>JAWZYU010000011.1:32397500-42397500 GCA_038380435.1 Ryuthela nishihirai | reverse complement strand
TATAAAAATTCCAGCAAAAAAACAATCACCCGGAAAAATTGCAAAGGACAACCAGCCTTGAATGATCTTGGGCTTCGCCATCTGACCTGCATCGCAGACCGATAGGGGTCAAACATTATCTGAAATCACCTCCCATCTGAACGCGGGTTCCAGCCGGGAAATCAGTGCATGGACTGTGCAATGCGCACTTCATTGTCTTGGCTTCGGGAGCCGCCGACGTACGAGAGTCCCACTTCTAATGGCATGACACCGGGCTCAACGCCTTGCCTGGGCTAAAGAACATCGAAACTAGACCATCGAAAATTGGCAACGGATAGCCAGGAATGATGAATCCCGATTTAAACTTCATCACGCTGATGAGAAACTGAGGGTATGGCGCCAACCCCATGAAGCCATGGATCCTGCCTGTCAGGTCGGAATAGTACAAGCTGGTGGTGGCTCAGTGATGGTCTGGGGTGTCTTCAGGATGGACGTCTGTAGGACCTTTGGTACATGTACCGACGACTTGCATCCCGGTACGTAGAACTCATGGCTGACCATTTAAACCTATTTATGGCCATCGTGCATCTCAAAGGAGATGACGTCTGCCAGCAAGACAACTATTCATCTCACAGGTCCAGGTTGGCTACTGCATGGTTGCAGGAGCATTCTGCTGACTTTGAATTGGCCACCTAGAAGCCCAGATTTAAATCCCATCGAAAATCTTTGGGATACCGTCGAGTAGAGGGTTCGGGCCCATCAGCGACGACCTTGAGAGAATTGTGGACAGCTCTGGAGGATGTCCAAAATCGTATAAGGAGTCACCATACCTGTGGAACATTTACACAAGCTTGTGGAGTCCTTGCCTCAACATGTGGCGGCCGTTATCAGGGCCAAAGGCGGTCCAACACGTTATTAGATTGCTATCCCTAATTCGATGGCATTTCAATATATAGGCGATTTATGATTGAGGTGGATCAGATAGATGCTGTCTTTCTGCAGCACAAAATGCTATACAGTGACTTATATATATATACTTCTGCTTTAGCTTAGAGATAGAAGTGCTTTTCATACAGCTCAAAAAATATAAACTTTTTGTGATATACAGCCCTGACTTTGTGCTATTTCTTAAGTTTCAAATTAAAATTACTTAATCAAATGTTTCTAGCCAACTATAATTACTGAGAAATCTTGGTTACAAATACACTTTATTATTTTTTAGTAGCTTAAATTTCAACATTCCTTTTATGCTTGCAAATATTTTATTTTCTATTTTAATTTCCCCCTAAATTTTACACTGCTGCAAGCTACAATCCCATCTGCTGAAAGCAATAACACTTAATTTAATCATTAAGTACCCCCTTATACGAGAAAGCAAAAAAGTTGAACAACTTCATAACATTTGCTCTCAAAATAATTCGATCACTTCACATGCGTGATTATTCCTTTCAACGTCTTCGCATTAGCTTCGATCCTTTTGAATTTATCGCCTATCTGCTTCCTATCTCTACTAAGAATAGGGATTCACCTGTTCCAACTGCTGCTTTTATACAGCAATCGACTGCAAGGTGGTAAAGCCATAACTCTAAACCTAATAAATATTCCAGTAGATAAACTGTTAGAAAGTACATCTGCCCGAATTCTGTTATTTCTCGTTCAATCATCCGCACCGAGTTAATAAATGCTTCCTTCTCCTTGTCGTCCTAGAAAATATGTATTTCCACCTCGGGCCTTGAGAAAGGGAGTGGCACATGAAGTTGATAAGCGACACTGCAGTCAAGAGACACAATATGCGGTCAGTCCTTGATGCACTGGGGCAACACAAATCACAATTAAACAGTAACTTTCTATTTGCACAACTTTCAACCGGACAGTATTTGTAGAACTGTAATTTTCGAATAATTACTGCAAGCCTTCAGAAAAAGGTGAAGTGATTGAAACGTGCTCGGCATCTCAATTGTTGAGTGCCGACAACTCATCAACTGTTCAATAAATTATTTATGACCCGAGACTTCAAGATGTGAGATTATACTGACGTGACATCCATTTCTACACCTTCCTGTATTGATGGTTGCAACGAAAGGTTTCATTAATGAGACACCTGTTAAGAATGCAAGCAAAGGCATTCAGGTGAAGAGTCGTCAAAGAGGGGTGGTCGTGTTATGACGTGCTCAATGTGTGGTAAGAAATCAAGATCACAAACTGATGATGTCTTAGCATTCTTATGGCATAGCTTTAAGATATTCTCCTATCAGTTTTGGAAAATGCTTATATGATTTTGTTTTTTGCATATTGACAAAAAACAAAGATTGCTGTAAACGTAGTGGTCAGGATGTTTTAGGATAAAAGTTGCCAAAATCAGGATTTGTTTTGAAACCTATTAAAAATGAAAAGTCTAAAAAAGTTCTTGAACAAACTGAAAGCACAGTTTTTCCCGATTAAATATCTTTTCTGAGGTCGAAACAAGTACTATCAATAAAATGAAGCAAAAAAAAAAGTTGAAATGCAATGCAAGCTTATCACTTAAAAAACATATTTTGTTTTTCAAGCGCTTAAGTTTCAAAATTTCATATTTTTAAGCTCGAGGGGAGAGAGTTGTACCCCTCTGTCTTGCAGTTTGAATACTGCAACACATTGTTGTTTACTTTTGAGCGGCAGTTTTTTGTACACAATGGCCAGGTCACAAGGACCCCGAAGGCTCAGAGAAGGTTGGGGGAGGGGACCCACTGGAACAGTCGTTGAGAAACAGATGGTAGCCTCCCGTCAAGGCCATCCAGCGTGTTCTTTAACGTGCACAGGGTATGGCTCTCCCGCACACGGGCCAAGCCTTAACGTCCCATCCGACGGACGGCTGTCTTTCCAAGTCCATCGGTGTCTCCTACTGGCAGTGGGCAGGGCGGGGACGTTTGCGGAGATAAGTTTCAACGTTGACCCAACTGGAGCTCGAACCTGGGAACTACAGATTACGAGCCTGGCGCTCTACCGACTAAGCCACCCCGCGTCCCCAGCATCATTCAGTTTTATAGAAAAATACATACAATGCCAAACATATATATCGTTAACATATTTTCTATAATACATATGAGAGTTTTCCTGCAAAAACTGTTTAATTTTATCGATTTATTCATGCAAACCTGCCAACACCTTTATTTACCATTATAGAGATTCATTCATGGATAGCAAAAGAAGAGCTTCCAAGGGTTAGGGATTGCTTTTTGTGTGCAGGAACCTGGTTTCCGCGTTTCAGAAGTTTAAAATTATTTTTTGCAACTAAGTATAATATCTGAATAAACTTTGATTTTTTTTTGTCCTTTGCAACATGAAATTGATGCAATAAGCTTAGCAGAGAATAATCCGAAACAATTTATCTTCAAAGCGTTGTGCGAGTTGTTTTGCGTATTTCAGTTGCTGTTGTAAATTGTTGCTTCTTTCCCACGATTAGGTTTAAAGTAGGGAAAGATTATACTTCAAGGGTGGGCCGTTTAGTACAGTTTCCTCCCTTCGTAATGATCGTCGATAAGTATACACAGTCCCGCTTGCTCTCACCTCTGCTACTGACGACAAGGGGTGGAGAGGACGGGGGAAATGAGGGCAGGGGGGGGGAGTAATCTGTGTCACGGTTTTTCTATCCCCAAACCTACACTGAAGGATAAACTATGAAAAACGCAGCAGTTTCAGCTCTTAGCAATTTCATCTATAAAAACGTGTCCTTAGTCAGGAGAACGGTCAGCTTGCTAAGCCAAATTATTTCTAATTTACCTGTCAGGAAAATTACTGGCCCCAGTAGAGACTTTATGTTTGGCAGCCCGGCGACCTAACACTCCTCCTCCTCGAATCTAGAGTTGTTATGCCCCCTTCCCCTTCGCCCCACACACCACAACCTCCGACAGAAGTAGCGACCTTGTCCCCACGTGCCCTTCCCTCCTTTCACTCCTTCCCCCTGCCCCAAAGGCCTCGTCCATGCCCGTCTCTTTCCGTCGTCAGATCTCACTACCGACAGCAGTTATTTTCCCCTCAAACTAGCACCTTTATTATAGCGGGTTGTTTCTAGGAGGTATGAAAATTTGAGGGTTTCCTTCCACATCCAAAGGTCAGTTTTTTTCTCATTCTTCTCAGCATTATGATCATAAAATATTCTTTTTCCTCTAGGCTATGTTTGCCATTCTTTCTCTTTTTAGACATTTCCTCAGGATTGAGTGAAGAGGAAGAGTATAGGAGGAGGATGAGGAGGGGAGGGAATGAGAAGAAAGAGCTGCTCTATTATTAATGTTTTTAGGCTGCCAGAAGAGTAGTTTTTAGGTAGATACCTTTAAAAGAGGTTTCTAAAATGATGCAGTAATGTCAGAAACGGCTGTGTAGTTAGAGTTCAGATGACAGTGGTAGTGCTAGCAGGGAACCAGCAATTGCTCTGGACTTAATTTCGCTTCCATTAGGGATAAATAATGCTCGTTCTTAAATGGGCTTTGTTTTGAGAAGCAAAGCCATTTACTGTTCATGGCGAAACAGGGACGTCAACAAGAGAGGAGGTATGACTCACAGGTACACGGAGCCAGTCACTGACTTGCCACCCCAGCATGTTACTTACGAAGTTAATGAGTTACAGTTAGATTCATTGGGTTTCGAAATGGAAGTGCAACAAAACTCCCACGAAGATCGTTAGGGAACGAAGTCGAAATCCTTGGAGTTGGTGCAAAATGGTTTGGGTTGTTTTACCTCTGAGCGGCACTTTTTTGCACACCATGGGCTAAATGGCCAGGTCACATGGACCCCGAAGGCTCAGAGAAGGTTGGGGGAGGGGACCCACTGGAACAGCTGTTGGGAGACAGATGGTAGCCTTCCCGTCAAGGCCATCCAGCGTGTTCTTTAACGTGCACAGAGTATGTCTCTCCCGCACACGGGGCCACGGCTTAACGTCCCATCCGACGGACGGCGGCCTTTCCAAGCACATCGGTGTCCCCTACTGACCGTGGGCAGGGCGGGGAATTTTGCGGAGATAAATCTCAACGCTGACCCAGCTGGGACTCGAACCTGGGAACTGCAGATTACGAGCCTGACGCGCTACCGACTGAGCCACCCCCGCCCCTGGTGCAAAATGAACTTAGTGACTGAGGAAATGTTGGATTCACTCTTTTGATATTTCTTTATTCTTCAACATTCGGGTTTGAGTTGTTTTACACCTGAGCAGAACGTTAATGATGCACAATGAACTAAATGACAAGGTCAGAAGAACCCTTACCCCGCCAAAACCCCAGATATCATGAATATTCATGTTTCTCGGAAAGCTTCAAAGGAATGATTTCGCATGAAATAGAAGCCCTCAAGAAAACAATCAGAAGAGTCCTCCCCTTACCTTTATACACTCTATATTTGCTTCAATTAAACTGATAGAGAGGAACAACATTTAAGTGATTTTTCTGGTTTATTCTTTTAAGGATTATCTACCCCATTCAGCGGTCCTGACTGTTCCAGCGCACAAAACTGCAGGGTTTCCACGGTTATTTCAATTTTCATTGGCCCATTTTCAGTGTCAATCAGTGTTGACCTTTTTCACTTGTGATATTTTCACATTTTTCCGTAATGGTGGACATAAATGCGTTTTACGGATTAAATGGAATGGAAAAAATCTCACAAATTCGTTTCGATGGTTACTAAAGGATGCAATCTTGTTTCAGCGACTAACATTTTTTTCAGAAATTAGTGATCTGGCAACCTTCGTGTCACGTGACACGAAGGTTGCCAGATCACCAATTTCTAAAAAAATCGTTGCCAGATATTTTTTCTGAATTCTGTAATCAACCATAGCGTTCGGATACTTTTTTGAGCGACTGTAGGTGGTCATATTATTTTGATAGTAGATCGTGTGGGGTTACTCACAGAAATATTGAGCGTGTGCAGTTACCGTTCACAGCAAACTGGAGCGTGTGCAGTAACTGCACACGCTCCAGTTTGCTGTGAACGGTAACTGGAGCGTGTGCAGTTTCTGTAAACGCTCCAGATATTTTTCCTGAGTTCTGTAATCACGTGACACGAAGGTTGCCAGATCACTAATTCCTAAAAAAATCGTTGCCATATATTTTTTTCTGAATTCTGTAATCAACCATAGTGTTCGGTTATTTTTCTGAACGACTGTACACTAGACATGAGTTCGAGCTCAAATTTTCGAGCCCGAGATCGCCCGAACGCGCTCGAGCAGAAATTCGTCACCAATCATTTATTTTATTTTAATATCATTAGTTATAATCATTTTTATATAAAAAATTAAAATATTAATGCTATTTGGGGAGAAAAATATTAGAAATACTAGTAGAAACTGAAAGTTCGTGGGTAACGTTACTAAAAAGACAATGAGCCATCATTTATTAAAGATAGAGAATACGCGAAAGTACACAAAAGTACACAAAAGTCACGTGGTGCTTATTTTTAATTACTGAAGATCGATTAAAAGGCTGAAATTATAATCAAAATATATTTTATATTTTTATTACTTATTTTTTATTACAGAGTTACAGGAAATATTTGAAATTTGAAATTTATATTATTGCAGTCGGAGCTCGAAGTCGTCTGTGTTATTGTGAGCTTGAGCCCACTCGGCCCGAGTTCGAACTCATCTCTATGTACGAGACCTTTTTTTTTTGGCATATGAGCCATTTTTGGACACCATCGGATTTTCTTTTTGCTATTTTGTTTTCTCAGCGATTCCGGTTGATTACTGCTAATTTTTCAATAGCCGCAACAAGATTGTTTGAGAGAATGTAGCGTGGGTTTCTGGATGTTATTATACCTCCTTTATCGTCCCCCCCCCCGATACGGGACCACCTTGTCGAGGTGGGGGGGGGGGCTTGAGGGCGTAAATGAAGTTGAAGGCTATGCTGACCGGATTGAGCAACGGTAGGACAAGCTAAGATGGAAGAAGTTGAGGGCCTGCTCACTAGACTCTCGCCATGTTGGACAGGGCCCCGATGGAAGGGACGGACTAAGAATCCCAGTCACGAGAGCCGAGGCAACTTGGATTCTATATCCTTGTTTGTGGCGGTCCGGGACATTGATTAAATTTAGGTTTTAACTGATGGCTGAGCTTTACTCCTATAGTACTGTTCGCCATTAGGTAGTCGGGGATGAGCTGTATCTACAGGGTGATTCAGAATTCATCATCAATATTTAGTGGGGAGGAAGGGAATAAGAAAAGAAAGAGATTTCACATAGGAAAGTATGGGAGCAGACGAACGCATGGTGGTGTAGATGGCGCTGTGTGTACACACCTCTCATACAGAAGCACAGCTGTTTGACGCGTGCAGTCAGTTGTCATTCGACAAGGTGAATTTGCAGAAGTAACAACCGGTATACGTGGCATGAATGTGCAGATATGCATGTAACTTACGGTGCGGCAGGAGAAAGATGTCTTCGAGCCAGGCAATTGTATGCAGCGCGCTTCCCAAACCGCCGTGTGCCACAGCATCAAATGTTTTCACGTATTCATCGCCAACTGCGTGAAACAGGATCGTTTGCTGCTAGTAATGAGAATCGAGGGAGGCGCAGATCGGCATGGCAGTAGCAGTAGAGGAAGCTGTCCTACAGGAAATCGAGGAACAACCTGGTGCTAGCACACGAGGTATGGCTAGGCAGTTTGGAATTTCGCAAGCAACAGCGTGGCAGATATTGCACGATGAAGGGTTACATCCGTTTCATCTGCAAAGAGTGCAATTATTGGCAGCAGACGACCATCCCAAGCGTGTTATTTTTTGTCAGTGGTTCATGCAGAGAACAGCGTTGATCCCAATTTCCCAACGTATGTTCTTTTCACCGATGAGGCGTTGTTCACTCGAGAGGGTGTCTTCAACACACACAATTGGCATGTGTGGGCTCATCAGAACCCACACGGTACAAGACCTGGAGCTGCGCAACAACGTTTTGCTGTCAATGTGTGGACTGAGATTGTCGGTGACTGTTTGTTGGGCCCGTATTTACTACCATCCCGTTTGGACGGTGCCAAGTACCTAACATTTCTTCAGACTGTGTTACCGGATCTTCTGAACGAGGTTCCTGATGGTAGTCTCCGGCGAATGTGGTTCCAGCATGACGGCGCTCCTGCACATTTCGCAAATGCTGTGCGTGCTTACCTACGCAGACAGTTTGGTGGTCAATGGATTGGCCGCGGTGGACCGGTTTCTTGGCCACCACGTTCACCGGATTTATCTCCAATCGATTTCTTTGTATGGGGTGCTATGAAAAACATGGTGTACGAGACCCCTGTTGATAGTGCTATGGATCTTGTAGCACGCATATCAGTTGCTGCCTCAAACATCCGGGAAATGCCAGGCATCTTCCACAGGGTCCGGCTGTCCATGCAACGCCGTTGTGAGTCATGCATTCTAGCACATGGTCGGCAGTTCGAGCACCTCTTGTAAGTCTGTACAACCAATGCAAAGAAATGTTACATGTAAGATAATAAATGTTTTTTCCTTACCACTTCCTTCTTATGTGTTCTTTCCATCATTGAACTGGGGTCATTTTGCCCTACTACATGGCATATGCGCCCATGCTTTCCTATGTGAAATCTCCTTCGCTTCTTATTACTTACCTCCCCACCAAATATTGATGATGAATTCTGAATCACCCTGTATATGGTACTGTCTTGCTCCTGACCGTAGGTAGCGGTGAATATGGCATTTCCCCATACTGGTAGTGCTTCAGGCGGAACTAGTGGGTCTTGTCATCATAGTATCATATATATATATCCGGGACATAGATTAAATTTAGGTTTTGACCGTTGGATGAGCTTTACTCCTATAGTACTGTTCGCCATTAGGTAGTCGGTGATGAGCTCTACCTGTATGAAACTGTCCTGCCCCTGACCGTAGGTAGTGGTGAATATGGCATTTCCCTATACTGGTAGTGCTTCAGGCGGAAATAGTGGGTCTTGTCATCATGTATATTTATTTCCTTTATCGTAACCGTCCCATTAAATTGAAACTATAAAGGTAGGGAATAAAACTATAGGGCAAAAATTGTGGAAACTCATTTATTATTCTTTACAGATGACTAAATCTTCCTGTAATTTGCCTTCCTTAATTAGCCTATTGTTGGCATTAAGTGCCGCTCAATTCTGAGCGGCACTTAATGCCAACAATAGGCTAAATAGACAGGTCACAGGGGCTGCAAAGGTTCAGATTTCGATAAAGGAAGGATGGATTAATGTTCGGAAACGGATGAAAGCTTCCGTCAAGGCTTTATATAGACCCCTAATCAAGTAGAAATCCTGTGACGGATACTTTACTGCTATCCATCAGACCGCACAATGAAATTTGGATCTTAAAAATTCACAAGGCCAATTGGGGATTAACAAAAGATCACTCAGTAGTCGCACTATATATTAAAAATAGCAAAGCTTTCATCCTCATTGAAATTACGATTGGAAATTCGGTTTATCCTTTCAGCAAACACATCCTTCTCCGATCACGTGATTCTGTTCCTCTCGAATGGATTAGTTGCGATCATGTGACTTTGAGACCACGAATGCCACGAGGCGAGAGGAAATGAAAGTAGGACAAGAGCAGATTTCGTAAACAAAACGACTGGTTGAGGAAATGAACAACTGTCTTCTTCTAAGAGGAAACATTTAAAATTTGACGTCATCAACTGTAATGAGATGGAAGGTGAGAAAAAAAAAACTATATTAAGTATTATTTTGGATGCATTATCTGGAAACCATTTTCTGCAGTTTCGGATGCCATGTACAGTGGCTCAAAAAAGTATAAAACAGTGAATGAGTTGTGTGTGTGTGTCAAAAAAAGAACAAATTTTGAGGAGGAGAAAATGTTTTCAGATTAGGGCTGTCCAGACTTTGGCACGAGAGAATAATCGAAAAGACGAGAACAATACGCCCTCTGGCACTTTTATTCCTGAATTGTATGATAATAATTAGGCACTAAAATGCCAAACAAATACCGACAGTGATGTGCCTATTTTTCCCCGGAGATATTGCATCGTGTTGCTGAAGGTCTTGAGTTTTAGTCGTATAATTTATGTTTCCTGCAGATTGATTTATATTATTCGGTTGGGTTGTTTTACCTCTGAGCGGCACTTTTTTGCACACCATAGGCTAAATGGCCAGGTCACATGCACCCCGAAGGCTCAGAGAAGGTTGGGGGAGGGGACCCACTGGAACAGCTGTTGGGAGACAGATGGTAGCCTCCCGTCAAGGCCATCCAGCGTGTTCTTTAACGTGCATAGGGTATGGCTCTCCCGCACACGGGGTCACGGCTTAACGTCCCATCCGACGGACGGCGGCCTTTCCAAGCCCATCGGTGTCCCCTACTGACCGTGGGCAGGGCGGGGAATTTTGCGGAGATAAATCTCAACGCTGATCCAGCTGGGACTCGAACCTGGGAACTGCAGATTACGAGCCTGGCGCGCTATCGACAGAGTCACCCGCCCCCATATTATTCGGTAATCTACGCTGATCGTAGATTTGTGGTTTGCCATTTGACAATAAAGTAAATTTTTGGAGGCATGATTCTTCGATCGCTGATCGTGGTATCGATTTTTTTCGATGGTAAGCCAAAGCGTTGCTACAGAAAGTAGTTCTTGAACACATTTCTTTAAAATGAATTTAAAATTATCACTGAAACTTTAATCAAGTTCAATTAGCAAAAATGTTTAATATACTATAAAAGCGTAGATTATCTCGTCTGTTTGTTAAAATGGCGGTAATCTATAATAATGATAATAAAATAGATGTCTGTGTGTCTGTCTGTGGCAGCCATAACTCATCAGGGAATAATAGAAGACGCTTTAAAATTTCACTGTTGCTGGTTGTCGTCCGAATTGCAGTGCCGAATTTAAACCCGAAATTTCAAAAGAGGATCTAACCACAAGCAAAAATATTTAACATGCTCTTCCTACGGGAAACCTCATTTTTTACTGATAATAATTAAAGGGGATTTAAGTCAATGAGTGTCAGCCTTTTCTCTCTCTCTGTGCTCTTTGCAAATACCTTGCCAAGTGGCCATTTTCAGATTTGCGTGGTGTTTTTTTAACATAAAAAATCCTGCGTACCAGGGGACTGAAATACGTCATATATAGCGTACCCAGGGACTGAAAGTGGAATAGAAAATATATGCTATTGAAACTTTCGAGGGGGAGGGGTATAGATTATCTTCCCTTGAGGGATTCAATAGCACGTGTTTTTTCTAAGGCTGTCCTCTAAAATCAGAAATTCAAGTACGTTACACTAGATTGGAACATACCAAACCCTCCCATTGGGAGTTGGGAGTTTCTAGTCCGCTATCATTTGAGTTTGTTCGTGTGATGTTATTATCAGTAGCAGAAGGTGTGAGTATTCTTTTACAGGAGTATTTAAATCTTTCTTAATTTATAATGTTTAAACATGAGAAATTCTAAATTGAATTAAAGGTTTTAAAAGCTATTTTTTTTGGAGTCGGATTAAAACCGGTTTCAATCCGAAAGGAAATTGTTCTGAATGAATCGCGCAGGGAAGAATTGGAGTGTCTTCTGCGATGCATAAATTTACACTCCGTTTTAGTGATGTTGTCAACGTTTTCTCCAATATATATGTAATATATACATATGGTCCTACCAGGAAATTAAATAATTCCCATGTTATGTGAATGGTAATCTAATGTCGAAGCTCTATAATTTCTAAAATATATATTTAAAGGAAAAATGTGGCTCAAGAGAAATTAAAGAGTGTGTTTAATCTATTTAAATCTCTATTTTCAACAAGATTCGTTCAGTGTTTAAAGAAGTATCGAAGGTGGAATATTTAACAATAAATTGTCGTTTGAAAAAAAAAATATTCTCATATTGTCTAATATTGAGCTAATCGCTACATATATTTCTAAAATGAATTTTTATTTTATTAAATGATTTAAAACAGTACATACTAAGTTTTAATCAATTTGTGAGATAAATTCTTACGACCCAATGTTGTTGCGAAATATTCCAACAAACTCATTAAATACTGAACGAATAGCGTTGAAAATCGAGATTCAAATAGATTTGATTATGATCCTTAAATTATCTTCAGTCACATTTTTCATTTAAATGCACATTTTAAAAGTTATAGAGCTTCGAAATAAGATCCCCATTGACATAACAGGGTATGTATGCTTAACCTTTACATTCGCCATAATATGTGTCGGCTATTAACATTTCGAAACAGGTGAACCATTCGAACAAAAGTTTTGGGTCATCCGTAAATTACCTAAGGATATTGCAGCTGTATTTTATTCTTCTTTCCTTTCCTGAGTAACACCACCTAACGCTTGTTCGGACCCCCCCCCCCCCCCCCCCATCTCCTTCCGTGTTATCTAATAATTTTCTCTTTGTAAATATCTGAATTTTTTTTATAGGGTAATCAGCATAGCAAGTGAGCGTTATAGAAGGAGCTGTTAATCATAAGCAACAACGTAAAAAGTTAACTGTTTTTTGTCATCAGAAAATAAAGTGACTAATTTGAGAAATAAGCAAAGCATTTTTGCGTTATACATCTCCTACCATCCCACCGGTAGAATAGTTAACTTCTTTTGACTGCGGATCAAAGGGACTTTGGTTGGAGCAGAGGTTAGACGTGGATGCTTTTGGAATTGTCTTTCTGCAGAGGTTTCACCTTCTTCGCATACTTTCTCTATGGCGTATTATAATGACAGGTTCCTGTCAGATCTCTGTGTGGGGCGGGGGTGGCTCAGTCGGTAGCGCGCCAGGCTCGTAATCTGTAGTTCCCAGGTTCGAGTCCCAGCTGGGTCAGCATTGAGATTTATCTCCGCAAAATTCCCCGCCCTGCCTACGGTCACTAGGGGACACCGATGGGCTTGGAAAGGCCGCCGTCCGTCGGATGGGACATTAAGCCGTGGTCCCGTGTGCGGGAGAGCCATACCCTGTGCACTTTAAAGAACACGCTGGATGGCCTTGACGGGAGGCTACCATCTGTCTCACAACAGCTGTTCCAGTGGGAACCCAACCTTCTCTGAGCCTTCTCTCCCCCAACCTTCTCTGAGCCTTCGGGGTCCATGTGACCTGGCCATTTAGCCCATGGTGTGCAAAAAAGTGCCGCTCAGAGGTAAAACAACCCAACTCAGATCTCTGTGGCAAGGAGCTGCTGCAGGGGAAAGTTACTTTTTTGAAACACCACCTTCGAACCTTCCCTTCCCCGCTTAACGCGACGTAACAGAGTCCCTAACGCCCCGCCCCCTCTCTTTCCCACCCTCAAAGAGTTTACGTAATTAAAGGACAAACCCTTTCGCATTGACCTATTTCACATGATTTACATATGTCTGACTGCATTAAAGTGTATCATTGCTACTAATTTAAACTAAAGTGAGCTTGCTTACATTAGAAATGCATAGAGTAATAGTATTAACAACCTTAGAGCTCATTTACCAGTCAGTTGCGATTAAGTAGAAACAACTATCTAAAGCAACCCTGCCAATTTCTTTGTGAAATTCTGGGAATAACAGGCTAAATGTTCAAAACTTGAGCTACTGTTTAGAAGCCGCGCGAATGTACCCATTGGTTAATCATCGTACTTTCTCGTAACCATAACAACCGTCTCTTAGTTTCTCGCAGTGAGGTATCTTCGAGCCGCCTCTTAAAGGCAATTTTTGTGACTCTTCTTTGAAGTTTTTTACCTTATGGATATCAAAACTGAACAGCGTTGGGGGATAAAATATTGTGTGGGACTTGGAAAAAGTGTTTCGGAAACTGCGCAATTCGTTGAAAGACTGTCCCAGCCTCTTGTTAAACGTTTTCTGGAACTCTCTCTCGGGAAAGGCCTTCAAAAGAGCCTGCGCTTTTGAAACCACCTTCGAATCCTTGATGATTTTTCGTCCTCTAAATTTTAAGTATAAAAATGGAAACAATCAGACGTCACACAACGACAGATGTGGATTGCACAACGCTGTTCAGCTTTGATGTTATTAATCTAAAAAAAAATTGTGCTTCGTTGTGACTAACATAGATTACACTCTCTTGCCGAAAACGGAGAGCATTCTGTGATTTCATTTCCGTAATGTAAAGCTACAAAGAACTCTATTTAAAATGCAGTTTAATTTTAAGATGGATTTTTAAAAAAAATCGTTTGAAAATCTTCCCTCCTCCCTAGAAATTTTTTTATCCACCCTCCAAAACAACAACAAACGAACTACGAAAAAAAAAAAAACAATTCCTGCTTTAAACCCAAGCGTATCAAACCGAATAAACATTTCACCTCATGTCAGTAAACGTTAGCAAAATATCGAAGTATGCATTATAAATTTCCCTTTTTAATTTTTATTTCAATCAACCGGATCTATTAAAAGGAATTATCGTGACAGAAAACATTTAGTCGTTTGGTCGCTTCGAGATCGTATCTCCGCTTACTCTCACTTCTTTTCATGTTCCGCTTCGTCATTGAGAATCCGCTGCTCAACCGACCTCTGAAGTTGCAGGTCACAACACGGAGGTCAGTCGACTGTGTCTCTCCTTCTAGAAGACAGTGCGCCACCATCCGGCTACGTGACTCTCGGCACATGTCACGTGACATGTGACACGACATGGCTGTCGCAGGTAAGTTGGATGTTGTCAAGCAGAGCTTCATTAAGAGAAAGAAAACAGCGAAAGAGAAATAGTGAGAAGAGGAAAAAAAAATAGTGGGCTGCTTGAAGTGATCCAGTCGAAATACTGATGGGCCCGAACATGACAGGAACAGTAAGAGGTGAAGAGGACAGCCCCATTAATTGTCTACTCGTGTGTGCCTATGTTTGTGCGTGTGTGTCCTATAGAGAGGATTGGGAGGGGGGATGAGCGGGGGTGAAAGGCTCAGATCAGCTGCCAAAGAAGATGCATGATGTTTGAGAAGACGGCACTGCTGATAAACATTCAAGTTGTCTTCTGTTGAAAGGTGCCATTTTTTTTTTCCTTTTGATGCGACCTGTACAGGGTGGTTGTGTTTTTGATAAGACAGCTTTGAAGGTTCAATATATATAATGCTTGTTTTCGTTCCTAAGGTTTGTACAGGTTGTCGCATAACCACAGTGAGTATACTTTGCTAAAAGTTGAATAACACCGCAGCGTACCATCTCAATCTCGAGTACCATTCTTTTCTGAGCTATTTTCAGTGCATGTCTATTCATTGAATGAAAAAGAAGCCATGATGGCGTGCAGACCTTTCTGACTCCATTTGTAACTTTGAGTCAGTCAGAAGGATTTAACTACACGTGCAGAAACTTCAGTATTTGTATGATAAAAGAAGAAAAAATGCCTGTCTTTCTATATCTGCTCTAAAAATCTAAAAAAAAAAAAAATTTAATCCAAATCAAAATGTCATTTCGAAAAGGGTATTAATTTCGACAGAGGACAGAACAATGGCAGTTTTTTACTGCGGGTAAAAAGAGGGATGTTAGAAGCTCTTTCTTCCATCCAGGTCATTAAAATTTCTCGAAGTCATTTAGAATTTTTAAGTTACAGCTTCATTCCTTTTTTTCTTTCAATCATTTTTTTTTGTTTATCGCCTTCAGTGACAATGTCACAGAAGACATTGCAACTTTATATGTTCTATATCACTCGTCACTTCATAAGCTTTGTTTGATATAATTTTTCATTACGGTTAGATCCCAGACTGGATGCGTATGATGGAGCAGCCATTTACCACCGACAAACAAACAAATAACACGCGTAAAACAATATAATAAATAAATACCTCCTCAAGCAGCTGCTTGCCACAGAGGTCTGACAGGAGCTTGTCAGTTTATATGCCAGAGTAGAAGGTCTGAGAGGATGGCAGGACCTCAGCAGAAAAACAACACAAACAGCCATGCCTTACCCGGGGCTCGAACCCAGGTCCCTTAGATCAGTAGCCAAGCGCGCTAACCACTCTGCCATGGGACGGCTAAAACAATATAAATACGAGTAAAATAAGAGCTTTCTTTCTTGAATTTAACCACTTTTGTTTGGACTATAAATGCTTGTCAGAAATTGGTCTCAGAAAAAATATTTGGCTAACATAATCTCTGCCTGAATCTCTTTATCGCTTTGCATCTAGATTGCTCATCCTGAAATCGATTTTCCCAATAAGTGGAATCACTACTTATATTGTTTCTCCGTAAAATTGCCAACAAATAAGGGAACGTAATTCGATTTGAAATTAAAAAAAAGTTATAAAATTTAAACATGACAAATGTTGCTTTTAAATCGGTTAAATTCATTATAAATTGAGTTGCTTTACCTTTTTGCAGGCAATGGGATGAATGACCAGGTCACGACTCTAAGGTCACAAAATTCGACAGAGGAAGAGGACTCACTCCACAAGGGCCATTCAGGAGGTTCTTTAACTTTAACAGGATGTGATACTTCTATCTCTTATCATGACACACTGGGTTGGGTTGTTTTACCTCTGAGCGGCACTTTTTTGCACACCATTTTTTGCACTGGCTAAATGGCCAGGTCACATGGATCCCGAAGGCTCAGAGAAGGTTGGGGGAGGGGACCCACTGGAACAGCTGTTGGGAGACAGATGGTAGCCTCCCGTCAAGGCCATCCAGCGTGTTCTTTAAAGTGCACAGGGTATGGCTCTCCCGCACACGGCGCCATGGCTTAATGTCCAATCCGACGGACGGCGGCCTTTCCAAGCCCATCGGTGTCCC
This sequence comes from Ryuthela nishihirai, assembly GCA_038380435.1. Lineage (NCBI taxonomy): Eukaryota > Metazoa > Arthropoda > Arachnida > Araneae > Heptathelidae > Ryuthela > Ryuthela nishihirai. The sequence goes on along the minus strand of JAWZYU010000011.1, from coordinate 42,380,884 downwards.
CTACTGACCCTGGGCAGGGCGGGGAATTTTGCGGAGATAAATCTCAACGCTGACCCAGCTGGGACTCGAACCTGGGAACTACAGATTACGAGCCTGGCGCGCTACCAACTGAGCCACCCCCGCCCCTCTCGCGCTCTTGACCCAACAAACTAAACAATGACTTTATCATTGTTCAGTAAGAAAGAAATATAGAAGCGAATAAGAAAGAAATTAGTTCGATGCATTTCTTATTTCAAATTTATTAGTGGCTTTGGGTTGGGTTGTTTTACCTCTGAGCGGCACTTTTTTGCACACCATGGGCTAAATGGCCAGGTCACATGGACCCCGAAGGCTCAGAGAAGTTGGGGAGGGGACCCACTGGAACAGCTGTTGGGAGACAGATGGTAGCCTCCCGTCAAGGCCGTCCAGCGTGTTCTTTAACGTGCACAGGGTATGTCTCTCCCGCACACGGGACCACGACTTAACGTTCGATCCGACGGAAGACGGCCTTTCCAAGTCCATCGGTGTCCCCTACTGACCGTGGACAGGGCGGTGAGTTTTGCGGACTTATTATTGGCAACATTTATTTTGAATAACTTTCAACCGTTAATGTTTAGTCTATGGGGATTTTGAGAAATTCAAACCCGCCCACCACAATTTTGGTTGACCCCAGCGTGTTCGTAAATAGTCTATATTCTTCCCCTGGTAAAGGGGAACGTTCATGCAAATTTTGGAGCCTCTAACTTTCTGGGGGCCGAGTGCATAAGCGGACAGACAAACAAACTTTCTTCTTTATATATTAGATACGCACGTCTTATACACTTTCTGCTAAGGAGGACATTCGAATATCCCCCTTATGTGGAACAATAATATTTTGTCATTGACGTAGTTGGGTTGGGTTGTTTTACCTCTGAGCGGCACTTTTTTGAAACACCATGGGCTAAATGGCCAGGTCACATGGACCCCGAAGGCTGAGAGCAGGTTGGGGAGGGGACCCACTGGAACAGCTGTTGGGAGACAGATGGTAGCCTCCCGTCAAGGCCATCCAGCGTGTTCTTTAACGTGCACAGGGTATGGCTCTCCCGCACACGGAGCCACGGCTTAACGTCTCATCCGACTGACGGCGGCCTTTCCAAGCCCATCGGTGTCCCCTACTGACTGTGGGCAGGGCGGGGAATTTTGCGGAGATCATTGAGGTAGTAATAGCAAAAAGAATATTGCTGTTGTTCAATTTGTGTATCTCTTAAGTTAATGATAAAGATCTTATCATATTTCATATTCCATAGCAGGATCAATTATTGAATCAGGAATACGGTTTTGCTCTTTCTGTGAATTTTTCCTACATTTATTGGTTTTGTTACAGCTCAGAGACCAGTTCATATTAGAGATTTTTTTTTATTAATAAAAAAACTTTTGTGGTACATGCTCGGTATTCATCGAATAGTCGCATCATCATTCTCATGCTGTGAATGTCTAGTATAAGGTTTTGATAGCTGTAGTTTTGAGAATAAGTTTTGGAATATATACTGCTCACAAAAATTAGGGGATATTTCTTCGCTTCATATGCATTTTGAAATATCCCCTAATTTTTGTGAGCAGTATATATATTGTTTTCCTATTCGCATAATAAAAAACATCTTTATTCGTCTAGCTATGTATTTATTTTTTTCTGTTTTGTGATCCTGTGAACTCAACGAAGCTTTTGGCATGTTGTTTCTGAGAGTAATATTAAATAATTTTAGATATATTATTTACGCTACTTGCAAAGCAACTTTGTTTTCATGTTGTCAGGTTTCATCGCTGCTGCCTCTAAGAGTTACACACAGTGTTCTTGACCGTTTAAATTTTTTAAAAATAAAGAGAGTCCTCACTAAAATTCTCATCGAAACTGACAGTGCAATTGGGTTATACTGTTCGAAAAAAATTATATCTAATTAAAATCCGCTAACGTATAAAAAGTAATATTTAAAAATCATTTTACTTGGTTTTTTTATGATGTTAACAATTTTGTGATTTATGAATTTTTGGGACAGGTATCCTGAAAACACTCTAAGAAGAAGGCGAAAGGGAAACAGAGTCTTTCAGACTATCCTTTTGCGCTCCAAACACTACTTTTTTTTACAGTAAAAACAATATAAAAAGAAAAAATAGAAAAATTAGACATATCGTCTGTGAGTTGGGTGGGTTGTTTTACCTCTGAGCGGCACTTTTTTGCACACCATGGGCTAAATGGCCAGGTCACATGGACCCCGAAGGCCCAGAGAAGGTTGGGGGAGGGGACCCACTGTAATAGCTGTTGGGAGACAGATGGAGCCTCCCGTCAAGGCCATCCAGCGTGTTCTTTAACGTGCACAGGGTATGGCTCTCCCGCACACGGAGCCACGGCTTAACGTCTCATCCGACTGACGGCGGCCTTTCCAAGCCCATCGGTGTCCCCTACTGACCGTGGGCAGGGCGGGGAATTTTGCGGAGATAAATCTCAACGCTGACCCAGCTGGGACTCGAACCTGGGAACTACAGATTACGAGCCTGGCGCGCTACCGACTGATCGTTTGTGACGAATACGAAATGCTTGAATAGAATAAATATAATATCAGGACTTTATCGCCCTCTCCCTAACTTGTGGAAATTTCAACTAATGGACGATTCAGAAAATTCGAAAGAATAATAAAAATAGTTCCTTAGAAGCTAGCAACCCAAAAAGAATTTTTTTTCTCGGTTAGCTCTTAAAATAATGCGTTTCTTTCTCCCCTCTCTTAGGGGTAAAGGGGCAAATAGTTTTTGTCCATGTAAATCTCTTGGCCACCCTTTGACCCAATTTCTAGCATGAATCATTTAATCGCATTAGCCATTAAACTTTTGATGGGTTTAAATTTTATGGCCCTTTATAACGGTGCAAATTCATACTTTAAGATTTGAAAAACGTAAATCGTAATATCTCACTAGTGCCTATCTAACCGGAAAAGTTGGTTGGTTGGTTGGTTGTTTTACCTCTGAGCGGCACTTTTTTGCACACCATGGGCTAAATGGCCAGGTCACATGGACCCCGAAGGCTCAGAGAAGGTTTGGGGAGGGAACCCACTGGAACAGCTGTTGGGAGACAGATGGTAGCCTCCCGTCAAGGCCGTCCAGCGTGTTCTTTAACGTGCACAGGGTATGGCTCTCCCGCACACGGGGCCACGGCTTGACGTCCCATCCGACGGACGGCGGCCTTTCCAAGCCCATCGGTGTCCCCTACTGACCGTGGGCAGGGCGGGGAATTTTGCGGAGATAAATCTCAACGCTGACCCAGCTGGGACTCGAACCTGGGAACTACAGATTACGAGCCTGGCCCGCTACCGACTGAGCCGCCCCCTCTAACCCGAAAAGAGTTTTGCATTTATCTGCTAACCCAAAACAGGAACTAAATGTTTTCAGAGGGACAAACGATAAATTGAAAACAATAGATCATTTATTAAAAAAACAAAACAAAAATGATTAAATAAGTTAAAAAACAAAATAGAAAGAAAAATCTAGCGAATCACCTGACACCATTACGAAGATGGTGCAAGATAATTTTTTCTTGAACAAACATTTATTCTTTTATACCTTGTGGTTATGAAGGAGATGCATTGCTTAAGATAATCAAGATAATGCTCAGCTCTGCCAAACCCACGTTGGTTGGAGCTTTCTGCTCTTGACCTATTTGTCAGGAGGTAGCAAGCGTTCTCTGCCGGACGCCAAAACAAAAAAGATCTAGAAAAAAAAAAGACCTTGAAGTCATAACAGTAAACGACAGAAAAAGAAATGAAAGAGTCACATTCATATTTTCCTAGCAAACAGCCGTCTTTCCTGACGAATACATGCAAACCGTGTCGTCCAGTAATTGGTGTACAAAATGCTGCAAACGTTGACTCACTGGAATCGTGATGAGAGTAAATGTGTTTGGGGATTGGACCTGTTTGTGGCGTGAAGATAGAATCCGAGAATGCTGCAGGAAAGAAAAAAAGGAACAATTTTTAAGATTGCCTGTCTTTCTTTCTTCTTAATTCTCACTTTCACGAATTGTGAAAAATACTGCATTTTTCATAACATAATTTTTTGTTTGGTTTATTCCTGTTCCCTTCGCTAAACTGTCAATGATTCCTGGCAAGCATCCCCATCATCAAATTTTTTTTAATTTCATCCCCAAAGATTTAGGTAGATTTTAGGATTGCAGATGTATAATAGAAAATTGTTTGTATTCAATTGAAAGGGCACTTTTATTTTGAGGAACATAGCCATTTCAAGAGGCACGCTCCGCAAAATTCCCCGCCCTGCCCACGGTCAGTAGGGGACACCGATGGGCTTGGAAAGGCCGCCGTCCGTCGGATGGGACGTTAAGCCGTGGCCCCGTGTGCGGGAGAGACATACCCCGTGCACGTTAAAGAACACGCTGGATGGCCTTGACGGGGGGCTACCATCTGTCTCCCAACAGCTGTTCCAGTGGGTCCCCTCCCCCAACCTTCTCTGAGCCATCGGGGTCCATGTGACCTGGCCATTTAGCCCATGGTGTGCAAAAAAGTGCCGCTCAGAGGTAAAACAACCCAACCCAAGAGGTACGTGAAAAGCGGTTGAGTTGTTTTACCTCTGAGCGACACTTTTCCGTAAGCAATGGCGGTAAATGAAGGTGACAAGGACGCCAAAGACTCAGAAAAGATTTGGGAAGGGGAGGTGAGCCACTGAACATCAGTTAGGAGAGAGAGATAGTATAGCCTTACATCAAACTCATCCAGAGTGTTCTTTAACGTGCACAGGGTATGGCTCTCCTGCAGAATGGGCGACGGCTTGACGTTCCACCCGATGGAAGGCGGTTTTTGCAAGCTCATCAATAATGAAATCCCATTGAGCGGAAGATGGAGTTAACGGAGATTGTTTAAACTCTGCAATAGGTGGTCCGCAAAATTACCCGCCCTGCCCACGGTCAGTAGGGGACACCGATGGGCTTGGAAAGCCGCCGTCCGTCGGATGGGACGTTAAGCCGTGGCCCCGTGTGCGGGAGAGCCATACCCTGTGCACATTAAAGAACACGCTGGATGGCCTTGACGGGAGGCTACCATCTGTCTCCCAACAGCTGTTCCAATGGGTCCCCTCCCCCAACCTTCTCTGAGCCTTCGGGGTCCATGTGACCTGGCCATTTAGCCCATGGTGTGCAAAAAAGTGCCGCTCAGAGGTAAACATCCCATCCCATCTGCAATAGGTGGTACTCGAACTAGGAACTGCAGATAACGAGCCTGGCGCGCTACCGACCGAGTCAACCCCCTCCCCTAATTTTAGAGGACTCCCTTAGAGAATATATGGTAATGAAGTCTTCGAGGGGGATTTAACTCCCCCTTAGGTATACCGCTGGTTGTGAATAAAAATGTCTTTAATCGTGAACATAAGAGGTGGGGAGAAAGAGGAAGAAATGTCGGAAAATATAATTCCAGATGAAGGATCCTCTTTAGGAAATTCTAGTTTCGTAACTCCAGCAAAAACAAATGGAATTCAATGTAACATACATATATTAGATGAAATAAGAAACTGAGAGTAATTATTAGAGTGAACAAGTAGGAAATAAAAATGATGAACTGCTGATATGTGTAAAATTGTAAATTAATTGATGCGGCTATCGAATATTTATTCAAATGAATCTATATTTTTCGGCTTCAGATTCATTGTGGTTCTAACCATAAAATTAAAAAAAAAAAATCATTTTAGTGTCTATCGTATCACGGAAGTCAGACACAAACTTTGCAACTCCAGTATGATGTAGAGAGAATTCGGCAGAAAGAAAACTCAATTTTGAAAAAAGACAAATGTGTCTTCCCTGATATTTTCACATAGGCTCTTTACTTCTTAGTCCTACCAAAAAAACTCTGTCCAATCTGCCAGATTAACAGTTATATTGATGGAAAAGGATAGCAACAAGTAGGTGCTTTGCGAGTAGATTTCTTTTGCAAGGAATCGTTTGTTTTTCGCTTAAATAGCATTACTAGGGTTGGGTTGTTTTACCTCTGAGCGGCACTTTTTTGCACACCATGGGCTAAATGGCCAGGTCACATGGACCCCGAAGGCTCAGAGAAGGTTGGGGGAGGGGAAACCATTGGAACAGCTGTTGGGAGGCAGATGGTAGCCTCCCGTCAAGGCCAATCAGCGTGTTCTTTAACGTGCACAGGGTATGGCTCTCCCGCACACGGGGCCACGGCTTAACGTCCCATCCGACGGACGGCGCCTTTCCAAGCCCATCGGTGTCCCCTACTGATCTTGGGCAGGGCGGGGAATTTTGCGGAGATAAATCTCAACGCTGACCCAGCTGGGACTCGAACCTGGGAACTACAGATTACGAGCCTGGCGCGCTACCGACTGAGCCACCCCCGCCCCAAATAGCATTGCTAATCGAAAGGGTGAATTAAAAGATAAAATTCATTTATTTCAAAATCAATGCGAAAACAAAATATCCGAATCATAAATAAAGTTAATGAGAAGTTCGGAATCTACCATTGCTTAAGAAGAGTTAATAATGAGTCTGAAACCTTCAGTTAGGCAGCAAGTAAGATAATTCAATAGGATATGGCAAGTCTGTCATTAGTAAGCAAAGTTAGTTTAATATCTACCATTAGTAAGAAAAATCGCAGAGAGGTTTCAAATCAAATGTTAGCAAGCCAACAAATTACTAGAATTTTTGGGGGCGGGGGTGGCTCAGTCGGTAGCGCGCCAGGCTCGTAATCTGTAGTTCCCAGGTTCGAGTCCCAGCTGGGTCAGTGTTGAGATTTATCTCCGCAAAATTCCCCGCCCTGCCCACGGTCAGTAGGGGACACCGATGGGCTTGGAAAGGCCGCCGTCCGTCGGATGGGACGTTAAGCCGTGGCCCCGTGTGCTGGAGAGCCATACCCTGTGCACGTTAAAGAACACGCTGGATGGCCTTGACGGGAGGCTACCATCTGTCTCACAACAGCTGTTCCAGTGGGAACCCAACCTTCTCTGAGCCTTCGGGGTCCATGTGACCTGGCCATTTAGCCCATGGTGTGCAAAAAAGTGCCGCTCAGAGGTAAAACAACCCAACCCAACTGGAATTTTGGTTTTAGCAGACAAATTCAGTTTGAAATCTGCCATCAGGAAGCAAAATCAATAAGAATGGATTCCAATTGCTAAAATATTTCACGCGGCAGGAAAGGTTAAAATGATATTCTATATATAAAAAACAATTTTTAGTTGTTTTTTAAATCTATCTTTAGTGTCGGACTATACTTTGGGGCTAAAAGAAAATTATACAAAGACAATTGTTTGGGTTTCAAAAGATTCTGTGTGCAAGCATCAAAGATAAAATTAAAATCAATTCCTCTTCATGAAGCTGCTTGCCCCAGAGGTGTAGTAGCAGGCACGTATCCAGGATTTAGTTTCTGCCCCCCCCCACGAAACTAAATCCTGGATACGTATCCTAATAAATAAATCCTGGATACGTATCCTAATAAATCCTCCTATAATATATCCTATAATATAATCCTATAATATCAAGATTTTAGATATAATAACCAGGATTTTACATATAATAGGTATCCTATAATATCCTAAATCCTGGATACGTATCCTAATAAATCCTGGATACGTAATCGTGGATAATAGACAAAGCTGATAAAATCTCTTCTATTAGTAAGTCCTGGATACGATCCCCCTCACATCGAAACGTGCCTTGTTATACTTCCCTGAATAAGATTCCTGGAGTCTGCATAAGCAAGCAAAGTCAATAAGATTCCTGGAGTCTGCCATTTATAAGAACAATCAGTTTAAGTTACCATTAGTATTAAAAACGACTAAAAAGGTTGCAATCTGCAATTAATAAGAAAGTCAATAAGAAGATCGAAGCCTCCCATTAATAGACAAAGCTGATAAAATCTCTTCTATTAGTAAGAAGGAGTAATTAAAATTTTAAAATCTACCATTACTAAATCTAAGTCAATAAGGTATCTGAAGACTATCATTAGTAAGTAAAATCAATCAGAAAGCAAATGTAACATTAATAAGCAAAATATCCACTCATATTCGAAGGTGAAAGTAAGACAAAGTGGAAGTCGTCTCTGAGAACGATATGCTGGTTTCTGGAAGAGGTTGTCCATTACAGAAAAGAATGAAGGAATAGTTTTTTCGTGTTGTTTTTTTCTCTCGTGTTTTTGTGACTTCCCCACCCTTCCCCGCATAACGGCAGTAATCGTAAGCTGGCCTCGCTCCTATTTCCCTCGCTAGGTTAAAGGTCAGTCTCTTGCTTCATCCGTCACGGTCGTGGCGGGACTTTAATTTATGTACTGGCAGCAGTTCCCCCACCTCCCCGCATTCCCCCAACTATACAGTGACTGACGGGCCAGACTGAGCCGAGGCTGGACAAGCGCGGGAAACCGACTGACCTTTCGCCGTGCCGAGCCGTGACCCTGCAGCGGCAGCTGGACGGCCACACGACCACGGAAGCCGCGCTCCCATTAACCCATAGCTACGGAGGGAGGGAAAGAAGCTGGAGAGAAACAACACCCACCTTGGCTTCGTTTCGTGGTGGTTTCGTACTTACCCCCCCCCCCCGCCCCTTGAAACAAGTCTGAGCGATGAGTACATGGTATGACTTACAAACGAACACATTTGGGCTACAGCAAAGCTGCATTACAGTGACATTTAACACCAAGGGTGTGTCCTGGCGAAGTGGGTCGACCGAAAAGTCTAGTTAGTGTTCCGAAGGTGTCACGTCTAACCGATTCCAATGACCGATTAATGTCATATTTGGCGTTAACTGCTAGATGTCGTTGCTAATAAAGCATTTTTACTACAAATATCTAGACATTGCCTTGCGGGGGGGGGGGGGTTGTTTTACCTCTGAGCGGCACTTTTTTTGCACACCATGGGCTAAATGGCCAGGTCACATGGACCCCGAAGGCTCAGAGAAGGTTGGGGGAGGGGACCCACTGGAACAGCTGTTGGGAGACAGATGGTAGCCTCCCGTCAAGGCCATCCAGCGTGTTCTTTAACGTGCACAGTGTATAGCTCTCCCGCACACGAGGCCACGGCTAAACGTCCCATCCGACGGACGGCGGCCATTCCAAGCCCATCGGTGTCCCCTACTGACCGTGGGCAGGGCGGGTAATTTTGCGGAGATAAATCTCAACGCTGACCCAGCTGGGACTCGAACCTGGGAACTACAGATTACGAGCGTGGCGCGCTACCGACTGAGCCACCCCCGTCCCTAGGGGGGGGGGGGGTATGGAGATATGAAGAAGAACGAGAAAGCTGCGTTTTTTTTTTATATGAAAGAAATTATAATGCGTGGATATTAAATAATAGTTTTTGTATACAAAAATTAAATGAAATGATAAAAATACTAAATTGCTTGAAAAAGATAAACGTTGAGCATTTCAAATGCAAACTTACCCACTTTTCATGAAGTGCAGTGAAGTTTTCTGATTCGATTAGGAGCAGAGTCGGAAGCCTGCTGCTCTGGAGCCACATTAGGCTCTAAGCGCTCTAAAACACGGCTCTTGACGCAGGCTTTTTGATTCAACAATCAATCCCGAAAAAAATTTTTTTTGCTTAAATTTTTGTTAAAAACAAACAGTCTGCAGTTCTCAGGTTCGAATCCCACCTTAGCCAGCGTTGAGATTTATCTCTGCAAAACTCCCCACCCTGCCCTCGGCCAGTAAAGGACACCGAAGGTCATGGAAAAGCCGCCATCCTTTGGATGGTACGTTAAGCTGTGGTCCATTGTGCGGGAGAGCCATACCACGTTCACGTTAAAGTTCACGTTAACCGGATGGCCTTGACGGGAGGCAAACATCTGTCTCCCAACATACCTGTCCAGTGGATCCCCTCACACAACCATCCCTGAATTCACGAGAGTTTGTAACTTGGACATTTGTCTCAACTATTTATTATAAAGGTAACGATAATTAAAAAAAAACGTATAGCCCACGTTCCCCTTTCATAAACGGTAGAAATCCGGTACAATCATTTACAGAGTTACAGAACAACTTTAGACTACAATGCTACCAATAGAATATCGGCAACAAATCAGTGACAAAACAGTTCCTCAAAGTTCCAGATACGAATGAACAATCTGAACCAGATATCTTCAGTATAATATATTTCTCTTCGTTAGTCTCTTCTTCTCAGCTTACCGTCAGTGTTCTTTTAGGCTTAAATTAACACGCGAATGTGGCTTGTGGTGCCACCCATCATATGTAGTGCTGGCCTCTAGTGGAGCATCGGGTGGCATCATTCCATCACATGTCCACCCTGTGAACGTTAAAGAACACGATGGATGGTCTTGACGAGAGGCTACCATCTATTTCCTAATAGCTGTCCAGTGAGTCACCTTCTCAGCCACAACCTTCTCTGAGTCTTCGGGGTCCTTGTGTCCTGATCATTTAGCCCATTGTGTGCAAAAAAAGTGCCGCTCAGAGGTAAAACAACCCATTAAATATAAATTGAAAACACAAATTTGAATCAGTTGGTCGAGAATACTGAAAATCAAAAGTCACGCTGATGAAGGCAGTTTTATGAAAACACTTCTTTTCAATAGTTTTATAACATACACTTGAATATATCTATTTTATAATTATGAGTTATGGTTTAATTTTTGTTAATGAAGAAAATACTTTGCCGGGTTTTTTTTTTCTTTTTCGCTATTATGGCTCTTGACTCAATAAAGATTATAATTTCAGGCTCACAAAATTTATTGACTTTCATTTTTTTGCTGTTTTCACTCTTGACCCAATGAAGGTTCCCGACTCCTGTACTAGATGTTTCAACATTGGGGGGGGGGGGGGGGAGAGGGTTTATTCGGTATCAAGCTAGGCTCACAATCTGATGTTCTCAGATCCGAGTCTCAACTGTGACTGTGATGTGACTTTCGTCGATAAATCCATTTTGCCATCTTTGAGAAACGGAACATCGATAGGTTTAGAAATGCCCGTCTTCTTTCTGATGAGTAGTAAGCCGTTTCCACGTTATCAGGAACGCCGCAACATGTTCACGTTAAAGTACACAACAAGAAGTCCTAGAAGGAGGCTTACATCTATCTCGAACAGCTGTCTAGTGCAATGGTTCTCAACCTTTTATGGGGCGGGGGTGGCTCAGTCGGTAGCGCGCCAAGCTCGTAATCTGTAGTTCCCAGGTTCGAGTCCCAGCTGGGTCAGCGTTGAGATTTATCTCCGCAAAAATTCCCCGCCCTGCCCACGGTCAATAGGGGACACCGATGGGCTTGGAAAGGCCGCCGTCCGTCAGATGGGACGTTAAGCCGTGGCCCCGTGTGCGGGAGAGCCATACCCTGTGCACGTTAAAGAACACGCTGGATGGCCTTGACGGGAGGCTACCATCTGTCTCCCAACAGCTGTTTCAGTGGGTCCCCTCCCCCAACCTTCTCTGAGTCTTTGGGATCCATGTGACCTGGCCATTTAGCCCATGGTGTGCAAAAAAGTGCCGCTCAGAGGTAAAACAACCCAACCCTGAAATAAAAGCTGTATGATTTAGTGTCGAATGCTTTTAATAGATACAAAAAAAAATTACCCACTGCATTGACTGCATTCATAGGTTCTATAAATTCAAATTGCGATTTTTTTAAAAATAACGTACTACACCTGTCCCTCGATTTACACGGTACTCAGTTCACACAATTTTGGCTTTGCACGGTCAAAAAATGCAACCAGTTTCGATTTACACGGTACTGACTGAGACGTACATAGAAAGGAAATCTCAGTCAGTACCGTGTAAATCGAAACTGGTTGCATTTTTTGACCGTGCAAAGCCAAAATTGTGTGAACTGAGTACCGTGTAAATCGAGGGATAGGTGTATTTAGAAATTTTATAATACCATAACAGTTTCAATAACTTTTGAAAATATACGTTAAATATTAGATTGTAGTTATTTAAAATATTTGTATTCCCTTCTATGTAATATAGGTTTTACAATAGCAGTTTCCAATTGAGTTATAAAATAGCCAGTATTAAATGATTTATGAAAATTGACTTACGAAAAATGATGCATGATATTTAAGGATAATTTTTAATAATTTAGGACTTATCGCAAGCTAATAAAATTAAACTATGCAATGTTTTTACATTTATATTCATGTTAAATTTTTCCTATCGTCTTCTGCTGGAGAACCTCATCCTGGTTGTAATATTTTTTCACTCCCATCATCATCATCATCCTCAAGCAGCCATGGGCTACGGAGGTCCAACCAGACCGTGCAATTTAGTTCTCCAAGCAAGTCTGTTCTGAGCTACATCTGCTGCATCTGGCCACTGCACACCGATTCTAATAAGGTCCTGTTTGACATTGTCAGCCCACCGCATCCTAGGTCTCCCCTCTCCTTCTGAAGCCTTTAGGCACACTGTTCATAACTCTATTCGCCAATCTATAATTATCCATACGGGCAACATGGCCAAACCAACGGAGTCTCTCTCTGCAAAACATGCTGTTTAAAGGAGATTGCCGACTCCTTCGCCTAACCTCATCATTAGTTACAAAGTTGAACCACCTAATGCCCAAGATACTACGTGAGCATCTAGAATCAAAAGCATCTAGTTTCCTTTAGTTCCCCTTTCCGTTATCTTGTTTACAAAGTGTCCAAGTTTTTCACTACCATAACTAACCTTAGAAAGAATCAAACTATTATACAGTCTAATTTTAGTCTTTAGGTGTATACGCCTATTTCTCCACAATCTCCATAGATTCTTAAAAGTCCCGGCAGCAATTCCTATTCGTCTGTTAACCTCATGCCGCACATCACCAGCATCTGTTACATAGCTCCCAAGATAATTAAACTGTGACACCTGCTCAAGATTGCAACCATTTAGATTAACTGAATCACAGCCTGCCTGACCAATTTTCATCACTTTAGTTTTCTCCCTGTTTATAACCAAACCTACTCTACTACTAGTCTCATCAACAGCTCGAATGAAAGAGCTCATCAACATCATTTGCCAAAAGGGCTAAATCATTAGCATAATCTAAATCAGAAATTTTCGTATCTCCAGTCCATTTAAGGCCAAAATCTTTCCCTTGAAGTGAATATCGCATAACATAATCAATAACCAAGCTAAAGAGAAAAGGAGACAAAATGCACCCCTGTCGAACACCAGAAGAAATGCTAAACCAATTGCTACAAGCCTTACCAACTCTCACACACGACTCAGTGTTATTATAGAGAGCTTTCATTATGTTAACTAACTAGTCTGGTATACCATATGATCTCACAATCAACCACAAATTATGACGATTAACAGAGTCGAAAGCCTTTTTGAAATCAACAAAGCTAGCAACCAAAGGTTTCTGAAACTCTAAATATTTCTCAAGAATCTGCCTAAGTGAAAATATCTGATCCACACATCCCCTACCACTTCTGAATCCACATTGCTCATCACGCAATTGCCTGTCAACCAGATTCTTAATTCCATTGAGCATAATCATGCAAAGAACCTTACCTGGAACCTAAAGTAGGCTGATACCCCTATAGTTATCACAAGAACTGCGATCACCTGTTTTTAAAAATAGGGATAATAATAGCCCTTGTAAAATCCTTAGGAACCATGTCTTTATCATAAAAGATATTCAGAATTTCAGTCATCCAAGTGGTAACAGAAACATTTCTAGTTCTAAGCATTTCCGTAGTAATTTCATCTACACCTGGGGATTTATGAAGTTTAAATTTAGAAACAGGCAAAATAACTTCAGATTGTGTTATAGGGCCAACATTAAAGCCACCAATGCATCTATCATCATTTCAAACAATGGGAATAGAACTAATCGCATTGTTTAGAATATCACTGAAATGCTCAGCCAACCGAGCCATGACAGAATCCTCACCTTCTATAACCTTACCTTGTTTATCCTTCAATCCCCGTATACCTGTCCATTTTCTACCACACAAAACATTAACTATCTGGTACAGCTCTCTGCTGTTGTGCTGTCTAACTACTTCTTCGGCTTTTCAGATACTTTACACATTTATTAAGCTTTCTGTAATGCTTCCTATTAGGACTAGTAGGGTATTGATTAAGTGCATTCCTGCAGTTCTTTCTTTCTGAAATAAGCTCAAGTGCCTTATCACTCAAATAATTTTGCCTGCTCTGCTCCTTTTTTTCTGAAAGAGTATTGTTAGTTTCAAGAAAAGCCTGTTTAAAACGGTCCCATTCTTCTTGAACTTCAGTAGCAAGCAAACCATGACTGTCATAATGACTAAGTAACCTATCATGGTAAGCTTTGGCTATAACTGGATCTTTCAGAGCTTCAGTATTAAAGGTAAATTTTTTAACCTTAGCACAACACTTTTTAAGTTTAAGTTGCAAGACACTTTTAACAAGTAAATGGTCATATCCAATTTCAGCTCCTCTATATGACCTGGTATTCCTAACAAAACTAGCCCATTTTGCTGTTAATTAATATTTAATCAATCATATTCATATGCAGCCCATTAGGTGAAACCCATGTGTATTTATGTATGTCGCGATGTTTGTAATAAGTGTTAGTTATTCTGAATCCATTGATTTTACTTACCTGTAGGAGACGTTGCCCATTGCAGCTGCCAATACCAAAAGGGTCTATCACCCCTCCCCAAAGGTTTGAGTCAGTACCAACTTTTGCATTGAAGTCACCTAGAACAAGGGTTGACAGAATTCAAAATATCCTGAAGTTGTCCATAAAACCTATCCTCCTCATCCTCATCGGCATCCTCAGTGGGGGCATAACAGCAGATAACATTCAAGTCTTTAATGCTTGTCTGAAATTTTGCTGTAAGAAACCTTTCATTAATGCATTCATATCCTAGAAGAGCATCACTAGCGTGTCTGCTGAGAAGCAGACTCGCACCTTGGTGATGATTATTATTGTTACTCCCTGAAAAGAGAAATTTAAAATTATTTTTAAGAATCTGACCTTTATCTGTCCATCTGGTCTCTTGCAAGCCGAGAATATCTAAATTATAACGGTGGAATTGTTGTGTGAGGACATCAAGAGAAAAAGCCCTGTGCAGAGTCCTCACATTCCAAATACCTATGGAGAGAAAATGATTAGTGGAATGTTTAAAGATATTATGTTTATTGAGAGAGAGAATGCCAACAATATGAAACAGCCCCCTAATCGCAGACATGGGGCAAAGACCCGTTCCCCCACCACTAAAGGCTGAAGCCATCTACACTGGAAGACTTCCCCCAATGTAGAATTTGTCGATGCCAGTAGAAGCAAAGAGTTCAGGTGCCTGCAATGATCTCTGCTCAGGATTATCCACCAGCTGATAAACATATCCTGTGAATCTATTCACTTGGGGCTGTCAACCCACAAACAAACAGAAAACACAGCGGAAGATTTTCCCTCCACAGAAGCCCACCAGTGCAGCAAAATCAGGATCCATAATCAAGCTCAGAGCCATATATCTGTCCAGTGGGTTTATATGGTCAGCACCAGGACCCTGTGTGGTTAACCACTCCTCAGCAGGGTAGAAAAAAAAGAAAAGTAGCCATAGTTGTCCAGATCAGTAGGCCACACTAATCTGGCAGCCCTCCCCTTCCGTTCACTTCCGCAAGAGAGTATCTCTTTTGAAAGGTACTAACGGTCTGCACCACGAGAAGGCGGAGTCGAACATTAGGTGCTAGTCCTGGCCGGTTCTATGCATCATCACAGGGGATTGGTGCATAGCTCTCCTTCCAGTGACTACTCTCCATACTTAGTACTAATAACTCCCAAAACGCAAATGTGAATATTTTCACTTGTACTTTGCATTTTTGGCACACGAACTGTACACGTGGTATAGGTATAATAGAGCACATGTGTATGTTAATACATATATATTTGCACATATGGGGTATAAGCCGCAGTTTTAGGGATTAATCTTCATTTTACAAATAAAATCACCTGAAAGAAAACAGCATGAAGGGTGAAATAAGCGCCCTTTATATTCTGTTTAATAATAAATATTCATAAGCAAGGAATGAATCTGACGTATTTCATCCTAAACATGTTTATTTTAACCATTTTGTATCAAACACAAATAATATTTCCTGATCCCATGCAGACACGTAGTCGATGGTGGTGGTGGGGGGGGGGGGGGGAATTGCTATTGACCACCGTGAGAATCCTGTCCAGAATTTGAATCAGGAGAGAATCGCGCAGCAAAAATTCAAAGATGGAAATGAAATGGAAGATTTAAGAACTGAAGCTTTCGTGTGATTTAGTTTTTTTTTTGTCATTTATTAGTGAAATGCTTATCATTATGCGTTTCACCGAGTTTAAAATTATACTTTTCACAAAATAAATAATAGATTTTCATCTAAATCGAATTTTTCCCTACATCACAATTTAAAAAAAAAATTTCCCTCCTCTAAAAAATTATTTTCTGATTATTTGCCTCATTCCATTGATAGAAGATACTAGAACTCAAACGGAGCTTCTGCCATCTCTTGATTTCTAGATTGATCGTAAACGTGACACCGGATCTCAAATTCCTTATCATTTCTGAGATCTGCGATCCGTAATTCCTCTATGAATCGATATTAAGTTCTCTATCACCGGTATATTGAAAGCTGACCTTTGACCTCGAATGATTCATCGAATTCAAACGGGTCGACGCGTCGTTTGTTGTCAAATTTCGGTCAAATCATGATTTACATGAGGTAAAAGCTTAAAATATGGTGTCTGGGGATATTTTGGAACCTAAATCTCAGAAACATTGCGAAATTGTATACGCAGAGTCCCTTAGGGTCAAAGGTCCCATTTTGATCTACTTATGCTAGAAAGGTGTAAATTGGTGCCTAGGGTATTTTGGGATGCCTACCAGTAGCCTTATGGAATTAGGGGCATGGGTGGCTCAGTCGGTAGAGTGCCAGGCTCATAATCTGTAGTTCCCAGGTTCGAGTCCCAGCTGGGTCAGCGTTGAGATTTATCTCCGCAAAACTGCCCACGGTCAGTAGGGGACACCGATGGGCTTGGAAACACCGCCGTCCGTCGGATGGAACGTTAAGGTGTGGTCACCGTGTGCGGGAGAGTCACACCCTGTGCACGTTAAAGAACACGCTGGATGGCCTTGACAGGAGGCTACCATCTGTCTCCCAACAGCTGTTCCAGTGGGTCTCCAACCTACTCTGAGCCTTCGGGATCCATGTGACCTGGCCATTTGCCCATGATGTGCAAAAAAGTGCCGCTCAGAGGTAAAACAACTCAAATCCTTATGGAATTTCGTATCCGACAGGTACTTCAAGATTGGAGATCAAATATATCTCTTCATATCCTAGAAATCTGTAACAAATGGAGTGAAAAGTTGGTTTTTTATGAGTTCAATCACATTTTTGCATAAATTGAAAAGTACTTGTCAGGTGGGATTCGTAAACTCTCAACGTTTTTGAAATGTAGCTTCGTAATACTTGTAGGCACCACTTTTTAGATTACTAGCAGTCGTAGTTATAAGTTTGACCTCTAGGTGACCACTATTTTCTTTCAAGGACACGCCAGAGGTCAAATTTTAAATTTTCCCGAGATCTACAACTTAGATTACACCTAAATGCAAGTTTTCAGAGCTCTTACCATTTCCGCATCGAAGTTAGAATTTTCCTGATTCCCCTCCCTCATTCTATTAATCACTAACTTGCTATTGTCTCTATACTCGTATATTAGATACCCATGCTTAAAGTTCATGCTGCAAAAATGTAATTCATTAATAGTAATTAACAGAATTTCTCTTGTTAACTTACAACAAGTAGAGAGACGAAAAAAAATTAGTCTTGTTTGGTGTGGGGACCCCTGACTCTTACCATTTCGATATCTTTGCGATTCAATCTTCATCACGTAACGGGGCATTATGAAAATATCTCCAAAATAGTGGGTGCTGGAGAGAGGCCATACAATTTTTTTTAAAACATATTTACCTGGTTATTACTATTACTGATTTTTTTTTCCTCGAATAAAGTTGGATTTTATGTTTTTCATATAAAAAAATCTCTTTCTGAGGACTTAAATGTGTTCATTCCAGATCGATAGATGGCTCCACGAGCGCCTTCCGATCTGGGAAAAATACTCATAGTTTCTGATCAAATAAAAATTGCATATCCAGGATATCTCAGTTGGTAAGTGCTGTCATCTCTTTGAATTCACGGGGCGGGGGTGGCTCAGTCGGTAGCGCGTCAGGCTCGTAATCTGTAGTTCCCAGGTTCGAGTCCCAGCTGGGTCAGCGTTGAGATTTATCTCCGCAAAATTCCCCGCCCTGCCCACGGTCAGTAGGGGACACCGATGGGCTTGGAAAGGCCGCCGTCCGTCGGATGGGACGTTAAGCCGTGGACCCGTGTGCGGGAGGCCATACCCTGTGCACGTTAAAGAACACGCTGGATGGCCTTGACGGGAGGCTACCATCTGTCTCCCAACAGCTGTTACAGTGAGTCCCCTCCCCCAACCTCTCAGAGCTCAGAGGTAAAACAACAACAACAACAACAAAACTTTGAATTCATGTCAATATCAAGACTTATTGTACAGTCTAGCTGGAACACGGAATTTCTCTCCGATATTAAGGGGTGCCTTCGACGTGATAGCTTAATATCATAAAAATAAATATTCTCTCAAACAGCTTCTTGCCACC
Source organism: Ryuthela nishihirai (assembly GCA_038380435.1). Lineage (NCBI taxonomy): Eukaryota > Metazoa > Arthropoda > Arachnida > Araneae > Heptathelidae > Ryuthela > Ryuthela nishihirai. The sequence goes on along the minus strand of JAWZYU010000011.1, from coordinate 42,362,309 downwards.
GAGGTCAGGCAGAAGCTTATCAATTTTTACGCCATAATAGAAGGCCCTAGAGGATAGGGAGGATGAAATGGTTAGCGAAGAATAATGGGCTGCACCCGATACAAAATTCTACATGCGCCATTGACTCCATACGATAACTCTTCAAAATCTGCATCTTTGTAAGCAACTTCTAAGTAAATTTCCCATAGTAATTATCTTAAATTCATCATCTGAATTGGTTTGTACAATTTTTAAACTAACTCTAAAATGATTTTTAAAAAATTCAGGTTCTGAGAAAAATCTGGAAAAAAAAAACCCCTCGGAGTGTACACAATTTGGAGTTAATCGGTTTAGCTTTGGACAGGCCCATTTATAGAACTGAGAATTAAAACCCTCGCTGAGGGGTTGGGTTGTTTTACCTCTGAGCGGCACTTTTTTGCACACTATGGGCTAAATGGCCAGGTCACAAGGACCCCGAAGCTTCACAGAAAGTTGGGGACCTACTGGAACAGCTGTTGGGAGACAGATGGTAGCCTCCCGTCAAGGCCCATCAGCATGTTCTTTAACGTGCACAGGGTATGGCTCTTCCGCACACGGTTCCACGGCTTAACGTCCCATCCGACGGACGGCGGCGTTTCCAGCCCATCGGTGTCCCCTATTGACCGCGGGTAGGGCGGGGAATTTTGCGGAGATAAATCTCAACGCTGACCCAGCTGGGACTCGAACCTGGGAACTGCAGATTATGAGCCTGGGCGCGCCCCGCCTCTTCCCTGAGGGGATCTCTTTTGTTGCGATCTTATGCAACCACGGCAATTCCCGGTTCCGTCTCACGACACTACCTGGTTATGAAAAGCCGTGCTTATCTAGAGCCGGGGGCAAGGAATACGCCCTATAGGCGCACCTCAACCCCAGCATGGCAGCAGTCCTATAAAAGGAAAGCTGACCACCGGAAGAAACCTAACTTTAATCTATTCTCCGGTTAGCCATGAACAAGGATATATAGATCCAAGTTCGCTCGGCGTCCAGGATGGAGACTCTTAGTAGGATCCGGACTTTGGAGAGGACTCGACCTACTGGGGCACAAATCTTTTCGGAAGAGTCCTCGAACAGCTCACCCAGAGCTCCTGATAGGTGAGGTCTCAGACGCTGTCACCAACCAACCGGGAAAGGGAACCGGTCGGCAGCGTCGTCAACCTCGGTTGGCTTTGGCAATGCTCAGCCGGGGACCCAATCCGGTCGGCAAAGCCTTCGGCCGGGTTGCCGGACCTAGCCCCCCCCCCCACCACCACCACGACAAGGTGGTCCCCTATTGGGGGGGGGGGTAACTCCCTGAGGGGAGTTGCTTTAATTGGTAGTGAGCTACATTTGTAACATGATGTTTCTAGAGTAGAATCTAAAGCGTTCCAGCATTGAAATTTTTCCCGTTAAGTCGTTCTTTCGATGACAAAGAGACACTGATGGCTTTGGAACTTGGGACATTAAGCCGTGACAACGTGTGCAATATTAAAGAACACATTGGATGACTTTGAAGGGAGGCTTCCATCTGTCTCTCCAGCTGGGTCAGCGTTGAGATTTATCTCCGCAAAATTCCCCGCCCTGCCCACGGTCAGTAGGGGACACCGATGGGCTTGGAAAGGCCGCCGTCCGTCGGATGGGACATTAAGCCGTGGCCCCGTGTGCGGGAGAGTCTGCCTCCCAACAGCTGTTCCAGTGGGTCCCCTCCCCCAACCTTCTCTGAGCCTTCGGGGTCCATGTGACCTGGCCATTTAGCCCATGGTGTGCAAAAAAAGTGCCGCTCAGAGGTAAAACAACCCAACCCCCTACATTTAATTATCGTATAGTCACATTTTATCACTATTTCAGGCATCGGGAAATAATGGGCTGCATATTTCAATGAAACGCATTCTTAAAAGAGTCTAGAAAGCATGAGAAATTCACCTTCGTTGACGCAGTAGCCTTCGTGCCCTGTGTATAGCCAAGCGATGCATTCCTCTCCGTCTGCTGATTGTTTGCTGATCCGCAACAGATAGCAAATCGAAACTATCTCTGCACGTATCTGGAGTAGTTAAGGTCAAGAGGAAGGTCACAAAGGTCATGGAGGTACATCTATCGGTGACCCTTGTTATCGTCTTGATCTCGAAGCTACAGTCTCTCTCACAAGGGTGTTGACTTGAGAACCCTTTCCTCTTGTCTGACAGCTTGTCACTTGGGAGCGCTGCTCATTTGCTGAAAGTTCTGACAAACAAAATTCGATCCGTCGCCAACTTTTCCTTCTTTACAAAAACCATTAAATTTCAAATTTATTTTCTATGAGACTCTTTTTTTTTTGTTTTTGGTAATTTTTCGATAGGTATTTTGTCATTTCGGGATTTTTTTTTTGGTCTTTCTTGAAACGCAATAACTTAAGTGAAAAATATGAAGTATAGCAGAAGAATATTTACACTAATCCTTCTCTGCTTTCCAAAAAAAAAAACGGCTGATTTTCAAAGCTACAATTTTCTTTCTATTGAGGTTCGAATATCCAACGTTAGTTCAACATAATTTTGGCGAACGTCGAAGTCAAACTTTCAAGCCTTAGTCCAAATGACTTTTGAGTAAACTTCTTAAAGCCTTACTCCAAATGACTTCTGAGTAAATTTTCTGAAGCCTGACTCCAAATGATTTCTAAGTAAATTTTCTGAAGCCTGACTACAAACGATTTCTGAGTAAATTTCCTGAAGCCTGACTCCAAATGACTTCTAAGTAAATTTCTCGAAGCCTGACTCCAAATGATTTCTGAATAAATTTCTTGAAGTCTTACTCCAAATTACCTCTGAATAAATTTTTTGAAGCCTGACTACAAACGATTCCTGAGTAAATTTCCTGAAGCCTGACTCCAAATGACTTCTAAGTAAATTTCTTGAAGCCTGACTCCAAATGATTTCTGAATAAATTTCTTGAAGCCTTACTCCAAATGTCTTCTGAATAAATTTTCTGAAGCCTGACTACAAACGATTTCTGAACAAATTTCCTGAAGCCTGACTCCAAATGACTTCTAAGTAAATTTCTCAAAGCCTGACTCCAAATGATTTCTGAATAAATTTCTTAAAGCCTTACTCCAAATGACTTCTGAGTAAATTTTCTGAAGCCTGACTCCAAATGACTTCTAAGTAAATTTTCTGAAGCCTGACTACAAACGATTTCTAAGTAAATTTCTCGAAGCCTGACTCCAAATGATTTCTGAATAAATTTTTTGAAGCCTTACTCCAAATGACTTCTGAGTAAATTTTCTAAAGCCTTACTCCAAATGACTTTTGAGTAAATTTTCTGAAGCCTGACTACAAACGATTTCTGAGTAAATTTCCTAAAGCCTGACTCCAAATGACTTCTAAGTAAATTTCTCGAAGCCTGACTCCAAATGACTTCTAAGTAAATTTCTCGAAGCCTGACTCCAAATAATTTCTAACTAAATTTCTTGAAGCCTTACTCCAAATGACTTCTGAGTAAATTTTCTAAAGCCTTACTCCTAATGACTTCTGAGTAAATTTTCTGAAGCCTGACTACAAACGATTTCTGAGTAAATTTCCTGAAGCCTGACTCCAAATGACTTCTAAGTAAATTTCTCGAAGCCTGACTCCAAATGATTTCTAAATAAATTTCTTGAAGCCTTACTCCAAACGACTTCTGAGTAAATTTTCTAAAGCCTTACTCCTAATGACTTCTGAATAAATTTTCTGAAGAATGACTACAAACGATTTCTGAATAAATTTCCTGAAGCCTGACTCCAAATGACTTCTAAGTAAATTTCTCGAAGCCTGACTCCAAATGATTTCTAAATAAATTTCTTGAAGCCTTACTCCAAACGACTTCTGAGTAAATTTTCTAAAGCCTTACTCCTAATGACTTCTGAATAAATTTTCTGAAGCCTGACTACAAACGATTTCTGAATAAATTTCCTGAAGCCTGACTCCAAATGACTTCTAAGCAAATTTCTGGAAGCCTGACTCCAAATGATTTCTAAATAAATTTCTTGAAGCCTTACTCCAAACGACTTCTGAGTAAATTTTCTAAAGCTTTACTCCTAATGACTTCTGAATAAATTTTCTGAAGCCTGACTACAAACGATTTCTGAATAAATTTCCTGAAGCCTGACTCCAAATGACTTCTAAGTAAATTTCTGGAAGCCTGACTCCAAATGATTTCTAAATAAATTTCTTGAAGCCTTACTCCAAACGACTTCTGAGTAAATTTTCTAAAGCTTTACTCCTAATGACTTCTGAATAAATTTTCTGAAGCCTGACTACAAACGATTTCTGAGTAAATTTCCTGAAGCCTGACTCCAAATGACTTCTAAGTAAATTTCTCGAAGCCTGACTCCAAATGATTTCTAAATAAATTTCTTGAAGCCTTACTCCAAACGACTTCTGAGTAAATTTTCTAAAGCCTTACTCCTAATGACTTCTGAATAAATTTTCTGAAGCCTGACTACAAACGATTTCTGAATAAATTTCCTGAAGCCTGACTCCAAATGACTTCTAAGTAAATTTCTCGAAGCCTGACTCCAAATGATTTCTAAATAAATTTCTTGAAGCCTTACTCCAAACGACTTCTGAGTAAATTTTCTAAAGCCTTACTCCTAATGACTTCTGAATAAATTTTCTGAAGCCTGACTACAAACGATTTCTGAATAAATTTCCTGAAGCCTGACTCCAAATGACTTCTAAGCAAATTTCTGGAAGCCTGACTCCAAATGATTTCTAAATAAATTTCTTGAAGCCTTACTCCAAACGACTTCTGAGTAAATTTTCTAAAGCTTTACTCCTAATGACTTCTGAATAAATTTTCTGAAGCCTGACTACAAACGATTTCTGAATAAATTTCCTGAAGCCTGACTCCAAATGACTTCTAAGTAAATTTCTGGAAGCCTGACTCCAAATGATTTCTAAATAAATTTCTTGAAGCCTTACTCCAAACGACTTCTGAGTAAATTTTCTAAAGCTTTACTCCTAATGACTTCTGAATAAATTTTCTGAAGCCTGACTACAAACGATTTCTGAGTAAATTTCCTGAAGCCTGACTCCAAATGACTTCTAAGTAAATTTCTCGAAGCCTGACTCCAAATGATTTCTAAATAAATTTCTTGAAGCCTTACTCCAAACGACTTCTGAGTAAATTTTCTAAAGCCTTACTCCTAATGACTTCTGAATAAATTTTCTGAAGCCTGACTACAAACGATTTCTGAATAAATTTCCTGAAGCCTGACTCCAAATGACTTCTAAGCAAATTTCTGGAAGCCTGACTCCAAATGATTTCTAAATAAATTTCTTGAAGCCTTACTCCAAACGACTTCTGAGTAAATTTTCTAAAGCTTTACTCCTAATGACTTCTGAATAAATTTTCTGAAGCCTGACTACAAACGATTTCTGAATAAATTTCCTGAAGCCTGACTCCAAATGACTTCTAAGTAAATTTCTGGAAGCCTGACTCCAAATGATTTCTAAATAAATTTCTTGAAGCCTTACTCCAAACGACTTCTGAGTAAATTTTCTAAAGCTTTACTCCTAATGACTTCTGAATAAATTTTCTGAAGCCTGACTACAAACGATTTCTGAGTAAATTTCCTGAAGCCTGACTCCAAATGACTTCTAAGTAAATTTCTCGAAGCCTGACTCCAAATGATTTCTGAATAAATTTCTTGAAGCCTTACTCCTAATGACTTCTGAGTAAATTTCTTGAAGCATTACTCGAAATGACTTCTGAGTAAATTACTTGAAGCCTTACTCCAATTGATTGTCTTTTACAACTCATATTTCTGCAGCTTTTTGTTGTTCTAGTTTCAAATTATTCTCAACTACCTTTTTGATTTAATAATTTACATTTATGCCTTGAAAGGAAGTTTCAATCAGTAGCTCTCCAGATTTGTAATCTGCAGTTCCCAGGTTCGAGTCTAGACTGTGCCAGGATTTATGCCCGTTAAACCCCCACAGTGCCCTCGATAAGAAAAGGAACGCAGACGGGTTTGAAAAGGCTACCGGCTATCCGATTGGACGTAAAGCCTTGGTTCTGTGTGTAGGAGAGCCAGACACTGTGCGCTTTAAAAAACATTGGATGGCCTTGACCGGAGGCTACCATCTGTCTCCTAACAGTTTTCCGGTGGGTGCCCTTCCCCCAATTTTCTCTCAGCCTTTAAGATTCTTGCTACTTGGCCATTTAGCCCATTATGTTCAAAACTCTCTCAGCGATGAAACAACTCAACTGGAATCGTAACCAAATCTGGGATGTATATGGATGAAATTTTTACCCTTTAAATTTGTTCTTTAGGAAAAGTGCAAAAAAATTTTTGAAACAAATTAATATTGTTGTTTCATCTGTGAGCATCACTTATTCTTTCGCACAATGGGAAAGTCACAAGGACCCAAGGGCTGAAACAAGGTTGGAAATCCACTGAAGAGATGTTAGAAGACAGATGAAGTCTTCCGTCAATGTCATTCAAAGCATTCTTCAACGTGCTCAGGATATAGTTGTCCGACACACTGGACCTCGACTTAACGTCCCATCCGGAGGACAGCGACTTTGTTTTTTCTAGCCCAATGGTGTCTTCTTTCTCACCAAGGGCAGAACGGAAGTTAGCAGAGAAAATTCTCAACGAATGCAGAATTTTGACTCGAACCTGGGAACCTTTGATCACGCACCTGGCGCCCTACCGACTGACTAACCTCCGACTCATTTAATACTGTTACAATCAAGAGGACCTGGATAAATTAGATTTATAAATATCTCTATATCCTTTCTTGTTTCCACATAAAATGTTTATTTTACAAACTAAGGAACTTATATCGATTTTTGAAGGCAAAATATTGTTCTCTTCTAAATTAATTCATGCTCTGCATTCCTTCTTGTTCCGTCAAAGAGAACAATATTCCTTACCATTCATTTTTCTGTTCCCAAATGTGACAATTAGGAACTAACGAGCGATTCCCACAACCTCATCGTCAGAGCAGCCCCCCCCCCCCCACCTCCAAACGGATGAATGGCAGTCGTTTCCTTCCCGGGAGTATCTCAAAAGCTCCCTGCAGATGCGCACGTGGCTGTCGTGCTGCTTTTGGTGTCCCTTGGCTCACCTCTCGCGGCTCTCTCCCACCCATGGATCAATGGTTCAAAGGGTGTCGCTGGACAGCTGGCCGGAAGATCCGGTGAACTTTGACATCGGCGTGACCACAGAGATGTTCGTCTCGTGACTTCGAAGTGATCATGCTTTCAGCGCGGACCCTCAAGGAAATGATCCGTGAGCTCAAAGAGCCGGAAATGGCTGGCAGAATTAAGGTCTTTTATTAGACTCCATATGTAGCGTGTAGTAAGTACATGCAGACATCTGTGTTCTTACAGGATATGAGGATGAGAGAAATCTTGGATCCATTCCGTTTAGCGCTTCCAGGTATTGGAGATGGAACTCAGAGAAATAGGAATGTCTACAGCACGATTCTACTACTTCCATGTCATGTAATTGGAAAGCCATATTCAAGGTTCTCTTATTTTACAAGTAAGCTTTTTACGGGAATATTTCACTGGAGAAAAACTGGATATTTCACTAGATTTTCTCTAAATCTGTTTTCAACGATAGTATTTAAAGGGTTATTGAAGTTAAAACTTTTAACAGCAGCGTTTGTAATCGTAAGAATTTACTCCGAAAGTTGATTAAAACACAAATACTAACTGTTATGGTGATTTGTTTCCAGAAATAAATGCAATTTTAGAATACATTATCTATTACATTAGTAACATTTTAAATCACAGCACTTCATAGTAGCAACTATTATGCTGTAGGCCAGGATGGGAAGAGAAGAAAATTGTCTTGAGCCGGGTGGGATCTGCCACGAATTGCTCGACAACAGGTAGCTCAGCGGCCAGAGCACCTGACTTGTCATTAGGGTTGGGTTGGGTTGTTTAATCTCTGAGCGGCACTTTTTTGCACACCATGGGCTAAATGGCCAGGTCACATGGACCCCGAAGGCTCAGAGAAGGTTGGGGGAGGCGACCCACTGGAACAGCTGTTGGGAGACAGATGGTAGCCTTCCGTCAAGGCCATCCAGCGTGTTCTTTAACGTGCACAGGGTAAGGCTCTCCCGCACACGGGGACACGGCTTAACGTCCCATCCGACGGATGGCGGCATTTCAAAGCCCATCGGTGTCCCCTACTGACCGTGGGCAGGGTGGGGAATTTTGCGGAGATAAATCTCAACGCTGACCCAGTTGGGACTCGAACCTGGGAACTACAGATTACGAGCCTGGCGCGCTACCGACTGAGCCACCCCCGCCCCCTTGTCATTAGGAGGTCGTGGGTTCAGATCCCCTCTGGCTCAAGACAGTTTTCCTCTATGTTCACGTTGATCTTAAGCATAATAGTGTTCAAAAAGTTGTTTCAGTTTTTGGAAGTATCTGTAGCGATTCAGTTCTGTCAATTTTAAAGAAAGTGTGTAAGCAGTGTAACAGCAATGTCTGCTGTTAGACAGTTCAGTTTCAAGAACTCTTGTGGTGAAAGATATCTCGGTTGGAGCCCTAGGTAAGGTATGAATATTTGTGTTGTCTTTCTGATGAGTTCTGACAGGCTCCTGTTAGACCTCTGCGTCAAGCAGTTGCTTGAGGGGTAATTTATTTATAAGTTTATTCAGCATATTTATTTAATAGGAAATTTTTCTGGCTTTATACCCGAAACTGGAAGAGTGATACGTGGATCATCCAACGTGATTATTATCGACAGGGGTCGATAATAATCGACCAATGAATGAATGATGAAGGATCACGCCAATGTTTTAAATGTGTCGGAGGTTAGCTCAGTCGGTAGGCGCCAGGTGCGTGATCAAAAGTTCCCAGGTTCGAGTCACAATTCTGCATTCGTTGAGAATTTTCTCTGCTAACTTCTGTTCTGCCCTTAATGAGAAAGAAGACACCATTGGGCTTGAAAAAAAAAATGGCTGTCCTCCGGATGGGACGTTAAGTCGAGGTCAGTGTGTCGGACAACTATATCCTGAGCACATTGAAGAATGCTTTGAATGACAAGCCCTTAACAGGTTGTCAGTACTAGCAGTTGAAAGAGCAATCCTAATAAAAGTTTGGTGTTACTGTCGACAACTAACGACATCGCGGCTCCCTTTACTCTAATTAATTTAAAAATTAATTGCAGCTTAGCGCGCTTGGATGCTGATTTAGGGACCTGGGTTCGAGCCCCGGGTAAGGCATGAATGTTCGTGTTGTTTTTCTGCTGAAGTCCTGCCATCCTCTCAAACCTTGTACTGTGGCATATAAACTGACAGGCTCCTGTCAGACCTCTATGGCAAGCAGCTGCTTGAGGGGGTATTTATTTTTTTTTATTACATTCCGGGTATAATTAATTATTCAAATGTGTAGTAAGCAAAGTACCATATATCAATAGTGATTTATTCTTCATTATTCATAATAACAGTGGTACACAAATATCAAATGACATTTTTTTTACCGCATAAGTTGCATCTGATACATACTTAAAAGTCACTTGTTATACAGACAAAATTACGTTCAGGTAAATGGTAAAATATATATTTTGAAAAACCATTTTTGGTGTGGTTGATGAAAGGTTTGGTTGTAAATTATGCTAATCAATATTTTTACAAGAAAAAGAAAAAAAATTAAGCATTCTAATTTACCTTAATAATTTGTTGTAATATTTTTCACTTCTAGCTCAACAGATGGCAGCACAAGGGAGCTTAAAAAATTGTGGTAAATACGAATCATTTCAATTAAAAAGTGGTATATGGGCCAAAATGGCCGAGCGATTGTTACTGGAGGAATAGATGATGAACAATCAGAATATATTAAAATTTAATGGCGAAGAACATGATAGACTGAAAGTTTCGATTTTTAGTTTATGCTTCACATAATTTGCAGTGAATGTAATGTACAGTGGCTCAAAAAAGTATCCGAACACTATGGTTGATTACAGAATCCAGAAAAAATATCTGGCAACGATATTTTTAGAAATTAGTGATCTGGCAACCTTCGTGTCACGTGACACGAATTTAATTGTCAAAACAAGGTTGCCAGATCACTAATTTCTAAAAAAAATCGTTGCCAGATATTTTTTCTGGATTCTGTAATCAACCATAGTGTTCGGATACTTTTTTAATATATATATATAATGCGTGTGAATATATAATGCAATGAATATGGAGCGTGTGCAGTTACCGTTCACAGCAAACTGGAGCGGTTGCGGTTAATGTTCACAGCCCATTGGATCGTGTGAACTCACAAAGACCTGGATCGTGTGGGCTCACTCACGGAAATATTGAGCGTGTGCAGTTACCATTCACAGCAAACTGGAGCCTGTACAGTTGCTGTACACGCTCCAGATATTTTTCCTGAATTCTGTAATCATGTGACACGAAGGTTGCCAGATCACTAATTTCTAAAAAAATCGTTGCAGATATTTTTTCTGGATTCTGTAATCAACCATAGTGTTCGGATACTTTTTTGGCCATTGTATATTCATGTTTCTTTTTAGTGTTTTTTTAGTTCCTCGATGGTCTAACGGTTAGGATTACCGGCATGCTTTTGGGAGACCTGGTTCGTAATCCCAGTCAGGAAAACAAATTTTTTTTCAAATATTTTTTTTGATTGACGTAAAATGCTGAAGGCGGGATATTAACTTCTTTAGTGAACTCTCATTCGCAATATTGTTCAATCTCAGAATATGCACCAATAGCATATTTTTGACTCGAATGTTTTAGACTTCGAAAATCATTTATCAATATACATATAAACAGATATTAAAGTTTACACCAGAACGCTTCTTGGCGGGGGTGGCTCAGTTGGTAGCGCGCCAGGCTCGTAATCTGCAGTTCCCAGGTTCGAGTCCCAGCTGGGTCAGCGTTGAGATTTACCTCCCCAAAATTCCCCGCCCTGCCCACGGGCAGTAGGGGACACCGATGGGCTTGGAAAGGCCGCCGTCCGTCGGATGGGACGTTAAGCCGTGGCACCGTGTGTGGGAGAGCCATACCCTGTGCACGTTAAAGAACACGCTGGATGGCCTTGACGGGAGGCTACCATCTGTCTCCCAACAGCTGTTCCAGTGGGTCCCCTCCCCCAACCTTCTCTGAGCCTTCGGGGTCCATGTGACCTGGCCATTTAGCCCATGGTGTGCAAAAAAGTGCCGCTCAGAGGTAAAACAACCCAACCCTCTTACACACGGTGTACTGATCGAGTAATCCGTGAGCAAATATTTTCGATATTGGTCAGAATAAACCCCATTCTTTTATTCCATTTACTTGTCTACAGAACAACAGTTACCACTCCAAGGGTTCTCCTTCATTCACCCCCCAACACACGGATTGAGAAAGGAGGCCTTGAGACAGAAGTATGCGACATTTTCAGAAGGGTCCCTTTCCTCTCGTCTATTGATCAATGCCTGCGACTTGTTTCGAAGTCATTAATCTTCCTCAGATATTAATGCGGGTAGAAAAGCGTTGCTGTCGGAAACAAAACAATTTGTTTAGAAGCGAGCACTGCCGGTGAGAGAACAACAAAGCCGTGACTGTGTCGTGACTCCGTGTCTCCAAGCGCTGGAAAGATGCCACGACCGACGGCCGACACTGGCTCATTGTGGTATCGTTGCTGCTCCGTCGCTTTTAGCAGGTGCTGGGAGAGACTTTTATCGTTGATTGGGCAAAACAACGAAGGTCGCTGTAAAGGGAATACCACACACGATGACGAAGACAGAGTTCAAATGTGAAATGGAAGAAACTTTATGCTGATGTCTTTTGTTTTGGTTCCAGTGGAGTTGGGTTGTTTTACCTCTGAGCGGCACTTTTTTGCACACCATGGGCTAAATGGCCAGGTCACAAGGACCCCGAAGGCTCAGAGAAGGTTGGGGAAGGGGACCCACTGGAACAGATGTTAGCCTCCCGTCAAGTTGTTCCAGCGTGTTCTTTAACGTGCACAGGGTATGGCTCTCCCATACACGGGCCACGGCTTAACGTCCCATCCGACGGACGTCGGCCTTTCCAAGCCCATCGGTGTTTGGGAACGGCGGTGGTCTGGGAACGGCGGTAGTCTGGGATCGGTCCATCGGTCCTGGGAACTGCAGATTACGAGCCTGGCGCGCTACCGACTGAGCCACCCCCGCCCCCGCCCCCAGTAGAGTTGGATCATCGCGTTTGTTGGAGATGAAGGGCAAAAAATCATCGCTCCCACTGATCTCTATAGGGGGTTTGTTTACGACATAAATACTATTTAACCCCATTCCTGCATTCACGGTAAAGGAATGGACAAATTTCGTTTTGTTTTGCTTAAAAGCGTTAATATATTCGTATTGCTAAATTCCGATTTTCAGCGATATTAGTTCAGTATTTAAAGAGTTATAGAAACTGGGATATTTAACAGAAGCGATATCAGTTAAAATAATTGTTCCGAAAGGTTAATTCGAACAGAAAAAAAGCAATAACTGTTAGAGGAAATTGACTAAAATATGAAAGTGTATTTTTAGTTTGTGGGATAATTATTCCAACTGTTACCAATTTTGAACGATTTTTGCAGAACAAGCTAATATAATAAAATAAAAAAATACCCCCTCAAGCAGCTGCTTGCCACAGAGGTCTGACATAGAGGTCTGACAGGAGCCTGTAAGTTTATATGCCACAGTAGAAAGTCTGAGAGGATGGCAGGACCTCAGCAGAAAAACGACACAAACATCCATGCCTTATCCGGGGCTCGAACCCAGGTATAGATTTTATTTAAATCTTTAATCTATCTTCACATTTCCCACAATATGCATTAATTTGTAAAGTTACTGAATCTTTTTATGAATCCTTGTGGACATAACACGGATCTTCACTTCAGTTAGGCTCATCAACTCCATTCATATATAAGTAAATATTATATTTGTATAGTGTCATGGGTCCTCTAGGAAAGGGGAAATTTCTTCCCTCTTCTAGGCTTTGAATTTGGGTTGGATTGCTTTACCTGCGAGCAGCACTTGTCTGCACACAATGGGCTGAATGACCAGGTCAAAAGGTTGTGTTTTTTTACCTCTGAGCGGCACTTTTTTGCACACCATGGGCTAAATGGCCAGGTCACATGGACCCCGAAGGCTCAGAGAAGGTTGGGGGAAGGAACCCACTGGAACAGCTGTTGGGAGACAGATGGTAGCCTCCCGTCAAGGCCATCCATCGTGTTCTTTAACGTGCACAGGGTATGTCTCTCCCCACACGGGACACGGCTTAACGTCCCATCCGACGGACGGCGGCCTTTCCAAGCCCATCGGTGTCCCCTACTGACCGTGGGCAGGGCGGGGAATTTTGCGGAGATAAATCTCAACGCTGACCCAGCTGGGACTCGAACCTGGGAACTACAGATTACGAGCCTGGCGCGCTACTGACTGAGACCCCCCCGCCCCCCAGGTCACAGGACACCGAGTACTAAGAGAAAGTTAGGGAAGGGCACCTAATAGCACTTGAGAACTGTTGGGAGACAGACGGCAGGTCTCCCTTCAAAGTCATCTAGCGAGTTCTTTCATGTGCACAGGGTATGACTCTCCTGTACACGAGGCCACGGCTTTGCGTCCCATTCAGAGGAAGGCAGACTTTCCAAGCCCATTGGTGTCCCCTTTCTCACCGAGGAAAGAACGGGAGTTGGCGGAGAAAATTTTCAATGCAGGTACAATTGGGAATCGAACCTAGGAACTGAAGCTTCAGTACGATAATTTCAAAAGCATTATTTCTAGGAATTATTGTGCTTTGCCCTCCCCAAACAAACTATTAGTGATTTACTTGAACACAAACATTTCTCTTTTAAAGATATTACGGGAAAACTCGGGTCCTTTAGATAGTTTTGCATATTTCAAACTTATGCTTAATTTTTAAAAGTGTTTCCATATCCAAAATTTCAACGATTTTAAAGTCCTTTAAGCTTTTTAGGAAACATTCTTTGATAGCATGACGACGAGGAAGCAATGTCACATAATTCCAGAACTCTAAAGATTCCGCTAAAATTATTTTCGAGTAGGTGATGCCAACATACAAGGTCTGCTAATGTTAAGTTGAAATGGGACTGTTTTTGTTTGAAGTCTAAGACAGTCCTGGAGACATAAATAAATCATCAATATATTAAATATGACTCCTTTTTGACTAAAGATTTTTAGGTGTATAACTTAACGATTTTGCAAATTTGTGGTACACATTAAAAATGTATATTCTTATTTTTCTTCAATGAAACATTCCCTTCTTAAAACTGTAGGGGCGGGGATGGCTCAGTCGGTAGCGCGCCAAAGCTCTTAATCTGTAGTTCCCAGATTCGAGTCCCACCTGGGCTAGCGTTGAGATCTATCACCGCAAAACTCCCCTCCCCACCACGACCTCGGTCAGGGAGTATGATAAAAATAGGAGACACCGATGGGCTTAGAAAAGTCGACCTCCATCGGATAAGACATTAAGCCTTGGGCCCGTGTGCGTAGCCATGGCTTAACGTCCCTCAACTCTTCCATAGTTCTCAACTTTTCCATAGTTGAGACTCGAATCTGGAATCCCCATCCGATATTCTTAGATCGGATGGCTCGGTATGGCTCTGAGAGTAATCGGATCTCTTTTTCCATTATTCTTAGAGTCATACCCTGTACATTAAAGAACATGCTGGATGGCCTTGATGAGAGGCTATCAGCTCCAATGGGTTCGTTCTCCAAACCTTCTCTGAGCCTTTAGGATTTTTGTGATCTGGCCATTTAGCTCATGGTGTGCAAAAAAGTACTTCCCAACACTTAATAGATATGTTTTCGTTCTTAAGTGAAATTTTTTCCTGCGGTTCTTTTAGGATGTAGTTTTTTCCCCAGTAACTATTAGCTAAAGTTCAGTTGACCATCCCTGGTTTAAACTATCTCTGGTTTTGTGTTTTTTATTTAAAAATGAATATGATGATATATGTATTTCATCATATATATAATATAGAGTACAGAGTTATAAAATAATTCTAATTACTTAATGTCTTTGTCAAAACCATCTCCACGAATCTCGTCACGTAATGTCTTTGTTGAATGATAAGCAGCAAATCAACATCACGGACAGACTATTAGTCAGTTATCTCGTAGACCTTTCACCTCTCCCCTGAGTCTCTGTGACGACAGAGCCAGTCTGTCTAGTTACGGGGTTCAGAGGGCAGGGCTAAGGGTGCACACTAAGGTCGTGTATGAGGCGACCTTTCAATAGCGAGGTCACAGTCGGATCAAAGCCCTGGGTCACCGTTTCCCTCGGCAGTGAAAAGGCGAACGGTAAGAACACAGATCCGAGGGCAGGGTCAGAGGTCGGGACGCTACCGTAGCCGGGGCACCTGGCGGGTCGGGAGCGCGTGTGTTTTGTGTGGCCCTGGGAAAGTTTGCTCTCCCGTGCGGCCTCGCTTTGACACAATATTACCGTTTTCTTTCCGCCTGGTTCGCGTTTGTCCGGAGCTCTTTGTGGGGAGCTCATCCGGAAGACGGCAGATTTGCATGGTTGAGGAGCGCGCTTGCTTGTGCTGCTTGGCGAGTGAGACGGAGTTCACGGCCGACAAAATCCACCAGACGAAGCTGTCTGCCGTTAAAGCAAAGGAAGTAGCAACCGTAAATCCCGCCGCTCTTAAGCCAATGGGTAACTGGAAGCTGGTGATGTTTGTTTTTTTCCGTGTGGTGGCTGGCGAATTCCATTGCTTGACTTTTCTTTCGGGGCAGATGGGAAAAAATGTCGACCTTCCTTGCTCTTATCGGATTTGTTGCATTATGTTGCAATGTTTCTTGAAGAAAATGCGCCATGAATACCTATGTCTTGAATGAAGTTTAATAATTCATACTAAGGTAAAAATTAAGTTGGCAATTTTTGGAATTCATCATAAGATTCTGGGATAGGCCTTTTAAATTGATGGGAGCGGGACCAAATTATTTTTGGACTTCCTTACGATGCCTAACACACTTTTTACTATTGTTATTATTGAAATTAGCCTTGGAATTGTTAGCTAAAGCTAGTTTTATCTTCCTTCACATTATGGGTTGGGTTGTTGGGTTGTTTTTATCTTCCTTCACATTATGGGTTGTTGGGTTGTTTTACCTCTGAGCGGCACTTTTTTGCACACCATGGGCTAAATGGCCAGTTCACATGGACCCCGAAGGCTCAGAGAAGGTTGGGGGAGGGGACCCACTTGAACAGCTGTTGGGAGACAGATGGTAGCCTCCCGTCAAGGAACTCCGAACACGCTGGATGGCCCGTCAAGGCCATCCAGCGTGTTCTTTAACGTGCACAGGGTATGGCTCTCCCGCATACGGGGCCACGGCTTAACGTCCCATCCGACGGACGGCGGCCTTTCCAAGCCCATCGGTGTCCCCTACTGACCGTGGGCAGGGCGGGGAATTTTACGGAGATAAATCTCAACGCTGACCCAGCTGGGACTCGAACCTGGGAACTACAGATTACGAGCCTGCGCGCTACCGACTGAGCTACCCCCGTTCTCCTTCACATTATGAGTGACTTTAGAATACATCGAAGTATTTCTAATGCTGATTATGGTACGTTTAAAAAGTAAAGCAAATATTGTTAATCTTATTTTGCGTGAACAAGACGGTTTTATTTTCCTTTTACCTCTGAGCGGCACTTTTTGCACCAATGGGCTAAATGGCCCGGCTGGGATAAGATCAGGGAAGTCGATCGACTTGACAGCTCTTAGAGGACAATGAGAGTCTCCCGATAAAGCCATCCAACGTGCTCTTTAAGGTTCACACGGTCTATATCTCCTGCACACAGTGCCACGGCTTAACGTCCATTCCAGCAGAGGGAAGCTTTCCCAAGCCCACATTTCCTACAGAGTGCAGGATGGGGGCTCAGTGGAGATCAATCTCAACTCTTCCATAGTTGAGACTCGAATCTGGGAACTTGCATATTACGAGCCTAGCGCGCTACTGGTTGAGCCAATCCCTCTCCCATCGGTGTCCTCTACTGACAGAGAGCAGGATGGTGGTTTAGCGATGATCAGCCTCAACGCTGGTGCAGTTGAGACTCGAACCTAGGAACTGCAAATTTCGGGCCTGGCTCGCTGCCGAATGTGCCATCCTCCGTTTCTATTTTACTTGCATGTTCTAATATCTAGTTTGATAATAATATATGGGGCACAAGTATGCAATGATGAACGAAACTTTGCATTCTAGAGTAATATTTGCCACATAATTTAACTAATAAATATATGACTTAATGGCTGAGTCCATTAATGTGAAATTTTGCATATTGATGCGATAAGTAATATATGCTGGAATTTAGGAGTTCATGAGAAAGAGAAATAAGCGCTAAAATATTAAAACATATCATAAATATTAAAATGCAAAAAGCTTTTCTAAAAGCAGTTTGTTCTCATATTTCATGCGAATAATCAACCTTAGCTTTGTAATTGAAATTCTCTGCGAAACGAATAACCTGAAACCAATGTTTATTTAGCAAAGGATCCAAGTTACGAAAAAAAAAGAACGTTAGATGGTCAATATATCTTCGTTCTCTTGCTAGTAAATAGGTCTGTTGCAGAAAAACTAATCTGCGAACGTTGTCGTGGTGGTCTGAGTTCAAGCAATACGACCCCAGCCCAAAAGCCTCATTAGCGGTTAGAGAGAAAATGCATCAATGCAGCTGATGAATGTGGATTCTGTTGATGCAAATTTATCCGCTAGCTAACTCAGACCGACTCTATTTTCTTCCCTACAGGCGCTGCTGTATGTGAACTGTAGTTTAATCCACCTTCGATGGCCAAAAAAACACCATCATTAATATCAGCCTTGAAATCTATAGGCGCCGAGGAATAAATAAAAGTCTAGATACTTCCTTTTGGGCTTATCAGTGTGTAAAGAAACTGAGCAGGACTGTTAGTTGTCTTAAATATCTTTCTTCTTTCGATGCATAAGGATTGCTTCAGTGTGTGTTACACTGTTCGGAGACTTTAAATGAGGAAATTCAAAGTGTTGGTAACGGAAATGTGACTTTGGTTGTGCGAATCAACCATTTGTTAACCAAAATTTTAGGATTAACACTGGAGAGACTTTTTTTTTTTTCCTAAACAAAAAGCGCCAGGAGATTGGAGAAATCCTGGACCAAAAACAAAATCCTAAAGGAACAAAAGTTTAGGTGAAAATGACTACAAGAGCAAAATATTTAGGCGGAATATCTTGTCGTTTCAGATTTAGTGCATGGTGTAGAAATGTGGAAGAAATTAAAAAAAACTGGATCATTTGAGAATACAGTTTAAAATTCCAAGTCGCTTGCTACCTATCGAAAGCAAAATTCCCCGCCCTGCCCACGGTCAGTAGGGGACACCGATGTGCTTGGAAAGGCCGCCGTCCGTCGGATGGGACGTTAAGGCGTGGCCCCGTGAGCGGGAGAGCCATACCCTGTGCACGTTAAAGAACACGCTGGATGGCCTTGACGGGAGGCTACCATCTGTCTCCCAACAGCTGTTCCAGTGGGTCCCCTCCCCCAACCTTCTCCCTTCGGGGTCCTTGTGATCTGGCCATTTAGCCCATGGTGTGCAAAAAAGTGCCGCTCAGAGGTAAAACAAACCAAACCTATCGAAAGGGGGCAGAGGTTGTTTAATCTGCAAGTTTCCTGGTTCGAGTCTCAATTACGAGAGCGTTGAGGTTTAACTTTGCTAACCCCAAACCTGCCCTAGGCTCGGAAAGGCCGCCGTCCTTTCGATGGGAAGTTAAGCCATGGATCAGTGTGCAGGAGAGCCATGGTCTATGCAAATTAAAAGGGACGGGATGCTTAAGGGAGGTTACCATCTATTTCCTAACAGCTGTCCAGTGGGTCCCCTTCCCTCGGTCTTCTCTGAGCCCTTGTGACCTGGCCATTTAGTGCATTGTGTGCAAAAACAAGTGCTGCTCAGAGGTAAAACAACCCAACCCTATTGAAGACGGTGGGACGTTACGCACTTATTTGGATAAAATGTTGGGAGTTTGGTGTCCTAGCAAAAACTGATACAAAGACATATTAACATTGTTTCGTTGTTACGGCTCCGCAAAACTCGCGCCCTGTCCACGGTCATCAGGGGACACTGATGGGTTTGGAAAGGTCGCCGTCCGTCAGAAGAGACGTTAAGCCGTGTTCAGAAGAACCATACCATATTCACGTTAAAGAACAAGCTGGATGGCTTGACGGGAGCCTACCACCTGTTTCCCAACAGAATCCAGTGGGTCACATCCTCACCAACCTTCTGTGAGCGCTCAGAGGTAAAACAATCCAATTCGTTGTCAATTTTTAATCCTATCGACTTCAAATTTTGCGCATATACTATAATTATTATCCTAAAAAAAAGACATACATAAATTTTGCATCATTTTGGAACTTTCATCTTTTTCATACACAGTTGGAAGGCTGAAAATGGAAAAAAAAAAATCAAGGGTCATTCGACGGCTTAATTTGCTAGTCAATAATGTTTTGTTATAGTGTTACACTACATAAAAATATTTGCTTTTAGCCCATCCTTTGGTAGATATCCCAGATATGAGTTTATGAATCAGGATCTAGGAATAAAATGGCGACTGACTGTCTTTGTGTGAGAGACAGTGAGGAATTGTGTCATTCCTTCTCCCCCGCAGATTATCACACAGAGCTACAATGCTCCAATTGGCCAAGTGACCCTCAATGGCCACTTTATGACAAAGCCCTGATGACCATTTGATGGAGTGACCACCGACTGACCATGTGTCCGGATGCTCTGACGGTGGACCCCTGGCAGGGTAATGACCCGAATAGCCCTTCCTGCTGCGTCACGGCATGCCAGCTGTGGGGGGCCGTTCACTGACCACCGGTCAGCAAATACGAGAAGTTAATTGTTTCACGATCGTTGTTGCAGACGGGCGAGTGCGAAAGGGCTCTTCTTGGGGGATCGACCAAAGTGGGAGGCGGAGAAATTCGAGTGGGCGTTGGATTCTCTATTATCAGCTAGATGACTTAGTGAACTAAAGACTTTTAGTCCTTCATTGTTTGTTCATACAGGCATAGAGGTAGCAGGTGATGTGGAACATAACATTAAAAATACTCTGAAAAAAAAACGTACGCCCACTTATATGTAAGATAACATTTGGTTCTAGAAATATTGAAATAGCATTCCTACCTTCTCACATTAAACTCAAATTCAGAGGAAAAATTGTCCTGAGCCAAGTGGGAAACGAATCTTTACAGGCTGTTCCTCAGAGGTTAGAGCATCTGACATGTTATCTGAAGGCCACAAGTTCATATCCTACTATGACCAAGAGGATTTTCGCTCTAAATTGGGGAATGATGTTGAGGTGTGTTTTCGTCGAATTTCAATCGAATCGAAAACCTAGAATCGGGTCCATATTTGCACAGAATTTCTTATCCAAGGAATGGTTACTGGGATAGCCCTCAATATCTGACGACATCATGCGTTAGAACTAACCCAAAACAGCCGTTTTTAAATATTTTATGAAACACATTTCTCTATTGCTAACTAGTCTTTTTTTTTTCTTCCTACAATGTCTTCCAAGCATGGCGAATCTATCAGTTTTCGTTCCTCAATAAACGTTTCATCAGACGTATACTTAAGTCAGCTGCCACAAATGTAATTCATCACCACTCAAACAAGTATGAAATAATTTCGCAAACAGAAGCGGAAACAAATCCCCATCCACCCCGAGATTTTACGGATTGTCAGAAGAAAAATCATAAAAATCATTTCCTCCGTCTTTTGGGCATACTTAAATCTCGACTCGTATCGTGGGAAATGCGCATTTGCGAAGAGCAATTTAGAGATGAAATGTGAAAAGTGTGCTGGTGCAACAAATACCGTCCCTCGAGTGGGAGCACAATTGATCAAAGCTCGTCTTAAAGAAAGCCCAATAGTTAATTTTCACTCGTAAAACTCCCATTTCCGGAGAGCAATTATCACCAAAATCAATATGCAAATGAGAGAAACATTGCCGCTGGATTTGCGGCTGCAGCATCGTGAGCGGCGTACGCTGCTCACCCACACACATGCTCACCCACACGTCTCACGACACCGACAGAACAAAGGCTGAGCCAATATGTTGCCTTTGTTCTAGACCAGCGTCGAGAAGCGGTGTTGAATAAGCAACGGATCGGACCGCATGTCAAGCATCGCCCGTTAATATTGAGGCCGTAACTGCGGTTGACGGAAGCGCGCGCCTTGTCAGCCCCAGCCGCTGCCTGCTCGCCGCCCGCCGCCGTCACTTGACTCCGCATGGCGGCCACAAAGAGAGGTTTTCTTTCCCGCACGGCTTCGGGATGCTGCGTCAAGTGGTGGAGATTGCAGCGCAAAGCCAGGGATTACAGTTAAATAGCAGAGAAAGCTGTGATGAGGATGACGCGATGACTGGAGGGCCCACACTTGCTGGATGGATTGGAAGCAACTCGGAGGATGGGGAGAAGAAACCAAAGAGGATGGAGAGAAGAAACCAAAGAGGATGGAGAGAAGAAACCAAAGAGGATGGGGATAGGATGCGCGGAAAAATATTTAGTTTTTCAGTTGTGACTAGATTTAAAAGACTAGATTTAAAAGTGAGGGTATTCCTAAGGTTATGCGAGGCTCAAATGTTTCGAGTCAAGTTGTTCATTGCGGGGGTTCAATCTTAGGGGGTTGAAATTTGGTGGCTTCAGAAGAGCTCGAAACTAAGTTGAAACTAGGATTGAAATTTTACTCTTTGAATATGGAATTTTTCAAGTTTAGAATAATTATCTAATGCAGGTTTGCTCACAGGAGGACACTGCCACGGAAACAATAGTCAGATGCTATCAGTTAATACTCTGCATTTCAGCATGTGTGGCTAAAACTGCCGAAAATGAGATTCTGCATCGTTCTGACAAATAAATCTAATATATACTAGTGTAATGTCTTGTACGAAAAATTGTTAATAGGCGAGAGAATGCTACTTAACTCGCAGAGACTGAAACGATTTAAAAAAACAATGATTAAAACAGAAACATCATTTTTTTTTCCAAAGCTTGACACGTTTTGCAACGGTTAGTATTTAACTTTATTTTTTAGTTCGGCTGAATCGAACAATAATGAAGCCGACCATTCCTGATGATAAATAACCTTGCCTGGCCTAGTGGTTAGCCTACCTGACTATTAAACTCGGAGGACATGCCTTTGATTGGAGGGCTCCCTTTGAGAATGCTAGTGATGGAAGCCAAAAATTATTAACTTGAGCATATTTTACTTTCAAGGAATTTTTTAGCAACCTCTGAAACGACGGGGAAAATGTTACTCTGCAACGAAAATCCAGTGTCTTACCCTCCCCCCCTTCTTTATCCTTTTCCGGTTGGATTGCGTCGCGGTTGTAACCTCCCTCCCCCTATTTATTATTTTCTAGATTCTGGTATGTCCTTGTGTATGCTTTTATACGAGAAAACTAGAACAAACCTAATTGAGTGACTAGGTTGTCTCCTTCCACTGTGTAGGGGAGTACCTTAAAAAAAAACACAGACTAGATTTCAGGCCAAAGTTGGTCTTTATCATATATTCATGTTTCCTATGTAAGCTTATTTAGGGTATATTAAAATGCTGTCTAGACGTTTATTTCAATTTCAAATAGGTTAATAGTGTTTGTGCTTGCTCGATAGCTTGTTTCCATTGAGACATCGAAACATGATTTTCGCCAGAGAATGCCACTATAAATGAGCAAGTTAAGATATCATTATGATATTTGTTTGTGCAAAAAATTCTGAAAATCCTTACAGACGTTTTCGCAAGTAGGACAAATACTTTTTATATCCCTTATTGGCATATTTAATCCATATTGGCATATTATTCACACAGAGAGAAAACGTTATTCCTTGTGCTCTTAATAATTCTTAGCACAGTATAAATCAGTGCAACACAAGAAAAAATAATTGAATAATAATAAAAAAGTTGCATGCATCACACTTTATTTTATAAAAATTATACAATGCTAGTTTATCTCCAA
Source organism: Ryuthela nishihirai (assembly GCA_038380435.1). NCBI lineage: Eukaryota > Metazoa > Arthropoda > Arachnida > Araneae > Heptathelidae > Ryuthela > Ryuthela nishihirai. The sequence continues at coordinate 42,339,385 of JAWZYU010000011.1, read as the reverse complement.
TATATAATAAACTCTTACTTTTTTTAACAGAAATAAGGAAGTCATTCCATGCCTTGAATACAATACATGTCACCGACTTTTGCCGATAGTTTATGCTGCAAAGAAATATGTACATCAATGGCGACCGCAGGGGGGGAGCAAACTGGCACTTGCCCCCCTCCCTGGGAACGAGTAAAAATTATTGTTTCAAATAATTCTTGCTTCCTTTATATTGTAAATTTATATGCATTATGTATGTGTTTTTGTATTCATGCAATACTGTATTCTATAATCCACTTGTGAAAAAAAACAAAATAATTAAATAATTAAATAAATATTTATTGATGTGATTATTTGTCTCCAAGCTTTGCCCCCCCCCCCTGAAAAATTTTCTGCGGACGCCCATGATGTACAATATGGTTACTTCTAACAAAAAAACACTCTTGATTACTTAGAGAATAAATCATTTCAACCTTTTCAATTTGAAATGATTTTTTAATTCGAAAATACAAATCAACATGAAAATATTTTAAATTTTTTAAATACTCCAAACACCAATGCTGTCATAAGATGAATACACATCTTAGCATCTTCCTTTGGAAAAGTGTAATGTAACCAAAATATAATGGAATAAAAATATATAAAGGACACCATCTTTTTTTGTGTGTAAGCGTATATCAGGGGGACGAGGAAACATTTGATTTGAAATAATTGGTTTAGAATCGGTGACAAACCATGCAATGGCTTAACCAGAAAGGAAATATTTTATTAGTTTTTTTAAGTGATTTTAGAATTCCTGTGATCCTAGTTTGACCTGTACCTAATACTAATTTGACTAGTTGGCATGTACTTGGGACATAATGATCTCGCACAAGGGCTGACCACTGCTTCAGTTAGAGTTAACACAAACGCACAAAGTTTGCCTTGTTTGAAATTCTTCAATTTGTTTTGTTCCTCTTCTCGGACAGATGTTTGGCACAGATATTGGATTTAATTCTATTATCTAAAAGAGTCGATCATGAACAAAATAGACCTCCAAAAATTTCATTAATTTATTTAAACTTTATTTTTGATGCCACTGGAGTTCTCTTATTATCTATCTTAGTTTTGTGACTGGTTTTAACTCATTTTGCTTAACCGCATAGTTCTCCATATCGTGATTGTCCACATGAGGTCTCAACTGGGTAACATTTTGCCGCATGAGCTGTAGTAGTGAGAAGTGGGGTTGGGTTGTTTTACCTCTGAGCGGCACTTTTTTGCACACCATGGGCTAAATGGCCAGGTCACATGGACCCCGAAGGCTCAGAGAAAGTTGGGGGAGGGGACCCACTGGAACAGCTGTTGGGAGACAGATGGTAGCCTCCCGTCAAGGCCATCCAGCGTGTTCTTTAACGTGCACAGGGTATGGCTCTCCCGCACACGGGGCCACGGCTTAACGTCCCATCCGACGGACGACGGCCTTTCCAAGCCCATCGGTGTCCCCTACTGACCGTGGGCAGGCATTTTGCGGAGACAAATGTCAATGCTGACCCACTGGGACTCGAACCTGGGAACTACAGATTACGAGCCTGACGCGCTACCGACTGAGCCACCCCCGCCCACAGATTAGAAGACTGGCGCATTTAACTGGTTGAGTCAATCTCTTCCTCGGCTGGCCTCAACCGAAAAAACAACTAAAGCCGCTGCTTTTGCCTAAAAATAATTGTTTGAAATTCTTCAATTTGTTTTGTTCCTCTTCTCGGACAGATGTTTGGCACAGATATTGGATTTAGTTCTATTATCTAAAAGAGTCGATCATAAACAAAATAGACCTCCAAAAAGTTCATTAATTTATTTAAACTTTTATTTTTGATGCCACTGGAGTTCTCTTATTATCTATCTTAATTTTGTGACTGGTTTTAACTCATTTTGCTTAACCACATATTTCTCCATATCGTGATTGTCCACACTTAGATAATAGATTGTCCACACTTAGATAATAGATTGTCCACACTTAGATAATAGATTGTCCACATGAGGTCTCAAAATTTTGCCGCATGAGCTGTAGTAGTGAGAAGAATGAGAGTTCTGGCACAATGTTAAAGTATAGGGAAACCCATGTTAACCGATGGGGGAGATTTCAGGGGATGAGGAGTTAAACTAATTTTCAGAAAGTGGTGTGTGTGAAAGAGATAAAATGATGGGTTTTGTTGAGAAAATGTTGTAGTTATCATACACTTTACTGGATTATTGGGCTGTTGGGTTGTAAAAGCCAGGTAAATCGGAGAAGTCGACAAAGCCAGACAGTTTTGGGAAATTAGCTTGAAAAAATTAGTTAGAAATTAGTTAGTCTCCCCCATAGGTTAACATGGGGTTCCCTATACTTTAGGGGCGGGGGTGGCTCAGTCGGTAGCGCGCCAGGCTCGTAATCTGTAGTTCCGAGGTTCGAGTCCCAGCTGGGTCAGTGTTGAGATTTAAATAAAAAAAATAAATACCCCCTCAAGCAGCTGCTTGCCACAGAGGTCTGACAGGAGCCTGTCAGTTTATATGCCAAAGTGGAAGATCTGAGAGTATGGCAGGACCTCAGCAGAAAAACGACACACACATCCATGCCTAAATCCGGGGCTCGAACCCAGGTCCCTTAGATCAGTAGCCAAGCGTGCTAACCACTCGGATTTATCTCCGCAAAATTCCCCGCCCTGCCCACGGTCAGTAGGGGACACCGATGGGCTTGGAAAGGCCGCCGTTCGTCGGATGGGACGTTAAGCCGTGGCCCCGTGTGCTTGAGAGCCATATCCTGTGCACGTTAAAGAACACGCTGGATGGCTTTGACGGGAGGCTACCATCTGTCTCCCAACAGCTGTTCCAGTGGGTCCCTTCCCCCAACCTTCTCTGAGCCTTCGGGGTCCATGTGACCTGGCCATTTAGCCCATGGTGTGCAAAAAAAGTGCCGCTCAGAGGTAAAACAACCCAACCCTATACTTTAACATTGTGCCAGCTCTCATTCTTTTCACTACTAGCTTTCGATTGGATCACGCTAAACCAGTCAACTGATACTGATCAGTAAAATTGATGGCGAAGAAGAGCAATAAAATACCCTCTTCCTAGCATCCTGTCCAGTTGGAAGAGGGAATTTCCTTAATGTTGCTAAGTCACGTATTTGATAGGAGAGCCTAACACTAAACACAAATGAAATAATAACAAACGAACGAAATGTGTGATGATAAAAATAGTTAAAGCAAACTAATGAAATTATTTTTAAATTAAAACCGAATTAAATGTATTGATTGAATATTTGTGGAGAGTTCTAATCTCTGTGTCTAGAACATTCCACGAATAGATTATATATATTAAGAATGTTTATTACATTTTTAAATTCATTGAGGTCTCAACTGGTAAAATTTTGCCGCCATGAGCTCAATGCCTAATGTTATATATTGAGTTAAACTCACATTCACAGTAGGTTGGGTGGTTTTACCTCTGAGCGGCACTTTTTTGCACACCATGGGCTAAATGGCCAGGTCACATGGTCCCCGAAGGCTCAGAGAAGGTTGGGGGAGGGGACCCACTGGAACAGCTGTTGGGAGACAGATGGTAGCCTCCCGTCAAGGCCATCCAGCGTGTTCTTTAACGTGCACAGGGTATGGCTCTCCCGCACACGGGGCCACGGCTTAACGTCCCATCCGACGGACGGCGGCCTTTCCAAGCCCATCGGTGTCCCTTACTGACCGTGGGCAGGGCGGGGAATTTCACAGTAGGTTAAGGTCACATACGTAGATTACAAGTCAGCAAATTAATTATATGACTTTTACTGGGGAAATAAACAATAATTATTATTAAATAAGTGATAAATAACCGATGAAATTTTTTTGGGCTGAAAAACTAGGAAAATTGATAAGATTTTTGAAAAATATAGTAAGAAAGGAGAGTTCGCAGTTAAGTCAGAAGGTTTGAAAATTTTTAAAAATTTTAATCCAGGGGCATCCATAATGACGATCCGACCTGTGGCTCACGATACTCTCTAGCTATTTCTTTTTTGTAGCCAGAATATCTCCTCGTTTTTTATTTAAAAAGAAAAGGCCGGATATCTGAAGCAGAATAAAGAAAGCTATTTCAAATTTTACTCAATTCAAATCAAACCAAAATTCAATTTAATCTGAACAATAAATGTGACAATCAATAAACTGCTGTTGCAAATTTGAGGTCCAGCTGTGCCAGCTTTTCCTTTAGATCACAAGAGGTCTCCGACAGACAGCAAAACCACTAGGCCTCCACTTAACCACACTTTGTTAATCATATACGTAGATATCTACATTGTGATTGTTCATACGAGGTCTCAACTGGATAACACTTTGTTTGCTGGATCTTAATTGGACCATATTCTACTTCATTACAGGAGATCAATAATCGACAACTCTGCACATGACTACATTAAAATTCACCTCGACTCCACCCTTCTTGATTACCTGAGATCTCCAATTGATCACACTCTGCTCCTGGCGAGAAAGACATTGAGAGATTTCATTATTTCGACTTCAATAGAATGATGCACTGAAATGTGAATAAGCGTATAGGAGAGTCATACGCTATGCATGTTCAAGTACATTATGAAAACAGTTCCTCTAACAGTTCTCTATTTGATCTCATGCTTTCATATACTCTAAGTGTTCATATTTTCTGGTCGCTTAAACAAAACGTTCCAGTTTACAACAACTTAATTGGCCTTTCTCAGCTTAAAGGTTTGCTGTACTGCGGATCCAGTTTGATGTCAACAATATAGTAACTGAAGAATCGTGTGATGATTTGGGCTGATCTTTGTCGAAAATTTTTAACTTAGGGGCCTCCAACACGTGGCTCCCGAAGTCATTTTGTGCGGCTCGCAAGCAATATGTTCATAATCGTGAAGGAGAACTGTAGCTTACTAGCTTGACTCAACTGTGATCTCATATGAGTATAAAGAATATGGTCGCGTTCCTCCGAAACTGAAGCCAATACAAGCAAAATTTAGGATATTGTTTTGGTATTAAAAGTATGTAACATTTAAGTAATAAAACAAAAACATTAGTAAATATGTTCTCTTATTACTGCTTTAAATAAAATATGGATAACCACATATGGAGAAGAAGCTAATTTGTCTCCATATATGATTTGAACTCAAGACCCTATCTTAGCTAGGCTGAAGGGAATGTGGTGGTTATATCCCGAAGATTAAGCGAAAACGAAATTTTGGATTGCAGCTTGATTTTGAGGAAGAAACACTCGAGGAAAAGAAGGACTTCTTAATTGTACTGATCTGAAACAATAGTGTTATTTAGCAAGAAATACGATTAATTATCTCGTACACTTAGTGTGGATCAGATTGGCAGACGTTAAGAAAGATGATTTGTTTTGAACAAATAGAATACTTGATTATCTTTGACTCTTAATTAAGACGATATCGATATCCATTTGCACATCACAGGTACTTCAATTCGGGATACTGAAACTAAAGTCCTAATGCAGTGACCTCACCACTGTTTGTCCGTTACTAGTCCAGATTCCTTTATCTCTGCTTAGTTACATTCCATTATCTTACTCTTACAGCCCTCTTTTGTTCATTACTAATCCAGATTCCATTATCTCGGCTTGGTTACAATCTTCTCTTTTGTCCAGCTTCTGCTACTCAGATATAATATTTTCTCTATTACCACTCGCTTCAACCTCGCTATCAAAGCGGGATCCTGAAAGCATCCAAAGCTTAAACTTTCCCGAAAGCATGGAACCCCTCTCCACAACTTGTAGGAAAATCGTCCGGATTTGGTAACCACATCTGCCTCAACGACTGTTGCCATCCGCCCTTGATCACGAAATCGCCAAAGATCACCTAAACCATGATAAAAAAAATCCCATAAATGATAGAATAAAAAAAAATTAGTTATTTTTAAACTTCTTAATTTATTTATACTGTCTTCTTACAATGCGCCCTTAAAAGCAGAAAATAAACCTAAAGCATTTCGACGGTGCAATCAGTCACTGAATCCGTATTCGCTTCGAAGAAAGATAGGACTCCGATTTACCTACTCAACAAGATTGCTGACAATTGATCCTCTTTTGAAGTCAATATGAATTCTCAGCAAAAATTCCCCGCCCTGCCCACGGTCAGTAGGGGACACCGATGGGCTTGAAAAGGCCGCCGTCCGTCGGATGGGACGTTAAGCCGTGGCCCCGTGTGCGGGAGAGTCATACCCTGCGCACGTTAAAGAACACACTGAATGGCCTTGACGGGAGGCTACCATCTGTCTCCCAACAGCTGTTCCAGTGGGTCCCCTCCCCCAACCTTCTCTGAGCCTTCGGGGTTCATGTGACCTGGCCATTTAGCCCATGGTGTGCAAAAAGTGCCGCTCAGAGGTAAAACAACCCAGCTCAATATGAATTCAGTGATTGAATGCACCATCGATATGCTTTAGTTTTGTTTTCTACATTTTAGGACGCACATAGCTATTTTCAAAAATTTTTTAAATTCTTTATATTTTTTCGTTCTCACTAAACAACACCACCTTTATAAACTCATAAACACCGAATACACATTCCCTCCCCTTTTTTAGGATTCGAATTTGTGGTAGCCCACAATGACATATTTTTTCGCTGTGACTAAAAACACCATTTTCAGAAACTTTGATATATGACTCATAAACATCGAATGCACTTTTCCTCCTCTTTTTTAGGAGACTCGAATTTGAGGTAACCCACCATGACATGGGAAGATGTTACAAACTTTAATTTGAGCTATAACTCGTTAAGGGCAATCCTCCCTAAATTTCAATCCCCTTTTGTGGGAGGGAAGAATGGTGTGGGGCATAATTCGAAGTAGTCTACGACGGCCCTCATATGAGCTTTCATTTGACACCTAACTCGTAACTGTAGGTTCTCACATTCGGAAGATGGGCGGGGGTGGCTCAGTCGGTAGCGCGCCAGGCTCGTAATCTGTAGTTCTCAGGTTCGAGTCCCAGCTGGGTCAGCGTTGAGATTTATCTCCACAAAATTCCCCCCCCCTGTCCACGGTCAGTAGGGGACACCGATGGGCTTGGAAAGGCCGCCGTCCGTCGAATGGGACGTTAAGCCGTGGCCCCGTATGCGGGAGAGCCATACCCTGTGCACGTTAAAGAACACGCTGGATGGCCTTGACGGGAGGCTACCATCTGTCTTCCAACAGCTGTTCCAGTGGGTCCCCTCCCCCAACCTTCTCTGAGCCTTTGGGGTTCATGTGACCTGACCATTTAGCCCATGGTATGCAAAAAAGTGCCGCTCAGAGGTAAAACAACCCAACCCATTCGGAAGATATAACAGAAAAACGACTTTGCATTTCACTTTTTTAGGGAAGAAGAAATCAAGGGGATGCATTTTTATTATCCACAACATTCCCCTCGTGACAAGCTTTCATTTGACATAAAATTTCTAACTTTCTGCTCTAACTTCAGTGCGCAGAACAATCGTTTTCATATTGCCCTTGAGGGAGGAGTGGAAAAGAAGGATGCTTATAAACCATATATTCATTTGATACATAGCCAGTTACTTTGGGTCCTTGCGTTCCGAAGATAGAGTGGATCAATTGTTTTCATACTTACCCTTTTTTAGGGGGGAAGTAAGAATGGGGAATTTTTTATAGCCTATAACACTTCTCGTGTCACAAGCTTCACTTGACACATAAATCATTAAGTTTGTCTATCTCGTTTGAAAGATACGGTGGAACAACTGTTTTGAGAAACAGGCAAACCGACAAAGGGTTGTTGGGTTGTTTTACTTCTGAGCGGCACTTTTTTGCACACCATGGGCTAAATGGCCAGGTCACATGGACCCCGAAGGCTCAGAGAAGGTTGGGGGAGGGGACCCACTGGAATAGCTGTTGGGAGACAGATGGTAGCCTCCCGTCAAGGCCATCCAGCGTGTTCTTTAACGTGCACAGGGTATGGCTCTCCCGCACATGGGGCCATGGCTTAACGTCCCATCTGACAAACGGCGGCCTTTTCAAGCCCATCGGTGTTCCCTACTGACCGTGGGCAAGGCGGGGAATTTTGCGGAGATAAATCTCAACCCTGACCCAGCTGAGACTCGAACCTGGGAACTACAGATTACGAGCCTGGCGAGCTACCGACTGAGCCACCCCCGCCCCCACCGACAAAGGACGAGCGAAAAGTGTAAGGAGGTAATAATAATAAAGCTCATATATTTAAAAAAAACTCACGCTTAGTAACCACTTGCTATATGTATATTACCACACATGTGTAAGACCACTTGATATAAGACACAGTTTACAAATACATTTATAGTAACATTTGACAATATCGCAGCATAAAATCACATTTTTTATTTCTACCTATCTTCCGTCCGTCATTTATTGGTTTGTGTGTTTATGAAAACAGTTGTTCCACCATATTTTTCTAACGCGTCGGTCCAATTTAATGATTTATGTGTCAAATTAAAGCTTATGACGCGGGGAGTGTCATAGGCCATAAAAACATTGATCCCCATGCTTGCTTCCCTCCTAAAAAAAGGGTAAATATGAAAAATATTCTTCGCTATATCTTCCGAACGTGAGGGTCTACAATTACGAGTTATGTCCCAAATGAAAGCTTATATGATGCCCATCGTGGACTATTTCGAATCCCCCCCCCGCCATTCTTCTCCCCCAAAAAGGTGGCTGATTTTGGCGAGGATTGATCTTAAAAGTGTTATATCTCAAAGGTTGTGATGTCTTCATTGTCATGGGCTACTTTAAACACGACTCCAAAAACAGGGGGAGGAAAAATGTGGTCGATGTTTATGAGTCATAAACATATGAAACTTTCTGAAAGTAAGTGCTTTTAATGAAAAAAGAATATAAATACGTTAAAAATTTTTAAAAATGCCTATCTTCCCATATACGCCCTAAAAATAGAAGATATAAAACTAAAGCATATCGATGGTACAATCGGTCACTGAATTTCAAATTCAAATTTATTTTCAATAAGTATTATCTATAATTATATTACATAAAAAATCCCACTAAGCCGATCGTATTTACTTCAAAGCAAAAATAGGGCCCCACTTTACCAGCTCAACAAGATTGGCGGATTCAGTGACTGACTGCACCATAGATATGCTTTAGGTTTTTATTTCTGCTTTTTAATGAGAAATAGGTATTTTTTTTAATTGTTTGGTTACAGATTTATTGCAGGAAGTGGATATCAGTTCAGACAAATACATTCTGATATCCTAATATTTAAAGCGTTGCAACATATGCCATAAGATTACTTACGACATCCCTACACTTAACATGTTTGTACTACACCTTTAGAATAATAACATAAAATTCAATTCAACTAACTGTTTGCTAAGGAGATCTGAGAAGAATCTTTCAATTATAATTCGCCAGAAAAAAGATCTATGAGCCAGTTGACAATTCAGCAAAAAGATAACACAAATCGGAAAGAAAACATTCATAATCTAAACGCCAATGGAACCTAGATAGTGTTTAATGTTTTCTTAAATGTAATATAAATATGAAATAAAATATAATACTTCAGTAAAGTGGATGATTCAAAAATTATTCCTCAAACTAATGTCACCAAAAACAGAAACTCAATTTGTAACTGTTTGCGTTTTCTCTGTTGATAGTATGTTAAAATTCAGAGGCTTTATAAGATTATCCAATCAAACATCAAATAGCATCAAATCGCAAATGAATAAATGAATATCTCTCTTCTTATTTCACATTTAGGATACAGAAGTATTTACAGATCTTATTTGTTACACATACATCACATTAACAAATTAGGGTAATTGTGTTTTTGAAATTTCTTGTTCGCGTCGCCTCTTAAATAAGAATAAGAATGCACAGACTCTAATCCCGCCCCACACACGCACAAAATGATCCTCGAAGCAAATGTAAAATGCCCAAAACCGCATCCACAAATATCCAGTCATTGACTGATAATTTAAAAAGCAAGTCGTACTTCATTTTTCTTTGCAGCTTGAAATGTTTCGTCCGAATGGAAAACTCCTGACATATTTTCCCCTCTAAATGTCTCCCATTTGTCATAAATTCCTCCTTCTGACTTTGGAGATTTCGCTCCCAAATTGGCAAGCCGGGAGGGCAGCCAGCAAGATGTCCTCAACCGACGTATGAAGAGCGGGACCCGCGTCGCAGAGCTCAGCGGGCTGCCGGTTATTAAGTGTCCCACATGTCACGCGGGATGACACATCTCTGCTCGGCCCCAGTTGTCGCGGCGCACAGCCCTTACAGAGCTGTTATGTAAAACCGCACGGGCTTGCACTCGTTTATTCTGCATGGCCTGCCGTGAATCGTAGTGCTGCTCCCTCTGCCGTTGTGGACATGTGTGGTCATTTTTTACTTTTTCCATCCCCCCTCCCTCCCTTTCCCAATCCACATCGGTTTAACGCATGCCTTCTTCCTCTCCCTCTCTCTTTTATCCTCCCCCCTCCCTCCCTCATTTTGCTTCAGTGATGGCGGTGTCAAAGTGGAGGTCAAGCCAGCCAAGAGATGTATGCTTATCTTTTGGGCTCTCTGTTGTGTGCGGCGGCGCTAACAGGCTGAGGCGCAGGATCAAGACGGCGCAGAACAACGGAGAGTAATTGAGGGGATCTGCTTTGCTGAGAAGACGAAGAGCGGATTTTTGAACCATTTCTTTGACACACAGAGACTGTTCTGTTGTCTGAATGGCAGGACAAAGATTTTAGGACTACATTTATGTATAAAAATAGATTTCATGCGAGATAAATTGTAAGTCTGTTTTCAATAGAGATTTTAGAAATACAAAATATTTCGCCATTGGCTTGAGCTTCCATGTAGATATAATAGCAACGTTGTTAAGTCTAAGTGTGATTAGCGCGCTTGGCTGCTGATCAAAGAGACCTGGGTTCGAGTCCCGGGTAAGGCATGAATCTTTGTGTTGTTTTTCTGCTGAGACCATCCTCACAGACCTACTATGGCGTATAAACTGACAGGCTCTTGTAAGTCCTCTGTGGTAAAAAGCAACTTGAGGGGTATTTATTTTTTTAATATTATTTTTTCTCCAGTCTAAATTCAATACATTTTTCTTTAGTCATCATCCCAAACAGTTTTCAGGATCAAGGGGGATTCTTGAGTTCTGAAGAAATCTTGAGTTCTGATTGCACCTTCTGAAGTGCAGATGACTTGTGTATGACGTAAATCTGTGCAACAAAATCACTTTCTGAACTCAAGATTTCGTATGTATTCAACTACCAGTGATTTACTGCATTAAGTGTAATGTTTTGTGCAGCTTTATACTTTAATAGTGCAGTTGATTTAATGCTGGATTTTCATTTAGATTTCTCAAATAGTGTCAGGGCACTTATTGATATTTTTCACTTTACTTTTATTGCTATTACTAAATTAAGACATTCCATGATCAGCAAATAACAAATTTAAGTATCCAAGATTTTTCCAGCGCGATAATGGAAGTCATAGTCTATTGCAAGGTGTTATAATTTGGAACGATATTATTGTGGGCAGGGGCGGGGCCTGGCTCAGTCGGTAGTGCATCAGGCACATAATCTGACGTTTCGGAGTTCCACTCCCAACTATGGCTCGATTGTTTTTTTATCTTCGCTATAACTCCCGTTCTGTCCTCGGTGAGAAAGGAGTTCGGATTGGAAAGGCAGTCTTCCCTCGGATGGGATGTTAAGCCGTGGCTTCGCGTGCAGCAACACCAAATCCTGTTCACATTAAAGGCCATGCTGGATGGCCCTCACGGGAGGCTTCCCATCTGTTTCCTAACACCGTTCAGTGGAGCTCCTTCGCTGAGTCCTTGGTGTCTTTGTGAGGCGGCCCATTAGTTCATCGTGTGCAAAAAAAAAATGCCGCTCATTAACAAACCAATTCTGAGAAAAAAAAAAAATTCTCTGTTACTCAGCACTAATCATTTATTTATTCCTTTTAAATGAATATGATATCCAGTCACTTCTTGAATAAATCATTCTCTGAAAGCTATGATCGTTTAAAAAAATCCTGGTTAAATTGCAACATTTTCTATACGAATAAAACCAGTTAATTCTGTATGTAATAAAATAGCTACGAGAAAAGGTTAATTTTTTATAATCTGAATTGGATTAATATGAATACGTGATGTGCATGTTGAAAATATACCAGTTGCAGTGCATTTTGAAGTATCCTTACAGTTTCAGAATTCGATAATTAGAAACAAATAGCTCCTTACAAACAAATAATCACGAGGCAAAAAAAACTCTTAGACGGAAAAAATTAGATATAAAGAATGAATTTTTGCTTGTATTACAATAACTCTTTATTTTCTAATCGCGTGCAATACATTTTACACATAATAAAAATATTTCAACTGTATCAGTTTTTTCCCTCCCGATATTTAAAATTAAAATGGAAAAAAATAATAATAAACTCCCCCACCCAAAAAAAATTATTTTTTTTCACTACGCATCTCACTTTTTCTTATGTTTCAATGACTTCAATGAGTTGGGTTGTTTTATCTGTGAGTAATATTTTTTTCACACAGCGGTTAAATGACTAGATCACAAAGATTTCAAGAATTTATAGTTGGTTAAATGACTAGTTCACAAAGATTTCAAGAACTTATAGTTGGCTAAATGACTAGTTCAAAGATATTTCAAGAATTTATAGGTGGCTAAATGACTGGATCACAAAGTTTTCAAGAATTTATAGTTGGCTAAATGACTAGTTCAAAAAAAATTTCAAGAATTTATAGTTGGCTAAATGACTGGATCACAAAGTTTTCAAGAATTTATAGTTGGCTAAATGACTGGATCACAAAGTTTTCAAGAATTTATAGTTGGTTAAATGACTAGATCACAAAGATTTCAAGAATTTATAGTTGGCTAAACGACTAGCTCACAAAGTTTTCAAGAATTAATAGTTGGTTAAATGACTAGATCACAAAGATTTCAAGCCTTTATAGTTGGCTAAATGACTAGTTCAAAAAGATTTCAAAAATTTATAGTTGGCTAAATGACTACATCACAAAGATTTCAAGAATTTATAGTTGGCAAAATGACTAGTTCAAAAAGATTTCAAGAATTTATAGTTGGCTAAAGACTATATCACAAAGATTTCAAGAATTTATAGTAGGCTAAATGACTAGTTCACAAAGATTTCAAGAATTTATAGTTGACTAAATGACTAGATCACAAAGATTTCAAGAATTTATAGTTGTCTAAATGACTAGTTCAAAAAGATTTCAAGAATTTATAGTTGGCTAAATGACTGGATCACAGAGTTTTCAAGAATTTATAGTTGGCTAAATAACTGGTTCACAAAGATTTCCAGAATTAATTGTTGGTTAAATGACTAGATCAGAAAGATTTCAAGAATTTATAGTTGGCTAAATACTATATCACAAAGATTTCAAGAATTTATAGTTGGCTAAATGACTAGTTCACAAAGATTTCAAGAATATCTAGTTGGCTAAATGCTAGATCACAAAGATTTCAAGAATTTACAATTGGCTAAATGAATGGAATCCACTGGGCAGCTGTTAAGAGACAGAAGAAACCTTTTTCCAAGATCATTCAGCGTTCTCTAAAGTTCGCAAGCTATGGCTTTCTTGCACAAGGAACCACGTCTAAGCTTTCCATCCCTATAACGACGCTCTTCCTAGGTTCATCTTCTGTCTTCCTTATCTTACGAGGTCAAGGTGAGGGTTCAAATGAGACAAAGAAGAATAAAAAGTTTAAGGAATCGAGAACAAAGCGATCACTATCATTCTCCTCTAGATGCTTTATCACAACAACAAACATCTGCTTCATATTTATGCAAATGTAGATTCCATTGCGATGTACACTTGGGGGTTGGTAGTGTGCCAAGTTCCTCACTTAAGGTTCGCAAGTTCTGTTCTTAGAGTCTAGATCATAGGTCGACAACCTCTTTACATAGGAGGATGAGTTTTCAGTCTGATTTAGACTTATCAGTCCATCAAGTAGAAATTTAATGAGAAAGAAACGATTGAATAGCAAGAGGAAGATTCGAATCGGTCACGGTTTACGAGAACTAACCAGTTGACAATCAAGGAGAAAAAAATTAAGCAAATAGAAATTAGCAACTGCAGCTTGATTCATGTCACTGGAACGATTTTCCTTCGTTTAGATTCCAGTTTTCGCAGAATCACCTGAAGTAAATGCTAGATCACAAAGATTTCAAGAATTTATAGTTGGCTAAATGACTACTTCGTAGATCGTAGATCGTAGAATCATATTCGATGTACTGGGTGATAATTTTACCCCTAACCATCTTCATCATAAAGATTTGGCATGAGTAAGAAAAAAATAGAGAAGTAAACAACCCTTAGGTGGGCCCCTAAGGGCAAACATAAGAAAAGCTAAAACTAGCAGTAAAATTGTATAAGAAACCTAAAAAAACAGGTAGGTCTCCTCAGAGAACGCTACCGTTTTAGGCCTCTTGTACTTGTTCAAAATAGTATGATCGTAAAGAATCAGAGAAGAAATAATCTCATTGGGATTATTGCTTACAGCCTCAAAAAATCTTTTTGAGGTGCGTTTTATATGTGTGTATATATATAGGGTCGATGCCCAGGTCTTTATGAAGTTGTCTGTTAGTGACAAACCAGGGGGCATCGACCGCAGTTCTCAAAATCTTGTTCTGTAAGACCTGAATCTTACAAATATTGATGGGTGTAGTATTCGCCCATATGGGTCTGATGAAATCACTACTTCACAAAGATTTCAAGAATTTATAGTTGGCTAAATGACTAGATCAGAGAGATTTCAAGAATTTATAGTTGACTAAATGACTAGATCATAAAGATTTCAAGAATTTATAGTAGGCTAAATGACTACATCCAGTACTTTGACGATTATTCATGCATTTGTTAGTTTTTACGTTAACTTCAATAAGCTTTGAAAACCCATGTGTTGGGTTAAATCTTCCCTACATAGGCTTGCCAACCCATAGGTTAGTGTTAATCTTAACCGATAAGCCTAAAAATATAGAATATTCATTGCTAAGTGAATATTTTCCAGCAATTGGGAAACAGCTGAGCATATTATCTTCTTGTCCTCACTCTGCTTTTAAAATGCAGAAAATATCGATGAATTGACAGAAATCGTCGTCCCCCAAAGTAGGTAAATCTGTAGTTTCGTTTAAGAATGTAGTCGCTCCCTTTGCTTATTAAAGAAAAAATGGATAGCTCAAAAAGTTATTTACCTAGCGGCAGTATTTTTTCACACATTAGACAAAAATGGGCAGGCCACAAGGGGATTCCGGAAAAGTGGCCCCTCGCATTTCGCCTCCCACAATTCGCCTCCCACATTTCGCCCCCTGTATGTAATGAGTAGGCTACGAAAATGTAAATAATACACCTAATTTTTTAATAATTCTAATTTATTTTGTTTCAATAGAATAAATGCACATTATTATTGTTTAAAACTCGAAGTTGTATGCAATGCCTCTAAGGTAATCAATCACCTTACGATTTTGAAAATCTTGGACTATTCTTTTGATTCTAGCAAAAATTGCAGCATATTTCTTGTTTCTTTGATTGCCTGAATTACTCGCAATTAGATGTGTAATTTCGAAATTGTGCAGCCCTTGTTGTTTCTTTAAGGAATGAATGAATCGGTAAATATTTGGGAATAAAGTAGCACAAGTTTCTTGAAATCCCCTGTGGCACCCCTCCACGCCGTTGTTGGCACGTTGCTGATCATTCAGTGTTCGTGTGTAAACATTCCCCAATTCGATGGCAAAAAGGGGTAATTGCCAGCCTCCCCGTTGTCTTCTTCCAATATATGTATCTTCAAAGTAGTTTGCAATCACCATAGCTTCAATGGGGAAGTCATCAGCTTCAACTAATTTTGAAAATTTGTTCGGAAAAGTTAGAGTTATCGGAAGTTCAGTTCGAGTAATCGAGAGAGTTTAACATTGAATCTCCACTGAAGAGACTGGGACTTCAATAAAAATTCGAGTTATCGAGAGTTGACTGTATTTACTTTTTGTAACCTACTCATTATCTACAGGGGGCGAAATGTGCCGGTGGCGAAATGTGGGAGGCGAAATGTGGGGGGCGAAATGCGAGGGGCCACTTTTCCGTAAATCGCCACAAGGACCCCAAGAGCTCAGAACTAGATAGTGAAAGAGGATCCACTTGACAGGCTACTATGAGACAGATACAAGTCTCTCGTTAAGACCATAGAGCGTTTTTAGCGGTCACAAGATATGGCTATCTTGTACGCGGAACCATGGCTTAACGACCCATACCTCTGACGATGACCTTTCCAAGCCCATCGGTGTCTCTCAATTAGGCCAGAACAGGGTTTAGCGGACAAAACTTCCATGCGGGCACAGTGGTGACTTGAGCGTGGGGCGGTACCGACTGAGGTAAAGCTCACCTCTGACTCAAATGGCGAGTCGAATCTGTTAGTAACTTCTCTCCACTGAGACCTTATCAGCAGCTTCTGTAATCATTGGAGCTCTGTAACTAAGACATTTAATCGATTATGCAACAAAAACTACTCTTCAGTGTAAATGAATCCAAAGGGCATAGCCTCTGCAATAGTTATTCTTAATTTACGGACAAAAAGGAGGCAAAAAACGTTTTCAACTTTTAACTCACTTCGAAAACGAAGTCAAGATTTAAAGATTCCGTTCAATCCGGGCATGAAGCCGATCGTTTTCTTCGCATGCTCCTACCTGAGTGTTTCCTCGTCTCCACAACAACCGAGAGTTTGGGAAGCTGTGGCAGATATGGCAGATATTACAGCTGTTATCTCTCTTCTCTGTCGTCCCTCCTCCCCCTTACCTCCATCATCCCCCTCATCTTGCTGTTCCGATAAGGTCCTCTTCGGCCGGTATCGGTGCCTCCATCTTTGATAGCGCCGACCCTTGAGAGCATTGCCGACGTGAAGGTTGCTGCGGGAAGTGGCGATTTTATCATCCATCAGCTATTAATGGAGTGCAGGACTCTGGGAACTAGGGTGACCGGCGATAGCTCGGCAATCCGGAGACTTCTAACAGCCTCCAAATGATAAACTGGTTGCAGCTGCAGCTTCTGATGTGGAATTCGTTTCGTAGCGGTAACGGTCAATGGAGCCAACTCCAAATATCTCATAACTGATAATTTACTAGACAACCATTAGTCGCTTGATAATAAAGAGGATACTTAGTAACGAACTCGTGAAGATGCAGGCTTGGTCATGATGTGTCTTATCTGGACGCAATCAGCAGACTGTTGTACTTCACTTCCAATTAAGAATTATCATACTCGTAACAGTTTCTGTAAGAAATTTTGTTAGACTAAGGCTGCTACTAATATACTATTGTTAGTGAAAACAAAATTATATTTTATTAAACACATATAGGAAGTATAAACGAAATTTATATAAATAATAAACCTATTAGTAACTAAACTTTGTCTTACTTTATAGAGGCTGATACGGTTCACGTAGGTTTTACATTAGTGAATCTAGCAGAGTTATTTTATGTGAATGAGCTCTTAGCAGAAAATATTTTATCAATATGATATGCAGATACTGGACATAACAATGTAAAAATTGCCATTATTGATAGAGGTGGATAATGAAATTCGAAGTTCCGTAACTTCCTAATTATCTACCTATCTATATGAGGAATCCTCAAAAAGTCATGGGCTACGGAGGTCCACCTAGACTGTGCAATTCGGTTCTCCAAACATGTCTGTCCCGAGCTACAGCTGCTGCATCTGAACACTTTAGACCAATTCTAAAAGGTCATGTTTCACATTGTTTGACCATGGCATCCTAGGTCTCCCCCTTTTTCTGAGCCTTTAGACACACTGTTCATAACCCTATTCGCTAATCTGTAGTCAGGCAACATGGCCAAACCAACGGAGTCTCTCTCTCTCTGCACAATATACTGCTCAAAAATTGTTGCCGACTACTTTGCCTAACCTCATCACGTTTCTATCACTCATAGATCAAAATTTGACCTCCACATAACCTATATTTGACCTAGAGAGAAACGTTGGAAGTCAAATTTCGGATTTTTTTCCGAAATCTACGATCCGGATTACCCCTAGGGTGCCAATTTTTAAGCTCTGCCATTTCTGTGTTATAGTTAGAATTTGCTTGATCCCCACTTTGATTGGTTGATCAATCACTTGATCAACCAATCAATCTCTCACAATCGTCTATATATATATTAGATATTATCTTAGTATTTAGTTTTAATAATTTCTGACATAAATCCTCCATAATTCCTACTTATAATTAGTGAAAATTCCACAATTCTTTAAAGGTGTGGTGGGGATTAGCGCAAAAAATTTCAATTTATTCTGTCCGGTATCCGAACTTAAGAAATAGTATATTAGAAACAATAAGAACTTTTTCGTGTTATCTCTGTAGACACAGCTCCCCCCCCCCCCAATAGGGGACCACCTTGCCGTGGTGGGGGGGCCTAGGGCCCAGCAAACCGGTCGAAGGCTGTGCCGACCGGATTGGTCCCCCAGTTGGACATAGCCAAGGCCAACCGAGGCCAACGATGCCGCTGACCGGTCGGAAGGCCGGTTGGATGGTGACGGTGTCCGAGGCCTCAACCTCAGGTGCTCTGGGTGAGCAGTTCGAGGGCTCTGCTGAACGGTCTGAGCCCGCCTAGTAGGCACGAGCCCTCAAAAAAGTCTGGGTCTTACTAAGAGTCTCCACCCCGGACGCCGAGCGAACTTGGATCTATATATCCTTGTTCATGGCTAACTGGGGAATAGATTAAAGTAAGGTTTCTTCCGGTGGTCAGCTTTCCTTCTATAGGACTGCTGCCATGTGAGGCTGGGATTGAGGTGCGCCTATAGGGCGTATTCCTTGCCCCCGGCTCTAGATAGCACGGCTTTTTATAACTGGTAGTGTCGTATAGGCGGAATCGGGAATTGCCGTGGTTGCATAAGATCGTAACAAATAGAACGAATGTAGACACAGCTATAGTAAATCGAACAACCTTAGGCTCATTTGATGTTATGTATTATTTCCTTTTTTGAACTTATCCTTATTTTTGAAGTATTATGAATCACGTTATCCACATCACCACATTTTCCAAAACTAATTATCGTGTAGCCTCCCTCTTCTTCAAAGTTTTTTCTTTTACATTTCCGCTAACTTCTTGCACTTCAACAGCTTGTGGCGAGGGTTGCCTGAGTCCATTGCGCCTAACGCACAAAGTCTGATATTTCGAAGTTCGAGTCCCAGCTGTACTTGTCCCGATTACCACTCAAGCTAGATATGGCAAACAACAAATTGTTCGTCTCCTTTGAAAGAGGCAAAGAAGACACTGCAAATGCTTTCCCAATGATTTAGAGAATATTGCTCCGGTGACCGAGTGTGGTCAGCATTCTTGGTTGCAGAAAAAAGAGTTCGAATATCTTTAAAGCATGAACATTTTCTTTCTAATCGATCTTGTCTATCTGCTGAGGATTGGTTTACCTCTGAGCGGCACTTTTTTGCACACAACGGGCTAAATGGCCAGATCACAAGGACTCCCGAAGGCTCAGAGAAGGTTGGGGGAGGGAACCCACTGGAATAGCTGTTAGGTGACAGATGGTAACTTCCCATCAAGGCCATCCATCATTTTTTATAACATGCACATGGTATGGCTCTTCCGCACTCGTGGCTATGATTTAAAGTCCTATTCGTCGGACGGCCGCTTTTCCAAGCCCATCGGTGTCCCCTATTGACCGAGGGCAGGGAGTTGTTAGGAGATAAATCTCAACGCTGATCCAGTTGGGACTCAATTTGGTAACTGCAGATTACGAGCTAGTACGCTACCATTTAGTACGCTACCCCCCCCCCCCCCCTTATCTGCTGAGGTAACGATTTCTTCTCATTCTTCGTTTTTGAAATATTACGACTTATATTTGACATGATTTCTCCGATAGGCTTATGAAGATCACCGTCGAAAGCCGTGACCTTTGTGCAGGAAGTTATACCCTTGACGGAAGGATACCATCTGTCTCATAACAGCCGTCCAGTGGGCCACCTTCCCTTTACCTTCTTTGGGCCCTCGGGGTCCATGTGACTAGCCCATTATGTGGAAAAAAGTGTCACTCAGAGGCAAAACAACCCAACTGACAGGATTCCTTGTACAATGGACTAAATGGCCAGGTCACAAGGAACCCAAGGCTCAGAAGTCGATAAGAGCAGATCCACTGAACAGTTGTGAGGAGAAAAGTGGAAACCTCTACCAAGACCATCTATGTAGCTCTCCTGTACATGGGCAACATCTTAACGTCTTATCCTACAGATGACAGAACTTAGGAACCACTTTCTTGCCGAAGTGGATTGCATTTGAACACCACATTACGAACCTGCTGCGTTATCGACTGAGCCAGGGAGAGGTAGAGGTAAGAAAAGGAAGTCAATGGAAATAAATTCATATATATATCAAGGAAAATTATAGAAGCTCTTATCTTTTAATATAGTATATGCTTTATTGAAAAAGCTTGTTTCCCTTCTGTAATTTCATTTCTGGAGCAGTGGGATAAGATGATCCAATCGGGAATCTTTCAATTAAGGAATTGAAAAGTAGCCACTAGTTTTTAATTTCCTGAAAACTAAGTTCGCATGCTTGGATACTGAACAAAGGAGCTTGGTTATCTAGTCCAGGATAAGGCATGAAAGTTTCTTTCCATAATTTTTTTTTTCTGCTGAGGTCTCGCCTTTCTCCCAGATTTTCTCTCTGGAGGGTTAAACAGACAGATTCCTGTCAGACCTCTGCGAAGCAGCTGCTTGAGGGGAAATTTGTTTTCTCTTTTTTAATAGAATAAAAAGAAAGGTTGAGCTGCGATGTATGCAATAATTTTTTCTGTTTCTGTAATAATTTTATATGAATTTTGAATGGTAAAGCTGCAAAGGCGGAATTGATGTAGTCCGAAAATAAAGAGCGAAAAATGGGAAAGATTTTTATGGAAGCTGTATTACGTTCATAAAGCGTGTTTTTCTTTTTCAAAGATAAGAAAATCATGCTAATTTTGCCCAAATATACGCCTTGCTTTTCAGACGTTACGATCATTAATCAATCATGAGCCATAAAGCGAATATGAATTACTATGCTAATTGGAAATCACTAAATTCATATGAAGCGCTAATTTAATGCGAAGTCTTAATCTAATATGTAACTGATCAAATATGAAGTATTATTCTAATCTGAAGTATTAATCCAATATGTAACTGATCAAATATGAAGTATTAATCTAATATGAGCAAGTAATATAATGTGAAAGCAATCTAATATGAAAGATTCACTAATTTAATAGGCGTCATTAATCTACTCGTAATATAAATCACCAGTTTAATATGGAGCATTAATATAAGAGGAAACACTAATATAATACAAATATTTAACGAAATGTGTAGCAGTTATTCAATATCAAGGTTTAAATATGCATTACAGTTTATCTTCACTATTGTTAACGAAGAGTTTTGGTGTTATGTGGAAACATTCATCAGGACTTTATGAATTTAAAATTTCTTTCCACGTGCTCCAACGAATGATTCTCTTTTTTGGAGGATTGTTTATAGATGAATTTGTTTTTTCAGGGATGTTGTTTTGCTCGTGTTTAAAAGCAGAGTTAAAGTAAATCCGAGCATCGTAATCTGCAGAGGTTAAAGACCTAAAATTTGCGCTATCTTAATCTGGGTCAATAAAATAACGAATTTTTTCAAAAATATTTTGCAATGTTCTGATATTACATGAAGCAGCTTCTACGAATCTCTGATAATCTTGTGAGTGAATAAACATTTAGTCACGAAAATGTTGCTCAGATTTTAGGCAATTTAAATGCTCTATTTGCAACATCAGTTAAAGGAATCTATACTTAGTTGCTCTTATAAAGTGTTTTAAAGCTGATTTAATGAAACATATTGACTAAAATAATTGCTAACAGAATAAAAATGAGCTTTTTTATGGTGATCCCAGGACTTAGGGACATTAAGTTCAACGAAACACGCAAAAGACGGATTCAACGATCTGCCAGGAAGGAAAAAAAAGCGTTTACCTTTTTCTAGCTACCATTCTAGTAACAGATTTTAGTTGTCCTTTTGGTGTTTTCAATAAACAATAAGCAGGAAAATAATAAGACCAACCTTTGGTATACGTTGATAAACTTACCACGAGAGCAAGAAGCTTTTACAAAGAAACTGGTAGAGCCAGAAGGGGCAGCAAACTTCGCACTCGCAGGCCATGTTAATTTTTAAAAGCCACCTTCCTCCTTCACTTATCCGATTCATCCATCTAATATTGCCTCCATTTTCCTCCCCTCACGGCTCACCCCCTTCGTCCATACTGTACGTCCACTAACTGACAGTGCTCCCCATTATCAATATTTTAATTGGATGTAGACGGCGATGCTTATCAGATGCAGCTCGTCTGTTGCCAGGCAACGGATCACTCGTTAGTGCAGCCACTGAGAGTGAGACCTCGGCAGATAATGTCATCATCAGCGTAAGATATCGCGGCAAGGGGGAGAAGTAAGGCCGGGGGGTGGAGAGCGACGTGGAAGGCTAACTTGGCTTATACAATACTCCCCCCTCCTCCCAAACCCTCCACCATACACACACCTCCACTACTGCCATTCCATAATGATGTGATGCCAACCCGTGTAACCTGACACCGGCGACGGGTCAGTCCTGTCTGTGCCAGAGCGGCGAAACGCGACGCTCGGCTCCTACATGCTGTCGAGCTCTGAACATAGTCTGCAGTACTAACAGAACCTGACTATGGAAGCAAGGTCTCGCCAATTGGGCTCCTGCGCTTAGAGATTTCGCAACCCTTCTGTGGGTAGCGTCGATATCAGAAGCACAAATGATATGCTGTTGATAAGTAGCAGACTTGAAAAAACCATTTGCGTATGCTTTGGTGACCTAAACAGCTATTGAGTCGTACTTAAGGTTAAAGGGCTGATATTCGAGATCAAAATATCTCAAAAGACGCCCACTACATTCATGGATATGGAGACGTAATAACTGGGACAGCAAAATCTATATATTTTGTTCGAAAAAATGTAGACTTAGTGTGATAACGGAGAGCTTTTCTGATCTAGGATTATCTTTCTTGTCAGTGTATTAATGAGTTTAAGGCTTAAAACATGTGACCCAAATTATTGGTAATGGATGAAAGATTATCTTAAATAAAGAAGGTCAGAGGAAAAAACCATTCAACTTGCTTGGGGTCTTTCTGTCAAGGAGATTTTTTTTCAGATGAAAAAAATAATAATTAACATTCCTTTAATCAGCTACTTGCCACAGAGGTCTGACAGGAGCCTGTCACTTTAATAAGCTACAGTAGAAGGTCTGTGAGGAATGCGGGATCTCAACAGAAAGACAACACAAGCATCCATGCCTTATCCGGGGTTCGACCCCAGAGATCTTTAATCAGCAGCCAAGCACACTAACCACTCGGCACACTAAATACTTTATTTAAATGACGAAGCCATACCTCAGCTGCAAACGAATTGAATAATGTTAAGATATTTCATAAACATATTTTATATTTAGCACCTAAAATGTTTAATCTGTTACCTAGTGAGTTTCAAAACTGTATTGGTAGAGTACACCTATCCCTCGATTTACACTGAAGATAGGTTCCGCACAAAACCGTGTAAATCGAAATCCGTGTAATCGAAATCAAAACCTTGTAAATCGAAACTGAATTATGAACATTTTAGTGTTTTTTTCGTTTTACACGGTTTTACATAGCAAAATCCAAGATTTCGATTTACACGGTTTTGTGCGGAACCTATCTTCAGTGTAAATCGAGGGATAGGTGTATTTATTTTTAAGAAGAAATTAAAGTTTTATCTCTCTCATACACTCGACTTGGATTTTATGTTTACAGTTCTATGATAAAAATTAGAATTAAAATTTTTATTGTTGTACCCTTCTTGCACTGTATTGTGGTAAAGGTTTTTTCTTTGTTTTTAAATGAAAAATACTCATTTTTATATTTGCAAAAATGCGAGATTATAGTCTATCACAATCCACCTTGTGTGGATCATTAGGTTCTAATTAATTTGTGAGAAATAAGTTGAATTTTCTTTATTTCGTGTAATGTTAACAATAGCAACCTAGTAGGGCGAATGCGTTTGGTTTTTTTTTTATATTGTAATAAATGTATAGTCTAATTTGTTGAAACTAAAGTATTTTGATTGATTGATTGATCAATCAATCAAAACGGAAGGTTATAGCATTCTTTAAAGAGATGTTTTTAAAAGATCTCTAAGAACTAAAATTTCTAAATTTTCTGTTGTGCTTTTTTAAACTTTTTTTAAAGGTTAGATTCGCAAGAACTTCGTGATTATCGTGCAGAAAAAAAATTTAATTATGGCTTGAGTGAAACAGAACGTTTTCTGTGTAATAAGCCCAAGTAGCCGAGGAAAATGATTCTTATGGATAAAATATAATACACCAAATTTTTCTTGGTGAAATATAAATAAAAACTTATTTTAAGAATTTTTAACTAATGTTGAACACATAGTTGAATTCTGAATTTGTAATATTTTTTGCAAACCAATTTGCCAATCGAATTATGTTATGTACAGTCGCTCAAAAAAGTATCCGAACACTATGGTTGATTAAAGAATTCAGAAAAAATATCTGGCAACGATTTTTTTTAGAAATTAGTGATCTGGCAACTTCGTGTCACGTGACACGAAGTTGCCAGATCACTAATTTCTAAAAAAAATCGTTGCCAGATATTTTTTCTGAATTCTTTAATCAACCATAGTGTTCGGATACTTTTTTGAACGACTGTACTTCGTCAGTGAGCAGCTTAGATAAACAATTCTAACAGTAGGAGTTTCAACAGGATTTTAGCTTGACAATAATACGAATTTCAGTTATTATTTCCAATGAAATATTTATCTTGTAGATGGTCATTATAAAATAATAATACATACACATATTTTATTAAATAATTAAGTAGCAAAAGAATGAATGAATTTTGGGGACAAAATGTCAAGGTATTCTCTAAGTTTCGTTTTGGATACAACAGACTTCAATGCCGGTGCTATTGATGAGATACCATTCAACTTCAGTACGTATTCGGCGCCTGATGTAAGCAATCTTAGAAATAACTGCAGAGATTCTTTTCTTTAAATTCTGTAAAACTGAAATTTCTTCGGAATAAACAATGTTTTCAATACATTCTCCTCAAAAAGAAAAAACTTATAATATCCTCAAATGGGGACCACAGGACCGGTCCACTTCTACCAACAGAGAACGATTTTTGTAGACAACCACTTCTATCAATACAACGCATTTAAACATTACATGAGATGCTAACTCCATAACGTCATAACAAGGAAACTTTGAGGGTTTATTGCCATTTTAAACAGTTTCTTAAAAATATAATAAAGTATAACACTTATACCTAAATAAAACACTATTACCATTATACTATAACTCCTCCTTTATGCAACCTACCATTTGTTTTTTTTTTTACAAATGTGCGAACATCTATCTTGTAATTCGCTGCAAAAGAATTCGATAATACACACAGAGAGAACCAACAACGTTCCGGTGCTGAATAGTCAGCGCGACCGATCAAAGAAACCTGGGTTAGATGTTTTCTTTCATAGCTGTCGTTCTGGCCGTCCCATGGCCGAGTGGTTAGAGCGCTTGGCTACTGATCTAAGGGACCTGGGTTCGAGCCCCGGGTAAGGTCACGGATGTTTGTGTCGTTTTTCTGCTGAGGTCCTGCCATCCTCACAGACCTTCTACTATGGCATATAAACTGTCAGACCTCTGTGGCAAGCAGCTGCTTGAGGGGGTATTTTTTTTTTGTCGTTCTGCAGAGGTCTCGACATCCTCACAGATCTTTTCTATGATGTATTATAACGACAGCTGTCCCATGGCAGAGTGGTTAGCGCGCTTGGTTACTGATCTAAGGGACCTGGGTTCGAGCCCCGGATAAGGCATGGTTGTATGTGTTGTTTTTCTGCTGAGGTCCTGCCATCCTCTCAGATCTTCTACTTTGGCATATAAACTGACAGGCTCCTGTCAGACCTCTGTGGCAAGCAGCTGCTTGAGGGGGTATTTAATTAAATTATAGCGACAGGCTCCACTCAGCCCTCTGTGGCAAACAGTTGCATGAAGGGTAATTTATTTTGACAGAGTATCCAAATCCTTGGCATAGGGTCTCGACAACATGATGGTTGGATATCCCCTGAGCTAAACATATTTCGCTTGCTTGCTTCCTTCCACGTTGCACTAATTGGGAGGTCCTTGCTCAGGCTTTCCCAGAACGAGTAAGTATTTTCTTATAACTTTTCCTCAAGTGTCTTTCTTGAGGAAATTAAGATTTTTTTCAGATGTTTTTTCATTTTTTTTTCTTTTTTTTCTTTTTTTTAATATTTTTTAATAATTTTTTCTTCTGTTATTTTTCATATTTTTATAGATTTTTTGGTATTTTTTTTATATTTGATTCCAGATATTTGTCTCTTGGAGGAAATTCAATAACAATCGATAAATTTTTTGTTGAAAAGAATGATTAGGAAAATTTAAAATTGTATTTAAGGTAAATTCTGTTATTCCAATATTCTCAAGTTCATGAAAAAATTTATTTCTTTGTAGGTTAAATTTGTCGCAGTTTAAAATTATATGAATAGAATTTTCTTTTAAATTACATAATGTACAATTAGGATTATCAATTAATTTTGAAAAGAATTTTGACTTATTTAATAACATAGTATCTTTTTTTAATCGAAGAAGAGCTCTGATTTCTTGTCTATTAAAAGAACTATTTGAAAAATAATTAATTTTGCTCGAAAGTAAAGATCTAAAGTTTGGTTTAAGAATAGAGTTAAATTGAAAAAAATTTTCTGTAGGAGAAAATTCCAAATTTTTTATCTCTTTTTTTGTATTAATATAGAATTTGTAAGTTGGAGAGCATGTATTAAGGTCATGTGCTGCTTTCGCTATCTTGTCCACTTCTTCATTTTCTTTAATTCCAGTATGTCCTGGAGACCAACTCAGGTAGATTTTATTATTATTTTGGATAGAATTTTCTGTATTTAGTTTAAGTAAGGAAGTAATGTAATATGGATATGTAGAGTATGATTGATCCTGTGTTAATGTGAGGATAGCTCCCTTAGAATCAATAAAAATAACAATAAGTTGATTTTTAGTGTTATGTAAAAGCCATTTAAAAGCTGCCAAAATGGCAAAAATTTCTGCATGTAAGATTGAAGTATGATTTGGTAATTTATATTTTAAAGAGACATTAAGAGATGGAATAAAAACAGCTGCAGAAGCAGAACCAGAATCTTGTATGTAAGAACCATCTGTATAAATTTCTAAAATTTTTTCAAAATGTTCCTTTTTAAAGCTATTAAATAATTGTATAATGGCTTCATTTGAATATTCATTTTTGGAGTGTAATAAAGGAATTTCAGTATAAAATTTAGGAAGTTGAAAACACCAAAATGGAATTAATTCTGTAATATCTCCTCTTAAGTCTTCTTTGTGAAGATTATTAAAAAAATTAAATAGTGTTGGTTGATTTTTTAATATTTTGTATAAAGGTAGTCTTTTAAATTTCTGATAAAATGGGTGGACTGATAGCTTAAAATGTAATCTAGAATAGTATTTTAAGATTAAGATAGGATGTCTTGTTCCAAAGTTTGGAAGAGCAGTTTCAGCCAAGAGAGCAAATGAGGGGCAGAATCTTGGAAGACCTAGAGCTATCTTAATGCATTTATTTTGAATAATATTTAATTTTTTGAGTTTAGTTAAAAATAAACATATTTCGCTTGTGTTTCTTTGTTTAAATAAAATCTATAAATTTGTATATTATATTTTAAGCCCCAAATTCATTCTCTGATTCAAGAAAGAAGCAAGCAGAAAAAAAAATGATTGGAAAAAACATTACAGCAGTAGGAAAAAACTCGACACATTTCTGGAATAGTCCATTTACATATGATACGTAATTACTTAATAATTACGTTAATTGATACGTAAGTTACTCCTCAATCAGCTGCCTGCCGCAGAGGTCTAACAAGAGCTTATAAGCATAATACACTTCCGAAGTAATCCATTTATCGCGACCTACTTCATAGTAGTCCATTTACCACGACACACTTCTGAAGTAGTCCATAGTGTTTTTTCTTTGTCGTTTATCCTATCCTTCCTTTTGTTGGTATTTAACTTTTTAGTCCCCTTGGTGTCGCAGTGGTGGAAAATGTTTGTTGACTGGCAGGGTCCGGATTTGAGTCCTGTGATGGCATGATCGTTTGTGCGCAGTTAGCTTTAGGTTGGGTTGTTTTACCTCTGAGCGGCACTTTTTTGCACACCATGGGCTAAATGGCCAGGTCACATGGACCCCGAAGGCTCAGAGAAGGTTGGGGGAGGAGACCCACTGGAACAGCTGTTGGGAGACAGATGGTAGCCTCCCGTCAAGGCCATCAGCGTGTTCTTTAACGTGCACAGGGTATGGCTCTCCCGCACACGGGGCCACGGCTTAACGTCCCATCCGATGGACGGCGGCCTTTACAAGCCCATCGGTGTCCCCTACTGACCGTGGGCAGGGCGGGGAATTTTGCGGAGATAAATCTCAACGCTGACCCAGCTGGGACTCGAACCTGGGAACTACAGATTACGAGCCTGGCGCGCTACCGACTGAGCCACCCCGCCCCTTCAGTTAGCTTTAACTGAGGCAGTTGTCAGCAGTGACTTCAGTATTAGTAGGCCATGTTCTTATATGAGAACGTCTATACAAACTAGGAGTAGTTTCTAAAACCCTTCTTCGTCTTATATGTCGCAAATTAAAATATATATATAATTGATGCGTAAATTACTCCTCAAGCAGCTGCTTGCCGCAGAGGTTCAACGAGAGCCTATAAGCATAATACGCCATAGAGAAAATCTAGAATTGGGTTGTTTAACCTCTGAGCGGGCACTTTTTTTGCACACAAAGGACTAAATGACCAGGTAACAAGGACACTAAGAGCTTAGAGAAGATTGGGAGAAGGAGATCCACTGGATGATTGTTCGGAAACAAGCTCTTTGTTAAGGCCATCCAGTATGTATTCGTTTTCTAAGAGAATGAAGTAGAGGCGTCGAGAGTAGTTGGGAAGGAGGGAGGGAGGGAGGGGATTAAGGGAGCCCCCAGTGCCGGAATCTCCCAGCAATGAAATCTCCGGAAGATGTTTTTTTTTTATAGTTAATTGAAAAACATTTGTGATAATATGAATTTTATTTGTTTTTAGATCTTTAATTTAATTAAATGCTGTTCAAATATCTATTTTTATGTTCTCGTTTTACAATACTTAAATATTCCTAATTAAGATTGGGACTGACAAATTTTATTTTCGAGACCTTAAGTTGGCTCTCGATGCCCCAGGAGTTAAGTCTTTTGTTTTTAGAGTTCAGGGTTCTTTAACAATGGAAAATGGAACTAATGGATGATTAAAAAATGCAAAATAGTAATATTTCATTGGTACTGTTAATAGCTATTAGGGGATTCGAAATACGTAGATCGTAATATTTCGGTCATACATATATAACGCAAAAATAATTCTTATCTACAGAAATAAAAAAAAAAGTTAAATACCAACAGAAGAAAGGATAGGATAAACGACAAAGAAAGAACATTTTTTTCTTCTTAAAAGTGAGCTAAAAAATTCCTTGTCATATAGGCATAAATCTACTTCCTATTGCTGCATTTTTTTTTTTGCAAAATTGAATTAGACAGATGATTGATGTACAAAGATAAAATTTCCCAAGCGGTGTGTAGCAACAAGGTCTCCAAAATTTAGGAAAAAGAAATTGGTTTTTTTTTGTCAAATGTTGAGTTTAATATGAGTTTTTGTTTAAATAAATTGAATTTTAAGATGCATATTGGAACAAAGAAATTTATTTTTTATCACAGGTGTATCGCGGTAACTCCAGAAGTGTATCGAGCTAAGTAGACTATTCCAGAAGTGTATCGCAGTAAATGGACTATTGCAGAAGTGTGTCGCGGTAAATGGACTACTTTAGAAGTGTGTCGCAGTAAATGGACTACTTCAGAAGTGTGTCGCGGTAAATGGACTACTTCAGAAGTGTGTCGCGGTAAATGGACTACTTCAGAAGTGTATCGCGGTAAATGGACTACTTCAGAAGTGTGTCGCGCTAAATGGACTACTCCAGAAGTGTGTCGCGGTAAATGGACTATTCCAGAAGTGTGTCGCGGTAAATGGACTATTCCAGAAGTGTGTCGCGGTAAATGGACTATTCCAGAAGTGTGTCGCGGTAACTGGACTATTCCAGAAGTGTGTCGCGGTAAATGGACTACTCCAGAAGGGTTTCACCGAGAGAAAAAGTTTGAAAATCACTGGTATAAACAATAGGAATAGAAAGTCATAGGAGTTGGGTTGCCAATTTTTTTGCACTTACGCTGATACTTGGGTATTGTTTAATTTCAAAATCTTGTAGTTATGAAATCTATAAGTTTCAATAACGCTTTTGGCTCTGTTGATCGATGTAATTTGCAGTTAATCATGAGATTTTAATAGAATTATAAAAAGTATGCCTAAATACCTCGATGAAAACGAAAACAGATGAAATGGTGAAAATTGTCAAATAGGATCTAATTAGAATTGACCTGCACTGACTAAATGCAGCAGCTGTTGAGGATTGGCATTTTCAGAGAACTAAATTACGAGCATGTACATAGTCTGGTTGGACTTTCATAGTCTTTTGGCTGATCGAAGATTTCTCACATATATATTTTTGAGCTCTAACATTGCTTTTTAAAGTTATAATTGCGTAAATTGTGCATATAAGCTCTCTCTTCTGCACTGCTACAGAACCTGATGTCTGTCTTATTAACATGTCCTACGGGAAAATTATTAACATGTCCTATGGCATTGGCCTTTCTCTCTCTGGCCAATGCTTTGTTTAAGAAAATAAAAAAAAAGATTAAGAAATCGGCAAAATATAGTGATTAAGGATCGGAATAGGGGCTTTCTACTGTCGAGTAGTCTCCCAGTTTTTCGGACTTATATTACGAAAAAAAATCGCTATTTTTCGAAACTTGCTCTGTTATTTTTTTGCTTATTTCATTCCGTTTGGAGTCGCGCCTTGTTTGGCGAATGACACCACCGTTACTCGTTGGTAAAATGTTACAAGCTGTTATTTCCTTTCCACAAAAACGTGATGAATGAGAGAGACGAACGTGCAACGTGGGCAGTGTCACTTTGCCGCGTTGGTCCTGAGTCACGTGGTCTGGCCGTGGGAACTTCAGAGGTGACGGCGTGCCAACCGTCGCCCCTCCCCCCCCCCCCCCGTCAAGGGTCACAGAGACGGTCCGATCGGGTTACGGCAGCGGTGGACGCCGCTTGCACAGCCGGAGAAGAAACGAGCAGCAATAGATGAGTGATGGTTGTAGCTCAGGGTGTTAGTGTGGGGATTGCAAGAGACGGGAAGATGACCTCTGATGGCCATTTTCCTGACTTCTTCTTGATTAAAAAGCGTGGCTGATTGTATCGCTGATCTCTGCGTATTGATTTCTCTATGTCAAACCGAAACACAAAAGGGCCCATTTCCTTTAAGTTTGCTAAATTAGTAAAGAGGGAACGTCTGTGAGACAAGTTCATATAATGGAGGATAAAAAAAAATGCGAGATTTCAAAGCCAAACTAAATTAGTGCTGTTACCTAAGTGACATTGATGGATGGAAAAGTCATTTAGTTTTGACAAGTTTCTGCGTCGGAAAGTGAGCGTTCGAAAGGGAAGACTCGACATCTTGCTGTGGCCAAAAAGAGAAGTGAGAGACCAGAGGTTTGTTAAATATTTGTTTAATAATCGATTGGGTGTACTGAAATATTATCGCTTTACAGTAGAGGCGAACAGAGTGCAATGTAATTGTCTTTAAATGTGAGCTGGAACTGCTTCAGGTTGTTGGGTTGTTTTACCTCTGAGCGGCACTTTTTTGCACACCATGGGCTAAATGGCCAGGTCACATGGACCCCGAAGGCTCAGAGAAGGTTGGAGAAGGGGACCCACTGGAAGAGCTGTTGGAAGACAGATGATAGCCTCCCGTCAAGGCCATCCAGCGTGTTCTTTAACGTGCACAGGGTATGGCTCTCTCGCACACGGGACCACGGCTTAACGTCCCATCCGACGGACGGCGGCCTTTCCAAGCCCAGCGGTGTCCCCTACTGACCGTGGGCAGGGCGGGGAATTTTGCGGATATAAATCTCAACGCTGACCCAACTGGAACTCGAACCTGGGAACTACAGATTACGAGCCTGGGCGCGCTACCGACTGAGCCACCCCCGCCCCACTGCTTCACGAGTAATCATGACCACAGAATTATTTTCTTGAAGAGCGTTGGGGAAGAAATGTCTGCTTATGTATTTTCATGGTGTTGAACATATTGGGAAGTGGGAAGGCTATTGACTTTTTTCAGGGAGGGGGGGGGGGATGTGACTGGGACTGTTTTTAATGTTAGTGCAAATTTTCAAAGTGAATTTACCATCCCTTCAAACCCAATGCAAGCTATCGGAAATTTTTATTTTTAAGTCTTTGAAAGGAATGAGAGAAAGTGAAATAAATAAGCACTGACAGTCAGTGTGGTTAGCGTTCTTAGATGCGGAGCAAAGGTACCAAGGTTCGAACTGCGTGATAAGGTATGGGGAGTTTCTTGTGCTTGGTTTCTGCCGAGGTCTGACCTTTCTTCGTCGTTACTACGGAGTGTTATGCAGATCATCTCCTGTCGGGCATGTAGCTGCTTGAAAGACATTTCCTTTTATAACTGGATTATTGTTTTTGTGAAGAACAAAAAATTAGAAATTGATTAAAAATTTTGGTATCAGGTTCATCCTAGAAATTAAAGGGTAAAATGAGAAAGATTCTAAATTGGGGATAATATGAATTATTAAAGTCACAATTCTGCAGAATGTTAAGATAACGTAGCAAACATTTTTAATATCATAAATTGGAATATGGTTTGCAATAAATGAATAAAATAAATACCCCCTCAAGCAGCTGCTTGCCACAGAGGTCTGACAGGAGCCTGTCAGTTTATAAGCCAAAGTAGAAGATCTGAGAGGACGGCAGGACCTCAGCAGAAAAACAACACATACAACCATGCCTTATCCGGGGCTCGAACCCAGGTCCCTTAGATCAGTAGTCAAGCGCCCTAACTACTCGGCCATGGGAAGGTTATACAAGATGGAAAATTACGATTGCTTTGAAAATGCTGGAAAATACATTGGCCTTCCTGAAGTGAACTGGTCAGCTTTGTAAATTTTGACTGAGATCATTTGATTTAAATCTTCGAGTTCCTTTGACGACTGCATGGTAAAAGAGATCTTCCCAAGTTTATTTAGAGCAGTGTCTCGCAAACTTTTTTACTCTGCGGCACACTGAATCTAATTTTTTTTCCGGGGCACGCTGAATCTAATTTTTTTTTTCCGCGGCACACCTAAAAAAGAATAAAAGCAAACTCTATATAATCGTCATTATATTTGCGCTTTGTTGAAGTCATCAGCCTGGTTTTACTTGAAGATTTGCTCTCGTTCTTTTAATTCATAACTCGGTGTTTGTTTTAAATATTTGTCCATTCTATGGCTTGAAATAATCAAAAATTAATACCAAAATTTGGAAAAAGCTTGATAAATACTTACAAGATCCCAGTTGATAAAATCTGAAAGATTTTTATTAAAGCACGTCGATAACACAAGTCAAGTCAAAACGAAATCTTTCGAATATTTAGTGTCAATTTGAAAATCTCTCGCGGCACACTTGGAATTTTTCGCGGCACACAGTTTGCGAGACACTGATTTAGAGCTAGTAAGTTCCCAAAGTGATAATATTCTTGAACAGTGGGGAAAGTTTTTAGGGATAGTGAGTGCTAAAGTGGAAATATATAAATTCCTCGACAGTGTAAAGCTTATGCATATATATTATATACTGTATATGGGAAGTGAGAGTCCAAAGTGGAAATATTCTTGAACAGTAGGAAAACCTTTCAGGGACAGTGAGAGTCCAGAGTGATAACATTCCTTTACAACATTAACCTGGACGGTGAGTGCTCAAAAATGACAGCTTCCCAGACAATTTAAAGCCTGTAAAGGTAGAGCCGTAACTAGCCTTTCTTGTGCACTGTGCAAGGTTTTCTTTTTGGGTCACCTAATATTTTTATGTAAATGAATAATAATGGAAATTGATACGATCCCCCGTCCTGGATCCTACATATGCACCTGTTGCAACTTCTAGTTACGTCTCTATATAAAGGAATACTGAATGACTAAAGCTAAAACTTACCTCGACAATATAAAACTTATGTAAAGAATGTTCAAAATAACAATGCACTGTTTCCTTGAAAATATGAGGCCCACACAGGTATAGTAACTAAAATGATATTCTCTTCCTTTTTAAAATATTAATAAAAAAATAGATAGTGAGCAACCAAAAGTCATAACATATTGATTCCTCCACAATATAACATATGTGATTAAAAACACTATTCTAATGTATATACTTAAAAGGCATATACTGCAGTTATTTACGCCTATACAATTGACAGTCAGGGCGGCGTTATCGCACGTGAAACCAGTGCGATCCCACCGGGCGGCATTATTTTGGGGCGCCAAATTTGCAGACAAACTAATGGCCATACCTACAATAATGCTGACTCGAGTAAGTATGAACTTTTTTTTCAACCAATGATTTTCAATTGCTTTTAAAATTGATATTAAAAATGAAATTATTCTAAATTAATCATTGATAGCTAAGATCGACTTGAGAAAGAGTGGCAGAGTCCACGCTCGCTCCGGGTTGGGTTGTTTTACCTCTGAGCGGCACTTTTTTGCACACCATGGGCTAAATGGCCAGGTCACATGGACCCCGAAGGCTCAGAGAAGGTTGGGGGAGGGGACCCACTGGGATAGCTGTTGGGAAACAGATGGTAGCCTCCCGTCAAGGCCATCAGCGTGTTCTTTAACGTGCATAGGGTATGACTCTCCCGCACACGGGGCCACGGCTTAACGTCTCATCCGACGGACGGCGGCCTTTCCAAGCCCATCGGTTTCCCCTACTGACCGTGGGCAGGGCGGGGAATTTTGCGGAGATAAATAGCGTTGAGATAAATCTCAACGCTGACCCAGCTGGGACTCGAACCTGGGAACTACAGATTACGAGCCTGGCGCGCTACCGACTGAGCCACCCCCGCCCCCACGCTCGCTCCGGATGGCAGATATCCAAGTTCGCTCCGGGCGACAAAATCCCTGCTGAGAGTGTGCTTAATCGTGAATAATTCAATAACTGTACTAATGATTCTGGTAACATATTGATTCCTTAACAATATAAAAAAAAAAATAAATACACCCTCAAGCAGCTGCTTGCCACAGAGGTTTAAACAGGAGCCTGTCAGTTTAGATGCCATAGTAGAAGGTCTGAGAGGATGGCAGGACCTCAGCAGAAAAAACGACACGAGCATATATGACTTATCCGGGGTTCGAACCCAGATCCCTTAAATCAGCAGTCAATCGCGCTAACCACTCGGCCACGGGACGGTTTAACAATATATTCCTATTTAAAAATACCATATTTATGTTTAGGATGACAGCGCCACTAATTAACAATTATCGGAAGCAGATTCGATTCACAATGGAAAAAATCTTGTAATTTGATATTATATCAAGAGGCTAGTTTCCAGACGATATGGATAGTTGACCACTGCCTTGGAAATCAGTGGGGCATTTAAAGAGTGAACCTCAAAGTATACGACACTTTATAAATTAAAGAAAAGAAATTAAATTATCCATCAAGCAGCTGCTTGCCACAGTAGATCTGATAGAACCATGTGAGCATAATACTATGGATAGAGAAGGTCTGTTGGGTTGGGTTGTTTTACCTCTGAGCGGCACTTTTTTGCACACCATGGGCTAAATGGCCAGGTCACATGGACCCCGAAGGCTCAGAGAAGGTTGGGGGAGGGGACCCACTGGAACAGCTGTTGGGAGACAGATGGTAGCCTCCCGTCAAGGCCATCCAGCGTGTTCTTTAACGTGCACAAGGTATGGCACACGGGGCCACGGCTTAACGTCCCATCCGACGGACGGCGGCCTTTCCAAGCCCATCGGTGTCCCCTTCTGACCGTGGGCAGGGCGGGGAATTTTGCGGAGATAAACCTCAACGCTGACCCAGCTGGGACTCGAACCTGGGAACTACAGATTACGAGCCTGGCGGGCTACCGAGAGAAGGTCTGTGAAGATGATGAAACCTCAGAAGAAAGACAACACATCCATACCTTAATACGGGATCGAACCTGTGCTTTTCTTTGATCTTCAGCTAAGCACGCTAACCATTCGTTCAATTAAAAATTGGGGCGGGAGTTGGCTCTGTCTGTAGCGCGCCAGTTTCGTAACCTACAGCTCCTAGGTTCGAGTCCTGACTGTGCTTTTGTTTAGAATTTTCTCCACTAATTCTCGTTCTGCTCTCGGTGACAAAGGACACGTGTTGGACGGGATGCTAAACTGTGTTTCCGTATTCAGGACAGCACATTCTGTTCAAATTAAAGAACACGCTGGATGGCTCTGAGGGGAAGCGTCTACCTGTCTACTAATAGCTGGCCAGTGGATTCCCTTTCGCAGCCTTCTTTGAGTCCTTGGGTTCCTTGTGACCTGGCCATTTAGTCCATTGTGGAAAAAAAAATACCGCTCAGTGGTAGAACAATCCAGTAAAAATTTAAAAACTTTTTAACTTTAAAAAACATTACGCTAAGGATTGAGAAACACATTAACTCAAGACTGAAAGACGCATTTTAAGTCTTGCATAATTTATTCTTGAATTAGATAGTTGAAATTCCCTTTGAAACCTTCTCTCTTCTGGTAGAATCATTACAAAGTCTGTCTGGCCATAAATTCTAACTCTCTCCAGATTTTAGCTCTCTGATTTATAGGAAGTCATCGAAATAATGTTAATAAAAATATGGAACCAGCTGTACAGTCACTCAAAAAAGTATCCGAACACTAGGGTTGATTACAGAATTCAGAAAAAATATCTGGCAACGATTTTTTTTAGAAATTAGTGATCTGGCAAACTTCGTGTCACGTGACACGAAGTTTGCCAGTTCACTAATTTCTTTAAAAAATCGTTGCCAGATATTTTTTCTGAATTCTGTACTCAACCCTAGTGTTTGGATACTTTTTTGAGCGACTGTACAAGAACCATAGATCTGTACGATTGCTCCTAGTGATGGGCTTGTTCTTGTGATATGAAAATATAACCAAACCTTTTCATATTCTTCAGAATACTTATTTACTATCTCACTAACAAAAACAAGCCGTCCCGTGGCCGAGTGGTTAGCACGCTTGGCTACTGATCTACGGGACCTGGGTTCGAGCCCCAGGTAAGGAATGGATGTATGTGTTGTTTTTCTGCTGAGGTCCTGCCATCCTCACAGACCTTCTACTATGGCATTATAAACTGACAGGCTCCTGTCAGACCTCTGTGGCAAGCAGCTGCTTGAGGGGGTATTTATTTATTTAACAAAAGCAACCAGTGATACATCTCTTAGGCGCTTCATAAGTTTACAATTTATTCCGAGAGTATTTCTTGAATGGGCTAACACTAATGAATATACACAAAGTTATCATATGAATAAAAAGGTAAACGTTTAACAGAAGCTAAAAAAAAATCATTGGATATAATCCATAAACCTTTTGCGGTATATGTCCTCTGTACATGACCTTGGTAATTTCTGTTGAGGTTGGTAATAATTAGTTTCAGCTTGGTCTATCATCAGTCTCTTGATTTTAAAAGAAATTACCTACGAAATGCAGAGCACAGATCTTATCAAACCCGGCATTCAAAGGGTTAAACATTATGCTAATAATTTCCAGTTTTATCTAAAAATGATGTATTTTGTTGTTATTAAGAAATATATTTCTGTATATAAAAAGAGTAATTAAGCTTAAATTAAAAATAGTGATATATATATATTAAATGATTAATAAATGAGACATTTAAATATTTTGGAATAATATATTTTTTTTTGGTTTCAAGAAGCAAGAAACTTAACTCAAGAAAAACGATTTTTTTCGTGTTCCACCTTCTGAAATATTAAGCAAGCTGTGAATTTTTAATAACGACACTAATAATTGCTTTTTGATTGAAGATGTTTAATGAAAGACTTGACAAGGCGCTCTTCCATCTTGATTAAAACAACTGGGCTCATTTTTTGGTCTCATGTTTCTGTAATAAACTTATTATGGGAAATTGAGTTTGGTTGTTGCAAGAGTTGGTTGTCGCATTGCTTAAATTTCTGCAGAACATTGTGAGCTTTAAAATAATTTAAAACATTTGTGAGCTTTTAAATGCGTTTCTAAATTGTGCTTCTAAATAATGGAACCAGGAACAATGACGACAAACTTACGTTATCCATCAAACTTTTCTTTAAATAAAAAATGCAAAGCAGCGCAGAGATTAGGTTTCGTTGCAATGACCATGATAACTAATCAGATTCATAACATGTTGTCTTGAATTTTACTTTTGAATTCACTAGTTTGCTTGTGATTCTTTTCTGGTTTTCTCATTTCCATGCTATCCTCTTTGAGTTTTATCATATCCATGAGACTCTCTTTGGTTTTGCTGTTATCCATGCGAATCTTTTTGAGTTTGCTCATTTCCATGCAACTCGTTTACAAACCTTTTAGTTTTCAAGACTTTCCCTTTAAGCCTGCTAATGCTCATGTTTTGCTTGTCACATTATAAAATTGTCACATTCCTATGAAATTGCTATTTTTCAAGAGTCT
The DNA here is from genome assembly GCA_038380435.1 of Ryuthela nishihirai. NCBI lineage: Eukaryota > Metazoa > Arthropoda > Arachnida > Araneae > Heptathelidae > Ryuthela > Ryuthela nishihirai. Next base: position 42,300,672 of record JAWZYU010000011.1, on the reverse strand, counting down.
TTTTTGGGACTTCCTACTCTTCCCGAAAGTCTAACTGCAATAAATGCAACTGCATTAGTCTTCATAAGTCCCTCGTTAAAATTTCTATTATTTACGAAGCTTCCTTGGGCTCAAGAGATAACTTTAACAACCTGTCAGAATTTATAGGTAGACATTCCTTTCAATATATATGTGTTCAAGAGAATCCTTTTGATTGCTATCGATCACGATACTTCCTTTGGCTACTGTTAATCACGATACTCCCATTGATTGTTATTTTTCGCGAAGTTCCCTTGGTTGCTATTCTTTACCAAACTCTTTTAAACCTTAGTACTCTTCACGAGACTACTGTATAGTTCTGCAAAATCATTAGCCCCGCCCTCGACCAGTAAGAGACACCAATGGGTTTGGAAAAGCCGCTCCCCATTAGAAGGGACTCCAACTCCGTTGCCGAAGAATATACTCTGTGCGCGTTAAAGAACATCCTGGAAGGCCTTGACGAGAGGCTTACCATCTATCTTCTAACAACTGTTCAGTGGGTTCACCTTCTTTCATCTTTCTCTGATCCTTCGGAGTCCTTGTGACCTGGCTATTTAGCTCATTGTGTGCAACAAAGTGCTGCTCAGATCTAAAACAACCGAACCCTTTAGAGCCTGCTTGTCGTCACTAAACACTTTTTTGAACCTTGCTAACTTCAATTCAATCCAGAGCAGCGACTTTTCGACTGGGCGAGTTGATTTTCCTCTTTAATTAAGTTCTAATTGATAAGAAAGGCTTGAGATGAAATCCAAATTTCAGGAATGCGAGAGCTTATTATATAGTATGAAAAATTACACAGGACAGAAATAAAAGATGAACTTACAAAATAACTTTCTTATAAATAGAAATTCTCATCCTCTTTTCTCATCAAAACATGAGAAAATCCATATGAAATCAAAAATTGGTTGTGATTTATAATCATTAACTTGACGATATTATAATTTAATCATTTATGAAAGCAACATTCAAACCTACTTTAAATAATGAATGAAAAGAAGAGCATTTAGAACGTGATACAAAAGATTATTTTTTAACTGTTTTTAGATTCTTTTGTCCTATGGAGTTGGGAATTATTAAGATAATAGCATGTTAGTATTTTGTTTCCGGTTGATGAAAGTTAGATTTATTAAAACATCCTGGTCTTTTGATGAAAATTTAAGCGAAAGCTACAGAATCATGATTTTGTTGTTTCTTTATTTGCAATAAAGTATAAAGAAGTTTCGCTTATTGGAAAAAATTTACTATGAAACTAGTTAAATTTTAAATCATTCCTTTGTATTGCATCTTTTATGCATTTCTAATTATATAACATTTTTATAGACCAAATTTTTTCGTAATAAGTTGTACATGTTTTGTCTGCTACATTTAAATTATTTCCTTTTTCAAATTCGTTCAGTTATTAATTTAGGTCCTTGCAACTATCTATGCTGCTATTTTTCACATCTCAAGCAGCTGCTTGCAACAGAATTTTTGGGCCGGATTTAAAAATCTTTGGTTTAAAGGATGCTAGTTAAAATCTCGTGTTTAAGTTCATGAAATACGACGCATTTTTCAACAGCTCGGCTTCAAAGTAATCACTGACATATGATTGATAATTTCTGATCTAGGTTATCTACAACGAAAATTAATCTCAGTTTTCACTTTCGGAATTCCTGCTATATGCGGGGCGGGGGTGGCTCAGTCGGTAGTGCGCCAGGCTCGAAATCTGTAGTTCCCAGGTTCGAGTCCCAGCTGGGTCAGCGTTGAGATTTATCTCCGCAAAATTCCCCGCCCTGCCCACGGTCAGTAGGGGACACCGATGGGCTTGGAAAGGCCGCCGTCCGTCGGATGGGAGGTTAAGCCGTGGCCCCGTGTGCGGGAGAGCCATACCCTGTGCACGTTAAAGAACACGCCGGATGGCCTTGACGGGAGGCTACCATCTGTCTCCTAACAGCTGTTCCAGTGGGTCCCCTCCCCCAACCTTCTCTGAGCCTTCGGGGTCCATGTGACCTGGCCATTTAGCCCATGGTGTGCAAAAAAGTGCCGCTCAGAGGTAAAACAACCCAACCCAACCAGCTATATGCAATGTCATTCTGTACCAGGGCCGCCGACAGGGGGGCAAGGGGGACTAGTGCAAAGGGGCCCGTCAGCAATAAGGGCCCGTCAGATTAAGTGACTCTGCTTTTTCTTACAAAAATTATTCTTAGTTAGGCTATATATCGATCCTATGCTAAAAAGTTTTATGTGACACAAACTGTGTAGGCCTATGTTTTTGCATGCCTGACTGCGCAACAGGCTTTTTTTCCTCTGTATGTCATCATTGTGTCCAGAATAATTGCTATTAATGATTTGTAAAGATAAAAAGTTTTCAAGGGGGGGGGCGAGCATAATATTACATAGGGGCCCATAAATTCACTCGGCGGCCCTGTTCTGTACTGCATACTTCTTGTCTGGTATTCTCATATTAATTGTGTCTCTGTGTGAGTGTTCAATAAATTATTATTTTTTTTAACATAACAACTCTTTAAAACAGTTTTAATTTATTGAAAGAAGATTTTGATAAAGGTAGAATGGGGGAAATAATCATATACACCTGCAAATGAAGAAATATTTCTGAAGTATTAAAGAACAAAACTAAACGTTGTTTGCTCAGACTTAATACAAAGGTACTACTGGATAGGCGAGCCACAAATGAATTTTTCTGTCTAGATTCAGGAAGGATGAATAAGTTTTAAAACAACAAAATGCGTGAAAGCCAAGATAAGGAGGAAATATCTCGGCTATATAATTCAAGAGCAGAAGGAAAATGAATTGAACAGTGACAACGACCATATTCAGGACAAATTCGTTTCCGAAATCTTTTCGCTTTCAAATCAACCGTGAGCAACTGGACCGTTTTACTGTAAAAATGGAAGATGCTGAGAAAAAAAAAAGGGGGGGGGGAATGAAAGCTCATTTTTATATTGAAACAAACGAATATATGCCGAGTTGGGTTGGGTTGTTTTACCTCTGAGCGGCACTTTTTTGCACAACATGGGCTAAATGGCCAGGTCACATGGACCCCGAAGGCTCAGAGAAGGTTGGGGGAGGGGACCCACTGGAACAGCTGTTGGGAGACAGATGGTAGCCTCCCGTCAAGGCCATTCAGCGTGTTCTTTACGTGCACAGGGTATGGTTCTCCCGCACACGGGGCTACGGCTTAACGTCCCATCCGACGGACGGCGACCTTTCCAAGCCCATCGGTGTCCCCTACTGACCGTGGGCAGGGCGGAGTTTTTTTGCGGAGATAAATCTCAACGCTGACCCAGTTGGGACTCGAACCTGGGAACTACAGATTACGAGCCTGGCGCGCTACCGACTGAGCCACCCCCACCCCAATATATGCCCGAGAGAGCCAAGGTACGAATTGCCATGGTAAAGAGATTCTAAGAGACAACAATGAAGAAACGATAACCTCATTTTTCAGCTCTACAGAAATTAGATTCAATTAATGAATATGACAATGACACGGTGTTGATAAGCTAATATTTGTTTTCATCTTTCATGAGGTAGAAGGTATGATAGAGGCTAAAGCTCTCTTACAACAGATTATTGAACTTCTCTTCGTCCACTATATGAGAGATTTTATTTAGGAGACATCTCGGGACTGCAAATGAAAAAGTATGTACAATCGCTCAAAAAAGTATCCGAACACTATGGTTGATTACAGAATCCAGAAAAAATATCTGGAAAGGATTTTTTTTTAGAAATTAGTGATCTGGCAACTTCGTGTCACGTGACACGAAGTTGCCAGATCACTAATTTCTAAAAAAATCGTTGCCAGATATTTTTTCTAAATTCTGTAATCAACCATAGTGTTCTGATACTTTTTGAGCGACTGTATATCAGTGATTATAGCAGGTCTTCTTTCTTAACTTTCTCTTGAAAATTACTGTAAGAATAGTTGTTCCTCCTGAATGTACGCCTAATGAATGCAGTTCCTCTTTTCCCCCTTGCGAAACTGGCTGCACCCTCATAAAGACAAATCAATACCAAAAAGATTTTCGAAAGAATTTTCATCCAAAATGAAAATCCTTGATGGTTTATATGCACTTTTGTTTCTCATGTAAGTTACATTCTTGCACATAGAAAAAAAAATCAATGCTACACTCAGTCAACTTAGTTAATCTGACCGAATGTAGCCTTCAGTCAGATTACTTGATCTGACTGAAAACACTCTAAACGTTAGGCTAAACTTCTGCATTTTAAAATGTTTCTTCACCTTTTATTATTTCGGACATTATTTTTCAAATTAAGTCTGCAAAATCATAAAAAAGCAGTGATTATCTTAAGAAGTCTGAAAGGTGATAATTATTTCTATAAACATTATAAAAAATATTTAATGCCATAAACTAAGGTTTAGGAAGTGTCTTGGATGGCACTCCTAACTTTAGTTAAAGGAATTACCCCTCAGCTATTACTGTTTCCACTGAACATAGGTTGAACAACACTGCCTTAGATATAGAGCATTCACAAGGATTAGGAATTGATATTGAAAAAGTATCAAACGCGTAAGTACAGTCGCTCAAAAAAGTATCCGAACGCTACGGTTGATTGCAGAATTCAGAAAAAATATATGGCAAGGAATTTTTTAGAAATTAGTGACTGGCAACCTTCGTGTCACGTGACACGAAGGTTGTCACGTGACAATTTCTGCAATCAACGTAGCGTTCGGATACTTTTTTGAGCGACTGTACCAATGATCAATCACACACATCCTGTAAATGTATTTCACTGTATCCAGATAAATGCTGCAGTGAAACACACCTCACGGATTTAGCATTTGCAATAAAATTATTTTTAAAATTGCGATACAAATTTTAATAATAATAAGAGAGGGGAAAGGGGGAAAAAGTGAAATAAGAATAAATTAGGAAAGATTAGGAAGGAATGTTCTGAGCTTCAAGGTTAGCAATTTGTTCATATATAAAAGCATTCGATATACGTTAATGGAATATGAGGAAACCACAAAGAAAATCTTCAAGGCATGGTGTAATAAGTGTTAACATTTTATTCCGTAGAAATTTTGAGAGTTCAGTTATTAAGAATCCCTCATTTTTCGTGCGCTTAATATTATACATGCGCCAATAATCAAAAACTTATTAATATTTTTAGAAATCACTTCAACTCAATTTTACACAAATTGGAAAGATATCATCTCATAGATGTAGTTCCCAATAGGTTATGGAGACGAGATATTCTAGTCCTGGAAAGCAAAAGGAACCATCATCATATGTAAAGTCTTAGGAAGCAGAATGGATGGGGAAGGTAGAAGGATAGTAAGAAATCATGGAATGTAGAGAGATCCCCCACATCAACTAAGTCTTAGAAGTCAGAGGAATCCGCAACATCATCAGGTGAATTCGCTCATGAATTGCCTCCTAGTAATTAATTTTATTTAGAAAAGAAGCCTGATAGGTAATACTTATTTTCATGATCATTATAAAAATTAATTAATGTCGTACACTACGTTTCACGAAGCACTGTGATTTATATGTTAACCGTGAAGATTACGTTAATTTTAAGGTATTATTGTGGTGATTTTATTTTCTAAACGGACTTGTTTTAATTTTCAAATCCAGTCAGATTTATATAACTTCAGAGAGAAAATCCCAAAGTATTTAGTTCCTCTGACAGAAAAATAAACCGCTCGTAAGAATCATTTATATATCTCGTATAAAAGCACCAATCAACTGCCTTTTTATATAAGTTTCAATCATTTTAAACATAAATAAGTTTTATTTTTGCAATGTAAAATATTGAACTTAGGTTGAAGATTTAGTGTTAAATAGAAATTATATTTACACATTTATTTTACAAGGACATTATGCATTATCTTACAGGCCCATTTATTTTCCTTGGCCACTACTCATTTATTTTACAAGGACATTATACATTTGTTTTCCAAGGTTACTGCACATTTATTTTACAAGGTCATTACACATTTATTTCACACGTTCCTGTAAAAGCTAGGAATAGCTTCTAGGATTCTTTTCTGTCCGATGTGTTGCAAAAAAAAATATATTGTACATATTATTGAAAGTAATGCATCTTATTTTCCAATCTTTGTAGTTTTAAATTGTTTCAGTTTTAGTTTCCTTTGGTGGTTCAGTAAAACCATATAGTTTTGAGATTTGCTCATATATTTACTATATTTTGAATTGTATATAGTGATGAAACAAAAATTATTTGAGTGATTAAAGTGAATATTTTCACTAGTATAATGGAGTCTTAAAGCGTTACATTTGACTAGTTCAAATCTAAGATCAAATATTCATTTTCCTAATTGCCAAGAGGTGCAGTTACAAGGGAGTTAAAGAGAGGGTAGGATGAATGAGAGTTCTTGTTGGAAGGGTATAGAGAGAGCGATGAGAGCTTTATCTCAATGCCATCCAGCACATTTATTAATCCACAGAGAGCAAGGCTTTCGACCACACAGCTCCAGGCAATAATTCCCTATCTGATGCAAAGCGGCTTTCAAAAACATATTGTTGACTCCTTATTGTAAATGAGCACATAGAGCCCACTTGAGGAAAACTCGCAATCAGTACGTCGGGAGTCGAACCCGTGATTCTCGTTACGAGCCTAGTTGCTTCCGGGGCGGGGGTGGCTCAGTCGGTAGCGCGCCAGGCTCGTAATCTGTAGTTCCCAGGTTCGAGTCCCAGCTGGGTCAGCGTTGAGATTTATCTCCGCAAAAATTCCCCGCCCTGCCCACGGTCAGTACGGGACACCGATGGGCTTGGAAAGACCGCCGTCCGTCGGATGGGACGTTAAGCCGTTGCCCCGTGTGCGGGAGAGCCATACCCTGTGCACGTTAAAGAACACGCTGGATGGCCTTGACGGGAGGCTACCATCTGTCTCCCAACAGCTGTTCCAGCAGATCCCCTCCCCCAACCTTCTCTGAGCCTTCAGGGTCCATGTGACCTGGCCATTTAGCCCATGGTGTGCAAAAAAGTGCCGCTCAGAGGTAAAACAACCCAACCCAACCTGGTATGCTTCCGACAGTCATTTGTATTTCTCGAGCTTGAGATTAAAAATGGTTCCTGATTAATTTTAAATAATGCGTGAATAATCAAAGTCCATCACTTTACACAAGGAAAGTCCATATCGCGTCACGAGAAATCAAAGTCGATCACTAAATCGAACATGTATTTTACATTATCGCGAACAGTCAAAGTCCACCTCGTAGTCACGAACAATTTTAATTAACCTCCTGATAAGAACAAGTTGTCTTGAATTGGGTTGTTTTATTTCCGAGCGAAAATTTTTCGCACACAGTGGGCTAAATGGCCAGGTCACAAGGACCCCAAGGGCTCAGAGAAGGTTGGGGAAAGAGGACCACTGGGCAGCTGCTAGGAAATAGATGTCAGCATCAATCCCACCCAGCGTATTCTTTAATGCGATATGTTAAAGAATACACTCAGTATTCTTTAACGTGCACAAGATATGACTCTCTTGCAGCGAGGCACCAGCTTAACATCCCATTCGACGAACAGCGGCCTTTCCGGTCCTTTTTCGGAGTCTTTCAGCGATTTGCGCAGATAAATCTCAAAGCTGGCACAGTTTGGACTGCAGATACGAGCCTGGCGCGTTACCGGATGATTCATACTCAGCCCCAGTCCACGTGAGTCCCCGACAAACGAAACAGAAGAACAAACAAAATACTTAAAACACTTTTAAAAGAGGTATAAAATAAATTGCTTTGGAAACGATTCATTTTCGAAGTTCAATTATTCAAGTGAATATGGAAAGCGTGTTCCCAAACAGAAAAAACTTCCGATTTTCTTAATTTAGCGCCCACTAACGGTGTATATTTAAATCAGAGGAAGATTCAGCAAATAGCACGAATAGTAATATTTTACTGGTACAGTAAAAAACACAGTACAGTCCGAACACTATGTTTGATTACAGAATTCAGAAAAAATATCTGGCAACGATTTTTTTAGAAATTAGTGATCTGGCAACCTTCGTGTCACGTGACGTGACACGAAGGTTGCCAGATATTTTTTCTGAATTCTGTAATCAACCATAGTGTTCGGATATTTTTCAATATATATAATGCGTATGAATATATAATGCAATGAATATGGAGCGTGTGCAGTTACCGTTCACAGCAAACTGGAGCGGTTGCGATTAATGTTCACAGCACATTGGATCGTGTGAGTTCACAAAGACCTAGATCGTGTGGGCTCATTCACGGAAATATTGAGCGTGTGCAGTTACCGTTCACAGCAAACTGGAGCGGTTGCGGTTAATGTTCACAGCACATTGGATCGTGTGGGCTCACTCACGGAAATATTGAGCGTGTGCAGTTACCGTTCACAGCAAACTGGAGCGTGTGCAGTAACTGCACACGCTCCAGTTTGCTGTGAACGGTAACTGCAGCGTGTACAGTTGCTGTACACGCTCCAGATATTTTTCCTGAATTCTGTAATCACGTGACACGAAGGTTGCCAGATCACTAATTTCTAAAAAAAATCGTTGCCAGATATTTTTTCTGAATTCTGTAATCAACCATAGTGTTAGGATACTTTTTTAAGCGACTGTACTTATCCATTCGAGAAAGAATTTTACACTTATCTCTCGAAACAAAACATTGCGATTTCCTCCTACTTCTCGAATAAAGACGCAAATTTCTGTTGTCAATGTAAACTCCTTGACCTCCAGAGTCTACAACCTAAAATTCGAATTTCACTCATGAATATATTATTTACAATATTAATTTGAATATATATTATATCCCAACTTCATCGACCTCTAACGTTTCAAATACAGATTGGGAGCTTCGAAAAAATACGATCGTAAAATGGTCAAGTGGTTAGTTCACTTGACTACTGATCTAAGGGACCTGGGTTCGAGCCCCAGGTAAGGCATGGATATTTGTGTTATTTTTCTGCTGAGGTCTTGCCATCATCACAGACCTTCTACTATGGCAAATAAACTGACAGGCTCCTGTCAGACCTCTGTGGCAAGCAGCTGCTTGAGAGGGTATTTATTTTTAGCCGTCCCGTGGCCGAGTGGTTAGAACGCTTGGCTACTGATCTACGGGACCTGGGTTCGAGTCCCAGGTAAGGCATGGATATTTGTGTTATTTTTCTGCTGAGGTCTTGCCATCATCACAGACCTTCTACTATGGCAAATAAACTGACAGGCTCCTGTCAGACCTCTGTGACAAGCAGCTGCTTGAGGGGGTATTTATTTTTTATTTTATTTTAATATCTAATTAATATTTATCCAACCCAAAAATAAACTTTTTTTCATTCATCTATTTAAAAAAAAGTAGAATTTCTAAATAGACACAAAGTGAAAACAATTTTTTAATTAAAAAAAGAGTTAAAAAGGGAAAAAATATCTCATAATATTTTTATTACCTTTTTCCTAAACGCCTAATTACAGTCAAAGACAGTTATAATCGCAAGTTAATTTACAGTTTTTTTTTTCATTTTGTCACGCGTTGTGTTTAAAAACGCTTTAAACAGAATGTTGATATTTATTCTTGTTAGCAAAGCTTCAAAACCTACGTAGCACAATAAAGAAAAACAGGGATGCGCTACATTTATTTGACTGTTAAGCATCGATCGCTTTTTGGATGATGCAAAATTAGCTTACGAGCACTTGAGAAATCCGTTGAGAAAATAAGAGAGGCAGAGTCGCTCACACTGTCTTTCATCATGAATGAAAGGAAGACGGAGAGCAGCCTCCGGTAGAGAAAGCAGTGGCCAATACGAATCGATGCCGCTATCAGAAAGTTTATATATCACAGACACACACACACTCATAAGCAAGAGAAAGACCAAAGAGGCAAAAAATTCCCTGGCGACAAGAGATCGCCCTCGTCACTAACCAATGACAAGCACCCTCCCCATTACAAATGGGGCGGTCGCCATTAATTTCGCCGCTGCACATACCCCCATTCCGCTTCCCCGTTCCCTGCGGGCCTTATCAGTCGGCGGGCCGACCGCTATAGCGTGTCGCGAGATAAGGACCCGCCGACGCCGATTTGTCACCGCCACGGAGCGGCCAATCGATGCGGCAGGCCAGCGGCCAGCCCTTACCCCCCTTTGTCCGTGCTGCCGACGGTTAGGCCTAATCCCTGCCGCTCATTAGGCTCTCGACTTGGCGGGTAAATAGAGCGAGCGCTCTGCCAGCCCGAGATAAGGTGAAGAGGCGACGCGATTGGGTGCTTGCAAAACAATGAGCGACCTTTCTGATGCTGCGATGGGGATGCTGTGACTTTGCCTCCCACACTTCCACCTTCTTTCTGTCACTTCACCACCACCATCACATCCTGCTCCTCCTCTTCCACTCGCCTCATCCCCCGCTTTTCGCTCTCCTCCGACACTCCACTCGTTTCCTAACCACCTCCTAACCTCAGCTTTCGCCACCTAAGCCTAATTGATGGGCTGGCAACGAGCAACTGTACCGATAAATCCTACCATTTTTACTAGCCCCTGAGGCCTTGAGGTTTCTCGCTGCACATTCACGAGGTCCGCCAGGGTACAACCACCACCGATGCCGCCGCACGCGGCTCCCAGTCTCATACGAGCAAGCCACAGCCACTTGCTCTCGAGGTGGCTGTCGCTAGAACGGGGCAATAAGGTTATGGGGCCGTAAACCCACCTACGTTGCTCATCAAACAGAGGTCGGTCGGAACTTGAAATGCAAAATATGTTACAGTGTCGGCCACGTGAGATTGAAGCAATTTCCTTTTATACTCCCGAGGATAAAGGATGAGGATGCGCAGACACTAGAGAATCTAAGGAGATGGCATTACATTGGAAAGTCGGCTTTATGCATAGTGATGGCGTCCGCATTTTCAACTGTACAAGGTTAGTTATCTCAAGGGCTGTCCCCGTCCGTTGTTCTTGCTTGGTAACTGATTGGCAGAGGATGCATGCGGATGCTGTAGATGTTATCGACGACAGAAGAAGATGAAGGATTATTGGGTTGAACTGAACTCTTGAAAAGAAGCATCTTCGTGGTGAATCAAGTGTCTCCATTGTCCCCAAGGAATGAAGAGTTATATTTTCCATGGAAAAAATGAAAGTGTATTCTTTTACAAAGGAGTTACAGCATCTGACTTGAATTGTTTCCATCAGTATTAAATAGCATTTTCAACCCTGTTTAAATGCAGGAAATATAAACCTCAATCAATGGAGTTAAAAATGCCAGAGTTTGACCTATACTCTTCAGAGGGAAATATCGGCGACATAGCAGACTTTTTGGTGACTATGGATTAGATGAGCTAAGATAATGTAGTAATCGAAGCAGATAGTTTATCGCTTGCCTGTGTTATTCTCCCCAGCAGTTTGTATTTTTACTCATAACTTACTATTTTATCCACTGAAGATTTAAGTTATTAGCTTAGGTAATAGAAAACGGAACTGCTTTTCCTAATTATGTTCAGTCAGCAGCACGATGGTTGGATGATTATGATGACTGCATGTAATTCAAGAGTATGAAATGAGCAGATTTCTGAAATTGCAGTTACTGAAACAAGATAGTTTTATTCTTTCATTGCTGTGATTTAAATCTAAATTGGTTTCTTACAGACACATTGAGATGGAGTTGGCTCAATCGGTAGTGCGCCAAACTCATAATGTGCAGATCCCAGGTTCGAGTCTCAATTGTGCCTGTGTTAAGATTTATCTCTGGTAACACCGCTTGTGTTCTGGATCAGAAAGGGGACATCGTCGGTCCTGTCGGTTTATATGCCATAGTAGAAGGTCTGTGAAGATGGTAGAACCTCAGCAGATAAACAACACGAACATCCATGCCTTACCCGAGGTTCAGAACCCAGGTCCCTTAGATCATAGCCAAGCGCGCTAACCACTCGGCCACGGGACTGCTATGAAATCATTAGTGAATTAAATTATGAAAGGAATTGCGAATTAAATTATGACAGGAGTTGCCCAGTTTTGAAGGAGGTAAATTCCAAATTTTTGTGTTTATCTGAATTTGCTGGGGGGGTTAAAAATTTAGGATGTTTCAAGGTCTTGAGTTAATTTTGATCAGGAGCTTAGTGTGAAAGGCAAATGGAAGAGACTCTGAGACTGCGCAGTTGACGCTTTTACAGCTGATGCATTACAAATCACTGACCAATTACTCACTTGTCAATATACTTTATGATCCATGCGAACACTGAGACATCATTGCGCAGTCTCCCTACGCACTTATTTCAATGCTGAAAGATAGAAGTGGAGTTTCTTTTTCCCTGCTGCGTTGTGAGCTTTGCTAAATGTATACCAACATGACTTCATTGTGCATTGAGTGAATCAAAGGAATGTAAAATTAATGACTTGTTCATTAGGTTACCTGGGGCACTGCATCACCAAAAATAATCATTTAAAATAATAAACGAATCGGAATCTTAGCATTATCTATTATAGCGATTACAGAAATGCGCATGCACTGAAATAGAGTAGAAATGAAATGTAGGAGGCAGATCACAATTTGGGAGATCACCATTTTCATCGTAAAATTGATTAATATATCTAATAATATATATAATAAATTAATAATGATAATTAGATAAAACCAAAAAAAGACACCTGTTCGTGATAATTTACTATGAGTATTTCAATTAAAATAATAAATGTAAATTTGTAATCGGAAAGGAGTGAAAAAATGCAAACCTACATATTAGATATTTTTCATGAATAGTTTTTTAAAATACCACTTGAACAGAGTGCAAAAATACATATATGTATAATTAATTATTATAGGGAAGAGGAAAATGCTGAACTGAACTAGAAAGAACGCCTTTCAGAGTTTGTTTTTACCGAAAACCTTTGCTAAATAATATATTTTGAGAGTAGCTGAAAAAGAAAGCTAGTCAAATTGCCCCACCAAAAATTTTAGACACAGGAGCCATTGGATTCAAACAAATCAAACAGAACTGTAAAACTCAATTTACCATTCTAGTTAATTTTACGAATGCCTGGTAAACAAACTGATTCAGATTAAGGGCAAAGAATGAAGGGATTTTCTTTTCATCCAATCACAGAGAGAAAACACAATCAAACCAAAAGAATACATTTCTCCTCTGGAGAATATGGGATGCTCGTTTCCATAGAGAATAAAGTTTTTCATATATCGTTTTTTACACCCTCTAGCAGTGGGAATTTGATCTAATGGATAATTGGAAAGCGCAAATAGTACTATTTTATTAGCATCTATATAACGTAGAAAGAAAATTTCATTTATCTCTGAATAAGAAAATTTTGCGTTTTCCCATCCCCTTTGGGTTAAAAGGACAAATCGGTACTGTAAATGTAAACCTATTGAGAATTTTATTCCGTCACCAAACTTTCATATTGCTAGCGTAAATAGATCGTTTGCAATATTAGTTTAAAGCTTTGCCATTTCTCAACCTTTTCCCCGCTAAAGGGTGTTATTAAAACTGTTGGAGATTTGGAAAGTGCCAATCCTTATATTTCGTAAATATCTATTTCACCTAAAATAAAATTTGACATTTATCTTAAAAAATGAAACAAAAAAAGAGTTAAATCTTTGCAGAGAGACAGATGAGACACACAGACAAAATAAAAACAACAGATCATTTCTTCATAAAAAAAAACAACTAAAAAGGAATATACACTGTTGACAAAATTAAGTCACAAAATGAAGCACAGAGTTTTGCATCAGTATTTGACTTTTAACAATATCCAATCAAAACTGCTTTACAACTCTACAGTTACTTGCAACATGCAAATTGCTAATGCCTATAGAAATACGAGTTGCTACCAGATCTCTCGAATTCAAAATTGTTGTTTGTAGAGTTATATTGAAGATGGTTCGTTATAAAGAAAATACGATTTCCATCATCGTTTAGATTATTCCTTGGGACGGCGAACTGTTGGGAGACTAGAAACAGGACAGTTACAGGAGGAAAGAGTAAGACGGTTCAATGTATCGAGAAGGATGATATCTCGACACTTTGGAAACAGTTGCAGGAGGAAAGAGTAAGACGGTTCAATGTATCGAGAAGGATGATATCTCGACACTTTGGAAACAGTTGCAGGAGGAAAGAGTAAGACGGTTCAATGTATCGAGAAGGATGATATCTCGACACTTTGGAAACAGTTGCAGGAGGAAAGAGTAAGACGGTTCAATGTATCGAGAAGGATGATATCTCGACACTTTGGAAACAGTTGCAGGAGGAAAGAGTAAGACGGTTCAATGTATCGAGAAAGATGATATCTCGACACTTTGGAAACAGTTGCAGGAGGAAAGAGTAAGACGGTTCAATGTATTGAGAAGGATGATATCTCGACACTTTGGAAACAGTTGCAGGAGGAAAGAGTAAGACGGTTCAATGTATCGAGAAGGATGATATCTCGACACTTTGGAAACAGTTCCAGGAGACAGGAACCATTACCATAAGATTTGGCCAAGGTCGCCTGGGAGTTACTTCAACCTGAACTGACAGTTATCTGTCTCTAATGGCAAGACGGAGCACTCCGATGACTTCTCGTCAATTTTCTCTCCAGATTTCTGCTGCCACAGGTGAAATTCTAGAAGAACAATGTCACAAAGGCTTAATGCGAGTGGACTCTATGCCAAGAGGCCAGTGGTTTGTATCAGGCTAACTCTCAGCCACCAAGAATCTCGTGTAAACTAGTGCCACCAACATGTCACTTAGAGCCACGAAACAATGGGATAATGTTATGTTTTCTGAAGAGTCTCTATTTAGCCTACAGCCAGATCCTAGACGTTTAATCTGGAGAAAAACAGGAATGCGATAGGATCGCACCAATGTCAAAGTAAGATATGCTTATGGCGGAGGTGGTGTACTGCTCTGGGATAGCATAACCATCAATTGCTACCCTTTTCTTCATGTGTTCAATGGAGGTTCCGTAACTGCTCAGAGTTTCAGAGAAGAGATTCTGGATCTCTATTTGCGACTTTTTGGAAGTGCGGTTAGCGCGGATTTCTTGTAATGGACTACAGGTTCGTCTGCATAGAGCTAACCTGGTGCAAGAGTGCCTAGAAACGGAATATCCAACGAATGACGTGGGCAGAAGGTCAACAAACCAAAATCCCATCTAAAATATATCGGATGCCTTAGGGAGATGCATTGCAAACCGTCAAACACCTCCTCTGTCACTCAGCGAGGTAAAGTTAGAGTTTGAGGAAGAATGGGATTTGTTCCATTCTCCTCAAACCTTCTCAACAACATTCTGTTGAGCATGAATCGACGCTGTTGGGGCCGGTCAACCGTCAGAGGGAAATACTCCATATAGAGTCCAGACGTCATATGTGCATATTTTGGACCATCTGAAATCATCTTCTACGATGTATAATATTTTCTTGTTTTAATGACGTCATTGTAATATTTTCCTTTCCGGTCTGAGGGTTCACGTTTTCTACACATTTTCCCGTTATACTAAAATACATTTCAGGGCAAATCTTCATTTAATTGCATTGTACAGTAAAAAAAGTTATGTCACATTTTGTAAGCGTTACCTTAATTTTCAAAGTCTAAATTATTGCCTCTAGAGTTCATTTGAACAATCTACAGATGTAGGAAGTCAAAACCACGTGTCTAACACTGCGGTGAATGCGAGATGAATTGTGAGAGAATGATGTGAGATGAATTGACCGGACACCTGGGGAAGTGTTGGCACCAGGATGCACAGTGGGACGAAAACAAGCCGGTGGAGGAAGTGTAATGCTGCTGGGAAACCCTGGGTCCAGTCATTCATGTGCAGGAAACTATGACGTCTATCACCTACCCAAATACCATTGCAGGTACAGTCGCTCAAAAAAGTATCCGAACACTACGGTTGATTACAGAATGCAGAAAAAATATCTGGCAACGATTTTTTTAGAAATTAGTGATCTGGCAACCTTCGCGTCACGTGACACGAAGGTTGGCAGATCACTAATTTCTAAAAAAATCGTTGCCAGATATTTTTTCTGCATTCTGTAATCAACCGTAGTGTTAGGATACTTTTTTTGAGCGACTGTACATCCTTTCATGGCAACGGTATACCCCTCTAGTAGTGTCTTCTTTCAGCAGGATAGTGCGCCATGCCACACTGCCCGGATTGTTGGGGAAAAAAAATGGCCTCCAAATTTCCCAGACAACAATCCAATCGAGCATCTGTGATTTGTGTTGGAACAGCATATCCAATCTGCGGCGACTCAACCACGTAACTTAAAAGAGTTAAAGAATCTGCTGGTAGCATGTTGTTATCAGATACTAAAAGACACCTTTAGAAATCTTGTAGCATCCATGCCTCGTCGGGTAAGAGCTGGTTTGGAGGCACGTGGAGGACCAGTATCATATTATACAGGTGGTTACAATGTTTTGGCTCTTCGGTGTGTATATATATATGTTTGGGTTTGGATTGGATTGTTTTACCTCTGAGCGGCACTTTTTTGCACACCATGGGCTAAATGGCCAGGTCACATGGACCCCGAAGGCTCAGAGAAGGTTGGGGTCGGGGACCCACTGGAACAGCTGTTGGGAGACAGATGGTAGCCTCCCGTCAAGGCCATCCAGCGTGTTCTTTAACGTGCACAGGGTATGGCTCTCCCGCACACGGAGCCACGGCTTAACGTCCCATCCGACGGACGGCGGCCTTTTCAAGCCCATCGGTGTCCCCTACTGACCGTGGGCAGGGAGGGGAAATTTTGCGGAGATAAATCTCAACGCTGACCCAGCTGGGACTCGAACCTGGGAACTACAGATTACGAGCCTGGCGCGCTACCGACTGAGCCACCCGCGCCCCATATGTTTGGGTGAAATAAACTTATTCAATTCAGTTCAATATTGATTGCACTGATGCTATGATTATATTCGCGTGTGAAAGTGATTTGACGTGTGATATTGATCACTCTTGATGCTTTTTAATTGATATACGATATTGATAGATGATAATATGATCCATTTATGTCAAATATTTATCGATATGCTGGGTGGTTAGCGTGTTTGCTACTGATCAAAGAGACCTGGGTTCGAGCCCCAGGTATAGCATAGATGTGTCTTTATTTGTGTTGTCCTTCTGCTGAGGTCTTGCCTTCCTCACAAACCTTTTTCCATGGTGTACTTTACTGACATGCTCCTGTCAGAACGCTATGTCAAACAGCTGCTTGAGCGGTAATTTGTTTTTACTTTATTATTTTGGTGACATGATGCTGCTGATGTATAATAAATATATCTCATTCCCATCGATAATTTTGTAGGTGTTTTAATTTTCTTAGAGAAGTAGAAGTACAAAAACTTTCGGAGAAAAGAAGAGAAAATGAAGACAAAGAAAGCTTCAGCTTTTGTCTTGCTACAGTCCAAACATTATCCGAGAATTTATTCTTCCCTAAAAGCCAGTCTCTTTTTCCCTTCTTTCTTCTGATGTAAACTCAACTTTGCTCGTTACTTAACCTCGTGCTTGTACAGGTGGGCTTTAGTGCGCGTGTCTAATGTTTCAACGCGTAATAAAAGAGCAAAAATTACGCGGAAGGAGTGAGCGCTCGAGTATAACTTCTTACGACTCTTTAAACCGCTCTTCTTCCCAGTTTAAGCGGCTCTCGCCGAGTGTGGAGTCAATTCACGCTTCGCTTTCTGCCGCGCTGCGTTCGGAACTCAACAAACTCGTAACGACTTTTCTTGTGTGCTGACGTCACCGCTCTCGCCGCTTCCCTATACAAACAGCGTCGAAGGTGTCAAGAGCCGAGACCAAGGTGGGAGTAGGAGGAGTGGTGGTGGGGGAAAGAATACGGGACAACTTTACGGCGTTCCGCCCCGATGACGTCACAATCGGGCTTGTTTGACTAGCGTTCACGGATGGGCTGCCAAGTGCGATGCTGCAGCGATGGTGAAGGGATGCAAAGAGCGAGCATCCGAAATAGGAGGAGGAGGAGGGATAAGGGGCTTTCTAGTGTGGTGAATAGCTCTGACTTCATCCTAAACAAGTGACGGTGTCATTTACTCTAATGGTTAAATTGCTACTACCGAAAGGACTATGTAAACTTAAATGCTAAATGGTTTATAGCAGTATAGTAGATGACTTTGTCGATCTTTTTCTCAGTGAAGATGTCAGGAACGATTTGGTCTATGATTTTTCTTAACTTGTTGTTGCTGTTGTTATGTCTGCATATGTTCTGCATCAGGACTTTTATTATCGGAGTCAAGTAATTTAGGGAGATTGTACGGAGAAGTCAAACGAATTATGGTTAAATATTTCACTGCTTAAATCTAGGAGTGTCACATATATTTATACCATTTTAGTTGGCTAGCTATAATTTTCGCAGTGTGGATGATATGTGGCTGGAGTTTGTTAACTAGGAATTTGGAATAATTGGAAACTTAAATTCGGAAAGTCTTAGTAACGATAACAAATCAAGTATTATTTTTTGCTGACTTCGATTTCTTAGAAAACAAAAAAAAAGTTATAAATATTGTGGACTTTAATAAGGAAAGTGATATTGTCATGAATTTGCAAATAACATTTAGTTTAGAAATATGAGCTCAGAAGTTTTTTTTTTTGAAAGTTTTAAATTTTAAATATAATCAAGATTTATTTCGAACCTGAATTCAAGCACGGACTTTAAAATATTTCACTTTGATGCATAAAAATATTTCAATGACTTCTTTGAACATTATATAGTTGTTTCACTAGAAATGTAAAAGTTTCAATTAAAAGTTCGTATTTTTCTATATTTTGTTACATTTTTTACTTTGAAAATTACAACTGTTCGTTCGTAAAGATATGAAAGCAGTTCGAAAGCACTGCTTCAGCTAATCTTGTTCTGGGAGACGAGATAAAAGTGGGAGTAACAGGAGTTGTTGGAAGGGAAAGGGCCAATTTTACGGCTTAGTGAGATAGAAGACACCGATGGGCTTGGGAAAAAAGGCCCATCAAATATCTTGGGAAAGGTCACTGTCCTTTTGGACAGGGGTGACTCAGTCGGTACCGCGCTAGACTATAATCTACAATTCCCAGGTTCGAGTCCCAGCTGGACCAGCGTTGAGATTTATCTCCGCAAAATCCCCGCTCTGTCCAAGGTCAGTAGGGGATACCGATGCACTTGGAAAAGCCGCCGTCGGTCTGATGGGAGGTTAAGCCGTGGCCCGTGTGCGGGAGAGCCATACCCTGTGTACGTTAAAGAACACGCTGGATGACCTTGACGGGAGGCTACCATCCGTCTCCTAACAGCTGTTCCAATGGGTCCCCTCCCCAACCTTCTCTGAGCTTTAGGGGGCCTTGTGACCTGGCCATTTAGCCAGTTGTATGCAAAAACAGTGCCGCTCAGAGGCAAAACAAGCCAACCCAACTAACCATCTTTTAGGTGGAACGTTAAGCCATGGCACTACGTGTAGTAGAGTCACGCCCTGTTTACATTAAAAACACGCTGGATGGTCTTCACGGGAGTCTCCCATCTGCCTCCTAAAAGCTGTCCAGTGGAATTTGTTTCTTCAAACTTCTCTGATCATTTGGGGCCCTTTTTGCAAGACCATTTAGCCCATTGTATGGGAAAAAAATAACGGCCGTTCAATGGGTAAAACAACCTAACAATTCAGACCAACTTTTGCATTGGATAAACTTTTCAAGTTGATTTTTTTAATCTCGTGAATATAACTAAAAATGTGATTCGCACACTGCTATGAAGAACAACCGTACTCGCAGTCCTTATGGTTCCGATGAGTTTGACTCATCCCACTTGTTTCAGTTGGAAACCCGAGGATTTAACATTCATCCAAGACATGGCGACGAAGTAATGATTTGAGGATCTGAACAGGTCAATTCCATTGTAAAGACAATAGATTCGGAATCAGAAAGGGTCGACGCTAATGAGATCGACGGAAGGTTGAGTTGTCTTACCTTGGAGCGGCACTTTTTTGCACACCGTGGGCTAAATGATCAGGTCACATGGACCCCGAAGGCTCAGAGAAAGTTGGGGGAGGGGACCCACTGGAACAGTTGTTGGGAGACAGATGGTAGCCTCCCGTCAAGGTCATCCAGCGTGTTCTTTAACGTGCACAGGGTATGGCTCTCCCGCACACGGGGCCACGGCTTAACATCCCATCCGACCGACAGCGGCTTTTCCAAGTCCGTCGGTATCCCCTACTGACCTTGGACAGGGCGGGGAGTTTTGCGGAGATAAATCTCAACGCTTACTCAGTTGGAACTCGAACTTGCAGGTTACGAGCCTGGCGCGCTACCGACTGAGCCACCCCCGTCCCATCGATGGAAGGAAATTGGATTCTAGAGATTCTAGAGAAGTGGTTTTCACGAGTATTCTCTGTTGGCAGCATTACCTCCATAAGAAATTCATTGTGGCAACATTAAGAGAAGTGTAATGCTAAGCATGCATGTGATGAACTCATAACAGGATAAAAAGGTCTTTTGAGAATATAAAAGCTTTCATTTTTAATTTTTTACACATAATTAGTTAATCATCATGAAATATGCACAGACTATATGGCCACCGTATTTTATACGACTTTGGTTCAAGGAACATCTTTCGTAATAAAATAACGAATGCTATAACTGTGAATATATATATGTTGATGCATCTGTTTAAAAATGTTGCTTTTATGCAGAATTTATATAATAAAACTATCATTATTGAAATTTTCTGGTGGCTGCACTTGAGAACCACTGTTCCAGAGAAAACTGAATTGCTGAAAGATACAGCAAAATTTTGGTAACAAATACCTCGATGTTCGCCGAAAATGAGGCTTAGAAGCAAACAGGGGAGAGAAAGTGTGGACGAAAGTGACTGCAGATTAAAACCACAGAAATAACCGAAGAGAAAAATGCAGTTGTACACAATATACATACAATTATTTTATGCCTGAGCGGCACTTTTTTGCCTATAAAGGGCTAAACGGACAAGACACAAGGACTCCAAAGAATCAGAGAAAGTTGGCGGAAAAGTACCCCCTTGTCGGCTATTAAGAGATAGATGAGGTATCCTGTAAGGCCATCCAGGGTGTTCTTTAACGTGCACAGGTATGTCTCTCCTGTAAAAGAGACACGGATTAACGTCCCACCGGACAGACGGCGGCCTTTCCAAGCCCACCGAAGGCAGGGTGGGGTTAGAGGAGACAAATCTCAACGCTGGCTCAGTTGGGACTCGAACCTGGGAACTACAGATAACGAGTCTGGTGCGCTACTGACTGAGCTATCCCGCCCCAGCCTTACACTATTCGGGACGCAGAATCATAAAATGGTAGCATTTATGTTGAAGGAGAAAAAAATTCAAGTGATGAGTAGAGAGAAAAACGTAAAACGATTCTAGACAGAGTCATAGCCAATACCATTCATGACCTAAAAGTTATTTTTGAAGCCCACTTCCTCACAAAAAGTTAGAAGTCACAAAAATTAGACTCCTCTATGCGAGAAAGAGATTATGTTTTCCATTTTATTCCCTTTCCATCCCCCGCTGACTTGGTTCTGTCTTAAGTGAAGACGAAAGGGGCGGGGGTGGCTCAGTCGGTAGCGTGCCAGGCTCGTAATCTGTAGTTCCCAGGTTCGAGTCCCAGCTAGGTCAGCGTTGAGATTTATCTCCGCAAAATTCCCCGCCCTATCCACGGTCAGTAGGGCACACCGATGGGCTTGGAAAGGCCGCCGTCCGTCGGATGGGACGTTAAGCCGTGGCTCCGTGTGCGGGAGAGCCATACCCTGTTCACGTTAAAGAACACGCTGGATGGCCTTAATGGGAGGCTACCATCTGTCTCCCAACAGCTGTTCCAGTGGGTCCCCTCCCCAACCTTCTCTGAGCCTTCGGGGTCCATGTGACCTGGCCATTTATCCCATGGTGTGCAAAAAAGTGCCGCTCAGAGGTAAAACAACCCAAAGGGAAGACGAAAACACAGAAATGAAGAATGAGTGACTCTCACATTGAAAGATACATCGAGATTCAGGCGAAGAAAATCTCCATGTATCTTTCATCGTGATTCTCTTTACCTGAGTCTCGATGTATCTTTCATCGTGATTCTCTTCGTTTGAACTCGATGTATCTTTCATCGTGATACTCTTCGCCTGAGTCTCGATGTATCTTTTATCGTGATTCTCTTCGCCCGAGTTTCGACGTATCTTTCATCGTGATTCTCTTTGCCTGGATCTCGATGTATCTTTCATCGTGATTCTCTTCGTCTGAGTCGATGTATTTTTCATTGATAACAAGGAGAACAAACAAGGCTTTGAAAAAAGAAATGGACGACATCCAACAAAGGCTTGGACAAAGACGAACAGAACCAACAGAGTATAATGAAAAAAAAAAATAAATTTCAAAACAAGACTTCAGCTTCATTGTGAAATTGGATAAAGGAGATGCTCTTCTGAATAAGATGCCAGAGCACAGTAAAAAAAAAGAGGTAAAATATTTTAAATTAATAATAATGAGAGAAAAAACATTCGTGGGCTAAATGGGCAGTTCACTCAATGGGCTAAATGGGCAGGTCACTCAATGGGCTAAATGGACAGATCACTCAATGGGCTAAATGGGCAGGTCACTCAATGGGCTAAATGGGCAGGTCACAAGGACCCTAAGGGCTCAGAGAAGGTTAGCAGACCTAATAGACAACTATTAGGAGACAGAAGCTTCCCGTCAAGACCATTCAGTGTATCTTCTGCACGGTGGTCACGGCTTAACATTCTATTCAACGGATGGCCGCCTTTTCAAGCCCATTGATGATCCCTTCCATACCGAAGGCAGAGCGGGGTTAAATCTCAACACTGCACAGTTGGGACTCGAACCTGGAAACATTAGATTACAAGCCTGGCGCGCAACCACTTAAGCCAATATCACCTTTTGCCAAAGGAGAAGTGCTCCAGCTTTCTTCAATGCTTATTCCTTTTTACGGAAGGAAAACTTGGTCCTTATTTTGATGCAACCCATGATGCAATTGCCAGTTAAATTGGATCATGGTGATATTGTGAATTTACGATTAAGTAATATTCCGCAATGAAGCAAGTTATCATAATCATCAGCTCATCAGTTATCCTTCTCCGTAGATAATTAATCAGCCATATTTAAGCTCAATACTGTGACAAATAACTCTGATAAGGGGCGGGGGTGGCTCAGTCGGTAGCGCGCCAGGCTCGTAATCTGTAGTTCCCAGGTTCGAGTCCTAGCTGGGTCAGCGTTGAGATTTATCTCCGCAAAAATCTCCTCCCTGCCCACGGTCAGTAGGGGACACCGATGGGCTTGGAAAGGCCGCCGTCCGTCGGATGGGACGTTAAGCCGTGGCCCCGTGTGCGGGAGAGCCATACCCTGTGCACGTTAAAGAACACGCTGGATGGCCTTGACGGGAGGCTACCATCTGTCTCCCAACAGCTGTTCCAGTGGGTCCCCTCCCCCAACCTTCTCTGAGCCTTCGGGGTCCATGTGACCTGGCCATTTAGCCCATGGTGGGCAAAAAAGTGCCGCTCAGAGGTAAAACAACCCAACCCTAACTCTGATAATATAGTGATGATGCACCGCTCCCATTTGTTATAAGTATTTAAGTCTTGCATTAACATCCTGGCATTAAAACAGTTAAAGTGAACAATCTTTTTTTTTTAATTGTGCCAACGTCAAAGTGCTCTCTGAGATCTTAACCATTGGTGGTGGTGGGAGTCTCTCAGTTGGTATCGTTTCTGGCTCGTAATCTGATATTATCAGGTTCGAGTCCCAGTTTTGCTTCGTTGAGAATTTTCTTCACTAACTCCTGTTCTATTCTCTTTGAGGAAAAACCATTAATGGGCTTCAAAAGGCCATTATCCTTTGCATGGAAGATTTAAATCGTAAAACTTTATGCAAGAAGACCAGGGGCAGTGCAACTGGTGCTACCGCACTGGGCGACATTTTTTTGGGGTGTAAAATTTGTGAACAAATTAACGAACCATGGTTGAAGTAAGGTTGACACAGTTCATTGTTTTTGTCGACCCTGTTGACCTTCAAAAATTGAGGGTCAACAGGGTCGACCTTCAATTTTCCAACAGATAATTTTCGATTTTTTTTTTAAAAAATGATATTAAATTTATCTAAATTAATTATTAGCAACTAAAATTAGACTTGGAGAAAAGAACGGTAGAGTCCAAGTTTGCTCTGGGAGGCAAAATTGTTAGCGCCGGCCCTGAAGAGGACAATATCTTGTATTCATTAAAGAACACACTGGATAGTCTTGACATCTATCTCTTTATAAGCTGTCCAGTGACTATCCTTCCTCCAACTTTCCCGCAGTTCTTGTGATCTTGTGGTCTGGCCATTTAGCTAATTGTCTGCGTAAAATTGCCTCTCAGATTTAAAACGACTAGCAACCTTTAACCTTTGGTTTCTGACTTTCTCCAAAGAAGTTGTCGTAGCTACATTTCCTTTTTATAAATAATAAAAATAAATACCCCCTCAAGCAGCTGCTTGCCACAGAGGTCTGACAGGAGCCTGTCAGTTTATAATGCCAAAGTAAAAGATCTGAGAGGATGGCAGGACCTCAGCAGAAAAACAACACATACATCCATTCCTTACCTGGGGCTCGAACCCAGGTCCCGTAGATCAGTAGCCAAGCGTGCTAACCACTCGGCCACGGGACGGCAATTTCCTTTTTACAGTTGGAAAAAAAAAGAATGGTAAAAAAAAACAGCTGGAAAAAAAAAAGAATGATAAAAAATGTATGAACTCTTATTGTTAAAATGTGTGAAAACTAATATTTATTTCTATTATTTTTCTAGTCAAAGATATCGTAAAATGTCATAATTCTTTTGATCTAGTCAATAATGTTTATTTCACAGCGTCGGTGTTTCAGTGGGGGTCTTATGGTGCAATTTACTGGGGTCTTGGTCGATTCTCGAGAACTGGCATAGTCATTTGCAGGGCCGCATTTAGAAGAAGGGTAGGGAGGGAAACAATCCCCTCCACCCCCTTGAGATGCTGGCAAGAGTAATAGAGTAAAAACATGATTAAACTTCAAAATTTTTCATCTGTTTTTTCAAGAATTTTTTTAAGATCTCCAAAACGGAGGGAGAAATGTTCTATTATGATGGAAACCCAGTCTCTTGTCCTCTTCCCTTCCATTTTTCTCAGGCTCGATTGGGTTTCTTGCCCTACATTTTCCCCGCTCGATTGGGTTTCTTGCCCTACATTTTCCCCGCTCGATTGGGTTTCTTGCCCTACATTTCCCCCGCTCGATTGGGTTTCTTGCCCTACATTTCCCCCGCTCGATTGGGTTTCTTGCCCTACATTTTCCCCGCTCGATTGGGTTTCTTGCCCTACATTTCCCCCGCTCGATTGGGTTTCTTGCCCTACATTTTCCCCGCTCGATTGGGTTTCTTGCCCTACATTTTTCCCGCTCGATTTTGTTTCTTGCCCCTCCCCCGCAACCTCATTCCTAATTTCTTCTTTATATCCGGGGCTGGTCATGTCCAACCAGACTGTGCAATTTAGTTCTCCAAGCAAGTCTATCCTGAGCTACATCTACTGCATCTGGCCACTGCACACCAATTCTAACAAGGTCTTGTTTGACATTATCTGCCCACCGCATCCTAGGTCTCCCCTTCTTTCTGAGGCCTTTAGGCACACTGTTCATAACCTTATTCGCCAATCTATAATTATCCATACGGGCAACATGGCCAAACCAACGGAGTCTCTCTCTGCACAATATGCTGCTTAAAGGAGGTTGCAGACTCCTTTGCCTAACCTCATCATTAGTTACAAAGTTGAACCACTTAATGCCCAAGATACTGCGTAAGCATCTGGAATCAAAAGCATCTAGTTTCCTGTTATCTTGTTTACAAAGTGTCAAACAATAAAGGATTACAACCTGTTTACCTTGATAAATAAGCAGTTAACTTACGGCTTTAATGTTGTTAATGATTTATCACTGTGCAGTATTGATATCCACTTAGGATCTTCCTGCTGAAGAACTAAACTTAGAAAATCTCTTTCTGAAAGCTCGGACCCCGTTCCTTTTAATCACACTTTGGAGCATTTTAAAGAAGTGGATATTTCCTAGTCTTAATTCCCATTCTCCCCTGAATCAGCGGCAGGACCCCGTTCCTTTTAATCACACTTTGGAGCATTTTAAAGAAGTGGACATTTCCTAGTCTTAATTCCCATTTCCCCCTGAATCAGCGGCAGGATCCATGCTTCCTCTTTTAGCATGTCAGTTATAGAGACTTAGTATTAATCTTCTTTCTGTGTTCTTTAAATGCTCCTCCTGCTATGATTTAAATATAATAAGAATATTCAGTGGTTTCCAAGAGAGTTTCTGGTTTTTTAGCATTGATACGTGGATAGACACGAATATTTTTGGTTTGCTGCGGAAAGTTATTGAATGGAATTTTTTTTTTATATTGAAACGAAATGCTCGACTTTGAAGCGTTTCTCTGAGTGTTGGCAAGAGGACATGGAGATCTTTATAGATTGCAAAAAAAAAAGCGACATAAAGACGCAATAAAAATAAAATGACTACTTACGGTAACTAATCAATGAAATATGGCTCGAATACTATATTCACTAACAAAAATACTAGAAATTATTTATTGAAATCAACTCTTCTCTTTCCCCATCAAAAAATTCTTTTTTAGCCTAATCCAGAAAAAATTCCTTATTTAATAGCAAAAAATGACAAAAGAGTTTGATAAAAAGATCCGAATCAAAACCCGAAAACAACAAAACCTTACCTTATTAAAATCCCAGTAATGTTGACAAGTCACGTGGCCCTTCACGTGACATCGTAGTCCGCTCACCCGCACTATAAAGAGAGGAGGGGGGGGGTGTAGTTCCTAACTGAAGAGGGGAGGGGAACAAATACAGTGGGTGACGATATCCCAAGACCCTTTGCAGCTGCAGACCGCGGAAACACATTACCGAGGGCCTCGGTTTGCTTCCAATTACTGCGACAAAGACCTCCTTCTCTTGCTCCCTCATCCCCTACGCGTCCCTTCGCCATCCTCCTCCTCCTCTCCACGTGCGTCCGAGTGTCCGTGGCGGACAGGGTGGCGCTTTGACTCGTGACGGAAACAGATCGATGGGCAACGCGCACATTCCCCAGAGCCTGGCTCATCTCCATAACGCACATAAACCTCGCTGCTCCTGCCGCCGCTCCTGCTGCTCCTGCACGCCACGGAAAGAATCCGGATACACCCTGCATTCTTGGGGCCTCCATCTGGTCGATGCTTCCCCTTTGCACGCTTTCTGATTTGACTAATAAAATGCCCTTATAAACAACGCACATCTCGGTAAATGTTAATAATTCAGACGGGGCCATTCTTTACGTTTATAGATGTAGTTGAATATTTTGCCAGCTGTCTGTGCTTGCGATGAAAGTCGGAAAAGATTACAAAGGTGAAGAAGCCAGTGCAATTGATTCATTGAAAGGGACATTTTCTGAACGTTATTCTCGTATGAGGTGGGAGAAGAGGAACTCTCGTGCATTTTTCGGGATTTGAAATCAAGTTCTTCAGGTGTTCAGATCAGATATCAGGCCTGCATGGTTAAGATGAATTCCTGTTGTTTATTATATGTTTTAAAACGTTTTTTAAAGGGAACGGAGAAGCAGAGGGGCGGGGGTGGCTCAGTCGGTAGTGCGCCAGGCTCGTAATCTGTAGTTCCCAGGTTCGAGTCCCAGCTGGGTCAACGTTGAGATTTATCTCCGCAAAATTCCCCGCCCTGCCCACGGTCAGTAGGGGACACCGATGGGCTTGGAAAGGCTGCCGTCCGTCGGATGGGACGTTAAGCCGTGGCCCCGTGTGCGGGAGAGTCATACCCTGTGCACGTTAAAGAACACGCTGGATGGCCTTGACGGGAGATTACTATCTGTCTCCCAACAGCTGTTCCAGTGGGTTCCCTCCCCCAACCTTCTCTGAGCCTTCGGGGTCCATGTGACCTGGCCATTTAGCCCATGGTGTGCAAAAAAGTGCCGCTCAGAGGTAAAACAACCCAATGTTAAAGAACACGCTTGATGGCCTTGACGGGAGGCTACCATCTGTCTCCCAACAGCTGTTCCAGTGGGTCCCCTCCCCCAACCTTCTCTGAGCCTTCGGGGTCCATGTGACCTGGCCATTTAGCCCATGGTGTGCAAAAAAGTGCCTCTCAGAGGTAAAACAACCCAACAACCCAACAGAGAAGCAGCAAATCCCGCGTAAGTTTACAAATAATGGACATATGTAATGGGCATATCTTACAATGCTTTCGGTGCTATACGTAAGCGCACTGGATGAGGAGTTAGTGAGGGTATTTGGCGCCAGGAACCTAAACTAAATTTTGAACACATTCTTACCTCTAAAACTCTCGAAACACACCGTCCTTTCATATCCTTTGTATTCCTACGCCTCTAATGAAGAGTGTAAAAGGATGGGGGTTGTCTCAATCTGTAGCGCGTCAGGCTGGTAATCTGCAGTTCTCAGATTCGAGTCCCAGCTGGGCCAGCGTTGAGATTTATTCCCGAAAAACTCCTCGCCCTACCCTCGGTCAGAAGGAGACACTGATAGACTTGGAAAGTTCATCTTTCGTCCGATGGGACGTAAAGCCGTGTGCGGGAGAGCCAAACCTTGTGCACGTTAAAGAACATGCTGGATGGCCTTGATGGGAGGCTTCCATCTGTCTCCTACAGTTGTCCAGTGCGTACCTCCCCCTAACCTTCTCTGAGACTTCGGGGTCCTTGTGACCTGGCCATTTCGCCCATTGTGTGCTAGAAAAGTTCCTTTCCAAAGTTCAAAAACTTCAGAAAAATATATATGAATATTACCTTGTTCTTCAGACGGAAATTTTTAATGTCTTTCTACATTCCATGTGTAATTAGTTATAAATGGTCCCATGCTGACAATATATAATATTAATAATAGGAAGAAGCAATAGCACTCACATTAACTCGTATAGTGTGGGAAGGTGATTTATCAGTTTTCAAAAATCACTGCAAATGAGCCTGCAGCATGTCTTTTTAAGCTTATTTACCATTTTTTTCCTTATAATTTTTATATTTTTTGTTCAGAATTAAGTGTTACGTAATATGAACTATTTCGTTCATAACTGCTTAATAATAAAGTTCAGAAGTTGAATGATTGTTTTAAATACCAAAAAACTAGGCTCTTTAAGGGTAAATGATATTCATAAAAGACATTTAGTTCCTAATAGACAAATGTAAAAACAAATCAAGAGCACCTGGTACTTAAGGGGTGGCTCAGTCGGTAGCGCTCCGGGCTCGTAATCTGCAGTTCCCAGGTTCGAGTCCGAGCTGGGTCAGCATTGAGATTTATCTCCGCAAAACTCCACGCCCTGCCCACGGTCAGCAGGGGACACCGATGGGCTTGGAAAGGCCGCCGTCCGTCGGATGGGACGTTAACCCGTAGCCCCGAGTGCGGGTTGGGTTGGGTTGTTTTACCTCTGAGCGGCACTTTTTTGCACACCATGGGCTAAATGGACAGGTCACATGGACCCCGAAGGCTCAGAGAAGGTTGGGGGAGGGGACCCACTGGAACAGCTGTTGGGAGACAGATGGTAGCCTCCCGTCAAGGCCATCCAACGTGTTCTTTAACGTGCACAGGGTATGGCTCTCCAGCACATGGGGCCACGGCTTAACGTCCCATCCGACGGACGGCGGCCTTTCCAAGCCCATCGGTGTCCCCTACTGACCGTGGGCAGAGCGGGGAATTTTGCGGAGATAAATCTCAACGCTGACCCAGCTGGGACTCGAACCTGGGAACTACAGATTACGAGCCTGGCGCGCTACCGACTGAGCCACCCCCGCTCCCCCGTGTGCGGGAGAGCCATATCCTGTGCACGTTAAAGAACACGCTGGATGGCCTTGACGGGAGGCTACCATCTATCTCCCAACAGCTGTTCCAGTGGGTCCCCACCCCCAACCTTCTCTGAGCCTTCGGGGTCCTTGTGACCTGGCCATGGTGTACAAAAAAGTGCCGATCAGAGGTAAAACAACCCAACCCACTTCAGTTAGGTTCATCAACTCCATTCATATATAAGTAAATATTATATTAATATAGTGTCATGGGTCCTCTAGGAAAGGGGAAATTTCTTCCCTCTTCCAGGTTTTGAATTTGGGTTGGATTGCTTTACCTCCGAGCAGCACTTGTCTGCACGCAATGGGCTGAATGACCATGACTGCTTAATGACAGCCCATTGTGTCTGCACACAATGGGCTGAATGATGCAAAAAAAGTGCCGCTCAGAGGTAAAACAACCCAACCTGGGCTTAGACCAGGAGATCCCGTGTTCGAATCAGGGAGACAAATCATTTGCATTTTTTCCTTCCCATTTGCCTAATAGTTGAAAATAACTATAATAACTGTATTAATCTTTCGAGAATACGTAAACATATTCTTCATTTGCGAAAGGAACCTTCATCGTATACGCAGATTTAAATAATGGTTCAAATCATTGTAGATCAATTAAATAGTAATTTAACATCTTCGGTGACTAGTTAAATAAAACAACGTTTTACATAATGTACATTTTCAGCGTGTGGTGTGTGTGTGGGGGGGGGGGTGAAAATATAAATTGGGTATACGATTTTTTTTCTATCCGTGGCACTCTTCACGTTGCACACTTTTATTTGATGCTCTTCCTCTTATCAGCTTATGGTGACAAAACTATTTCAACAAATCCCTGAACAACACGATGAGCGACGAAAAACAGAAAGATCGGTAGAAATAAATTTTTTCTCTTATACGAAATGTCCCTAGACTCTTTTTAGGGTATTACACAACTGACGACTTGTGTCAAGAGTCGTCAGTCGCGCGTGGGCTGCCTAAGAGAAATTTTCATATAAATAAAATATAAATTTAATGAACAGAAAGCAGCTTGATTTGCATTTTGTGATTTTCTATTCCCTCTGCTCTTAGTCAAAGAGTGTGCGTACCTAAGAAAGGTCTGCAGCAAAAATATTGGAAGTGTATGTTGTCAATCAGATCGGATTTCAAATCTGCTTTTTTTCCTTTTCGTGTAAAGTCATATTCTGTGCACGTTAAAGATCGCTGTGGAAGTGATGGGTGTTGACGGATCGTCACCTTCTGAGATTCCTTTCCTCTAAAGTATTCTGATATATTTTATTTTAGTGATTTGCACTGTCTTATAATTGACCGAAACAAATTAGGTTTGCGATTTTTCTAGACACTTCGTGTTTGCTTATTACGCAATAATCCTAGAAAAGTTCCATGAATCATTCCTCTTTTTAATACATAATTTCCTTATTCAAAAACACATTTAAGCACAAAAATGAACTTGATATGCCTCTTGGAAATAAAATTGAAGGAATAATCACCCCAGACTACATCAGTTGATACCAACAGCTAATCAATAGTTAGCAAACAAACAAGCAAACAACTAGGGGAACAAAATTATTGTTCCCTATACGTATCCTGTCTTCAAGTTTCTCCTCGTTATTGTCACGAGATCGATTGATAAGACGATAGAATTATACTTTAAAATGATAATCCAACCTGGGCCAGCATTGAGATTTGTCTCCGCAAAACCTTCACCCTTCCCTCGGTTATTGGGGGACATCAGTGGGCTTATTTAAAGCCTCCGTCTTTCGGATGGGATGTTAAGCCGTGGGCTTCGTGTGCGGGAGAGCCAAACCCTGTGCATGTTACGGAATATGCTGAATGGCCCTTGATGGGAGACTTCCACCTTTATCCCCAACTTTCCCTGAACCCTTGAGATCATTCTGACCGGGCCATTTAGACTGTTGGGTGCAAAAAAGTGCCGCTCAGAGGATGGGGAAATACTTGGGTATCTCCCCCCATTCTCCAATCAGTTAATGATTTTTAAATGTCGGGACAACTCTAAGGTGTGAAACATGATAATTGGCAGCTGTCTGCATTTGTGACTTATTTACTGACTCACCCTTGCAAAATAAATATCTTTCCCATGTATATTTCTTACGTTATCTAGTGTAATCCATCACAATGATTGCAAGACGGATATTCGCTGTGGAACATATTCCATTTCTGAACTTTTCATTCGAAAGAAACACGGAAATTTAACAGTTAATCTTCGTCGCTAACGAAAGCTAAAGTGGAACAGAAAGTGAGGAGCATATATTTCAGCGAACATGGCGGGGGAGGTCAGAAGAGCAAAAGATGGACAAGGAGGACACCACGCAGACAAATTTCTTTCCATTGACCCTTCCGATGACCTTTGAAGAAGTGGAAGAGGGCCAAGTGTAGGAGATGTGCCAAGTACACGAGGCGTGCAGCTATACAATGAAGTCTGACACTTTACTGGCCAGTGATAAATCGTTTCTAAAATACGGCTTTCTCACCCGCTAGGCTAGCCATTCGTCACCCTCTGAAAACTGTCTGCTCATGTTGGGGAACGGGGGAGGAAAGTGGGTTTTCCCTCCTCGTCGCTCTTCTCGCTTAGGGGGTTGTTTGAGATTAATACGAAATGGGAGGAATATGTTGAAGACAAGCGACGCATAATGCACGCCGTTTTTTGCTTATTATTTATTTGCTTATCTATTTTTCTTACCTTCTTTTTTCCTCCCTTACTAAAGATTTATCTTCACTGTGTCTTCTGAAGTTTACTGTGGAAGAAGCTTAAAATTCCTCATTTTCGTGGAGACAAATAGCTTTGGATCAAGTCCGGTCAACTCACATCAGGACGTGGCACAGGGAAAGTGATGCAAAGGGAAATGTTGGTTTAAAAGGGGAACATGATTGAGAAGTAAATGATAACTGTGTATCGCAACGTGTTCTCTCGCATTATTATTTATTTATGAAAATATTATCATTTTAAAGTACACAGAGTTCTATCGTCTTATCAATCGATCTAGTGACAATAACGAGGAGAAACTTGGAGACAGAATACGTATAGGGAACAATAATTTTGTTCCCCTAGTTGTTTGTTTGTTTGTTTGTTTGCTAACTATTGATTAGCTGTTGGTATCAACTGATGTAGCCTTGGATGATTATTCCTTCAATTTTATTTTCAAGAGGCATATCAAGTTCATTTTTGTGCTTAAGATGTGTTTTTGAATAAGGAAATTATGTATTAAAAAGAGGAATGATTCATGGAACTTTTCTAGGATTATTGCGTAATAAGCAAACACGAAGTGTCTAGAAAAATCGTAAACCTAATTTGTTTCGGTCAGTTATAAGAAAGTGCAAATCATTAAAATGGAATATATCAGAATACTTTAGAGGAAAGGAATCTCAGAAGGTGACGATACCTCTAAAGAAAGGGAGCTCAGAAAGTGATGAGACTTCTAAAGAAAGGGAGCTCAGAAAGTGATGAGACTTCTAAAGAAAGGTAGCTCAGAAAGTGATGAGACCTATAAAGAAAGGGAGCTCAGAAAGTGACGAGATCTCTGAAGAAAGGGAGCTCAGAAAGTGACGAGATCTCTAAAGAAAGGGAGTTCAGAAAGTGATGAGACCTCTAAAGAAAGGGAACCCAGAAAGTGACGAAACCTCTAAAGAAAGAGAGCTCAGAAAGTGATGAGACATCTAAAGAAAGGGAGCTCAGAAAATGACGAAACCTCTAAAGAAAGAGAGCTCAGAAAGTGACGAAACCTCTAAAGAAAGAGAGCTCAGAAAGTGATGAGACCTCTAAAGAAATGGAGCTCAGAAAGTGATGAGACCTCTAAAGAAAGGGAGCTCAGAAAGTGACGAAACCTTTAAAGAAAGAGAGCTCAGAAAGTGATGATACCTCTAAAGAAAGGGAGCTCAGAAAGTGACGAAACCTCTAAAGAAAGAGAGCTCAAAAAGTGATGAGACCTCCAAAGAAATGAAGCTCAGAAAGTGTCAAAACATCTAAAGAAAGAGAGCTCAGAAAGTGATGAGACCTCTAAAGAAAGGGAGCTCAGAAAGTGATGAGATTTCTAAAGAAAGGGAGTTTGGAAAGTGATGAAACCTCTAAAGAAAGAGAGCTCAGAAAGTGACGAGATCTCAAAGGTGGCGAAACCTCAGAACAAAGTCCTGACGATTGGTTCTTCAGGTGAAAGTGGTTCCAAAGGTAACGTAATTCCATGAGAAAGTGATTCAGAAGGTGACGAGACCTCAGAAGTAAAAAAATCTCAGAAGTTGACGAGAAAAGAAAAAGCTCTCGAAAATGATGAGAGGAAAGTTAAAGTGATCTCAAAATTGACTAGATGAGAAAAGATATCAGAAAATGAAAAGATGAGAAGAGAAAAAGATATCAGAAAATGAAGAGATGAAAAGAGATATGAGAAAATGACGAGAAGAGAAAGATCTCAGAAAATGACGAGACGATAAAATAAAGTGATTTCAGAAAATGATGAGACGATAAAATAAAGAGATCTCAGAAAATGACGACCGAGAAAGAAAGATATCTCAGAAAATGACGAGGCGAGACTAAAAGAGAAAAAGATCTCTGAAAATGACGAGAAGAGAAAATGACATCAGAAAATGACGAGACGAGTAGAGAAAGAGATATCAGAAAACGACGTGACCTCAGGGGAAAGCGATCTCAGGTGCTGGCGAAGTTGAAGAACAAAGTGGTGACAATTCTTGAGAATAAAGAGATTTCAGAGGTGACGACATGTCCTGAGAAAGCGATTCAGAAGGTGACTAGACCTCTGGAGGAATAAATATTGGAAAGTAACGAAACCTCAAGGGTAAAATATCTCAGAACTTGATAGACTTCAAGAGAAAGAGATCACAGGTGGTGGTGATGCTTCAGAATAAAGTGGTGACGACATTTCAGGAGAAAAAGATCTCACAAATGTGAGAGACGTCGCGAGAAAGAGATTCAGAACGTGACGATACATCAGCAGGAAATGATGTCAGAAAGTGAATCCCATTAGCCTGGATAACAGGAATTCCACTGCGCATTAATTTGCACACATAGTTTATTGACATTAAAGGGAAATGTATACATTCATCTCAAAATCCCATGAAATGAAATAGAGTCTATAACCCTATATGTGTTATTAGATTCAGAAATGAAATAAAAAAACGTAAATTTGGAAAAAGATTAATGAAAAGAGGTACATTAAAAAATGAAGCTAACCTTTCAATCATTTGCTTTTTAAAATTTAATGGTCGAATCAGAAGACATTTGTCAGCTATTGAAAGAAAATTTTGTTTGTTATTTGAGAATTTGATTTATTATCAGCGGAGTTAACGTATCACAGAGAAAGAAAAGCAGCGTTTGAAAACAACAATTCTGACCGCTCATCAGTTAACAAAATGATGAATTTGCATAAAATCAGATCTTGATTGAACACCGTCTGTGAAAATATGATTAACAATGATTTATACTCCAGTCTAGAAATCGTAAACATTTTATGCCTTCGTTGGAGTTGTCAGGACTGGCCTTGTATTGAACAGTTACTGGATTTCTTCCTCTTATCGGAGACGAAAAAGAAATTAACATGTCTTGAGGTTTAGATATCTTTGCGATAACAAAGATGGAGTTTCTCTACTACGAAGAAACCACATCGTTGATTTTTTTTATATTATTATTATTACCATTATCAACGCTTATAGTTGCTCTGCCATTATTACAAAGCTTTTTATTTTTTTTTCCGATTTCCTGCATCACGAATTAGCTTTTAAAGTTTGTTGTCTAATGGCAGCCCTGCAGAAAAGATTAGAGTGTTTGATAAATCAGGCGACTATTGGCCATTGTGGCTATTCAGTTTACAAGTGGAACAGTTCTGAAGAAATTGAGATAAAGACGAACCAAACCGATGGGTTGAGAAAAGAAGAAGTGGGGAGGGGAAGGGGGAAGGGGGTGAACTACTAACAATGCCTCAAGAAGTATTCTCTTCATAGAAGATATAATTGGTTCCGGGAACAGGATGGTTGATGATAGCAACTTGCGATACAAGGCTTCAGAAAAATTGCGAGTTGACCGTCGATGGCGGACTCGCAAAAGAATATATTATAAGAAAAATATTAACCATGGTTTAAGTATGATGGTAACATTCGGTTTCTTAGGTAACAGAGTTTTCTGAAATAGAGATTGGAAATCTTTTAAGTACAACCGATGCGTTGCTTGATAACTTTTGTTACATGTTGCGGTTTTATCTCATAAGGAAGATA
The DNA here is from genome assembly GCA_038380435.1 of Ryuthela nishihirai. Classification (NCBI taxonomy): domain Eukaryota; kingdom Metazoa; phylum Arthropoda; class Arachnida; order Araneae; family Heptathelidae; genus Ryuthela; species Ryuthela nishihirai. The sequence goes on along the minus strand of JAWZYU010000011.1, from coordinate 42,264,683 downwards.
GAAGAACATTAAGAAGATATAAAGACAGGAGAATGATATTGGATGGAAAGAAATTGTACGAAATCCGAAAGAAAATCTCATAATTAATTGGAGAAGTGGACGTAGAATTTTGCGGTACAAAATTCTACTCGGCTTTGGGCAGAAAAAAAAGAGTATGATAGTCTTTAAGTTATTGTAAGATTAGTTAATATTTTTTCTGTATACCTATTCATGCAGTCTATGTTAAGTTTACCTCTAAATAACAACAGAGTTAGACGGGCATAGTGGTAAGGGATGTAGATACTGTTTCAGCAAGGACTTTGCGTATTTTGTCAGGTCTAACTAAGGCAGTAACTTCAGTTAAAGTAGGATTATCCCTTGCATGAGAGAACCTGTAAAAATTAGAAATAGTTTCTAGTACCCTTCCTCTGTCCTGTACGTTTCAAATCAGAAAAAGATATTATCAATCAATACAAAAGAGTGTGAGGAATTCTTGTTTTTTATCAAATGGAAAACAATTGATTTTATTTTATTGAAACCTAAAATATATTTTTTGCAATATACGAAGAAAAAAAAATTTAAATTATTTTTCAGAATATATAATAAAAATGTAAAAATATATTTTATAACACAACGAAATATTGCAATCTACGCATTTTGTGAATATTTTAGAGTAGACTTATATAATTAAAAACAAGAAACCGGCCATTTAAGCAGCCTTTTGCCACAGAGGTGGGATAGGAGACAGTATAATACGCTGTAGAAAAGTTCTGTGAGGAAGACGAGACCTCAAAAGAAATTACAACACGTAATATTTTACGATGAAATTATACCCTTTTACACAGTACCTTTATTGTACTGAAAATAACAGTTAGAATATCTACAGTTACTTTAAAATGCATTTCAGTTACGATCAAACCAACGTAAGTTTAAAAGATTTGAATGCATTGAACAGAAACCGTTAATCCCTGTAGGAGTCCAAAAAACAAAATGGAAAAAATTGTCCGTGTGCCCCAAATTTGACCTCACATGAGCATTTGTTCGAAAACCAGTCAGACTTCTGCACTTGCAGCTAGATTGCGAACATTAGCCTTAACATACATTGCTTGTAATCATGTATACGCAAGATATATTTTTATTTCGAAACTGTATTTAGAGTCATTCATCGCAAAAAAAGATTTTTTTAGGTTGCAAAATACTTTACATGTCCAGGTCACAAAGGGAAGAAAGTTGGCTCAGTCGGTAGCCTTTTCTGATGTTCCCAGGTTCGAGTCCCATTGTATTGATATTTATCTCCGCTAATCCTCACCCTGACTTCAGAGAGAAAGGAGACATTGATGGGCTTGGAAAGACCGCCATCTGTCGCATTGGACTTTAATTCGCGGTCCCATGTGCAGAAGAGTCATATTCTGTGCGTGTTAAATAGCACTCTGGGTGGCCTTAAAGGGAGGTTTCCATCTGTCTCATAAAAGTTGTCCAGTTGGTTCCTCTTTCCCTATCAATTCCTGGAGTCTTAGTGACAGAGCCATTTAGCCCACTGTATTCATTAAGCTTCTACTCAGATATAAAGTAGCTCATCTTTTAATCCGGAAGGAACTATCATCCGTCGAATCAGAGTGTAGAGTGGACCATCATTTGTCAGATCTGTCATTTTGCCCTTGCGGCAGATCTAACTGATGATGGTCCACTGTCAGATCAGTTGGGGTAATGATCTCTACACCCAACGATGTAGCTGATGATGTCCTCTTCTTTAAAAAGCTCTGGTGGATGATGGCCTCTTCTGCAACAAATCTCTGGTGGATGATGGCCTTCTCTGCACAAAGCTCTGGTGGATGATGATGGTCTCCCCAGCACAGAAAGGCTAGATGGATGATAATCTGTGGATTTACAGATCCGATGAATGATGCTCCATATTATCTGTTTCCTTTTCACTGTCAGATCCAACCGATGATTGTCTTTTCCATCTACAAAAAGGAAACTGTTATGTTAAATCATTTATTAAAATAAAACTCTTTGTCGAAGTTCAATAAGAACCGAACAATCTCAGTTTTAGCCATGCGTAAAAGGAAAAATGCTTAGGACGACGAATACCAATATGTGCCATCAGAATCTTTCAACTGAACTCTTTTATGCTGAATGCATATTCTTCAAAAACCATTATTTAGATTTCATTGATACTTTCTCCCATGGCCGTCCCGTGGCTGAATGGTCAGTGCGCTTGGCTACTGATCTAAGGGACCTGGGTTCGAGCCCCGGGTAAGGCATGGATGTATGTGTCGTTTTTCTGCTGAGGTCCTGCCATCCTCTCAGACCTTCTACTGGGGCATATAAACTGACAGGCTCCTGTCAGACCTCTGTGGCAAGCAGCTGCTTGAGGGGGTATTTATTTTTTTCATTTTTTTCTCCCATGACAATTTTTTTGCATGGAAAGAGTATTTTAGAAGTTGCAGAGATTCGAAGTTAGTTGCTCATTGGTCATTGGGATCGTACTTTAACCGCTGACCACCGTATTATCATTAGAATCAACTTTAACAATTTTCTAAAAAATTGGATGTTTTCAATGGGAGGGGGAGAGTCAAAAATAAAATTAATGGTGGTAAAAGAAAATCACAGTATGTGTGCAATTTTTGTTATCTTTATCCCTAATAAAATATATAATTGCAGTTAAAAACAAATTGATACACAAAAATTCGTTCTTATAATCTTATTGCTGTGCATCGTATTCTGATGTTATTGCTTGAAAAAACTGCTGTTTTTCAGCAGTTTTTTCAAGTTAAAGTTAAAGGTTAAAGTTAAGGTTAAAGTTAAGGTTAAAATACGATCCCAACTAACTTCGAATCTCTGCAACTTCGCGTCTTAACCCCGACTTTATAGCTACAAAACTTCGACAAAGAGTTTTATTTTAATAAACTCCCGAATATTTATATTTTTTTAATCTTTGCGTTTAGCCAAAAGTTTGTATTGAAACTTTTTGTATATCCTCAGCTATTGAAATTGACTCTAATTTTATGCACTTCGCAGTGAAGATTCATTTAAACACATCACTTCTTAAAACAGAAACTCTTTCTCGACCTGCGAACGCTCACCTACAGAAAAATATTTAATTAATTGAATTTTATTTCCCACCTTGTTTGATTTAGGGCTCCGCTTCACTTCTTATTGTCCGAAGAGGTTAAAGAAGTTAAGTGCTTCACTTTTAGCACCGTCCTTTAATAAACTAACCGCTTGAGACAGTACACACAACTCGGGAGAGAAATAACTTCGCGTCTTAACCCCGACTTTATTAGCATCTCAAGAGCTAAGAGACCTATCTTTTTTGCATCTCAGATACATTTGAATAAAATTACAATCCGTCAGCGCTTTCTCCGAAATTAATAATTACTCGGAGCAACCAACAATGCAAATTCTCGGCTGTTGAAAGCCAACACGAACAGACCGCAGATGAGGGAGAGAAGGAGAAGGAAGGAGAGAAGGGGGTGGGGGGGGGGGGGGACGCATGCGGATGTGGCTGCTTTTGAGGGGGGGGAAGAAGGGGAGGAGATTTTGGGGATCCAGATAGGCATAAATCATCTCTGGCCTGTTCTTGTCCCACGCAAATCGAGACGCAGCTTATACAAAAAGCCCGCAAATGCCCCCGAGCAATACAGCCAACCTGCTACTTTGAAGGTCAAACCATTTCATACCGACTTCTCAGGTGCCCCAGCTGAATAGGGTGTGTGCGTCTGGTGTGTGTGTGTACGTGCGTACGCGTGAGCATGTTAGTGTGACGTCACGGCTGCAAAACGTTAGGCTCGAGAGCTCATTAGGAGAAGTAAGTGTCTATTAAACCCGGGGTCAGGGGAGTTAGAAGTGTATTAGAGTCGTAATAAGGGAGTGCAATGTATGAGGAAGGTGATGTCTGGAAGATTCGTGTGCCCAAAACGGCTACCGCTCTCATTTCGTGTTGTCTGATTGGCTAGGAAAATAGTCGTTATCTGTAACGAGAGGAGGACGGCAACCAAGGCTGCTCAGTTGTTAGGAGTAGGAGGGAAAAAAAGAAGAGGTGGTGAAGAAAAAAGAGAAATGACATTCGCTGACACATTACTAAGTTATGACACATACTATTAGCTTAAATGTCATTTATTCTAAATTGAGCCGTTGTAGAGCTTGATTCGCTTAATAGTGGATTGGTCTTTACGAAATGTAATAATTAACTTGCAGTAGGCTCGTAATGGGTAAGGAACAAAAAGGACTGCGTGGAGAACAGTAAATGACGCGGGGGTATAATGAAGAAGATGGGTCAGGAACGGATATAGGGCAAAGTGGCGATCTACAATTCAGGTGAGGGTGTTGCAATGCAGAAGATGAGGGGGAGCTCGAATCCTGAAAAGAATCTCTGAAGAGCAAGAGAACACAACGGGGTGTAATGTTGAAAGATTCTCTAATGAGCACTTTGTGATATATCCACCACTTAAAAAATTTCACAGATCATTTTCTGGAAAAATAGGCTCTAATTTCGGTAAAAGTTTTTTTTTTTGAAAATTGCAGAGATGAATAGAATTTTGAAGTTTCCTTTCAAAGACCATTGAATTTGAAAATTTGATCGGAGGAAGTTGGTAAAATTATTTTTGAGTACATTAAATTAGAATGCAGTAAAATATTTTGATTCTAGGTGCTTATCCTTGTATTAGATGTTTTGACTATGTAACTAATTATGAGATTAGACGAAAGAATAATTATCAAAATTTCGGTAGCATTGAATAGAGAGAAACTGTTGTTTTAGTTCACATTGTCTGCATACAGAGCTAGAGATTAGCGAATACAGTTATGAATAGGAAGTTAAAATGAATGACAAAGCCCAGATGCTCCGGAATACATGGACTGCACTACATCTATAGGGATAATGCGAAAATCTCCACTACCTACGTCGAGGGCAAAACAACACCATATAGATTCAGCTCACCCCACGACTACCTATGGCGAACAGTACTATAGAAGTAAAGTTCATCCTTCGGTCAAAATCTAAATTTAATCTGTGCCCCGGTTAGCCACAAACAAGGATATACAACCCAAGTTGTCTCGGCTCCCAGATGGGAACTCTTAGCCCGGCCTAGGCCCCTTACCTAGGCCTCTCCATCGGGGCCCCGATGGAGAGGCCTAGGTAAATTTAATCTGTGCCCCGGTTAGCCACAAACAAGGATATACAACCCAAGTTGCCTCGGCTCCCGGATGGGAACTCTTAGCCCGGCCTACCCAGGCCTCTCCATCGGGGCCCCGTCCAACCCCCCCCCCCCCCCCCCCCAATACCAGTCAGCGGAACCCTCAACTTCACCAAGGCCCAGTTGTTCCATCGGGACCCCGTCCGACCGGATACTCCCCAATACCAGTCAGCGGAGCTCTCAACTTCGCAAAGGTCCTCTAGCCCCCCCCCCCCCCATGACAAGGTGGTTCCCTCTCGTGGGGGGGAGGGCAGTTATGAACAATGTCTCTAAAAGTTTCAGAAAGAAATGCCCTCGGGGAGGGGAAGGAGACTTAAAATGCGGTGGGTAAATGATGTCAAACAAGACAATGTTGTTATAATTGGCCAAGGACAATAGATGTAACTCAGGAAAAATACGTTTAGAGAACCAACTGCATATTCTGATTAGACTCCATAAGCCTCATTGTGCATGTATTTTTCAAAGAGTAAGTTTTTATGGGTGGGCGGATGTGTGTGTGTGTGTATAGTAGGGAAATATTAGGTACAATACATTTTTTATATTGAAACTTGAGGTGAGACTTCGAAATTTCCCATTTTTCGATGTAACAAAAGTCCCTTATGAATATGCTAAAATGATGTCTATTTAAATCTCGGATTATCTTGCATAAAGAGAGTTTATTGATGACGTTTTCAGGGAAAATATTCCCAATGTTTTTCGAAGAATATGAATGAAAATAAGAAGTACAAAGAGTGACTAATATTTGAATAAAAAATTATTTCTTGCTTAATCGAGTTCTTCGAACGTTTGTCACAATGCACAACATTGAGCTGCCTCATAAAAAAAAAAACCCTTTAAATCCATTTCTTTTGTTGACCTTTGAGTTTGTTGAAGCCTCCTATATGTAAATTCATTTCTTATCCATGATGAAAATTCAGAGATCGTGTGACAGAAAGGTCTTGCCGGACTCTAAAAGCTTCGCAAGGATGAGAGTGACGAAAATGGTGAAACTGAAACAAAATGGTTTTAGTGCTCTTTGAGTTCAAGGAGGGTCCGTTCTTCTTTTTTCGGTTTTGTGAATGAAGAGATCAAAAAAACATTTGTCTTCAACAAAATTCGCATACGACAACAAGTGCGAAACTCTGGATAAACACGACTACGGAGGCTGCAACCCCCTCCCCCCTCCTCTTTTCACGTCGTGTCTCTGGCATCTCTGTTCCTTTTTCTTCTTTTCCGTATTTTATGCATGCTACCAGCCAGCCTCTAAGTGTCTGTGTGTGTTATTTGTTTCCCCGGCAACAAAGGACATCATCCCTGCTTGTCCCGATGATGACTGTGCCGGGTGGCCAAGGCGACACATGGCCTGAGTGCCCGCTCTGCCCCACTGGCTCCAGCCCAGACAATGGCAGTGCTGCCCTATGCGGTCACATCAACGGAGTTATGTCCGCGCGCTGGCGCTAAAAAATTGCAGGAAGCCACCATCTCTGGCCCGAAGGTAATGAGCTGTGGAGAGACGTCGAGGTTGAGGGAAGGGGAGTAAGGGAGAAGGGAGAGATGGTAAGAGGGGGGAGGGAAGACAAGGGGGGACTCTTTGGTTGCGATGGTGGTTTGTGGTTGCAAAAAGGAGATGGGAACGGGAAGGCTGGTTGTTAGATCAGCAGCGAGTATGCGCTTTCGTGCTGAATCGAACAGATGAACAACTAGTGGATTCAATTTTGCTGAAAACATTTGACGCCTGGTTTGCTTCTGGGATATTTGGGTTCGAATCCCATTCAGGATGAAACAAAATTTTTCAGCAAAATTATTTCCACAGGACATTTTCTGTGACGTTTCATTACCGAACTAGTGGATGTATTGCTCTTTAATTATCGAAATTTCAAAACCATCGGTTTTCTTTTCTCACCAAGCGCGGGGTAAGTAATGGGGGAGATAAATCTCAACACTGATACAGTTGGGACTCAAACCCGGGAGCATCAAGATCATCTGGTGGCGATGCCGAAAAAAAATTTTTTTTTTGCTTTATGGACGTTAAAATAAATGCAGCAGCGCTAGAAAAAAAAAACGAATGCTGTGACAAAAAAGTTTGGCTAAACTTTCAATTTAGAAAAGTGTTTATGAGAGAATGAGATTTTAATCTGATCATATTTGTATCAGTTTCATAAGGAATGGATAAGTGTCAACTCTGAATTCTTTGACGGACTATGAAAGTTGTCCATCAGATCTCTAAAATGGGTGGCTTCATTAAGAAGGTCCAATTTTACAATTCTACACAAGATAGCTTATACCAAAATATTTGAATCGCCACATACCATTTACAGAATTTAAAAACTCATTGAGTGTGTAAGCAATTCATCACATTTTTCATGACATAAAAACGAGGTTACACTCTCCTTTGCAATAAATTAATGCATCTAGTTGGGTTGTTTTACCTCTAAGCGGCACTTTTTTGCACACCATGGGCTAAATGGGCAGGTCACATGGACCCCGAAGGCTCAGAGAAGGTTGGGGGAGGGGACCCACTGGAACAGCTGTTGGGAGATATATGGTAGCCTCCCGTCAAGGCCATCCAGCGTGTTCTTTAACGTTGGGTTGTTTTACCTCTGAGCGGCACTTTTTTGCACACCATGGGCTAAATGGCCAGGTCACATGGACCCCGAAGGCTCAGAGAAGGTTGGGGGAGGGGACCGACTGGAACAGCTGTTGGGAGACAGATGGTAGCCTCCCGTCAAGGCCATCCAGCGTGTTCTTTAACGTGCACAGGGTATGACTCTCCCGCACACGGGGCCACGGCTTAACGTCCCATCCGACGGAGGCGGCCTTTCCAAGCCCATCGGTGTCCCCTACTGACCGCGGGCAGGGCGGGGAATATTGCGGAGATAAATCTCAACGCTGACCCAGCTGGGACTCGAACCTGGGAACTACAGATTACGAGCCTGGCGCGCTACCGACTGAGCCACCCCCGCCCCAATGCATCTAGTTATAAGGAAATTATCAAGTTGGTTAAAGCGAACAAATAGGTTCCCTTGAAGCAGGTAAGAGAAGGTTGTGGCAGAGAAAAACGTTGGGGCCGTGAGAGATGCAGTTGCACTATCATCTAAGTAGAGTTTTGATTAAATACCAAGAAAGCAAATATATTGAAAGTAGAAATGGAGGTTCAGAAATAAATCCCTCACTGGGTGCATAAAATATCACTATTGACCCGAGATTTTCTTTTCCTTAAGATAGTCATTTTGAGGAATAAAATTTCGTACACAGCCACATGGTGTCGATGGATTTCATATGAATATCATTTATATTTAAATTAAATATGAAAAGCGTTATGAACACGTATCAGATAATTGGAGCTTCCTAAAAGAGTTTGTTGGACAATCATAAGTACAAGTGTCTGTGACATTGGGTTGGGTTGTTTTACCTCTGAGCGGCACTTTTTTTGCACACCATCGGCTAAATGGCCAGGTCACATGGACCCCGAAGGCTCAGAGAAGGTTGGGGGAGGGGACCCACTGGAACAGCTGTTGGGAGACAGATGGTAGCCTCTCGTCAAGGCCATCCAGCGTGTTCTTTAACGTGCACAGGGTATGGCTCTCCCGCACACGGGGCCACGGCTTAACGTCCCATCCGACGGACGGCGGCCTTTCCAAGCCCATACTAATTTCTAAAAAAAATCGTTGCCAGATATTTTTTCTGAATTTTGTAATCAACCCTAGTGTTTGGATACTTTTTTGAGCGACTGTAGGTGGTCATATTATTTTGATACTAGATCGTGTGGGCTCACTCACGGAAATATTGAGCGTGTGCAGTTACCGTTCACAGCAAACTGGAGCGTGTGCAGTAACTGCACACGCTCCAGTTTGCTGTGAATGGTAACCGGAACGTGTACAGTTGCTGTACACACTCCAGATATTTTTCCTGAATTTTGTAATCACGTGACACGAAGGTTGCCAGATCACTAATTTCTAAAAAAATCGTTGCCAGATATTTTTTCTGAATTCTGTAATCAACCATAGTGTTCGGATACTTTTTTGAGCGATTGTACAGTTTTATGTTCTTTTTTTAAAAACATTTCGTCTAAGTTTGTATTAAAGTGCAAACTTCACATTCACAATATCCATTATTTTTCGTGCTCCTGTGTTTCTTATGGCACTCTGTGAGTCTTATGGAAGGATGCTGTGGGAAAACAACTTATTCTGCCAGACAGATACAATCATTCAAATGCTGCACAATTTTCTCAAGACTATTCATAAAGGATTTTCAAAATGGTTTTCAATATTTAGTTAAATAACTCTTTTTACGATCTTTCGTTCAGAGTTCCAATTTTGATTAAGACATTATTAAATCTGAAGTAATCGATCATTTACAGGGGTAAGAATAATAATTAAGTTTGAAGAATAATTACCTCTATCTGAACGAGATACGAACCACCAGTTACTCTGACAACTGAGTTGGGTTGTTTTACCTATGAGTTGCACGTTTTTGCCCGCAGTGGGCTAAAGAGCCCCAAGGGCTCAGAAAAGTTTGGGGGAAGTGGATCCGCTATACAGCTGACAGATAACGCCGGTAGATAGGAGATTATGCTTAAATGATAAATTAAAAATAAAGAGCACTAAAAGAGATATAAATAGAGGATAGCACCACTTATTTTGTAGGAACTGAGCGTAGAGTAGCACAAGCAAAAAGAAAATATGGAAACTTCCCATCAAGGTCTCCTGCACACAGTGTCATGGCTTAACGTCCTATCTGGCTTTTCAAGTTCACTGGTGTCCTCTTTCTTACCTAGGTCAGCGGAGATAAATTTCAACCCCAACACAGTTGTGACTCTAACCTGGAGACTGCAGATTAAGAGCGTGATATGTTATTGACTGAGCTAACTCCTTTCATCATAGTGCTGAGTTACAAGACTATAGAGCTGTTAGAAGCAGATAGGAACTTCCCTTCAGCTCCTGAAGACCTATTTGAAGCAGATAGGAGCTTCCCTTCAGTTCTTGGAGAGCTGTTAGAAGCAGATAGAAACTTCCCTTCAGCTCCTGGAGATCTATTCGAAGCAGATAGGAGTTTCCCTTCAGTTCTTGGAGAACTGTTAGGAGCAGATAGGAACTTCCCTTCAGCTCCTGAAGATCTAAGCAGATAGGATTTGAAGCAGATAGGAGTTTCTCTTCAGTTCTTGGAGAGCTGTTAGAAGCAGATAGGAACTTCCCTTCAGCTCCTGAAGATCTATTTGGAGCAGATAGGAGCTTCCCTTCAGTTCTTGGAGAGCTGTTAGAAGCAGATAGAAACTTCCCTTCAGCTCCTGGAGATCTATTCGAAGCAGATAGGAGTTTCCCTTCAGTTCTTGGAGAGCTGTTAGAAGCAGATAGGAACTTCCCTTCAGCTCCTGAAGATCTATTTGAAGCAGATAGGAGTTTCCCTTCAGTTCTTGGAGAGCTGTTAGAAGCAGATAGGAACTTCCCTTCAGCTCCTGAAGTTCTATTTGAAGCAGATAGGAGTTTCCCTTCAGTTCTTGGAGAGCTGTTAGAAGCAGATAGGAACTTCCCTTCAGCTCCTGGAGATCTATTTGAAGCAGATAGGAGCTTCCCTTCAGTTCTTGGAGAGCTGTTAGAAGCAGATAGGAACTTCCCTTCAGCTCCTGAAGATCTATTCGAAGCAGATAGGAGCTTCCCTTCAGTTCTTGGAGAGCTGTTAGAAGCAGATAGGAACTTCCCTTCAGCTCCTGAAGATCTATTTGAAGCAGATAGGAGTTTCCCTTCAGTTCTTGGAGAGCTGTTAGAAGCAGATAGGAACTTCCCTTCAGCTCCTGGAGATCTATTTGAAGCAGATAGGAGCTTCCCTTCAGTTCTTGGAGAGCTGTTAGAAGCAGATAGGAACTTCCCTTCAGCTCCTGGAAATCTATTCGAAGCAGATAGGAGCTTCCCTTCAGTTCTTGGAGAGCTGTTAGAAGCAGATAGGAACTTCACTTCAGCTCCTGAAGATCTATTTGAAGCAGATAGGAGCTTCCCTTCAGTTCTTGGAGAGCTGTTAGAAGCAGATAGGAGCTTCCCTTCAGCTCCTGCAGAGCTGTTAGAAGCAGGTAGGAGCTTCCCTCAGTTCCTGGAGAGCTGTTAGAAGCAGAAAAGAGCTTTCCTTCAGCTCCTGAAGAGCTGTTAGAAGCAGGTAGGAGCTTCCCTCAGTTCCTGAAGAGCTGTTAGAAACAGATAGGAGCTTCTCTCCAGCTCCTGGAGAGCTGTTACAAGCAGATAGGAGCCTCATTTTAACTTCAGGGCAACTGCTAGAAGTAAGCGGGAACTTTCCTTCAATGCCTGTATATAACAGGAGCAGCACTGAGCTTCCTTTCAACAACTGGGCAGAATTCTTGACCAGGACACAAGTGACTCAAACCTGTTAACCTCAGGTTAGGAGACTGATTGGTTCCATTACGATTCCTTCTCGCATTGTATAGTTTGTCGTTTGTGCTTAAGCGAAATAGATAAGATTATACTTTGGAAATCAAAGTTTAACTATTTGACTCCTTTTTTCCCCCTTTGCTTTCTTTAAATCTTTTGAGCCTTTTTCTACAACCGGAATTTCGTTCATGAAAGAATTTAGGAAAAGCCCTAACTACACCATTTAAGCAAGGAAAAAGCATTTTAAAGGTCTCCTGCAGAAATCTAGCTACAAATTCAGCTGCAGAAATCTAGAAACAAGTTGCACAGCAAAAAAAGTTTCACCTGTAAAAGATACTGATGACATCTCTACCCAATAATCCTTCCTATTGCTCTGATGAGCTGGATTTGAATCAATTACAGAGCATGACAATGTATGTTTGCATCCTTCTCTTCATTACAAGATGTTGCTTCTAAAGATTTCAACGATTGTTCTCTATTGGACTTATCAGGTTACATTTCTGCAACTGCCTACCCTGAAATCGATGTTATTTGCTGTATTAGAAGTTAGCAATATCACTCCTCAAGTTAAAAAAAAAGGATATAATCCCGAGTATATTTTTTCTTCTTCTCATCTTGAAGCAGGTCTTTCAGCAATAACAAAGTTATTAACAACGCAGACATCCGTCTGAAGTTGCATCTCTTATTCTTGTTTCCACGCACCTCAAGAAAGTAGTCTATATCACTATGATTATAAGGACAATCATCTTTAAACCATTTCCCATAATTCTCCACTGCGTGCACCTTTACCCCCTCCAGGCCTAATTAGTTCCGAGCAGTAGAAGGACGGGGACGAAGAACGGAGGCCATGAAAGTAAGGGTGGGGTTTGGGGTGGATGGGGGGGGGGGGGTTCAGGAGCAGGAAATGATCCATTAGAACTACTTTGGTCACTCCGCAGAGATGATGCTCGGAAGATTTCTCAGATGCAACATGGTTGCCATAACTAACGTTATTAGTCGTCGCCTTATCTTTTGTCTCGTGCTGTCAGATGCAGTGTTCCGTGACGTCACGCTCCGTGTCCTACTTGCGCATGCGCACGAGACTCCTTTGGGATGCGGCGTGGTTGCACAGGTGCGTCAGGCGAGGTTAAAATGTCACGACGAAGTATTCCATCCGATGACTATCTGGGATGGAAATATGACTCTCTGAAATTTCGGTGGCCAGTTGGAGATTTATGAGGGAGGGTGGAAAGAGAGAGAGAGAAACAAACTGAAGACGGCAATTTCTGACAGGTGAAGGAACTCTTCCGCGGTTTTCACCCTTTTTGAGAGGAAACAGACGATGGGAGACACGCAAGTTGATCATTTTAAGGGTAACCGCTAGATGGCAGTGAGAGCGTTTGTTGATTTTTGTTGACAATAGTCGTTTTTTTTCAATCAATGTCAAATATTTTCAAAGGGGACTTTTTTTTTTTTATCAGTTTCGCATTTTAGTTTAATAAGTAGTTGGTATTAAAGGCAATATGTCTTTGTATGACTGTAACTGGCGACAGATTAAAACTTCTCGGCTTTAAAAATTCAAGTACTTTCCCTCATCCAAATTCAAAAAATTTAAAATAAATTATATTAATTATATTAAGCAGGATTTTGGGTAAAATGTATGATTTCCCAAAACAGATACTGATGTTTACTCAGATAATGTTTTTTTTTTTTTCGTTTTTGCAAGTATTTGTTACAATTTACATTTTGTAATACTTATTGAAACCGTCCCGTGGCCGAGTGGTTAGCACGCTTGGCTACTGATCTAAGGGACCTGGGTTCGAGCCCCGGTATTAGGCATGGATGTGTGTGTCGGTTTTCTGATGAGGTCCTGCCATCCTCTCAGACCTTTTACTGTGGCATATAAACTGACAGGCTCCTGTCAGATCTCTGTGGCAAGCAGCTGCTTGAGGGGTGTTTATTTATTTTTTAATAATTATTGAATTTACACATCTATTTTAGTTTTTACAATGTAAATTTTACATTCATTAAATTTTGCGTTTATTTAAAAATTAGGATGTAAGATAGAAAAAAAAACGTAAATATTGTTAGTAAATTATTATTATTAATTAAACAAGATTTCAAAATTAAAAAATAGTATAAAGTCTTAGCTTTTATTAAATATAAAAATTTTATAAAAATAAAAAAAGATCTCATTCAAATAAATGGTTTTGCATTATGAAAGACTTATGAACGAATTTATATTTATTATAAATATTTTAATAATATTATTGTACTGCATTTTGAAATTATTCACTAACTAGAAGAATAAAATATCACCTCATATGAGATAAGATTTCAAAGAGAATGAAGTCTTAATTTTTCGTTTTTAGTGCCCTCTAACTATAGAAATCATAACTAATGCATGGATGGGAAATGCAAATAATACTACTATTTTATTCGTGTTTATAAAACACAAAGAAAATGTTTTATTTGTCTCTTAAAACGAATGAATTACCTTTCCCACCCAAAATAACTGCCAAAATAACAAAATTTACTACCAGTTATTTCAGATTTATATGGGGCGGGGGTGGCTCAGTCGGTAGCGCGCCAGGCTCGTAATCTGTAGTTCCCAGGTTCGAGTCCCAGCTGGGTCAGCGTTGAGATTTATATCCGCAAAATTCCCCGCCCTGCCCACGGTCAGTAGGGGACACCGATGGGCTTGGAAAGGCCGTCGGATGGGACGTTAAGCCGTGGCCCCGTGTGAGGGAGAGCCATACCCTGTGCACGTTAAAGAACACGCTGGATGTCCTTGACGGGACCAGATGAACAGATAAAGGTCAGATTCTTAAAAATAATCTTAAATTTCTCTTTTCAGGGAGCGACGACAATAAGCATCACCAAGGCGTGGGTCTGCTTCTCAGCAGACACGCTAGTGATGCTCTTCTAGGATATGAGTGCATTAATGAAAGGTTTCTTACAGCAAAATTTCAGACAAGCGTTAAAGACCTGAATGTTATCTTCTGTTATGCCCCCACTGAGGATGCCGATGAGGATGAGAAGGATAGGTTTTATGAACAACTTCAGGATATTTTGAATTCTGTCAAGAAAGGAGATATTACCCTTGTTCTTGGTGACTTCAATGCCAAAGTTGGTACTGACTCTGACCTTTGGGCAGGAGTAATAGGCCCTTTTGGTATTGGTAGCTGCAATGGCAATGGGCAACGTTTCCTACAGGTAAGTAAACTCAATGGTTTCAGAATAACTAACACATATTACAAACACCGCGACATACATAAATACACATGGGTTTCACCTAATGGGCTGCATAGGAATATGATTGATTATATATTAATTAACAGCAAATGGGCTAGTTCTGTTAGAAATACCAGGGCATATAGGGGAGCTGAAATTGGATCTGACCATTACCTTGTTAAAAGTGTCTTACAACTTAAACTTAAAAAGTGTTGTGCTAGGGTTAAAAAATTTGCTTTTAATATTGAAGCTCTGAAAGACCCAGTTATAGCCAAAGCTTACCATGATAGGTTACTTAGTCATTATGACAGTCATGGTATGCTTACTACTGAAGTTGAGGAAGAATGGGATCATTTTAAACAGTCTTTTTTGGACACTAACAGTACTCTTTTAGGAAAAAAGGAGCAGAAGAGGCAGAATTATCTGAGTGATATGGCACTTGAGCTTATTTCAGAAAGAAAGAACTGCAGGAATGTCCTTAATCAATACCCTACTAGTACTAATAGAAAGCATTACAGAGAGCTTAATAAAAGTGTAAAAGATCAGTTAGCTGCTGATAAGAATCTTTGGCTTGATGGTTTGGCTGACAAAGCCGAGGAAGCAGTTAGACAGCACAACAGCAGAGAGCTGTACCAGATAGTTAATGTTTTGTATGGTAGAAAACGGACAGGTATACAGGGATTGAAGGATAAACAGGGTAAGGTTATAGAAGTTGAGGATTCTGTCATGGCTAGGTGGGCTGAGCATTTCAGTGATATTCTGAACAATGCGATTAGTTCTATTCCCATTGTTTGCAATGATCATAGATGCATTGGTGGCTTTAATGTTGGCCCTATAACACAATCTGAAGTTATTTTGGCTGTTTCTAAACTTAAACTTCATAAATCCCCAGGGGTAGATGAAATTACTACCGAAATGCTTAGAGCTGGAAATGTTTCGGTTACCACTTGGATGACTGAAATTCTGAATATCTTTTATGATAAAGGCATGGTTCCTAAGGATTTTACCAGAGCTATTGTTATCCCTATTTTCAAAAAAGGTGATCGCAGTTCTTGTGATAACTATAGGGGTATTAGCCTACTCTCTGTTCCAGGTAAAGTTCTTTCCATGATTGTGCTTAATAGAATTAAGAATCTGGTTGACAGTCAATTGCGTGATGAGCAATGTGGATTCAGAAATGGTAGAGGATGTGTGGATCAGATATTTTCACTTAGGCAGATTCTTGAGAAATGTTTAGAGTTTCAGAAACCTTTGGTTGCTAACTTTGTTGATTTCAAAAAGGCTTTCGACTCTGTTGATCGTGAAATCATATGGTATACCTGAGAAGTTAGTTACCATAATGAAAGCTCTCTATAATAATACTGAGTCGTGTGTGAGAGTTGGTAAGGCTTGTAGCAATTGGTTTAGCATTACTTCTGGTGTTCGACAAGGGTGCATTTTGTCTCCTTTTCTCTTTAGCTTGGTTATTGATTATGTTATGCGAAATTCACTTCAAGGGAAAGATTTTGGCCTTAAATGGGCTGGAGATACGAAAATTTCTGATTTAGATTATGCTGATGATTTAGCCCTTTTGGCAAATGATGTTGATGAGATGAACTCTTTCATTCGAGCTGTTGATGAGACTGGTAGTAGAGTAGGTTTGGTTATAAACAGAGAGAAAACTAAAGTGATGAAAATTGGTCAGACAGGCTGTGATTCAGTTAATCTGAATGGTTGCAGTCTTGAGCAGGTGTCACAGTTTAATTATCTTGGGAGCTATGTAACAGATAATGGTGATGTGCGGCATGAGATTAACAGACGAATAGGGATTGCTGCCGGGACTTTTAAGAATCTATGGAGAGTGTGGAGAAATAGGCGTATACACCTAAAGACTAAAATTAGACTGTATAATAGTTTGGTTCTTTCTAGGGTTAGTTATGGTAGTGAAACTTGGACACTTTGTAAACAAGATAACAGGAAACTAGATGCTTTTGATTCCAGATGCTTACGCAGTATCTTGGGCATTAGATGGTTCAACTTTGTAACTAATGATGAGGTTAAGCAAAGGAGTTTGCAACCTCCTTTAAGCAGCATATTGTGCAGAGAGAGAGACTCCGTTGGTTTGGCCATGTTGCCCGTATGGATAATTATAGATTGGCGAATAGGGTTATGAACAGTGTGCCTAAAGGCCTCAGAAAGAAGGGGAGACCTAGGATGCGGTGGGCGGACAATGTCAAACAGGACCTTGTTAGAATTGGTGTGCAGTAGCCAGATGCAGTAGATGTAGCTCAGGATAGACTTGCTTGGAGAACTAAATTGCACCGTCTGGTTGGACCTCCGTAGCCCATGGCTGCTTGGGATGATGATGATGATGATATAAACTGACAGGCTCCTGTCAGACCTCTGTGGCAAGCAGCTGCTTGAAGGGGTATTTATTTATTTTATTATTATCGCCGCTAAAGGTGAAAACATTGCTTATTGAATATAAGTTAATGTTTTTCAAATTTCTGTCAACATTTATTTTTTGCTTCTGATAATGTCCCTTTTCATGTACAGTCGCTCAAAAAAGTATCCGAACACTAGGGTTGATTACAGAATTAAACGTGTAAAAAACTTTGGTAACTATTGAAATAAAATCATTTACATGTATAATAGAAGAAAAAAAAATATCGAAACTCAACCTTAAGAATTCTTAATTTAAAAATATCTGATAAACTAAAAGGAATTTAGAAGATCCCCCCCCCAAAAAAAAAATGGCCAATTACCTCCTCTGTAACAACTTTATCCCGTGAAATTGCAAAACAAAATAAAGAATATATTTGTGAATTAAAAAAAGTCAAACTCTGAAATTTTATTCATTCATAGTACAGGCAATGGTTGACTCACAAAAACTACTTATTCTCTTTGTAGAGCAGAACCACACCCAGTTCACGTTGAAGTACAAGCTGGACAGCTTTAGCCAGAAGGTTTCCTCTGTCTTGGAACTGGTCTCACGTGGATCCCCCCCCCCCCCCTATGGTACTCTATGCCCTTGGTGTTTTTTTTTTCTTGACCATTTAACACATTGTGCACAAAAAGTGCGCTCAGAGGTAAAACAACCGAATTCAAATGACAGACACTTCACGTTAAAAGGAACCCGAAATCTTATTTGGATGAAAGAAATCAACTAGGCTTGGATGAAGAAAATGTCAGAGCTGTCTCACAAGTTGAGAATATTAATTTTTTTCAGGGGAAAAAAACGCGTTTATCTTGCTTAGTCCTCCTCACTGAGATGTAGACGTCTGAAATCAAGTCATGGGAATATTTGTGAGAATGTTTTAACATACACTAATTAGACTTATTATTCGCAATTTATTAACACTTCAATGAAGGGAAAAAAATCCAGTTTTCATATTATTACTTTGCATTATCCTGCATTTCTTAAAAACGAATAGTTTTCAATTGTTGCAATGACAAGACTTCATGAAAATAGTCTTTTTAGAATGGAGCCATCTAAAACCTGAATGAACACTGATGATGGACTTTTGGAGTGAAATAACTGAAGCAATTACCTCCACCAGATATGTTTTTTCTTTTGCATGGTATTAAATAAACGGAACATTGCTACACGTCTTATACAGCCTTTTATATCATTGAAGAACTCTCTTTGATAAATATAAGTGTAATCAAATGGAACTGTAATGACATACGAAACTAGACATTGCTCAGCTTCTTAAAGCTTTAAACAATCCCTAATCATCATAAGTTCAAAATAAAATTTCTGTCTCAAAGGCGCTTGATGACTCCTGCATGGTGAATCTAACACCAATGCTTTGAAAGAGTAACAAATTAATCCCAGGAGATAAAATTTTGAAAAAAGAAGACAAGAAAAGAGAAATGTTGATAAAAATTCATAGTCGCCTGTCAGACGAAGTGCAAAAGAAAAAAAAAAGATTAATTTGTTGTTGACGTTATACAGTGAAGTTTATTTGGAACACGTGATAAAACTGCAGTTCAACTAGCAGTAAATAATGTTAAGAAACCGCATGTAAAGATATGTGAATTTATTGATTCATTATTTTTCTATCGGATTGTGGGAGTTTAAAGTTTGAAGGATCTCTTCAAAGTGACCCGATTTGCCCTTTGTTGATATTAATTATTGCACTTTTTTTTAAACATGACAATATGACATTGTTCTTTACCTAAGTTATATTTCGTTTTTCTCAACAAGATGAATATTTTCAATATTCATACGCTATCATAAATAATAAATACCCCCTCAAGCAACTGCTTGCCACAGAGATCTAACAGGAGCCTGTCAGTTTATATACCACAGTAGGAGATCTGAGAGGATGGCAGAACCTCAGCAGAAAAACGACACACACACATCCATGTCTAATCCGGGGCTCGAACCTAGGTCCCTTAGATCAGTAGCCAAGCGTGCTAACCACTCGGCACGGGACGGCTATTAAAAATGTTCACGATAGTGTATAACTTAAAAATTATCAGTGGCCTAAGGTACTTTATGAGAAGTTATATATATATGTAAAGACTCGTAATAAAACTTGATAGGCAAAATAATAATATTTATCTCTTCCAATTATTGTCTGTAGCTTATTCCGCATGTGCCTGCTTGGATAGAGCGTTTCACCTGATTTTGCATTTATTGGGTTACTGTGCATTTCATTTTGTGTTTGCTATGGTTGGATTGTTTTATCTCTAAATGATCTAAATGACAGTTTCATGCAAACAATGAATTAAATAGTCATATCACAAAGGCCCCAAGAATTAGGGTTGAGTAGGTGTCCACTTATTGAATATTAGGATAATTTACAATCCTGACGGATTGAATATTACAATCCCGACAAGTCATCCAGCGTGTTCATTAACGTAACCAGGATATAACTTTTCCCACACGTCGGCCCACAATTCAATGTCCTATCCGATGGACGGTGTCTTTTCAAAAACATGATATGTTCTTTTCCACTTAGGAATAGCGAAGTAAATCTCAACGCAGAAACAGTGAGGACTCGAAACTAGGGTACAGTCGATCAAAGAAGTATCCGAACACTATGGTTATAATTCAGAAAAAATATCTGGCAACGATTTTTTTTAGAAATTAGTGATCTGGCAACCTTCGATATCACGTGACACGAAGGTTGCCAGATCACTAATTTCTAAAAAGAATCGTTGCCAGATATTTTTTCTGAATTCTGTAATCACCCATAGTGTTCGGATATTTTTTAATATATATAATGCGTATGAATACAGGGTGAATCTGAAAAAGTGGGCAAAACTTTACGGGGTGGTAGAACGCAGCTATACGAGCAATATTCGTCATAGAATGTAAGGTCGGAACGCAAGCGGTGAGAAGTTAAAAGGTAGTTTTCCACTGTCACATTTAAAGAATGAACACAAGAAGGAGAGGAGATACTTCAGAAAACATTCTATTAACAGGAATGTAATTGAGATACATGCTCAAAGAAATTGCTCAAAAGAGCTGCCGCCAGCTGTAATGCAGGCTTCACACAGGCGGGATAGGGACCGTTGGGTGCCGTTGGGTGCGAGGACCGACCCTTTTATACCATTTCCAACGCCACCTAGCGGCTCGCCGTTTGCGTTCCGATCATACATTCTATGACGAATATTGCTCGTATAGCTGCGTTCTACCACCCCGTAAAGTTTTGCCCACTTTTTCAGATTCACCCTGTATATAATGCAATGAACATGGAGCGTGTGCAGTTACCGTTCACAGCAAACTGGAGCGGTTGCGGTTAATGTTCACAGCACATTGGATCGTGTGAGCTCACAAAGACCTGGATCGTGTGGGCTCACTCACGGAAATATTGAGCGTGTGCAGTTACCGTTCTCAGCAAACTGGAGCGGTTGCGGTTAATGTTCACAGCACATTGGATCGTGTGAGTTCACAAAGACCTAGATCGTGTGGGCTCACTCACGGAAATATTGAGCGTGTGCAGTTACCGTTCACAGCAAACTGGAGCGTGTGCAGTAACTGCACACGCTCCAGTTTGCTGTGAACGGTAACTGGAGCGTGTACAGTTGCTGTACACGCTCCAGATATTTTTCCTGAATTCTGTAATCACGTGACACGAAGGTTGCCAGATCACTAATTTCTAAAAAAATCGTTGCCAGATATTTTTTCTGAATTCTGTAATCAACCATAGTGTTCGGATACTTCTTTGAGCGACTGTACGAGTCTAGTGCGTAACTAAGTAAGCTAAACCATGTCCCAACGTTTACTAGGCTAGTTATATCTCAAACTATTTCTTCATTCAGTGGCGAAATATATACTGTGTTTGTTTTCCAATCAACTTCTAGTATTTTTGGAGAAACTCTCATCAGGTTAAGTTTTTGCTTTTTCTGACGAAAGCGCAAATCAGCCTCTGATGATTAACGTCAACAATGATTTAATAATTATTAATACCTGAGATATAAGTTTTAAAAATTTACTAGTTAAAATGTTTTCAAATGAATTTGGTTGAGGGCTTTATAGTCAGTAGTAGTTTCAACCTGTAAATTATTTGCTCCTGCAGTAAACAACAAAAAATGCTGCGAAAATAACACAGGATAAATGTGTGATAATTTTGATATGAAGACAAACATTGCCAACTTTATTTTGGGGGAAAAGAAACAAGCGAAAATGAGCTTTGACTTCAACAATTTTTAGGCCTTTTTTTTCCATTTTACATTGCAACGAAAGTCAAATCTCCCACACATGAACTGTCGGAAAAGCAATCTCAGAGTCAACCTCTTAGTCAACTTAACTCCGTAAAGACTTTAGATTGGGAAAATTGATGGTTATTGTCAACGACCTGGCGATTCGGGGTCACCTCCCTTGCTCTGTCTTTCCAACTCCTTCTCTCCCTGCACTATTCTCGACATTCCACCATCGTAGGATTAAGTGCAGTCAGCCAGTGAGCAGGGGTGGCCGAGCTGTTTGGGTTTGGTCCATCGACCAACCGGCAAGATTTGACGACCCCAGCCATGGGAGATCCCGCTCGACACAGAGATGTCCCTGGGGCCATAGGTGTCGCGGGGCATGCTGGGATAACTGGGAGCAAGTGACAAGACGCTGAGGCGTACCCTTTCGTCACGCCAGCAAAGATAGCATCTCTGGAGTGCAGGGAGGGGTAGGGCAGGTCACTCACCGGGAACGCGGTGCCGAACTGGACGGCTCATCTCTCTCTTACTTATGCAGAAGGTTTTTGGTTGTTTAGCCGAGAAAAACCAAGGTAAACGAAAAGAAAAATGCTACTTTACTTTAATGTGTGCTAGCTAAATGTTGCTTTAAATTATATTCTTACGTTTCTCTGCAAATAAGGAAGTCATAAATAATTTAGAATGAAAACGTCTTTAGAGAGGACTACGTGGATTAATTGAATGAAATGGAAATTCATTGATTCTTCGGCAGCTAATTTGATTTTTTTAAGAGGGGGGAAATTTCCTTTTTAATTTTCTTATAATTATTATTGTAAAAATCATTTGATTTAAAAGGGGGGCATGAATGAAATTAAATTCTCAATCTCTTTTATATTTGTATTGTGGAAAGTGTCAAAAGTAACATGAACAGAAATCAGTAACTTCTTAAATAAGCTTTTCATGAAAAGATGTGACTGGAGATAATTTAAAGATTTCGATCAAATCGGTTTAAAAATCGATTTCCAAAAATATGCATTTAATATTTAAAGAGTTATGGAAGCTGAAACATTTAGCAAGGTAGCCAGTTCTGGAAAAAGTCATTCAAAATTAGCAAAAATTATTAAAATTTTTACACTAACTGCTAAAAATGCTCCTACATATCTTAAATAAGTTTAGCATAACGGTTATTTCGTTCGTTTCAACTTGTTTTCATAACTTTTTAGAGCAATTATTTAAACTGGCATTGTTACTGTTAAATATACCAATTTTCGTAACTCTATATAAAATAATAAATAAATAAATACCCCCTCAAGCAGCTGCTTGCCACAGAGGTCTGACAGGAGCCTGTCAGTTTATATGCCACAGTAGGAGATCTGAGAGGATGGCAGGACCTCAGCAGAAAAACGACACACACATCCATGCCTAATCCGGGGCTCGAACCCAGGTCCCTTAGATCAGTAGCCAAGCGTGCTAACCACTCGGCCACTATTTAAAATCAATATTGAAATAGATTTGATTGAGATCTTTACCTTGTGTTATAATAATAATTTTTATTTCCATTTTATTATGGAATACAAAGATTTTATTCTCGTTAATATAATACAATTCACATAAAACAGAAAAGGGACACACAACTAAAAAGTTCAATACAGAATTTGACAAGACTGAGCACCTTAACTAAATTACATTAAATAACACACTTGTGGCAAATATCTACTGTGTGAAACGTCAGCATTTTAAGCATTCAAAAACTATTAATGAGTTTAAGTAGTTAACAAACTATGTTTGAATGCAGAAAACTTTTCAGCTCCTTTTAAATTATTATCTAAATTATCCCAAACTTTCGCACCCTGAAAGGCTAGTGATGCTTGTCCATAATTTGTTCTGCATAATGGTAATTCTAGTTGCATTTTTTGATAAAAATCTTGTTTGAGAAATTACTGAGTTCCGTATCTGAGATACTATTAGCTTTACATGGAACCCTACCTAAAAGTTGCCCCTGAATGTATATATATATATAAAAAACTAATAATTTAAGGAAACTGTTAGCTTGATATTTTCAGAGAAGTGTGTCATGTTCTTTTTTAAAATACTTGGAAAATAAAGTGCAAAAAATAAATAACATGATTATGTCTTCGGAATGATTCCAAGGAACTAAAATAGTTGTACCATAAAATTCTGCCATTTCGTGGCAGAGTGGTTAGTGCTGTGGCTACTGATCAAAGAGACGCGAGTTCGAGCTTGGATAAGGCATGGATGTTTTGAATTCTTTCTGCTGAGGTCTCGCCTTTCTCGCAGATCATCTTTATGGCGTATTAAACTGGCAGGCTCCTGTCAGACCTCTGTGGCAAACAGCTGCTTGAGAAAGTATAAAATTCTGTAAATGTGGGCATTGTTGTTTTAATTCACAGATAAATATATTATGAATTTAAATAGGAGATGTTTTGGTATTTGCAGATAGAAGCGTGCTTGGCTACTAATCAAATGTATCCAGTTTCGATCCCGGGATGGGGCATGGTGTTGTTTCCTTTCTTGCGTTGTGTTTCTGCTGAGATCTCGCCTTTTCCCACTTCTCTATGGTGTGCTCTATTGACAGTTTCTGTCAGACCTGTTTGACAAGCAGTATTTGAGAGGAAATTTATTTTTCCTTTATGACAGCATAACCGGCTTAAAACGATTTTAAGAGATTAATTTCTTCTACTGCAAAATGTCTTAGACTGCAAATGATTATCACGATTATCTTTTAATTCAAATGGCTGATTCAAAAAGTAAAATTTGAAAACTTCAACTAATTACTGTGAAAAGTCATTTAAATAGGATTATCTTAATCAGGTTTTATTTTAATGTAAGTACGAAAAGGAATTAATGATTGAGTTTGGATATAAATTAAGAATAGGGCTTAAGAAAAAAAAAAGTAAGTTTTAAATATTAGTAATTCTGAAATTATGACATTATAATATGAATTCTCAAAATGTTTTTTTTTTAACTCATTAAAGCTTTTTAAATCTATATAGCATTTGAGTCTCGCTCTTACAACATGTTTTTGACAAAAGCTTAATGCAGGAATTAGAGACGAAATGCTAAAATAGATTGCGAGTTACTTAACAAAGAGGAAATAATAAAGTTATCTTAGAACGTTTCACCAGCGAACCAATGAAAAATAAATATGGTGTGTCTTAAAGCTTTGTTTTATGACCGATTTTATTTCTTATTTTCCCAAATGATTCTTGATAAATTAAAGTTAAATGGCAGGATTTTATGTTTGAAGATGATATTTAGAATTTTATACATAAGTAATGATAATAATATCAAAAATGGAATCCAGTGTTTATTGATATTTTTAGAGGAAAAGTTTTTATTAGAATGAGTTTCAATCAATGGATAAAAAAGAAACACATATCTTTATTTTAAACTGAAAGAGGTGCAAGGAGGTGATCTCTGTAATAAGATAGTTCATCACGACTTAGTGAAATGTTCTAAACTAAGATACAACGATAAATTGTATCACGTTTTCTGGTTCAATTGCTTCAAGTGTCTGGGAAAATATTTGTATAACGGAATAAAATTTTAAAAAAACTATGAAGTAAAAAAAAAGCGTTATTTTGTGAAAATTGCATTTTTATAATAAATTTTGTCAATATATCTACTTTATAAACGTTGTATAAATGATGAGCCAAATCATATCTGCAATATGGGACAACATACTAGGGTGGCACATATTTCCCTGCACACCCAGTTCTCTTTTTACACGGATTTTTGTTTTACACGATTTTGATTTAACACGGTTTAAAAAAAAATCAATTCTCTTTTTACACGATTTATATTGATCTAACACGATTCAAACGGTGCCTTTTTAAAAATCTCCATTTGAATTTAATTCTGAAAAAATATTCCTATTCAAGAAAAATTTCTTAGAATTTACATTTATAACAAATATTGCCGCTTTTATGGTCACATTTTTCGAAGTAGTTTTAACTTTGAAAATGTACTATAGATACACATTTTGTGCACTAAAATCCCCAAAACAAAAACTACACTAACATAACTACACAACAAGTTTTCTCTATTTTATGGAAAAATTGTACAAAACCTACTTCTTTCGGAATAAAGTGGCAACATTGAGTTCCGAGAATTTCGCTCAATTTTTATCTTCAATACATACGTTAGTCTTGGTCACTCATTTCGTGTTTAAAGTTAGAAGTGTTTAGATGTTTAATATAAGAACTCGAAAAAAATTTTGTTTTGTTTTTTGAAGTTTTGTGTGCGTAATATAAATTTATTAAAGTTTGCTGATAGGTAATTTACAATTTTTCATCATCTGATTTGTTAACTACAGTTCAAATATTTTTCGTAAGCCTTCTGTTTGAGGGGGTATTTATTTATTTTTTATTTTTACCACGATGTCTGATAATTCAACCATACAAAAGCAGAAAAGGAAAGCTATCTCTTTGGATACTAAGATCCAAATTTTAGATCGTCTTGCAACTGGAGAAGGTTCAACATCCATAGGTAAATATTTTGGTTTGAACGAAGCTACCGTAAGAACCATCAAGAAAAATGAAGATGCTATTAGAAATCTGTGCTTTCTGGAACAAAACTGAGCGCTAAGTCGTCATCGTACACGAGAGATATTGTAAAAGTGAAGATGTAAAAGGCACTAGTAATGTGTATAGAAGATAACTCGCAAAAAAGAATACCTCTAGAAGGAAATACCATCAAACAGATGGCATTATGAATACAGTATATAAGCAGATACAAGAAATGGAACCAACCACATCAGCTCAGTTAAACAAAATTATGAATTTTCTGCAAGTACAGGTTGGCTTGCAGGATTTCTTCAAAGACACGCGTTTAATAATGTAAAGATAAAAGGTGAGTTGGATCTGCAGATGTGCCGGATATTAAAGAATTTTGTCCAAAATTGACCCAAATCATTGAAGATGGTGGATACACTCCTGATCAAGTTTGGAATGCAAGTGAAACTGGTCTTTTTGGGAAAAAATGCCGAGTAGAACCTACGTAGCAAAATTACAAAAAATTGTTGGTGGCTTTAAAGCAGCTAAGGATCGTGTGACCTTTCTACTACGCAGCAACGCTTCAGGGGATCGTATGTTAAAACCATTGCTCATCAATCAATCCTTAAGACCACGGTCAATGAAAGGTGTAGATTTGAATAAATTGCCAGTGTATTGAATAGCAAACAAAAAAACCTGGGCTAAAAACAAATTTTTAATGAATGGTTCCATAAATGTTTTGTTCCAGAAGTTGAACGCTATTTGAAGAAAAAAAATCTCGAATTTAAAGTTCTATTGATTATAGAAAATGCGCCTGGCCATCCTGTTTTGGAACACCCAAATATGCAAGTCTGTTTTCTGCCGCCTAATACGACATCCTTAATACAACCACTAGACCAGGGAGGGTATAATTGCTACATTTAAAGCTTACTACGTAAGACGAACATTCGAATTCATTTTGGATAAACTAGATAAGGATAAAACACTAACAGTTATTGATGTGTGGAAGAAATTTTCTATTTTAGATTGCATCAGACATACTGGATTGACGTTATCAGAATTAAAACCATCAACTTTAAACGCATGCTGGAAAGCTATTTGGCCAGAATGTGTAAAAAGCAAAGATCCTGTACCCCCAAATACGACTGAATATCCTAATATCATCACTTTAGCACATGCAGTTGGTGGAGAAGGATTTGATGATGTATCGTTTGCAGATATTGATGAATTGCTGGTTGACAAGTTCTTAGCGAAATGAAATAATAGTTGTCCTTGAGACTCCCGATGAAAAACATAAAAGTGATGGTGATGAAGAGGTTCCACTCATTGCAGGTTTAATTAAAGAAGGGCTTCAAATGGCTAGTAAATTGGAAAGTCATTTTCTTACACATGATCCCATTGTCGAACGAGTTGAGCAGTTTAAACGTGAACTGAAGTCATCTATGGCGCGTTATCAAGAATTATACAAAGATCTAGTCAAAGCAGGATCTCAACGATTGATTACAGAGTTCGTTGTCGAAACTAATCAAACTTCAGAATCACTGGAAACAAGTGATAATTTGGTTCCCCATGCCACAGAAAGCATTTCACCATTGGAGTATGAACACGACGGCCAAAATGTTTCAAGCGATGAAAGTGATTTAATTCCAGTCTTAAGCAAACGAATGCGTCTATTGTCAGATAGTGACAACTAATGAAATCTAATTAATAAGCATATGCAAGTCATTTTTTTGTATTATTGAATTAGTGGCATATTATTTTCTTTATGAAGGATAATTTACTTTATATATGTACATATAATTATCTTTATAAGTTTATAAAATAAAAAATGTGTTTAAATGAATAAAAATCAAATAAAAATATAATTAAAGATTTTGATAGATTTGTTTGAAAACAACTTATTATTTGTACTGGGTTTTCACGTCTGGAACCAATCTTCTATTTTTTCATATGCACTCTATTTTTTTTACACGGTTTTTTTGCACGGTTTTTTCGGGAACCTACTACCGTGTTAAAACAGAATTGGGTGTACTTCTATAACTTGCTATTCTACGTAACCTTTGACCTTCCTGCTGGCTGTAAAGTTAGCGTGCGTGGCTACAGATCAGAGGGATCTGGTAGTTTGTTTGTTTTTTTCATAAAAATAAAAAAGTCTATTTTTCATAATAATTTTTAGAACTTTAGAAAATAGTGGCAAAATTTAAATTGTTCTAGAATTAATTAAAATATTTTTATCCCCTAAGTATCCCCTAAGCTGTAAATTTGAATTATTCTTGCAAGTATTAGTTCAACCTAGAAGATCCCATTTTCCAAAGAAACATTGACAAAATATGTCCAAACATCAAAATAGATTTATAATTTTTAGTATTTGTGCGTTAATGCCATATATATATATGAAGAACTATCATAAAAACAACGAAGTTCAGACTAAGATTAATACTTTTGTTCATGAAATAAAACCAGTTATATGACCAGTTTTAGTAAAAACCCGTTTTTGCCAACTATTTCTCTTAACCTATGCACGTTAAAAATCCTCTGTTGGTCTTGACAGGAGGCTTCCATCTCTCTCCCAATAGCTTCTCAGTGGATACTTTTCCTTACAATTTTTTTTTTTGATCCCTTGGTGGACGTCCTTGATATCTGGCCGTTTAGTACATTGACTGACGAAGAAAGTGCCACTCAGAGGTAAAACAATCCAACTCTTAGACCTCCTCTTTCAAATTAAAACTGTCATTTGTCTTATTTCAGTAAGATAAAATAAACGAAAGTTAGACAATTTTGAGATAAAAGGAAAAAACAGCAACAAATCATTGTAAAATAGAAAGCTTTCCAAACAACTTTAGAAATTATGGAAATTGATTTTTGTTTTCGAAAGTCACAAATTACACGCTTATTCTTTCATTTAAAACAAATTCCAACTGCGGAATCCATTTGTTATTGCCACGTTTGCATCTCTATCTTATAAAATTTGTAATCAGTTTTAAGCTCCTAGTGCAGCGCTTCTATGTTGCTTCTGTATTGCCTTACAAATTTTGCCCCATCATTAACTCTAAATGCACCGACCTTCGTGACAGGACTTCATAAATCATTATTCACGCATCAAATGCTTGATACTGAAGTCTCTCCTAAAGTTTCGGATTCTTCAGAACAGGAAAGTTAAACAAGCTCTCCTCCCTCATAAAACCAATTTGCTTCTCAAGTAGTAAAATCTCTCTTTAAATCCCACCTTCACCAAAATGGATTTATTGGTTTGAAAAGTGAGGTCTCTTCAGTTAACACCTAGGATAATATTTTTTTAACAGAAGTGAGATTTCTAACTCTATCGGCCTATCTGCTTTTCATATTTGTGACGTGTTTGTTTGTGGTTTTTGAACTTGTTCGGTAATAACTCTCAAACAGCTGCATGAGTAATTTTCATTTCTAATACTTATATGAACTAGTTTTGACTCCGTATTCAAACAGCAAGGGCATTCGTTCGTAATATATACAACACCTAGTCAGTCATTAGTAAACAAAATATATTAACTTAATTATGTTTGAGCATTTCTCTTTTTACTGAGCACCGAGGCTAGGTTGATGGTAAGGCAAAGCTCTCCTAACAGTAGAATGCCCAAAAGTTTCCAAAAGGAACTTTGACGTGTTTGAGTTTGGGTTTGGGTTTTCGGGTATTGCCTTGGGTACCATTGAGCAGCTAAAAAAGGAAGCTGAAGGATAAGGAAACGAATTAGGTATTCTTCAAGAGCATGATTTCAATGAACAGATGTTACGAGTCGATAAAGCACTCTCTGAGCAATCGGTCGCCCTACTCTGAAATGTATAAGCTCCATACCTGAAGATATGTCTTCACTATCAGTATTACTTCCAAATTTTTGGTATGGAAAAGACAATTAAAAATTAAGAGATGCGATCCATATTTTGTTGAAAATTACCATCTATCATTCACTTTCCTCTCTCCTCCCAACATTTTTAATGAAGAAAAGATGGCGAAGGAAGCAGATTCGTATAAGTTACTTCTGAGTGTAGAAGGTTGGATTGTTTTACCTCTGACACCTTTTTTGCACAAAATGGACTGAATGACCAGGTTGCAAAGATCCCCTGGGTC
Source organism: Ryuthela nishihirai (assembly GCA_038380435.1). Lineage (NCBI taxonomy): Eukaryota > Metazoa > Arthropoda > Arachnida > Araneae > Heptathelidae > Ryuthela > Ryuthela nishihirai. The sequence continues at coordinate 42,234,703 of JAWZYU010000011.1, read as the reverse complement.
TCCGAAAAGGTTGGGGGAAGAGGATCCACTCTACAGCTGTTAGGAGACAGATGGAAGTTTCCCGTTAAAGTCTTCCAGTGTGTTCGTTAACGTGCGTATGGTATGGGCTTTCTTACACACGTACTACGGCTTAACATCCCATCCGATGGACGGCAGCCTTTACAAGCCCATAAATGTCCCCTTTCTGATCGAGGGCAGGGATCTAGCAGATATAAATCTCAATGCTATCAAAGGTTGAATTCAAATTTCGACCTGCAGATTACGAGCCTGGCGCGCTACTGACTGAATCAACCACCGTGACTGAGAGGAGAGATTAGTAAGGTACATTTTGCGTGTATTAATAGAATACAATGAACTAAATTTTAGTGATTTCTAACTAGATTTTAATATTTAAAAGGAACACAAGCTTATGCTTAGGAATGTTTAATTTAAATAATTAGTTCATAATGCTTTTGTGCTTAAGATACTAAGACAACATTTCCTTCTGAATAAATGATGCATGGATTTGCAACCCTTCTCTGAAAATGTTCCTAAAAGTGCCTCAGTGTGCCTTTCTTTTAATTCGGGGTCTTTGTAACGTGACCATTTATCCAATTCCGCTTCAGAAAAGTGCAGTTCAAGGCAGCGAACTAGTGAACACCTTAAGTAAGATTCGAAACCACTACAAAAGTTATAGGTCGTCACAGTACCCACCAGCTAATACTTTCATAAAAAATGCTTTTGATGGTAAACAAAAGGCAATAGTAAAAAACACAAATTCCTGTAGCGGAGCGAATTTAAAGCTTGAACTGCGCAACAAAAAACAACATGAGGAGAACATGATTCTCGAAGCAGGGGGAAAAATGAAGAGAAGGGGGGGATGGGGGAGGAAAAAAAAAGAAATGAACTGGGATAGTTGAGAACCATTCTTTTGTGTGTTTCTCTGTGTCGATTTCAAATCCCTATTTTCGCTACAAGATTAAGATGCACCAAAAGAACCGAAATTTTTCCATATATTGTCTTCGGTCTGACAATTCCCCTAAAAGCCTATTGTTCAATAGTTCTCTCACTTCCGGACGAAAGCAGAGTTATAAGATGACGTAGAAGCCTCGGGCTGCATCATGCTGAGAGAGACTGACGGGCACGACAATTGCTTGGCCTCTATCTCTAAAGGATCTCAATCAATTTACCCGTCAAGTGAGATAAGTAGAATGGAGATTAAAAAAATAACCCGAAATAGGAATCTCAGCAGGAAAAACTAGTTTTTTCCACCAGTTGTTTTGCTTTGGGCCAAGAGTGTATACCAAAATGTCATGGGTGAAATTGGAGGCAGATTCCTCTCAAGTATGGCCTTTGGTATCCTGTTGGCATTGAAGAATATAAGAGAGGAATTGATACTAAATAAGAGTTAAATTTTTTTGGTAGTTGTTAGAATAGCAATATTATTCTTAAGTGTAAGAATAACTTTTTTCTTACCTGTGAATTTGCATATTTCCCCCGGAAAAATAATAGAAAAGATGAGAACAGTTCTTTTTCGGCGTTTCGTAGTTTGTTTTTATGCAGAATGTTTTTTATTACCTCTATACATAAAAAAAAGCGAAAAGGAAATTGATATACAGAACATTTTGAATATTTCCAGCATACATTGCGTTTCTAAACACATTGTGATCCCAAGAGAATGTACACATTGTTGTTTATGCTGCAGAGAGGTCATCAAAATAATGTCACTATGTATATTAGAGTTTGCAGAAATTATTTAAAAAGTTACTAATAGTTCTTACCAATTCGGTAATTAAGGCAGGTAACTTCGAATCTCTAGAGTGTATAAAGGTGGGGGGGGGGGATGGTTTAGTCGGTAGCGTATCAGGTTCATGATCTGCAGTTTCAAATATGTTCTTTGAGAATTTTTTTTCCCTAACTGCCTTTCTTCCTTCGGTGAGAAAGGGGACACCGTTGGGTTTGGAAAGGCTGCCGTCATAGGATGGACGTTAAGCCTTGTCCCCGTGAACAGGAGAGCCAATTCTTGTGCACATTAAAGAGCACGCTGGAAGGCTTTGATGGAGCTACGGTCTATCTCCTAATAGGTGTCCACTGGGTTCCCTTTCCCACCTTTCTCTGTGTCCTTGGGGGCCTTTGTAACTGGTCGTTTAGCCCATTGGGATCCGCGTGCAGGAGAGCCAATTATTGTAAACGTTAAAGAGCACGTTCGAAGGCATTGACGGGAACTTCGATCTATCTCCTAATAGGTGTCAACTGGGTTCCCTTCCCCACCTTTCTCTGAACCTTTGGGGTCCTTGTAACTGGTCGTTTAGCCCACCTGGACCCCGTGTGCATGTTAAAGAGCATGTTCGAAGGACTAAAATTATTAAGTGCCATTTATTCAATCAGAATATGCAATTTTTTAAACAAAGTTTACTGATGGACATACTTCCTCAATAGGGATATATAGGCACTGCCGCCTTCACTTTTTCTGCCAAAAATGTATCTAAACAGTTTAAATTTTCGCTTCAGTTTACAGGCAGAATTCTTTGCAATATTGAAGCTATCTTATGGGTAAAACTAAAATTTAAAATAATTAAAATGTAGTTCTGATTTGAGATTGTAAAGAAACTTTGCAAAAAGATATTTATTACAATGATCATTTTAAAATAATATTAGACGGTTAGCGCGCTTGGCTACTGATCTAAGGGACCTGGGTTCGAGCCCCGGGTAAGGCATGGCTGTTTGTGTCTTTTTCTGCTGAGGGCCTGCCATCCTCTCAGACCTTCTACTATGGCATATAAACTGACAGGCTCCTGTCAGACCTCTGTGGCAAGTAGCTGCTTGAGGGGGTATTTATATTATTTTTTTTTTATTAGACAAATACAAACATATTCAAGTTCGGCAAAAAAAAGGAAATAATATTGTTTTACAATGGTTACCGAGTCACTGCGGAGTGACAGATAAAGAAAATATGGGTCAAATGGCAAAGGGTGCAATTAATCTACAAGCTATAACTCAATTACCATCTTTTCATATTTGCATAAAAAGATTGAATAAAGAAATTGAGACACAAGAACTGAATAGATACTTCAGGGTACAGTCGCTCAAAAAAGTATCCGAACACTATGGTTGATTACAGAATTTAGAAAAAATATCTGGCAACGATTTTTTTTAGAAATTAGTGATCTGGCAACTTCGTGTCACGTGACACGAAGTTGCCAGATCACTAATTTATAAAAAAAAATCCTTTCCAGATATTTTTTCTGGATTCTGTAATCAACCATAGTGTTCGGATACTTTTTTGAGCGATTGTACATGGCTCTGTAAAATAATAACTTCAGGTGTTCATTACATGGGAATATCACTTATTTTGACCAATATAGTTTCTCAAGGAAGAATATAATAAAACTTTCCAGGCTCCCTACAGGAATAGTTTGTATCGATAACTATATTTTCAAATTAAAAAAATCGCCGAGAGAACTTTGCAAGATTTGCAAAGGAGACAATTCCTCACATTTTATTAAACTGCATAAGATACTCAAATGAAAAAAAAAATAACATTGTACAATAACCGAGTTACACTGCAAAGTGTATTATATGCTAGCAACATTTCAACTATACCATTGTGTCAATATGCACAATTTATTGTATAGTACATACCCACCTAATAACTGTGGGTCTACCTTTCGTGGCATAGAGTCTACCAGATGTTGGAAACGTTAGGGTGGTATTGCGGCTGGTGATTCCAGGGCAGCCGTTAGTAAAGTGCCGAGAGTTGGTGGGTTCCGGGCTCAAATGTCCCGCTCCATTTTTGTCCCACAGAACTGAAACAGTAATTCATCAAATACGTATAAATATTAAATTAACGGTTTTATTTTACTTTGTTCGCAGTTTTACTGCTTTAAAACTTCGGGACAGAAGTGTTTTTACTAAACGCCCAAGATTTGGTTGGTTGTTTGGGGTTTTATGGTTCAAAGACAACTAAGCCATATTGAGCCAAACTCTCTAGAGGAGGGTGATGCATATAAACAAATAAATAAGAGCAACTCTTCTTTACAGCGAATGAAAGTCTAAATTTTGCTAGAATTAAATCTGCTCAGTTCTTACCTCTCGATTGTTTGTTAGCAACTGAAAAGTTCAACATTTGACACTTTATTCAAATATCAGGTAGTCCTTATATAACACAGATTTTTTATTACCAAGGAAAGTGTTCTTTCGTTGGCTTCCAACAAATTCATGCGTTTAGAATTAAATTTGCATTTATTAAAAATAAAATAAATAATAATAAATACCCCCTCAAGCAGCTGCTTGCCACAGAGGTCTGACAGGAGTCTGTCAGTTTATTAAGCGCAACAATATATATAGGTTATGCAAACCACTGCGGCAATACTGCACTGTTCTCGCTATAGTACATCTGCACGTTATCTAAGTATCATCCTACAAATCCACCCCTTACTATTAACCTCGTCTTAACCCTGCTCTCTGGAGGAGGTTGAGCAACTCCCCTCCGTCACCACACCCCCCAACAGCATCTTACCTCTCGTGCTTTCACGTTCCGCTTCTGCACTCGCGTGACCTTTCGTGCCATTCGCCGGTTGGACTAATTGTGCCAAATTTAGTGGCACCGTTGAATGTACATCAGCATTCAGTAATTGGAGGTCACGCTATACAGCCGCCAAAAATTGATTTGGACAGGGTCACGCCACCCTAGAGTATGTGTCGTTGACATGAGGTCAACACCGGGCGGCGACATGCCGCACCTTATGACCTGCGGCTCCGCGGTTTCTGTGTATTGCATTTAATGGCATATCATCGCTTGACTTTCTACACGTCGCTTCACAGCACAAGAGTTGATGATGGCTGTTTATAGAGCAGCGGCTACACGTGGCTAATGGCTGCCAGATGGAACCTAATGAGACGAGTGAGGACTTGAAGTGTGGTCTTCTGCGAGATGTTATCAAAATAGGTTCGAATAAAGACGATGACAACAAAATAATTAAGAAAGCCTAATTATGAGGCAGCGCTGAACGCGTCAGTAATTAGCAGGGCTCATTAGGAGCAATTATCCCAGACTGGAAAAGCTCGGATTCCCACGAACACGCCTCAACTGCATTCGCCTATCGTTATCTCTGTTCTTGTATACTTTGCCCATCAGGTCTGACATTCGCAGCATATCATTGGCTCTTCATAACATTACCAAAAATCCAGGTAAATATCTAGTTGATTTTTATTTCTCTTATATTTTATTACTTGATTTGTTGCTCCTCCAAAGAAGTACGAACATCTTGTGTTGGAATAACATTTAATTTTTTCTCTCTTGCTAATATTTAATCATTGTTGCTATTTTGATGGATATTCAAACTTAGGGAAGGAGTTGATCAGTCTGTAGCGCCAAGCACGTAATCTGTATTTCCTTGGTTCGAGTCTCAACTGTGCCAGTGTTGAGAGGTCTTGACGTTGGATGGTCTTGACCAGAGACTTTTCCATTTGTCAAAGGACTTCCATCTGTCAAAGGACAGATACCTGTAGATCCCATTCCCCAATCCTTCTCTGAACCATTAAGGTCGTTGTCACCTGACCATAGCCCATGTGTGCAAAACCATTGCCTCTCAGAGGGAAACAATCTCAGAGTGGATTCAGCCCAAACGTATTAAAGAGCTACCAGAAAAAGCTCTATATTGTTAAAAAGCCACAGGAATGATTGTTTAAAAATGATAGCGTACATTTATGATGAATTGGGAAAAGAAAACTATATTTTTAAGGAATCAAGCAAATATATCTCTTAAAAAATATTAATTTTAAATGAGAAATATAATTTGGCAAAAAATGCTTTTTTGGCAGTTGTGCACAAAAAATGTTTGGTGAAAAAATTGAAAGAAATAAGTCACATTCAGTATATTGATGATTTGCCTTATGAGCCAAAAGGTTCTGTTACAATGAGTAGCAGGCTAGTCAGGTCTCGTACAGATTCTTCTCATCTCTGGATTTGATTCTTATGCTTGACAAACTTCGCGTTTCAAATCTCATATTGAACTTTTTTTGTTTGGTTAATTCTCTTTTGGTTCTTTCACTCCCAAAAAGAGAGCAGAAATTACACTGGAGACGACCTCAACGATTTATACCTGAAATTAAAAGTCGTGACGTTTACAATGCTGTGGGATACCTCAAGTAACGATCCCCTTTCTCGCTCTATTCCCCCAAGCAAGGAGGAGAAACGGGGGTTGATCTTTACCAGTTATAAGCAAATGCTAACAATTCTTTAGTGACAAAATAAAAAGATACAAATTGAAAAAAAAAATCTATTTTCCTCATTCTAGAAATTAAAAAATAAAACTAAAGCATATCGATAGAGAAATCACTCTCTGGAATCGTATTCGCTTCAAAAAAAGATAATAGGGTGCAGATTTCGTTACTCACCAAAAAATTGCAGGCGCCTACCTTTTTTTGAAGCGAATAGCAAGTCAGAGAGTGACTTTTTTAATATCGGTATGCTCTGCCTTAATTTTTTTTTATTTTATGGGGGAGAGAAAGTTAGGTAATTAACGACTTATGAATCAAACGAAAGATTGTGATGTGGTGAGTTTCCCATCATTTTCTCCCATCATTTTCTCCCATCATTTCTTCCCTCCTAAAAAGAGGAACTGTAAAAACGATTGTTAATTATATCCATGACCGTTGGCAGGAACTTTTCCAGGGGGAGGGGGGTAAAAAAGAAATTCACGTTTCACGACAGAAAGAGCTAGGTTGAACCTTTCATAATGAGTACAGTTGCGAATACAACAATCACGCATGCATCGTACCATAAAACATCTCAGGGTGCCCGCAAATATAACAAAAGAAGTAAAACTTATTTTTGAAAATAAATGTAAAAAAACTTTTTTTCGTATTAATAAACAAAAGTGAATAATATGCTCTCCAAAACAATAGAAAACGTAAAAAAAAAAGATTATATTTCGCACTTGATATTATTCAACATAAGTGAATTTTCCAATAAACTTTCCGGATGGGGGGTGGGCATTCTTGTTCCTCCTCCTGCTGGCGACCATGCGCATATCTTCCGAACTGATGGACGAGCATAATAGTTTTCATATCAAATGAAGACCTGTGACGTGAAGAGTTGGGTTGTTTTACAACTGAGAGACACAAGGACCCCGAAGGCTCAGAGAAGGTTAAGAGGAAGGGAACCCACTGGAACAGCTGTTGGGAGACAGATGGGTGCCTCCCGTCAAGGCCATCCAGCGTGTACTTTAACGTGCACAGGGTATGGCTCTCCCGCACACGAGATCGCGGCTTAACGGCCCATCCGACGGACGACGGTCTTTCCAAGCCCATCGGTGTCCCCTACTGATCGTGGGCAGGGCGGGGGATTTTGCGGAGATAAATCTCAACGCTGACCCAGCTGGAACTCGAACCTGGGAACTACAGATTACGAGCCTGGCGCGCTACCGACAGAGCCACCCCGCCCCGACCTGAAGAGTGTTGGGGGTGATAAAATGAAGAGTTTTGGGGGTGATAAAATATTTATCCTCATGCCTTCTTCTCCCGCTCCCCAAAAAATGAAAAATATGCAAATAAATATTCCATTCTTTTAAACTTTTGACTTAACTTTAATATTCCATTCCCTTTTCACCTAAAGAGTTATATATCGAGCATAATAAGTTAGAGGCGGGGGTGGCTCAGTCGGTAGTATTAATACTGAATTCTCTTTGTGAATTACAACGCAAAAGCAAAATATCAGGCAATATAAAGAAAAGAATAGATATCATCATTCAAAATGAAAAATTTCATACTGATATCATTGATAAATCAATTCTAATCATGACTGATACAACCTACTTTATAATAACGAATACCAAAAGATTGATCAATTAATTTTGTTTTTAATCTCAAGCAATAGCCAATTATTTCGTCATTTGCATATTAATTGGCTGATAGTAACATCATACGTAGCCCATGTTATTACCAGCGAGGGCATTTTTCGCCATGAAAAATTAAACCAAAGACATTCCGCGTTATTAATACTAAAATCTGTGATGAAATATTTTTTAGTTTTCCTCTTCAGTCGTTTACTACTTGAATCTTCTCTTAAAACTTATTTTTTTACATTCCGAGTAAAATAAGTTTTCTACGCATTTGAAAACATGAGATGAATATTTAATGGAAAAGATGATGACGAAAGATCGATCAGGAATTTTAAGCACATCGGTTATTGAAACTGTTGTGATGTGATAGAAATTAATTAGTCTTTCCTCAGGACTGGCTGCAGATAACTTGCCACTAATGCTTCGGATGCATCATTATTAAGGGGTAGGTGTCCACCCTTTCCTACAATTAAATGTATTTTAGCGCAAGTAGAACTGGTAATATGCAACAACTTAGTTTTCGTTGTTTCATTGTTCACATTCTTAACTTCTGTCGGAGTTAAATAGTATCCAGATATTAAGAAGGTTTCTTACAAAATTGAATATTTAATATCCTTTTTTTTAGTTATTTTAAAAAGAAAAAAAAATAGGGAAGCCACTAAAGTATAATTACTTTCTCCACACTTGAATATTATGTAGAATAGCATCCAAAATTTCTTGAGTAAGGGGTAGGACCATCCCAATGGATTCGAGTGTGTTAAAATGATGGGATCCTTCCATGTGAGAGGGGGAATTTTATTTGGCGAGCCGCATAAGGCTATGCCAAGGTTTTGGCGGCTCAGCTCTGGAGCAAAGAGCCTCTGATTCTTCATTCAAATAATTTTACATTCAAATACATGAAAATTATGATACTTTTTAAATTAAATTTAAAATATTATCTAAATATTAATTTAGACATAATTTATTGTTAAAATTTCAAGAGTGATGTATTTATAAAACATGAAGACTTTGTATGTAGATATCTGCAGTGACCTTAGACAAGATTAGGTTGTTTTATTTCTGAGCGGCGCTTTTTTTTTTTTGCATACAGCGGGCTAAATGGTCAGGTCACAAGGACCCCGGGAGCTCAGAGAAGGTTGGGGGAGAGTATCTATTGAACAGCTGTTAGGAGACAGATGGGGGCCTCTCATAAAGGCCATCCAGCATGGCCAATGTGTATGGGGGTATGGCTCCCCGGCATACAGGGCCCAGGTGTAACATACCACCCGACGGCCTTTCCAAGCCCATCGGTATCCACTACTGACCGAGGTCAGGACGGTGAGTTTTGCGCAAATAAATCTCAACTTCAGCTGGGACTCGAACCTGTGAACTTCAGATTACCAGCCTGGCACGCTACCGACCGAGTCGGGGCGGGGGTAGCTCAGTCGGTAGCGCGCCAGGCTCGTAATCTGTAGTTCCCAGGTTCGAGTCCCAGCTGGATTAGCGTTGAGATTTATCTCCGCAAAATTCCCCGCTCTGCCCACGGTCAGTAGGGGACACCGATGGGCTTGGAAAGGCCTCCGTCCGTCGGATGGAACGTTAAGCCGTGGCCCCGTGTGCGGAAGAGCCATACCCTGTGCACGTTAAAGAACACGCTGGATGGCCTTGACTGGAGGCTACCATCTGTCTCCCAACAGCTGTTCCAGTGGGTCCCCTCCCCCAACCTTCTCTGAGCCTTCGGGGTCCATGTGATCTGGCCATTTAGCCCATGGTGTGCAAAAAAGGCCGCTCAGAGGTAAAACAACCCAACCCAAAGAAGAAGAATGAAAGATAAAACGTTTTTTTTTAGGTAATTCAGGCCCCTTTGATGCTCGAATTCAAAACTTTAGACTAAATTATAACCGGGAAAGTGACTTCCTCTCCCCATCAAACCTAACTCTTGTTATTGCCTAAGCAACAGTCAGTAATGGTGAACTATTGCAACCATTAGTTTTGAAGCAGACAATAAGAGCGCTCCTCCCTCAACCCTTTCACGCAGTCCTGCTCTTCACCTTCTCTCTGCATCTCGACCTCCCTGTCAGCTGCTCGCCGCTGAGTGGCTGGACGCGCTTGAGCGCGCGCAGTGATCGCCATATCAAGTCGCGATCTTCTCGCTTGGCAGCCCTGGATTACTGCGATGGCACTGGCGGTAGTCACATGGTTACTTTCCAGGTGAAAAGGCCTTACCTTCCGGCTGGGTTTCTGACCTTTCTGTTGCTCTTGTTCATCTCATCCACCTACCTCTATCGTCTCTGGCTCGATCCGGCTCTTCCATTACACCTCGCCTGTGTCGCCAAATTAGACTTGGGTAATCTGGGCACGGGGAAACGTTCAGTGCTGACCTTTTCACTGGCCATCAGGGAGAAGAGGAGGAGAAGGCGTAGAGGTCTGAGATGCACTTCCGGCGATTTGGATGGCAGGAAATGGGCTCAGCAATGGGCAGCTCATCCTCGGAGCTTTATGACAAGTTCACTCACATCGTCAAAAGTCTATGGATTGAAGGCGCAATGTGCTGCAAGTAGATATTATTTTTTGTGCCGATGGGAATTTTTTCGCAAAGTTCAGTGTTATGGGAGAGGAAATAAATTATTTACTCATTCGTCAATTGTCTGATGAACAAGGGATGCGCACAGTTCAATGTATCGTTGAAGATGCAGCAAGGAAACGAAAAATATTTGTCACAAGAGAAATTTATTTTCACTTTATTTACCTTTAGATGAATCCACGAGACCTACAGGATGACTTTATTGATTTCGGTTTAAGCTTTTTCCTCAGTTTTTGAAGTATAAGAGGATTTTTTACATTTCCACCTGTGAACAATGTTCAATTCTTTTTTGATATTGTAATGGATTTTTCAGGCTTTCTATGCTTATTCCTGTTTTAAAAATAAAATAAATAAATAAAATAAATACCCCCTCAAGCAGCTGCTTGCCACAGAGGTCTCACAGGAGCCTGTCAGTTTATATGCCATAGCAGAAGGTCTGAGAGGATGGCAGGACCTCAGGAATGTACAGAAACTGTACACGCTCCAGTTACCGTTCACAGCAAACTGGAGCGTGTGCAGTTACTGCACACGCTCCAGTTTGCTGTGAACGGTAACTGCACACGCTCAGTATTTCTGTGAGTGGGCCCACACGATCCAGGTTTTTGTGAGCTCACACGATCCAATGTAAATAAAATAAAAATAAATACCCCCTCAAGCAGCTGCTTGCCACAGAGGTCTCACAGGAGCCTGTCAGTTTATATGCCATAGTAGAAGGTCTGAGAGGATGGCAGGACCTCAGCAGAAAAACGACAACGAAACATTATTTCCTTAGCTCACTATAATACTTCATTATAATAACAAAAAATTAGATGAATAATTTTATTTTTTTGCAATACTGACTTTGCTGATTTTTTACATTTGATCTAGTAACTAAAGGTGTGACGCTCCCTTTCATCGTATAACGATATTTATGAATCTATGGATTTCCTCCTCTTTAGAAAAAAGAAAAATGAAAGATAAAATGCTGAATATTAGAATATTAGAGGCTATAATGGATAAATCTATTTTTATGACGTAAAAATTGTGAACAAACCTAGGATTCTGTTATAATTATGCTAGAAACAGGAAAATGACAAACACTACATCTACTAACCGAAACTAGGAGCAACTTAACTTAAACTGGGAGCAAGTTAATTTTTTCAGTTTTTTTTTTTTAGAATAATGCTATGAAAAGCTGCTTTTTGGATTTGAATCTTGTTTTGAAATGAACAGAAATATTTTTGCCAGATTTCAAATGTACAGTCGCTCAAAAAAGTATTTTTTGAGCGACTACTAAGAGCATTTAATTTGAATAAAAGAATCTCAAAGTAGAAACATCATCGAAAAACAAAACACCTTTTCGTTTTGAAATTTTTAGCATGGAAAGAAAGGTGTTTTGATTTTTTCTATAGAGTAGACGAGACTGTCAATTAATCATTTTTGACGGTACGTTAGGAACGCTTCTTGTGAGAACTTGTGAGACATTACCTTCAACGTTTAAAAGCAAATAACGAAAAATATCGAAACAATTACTGGGGTGAAGACACTCAAAGTATATCCAGTACAGCGAATTATGTCGCTGTTTTTAATTAGGTTGTTTTACCTCTTATCAGAGCTTTTTTTGCATGCAATGAGCTAAGAGACCTGACCACTTAGTCACCCACACAAGGGTTCAGAGTTGGTTAGAGGGAAGAGACCCACTGGACTGCTGTTAAGAGACAGATGTAAGTCTCCCGTCAAAACTATCCAGCGTGTTCTTTATCCCGCACAGCGTATTGCTCTCCTACAGACGAGACAAAGGCTTAACGTCTCGTCCAATGGACAATGTCCTATCCAAGCTCAACGGTGTTCCCTTTTTCCCAGGGAGAAGAACCGAAGTTAGAGGAAAAAATTCTCACAGGACTCGAACCAGAGAACTGCAGATTACGAGCGTGGTACGCTATCGACTGAGTGAGATTTATTTAGAAAGTCATAGCTCAATATTGTTCTTAGTACTGATAATGATAAGTGAAGATGGATTATAAGATATAAGAATTGAGCCGTCCCCTGGCCAAATGGTTAGAGGGCTTAGCTACTGATGAAAGGTATCTGGGTTCGAGCCCTGAATAAGTGTTGTTTTTCTGCTGAGGTCCCGCCATTCTCAGAGATCTTCTACTATTACGTATTAAACTGACAGTCTCTTGTCAGACCTCTATGGCAAGCAGCTGCTTGGGAGTATTTTATTATAAGAATTCAAAAATCGAAAAATTGCATTTTCACACAGCAGTATATATATATTTAAATGCACAATTTTGATTGGTCGAATAATTGCTCACAGCAGTGAGACAAGTGCCATTTGAATAGAAGAGTTAGCTTTAAATAATCCAATACACTCAATATTTTGCTCTAAATCTCACCGACTAACTAGTTTTTCCACACCAATTAGTTAATACTTTCCACCCATTGGGTCAGACGAATTTGTCTGTGACTTTTTTTTCCCTCGAAACAAAATATCTTTCCTGGTCTCGCCTTTCTCATAATAGACTCTCTACTATGACGTATTAAAGGCTCCTGTCTGCGGCCAGCAGCTGATTGAGGAGGTATTTTTTTAATAATAATATAAAAAATAAAAATACCGTAATATTATATTTGATTGAAAAAGTCGACATTGGGCAAATAAAAGTGCCATTGAAATGAAAACAACCTAGTTGTTGTTTTTTTAAATCAGAATCAGTGAGTGGCCATTTTTTCAAATCAGAATCAGCGGGTGGCCATTTTTTCAAATTATAGAAATAAAGATTAAACAGACTGAATTCGTTAACGCCCCTTAAAACTGAAGTAGATGCAAGAAAATTTGGAAATTCTAGCATACCTTTGGCGATATAGCTGTAAAATTTAGATTATAATGAATAAGTATTTGGAGAGTTAGAAGGGATTTCTGGAGGAAGACAAGAGTGGATAAAATGAGGAAATTGGGAGAATTATGGGAGGAGAAAAAGATGTTGGAGAGAGTATCGAGAAAAAGATTTCTTATTTTGGATTATTTCACCTCTGAGTTCTACTTTTGTACACGCAATAGACTAAATGACAGGTTACAAGGACTCAAAGGGCTCAGAGAAGATTTTGGAAAGAGGACCCACTGAACAGCTGTTAGAAAAGAGATGGACGCCACCCGTCAAGGTCATCCAGCGTGTTCTTTAACATGCACAGGGTGTGGCTCTCCTGCCCACGAGTCCGTGGTTTTACTTCCCATCCTACAGCTATCTTTCTAACCCATCGATATCCCTTTTATCACTGAGAGCAGGGTGGGGATTAGCAGAGATAAATATGACCACTGGCACATCTGGGATTCGAAACCTAGCAACTGCAGACAAAGAGCCTGGCGCTCTACCAAGTCACCGAAAGCCTGTCCCGAAGAAAAAAAACTTAGATGCTACGGACATATAAATAGAATGATATGATGGAATATGGGCAATAAAATAAATAAATAAATAAATACCTTCTCAAGCAGCTGCTTGCCACAGAGGTCTGACAGGAGCCTGTCAGTTTATATGCCATAGTAGAAAGTCTGTGAGGATGGCAGGACCTCAGCCGAAAAACGACACATACATCCATGCCTTACCCGGGGCTCGAACCCAGGTCCCTTAGATCAGTAACCAAGCAAGCTAACCACTCGGCCATGGGACGGCTTGAAATAATAAATACCCCCTCAAGCAGCTGCTTGTCACAGAGGTCTGACAGGATCCTGTCAGTTTATATGCCACAGTAGAAGATCTGAGAGGATGGCAGGACCTCAGCAGAAAACAACACGAACATCCATGCCTTACCCGGGGCTCGAACCCAGGTCCCGTAGATCAGTAGCCAAACGCGCTAACCACTCGGAGGAAATATCAAATGGAAACCCACTGGAAGAAGAAAAGGAAGGCATGGAGAGTTGATGTGGAAGAAGCGACGAGAAGAAGAGATTTTAGTATTTAGATAAGAGAAGTAGAGGATTAGAAGAGAAGTAGAGGATAAGGAAGAGAAGTAGAGGATTTAGATAAGAAGAATGGTCGAATAGAAAGAAGCGAAATTAAGTAATTAAGTATGAGCACAGCATCAATAAAGATAATGCGATTAAAAGTAAATTGGATGGACGTAGTTAAATCTAAAAAAAATGACAAACCACCAAAACAAAGTTTGGATGAAGATTGGAGGTTGGCAGTTGAGAAATGCATTTAATAATAAGTATGTTTTCTTGTAACGAAAATGCAATCCTCACAATTTTGATTCATTTTCTCAGTTAAAGTATCCAAAAGACAGGTCGAAAACTTAATCCCAAAGCTCGTAGAGGAAGATGTTGAAAACTGACTATAAAGCTTCTGAAGGGACTCAAAAGATGTTCAACAGCATTAAAAGTATGGAAGACATTCCGATATGTATTCTTTAAGATACTATGATAGCAGACGACTTACCTTATGTGGTCTGGCATTATGGTTCGTCTGTATATATTCTGGCATATAGTTTCGTCTGTTATTATATAAGAGGAAGTCTATGCCAAGGGATCATCCACATAAGGATGCCTTCCTCAATATCAAATACATGTACATCGTGTACAACTCTGATATCGGATGACATGATGATGGCAGATCTCCACCTCTATTTATCAGGACCGGTCTTGAATCCATCTGCAAGGAGAAGCAAGGATCGTCTGCCTGTCGACAAGATGCACCTTCACTCAACAGACTCCAATCGACCTGCTGTCGACATCAATCAATTGGTCCATTTATCAGTAGGAAGTAAAAAATAAATTGCATATAGAAAATGTTTCCTTGAATAGGGTTCACGACCATTTCCTTCTTGTTACTGCTGTCTCTACAGTGACTGAATGCTTCGTAGTGTTAATGGGTACAGATTACGGTCATCTTGAGTGGTATTTACATCTTAGATGACCTTACCCAGGTCTTGAAACAACAGCTGTCGCTGTCACCCTGTGAAGAATCTTTTCCATTTCCTTCGTCTACAGTGGTTCGGTATCTTCTAGAATCAAATAAATGATAGGGTCTCTGAATATCAGACTGTGAAATAAATAATCTGTGAGGATGATAATAATAAATCATAGATAGTTTGTAACGAATTGTTACAATTTTAGTTATTTCATAATGTCCCTCTAATATCCAGATCAGAACTTAACCCTTTGTCGCTCACGTGTGGGTTGGGTTGTTTTACCTCTGAGCGGCACTTTTTTTGCACACCATGGGCTAAATGGCCAGGTCACATGGACCCCGAAGGCTCAGAGAAGGTTGGGGGCCCACTGGAACAGCTGTTGGGAGACAGATGGTAGCCTCCCGTCAAGGCCATCCAGCGTGTTCTTTAACGTGCACAGGGTATGGCTCTCCCACACACGGGGCCACGGCTTAACGTCCCATCCGACGGACGGCGGCCTTTCCAAGCCCATCGGAGTTCCCTACTGACCGTGGGCAGGGCGGGGAATTTTTGCGGAGATAAATCTCAATGCTGACCCAGCTGGGACTCGAACCTGGGAACTACAGATTACGAGCCTGGCGCGCTACCAACTGAGCCACCCCCGCTCACGTGTGAGTTCATCTTTTATTCCACATATAGAAGACATGATTTCCATATGTAGACGTTCTTGTGTTGAAATATTTTTTACATTACCTTTCATGTTAATATTTTATACTGAATGAATCAAAAATCTGGGCAGTTAGAGAAAAATGAGTAAAAATCCGAACGCTTACATTTTTAACTGCTTCTGTGACCGTTCTGTTTCCATTTCCAGTTAGTCTACACCAGGGACGGATCTAATGGGGAGGGAGGATCCAAGAGGACCGTGGTCCCCACCCTTCAGAATGCTAGTAAGGCTAAGAGAGGCAAAAAATACTAGACTTATTCATACTTCATGCATTTTTGAAGAAATTTTTTAAAGACTTCTGAAACGAAGGAGGAAATTTTATACCTTCAATGGAAATAGGATCTCCCCCCCCCCTTTTATTTATATATCTGGGCGTGGTCTACATAGATGTATGTTTTGATGCTAATTGTACAACTTATGAATCGTGTGTATGTATGATGCCTTTCTCCTTTATATTTAATATATATTTTTGTTATTTTTTTGCAGATTTTACAAGGATCAGTCTATAGCCTGCCAGAGCTGTAATTTCAAGTTCCCAACGTCTAGAACCCTTTGTGCTTGAATTGAGTATTTACTCTTTTCACCTCAGGCCGTTGTTGAGAAAGAAGACACCGATAGGCTTTGAAAAGCGCCGTCCATCAGAAGGGACATTAAGCCATGGCCCAGATTCAAGAAAGTCATGCTTTGTGCATATTAATGAATGCACTGGATGACATTGACGCTATAATTTTGTTATAGGTATCGTGTATTCTCTTCCGCTAACCAGCTCCGAGATCTTGAGGTTCTTGTCACCTGGATATTTATTTCATTGTGGGTAAAAAAAAAGAGTGTTGCATAGAGAAAAAAAAAACTACTGAAACCAAATGCTGAGTTTCGAAACTTCAAAAGTTTGTTTCAAAATTAAAATTTTGGATAATATCATAAAATTAATGCTGAAGGGTGGCAATAGTGTAATATGAAATATGAAATTATTTTTGAAAAATGTCAGGTCGAGGAGTGACAAAGAAAAATTGGTGCGCAGGAAGACAAAAGATCGTTAATTCTATCCCAAAAAGGAAAACATTGGGGAAACTATAACTTAACTACTAACTATTGGGAATTTGATTTGAGCCTAGTGGGATAAGAACCTTTGAAAACATATTACGCGCTTTAACGATAAGCACGTTGGCCATAAAAAAACTGTTTACTGCATATCACATGTTATCAGGACACTTTGAATTCGTCTTCCACCCTGGTTAAAAACATTTTTCATTTTCTTTTTACGCAGATTTACGTTTACCTATGATTGTTTAGTAGCTACATAAATTAATGATCTGGCAATCTTCGTGTCACGTGATTGTCATTAATTTCTAAAATAATTCGTTGCCAGATATTTTTTCTGAATTCTGTAATCAACCATAGTGTTCTAATATTTTTTTGAGCGACTGTACATAAAGTTTCATGCTTTTTTTTGCCTCTGTTATCTTACTAACATTCTCAAAGTGGGGGAAGGGGCATGATCCCCCTCGAAGGGCCCTGGAGAATCAGATCATCTTAATGATAGCTTAGGAGTGTTCAATTTTTGTAAAAGCTGACACTTTCGCAGACTACTCTGACTTTGTAACATAAACATTATTTTTTCTTTGCCGGGAGAGTATTCTGATCAATTCTGTTCAATAACTCCGACGGTCCAACCGAATTATTTTGCTTCTGGGACACACACTAGACTTAATAAAGGTGTAAAAAAGGTTCGTTTACTACCTTAACCCTTTCAGGACCATAAGGTTTCTAAGAGTAAATATTAGTATGTAACTGTTTATTTTAGTTTGTTTACACGTAAAATAAATAAAAACCATAAGAAAAATACATAACAATGTGTAGTTTTTTTGGAATTTTATGGGAAATATTTTTCCCAATGGACTATAAAGGTAACACAAATTATAGTTAGGCTTATTATGCAATATCTTTTATTTATTGGTTTATTAGAACAAAATGTTAACTAAAATAATACAAAATTATGAAATAAAATTACTATACAAAATAATGTGCTAATTATGATATTCTGCGAAGCAATTTCTTTTGGTTGTGAAGCAAAGATGGACATTGCACAGATGCAACATTATTGCAAAGATGGACGTGGACTAAACGTTCCCGTTTACGTAATTGCGTTCGGCATACGTTCTATTTTGACATTCTGTATAAAAAATGCAGATAAGGTTATAATTAAATACGACGATCACCAATTTTAAAATGGGGAAAAAAGTTTCCCTTAGTCGTGAAAGGGTTAAGCATATGCGAAAGGTTAACTGATATTGAATCACCAAAACAGAAATTTCACATCCCGTGAAAATAATTTTCCCTTGCCTCTAATGAGTAAAATTGTACACAGAATGGAAGTATTCGCACTCGAAAACATTGACGAATGCGTGAGGGTTTATAAATTTTATAAATAATGGCCCTCAACGATGTCCTGGTCAACAAGAGCACTCGAAATCGGAGAGAGAATGCGACCTGCACGTTTCCGATACTTCTGTTCCCAACAGGCAACGAGAAGTGATTGAGGTGCAGATAGCCAGAATCATAGGATTACAGCCCCTCAACTGGGAGGGAACGAATAGGGTGCACTCTCTCCCTATGCTGTGACACTAGGCAAACCCAATTTCCTTAACTCTTGGCGAACGAAACACGATTAGAAAAGATTAGAAGAAATTGGATAGGGTCTAAATAAATTCTACCACAATAAAGCTTTCGACTTGTTCGACAAGGATTCTGTGTTTCACTAGAAGCAGAAGTGGGCGACTCACTGCGAATGAAGCAGATGTTTGTAGGAAATTTCTTCCTTGAATCATGAGCTTTTGGTAAGGAGAGAAATTTTCTTGTTCTCCCTCTCGACATTCGGATAAGTGGAACTCATCATCTCTTTACGGATCATCTGAGAGTATAGGAGATGAAGAAGATGTTTAATGTTTGCGATTGGACAGCTAAGAAAGCAAAATTTCAGTTCTTACTAATAGTAGTGAAATGATGTTAAATGTAACGAGTTCTTTCGAATTTAAGCAGAACTTCCGAATCCAAAACCAGGAACAAAAAAAAAACCCAAAACCCCTTTCTCCAAGTCTGATCTTAGATATATGTGATTAATTTAGCTAATTATTTAGTGTCATTTTTAAAAGCAATTGAAAATCATATGTTGAAAAATAAGTCGTAATTACTGGAGTCAACCCTCAAGCAGTCTGTCTCACAACAGCTGTTGCAGTGGGTCCCCTCCCCCAATCTTCTCTGAGCCTTCGGGGTTCATGTGACCTGGTCATTTAGCCCATGGTGTGCAAAAAAATGCCGCTCAGCGGTAAAACAACCCAACCCAAATCCTCAAGCAGCTGCTTGCCACAGAGATCTGATAGAAGTCTATCAGTTTTAATACGCCATAGAAGATCTGTGAGGAAGGCGGGACCTCAGCAGAAAAACAACACAAACATCCATGCTTTACTCGGGGTTCGAATCCAGCTTCTTTGATCAGTAGCCAAGCACGCTGACCACTCGGCCACGGGACGCTTTTAAAAGTCAACCTTACTGGTTATAAGTCAACCCTACGATTATTTCAGATTTGTCGCCTTAAAAGAATGCCGCCTGGTGCAGTCGCATAGGTCGCATATGACGTAGCATCGCCACTGCTTGGCAGCATCGCAGGGACCTGGGTTCGAGCAAATGCATGCATTTCTTTATTGATGTCTCTCCTGCTTCAAAGAGTTTGCCTACGGCTTATTAAACTGATAGGCTCCTGTCAGACCTTTGTGGCAAGCAGCTGCTTGAGGGGGTATTTATATTTATTTTTTTTATGTACGATATTGCCTAGATATTTTTAATGCGTAAAACATACACTTACAATCTTACTACACTGAGTAAAGATAATGCACTGGCATATGACGCAATAAACAGTGAAGCATTAGAGCAGTGGTTGTTTGTTTGTTTTTTAGAGTTTTGAGTTACCTCTGAGCTGCCCTCTTTTTTCCCCCACACAATGGTTTAAATGGCCAGGTCACAAAACCTCCGAGAAGTTTGGGGGTAAGGACCCACTGGACAGCCTCCCATCAAGCAGACGAAGATACGGATTAACGTTTCATCCGACGGATGGTGAGTTTAGCTCATCAGCGCCCCCTATTGACCGAAGGTAGGAAGTTTTGTGGAGATAAATCGCAACGCTGGCCCAGCTGGGACTAGAACCTGGGAACTACAGATTACGAACCTGACGCGCTACCGACTGAGTCACTCTTGCTCCCCGCACGAAGCAACTAAGGCAATATTGTGCCAAACACGATAAACGGTAAAACAATAAACGAATAAAAATCGTTTTAACCCATAACCAAAGTGAAAAAAGCAAGACGCAAAAGTGGTAAAAGATACTATAAAACAACAATAAAATAGGCAAAAAAAAAAGCCCGTGTAAAAAATCTAAACGAGTGTTCTCAATGTGGCAGGGACAGGTATAGGGTTGCTAACTTGGCGGGGTATTAAAATTATTTGATTTCAAATATTATATTTTTATTGAAAATATTAAAACAAGTTATTATATTCCGTTAAGAAAAAGAAGACAAAAAAAACAAAGCTATGAAATTTCAAATGTGACTCTTCTGAAAACATATTTCTTTCTTTCCTGGCAGTTCGCTACGGACCGGGAAATGATGACTCCCAGACCACCACTTTGAGAAGAGTGGCGTAGATGACCCATGCAAAAACCAAAAAGTAGCAAGTGTAAAGTATTTTAAACGTTTAAAATAACAAGTACATCGTAAAAAATAAAAAAATGGGGGTAAAAAGCAATGATTAGATGAAAGATGCTAGAGTGTAGGTGACTCGGACGTAAAATCATGAAGGCTAAAATGAATATGCCGTTCTGGGTTAAAACAAGAACATTCAGTTGAAACATGTTTTACAGTTAAAATGGTGTCACAAAGCTTGTACCTGGCGTGGTGGTTTGTGTACCAGACTATTAATCCATTTGGCATGCCCATGAGCTTGTACGTTGTATGAGACAAGTCCATAGATCTTCTAGGTTATATCCATCCTTTGTGTAAGATGGCCCACCTTCTTGTGGGGCGGGGGTGGCTTAATCGGTAGAGCACCAGCCTCATAATCTTCAGTTACCAGGTTCGGGTCCCGCCTGGGTCAGCTATGAGATTTATCTCCGCAAAACTCCCTCTCTAGGTAAGTAGGGGACACCAATGGACTTGAAAGGTTGCCGTCCATCAAATGAGATGTTAAGCCATGGTCCATGTTCGAGAGAGCCATACCCTCTGCACGTTAAGGAACACGCTGGATGGCCTTGACGGGAGGTTACCATCTATCTCCAAACAGTCAGTAAGCAACTGACAGTCAGTAAGCTTACTAAACAGCAACAAACTGTTTCAGTAAGTCCCCTTCCTCAATCATTTCTGAGTCTTCGGGGTCTTTGTGACCTGGCCATTTAGTACATTGTGTGCAAAAAAAGTTTCACTCAGAGGTAAAGCAAAACTCGCACTTATGCTCGTCGTCCCCTCGTATAAGGGAAGAAAGTGTTATAAAAGAATTAATTAAGTGAAGTCGAGAAAGTACAACTGCTAATGATGAAGAGATAACGATAGTTCGTGTGCCTCAATGTAAAGACTCTAAAACCGGTAAAGTGCAGAAGGCCCCCACGAACGCACAGAGAGAGTGGAAAGAGTCCAACACCGAATCCCAGGCAGAATCATGCACCTGGAATCGGGTAACCCTTATGAAGTGGTATTATTGCCCATCAAAATAAACTGGAAACCAATAGCATCCTGAAACGCTTCATTTAGAGTTGAAGAATATTGCTCCTGTGTTTTGAACAGTCAGAGTGCCTCCGGAAAAAAACTTGGAGTGTTCTATATCCATTTGGCATAATGTTGCACCAGACCATCAACCCACGATGGTGGTGTCGTTCTCTATGGTCGTTGGAATCAGAGGGTTGGTAAGGAGTTCCATGGTCTCCAGATCAAAATATACCATGAATCAGTCTGAAGAAGGAATAGTGATTCATCGGTGAAGAGCACAAGCACCCATTGCTCTGGGGTTCATATATGATGTCTGCAACATGTTAGTCGCATTCTCTTGTGAAGGGATTGAAGAGAATACAAAACATCAATCTCCAGTGAAGCCTTCCGTAAACGATTTGCCTCAAAACTCTCCTCTCAATGGCTGCAGTAAGCCCCAGAAAAAGTTGCCTGGTTGATGTCGCTCTATGATGTTGGGCTGTTAGCGCAGGATAGCGACAATCCTGCACTATTGTCACTTTTGGACGACCTTGCACTCGTCTACTACTAACATCTCCTGTTTGTTGGAAGTGTCTTGAAAGAACTGATTGGGAGATATTTATAGCCCTTGTTTTTTAGGATATTTACAGTGTACTGTTAATTTAATTTCCTTAAACTTAACTACACATTGTGCTTTTTCTGAAAACAGATAATCCTGAGAGGGAGTGGTTAAGTGGATATCGCACCAGGTTCGTAATCTGCAGTTCCCAGGTTCGAGTCCCAAATGGGGCAGATCGAGATTTATCTCCACAAAACTCCCCTCCCTGCCTTCGACGAGTAGGGAACACCGATAGGCTTGGAAAGATTGCCATCCGTCGGATGAGATTTTAATCCGTGGGTCTGTGTAAGGGAGAGCCATACCCTGTGCACGTTAAAGAACACGTTGGATGAGCATGACGAGAGACTACCATCTGTCTCCTAACAGCTGTTCAATGTCTCCCCTTCCCCAAACCTTTTCTGATCCCTTGTGTCCTGGCAATTTAGCCCATTGGGTGCAAAAAAGTGCCATTCGAGATAAAACAACTCACAACCCTAAATAATCCACTATTTCTGTTTTGTTCCAGCAGCGTTTCCCGTCAACACGACAACTGCAATACACTGGGAAAGAAAATTATATTTTTTCCCCAGTGTATTGCAGTTGTCGTGTTGACGGGAAACGGCCCAGTGTATTGCAGTTGTCGTGTTGACGGGTGTGTATGCAGCATCAAAATTTATAATCATCAGAAGCACTACTCAAAATTCGATAGGTAAAAAGCATTGATATCAAAGACACTTAGATTAGAGGCCATCCCGTTATGGAAAAAAGCAAGTCACAAAATAGAAGAAAAATTATATTTCTTTTCATTACCATGTCACTCATTTTCCTTTAGTGCAATAAATAACATAATTATATACGTTCTAAGTTGCAAAGGTATTTTATAATTACCCTGTATAATAGCAGTAATCACTGTTTAATATGAGTAGATAATTTTTATGATCATTTTTTGTTTATAACTAGACGGCATCTAAAAATTTCCTCTGGAACTAAGGATCAATCTGACATACAGTTATGGGGCGGGGGGGGGACTCAGTCGGTAGCGCGCCAGACTCGTAATCTGTAGTTCCCAGGTTCGAGTCCCAGCTGGATTAGCGTTGAGATTTATCTCCGCAAAATTTCCCTCTCTGCCCACGGTCAGTAGGGGACACCGATGGGCTTGGAAAGGCCGCCGTCCGTCGGATGGGACGTTAAGCCGTGGCCCGTGTGCGGGAGAGACATACCCTGTGCACGTTAAAGAACACGCTGGATGGCCTTGACGAGAGGCTACCATCTGTCTCCCAACAGCTGTTCCAGTGGGTCCCCTCCCCCAACCTTCTCTGAGCCTTCGGGGTCCATGTGACCTGGCCATTTAGCCCATGGTGTGCAAAAAAGTACCGCTCAGAGGTAAAACAACCCAACCCGACCCACAGTCCCTGTTGCAATGACTGTTGTGCCACACACTTGTGAGAGTTTGAAACCCTTGTTGTAAAAGAACTTAATGCCACAAGAGAAAAAACTCGTTTTTAGGTAATCAGTGAGCTGATGATATAAAAAAAAGTAGCATCAAAATCTATAATCATCAGAAGCACTACTCAAAATCCGATAAGTAAAAAGCATTAATATCAAAGACACTTCTTAGAGGCCATCCCGTTATGGAAAAAAGCAAGTCACAAAATAGAAGAAAACTTCGCTAAGACTGGAAAGCATTTGGCAGACTGGGCATGTTATGCCTTGTTTAATGGATCCCAATGAACTGTAATTGTGGTAGAATAAAGGCAAGAGGATGTCATTTGAGATGACTTTCGTCAGGAGGAGTACATTTCAAACTTTCAAAATTATCCGTTTTATTTTTTTTCATCCTTTCTTGTTCCCATTTCGTCTCCCACTTACCAAGAGGCTAAGTGGCATCTGCGAATTCAGACGTCGTTCTGCGGAAAACACTGTCATTGCGGGATAATCTGTCCTTGTGATGATCCAAGAGAAAGGAGGGGGAGGAGCAATAGGACCAGGGAGCTTACGGCAAGGTCTAATTATCAGAAGACAGTGTTTATGTTGAGTTACTTTCTCTCCCGTCGTCGTCCTTTTTCTCCAACTCTCTCTCTCTCTCCTTTCTCGCTGCGTCTGTTTTCCTTGTGCACCTTTCTCGCAATCGCAGCGCAAAGGATAATGTGCTATGAAAGGATGTCGGCTCTCATCCAGGATGCTGGAAGACAACAAAGACGATTATAGCTGCTAACGATGAGGAAAACGCACGATTTTGGGCCTCTCATTAACGTCGAGTCCGAGTGCGGTCATGCTGCAGAGTCGACGGGCCTCGTGCGTTTCTCCTGTGGCCGGTGAAGAAAGGGGAGGAGAAAGATGAGAGAAGACAAGGTCACGGGAGAAACATCCTGGAGTTGGGGGAGGGACGTGAGAAAATGATGATGTTGCGACCCGAGAGACCCAAAGTGACCTTGATGGCCTATTTCAAAATCCTGAACTTAGTTTGAATGTGATTATCGGGAGCGGCTTTAGATGGGGGGGGGGGGAATAAAATTCGCCACGAGGTAAAAAAGAAATTGGGAAGCGAGATATAAAAGGAGATAATAGCGGCCACCATAAATCACACGCTGATTTGTGGGAGGATTGCAGGAAATCGAACTGGTGTGTGCTTTTTGAATAATGTTTTGCATTTTGCAACGTTCGCAGAGGTGTGGAGATAATTTCTGATTTGCTCCATTCCTTCTGCACTTGCTTAGAATTCGTAATCACAAAATGATGTGCTTGATAGACGATTTTTTATTGTTTTTTTTTTTCTATTATGTTTCGATAACACTTGAAGTTTCAGAGAATTAATGATGCCGAAATTTCGTAAAGCAACATCGAATAAAAAAACATTCTACGAAGGACATTGGACGTGGGGAAGTAAGTTTAGTGTGTTTAATGCAATAAGTAAGCCTCTGGCTCTCGGGAGTCCGAAAAGCCCTCATCCCAAAAAGGTTGCCCATCCCTGATTTGAACCAATCCACTAAAGAACCTTGAAACTCGTCAAAAGGGTCCCTGATTATAACTCTGAATACTGGTTATCAAAATAAATCTTCTACTGTTAACGTTTCGACATTCATATTGAATCCGTTTCAACGATAATTTACTTTATTCTGTTTGTTTCAAGTCCGAAGAGAATATAATTCCTATTTTAATATGCATGAATCTGAAATTGAAACTTTGTAGAAAAATATTATTTTTCGTATTTAACTAATGTACATTACTCACCTACTAAGACGCACCCAAGTTGTGCGAATGGATTATCTCCGCAAAATTCCCCGCCCTGCCCACGGTCAGTAGGGGACACCGATGGGCTTGGAAAGGCCGCCGTCCGTCGGATGGGACGTTAAGCCGTGGCCCCGTGTGCGGGAGAGCCATATCTTGTGCACGTTAAAGAACACACTGGATGGCCTTGACGAGAGGCTATCATCTGTCTCCCAACAGCTGTTCCAGTGGGTCCCCTCCCCCAACCTTCTCTGAGCCTTCGGGGTCCATGTGACCTGGCCATTTAGTCCATGGTGTGCAAAAAAGTGCCGCTCAGAGGTAAAACAACCCACAACCCTGTGCGAATGGAAACCACATTTAAAGCTGCCTAACTTTCAAAATAAGTTTTATGGCGGTGGGGGAAACCTTATTGGCGACATATTGATATTCTATAATGTGCTTAAATGATTCTAAATATGCTTAAAATCGTAAAAAACTTATATTGACTTATTTTTCTTGAGATAGGTTTCATTCAGTACTTGTATAATTAATCAGAATTTAATACGGAAAGCTTATTTAAAAAATTACTGGGCTTCGAATGCCACATCCTATTGATATTAAATATTGCTTGATACCTTTGACCAGTCATGGGCAACCCGTGAACATTGTCGCCCAAATAATTAAAAAATTTTGTTTCTTATTCTTTAAGTTCTTTCTGGAATACTAATTTTCCTTTCTTTCCCAATTTATCTTGATACTGGTTTTTTTTAAATTCTTTTAATATGTGCGAGGACATTGCCCTCACACGAAAGTCTTTGCGCATATGGGCATATCGGGTTTTCTGAATGTACTGTTTAGCTTAGATTGGGTTGTTTACCTCTGAGCAGCACTTTTTTTGCACACCATGGGCTAAATGGCCAGGTCACATGAACCCCGAAGGCTCAGAGAAGGTTGGTGGAGGGGACCCACTGAAACAGCTGTTGGGAGACAGATGGTAGCCTCCCGTCAAGGCCATCCAGCGTGTTCTTTAACGTGCACAAGGTATGGCTCTCCCGCACACGGCGCCACGGCTTAACGTCCCATCCGACGGACGGCGGCCTTTCCAAGCCCATCGGTGTCCCCTACTGACCGTGGGCAGGGCGGGGAATTTTGCGGAGATAAATCTCAACGCTGACCCAGCTGGGACTCGAACCTGGGAACTACAGATTACGACTGGTGTGCTACCGACTGGCGCGCTACCGACTGAGCCACCCCCGCCCCGTTTAGCTTAGAGAGTTTAAAAGAACTCTGGCCTTGAACTCACTGAAATAGACACTACACCAATAAACATTCCAATTATGAAAGTTGTCAAGGATACTATAAAAAAGAAGAATTTGAAAACTTCTGGCTACATTAAACACGCAAAAAACTTTTTTTTTTCCAAAGGTCTCAAGAATCCTATTCCATTATGCGTGCAAAGTGATAAAATTGCAAAATATTACAAAACTTATTCTGATGGCGGAATTTTAAAGGACTTGGTGGCAATAATGAAAATACTTTTACAGTGTTTGCAGCGAAATTTGAATATTTTTCCCCGTCTCCTGATTAAAGTACTGATATTTCTGAACTGAAATATCCCTGTAATAATGTACTATCATTTCTGTACTATAATATCAGTAGAATGTGGGATTCGAAGCCGAGTAATTTCTTAAATAAGCTTTTCGTAGAAAATTTTCAGTACTAGTACTAATTTTCAGTAGCTCCTGATTATAAAGCACTGATATTTTTGTATGTGGACTCAATGTTAATTTCATTTAAAATGGTTTCATTTTTTATCTAATTATGTTGTTTACTTTCAGTTTTTTGTACAGTTAATCCTATTTTTAATTAAAAATAATATTTTCATTAAAATTATAAAAAAAGGTACATGTTCCCTTTTGAAATTAATATGTACGTGTAGAAATTTAATTGTTTACGCATATTGTCTACTCAAGGCATTGGAGTTGAAGGGAGGGTTAAATTTATAGAGTTTAATGCAATAAGTTAGGTTCTAGCCCGCGGCAGTCTGAAAAATCCTCATCTGGCCGATGAAATAAAGTTGCCCATCCCTGATTCAGACCTAGAGACGCTCAAAATTAAAATCTAGTATGGCCGAGTGGTTAGCATGCTTGGCTACTGATTTAAGGGACCTGGGTTCGAGCCCCGGGTAAGGCATGGATGTGAGTGTTGTTTTTCTGCTGAGGTCCTGCCATTCTCACAGATCTTCTACTATGGCATATAAACTGACAGGCTCCTGTCAGACCTCTGTGGCAAGCAGCTGCTTGAGGGGGTATTTATTTTTATATATCCGTCTTAGAATGATTGAATGTTACGTACTACTGCCTGAAACTTTCCTCCCTAGTGGGAATTTTCCGAATAAACTTTTCTGAATCAACGCCAACATATCCACATAATTACAGAAACAAAGTATTGATTTTTCGCAATTATATTTCTTTTCAAAGAAGGGGGTTATCGAAAGGTGAGGTCACAGAAAGGTTGTTTCAACTACTCCCTAAACGTATTTCCAAAAAAGGATCATTCCTGATCCTTTTTTGCATTCGTAAGGCAGACGTAGTACACGGTTGAACTGGCAATCACCAAACAAAAATAGCCCGAAAAATAAACGAGATGGGCGTAAACAGAGAAGGAAAAACAAGTGGTCCTGTTCAGGCGCCGTATAATTATGCGATAGGAGAGACCTTCTCCTCTTTCACACTTTCATGCACGCTAAGATTTGAAAAAAACGGTGGTGGGAAGAATCACAATGGTCCTGTTGCCCGATGTGCGAACTCGATGTTCCTCAGTTCTTTTCCGTTTAATTTCCCTCTTCTTTCCATTTTTTCCCCTATTTTTTTTTTCTCTCTTTCTTACTTCTATTATTTTGGTGTTCCCTTGTTATTTTCTGCTGCCATTTACGACAACTCTGTTTGCTACAATTATTAGATGCAAAAAAAAAGAAATAAAAAAAGTGCAGAAGAGAGACGAAAAAAATAATAGAGATAGAAAACTTCAAAAAGAGAATAAAAAAAATGCGTATTTGGAAAAGAATTATTCTGCCTTTGAAGAAACTGAGGACATGACCCCGACCTAAGAGTAAGCTCACACCCACCACTAACTCTGTGGGCATTTTAGGAACGACCTTGTCCATTAAGGTCATCCACCTTCTTGGAATAAAAAAAAGATGAGCAACGATTACTGGTAAATAGTCAGTGAGAATGGCTTCAGCTTGACAGTTCTTATCGGTCCAGCCCATGAACTGGTAAAGAGGAAGTCCACGGAGCAAAGTCAGGTTATTTCTCATTGTTCTTGCTTGATCATTATTGTCTAGATTGGTCACAATGGGACACCATTGCTAGTGACGTCACGACACTCAGTTCCACTAGAAGCGCAGTGTGAGCCCTCGGGACATGCGGAGGCCAAAGATTGCAAAGCTCAGGTGACTTATGCTTCAGTCTGGTTTCTTTCCTCCCTTCCTTCACTTCCCCCCCATTACCACCCCCCAGGAAAACGTCTATGCAAATGGGGCCAAAATAAGCGGATTGAGAGCTATAATTCGAAGACCGCCTTCTTCATGCACTATATACATTCTTGGCAAAACAACGCCCTCGGTGGCTTTGCCAGTCAAAGTTGAGTGACAAGAGTGATTTGCTTTGTTTTCTCGAATGCCTCCGATCGTGACATCGGAAATGATGAGGGCCAAGTGTCGAGGAGAAATGCCGATTTTGGTCGAAGGAGCTTCGTGAAGGATAACCAGGATGTTGACCTCGAAATACAGAATGTGTCTTCCTTCCCTTTTTGCGGCTGAACTTGATCGTAAAGGTTAGGGATCGGAGGATATTCAATTAACCCGAATGTAAGTCAGACGCTTGGGTTATCTTCTGATTCAAGTAATGCGTTTTATTAGTTGAGGGCAGAGAGAGAGAACTCGGGATTCGTTTAAGGTTATCCCCAGTTACAGTGACTCAAGAAACAAAAATGGAAATAAATACTGCATCATTGTCTTGTCCATGATCCGAACTTTCACTAATTTATAAACTAATTTCTTTGAAGTGCAGAAAACAGAAATTTTAGTCTTTTTCTTTTAACTTCTTTTGTTTACATTTAATTTTTTTGCTCGTATTTTATGATATGGAGAGAATAGTTAATGGATCAACTGCTGAATTGAAGCAAGGAAATGATACTGTGTCGGTGAAAAGGTGGTCTGATGGGAAAAAAAAGTAGACTTATAGACATAGAAGTTGCTTAATGAAAAGAGGCCGCGGTGGCTCAGTTGGTAGGGTGCCAGGCTCGTAATCTGCAGTTCCCAGGTTCGAGTCCCGCTTGGGGGAGCATTGAGATTTATCTCCGCAAAACACCGATGAGCTTGGAAAGGCCGTCCGTCCGTCTGATGAGACGTTAAACCATGCCCCATGTGCATGAAAACCATACCTCTACAGGTTAAAGGAAAACCCCGACCTAAGAGTTCATCATGCTCTCTGGCCTAGACAGAGGCTAACAGCTTCCAGTGGGCACCAATTGAACCAAAAAAAAAAAACTAATCCTCAAGCAGCTGCTTGTAGATAATTTATTATTTTTATGGTGTATTAATTATTTATAACTATATTTTATAATTTTTCGAGTAAGATCACACAAAAAACGATTTGTGTCGTCTTCATTTAAAACATCTGCTATACGTGTCATCAAACTAAACATTTTTGAAAAGTACTTTTTATAAATAATAGCATAGCCGATTTTAACACATTGCGTGCCAAGCTGATTTCACTAAGGTTTTCTCTAAGGTAATACGACCTTTTGCTTCAGTTCTCATCATTTATACCTCTAGATGTCATTTTATGTTAATTATTTTATGACTTGTGATGTGAATGACGCGGCCCTTCATGAAAATTACCGAACTAAAACCGGTTGAATTTTTAGCGTCATTCATAAATGAATGAAGTGGCATTCAATGTGTTAAACATTTGGACCCATATACAAATTTAGAGTTCTCTTTCAGATATGTTCTACATACATTCTACCTCGATGTTAAAATTCGATATTACCGAAAATGTTACATTGGAATCAATTCTTTCTACCTTATCGGAAAAAAGAAAAAAAAATGAGAAAAAAAATGTCAAAATCAGAAGAAAAAATTATTGTGCGATAAATTGACAATATCATCTGATGTTTTTTTAGGTGTTTTACTGTTGGCATATAAACTGACAGGCTCCTGTCAGACCTCTGTGGCAAGCAGCTGCTTGAGGGGGTATTAATTTATTATTTAATGTTACTTGTATCCACACCGATCTTCGCTCTAATGAGATCCTGAATTGTCTTCAAGTGCTCTGCTAAGAATTACATATCGCACCAATTGCAAGTGAGAAGCTCTTTTTTTTTATTTCGTGGCATGAAATTGAAAATTTTTTGGTAGCATTGAAAAATCAGTTTGTGATGCCTCATTGTTCACTGCTCAGGACAATTTCCCATTTCTGATTTTGGTGACATTGGCAAAGCAGTGATGCTTCTTCTTCAATCATCGTGAAAACAAAACTTGCCAATTAAATGATGTGTGACCAGCAATTTTTTTCATGGTGATATAAGAACTGCCTTGTCTATTGATGAGCATGGCATCACAATTGTTTAATACTACTTCCTTGTATGCAGGAGGTTCATGGACAGAAAAAATGAAAAAATTTAAACTACGTAAGAACACCAAATGCTTTTGCAATCATCGTATGAACTACTGAATGGTAAACAAATTTTAAATTTTGGATTTAAAAACTGAAATGGAGTTTTCTTCTTCTTGACATCCTGCATTTTACGGTTCCCTTTGGTAGCATAAGTATTACGAAGCGAAATTCCTTTCTGTGAGGGGCTCTGAAACTCTGAAGACTTTACCTCTGCTCTGAAATATTTTTCCCACTCGCCCTTAAACCTGACGATCTTCACGTGCATTCTTTGATCCTAATGGGTTTGGAAGGACAGCCGTCCGTCAGATAGGGAGTAAAGCAGTGGAGCCATATATACAGGAGAGCCATAACCTGTGCAGGTTAATCAACACGCTGGATGGCCTTGTCAGGAGGCTTCACTGTCTCTTAAGAGCTGTTTAGTGGATCTCCTTTTCCTAATTATCTCTGAGCCTTGAGGTCCTGGCGATTTAGCCCTTTGAATGCAAAAAAGTATCAAAAATAAAAACGAGAGAACAACGACTTTGATCTTGAAGATCTTCCCCGCATATCTTAGTCTAGAAGGTTTTCCATCGCTTGATCTGTATGGTTTTTCCCTTGACAAACTTTGATCTTGTTGGTCACCCCAATGCCCCTTGATTTTGAAGATCTTTCGGCGCACTTCTTGATCTTGATGGTCCCCTTTCATCTTGAGGGTCATCCTGTGCCATTTCTGATTTTGATAGTTTTCTAAACACTCATGATGAATTTTTCAGAAAATTCCTATCCATTAATTTGCTAGTATTGAGGAAATCCAATTCACTGAGTCTGCCAGTGTTATATCATCCCTCGTGAAATATTTTTTTGATATTCCTGCGACCTTCAAATTTTTGAGGGTTGAACTTTCCGTAGTCGATTCCTAAAATCATAACTCCTGATAGACTCATAAGTTTCTTCCATTGGGATTGTATAATATAGTTGCGATCATCTGATATAAATTTTATAGCTGTAAGAGACCTGGACTCAAGATAAAAATATTACAGCATAACCTACTAAGCGAAGGGGAACTTAATGATTGTTACAAAATACATTATATTTTTAGCAATAATTCGTCCCGTTCTGTCGACTTGCTTCAAACAGACTGAAGTGAATTTTATTCCAATGAATATCCGTAAAGCTCCTATTCTTCATCAAGAGTTACGATTTCTAGTATATAAAGATAGAAGGCGGCCATGTTCCTTTTCAGAGGTTCACACCCATTCAGACGCAACTCCAGTGGTAGAGTCTGGTTTGCTTACAATTCTTTGAAGCGGAAAATTATGTCGCTTTTTTCTTTTTGTTGCATCCATGGAGTCGAAAAAGAATTTAAGAAACTATGTTAAGTCAAGCATCAGCGGTTCTCAATACCAACGGCTATTCACAGCAGTCAGAACCTTTGTATTCTTCTTGAGCGTAGTGATCTTTCGGTAGGAATGAGATGCGGGTTGGTTGTAGTAGCAAAGGTAGTGAACGGACGCGGGGGAGGAAAGGCAATGGTGTAGGGAGGCGGACCCTTTTTACACCTTTCAATTAGGATGAGTCTCGATGGCAAATTCGACATCCTACAGCGTGCTCTGCTCTCGCGATGAATGGGGTCAGTGTTGTAATAGCGCACAATGATTCTCAATTAGCAGAATGGGAAACGCCTAAGTTTGGTCATTAGACGGTTCTTTCAGCTGTAAATTGTGTTCTGGCGCTTCGTTGCGCCAGAGTTTGCAACTAGAAACTGCTGAGCCTCGTTCTTTTTGAGTCGGCTAATGACAGAGATGATCAGAGAATGAAGTGGTTGCTTATCAACAAGACGATGGGACATAAAACTGCAAACGCTGAGATCTGTTGAATGCGACCCTCAAAATAATTGGTATATTTTCACTTTTCGTTTAGTAATCGATGCGTAAATCTTGAACTATTTTCTAAAACTGTGAGTTCATACAGTTAAAGTTGTTTCGAAGCGAAAGAAGGTAGGGTCATGATGATTGTGGGTCTAAGGCAAACACAACTGTGGGGACTGTAGGGAATCTGAACCATTGGAAATCTAGACAGTTAACGGACAAGGAATCCATATTTTTAGGATATTACACGACTTTTAAAGTATATAAGATTCCAATTTAAATTCTCTTTTGGGGTTCTGGAAAATTTTTAAGAAACATTTTTGAGATACTCCTTTTATAAAGAGTGGTCTGGATAAGGCGAATAAGAAATCGTTGAAAGATTTTTTAGTGTCAGTAAACAGCAAAAAATGTGCGAAAACTAATAGCGAGGCGTGCCTTTCTGAAACACACAGAAGTAAGGGAGAGTTACATTAATCATTTTTTAACTATACTTTCTTCATTTGATCAGTTACAGAGCCATCTTGTTTTGAAAGAGAAATTAAAAGCACAGAGTGGAAGACCGTTTATAAATACCAATAACTTGGCTTCTCTTTTAAAAGTTCCTATATACATTATCCACTCATCTCTTATTTGCAGCGATAGGATGTCGCCAGATCACTGCGCCAACTGGCTTCATGAGAAGAAGTTTCGTAATAATAATAGGTCTTTATATTTCAGTAGTACCTTGATTAGCCCACCTATGCAGATATGCCAAGAAGTCTCATATTTTAGAAGAAAAATTTCCACAATTAGGAAAAAAATGAAGAAAAGTTTCGAAATGTAATAATAAACAATAAGGAAAACAGTTCTCATAAATTATAGGATTGAGAGGTAATTGATTGGCTATTAACTAATGATTTATAAAAACTGTTGAAAGATGACTGCGCGGTCTCATAATCACCCCTGTATGCAATCTTTAGGTACTTAGTTTACTGAAGCGCGATATTCCATAATGACCCTTAAAACTATAGGCTTGTTATTAATCTTTACCCTAAAATTACATCGAACTTTTGGATGAGTTCTTTTTGTGTTTTAGGAGGTCTCTAGGTATCTTTATTTGTGAGGTCCTTAAGTGATTGGGGCGGGGGTGGCTCAGTCGGTAGCGCGCCAGGCTCGTAATCTGTAGTTCTCAGGTTCGAGTCCCAGCTGGGTCAGCGTTGAGATTTATCTCCGCAAAAAATTCCCCGCCTTGCCCACGGTCAGTAGGGGACACCGATGGGCTTGGAAAGGCCGCCGTCCGTCGGATGGGACGTTAAGCCGTGTGCGGAAGAGCCATACCCTGTGCACGTTAAAGAACACGCCGGATGGCCTTGACGGGAGGCTACCATCTGTCTCCCAACAGCTGTTCCAGTGGGTCCCCTCCCCCAACCTTCTCTGAGCCTTCGGGGTTCATGTGACCTGGTCATTTAGCCCATGGTGTGCAAAAAAGTGCCGCTCAGAGGTAAACCAACCCAACAACCCAACCTTAAGTGATTATCGTTTGCGAAGCTCACATTTCGCTATTACTTCTTAAATTATTTTTAGGGGGGAAAACTGGCTATCAAGGTTCAAAAATTATTCACATACAATCGCAAGTTGTAGAGATGCGAGCATCAGAGTCCGATATACATCTAGCTCTTTGGGGCGGGATGGCTTTTTATTTTATTTATTTAAAACAGAGTTTCCAACGATAATTGAGATGAAAAATCAATAAACGAACTTCCTTAGACCATATTTTCTACGAGGTTTGGTTGTGTTGTTGATGCGACGGCAAAGAAAGCCTTGAATTGAGTAACAATTTCATGGGAAACACCAGATTCGAAAATGCTTAAGACTCATAAAACAATGGGATGTAAACCGAATGTAAATTTTTTACACATCCCTTAGACTTCTCCCAGCCCCCCGAGTTTCTCCTTTCGAAGAATTAATGATGAGGAATGGGGAAGCCTCCATCAGGACATTTCCTCCATGGTGAAAAGTTACGAAGACAGATGAAGATCAAGCAGTCTTACAAGTTTATTAGTGAGCCTTGACCCCACAATAAAAGTTTTAGGTGAGCTTAAAATGATTTTTGAAGTAATATTAAAATAAAAAAATTCGTCTATTGTACACATTCATATTAAATTTACTTTTTTAAAACTATACAGAAAATTTTTAAAGTTATTCTTATAATTTTTTTTTGAAAAACTAAGAACTATTTGCTTTACACCAAAGAAACAAAAGAAAGTTTATAATTTGATGTTAAATGCTACATCCATATTTTTAAGAAAACACCATTGCAGAAAGAAAACTTAGGATTTTCGCGGATTAACCAAGGAAATTACAAACCCACACATTAAGCAAACTAAACTTCTGCAGTTTGCAAAGTAAACTTTTAGATACTGAATAAAATTACCTTTGACCTGAAGATGTATAATTTTCGTTAACCATTCATCCTGTACCTGCCTATCAATTTTCTATTGACTTTTTTTTATTCGTGACATAGCAGGTGCGTGACTGGCGCCATTCCATGAACACAATTAAATCAAATATAACAGGAACCATCATTAGCATCAGCCTTACGTTTGTTGTTCTCTAACAACATTATGTTCTACACACGTATAAACACCTTTATTAGCTTCCACACGAACATATTCGTCTCTTTTAAAATGCAAAAGGAAAACTAACATCAGTTTAAACTTACTTCCCGCCTCTCTTTCTTCTCCGTTACGTATTTGATTGCGATTTTTTTTTTTTGCATCCCAGGCAAGATGACATTCCATTCAGTGATTTAGCGTCGAATGATAATTGAGCAATTATTTAAGTCCAGACGACGGGCAGCAGCGTCTTGACTTCCCAATCAGATTCCTGACGACGAGGTTGGTGGCAGGGTCAGTGACCCCACACAGCAGAGGTCAGGCCCCTGGCGTGTGGCCCGGGCCGACAGGTGCTGATAAACTGGCTTCACTGGCAGGCCTAGAGGCGAACGTTCCAGCTCAAGCTAGGAAGATCGCCACCAGAAGTAAAGACCTGCTCGTTTCCTTTCTTCCTCGGAGGAGTGTTCGGCGGCGTGGAGTTGCATCACCATCTGCTATTGATGTAATCAGCCCGAAAGCGGAGGCAGAAACGAATAACAACATCACACAATGGCCTGACTACGCGACTTCCTTCTACGAGTGGAGAAAACCGAAAAAGTACTTTTAGTACAAAGCGAAATGACCTCCAGTAACTTTTGGGGCTCCTCCCTTGCGCTCTTTCAGTGTGGGAGAGATGATACGAACTGGATCCTATTTATCGAGAAGAGGAACTACCAAAACCTTTTGATATGGTTGAGATTTCGGTTCAAGAACATTTTGTTTAAAGTGAATTTGATTTAAGAAGGATGAAATCAGGGATTAGACGAGGGAAACTGATTTTGACATATGAAGATACGTTGTTGTTTTGGGTTGTTTTACCTTTGAGCGGCACTTTTTTTTGCACACACTGAGATAATGGCCATGTCACAAGGACCCCGAGGACTCAGAGAAGGTTGGGGGGAGGAGACCCACTGGACAACTGTTAGGAAACAGACGGTAGCCTCCCGTCAAGGCCATCCAGTGTGCTCTTTAATGTGCACAGGGTATGGCTCTTTTGCACACAGAGACACGGCTTAACGTCCCATCCGAAGTACGTACCCTTTCCAAGCCCATCGGTGTCCCTTTTCTGACTGAAGGTAGTACGGGGAGTTTTGCGGAGGTAAATCTCAACGCTGTCCCAGGTGGGACTCG
The DNA here is from genome assembly GCA_038380435.1 of Ryuthela nishihirai. NCBI lineage: Eukaryota > Metazoa > Arthropoda > Arachnida > Araneae > Heptathelidae > Ryuthela > Ryuthela nishihirai. Next base: position 42,197,898 of record JAWZYU010000011.1, on the reverse strand, counting down.
AACTTAGGAAATGCAGTTTACGAGCCTGACGCGCTGGCGACTGACACCTGCCCCTCCCCCCTCCCCCGGCCCCCAGAAGATAGGTGTTGTTCAAATAAATCACTTCTTCTACACTTGAGAAATAGAAATTTGTAACAAAGATGAAGTTACTTGATTATTGGTACTGCGCAGTTTTAGAGTAACGAATTTCCGTTTTTTTAGATTTCTTCGCCATTAATTTATGCATATTCTACTGGACTCCTTTAACTGTACGAGTCTCGTGTCTCTAATCACTTTAATGTTCGTGTACCACTCATTGAACTAAGCTTGTTTTCACGCAAATCCTTTGACAATGGTCATCGGATTTCATTTAACGTACTAGTTTTCGCCGAACCGTCCTCAAATAACTCTGAATATGTTAATCTTCATAGGATTTCGGATGTCAATTTTTGAATGTTAAAGACTTTACTTGATCTTTCGATATGCTAGTGGTTGATGAGACAAGGTAGTGAATTATTTTTCTTCTGAGCGCACTTTTTTTTTTCAACACAGTGTGTTATATGGTCAGGTCACAAAGGCCCCAAGGGCTCAGAGAAGGTTGGGGGAAGGGGTTCCACTGGACAGCTGTTAGGAGACAGAGGGTACCTTAAAATCAGAGCTAACCAGCGTGTCTATGACGTGCACTGGATATGGCTCTTCCGCAAATGGGGCCACGGCTTAACGTCCCATCCGACTGATGGCTATTTTTAAGGAAATGCCAACATAAGATCATTAGAGATTTCGTACAACTTTAAGAAGAGCTGTAAGCTAATGCTTGCTCACAGAAGCATATTTCACAACCCTGGTCGCGAAAAATTTGCTTCAGGGAAAAATATATTGCATAAAATTTGTTATTTTTGATTCATTTCCAAAAAACTAAAACGATGTAATGTTTTTACTTTTTCGTTTATCCATCAGTCTGTATACATTCAACGTTTTCATTTTAAGAGATAAATTAAAAATTCTTTCTAAATTAGATAGTACTGATGAAATATTACGATTTGCACTTTCGGAATCGCCCAACAGTTTTAATAGCACCCTCTAATGGTGGAAAAAGTTGGAAAAAATGCTGAAGCTCTTAACGAATATTGGAAACGATCAATTGATGACAGAAGTTTGAAATTTTGAAATCAGAATATCGTGGTCAAGAGTTTCGCATTAGATTGGTATCAATGATTTGCCTTCTTCATTGAAACCCAAGGACGGAAAAATAGCAACTTTTTCGCTTTAAGGAATAACTCAAAAAAATTTTTTTTTGTTTTATAGGTATTAATAAAATATTAATATTTAAATTTTCCCGATCATCTATTAGTTCGAATTTCTATTATAAGAGGATGCTAAAGACAAAAAAAAAAAATAAAACTTCAACTTCTTTAAATACTCAGCATTTAAAACTTAAAGTTCATATTTAAAGCAAATATTTAAAATTGCATGTAAAGTTTATAGACTTTCCTCTCAAACCGTTCTCTTTAAAATGATTTAAAAATGAGGTGATTCCAGTGCCATGTAAGTAAATATTGCTTTGGCCGAGTGGTTAGCACGCTTGGCTACTGATCTAAGGGACCTGGGTTCGAGCCCCGGATAAGGCATGGATGTTTGTGTTGTTTTTCTGCTGAGGGTCTGCCATCCTCTCAGATCTTCTACTATGGCATATAAACTGACAGGCTCCTGTCAGACCTCTGTGTCAAGCAGCTGCTTGAGGGGGTATTTATTTATTTATTATTACAATATTTAAAGTCTACCTAAGTGATCGCTAAAAAATTCCTATAGTATATATATACTCGTATAGAACGAAAAGGGTGCCTGGAACTCCCTGTTCCGTTAAAGGGTGTCCTCAACAAAAGGGTGTCCTCAACAAAGGGATGTCTGGAACTCCTTTTTCGGTTAAAGGAATCTTCAAGGAAAGGATGTCTGAAACTTCTTGTTCCGTTAAAGGGTATCTTCAACAAAAGGATGTCTGGAACTCCTTTTTCCATTAAAGGATGTCTTCAACAAAAGGGTATCTGGAACTCTTTGTTCGATTAAAGGATGTCTTCAACAAAAGAATGTCTGAAACTTCTTATTCCACTAAAGAGTGTCTTCAACAAAAGAATGTCTGGAACTTCTTGTTCCACTAAAGAGTGTCTTCAACAAAAGGATGCCTGAAACTTCTTGTTCCACTAAAGCGTGTCTTCAGCAAAAGAATGTGTGGAACTTCTTGTTCCACTAAAGCATATCTTCAACAAAAGAATGTCTGAAACTTCTTGTTCCACTATAGCGTGTCTTCAGCAAAAGGATCTCTGAAACTTCTTGTTCCACTAAAGCGTGTCTTCAACAAAAGGATCTCTGAAGCTTCTTGTTCCACTAAAGAGTGTCCGGAACTCCTTGTTCATTTAAAGCGTGTCTGAACTCCTTATTTCGCTAAAGGCAGATTCTGACCCATGATCGGTTGCGTACACCTAAATTACACAATATTTAGTTGTCTCACAAAAATAGCTCCAAAATCATGACGACTCCAGATGAAGCTATTTAAAATATTTTCTACTTTAATCATGACTTGCGAAGAATTTAATACATGCGATACAAGATAAATTTTTTTTTTATCTGAATCACATAATTTTTTCTTTTTTCCAGTAAGAATTCCGTAAGTTTTGTAGAATCAGCATATCTTAGGTTGTTGCTAGATATTTACATAGAGTATTTGGTTCTGACTAATTATTAATAAAGGCCTCAACGTTCTTTCACTTACTAAGAGGTTAAATATCAGTTCCTTAAATAAATATTTAAGGACCATCCTGATTTCCTTTCTTCTCAATATTGAATTAGAATTTTTTATAATATACATTTTCCCCAAGCACTGCACACTGAAAGCATATACACTGAAAGGATATTTCATTATGCACACTTACCCAATAACATATGGGTTCACATTTCACCCTCACAACAGCAGCAACACATCGTGGCATGGACTCTACCAGGAGTTGGAAACGTTCGGATGGTATTTGCTGCCCATGATACCAGAACGGTCATCTGTAAAGCAATGAGAGTTGCCAGTGGTGGGTTTCGGGCTCGAATGCATCGCATCACTTCGTTCAAAACCGGAGGGTGAGAGGACCATTCAAGGGTTGTGAACTCACTGGAATGCTCCTTCAACCAGTCTTTCGCTAAACTGGAGCAATGAGATGGTGGTTGTTTTGTTCAAAGAAGGCATCCTTCAGTGGGAAATGGATAGCCGTAACTGGTGTAGGTGGTCGTTCTTACGTCAACGTAGCCTTGTGCGGCGATGGTGGTCTCAATAGGTACAAGAAGCCCAAAGATGGCCCACGTAAAACACCCCAGAACAATACACGGGCTCCATCAGCCTGTAAAACCCCCATTTGAAAGTTGAGGTCTGTGGTTTTGTGTAGTCTACACCACACACATAACGTTGGTGTGTTGTAGTTGGAACCTCAATTCATTGTACCAAGCTACCTGTTTCCAGTCTTCCACTGTCCATTGGCAATGTTCCTCCACCGACTGCAGCCACATAGCCTGGTACCATTAACAGGGGTACTCGGTGCCTGTTAACGGCATCAGCCTGGTACCGTTAACAGAGGTACTCGATGCCTGTTAACGACATCAGCCTGGTACCGTTAACAGAGGTACTCGATGCCTGTTAACGGCATCAGCCTGGTACCGTTAACAGAGGTCTGTGGTTTTCTGTAGTCTACACCACACACGTAACGTTGGTGTGTTGTAGTTGGAACCTCAATTCATTGTACCAAGCTACCTGTTTCCAGTCTTCCACTGTCCATTGGCAATGTTCCTCCACCCACTGCAGCCACATAGCCTGGTACCGTTAACAGGGGTACTAGGTGCCTGTTAACGGCATCAGCCTGGTACCGTTAACAGAGGTACTCGATGCCTGTTAACGGCATCAGCCTGGTACCATTAACAGAGGTACTCGATGCCTGTTAACGGCATCAGCCTGGTACCGTTAACAGAGGTCTGTGGTTTTGTGTAGTGTACACCACACACGTAACGTTGGTGTGTTGTAGTTGGAACCTCAATTCATCGTACCAAGCTACCTGTTTCCAGTCTTCCACTGTCCATTGGCAATGTTCCTCCACCACTGCAGCCACATAGCCACGTAGCCGTTAACAAGGGTACTCATGTGGGCATCAGCTGTCATAACCTAATCGTGCCTTTTTACATTGAGTGGTCTTTGCAGAAATCTTCTTAGCTGCCCCGTCATTGAATGAAGATGTTATTATCTGCATTATGGCTCTCCATTCCAATGTTACAATATGGGAGAGGCAGCATTCACCTTCAAGCATCAAAGGCCTGGTTATGGTCATATTCTTCCCAGTGGCTGCAAGTTTTGCCGATTTTCATGTAGTGCTAGTACCAAGTGCGATGGCCACATGCAGAAATTCCAGATGTTCTACAGTCGCAGATATGGAATACTCCATTTTCGTCACACCGACTATCTGCCCACGATCGAACTCGCCTAGGTCGCCATGTTTACCCATTATAGCAATCACAGCTATACTTTACAGATCGGACCATTTATAACTCACATAAACTGACAGTCTCCTGTCAGACCTCCGTGGTGGCAAGCAGCTGCTTGAGGAAACATTTATTATTATCTTTTTTTTTTACAATAAATGACGAACTGAAAAACCTCTAAAGGGGCAGTTCGGTTTTAAAACTGATAATTATTTTGGTGTTGAATTCAACAATGGTAAATATACACATAACAATATAATGCAGAAATGTAAGTAATAGTAATAAAACAATAATAAAATAGTACCAGCATAGATTTCAATGCAAAATGTCAACTGTCAATTTACATGTTTTACCATCTAGTTGCTACCATCTGTTAGGGACTTGGAACCATGTCATACGTTGCTAAATAATGATTACGAGGCTCATTAAATTAAAGAAAATGTCATTAAGTCTTCATAAATCGATAACCCCATTTAAGAAATGCAGTCGCTATACGAAATATTTTCTACGGTTCAATTTGTCTTTTTAGTCGAACAACTAACACAGTGATGCTCACGTGTTACAGTCCCACAGCTAAACATCATTTGACATTAGGTGGTTATAAATCTTCCTCTTTCGTGACCTTCTGCACGCTTGAAGGTCGTTGACTTTTAATCTGAATGATCAGATCCCCTTTCATAGAACCCTTTATTAATTTCAAGCCAGGCTGTAAAATATAAATGACGATAAACGGGACCTTGATTTCCTTTTTTCATTCCTTGTCAGCGGAGCAGGTTCACACGGGGAAGCAGATACAGGAATTAAAAAAGAAAGCCTTCCTCGCAAGCATCACTTTTCAAATGATTAGCATTGTGACAGTTATAGGCCGGTTACAAGTTGCGATGAAGAAGGAATGTTGAAAGACACAAACTCTGCTCATTGCTCAAAGTGACTCAGTTTCTTCTTGCAATATCTGCCTTCTACAATTGATGATAACTCCTGGAAATCTCGTCGGAAGTGTTTACGTCTTTGATGATGGAAGTGCTGATAATACGACGATGATTATACAACCCAGATTGTTTTGCCTACTCTTTGGAATGAGCCTAATGACACCAAAGTTAAAGATGAAAAGTTTAAAGATGAATTAATTATTGTCAATCATCTTATTGATTTCATCAGATGTTTTATGACACTTCATCAGATGTTTTATAACTACGTAGTAATGTTATTTGTGATTTTAAAAAAAATAATGTTATTCTGATCGAAAGATGTAGGAATAGAAATGACGATAAGACTATGTAACTGTCGTATCGATTTTTTTTTTATCTTTTCTTGCACTAAAAGATAATTTAAAACTGAATTTTTGCATCTCTGACAGTCTGTTTTTCTAAAGGAAAAGACAACATAGAGCATATTTTATAAAACTAATATTCATTGTTCATAATTCTACTTGAAAAGGAAAATTTATTTTTTTCTTTTCTTAACGAGGGACAGACGTTTTCAAGAATGAGTCTCATAAATTTTCCTTAACTAAAAGGTTTTAAATCTTGCTATTAGATGAACCCTTCTATCTCAACAGGAAAGTTACTTTCCAAAAAATAAAATAACATAATATGAGAAAATAAAGATCACATTAAGGAAATTTTCCTTCTTAATAAGAGTTTGATTTTTTTCCGAAATTTGTTGTTATGGTGATAAAATGTTCTTTCTATTAAAACAGGATAACAGGAAGTTCGAAGCCAGTTGTAATTAAACTCTGTGTCTATCAAAAGTTCTCGTGGAAGTGACGCCATAGCAACGCCCACAGAAATAACGTCATCAAAAGTCTTCAAGCACTGGACAATCGCCCAGAAGTGGCGTCGCAAAGCCTGGTAGAAAGTTCCTCAAATAGCCTTTAGCATAAGTGACATATTCAAAAAAAAAGTAATTTAAATTAATGCCACAGAGGTCTGACTAAAGTATGTCAGTATAATACTCCATAAAGAAGATCTGTGAGGAAGGCGAGACCTCAGAACAAGGGATAACATCCATTCCTTATCCAAGACACGAATCCTGGTCCCTTTGATTGGTGGTCAAGCACGCTAACCACTCAATTACCGGGATAGGCAAAAAGCCCGGGAAAAAAATGATGCGATCAGGATTCAGGTGAACTCTGTTTACACCCTTTTCTGGGATTTTCTAGGAGTTTCTGGAAGGGGAAGAAAAAATAAACCCAAGGTGAGGGAACTTTTCCTGACGTCACATCCAGTCACGTGACCCAGAAAACGAAATAATTAAAATAAATAAGAAATTCTTATTGAGCAGAAGATATTCCTTCAACTCTCAAAGTAGAATAATTTCTTTTCATCATAGGCATCATCTTGAAAATTGGATGATCTTCTTTCCCCCATGTCATTAGCATGGCTTACAGTAACTCTTGTGTCTGTGCGAATATTAAGTGAAGAGACCTTTACTACACTTTATCATGAACGAAACCATTTCTACGTTTCCTTTCAAACCCCTTATTTGAATCCTCTAGGTCCTTGACCATATGGGGCGGGGGTGGCTCAGTCGGTAGCGCGCCAGGCTCGTAATCTGTAGTTCCCAGGTTCGAGTCCCAGCTGGGTCAGCGTTGAGATTTATCTCCGCAAAATTCCCCGCCCTGCCCACGGTCAGTAGGGGACACCGATGGGCTTGGAAAGGCCGCCGTCCGTCGGATGGGACGTTAAGCCGTGGCCCCGTGTGCGGGAGAGCCATACCCTGTACACGTTAAAGAACACGCTGGATGGCCTTGACGGGAGGCTACCATCTGTCTCCCAACAGCTGTTCCAGTGAGTCTCTTCCCCCAACCTTCTCTGAGCCTTCGGGGTCCATGTGACCTGGCCATTTAGCCCATGGTGTGCAAAAAAGTGCCGCTCAGAGGTAAAACAACCCAAAAACAACCCAACCTTGACCTTATACCCTGTAATTTTGGTAGCAGGGATAAACAGTTCTAAGTTATCAGTCAAACAGCAACAAAAACAACCGACTAATTTAAATTGACAAAATGGAAGCAACGAAAGTAGCGAAATATATATATCAGCTGATTAGAATAAATCTTAATTCTCGCTCCGCGCGTTTTCTCCTGTTCGATTCAGTTTGTGCTTTCTTATCTCCGCTTCTGCCGCCAACATGCACCATTGACCGCCCGCATTGCAGGATGCTAAGATTCGCAGAGGAGATTGTGAATAATTGTGTTCCTCAGCGAGCGAGGAAGAGAGGGTCGTCCTCGAATGGAGTGGTCGGACAATATCAAGTGGGAACTTATTGAAATTGGCCTGCAATGGCAGAATGCAAGAGCGTTTGCTGCAGATGGGAGTGTGAGAAAAAGAAAGAAATTGGGAACTCTGAACTTTCAAAACCTTTCTCTGTTTGTGGAATTGTGAAGGGGGACTTTTCTGCAAACAACTAGCGTTATACAGCTGGGTTGTTGTTTTACATCTGAGTGGTATTTTTTAGCACGCAATGGGCTAAACGATCAAGTCACAAGGACACCATGTGTTCAAAGAATGTTAAGTAAGCGATCTCATTGGACAGCTGTTAGAAGACAGATGGGCGCCTCTCATGAAAGACATCGAGCGTGTTCCTTTTAATGTTCACAGGGTGTGGCTCTCCCTAAGTCACGACTTAACAACCCATCTGACGGAGAGCAGCTTTTCCAAGTCCATTGGTGTCCATTCTTTCTGTCCGAGGGCAGGATGAGGGTTAGCGGATATAACTCTCAACGCTGGTATATTTGGGGCTCGAACCTGCGAACTGCAATTGCGAGTTGGTACGCTAAGGATCGAGTTAACCTCCTATCGTTATAGGAAAGCAATATAAGGGAACTGTAAAACCCAATGGAGGGAGGGGGAGTGGGGTTGGGCTAGACCGTTTTTCCCCCTGAGGGCACTTTTTTGCACACAATGGACTAAATGGGGAGGTGACCCACTGGACAGTTGTTGGGAGACAGATGGTAGCTTCCCGTCAAGGCCATCCAGCCTGTTTTAATGTGCGCAGGGTATGGCCATCGGTGTCCCCTTTAGAAAAAATGTCTTAACGTCTCTTTCGATGGACAGCGGCCTTTCCAAGCCCATCGGTGTCCCCTTTAGACTGAGGGCAGCGGAAGGGGAGGGATTAAACACATTCCCCCCTTGGGATCTTTACTATGATATATTTTCTGTATATTTACTGTCTATTATTATTATTCAGTTCCCTAAAGATCAGAGACTCAAGAATACCAATCCCATCACACCTCACCTATTAGAATTTCATGATTACGTCACTAAAATAGAGGAGGGTGCTTTTCCTCTGAGCAGCACCTTTATCCACACAATGGGCTAAATGGCCTGGTCACAAAGACTCTAAGGGCTGAGAAAAGATGGGTGAAGAGAAAATTAGAGAAGGACGTGTTAAGTGCTACTCTATACCTATTAGGAGGCAGATGAAAACCTCGTGTCAAGGCTATCCATTGTGTTCTTTAACGTGAATAGAGTATGGCTCTCTCTTGCACACGGTATCACGGCTTAACGTTCCATCTGTCGGTCATTGGTGTCCCCTTTCCGACCAAGGGAAGGGTGGTGGTGATACTGAAACAGAATAATGGAAACTTGATTCTCAGGAACGCAAAAGGTAATATATATTTTTCGTTATGCACACACTGTGACTGAGTTGAAATTTTCTCCGCTAATCCCATCTGACCTCGTAGAGATGGGGATCACAAATGTAAGCAATAACACACCGTCCGTCGGATGGAACGTTAAATCGTAGCACGTGTGCAAGAGAGCCAAACATATCTAAATGCATTCAATAACACGCTAAATAGCCTTAACAAGACACTTTCATCTGTGTTCTAGCAAGTGTTAAATAAATCCCCTTCTTTTGCCCAACACTGTGGGGTCCTTGTAACGTGGCCATTTATTCCACTAGGTATGCAGAAATGCCGCTCAGAGGAAAAACAACCCAACCAAAAGTGCAAGTGTTGAGAGTATAATTCTACAAATATTCAATTTTATCTAAAGATTTAGTGGCGTGTTGCTTGCTGTATGAAATATTTAAACAGCTCAATAATTTGCTTCTCAACAACCAGAAATTCTGGATAATTTGCAAAATTTCTTTTCCTTTCGTGGTCTTGGAAGAATAGCGAAAAACTTCACTTACCGAAGATCGCAGAAAAAAATTAGGAAGCTAACCTTACTCCCCATAATGCAACTTAAGAAAGAACGAATTTGACTGAAACAAAATGAAGAGCAGCCACCACCACTCTGGAAGTTCAAAGAGTTAAACGTCTCCAGAGAATCCACCTGCTTCATGAATATTCAACGACACGTTACCTGCCAAGCGGCGTCTCTACAAAGAGACTACATGCTTTTAGTCGATGCATTATCCTATTGGAAGACTAAGTTAAACGTGAGGTAGCCCAGTGTGCTTGCCTGTCACTGAAAGTCCCGATTTAGAAAGGTCAACGGTACTGGGTTGCCAAACCTGTGCGTCATTAACAACATAATAGAAATCGTGGTCGACTTATTTATGTTCCTTCGTCCATTGGGATTTCACTAACATGAAATGTCCATTTAATGTTTGTCTCGTTAGCAAATCATTAAACAAGAAAATGACACGCATGCGCCGCTTGCGTGACCCGAGGATTTGCACGTGCGACCCTGCAACCTCCGCTCGCACGGCTCGGTCTTGTTGGTCTTCCTGCAGGTCAAAGGAAAGTCCCATCTTCAACCTTGTCGTCAATGCAACCAATCGGGTGCCCTAAGCCACCATCTGGATTTTCATGAGTTGTATGCGACGAGCCCACCGAAGTTCACCTCAGTTCAAAGGTCTCCTGACTGGCTGAGCCTAATGAATGAACGAGTGGTCCTGCGAGGTCTGGTCATTGTACCAGAGTATATAAAACAATAGCCGGAATCTCTTCGATATCAACTAGTCGCGTGCAATTGTAACAATCGAGATTTTTCTTTTTGGCTTTTTGATCTCGTTGATTCGCATTGTTGGCTGGTTGCGTGGCAGCAGGAAATGCTGTTCGCTCAACAATTGGGAAAAATATTGCAATAAAGAAGGCTTTCGTGAATCTGCATTCATGCAGCTTTCTAGAGGAAGAAGCATTTTTTCGAGAAGATACCTTGAAGCGAACAAAAGTATTCTTCGAAAAAAATGAAATGTTAATTCTGACCCTGCTTGGGAGGTATGGTAACAAGTTAATAAAATACAAGTAACAAATTAGGCGCAAAAATTCATTTCTTGTTATTTTTTCACGATGTACCATTCTTTATTGCATAATGTGATGTAAAAGAGATGATATTTCGAGTGGGAAAAAGTTTTCTCTTCACACTCCTTTCAGAAAAACAGAGAATATTTAAAAATGCAACTCTGAAAGGAATTGTAACTTCCGTCTCTAATGGTGTGCCAAAAAAAAAAGCTTAAAGAGCTGCATTTAATGTAAATGAGCAATGTCAAGAGCCTCTAATGTTGATCTCTGTAAGGGGAGGTATAAGAATTAAATCTTTCAGCTAATACTTTGTGAAAATTTGGAGTCGTCGGTGGCCGAGTGGTTTAGCGTTGGGTTGTTTTACCTCTGAGCGGCACATTTTTGCACACCATGGGCTAAATGGCCAGGTCACATGGACCCCGTAGGCTCAGAGAAGGTTGGGGGAGGGGACCCACTGGAACAGCTGTTAGGAGACAGATGGTAGCCTCCCGTCAAGGACATCCAGCGTGTTCTTTAACGTGCACAGGGTATGGCTCTCCCGCACACGGGACCACGGCTTAACGTCCCATCCGACGGACGGCGGCCTTTCCAAGCCCATCGGTGTCCCCTACTGACTGTGGGCAGGGCAGAGAATCTTGCGGAGATAAATCTCAACGCTGACCCAGCTGCGACTCGAACCTGGGAACTACAGATTACGAGCCTGGCGCGCTACCGACTGAACCACCCCCGCCCCAGTTTAGCGTGCTTAGATTGAAATCAAAGGGATATGGGTTCGAACCCTTTGGGGATAGGTCAAGTATGTTTCTTTTTACTTGTGGTGAGTCGTTCTAGTGAGGTCTTGTTTCTTTAGAGATCTTCTTTAGGGAGTGTTGCACTGAGAATATAATATCAGACTTCTTTCTGTAGCCAGCTGCTGCTTAAAGGACAATTTTTAATTCTTTAATTGTAAACGCTAGAAGCTAAATTTGCTAACTATTTCAGTTCTTTAAGTACCAATGTGGAATATATTTTGAAGAAAAAAAAGGAAACTGTATAGGAAAGTGTAATATATTAACAATTAATAAAAGGAATTTAATTATTCTATAATGTTATTATTCCAAAGATGTTTGTTTGGTTCTAAATAATAATATTATCGGGCTATAAAAAAATGAAATAATAAATAAATACCCCCTCAAGCAGCTGCTTGCCACAGAGGTCTGACAGGAGCCTGTCAGTTTATATGCCACAGGAGGAGATCTGAGAGGATGGCAGGACCTCAGCAGAAAAACGACACACACATCCATGCCTAATCCGGGGCTCGAACCCAGGTCCCTTCGATCAGTAGCCAAGCGTGCTAACCACTCGGCCACGGGACCGGCTATAGGCCTTGTTAAATCCATTATAATATTTTCTATTATATTTAACACACAATAAAACCTATATTAACCGGCATATGGGGGAAAGGGGAGAATTATCTGAAAAGTCGGATATTAGACGGAAAAATGATATGGTTAGGAAAGGTTGAAAAAAAAATTGGATACAGAATTTAATCATAAACAGCAAAAAATTAATGAAGGACAAAAATTCCCTCCAGCGAAATAATTCCTGGTGAATAGGTAATAACTGTAACAGGTAATACTAATGAACAGGTAATATATACTAGTTACATAGGTAACGATAGTTAACTCTACGAAGAAACCGCTAGATGGCTCTGTAATGAAATGCACTCTGATTTTCACGCAATGAAATGCGTGTGCACATTTCACAAACCCGTAATTCAACTCTGTAAAAATATCATTATAATTTTTTACCTTTACGATAAAAAAATAAATTCGGTTGAAAAAACTGGGTAAAGTGTGGAGCGAAATTACGAGAGAAATATATTATTTTAAATTATACTGAAATATAAAAGGGTAAAAAATTAAAAATTTATTGTCAAAATCTAGCGATTTTCTTTTAAGAAATTTTATACACGTTTAATTGTCTAGAATTTAACTGTCAACCAATTTTGGTCAGTTGGGTGGTTTTACCTCTGAGCGGCACTTTTTTGCACACCATGGGCTAAATGACCAGGTCACAAGGACCCCGAAGGCCCAGAGAAGGTTGGGGGAGGGGGACCCACTGGAACGGCTGTTGAGAGACAGATGGTAGCCTCCCGTCAAGGCTATCCAGTGTGTTCTTTAACGTGCACAGGGTATGGATCTCCCGCACACGGGGCAACGGCTTAACGTCCCATCCGACGGACGATGGCCTTTCCAAGCCCATCGGTGTCCCCTACTGACCGTGGGCAGGGCGGGGAGTTTTGCGGAGATAAGTCTCAACGCTGATCCAGCTGGGACTCGAACCTGGGAACTGTAATAAATAACGTACAACCCACCTATACATCTGAAATTTAAAATATAAATACAATTATTTGAAACTACCACAATTCCCCATCCTTATGAAATCGTTCTTCCAATGAAGTTAGTTTTAATCATACGAGGGTAAGCAAGATTTCGTAATTAATTTTTGTGGTGGGCAAATAATTAGAGCGAAGACAACAAACAGGAAAATTCGGACACACGTGCATTATTTTTCCACGTAGTCATCAGATTTGTCGAAACACTTGTCGCAATGGCTGATCAACTTGTAGAAGTCTTGTCAACAGAAGGACGAGTCCTGCTCCTGAAGCCACTTTATGACATCCACTCTGACGCTATCATCCGATAGAAAGCATCCTCTTAGGAGATGCTTCTTCAGCTTACCAAAGAAGTGAAAATGCGACGGTGACAGGTCTGGATTGTAGGAATGATGAATAGTTGCCCATCGGCAGTTGCGGAGATCCTTAGCCACTACAGTCACACAACCATTTTCGAACTCAAGGAACTATTTCTTCACACGTTACACTGACAAGACATCCGAGCCGTACACAACCACAACTTGTCGTTGGAATTCCAGTGATATCATCGTTTGTGCATACAGAAACTAAACTGCTTCTTAGGATCTCCAGCAACGTATACAGGTCAGTAAAGCCTTGATCTCTTGGTACTTGGTGTTCGCTTCGACTCTGCGCCTCACAGCACGGGTGTGTAACAGTGAGGACTGCTGCTACTTAGGGACACTATTTGGTATTAACATGCGGTGGTGGTACAGCCTCAGATGGTTGTTAGTTTGATGTATAACAAATTGAGAACTTTACCATTTAATTTTACGTCGTATCATAACTTAATCCAATGTACGAAGCCCAAAATTAAAGACTTAAAAGGCTGATAATTTCATTGGTCACCCTTTTACATTAACATCAGTTGTCGCAAAATGAATCAATCAGTAGTGTGCCAGTCTCGCAATCTGCAGTTACTAATTTCGAGTCCAACTGGCCATCGTTGAGATTTATGTCCGCAAGTCCTTGTCTTGCTCTCGGTGAATAAAGGCCACCGTCCGTCGGATTGGACATTAAGCCGTGGCACATGTATAGAAGAGCTATATGCTGTGTACGTTGAAAAACACTCTAGATGGTCTTGATGGGAGGCTGCCATCTGTTTCCTAACAGTTGTCCAGTGATCCTTTTTCCTCAACCTTCTCTGAGTCTTTGAGGTTTTAGCTATTTAGCTCATTGCATGCAAAAAAAAGTGCCGCTCACAGATAAAGCAACCCAAAATGAATTTGTAATTCGCTAGTTCAATTTTGACCAACTCCTCCCCCTAGAAATCAAATTTCTGCTTTCGCGTTGCCTGCTACGATATAAAAGTCTTATGAATTCATCTTAAAAGAGCAAGGTTAAATATTAGCTATTTATTATAATACCAAAAAGTTACTCAGAATTGAAATCATATCATAAGTAATGAGCTGTAAATCAGCTTCACTATCTAAAGTGTATATTCATTAGAAACTAGGAAGCAATGGATGATTTGGAGAAGTTTACAAGCACTTTGAATTGAAAAAAAGAAAGCCATTGTCTTTTTTCAGCATTAGAATTACCCTTTGTCTTCCTGTCGAAAGAACTATCCTGATATTCTAATAATAGGCAGTTATTGTTTAAATCTCACCAGAGTTCAGCGTCTTATGGACTTTTCCTAGAGAACCATCTATTTTAAAGATCTGATATTATATTTTGAGTTCAGAAATATGTGCGTACCTGTATCTCTGGATAAGTTAATGGTAAATTTTCCTTGGGGAAATTTGAACAGATCTGTTTTGGAATGAGGCAGACTTTTCGGTCTGTAAAGAAAATCAATTTTGAAAATATTTAAATATTTATGTGCGGAAAATAAAGTTTTTTATTTTGTTAATCATATATTACAGAGGACGGAATAGGGAGGGGCAGTTCGCAAATTTTTTTAAAGCATTTGCAATGGTCAGGAAATAAAAAAAAAAAAACATATATATATTTATACAGTATACACACAAACGATATCTAAACAATTAATTTTAGTTACGGGAGGCTTTTTTTTCGATAGCACTTATAGAAAATGGAGTTGGAGAAATTGTGATATAATCATTCCCATGAATGGATTGATGACTTCATTTTGAAAACTCGTGTAATTTACCCGATTGAAAGAAAGGTTGCTTTTTTTAACCTATCATTAAGAGTATTTTTATTGTGTGGTAAATTACTACTATTTTATATTTGCAAAAAAAAACGGTGAAAACCGATCCTCTTGCCTCCTTTCTAGAAAATGAAAGAGCTTAGTAAAGTGAGCCTTCCCATGGCCGAGTGGTTAGCACGCTTGGTTACTGATCTACGGGACCTGGGTTCGAGCCCCGGGTAAGGCATGGCTGTTTGTGTCGTTTTTCTGCTGAGGTCCTGCCATCCTCTCAGACCTTCTACTATGGCATATAAACTGACAGGCTCCTGTCAGACCTCTGTGGCAAGCAACTGCTTGAGGGGGTATTTATTTTATTTTTATATTTTAATTAGTTGTAAAGCAGGGAGCTTGTTATGCTACGAAACACAAACAAGAAAGGCAAGTTCTGCGAACGCCCTTGCGCATTGAACTTTCTATGAAGATAAAATTTCGACCATGTGATGCCAAATAAATTTCTTAAGTTCTATTATATTTCTTTTTGAAAATTCGTTGACCAACCAGCATTATTTGGAGGAGAATTTTGTTTTTTGGGAGCAATAACCTATGCTCTAGTGATTCGTGAACAGATAGACATTGATCAGTTTGATGCAACAGAATTATAAACACTCACTGGGAACTTACTTAGAGTTGGGTTGTTTCACCTCTGAGCAGCACTTATTGCACACAACGGTCTAAATGGCCAGGTCACAAGCACCCCAAGGGTTCAGAGTTGGGCAGGGAAAAGTGACCTCTTGGACACGGTTGGTAGGAAACGGTCGAGATAAAGCGAAAGGCTTGCAGAGTTAGCGACTGAGCCAATGGCATTCCACTTGATTGGGTTGGGTTGGGGTTGTTTTACCTCTGGGCGGCACTTTTTTGCACACCATGGGCTAAATGGCCAGGTCACATGGACCCCGAAGGCTCAGAGAAGGTTGGGGGAGGGGACCCACTGGAACAGCTGTTGGGAGACAGATGATACCCTCCCGTCAAGGCCATTCAGCGTGTTCTTTAACGTGCACAGGGTATGGCTCTCCCGCACACGGGGGCCACGGCTTAACGTCCCATCCGACGGACGGCGGCCTTTCCAAGCCCATCGGTGTCCCCTACTGACCGTGGGCAGAGCGGGGAATTTTGCGGAGATAAATCTCAACGCTGACCCAGCTGGGACTCGAACCCACTTGATTGTGATTATCTGTGCTATGTCAATAGGGTAAGATTCAATAGCTTCGTTAATAATGTGATTTTTTAATGTAAAAATTTAACTGATGATAGTAGCTGTCTAAACCATTAGTAGCTATCTAAATTATTTAAAGCTGTCTAAATCTTAATGTTAGCATTCAATATTTGAAGAATTTCGGAAGCTGGGATGTTTAATAGCTGCAATGACAGTTAAAATAATTGATATTGGAAGTTAATTTAAACAGGATAAAATAAAGATAACGATTGTTCAAAAATAAACATTTTTAGCAATTTGCGGACTAATTACCATAATATTGTCGGATTCACAGCACTATGCAATTCCTTACAAATTCCATTGTTATACTGTTTAGTATAATAACTTGTTTAATTAAACTAGTGGTCGAAGTATTTTTAATTTAATCACGCGTTATTTTACTTAACAGCGTAATAGTGCAATTTTTAAGTAATTATCCCAATTTCGCGAATTATTTCAACTGTTTTTTTCAGAACGAATTTTGATCTATTGTATGTTTTATTTACACAAACATCCAAATGCGGATATGCGAATTTTTAAAAGTGAAAGCTTCACAATATCTAACTTTCCCCCCAAATGTAAATCTTACACGGACCGTTGTTAATTCAACTTTTTTTCTGGAAACTCACATTACACATAAAGCTAAAAAAAAACCCTGAAAAATCGCAATATCTCATTTAACATCCATATTTACATCAGATTTTCAACACAATTCAATTAAATTCATCGATTCTGACGTAAAAGTAAAAAAAATTATGTCTGTTTTTTTAATTTCTAAACGGTTCTTACGCGACAATTTCAGTGAATCACCTGTGAAGTCTTGAGTCGTTGGAAATCCCCAAGAGAAGAAGAACCCACATGGAAAGAATGTGGCAGAAGATCTGCCTCCTCCTATCAGTGGAGTTGGAAGAAAAACCGAACTTCTATCGTTGCGTGCCGCAGTCCAATGATGACCAGGGGGACCTACCATTACGCTAATCGATCACCGTAATGATCGTAATCCTTAGGTCCAGTATCGTCGCTAGAAGAGGAAGTCCGGTGTGGAAGGCTGCCTTTAAACATGAGAAGAAAAGCTATCCCATCCCATTACCTCATTAACGTGCCATCGGCCTCTGCTAATGGCCAGTCAGCGAAGGGAGGGACACTTCCGGTGACGTCATCAAATGGCACCCCTCCAACTCGGCGTGCTATCTGAAATCTATGGCAACACTTAGTAGTTCATACGGACACCTTCCTATTTCCATGGGATGTCACTGCAGTGCCTAATTGTGTGTCTGCCCGTGTGTACAGAAGTAGTAGTGTGGGAATGTCGTGACGTGACGTCACGTGCGCGGACATGACAACGTCCCCCGGATGTCACGCACACGACGTAAAGCAAGAATATGTAGGTTCCGGTGACACTAACAACACGAGTTTGTACGTGACAGACGGTTTTCGGTTTGGTTTTGATTGTTATAATGCTTTGTGGTTCATCAATGTTGCTTCGTTGTTTGGTTATTCGTATTTGGAGTTTGTGTTTTTTGCTACGGGGTTGGGTTTGTTTCTGTATGTTCAATGAACTTTTGGGTCAGCATTTATTCACACACAAAATATGTGTTGGTTATAACATTTCTCTTTGCTTTGTAGTGGCTTTTGTCTTAGCAGTACGAATTTTAATGAGAGCATTTTTTCGTAACGAATTCAGGAGTTTCATGCGAACACTTTATCTATTAGTTATAGTGTATGCAAACGTTCAGATCATTTGCCTTATTGTTGAACGATAGAAATATATAACGAATGCTTTTCCAGTCCGATAGCTAATGAATAGAATTCATTGACTAATTGAGATATAATTTTATGACAAAAACAAAACAGCGTTGTTGTCTTTAAGAAAAAAACACAGATTTTACTGGCAAATAAAACTGAATTTCGGAAAAATTAAACACAATGAGCTAAATTAAGAAAAGTGTTCTTCCAAGTATTTGCATGTTGTTCGAATGCAAAGCTATTTTCAGAGATCTCTAACTTTGAAAATAAATTAACAAAAAAAAAGTCATTGAAAGTAAATTGAAGATATCACTGAAATGTGTCTAAATTTTGATTTTCGACAATATTTTTTTAATATTTAAAGAGTTATTAAAGTTGAAGACATTTAACACCAGACTTTACTGTTATAATCGTCCTAAATAGATTTCGTCTAAAAATAACGAAAAGTGTTACATTAATTTCTCAAATTCTATTTATTTTTGTTGGTTTTACCTCTGAGCGGCACTTTTTTGCACACAATGGGCTAATGGCCAGACCAGAAGGACCCCAAAGGCTCAGAGGAGGTTGGAAGGAGGAACCCACTTGATGTGGATTAGACTCCCGTCAAGGCCATCCAGCATGTTCTTTAACCTGCAAAGGGTATGGCTCTCCAGGCCATTGGGGTCCAAGGCTTAACGTCCCATCCGACGGACGACGGCTTAACCAAGCCCATCGGTGTCCCCTACTGATCGAGAGCAGGGAGTTTTAATTAAAAAAAAATAAATACCCTCTCAAGCAGCTGCTTGCCACAGAGGTCTGACAGGAGCCTGTCAGTTTATATGCCACAGTAGAAGGTCTGAGAGGATGGCAGGTCCTCAGCAGAAAAATGACACATACATCCACGCCTTACCCGGGGCTCGAACCCAGGTCCCTTAGATCAGTAGCCAAACGCGCTAACCACTCGGCCACGGGACGGCTAAAAATACCCCCTCAAGCAGCTGCTTGCCACAGAGGTCTGACAGGAGCCTGTCAGTTTATATGCCATAGTAGAAGGTATGTGAGGATGGCAGGCCCTCAGCAGAAAAACTACACAAACATCCACGCCTTACCCGGGGCTCGAACCCAGGTCCCTTAGATCAGTAGCCAAGCGCGCTAACCACTCTGCTCAGGAGATAAATCTCGACTCCGGCCCAGGCGGAACTCGAATCTGGGAACTGCAGATTAAAATCCTGGCGCGCTGCAGACTGAGCCACCCCCGCCAAATGTTTATTTAAATAAGCGATTTGTTGCAACAATTATATTTCATTTAACTTTTGAAAAAAATTGTTATGACAACGACGCTTTCGTTAAATGTTTAGGTCTCCATAGCTTTTTAAATATCAAATGAATATTATTGAAAATCGTGATTTAGAAAGATTTAAGTCATATCTTCAATTTATTTTTTCGTGAAAAGCTCGTTTTTGAGTTAGTGAGCTTTGAATCTGGTTTTCCATTTCACACAACACAGAAGTGTCCGAACACTTTTGCAATGAAATGTATCTTAAATCGAATGATGGTCTAAATGGCGGCTCGCATGATAGCGTAATAATTTGCTCTATTATTGCATTACAAGATCATGATTTTCCTTGCTCTATGGGATCTGACCAAAATAAAAGGAAAAACGCCTTTCGGAAGTATTTCGCTTGCATACGTCATATTTAAAAAAGTAAGGTTGTCCGACCGTGAAGAGAAAGTATCCGAAAAAGACTGCTGGAAATGGGGGGAGGGGGGACGACGTTCTCCTAGTTCCAGAGTTTTTTTTTGATCCTGTCGATAGCCGTCCCGTGGCCGAGTACTGACTACTGATCTACGGGACCTGGGTTCTACTGAGCTTGACTACTGATCTACGGGACCTGGGTTCGAGCCCCGGGTAAGGCATGGATGTTCGTGTCGTTTTCTGATGAGGTCCTGCCATCCTCTCAGATCTTCTACTGTGGCATATAAACTGACAGGCTCCTGTCAGACCTCTGTAGCAAGCAGCTGCTTGAGGGGATATTTTTTATTATTATTATTATATTTAACGATAGAAAATAGATCCACAATATAATATTTTTGGTCATAATTTCTAAGCTTTTAAACAGATTTTTAGTCATAATTCGTGAATTTTAAAAACATTTTTGGTCATAATTCCTGAGCTTTTGAACAAATTTTTGGTCGTAATTCCTGAGCTTTTAAAGAGATATTTGATCATAATTCCTGAGCATATAAACAGATTTTTTATGTATTGCTTAATATCACCATGTCAACTACGGGGTCTTCTTTCAAATGCTTCTGGAGCGTCCACTTAGTTCTAAAAAACAATTTTCATCCCTGGCTGGAAATACTGCTGAAATTTTTTTAAAATAGTTTTTGAACATGATAATTGTGTTATTTGGATTTGCAGTTACGAAAGAAATATAAGTAGAAATTGGTTATCGCTTTTTTTTAAAAAATGGTGTCGCAAGATGGATTTTTTTTTAAAGAGAAACTACTACGCATGGTTAACATTTAGTTTAGAGATTACCAATCCCTCGTAATCAGCAACTGAAAACTGTTTCACGGCACGTGAGAGAAAATTTTAAACACCCGGTCTCGGTCTTAGGAAAACTTACAGAGAACGAAATTTTATCTTGAATTTCAACTGCATTGAAGTTGATGATCAGCTCAATATGATCACTCCACATTTTCCAAGGGGAGGGGGTGGCTCAGTCGGTAGCGCGCCAGGCTCGTAATCTGTAGTTCCCAGGTTCGAGTCCCAGCTGGGTCAGCGTTGAGATTTATCTCCGCAAAATTCCCCGCCGTGCCCACGGTCAGTAGGGGACACCAATGGGCTTGGAAAGGCCGCCGTCCGTCAGATGGGACGTTAAGCCGTGGCCCCGTGTGCGGGAGAGCTATACCCTGTGCACGTTAAAGAACACGCTGGATGGCCTTGACGGGAGGCTACCATCTGTCTCCCAACAGCTGTTCCAGTGGGTCCCCTCCCCCAACCTTCTCTGAGTCTTCGGGGTCCATGTAACCTGGCCATTTAACCCATGGTGTGCAAAAAAGTGCCGCTCAGAGGTAAAACAACCCATCAACCCAACCCACATTTTCCAAAAAACCGTCTTAATAGATCTCGCTCTGCTCCATCCACATCAATTAAGTCTTCAATTTGACCTCTAAACCATAATAAGCTGGAGAGATCAATAATCTGGAATATGATACTGGAATATCGTTACTATTCAATTCACTTCTTATATTTACAGTTCGAATCAAAAAACCAGGAGTGCGCAAACATTTTTGCATTGGGCCGAATAGAAAATTCTTATGTTTACTGTGTGCAAAAAGATCAAAATAAGTTTATTTATTACATTGTACTTGTCATATGTATAAGTACAAAATGAAAGAAAAGAAATAAACGTTAATATAAAGTTTTTTTAATGTCAAAACTGAAGTGGCTTCGAAGGATGTGACTGGATCCCAGAAATGAGATGTTCAACATTTGGCTTCAATGATGTTGTAGTTAGTTGTATGATGTTATCAAAATTGTCGTCTGTCGTGCAAAACATTATTCACTTTACGAGGATTTTAGAGGATTCAAAAAAAGGATTTTATATTTTCCAATTTTCACGCTGGCCGGGATAAAATTGTTGAAAGAGTCGGAGATGTGCACGCCCATGTATAAATAAACATGGCATTAGTTAACTGGGAGCAAAGAGGGTGCCTACCCAAGAAGAAAATGTCTAAAGAGGAGAAATTTATTTATTTAATCATTGCACTGCATTATTTGTAGATATTTAACCTATAGGCACTGCATTTTATCTTTTAATATGAAAGAGATATCATAAAATGATGTGAAAGTTCTTCCATTCTACAGTCGCTTAAAAAAGTATCCGAACACTATGGTTGATTACAGAATTCAGAAAAAATATCTGACAACGATTATTTTTAGAAATTAGTGATCTGGAAACCTTCGTGTCACGTGATTACAGAATTCGGGAAAAATATCTGGAGCGTGTACAGCAACTGTACACGCTCCAGTTACCGTTCATAGCAAACTGGAACGTGTGCAGTAACTGCACACGCTCCAGTTTGCTGTGAACGGTAACTGCACACGCTCAATATTTCCGTGAGTGAGCTCACACGATCCAGGTCTTTATGAGCTCACACGATCCAATGTGCTGTGAACATTAACCGCAACCGCTCCAGTTTGCTGTGAACGGTAACTGTACACGCTCCATATTCATTGCATTATATATTCATACGCATTATATATATTAAAAAATATCCGAACATTATGGTTGATTACAGAATTCAGAAAAAATATCTGGCAACGATTTCTTTAGAAATTGGTGATCTGGCAACCTTCGTGTCACGTGACACGAAGGTTGCCAGATCACTAATTTCTAAAAAAATTCGTTGCCAGATATTTTTTCTGAATTCTGTAATCAACCATAGTGTTCGGATACTTTTTTGAGCCAGTGTACATCAAAAGGGTAACTTCAGTATTTTTTGATTCTTCAACTTTCATCAGCTTATGACCTATTATTATACCTTAAAAAAAGTCAATTTAAGTAAGTGAAGGAAAATAAGATCAGTTCTGTTCAGATGCTTCAGACAGGAGAGTACAAGTTTAATTCTCTCCAACGCTTCTACTTTTAACAGGGACATAATAATTAAAATCGTAATAATGCTCCACCTTGGTGTGGGGTCGCAGAAATTCAGGTCTTCCTTGAACACCAGCTTCGGGAGGGGCACAGAAGTTTAATTTTGCTCAAGACACCAGTTTCAGGTAGATGAGTAGAAGTTCAGTCTGTCCAAAGCTCCAGCTTTGGGTAATAACGCAGAAATTCAACTCTGTCCCAGACACCTTTGTTGTCTTGGGCAACAGAAGATACCAACTTCTGCTGGTGTCTATTGGGACACGGAAATTAAATTAAAGACACCGTTTTTGGGTAGAGGAGTGAAAGTTTAATTCTTCAGTTCACCAGAGTTTGATGGGGGCAGAAATTTAATTCTGCCTAGGACGTTTTTTAACAGCATATAAGGGGACGGTGGTGGCTAAGTCGGTAGCGCGCCAGGCTCGTAATCTGCAGTTCCAGGTTCGAGTCCCAGCTGGGTCAGCGTTGAGACTTATCTCCGTAAAACTCCCTGCCCACGGTCAGTAGGAGACACCGATGGGCTTGGAAAGGCCGCCGTCCGTCGGATGGGACGTTAAGCCATGGCCCCGTGTGCGGGAGAGCCATATCCTGTACACGTTAAAGAGCACGCTGGATGGCCTTGACGGAAGGCTACCATCTGTCTCCCAACAGCTGTTCCAGTGGGTCCTCTCCCCCAACCTTCTCTGAGCCTTCGGGGTCCTTGTGACCTGGCCATTTAGCCCATGATGTGCAAAAAAGTGCCGCTCAGAGGTAAAACAACCCAACAGCATGTATGATGGAGAAGGGTCCTAAAAGCTATTCCTAGTTTATACAGGCCGACATAAAGATATGCTCCACTAAGGCCAAATCACTGTTTCAGTTACGGTTAACAATACGCAGACAAACAATCATCCAATCCCGGGACTCGAATCCATTTTAATGTCACTGCGAATCAACGGGTTGACACTGCGACACCGAGACGAGTTCAAAGTTTAGATTTGGGTGTTGGCACAAAACCTAAATACCGTCTAGGATGGCAAGTTTAACAACTGCAGCTCTTTGTCACAAAAACCATTTTACCAAATCACGAATCACTTATTTCCTTCTTAATTATCTAACACCCAGTAGCTATTTACGTACAGCAAATCAGTGAATGAAGTGATTAGCGTATCAAGTTGTAAGAATTCGCTCCAGACAGGCCTAGTATTTAAAAAACGTAAGTCGTATGATCATTATTGAATAACCGCTTTCGGGACATCAGATCGACTCGGTCGGCAAAGAGAGAAGCCGCTGCTCACAAACGAACAAAAGTCATTAAGGGATTAACCGGTAGCTGGGTCAGATGGATCAATTAACCTATTATACTGCGTGAAGCCCTCACGCGAATGCTAGGAGGCGTGAGCAGATAAGGCAATGGAATCCACTAGCAGGAAATCACGACAGAATACTGTGATGGATGTGTGTCATTTCAGAAGCTTGGAGCATTTCGAAGGTTTAAATGTGGCCACATGCAGCATGGGTGGGTGTTATATGACCTGTACTTATCGCTCCAAGATTCTTTTTTAAAATTCGTGACGTTTAAGCAACGTTTACGGAAGGATGTTGGAGATGTAAAAATAAAAATTGCAGAGGAGGAGAGGAAAAGCATCGTGGAGGAGAGGAAAAGCTTCGTGAAGAAGAGGAAAATATTGGAAGAGTATGATAGATGATCTGTTATAGAAAAGACCATGAGTATAGTAAGAATCATTGGTATCATTTCGCATTTAGATAAATTTAAATTTATAAACTTCACATTGTTTGCAATCATTACGATCTACTGACTTAGGGGCGGGGGCGGGGGTGGCTCAGTCGGTAGCGTGCCAGGCTCGTAATCTGTAGTTCCCAGGTTCGAGTCCCAGCTGGGTCAGCGTTGAGATTTATCTCCGCAAAATTCCCCGCCCTGCCCACGGTCAGTAGGGGACACCGATGGGCTTGGAAAGATCGCCGTCCTTCGGATGGGACGTTAAGCCGTGGTCCCGTGTACGGGAGAGCCATACTCTGTGCACGTTAAAGAACACGCTGGATGGCCTTGACGGGAGGCCAACAGCTGTTCCAGTGGGTCCCCTCCCCCAACCTTCTCTGAGCCTTCGGGGTCCATGTGACCTGGCCATTTAGCCCATGGTGTGCAAAAAAGTGCCGCTCAGAGATAAAACAACCCAACTACTGACTTAGTTTCTTTTCTGAAGATTTCGAAGCGAAATCACAGTCTATCGGCCAATGGAAAGTATTTAGAATCTGGTTTCGACTCTAGATTAAAAATTTAATCCGCGTGAAGAAGCAATAAAGAACATCATCATTGTGCACGTTAAAAACAAAGTAGATTGCAAAAATTGCTTTAATATTAAAAACGAATATTGTGGTGTTGATAGCAGGCTTCCACACTGAATAATTATCGAATGATCCTCTTTCGCAAAGTGTCCTGAGTCCTTGGGGTACATGTAACCTGGCCGTTTATATTATTAAGCAACAGCAAAAATGTACTTCTGAGAATTAAGCTGTGTTACGTTAGTTACCTCACAGATCATAGCTTAATCTATACTGGATCAAACTTATGCAAATTTTCAGATGTATCGTTTCTATAAGCGAATCATTCTTTTATCATGCATAAAACGTATGATCCTGGAACACTCTATTTTCGATTACATTGGGAAGAATTGCTAAAGCACATAGTTCGCAAAGAGCATTACCATTTCTAACTCATGCTATCTCATTTCGATCTGTTATTAAGTTTCCAGATCGACCTCTTCCTCTGTAAGTGGGAATAAAAACAAATCTAATTCTGAAAACATCTCTCACGATTACAAAGAATCACTCAGGTATAGCACCATTGAAAACCATTTCTAAGATAAATAACTTTATGGAGAAGCATGCAAATATTTTGGTTGTCACTAACCACATCAGCTTGTGGTTCTCCTTAAAAGAAAAACAGATGGAAAAACCTTCTGTCAAGACATTTGCATTATAGTAAGCCACTCGATGCATCAGCAAACGTCATACGAAACAAGAAACCAAAACAAACTCCTTTTGATTTTTCTGCCTAAGCTTAACTGATGAAATACTGAGGGGTCTTGAAGGAAGAATTTCTCTCGCTAGTAGAGAGTTGGGTTGTTTTACCTCTGAGCGGCACTTTTTTTGCACACCATGGGCTAAATGGCCAGGTCACATGGACCCCGAAGGTTCAAAGAAGGTTGGGGGAGGGGACCCACTGGAACAGCTGTTGGGAGACAGATGATAGCCTCTCGTCAAGGCCATCCAGTGTGTTCTTTAACGTGCACAAAATATGGCTCTCCCGCACACGGGGCCAAGGCTTAACGTCCCATCCGACGGACGGCGGCCTTTCCAAGCCCATCGGTGTCCCCTACTGACCGTGGGCAGGGCGGGGAATTTTGCGGAGATAAATCTCAACTCTCACCCAGCTGGGACTCGAACCTGGGAACTACAGATTACGAGCCTGGTGCGCTACCGACTGAGCCATCCCGCCCCAAAGAAGGTAGGAAGTTCCTGCCCTGTACACATAAAGAAGATTCTGAATAGCCTCGATTGGAAGCTTCTATCTGTCTCCTAGCAGATGTCCAGCCTTTTTGGGATCCTTGTGACCTGGCCATTTTGACCATTTTTTGCACAAAAGTGTCGGTCGAAGCAAAACAATCGAATAATTCTTAACTGATATCAACCTCAAAATGAAGGGTGAAATCAAAATAAACGTCACTAATGTGATTAACCTGAACTTAATAATCAATAACGAACTTAAATAATCAGTTCCTATACGTGCAGCAGGGCATCAAAATACTATGCTTATCACATTCGATTTTTCTCGTCTAAAAGCATCATCCTCATCAACACTTCAGAACGGAAGATACTACTCCTTCGTCTATTTACTACTCCTTGCTCTTTTTCCTCAATCTCCAGCAACTATTCTTGGAAGTTACTTCCCTTTTAAGCACGCGACTTTGTCTTGCCCATTTAACAATGTGGGACAATGAAACTCCGACGAATGAATGGTCAGAAATGACAATGTGACCAGTGTCGACAATGAGACGAAAAGCATTGTCAGTGGATCTGTCATCGCAGCTATCACCGCCGTGCCTTGAATGGGTCATCGAGCTGAAAATTAGTCACGCTTTTTCTATTCACAACAATAGTCCACATCAACTTGGAGATGTTCTTCATGCAGCTCGACAGGAAGCAGGGCGAAGTTAATATGGCGTTCGGAGACTCAACTTCCAAATAGTACATGAATGCTACATCGCTGAAACTGCAGAGAGAACAGAGATAAGTTGAGGGGTTAACATTTCCTTCTTAACGTTCCTACATTGAATAGAATGCATGTTTACCCACCTCTGATAGCAATCGCTAGATGAATGCTTATTAACAAACAAACGTGATTTGGTAGATGCAGATGTAAGAGCATGCACTTCTATCGCTGGTTGGATAAGGATATTATACAGTTTTAAACACTGGCAACCAATATATGCATTAACGAAAGGTGAAAGTGGCTATTAAGCCTTATATTACTGTGGCGTTTCTGTTGTTAAAGATAGAGAGCGTTTTCGAAAATGAATAGGAAATGCTTTGCGTTAAGAGCAATTTAGAAATTTTCTAAGTCCGTATGCGATACCTACAGATGCATAGCAAGGTTTATTACTGAAGGCCTATATTTATAGAAGTATGTCTACATTAAAGAACATTCTTATCGAAGAATAGGATGGAGCTTTTAAAACGACACGTATGTTTGAATTTCAAAGTTTTAATTACAGGCGAAACAGCAGAGGACTGAAATATCAATTGTTTGGGTTGTTTTACCTCTGAGCGGCACTTTTTTGCACACCATGGGCTAAATGGTCAGGTCATAAGGACCCCGAAGGCAGATGGTAGCCTCCCGTCAAGGCCATCCAGCGTGTTCTTTAACGTGCACAGGGTATGGCTCTCCCATACACGAGGCCACGGCTTAACGTCCCATCCGACGGATGGCGGCCTTTCCAAGCCCGTCGGTGTCCCTTACTGACCGTGGGCAGGGCGGAGAGTTTTGCGGAGATAAGTCTCAACGCTGACCCAGCTGGGACTCGAATCTGCTGAAATATCAGCGTCCTGTTAAACATTTGTTGTATTCTGACTTACAGTTTGTTTCTTAACATTTCTTTTCAGTTCTTTATAATGTTTATATTTCACCAGCCAAACTCAATATACTATTATTGTCCTTACTGATATCGACTTTTGACTTTACTAACCAGGTTCTATGTGCGTACTTCTGTTGTTTTCTCGTCAGTTATGTGGTTTATAAAGAGACTGAGATCCATGTGACTACTTATAACGGTGCAAATGTGCGCTTTGGCACTTATTTATTATTATATTTTTACGCCCTGTTTATATCCAAAGACCAAGCGTTATCAGCTGAATCTAATAAGCATTTCCCGCAAAGTACAAAGTGAATCATCCTTATTCCTATGTTTGGTCCACAAGTCCAGACTACAAAAAAGGCCAAACATTAAACGAGTTTTGGATCATTAAAGATCATTTCCGTCTTCTTCAGTTCGCATTTCCGAGACTCTGCTAATTTCCATACATTAAAATATCAATGTAAAGTAGGAAATAAAAAAAATATATATATTTTGTAATCTAGTAAAAAAAACTAGAAGAACAGCATATCACCTTTGACGAATATGGTACTCTCGTTTTCAAAGAGAATGAATTCTTTTTTTTGTGACTTTAGTGCTCAATGTTGTGAATTGTAACTGATGGATGACACGGAAAATTCAAAGAGTAACATTTCATTAGTACTAATCAAACAATTTTTATTTAGAAAAAAAAATAGTGTTTTGCCGACCATTACAGGGGTAAGCTGCCGTCCCATGGCCGAGTGGTTAGCACGCTTGGCTACTGATCTAAGGGACCTGGGTTCGAGACCCGGGTAAGGCATGGATGCATGTGTCGTTTTTCTGCTGAGGTCCTGCCATCCTCACAGACCTTCTACTATGGCATAGAAACTGACAGGCTCCTGTCAGGCCTCTGTGGCAAGCAGCTGCTTGAAAAGGTATTTATTTATTTTTTTATTTACAGGGGTAAGGAGTTATAGTCAATGCTTTGACTATCACCTTCTACCACCAAAATTTTTAATCTCTAGCATAAACGTTTCACAACTTTCTGTTTTATGTTTTGAATTTTCAAGCTTTAATGTCCTTTAAAAGCGGAAACTAAAACTATAGAACGATTGAGAAAATGTGAATCATAATACTTATTTCATTAGTGCCTATCTAATCAAAAGGAATTTTTCATTATCACCAGAAAATAAAAAAAATTGAATGTCTGGAGACGAACAAATGTGAAAAAAACAATAACTTTTTTTTTCAAATGTGCAAAAAACAATAACTTTTTTTTTCAACTGTGTAAAAAGCGAAAAAAAAAAAGCAACATAGCACCTGTATCGAATAAGAATGCTCATTTTCAAAAAGAATTAAATTTTTTTCCTTTTCCATTTTCAGCACCTTCTCTTAACAGAAATTCGAAGTAATGGATGATTGAAAAAGTACAATTAGTAATACCGTAAAATCTCGAATATAATGCGCACCCGTGTATAATGCGCAGGCCTCATTTGGCCCGAAAGTTTCTGATAAAATGATAATTCGTATATAATACGCACCCATAACTTTTCAAGATATTATTTTTAATTGCATAAAACATTTGTTAACTAAATTTAAACTTTTAACAAAGGACAAGAGGAGGTGACGCGGTCGGGAAGCGCTATTGCCAGGAGTGCGAAATGCGTCTTTACAACAATGTCTCACAGTTGTACGTGCGACTGCTCAATATTGAAAATGTCGTATTTTTTTGTACGCACCCCCAATTTAGCGGATAAAAATTGTGCGTATTATACTCGAGCTTTTACCGTATTTTATTAGATATATAAAGCACATTTTTCCCCATTCCTCTCTTAAAATAAAAAAAACTGCATCCCCCCCTCCCTGAGGGTAAGGAGAAAAGTCACGGCTACCAATGTATATCTCTTAAATATCATCCTCTATCACCGAAACTTCAAATTTCTTAGATGAATAGATCATATGCAATATTAGTTTAAAATTTTGGAATTTTTCCAAATGCTTCCACTGATAGAAGGCACTACGAAACTATTGGGAGATTCGATAGATTCGAATCGTAATATTTCATTACTCCTTTGGGATAGCAAGTAGATGGGACGGGGGTGGCTCAGTCGGTAGCGCGCCAGGCTCGTAATCTGTAGTTCCCAGGTTCGAGTCCCAGCTGGGTCAGCGTTGAGATTTATCTCCGCAAAATTCCCCGCCCTCGGTCAGTAGGGGACACCGATGGGCTTGGAAAGGCCGCCGTCCGTCGGATGGGACGTTAAGCCGTGACCGCGTGTGCGGGAGAGCCATACCCTGTGCACGCTAAAGAACAGCTGGATGGCCTTGACGGGAGGCTACCATCTGTCTCCCAACAGCTGTTCCAATGGGTCCCCTCCCCCAACCTTCTCTGAGCCTTCGGGATCCTTGTGGCCTGGCCATTTAGCCCATGGTGTGCAAAAAAGTGCCGCTCAGGGGTAAAACAATCCAATAGCAATTAGACAAATACAGGCTGCTAATTTTCCCTTACTCTTGTTATCCTGTTTCATTACTCCTTATCTAATCTAAAAACAATTTTGCGTATCTACTATTTGTGTTATTTGTCTGGTGAGGTCCCGCTTTCCTCACAGACCTACTTTGGCGTATAAATCAGACCTTTATCAGACCTTTGTGGCAAGTAGCTGCTTGAGGGGATATTTTTATTATTTACAGACAAACGACAAGTGGAAACATTAGCTCGTTTTCAACAACAGCAAAACAAAGAAAAAAACACTAGCAAAAACCCGAGGAATATTACACAAGATCATAGAAGACATAATATCAGCTAGTCATCAGCCATCAACAGTCAAAAAGACGTTTTCAGATCCATAGTTATTCCACTGATATAAAAAGCCCTCTTCTTTAGAGAACTGTGTTTTGAAAATAACCGCTTTGTGCAATCTGAACTAACCCATTTTCTCCTTTCTGATTGGTGATTGCTAACTGATGGTGCTTCTCGAGTACGGATTTAAACTGCGAAACGGAATCACTGAACCCTTGTTTCCACGTGTCTCCGGTTCCCCCTTTCCTCTAAGAGAGGAATTTCTCCCAGGAGTGACCGAGAAAGGCAACACTGCGGAAACTGCTGCAGACACAGCGGAGAGGTCATCTCATGACCACGGGCACAAACCATAGCGCACGTGTGGCTATCCAGAATTATTCGCTTTTCTATATTTCTTTGCATTTCCTTTTCCATTCTTTTTTTTCCTTTTACTTATGTGTTTAAAGTGTTAACAATGGTTATTTTTTTTTTATTAATGCCATTCCTATTGCGCGAGTATTTAGTTTTTTTCAGCTAGCCCACTTTTTGCCGTCGATGAAAAAGGGGACGTGTAGTCCAATCCAGCTTCACATAGGCCTATAATTCTTCCTCTCTGAAAAGCATCCAAATGGCGATAAACATGCTGAAGGCGTATACCAGGCATTTTCGGCCTTTGTTGAACAATTTCCAAATGGAACCCCTAATCTCAACCATTCGTGCGACTTCCACCTGCATAAACACAATATCATCTCTTTCCTTCTTGCACCTTTTATATTTTGAGCCACACACGTCATTGGCTCCTGTTATTATCATCATTTGCATATCTCAACTGCGCACACCCACCCTTCTATTTGCATGTTTGTACGACATGTCGTTTTGTGCGGGGCACTTTCAATGTCGTACAGTATAATCAGGCTAAATAATTGCAACTTGATTTTGGCAGTTTTAAAAAAATATTATCAACATATAATGATTTAAATACACAAACAGAATATTATTTGTAAAAAAGTACTTATGTACTCAAACTATTCAAATTTGATATATTTCATTCTTTACCAGTTTTAGTTTTCTGATACAGCATTAAATATATATATGTAGTGTTATATATAGTATATAATGTATAATAAAATATATTTAAATATATTATGTAATATAATTATATATATAATAAATCTCTAACTACCGACGGTAGGCAGAGAGTTTGGCGGGAGCCTCATGAAGCAATAAACCCAGCTTGCCTTGTAAACACAACTCAAGGTTCTGGAGGCGATGTCACGGCGTGGAGTGCGTTCTGTTGGGACGATATTACTGGAAGATCTGGCGTCCTCCAAGGATTATCTGAACATTGTTGCCGATTAAATCCATTCTACAATGTTGACTTTTTATCCAGCGGGGACGGTTGTTTCATGGACGACAATGCTACTGGCCATCGCGCAAGATGTGTTCAGTGAGCATGACACCGCTTCCACCATCTTCCTTGGCCATCACAAATCCCGGATCTGAACCCTATTGAGAATGTATGGGACCTGTTAGAAAAACAGATTAGGAGGCAAAGTCCTCTTCCGTTAAATCTGAGCCTGTTAAAGTGAACGCCTGGTATCCTGGAGATGTAAAGGCACCTTGTGGAATCTATGCCAAACCGCATACGTGCTGTAATTCCGGCTGAAGGAGGTACGGCTCGGTATTGAATAAAGGTTTCTAATTCAGTGGCCAGTGTATGTATTTTTTTTATAACAGTTGCTGCAATGCTGTCATTACCTGGCGATTTGCCATCCTTCAATTGCTTAATAATAGTCAAAAGATCGTGTTCTGAGATGTAAGAGTAGTTTATTCACAACCTACGGATCCCCCTTTGCACAGTGCTTTCCCCCCCTATGTCGCAATCGTCCACGTTGCCTTCTTGACTTGGACCCCCTATGTCGCAATCGACCGGAAATTGACCTGTGCTGGGCCACGTTGACTTCTGAACTTTGAGGCCCTATGTTACAATCAACAGGAAATTGACCCTGGCGTAGCAACTGTCGTGGTATTAATAATTAATAATTCATAATTAATAATTCATAATTAAAAATTCCTCCCCCTTTTAACCCCTGGTGCTATCTAGTTTTTAACTCTAATTTTAAGTCCTCCTTCTCGAATAGCCTCGATTTTTCTTTATTCCAGACTCACCTTTTATTTTAAAACCTCGATTTTGCAGACCCCCCTGATTGACCTATATTTTAAGGCCCCTCCTTCCCACGGATTTCAAGTCTCAGAATAATTCCACAGAAAAGGATGACACAAGTCTCAATTGTAAAAACACCTCCAAAAAGACCCCCTGGTTGACCTACATTTTAAGCTCTACCTATATTTTAAGGCCCCTCCTTCCCTCGGACCGGCTGATGCACACCTCAGAATAATTGCACAGAAAAGGATGATACAAGTCTCAATTGTAAAATCAACTCCCAAAGTTGTATTCTTATTAAACCTCCCTCCCCTTAAAAAACTAATCGGTGGTGTCCAATACGTATTTTAGTACATCTCCTGTATTTAAAAACTCTCTAGGTATTCATCTGAAATTTTACAAGACCACTCAACTCTTTCTGAATGACAACGGTCAGAATGCCTAATGCAGCTCTCTAAATAAAACTTTCTTTAACAGAAAATCAACTCTCAAAGTTGTATTCTTATTAATTAAACACTCATCAAAACCACACATCCCTTCTATTAAAAGTTACCTCTATTAAAACTTCACAAACTCACGTCCTTTTACAAGTTCTCTAAACATGTTGTATATTCTCTGTATTTATTCCTTATAATTAAACACTCATCAAAAATTCTCTCACCTTTATTAAAAAATCACTCCACGGTCGTAATAAAAAAGTTTTCTGTAGATGGGTTTCATCCAAAAAAAAAAAATCCTCCACCTGCAGTGAGATTCGAACCGACTATCTTGGGCTCGATAGCCGGACGCACTCGACTATGGTTTGTACTTAATGTGGCCTAGAAAGGTGTCGAACGGATCAGACATTTCAAATATTAACCTAATACGTTTTTTACAACCTTCGTATTCTTTATAACTAGTTTTTTCTACGTATTTCTTATAATGAACCCGATAGTCCTTTCACATTAACATATGTATTTTTTATAACTCACGTATTTTAAGTCCGTTTCAGTAACACTTATTTCTTTTAACTCCGTGACTGTTGGCTGTCGCTTACTAGGACTATCCACAGTAACTATTTTTAAAAGACTGGCCCGCAGAAAATGCCGATGGGTTAAAAATTAATAAAAACTGATTATACTCGTCATGATGAAAAATATTGAGGGGTAATAGGGCCGACCTAAAAGACTCAGTGTTCGGATCCTCACCCTGGACTACGTTTCACTGACGGATGGTTAAGTCCTGTGAAATTATTCCAAACGGGGAATCACAAGGGTTTTATTAACGAATGAATCATGGATCTGTGCTGCTTCCGTGTCAGGAGCACTGCCTTACATCGTGAAAACCCACTAGCACTCTTTATCGTGGTTTTCGGACTCGATATTTTTCCAAGTCCCGAGACGGTTCTCCCAATTGTAATCCTTTACGATACAAGGGCGTTTCAATGTACCCAATGTAGACAAACCCTTTTGAAATGACGCGTCCTAAACCTCCAAGTGCTGGGCTTATTAAAATTAGTCTCCATCGGGTTGGTCCCGTCAGATATCTGTGTTTCCACGTAGTAATGCTACACTGAAGAAAAGTCGGCTAAAAAACCGTCTTTAACATCGTTTGCGTGCGAACGTATGCCGCATCACGCTGTTGAAATCGGGTAAAAAAAATAACTTTTTTTTTTTGTACGCAGTAGAATGTTCAAAGTACGTTGCAGTTACTGTTGCGTAAAAACTTTAGTTCCATCACGAATGCACGTTAACGGTGTAGGGGAACATTAGTTTTAGCAAATACTTCAACTATAAAAAAAAAAATAATACAATGTCTCACGCACCCTTTCAACTTACCTGCACTAATCCACTGATATTTTATTTGCAGCTGGACTGATAGTCAAAATTTAGCAAATATTACAAAGAATCTCTCAATTGTAAAAATCAACTCTCAAAGTTGTATTCTTATTAATTAAAACCCTTTCTATTAAAAGTTACCTCTATTAAAAATCTTTTGCTATTCATTTTGCCAGGACTGCTAAACGATTCCCTTTTATTAAATTTCAATTCTTTGGGATTCATTTTTTCCAACCCCGTTAATCGATCCCCTAGTAAATAAAAACTCTCACTCACCTTTATTAAAATCATCCAGCGCTCGTAATAAATCAGTTTAATCGGGAAAAAAAAAAAAAAAATCATTCCCTCGCTAGCGTACCTCAACGTTAATTTCGGGAAAAAGTCTCATCGGATCCAAGGTTCACGTATTTTACTAGAAGAATGACACAGTAATTGTTCCACAGAAAAATTAATAAAATTTGGTTTAAATTATTCGTAGGACTTGTATATAAGATCTACCTTGCAATAGACGTTCAACAGGCTAAAAGTTTTCCAAGTCCGTTATCAGTGTATCGGAAATAGTACATTTCCTGTTGACTTCCTTCAGATCGTTTATCCGTGGGTAACAACAGCACTTTCGCCACATCACACGATATGGTGCAATCCTTTCTCAGCTGGAAGATCAAAAGGTCAAATGTCCAGCGCTTCACTGTGTCTGCATTTGACACTGATAAGGTTTAAAAATAGATGTTTCCTAGAATCCACATTGCCTTCTCAGATTGGACTTTGAACCCTATGTCGCAACTGACCATATTTTAAGTCCTCTTCATAGAATCCCTGGTTGACTTATATTTTAAGTCCCTTTCTCGAATTTTCTTGTTTTTCCCCTGTTTAACCCATATTTTAAGCCCTCCCCTCTTCATAGACCAACCTATTGATCCACCTATATTTTAAGCCCTCCCCTCTTTAAACCAAATCAGTTTTTGCGCATTTAATCGGTGTCATCCAACGTCCATACTATTTTTAGTACGTCTCCTGTATTTAAAAAAAAAAAAATTATTGGCTTTCGTCGCCGTATTTGAACGCGCTACCTCAGTGCCGATAGCTGAAGTGTCATCGCCAGGGCGCGGATTTTTGCGGAGCTAAATCTCAACTCTGGCCCTGCTATCCGCTCGACAATATTTGCTACTGATAAAACGATTTCCTTCATTAAAAATAAAAACTAATTAAATAATGGGGTATCACTGGGAAAATACTGGGAAGAACCCAAACTGATTTCGTGCTAAAACATCTCCAGATTTCAGCTTACTTGAAAAACTATTGTTAGAAATGAACCAGTGACTTGAATCACTCAACTTCCATAAGAATACACAATTATGGTACAGTGTCGGGAAGAAATATGTTTCAACGAAATTCAATTGCATGTATTACGATCAGAAAAATAATTTAGTGGACAAAGTTTAAAATAGTTATTAAATGGTACCTTACAGTGCAAGTGCGCTTCAGGCGAAAAGCCTCCCCTTCGAACACTGCACCCCGTTTTTCCGAAGTAACTGTGTCACAAGTCTTCCTACATCATCCCTAAACAGAGAATCGGATTCAATGTGCAAGAAGATCAAGACCTCATTTGAAGGAGCACATAGTGGATACTGTACTCCATAGTGAAATGAACATTGGCCTCTTGCGGGACCTAGTTATATCCCTACTCCAAGAGAATTACTAATGAAAACATGCTATTGTTAATGTATGTAATTCCGACAAAAAATGTTTTGTCTGTTTTAGCCACTTTGTATCCTGCAATAGGAAACACTGAACACTTTAACAACTATATACATTTAGAAGAAAACACATCAGGTCTAATTTTCCCTTTAACAATAAATCAAATATCTAAATTCGAAAAAATTAACATTTCTGTCTGGATACGAGAAAGAGATGTTCCCACTCTACATCACACCATTCAGATTTAAAGCGCACGCAAATCTCCTACTGTTATCAGACGATGAAAAGCAGCATTATTGTTCCATTAAGAATTTGTTTCTATGAAATTCAAAGGGAGAATGCTGTTTTCCATATTATAGGGAATGCAATTAATAATTCCTTGCAGAAGGTTGTCCTTTAGGTTATGAAATAATCTTATTAGAATGCTTAAAATTGAGATGACACACATTAGCTCCTCGGAGAAGCGCTAGCGGGTAGAAGACTATACCCGTGTAATGAAAATATTCATTCGACATAAAAAAAACCTACGCCAATATCGCGTACACTGACGTGCTCCTCTTAGCTGATGTGTTTGGTGGCAGATACTGACCCCTGCTATGTTTACACAACTCCTGCCTTCATACCTGAAGATGACAAATACTAGAGTTGATAACCTACAATGTATCTTTTTGGAAGGCATACGAGGAGGAATTTCGGTGATATGCAGACAACAAGCATTTAGAATGAAAAACTGATTGCAAGTTTGCTTTACTGTCATACAAACCTGAAAAGAGATGAAATGGGTAGTACTTTACCCATGATATACCATGTGACTAGGTCGTTAAATCAAATTACATGCATAAACGAAAATTAGAAAAACAACGAAATGCTTGGTAAATTCAATGAGAATCACTAAAATGTAAAGAGTGTTGGAATATCTGTAAATGCACACACATTTCAGTGGATAGGTGAATATTTTCACAATTCTTTAGAAGTGGAAGGCACAATAACTGTAAAACATACTGTGACGAGAGAGAAAGTATAAAAATGTAGTGGGATGGTTGTAAAAAATCGCTTCAAAACAGAAAATTACAACGCAAATACTGAAAGATAGGAAAAAAAAAACGACTATTCGACGGTTATTCCAAACTGCTATCTCACGCTCTTTTCAGATTTCCTGGTTCTATAGTTCCCTGGTACGTAGCGCATAAGTGTGGGTGTAGTTGGCTATTTTTCGTTGCAAACACAAGTTGTTTTTACTATTAGTTATTTTTCCTGCATGAGAATACACATTTCTATACTACATTGCGTACACACGGATGGACGAATATCACAAAATACTTTGCATATAGAAAACATCAGCAAAGAACCACAGAAGTTTGGAAATTTAAAATCTGAAAACTCAGTGTTTATAAGAAAACAACAATATTTTCAGTACTTCCATGAAAAGTTGAGTCCCAGAATCGATCCGCTAGACATGACTTTGCATTCTCTGACTTCAACCACCAATAAAACGTAATGTAAGCTCTCTCGTCAGTTATCCCAAGCCGCTATCTCTTTTCAGAGTTTCTGCCCCCCTCGGTACGTTTGAATAAGCGCATAAGTGTGGGTGAAAATGGCTATTTTTCGCTGCAAACACAAGTTTTTCGACAAAGATAGGGTGTTTCACTACAATCTAACACGGGATTTCATGTGTGTTTAGTTATTTTTCCTGCATGAGAATATTTCTAAGCCTTCTCATAGACAGCAGGTTAGTTACTTCGGATCTAACAAAGCCAAGGTTTGAGATCCATAGTAAGACATGAACGTTTGTGTTGTTTTCCTACCAAGATCCCGACATCCTCTCACCCCCTTCTACTGGGTCGTATGAAAAAATCCAGTAACTGTTACGACAATTAGCTGCGTGAAGGCGTATTTATTTTTAAAGCAAAGACACACTAATTTCGGACTCGCTAGCTAGAGAATGATATATTAACTTGCTAAAGTTTGATTTTAATGATCAGATAGTGTATACATCACCACTTTTTTAGTTCATACTAATATCTTCTAACTTTCAAAGGAAATATTGTCTCATTATAAGCGATTTCATACAAAGAGATGCGCACTCTATGCTTCACATTTAAATCTATAGAGATAACGATCACTGCCCATGGAACACATCTGTGAAAAACACGCTATGATAGGGTTTGAGGAAGATTTTTAGTCCATGGGGGTGCTGCACTGCAGGAAAGCACATTATCTTTGAGATCAGAACCTACATGAAAGTTATACTGTTTGGGTTTGAGAAAGATTCTTTAGTTCACGGGACACTGCATGAATAAGTGCATAAGTGTGGGTGAAGACGGCTATTTTTAGCTGCAAACACAAGTTTTTCGACAAAGATAGGGTGTTTCACTACAGTCTAACACGGGATTTCATGTGTGTTTAGTTATTTTTCCTGCATGAGAATATTTCTAATATATCTCATAGACAGCAGGTTAGTTACTTCGGATCTAACAAAGCCAAGGTCTGAGATCCATAGTAAGACATGAACGTTTGTGTTGTTTTCCTACCAAGGTCCCGACATCCTCTCACATGAAATATTACTGTACTAGGATCTAGAAAAATCACTATCCATTACATTAAGTTTTTTATTACATTCATGTATTTCACCCCATTTTCTTGTCAAGAGCTAAAATTATTTGATGAATGAACGACAAAATATCTTCAAATGCAGTGGACGCATGACAGAATAACTTCAAAATAAGTTCCAATAGCTGAAAAAAACAACTGTAAAAAATTAGATAAATACAGGGATAGGGAAAGACAGAATTGCTTTCAAAACATTAAAATACCTTAAATGTGTGGTTGAATCACCACCAAATATCTCCAGCACACTTTTAAAGGAAATATTTTCTCATTATAAGCGATTTCATACAAAGAGATACGCACTCTATGCTTCACATTTAAATCTATAGAGATAACGATCACTGCCCATGGAACACATCTGTGAAAAAACACGCTACGATTGGGTTTGAGAAAGATTTTTAGCCCATGGGGGTGCTGCACTGCAAGAAGGCACATTATCTTTGATATCAGAACGTGCGTGAAAGTTATACTGTTTGGGTTTGAGAAAGATTCTTTAGTTCACAGGGCACCGCATTACACTAAAGCACACTGTCTTGTACGTATGTCTGTCTGTATGTTTGTTTCTCTCTCTCTCTGTGTGTGTGTGTGTGTTTGTGTCTATGTGTAAATATGTATGTTACTACGAAATGTGTGTATGTGTAGATGTGTGCATATATGTCAAGATGTAACTGTGTCTGCATGTTTGTTTCTCTCTAGGTGTGTGTGTGTGTTTCAGTGAATCGTGTATGTGTGCGTATGTGAGTGTGTGTATGTTCATGTATGTTAATATGTTTCTTTATATGTATATGTTTTCGTGCGTATGTGTTAAGATGTCTGTGTGCACATAGTCGTTTCTTTGTATGTGTATACGTCTTCATGTTTGTCTGTGTGTGTGTGTGTGTGTGTTAAAGTGTCTGTATGTGTTTCATCTTTATGTGCATATGTTATCGTATGTGTGTGTGTGTGTTCACATGCAAGAATAAACATATTGTCTTACGGACACTTGCTTGCTACAGAACAAGCTAACAATTTAAAACGAGACTTGTGGTTATGCAAAATATTTCATGTGTGCGTATGTGAGTGTGTGTATGTTCATGTATGTTAATATGTTTCTTTATATGTATATGTTTTCGTGCGTATGTGTTAAGATGTCTGTGTGCACATAGTCGTTTCTCTGTATGTGTATACGTCTTCATGTTTGTCTCTCTCTGTGCGTGTGTTAAAGTGTCTGTATGTGTTTCATCTTTATGTGCATATGTTATCGTGTGTGTGTGTGTGTGTTTGTTCACATGCAAGAATAAACATATTATCTTACGGACACTTGCTTGTTATAGAAGAAGCTAACAATTTAAAACGAGAGTTGTGGCTATGCCAAATATTTCATCACAGATCTTAACTTGAATACTCATATTTCAGGAGATGTAAGGATTTTTCTTCAGCACGTTCGAATATTTTTTGAACACGACTGTCTTATGTTACGTTTCCTGTCAGATGTCTCGTAACGAACAAAGCGTGTGTGTGTGTGTGTTCTGCTAATACAGAAGAGGACATTCAACCGAGAATATTTCAAACTTAGAATAATACGACATCCTGATGCGTTAAGAACGAAGTGGAGGGATACTAACAGCTGAAACACGACCTGAAGCGATCGAAATCCTGTTGTTTCGCGCAAGGGGACGAAGGGTGATAAAACGTAAAAAATCCTTGTTTCAAAAAAGAGGCCTCTTTTTTGAAACTACTGGATTTTTTCAGTAGTAGTCCCCTTGCGCGAAACAACAGGATTTCGATCGCTTCAGGTCGTGTTTCAGCTGTTAGTATCTCTCCACTTCGTTCTTAACGCATCAGGATGTCGTATTATTCTAAGTTTGAAATATTCTCGGTTGAATGTCCTCTTCTGTATTAGCAGAACACACACACACACACGCTTTGTTCGTTACGAGACATCTGACAGGAAACGTAACATAAGACAGTCGTGTTCAAAAAATATTCGAACGTGCTGAAGAAAAATCCTTACATCTCCTGAAATATGAGTATTCAAGTTAAGATCTGTGATGAAATATTTGGCATAGCCACAACTCTCGTTTTAAATTGTTAGCTTCTTCTATAACAAGCAAGTGTCCGTAAGATAATATGTTTATTCTTGCATGTGAACAAACACACACACACACGATAACATATGCACATAAAGATGAAACACATACAGACACTTTAACACACGCACAGAGAGAGACAAACATGAAGACGTATACACATACAGAGAAACGACTATGTGCACACAGACATCTTAACACATACGCACGAAAACATATACATATAAAGAAACATATTAACATACATGAACATACACACACTCACATACGCACACATGAAATATTTTGCATAACCACAAGTCTCGTTTTAAATTGTTAGCTTGTTCTGTAGCAAGCAAGTGTCCGTAAGACAATATGTTTATTCTTGCATGTGAACACACACACACACATACGATAACATATGCACATAAAGATGAAACACATACAGACACTTTAACACACACACACACACACAGACAAACATGAAGACGTATACACATACAAAGAAACGACTATGTGCACACAGACATCTTAACACATACGCACGAAAACATATACATATAAAGAAACATATTAACATACATGAACATACACACACTCACATACGCACACATACACGATTCACTGAAACACACACACACACCTAGAGAGAAACAAACATGCAGACACAGTTACATCTTGACATATATGCACACATCTACACATACACACATTTCGTAGTAACATACATATTTACACATAGACACAAACACACACACACACACACAGAGAGAGAGAGAAACAAACATACAGACAGACATACGTACAAGACAGTGTGCTTTAGTGTAATGCGGTGCCCTGTGAACTAAAGAATCTTTCTCAAACCCAAACAGTATAACTTTCACGCACGTTCTGATATCAAAGATAATGTGCCTTCTTGCAGTGCAGCACCCCCATGGGCTAAAAATCTTTCTCAAACCCAATCGTAGCGTGTTTTTTCACAGATGTGTTCCATGGGCAGTGATCGTTATCTCTATAGATTTAAATGTGAAGCATAGAGTGCGTATCTCTTTGTATGAAATCGCTTATAATGAGAAAATATTTCCTTTAAAAGTGTGCTGGAGATATTTGGTGGTGATTCAACCACACATTTAAGGTATTTTAATGTTTTGAAAGCAATTCTGTCTTTCCCTATCCCTGTATTTATCTAATTTTTTACAGTTGTTTTTTTCAGCTATTGGAACTTATTTTGAAGTTATTCTGTCATGCGTCCACTGCATTTGAAGATATTTTGTCGTTCATTCATCAAATAATTTTAGCTCTTGACAAGAAAATGGGGTGAAATACATGAATGTAATAAAAAACTTAATGTAATGGATAGTGATTTTTCTAGATCCTAGTACAGTAATATTTCATGTGAGAGGATGTCGGGACCTTGGTAGGAAAACAACACAAACGTTCATGTCTTACTATGGATCTCAGACCTTGGCTTTGTTAGATCCGAAGTAACTAACCTGCTGTCTATGAGATATATTAGAAATATTCTCATGCAGGAAAAATAACTAAACACACATGAAATCCCGTGTTAGACTGTAGTGAAACACCCTATCTTTGTCGAAAAACTTGTGTTTGCAGCTAAAAATAGCCGTCTTCACCCACACTTATGCACTTATTCATGCAGTGTCCCGTGAACTAAAGAATCTTTCTCAAACCCAAACAGTATAACTTTCATGTAGGTTCTGATCTCAAAGATAATGTGCTTTCCTGCAGTGCAGCACCCCCATGGACTAAAAATCTTCCTCAAACCCTATCATAGCGTGTTTTTCACAGATGTGTTCCATGGGCAGTGATCGTTATCTCTATAGATTTAAATGTGAAGCATAGAGTGCGCATCTCTTTGTATGAAATCGCTTATAATGAGACAATATTTCCTTTGAAAGTTAGAAGATATTAGTATGAACTAAAAAAGTGGTGATGTATACACTATCTGATCATTAAAATCAAACTTTAGCAAGTTAATATATCATTCTCTAGCTAGCGAGTCCGAAATTAGTGTGTCTTTGCTTTAAAAATAAATACGCCTTCACGCAGCTAATTGTCGTAACAGTTACTGGATTTTTTCATACGACCCAGTAGAAGGGGGTGAGAGGATGTCGGGATCTTGGTAGGAAAACAACACAAACGTTCATGTCTTACTATGGATCTCAAACCTTGGCTTTGTTAGATCCGAAGTAACTAACCTGCTGTCTATGAGAAGGCTTAGAAATATTCTCATGCAGGAAAAATAACTAAACACACATGAAATCCCGTGTTAGATTGTAGTGAAACACCCTATCTTTGTCGAAAAACTTGTGTTTGCAGCGAAAAATAGCCATTTTCACCCACACTTATGCGCTTATTCAAACGTACCGAGGGGGGCAGAAACTCTGAAAAGAGATAGCGGCTTGGGATAACTGACGAGAGAGCTTACATTACGTTTTATTGGTGGTTGAAGTCAGAGAATGCAAAGTCATGTCTAGCGGATCGATTCTGGGACTCAACTTTTCATGGAAGTACTGAAAATATTGTTGTTTTCTTATAAACACTGAGTTTTCAGATTTTAAATTTCCAAACTTCTGTGGTTCTTTGCTGATGTTTTCTATATGCAAAGTATTTTGTGATATTCGTCCATCCGTGTGTACGCAATGTAGTATAGAAATGTGTATTCTCATGCAGGAAAAATAACTAATAGTAAAAACAACTTGTGTTTGCAACGAAAAATAGCCAACTACACCCACACTTATGCGCTACGTACCAGGGAACTATAGAACCAGGAAATCTGAAAAGAGCGTGAGATAGCAGTTTGGAATAACCGTCGAATAGTCGTT
This sequence comes from Ryuthela nishihirai, assembly GCA_038380435.1. Lineage (NCBI taxonomy): Eukaryota > Metazoa > Arthropoda > Arachnida > Araneae > Heptathelidae > Ryuthela > Ryuthela nishihirai. Next base: position 42,154,031 of record JAWZYU010000011.1, on the reverse strand, counting down.
TTTTTTTTCCTATCTTTCAGTATTTGCGTTGTAATTTTCTGTTTTGAAGCGATTTTTTACAACCATCCCACTACATTTTTATACTTTCTCTCTCGTCACAGTATGTTTTACAGTTATTGTGCCTTCCACTTCTAAAGAATTGTGAAAATATTCACCTATCCACTGAAATGTGTGTGCATTTACAGATATTCCAACACTCTTTACATTTTAGTGATTCTCATTGAATTTACCAAGCATTTCGTTGTTTTTCTAATTTTCGTTTATGCATGTAATTTGATTTAACGACCTAGTCACATGGTATATCATGGGTAAAGTACTACCCATTTCATCTCTTTTCAGGTTTGTATGACAGTAAAGCAAACTTGCAATCAGTTTTTCATTCTAAATGCTTGTTGTCTGCATATCACCGAAATTCCTCCTCGTATGCCTTCCAAAAAGATACATTGTAGGTTATCAACTCTAGTATTTGTCATCTTCAGGTATGAAGGCAGGAGTTGTGTAAACATAGCAGGGGTCAGTATCTGCCACCAAACACATCAGCTAAGAGGAGCACGTCAGTGTACGCGATATTGGCGTAGGTTTTTTTTATGTCGAATGAATATTTTCATTACACGGGTATAGTCTTCTACCCGCTAGCGCTTCTCCGAGGAGCTAATGTGTGTCATCTCAATTTTAAGCATTCTAATAAGATTATTTCATAACCTAAAGGACAACCTTCTGCAAGGAATTATTAATTGCATTCCCTATAATATGGAAAACAGCATTCTCCCTTTGAATTTCATAGAAACAAATTCTTAATGGAACAATAATGCTGCTTTTCATCGTCTGATAACAGTAGGAGATTTGCGTGCGCTTTAAATCTGAATGGTGTGATGTAGAGTGGGAACATCTCTTTCTCGTATCCAGACAGAAATGTTAATTTTTTCGAATTTAGATATTTGATTTATTGTTAAAGGGAAAATTAGACCTGATGTGTTTTCTTCTAAATGTATATAGTTGTTAAAGTGTTCAGTGTTTCCTATTGCAGGATACAAAGTGGCTAAAACAGACAAAACATTTTTTGTCGGAATTACATACATTAACAATAGCATGTTTTCATTAGTAATTCTCTTGGAGTAGGGATATAACTAGGTCCCGCAAGAGGCCAATGTTCATTTCACTATGGAGTACAGTATCCACTATGTGCTCCTTCAAATGAGGTCTTGATCTTCTTGCACATTGAATCCGATTCTCTGTTTAGGGATGATGTAGGAAGACTTGTGACACAGTTACTTCGGAAAAACGGGGTGCAGTGTTCGAAGGGGAGGCTTTTCGCCTGAAGCGCACTTGCACTGTAAGGTACCATTTAATAACTATTTTAAACTTTGTCCACTAAATTATTTTTCTGATCGTAATACATGCAATTGAATTTCGTTGAAACATATTTCTTCCCGACACTGTACCATAATTGTGTATTCTTATGGAAGTTGAGTGATTCAAGTCACTGGTTCATTTCTAACAATAGTTTTTCAAGTAAGCTGAAATCTGGAGATGTTTTAGCACGAAATCAGTTTGGGTTCTTCCCAGTATTTTCCCAGTGATACCCCATTATTTAATTAGTTTTTATTTTTAATGAAGGAAATCGTTTTATCAGTAGCAAATATTGTCGAGCGGATAGCAGGGCCAGAGTTGAGATTTAGCTCCGCAAAAATCCGCGCCCTGGCGATGACACTTCAGCTATCGGCACTGAGGTAGCGCGTTCAAATACGGCGACGAAAGCCAATAATTTTTTTTTTTTTTAAATACAGGAGACGTACTAAAAATAGTATGGACGTTGGATGACACCGATTAAATGCGCAAAAACTGATTTGGTTTAAAGAGGGGAGGGCTTAAAATATAGGTGGATCAATAGGTTGGTCTATGAAGAGGGGAGGGCTTAAAATATGGGTTAAACAGGGGAAAAACAAGAAAATTCGAGAAAGGGACTTAAAATATAAGTCAACCAGGGATTCTATGAAGAGGACTTAAAATATGGTCAGTTGCGACATAGGGTTCAAAGTCCAATCTGAGAAGGCAATGTGGATTCTAGGAAACATCTATTTTTAAACCTTATCAGTGTCAAATGCAGACACAGTGAAGCGCTGGACATTTGACCTTTTGATCTTCCAGCTGAGAAAGGATTGCACCATATCGTGTGATGTGGCGAAAGTGCTGTTGTTACCCACGGATAAACGATCTGAAGGAAGTCAACAGGAAATGTACTATTTCCGATACACTGATAACGGACTTGGAAAACTTTTAGCCTGTTGAACGTCTATTGCAAGGTAGATCTTATATACAAGTCCTACGAATAATTTAAACCAAATTTTATTAATTTTTCTGTGGAACAATTACTGTGTCATTCTTCTAGTAAAATACGTGAACCTTGGATCCGATGAGACTTTTTCCCGAAATTAACGTTGAGGTACGCTAGCGAGGGAATGATTTTTTTTTTTTTTTTCCCGATTAAACTGATTTATTACGAGCGCTGGATGATTTTAATAAAGGTGAGTGAGAGTTTTTATTTACTAGGGGATCGATTAACGGGGTTGGAAAAAATGAATCCCAAAGAATTGAAATTTAATAAAAGGGAATCGTTTAGCAGTCCTGGCAAAATGAATAGCAAAAGATTTTTAATAGAGGTAACTTTTAATAGAAAGGGTTTTAATTAATAAGAATACAACTTTGAGAGTTGATTTTTACAATTGAGAGATTCTTTGTAATATTTGCTAAATTTTGACTATCAGTCCAGCTGCAAATAAAATGTCAGTGGATTAGTGCAGGTAAGTTGAAAGGGTGCGTGAGACATTGTATTATTTTTTTTTATAGTTGAAGTATTTGCTAAAACTAATGTTCCCCTACACCGTTAACGTGCATTCGTGATGGAACTAAAGTTTTTACGCAACAGTAACTGCAACGTACTTTGAACATTCTACTGCGTACAAAAAAAAAAAAGTTATTTTTTTTACCCGATTTCAACAGCGTGATGCGGCATACGTTCGCACGCAAACGATGTTAAAGACGGTTTTTTAGCCGACTTTTCTTCAGTGTAGCATTACTACGTGGAAACACAGATATCTGACGGGACCAACCCGATGGAGACTAATTTTAATAAGCCCAGCACTTGGAGGTTTAGGACGCGTCATTTCAAAAGGGTTTGTCTACATTGGGTACATTGAAACGCCCTTGTATCGTAAAGGATTACAATTGGGAGAACCGTCTCGGGACTTGGAAAAATATCGAGTCCGAAAACCACGATAAAGAGTGCTAGTGGGTTTTCACGATGTAAGGCAGTGCTCCTGACACGGAAGCAGCACAGATCCATGATTCATTCGTTAATAAAACCCTTGTGATTCCCCGTTTGGAATAATTTCACAGGACTTAACCATCCGTCAGTGAAACGTAGTCCAGGGTGAGGATCCGAACACTGAGTCTTTTAGGTCGGCCCTATTACCCCTCAATATTTTTCATCATGACGAGTATAATCAGTTTTTATTAATTTTTAACCCATCGGCATTTTCTGCGGGCCAGTCTTTTAAAAATAGTTACTGTGGATAGTCCTAGTAAGCGACAGCCAACAGTCACGGAGTTAAAAGAAATAAGTGTTACTGAAACGGACTTAAAATACGTGAGTTATAAAAAATACATATGTTAATGTGAAAGGACTATCGGGTTCATTATAAGAAATACGTAGAAAAAACTAGTTATAAAGAATACGAAGGTTGTAAAAAACGTATTAGGTTAATATTTGAAATGTCTGATCCGTTCGACACCTTTCTAGGCCACATTAAGTACAAACCATAGTCGAGTGCGTCCGGCTATCGAGCCCAAGATAGTCGGTTCGAATCTCACTGCAGGTGGAGGATTTTTTTTTTTTGGATGAAACCCATCTACAGAAAACTTTTTTATTACGACCGTGGAGTGATTTTTTAATAAAGGTGAGAGAATTTTTGATGAGTGTTTAATTATAAGGAATAAATACAGAGAATATACAACATGTTTAGAGAACTTGTAAAAGGACGTGAGTTTGTGAAGTTTTAATAGAGGTAACTTTTAATAGAAGGGATGTGTGGTTTTGATGAGTGTTTAATTAATAAGAATACAACTTTGAGAGTTGATTTTCTGTTAAAGAAAGTTTTATTTAGAGAGCTGCATTAGGCATTCTGACCGTTGTCATTCAGAAAGAGTTGAGTGGTCTTGTAAAATTTCAGATGAATACCTAGAGAGTTTTTAAATACAGGAGATGTACTAAAATACGTATTGGACACCACCGATTAGTTTTTTAAGGGGAGGGAGGTTTAATAAGAATACAACTTTGGGAGTTGATTTTACAATTGAGACTTGTATCATCCTTTTCTGTGCAATTATTCTGAGGTGTGCATCAGCCGGTCCGAGGGAAGGAGGGGCCTTAAAATATAGGTAGAGCTTAAAATGTAGGTCAACCAGGGGGTCTTTTTGGAGGTGTTTTTACAATTGAGACTTGTGTCATCCTTTTCTGTGGAATTATTCTGAGACTTGAAATCCGTGGGAAGGAGGGGCCTTAAAATATAGGTCAATCAGGGGGGTCTGCAAAATCGAGGTTTTAAAATAAAAGGTGAGTCTGGAATAAAGAAAAATCGAGGCTATTCGAGAAGGAGGACTTAAAATTAGAGTTAAAAACTAGATAGCACCAGGGGTTAAAAGGGGGAGGAATTTTTAATTATGAATTATTAATTATGAATTATTAATTATTAATACCACGACAGTTGCTACGCCAGGGTCAATTTCCTGTTGATTGTAACATAGGGCCTCAAAGTTCAGAAGTCAACGTGGCCCAGCACAGGTCAATTTCCGGTCGATTGCGACATAGGGGGTCCAAGTCAAGAAGGCAACGTGGACGATTGCGACATAGGGGGGGAAAGCACTGTGCAAAGGGGGATCCGTAGGTTGTGAATAAACTACTTGTAAGGCATAAAGAAAATAAATAATAAAATAAATGAAACAGAGAAAAAAAGTTGTTGATCAATATTAATAAATCTTTATGCGAGAATCTGCACTTTTATCTTCTTTTCAAGAGAATAGCAAGCCTGGCAAATGGTAACACGGAAACATCCAATCCGTTCAGATTTTCCCTTCGACCAATTCTTACCCAGTTGGAGAGTTTTCGATTGGGAATGAGAAACCGAAATTTAATGGCTGGAAAAATTCCAAGCAGCAGTCTTATTTCGAAAGATACAAAAATTGCTTTTGCTATGAGCATTATCCACCGATTACATCTCCGAGTAATGTTTCAGATCTCATACCGAGTTGCTTTACAACATTTTATTTCGTCACTAATTGCACGCTCTAGGCCGTTTCATTCCGCCGTTTGGTTTCATGACCAGTTTCGAGAAACGCTCGGCGCTAAGAGATGGAGATCGAGGCTCAGCTCACTTTATCTTTTTGACGTTGTTTTCTAAGTATCCTCGGTTGTTTTCGTCGAGATAGAAGAGGTCTGAAAGATTTTTAACATCAGAAATATCCTGTTTCCAGTTGCATTTCGAGAATTTCGAAAGGCGTTTATGTGGAGAGCTGTCGAGATATCGTATCACAGATCAAATTAAAAGTCTTAAAATGGCTCACTTCTACTTAGTTTGATTTCGTTATTAATTAATTGCATAATTCTAAAAATTCTTTTTCTCTTTTGGTACATTTCGGGTCTACAGAAAAAAAAAAAGCAAATGCTTCTGTTCCAAAAAATAAATACAGGCAACTTTTTTGTACGGAACATATACACAGTCGTATCAGAATAATATGACCACCTACCATACATATACTATGGTGCAGTCGCTCAAAAAAGTATCCGAACACTATGGTTGATTACAGAATTTAGAAAAAATATCTGGCAAAGTTTTTTTAGAAATTAGTGATCTGGCAACCTTCATGTACGTACACGAAGGTAACCAGATTACTAATTTGTAAAAAAATCGTTGCCAGATATTTTTTCTAAATTCTGTAATCAACCATAGTGTTCGGATACTTTTTTGAGCGACTGTAGGTGGTCACATTATTCTGATGCGACTGTGTATATATTTCCTTGCATAAATTCTGTTAGATGCCTGAGGAAAAATGTATTTCTTATTTATAATTAAGCATTTTAGTGATATGTAGCATATTAAATATTTTAATGCTCTTAGTTATAATATGTAAACACTTGAAAACAATTAGTGATGAGTTCGGGCTTGGGCCGGCTCAGGATCAGCCCGACAAATAATTATCGAAATGGTTCGGACTCGGGCGCGTACCGGATCGAAAATTTAAGCCCAAACTCATCTCTAAAAACAAAGGTTTAAGTCGCGAAGTAAAGAAATTTTGTTAGATTCATTTTGGAATCTTTTTTAAAAAGACATTTGAATATTAATACGAATTCGAATTTTAGTCTCTAAAATTTTAGTCTCTCGATAATAAAATCATTATCAAACACAAAAATAATGATCAATTAATATCAATTTAGAAAAAATTGAAAGCTGTAGAAATCTAAGTTGCAAAATATTGAAAACTAATCCTTTATAGCTGTCCTATTAGGAAGCGAATGCAACACTAGTAAAATTTTCTTACATAGAGGTTGCGCATTATAATCAGCACACAAGATCGATCATTATTCAGTATTCATAACTGAATCCAATGAATAATAATGAAATGCTGTTGTAGTCGAATTATATGAAATTTGACTATAGAGCTTTTGACTCCAGGTCGTATAATATTGTGGCCATTTTATTAATAAATGTAGTCTCTAAGTAAGCAGGCATTTAACTGGTTGAAAGGTATAATCTCCTTCATCGATTCGTCTGGATTCCTTCAGATTTTGTTTTCTGAACCTCTTTATCATAAATATTTCCTTTAGAGGTTCCTACCAAGTGCGTAGAAAGACTTTTCTGGGTGAGAAAGCGCTCTTTTTCTCCCTAAGACCCCAAATTTTATCACAATGATGGGTTGAATTGTTTAACCTCCGAGAAAGGGATCATCGATGGACTTGGAAAGGCCGCCGTCCGTCGAATGACTGTATAGCCGTGATCCGTGTGAAGAAAAGCTACACACTATGCACATTAAAGAACACTCTGGACGGCCTTGATGTGAGGCTTCCATCTGTCCCCTAACAGCTGTCCAGTGGGTTCCCTTCTGCAACCTTCAATGAACTCTCGAGGTGCTTGTGACCTGTTTATTTAACTCATTATGCGCAAAGAAAGTGCCGCTCAGGGGTAAAACAACCAGACTAAACCCAGCTTTTGGTGGGGCCTTTCCTTTTTTAATGTTGTAGGATCACCATGAACGACTGGGGAGTCGTTCATGATGATCCCATTATACTCTTGCTGATAAGAGGAAAACTTGAATGACCGACCGTGAGAATCTCGACTTAAGAATTTAAAATTAAAGTAAGCAAAGTACGTCAATCTTGTTCATTGCGATCCTACGAAAAAATTCTCAAAAGTGGAATCGAAAAAAAATATTAAGAATTTGTTTCCTGTTGCCCCTCTTTACAGTTAACAAAAAATGCATGAAACATGTTGTGCGTACGATAACATACCAGGAACTAAACATTCAACTATTTGGCATTGTTCCCTCATCCTCTCGAGAACCCATTTCTTATTCCCTCCTCCACTTTCCAACCCAATGCAGCCACACTTTGCTATGCGGATGTTGGCTGCTCTCTTTTATCCTCTCTGCCAAGTGGAAGACTCACTCGACTTCGACTATTTCTGTGTTTCATACAAATTAGTCGAAAGAGTCGCGTTTTCAGCTTTTGGTGACGACAAAAAAGAAAAGACCGCGAATATAAAACTAGAAAAAGAGGTGGGTGAAAAAGAAAGGAGTGGAATGCAGGTGGACGGCCACGTGCAGGTGGATGGCCACGCCACCTGACCGATGTCACCGTCCCACCCCTCCCCCAAGCAAAGCTTCCTACTTTACTCGGTCATCTGGAACTGTAATACAGCATGCGCTTACTGGACCTTGTCCAATGCCGCAGGTGAAGAGAGTCCTGGGGAGGTGAAGTCGTAGGGGGTGCTTGTTGTGCATGCCTCTCGGGGCCGCTTGGCCTTACCTCTCATTTAAGTACAGTGTGTTACAAAGAGAAGAAAAAATAGAGTAGTTGCTGCTTTTTTTACTTTGCTGCGCTCTTTATCGAGGTGGTTTAGCTTGAATAAATTTGGCTTGTATTGAATAGAAAAAGAAATCCTTGCAGAGTAAATTAGTTGTTCCTTTTCGACTTCTTTTGAAAATTTTATAGGAATGCTTAGTCAGTAGAGTATTAGAAGAGTGTTTTCTTGTTCAGATAAAACGCTGGCATTTGCGTTTTGAAATATTGTCTTCCTAACATTCGCGTTTGAAGAAATTTGTTTTCTTGTAAAATAATCGACTAATGGGCACATAAAATTCTGTGTTGTTAACGTACAAAAAATTAGAAAGTATACCGTGTGTGGCAGTAGTTACACATTGCAGGCAATATTACTTTCTGTATTGTATTTATTCGAGTAGTGTTAAAATTGCTCAAAAATCATGTAAAAAAAATAGGGGGATGAACTATGAAATGGCTAGAAACCCTATCATATTGAACTTGCATATATTGCATAAAGGTCACTCAGAAAGTAATGCACCTCAACTTTTATACATCAATATTTATTCTATATCATTGTTATTTGCCCAGTATATATAGTCAGATCATCTGGGAACATATCCTATTTTTCTTTATGATTATCGTCACGCTCAAATGCCTTCGCCACCTCATAACAAGAGTGAGTATGCTCTCACTGTGAGGTGTAGTTTTCAAGGTCGCCATGTCCATCTTTTTGCAGATATATGCTTCGTCCACTGACCAACTGTGTTGCAGTGTACAGCATTCAGGGACGTACCGGTGGCAACCAGGTGATACGCACCCCTCCCAGAAAATTCGGTCGTGTTATATGAAATATCAAACACGTCTACCTGCTTTTTAAACATAGCAATTCAAAACAGTTGTCTTTGTATAATTTTATTTAAATCCCATAGTATATGGTAAAAAAAAATACCCCTCAAGCAGCTGCTTGCCACATAAGTCTGACAGGAGCCTGTCAGTTTAAATGCCATAGCAGAAGGTCTGTGAGGATGGCAGGACCTCAACAGAAAAACAACACAAACATCCATGCCTTACCCGGGACTCGAATCCAGATCCCGTAGATCAGTAGCGAAGCGCGCTAACAACTCGGCCAGGGACGAAAAATCACACCAAAAATAGATTTGAAAAACAGCTATAAAATTTTGTTCCATATAGAATATCATTATAATGTTTCCTGTCCGGTGGAAAATTTTGGCAATTGGGAAACCTTACTCGTCTTAAAGTCAGAGCCTCCCCTTCCGAAGCATTAAATTATAGGAGCCACCTCCACCTTTCCCACTGTCCCACACACAGAGAGAAAGATACACTCAAATTAAAAATTAAAATCTCCGACCCTCCCAGAAACTAAATCCATGGTACTTGCCTGACAGCCTCCACCTCATATACATTCTGTAGTCGCTTGTGGTTGTTTCCAACAATCTCTTTCTCACATAACAAGAATTCGTTAATAGCACATTGCTTCGACCGATTTTAATGAGAGCTGACATGTTTAATTAATGTTGCAACAGCACCAGGCTCGTAACCAGGATTTAGTTTCGTTGGGAGGGGCCCACAAATAAGACTCGAATAGGGTTTCTCAATTACTAGAATGTTCCACTGGACAGAAAAGGTGAAAATTATATTCAATATGGAATAAAATTTCATAGTTATTGTTAGTTGAAATCTATTTTAGTGTTCGGACATATAACATTAAGACTCGAATTCACCATTCTAATAAATCAACTTAATAAGTGAAGAATTTGTTCACTTCGAAATGTAATTTTTATTGATATTAAATATAATTTTATATTCATATTTAAATATAATTTTATTCTGCAATTTACGATAGTTATAGGAATTTTAAAATGTAATTTCACGAATTGATAATGTTAGCATAAAAATGGCTTTCATTATTCCTCAGGCATTTTATATTACTTATGTATTTTTAGCACAAATCTTATATTAAAAAAATGCTTAAAAATACTTCTTTTATCTGTACTCTGTGTTTCAAAAGGAGCAATTCAAGTAAGAACAAATTTCTGTTAAAAGGTACTCTTATATTGATAAGCAAATAAAAAAAAAATGTAATTATACACTGACAAGCTCCTGTCAGACCTCTGTGGTAAGCAACTGCTTGAGGGGGTATTTATTTATTTATTTATTTTTTAGCTTATGTTACACGTGGGAGCAAATAATAAGGGCGCAAATAATCGGGAAAAAAACTGAAATTTGTATTTTTAAAGATGTTTTTATTGCTTAGCGTTTTTTTAAATTGTTTTTAGCTTTTTCATTTCTTTACTACTGACTGACTATTTAAGAATTCATAATGCTAAGAAAAAAACATAGATATCAATTAAAACAAATCAGTTTATGTGCGCACAAACACAGATAGAAACATGTAAAAACATGGATATTAAAAAAAGCAACACTTTTTTAATTCTGCAAAATTCTTCACTATAAATCACGAGCAGGGCTGGATCTAGGGAATGCTGTAAGGTTAATGGAGGACAAAAAATGATGAAACTTGTGCATATACATTGCACGCGTTTTTCACGATTTTTTTAAACCTCTAAAACGAAGGGGAAAATATCACACTGCAGTGGAAAATCAGTGTCCTGATCCCCTTTTGCCTTTTTTCCGGTTTGATTGCGAGGCTTGCCCCCCCCCCATCCCCCAATATATTATTTTCTAGATAGTCTGATGAAGAGTATACTACATACGATAACACATTGAGAGTAGTAGAAATTGTACTGATCCCACTCCGTCTCGGATGGGAATCAACTTAGAGTAGAAGAAACTGAAATGATGTGAATCAAGTTAGAGCAGAGGAAACTGTGATCATGTGAATCAAATGTGAAATAGAAGCAGCTATGTGAATCAAGTGGGAATTGAAGAAACTGTGATCATGTGAATCAAATGGATTAGAGAGAACCTTGATCACCTGAATCAAGTGGGAATTGAAGAAACTGTGATCGTGTGAATCAAATGGATTAAAGAGAACCTTGATCACCTGAATCAAGTGGGAATTGAAGAAACTGTGATCATGTGAATCAAATGGATTAGAGAGAATCTTGATCACCTGAATCAAGTGGGAATTGAAGAAACTGCGATCATGTGAATCAAATGGATTAGAGAGAACCTTGATCACCTGAATCAAGTGGGAGTAGAAGAAACTGATGATGTGTGAATCAAGTGGAAGTAGAAGAAACTGATTGATGTGTGAATCAAGTGGAAGTAGAAGAAACCGTGATGATACACGAATATCAAATGAAAGTATAAGGAGCTGGGTAAAAATAAAGTGATAGTGGAAAAACTTTGATAATAGGAATAAAGTGAAAATATAAGAATGGATTAATTAAATACGACTTAGACCTGTTGCCCTATTTCATTTATTACTTTTTCCTCAAAGTTTTGGAAATTCTGAATGTTCTCCTTTAAAATAGTCATGTCCTGAGTATTCCTTATATTTTCGTAGATAATTACAGCAAAAATTTTCACCGTTGTAATGCAGCAATAAGAGGAAGACAGAGCGCTTATCTCACATCGTGGCTAAAGGTTCTTTTGGGAAATTTAGCAAATAATGCAAAACATTCATGCAATTTTATGCAAATTGCTTTTGATAAAATAATGAAATGAATTTTTAATCCTATAAAACAAAATAATCAAGAAGAAATAAATAAATAACAATAAATTTTATTCAATTACACAACATTTTCATGATAAATAAATAAATACCCCCTCAAGCAGCTGCTTGCCACAGAGGTCTGACAGGAGCCTGTCAGTTTATATGCCACAGTAGGAAATCTGAGAGGATGGCAGGACCTCAGCAGAAAAACGACACATACATCCATGCCATACGCCGGGGCTCGAACCCAGGTCCCTTAGATCAGTAGCCAAGCGCGCTAACCACTCGGCCACGGAACGGCTACACTTCCATAAACTACTGTTCCTAATTTCAAACACAATAAATACATATTGTGGTGATATCAGAACTTTCGATATATTGAGAAAAATAAAAAGAATTAAGATGAGAATATTTTACATATTGATAGACGCAACGATAAGTTTGCTCTTACTGTCCGGTACAGAACTAGTTATATTTTTTTAAGAATCAAACAAAATTAAAATAAAAATGAAATAAAGAAAGGAAAAGGCTGAAAAGGTGTCAACCCGCTTTTATGTAGTTAAATATAAAAAATACTTTAAAATCTCTTTAAAATTTGTTTTAAAGATGTACATACACAATTAGACAATAACTTTATATAATCGTTTCATGAAATTTAACTCCCTTAAAAGAAGAGTTCATCTTCTTCTTGAAATGTCTTTGGTACAGTTCATTCCTAAATATTATGAATCAATAAGTTAAAAAAATTTGTCTCATAAAACATGAAATGCCGGTGTGAAATTTCTTTTCTAGTTAATGGAACAATAAATTTATATTCTACATTTCTCAAATTTCCCTTTCAAAATTTCATCTGCAAAAGTGTAGGGTTCCTACATAAGGTATATAATAAACTCTACGGTATATATATATAATTTTCTGAAATCAAGAATAATGTTATCCTTAATAAGTTTATTCTACCAATTTGTGTTGTGAAAAGTAATAGCTTTTAAATATTTGTTTTATATGTTTATAATATCATTTAAGGAACATATATATGTACTTCCCCATCTGACAAGCCCATAGCTAATAATAGCCCGAAACCATGAAAAATACAGTTGAATTAAAATTATATTTGGTACAATTTTTCTTAAATGGTATAATCTATATAAATAAAACTTCATTTTTTTTTTGCAATCATAATTATGTGAGGTTTCATTTAAACTGGAGTCAAGATGTACTCCAAGATACTTAACACAATCAACTTGAGCGATCTTATTACAGCAGCAATCAGTAGGTCTATGAAAAAATTGTAATAAAATTTTAATTTATATATAAATTTGTCCAAATTATTCAAGGAAAAGTACATCAGATTAGTTTATCCACATTTAATTTTAACAAATTAACATCAAACCATTTTTTTACTTTAGTCAAGTTAGAACACATATCACTATGCACAGTTTCTCTGTCTGAATTTTGATATAAAATGTAGTTTTAGTCAGTAAGATTCCGCCCAATACCACTAAAACTATCCTACAAACTGAATAAATTTAAAAAAAAATAGTATATAGTCAATACTACTTTTGTCTGAGAAAACTTTTCGAATGAAAAGATATGAAAAAATCACAACTAAAAATAGCACGTGAAGGTGCTTATAAAATATTATTTATGAAACCAAGCAAAAATAATCGGAACATAAATATGCAGCTTTTAGTACAAAAAATGAAATTCATAAGAGATGCAGAGTAAGAAATACAAAGCACCAATATCAAAAGTGCTCAATTATAAAATGGTAGCTAGATAATCACTGGAAGGAGACCTATGCACCAGTCCCCTGCGATGATGCATAGAACTGGACAGGTCTAACACATAATGTCCTACCCCGCCTTCTCGTGCTGCAGCCCGTTAGTACCTTTCGAAAGAGATACTCTCTTGTGGAAAGGAACGGAAGGAGAGGGCTGCCAGATCGCTGTGGCCTACTGATCTGGGCAACTATTGCTAATTTTCTTTTTTTTTTTTCTACCCTACTGAGGAATGGTCAAACCATATAAACTTATCAGACTGATTAACTGGATGGACTGGATTAAGGGTCTGAGCTTGTTTATGGATCCTGAATTTGCTGCACTGGTGGAGGGAAAATCTTCCGCTGTGTTTTCTGTTTGTTTGTGAGTTGACAGCCCCAAATGAATAGATTCGCAGGATATGTTTTATCAGCTGGTAGATAATACTGATCAGAAGCCATCACCAGAGGCAGACACCTGAACTCTTGCTTCTACTGGCATCGTCAAATTCTACATTAGAGGAGGTATTCCAGTGTAGATGACTTCAGTCTCTAGTAGTGGGAAAACCGGTCTTTACTCCATGCCTGCGATTAGGGCGCTGTTTGATATTGTCGGCATTCCCTCTCTCAATAAACATAGTTTCTTTAAACATCCCACTAACCATTTTCTCTCCATAGGCAGTTGGAATGTTAGGACCCTGAACAGAGATTATTCTCTTGATGTCCTCGCACAAGAATTCCACCGTTATAATTTAGATATTCTCGGCTTGCAAGAGACCAGATGGAGAGATAAAGGTCAGATTCTTAAAAATAATCTTAAATTTCTTTTTTCAGGGAGGTAAGATAACAAGCATCTCCAAGATGCAGGACAGATAAAGGTCAGATTCTTAAAAATAATCTTAAATTTCTCTTTTCAGGGAGGTAAGATAACAAGCATCTCCAAGATGCAGGTCTGCTTCTCAGCAGACACGCTAGTGATGCTCTTCTAGGATATGAGTGCATTAATGAAAGGTTTCTTACAGCAAAATTTCAGACAAGCATTATTACACGCAGCGCGACATACATAATTACATATGGGTTTCCCCTGATGGACTGCATAAGAATATGATTGATTATATATTAAATAACAGCAAATGGGCAAGTTCTAATAGAAATATCAGGTCATACAGGGGAGCTGAAATTAGATCTGACCATTACCACATTTCATAAAATTACTTGCTTGTTTGTTAAAAGTGTTTTGCAACTTAAACTTAAGAAGTGTAGTGTTAAGACATTTGCCTTTAATTGAAGCCCTGAAACATCACTGAAATACATTACTGAAATTCATCACTGAAACATCACCTAATTACATTTACCTTTAATTGAAGTACTGAAAGACCCAGTTATAACTAAAACTTACCGTGATAGGTTACTTAGTCATTATGGCAGTCATGGTTTGCTTGCTACTGGAGTTGAAGAAGAATGGGACCGTTTTAAACAGGCTTTTCTTGAAACTAACAGTACTCTTTCAGAAAAAAAGGAGCAGAGCAGGCAAAATTATTTGAGTGATAAGGCACTTGAGCTTATTTCAGAAAGAAAGAACTGCAGGAATGCACTTAATCAATACCCTACTAGTCCTAATAGGAAGCATTACAGAAAGCTTAATAAATGTGTAAAGTATCTGACAAAGCCGAAGAAGTAGTTAGACAGCACAACAGCAGAGAGCTGTACCAGATAGTTAATGTATTGTGTGGTAGAAAACGGTCAGGTGTATAAGGATTGAAGGATAAACAAGGTAAGGCTATAGAAGGTGAGGATTCTGTCATGGCTAGGTGGGCTGAGCATTTAAGTGATGTTTTAAATAATGTGGTTAGTTCTACTCCCATTGTTTGTAATGATGATAGATACGTTCTGGCTTTAATGTTGGCCCTATAAAACAGTCTGAAATCATTTTGGCTCCTTGGGTAGACGAAATTACTACGGAAATGCTTAGAGCTTGGAATGTTTCGGTTGCCACATGGATGACTGAAATTTTTAATATCTTTTATGATAAAGGCATTGTTCCTAAGGATTTTACCACAGCTATTATTATCCCTATTTTTTAAAAAAGGCGATCGCAGTCCTTGTGATAACTATAGGGGTTTCAGAATACTTTCTGTTCCAGGTAAAGTTCTTTGCATGATTGTGCTTAACAGAATTAAGGATCTGGTTGACGGGCAATTACAATTAATAAAACGGGCAATTGCAATAAATAAACAAAATACAATTACAATTGCGGGAAAATTTAGGAATATTTATCAGTGAGAAATAAATATTTCAACACGGAAATATAAAATAAATAATAATTTTCTTTTCACTCTTGCAATGAGGAAATTGCTCATTAAAGAGTTTTTCTCTTTCCAGTCATTTTTTGTTCCTTTATTTCGATTTCATTTTCTCAGATGCTTCAATGTTGAATAATAATAAAAAGAAGCTCAGCCTTATTTATAATAAGGTTTATATTTATCTACGTTAGAAATCTTTGCTAGATTAATTCTAGTTCTCAAGCTTTAAAGCAAATAACAAGATAAGCTCAGTTGATCAAATAGTAGTTCGGTTATCAGTCATAAATCAATTGTTATGTGTCGTAAATCAACTGTTAAATAATCATTTGTCAAAGCCACTAAGTGATCTTTCTTTTCTTGTAATTGTTTGTCAATTATGTAAACTATCGCTCTGCCTGCATAGAAAACAACACTTAAATTAATTTGATTAAACTCTGTTTTTTGGCCTAGAAACAACAGTTCTTTTGCGCACAATTGACAAAATTGACAGTCACAAGGACCCTCAAGAGCTCAGAGAAGATAGGTGAAGAGGATCCACTGAACATCTATTAGGAGGTAGATGGAACTCAAACGAAAGGAGCCCACCGATGTCCTTTTATCACCGAGGGCATAACAGTTTCACGGAGAAAATCTCAACTCAGGCACAATGGGGATTCCAGTCGGGGAACATCAGCTTACAAGCCTGAAGCTCCAGCGATTGAACGCTGTAAGCTGTTAATGGAAATAAATAGAAAATGGTCAAATAGCGAATAATTTTAATGAGGAAGGTGCGGGTGTTTTTTAAAGTTTTGTGTTAATATTAAAAAGTAAAATCCTGTTGTAAAAGAACAATGAAAATTTAATTCAGTTCGATATCAACGATACTTTAGGTGACGAATTAAGCACAATGTTTTGAAAAATTTTAAAGGCATATTTTCAAAATTTAATAGAAAGGATAGTTTTGAAAAGATTAGAGGCTGTATGAATAAAAGTAAAATAATTTCTGACTATCAATTTGGCTTTCGAGAAAAAAAAAGGGTGCAGAAGATACTACAGCCATATTATCGAATACAATTTATAATGGAATTAATCAAAATAAAAACGCTTTGGCATTATTTATTGATATTTCTAAAGAATTTGATTTTTTTTATCTATGAATATGTTATTAAAGAAAATGGAAAATATTGGACTAAAAGGTTACCAATTCGATTGGTTAAGTCATATTTAGCAAATAGAACTCAACAAATAAAAATTAAAAACATATTAAGCAAACAAAGAGCAGTTCAGTTGGGAGTGCCACAAAGTTCTGCATTAGGACCACAATTTTTTAAATTTATGTTAATGGTATTTTAAATTTTAATTTTAAAGAAAAAATAGTTTCATTTGTTGATGATATAGCAATTATATACGTTGATGAGAGTGACAATTAATTGAAAGCAAAGATAAATAAAGATTAGAAACTTTTAAGAGTGTTATTTGATAAGAATAAAATTTCTGTTAATATAAAAAAGACAATATATATATTTTTTTAAATACAAAGAGGCATTATATTGATATTGGAGATCTCTATTATCAAACATTACAGTGTTTGTTTTCATCTAGTAATAAATGAACAAATTTTCAGTGTGACTATCAAAAAAGAAACCCTATGTATGCAATGAAATATCTAGGAATTATTTTTGATAAGCATTTGACTTGGAATAATCACGTAAAAAATAGTGAAAAGAATTATGCCTCAAATACATACATTGAGAGAATTGTTAGATATATGTACTGTCGCTCAAAAAAGTATCCGAACACTACGGTTGATTACAAAATTCAGTAAAAACAGCTGGCAACGATTTTTTAAAGAAATTAGTGACCTGGCAACATTCGTGTCACGTGACACGAAGGTTGCCAGATCACTAATTTCTAAAAAATCGTTGCCAGATATTTTTTCTGAATTTTGCAATCAACCGTAGTGTTCGGATACTTTTTTGAGCGACAGTACATGGAAAAAAGTTTATTTTGATTTCAGTTTTTCCAGAATGCAATACGGCATAACTATTTGGGGAGGAACACTTGGAAATCAGTTATAGTTAATGAAACAAATATATAAATATGTGTTAAAAGTAAAAACATTTTAAAGAAAATATGTTTTTTCTTATCAAAGTTTCTGCATCATACTTTATTAAATGTTAAGCAAATTTATAAATTGAAATGTTTAATTTTTATTCATAAAAATATTTGCATGTTTAATAGGTTTGAAAACTCTTATAATTCCATATCTATGGAAAATGAAAAACTGTTTGTTACTAAACCAAGTAATGAATTATTTAAGAGATATTTTATTTGTTTTTTTCGGTCTTAAAATTTTTATAATTTACTAAAAAAACATAAGAACTATAACTAATACTATAACATTTAAAAAAGAAATTAAATTATGGTTGTTAAGGTAATAAATATTACATGCATCAAATTAATGTAATGTTTTGTACGTACCATATATTATTCTGTTTTAGAACCTTTGCATCAATGTATGTTTTATATTTTAAATGTAATTAGCAAAATTTTAAAATATTATTAATCTACTGGCAAGTTAATTGAACTCTTGTGGTGAGTTGACTTAAATATGTAATGATAAATGTTGAATTTCAATAAAATTTGAATTTGAATTTTAAATTTGAACCAGTAAAAAAACCAAAATGGAATTGCTTCTACGAGAAGCAGCATATATCGTAATATGACTCGCTAGTTTCTTCTGTACACTAAATTTATGCTGATTTATGTAAGGGCATGCAATTCTAGACGGATGTGTCGATCTTCGTGACAAAAATTGGAACGACTGTTGAATATGAATCAAGATTCTCGGTAATCTTCCTCCGCTATTGAATATGAATAAAATATTTGTTAATCTTGTCTTACCACTGAATACGAGCAAGCTGAAAGTGAGATAAGACTCTACGATAAACTTACTACATCACTATGATATAAGACCCTTATGTTTCCAGTTAGTGAATATCCCATAATCTTAATTTGAAGCAGGACACTTGATGATTTACCTACAATACTGAATATGAACAAATGCTTTTAATCCGAATGTGACTCGTGATTCGCCAACTTGTTTGGGCGCTGCTCTTGGGGTGAAAGGAGCTGCTTGTGAGATTGAAGAGGTTGTGAGATATTAGTTAAGGTTTGTAACTTGTGAATCATGAACATGTTACCGGGGTAGAGTGGCTCAACTGGTCGACTTCCCTAATTGCCAGTTTTGAGTTTAAACTATACGTTGATAATTATCTCCGCTAACCCTCACCCTACTCTCGGTGAGAAAATAGATACTGATGCGCTTGGAGAGAGATTCCGTAGGATGAGACCTTAGGAATTGCCCCCATATGCAGGAGAGCCATACCCTATGCACGCTAAAGAACGTTGGATGGTCTTGAGAGGTGGCTTCTATCCTAACAGCTGTCCAGTGAATCCCCTTTCACATTCTTCTCTGAGCTTTTGTGACCTAGCCATTTAGCCCATTATGTGCAAAGAAAGTGCAGTTCAAAGAGTTAACAACCCAATATATGGACATGTTAGATACAAAGCGCCCATTTGACCTCATTATCGGGCAGTGAGACTTTTTCCGTGCCGTATTATATAACTTATGCAATTCTTGTGATTTCTTTTTTTTTTTGTATCTTTTTTTTATATATCTTTTTTGCTATTATCCATCATACAGCCAAAAGGAAATTTTTTAAGAGTAAAAGAACTCAACTTGTTAGTCACTTGAAAGAATCTACTACAATATGCTTAAAGACCATCAGTCATCTTTGTTCAGTTTTTCTCTTCACAATAATTATAATTTCCTTTATAAATTTTAATCCATAATTTAGATCATAACAAATGCATTTTAAAGTAATGCATTTATACTAATATTATTTTAAGTGTTGTACAATATTAATAACGAATTTAACTCATTAAAGCAGAGGTTTCCAATAATTTTGGGTTGTTTCATCTCTCAGCTGCAAGTTTTTGTTCAAATAGACTAAATGGCCAGGTCACAAAGACCCCAATGGCTCAGAGAAGTTGGGGGAAGGGGACTAATTAGAGAGCTGTTAGAAGATCATAGTCTCCCATCAAGGACATTCATCTTGTTCTCTAACTGCACAGGGTATAACTATCTTGCACGCGGATCCACAGCTTTACATCCCATTCAACGGATGGCGACTATTCTTAGTTCATAAGTGTCCTTTTTTCACCAAGGGCAGGGTTGAGGTTAAGCGAAGTTAAATCTCAACTCTAGCGCAGTTGGGACTCGAACCTGAGAAATGCAGATTTCAAGCCCGGCACGCTACAGACTGAGCCACTCCATCCTTTTTAAGCCCAACCAAACATCCATTACCAAGTATTTATCACCCCACCTCTTCCTTTTAAAGAAATCGAAATAAAACGAATTTTTCCTGTACACCTATCCCTCGATTTACACGGTCTCAGTTCACACAATTTTGGCTTTGCACGGTCAAAAAATGCAACCAGTTTCGATTTACACGGTACTGACTGAGACGTACATAGAAAGGAAATCTCAGTCAGTACCGTGTAAATCGAAACTGGTTGCATTTTTTGACCGTGCAAAGCCAAAATTGTGTGAACTGAGTACCGTGTAAATCGAGGGATAGGTGTATAAGCAAACTGTATGAAATTAGTTAAACACTAGATGACGAAAAATTTCCTTTGGGAACTATTGATGTAAAGGCCTAAATTTCTCTGCGGATAGCATTTAGAGTACAATGACATTAAATGATATTCAAACGTATTTAAACACACACATCCGAGCGACCTTCATTTTACTTTTTTTCTACTTTCCCGTACCAACAGTCATACCGTGAGAAACATCAGAATCATGAGAAGCAAAAGCTAGCTTCCATTGTACATTGGTCAAATAACTTTCTGTTGTTTGGGAAAAAAACAATATCAACAAATGCCCGAGCTAGGTATTCATGTCCGCTTTGCTCGTAAAGGTTTTTGTGTGCAGTTGTGACTAATGAAAACAAAACAATGAATGAAAAATGAAACACTATAACTCTCATCCATTTGTCATGCTTGTAAGTTCTGATTAAACGAAGCTAGTTCTGTCTTTAAAGGTTCCCACGTTAGAGAGTTCGAATCGAGAGAAAAAATCCTTAATAAGCTGACGATTTACTCATTAGCGTTATGTTGTTTTGCCATTCATTCATTGCATTCACACCCTCACAAAACAAGAGAAGTCGTTGCCAGTGGATATGACTCGATCTGTCCTCTGTTTATCGACGGCGGAAGAAAACTGTGTCGGCGATGACCCCGCTGACGTGTCGGAGTGACCTCGGACGCCACTTCCGGGAGTGTGGGTCGCTAGAAATCGGAAGGGATCGAACATTTGCGGTGTTTGCCTGTGTGAGAGATCAGGCAGATGGATCTACGGATGAAGGAATGAAGGGATCACGAGAGAATGGGGCGAGTCAGCAGAGCAATTGGGAGAGAGAGATGGAAGTGTGAAGAGAGAGTGGGGGGAGGGAATTGGGGGGAAGGAGGTTGCACCAAGGGCAAGCTCGGTGATGGGTTCCGTCGGCGCCTCCCATTGACGGCCCTGTTATTGCATCCTCAGTGCATTAGGGAAATGGTTCTATAAAGAAAATCACTGGCAAAGAAACATGTTGCGATGGGCGTAAAGCTTAATGAAATCCACTTTGTGTTTTGTTCAGTCTTGCTGTGAGAAAATAGATTTAACCAAATCATCAAATTGCATCCTATCGTAATTCAATAACGTTCAGAGTCTTTTGCCTCAAAGATTTCTAGCGAAATAACATGCATTGAAACTATCAATTTTAACATCTGAAGCAATTATTTCATTTCAATAAAGCATTTTAGTTATCATCGAAAAACAGAGAGAGAAATTAAGAATTACAGAAATACAGAGCTGATAAGCTTCGTATTGGAAATTTCTTTTTGTAACTTATACAATATTAATTTAAATAGGATATACCGGGTAGTGTTGAAACAGTTCTAATAACATTCTTGTTTAATCATTGATAAATGTCTTTGAGGTCTTCTAGATTTCATTATCTTTTAATTCTTTGTCATAAGTTGTATGCACTCAATCAGGCGTTTGACGGATGTTTCTTCTGTTGCGGGAGTGATAAATGATTTTAATACCTTAAATAGCTTTGCAATCCGTTCGTTCCAATAATAATCTGCATTTATCGAAATGTGTAATGTAAAAATTGCGCCCCATGCTCGTAATCGGTGTTTTCCGGGTTCGAGTCCCACTTGTGTAAGAGTGGAGATATTTCTCCACTAAAACTCACTCTTCCTTTGGTCAGAAAAGGGTCATATAGGAAGATACGTAATTTTTAAATTTTTTAATCTATATTTCAGTTGGCTTTGAATGTTAACAGACCTTTATTAATAAAGTTGTTTTTCCCTTCGAGTATGAGTAATCATTAATCACTTTTAGTTTCTGGCACTATGATATATAAACTGACAGGCTCCTATCAGACCTCTGTGGTAAGCAGCTGCTTGAGGGGGTATTTATTTATTTTTATTTACAGCGACATTATGCCGATCTAATAACTAACATAGTGAATCAAAGTACATCGAATGGAAGTATTCCTACAGAACTAATGGTATCCATACTTCGACTAATCTGTAAAGGAGGAGGGAAATCGAATATCACCAATTATTGATCAATCGCAATTCCATCGTTTGTATACAAAATATTGGATAAATATATATATAACATCTTGTACAAGTTTTTCAAAAAACACGATTTAATTAGTGATAAACAATACGGGTTTCAAAAAGGAAAAAACACAACTATGCTGCTAACAAAGTTTACAGATGATGTTTACACTGTTTTAATTCAGTGAGGAAAATCTGTTGCAATGTTTTTTGATTTGCAGAAGACTTTTGGTACACTGGACTATGACGTTCTATTAGACAAATTGGATAAATATGGAATCAGGGAATGCACTAGTGTGGTTTACAAGCTATTTAGGAAGCAGACTCACAATTGCAAAAATTGGTAAAATAGTTCCGATTGTCCCATAAATTATGGGTTGGGTTGTCTTACCTTTGAGCGACACTTTTTTTGCACACAATGTGCTAAATGGCCAGGTCACATGGACCCCGAAGGCTGAGAAAAGGTTGGGGGAGGGGACCCACTGGAACAGTTGTTGAGAGACAGATGGTAGCCTCCCGTCAAGGCCATCCAGCGTGTTCTTTAACGTACACAGGTATGGCTCTCCCGCACACAGGGCCACGGCTTGACGTCCCATCCGACGGACGGCGGCCTTTCCAAGCCCATCGGTGTCCCCTACTGACCGTGGGCAGGACGGGGAATGTTGAGGAGATAAATCCCAACGCTGACCCAGCTGGGACTCAAACCTGAGAACTACAGATTACGAGCCAGGCGAGCTACCGACTCAGCCACCCCCCATAAATTATGGAGTTCCTCAAGGATTAATTCTAGGAGCTCTGCCATTTTTAGTATACATTAATGATATTACAAACTTAAATTTAGAAAATAAAATTTATCTATATGCTGATGATTTGTTTTGACTTACTCCAATGTAAACCAAAAAGTCGCAATACAAACAATATAAAACGACTATAATATTATTACACGCTATCTCAACCATAATAAAATCCATTTAAACAGCAAAAAACGAAATGGATGCTATTTCCCTCGCCAGTTTATAACATTAGTACCAATTTATATATAAAAACACATAAATAAACTGTATTAAAAAGGAATATATCCACAACGAAAAGCATTGTAACTCTGACAAAATTGATTGTATAGACAAAATAAAATATTTTGATTTGTATTTCGACAATACGTTCATAACAAATATTAGAAAGAGAGAAGAAATTTAATCTACAATAGCTAAACACACTAAAAAAAATTATACTCCCTCAAGCAGCTGCTTGCTACAGAGGTCTGACAGACGCCTGTCAGTTTATATGCCACAGTAGAAGGCGCCGTGAGGATGCAGTCTTCGGCAGAAAGACAACACAAGCATCCATACCTTATCCGGGTCTCGAACCCAGGTCCTTTGATCAGTAGCCAAGCTCGCTAACCACTCGGCTACCGGTACGGTAGACCTTATTGATTTTTTCAAATTAGATGCTGCATACAAATATGGAAATTATAAAAAAAAACTAACCAGAACTAACAACATTTATGACCTAACTAACATAGCTGCTAGAGATTACATAGAGTAAATATTTATAAATATATATATCTAAAAGTATGTACAAAAAGCTTAAAATAATTCGCAACTGAAATTAGTCTATGATTGCAGATAAACTTTGTTGTCATCAGCAACAATTTAACGATTACTTGTAAGATGTATATAGAAAGACTAATAAAATGTGTTTAAAAAAAATTAAATAATCTTTTGTAATCCTCTTATGCAAGTTTTGGAATATGCGTAATTACTATTTAGAGGAAAAAAAATACTCCCCAAGCGGCCGCTTTCCACAGAGTTTTCAGATTTAACATCCCTTTGTTGGTAAGTTGAAAGATGGATATTCGAGATAACGTGTGTGGCGGAGAGGTAAGTCTTCTTGTTTCTGTTTTCAGATTAGATGGAATGAGATTCGAGTGGAGTCAGATGAGGCGATGGTCTAAGGTAGGCGAAACCACAGCAGAAAGACAAACAACCATGCCTTATACAGGGCTTGACCCAGGACCGCTTCATCATTAGCCAAGCAAGCTAAGAACTAGGTCAGCAGGATTACTATTTAAACAGCTTTAATTTTGAAAAAGTAAGTTAATTGACTTCTAGTGCTTTATGCTGTACACTTTTTGCGCAAAGAGCGGCTACACCAAGCAACAATATTTGAACATTATTTTAGCATATGTGCTTTAACAATTCCATCTCGATCCCTTTCAGAATCTCGCGCCAAAGGATGGATACTACTGCACTTCACTAATGGAACCACTAAGTACATGCAGTTCAATCTGTTTCAGTTTCGTGTTAAGCGTAAAAGTACTTTCATTAATAGTGAAATGCCTGAAGCTAGAAAAGACCAAATGCATCCCGTATGTACCATTCAATGTAATACGGATTGATAATGTAAAGTGAAAATTCCTGTTTCTATTCATTCGAGAGAAAAACAAGTCAATGCAACATTGGACCTGAGACCATCAGAACCTCATCGGTTACTGAATATTTCAGCAAACATTTCCATTATTCTGTTACGACACTTTCCCATCACGTTAACCTTATCAGATCAAACCGAGAGATTTTTTGATACCGAAGCAGGAAGTTGGAGAGTGGGATTGATATTTCCAATTGTGCTCGATCATCTCCGCAGAAACACAAACAAGAAAACTTCTACACGCATTTGCTGCCAGTCTCCATCACCTCATCTGACTCCACCCGAATCTCATTTCATCTAGTTTGAAAACAGAAACAAGAAGACTTATCCCCCCACCACCACCACTAACTCGAAACTCCATCTCTTTCATCTCCATCTTTCACTTTACCAACAAAGGGATGTTACCAATGGCAACAAAGTCCACGTGGTCCATCAAGAGCCAAGTTGCAAACTGAAAAGCGTCCAGCAAACAAAGACTATAATGTAATATCGTAAACGTTATTATGCTAAGCCAGAGAGTATTATTACGGCATATCCGTGTGGCACCTTCTCTCCCGCCCACAGCTACACTAATCAAAGCCCGCTCCCCCTTTCACCATGCATAATTTATGAAGCCGTCCTTGCAACCATTCATATAAAGATGGGGAGCACAAAATGGCGGCACCCCCTCCTCTTTTCGTCTGCTCTCTCTTATCCACCTCTCTCTCTCTCCATCCCTTTCCCTCTTCCTCCCACCAACTGGTCCCACGTGTGCCTCATGCAGCCAGGTGTCGTGAGCATCGAGCCTCCTTTGCCACTGCCACCCCCTCGTTGTTATCCACTTCCCCACCTACTCTTCACTCACTCGTCGTGATGCAAACGACGCCACACACACACAGCAAATACAATCATGGCGCCGTTAAAACACTATTTATCAACATTTCATGCTCGCTTGGCTCGTTGTAGAAATACGTGCAGCTTTCAATCTAACGGTTGCGCATGCAGATGCGAATGTGCGGTTGGGTCTCCCGTCATTGCTTTCGAAAGGTCGCCAGTTTTCGTTTAACGAAAAAAGTCCTTTTCACTGATGACCAGCGATTCTTACTGAGATTCGCCATTGACAGTCTTCACCCTACGATTGCACTAAACGTTAACCTTTCTATCAATGGTTGAGTTATACCGAAGTGTACTCACCACCAACTGTGACGTCCAGAACCCATAAAGCCCCAACAGCCGTTGTCATCATGATGATTCATTTATTGAGTATTATGAGCCGAAGGGACCCCATGCTAATGCGTTTGATTCGCCTCTGCTTCTAATAGTGGTATCATCGATTCAGTTCCTAATAATGCTGATGATTGATTACTCTTCTGGTCCTAATAGTTCAAATATCTGAGTGTGCTTTTATACTATTAGAAGAGGTAATTGAGCGAATCTCTTCTCTTAACGGTTAACATTATTTTCTATTACACATTTTAGACAGCCTGTCTCTTTTTCTGCCTGCTCGTTCGACAATTCCTCGGTAAGAGCTTGGATCATCAAATTTCGTCTACAGTTTCATTTCACTGTAAGGTTTTCGATTCCAGAAAATTAAGCTCTCCTCTTGCCCCAAAAAATTGGCTGCGAAACGTCTGTCGAACTTTGCGCATCGATAACGTACTACTCCATTCATAACTTCCAACTCTCCATTCATAAGCGCCAGCAGTCCCCCCCCCCCCACCCCCAGAGATTTCGGACACTTGCGGCGAATTTAATATTATCGGAGCTAGAAACCCAATCTCTAAACCCTACGTTGGCCGATTGGTTGGGACCACCAATCGACCAACTACCTGCGGAATTAAGGGGAGCCGTAAACATCCACCACCAGTGACGTCACCCGTAAACGAGTGCCGCGTACCCTGTCGGAATATGCCTGCTACTTCGAGTCATTATATCGAGTCTGGAGCAACGCCGAGCAATTTTACTATTATATAAATAAATGAAGTTCAGTTTTATCCGTTCATAACCCCCCATCGTTTGAAAGTATTGTGTCTTTCTATAATAATAAAACCTTTAATAATGTATAGGTGTACACCAGAGCGTCATGCGATGTTCTGAACAGCAGATGATCAACTTTGTTATCTATAGGGGCCCATAAGCCCTAGAAGTGCGTATAGTCGACAACTTTTTCCATGTTGTTTGTGAAGCACAGATTCCTTTCCGTGTGGGGGCGGGGGTGGCTCAGTCGGTAGCGCGCCAGGCTCGTAATATGTAGTTCCCAGGTTCGAGTCACAGCTGGGTCAGCGTTGAGATTTATCTCCGCAAAATTCCCCGCCCTGCCCACGGTCAGTAGGGAACACCGATGGGCTTGGAAAGGCCGCCGTCCGTCGGATGGGACGTTAAGCCGTGGCCTCGTGTACGGGAGAGCCATACCCTGTGCACGTTAAAGAACACGCTGGATGGCCTTGACGGGAGGCTACCATCTGTCTCCCAACAGCTGTTCCAGTGGGTCCCCTCCCCCAACCTTCTCTGAGCCTTCGGGTCCATGTGATCTGGCCATTTAGCCCATGGTGTGCAAAAAAGTGCCGCTCAGAGGTAAAACAACCCAACCCTTTCCGTGTGATTCTCATATATATCTTTGGGTATGTAAAGAATGTTTTAAAGGGATGCCTATTGAACTAGGATTGGAACTGAAGCAGATTGTTCACGATTGGTTTGAACATCAACCGAAATAATTATGTTTGAGAACTCTCCAACATTTGGT
This sequence comes from Ryuthela nishihirai, assembly GCA_038380435.1. Taxonomy (NCBI): domain Eukaryota; kingdom Metazoa; phylum Arthropoda; class Arachnida; order Araneae; family Heptathelidae; genus Ryuthela; species Ryuthela nishihirai. Next base: position 42,126,431 of record JAWZYU010000011.1, on the reverse strand, counting down.
GATTCAATGAGGTGAGAAACGTTTGTGATGACGTATAATCGAGCCAAATAGATCACGGTAAAGCAACTGCTTTGTTAAACACATGCGCATGTTAAAAGAACACGCTGAATGGCTGACGGGAAATTTCCATCTTCTAACATCTAATAGCTCTCTAGGTGAACCCCCTTTTACTCCCAAGTACCGAGCCCTTCAAACACTTGCCGCCTAATCCGTAGCAATGGGTGCAAAAGAGTGCTTCTTAGAAGGAAATCAAACAAGTATACCGTTCGTATAAACTAGCCATTTCTCAAAAGTACGCGAAGGAGAACTTCTCTGGACTTAGCCAATACACTGAAAAGTTCTCTTCCGATGTCAGGGTACATATCTCGTGGTAAGTTTACCGCCGATCATCTCACAAATATGCTTCAAAAATTAAAACGTCTTGAATGGAAAATCACGAATTTTCGAAGTAAAGATTATTTCTGATCTAGGTCATTCTTTCATCCCTGCATTTAGTTTATCAAAATATTCATTCCGAGATTTTATTATTTTGCCTCACGCTTCGTTCTGTGCTTCGTTACGAATCTACTTCACGTCTTCTCTATCTGACCTTTGCAGCAAAAGTGATCCGTTTTCCATACGATGCCTCCAGCACTTCCCGTACAGCAAATAATGAATAGTCGTGGCTACAGACACCTCGGCATCTGATACTCGTGCTGCATATCAACAACGCACGCTGACCTCCAGTTCCTCAGCAGTAAATTACATGCAAGCAAATTATACGTAATACAATACAAATTAGTGCAATAGAAACCCTAATTAGGCATGTAGGGCTGAATAATAATAAAATTAACAAACAGTATGTTAACCTTGATATCTCGGATGGTTCTTTTGGTTATGAGTGTTTCTGTGTTTGTTTTATCATATAATGCTGAATAATGATAAAGTATTTTTATTTTTAAAAGTTTTTTGAAAATAGGTTCAAAGTTCTAGTTTTGAAACAATGCTACATTAATTGCACGTTAAGAAAAATGTGTTAATGCACGATTTAGTTTGGTATGGTAAGACACATAGGTTAGGTCGTTTTACCTTTGCCTTTGGTGCACACAATGGGCTGAATAGCCAGATAACAAGAACTCCGAGGGCTCAAAAAAGGTTATCTATTGGACAGCTGTTAAGTGATAGATGTAAGATTCCCATCAAGACCATTGAGCACATTCTTTAATATGCACAGAGTGTGACTCTCCTGAACCTAGACTCCTACATCAGCACATTCTTTAATATGCACAGAGTGTGACTCTCCTGAACCTAGGCTCCTACATCAGCACATTCTTTAATATGCACAGAGTGTGACTCTCCTGAACCTAGGCTCCTACATCAGCACATTCTTTAATATGCACAGAGTGTGACTCTCCTGAACCTAGGCTCCTACATCAGCACATTCTTTAATATGCACAGAGTGTGACTCTCCTGAACCTAGGCTCCTACATCAGCACATTCTTTAATATGTACAGAGTGTGACTCTCCTGAACCAAGGCTCCTACATCAGCACATTCTTTAATATGCACAGAGTGTGACTCTCCTGAACCAAGGCTCCTACATCAGCACATTCTTTAATATGCACAGAGTGTGACTCTCCTGAACCAAGACTCGTACATCATCACGTTCTTTAACATGCTCAGAATGTGACTCTCCTGAACCATGGCTCCTACATCAATCCATTCTTTAATAATATATTGGATGTTAATATTAGATTGATACACATTCTTTAATAATATATTGAGTGTTAATATTATATTGAGAGTTAATAATATATTAACATGCATGAGGTATGACTCTCCTAAACCACGGCTCCTACATCAGTACATTCTTCAACGTGCACGATGTCTGACTCTTCTGAACCACGGCTCCTACATCAGCACATTTTTCTTAAAGTGCAATTATTGTAGCATGTTTCGGAACTAGAACATTCTATCTTTCTTCAATGATTTTTCGAAATAAAAGTTCTTCATTCATAATCGTATGATAGAACAAACACATCATAACCCCCCTTAGATATCAAAGTTAACAGCAGCGTGTTCTTTAACGGACACCAGATCTGGCACTACTGAACCACGGCTTTACTTCTCATCCGACGGACGGTGGCCTTTTCAACCTTACCTTTCTGGCTGAAGGCTGCACGAAATAGTAGCGGGGATAAATCACAGCACCAGCGTAGTTGGGACACAAACCTGCAGATTAGGAGCCTCGTGCGATACCAACCGAACTAATCCCTTCTCGGTAAGACAAATAATAAATGAAACTAAGCATAAATAGGTTTAATATTTATCGCAAACAAAAAAATATATGTTATCTTATACTAGAATATTTGGTTGTTATAGGATTTGATCAGCCTAGGCTTTTTTCACCTTTTCATTTAAAATGGTAAATTTGTAATTTTTAACAATATTTTGTCATAAAAAAAACTGTTGTACCTTTTCCCAAAACTAATAAGTAGTACATTTAAATGTTTTTTATTACTTGTATCCGAATCACTTGTTTCAGAAAGAGGTCTAAGTCACGGTTTTTACAAATCAATGTAGGTTCCTTATCAATTTGTTTAACCTGCTCCCTTTTTTAAAAAGTTACTTAAGCATTTTAGATCTTTTATTTTCCTCATATTCGCAGGTAACTAACACCTAGAAAAGAAGACCTTTGCGGACTTATTGTCTATTTCTAGAGATAGAGCACAGAGTAATAGATTTTTTTTTCAAAAGAATTTTGTTTTCATCTTTCAGCTCATTAGAAACAGACTGTTTTCAATTTGTCTTTGCCCATTTCAATTTAACTTTTTCGTTTTTAGATATGAATGAAAAAAATTCTGTTTGGTTGAATAAACATTGGCGAAATATTAGAATACGAACTTTAGTAGTAGCATAAATAGGGTTCTGGCACAGTAAACGGGTCTAAAGACTCTAGATCCATTTACTGTGCCAGAACTCTCATTTATGCTACTTCTAACTTTCGGAATCTACCAATATTTTCAATATTGGTACAAAAAGTTGGAAAAATCGGCAAATTTTAACAAATATTGAAAACGATCTACTTATCCTAGAGATTTGAAATTCTGACGGAGGAGTGTAATAGTCAAGAGGTTTACATTAACAGCAACAATTTGAACTTTTAATTTTCCCCAGGGGGCGCAACGTTTTTGCTTAAAGAGAAAACACTGTTTTCTTTTTTTATAGGTGCTAATAAAATAATACCATTGGCCTTTTCCCATCATCTATTAGTACAAATTTCCACTGTGTTACATGTTCTTGAAGTCTTATCACCAAAACTCAGACCTATAAAAAATGGTGGTGTCAGTACCACAGAGCATGATGATTTGAATGTTTTGCACCGATAGCACTTTTGTGCACACAATGAACACAATGGACACAATTGGTGCACACAATGAACCAGGTCACAGAGACTCTAAGGGCTCAGAGGGGGCTGGAATAAAGGACCCACTTTATTGTTAAGACACACATATAAGTTTTTCGTCAAGGCAATCCACTATGGCTCGTCCCAGGGCCGAGTGGTTAGCGCGCTTGGCTACTGGTCTAAGGACCTGGGTTCGAGCCCCGGGTCGTCCCATGGCCGAGTGGTTAGCGCGCTTGGCTACCGATCTAAGGACCTGGGTTCGAGCCCCGGGTCGTCCCATGGCCGAGTAGCGCGCTTTGCTACTGATCTAAGGGACCTGGGTTCGAGCCCCGGGTAAGGCATGGCTGTTTGTGTCGTTTTTCTGCTGAGATCCTGTCATCCTCTCAGACCTTCTACTATAGCATATAAACTGGCAGGCTCCTGTCAGACCTCTGTGGCAAGCAGCTACTTGAGGGGGTATTTTTTTTTAATCCACTATGTTTTTTAATGTTCACAGATCTCCAGCACTGGGTAACAGTTTAACGTTCCATCCGACGGTCGGCGGCCTTTCTGAATCCATTGGTGTCCTCTTTCTCGCCAAGCAGGAGTTAGCAAAGAAAACCTTTGAGTGGACTCAGTGAAGATTCGAACTTAGAAAGAGCAGATTACACGCTCTGGGCGATACTGACTGACACAACCCGCCTCCAAGAAGATGGTTAGGGAAGTAATATTTCTCTCGAGACGCATTTCTTTTGTTTACATTTTAGATTATTTTTCTTCAAATCTTGACCAGATAAGGGAAGTACATGGAGAAAGATTTCATCAGAATACAGAAACAAAGGAATAAGAAGTTTAAAAAGAAGTGGTTGGGTTATTTTTCCACTGAGCGGCACTTTTTTTGCACACAATGGGATAAATGACCAGGTCATAAGGAACCAAAGGGCTCAGAGACGAATGGGGAAGGGGATATACTGGACGGCTGTTAGGAGACAGATGGAAGTCTCCCGTCAATGTCATCCAGTGTGTTGTGCTCGTGCACACGGACCATGGCTCAACGTCCCATACGACGGACAGAGGCCACCGGTATTCCCTTTCTGACCGAAGTCGGGATGGGGGTTAAGGGACATGTATTTCAACAGTTGGGATTCGAATCTGGGAACTGCAAATTACGAGCCTGGCGCGCTACCGTCTCAGTCACCACCTCCTCAAAGGAAATAATATTCTGATGTATTAGCAGATTATTGTTCGTTGCTCCAGGATCTACGTGAGAGCACAAATTAGTCGTCAAAAAAAATCTACATGAGCAGAAATGTATTAGACATTTAGTATTATACGATTTGAAAAATGTAATTTTGGTTGTTTCTCAAAAACTGTATTTCCTACAATGAAAAAAGATCATATTCAAAATCATCATAAAAATCCTAATAAAGAACACTTAATTCAAGAAAGGAAATAGGAAAAAAATAATAAATTTTTTGACCAATGTAACTAATGCGAGAAAAATGGACAAAGCAATCGTTCGGGAGATTTTGTCGAAAAAACGGAATGTCGAAAGAGAATCGGATTCATCCGAGTTGTGTTGTTTTACCTCTGAGCGGCACTTTTTTGCACACAATGGGCTAAATGGCGAGGTCACATGGATCCCGAAGGCTCAGAGAAGGGTGGGGAGGGGACCCATTGCAACAGCTGTTGGGAGACAGATGGTAGCCTCCCGTCAAGACCATCCAGCGTGTTCTTTAACGTGCACAGGGTATGGCTCTTCCGCACACGGGGCCACGGCTTAACGTCCCATCCGACGGACGGCGGCCTTTCCAAGCCCATCGGTGTCCCCTACTGACCGTGGGCAGGGCGGGGAATTTTGCGGAGATAAATCTCAACGCTGATCCAGCTGGGACTCGAACCTGGGAACTACAGATTACGAGCCTGACGCGCTACCGACTGAGCCACCCCCGCCCCAGATTCATCCGAATCGTTTGGTCAATTCAATACGAAGAGAGATTTAAACGATACCGATGTATTTTTGCATCGATTTTAAACGTCACAGGTAGAAATAATATCTGTTAATATACATCAACTTCTCTCTATTAATGTCTTTTCTTCGTTACAAATTCATATGCCAAAAACATTTTGCCACCACAAAACGTATTTATGTCATTAATTATTCCGAACGAGAGTCTTGGTTCCATCATCACGGAAGTATTTATTAATGATGCAAGTAGATCGTTACTTAAGTTTTCGAAGTTATGTTCACTTTAAAGCTAAATCAGCCAGTGAAATTTCTCAGATTTCAAACCGTGAAAGCGATCATCATCACTTAACCGCAGACTTTGAGATAATGTTCCATTAACTGGTCTTCTGTCTATGGAACATCTCGAAAAGCATCTTTAAACTTGGTTACTCACCCATAAACACGTTTTACTTTTTCTAGTCTTTTCTCATGCTGCTTCCAGTGCTGGAAATGCTAACATTGAACGGTTAATTCCCTCTCTTATTTGCTTGCAAGTAAGTAACATGAATCAAGCAGTGGTAGCCGAGGTTTCTTTTTTCCTAATATCTGTTAAAGCAAAAAAAGATGTTTTCATGATACAAACAATTCATTGGCTAAATTGTTGCTCATTTTAAGTGAAAAGAAACTCTACGAGGATAAATAAAAGAGCAAATGGGGACTTTTTTTTGTACTTGTCTAGGTCTTGATTCTTTTCTTTTTGCATTAAACTACATAAAATTCAGGCAATCAACTCGTAGATTTTGATAAAACAACAACGCATTGTTAAGTTCTGTAGCTGGTGAATATATCAGTTCATTTTTTGGTCAACGGTGATGATAAATCACCGTTTCATAAAACTCTTCAGAACTGATTTAATTTATTTAAAAAAAAAATATATTATGTTCAACATGATTAAGGTTTAAATGATAATCAAATTAAGTTGTTTTTTACCAGAGAAATACATATATTTTAAACATAAAAAAATATGTGCGTAATTATTTATAATCTATCTCAGGAGTTACAAAGATTACATATCTTGATACCGATTTTTATAATTAATATAAGCAAACAAAATATTTTTTAAAAAAGCTTGTTTTAGGCCTTTTGAAATAACCGTGCATTATTATGCATATTGGGTCTTTTGACAGTTCATATCGTTAAAACAATTCCATTTTCTCTTTCCTAAATTTTTTAGTCCCAAAACATCGAAAATTTACGTCGAAATATGTAAGAGTATATGAACAAGAAACCATTAGATATGTATGTTATATTTCAAAAATCACAAATGATAAATATGAAATAAAATGTATTTAAATTGATAATTAATATAACTACTAGACAGAAAATTAAAGCATCCGTATCATATGAATTGGTTATGAGTATTTTTATTTGCATATTTTACCTGATTACTGCTATCCACATAGTTTTAAATACTGAACGAAAATTGTGGGAAATCGAGTTTTAGACTTGAATGAGATCTTTAATTTATATTCAGTGATATTGCTTCGTAAAAACATTAAGTTACAGATCTTCGAATTTCTTTTCCCATTGACATCACTTGGGGTTGATGTTTCAATTCTTCGATCCAGTACAGTCGCTCAAAAAAGTATCCGAACACTATGGTTGATTAAGAATTCAGAAAAAATATCTGGCAACTTTTTTTTTCCAGAAATTAGTAATCTGGCAACCTTCGTGTCACGTGATACGAAGGTTGCCAGATCACTAATTTCTAAAAAAAACGTTGCCAGATATTTTTTCTGAATTCTGTAATCAACCATAGTGTTCGGATACTTTTTTTAGCGACTGTACCTATACATAAGAGTCTGTAAAATGTTGAGGGTTCCTGAATTGTAAAAGCTTTGCAATATATGTTTTATCGCAGTTGGAAATCAGTTTCGAAACCAAGAGAAAAAAAAATCAGTATTTAACCGCAAGTTAAGAGCACAAGTTAGAATTAGGGATTGCTTTTCCAAACATGACTCTGCCCGTCGATCGAAATCCCACTTACCCAAGGCGCTGCAGCGTAAAGGAACGCTTTGTAGACCCTAAATCCTTAATTTTGCACTTCTCTAAAGCTTAAAACACTGATTGAACTGCCCCACTTGTGTCCTAAAGCTTACCACCGGCCCCCGTTTTGTACTCAACACCTCGGCATTGTTCAGGTGGCAGGGTATGTCAGCCACCCTGCTAGTTGGGCATCGTTCCACCCTCCCGCCATCCCTCCATTCCTCCCTTCATCCCTACGATCAGCTTCCCATAGGCCTCAGAGTAATGAGTGGCTAACCCCAGTCGCACATTGTGGCTAGTCAGTCTACCACAGGCTGACTCACCGCACTGGGATGTGGGGGATGGATAGGGACGTTAGAGGCAGGGAACAGAGAAGGGGAAGAAGAAGAGGGAAGAACAGGGACTAATGCAATCAATCGATCATTGGCCCCCTTGGCGGTATTTTTTGGCCCCGCCCCAATAAAACCCCAGCCACAAAACACAGACCCGTTCTGAGGCCATCTGTCGCGAGCGCACATGCAGTGACTTGACACCCCCCTCTACCTCCACCCGATGCTAGAGTGACGGAACCACCCCCTTCATCCTCTCTGCAGCTCACTCTCCCCATCCTCCAGCCGTTCTTTAGCTTTTCTATAGTCACGTGTCCGTAGTGCAATACGGATGATTACAGCGCGCGCTCCCTTGCACTGCTTTCTCCACACAGGAGGGCGACTGGGTCACATAAGGGTAAGGGTGACGTCGCCCGAGGTGACTGTTATCACCGCACAACTGTTATAGACTCTGCGCATAAATTACACGCATCCTTTTAATCTGCAGTGCTTGGATGTGCTCTCTAATGGCTGCCACCGTATTTGACGACGTCTGATTAAATACTTTTGATTTAGAGCCATTTGCGGTGATGACGTCGACACTCTCATGAAGAAAGATTCGAAAAGGAAATGATTCGTATTAAAAGCAAAGAGCAGAAATCGATACCAGAATGAAATAATAACTTTGGTAATATAGCTGAGTTCAGTGGTTCTCATACTGTATACAGAAAATAGTGGTTAAAGAAATAATGGTTATCACACTGTATACAGCAGGCGTGTCCAATCCGCGGCCCTGGACAGCTAGTAATGCGGCCCACAAAAACGAAATGTTTACGTGTTTACGACATAAGCTTTCAACATGATTATGTGATTTTCAGCGAGTTTTTGATATCCCATTAGTTTTATGTTGCCCTTTTTTAATTTTATAATAAAAGCATAAGAAAATAAATGAAGTTTTATTATTCATATACATTAATTATATTATATATTTTATGTGCGACCCAAAACAATTCATCTTCACTCATTGTGGCCCAGGGAAGTGAAATCTTCACTCAATGTGGCCCAAGGAAGGTTGTCAAAAGTCAAAAGGTTGGACACGCCTGGTATACAGTGTGCCCTAAAACTTTCCTCTGCGACCCTCTTCTCCAACCTTCTGTGAGCCATTGGAGTCCTTGTGACCTGGCCATTTAAACCACCATGAGGTAAATTCTTATGATTAACAACGCTGCTGCTAAATGTATAAGTTTCCATAACTCTTTGATTATTAAATAAATGTTTTTGAAAAATCGATATTCGGATAAATTTGGTTTAGATCTTCAATTAATCTCCTGTGATATTTTTTTGTAAAAAGTTTTTTGTCCAAGTTAGGGAGCTTACCAATATTAGGTAAGGTAATATTTGTTACCACCCAGTGTGTCCTTTAAGGTGCATTGTAAGGCTCTCTTGCACGTGGGACGTCCATAGACGGACAGCACCTTTCCGAAGCCCGTCAATATACCTTTCCTCACCGGGAGCAAGATGGGGATTAGGGGCGATAAATATCAATGCTGACACAATTCGGATTCTAACTGAGACTTGCAGATTCTAGATTGGCGCCCTACCGACTAAACCGTGCGTAACAACAGTTAAAAAATTTAAATATCCCCTCAAGCAGCTGCTTGCCACAGAGGTCTCACAGGAGCCTGTCAGTTTATATGCCATAAAAAACGAAGGCCGCAAAATCAGAGAGAGATCTGAGAGGATGGCAAGACCTAAGCATAAAAAACGACACATCCATTCCTTACGCGGGGCTCGAACCCAGGTCACTTAGATCAGTAGCCAAGCGCGCTAACCACTCGGCGATGCTTCAATAACTCTGTGAAAAAAAAAATTAAAAGTATAGCTTTGAAAAACAGAGATTTATTTAAGATCTTGTTTACCTTCTAACTATACTGATTGGTATATAAACATACTCAGCAGTAAAATTCTTAACACCTGTGGAACCCTTATGCCCAAATCTAATTTATTGAGGCACTTATCGAGAAACATACTTTTCATGTGCAGAAATTAAGCTTTTTATTTACAAACATACAATATTTATATGAACTGATTATTATTTACTCCTGATTTTATTCATTATTATTACAAATTTCTGACCGATTTTGTGGGCGTTTGCGTAACCCCTGAAGATATTCTGAAGAACTTAATTTGAATGCCGCTAGACTACACTATAACTTCTAACGTCAGATAATATCTTGCGCTATCTCTTCGGTTAAAGCTTAATCTCAATCCAGGGCCGGATTAAGGGATATGCCATGAGGGCCCGGACCCCAAGAGCAAAAATGGAGAGGGGGTGCTTTTGCTACTATTTATTGTAGCAAAAGCACCCTCTCTCCATAAAGTTGTATTTTATTGTAGTATTATTTTAAATGAAACTAACATATTTTTGAACTTGTGTGAAATTTTAAAATAATAGCAACATTATTATACTTAAAGAAAGGTTGCATAAGATTGGCCGTTTTATCTATGATTCATTTCTGATAGCGCCCCCCCCCCCCCCCCGCCGTTATAAGAAAAGTTATCACTTGGGGCAAAAATTTAAGTGCCCCAAGTGATAATAATTGCTTGCTCTTACCCTGTCGAAACGTGATGCTCTTTTGCCTCCTAAGATATGACTGATAAAAATCAACATGCAAAAGACATATAAAGACATTACAATTCTTCTATTTTGTCAAAAAGGAAGAAATAGAAAATTAAACGAATTGTTTTGCTTTCCACATTCATACAAATCGGAGTTGAATAATGTTAATTCACTTTTGCAGATATTTTTGCAAAAGTAAGTTGATATTTTTGCTTTTGCAGTCGACAGCTATTATCAGTGTAAAAATACAACGAAAAAGCTGACATGAATCCCTTTTTAAACCAACATCCAAATGCCCCTAAAACAGAAAAAGTTCTCTCTTTCCAGTTGTTATTTGTAAAACTGCAAACAACAGAGGCTAAATACGACTCGCTACAGCGAAAAAAAAAAATGAGTTACAGAGGGGGAAAAAAAAAGTTGATCTTTCTTAGACATTTTCAAGCCACAGATGCAGTTGCAGCACAACGAGTAACCTTTTTCGTGTTTTGTCAATGTAGCACCGTAACAAGAGAGGCACCAAGAGTCACGACTCAGTACTTCCCCGTTTGGCCAATGATAGTAGGAGTGGGGGAATACATATGAGAGGGGGGAAGGCGAAAGAACCTGTAATTTAGGTCCAGCAAATGCAGAACTTCGTCGAAAAGACTCTTTGCCTCTCCCCATCATGGCATGCTAAAGAAGGAAGATTTGTTCTTGTTCTTCCCCATAGGCAAGCCAACCCTGCCGGGGCTGCACTCGTAGGAATAATGATGGGGTATAACAGGAGTCCATATGTTGGCCGCGTCTTCTCTCACTCCTGGATAGACACACAATTTCTTCGCTCTCTCTACACGGAGTGCGATATAAGGCGAGGAAGGTTATCTGGACTCATACGGACACAGAGATAATATCCAAGCACGCATACGGCCACCATGTTTTGGCTGCTGCTTCTAGAAAGAATACCGCTCGCGTGCTACCTGAAGACGCCCACTTGAACTTTGTTTTCGGGTGAAGTTTTCATTACATCTCGCAGTTTATGTCTAATCTTTTGTAAGACGGTGATGACCTTAGAGGAAAGACCATCGTGTCAAACTGGTGCAATATTAGTAACAATGTTGAATCCGCCGTGTCATTTTTACGCGCAATATAATGCATATATGGGTCAAGCGTTTTGTTGGCTTGTTTCTAGGACTTGCCCGTGTTAAATGCATTCGCTGAAGGATCTAGGTGCAGCGGAGAATTGTGAACTTAGGACTCCCGAAGATCTTGGAATACTCTAATGGCCTACATTTGTGCATAAGGATAGCCTTTAATGAACGGTTATTAGTTTATTTCCTCGTGGCGCTGAAAATCACTATACAAAGCATAAAAAAGCTATCGTCTCTTATGTTAAAGTTGGCCCACTTTATGACCCATTGAAACGCACTGGAGCAGAAAGTGGATAAGTCACATTTATTCTCAATGCACGATTTTTGAGGAACACTGGATTCATCTAGTTATCCCGATCAACTTTAAGCTTCGCAAAAAATAAATATCTAAAAAAATGCACATTTCTATAAACTTTGAGAAAAATATTGTATAATGGCCAGGTCAAAAGGGTCCCAAGGCTGAGAGGGGTCCAAGGCTTGGGGGTTGGGTTGTTTTACCTCTGAGCGACACTTTTTTGCACACAATGGGCTAAATGGCCAGGTCACAAGGACCCCGAAGGCTCAGAGAAGGTTGGGGGAGGGGACCCACTGGAACAGCTGTTGGGAGACAGATGGTAGCCTCCCGTCAAGGCCATCCAGCGTGTTCTTTAACGTGCACAGGGTATGGCTCTCCCGCACACGGAGCCACGGCTTACGTCCCATCCGACGGACGGCGGCCTTTCCAAGCCCATCGGTGTCCCCTACTGACCGTGGGCAGGGCGGGGAATTTTGCGGAGATAAATCTCAACGCTGACCCAGCTGGGACTCGAACCTGGAAACTGCAGATTACGAGCCTGGAGCGCTACCGACTGAGCCACCCCCGCCCCGAAGGTTGGGGGAAAGGAACCCACTGAACAGCTGTTAGGAGATAGATGGTAGCCTCCTGTCAAGGTAATCCAGAGAATTCTTTAAAGTATGGCGCTCTGCTATACCTTGCGACGGCTTAAGGCACCATCTGATGAACGGCTATCTTACCAAGCTCATCGGTGTTCTCCTTTCTGATGGTGGAGGGGGGAGGAGTTAGCGGAGATAAATCTTGGCATTGGCCCAGGTGGGACTCGAACCTGGACTCTCAGATTACGAGCCTGGAGCGTTAGTGACTGAGCTAAATCCCTCCCTTCACTGGGGGGGGGGGCGGAGAGGAGAGATCAGTAGCATTGTGTGAATGGCAATTAGGGAGTCTGTGTGAGACTATGGGACTGCGCATTTAATTGACTCTGACAATTATCATAGATTTTTAAGTTGATTGACTCCCTTAATTTTAAAAAATTTAAATTTGATTTTTATTGATTGATCTCTTTTTTGGAACATGACAGCCATTTGCTGATATATAGCATAAGTTCATTTATTTAATGGCATACACAAAATTTATTGGTCAGTAGGGGACACCGATGGGCTTGGAAAGACCGCCGTCCGTCGGATGGGACGTTAAGCCGTGGCCCCGTGTGTGGGAGAGCCATACCCTGTGCACGTTAAAGAACACGCTGAATGGCCTTGACGGGAGGCTACCATCTGTCTCCCAACAGCTGTTCCAGTGGATCCCCTCCCCCAACCTTCTCTGAGTCTTCGGGCTCCTTGTGACCTGGCCATTTAGCCCATGGTGGGCAAAAAAAGTGCCGCTCAGAGGTAAAACAACCCAACCCAACAACACAAAATTTAGCTGAATAGGGATACTTCAAAGTACTAAGCAGTGCGGTGTGTTGTTATTTTTCTCTCTGCTTCATGATAAAAAAATCATGAAAATTAATTCCCGAAAACATCCTTGGCTACGTCATTACCCTTATTCCTTCTTTCTTTTTCGTGTTGTTGAAGGAAGATGAAATGCCAATTGGAAAGTGTGGAATACAACACTTAGAAGAAATACAAACATTACCGTTTCTTTATTGTATACAAGCTGATGGACCACAGATTAAACGATGAAGATGCAACATGGTGTAATTTTAGAAGCTTTAACTGGCTATTATACCTTAGTCAGAGGTCTAGTGTTGTCCAAGCAAATGGTAGACTAATCACTACATGAGTGTAGACGAATAAGCTTTTTTTTTTACATGGGCCATAGTCACCATAATTTTTTTTCGCGCAAAACGTTTTTTCAATTCGCTTAGCATGATGATGAGTATTAACACGTATACTTGAGCTCGTTTTCTTGTCTTAAAACCAACACTTGATTCGCATTACGTTTGGATAACTTTGAACGAGATTCGAACCTCGGATAAAGCATTACTAATCGCGCTGGCTTACTATGCAAATCGCTTGATTCACATCATGTTACCTTTCTGTAGACATACTCGCCTTCCTTCATATTCGAGCTTCTTTCCCTAGAAACTTCGTCTAGGCTTTTTCTGAGAGAACTCGCCTTCATTACACAGCTTTGCCTCCCTGTAAATGACTCACTTTTATCGCATCGTGATGACTTCTTATGGAAAATTCGTCTTGTTCATAACCTTGTTTCACAAATTGTGCCACTTTCTTCTATTCCACCTGGAAAGATGTCACGCAACAATTCCTGAAGAGAATTCTTGACATCGTGCTATCTTCTTGTAGAGACCTTGCCTTCTTTACATAATAGTGCCTTCTTTCGGATAATTTGCCTTTCTTATATAGTATTGCCTTCTTTTGGATAATTTGCTTTCCTTACGTAGTGTTGCCTTCTTTGGAGAATTTGCTTCCTTACAGAGTATTGCCTTTCTTACGTAGTATTGTCCTCTTTTGGAGAATTTTGCTTTCCTTAAGTAGTATTGCCTTCTTTTGGAGATTTGCTTCCTTACAGAGTATTGCCATTTTTTGAAGAATTTGCCTTCCTTACGTAGTATTGCCTTCTTTTGGAGAATTTACCTTCCTGACAGACTCCTGTCAGACCTCTGTGGCAAGCAGCTGCTTGAGGGGGGTATTTTTTTTTTTTTTACATAGTGTCATCATCCTGTAGAAAATTCCTTACACCGTGCTTCTTCTTTTAGGAACTAGCCTTCCTTACAAAGAAAGTTACCTTCCGTACATAATTCCTCCTTAATAACACCGTACCGTGTTCTTACAGAAAACTCACCTTTTTTTTTTCGTATGATGTTGCCTTCCTCATATCGTGCTGCCTCCTTATAGAGAACAAGTCTTCTTTGCATTGCCTTCCCACTGTAAATGTCTTCCAAAGACTGATTAAAGGAACAAATGATCTTAATTCAAGTTTGCAGTTTCATATTATGGTTTTGTTTGTTTCTTGTTTATTTGTATCACAACAATAACTCTCGAAAGGTCGACTCGATTATATTAATTATTAGTTCTGTATATAGATTTTTTGCATAAATTTATGTCTCAGGTCCCGAAATAAATTAGACCCGCCATTTAGCAAAAAAAACAATCTCACCAATGATCAATTGAAAAAAAGGCATAGAACAATTATAATAGAATATGTTTACTTTAAAATCTTAAAACAATAGAAATATTTCAAAGCGTTTTTAACTATCATATATTTCGTCATTTTGTGAACATTTGGTATATTTATCGTATTGGATTATTTTATCAAACGTGTGCTTTATCACGCAGAAATAAAATTTGCATTGCAAATAGCGTTTTATGGTATTGGTTTGTTTTCTGTTATTAGTGTCAGAACTACAGATTTCGATTTTTCATTGAGAAATATTTTCTGTTGAGCAATTCTGTGAACGAATGCATCAGAAGCTATATTTTAGTTTCCTCCAAGATGCCCTCTCTCCCTAAACCTTTACGGCCCCTACTCACAACTGCATTGTCTCCACCCTTACAGATATCGATATGACTAAGTACTGTTACAGTATATGACTAAGTACTGTATACTGTTCAGGCCTGGATCTAGAAAAAAATAAAACAGGGTTGGGGAAGGGGACACGATCTAGCTGTAATGCCCTACAGGTATAAAATGTTTCCTTCTGTTTTTTGAAACATTTAAAAAAATACATGTAATATATGTTAATATTGTTTTCTCCCCAGTTCCGATTACTAGCATTTTCTCTCAAGGTGGTGGGGGATTTATTTCGTCCTTTCGGATGTGCAGAATATGAGGAGAGCGAGTTTCTCTCCACCCTATATCCCCTCTATATCCTGCCCTGCTAAATGATTGAAGGGCATTTACACCACTGCGTCTTAAAATTAGGATGCTTAAATAAATGAATCAAACTTCTTGAGAGCTATTTGTGCACGATGATCCCTTTATTGGTACGACATTTTGACAATCCGATCACTCTTCTAGGAACTATTCAAAATTCACAAAATTATAAGATGACGCACCTGCTGCTTACCTCACTTAAAATACGATCATTTTTGTGTGATGTAAAGGTGTCTGTAGGCGTGGAAAATCCGTGAGTAGCGAGAAAGCATGTCACGCACCGTTGACTGTCATTTACACTAAAAAAAATTGTGAAAGAGCAACAATTCTTTGTTATGTCAGCTGAGTGAGATTCAGAATTCAGTAACTTCTTAAATAGAACTTTATATGTAAAATTGCAAATGAAGATAAGTGAAAGTTCTCAATTAAATGTTTTTAAATTTCGGTCATGGACAATATATCCTTTGCATTTAAAGAGTTTATGAAAGCTGAAGCACTTAATAATTTATTTACTTTTTGTAGAAAAGAAATATTAAGAATAAGGAAAAAAAATAAACGTTACCCAAATGAGTAATGGGATTTTAAACATATTAATAAAGTTTAATGTAACGGTTATTGCTCTCGTTTTAGAATTTAGATTTGTTTTTCAGGTTAAGTATTTTAACTAGCTTTGCTACTGTGGAACGGGTTGGGTTGTTTTACCTCTGAGTGGCACTTTTTTGCACACCATGGGCTAAATGGCCAGATCACATGGACCCCGAAGGCTCAGAGAAGGTTGGGGGAGGGGACCCACTGGAACAGCTGTTGGGAGACAGATGGTAGCCTCCCGTCAAGGCCATCCAACGTGTTCGTTAACGTGCACAGGGTATGGCTCTCCCGCACATGGGGCCACGGCTTAACGTCCCATCCGACGGACGGCGGTCTTTCCAAGCCCATCGGTGTCCCCTACTGACCGTGGGCAGGGGCGGGGAATTTTGCGGAGATAAATCTCAACGCTGACCCAGCTGGGACTCGAACCTGGGAACTGCAGATTACGAGCCTGGCGCGCTACCGACTGAGCCACCCCCGCCCCACTGTGGAACGGAGTTACTCAGTCGGAAACGTGTCAGGTTCGAGTCCCAACTGTACCAGAGTGAGATTCCATCCTTTTGTTATTGGTGAGAAAGGGGACATCTCTGAGCTTGGAATGGCTATTATCCACTGGATGGATAAGGATGTTTTACCTCTGAGAG
Source organism: Ryuthela nishihirai (assembly GCA_038380435.1). Lineage (NCBI taxonomy): Eukaryota > Metazoa > Arthropoda > Arachnida > Araneae > Heptathelidae > Ryuthela > Ryuthela nishihirai. Next base: position 42,109,673 of record JAWZYU010000011.1, on the reverse strand, counting down.
GTATTTTTTTTTTGCACAAAATAGACTAAATGGTCAGTCACAAGGATCTCTAAGGGTCAGAGAAGGTTGGGGGAAGGGAACCTACTGGACAACTGTTAAGAGACAGATTGAAGGCTCCCGTCAAGCTCATCCAGTATGGTCTTTAACGTGTACAGGTTATGACTTTCAGGTACGGTCGCTCAAAAAAGTATCCGAACACTATGGTTGATTACAGATTTCAGAAAAAAATATCTGGGAACGATTTTTTTAGAAATTAGTGATCTGGCAACCTTCGTGTCACGTGTCACGAAGATTGCCAGATCACTAATTTCTAAGAAAATCGTTGCCAGATATTTTTTCTGAATTCTGTAATCAACCATAGTGTTCGGATATTTTTTAATATATATAATGCGTATGAATATATAATGCAATGAATATGGAGCGTGTGCAGTTACCGTTCACAACAAACTGGAGCGGTTGCGGTTAATGTTCACAGCACATTGGATCGTTTGAGCTCACAAAGACCTGGATCGTGTGGGCTCACTCACGGAAATATTGAGCGTGTGCAGTTACCGTTCACAGCAAACTGGAGAGGTTGCGGTTAATGTTCACAGCACATTGGATCGTGTTAGCTCACAAAGACCTGGATCGTGTGGGCCCACTCACAGAAATATTGAGCGTGTGCAGTTACCGTTCACAGAAACAATACAAACTGGAGCGTGTGCAGTAACTGCACACGCTCCAGTTTGCTGTGAACGGTAACTGGAGCGTGTACAGTTGCTGTACATGCTCCAGATATTTTTCCTGAATTCTGTAATCACGTGACACGAAGGTTGCCAGATCACTAATTTCTAAAAAAATCGTTGCCAGATTTTTTCTGAATTCTGTAATCAACCATAGTGTTCGGATACTTTTTTGAGCGACTGTACAAGGAACCACAGCTTTACGTAACATTGGATGGTACGTTTAATCGTGATCCCACGAGCAGCAGAGCCATACATTGTGCACATTAACGAACACTTTGGAATGACGTGACAGAAAGTTACTACATAGGTCTCCAAACAGCTATCTGATAGATTCCCTTATTCTATCCAGCTCTGAGTCCTTGGGGTCCTTGCGACCCGCTCAGAGGTAAAACAACACAACTCTTGCTGCTGTTTGGCAATCAACTTACATCAACTCTTTGAATTAGTGATCGAAAATGAAGTTTAAAAAACGAGATTTAGATAGTTTAGACTTAAAATCTTTTAACACATTTTTGCATGTGAATTTATTCAATGTTACGAAACTTGGAACTTGATCTTCTATTGACATAACGTGTGAATGTTCGAAATATATTGGACACTGAGTGTATATTGCAGGTAATAAGCAGATACAAAATATGTTTACTGAGAATGTAAAATATTTCGAAACAAAAGTGCTGATGGAGTTACAACTGATCCGACGATAATTTGTGTAAGAAGTTGTGAAAAGTGCGTGAATCCTTTAAAAAAAATAGAAGAAATAACAAATAAATTATTATATAATAATTTAAGTGTAAAAATATTCACCCCCGGGGGGGGACTCGAGATTTGGTTTACTCGCCATTTGCTCCTACCTGATGAGCAAAGGCGAGGGCAACTCAGACTTGCTTTAAAGAAGACTATGATGGTTGGTGTTTCGAAACTGTATAACATAATTCAAAGTGTCGGGGCACCCAGGCGCTATTTATGCCACTGGTGAATCAAGCTTCTATAAACATACTAACAGAACTTCCCGGCGTTTTTCGGATCTTAATATGATGATTCAAAGTAACAGGCGTATTCAGTGCGAGTGGGTGAACACTCATTTAAGTCAGGGATGACGTCACTGGTCGCAGAAGTTTCGTTTTCCCGGAATTCCACAGGTAGTTGACGAATCAGTCCCGAATTTGGTATGGTGGTTCAACTTACGTCTTGGTGTGAAGGATTTAGAGACTGGATTTCTAACTGTGGTGAGTTGGGATTAAACCCATCATTAGTGTCCGAAATCCTTGGGGGAAGGAGGGGGCTCAGTTGGTAGCGCGCCAGGCTCGTAATCTGTAGTTCCCAGGTTCGAGTCCAATATGGGTCAGCGTTAAGATTTATCTCCGCACACGGTCAATAAGTGACATCGATGGGCTTGGAAAGGCCGCCGTCCGTCGGATGGGACGTTAAGATGTGGCTCCGTGTGGATGAGAGCCATACGCTGTGCACATTAAAGAACACGCTGGATGACCTTGCCGGGAGGCTACCATCTGTTTCCCAACAGCTGTTTCAGTGGGTCCCCTCCCCCAACCTTCTCTGAGCCTTCGGGGTCTTTGTGACTTGGCCATTTAGCCCATTGTGTGCAAAAAAAGTACCGCTCAGAGGTAAAATAACCCAACCCAAAATCTCTGGGGGCGCTGCCGTCGACTACCATATGAATGGAAAGTAGTACATTATCGATGCGCATAGGACATACGTTTCGCGCCAACCTTTCGGGAGGGTCTAATTTTCTGAGGTCGAACCCTTACAAGTACACTAACTTACGGTGAAATGTAGACGAAATCTGATGGTCCTAGCTCTGACCATCTAGGAGGAGATGCCGAATAGACAGAAAGATAGAAAGTGAAACTCCTAAAATATATGATACGGAGAGAATACATGATACACAGAAGACTGATAGGCTCCTGTACAACCTCTGCGGCAAGCAGCTGCTTGAGGAGGTATTTATGATAGATATCAAGTATTAATATATTTTGGGTTATTCATATGCACAGCATCGAAGCACTGTCACTGTTAGTAAGATTCCTTACTATGAAAAATAAAGTTATTTTCTGTAGAAATCTATCATGAAAGGAAACTTGCAGGTTACTGTTCCAATAAAAATAAAAAAAATAAAATAAATACCCCCTCAAGCAGCTGCTTGCCACAGAGGTCTGACAAGAGCCTGTCAGTTTATATGCCAAAGTAGAAGATCCAATACGGAGTAAAAATTGATTTCGAAAAATAGTTCCGAAAAAATTGCCATTTGAAGAATTTTTCATTCGAAAAACTTGTCTTTCGGAAAATTCCCAATTAAAATAAAAAATTACTCTTCGAGGAACAGTCATTGGAGAAATTAATTTCGAAAAACAAGTTCATTCACAAATACTGTTGGAAAACTTCGCAACAAGAAAACAAACAATTCCCATTTGTTTTTCTTTTGCAATTAATATTCAACGGCACCCGATATGAGCCACGAAAAATTTTCTTGCTGGCGAATAGAGAGTTCGAAACCTCCATTATTGTTGCCACCGTCCCAATTCGCTACTGCTTGCTACCTGAGCACTCATCAGCCTCCGATGCAACAAATACCATCCCGATGCCCGAAGCTAGGCGATGACTTTCCTCCTTTCCCGGTACAATGCACTATTAGCAGTCGGCTAAATCGGTCGTTGTAAAATGGCTCAATCCTCTCTAATTTTCTCCTCGTTAAGTAGAGACGCGGCACAGAGTTAAAGAGGAAAGTCTTTTCCTAACCGGGAGGCTTCCTAGTCTCCATTGAGCAAGAATTACCCTTCCGTCTAACTGACAGATTAATGGAAATGATAGCGTATTCGTAATAGGCTTATTTTTTTTTAACTTGCAAATCAGTTGAAGTGAAATAGAAAACGCAAAAAGAATTGTGCACTGAACTGTGTAGAGGAAATTTTTAACAATAAGTGCAGGTAATTCGACTTAATCGGTTAAACAAAGGATTTTTCTTAAATTAGAAAGAGTAATGAATGAAATACTGAAACTAACTAAACACTGCTTCACTTATTTACTTAGTTTGACAATTGATTCTCATTCTTTTTAAAGCAAAGTATATTTTAAGATACAGACATATATTTCTGCAGTTTAAAGCAATTATCAAAACTTTAAATAAAAATTAGGTTGTTTTACCTGTAAGGGTATCTTGTGTACAGAATGGACTAAATGATTAAATTGAAAGGACCCCGAGGGCTCAGAATTTGGTAGAAAAAAGGGATTTTTGGGATAGCTGTTTTAAAGCAAATATAAGACTCTCCTAAGGCCTGCAGTTCCTAAGACTTGCAGTTCACGTTCGAGTTCCAACTGTGCCAGCTTAAAGATTTATCTCCTCTAACCCCTCCAAACCCACACACCCCTACCCACACGCTGTCCTCAGTTAGTAGTATTCGGTCAGTAGTGTTCGGATACTTTTTCGAGTGACTGTACATATTTTTAACAGCAAGTGCTATGGCGCCTTTCGTCGAGATCCCGAGACTTTTCATCTCTGGATTTTCAACTCGGACAATAAAAGGTGCTGTATATAAAGGTAATAATCCCCATAATCTTTAAGAAATCAAGGAAGCCATCACCAGTTTATCAACGATATCTCTCAGGCGAATTAATGCCTTTTTTTCGAATATGTAAGGAGTGTGTATACTTGTCTAGGTGCACGTGGTGAGAGATAACAATTCCTTTCTTGACAATTTCTCACAATCATCTTGGGATGTTTTACCTGGGTAATGGGTTCCCAGGTTCGAGTCCCAGCTGGGTCAGCGTTGAGATTTATCTCGGCAAAATTCCCCGCCCTGCCCACGGTCAGTAGGGGACACCGATGGGCTTGGAAAGGCCGCCGTCCGTCGGATGGGACGTTAAGCCGTGGCCCCGTGTGCGGGAGAGCCATACCCTGTGCACGTTAAAGAACACGCTGGACGCCTTGACGGGAGGCTACCATCTGTCTCCCAACAGCTGTTCCAGTGGGTCCCCCCCCAAACCTTCTCTGAGCCTTCGGGGTCCATGTGACCTGGCCATTTAGCCCATGGTGTGCAAAAAAGTGCCGCTCAGAGGTAAAACAACTCAACCCTGAGTAATGGCTTTTTGCGACAATCTGTATTTGCACGAAAACTTTCAGAATCTGCATTGAAATGCATATATTGATATAATGATAACCACTCTGCCTTAACTGGCGTTGGGTTAGGGAACTAGCTGCTGTTCCAACGGACAAATTTTGAGTGTTATCTCTAACAGAGGCAGAGACTTCGGTCTTAGTAGGGATTATCCTTGTATCAGAAGGCATGCTAAAGCCAGGAGCAGCTTCCGGGACCATTTCTGCCATAGGTGTTCAAATGAAATAGAAAGGCAGGACAGTTCAGCGTTACGTGCAAACTATAGAAGATCGCTTCTGGCGATTAGGGAATCTCGTTTTGAAAGAGAAAAAATGTTCGGTTTACGTACTTTCGCACTCCTTAAAATTATAATTCAAACTAATTGGGAAATGTAAATAGCTTTTTCTCCAACCGCTCTCAGGATTTGGGTTGGGTTGTTTTACCTCTGAGAGGCACTTTTTTTGCACACCATGGGCTAAATGGCCAGGTCACATGGACCCCGAAGGCTCAAAGAAGGTTGGGGGAGGGGACCCACTGGAATAGCTGTTGGGAGACAGATGGTAGCCTCCCGTCAAGGCGTCCAGCGTGTTCTTTAACGTGCACAGGGTATGGCTTTCCCGCACACGGGGCCACGGCTTAACGTCCCATCCGACGGACGGCGGCCTTTTCAAGTCCATCGGTGTCCCTACTGACCGTGGGCAGGGCGGGGAATTTTGCGGAGTAAGGGTGAGGGGTCAACTCATTGTCGCCAATATTCCCCCCCCCCCCAATAGGGGACCACCTTGTCGTGGTGGGGGTTCCTAGGGTCCAGCAAACCGGTCGAAGACTGTGCTGACCGGATTGGTCCCCCGGTTGGACATAGCCAAGGCCAACCGAGGCCAACGATGCCGCTGATCGGTCGGAAGGCCGGTTGGATGGTGACGGTGTCTGAGGCCTCAACCTCAGGTGCTCTGGGTGAGCAGTTCGAGGGCTCTGCTGAACGGTCTGAGCCCGCCTAGTACGCACGAACCCTCAAAAAAGTCTGGGTCTTACTAAGAGTCTGCACCCCGGACGCCGAGCGAACTTGGATCTATATATCCTTGTTCATGGCTAACCGGGGAATAGATTAAAGTAAGGTTTCTTCCGGTGGTCAGCTTTCCTTCTATAGGACTGCTGCCATGTGAGGCTGGGATTGAGGTGCGCCTATAGGGCGTATTCCTTGCCCCCGGCTCTAAATAGCACGGCTTTTCATAACTGGTAGTGTCGTATAGGCGGAATCGGGAATTGCCGTGGTTGCATAAGATCGCAACAAATAGAACGAATGTCGCCAATATAAAACTCGTGATTTTTACATTTCACTATCAAAACTTTGAATTTCTAGTATAAATACGTCGTTTGCAATATTCGTTTAAAATTTTTCAATTTTTTCAACTTTTTCCGCCGTTAGAAGGTGCGTTTATATATTTTGGGATTTTCGAAAAGTACGTATCATAGTAAAATAGTTCACCAATACCTGTTTAATGAAAAAATAATCTTTACCTTTAAAAACAAAATCGATATTAACAAACAGACGGCAAAGTGAAAACATTCTTTCGTGTTTTTTTCTTTTATAAAGTAGATAAAAATACTGAAATGAAAACTGTAAAGAAACAAATGGAATTAATACCTGATGGCGAAGTGGTTAGCGTGTTTGACTGTGAATCAAAAGGACCTCGTTGGAGCGTCAGATAAGGGTTGGGTTGTTTTACCTCTGAGCGGCACTTTTTTGCACACCATGGGCTAAATGGCCAGGTCACATGGACCCCGAAGGCTCAGATAAGGTTGGGGGAGGGGACCCACTGGAACAGCTGTTGGCCTCCCGTCAAGGCCATCCAGCGTGTTCTTTAACGTGAACAGGGTATGGCTCTTCCACACACGGGGCCACGGCTTAAGGTCCCATCCGACGGACGGCAGGCTTGACAAACCCATCGGTGTCCCCTACTGACCGTGGGCAGGGCGGGGAATTTTGCGGAGATAAATCTCAACGCTGACCCAGCTGGGACTCGAACCTGGGAACTACAGATTACGAGCCTGGCGCGCTACCGACTGAGCCACCCCCGGCAGATAAGGCAAGGTTGTTTTATGCTGAAGTCTCGCCTTCTCTATTATGTGTATTGTATTGAGAGACTCCTGGCAAACCTCTGTGGTAGACTGCTCCTTGAAAAGCAATTTAATTTTAACTTGTTTATCTTCTGAAAACATCAAAAACTAAACTCAGAAGTTTTATTAATGCGACTTTTAAATTTGAAAAATTCTTAAGAGATGAACTGAACATTTTTAGACTATAAAGAATATCAATTTATATTTTGTCCTGCGTAGAGAACTTTTCCAAAATGAAGGATAATTTACTTCTTACATCCCAACAACTTGTTCTTTTCCCCTTGGGAAATTTTGTACGTTATTTCACTAAACTTGATTCATTAAAACTCGTTGTTTTGACAATTCATTGAAATGCATTTACTTAACTTATGAAGAGTAAATGAAATCATTAGATTAATAACAATAATCAACTATAATTTTAGTGTAATCTGAGTGATTGTATTGAGTTATTATTTAATCCCTTAATGTTACTTTTTCTCTTCAATAATAGCCAAGTGTAATCTGAAGAATTGCACAAAACTAATCAATGTAATAAACCTGTAAAATTTTCTCACAGAACACAGTATCAACTTTGTTTTGAATTATGGAGCATTAAATCACAATAATGCGTCTTGGCCATAATAAGGTGAAGAGAAAAATTTAGATTTCATTGAATGAAGACCTAATTGCACGTGGGAAACATGATTAAATCACTGCAAATGATCCTTACAAAACACACTGCATAAGTTGTTCTGAGGACACTTTCACCGCACCTCTTTGTAATTGAATTAGCTAAATTTAATGGAAAGTCATTCAAGAATTGTAAAGGTCAGATTTGAAAGAAACCGCGCAAAATCGGTGAAATCAGAAATTCCTTTGCAGAATGGTATGGAAGGATATCTTGACGTGACAGAACACTTGAGGCGTTGCATATTAATGGAATTTAATTGGTTTATGGTAAAATGAGATAGCCTGTGAAGTGATGGGGAAAAATTTTATTCGGCAAGTAAGAGAAACAATTGCTCTTAAACCATCGAGTCACGTTGAAGTTGCATTTAACTAAAAATGCCCTCATGTCTTAAGTCTGCAGAAGTTCTCGTAAGTATTGGCCAGATCAAGTTGAAGAATAAACCATAATAACGAAGGTAGGCCTTGTGAGGAACAATTTAATAACAAAAAGAAAGCTTCTGTTGCGTGTTGGGATAGAACCAAATGGTGAAGCTAGATTCATTAAGCTCAGAAATATTGCTTAAGTTTTTACGACTTCCTGTTATTGCTCCACCTTTTCTTTCCTTTTTCTTTAGTCTTGCTATGACCCTACAGATCCTCAAGGGATTAACAAGAAGTCATGTTCTCCTCATTGCCGATTTTTGTCGTTCGTACTAAATGTGTCTCTGCAATGCAACAGACATCACCGGGGGCCTCCAAAAGACAACGTTGACTGAAAATACCATCACGAATTGTCTTGCTATCATTTCTCCCTTTGAAAAAACTTTGAATAAAGAAATACTTCCAATCGTGAACATGTCTGTCCTGGATGTTCCGCCAGTCTTCTATATACATCATTGTGCTTTAACTCTGATCCCTTACAAGAGCAATTCCTCTCATCTTGAAACCCTTCGGAATTCAGTTGACGTTCTCGTTTTATACGAAATGAGCAGACTCTATTCGTCGTTGGCGAGTAACGTTGACGTTATTATGATCGATAAGGGTAGTTAGTGGACTCTGTGAAGAGAGCGCACCACTATGCAGCTCTCCTTGTTCCGCCCTTCCCCTCTTCTTCACCTCGACGCACATCACGGTTGCTCCTCTTTTTATCCGGCGTTGTCTCCTCGAGTGCGCGTGAGGGGCACGCGCAAAGATCGCGCATGTCCGAGGAAGGCTCCAAAGCAAAGCCATGTCCCGAGGCAGTCCGTAGTCGTGCTGCTATGTCCATTGCTGCTCACAGCTGATCTCTATTGTTCTTGGTCACTGGAGCGTCTCAGGACAAGGCCCCCTCACCCTCCTGCAACAACAGCAATGACTTCTCTTCCCACTCTACGTGGACGGGACACTACCCTCCTGCTTGGTCAGCGTGCAGTATGGACCACATAACTATCGTTTGTAGTAAAGCACCATTGAACAATTACTTGTGAATGAACGAGCCTGGCTTAAGAAGTCGGATGGCAGTGTAATGACTTGCCACAGGTCACCGCCTGGACGAGGGTGCGGAGGCTATTTTTAGTCACGGCAGAAAGCGCATCCTTGTCGCTTGTTTATTGAATGCGTAGAAATGGGTCTCGAAGATGCTTACTCCCGAGGATGTATACATAATGTTCATTTTTTTCCTATCTGTTCGACACGCTAGGAAGTAATGAAGGATCCGCGTCTGTACTAAAAGGATCATTAGATGCTGAATGGGGATTTCTGGAACAGTCGAGTAAACTTCGAACCCAAAATTTGAATTCTGCTACCATGGCAATTGCTAGGAAAGAACTGAACGGAAAGTATTTCAGAGAACTGTGAGAAATATGAAACCGTAAAGTTCATTAAACAATTAAAATTATGTTTTGACAAAAATGGAGATAAAAAAAAAAAAAAATACCCCCTCAAGCAGCTGCTTGCCACAGAGGTCTGACAGGAGCCTGTCAGTTTATATGCCAGAGTAGAAGGTCTGAGAGGATTGCAGGACCTCAGCAGAAAAACGACACATACATCCATGCCTTATCCGGGGCTCGAACCCAGGTCCCGTAGATCAGTAGCCAAGCGTGCTAACCACTCGGCCACGGACCAAACAAAATTTCATAATGTGTAAGAAAAGGTTTTTTTGGACTATTTAACATTTCAGAGGGGATTCTTTTCTTTCTTACTAAACCAAATAGTCTAAATGTTCAGCTCAAAAGAACTTGAAAGGCATGGGTGCCAGAAATTGTATTTCAGGAAGTTTAGGTAACTTCATGGGTACATTCCGGACCGGAAAATATTTTTATTATACGATATATGTTTACTGTTAGCTGAAGGTTGAATGAAAAAAAAAATCTCATTAAGTAAGAGCACTTCACATACTATAAGAAGATTTGTGGTCGGGTCACAATTCTCACCAAAAAAAAAAAAAATACCCGCTCAAGCAGCTGCTTGCCACAGAGGTCTGACACGAGAATGTCAGTTTATATTTTTCAGCTAACTTTTCCTTTACTATTTTTTATATTTTTTCACAAGGGAGTTAAAATTCTATTTCACGTATTCTCAATATATGAATGGGCGCTTTTAAATATTACTGCGATTTTTCACCGGGAAAGAAACTGAATCTCCTCTCCTCCCTGCCCCTCTTCTTCCCCCATCTCCAATCTCACGGGCTTCGGTCAACACTCAGAATTGGTTTATGGAAGATAATCAGTTGAGGTTACGAACGGAGAGGAGCTTTTAGTCAAAGCTTTCTAGTTTCTTTTTCCTTCACAGGAGACCATGGTTTAACCTCCCATCCGAGGGATGGGTTGTTGTTTTACCTCTGAGCGGCACTTTTTTGCACATCATGGGCTAAATGGCCAGGTCACATGGACCCCGAAGGCTCAGAGAAGGTTGGGGGAGGGGACCCACTGGAACAGCTGTTGGGAGACAGATGGTAGCCTCCCGTCAAGGCCATCCAGCGTGTTCTTTAACGTGCACAGGGTATGGCTCTCCCACACACGGGGCCACGGCTTAACGTCCCATCCGACGGACGGTGGCCTTTCCAAGCCCATCGGTGTCCCCTACTGATCGCGGGAATTTTGCGGAGATAAATCTCAACGCTGATCCAGCTGGGACTCGAACCTGGGAACTACAGATTACGAGCCTGGCGCGCTACCGACTGAGCCACCCCCGCCCCTCCGAGAGATGGCATACTTTGTCAGCTCAGCGATAGTCCCTTTCTCACCGAGGGCAAGATGCGGACGAGTAAAAAAAAAATCTCAACTGTTAGAGGCAATGTAACCAAACTTTGCAATATTCTAAGAAATAAGATTTTGATCTAAGTAAAACAATTTTCAAATCAGAATTTTGAAAAAAAAAATAAAAACTAAATGAATAACGTTTCCTGATATATAATTTCTTGCAACAACTGTCAACGTTTTAAGAGTTATGATAGCTGGAATATTTAAAAGAAGTGACAGTTTTTGGATAAAAAAGTTCGACAAGATTTGCCAAAACGTAAGAAATTATCGCTAGTGTTTGTACATTTTTAAAAAAAAATTAATCGCAAAAATTAACAACTATAAAAGTTCTCTTACAATGTTTTTATAACTAAGTGAATATGCACTGACAGCAGAATGCTTTTCGTAGACAGTGTCAGTTTAAGCGTTCGGATGGCCCAGATGTGTCGGGAGGTGCGGGTTTCGTTTTTTTCTACTTTTTACAACTTACTAATAAAAAAATGCACGCAGCAGATTAAATAAATTTAATTACAGAAATTCACAAAGAAAGATTTTATATATTTATATCATACGAAACTGTACATATTAAAAAATAAAATAAATAAAATATTTATAAACAAAAATAAATGTCTGTTCTTTGTAGTGTGCATAACAAAATTCACATTATATACATAGTCACATCAGAATAATATGACCACCTACCATATATATACTATGGTAGGTGATCATATTATTCTGATGACTCTGTGTATATATTGCATTAACCTAAGTAAAAATAGGAGTGGATAAGTAGTATATTGTTCTGATTGTAAAATATTTTTAATTAAAATGTTTAAAAAATATTACCGAGTTCTGACTATTTTGAGGCCTCCATGAATGTCCAAGCTACAGCGAGTACTTTATGCGCCTGCGCAGTAATCAGTCACTCTTCGCACATATGGTAATGCAAAATGGAATGTTGTTTTTCCTTTACTGAAAGAAATGCTTTTTAAATTACAGAACTTGAAACAGAATAATAATCCGTCGCTTTGGGCGGGGTCTCTAAAAACTGAGTACAAAAAACAATCCGCTCGAAGTGAACCTCGATTTATACGAAGAACGTAAATTTAAAAAATAAGCAGATTATTCCACAGGATAATAAATCAGCGGAAAAAAATTATAAAATTCAAAGCATAAAAATTTCTGTAGAAAAATGTAATTTTATTCATTTTAATCCAAAATTTACTTACTGTTCCATTCAAGTTTTGAAGGTGAAGAAACTTTTAAGGGTTGTCTTCATTCTTTCTTTTCGTTGCTTGTTTTCCTTCATAAATTATTCTCATATGGAAATTAAGCAATTTTTAAAATACTGCTGAAGCTCCGAATCATAACTTATATCGATTGCCGTTAGTTAAGCTAGTTAGACCTTCAGCATCTAGAAAGCTTAGTCACTCTAAACCAAAAAGATTTTACTCTTTTTGTGTCCCACAATTAATTTTTATCTCTTTGCTGAAAGAATTTCTCAAAATACCTTATCACAAATTCACCCCAATTTATCTCCAAAAAATAAGCAAATCCCCCCTGAACTTGATCTACAAAATATTCTCTTTAGATTTTACCTCATGAATTAAAAGAATAACAACGCTGAATTAGAGATTAATCTTCTAATGCTGCTACACTGGCTTCGACACTTAACTCATACATCTGGTAGTTTTCCGGGAAAGTTTAGAAGCTGGCTAATGGTGTCACAACACGAACTGACAAAGAATTACTGTGAAAAAGATAAAGAAAGAAAACAAAAGAAGGACAGAAATTCAATGAAGAAAACACACAGAAGAAGTAAAAGAAACACACTGCTCATCAGTAGGACGATTTTTCTATCTCGACTATATCGCACTTTCCGAGTTTTTGGCAAAAACTGCAAATCTCGTAAAGACAAAACAGAAAAAAAAAACTACGCAAATCGAGCGATTACTCTTCATGTTTCCACTGACGAAAGGAATAAATGCTCGGGTACTTTGGCAAGCTTGAATGTTATTTGATGCTCTGGTTACAAAAAGGACAAGCAAATCAATTTTACTCTCTGGTTTTGATCATGATACGGATCATAGACTATATAGGATGTTTCCTCCTATTCCACGTTTCTAGAGGAACAAACTTACGCAGATGATATTATGCAAAGAGTGAAAGATAAGAGAAAGGAATCACGTGGGAAAATATAGATGAAGGTAGGAGCAACTCTGGTCGTTGAAAGGGAAAAAATTAAGGAATATCTATTGTATTATCTAAGCATTATTTTTATACATTCGCCTGTTGTTTATCTATTATTATCATTGTTGCTGTTGCAGTTTTTACTGTAAACGTTGCAAAAAAAATGGAACTTGCACTTTTATTTAGCTTGTTCTCCCAATGCTCTATATATCATGATAATAGGATTTCATTCATGTAATCAGTTGTCAGCTGTCGCGTGGTTTAGCGATTAGTGTTTGGCTGTATATTGAAAAAAATTACCTCTCAAGAACTGCTTAGTACAGAGGAATCTGTCAGTATAATACGCCGTAGAGATCTGCGAGACCTCAGCAGAAAGACAGCACTAGAAATGAAATATTGTTTGCTTATTGGAGTTCGTACTCGTGTTCCTTTGATCTGTAATCAAGTACACTAACTACTCTCTACGGGGACGATAAAGTAAGAGAATGAGGAATTTCAGTTGCGAAAAATCCATGAATATCTCTGTTGTCTTTTGTGCTACGTAATGCCGCCGCTTTTAGCAGATCTTTTTGTATATTACAGTCAGAACTCTCCACTGTGAGTTCTGACTGTAATATAACAGTCAGAACTCACAGTGACTGTTATATTACAGTCAGAACTGTAATATAACAGTCACGTGAGTTCTGTTATAGACTCACTGCGATCGGATTAAAATGAGTCTTTAAGATTATCTTTCCCATAAATCTTGCAAAAAAAAAAGAAGTAGTCAATGGATGAATGTATCTGTTTTAGCTTCGATTAATATTTAGAAACCTAAACTTAATTTAATCATAAGATCTGCTACAGACTAGTAAATTGCGCACTTTGTAATAAGGTAAATTTTGCCCAAGCATAAAATACTAACATTTAGTGGATCCTAACTTATCATATAATATTTGTTATGTATATAACATTTCGTCTTTAGAGTTATAGCTGTTAAAAAAAATTCAAATTTGTTGAATTCGAAATACACATATTTTCTATGAATCCGTTATATCAAAGATCTGAAAGGAATGAAAAAAAAAAACCCTAAAGAACCTATTTGAAATAGCCATTAACAAAACCTGTAACCCTCAATAGAAATTTTGAAAACATTCACTAGCATTCAATTCTTAAGTGATCCCAGGTAAGCTTGTAAAAGCTTCATCAGTCAGGCTTTGGATCTATCAAAAGGATTCATACTGAGTTTAGAAAAGTGGCTTAAAAAGGTGAACGTCACTACAAAACCGTTACATTCTTCATACGATGATGCTAAAAAATAATGGGATTAGAATTACATCTGTTATTTATCACTGTAAATATTCCAATTATATGGAGAAAGCAACTGCAAATAAGACTCTTCCGGTTGGTCAAACTTAGTAAGATCGCAATGCAACCTACTGACCTTAAATACCCCAGTGAAGGGTTTCATATGAACGAGTACGATAGATTTTAAAACTTACACTTGTAGTTCACTGAAAATATACTTCTAAATGTTTGCAATCATAAAGAAATGTATATGGTTATGAATTTTAAGCTTTATGACAAAATATCTTTATGATTAAAATCTCAGTGAATTTTAAGTTTAATATACCGTATATTTCCGCAGATAAGACGACCTTCAGATAAGACGAGGTATAAATTTTCGTCAAAGTTTTATCATATATCTGTCCAATAAGACGACCCCAAACTATCAACGGCCTATGAATTGTTTAGATCGGCGATCATCATCTGGATAATAATATTGTATAGCGTATACGGAATTATGTCTTATTCGCAAACATTCGCACTGATTCGGGCAATGACCTTGACTATTCACAAAAGCGTCGTATGGGCTATTCTATTTTGTGGACATACCCTACTCTGTACTAGTAAATAATTACGGTTTGTCCGTTTTTTCCTCAGTAGCTCAATAAACATAACTTTTAATATTTATTTTGTTTTAGTATTGCTTTACTATTACAATGTAATGTATTATCATATAGCGTATTTAAATAATATGATAGATTTTTCGATAAGTTGTAGTAATAATGGTTTCAATTTACATAAATTTCAATCTAATTTTTTTTGTCTCTGTCCTATAAGACGACCCGGATTTTGGGGGCCTTTTTTCATGATTCAACTATTGTCTTATCTGCGGAAATATACGGTATATAAAAGATCGACAGAAGAGATAAAACGTATAAACAATTCGTCGCATTCAAAGTAAGTCTGATTTATTACTGAAAGGCGTGTTTAACATCTAGCATGTAAATTGTCTCCCTGTGAATAATACGGATAAATTAAACACAACTACTTAATGAGTACCTTTATTTAATATTGAGGCCACATCCTATGTTGAGAAACAGAAAACTTCCATCTACCTTGAAGAATTTCCTCATTCCTACATTAACCCATTCAACTAAATGGCCCATTCAGCTTTTCCAGATTTTTGATAAACGTCACACTTCCTTCAACACATTATTATTTTTCATTCCACTAACATGACCTACGAAAAACTTCTCATTCCCATTGCTTTTCGGAGCACTATCTTTTAAGCATCAGGCCATACCAGTTTCCATCTGTCTCTGATATCTCCCGGAGCTGAGTTGGGAACATTTCTCTCTGGCTGGATACGAAGCTTAGTTTCTTACCCTCCCAAGAATTTCACCTCCTAATCATTTTTCTGTCTTTGCGCCAGCCAAGAGTTCTTATTAATTCAACGTGAAAGCCTCCAAGCATTTTTCAAAGAACCTTGTATATAAGGTTGTGCCCCCGCATTCTCCACCCACATCTCTTTGTTCCGGACCCTTATCTCAAATCAGATCAAACCATCCTTGTCTCTATCGTTGCTCTGGGTCACAACCGCTGCTGCTGTTGTTAAAACGTTTTATTCTTTCTTCTACCAAATGCAATTACGACGTGCGATATTTTCCCCTCTTCTCATTGGTCGAAAGATTTCGGTCCTAATACTAATTCGCACCTCTCGTGAACATTGCGCGTCAGATATAGGTCAGATTTGATCTTTCACGCCTACTTGCATATGCGGCTCTCCTCTGCGTATCGGCATCACGTATTATGAGTCATTATCAAATTTATCAGATCAATTTTGTTTCGAGATGCTTATCTGTGCAAATGCACCACCCCTTTTGTAGTTATCCCTTTGTAATTATTTATTGTTTCTTTTTTCTTCCTCCCTACAGAGCTTTAGCTAACACGATTTAAGTAGGTGTGAAGGAATTTCCTCTGCAACAACAATAACAACAGCATCAAAACTGGTTGTTTGCCAACTCGTTGTTTATAAATAGTAGTGAAGTCGACTCAAAAGGATTCCGTTTTTGGATCACTGCTGACTTATGACGTTTATCCAAAAACGTTAGGACCAATTTGTAATTCTTTGGTGATTGATTTAAGACTCACATTTCACTTCAACCATTCTGTTTGTCATTCTTGTTCACATCTGTTGATTTTGGTTCTGCCTAAGGGGAAGTTGCATTAAAAAGATTACCTTGTTGAATGTTTGTGAAAATAGAATCGGATTTGTACCATTAAGCATTCTTAAAACTTCACTTTAAAATAGAAATCTTAGAGATGTAGAATTCATAGTGATAGAAGTGAAAAGAATTGAAAAGTTTCTTATACTCGTCATCGTGATACTTACATAGTACGGGCGAACCACAACTACTGATCCTTCAAATTGCAAACAAGTCTTGCTTATGAATGTTCAACATGCAAAAACAGTGGCTCCCCTTCCCCAAACTTTTGTGAGTCTTTGGGATTCTTGTGACCTGGCCATTTAGCCTACTGTGTGCAAAAAAGTACTGCTCAGAAGTAAAACAACCCAACGTGCAAAAAAACTCCCTTCAATTAACAAGCACAGCTACCACTTACAAACGTCTGAATCTGTTAAACCGTGCAGTATCACGTAGCATATTTCCCTCTTTTTTCACGTGTATCACGACAGGGATGGGCACTTTTCGCGGGAAAAAAAGGATGAAGTTCGGAAAAAAATTGCGCTGAACATTTAGTAAACTCACAAGGATTTGGCGGTGAAAAAATGCGAAATTCGTGCACCTTTTACGTTTCTCAGTTCCAAAATTTGCGCTCATCAACAAGATATAATGATAATTGGATTCATACAACTCCTTAGAAAGAAAATAATAAATTTCTTTTCAAGTAGCTGCTTGCCACAGAGGTCTGACAGGAGACTGTCAGTATAACACACCAGAGAAGTTCTGTAAGGAAGGTGAGACCAGCAGAAAGACAACACGAGAAAGAATAGCCATTTGTATCAAAATTAAATGCGGACAGTAAAATTAATGGGAAAATTCTTTATCAGTTCAGAATCCCTATTTTTAGCACCCTCGAATAAAAATGATTGGCTTCGCGTCATCAAAATTGCAAGACATAATGTAAAGTCCCAAAACAGTTGAAAACAAAAAAGAGTGTTATTGTCTTGTTTACAGAAATCATATAGATACTATTCACTAAGGAAAAGAAAAGATAACCGCAGCGAAAGTCATACATTATTTACGATTTTCCAAAACATACCTATGTTTCCACGTATTTCACAGTAAACACAATTAAGAAAAATATCAAAAATTGATAAGCTGCCAAAACCGACTAAATTTAACCAAAAAAATCCAAAAAAAAAAAGTGTCAGAGAATTAAAAAAAATTAACATTAATATCCGAGAAAATTAAAAAAATCGCAATACTTGAGGTGATGAAATAAATTCGTTGAAATTGTCGAGGAATTCTACCGCCACAATATTATACGCATAGTAATTGAAAAATTCGTTGCCCTTCTTCGTGACCAAACGTCATCTACATTAGGAAAAGTTTCCTAGACTTAAACATTTTGTTTTCTCTTTCTCGTCTTCTTTTGTTTTTAGGGAAAACGAAAACAAAAAAAAAAAATCGTGCTGTATAAATACTAATAATATATAATTCTTCTCGTGTTTTCTAAATCTTCCAAGGACGGGGGTGGCTCAGTCGGTAGCGCGCCAGGCTCGTAATCTGTAGTTCCCAGGTTCGAGTCCCAGCTGGGTCAGCGTTCAGATTTATCTCCGCAAAATTCCCCGCCCTGCCCACGGTCAGTAGGGGACACCGATGGGCTTGGAAAGACCGCCGTCCGTCGGATGGGACGTTAAGCCGTGGCCCCGTGTGCGGGAGAGCCATACCCTGTGCACGTTAAAGAACACGCTGGATGGCCTTGACGGGAGGCTACCATCTGTCTCCCAACAGCTGTTCCAGTGGGTCCCCTCCCCCAACCTTCTCTGAGCCTTCGGGGTCCATGTGACCTGGCCATTTAGCCCATGGTGTGCAAAAAAGTGCCGCTCAAAGGTAAAACAACCCAACCTAAATCTTCCATTAAATTAGTACTAATTTTCACCGCTAAAGAGCGTTGAAGTGAAAACGAATATTTATTCTCTTGTAAACAAGCATTCCATATTCGATAAAGGACAATGATTTTTATTGTTGTCTGTATTTAATGGAAAAGGGGAAAAAAATCGTGATCAGAGTTCAAATCTTCACAAAACAATGTTATGTAACAAAAGTATGTTTAAAAGCCTATGTTTAATCCTGTGTAAAAGCTTATGTTTAATCCCTGCTGCAAAAGTTTGGACTTAAAAAATTCTTACTGATTAATTATGATAAGGTTTTAAAAGCATTAGAAATGAATGACCAAAATGTTGAAATAAATTGAACGATTAATATACTAGGTTCAGCTGCTTACATTGTGCCAATTATTAGCACACAGTGGGCTAAATGGCCAGATCACAGAACCCTAAGAACTCAGAGAAGGTTGAGAAAGGGGACCCACGGCACAGCTGTAAAGAGTCAGATGGAAACCTCCCATCAAAGTCATTCATCATGTTCATTAATGTGCATAAAGGCATGAATCTTCCGCCCAAGGACCAATGGTTTAACGTCCCATCTAATGGAAGATTTCTTTTCGAAGCCCATCAATGTTACCTTTCTCATCGAGGTGTGTGGGTGAAGGATTAGTTGAGATAAATCTCAATGCAGGCGAGATTGGAGAAGTTAGAGATCCTGTGTGAAAGAAAGTGCCTCTCTGAGATAAAACAACTGAAACGCACAAAAAATCCCCAAAAGGAATAGCACATCTTGTAATTTCTAATCATTCTTCAACGAAATTTGAAATGCAGCGTTTAGAAAATAGAATGGTTAATATCTCCAAAGAGTACCCAAAAAAGTCTACTAACTATGTTTTCAATTGATTTTAAAAAAGCCCCGTTTTAAAGGGGACATGTTGACATCAGCAAACTGAGTACTATTTCTTCATTTGACAATTAATCTTCATTTGGTTTCAAAAGCTAATTTTTTTAGAAAGGAAAAGTGTTCAATCCTTAAAGGAACTAGTTTTCTCTAATTAATTAACCTTCAATAGATCTAAAATGGCAACAATCTTCAATGATCATTAACAGTCTGCTTTTAGAAAGTGACAGCTTTCACATCCGCAAAAAAAAAGGTGGTGTTTCCTTTAAAGACCATTTATCTTCTTTCCTGGTACTTAAGAATAGAGCAAATGAGGATGAGGAACAAGACGCGTTTCCAAATTGCATTGCAGCTGCTATTTCCGAACAATTCCGATTGATATACATAATGAAAGCTTTACAATCCTTTAAGCAAGCCTTAAAAACATTTACTTGTTCAGAAGATGAGAAACACCCTTAAAGAAAGTGAAAAAAAAAAAGAAAACTCAGGTAAAGTCTGTTCGTCCCGCCTAATATTTGCGTTGGTAAACAGAAACTGAAGTTATCGTTGACAAGAGAACTGCTTAGTCCAAAAGCGAGGCCGAGTCCGTGACATGAAATAGGAATGAGACCGAAACTGAAGACCCGCCTTATCCGGAAGAAGAGGAGTGATGGTTGCTCTCATAGTGAGGTTGATAATAGAGGAAACTCTATTGTGTTCTGAGAGCAGTCTGCTCCATCACTTAGAGGAAGAAAATAATAGAGATATGCAAGATAGCATCGTAATGTCTAGTTTAGTCCTGACATGCTTTGGTTCTCGTTCCTCTCATTAAAAAGCATTTACGAGAGATAGATTTTAAATAATGACACCTTTAAGGCATGTTTAAAAAAGCGACCTGTCTTAAGATACCCATGATGAACGAGTTTATCTAGGGTTTTAATTCAAAACGAATAATCACATAAATTTAAAGGGTCCGTTTATTGATTGCTAACGAATTTACGTGATTTGAAATTTTTATAATATTAATAAATACGAATAGTATTTGTAAAAGATTGCTTGGAGAATTTAATGTGAGCATTGATAGAATTAAGAGTATGATATGAGCATCTTGGTAGACAGTTTATAATGCCGCAAGTTATATTATGCTTGTTATATAAAGACAACTGTGAATTATTAAGTTTGAGAACTGATGGCAAAGAGACAGATTTTGATTGAAATTATTCCACATATTCTTAAAATGTTTATAATAATTTGGGCAAAGCTGCACAGTTAACTTGTTTCCCCCAATCGCCACATAACTCATGAAAGTCAAAGGTATTCATCATTGGTTTTCCAGTCATCGGCGTTTTTAGATCGAGGATGAAGAAGCCACGATTGAGGTGATTCATTTGGCAAAGACTAAAGAATAAGTTGTGGTTCACGAATGAATAAAGTCAAGAAGGAGCTCATATCCAGGCAAGCGAATTTTAATATGTTAAGACGTGTAATGACAGTTTTATAGTTCTATTGCATACACAGTATATTCATTATTAAGAAAATTTCCTTCAAATCTCATCTAAATTCAGTGAGCAGAGTGAGACTTCTACAGTTCTCATAGATTGATTGACAGGAATGGACTTATGAGAATTGCCGGAGCGTTAACTGCACAGTTTCATAGTTGAATTGTGCACAGTTTCCAGTTGTCACTCATGCTATCTCATCCAAACATCTGAGCGTCATAGTCTTCGGTGTTTTATTCAGATCACAATATGTTACGATGTGTTTTTCGCTTTCCCCACCTGCAATATAATTGCCTACCAAAAGTTGCGAATTAAAAACGGCATTTCCTTAATGGTTCTTATATCCCGTAACTACGTCACTGCATTCATTAAATGAATTTCAGATATCATACAACCTCAAACGGTTCTTCATTTGCCATATTCACCAAATTTAACATTGAGCATATAAATATTTGGTTTTTCCCAGTCTCAAAAAGAGTCGGGTTAGTTCTGTCTGTAGTGCTGCGGATTCGTAATTTGCAGTTCCCTGGTTCGAGTCCCACCTGTGTCAGTTTTGAGATTTATCTCCGCTAAACCACCCCTATAATGTGACTCCTATAACAGAAGGACGATGAACCAAGTTATGATGTCATCTTAAGTAGTTCTATGTTTAGAAAAATTCTTAGAAATTTATTTCTAATTTTATTACTGGTGTACCATTATTTATAATAATGTTTATTTAGAAACATACTTTATTCGAAGAAAAATCATTTGTATTTATTAGAAATTATCAAATAACTTCTAAATGTGGTATATTTATAAATAAACCTTAATATAAATATTAGTTAAAACAAAAGTACACTTACAAAACACAAAAGTACACCAGTAGTAATAATACAAATAGATATATAAGAATTTTCTAGATTACAGGACTACTAATGTAGACGTCATAACTTAGTCTAGCGGCCTACTGTTGTAGGAGGTGTTGGTTTAAACCCCTGCGCTCTGTCAGGAAGGGGGACACCAAAGGGCTTGGAAAGACCGCCATCCGTAAAGCCGTGGCACCATATGCAAGAGAGCAGTGCACATTAAGGAACACTCTGGATGGTGGGGCGGGGGTGGCTCGGTCGGTAGCGCGCCAGGCTCGTAATCTATAGTTCCCAGGTTCGAGTCCCAGCTGGGTCAGCGTTGAGATTTATCTCCGCAAAATTCCCCGCCTTGCCCACGGTCAGTAGGGGACACCGATGGGCTTGGAAAGGCCGCCGTCCGTCGGATGGGACGTTAAGCCGTGGCACCGTGTGCGGCAGAGCCATACCATGTGCACGTTAAAGAACACGCCGGATGGCCTTGACGGGAGGCTACCATCTGTCTCCCAACAGCTGTTCCAGTGGGTCCCCTCCCCCAACCTTCTCTGAGCCTTCGGGGTCCATGTGACCTGGCCATTTAGCCCATGGTGTGCAAAAAAGTGCGGCTCAGAGGTAAAACAACCCAAAACAACTCTGGATGGCCTTGACTGGAGGCCTGTCTCCTAAAAGCTGTTCAGTGTGTTGCTTTTTCCAGTCTTCTTTAAGCCCTTAGGGTCTTTGGAACCTGGCCATTTACTACATATGTTAAAAAGTGATGCTTAAGGAAAAAACCAACCAACCCTATTTCGAAAATATCCAGAGGGAAAAAGATTACAGTAGATGTCCATGGACGCAATCCTTTAACGCAATTGAAGGGTATTACTAAAATGGAAAACTACTTCCAGAAATGTCAGTGTTTTTTTTTTAAATCAGTGTATCCACGAGAAAAATGTTGAGTTAGAAAGGGAGCGGTTCGAATGTTTGGTAGATATTGCAATATTTTAACAACAACAACAACTCCCGAAGTTTTTTTAGCAGTGTAGTATGCATATACTGTCTGCCGTCACCTTTATTCAGCTGTTTTACCATAGATACTGAAAGTTATGCAACGTTCGTTGCGGAGTAGTGATAATCTCTCTTTCAGTTCATCAGATTTGTAAAACTGAACATTTCTAAGCAAAACGTAATGCAAATTTTGTCACCAGTAGATGAACCACGTCTGATGATCACATAAATCATAAAATATGCACATTTTCATGTTCACACTACTTATTTATTCTGAAACTCAGAATCAAATTGCAGACTATATATATTTTTACATTTCTAGCTTATATACCGTTTGGAGCTATAGTTATCTTTTCTTTATAATTAATAAAAAGTCTCTTTGTTTTTGTTTAATTGGAGTTTCAATGACTCTTTTATAATCAAAAGAATTGAACTACATTTAAACATCGAAATAATTAAATTTCAATGAAAACACCAATGAAAAATTTTCTCAAACTTTTTTTATTACTTCCCTAAAAATCAACTTTTTTTTAAATTGTTTATATCGACATAAGGAAATGCTATGATCCTCGACAAATTATAAAAATTCAGTCTCTCTAGACTCACTACGCATTCATTTCGAAAATTATAATTCTCTTGATATTATAATATTAAAAACTTTTCAGCTTGCTCACTCGCATCTATATTTTTCTCTCTGAATAGTATCAAATTTCGAAACTTTACCTGAAGCAACTACAGATGTGGGTCAACGGGCATAAGCAGGTTAATGAAAACTTAATTGCACATAAAGGCTACCTTAATTAACGATTTCGAGGATTTAATTATTTAGATCACGTTTTGCTGCAGCAACAAATAACTGAAAACAGAGGCAAGAAAAAAGGAGATGACGTAGAAGAAGATTACTTTTCTTAGGCATACTTCATTCTAATATTGGGCTCTTTTATTAGATCGACAGTTCTTAATAATTAGCCTGTCACACGATAACGTAATATTTATATCCTTAAACGAGTTTGGTGTTATTGTTGGTTGCTACTGCGTTACCTTCGCTCCTGTTCTCTTGTTTATGGAATTTGTTAATGCGAAAAATCAGATTGCCTTTAATACTGACTCTCCCAAAATAACTACTTAACATCGAGGTCTGTCAGTTTAAGTTGTTAGAGACAAGACCGATAACTGATTCAAGGGTTGGGTTGCTCTACCACTGAGCTGCATTTTTTGCACATAATGGCCAGGTCACGAGGGCCACAGGAGCTCAAAGAAGGTTGGGAGAAGGGGGCTCACTGGACAGCTATTAGGTGACAGATGGCAGACTCATATATTTATAATATCAACGCTCCTATCAAAGCCAGCATGTGTTCTTTAGCATGCACACAGTATAGCTCTTCAGCACACAGGGACGTGGCTTAACGTCTCATCCAATGGATAGCGACCTTTCCAAGCACATCGGTGTACAGTCGCTCAAAAAAATATCCGAACACTATGGTTGATTACAGAATTCAGAAAAAATATCTGGCAAAGATTTTTTTAGAAATTAGTGATCTGGCAACCTTCGTGTCAGTGATCTGGCTTTGGCCAGTTTCAGTGATCTGGCGTGGGCTAGTGATCTGGCAACCTTCGTGTCAGTGACACGAAGGTTGCCAGATCACTAATTTCTAAAAAAATCTTTGCCAGATATTTTTTCTGAATTCTGTAATCAACCATAGTGTTCGGATACTTTTTTGAGCGACTGTACCCTTTATCACCGAGAGCGGGTTGGAGTTTAGAGAGAAATCTCAACAGCAGGGACTAGAACCTGGGAGCTACCAATTGAGTACCATACAAATTAACAACTATCCATGACTTGTGTGAGATTTAAAATCAGGTCCTTTTATGTATGGTCATTATAAAAAATACTCATATTTTAAAGTGTTATATTTTCCTTAAATAATTAAGTAACAAAAGTGTATGTACAGAACGCCAAGAAATTCTCAAAGTTTTATTTAGTGTTCAACGACTTTAATGTATGGCGCCAACTCATAAGATAGTTAACTTCCGTACATTTGCAACAGCTTCAGTGATTCTTTCCTTTAAATGCTGTAAATTGCAAATTTTTTCGGAATAAACGATGCTTTTAATGCATCTTCCAAAACAGAAATCCAAAGGTGTCCAATCGCGGACTTTTCGGGAACCAAAAGATCGATCTACCTCTACAAATCCAGCGATTTGAAAATTTGACATTACATGTGATATTAGAGCCACCATGCGACACTAACTACACGATGTCATAAACAAGAAAATTATGAGAATTTCTAGACATTTTTCAAACACGATTACTGCTGTTACTTCATTATTTAATCAAATATAACACATTAAAATATTGGGTGCTCTTTTATAATGATCCTGTATTTCAAAAGCACTCTATCGGTGGTCTTAGTGTAGTTAGTAGTTAGTGCATTTAGCTGAGAACCAAAAGGGACCTTGTTCAAATCCCGAAGAACCATAGCTGCCTTTTCTAGGTTGTATTTCTTGAGATCTCGCCTTCCACACAAAAATATTTCTGTGATCTATTATACTGACTGTGTCCTATCAAACCGTAAGGCAAGTAAGCTTCACTTGACGAAATTTTATGATTTTTTTTTAAACACGATAGTTACAGAACAAAAAAATTATGCTAAAAGCAAAAGTATTTAGTTGTTACGTACAAAGATAAGGACCCGATTATTTCAAATAGCCTCTAATTCTGGTCATCAGGTAAAAATGCACATTAGTCTCTCCAGTTTTATCCCCTTATGCTGTAGACGTTTCAAACTGTAACGTTGGCCAGTGAACCATTAAGAGCTTCAAGCAAACTGGCTTCTATGAGAAACGTTGAGCTACCAGTGCTCCTTGGAGCAGTAAAGTTCAAGCACCCACGATGATATCCAGAATCTGATCCCATCTGATATTATCGTTCGCTGTTTAGAAGTCAAGTTGTTTATGCAGCCACCTCGCTGAAACCTTTGTCAGGGCATTGTTATCCTTTCCTCTAGCATTACAGTCACGTAAAATGCTTTCACTTGAAAGTTCAACCTCGACAACTGTTCGCTTGAGAATCGTTGTCAAAGGTGAACAAGGTGGTTTGGTAACATTAATGGAGGGAAATGACAACGAAGGGAAAACCTGGGTTATCTACGCGCTGGGATGAAATGGCTGGGAAAATGGAAACTTAGTGGTGTTTGGGAAAAGAGCAGCTAAGCCTAAAATGAAACAGGTATTATAATAGAACCTAAAGGGTTGATTACAGATTATTTTTTTCTCTCGAGGAATCTCTTTATACAATCTAAAATTTCTGTTTACAAAAACATTTTTTAAAACACTTCACCTTAACTTTATATATATGCAAATAACTTGCAAATTTCATTTAGTACGAATATAGTTTTAATGTTGTTGGGTTGGGTTGTTTTACCTCTGAGCGGCACTTTTTTTGCACACAATGGGCTAAATGGCCAGGTCACATGGATCCCGAAGGCTCAGAGAAGGTTGGGGGAGGGGACCCACTGGAACAGCTGTTGGGAGACAGATGGTAGCCTCCCGTCAAGGCCATCCAGCGTGTTCTTTAACGTGCACAGAGTATGGCTCTCCCGCACACGGGGCCACGGCTTAACATCCCATCCGACGGACGGCGGCCTTTCCAAGCCCATCGGTGTCCCCTACTGACCGTGGGCAGGGCGGGAAATTTTGCGAAGATAAATCTCAACGCTGACCCAGCTGGGACTCGAACCTGGGAACTACAGATCACGAGCCTGGCGCGCTACCGACTAAGCCACCCCCGCCCCGAGTTTTAATGTAAATTACATATTATAATATAGTAATGTATAATAACATTATATATTTCATTGGTTTCTGACGTTGAGAGTGATGGCACTCTTCCAATAACTGTGCTCCCTATCTGCGTTTCAGTTTGATTTCTGTCGCATATGTTATAAAGATAAATAACATTTGACCAATGCTTTTTGTTTCTGTTATCTTTTGACACATTTGAAATTTATAGAAATTTTTGAAGTGGCATTTAAGAAATTAGTAGACCTAAAATAATATGAATCCAGTATTAGCCATAAAAGTCAACCTCATACAAAAATCTCGGTATGCAATTTAAAACAAGCCGTGTTTTATGTGTGTGTGTTTTGAAATTTATAAATGTTCAAATTGTGTGTTTTGAAATTTATAAATTACATATTATAATATAGTAATGTATATTATATACAAAAAATGTATATAATATACATTACTATATTATAATATGTAATTTACATTAAAACTAGGGGCGGGGGTGGCTTAGTCGGTAGCGCGCCAGGCTCGTAATCTGTAGTTCCCTAGTATATTTGTTGTGTGCGTGTGTTTTGACATTCTTATAGTAGTACTTGATTCGTTTTACCTCTGAGTGACATTTTTTGCCAACAATGGGCTAAATGACCAAGTCACAAAGACCCCAGAGTAGGTTGGGGGTTGGGTTGGGTTGTTTTACCTCTGAGCGGCACTTTTTTGCACACCAAGGGCTAAATGGCCAGGTCACATGGACCCCGAAGGCTCAGAGAAGGTTGGGGGAGGGGACCCACTGGAACAGCTGTTGGGAGACAGATGGTAGCCTCCCGTCAAGGCCATCCAGCGTGTTCTTTAACGTGCACAGGGTATGGCTCTCCCGCACACGGGGCCACGGCTTAACGTCCCATCCGACGGACGGCGGCCTTTCCAAGCCCATCGGTGTCCCCTACTGACCGTGGGCAGGGCGGGGAATTTTGCGGAGTAGGTTGGGGGAAGAGAACTCACTGGACAGCTCTTAGGAGACAGATGATAGCCTCCTTCCAAGGCCATCCAGCGTTTCCTTTTAACGTGTACAGGGTGTAGCTCTCCCGCACATGGGACTTAAAATCTTAGCTTTAGGTCCCATCTGTCGGACGGTGATCCCTACTGACCGTGGGCAGAGAGTTTTTCGGAGATAAATCTCAACGCTGGTCCAAATGGGATTCGAACCTGTGATTACATATTACGAGCCTGGCGCCCTATCGACTGAGACAATCCCCTCCCCTTTTTGTTACTTGGACTGGTGAATTTTCACTAGTGTTATTATCTACCTTTAAGAAAAGACATTCCCCATTATCGGCATTGCAGATATTATAATTGAATTTAGCAATAATCTTCTGTATTTTCTAAATTAAGTTAAAAACAAAATTTTGCCCTCGTGAAAGAGACAGGAAAATCACATTTTTGATTTTGAAGAGTACCGTATAATATGATCTTGTCATTTCCATGTTCAACAGACCACCAGTTCTTGGGTTTTCCAGGAGTGAAGGACATTTTTGCAGTTTTAGAGGATGGGTTGTGTTGGGTTGTTTTATCTCTGATCGGAACTTTTTTGAACACCATGGGTTAAATGGCCAGGTCACATGGACCCCGAAGGCTCAGAGAAGGTTGGGGGAGGGGACCCACTGGAACAGCTGTTGGGAGACAGATGGTAGCCTCCCGTCAAGGCCATCCAGCGTGTTCTTTAACGCGCACAGGGTATGGCTCTCCGAACACGGAACCACGGTTTAATGGACGGCGGCCTTTCCAAGCCCATCGGTGTCCCCTACTGACCGTGGGCAAGGCGGGGAATTTTGCGGAGATAAATCTCAACGCTGACCCAGCTGGGACTCGAACCTGGGAACTACAGATTACGTTCTAGAGGATGGAGAGAAAAGGTCATCTTACAAAATGAAAAGGCGCAAATGCTCTTTTAGAGTTTGCAGGATAGGGAAAATGTTATTTTAAAGTTTACAGGGGGAATGGCATCTTAAGATTTACAAAATCCTATTTTAAGATTTATAAGAGGGATAACATTCAACCGATTTCCAATAGGATGGAGAATTGTCATTTTATGATTTAGAAAAGAAGAGGAAAAATACTATTTTATGATTTCCAATGCTCATGTGGAGAAGCCCATTTTATAATTTCCAAGGTGAGGGAAGGTAAGTCGATTTTACATTTTCGAGATAAACGTAACACTATATTTTTTCTCTATTTTCGCGGGTAAAAAGTATCAGTTAAGTCTGCTTTTAATGCTATTGTTAATTTCTAGAGAAGAGACTTGTTCCCATTGTCTCCCCATTTCCATCTTACCCTCCCTTTCTGATATAATAGAACACGAAAATATGATTTTGCTTCTTTTTTTCATAAATACTTAAAAGAGCATTTCTTGGTTTCCCAGTTCTTTTGTTCATAAATCTTTACCTCAGAGTCCTTCTTATTTCAGAGAGCTTTTATTATTTAGTAATAAAGAAGTTGAAAAAAAAGAATTCAAGTAAAAGAATAATATTTTATGTTCCTTTTCGCTAATACAAAATTACAAGTTTTTTTTTTTTTGTCATCCAATTCAAGCGTATTAATAAATGTTCTTTATCCTTTATTTTACTCTGCTTAAAAGTGATTTATATCAACTAATTTAACTCATTTAATAAGGTTCTAAATTTTGCGATAGAATCCTTTTATTTAAGAGTTTTTTCGGAATCAATTAGCCCCGAACATTCAAAACAATATTATTACTTTTTAGACATTTTACAAAATTTTCATAAAGAGCATTTTTTTTTGCTCTTTTACGAATTGCGTACGCTGAAGACAGGGACAGTTAGTAGTAGAATGCTAGTCTTGTGGGCGTAGCTTTTTTTTTTATCTGAAAAGTCTTTAATCTCAGCTAAATTAGTTTCATTTTCATTTTTATTTTTGTATCTGAGTCTCACTAAATTCATTAATGAATTATTGCATCTTTTACAATTGTATCCGGGATAGCTTCGCAAAAACAATTTTTTTCACTTTTTTTTTTAGAGTTTAATTACGACATCTTCAGTGTACAAATTACAATCATTAGTCTTCAGCCAAAGCGACGATCTTGTTGTAGTTAACGTTTTTAATTTGGTCGAATCTTGTGAGAAATCAAACAGGCATTATCAAAAATTGCATTTTACACAGTGATTGCAGTAATTTGTTGTCCGGTGAATCCTGCTACTTTGAAAACACACTTAAAAGGGTTATGCTATTATTTTTTTGCATCTGTTTCAATTTACCTTTTAGAAAAATCATATTATTGAAAAAATGTTTATAAGAAGAACAACCAAGCGCTGTTAGAAAATGTAGTCACAAAAATGTCGTTTAGAAATTAAAATCGTTTCATCTGTGAGAAACGACAAAAAAAGTAACACGAACTTGGCTCAAACTTAATTCTCTAACTTGGCGGTTCTCATCATACAAATGAAGTTCAAATGTTTAAACTTTAAATAGGACCATTCAGTATTCGAGTAATGCCTCAGCAAACTTCAATTAAGATGTTTATTTCCTTTACAGGAACATTTCCTCTTTGCAATTATTTGCCATTCAAGAACTGAAAAGAAAAAAAGAAATAAATTTCGTTAAGCAGCAAAAGCAAGAATAAAACAATCTCATCAACATTACGTTTTATGAACTTTATATTTAAACGAGTGAAAGAGATCGTGTTTTTTTTTCCTGGCTACAGTCACCAGAAATTAAACTACAGAAGAAATGTTGCTATTGTTTTCTTTGATTATTCATTAGAACAGTCTCGTTGGCCGAGTGGTTAATGTACAGTCGCTCAAAAAAATATCCAAACACTATGGTTGATTACAGAATTCAGAAAAAATGTCTGGCAACGATTTTTTTAGAAATTAGTGATCTGGCAACCTTCGTGTCACGTGATTACAGAATTCAGGAAAAATATCTGGAGCGTATACAGCAACTGTACACGCTCCAGTTTGCTGTGAACGGTAACTGCACACGCTCAATATATCCGTGAGTGAGCCCACACGATCCAGGTCTTTGTGAGCTCACACGATCCAATGTGCTGTGAACATTAACCGCAACCGCTCCAGTTTGCTGTGAACGGTAACTGCACACGCTCCATATTCATTGCATTATATATTCATACGCATTATATATATTAAAAAATATCCGAACACTAGGGTTGATTACAGAATTCAGAAAAAATATCTGGCAACGATTTTTTTAGAAATTAGTGATCTGGCAACCTTCGTGTCACTGACACGAAGGCTGCCAGATCAGATGTCACTGACACGAAGGCTGCCAGATCACTAATTTCTAAAAAAATCTTGCCAGATATTTTTTCTGAATTCTGTAATCAACCCTAGTGTTCGGATACTTTTTTGAGTGGCTGTACTTGGTTGCGGATCAATGAAATCCGCGTTCGAGCTCCGGATAAGGATGAGTGTTCCTTCCGTTATCACAGACATTCTTTACGGCTTATTATACTGTCAGATCGTTGTGCCAAGCAGCTGCTTCAGGGGTAAAAATATCACAGTGGGTGCTCAGCTGTGAAAAAGAGATATTGATTCTAATAGGAGGTAAGATTTGTTCTTAATACCGTCTTCACAACAGCTTAAAAAAAACTAGGATAAGAATTTTGGATAACTTATGCAGTTGTGCTGCTTGATTTTGGGAAGGTAACTTCCTTCAAATATTTTGTACGTGACAGCAAAAGATACAATTGAAGTCTCTGTACTGTAAATGAAATTAATTGGTCTTTTTCCGTCTAATTCAAATAGTGCCAATAATAATAATGAAAATAAAGCTCTACTGATAACTTGAGAACAGTTTTTAATTGGAAAACAGTTCAGCTTTAATAAAGATAATGCGTAACATATAATTTAAAAAAATACGAGGATAAGTCGGAAAGTAAGGTTTCTTACATAATTCCTGTGGAAGTCAGGTAATTTCACCAAAGATAACATACAGGAAACGTCCCCACATACTTGATACTACTCACCTGTCTAACGTTCCAGTAACAAGGATACTACTCACTGCTCTCACGTTCCAGTAACAATGATACTACTCACCGCTCTCACGTTCCAGTAACAAGGATACTACTCACCTCTCTCACGTCCCAGTAACAAGGATACTACTCACCTCTCTCACATCCCAGTAACAAGGATACTACTCACCTCTCTCACGTTCCAGTAACAAGGATACTACTCACCGCTCTCACATCCCAGTAACAAGGATACTACTCACCGCTCTCACGTTCCAGTAACAAGTATACTACTCACCTCTCTCACATCCCAGTAACAAGGATACTACTCACCTCTCTCACGTTCCAGTAACAAGGATACTACTCACCGCTCTCACGTTCCAGTAACAAGGATACTACTCACCGCTCTCACGTCCCAGTAACAAGGATACTACTCTCCGCTCTCACATCCCAGTAACAAGGATACTACTCACCGCTCTCACGTTCCAGTAACAAGGATACTACTCACCTCTCTCACGTCCCAGTAACAAGGATATTATACAATAATCTAAAAGTTCGGTAATAATAATCAGAAACTTAACATCTCCATCGACTCTGTGCCACAACGATTGGATATCTGCACAATTCCTCTATGGCAACATTGAGTCGACATCTGAAAGAGAACCATAATGACCATTAAAAAAATCTCGGTGCAGAAATACAAAAGAAAAACAAGCAAATAAATA
The DNA here is from genome assembly GCA_038380435.1 of Ryuthela nishihirai. Classification (NCBI taxonomy): domain Eukaryota; kingdom Metazoa; phylum Arthropoda; class Arachnida; order Araneae; family Heptathelidae; genus Ryuthela; species Ryuthela nishihirai. The sequence continues at coordinate 42,077,627 of JAWZYU010000011.1, read as the reverse complement.
AGACAAGTGATGAATAAATCGCAAAAAGTTCAGCTGTGAAAAAAAAGAACAAAGATCTGTTAGATAAACTATCGAATTTTGTAATTGAATTTTGAAAAAACTTATCCTTAGAAAATACATTACCATTAGCTGCATAATTTCACCTTTTAACCATTTTCGTTCTGAAGTGTCAACTGCAATAAATAAAAGAGCTGACCTCTTGTTTCCATCAGCAACCAACAGTCAGGTTTCGCCCTTCTTCGGTGCACGAGAGAAGACAAGAAAAGTTAGCCAAGGTTCCCAAGCCAATAAACACTCCTCCAGTTCCATGTCATAATCAGCTTTGGGTGCGCCAAAGGATGTGAGCCAATTTGTATGCAAGTTAAGGCCGTGCGGGGCAGATGAGGTCTGTCAGCCTGTCAGCCACGTGCCCCGGTCTCCTCCTCGCTCCCCCTCACATCTGTGACATATTGATTAATATAATATTTCGTCTGCGGACCGCCCAGACAGAAGGGGAAAGTGGGAGGGGGGGAGATCTGGACTGAGGCTTTCTAATTCTTCATTGTCCCAGCCTCCCAACTCGTCCACCCCAACCCTGCCACATGGCAACCAAAACGCACAAGCTCTGAAGAGAGCTGCCGTTTGATATGGAATGAGGGATTGTCGGAGGCAGAGAGAGATGAATGGGGGAGTGATGGTGTAGGGGGGGAAGATGAGAGAGGCACAATTTGTGCTGAGCTGCTTGAGCAACTGACTGCCCAGGGCCAAACAAGGCCTATCAGCCCCCACCGAATATAGGTTTACAGGCGAGGAGGACGTTTCTAAATATGTCACCGTTGTGGTCAGCCACTAGCTCATTTGTGGGGTGATTGTGAAGAGTTTAATGTTCCATGCTTCATCACATTGATTTTCCATCCCCCCTTAGCTACCCCTAACCCTCACCCCTACCCAGCCCCTAAGGTGGAGTTGATATTTGCCCTCTAGTGGCAGAATGAAAGGGAGGTCTTTGTGATAAGCATTCACTGCACTTTGGAGAGAGAGAAATGATGGGTGGAGGATGCGACTCTTTTCTCCCTCTTGTTATAAAGGCAATTAATTTTTGAAAAAAGGAAAGGGGAGAGAGGGAGTGGCTTTATTAAGTTTATGCCATTGATACTAATTAATGAATCATCTGAATGATTTTTTGTGCAAGTGTAACTCTATTTGAAGTGTTGGACTTTGGACAAAATTTATATTTGCATTTAATTCCTCTGAAGTTTGGTGTTCACTTTAGCTTGATAAATGATGACCTGTGAGTGATACAGCGTTTAAAAAAAGAGTGGTTAACGTGCTTGGTATTCAAAGGAACCTGGGTTCGAACCCCGGGTAAAGCATGGATGTTTGTGTTGCTTTTCTGCTGAGGTCCTGCCATCCTCATAGACCTTCCACTGTGTCGTACAAACTGACAGGTCTCTGTCAGACCTCTGTGACAAGCAGCTGCTTGAGGGGGGTATTAAATTTTAAAAACACTTTTCCGAACAGATTTTTTTTTCTTCTAAGGATCAGTCAGTGATTAAGATTGGACTTCAGTTTCAAGCTACCCTTGGCTGACCACCAATTACAGAAACAATGGTTTTAATTCAGAATTCTCTTCATCAATATAATTAATTTTCACTTAAACATTTAATTAGTGAGTAATAAAGAATAAGATAAACGACGGCTAGTTCAGCATTCAAGGTATTTGTGCATATTGCAATTGTTTATTTACATCAAAGTTTTATAACAAACTGACAGGCTTTTGTCCCTCTATGGCAAGCAGTTGCTTGATGGGATTTTATTTTATTTATTTTATCAGTGAACTGCAGAAAAATTGCTTTTGAGGGTGAAACAATTCTTTATAGGCTGAGTATGTTTTAACGTTCTCCTTAGTATCTACATTTAAATGCATTAAAGATATTTTTATTCTCATTAACACTGTTTAAGACTACATACACTGCTCGACATTGAATGTGCCCCACCAGAAGGATATGTCGTACAAACATACAAATAGAAGGGTGGGTGTGCGCAGTTGAGATATGCAAATGATGATAATCCGGAACCAATGACGTGTGTGGCTGAAGAGATTAACGGTTCAAGAAGGAACAGGGATGGCATTGTGTTTATGCAGGTGTAAGTCGTACGAACGGTTGAGATTAGGTGGTTCCACACAATGATAAATTGTTCAGCGAAGGCCGAAAATGCTTGATACACACCGTCTGCAGGTTTATCCCATTTGGATGCTTTTCAGAGAGTAAGAATTATAGGCCTATGTGAAGCTGGTGACTACATGTCGTGTCACTGCCCATGTTATTCATCGGGATGCATGAACTGTTGGACACTGTTGGCAACAATGGCGAAATGAAGGTTCTAGCGTGCGTTACAGAGGGAGTGGTGCCATCCGACAGATGTCAGCATGGCTTGATAGGCGCATTGTTCGACATGCTCGTTCGTCACCACAGAGCACTGCAGGAGATATTCGACGGCCTGTGTCAGTAGCCATGGACGTCCCCATAACGATCCGAACTGTAAACCGAAAGTTGAATGAGGCACACTTGCACTCTAGGAAACCTTACTTCGACTGCGATTGACTGCAAACCATTGCAAGCTCGTCTGGCTTGGTCCCGAAGTCATGCGAACTGGGGTCACGAATTTTTATTCGTGACCGCAGAAAACACCCACAAACACCGTTGAACACCCCGAAAACACCCAAAACACCCCAGAAACACTGTTGTGTTTAGTGATGAATCCCATTTCTGTCTGGGTCTGATGATTGACGAATCCATGTATGGTGAGAACTTGATTAGAGTATAGATCCAGCTTTTGTTCGTGACCAGCACACTGCCCATCAGTCAGGCATAACGGTATGGGTGCTATTGGATAAGATAGCAGGTCACATCTTGTCCGCATCACGGGAACACTGACAGCTGCATGATACGTTAATGTGGTTCTGCAGCCCGTTTTGCTACCGTTCCTAGGAGGCATGCATGCATCAGCCCATTTTCCAGCATGACAATTCCCATGTACACACTGCTAAAGTATCCAGACAATGTTTGCAACGTGTTCAAGCATTGCCATGGCCAGCATGATCTCCAGATTTATCCACAATAGAAAATCTGTAGGACCATATTGGACGATGTGTGCAATCCTTTCACAGGCCGATGCGGCATATCGATGAATTATGGGAGTAAGTCAACGCTGCTTGGTGTGCAATTCCTCAAGACCATATCCGTCTTCTGTATGACTCCATGCCACGCCGTATTGCTGCCTGTATTGCCGTTCACGGCGATTTCAACCACCTATTGAGGCAGTGACATTGTGCTGCAATATCTCATCTTTTAACCGCTGTAAGTGGCTGCAAATTAAATCATGGTATGCCAATATGTATTGCTATGTGTGTGCTATATTTCACCCCTATCCCCTCACTCCTTCTGGTGGTGAAATTTCAGTGTCGTGCAGTGTAGTTTGGTTGATAGTTTTTGCATTTTACTCTCTCCTTTTGTGCACGCAGTAGTCTAAATGGCTAGTCACAAGGTATTAGAGAAGGTTGAGGGAAAGGAACTTACCAGACAGTTGTTAGGAGATGGATGGAAACCTCCCATCATGGCATGTTCTTGTGCAGAGGATATGGTTTTCTTGCACACGGGACCACGGCTTTATGCAATAGGATGGACGGTGGCCTTTATGGCAAGCTCAAAAGTATCCCCTATATGTACAATCATAGGGTGCATGATTAGCCCAATCTTTATCTCAAACTAGACAGCAGAAAACAAAATATGTGTGGCGAGTTAGAAACAGGAGCTTAGCGAAAGGATTATGGTTGGGGGAGGGGGTGGTGGAAGAGAACCAAATTTTTCAATTTTCCCACTTTTGGAAATAAATTTTTCCAAGAGAGAAATCACTACTTCAAATTTAATTTCTCTGTGTGGGACGTACGATGGAATTTGTTCCAGGGAGGGAGCAAAATTCTCAAAAAATTTTGCGAAGTTGCCTCGATTTTTGCCAAATTGCCATAATTTTACACAAAAAATCGCAATTTTTCCATCTCACTGAATTTTACTAAGTCACTTCGAATTTTCCCAACTCCAATTTACATTGAGGGGGGAGCCCCATGCCCCATTCTCCCTGTTATGGACTCTCTCCAGATGTGATGAGCTGGGCAAAATGTTGCGGCCACTGGAGGACGATGAATTAGTCTCTTGATTGCCTTCACCCTTGTTTCGGTGAAATAACAGGTTGGTGGGTTGTTACACCAGTACCGACGTATGCCTCATATTTGCTCTGCCAAGTAATGTATGAAAATATGTCCAACAATTCACAAATAACAGTAGTATAAGGCCGACACAGTTTATTCACACTATATACAATTGTGTGCTGGGAATGCTCTCGACTCCGTAGGCCTTTGCTGCTGCAAACAATTACGCAATGAGGTGGAGAACCGCACCCTTTACAGATTCTCGCTTTACCAACCGCAAACTCGGCGAAAGGATAATTAACCTTTGCCTACAATGTGGTTCACACCGAATCCACAAAACTGTATTAGATTCACCAAGAATCTTGATTCTCACTTAGAAAAAAGGAATTAGAAAAAGGAAACCCTTTCCTTAAGGGTTTCCTTTTTGAGAAGAGCGGCGTCCCCTTGAAGCGCATCAAACGTCCTTCCAGTTTGACAGCAAAGCTCAGACTTCTATTCTCATACAGAATCGAACTCCCTCCTTAAGGGTTTCTTTTGAGTAAGAGCAGCATCCCTTGACGCGTATTCATAAGTCCTTCCTGTTTGACAGCTACGCTCAAGAGTCTTATTTCCTTATTGCACGGTTCGTCTCCCGCACTCACACTCGCGCCCCAGGCCAATTGTAAAAGCCATAAAAGGGCTTTTGGGATACGTCAACCCATGCAGGCAGCCAGCTCAGATCCGAAAATTACATCTATGAGTCACATCCCCACAATAGCACTTCCAAGAACACACTTAATGCATAAAAATATTTACAATAACAAAAAATGCAATAAAATGCAACAATAAATAAACATAAATAGAGTAGAGGGACATGACACCACCCATAGCTTTACCCCTGGTTAGAAGCTTTAGTTCTTCTGTAGTTTAGTAATGCTAGTTACAAGAGTTCCATTACCAATACATTTCTGTCTAAAATGAACCTTTTTTCTGTGAAAAACTATAACTGATTTAAGTGTTAATATTCATAACTACAATAAAGGTGAAATTTAACTGATACAAAAAGTGTCGATTAGTCTTCAATTTCAATCTGATACAATAAAAATAAAATTACTCTTTAAATAGATAACTTGATATGAAGCTGTAACAGGAGTCTGCCAGTACAAAATGTCAAAGAATAATGAGAAAGATGGCTCAGAAGAGAAAATAGCACGCCATAGAAAGAAAACATCTCCCCCTGAATCATGACACGAAATCAAATCTCTTATTTCCTCAATCGCGCTAATGTTAGCTGCACTTAAAATCATGTTACGACAAGAAAAATTCCGGTAAAAGAAAAATGGATATGACGTGCAAAAATTAGATGTATTATTTCTCAGTCGTATAATTTTAAGATCTTAGTAGACGTACTTAAAATCTGGGTATGCAAACTGAATGAACCTATGAATAGGTTTTTAAAAGCTGAACATTTGCATTATTTCTTGGAAATCAGACTATAATTCGAAACGTTTTGCATGTAATCCCAAAACTACTTAAAAAATGCTAGTTAGAGTATAAAAAATGAATTTAATTGTTATCAACATAAAAAGGAACAAGAAATTGCTTGATACGTTCATGGCTACATGGCACGTTCATTTATTAAAACATTATTGTTGCCATTGTTGCATCAAAATAATTTAATATTTAATAAAAATTGTAAGTTGAATAATTCAGAACTATTTATTTAATATTTTAATAAAGATTGTAAGCTGACTAAATAAAAACTATTTATTTAAAAATTTAATAAAAATTGTAAGCTGAGTAACTAGCAACTACGTATTCATTTAATATTTTAAAAAAGACTGTAAGCGGACTAAATAAAAACTATTTATTTAAAAATTTAATAAAAATTGTAAGCTGAGTAACTAGCAACTACGTATTCATTTAATATTTTAATAAAGATTGTAAGCTGACTAAATAAAAATTATTCATTTAAAAATTTAATAAAAATTGTAAGCTGAGTAACTAGCAACTACGTATTCATTTAATAAAGACTGTAAGCTGACTAAATAAAAACTATTTATTTAAAAATTTAATAAAAATTGTAAGCTGAGTAACTAGCAACTACCTATTCATTTAATATTTTAATAAAGACTGTAAGCTGACTAAATAAAAACTATTTATTTAAAAATTTAATAAAAATTGTAAGCTGAGTAACTAGCAAATACCTATTCATTTAATATTTTAATAAAAACTGTAAGCTGAATAGCTAACAATTATTCATTTAATAATTGCAAAAGGCTTACCGGGAGAACAATATCCTGTGCACTTTAAAGAACACGCTGGATGGCCTTGACAGGAAGCTTCCATTTGTCTCCCAACAGCTCTCCAGTGTGTCCCCTCCTCCGAACTTTCTCTGAGCCTTCTGGGTCATTGTGAGCTGGCCATTTAGCCCATTGTGTGCAAAAAAAGTGCCGCTCAGAGGTAAAATAACACAACCTAGAGAGTAAAATAACACAACCTGAGAAAAAGGAAAAATTGGGAAAAAATTTTAATCTTCGAAATTGCACAGAAAATACAAAAGAAGCTCATAATAAAATCTGTATCGTCTATTTTATTGTTAATCCATTGAGCAGAGAAACATGAATTAAAAAATTACTGAACATTGCCAACAGAATTGATGGACTTTTAACAGATTCTATTCGAGAAGTTTTTATTAAATGATCATTAATGTGAAATATGAATTGAATACATAAATGTAAGACTGGACAAAAGAAATATAAGATCAAAATTTTTAATGTTAAAAAAAATAAAATTGTATATCTCTATTTTATTGGAGCAATATCTCGAAATAATAATGGAAATAGTAAAAAGAAAACTATGACTAAAATATCGTATATGTAAAGTAAAAATATGATCATAAAAATTATTGAATTAAAAACATTAGAAATAGTCACAACTTAAGTTAGTTGGCCGTCCCGTGGCCGAGTGGTTAGCACGCTTGGCTACTGATCTAAGGGACCTGGGTTCGAACCCCAGAGTAAGGCATGGATGTGTGTGTTGTTTTTCTGCTGAGGACCTGCCATTCTCTCAGACCTACTACTATGGCATATAAAACTGTCAGACCTCTGCGGCAAAGCAGCTGCTTGAGGTGGTATTTATTTATTTTTTGTAAGTTAGTTGAATTTTGCGAAATCATGCCTTTTTTTTAAATTTCGATATTTTAGGATTAGTTGATATCAGGATCTAGGGGTGGGGAGCAAGGGGACAATGCCCATTTCTTTCAGAATGCTAGTGGCGGTAATGGAGACAAAAATATTATTTAACTTATTGTTTTATGCATTTTCAAAATATTTTTTTTAAATCTGTAAAATGGAGTGGGAAATGTTACGTTGCATTGGAAATCCAATGTTATGTTGCATTGGAAATCCCTTATCTTTGCACATTAATTATCCCTTTTACATTTCTTAGACTGGTCTCATTAAGAAGAGAGTGGGTATGATTCCCTTGCATGAACCCTACACCCAGTTCCGATTAAAATTCCGCAGTTATAGTGAAATTAAATAGCTCCTAGTTTCAAGCAGATTCATCATCTAATTTAAAATTGTACTTGAACTGAAAAATCTATAGAATAGTGACTATAACATATGAAATATCTCTTTTAATCATTTCAACGTATTGATCTCCTCACTACTAAGAAATATCAAGCTTTTGGTGGATCATAGAAGAAAGAGATTGGATGTTTTCTGAGCGAAGTCGAGCTAATATAGGGATTCGGCAATTAATATGAAAGTATCCATGACCTACTAGTTATTAACCTCAAGGCGGGTAAATCATATATTATTGAATGTGTTTAGATAGCGGATACTAAGCTGTCACCTCAAGCATTCCCCCTTGGCTATTCAATAAATGAGGAGGTCACTAGGAGGTGACGGAAGGTTGCAAAGGGAATGATGCTTCTCATCTCAGCTCAATTCGCAGCTTGTTGAACTATGTCACCTTTTATTATCCTTAAAGTCTTTACTCTTAGCAAATGCAGTAAATGGGCATAATATGAGACAATTGATTTTCTGCTGTGGGAGTCTCAAGCTTTAATGTCAATAATATCTTAAAGATATTATATATTATAATTTACTGCATCTATTTTTTAAATAGTGTTCATAATGTCACTCGTGCAATTTGTAAATGATTAAAGTAATCAGGAATGGTTCGAGAATGACATCCACAAAAGACATTTATACATACGTCCACATAAGGAAAAAAAAAAGAACATATTCTTGATAGAAAATTTTAGAAATGGTTTCTTCTCAGAATGAAATTTTACGATAAAAGTTATTCTGGATATCGAACTGGGTTGGATTGTTTCACCTCTGAAGGTGACTTGTTTGCAAACAATGGGCTAATGGTCAGGTTACAAAGATCCCAAGGTCTCCGAAATGTTGGGGGAAGAGGATCCATTAGACAACTATGAGGAGACAGATGGTAGTCTGTCTCTTAATAGTGTTCTAATCCTGTTCTTTAATGTGCACAGGATATGGCTCTTCTGGATGGCGATGTCCCATCCTACGGACGACAGCTTTCCAAGTCCATTGGTTGCTCATTTTCAGCAAAGAAAGAGTGGGCATAAGCAGAGATGAAGCTGAACCCTGGCCCAGTTGGGATTCTAATCAGGGAACTGCAGGTAATGAGCCTGGTGCTTTAGCGACTGGATCAACCCACCCTTCTGGATATTAGACTGTGTAGCAGAGTAGTTTGCACAGTGTTTCACGTGATTGATTCATATTACATGCACAATGACTACAACAGCGTTCACGTGGGTATATGGTACAAGAAAGAGAGTTTTGCTTCTGTCGATGAAAAATCTGACGAGGTTTGTACTCGTCAAGAAATCGTCAGTTAGAATGTAAAATGCGGCAGACATGGTAATGAAACCAGTGAGTGCAGCAGAAAGATACTGGTTGAAACACATATAATTTGCATATCGTTCATGTACGTTTTGATAATAACAATTGGCTTGGGAAAGAAGTCTGTGAAATATTTGTTCCCTATATATTGCAGTTTTATAATTCTCAGCTAAATACACATACCTAGTTTTCCTATGAATATTTAGCCGTTTCATTGACATCTACTTTGGGTTATATTAATCAATAAAATAAATTATTTTTGTTTTAAATAGCTATGCATGTTGCTTTTTGCTGATGCGCGGCGAAAATTTTGGATTCTTGAAATCTTGAATATCTTGAAGGTGTGTCGTGGACTCAAAAAGGATGGGAAGCAGTGACTTACGAGATGACCCGTTATATTTTAAAAAAATGTTCCACTTAAGATCGAGTTTTTTAAGGTCTTTTCGTCATGTTTTAAACTGCGGACTACATCTTTATCACCTGTAATATTGGATTAATATGCTAACCGATAATAGAATTAGCTACAGTTGCTTGTAATATGCGCAGTGGAAACAAGAGACAATATAGTTCAAAAGGCAAATGACAATCAGTAAGAATCCCTGGACATTAAGAGTGTGATTTCTCTGAGAGTTACCATGAAATAAATTGATATCACCAAATTTTCAATAGTTTTTGGCTTCTGAATTAAGTTTTTTTCCCCCCTGACCTAGGTTTTTAATTTGTCTCACTTTTCTATTTAGATCATTGCTGTTTCTCTTTCATTTGACTTTCAAAATCAACCATGAAATATTTTATACGAAAGGAGGAATACATTTGTTGATAAGCATTCATTTTCAAAAATTAATGAAACAGCAGCGACTCGCGAGTTCTGTAATGTAGACTTGTCAGACGTTAAACCTATTAACTCTAAAGGAAATCCTTCACAAAGAGAAAAAAAAAAGCCATAAACAACGTTTTAACAATAATAATAACAAAAAAAATCCAGGAAAATACCATAAAATTCAACAATAGCGAATTTAACAGCACAATTTTTTAAACAGATCTGCTTTAAAATTCTAAAGCAAAAAAAATCAGATTCTGATTCAATCAGGCAGTATGAACCATACATGCTAAATTTGGAGTTAATAAGTTTAACTTCTGACAAGTATCAAAACATCATTGCTTAGTTGGGTAAAATATTCGTGGGGATCAGCAACTAAATTTCTAGTCTGGGTAGACATATTCAGTGGCGAGCATACATGTCCAGTAGCATTACAGAAGGTTCCAATTGAGGGTTTCTATCCATTCAAGAGGTGTGGGGGTGGAGGAAGTGGGTTTATCATTGTTTCGGAAACCAGGCACTCCGGTGTTTTAGGAATGTTTCGAATGATAAGCATTTATCCAAGCTTTCAAACGGAAGCCTAGTTGCAATCCATAGCTTCCTCCCCTCCCTTTCCCTGCACCCAACATTACAAGTAGCAATGAAGGCGGTTTTATTATAGAAGTCATATTTTACATCGCGAGAGTCGAGGGAGCTGAAGCGTTCCTATGAGGGTTTGAGGGCAGCTGTTTTCTCCTCTACTCCTATCTCCTAAAGCCCATATGTTGGCATAAATTACTTTCCTCCATTGCATTCAGATTGACTCATGATACGTGTCTTAGCAAATTCTCTTTGTAATCTTTATTTTAAACAAACCACTTTTATCCGTATAATCGAAAATGTAAAACTCTGCAGAATTAAAGGTGTTTTCAAAAATACTGTAAAATGATAATGACATTTCTTTATTATTGAAAAATTTTCATCAAATCTTGTACCCAAAACTGCATTATCTACCACCGAAATGCCTGGGAAACTTCTTATAATATCCTATATGTCATGACTTTTTTCTCTGGATTTTGGGTAGAATTAAGTAGGAACAGGAAAGGATCTAGGAAAAACATGTGGGGAAGGGGGAAGTGATTGACTAAGGTCGAAATGGAACGGAAAGTCGTTCTGACTTTCGGGGCGGGGGTGACTCAGTCGGTAGCGCGCCAGGCTCGTAATCTGTAGTTCCCAGGTTCGAGTCCCAGCTGGGTCAGCGTTAAGATTTATCTCCGCAAAATTTCCCCGCCCTGCCCACGGTCAGTAGGGGACACCGATGGGCTTGAAAAGGCCGCCGTCCGTCGGATGGGACGTTAAGCCGTGGCCCCGTGTGCGGGAGAGCCATACCCTGTGCACGTTAAAGAACACGCTGGATGGCCTTGACGGGAGGCTACCATCTGTCTCCCAACAGCTGTTCCAGTGGGTCCCCTCCCCCAACCTTCTCTGAGCCTTTGCGGTCCTTGTGGCCTGGCCATTTAGCCCCATGGTGTGCAAAAAAATGCCGCTCAGAGGTAAAACAACCCAACCCTTGCAAAATACTATCCAGCTCGACCCTCTCTTGGGTGTCACCATAAGCCAATGGAATATCACCCGGGTGCCACCACTGTCTTACAGTGCCTCACGTGAGCCAACGAGATACCACTACCCTGTCTACGTGTCATCAGTGTTAGAGTGTCACGCCAGCCAATGAGGTACCACTACTACACCTGGTGTCACCACTGTCACTGCAAGCCAACAAAATACCACTATCGCGCCCTGGTGTCACTAGTGTCACGCGACCAATGCGATACCATTTCCTTGCCTGGGTGTCACCAGTGATACTGCAGGTGTCAGGGACTGGGTTCGAGTCCTGTATGACATGCTTGTGTGTAGAGCTTCTAGGTTATCTCGGTTCTTAAAAAAAGAACTTTTTTTACACACACATTTTAAACCCATTTTAACACCCATTTTAAAAATGAAAATCCTACTTACTATTCACTTTTCACAGCTACCTGAATTATGAAGACTCTTCACACAGATTATTTCTTAATGCCTTCACACAGGAATTCCAGCAATATGACATTATGGAGCTTCCATAAAGGCCAAATGGACAGGTCAAATTTAGACAAAGATAATTTCAAATATCTCTTTCAGAACAGCAAAAATATGAAGGGGGTATGTTTGTTTTTCAGCAAATATGGCAATTATGCTTGCGGCTAAATTTAAAAGAGGGATTAAAGTTCCGAAGTTATATGTTGCTATGTCTCCACCGAGGACTCGGTGTAGGACGAGAAAGATAGATTTTACGAACAATTTCAGAATACTTGTAATTCTTTTTTGGTTACATAGGAATATGATTGATCATGTATTAATTTGGTTAGCACGCTTGGCTACTGATCTAAGGGACCTGGGTTCGAGCCCGAATAAGGCATGGATGTTTGTGTTCTTTTTCTGCTGAGGTCCTGCCATCTTCTCAGACCTTCTACTCTGGCATATAAACTGACAGGTTCCTGTCAGACCTCTGTGGCAAGCAGCTGCTTGAGGGAGTATTTATTTTTATTTATTTAGCTCTGTTAGGAAATCTGGTCATATAAGAGAACTGAAACTGGGTCTGAACCATCTGAACCATTACCTTGTTGAAGTGTCATGCAAGTAAAGCTTAATAGTTGTGCTAAGGTAGAAAAAATTACTTTTAACACTGAAGCTCTAAAAGACCCTCAGACCGCTAAAGCTTACAATATAAGGTTACTCAATAAATCAATCAACAATTTATTTCCAGATAAAATAGTGTTAACTCTATAAAGTCTAGAAACACTTTACTTTTTTTTTTATTTACATTTGATAGTTGGAAATAACTACCCACAAGAATTACAAACTCGCCTGTGGATAAGAAAATGCACATATGTACAAGGCACAAAAGTATTTTCTGAAGTGTTATTATTCCATTGAGTAATCTATATACAATCTAAATAAGTAATAGAAAAAATACAAACAGAGGTAACAGTAAAAACTTCACTATCAGGTATGTATATTATGCAACCAAGTTCTTAGTTTATTCCTAAATTTATGAAGATTTCTTTCAGTTTTAATACATTCTGGCATTTCGTTGAATATTTTAGGGGCTCTGTAGGCGAAATGCTTCTTAATGAGAGTTTTTTTAGGCTTAGAAATATTAATATTTGGGTGTTTGCTACTTCAACTTTCGTAAACTGATGTTACTAAAATTTGTTTCTCCCAGTTTTTAAACAAATGCAATATGATTCTGAATACATACAATTTTCTTACGGGTAACATATCGAACTCTTTATCAATATTTTTAGTGCCCTCATATTTTCTTTTTTTTTTTGGCAATACATCTTACAACACGATTTTGTACCCGAATAAGAGATTTTATGACTTGAATAATTATAAGTGATAATCACGGTTTGATTACTTACTGAGGTTGAGGATGAAAGGGACCGTTTTAAATATGCTATTCGTGAAACCAATAATGATGTTTTGGATAAAATAAAGCATAGAACACAAAATCATTTTAGTGATAAGGCTATGCAGCTTATTTTTGAAAGAAGGAAAAGCAGAGCCGAGTTCAATCAACATCCTACTATCTTATCAGACGGCATTACAGATAGCTTAATAATCGTGTTAATGATTAATTGGATGCTGATAAAAAATCTTTGGATTGAGAGCCTGGCTGAATATTGCTTTAAGATAAGGCAGAGAAAGCTGCAAAACAGAGAGTTGTATCAGAAAATAATTGCTTTTATAGGAAAAACAACAATGGCATATAGAGATTGAGGGATGAAAATGGCAGGTTACTGACGGTGAGATTTCTGTCACAACTTGATGGATTGAGAATTTCAGAAATGATCCAAACAATGTGGTTAGTTATAATCCCATTTTTTGCAATGAATATATAGGTACTAAGGGATACATGACACCTCTTTTGAAAAGTTTAATAACCAGAAAGGAGGCGAAAAAGTAATAAGCATTTTACTACAGATATTTTGCAACATTTTTCTTTAAAAAGATCACTAATATACCAGAGAGGAGTTCTTGTTCATTCTGGCTCAATCCAGTTGTTTGCCAACCCTCACTCTTAATTCTTTTCGTGATCCTTTTACAGATCCTATTACGAATTGGCTTATAAGTACAGGACTTGTTTACGGAAGTTTACAAGTGTATGGTCTTCTAATAGTCTTTTGCACCCAAAGGGTTAAATGATGCTCATTTTAATCGAGAGAGGTCAGGAGTTAAGGTAGGGATTAGCAGAGAGAAATCTTAATGTAGGCACAGTTGGGACTCGAACCTGGGAACTGCAGAACCAACCTTCGCTCCAGAATGTTAGGATAATCGTCGAAGTCTGTAGCACTGTGAATGTAAAGCTATATTCTCTAATGAAACGTGTCATAATATTTGCGATACATGTATTGTAATAGGGATAAATTATTTTAATTCTGCTATTAATATATAATTTTGAAATGTTTTAATATGTTTTCTTTCTTTATTCTATTGTTTCATCTGTATCAATACAGCTCAAGAAGATTTTCGATTTTAATGAACGAACGATCTGCTAGTACCAAGGACTTCTTACTTTCTTAGTTAAAGACCAGCTTGATGACAGAACTGTGGACAGGAAGATCGGAAAGAGCTAATCCTCTCGCCACGAATCTATCATCTGCATCCAGATGTGGTATTTTCGGGTCATTGAAACCGCGTCAGCTCTATCAACAGCAGTCGGTTTTTGAAGTTCGGAGGCTGAAAGCTGAGTCACGGGAAACTGTTTCTTAAGACTTTTTCTTTCGAGAAATTTTAGAGCAGGAAGCTGACTTAGCAGAAACGAAATGTTAGTAACTGCACAAAAAATCACTGAAAAGGAATTGGTGCAACGGATGCGGGAAACATTTGTGTCTTCTTGAGTTTATCCTTTAAAAAAATAATAGCATCGATTCCAAACAAGACATTATAAAGATTACCCATTTTGCTATGTTTATAGACAGAGGAGTAGCCTTGATTTTTGAAAGGAGAGAATGATGAAAGAATTTAGTATTTACTAACGTAAATTTAAGATCTAATCATTTCTTAGAGTAAAAATTCTTCAAAGACTTGTGCTCAAGTTGGGGTGGAGTGTGACAAAAACACTTCAATCCTCTCCTGGCTATGGCAATATTTGTAAATAATAAGAGTATACTGAATATTGCATAAAGTCATTTATTAGATAGAATTTTATTAGATAGAAAGTAAAAGAATTGACTTCTGGAAATTTACTATACTATGCAAATAAATTAAGCACATATTAAAATTATTTTCCTCTCTTTTTATTATTTCTTTTTTACCAGTCTGTAATTTACGGTTAGATCTGTTTTTATACGATCTTACACATTTGTCAAATTTAAATTAGAAAAGAAAATTCTAGCAGTTAAGCAGCACGGGTAAAAATAATCTCAATTTATTAAGGACGCCATGTAGCATTCCTAAACAAATCAGATTTTCTCACAGCATTGTTCCGAAGATGCACTTATTATCGCGGGTATCATCTAAAACAGCGATGAGGACAATGCCACTACTGGATTACTACACGATAACTTGCGAAATACTTCTAATATTTCTAATTATAGCTTTAAATAATTCCCGTTCTTCATCGCGAGAGTAGTGTAAAAGAATTCAGTGAATCCTCAAGAATATATGCTTATTTTTTTATGAACACCTAATACACGTTGCTTGTATAGTGTTCACGAAAGCGCCTTCCTAAAACATAATTCATCTCCAATCTTTTTTCCCTCCTCCTTGATAGCTCATTCTTCCCATCATGCCCCTCACAACTTCCATGTTCGATGCTGACGTAATGAGCCGTACCGTGATCACAGCAAAAATAAAAGAGAAGAAAAAAAAATCTATAATGCACGAGGAATTATTTGCCCGAGATGCCTGTCTCCTCCCGCCTCGAGCCACACACTAAGTGTATCAGTTTGATATGGGCTGACAGTGGTTTCCTGCATGCACGCCACGTCGCCCGGGGCCGACCAGTTCCGGACACGGGTCGGGTCACGCCTGATGACCCATCCAAACTGGTTCCCTCATTTCCAGAATTATTCACTCGCCAACGACAGGGAGTCTTCTTCGAGCCAAAGCTTGTCTGTTAGTTACGCATTCGCCATTTCAGAGAGAATTCTCCTCTTGCTGTTCGAGCGTGGGTTAAAAGCGTCGTCAGCCGGATTCGAAAGAATAAATACTTGAACTTACAAGCGTGACTTTCAAGGGCGAATGAAACCGAGGCTGCAAATCAGTTTCTAATCCGTTTATGTGTGTGTGATTATGAACAGTTTCGAAATAGCCTCAATTATAATTTATTCACGTGTTGCTGAAGGGTTTTTTTTTCCTCGGTTGTTTCTGAATGTTTGGTTTGTAGAGAACATAATGTCATCGTTTTCTCTATTGAGACTGAATCTGTCACGTTAAAGACCCACGAGCCTGAGGCATTCTGTCTGTAATTTAAAAATATGAGACAGAACTAAAGACATCATTTAACTATCTTAACTGCCCCAGGCTGTTCCTCGCAGTGAACACAAACATTTGCCTTTAGGTCAAAATGCTACCACGCTACAAATCACTTAAACTTCGAATGTGCCATTTGTCTGCACCTTGCCATCGGCTGAAAGAGAATCATATATGGCCCTTGAAGAATCCACGGTTCTGTGTGAAGAAAAGTCAAAAATTTAAGAACATCCCAAATCCATGATTCTCAACATTTGTTTACCAGAGATCCATTTTAAAGAGTCATTTTAGGGCCCATTGCAAGGGCTGTTTAAGAACATCCATGCCAAGAGCCATTGAGAGGAACAGTTTAAGAAACATTTAGAGCACTCGTTATATGAGACACTTTTAAAAGATCCACTTGAAAAGGCGTTTAAATAACCCCATTTCAAGAACCATTTGAAAAACTAATCTTAAGAGATATTTTCAGGACAAATTTAAACAGAATTTAAAGAACCCATTATAAAATAATTTTGAAGTACCCATTTTAAGGGCCGTTTAAAGATAATCTATTTAGTGAGTCATTAAAAGAACCCATTTTAGGAGTCATTTAGAAGAGCATTTAAACCCATTATAAGACACTTTTGAAGGCCCCCATATTAAAGGCAGTTTAAAGATCATCCATTTAAAGAGCTATTTAGAGGATCAATTCAAAGAGCATTTACAGAACCCTTTAAAAGATAATTTTGAAGGATCCATTGTAAGAGCCATTTAGAGGAACAATTAAAAAAGTGTTTAGAGATCCTATTATAAGACACTTTTGAAGGCCCCCATATTAAAGGCAGTTTAAAGATCATCCATTTAAAGAGCTATTTAGAGGATCAATTCAAAGAGCATTTACAGAACCCTTTAAAAGATAATTTTGAAGGATCCATTGTAAGAGCCATTTAGAGGAACAATTAAAAAGTGTTTAGAGATCCTATTATAAGACACTTTTGAAGGACTCAATTTGAGGGCCGTTTAAAGATAATCCATTTCAAGAACCATTTAAAGAATCCATTTTAAGAGTCATTTAGGGGGCTAATTTAAAGAGAATTTAGAGAATCCATTACAAGATTTTTGTAGGACCCGTTTTAAGAGCCGTTTAAAGAATTCATTTTAGCAGCCATTTAAATATACCATTTTAAGAACCATTTAGAGGATTAATTTAAAAAGGTGTGTAGAGAGCCATTTATGGGACTATTTTGGGAATTAAGGATACATTTAAAGGAACAATTTTAAGAGCCGATTTAAATAACTTTTATTTTTAAAAATCCATTTTAAGAATCAATGACACATTTAAATATGAGATATTTTAATATTCATTTGAAGAACTCATTTTAAGAGCCATTCAAACGACCTATTTTTAAGACCCATTGAAATGACTCACTCAGAGTCGTATTTTACAATGTGATCCAAAAGGTACACATCGAACTTACCTCATGCTTAAAAAACCTAACGAAAGTATAATTCGCTTAATTGTAATTACGAGTTTTAAAATAATTTATTTAGTATCTGCTTAAAATAAGTAAACGAAAAATATTTTAAGTGAAAATGTATTAATTGTGGGATTAAAGCAAATCAGCAGAATGAAATAAATCTATTGATTTCATCATAATAATTTAAAAAAATATATTACAATCGTGGATTGCATTTTTCAACAGTTCCATTTTTGCATTAAAGTTACTTCACTCTTTAGTATATGCATTTCCTCCCTTATTATTTGTGTAATATGTTTTCCATGTAGCATTTCAATATTTATATTCTGCAATTCTTTATTGCTGTCAGTTGCTACCTTTTGCTTAACCATAACATTATTCGGAAGTTCTAAAGACTATGGAATACTGTTTCTTTGTTGCTTTGGCTTCTGCTATTCAATAGATTTAGGCTTAAGATTTAGAGTTACTAGAAAAACTATTGATTTTGAACATACTCAATCTTTTTTCTTCTCCAAGGACATCCTCTTAAGTTGCCTTACTTTATACCAATACAATAAAAGTGAACAAAACTATTACATTAGCAATTACAGCGAAGAAATTCACTAACATCATTAGAGGTAAATTCACACAACTTACACACGAGCACCATCTTTCGACTATTCAATCTGCTGATTTAAGTGATATATATATATTGGTTTAAGTCATATTTAACAAATAGAACTCAACAAGTAAAAATAAAAAAACATTTTAAGTAAAAGAAGGGCAATTAAATTCGGAGTACCACAGGGTTCTATATTAGGACCACAATTATTTTTACTATATGTTAACGATCTATTAAATTTAAATTTTACAGGAAAAGTAATTTCATTTGCTGATGATACAGTAATTCTATATGTTAATGAGAGTGACAATGAACTGAAAACAAAAGAAATGAAGATCTGAAACTTTTTTTTTTGATAAGAATTAACTACACTGAATTACAAGGTTTTTATAAGAAGAACATTTCTCAAGCCGATTTCAGATCTGGCCTTAAAAAATGGCTAGCACGTCACGTTTTTATATTACTGGTCATTTTGATTCCTATTAAGATCTTCCTATAAGATCGCAACAAAAGAGATTCATACCAACACCTCCAGGTAACTGGGAGGATACTAGATGTTTTACTTTTTGTGGCTGGCAGCACTGATTGCCAAGTGGGAGAAAACATGTAACAGTAACCTAACCTCAGACCGTCATTCTTGTTGTTTTCATTGTAGGAGGAACACGTGCTGTATGTTAAAGAGTGAATTTTGGCGTTTAAATGGCACAAAGACAGCTTCGCGGATGGGTTAATGTGCCAGATAAGTTTTGTTATGTGTGTGGAAATTATAGTTTAAAATCTCACTGTCGTTCTTTGACAAAGATTGTGAAGAAAGCCTATAACTTGTATTTTGGATGTCATGTAGGAAATCAGGAAAAAACATGGGCTACATATGTGTGCTGCATTTCGTGCTTTGTTGGTCTGAGTGAATAGTTGAAAGATAAGATAAAACCATGCCCTTTGTAGCTCCAGTAGTTTGGCGCGAGCCAACTAGTCACTTACATGATTGGTAGCTTTGTTTAACTAAAGTGTCGGGCTTTTTAAAAAAAACAAAAGCAAAAAAAAAGAATAGAACATTCAATTGTGCCTTCAGCCATAAGGCCAGTTCCTCATGAAGAGTATCTTCCTATACCAACACCTCCAACCAAATGGAAGGAGATGGATTCACATTCATCAGAGGAAGATTTGAGGTGCATACAGATCCTAATCCTACATACACCCCTAAAAAGTTAGACGAGCCTCATCTGATTCAGTAAAATGAACTAATGATCTTGCTAGAGACCTAGGACTTTCGAAACAATAAGCTGAGGTTTTAAGTTCAAGACTTCAAGAGTGGAATCTTCTGTCCGAGAGTACAGTCGCTCAAAAAAGTATCCGAACACTATGGTTGATTACAGAATTCAGAAAAAATATCTGGCAACGATTTTTTTCAGAAATTAGTGATCTGGCAACCTTCGTGTCACGTGATTACAGGATTCAGGAAAAATATCTGGAGCGTGTACAGCAACTGTACACGCTCCAGTTACCGTTCACAGCAAACTGGAGCGTGTGCAATTACTGCACACGCTCCAGTTTGCTGTGCACGGTAACTGGAGCGTGTACAGTTGCTGTACACGCTCCAGATATTTTTCCTGACTTCTGTAATCACGTGACACGAAGGTTGCCAGATCACTAATTTCTGAAAAAAATCGTTGCCAGATATTTTTTCTGAATTCTGTAATCAACCATAGTGTTCGGATACTTTTTTGAGCGACTGTACCAGAGTTTCTCTGTTCAAAAAGAGAAATTTGGCTTTATCTGCTTATTACGAGATGCAAGATGGTTTCTGTTTCTGCACAGATATTTCAGGGCTGACGGAAGAAATTGAAATAACTCACGACTCTAAGGAATGGCGTCTATTTATAGATTCGTCAAAATTCAGCTTAAAAGCTGTCGTTTTGCATAAAGGAAATCAAAAACCTTCCATTCCTGTGACACATGCTGTGGGAATAAAGGAAACTTATGAAAGCACGGAAAAATACTCACTGCTACAATATATGACCAGTTTAAGTGGATAACATGTGGTGACCTAAAAGTCATTATCTCTCTTGCTCGGGCTTTAAGGAGGCTTCACAAAATTTTGCTGCTTTCTGTGTTTGTGGGCCAGTAGGGCCAGGAAGGAACACTACAAAAGACTGGCCCAAAAGAGATGTTTTTATTCCTGGAAAGAGTAATGTGAGGTATAAGCCTCTAGTTGACCCCTCTGATGTTCTGCTCCCACCAGTACACATCAAACTGGGCTTTGAAAACTTTGTAAAAGCTATGGAGAAAACTGGTAAAGGGTTTTGCACTTGAAGGAAATTTTTCCAAAATTAAGTGATGCCAAACTCAAAGAAATGATCATTGTTGATCCTCAGGAAGCTACTGAATGATACTGTTTTCGAAGAAAAACTGAATATCAAGGAGAGCGCTGCATGGAAATCCTACATGTCTATAGTCCAGGACTTTCTGGAGAATCACAAAGAGGAAAACTACCATCAGCTCATTCAAGATCTTCTCAAAAACTATGAAAATCTTGGCTGCCGAATGTATTTGAAGATCCATTTCTTGCACTCGCATCTCGACCTCTTTCTCAAGAACTTAGGAGCTGTCAGTGATGAGCAAGGGGAAAGATTTCACCAGGATATCCGAACAATGGAGGAGAGATACCAAGGACGTAGGACCCAGCAATTATGGGTGACTAATACTGGTTCTTGCAGAAGGAAGAGATACATTAGCACATAAAAAACAAAAATGAACTTCTTGTAAGTATAAAAGATCCTTACTCATGTTTTCTTATTTGGCGTTTCTATGTTATTGCATTTGTTACTTTATGTTCAGTGGTCCGTAATTATGATGTTTCGAATTTTTTTTGCTGTAATCATGTAATTAATTAATGAGTTTTAAGCTGCAGTTTAATAAAATAATCAATTTATTTTCATTTCCCAGATATGCGTGTTCATTGAAATTTGTAGCACATCAATTCGTAATTAAAAAAAAAAACTTTACGTGCTGCAGATTTTTCACAGCCATATTTGAATTCAGTACCCCAAAATTAGTTAAAAACATCCCATTTAGAAAATGTTATAAAAAAAAGTTTAATTTGTTGTTTAGTGTATCTGTTAATACAAAAAAAGACAAAATAAATATATTTTAATATGCAAAGAGGTATTAATACTGATATTGGAGACCTCCATTATCATACTTTAAAGTGTTTGTTTTCATCTAATAATAACAGTAAAATTTTCGATGTGAATGTCAAAAAGTAAACTCTACAGATGCAATGAAATATCTTGGTGTTATTGTCGATAAACACTTGACTTGGAAGAATCACATAGATAAAATAGTTAAAGGTATTAAAAAAATTATGCCTCAAATGTTTTATTGAGAGAACTGTTAGATATATGTACTTTGAAAAAAGTGTATTTTGCATTCATTCATTCTAGAATATAATATGGAATAATTATCTGGGGAAGGACACGTGAAAGTTATTTGAAGTTAATAAAACAAATACACATGTATGTATTAAAGGTAATGACATTTAAAGGAAAATATGATTTATTGTCAAAGTTTTTTGGATTTAAATTTATTGAATGTTGAACAAATATATAAATTAAAACTTTTAATATTTATGCATAAAAAATTTCACATGTTTCATAGGGTAGACAACTCCTACAATACTAAATCTATGGAAAATGAAAAACTAATTGTTCGTAAACCAAATAATGAATTATTAAAAAGATATTTTGGATTATGTGTCTGCTAACAGCTGTAAAATGGGTCCCTTTGGCCCAATCTTCTCTTATCCTTTGGGATCCTTGTGACCTGATCATTTAGCCCATTGTGTACAAAAAAGTGCCGCTCAGAGGGTAAAACAACTCAACCGAAAAGTCCACACTATGATTAATACATTCAATAGTTCCGGAGCCAATGTGGTTACTGATGTACTATAATAAATCTGGAGACGATTCTGTGACTGTCAGTAGCATAGAAAGCATGATTACGGTTTGTACGGTTTATTAAATTGACAACTTTGTGCTTTATGAAAAATAAATCTCAGTTGGATTTCCGTAACTTAATAACCTCATTCAAAATAGAGATGACTTTTTCTACCATGAAACGTTCGACCATATCCAAAACATATTCGTCAGAGGTAAAACAACCGAACTTTAAGGAGGCATGTTAAATATTTTTTCATATCTATTTATACAGGGGATCTCAAAAATATAGGTACAAACTTTTAGGGGAGGTAGATAACATCTAAAGGAATGAGAATTGCATAGGAACCCGTAACCGGAAACGTCACCGTAAGTCAATAGACAGCGCTGTTCATCAGTGCGCTAGAGGGTAAATTTCGGATTTCCTCATTGGAGCGGTAGTCGGTTGACGAAGAACATGCAAAGGTATTCGAACAGGGAGCTGGCAGACATGCACTTAGTGTATGGAATAGCTGAGGGCAACGGACGAGCCGCTCAACGAATGTATCAAGGATTATGACACCAGGAGTTCGTGGATTCAGATCGTTGTCGTTGCTTTCCATCGAGTAGTTGCTGCTCAAAACAATTTCCCCTATTCTCAGGTTGATCTACAGATCTACAGAACGCTTTCCACACAGACATGTACCAGGCCACCGTTTGTTTGTGCGTGCGCATCAAAATTTGTGCGATTATGGGTCATTAAGAGGTAGCAGAAGAGAGGGTAGGCCACGATCGAGGCGTACTCCCGCCATGGAAGAAAGTGTGTTGGATGCCGTGGAGACTAATCCTAGTACCACCACACGTGCCGTTGCCTCTGCCTTAGGAGTGTCTCGTTGCAGTGTACAGCGTGTTTTGCACGGCGAGTCCTTACATCCCTTTCATCTCCAAAGGGTTCAGTTACCTCTCCCCGCAGATCATCCTGCACGTGTGCGTTTTGCGCAGTGTATCTCCAAGAAAGTGCCCAAGATGTGAATTTCCCAGCTTATGTTTTGTTTACTGATGAGGACAGTTTCACTCGGGATGGCGTATTCAATCAGCACAATGCGCATTTGTGGGCTCACGAGAACCCCCACGGTGTGCGCACCCATGCGGCACAACATCGTTTCGCAGTAAATGTGTGAGCAGTTTGGTCGACCACTGCTTAGTCGGGTCATACCTTTTACCATCCCGCATGACCTCCGCGAAGTATCTGATCTTTCTGGAACAGGTTCTACCAGGCTTACTTGCCCATGTTCCAGCAAATGTGAGATGCAATATGTGGTTTCAACATGATGGGGCGCCTCCCCATTATGGAAGGTGTGTTCGTGCGCATTTGAACATGTCTTTTGGGTAACGATGGATTGGGCGTGCTGGACCAGTTGCCTGGCCCCCACGCTCACCTGATTTAACGAGCGTGGATTTCTTTCTATGGGGATCCCCTCAAAGCTACCGTGTATGAATCGCCTGTGGAGTCTGACATGGATCTCGTGGCAAGGCTCGTCTGCTACTATCAAAGAAACTCCAGGTGTGTTCGACCGTGTCCGGCAATCAATGCTCCATCGGTGTCACGCATGCATCGCGTCTCATGGTGGAAACTTCGAGCATCAGCTGTAACATTATGAAATGTATCATCTAGTACGCCATTTGTAATAATTATGTCCAATAACTGCTTTCCCATTAATCATTGTCTTGTGTCCTTTCAGATCATGTACCTCTGCTACCACTTTCCCACGACGTTTCCGGTTATGGGTTCCTATGCAATTCTCATTCCTTTAGATGTTATCTACCTCCCCTAAAAGTTTGTACCTATATTTTTGAGACGCCTTGTATATAAATATTGCTTTTGCTTTTTTAATGGTAACTTCTCAAGTTTTTATAGTCCCTATATTATTCTGTACATCACAAACATTCATTTAACATATAAATCGTTATGATCGACCTTCCTAAAAATTTTGTCCATTTTTTGGGAAGGGGGTAGGGATGGGGATGAAGAAGAGTATTAGTTGAGGTAGTAGTAGTGACATTTTTTTCAGTATATATTATTTGTTATATTAATAACAGATGATCTAAATATGTAGCTCATTTGCTCAGACCACCTGACATGTTACCAGGAGTTCGTGGATTCAGATCGTTGTCGTTGCTTTCCATCGAGTAGTTGCTGCTCAAAACAATTTTCCCTATTCTCAGGTTGATCTACATCATAACAGTGTTGATGTCATAACACAATTTATAATATAATATACATAATGATATTTATAATCTGGGCTGCCCCCGCAGGTCTGTGGAACAACTGTTTTGACAAAACTCTTAAAACAACAAACTCATCACCTCCCCCCTCACCTCCAAGGGCTCAATTAATCAGTAGGCAGTTAAATTGTTAAAAAACTTTTAAAGCATAAAAAGGATATTTTAACACTAAAATTTTAACTTCAGTGATTTCTGTTTCTTTCATTAATAAAGTTTGTTTATTTATATTATTGCGGATATGTTCAATGCATATATAAATAAAAATAAATCCCTCCTCAAGCAGCTGCTTGCCACATAGGTCTGACAGGAACCTATCAGTTTATATGCCATAGTAGTAGATCTGAGAGGATGGCAGGACCTCAGCAGAAAAACGACACATACATCCATGCCTTACTCTGGGGTTCGAACCCAGATCCCTTAGATCAGTAGCCAAGCGCGCTAACCACTCGGCTACGGGACGGCAAGTTAAAAATGTTTTTTTTTTTTGCTTCTTATGGTTAAATTACTCTTCAAGCAGCTCTCTTACCTTGGAAACAGGATAGGATTTGCACCACATGCGCCCTTGGGGGCAAGAAGTGGTAAGTGGGCCCTTATGTTCAGTAGTTTTTTTTTGTGTGTGTTAAATTAATGTCCCCTCAAGCAGCTGTTTGCCACAGAAGTCTGACAGGAGCCTGTCAGTTTATATGCCATAGTAGAAGGTCTGAGAGGATGGCAGGACCTCAGCAGAAAAACAACATCTACATCCATTCCTTAACCCGGGACTCGAACACAGGTCCCTTTCATTAGCAGCGAAGCGCGCTAACCACTCGGCCACGGACGGCTATTTTGTATCAGAAGTATTGATTATTTTGCTTTCACAACCATAAAGAAAAGAAATAATGTAATTGAAATGGATGCAGAAATTTTAATGATAAGCCCTACAGTTTTATTGATAAAGAGTAAAATTAATGTAATAAATTCATGTTATACATAGCATATAACTTGTAATATTCAGTAGCCACTTACGTTTAATAATCGAATCATTCATTTGAACATTTTTTTTTCCTTGCTTTTTGCGATATGGGAATGATCAAATTACACTCAATTATCAAAAGTATTGGGACATTCCCATATTGTGTGAATGGAAAACTGCAATTCAAAGCTCCATAAATCTGAATTAAACTATCTGTAGCCGAAATGTCACAAGGGAAAAAAAATCTAAAAAAATTCCCGAAACCAAGATTTTGAAAAATGTTTGTCTGCTATCTACAATTCTGGAAAATGTACAGTCGCTCAAAAATTATTCGAACACTATGGTTCATTACAGAATTCAGAAAAAATATCTGGCAACGATTGTTTTAGAAATTAGTGATCTGGCAACCTTCGTGTTACGTTATATCAACTCTCTATTAAGGGTGAGCCGTCCCGTGGTCGAGTGGTTAGCACGCTTGGCTACTGATCTACGGGAATTCGAGCCCCGGGTAAGGCATGGATGTATGTGTCGTTTTTCTGCTGAGGTCCTGCCATCCTCTCAGACCTTCTACTGTGGCATATAAACTGACAGGCTCCTGTCAGACCTCTATGGCAAGCAGCTGCTAGAGGGGGTATTTATTTTTATTTAAGCTGTCCCGTGGCCGAGTGTTTAGCGCGCTTGGCTGCTGATCTAAGTGACTTGGGTTCGAGCCCCGGGTAAGCCATAGATGAATGTGTCGTTTTTCTGCTGAGATCCTGACATCCTCTCAGACCTTCTACTGTGGCATATAAACTGGCAGGCTCCTGTCAGACCTTTGTGGCAAGCAGCTGCTTGAGGGGGTATTTATTTTTTTTTATTTATTATTAAGGGAGGGGAGGGTACGATGTCTTTAAAAACCTATTTTGTTGATTTGCCCAAAAGTACCTCCTAAACAGAGAACTGAAAAATAATCCCAGTATTGAAAAATAAAGAAGATATAACTGATAAATTTGAAAATAAAGGAAACGAGCTAACACTTTCGGCCGCGTTTGTCGTGAAACTAGTTACATGAAGACACTTCGAAATTCTTTTCATTAGGATAACTTGCCGTGTTCTCTGATTTGTTTAGCACATTACTCTGCGCGCTAAACTCAGGAAAGAATACATTGGCTGAACGCTCAGTACACAAACCAACCTGTCAGACAAGCTACAGACAACACAGAAGCAAAACAACAACAAATTCAGCAACAAGCAGCGATTCAAGTATCAATGCGCTCTTGTTCATTGCCGGGTAATTGATCACACAACAGCACGTGTTCTGCTGACGGATAACATCAGGACAAGAAAAAAAAACATAAAGAGTAACTGAAACACCTTCAGGGTTAGTTGTTCCGCCCAGGTGTTGTTGTTGATGAGTAAAAATCCATTATTGGCTTCAAACTTAAATAAATCTTACTGATTCGCTACGTGGTGTTATTGTTGGATTTTTAAAAAATAAAGTTTTGATTTGTCTACCGTTTGTTTAAAGGAAGTTGGTAAATTGGTTTAGCATGAAATGCTTTGTTTACTAACCCTACAAAAGATTTTTTGTACTGTTTACAATTAAAAAATGTTAGAATTTATAGTTTGATTGTGTAGATGTCTTTACACGGCCCTCGTCTTATGTTTTTTCCAAAAAAATTTTTGAGGTCAAAACTATTTCATCAAAAGAACTTTAAGGAAGAAGAATACGAATTAGATCGCAAATCAAAACAACAAGTTTGGGTTGGGCTGTTTTACCTCTGAGCGGCAGTTTTTTTGCACACTTTGTGCTAAATGGCCAGGTCACAAGGACCCCAAAGGCTCAGAGAAGGTTGGGGGAGGGCATCCACTGGAACAGCTGTTGGTCCCGTCAAGATCATCCAGCGTGTTCTTTAACGTGCACAGGATAGGGCTCTCCCGCACACGGGACCACGGCTTAACATCCGAAGGACGGCGGTTTTTCCAAGGGCAGAGCGGGGAGGTTTGTGGAGATAAATTTCAACGCTAACCCAGCTGGAGCTCGAACCTGGGAACTACAGATTACGAGCCTGGCGAGCTTCACTTTCCTACTGACCGTGGGCAGGGCGGGAAAAGGACAACCAGTGTGCTCTTTAACGTTCATAGGATATGGGCTCCCCCACCCATGGAGCCACGGCTTAACGTCCCATCCGACGGACAGCTGCCTTTCCAAGAACACCAGTGTCCCCTACTTAACAACAAAGGCGCTTCTGACATTATTAATGATGAGAGTAAATTTCATTTGGGATGAAAATTTTTGATATTTTACAAAAAGAGTCGGAAGTAAATTTTTTGCTGATATATTTCCTCCGGAAAAGTGGATATCAATGAGTTTGGAAACGCACATGTATCTGATAGGACATTAAACCTTGACCCCGTACATTTCCCAACACATTTCCCAAAATGTGGACTCGACGTATTTGTTGGGACTCGATCTCCCAAGTCATTTTGTTGTTTCCGTCACTGAAGCCCTTACCTTGCCTTATATATTCTAGTCTTTTGCTCTCCAGTGCTCGTGCCCATGAAGACGAAGCCCCAGGGATCGAAATTCTGGAAGTCAGTGCAAGATACCGATTCTGGAGACTGGGAGAGGAAATGAGAAAAACAAGTGACTCATCCAGGCCTGACAACTGCCGTCTATCTTTACTCTCATCATTAATAATGTTAGAATGTGGCGAGGAAAGAGACACTGACATTTTTCCTGCTCTGAACCACTTTATCCTGTAGTGCTTGAAAGTTTTAACCAAATTTTTCCTAAGCCACAGTGCCATAGACATCGGTGCTGGCCAATGAACGGGCCCCACACGCTACACAGATGGACCGACCCTCGCCCATGGACCCGGGCAAGTAGCCCGAAAAAGGAAGTGCATTCTTTTTCTTCTGCTGCTGATTCTCGTGTGCGTCGGATGCAAAAAAAAAAAATCGTCTCTGTTGATCCCCAAAACTAAATCTACAGACCAGCCGGGGCCGATAGACCATTGCCGAAACTGAACACATTTAACCTACGACACGCTGAGCACGCTTAACCTACGATATGCTGAGCACGCTTAACCTACGATATGCTGAGCACGCTTAACCTACGATATGCTGAGCACACTTAACTTACAATAAACTGAGCACGCTTAACCTGCGATGCGCTGATGTGTGCCACTGAGGAGGAGAAAATCGGATGTGCAGAACTGATCAATTAAGCCTACAGACGGGCGTAGAGGAAATGGCACGAGACAAACTGGGACTTGACCCATGTGGCCAGGAAAGAGGCACTGACATTTTTCCTGCTCTGAACCACTTTATCTTGTAGTACTTGAAAGTTATAACCAAACTTGTCCTAAGCCACATTGCCATAGACTTCCCGTGTTGTTTGATCCCTGAGGTCCCTATACCTGTTGCTCTTGCAAAGTTAAAAAGAAAAAATTAATTAACAAATGCATTTAATTGGGAAACCTGTCCTGTGATGTTTTCTGTACTTACCCTCTTATTTTAGCCCTGCGTAACAGTAGGCGAAAGAGCCTAGATCTGGAAGTTTTGAGCTAACTGCAAAAATAAAGTTATTGTGACTACAGGCCAATTTTCAGCAGAATGCTGAGCCTGGAGGTTAAGAAAATGCCATTTTACCCTCGTCCTCCTTTTTTATTATTTGCCCCTGATGCCCTCCCTCTCCAGTAAGAAAAGTAGTGCCATAGACTATGGAACAGGAGGAGTGATGCGCCATAGATGAAAATTTAGTGTCTTGTCAAAAATGTATATACAGGGTGTCCCTGAATTCATGGCCCAAACGTGAGGGGTTGGTAGCACACATTGAACCCACCAATATTCATCATAGAATATGCAGCCGCAAACGCAGCGAGGAGTCGGAAATGAAGGACAGACACAGAGATTTCCAAAATGACATTTATTGGAGATCATTACAACAAATGCTCAAACGTCCGACCACCAACGTTGATACAGGCGGCACAACGGTGGAGTAGTGATCGGCGTACCTGCTCCTAAACATCGGGCTTGTTGCTTACATCAGCGGCTGCGACGGACAATTGGGCTACTAGATCCTCCGCGGACTGCATGGGCATCTTGTACACGACACTCTTCAAAGGTCCCCCATTGCCCTCGGCTACGCCGTACATCAGGTGCATATCGGCTTTCTCTGCGTTCATAAACTGCTCCATCTCGTGTCCGGTCGACGCTGAGAATGCTGGGGTTTGGCAGATCCATTAGGGTTAAACCGTGCCGCCTAGTCTACGCCCCCTACCGGCACTGGGCTGCATTTGCGGCCGCATATTCTATGACGAATATTGGTGGGTTCAGTGTGTACTATCATCCCCTCACGTTTGGGCCATGAATTCAGGGACACCCTGCAGTGCGATGATTTTTACGTTTATTTTATTAAAATTTGGAGTTTGTTTTAATCACTTATGTATGTATGTTTTTCATATGTATCCTACAGTTACATGAAAAATAAAATATATTTTTCTTATCTATAGTTATATTTATTTATTTACAGAATCATTGCCACTAGTTGCAGGTTTATCCAAGTAGGGGTTAGTTTTTAATATTTTTTAGATAGACTCTGCATTATGTAACTTTTGTAGTTAAAGTTAGTTATAATATATTGATACTTACCTATCATGCAGTCTCAAATGTAATATTTACAAATGTTTTTCCAAGGGGAGAATTCACCCCCCGCAGAATATGGTACCAGTGTTAACAAACTAAATTGTCGATTCGTCCAGATGTTGTTCCATACCGAGAGAATGGAAAATGACACATGTCTGAATGGAAAATGTTACATACATTAATGGACCCAGTTCATGCCATGTAAACATTCCCCTCAGCCTGACAACCCCTCCAGCAGTATGTACAGAGGATGTGACATATAAGGGATTCATCTCCTTATGTGGTTGTCGCCACTCATTAGCTCTGTCATCTGTACAAAAAACCGGTTATTAATAAATTCGGGTGACACCACTGTCTACACCAATTCTGGAATGCTTGATGGTACTCTTGTTGGTGAATACTCTGAATCTCCTCCCAGGAAGTTCTTTTTTTTTTCAATTTTTAGGAAAAACTAAAAATCACATGGTGCAAAATTGAGGTGAATATGCAGGATGGCATAGGCTGTTTGATTTTTGGCCGTAACTTGCCGAGTGTCAGGATCGGGATGCTGAACCCTACTTCAAATACTTGAACATGTGTAATAAACAACAAGAAGCAAGTCATAAATCTGTCTGTATGGTCAATGCAAAGGCCTTGCGTATAGCTTTATTGCTGTGATACCTCACACAGGTAGTCCTTACCAGTAAAAGGGGCGAGGGGAGCCAATGGAAAGGGCGAATTGAACTTGTATGAGTGAAGGTGCTGATGTTACCTGACCGAAGAGCAACTGATTATCATGATCAGTGGTGACTTTGGCAATTGGAGTGAAAAGAACGACACATGTCTGAGGGTAGGCCGAACGTAGTTCCGAGCGAGGAAAAGTTATTTAGCTGTGGGTTTGAAGCACTATGACTGCGTTGACTGTGATATCCTGTGCATCTAAATGGATACTTCTGCCTTTTCTTCATTGGTACTATACATACCTGTAGTTCTGTGCTAAGAAATAAGTTCTACAATGGTGACAAGCCATCTTAATAATAGAGCAATTGCCCACTGGCTGCCTCCAGTAACTTGTTTTTATAAACAAATAAATGCAATTGTTTTGAAATTACTTGATTTTTGATTATTAGTTGATGGTAGAAGGAATCGGCTATCATTTGCTGCCGAGTACACGAACCAATCGGAGACGAACAAATAAATAGTGAATAAAAGTGGGGCGACATAAAATCCTCACACCGTTGTGAGGATTTTATTTTTTTGAGAGTTTTGTGATTACTGGCATTGCCATGAAGAAGGAGGACCCTTGACACATCTGTTGTTGGACGCATTTTGGACGCCTTAACCATTTTGGGCAAACAATGTTGATTAGTATTGGACATTAGCATTTTTTTTTAGGTAAGGTGCGCATCGGATGCATGTAGCCAGCACTCCTTGGCAATTAAAAAAATGATGAACATCGTCTTCCTTGAGCGAAAGTCTTATCGGATGATTTGAGGACACGGTTCATCTTCTGCAACCCAAACATAGTTGTCGATCTTTCTGGGAATTGTATAGTAATAAAACCACATTCCCTGTGACAATGTCTGTTAACCGTTTGGAGCCATTAAGTTGAAACATTGCCAGCATCATCTTGCACGAATCGACTCTAGCCCTTATTTGCTGTTATGTCAGTTTGTGGGGTACCCATTTGGCACAGATCTTTCGGAACTTTAAGTATTGGTGAATAATTGTTTCCATATTGCCAATCGATTCACTGATATTTAAACTTATTACCTGAACGGCGATGTGTGGGTTTTCCTTAAAAAGTTCAACAACACCTAAGATGGTTCTCTCGTACCTTCAGTCTTCCTGCCTGAGGGAGGTTTTCAAAGTTCTGCCATCCTTCTCTGAATTTGCGCATCCATCCCCTAACAATGCCATATGAACAGGCATGATCCCCACATACTTGTGATAAATCTGCATGAGTATTTTTCGCGTCATCCCCAGGGGAATCCTTGTGAAAATGTAAAATCTTTCCCGTCTTTAGTAGGCTCCATAGCAACAACGCATAGATTTTGCAGCAGAACTTTAGGCGGCGCCAGCGAAGAGAGAAATGGTGATACGGCCTTTGTGTTTAACACATAATGACAAGTTTAGAAAAGCTTTCAAATATGTCGTTGCTCGTTAATTTTAGAAGAACGAGTGTCAAGAACTTTTTGAGTGCCTCCATATATCCTCAACTGAAAAAAGGTTAAATTAGATATTAATTATGAAGATTCTGAAGGTACATGGAGGTCCCATATTAATTTCTCCATATCATATAGGATCTAGATATGTATTCAGAACAGCTTGAATTCGATGTCTTAGATTTGATAAGTGTTTGGAAGATGCGTGATGTGAAATGAAAAGATTCTTGTTGCAATGCAGTTCCCTCAGGGTTGAGTGGAGTGGAATGCCTACCCCTATTCCAAGTTCCACTACATGCCACAGATTTTTAATTGTTTCATATCAGGTGGTTGGGGTAGGCAGGGAAGATGTCTGGATTCTCATCATGATCTTCAACCACTTATAAATTTCATCAATAAGACGATGTATGTCATTGAATATGTTGTCTATATGTACTGTACCCCTTAGTTAGCTCTTTACATACATTAATAGACCCAGTTCATGCCATGTAAACATTCTCCTCAGCCTGACAACCCCTCCAGCAGTTTGTACAGGGGATGTGACATACGACGGGTTCATCTCCTTCTGTGGTTGTCGCCACACATTAGCTCTGCCATCTGTACAAAAAAGTGTACATTGCAATTCATTTGACCATCTAAACTTTTTCAAACTCTCTGCAGTCCACTCGCAACTCTGCAGACGCTACTGAAGCCTGCTTTATGATTTTTGACAGACAGTAAAGGTTTTTCGAGTACTATAGGGTATCAACTACTGAACCTTAATATCTGAGTTTCCTACTCATTGTTCGAGTTGATGTGGGTTCATCTCGTCCTATGTTGAAAGCGGTGGTCACTTGGTGCACAGTTGAAAGCAGCTTTTACTTTACATGCCTCTGTAACTCTAGAGCGTTCCTTCTCATCTAGTATCAAACGTCAACCACAAACTTACTCCTTCCAACGTCGAGACTTCTGTACCATCGTTTTAAAATGGTAGTCTTGGCGATTTTCAGAGTTTTTGCTAGGACGTACCAGGCCGTCATCATGAATTTTTTTGTAAATTGGTTATATATATAGGTGGCTGGACCTCCATAGCCCATGGCTGCCTGAGTATTCTCTATGTCTATCAACATGATTTTAGAAAAAAATGGAGTGACTGAAGATGCTATATTATAATTGATTCCTACGGTATATAGAACTCTAAATGATGATCCGAAAAAAATTTCATCATCATCAAGCAGCCATTGACTAAGGAGGTCCAACCAGTTTATGCAGTTTAGTTCTTTAAATACCAATGCTGTATCTGACCTGTATCCACATCTGCTGCATCTGACCATGTAGACCAATTCTAACAAGGTCCTGATTAACATTTTAGACATCAAAAACGCATTTCATTCAGTTTTGCATGATTTGCTAATAAATAAACTTGAAATGCCTGGAAGTGGAAGAAATATTTTGGAATGCTTACAAACTTGTTTAAAAAGCAGAATTCAAAAAGTAAAAATAAGAGATTACCTAATTTTTTTTTTTGATAGTACATTAGTATAGAGATTCAAAAAGTAAATTCTGGAGTTCCACAGGTTCTGTATTGGGACTAATACAATTTAATGTATTTATAAATGATCTTTGTATCATGAACTAAAAAGAAGTATAGCCTTCCATTATGATACAGCTTGATACATTCACTGAAAATAAGACTATTTTAATTTACGAAATAAATGAATATTTATGGAATATTAAAAAAATGGTCTATAAAATGAATTATTATTATATGTCAATAAAATAAAATATTTATATTTCAGTTTAACACTTAATAAAGCTGATAAATTTAAAATTAAATTATTGTATCATTCAATAAACTGCACAAGACATCAATGTTCATGTAAAGTGATTAAAACTGCATTCATTATAAATATTTTGAAATGTATATAGACATTCGATTAACTTCAAACGAACAAGTCGACCTTTTGACAAAAAAGGAATAATGCTTAAATTATTTTATAGCAGAAATTTTATGAATAATACATATTTGAAACTAATATAGTATAACGCTTGGATTTAATCATGTTAGAAAATATGGACAAATATGTTGGGGAGGATTTTTACTACAGTAATATTGAATCATTGATTACTTTCCAAATAAAATAATTCGATGCATATTAAGAAAAAGAAAATATGACAGTGTTAAATTATTTTAAAATAGTTGCAAATTTTACCATTGCGAAAGATTTATGTGTATAATATGTTTTTATATTTCAAGAGAGCAGAACGGGTACCCAATGTAATCATTTTAATTTTGTATCAATATGATTTTAGAAAAAAAATGGAGCGACTGAAGATGCTATATTACATTTGATTCCTACGGTATATAGAGCTCTAAATGATAATCCGGAAACATTTTTATCATCATCATCATCCTTATGCAACCATTGGCTAAGGAGGTTCAACCAGTTTGTGCAGTTTAAGGAAAAAGAGAGTATAGAGATCCAAAGGAATAAGTGATATTAAAATAGTAATACATAAATGCAAGAAAAGTGCACATATCAATTTTATTTTGCCACTTCCAAGGAAAATCATTACGCAAAAAATGTATGTATTTGGCACCAAATATATTTAATGGTGCACTAGAAATAATAAAATATGAAGTAAATTTTATATGCGTTTATGAAGACTAAAAAAATGTTGTTTTTTTTAAGTTAAAGATATTGAAACATTCGTTTAAAATTAAGTGGGGGAATCTAAATTTAATTATGATTCTCTAAATTTTTATGTCTCTTTATTACGTTTAAAATAAAGAAGATAAAAGTTTAGATTTGCATTTTTTATTAAATTTCTTGTACTGAAATTTCTTGATGTTTAATATGCTAATATTAAGTGTGGTAATATATTAAAGTGTTGCTATTGCTCTTTATTTCTGTATTATTATTAACTTACGTGCGAGTTTTTAAATTCTTGAGGATGTTTGAATTTCCAAAAATTTTGTTTTGCAAATCGGAAGATTGCATCATTAATAATGCAACTATGGAAATGAAATTATGGTTTTCCATTCTGTGAGCCCACGTTAAATATAAAAGTACAGTGGACCTTCGTTATAGCGCTGCTCGCTATACCGCGCACTCGGTTATAGCGCTGGCGATGTTCGCGATAAGTTCAAACATGTTTATACAGGTCCGTGCGGCGTTAGTGAGTATCGCATTTTATTGTTACTGCGTATTGAGTGATTGTGTATGTATTGAGTTCCTGCATGTATTTTGAATAGTGTTTAATTATTGTATGCATGATGAGTAAAAGAAAAGCTTACAGTGTGAAATTTATTGTGTCGCCACCGCGCCGCTCGGTATAACGCGGTTCACCTTATAACGCGGGTGTTGTTTCCCGCCCGACATGCGCGTTATATCGGGGGTCCACTGTATTTCGTTCTTTAAATGCCATTAAAAATTTCCCTGAAAGTAGCACCGTAGAAGAATATAATAATGTCAATAACAAGAAAATTAATATGTATCATTATCTAAAGATAAAGCGAAGGCCGATGCTTGGAAGAAAGTGATAAGAGTAAAGTTAGGAAAACGATACAACATGATGATCCAACGGGTACAGGAATCATTATTTCAGACGGATAGAAATTTAAATTAAATGGAGACACCCAATGCTTCATTATGCAAAATAGTATTATATCTTATGGGATATAACTCTACAGTACAGCAGAAAAATAATTTAATAGCATATAATTGTACTTATGCTTTTTTAATCAATTATACACTCTGCCATTAAAACTTTTGAACAAAACAAAAAGCAACATTTATCTTATTATTAACAAAAAAGAGAAATCATTGAATTTTAACAAAGCGTTTTCGACACATCTTACACGCATAAAAAAAACGACATTTCATCAATTTTTCTGTCTCCTCATTCCCCAAATTGACGTATGAGCTTTCGCTGTAATAATATTTAGCAGTTCATCCGGAAATATTATATATATGTTCACATATATTTACTTCTACGTGCCACGCATTGTAAATTTGCACCAATTTGTTAAACTATAAACCACAGAATTTCAAATGGCATTTTCTCATGAAGAAGTATTAGAATTCTATGGAAATAGTTCCTTCCGCAGTCAACAACCTTATCGAGTTCCACTTCATTCTCAGACTTCTGAAAACATGGTCAGCCTCTGCAAGGAGAACGCCGTATGCAGAGCAACCATACCTGTGCTATCCAATGTCAGACATGTTTGGCCCGTCGTTGTTGGGAGGGACGCCGAGGTCAGTGACCTTGACCTCCCGGGGTCGCCGCAATCCCGCAACGGGAACCCGCGACCCCTGCTGTTCTCTCCCCCCTCTCGCTCTACGGATCCTCCCCCTGGTAAGGCGAGTGCTGGTACTGCTGTCAGGTAATTAAAGAATGCCGCGTAAGGCAACGCCATGGGGACTCGAGGTGCATAATCTACGGGAGCTTGCTTGCCTCTCCCAGCCCAAGAGTACAGCGAAGGTACCCGTTTGGGTGTTAGGCGTGCAAAAGTGCTGCCAGTTTTTTGCTATAGGCTGATGGTTTAGCTTGTCAGAATTGACACCTGTCTCGCAGGTGTTGAATCGGATGGCTGGAAGCACTCTTTAGACAGAGTGCGGGGATTTGTCAAAAAATACTTTCACAGTCTGAACTTTCGGATCTGCTCTTTAGCAGCTTTCTAGTCTAATG
This sequence comes from Ryuthela nishihirai, assembly GCA_038380435.1. NCBI lineage: Eukaryota > Metazoa > Arthropoda > Arachnida > Araneae > Heptathelidae > Ryuthela > Ryuthela nishihirai. The sequence goes on along the minus strand of JAWZYU010000011.1, from coordinate 42,040,610 downwards.
ATCTCTTTATGTGGTCGTGTGCTGAGAGGTGATTCCTAAATAATTATGTGTAATGATTTCTAGTAGCCAGTGCTTAACGAGTTTTGTAGCAGAGTAGAAGGACTTGGATTCAATTCTAATCCAGACTTTTCTCTGTGTGTGACGTCATATTTCTGATGAGTCTTCACTGAGAAGGTGATTCCTAAATAATTATGTGTAATGATTTCTAGTAGCCAGTGCTTAACGAGTTTTGTAGCAGAGTAGAAGGACTTGGATTCAATTCTAATCCAGACTTTTCTCTGTGTGTGACGTCATATTTCTGATGAGTCTTCACTGAGAAGATTCTGAGATTTTTATAGCAATTCACATGGAAATGGTTCTGACGTTTCTATGACAATTCAGAGTGGGAAGATGCAATCATCGGGATGAATGTCTGCCGAAGAAATGTTTCTCTTTGTTTTTACATTTCAATTAAAACAAAATAGAGGAAGTATCATATAGTTTGGATATTATTAATATGCACATGAATTTTCGATGAAAACCGTGGTTTATTACTCTAAATATAGCTAATAACAAAAGGATCTTCATCAGATGGACATAATGAAATATCAAAACATGTAGAATATGGTGTGGGATCAGTCGGACTGCATCATATGTCTTAAACCGACTGTTCACACTATGATTGATGCATTCAACAGCTCGTGAGCCAACATGGTTTCTGATGTATTAGAGCAGGGTTCAGGAACGGCTGCTCTGAGCACTAAAAAAATGGCTCTTGACGCTTTTTGTTTACTAGAGCAAGCTGGCAGACAATAGTTTGAAAGCACTGATGCAATTCAAGTGCTCTAAATACACTCCAAATTTGATTAAGTTGATCGAGAAGATTGAAACTCAAAGGTTAAACTCATGAATGACACATTTTTTTAAATAATTCTTCTGAATACTTTTATTGTATACTTCTGAATTACACCTATTTCAAAATTATACGTCATGGTTTTATTTTGGTAATAAAACAATCTGCGTTTTTTTTTTCTTGTTGTGGTTGACCCAATAAAGATTATAATTTGCGGCTCTCAAAATTTGTTGGTTAAATTTTTTTGCTACTTTGGCTCTTGATCCAAAAAAGGTTCTCGACTTCTGTACTAGAGTGAAAGTGAAGAGGGTTCTGTGAATGTCAATACTTTAGGAAACAAGCTTATGTTGGGCCAATGTTGTGTTCAATGGAAAAATTCTCATGTGGATTGATGTAAGCCGTCCTGTGGCCGAGTGGTTAGCGGGCTTGGCTACTGAACTGATCTAAGGGACCTGTGTTCAAGTCCCATGTCCCTTAGATCATGGATGATCATGCTGTTTTTCTGCTGAGGTCCTGTCATCCTCACAGACCTTCTATTATGGCATATAAACTGACAGGTTAGACCACTGTGGCAAGCAGCTACTTGAGGGGGGGGGGGGATTAATGTAGCATAATAACCCCATTGAAAATATAGATACCTATATTCGATACGTTGAAAATAGATACATTTATATTCTAAAACAATCTACATGATGCCACTAATCCTCAGACTCCTGGAAAAATTAAGCTTTGCACGAAAAAAAGCGTACTTTCGGACATGCGCAGTTCCATATATAATTTTTTTTGGGGGTGGGGGTGGGGGTATCTCTCAACTTTTACTACGACATTGAAATGGATATTTATCTGCCGATATTCTCAGCTATAACCAGTCTGGAGATTTCCAAGACTAGGCTTAGCGCAGGAGTTCAGAATGCCGGGCGAGCTAACTCTGGCTCTCTGGGTTATGAAAACCTGACAGTATTCTTTGGAGTTAAATTGGAATAAAATGTTTCACACGCTAAAATTTTTTCGAAAGGTTGTGATGGTCGATAAAAACATCTTGGGATCTCATTTGAGTTAAATTTGCATAATATGTATCATAAACAACCATAACTGGGAGGGACTGAGACTGTGCAGTTGACGCTTTGACAGTCTCTTTGACAGGTCATTGACTTATGAGAACTCTCAATGAGTCAACTGAGAAATCTCAAAGTTCCTCCAGTTAAATTAAACTCATGATATGCCACCGGGGACAACTACAGTAAAATTCCGATAGTCCGGCGCCATAGGTTCTTGGGTGCTGACGGATTATTCGATATTCCAGACTATTAAATGATATTTCTAGAAATAGCCCAAGAAGCTTTTATTTTTTTCTCTCGTGTTAGACAGTATTAGAATACTTGTAAGAAAGTAATTTAAGTAGTCCCCTCTCTGAGAACAGTATTTTGTACTTGTCAATACTGTAGGGATGTCTTGAGAAATGATCCAAAGCAGTATATTAGTGTGCAGCACAGCTTATATTGTAATAACGGAAAATGACTAATTGACAATTCCCTCTGGCCCCGTGGATGCCGAACTATTGGAATTCTACTACACTTCTTTCCGAGGCTCAGTGGTTAGCGTGCTTGGCTACTGACCAAAGGGACCTGGGTTCGAGTCCAGAATAAGATATAGATGTTTCATTTAATAGGCGTTGTCTTTCTTTTCAGATAAAACATTCTCTACGGCATATATGAACTGTAAGACCTCTGTGGCAATCAGTTGCTTGAGGAAATATATATATATATATATTTTTTTTGTTTATTTTAATGCCAAGGTAAAATGAACCTTCAGCAAATCATTATCAACATTGTCTGCCCACCGCATCCAGATTTCCCCCCCTTTCTGAGGTCTTTAGGCACACTGTTCATGATCCTATTCGCTAATCTATAATTATCCATACAGGCAAGATGGCCAAACCAACGGAGTCTCTCTCTGCACAATATGCTGCTTAAAGGAGGTTGCCGACTCCTTTGCCTAACCTCTTCATTTCTTACAAAGTTGAACCACCTAATGCCCAAGATACTGCGTAAGCATCTGGAATCGAAAGCATCAAGTTTCCTGTTATCTTGTTTACAAAACGTCCAAGTTTCACTACCATAACTAACCCCAGAAAGAACCAAACTATTATACAGTCTAACTTTAGTTTTTAAGTGAATATGCCTATTTCTCCACACTCTCCATAGATTCGTAAAAGTCCCGGCAGCAATCCCTATTCTTCTGTTAATCTCATGCCGCATATCACCATTATCTGTTACATAGCTCTCAAGACAATTAAACTGAGACACCTGTTCAAGACTGCAACCATTCAGATTAACTGAACCACAGCCTGCCTGACCAATTTTCATAACTCAGTTTTATCTCTGTTTATCACCAAACCTCTCTGTTTATTACTCTACTACCAGTCTGATCAACAGCTCGAATGAAATAGTCCATCTCATCAACATCATTTGCCAAAGGGCTAAATCATCAGCATAATCTAAATCAGATTTTTCCGTATCTCCAGACCATTTAAAGACAAAATCTATCCCTTGCAGTGAATTTCGCATAACATAATCAATAACTAAAGAGAAAAGGAGACAAAATGCACCCTTGTCGAACATCAGAAGTAATGCTAAACCAATTGCTATAAGACTTACCAACTCTCACACACGTGTTATTATAGAGATCTTTCATTAATTAACTAACTTCTCTTTTATGCCATAAGATCTCACAATCAACCACAAATTATGATGATCAACAGAGTCGAAAGCCTTTTTGAAGTTAACAAAGCTAGTAACCAAAGGTTTCTGAAATAATACCTCTATTCATTTAGTGTAGCTCTTCCCCCCCCCCCCCCCACACTAAAGAACGTGACTGTTTCTAAAATTTATGTCCTTTACCAGTATTTGCTCTTTTGCCAAACGTATAAGAAATTTGACAGAGCGAAATTTTTTAAGACAGGCAATTTATGAATAATGAAGCAAAGAAAATATGAACGTTGTTAAACAGCTTTATATTGGCATAGCTTGAGGTCAATGAAAGAGTGTATTTTCTAGTTGTTAACAACTTGTTAGTTGTAATTTAGGAATTAAGATTACCACGGCTTCATTACTCTAAAGGTGACCAGCAGTCGAAATTCCAGGTTGCGAGGTGACCACATAAGATAAAGGTTGGGGTTCTTAGTGTCAGTGGCTATAATCCTTTCAGTCCTCATAAATATATTCCTCTAAAAGGATTTTTCTCTTCTGAAAAGGGAATGATCTTACTTTGTCGTTCGTTAGTTACTCTCATTTAGGATCAAACATTAGAGTAAATCAGGCCTGGATCTAGAAAAAAATAGGGGAGGGGGCTAAAAGAAACTCAAGGAAGGGGACAAGAAACTAGATTTCCATTTCAGTATAACAATTCTTCCTCCTCTTCAGAGATCTTTTAAAAATTTCTTCAAAGCGTGAAATATCCACTCGAATAAGTTTAATATTTTTGTCTCTATTACCATTACCAGCATTTTCAAAGGGGAGAAGCACGACCACACTTAGCCCCCCCCCTCCTAAATCATGCCTTGGATTAACTAAAGCATATTAATTTATTTGCTTAAAATTATGCAAAAACCCTTTTTTCTAATTTGCCAACCTCAAACTTTCGAATTCCGTATTGAAAATGATATGTTTATTAGTATTTCAGCAATTTTAAAATGTATCAGTGTTTTGAATTATTTTTTTTTACCTTTTTAGACTCAGGGTTTGCTGGTGGCAATCCTGCTTTTATCTGAAATGAAAAATAGTCTCTTATATCATCTGCCGGTTGCATCGTTACTGCCATAAAACGTTAGAGACGTAAAAATTAAACTTACTCTGGTTATGACTTCGTTAGTTGATAATATTTTATTAAAGAAAAATAAGTTGTCCGAGTTCACAAACAATTATTTAAAACCTGTTTGTGTTTATTACTCTGCAAGCATTTGTTTATCATGCTGCATATTGGTTGATAGTGCATAATATGTAACCAGCATTAATATAGATCAAATGTACAGAAGAAAACAAGCGATTTGGTTGTTATAATAACATATTATCACAGCAAAGAGTGTGGCTTAAAGTCCCGCATAACAAATGAGAAGCAGACAGTAATTGCCTTTCTTTTAGTGCATTTGAAACAAAAGTCAAATGAATTGTATTAATACTTCCTGCTCCAAAATGTTGCTCTCATTACAAGCTATATTCTTATTTGCAAACAATAATCGATGTTGAAAGAATCGTTTTCCAGTTTTATGAAATAAAATGGGTCACAAAGTGAAAATAATTATGAAGCAACAAATGAATTTCCTTTAAAAAATATTCCAGTCATGTTAAATGGGTCATTTTTTAAAAAATTAAATCTGTTATTCAGGTTTAAAAGTGAAATATTCAGCATTAATTTAATTGTAAAGTGATTAAAGGCACATTTTCCCTCAGGTTGCAGAATAATATTTACACGTAAATGTATTTAATAAATTAATATTTGTCAACTTCTGTTTTCCAGATAATTAAAACTTTTTACATATTACTGAAATGTTTTGGTTGAAAATAATTCATAAATTGATGTAGGTTTTATTAAATTATATGACAGAATATTTTAACAATTATATTTAAGAGCAATTGGAATCCTTTTAATCGTTAGCCTAGTCAGACAGACTTCTCTAATTGTAATGCATTTTACTTTCGCATAGACATCGAATTTACTCTTGACGCACTTTTCTATTATACCAGATTAAGCACTTTTTTTTAGAAATGAAATACTCAATTCATTAATTAGAATTGCTTAAGATTTCTCAGATAAAGGATTAATGTTTTGTATTGGTGTTAAATATAGTAGCCTGAATTTTCAAAAAAAATTTTTTTTTGTACGTTCGCTATTTAAAAATAAAATAAAATAAATACCCCCTCAAGCAGCTGCTTGCCACAGAGGTCTGACAGGAACCTGTCAGTTTATATGCCATAGTAGAAGGTCTGAGAGGATGGCAGGACCTCAGCAGAAAAACAACACGAACATCCATGCCTTACCCGGGGCTCGAACCCAGGTCCCGTAGATCAGTAGCCAAGCGCGCTAACCACTCGGCCACGGGACGGCTAAAAATAAATACCCCCTCAAGCAGCTGCTTGCCACAGAAGTCTGACAGGAGCCTGTCAGTTTATATGCCATAGGAGAAGGTGTGTGAGGATGGCAGGACCTCAGCAGAAAAACGACACACACATCCATGCCTTATCCGGGGCTCGAACCCAGGTCCAGTAGATCAGTAGCCAAGCGTGCTAACCACTCGGCTTTACAGAAGTTTAAATGTCAAAGAGTACTGCGAGTATGTTCATAGCAATTAATGATTTATTTACGAAATTCACTCAACAAAACTTTCAGGATATATTTTTCCCGAGTGACAAGCTTTAATTGACATATAACTGGTCGAGATCAGTTAAGAGCTGGGAAGATATCGTGGAGCAGCCGTTTTGACAAGCACAAAACCAACAAACAAATCAGAGAAAACCTTCAAACAAAACATGTCGAGGAAAAATCAATAGGGAGATTGGTTAAAAAGTACCAGTGGTTCTATCAAGGTATTCTATGCCATTTGTTTAATCGCAAAATAAACTAGTTTTGTTTAATCACATAATCAATAGATTTATCATTTACCCTACCAAATTTTGGGGCGAGGGTGGCTCAGTCGGTAGCGCGCCAGGCTCGTAATCTGTAGTTCCCAGGTTCGAGTCCCAGCTGGGTCAGCGTTGAGATTTATCTCCGCAAAATTCCCCGCCCTGCCCACGGTCAGTAGGGGACACCGATGGGCTTGGAAAGGCCGCCTTCCGTCGGATGGGACGTTAAGCCGTGCCCCCGTGTGCAGGAGAGACATACCCTGTGCAGGTTAAAGAACACGCTGGATGGCCTTGACCGGAGGTTACCATCTGTCTCCCAACAGCTGTTCAAGTGGGTCCCCTCCCCCAACCTTCTCTGAGCCTTCGGGGCCATGTGACCTGGCCATTTAGCCCATGGTGCGCAAAAAAAATGCCGCTCAGAGGTAGAACAACCCAACCCTACCGAATTCAGTCGAATAAATTAGTATATATCAGGGATCAGTAACTATTTGAGAAGAGAACACCAAAGAGTCCAAAGGTAGACGTACTATAGGTCCAAGGATCAATTTCTCGAGCATCAAATGGTTTCGACGATTTCCTCAATCGAATGAAAGCAGTATAATGGTAATTAGAATTCTAATCTAACTGTTCAAAATAATAAACGAAATAAATTTCCCCTCAAGCTGCTGCTTGCCACAGAGATCTGACAGGAGCCTGTCAGTATAATACGCCATAAAGAAGAAATATAAGGAAAGCGAAAATCATCAGAAGGGAAACACAATAAAGAAAACATCCGTGCCTTACCCGTGCTCGTACCAGGTTCCTTCTGATCAGCAGCCAAGTACGCCACCGCAGTAGTTTAAAAATTACTTGAAGTATTTTTAAACATCGTGATAAAAATGGGGAATGTAAATTATGCGATGTTAAAAAATAACAAAATATTTTTTTTTACTCTTTGTAAGAAATTCTGTAGTGCTTTTAGCCCGAGACAGGTAGATCCCACTGTTGTACACTACCTGCACAAAAAATGAGCGTTTTCGTACTATCCAGGGAAAAGCAAATTTCGATATCCATTACTTTTTAAAATAAACTTCTTATGGTAAAAATGTGGCTGGAGATAAATTAAGATCTAGGTCAAAAATACCCAATTCCCAGTTATTAAGTATAAGTGGAAGAAACTGAGAGAATGGGACTGCACTGTTGGGGCATCATTAGTTCTCACAGGCCATTGGTTCACTGAGCAATCCATCAACCATTCATCTATGATATCATTGGTTGATTGGTAAGTAATTGAACTGAACAGTCTCAGTATCTCAAATCCTGTCACTCATGCTACAAAATCTTGAAAAGTATTCAGCTCGGTATTTAAAGAGTTATGGAAACCTTGAACATTTTATTGCAACAAATTCAATCCAAAGAAACTTATAGAAAATTGACGAACATGATTACATCCACAAACTTCTAAAATGTACATTTATTTCATTAAATTAATGTGTCAATTTAGTGTCTACTGTAACTGTATTTTGATCTGTGAAGGTAATAAAAAAAAATAAAATAAATACCTCCTCAAGCAGCTGCTTGCCACAGAGGTCTGACAGGAGCCTGTCAGTTTATGTGCCATAGTAGAAGGTCTGAGAGGATGGCAGGACCTCAGCAGAAAAACGACACATACATCCCTTACCCGGGGTTCGAACCCAGGTCCCTTAGATCAGTAGCCAAGCGCGCTAATACGTACATATTGAAATTTTAATCAACTTCCGGATTAATTCTTCTGATTGCTGTTGCTGTTGTTAAATATTCAAGTTGCCATAGCTATTTAAATACTGATTAAATTAAAAAAATCGACCTCTCTTGTTTTGCTCAAACATAACGAATTGAAAAACTAAAAGAAAGGAATTTTTCCATTAACTGATTAAGCAAATGTAATCTATCTACATCAGTAGTCCTCAACTTTTTTTGTATAGGAGGACCACATTGAGCTATTAAATGTACGAGGAGGAACTCATTTTAAAACCGAGAGTCCAGGGGGATTTTCATACGAGTTTTGAAAATATTTTTCCTACTTTAGTACAGGCCCGGATCTATTAAAAAAAATTGGGGAAGGGGGGGCCAAGTGACGCAATTGAGCCGAAAAGGGGGGGGACTGTATTTCCATCGCAATGTAATTTTTTTCCTTCGTTTTAGAAGTTTTTAAAGAAATTTCTTAAACAATTCTTGAAATATGCACAAGTTTAATAATATTTGGTCTCCATTACCCTTACTGACTATCTCAAGGGGAGAAAGGGAGGGAATGCCCCCTTCCTCTTTCTAGATCCATCCCTACTCCAATATATTTAACCCCGCCCTGCCCACGGTCAGTAGGGGACACCGATGGGCTTGGAAAGGCCGCCGTCCGTCGGATGGGTCGTTAAGCCATGGCCCCAGTGTGCGGGAGAGCCATACCCTGTGCACGTTAAAGAACACGCTGGATGGCCTTGACGGGAGTCTACCATCTGTCTCCCAACAGCTGTTCCAGTGGGCCCCCTCCCCCAACCTTCTCTGAGCCTTCGGGGTCCATGTGACCTGGCCATTTAGCCCATGGTGTGCAAAAAAGTGCCGCTCAGATGTGAAACAACCCAACCCAATATATTTAGGAATTTTTCTAACAAACATCGAGAGGACAAAGATTAAGAATCATAAAGAAACAACAATATAGTATGACAAAAAATTACAAAATATTACTTCTTTATAAAACGTTATCCCTGAACTCATCCCTCCCTCTCTATGCATCCCTTCTTCTACTCATATCCGCACCAGCCCCTATTTCCAGTTTAATATTAATTAACATAATAATTATTGAATGGCCGAGAATGGTAACTTGTAAAAGACCACTTTTGACGAACTCTCGAAAGTTTTTGTTAAAAGTGTCTGAGGGTCACATACGTCATTTCGGGTGGCTGCAGTGGCCCACGGTAGACAGGTTGGTGACTACTGCTCTAAATAAATCTTTCCCCCCCCTCCCCACCTCCAACACACATGTATCCAGTTTTTCTACATTTTACAACAGGAAAATTGATCAACATATGAAATTAAAAATATGACACATTATGGTTTTGGTCTTTTGAAGTTTTTACATCTTTCCTTTACCTATAACATCATTATTATTTGTAGATGGAAGAGGCAATATCTAAACCGCTTTCACTTTCAGTTTCAAACCATATTTGATTCTTCGAGAGCTCATTAAAAAAAATCCTATCATGGTCGTCTATAGCAGTATATTTTGAATGGTGAGTAATGGAGGTTGGGTTGTTTTACCTCTGAGCGGCACTTTTTTGCACACCATGGGCTAAAAGGCCAGGTCACATGGACCCCGTAGGCTCAGAGAAGGTTGGGGGAGGAGACCCACTGGAACAGCTGTTGGGAGACAGATGGTAGCCTCCCGTCAAGGCCATCCAGCGTGTTCTTTAACGTGCACAGGGTATGGCTCTCCCGCACACGGGGCCACGGCTTAACGTCCCATCCGACGGACGGTGGCATTTCCAAGCCCATCGGTGTCCTCTACTGACCGTGGGCAGGGCGGGGAATTTTGCGGAGATAAATCTCAACGCTGACCCAGCTGGGACTCGAACCTGGGAACTACAGATTACGAGCCTGGCGCGCTATCGACTGAGCCACCCCCGCCCCAGTAATGGAGGAGTTTGATTCGAAATCCTAAGACACGAAAAAAAAAAAGGATGTCAAAGAGAAACACGATCATTTAGGGTTCGAAGACTGAATGAAGCGTTGCCATAATATCATTGAAATAAATTAAAGACATCATGGGCATCACCACAACAATCACTACATCATTAAAACATGGGCACATTACAAACAAAAGCAAATAAACGAATTCTATCATTATCAGAAATTTATCAACCTTATTATTTTGTCTATCTCTTAACAAAACATGTTTACACAAAACAACGTTGCTACACGCTGTTTACACATTGTTTTGCGTAAACATTGTTACACAATATCCTCTTACATATTGCTTTGTATTAAAAATTGAATCCTACTTTTCGGATGATATCAAACTTATAGAATTGTTTTTCTTCAATCCTTCCTGGGTTCGAGCCCCGGGTTAAGGCATGGATGTTCGTGTTGTTTTTCTGCAGAGGGCCTGCCATCCTCTCAGACCTTCTACTATGGCATATAAACTGACAGGCTCCTGTCAGACCTCTGTGGCAAGCAGCTGCTTGAGGGGGTATTTTTTTTTTTCTTTTTTTTCTTATTTCCACAGAAACAACAACTTACATAATAAAAAATTCGTTGGTATTAAAAACTGAAAAACCTTCAAACACCTAATATCTAATTTAGGATTATAGCTCAGATAACTAGTACTGAGCAGCGCATAGAGTCTGTGATATGCTGCTATCTATTGAGTAACGGTTTGTCAATGAATTTATAAGCATTATATATTGAGTAAATAATTTTCGCTGAAAGTACAAGAGGGGCGGAGGTGGCTCAGACGGTAGCGCGCCAGGCTCGTAATCTGTAGTTCCCAGGTTCGAGTCCCAGCTGGGTCAGCGTTGAGATTTATCTCCGCAAAACTCCCCGCCCACGGTCAGTAGGGGACACCGATGGGCTTGGAAAGGCCAGCGCCGTCCGTCGGATGGGACGTTAAGCCGTGGCCCCGTGTGCGGGAGAGCCATACCCCGTGCACGTTAAAGAACACGCTGGATGGCCTTGACGGGAAACTACCATCTGTCTCCCAACAGCTGTTCCAGTGGGTCCCCTCCCCCAACCTTCTCTGAGCCTTCGGGGTCCATGTGACCTGGCCATTTAGCCCATTGTGTGCAAAAAAGTGCCGCTCAGAGGTAAAACAACCCAACGTTAAAGAACACGCTGGCTGGCCTTGACGGGAGGCTACCATCTGTCTCCCAACAGCTGTTCCAGTGGGTCCCCTCCCCCAACCTTCCTGAGCCTTCGGGGTCCATGTGACCTGGCCATTTAGCCCATGGTGTGCAAAAAAGTGCCGCTCAGAGGTAAAACAACCGAACCTGAAAATACAAGCTGCAAATGATAGATGTAGTTTGCCATATCAAGGGAGAATATGCAGCAATTCTTTTTTCTCCTCAGTCAGCTTACTTGCTAGTTTCACAGGAATATTTGAGTGTGATTCACCATAGTGATCTTTAAGGAAGCGAAAGGACCGAAGAAAAGAAAACATTTATCACTTATTTGTGATTCAACCCCAATCCTTTTTCTCCTATACCAATCCTCATCCAATATCACGTCAAAGAAATAGTTTTCACCTAAGGGACCTGGGTTCGAGCCCCGGGTAAGGCATGGCTGTTTGTGTTGTTTTTCTGCTGAGGTCCTGCCATCCTCTCAGACCTTCTACTATGGCATATAAACTGACAGGTTCCTGTCAGACCTCTGTGACAAGCAGCTGCTTGAGGGGGTATTTATTTTATTTTTTTTATAAGAGAAAGATTTTTCAATTTTTTTCACGTTATTAAAGTTCTTAGAATATAACTGATTACACATAAAGATCTTCTAAGGTTAATATTGTGAGAACTTTAATTGTCTTAGCAGAACCTTAATTCAGTTCGTTTCATTTAATGCTGTATTTTGCTAATTTTTGTATTAAAGCACTTTATGGAACACAAGTTATATTTTTCTAACTAGGAATAAATGCAATTTAAAAAAAGAAGAATGAAAGGTTTATTAGTTCTCAAAACATTTTAGGACTATTAAATTAAATGTATTAAAATATCGAAAGAGTTTATTTTATCTCTTCTTTATGCGACACTTTAAATTAAAATTTCGTTCTATTCCGGAAACACAAAACTGCAATATTAAACTTTATTTTTCTAAAATATAAAAGTAAAAGAAAAATAAACCTAAAACCCTCTTTTTCGGTTTAATAATATCCCATTTGTTTCCAGACATGCCATGTGACTTACTAAACGTCACGAACATGACGTCAGAATCAAAAAGCCGAGCAACAGTTAGCAATTTCCATCCCGTCAGCACAGAAACCTAAACTCATTTTTCACAACTAAACAAGAGGAAAGTTTGATCAAGGGCATTTCGAGGAATCTAGAGCAAGCCTGAAATAACTCGTCTCCACAACGGGTATCTCCACCAGCCGACCAAACCCACCTTCCCGAGTTCCGCCGCCAAAGAAAGCCAGTGGCTATCTCGACTGGCCACCCATTTTCTCGTGCGGTGGTGGTGGCGAGCGCGCGCCGTGCCTGAGAGAGCGCCCCGGTGATTGGCCCCGACGTACACGCGACCCCGACGACGCAGTGGCTCGCGCGGTAAACACGCTGCGCAGGGATCTGAAGGCCGGGCCGCAGTGACAATATGGCCGGGCTCACACTTGCCGCTCGCAGCCAATAGGAGAGCAGCTTGGGGCTTCCCAGTCATGCCCTGATTGCCTGGGGGGCACGACCGCCCGCGCCTCGGATTATCACTTGCTAATAGGCTTCTTGAACTTTAATGACACGTTTCACCATATATGGAAGCAGCTGCCATACAGTCCGACAGATTCAACTGCTGTGTCAGAGTTCACTGTGAGTCGTATCGTGCGTAAGGACGTTCGGACGGTCGACCAGCGTTAACTCCTGGCAGTGGCAGGGCAAGACGGACTGGCCCTGGTTCACGCAGGTTCACGCGCGCAGCGCTGCGCCCCCAGTTCAAGTTTGGGGCCCTCCGAGTGCCGGGGGGGAGGGGGCTTGTTCATGTGACGCCCGCCGGCCGCGCCATTCTACCGCTTGCGCCGCCACAGACAGGTTGTGCCCTCTCCGTCGGCCCACCTCGGGAGGACTTGCGGGTCACACAGACGGCGCCGCACAGTGCCGCGCTGCTGCCTATATCCCCGCCGCCGCCGCCGCCAACATGGCGCTCGCCGTGACGCCATGGCGGGATCCTACTACGGCCAGCGGGGACCCTGAACTCGGGGCCGCGCCCCAGAACGGACCGGCCCCACCACCCCAGCCTAGTACCCCGTCCAGCTCGGACAAGAATCAACAGCACATCGAGTGTGTAGTGTGTGGAGACAAAAGCAGTGGCAAGCACTACGGTCAGTTTACGTGCGAAGGTTGCAAGTCGTTCTTCAAGAGAAGTGTTCGTCGAAACCTCACCTACACGTGTCGTGGCAACAGGAACTGTCCCATTGACCAGCACCACAGGAACCAGTGCCAGTACTGCAGGCTGAAGAAATGCCTGAAGATGGGAATGCGCAGGGAGGGTAGGTGCCCAGGTCAGCTCCCCCTTAATTTTTGTTGTTATTGGCGTAGGAGTTGCCCTCTTCGTCCGCAGGTTACGGCTTTGCCGGACCGTCGGTATTCAGGGACGGAGAGGGAGGGTCAAGGGTCAAATGTCGCTGTTTACGTTGTCTCTCTCCGCTCTGTGAGTAACTATTTGCTAGCTTGTTAGGCTTATGTGATATTATTTAGTTTTAACTAGTCTTAAGCATTGTAAATTTTAATGTATTATAAAGTAAAACAGTTTTTATTATTGATAAGTTAGTGTACATTAGTCTGTTTCTCTTTGTATTAATTTTTAATATAGTGAGTGGCATTTTAGTTTTAGAAGTTTTATGGCACATAAAAAATTAGATTCTATAAAGTTTTTTTTTTCATCTCAAGTAATTATCTTTAGATTTGAGTTCGTGTGCCTCTTTTTTTTGTCTAGTTCCTGATTAATGCTAATTCAAATGATTAGCACATAGTTGGAAACACCAAAAAATAAACCAACGTTAAGATCTGTGTTCTGAGCTACCTCTCTATTTCCCGTATATATTTTATTTCTTTATAAAACGTTCTTCAAAGGCATTTAAAACTAATGTTTCAGAATTATTCCTATGTTTCAAACATTTTGATAATGGATAAAAGTAAATAGAAAACAGTAAAGATCAAGTGTTTGTTTGATTTTTAGTGCTGTCTTTTATCCGAGAAATATTACCGTGAAAATCCTGATATTATTTACAAAATTTGTCTGATTGAGCCTTCGTAGCCAATTTTTTTGAACAGTTTGAGAATTCTCTATAAATATATAAATATGCTCAAAAATGAAATCTCAAAGCAGAATGAGACATTAGACAATTAAATTTTTGTTGAGATTGTCAGATCTCCAAATCATATGATTACTCTAATAAAAATTCGGAATAAACCAAAATCTTTAAAACAGTTACTTAGTCATTTATCTGCCAAAATTCGGTAATATTATTTTTGCAATTTCTTCTGATTCGTCATACTTAGAATATCGTCTATTTTTGGTGTCAGCAAATGGAAATGCGAAATTTAAAAATTTTCTACCATAAAAATTGCATAAAATATGTTCCTAACGAGGACTATATAACCTTTATTTGAGCATATTAAAAATATAAAGACAAAATAAATATCAAAATTTCCCAAACGGTGCAACTTTTTACATTATATTTAACTTCAGATTGATGTATGTAGCTTACTACAAAATAATTAACATGCAGCCTTAAGGTAATTACAAGGAAAAATTCCAATAAACTGTTTGAAACTTTTGGACCAGTTATGTGTTTTTGGTTCACACAAGGAGCAACTAAATCTTTATAATTCTGGAGCAACATATCCAATTAGTAAGTAATAACCGTCCCATGGCTGAGTGGTTAGCGCACTTGGCTACTGATCTAAGGGACCTGGGTTCGAGCCCCAGGTAAGGCATGGATGCATGTGTCTTTTTTCTGCTGAGGTCCTGCCATCCTCTCAGACCCTCTACTATGGCATATAAACTGACAGGCTCCTGTCAGACTTCTGTGGCAAGCAGCTGCTTGAGGGGGTATTTGTTTATTTAATGGGAAGTAGTATTGAATCTTTTATAATGACAGTATTGAAGTTTAAGTAGCATAGCAGACTAAAAAACCAATACAATAAAGCATAAGATAATAAAAATTGTAAGTACTGATTTTATGTACATCTCTAAGCTCAGAACGCATATAATTATTCTTTGGTGTCAAAACAAACAATAAATAAAAACAAAATAAACAAGATATATTTAGGGCCTCTAAAATTAAAACATTCTACTCCTTGTATTAAATAAAACTTCTAATTCTAAGGGAAATTTATATCATAGCATTCAGAGTCTTTTCTCATGTGTCTATATAGATTAATATATTTTTAGATGTTCGTAGAGATACAAATACTGTAGTTGCTCTAGAGTGTATTTATTTTATTAAAAAGGTACTCTGTTACATGAGTCTCGCAAAAAAAAACAGCTTAACTAAAATGGTGTAAATCAGAAAGCAAGGGTAAAGTTTTTCCACTTGGTGAGTGATGTAACCAAAGTATTGTAGAAGTGTAAGGTATAGAGCCAAGTTGTGTAGTATGCGAAGGGAGACCACGAGCGACACCCGGCGCCCCCCAACCCCATCGCCGTCGTCGCGCTGTTGCCAGAGCCGAAGCATGAAAAAGCGGCTCGCGTGCGGACATCACACATAGCGGTCCCTCCGCCAACGACCAGAGGCGGGGCCGGCGCATGTGTGCTGCTCATGCGAGCTACTGTCGGCCGATCCTCGTGACGCTGCTGGCAGTCAGCCTCTCGCAATCCCACGCTGATGCTAAGCCTAACCCTAACCCACTCTTCTCACTCTCAACAATCATCATTGCTTACTAACAAACTGTTCTAGTCTTAGTAGCTTTAACTTTTTTTCTGGCTAGTCATTTTTATAGTAGTAGTGATTTTATTATATAAAAAAAGAAATTTAATTACTGGTAGTGTTTCTAGTAATGAATATGCAGTTTGTACCGTGCGAGGTTTGTCGCAAGGTTGGTTCTACATGTTGTCTCTTGTGTCCCGCAGCGGTTCAAAGGGGGCGGGTTCCCCCCAGCCAACATGCCCTGCCAGGACAGATGACCCTGACAAACGGCGACGCCCTGAACGGACACTCGTATTTGTCGAGTTTCATCTCTCTACTTCTGCGGGCAGAACCGTACCCGCCATCCCGGTACGCCCAGTGCATGCAGCCCAACAACATCATGGGCATCGACAACATCTGCGAGTTGGCCGCTCGCCTCCTCTTCAGCGCCGTGGAATGGGCCCGCAACATCCCCTTCTTCCCAGACCTGCAGGTCACGGACCAGGTGGCACTGCTCAGGCTCGTCTGGAGTGAACTGTTCGTGCTGAATGCTTCCCAGTGCTCCATGCCGCTCCACGTGGCTCCCCTCTTGGCGGCTGCGGGACTCCACGCGTCCCCTATGGCCGCTGACAGGGTGGTAGCTTTCATGGACCACATCCGCATCTTCCAAGAGCAAGTGGAGAAGCTGAAGGCACTCCATGTGGATGCAGCGGAGTACAGTTGCCTCAAGGCGATCGTCCTCTTCACGACAGGTGAGTTCAGTTTCCTTTCCTCATCTTCCAAGTCACGTGGTAGTGCAATTCGTCACCATCCTCGATCCTCCTTGGCTGTTACGCATGCCATGTGGGTAGGTCTCATTAGACGGCACGCTGGGACTCTGTCTCTCACCACCAGAATCCTAAATAGTTGACTTTGTCAGATGCTACTTTTGATTTGCGTAAAGACGAAGGGATAAATAATTTAGGGACAGAAATAAAAACGCAGGGCTTATTCAAAGGAATTTATAAGTTACCCTGAGGGAATTGTTTTTGCTAAGAAAAGAGACAATCATTTGAGTGCAGAGGAAACGGTGTATAGATCATTCCAGTCACGATGTCGTGAAGTTTAGGAGGAAGGCTGGCAGTCTGATAAGGACAGTTGGAACTCTAAATTAATGTTCTTTGGTTACCCATTGAAATATGATGACGGTAATAAAATCCTTTGATTCATTCAATTCTAAGAAAAAGTAGCCTTCAATGTAAATCTAAGTGGAGTGTAAGCAATTTTATTACATGTCTCTTGATTAAGACCTTAAATTCAACAGCTGCGGGAACTGTTGAACGAACACACGTGTGAATTTTTAATGGAAGCAAAAGCTTTATTTTATATCCACATAAAACTTTCAGAAACATCATTTCCTTATCATGATTTAAACTTTAAAAGAAGCAATTTTAACACGAAATCTAGCTCACATCATACGAATGTGGAATATCAGCATGATGTCAAATGACAATTCGTGATAGCTAATAGTAGTTGGTTAAGAGATTCAAATGCTTTGACGTAGCTTTTCTTGGTATAGCTACTTGATTTGGATCTGTAAAATTGCAGTTGTAATTGATACAATTGACATCACACGGTAAACAGAAAAATTAAGTGTGTGAGAAACATGATTTTGTTGAATTTGATTGGATACGTTCACGAGAAATTTCGTCATCTGCTAGTTTCATTCTAGTCTTTTTTATTCAATTTACACATATTTTTCTAATTCAGTGCTATGAGTTGATCCCATTTTTTGGTCTGCTTCTCTATTCAATTCTTATTCCTTTTGTAACAAATAATATTCGTTTATATTTATTGCAATATTTTTTTCATCTCTTCTTCAATTGCATCGACGTTTATAAGTGGTCCGATTTTTATTATCCTATGATAAACATTATTTCATTTTGTCAAATTTCATATGACTTTTTCGCTTTCAATTATACAACAGATATATAAGAAAAGAAGTATGATTTTAAAATTAGCTGTTCTTTCGTTATAGAATGGCGATATAAACTGTGGCATTATTTTTCTCCATATCTTGCAATATTTAAAGAGTCTCAAGAAAAGTTTTTCACTTTTTTTGAATAGTACCACGCAAATGATATCTTAATTTCAGATTTCATAGCCAGTTGTAAGCTTCCGTTTTTCTATCCTAAATCACATCGAAGGAGCTCTATCCCTGTCTACGAAAATGACCTATCCTACGAAAATGCCTTTTAGTTCTATAAACTAATCATGCTCTCTATTCAACTTACAAAGCAATTTTTTGCTATTTAGCAAAGTGAAAGATACCGTTAAATCATAAATATTTCTCACAAAGCGTTAAAGTTATAAATATAGGTTTTAACCATTTCGATTGTGAGGATACAGAAACTCAAATATTTATTACTTAGACATGCCTTGCAATACTTTCTATGAGTGGAAAAGCTGTGATCTATATCTTCCACAGCATCATGAAATCAATTTAAGTTCAGAGAAGTTCTTACTGCTTCGGTTTCATCTAATGTTAACTGACATAAGACTCGCAGCTTATTTCACCGAGGGTGGGATTCTTACACGTCCTATTAATGATTATGCTGTTCTCATAATTCCACATTCTACTATTGAACCATGATTGTAGAGAAGAAATTAATTTTACCAAATGTGAGTTTTAAGATGAATCCGATAACACTATAATCTAATAGCGTTAGCATCAATGAGGAAATTTTTTGAGCTAAACAAGCAGCCATTTAAATGACATTTAAGGTAAAACGTAAACGCTACACGGTTCTCGTTTTGACCAAACTTTGAAGATAAATTTAATTCGCAACAATAATGGTTTGAATTCTGTAACAGAACAGTTGAATCGGCGTAGGAGATTGGTGGTTATTTGCAATATCTGCTTTTACAGGCAAAAACATTTAGGAAATCAAGCTTTCAAAACTGTTATCAAAGGGATCTGGGTAAGGCATGGATGTTTGTTGTTGACTTTCTGTTGAGGTTTCGCCTTCCTCACAGACCTTCTACTATGGCGAATAATAAATTGACAGGCTTCTGTCAGACCTCTGTGGCAAGCAGCTGCTGGAGGGGTCGTTTATTATTATTTTCACTATGTCCTTTAGGAACATGAATTTAAAGTTACCTCAATAACCAATGTACTTGAAGAAGCCTTACAAAATATCAAGTTGAAAGTGAAAAGAGCACGATATTAAAGTGAATATGTAACACAGCATAAGGTGCATAAGAGAGATCATGAACTTCAATGGTGTGAGAAGCATAATGGATAGAACTAATTTCGCTTAGTTAATTTGGTGAGCCTTAAATTATCATCAGGAAACATAATTCTATTTGGATAGAAATTGTTAGTCGAATATTTATATAAAAATCGATATTGATCATATGTCTATAAGAGTTAGGAAATTCGTAAAAAAATTGATCAGCCAGTCGCTTCTATGAGAAATCAAACAATGCAAAGACAAAAAACAACTGGGTGAGAAGAGGCAAAACATTTTTCTTGCTTTTATTTGCATTGAAAAATACAATGTAACGAAATTAATCATACTGTATTCAATGGGAAAAGTTGAAAACCTTTCCTCTGGAAATATTTTTCTGTTGTAACTTATTCTTTGCAAAGTAACAAAGCGCACAAGAAATTTTGCTCACCAATGGCTTTTAGCCGTCCCATGGCCGAGTGGTTAGCGCGTTTGACTGCTGATCTGAGGGACCTGGGTTCGAGCCCCGGATAAGGCATGGATGTATGTATCGTTTTTCTGCTGAGGTCCTGCCATCCTCTCAGACCTTCTACTATGGCATATAAACTAGCAGGCTCCTGTCAGACCTCTTTGGCAAGCAGCTGCTTGAGGAGGTATTTATATAGGCTGTCCCATGGCCGAGTGGTTAACGCGCTTGGTCACTGATCTAAGGGACCTGGGTTCGAGTCCCGGGTAAGGCATGGATGTATGTGTCGTTTTTCTGCTGAGGTCCTGCCATCCTCTCAGATCTTCTACTGTGGCATATAAATTGACAGGCTCCTGTCAGGCCCTCTGTGGCAAGCAGCTGCTTGAGGGGGTATTTATTTATTTTTTATTTAATGGCTTTTAAAAGAGTGAGTGTGAGTGGATTTCCCCAGCCCTCTCTATCTATATATAGTTCAATAATTTTCATATTAAATGTTTTCATTAATTAGAATAATGTCAAAAACAAAGATCTGGGCAGTGAAGCAACTTAGGATATATATGTACAGTTTTATATACTAGTACTTTTAATTGAAATAGTACAGTTTTCTCTTGTAGAAAAGTATTAGTCTTAATTATTCTGCTCTTCTGGTAGTACAGTAAGTCTTCTCTGCTACTCTAGATACGAGGAAGAAATGCATGAATATGAGATACTAAAATTGTTCAAATATAATAATTCTTGAACATGCAAAGGCTAACGATCTTTCTCTTTCCCTCGAGCTTTATTTTCCAAGTAATATCAACAACCGACTACAACCTAAATTCGCATTACTTGCTTGGTACAATCATTATAATTCATTAAGATTTAAGACCAGGTTAAGTCTAAAGCATTTCTTGTAATTCGATTCCCCCAATTTGAGTAAGAATATTTTTTCATTTTTTTTTTCAAGGAAATAATGACACTTCTTAGCATTATTTTACACCGCTGGAAAAGTCGCCAATTATCTTATTATAGAAAATTAACGAGGCCCATTGTTTTACAAAAACTATTTATGATTCTCGTATTGCTAGCTGTTTTAAATGAATTTTTTCTGAACATTGGTTTGGGCTTTGTGGTGTCCTACAAACACGCGAGCTGGTGCATAGTGGAATGAAATAAGAAGTTGCCCTGGGAAAAACACATCAGCATGCAATGTTGGCGAACGCGATCAGTGACAACTTCCTTAAACTCTACCTCGTCCAGTAAGAATAGGAATAGGAAATTCTGATAGGCATTTTATTGTATTCGCACACGCAACTCTCCTCCGTTTTCGGCCATCCAGAAAAACTTCTTTCAGAATCTCTTCGTATGAGAGAACTGAGAGTGGCAAAACGTGTTTCGGCATCAGTCGTTCCAGCTAATGTCTTTGGTGTCACTGATGACGAAAAAAAATAGTATTTTTGTAGCTTGATACTCGAACTGTTCCATTCGCAGATCGAAAGTCAAATTGATCACATTTTAACTGTTTCCTTAAGAAGTTTAGAAGAGAAACTGAGTGAGAGAATAATAGGGGAACACGAAGTTACAGAAGTGAGAATTTTACTCAATAAGTAAAGAATAGCATGCTCCTTGGTGGTACTTTGACAATTTTTTCTAGTGTACAAAACCACAAAAATTGCAATTGAAGTTTTGCATGCTAAGCAATTGTAAAGTAATTTATAGATATATTTAGGAGTGCTTTGCCATTTTTAAGTAACTTTAGGCAACAGCCTAGGGTGGTGAATTTTAAGGGGCGGCATGGTTAGCGCGCTTGGCCTGGGTTCGAGCCAGGGTAAGGCCTTGGACCTGGGTTCGAGCCCCGGGTAAGGCATGGATGTGTGTGTCGTTTATCTGCTGAGGTCCTGCCATCCTCTCAGATCTTCTGCTGTGGCATATAAACTGACAGGCTCCTGTCAGACCTCTGTGGCAAGCAGCTGCTTGAGGGGGTATTTATTATTATTTATTTATACTTTCTATAGTGATATATTCCGGGAAAAGAAATTGTCATTAATATGTAATAAAACGAAAAGTAGTTATCCTACGTAGAGTGTGTTAAATTACATATTTTGACCACAAAATATGTAGAATAATTCGCTACTCAGTTCGATAAAAGTAATAAACTGTCTGTTATGGTTGGTGACAGAGTTGGCGGAATTTTTTTCGCAAAGTTTTGAAAATTATTTCATTATGCAAAAAAAAACATTTATCAACATAAAGTTTGTGCAGTTCTGCATTGACCTTACGGTTTATATATTTCGTTAACAATTTTTTATGCATAATCTTTATTGTAAAAATTCATTCAATAACAACTGCAACAATTTAATGTCACGTGAGAGTGGTTTGATCAGTGTTCATTATCCCTTGTGGAGCATCAGCTCTAAAACTCAGTCTCCATATTTTTAAGGAGAGATAAAAAAGTGGTCTGTTAATATGTCCTTAACTAACTGACTTATGTAGAGACAATATATTATAACAAAATTCCTTTTCATAGAGAAAAATGTTGAATTTGAATTAATCGCAACCTTGACTCATATTTTACCAGTCTATCACTTATCTGTGAGATATATTGGCATGGATGCTATTAATTAATAGCAAACTGTTGAAAACAAACCACTCTATCAACCAGTTAAAAGCAAAAAACTTTTAGGAGATGTATACCATCGGTTCTGAGTATACCATCTGTTCTTAAACATGGATTTCTTAAGCAAACATAATCTCCATTAACGAATCAATAGTTCCTTTTTGTCTTAATGGTTTTTAAAACTTGTTACTGTTAAGTCGGTGAAAGTTTATGAGTTATTAGACTGTTGCATGGCTCCACATTAGACAGTCTCTTGATCACTTTCAATAAGGTTCAGAAACACCCACGCAACACCTACGTCGTCGGTCATTATAAACTAGGTTCTGTCATTTGTGCTAATCACAAGATGTTATTGAATTAACTGAATTAGATGATCTATCGAGAACTAAGTAGCGGAGGCGGCTCTTTTCCTTCTTGATTCCTTTCTTCTTTAGTCAATTTCGCTACTCGTTTCATAGAGTCATTTAAGAAATATTAGTCTCTAAAAGTCTAATCTCGTTAAAGCAAACATTGACAAGGCGTACGTTTCAGTGATTATGGTTTTTACATTGCAATCAAATATGTTTCATTTTGCTGCTGAAACGTTAAATATTTACCCGTAATTATTTTCGAGGCTATTGGCTTTTTGGGAGAAAATAATCACAACTTGAATCTGATGTAGATATGAATACTTGCCCTAGTCTTACAAGGAATTGGTAACATTCCCAGGCACTGCCTGAAACTATTTAGCTTCATGGATTTTTTTTTTCCATCAGATTTCATCTGACCTTTATCTGATACAGTTAACTGATGAGTACATTCATGACATTCATTCCAACATCTCTATTTTCGACATCTGATATTTTTAGAGGCTTCTTCAATCAATTATCATCATTTTTCTTTCATAAAATAAAGAGCAGAATTCTGAAAATAAATTTAAAGTTCAAGAGCATCCCCCTATACGGAAAAAAAAAAACCAGAAATCCTGTCTTACAAGGAAAGAGTCTAAAGTGAAAACTGACACTAGCGCATTCCTGCAACCGCCAAGTTCAGGCAAGTGGTGAGTTGGGTGTTGCCTCGCCCTAGGGTACAGGGACAGTCAACTTGCGAGTGTAACTTGATTGCCACTGGGGCATGGTTGCTAAACTACTGGCAGTGACCGATATGGAAGGACATCAGAGTATTTCCGTAACTCGTAAATAACTCATTCTAAGCGATTTTCTGCCCCCTAGTCAAGCAGTTGTACGCGTGGGTGGGATGATAGGAAGTCACGTTTCTAAACATTATGTTGGAAACTTTCGAAACCAATAGCTATAGAAAAAGTCATAGACACATCTGACGAAACCACACATAGAAGATGAATTTCATTACTCTCCATAGCAATTCACATTCATCGTTCTTATAAAGGGCACATGCCATAGTTTCCTACACCGTAGTCTGTGTCTTTTAGCTGTGAAACTCTCAGCATGATGTATGAGACTTTATATATGCAGGGTAGGAATTAAAGTAGGTAGGAAACACAGAAAGGCCCTTCACAGACAGAACTGAGTTTCTTTCATTTATATTTTGTTGCTATCTTTTAGTAAAAGTTTGATTGTTAATTACTACTTATACTGACATGACTTTAGAAGCAATTTTCAATTAGCAATCCCATATTTCATTAAAAATACACTTTCCAGATCCACACCAGAATACACCATCCAGATTTGCACAATAATCCACTTCCCAGATCCAAGAGACATGATAGGGTATAAAATTTAAAATGATCTCTTGGAAAAGTTGTCTGCTTTTTTAGCAATTATATATATAATCCAATTATATATGTAAGAATAAGGCTTGTTTGATGCAGTGTCTTCGATGCGACTCTGTATGTAGAGTAGAATCCTGCGTTCTTTTGAATTTGTTTACTTATGGAATACTGTTAAAAATAATTTCGGGAAGAAGCATTGAACAGTGTCATTGGGAGAGAAAAAGAAACTAATTCCCTTCACAGCTTCAAGTTTTCTTTTTCCCCCACTGTATACGCATCAGTGTTGTCAACGTTGCAATAATTTTCGATTTGGCCGATGATTAATGATCTGGTACGATACGTTTCCTTTATATCGTATCGAAAAATTCAATAATTATGAATTTTTGGAATAAACAAACGTTTTGATGGAAAAGGTGTAAGATAAAAGACACCTAAATATTATATGGTCGCGCTTTTTTTTAAATTTATTTTAAAATTTATTTAAAATTTTATATCATAAGAAAGGATCTACACACACTTTGCAACAGGGCTGGCGATTTTCAGAATCCAGTCATGGTTAAGTATAAATCACGTTAACATATGAATTTCATTTGGAAAATATCAGGAGGAGGAAAGTTCTGCGGACAGTTTTCTCGTATTTTTATTCTCCCAATTTAATTGGAAACTTAAGACCTGGTGCACGGCCTCTCTTTCGAGACAGAGCAGACTCATTTCATTCGTAGGGAAGGGAGCCTTAAGAGAAGTAATACACAGATTGCGCATCAACTCTGTCACGTGATGCACATGTCGGTTAGCACATTATCACGGAATACAGAAACCTTCCTTAGTTAAAATTCTCGTTACACTTTTTTTTTCAGGTATTTGATACCAAGGAAGTGGGCAACGATTAAAAACGAAGGAAATGGTGTTGATGATGGTGAGATATCGCTAGGGAAGGTGTTCCTATAAATGCCGTAGGAAGACTACTATATTTTCTTTTCATGATGAAATGCTAAAGATTAAATGAAATAAAAATCCCCTCAAGCAGCTGCTTGCCATAGAGGTCTGAAGGAGCCCGTCACTTTAATATGCAATAGAGAAGATCTATGAGGAAGGCGAGACCTCAGCAAAAAGACAACACAAACGTCCATGCCTTACCCGGCTATAGTTATATTTCAATAGGGAAAGTTGATCATACTAAGCATTTACTGCTCGATATTTCGTTTTTGAATGCTGATATCTCAGCAAGATATAATGATTTATAGAGTGGGCTTTTTTTTATCGCTTGTTGAGTTTACTTTTATTCTGTATACAATTGGCTAAACGGCCAAGTCTATCGGAATTAATCTTCTCACAGATGTTTAACTTAATGAGACACTACATCACAACTTTCTGTGTTAGAATCCCTCATTTCATTATAAGGATAAAAAGCACTTTCTGATATATCAAGGGGCGGGGGTGGCTCAGTCGGTAGCGCGCCAGGCTCGTAATCTGTAGTTCCCAGGTTCGAGTCCCAGCTGGGTCAGCGTTGAGATTTATCTCCGCAAAATTCCCCGCCCTGCCCACGGTCAGTAGGGGACACCGATGGGCTTGGAAAGGCCGCCGTCCGTCGGATGGGACGTTAAGCCGTAGCTCCGTGTGCGGGAGTGCCATACCCTGTCCACGTTAAAGAACACGCTGGATGGCCTTGACGGGAGGCTACCATCTGTCTCCCAACAGCTGTTCCAGTGGGTCCCCTCCCCCAACCTTCTCTGAGCCTTCGGGGTCCATGTGACCTGGCCATTTAGCCCATGGTGTGCAAAAAAGTGCCACTCAGAGGTAAAACAACCAACCAACCAACTGATACATCAAATGTGATGATCCACGACATATAACTGACATTCCTCCCACATAAAGATGAGCATTTTTTTAGTTAAAAAAAATTCTTATACCAATCCAGGTGAAAGAGCGGGGAAGGTTGGGTAGGTACAAGAGCCCAACTACATCTTCAGCGCCCAAATTCTCATCGGGGATCCTTCGCGTAAGTCTTCATTTCGGGAAAAATGGTTAGATAAAAGAAAGAGATAGCGCTGTCAGACGTTTTGTTCAAACCCCTCTTTTTAGCAGTCTCCCTCCCTTCAGTTTCAGGTAGGGTAACTCTGTGAGAACGGACGGGCCCGAAGAAAGCAACGCCGATGCTGGAAACAGATAAGGAAAACAATGGAGCGGCCCCGAGATTCATTGCGTGGCAGGGATGATGTTGCGTCATGCATCTGTAGTGTATTCACGAATCAAGCGATCCATGTGAACAGGATATCGGTGGAGAGAAGACTTTCCGCCCACACTTCTTTGCAGTCTTATAAACAGGAATGCTGATGGACTCGTTGTTTTTGTGAGATCATCTTTTGCCTATGGGTAAGACTTCAGTGGGATTCACCTGTGTGGTTAACCCACACTATCGTCTTCCGCTTACGTTTTATATCTAATTATATCTTCTTTAACTCTTAAATAGCTCTAGAGTCAAACGAGGCTCCGAATTTGCAATCTTTTATTAAATGGTTGACCAGAGCTATTTCAGTCTCAAACTTTAATTTTTTTGGCGGTAAGGGACCTGGGTTCGAGCCCCGGGTAAGGCATGGATGTATGTGTCGTTTTTCTGCTGAGGTCCTGCCATCCTCTCAGATCTTCTACTGTGGCATATAAACTGACAGGCTCCTGTCAGACCTTTGTGGAAAGCAGCTGCTTGAGGGGGTATTTATTTATTTTTATGTATACGGCCAGATGAAGAGCTAAAAGTTTTAGGATTCAGTTTTGAATCTCAACTGTTCAGCATTCGTCTCTTTTATATGTTGCAAGTAACATATTTCTTTTAAATTTAAAGAAATATTATCACTGGGATTTTGACATCTGGAATGCTAAGCATATTAATTAATTATTTATTCTTATTCAGATGTAATGCCAGAGATATTACATAAAAGGGCACTCAATAATTTGATTTTGAGTGTACTTCAGCACCTAGTTAATTTCAAACGAAATTTATATAACGGTTGTCCTGTTTATGTGGGAAAATAAACTCATTTTAACAGAAGGTGGACGATGGGGTAGTAGTTTGAAAGGGTTTAAACCCCACAAGCAAAAAGTCTGACGATTTTACTATTTCTAGAGCCCAGCGCATAGGTGAATTTTCAAACTACCAACTATGTACATAAAAAAATAAATACCCACTCAAGCAGCTGCTTGACACAGGTCTGACAGGAGCCTGTCAGTTTATATTCCATAGTAGAAGGTCTAGACATGCCATAGTAGAAGGTGAGGATGGCAGGACCTCAACAGAAAAACAATACATACATCCATGCCTTATCCGGGGTTCGAACCCAGGTTCCTTAGATCAGTAGCCAAGCGCGCTAACCACTCGGCCAACACTCAAAAAATAATTAAAAAACTCCCATGTTATACCAATGAGAGGCGAAATTAAGAATGCAGTATCTTGTAGAATAAACCTGTTATGAAAATGATTAAAGTTGTGAATTTTTCATGCGTTTTTCAATGAATCATTTGAAAAGACCTCTAAAACGAAGGGAGAAATGTTATACTGCAATAAATATTCACTCTCTCGTCATCCTTTCTTTTTTCCGGCTCGATTGAGTTTTATTGCCCTTTTCCTTTTTCTAGGCCTGATAGGAATCATTAATTTCACCAATATTCGCTCAGTATTTAAATAATTGTGAGATATCAATAAGACTTAATAGACGAACTTCATAGTATGATGATTTTAGTACATAAATATAAATATTTATTAGCCGAACTTCTAAATATGCAATTACTTAAGTAAACGGTATGATGCTCGTATAACTTATGTTTTGACTAACTATTCAGATTGATTCTTATAACCAGCTACTTTTTCTCTTCAATAATCTAGCATCCATAACTTCGTAAATTCTGAATGAATATTGCTGAAACTTAAGATTTAAATGAACTTGATTTAGATCTTTAATTTGCCTGGAGTCTGCAGTCTTCTTTAAGATACTGAATTTCTAAATTCGGATTTGCATTTGGTATAGTCTCCTCAAGCAGCTACTTACCTCAGAGATCTGACAGAAATCTGTCAGCATATTAAGGAGAGACTTCAGTAGAAAGACAACACAAGAAAAGAACATCAATGCGTTATCCATAACTGGACTTCACTCTTTGACCCGCAGCCAAGTAAGGGGCGGGGGTGGCTCAGTCGGTAGCGCGCCAGGCGTAATCTATAGTTCCCAGGTTCGAGTCCCAGCTGGGTCAGCGTTGAGATTTATCTCCGCAAAATTTCCCCGCCCTGCCCACGGTCAGTAGGGGACACCGATGGGCTTGGAAAGGCCTCCGTCCATCGGATGGGACGTTAAGCCGTGGCCCCGTGTGCGGGTGAGACGTACCCTGAGCACGTTAAAGAACATGCTGGATGGCCTTGACGGGAGGCTACCATCTGTCTCCCAACAGCTGTTCCAGTGGGTCCCCTCCCTCAACCTTCTCTGAGCCTTCGGGGTCCATGTGACCTGGCCATTTAGCCCATGGTGTGCAAAAAAGTGCCGCTCAGAGGTAAAACAACCCAACAACCCAAAAGTTACAACTTCATTTCATGTTAATGGGGAACTATACTTCCTATATAAGCTCTTAATAAAAATCTCAACCGTATCTATCAAAATTTTGATTTTCAACAGCGTTTGTCCTGTATTGAAAGAGTTATGGCAACTGCAATATTTAACAGCAGCAATGCTAGTCAGAAGACTTTAGAATTTAATAAAACCTTAACATATTTTGCTTGGGACTGGCATTGCTTCTGTTAAATATTCCATCTTTCATGACTATTCAAATTCCAAACAAACTATGCTAAAACTAAAATCGCGATATCACTGAGTTTTTTAATACATCTCTTGCGACTTTTTTAAAATATATTTATTTTAGATGCTAGGGAATGGCGAAGTTAGCTAGCTCCTTAAGGATTCACACAACCTAACTTTTGGGTTGTGTGATCGGACATAACTTTTGGGCACCAGTGTAGTTACGGTGAAATGGCATGGTAGCACTCAACAAATAATAAAAGAGTACAGTCGCTCAAAAAAGTATCCAAACGCTATGGTTGATTACAGAATTCAGAAAAAATATCTGGCAACGATTTTTTTTTAAAAATTAATGATCTGGCACCCTTCGTGTCACGTGACACGAAGGTTACCAGATCACTAATTTATAAAAAAAAATCGTTGCCAGATATTTTTTTCTGAATTCTGTAATCAACCATACAGAAATAGCGTTCGGATACTTTTTTTAGCGACTGTACATTCGATTAAATTAAAACGTCTGAGTTAATAACAGCATAAAAATATCCCATCTTTTGAAGTTTATTTTTAACTCTCAATAAGTTCTATTAGTAATGGCTTCAGTAGCTTCTAAAGTGAGGTCAGATGGAAAATGGCCATTTATATTTAAAGTACGTAAATTCCGGTAATTGCTTAGAAACATTTGTGTTAATTAAATGTTAATACAGTAATGGAAAATGCTTTTTTATAACCAGTACTTTGTACGCTTCTAAACTATTTCG
Source organism: Ryuthela nishihirai (assembly GCA_038380435.1). Lineage (NCBI taxonomy): Eukaryota > Metazoa > Arthropoda > Arachnida > Araneae > Heptathelidae > Ryuthela > Ryuthela nishihirai. Next base: position 42,011,071 of record JAWZYU010000011.1, on the reverse strand, counting down.
GTAATTGCCTAATAATTACTAGTACTTTTAATTCGCCATTTAAGCTAACAAACTACTAAACGTCACAAATTCTAACTGAATTCAAAAGTAGGAAATAAGCATCGTTAAAAATTTGATTTAGCATCGTAACGTATCGTAATGTACATTTTCCACATGATGCTGTAATGTAATAAGCAGTCACGAAAAATCTTTGATGATTACGCATTCAAAAGAAAATAGGAAGCAATACCTACGAAAGGAAAAGTTACAACTTGTTCAATACCACCATGAGCCGCCCGCGGGGGGGGGGGGAATAGTACATCCATTAACTAGAGTAGGAAATAGTGATACAGCGAACCGAACCCAGTAACCTTTCGCTGCATTCCCTCCATTAGATGTCCTTGCGTAAAGTTAGCGCAGAAACTTTTCAATAAGTTGCTTTCAATATGCCACTTCTGTAAATATTGTATATATAGATGCATCACAGAAGAAACGGATTCAGAATAGACATAAATAAACAAATCTGAATGTGGATGGTTTTCCCGCATTCTGTAGATGAAGCACATAACTATGCAAAGACTTTCACAAACTTTTCAAACAGTACTTTACAAATATATGAATGTATAAATACGACAGCATTATACTTCAAAAAGAGCTCCTCACTTTAGAAAGTTGCGAAGCGTCAATTGTAGGCATAAGGCAAAGCATTAAAGATGGAAATGAAGTCTGGAAAGATGTTTAATGTGCAGAATGTTCGTCTTCAATCTCTACTTGTCAACAAGCAATACAGACAGATCCCGCCAATGCATATAAGTACGCGACACAGGCACACTCAACCCCATGCAGAGAAGGGAACGTTCTTAAAGTCTGCCTTGCATGTTTCCAGCAGTCGGAAGAAAACAGAAGCTGTTCGTTGGATGACAGAGCTAGAGAATGTGAAGCAAAAGACGTGCACAAAATTACATGTCGTAGCATCTTCGTCCCTTGGCGGGATCAATCTGCATACTGGGAGCTTACGCTCACCTACATCCACAGACGCACATCCACGTGCGGCGACAACACACTGTGGTCACATCCAAAGAGCAAGCCCCTGATTGGAGTTGATCAGCGTGTGGCGTACGTAATACGCCGATCTGAGAGCGGATCCTCGTCAACTGTCTTTCCCATCGCGGGTGATCAGGGAGGCAGGGCACATCACAGTGATGCGGAGAGATCCGAGAGAAAGCAGCGATGCCATTATCACTATGATGCATATATGCAAATAGGATGAAGTGATGCTGTGGGTGCCACGCTCCGTCGCACGTCGATGTGAATATTTCACATCCTGGCTTTTCCCGATGCGAAATACACAGAGAGAAAGAAAGAGAGATGCCGAGAGGAAGAGAAAGAGTTAGGAGAAGGGAGGGAGGGAGGGGATGCTTAAAAGAACATTGGGAGGAGGGGGCAGAGACAGGAGAAAGAATTCTTAAATTTCCTTTTCTCCAAGATACTTGCTTGCCTTGTATGCGTGGGTGAATGCGTATGTTTTCTTCCCGTTGTATCAGTGTAAGGAGTTCCACCCCACACACGGTGCCATTCTGCTACATCGACGAGATTGAAGAGCTGCTGAGGAAGTTGCGTGTACGTCTGTGCGTGCATCGTACACCCAGATGTAAATTCAATATCTCTCTAACACGTTTAGGTTTTTGGAATATTCATTATCCACTTCCCGAAGGGCTTTGTCGGCACCATCGCGGTCGATCTCCGCCTCAAGGCAGCAGACGCTAATACGCCAGATTTGATATTAAGTCGAATGCACAATCCAGCAGCCAGTCGCCTTGTGGGCACAGAAGACAACTCGTTCGTTCGTCGACGTCGCGAGGCACGGAATGTCGCACCTAAGCACACAGAAAGACATGCACACACACCAACTCAGCATTGCTGATGATGGTTGTAGCAGTTTGTGCGCTCAATCGGTGCGCTGGCTAATTATTCTCCCTGTCTCCTTTTTTTTTATGGAGACAGGTTTTGCAGTGATGAAATCTCCACTATTGAAAGGTAAATAAATCATTGAGAGATGATCATAATGGGATTTAGGTTTTTTTAGAAGTTTTTTTTCTATTTCTGATTGACGAGTCTGTAGGTAGCGAAAAGAGTATTTGAATGAATGATATCTGATATTCCAAATCGAGAGTGTTTTTCCTTATCGATTTTTTCCTTTCATTTTGTCTGGAGATGGAGAATTAACTCTCTTTTTCTGTTTGTTTTTAAGCATTCGGTGAGTAACATTCTTGCTTTCTAGAGGGATCTTCGAGATTTTCTACAATCGAGTTTTAAAGATTCGTCAGGTGAAACAGCGTGCTCTTTCCTTCAATGCTGGGGGCGGGGGTGGCCCTGTCGGTAGCGCGCCAGGCTCGTAATCTGCAGTTCCCAGGTTCGAGTCCCAGCTGGGTCAGCGTTGAGATTTATCTCCGCAAAATTCCCCGCCCTGCCCACGGTCAGTAGGGGACACCGATGGGCTTGGAAAGGCCAGCGCCGTCCGTCGGATGGGACGTTAAGCCGTGGCCCCATGTGCGGGAGAGCCATACCCTGTGCACGTTAAAGAACACGCTGGATGGCCTTGACGGGAGGCTACTATCTGTCTCCCAACAGCTGTTACAGTGGGTCCCCAACCTTCTCTGAGCCTTCGGGGTCCATGTGACCTGGCCATTTAGCCCATGGTGTGCAAAAAAGTGCCGCTCAGAGGTAAAACAACCCAACCTTCAATGCTGTTTTCAGATTTGGAGTCATTGATCCCCTTGTGTAACGAAAAAAAGGACTGCTCGGAACCAAAACAACCGATTCCTTCTTAAAATTCATCTATTGGTCATTCTGCAAGTACAGTTAGTTTTTTCCCAACTTTGAATTCCTTTCCCTCACAGAATCTCATTCCATTCCTTTTCCACATATGTGACACAATACCGAGTATTGAATTTCCTATCTTCGTTTACCAGTGAGTCTATGATCGCTTAAAAACTTTGTTGAAAAGTTTCGTTAAATTGATAGATATATGTAGATCTTGAACAAAATATTTCTTAAAATCTGAAATTTTCCAGTGTTTAAATAAGGTTTGTGAAAGTCCTTGGTAATATTTCTCTTCTTATTAAATAAAAAAAACTTCTCAGTTTTTATAGATATTTTACCCAACAATATTCATAGTTATCAGAATTTTTTTTAACATTTCTAAAACCCAATGGATAAGTTTCTGTGGATGCTTGGAAGGATAAACTCAGCAGTAATGTTGTTTTTAATGTTGAGATCTCGCCCCTTTCACACAAATCTATTCAAATTTGAATTACAACACACCTCTATTTTTTAGGTTAGCTTTTCTGCACATTATATTTAGCAGAGTTAACTAACTCCTTATCGTGTTCTATTTTTTAAAAAATTCTTTTTATAAATGGCTGCTTCCGGATGCTGAATTCGATTAGAATTTTGATATTTTCTTTATCAACTATTTCTTAACCGATACAGTTAACCTGTTAAGGTTTCCATTCATCGTGTCCACATTAGATAATACAAAGCTTTTACTAAATTTTTATACATAATGGAATGATAATGTGGAAAGCACTTTTTTGAGTTGGTATTCTTTATATTTTCACCATTTTTTTATGTGAAAACAACACATAGGACAGAGGAATAAAGAATCTCTAAACTTTCCTAAGTTGTCTCACATAACAAAACATATAAATGAAATGAACCTATTATGAATTAAGTGAATAACTTCTCATTATTAAAATGTATCTGTATAATCATACGTGATACAATACGCACAGTTACTATATGCAATTAATAATTGTTTCAGTCTTTTCTCATGGGGACGACTCTTTTGAACCAGAACTAACTAGAATCCATTTGGGGATTTTTTTTTATCAGAAACATTGCTTACTGAATAATATTTTTCCATTATGTTGTAGTGGTTGAATGGATTTTTTTTTTGTTCATTTTTTTCATCTCCTTCCGGCTAATTAAAAATTTTCTGGATGACAAAAAAATGCTCTCCTTGCTCCCCCTATTCTAATTACTCTTGAAATTATTATTTTTGATAAAAATAATACTTCTTCGGCAGCCAAAATAAATTTTATAGGAAATATTTTGCCGAAGGGAAAATTATATTCTAAACACATAAGTTTAGTGATGCATTTATTAACGATGTTCACATAATACCTTTATGTCACTGATACGCGATGTAAGCAAGTCTGTAGGTCATTGGATGCGTGCAATTATGAGTGATGCTATTATAAACAATACTATTGATGGCGTTGACGTGTGTGTTGTATTTATTACAGAAGTTTTTTGTATCGGTACTTTGGACGCCATTGTCATAAGTGGGTTCAGGATGATAAGATATGCATTCAGTCGGGATTGTTGTACGATAAATTTATAAACTATGTAAGAGTAGTAATACATTTGCATTCATCACTTGGAAAACTCTTGAAGGAAACAGCGCGCACTGTTTAAAAATATTTCGTGAGTCATTTTCTCGATGTAGAACAAAGGAAATTCACGTATCAACTGACGATCTGCTGAACTTATGTCTTAAAGGTCTAATGCGAAATTATGACAGCTTTCTTATGCGGTTTTATTTGTTCAGTTAAGTTTTCCTCCTTGTTTAGATTTCTTTCGATATTCCTAAAGACAATTCTTAGATCTTTGGCTACTTCTGGATCAAGTTTTTAACTCCAACAAGGAGAAGGAACTGCATCCTTTAGTTGTTGTGTTTGCCTTGGGTGCTTAGAACAAATTGACAGCTGGTTAAGGAATAAAATGAATAAGGACGTTATAACATCTGCACTGAAAACGTCCACATCATTATACAATTAAACGTGGAGATTTCAATTTACCAATAGCCAATTAATTATCGAAAGCCGCCTTATTTAATCATTCCTGCTCAAGTGGCAACAGGTTTTTTTCACTTCTGAATATCCCTTCTGTTGCTTGATGCAACAAAACATTCATTACGAATTTTAATCAGTCTGTCATAATTTCAGTTGAAACCGTTTCCAGTTTTAGTAGATACTATTATTTACTCTGATAAACCAGGTGAGGGGAAAGGAATTAGCTCAGTCGAGAGCGCTGCAGGCCCATAATCTGCAGTTATCAGGTTCGAAAGAAAATAGTGGATGGCCTTGACGGGAGACTTACATCTGTCTTTAACAATTTCCGGTGGATCCCTTCCTTAACTTTCTCTGAGCCCTTGGGGGTCCTTGTAACCTGGACAATCGTGCGCTTGGAGACAAAACAACCTCTACTAAGAAACCAACACTTTAGATTACATTCATATTGTGCCTTTTATGACGAAAAGTTGAATTTGTGTTGTATGGTTTAAATTTATAGGCTTTTTACTAAACCAATAAAATTTTCAATTGATTAAAAATGTAACAGTTTTAGTAAATAATCTTTATTGAGAATGTAGAATGAATAATGATTTAAAGAAAACTCGTTTTATTTAAATCTTTTCAGTTCTCAGCTTTCTACTCATGGTCGTATAGAGAACAAAAATGCATCATATTACCATAATTAAGGTTTCTCCGAGTAAGATTTTTAATAAATCTTTGTGTTTAGTGCAGTGTGGCATCTCCATCTACCCGTACACTTGGTGCTTTCTGAACGAGAGTGGTCAAAGATTAAACTAAATGTGTACATTTGGTGACGAACGACGATAAGACAGAGGTCAAAGTCATCCAGCAGAGCTCGCGTTCGCCGTTATTTGCTTTTAATGCTTCCTTATCTGGCCGAATTTTCGAGTCTCGATAAAGCGCTTGTTGTAAGCTAAGTTTTTTTCTCTAAAAGGGATGACACTGCAATGTAAACGTTCTATCGGAAAAGTTAGCTCCCTGAAATATATTAAACATATGTCTGACTCGTTGATCAAATTAAAGGGTTGCTTTAGAGCTTTATTCAACTTTTGTGAGCAATTTTTCATTAATTTTTTCCTGAATCACTAGATTCAGGAAGAATTTTTTGCAATGACCCTTTTTCTGAGTCTCAAAACAGATAGATTGTCCCAGTGCATAAACGACATGTGTTATAGGAAAGTGAGGAAATCAACGAATTGAACGATAATTTTTATAAAATATTCTCACAATAAAATGTCTAGATGATATCATTATAGATGATGGGATCATCCCCATTATCCATTTTAGATATCTTCTTCTGGATATTTCCTGGGGTATTGTGGTTGTGTGGATTAATGTTGTCAACCAAAACTTATCACTAACTTTGTGTTTACATAATTTTTTCTATTATTCCCAGTTATTATTTTTATTTCTCGTGATCTCGATACAGAACATTCAATTGGTTTTGCTAATTAGCTATTATTTTTGATCTGCTTGATTCCACATTTCTTAAAGTTACTCCTTCATTAACGACAGATATTCCTTTTACACTTACTGAAATGCTTTAAACTACTGTAATATGGGGGGTGGCTCAGTCGGTAGCGTGCCAGGCTCGTAATCTGTAGTTTCCAGGTTCGAGTCCCAGCTGGGTCAGCGTTGAGATTTATCTCCGCAAAATTCCCCGCCCTGCCCACGGTCAGTAGGGGACACCGATGGGCTTGGAAAGGCCGTCGGATGGGACGTTAAGCCGTGGCCCCGTGTGAGGGAGAGCCATACCCTGTGCACGTTAAAGAACACGCTGGATGGCCTTGACGGGAGGCTACCATCTGTCTCCCAACAGCTGTTCCAGTGGGTCCCCTCCCCCAACCTTCTCTGAACCTACGGGGTCCACGTGACCTGGCCATTTAGCCCATGGTGTGCAAAAAAGTACCGCTCAGAGGTAAAACAACCCAACTGTAATATGGCAGCTAGGGTTTATGAAGCTTTATTTCTATGGAAATCGTTCATGCCTCTAAATCAGTGTGTTCCCCAAGTGCGTCCCACGGATGGAAGATTGTTTTTTTTAAATACAATTTATTACTTCCTTTATTAATAACAATGGGATTAAACGAATGCTTTGCAATCAAATGTTCTTGTATTATGACTCTGAGTTCCCTGCTATTCCAGAGCCGCTCAACCGAATCAGATTTCTTAATCTCCTTCAAAATCATATTTTTATCCTTTCATTCAAATTCATCTGACACTGAAACTTTTTAACCCAAAAGCCCATTCTCTGTGATTCAATATTGCAATTGAACAAGTCTTCGATAATTTCCTGCTTCTTATCTCTTATGACTAATTCATGAGATGCTTTTATCTGGTTTCTATGGACATTTCTGAAGGAATTCAATACGTGCATAGTTACGGTGAAAAACCAATATTCACTTTCATTTGGTATTTCAAGATATTCATTTGTATCAAGAACTACATACAAAACAAATCACTTAAATCACTCTTGAAGAAAAAAAAGTCAGGATTTACAATAAATCAGGGCTTCAAAAGAAGACCTAACACAATCCCTTAAAATGGAACCCAGTACATTAAACACCAGCAACGTCTTAGACAACAACATCCTTTGGAGTTGAGGAAAATTATGTTCATTGAATCTTGTCTGGATTACTTCCGTTATCTTGTTATGTGAGAAAGCGAAACTGAATCCCCAGAGTTCATGATCTATGTTATTTCTCATCAGCAATAAAAATAATGATAATTCAGCACCGATGATGACATCTCAACCACGAAAACAATTTCTCACGCAAATTACTCACGTTGTAATTATTTTGCCTGCAACACCAGGATCTTGTTTTTTTAGAGAAATATCTCTTTCTCGTGTCCGTTTCGCAATGAAAAACCCCATTGCGTACATCAGAAATGTCACGGACGTAAACAGCTCATAGATCATGACTCAAATCACGATTACGCAAATTCCTTTTCAGGTTTTGTTATCCTGAAATTCAATCTCCTCTGCGTTCACAGGTCTGATTCTAATCCACGGCAACCAGTTTACTTTCAGTAAATCCCCATATTGAGATCCCCACTTCCCTGATTTTCTGCTCCTTGAGAACAATCTCCGAGAAAAATAATATTAGGAAAAAAAAACACCTTAAATTCTGAACGATACAGTGTTGAATGGTAATGACAGTGTTTCCAGTAAATGCAATGTCATTCACCTCTCCACGATCGGTAGCGCAATATGTGCGTTACCCCTGTCTGCAGTTGCCCTTGCTTTCGGTAAGAAAGCCTATAATGTATATAACACGTTAAACTATTTTTACGTGCTTTTCGGTCTAGGATAGACTGGTACAGTAATACCACACCTACCAGTTGAGATTTCTCCGTCAGTTTCACAGCGGCGGTCGTTCACTCGAGTCTTTCTCCACCCCCATTTGCGCCTCTATCTCACCCTCCCCCCCTCCACGACTTTTCCCCACTTTCCTCTCACTTCACTTCCTCCGTGACTCCGCAATTATTTCTCGGACAATTCTACTCAGCCATTTACAGAACGAGTGCTAAAGCGCTCTCTGAAAACACTTAAGCCTCTTGCCGAGCTGTCCTTAACGATTTCTTTAATGTGTCTTCCCAAATCCGCCCCCCTCATCAGCGACTGCAGATATGGTGGTCATGATCGAAGCCACCCTCTCCTAACAGAGCACGTGCTGCTGCTGCTGCCATGGGACGTCTGGCTTGTGTCTGTGCCGTTCCACAGTTGGTGGAGATAACAACGTGCGGATTCGAGTGTGAGCAAAAACCGTTTCCGACAAATCCTCCAGGAGGAGCGAGCGAGAAATTAACATGCTTCTGATGTCCGATGAGGAGTTTTTTTCCCCACTCTTTTTCTATTTATGTGCAATTGGCTAGAGACTCTTTTGTCTTTAGTCATCTTTATTCGTTTCTCTAATTTCTCTTAGTTTCTGATTTTTTTAATCAGTCGACAGAGATATCAGTTAAGATCATCATTATTCTGCTCCTGAATATTTGCAAATAGAGACTTATAAATACGTAACGAAAGGTTAAAGATCAGATTCGAAGTTTTATAATTTGTAAAATAGAACCAAAAGTAACTAAAACATATTAGGAATCGAAAAAAAGTATTTTTAAATAAAGAAAATATCTTGATTAAAAAACAAAAATATGCATTTTTTAATGAGATTATGAATTGGCAACATCGCTTAATTATGCACCTGAAAATGCTTGGTTAAACAAAAATTGGAAGAAATGAACAAGATTCGGTATACTGATTATTAGTTTTATGATTCGCCTGTTGGTCAATTCTGATCTAAATTATATCTGTCTAAACTTCTGCATACGTTGAAAGAGTTGAGGAAGCTGCTGGAACACTTAGCAATACTATCTCTCATAATGGAAAACTGTCTTCGAGATAACCAAAATCTGAAAAAATCGTTGCATATATTTCTGAAAAAACACCCATTTCAAAAAACGGTGAGTTATACATTTATTTTTATTCAGTTTATTACTTTTTTAGATCGATTCTTACGCCTGTCAATATTTCTGCTAAGTTTTCCAGCTCCAACAACTCTTCAAATACTGAACGAATATGGTTGAACATCCAGACTTATATTTGTTTGAGATCTTTATCTTCAGGCTCAATTAAAAGTTACGAATGTGAATATCTCTTGATATTTCGTGATGGCTGTATTTAGCGTTAACGTGACAAATCAGCAATGATAACAAGAAGACCAAGAGACAGTGAAGTGGAGGCTGAGACAGTGTTCAAGGATCATCATAGCTCAATTGACCTATTACTCACTTGTCAATTAAATTATTATTTATTGCAACTGTCAAAGTGTCAACTACGCAGTCTCATAGTTTCCCCAGTTCTGTTTCTTTAAGACTTTCATGGTTCGGTACTATCTAGGAAACATCTTCAGCTGATAGGTTACTTAAAAATAAAAAATAATAACACTGCACACGCTCAATATTTCCGTGAGTGAGCCCATACGATCCAATCACAGGTTACTTAAAAATAAAAAATAATAACTAAATCCTCCCTCAAGCAGCTGCTTGTCGCAGAGGTCTGACAGGGGCCTGTCAGTTTATATGCCAAAGTAGAAGGGCTATGAGGATGGCAGGACCTCAGCAGAAAAACAACACAAACTTCCAGCGTGTATAGCAACTGTACACGCTCCAGTTACCGTTCACAGCAAACTGGAGCGTGTGCAGTTACTGCACACGCTCCAGTTTGCTGTGAACGGTAACTGCACACGCTCAATATTTCCGTGAGTGAGCCCACACGATCCAGGTCTTTGTGAGCTCACACGATCCAGGTCTTTGTGAGCTCACACGATCCAATCACAGGTTACTTAAAAATAAAAAATAATAACTAAATCCCCCCCTCAAGCAGCTGCTTGTCACAGAGGTCTGACAGGGGTCTGTCAGTTTATATGCGAAAGTAGTAGGGCTATGAGGATGGCAGGACCTCAGCAGAAAAACGACACAAACATCCATGCCTTACCCGTGGCTCGAACCTAGATCCCTTAGATCAGTAGCCAAGCGCGCTAACCACTCGGCCACGGGACGGCTAAAAATTGATGTGTCAGGTTATTTACTACTCGTAAAAACTTTTGAATGAATTGTGGGCTTACTTTCAGAGTCTTGATCTGTCGCTTTCAAAAGATGTTTTTGAGTTTTCTACTTCCCAGTCTCTGCCAAAAAAAGAAAATTTGAAAATAATTGCTTCACAAAGCAAATTCGTTAGGGGTTTCACTTAGCAAAAGAGCAAAAATGATTCATGAAACGCAGATAATTCGAAACATGGATAACAAAAATTAAGACAACTGAAAGTCTATTGTAAGCAAAAGAAAACGCGTCCAGCTCTTTTAAAGTGCAAAAGATTAAACAAAAGATACCATTAACTGATTAAATTAAAAATCAAGCTGTTATTTTTGGAATTAGAAACAAATTCTACCTGAAACAAATGTAGTAGACCGAGATTCGTGGGCGGAGGTGGCTCAGTCGGTAGCGCGCCAGGCTCGTAATCTGTAGTTCCCAGGTTCGAGTCCCAGCTGGGTCAGCGTTGAGATTTATCTCCGCAAAATTCCCCGCCCTGCCCAAGGTCAGTAGGGGACACCTATGGGATTGGAAAGACGCCGTCCATGGGATGGGATATTAAGCCGTGGCCCCGTGTGCGGGAGAGCCATACCCTGTGCACGTTAAAGAACACACTGGATGACCTTGACGGGAGGCTACCATCTGTCTCCCAACAGCTGTTCCAGTGGGTCCCCTCCCCCAACCTTCTCTGAGCCTTCGGGGTCCATGTGACCTGGCCATTTAGCCCATGGTGTGCAAAAAAGTGCCGCTCAGAGGTAAAACAACCCAACCGAGATTCGTTAAGCTCTAATTGAAGGAAAAATGCTATTTTAAATTACTATTATTAAGGTAGACCTCAATGCAGAAGAAGAATGTGTTATTTGATGAGAAGCGAAGTCAATAGATCGAATCCAAGCTTATTAGGGTCGCAGATAAGATTACAGTGATAAGAGAAATGAAAAAAAGTGAGCGCAAAGCCAATGATAAGATAAGAGGTTAAGGTTTTAAACTTTATTGTAGACGAATACGGAAGCGTTTAGGGAGTTTTTAGTATGTCCCCATGACTTACTGAAACTCCTAAAAAAATTACTGAAAGGTGTTAAATTAGGAAGTAAGAAAATGAGGCTTTTATATGCTATAATAAGTAAAATACTTTTATTTACAAAATAAGAATGTTAATGCCTATTTTATTTCTTATGACGATCCAAATCATAATATCAAAAGCCTAATATCAAAAGCCTAAGATCAAAAGCCTAATATCTGATTTCGTTTGAAACTTTTTTCGTTACAGTCATTGCGAATCTGAATTGAGGCAGTTTGTTACGTTTATTTTAATGATAACTCATAAGTCATTAATCTAGTAATTACTACTGAAATGAACTTATCATCTATGAGAAGTTATCGAAATGTCAAAGGCCTTACAATCTCCCCAGTTTCATTGTCAAAAAGACTAACAAATGAACATATATCGTACATAAATGGTGAACTTTGAATGAGATATTCAAATGCTTCATTTTTACACGAATTTACTTCGAAACTATTATGCCCTAAATACACAGTCGTATCAGAATAATATGATCACACCCCATTTCCATTATTAGGTAGGTGGTCATATTTTTCTGATGCGACTGTGTACATTCTATTTCTCTGCACTTTCGGATAGGTTTCAAGTGAGCAATAAAACAGCCTAGTCGATAATGTTAAAATAAATTAAAATTATAAAAAGCATTTATACTTTAATTTTTAAGGTAATATTTGCAACCGCTTCAAGGTAACACGAATTCCACTTAAAGTTCGCAATTTTTTTTTGTTTTCTGTCATGTGGTCTCAGTGGCCGAATGATTAACGGGGTCGAATTCCAGACTCCCAATATTAAATAAGACACAGATGTTCATATTGTCTTTCAGCTGGGATCTCCCCAACATCAAGACGCTTTATTTATTGCGACTTACACTGACAGCCTCTTTCTTGTCAGACCGACGTGACACGTGTCTGCCTGAGGAGACATTTTGTTTTATATTCACCCTGTCCTACAAAATCTCCTTTAATACACGATCCGTTGACGCACACGGGCAACGTTTCATACTTAAGTATATTTTACTTCTTTTCCTAAATGGTTTCAGTAAACGAATTCAGCCAACACCTGGAAAAAATTCTTTAAAGGGAAGCATGTCTGTAGCGCAACCAACAGGTCCTAAGCCGATCCTCGGGGTGGGATGTAGCGATCCGTGTAAAGGGCTTCCCCGCCAGCCATGCAAGTCCAGAGCAAGTGCTCCACAGCACACCAGCTTGCGGAACGAGTCTGCTCAGTCGCCGTCACCATTCGGGATCCGTGGATAGCAACGGTTGCTGGGATTTCTATCTCATCATCACTCGGGATACTTATCAGTGTGTTTTCCTTATCAGTATTTCCCGGTCATAGCTTCTCACCTGGGATGCAAATCGTGTGTCTTTGCAGAGTCAAGTCATGAAAATAGATGAGGTTATTGTTTGCACTGATCGACAAACTAAAACGTTTTTGTTTCCTTACTTAAACTTGTTCTTTGTACAATTTTAAATGATAATTCCGAAAGTGACCTTCTTTTTTTCCCCTAGGATGTAAAAGATTTTGAGGAACAACTAAATTTGCATTTACCACGCGATATAAAAATGTTTTAGCATAATTTTTCAGTCTAAATATTTTTCAAGTTCTTACCTTTTGTTTTTAGATTCCAGAGCTACCCGGAATTTGATTTGAACAACTAACAATAATTGCCTAACAAGACTACATTTTATTTCTCAACTCCATCATTGTTATATCCTGACACGTTCTCTCATCCACATAGCTAAGTCTGATAGGAAATAATCTAAATGGCATCCAAAAGTTTTATCTTGAGGGACATATTGCAAAATCTTCATATGATGTGACCTTTCTTTCATTGATGTCTCAATTTCTTTTTTGTTTGGAGTTTTGGTGACAACTGATTTTGTGGAGAATTGTATACAACATACAAAAAAAAAAATACAAGAATAGTTGCAGATGAAACGTAAAAAATAGTAAGAACCACCTGATTTTTTAAGTAAACAAAATTCATGTTGATCTGTGTTTTTTTTTAAATTTGCCCTATTGATTGCTACCACACCCATGACCATTACAAAGAATTACACAATGTTTTGTTGAGTCAAGCTTTATTAATGGGCAGCAAGAGTATAAAATGGAGCGAGTGTGGCGAGTGTGCTTAACTTCTCACACTTACGCATAGCTCATGACATGTCAGGGTTGGATTGTTTTAGCTAAGAGCAGCACTTTTTTGCACATAATGGGCTAATTGGCCAGGTCACAAAGCCTCCGAGGGCGCAGAGAAAGTTGAGGGAGAACACTGGACAGTTGTTAGGAAACAGATGGATGCCTCCCGTCAAGGTTCTTTAGCATGCATGGCTATGACTATAATCGCACACGATGCCGCGGCTTAAAGTTCCCATCCAACGGACTGTGGCCTTTTCAAGCCCATTGGTGCCTCCTACTGATCGAGGGAAGAGTGGGGTGTAACGGAGATAAATCTCAACTATGACCCAAATAGTTTGGGTTGAGTTGTTTTACCTCTGAGAGGCACTTTTTTCCACACCATGGGCTAAATGGCCAGGTCACAAGACTCAGAGAAAGTTGTGGGAGGGGACCACTGGACAGCTGTTGGGGACAGATGGTAACTTCCCGTCAAGGCCATCCAGCTTGTTCTTTAACGTGCACAGGGCATGGCTCTCTCCCGCACACGGAGCCACGGCTTAACATACCATCCGACGGAAGGCAGCCTTTCCAAACCCATCGGTGTCTGCCCAGGTGGGATTCGAATCTGGGAATCGCAGATTACGAGCCTCGCCCCCTACCAACTGAGCCACCTCTGCCTCTGGATATATCAGGTAACAAGGATTAATCGCTATTCCTTTGGAGATATGCAAAATGCCGCTGATCAGGATCTCAAGAGAATTCTAGAGCCCCACTGGTGTGCTCGGCCCATTGCCATGCGAGTGGCAAGGATTACGACACACAAAGATGAATCCTGATTCCTTTTCTATCACTGAGTTACCAATGGCATTGTCTTATTTTTACTTTCAACACTAGGAAATTATACGTTCCTCCCGTGAAGAAAAATAGAGAGTGAAGCATACATTGAACCGACTTTCCAATGCTTGCAAACTGTTAATACAAATTACATTCTCATCATTCAATAGTAGGAGATCTGTAACGCTTGAATGCAACGTGAAGTCCCTTAAATACAGGTTGTTTGGGTTGTTTTACCTCTGAGCGGCACTTTTTGCACACAATGGGCTAAATGGCCAGGTCACTTGGACCCCGAAGGCTCAGAGAAGGTTGGGGGAGGGGGACCCACTGGAACAGCTGTTGGGAGACAGATGGTAGCCTCCCGTCAAGGCCATCCAGCGTGTTCTTTAACGTGCACAGGGTATGGCTTTCCCGCACACGAAGCCACGGCTGACCCAGCTGGGACTCGAACCTGGGAACTACAGATTACGAGCCTGACGCGCTACCGACTGAGCCCCCCCTCCCTTTAAATACAAGTTTACCGAAGTACAGAATGCTCTACATAAATGTTTAACTGAATGACGTCTACCTTTTCAAGTACTAGAGACTTGCAATGTTAGAAGGCATGCGAAGCAAATTTTTTTCACTTCTGTGATCCTTAAAGCGCTTTAATTGGAAATCTCTTGCAAAATATGCTACTCACGAGCTCAAAGTTTTCTCCATATTGGTATGATGAAGCAAAAATTCTCTCAAAGTTTGACAGTTGCAGGTTTTTTTGCGCATGTTCTGCTGCCTACCATCAAGGGCATCCAGCGTGTTTCTTGACGAACACAGGGTGTGATTCTTCTACACAAAGGTCCCATCCTATACAAAGGTCCATCCATATTAACGCCCCATCCGACGGAGAGGGTCTACCGTAAAAATCCTTAAAATAGCTGCACATCTTGTTCCCCTACTAACCGTGGACAGGAGAGGAATTAGTGGAGGAAATATCAACGCAAGCACAATTGGGACTCAACCCTCAGAGCATCAGACTACAAGCCTGCTGAGCTACCGACCTCTTCAACCTTTTACACATTACTAGGTAGAAGTAATGTTTAAAATGTATAGTGTAAACAAAGACGTCAAAGGGATAACGCAAAAATGAATTGTACATCTTCTTCTGTCCTATCAAGAATGGCAAGTCTTAGAATCGTGTAGGAATATAATAAAAATAAACACCCCCTCAAGCAGCTGCTTGCCACAGAGGTCTGACAGGAGCCTGTCAGTTTATATGCCAAAGTAGAAGGTCTGTGAGGTTGGCAGGACCTCAGCAGAAAAACAACACGAACAACCATGCCTTACCCGAGACTCGAACCCAGGTCCCTTAGATCAGTAGCCAAGCGCGCTAACCACTCGGCCACGATTGACAGTAAATGAAAATTCAAAATATTTATAGCGAAACATTTTCCAGTCAGGTTTTCCAATGAAAAGTTCATTTCAAAGTTGTGTCCTTTCCATTCGTATAACATATAATTTTCTTCAGTTTTACGTACTTAAGTGATAGCACAAACACCTATACAGCATTCATATAGGCTTTAAGAATTCGTGTTCTCTTGATGCAACGGTTGTTGTCAAAAGCATTTGTTTGCGAACTGAAAAAAACATTTTCTTGCAAAAGCAAACCTCAGAAGAAAGAAAATATAAGAAAAGAAACAACCCTGCCTTATTCGGGGTTCGAACCTATATCCGGGGCGGGGGTGGCTCAGTCGGTAGCGCGCCAGGCTCATAATTTGTAGTTCCCAGGTTCGAGTCCCTGCTGGGTCAGCATTGAGATTTATCTCCGCAAAATTCCCCGCCCTGCCCACGGTCAGTAGGGGACACCGATGGGCTTGGAAAGACCGCCGTCCGTCGGATGGGACGTTAAGCCGTGGCCCCGTATGCGGGAGAGCCATACCCTGTGCACGTTAAAGAACACGCTGGATGACCTTGACGGGAGCCAACCATCTGTCTCCCAACAGCTGTTCTAATGGGTCCCCTCCCCTAACCTTCTCTGAGCTTTCGAGGTCCATGTGACCTGGCCATTTAGCCCATGGTGTGCAAAAAAAGTGCCGCTCAGAGGTAAAACAGCCCAACCTATATCCCTTTGATCCTCAGCCAAGCACGCGTACTACTCTACCACTGCTTGTATATCGTAATAAATGTTTGGATGAGGATTAGAAAGTCGTGGTTCGAGTCCGAATAAGGTTTAGATATTTCTTTTCTGTTATATTTCTACTGAGGTCTCATCGTAGATCATCTCTATCGCATATTACAGTGATAGGCTCCTGTCAGATCATTATGGTAAGCAGCTGCTTCAAGAATAATTCTTTTTTATTTTTTGCTGCTATTGATTATATCATCATCATCATCCTCAAGCAGCCATGGGCTACGGAGGTCCAACCAGACCGTGCAATTTAGTTCTCGAAGCAAGTCTATCCTGAGCTACATCTACAGCATCTGGCCACTGCACACCAATTCTAACAAGGTCCTGTTTGACATTGTCTGCCCACCGCATCCTAGGTCTCCCCTTCTTTCTGAGGCCTTTAGGCACACTGTTCATAACCCTATTCGCCAATCTATAATTATTCATACGGGAAACATGGCCAAACCAACGGAGTCTCTCTGCACAATATGCTGCTTATAGGAGGTTGCAGACTCCTTTGCCTAACCTCATCATTAGTTACAAAGTTAAACCACCTAATGCCCAAGATACTGCGTAAGCATCTGGAATCAAAAGCATCTAGTTTCCTGTTATCTTGTTTACAAAGTGTCCAAGTTTCACTACCATAACTAACCCTAGAAAGAACCAAACTATTATACAATCTAATTTTAGTCTTTAGGTGTATACGCCTATTTCTCCACAATCTCCATAGATTCTTAAAAGTCCCAGCAGCAATCCCTATTCGTCTGTTAATCTCATGCCGCACATCACCATTATCTGTTACACAGCTCCCAAGATAATTAAACTGTGACACCTGCTCAAGACTGCAACCATTCAGATTAACTGAATCACAGCCTGCCTGACCAATTTTCATCACTTTAGTTTTCTCTCTGTTATGTTTATAACCAAACCTACTCTACTACCAGTCTCATCAACCTGCTCATGGTGGATAAATTTACACTCTAATTTCCAATGCAGGTGTGAAAAACGCTTTTAAAAGTATTGAACGACTAGTAAAACAGACAAGCATTTTTTTCTCCAATAGCATCTTAATAATAAAAGTTCAACTGTAGTTTCAGCGAAAAATTGGTGACTATTAAAACTTGGGCACGTCCCCAAAATATTCCACCTGACATATATGGATTAATATTTTATAGTTGTTTATAGTTGTTTTTTAAATCTATTTTTAGTGTCCTATATAATGTATTAGAGGCTAAAATAAAGTTATACAGAGACAACTGTTTTGGATTTCAAAGGAAATAGACAAATCTGATATTTCGTTTAAGACGACCGGACTTTTTTTAGTGGGAGGGACTACCCGGACTTCTTGGTCTCACCTGGAACGCACTTGTTAAAACTATACTGTTAAACACTCTTAAAAAAAAGGGGGAAACTACTGCTGCAAAGATCAGTTACTCTTTCTTTTATTAAATATGCTATATTTTCAGACTTGAGTCATTTCATTCAGGCAGTACTCGGAACCTTACTGTTTGAAAAGCAGGTTGACACATTATTTCTTCCATCTTTGTTTATAGCATCATATCCTTAGTATTTGACAACCATTGCACCAAGAGAACACGCGGCACGGAAACGCCGACGTACATACAATGGAGCACGGTAAGGCACCCAGGCGAAAAGCCTCTGCTGGCAGTGGAGACCTGCTTGCCTCTGTCGCCTTCTCCGGCGAGCACCGCGGGAAAGGACGCAGGGGTAGCGAGGAAACAGCAGGAGCAACAAAGGAGGGCTTTCGCCGAGTCAATGTGAGAGATGGGCTTAAGGAATATTCGCTGATGCAGCATTGGTTGCCATTATGACAAAGTGGTTTGCCTCTGGTGACCATGCGCCTTTGGATGATGATGCTGGTGGAGTGTCGATTCTGAGTCCCTTCCCCCCCCCCCCACTTCCCAATCCCTCCCTCCTTTTGCAAATGATGCGATTCGGGAAGTAGAAGAGTATGATTGGATGGATGATGCATTTCATAATTATTGATAGAGCAAGTCATCTTCTTCGTGAAAGAGGATGGTTATTTCGGAGGTTTGCAGTGGAAGACACGCATTAGATAAGGAAGAGACTACTTATTATTCGAAACAGTTGGGTTGTTTTACCTCTGAGCGGCATTTTTTTGCACACAATGGGCTAAATGGCGAGGTCACATGAACCCCGAAAGCTCAGAGAAGGTTGGGGGAGGGGACCCACTGGAACAGCTGTTGGGAGACAGATGGTAGCCTCCCGTCAAGGCCATCCAGCGTGTTCTTTAACAGGGTATGGCTCTCCCGCACACGGGGCCACGGCTTAACGTCCCATCCGACGGACGGCGGCCTTTCCAAACCCGTCGGTGTCCACTACTGACCGTGGGCAGGGCGGGGAATTTTTTTGCGGAGAGAAATCTCAACGCTGACCCAGCTGGGACTCGAACCTGAGAACTGCAGATTACGAGCCTGGCGCGCTACCGACTGAGCCACCCTCGCCCCATTCGAAACTGAGTGAAATGTGTAGTTCCCTTTTTTAACAAAAATTTTAAACCATATTTAGAAACAATTTTGTCTTACCGAATGGTTGTGTTACAGTTTTTAAAAGGTAAACTCTTCGAATTAAGAAAACCATTTTATGTTCTTAGAATTGAAAGTGTTTCGAGGCTTGTCGGAATCTCATATCCCCACACAGCTCCAGACGTACCGAAACCTGAGAAAACAAAGCATACATCTGAAACGAATCGGAAATTCTCTTTTTTTCTGCAACGCAACTGAAGGACAAACGACG
Source organism: Ryuthela nishihirai (assembly GCA_038380435.1). Taxonomy (NCBI): domain Eukaryota; kingdom Metazoa; phylum Arthropoda; class Arachnida; order Araneae; family Heptathelidae; genus Ryuthela; species Ryuthela nishihirai. Next base: position 41,991,690 of record JAWZYU010000011.1, on the reverse strand, counting down.
TAACTTCCTTTTGTAATAACTACTTCCGTCTATTATCAATAATTCATAAAATTTAATTCCCTACATAGGGTTCGGTTGTTTTACCTCTGAGCAGCACTTTTTTGCGCATCTTTAACCATTGGGGTAAATGGCCAGATCACAAGGACCCAAGGACTCAGAGTACGTTGGGGTGAAGGGACCCACTGGACAGCTGTCAGGAGACAGACAGTAGCTTCCCGTTAAGGCCATCCAGCCTTTTCTATAATGTGCATAGGACCCGTACACGGGCCTATGGCTTAACTTCCATTCCGACAGACGACGGACATATGCATAGTAAATGTCTATTATACACCTGATTTCAAATTAAAGTTAAAATGTAACAGATTCTGTGTGATATTAAAGTAAAAACTAAATAAGTGAATAAACATTTTCCTGGTGATTTTTAAAACACTTTCTGTCTTTGTAGCAATGGTGTAGGGTTTTGTCCAAATATTGTCAATATTTCTAATGAAAATTCTTAGGATCCTTTACGGTGTTTAGGTTCTCTTCAAACACCAGGAGCTTCTAAAGGATAAAACTGGTGATTGAAGAACCAGATGCTGAAGTGTTGGAGATATTGTGGTGCTTTAAGTTTTCTCTATTGCCTATGTTTTGCAGGAATATCACAAATCCATTAAGTTTTTTATTTATCTCGCTTTGAAATCCGCTGAATTTTTTTTCTGCCTATTTTGTATAGACTTGGTATAAACCTGTTTTGTCTCTAAATCTTTTGACTTTTTTGGATTCTAAAAGGCCACTGTTTATGAATCTTGCAGCAGCTATGTAATGCTACAAATGTATAATAAATTGTTGTCTATAGAGATCCATGCATTTTCAGAAGAGGAAATTAATTTACCCAAACTGTACAACACTGTAATGAACTCATCGCTAAAACACGCAGTCTAGCATTTCTGCACTTACATTCCGTTACGGGGGAATTAAACGCATTTGCTCAATTAACTAAAAACCACAGAATGTCTGCTCTAGGTTCATGAGTTGTGGTCTCAGGCAGCTGTATGCCACAGAGGTCTGACAGGATAAAAGAACATAGGTTGGGTTGTTGGGTTGTTTTACCTCTGAGCGGCACTTTTTTGCACACCATGGGCTAAATGGCCAGGTCACAAGGACCCCGAAGGCTCAGAGAAGGTTTGGGGAGGGGACCCACTGGAACAGCTGTTGGGAAACAGATGGTAGCCTCCCGTCAAGGCCATCCAGCGTGTTCTTTAACGTGCACAGGGTATGGCTCTCCCGCACATGGGACCACGGCTTAACGTCCCATCCGACGGACGGCGGCCTTTCCAAGCCCATCGGTGTCCCCTACTGACCGTGGGCAGGGCGGGGAATTTTGCGGAGATAAATCTCAACGCTGATCCAGCTGGGACTCGAACCTGGGCCTGGCGTGCTACCGACTGAGCCACCCCCGCAATATCGCAAGAGCAAAGTGCTCGTGTAGATGAGGACTAGGGATCGCGAGTTTGCCAGTTTTTTTTTTCCCCATTAGCATTCGAGTTAGTAGTTAGGAGGTGGCATTCTGCAACAGTTGACCCATTTTCTACGGGAATTTCAGCCAGACTTGTAATTTGCAATTCCCAGGTTCGAGTACCACCTGAGCCTGGGTTGAGATTTAACTCCGGCAAACCGCCACCCTACCCTCGGTCACAAAGGGGACACCGATGGGCTTGGAAAGGCCGGCGTCCGTCGTATGGCAGTTAAACCGCTGTCCCGTGTGTGAGAGAGCCATATCCTGTGCATGTTAAAGAACACGCTGGATGGCCTTGACGGAAAGGTGCCGCGCAGAGGTAAAACAACCCAACACTTCGAAAAGCCGCAGTCCGTCGGATGGTAGTTAAACCGCTGCGCCGTGTGTGGTAGAGCCATACCCTGTGCACGTTAAAGAACACGCTGGATGGCCTTGACGGAAGGCTACCATCTGTCTCCTAACATCTGCCAGTGAGTCCCCTCTCCCCAAACCTTCTTTGAGCTCTCGGGGTCCTTGTGACCTGGCTATTTAACCCATTGTGTACAAAAAAAAGTGCCGCGCAGAGGTAAAACAAACCAACCGACGAATCGGGAATTTCACCAGAATTTCTGAAACTGAATTGATACGACTAATCTTTTAGTGCAATGCAACTGAGAGTAGAAGAATTGAAAGCGATAACAGTTGAATGCATTGCAGATAACGATATCACTTTTCTTGTGTCTTACTTAAAATAACAAGAGTCACCATTGCATATATAGCAGTACAATGACTGTAATATTTTTAACTCTGTTACTTTTCATTTTTCTTTTCTCTTTAAAATATTTTTTTTGTCAGTACTGAGCTAGAAAGAGACTAATGCACAGCATTCGTTATAATGTTTACCCTTTATTACGAGATTTTCGGATGCACAGCATTCATTATAATGTTTACCCTTTATTACGAGATTTTCGGATGCACAGCATTCATTATAATGTTTACCCTTTATTACGAGATTTTCGGATGCACAGCATTCATTATAATGTTTACCCTTATTACGAGATTTTCGGATGCACAGCATTTATTATAATGTTTACCCTTTATTACGAGATTTTCGGATGCACAGCATTCATTATAATGTTTACCCTTTATTACGAGATTTTCGGATGCACAGCATTCATTATAATGTTTACCCTTATTACGAGATTTTCGGATGCACAGCATTTATTATAATGTTTACCCTTTATTACGAGATTTTCGGATGCACAGCATTCATTATAATGTTTACCCTTTATTACGAGATTTTCGGATGCACAGCATTCATTATAATGTTTACCCTTTATTACGAGATTTTCGGATGCACAGCATTCATTATAATGTTTACCCTTATTACGAGATTTTCGGATGCACAGCATTTATTATAATGTTTACCCTTTATTACGAGATTTTCGGATGCACAGCATTCATTATAATGTGTACCCTTTATTACGAGATTTTCGGATGCACAGTATGTGTAATTTTCTCCCCGTTTTCATTAACCCTATGATATATTAACTCTCCCTGTAATTAACAAATGATGGGGTGAACCTCTTAAATAAAACATCAAGTATGAAATTGGATTGGCATATGAAAAATACATATTTGTAGTGAAAAATCATTTTTGTTGTTGTGGTAGTCTAAAAGGCTTCAGTTTATTGAATCAAATCTCTTAATTTTTGCATATATCATATGCAAATTAACGTATCAAAAAAATTGCGTCTCAAACAGGTGCTTACCACACAGCTCTGACAAGAGCCTGTCAGGATAATAAACCGTAGAAAACAACTGTAAGAGAGACAAGACCTCAGCAGGAAGACGTCATCTGTGTTGATTCAATCTGAAAATATCTTATTCAATCATTTTTGACCATCAAAGGCATGACTCACCAGTGTCAAAGTTAATATCTCAATTTCACTTGTAAAATTTTGATCCCACAATTTCAGCTATTATGATGATTTCGTCACTACAGTTGGCAGTTTTCCAACATCTCAGTTGATTAATCGTGAAACATTTTGATTTTAGACCCCCTCCTGTACGAAGAAACGAAAAGCCAGCTTTATCTTGGGCTAAATCTAATTCATCGAGAGAATAATTATCTTGATTGTTCTGGGACCTTTGGCACCGTGGCCGAGTGGTTAGCGCGCTTGGCTACTGATCTAAGGGACCTGGGTTCGAGCCCCGGGTAAGGCATGGATGTACGTGTCGTTTTTCCGCTGAGGTCCTGCCATCCTCACAGACCTTCTACTATGGCATATAAACTGACAGGCTCCTGTCAGACCTCTGTGGCAAGCAGCTGCTTGAGGGGGTATTTATTATTTATTTATGGGTAGGACTGTTTGTTCCGCAATAACTCTTAAACGGATATTTACATGGATTAATAACCTTTTTCGTAAAAAAATTTTTAATAAAAGCGCATCTCAAGTTCAGTGAAGAACTAAATCCATTTCTTACAACAGAAGTGGCAACGGTACAGTCGCTCAAAAAAATATCCGAACGCTGTGGTTGATCTGGCAAACCTTCGTGTCACGTGACACGAAGGTTGCCAGATCACTAATTTCTAAAAAAAAGTTCGTTGCCAGATATTTTTTCTGAATTCTGTAATCGAGCATAGTGTTCGGATATTTTTTAATATATATAATGCGTATGAATATATAGTGCAATGAATATGGAGCGTGTGCAGTTACCGTTCACAGCAAAGTGGAGCGGTTGCGGTTAATGTTCACAGCACATTGGATCGTGTGAGCTCACAAAGACTTGGATCGTGTGGGCTCACTCACGGAAATATTGAGCGTGTGCAGTTACCGTTCTCAGCAAACTGGAGCGGTTGCGGTTAATGTTCACAGCACATTGGATCGTGTGAGCTCACAAAGACCTGGATCGTGTGGGCCCACTCACGGAAATATTGAGCGTGTGCAGTTACCGTTCACAGCAAACTGGAGCGTGTGCAGTTACTGCACACGCTCCAGTTTGCTGTGAACGGTAACGCTTGAACGTTCACAACAGTTTGTTCACAACAGTTTGCTGTGAACGGTAACTGGAGCGTGTACAGTTGCTGTACACGCTCCAGATATTTTTCCTGAATTCTGTAATCACGTAACACGAAGGTTGCCAGATCACTAATTTCTAAAAAAATCGTTGCCAGATATTTTTTCTGAATTCTGTAATCAACCATAGCGTTCGGATGCTTTTTTGAGCGACTGTACTTATTTGATATGGAAACAGCAATATTCAAGAGAATAAAATTAGAGTATTTTAAATAAATGAATCAGTTTTCTCGAGATTTATGGTTTTATGGTCTTCTAAATGCCCACAATGATTCAGATCAGAGCTTTGGCTACTCTTCGCAAGGGAAACCATTCAGGGCCACATCTACTGAGGAATTTTGAGACTTTCAAAACATATTACACATGATTTGTAAGAATATTTTTAAAAGACAACTAAAAGAAGAGGATTTATATAACAGAAAGGGTAGTGTTGCTTTACCTCTGAGCGGCACTTTTTTGCACACCATGGGCTAAATGGCCAGGTCACATGGACCCCGAAGACTCAGAGAAGGTTGGGGGAGGGAACCCACTGGAACAGCTGTTGGGAGACAGATGGTAGTCTCCCGTCAAGGCAATCCAGCGTGTTCTTTAACGTGCAAAGGGTATGACTCTCCCACACACGGAGCCACGGCTTAACGTCCCATCCGACGGACGGCGGCCTTTGCAAGCCCATCGGTGTCCCCTACTGACCGTGGGCAGGGCGGGGAAATTTGCGGAGAAAAATCTCAACGCTGACCCAGCTGGGACTCGAACCTGGGAACTACAGATTACGAGCCCGGCGCGCTACCAACTGAGCCACCCCCGCCCCATAACAGAAAGAAGTTTCGATTTAATTCAGTTTACTTCCAGATACGGAGGTCAATCCATTCAATAATTACCTGCAATGCAGTAATAAAGTACTACAGGAAAATGTCCTGTAGACAAGAAAAACTATAATTAGCTGAAAAACATTGGTTACCCTGAGTGGGATTCGAACCCACGTCTCCCAGAAATATGCTAGGCATTTTCTTCAACATTGTGAGTGTGGATACCCAATTTCCGACATAGATGGCGCCAGTTTCGCTGCAAATTACTTGTAAATTACCTTTGTACTGTTATCAGTTCCATTAATATTTCTACTGCATTTCTACAATTCATTAGAATAGAATTTGTAATTTTTCGTTTTCGTTGCTGTCTATAACTATGAACTTTTCATATAAATATCTAGGGGATGGAATATTATACTAAATATCTATGTCAATGGACTTATTATTATAGTGTTTTTGCATGCTGAGGATATAGAGGGTGTTGGGTTGGGTTGTTTTACCTCTGAGCGGCACTTTTTTACACACCATGGGCTAAATGGTCAGGTCACATGGACACCGAAGGCTCAGAGAAGCTTGGGAGAGGGGACCCACTGGAACAGCTGTTGGGAGACAGATGGTAGCCTCTCGTCAAGGCCATCCAGCGTGTTCTTTAACGTGCACAGGGTATGGCTCTCCCGCACACGGGGCCACGGATTAACGTCCCATCCGACGGACGGCGGCCTTTCCAAGCCCATCGGTGTCCCCTACTGACCATGGGCAGGGCGGGGAATTTTTGCGGAGATAAATCTCAACGCTGACCCAGCTGGGACTCGAACCTGGGAACTACAGATTACGAGCCTGGCGCGCTACCGACTGAGCCACTCACGCCCCATATAGAGGGGGAGGAAGCACCTTTTTCAACACCACCCAACTTGAAAAAACGCTAAAAATGGCATATCTTCTCGCCTAGGGGGAAAATTAAAGGTGTTTCAGGATTGAAATCTACCTCACTGCTCCATGCTCATGCCTGCCGAAAGTGGTGCTCGTGCTTCTAGAAAAATTCATTCGACTTATTCCATCTAAACTGTGATAATAAACGCCTTCAAATCTGTGAAGTTATCATCATCTTTTCTACCTCATCACGATCAGGAATTTCGTGCAACACGTCACAATCTTTCTCTTCGTAAAGGAGCTGACGTTCACCGCAACTAAATACTCTGCATGAAGTCAGGAAAACTAAACAAAAAAAAAACCATAAACAAGAGAACCAAAGTCTTGCATTAGAACGTGAGAAGAAAACAACCATACTCTTCGGCCATTTATTATTTCTCAGTAAGCGCTTTGTGATTTGCAACACTTACGCTCTCATTTTCAGGAACTTTCCCATTCCTGCTTTTTTAGATCTAGAAGACAAAAGAAAAATAACAATAATAGCAATAATTGGCTGCATTATCACTTCGGAATCCCTTCACCTAACTTCACGTGATTGCTCTCCCCACCCAAGCCACGTGAGTCACAGATTGGGAAGAACGATGGGAGATCTGGAGATGCTTTGATTTGCCCAGTCGGACAACCGTATCCGTTGTTTCGGCTGGCCGTGGGCCTATAATTACGATACGGTTCCTAAACGTAAAATGGAAACTGGTTTTATGAAGTTGTCCTCTTGCTATAGTATTAAAGAGCAATTGCAAATGTTAAAAAGACGTCAAAGGTGTAATTAGGTTTTTGTAACGATGCAAGTGGAAACAATTTAGACCCAAAAATGTATGGATGGCGAGTATATGGCGATGGGAAATAAATAAATTATGGCCTTATTCTACCAGCTGCCGATTTGTTTTTTATCAGCTAAAAGTTTAACATCTATCAGTTAATATGAACATTTTATTTTTCCCGTTAGTGTGAGAATCTGTTACTGAGTGTTACTATTTCAACTTAAAGAACGAATGGGCTTTCATAGGTTCCTGTATTTGATAAAAAAAATAGAAATTAGTACTCATCATGCTTTAAAAGAATTTTGACCTGGCCTTCAACAAGTTCTCAACGTAATAAATATATTATTGGGTTGGGTTGTTTTACCTCTGGCACTTTTTTTGCACATCATGGGCTAAATGGCCAGGTCACATGGACACCGAAGGTTCAGAGAAAGTTGGGGGAGGAGACTCACTGGAACAGCTGTTAGGAGACAGATGGTTAGCCTCCCGTCAAGGCCATCCAGCGTGTTCTTTAACGTGCACAGGGCTCCCGCAAACGTGCACAGCTCTCCCGCAAACGGTGCCACGGTTTAACGTCCCATCCGACGGACCTTCCAAGCCCATTGGTGTCCCCTACTGACCGTGGGCAGGGCGGGAAATTTTGCGGAGATAAATCTCAACGCTGACCCAGCTGGGACTCGAACCTGGGAACTACAGATTGTGAGACTGGCGCGCTACCGACTGAGCCACCCCCGCCCCAAATATATTATTGGAGTTAAGGCGGAATGTTAATTATATTTAAAAAGGCGTTGGTTCTAAACACACTATAACTGGAACAATAAGAAAGGGCATAAGTAGTATCAGCAATAATCTAATTTTTGATAGTTGAGATGATTTGAAACGACTAAAAATTTTACGGGCTTTTAATTAAAATCCATATTAACCAGGGGATTAATAAATCCCGAAATTTCAAAGTGCGTTATTAGTCAAACGTCGAAGAATTAAAATGCAAATGATAGTCAAGTTGTAAATATTGTATAGTTCGAAGTTATTTATAGCGTTGGAGAACCGCGACAAGAAATGATGTGAATGAAATTTCTGAGAAGACAACACAGAAAAACACCACTTTTTAGGCTGGACTTTTTTACCTCTGAGGGACACTTTGTTTGCACACAATAGACTAAATAGCCAGGTCACAAGGACCCCAAGGGCTTATATGTGAAAGGTCCGGGGAAGGGAATTCACTGAACAGCTGTTAAGAGAGAGATGGTAGGACATCCAGCGTGTTCTTTATTTTGCACAGGGTATGGTTCTCCTGCACACAGTGGCACGGCTTAACGTTCCATTCGACGGACGGGGACCTTTCCAAGCCATTCGGTGTTCCCTTTCTCACCCGAGGGCAGGGTAGGGATTAGTGGAGAACTGACACAATTGAGAGTCGAACCTGGGAACTGCAAGTTACGAGCCAATCCCAGCTCCCTCATTTTACGAGTAAATAAAACTAATTCAAATGATTGCAGGAGAGAATCAAAATAAATTCAATATCGGGCCTTGACTATTTTTTGAATAATTGCAATTGTTGAAAGATCAGTTTGATAGGCATCCAATTGCTTTCACGCTATCTTGCTTGGCGCATTAAAGCACGAATTACAAGTGAGCCACGAAGAGTAGAAAAGAAATTTATTAGTCAGTAAAATGAAGTGAATTTTGCGATTCCGTCGCTATTCATTAGTCCCTTTATAATACAACTGTCTTTTTGATATCCGAAATATTCCTCGAAACCTTAGGATTATACGTTTTCACTTTTAAGTGAGGAATAGTAGAATTAAAGTTCAGCAGAAAGGAGATCAATGGAAAATTTCATATTTTCTTCAAAGTTGAGTTGCGGATTTTCTCTTATATTTTAGTTCAGTATCTCGTTTGTTTGACATAGTACATTTTATGAATGTTTTCAAAAAATACTTTTTTGCTTGATTTATTGATTCATCCGCCCACAATGACAGCATTGAGCATCTGAATTAGGAGCATTTCTGCAAATGATAACATTAAGGTTATAAAAGTAGACGAGGTTAGAATATGTATCTAAGTTTCATACAGCTGTTAGAAAAAAAAATTCTTATATATTTCAATAAAAATATGAAAAAATATTCACTAAACATAAAATAAATAAATAAATACCCCCTCAAGCAGCTGCTTGCCACAGAGGTCTGACAGGAACCTGTAAGTTTATATGCCATAGTAGAAGGTCTGTGAGGATGGCAGGACCTCAGCAGAAAAACAACACACACATCCATGCAATGATCTGAAAATTTTGTTTAAAAAACAAATAGACAAAGCATACAGTTTCCTGCGAATAATATTAAGACAAATATGTGAAGTTTATATAATTAATGAGCTATTGCTCATAAGACACCATTCAATTTTCATTGATTAATTGATTTTGTAAGCTTTGTTTGTTGTAAATGCTATTGCAATGTCAGTAAATGAATAAATTATATTTCTATTCATCAAGCATGCTAGTTAATTAGTGCTAGAAGAAATTGATTCTTTACAGTTGAACGATTCTTTCACAAATCTTTAAAGCCTAGGGTTACTAAGGTTACATTTCTTATTTTCAATAAACAAACCGAGTTCAGCGTCGTGTGCCTTAAGTCATGGCCTATTAAACGGTTCGTCGGTTCTGATTTTAAACTCTTTTTGTGTGTATTCATATGTGGCTTTCGAGTCTGGAAGAGAACTGAAAGGGATAATAGTTCTGTTTTTCCTCTCTGACATGGAAGATGCCTTGGAAGATAAAGTTTCCCCTAGCAAAACAGCGAGGCAAGTTCAAACATCTTGCAGAGCCACTAACATATGACTCCGAAGGAATACTGTCTACCAGACCGTAAGATGGGCTAATCCGTCTACTGTCGATAAGTGAACTGTTTATAAGTCTGGTACGGAACAAAGAATTCGACAAAGTCAGGACACTTCCTTTCAGGCGTTACCGACCATCAGGTGGAATATGTAAACAACTAGGAATCCAGCTCCTAAAATTCAATCCGCTTGCTCTTAACAAATACATGAGATCATTTCCTAAACACTAATGTTAAATTTTATACGAAATAAATTTTCTTTCGAAGTTGGATGCGTTTCGTTTTCCTTTTTCGAAGTGGATGTGTTTCATTTTTTTCGAAGTTGACGTGTTTCATTTCCTTTTGAAGTCGGTGTGTTTCATTTCCTTTCGTAGTTGGTGTGTTCGAAGTTCGCTTGCTTTATCTTCTTTCGAAGTTGGTAGATTTTATTTTCTTTCAAAGTTTGTATGTTTTATCTTTTCGAAGTCGATGCGTTTCATTTTTTTTCGAAGTTGGCGTGTTTCATTTACTTTCGAGATGGTGTGTTTCATATTTTTCGAAGTTGATGGGGTCGGAGGTGGATTAGTCGGTAGTGCGCCAGGCTCATAACCTATAGTTCCCAGGTTCGAGTTCCAGTTGAGCCAGCGTTGAGAGTAATGATAGACTTGGAAAGGCTGCCGTCCGTCGGATTTTTATAGGTCCATAGGTTAAGCCTTGGTCTCGTGTGCGGGAGAGACATACCATGTGCATGTTAAAGAACCCCCTGGATGGCCTTGATGGGAAGCTACCATATGTCTCCCAACAGCTGTTTCAGTGGGTCCTCTGCCCCAACCTCCTCTGGGCCTTCTGGATCTGTGTGATCTGGCAATTTAGCCCATTGTGTGCAAAAAAAGTGTCTCTCAGAGGTAAAACAGCCTAACCTAATCGAAGTTGATGTGTTTCATTTCCATTCGAAGTTGTTTCGTTTCCTTTTGAAGCTGGTTAGTTTTATTTTCATTCGGGAGTGCCGTTTTATTTTTTCCTATGCAAGATTAAATTTGTAATTACACACCGATCATTTCATCTCCTCCTCTGAAGTTTCCATTTGAAAACGCTGTTTATTTTCAACTCGAAACCCAAATTCAAATATCTTTTACGAAAGGAGTATTCATTCACATTCCTCTGTGTAAGACAACACATTTATTCCTGTGCAGATAAAAAATAGGTCTACGTGTGTGCACGTGATACCGATAACGCCTTCTGTGACGTGACCAAAATAACCTGTCTAAATAAACGGATCCCCCTTGACCAAAAGGCAGTTGTTTCTAGCTTCACTTGCAATAACATCCGACAATCCTTTAGCCGGCTTCCGCTGCATCAAATTTATTTACTTCCCTCTCGTATTCCAATTGAGAGGTGGAGAGAAGTTATGTGAATTTCACCACCATCTCTTTATCAGCACAGACACTCCACGTGTAGAGACGCCAACGTAGGGTCGAAGGGCATATAATTTGAAAGCTGTAAAACAGGTACTATCGCCATAGCAAAAGCATGCTCTGTCGAGCAGGCAACATGATATGTAGCCCGAGTTGTCGTTCATGGAAATGGTTGGTATGTCGCCCGGAACGACTGGCACGCAGAAGTTGTAGTACTGGCTTCACTGTACTCAACTTCTGCAACAATGATTAGTACTACGAGATAATATTGTCTGCGCGGATGTCAAAATTCAACCGGAACACCATCCTGAACGTTCTGTCACGTGATTGCGTGGAAGACTTGCGTGTTCAAGTGACATTGCAACTCATCCCTTCTTGTTGTCGATGACGTAGAAGGTGTCCTCTTCTTCAACTTGAAACTGTTCCTTTTTACCGAGCTCCACTTCGCTTTCCAATGATCTTCGAATTCTCCTCTTAATCTCAGTTCACCTGCAAAAGTTCGCTTATCCCTACAGATGAATTAAATAACTGACACATAAACGTATCAGCACGGAGTTGAGATTATGGCTGACCCCTCAGGTCACAGATACAAACAACACTCCTATGTCCTTGCCCGCCAGCGATTACTAACGAGTTACGTGTGTTGTGCTCAGGGAAGGCTACTAACGCTTGGCTGGCAGCACTATATAATAGCTGATGTCGCGTCTAGGAGTAGCGAATTATAAAAGTTGATTATCCTCTACCATCTTTTGTTTTTTCAAGGATAAATTTATTGAGACTTTCACTTTTGTTTGAATATCTCAAGACCATTTGTAAGTTATTTTATCGTATATATGCATTTGCATTTGGTAATTCTGTCAAAATTACAGGTATACTCTACAGAAGCTCCCCATTTGGTTTAATTGGGTTGTTTTACCTCTGAGCGGCACTGTTTTGCACACCATGGGCTAAATGGCCAGGTCACATGGACCCCGAAGGCTCAGAGAAGGTTGGGAGAGGGGACCCACTGGAACAGCTGTTGGGAGACAGATGGTAGCCTCCCGTCAAAGCCATCCAGCGTGTTCTTTAACGTGCACAGGGTATGGCTCTCCCACACGCGAGGCCACGGCTTAACGTCCCATCCGACGGACGGCGGCCTTTCCAAGCCCATCGGTGTCCCCTACTGACCGTGGGCAGGGCGGGGAATTTTGCGGCCATTTGGTTTGGTAGTTATTGTACATTACAGATACAGTACGTTACGAGAAATGACCCGACTCCAAAGCACTATTAACCATTAATATTTGAGTCCATCTTGAGGGAAGTTTTGTAGGTTCTCTCAGTCAGTAGCGTGCTAGGCTCGTAATTAGCAGTTCCCAGGTTCGAGTCCCAACTGTGGTCTCCGCTAACTCTGATTCTGCTCTCGGTGAGAAAGGGACACCGATGGGCTTGGAAAGTCGGTCAGGTTGTTTTACCTCTGAGCTGTACTTTTTTTGGTACACAGTGCATTAAATGGTCAGATTACAAGGACTCCAAGGACTCAGAGAAGGTTGGTGGAAGGGAAGGCTTTAAGAGATAGCATGTTCTTTAACGTGCACAGAGTACGACTCTCACTGTCACACGGGACCACGTTTTAATGCCACATCCAACGGACAATGAATCTCTTGTTGCGATGTTATGCAACCACGGCAATTCCCGGTTCCGCTTGTACAGCACTACCTGGTTATGAAAAGCCATGACCATCTAGAGCCGGGGGCAAGGAATACGCCCTATAGGCGCACCTCAACCCCAGCCTCACATGGCAGCAGTCCTATAGAAGGAAAGCTGACCACCGGAAGAAACCTTACTTTAATCTATTCCCCGGTTTGCAAATGTGCATGGATATAAAGATCCCAGCTCGATCGGCACCCGTGGTGGAGACTCTTAGTAAGACCCAGACTTTTTGGACAGCTCGTGCCTACAAGGCGGGGCTCAGACCTTTCGGCAGAGCCGTCGAACAGACCACACAGGTCTCCTGAGAGTTGAGGTCTCCGACGCCGTCACCATCCGACCGGCAATCAAGCCGGCCAGCAGCATCTTCAACCTCGGTTGGCCTTAGCCATGTCCAACCGGGACACCAATCCGGTCGGCACAGCCTTCAGCCGGGTTGCTGGGCCCTAGGCCCCCCCACCACGACAAGGTGGTCCCCTATCGGGGGGGACATGCGGTTTCACCTAGCCCATCGGTATTCTCTTTCTTACCGAGAGTAGGATTGGGGGAGGGGGGGGGGGTTAGTGGAAATAAATCTCAACGCTGACCCAAGTGGGACTCGAAACTGAGGACTGCAGATTAAGAGCCTGATGCGCTACCGACTGATCCAAAACTCCACTGAATAGTGACACTGAATCTCAGCAATCTATTTACAGTTTCCAGCTGCCGGAAAGGACATTTACTTTCGATTTGGCGTCTCACATGGCTCATCGTTTTTCCTTACAAAATTCCAATTTAATTGTCAGGGAAAGAGATGGACATTTTGTTTTCCTGCTACCGGATGTTGAACTTTAGTTTCGTTGTAACCTTTTACATTGGCTGTTGTCTTGAGCAGTTTCTGCGTGATCTTAACGAGTTTTGTTTCCTCCGATTTATTATTTTCTCCTCCTTTCTTAGAGGATTGATTTATCTTTCCCTTCCATTTGTGTTTTCCGATATTTCGGGAAAATTTCATTTAGCCGTTTTGCATGATTTCTGTTTCCATTTCCTCTCAAGTCTTTCCTTATCGCATCACGATTTTGACATGATTGCTTTTAAATGGTCCGATGCATTGACATCATCTTTCTCAAATGTAGGTTGTTGTTGTTTTTTCACCTTTTAAGCTTGCACCCACCTTTTATGCAAAAAAATCTGCGAAAACGAGACAACCGACATTTTCTCCAAAGACTAATGATATTGAAATTCCACTTCGAGAAATGAAATTTCTCAGAAATAAAATAAAATTTAAAGGTATCTCACTGTTATTCTTTCTGCACTGAACTGAATCGCATCTTTCCCATTGAAATTTCTCAGTTGTGACTTGTCTACGTGTCCTCATGGCAAGATATTTGCTCCTGATGGTTCAGTGATCAGAGTGCCTAGCTGAGGAATAAAAAGATCTGGCTTCGCTTTTCTGATGAGGTCTTGACTTTTTCGCAGAACTTCTTTGTGGGGTTATATACAGGAAAGCTCCTGTTACACTTCTATTGCATAAAGTAATAAAATAAAAAAAAATTAAAAGCCCCTCAAACGCCGCAGCTGCTTGCCACAGAGGTCTGACAGGAGCCATGTCAGAGGCATGAGGTCATCCATGCCTTACCCAGGGATCGAACCCAGGTCCCTTAGATCAGTAGCCAAGCACGCTAACCACTCGGCAACGGGACGGCTAGGGGTAGTTTATTGGTCTCTATTTTATATAGCAATTTATTCGTTTGAGTTTATTGAGACGAAGGTACAAAAATGTACTCTAGCACTGTTCCATGACATTAATACAACATGAGATACAAGTTGCTAAATAAGTAACACATTCGTATTTAATAAGTTAGGTTGCTTTACCTCCGAGCGGCACTTTTTTGCACACAATAGCCTAAATATCAGGTCACAACGACCCCGAAGGCTCAGAGAAGGTTGGGGGAGGCTCCCACCGGAAAGCTGTTAGTAAACAGAGGGTAGCCTCCCGTCAAGGCCTTTCTAGGTTCTTTAACGTACACAGGGTATGGCTCTCCCGCACACGGGCCACGGATTTACATCTCATCAGATGGAAGGCGGATTGCTCGGCCTATGAGGAAATGATGTTTACAATTTGTTCATGCCTGAGTCCATACCGGATGCCTGTTCTGTTTGTTAAGATTCAACACACAAATAAAGGTTCGATGGAATTTGGATAGTGAAATTTGTTGACTATTTTGTAACAAACTTCTAGATTGTAAGCCAACTTCTTTCAATTCCAAAGAATTGATGTTAAGAGCTTTCAATAATTCTTCGTAGCTTGGGTTGGGTTGTTTTACCTCTGAGCGGCACTTGTTTGCACACCATGGGCTAAATGGCCAGGTCACATGGACCCCGAGGCTCAGAGAAGGTTGGGGGAGGGGACCCACTGGAACAGCTGTTGGGAGACAGATGGTAGCCTCCCGTCAAGGTCATCCAGAGTGTTCTTTAACGTGCACAGGGTATGTCTCTCCTGCACACGGGGCCACGGCTTAACGTCCCATCCGACGGACGGTGGCCTTTCCAAGCCCATCGGTGTCCCCTACTGACCGTGGGCAGGGCGGGAAATTTTGCGGAGATAAATCTCAACGCTGACCCAGCTGGGACCCGAACCTGGGAACTACAGATTACGAGCCTGGCGCGCTACCGACTGAGCCACCCCCGCCCCCTCTTCGTAGCTTGAATTGGAAGCCCAGGTAGTCTTTTACTGAACTATTCGAGAGAACGTATAATTGGAATGGTGTCGGTGACCAGATGGATAAACTAGAAATGAGAAGCATATTTCAGAATAAGCAAAAGTAATGAATGTCTTGAAAAGCGCGAACCTATGGTATACTTTATAATAATGTAAAATCACAAAGAGAACTTTCTTAGAGATTCTGGGTTGTGTTGTGTTACCTCTGAGCGGCACTTTTTTGCACACAATGGGCTAAATGGCCAGGTCACATGTACCCCGATGGCTCAGAGAAGGTTGGGGGAGGGGACCCACTGGAACAGCTGTTGGGAGACAGATGGTAGCCTCCCGTCAAGGCCATCCAGCTTGTTCTTTAACGTACACAGGGTATGGCTGTCCCGCACACGGGGCCACGGCTTAATGTCCCATCCGACGGACGGCGGCCTTTCCAAGCCCATCGGTGTCCACTACTGACCGTGGACAGGGTGGGGAATTTTGCGGAGATAAATCCCAACGCTGACCCAGCTGGGACTCGAACCTGGGAACTACAGATTACGAACCTGGCGCGCTACCGACTGAGCCTCCCCCGCCCCCATGGCATAGGAATACTAATTCCTATTTCTGGAAAGATTAGCAAGACACTTCCACTACACAATTAGATTTCACTCAGATAGAAGTGGGCTCAGATGATTCTCCAAAAGAGGGAAATTTATTAATTGCTAAATTTAAAAGGGATTCACTTAGTCCAAAATTTTCAAATTTACCTAAGAGATACTTATTTCTCTGAAATAAATAATTTGCTATCATTAATGTCAAATGTTTTTGAATAATTTATTTTCCAGCATTTTAAAATAAATTATTAGCGAAGTTTTAATGCTTTAACTTGAATATATTGACTGTTAGATTCTCTCATTTTTAAATCTTCCTGTATTTGTTATGTTTCTCTCGAAGACAATAGTTTTTTTTTCTGAACCTACACCATCGCCTTAAATGGAACTTTTTAATTGTTTCCCAATGACGATTGATTAGTATGTTTGTCTATGTAGCTAAAAGACCTGGGTTCAAACTCCAGAGAACACGCAGTTGCCTTTTTTCATTTCTGCTGGTTAGTACGCTTGGCTACTGATCTAAGGAACCTGGGTTCGAGCCCCGGGTAAGGCATGTGTGTAAGGTTGTGTGAGTTGTTTTTCTGCTGAGGTCCTGCCATCTTCACAGACCTTCTACTATGGCATATAAACTGACAGGCTCCTGTCAGACCTCTGTGGCAAGCAACTGCTTGAGGGGGTATTTATTTTTATTTATACAACCACTCCTCTCAGATTTCTGCAGCAAGTGACTTTAAGGGAGGAAATATGGTTTTTTCATTGCAGACCTAAAATTTCGTAAAAAAGAATCGTAAAATATTTCAGTTACCTTGAAGAAACAAGGAATTTCGAATTTTGGTCCGAAAGAAAATTTTGGTCCGAAAGAAAATTTTGGTCCGAAAGAATTAAGTGATATCTTCATATCCTTAATTCACATTCATTGTATATCGCTTAACACAATAAGCATCGTTAAATGGACGTAACCATGTAGCGCTCCTAAATAGATATGTGAGAATAGATATGTGAGTCAACTAGGTCGTCATAAGAGATCGCCAGGAACAGATGAAAGTAGCTAAGTAATCAGATACCATAAGCTATTTGTAACTGTAGAGACATGCAGCGAAATCTTTGAGGTTCCTGTTCCTGAAATAGAAATTAAATGCCTCATGATCCCGTTACGTGCAAAAATGAAATCATCGAGGTTTTTGTTACGAATAAACAAACAACGATGAAAGATTCGTCCGTGCAAGCGAAAAACCCAGCAACAGCAGCAACAGAAGAGGCCAGTCCAGGAACATTGGCGCCGGTCTCCTCCGCCTCGTAGCCGTCGGTCCCGGGGCTAGAGGTCGTCCAGCGGCCGGTTGCCATCTTGTTGACCTTGGGCCCGAGGAACAATTAGTGGCTTCCATATTTCGTGGCGAGGGCCCAACTCTGAGATGCTGTCCCTCGGGGCAGTCAACAGTCCTGCAAGGTTGCCGCTGTTCCTCCTCTACGGAGATATGACGTTGACTGCCTTGTTCTGGCGTTGGTTAATTTAAGGTCAGCGAGAGTTGCCATTGGTTAAACAGATTGGCACTGATTTCTCGTGCCTTCCGAGAACTGGAAAGAAATCCAGTTTCTTTTATTTCTTTGTTATCTTTTTTTCTAGATGACCCTTCGCCATTACAGTTATGAGCATGTTAAAGATTTCGTGATGGGATCTTTTTCACGCTGCAATATTCAATTTGGTTCCTAAAAGTAATTTTAAGAAGTGATATTGTTACAAATTATCTGTTTGGTTAAACTTTTTTTTACTCTGTTCAGTTGGGTTGGGTTGTTTTACCTCTGAGCAGCACTTTTTTTGCACACCATGGGCTAAATGGCCAGGTCACAAGGATCCCGAAGGCTCAGAGAAGGTTTGGAGAGGGGACCCACTGGAACAGCTGTTAGGAGACAGATGGTAGCCCCCCGTCAAGGCCATCCAGCGTGTTCTTTAAAGTGCACATGGGATGGCTCTCCCGCACACGGGGCTACGGCTTAACGTCCCATCCGACGGACGGCGGCCTTTCCAAGCTCATCGGTGTCCCCTCTACTACCGTGGGCAGGACGGAGATACAGATTACGAGCCTGGTGCGCTGCCGACTGAGCTAATATGGCCGGGAGTTGGCTCAGTTGGTAGCGTGCCAGGCTCGTAATCTAATGCTTCCAGGTTCGAGTCCCATCTGAGCCAGCTTTTAAGAATTTTTATCCGGTAACCTCCTTTCTGTACTCGATGAGAAAAGGCACACTAATGGGCTTTGCAAATGCTGTCATCCGTCTGATGTGACCTAGGCTATGGTACTGTATGCAAGAGAACTATATTTTAAGCACATTAAAGCGCACGTCAACACTTTCACGATTAACATAAAAACCTTAATCATCAACGACGTTTGTCAAATTTCTTCACAAGCAAGAGTAAAATTTAGAAATTCTTAATTTCTCCAATTTTTGTCTTCTTCATCAGATTATCAAGAAATCTCAGCTTGGCAAAATGTTATCAAAACTCCTAAAATTTCCGATAAAGCGAAAATTTCTATTGAACTTCTAAAAATATAAAAACTTCGGGAATCACTACACCTTCACATATCGTCGTCGAACAACTAATGGGAAATAATTTTGTCAACTAATGCAATCTTCAATTAAAACTTCGCTGGAATTTTTAAGTAGAATCCAAACAACATGAGGTATTGAGCATCTCTAAAAAGGCACTTACAGCGGCCATCCACATCGACTCTCTTCTTTATAAAGATTTCTCATAGACACCGCGCAATACTACGAACATATCGCTTAATAAGAAAATGGAAAAAAGATGGATATTATTATAAAATACTGACTCCATTGAAGCAATGCTTGGAGACTCAAAATGCACCCTGACAATGAACATGTTTCAATCTCTCCTCCAACAATTACCTCAGGACACGCGTCTGTGCTGAAAACGGCAAGCTGTGAGAAAGAAAGATGAAGATAAAGAAACCGAAAAAAAGAAGAGGAGGAAGAAGAAGAAGAGCTGAGTGTGGCATCAGAGTGTGCGACATGTGTAGCAGTGAGGAAGCTTTTGTGGAGCGGAATCCTCCTCCCCTCCCTTCCCCCGAGGGAAGACAAAGGATCGGGCGACACACAAAAAAGTCAAGGAGCACTTAAATCACCGTCGAGCAGCCTTTTCAACACACCGCCCGCAGCGAACAAAGCGCTAATTATTCTGGAAGCCGCTCATTAACAGGTGTCTGTATGTGTGGGTGACTGCGAAAGATGAGGATGTTAGAGGCAGGAGTCGGGGAATGATGATGAATTCCATTCATCCCTCTGGGCATTTTATTCGAGAAGAAACCGGCGAGTGTGCCGAGTGAAAGAAAGTGTGCGAGGTGGATGATGGAAATAATACCCAACAAGGGAAAAATGGGTGTTTATCGTCACCCTTTCTTGTTTTTCTAGAAAAATACTTATGTATAGATATTCATGTGATGTTTGCCTTTGGATGATTATTAAGAGATGTTGTCTGAGAGCAAATGTGCACGGTACAGCCGCATCCTTTACTTCCGGGGTTTCCAGTCATTCAAGAAATGGGTGAATGCATATTCATCAAGCGAAAGAGAGGAAGAGACCCTGAAAGCAAAGAAGATGGATAGAATGATTATATTTGGAAAGAAAAATGTTCAAAATAGACAGAGCACATTTTTTTCTCCATCGCTTACTTCTCAAGTAATGGTTTAAATGTAATCTTGAGACTTTTCCATCATATAAAGCAGTTTCTCAAGGATAAAGAAACATTTTCTGTGAATACTGAGTTCAAATGGGGAAAAAAGTTGTAAATCCGAAGGATAAATCGTCAAAGAGTAAATGGACAAAGTTGGACTTAACAAAAACTCATTTTGTGTATACCGAAGAGCGGAAGGGTGAACATTAGACATCAAATGTCCGTTTCCTCTAAGCTGTGATTTTTTTTTCTAATGAATTGTTAATAAATAGGCAAATGTAGCCCTACAAAAGTAACGGGGAGGGGGGGGGGGGGCAGGTAGCCTTATCAAGATCGTAATCTGCAGTGTCCAAATTCCAGTTACAACTGTGACTGCTTTGAAACTTTTTTCCCACTAACCCCCGTTCTGCCCTCGGTGAGAAAGGGACACCGTTCGGCGTTGAAAGTCAACTGTCCGTCGGATGGGACATTAAGGCACGTCACGCAGAAACAGAATCTATATCCTGTGCACATTTAAGAACACACTGGATGGCCGTGACAGGGTTGGGTTGGGTTGTTTTACCTCTGAGCTGCACTTTTTTGCACACCATGGGCTAAATGGCCAGGTCACATGAACCCCGAAGGCTCAGAGAAGGTTGGGGGAGGGGACCCACTTGGAACAGCTTTTGGGAGACAGATGGTAGCCTCCCGTCAAGGCCATCCAGCATGTTCTTTAACGTGCACATGGTATGGCTCTCCCGCACACGGGGCCACGGCTTAACGTCCTATCCGACGGACGGCGGTCTTTCCAAGCCCATCGGTGTCCCCTACTGACCGTGGGCAGGGCGGGGAATTTTTGCGGAGATAAATCTCAACGCTGACCCAGCTGGGACTCGAACCTGGTAACTACAGATTACGAGCCGTGACAGGAGGCTACCATCTATCTCCTAACAGCTGTTCAGAACCATCCTTCTATGAGCTGCTGGGTCCTTATGACCAGGCTATTTAGTCCATTAAAATGGAAAAAGTGTCGCTCAGAGGTAAAACAACCAATACATTCTACAAATATAAAAAACTCTCACTTAATGTTTTAGGATTTCTAGAAAAAAAAAATTCTTCTGAAATCTTTCAGATTTTTTCCAAATCTTAAACATGATTTCCATAGGCACCGACACATTAATATAATTTTTCTGTCTTCTTAAAAATCCCCAATTTTATCATCTCATGAATTTCTCTTGTTTATTCCGATTTCTCAGATTCTGTCTTCTTCAAACTCATTCTTATCTGTCCAACTTTCAGGCTAAAAAAACCCTCAAAGCCTTGTTCACCCAATTCACTACTTGGAACACTTCGTCATCAAGTACAGAAGAAGTAAGAGCGTCTTAGTACAATTTATTTCAAATATCATGTTATGGAAAGATATGTTGAAACGTAACTTGGAACAAAAGATAGCTTTGATTCGCTCCAAACAGTTCTATTCGTCCAAGACATGAATGGTCAACTTCTATCTGCTAGATAGCCAAATTGTGTTTTAGGCATTTAGGCGTGGATCTAATTTGCATCCTAGATACCTACTCATTGATTTCGAAAGACCGCTCTCCGTTTGATGAGACGTTAAGCCGTGGCCCCGTGTGCAGGAGAGTTACACACTGTACACATTAAATAACACGATGGATGGCTTTGACCGGAATCTGTCCAGTGGGTCCCCTCTCCTCGTCCTTCTCTGAGCCCTCGGAGACCTTGGGACCCGATCATTCTGCTCAGTGTGTGCAAAAAAGTGCCGCTCAGAGATAGGGTTGGATTGTTTTGCACACAATGGGACAAATCGCCAGGTCTCAAGGTTGGGTTGTTTTACCTCTGAGCGGCACTTTTTTGCACACCATGGGCTAAATGGCCAGAAGGCTCAGAGAAGAAGACCCCGAAGGCTCAGAGAAGGTTGGGGGAGGGGACCCACTGGGACAGCTGTTGGGAGACAGATGGTAGCCTCCCGTCAAGGCCATCCAGCGTGTTCTTTAACGTGCATAGGGTATGGCTCTCCCACACACGGGGCCACGGCTTAACGTCCCATCCGACGGACGGCGGCCTTTCCAAGCCCATCGGTGTCCCCTACTGTCCGTGGGCGGTGCGGGGAATTTTGCGGAGATAAATCTCAACGCTGACCCAGCTGGGACTCGAACCTGGAAACTACAGATTACGAGCCTGGCGCTCTACCGACTGAGCCATCCCCGCCCCAGGTCTCAAGGATTCCGAGGGCTCAAAGAAGGTTGGGGAAGGGGACTCACTGGATAGTTAGGAGACAGATGGTAGTTTCCCGTCAAGTTCATCAAGCACCATCTTTTAACCTGCACAGGGATGACTCCCGCACACGGAGCCACGGCTTAACGTCCCATCCAACGGATGGCGTCCTTTCAAAGCCCAGCGGTGTTTCCGTAATGACCGAGGACGGGGAGTTTTGTCCTGATCAAAATCAATTCTGGCACAGGTGGGACTAGAACCTGGGAACTACAGATTACGATCGTAACGCCCTACTGACTGACTTAGAGACAAAAACAACAGTCTACTCGTTGACTGATGACTTACAGAAAAAGAAGTGCCTATTTGGATATATATCTGCTTTCTCATGATCATATAGTTTTTTTCAATAATCCAATTCAATTTATTTGTATAATATTTAAATACACAGCTAATACATAGTCAAGTTCCACAAGAGTTAGAATTTAACTCCCAAATGGATATTTACAAGATATTTATATCCTGCAGTTCTGAGTGCATCTTGGGGCGGGGGTGGCTCAGTCGGTAGCGCGCCAGGCTCGTAATCTGTACTTCCCAGGTTCGAGTCCCAGCTGGGTCAGCGTTGAGATTTATCTCCGCAAAATTCCCCGCCCTGCCCACGGTCAGTAGGGGACACCGATGGGCTTGGATAAGGCCGCCGTCCGTCGGATGGAACATTAAGCCGTGGTCCCGTGTGCGGGAGAGCCATACCCTGCGCACGTTAAAGAACACTCTAGATGGCCTTGACGGGAGGCTACCATCTGTCTCCCAACAGCTGTTCCAGTGGGTCCCCTCCCCCAACCTTCTCTGAGCCTTCGGGGTCCATGGGACCTGGCCACATAGCCTATGGTGTGCAAAAAAAGTGCCGCTCAGAGGTAAAACAACCCAACCCATATAAAAATAGCAATTTCAGCCTCTGTAATAAACTTATCCCCTACTACTCATATCTCACTTCACGACAATCGATTTTTGAGCACCAGTCCACAGTTAAAAATTTAACACATAAAATATTAGTTGATAACATTGTAATATTACACATTAATTTGAGGGAAATTTCTTTAGATGTACGCTCTACATAGGACAGATAAATGAAAGTAATGAGTCTCGACTTTGTAGTAAGATAACGTCTCGATAGTTCCGACTAAAAGCTTGTCGGCAAATTCTATATGTAATGAGGAGATTATCCTCCAATTTACATTCAAAGGAGAGTCTCGTGAGATCCTCGAGTCATTTCTTGTCTAATATATGTTAATTAGCTCATTTACTATTAGTTTTATTTTTAGTACCGTACATGTATTTTACTGTATCACATTTCGTAATAAGTTAGGCATAAAATAAATGGTAATTAGCTATTTAACTGAATTCCAATTAAATACTCCACACGACTTCTGTCTTGACTTTCATTTTTCTTCTATAAATTGTCCAGTAGAGTCCTCTCCTCCCCAATCTTCTCTGGGTCCGTTGTGACCTGCCCATTTAGCCGATTGTGTGAAAAAAATACCCTCAGATGTAAAACAACCCAACCTTATTAATTATTATTTACTCGCGTGAACACAGAAAAATGCAGATCGTTAGTAGTCAAATTGTTTTAATATTTTGAAATAAAATAAGCGATGATTAGAAAAATTCTGCCTTTGTAAACATCATCAGTCCATAAAGAAAATTTAAATTTTTGTTTTTCTGATGAACATTTGTGTCGTTATAAAAGAACTCAGAGGTAAAACAACTCAACCCTTGCTCTAAAGCAGTCTTGTTCAGCATACGGCTAAGGGCCCTTATGTTGTCGTTGCAGCCATCCCATCAATTTCTAGAATCATCTGTCGCCAGAAGCAGACAGTAGAAAACAGTATATTATATATGGCCCTCTGTATGGACCAAAAACTAACATGTGGCCCGTTATAAAAAATAAAGTTAGATATCTCTGCTCTAGAGCCAATAGCAGATTAACCATTGGTCACTTGGAAAATGACTGTAACTAACTCTAACTAGTTTAGTGTATCTATTATGAATCAATACTTCCAATCGTATAAATTAATTTCGAATTCTCTTTTCTGAAAAATGTTTTCCTGATCTTGCTGATCGGAATTTGTCCATTGCTACCGCTGAATCCTCTTCTCCTCAGACATTGCATACAAAGAGGCAGCCCATGTTTGTGACGGCCAGAACAAAGTGAGATTTCGTATCATACCAAAGAAAGATGATTAGACAGATCATCTGAATCCAAGAGATCTGTGAAGAACTAAGGGATGAAAAGGTCTCTTTTCGTTCGTCGACCTGAACACCAAAAGATGGAAGGACCGCACGCAGTCTTGCCGCTATTTCGGGAAGAGCGAAGACACATAGACCCCGAGAGGAGACGTGAGTGAGAAGGAATGGATTGCACGCAACACGCATGGCTAAAGCTGTAGATGGGGGAAGCTGAAGAGACATAGTTCGGTCCCCCCCTCCCATCTCTCTGCTGACTTCTCCGGTTCAAGTATGTTCTAGTTGTTTCACTTTGTTTAGACAAGGTGGCTTCTTGCCATAAATCACAGAGCCAACAAGTCTACTTTTTAATGCCAATGAAGAACAGGTAGACGAGAAATCGTATTCGTATTTCGAACACTAGGAATAAAAAATATCGCACTTTTTTCTGCCTTATTATATTGGGTCAAAGGGATTTATTGTGAACTTGAAAAGAGTGTTTGTTTTTAATTTTTTGGAGTTGGATTCTGTCGTTTCTTATCGGCACTTCTGTTGAATCGGATTTTTTGTCCCGTGGCAGAGTGGTTAGCGCGCTTGGCTACTGATCTACGGGACCTGGGTTCGAGTCCTGGATAAGGCATGGATGTATGTGTCGTTTTTCTGCTGAGGTCCTGCCATCCTCTCAGATTTTCTACTAGGGCATATAAACTGACAGGCTCCTGTCAGTCTTCTGTGGCAAGCAGCTGCTTGAGGGGGTATTTTTTTTTTATTAAAAGAACTTCTGCTTACTTTGATTCTTTAACCTTTTAACGGCGCTTCATCTGCTGAATTAGATTCTTTAACCCATTAGTGGCATTTATCTGATAAATTAGATTCTTTAACCCCTTAGTGGCATTTATCTTATAAATTATATTCTTTAACCCCTTAGCGGCCTTTTTGCAGAATTAGATTCCTTAACCTCTTTGCGGCACTTCATCTACTAAATTTGATTCTTTAATTCCTTAGTGGTACTTTTGTTGAAGTAAATTCTTTAACCCCTTAGAAGGATGGGCGGGGGTGGCTCAGTCGGTATCGCGACAGGCTCTTACTCTGCAGTTTCCCGGTTCGAGTCCAGCTGGGCCAGCGTTGAGATTTATATCCGTAAAACATTCCGCCCTGTCCATGGGCAGTAGGGGACACATATGAGCTTGGAAAGGCCGCCGTCCGTCGTATGGGACGTTAAGCCGTGTGCGAGAGAGCCATACCCTGTGCAGGTTAAAGAACAATCTGGATGGCGTAGACAGGAAGCTCCATCTGTCTCCCAACAGCTGTTCCAGTGGGTCCCCTCCCCGAACCTTCTCTCTGAGCCTTCGGGGTCTTTATGACCTGGCCATTTAGCCCATTGTGTGCAAAAAAGTGCCGCTCCTGGGTAACATAACTTTAACTCCTTAGCAGCACTTCATATGCTGAATTAGATTTTTTAATCTCATAGCAGCACTTCATATGCTGAATTAGATTTTTTAATCTCTTAGCAGCACTTCATATGCTGAATTAGATTTTTTAATCTCTTAGCAGCACTTCATATGCTGAATTAGATTTTTTAATCTCTTAGCAGCCCGCAAAATTCCCCGTCTTGCCTTTGGTCAGTGGGGACATTGATGGGCTTAGGAAGGCAGCCGTCCGTTGGTTGGCTCTATGTGCAGGAGAGCCATACTCAGTGCATGTTAAAAAGCACGCTTGATGGCCTTAACGGGAGGCTACCCTCCGTATCTTACCAATTGTCCAGTGGGTGCCCTTCCCCCTTATTCTCTGAGCCTTCGAGGTCCCTGTGACCAGCCTATGTAACCCATTGTGTGCAAAAAATGCCGCTCAGAGGAAAACCCAACCCTTAGCAGCACTTCATCTGCTAAATTAGATTTTTTAACCCCTTAGTGCCCCCCCCCCCGGCTTTCTGAAGAAGTAGATTCTTTAACCCATTAGCGGCACTTCATCAGTGATTTAGGGGCGGGGGTGGCTAAGTTGGTAGCGCGCCAGGCTCGTAATCTGTAGTTCCAAGGTTCGAGTCCCAGCTGGGTCAGCGTTGAGATTTATCTCCGCAAAAATTTCCCGCCCTGCCCACGGTCAGTAGGGGACACCGATGGGCTTGGAAAGGCCGCCGTCCGTCGAATGGGACGTTAAGCCGTGGCCCCGTGTGCGGGAGAGCCATACCTTGTGCACGTTAAAGAACACGCTGGATGGCATTGACGGGAGGCTACCATCTATCTCCCAACAGCTGTTCCAGTGGGTCCCCTCCCCCAACCTTCTCTGAGCCTTCGGAGTCCTTGTGGCCTGGCCATTTAGCCCATGGTGTGAAAAAAAGTGCCGCTCAGAGGTAAAACAATCCAATCCAATCTGTGATTTAGATTCTTTCGCCTTGTGGTGGCTCAACTTTTGAACCAGATTTTTAGCGAAAATTCTCTGCTGAGTTGGATTTTTTCTCCAATTAGCGGAATATTTGCTAGGTTGAATTTTTTTCACCCTTAGGGGA
This sequence comes from Ryuthela nishihirai, assembly GCA_038380435.1. NCBI lineage: Eukaryota > Metazoa > Arthropoda > Arachnida > Araneae > Heptathelidae > Ryuthela > Ryuthela nishihirai. The sequence goes on along the minus strand of JAWZYU010000011.1, from coordinate 41,964,806 downwards.
CTTCTGCTGAATTGGGTTCTTTCATTCCTTAATTGCGCCTCGTCTGCTTAAATGGATTCATTCATCTCTTAGTACTAGCACTTCTTCTGCTCATAATGCATCAAACGAAGAAACCACCGAGTCTCTAAAATGACGCCCCTGATTTTTGACAAAATTTTACACTAACCGAGGGATATCGTTTTTTTCTCCTCTATTGTAAAGTGGAGCAACAGTCTCCTACTGTGAGCCGCAAAATTGGCATTTCATCTGATTTGCATTTTAAAGGAGCAACGAACTGTAGTAACCTTTAACGTGATACGTTAGTTACACGATTATGTTTGCAGACACTCGGATATGTTATTATTATTATTATTTGTCGTCATTAAATATTTAAAAGAGCTCAAATGGCCTTAAAACAAAGAACCAATAATTGCAGCTTCCCCAATTTCCTTAAGCATTGCAAAAACTAAGAGTTTTTATAATACGGCTAATAATACGGCGTAATTAAAATACGACTAGCACTAAACACGAAATTCGTCCATATGCGAGTCATTCAGAACTACCAAATTAGCTGATTAAACTCTTTTTTTTTCGTATGTAGACGACGTAAACAAGGAAGCCTTCCAGCGAAAAATCATGACAATTACTCATTCTCAGATAACAATTCTGAAGGACTGTTGTCGAACTGTATGCTTCTAAAGATCTCAACATAAAACGCAGAAAACCGTCTACTGCTTTTCGCAAAGCTAAGAGAAATGGTAATGAGGTATGAATGAAATAATGCAGCGATTCTATAGCAAATTATAAATAGCGTCAAGTAGTTTCATGTTAGAAATATTTCTTCACAAAAAAACTCCAAATTTGCCAGATTAAATATTGTACTCATGAAGGACATTCCCCTTCCTCAACATTCTCTTATTCTCAACCTCTCTACACATGCAGTAGTCAAAGGTAATCTTTCAAGGGCCATTAACAATTTTTAGGGGACGCACATAATACCAAAAATGAACAGTGTAATCTCACAGATTTACTATTGTATATAAACTGAGCGACTCCTGTCAGACCTCTGTGGCTAGCAGCTGTTTGAGGGAATATTTTTTTTAATTAGCCAGAAAACCATATATTGCTTTCATATACATATAGACTTTTAAATATCTTGTCGACACTTTTCCGATTAATCTCTGCTAAACCCCTTTCCTCGTTCGGAAAGAGGACGCCGAAGGGCTTGGAAAGGCCACCCACCGTTCGTTGGATGGGACCTAAAGCCGTGACCTTCTTGTGCAGAAGAGCCCTGTGCACGTTAAAGAACTCGCTCGATGGCCTTGATGGAAGATTTCCTTCTGTCTCCTAACAGCTGTGCAGTGAGTCCTCTTCTACCAATCTTCTCTGAGTTCTTGGGGTCCTTGTGACCTAGTTAGTCCCTAGTTAGCACTGTGTGCAAAAGCAATGCCGCTCAGAGATAAAAACATCCCAACACAACACTTCACACTTTAAAATCCTTATATAACGTTTCATGAAGAAAATAGCGAATTGTGTCGCAACTGACAGTAAAAAAAAGATACATTTATTTATATGTATATTCTTGATAACAAAATTTCTTCGTTTTACATCTGAAGTAAGTTAATATGAATCGAAAAAAAAAGTCGCTAAACAAATCTAGATTTTCTCCACTTCTCGGCTAACCTCTTCCTTTCCTCTTGTGTCTCCAACAAACTTGAATTCTTCCTTGTTTTCATCATCTTTCCCCTTGAATCGCATTCATAATCGTGCCATTCAACGAATTTCTCCTAGCACACGATTTAACAGTATAAATTCTCTTTTACCACTCAACAAACAACTGCTTCATATTTCGCTGTCAGTTTCAAACAAGAAAATCAAATATCTTGCCTCTTCACCCCAACTCCCACATCACTCACTTTCCTCCCAGCTATAATAACACGAAATTATTATCATATTTTCCTTCGAATCCGACACACACAGCTGAAGAGAAATTCAAAAGTTATGATCGATGAGAAGCTCGGCAAAGGTCAAAAGTTCACTCTCACGGTGAAGGTCAAGTGAGCACGTGGGGTCAAGCATTGTCATAGCGCGATAGCGACCTTTCTCCGCTTTTTCCGCTGTCCGTTCAGACTGCGCTGGGGAGGCAGCGCCAGAAAGCCCATTCGCCCGAAGTCACGGATGTTCCAAATTGCCCCCGACGATTATAGTTTCTGCCGAAATTGCCCCGCCAGTGTTGATGCGGGCCGATCGCTGTACTCGGGCTGCAAGGACTTCCCTGGCAACACCTCACAAGTGAGTAATCTGCCTCTGTTGTAGAGCTGCCAAATTGCCACACTGGGAGAATGGAGTGTCGGAGCTATCCACCGCTGCAGTATAAACCGGGGAAACGGTCATGCATCGTACGTACACGCTATACCTACCGGCTAGGTGGCGGGGTTTGACGGCATCCTGGACTGCGGCATGTGCGAAGAACCTTTTTTTTTGACTATCATTCTAGATAACGTTCGCCTTTCGTTGTTTCTTTTTCGTTGTTTCCCATTCTGTCTCTCTCAGTCATAAAATTACTGAACGGAGGTGCAAGTAAATAGCAGAAATGCCACAGCACTCATAAATGCCATTCCGGAGAATGTTTTTTTTAAACTAAATGAATACAGAGTTCAGAGTTCCGTGTGTAATGATGAAATCACTTCCTTCTAACAGGCTGTAATCAGATATGTTTGCGTCTGTTCATCAACTTGTATATATTAAATTACATTTTGAACTTTTAGACTTACCATGCTGCATAGTTCATAGGTTGTTAATTTCGATTATTTTGTTTACGAAAATAAAAGCTTTTTTTCTTCATTGGAATAAATATAACAAGCTGATGTAGCTGTTTATAGTAACTGGAAATCACAGTCTTAAGCCATCAATGATGAAATAGAAAGAATGCGGGCGGGAGGTACTTCCAGCCCCCCCCTCCATGGATGATTTTAATAGCCGTAATACACATATTTCGCAGGAATACGTTAATCCCTACAATAATGGTACAATCCATGTACGCTTGCATTATTTGGCAGGAATAATTTCCAAAACTAAAATATATCGAAATCGTTTTGAGTTCATCTATTCGTCGACAGCAAACTGTAGAATTTTCTAAATCTAATTCTGGACGTTACTAGGATTTTAAATGGAAAAAAAAATGAAACCTTATGATAAATACAACTAAACGATATTAATCAGGTGGCCAAATTTTCAGATGCAGGTATAAACTAATTTATTATTTATAAACACGAGAGCAGGGCCGTCCCGTGGCCGAGTGGTTAGCACGCTTGGCTATTGATCTAAGGGACCTGGGTTCGAGCCCCGGGTAAGGCATGGATGTATGTGTCGTTTTTCTGCTGAGGTCCTGCCATCCTCTCAGACCTTCTACTGTGGCATATAAACTGACAGGCTCCTGCCAGACCTCTGTGGCAAGCAGCTGTTTGAGGGGTATTTATTTATTTTAAACACGAGAGCCCGATATAGGAGAAAGGGTCATGCCCTCTTGCCAACCCCAGAGATTGGGTTCTTCTCCCATACAGAATGCTAGTAACAGAGTCGGAGGCAAAAAAAAAATGTTAAAAACATATAAATAGTTTTAAAGAATTTTTTTAAAGACCACTATTACGAAGAGAAAATTTTTTTATCCGCGAAACTGCCTTCTGGCTCGATATTTCCGTCCCGCCCTTTTCACTTGCATCACTTACTTGTCCACCATTTACTTCCCCCCCCCCTAAAACCATGCGTAATTGTGCATCAAATATTGCAGTTGAATCAGTTTCTAGGTCGCCTCTTGACATTTAGAAGCAGAACGATGCAATAATTCTGTGTGGCCGCCCTTTTTTCAACAACGTCGGTGGTAGAGTTGGGTTGGGTTCTTTTACCTCTGAGCGGCACTTTTTTGCACACCATGGGCTAAATGGCCAGGTCACATGGACCCCGAAGGCTCAGAGAAGGTTGGGGGAGGGGATCCACTGGGATAGCTGTTGGGAAACAGATGGTAGCCTCCCGTCAAGGCCATCCAGCGTGTTCTTTAACGTGCATAGGGTATGGCCCTCCCGCACACGGAGCCACGGCTTAACGTCCCATCCGACGGACGGCGGCCTTTCCAAGCCCATCGGTGTCCCCTACTGACCGTGGGCAGGGCGGGGAATTTTGCGGAGATAAATCTCAACGCTGACCCAGCTGGGACTCGAACCTGGGAACTACAGATTACTACGAGCCTGGCGCGCTACCGACTGAGCCACCCCCGCCCCAATAATTCTGTTGGCCGCCCCTTTTTTTTCAACAACGTCGGTGGTAGAGAATTTGCAAAACGAAAGCGCAAAGTTTATAGTCTGAAAGTCTGCTTTCGAACCATTTGTATCATTTATATTTTTTGACCTCTCCATGACAATGAATATTTCCCAAAAGAAAAATTTTATTACGAAATGAATCTGAATAAAACCAGAATCAAGCAAAAAAAAATTTTTTTTCTTTATAATTTACTCCAAAAGAGGAAATAAAATTTATATTATTTTATCTATTTGCCAATATATTTTTAAGGCAAAATATTTTCTGCATTATACCCAGTCATTCTGAGCTCCTTTCTACATATCAGGTAATTTTTTGAAACAAGATCATAACACTAAATGCTGAATGCTGACTTCTTCCCAGCTATTTCAGTTTAAACAACTGCAGCAAAAGCTCGGTTAATCTAAACGGATATAGAGTGAGGTCCTCCTGTTATCTGGATATGACAGTTACCTGAATTTTGCATAATAATATCATATCCAAATTATATCTCATTATCAAAACATAAATTAATGGACTATATAATCATGTGAAGTCTTTTATACATAAGTATATAGAGAGAGCCGTCCCGTGGCCGAGTGGTTAGCACGCTTGGCTACTGATCTAAGGGACCTGGGTTCGAGCCCCGGAATTAGGCATGGATGTGTGTGTCGTTTTTCTGCTGAGGTCCTGCCATCCTCTCAGATCTCCTACTGTGGCATATAAACTGACAGGCTCCTGTCAGACCTCTGTGGCAAGCAGCTGCTTGAGGGGGTATTTATTTTTTATTTATATAGAGAGAAATCTCGATTCAGAAACTGGATGATTCAAAAACGTTATCTTGTCACCGTTCCATGTCTGAGTGGTTTGCGTACTTGTCTACTGATAAAAGGGACCCGGTTTCATGCCCCAAAAAACGAAGAGATTTTACTTTCCCGTATTGCCCTTATGCTGAGGTCTTGCAGATCTCCTATATGGCGTATTATACTGACATGCTTCTGTCAGACCTCTGTGGCAAGCAGCTGTTTGAGGGGTAATTTATTATAACTTAATGTTATGAGGAAGAGACAGAAAATGTGCTGGTCGCTGAGCTTCCACTATATCTGTATGCCGGATAAATGAGCTTTTGCAGTAGTTCGCATATTCTGAGATACTTCTACATTCGTGTCTCAGTTGGGGCGGGGGTGGCTCAGTCGGTAGCGCGCCAGGCTCGTAATCTGTAGTTCCCAGGTTCGAGTCCCAGCTGGGTCAGCGTTGAGATTTATCTCCGCAAAATTTCCCCGCCCTGCCCACGGTCAGTAGGGGACACCGATGGGCTTGAAAAGGCCGCCGTCCGTCGGATGGGACGTTAAGCTGTGGCCCCGTGTGCGGGAGAGCCATACCCTGTGCACGTTAAAGAACACGCTGGATGGCCTTGACGGGAGGCTACCATCTGTCTCCCAACAGCTGTTCCAGTGGGTCCCCTCCCCCAACCTTCTCTGAGCCTTCGGGGTCCTTGTGGCCTGGCCATTTAGCCCATGGTGTGCAAAAAGGTGCCGCTCAGAGGTAAAACAACCCAACCCAGCGTGTCTCAGTTTCTTTTAATTCCTTCCAACAACAATTCTAAATGTATTCCATCGAATATCTTTTTGTTCACATTTAGCCTGCATATTTTTTTACACAATTGACTTCATTTTTTTTACCTCATTTACTGTAAAAAGAGTAAATCACGTTTTGTATTGATCTTCACAGTTTTGATGCCAACAGAGTACTTGTTTACAAATAAATTATTACTCAAGTTTCTGATTTCTACAGAAGTTTGACAGGAGACTGTCCATATGACACGCCCTACAGATCTGTGAGGAAGGCGAAACCTCAGCAGAAAGACAACACAAGAAAAATGACATCTTTGCCATATCCGTGGCTCGAATCCATGTCCCTTGTTATTAGCATCAAAACAGGCTCACCATGGTGTGTTTATTTCTATTTATTTTAGCTTACTTATGTCTCACATTTCAAAAATATATGTACAAGTTTCTTACTTTTATAGTGGGTTTCTAAAAGGCACCCATATATAGCAGTGCACTTTCATCCCCTTAGATTTAGTTAACAAGTCTGAATTCCCTTTCTAGCCTTGAGTAACATTTCCTAGATATTGCAATATAGAGATACAGGTACTGGACAGAAAAATAGAAACAGTTCCATGTTACCTCAATAGAAAATCACATTCAGAGCTAAATAACTTCTTCAATACGATCATTTAATAAAAAAATATGTTTAAAGATAAAGATCTCAAATCAGTTTTATCTAAATCTCGATTTTAAACATTTGTTCAGTATTCAAAGAGTTATGAACGTTGGAATATTTGACAAGCTACAAAAAACATTTATCCCAAAATTTAACTATAACAATTTAAGAGATCAGAGATTATAGTTGACTCTCCCGATATTCTACTAGAGTTAACTACGATCTGTGATCTCTTAAACTGTTTTAATGATTTGATTGAGATCTTTAATTTATCTTTCTATGTATTTTTTCTTAATATTCATATTGAATTATTAGTATAGTGAGCTGTAAAGTGATTTTCTATTGAGGTAACGTGGAACTGTTTCCATTTTTCTGACTGATTTTATTTGCGACAATGCAATTTGTTGATTCCTGGGAAAAATCTTCCACCAGGTATGACGACAGTTTTTCCCTCCATTTCTCAACTGTATTTACAGACCATTAGACATGACAGTTACTATATATTATATACCATTACCTTGCCATTTGTTAGTGATGAAAAGGACCCCAAGACTCTCTCTCCATATTGTATCTAAGAACTATTGTGCTATAAACCTGATACATGTATGTTGCTAGACGTGGTTTGAGTTTTCTTCGGGAAGACTCGTTTGAGCAAAAATTTGCAGGTAAACGAAATAGAGTTGGTTTTAAAATTCCAACGCTTTTGTGTAACCATATGATAACATGGGCACTGTTACTAGTTTGACTGAATCCTTTCAGACCTTCTACTATGGCATATAAACTGACAGGCTCCTATCAGACTTCTGTGGAAAGCAGCTGCTTGAGGGGGTATTTATTTTATTTAATCTCTTTCGCAGAGAATCTTCATCAAGAGAACGTTTTTGTTTTTGTAAAATAACTATTCATTCTGAAACAATTCCGCGATACCTTTGAATGCTTGGAATAGTTTGGCAGAATAGTTCCTGTTCTTGAAGGTTTCACTTTGTTATACAACAGGCGTTATACAACATTACAGGTGGTGAAATAACGCTAAAACTGTTGGATTTTTATTTATACAAAATCATTTTGTTTCCCCCTCTGCAGTTTTTCGTACGGAACCCCTTGGACACATCTTTCATTCAAGGATTATATTTAAGTCATTTTTTTTCATTGGCAAGTTATTATTTTAAATAGTAAATATCAATTCTAAATCTCTCTCTCTCCATTTATCTTGACTCTAACTGCAATGATACCGGTGTGTAGAAACAACATCCAATGTCAAAGACAAGTTCATACACTCGGCAAAGCATGTCTATTAGTAGCAATGCACACTGATTCACTGCATCATATTGCTTTTAGCTAACTGATGTATTATGCTTTGATGTCTCTTCCCAAATGTGATGTGCCGATGATGGCATTCTAGTCGCAGTCCAAGGCATCCTAACGCATGCTTTTCTAAGTCATCTCGGCTGCTTTCCTTTCCAAAATTTTAAGTGATTAAGAGAGAGTGCTTTTGCCATTCTGTCATTTGATTCTCACCAGATGCGGAGAGAGGAGCGACAGAAAGAGAGCAGAGGAGGATGTAGGGGGATGGAAAGAGGCTGGAAGAGGAGTGCAGAGAGAAGCGCATGGAGAAGATACTTCCTAATTATGCAGTTGACGATTAAGCCTTAGCGACAGTTCAAAACGCCGCCATTAACTGTTCTCCCGTTTGGGGAATTGTAGAATGCAGTGAAGCTTGCATCCCTCACGAGACAGCTCTGTACCACCACCCCCTCCATCTTTTCCACGAATTCTCCTGACTTGCTGAGAAGCTCTCTAACATGTCGTTCCAGTAGATCGGCTCTAAGAGAGAGAAGAGAGCAAGAGAGAGACTCTTGACCAAGGAGCAGAGCACAGGGACCATGACAGAGCTTTAATCACACTTCTCGTTTCCCAGACTACCACATCTTGTTAATCCGAGGAGATCGGGGCTTAACTTTAATGGACATTGCCACGACGGGAATCCATTATCGCTGATTGGTTCCTTGGCTCCTTCCCCCCTCTCACTCGCCTGTAAACCCTCCCTCCTCCAACTCCCGCCACTCGGAGAGAAGCAGCGACTGCAGGCAGCCTCGGTTTCAATTGCCAGCTATCGGCCTGTTCACCTGAATGAGGAGACAATCATCGTTTTTCACCAGCAAGCGACGCTTCTAATTTTCCGTGCCATTTGTTAGTGGTGAAACAGGAAACCCCAGCGTTCCTGTGGCCGCCATTATTCAGCGTCTCCGCTCGGTAATTTCCTGCCTTGTTTCTCCCGGAATGCATCGCCCCCTTCACAAAGCCACACACATACACAGGCACGAACACATACACGCTTTTTTTCCCCCTATCTCGTACTCTTCTGTGCTTTTATTTACAAGGTGGAAGTGAAGACTCTTCCTCTTCCTTCTGAGAAGTGCGCGGGATGTACCATTTTCTTTCCCTTCTCTCTGTGCTTCGTGAGTTCCGATGCTCTCTAAAAGTCAGCTCTCTAGAGATGGAGAGCGATCTCTTTTCTCCTGAACACTCTTTACTTCTTTCGGGATTTGTTGAGTTTCTTTCCTCGCCACTAGAGAGATAGGTGGATAAGCTCTTTGTGATTAACTTCTTATTTCCAATGTAAAGATTTCAGGTTAGTTACAAAGCAAGATTTATTTAATGAATGGGATATTTCATTAACGTCATTATCACCTTGGAATGCATTGTACTCGTTCCTAGTAGCAACATCACGGCATGTATGAAATATCCTAAATATTAACTAACTAGTAATAGCACAAAAATTTCTGAAATTCGCACTCAGAACGATCACTCTTATCACATCAAACTTCCATTTTCTGGAAAAATAAATTATTCATTCTTGTACCACTTTTTTTCTTCCCTGTCTCAAATTTATGCTCGTTTTCTTGTGTTAATAACAATTTAATATATTTACATAACATATAGGGCCTAGAACCCACTCTTAACTTATAGAGGCCTTCTCATACAAGAATATACCTAAGACCGAAGCCACTGCTGACCCCTAACTAGGAGTTATCTGATGTCTTTTGGTGTCTTCCCTATTTGTTTTCTGATCAGTGGTTAAGCATCCATGTCACCTTTGGATGACACCTTTGAAATGAGACTGAGCTGTTGACGGATAGACAGCTCGACAAAAATCATTGATTGATCTCTTGTCGATCAACAGTTTTCTCATAGAGCCACCAATTATCTCACAGATCAATGTTGACAAATGATAGGTAGCTCAATTAACCAATGATCGGCAAGAATTTTCGATGCGTCAACTACACAGTGTCATGGTCCTGGTTCCTTCCAAAGGTGTATTACTCGCTTGGCCACTGAATCTGAACCCATTGACTATTAACTAGATTAGTTATCAAACATTTGGGCGATAACATCGACAAATTATGGCACACGTTCATTGAAAAAAGTATAGTAATTGAAAAAAGTATAGTAACGTTAAAATAACATTTCATTGTATGTTTTTCCCTCTTAAAATTCTACCTAGTGGATAACATTCTTGTGATACACGACATAACTCTCCTGCGAGACATCCCAAACAGCAATATCTCATTCTCAAAAGAAGAAAACGAAAAAAGCGATTGCTATTTCGGCATTATAAAAATCGCCACTCGCCCAACTGAAACGCCTCAGGTTCTGGTAGAAAGAGACTTTAAAGGATTCAACTTTAACAGATCCATCCTCTCTTTCACGATGCCACAAAATCACCATCAAACGATTTGCCCTTGAATGACGATTGCCTCCAATGTGGGAGGAAAACAAATCTTCTCCATCATCAGAAAGACTGGCTGCAAGGAAGAGCTGCTGTTCGGCCTTTCTCCACCCTGTTTCTCCATCAGGCAGGCACTGGCACTCCCCCCCCCTTTCCCCAACTCCCCACCCCACCACCATTTCGTCTCTGCCCCCGGGCTACACAGAGTATCGTTTATTCGTTGGAATGCGGAACAGCGACTGGCATACGCACGATACATGACGTTCCCCATGCATGCTTTCAGCTACCACTAGGGGCCGCTACCAACCGGCCGTGACGTTATCTTCCGGTGCAGGGGGCAGGGGGAGGGGGTCGCTATACACTGTGCGATAGCAATATAAAAAACCTATTGAAATAATTATACGTGTTAGAATTGGGTATGAATTCTGAATCAGGTTTCTTATCGATACGTACTAATGATAGTTCACGACGTTACGTTTGCAAGGACACTGAACGAAATTCTAATCTCCTAAGGAGATGTTTTGCCACCCCCATTTGTTCTTTTGTTTTGTTCTATATTCCTATTGCTGCCGCAATTTCTGACGCTCTCTGATTTAAGCTATTGTTCATCATGATGCTGTTATCATGTCGAGTTCTTCCTCAACTTTAACTTATGCTCTGTTACTGTCTCGATATTTGCCACTCCTAGAGTTATGTTACTCTACATGCAATTATTGCGTAGATTTCTACCGCTCCCTGAACTTATGCTGCTGTTACTACCTTGATTTTTAAACTATGGTTACTGCCTTGATTTTTGCTACTGCTTTAATTTAAACTATTGTTACTACCTTGATTTTTGCTACTGCTTTAATTTAAACTATTGTTACTACCTTGATTTTTTCTACTGCTTTAATTTAAACTATTGTTACTACCTTGATTTTTGCTACTGCTTTAATTTAAACTATTGTTACTACCTTGATTTTTGCTACTGCTTTAATTTAAACTATTGTTACTACCTTGATTTTTTCTACTGCTTTAATTTAAACTATTGTTACTACCTTGATTTTTGCTACTGCTTTAATTTAAACTATTGTTACTATCTTGATTTTTGCTACTGCTTTAATTTAAACTATTGTTACTACCTTGATTTTTTCTACTGCTTTAATTTAAACTATTGTTACTACCTTGATTTTTGCTACTGCTTTAATTTAAACTATTGTTACTACCTTGATTTTTGCTACTGCTTTAATTTAAACTATTGTTACTACCTTGATTTTTTCTACTGCTTTAATTTAAACTATTGTTACTACCTTGATTTTTGCTACTGCTTTAATTTAAACTATTGTTACTACCTTGATTTTTGCTACTGCTTTAATTTAAACTATTGTTACTACCTTGATTTTTTCTACTGCTTTAATTTAAACTATTGTTACTACCTTGATTTTTGCTACTGCTTTAATTTAAACTATTGTTACTACCTTGATTTTTGCCGCTCTTCGCATTTATACTGTTGTTCAAATTTCGCCGTTCCTTGAACTTATACTTGTATTACTGCCTTGATTTTGCAGCTCCTTCAATTATGCTGTTTTTTTCCCTTTCTACTATTATCTCTTTGTTTGATATCTGTGTGCTCTGCTCCATGAAGATGTTAAATCTTTAAAATCTGGCATTTCTTGAATTATGCTGTTAAAACATTTAATTTGGCCACTCTTTTATTCCTGTTGCTATTAATATTGCTATTACAACATCGATTTCTGTCGCTCTCTGAATCACGCTGCTTCGATTTTTAAAGTACCTTGGATTCTTTTATTGCAACTGATGATCACCTTGTTGGCTACCGTCTCTGGATTGATCTAATGTGAACTAACTTTCATTTAGATAAAAAAAAATATTTTCAAACAATTACTTTAAATCAGCTTCCAAGTCAGAACGTGCATAAACAAAAGCTATTTTTTGTTCTACATATTAATTTCGTACTACTGTAAACACTTTCCATTTCAGGGTGTTGAAAAAGTGTATGTTTTAGTTAAGCTCAAAAAATAAATGAAAATAAATACCCCCTCAAGCCGCTGCTTGCCACAAAGGTCTGACAGGAGTCTGCGACTCGTTTAAAATCAAATTCCATTAACTATGTTTCATAATAATATAAATTCAAGTTTTTGAGGACGTCTAGGGATTGCAATATCGGTATACTAAAAATAAGCTCAATTGCAGTTTCATTTTTTTGTGAAGAAATACCCCAGTATCGTTTCACTCTCTCAGTGTTTCAATATCGAGTAATACCTGCTCGCTCCGGGCGGCAGGTGTCCAAGTTCGCTCTCGGAGGTAAAATATCTAGTGCCGCCCTGAATCTTGACCCCATCATAAAGGTTGATGTGCACTTTTTTCCCCTTATTAAAAATTATTTAATCATGACTCAGTTCTCATTTTCACTGAATGTTTTGGGACAGTTGGAAAGATAAGGAATGTGTATTGTTAAGATGGATGTTTGAGTATTTCAGTCCTTGTTCCTAAGTCTCTATCATACATTGGCATCGAGTTAGTGACAATAAAGGAGACTACGGAGGGACTATGAGACTGCGCAATTGACGCTTTAACGCTGCTAATAATTCATAGATAGATGTGGAATTGGTAGGTCATTCATCTACGTGTATTATCGATGAGAACTGTCAAAGTATCAACTGCGCAGTCTCAAAGTCTCTCTATTGCTTTCCCATTGCAACTAATGCTACCCCATTTTATTACATTAAATAGCTTACATTACTTCGACTCTCTCTCTGTTAATAGATCTAAAAAAAGGATTTGTTTCTTGTTCTGTGATTTCTAAATAGTTCATCTACAGTTTCTCTTGAACTAAATAATTCTCTGAGATGAATTCATTTCCATCACAATGTTTTCTGCAGTAAGATCATCTGTTGAAGCTGACAAAACATGTGAGAGATAAACTTCGTGTTCTGACCTTTAAATAAATATTTAATTTACGTTCATCAACACAGAGGATACTGTCGTTTGAAGTTATATCTAAACTGTTCAGTAAATTTGGTGATGTTTTTTTAAAAGAAAGGGATTATCGAATGACGATGAAAGAAAACTGTATTATGCCCACAAAAATGCTGGAATTAATATAGTAAGCGTGAAGACTAACTAGGTAGAAAATGGCTGGACGTCAAGAGAATATTTGATATGATGAAGAAAAAATCGAAAAGGTCTTGTATGTAAACAGTCTTTATCAGTTTTGTTTGACAATAGTATTTGACAGTATTTTTCAGTTTTGTTTTTACTCGTGAATTTTCCCAAATTTCAGATATCAAAACGCCGCAAATGAACTTATTATTAATTTGGATCATTTGGATGAAATACAGAGCTTTCTCAGCTTAGAAATAAAATATGATCAGATTCGATAAAAAAAGAAAGAAGCTTATAGATAATTGCATGTAATGCAAAATGTATAAAAAAAATAATAAATAAATACCCCCTCAAGCAGCTGCTTGCCACAGAGGTCTGACAGGAGACTGTCAGTTTATATGCCACAGTAGAAGATCTGAGAGGATGGCAGGACCTCAGCAGAAAACAACACGAACATCCATGCCTTACCCGGGGCTCGAACGCAGGTCCCGTAGATCAGTAGCCAAGCGCGCTAACCACTCGGCCACGGGACGGCTATGGATGTTTTTAAAAACTGCGATCTAGTAACGCTCAGTGTAATATTCTCCAAGAAAGTCTACCTTAAACAACAGTTACTTCATTTGGCCGCTGCAGGCTATTTCCAATAAGGTTCTGTTTGATCTGGTGCACCCTCTCTTTTTAGGTCTGCACACTTAATGAAAATCGCAATATAACTCCATACTCTATTTAAGGAGTATGCATCCAAATCCTCTTTTGTTGTAATTGGGAAGTCCGTTATACTGCCGAGAAAAAAAAAATAAATTCTCAAGCAGCTGTTTGCCGTGAAGATCTGACAGCAACTGTCTGTCAATATGGGGCGGGGATGGCTCAGTCGGTAGCGTGCCAGGCTCGTAATCTGTAGTTCCCAGGTTCGAGTCCCAGCTGGGTGAGCGTTGAGATTTATCTCCGCAAAACTCCCCGCCCTGCCCACGGTCAGTAAGGGGACACCGATGGGCTTGGAAATGCCGCCGTCCGTCGGATGGGACGTTAAGCCGTGGCCCCGTGTGCGGGAGAACCATACCCTGTGCACGTTAAAGAACACGCTGGATGGCCTTGACGGGAGGCTACCATCTGTCTCCCAATAGCCGTTCCAGTGGGTCCCCTCCCCCAACTTTTTCTGAGCGTTCGGGGTCTTTGTGACCTGGCCATTTAGCTTATTGTGTGCAAAAAAGTGCCGCTCAGAGGTAAAACAACCCAACTTAACTCTGTCAATATACTACGCCCTAGACAACATTGAATTATTTCAGGGACGAGACATCAGCGGAACCTCTAAAAAGAAATAAAAAAGCGCTACTTCTTCTGAAACTGTAACTCAACTTCAAAACACGAACATTTCTTTAAGTAAAACTAAATGTAAACCGAAGTGTCTCCACGTTAATCTTCCAAAATTGAATTTTTATAATACACTGTAAACCGAATGCAAAAATATCCTTCCTTAATATAATTTGATGTACATTCGCCTGACGAATACATATTAGAGAGAATCAAAGAACCAGACACCCACACGGAACTTAGCTTATCGGTAAATGTCAAGTATAGTTAAGGTAGTGACGACGCCTCTGACAATTCTGCTGACATGGAGAAGCGGGAGGCAAGATGCTGCCGTTTCAGAACTTCTGCTCCCGAAGACAGGCGAGGCAAGGTCGAGAGCATACGATTTATGGTCTACCCAACGTTTCCGCTAACGAAGCCAGCCGCGAAATTTTACTTCTTTAGGGCGGAGACGAGAAGTCATATTTTATGGGGATTTTTTTTAAACTATGAAACGACTTTCCGTGTTTCAACCCTCTTCATTTTTTTTATCACTTTTGCATTTTTAGTGGCCGCGTAACTCTGTCTTTTGGATAAGGATTCTCAGAACTCTGTCTTTTGGATAAGGATTCTCAGAACTCTGTCTTTTGGATAAGGATTCTCAGAACTCTGTCTTTTGGATAAGGATTCTCAGAACTGTTTTTCCCTGCATCTTACTCACATGTGTCTGTTTCTTCATCTTGAACAAAAGTAAGCAACCTTTAAAGAGCACTGATCACGGTTCATTGGTAGTATTTTGCATGAAAACGACGGTGTTAAAGCCAGTGACACATGTCTACAAAGACGAAACTACTTGCGAACAGTTACATTGTGGTTCAAATAAATAAATAAATACCCCCTCAAGCAGCTGCTTGCCACAGAGGTCTGACAGGAGCCTGTCAGTTTATATGCCATAGTAGAAGGTCTGAGAGGATGGCAGACCCTCAGCAGAAAAACGACACGAACATCCATGCCTTACCCGGGGCTCGAACCCAGGTCCCTTCGATCAGTAGCCAAGCGTGCTAACCACTCGGCCATGGGACGGCTAGAGTAAAAATATAAGCATGAAAGTGTTTGTTAAAAGGTATTAAATGAAATGACTTGCAGTAAATACACATATAAACTCGAGTAACATAGTAAATAAGTATTAGTATAGAATAGAGTACTTTATGGGGCTTACATTGGCTACGTAAGCTTGAACTGGAAGATGCAGCATTATGAAGCTATGTTATGGAAATCTTAACGAAGGAAACTGAAGTAAAAAGTCTTTTTGTGTGACCCTATCCCTCCCCAGCTTTTCGTTCATTCTTCTTTATTCAGAGATTCCATTTCCACACCATAACCTCGTCTAGTTCATCTTTTGGGACCCGGGTTTGCTCCTGTTGGTAGCAAGCCAGTCTTCTAATCTGATGTCTTCAGACCACAGTCGGGCTGGGGTTTGACTCAGTCATCGGTGCGCCAGGCTCGTAATCCGCAGTTCCCAGGTTCGAGTCCTAATTGCGTCAGCGTTGAGATGTATCCCCTAACCACCACCCCTTTTCTCAGGGAGAAAGGAAACACACATGGGGTTGGAAAGGCCGCCGTCAATCGAAGGCTTTATGCCCCATTCGATGGATAGCCTTGACGGGAGGATATCACCTGTTTCCTAACAGCAATCCAGTAAGTCCTCTTCCCCCAACCTTCTTCGAATCCTTGTTAATTAACCATTTAGTCCTTTGTGTGCAAAAAAAGTGTCGTTCAGAAGTAAAATAACTCAATCCAGATTGGAATCTTTACTATGCTTGTGTAGAGATTTTCTCCATTAAACTCTACCCTGCCCTCAATGAGAAAAGGGATACCGAATAGCTTGGTAAGGCATTATGCTGCATGCTATACCCTTTTCAGTTTAAAGGACATACTGGATGATATTGACAGTAGGTTTTGTTTGTCTCCTAACATCTGTCTAGTGCATCCTTTTCCATTGGCTCTTTGGAATATTTGGCCATCTCGCCCATTGTATGCAAATAAAAAGTGTCACCCAGGGAAAAAAACAACCCGGCCACATATTCTCATTCAGTCTTAAGTAACCAAGCCTAGAAAATACCTTTTTTATATTATTAAGTACTTATTCACTACTTTCTTTCTATCGAAATTTTCCTACTTAACCTCTTGGACACTATGATATATCCCTATATTTACTAACATTGGTTATACCAGATTGACATATTTCTCTTTAAGTAGTAGACTTGCCACGTCGGTCTGATAGAAGACTTCTCAGGAGAGGCTGTGAGAAAACCTCAACAGAAAAGTATACATCCTATCCTCGATATTTATATCGGATTCCTTTGTTAAGCAGAAATACGGACCGATCTCTCTCTTCGACTCATTTTCGGTAAAGAAATATAATTTCTTTACTGTCCCGTGGCCGAGTGGTTAGCACGCTTGGCTACTGTTCTAAGGGACCTGAGTCGAGCCCCGGGTAAAATATGGATGTATTGTCGTTTTTCTGCTGAAGTCCTGCCATCCTAACAGACCTTCTACTATGGCATATATATAAACTGACAGGCTCCTGTCAGACCTCTGTGGCAAGCAGCTGCTTGAGTGGGTATTTTTTTTTCCTCCTGTCAAAAATCTGCAGCATGTTATTACACGAAGAGAGATTTCCTTTTAACATTTGAAACACTGATAAGTAAAATTTTCTTGCTCAATAGATAAAAAAAAATTGCTATTCTAAAACACGCAAATTGAATGCAAATGTATTTCTGTTACAAAAAAAATAATTTGAGAAGAAAGATTGTCGTTTTCCTTCGCAAAATGTGTGTGAAATAAAATATTCATTTTCCCAAAATGCGAGAAATATATTTGAAAGAGAAATATTCGATTTGACTGATAAAGAGAAATTTGTTAAATAATAATGTGATAACAGATTGCTTTAAAAGAAGTAATGCTAAAAAAACTTCAACTGAAAATGTCTACAAAATTTCAAACTACTAACTGTTTAAAAGCTTATTTTTTTCTTCGAAATTTACCAGCCTTATATATCAAGTGAGTTCTTGTTAAGGAGCATTTTTTTTTCAGCTTTAATAATTTATTACTCTTCAGGAAGTTACAACATTAAACAACTTATATCAGAACTATAAAAAGGTTTCAGTATTTGAAATCTCTTAGGGAGATATGGTTCTAATTCCTATATCCAGGCACTATCTGCAAAATTTAGGTAAAAGCCATTTAAAATATAAAAGCTGTGTATATTTGTCAGAAAAACGCCGATTATAAATAAGAAAATAGAAACATTTTCCGCAAGAAACGCGAAGCACCACCATCATTCCATTTCTTATGGGAATTATTAGTATTGGTTTAAAAAGAACTGTGTTTATCCTTTCCTGAGATTTTCTTATTTGCATCCATACTATTTCATTCCGTCCTCCTCTAAACGATGCGCTTGTGTTATTTCCCCTTTCCACATTACATCGGTAAATAAAGAGCGGACATTTTTAAAGGGAAATACGCACTGACTGCTATCAGGCATCACTCTCGTTTTGCTCAAGAGTTATTACCTACTTTAAACAGTCACTCCGGCGCAAGACATTAGGATGCATGAGTCTGCCGTATGTAGAAAAGAGGGTAGCAAACTGCAGTTTTGGTAATGGGGTTATCGGAATTGGACAAAAGAACACAATCTCGAAATGCATTTATATATTTAATATTTCAGGAACTCTCTCTCCACACACACACTCTCTTTCGCTAAGATCTCAAAGAGAAGACGAAGGAATCGATGAGTAAATAAGCATCAGGCCTGAATCATTTCAGCGTAAAGTATGCGCTGGATCGATAGCTATGTGGCTCGAGTTGGTTCTCGAAATGTTTGTGGAACTCTGGGAAACGCAGACACGTGGTCGGCTACTAAGAAAACCTGGCACGTGGGGATGACAGTGCCAAACGGAAGCATTGTTCACATCTATTATTGTGATTACAAACTGATAAAGATGAATCGAGACACTCAGTTGAAGAAGAATCAAGGAGAAAAAGATCTCAGACCAGTTCGTTGAGAACCATGTGTTCCGAAATCGATTTTATTTCTTTGTTATTCAAATGTTACCGATGCATATTTTACAAGTTTATTGAGTTATTTAGGAAAATTTCATGGGGATGGGAGATAGGGAATCTATGTATTTTGTGCTTCTCTCTTGACTTTTGACAGGAACATTTGTCTTTGCATTTTGATTGGACGTTCTTACCGAAAAGCCTTTCAAGAAGTGTAAAACATCTAGAGAATGGATGACTTTATTTGTCTTTTTTTTGTGAGATATTTACAAAAACAATGCACTGGGCATCGTGATATGTGTGAACTTTAAGAAAAAGCAATTTCGAAACAACTGAAATGATCATGAAACAGAACTGGTTGCTTAAGTTTGAGAATTCTTCTATTCATCATTTTTTGCTTGTACCCCATTACTTTTAAGTGAATGGATTTTTGGCGATATTTGTATCGGTTGCATAAAAATCTAAAATGAATCTTAAAACCTTTTTGCTCATGATAAAAAAATTACCCTTCAAGCATCTGCTTGTCACAGAGATGAGATAAGAGCCTGTCAATGTAATACCGTCATAGAAAAGACGGGTGATGACCGTATATCAGAAGAAATGCGTTATTATGTCGGTTTGATTTTCTTAAAGCATGGTTAAAAAACACCAAAATATGCTTGATGCAGGATGTTCCGACTTCTCTTGCCAATCGTCATGAGGGCTGGGTAAAGTTCCTCGTCGAAGCGATTCATTGGAAATGCGGTTCAAAAGTCAAAACAGAATTGTGCTTATCACTGATCTTGAGCACTTTTGTAGTTTTCGAAAAAAAAAAGTCCCGAAGCGGCTGTTGGAAGGATCTTGATGTTCGACTCAAAGTCGCTGCATCAGTCTTTTGTTGGAAGCACTTGGAAGATATTTTAGAAATAATCGTTCCAACAACGAAGAGTATAAAGTCGTACTCATCCCTGAAAGATACTACGCTCTAATGACTGAAGACTCTACGTTCTAATGATGAGCTGTGAAGAAAGCGAAACCTCATCAGAAGCACAACATAAGAAAGGAAACATCCATACCTAACCTGGAATGAAACATAGGTCCCTTTTATAAGTGGTCAGGTACTCTAACCACATGCTAGCCAAAGACACTAACTGCAAAATTCATTCTACCATTTCATAACTCACACCTTATATAAAATACCCCCTCAAGCAGCTGCTTGCCACAGAGGTCTGACAGGAGCCTGTCAGTTTATGTGCCACAGTAGGAGATCTGAGAGGATGGCAGGACCTCAGCAGAAAAACGACACACACATCCATGCCTAATCAGGGGCTCGAACCCAGGTCCCTTAGATCAGTAGCCAAGCGTGATAACTACTCGGCCACGGGACGGCATTATCTTCTTTCCTACGGTCGCACGAGGCGACTTCGTCAGAACATCACACCGCCCGAAGGCGGCTGGGCGTGTAGCAACGACGCGCCCATCAGAACCTTATATTCAAAGTGATAAATAGAGCATATTATAGAGCTCGTTTTATGCCAAATGTGATAAATGTTCTTCCTAACAGTTAAAATTTTAGAATATTTCAAAAAACTATTTCAATTTATATTGGCGTATGATTGACGATTATTAATTTCAGTTAAATTATCATATGTATCATACAAGTGTATCTATTTCCTCAATAAAAGCAATACACAAAATGCACTTTCTTATGGACCCATGAAAAGCACAGAAAAATGAATCTAAAATTTTCTCGAAACCAGAAATGTTTCCAAAACCCATTAGCAATCAAGATGTCTGTGAAGTAATCAATCGATCATAACCAATGAAAAATCATACCATAAAATAATTTCTAAAAAATCAGCAGACACAACTTCATGAAAACCCATGCACGAATAACCGGAATTGCAAACTGAAATTTATATATGAATGGTAAAAATCAGCTAATTGCAGGATGGCGAAATGATATACACTCATCCCTCGATTTACACGGTTTCACATGGCCAAGTAATTGCAACTAATTTCGTTTTACACGATAATAGACTCCATTTTACACGGTAATTTTTAAGTATGTAGATATAATGCATATTATCTAGTAGGCTTAACGTCATGGAAGAATGTTAGACTGTCATCTCAAAGTAAACATCAGCTAGATGGTTTTATTTGATATCATTTATTTTCAAGAAAATATCGATAATAGTAAATTCTTATATTAATAAAATCGTCATCTGTAATAAGTTATATATGCAAATTCTTCCGCAAAAACTGTATTCTTCTCATCGTAATGCAGTCTGTCTCGCGACATATTCTTCTTTCAAATTTCATCTTCAAATTCTACCGTGTACATTGAAGTCTACAATAACGATGAGTATATTTTATGACCGAAAGAAATGCATGAGAATTTAATCTAAGGTTATCTGAATTAATGCAATAAAGTACAAAATAACGTTACATTAATATTTATAATTACTACGTTTTATAAATAACAAAGATTTTTTTCGAAACCATCCCCTCTTTTTTTATCCATAAGTTGTTGGTCTCGATTTGCACGGTGATTTTTCCGGAACCTAACTACAGTGTAAATCAAGGGATGGATTAATACAACCTAATGGGTTTTGGTATATTTTCTGAGATTATTATTAAACTTATATTACTCTACTTATGTAAAAAGTGATAAGTTAGAATTATTTCAACCAAAAATTAGTATTTTAGTGGTCCTCTGCTAATTTTTGCTCGACTAAGAGCTGGGTTAAAATTTAAGAAGCTCCAGGACGAGTTGTTTTACCTCTGAGTGGCACATTTTTTGCACACCATGGGCTAAATGGCCAGGTCACATGGACCCCGAAGGCTCAGAAAAGGTTGGGAGAGGGGACAATGGTAATCTCCTGTCAAGGCCATCCAACGTGTTCTGTAACGTGCACGGCTCTCCCGCACACTGGGACCACGGCTTAACATCCCATCCGACGGACGGCGGTCTTTCCAAGCCCATCGGTGTCCCCTACTGACCGTGGAATTTTGCGGAGATAAATCTTAAAGCTGACCCAGATGGACTCGAACTTGGGAACTACATATTACGAGCCTGGCGCGCTACCGACTGAGCCACCCCGGCCCCTCCAGGATGAGCCCCATGAAACTTATTAACGTATCTATTAATACGAAGCACGAAGGAAACTACAAGAAATGAAATAATTTGCATTCGACTTACCGTTTTTGAAGCTTTCAAGCGAAGTTAAAAAAAAAAGCCATACCGAACCGTTGAAAGAAAAAGGTGAAGCAGAAAGATAAACATCTTGTCTCTTTTCACAGATTGCTGGTTGGGAATGAATCATGGTATCTTATCTGTTAATCTTGACACTGAGAATTTGATTATCTCCGATCAGCAATCAATCTTCTTCTTGATTGAATGGAGATTGATACAACGACAAGTCTTCACTGATTCAAGATTGATAGTCTGCAATCAGCATATCAGCTGCTATCATCTTGATTGATTAAGAGATTGATAAACATTAGTCATCCAGATAAAATCAATTTTGCGTTCAATGGAAAAATCGAAATCACGTTCTCAAAATGGCTGAACAACACCTCGTCTGTTTATTATATTCTAGACAATATCTACTCTAATATTCATTTCAAATGCATATTAGCTGGAATCATTGACCTTATTTTCAAAATGCAAATGCATAAATAAAATCCTTTCCATATCTGCTTCAAGTACTTCTTCAAAACTCTGCAATTTTACCGTTACAATCTAAATTTCGTAACAAAAAATGCAATTATATATTTTCAAGCATTAATGACATTTCATTATACATTACACTTTAATTATTGATGCTGAGTTCAATAAACTGACTCTGAAGAAGAGTTATGTATTTTTTATATTCGATGTTCCAGAAAGTAACCTATTTTTAGTATAGTTGCACTTTTAAGACTACTTTGAGTTCCCAAAGCAACTTAATTCAAATACTAGAATGCAATTTCCGCTTAAACCACTGTTTACCCATTACACAGATTACTTCCGTTCTTAATTTTAAAATAAAACAAATCAAGTCTTAGCGAACTTCAAGTAAAAAAAAAAGCTCTTCCGTATTTACAGCTAACATTTCCCAGCTGTTGCTAAATGACGGCTGCGAATTCTTTTTTTTTTCAGTAGGTGTATAAAGAACCCAATGGAGTGAGCCAGCATCGGAACAAAAAAACAAGCTAATGACTTACGAGTGACATTTCGACTGTTCTAGTAAAAGGTCCGTGGAAAGAATGCCAGCTCTTCCATTCAGTTTAAAAGAGCACGAAATTGTATCTCTGAGGCCAATTGTTCAATCCTGTTTGTTAGAGCATGAATGTAAGTGACTCATTTGGTGGGGCGCGGGTGGCTCAGTCGGTAGCGCGCCAGGCTCGTAATCTGTAGTTCCCAGGTTCGAGTCCCAGCTGTGTCAGCGTTGAGATTTATCTCCGCAAAATTCCCCGCCCTGCCCACGGTCAGTAGGGGACACCGATGGGCTTGGAAAGGCCACCGTCTGTCGGATGGGACGTTAAGTCGTGGCCCCGTGTGCGGGAGAGACATACCCTGTGCACGTTAAAGAACACGCTGGATGGCCATGACGGGAGGCTACCATCTGTCTCCCAACAGCTGTTCCAGTGGGTCCCCTCCCCCAACCTTTCTCCTAGCCTTCGGGGTCCATGTGACCTGGTCATTTAGCCCATGGTGTGCAAAAAAGTGCCGCTCAGAGGTAAAACAAGGACTCATTTGGTGCTGGAAATAATTTATTTCACTGAAACAACAATCACAAGGTAGTGATAATGATATCAATATAGACAATGATTGGCGAAAAGGAAAGCGCAGTGAATAGAGTTGGTTGTGTTATGTTCCTAGAGCATATCGTAGAGTATATATCGAATTAACAAAGTAAACAGATCTATTGGAAACAGTATGCTACTTAAATGTCAATGCAAATAATATAGAATTACATTAGCAATGAAATTTGGTAGATTATTCCAGGTTTTCTAAGCCGTCCCGTGGCCGAGTGGTTAGCAAGTTTGGCTACTGATCTAAGGGATCTTGGTTCGAGCTCCGGATAGAAGGCATGGATGTATATGTCGTTTTTCTGCTGAGGTCCTGCCATCCTCTCAGACCTTCTACTATGGCATATAAACTGACAAGCTCTTGTCACACCTCTGTGGCAAGCAGCTACTTGAGGGGGTATTTTTTTTTATTCCAGGTTTTCTAACGTACGAAGTTCAAAGAAATTTTATGTATCGAATGTTGCTGGTGGGGTTATTTTACCTCTGAGCGGCGCTATTTTGAACACAATAGTCTAGGCCATAAGAACTCCTAGGTGTCAGAACTGAGCTGAGGAGAGGACTATGACAGCCATTAGACAGCAGTTAGACCTCCGGGGGTTACATCCCGTCAAAGCCATCCAGCGTGTTCTTCAATTTTCACAGGGTCTGGCTCTGCTC
Source organism: Ryuthela nishihirai (assembly GCA_038380435.1). Classification (NCBI taxonomy): domain Eukaryota; kingdom Metazoa; phylum Arthropoda; class Arachnida; order Araneae; family Heptathelidae; genus Ryuthela; species Ryuthela nishihirai. The sequence goes on along the minus strand of JAWZYU010000011.1, from coordinate 41,940,688 downwards.
GACACAGGTCGGGATTAAAGGTGGGGATAAGGCTCTAGGGCCCTGGCCTGATTTCTTTTTTGCTTATTTTAAGGCGATCTTTTTTTTTTAATCGTCTCAGTCGACGATTTTTCAAAGAGAGTGCAATTTTCATTACATTTCAATTTAACAGGAAAGAAGGACCCCATTTAGAAATGAACTCTAGGGTTTCCAATTGCTTAATCACGCATTGGCCGCAGCTTAATGTTCCATTCGAAGGACGCCTTTTTCCAAACCCGTCACTGGCCTCTTTCTTATCCGGGTTGGGTTGTTTTACCTCTGAGCGGCACTTTTTTGCACACCATGGGCTAAATGGCCAGGTCACATGGACCCCGAAGGCTCAGAGAAGGTTGGGAGAGGGGACCCACTGGAACAGCTGTTGGGAGACAGATGGTAGCCTCCCGTCAAGGCCATCCAGCGTGTTCTTTAACGCGCACAGGGTATGGCTCTCCGAACACGGAACCACGGTTTAACGGACGGCGGCCTTTCCAAGCCCAGCGGTGTCCCCTACTGACCGTGGGCAGGGCGGGGAATTTTGCGGAGATAAATCTCAACGCTGACCCAGCTGGGACTCGAACCTGGGAACTACAGATTACGAGCCTGGCGCGCTACCGACTGAGCCACCCCCGCCCCTTCTTATCCGGGAGCAAAAAGGGAGTTAGTGGAGATATGTAAGTATCAACGCGGGCACAAACTTGAACTGGAAACATCAGATTTCAAATCAGGAGTTACCGAATTAGTCAACTCCTCCCAATTTATATTTTGCTAATTAACAAAATTTAAGATTTAATTTAAAAACAATTTAAGTTAATATAATTCGGTTAGTTGAATGCTGATATTTTATTCATAATAGAAGAAAAGATAATTAGTTGCACTGACACATCTTAGGAGGAAAAGGAAAATCTAGACATTTCCTTTCTCTCAAAAAATTAAAAAATGGGAAACTTACGATTATGACATAAATAAAATAAAAAATAAATACCCCCTCAAGCAGCTGCTTGCCACAGAAGTCTGACAGGAGCCTGTCAGTTTATATGCCACAGTAGAATATCTGAGAGGATGGCAGGACCTCAACAAGAAAACAACACGAACATCCATGCCTTAATCCGAGGCTCGAACCCAGGTCCCTTAGATCAACAGCCAAGCGCGCTAACCACTCGGCCATAGAAAACTGAAAACATATTATTTTGCTATTAGGTGGATTTTCTTTACTCCTAATTTATCTAAAGAAATTTTAAAACGATATAAGATGAATAAGAGAAATTCTACAACATGCAAAAATATAGCTTCGATCCATCCTCTTTCCAAAGTAAATTCCTGGGTGCACCACTGATTTATTGCAAAGAAATAGAATCCAAAACTCTTTCCAAAGTAAATTCCTGGGTGCACCACTGATTTATTGCAAAGAAATAGAATCCAAAACTCTTTCCAAAGTAAATTCCTGGGTGCACCACTGATTTATTGCAAAGAAATAGAATCCAAAACTCTTTCCAAAGTAAATTCCTGGGTGCACCACTGATTTATTGCAAAGAAATAGAATCCAAAACTCTTTCCAAAGTAAATTCCTGGGTGCACCACTGATTTATTGCAAAGAAATAGAATCCAAAACTCTTTCCAAAGTAAATTCCTGGGTGCACCACTGATTTATTGCAAAGAAATAGAATCCAAAACTCTTTCCAAAGTAAATTCCTGGGTGCACCACTGATTTATTGCAAAGAAATAGAATCCAAAACTCTTTCCAAAGTAAATTCCTGGGTGCACCACTGATTTATTGCAAAGAAATAGAATCCAAAACTCTTTCCAAAGTAAATTCCTGGGTGCACCACTGATTTATTGCAAAGAAATAGAATCCAAAACTCTTTCCAAAGTAAATTCCTGGGTGCACCACTGATTTATTGCAAAGAAATAGAATCCAAAACTCTTTCCAAAGTAAATTCCTGGGTGCACCACTGATTTATTGCAAAGAAATAGAATCCAAAACTCTTTCCAAAGTAAATTCCTGGGTGCACCACTGATTTATTGCAAAGAAATAGAATCCAAAACTCTTTCCAAAGTAAATTCCTGGGTGCACCACTGATTTATTGCAAAGAAATAGAATCCAAAACTCTTTCCAAAGTAAATTCCTGGGTGCACCACTGATTTGTTGCAAAGAAATAGAATAATCCAATTATCTGTTTTAAAAATTTTGAACAAACCCGAAGTAGAAAAAAATGCATAGTTTCATGATGGTTCGCTTTCATAAAAAGATCAGAATTAATCTTATATAGAATATTTCTCACTACCTTCTGAATGATGAAAAAATAATATAAATTAGTTGAGTTTTAGGGATATTGTATAATATAAATCAGTTTCATAACAGGTGACAACTAGGGACACTATGAGACTGTGCAGTAAACGCTTCAACAGTTATCGTGTAGATCAAAGGCTAATGACCTTTCAATCATTTCTGAGCCAAACAATCAAATACGTCAATGACCTGTCAATCAACCAACGATCTATGAGAACTACCGAAGCGTTAACTGCGCAGTCTCATAGTCTCCCTAACTACCATTCACGCTACACAGCTTGTATAATAAATAAAAATCCTTCAAGCAGCTGCTTGCCACAGAGGTCTTGCAGGAGCCTGTCAGTTTATACGCCATAGCAGAAGGTCTGTGACGATGCGGAGACCTCAGCAGAAAATATGTATAATTGTACTGTTTATAATTGTAGTGATTTTTAGAATATAAAAGACATTCAGATTATTCGTAATTGAGTAGGAATTAAGTCAATACTCTTGAAACAATCTTATCTTACAGAAATTAGATCGAAATACAGTTATCCTTTAGATGAAAAATATGTTTTTAACTGTAAACCTGCGGGGAAAAAACCTTCCCCAGTGCAAATAAAATTTGATAATTTTACACTGGCAGCATAATGAAGTTTAAGAGAATTCCATCCTTATTAAAATCAGCGATTAATGGTTCAAAAATTCTTTGTTATCTGTGGAAAAAACAGTTTTAAATGAACAATTTTTGCAAACTTTGACAATAGCATCTGAGATACAACATACGAATAGTTATCTACTATTATATACATTTTCAGATAATTATTGTTATTCATTATTAGTTAGGAATCAAACGACTACTTTATTGCAACAAAGATTTATTAATAACTAAATAAGAAAAATCAGTAGCATTTTCCTCTTGTATACGCATATAACGAAAATATTCTTCCTTCAGTGTACAACAGCATTTGTTTCAATTGAATTCACTTCATTCCATTTGCAAGCTAGATCTTCTGGGCATTAAATTGCCCAGTCCATTATACTGTAGGGAAAAACTATATTGCGATAAAATTTAAAAGGTGAGTATTGAAAAAATATTAACCTATTTACAGCATATATCGAATAATGGATTGGATTGTTTTACCTCTGAGCGGCATTTTTTTGCACACCATGGGCTAAATGACCAGGCCACAAGGACCCCGAAGGCTCAGAGAAGGTTGAGGGAGGGGACCCACTGGAACAGCTGTTAGGAGACAGATGGTAGCCTCCCGTCAAGGCCATCCAGCGTGTTCTTTAACGTGCACAGAGTATGGCTCTCCCGCACACGGGGCCACGGCTTAACGTCCCATCCGACGGACGGCGGCCTTTTCAAGCCCATCGGTGTCCCCTACTGACCGTCGGCAGGGCGGGGAAACTTTGCGGAGATAAATCTTAACGCTGAAACAGCTGGGACTCGAACCTGGGAACTACAGATTACGAGCCTGGCGCGCTACCGACTGAGCAACCCCCGCCCCATCGAATAATGAGGCCGCAGGATTCTAACTAAAGTGTCTAGCAATATCAATTCAGCAGTTCGTTACTATTATTTAAATAACTTCCTCTTCCGTCAATAGACATAAATATAGGCCATTTTTTGGCATCCAAACTCATCATTTGTTGCTAGAAACTGTTTAAAAATGTTAGATATTGAACGAAGCTGCAGCTGAAAAATGTCGCGACCCTGTCTGCTTCTTGCACTTTTCTGATCCTTTTACGAATATAAAAAAAAGAATTTGGGGAAGAAAAAAAAATTCAGCAATGGGAATAAACGTCAAAGTAATGATGCGTTGTCACTGAAAGGAGGCCAGCAGAGACAGAATTGTCATCCCTAAAATTGGCGATCCCCCATTCTTACTCCAGAAATTAATTTCCATGGAGAGATTCCACCGCAACCGTCGTCCATCCCGGAACGACGCTGCAAATTGCCAGCACACAGAAGCGGTCTGACTGCTCGATTTTTTCCTCGGTTTGCCAAGCAAGACGGACGCTTGTCAGAGAACCATTCGTGCGGGTACGGAGACAGAATTCACGTGAGTTCCCGACGCACGCAGAGCGACAAAAGCGGCTCACCTTTCGACTTCGCTATCCCGCTCGAGTTTCTGCTCTTCGAAAACGTTCATTCGTCGCCGGCAAGATAATGTGCAAGATCTCATCAACGAGCTTTCGGTTTTTGTTCTTTTAAAAGGAATTTTGTTTCTGCGTAATACATCTTGTAACAGTCTTTCTACTTTTAACTGTTTCGATCGTTTTATTCCTCTCAATCATTTTAATCTTCATTTTTTTCTTTATATCTCCTCCCCCTATGTTTAATTTTTTATTCGTATAGTTATGTTGCTTTTACCTCTGAGTTGCATTTTTCTGCACACAATGAACTAAATTACAAGGTCACAAAAACCCAAGAGTTCAGAGAAGTTTTGGGGAGGGAAGCCACTGGACAGCTGTTTGGAAAGAGATGATAGCTTCCAGTCCAAACCATCTTCCATATTTTTGAACACCATTTGTCGGCAAATCATCTGACTTCTGTTCTTTAGAGTGCATGGCTTTCCTGCACACAGGATATGGCTCTACGTCCCATCCGACGGATGGCGGCCTTTTCAAGCCCATAGATATTCCCTTTCTCACCAAGGAAAGGCTGGGTACTGATATTTTATCTACTTATTAATAAGTCTTTCTTGCAATAAAAAGAAGTCGTTAGCGGAATCTCACCACAGAATAGTTGGGACTCGAACCTGTGAAGATCAGATTACGAGCAAGGCACGATACTGACTGAATCAACTCCCATCCCTTATTCACTATATAAATAAATACCCCCTCAAGCAGCTGCTTGACACAGAGGTCTGACAGGAGCCTGTCTGTTTATATGCCACAGTAGGAGATCTGAGAGGATGGCAGGGCCTCAGCAGAAAAACGACACAAACATCCATGCCTTAAGTACACTCGATTTAACGTTTCAGATTTAGTCACTAGTATTTGCAACAGAAGTTTTTACTCAACTTCTGATTCCCATAAATGACTGAACTCTAAATCCATTAAGTTTAATCAGATACTGTATTTAAATACAATGAATTCCCAGATCATTAGACACAAACCCATTCTCAAATGTAAGTACTAAAACGAAACCCAATCTGAACTAACATGATATTTGGAATACCTCTGTATTTCTTTCTCTTTACAACTTCTGGTTACTACGTATAAACCACCGTCGATTGTAGTTTGATGAATTCGATTGTTTTTTCCGCTAAGAAACGCTTTTTGCTGGACAATAAGCTAATGGCCAAGTCACAAGGATCCCAAATCTCAGAAAGGTATGAGAACGGAGCCCACTTGACAGTTATTAGTATGAAGAAAAAATTATCACGTCAAGGTTATCCAGCTTGTTTTTAACTTTGTAAGAACACACTGGTCCCTGATGCATACGGGGCGGGGGTGGCTCAGTCGGTAGCGCGCCAGGCTCGTAATCTGTAGTTCCCAGGTTCGAGTCCCAGCTGGGTCAGCGTTGAGATTTATCTCCGCAAAATTCCCCGCCCTGCCCACGGTCAGTAGGGGACACCGATGGGCTTGGAAAGGCCACCGTCCGTCGGATGGGATGTTCAGTCGTGGTCCCGTGTGCGGGAGAGAGCCATACCCTGTGCACGTTAAAGAACACGCTGGATGGCCTTGACGGGAGGCTACCATCTGTCTCCCAACAGCTGTTCCAGTGGGTCCCCTCCCCAACCTTCTCTGCGCCTTCGGGGTCCATGTGACCTGGCCATTTAGCCCATGGTGTGCAAAAAAGTGCCGCTCAGAGGTAAAACAACCCAACCCAACCCTGATGCATACAGTCAAATTGCTCTTCGGTAAACATCTGTCTTTCCAAAGCCCCTGATATCTCTTTTATTACTATTGAAAAGAGCAGAAAAAGCCGGATCAGTTGGAACTGGATCTTCAAATTTTATGTTCTGCATGATACAACACTGTACTATCTCATCATCATCCTCAAGCAGCCATGGGCTACGGAGGTCCAACCAGACCGCGCAATTTAGTTCTCCAAGCATATCTGTCCTGAGCTATATCTGCTGCATCTCGCCACTTCACACCAATTCTAACAAGGTCTTGTTTGACATTGCCTGCCCACCGCATCCTAGGTCTCCCCCCATTTCAGGGGCCTTTAGGCACACTGTTATCTACAGCCCCAAATTTGATAATATTATCAATATCTGTTAAATAAGAGAGGGATGGTGGGCGGTGGTTGGGGGTAATGTTGCGACCAATAAACGATCATTATTAGAATAAGGGAACTTAAAATGTAATATATTTATTTTGAGTAAAGTCGTTAAAGCTTTCGAATTCTTATGCTAACACTAATTCATTAGAAAAGAAACTACAATATATAATAACTAATTCAAATACTGATTATTACAATTTTTTTGGTGTAACCTGAGACTTACCTTTAGAGACAGATTTTTCGGATTTTTCCTCGTTTTTGCCCTCTGTATTCTCTTTTGAATGAGATTTCTTTGGGACTGAAAGAAACCGCTTTCCATCAGAAATACTCTCTATTTGTTAAAGGACATGTTGGATGGTTAAATGTAAAGCTTCCATTTGACCATAACAACCTTTCAGCTTCTCTCTTTTCTTATTTTGGTTTTGTACAGTTGTAGTGACCTGACTTATTAATTTAGTGTGGCTGCTAATCTAAGGGACCTGGGTTCGAGCCTCGGAGTTAAGGCATGGATGTTCGTGTTGTTTTTTCTGCTGAGGTCCTGCCATCCTCACAGACCTTCTACTCTGGCATATAAACTGACAGGCTCCTGTCAGACCTCAAGCAGCTGATTGAGGGGGTATTTTTTTATTACGACACTAGACCACGAGAAAAGAACGTAAATCTTGCATTGATAAATGTGAATCATTTTGACTCGTAACTTTTAGATATTTCGCATATTGTTTTATTTCGCAGAATCCATTTCGTATCTTCTCAGGGTAACAGTGGGACATTTGGATAAAATTTCACTTACAGAATTCATTTAAAAATGTCTTTGATTCTCTCTCAATAGCCTTAGGGATATCGCTTTGTAATGTAATCATAGGATGTCGAATTCCCAATGAAGGTATGATCTCCGTAGAAAGGCTGTAAGAACCTTTAAACTCAGCCGCAAAACTCTCTAGGATTTGGTTGTTTTACCTCTAAGCGGCAGTTTCTTAGCTCAAAACGGGCTAAAATGGCCAGGTTACAAGGACCCCAAGAGCTCAGAGAAGGTTGGGGAAGGGGACCCACCCAACAGCTATTAGGAGACAGATGGAAGTCTCGTCAAGGCCATTCACAATGCTCTTTAACTTGCATGGCTCTCTTTCACAGGGAACCACGGTTTTACGTCCCTTTCGATTGACGGCGACCTTCTAAGCCCATCGGTGTCCCCTACTAACTATGGGCAGGACAGTGAGTCATGTGGAGATAAACTCAACTCTAGCACAGGTGGGACTCGAACCTGGGAACTTTAGATTACGAACCTGGAGCTGTTACGACTGAGCCACTCATGCCCCATCTCTCTAAGAATCCGAATTCAAATCTCATATTAAAGCATAATTTTTCTGTTGAGACCTTCCTCATACATCTATTTCTATAGTTATTATTACGCTAACAGGTTCTTATCAGACCTTCCTCACAACTGAACAGCCTAAAATAAATACCCCCCCCCCTCAAGCAGCTGCTTGCCACAGAGGTCTGACAGGAGCCTGTCAGTTTATATGCCAAAGTAGAAGGTCTGAGAGGATGGCAGGACCTCAGCAGAAAAACGACACAAACAGCCATGCCTTACCCGGGGCTCGAACCCAGGTCCCTTAGATCAGTAGTCAAGAGTGGTAGGAGAAGTATATTAATATTTTGCTATTTATTACGCGATTTTTGCAAATTTTAAACAAACCCTGATGGCATAAAGTTCAATCGATCCCGGATATCATCCTCTTATTTCTGTTTACGAGTTTTTAACCAATTGCTGTTGTTTCTGCAGACAAATACCTTGACAGCAATTTCCGGATGGATGGCAATAAGGAAGATTTACCAAAAAATTCAGCCTTCGAAATAGGCTTTTTTGTCTCATCCCTCACTTGGTGAGTGAGACGATGACAGGAAAAAGAAAACATTTAAGACAAGGATGTTGAACGCACTGGCGTCGACTGTAGCAAGAAAGTTACCGTCGAAGTCGCAGGCTGTAAACAACAAGGCGAGTTCGGCGCATGGGGCGAACGGAGAGGTTGCGGACTGGTTACGCCACCCAGCGGTCGATGTGGAAACTTGTCAGGCCCCGTCACAGTTCAAGACACGCAGCGCAGTTCGACTACAATGCAACTTTTTACGTAACAATGTTGTTGTAACGAAATAGATCTTTAGAGAATTATAAAGATAGATCATTTTTAAGATATTTCAGTGCCAATAAAATTAAATGATACTTCAATAAAATAAATTGAAAGAAATTTTTTACTTTTTGGGTATTCGAAATACTTATTCAGTATAAATGAGAGAATTAAAATCCATTTATAATATCGGTGATCAATTTGGAGTCTTTTACTTTACGTTTAAGAAAAAGATGTTTATTTAATTAACTAAGAGTTTTCCTTTTATGTTTGTGCCTTTGATTTTGCATATTTCTGCTGTTAGATTTCTCCACAAGTCTGACGAAAAACTAACTTTGCCACTGAGTTCAGGTGAAAAATACAGTCCTGACTAAAATCTTTGCATCAACTCACATCTAAGAAAAGGAGTAATCGCAAGATGCTTTCTTGTAATTTGGACTCTTATTGTCCTTTATTAAACAGAATCACAAACTTGCTAAAGAGGTCTTACACCAACTTACCTGTTTAAATTTCCATAGAGAAACTTGTGAGAATAGCGAGATATCAGTAGAAAGACAATACAATTTGTCGTAGAGAAGATCTGTAAGTATGACGAGATCTCAACAGAAGAACAATGCCAAGTTGAAGTAGAGGAAAACTCTAAGGATAGCGAGGTCTCAGTAGAAGAACACGTTGCTATAGAGAAGACTTGTGAAAATGGTGAGATGTCACTAGAAAGACAATGTAATTTGTCGTAGAGAAGTCCTGTAAGAATGACGAGTTGTGTTGTTTTACCTCTGAGCGGCACTTTTGCACACCATGGGCTAAATGGCCAGGTCACATGGACCCCGAAGGCTCAGAGAAGGTTGGGGGAGGGGACCCACTGGAATAGCTGTTGGGAGACAGATGGTAGCCTCCCGTCGAGGCCATCCAGCTTGTTCTTTAACGTGCACAGGGTATGTCTCTCCCGAACACGGGGCCACGGCGTAACGTCCCATCCGACGGACGGCGACCTTTCCAAGCCCATCGGTGTTCCCCTACTGACCGTGGGCAGGGCGGAAGATTGACGAGAGTTCAATAGAAAGACAATACAAGTTGTAATAGAGAAAACCTGTAAAGATAGCGAGACTTGAAGAAAAGGACTGTACGTTGTCATAGAGGAAACTTGTTAGAATGGCGAGACATCAGTAAAAAAAAGTCGTAAAAAGGTTTTAGAAGGATGCGATATCAGTAGAAAGACAAGTTGTTTTAGAGAAGACCTCTGAGAAAGGCAAGACATCAGTAAAAAGAAAATTCTATAAGCCATAGAGAAGTCCTGTACGTAAGGCAAAATCTAAAGAAAACACAATACCTAGGTGTCATAAAGAAAAACCTGCAAAGATGGTGATACCTCATTAGAAAGACAATATAAATCGTTATAAAGAAGTCCGCCAAAGTTAGCAAAATCTCAATAGAAAAACGACACAAAGATCTGTGCCATTTTCAGGATTCTAACCAAATTTCTTCACTCCCTAAACTAAAAGCGCTAAGGATTCGTCATTCAATTTATGTTATAGCCATATTAGAATTAGGAAATATCTGGATAGAACGAATCATGGGATTATTTATTATTTTTTGTAGATTCTCTGGCAGTTGTTTTGGAGCATTAACTTCTTTGGGATATTTCACATCCATCCTTGTACAAATGGCTTCATATCTTGAATATCATTTCTGTTGTCGTAAAATTTGAATCTTCCTTTTTGAGATGAGTGAACATTGAGATGATTCCTGATCTCCCTCAATGTGAAATACTCATTGGAATAGCAAAGTGAATAGTTCCAACGTCACTAAATTTGAACTACAAATCCAATGGGGTGGGTAATTTTTCCGGTGGGAATAACGTTTTAATGTGATATGGCTGAGTCGCATTCTCTTTATGCTGCAAAATAAGCAATGCAATGAAGTCCCAGGGGTTCTCCAGGGCACTAGAAGAGATTGAGGATGAAGAAAATTACTGGATGATCACCAGAGGAAAGGTTGTTAGAGCGTCTTTCGATTTTTTAACTCCATTTTACAATAGCTAATTTTGGTCACCGGTTGAAATAATCCCTTGCAACGTTACTTAAAATGCTTTGTCATAAATTGAACTTCTTTAATTGCTAATCATAATAGATGCACAAACTACAATGATGTTTAAAATCAAAGCAAAAGCACAATTTCTTCCTCTAATTTTAAAAGTCTTTATTTCCTCCTTGAGAAATAAAAGATATCTGTAAATCTATCGATTTACTATGTATCCATAAATCGGTAAAACACAAGGAATTTTGTTTTGCTGATTCTATCAAAGTTTCTTCAAGGGATGAAATTACGGAATAGTATATTGCGAAAAGAAAGTTATTCAGAGTAATAATATTTTCTAATTTGTTTTTTGTTAATTAAACTACTATGAGCATTTCTAAACGTTAACTATTATGCATGTTTTGATGCTTTAAAAAGTTGCCCAAAATTTTCAACAAAAACACTCATTTGCGGTCTCTCAAAATAAAGGAAAAATAGAAGTCCCGTCCCAAAGCACATGCAGTGATATCTCCGTACCCAATTCTGCTTCTAATATAACTGGCTGTTTAAAAGTCCGCAGCCTACGCGAAGCCGGCAGCAAGAGCGAACATATCCACCGGTGAGCCTCGGTTTTAGACTCCATGCTCGCCTTCGTGCCTGCCTCCTACACGCAGGTTGTGACCGGCGAGACTTAGGCCTGCCCTAGCAGTCCCTTCCTCCCTGTTTGCCCATGTGTATGCGTGCCCCCCGCAGTCCACGCCGCGACTCAGCAGCAAACAAATGGCGCGATTATACGGCGTTTGATACCGGCTCGTTGTGGCTCGAGCCACCGGGATCCCCGTCCAGCGCTCGCTCTCCATCAATCAAGGTCCTGCTGTCGTGGTATATATCATTTCAGACTCCGTCCATCTCGCATACACAATCCAGGGTCGCCCTCCGCCATCAGCGGCAAGCGCCTGCGGAATACGTGTGTGGCTCCGGCTCCCCTTGCGCCCACCCACCCCCCCTCTTGCCGTCCCTCCGACTTCGGATTCACAGAGAAGACCAAGCCTAAAGCCCTTGCCTTGTACCTCGGCCCGGGATAAGTGATGGAGCCATCAGGAGGTTTGCTTTTTCTCTTCACTGCTTCGTCTTCGTTTAGGGTTTGCTCTAGCTCTTCTTCAACCGAAGCGCTCTCTTCCCCCGCTCTCTCTCTCTCTTTTCCCACCCCCTCACTTTCCTCCTTTTTCTACTACTTTTTTTTCTTCGCGGAAATGGGATGTCAGAAGAAGCAGGAGATTATATATTTTGCACGAGCGGGGCACAGCACGTCTTTCACTACAGCCAATGCAGCAAGACAAACGATAATCACGAGACTTCCATATGGTAGGCAATGCGAACTTTTGAGTGTTCGCTTGCCGTTCGTGCACCATGCGCTGATGGTTACCGATGGGTGGGAGTCAGTGCTAAAACCTCACCTTGGTGATGTTCAGTAAGCTATTGTTACATCGCTCTTCGACATTTAACCGATTCCTCCCATTCTTTGAGGACTAGATGCTGAAATAAGTCAAATTTTTCTTGCTTAGAGCATTTTCACCAATAACATCTTGCATTGTAATGATTGGATCATTTTCAAAATTTCCTCTGATTTTTGTAGCAGATCAATTAATTTTTTTAATATCCAAACACAGTACAGCTACCTAGTTTTGGAGAAATATTATTTTGTAGCATTTTGTCTTTAGACGTTTAGTTGCATAACTAAAACAGCAAACTCCAGTTTATCCAAGAACATTTTACAACAACCAAATGCAGTGAGTACACTCTTGCATTCCAGCTTTAGTTGAAATAAAAATGCAATTAAAAGCAACGATAATAAAAATGAAGTATAATGCCCTTAATACAAATGTAAATATCTCAAATATGATTGTTTTTATGATTATTTTCACATTTAATGAATGTCTAAATCCGTGCACTTAACAGAAACTTCGGGAATTTCTCCAATGAAAGCCACCATGGAAAAAATTGCAATTTTGTCCTTCGGATGATGCTGACTATTGGTAGTACTGTATTTTCCTGATAATCAGTGTGAAAGAGAATATTCGAAAGGTAACGTCGGTAGAAAAGCATACACAAGAGAAGAAAAATGTCCCGACACAAAAATAGTGATGCAAAGCTAAATTTTAATTTCAGATGAAAAAAAAAACAATTACCTATGCATATGTAGCTAGGTTCTAGAGATCGGATGGCATTTCATCAGGGTCATTAACTGAACTAGCATTGATTCTTGAGCAACAGTTGATGTCGAGGATTGTAAAAAAAAAATACCCTCTCAAGCAGCTGCTTGCCACAGAGGTCTGACAGGAGCCTGTCAGCTTATGTGCCATAGTAGAAGGTCTGAGAGGATGGCAGGACCTCAGCAGAAAAACAACACATATATCCATGCCTTACCCGGGGCTCGAACCCAGGTCCCGTAGATCAGTAGCCAAGCGTGCTAACCACTCGACCACGGGACGGCTAAATAAATACCCCTTCAAGCAGCTGCTTGCCACAGAGGTCTGACAGGAGCTTGTCAGTTTATGTGCCATAGTAGACGGTCTGATTTCTCTAATTTACTTTACACATACAGCCTATCACTATCAAAACCCAGTTCAATACTCTATAAAGAGATTAACAAATCAATGTGTTGGCAGAATATGTAACGCAAATTGGTTTCTAGTGTTCAGTGATTGGAGAAGGAGAACATATACAACTCCTACACGATCGCACCTCCGAGGGACGGAAAAGCCCTAATTATAGTGGACCTTTCGACATTGCAAGTTTCTTTGTTTGTGGTTTTATGATTTCTCGAATGATTCCATGAATAGTTTTCATTTTTAATAAATAAGCGATTTACGTACAGGGATTGAGGAATTAATAGCGGCAACACAGCCATGCACATGTTCACAGGAATAGGAGTCATTTGGTGCTTAGCGTGATAAGGAGATAGGGGGAGAGTAAGTAGTACGTTCTCTAACATCTGTATATCTGTTACCGCTAAAGCTCGAAAGCCGTTAATGTGCACATTACCTAGCTAATCTGAAGATTAACTGGTTTGCTCCGTTAACGTGCGGAATCAAGAGTTTTCCGCATTTTACCTAGGTAATGTGCACATTAACGTATTCCGTATCGTTAAAGTTCAAAAGTTTGCTTCTCTCATAGTGGTGAATCTCTTGATATGAATCTTCGTGTCACGTGATTCACTCGTCCGCATTATAAAAAACGCCCCGGATGAGCGGAGGCCAAGTGAGAACGAATCGGTAAAGTGATTCATTCTTGATAACGAATCACTAAAATGATTCGTTCTCACTTGGCCTGCTCATTTTGGGGGCGTTTTTTATAATTCGGACGACTGATTCATGTTGACAGAGGGATGACCCTGGTTTCAACTCTACTCTCGGACACTAGATAAATAACATTATGTTAATTTAAGCGTACAGAAACGTTCCTGTTGTTCCAGCAAAGATCTTATTTTCACTTTAACGAGTGCCTAGTAGGTAATGTGCAGATTATCCAGGTAATTTGCAGATTACCTAGGTAATGTGAGAAATGAAACAATTTTCCGCACGTTAACGGATCACCCTAGTTAATCTGCACAATACCTAGATAATCTGTAGAATAACTGATTTCTGCACTTTAGCGGTAACATATACACTACCTTATTCACTCCTTTCTCAGTATTCGGCAATACTTGTAAAAGTCCTTCTCAAGTAGCAAAGTGGAACAAATTCCTTCCCTTAGACAGGAGAGAACATTATGAGAGTTCACCAAAGTCTACCAAAAAGTTTGGGTATATACAATTAGTAATTAGCAAAACAATCCAATTATGTGAAGTTTATTGTATTGCAACTCACTAGTCTACTTTAATTAAACGAATAATAACCGGAAAATCTGCAAAGTATATAAAAAATAATATAATAAATACCCCCTCAAGCAGCTGCTTGCCACAGAGGTCTGACGGGAGCCTGTCAGTTTATATGCCATAGTAGAAGGTTTGAGAGGATGGCAGGCCCTCAGCAGAAAAACGACACAAACATTCATGCCTTACCCGGGGCTCGAACCCAGGTCCCTTAGATCAGTAGCCAAGCGCGCTAACCACTCGGCCATGGGACGACATGCAAAGTATGTATCCATTACAACTCGCCCGAAACTTAAAAAAAAAACAAGGCAAAATTAGTCCTCTTCCTTTTGTCTTATACGTATGAAGCGCTAGAGTAGAATTATTAATTTCGTTGTAATTTTCATTTGTTTTCCTTTTGTATTTTGAACTATTGTCCATTGTGGGTACCAAAGTGTTATTCAGAGGTAAAACAACCTAACTTTATATTTTCAATAGCTCTTCTAAAGTTCATTTTTTTCTACTTCTGCACTGTTAAGAATTTGTTCCGTTTCGTTCTCTATTAATCACATCATCGTCCAAAAAAATAAATCAGTTGTATCCTATTTGAACTTTGGTTATGAAATTGTTCAGACTCTTCCATAAGAATTTCCAGAGTGTCTTTAACATTGTGTTACATTTAATGAAAGGACCCGAAAAACATTCACTATCCCAAGTTTACAATGTTTGGACAGGTGTTGGATAACCTCAACATTTCTTCTTTCCCAATGAATTTGTAAAAGCCATCATATCTATTTAAACTGCAGACACAATTGAAGTCGTTTTCTCTTTACATGTAACCTTCAGCTAAAGGGATTTTCGATATAAGTCCTGTGTATTTTAGAGCTTACTTGGAATTTTTGACTGAGCAGACTGTTGAAGGTGAAAACGAGAGAGGAACACTGATAGAAAGATGGGTGAAGACAAAAGAAAGGGGGAACGGGTCCCCCCAGACAATGACATTCCCTGGAAATGAACGAACAATTTATTGCACTTAATTTCAAAACAAACCTGTCATGAGCCTTTTATTCTCTTCCTACATGCGTAAAGATTCGATAAATGGCACATGCAGCGCTACCAACTTGCCCTCAAGCATTACACCTGCATTACTTGTGTCTCTGCCCCTGTCTGCTGATATCAGGCAGCCATCACTCTCAAAGATGGCACCCCGCAGTTGAATCCCTGACCTCGGGTCACTCCGATGGGGGTCATATGCTAATCAGCCGATCATCTTGTCACAACGCATGCGAAGATGATCTAGCGCCCCGAGGATGTAGCAGATTCACATTGTATTTATATGAGCCGTTAAACAGGCGAATGCGCTTATTTATATCTATACACATTCATGCACGCTGTTGGCAATTTCTTGTATCACGGTTATACACGCATTAATTTAAGCACAACCATCTTCTCCTACCCTCAGGAAAGAATGGTGTTTTTTGCGTTTTTCGCTTCTGCTGTTATTCTTCGCTGAATAGGAAGGCATTAACCTAAATATGGTTAGCATTTTAGCAGATAGATCAAGGACTTTACAGCCACGACAAGGAAATTGAATGCCATTTTGCGTTTCTTCCTTTTTCGATTTCTTTTCGTTGTGACAGGTTGATGTTAGAGAGTGAAGTAATTCTGACTTATTTTCTTGTCTACCTGGTTTTAAAACAAAACACGGAACAGAAATTTTGTCTGGCTCTAAAACATTTTTTGCTTGGATATTAATCGAAGTCATTGACGATAAATGTAATTTACTGACTTAACTAGTAGTAATTCAATGACAGTAAAGAGAAGTCATTGTCTTAACTAATAGTAAGTCAATGACAGTTAAGGCTTCCCAATGACTTACCTAAGCGTAATTCAAATACAGTGAATTTTTTCAAAGGATAATATAATAGTAAATTAATCACAGTTAACGTTTTCCGACGACTTCATCATCATCCTCAAGCAGCCATGGGCTACGGAGACGTTGACTGACTGTGCAATTTAGTTCTCCAAGCATATCTGTCTTGAGCTACATCTACTGCATCAGGCCATTGCACACCAATTCTAACAAGGTCCTGTTTGACATTGTCTGCCCACCGCATCCTAGGTCTCCCCTTCTTTCTGAGGCCTTTAGGCACACTGTTCATAACCCTATTCGCCAATCTATAATTATTCATACGGGCAACATGGCCAAACCAACGAAGTCTCCCTCTGCACAATATGCTGCTTAAAGGAGGTTGCAAACTCCTTTGGCTAACCTCATCATTAGTTACAAAGTTGAACCACCTAATGCCCAAGATACTGCATAAGCATCTGGAATCAAAAGCATCTAGTTTCCTGTTATCTTGTTTACAAAGTGTCCAAGTTTCACTACCCTAACTAACCCTAGAAAGAACCAAACTATTATACAGTCTAATTTTAGTCTTTAGGTGTATACGCCTATTTCTCCACACTCTCCATAGATTCTTAAAAGTCCCGGCAGCGATCCCTATTCGTCTGTTAATCTCATGCCGTACATCACCATTATCTGTTACATAGCTCCCAAGATAATTAAACTGTGACACCTGCTCAAGACTGCAACCATTCAGATTAACTGAATCGCAGCCTGCCTGACCAATTTCCATCACTTTAGTTTTCTCTCTGTTTAAAACCAAACCTACTTTACTACCAGTTTCATCAACAGCTCGAATGAAAGATTTCATCTCATCAACACCATTTGGCAAAAGGGCTAAATCATCAGCATAATCTAAATCAGAAATTTTCACATCTCCAGTCCATTTGAGGCCAAAATCTTTCCCTTGAAGCGTATGTTATGCGAATTTGTGAATTGGGAAGCCTTAGCTTGGTTATTGATTATGTTATGCGAATTTGTGAATTTCGCATAACATAATCAATAACCAAGCTAAAGAGATAAGGAGACAAAATGCACCCTTGTCGAACACCAGAAGTAATGCTAAACCAATTGCTACAAGCCTTACCAACTCTCACACACGACTCAGTGTTGTTATAGAGAGCTTTCATTACGTTTACTAACTTGTCTGGTATACCATATGATCTCACAATCAACCACAAATTATGGCGATCAACAGAGTCGAAAGCCTTTTTGAAATCAATAAAGTTAGCAACCAAAGGTTTCTGAAACTCTAAACATTTCTCAAGAATCTGCCTAAGTGAAAATATCTGATCCACACATCCCCTACCACTTCTGAATCCACATTGCTCATTACGGAATTGCCTGTTAACCAGATTCTTAATTCTATTAAGCACAATCATGGAAAGAACTTTACCTGGAACAGAGAGTAGGCTGATACCCCTATAGTTATCACAAGAACTGCGATCACCTTTTTTGAAAATAGTGATAACAATAGCTCTGGTAAAATCCTTAGGAACCATGCCTTTATCATAAAAGATATTCAGAATTTCAGTCATCCAAGTGATAACCGAAAAAAATTCCCAGCTCTAAGCATTTCGGTAGTAATTTTATACCCTATAGTTATCACAAGAACTGCGATCACCTTTTTTGAAAATAGTGATAACAATAGCTCTGGTAAAACCCTATAGTTATCACAAGAACTGCGATCACCTTTTTTGAAAATAGTGATAACAATAGCTCTGGTAAAATCCTTAGGAACCATGCCTTTATCATAAAAGATATTCAGAATTTCAGTCATCCAAGTGATAACCGAAAAAAATTCCCAGCTCTAAGCATTTCGGTAGTAATTTAATCTACCCCTTGGGATTTATGTAGTTTAAGTTTAGAAACAGCCAAAATAACTTCAGATTGTGTTTATAGGGGCAACATTAAAGCCACCAATGCATCTATCATCATTGCAAACAATGGGAGTAGAACTAACTACATTGTTTAGAACATCACTGAAATGCTCAGCCCACCTAGCCATGACAGAATCCTCCCCTTCTATAACCTTACCTTGTTTATCCTTCAATCCTTGTATACCTGTCCGTTTTCTACCACAAAAAACATTAACTATCTGGTACAGCTCTGCTGTTGTGCTGTCTAACTGCTTCCTCAGATTTGTCAGCCAAACCATCAAGCCAAAGATTCTTATCAGCAGCTAACTGATCCTTTACACGTTTATTAAGTTCTCTGTAATGCTTTCTATTAGGACTAGTAGGGTATTGATTAAGGACATACCTGCTGTTCTTTCTTTCTGAAATAAGCTCAAGTGTCTTATCACTCAAATAATTCTGCCTTCTCTGCTCCTTTTTTCCTAAAGGAGTACTGTTAGTTTCCAAAAACGCCTGTTTAAAATGATCCGAATCTTCCTCAACTTCAGTAGTAAGCAAACCATGACTGTCATAATGACTAAGTAACCTATCATGGTAAGCTTTAGCTATAACTGGGTCTTTCAGAGCTTCAGTATTAAAGGTAAATTTTTTAACCCTAGCACAACACTTTTTAAGTTTAAGTTGCAAGACACTTTTAACAAGGTAATGGTCAGATCCAATTTCAGCACCCCTATAGCCCTGGTATTCCCAACAGAACTAGCCCATTTGTTGTTCATTAATATGTAATCAGTCATATTCTTATGCAGCCCATCGGGTGAAACCCATGTGTACTTATGTATGTTGCGGTGTTTGTAATAAGTGTTAGTTATTCTGAAACCATTGAGTTTACTTACCTATAGGAGACGTTGCCCATTGCCATTGCAGCTACCAATACCAAAAGGGCCTATCACCCCTCCCCAAAGGTCAGAGTCAGTACCAACTTTGGCATTGAAGTCACCTAGAACAAGGATAATATCTCCTTTCTTGACAGAATTCAAAATATCCTGAAGTTGTCCGTAAAACCTATCCTTCTCATCCTCATCGACATCCTCAGTGGGGGCATAACAGCAGATAACATTCAAGTCTTTAACGCTTGTCTGAAATTTTGCTGTAAGAAACCTTTCATTAATGCACTCATATCCTAGAAGAGCATCACTAGTGTGTCTGCTGAGAAGCAGACCCACACCTTGGTGATGTTTATTGTCTTCCCTCTCTGAAAGGAGATATTTAAGATTATTTTTAAGAGAAATGGAGTTGATGGATTAGTGGAATGATGGCAGAGAAAATGGTTAGTGGGATGTTTAAAGAAACTATGTTTATTGAGAGAGGGAATGCCCACATTATCAAACAGCCCCCTAATCGCAGACATGGGGCAAAGACCCGTTTCCCCACCACTAAAGGCTGAAGCCATCTAACTGGAAGACTTCCCCCAATGTAGAATTTGACGATGCCAGTAGAAGCAAAGAGTTCAGGTGCCTGCGATGACCTCTGCTCAGGATTATCCACCAGCTGATAAACATATCCTGTGAATCTATTCACTTGGGGCTGTCAACCCACAAACAGATAACACAGCGGAAGATTTTCCCTCCACAGAAGCCCACCAGTGCAGCAAAATCAGGATCCATAATGAAGCTCAGAGCCTTAATTCCTTCCAGTCCAGTGGGTTTATATGGTCAGCACCAGGACCCTGTGTGGTTTTGACCACTCCTCAGCAAGGTAGAAAAAAAATAAAAGTAGCCATAGTTGTCCAGATCAGTAGGCCACACTAATCTGGCAGCCCTCGTCTTCCGTTCCCTTCCACAAGAGAGTATCTCTTTTGAAAGGTACTAACGGTCTGCACCACGAGAAGGCGGGGGTCGGACATTAGGTGCTAGGCCTGGACTGTTCTATGCATCATCACAGGGGATTGGTGCATAGCTCTCCTTCCAGTGACTTACCTAGCTACCATTTACAGACCTCCGATGACTTAACTAATAGTAATTTAATGACAGTTAATTTTTTCCCAGTGGCTTAACTAATAGCAATTTAATGACAGTGAATACTACTCAGCGACTTTATAATTATGTTCACTTTCATTGAATTATTATTAAAGTCATTTAAAAACGTTCACTGTCATTGAATTACTATTAGATAAGCTATTGAAATGCGTTCACTGTCATCGAAATTATTTGTTAAGACATTTCATTACGTTTACTGTCATTGAAATTATTGGTTAAGTCATTGAAGAACGCTAAATGCCATTGAAATTCATACACACATACAAAATCCTCATGCAGCCATGTGCTAGTGAGGTCCTATCGGACTGTGTAATTTTGCTCTGCAGACTCGTGTCTCAAATTATTAAGATCCCGCAGAGAATTGGAATGTGTAACTAATAGTATCTTAATAATAACGAACATTTTTCAGTGGCTTAACTAATAGTAAGTTATGTGCTTCATTAATAGTAATTCTGTGTGACATTAAATGCAATTCAACGATTTATCTAATAGAATTCAATGGTTTTTTTCTAAGGTCCGAGAAGAGAATATGGGGTTGGAGGACTTTGAATATATATAATATGGGGTTTGAAACTTTGAATATAGAAAAAAATATAAGAAAAGAAGAAGCTTTGAATACAGAAAAGAAAAAAATAATAAGAAAGAGTAGGACTGGAACCAGAAAACTGTAAATTACGAGCTTGGCACACTACTGACTGAGACAACTTCCCACTGCAGGACTGGAAGGTGAATTGGAAATTTGAATTTTGGGCCGTAGGTAAACAGGAATTTGATTTTTAGATGGCAAGGTGAATAGGTATGGTAGCCAAGCATGGACACTTTGTAAGCAAATAACAAGAAACTTGATGCCTATGATTCTAGATGCTTACGCAGTATCTGGGGCATTAGGTGGTTCAACTTTGTAAGTAATGATAAAGTTGGAAGAAGGAGCCATCAGCTTCTTTTGAGCAGCATATTGTGCAGAGGGAAACTCCGTTGGTTTGACATGTTTCCGGTATGCATAGCTGCAGATTGGCAAACAGGATTATGAACAATGTGCTAAAAGGCTTCAGGAAAAGGGGGAGACTTAGGAAGCGATGGGCAAACAATGTCAAAAAGGACTTACTAGAATTGGCCTACAGTGGCCAAATGTAGCAGCTGTAGCCTTAGGACAGACACGAGTCTGCAGAGCAAAATTACACAGTCCGATAGGACCTCACTAGCACATGGCTGCATGATTGATTGTATGATTTTGTATGTGTGTATGATTAGGATAATGAAATGATGGGATAATGAAATGAATATGATTAGGATGTAAAAATAGGATGGCTGCATGATTTTGTATGTGTGTGTATGAATTTCAATGGCATTTAGCGTTTTCCAATGACTTAACCAATAATTTCAATGACAGTAAACGTAATGAAATGTCTTAACAAATAATTTCGATGACAGTGAACGCATTTCAATAGCTTATCTAATAGTAATTCAATGACAGTGAACGTTTTTAAATGACTTTAATAATAATTCAATGAAAATGAACATAATTATACAAATAATTTAATGACAGTAAACGTAATCAAATGACTTAACTAATAATTTCGATGACAATGAACGCATTTCAATGGTTTATCTAATAGTAATTCAATGACATTGAAAATTTTTAAATGACTTTAAAATAATTCAATTAGAGTGAACATAATTATCTAATAGTAATATAATTATCTAATAGTAATTCAAATACAATGAACGGTTTTCAATGGCATGATTAATAGTAATTCAATGACTTATTAAAAATTTTTCAGTGACAATGAATGCTATTCAACTACTAATAGATATTCAATAACTGTGAACTTTTTCCAATGACTTTTTATTTCTTTTCCAATGACTTTTGAATTTTTTCCAATGACTTTTTCCAATGACTTTTGAATTAGTATTATAGTTATAATACTAATTCAATTGCACCAAAAGCTTCTTCTCTTTCCAACATTATTCGAGATGTGCGAAGATTCAATATAAGAAAAAAATAGGAACCGTAAACTTCATCTTACTTCCGACTTTCTCAAGCAAGGTTTCCGAAGTAGATTTACTTTTATTTACCATTTAACTTGCACTTTGAGTTCGTAAAAAAAAATATTTGTTTAGCGGTAGTTATTGCTTTAAAATTCGCTTTTGGTATTTCTGAAACTTTTAAGCAAAAAAAAAAAGCATGAAGATAACTTTTTATTACATATCTCCTAGCTATGAAAGAAACTAGAGATTGCAATTCTTTTATATATGTAACGATCAGTTTCAGTCAGTTTTGCCGGTCCCGCACAATAAGTAAGGAGAATGCAAAAATATCTCACAGAGCAAGTTTCTTTCGTTTTGAAATCCCGCAGAGTATGTTTCCTCAAAAGGAAATTCTTTAACAACTCTTTTAATTCTTTGATTTGATAAAACAGTGAAGTTGAGATATTTTAATAATAATAAATGTATCCCAAGCGAAAACGCTATATAATGCAATCAACTGCAGAATTTTTAGTTTTTTAAGTGCTATAGTGTGTTTTAAATGGCTGTTGCTAATTTATGAATCATTTTTGAAATTTAAATTCTCTTAGGATCGAAAAATAACGTAATTCGCAGAACACTCGTTGTGAGACATTGCCATATGAGCCATAGAAAGTAATTCTCTTTTCTTCAGGAAGGGTCGGTTCAGTTGGTAGCGTATCAGGCCCGTAATCTGTAGTTCCGAGTCCCAATTGTGCCTGCATTGAGACTTGTCTCCGCTAAACTCTGCCCTCGGTGAGAAAGGAGACATGTCTCCGCTAACCTCCACGCTGCCCTCGGTGAGAAAGGAGACATCGATGGGCTTGGAAAGGCCGCTATCCATCGGTTAAGCAGCGGAGCCCTTGTGCAGGAGAGCTACACCTGTGCACGTTAAATAACACGTTGGATTGCCTTGACTGGAGACTACCATCTGTCTCCTAATGGCTGTTCAGTGGATTCCCCATTGCCAACTTTCTCTGAACCCGTGGGATACTTGCAACCTAGCCATTTAACCCATTGTGTGCAAGAAAACGTCGCGCTCAGAGATAAAACAAAGAAATATGTTTGATTTGTAATATTTGAACCATAATGAATATGATCCGATGCTAATGAAAATTACCCAGCTGACATGAGACAGTTAACATGAGCTTTGTGGAAAATTTATAAGTGATGGGTGAAAGCTGGATAAAACTTTCGGAAAAAGGAGACAAATTACTATAAAACAGATAAAATATTAAGATACTAAAACCATCGTAAGTTTGTGTAATGACTCGTAAATTCATTTTCTCTTTCTTTGAACTCCCCGCCCTGCCCACGGTCAGTATGGGACACCGATGGGCTTGGAAAGGCCGCCGTCCGTCGGATGGGACGTTAAGCCGTGGCCCCGTGTGCGGGAGAGCCATGCCCTGTGCACGTTAAAGAACACGCTGGATGGCCTTGACGGGAGGCTACCATCTGTCTCCCAACAGCTGTTCCAGTGGGTCCCCTCCCCCAACCTTCTCTGAGCCTTCGGGGTCCATGTGACCTGGCATTTAGTTACCATTTAGTTACCATTTTAGGAATGCTAAAAGTAGAAACGTTTCAACTGAAGTTAAAATTTTAACGAATCTGCGGAAAAACGGAATAGAGTGAAGGAGAAAACTCATTTAACCTTTTTTCATCTTAAATAGCAGTTGGACTTATGAAAACCGTCATCGTCTTTTATTAGCATTCGGCATTGACGAATTTTCTTTCCTTGAGATCTTAAAAAAATTGACTTGTTTATCATAAAAGATACTCGTCAAGGATTGGAAATTCAGAAAGAAAAAAAAATGTTTTTCATGTGTTGATGATGTTAACTCGTGCATTTCGATATTTTGAGAAAGGAATAATTACTACTATGGTTTTTCTCGGGGGAAGCATTACATTTTTGTACTGTTATTCATAATTATATCAAAGGTTACAAACGAAAATAGTGAAAAATTAAATAATCCGTGCTTCTGCAGTTCTAACAGTCTGAATATACTGTTCTTTCGAAATGTTTTAAATTCCTACTTAGATGATGAACATTATAAACTATACCAAATCCAAGATTCATGGTACCTATTAAGAGAAATTCGTGCTCAACGTTTCCAGTCCAAGAACAATTTGGAGAAAAAATTCTGACTTATCATAAGACATATATACAGAAATGCATGTCATTTATTTTTTTCTTGTATTTTTAATTACAAGTTTGAAATGTGATGTATTAGCGTATACGGTTATTCTGAAGAAATATCAAGTTTATTTTTATTCTTGTGATTATAATAATGACAAATTTGAAATGCAATTTGGAAATAAAACTATTTGAATTACTAGTAGAAAGTGAAAGTTCGTAGGTAACATCAAATAAATGCAAAGAATCGTCTATTTATTGAAGATAGAGAATACGTAAAAAATAACCAAAGGAAGCAGGGTGCTTGTTTTTAATTGCTAAAGACTGAAAAAAAGGTTGACATTATGATTTGAAAAATTAATATTTTTGCACAATTACAAGAAATATGTGAAATTTAAATAATTCTGAGCCTGAATTCGAAGTCATCTGTGTTATTTTGGTCCCGACAAAGCAAAGCTTGAACTCTTTTTAATGTCTATGGCAAAAAAAAAAAATCAGAAATGTGCGTTTTTGTAGTTAAAATATTAATTTTTTAAAATTAAAAATGCTTTTTTTTTAATAGGAGAAAAACTTAAAAAGTAATGGTTTGGTATACAACAACAAAAGGGTACATATGTAAAACAAATCAAGGCACTCAAATGAAAATGTATTTTTTTTTAAGTTCATTTTTCTTGCCTTTATGTTGCCAAAATCGTCAATGCCATCATGAACACTTGCATGTACTGAAGTTTGGCAGTAGAATTACTGAAAGCTCGTGATGTAGTAGCGTATACGGTTATTCTGAAGAAATATCAAGTAGTAAAATTAGATTCGACGCTATAAATTTAATGCCATATTTAAGCAAATTTAGTAAAATTTCTGTTCATCTTTGTAAACATACACCATTCTTCGATGATCGAAGCTCTCATAACCTGATGCTGTGCCTTCGCACCATCTATCTCTCATCTCGTTTCACCGAAATAATGTGTATTAAAATATTATTCACAAACGTATCAGTTATCTTCAACCGATTCAAGGCAGTTCCTTTTTTCTATAATGATCTAGGAGTGTATTCCACTTAAAATGCTACACCGTGCATACTTTTCTTTTGCGGTATATGTTTGAAATTTCTGTAGTTTACATTAAATCTATTTTATATTAATGCTCTGTATTTTGATACAATTCGCTTACTTTATTATTTCTTTTGTACTTTAGCTCAAACACTGAAACTGCCAATGTCGAACATGAAAAAAAATTTCACATTATATTTTGACACATTTTTTTTAGAGTAATGTAATAGACATCAGTCTATTACATTACTCTATTGCTTGAATAATTTTTTAAGGAATAGAGTAAAATTTTTTAAGCAAAAGCCACCAAAGATTAAAACAGTTTATACCATATTTTACTGTCATAAAGATATACAGTGGACCCCCGATATAACGCGCATGTCGGGCGGGAAACAACACCCGCGTTATAAGGTAAACCGCGTTATACCGAGCGGCGCGGTGGCGACACAATAAATTTCACACTGTAAGCTTTTCTTTTTACTCATCATGCATAAAATAATTAAACATTATTCAAAATACATGCAGGAACTCAATACATACACAATTACTAAATACGCAGTAACAATAAAATGCGATACTCACTAACGCCGCACGGACCTGTATAAACAAACATGTTTGAACTTATCGCGAACATCGCCCGCGCTATAACCGAGTGCGCGGTATAGCGAGCAGCGCTATAACGAAGGTCCACTGTATTTCTATTTTATTTCTTTTTCAGAGTCTAATTCCTTTAGCTATTCATGCATTTATATTTGATTTGAAGCATTAACTTTACGGTGATTTTTCTTACATGTAAAATCAACACTTCTTATTTAGATATCATTACAAAAAGCTACTGAATAATAACAAAATATCTTATCAATAGAAGTAATTTAAAGTTTGTTGCTACACTGAATCCACTTCTATTCCAGACATTCTCCGGTGATGTAATGAAAATGAGACTTTTTTTTTAAAATGAAACCTCTTTTTCCTACGAACTTCTTCAGCGCCTGAAGGTTTTTGTGAGTGCAACCATCTTCCGATTCTCATGAGCCTCTTGACGAAATTTCCAACCCAATACGAAATTTCCAACCCAATTAAAGAAAGAGGTTCCTCTGGGGAGAAGGAAATAATTTATCACCCTACGTTCAGGCAGCTGATATCGGTCTGTAATTTAATTAGTGACCCTTGACCCTACAAAACGGATAGCTCATCCATCACAGTTTGCTCTATCCTTTTCAAGCTCGACAGAGGTTGCCCATAGGCAAAAAAAGGTGGAGTATCACTAGGTGAAAAAACAAATTCTGCTTCCCTCCTAATACCATTCGTACGAATTCCTTTGACTCGTGTTTGTGCCATTTTTTATTAGATTCTTGGTACTTATAAGCCATTGTGTTGTTCTTCCACGTTGGAATACATTAAACTCTTACCCAAATCCTTAACCTCGTAAGTATTATATTCTTTTACTTTATTCAAGTTCGATTCTATTTGTTTTTTGCTGATGGTATGCAATAAACACACACTTAACTAATGTATTATCCTTTTTGGCCCAAATGACTCCAGATATTGCTCTCTGCAAAACTTTCACTATTGGTTTTCCCTATTGTGAAGATTTAAGTAGATTCTCTGCACAATTTGAGTGTCTCATTACTTCGCAAAATTAAATGTATCATTTGTTGCAGAAAACTTCAATGTTTTGTTGTATTTGAAAGAGTTTAAACTTTTCGAATTAACTTTCTAATTATTATTACTTTTTCTTTTTTTTTTTCTTAACTCTTTCAACATTACGGGAAATAGTGTAGTGTTAGAAAAAAATTTCTGAGTAACCCAATGAGGTCCATTATTATAAAATTCAAAATGGTGTAAAAGGCTATGCAATCCAACCAAAAAATTCTTGATCTCAGTTGTGTCTTAGTGTTCAAAGTATTTCTTAAGTCAAAGCAGACACTTGTAACATTAGTTATCTAGCTGGAAATGCTATCTAGCTGGAAATGCAAACCTTTCTCTGCATATTAAATCAGTACTAAAAAAAATTTGAGATAAGTATTCATAATCATATCATTCACTGACACGACTATAATTTCTTACTCGAAGTGTTGATAAACAAAATTCAAAGAATCATTTAAACCAGGGATCGACAATTCTAGGTCCCCTGACTATTAGTGGCATCTGAGGTTTGTATGCGGGCCGCCGAACATTTCTTAAATTTTAAATTTATAAAATGTAAGAACAAACTATTTTAGTCCTACTATTGTAGTTAATCCAAAGTGGTGAGATGACAATCATATAAAGTCGTACTCCTTTTAAATACCTTGTTTGGTTCACATTATATTTCATTTCGTTGAGTGCAGCTTTTCAACTTCGTTCTTTTAACCTATTATTTCTAACAGTTGTGCACTGCTGAAAATCACTCGTCCATTGGTTATCACATCATCTAACATACAATTTAATTTTAAGTACTAATTTTGTGGTCAATTCTGATATTAGTATTTATGATTATTAATTAATAGTACATGCCTCTCTCCATGCATCCCACAATGTAATGTATCATGTTGCTAAATTTGGTTCAACCATCATCAACAGTTTGACGACCAGTTGCACTCGAATGTTTAGTACAGGGAAATGGCCTTACTTTCCATGAGTTGGCATCTGAATTTTTATCACAATGCTCATTACGTATTCCAAGATAGTAACTTCATAAAAAAGAAAGGCTTTTGAGAAAGGTTGAATTTTTAAGGAGCCAGTGAATGAATGAATACTTATTTCGTAGAGATGTAAGGTGAATTAATTTAGCTTACATGCAAAAATTGTGTTTCTGTTTGTGAAGAATATAATTTGGGACATCATTAGGAAATAAAACATAAAGACAGATATGATTGTCTCACTGACACGCTGATAAGATCATGTTTAAACCTTCTTTATATAGCCAGCAAAATATCGGTAAAAAACAATGTATTGAAATGAAGCAGGAAAATATTTTTCCTGAAAAGACAAAGTTGTTTGAAGTTATCAGTCTTTCAGCCCCAATTGAAAAAAAGAGCAAAATCATTCATTTATTATTCATTTGCCTTGGATGAGAGCGATGCCTCGGATACTGGTCTTGGGACCAGTGTTCGTTATTTATCCCTAAAGCAGAGGAAACTATTTCTGTTTAGAGGAAGTCGCCACTCTTGTAGGTGTAAAAAGACTACTTTGTTGGGGAAAGGCGTAATTAGGATAAAGTGACTGGATCAGGCTAAAATAGAAATTTTTAAAATAGTCTAACGATATATGGTGTTAAAAACACATATGGATGTAAGTCTGGAGCTTCTGGGTACATTACTTATGCAGTGATACAAGAAAGCAGTGCTTCTAGTGATCTATTCTTGTATAATTCATCATCAGGTGCACTGCAGTAGAGTTATGAAATGGAATTCTGCAATGCAAGTCGTTATTAACGCAATCAACTACATTCAAAGACATCCTCTGATTTACAGTCAATCACATCAGTTTTTTTGGAAGCAACTGAAGCATAGTTTACGGACATTCTTATCACACACGAAATATGGTAGAAAAGGTGTTGTTTAGAAAAAGTTTCTTACAAATTGTAAATTTTTTTACAAAATCAACATATTCACATCTGAAAATGTCAGATAAATATCAGAACTATTTCATGAATGGAATCTTTGATCTGGTATTCTTGAAATATTCCTGAATGATCTTAAGATAAAACTTCAAGAAAAAGCCAAACTTTTGTCTGATGTATTTTCAGACATTGAAGTTTTGAAATGAAAATAAGATTGATAAAGAAATTTATCGGAGAAAGATATCTGGTCCATTTGCCTCTTTTTAGTACTGCTTTAGAAGATACCTGGTAAAAGGACAAATTCATGAACTTTATTGAACTTCAAAAGGAATTTTCATTCTACTTCCGTGGAAAGTTTAACATAATCCTCTTTAAATAGCTATCGATTATGACGTTCGCAAATGGAAGTCACTGAATTGCAAAGTAATGATATATTGAAAGATGGTTGTGAGTTTATGATCTTGGGGGACATTTTATTTTTGATTATCTTTTGCAACCTTCCCCCAAAGTTAGAAATTTGACAGCAGGTGTGATGACAGCCTTCGCAAGTGATAGCTGTGCGAGTAAACTTACTTATGAATTTCAGAAAGAATAAGATTTTGTTCGAGGATAAAATACGAAATATCTTCATGAACAGCTGTGAATTGCAACATTGAACTTCAAGGCAAAAGTAGACAAACTGGTACAAAATAATGAATCCCAAAAATCGCATTAATTCTAATAATTTAAAAACTTACGTAATTGTACTTTAAAAAGACTTTTTAGTTTTATTAAATATTAGATTACTAATTGATAAATATAAATACCCCCTCAAGCAGCTGCTTGCCACAGAGGTCTGACAGGAGCCTGTCAGCATAAATTAAAAATATATGCTGTAATTTTTTCTGGAGAGAGGATTATCTATGTGGCCAGCCGTACTGAAAAGATTGCTGATTCAAGAATTCTCAAGACTTTAGGTAAATAATGACTTGTGTGGAGTATTCTACCTCTTGGTGAATGATTTATTTGCTTGATTGGAAAACTTTATAACTTTTCGTTCGGCACCCCGATCACTTGCTTAACAAAACGCCACTTGACTGTTATTTTAGGAAACTTCGAAAACTTGAGAAAAGCATGTGGCTGGTACAAAGCGCTCGTTGCCTACACACTTTAATATTGAACTTCCGACTTTGTCTTCTCTAAACGAAGTACGGTGCAAAGTACTGCGAACATTTGACCATTCGAAATTCTACCGGTGTGGGAATGATGATGTTTACTCTTCTAATCCGCTGTCCTCGGCGAAAAACTGGATATCACGGACTAGGAAAAGCCGCAGTCTGTCCGATAAGATGTGAAGCCGTGTGCAATGGAACCATATCCCGTGTGCGTTTAAAAGCATACTGGATAACACTGATGCAAGGCTTTCAGCTATCTCCCAAAAACTATCCAGCAAATTTCCTAAACAGTTTTGAACTCTTAGGGTCTTTGTGACCTGGTAATTTTAGCCCATCGGATGAAAAAAAAGAGTGCCGCTTCGAGCAAAAACAACACCCTTTCGAATAATTAATGAAAGTGAAAAAGAGACGCCGTTAACTTAGAAAAATCTGTAATAATAAAACAATTATCTCTCCAGCGCTCATGTCCGAATAATAAATAGAGAAGGGATTAAGTAGATTCTGAGAAATTGACAAGGGAGCAAATAACCACCCCATTGTGATACAAACTTTTATGAAAGGAAACACGTGACGAGTTGCGTTTAATTTTAACGTGGCTCGTGTAAGCTGCGGACAGCCATAAGCTGATGAAAAAGTGGCTGAAGAGTGGGCAGTTCATGTGCGCGATGAACGGTTTCCCGCCTAGGAAGATTTGATGATGACGGACGCCGAGAACACTGCTCACGATCCGCGCTTGTGTACTTCGCGTGACGACACGCAAGTCGCCGATTATTCGCTGGTGGATGCTTCGAACGAAGAAGAAGGGAGCAAAGAAACAACAAATTAAAAATTCAGACATGTGTAATGATAATGATGAAGGTGAGGTGGGGGATAAAGCTGACGTTATTCTGACCGATTGATCGATGAAGAGAGATAAAGCGGTGAGGGTTTGCACGCATTGCAGCAACTGAAGTTCGATGAATCTCTGAAACAAACAAACCTTTCTTTTTGTACCAAATGTTAAGCGCTTACTGTTGAAGAGATAAAACGAGAGATAATTTAGTTGTGTTGAGACTCCTTAGGTTATTATCCTGAACTTAAACACCTGAATCATTATAAAGTAATAAAGAAATTAACTCTCTTCCGGGCTGAATCTTAAAAAAAAATTGTATTGAGAACACAAGTGACTAAATTGGATGAATAAGCGAATTATAAAGCCATTCCGACGCATGTATATTTTAAAATAATTTGTCGCTAAATTGTGCAATGTACTTTTGCTTCCTTTATAGTGGAAGTCTTCTTTAATAAAATATTTAAAAAAATATGCGCAATATATTGTTTAACTGATTTTTTTTTTCACCTCCGTGCCGGTTATTGCAAATATTCAGTGGGTGTGACAGGATGTTCATTTCCCTCAAATTCTTTACTTCCGGGACTGAATCTCTCTTCAAAATATCTCCTATGCTTCCGAGATAAGGTGCACGTAGTCTGATAATCATCGTATGGGGATGAAAAAACGAAAACTTGGAGTCTTATTTAATGGAAATTAAATATTTTCCCCCATAATATGAAACTAGGCTAGCGTTTTTTTTTTTGCCAAAACTGTGAAGTATTTGTACATAAAGAAACAATTTACTCGACTCAGAAATTTTCCGAAAACTAGAGGTTAAAACCAGCCGTCCCGTGGCCGAGTGGTTAGCGCGCTTGGCTACTGATCTACGGGACTTGGGTTCGAGCCCCGGGTAAGGCATGGA
This sequence comes from Ryuthela nishihirai, assembly GCA_038380435.1. Lineage (NCBI taxonomy): Eukaryota > Metazoa > Arthropoda > Arachnida > Araneae > Heptathelidae > Ryuthela > Ryuthela nishihirai. The sequence goes on along the minus strand of JAWZYU010000011.1, from coordinate 41,908,750 downwards.
TGTATGTGTCGTTTTTCTGCTGAGGTCCTGCCATCCTCTCAGATCTTCTACTGTGGCATGTAAACTGACAGGCTCCTGTCAGACCTCTGTGGCAAGCAGCTGCTTGAGGGGGTATTTATTTTATTTAGAGGTTAAAAAGATTAGGCTGCAGCCTTCATGGGTCAAGTTGGGCTGAAAAGCTTACGTAATTGTGAAGTCCATGAAGTTGGACAGCAAGGGTGCTGGTGGTTATCCGATTCAACGTAGAGTACTGAGTGATTTTTGCATCATCGTGATTAGAAAGTTCTGCATTAGAGATGTACAACGATTTGACTAAATATTAACATAAAATTTATATATAAATGCAGAGTAGCAGAAAAAACAAAGTAAAGGAAGAATGGCAATGTTCCCATTTTTTAAATTTTAACCATTTTAAATATATACTTTTCAAAGTAATTAGAGATAATATTTGTTTAAGTGAATGGAAAGCTACATTAAGAATTCATGGAAAGCTACATTAAGAAAAAAGTAAAACATCAAATTTACTCTCTGTCTTGATTTCTATTAATATAATTTTATTTACTGATTTTTCGGTAATAACGGTTCAGCATGGGCGTCCGCAGAAAATTTTCCGGGGGGGGGGGACAAAGTTTGGAGACAAATAATTACATCAATAAATTTTTATTTAATTATTTAATTCTTTAGGTTTTTTTTCACAATAGATTGTAGAATACAGTATTGCATCAATACAAAAACACATACATAATGTATATAAATTAATTACGTTTAAATTGTTACGATTCTAATTTGTGGAATATTTTACTCGATCCCAGGGGAGGGGGGCAAGTGCCCGTTTGCCCCCCTCTGCGGACGCCTATGAGGTTCAGTGTTCAAAGACTTATCAAAGACTGAACAATTAAAAGCCGTGTTTTCTGTTTCTAAACTTTACCTTTAAAACTGAAATTGCATAAAGAACCATTCCACAAACTTTCAAATACAGTATGTTTATTTTGGTACACACCTTGATATGAAAATTAAATTATTAATCAGCCTTTAAATATTTAGGTAAATTATTATAAGTGGTAGCATTACTATTAAATTTTAAAGCCTTCAACTACTGTTCAAAAACTGAGCAAATCTGTTTGAAAATCGAGATTTACACAGATTTAATTGAATTATGATGCTCATCATCTTCAGTCGCATTTTTCAACTAAAAATAACTTACTCTCAAAGTTATTAGTTTTAAAGGTGCCTCTAAGGGACCTGGGTTCGAGCCCCGGGTAAGGCATGGCTGTTTGTGTCGTTTTTCTGCTGAGGTCCTGCCATCCTCTGAGACCTTCTACTATGGCATATAAACTGACAGACTCCTGTCAGACCTCTGTGGCAAGCAGCTGCTTGAGGGGGTATTTATTTTTTTTATTTTTTCCTCTGATTGTTATAAGCCACGAGTTTTGATTAATAAGAGAGCATAAGCAAAATCAGGAAATGAAAACTTGAAACTCCGAAGTCATGAAATAGATGTATCGAATTTGAAACATAACGTTAAACATATAATTTGAAACATGAAAAAAATGTACGAAATTACGAAGTACGCACAAATAACTGTTCCTTCCTTGATTTTGCTCTGCAGTAGTCAAAATCCATTAATCTATTGTTCAAGCGTTGTTGTATTAACTTTTGAACAACAATCGCTCGCGAGAAACAGCGCAATTGGGATCTAAATTTTGGGGGATGCAGTTTCTGGGAAGTGGGAAGAATATTGTAAGGTGCCCCCATTTGTAATAGCACATAGTATATCTCATAGCCGAGTGTTCATTGAATATTTTTCTAGATGTGTTAGAGACTGAAATGTCAGACAAAAAAACCACGACCTAATACGAAATTTTTCAAATCAATTTGAATATTTCAACTGATTATCAACAAATTTTTTAAATGTGGTTAGACACACCCCATCATCTCCTCACGTCTTTCACAATTGAGGTGTAGCAGAATAGTTGGGAAGATAAAGGACTTAACTATTATTGTACCCTTCGACACAATGCAGTGTGTTTTTTGTCTAATATTTCTATCTCCAGTACTTCTGGAATCTAGGTTAATGGTAAAGTTGCAACTCCGTTACGAGATACCTTGTATATCAACATCAACTCAAAGTACATATTTCATTTGGGGGTGGCTCAGTCGGTAGCGCGCCAGGCTCGTAATCTGTAGTTCCCAGGTTCGAGTCCCAGCTGGGTCAGTTGAGATTTATCTCCGCGAAATTTCCCTGCCCTGCCCACGATCAGTAGGGAAAACCGATGGGCGTGAAAAGGCCGCCATCCGTCGGATGGGACGTTAAGCCGTGGACCCGTGTGCGGGAGAGCCATACCCTGTGCACGTTAAAGAACACGCTGGATGGCCTTGACGGGAGGCTACCATCTGTCTCCCAACAGCTCTTCCAGTGGGTCCCCTCTCCCAACCTTCTCTGAGCCTTCGGGGTCCATGTGACCTGGCCATTTAGCCCATGGTGTGCAAAAAAGTGCCGCTCAGAGGTAAAACAACCCAACCCTTGTGGCCTGGCCATTTAGCCCATGGTGTGCAAAAAAGTGCCGCTCAGAGGTAAAACAATCCAATCCAAACATATTTCATTTGGGTAAGTCTCTTTTTCTGGGTTACAGGGCTAAGATGTTTAGTTTTACGCAATAGTTAACGGAATGATTAGATTTTTTAGCTATAATGTATAGGGACCTGGGTTTCAGTCTGGCATGTAATATTGTTTCCTGATTTTACTCTCTGATACCTTCCTCGTAGATCTTTTTTATGGCATATTATAATAACACGCTCCTCAAAGATCTTCATCTCAAGCAGCTGCTTGAAGAACAATTTTTTTAGTATTGTTACATAAACACTGAATGGATGTCTATGCATATACAGATGGAAAAATAAAGGTTAAAACGATTAACTATAGCGAGGTTATCGACATGCAAAGAATAGAATAATTAGCCACAAGACTTGTATTATTTAATTAGAGAACTCTGTTCTTAGAAATGCACAAGATAGAAAGAAAATAATACGTGAGAAAATGTGAAATAATTCGTGTGACAATAGAAAGGATATGGAGAATGGGACAAGAAAATATTCAAAACCCAACATGAGAGAAACTTCGTAGAGTGTCACGTGACTCGTTAGCGGTCGTTCATCAGGGGAGGGCGTGGCAGTGTCCACGGGTGACGTCACTTCATGCAACTGTCAGCCGCGTTGACGACGGATCAATAGGTGCGGTATGTGACGAGGGGGCTGCCTTGATGACGGCTGCCATGTGTCTTCCGCAGGGCGGACACTCCGGCAAGAGCTCGTGGGAGACGCCTCTTTGATGTCGGCGCCGGATGGGAATCCTCCATCGGAACACGGTCAGCCAGGTTGGTCTCGTTCTGGCTTTTCTGAGGCCGCTAATTAGGCCCTCGATCTTGGATCACTTAGTTCGAAAAGTGACGCCGACTCTTTTGCCAAATTGCAGCCATTGTTCAGAAATGAACGTTTCTTGGCTTCAACATTTTTTTTACTGTAGTTTTGTAGTTTCAGATTTAAGTCTGAAAATCTATAGGATGAGCTTACGATGAGTTGTTTTTGTATCTCTTGCTTTTAGCTATCCTTTTTAATTGATTTTTAGTTTGTTACGTGATCCTGTTACAGTCTACACTACGCTGTTCACTTTGTTGGAATCATGAATTTTTTTTATTAAATGTTGGTCGTTATATTATGAGATATCATTTTACGTCAGAGAATTTAGGTGAGAGTTGGATTAATTGCCCTTTGATACGGTGAATAAGCTTTTTAACATTCTAGAAGAGATCTGCGGTTAAAATTATAACTTTTTTTTTATCTATCAATCTTGTAGTATTGAAAAATAAAGACTGGAAAAAATAATGGAGTGATGTTTGAAATTTTGAGTTGTTGAATCGAGACAATGTTTTCAGTCTCTGTTTCCCTTTGCATATCATTCCCTTTTTGAAATATTCACTGTCATAGGCAATGCCACATCACAATTCCAAGAAGACATTGTGATGTGGTTTTGGCCGTGTGGTTAGCACGCTTGGCTACTGATCTAAGGGACCTGGGTTCGAGCCCCGGATAGAAGGCATGGATGTATGTGTCGTTTTTCTGCTGAGGTCCTGCCATCCTCTCAGACCTTCTACTATGGCATATAAACTGACAGGCTCCTGTCGGACCTCTGTGGCAAAGCAGCTGCTTGAGGAGGTATTTATTTTTTTTTACTATACAACGAGTCAATTTATCATTATCGTTACATGCAATTTTTCCAAACTAGTTGAACGGCACCAGGCGTTGTCCGGGGCTCATTTTCAATCTGTGTATTTTGCTTTTTACTGCACTAAAGGTTAGTTTTGTGAGTTCTGCCCTCACTCAGACACTTTAGCATAGAATCAGGTCGTTTCTGACGTCATGGCCTCGTCACAAATTACAGAGATTTTGATTTCGACAAATTTTGATACTCTGTGGTTCCCGATGTACTGTTCCAAAATGATGAACGGTTCCCAAATTTTGTAGGTGGGTTCCCCCTTCCTAACGTCGTGTTGGGTTAAAAAATTAGGTACCTTGCTGCAATGCGAAACCATAAAATAATAATGCTTTTGGAAATGTAGGGAATCTGGCAATGGCAGCAGATTTAAATGTTATTTTGACTCACGTTCACAGTTAGGGAACTGTAAATGGCAACAATAAATTTGGTAGCAATTACCGTTTCCCATAGGAATAGCATGGGACTTTTATTCCTAGCAACCCACTTTTGGAATTTCAACTTGAAATTTGGTAGTGAAACCCGGATCACAACCAGAAACATTCTCTGAAAATTTCAAACGTCTACCATGATTTCCCGATGAGTTATGGCTGCCCCAGTCACACACATAAGACACCTTCTTTTATTATTATATGCAGATTTCTTCGACATTACAAGGTGCGAAACATTAAGGAGCATATTTCTTATATTTTTGTTCACTTTCACAAAAAGAGCGATCACTTAGAATGAAACACAAAACTGAATCTTGATTTAAAAAGAGCTAAATAATTTTCACTTAGTCGTAATTACTGGATTCTGTAAAACGCTAAAGTGGTGTCAATATCTGAAAGCAATTATGGTGTTGTTTAAAACGTCTGGCAAAAAAGTGAAATGTTTTGGCATTTTGCCTGTAAGCTTGCTATCTGATTTTATTAAATAGAGCAGCACATACAGGAAATAGATCATCCTCATTTTAAAACCCGTGATAAACAAAGAAAGTGGGCTTTCTCAGTAAAATTAGCACATAAGTAATACAAATTGTACCGTGTAATAATTCGTGTTTATGAACTACAAATAAATAATCATAAAAAGGAATCTAAAGAAGTGTCATAGTGGTCCGAAGATATGACATAAGTATAAGTCTAAAGAAGTGTCGTAAATAGAGGTGTGAAGAAACGATATAAATAAGAGTGTAAAGTGTCATAAATAGATGTCTGGAGAAGTGATATAAATAGGAGTTTAAAGAAGTATCATAATAGAGGTCCGAAGAAATGATATAAAAAGGAGTCTAAAGAAATGTCATAAATAAAAGTCCGAAGGGGTTATATATAAATAGGAGTGTAAAGAAGTGTTAAAAATAGAGGTCTGAGAAAGTTATATAAATAGGAGTTTGAAGAACAGTTGGAGGGAATTTACAAGAAAAAATATGACTTTCAAATTAACAAACTACGTCATTGCATATGACGCAAGAAAACTTCTTAATGGAATCAATTTTTCTATGAACCAATTTTTCACGATGACCAAAAATAAAACCCACCCAAGTACAATGAATTGAAATCACAGAAGGAATAATCTCCCACTTCTCACTTCTTAAGGAGGCTGGCCGTTCATTTTGCACCATGTTAATCATTGCATTAAACTGCTATCGTAGATCTTTTTAAAGCAAGGAGTGATTTTCTTTCTAGACCTACGTAGGAATTGCCCACCGAAGGATCAAAGTATTTGATCTGCCGACAAATGCTGTCATTCCGGTCCTCACACACACGTACACACACGCGCAGACGCACACACAGATGCACGCATACAAAGACGACCACCTTGAAACCCTATTAACTTTGACACCGCTTAGGGCTAGGCTATACCAACGGAACACAGTATTTGGAATACAAAAGGGACCGTATGTACACTGAAAAGAGTGGTTCTACATCAAAAACAAAAGCTTTCCCTGATCGTAAAAACTGTTCTTATATCTATGCAAATATAAATGTCTCTCCATATGAAGATTTGTTTCCACGAGGCTGAAAAAACAAGGCACTTTTCTCGTCAAAAAGCTGGGACTTAGTCTCATTGCCGAATCAATATCTTAACAACTTAGTCACTTTACAAATCTCCCCTGTCACGCGCTAGGTTAGGTAGCGATACCTTGTCACTTAAGGCAGCGTTTGGCGTTTCGCAAATACTCAGCAAATTATCATATAGATATGAAAAGGGAATTAACATTCAGTTCAGGTAGGAAGCTATTCCAACAAATATTAACTTTTGGCGTAACCTACGATGTAAAGAGGGGTGTGGGTCAGGTGGGAATCTTAAGGGGAGAGAGAGGGAAGACGCCGAAAAGGAAAACAGCTGGGAGACGAGTTTTGCAGGAGAATTCGCCGAAGAGCTTTCTTCTACCAGCTATTATTTATCATTCGGTGCTGCTCACTTATTGCTTGCACTGAGGACGTGACAGGATGTGGGGGGGGGGAATTTAATTTCAGTGTTCTCTTTTACTTTGCAAGCAGAACATTTTTGGGTAAGCTTCCATCCACTTACTTATTAATTATCTCTTTGTCCTTATGTGAAGCGCTCGCAGAGGAATTCCGAATGTGATTTATGGCATACTTATTGATGAAAATGTTTTAAAATGTCCACTTTTCTCCTGTTACTAAAAATGATCAGCAAAAAGGATATTTTTATTGGAATATTTAACTTTATCTTGCGAATTGCAGTATACTCTCCATGATTGGGAGGGATTTGGGGTGCCAGAGTTCAGTTTTGTTTTCTCTAACTCTCGCCCTGCTCTCGGTCAGTTGGGGATGCCGATGGGCTTGGAAAGGCCGCCGTCCGTCTGACGGGTTGGGTTGTTTTACCTCTGAGCGGCACTTTTTTGCACACCGTGGGCTAAATGGCCAGGTCACAAGGACCCCGAAGACTCAGAGAAGGTTGGGGGAGGGGACCCACTGGAACAGCTGTTGGGAGACAGATGGTAGCCACCCGTCAAGGTCATCGAGTGTGTTCTTTAACGTGCACAGGGTATGGTTTAACTTCCCATACAACTGACGGCGGCCTTTCCAATCCCATCGGTGTCCCCTACTGACCGTGGGCAGGACGGGGAATTTTGCGGAGATAAATCTCAACGGACCCAGCTGGGACTCGAACCTGGGAACTACAGATTACGAGCCTGGCGCGCTACCGACTGAGCCACCCCCGCTCCCCCGTCTGACGGGACATTAAGCTGCCGTCTCGTGTGTGGGATAGCCTGTGAAGGTTAAAAATTAGCTGGATGGCCTTGACAGGAGGCAACCATCTGTCTGCTGTCCAGTGGGTCACCTTTTCCCAACGTTCTCTGAGCCTTTTTGGGGTCTTTGTGACTTGGTCATTTAGCCCATTGTGTGCACTAAGAGATGAAACAACCCAACACCAGCTAGAGCCATTTTCTAGTACATGGGACAATTAGTTATTCGCACAAAACTACAGAAGTGAGTGTACTAACATAGACAGAACTTCTAATATATCAGATAATAGAGGCAGTGATGATGCACAGGTGTAAATTCATTAACTAAACATTTTTATGCTTTTGCCTGTTTTTTAATAGAAATGATCTCGTATTCGATTTCATCACATTAGCTTCACAAAATGAATGAAAAGTAACTATGTCCATTTCTTGCTGTTTGAGAATTATGATGAATAAATGAGATTTTACAGGAATGTTTTAACTGGAAAAAAATATCGTTGTAGAGAACGGAAGAGATTATTTACGTCATTTAATAATTCCGGTCGTGACCTCATTATCTGAAAAATGAAGCTTCTGTTCAGTTTTCTCCATTTTGTCCATGAGTCGTTGACACAATAAAATCATTATTCCGTGTTCCTAAATTGTTAGGATATGCTGAATTGGTATTACGATATTTTGCATACAAAGATGGTTCTCGTCAAGTTGTGGTAGACTTTCACATAACCTTTTATAGGAAAAAAGGTATTTTTGACAATGTATTAGTTTCATCAAATTCGACGATTCTAATTGCAAATATGTAACTAGAGAAGAAAGTTATAAAGAATGTTTTATTAAAATATTATGGAAGCAAAAATACTGAACTGAGTACTTGTTTAATGGATCTTCCTCCAACCTTAATATAAGTTAAAAAAAGGAAAACTATATTTATTAAATAAAATGCTTCAAATAAAGATTATTATTGAATAAATGTGCATAAGGCTAATACAAAGTGCTGTTTTCCAATAAATACCGGGGGGAAATGTAAAGTGACTTCTTTCTTTGACTGTCTCCACTAATAAATATTCGTTTTATTATTAATCCTGAGCATATCCATTTCAATTCCATGAAATCCGTGCTAGAGAAGTGCCATATCATCACACTGGTAGTGATGTGTTCCTAGAGCTGACTGGCTAGCCAGGCTAGTTCAGTCACAGCTGGCCACCTGCTGCAGAGAGAGAGAGGATTTCGCTGCGGACTTCGGTCATGCAAGGCATCGGCACGTGTTGACACAAGAGGAGACCGGGTACAAAGATCAGACGGTTACGAAGCAGTCGTTATGCTATCGCTAAACTGCAGCAGCCATATCTGGTTGGAATATGGCATACCCTTCTTGCCTTCGATGGCGAGTGTGGGATCAGGGAAAGGAAAAGGGTCATCCTCTAGCTTTGTGCGATGACGCCTACGAATCGCCGAGTGTGTGTGGAAATGTTTGGGCAGTGTTCGAAGTGGGAATTGAAGATGACTCTCAGAGATTTGGTATTGGATGGGAACGACTACGGTACACAACATTGCTACAGGACAGTAATAACATAATATCAACCCAACCATGGCTAGGGTGGCAATACCCTCAAGGAGAACCTCACTTTTGAAAGGGGAAATATTTAAATTTTTGATAAAGATTTCAATAAAAGAGTGAAAGAAACAGAGAGGCGATAGAATAACACATTTGGAAGTAATAGAACGTAGATGAGATTAGCTTCGAAACATTTATAATTCATAATTTAATTAATATTTTAATAGTGTAAAAATATTGACATGGTTTTTATAATTCTTGAGTAAAATTGTAGATGTAAGTTAGAAAAAAAAACTCTTTTTCTCCCTCTCGTAACGAAGAATGTAATTTTTATTCTTGTTGTGGGTAATTGCTCATGCATCAATAACTTGTCACTGCTCGAGGAGGGGAGAGAAGTCAGTTTTAGATAAGTCCGGGTGCCAAAACAATTCTTTATATGACCCTGAATTGTTATGCTGCCTATTAAAATATGTAGTGACAAACACCCTAATTCAATTTCCTAATATCTTCCCAGGCTGATTGCATAGGATTTTCTCTTTTTTTTTTTCGAATTCTTTCTTTAGTCTTCATTCCACTTCAATCCTTTTATTTCAATTCTTGTTTACGTTTCCCCCTACACCTGTAAAAAGAAGAATCTGATAAATCCTTTTATATATATATATTCTTTAAGTTTTTAGGCTTTTTTAAATGTAGAGTGACTTTTCTGTACGATTGCACTAATAAACAATAATCTCTGATTTAGTCACTATAAAGATGTTCATGGTAACTATTAAAATAATCAGAATTCTAATTAAGACTATTCAAATTCTAATTTGACTGAATCTAATCAATTCGAATACTTAGAATCTGTGCTATAATGACTATGACAGTTTTATAAATCAGATTGTTATAAAGGTCAGTAGAATAGATATACAAATCCCTCTAAAGATTACTGATCATTCAAATTTTGACATAACATTTTCAAGCAAGAATTTGGTTTTAAGACATTGACTCAATCAGCATAACCATAGGTACAATTCCTGTAGTATAAACGCAGCATCTTACCGGTGTTTATTAAATATGAGATTTAGAATTTTTTGTCAGTCAATTGTCTGAATTAAAGCAAGTCGCATTCACTAGAGTAACCACTTCCACAAGTAAAATCGGGAATAACCGCATTGAGAGAGGCAAGATTACGTGAAAAAAGCTGTCTGAATCCCTGTGGTTATTACAAAGGAGATATACTTTATATTATTAAGGTAAAATGTCTTCCCACACAAGAACTGCAGTTCGGACCGACTTGGAAAATCATAGTCAGATAGAAAGCGTGTGGATTCAAGGTCAATTAAAATTTAAAAAATTGTTGCCTTATTTTTCAAAAAAATAAAAAAAATTGCCAAATTTAACTACAACTACTTAAAAAATTTCGATAGTTTTTCTTACCCTATTTTCTGAGAACTCTTAAATGACATCATAAAAACTCAGTCTTTTTTGTTCGTTTTCAGAAAACTAGTTCTTGTTTTGCGTTATGTGTCTGTCCATCTTTAGACATTTTTACTTTTTAGAGATAAATGAAAACTACTTTTGTGGCGGGAAGAGATAATTAATATTAAGAATCGCATTTCCAAAATATTTTATTAGTTTTGATTTCACCATTTGAAGACGCTGAAGTCGAAAATGGCAAGATTTTCGTCTTAAGACGATGATAGAATTTTTACATATTTAGCAAATGAGTGCTACATATTTCAATAATCCTTTCCAAAATGATTCGATAGTAAAATAATAAATAGATCACAATACAATGCTAGTTCAGGATCACTTCCAAAGGTACAGTCGCTCAAAAAAGTATCCGAACACTATGGTTGATTAAAGAATTCAGAAAAAATATCTGGCAACGATTTTTTTTAGAAATTAGTGATCTGGCAACTTCGTGTCACGTGACACGATGTTGCTATCACTAATTTCTAAAAAAAAAACGTTGCCAGATATTTTTTCTGAATTCTTTAATCAACCATAGTGTTCGGATACTTTTTTGAACGACTGTACACAGTTTTGAATATAAAATTCCAGAGCAGGTATCAGAATTGATGATGGCAATGAGAAGATGTCAATGCTGGAATAAGGAGAAAATTGTTGAAGCCCTTTTATGCGCAATTTTCCCAAGAAAACGTTTCTTTATATTATCTATATTGGGGTATCTTAATATGTAATATTTCGTTGTTGGCAGTCTCATTGTCAGTAATGCGACAACAAAAAGGAAATGCATTTAATGGAACAACATTGAGTCTAGTTGTATAATCAAAGCTTTCTAGTTTCTGGTTGGATAGCTTTCTTCTTTGTATAATCAAAGCTCTAGGATACTAGACGTGTCCTAGAGTCTAGAAAACGTGTAATCGTAGTCTCGTAAATCTAGGCACATGCTGATATAATGATGCCCATATAAAGAAAAAATATTATAAACAGTCTTTTAGTGGTAGAAGTTTAAAAGTTTCTATATGGGTATTCAAAGAGTTTACACTGATCCAGTGATTTAACTCTTTCACCCTGGAAAAGTGGAAAGCTCATATTTTTTTCATTTTAAGAGAAAAATGAAAAATTAACATTTGGTTGGATAGGTATTGATAAAATATTATAATTATCACTTTTCATTTTTCCAATCTTCCATTAGTTAGAATTTCTATTTTTGAGAGCATTAAAATTACAAAATGGCAAATGTCACTCCTTTTTGAAAACGACTGTTTGATCTTTTTAAATGCAATATAATTTTCAGTCGATAAAACGGATAAGATAAAAAAAAGTTTTTTCTAGCTATAGCAGCATTCAGATTTCTTCTCCGAGATTCTTTATACACTTTATGTGTTTCATAAATACAACAAAATGTTTCTAAAGAGCGAGAGATCTAATGTGATCTCGTCGATGAGGCCACCATGAAGCGGGCTCTGGTTAAAGTGGCCTCTTAGGTATCCGATCACCCTTTTGAGGCAACAAAGACCACTTTCATTCGTAGGTAACAAAACGTTAAATGGATGTAAAAAATCCCTTGATAATGTTTAATGAAAGGAAGGAAACGAGAATCGCGAAACTGAAAACATCATCCTTGGCAGTCTCTTCCTGGACATTGTAAAAAAAAAAACCCATAGAACCTCCTATCGTCAAGTGTTTGACTTAAAATGACGAATTCTGATATTAAACTTACTAAGTTGTCACGTTGCTTATTCATTCTTGTTTTCTATACTATTCTACCATCGCCATCGACAAATGGTTTTTCTGTTTGGCTAAGATCAAAAGGATTTAGGTTCGAGCTCAAGTAAGGCATGGATGTTTCTTATCTCTCTGATAATGTTTCGCCTTCTTCACAGATATTCTCCATGTAGCATATTATTAAACTGATAAGTCCCTTTAATATTTCTCTATAAAGCAACTATTTTAGGGGTAATTTAATTAGTAGAATGACTTGTTACTTCATTTATACGTATTTGGGTTATTTACTTAGTTTGATTAATTTGCTTATTAGACAGTTGATTAACAATATTCCGATACTAATCTGAGACATCATGGATGATCTGCGAATTAATGTCTGTGACTAGTTGCATTGATCTATTTTTTGTTTGTGAACTCTTTTATAAAGTGACTCTTGTTCTTTCAACCTACATCTAAAAACGAATACATTATAAGAAGAACGCTTAGGCAATTTAGTCAGTATATTCAGCTTGACCACACTAGAGGGGAAAAAACCCCAAAGACAGTTCAACCCGTTCAGCTGCAGAAAAGACTTCGTGTGTTCGCTCTTCGAGTTTGTCATCAAACGCATATCATCCATTTAGCCGGGAACATTTGTCAGTTGTAGTTTAATTGAGTGGACGGCAACGAACCATTCCGCCCAGTTTAGCAGAGGCAACAAGGTCTGCTCCTGCTGTGTCGGGCAACGTGATGGAAAGAAGCATTGTCCTTGGCCTGCTGCTCATTGAGATAATAGCCACACTTAACGCAGAGCTCCAGCTGCAAGGCCTGACGAGTTTGCTGCTTTAATTTGACAGCATATGGCTTATCTGTCATTAGTACAAATTCACAGACAAGAACTGCAGTGTGTTATAGGGGAAAGTTGTTGCTCACAGGCCAAAGAGGAGGGGACTGTTTTCTCTTCCAGCGGCAGCCTCCGATGCTTGAGGTTTCAGAGGAGAGGCCACAAGTTCAGATTTGTTTGCAAACAACTGGAAAGGAGTTGCGAAGTTTCTTTTACGTTATTTTTTACTCTCGAATAATTGGATATGGAGGTTAATGAAGAGAATCGTTACATGATGCGAAATTTAAGTTTTAAAACTCAGTTTGGTATTTATAAGTTTCTTTGAGAAGCGTGCCATAGTGACTCTAACCATTTAGCCGTTTATGAAGACTGATGATTTGTTGAATGATATATTTTTTTATAGCTTCTTCTGAAGTAAAGTGTTAGAAGTTTGTTACAGCTTTACATCCAATAATCCTAAACTATATTTAGAGGTTTGTTGCCAGTCAATTGAAAATTTAACAGTTCTTTGGCCCACATAAATCTGGTTTTAGTCAGTTGCCATTCATGATACAACAAAAAAAATTCAAGGACCATTAGTGGGTAAAGTAAGATGGATAAAGTTAAGAGTTAGTTAAATCTGTACTCAGTTCTATCACATTACGATATCTAATATATATCCGATCAATTGGGGCGGGGGTGGCTCAGTCGGTAGCGCGCCAGGATCGTAATCTGTAGTTCCCAGGTTCGAGTCCCAGCTGGGTCAGCGTTGAGATTTATCTCCGCAAAATTTCCCCACCCTGCCCACGGTCAGTAGGGGACACCGATGGGCTTGGAAAGGCCGCCGTCCGTCGGATGGGACGTTAAGCCGTGGCTCCGTGTGCGGGAGAGCCATACCCTGTGCACGTTAAAGAACACGCTGGATGGCCTTGACGGGAGGCTACCATCTGTCTCCCAACAGCTGTTCCAGTTGGTCCCCTCCCCCAACCTTCTCTGAGCCTTCGGGGTCCATGTGACCTGGCCATTTAGCCCATGGTGTGCAAAAAAGTGCCGCTCAGGGGTAAAACAACCCAACCCAATCGGATCAATTAAAAATGGGCTCGCTACTCGCTTTAACAACAAGCTCGATATATTAAGCAAAAATGAGTAGTGGTAAAAAAACTCACATGGAATGTTTTCATTGGCTTGAATGAAAATCTGTTGCTTGTACAAATTATATTTCAAATCTTATTAAAGAATATTTGACGCTTAAAATTTGTTTAAAGTTTTTTATTGTCAAGGGTAAAGATGAATAATTTTTATTTAAAAGAAAATATTTCTGTTTTGAACAATGGGCTCGTTAAGACAACAGAAATAATAATCGGTTCTTAGACGCCTTACTAAGCTTGTTGTATCACACCCCTGCGTGCATAAAGTAGAACAATTCGATGAAATTTTTGAATTCATTTGGAGGATGATTGATTTTTTTTTAAATAAGAAGCAAATTCACAGTAACAGAAGTAAACTGACACTAAATTGGTTTTGCAAATATATAATTAGCTTGTAATTTAAAAGACTGACTATTGATTTTTCTCTGGCCTTATTTCTAAAACTGGGAGATGCAAAGGTATTTTATGTTACGTGGAATTTAATAAGACAGAATATTTAAAAACTCGCAAGTTCACTTACCAAATGAGTTTTTTTAAACGCATTTAAGCCTTGGTGGTCTCAGAAATATCATTTTTTTCTGCTTTTATTGATATATTTATTGATTGCACATGATTAGATAGAGTAGGGGTTCTCAACGTGGGGTACGAGATAAAATATTTGGGGTTACCCCGTGAGAGCTCAAAAGTCGCTAGACCTAGTAACAAGTCCATTTCACTGATTACCCAGTAAAATGTTTATAATTTATAAGATTTGGGAAATTGTTTATGTCATTTTTTTGTGTTATCAATATATGTAATTTATAAATACAAAATTTAATGTGTATATTTATATTTTATTTTATTCCCATTGTTATACTATAACTATAGTTTTATGTATCTATGTAAGGGTACGCCAGTTACATACACATTTCCAGGGGTTGCGTGAAGCATAAAAAGTTGAGGACCACTGGTATAGAGCATAAATATGATGAAAGTTGGAAAACCACTGGTCCATGCAATACCTTCAAATGATAAAAAAAAATTACGGTAATCTAACAAAAGAAAATGACCTCCTCAAGCAGCGACTTGCCACAGAGGTCTGACCACAGAGGTCTTTCAGTGTAATACGCCATAGAGAAGGACTGCAAGGAAATCGAGATCTCAGCAGGACTTTAACGAAATCGAGATCTCAGCAGAAGGTCTGCATGGAAATTGTGGTCTCAGCAGAATGGCAATACGGGAAAAAATCATTCTTACCTTATCTGGGACTTTGATTAGAAGCCAATAGGGTCGGCCACTAGGGCATTTTAAAAAAAATAGCTCTTCCCCAAGCGAAGATCGAACTTGCAACTTCGGCACAACCCACAAATATTATCTTAAAAAGTACCTCGCGCAAATCTATTGCGCTTGTGGGAATGAAACGTCAAATAAATTCTTATTTGCATATATTGTGCAAAACTATCTAAAAAATCGGTATACGATCTCAAAGATGCATAAAATGGTGCATATTTAAAACAATCGCAGTACACCCGTCTTATGCAAATTAACTATGTGATCTAATTAACTATTTGATCTATTTTTGATTTTTCCTATAAATCCTTTAATTTGAATGCACGTCAACAGTAAAGATAAAAAGCACCAGTAACTGTAAATAAGATATCACTTAGAAATTGCGTCACTTCCAGGTTAAACAACAAAATTAATTAAACGTTCTCCATAATTTTGAACATGTATAAAGCCGTCCCATGGCCGAGTGGTTAGCGCGCTTGGCTACTGATCTAAGGGACCTGGGTTCGAGCCCCGGGTAAGACATGGATGTATGTGTCGTTTTTCTGCTGAGGTCCTGCCATCCTCTCAGACCTTCTACTATGGCATATAAACTGACAGGCTCCTGTCAGACCTCTGTGGCAAGCAGCTGCTTGAGGGGGTATTTATTTTTTATTTATTTATACATCATAAACCACTCCCATCAAAAACCTCCTGCGAACAGAAGAATATGGGCCAAGAAGAGTTCTACTCGGCAAATCATCCGGCTCGGTTATTATTCCGTATCTGCTCCATCCATGTTTATCTTTGTCTCGACAGAATAAACTAGCGAACGTGTCGATGACGTCATGGCCTGTTGCAATATCTATTGCTCGAGAGCGTATGAACATTTGGATCCTGTCCAAGGCCAGCCTGGAGCTGCTGGAACATTCTGAGTATCTTAACTCTGTCTTTGCCATCTCAACCCCCCTTGCATCTCGTACCCACCTACAGTTCCTTCAGTGGTTGAGATGAGCAACTTGTCACGAAGCGAGGATGAAGTATAGTTCTACCAACTCGATGCTGCACTACTTCGACGTCCACTTGTTTTGAAGGATGCTGCATTCAACACGAGGTGCTTGTGACAGTCAGCTACAGGCGGAATAACTGAAACCGGACACTGAGAATTGCCAGGCGTGAAACTCTGAGCAGAATGTTTAATACGAAAGCGATTTTTCCCCCTCACTTTTTGTTGTTGCGTATATTACTCCCACACAAGGAAGTTCGTTTCAAAAAACTTGTTTTTAGTCAGTTCTTTGGGAAATGACGTATTGATACCAATGGTTACATCTCGATAGTCACGTGTTTAGTGTGAACAGAAGCCAGAGACCAATGGCGTATCAGTGGTGTTGTCATTGTGATGAAAACTACTAATTCTTTTAGAACTTCATTCACTGCAGACATTTTGAGAGACTGGAGGACTGGAGTTAGCTCAATCAGTAGGGTTCCAGGCTATTTACCTGATGTCTCAAGGTTCCAGTCCCCACTGTGACTGGGGCGGGGGTGGCTCAGTCGGTAGCGCGCCAGGCTCGTAATCTGTAGTTCCCAGGTTCGAGTCCCAGCTGAGTCAGCGTTGAGAATTATCTCCGCAAAATTCCCCGCCCTGCCCACGGTCAGTAGGGGACACCGATGGGCTTGGAAAGGCCGCCGTCCGTCTGATGGGACGTTAAGCCGTGGCTCCGTGTGCGGGAGAGCCATACCCTGTGTACGTTAAAAAACACATTGGATGGCCTTGACGGGAGGCTACCATCTGTCTCCCAACAGCTGTTCCAGTGGGTCCCCTCCCCCAACCTTCTCTGAGCCTTCGGGGTCCGTGTGACCTGGCCATTAATCCATGGTGTGCAAAAAAGTGCCGCTCATAGGTAAAACAACCCAACCCAACCTACTGTGACTGCATTAAGATTTTCTCTGTTAACAACCACCCTGCCTTGGGTGAAAAGGGGTAAACGATGGACTTCGAAAGGTTGTTAATCCATATGATGGAAATTAAGCGTGCTTCTTGAGCAAGATAGCTCATATGTAGCAGGTTCAAGGTTCGCCGGATAGCCTTGATGTAGGTTTGCATCTGTCTCCTAATAGCTACCCAGTGGTTTCTCCTTCTCCTACCCAGCTCTGAATTCTTATGAGTTATTTATTTTGCTCATTCTGTATGTAAAAGGCCGCTCAAGGAAAAATCAATTAAATTTTTTGCGATTTTAATTGATTTTATCCAGAGACGTAGCTAGGCTTTTGGGGCCCTTGGCAAATTTGTAAGTGTCCGCCCTTGTTCAGTTATTGATAAAAAATACACATGTTATTTATATTATATATATTTATTTTCATTATTTTAATACAGTTACATGAATAAATATTAATTGCACATAAATAATTGCCAAAGAAATTGCAATTAACTATTTTTTAAAGTATTTTAATTTTTCGTAGTTTTTTGTTGGCAAAATCTCATCAAAATTAATTTTTTGAGTCGGTTCTCTCTCGATTGACAGGAAACAAAGTGATGATGTACGCTCCTGTCCTCGTGTTGATCTTAAACAATAAAAATAATAAATAAATAAATACCCCCTCAAGCAGCTGCTTGCCACAGAGGTCTGACAGGAGCCTGTCAGTTTATATGCCAGAGTAGAAGGTCTGTGAGGATGGCAGGACCTCAGCAGAAAAAACGACAAGAACATCCATGCCTTAACTCCGGGGCTCGAACCCAGGTCCCTTAGATCAGCAGCCAAGTGCGCTAACAACTCGGCCACGGGACGGCTTTAAATAATACCGGGGTTTATAAACAAAATAATTATAAACAAACAAATAATTTATAAACAAATTATGATCTCCCGTTCAAAAAAAAAGATACCTATGTAACAGAATTTTATTTTGTAACCGCGTGATTTGTAAAAGTAATATGAGCAGTTGGAAATTGCGCCCCAAAGCTGTTTTATGGCATGCGCGGTGTGTGTGTGTGTGGGGGGGGGGGGGGGGGCAATTGTCCGCCGATAAAAGGGGAAAAAATGTTTTTGTGGGAAATAACGAAAATCTATAATATGCTGTCTTGACGATACGACGGTATAAACAATACGTATTAAATTCAACGAACTACGAGAGGCTAATCATTCGGTTATATTTTGCACATAAACGTCAGATATCGTGGAACTGCTCGTGCCGTCCCAGCACCGCCCTGTGATTCCGGCGCCCCTTGGCAACTGCCCCGATGCCAACACGTTCCTACGCCTCTGCTCATATCCACAATAAAGGATTACTTGGAATATTTATGTTTTAACTTGCAGCCTTTCAAGGAATCTGCACTTTTGACTCCATACTAAAATTCCGGTCATTACTAACAGGACTGTAACTGAAAAATTTTGCTCCTTGTCCAAAGTCGACGAATTTTGCTCTCACCAATCCAATTTGACCTGGTTTGCCCTTCACTTTGAGATATTCTGCACTCCATAATGCGTTTGAACTCCCCTTGCTACAGCCCTGATTGCTAATAACCAAATATTAATCATTGTGAAGTTGAGTATTGCACCTCGAGAGAAAATCAAAGAGAATTTTTGGTTTATCGAATTCTTACTACAGAGCTTCTGCTCAACAAGCATTCGGGGATTCAAGGGTTTCTCTACCTTTCGCTTCTAAAGCAATTTTGCTAGCGATAAACGAAACACAGATGCGTTTTAAGATTTTAAGAACTGAATTAAGTGACTGAAAAGCGCAAATCATCACAAAATTCTGAGACAGTACCTAAAGTTATCAAATGAAGCCGGCGCTACCTATCTGCCATCCGGAGTGAACTTGGACTCTGCCGCCACTTTCTCCTTGTCTGATCATTGATATTAAAGATAAATTTAGCTAAAGTTAATGAAAATCATACGCTGAAAAGTAAAGCATACTTACTCTTGTCAACCTTACTGCAGCCATGGTCGTTACAGGGGCAGGGGTGGCTCAGTCGGTAGCGCGCCAGGCTCGTAATCTGTAGTTCGCAGGTTCGAGTCCCAGCTGGGTCAGCGTTGAGATTTATCTCCGCAAAATTCCCCGCCCTGCCCACGGTTAGTAGGGGACACCGATGGGCTTGGAAAAGCCGCCGTCCGTCGGATGAAACGTTAAGCCGTGGCTCCGTGTGCGGGAGAGCCATGCCCTCTGCACTTTAAAGAACACGCTGGATGGTCTTGACGGGGGGGTTACCATCTGTCTCCTAACAGCTGTTCCAGTGGGTCCCCTCCCCTAACCTTCTCTGTGCCTTCGGGGTCCTTGTGACCTGGCCATTTAGCCCATGGTGTGCAAAAAAGTGCCGCTCAGAGGTAAAACAACCCAACCAACCCATGGTCGTTAGCTTGTTTGCAAATTTGCCGCGCGTTGCAGTTGCACCGGTCGCACGTGCAGCAGGGCCACCCCTCAAAGCATGCAATAGATCTAATTTATAAGCACGAAAAACATAAAAATATAAAAAATCTCTGGAATACAAAACACTTTAGTAGTGCCCTTGAATTAAAAGCCTGAGACACCTAAAATAAAGCACGATAAAAAACTTACCAGTGACAGAATTTGAAAAACTTAGTGAAAGCTAAGGATTGTCATTTGCATAGTTATAGCTACGAGTTTCGTAAACATATTAGTTTTATTTTCTGACATTCGTTAATGAAACCTGTTCTGATGCCCAAGGGAAGGGAACAAAGAGGTTGGGAAAGGAACTTGCTTCAAGGAGAGAAGAAAATGTGCTCTGTATTATGCATCGAGTGATGGGCCTGCATCTGACAATTCTGTTTCGCAACCAGAATAATAAACAACTCCTACCGCTTTTTTTTTCATAGCTTGTCGAAAATTAACCAGAAGAGAAGAAAGTTAATAATTTGTTGTTCGTGATATCTTGTTTATGGTTTGGATTTCAACATTTTTTCTTTTATCTGTTAAAATCTCAAATATGAGAGTGGAAGAAAAAGATTTTTCTGTATGTTTTAGGTGTGTTTTTTTTTTCTTTCATTGTGTTAATTCATAATTAAAAAAAATCAGCTTTTTTTATTCATGGAACATAGAATATATTCAAAAATGTTTAGTTACAAAAGTCTGTTTTTCACTTGTACTGTTTATTAATATATTTCTGTTTAATTTTCGTCTACCTATTTTGTCAATATTTTTTCATGCATGTGTATATGAAATGAAGTTATTGCACATTATGTATAAATTTCAATAACTATAATTAAATTTACAAAACAAAAATCCATAAAAATCATTGCATACTCAATCTAAATTTAGTCTATTTATCAAAAATATGAAAATTTTAATTTTACAAACAATTTTCTATATACATAGTTTAAATAATTTTTTACTTTTCTCTAAAGTTATTTAATGGAATATCCCAAAAATATTGCAATTGACGTAATTAACCATATTTTATTTTCAAATAGATGTTTAATGCATGATCTAGAACAGGAAAGTTCTCATAACTTCAATGTTATAATGTTACTTACACTTCCAGCATCGATAGATAGTCATTATTACTTAATTTTGTGTTTATTTCAATCCGATATTTAATCGCAAGCCGCACTTCCTAAATCTCGCTATGAGATTCCCTGTTCTTGATCGTTCCTCTGTGTAAGTGACAATTTATTTTCCTGATGACGTTTATATGTCCGATTCTCCATC
Source organism: Ryuthela nishihirai (assembly GCA_038380435.1). Lineage (NCBI taxonomy): Eukaryota > Metazoa > Arthropoda > Arachnida > Araneae > Heptathelidae > Ryuthela > Ryuthela nishihirai. Next base: position 41,887,693 of record JAWZYU010000011.1, on the reverse strand, counting down.
CTTATGATCCTTTCTCTCTTACAGACGCCTGTGGCTTATCAGATGTAGCGCACATCGAGAGTCTGCAGGAGAAATCCCAGTGTGCCCTGGAAGAGTACTGTCGGACGCAGTATCCAAACCAACCCACGCGTTTCGGCAAGCTCCTTCTTCGGCTTCCATCCCTCAGGACTGTCAGCTCGCAGGTGATAGAACAACTGTTTTTCGTGAGGCTCGTTGGGAAAACGCCCATCGAAACTCTGATCCGGGACATGCTACTCAGCGGGAGCTCCTTCAACTGGCCGTACATGCCGCTTCAGTGACCTTTAACCGGCCCGTCCGGGCCAGGGACTGACCCCCAGTTGCTGTTCTTCCTCACCCTCTGCGCCGCAGCGAGATCGCAGAGCAGCAGTGGTTCTGTTCCTCTGCACCATCCTCAGTCACCGTTGGCAATGGCCGACATGAAGACGCCGATGGAAATGGCGGCAACTAGCGTGCGCCAAGACAGGGTGGAGATGTCGACACAACTCTCTTGACATCTCGCTCAGCATCCATTACGACTCTCTCCCAATGCCGAATGCTTAGCACACGGCAGTGGGACTAGTGGTTGTTTCTGAGAAAAAGACTGGGACAACCTTTTGTGTACGTATCTGTACATACGCGAAATGTAGGTAGGCTTATTTCAAAGTACCAATGCAGTACATAGAGTACCATTAGCATCATGGCAGGAGTCTACATGTGGCCGTTGGTCCTCAGTGTGTATACGTCTTCTTGTGCATTTATATATAAATATACAGTAACTGACAGATATCTATGTGTATAGAAAGTGTCCACAGCCAGGAACATGTGACTTCCGGTGAAATGCCATTCGCCACTTTGTCACGTGATATCAACGTGTGTTCCTACTGGACAGCGAAGGCGTGACGTCATCCGACGAGAGAATTTTAGAGACTGGACATGTTCTTTAGAAAATGTTTTCATCAGAAGTGCATTTCTGTGGGTGACATGTTTTTCTATGGAGTTAAGCCAAGTTGTGTTTGTTGATAAAAAGATATGCTTCGTTCTGTACAGTCGCTCAAAAAAGTATCCGAACACTATGGTTGATTACAGAATTAGTGATCTGGCAACCTTCGTGTCATGTAACACGAAGGTTGCCAGATCACTAATTTCTAAAAAAAATCATTGTCAGATAATTTTTCTGAATTCTGTAATCAACCATAGTGTTCGGATACTTTTTTGAGCGACTGTACGTAGAAAAACATTTGTCTTTCTTTTTTTCTGTCTGTTAACGAAAACGTCAAAGTTGCTTTCAGTAACCATAAATGATGTTTGAAATATGTGAATTTTGAACGACACGAAAAACGAAAAAATATTTTTTTCGCATTAGGTATTCTTTATTAAAATCAAATCTTTAAATTTGGTTACGAAAACTTTTTTAAGTGCTATTTTATATTAAGTTCAATAGCAGATTCTTTAAAGGTCAACCGTTTGACTTTTCTAATAAAAATTTACCCTTCACCGAAAAGGTTTATGTTCAAACATTCATTACCATATTTTTCAACTAAATCATTTTTACCGAAGTTTCTCAAAGAAGATGAAAATTTATATCAGTCTACAGCATTCAGATTTAATCACCAGCCGACATATGAAAGAATCACTACCCGCATATAAAAAAAGTCCGCGAACTTTAAAAGTATTAAGAATGGTTTTTATTATTTGAAAAAGTGAATTAACACAACTTCATGTAACTCTTTACGGAAATAAAATAAAAACGAAAGTACCTTTTGCACGTTTTTGATGACAGACGGAAAAGTAAACGAATATACAGCATAGGCATTTTGCATCCGCTGCAAAAGTTTTCAGTAAGAAAGCTCACAATAGTTTATGCCGGTGAAGTAATAAAAAAGAAGTTAAAATAACGAGCAACAATAATTATAAGGAAATTCTCTCTCTCATGATTTAAACGATTACAACTTCTGATCTTCTCTGGCCTAAGACATCCCTGTATCTTTCCTCGTCTTATGTAATCTTTTTCTTTTTCCTATTTTGGCCAGTGACCGGCAACAGGCAATACAATTTCATTGTCAATGCATCTTTTCCTGAACTCAAAAATTAATAGAAAGCATCCAGTGTTTCATTCGAACTCTTGTTTCTGTGATGTTGTATTGTTGGTGTGTATGACCTTCAAGACCAAAGCATCAAACCCAACATTCCTCTTGTTGGTGTCTATGTAAACATGTTTTCACATCTCTCGTGGGTTCGTTTTGTTGGCATGGAGAACAAACATAAGGGAGTATCATGAGCAGAGGATGTTCAATCCATATTAGAGACCACTAAGGTAGGTAGTTCAGTGAAGATTTCTTATGTTGTATGACAGAACAGAATCAAATGGAAACTTTCTCACAAAGTCATAAAGGTGGAAGCATGCATGTATTATAAATGAAATAAAAAACAAACCCGCACGAATTATCATTGCAAATACACATTGTCATTGCTTATGTACAATAGAAACATTTTTTGTATAGAACGAGAGATTAGAAATTAAAATTTCGTGTGGTTTAGTCAAAGTCAACTTGTAAAAGATCTTTGAGGTTGTAAGAGGATGTCAGTTTTATATATTTTGAAAATGATTCCCCTTAGTGTATTTTTTAAACGTGTGAACTTTAAAGAATACCTACGAAAAATAAATACTTTCCTCTGCTTCTTAGTCAAACCGGGAAATAATGAAAAAAAATTGCTTAAATTTTTAATCAGATTTTCTGATGAAAATTATTTTGTCTGATAACCTTAGGTGAGAGAAATTAGAGGAAGAATACTTTGCTCTCTTTCATTCATAGAAGAATAAACTCCTGGATATTAATTCTATGATATTTATCAGAAAAAATGATTAAGTATTACCATTCCTATATCAGATTTTCAGTCAAGATTTTTATTGCTTTCAGTGGAGAATAAATCTTTTTAAAGAAATCGCAGTTTTTTGCTCTACCAAAAATTCACCTGACGTAGGCAGTGTGGGAAAAAAATATTCCAATAACTAACATTTGGCATAACTAACGTGACTCAAAACTACACAGTTCAAGTGGCAATCTTGAAACGTTAAAGAAATGAAACTGTAAAGAAACCATGCAATATGTTACTGACAAAAAATTGCTGAATTTTGACTTCCATAGTTTCAAAAGTATTGTACATAAAATTAACCCTTATCGGAAGCTACATCACAATATGTTATGGATAATTCTTATTGCCAAGAAATTAAAATTCAAAATTATAGGTTGTTTCTTTTTTTTAAACGATTTTTTTTATAAAACTTAATAATTCATCAAACCTACGAACTAGAAATTTACAACTAGTCAAAGGTTTTTAAACTGTAGTACATTGATGAATTATTGAGATTTTTTTCCCTATAGTACATTGAACCTCTGTTTTCTTTTTTGATTGATGAAAACGTATGATTACTTGCATTATTGTTGAGAATATAACAATGACTAGTGGAGCAAAGACAATCTGGATGATAAAAAAAAGGTACATCCTCAAAAACATTTGACAACCTCTACAGACTAAGTTATAAACTTATCTGTTTTTAGCATAATTTGTTGACACTGGTGCCTTTTTATTTTGCTGGAACTACTCTCTGCGAAATGCAAAACTGAATCCTATAACTTCCGAAACACAAATTACAACCAGAAGTAGTGATATTTCACAGTTTGTTTTAAAATAGAATGATTTTAAAATAGATTAAATTTTATGATTCCTAGGAAAGATTTTATAGGTATAAACATAAAAATCAACATCACTCAGGTTAGAAAACTAACGAATAGCATCAAAATTTCCTGGAATATTTTCCAAAAAATATTACAATTAAACTGATTAAAATCACATAGTTTTGCTTAACATTTTGAATGACTGAATATCCATACGTTATGTTTTTGCCTCGCAATGTACGATTTTGAAAAGCAATGTTTTAAAAAATTCATTTGTTTGAAATGTAGATCTAACGAGACAGATATATTGGAAGTTCCTATCTGCTGCATGGTGTTTCATTCATGCACTAACTTTCTGATTTATGAGTTGTATTCAAGCACATTCTACTCTAGGACCGTTAACCTCATTGACGAATAAATTTTCAATAATTGAGGAAACAAATGGACTAGAACGTTAATTAACTATAACATGTAGGATGCATTAATGAGCACACCAACTTCGTATTTAAATACAATTATCGCGAGCTAGGAGCAAAGTTTCTTGTAAATCTACAAATTTTTGGATGAAATAAAAAAAAACTTTGATTCTTTTCTTGATGCAAGAGCAGGTAAATAACGTTTAAGACTGAATGCCATTAATACCCATCCTCATCCACCTGCACCTGATGGGATAGACATCTGTTAGTAGGTGACAATAATGGGAAACATCCCTGTGGTAGTATTTACAAAAAAAAAACGTTAAAGCTTAAAAAGCTGAAACAGGATGAAAATCTGAGCTATAAAATTTCTTCACGACACAATACAGATCATGTTATTATTAATGAATATGTAACCTGTTCTTAAACTTATATATCCTAAAAACTATTTCTTGATTATTTTTTTGTATTCATAATTTTGTAAAAAATAAGTTTACTTGAAAAACTTACTTCGAATGGATTTAATTCAAATGTTCTAAATGATTTTAATTATCATTAATATATTCCATGGTTGTTGCTTTTATTTCATTCGCTTTTTCGTATAAAATACAGAATGTTATTTTAAAAAATAAACAAGTCTTTAAGAATATTTAATTTGTTTGCATTTATATCTGAATTTTTTTTCATAACGTTATGTCCAACAAGTTGCATTTCAGATCATAAGAATGAATAACAGACACAGGCTTTCGAGTGAAAAATTACCTTTATGAGTTCTCATTCTGATTATACGATATATCAGCCTAATGGTTCTAAGTGCACCAGTTTCCTTATTACTTACAATTACTTATTCCCACTCAAAAGTATTCTGTAAATCAAAATATGCACTTATAAACAATTGATCCTACCACAAATAGATTATTGCAAAAACATAAAAATTAAGTTGTTTATCACTATTTTTGAGAATTTATCGTCCAATATTTTTAACATGTCAAAACTTTTAAGTCACAGTATGATTTATAAACTGTGATTTTTTTTTCATAATAAGTAAACGGGTTAAATTTTAATTACTCTTGTGTTAATGTAAAGAAAGTTTTCACTTGGGAGTGTGCCTCTGTACTTCTTAAACTACAAATTATTGGCTTGGTTTTTTGTGTATATGTATTATATTTGAAAACAAATGATCCATTAAATATATTTGTTGTTTAAAACCACTTAAAGAACGATGCAGTGAATGAAATCAAGTGTTCGTAAATATTCTATATGTAGAATGAAACAGACACGTTTATAAGCCTCATGTTTACACACACGTTTAATTATTAATCACATTTTTTCTGAATTTTCATTTCCATGTAATTCCTTTGAATTTTTTGTTTTGAAATATGTTTTAAACGAAATAGACTGTATATATTAAGCAATCAAGTTTGGATTACTGCTACTACAAATCAACCTTTTTCGAATAAGTCAAAGCATGGTATTTAATGTGCCTATTCAGGAAATGTTAGAAAGTCAAAAAGGTTGGGGAAACATGTACTTTTACCTCTATCTATTTAAACCTCAAAAGAATGTTTTAAACTGTACAGCACCTTGATATACATCTGGGTTAAAGTTGAATTTTTACCATTTTTTCTTCTGTTATGTGTAATATGATGTTCCAGTAGTCGACTGTTAGGATTTAAAGGTATTTTGCAATAAACGAAAAGAATTGCTTACAACTTATATGTATAAAATTGGTTTTGCAGTTAACTAGCATTTTTAACATATATTGAAATTTTATTTCCCAGACATAATGGATCTATGTCTGTAGGTGATACTGTACATATAAAAAATTTAAACCGGTTATTCAATTAGTGAATCAAAAACAAACAGTCCCGATCTAAAACTGCCACGGAAATTCTAAGGACACTGGAAAAAAAAAACATTAATTTTTAACCAAAGAAAACTTAAATCAATTTTATCTAAAAGCTAAATCCAGAGAAATCTCTTTCATATACTTGGTTTTCATTATATTCTTTAAAACGACATCAACTACTGGTTCTTTTATCCTGTTTTTATTAAATATAAATGTCCGCAGCCATTGCAATAATATTAACCCAAAAGTGCCACAATATATGTATTTATCTCTTAAAAGTCTACCAAGTCACTGTCTACAACTTTTGCCCTGTAAAAGATTTTTTAATTTGGATTTTCTGTAAATCTTGTTGAATCTGTACAAATGTCTTAACCAAGAAAGAAACAGTATTGCTGCCTGTAGTCAATACTCTAAAATACCGCTGTGTATTTACTGCTCTGTATATCTCACACGATCGAAAGATACCCTTCATGTTACTCTTAAGGTGACGCTGATCATCACTGCTCTGTACTGTAAAGCATGAAAGCAAACACGCAGTGAATTCATCCTCTTCTTTCTCTCTTCCCCATCTCCCATTCATTTTCCTTTGCATCATGTTTGTACAATTTTTGCCGTATGTATGTATGCATGTGCGTATGATTCCCAGCAACCAACGTCAGTGTCAAAGACACATTATATAAAGCCGGTAATAAAATGATCCAACTTGGCTTGAATTATCAGTCTTGGCTCTTTTTTACTTTATCACTGTGAATTATTTTATACAAGGCTGAAATTCGCATGTCATTCACAAACAAAAAGCATGGTTGGGTGAGATACTTTCCGATATATATGAGATGAATAATGAATATAATTAATGAGACACTAGACAATATGGCAACAGATGGGACACATCCAAAAGGAAATAGTAAACTTGTGGAAAAAATAAACAGACCTTTTCCATGCTATATTTGGTTAGTCAACATGGTGAAGAAAGCTAGGTTTAATTAAGAAAAATTAACTGATTAACCTCTCTTTTTCCAAGATAATCACAGCTGCTATATATATTCAGTATAATGTCGCTATCGCACTGTATTACAGCGCCATATTGACATTATACTGAACTTACCTCTCGTTTTTTGTCTAAAAGCGATGGCTACGCTATTATAAACAGCATTTACCTCTTTTTTATTTTAAATCGATAAATACTCTTTTTACTACGAAAACAACCTTACCTTTTTATTTTAAGCGACATTCACCTGATTTTATTTCTATAACGATTATTACCTCTTTTTAACTTGAAATTTTAGCTTTCATTTGCTCTTAACGAATGCAATTTTTTAAGTAAAATGAAAATCATTATTGTGAAATGAAAGAGTGGGGTAGGCATGACCAACAGAAGAAGGCTAATTCATTTGAAAGTAAATTATGTTTACAAAATTATGCTTACACAATAGCCTGATTTCAGTTTTCTGCAAGACCTTGGGCGGGGGTGGCTCAGTCGGTAGCGCGCCAGGCTCGTAATCTGTAGTTCCCAGGTTCGAGTCCCAGCTGGGTCAGCGTTGAGATTTATCTCCGCAAAATTCCCCGCCCTGCCCACGGTCAGTAGGGGACACCGATGGGCTTGGAAAAGGCCGCCGTCCGTCGGATGGGACGTTAAGCCGTGGCCCCGTGTGCGAGAGAGCCATACCCTGTGCACGTTACAGAACACGCTGGATGGCCTTGACGGGAGGCTACCATCTGTCTCCCAACAACTGTTCCAGTGGGTCCCATCCCCCAACCTTCTCTGAGCCTCGGGGTCCATGTGACCTGGCCATTTAGCCCATGGTGTGCAAAAAAGTGCCGCTCAGAGGTAAAACAACACAATAGCCTGATTTCAGTTTTCAGCAAGACCTTTAAAAGTCAACCTCTGATTTCAATAAAACTGGCTAGCCTAAATTTTACACTCCCCAAACCTGTATGAGCCATACGTTATTGTCTCTTGCCCATTTAGGCCTCGAGCCATTTTGATAATTATGATAATTATTAAGCCCCAGCACGATTAGGGGAAAACATTTCTCGGATGCATCATAATAGTATAAACATAAATTCATACCATTAAACAAGTTTTTTTATTCTTCGCATTACAGTTTATTTTTTTACGATTTAAAATTATATTTGCTTGAACTCGTATTGCTTACAACACATAAATGCTGGGAAAAATCTGATGCTGACAGAAGTTCGAAAAAAGTTACATCATGAAACCCCGATGTTATTTCACTGAGTAGCTAATACCTATCTGAAACCTGTTTCCGGAATTGAGTTTTTTGTTTTGATAGGAGGTAGAAAATAATCAGAACTAGAGTATTTTCACAGCATTTCTCGGGTCCTTAATTCAATTGTGTTAAACTCTTTAAACTATATCCCGGTTTTAATAAATTAAGGAACAAAGCCAAAACTCTTTGGCTCTGCTGCATATGAATCGGAAGCTAGGTGTATATAAATACTTTGCCTAATAACAGTTAAAAAATGGAATAACACTTAATTCCTAAAATTATGTATGAATGACATGGAAAAAGGGTTTTAAATCAATTGAGATAGCCCAAGTTGAGAGTCGTTCGTATTAAATTTGGCAAGTGTGAAAATTCTACCCCCAGCTGACTTAGATGCGGATTCAATCTCCTTTTTCCGTAAGGTCACACTTGTTTCAGGAAAATTATGATGGTTGATCATACTGTGAAGCTCTTACCATATAGCTCCAAGTGTCCGCGCGGCCGTGCTTTATTTAAAACGACGGTAAACCAAACTTTTATAAATACATTTCAAGTATTAATATTGTATATACCTTAGGTCAACCATCATAATCTTCCTTAAGCAGGTGTGACTAGTTTCCTCAACTGAGAGAACAACTTGTGCATAACCAGGAGATACCGGGTTCGAGTCTGGGAGGCGGATGGATTAATTACTACAATCACAGGTGCAACCCTGCAAAGGCCTTTTTTTGACAGATGGCATTGTCCAAAAGCAAAGACATTTTAAAATCCAAACGGATATTTCGAAAACATAAAGCATCGTCAACAACGGAATTGTTTTGTCCCCCTCCCCGCCCTATTCTTAAGTTACCAATATTGACAAAGAAGAATTTGTTTTCTTATATTGCTCTTAATAAGCATCATTGTTTCTAGGTTAGCGTCCGATAATTCACTTCACCAGAAATTGAATGGAAATTTTTTTAGCCTCGCTTCCTACTATGCCTTAAAGTATTTCCTTTTGACATAAGACTCTTTTAGAGAACTCATATCAGTAAATATGAAATGTTGATTGCTCATTTAAAATACCAAAATTATATATGCCTACGAAAAGCAATATTTTATAAATAATACATATCAATAAACATGAAATTTTAAACAAAAAACTAATACGCAAACTAAATAACACGAAAAAAAAGCATAGAAAAAAAAGCATAACATCTGGCATGTGCGGAGAATTCTGTTGCGGATATCGCATGATCAACATTTAATGAACTAGTTAGAGGCTCGCATTTTTACATTAGGAACAAAAATATCACAAAGGACAAAAATACACAAAGGATGGAGATAATCTAGAAGCGTTATTAGGCTTCTCGTGATTTCTCCTACAACATACAAACGCATACACAGAGACATGCCCGTTGGTTTAGAAGTCAGGTGCGGTAACCACTAGACAAAGTATGGCAAGCTGCCTTGCAATTTAAAGAGATGGGTTAATTTACCTCTCAGCGACACTTTTTTCCACACAATGGGCTAAATGGCCATGTCAGGAGGACCCCAATGGCTCAGAGAAGGTTGGGGGAAAGGAACCCACTGGATAGCTGATAGCCTCCCGTCACGTTATCCAGCGTGTTCTTCAAAGTGCACAGGGTATGACTCTCCCACACACTGGAAACAGAATGTTAGACAAACGTTGAATGATGCAGCAATGATTCAAGAGCACTTTTCAAGCCGATGTTTCATTCATTTACATGTGTTTATCGTAGCCGTCCCGTGGCCGAGTGGCTAGCGCGCTTGGCTAGTGATCTAAGGGACCTGGGTTCGAGCCCCGGGTAAGGCGTGGATGTATGTGTCATTTTTCTGTTGAGGTCTTGCCATCCTCTCAAATCTTCTATATGGCATATAAACTGACAGGCTCCTATCACACCTTCTACTATGGCATATAAACTGACAGGCTCCTGTCAGACCTCTGTGGCAAGCAGCTACTTGAGGGGGTATTTATTTATTATTATTGCATTTAATGACTTTACATATCTATTGAGGCATACCTTGAATAGAGTTTATCGACATCTTGAATTGTTTCGAAACATTCCGAAATTCTTTTACATTGCAAGGCAGTGTATTTTAGGAGGTTTTGAGCTAGGCATAGCCAACCAGTCGCTCGAGAGCACAACAGGGCTCGCAGAGTAATCAAATGGACTCGCCGATGACTTCTTCCTTAACGCTCGCGAACATGTGCTGTTACTGTACAGTTTGGCACTAAAAATACTTAAAGATTTCTTAAAACCTTTAAAAAACAGCAAAAATTATATACTTTACGTTTCGCATTCCGCATTTCTTTAGTGATGTATAATATAAAATATACAAAGCATGAATATGGATATAAAATATAATACTTAAAGTATTATATTTTATATCCACATTCATGCTTTGTATTTGCTTACTTTTCACACACTATTATTCTGTTTTTTTACCATCTTCCTATTTTGGCTTTCACATTTGTCGGTTTGTGGATCACAATTGTTCCACCATATCTTTCGAACGCGATGGAGAAACTTAATGTTTTTTTTGTGTCAAACGAAAGCTTGTGACGCGGGGAGTGTCATAGGCTATAAAATATTTGATCCTCCCGTGCTTTATTCCCCCCTAAAAAAAGGAGAAATATGAAAAGTATTCTTAAGCTATATCTCCAGAACGTGAAGGCCCAAAGTAACAAGCTGTACGTCGAATGAAAGATTCTAACGCGGGGAATGTCGTAGGCTGCGAAAAATTGACCCCCGTGCTTTCTTCCCCTCTTAAGAAATAGGAATTCAAAATAATTATTCCCATATATCTCCTGAATGCGAGTGCGGAAACTAAACGAGCTGTGTGTCGAATGAAAGCTTGTGACGTGGGAGGTGTCGTAGGCTATAAAAAAATTTACCCCCCATTCTTTCTTCCCCTCTAAAAAAGGGGAAATGCGAAACATTGTTTTTTCGCTTTTCGCATGACAATTGTCGGTTTATGTATTTATCAAAAGAGTTGTTCTAGCATAACTTTCGAAGTCGATGGAGAAATTTAATGATTTATGTGTCAAATGAAAGCTTGTAACACGGGGAGTGCAATAAGCTATAAAAAAAATTAACCCTCCATATGGGCTTTTTCCCCAAAAAAAGGGAAATAGGTAAACAATTCTTCCCCTATATCTCCTGAACGCGAGGGGGGCGGGGATGGTTCAGTCGGTAGCGCGCCAGGCTCGTAATCTGTAGTTCCCAGGTTCGAGTCCCAGCTGCGTCAGCGTTCAGATTTATCTCCGCAAAAATTTCCCGCCCTGCCCACGGTCAGTAGGGGACACCAATGGGCTTGGAAAGGCCGCCGTCCGTCGAATGGGACGATAAGCCATGGTCCCGTGTGCGGGAGAGCCATACCCTGTGCACGTTAAAGAACACGCTGGATGGCCTTGACGGGAGGCTACCATCTGTCTCCCAACAGCTGTTCCAGTGGGTCCCCTCCCCCAACCTTCTCTGAGCCTTCGGGGTCCATGTGACCTGGCCATTTAGCCCATGGTGTGCAAAAAAGTGCCGCTCAGAGGTAAAACAACCCAACCCAACCTGAACGCGAGTGCGGAAAGTAACAAGCTATGCGTCAAATGAAAGCTTGTGACGCCAGGAGTGTCATACCCTATAAAAATTTGATCCCCCATGCTTTCTACATGCTCTTAAAAATGGGGAAATATGAAACGATTCTTCCCCTATATCTACTGAATACGAGTGCGGAAAGTAACAAGCTATGTGTTAAATGAAAGCTTCTGACACTGGGAGTGTCATAGCAGGGACGGATTGGCACTCTTATTTTCAGGGACTCATCTGTTAACAGAGAAGACTGGGCTGCGATAAAAAATTCGGTTATTTTGTCGAAATTTCAATACTTATTCTTTTGAGAGTTCGTACGTAAAGCTTATAATAGGTTTTCTGGGGCGGGGGTGGCTCAGTCGGTAGCGCGCCAGGCTCGTAACCTGTAGTTCCCAGGTTCGAGTCCCAGCTGGGTCAGCGTTGAGATTTATCTCCGCAAAATTCCCCGCCCTGCCCACGGTCAGTAGGGGACACCGATGGGCTTGGAAAAGGCCGCCGTCCGTCGGATGGGACGTTAAGCTGTGGCCCCGTGTGCGAGAGAGCCATACCCTGTGCACGTTACAGAACACGCTGGATGGTCTTGACGGGAGGCTACCATCTGTCTCCCAACAACTGTTCCAGTGGGTCCCCTCCACCAACCTTCTCTGAGCCTCGGGGTTCATGTGACCTGGCCATTTAGCCCATGGTGTGCAAAAAAGTGCCGCTCAGAGGTAAAACAACAGAACCCAATAGGTTTTCTCCAATTCTATGGAATTTCAGCAAAATAACAAATAGAATAGCAATTATTACTTTATGTTCAAAATCCTGCTCCTATGAGATTCCAGGTTCTCACGACACTAATGGCCCGGGACGTTACAGCGCTCAGCGCCCCTTATCAGCTATTGAAAATTAACCTCTTCATGTTTTCTTACCCTTAAAAAACGTGAAATGTGAAAGTCGTTCTACTATATCATCCGAACGCCAGGGTCTACAGTTGCGAGTAAGGTGTCGAATGAAAGCTCATATAATGACCGTCGTAAAATATTTCGAATTTTGCCCCCACCATTCTTCCCCCTTTTGATAAAATGGGGTGTCGTATTACCGCGGGGTTCAACCTTAACGAGTCGTATCTCAAAAAATTAAAACTTGTGATGCCTCCAATGTTATGAGTTACCTCAAACACGACTCCAAAAGGGTGGAAAAATATGGCAAAGGGAAGAAAAATGTGGTCGAAGTTTATGACTCATACATGAAATAAAAGTTTCTGAAAGTTGGTTTTTTAGTAACAAAAAATAAATTAAGAATTTTTAAAAATACATATCTTCTCATATGCGCCATAGAAGTATAAAATGAAATAAATGATATCGATTGTGCAATCAATTACTGAATTCGTATTCACTTCAAAGGAAGTAGATAGGGCGCCGATTTACCAACTGAACAAGATTGCTGGCGCCCTATCTTCCTTTGAAGTGAATTCGAATTCAGTGACTGATTGCACAATCGACATACTTTAAGCTTTTTTTCTACTCTTTAGGTATATATAGGGAGATAGGTATTTTTTGAATTTTTTTTATTTATTTATTTTCTTTACCTTTGCTGTTTTATAAATATATAGCATAAGGTTGGGTTGTTTTACCTCTGAGCGGCACTTTTTTTGCACACCATGGGCTAAATAACCAGGTCACATGGACCCCGAAGGCTCAGAGAAGGTTGGGGGAGGGGACCCACTGGAACAGCTGTTGGGAGACAGATGGTAGCCCCCGTCAAGGCCATCCAGCGTGTTCTTTAACGTGCACAGGGTATGGCTCTCCCGCACACAGGTCCACGGCTTAACGTCCCATCCGAAGGACGGCGGCCTTTCTAAGCCCATCGGTGTCCCCTACTGACCGTGGGCAGGGCGGGGAAATTTTGCGGAGATAAATCTCAACGCTGACCCAGCTGGGACTCGAACCTGTGAACTACAGATTACGAGCCTGGCGCGCTACCGACTGAGCCACCCCCTCCCCTATATAGCATAAAGGTGTGTGAAAGGGGGTAAATAGTCAGCAAAAATATTTCGAATGTTTTTAAATTATAACTTTGCTGCATATCATAATTAATAATTACTGGGAAAAACAATTAAACTGCAACAATTTGATTACCATTATATTTTTTATTTGGATAAGATTAGCGTATCTTATGTAAAAAAGAAATGCTGAATTTCAATATCGTACACTAATTATTTTTTTTACTTCTTTATATCCAAATTATGATGATCTTGAATATATTTGGTGCTCACCATGTCTGTCGTTCGACGCCTTTGAGTCTGCTGAATCCATCTGTAGACCTCTTGGTACTCTCGTATCAAAGAATTGCCGCTACGTGGTGCAGGTCTTCAGGATGCTGTTTGTGTCAGTTAGAATCTCTTCCACAACCTGTCAACCCCTGAACGGTACACTTTTAGCTACTTCTCCTTTTGTGAGTTTTCAAATAGCTCGCCGCCTAAATTCGTTTCTCAGTCTTGAGAACATTTTGTATACAAGAAATTTGCTCTCTTGAAATCACCTGATTGTAATTGAGACATGGGATGAGCTAGCACTGTGTGACGCGGGAATCCTTTTAAAGAAAGATGGTTTATTTGCCAAAGAAAGTAAAATCAATTTGCACACGATATTGCAATTCAGCATCGTTGTTTACATAAGATACAAAAAACTCGTTCGTGTTTATCGTCAGATGTTTGGGATATCACGATTTTTAGCTCGTTTCCAAAACGTTAAACGAAAACATCTTCACTCTCTTCTGTCTGTAGTCTTCAACATTTTATTTTCTCTGAAAAATACACAAAAATAAATTTGTTTAAATTTTTCATGATCGCCATTGCCTTAACTCAACGTAGAGTTCAAGCGCTCGGGAGGCAGATTGTTGTTGCTTTTTTTTCATACTTGGCAAATTGCAAAAAAAATTCTTTCTCAATTAGATAAATGTTAAAAAAATACGATTTATATTTTTTAAATCTTCCATTAGATAGAATTCCCACCGTCAGAGGACAATAAAGTTAGAAGGTGACAAAACGTTTTCTCTTAGGAAACGAGCATTCCATATTCGCCAGAGGAAATTACTCCTAGTTGCATTTGTTTCTTAATAGCTGAAAACTACTCAATTCGATATTAAAAGGAGATCGAAATGTCCGTATGCAATGAACCGCCGATTAACGATTCCCACCCATCTCTTTCAGGTACCATGGACATAACCAGGGATAAAGGACCAGAGGGTCGGGACTGTCCCTCCCATACCTCCACCAAAAATCCGATCATTTCATACGAAATCTCAAACTTGTCTACCTGCTTTGAAATTCAAAACAGGTGTCTTTGTATAATTTTATTTGAGCTACATAGTTAATGTCCGACACTGAAAATAACAACTATAAAAAACTATAGTTGTTATTACTTTATAGTTGTTATATACTATAAATTTTATTCCATATAGAATATTATTTTAACCTTTCTTGTTGAGTAGAATATTTTAATAAATGGAACCCCTACTCAACCCCCCTCCCCCTCGAAATTAAATCCTGAGTACGTCCCTGATGGCTTAGTTGAGTAGTTGAGTAGGGAAAAATAATCTGAAATAGGGAAGTTTGGATATCAGAACACGTGAGTCCTGAAGGCTCGAACTCGATTTTTTGCACTCTTTGATCCTGTAATCAACTGCAAGTAAACAGAATCTAGAGTCAACTCTAAATGCAAAGAAGGAGAGATTTTCCTTATTATACAGGGTGATTCAGAATTCATCATCAATATTTAGTGGGGAGGAAGGGAATAAGAAAAGAAAGAGATTTCACATAGGAAAGTATGGGGGCAGACGAACGCATGGTGGTGTAGAGGGCGCTGTGTGTACACACCTCTCATACAGAAGCACAGCTGTTTGACGCGTGCAGTCAGTTGTCATTCGACAAGGTGAATTTGCAGAAGTAACATGAACCGGTATACGTGGAATGAATGTGCAGATATGCATGTAACTTACGGTGCGGCAGGAGAAAGATGTCTTCGAGCCAGGTAATTGTATGCAGCGCGCTTCCCAAACCGCCGTGTGCCACAGCATCAAATGTTTTCACATATTCATCGCCAACTGCGTGAAACAGGATCGTTTGCTGCTAGTAATGTTAATCGAGGGAGGCGCAGACCGGCACGGCCAGTAGCAGTAGAGGAAGCTGTCCTACAGGAAATCGAGGAACAACCTGGTGCTAGCACACGAGGTATGGCTAGGCAGTTTGGAATTTCGCAAGCAACAGCGTGGCGGATATTACACGATGAAGGGTTACATCCGTTTCATCTGCAAAGAGTGCAATTATTGGCAGCAGACGACCATCCCAAGCGTGTTATTTTTTGTCAGTGGTTCATGCAGAGAACAGCCGTTGATCCCAATTTCCCAACGTATGTTCTTTTCACCGATGAGGCGTTGTTCACTCGAGAGGGTGTCTTCAACACACACAATTGGCATGTGTGGGCTCATCAGAACCCACACGGTACAAGACCTGGAGCTGCGCAACAACGTTTTGCTGTCAATGTGTGGACTGGGATTGTCGGTGACTGTTTGTTGGGTCCGTATTTACTACCATCCCGTTTGGACGGTGCCAAGTACCTAACATTTCTTCAGACTGTGTTACCGGATCTTCTGAACGAGGTTCCTGATGGTAGTCTCCGGCGAATGTGGTTCCAGCATGACGGCGCTCCTGCACATTTCGCAAATGCTGTGCGTGCTTACCTACGCAGACAGTTTGGTGGTCAATGGATTGGCTGCAGTGGACCGGTTTCTTGGCCACCGGATTTATCTCCAATCGATTTCTTTGTATGGGGTGCTATGAAAAACATGGTATACGAGACCCCTGTTGATAGTGCTATGGATCTTGTAGCACGCATATCAGTTGCTGCCTCAAACATCCGGGAAATGCCAGGCATCTTCCACAGGGTCCGGCTGTCCATGCAACGCCGTTGTGAGTCATGCATTCTAGAACATGGTCGGCAGTTCGAGCACCTCTTGTAAGTCTGTACAACCAATGCAAAGAAATGTTACATGTAAGATAATAAATGTTTTTTCCTTACCACTACCTTCTTATGTTTCTTTCCATCATTGAACTGGGGTCATTTTGCCCTACTACATGGCATATGCGCCCATGCTTTCCTATGTGAAATCTCCTTCGTTTCTTATTACCTACCTCCCCACCAAATATTGATGATGAATTCTGAATCACCCTGTATATTAATTCCAGTTTTTGAGGAACAAATTAAGCTCGTAAACTAAGTGATTACTTCATTAGTATACATATCTGTCTATTCCTTCTGTAAAGGAACCCTCTTCTCTCAGTTATTGTATAGGGTGTCCATAAAGTCTCTTTACAATTTAAAAAATTTATTTAAAAAATCAAATGAAAAGATAAATATTTGGAAATTATTTCAAAATGAGAAGTAGATATTGAAGTTTTTTTCCATCATTTAATACGCCTCTATATGGGCACCATTAGTTGCACGAAGCACATCAAGACGGTACTCGATTTCTTGCCATGTTCGCTGTAGCATAGCCTCATCGATGGCGGCAATGGCATCAGTGATCTTTTGCTTTAGGTCAGTGATGTCCCGTATCTTTGTTCGATTCACGATATCTTTAACATAACCCCATAGAAAGAAGTCCAGGGGAGTGATATCTGGTGAACGAGGTGGTCAGGGAATTGGGCCATCCTTTCCAATCCACCGGTCTGGAAATGTTTGATTTAGGAACCCACGGACTTGCAGTCCCCAATGTGGTAGTGCACCAACTTGCTAGAAAATGATGGTTGGTTGGAGTAGTTGTGGTGCCACATATTCAGTCAAAAGGTCAAAGTAAATATTTGCAGTAATTGATGCCTCGTTGAAGAAAAATGGACCAAGGATTTGATTGCGCATGATCCCACACCACACATTAACCTTTGGACTATCTCGGTGAAGTTCACTAGTCACATGGGGGTGTTCTGATTCCCAGATTCTCACATTATGTGTGTTCAGTTTCCCTGAGACATGAAAGGTTGCCTCATCACTAAAACAAACTCGGGTGAGGAACGTTTCATCCTCAGAAATTCGTTCCAGCATGTTAACTGCAAACTCTTTTCGTCTTGGTTTATTATTTGGCTTGAGTGCCTGTAAGAGTTGCACTTTGTAAGCGTACAATCGCAAGTTCTTGTGTAGGACTTTGTGCACTGTTGAACGTGGTAGCTCTAACTGTCTGGCAGCAGTACGGATGGACGTTGTGGGAGATCGACTAAATGCAGTAATCATCTTACACGATCGATGTTTTCCTCAGATATTCTTGGTCGTCCACTCCTCCCTTTATCCAACACTGTCCCTGTCTCCATAAATTTCTTGTGCCATGCACGAATTGACGGACACGACGGTGGAACTCTTCCATACTCAGTTCTGCAGTTTCGCTGAGTCTGCGTATCAGATTTCGTTTCAATAAACCATGACACACATTGTGTTTTCTCTTGAGGAGTAGCCATTTTTTAGAGTTTCTTTAAAAAATACCTCTTTCGTCAACGTGGTACCTGAAATACACAAATGCAATGTGATTAAAACTTTGATAACCACTTAGTACATAGAACAAATTTGATTAAGATACCTCATCAATTGCCTTTGTAACAAATTTTTTAAATTGTAAAGAGACGTTATAGACACCCCGTATATCTGTTTATCCATTCGGTAAAGAATCTTCTTCTCTCAGTATTCGTATATCTGTCTATTGCTTCTGTAAAGGAATCCTCTTCTCTTAGCAATCGACTATCTGTCTATTCTTAGTGTAAAGAAATCCTCTTCTCTTAGCAATCGACTATCTGTCTATTCTTAGTGTAAAGAAATCCTCTTCTCTTAGCAATCGACTATCTGTCTATTCTTAGTGTAAAGAAATCCTCTTCTCTCTGTTCGTATATCTGTCTATTCCTTCTGTAAAAGAACCCCCTTCCCTCAGTATTTGTATATCTGACTATTCTGGTTTTTGTGAACTACTACTGGGCGCACCCAAAATCTTCCAAGATAGATTCTTTCGATAATGATTTTCTCTAACCGTTTTCCATCGGAAAATAATTCAAGCTATTAGTAAGACGTTCGAGGTGTCATCAAAAGGGCTCGGAGACAGAACTAATATTTGGGAATTGATGAAGCTTACGGTTATTTGGATGGATCTACTTCAAAGTAGTCTCCTTGGCTGTATACACTGATTTCAACCCTTCTGAAAGTATTTTTGGTAAACATTTATTGGAATTGGTAAAAACAGTTCCTGTGTCGCGTTCTGAATAATTTCCTCAGTCTATTGCCTTTTTGAAGAGGGCTTTAAACTTGGGTAACAAAAAAAAAATAACTGGGGACTAAATACAGTGAGTTGGCACAATTCGTCACCAGTAATGATGGAAGAAAAAGATTTTAGGTCAAAAGCAGCAGGTTGACAAAGCTGACACGCTGCCTCCGATTATCAGTGAAGATGCGAGGCACAAACGTAGCTGAAACGCGTCGTATTCCCAAATCTTGTGTTAAAATTATTTGACGTGTCCCCTAAGAAATACCAGTTTCACTAGAAACTTCGCGAATTGTTAAATGTCGATCACTCCTCATCAGATCACGAACACCTGCGACTGAATCATTGGTCTTTGAAGTTGAAGGACGGTGAGCGAGGATTATCTTCGACGGACATACGGCTCTATTTAAACTTTGCGAACCACTGAAAAATCTTCGAACATAACATCTTCTCTGAAAGCTTTTTTTTAATGTGTCGTGGATTTTTATTCTTTCTGTAAAGGAACCATCTTTTCCTCGGTATTCGGCTACCTGTTTTCTTTCTATAAGGCAGCCAAGAACCATCTTTCCTCCAGCAGTCGTTTGCTTGTCTCTTACATCGGTAAAGGAGCCATTTTCCTCCTCTCAGTAGTCGTTTGCCAGTTTAGTTTCCTCTGCGCAGTCCTTGCTTGCTCCATGACCGCAATTTGCTACCGTCTGTTGAGTTTAATTATTTCTCCTTCTTCCTCTTCTTCGTGCGGGTCTCATTACAACATAAAGAATGTACAGATCGAATACAAATCCTACTCGGTTCCGATCAGCATCGTTGTCAAACACCTGATTCCAAGGAAGAAAAATTATTCGTGTACAAATCGTGCCTGCCAAGCAGGAAGCATCATTTATCACCCAACATGCTAATCGAAATGTGATCAATAAAACACCCCGCCGCCGGTACAAGGCTAACCCACTGACACAGTGCAGCTGTAATTAAGTTCAAGGTCAAGCGGTAAGAAGTTGTGCCTCTGACATGCAACCTACAAAAAGATAAGAGCCATAACACGTCATGAAGGCAATGAACAGTATCGCACTCGTCGAAGTGAATTTGTTCTTAAAATAGTTCACCTTGTACGGTACATAACAGGATTTTCAAGAATCGTGGTGGCCGACTTCATTCATCTGAAGTATATAGAGTTAATGCAACTGATGAAGAGTTAGACAAATTTCTTAATACAGCGTTTATAGCAATCGTTTTTGACAATTAGGGTTGCCAATTATCCGTAAATATACGGATTATCTTTAAAAAAATAGTCGAATTTGAGGTGTCCGCAAATTATTTTTGATGTTCCTAAAAATGCTGAGAATTTTACATGAAAACTATATCCCAATTTTTCAGGAACTTCAATGCGGCATTTTTGTGTTTTGTTTTTTCAATTATGCACAAAAATTACTTTATCATCTTTTTCGGATTGAATTTGTGAAGCATAACAGTGTACAAGTTAGGAAAAAAAATTGAATCAATAATCATCTATGCTGCCTTTCAATCTTTGTTAAAGTTAAGACACGTCTCAATCTGAATTATCATTGGCAGATGTTAATATGAAATCAAATTCCCGATCACTTTCTTTCTTTGATCTCCTTTAACTTACTCTCTGTTTACAGCAACCAATTTATTTCAGAAAAGGCATAACAAAAGTATACTTCTTACTGCGCAGATGTTTCAGCCAAAGTTTTCAATATTTGAAACACTGAACCAGGAACATGGCTCACTTAATAATCATGATTAAAATAGGGATATATTTTAACTAGATAAAATATACTGGTGTCCAAATGTTAAGTATAGTTGACAAAATGGATAAAATGAAAAATACGAGGCGATAAAATGATATGGGCGCTATAGTGCAGATAGAATATGGAAGTAATGAACAAATGAACGATATAATTGACATAAAATGCGAAACAAACTGGAGCAATGCACTGTAGTTCAATAGGGTGGCAATCGGAGAAATTACCTGTATATACTGGAGACTTATTGCACGAGAGTGCATTTTAAATACCACTCCTGTACTCTCGTACAGGAGTGGTATTAAGGTACAACCTTAAATATACAGGTAAATTGGAGCTCCAGGAGAATTCTGGGAGAAGGTTAACGAGATGATATCCGTTTAAAAGAATAGTAAATGGAACCAAAGGAATATTACCATGTGGAACCATAGAAAATAAACGTTATTCATGCTTTCGAGTTGGACTCGAACCTGGAAACATCACATTACAAACCTGGCACGACATGAGCATATTTGATTGACATTGACCCATTGATTGATTTGACATTGACCCATGTTTGATGAAAAAATTGTCTGTCTGTATTTCAGTTTTTAGGGGTCCCTCTATCATGGAGGTTAATGGAAATTCCTGTTAATTAAAAATAATGAGCAAAAAAATCTGTCTATAACACTTTTTTTTTTAAATGGCGAACCGACAATTATCTGAATAATCGCTATCGGCGACAGAGCACTGTAAACTTACAAGGGATGGATAACCCTGAAAACTACCGTATATATTACATGGAACGAAATCTATTCTTTAAACCATGCTTTCACTTTACATCCTTTCAACCTTACCTAAAATTTAATTAAAAAGCAGAAAATTTCATTTTCGATACTGATTTTCTCCAACCGTTTTCCATCGGAAAATGATTCCAGCTATTAATAAAATATTCGAGGTGTCATCAAAAGGGCTCAGGGACAGAACTAATATTTGGTAATATAAATTTTAGGTAAGGTTGAAATGATGTAAAATGAAAGCATGGTTAAATCCGTTTATCTGAATAATCGCTGTCGGCGACACAGCACGGTAAATCTACAACTGATGGATAACCCTGAAATATACCGTATGTACAGGGTGTTTCAAAAAGGACGCAACCCTAAATATAAGAGAGTAGAACTTACGCGCATGTACATTTTATGCCATAATATTAGTCAATTGGTATTATCAAGGTTAACAGCCTTTAGCAGTTGAAATGACCTTGTCACGCGCTAGTTAGGGGTGGGGGTGGCTCAGTCGGTATCGCGCCAGGCTCGTAATCTGTAGTTCCCAGGTTCGAGTCCCAGCTGGGTCAGCGTTGAGATTTATCTCCGCAAAATTTCCCCGCCCTGCCCACGGTCAGTAGGGGACACCGATGGGCTTGGAAAGGCCGCCGTCCGTCGGATGGGACGTTAAGCCGTGGCCCCGTGTGCGGGAGAGCCATACCCTGTGCACGTTAAAGAACACGCTGGATGGCCTTGACGGGAGGCTACCATCTGTCTCCCAACAGCTGTTCCAGTGGGTCCCCTCCCCCAACCTTCTCTGAGCCTTCGGGGTCCTTGTGGCCTGGCCATTTAGCCCATGGTGTGCAAAAAAGTGCCGCTCAGAGGTGAAACAATCCAATCCAAAGTCACGCGCTAGTCACACTCAAGCATTTATTCCTTTGTGTTGTGTCAGCTATGTCGTTTTCCAAAACGAACGTGCATTTATTGTTGAGACTTATTGTGCGTACAAATCTTTACAAACGTGTGAGAGAGGAGTTTGAGTTGAAGTTTCCTCAGTGTGCAGTTCCCAACAAGTCGACAATATCTCGTTTGATTGATAAATTTCGTGACACTGGGTCTGTACAGAATCGAAAGAGCCCAGGCCGATCATCACTGTTAACTGCCGAAGTTCTTGATGATGTGTTTCAGCGTCTAACTCGCTCACCCTGAAAATTCTTAGAAAGTTATCTTCACAGGTTGGACTGTCACCAGCTACTGTTTTCAGGGCTACAAAGAAGTTAAAATTTCATGCCTATCGCATTGATGTCGTTCAAGAATTGAAAGAACCAGATCATGAAAAACGTTTACGGTACTGTCGTTGGTTTCGTTCTTTTATTGATGAAAATGGAATTGAGGTGTTAGACCGTGTTTATGTCAGTGACGAGGCTTGATTTCACTTGGATGGATATGTGAACAGTCAAAACAGTCGAATATGGAACAGTGAAAATCCTCACACTTTTCACGAACGACCATTACACGCACTGAAAATTGGTGTTTGCCGTGCAATTTCCTGTCATCGTGTGATAAGGTCTTTATTTTTTGACTCAATTGTAACTGGTGAAGTTTATCGTGATTTCATCCAACAGTTTATTGCACTCGTGGATGTAAATGAACGATTTGTTTTTCCTTTGGGGATATCTCAAATGTGTAGTGTTTCAAAACAATCCTCATACACTTGAAGACTTGAAGGCTAACACTGAAAAAGAGATTTTAAACATAAGAAAACAAACATTACGAAAGGTGGCTGCAAATGTCATGAAACCGGTACGAACCTGCATCCAAGTTGCAGGAAATCACTTTCAATCTGTTGTAAAGGTTGTTGTAATGTCTAATTTGCATCTTTTGAAATTTGTGTCTTTTGTCAAGTTTAAATAGAAAAATACAATAGACGGTTTCAGTCTTACCTAAACTTTAGTTAAAAAAAAGCAGAAAATTTTATTTTCGATACTGATTTTCTCTCACCGTTTTCCATCGGAAAATGATTCAAATTATTAGTAAGATGTTCGAGGCGTCATCAAAAGGGCTTGGAGACGGAACTAATATTTGGGAATTGATGAAGCTTATGGTTATTTGGATGGATCTACTTCAAAGTAGTCTCCTTGGCTGTATACACTGATTTCAACACTTCTGAAAGTATTTTTGGAAAACATTTATTGGAATTGGTAAAAACAGTTCCTGTGTCGCGTTCTGAATAATTTCCTGAGAGTATGACCTTTTGAAGAGGGCTTTAAAAACAAAACAAAAAAAAACAAAAAAACTGGGGATGACAAAAAAAAATAAAAAAAAACTTTTGGGGAACAAAAAAAAAATAACTGGGGACTAAATATAGTGAGTTGGCACAATTCGTCACCAGTAATGATGGAAAAAAAAGATTTTAGGTCAACAAGCAGCAGGTTGACAAAGCCGACACGCTGCCTCCGATTACACTAGACAATAAATTGAAACTTTTTTTAGTAACATTGGTCAAATAGGATGCTTTTTAACTACTTTTGGGGTGCTGAATTCAAATGTGGCTCTGAAAAATCTGCAGGACGTACAGCTTTTTTTTAAAATCCTGACTGATGTATTTCAAATTTCAATGAATGTGCATATCTGAGAAATGAAAACAAATGTGACTATTTTATTAAATTGCAACTTAAAACTCATTAATTAATTACATGATTACAGCGAAAAAAATTAGAAACATCATAGTTATAGACCACTGAATATAAAGTAACAAATGAAATAATATTGAAACGCAAAATTAGAAAACGTGGGGTAAGGATCTTTTATACCTACTAGAAGTTCATCTTTATCTTTTATGTGCTGAGGTATCTTCCTTCTGCAAGAACCAGCAGTAGTCACCCATCATTGCTGGGTTCCACCTGGTTTGGTATTTCTCCTCCATGGTTCGGATATCCTGGTGAAATCTTTCCCCTTGCTTATCACTGACAGCTCCTAAGTTCTCGGGAAAGAAGTCGAGATGCGAGTGCAAGAAATGGATCTTCAAATACATTCGGCAGCCAAGATTTTCATACTTTTTGAGAAGATCTTGAATGAGCTGATGGTAGTTTTCCTCTTTGTGATTCCCCAGAAAACCCTGGATCACAGACGTGAAGGATTTCCTGCAGCGTGCTCCTTCATATTCAGTTGTCTTTTTTTTTTCGAAGATAGTATCATTCAGTAGCTTCCTGATCTGAGGAACAAAAGATCCCTTCTTTCAGTTTGGCATCCTTAGTTCTGGAATTTTTTCCTTCAAGTGAAGAAACCCTTTACCAGTTTTTTCCATAGCCTTTACAAAGTTTTTCATAAGCCCCAGTTTGATGTGTAGTGATGAGAGCAGAACATCAGAGGGGTCAACTAGAGGCTTATACATCACATTACTCTTTCCAGGAATAAAAATTCTGCCAGTCTTTTGTTTTGTAGTGTCCCTTTCTGGCCCTACTGTCCCACAAACACAGATAGCAGCAAAATTTTGTAAAGCCTCCTTGAAGCCCGAGCAAGAGAGATATGACTTTTAGGTCATCACATATTGTCCACATAAACTGGTCATGTTTTATAGCAGGGAGGATATTTTCCATGCTTTCATAAATTTCCTTCATTCCTACAGCATGCAAGGGGGTGGCTCAGTCGGTAGCGCGCCAGGATCGTAATCTGCAATTCCCAGGTTCGAGTTCCAGATTGGTCAGCGTTGAGACTTATCTCCACAAAACTCCCCGTCCTGCCCATGGTCAATAGGGGACACCGATGGGCTTGAAAAGGACACCGTCCGTCGGATGGGACATTAAGCCGTGACCCCGTGTGCGGGAGAACCATACCCTGTGCACGTTAAAGAACACGCTGGATGGCCTTCACGGGAGGCTACCATCTGTCTCCCAACAGCTATTCCACTGAGTCCCCTCCCTCAACCTTCTCTGAGTCTTTAGGGTCCTTGTGACCTGGCCATTTAGCCCATGGTGTGCAAAAAGTGCCGCTCAGAGGTAAAACAACCCAACCCAAATCCTGCGAGGTTATTACATAAGTTATAACTTATTATAGTTATTAGATAGTAGTATAACTTATTTGACTATGGGTCAAAAATATCCTGAAACGCGTTAGTCATTAAATATTGAAGTTTAGATTTTTTATTGTGTGTACCCATGACCGAGTGGTTAGGTTGCTTGGCTACTGATCAAAGGGAACTGGATTCGAGCCCAAGATAAGGCATCGATGCTTTCTTTCTTGTGTTGTTCTTCTGCTGAGGTCTCGCTCTCCTCACAGATTTTCTACATGGTGTATTAAACTAACAGGGTCCTTCCAGAATGCTGTGGCAAGCAGCTGCTTGAGGGGGAATATATTGTCTATAAGTGTGAATCTCAGTATAAGTGAGAGGATAAAAAATTGTAAAGCAAAGGAGTTTGCGTTAGTAGAGCAAAGGAGTTTTTGGGTAATGAGAAAAATGGTCTAAAAACAATGTGGTTAAGAATAATGGTGGAGTTCACCTTTTCTACGTGATACCTCATGGTGACCACACAAACGGTATCAGCAACAGTATTATTTAGCGACATTTTTGTTTAAATATCTAGATAGATGTTTTGGACACTCTTCTTTATTAATATCAAGTTTCGTTTAAGATAATTAGCTAAGTTTCTAAAAGCGTAATAGAGGGAACTGAAATAATGAAGATTATCCAAATTATGGGAACTTTTTAGCTTTGGGTCACATTATTCCGTTACTTCATCTTATCGGAACATTTCTTTACCTTCGTACGAGTATCTATGCTCCAAGTCATGAGAGTCCAACATATGCAGCCCTCCTGATATTTGTAAAAAAATGAACTAATTAAGTGTAACTAACTGCCTCTATAACTGTATAGGCATTATGAAGGATTAAGGCTAAAGGAAAATGTTATTTATTAGACCGCATGCATATGAATTTCTGATCAGCTGACTCACTTTTGAGATAACTTGGACGCCCTAGATCAATTGTTCACAATTTTTTTTAGCTTAAAGATGAGACTCCTTTAGCTTCAAAAGCTAAAGGAAATTCCATAAATTCAAAATATTTCTCCCTGTATAAAACTAGTTGAAATTAAAACTCTGAACAACTCTGTATAAATTTTAAAAAAATTAAAAAATTTAATTTGATACTGTATCCAGGAATTTTTGAAATTTTTCTGCCGAAATAAAATGTGCACAAACGTGTTAACCTTAGAATTATTCGATACTCTATTTAATCTATTTTTACCGAAAAATTCCTGAAAAAAGCCTCCTTGGGAATCACTAAGATAGATCCTAGGACCTCCAAGATATACATATCATTTAAAAATTTTAACTGCAAGATATATATTTTTATGTACATAGCATGAAAGAAAATAATTTACTAATTATTATTTTATTAGATTTTTACGAAATTTTTGAGAATAAAGAGTTACCAACTGAATTTTAAAAAATATAACTTAAAATATCTATTTATGTCAACTTTAGTTCTTCTGTTAGTGCGATGCCTAGACGATGGATCTTTACATTGAAACAAGATATTAATGAATATTATCGCCTCCGCAAAATGTTAAGTAGAACTTTTTAACATCGTTTTATTTGCCGTTTTTAATGCACTAAAACAATTGCGATATAAAGCTAAAATGTCTCAGTGAAGAATTCTACTAAACAGTAAAAAAAGAAATCTTCCAAAAACCTGTTTTCAGAAGAACTGTCCTAAAAAATAAGATCTTCAATTCATTACTAACATGTTATGCAATTTCAATGCATTATATAAAACTTTTAATATTTTTCTTTCCGCTTATCAAAAAACTCCCCACCTGCAGCATTGTTCTTAAGATCGAAAACGGTTTACAAATTTTCTTTTTTCCACATTGAAAAGATTGAAATAAAAAGAGAGGAGGACTTTACTCCATTATCTCTCCTTTATTATTCTTCATCCTTAGAACACTCTGAAATAGTCCAGGGTCACCCGTCATCCGTTACAGCTCGGGGAGAGAGAGAAAAAAACCCTGAATAAAGGAGAGGTGGATTATCAAACGCTGAGGGATGCAAACCACTAGTCGCATAAACTCGGCAACTAAGTGCACGTGTCCTTGAAAACTACATCACTTCGAACACGCGGCGGCACACCTCAGTTTCCTCGCGCACCAGGAATGTGGGCGTGCGTGCTGTTGCGCGCGTGCGTTTGATGTGACATCACAATGACGAGCCGCTCCGTATCCAGGCAACGGCGGCGTGCACGTGCTGGGTGGGTGGAGTAAAACTTAAACCACGTTTCCATGCAACACCATTAAGTCGGAGGAGCAGGCTGAATCAAGGTGATATAAAATATGTGGGTGTGTCGAGTATGTAAATACCTCTCACAATCAGTGAGGTCGATTTACGTTCCGTTGGCCATAACGTCATCATCATGATCGCCATCACCATCATCATCGTCATCAGTATACGCCGTAGAGGAAGAATCGACCAGCTGTCTGGGTGAAAACGCATCTCGCAAAACCTGGCTCTCTCTTCATTTCTCTTTCCCCCCCCCCCACGTCTGATTTTTTTTTTCGGTTTTTATTTTTCGAGTCTAAGTTTGTAGGCAACGCGTTATTCAAATTTTCTCCTGCCAAGATGAATTATGCATATCTCTTGAAACAATGCTCACCAATGATATCTTCATTCGCCAAGGAATGTTGCTTTATTCAGAAACTATGGAAAGGTGGTTAGTGGATAAATTATTCACCGATGACACATGGGGAAACGCGGGCGTTGCTGTTTTGCAGATTATGGGCTTCGTGGTCGGTCATTGCTCAGATAGCAAAGATTAGAGCTTACGAAGATGCGAGAGAGTGGTTTGCGTAGAGGAAACGCGTACACGTGACTTTTCGTGAGACAGATGTAATATTAACATTTCATGTACCTTTCAATTAATTTTGTTTTTCCCCTTTGGTAAGAACACAGATGAAAAGTCTGTTTTGAGTTAGAATCAAATTCGAGTGATGTTATACGTCTGTGTGCTTCATTGGCCGACTTATCTGAAATACACTGATTTAATTTTGTATTGTACATCTACTTCGAGAGGATTTCTATATATCAGCTTTGGTTATTTCCAGGTAAAGATGCGTGGGGAAGGAGTATGAAGAATATTTGTCTCTAACTATGATGATGTCTAATAACATACAGTTTTTAGTGCAAGGTAATCAATCACTTAGACGAGATGAGCTTTCAGTTTTATCTTTCGGCTGTTATCTAAATCGAGAGATTTGTTCTTCAGGCTACAGTAGAATCGAAAGTTAGGATACTATCGATTTCTTAAGTTTTGCTCTTTAGGCTGCTATTGAATCTTGAAGATTTGCTCTTTAGGGTACTACTGAATGTTGCAGATTTGCTCTTTAGGCTACTACTGAATCTTGGAGATTTGCTCTTAAACTATTACTGAATCTTGGAGATTTGCTCTTTAGGCTACTACTGAATCTTGAAGATTTGCTCTTTAGGCTACTACTGAATCTTGCAGATTTGCTCTTTAGGCTACTATTGAATCTTGCAGATTTGCTCTTTAGGCTACTACTGAATTTTGAAGATTTGCTCTTTAGGCTACTATTGAATCTTGCAGATTTGCTCTTTAGGCTACTACTGAATCTTGAGATTTGCTCTTTAGGCTACTATTGAATCTTGGAGATTTGCTCTTTAGGCTGCTATTGAATCTTGAAGATTTGCTCCTTAGATTACTATCGAGCCAAAATATTTCTTTTTTTAGGCAACTACTGATTCCGAAATTTAGCTCTTTAGGCTACTATTGAAGCTCAGCTCCTTGGATTTATATCGAACTTGAAGCTTAGATCATTAGTCTACTAAAGAACCTGAAAAGTTGGGTTTTTGACTATTTTAGAACCTGAAAGTTTTACTCTATAAGCTACTCTCCATGGCCGAGTGGTTAGCGCGCTTGGCTACTGATTTAAGGGACCTGGGTTCGAGCCCCTGGTAAGGCATGGATGTTCATGTTATTTATCTGCTGAGGTCCTGCCATCCTCACAGACCTTCTACTGTGGCGTATAAACTGTCAGACTTCTGTGGCAAACAACTGCTTGAGGGGGGGGGGGGTATTTATTTTTATTATTGAACATGAAATGAAAGCTTTGTTCTTTAGGCAACTTCTTAATCTGAGAGCTTAGCTCTTTAGGCTAATATTAGAGCTGAAATCTGAACTTTTTATGATACTATGGACGATAAATACTTAACAAGAATTCAAATAATTCGAATCTTATAATTCTGAAGCTGCATCTCATTCAGTTTCAGTTAGGTCTAAACACTGTCGGCATTCCTTCACAGTCTTTGCCACATTGTAACATTAAAAAAAAGATCTTGGGAAATCCGTTTGTCATGAAGATCTGATCTTTGAGGAAGGATAATTTCAATCCAAAGACAACATTATATACATCCAGGGAAATTCCGGAGGGGGAAATTCCGCAGGGAAATTCCGGAGGACCACTCCCACCCCTCCCTCCCGAAAATGCCGTCGTCTTATATGAAATATCAAATTTGTCTACCTGCTTTTAAATCCAAAACAGTTGTCTTTATATAATTTTAGGCCCATATTTTATGTCCGACACTAAAGCTAGATTAAAAGAAACAAAACTATAAAAACTTATTCCATGCAGAATTATAATTTTAACCTTTCCTGTTCGGTGGAAACTTAGTAATTGGAAAACCCTACTCAAGTCTCATTTTCAGCCCCTCTCACCGAAACTAAATCCTGGATAAGTGCATGCATCCTTCCTTTATCAAGCTGACGTATCAATTGCTGGAACCCAGATCCTTTACTCCGATGCCCATTTGCTTCTCCATTTTTTTATAATAATTTGTCCATGCAATATTTCTTATGTAATTTGGCTACATTCTTAGAGAGATTATGCAAATCATGCAATATGGAGACAAAATTTCCATTATGCTGATAAAAAGAGATAGCTGTAGTATTCATGTAGGGAGCAGAAAGTTTTTAGTTTCATTGGTAAAAAAAAAAACATTATATATTAATAAACATCTAAAAATCTCGAAATATTCGTCATACGTCTCAAAATATTCCAAATTTCTTGAGCAAAATATTTTTATTTAAATCAGCTGCTTGTCATAGAGATATAGTGAGAAAGGCGGAGACCTCAATAGAACACAAGAAAGGAAATACTCAAGCCTTATCCGGAAGAATTTGGGTTGTTTTACTTCTGAGCGTCACTTTTTTGCACACCATGGGCTAAATGGCCAGGTCACATGGACCCCGAAGGCTCAGAGAAGGTTGGGGGAGGGGACCCACTGGAACAGCTCTTGGGAGACAGATGGTAGCCTCCTGTCAAGACCATCCAATGTGTTTTTTAACGTGCACAGAGTATGGCTCTCCCATATAGGGGGCCACTGCTTAACGTCCCATCCGACGGACGGCGGCCTTTCCAAGCCCATCGGTGTCCCCTAAATCTCAACGCTGACCCAGCTGGGACTCGAACCTGGTAACTACAGATTACGAGCCTGGCACGCTACCGATTGAGCTACCTCTATTCGGAAGAAGTAAGTATTTCTTATTCCAGGAGGGACTTTTCATCAGTAGCCAGCACACTAACCACTGTTCCACTGGAACGGCCTCAATGCAGAGAATAATCGAATTATATATATATATATTTTTTTTTGGGGGGGGGGGGGCTTGTTATTAAAATGCGATGAAATGCAGCTGTTCTAGCTAGAGACAATGTTGAATCCGTCCGATCTTTAAATCACAAAAAATCGAGACATAATTCGGATACTTCACGAAATAAAAGCGAAGTACACTGCCCCACCCTATCATCCCCCCCCCCCTCGTTCTCGATGGCACTTCTTTTGCTTCGTCGATGCATTTCTCGTTTCGAAACGGGCATTTCTGGCGAACAGAAAGGAGCCAGAAATAAATCAGTGGCGGCTGACAGCAAATTTACGCTTCGTTAAAGAGTAATAGTGGAGGAGAGGTCAAAATGGGATCGGCGGCTATGCATACCAAAACATCGCTCCAGGATGCTGCTTGAGAAGGAGAGAAGTAAGCGAACATGGGATGCTCTCCATCAAATGGAAGTCATTGTGACAGCAATGGTCTCGGCTCCTTGTGTACGTTACAGTCAGAAAGATATAGCGGTTCTGTTTCCCTGGAGCAGCAGGCCGCAGGAGAAGCAAGCCGCGTGAACCTCAGCCGTTAACACTGTGACCCTCCTGCAGCTCATGATATAAATAATTCACGCCTAATGCCGCCATGTTTTAAAATCAGGAGCGACGCTCTCTCTCCTTTGGAGTAGGTGCACAGGACCGTTGTAAGTAAGACGAAGTGATCTCCAGCGCACGCCTCAACTGCATCGTCCAAATTCTCGAAGGCGAAAAAACTGCACTTCGAAGGCAATGGGCAGAGCTGTGAGTTACTGTAATGGAAGTCCAATAGAAAATTTTTGCCTTGTAAAGTTAGAAACCAGAAAAGGAGATATCATTGTTGCATGCGAGAATGTAAAGTGCCCAAGCCTCTCTTCACACATATATCAGAGTATGGAAGCAACACAAAATTTTTTTTTTTTTTTTTTGAAGAGGGGTCAAGCCATGAAGTAGAGGATTTCCCTCCCTTACCCACTGGAATTTTTGAAAAACCTCAAATTTCATATTTAGCCGTAAAAGTCTATGAAACGTTAGGTGTTAAAAATTCTAAGTTCTAATTTAAGAAATTGCAAAGTTTTGAACCCTTGTGCTGCAATTTAAATTGGGTATAGAGCAATAATTTTCTTGAGAAGGGAAGAAGTAAGCAAACATGGGATTTCCCATCGGGCTCAAGGCAATTTTTCTTTTCGGGTTGGGTTGTTTTACCTCTGAGCGGCACTTTTTTGCACACCATGGGCTAAATGGCCAGGTCACATGGGCCCCGAAGGCTCAGAGAAGGTTGGGGGAGGGGACCCACTGGAACAGCTGTTGGGAGACAGATGGTAGCCTCCCGTCAAGGGCATCCAGCGTGTTCTTTAACGTGCACAGGGTATGGCTCTCCCGCACACGGGGCCACGGCTTAACGTCCCATCCGACGGACGGCGGCCTTTCCAAGCCCATCGGTGTCCCCTACTGACCGTGGGCAGGGCGGGAATTTTGCGGAGATAAATCTCAACGCCGACCCAGCTGGGACTCGAACCTGGGAACTACAGATTACGAGCCTGGCGCGCTACCGACTGAGCCACTCTCGCCCCTTTCTTTTAGGCTCACGTTGACTTGATGCATAACAGTGTTCGAAACTTTGTAACTACAAAGTGCTGTGGAATGAAATGTTACTAATGGTAACATATAACACATGAACAGTTTAAGAAATTATTTAATTTGCAAACAATAATCTGCAATGCTAGATAAGCAATTGGCGTATCCGTCTTTATGCAGTGAGTTCTGGGTGCCGTTGTAACGATGACCCCAGCTCTTGGAAAAATCCCCTCAGAAGCTGAAATGAAAGTGTTAGATATTGCCTCTTCTGAAATTGCTCATTAGGTAATACTTACTTCTTCCTGTCACAAGCTTCGTTCTTACCTGCAGGCACAGAATGATTATTTGTGTACCAGCTGCTAGTGAAGATGGATTCTTAACTTTGACAACAGGATTTTATTCGCAAGAAGAGTACTAATTCTTTTTACCTCTGTTACGAATCAGCTCCCAACCTTGTGAACTGGCAATTTCTGGGACGGGGGTGGCTCAGTCGGTAGCGCGCCAGGCTCGTAATCTGTAGTTCCCAGGTTCGAGTCCCAGCTGGGTCAGCATTGAGATTTATCTCCGCGAAATTCCCCGCCCTGTCCACGGTCAGTAGGGGACACCGATGGGCTTGGAAAGGCCGCCGTCCGTCGTATGGGACGTTAAGCCGTGGCCCCGTGTGTGGGAGAGCCATACCCTGTGCACGTTAAAGAACACGCTGGATGGCCTAGACGGGAGGCTACCATCTGTCTCCCAACAGCTGTTCCAGTGGGTCCCCTCCTTCAACCTTTTCTGAGCCTTCGGGGTCCATGTGACCTGGCCATTTAGCCCATGGTGTGCAAAAAAAGTGCCGCTCAGAGGTAAAATAACCCAACCCAACTGGCAATTTCTACCTACACTATCTTTAACCGAAGGAGGCTCACTCTGGTCACTTCAATCAACTTCTACTGCACTTTCTTAAATGAGTCATTAAATCCTAGGCTCTAAAACCTTTAGTAACTGAGGCAACTCTTTCATGTTACGCTGGTCGAACCTAGTTTCTTTGACCTCGGAATCTCAACGCAGAATCTTATCTCCTCGAACTGAAACTTACCTCTCTCTTACGAAATCAGTGGGAAGAGCTGACACCTGTCGTCGACCACGTCCTCCGTCACAAGTGGTCAAGATGCCGAAACCACTAAGGGAAAAAACTACATTGAAAATTTTTAGGGGTAAAGTTCCTTTGGAAAAGCCACAGGATATCTCATATTGTTTGAAACTCAGTAGAACAGTAGTTCCCCATAATGAGGGAGAAAGGATCGAACAACAAGGGCTGACCTCAACCCCGGAGGATCGGTACAGTCGCTCAAAAAAGTATCCGAACACTACGGCGGATTACAGAAATCAGAAAAAATATCTGTCAACGATCTTTTTAGAAATTAGTGATCTGGCAATCTTCGTGTCACGTGACACGAAGGTTGCCAGATCACTAATTTCTAAAAAAAATCGTTGCCAGATATTTTTTCTGATTTCTGTAATCAACCATAGTGTTCGGATACTTTTTTGAACGATTGTACATCCTCAATGGGACAAGAACAGAATAGAAATCATGACATCCAAGTAAAACACAAAAATGTTTCGAAAACTCTTTAGAGTAATCTTCCCTTTGCTATACTTTTCCTTCTCCAAATTGTTAGTTCAGAAATGCAATGATTTCCATAATAAAAAACGAGTAATCTTAAATGTTTCATTATTAATTAATAATAATTTTAAATTAATTTCTTTCAAGTGTTTCTTTATTAAGAGTGGTTTGAAGGGGATTTAAATGTTTTAGCTATACAGCAAAAGGACTTGGATTCAAACCCCAGTTCAGGAATAATTGATTAACTTCTGATGCGCGATTTCTTTCTGCTGAGGTCTAGTTTCAGCCTCATATTCTTCTTCTGTGTGATCTAATTTACTTTAAAAATTTGTCCAGACCATTGTGGTAAATAGACTACCTCAGGAATATTTTTTTAAAATAATTTTAAGGCATATTGCATTTGTTATATTGGCTGTTTACACTCAAAACCTAAGACGCATTACAATAAGATACATCACTTCTCTGGTCAAAAAAAAAATCTTCTTCATTATAATCCACACCTGACAAAACAGCTCGGATTTTTTGTTTTTTTTTGAAAAGTTCGTTTCAGGGTTAAGTCTCTTTTAAAAAACAATGAGTCAGAAATACCATTCTTCAAATCTCAGCACAAATCATTTTTTTTTTCGCGAAAGGTTTCAATTGAAAACTAATAAATTTTTCCCGAGGCAGATTCTCTCTCGATGTAGCGAAGAATAAAAACGAAATAAAAAGTTTGGATCAGCGTTGAGATTTATCTCCGCAAAACTCCCCGCCCTGCCTACGGTCAGTAGGGGACACCGATGGGCTTGGAAAGGACCGTCGGATGGGACGTTAAGCATGAGAGCCATACCCTGTGCACGTTAAAGAACACTCTTGATGACCTTGACGGGAGGCTGCCATCTGTCTCCCAACAGCTGTTCCAGTGGGTCCTCTCCCCCAACCTTCTCTGAGCCTTCGGGGTCCTTGTGACCTGGCCATTTAGCCCATGGTGTGCATAAAAGTGCAGCTCAGAGGTAAAATAACCCAAAATCGATTAGAAACTCCATTCTCAAACGTTTTGTCGTAAATACCACTAAGATTGAAGAAAAAAAATTTTAATGTCACAAATCTCCACACATTTTTTTGCCCAAAATATGATTCGAATCAGGAAGAACTAAATTTTTTATACTATCGCAGATCAGTTCGTGCCTTACAGTTTGAAAATCTCTGCACTGAAGGGTGAAAAAATTGTCAATTGCAACAGTCAAAATAATGTATTTTCCACAATTTAAATTTAACTCTATTTTTTATGTTATCATACCTTTCTATTACGATAAAGGGAAACGTAATTGATCTTGGATTAAAAACAAAGTTAATCTTCTTTCTTTTTACAATCTCAGTGCAGTATTTTTCCAGAAATATTTCCAGACTGTCAAAACAAAAAGTTCCCGAGCCGTAATTTAAAAAGAGCTTGTCTGAAACATTCCGTTTTACAAAACAAAACCCAGCAGTAGTATAAAAGCTCATCCTTATTCCCCCGAATAGTAGTCCGAATATCCAGACTCCTTCCTAAATTACACTTGTAAACCTCCATTTAGGTTACATCACTACATGCTTTCCAAAATAACTTGTCCATTCAACTGATCCAATACTTTCGCTTCCCACCGTACAAATCCACTCTGTTTTCCCCCACTCCGACCCTGAATGAAAGATTGAACCTGGGATCGTGATCCCTGCTTCTAATGACTCTTCTCACTCTCCCTAGTTCCTCCTCCTCCTCTACCGCATCACCTGCATCGTCCCTATCTCCATGGTAGAGCTAGTGAATGGCCAAGCTTCCGAAATCGCAGATCCATGATCTCGGCTCTGTTGTTTGCGTTTCATTTTAAAATGGGTGATGTTGAGTCGTTTTTTAAATTGTTCTTCCTTCTTACGAGATCAGATCGATCTACCCAAGAGTCGAGAGGCCATGACACGGTTATCTGACCCCAGAGCGTTGTTTCCCGTTCCACTCTCCCTCTATCCTCTTGGAGCACTTCTCCTTCCGCCTCTTCCTCTCCTCTATCGGCCACGCCGGTGTCATATATTCAATAGCTTCGTGTTCTGTAGCAAAGCACGCAGAAAGATGAATAAGATTTTTGCAAA
Source organism: Ryuthela nishihirai (assembly GCA_038380435.1). Lineage (NCBI taxonomy): Eukaryota > Metazoa > Arthropoda > Arachnida > Araneae > Heptathelidae > Ryuthela > Ryuthela nishihirai. The sequence continues at coordinate 41,851,236 of JAWZYU010000011.1, read as the reverse complement.
TATAGTAGAGTGCTGTTGGCGAACCATCCAAGGGTCACGTCCCCTTTTTCTTTTCTGTTTGCTTTCTTTTTATTCGAACTGCGAAATGGTTCAAATGCAGAGAAGAGAGAAAAAAAGAGAACAAAACGAAAGAAGGTTTATTTTTAGGCTGATAAACTATTTCAAAGTTCTCACGTTTCTTGTGAAATGTTGAGGCGCATACGAAACTCAGACTCGATCATGAATGGCATGGTAATAAACATTCCATTCTTTCTACGACGTTCCTCTTGATTTGCGAAGCAAAGGAAAACCATTTAAGACAGAAAAAGTGGTATTCGATGTTTTTTGATAAATTATGTAAATTCTCAGAGATGATGGAGTGGGATAGCGAGTGATTTTTGTTACGTCATGTCACTTCGTTTGGGGAGAGAGTGTGTCTCAGGTAGCATTGCTTAGCGTTAAAATGCTACACTTATTTCTGTAATTTAGTAATTCTGTTTCGGTTTTACGATGAGAAAAACAGATAATTTATAATATTATCATTTATAATTAACTATTATTTTCGTGATTTACCTTTGAATGCTCATTACCTTACCAAAAATTACGACCTTTATAGAAAGAAAAATGTTATATAAATAAATAATAATTAAATACCCCCTCAAGCAGCTGCTTGCCACAGAGGTCTGACAGGAGCCATATACCGTATTTTAATGTGAATAAGGAACCCCTTTTTGTCAAAAATTGGGTCCCAAAAATAGGGGGGTTTCTTGTACAGGAATAGTATTATAGATATTAACAAATTACTCAATTCCTCGAAACTCAAATCTTCATAACTTGCAACACCGCAAGCCTCAAGCCGACACTCAACGGGTCGTGACGTCCTATTGGAGGAGAAGTGCACGCGCTCGTCAAGCAACGGCGCACGCATAAAGAGATCGCCGATGATGAATAAAAAATTTCTTTTTTTTTATATCTTAAAATAAAAATATCTTTGATGAAAAATCAGGGGTTCCTTTTACACGAAGGTTCCTTATACACGTTAAAATACGGTAATATGAAAAAGTGGTCACAGATAATACTAACAGAAACACATAAAGTATTTAATAGTACTATATATAGTCAGCCGTCCCGTGGCCGAGTGGTTAGCACGCTTGGCTACTGATCTGGGTTCGAGGCATGGATGTATGTGTCGTTTTTCTGCTGAGGTCCTGCCATCCTCTCAGACCTTCTACTATGGCGTATAAACTGACAGGCTCCTGTCAGACCTCTGTGGCAAGCAGCTGCTTGAGGGGGTATTTATTTTTTATATATAGTCAGGAGGAAACTTATACCAACCCCCCCCCCCCCAAAAAAAAAAAAAAAAAAAAATTTAACATGTTAAAATAGCTAGGGTTCACATAATTCGAAATGCGGAATCGAGTACAATTAATTTCATATTCTGATCCATATCACAATGCAAACTCTATATTTCCGTTTAATAATATTACAGTTGAAATCGAAATTCGCGAGCTTACATTTGATCTTCACTTGGTTCCGTTTGAGTTGTGTTAAAAAACACTGCACAAAAAATTCTCTGTTAGCGCTGACAATTTAATCAAATATGGCCTAGTGGTTAGCACGCTTGGCTACTTGATCTAAGGAAGCCGGGTTTCGAGCCCCGGTTAACGCATGGATGTATGTGTCGTTTATCTGCTGAGGTTCTGCCATCCTCTCAGACCTTCTACTATGGCATATAAACTGACAGGTTCCTGTTAGACCTCTGTGGCAAACAGCTGCTTGAGGGGGTATTTATTTATTTTATTAAAGAAGAAAGTTTAAATGTGCGTCTGTTTGGGTATCTGTCAGGCTAGAGGCCTTTTTAGATTTTTTTTTGTTCAGGCTTTGTATATTTATTTTGGATTTCACCAAAATAGGCATATGCTACGTGGGAGGCCCTCTGTCCCGGCATCTGGAAAGTTAATTGAAGTAACAGTGCCCAGAGGGGACGGAGGTCACCCCAGTGCTCACGGACGCCCCAGATGGTCCGGAGCGGAGAGAGAAAGGAAGAAAGGGTTGGCAACAACGAGAAGGACAGAGCCGGTCGAGTTTCGAAAGCGTGCAGACGAGAAATTGTAAAGCTGGGAAACCGACTGGTAATAACGGCATTGGGCTCTGGGAATACAGCTGAACAGGCATAGTAAGCTGGTGTTGTTGTAATCTATGTAATTGAGTATATGTCCTCGTCCATCAAGCATGTTTGGAAGGTTAAATAAATATTTGTTATTTTAAAGTAAAGGCTGGAGTTGAACCAATTTATTGGGTAGGAGCCTCAGTATTGAGTCCCTGCTATCGTGATAAAACCGTTGATTTTTCTTCCGAAAAACTCTTTCACCCGTCGCGTATTGCGATCGAACTGAGGGGACGTTCCTAAGTGGTCCCAATAGACAAACAAACGAAGAAGCAACCTCACAAAGTGGCGCAGCCGCCAGTACGCAACAGAGGTGAAAGTAGTGGCGAAGGTGACGGAAGAGTTCCGACATCCATTGTAAGCTGACCAGAACAAGGCTGATACTGCCAAGAGTGTCCTGCGGTGTGCTTCAGGCGATAGAATAGCTGTGAAGGTACCTGAAGAATCGTGCATCACGTTCGAACTGTGGAAAAAGCTGTGAAGGTGACGGAAAAGTTGAACATCCACTGGGAGCTGACCAGCGCAAGGCTGATACTACCAAGAGTGTTCCGACTGTGTGCTTCAGGTGGCAGACTGACGAGGCGGTTTTTACCTGTCATCACATCGGAGGTAAGTATCCTCTTACTCTAGGGGCGAGTAGTTAGATACGGCAGAGGCCGGTGACAATAGACAGAGAGTCGGATGCTGCGGAAGACATGAGAGGGTTGAGGGATTATGGCAATGACAACGATACGGATATGCTGCAGAGCAGGACCAGAAAGCAGAGAGCTAAAGAAAGGATTGGATATGATTTTGAATTAGAGAGGATGAGGTTAGAGATGCAACTGAGAAGGGAAGAGAGAGAGGCGGCATAAAGGGAAAAGGAGAGAGAGGCAACGGAAAGGGAAAAGGAGAGAGAGGCGGCAGAAAGAGAAAAGGAGAAAGAGCATGAGTATAGAATGCTGGAACTGCAAATGAGGAATGCAAACGAGGAGAGGGGTGATGTGCAAACGGTGGCAGTTTCTAGTAATCCAGCAGATGCGCGGCTGGCTAATTATATAAAATTATTGGGAAATATGTTAGCTGGAAGCCCTAAAAACCCAGAAGAGGTGATAAATCTCTTTGAGACAGTGGAAAGGGGATTTAAGATATATGAAGTACCAGAGGAGTTTCAAGGCAAAGTCATCATTTCTTTTTTAGATGGTAAATATGCAAATCACGTTTTTCGAAAATTAAGTGCAGAGGATTTTGCTAATTATAAAAAAGTTAAAGAGGCTGTATTAAAAGAGTTTAAGCTCACTCCCTCTGTGTACAAGAGAAAGTTTGAAACTATCGCGAAAGAACCGAATGAGTCATATAATCAGTTAGCCTCGAGACTCAGAAATAGCTGGGATTACTACGTCCGCAGTAGGAAAGTGACAAGATTTGAGGAGCTTATGGACCTGATAGTGTCGGATAAGTTACGTGATAGCCTTCCTCAAGACACTCATGCTTACGTAGTACAGAAAGAGACAGTCATGGGCAAAAGCAGACGAAATAGCCACGTGGGCAGAAATCCATCTAGCCAGTGTAAACGGAATGGAAGAGGTCCAAACTTTTAAGGAGGTAAGGCATAGACAATATGCAGAACGTGTTGTTTCCCCCCAGCAGAGGATAGACTCAGAGAGAAATCATTCGAGCAGAAGGTATCAATCGGCAGTTAATTTAGCTGAATATAGAAATATCCCAAAGGTAAGGAGGTGCCATAAATGTAGATCCGATGAACGTTTGATGAGAGATTGCCCACTGAGAACTGGGGACCGTGAGAGCCGAACTCAGGTGTACCAAGTTAGCACCTTGAATCAGAATTCTGAAGATGTTTGTGAGGCAACAATAGGAAGGGTTACGACACATTCAAAGCCAAGTCCAAACAGTCTAGTAATGGGACAGGGAGAGATACGTATCCCAGTAGATTATGAATTCGAATCAAATTTCGAATCAGATGTGGCGACCAGACAGCTAGAGCAGTCGTGGATTCGGGGGCAGACCTGACAGTAATCAAAAAGGGTATGCTGAACGAAGAAAAACACCCGGTAAAAGACCATCTGGTGTTGCATGGACCGTTTGGTGATGCCAAAAGGGCAGAGGTAAAAGAGCTGCCTTTAAGTTTGACTGATGGCTCAGACAATAGCACTGGGAGTGGCGGAGAAATTAAAGTGCTATGCGCAGTAGTAGCAAATCTGCGGAAGGAGGTACTCCTGAGTGTGTAAGCTTATAGTAAGCTAATTAAAAAGATGAAGAGAAGACCTGTAACTGGTAACCCCAGGAGGAAAATCCACGAGCCGTGGGCCAATACAGGAAGCTGCTATGAAAGAGGTAGAGAAATTCCAGTTAGAAAAAGGGAAATGTATGCTCCATGGAGACCGTCCAATCAACGCCGTTCTATCTCCCAGCCCAAACATGTGCAGCAATCTGTCAGACTCGATGTCTACGATGATCAAAATTATGCAGGGGAGGGAGCGAACATGGCAATTAGAGGTAACAATGGGTCAGGCCGACGCCAATGTCGACGACATTCAGCCTATGGAGTCAGAGGGTACGTACGGGAAGGTGATATCTAGGTAGTCACGAAAGGTGTGCATAGCCTTTCACATGGGATGTCACCTGTGGACGAATGAACACCACCAGTACGGCATACCTTCGTCAAAGACAGTTATTAGTGAGAGGATTAATTTATAAACTCTTTACTCTCGGACAACTACTTCAGTCACAAGGTTTTTTTTTTTGTTTGAAGAAAAAAGACAATAGTTAGACTCAGTGCACCAGTATATACCTAGGAGTTATTTTATATTTAAGTGTAGTGTACATGGATGTGTAAAAGATGTGCCAATTCGCAGAGAATTTATAGAATTCATAAAGCGCCTTCGAACTCTGAATTTTATGGCATTGAACTCTAAGATTTACGGGAAAATGAACTCTAATTTTCAGCGTTCAACTTGACTTTTTAGTCAGCAGTTAAGAGGACTAACTACTGACTTCTGGCAGGGAGGTGTCAGGCTAGAGGCCTTTTTAGATATTTTTTTGTTCAGGCTTTGTATATTTATTTTGGATTTCACCAAAATAGGCATATGCTACGTGGGAGGCCCTCTGTCCCGGCATCTGGAAAGTTAATTGAAGTAACAGTGCCCAGAGGGGACGGAGGTCACCCCACTGCTCACGGACGCCCCAGATGGTCCGGAGCGGAGAGAGAAAGGAAGAAAGGGTTGGCAACAACGAGAAGGACAGAGCCGGTCGAGTTTCGAAAGCGTGCAGACGAGAAATTGTAAAGCTGGGAAACCGACTGGTAATAACGGCATTGGGCTCTGGGAATACAGCTGAACAGGCATAGTAAGCTGGTGTTGTTGTAATCTATGTAATTGAGTATATGTCCTCGTCCATCAAGCATGTTTGGAAGGTTAAATAAATATTTGTTATTTTAAAGTAAAGGCTGGAGTTGAACCAATTTATTGGGTAGGAGCCTCAGTATTGAGTCCCTGCTATCGTGATAAAACAGTTGATTTTTGTTCCGAAAAACTCTTTCACCCGTCGCGTATTGTGATCGAACCGAGGGGACGTTCCTAAGTGGTCCCAATAGACAAACAAACAAAGAAGCAACATCACAGTATCTGTTCGTGTCCCCTGCCCCCAGAAGAACTACAGGCACCAAATTTTGCATGAATATTTCTTTCACGCAGGGAAAGAGTATAGGCTATGTGCGAACCCACTGGGGCCAACAGAAATTGGGGTGGGCGGTTTAATTTCTCGAAATCCCCATTGACTTAACATTAGCGGTTAAAAACCGGTGTCTCTCATAGACTTCGCATTACAAATTAAAGATAAAATCATAAGACTAAACATTATTCAAAATCAAGTAGGGAGTGCCATCTACTGAAGCTTTATAGTTTCGGAGGTCCCCTAAAAAGGAGGAGAAAAATTGTACCAAGGGGAGGGGCTGACAAATTGACTGTAATCAGTTCTATGCCAAGTTTGTGAAGTGGGAGTGCCTTCTACTATTTATTTTAGAGAGTTTCAGATCTCCCCTCAAAAGTGTGGAGAAAAATGTTTTCGAGAAGGTGGGGATCGGGATATAGGGCGAACAGATCGTAATTTTATTCCAATGAAAACTTGCGACGTGGGGAATTGTATCTACTATATACTACTATTTACTATATATAGAGTTTCAGAACTGAGCAACGACAGGTAAAGTTGCTAGTAGGATTATTATATTTACAGGTGAATTTGAAACGCCCGAACATCAAGAGATAACAGTTTAAAATCAGCAGATATAAACGTTAGCTGTGGCTTACCATACGAAAAGAGAAAAGAATCGATAACCTTTTCGGAGACAAGAATAAAGGAAACTAAAAGTCATTTATTCTCACACCTACTTGATCTAAGTACCTAAATGAAAATCGGCGTACAAATAGTTTCCAGTTGTGCCAGCTTTGAGAATATTCTCCGCTAACTCCCGTTGTTCCCTCGTTGAGAAAAGGGACAACATTGTACCTGTAAAAGCCACTGTCCTTCGGATAAGATGTTAGATGTGTTCCCATACGCAAGAGAGACATACCCTGTGCATATTCCTTCCTTGAAATTCCAGATAGTAGATGCCTCGGGGGTAGTGATATGGCATTGTCTCATGGCTACTGCCTGTGTCTGGGTTCGAATCCCACGATGTCATGGTTAAGATGTTAGCCGTGATCCCATATGCAAGAGAGACATACCTTGTGCACGTTCCTTCCTTGAAATTCCAGAGAGTAGCTGCCTCAGGGGTAGTGATATGGCATTGGCTCATGGCGACTGCCTGTGTCTGGGTTCGAATCCCATGATGTCATCGTTAAAATGTTAGCCGTGATCCCATAGACAAGAGAGACATACCTTGTGCATGTTTCCTTTCTTGAAATTCCAGAGAGTAGCCACCTCGGAGTAGTGATATCGCATTGGCTCATGGCGACTGCCTGTGTCTGGGTTCGAATCCCATGATGTCATGGTTAAGATGTTAGCCGTGATCCCATACACAAGAGAGACATACCTTGTGGACGTTCCTTTCTTGAAATTCCAGAGAGTAGCCACCTCGGAGTAGTGATATGGCATTGGCTCATGGCGACTGCCTGTGTCTGGGTTCGAATCCCATGATGTCATGGTTAAGATGTTAGCTGTGATCCCATACGCAAGAGAGACATACCTTGTGCATGTTTCTTTCTTGAAATTCCAGAGAGTAGCAACCTCGGAGTAGTGATATCGCATTGGCTCATGGCGACTGCCTGTGTCTGGGTTCGAATTCCATGATGTCATGGTTAAGATGTTAGCCGTGATCCCATACGCAAGAGAGACATACCTTGTGCATGTTCCTTTCTTGAAATTCCAGAGAGTAGCCACCTCGGAGTAGTGATATCGCATTGGCTCATGGCGACTGCCTGTGTCTGGGTTCGAATCCCTTGATGTCATGGTTGTGTGATCATGTTTTGCATATTGTAGGAGAAACCAAGAAGGCTAATAGAGCTCATTGGTTATCTCCATCCTCTTGAAAAATTTTGTATTTATAATTTATTTTGTACCATATTCATCTGAAACGTATTTCAAATTTCTAGGAGATATGCTGGAAAAATCAGAAGGTATAGCAACGTGTACATCAGAATTTTTAAAATATATGTGTGAACTGAAATGCTAGTTTATTAGGTACAACACCACTCGTCCCATAAACAGTTCATTCCAACATATAATATGTCACGTGACGCGGTGTGCGATAGAAATCAGACAGACCAGCTCTTCGAACATCAGTTAGAGTTGGATTGAAGATCAGAATGGGCAAAACGAGCGACCTGAGTGACCTTGACTGTGGTATGAGAGTTGGTGCTAGGCGTGCCGGTTCTAGCATCTCCCAAACGGTCATCCTCCTGGGCTCTTCACGCACAACCGTTTCAAGGGTTTACCGAGAATAATACGAAAAGCAAAAAACTACCATGATCGGCGATATTGTGGACGAAAACAGTTTGTGGGTCAGAGAGGTCAAAAAGAGACTGCCGATAATCGTGCAAGCGAACAGACGGGCCACAAAGAGGCAAATCATAGCACAATTAAACACTGGTGTGCAGAAAGTCATCTCCGAATGCACCACATATCGGACCTGGTCGTGGGGTTGGGTTGTTTTACCTCTGAGCGGCACTTTTTTGCACACCATGGGCTAAATGGCCAGGTCACATGGACACCGAAGGCTCAGAGAAGGTTGGGGGAGGGGACCCACTGGAACAGCTGTTGGGAGACAGATGGTAGCCTCCCGTTAAGGCCATCCAGCGTGTTCTTTAACGTGCATAGGGCATGGCTCTCCCGCACACGGGGCCACGGCTTAACGTCCCAACCGATGGACGGTGGATGGGACGTTCAGACGTTATTTCAGACGGCGGCCTTTCCAAGCCCATCGGTGTCCCCTACTGACCGTGGGCAGGGCGGGGAATTTTGCGGAGATAAATCTCAACGCTGACCCAGCTGGGACTCGAACCTGTGAACTACAGATTACGAGCCTGGCGCGCTACCGACTGAGCCACCCCCGCCCCGACCTGGTCGTGAATGGGTCTACATAGCCGCTGATATAGTCAGCGAAGAACACGAAAACAGTCTCCATTAGGTGCAGGAGCATTGACACTGGACCGTTGAAAACTGGAAAATGGTAGCCTGGTCGGACGAATTAAGGTTCCATTTGCATCATGATAATAGAAGGATCAGAATTTGGCACAAGCAACATGAAGCCATGGAGCCGTCTGGTGTCAACAGTACAGGCTGGTGGTGGCGGTTGATGGTGTGGGGAATGTTTTCCTGTCATACATTAGGCCCCCTGATACCCATCGAAGGACATCTGAACGCCACGGCATATTTGAACATCGTTGCTGACCAAGTTAATCCTTTCATGACTACAATTTATCCTCACCCAAATGGACACGTTCAGTATGATAATGCACCTGCTCACAAGGCATGCATCGTCACCGAGTGGTTCCAGGAACATGCCGGGAGTTTTCTTTGCTTCATTGGCCTGCATACTCCCCAGATCTAAACGCTATCAAACATCTTTGGGATGAAGGGTAAGGGCTGTTCGTAGCGAGACTGTTCTGCCGTCCAATTTTCAGCAAGTGCACGACACAATTATTTACCCATGGTACAACATTCCTGCACGATGCATCCAGCATCTTATAAGTTCCATGCCCCGACGAATTCGGACTGTCTGAAGTCCAAAGGAGAAGCAACATGCTGCTAGAGAGGTGTATGTAATAAACTGGCATCTCAGTGTATATGCATACCCTCTTGTATAACTCTTAATACAAGTATTTTAACAGATTTTCTAAACTGCCGGAAAAAGTAGTTTACCGCTGAATTCGGATCTCACTTACGACTCAGAAGCTGAAGATCATCGACTTTCAAATGAATCATTTACATTAATTACAGTGATTCGCATGAGATTAAAAAAGAAAGATTAAGAAGCACTGAAAAAACTCTACTCCACTGGATAAGTAAAAGTGTTGTGTTTATTTTCCATTTCCGGAAGCAATTCTGCATCACATCGACCGTTAACGGAGTGTCATCCACTCCTCTCCATCCTCATCCTCTCCATCTTTGCTCACCCGTGCCACATTCCTGGATGCAGTAAATTATCTGTTTCGAAAGACTACGATCTCCTGCACTCAATTCTATTTCGGTGATGATCCGAGAAGCAGTAGGGATGCTGTCGACTCTTAAGGGGATGAGGGGATGATACGTGAGAGGATGCTCTAGGATCTCATTCTCCTCCCGCCTCTCATTCAGTCAGAGTAAGAGACTTCTGTGGTAACTGAGTGGAACTAGAAGTCAAATTGTGGCAAGGAAAATAGGTCCTTCGAAATAGTACAGTTGAACCTATATTCAGTAAGTGGTGACATTAGCATTTGAATTTAAAGTTTTATTTTTAAAAAAGATAATATGACTTCGACTGATATTGAGAAATTTCTGCAGGAGGGAAAATATAAACTGTCCCACTTTCGTGCCAAGTGGACTACCCGAGGGGAAAAAAATATTCTCTAGTGTACCCACTTGGTACGGAAATGCGGCAGAAACTTGTTAGTATAAAATTTCATGAATGAAATCGTAAAGGAAAGGTTGTGTTGTTTTACCTCTGGGAGACAGTTTTTTTTTGCACACAATGGGCAAAATGGCCAGCTCGTAAGGGTTGGGTTGGGTTGTTTTACCTCTGAGTGACACTTTTTTGCACACCATGGGCTAAACGGCTAGGTCACATGGACCCCGAAGGCTCAGAGAAGGTTGGGGGAGGGGACCCACTGGAACAGCTATTGGGAGACAGATGGTAGCCTCCCGTCAAGGCCATCCAGCGTGTTCTTTAACGTGCACAGGGTATGGCTCTCCCGCACACGGGGCCTCAATGCTGACCCAGCTGGGACTCGAACCTGGGAACTACAGATTACGAGCCTGGCGCGCTACCGACTGAGTCACCCCGCCCCAGCTCGTAAGGACTACAAGGGTTCAGAGAAGGCTGGGGTTACAGGACTCACTGGACAGCTGTTATGAGAGAGATGGAAGGTCCTGTCAGGGCTATCCAGCTTGTTCTTTAACATGCACAGGGTATGGTTTCACGCACATGAGTTACGGCTTAATGTTCCTTCCGACGGAGGGCGGCCTTTCCTAGGATCTCGGGGGCCCCTGCTGACTAAGGGCAGGGTGGAGGATTTGCAGAGATAATTATCAATCTGGCCTATGTGGGATTCGAACCTCGAGAGTGCAGATTACGAATCTGGAATGAAAGGAAGATGAGTCATTAGCAGAAAAACAATGCAACATTCATACCTCGTGCGGGATTCGAACCCGGTTACTTATGCTCCGCAAAACACTGCACCGTTTCATTTATTGTGTTGATCGCTGAAAACTTGTATGGCGAGGCATGATGATAATTCTTCCTGGAAAATTAGCTGCGTGATTGCTAAATCATTTTTTATGCTATGTTTAGAGTTCGGTTGCTAATAATCACATATTTCGTAGAACAGGGGGCGGGGGTGGCTCAGTCGTTAGCGCGCCAGGCTCGTAATCTGTAGTTCCCAGGTTCGAGTCCCAGCTGGGTCAGCGTTGAGATTTATCTCCGCAAAAATTCCCTGTCCTGCCCACGGTCAGTAGGGGACACCGATGGGCTTGGAAAGGCCACCCTCCGTCGGATGGGACGTTAAGCCGTGGCCTCGTGTGCGGGAGAGCCATACCCTGTGCACGTTAAAGAACACGCTGGATGGCCTTGACGGGAGGCTACCATCTGTCTCCCAACAGCTGTTCCAGTGGGTTCCCTCCCCCAACCTTCTCTGAGCCTTCGGGGTCCTTGTGACCTGGAAATTTAGCCCATGGTGTGCAAAAAAGTGCCGCTCAGGGGTAAAACAACCCAACCCAATCGGATCAATTAAAAATGGGCTCGCTACTCGCTTTAACAACGAGCTCGATATATTAAGCAAAAATGAGTAGTGGTAAAAAAACTCACATGGAATGTTTTCATTGGCTTGAATGAGGTAAAACAACCCAACCCAACTCGTAGAACAGAGTTTATTTTTTATTACTCGATATTCACTTTAATTTTTTTACCAAATCATGGTCACAGATTTTTATGTATTGTCCTTGTTAGTTGATTCTACTATCGACACCAAAATGATTTCTTTGCTCCAGCTTTATTTAATTCTGAGTTTTCGGATTCTTTATCAGAAAATCATCGAAAGAGCTGTTAAATTCTTGCATCAAGAGTCACTCTAAAAGGCTCCAAAATAAGAAAAACTACAATGAGCGAAATTTTCAGCCAAAAATTCGCTTTCAGCATTATCAAAAAAATTTGTTAAAAACAATTTTAAATGTATTATTTGAAGTTTTAACAAACAATCGCTGCTTAGGTTCTGCAGCTAAAAAGACTTACACTCAGTGGCATACAATCGAAGACACAAGTTACATTTCCTGTTATCTAATCAAAGACACTATTGTACTCAACGCTATGTAAGGGAAGACGTTGTTGTATCCAACGCTATGTAATGGAAGACATTGTTGTATCCAACACTATGTAATGGAAGACATTGTTGTGTTCAACGATATGTAAGGGAAGACACTGTTGTACTCAACCCTATGTAAGGGAAGACATTGTTGTATCCAACGTTGTGTAATGGAAGACACTGTTGTATTCAACGTTATATAATGGAAGACACTGTTGTTTTCAATGCTATGTAATAGAAGACACTGTTGTACTCAACGCTGTGTAATGGAAGACATTGTTGTACTCAACGCTATGTAATGGAAGACATTGTTGTATTCAACACTATGTAATGGAAGACACTGTTGTGTTCAACGATATGTAAGGGAAGACACTGTTGTACTCAACGCTATGTAAGGGAAGACATTGCTGTATCCAACGTTGTGTAATGGAAGACACTGTTGTATTCAACGTTATATAATGGAAGATACTGTTGTTTTCAATGCTATGTAATGGAAGACACTGTTGTACTCAACGCTGTGTAATGTAAGACAATGTTGTACTCAACGCTATGTAAGGGAAGACATTGTTGTAATCAACGCTATGTAATGGAAGACACTGTTGTACTCTATGCTATGCAATGGAAGACATTGTTGTATTCAACGTTTTGTAATGGGTTGGGTTGGTTCATTTTACCTCTGAGTGGCACCTTTTTGCACACCATGGGCTAAATGGCCAGGTCACATGGACCCTGAAGGCTCAGAGAAGGTTGGGGGAGGGGACCCACTGGAACAGCTGTTGGGAGACAGATGGTAACCTCCCGTCAAGACCATCCAGCGTGTTCTTTAACGTGCACAGGGTATGGCTCTCCCGTGCACGAGGCCACGGCTTAAAGTCCCATCCGATGGACGGCGGCCTTTCTAAGCCCATCGGTGTCCCCTACTGACCGTGGGCAGGGTAGGGAGTTTTGCAGAGATAAATCTCAACGTTGACCCAGCTGGGAGTCGAACCTGAGAACTGCAGATTACGAGCCTGGCGCACTACCGACTGAGTCACCCGTTATGTAATGGAAGACACTGTTGTATTCATTGTTATGTAATGGAAGACACTGTTGTACTCAACGCTATGTAATGGAAGACATTGTTGTAATCAACACTATGTAATGGAAGACACAGTTGTATTCAACGCTATTTAATGGAAGACACAGTTGTACTCAACGCTATGTAATGGAAGACATTGTTGTAATCAACACTATGTAATGGAAGACACAGTTGTATTCAACGCTATTTAATGGAAGACACAGTTGTACTCAACGCTATGTAATGGAAGACATTGTTGTAATCAACACTATGTAATGGAAGACAGTTGTATTCAACGCTATTTAATGGAAGACACAGTTGTATTGAACGCTGTGTAATGGAAGACATTGTTGTAATCAACACTATGTAATGGAAGACACAGTTGCATTCAACGCTATTTAATGGAAGACACAGTTGTACTCAACGCTGTGTAATGGAAGACATTGTTCTACTCAACGCCATGTAATGGGAGACACTGTCGTACTTAATGTTATAATAGAAGACACTGTTACAACAAATTGTGTGCAAAAGAAGTGCCGCTCAGAGGTAAAACAACCCAACTCAATGTTATAACAGAAGACAGTTATACTCAATGTTATGCAATCGGGACACTGTTTTGAAAATGTACGGTTATACACTTATTGTAATTGTAAAATACACTGTTATATTCATTATTATGTCATCGAAGATACTGCTACAATCAATGTTGTCAATCAAAGACACCGTTTATTGAATGCCATGTAATCGAAGACATTGTTATACTACCGATACACACTCAGTGATGTCTAATGGTAAACAATCAACTTTCACAATCAGACACTGTTCCACTTACATTCAAATCTGCGCACATTAGTTCATTATTTGCCACCCAGTTTCTCAGGTATTGTTACTCGATGTTGACAACATTGTTGTCCATACAACAACATACAATTTGTTGTCATACAACACAGAAGAGAGAGAAATATGTGTCTTTACACTGTCTCACCTAAAATAAAAAAGCTTTAAAAGTGAAAAAAACAAAGATTATGTATAGAAGAAATTTCGTTCTGTTTTTATGTGACGTCAGTTCGATTGAAATGGCGATAAAAGAAAAACGCATACCTGTCGCAGAGGACAATTCCGGTAAGACAGGAATAAAGTCGTCATTATGGAAATGGGGAAAAATCCAACTTGAGAATTTAATAGAGAAGGAAAGTAATGGAATAGAGGGGCATTTGGGTGGAAAGATCTGAGTAGGGAAGCCCTCGCTGACATGCAAGGAGGGTGTGAGTGGGAGGCGGGGAGAGCATTTGACTCGGAGTTATATAGTCCGAACAAGATGATGAAAATGGGAGATATTAGGCAGAGGAGTCAAAATAGAGATGCGGTTTTTATTCGATTTGAGGTTGGCGCAGTTTTGCTTATATGTCAAGTCGTTTGGGGCTTTATCGTTGTTGTTGTGGTGGTGGTTTTTATTTTCAGAAATCGTTCAAACTAGAAAATAAATGAAAATTTTGATGTCTTTTTGTGCCTAACGTAAAGGATGTAATTTTGAATATAAGAAAATAATTTCCGAAGGAATCTTGAATATTATAGCTGTTATTCAAATGAGTCAAGCCAATAACCTACACACATTCGTAATCCATGGAGCTGAAATATTAATTCTGAAAACGTACACTAATATTCTTAGTAAGCAGATTACAATGCATATAAGGTTATAACGAGAAAAAGAAAAGAGAAATATGGGGTGTGGAGGGGGGGAGGTAAGGAAAAAATATTGACATTTATTAAGTTTTTATGTTGATGTAGTAAGAGCCATTCTATATATACTGCTCACAAAAATTAGGGGATATTTCAAAATGAATATGAAGCGATAAAAATATCCCTTAATTTTTGTGAGCAGTATAGTTCATAGATGCTAACTAAATGATTAATTATCGCCAGAGATAGCTAATAATCCTCTATTGGTCGGTGAGTGTTATTTGAATTTTATCCTTCAAACTATGGGTTATAAAGGCAGGAGGAATAATTTCTCTGTATCGCTCTGATGAAACTGCATATTTAAATTTGAGAATTCTTTTATTCAAATGGCTTATTCTAATACTGCTGCATTCCTGCCCTTAGACTTGTTTAAACGAAAAAGCCGCAAATTGAGAGCCATGCCAGGAGAAGAATCGTGTGTGCTTTGACTCTCTTCTGTAAATAAAAAGCAATTCGAGAAAAATTGCCAAAATGAGAAATATCAAAAATTGAAAAAGTTTGTTTTGATGTCTTTTTCCTCATTTAAGGAGGCGAAGTAATTAATGAGGCGAGGCAATTAAGGTGCCTCTTAATTCCACGGTTCTCAGGCTTGGGTTGGGTTGGGTTGTTTTACCTCTGAGCGGCACTTTTTTGCACACCATGGGCTAAATGGCCAGGTCACATGGACCCCGAAGGCTCAGAGAAGGTTGGGGGAGGGGACCCACTGGAACAGCTGTTGGGAGACAGATGGTAGCCTCCCGTCAAGGCCATCCAGCGTGTTCGTTAACGTGCACAGGGTATGGCTCTCCCGCACACGGGGCCACGGCTTAACGTCCCATCCGACGGACGGCGGCCTTTCCAAGCCCATCGGTGTCCCCTACTGACCGTGGGTAGGGCGGGGAATTTTGCGGAGATAAATCTCAACGCTGACTCAGCTGGGACTCGAACCTGGGAACTACAGATTACGAGCCTGGCGCGCTACCGACTGAGCCACCCCCGCCCCTCGGTTCTCAGGGCAGTTCCCAGGTTCGAGTCCCAACTGTGGAAACGTTCAGAATTTTCCCCCTCTAACTCCCGTTCTGCCTTCGGTTAGAAAGGGGCACCAAGGACTTGAAAGGATATCGCCGTCTGTCGGATGATACATTAAGCCGTGGCCCCGTATGCGGTAGAGTCATACCTTGTGACGTTTAAAACACCTTGGCGGGATGCTTCTATCTGTCTCCTAACAGCCGTCCAGTGGATCCCCTTCACCAACCTGTTGTACTCAATGTTATAAATGGGGTCGAGGGTGGCTGTCTGTAGCACTCCTGGCACGTAATCTGCAGTTCCCAGGTTCGAGTCCTAGCAGTGCCAGCATTGAGATTTATCTCTGCAAAACTCCCCGCCCTGACCTCGGTCAGTATGAGACACTGATGGGTTTGGAAAAGCCGCCGTACGTCGTATGGGATGTTAAACTGATTCCGTGTGCGAGAGAGTCATACTCTGTGCGCGTTAAAGAACACGCTGGATGGCCTTGATGGGTTTGGATTCGATTATTTTACCACTGAGCGGCACTTTTTTGCACACCATGGGCTAAATAGCCAGGCCACAGAACCCCGAAGGCTCAGAGAAGGTTGGGGGAGGGGACCCACTGGAACAGCTGTTGGGAGACAGATGGTAGCCTCCCGTCAAGGCCATCCAGCGTGTTCTTTAACGTGTTACAGGGTATGGCTCTCCCGCACACGGGACCACGGCTTAACGTCCCATCCGATGGACGGCGGCCTTTCCAAGCCCATCGGTGTCCCCTACTGACCGTGGGAAGGGCGGGGAATTTTGCGGAGATAAATCTCAACGCTGACCCAGCTGGGACTCGAACCTGGGAACTACAGATTACGAGCCTGGCGCGCTACCGACTGAGCCACCCCCGCCCCAGGCCTTGATGGGAAGTTACCATCTGTCTCCTAACAGCTGTTAGTGGGTCCCTTTTTCCAATCTTCTCTGAGATTTTAGGGGCTCTTGTGACCTGGCCAGTTAGCTCATTGTGTGAAAAGGGTACCGCTCAGAGGTAAATCAAGCCAACCTAAGCCTCATTTCAGTAGTTTCTTACTTATTTCAAGAAATAAAAAATTCTGCTATTTCATAAAGATAAAGCGATTAAAAGGAGGATGTTTACGAACTTTAATAATTTATCTCCGCCCCATATGTTTTTAACTCGTTTAAAAAAAGAAGAAAAATTGGAATGAAATAAAAATGAGCCATTGTTTTTATTTTGCAATCCGTTCTGTTCCACCCTAGACATCCGACATTTTTTATTTTAGAGAAAAGAAAAATTCTTGGAGCTCAATGTGTACTAATGAAATTTTTGATTTTACATTACAATTTCCACGTTTAGACGGTTTCAAATTTGGAAAATGCAAAATTTTAAAGGAATGTTGTAAAAGATCTCTTCGTGCTAGAAGTTTTAAATTTGATGACAGAATGTGATGGTCAAGGAGTTTGCATCAACAGCAGCAATTTAGCATATTATGTGAGAGAAAAAAGTGCAACTTTGGGGCAAAACAACCCCCAGTCCAAGAAAAACGCTATTTATTTTTTTTACTGTTAGTCTGATCTTGATAACGGTTTCGCATTTTCTTATTAAATATGAAATAAAATTCACTTGAAAGCTAAGTAAGTTCTGCTTTAGGTGTTATTAATTCATATTAAGTTATAAAATCTTTCGGAAATCTCAGTATACTTACTCCACTTACTCCTGTTTTAAGTATTCCTTGTCAAACTGGTTCTATTTCAAAGCAAGCTGCTTGAAAAAGGCTTAGTGACCAAAAGTTAAAGATAAAACTATAAATCATTACAGCTTTTGTCGAAATTTTCCCGTCTCCTCCAACTTTACTCTATCATTTACCTGCCATAACCTGTAGTAACAAATAATTTCGAAAATAATAAGTAACAATATAAAAGGATAATACTTCTTTCCTCACTAAGAAAAACAAAAATCAAACTACTAAAAATCACTAAAACCACCTACTTAAAGCATAACAATGCCTGCCAAGAAAAACCACTAAAACTTCGCTATAGAGCGTAACAATATGCACTTGAAGCAATTTCGTGTCGAGCGAGCCTGAAAGAAATAAAAACGGGAAGGATGAATTGGCAACTAGGAATTGTGACCTGAGCGAGAGGGAGGAAGATATTGGAGTGATGACCTGGTTACCACGGTGCGGCGACATCTCGTCACTCCAGGTTCAATGCTAACGGCATCAGCACCATTCCTAAAGTAGGCAGAGAGAGGTTCTAGAGGAGATGTTGCTGACTTGGCTCTCGGCGGCAAGTCGTCCTGTCGCAGCTGACCGTAACGACGTTGTATCTTCACCACGTGTCGGCAGCGGAAGCATCAAGAGGGAAGAGGATCCACGTGCGTAGAGAAGGGATGTGGAAGGGATGTTGTTTCAGCTGGGAATAGGAGGAGTGATGCAGTACGTGAGCTTAAGGGATGATAAACACAAGATGAAAGATGTGACAAAATCTCTTTTTTCTTATTTATGAACCATTCTTTTTAATGACTAATTTGCCTTCACAGTTAATGTGCGGGAGTGAATATTTATAATCAGCTGGAAATGAATACTAGATCAGTTGTTTTCAAACTATTTTCATTCATCCCTTTCTCCTCGGGGCGGGGGTGGCTCAGTCGGTAGCGCGCCAGGCTCGTAATCTGTAGTTCCCAGGTTCGAGTCCCAGCTGGGTCAGCATTGAGATTTATCTCCGCAAAATTCCCCGCCCTGCCCACGGTCAGTAGGGGACACCGACGGGCTTGGAAAGTCCGCCGTCCGTTGGATGGGACGTTAAGCCGTGGCCCCGTGTGCGGGAGAGACATACCCTGTGCACGTTAAAGAATACGCTGGATGGCCTTGACGGGAGGCTACCATCTGTCTCCCAACAGCTGTTCTAGCGGGTCCCCTCCCCCAACCTTCTCTGAGCCTTCGGGGTCCATGTGACCTGGCCATTTAGCCCATGGTGTGCAAAAAAGTGCCGCTCAGAGGTAAAACAATCCAACGTTAAAGAACACGCTGGGTGGCCTTGACGAGAGGCTACCATCTGTCTCCCAACAGCTGTTCCAGTGGGTCCCCTCCCCCAACCTTCTCTGAGCCTTCGGGGTCCATGTGACCTGGCCATTTGCCCATGGTGTGCAAAAAAGTGCCGCTCAGAGGTAAAGCAATCCAACGTTAAAGAACACGCTGGGTGGCCTTGACGGAAGGCTACCATCTGTCTCCCAACAGCTGTTCCAGTGGGTCCCCTCCCCCAACCTTCTCTGAGGCTTCGGGGTCCATGTGACCTGGCCATTTAGCCCATGGTGTGCAAAAAAGTGCCGCTCAGAGGTAAAACAACCCAACCCTTTCTCCCCAAAGACTACTTTTTCACAGCATGCACCCTAACCCTTTAATGATGAAATATACCTTTATTTATATTCTACGTGTAACTGCTGTATGTAATATTTATTTCGTTTTTCTTTGCTTCGTGCAAGAAGATGCTTGAAACAGGCAGGAGAAGGATTCATTACTTATTGAAGTTACAAAATAACTCAATGTCTTCAGCAAAATAAAAATATAAAATGGAAGGAAATCATTTTCTAGAAACATTAGCCGAACAAATGGCGAAGCACATGAAAAAATGTTATACATTCATTTTAATATAATTTTATTTACTGGAGAGTAAGAGAAAAAATGCAAATTAATATTATAAAAAGTTAACAAAATCACCTTCAGACAAATTTTCTAAGACTCTAAATCTAAATCATGTCTTCAGAGGTTCAGCATCTCGAATTCACTCTTTGCTTTTGGTATCGACACTCTGGATGAGTTGGGTTGTTTTACCTCTGAGCGGCACTTTTTTGAACACCATGGGCTAAATGGCTAGGTCACATGGACCCCGAAGGCTCAGAGAAGGTTGGGGGAGGGGACCCACTGGAACAGCTGTTGGGAGACAGATGGTAGTCTCCCGTCAAGGTCATCCAGCGTGTTCTTTAACGTGCACAGGGTATGGCTCTCCCACACCCAGAGCCAAGGCTTAACGTCCCATCCGACGGACGGCGGCCTTTCCAAGCCCATCGGTGTCCCCTACTGACCGTGGGCAGGACGGGGAATTTTGCGGAGATAAATCTCAACGCTGACCCAGCTGGGACTCGACCTGGGAACTACAGATTACGAGCCTGGCGCGCTACCGACTGAGCCACCCCGGCCCCAAAATGGGGTAAAGAAAAATATCACCAACTGTAAATTACAAATCTGTTATTAACAAACTCTCAACTAAAATAAGATAATTAAATTCGATTTATATACGGATGAAAAAAAAGATGGGGGTAATGCGTGTACCTGAAGGTTTATTAGGTATTTTACAGGCATTAAGAATCCCCAGAAAAAAAGGCCAAAGTAGGACCATTACCAAGATAGGTTATTTAGTCATTACGGCAAATGTGGTTATCTTACACTAGAACAAAGATAAATGAGAGGCCAACTAGGCCGTGACCTTGGTAATTTTTTTTATGAATATATAATGATTTTGTAGAGCATAAGCTCAAATATTACCTAGTCTAGGACTCACTCTATCAATACAGTCTTTAAGTATAAGCATAAAAGCAACAGTTCTAGGTATATCTATACATACATACCAAATCATTATGCAGCCATGGGCTACGGAATTCAAATCAGACTGTATAATTAAGTCCTGCAAACATCTCTGCCTTAGCCAATAACGCATTTTGAAAATATGTTTGACGGGTGGGGATTCGGTTACTTCAAAGGATTGAAATATTAGAAAAGGAAATTCATAAGTAAATGAAAACCAGTGGTACATTTTCCATCAATGTATAATATTTGCTAAATACTTATTTCAAAATTATGAAAATGAAAAATAATTTTTGAAACATATATTTGGAGGAAAATTGACCTACCCTTTCGAAACCTCCCCTTTAAATACACCATTGGCCTTAGCTAAAGCTGCTGCTGCATTTGGCCAAGTAGGCCAAATATAGCAAGGGCCTGTTTGATATTGTCTACTCACCGTATCCTAGCCCTCCCTGTTTACCTGAAGCCTTTAGGCACACTGTTCATAACCGTATTTGCTTATCTGTAGTTATGCACAGATCCATTTTGTAGCCCGGACCGAACTCGAAGGTCTGCAGCAGACTATTTCTCCAAGTCTGTTCATAGCTATTAAAGATAAATTTAGCTAAAGTTAATGTCATTTTAAAATTAAATTGATTAATTGAAGATCATTTTATTGAAAAATAAATAAACACCCCCTCAAGCAGCTGCTTGCCACAGAGGTCTGAGAGGAAGGAGCCTGTCAGTTTACATGTCACAGTAGAAGATCTGAGACGATGGCAGGACCTCAGCAGAAAGACAACACGGACATCCATGCCTTACCCGGGGCTCGAACCCAGGTCCCTTAGATCAGTAGCCAAGCGCGCTAACCACTCGGCCGTACTAATCCCGATCAACTTTACTGCAGCTATGATTTTTACTTTATTGTCAAATAGGCCGCCACTAAATAAATGCCCCCCTGTGCGGTCGCACGTGCGGTAGCGCAGCCTCTCGTTATGCATATGGACAACATGACCAAGCCAAAGCGGTCTCTCTCTGCACAATATACTGCTCAACGGAGGTTGTCTACTGCTACTCCACATAAAAAGGAGGGGGCGGGGCGAGGGTGGCTCAGTCGGTAGCGCGCCAGGCTCGTAATCTATAGTTCCCAGGTTCGAGTCCCAGCTGGGTCAGCGTTGAGGTTTATCTCCGCAAAATTCCCCGCCCTGCCCACGGTCAGAAGGGGACACCGATGGGCTTGGAAAGGCCGCCGTCCGTCGGATGGGACGTTAAGCCGTGGTCCGTGTGTGGGAGAGCCATACCCTGTGCACGTTAAAGAACACGTTGGATGGCCTTGACGGGAGGCTACCATCTGTCTCCCAACAGCTGTTCCTGTGGGTCCCCTCCCCCAACCTTCTCTGAGCCTTCGGGGTCCATGTGACCTGGCCATTTAGCCCATGGTGTGCAAAAAAGTGCCGCTCAGAGGTAAAACAACCCAACAACCCAACATAAAAAGGAAAAGAAGAGGTAGAGTCACTTGTGTTAGGATAATGTCAGTCATTTCTGATAATAGGTAGCGCGGAGATAAACCGAATCAATATCCTACTAATTTTAACAGAGTAAAATGCTGGAAGTTTGACAGATGTTTAAGGGATCAGTTAATAACTGATAAGAATACGTCTCTTGATAGACTGATTGACAAAGGAAAGAAACAAACTAGTTTGTATAACAATAAAGATGATGTTCTTTAGTAGATGGCGATCTTCAGTAGAGAGAAAAAATTATCTTGAGCCTGATGAGATACTAAAACCATTACTTCCTGAGTTTATATCACACCTGGTTCAAGATAATTTTTTCCAAATATTTATTTTGTGGCAGCGTCACTCTGATAAATTGGAGTGCCAACATTCGTGATTCGTAGTTCTGTTGCATCGCCATTGAATCTGCTTTCACTTGGTACGAAAAGTCCATGTTCGTTTCCCAATAAGGCTTTGGGTTGGGTTGTTTTACCTCTGAGCGGCACTTTTTTGCACACCATGGGCTAAATGGCCAGGTTGCATGGACCCCGAAGGCTCAGAGAAGGTTGGGGGAGGGGACCCACTGGAACAGCTGTTGGGAGACAGATGGTAGCCTCCCGTCAAGGCCATCCAGCGTGTTCTTTAACGTGCACAGGGTATGGCTCTCCCGCACACGGGGCCACGGCTTAACGTCCTATCCGACGGACGGCGATTTTTCCAAGCCCATCGGTGTCCCCTACTGACCGTGGGCAGGGCGGGGAATTTTTTGCGGAGATAAATCTCAACGCTGACCCAGCTGGGACTCGAACCTGGGAACTACAGATTACGAGCCTGGCGCGCTACCGACTGAGCCACCCCCGCCCCCAATCCCAATAAGGCATTGGTTGGGTTAGTATCTAATTTTGTCAAGCTGTCGACCTAACTTTTTGTTGTCGCATTTCTGTTGTGTATCGGTTCCCCGAGTTTTTCTATTCTCTTATTGTTCGCATTAAAGACATCCTCTCCAGTTAATGCGACTTTTTCCAAATATCACTTAGTTACAGCAGCAGAATCAGACTCTGAATCAGCAATATCAATGATTTGTTTTTTTCCTTCATTGAAACTATGCCCGTCGAATGCAATGCTTCGCGGAACGTAAAGCCCATCTTTTATGAGACTGTGATTTCTCAGCATTAACAAAATGTAGAGAGTTGTATCAGACAGTGAACATTTCGAAGCGCGAAAAGCAGACTGATCTACAGGGATTGAAAGATAAAGAATGCTTTGGTTCAGCCAAGTTGCCAGCATACACAACTGCCGATTAGTGAATAGAATTACCGAAGAGTGTTTCTAAAGGTTTGAAGAACAGAGGGAGATATAGAATGAGGTGGGTGAGCAGTGTCAAACAGAACCTTTTCAGAATCGTTTTTAGAATGGACAAATGCAGCAGCAAGTGTTCTGATTTGTCGCATTTGGAGCAAAACTACATTTCATTTGACCTTCCTACACGTTGTCTGCTTGAGAACATTTTGTGTGTGTATATATACAGAATATACTTGAACCTAGATCCCTATTTGACCTTGAACACCCATTGCATCCGAAAAACGCCGGTATATCAAAATTTACATCTTTTTTGTAAAATGGTTTCAATATGTTTTAAAAACATCATATATTAAAATTTTCGAAGAAAAAAGGAAAAGTTCGCAAATGAGGAAATAATATGAGAAGTGGTAACACAAGTCTTCGTGGATGTAGATATCCTCATTTAAACGCTCTGGGCGAATAAAAGATTAATATCAACGCTGATTGCTGATAAAATCGCGGGAAAAATCGTTTTTTGATTCGGATAGCGGATAAAATATCGGCTTTGATAAGATACAGGAAGATGAGCAATCATTACTGCATTATTCGTGATTAACAATAGTGAAAAATCATCTTGGGATAATGAAACAAAAAAAAAATCCTTGATTTGAAAATTCAATGATAATATTCACTTTAAAAAGAAAAAAACGAATTGGAATAAAGTAAAAAATTTCAAAAACTTATCCTACGTGAAATAAGCGATCTTTTTGCTGATAAAGCAGAATATAAATTCAAAAAATTATTGGAATGCTACGTTGAAAACTGGATTTAAGTCAGTGAAAATTTCAGTAGTGGAGATCACGAAGTTTGCATAGCAATGTGTAGAGGGAATTTACTGGGGAATTAAAAAAGAGTGTCTTCCCAAATTCGCGGATAATTTCATTTGAATGAGCAAAATTTACTCAGAATAATTTGCAAAACTACATTACGTAAATTTTGACTTAATATTTAGTAAGGTTTCTTTCATCATATAGGGGCGGGGTGGCTCAGTCGGTAGCGCGTCAGGCTCGTATTCTGTAGTTCCCAGGTTCGAGTCCCAGCTGGGTCAGCGTTGAGATTTATCTCCGCAAAATGCCCTGCCCACGGTCAGTAGGCTTGGAAAGGGCGCCGTCCGTCGAATGGGACGTTAAGCCGTGACCCCGTGTGCGGGAGAGACATACCCTGTGCACGTTAAAGAACACGCTGGATGGCCTTGACGGGAGGCTACCATCTGTCTCCCAACAGCTGTTCCAGTGGGTCCCCTCCCCCAACCTTCTCTGAGCCTTCGGGGTCCATGTGACCTGGCCATTTAGCCCATTGTGTGCAAAAAAAGTGCCGCTCAGAGGTAAAACAACCCAACTTTCATCATAGTATATTTTTTCAGTTAACTATTAGTTATTCGCAAAACCTCGACGGATGTTAAGTAGCCAACTTACATTGATACTGATAAAGTATTGCGGATGTGAATAAGATATTGCTGATGCCAATAGAGCTTTTGTCAACCCCGCAAGCTCTAAATTTGAGCGAAGTTTACTTATTTCTATGCTCATATTTCCACTAATTGTCATTGAAATTAAACCTTTCATATGAATGTTTTTATACCATGTTGTTGTTTTATCACCGAGCGGCACTTTTTTGCACGCATTGGACTAAATGGCCAGGTCACAAGCACCCCGAAGACTCAGAGAAGGTTGGGGGTGGGGAGGAGACCCACTGGAACAGTTGTTGGGAGACAGACGATAGCCTCCGTCAAGACCGTACAGCGCATTCTTTAACGTGCACAGGGTATGTCTCTCCCGCACATGAGGCCACTGGTTAATATCCCATCCGACGGACGGCGGCCTTTCCAAGCTCATCAGTATTCCCTACTGACCGTGAGCAGAGCGGGGAGTTTTACGGAAATAAATCTCAGCGTTGACCCAGCTGGGACTCAAACCTGGGAACTGCAGATTACGAATCTGGCGCGCTACCGACTGAGCTACCCCCGCCCCATTTTATACCATGAGACGAATGATCATTTCGCTATTCCCGTTACAATTGTTTCAAAATCAATAACTTATTTGGTCAAAGGGTCTTCCATTTCTTTTTCCGCTTACAAAACCACGGTTTGCATATTCAGACTTTCATTCAAAGAACGAAATCGCATAGTACAGATGAGGGTGAAGTATTAAACAGAAATATTGGAAGCAATTCTTTCCATATTCCTGAACCCCACAACCCATCGAAAGGGATCAAAGTGCATACGAATTCAATTGTTTCGGTTTTTCAACCGTTTTTCTTAACCTTCACTCAATGGAGCGTACAATGTCGAGAACAAAAAGATATATTGCTTGCCCTTTTTCTTGCTCCCGAGATATCAGCAAATGCCGCACAGAATGATTAAGTACGAATTCAAACGTTTAGCCTCAGATGATTTCAAAAGAAAAATAGTGTGCTCCCGCCCTTTCCGCTAACCATGCAATAAGTCGCAACATTGCCAAAAATAAGATCAAAATATGAGAAAAAAAAAATCTTATATATTTACTCCAGTTTCTTTTATGATGTTTAGCGAAAACGACTTGTTGCCATGATACCATATTATCATCTAGAACATCAATTTATATAAGTACCGATATAAACTATTCTTTCTAAAATCACAGGCATTTATTTATTACACAGGAATCGATTTGGAGGGGGGTTGGGTTATTTGACCTCTGAGCGGACTTTTTTGCACACCATGGGCTAAATGGCGAGGTCACATGGACCCCGAAGGCTCAGAGAAGGTTGGGGGAAGGGACCCACTGGAACAACTGTTGGGAGACAGATGGTAGCCTCCCGTCAAGGCCATCCAGCGTGTTCTTTAACGTGCACAGAGTATGGCTCTCCCGCACACGGGACCACGGCTTAACGTCCCATCCGACGGACAGCGGCCTTTCCAAGCCCATCGGTGTCCCTTACTGACCTTGGGCAGGGCGGGGATTTGGAGGGGGGAGCAATGCCTCTTTATAGAATGGTTAGTTTAAAGCTGATTCTCTTTAGCGTTCCTAATGCTTGAAGCCTGCTCATTGTATACCTGTTGACATATGCCCGACAGACCTGCACAAGGTAGTCGTTTTCAAAAAAATTGACGCCTTTATTGAGGCCCAAAAATTCTTATGGTTCAATTTTCACATTAAAATTTAACCCTTTTAATTTTACCTTGAATTCAAAACGTGTGAGTTTACTTACTGTAAGTTTGGGTTGTTTTACCACTGAGCCACTGAGTGGTAAAAAAAGGTTTCACCACTCAGTGGTAAAACCTTTTTTTCACAATGGTCTAAATGCAAGGTCACAAGGGCCTCGAGGTCTTAGAGAAGGTTGGGTAAGGGAACCCACTGGACAGTTGTTAGGGAACAGATGGAAGCCTCCTTACAAAGTCATTCAGCCTGTTCTTTAACGTGTACCGAGGGTATGGCTCTCTTCCGCACATGAGGTCACGGCTTAACATCCCATCCGACGGACGCGATCTTTCCAAGCTCATCGATGTTCCCTCCTGACCGAAGAGAGGGCGGGGAGTTTTGCGTAGATAAATCTCAACTCTCTCCCACACCTACTTCAAGCCCAGTTCTTGTGTTAACACTGCAAAACCTATATCTTAACCTTTCTAAAGTTTGTTAATACTAAAAGACCCCATCAGAGACCAATTCCAAGCTCTCCTCCCCTGTAAACATTTTATTACTAGCAACCCTAATTTTTAGAGTGATTTCTCATTCTAGTATAGTAGTTAATTCATTTACAGTACGGCGTTTTAAAGTTAGATTTTATTTAAATTTATAATTATCTTTTACCATTCGTTATTTATTTTAGCCGTCGAGTGGCGCTTGGCTACTGATCAAAGGGACCTGGGTTCGAGCATGGGTTGAGTTGTTTTACCTCTAAGCGGCACTTTTTTGCACACCAAGGGCTAAATGGCCAGGTCACATGGGCCCCGAAGGCTCAGAGAAAGTTGGGGGAGGGGACCCACTGGAACAGCTGTTGGGAGACAGATGGTAGCCTCCCGTCAAGGCCATCCAGCGTGTTCTTTAACGTGCACAGGGTATGGCTCTCCCGCACACGGGGCCACGGCTTAACGTCCCATCCGACGGACGGCGGCCTTTCCAAGCCCATAGGTGTCCCCTACTGACTGTGGGCAGGGCGGGGAGTTTTGCGGAGACAAATATCAACGCTGACCCAGCTGGGACTCGAACCTGGGAACTAACTAGGACCCCCAAGGGCGCTAACTAGGACCGGACTTAAGCATACGTTAAGTAAGCTACTGCTTAGAGCAGTGGTTCTCAACCTTTTATGCTTCACGTACCCCCTGGAAATGTGTATGTAACAGGTTGGGTTGTTTTACCTCTGAGTGGCACTTTTTTTACACACCATGGGCTAAATGGCCAGGTCACATGGACCCCGAAGGCTCAGAGAAGGTTGGGGGAGGGGACCCACTGGAACAGCTGTTGGGAGACAGATGGTAGCCTCCCGTCAAGGCCATCCAGCGTGTTCTTTAACGTGCACAGGGTATAGCTCTCCCGCACACGGGGCCACGGCTTAACGTCCCATCCGACGGATGGCGGCCTTTCCAAGCCCATCGGTGTCCCCTACCGACCGTGGGCAGGGCGTGGAATTTTGCGGAGATAAATCTCAACGCTGACCCAGCTGGGACTCGAACCTGGGAACTACAGATTACGAGCCTGGCACGCTACCGACTGAGCCACCCCCGCCCCTATTATGTAACAGGCGTACCCCTTGTATAGACAGATAAAACTGTAGTTACAGTATAACAATGGGAATAAAATAAAACATATAGATCAGTGGTTCTCAACCTTTTATGCTTCACGTACCCCCTGGAAATGTGCATGTAACTGGCGTACCCCTTATATAGATAGATAAAACTTATATAATAATGCCAACTTAGCGACTTTGTTACTAGATCTAGCGACTTTTGAGCTCCCACGGCGTACTCCAAAAAATTTTACCGCGTACCCCACGTTGAGAACCCCTGGCTTAGAGCCTAACGATTATAAGGGCTTAAAATTTTAAGTTTGAAGTTTACTGTCACAAAAATTTATTTATAATCAAATTAATCTATTGTGCAAACACTATTCCTCTCAATTTTACACAGTCATTATTGTATACCAATGCCAGTTCAAGGAATTCACCACATCTGTTTCATATTTAGTTTTTAATGTTCCCTTCAATCAGAATAAAAAATTATATGACTTTTTGGACTTTCGAAATTTTGGGGCCTCTTAAACTTATTGTAGCTTTAGCCACTTTAACGTTAAAATTAATATCCAAAATTACCTGTACCTTGGCTTTACTATGACCCCCTGCATGGAATAAATTATTATTATTATTAGAGCATAGGGCCTCAGAAAGTTAAAGTCCGGCCCTGACGCTAACCATTCAATCATCGGGACGGCTTGCGGTGGTTTAGTAATTTTAAATCCTATATATTATTCGATAGTGTCATTTTTATTTCAATTTTGCTTTATCGTATTGAAGCACGAGAAATATAAACGATTATTGCTATCAAATTCACACCTACGCATATAAATATTTGCCATTATAGTGGCATCTGTTTTACAGACTAAAAAATTCAAATATGTGCAACCATCACGTGAGAAAATGCACTACTTGTATTAAAAAAACCATTAAGAGAATATTGAGACGTCCATTTCTTGCTGTAAAAGAAGTAACCTAAATATTCATTTTCTCCTCATTAGTAAAGCATCATTTGGATTTTCCATCTGAAGAAAAAAATTAGGTCTAATTTTGCTTTGGACCCTTTGTAAGCAAGATAACAGGAAATTTGATGCCTTTAATCATAGATTTATACGCAGTATTTTGTTCATTAGCTGGTTTCATTAGGTAAAAATCAAGAGGTTAGACGAAGCCTAATCAATCATCATTGAGTAACAACATCCTATGTAGGAAGAGACTGAGTTGGTTGCGCGTATCTAGCACTAAATAAAATAAATAAAAATAAATACCCCCTCAAGCAGCTGCTTGCCACAGAGGTCTGACAGGAGCCTGTCAGTTTATATGCCACAGTAGGAGATCTGAGAGGATGGCAGGACCTCAGCAGAAAACAACACGAACATCCATGCCTTACCCGGGGATCGAACCCAGGTCCCTACAGATTAGAAAATAGAGTTATGAACAATTTGCTTAAGGGCTTCAGTAAAAGAGGGAATCAAAAATACATGGGTTGGCAATGTGAAAAAGGAACTTGTTAGAACTCACCTGGTTTGCAGAACTAAATTACACAGTTTGGTTTGAACTACGTAGTCCGTGGTTATTGAAAATTTTATGTTTAATTTCTTTTGAAGAGAATAAATAATAGAAATTCTCAGGCTAGAGTTAAATATTTTCTGTTTCGTACATTATTTTGTGTTTCACCAAAGAAGCTTATGCAATGTAGGATGCCTTTGGTTTCAGCAAGGCCCTGCTAACGCAACGCTTGCTGGAATGTTAATCGATGCAGCATATCGGTGAGAGAGAGGGCCATCCAATTTGTGGTGTCCTCTGACAGTTGACCCTCGCCGGAGATCAGTGACCTGCCACATGTCCGAGAGTTCGCAGAAAGGAGGGGAGAGTTGCAACGACGAACAGAACAGGGAAAGCCAGACGAAGAACGAACGCGTGAGACGCAGGAATTTTGGCTCCTGAAATGTCGACCTGTGTTGTAATGCATAGTGAATGAGCATCTGTCTTTATCCATCAGCGAATGTTTATGTGTTCAAAGTTCAATAAAGAATTGTTTGTTTAACTAAAGACTGGAGTCGAACCATTTTATTGAGAGGAGCCTCAGTATTGAGTCCCTGCAATTGTCATAAACTTAAAGAAATCGTAAGACTCTTTCAACCGTTCACTCATTACGATCGAACCGGAGGGACATCCCAAAGTGATCCCAACAGACAGACGCTGAGGAGTGACATCACAGAAACTTAAAAGTAATTAGCTTTTAGGAACCCAAGTTTTGAATAAATACCTTGCCTGATTAATTATAATAACTTAATTTGTTTTAGATTGTTATATATACGTAATAGACAGGTCGTTTCTACTTCAATATTTCTCTCATTATGAACAATAGCAAATGAATACCTTTAGCACTTTGAAATCATTTTTTTTTTTATTGATTTTCGACATATAGGACAGAGAAGAATCCTAGAAGCTCCTCCTACTACTCCTTTTACAGGCCTTCTCATACAAGGACATGCCCTACTACGACCGAAGTCACTGCTGACCACTGCCTTAGTTAGAGCTAACACAACACACAAAGATTGCCTTGCTGGGACAGTCGCTAGCTGCCTAACCACTTTGTCATATACATATTTAGAAGGGAACCTTAAAATTTATGCCTTTTAGAGTTAATTTTTATAGATCCACGTAATGTTTTTGTAACTTTATTTATTTCATTCCTTTATCTACACTGGTACATTACATTCTGTGTGACAACGAAATAGAATATACGCAAGGGTCGTATGCTCGCAAAAATCACTTGACCGACAAAATTTACACACGTAACTCAAAAAAGCGACTCCAGGGTGCTACAAAATCTGATTCTGCATCACTTCATGTCCTGTTGAGCAAGCACTGTATTCATGTTAGTTGAGCATTAATAACAGTATGACACAGAGACATTCTACGGATGCTTTATATTTTACCCATGGGCGCATATGCTCTTCAGCGACGAATCGTGAATCAGTTTTTCGATGTGTTTTGTCTGGAGAAAGCAAGGAATTCGCTATCAGCCCTCTAACATCTGAGTTGGGTTGGGTTGTTTTACCTCTGAGCGGCACTTTTTTGCACACCATGGGCTAAATGGCCAGGTCACATGGACCCCGAAGGCTCAGAGAAGGTTGGGGGAGGGGATCCACTGGAACAGCTGTTGGGAGACAGATGGTAGCCTCCCGTCAAGGCCATCCAGCGTGTTCTTTAACGTGCACAGGGTATGGCTCTCCCGCACACGGGGGCATGGCTTAACGTCCCATCCGACGGACGGCGACCTTTCCAAGCCGATCGGTGTCCCCTACTGACCGTGGGCTGGGTGGGGAATTTTGCGGAGATAAATCTCAACACTGACCCAGCTGGGACTCGAACCTGGGAACTACAGATTACGAGCCTGGCGCGCTACCGACTGAGCCACCCCCCGCCCCTTACATCTGAGAATGACACCATTATGCTGGTGGTGTTTTGATGGTTTGTGGCACCATTATGCCAATATCCACATCTTTGTCGGAGACACTCTGACTGATCAGAGGTAAGGACGATATCCTTCAGCCCTATATGAGGCTTTTCAGGAATGTTGCTTGTCAAGTTCTGTACTTCTTTCTCCCTCATTTACGTATATATATATATACAGGGTGAATCTGAAAAAGTGGGCAAAACTTTACGGGGTGGTAGAACGCAGCTATACGAGCAATATTCGTCATAGAATGTATGGTCGAAACGCAAGCGGTGAGAAGTTAAAAGGTAGTTTTCCACTGTCACATTTAAAGAATGAACACAAGAAGGAGAGGAGATACTTCAGAAAACATTTTATTAACAGGAATGTAATTGAGGTACATGCTCAAAGAAATTGCTCAAAAGAGTGCATATCCGCCATTTCGTGGTTAGTATAACCAGCCATCCTCTCGGCAATTCACGGTAGAAATGCCGTTGGGTGCGAGGACCGACCCTTTTATACCATTTCCAACGCCACCTAGAGGCTCACCGTTTGCGTTCCGCCCATACTTTCAATGACGAATATTGCTCGTATAGCTGCGTTCTACCACCACGTAAAGTTTTGCCCACTTTTTCAGATTCACCCTGTATATCGATATTCTTACAATGTGAATGGAAGTGATCTCCCACAATTTTCGGACTAGACTAGACACCCAGGCACCCCAACGTGGAAGCATATAAAATTGGCTTACTTTAAGCATCACCGTTACTAAGGTCAAAGTAGTGGTCAGCTTAATGAGTGGGAGTTGTTTGTAGCAATTAGGGCGATTAAACTGATGATTTAAAGTGCTGGGCGAAAGTGTTTGATCCCAGGGGACTCATTGGTTACGCACCCATTGGTCTGTGTCCAGTCACGATGTTGTCTGCACCTTGTTTATCGAGCTCTCGTGTGGGTTGGGTTGTTTTACCTCTGAGCGGCACTTTTTTGCACACCATGGGCTAAATGGCCAGGTCACATGGACCCCGAAGGCTCAGAGAAGGTTGGGGGAGGGGACCCACTGGAACAGCTGTGGGGAGACAGATGGTAGCCTTCCGTCAAGGCCACCCAGCGTGTTCTTTAACGTTGGATTGCTTTACCTCTGAGCGGCACTTTTTTGCCCACCATGGGCTAAATGGCCAGGTCACATGGACCCCGAAGGCTCAGAGAAGGTTGGGGGAGGGGACCCACTGGAACAGCTGTTGGGAGACAGATGGTAGCCTCCGGTCAAGGGCATCCAGCGTATTCTTTAACGTGCACAGGGTATGGCTCTCCCGCACACGGGGCCACGGCTTAACGTCCCATCCGACGGACGGCGGCCTTTCCAAGCCCATCGGTGTCCCCTACTGACCGTGGGCATGGCGAGGAATTTTGCGGAGATAAATCTCAATGCTGACCCAGCTGGGACTCGAACCTGGGAACTACAGATTACGAGCCTGGCGCGCTACCGACTGTGCCCCCCCCCCCCCCCCCCCCAAGCTCTCGTGTGGTAGGGATTGAGGGGGACTACAATCGTATACACAACACTGACTTAGCGTAATCTCGTTTGCTTCGTTTGATAAAACTGGACAATCGAAACAAGAAATCCCAAAAATGGGAGTCTCCAGACGCATGAATTTGGAAAATGTAAGCAAATTGCCATTCACATTACGCCAGTCAAAGCATAGAGAAAAAATTGCTTGTTGCTTTAATTTTCGAATATAGGTGCCTCTTCAATTTTAGGTGCTATCAATTTTATCACTGCAATCATTAATATACGATCAAGAGGAATATTAATACAACGAATATCGCTATTTGCCTGGTCTGTTTTAATTACCGCTATTCTGCTTATTCTTTCTCTACTTACAGACCGAAATTTTAATACATCTTTTTTTGATCCTGCCGGTGGGGGTGATCCTATTTTATTTCAACACTTATTTTGATTTTTTGGTCATCCTGAGGTATATATCTTAATTCTTCCAGGGTTTGGGATAATCTCTCATATTGTTAGCTACAACGCAAGTAAAAAAGAGCCGTAATAAAATGTAGTTAAATTTCTATCAAGCTTGCATGAGAAATTTGTTTTGTTTTTAGTTAGCTTCTAAGATAAACTTTGTTTTATTTTTATTTAGAAAAGAAGTTTATATATGTTTTACGTTTCCATAATCAAACGAAATTTGTATTCTCCTCAATCCCTCCCACATGAGAACCCGATGAACAAGGTGCAGACAATCCCTATCAGCTTATCAAGCCCGATATAGTGCGAATGGCATGGAGGGAATGTCCTCTCCCTCTTTGAGAATGCTAGTTAGGGTAATAAATGAAAAATAAATAAATGTCCCCTCAAGCAGCTGCTTGCCACAGAGGTCTGACAGGAGCCTGTCAGTTTATATGCCATAGTAGAAGGTCTGAGAGGCTGGCAGGACCTCAGCAGAAAAACAACACAAACGTCCATACCTTATCCGGGGATCGAACCCAGGTCCTTTAGATCAGTAGCCAAGCGCGTTATCCATTCAGCCATAGGACGGCAGTTAGGGTAATGGAGAAAAAAAACATTAAAGGTGCATTTTTCATTAAATTTTCAAGAAATATTTTAAAGACCTTTAAAAAGAAGGGGGAAAATGTATACTGAAATGGAAATCCACCCTCTTGCCTTTTACTTTCTTCTGTCTCGATTGCGTCACTTGTTCTCCTGACCCCCCCCCCTCCACTTCCCCCCCCTAGATCTACAGTTAGATGACCCTCATTTTTATACAAGACTTACAAATGGGATTTAAAATTTGGGTATCTGTGCTTCACCGTTAATTCATTACATGGCGGTGTAGAATAGAATTACCCAGATGACAGAAAAATTCAGAATATTTTTAACCCTCAAAGTATAAACATATCTTTATGTAACATCGGCTTCTTTTTCTAACAATTTTCTACCAAACTCACAATTACTGAATTTCTCTGCAACAGCATCAAAAAATCTAAAATACGACCAGAAAAGTTTCGTGTTAGTGAGTTTCAATGAAGTATAACAACAGCAGCAGAAGTAAAACAAAATGAAACACTCATTGCATTTCTGCATTAAGTTCTAGCAAAGTGATCCACATTGGCTTGTCACTTCTTCCGCCCATTTCTTTCCCATTACAAGGACGCCCTACTTTCCGTGAGTTCTGTGTTTTGTAAAAAGCATCAACCTGCGGGCTGTGCACGCGCGTCTGGATTCACCTCGTGTCATCCCCTCCCCAACAACGCGCCGTCTATTCCCCCCCCTGTCCCCCTCCCCACCATCACCACCACGAAACGCGGCCTCCCCCACTGTCCGCGGACACCGTGCATCCCTGTAGTTTGTTAACAGAGGCCCCAGACGGGTCTTCAACCTGCCATAGACGGCTGGTTGCAGTCTGGGCCTTCAAGGCATCCTCCGTTAACAAATCTTCCCCTAGCGCCATCGGCTGTATTCACTGTGTCCTCACGGGTATCGGGGAACAGAGGGGACTGTATATAGTTTCATGCAGCTGCAACCACCTACATTAATTATTATGAAATATTAACAACAGAGCGTTTGACTAAGGTCAAAATTTACAAAGTCAACTTAAGGTTGCAATGAGAAAGATGAAACTTAATACTAAACCCTGTACCTGTTGCCCCAGATATTGTGATTTATGTTGACAGAAACTAAACTCAAATTTGTTCTGTCTAACCTTGGAAAATGTTAGACGTATCTGTCCAGTTTTATCTTGGTGGTCAATTCCATAACACGCGACCTGTCGATTGTAAACGGATTTCGGCAGAATTTATTGCAGTGATTAGCATATTCTAAGATGTGTTTGAAATTTATGTCTTAAGTGTGTTGAAATAAGGGAACTTTTTTTGTGTTGTGATTACGTTTAATAAATTTTAATAGTCGTTGGCTTTCGTATTTTGGCGTTCATGAAAATTTTGGAAGCGTTAAACTTAAAACAATCATCTGATCATACGAATCTAATAAATTATTTTATTCTTTCTGCACCAGGAAGCAAAGCAAAATGGTCAAAGATATCATTGGGAAAGTAATAATTATTAACAGCGTGTACGTCACAAGTGCTTTTAAAGAAAACCAACCTTTTTTTTTTGAGATAAGTGAACTTTATTAGATCTCCACCAATGAATTTAATTACTTCAAACAGTGATGGTCCTAGTTCTTTTGGATCTCCGCAAAACTCCCCGCCCTTGCCCACGGTCATTAGGGGACATCGATGGGCTTGGAAAAACCGCCGTCTGTCGGATGGGATGTTAAGTCGTGGCCCCGTGTGTGGGAAAGCAATACGCTGTGCACGTTAAAGAACACACTGGATGGCCTTGACCGGAGGCTACCATCTGTCTCCCAACAGCTGTTCCAGTGGGTCCCCTCCCCCAACCTTCTCTGAGCCTTCGGGGTCCTTGTGACCTGGCCATTTAGCCCATTGTGTGCAAAAAAAGTGCCGCTCAGAGGTAAAACACCCACATCCAACTGGTTTTTTTGGCGACATTCGCAAGATAATTATTTGTCGTCCATTCGATTTAACGAATAGAAAAAAAATTCATATTCGCCAGTTTAAATTTAGTTCATTTTAACAAAATAGTATTTATTATATTCATTGTTGACAAAATAAATATTATTATAAAATATATTAATAAAAATCAATTTGATCACAAATAATTAGATTATATTTAATTATTTAAACTGAATAAATGGCTTTATGTCAGGGGCACAGTGATCAAGGGAATGATGATTCTATATTTTAATACATTTTACAAGTTTCAAGTACGAATACTATAAAACTTTAATATTACTGTAAAGTCCATTACGAAAAAGAATAAATTTCAATATTTATTATTTGATTAAGCCCGACTTGGCTTTCCTCTGCCATTGGAGGTCTTGGGGATCGCCCCCATTCGCTCTTGTTTTGCCACGGTTCTGACAGCAAATGTATTTACACTATTTTGGATCACTTTTCTTAGAGCTTAATCTCAGAAAGTACGGCATTTCAATATTCGTACTAAAGATCTATCAACGCAGTAACAATTCTACTTTGCACTTTCAAAATTTTTCT
The DNA here is from genome assembly GCA_038380435.1 of Ryuthela nishihirai. Lineage (NCBI taxonomy): Eukaryota > Metazoa > Arthropoda > Arachnida > Araneae > Heptathelidae > Ryuthela > Ryuthela nishihirai. The sequence goes on along the minus strand of JAWZYU010000011.1, from coordinate 41,814,685 downwards.
TTGCCACGAAAATGTAAAGTTGGTTTCCTATATTGACTCTTAGCACCTGAAAGCGGAGATCAGAGTTTTTATTTCCTTCGATTTCTTCAATATCCTTAAACACTAAATTTAAGTGGATTCCAAATAATTCATGATCCTTATTTGGGTATATCAGTGTTCACGTGATCTCTTTTTAGGTATATCAGTGTTCCCGTGATCACTTTTTAGGTACATCAGTGTTCCCGTGATCTCTTTTTAGGTATATCAGTGTTCCCGTGATCTCTTTTTAGGTACATCAGTGTTCCCGTGATCTCTTTTTAGGTATATCAGTGTTCACGTGATATCTTTTGAAATTGCCCTTTTTCACAAGATTCTCCAATTAAAAAATGAGAGACTTTTGCAAACACAATCCTAATTTCCTAATAAATGTTAGCAGAGTCGTAAGTTTCAGAGATGTAACAGCAACTGTTTTTAAAGATGGACATAAATAAAGTATGAACACCCAGAATCAGTTTCATCAATCACTAGCATTTTCATCTCATTTTCACGTTTTCTCTGCTAGCCAAGCTTTCTATCTGTGATGAACACCGAGTGCACATGCAGGAGCAGGCAACACCCTCTACCTGGCATCTTCTCCCAACTACATAAATAATGTGCTTGATCATTGCATGGCTACGTGAAAAGAAAGCAATCAAACATATACAGCACAAAAGCATTCCAGTTAAGCTCCACATAACAGGTACATGATTTTAAGTTTAATTAATATGTAGCATTTAAGGTTAGTGGAAAAAAATGTCTTCAGAAGGGTTGGAGAGGAACTCATAATAGCAGTTATTCAATATTCATGTCTGTTCATGGTGTATATTAGTATGACCCAATTCTTTTTCGAATAGCGGGATGAGTTTTCAACTGAACACAAGAGCAGGTTGATCTCCAAACAAGCTAGTGCAATGTTTAAAGTTTTCTCTTAAGTAAAATACATTTTGGAACACTATTTTTAAAACTTTGAAGGGCAATTTGCGAAAAACTTTCTCTCTAACGATTCTGCATTCCTTAGGGATGTCTTTCCTGTGTGGTCGAACAGTTATGCGTTTCTAGAAGTATGGGAGAACGCAAAACAGACAGAGACATCGGAAGCATTTCTTTAATGGGTTCAAATGTTAGATATTAAAGAAAAATCATGCTTCTATGCCAGTAGTTAGCTACCGCATTTGTGGCCCGTCTGAGGGTCACTATAAATTTTATGGGGGCAATAAAACTTTGTTGACCCCGTCGGGCGAGCCGTGTAAATTTTATGGTTGCAATAAACTTATAGAGGGCTCTTTACCGAAAAAAAAAAAAACCGTGTTCGATGGGGGATGTAAAAAAAACCCTCAACTCGTCTGAGCACACGTGGTGTAGACCCCCACATAGGGCTTTCCCCCCTAATGTCGTAGAGTGACGTCATCAAGATGGGTTAAAATGTAGAACAAGATGGATTTGTTGGTCAAGTGAAGATATGATATTGCTTTCCCCCTGCTTCCCCCCTGTGTGCAAATATCGACGCATGCGCATGGAGACACGACTATGAAATAAACTCATGTTCGTGGATCGGATTCAGTACAGTGACAATGGTATCGTCGTTGAATGGTTATAGTTTGCATTTAGAAGGAGAAGGGTTCAACGTTGTTTATCGAGTGGTGATTGCAATGCTGCAGACGGACGTGTACCTTAAAAACAATTACAAGGATTGAAAGATCGATACGAAAGTAGTATAGTCCCACTCCACGGATCCCATTAGTGCTTTCCCCCTATGACGTCACTTCCGGCCACGCCCCATTTGACGTCACTGACCACGCCCTTTATTACTATTCATAATTAATAAATTATGAATTATTAATACAGCTATATATTATTAATATAGCTATATAATATACAGACAGACATATGCACAAAACAATGTGCTTTACTGTAATGCGGTGTCCTGTGAACTAAAGAATCTTTCTCAAACCCAAACAGTATAACTTTCATATAGGTTCTGATATCAAAGATGGTGTGCTTTCCTGCAGTGCGGCACCCCCATGGGCTTAAAATCTTTCTCAAACCCGATCATAGCGCGTTTTCTCATAGATGTGTTCCATTGGTAGTGATCGTTATCTCTATAGATTTAAATGTGAAGCATAGAGTGCGTATCTCTTTGTATGAAATCGCTTATAATGAGACAATATTTCCTTTAAAAGTTGGAAGTTATTAGTATGAACTAAAAAAGTGATGATATATACACTATCTGATCGTTAAAATCAAACTTTAGCAAGTTAATATATCGTTCTCTAGCTAGCGACTCCGAAATTAGTGTGTCTTTGCTTTAAAAATAAATACGCCTTCACGCAGCTAATTGTCATAACAGTTACAGGATTTTTTTCATACGACCCCACCCCGTAGAAGTGGTGAGAGGATGTCGCGATCTTGGCAGGAAAACAACACAAACGTTCATGTCTTACTATGAATCTCAAACCTTGGCTTTGTTAGATCAGAAGTAACTAACCTACTGTCTATGAGATAGATTTAAATCTGTTGGCCATCATAACTTATAGCTGTATCGGAGGTAAAGTACTGTCCATTTCAAGCTATTGTGAGATTTTCAACGTAAAGAATTAGCAGATATATAGAAAAAATAACAATCTGACTCAGATGCTTGCGATTTCACCTTTTTCGGCAAATGGTGCTATGAAAGTAAATATACAAATAGGTGGTAGATGTATCAGTGTTTGAGATAGTGGTATTGTATGAGAGAAAGCGAAGAATACATAATGAGAAACATGCATCTGAAGAGTTAGTTTATCTCTATGACAGTGAAACAAACTTCCAATCAGTTTTTCATTCTAAATGCTTACACAACATGTGAATCAGATAGGTAGTTTGTCGGTGTAATAAGTCATTAGCGTCTGATGCGTATTATCTTTTGGAGATAGACACTTTGATTAACGAATGTCAGAAAAAGGGAAAGTCCTTAATTGAATGAGTAAAACATCCCTTGTGATCCTGACAGAATTAGACATCTACAGCAGAATGAACTCAGAAGACTGTGTGGAGAATTAAACTTTACAGAGACTTTTTCATCTTTGATATTAAATGACTCATTTCTCAATCATCGAGGTTTCTCAATTTATGGATAGTAGAGAGAAAACAGGTGTGGAAGTCAATTCCTGTCTATATTAGTATTGTCAATCCTCAAGCTCAGTACATTACGTTTCACATATTTTTATCAATCAGATCAGTCCATTCACGGTTTTAATGACTTTTTGATTCAAATCTTTATTGTCTATGGGAAATGTATGAACCAGGTTTGTTTTTACCAAAGTGCATGGTCATATCGCAAGTGTGAGAAAGATCGCCCCCTGCACCATTTTTGTTATCGAAGTCACCAGCGAACTGTTCCACAGTAACGGTGCATTATCGTGGTTGGAAAAAAAATAAAACGTGAAACTTAAGTGATAACTACCCCGAACGTCATTTGAAAATTTGAAGGGAGAACGTATAAGGATGTTAACACTATCACCTAACAAAGGACGCCGGGAATAATGCTAAAGATTTTCGTATTAAGTTCTTCCACTGAATTATACGTCACACATTTCTTATGACATTAACAATTGTTCCCTTTTCTAATGTACGAGTTCAAATCCTATTCTCCCTGTAACCGCTACATTCTTTAATTGCAATGACGACCTTGTAAAATCAGCAGTTATCGCTTGGAGAACGCGATAACTTAAGATCCGAAGGCCCCCTAAAAGGGATTTCCATTGTTCTGAACATTTCGTCATGTCATTATTTAACTTTCTCGTTAGGCTTTTGGATGGAGCGACTGCTCTTCTCAAAGTGAGACGAACCATACTCCTTTAACTCATGTTAGAACTAAAGTTTTTTATGGAAACGTATGAATTCTACTTTTAGCATTCTTACTTTCTATAGCATTCTGCCGCACAGTCTTTACCCTGTAAAAACATGTAACTGATGCCGCAACGTGAATTTCGTCAGCGTCTACATGTTCGCTGATAAACGGTGGAAGAGCCGATTTTTATAAACTGTGCGAGCGCTTGTAGATTAATGATTACGCCTATAGCTGATTTTTCATCGAGTAGCGTTACTTCCTAGGAAAGAGTTTGCATCATATACTGAGGATACATCCGTAATAAGTATTTTTAAACCATGTCGCGTAACAGGGGAGTTTTTAATTTCGCAGGACTTTTGTTAAAAACCATCCGGCAGTAAAACATGGTCTGGGGTGAGGATCAGAACACGGGTCTTTTAGTTCGACCCTATTACCTTCAATATTTTTCATCATGACGAATAAAATCAGATTTTTTTTTTCTTTTATTAATTTTTAGTAATTTTTTTTACCCAATAGCATTTTTTATTTTCTGCGGGGCAGCTAAACAGTTACTGCGGGGTAGTCCTTCTAGTAAAAATGCGAAAACCAGTAGTCATGAGGTTAAAAGAAATAAGTGTTGATTAAAAAGGACTTTACAACGGTTATGAAAATATATATATTAATATGAAAAGACTGTCGGGTTTGCAAGAATGTGTAAGATCTAAATTTTAAAAGTGGAGAGGGATCCTAGCAACAAAAACTACTTATACACTATAAGAGTTGTTAATCCTAACATAGTGCGTAAAATTATCATTTTAACTGAAGGTTAAAAACCCTATAAAATTTACTCTGTTAACCGGGTGACAGTGAATCGAATGTAGAGATATAGAAGAAACGTGTAGATAGAGAAGTAAGAGTTGTTATCAGAAACTGTACGATCGGTAATCCATTCGACACAAATGAAGTGGTTCTGAAAAGAACCTTTTCTTTTTTTCTCTTGTTATGCTACAACTTCAACGATGTTAGCTTTCTCTATTGAGGTCATAGCATCCTCCACCACAGCCCCATAGTCCATGTTTTCAGCATGTTTTAATGCCGCATCTTCAGCAAAACACACTCTGCATAAATATTCGTGAGACACTTCGTGCGGTTCTATGGTGATGGTCTCACCATCACACATGATGCTCAGAGTTTGTAAGATTTTTTCAGTCAATATATTCATCACAATCTGCAGGCATTCTTCATTTGATATGGCTTTCTGGTATGGGGGATACCGACAGTCATGAGTATAGAGCGAACAACATCACTGAATGACAGGGTGGTTTTCTCCATAGTGACCAAAGAGAGACTTCAAAACTAAGAGTAGAACTTGTGACTAACAGTGAAATTTCTGACAGCAGAATGACAGCTAGTGAGGCTGCAGTGTTATATACAGCCACCGCTATCTGATACATTTTGCGACATGACCAAAGTCGGGTGGTCTTACATCTGGTGACCCCTCACATGAGCTAGTGTGCAACCGTGTTATTGACTTAGCTTCTATTTTAAAAACCTTATCAGCGTTAAATGCAAACACTGTGGAGCACTCTGCACTCGTCCTCTTGACCCCCAGACTGATAAGTTGTAAGATCAAATTTATATTGTGCGATTGCTGACATCGATAAGAGACCACTGCCAAGTTGTAAATATTAAAATGCGCATTCTTATCGGCACCAAATGTAAACACTGTGGCAGCATCTGCACTCGTCCTCTTGAACCCATACTGATAAGTGATTGCACCAGGAGTCTGTCTCTCATGATATGTTGAAAGTCCGATTGCACCCATTGATAAGCGACCCCATCGTATGATTTGAAGGAAGGTCAATTCGTACCGCTTTGACACAGATGAAATATTAGAGACTTCGAAATTTTTTTCACTGCTGAGAGTGATCCGTCAATAAAACGTGGTCCGGGGTGAGGTACCAAATGTCTGTTGCGTGTTCTAAAGCGGGTCTTATATGTCACCCCTACAGACCATATTACAGCTCAATATTATTTCATAATTACGAAGAATTTATTTTTAAATTAGATTTTTCTCCTTTTATTAATTTTTTTACCCAATGTATTTTTCATTTTCTGCGGGACAGTCTTTTAAAACAGTTACTGCGGGATAGTCCTTCTTTCAGTGAAGGTCGAACTCGCAAAATACTGGGACCTTGTTCAAGGATTGCATCAACCATCCAGCGAGGGGTTGCCACCCAAAGTTTAGCGGGACTTGGCAAATTTCAGATGAACGTGGACACCAAAGGAGTTTGGTGAAGTTTTAATAGAGTGAACTTTTGATAAGGGGGGTTTTAATGAGTGTTTAATTAATAAAGAATAAAAATGGATAATACCACTTTGGGATTTGATTTTCTAAGTTTAGTGGACTTGTAAAAAGGATGGGAGTTTGCGATCAGTGAAGTTTTAATAGAGTGAACTTTTGATAAGGGGGTTTAATAAAGGGGAGGGGGGTTTAATGACTGTTTCATTAATAAGGAATAAAAATGGGTAATACAACTTTGGGAGTTGATTTTCTAAGTTTAGTGGACTTGTAAAAAGGATGGGAGTTTGCGATCAGTGAAGTTTTAATAGAGTGAACTTTCGATAAGGGGGTTTAATAAAGGGGAGGGGGTTACAATGAGTGTTTAATTAATAAGGAATAAAAATGGGTAATACAACTTTTGGAGTTGATTTTCTGTGAGTGACTGCTATCGAAAGTTCTGCAATTATTTAGAGACTTGCATCATCCCTTTCTACGTGAGGTTGCCACCCATGCAATTATTCTGAGGCTTGCATCACCCGATTGTTGCCATCCCGAAGTTTAGTTGGTAAGAGAATTATTCGGAGATTAAGGGGGGCTTAAAATATTGGGGGTCAACCAGGGGGTCTGAAATAAAGAAAAATCGGGACTATTCGAGAAGGAGGGTTTAAAATATAGGTGGGTCAACCAGGGGTCTTTAATGATGGGTTGGCTGAAAAATTGGGAAATTAGAGTTAAAATAGGGGTTTTACCGAAAATAGTACTCCTCATAGTCACCAGATGGCGTCAGGGGTTAAAAAGGGGGAAGGAAGGGGTTTTTTAATAAGGGGGAGAAATTTTTAATAAAGGGGAGTCAAAAATCGGGAAATTAGAGCTAAAATATGGGTTTTAAAAAAAAAATAGTACTCCTCATTGTCACCAGATGGCGCCAGGGTTAAAAAGGAGGAGTAGGAAGGGTTTTTTTTAATTAATTATTAATTATGAATATTAATAAGGGGGAGTGGTCAGTGACGTCATAGAGGGGGGGGGGTCCGTGACGTCATAGGGGGAGTGGTCGGAAGTGACGTCATAGAGGGGAAAGCACTAGTAGGATTCCGTGGAGTGGGACTATACTACTTACGAATCTGGAGCTAGCGGATTACGGGAATTGCGAGAAATCGTCGAGAAGCAAATAGGGCATAAATGTGACTTTGTCCTGTTGAATCATTTTATTTCCTAGGACACAAGGAATGCGTCCTAGGAAAGTAAAGGGTATCGACACACCTATACGTTTATTGAGCCTGGGAGCCATTATAAAGATGATTTTTAAAAGGGGTAAAAAGTGTCATGGCAATAAAGAGATTCTACTGGAGAATGGCAATATTAACCCTTATAAACCATCCCACCAATCAGTTCTGGGGTCACAGCGTACCGAGAGATAAAATTTGCAAAACCACACACGTGACGCTTGCTTTCGGACAACTAACGAGCACTTCATTCTGTGAGCGAAGGTGAGGGTTAAAGAAGTTTCGAAATAATATTTTCTTCGGTGAATATGTCAGGGTGACAAAAATATGAAAGACACAATAATTAATATGCGTTAGTCTATGAATTCATGAAGAAGATTGTGTGTGTGGGTTTATAAACAACATTTTAAAAACGAAGTGTTAAAGAGTGTTTGAAATATTTCTTTTCCCTTCGATATGAATTAATATTATATCAATAGATATAGAAATTCATCCCCCCCCCTCAAGATGCTAAAGAGGCTTTGTTCTCAGGCTCCAGCGTAAGGGAAAGGGGAACGACTCACGCGTATATGCCCATAGGCTTTCGTCGTAGAGAGAGTGGCGGGCTCTGCTGTACTTTCACCTGAAGGATGGCGCCAAGTCATGAATCTAAGACCATAATAGCCAGACAACGCAAAAGAGATTCCCACGATGTCGACATTGGACCGAAGAAGAGAAATTCAAGTCGCTCTCGCAAGGCTTTTCTGTGGGTTCGTCCCTCTGTGCTAATTGTATTCTGTAGGCTTTGTAATTCAAATTGTCGTCACAACGTATAAAGAACGCCCTGGTTTCTAGATATAACGTTGACGAAAATTATTAACAGTACTTTAAGGTCTCCGTCAATGAAAAATTTTTTAACCCTTTCCGCATAGGGAACTATGGGTAACGTATTCGTCCGGCAGTCCCTCGTTGAGAAAATCTAGGAATTGATTTCAAAACTCGTTCTATTTTTGGTCCCAATATCTTAGGGGTGCCAGACTTAGCACATTCGCATGTGAAAGAAAAAATCTAGAATCATAAATAACTCCTTGGAAACGAATAATCGAAATGTTTTATTTTGCTGATAGAGGAATAGACAAAAGTAGGTCGGTTTTTAAACTGAAGAACGCATAACACAAGCACCTGGAGTGAAATATTGAGAAATTAATGTTTGTCCATCACCGATTTGAAGGCATTTCTTTATTGATCATTTAGACGCAAATCGTAAAAGTTCTTAGCGGAAGACGTTAACGGTTGAGTGCGAAAACAGTCGTGTCATTTCTAGTATTAGAAATAATGAGTATAGGCTGCTTTCGTAGTAAAGAAAAATTTACCTTTCTGTAGGAACTATCCTTATTTTTAAGTAAAAAATTTTTTAACTTTAATAGAACTTTTTCAAAAAATTTTAACGGTACGGATAAAGACATCAAATGTGAATTCGATACCTCCTTGAAGAGAAGCAGGAAAAAAATATTTAAGTCTTCAATTCTAATATTGGTTTTGGAAATAATTTGTTTTGAATGATGTACAATCACGCAAGTCCCATTCACGGAGAAATTAATTTTTTTTCCCAACTAACTGTTTTTGAGTCCCATGTTTACTGGTTATGTTTTGTCATACTCTCTACTATATTTCGTTTGTAAAACTCTAGATAGCCAACAATTTAAATGATCAGCGCTTAAGATGCGTATTCACGGTTGTTGAAAAGAGCGGGATCCACGATGGCAAACTAGCGTTGTTTCCTAGATCTCCGTATGCGTACCTACAAGGGGGCGGCGGTGGTGGTGGTGGCTCAGTCGGTAGCGCGCCAGGCTCGTAATCTGTAGTTTCCAGGTTCGAGTCCCAGCTGGGTCAGCGTTGAGATTTATCTCTGCAAAATTCCCTGCCCGCGGTCAGTAGGGGACACCGATGGGCTTGGAAAGGCCGCCGTCCGTCGGAAGGGACGTTAAGCCGTGACCCGTGTGCGGGAGAGCCATACTCTGTGCACGTTAAAGAACACGCTGGATGGCCTTGACGGGAGGCTACCATCTGTCTCCCAACAGCTGTTCCAGTGGGTCCCCTCCCCCAACCTTCTCTGAGCCTTCGGGGTCCATGTGACCTGGCCATTTAGCCCATGGTGTGCAAAAAAGTGCCGCTCAGAGGTAAAACAACCCCAAACAACGTACCTACAAAACCACAGACATACAGCCCAGAGCTATATTCTCCTCCCTGTACACAACGTAACACAAAGGCTATCTGTGTAATATAACAATTACCCTGTCTACTGTTACCTTCGCAAGTCACGGCTTCAAATGTTATTCGTGTCAGAAAAATAATGCAAAGTTTCTTGTTTTAGAATAATAAATATTATTTTTTTCCCCTATGTATTAAGAAAATTTTACATGGTACGGTTCTCAAAATATTTTTGAATTGTAATAAAATTTCTTCATAACCACTCTGCGAAGAAAATCTTTTAAATGATGAAATTATTTTCAGAAATATAGAACCAGAAAACATGCTTTGTGTCGCTATGCATTTTCCCTCGTTGCCCTTAAGAAAAGTCCTACAAGAAATTTCTAAAATAATTTTTCAGCATATCCCAAAATCAATAATATGAAAAAGTAGCATTCATTTTCCTCGCCGTTCGTTTAGGAAACCAGAGTGTAACTGAAACGACGAAGCTGCTTAACTATAAAAATTCCACATTACAGAGTGCGTGCAATTGGGTTGGGTTGTTTTACCTCTGAACGGCACTTTTTTGCACACCATGGGCTAAACGGCCAGGTCACATGGACACCGAAGGCTCAGAGAAGGTTGGGGGAGGGGACCCACTACAACAGCTGTTAGGAGACAGATGGTAGCCTCCCGTCAAGGCCATCCAGCGTGTTCTTTAACGTGCACAGGGTATGGCTCTCCCGCACACGATCCACGGCTTAACGTCCCATCCGACGGACGGCGGCCTTTCCAAGCCCATCGGTGTCCCCTACTGACCGTGGGCAGGGCGGGGAATTTTTGCGGAGATACACACGAACAAACAAGTCTTATAAAATGAAGAGAGAAGATTAAATCATACTCACACAGCCTAACGATACACAACCAGCACACTCTCTCTCAATATTATAGTCAAAGAGATAGAGAATATAGTGTGAAAAAATGTAAATCTTGTTATACAGTCTGCATGTAAAGCGAGGTACCAATGGAAAGAGGAATAAAGGTGTCCAAACTTTGCAAGATGAAGAAGGGGTTCGAAATAAACATAGAAGGAAACAAACATCAGAGAGATACATAAATAATAAATACCCCCTCAAGCAGCTGCTTGCCACAGAGGTCTGACAGGAGCCTGTCAGTTTATATGCCATAATAGAAGGTCTGAGAGGATGGCAGGACCTCAGCAGAAAAACGACACATACATCCATGCCTTACCCGGGGCTCAAACCCAGGTCCCTTAGATCAGTAGCCAAGCGCGCTAACCACTCGACCATGGGACGGCCCAGAGAGATACATATCAAACACTAATGAACTGCAATGACCATTCTCTGGACATTAAAGGTGATGAGAAATATACAGGGAAGAATGAAACTACGATAGTGGGTTTGCACTTCAGTGAATATGTAAAACGATTATAAAAGGAGACAAAGCAGAAAAAATGCAGACGTACGTTACCAAAGCAGTTTCACGGGAACGTCAAACACCTTTCTCTAGATGCATGAGGGAAAGCTTACTTAAAGACAAAATGTTTCTAGAAAAATGAACAATAATTTCGTGTAATGAGTTGTACTTTGGAATTGAAAATTTCTAAAGTAACTTTTAAATTGTTCAGTGTTTATTTTTTATGATTCTTATAGAAAGGTAAATTATTCTTTACTACGAATGCATTACTCTACGATGTATACTACGAATGCATACTACGATATGCATTACTACGAATGCATACTCATTATTTCTAATACCAGAAATTACACGACTGATTTCGCACTCAACCGTTAACGTCTTCCGCTAATAACTTTTACGATTTGCGTCTAAATGATCACTAAAGAATTGCCTTCAAATCGGTGATGGACAAACCTCAATTTCTCAATATTTCACTCCAGGTGCTTGTGTTATGCGTTCTTCAGTTTAACAATCGACCTACTTTTGTCTATTCCTCTATCTGCAAAATAAAACATTTCGATTATTCGTTTCCAAGGAGTTATTTATCATTCCAGATTTTTTCTTTCACACGCGAATGTGCTAAGTCTGGCACCACTAAGATATTGGGACCAAAAATAGAACAAGTTTTGAAATCAGTTCCTAGATTTTCTCAACGAGGGACTGCCGGACGAATACGTTACCCATAGTTCCCTATGCGGAAAGGGTTAAAATATTTTTCATTGACGGAGACCTTAAAGTACTGTTAATAATTTTCGTCAACGTTATATCTAGAAACAAGGACGTTCTTTACACGTTGTGACGACAATTTGAATTACAAAGCCTACAGAATACAATTAGCACAGAGGGACGAACCCACAGAAAAGCCTTGCGAGAGCGACTTGAATTTCGCTTCTTCGGTCCAATGTCGACATCGTGGGAATCTCTTTTGCGTTGTCTGGCTATTATGGTCTCCGATTCATGACTTGGCGCCATCCTTCAGGTGAAAGTACAGCAGAGCCCGCCACTCTCTCTACGACGAAAGCCTATGGGCATATACGCGTGAGTCGTTCCCCTTTCCCTTACGCTGGAGCCTGAGAACAAAGCCTCTTTAGCATCTTGAGGGGGGGGATGAATTTCTATATCTATTGACATAATATTAATTCATATCGAAGGAAAAAGAAATATTTGAAACTTTCTATAACACTTCGTTTTTAAAATGTTGTTTATAAACCCACACAATCTTCTTCATGAATTCATAGACTAAAGCATATTAATTATTGTGTCTTTCATATTTTTGTCACCCTGACATATTCACCGAAGAAAATATTATTTCGAAACTTCTTTAACCCTCACCTTCGCTCACAGAATGAAGTGCTCGTTAGTTTTCCGAAATCGTGCCGTCCCGTGGCCGAGTGGTTAGCACGCTTGGCTACTGATCTAAGGGACCTGGGTTCGAGCCCCGGATTAGGCATGGATATGTGTGTCGTTTTTCTGCTGAGGTCCTGCCATCCTCTCAGATCTCTTACTGTGGCATATTAAACTGACAGGCTCCTGTCAGACCTCTGTGGCAAGCAGCTGCTTGAGGGGGTATTTATTTATTTTTTTTTTAAGCGTCACGTGTGTGGTTTTGCAAATTTTATCTCTCGGTACGCTGTGACCCCAGAACTGATTGGTGGGATGGTTTAGAAGGGTTAATACTGCCATTCTGCAGTAGAATCTCTTTTATTGCCATGACACTTTTTACCCCTTTTAAAAATCATCTTTATAATGGCTCCCAGGCTCAATAAACGTATAGGTGTGTCGATACCCTTTACTTTCCTAGGACGCATTCCTTGTGTCCTAGGAAATAGATGATTCAACAGGACAAAGTCACATTTATGCCCTATTTGCTTCTCGACGATTTCTCGCAATTCCCGTAATCCGCTAGGGCCATGCTCCAGATTGGTATCGATCTTTCAATCCTTCTAATCGTTTAAGGTACACGTCCGTCTGCAGCGTTGCAATCACCACGCGATAAGCAACGTTGAACCCTTCTTCTAAATGCAAACTATAACCATTCAACGACGATGCCATTGTCACTGTACTGAATCCGATCCACGAACATGAGTTTACTTCGTAGTCGTGTCTCCATGCGCATGCGTCGATATTTGCACACAGGGGGGAAGCAGGGGGAAAGCAATATCGTATCTGCACTTGACCAATCTTGACCAACCCATCTTGATGACGTCACTCTACGACATTAGGGGGAAAGCCCTATGTGGGGGTCTATACCACGTGTTCTCAGACGAGTTGAGGGGTTTTTTTACATCCCCCATCGAACACGGTTTTTTTTTTCGGTAAAGAGCCCTCTATAAGTTTATTGCAACCATAAAATTTGCACGTCTTGCTCGACGGGGTCAACAAAGTTTTATTGCACCGATTAAACTTATAGTGGCCCACAGAAGGGCCCCGTATTGTTGTTGCCTAACTACTTATGCTACAATAATAAATTAATCCAAGTCGTCGTTGGCATCAGTCACACTCTGTATATTACACACAATTAAAGCATAGAGAGTAAACATTGTGCTCTCTGCCTGAAGGTTTTTAAAAAAATACTAACTCAAAAAAATCCCTGTTTTAAAAGCTCTAGCATGGTAACCTAAAAATAATCCCTAATGTTTTTTAAGTTCTAACATAACTGAATTGATAATCAAAAACATTTAAACCTGCTAAGTTTATAACAGCTGGTGTTCAACGTGGTTCGTACAAAAACATTCTGATTTCTATCGATTTATAATAAGTGTTATATTTTTAGTCAGAGTTCACAAACTATGGATATGTCAGGACAATGTAGGTGGGAGGAGAAATATTTTGAGGTGTTAAAGAGAGCAAGAACAGACTTCTGGATACAATTATACTTCAAAGTTTCAAAATTCTCCGATCAAGCAATAAAATATATATCTTTTAGACTCCCTAGTACCTAACTCTGTGGGGCGGGGGTGGCTCAGTCGGTAGCGCGCCAGGCTCGTAATCTGTAGTTCCCAGGTTCGAGTCCCAGATGGGTCAGCGTTGAGATTTATTTCCGCAAGATTCCACGGTCAGTAGGGGACACCGATGGGCTTAAAAAGGCCGCCGTCCGTCGGATGGGACGTTAAGCCGTGGCCCCGTGTGCGGGAGAGCCATACCCTGTGCACGTTAAAGAACACGGTGGATGGCCTTGACGGGAAGCTACCATCTGTCTCCCAACAGCTGTTCCAGTGGGTCCCCTCCCCCAACCTTCTCTGAGCCTTCGGGGTCCATGTGACCTGGTCATTTAGCCCATGGTGTGCAAAAAAGTGCCGCTCAGAGGTAAAACAACCCAACCCTAAATCTGAAATCGCGACTTTTTTAAGCATTAAATAAAAAAACGGGCTGTTTTGACCCAGTTTAAAATTATAAATAATATCATTTTATGTTGACAATAGCTCACTTTTTGTTTCAAAACAACAATAGATCATCCCACAAAAATATTTGTAACAAATTAAAAACATTCATTAAATTTACTCATTTTACACTTATAACATTAGTCTTACAATAAACGAAAATGAGTTGCCACAGTTTTCTGATGTTTAAGATAAATCCCAAGAGAGGCAAGTTGCGACTCGCCTATTTATGTCATTTTCAATTCATGATTAAAGCCTCAATGCTACTAACTTATTTGTAGGTTATAGCAGAAAAAACGACCATGTTATCCCGACACTCGAACCCGGACACCTGCAGTGTTACCTCGAACTAACGCGATACCACTTCGTCCCCGAGGCGGAGTTTTCAGATTCAGACAGTAATGTTAACCTGAGCTTTAAAAACATTAATTTAACTGGATTTGCTACATATCATAAAAAATTTTGATATTTTAGAAACTTTTGGCCTTGACAGGAATTTTCAAATCTGAAAAATTGACATTTGTGATGAGACACATTCACTGTTCTCTAAGTTTGTGAGAAAAAAACCCAAAATAATTCGTATTATAATTTCTAATCACAATCTAAAGGATGTAAAAGCAAACAGCTTTGCAATTCATTGTAAACAATCATAGCAACCCATGGTTGTTATTCAAAGTCCTTTCAGGGCAAACGTGTAAGTTTATTTTTAAAAAAGTTTTAGTTTTGATTGGTTTGTTGATTAATGGCAAATGATAGATGGTTAGGGATCGTTAGAAATAAAAACATTGAGGTTTAGTGTCCTAATTGGAAAGGAAAACTATTAAGAAAAGGAAAAAAAAATTCTTGTTCAAATTATATTACTACAACCAACGATTCAGACAAAACCCTTTCGAACGTTTGGAAATATTCTTGAAATCAAAATATCATCACTCCAGCATTCTCTCCTTTCATTCTATTAAAGTTCATACATTAGTTTAAATCAGAGAAATATTGAAAAAAATGTACGATAATTAATATCCAGAGGATATTTTTCGGATGGTTTACGGATATTATTTTTTTCACCACAAATTAAATTAGAAGATTTGATTTTTCGTTCTCGAGACGAAAAAAAAGTATTCTATAGGAACTCTTTAGTAACCCTGCGGACATATTAAAACTTTTATACTTCTTAAAATTTTGTATTAGAGTTCTTATAAAAAATGAAGTAGGATGGGATCCCTGCACATCTCCAGTCAAGCACTATCTTAGTGACACTTTTTTTTTTATCTCCATTAGGGTCGGATCTATTTGGGGGAGGGGGTGTACTCCTCCCCTTTCAGAATGCTAGTAAGGGTAAAAGAAGCAAAAAGTTATTTATATTTCACGCATTCTTCAAGAAATGTTTTAAGAGATGCGAAACGAAGGTAGGAAATATTATACTGCATTAAAAATCCACTCTCTTGGACAACATTTAAAACCAATTTTTTTACCAAAACCAATATTAGAATTGAAGAATTAAATATTTTTTTCTGCCTCGCTTCAAGGAGGTGTCGAATTCGTATTTGATTTCTTTTACCTATAGCGTTAACATTCTTTGACAAAAGAATTTTACAATTTTATAAGAACCCCCTTACATTTTTCCGTATCGATTGTGTTTTTTGCCCCCCCCCCCTCATTCTTCGTTTTTTTTCTCTCACCGACATTGCCCTGAAAATTTTCTCAAAGTTCCTAATTTGGGTTCTCCGATCCTATATCAACTGATTTATTATTAACAGTTCACCAATGCCTTGGTGAACTAAGTCGCAATTGCAACACTTGAAGCTTGACTGAGCACCCTAAACTTTTTTTTTCTGTCTAGTTTGACTTGACTCGAAATCCTCTTTTTTTCTGCATTTGGCACCCAAATTTGACTCCACTCCAAGTGATCAAAATTTCATCGTCATATTCGACTTCACATTGATCAGCATTTCAATGCCTTTCGTCTCCATATTCTACTTCACATTGATCTGCATTTCAATGCTTTTCGTCTCCATATTCTACTTCACATTGATCTGCATTTCAATGTCTTTCGTCTCCATATTCTACTTCACATTGATCTGCATTTCAATGCCTTTCGTCTCCATATTCTATTTCACATTGATCTGCATTTCAATGCTTTTCGTCTCCATATTCTACTTCACATTGATCTGCATTTCAATGCTTTTCGTCTCCATATTCTACTTCACATTGATCTGCATTTCAATGCCTTTCGTCTCCATATTCTACTTCACATTGATCTGCATTTCAGTGCCTTTCGTCTCCATATTCTACTTCACATTGATCTGCATTTCAGTGCCTTTCGTCTCCATATTCTACTTCACATTGATCTGCATTTCAGTGCCTTTCGTCTCCATATTCTACTTCACATTGATCTGCATTTCGGTGCCTTCTCTCGCTGTATTCAACTACAGCAGAATCATTCAGCAAACTTAATATTTCGTTTTTCAATTCACTGCTCTTTATTACTAGTTTTCTAAACTTCAGTGGAAAAAAAATGGAGAATTTTCATTTAATTGTGCAGAGAAAGATTTAAGCTCTCTCCATAGATGACAATCAATTTCAGAAATTTCTTTTATATCTTATACACTGTTTCGGTGTCAACTATGCAAATGTTTGCTACGCGAAAAAAAAATATTTCAGCTTAATATGCAGTTTAGCAGCCACTAAGTTTATGCAGTGCCAAAAAAATTCTAATCAGTATTCTGAAAAACAAAAAACAAGTCTCAACAATAACACCAAACTAGCTGGTATTTGTAGAGCAAAAACTTTTAGCTATTTCCTTTCTGGCAATTTGTAAGTCTATCTTCGCTTCCCGCGGTCAGTTCGCGGGAAATGGGCAGGTCATTGCCCTCCGCCTTCACCCCGCTCAGGGTCACTTTAGTTAGCGGACATCCCTCTTCCTCCCCCTTTCTCCAAGGTGACCCCAACACCGGACTGTCAAAGCTAACATTCCTTCCTTTCTATTAATAAATAAAATCGATAATAAAGAAAATGGTAAAACTTTACCCATCTACTATTCTAGTACTTGTTATTATAGGCTTTTTTATCAGTATTATCAACAATATTGCACTTATATCGAATTTTTTAAACTTCGTCACTATTTTTTTCCATTTCTTCCCCCTTCTCCATAAATTTTAGTATTGAACTGAGATTTTTTCCCCTTGAAAACATTTGCTAGTTATGTGCCTGGTATTTATATATATATACGCAAATAAAAGCAACAAAGAAATAATTTCATGAAAAATCTCAAAATGTTCCATTAAAATTGAACATGTGAAATATCTTCTACATGCTCATTGGTCTCACAAGTCTCACAATATATAAGAGGGAAAGCAGTATTTTTCATTTCGATCACAATATAAGGCCCTGATTAATATTATATTCTCTATCACCTCAACATAAAATAAAAAAATAAATAAATATCCCCTAAAGCAGCTGCTTGCCACAGAGGTCTGACAGGAGCCTCTCAGTTTATATGCCAGAGTAGAAGGTCTGAGAGGATGGCAGGACCTCAACATACGATTCAAATTTATACTTCAAAAATCAAAATTATTAAAGGAAGCCTATATTAAAATTCTATTCAGTAACTTGCAATAATAAATCTGAGATAAAATGCTCAGATAATGAGATCAAATTATTCGTAAAATAAAAGCAAAACTAAATGAACTACACAGATGCATTTGACTAAGATATCTTTTCTGTTTGATTACCTGCTACTCTGTCAGCAATTCCTCTCTCATCACAATCTCACCCTCCATTAGCCGAACAAGAGGTTGTTAACATAATTACCCATTTCATACCTCGTTCTCTATTCGCTGCCTATCAGCTATTGCGATGAAAATACCTTCAGGTAATTATTGCTTTCAGGCTCCATTATATTGTCCTATTCTTCGGCCCTTTTATGCCCTAATCATCGTTACAAGGGAAGATGTTTCACACCATACGATTCTTGTTATCTTGCACAATTACCAGGAAATGACCCGAGGAAACGAGATCCAAGTCGAATTGCAAGGAGTGGCTTGACATAATCTTTGAAGCGAATTTCTAAAATGCTTAGTCGTTTCTTTGGCTGTTAGAACTAATTAATTATAGTTTTGTGTTTTTGAATAGCTTGTTAGTTTATGTTGAATTAGGTTATAGTGATTGAACTGTTTCGTCAGACTTGGTTGCGTATGAGTGCTAATGGTCAGCTTTTGATGAATGTTCCAGAATTTTATTAACAGTTAATGATTATTTAAGGATTTTTTTTAAATATTTATTTGCTGATTCTTTAAAATTATTCTCCGAATATTTACTTATTACTCAATACTATTTTAAATCATTTGCTGATTCTTCAAAATTATTCTCTGAATATTTACTTATTGCTCAATTCTATTTTAAATCATTTTCTGATTCTTCAAAATTATTCTCCGAATATTTACTTATTACTCAATACTATTTTAAATCATTTGCCGATTCTTTAAAATCATTTTCCGAATATTTACTTATTACTCAATACTACTTAAATCATTTGCTGATTCTTTAAAAATTATTCTCCGAATATTTAGTTATTACTCAATACTATTTTAAATCATTTGCTGATTCTTTTTAAATTATTCTCCGAATATTTACTTATTACTCAATACTATTTTAAATCATTTGCTGATTCTTTAAGAAATTCTAATGAATAATTCTTTTAGAATTCTATGAATAGTTAACGATTATTCAATAGTACACTGAATGGCCCAAAATTTAAAAATTTTACCTGAATATCACATGCGGACATGTTTTTAAAACAGCTTGAATTCGACTCAAATAGATTTAATGAGTGTTTGGAAGGTATCTGGTGTAATATGGAGCCACTCCTATTGAAATGCAGCATGTAATTCAGTTCTACGTAGTGTGGTTTCTGTGTGAGTTAATGATGAGTTAAGATGAATGGAAATGGTCAGGTTTAATGTGAAGGTCACAGACAGATTTCATATGACGGACTGGTGCATTATCGTCTATCTCCATCAGGGAAGAAATGAAGAAGAGTGAATTGTATCTGATTGGATATCTTTAGATATGCTGCGAGATTTTCCCCTTCAGATATATTGGTGAACCCATTCCGTGCCATGAGAATATTCCCCACACAATGACTCCTTCTCCAGAGAGTCTCTCGGCCTCAGAGCAGTTTATACAATGAACACATGAGGGGTAGGTATTATACTTTAGTTTTTTCTGTATAAAAGAGCGTATGTCGGAATTCAACTGACTGCAAAATCGATATATTGTCTTCTGTAGTCCACTCACCTCTCTCAGCATCACTCCAGGAAATAGGAGTAGCTCAGTCAGTAGCGCTCCTGGCTTGTAATCTGAAGTTCGTAGGTTTGAGTCCTACCAGGCCAGTGATGAGATTTATCTGTTCAAAACTCCAGGTTCTGCCCTTGGTCGATAGGTGATACCGACAGGCTCGGAAAGACAGCTATCCTCAGTAGTGTAATTCCTTTAGCTATCCGCAAACTATATCCGCAACTGTGTAATTCATTTAGTTTTGTTTTTATTTTACGAATAATTTGAGCTCATGAGTCCTACTAGGCCAGTGATGAGATTTATCTGTTCAAAACTCCAGGCTCTGCCCTTGATCCCTTGATCGATAGGGGGGGATTTCAGACTCGGAAAGACCGTTATCCGTCGGATGGGACGTTAAGCAGTGACCCCGTGTGCGGGAGAGCCATACACTATGCATATTAAAGAACACACTGGATAGCCTTGACGGGAGGATACCATCTGTCTCCTAACAGCTGTCC
This sequence comes from Ryuthela nishihirai, assembly GCA_038380435.1. Lineage (NCBI taxonomy): Eukaryota > Metazoa > Arthropoda > Arachnida > Araneae > Heptathelidae > Ryuthela > Ryuthela nishihirai. Next base: position 41,794,535 of record JAWZYU010000011.1, on the reverse strand, counting down.
AGAAGTCCCCTTCCTACAACCTTCTCTGAGCTCTCGGGGTCTTTGTGACCTGGCCATTTACCTCATTTGTTGCACACTGGATAGCCTTGATGGGAGGACACCATCTGTCTCCTAACAGCTGTCCAGAGGTCCCCTTCCTCCAACCTTCTCTGAGCCCTCGGGGTCTTTGTGACTTGGCCATTTACCCCATTTGTGCAAAAAGAAAAAACGTAAATATCAAAGTTCCCCGCGCATTGTTTGAGTTGATATGGTTTAGGTCTTTATTAAAAAGTGATCATTTCGTGCACAATTGAATATCGATTTAATTTGAGAAGTATCTGGTTCACCTCATGTTCTCTCTCCTATAGTGTCAGACGTCTACCACAATTACTCCTGTCAGATGTCAAGACTCTGTCTCCTACCCATCTTGTATATAATTTTAAGACAAAAGTAACCTTGGAGTGTCCCATAATTTCTCCAGTTTTGGCTATGATTGCTCTATCCATAGACTATCAATAATTACACCTTTTTAGCAATCGGTTATATTCCAAGTCTTTTCCCTCTCCTAGTCAATTGTTTGCTGTTTGTGTTTAAGGCAGCTCATGGACCACATGACCGGAATGTGACTTTCTTCTTTGAAATCTGTTCTTTTCATCGCAGTTATGGAAAATAATACACAGTTCTAATTCTTTTGTCCAGGCAGCGTATTTTGTGACCATTTTACCACTTAGTCAACAACGACTATATCAATCCATATTTCATAACCATTTTAAGATTATTCAAGGCTGTTTTATGATAATTTATTTAAAATAATGTTTTAAAAGAAGTTATTATTTAAGAAAATTTTGTGTGATTTAATGAGTGTTTAAAATTATTTAAAGATCACTGCGACTATTATTTGGCCATATATAGACTAATTGTTGGCTCTATAATAATATTGACGAACAGTTTCAGACCGTATTGGAGTACGGGTAACTAAATAGCACAAGAAGTCCCTTAAGTATAGTTCGCAAATTCAATATCCATATATGCCAGAGTTAACACTCTTCCCTCTTCTGGATGCCTGTTAAAGAGAAGAAACATTGATGGTTTTGGAAAATCTGCTGTATGTGTTAAGCTATGATCCTATGTACACGAAAGACTGTTGTCCATATAGGATATGAAAGGAAAGACTGTTGTCTAATAATAAAATAAAATAAATACCTCCTCAAGCAGCTGCTTGCCACAGAGGTGTGACAGGAGTCTGTCAGTTTAATACGCCATAGTAGAAGGTCTGTGAGGATGGCGGGACCTCAGCAGAAAAACGACACATACATAATATGTTATGTGCAAAAACACCTGCTCTCAGTATAGGATGAAATGTTAAGACAGTGCCACTGGCACAAATGTATGCTGTCCACAAAGGATCGAATAAAGAGTTGAAAAAATTAGTTGTCCTGACTGGGATTCGAACCCAGGTCTCCCAGAAACATGGGGCGGGGGTGGCTCAGTCGGTAGCGCGCCAGGCTCGTAATCTGTAGTTCCCAGGTTCGAGTCCCAGCTGGGTCAGCGTTGAGATTTATCTCCGCAAAATTCCCCGCCCTGCCCACGGTCAGTAGGGGACACCGATGGGCTTGGAAAGGCCGCCGTCCGTCGGATGGAACGTTAAGCCGTGGCCCCGTGTGCGGGAGAGCCATACCCTGTGCACGTTAAAGAACACGCTGGATGGCCTTGACGGGAGGCTACCATCTGTCTCCCAACAGCTGTTCCAGTGGGTCCCCTCCCCCAACCTTCTCTGAGCCTTCGGGGTCCATGTGACCTGGCCATTTAGCCCATGGTGTGCAAAAAAGTGCCGATCAGAGGTAAAACAACCCAAACAACAACCCAGAAGCATGCCAGGCGTCTAAACCGCTAGACAACCGAGGAACTGACCATTTCTTCAACAAAGTGACATATCACCATCCTTGTGGATTCATCAGTGGTGCAATCTATTATCAGGACTCTATCTTGTCTACAGGGTGTTTTCCTGCGATAATTTATTACCTAATTGTTTATATAACGCTGTGAGCATCCGTGACAGATATTAAATAAAAATAAATACCCCCTCAAGCAGCTGCTTGCCACAGAGGTCTGACAGGAGCCTGTCAGTTTATATGCCAGAGTAGAAGGTCTGTGAGGATGGCAGGTCCTCAGCAGAAAAAACGACAAGAACATCCATACCTTAACTCTGGGGCTCGAACCCAGGTCCCTTAGATCAGCAGCCAAGTGCGCTAACCACTCGGCCACGGGACGGCTGACAGATATTACTACCGTAAAAATGTCGCAGCTTGGCTGCCCAACTCCTAATAATAGATGGCGCCACTGGTGAATCAACAGGAATGCTTATATGTCACTTTTTTGAAGGACTTGTCAGTTCCTCGATGGTCGAGCAGTTAAGAAGCCTAACATGTTATTTTTAGTGTGTGTGTGTGGGGGGGGGGGGAAACCTGGGTTAGGACTACCAATTTTTTTCAACTCTTTATTTCAAGTGTTTCTTGTCTATAGGACGTTTTCCTGCGATAATTCATTACTGAAATGATAGAATGCCGAGCCAAAGGTAAGAAAACCTGCTCTCTGTACAGAATGGAAAATTGTCCCATAGCCCCATGCGCACGAAAGACTGTTGTCCATAAAGGATAGACAGCTAAGCCACAAGTGATGTGCAAGAAAGCTTGCTTTCAGTATAGAATGAAATGTTGAAACATTGTCCCATGTGCAGGAAAGGCTGCTGCCTATAGAGGACAGAATGTACAATGCTAGTTCCCCATTCAAGAAAGACTACTGCCCATGTAGGAAGGAATGTTCCATGTGCCGAAAGCCTTACCATGGCCGCATTATACAACACTGTGAATGAACTTGATCTGAATCTCCCACTTTCCCTTAACAGCTGCCTAGAGTTTCTCTACCAATATTCGATTCTGAAGCATTTGTGCTAGTCATTTAACCCATTTTTACCAAAAAAAAAAAACTAAAATTTTGCTCAACGATGATCCAACCCAGCAAATCATTCAAGAGTTTGCAATTATTTGCTGTTTATTCAGGTTATTTATAGCCATTCAATTATTAATCAAGCTCATTTACTAGAGATTCGAGACTTTTAGTTTCTAATATTCACCAATTGGTCAAGACTATTTTATGACCATTTGCTAACTAAAATTAAACCATGCAACTCTGGTTTCCATAAATAAGGAATCTCGATTTTTCGATAATATTCGTTCAGTATTTAATGAGTTATGAAAGTTTGAATATTTAGCGATAACAATGCCAGCCACAAAAATTGACTTCAGAAGTTAATTAAAACTTAATAATAAATATTGTATCAACGTGTTTAATAAAATAAGTTTCTATTTTAGAACTTTGTGTAAAGTATTCTTTCACTATTCTTCAGTTTTGTATAAGTTTCTTAAGACTGGCATTGCTGTTGTTAAATATTCAAACTTCCGTAACTCATTAAATACTGAACGAATATTGTTGAAAATCGAGATATTGATTTATTTGATTGAGATCTTTACCTGCAATCACATTTTTCAAAACAAAAAACAAATTATTTAAAAAATTATAGAGCTTTGACGTTAGTTTCCCATTGATTTAACATAGGGATTTTCCTTAGTTTATGGAAACCAGGGTTGGGTTGGGTTGTTTTACCTCTGAGCGGCACTTTTTTGCACACCATGGGCTAAATGGCCAGGTCACATGGACCCCGAAGGCTCAGAGAAGGTTGGGGGAGGGGACCCACTGGAACAGCTGTTGGGAGACAGATGGTAGCCTCCCGTCAAGGCCATCCAGCGTGTTCTTTAACGTGCACAGGGTATGGCTCTCCCGCACACGGGGCCACGGCTTAACGTCCCATCCGACGGACGGCGGCCTTTCCAAGCCCATCGGTGTCCCCTACTGACCGTGGGCAGGGCGGGGGAATTATGCGGAGATAAATCTCAACGCTGACCCAGCTGGGACTCGAACCTGGGAACTACAGATTACGAGCCTGGTGCGCTACCGACTGAGCCACCCCCGCCCCTATGGAAACCAGTGTAATTCAAGTAGTTTCATTCCCTATTACGGATTTATATATGACTCTTGCAAATGTGTATTTTACTAACTTCAATTTTATTACTTTATACGGAATATTAAAAATTATATTTATTATTTACGAATTATTCAAGGTACTTTTATTATTATTCGCTGACTATTTAAGAAAATTTTCCTATGGTGAATATTGATTGTTTACCATTTATAAAGAAAAATAAAATAAATAAATAGCCCCTCAAGCAGCTGCTTGCCACAGAGGTCTGACAGGAGCCTGTCAGTTTATATGCCATAGTAGAAGGTCTGTGAGGACGGCAGGACCTCAGCAGAAAAACAACACACACATTCATGCCTTACCCGGGACTCGAACCCGGGTCACTTAGGTCAAGTAGCCAAGCGTGCTAACCACTCGGCCATGGGACGGCTTTACCATTTACATTTTGAATATATACCTAAGAAATTTTTAGATGTTCATCCGTCAGAAAATCCCAAATGCAACCAAACAACATATACGTGCTGCATAATTTTCTACTTAATATTTTTTCTAAACCATTAGTAATAATTTCTGATGAACTATATTAACCCTTTCAGGACCATAAGGTTTCTAAGAGTAAATATTAGTATGTAACTATTTATTTTAGTTTGTTTAGACGTAAAATAAATAAAAATCATAAGAAAAATACATAACGATGTGTAGTTTTTTTGGAATTTTATGGGAAATATTTTTCCCGATGGACTATAAAGGTAACACAAATTATAGTTAGGCTTATTATGCAATGTCTTTTATTTATTGGTTTATTAGAACAAAATGTTAACTAAAATAATACAAAATTATGAAATAAAATTACTATGCAAAATGATGTGCTAATTATGATATTCTGCGAAGCAATTTCTTTTGGTAGTGAGGCAAAGATGAACATTGCACATAGTACATATATTATGCGTCCTGACAGTTCTGTTTTTGTTTTCTAAACGTTCCCGTTTACGTAATTGCGTTCGGCATACGTTCTATTTTGACATTCTGTATAAAAAATGCAGATAAGGTTATAATTAAATACGACAATCACCAATTTTAAAATGGGAAAAATGTTTCCCTTGGTCGTGAAAGGGTTAACCATTGTAATCTGTTTAATAAACTTTTTTCTTTCACCTCATGAGAAATCTATTATGACGAAAGTTACTCTATCAAAAGCATACAGCTATTGCCTCTCGCATTAATAACAGAATAATCTCAGAATATGTTTCGAGTCATCGTTCCGATATTTACTGTTTAATCCAGTTTTATTCGCACCGTTATTATTCCACCATCCTGCTGGGTCTGATTCCTAATGAAGAGATTATGGTTTAAGCAGAATAAATTTATTTACGGAGAAATTCTTAGTCGTTTCGACTCCGAAATTTGTCTGTTTAGTAAAGAAGAATTTGTTAAATAATTGGCTCAGCTAGTCGATAACTCCGATCTTAAGAAATTCTTTTTCAGAAAACTAATTATTTCGTTGATGATCTGTAAATGAGGATTTCGCAGAGCGTTCAAATCCTTAGAGTTTGTATTCATATCGAAATATATCTCTATCCTAGCATTTTATTCACAACAGTCCCGACGTTATTTACGCTACTTGAAATTAATTGAAATAAATGTAGGTTTTTCTTTAAAAAAAGAAATAAAAGTCTTCATCTTACGGAACGATATCCGCGTTGTTTACAATGTCGTTGCCTCACTCGAAAGCTTTCTGCTGCAATTCTAAAGGTGAAATGAAATCCTGGATTCTTCTTGAACTGATGTTGGGTTTTTATTATTCAAATGAATGAAGACTTAAAAGATGTCATCAAAACATGTAAGTATCTGCTTTACAGATCTCTCTTGTGGGTAAACTGCATTATAATGACTCATAATTCTTTCATTTTCGTGCAGCGGCATATTGACTCGAATGCAAAATAAGTCATCGTTTTTATGAGCGAATGATCTTTGCAGACGATAGAGTAGTTAATGTTTGTTTATTTCTGACGACGACAGAGCAATAAATATACTACAATTTCTTCGCCAATTAACTTCTGTCTGCATTAAAGCTCTAGCCTTGATGCGACAAACAGGATACAAAGGAAGTCACTTGTTGCAATCGCATTAGCAAGGTATCAAGAAAATTACTACAAAATGATGATTTGTCGATCATCATGGACGATGAAAGGAGACTCTCCTTTGAGAGAAGATAGTTTGCTCAACAGGACAAAAAAGAGCATGAGAATTCATCACTTCGTTTTTTTCAAGTTAACTAAATTTAAATTATTCTTCAAGCAATCCACATTACCACAGAGGTACGACGGGAGACTGTCAGTGTTATTCGCCGCAGAGAAATCATGTGAAGACTAACTTTTAAAACGCTCTAACTTTTAAAATATATATTTAATAAAAAATGTGACTGAAGATAAATTAAAGATCATAAAAAAACTATTTAAACCTCGATTTTTTAACAATATTTGTTTAGTATTCAAAGAGATTTGGAAGTTGGAATATCTAACAATTTTTTTTATAAAAAACGTTCATAATTGTCTTCATATTTAAATAATCTTTATGCAAACTTATAAAATGTATATTTATTTATTAATTGGTTTGATTAATTATTATTAATTCATTTTTGAATCTTATTTAATTCATTTTTGAGATAAATTCTTATGAAGCATTACTAATTGTTGCTGTTATCTAGATCAAATTAAGTTGAAACTATCTAGTTCGTTTTTCCTTTGGGAATCTTAGTCTCATAGCTTCTCCTGGCGTCCTTTGGGAATCTTAGTCTCATAGCTTCTCCTGGCGTCCTTTGGGAATCTTAGTCTCATAGCTTCTCCTGGCGTCCTTTGGGAATCTTAGTCTCATAGCTTCTCCTGGCGTCCTTTGAGAATCTTAGTCTCATAGTTTCTCCTGGCGTCCTTTGGGAATCTTAGTCTCATAGCTTCTCCTGGCGTCCTTTGGGAATCTTAGTCTCATAGCTTCTCCTGGCGTCCTTTGGGAATCTTAGTCTCATAGCTTCTCCTGGCGTCCTTTGGGAATCTTAGTCTCATAGCTTCTCCTGGCGTCCTTTGGGAATCTTAGTCTCATAGCTTCTCCTGGCGTCCTTTGGGAATCTTAGTCTCATAGCTTCTCCTGGCGTCCTTTTGGAATCTTAGTCTCATAGCTTCTCCTGGCGTCCTTTGGAATCTTAGTCTCATAGCTTCTCCTGGCGTCCTTTGGGAATCTTAGCCTCATAGCTTCTCCTGGTGTCCTTTGGGAATCTTAGTCTCATAGCTTCACCTGGCGTCCTTTGGGAATCTTAGTCTCATAGCTTCTCCTGGCGTCCTTTGGGAATCTTAGTCTCATAGCTTCTCCTGGCGTCCTTTGGGAATCTTAGTCTCATAGCTTCTCCTGGCGTCCTTTGGGAATCTTAGTCTCATAGCTTCTCCTGGCGTCCTTTGGGAATCTTAGTCTCATAGCTTCTCCTGGCGTCCTTTGGGAATCTTAGTCTCATAGCTTCTCCTGGCGTCCTTTGGGAATCTTAGTCTCATAGCTTCTCATGGCGTCCTTTGGGAATCTTAGTCTCATAGCTTCTCCTGGCGTCCTTTGGGAATCTTAGCCTCATAGCTTCTCCTGGCGTCCTTTGGGAATCTTAGTCTCATAGCTTCTCATGGCGTCCTTTGGGAATCTTAGTCTCATAGCTTCTCCTGGCGTCCTTTGGGAATCTTAGTCTCATAGCTTCTCCTGGCGCTACGGACTGCAGACTTCTCACAAATATCACTACAATAAATCTGCATTCGAAAAAGCCTGAGAAATTTTACCTTTACACACCATTCTGGTTGAATCTTATGCAAACTGTCATCTTAAACAAACGGCTATTTCAACGCAATTAAAGAATTGCTGCATTTCCTATTTGTGTCCTCTGCTAACGTTTTAATGATCTTTGTTCCTATAAATATTTCCTTCACTGTCTTTTGTGCCATTTATTTATCACCGACTATATCTTCAATAACGTTTATTGGCTTTTGATCCAGCGATCCTTTTAATCTCACAACAGATGAATCTCTAATACACGATCTTCCATTTCGAATGCGCTGTATCCTGTTCGAATCGGAAGTCGCACGACGTATCATCCACTTAACAGAACACCATTAAGGAAACAGACTTCATTGTTCATTGTTCTTCTCTTCCTTTTTCATTGCTCCATATTCATCCTTAACTTTTTGTCTTTTTTAACTCATCCTTCAGCTGTGCACTAAAGGACGGCAATCTCTGTGCGACATACTTAATCTTAGACCGACTGATTATTATGAGTTTTTAATACACTCCTATCATGGCAAAGCGATAGGTCAGCTTAAATCGAAGCTTGTAAAACTGCGGGGGTTCTTTTAAGGCAGAGGGCACTCAGACAGCAAAGCTTAGTCGATAATAAATTAACCAGTAGCTTGTAAACCAGTTTCGTAACCTTCGTTCCTAAAAGTAAATGTTCCTGATAAATTTTTCCTCCTTTCGGTCGCGTTCTTCTGTCCTCGGTGAGAATTTATGTACCGCCCCCGGTGAGCGACCGCAGCGCCCCCAGCCAGTGGCTGTGGAGAGTCAGCTGATGGGCCATCCATCTTTGATCGCCCACTAGAGGTCGTTGCTGCGGAAATGACCGGGGTACACACACGTGTGTCGAGTGCCCAGTGATTTATTGTCAGGTGCAGTAGAACCAGGCTGAATTCCAATATTCACAGGTCTCCTGTTCGCACAAAGGGTTCAGAGGGCGGTCATCGAGTCTGCAGATTCTCTGAATATGTGACTTGATGATAGTTAGACAGGGAGCGAGGAAAAATCGCATTGGTACGGAGACAATAATTTGGTGTGGTCGGTTGGCATGTAGCTGATGCTGCAAATATTCAAGTAGTGAAAGCGGGATATTCTTTCAATTGCATTTCCGTTAGAGAGCTTTTGAAGATATCTTTTTAGACATCATTCGTATGTGCTCATTAGGATTGATGGATTTTTATGTAGTTAAACGCAGACAGCCTGGTATCGAATATTGTTTAATATTTTTTATCGTTACAATCCTCAGTCGGATCAAGACTTCCCTATTAAATTTGAATTGTTTTACCTATGAACAGCACTTTTTTTTTACACACAATGGGCTAAATGGCCAGGTCACAAAGACCCCAAAGGCTCAGAGAAAGTTGGGGAAGTGGATCCACTAGATCAGTGATTCTCAACCTTTTATGCTTCACGTACCCCCTGGAAATGTGTATGTAACTGGCGTACCCCTTATATAGATAGATAAAACTATAGTTATAGTATAACAATGGTTATTTTTACTTTGTTACTAGATCTAGCCACTTTTGAGCTCTCACAACGTACCCCAAGTTGAGAACCCCTACACTAGACGACTGTTAGGAGACAACGGCATGTTTGATGGGAAATGTGACTGAAGATAAATTAGACAAAGTAATCTCCTCCTGATTATTATTATATTTTTATCAATGTATTTTAATTGAAAATCTTTTTAGATGTCATTTAAAATATTCTTCAGCATCTTCACTTCTCAAATGGAAGTTTCCAGGCCACCCAGTGTGTTCTTTAACGTTCACAGTAAACGGCTCTCATGTACACGTGACCTTGATTTAATGTCTCATCCGACAGACGGTGGCATTTTCCAGCCCAATCTTTCTCATCGAGGACAAAAACGAGGTCAGCGGAGAAAATTTTCAACGTATGCACAGGTGGGACTCGAACCTGGAAACTGTAGATTGAGTCTGACGCGATACGAGTAAGCCAGCCCCTACCATAACCACGCACTTAGGATTTCACACAAGAAATAATTCTTATACAATCTTTAGTGGTTGTGTAAAAATCATTATTTTGCTGGTGCTATTTATCCCATGGCCGAGTGGTTAGCGCGCTTGGCTACTGATCTAAGGAACCTGGGTTCGAGCCCCGGATAAGGCATGGATGTATGTGTCGTTTTTCTGCTGAGGTCCTACCATCCTCTCAGACCTTCTACTCTGGCATATAAACTGACAGGCTCCTGTCAGACCTCTGTGGCAAGCAGCTGCTTGAGGGGGTATTTATTTATTTATTTTTTCCTTCGCTTTATAAAAGTTAGCATTGCTTTTGTTCGTCACTTTCAAAAGAGAAAAATAATATTCATTAATTTATCCTAGCAATCCTAAACTACAACAACTTTATTGAATGAATTTCACACATATGTGTTTAATTTTTCACGTGTGTGGGTATATTTTTGCTTCAATTACTTAATAATTGTAGGTTTGCATCCCACCCTACTCAAAATAATTTTTCCTTTAAAACTGATATCGTTGTTAAAGAGTGACTTCATACCTTTCAGCTGAAAACACATCGATAAATTTATTAAGCAACAAGTTGGACAAACTCGCAACACACATTGTCACCTTCTTCAAGACGCTGTTCGTAAGCTGAGATGACAATGACTTCAATTGGCATAGATATTTGAGTTGTGCACCCCAAGTAGAATAGTTCATTCATGTCATCAAATAGAGCGGCAAGTAACTCTGTAGTCAGGATCGCTGACATGTAAACAGAAAGTCTTTAGTTCGTAAAAGACAATTTTTCCTCTAAATTTAATTTCGATATAAAGAATGACATCAAACCCTTCAATTTATGTTCTTCGCAACGTATTGTCCAATTTCCCTACACCCATCCAAATTTATTTTTCATTTCATTATGTCCCTGCATCTTTCAGTGATGAGGAGGTACCAAGACAGAAGAATCAGTCTATTAGTAACCTAAGATGTGTGAAAATACTGCTGACGAAGCGCTTAATAAAGAATCGAAAAAAAAGCCTGTCAGTGTAATATGCCATAGAGAAGGTTTGTGAGGAAGCAGAAAGACAACACAAGACAAGAAACTACAGTGTGATGTCCAGGGTTAGAACTCGGGGCCCTTTGATTCGTTGTTAAGACTGCAAGCTAAGCTAAGGCTAGAGATGTCTTACCAAACTCTGCAATTTATGTAGTTCTCCTAATAGGTCTATCCCGAACAGGAGTTGCTGCAATTCTTCACTGAAAACCAATTCTGAAAAGGTTCTGTTTAACATTTTCTACCCATTCATTATGCCCCTTTTCCTGAGGCATTTAGGAAATCAATACTTTTTTTTCACTGTTCATAATTCCATTCGCTAACTTACAGTTCTTGATGCGTAAGCAATGACTGAACCAAAGCAATCTCCCTCTACATAAGATGCTGCTTGTAGATTTGTTGACTCCGTCTAACATCATCATTTTCACAAATGACGAAATACACAAGATGCTGCGTGATCATCTGAAATCAAAATCATCACGTCTCCTCTACTAGGTCTTGTCTGAAAGGGTTCCAAGTTTCATACGGTGCAAATTTTATATAAAAAAAACTATTATACTACTTAAAACTTTTCTTCACACATATCTGCCTATTTTTCCACACTCACTAAAAAGAGCACCAAAATATGTAGTGAAATCTTTTTAGTTTTTCTTTCATTCTTATTTTTCCCAATGTGACACAAACTTTCTCAGATCTTGCCGTAGTCTTTTAATCTCCATTCTAAATTCCTTCCCATTTATTGCCTATATAATCTTGATCCATCATCTGAATTCCTCTTTTCACTCGTTACTTGACTCTAACTGTTGTCATGGATCAAATATTATCTGTTCATCGAAAAACCGGATAATATAAGAGTTTAGACCCCGTCAATTGTTTATCGCCTTAAGTTCTAATGGATGCAACAAATACGCAACCTTTCCACAGCATCATTTCGCAGCCGATAAAGACCTAACTAGGAGAGAGATAATTTTAAAATTTATAACCGCTTTTTATCTGTGTATGAAGTAGACATACTCATGAAGTATTTAAATAGGTTTAGTAATAAATAGTTTAAATTGATAATAGTCAAATAATAGTAATAAATAGCAGAAGCTGATGAATTTGCAAGGTAGCCCTACGAGCAGCCCTTTTCAGGGAGCCCTATTCTTTCACCTAAGAAACAGGATTTACGTTTAAAATTATAAATTTTGGCCCTCTCAGCCTCACATGGTTCCACTGTGCATTCCTATAAATATGCCTTGAAAAGTAGTAAGCTTCCGGTAAATTTAATAATAAATCCAATAGTAGATCTCTCCCATGTGATGACACCAATCAGACTTTTTACCTTCATGAGACGGCATCAAGTAGATTCCCACCCCCGGAGTATTCTCCCCTCCCTCGTGTGAAGGGACCAAATATCCCCTCCCTCGTGTGAAGGGACCAAATATCCCCTCCCCTTACACCACAGGTAGAAGCTGACTAGATTCTCCCGAAAATTTTCCTATATTTAACATGGTAGCCGTCCCGTGGCCGAGTGGTTAGGACGCTTGGCTACTGATCTAAGGTACCTGGGTTCGAGCCCCGGATTTAGGCATGGCTGTGTGTGCCGTTTTTCTGCTGAGGTCCTGCCATCCTCTCAGATCTCCTACTGTGGCATATAAACTGACAGGCTCCTGTCAGACCTCTGTGGCAAGCAGCTGCTTGAGGGGGTATTTATTTTTATTTATTTAACATGGTACACACAATCAATCATAAGATGATCCTTCAATAGTCAAGTTGCTTACTTTATTGTTTTCATGCCATGCTCACTACTTTTGTGTTATTACGAAGACATTGAGATTAGCATCGTTATCCCTTTTAATGCTTACTTTTGGTCTGACCTAAATTTCAACTTTATGACGGAACTAATCAAAAACTCACCCAAGAGACTCCCATAAAAAATAAATTGCAGGAACAAATAAAAGGGTTATTACCTTAATCAGAAAGATCTTTTAACTCTGAAAAAAGGTGTCTCTCATTGCAGAAAAAGCAAAAAAGGTGAAAAATTAAAACTGACGCTACAAGTAACTTTCCTTTTCTAAAACGATTTATAGAAGCTTTCATATCCGGGATGTCCTTATATAGATGAAGCACTTAATTCCAAACATTCAATTATCATCAGAACTCCAATTCTCGCTAACCTCTGGTCATTGCTCACTTCGCAGAAACAATCTGCTTTCACAATCCACCCAATTCTTCGCTCAATTGTCCTTTACTCTTGTATTAAGCCCGTTTCTTTATTTCATTTTTCTCTTTAATGCTTCTATTAGGTTTCTTACCCCAAAAAGCAGCTTCTCTTTTTCCTCGTTCATTAACTTTTAATATCAAACGTGACCTCTAGCTTCCTTGCTCTGCAATCATCCTGAGGTCATCTGCTTCGCAACGCCACCAAATCTAATAAAGATCACGCCGCAAACACATTGACCTAATATGCCGTTGGTTAAGGGCAATTCTATAATCACGACAGTTAATTTTCTTTCTCTAAATCGGAGTTTTATTACCAAAGGGAAAAGGAAATGTGTACTGCCGTCATGCAACCTGATACTGTGTCTCTTATTATTTTTTACCACTGTGTTCGTGTCAGAAGAGATAAAGCTTAATAATCTCTCAAGAGATTCGTCTCCTAATATATTTCTGTACACCTGGAGTTCTAAAACTGTAAGGCTTTAGAATTTCCAGGTGTTCTCTAAGGAAATATGAAAGAATTATATCTTGAAACAGAAATTTACAAAGAGAAATGCAGAGTAACCTACATTCAATAATTTTACGTGTTTCTTAATGGCAATAGACCTGCCATTTTTAAAAAATATTTCATATTAATATTCAAACCCATGTAATGAAAATTATTGCTAGTAAAATCCATAAACATGTAATATTACTGACACAGTGATGAAGATAGTTTCACGAATTCAGTCATTAAAGTGGAGGGGGGGGGAGAGAAACTGGAAAAATTTGCGAACATTTGGACTGAACTGAGAGATGATGTCATCAGTTGTTATAACTAATACGCGCTCACCTAAAAAAGAGTTGTTTTTTCCCAATTTATAATTGAATTTTCATGTTCCTTATGTGTCAAATCAATCATGAAGAAGGTTCAAGAAGTTCTCACATTGCAATGATTTCGATTTTTTTTACCAAGCATAAATATTAAAAAAAAAAACACACACACTCTGAAGTTACTGCATTTTTTTTCTTCAAATCAAATGATTTTGTTATAAAAATTCAATCAATGGAGTTTTATAATTTCATTTTTAATAAAGTAACCCTGAATCATCGGTTGCCACAGAGGTCTGAGAGGAATCTATCAATACAACGCGCACTGGACAAGGTATGTGAAACTTCAGCAGAAAGACAGCACAAGAAGCATTCATGCCTTGTCCAGGTCTCTTTGATTGGCAGCCAATCATGCTAACCACTCGTACGTTGAAAGAGATATTATCAAAGATCTAATCCAGGGATGTTCGACCTTTTCCATTGGTGAGCGATTTCTTAATAATGGAGCAACACGCTGGCTAGAACACTAATACATACTACGATTCTAATGCAATTATCGCGAATTATGAACAAAGCTACTTGTATCTAGTGTGACGTCCTGATTGAATTCAGAAGTATGACTACATTTTTCTCTGAAGAATAAACAGTTAACGCTTTAAATTGAATGTCAGTTCTCAAACACGCGAAAATACACTGGCGTTTACGAATATCAGAACACCAGGAAGGACTAATCAGAACGTCCTCGAATTTGGGGTTCAATGTAGCTTTATTGTAGTAATAAATGATTACAATATGGAGACAATTAAAGAATTACATTCCGAGTTGTTTAATAATAACTGTGTCCACTCCTTGCTTGTATGACCTGATGTGGGGCGGGGGTGGCTCAGTAATCTGTAGCGCCAGGCTCGTAATCTGTAGTTCCCAGGTTCGAGTCCCAGCTGGGTCAGCGTTGAGATTTATCTCCGCAAAAATTCTCCGCCCTGCCCACGGTCAGTAGGGGACACCAATGTGCTTGGAAAGGCCGCCGTCCGTCGGATGGGACGTTAAACCGTGGCCCCGTGTGCGGGAGAGCCATACCCTGTGCACGTTAAAGAACACGCTGGATGGCCTTGGCGGGAAGCTACCATCTGTCTCCCAACAGCTGTTCCAGTGGGTCCCCTCCCCCAACCTTCTCTGAGCCTTCGGGGTCCATGTGACCTGGCCATTTAGCCCAGGTTGGGCAAAAAAGTGTCGCTCAGAGGTAAAACAACCCAACAACCCAATCTGATGTACACGGCAGGGGCATGGGGAAGTCAAGTAAAAAGTTTGATGCTGATTTGTGGAATCCAAGGACTATACGCCAGCTTGCACAGTTCGTCTACATTTGTTGGGATGTGCTGGTATTGCACAACCTCCCTTTAACCATATCCCATACATTTTCGATGGGTGACAGATTAGGGGATCTAGAGGGCCATAGAAGGATATGCACATTGTTTTGCCTGCTGAAATATGGTGTGTGGGACAATCTATAAGTGCGGAAGAGCTATTGGCTTTAAAATGTCCTGGATGTAACTGGTAATGGTGGTGTGGATCCATATGTAGATCAGTAATGAAAGCATGAGGACAGATTTGCTTTCATTACTGATCGCACACCACACCATAATCTCACGTGTTGATGTGTCGAGGATTCTACCATCGGATTTAAACAGACAGAAGGGGATTAATCAGAAAAGACGATGTTGTACAGTCGCTCAAAAAAGCACCCGAACACTATGGTTGATCACAGAATTCAGAAAAAAATATCTGGCAACGATTTTTTTAGAAATTAGTGATCTGGCAACTTCGTGTCACGTGACACGAAGTTGCCAGATCACTAATTTCTAAAAAAATCGTTGCCAGATATTTTTTTCTGAATTCTGTGATCAACCATAGTGTTCGGATGCTTTTTTGAGCGACTGTACCTACCATTCGTCGTGTCACTGCAATCACTCTATGTACCACTGTAGTCTGGCTGCTTTATATTAGAGTGTCAGAGGCAGTCTTAGCAGTGGCCAGAGGGTGCGCAGTCCGAATTGCAATAAACAGTGTCGAACATTGGAAGATGTGTTACTAACTTCCAATGTTAGTCCAAGGCCACAGATGAGGTAGAGGGATCTGTTATAACCAGCTTCCGAAGATGGCGATCTTCCCATGGGGCTGCCTACGGAAGAGGCCTAGAACCTTCCCAACGTATTCGTTGACCACCTCCGAGCTATTTCCTGCAAATTCGATGCACAACAGATACGCTATATCCCACACGAGCGACGACTTTTCAATACGAAAGATTGACTTCTCTCATGCCAACAATTCATCCTCTGTCGAATTCGCTCACCTGGAGATATGGTGCTCGCACACCAATCTGCATGGCGTATCTTAAGTATTGTGCACAAGAACTGATAAGCTGAACATGGCTATCACCCCTTTAAATGCCTTTGAGAAGGGTCCTGTCACACCCTTTTGAGAATGTTCTCATTGGCCTGTACCCAATACAGCTGCACCGATGACCTTGAAATTTCTTCTTCAATAGTAGGTGCCAAACATGCTCCATACAAGTCCTTCTCGGTGTTGTGATTTTCATGAACAGCAGCGCATTAATTCCTATCAGCATTCACTCATCATGCCAACGAAACCTGTTTGGATGACAGTTTTGGGTTGTATTACCACTGGGTGGCACTTTTTTGTATATAATGGGTTAAATGACCAGGCCACAAGGTCCTCAAGATTCAGAGAAGATTGGAGAAGGGATCTACTAGATAGTGGTTAGGGGAGAGATGGTAGCTTCCTGTTAAGGCCATCGAATGTATTCTTTAGCCAGCACAGGGCATGGCTATCCTGCACATGAACCCATGGTTTTAACGTCGCATTAGATGGACCACCGTCCATCTAATGCGACGTTGTAATCTGATCCCCGTCCATCTAATGCGACGTTCCTAATCCATTGATATCCACTTTCTTATCAAGGGCAGGGTGAGAGTTGGCAGAAATAGATCTTAACGCTACCACAATGTTGGGGCTCGAACCTGGAACCTACAGATTGCGAGCAGTAGCATGTCCCTGGATTGACAGGTTTGGACCCGTGGGCTCTAAGTTGCACGTCATATCTATTACATTAGTTATGAATAAACCAATGTAAAAATTGATTTTTGCACCCAAGTTGATACAGCTTGAGGGATATCCTCTCCCACACCTACACGAAATGCATTCAATTCTAATACGTGATCATTTTAGGACGGGGAGGGGGGCTCAGTCGGCAGAGCGCCAGGCTCATAATCTGAAGTTACCAGGTTCGAATCCACTTGGAGCAACATTAAGATTTATTTCCCAAACACCCCTGCTCTCAGTCGGTAGGGACATCAATGACTTGGAAAGGCCACTGTCTGTCAAATGGGATCTTAAACCATGGTCCCGTGTGCAGGAGAGTCATACCCTGCAAATGTCAAAGAGAATGAATAGCCTTGAGAGACAGATGAATAGCCTTGACGGGAGGCTACCATCTGTCTCCCAACAGCTGTTCCAGTGGGTCCCCTCCCCCAACCTTCTCTGAGCCTTCGGGGTTCATGTGACCTGGCCATTTAGCCCATGGTGTGCAAAAAAGTGCCGCTCAGAGGTAAAACAACCCAAACAAAGCCTCGAGACCCTACATTGGTGTCTCTTTTATCACCGAGTTTCTCATATGACGAAATTTCTTCAACATCTAGAACAGTGGTTTATTGAGAAGAGAGCAAAACCAGTAGATGCGAGTTTTTTTTTACTTTGGAGAAAAATTAAAATTCGCGAAACTCGTCTCAGTTGGATAGTTTTGACAACCGTAACTGTGGGTAGAAAATAAATGATGAATTATAGAACCTGACCTCTGAAAAGTATAATTGTGGTTATTGTATGTATAAAGAAAAACTGAGGAATGTCTTACGAACCATTAAAATCGCTGATTCAGAATAACAGGTCTATGATATAACTTAACTGGCTAAGGTGTTAAATCTGTCTCAATAAATACACACAAAAAATTATTGAATTTTCTAATTCCATATCAAATACATTACCAAACAGAAATTTGAAATCAAAGACATATACACACTTTAAATTCAAATATTCTTGGTGATGTTTCATTTTTAAACTTAATGTTAAAGGACAAAACTTCTTGTCACTATTCTTTTTAACATTAAGTATTACAACAAAATCTATGTACTTCGGATTTCATTGCAATAATACACTGCCCTACCAAAATATTAGAGAATTTCCATGTGACGTGAATGGGTTGCCTCTGAGCGGCACCTTTTTGCACAAGGACATCGAGGATTAAGAGAAGGTTGGGGGAGGAAACCCACTGGACAGCTGTTTGGAGACAGATTGCAGCCACCTGCCAGCGTGTTCTTTAACGTGCACAGGGTATGGCTCTCCCGCACACGGAGCCACGGCTTAACGTCCCATCCGACTGACGGCGGTCTTTCCAAGCCCATCGGTGTTCCCTACTGACCGTGGGCAGTTTTGAGAAGATAAATCTTAACGCTGACCCATCTGGGACTCGAACCTGGGAACTGCAGATTACGAGCCTGGCGCGCTACTGACTGAGCCACCCATATATGAATGGGAATCTAACTTCAGAGTTCTACAACATCTGAAAAAAGCATTTAATGAGAAAAAGTAACTGAAGATAATAATTGTAATAATATCTATACTAAAATAATAAGCATTGTTTCAAACTTTTTAATAAACTAAATATAAAGTTTGGGCAGTGATTATTTCAATATTAGGCAATTATGAATGATTTTTATCAATCAAGAAAATTTATCTTTAAATATTTCAGCTTCTATAATTATTTAAACACTGAACGGATATTGCTGAAAATCGAGATTCAAGAAAATTTAATTATGAACTTTATATCTCCAGTAGCATTTTCCCATTAAATGTTAAATGCATATTTTAGAAGTTATAGAGCTTCGAAGTTAGATTCCCATTCACATAACACGGAAATTCTCTAGTATTTTGGTAGGTCAGTTATAAATTCATAAATAAATAAGTAAATACCCCCTCAAGCAGTTGCTTGCCACAGAGGTCCGACAGGAGCCTGTCAGTTTTTACCCCTAGTAGAAGGTCTGAGAGGATGGCAGGACTCAGCAGAAAAACGACACATACATCCATGCCTTATCCGGGGCTCGAACCCAGATAATAGAATATAAAAAAGATAACAAATTATTTTATTGTACATATTTCCAAAGAAAAGCAGAGGAGAAATAAAAATGTTCGGGCCCTATGGAGTCATTTCAACCACCAGAGTAATTTATTGGTTCAGATTCGGCGCTAGAAAATGATAATAAAAACTCGAACACTAAAAGAAACAAATTTTTTTAAAACCGCAAAAAAAATTAAAATTACGTAAAAGAAATGTAACGAAAAATTCTACTACCTCGAACAGAAGAATTTCGATCCGGAACGACATATGCTAACATCAGACAATCCGCACGCAAAGGCATACATAGAGACTGTTTCCGGGTGACGTCATGATTGACGGATGACCCTCTCTATGTTCGGTACAAAGTGCCACGACGTGCGGAGCTAATTGCCCGAGGATCCTCCGAGACGGCCGGGCCTTTCCACCCACGATCTTTTGATGCAGGCTTCTGTCATACATGGATAGGCTTTAATTGCTGGCAAGTCTCCTCCAGGCCGGACGCACACATTGACGTTGTCGTCCCCTTGATGGTTATGAATGGATCGAAGACCATGCTTCATCCGGGACCACAATAGCTGCTGAGATGATGGACTCTGCTGTAGGAGCTGCTAAAGACGCGAGGGGAGGGGGGAAGACGAAGTAAGGACGTTAAACATGGTGATGCTCTTTTGTGGAAGAATTAAAGCAAAGGTTGCTGGAAAAGAAAACTTAAGTAATTAGGATAATCAAGGATGCAAAGAGGTGTTAGGAGTGACTACAATGAAAGCATTGGTGTTTAGACTGGGTCATTTTTCACCAAATCTATACATATTATTCTTTAGACAGTCCACTTGAAAAGAAATTCTGAGAACTTGCCATAGAGCTCGTCTATAATATGTGCAATACCACAGAGAATATCTGTGAGGAAGGGGGGCGGGGGTGGCTCAGTCGGTAACGCGTCAGGCTCGTAATCTGTAGTTCCCAGGTTCGAGTCCCAGCTGGGTCAGCGTTGAGATTTATCTCCGCAAAAATTCCCCGCCCTGCCCACGGTCAGTAGGGGACACCGATGGGCTTGGAAAGACCGCCGTCCGTCGGATGGGACGTTAAGCCGTGGACCCGTGTGCGGGAGAGCCATACCTTGTGCACGTTAAAGAACACGCTGGATGGCCTTGACGGGAGGCTACCATCTGTCTCCCAACAGCTGTTCCAGTGGGTCCCCTCCCCTAACTTCTCTGAGCCTTCGGGGTCCTTGTGGCCTGGCCATTTAGCCCATGGTGTGCAAAAAAGTTCCGCTCAGAGGTAAAACAACCCAACCCAACTCTGTGAGGAAGGCGATACCCCGCGAAAAAAACAGCAGAAAATAAACATGAACGCTTTATCTTGGATTCGAGACCAGGACTCTTGATTACTCCTTCAACCACTTGGCTACCAGCTACCTCCTACAGCGGAGCCAGATTAAATGCGATCCTCAGGAAAGTGGGACTGAGAAAACTCCATACATGCCATTTCGGCAGAAAAAATTCCTCATTAATTTTAAACCAATAGCTGAATGACCTTTAAAAACCAATAGCTGAATTTGGTAGAAAATAATATTTTAAGTACTTAAAGGTTGCTTGGTTGATTTTGAGCTTTGCCTCACGAACTATATAAAACTAGTTCGTTCTTAGTTTTAGACCGGCTATGATAGACGTCTTTTTCAACTTCAAGAGGTAGATTTTGTTTTTCATTTTCGCCGGTTGATATTTTTTTCTGCACATCGGCAAGTCACAAGGACTCCAAAGTTCATATAATGATTGGGGAAACGAATTCATTGTTGTTTTGCCGATGCTCAGGACTCGGACCCGTATGTCTCCAGATTCATTCTAAAGTGTTTTACCATTAAATAGTACCTGCTATCGTCATTTATCGGGTTCGCGTCCCGCACATACGCAAAAGTCGTATAATATTTTTATACGACTATATAAATACTACGCATTATTTATTATTATTGATTATTATTATTTTGTCGAATAA
The DNA here is from genome assembly GCA_038380435.1 of Ryuthela nishihirai. Taxonomy (NCBI): domain Eukaryota; kingdom Metazoa; phylum Arthropoda; class Arachnida; order Araneae; family Heptathelidae; genus Ryuthela; species Ryuthela nishihirai. The sequence continues at coordinate 41,773,494 of JAWZYU010000011.1, read as the reverse complement.
TAATATTCCACAAAACTATTTATTGATTTACTGACTTCTATGGGTTGGGTTGTTTTACCTCTGAGCGGCACTTTTTTGCACACCATGGGCTAAATGGCCAGGTCACATGGACCCCGAAGGCTCAGAGAAGGTTGGGGGGAGAGGACCCACTGGAACAGCTGTTGGGAGACAGATGGTAGCCTCCCGTCAAGGCCATCCAGTGTGTTCTTTAACGTGCACAGGGTATGGCTCTCCCGCACACGGGACCATGGCTTAACGTCCCATCCGACGGACGGCGGCCTTTCCAAGACCCATCGGTGTCCCCTACTGACCGTGGGTAGGGCGGGGAATTTTGCGGAAATAAATCTCAACGATGACCCAGCTGAGACTCGAACCTGGGAACTACAGATTACGAGCCTGGCGCGCTACCGACTGAGCCACCCCCGCCCCCGAGTTCTATGGCAACAGGTAACTCCATGCATTTAATATCGATTGATTATTTCAGTGTTATTCCAAAGTTCAAATGAGAGCTCCCGTCAAAGCCATAATAATTCTTCTGAAGCAGCCAATGTATGATAAGGGTTTATCAATATAATACGAACGTAAATCATCGAGCCAAAATTGATGCATGTGATCCGAACTCGAGTCCTTTTCTTTCACAGCCAAACATCTTACCTTCCAGATATCGGAACGGCATATTTTAACATGTGCATTTTTTAGCTTGCAATGGGTTGTGTTGTTTTTACCTGTGAACTGCACCTTTCTTTTTAACAAAATGGAGTAAATGCAAAATGGCAGAAAGTTCGCAAGGAATGGATGTTCGTAAAGGCATTGATAAAAATATTTCAATTGAACGGGAGACGCTGCAAGGTTGGGTTGGATTGCTTTACCTCTGAGCGGCACTTTTTTGCACACCATGGACTAAATGGCCAGGTCACATGGACCCCGAAGGCTCAGAGAAGGTTGGAGGAGGGGACCCACTGGAACAGCTGTTGGGAGACAGATGGTAGCCTCCCGTCAAGGCCATCCAGCGTGTTCTTTAACGTGCACAGGTTATGGCTCTCCCGCACACGGGGCCACGGCTTAACGTCCCATCCGACGGACGGTGGCCTTTCCAAGCCCATCGGTGTCCCCTATTGACCGTGGGCAGGGCGGGGAATTTTGCGGAGATAACGGTACAAGGTACATTCTGCATGAAACTATAATTGTCAATTTGTGGAATGTACATTGCTGCGCGGAAACATTCGATATTTCTGATCAAAGATGTTAGATGAGTTGTTTGGGTTGTTTTACCTCTGAGCGAATTTTTTTGCACACAATGGGCTAAACAGCCAAGTCACAAGGACCACGAGGCTCAGAGGAGGTTGGGGATAGAGGACCCACTGGACAGTTATTGGGATACAGATGATAGCCTCCCGTTAAGTCCATTCAGTGTGTTCTTTAACGTTTATAGGGTATGGCTCTTTCCAGGACCACAGCTTAACGTCCCATCCGACTGACGACAGCCTTTCAAAGCCCATCGATGTCTTTTACTGACAGAGGAAAGGGCGGGGAGTTCTGCGCAGATAAATATCAATGCTGGTCAAGGCGAGACTCGAACCTGGGAACTGCAGATTACGAGCCTGACGCGCTAGCGATTGAGCCCACTACCCCCGCCCACAAAGAGATGATAGAAGATAGTTTAGAGCTCCCTCTGGTGAGAATAAATGTATTTTTAGTAACTAGCACATAGGTACAGGGGTGTATCCAGGATTAATTTTCGGGAGGGAGGGGGGGTTAAAGTAAGACTTGAGTAGAGTTTTTCCTAAGTAGGGAGCCAGTTACTAAAATATTCCACCGACCAACTTGAGTAGGGAGCAGAAATAAAACTTAGAGTAGGGAGCCACTTACCAAAATATTCCATCGAACAGGAAATATTAAAATGATATTATATATATATGGAACAATATTTTATAGTTTTTTTATCTACTTTAAATGTGGGATATAAATATGGGACTAAATTAAATAATGCAAAGACAACTGTTTGGGATTTCAAAGCAGGTAGACAAACTGGAGATTTCGTATAAGACGACCAAATTTTCTGGGGTGTGATCGGTCTTGGGTGCGTACGTCCCTGCATAGGTGTAAGAGTTTCTGACAGATTAGCAATTAAATTTAATTGCTAATCTGTGTTTAGGTTAGGAATTTTAACAAACAGAGCAATTAATATTGTTGGAAAAAGATTGCCGATATGGGAATGTTGAAATAAAAGGAAACATATTTGTAAAAATAAGCACGATTACGGATTTTTTTTTTTTAAGTTGAGTAGAAATTAAACCAGTTAGGAAAGGTCTAAAAATTCGGAGTATTTGCAAGGTCTATCAAGTAAATGGAACTTCCGATAACTATAGAAGTGTGGTTTTGCACAATCGGTAGAACTGCTGGATCGTATTCTGATGTTCCCTTGTTCGAACCCCTGCAGTAGTCTTTTTCCTTTAAAACGTCAACTCTATCCTCAATGAGGAAGAGACAACGATGACATTGGAAAAACACCGTCCGTCAGATCGAACGTTAAACCGTCGTTCTGTGTACAGTAGCTCAAAAAAATATGTCAGGTGACACGAAGGTTGCCAGATCACTAAATAAAAAAAATAAAATAAATACCCCCTCAAGCAGCTGCTTGCCACAGAGGTCTGACAGGAGTCTGTCAGTTTATATGCCACAGTAGAAGATCTGTGAGGATGGCAGGCCCTCAGCAGAAAAACGACACATACATCCATGCCTTACCCGGGGCTCGAACCCAGGTCCCTTAGATCAACAGCCAAGCGCGCTAACCACTCTGCCATGTCACTAACATCTAAAAAAAATCGTTGGCAGATATTTTTCTGAATTCTGAAATCAGCCATAGTGTTCGGATATTTTTTTGAGCCACTGTACATGAGAATCATACCATGTGCACGTTAAATAGCACGATTCGTTCTTTGCCAGGAGACTTTCAACTGTCTCCTAAAAACTGCCCCTGGATCCCTTTGTCTAACATTCCCTGAGCCCTAGGGCTCATTGTGACCTGGACATTTACTCCACTTCGCACAAGAAATAATTTTCAAAGGTAAGCTAACCCTATAATCCCATCACCAAATACGTTTCAAAGGTATCTCTAAAGTTATATCTTACTAAAAAAACAAATTAATGAAGTATTAAATGCACATAAAAAGATAAAGCATTGCTCTTTTGAAGCTAGATTGAGCAATGTAAAAAAAACAGAAATCTGTGGCGTTTCTTTTTTTCACTAAACAACTGCGTCACTAACCTTACACTTTGATCTTTCGTACCGACATGCAATTCAGAGCAACAAACCAGAAAGCTCTGCGCTGATTCAACTCTAATAAGAAGGAATTCAAACGCTGATAATCGTTGCAATGATCAAAGAGCAATCCAGAGTCCATCCATTCAGACAGCAAGCACATAAGAGAAGCTGCAGAGCACTGCACAGTGGCGAATTCGCTGCATGCATTGAATGCCACGCAGGAGGACAACGGGGTCTGTAACCCGACTCCAGACCCTCACCTGTGGCCATACGAAGGCTAACAGTGTCCCTATACTCCTCCTAAACACGGCTTTTACATGCGAGCCCGAGGTCACGCTACCCACCCACCCGCAACCCAACTCACCCCTGATGGGCACAAAGAAATCCTCCCTTCACCTCGTCTGTCAAATATTCCCCACGTGTGTGTTTATGCCCTTTGGAGAACAAAAAATCCCGCTCAGAGTTAGCGAACTGCGTCGCGGGGAGAAACCGGAGCCGTCTACCCACTGGGGTGCTGTACGGGTCGGTGTGTCAGGACCGTAAGCCCGGACATTTCTCGACTGCCCTCGCGAGCGATTGTCTGGGGACCCCCAAGGCCCAGCTCGCCTCGGGGTTGGCATTATAGACAGTAAATCTTCACGTCTACGGTCAAAGCCCAGAGGCAGAGGTCTTTATTATGGACATGTCTGGAGCAGTCTTTCGCGTGATAACCTCAAGTAGGGGGCGATTTACAGCAAGACTGACCATTTTTGTGGTGGGGAAATTGCGCATTGTTCAGCGAATGAGGATTTTTTCTTTCTTTCTTGGAAGAGGTTGAGGTCAGAGCCTTTAACGTCTCGAGTTCGCTTAGGTTAAATAACGGAACAGGAATTTGTAAACTTTCTTGTCAACAAATAAACACAATCCGAGGGAGTTCAAGAGAATTTTTCTTCTCGGATTGGCATCGATTTAATTTCTTGGTATGAAATTGAAACATCGTGAAATTTTCTAACTGCACTGCAAAATATTTTCTTCAGCACACTGTTCTACACAGTAGTTCTTAACCAGGGTACATTAATCCAGAAAGTATAAATATACTGCCAGGGTTGGGTTGGGTTGTTTTACCTTTGAACGGCACTTTTTTGCACACCATGGGCTAAATGGCCAGGTCACATGGACCCCGAAGGCTCAGAGAAGGTTGGGGGAGGGGACCCACTGGAACAGCTGTTGGGAGACAGATGGTAGCCCTCGTCAAGGCCATCCAGCGTGTTCTTTAACGTGCACAGGGTATGTCTCTCCCGCACACGGGACCACGGCTTAACGTCCCATCCGACGGACAGCGGCCTTTCCAAGCCCATCGGTGTCCCCTACTGACCGTGGGCAGGGCGTGGAGTTTTGAGGAGATAAATCTCAACGCTGACCCAGCTGGGACTCGAACCTGGGAACTACAGATTGCGAGCCTCATGCGCTACCGACTGAGCCACCCCCGCCCCCCTTTATACTGCCAGAGGGAGATATATACACTATATTACGAAAAAACATAACCGTTCACTTCCGTGTTATGTGAAAGCCACATTGAAAGCTTTCTAACATTCAAAACAAATCCTCACAAACCTTCTACTATGGCATATAAACTGATAAGCTCCTGTCAGTTTAATGCGCTATAGATAAGATCTGTGAGGAAGGCGAGACCTCAGTAGAAAGGTAGCACAAACATCCATGCCTTATCCGGGACTCGAATCCAGGTTTATCTGATCCTTGGTAGCCAAGCGCGATAACTAATCGACCACGTTTATTTTTTATTTATGCTACTCATAAAAATTGACTTCAAACGATGAAACACAGTTGTTATAACAAATAGTTCACAACATAAATATTACATTTTTAAGTTTGTATACTTTTTTTTTAGTTTTCATCCATTTGGGGGTGAAAATTGTATTATCGATACAGAAACGCCGATTTATTTAGCTTTTTAAAGGTTTCGGAAACTACCTGTACTTATTATTCCTTTTGTTTTATAAAGGTATGTGATACTTATTTTGTCATTATAAAAAATATGGTCTCAAATGCAAGTAGGTTATGTTATATTACCTCTTAGCGGCAATTTTGCATGTACAGTGGGCTAAGTGACCAGGTCAGACAATAGGTTCACAGCTATAAAAGATCACCTAGACAGCTATTAACAGATAGATGGAAATCTCCCTCCAAGGCCATTAGCGTGTCATTGAATATATATACAGGTTATGACTATCCGGGCAGACACTGCTTAATGTCTTATCGAAAGGAAGTCAACTCTTCCAAACCCATCGATGTTCCCTTTCTTACCGATGATGGAACGGGGGTTTAGGGTAGAATGCAAATAAGATGAAGGAGGTGATTTGGTTGGATAATTAATGTAAAAGGTTGAGAAACACTACTCTAGCATCTCTGGTATTTGCTCCCTTCTTCATCCAGCTGAAAATCAGCTAACAGTTCCGAACAGTTTGTTCCCAGTTTGGAGTTTGTGATAACTGAGCTCATCATTTCTAATGATCTACATAGAGGGAGAAGAAAGTAGCAGGGTGGAATGAGGGAAAAAGATTCTTAATTCTGCATTCATTAAGATCGACTACATCTATTAAGCATCATGAACATTGTTTTCGAATCTGATCCATTATCATCCACATCAGGCCCAAATCCAAAAAGAAATAAAAGAAGGGCGAAGTGATCCGAGTGAAAAAGGCTGAGGTAGGTCAAGATCGAACCCGAACGCCCTTCCAGTATTTTTCCCCCTCTGTTTTCTGTGGTCTTCAAGAAATTTATTGAAGAAAAAAAAAAGATTATTACATAGGTTTAATATTTTTTTCGCCACAGTTCCGGTGAATAACATTCTCAAGGGGGAGGGGGGGTACCCCTTACTCCCCAGATCCGGCCACAATATAAATCACTGTTATGATCATCAACTATTGTCGCAATGAAATCAGAGAAGTAAACGCGAAAATCATTAAGATTTCACACAGACAGATATACTCCATTCATCCACTTGATTCCAATGCCCTTTAGAATGCCTGCAGTTTATTAACCGTAACTCTGTAGGTGCAAAGATATCGTAATTATCTCCTCGTTAACTTGGCCTAGTTGGGCACCTCCCAATTAAGAGTCCAATTTTCTTCGTCACTTCCTCAAAAGTACGCTCTAAATCATCTCAGAAATCGCACAGACAGATTCATTAGCAAAGACGGCCAAAACAACGTTAATCACAGGACTCATTTACGTCAATGTGCAGGGAAATTTGCGAATCACTGGATGGAAACACAAGATGCTGAGTGTGAGCGATCTCTGTCATTACTGATGTAATCTTCACCAGCCCAAAAAGAAAACCCTCTGGCAAAATAGAAAACAATTCCACTTCCCCCTCCCCTCCCCCAAAGCGTTTCTTTCTGTTTATTTTCACATTTCTTTCACCTTGCAAACAAGCCCACACACTCCGTGCCAATCATTATACTTTTTAACGATTCATTACTGAACAAAACGGAGTCTTCCTGGGTGTGTAGCTTTTCCTTTCCTACTGGACATCAGCTAACACTCGGGCATCAGTTTCATCTTCAATTAAATGGGAACTGGGAAAGGAAAAAAACAGTGTTTGGAGGGAAAAAAATCCCTGGGAAAACGGTAAGATAATTTGCTTCCTCGAAGTAGTTCATCAGATGTCAATAAGGATGATTATCATCAGAGTAATAAAGTTTCAAACCACGCAGTAGCATCTGTGTTAGCAATAGCTCGCCTGGAGGCCTTTCAAGCAAGCTCAGTAGTCAGTTTGTTTCTTTCCACAGGCATTATGTTAATTGTGTGAGGTTTAATGGGCTTCCTAATTGCCGTGTAATATTACACAGGAGCGTCGCTGTTCGCGGCATCGTTGTCTCGAGGTCGGCTCTACACAAGCATCGTTTATTGCTGAAAAACAATGCGGCAAATATTAGCGACTGTGCAGCGGAAGATAGAGTGAAAATCATTCTCCTGAACATCGGCCAAATAACACAAAGTGAAAAGGAGAAGAAGGGAGAGGGGAAAAAATTTATTTCCTTTTGCATCTTTCAATAGTTGTCGACTTTCGATCAGTTCTGCATTTTGTCAACTGGATAAATCATGTTTTGTTAGTTGTGCACACGTTTCATTTTACCTAACTTCCATTTGTTTTTAGTTTTGTCATTTGCATCTTTGTGGATTTATTGCAAACGTTGTTTTGATGATATCTTTCTGAACACGACTGCCAGTTGCCACGAGTTATATATATCAAATGAAAGTTTGAATGGCGTGACTTATAAAACTTCCTCCTCTTTTTTCTTATCCTAAAAAAAAGGAAAGTTTGCGATCTATTTGTCCCATCACATAACCCCAACGGTGAGGGAGGGCAATTGCAAAAAGGGTATGCATCAAATAAGAGTTTACAAAGAGGGAAGTGAAAAGGTGAAAAAAAAAAAACCCTCTCTCTAAAACAAAAGAAAAAAAAAGTTTTATTTTTAGTGAAGAAATTAAAGCTATAAAAATATTAGAAAGGGAGATTTTTGCTGTTTCTTTTGCAAAGTGCGAAAGTTGTCAGTAAAATATTTAAAAAGAAAACAATAAACGTAAGGAAAATACATTTCTTGAGTGCTTTAAAAAGTGAACGATGAAAATAAGAAATCAATGATTTCATCTGTTAATTAATGAAAAAATCTGTTAATCAAATCGCATTAATGCAAAAGCAGCAGTTCGTTCACAAAGAAAAATGAGTTATTACTTTCACTTTATCGATCAACTGTCGGTCTGTAAGAAATCACCTTTTTTTTTAAGAAGATAAATGGAAACTTGTTTTTGGATTAACCAAACTGAATAATGGGATTAGCATTTTCGAATATTCTAATAGATTTAATCCTCATCAAAATTTGAAAATGATGGCAAAATTTTAAAACGTTATTGTAAATTTTTATTCATGTTAGACATTTGAGCTTTGAGTGGTAGAGTGTGGTGACCAGGAGGCATTCACTGCAGCGAATTGTCATTTGCACCTAGGTGAGGTGAAAAGAATAAAATTTAAGACGATACTATTACCTTTATAACAAGATATTAATTTTGTACCTCATTGGTACTAATAAAATATTGCTCTTAGCAATATTTTATTTTCCGAATCCCCAATTAGTTCGAATTTCTACATTTGAAGGAAGGTAAAATCAGAATAAAGAAATTATAGTTAAAGCTTTAAATATTTGTTCTATTTTTGCGAATACATGATGATTTCTTGACCATTCTGAGTGTAATGGTTCGAAGCAATCGTGTAAGATTTCCTTTCAGTACAAAAGTTAAGATCCAAGCGAAAAATCCTTAATTTCCCTTTGTTTGAAGAAGTACACCTGCGATGATATTTATTCTTAACTCCGCCCTAGATGGCAATATACATCAATAGGATTGGAAAGACCGTCATCCCTTATCTGTAAAGTTAAGTCATGGCGTCGTGTGCACCAGAAGCATACCTTTTGAACATTGAAGAACACTCTGGAATACCGTAGCGCGAAGCTCTCATTTGTTTGTTAATAGCTATTCAATAGATCCCCTCCCACCTTGAGCCTTTGGGCTCCTTATGATCAGGACATATAGGCGTTTTGTTCAAAAAAACGCCCCAAAGAGGTGAAATAAGCCAACAGGAGAATGTTGATCAAGAAGGATAACCAGCCACAAGAGATAGGAGTCAATTCTCTCCAACAAACGGCAAACTCTCATGATGAATAAAGCATGCATAACAAGCAATAGGGGTCACTGCTTTCAAGGTGGAAGGTTGACTTTTTGATATCTAAGTCAGGTTTAAACACAGTTAGCTCCGGGTAAGGTAGGAGTACAGAGTTCCCAACCTGGTTCACTTTTACCCCCGTGCTTTCCCAATATGACGTCACTGACCACACCCCTATAACGTCACCGACCACACCCACGCCCCGACCACGCCCGCTATTAATATTCATAATTAATAATTAATAATTAATAATTTATAATTACTAATTTTTAAAATTAATTAATCCCCCTTTAATTAAAAACCCCCATTTATTAAAAATTCCCCCCTTATTAAAAAACCCCTTCTTCCCACCCCCTTTTAACCTGTGGCGACATCTGGCGACTATGAGGAGTACTATTTTCGGAAAAACCTCTATTTTAGCTCTATTTTCCCGATTTTTGACTCCAACTTTATTCAAATTTTCTCCCCCTTCTTAAAAAAAACTTTCCTCCCCCTTTTTTAACCCCTGGCGCCATCTGGTGACTATGAGGAGTACTATTTTCGGAAAAATCCTATTTTAACTCTAATTTCCCAATTTTTTAGCCAACCCGTCATTAAAGACCCCTGGTTGACACACCTATATTTTAAGCCCCCCTTAATCTCCGAATAACTTCCTTACCAACTAAACTTCGGGTGGCAACAATCGGTTGTTGCAGTACTTTGCCCTGTGTCACGCGTTCTTTGACCGTATTGCGTGTTTATCCGATGGGGTGATGTGTAAGATCACGGTTCTGGCTGTATATAACGCATGAGAAAAGGTCTAGCATTTATTCTGAGCTACGTGTTATAGTCGGCAGCATGGATTTTGGTCATTTATGGACGACTGATGAGGACTCCGGCTACGAGAGCGATCCACAACACTTCGACATGCATAATCGTCGGTTGTTACGTCGACTTGTGGTTGTGCCTCCTCCACCTTCACCTCCACCCCCGGCGCCAACTGTTAGAATGGAACTATGCCCTGGACCTAGTGGTCCTATGCTACAGGTCATTCTTGTGGACGATGACACACCACCACCACCTACAAGACTACGAGGGCCATTGGTTATGAAACCGCCTGAAACCTGGCCCCCTGGTCTACCGCAGAACATCGTTCAGGCCCTGAGACGTAAACGTCATAGAGATGTCTCTAGTCGTGCCTGTGTGTGAAGTCACCAAGCATCTGCCTCCCATCATCAGTATTCGAATTAGGGTGAATATTTATGCAGAGTCTATTTTGCAGAAGAAGCGGCACTAAAACACACTGAAAACATGGACTATACGGCTGTGGTGGAGGATGCTATGACCTCAATAGAGATAGCTAACATCGTTGAAGTTGTAGCATAACAGGAGAAAAAAAGAAAAGGTTCTTTTCAGAACCACTTCATTTGTGTCGAAAGGATTACCAATCGTACAATTTCTGTTCACAACTCTTACTTCTCTATCTACACGTTTCTTCTATATCTCTACATTCAATTCACTGTCTCCCAGTTAACAGAGAAAATTTTATAGGGTGTTTAACCTTCAGTATAATTTTATACACTATGTTAGGATTAACAGCTCTTATAGTGTATAAGTAGTTTTTGTTGCTAGGATCCCTCTCCACTTTTAAAATTTAGATCTTATACACTCTTGCAAACCCGACAGTCTTTTCATATTAATATATGTATTTTTATAACCGTCGTAAAGTGCGTTTTCATCAACACTTATTTCTTTTAACCCCGCGACTATTGGTTGTCGCATTTTTACTAGAAGAAGGACTTCTTCACAGTAACTGTTTAACTGCCCGGCAGAAAATAAAAGATGCTATAGGGTAAAAAAATTAATAAAAGGAAAAAAATCTGATTTTATTCATAATTATGAAAAATATTCAGGGGTAATAGGGTCGGGTAACATGCTTTTACAGGGTAAAGACTGCGCGGCAGAATGCTATAGAAAGTAAGAATGCTAAAAGTAGAATTCATACGTTTCCGTAAAAAACTTTAGTTCCAGCATGAGTTAAAGGAGTATGGTTCGACTCACTTTGAGAAGAGCAGTCGCTCCGTCCAAAAGCCTAATGAGAAAGTTAAATAATTACTGTTTCCTGTCGAATGCTACACTTTATCAGAACTCCATGTGGGGTGCCTTCGGATCTTAAGTTATCGCATTCTCCAAGCGCTCAGCTGATTTTAAAAGGTCGATAGCGGTTACAGGGAGAATATGATTTGACCTCGTACATTAGAAAAGGGAACAATTGTTAATGTCATAAGAAATGTGTGACGTATAATTCCGTGGAAAAACTTAATACGAAATCGTTAGCATTATTCCCGGCGTCCTTTGTTAGTTGATAGTATTCATCATCATCATCATCATCATCATCATCATCATCATCATCATCATCATCATCATCATCATCATCATCATCATCATCATCAAGCAGCCATGGGCTACGGAGGTCCAACCAGACCGTGCAATTTAGTTCTCCAAGCAAGTCTATCCTGAGCTACATCTACTGCATCTGGCCACTGCACACCAATTCTAACAAGGTCCTGTTTGACATTGTCTGCCCACCGCATCCTAGGTCTCCCCTTCTTTCTGAGGCCTTTAGGCACACTGTTCATAACCCTATTCGCCAATCTATAATTATTCATACGGGCAACATGGCCAAACCAACGGAGTCTCTCTCTGCACAATATGCTGCTTAAAGCAGGTTGCAAAACTCCTTTGCCTAACCTCATCATTAGTTACAAAGTTGAACCACTTAATGCCGAAGATACTGCGTAAGCATCTGGAATCAAAAGCATCTAGTTTCCTGTTATCTTGTTTACAAAGTGCCCAAGTTTCACTACCATAACTAACCTTAGAAAGAACCAAACTATTATACAGTCTAATTTTAGTCTTTAGGTGTATACGCCTATTTCTCCACAATCTCCATAGGTTCTTAAAAGTCCCGGCAGCAATCCCTATTCGTCTGTTAATCTCATGCCGCACATCACCATTATCTGTTACATAGCTCCCAAGATAATTAAACTGTGACACCTGCTCAAGACTGCAACCATTCAGATTAACTGAATCACAGCCTGCCTGATCAATTTTCATCACTTTAGTTTTCTCTCTGTTTATAACCAAACCTACTCTACTACCAGTCTCATCAACAGCTCGAATGAAAGAGTTCATCTCATCAACATCATTTGCCAAAAGGGCTAAATCATCAGCATAATCTAAATCAGAAATTTTCGTATCTCCAGCCCATTTAAGGCCAAAATCTTTCCCTTGAAGTGATATTCGCATAACATAATCAATAACCAGGCTAAAAAGAAAAGGAGACAAAATGCACCCTTGTCGAACACCAGAAGTAATGCTACACCAATTGCTACAAGCCTTACCAACTCTCACACACGACTCAGTGTTATTATAGAGAGCTTTCATAATGTTAACTAACTTGTCTGGTATACCATATGATCTCACAATCAACCACAAATTATGACGATCAACAGAGTCGAAAGCCTTTTTGAAATCAACAAAGCTAGCAACCAAAGGTTTCTGAAACTCTAAACATTTCTCAAGAATCTGCCTAAGTGAAAATATCTGATCCACACATCCCCTACCACTTCTGAATCCACATTGCTCATCACGCAATTGCCTGTCAACCAGATTCTTAATTCTATTAAGCACAATCATGGAAAGAACTTTACCTGGAACAGAGAGTAGGCTGATACCCCTATAGTTATCACAAGAACTGCGATCACCTTTTTTGAAAATAGGGATAACAATAGCTCTGGTAAAATCCTTAGGAACCATGCCTTTATCATAAAAGATATTCAGAATTGCAGTCATCCAAGTGGTAACCGAAACATTCCCAGCTCTAAGCATTTCCGTACTAATTTCATCTACCCCTGGGGATTTCTGAAGTTTAAGTTTAGAAACAGCCAAAATAACTTAAGATTGTGTTATAGGTCCAACATTAAAGCCACCAATGCATCTATCATCATTGCAAATAATGGGAGTAGAACTAACTACATTGTTTAGAACATCACTGAAATGCTCAGCCCACCTAGCCATGACAGAATCCTCCCCTTCTATAACCTCACCTTGTTTATCCTTCAATCCTTGTATGCCTGTCCGTTTTCTACCACACAAAACATTAACTATCTGGTACAGCTCTCTGCTGTTGTGCTGTCTAACTGCTTCCTCGGCTTTGTCAGCCAAACCATCAAGCCAAAGATTCTTATCAGCAGCTAACTGATCCTTTACAAGTTTATTAAGGTCTCTGTAATGCTTTCTATTAGGACTAGTAGAGTATTGATTAAGGGCATTCCTGCAGTTCTTTCTTTCCGAAATAAGCTCAAGTGCCTTATCACTCAGATAATTTTGCCTCTTCTGCTCCTTTTTTCCTAAAAGAGTACTGTTAGTGTCCAAAAAAGCCTGTTTAAAATGATCCCATTCTTCCTCAACTTCAGTAGTAAGCAAACCATGACTGTCATAATGACTAAGTAACCTATCATGGTAAGCTTTGGCTAAAACTGGATCTTTCAGAGCTTCAGTATTAAAAGTAAATTTTTTAACCCTAGCACAACACTTTTTAAGTTTAAGTTGCAACACACTTTAACAAGGTAATGGTCAGATCCAATTTCAGCTCCCCTATATGCCCTGGTATTCCTAACAGAACTAGCCCATTTGCTGTTAATTAATATGTAATCAATCATATTCTTAGGCAGCCCATCAGGTGAAACCCATGTGTACTTATGTATATCGCGGTGTTTGTAATAAGTGTTAGTTATTCTGAATCCATTGAGTTTACTTACCTGTAGGAGACGTTGCCCATTGCCATTGCAGCTACCAATGCCAAAAGGGCCTATTACTCCTCCCCAAAGGGCAGAGTCAGTACCAACTTTGGCATTGAAGTCACCAAGAACAAGGGTAATATCTCCTTTCTTGACAGAATTCAAAATATCCTGAAGTTGTTCATAAAACCTATCCTTCTGATCCTCATCGGCATCCTCAGTGGGGGCAAAACAGCAGATAACATTCAAGTCTTTAACGCTTGACTGAAATTTTGCTGTAAGAAACCTTTCATTAATGCACTCATATCCTAGAAGAGCATCGCTAGCGTGTCTGCTGAGAAGCAGACCCACGCTTTGGTGATGCTTATTGTCGTCCCTCCCTGAAAAGAGAAATTTAAGATTATTTTTAAGAATCTGACCTTTATCTGTCCATCTGGTCTCTTGCAAGCCGAGAATATCTAAAATATAACGGTGGAATTCTTGTGTGAGGACATCAAGAGAAAAAGCTCTGTGCAGAGTCCTCACATTCCAACTACCTATGGAGAGAAAATGGTTAGTGGGATGTTTAAAGAAACTATGTTTATTGAGAGAGGGAATGCCGACAATATCAAACAGCCCCCTAATCGCAGAGACATGGGGCAAAGACCCGTTCCCCCACTACTAAAGGCTGAAGCCATCTACACTGGAAGACTTCCTCCAATGTAGAATTTGACGATGCCAATAGAAGCAAAGAGTTCAGGTGCCTACGATGACTTCTGCTCAGGATTATCCACCAGCTGCTAAACATATCCTGTGAATCTATTCACTTGGGGCTATCAACCCACAAACAAACAGAAAACACAGCGGAAGATTTTCCCTCCACAGAAGCCCACCAGTGCAGCAAAATCAGGATCCATAATCAAGCTCAGAGCCATATATCTGTCCAGTCCAGTAGGTTTATATGGTCAGCACCAGGACCCTATGTGGTTGACCACTCCTCAGCAGGGTAAAAAAAAAAGAAAAGTAGCCATTTAAGATTTAAGAAGGGGAGGGCTGCCAGATCAGTAGGCCACACTAATCTGGCAGCCCTCCCCTTCCGTTCACTTCCACAAGAGAGTATCTCTTTTGAAAGTTACTAACGGTCCGCACCACGAGAAGGCGGGGTCGGACATTAGGTGCTAGGCCTGGCCGGTTCTATGCATCATCACAGGGAATTGGTGCATAGCTCTCCTTCCAGTGACTACCTAGCTACCATTTACAGACCAGTAGTATTAACATCCTTATACGCTCTCACTTCAAATTTTCATATGACATTCGGGAGTTATCACTTAAGTTTCAACTTTTATTTTTTTCCAACCGCGATAATGCGCAGTTTCTGTGGAACGCTGGTGACTTCGATACAAAGGACGATCTTTCTCACACTAACGATAAGACCGTGCACTAAAAAACAAACCTCGAATCCCATAGACAATAAAGAACTGAAAAGTCATTAAAACCGTGAATGGACTTATGTGAAACGTAATGTACTGAGCTTGACAACATTAATATAGACAGGGATCCTCGCTACTTTTCTCTATACTATCATAACCCTCGATGCTTGAGAAATTACCAAATATGAATCGACCTCTGTAAAGTTCTGACCACACAATGTTCTGAGTTCATTCTGCTGTAGATGTCTAATTCTATCAGGATGACAAGGGATGTTTTACACATTCAAGGACTTTTTCTGACATTCGTTAATCAAAGTGTGTATCTACGCATCAGACTTATCATTACACAGACAAACTACCTATCCATAGGTTGTGTAAGCATTTAGAATGAAAAATTGAGTTTGCTTCACTGTCATACAATCTCATAACTTAATTTTCAGATGCACGTTTCTTCATAGAATCTTAAACTCCCAATATCTATGCATTCTCGCAACACATCTCGCAAGATAATTAAAGTTCAATCACTGGATTCATCTTCCCTATCTGTATATTTACTTTCTAATAAACCAAACTATATATTTGGTCTTGCCATATTACCAAAGTAGGTAAATCGCAAGACAGATCGTTAAGGCAGATAGTTGCATATATTTTTAAAGATAAACCGAACTCACTCTTACATGCACGAACCTTCCATTTCCTAATGTATGAAAAGGAAAGTTTTAATAGCACGAACAGTCATTCTTTCACAATAAGTCAATGTTGACTGCATTAAATATGATTCGAACGGAAGACAATTTGAATAGGCGCTTTTGTTTCTAAATTAAAAAATCTGAAAACTCATTGTTTATAAGAAAACAACAATATTTTCAGTATTTCCATGAAAAGTCGGGTCCCAGAATCGATCCGCTAGACCTAACTTTGCATTCACTGACTTCAGCAACCGATAAAACGTAACGTAAGAAACGTAAGCTCTCTCGACGGTTATTCCAAGGCGCTATCTCTTTTCAGAGTTCCCGGTCCCCTTGGTACGTTTGAATAAGTGCATAAGTGTGGGTGAAGGTGGCTATTTTTCGCTGCAAACACAAGTTTTTCGACAAATATGGGGTGTTTCACTACAATCTAACACTGTCTAAGAATCGGTTTAGTTATTTTTCCTGCATGAGAATATTTCTATACTAATGTGGAATTCTTAGAAAAAGTGGTACTATGTTAGTGTGAAAGTGGTTCGGGCAAGCACACGTTTTTTGATAATGTTATGTATCTTGTTTGGAAATCTGAAAGAACACTGTCTATAGAAAGTAGCATTACCCCAGTAAGCTAGTACTAATTACTTCTCGATTCTGAGGGACGAAAGTTGCAATCGTTGACAGATATTGTTTCAGAATTATGTAATCAGCCATAGTGTTCGGATATTTGATCCACAGTAAGACATGAACGTTTGTGTTGTTTACCTACCAAGATCCCGACAACCTCTCACCCCTTCTACGGGGTTGTATGAGAGGATCCTGTAACTGTTACGACAATTAGCTGCGTGAAGTCGTATTTATTTTTAAAGTAAAGACACACTAATTTCGGACTCGCTAGCTAGAGAACGATATATTAACTTGCTAAAGTTTGGGTTTAACGATCAGATAGTGTATATATCATCACTTTTTTTAGTTCATACTAATAACTTCGAACTTTTAAAGGAAATGTTGTCTCATTATAAGCGATTTCATACAAAGAGATACGCACTCTATGCTTCATATTTAAATCTATAGAGATAACGATCACTACCCCTGGAATACATTTGTGAAAAAACACGCTATGATCGGGTTTGAGAAAGATTTTTAGCCCATGGGGGTGCTGCACTGCAGGAAAGCACACCATCTTTCATATCAGAACCTACATGAAAGTTATACTGTTTGGGTTTGAGAAAGATTCTTTAGTTCACAGGGCACTGCATTACCGTAAAGCACATTGTCTAGCGCATACGTCTGTATGTTTAATCCTCTGTATGTGTGTGTGTTTGTATCTGTGTGTAGATATCAATGTTTCTGCAAAATGTGTATACGTGTAGGTGTGTGCATATATGTCAAGATGTAACTGTGTCTTCATGTTTGTTTCTCTCTCGGTGTGTGTGTGTGTGTTTCAGTAAATCGTTTGTGTGTGCGTGTGCGTGTTCATGTATGTTAATATGTTTGTTTCTCTATATGTATATTTTTTCGGGCGTGTGCGTATGTGTTAAGATGTCTGTATGCACATAGTCGTTTCTCTGTATGTCTATAC
The DNA here is from genome assembly GCA_038380435.1 of Ryuthela nishihirai. Taxonomy (NCBI): domain Eukaryota; kingdom Metazoa; phylum Arthropoda; class Arachnida; order Araneae; family Heptathelidae; genus Ryuthela; species Ryuthela nishihirai. Next base: position 41,756,049 of record JAWZYU010000011.1, on the reverse strand, counting down.
GTCTTCATGTTTGTATGCACATAGTCATTTCTCTGTATGTGTATACGTCTTCATGTGTCTCTCTCTCTCTCTGTGTGTGTTAAAGTGTCTGTATGTGTTTCATCTTTATGTGTATATGTTATCGTATGTGTGCATGTGTGTTTGTTCACATGCAAGAATAAACATATTGTCTTACGGACACTTGCTTGCTACAGAAGAAGCTAACAATTTAAAACGAGACTAGTGGTTATGTAAAATATTTCATCACAAATCTTAACTTGAATACGCATATTTCAGGAAGTGTAAGGATTTTTTTTCAACACGTTCGAATATTTTTTCAAACACGACTGTCTTACGTTACGCTTCCTGTGAGATGTCTCGTAACGAACAAAACGTGTGTGTGTGTTTTTGCTAATATAGAAGAGGACATACAATCGAGAATATTTTCAAACTTAGAATAACACAACATCCTGATGCGTTAAAAACGAAGCGGAGGGATACTAACAGCTGAACCATGACCTGAAACGATCGAAATCCTGTTGTTTCGCGCAAGGGGGCGAAGGGTGATAAAACGTAATACTTCTGAAAAAAATCCTTGTACCATAAAAGGTCCTCTTTATTGAAACAACTGGATTTCCCTTTTCAGATTATTACATGTTTTATATCCTTCGCCCCTCTTGCGCGAAACAACAAGGATTTCGATCGTTTCAGGTCATGGTTCAGCTGTTAGTATCCCACGCCTCGTTCTTAATGCATCAGGATTTAGTGTTATTCTAAGTTTGAAAATATTCTCGGTTGTATGTCCTCTTCTATATTAGCAAAAAACACACACACACGTTTCGTTCATTACGAGACATCTGACAGGAAGTGTAACGTAAGACAGTCGTGTTCAAAAAAATATTCGAACGTGTTAAAGTACAATCCTTACACCTCCTGAAATATGCGTATTAAAGTTGAGATCTGTGATGAAATATTTTGCATTACCACTAGTCTCGTTTTAAATTGTTAGCTTCTTCTGTAGCAAGCAAGTGTCCGTAAGACAATATGTTTATTCTTGCATGTGAACAAACACACACGCACACATGCGATAACATATACACATAAAGATGAAACACATACAGACACTTTAACACACACAGAGAGAGAGAGACATGAAGACGTATACACATACAGAGAAATGACTATGTGCATACAAACATGAAGACGTATAGACATACAGAGAAACGACTATGTGCATACAGACATCTTAACACATACGCACACGCCCGAAAAAATATACATATAGAGAAACAAACATATTAATATACATGAACACACACACGCACACATAAACGATTTACTGAAACGCACAAACACACACCAAGAGAGAAACAAACATGAAGACACAGTTACATCTTGACATATATGCATACAACTACATGTATACACATTTTGTAGAAACATTCATATCTACACACAGATACAAACACACACACACAGAGGATTAAACATACAGACATATGTACTAGACAGTGTGCTTTACGGTAATGCGGTGCCCTGTGAACTAAAGAATCTTCTCAAACCCAAACAGTATAACTTTCATGTAGGTTCTGATATGAAAGATGGTGTGCTATCCTGCAGTGCAGCACCCCCATGGGCTAAAAATCTTTCTCAAACCCGATCATAGCGTGTTTTTTCACAAATGTGTTCCAGGGGTAGTGATCGTTATCTCTATAGATTTAAATATGAAGCATAGAGTGCGTATCTCTTTGTATGAAATCGCTTATAATGAGACAACATTTCCTTTAAAAGTTCGAAGTTATTAGTATGAACTAAAAAAAGTGATGATATATACACTATCTGATCGTTAAAACTAAACTTTAGCAAGTTAATATATCGTTCTCTAGCTAGCGAGTCCGAAATTAGTGTGTCTTTGCTTTAAAAATAAATACGACTTCACGCAGCTAATTGTCGTAACAGTTACAGGATTCTCTCATACAACCCCGTAGAAGGGGTGAGAGGTTGTCGGGATCTTGGTAGGTAAACAACACAAACGTTCATGTCTTACTGTGGATCAAATATCCGAACACTATGGCTGATTACATAATTCTGAAAAAATATCTGTCAACGATTGCAACCTTCGTCCCTCAGAATCGAGAAGTAATTAGTACTAGCTTACTGGGGTAATGCTACTTTCTATAGACAGTGTTCTTTCAGATTTCCAAACAAGATACATAACATTATCAAAAAACGTGTGCTTGCCCGAACCACTTTCACACTAACATAGTACCACTTTTTCTAAGAATTCCACATTAGTATAGAAATATTCTCATGCAGGAAAAATAACTAAACCGATTCTTAGACAGTGTTAGATTGTAGTGAAACACCCCATATTTGTCGAAAAACTTGTGTTTGCAGCGAAATATAGCCACCTTCACCCACACTTATGCGCTTATTCAAACGTACCAAGGGGACCGGGAACTCTGAAAAGAGATAGCGCCTTGGAATAACCGTCGAGAGAGCTTACGTTTCTTACGTTACGTTTTATCGGTTGCTGAAGTCAGTGAATGCAAAGTTAGGTCTAGCGGATCGATTCTGGGACCCGACTTTTCATGGAAATACTGAAAATATTGTTGTTTTCTTATAAACAATGAGTTTTCAGATTTTTTAATTTACAAACAAAAGCGCCTATTCAAATTGTCTTCCGTTCGAATCATATTTAATGCAGTCAACATTGACTTATTGTGAAAGAATGACTGTTCGTGCTATTAAAACTTTCCTTTTCATACATTAGGAAATGGAAGGTTCGTGCATGTAAGAGTGAGTTCGGTGTATCTTTAAAAATATATGTAACTATCTGTCTTAACGATCTGTCTTGCGATTTACCTACTTTGGTAATATCGCAAGACCAAATATATAGTTTGGTTTATTAGAAAGTAAATATACAGATAGGGAAGATGAATCAGTGGTTGAACTTTAATTATCTTGCGAGATGTGTGAGGAAATGCATAGATATTGGGAGTTTAAGATTCTATGAAGAAACGTGCATCTGAAAATTAAGTTATGAGATTGTATGACAGTGAAGCAAACTCAATTTTTCATTCTAAATGCTTACACAACCTATGGATAGGTAGTTTGTCTGTGTAATGATAAGTCTGATGCGTAGATACACACTTTGATTAACGAATGTCAGAAAAAGTCCTTGAATGTGTAAAACATCCCTTGTGATCCTGACAGAATTAGACATCTACAGCAGAATTAACTCAGAAGATTGTGTGGTCAGAACTTTACAGAGGTCTATTCATATTTGATAATTTCTCAAGCATCGAGGGTTATGATAGTATAGAGAAAAGTAGCGAGGATCGCTGTCTATATTAATGTTGTCAAGCTCAGTACATTACGTTTCACATAAGTCCATTCACTGTTTTAATGACTTTTCAGTTCTTTATTGTCTATCGGATTCCAGGTTTGTTTTTTAGTGCACGGTCTTATCGTTAGTGTGAGAAAGATCGTCCTTTGTATCGAAGTCACCAGCGTTCCACAGAAACTGCGCATTATTGCGGTTGGAAAAAAATAAAAGTTGAAACTTAAGTGATAACTCCCGAATGTCATATGAAAATTTGAAGTGAGAGCGTATAAGGATGTTAATACTATCACCTAACAAAGGACGCCGGGAATAATGCTAACGATTTCGTATTAAGTTTTTCCACGGAATTATACGTCACACATTTCTTATGACATTAACAATTGTTCCCATTTCTAATGTACGAGGTCAAATCATATTCTCCCTGTAACCGCTATCGACCTTGTAAAATCAGCTGAGCACTTGGGGAACGCGATAACTTAAGATCCGAAGGCACCCCACATGGAGTTCTGATAAAGTGTAGCATTCGACAGGAAACAGTAATTATTTAACTTTCTCATTAGGCTTTTGGACGGAGTGACTGCTCTTCTCAAAGTGAGTCGAACCATACTCCTTTAACTCATGTTGGAACTAAAGTTTTTTACGGAAACATATGAATTCTACTTTTAGCATTCTTACTTTCTATAGCATTCTGCCGTGCAGTCTTTACCCTGTAAAAGCATGTTACCCGACCCTATTACCCCTTAATATTTTTCATAATTATGAATAAAATCAGTTTTTATCCTTTTATTAATTTTTTTACCCTATAGCATTTTTTATTTTCTGCGTAGCAGTTAAACAGTTACTGTGGAGAAGTCCTTCTTCTAGTAAAAATGCGACAACCAATAGTCGCGGGGTTAAAAGAAATAAGTGTTGATGAAAACGCACTTTACGACGGTTATAAAAATACATATATTGATATGAAAAGACTGTCGGGTTTGCAAGAATGTGTAAGATCTAAATTTTAAAAGTGGAGAGGGATCCTAGCAACAAAAACTACTTATACACTATAAGAGTTGTTAATCCTAACATAGTGTATAAAATTATACTGAAGGTTAAACACCCTATAAAATTTTCTCTGTTAACTGGGAGACAGTGAATTGAATGTAGAGATATAGAAGAAATGTGTAGATAGAGAAGTAGGAGTTGTTATCAGAAACTGTACGATCGGTAATCCTTTCGACACAAATGAAGTGGTTCTGAAAAGAACCTTTTCTTTTTTTCTCCTGTTATGCTACAACTTCAACGATGTTAGCTATCTCTATTGAGGTCATAGCATCCTCCACCACAGCCCAATAGTCCATGTTTTTAGTGTGTTTTAGTGCCGCTTCTTCGGCAAAACAGACTCTGCATAAATATTCACCCTAATTCGAATACTGATGATGGGAGGCAGATGCTTGGTGACTTCACACACAGGCAGGACTAGAGACGTCTCTGACGTTTACGTCTCAGGACCTGAACGACGTTCTGCGGTAGACCAGGGGACCAGGTTTCAGGCAGTTTCATAACCAATGGCCCTCGTAGTCTTGTATGTGGTGGTGGTGTGTCATTGTCCACAAGAACGGCATGTGGCATAGGACCACTAGGTCCAGTTCGTAGTTCCATTCTAACAGTTGGCGCTGGGGGTGGAGGTGAAGGTGGAGGAGGCACAACCACAGGTCGACGTAACAACCGACAAATACGCATGCGGAAGTGTTGTGGATCGCTTTCGTAGCCGGAGTCCTCATCACTCGTCGAAAATTGATCAAAATCCATGCTGTCGACTATAACACGTAGCTCAGAATAAATGCTAGACCTTTTCTCATCCGTTATACACAGCCAGGACTGTAACCTTAACACATCACCCCATCGGATAAACATGCGATACGGTCAAAGAACACGTGACACAGGGCAAAGTACTGCAACAACCGATCCTTGTCACCCAAAGTTTAGTTGGTAAGGGACTTATTCGGATATTAAATGGGGCTTAAAATATAGGTGTGTCAACCAGGGGTCTTTAATGACGGGTTGGCTGAAAAATTGGGGAAATTAGAGTTAAAATAGGGTTTTTTCCGAAAATAGTACTCCTCATAGTCACCAGATGGCGCCAGGGGTTAAAAAAGGGGGAGGAAGGGGTTTTTTAATAAGGGGGAGAAAATTTTAATAAAGTTGGAGTCAAAAATCGGGAAATTAGAGCTAAAATAGGAGTTTTTCCGAAAATAGTACTCTTCATAGTCGCCAGATGGTGCCACGGGTTAAAGGGGGGAAAATAAGGAGGGGTTTTAATATGGGGGATGCAGGCATGGATGTGTGTGTCGTTTTTCTGCTGAGGTCCTGCCATCTTCTCAGATCTTCCACTTTGGCATATAAACTGACAGTCTCCTGTCAGACCTCTGTGGCAAGCAGCTGCTTGAGGGGGTATTTATTTATTTTTTTTTTATTTTTAATCAATGGGGTTTTTTTAAATAAAGGGGGATTAATTAAGTTTAATGAATTATTAATTATTAATTATGAATATTAATAGGTGCGTGGTCGGGGAGTGGGCGTTGTCGGTGACGTCATAGGGGGCGTGGTCCGTGCCGTCATAGGGGGAAAGCACGGGATAAAAGTTCCCCAGGTTTGGAACTCACTACTGGTACGGATGTTTGTGTTGTCCTTCTGATGAGTTCCCGCCATCCTCACAGACCTGTACTGTGGCGTATAAACTGAAGCATCCTCTCAGACCTCTGTGGCAAGCAGCTGGTTGAGGGGATATGATTTATTTTAATATATTTATATTTTAAAATCATCAGCCAAAGGAACTAAAGACAAATGTATCATTTATAATTCAATGTCAGTAACTTAAAATTGAAACCATGCAGTCTTTCTTGTTCAACCACGACCCATCACAGTGATCCATATATAAGACTGCTTTAATAACGTACTTGAGATTCGAACCCAGATCTCTTTACACAGCAGTTGAACAGTTTAACTATCCCTGGTAACCAACCATAACCTAGGTTCTAAACGAATCCAGTTTTTAACACTAATCAATGTGGTTATTTTTCTGGTCAACATCGTGAAACAGGATCGCTTTAATTAATGTTCAACATTTTCTTTTCAGAAATATTAGTTCATTCTTTTTTTCTGCTCCTTATTTTAAAGACATGACATAAAGGAAAAGAAGGCCACTTGCCACGGATTTAACACTAACGTGTTAGCAAAATACGCTGCAAGGAAATACGCTTGAGGACCTTGAGGAAGGCAGCCCTCAAGATAACACACACACACATCAGGGGAGAAAAATATATATGGGGAATCAGGGACTTTTACCCCAGGTCCCTTTACTTCAATGTCAAGGGCGTTAACCACTCGAAATCTTTTAAATAATTTCAATCTACGATTTCTGTTACAGCTTTACTGCTTGATACTCTCTCATTACCGCTCAAGCAGATGCTTGCCACAAGGAATAGGTTGGGTTGTTTTACTTCTGAGCGGCACTTTTTTTGCACACAATGGGCTAAATGATCAGATCACAAGGACCCCGAAGGCTCAGAGAAGGTTGGGGGAGGGGACCCACTGGAACAGCTGTTAGGAGACAGATGATAGCCTCCCGTCAAGGCCATCCAGTGTGTTCTTTAACGTGCACAGGGTATGGCTTTCCCGCACAAGGGCCACGGCTTAAAGTGCCATACGACGGACGGCGGCCTTTCCAAGCCCACCGTGGGCAGGGCGGGGAGTTTTGCGGAGATAAATCTCAACTCTGACCCAGCTGGGACTCGAACCTGGGAACTGCAGATTACGAGCTGGCGCGCTACCGACTGAGCCACCCCCCACCCCTACCACGAGGAATGCGACAGACACTTGTTAACATGGGAGTCGACAGAATTTTTTCTGGGGGAGGTGGCAAAAATTGCTTCAGGGAGGGGAAAAAAATCAATGTTTCAAGATATAAATATTCAGATCGATCTGTTCATCTAGTTTCTAGTCCAGATGTGATTGCTTGTCCAGAATTGATTACAGTTGCAAAACACAGCAAATATGTCTACCATCAGCCCACGCCAGAAGTCGTCTGTGCTAGTTTGAGCTCATCTTTCGTTGGGTTGTTTTACCTTCGATTGGCTTTTTTTTAACACAAGGCACAAAGTTTGACACGGTGGAACAGTCGCTAGTTACCGAAGTCAATTAAGTCATTCATATGGGTATGAGCCCGTAACCAGATCAAAGCAGCAGGGTAGGGAAGAAAGGGCTTTAGGATTTATAGGCCGAAGCTTTGACATTTGTAGAGGACTTACCAAAGAATTTTGATACAGATAAAAACTGAAACTGTAACTGCAAGCTTATGGCAAAATGCGAGTCTCCAAATTTTTGCGGCGGTATCTAAAATGTCAAAGAATCGTAGTATTGTAAAATAGCAAAAGTTAAAGTTGCAAAATTTCGAGCATAGCTTACTACAGGGGCTGGTGTATTTTCCAGGGGAGGAGGCAGAGCCAAACCTCGGTTACGGGACTGAATTAACATCCGTCAAATGGACGGCAACCTATGACCTTTCTAAGGTCCATCGGTTCCCCTTTCTCACCGAAATCAGAATGGGAATAAACGTAGAAAATCTCACCTCATACTTAGTGGAGACTCGAACCTATATCATCAAAATGCAAGTCAGGTGCACTACCAACTAAGCAAACCCAAAGTTCTTCAATAAGAAAGTTCTTTAATTTTGAAATCTCAGCGGAAAGACAACATCTGAAAATAAACATCCATGAATTTGTCAAGGACTAGGACCCAGGTTTTTTTATCCAATAGCTAAGCACTCTGCACTATCATTCTAATTAACTGCCTAAGCGAACAAGTCGAAAATAAAAATTTACATCTGTAGCGTAATCTGCATAACTGTGCCATTCAGCAAACGCGAAGAGAAAACAGAAACGAAGAAAAAATTGGACTTCAACAAAAACCTCACAAACACACAAAAAAAGTAATGCATGTAATAACATCATTGACTCGTCATGCGGAATTTCGTTGTTAAACCGAAGTAACATTTGTATGGTTGGTGAGTAAAGCCGATTTTTGACGATACTATAATTCTTAAAAAATATTTTTTCTTATGTATATAAGCAACATTGGTTGGCTGTTTGCAGGAGAGAATATTAACAACGCAGTTTCGTTTCTACAGGCTTTCAAAATAAAATAAATAAATACCCCCTCAAGCAGCTGCTTGCCACGGAGGTCTGACAGGAGCCTGTCAGTTTATATGCCATAATAGAAAGTCTGAGAGGATGGCAGGGCCTCAGCAGAAAAACGACACATACATCCATGCCTTACCCGGGGCTCGAACCCAGGTCCCGTAGATCAGTAGCCAAGCGTGCTAACCACTCGACCAATTTAAATTTTTGTATTTACGAAACTCTGAAAATAAGTGACCAGATTTCCAAAAAAAAAACGAAAGCAGTAGAATGATGCATGAAAACAGTTACAGCAGTCTATTTGACATATTTATCGTCTACATGAAAAAAAAATAATCGACCGATATTTCTTCCAGTGTTACTTGAAAATAAATTATCTTAGACGATTTATCGTAATAAAAATCTTTTCCATTAAAGTTCGGACAATTAATTATTGTCGCATCACACACCTGAAGATTTGTAGGTCAAACTCGTCACCCGATAAATCGCACCTGAGAAATGTAAGGAGTAATTTATTCACTACATGGGAAGATCAGCATGTGTTCCCTTCCTTTGCTGTTTCGTGATATAGTAAAGGAATTAAAACAGCACCGGCATGTTTCTGGTATAAACCTGGGATGTACCAGAAACAGCACACAGCATTTTTCTAGTATATCCCATAGCCTGCTCATCAATCCCCACAGAAAAATGTAAACAATATCATAATATCGGCAACTAGCAAGAAACCTCAGGGTGCCAATTAGATGCTCTTTTATGTGGAATTTCTCCACGGGTTTTTATGTCCTTGTACAGCGATTAGCGTGCCTGACTACTGATCACAGGACCTTGGTTCGAGCCCTGGATGTTCGTTTGTCTTTCTGCTGAGGTCTCGCCTTCCTCGGGGCGGGGGTGGCTCAGTCGGTAGCTCAGTCGGTAGCGCGCCAGGCTCGTATTCTGCAGTTCCCAGGTTCGAGTCCCAGCTGGGTCAGCGTTGAGATTTATCTCCGCAAAAATTCCCCGCCCTGCCCACGGTCAGTAGGGGACACCGATGGGCTTGGAAAGGCCGCCGTCCGTCGGATGGGACTCGTGTGCGCCGAGATCTCGTGTGCCGTGGTCTCGTGTGCGGGAGAGCCATACCCTGTGCACGTTAAAGAACACGCTGGATGGCCTTGACGGGAGACTACCATCTGTCTCCCAACAGCTATTCCAGTGGGTCCCCTCCCACAACCTTCTCTGAGCCTTCGGGGTTCATGTGACCTAGCCATTTAGCACATGGTATGCAAAAAAGTCTCAGAGGTAAACAAATTCAGAGGTAAAACAACCCAACCCAACTCGCCTTCCTCATGGAACTTTCTATGACGTATAAATGGATAGGCTCTTGTCAGATCTCTATCATAAGCGGCTGCTTTTCGTCTTGTCATTTACTAAGCTCAATAAATTCTTAAAACGTATTTCATCCATTCTAAGTAATTTTAAAATCGCCTGGGGAAAAAAGTACATAAAAAAACATACTAGGTTGATTCCATTTAGTGCTGAAAACTTTTTACCAACGAGAAATAGCAAAAAAAAAAACAATGAATTTGTTCAAAGCAATCCAAGGAAAGAAGTACAAAAAGCGGTACACGTAAATCGGATAGTACAAATAATCTCAAAGCAAGAATTTTTAAATAACAAAAAATATGAAAATACTATCACTATCACTAAAAAATACCCAAAAATAATATACACACAATATTTGTCAATAAATTAATAGCCATTCGTAGAAGGGCAGAAAGGAGAATGAATAGGAAAAAAAAACATTTAAAGATGCCCAAAACTTTTATAGACTAAATAAAGCTATCTCAAAAAATAAAAATCAAAAATTTAGAGAAACTTAATTGGAGAAAATTCACTGAATATTTAACACCTCATACAACCACATCAAACCTCTGGAAAATTTATAAAAAATTATACACTAATACTACCCCAAACAATCCAATTCAAACGTAGGCAATTAAGAATAATAAAACATTAAAAGAAACAACAGAAGACTTAGCACAATTTTACATTAAGTCACACTTCAAATATGACAACGAAATAGAAAAATGTTTTAAAAATTCAAATATCTTTCACAAATTTTTTCATTGTAATTCAACTAATTATTTAAACCTTCCCTTTACATTTCATGAATTGAAAACTGCTATAAAAACTCTCAAACAAAATACCACACCAGGCCCCGACGAAATTACTAATGAACTGCTTAAGAATTTAACACATAAATGGTTAATTAAACTTTTAGAAATCTTCGATACATTTTGGTCTCAAAAATGTTACTCTGAATCATGGCTAAACAATTTTATGATATTCATAAAAAAGAACATAAACCTGCTGATGATCTAAAATCGTATCGACCCAGTTGTCTTAGCTCAAACATGCTCAAACTGTTTGAAAAGTTAGTCTTTAATAGACTTAACTGGCATTTTGAAAATCATAACTTATTTGATTTTAACTTTGGTTTTAGACCAGGACGCTCCACTAAGAATCTATTATTGAATCTTATCTCAGACGCTGAATTTGCAATTAAAAATGGTTTTTTCCTTGTTGCAGTTGTAATAGATTTAGAAAAGGCTTTGATACAATCTCACACCAAGGATTATTAACTAAAATTAAAAAATTTAAAATTTATGGCAATATGTATCACTTTTTCTCTCATATAATACAAAATAAAAACTTTAGAGTTAAAATTGCAAATAACTTCTCAAATAAATATGAACTTAAAAATGGAATTATTCAAGGAGACATACTTTCTCCAATATTCTTTAATATATATCTAAATGACATCTCAGAAATTATTTCCTCAGATATTGCATTTAGTACATATGCAGATGACCTTATCTTCTAGATCATTCACACAGATCTTAATATAATAAACACAAAAATACAAAATACTCTTAATAAACTAGTAAATTATTGTAAAAAATGGAATTTAAAAATATCATCAGAAAAATCAAAAATCACTTTTTCACAAAAGACAGAAAATCACAAATGAAATAAAAATAACTTTAAATAACACAGAATTAAAAATTACAGATAATATAAAATTTCTTGGACTTCATCTGGACTCGAAATTATTATGGAATCATTTTCTTAAAAATGCAAAAGAAAAAGCTACTAAATTATTTAATTTTTTAAGATTCCTTGGAAGCTCTAAATGGGGCTGCTCCACAAAAAACCTTTTATTAATATTTAATTCTATAATCCTACCTAAATGTGTATATGGAATTGAGCTCATGAATAACATTTCTCAAACAAAAATAAAAAATCTAGAAACAATTCAAACAAAAATTTTAAAATTTTGTCTTGGACTTTTGCAATCAACAAACAACTTAAATATATACGCTGAAACTGCATTTCCCACAATTGAAATAAAAAAAATATTTACTATCGAATATTTCGAATAATCACTAAAAATCAACAACACCCTATAATAAATAAATTTAATAATAACTTTCAAGATACAACTATGAAAGGTTTTTCAGAAAAAGAAAAGATATTGAAACTAATAAATAATAAACTTAGCGGAGATTATCTTCCAAACTTTCCCTGCTAGATTTCAACATTACCCATTATTTCTGATAAAATACCAGGAATTGAATCTAAAAATCAGTATGATAAATCAATTATAAAATCATTAACTGACACATTTATCAGTGATAACTATAAAAATTATATACATGTATTCACAGATGGATCTCTTAACTCTGACTCCACTATCACATCTGGAGCCTTCTATTGCCCAAATGAAAACTATGAACACCAATTTAAATTTAATATAACTAAACCAGTAATTATAGCTGAGATGTTTGCTATTATTATAGCAATCAACTGGGCCTTGAAATATAAAAATAAAAAAATTGTCATATTTACAGACTGTAAATCATCACTAGACGTTTTGTAACATAACCCTTTCAAAAATGATTTTTCAATATTCATTAATGATATATTTACTTTTAACTTACAAACACATAGATCAGAATAACATTATAACTTTACAATGGATACCTTCACATGTTAATATAGCATATAATGAACATGTAGACACTTTAGCAAAAAAGGCAAAAGATCTAAACCACACTATAAATTCTCCTTATCATTTTGTTATACATAAAAAAATAAATAAAATTATTGGCAGAATTGGTACATGACAAAAGCTAGGAACACACATAGACTTCAAATCTCTAATAACATTGGTAAATCTAATAATTTTGGATTAAAGAAAAAATAAATTTCTATGATTTTAAGAATAAAGTCTAATCTAGTTCTTCAAATTCCACACTAATTAAATTTAGAAAAATAAACTCACCAAATTGTTTTTTCTGCAATAACATACAAACACTAGAGCGTATAATATTCAGTTGTAACAAATATGAAGAGGAGAGAAAAATATATTTTAATAAATAACAAAAATATAATGTAAGCACATTTAATTTTAAAAACATATTAGAACCAACATCAAAAAAATTAAAACTAACTTTTTATAAATTATTAATTAATTATCTCAAAAACATCAATCTCTTAGATAAACTATAAAAAAAGATAAATGAATAATAATTAAAAAAAAATTAAAAATAAATGAATGAATATGAAATGAATAATAATTAAAAAAACACATATATATATATACGTAAGGATCCACAAAAATTATGCCTGAATGAGTCTGCATTGTTTTAACTCTTTGCAGGAATATTCAAAGTTTGATGTGTATTGATGATGATGCAGTTCTGTCCTGCCTAATGCCTTACTCAAAAACCAATATAAATTTACATGAAAAGTGTGATGACCTGGAAAACATGATATGACTTCTCAAGCTGAGTGCTGGTTCTCAAAGTTGTAATATTCCTCATCCTACACGTTTCTCCCCATCATTTAACTGTGCACTCCGCTTTATTATTCAAACTGCATTTTGGTTTCAACAAAGGCTTCCGACGCTTTTTGACAAATGCTTCAGATGCTTGAAATCTTTACTTTTCCAAAGTACAATGCCTTTTCTGTTACTCCATTTCTGTACTCCATTTCTGTTATGCCTATAGTTATGGTGAACAGCTGCTTGCCATAGAGACTAAGTAGCCTGCCAGTTTAATACGCCATAGTAGAAAGTCTGGCGGAACCTCAGTAGAAAGACAACACAAACATTCATGCCTTACCTGGGGGGTCGAATGCAGTTCCCTTTCATCAGCAGCCAAACACGCTATCCACTCAGCTACTTAATAACAAGTTAACATTTTATAAAATAAATTTCATACAAACCATTTTAAAAAACAAATGTACATTTTAGAAGTTTGTATAATGATTATTTCAATATTAGATAATTATGAATGTTTTTTTTATAAAACTAAGACTATTTATTGTTAAATATTTCAGCTTCCATAACTATTTAAATACTGAACGAATATTGTTGAAAATCCAGATTAAAATAGATTTGATTATGATAATTATTTTCCATCATATATTTCCATTAAAAACATAATTTGTAAGTTATAGAATCTCGAAGTTAGAGTTCCATTGATGTTCTGTAATATTTTGATAGGATAATTTACAATCTTGTTATGATGAACCCAAATAATATTACCAAACTTCTCTCATTATAATGCCCTGAATGAGGAAAACAAGTTTCATTCCTTATTTTTCGAAAGTTAAAAAAAAAATCACGACTTTCCAAACTTCACCAAAATTCTATATTCCACCCAACACCCCGGAGGATTCATCTCTTCCTCTCAACAGTCCGTCACCTGATTTGCATATGATTAACCTCCGAACGACCAAACCTCTACCAGCAATCAGATGATTCCAATACTGTTGTTGTTCTACCAGCTCTTCGTGATAACCTTATCCTGGTCTGGACAGCCTGCATTGGATGCGAAATAATAGGAGACTATGTTAATTTCACTGCTGAACGTAGATTTTCGTGGGTAATTTACCATAAAAGAGCCTTCTTGATGTATTGCTCGCCACGCCTACGTTCACAAGAGGTTCGTGCATTCATCGTTGAAAACCTGTTGTTTGCCAAGAATCCGAATACAGCTGTCCTACGCCAAGCAACAAGAAGAGAGAGAGAGAGCTATTCTCTTTCCTTGTTTCCGATAATTCATCATGATTTCACTTGCTTGTCAACAAAACAAGAAAAGTAAATGCTGCTATATTTAACGTGTTTCCTTCTCCGTCTCAGTGCTCAAACAAGTACGTCTCCCAATCTCTCCGTCGTTGACCTGCATACTGATCATGAACCGCACTTCTCGGCAAATGGGCTTGATTATTTCTTCTTTCCCACAGCCCGTCGAAACTCTGTAAAAGAATTAATAAAACACAGACTTCCGATTGGAGTTAACTTTGCGTATTCTTATTTCCCACACAAGACTTAAATTTATTCGATAGTGTCCACACACGAAATTAATTTTGCCCCTTGGCAACTGGCAAAACATGTCCATAAAAAATTAAGCTATTTGACCGAAAGTTTCTGACACAACTCCAATCTTTTTTTGGGGAGAGAAGGCACTTTGCAAGAAATTTTCGTTTAGTGGGGGTGGCTCCTAAATAAAATTTCCAGGGGTGAAGAAATGAATTGAAATGAAGGAAAAGATTTAAAAATTCGTGTGGTATTCTTTATTTATGGGGAAATTTATAATTGCACACTGACCAGGATCTAGAAAAAGCACAAGCATGTGTGTTGTTTTTCTTTCTAGCGGCACTTTTTTGCACACAATGGGCTAAATGACCAGGTCACAAGGACCTCGAAGGCTCAGAGAAGATTGGAGGAAAGGGCCCTTTGAACAACTATTAAGAGACAGATGCTACCCTCCCGTCAAGGCTATCCAGTGTTCTTTGACGCGCACAGGGTATGGATTTCTCGCACACCGGGCCACGGCTTAACGTCCCAGCCGACAAACGGCGGCCTTTCCAAGCCCATCTGACTGTGGGCAGGGTAGGGAGTTTTGATGAGATAAATCTGAACGTTGGCCCAGCTGGGACTCGAACCTGTGAACTTCAGATGTGCTGGCGCGCTACAGACTGACTGCCCCAGTATGTGTAGGAGGGAGGGGACTTGATCGAAATGGACCGGAACCTGAGTTCTTATCCGTTTTTCGGTTTTTAGAAGTTTTTCGCTCAAAATATATGCAAAATTCATGTTCCATTTTTTCGTCACCATTCCGATTATTAATTTCGTTCGCCAGTGGGGAACGAGAATATAGCCCCTCCTGATCTGGCTCTGATGTAATGGATAATATATAGATTATCACAAAATAAAATTTACTTCTTAAATCTTAATCTTTTGATTTTTTGTCATTTCAGCGTTTTGGGATGGGGCCCACTATTTATAATTTTATGATAGTAAAAAGTTTGGATTAAAATGTCAGAAACGAATTTTTTTGTGTGTATTTAGTTGCTTTTAAGCTTTTTTTATTGTATTTTACTGAATTGTTTACTTTTCCAGCAATAAATGAAATATATTTCACATATTCCGAAATTTTTCATTCCATCAAAATATTTCAATATTTCGGTCCCTTCCGAATTTTTGTCCCCCACCCTACCCTCAAAAATAAATAAATAAATAAAATATTTTCTAGTTGCGCGGGTTAGTATCACAATAAAATTTGACAGTTGTCACAATTATTTCACTTTGCAGATAATTTTTTTTACCAAAGTATACTCAATTTCGAAAATGATTTAGATCCACCAATTAAAAAATATGGCAGCAATAAATGATTGAGCTGCCCCCCCCCAAAAAAAAATAATTATATATATATATAATTTTCCGCTAACTCTTACTCTGTTACGTTAAAAATTGATGGTTTTGAAAAATGCCGCCGTCCATCAAATAGAATGAATGGATCCGCATGCAGAGAACAAACCCTGTGCACGCTAAAGAATACAGTTTATTGATGGAAGGTTTCCATCTGCCTCCTACAGACCATCTGCCTCAGCATATTCTCTTCCGTCTCTTCACTGTGAACCTTTGTCACTTGGCTGTTTTGCCTTCTGTGTGCACAAAGTGCCGTTCGAAGATAAGACAACTCGGCCTACTTCAGATCTTTATCCGATTGTTTCCGTGTTTTTAATGTGATCGATGTCACATGGGGAGCACGACTTTTAATTCTTGATACTATGAAGAAGTGGCAGCGATGTGAAAATTTGCAGCTACTGGTATTTCGAGTCGTAAATTACGGGAAAAATTCTGAACTTTGGGATCCGACGTGTCTTTTAATGTCAAAGAGAGATCCAATTTGGATCAAACTGGAGACAAGAAGAGCTAGAAAGATGAGAATTGGTGCCTACGTCTCTTTTGAATCGTAGATCTCAGAAATGCGATGAAATTTTGGGATATCTCCCAAGCACAATAAAGCAGCATCTAACAAAATCCACACTTTTGCTAATTTGCAATACGAAATTTCCATCACGTTAATAAATCTCATGTTTGATAAGATAGACAAATATCATAAGCATACGAAATAAATCTCAGAAACCAAGTTAGTTTGGTTTGTTTTACATTATAACGACACTTTTGTGCCCACCATGAACCAAAGGTCAAGCTCACAAGGACTCAGATTTGAAAGAGGGAAAGAGTGTATACTGGACAATAGAGTTAAAATGACTCAACTCCTGTCATAAAATTCACTTTCTCTGCTCATTACCTTACAAAAAGGAAAGCGTTATATAAATACAGGGACGGTCCCAAGGACCACAATTTTTCGGGAGATGGGATCAGTGAACAACCCTTAAAAATGTAACTGCACAGTGGTTCTCTCTGGCTCCTGCTCTTAGCCTTTTAGGAAGGAAGAGGTCGTTCTTATGCCCCCCCCCCTTCCCGCCTTGTCCTTGGGACCGCCACTGCATAAACAGAGAAGGAAGGATAGGGTCAGTCCAAGCGTTGTGCAACATTACGTAGAAGGATGTAGATATTAAGATTTGATTAACTCAGAGTTTCGTAAATTTATGGACAGCCCCCTGCCCCCCCCCCCTTTCTACTTTCATCGCATGTTTTTTTTTGGAGCGATTATTACGTCCTTCTCTGTGGTCCATGACCCAATAGTTATTTTTGGCTTCGTAATATTTTTGAATCAATAAGAGATGTTGAGAGTGCAGAAAACAAGAAATCGGAAAAAACAAATTTTAACATTTCAAATCAACCTAAATGTAACCTCGGGAAAGAAAGAGGTAAGCGGGGGGGGGGGGGAATACTTTGGCCAAATGATGCACTCTAGGGGGAAAAAAACATCACCCCAAGAGCAGATTGTTTCTTTCAAGCATTGTGGAAAGTGGCATGATCGTCAGCAGCAGCAAGGAGAACGGCAACAGGAAAGTCTGTTGCTAGTGACAGCCTCCGTCACCAGTGCTCCACTGCCTGGAGCATCACCACCGTGAACTACGAGTATCATGCGGATCTTCAGCGTCGAGTGAGGCGCTTCCCTCCACAAAACAATGCGTGCGAAGCGCTCTGTTCCAGTTTCTTTGCGGTAACACCTTATGAAAGGGTTCAGGTTCTTTGGTCAGGTCTGTTGGCGAACAGCCTATTTGTAACCAACGTAGCCTAAGGTGGAAGCAACCAGTCTGGAAATCATCAGGATTCTCCCCAAAGTCTAAAGTAGGTCTGTTGGTAATTTAGTTCACACACTAGATCCCTATTTACGTACGAAGTGTAGGTTTCTACGGTGATTATTTCCATTAATTTACTAATCTGTGCGAATCATCTGAGTTGCGGAAAAAGTCTATTAATAGAAGACCTCCGCTGTATGCAGATCCACGCTAATAAAATGCTTATTCCAAAATCTGGTTTTCAAATTTTCTTGTTCCCCATCAAACTGGTTTTTAGTGACTGCAGCGAAGAAGAAACAAGAGATTGAGATGTCTTTGGATTCAGGTTAAAGTCATGCGAACTGCCTCATTGCTGACAAGGGACTGAGGTGCTCGCTTGATGGAGGTGAAGGGATGAAGGAAAACTCGACTCAACCTTACTCCACGAAGCTCACATTTGACATTCATCCAATTCATCATCGGCGTAATCACAGAGGAGATTTATTAAGGGTTTCGTGTCTTGAGTGCCCAGAGAAGAAAAAAAGTTATCGGCGATATCTGTGCACGATATTAGAACCATGTTTTAAAACTTATAATTCTACGATTTAATGAACCCGGAATCCAAGCAATGAACTTCGTAGTTTGTTTCTTAGTTAAATACTGACTTACGGATGTAATAAATAGACTCGAGTGTCTTACAGCATTTTATTACTAAGTTCGTCTTTTGTTGTTGCTATTGCTAAGTTAAAGTCAATAAGAAATTAAGTGAATTATTTTGCGTGGTTGTTTATTACGAGTGCCATACTTATAATTAGATGTATATTCATGTGCCCGCGAGATTAAGATCGTTATCGATAGAGGAACTTTTGATGGACAGATGAAAAAACGACAAAAAGATGAAGTGCACAAGGCGGCTTTCATAAGTGTATGGAGGGAGAGGGGGTGGTACTTGAACAGTAAAATAAATTACTCACAGAGCCCACTTTGCTTTACGAAGATAGGGCCTCTCAGGATGCGTCATAGGGAAGACAGGGAGAAAACAAAGATCTTAGCAGATAAACAACTCAAATCCAATGGTGTATTACTGGTGGGGACGGGACGGCGTTCCCTTACTTTTTGTTTGTCAGGAGAGACTTGCCCCCTTACCATTTTGTTTGTCAGGAGAAACATGTTCCCTTACTTTTTGTTTGTCAGGAGACACACGTTCCCTTACTTTTTTGTTTTGTCAGGAGACACACGAACCCTTACTTTTCGTTTGTCAGGAGACACATGAACCCTTACTTTTTGTTTATCAGGAGACACATGAACCCTTACTTTTTGTTTGTCAGGAGACACATGAACCCTTACTTTTTGTTCTGTCAGGAGACACATGAACCCTTACTTTTCGTTTTGTCAGGAGACACAAGTTCCCTTACTTTTTGTTCCCATCAAACCCCAGTTACTCTTTTCCCCATCGAGAAAACGCAGTATTTTTGCACAAAACGTTTTTGTTTTGGTGCAAATTCAAATTACAGATCTTATTTCTAATATGGCTTTTATGTGCACACAACCTAATAATTCATAAACTTTCATAACCTACTCATCATCTTTTCACCTTGCTGATATGTCTTTATTATTGGGTTGGGTTGTTTTACCTCTGAACTGCAGTGTTTTGCACACAATGGGCTAAATGGCCAGGGTCACACGGACCCCGAAGGACCCACTGGAAACCCACTAGAACAGCTGTTGGGAGACAGATGGTAGCCTCCCGTCAAGGCCATCCAGTAAACGACAAAATTTGAATATTTTTGTTTGCAAACAAAAATTGAGGAACAAAAAACTTGCCCTCTAATCTAGGAAAATTGATATTTGCTTTCTGACGAATGGTTAGCGTGCTTGGTTATGATCAAAGGGACCCTGGGTTCGAGCTGGGTAACACATGGAAGCGTGTTCAGTAACGTGCACAGGGTATGACTCTCCTGCACACGGGGGGGGGGGGGGGGCTCAGTCGGTAGCGCGCCAGGCTCGTAATCTGTAGTTCCCAGGTTCGAGTCCCAGCTGGGTCAGCGTTGAGATTTATCTCCGCAAAATTACCCGCCCTGCCCACGGTCAGTAGGGGACACCGATGGGCTTGGAAAGGCCGCCGTCCGTCGGATGGGACGTTAAGCCGTGGCCCCGTGTGCGGGAGAGCCATACCCTGTGCACGTTAAAGAACACGCTGGATGGCCTTGACGGGAAGCTACCATCTGTCTCCCAACAGCTGTTCCAGTGGGTCCCCTCCCCCAACCTTCTCTGAGCCTTCGGGGTCCATGTGACCTGGCCATTTAGCCCATGGTGTGCAAAAAAGTGCCGCTCAGAGGTAAAACAACCGAACCCAACCTGCACACGGGGCCACGGCTTAACGTCCCATCCGAAGGACGGTGGTCTTTCCAAGCCCATCGGTGTCGCCTACTGCCCGAGGGCAGGGCAGGGAGTTTTGCGGAGATCTTTATTATTGAGTAAAGCTATTGTAAATGCAGCTATTCGCTGGGAAGATGAGTCATAGTTAGCTCAGCACTTGAATTTACTATTTTTAGAATTACAGCATACCAGATAGTTAATGATCAGAAGGAAAGCCTTCTATTGCTTTTGATTATTCTCCCAACTTCTTTATTTTGCATTGCATATAAAAAAAATCAAATAAATCACCCCCTCAAGCAACTGCTTGCGACAGAGGTCTGACAGGAACCTGTCAGTTTAATACACCATAGAGGAGAATCTGTGAGGATGGTGGGACCTCAGTAGAAAGACAACACAAGCTTCCATGTGTTACCCAGGCTCGAACCCAGGATCCCTTTGATCATAACCAAGCACGCTAACCATTCGTCAGAAAGAATATATCAATTTTCCTAAATAAGAGAGCAAGTCTTTTTGTTCCGCAATTTTTGTTTGCAAGCAAAAATATTATTCAAAATTTGTCGTTTATTGGTTTTTCTATCCCTAAACTTATTAATAAAATTTTAATTAATATGTAAAAAAAAAGTGTTGAGAATCTCTTTAGGCTGCCAAGGACTAGCTGCAGAGCTAACCGTTCAATTTTTGGAGCATTATATTTTAATTGTTATGAATTAAACGAATGGAAACTGAACGTGTTGGGTTGGGTTGTTTTACCTCTGAGCGGCACTTTTTTGCACACCATGGGCTAAATGGACAGGTCACATGGACCCCGAAGGCTCAGAGAAGGTTGGGGGAGGGGACCCACTGGAACAGCTGTTGGGAAACAGATGGTAGCCTCCCGTCAATGCCATCCAGCGTGTTCTTTAACGTGCACAGGGTATGGCTCTCCTGCACACGGGGCCACGGCTTAACGTCCCATCCGACGGACGGCGGCCTTTCCAAGCCCATCGGTGTCCCCTACTGACCGTGGGCAAGGAGGGTAAATTTTGCGGAGATAAATCTCAACGCTGACCCAGCTGGGACTCGAACCTGCGAACTACAGATTACGAGCCTGGCGCGATACCGACTGAGCCACCCCCGCCCCAAAAAACTGAACATGAGTTTAAAAAAATAGTATTTAACAATTATAATTCTAGAATAATGTAATTTATTTCAAAAGTATGAATGAAAATATTTATATTATCTCAACGCATATAAATCTATATCAGTATGAAAATAAATCCTAAAAGGAACTTAAGACCTTGTTACTATTCTTATTATCTACACATAAAGTATAAGGCTTTTACATCAGTCGATAAGTGGCACAATCATATTTGTGAACAAACCTGCAATCTATCGAGAATAACCTCACCAATTCCTAAACAACTAAATATAATGAGGAACTCTTCCTACAGAAAAGTTGAGATCAGCTCTGTTTGTTCGACTAACATATCACATCCTCAGTAACATTTTTAAAATATCTTTCTTTTTCTTGCAGTTCGCTAACTGGATCAACATTGATAAACTTATTTAATCTCCCGCGAATAATGAAAACGTTTCTTCTTTTTTCACTATACCGCACAGACTAAAACAAACTACGTTTTCCTCTTCATTACACTGGGGCGGGGGTGGCTCAGTCGGTAGCGCGCCAGGCTCGTAATCTGTAGTTCCCAGGTTCGAGTCCCAGCTGGGTCAGCATTGAGATTTATCTCCGCAAAATTCCCCGCCCTGTCCACGGTCAGTAGGGGACACCGATGGGCTTGGAAAGGCCGCCGTCCGTCGGATGGGACGTTAAGCCGTGGCCCCGTGTGCGGGAGAGCCATACCCTGTGCACGTTAAAGAACACACTGGATGGCCTTGACGGGAGGCTACCATCTGTCTCCCAACAGCTGTTCCGGTGGGTCCCCTCCCCCAACCTTCTCTGAGCCTTCGGGGTCCTTGTGATCTGGCCATTTAGCCCATGGTGTGCAAAAAAGTGCCGCTCAGAGGTAAAACAACCCAACCCAAAGCCTTATTGGGAAACGAACATGGACATATAACATATCCTATCACATTTCTAAGGTTCATGGGGCATGTGCTTTGTAATCACCATGAAACTGCTGTCCATGTCTACACATAATTGAATAATTTAAAATGATTTTGATTTTGACGATATTTCATTATTGTTAAAAGTGCAAGGTAATCAGATTGCCTCGTCCTTTAGTACACCTAAAGGATTGCCTCGTCCTTTAGTACACCTAAAGGATTGCCTCGTCCTTTAGTACACGTAAAGGATTGCCTCGTCCTTTAGTACACCTAAAGGATTGCCTCGTCTTTTAGTACACCTAAAGGATTGCCTCGTCCTTTAGTACACCTAAAGGATTGCCTCGTCCTTTAGTACACCTAAAGGATTGCCTCGTCCTTTAGTACACCTAAAGGATTGCCTCGTCCTTTAGTACACCTAAAGGATTTGGGCCACTGATTCTTACCGCCATGCACCAATCTTCAGTTTGCAGGTTCAAGTCCCAATTGGGCTAGCGTTGAGATTTATCTCCACAAACTCCCCACCCTTTCCTCGGTCAATAAGAGAGACCGATGGGCTTGGAAAGACCGCCGTCCGTCGGATGGGACGTTAAATCGTGGCCCGGGTGCGGAAGAACCATACCCTTTGCATGTTAAAAACACACTGGATGGTCTTGACGGGAGGCTACCATCTGTATCTTAACAGCTGTCCAGTGAAACTCCACCCCCAACCTTCTCTGAGTTCTAGGGGTCCTTGTGATCAGGCCATTTAGCCCATTGTGCGAAAAATGTACCGCTCAGAGGTAAAACCAAACCAAACTGATTCTTACATATTGATCAACATTTCTTTCCTAAGTTCGCGAATAAAAGTTTATCAACAAAGAAAAGAAAAGAAAATGTTTGAAAAAGGAGAAGAAAATATCATTGAGGAGAGCTATGGAAAGAAAGTATCAGGAAAATTTAATATCTAAG
Organism: Ryuthela nishihirai; assembly: GCA_038380435.1. Classification (NCBI taxonomy): domain Eukaryota; kingdom Metazoa; phylum Arthropoda; class Arachnida; order Araneae; family Heptathelidae; genus Ryuthela; species Ryuthela nishihirai. The sequence goes on along the minus strand of JAWZYU010000011.1, from coordinate 41,732,655 downwards.
TTTTAAATCAAGGAAAAAAAGAAAATACAGCAATAGAAAACAAAATGCACAAACTCTTATTAGAGATTTTTTTTCCCCTAACGAATATTTTATTCAAATAGACACATAAGTTTGTTGTGGCGTTTCTTAGTTGTGAAGAAAAGAGATTATTACTAAAGACGTTCGTACGATTTTAATGATTAAAGAGCAGGAAGGGGAAATGACGAAGTGAAAAAAAATCATTCTTAGTGGCACAGCGGTTAGTGAATCAGCTGCTCACCTCAAATGCGCATTTTGTGTGTTGCCTTAGGTGAGGCAGTTGTCAGCAAATTCGGTGTTCGAGAAGTATGTCCTTGAATGAGAAGGTCTGTACAAGCTAGGAATAGTATCCTTATGAAAAAAAATAGACAAGCATGCATATTCCATTTTATTCGCAACCATCGTGTACTTACCTTCGTGTCACGTGACACGAAGGTTGCCAGATCACTAATTTCTAAAAAAAAATCGTTGCTAGATATTTTTTCTGAATTCTGAAATCAGCCATAGTGTTCGGATACTTTTTCGAGCGACTGTAGGTGGTCATATTATTTTGATACTAGATCGTGTGGGCTCCCTCACGGAAATATTGAGCGTGTGCAGTTGCCATTCACAGCAAACTGGAGCGTATGCAGTAACTGCACACGCTCCAGTTTGCTGTGAACGGTAACTGGAGCGTGTACAGTTGCTGTACACACTCCAGATATTTTTCCTGAATTCTGTAATCACGTGACACAAAGGTTGCCAGATCACTAATTTCTAAAAAAAAATCGTTGCCAGATATTTTTTCTGAATTCTGAAATCAACCATGGTGTTCGGATATTTTTTTGAGCGACTGTACAGTCGCTCAAAAAAGTATCCGAACGCTATGGCTGATTACAAAAATCAGAAAAAATATCTGGCAACGATTTTTTCAGAAATTAATGATCTGACATCCTTCGTGTGCAGTACGCGAAGGATGCCAGATCACTAATTTCTTAAAAAATCGTTGCCAGATATTTTATCTGAATGTTGTAATCAACCATGGCGTTCGGATACTTTTTTGAGCGACTGTACGTATTAAAAATTTTCCTTCTTTAATAGTCTTATAAAATTCCTTGCCAAAGAGAGAAGGTTGCAGAGGAGGAAGCTTGAAGAATTTTATGTTACCACTTTGTTAAAGTAAATATATAACGAATGATTTCTTAAAAGAAAATTTCGCAAGCTTCTTAACCTCTTCTTCAGGCTACGCCAAACAGATATCTATTCCAATTTCAACGGTACTCCACTTTATAATAGAAAAAATAACGTCATCTACTCTTGTTTATTGTTTGAATTGAAGATAATTAACCTCCCAGTTAAATTTAGGATCATTGGTGCTTTATGTGAAAGTCTAAACTTTGGTTATTACAGCAAAAATCAAGTGTTTAAAAAATGTGAACTTTCAATAATAATGTTTAAATATAACAAATGATGTAGCGAAAACGTTTTTTTATTCATGGAATGATTCTCATCCAATGTGGGAAATTTAACAAATATCTTGAAAATAAAAAAATACCGCAACTATATTTACTGGGCTCAGTCGGTAGCGCGCCAGGCTCGTAAGCTGCAGTTCCCAGGTTCCAGTCCCAGCTAGGTCAGCGTTGCGATTTATCTCCGTAAAACTCCCTGCCCAAGGTCAGTGGGGAACACCGATGGGCTCAACCCACGGTCAGTAGGGGACACCGATGGGTTTAACCCATGGTCAGAAGGGGACGGCGAAGAGCTTAAATTTATATTCTCATTCATGCCGTCCATCGGATGGGACGTTAAGCCGTGGCCCCATGTGCGGGAGAGCCATACCCTGTGCACGTTAAAGAACACACTGGATGGTCTTGACGGGAGGCTACCATCTGTTTCCCAACAGCTGTTCCACTGGGTCTGCTCCTCCATCCTTCTCTGAACCTTAGGAGTCCTTGTGACATGTCCATTTAGTGGGGTGGCTCAGTCGGTAGCGCGCCAGGCTCGTAATCTGTAGTTCCCAGGTTCGAATCCCAGATGGGTCAGCGTTGAGATTTATCTCCGCAAAATTCCCCGCCCTGGCCACGGTCAGTAGGGGTCACCGATGGGCTTGGAAAGGCCGCCGTCCGTAGGCTGAGACGTTAAACCGTGGCCCCGTGTGCGGGAGAGACATACCCTGTGCACGTTAAAGAACACGCTGGATGGCCTTGACGGGGGGCTACCATCTGTCTCCCAACAGCTGTTCCAGTGGGTCCCCTCCCCCAACCTTCTCTGAGTCTTCGGGGTCCATGTGACCTGGCCATTTAGCCCATGGTGTGCAAAAAGTGCCGCTCAGAGGTAAAACAACCCAACTTGCCCATTTAGCCCATTGTGTGCCAAAAAAGTACCGCTCACAGGTAAAACAACCCAACTATATTTATTGCTAAGGGAGGGGAGGAATATATATATAAAAGGTTTATAAACATCGTTGCAGAATTTTTCCTCTAAATTAAATCGATAATTATTTAGTTCAAATGCTATATATTTTATCCTAAATTATTTAAATATTCTCTTTTATTTATAACCATATATCATATTCTATCTACGAGATGCTCACCGGTCCACTCTGCAAGGATGGTCTGCTCAGCCTAGATGGCACCACAGTGCAGAGAGTCCTGGTAACTTCCTTCGCCGTCGCTCGCCAGTTCCTGCTAGCGGATGTTCCGTCGCTGATTGATTTGCGCTCTCGTAAACAGTTGATTGCTGAGCGATTCGGAACTACTGGTAGAAGGTGGAAAGAGACGGATCATTCGTATTAAGGGCAAGAAATGGTCCTACACAGTAGTGTTGGCCCTCACGTGCCAATTTGCCTTAAGATATAATTTTTCAATACTGTACTCATGTTGTTTATACTTTTACTTTCTGGTATTTTTTTATAAAATTGTCTTTACATTTTTTTTACTCACCACATACACTTTTCCCATCACTTCTGGCATTGCCACAACAACACTTCACATTGTCTCTCACATTGATTTTCCCCCTAATACTAATTTTAGTAGACTTATTCCTCTTGGGTCCGCAAAATTCCCCGCCTTGCCCACGGTCAGTAGGGGACACCGATGGGCTTGGAAAGGCCGCCGTCCGTCGGATGGGACGTTAAGCCGTGGCCCCGTGTGCGGGAGAGCCATAACGTGTGCACGTTAAAGAACACGCTGGATGGCCTTGACGGGAAGCTACCATCTGTGTTCCAGTGGGTCCCCAACCTTCTCTGAGCCTTCGGGGTCCATGTGACCTGGCCATTTAGCCCATGGTGTGCAAAAAAAGTGCCGCTCAGAGGTAACCCAACAGACATCTAGTGTATGCAAAATTGGGACACTTCCATTATATGCAAGTGGAAAGCTACGTCCAAAGCTCACTAACTTTTACGAAAAAAATGTCGCTGAAAGTAAATTAATATCATTCAAATCACTCTTAATTTCAAATTTTTCAAACAATTTTCGCTTAATTTTTGATGAGTTATTGAAACTGGAACATTTAAGAACAGAAGCTGTCATTTCTATATCAGCATTGTAATTCAGAGTCTGTTTACAATAGACGATACCAGTAATAAAGATTCGCTTCAAAAGTTAATTAAAACACAAGCAGTGATTTACATAGCAAATCGTGCACTAAATCACTAATCATTTTCAAAAAAAAAAGTGTGAGATTAAATGCAGCTTCAATGTTTTTTTAAATGTTTAACGAATATTTTTAAACAAAAAATTTAGAGTGTTTTTGCGTGAAATTGAGTTGTTAATACATCTGTGCGGCACTTTTTTGCATACAATGGGCTAAATGGCCAGGTCATAAGGATCCCGAGGGCTCAGAGAAGGTTAGAGTGATGGGACCCACTGGATAGTTGTTAAGAAACTGATTGTAGCCTCTCGTTAAGCCTATCCAGTGTGTTCTTTAATGTGCACAGGGTATGGCTCTCCCGCACACGAGGCCACGGCTTAACGTCCAATCCGACGGATGGCGGCCTTTTCAAGTCCATCGGTGTCCCTACTAACCGAGAGGGAAGTTTTGTGGAGGAAAGGTTCAACGCAGGTCCATGTGGGAATCGAACCTGGGAATTGCAAATTATGAGCCTGACGGGCTGCTGACTGAGCCACCCGTGGCGCAATTTTTGTGAGATCTGCAATTTTTCTCAAGGGAACCTGACTGTCTGATAAACATTTTTATGGAGAAGCATGAACAATTCATTTTTTTTTTTCCATCTCTCAAATGCAAACTAGAGATCTCTTCGCAAAATCCAATTTGCTCTCTCATTTCTGCTAAGTTCACCACTCGCTCAGTTTATAGTTATATGCGTCAGTTTTCTAAATGAGTTGTCGTCGGAGTGTGAGGTGCGCTGTCGGTATTAAGCCAAGATCCCAGTTTGAGACTTGCAACTGGTTCAGTCCTTGCAGAAGCTGACTATGGGTAGATAGTGCGCCATGCTCATATTCTGTAGTTCTTAAGATTCGAGTCTGAATTGCGCCAGGGTATGGATTTATTTCTGCTCCCACCTGCCCTCGCTGAGAAAGGGAGACACCGATGGGCTTGGAAAGGCAGCCATTAGTCGGATGGAATGTTAAACCGTGGTACCATATGCAGGACAACCAAATACTGCAAGTTAAAAAAAACCCTGAATGACCTTGACGAATGACTTTCCTCTGTCTCCTTACAGCTGTGCAGTATATCACTTTACCCAACCTTCTTCCAGCGGTCTGGGGCGGGGGTGGCTCAGTCGGTAGCGCGCCAGGCTCGTAATCTGTAGTTCCCAGGTTCGAGTCCCAGCTGGGTCAGCGTTGAGATTTATCTCCGCAAAATTCCCCGCCCTGACCACGGTCAGTAGGGGACACCGATGGGCTTGAAAAGCCCGCCGTCCGTCGGATGGGACGTTAAGCCGTGTCCCCGTGTGCGGGAGAGCCATACCCTGTGCACGTTAAAGAACACGCTGGATGGCCTTGACGGGAGGCTACCATCTGTCTCCCAACAGCTGTTCCAGTGGGTCCCCTCCCCCAACCTTCTCTGAGCCTTCGGGGTCCTTGTGGCCTGGCCATTTAGCCCATGGTGTGCAAAAAAGTGCCGCTCAGAGGTAAAACAATCCAATCTTCCAGCGCTTACGGTCTTTGTAACCTGAATATTCAGTCCACTGTGTGGAAAAAGTACCGCTAAGAGATAAAATAATCCAATCCTTTATGAACTGAGCTTTTAACGCCTTATGCCAAAAAGAAGTGCTTGTCGAAGGGAACTTTGAACCATTTATGCCGAAGTTGCAACAATTTTTTTGCAATCGAATCTTTTTCCAGCTGTCCTTGACATGTTAGCTCTAACCTTATCTATGCCCCTTGAAGCCCAATTGAACCCAGATACAAATGTCCGTTCGCTGTTGTGATCTGAAGTGTCAAAATAAATAGTTTATCAGCAAACCTTAAGAGGAATAAACATGTTTATTGCGGTTTAATGCAACTCTGTTTAGAGAAATTATTTTAAAACCATAAAATTGTGAAGCACAGTAGACAATGTGAATAACGAACACTCACTAGACACTTGGAATCATACTTTTATGTTCAAAGAAATTTATATTCACAGCTGAATAACTTCTTAAATAAGCTTCTTATGTAAAAAAAAAATAGCCGTCCCGTGGCCGAGTGGTTAGCGCGCTTGGCTACTGATCTACGGGACCTGGGTTCGAGCCCCGGGTAAGGCATGGATGTGTGTGTCGTTTTTCTGCTGAGGTCCTGCCAGACCTCAGCAGTAAATCCTCTCAGATCTTCTACTATGGCAAATAAACTGACAGGCTCCTCTCAGACCTCTGTGGCAAGCAGCTGCTTGAGTGGGTATTTTTTTTTTTATGGAAAAATACGTAAGAAAATAAATTAAATATCTTGATCAAATCTATCTGAATCACGATTTTTCAGTAATATTTGTTTGGAATTTAAATAGTTGCGGAGGTTGCACTGTTTGACATTAGCGATGTCAATTGAAATAATTGATTTCAAAAATGAATTCAAGCGGATTAAAAATTTTTTAAAAAATAATAGAGTTTAAAAAACAGATCAAAAATTGAAAGTGAATCAAACGGAAAAAAACACACAGCAATTACTGTTAGGTTAAACATTACTAAAATGTAAGGGCATATTGTCACCAATTTCTATAACGTTTACTTCGTCAATTTTGAATTTTAAGTTTTCCCGTTAACGTACCTCTTTAAATATGGATTTTTTTTTTTACAATAGAGATTTGGATCGATTTCATGGAATTCTTTACTTACCGTCATATTTTTCCGTAAAAAACTTATTTGAATAGTTACTTAGTTCTATATCTGACTTGAATTGACAAAACCTGGATCGGTTTTAATAAAGTGGTCATTGATTGCACTTTCTTTCACTTTATTAACTCCAATAAAGTAAAAAGCTGCTAATGAAATATTGTAGTCTAAAAGTGTAATTTTTGTGTATTAAAAATAACTTATAATTTATACTAGCTTGTTAAGAAAACTTCAGGAGTAATAGACTCAGCTAACCTTAGGTCTCTAATACTATATATAAACTTTGTATCGAGTTAACTCTGAGCATAGTCGTAACCATCGAAACCTTGGGCCTCAAGGAGACATAATTTTTTAAAACTCGTTTCTCTAAGGGACCTGGGTTCGAGCCCCGGGTAAGGCATGGATGTTTGTGTCGTTTTTCTGCTGAGGTCCTGCCATCCTCTCAGACCTTCTACTATGGCATATAAACTGACAGCCTCCTGTCAGACCTCTGTGGCAAGCAGCTACTTGAGGGGGTATTTATTTAAGCCGTACCGTGGCCGAGTGGTTAGCGCACTTGGCTACTGATCTAAGGGACCTGGGTTCAAGCCCCGGGTAAGGCATACATGTAGTCATGTTTTTCTGCTGATGTCCCGCCATCCTCTCAGACCTTCTACTGTGGCGTATAAACTGACAGGCTCCTGTCAGACCTCTGTGGCAAGCAGCTGCTTGAGGGGGTATTTGCTTATTTTATTTTCATGGGAAAGTGGGGGGGGGGGGATTTACTTCAGTCATTTGCCTTGGGGTCCTAAAACGGAAGTTAAGTCTCTGCTGTGAGCTTTTTGCCCATAATGGGCTAAATATTCAATCACAAAAACTCTAAGGACTCAGGGAAGAGGACCCACTAAACGGTATATCGATGGCAGCCACACTGCCATTATTAATTAGGTCATTCAGTATGTTCTTTAACGTGCATAGGGAATGACTTTCTTGCACAAAGGCCACGGCTTTATGTCCCATCCGACGGAAGGCGGCCTTTCCAAACCCATAGGTATACTCTTTCTAACCGAGGTGGGGGGGGGGGGTCAGTCGCAGGGTGTCAGGCTCGCAATCTGGAGTTCCCAGGTTCGAGACCCGCCTAGGACTCAGAACTCCGTAAAACTTCTCTCCCTACCTTTGGTCAGTAGGGGCAACGGTGGGCTTGGAAAGGCCGCCGTCCGTCGGATGGGACGTTAAGCCGTGGCCCCGTGTGCGGGAGAGCCATACCTTGTGTACCTTAAAGAACACGCTGGATGACCTTGACAGGAGGCTACCATCTGTCTATCAACAGCTCTCTAGTGAATCCCCTCTCTCCCTAACCTTCTTTGAGCCCTCGGGATCTTTGTGACTTGGCCATTTAGCCCATTGTGTGCAAAACAGGGCCACTTATAGGAAAAATGGGGCAGGGGTGGCTCAGTCGGTAGCACGCCAGGCTCGTAATCTGTAGTTCCCAGGTTCGAGTCCCAGCTAAGTCAGCGTTGAGATTTATCTCCGCAAAATTCTCCGCCCTGCCCACGGTCAGTAGGGGACACCGATGGGCTTGGAAAGGTCGCCGTCCGTCGGATGGGACATTAAGCCGTGGCCCCGTGTGCGGGAGAGCCATACCCTGTGCACGTTAAAGAACACGGTGGATGGCCTTGACGGGAAGCTACCATCTGTCTCCCAACAGCTGTTCCAGTGGGTCCCCTCCCCCAACCTTCTCTGAGCCTTCGGGGTCCATGTGACCTGGCCATTTAGCCCATGGTGTGCAAAAAAGTGCCGCTCAGAGGTAAAACAACCCAACCCAACTCATAGGTAAAACAACCCAAATCACCGAGAATAGGGAATACCGGAGATAAATTTCAACGTTGGTACAGTTGGGACTCGAACTTTGGAGCTGTGGATTACGAACCTGTCGCGCTACTGATTGAGCCAACTCCCAGCCCTACCTCTTTCCTTTCATATCAATAATGTGTTAATTTTTTTGCTTGTGTGTTGTCTGTTTGTTTCCTAATAACTCTCGCTTTTTTTATTTGAACAAAAAAAGACAATAGTTCCACACGAAGAAATAATTAATTAATAAACAAAATGTAGACGTTATTTATGTTAGAGCTTCTCTAATAAACAAAATAACGGAAGTTACATTGCAGCCATGGCTGGGTAAATTTACCAAATAAATCAAAATGAATTGATCCCCTCGTCAAAATCTACGAAAGAAATGATCTGGATTCTAATTCCATTCAACACATTGTGTAGTCTTTCTGCTGAGGTCGAAACTCCAAAACAATCATAAATTTAAAAAATAAATAATATCTCAAGCAGCTGCTTGCCACGGAAGTCTGACTGGAACTTGTCAGTTTAATACGTTATAAATAAGATCTGTGAGGAAGGCGAAACCTCGGCTGAAAGACAACACAAACATCCATGTCTTACCCGGGGCTCGAACCAGATTCCTATGATTAATAGCTCTCCGCACTAACCACTCGGTTTCCGGGACGGCTCCAAATACCATAATATAAAATACAGAATGGGCTAAATGGCCATGTCACAAGGACCCAAGGGGTTCAGAGAAGCCAAAGGGGACGTACTTGACAGCTATTAGAAGTCAGATAAAAGCCTCCCATCAAGGCCATCAGGAGTGTTCTTTAACATGGCTCTCCTGCACGCCGGGCCACGGCTTTACGTCCTATCCGACGGAAGGCAGTTTTTCGAAGCCCATTGGGGTCCCCTTTCTGATCGAGGCCACGAGTAAAATAAATCTTAACAATGGCACAAAAACCTGGGAACTGTGCCAGTCTGGCGAGTTACCGTTCAACCATTCCTCACCCGCAAATAAACGATGAAGGAAAGGTAATAGGAATGCAGGTGAAAATGAGCAAAGTCTCTTGAGTCAAGGAAGATAGGTGAAAATGAGAAAACCTCTTGAGTCCAGGAAGATAGGTGAAAATGAGAAAACCTCTTGAGTCCAGGAAGATAGGTGAAAATGAGAAAACCTCTTGAGTCAAGGAAGACAGATGAAAATGAGCAAAGCCTCTTTGGTCAAAGAAGATAGGTGAAAATGAACAAAACCTCTTTAGTCAAAGAAGATAAGTGTAAATGAACAAAACCTCATGAGAAAAAGAAGGTAAGTGAAAATGAGCAAAGCCTCTTGAGTCAAAGAAGATAGATGAAAATGAGCAAAGCCTCTTAAGTCAAGGAAAATAGGTGAAAATGAGCAAAACCTCTTTGAGTCAAGGACGACAGGTGAAAATGAGCAAAGCCTCTTTGAGTCAAGGAAGATAGGTGAAAACGAACAAAGCCTCTTGAGTCAAGGAAGATAGGTGAAAACGAGCAAAACCTTTGAGTCAAGGAAGATATGTGAAAACGAGCAAAATATTTGAGTCAAGGACAAATAAGTGAAAATGAACAAAGCCTCTTGAGTCAAAGAAGATAGGTGAAAATGAACAAAACCTCATGAGACAAAGAAGATAAGTGAAAATGAGCAAAACCTCTTGAGTCAAAGAAGATAGATGAAAATGAGCAAAGCCTCTTGAGTCAAAGAAGATAGGTGAAAATGAGCTAAACCTCTTGAGTCAAAGAAGATAGGTGAAAATGAGCTAAACCTCTTGAGTCAAGGAGTATTAATATAATTCAATAGCATTCTTACGTTATATGCCTACGATCCTTCGTTCCCCGAAAACTTTGCAAGCGTACTGCGCAGTCTCGCAGTCTCCCCAGTAACTCACGCCATGCTACAGTTTAGTACTCGAACCAGGTCCCTTTGATACTAAAAGGATTCTAATGGTTTACGACCTAATCAGCTATTAGAATCTTCTTAGTTTGATTTATTTTTGTGAAAACTGGGATTGTATGCCCCTCGAATTGCTTTTTATCTCATCAGCTATCCCAAAAGTAAAATTCATTGCAACTGAACGGTTAGTCTACGGAACGAAACTAAAGAATATTACGGATTCTGTTCACTTACAAACATGAGGCGAATATTTACAACAGAAAAAGATTTATGTATTAGAGCGAAAATGACTCATGTAAAGAACATGCCCAGAGTCATTCTGCCACAAACGCGAATATCGATAAATCTATTAAAATCGTGGACTTCAATTATTTTTAGTTGTCCCAGATGGGATCAAGTTCCTTATATTAACAATCGGCGCTCAAACGTTCAATGTAGTATTTTCGTGAGCTCTCAACACTTAGAAGGATTCATTTACTTAATGGCTTGCAGATTAATTACACGTGACACTGTGATGGATGGTTGCAGGTTGGATTACTGCCTCAGATATATATAGCTTGGGTTTGGGTGAAGGATTCTACCTTGCAGTTGCTCTTTTTGTACCATGGCGAATCACAAGGAACTTGCTCCGACAACCAGTGGGTGAGAAAGAGGAAATAAACAGCTGTTAGGAGCAGATGGAAAGCTTTTAAAAACACGTTGGATAGTTAAGATGATCCAGCCTGTTTTTTAAAGAGTAGGCATGTCTTTCCAGCTCATCAAATCACAGCCTAACATCGTCTTCGGCAAAAGCAAGCCAATTTTATATCCTTCTGTATAGAGAATAGGGAGTGAAAAAGTAAAGAAAATATCAACCGAGAATCTTTGGCTGTGGAGTGTCTATCTAAATATAAAATAAATAAATCATCCCTCAAGCAACTGCTTGCCATGGAGGTCTGACAGAATTTCTCAGTATAATATGCCAAAGGAAAAGTTCCGTAGGAAGGCGAGACCTCAACACAAAAGCATCCCCCCTCCAAAAAAGAAAAAAGAAAAAGCAAAATTCACGCTTTATTCGAGGTTTGAACCCGAGTCCCTTTGATCGGAGTCCATCTCATATGTTTAAAATTAAATAATTCTGGCATCTTACTAAAGATTCAGGAATGATTTTATTTTTAAGGTTTTTAGAATACTCAATGTAAGCAGGAAAACAAAATTTTTTCATCGGTGCTTCAAAATTCTTTACATATTTGTCTATAAACGCGCTTGCAAGGTAAACGTAGCTCGGGTCTATGGGGATGGAAACAGACACTTAGGGATTCCCGATTCTTTGCTGCCGCTCGAATTAGCTTAGATGAATATCAACAATGACAGAATACAATTTTCGTTTTAGTTGCATTTTGGGAAAATTCCTTTCTTTTAGAGGGGGAAAGGAATATCTCCCTCCTCCCTCCAATTCCCAAGTCATTACCCCCTCAAGCAGCTGCTTGCCACAGAGGTCTGACAGGAGCCTGTCAGTTTATATGCCACAGTAGGAGATCTGAGAGGATGGCAGGACCTCAGCAGAAAAACGACACACACATCCATGCCTAATTCCGGGGCTCGAACCCAGGTCCCATTAGATCAGTAGCCAAGCGTGCTAACCACTCGGCCACGTTGTAAAAAAAAATAAATAAATACCCCCTCAAGCAGCTGCTTGCCACAGAGGTCTGACAGGAGCCTGTCAGTTTATATGCCACAGTAGAAGATCTGAGAGGATGGCAGGACCTCAGCAGAAAACAACACGAACATCCATGCCTTACCCGGGGCTCGAACCCAGGTCCCGTAGATCAGTAGCCAAGCGCGCTAATCACCCGGCCACGGGACGGCTGTCATTGTTGTAGATTAGCTTAAACTATGACCGGATCTATAGGTGGGCCAAGGGAGACATTTCCTCCTCCTCCTTTGAGAATTCTAGTAAGAGTAACAGAGGCAAAAAAAATTGTTAAATTTATGCATATTTCAAGCATTTTTCGAGAAATTGTTTAAAGACCTCTTAACCGGAGGGTAAAATGTTATAGAGGAATGGAGGTACAGTCTCTTTTACACACAACACCCTTGAATTTTTTTTGTAGATCCAGGCATGACGTAAACTAACTATTTCCAATTTCCATTCGCATTATTTTACTCTCGATAATCTTGGAGCATCTTGTCGGCAGAAGGAAAAGTTACACTTCGGAAAAGTTTGTTTCTAAATATTTATTATAATTGATGAATTTCCGAGTAGCCGCTCATCCAGGTCCCCAGAGCCTCGGGGGGGACCTAAAACAGAGTGATAGAAATCGATCCATTTGTCCACAGGCTTCTTGTTTGAATTATGCTTCATTTCATAAACTAGCATTTATTTATCCCTATCACGCTTAAAAAATAATTTTAACCAACGGTCCTGCCATCCTCTCAGACCTTCTATTATGGCATATAAACTGACAGGCTCCTGACATTCCTCTGTGGCAAGGGGGTATTTATTTATTTATAAAAAAATATTGGTTAATAATAAATGTTGTCTCAGTGCCCATAATTTGATCTATACCGAGGGACCACCTATATGAAATTTCGCTTCTGCTTTTTGCCTAAAGTGATGGGACATCCTGATTTTCGAGATTCTGCCCACCAAACGATTTGGAAGGATTGTAAAAACTAATCCCGCTAAATTTGTACAGTCGCTCAAAAAAGTATCCGAACACTATGGTTGATTACAGAATTCATAAAAAAATATCTGGCAACGATTTTTTCTGGATTCTGTAATCAACCGTAGTGTTCGGATACTTTTTTAATATATATAATACGTATGAATATATAATGCAATGAATATGGAGCGTGTGCAGTTACCGTTCACAGCAAACTGGAGCGTGTGCAGTTACTGCACACGCTCCAGTTTGCTGTGAACGGTAACTGGAGCGTGTACAGTTGCTGTACACGCTCCAGATATTTTTCCTGAATTCTGTAATCATGTGACACGAAGGTTGCCAGATCACTAATTTCTAAAAAACATCGTCGCTAGATATTTTTTCTGAATTTTGTAATCAACCATAGCGTTCGGATAATTTTTTGAGCGACTGTACTGAGTCGTTAAATATTGAATAACAGCTCTATAAACTAAACTGACATTGTTGAGATGCCAATGTAACTGTTAGTAACACATAGGCCCTGATTTAGAAAAAATGAAGGGGGGGGGGCAAGAATCTAGATTTAAATAATCTAGAATAAATGGGGGAGAGCAAGAATCTAGATTTCCATTTCAGTGTAACATTTTCCCTTGCGTTTTAGAGGTCTTTTTAAACTTTCTTGAAAAAATTCATGAAATATACACAAGTTTAATCATTTTTGTCTCTATTATAGATAGGTTGACCAAATTTACAGAAGAAGATACGGGTACTTTTGAAAATTCGGCTGCGATCTATCAACTTATTTAGATCAGTCGTTCCCGTTTTCCGGGGAGGTCTGATCACTTTAGTTTCACAGCTCGCAATTAATAATAATATTTGAGTCACTTGTAATACCGACCGATTTTTTTAATAGCAGTGTTATCACTTCTACTCTATTACTAAAAGATCTGATCATACTCTACCTTTAATCTAATATTTAAAATAATATCGGAAAATAAATTTCGGGGACATATAAGCGGAACCATTACTGCTTAGTCGTCCCGTGGCCGAGTGGTTAGCTACTGATCTAAGGAACCTGGGTTCCAGCCCCAGGCATTGATATATGTGTCATTTTTCTGCTAGGGTCCTGCCATCCTCTCAGACCTTCTGCTATGGCATATAAACTGACAAGCTCCTGTCATACCTCTGTGACAAGCAGCTGCTTGAGGGGATATTTATTTATCCTCGATGGAAATATTCCACTTTTTTTATTTTATGAACTGGCAGATTTTTCAGCGTAATTTGAAATTCATTTGAAGCGCCGCGTTTTTTACCCTCCCAAAGTGGATAATGGTTAAAAAAAGATCCTGCTATTCAGCTTTGAAAATCTCGCCATGAACGTTTACTTGATCACTGTTCATTTCTATTCCTATTAAGTGATTAATAAACTCCCTTACTAATGGCTAGCTATCGTTAAGAAAGCGAAGAGCAAATCGACAGTGCGCCTGATGGCATTCCCAGATTTGATCTGGCTGTTTATCTCTCTGTTAAGTAAAGCGACAATGATCACATGGCTTAACCCGTCGTCCATGTGATGGAATGTTAAAACCACGATTTCTTTTAACGAAAAAATCGTATACATCAGAATACAAGATGAATATTCGTCACTGAAGATTTCCATCCACTCCTAAGAGCTGACATAAGCCTAAAAGCCTCAGAGATGCTCTCTTATTTTCTACCTGGGTTCGGAGTTGAAACACATCGCACAAGATGTTATTACCTACACTTTATTTATATATATCGACATAAGTGTAGAAACAAAACGAAAAGGATCACACTAGTCCACTCCCCACGAATAAAGTGAAGTAAGTTCCCAAGCATCTTCCACTTCATTCTGTTTCCAACCTAAGTAGGCAAAAACTGATCGCTTTTCCAGAGCGAGGTGTGTTACATGCTGCGGGCCACCGTGGCAGCTAATCTGCTGAGATACATGCCGAGCCATGATTTTAATGAATTGCAAACGGCCGACCGCATGCCACAAATATTCATCCCGTGCACCATAGCCCGACAGTGCGTGTCATCCATACAAATGTGCTGTGTGCTCTGGCAAACTCACCTCTTCTCTTCATATCCCCCTTCCACACATGCACACACCACCACCTTCAGTTCCCACCCAACACGGTACATGTACTTGTTAATGGAGAACCGGTGGGAAGGGATGAGAGAGACGGGGAGGGAAGGGGGAATCAGCGCAGAAGTGAAAGAGAGAGGGAAATGGAACAGAGAGCTGTGAAGTATTTCAAAACTCCAAGACGGAAAGCGTGCACCGTGGAGAGTGTTCGCATCCATTCTGAACGACCAAAAACAAAGGTGCTGCTGGATGTGAGTCGGTACGAATGAGGCTGGAGAATGTGAAGCATGCCCGTCTCACGCTCATCAAGTAGGGATGTATCACGTGAGAGCCACGCGCATCCGTTTCGCGGGGAGAAGATTATGTTTAGCGAGCAGAATTTGGTAGTGATCCATCACTATGCGGTGATGGCTGCGCGCTGACTTCTCACCAGAAAGGAGATGGAAGGAACAGAGGAGGCTGTGTGCGCTCGTTCCGCATGCTGTCAGCAGAGTTACATTGGCCACTGAGTCGCTTCGACTTAGAATAACACAATATTTAACACGGCGATATCCACTTCACTGTTCGGGTTTCCAAAACACAGACATTCGTGGATGATGATCTGCTAGCGAAACTCGGTAAAGGATTCCAAAGATGAACGCATTCATTTACGCTTAACTGGCGAATCTTTTGCTATAAAATCGTGTTTTTAGTTATACAATTTATATGAACAAAAGCAAGATAAAAGTTTGTTTTATTTTTCTGCTGAAGGTGATGGAGCAGTTTTAAAGCAAAACAGAACACTGAATTTTGTTCTGAGGGAAACCGGAATTCTGAAGTTTAGAACTGATATTTTCTTTCGATAGGTACAAGGGAAAGAAATATAATACACTTCCACAAATTTGTTGGGATTAAATTATTTATGATACAAAACTAATAACAGCAAAAATGAAAAACGCAACTATCTAGTTATATTTCATTATCAGATTGCAGATGTTCTATAGGTAATCCTAACAATATACAAACAACATTCAAAACTTCTAGCATTTAATTTAAGCTTTCTTCGTCAATAAATGATATGCGTATTTTTTCCCTCTTTTTCAATTAAGAAAGAGAAAACAAGCTCAAGGTACTTTTGAGCCGACCTTTGAGGTGAAGTAGCCTCATCACTAAACAAAATTTCACAAAAGATTTTCATCTTTAGAATTTAAGTCTATGATCTCCTAATGCAGCAAAATGTGAATATTGTTAACTGTCGAATCTTTTGCTATAGAATAGTTTTGAGTTAAAAGCGCGAGAAAAGAAATATAAAAGAATGATTTTTTTCCGTGAAGGGTATAAACAAAATATTTAAAATTCCTGAGATTGTACAACTAGGAGTAACAGTAATTCGTAAATGCCTCATTTATAAAGTTTTCCGTAAGATTTTCGCATTGAAGGCTACGGTAAGGATAGTTTACTACTTGCCTTCATTTTTTACCTATCTTATTATTGCTTTTTTGTTCATTTTTTGTCGGTTTATGAGTTTATCAGTTCGTCAGTTCGTCTATCTGTTTGTGAGTTTGTTTCGTCAGTTTGTCTATCGATTTGTGAATTTGTCAAAAGAGTTGTTCCACCATATCTTTCGAACGCGACGGACAAACTTAATGATTTACGTGTCAAATGAAAGCTTGTGACAAATGGGAGTGCCATAGGATATAAAATATTCCCCCCCCCCCCCCACATCTCTCTTTACACCCTAAAAAGGGGGAAATATGAAAACGATTGTTTGGTTATATCTCCAGAAAGTGAGTGCGGAAAGTAGCAAACAAAATATCCGACGAAAAGGATAATTATTTCTTCCCCATATCTGGTGTTCTGAAGACTTTCAATCAAAAAGTCATTCAAGCAAATAGGATAGCCCTAAGGGAAAAGGACAAAGGTGGGGGGGGGGGGAGCGGGATATGTTAAACTCTAGTTGGAAAACGTAACTTTTTTTTTTTTAAATCAGTTAAGTAGTTCATGAATATACTTTTGCAAACACGCATTACCAAATTTTTTTACTACTTCTTATAACCATGACTACACCGCTGCAATCATACTAAAGTACTATACCAGTGCTTCTCGAAGTGGTAGTCCGCGAGCCGGCGAAGGTCTGCAACAAACTGCCAGGAAAGAAATATGCTTTGAGAATCATAACATTGGCATGTCATAACACCACAGTTCTAACGTCTCAACATTCCAAGTGACCTCATATCGTGCAGGGTGAGGAAAGTTTCATGCGAATTGACATTGTTTCGAGACAAAGCGTGCCCAGAAGCTCTAGGCGCATGCGTGGCCACACTACACCCGTCACATTGGGAAAGAAAAATGCCAGCCCAGAGTTTGAGAAGCACTATACTGACAGGAGAGGTCTGACAGTTTATATGCCAGAGTAGAAGATCTGTGAGGATGGCAGGACCTCAGCAGAAAAACGACACACACATCCATGCCTTATCCGGGGCTCGAACCCAGGTCTCTTAGCTCAGTAGCGAAGCGCGCTAACCACTCGGCCATGGGGCGGCTTACTACGATATATTTGATGCGAAAGTCTTAGCTAAAACATTTATTTGCTGATCGGGAATTCTATGCTTCTACAATCGACATCAAACCTGCATTAATTGAATACCAAACTATTCATCTGTTGCAGTGATTATGAGAAATCTTCAAAATACATTACGAAAGGAAAATTATGCTGCCATTTGTTGGAGCTTTTACTCCATTTGCCCTCAAGTTTCAGTTCCAAAATGTTTCCTCATCAGCAACAAATTTTGTCACAGCTATAAATATTCAGCTCTGTACAAATCGGAATCGACATTCCGTGGAACTAATTTCAAACTTCTTGACAGTTGACAGCATAAAGTAACAGATAAATTTTCAAAAGTCTCTATTTTCTATTCGCATGTTTAAATTTTTTAAAATCCATTTGATTTAATACTGCTTTTTTTTTCAGTAGCTCTCAGCTCTCATCATAAATTTACATATAAAATCTTAAAACTAGTGAAATTTCCCTAACATTTCATCACTGCTTCTGTACTAAGACTACCGACTTGGAATTCAAAACAACGGATATGAGAAGAAGGCCGTCCTCTCTCCATGTTCCAGGGCTTTAAGCCGTGGTCCCATGCGAAGAAGAGCCACACTCTCTCTATTCACGTTAAAGAATACGCTGTATAGCTTTGACTTCTATCTACACTGTCCAGGGTATTCCCTTCATTTTTACAATTCTGAGCTCTTGGGGTCCTTGTGACCTGGCCATTCAGCTTATCGTGTACACAAAAGTATCTTTCAACGATAAAATAAACCAACGCAATGTATATTTATTAAAAAAAAAGAATTCTTAACTCCCAATATAGAGCTTGATGAAAAAAAAGATGCTGCGAGAGAGAAAAAAATTGCCCATCCCAGTCTTCATCGGTTAAGTAGCTGAAAGAGAGGATTGCGAAGAAAAAGAAAGAACCGGCTGGGAACTCTTGAATGCCACACCTTTGAACACGATTAATCCGTAACCTTGGTTTTCATTCTTTTCATTCCTTGTGCATCGAGATGAACGAAATGAGCGGAGGCAGCCACTGCTTGCACATGCCCACGTGGCCTGGACGCCTCCCTGAGTAAAGGGGTGGGGCACAGAGGACAGGAACTGCCCGTGCCAACGGCCTGCACGCGGACGGGTCGCGTGACCCCCATTTATTAGCTGCCGCAGAAAGTCTTTCACGGGAAGACGCAGCGGCAAAGGATTCACGGACACAAAAAGAGCATCTTCGGGATTTTTATCTTATCAGATTCTCCTCCCCATCTTCCGGATTTCTTCACTACCTGACCTAGTCAAAGTTATGTATCAGGAGCTTAGATAACGCAAAGAGGTTCCACATCAATTGACCTATTTTTTATCAACTTAAATTAATATACCGGTGATCAATCAACGGACTGAGCCGTTTTAAGGAAAGTTTATTCTAAAGTTTAACTAGTTTCGTGTCTGGATGCTGCTTAATGATGGTTATCGGGATTTGTAACAGGATGTTGCTAAAAGCCGATGAGGATGGAAATTTAGTAATGGAAATTATTATTTGGTTCCAAAGTGGTTATGATGCGATCTGAAGAAGGAATTACTGTTTGTTCATCTGTCTTTCAAACCTCTCTAATTTTACGCAAAATAAAGGAATGTCTGTAGATAGGAATGATGAAATTTCTGGAAATATTCATTAATTGGTTAGTTTTTGTTTCCAATGGATGTTCGTGTTGTTTTTCTGCTGAGGTCCTGCCATCCTCTCAGATCTTCTACTATGGCATATAAACTGACAGGCTCCTGTCAGACCTCTGTGGCAAGCAGCTGTTTGAAGGGGTATTTATTTTTTATTTTTATATATTAACTTGAACAGCAACTACATTCTTCTTGCCCACAAGAGTTTGTAAAACTACATTTCAGTTCCAGGCTACCAAAATTGGTTCGCTGTGGGACAATTTTTAACGTTAAAATGCAGTTGGCAATTTATATTTTCGATAAAAAGTATTCATCCCTGTGTCCCTAAAAGTTCTTTTGTCCTTACAACTCGAATATTGTAGAGCAAAGGACGATAAAAGTGGTCCGTAGACCAAGCGTGATGATTCATGTGAGGGAAGTAACTTTCCTTTTTTTTAAATATTTATCAGCATTATTTCTGCAACTTTCAGCATAACAACGAGAGCCTATAAAAACGAGACTAGCTATGAAAGCAAAGATTAAAGGAAAGCTTGCAAAAAGAAAAAAATATCGCACTTTAAAAAATGTGTGTTTTGTTTAGCATTTGTTATCATATCAATCACTTCAGTTCCCATTCAGTCGGTCATTGCTTCAGCATCCACCAGACTACGTGATCAAAGTATCTCTTATGTCAAAGGAAAAAAAAATTAAAATGGACCACCGTAACGTGTGTGAAATTAATGAACGCAATGTTCACAAAAAAAAGGAGTGGATTGTTTTGCTTGTGAGCAGCAGTTTTTTACCCATAATGAACTAAATGTCCACGTCACAAAGTCCCCAAGGGTTTAGAAAAGGTTGAGGAAGGGAATACACTCGACAGCTTTAAGAGACGGAATGCCCCCGTCCAAGTCACCAATGAAAGAAATGCATGCACGCAGCGGCTTTTCTGTAGCTGAACACAACGTTTTAAAATCTCATCTGATGGACTGCAGTCCTTCCTTTCACAATTTTAAATCTGAAGTAAATAATGACGCGAAAAAATAATACTTATGCAAAATGTCCCATGGCCGAGTGGTTAGCACGCTTGGCTACTGATCTAAGGGACCTGAGTTCGAGCCCCGGGTAAGGCATGGCTGTGTGTGTTGTTTTTCTGCTGAGGTCCTGCCATCCTCTCAGACCTTCTACTGTGGCATCTAAACTGACAGGCTCCTGTCAGACCTCTGTGGCAAGCAGCTGCTTGAGGGGGTATTTATTTTTTGCTGTCCCATGGCCGAGTAGTTAGCGCGCTTAGCCACTGATCTAAGGGACCTGGGTTCGAGCCTCGGGTAAGGCATGGCTGTTTGTGTCGTTTTTCTGCTGAGGTCCTGCCATCTTCTCAGACCTTCTACTATGGCATATAAACTGACAGGCTCCTGTCAGACCTCTGTGGCAAGCAGCTGCTTGAGGGGGTATTTATTTTTTATTTTTATTTATGTAATAAAGCAAAAAAGTCATTTAAAGTTTTGGCGCCCATCAAAACTTGGCTACGGACCACATTTGAAAAATAACCCTGACCGCGGGTTGCATGTAATTGAAAGTAAAGGTATGCCTCCGTTATAATATATTAGTGTAAGAAAGTTGAAAATTAGCGTTTAGTGTGGGACATATGTTGGGGATTCTGGTTTAGAGTAAATGCTCAAATTCTAATCAATTAAGTAAATATCAGATCAAGCAATGAAAATAGGTTTAGATTATTATTATTGGAGAAGCGAGGGTGAAATAAAATAGGACCTCTCTGTCAGCCTCTGCGGTGCAATCCGGTGACACTGCAACTGCTGGAATCCTGGTTCGAGTCCAGGGTTGCTGGTATTGCCCTCTGTGCTGTCATAGTAGATAAGATGCTGACTTTACGGGTCTGATCAGAAATTCAAAAATAATCCCCCTTGATTACGTCACTGGTGTGAAAACATGGCCGAAGAGAAAGACAGGCCACGACACTGGAATATCACGTGATCAACTTAGTCTGAGCAAAGAAAGTATAAGGAAAAGAAGTTCAGCTTTGACAAAGCGTAAGTGGCGACCTCAAGTGGTGTTTCGATTCGTATCGTGCACTTGTTTAAGATGGGAAGCAAACAATAGGGGCAAAGGAATTATGCATCAAAAAATTTATATTTTAAAAAAGGAAAAAAAGTAGCTGCACTTTGTATTTGAAAAAAATAATATCATGATTTTAATAAAGGTTTATTTTCTCCATTGGAATTATTTTTCGTTGAACCAACAATTATAAATTGAACGGATAGAGAAGATTTGAAATTAGCCTGAAGTTAATTTATAGAATAAATTATTACAATTAGAAGCTTTCTTGGTTGCATAGAAACAGGAAACAAAATTAATATTAATATACTCTGTAAGGATATCAATGGGAAATTATTACATAGGAAAAGCGAAGAGAATGGAAGTTGACAGTAACATGTAATTACAAAAGCGTTTGTGCCCTGTAATGTTCGTTTCACCTCTACGCCAAATGCACGATACTCGATTTTACATTAATCTCTGTGGAAGCTTAACATATTCTCCCTCTACATTCTTTGGTCTGAGGTTACAGTCCGATTGTCGTAGAAACGAAGTGTTTATTCTTGAGTCGCTTACTTCGTTCATCATGTACATAAACGTTTTTGTCTTCAAACTACCTTTGGATTACCCCAAAGAGAAGAGCATTTTTCCTTATTATTATTATTTGTAGCATGAAATATTTCCTGTAGTTAGTGGTTTGATAAAAGTAATTATTTAGTGCTTGAAAAGTGTTTTGAGTGCATTGCTCTCTTAGGCCTAGTTTCAACGTGTTGAATGATGGTGTGATCTAAAACAAAATGGCTGCCCTTATATAACATCGCTAGTTTTGAAGTTGAGAGCATTAATTATTTGATGTTTTAACTACTCATATTTAATACTTTTGCAAATTGCTATAAATGTGTGGATGATCAGGTTAATTACTTAATGCTAGCATTTTTTATTTCATAAGGGGGAAACCAGATATTTGTCGTAGCGTAGAAAAATTGTCGCGTCCATGTTTGATATTCTTTGCACAAACAATTCTCTTGGCAATCTTTTTCGTTTTTGAGCTATAAGTTTTATACGTTGAAGGGAAAAGTAGTTTAGACATAATTATGCTATCAGCACTTGTTTGAACTGCAACATTTGTACTTGTATTCTTATTCATAATATATATATTTCATATATCTGGATTGAGTAACTATGTATCCATAGGAACAGGTTTTATCCGTCTTTAGAGTATATCATGTCGATCACAATTTTTGAAATTGAAAAGGTCAATAAAAGGATGATTATTTATTATTTTTTGTAGGTTAGATAATGGATGTTACTAATTAATGACTTAGTCATATTGAAAACCAACATCCAAAAGATATTGTTGAACCCAAAACCAGTTATTTTTCTTTCTAATTTAATTAATTTCTTCTAAATTTAAAACCTTTAAATTTTTGGTTATTTTATAGAAAAAAAATATTTTCATGTTGTTTTTATGTCCATGAAATAGCAGATAATGTCATTAAAGCTTAAATTCAAAAATAGTATGGTAACATTAAAATTTAATTAATCAAATATTAGTTTATATTGCTGAATACTTGTAGTGAGAGTGGACTTTCAGTTTATAATCATTACCTAATGAAAATCAAGTTTTATTTACAAAATCATTCTAAAGGTTATAAAAAAAAATCTACAATGCAACACATACACCACTTTTTACTTTTCAGTAAAGTAACATACTATGTATATATTAGAATACTGGAGTTTTTCTTCTGCTATGTGTCTACAAGTTGTTTTTTTATTAACCGCTGAATGGCACTTCCTTTCATACAATGGGCCAGTTCACAAGGGCTAATAGGTTAGGGGAGGTGGCACACTGGACAGGGGGTAGCCTCCCATCAAGGCTATCCAGCGTGTTCTTTAACATGCACAGGGTATGGGACCCATGGCTTAATGTCTCATTCTACAGATGGTGTCTTTTCCAAACCCATCGGTGTCCCCTATTGACAGATAAGATCCCAGATGGGATTCAAACCTGGGAACAGTAGATTACGAATCTGGCGTTCTACCGACTGAGCCACCCCTGCCACTGTGTCAGCAAGAGTTTTACTGGATTTTCAGATGACAATACAGCTCTATGTGGTTGAGACAGTATTTATGGACCGTATTTTAACAGTATTATATATATAATGCTTGCTTTTTCTGGCTATGATTGCTAGCTAGAGATTTTCGAAAAGAAATATTATATATGTTGATATATATGAGCACATAATACATTTCTATAATTATAAAGAAGAAAAAAAGTTGGTTGTGGATTCAATATTATCTTTTGCATATTGGTATCCAGTTCCCAGGTTTGAATTCCCTAGTCAAGTCACTCAAAAAAAAATTATATCATTTGGCAATTTTTGTACCTTGAACTTAATATGTCATTTACAATAATCTATTAATTTTGACTTTGCGAACAGCAATCTTCTCTGTCTTAACATATTTCTTACCTGAGCCTATGCAGTGAATAAATTATGCATGATTAACTAATGTGTTCTCCCATTGTTATGCTTCAGGCTCATGCATGTATTTCAAAGATGTAAAATTCGTATTCTCTTTAATTCATTTTCTCCTATTCACCTGAAAAATTCCCCCCGTTTAAATACACCTCTGGTTTTCTGATTTTACTCTTTATTCTAAACACTAATATTATGCCTTTAATTTTTTTAAGGAAACGGCTGATTTTTTAAGAATTATCACAAATTAGATTAAATGGGGTATGAAGAAAGAAGGTTTCTTGTGAATTTCAGCTAGTTTTAGATTAACTATCAAATTTAAATTGTGGAAAATAAAAAAAAATATATCAATAAAAAAAAGTGGAAAAAGAATACAGCTGTTATTTATTATACACAAGGAATTTTTCATGCGATTTAATGTCGATACGAAAAAATTAAGCGAAATAAAATTGCAAAAACGAGATGCAAGGTTTTGTGCGAATGAATCGGGTGGCGTTTACAGCTACCGGACTAAGTTGATCACGTGACGGCTGAGGATCTCCTCAGTGTCGTGGCCTGTCTTTCTCGTCGGCCTCGTGTGAAAATGTCAAACAAGAACTTTCAAGGTTGTTTCTTCTTTCTTGAATATTTTCATTGCGTGTAATAAAATGTTTTTTCTAATTTTATGTCTTTTTTTTATTTTGTCACATATTTAATAACGTTACTAAATTTTTTTTGTTTGCAACATCTTGGCAGGGTCGGTCGAATCCGATAAGCGGGGCAAGCAGCACTTCGGTCGCCTTCGACAGTGCGGTGCAAAGTACAATCGCCCAAAAAAGTATCCGAACACTACGGTTGATTACAAAATTCAGAAAAAATATCTGGCAACGATTTTTTTAGAAATTAGTGATCTGGCAACCTTTGTGTCACATGATTACAGAATTCAGGAAAAATATCTGGAGTGTGTACAGCAACTGTACACGCTCCAGTTACCGTTCACAGCAAACTGGAGCGCGTGCAGTAACTGCACGCGCTCCAGTTTGCTGTGAACGGTAACTGCACGCGCTCAATATTTCCGTGAGTGATCCCACACGATCCAGATCTTTGTGAGCTCACACGATCCAATGTGCTGTGAACATTAACCGCAACCGCTTGAGTTTGCTGTGAACGGTAACTGCACACGCTCCATATTCATTGCATTATATATTCATATGCATTATATCTATATTAAAAAATATCCGAACACTACGGTTGATTACAAAATTCAGAAAAAATATCTGGCAACGATTTTTATAGAAATTAGTGATCTGGCAACCTTCGTGTCACGTGACACCAAGGTTGCCAGTCACTAATTTCTAAAAAAACCGTTGCCAGATGTTTTTTCTGAATTTTGTAATCAACCGTAGTGTTCGGATATTTTTTGAGCGACTGTACAATGTCAAATAAGGGGCGCTGAAAAGGGATTTCACAACGGAGCGCAAACATACCTTGATCCAGTCCTGTTTCTTAGTAAAAGTTTCCCAATTAGCGATTGGAGTCCGTGAGGAGACGACATCAATGAATCCCCTCCCCAAAGGAGCAGCCCCCCCCCCCACCCCCACAAAGCAGGAGCTCATCCACAAAAGGGAGGCTGCCATCTGTCACCTCACAGCTGTCTAGTGGGTCCCCTTCTCAAAGCCTCGCTTGAGCCCTTGGGGTCCTTGTAACCTGGCCACTTAGACAATTCACTGCACCTCTGAGTGGTAGCAAAAAGCTTAAACCCCCAATCCAATCCCCAAAAGTAAATTTGTACCTTAACGTCATGGTTAATCTATCAACTGTTACTAAAAAAAAAGAAAAAATGTGTATTATCTGATGATAACTTCTTAAGAAATTCATTGCAAAGAGCGAAAAGGGAGTCTGTTCAACGACAACATAAATTCAGTAAGCAAATGCAACTGGAATTACAGAGCAACATAAACAAGTCCTCGTTGGACTTGTTTTCCATGTCCCATCCGACGAACGGCGGTCTTTCCAAGCTCACTGTTGTCCCTTTTCTGATCGTCAGGGTGGAAGTTTAGCGGAGATAAATCTCAAATTTCTGGAAGAAAATAGGATCGATGAAAAGGGCTGATATCCCTTTTCATCGATCCTATTTTCCCTATTTTGGGGAAAGACCCCCCTCCTCTCTTCAGCATCCTACAATCATTTCACCATCAGAAGTTAAACACCATCTGTCCTCGCTTGCTGCTTCGTCGTCAGATAATCTCTCACTGGTCAGAAGATTCCAAAGTCACAGACACTTAAGAAGATTCCCATCCGCTCACATCTGCTTCGTAACATTTCTGCAGAATATCACGATTTTCGTTTGACTTATTCGTAAAATTAAATATATTCACGTGAGAGAAATTTCTTCTTCTATGCATCCTTCATTTCTGATGAGTTGCAGACCTATTGATATTAATAATTTTAATTTTTTTTTTCATTTTTCCATTCTGGTAAGGATTTTTCCAAAAGATTGAAGAGACGAATTATAAAAATAGAATAAACCTTGGGGAAGGAGGATACAGAAATGCACTTTTGAAAACCATGATGACTTGGCAATTAGTCAGGGTTGACATTTTTACACAAATGAAAACTAGGATATTCACCAAATGTTCCGGTTCAGATTTGCGAGAATGTTATGGGATAAATGTTAATAACGGGGAAGAAATGAGGATAGGAAAGATTATGCAGCGATCCTATGATTGAATAAGTTCTGTTTAAAAAATGGGACAAATTAATATCCCAGAAACATACTGCCGGGACAGCGGGACATGCAAGGGATGTCTAGGCACCTATAATTAGTGTATCCTATTTGTAGAGTTCACTGCAATAGAACAAATCATTCAACGTGGTGTGTCTTCAAAAATGTACCAGACAAAATCTTTCATACATTCTCGATTGAATTACTGCGCTTCAGCTGGAAAATGCTCATCTACGATGGGGATGACAAATTCTTTCGAAATAGGAATACAAAAATATTCTACATATATTATAAATATTTTTGCAATCAAATTTTGAAATCATTGGTTTTTGTGTTGCTAGCTTGCCTTTATTTATAAAGCTGGCCCACCTCGACCAGCTTTGAGATTTATCTCCGCTAAACTTCCACCCTGACGGTCAGAAAAGGGACAAGAATGAGCTTGGAAAGACCGCCGTTCGTCGGATGGGACATTAAGCCGTGGCTACGTGTGAGGAAAAGCCACACCCTGTGAACGTTAAAGAATACTCTGGATGGCCTCGATGGGAGGTTACCATATATCTCTTAACAATTGTCCGGTGGGCCGCTCCCACAACAGTCTCTGAGTCCTTGGAGTCCTTATGATCTTCTTAACACCCGTTGTATGCAAAAAAGAGCCACTCGGAGGTAAAATAACTCAAAATCTCCTTTTATAGGTGGCAATTTAATCGGTTTTGCTGGAGTTTTTAACTCAAAAATTTTTAGTAGAAATACTCCCCAAATCGCAAGTTTTCTTTTGATATATATATATACAGGGTGAATCTGAAAAAGTGGGCAAAACTTAACGGGGTGGTAGAACGCAGCTATACGAGCAATATTCGTCATAAAAAGTATGGGCGGAACGCAAACGGCGAGCCGCTAGGTGGTGTTGGAAATGGTATAAAAGGGTCGGTCCTCGCACCCAACGGCATTTCTACCGTGGATTGCCGCAGGTGTGAAGCTTGCATTACAGCTGGCGGCAGCTCTTTTGAGCAATTTCTTTGAGCATGTACCTCAATTACATTCCTGTTAATAAAATGTTTTCTGAAGTATCTCCTCTCCTTCTTGTGTTCATTCTTTAAATGTGACAGTGGAAAACTACCTTTTAACTTCTCACCGCTTGCGTTCCGACCATACATTCTATGACGAATATTGCTCGTATAGCTGCGTTCTACCACCCCGTAAAGTTCTGCCCACTTTTTCAGATTCACCCTGTATATCTCATTATTATCAGCCAAGTGAAATTTCACTCCATCTCTCTTTTTTGAGGAGCAGTAGTGAAAGTAGATTTTATTTCTTAGCGGTACGCTTCAAAGCATAGCTATGTGTGGAAAAGCACACACAGGCGATCACTCCAGTAAAGTCGTCTTACAGGGGTTAATAAATTAAAATGTGTGGTGACGAAAGTATACAGTGCTCTTAGATTTTCTCATTTTTCGTATGTTTACCGCAAATAGGGAATGATTTAGGGATTTTTAATGTGAAATAAATATTAATTTATTTAAATACTTGCTTATTCCGTTGTATTCTTCGATTTCAGTCTTACTGAAAAAAATAACAATCTGATTTAGATGTTTTTAAAATTATTTTAGTACTTATAGAAATTTTTTTAGAAAGGAAAATTAATATTTCACTCGTATTGTAATTTTGAATGCTCAACTTGCATATTTTAATCTCAGAAGCCAAATATAGCATTTTTTAGAATAATAATTTATCAGAGATTTGGAATAGTCTTTAAAATTTATAAAGCTTAACCGATGATTACATGACATGCGGAAATTTCGTCTCTGACTTATCCCCGGTAATAGATGTGAAATTGCAGATTTTCCGAATTCAAAATGAGGTAGGAAAAGAGTGACTTTTGTCAAAAAAAAGTTGTAAGATGATTTTGTTGAGCACTCTTGTGTGCCAAGCAAATTCATCTAGCTTTTAATTCTTGTCACGGGTACTACAGGTTGGCCATTCCTGAAATAGAAAAATCAATCATTTCACTTTTACTCGTGATATATACTGCTCACAAAAATTAGGGGATATTTCAAAATGAATATGAAGCGAAGAAATATCCTTTAATTTTTGTGAGCAGGGTAGGTATTTGTGGGCAGCTTAACTTTACATATCATCTGACCTCAATATAGACCTTGTCTTTACCTTAATGAGAAATGTTTAGCGATTCAGCAACGCTAATACCACAGAGTAAGTCGAAACTGGTAGTTCAGTATAAACTACTGATGAAATATGAGGAGGATTCATCTTGCAATTGCCTTGAGTATGGGTCTTTTTTGGATGTCGAAAATCTCAGATTACAGGTAAGTATTAAGAGTCAGAGATTTTTCGGAAGCATTCATTATTAATATTTAACATCAAACAAGCAAACTAAAAATAAACAATTGGAATATTGTTACTTACGAAGAGAAAATTTGCAGCAATCTGAAGTTTTCTCTTCAAACTCTATAAACAAATTAACTGCACTAAAATAAAAATCGTTTTGCCCAGTAGTATATTGGCCAGTAGTAGACTCAGGTGGAAAATACATTTTGAAGAGCCTAAATCTAACCTTATGAGGTGCGACGAGGGAGAAAGTAAAATTCGATAATTAATAATTCAAATAAATTTTATTTAACCTTTATTTAATATTCAAATAAACTTATCCGTCCCGTGGCAGAGTGGTTAGTACGCTTGGCTACTGATCTAAGGGACCTGGGTTTGAACCCCGAGTAAGGCATGGATGTGTTTATCGTTTTTTTGCTGAGGTCCTGCCATCCTCTCAGACCTTCTACTATGGCATATAAACTATCAGACCTCTGTGGCAAGCAGCCGCTTGAGGGGGTATTTATTATTATCTTTTGTTCAAGTTTATAATTAGAATCAAATAAAAAATTTAAATTAATATACGTCAAATTCTTTTTTTAAATCTTCCAAATAATTTCAGTCGTAGAGTTAAGGAGTGTGCGTATTCTCTTACTGTGTGTGTATACTCTGAATGCATGTCTGTTTAGAATTCGCAGATGTTTAGGAGATGACGAAACAGACAACCAGTTTTTGAAATGGCTAGGAAGGGCAAATTAATATTTAAAATTCATAACAAATATTTCCTGCCTTAAAATTAAGGGAGATGTACTAAGCGAAAATTATGTTTAAAAAAATGATGTGCCAACTTTTGTGGGACAATAAAATTAAAAGAACGTGTATTAGTTTTTCTATTATGATTACTTCAGTAGCGTAATGTAAGGTGATTAATTGAGAAAACTAATTTTTAAAAATCTGTTTTTCCATGATTTTTATATTAAAAAATCCCCCCTCTTCAAACTAATTGCTCAAATTTGGGGAAGCAAGTGCCCCATCGACCCCCATTAAAGTGCCTTCCGTTATTCTCAGAAATATTTAGAATTTTCAATTCAGCAGAATATAAAAAAATATATATTTTGAAAACGAAAATTTTAAAACCACAGGTACACGCTGCTTTGCAATGGATTTCAACGTCTAAGTGAGTTCATATCCTTTCTTTGATTTCCCACCCCTTTTCACAGTTCTACCTCCGGTAGTGATTAATACCGAACCCAGAGAGCTACAGCGGAGGGGGAACGTGCATTGTCCGTGAACTCTTATACGACTCCCCGAAAGACGGCTTTGGTTAAAGTAGCCTTTGTCTATCCAGTTCTCTCTTGCTAATCGCTCAAAGAGAGGAAGCACTACTTCCAATTTCTAGCACTCCCTGTCGGCTTAAATGGAATCTCAAGTATCCGGTTTCTAAACAGCTTGGTATTTAAATGGTTAAACTGTAGTAATGTACTTAAACACCGAAAAGTTCTTCTTAAAAGGAATGGCCCGCTTTTAAAGAAAATTAAATTCTCGTTTGAAAAAGCATTAAGGTGAAAAGGAAATCGTTAACGGAGCCACTACCGAAAAATATCTCACTGGTACGGCGTACCGGCGCGTACCGGCCTACTTTCACCACTGTTGGGGAGGGAGGGAGGGGAAGAAAGGGTGTGACATCGTTTGAGGTAACCCATGATACTTCCCACGTCAGAAGCTTTTATTTCAGATGTTATGCTCGGTAATCGCTGACGTATTTCCCTTTTTTTAGGGGCAAGAAATCAAACCTTTAGGTTCTTTAAAGTCATGATGAGAGAAAGTTCTGCATCGAACAACGTGATCCCACCTCTTACCGTTTAGGAGAAACACTTCCCCAGTTTTATGTACAGGCCATTTTATGGGGATGGGAGCGGAATAAGAAAGTTGGGGAAGCTACTAGCCCTTACGTATATTTAAGTTATGATGGGAGGAAACCATATAATGAACTTGTGATCCTAACTCTATAAACTAATGATGAAATATGAGGAGGATTCATCTCCTCATATTTCATCCTAACTCTTATCCATTAAGAGAAACCCTTCCTCGGAATATTTTTGCTTTTTGAGAAGAATCCTTTTGAGGGGAGAGGGGGGAGGAAGAACGATTTGGGAGCCGGATCCTTGTGTTTCTTTCAGTTATGATGAAAGAAAGCTGTATTCCGAATTTGGTGATCTTAACTGTGACGTTTAAGAAAAAATCGCCTGCAGTTTTTTAAGGAATTGGGCGACGAGAAATGTTTTGGGGGAGCCCTTACATTTCTTTCATGATAAGAGTAAGGTGTATACTCTTATCTTTTAGAAACATTTTGCCTCAATTTTTGGAAGGGTGGATTTGAGGGGAGGAATTTTAGGGGTTCAAACCTATATATTTTCTAAGATGCGATTAGAGGAAGCTGTTTACCAAATTTGTCCACTAATTATATATAAAAGAATTGAGAAGAATTTTTCAGTCGGATTGTTTTACCTCTGAATGACACTTTTGCGAGCACAAAGGGCCAGGTCACAAGGATCTGAAAGGCTCAGAGAAAGTTGGGATCCCACTTGACAACTGTTACAGTACAAGTGGGAAGTCAAAGCCATCCAACATATTCTTAACGTATGACTCTGCTGCACACAGAGCCACGGTTAAACCTTTCATCCGACAGACGGCATTCTTTCCAATCCCATTAATATTCCCTTTCTGACAAAGGACAGAGTGTTCAGAGAAGATAAATCTGCGAACTGCAGATTATGAGCCTGGAGCTCTACTGGTAGCTTTACTCAGTTCGGGTTCGAGTTCCAACTGGACAAGTGTAGAGATATTTCTCCGCAAGCTCCCCGCCCTTCCCATAGGTGAATAGGGGTCACTGTTGGACTTGGAAAGTCCGTCGGATGGGACATTAAGCCATGGCTCCATGTGTGGGAGAGTCGTGCCCTGCGCTCGTTAAAGAAACTCGCTGGATGGCCTTGACTGGAGACTACCCTCTGTTTCCCAACAGCTATACAGTGAGTACCCTCATCCAACCTTCTCTAAGCATACGGCTTGTGACTTCGCCAATAGGCGATTGTATGTAAACCATTACGGCTTGTGACTTCTCCAATAGGCGATTGTGTGTAAACCAATACGGCTTAGAACTTTAACAAAACTTCTTCAGTAAATGGTTTTTATTTTCAAGACAGCGAAATTACCAAAGTCAGTTTACATTCGACATTCAATTTCAGTCGATTTTTAGAACAGTTCACATACAAAGACATCCTCTCAGACCTTCTACTATGGCATATGAACTGACAGGCTCCTGATAGACCTCTGTGGCAAGCAGCTGCTTGAGGGGGTATTTATTTATTTTATTTAACGGCCATACCAAGCTGAAAGCACCGGTTCTCGTCTGATCCCCGAAGTTAAGCAGCTTTGGGCGCGGTCAGTACTTGGGAGGGTGACCACCTGGGAACACCGTGTGCAGTTGACAATTTTTTTTTTCAGCCGTCCCGTGGCCGAGTGGTTAGCGCGCTTGGCTACTGATCTAAGGGACCTGGGTTCGAGCCTCGGGTAAGGCATGGATGGATGGATGTGTCGTTTTCTGCTGAGGTCCTGCCATCCTCTCAGATCTTCTACTGTGGCATGTAAACTGACAGGCTCCTGTCAGACCTCTGTGGCAAGCAGCTGCTTGAGGGGGTATTTTTTTTTATATATTCAGTAAACACTCAAACCCTTACGATAGATCTGTTCTCGTTGCTAAGCAACATGAATGTTAGTTTTAATTTTAAGTATTTCAGGTACTAGAAAACCAGAATAGTGTTGCACCCATCAGATAAAGCACTATCTTGTATAGTGGAACATCGTATGTCACCATTTAAATATAAATTCTCGTAGCTCTACTGGTAGTAACTGCTAAAGTAAACCTAGACGAACGAAGGCAGCTCTTGTTTCATTTAAATTAATCCAATCTGACATTCTCTCTTTCAAAACAATTCTCTAACAGGATATAAACTAAATCTTTAATTAAAACAATTTTTAAAAATTCTTCCATTCCACAACACTTTTCCGTTTCCATTCTGAATTGTCATATAAACATCCCACGCAACATCCACAGGAACAAAATTTCCCGCCCATAATCCGCTTGGAGTTTAGCGCCATAACAAAGCGCCGACGTTCTCTTACCGGAAACGTAGCAGCCATCTCACGAGCAGAGGTTATTAAAAAGTCTTTAGCTCTGAGAGACAGAGAACTCTTCCCAAGTGGGGAGCGCAAAATGTGAGCCTTGCACTCTCAGCAACGCAGACGGGTGTTGGACAAACAGTGCTTTGCTCGGGTACTTGGCGAAGGGATGACGAAATGCATATAATTAAGGCGGAGTGGAGGGATGGCGTAGGGATGGCAAGAGACAGGAACTGACTTAGATACAAAGGGGATGCACGAAGTAAACATTGGTCTCATGCACATCCATCCCTTCTCCTCTTTATCTTTTCTTCATCCCATATGCATTCTCCGAGTGTTTCCCCCCTCATTTTCCTTCCCTCGGTTCCCCCCCCCCCTCTTTCTGGCCTCCTCGGTCGTTTGTCTCCCACTTTCGAGACCCGAGAACGAAAACTACTTGATGAGCTTAAACACCCCCCAATGGAAACTCCTCCTCAGCTGGATCTCCATCTTTATTCTCTTTACTCTTATGACTCGTGGTATTAATAAGTTAGTCCTTGCATCCACTTATTAAGCCTATTGCATTGGGCTAGACACGTTGTCTACAATATGTGCCATAAGAGTTTGACATTTTCTGAATGAGCCAATTTGTTTTTCCTTTGAGATCCAGAAGAGCTGAACTCTGTGTTGTTACTGGGTTTTTCCAATGTTTTTTCTCTCGAAAGATATGCATTTCTTTTCTTAAGACATATATTTCCCACAAATCTTAAAGAAATGTAGTCAGCTGTTGTATTTTTGACTTCAAAGCAAGAGCGCTTTAAGAATTATTTTCGGAGAAACCCAGTTTTTCTCTCTTTTTTTTTTCAAGTTTCGTGTTCTTGAATTGTTTTATTTATGAGCGGCACTTTCTGTGCCACAATCAGCTAAATGACCAGATCACAATAGGTTAGGTTGTTTTACCTCTGAGCGGCACTTTTTTTGCACACCATGGGCTAAATGGCCAGGTCATATGGACCCCAAAGGCTCAGAGAAGGTTGGGGGAGGGGACCCACTGGAACAGCTGTTGGGAGACAAATAGTAGTCTCCCGTCAAGGCCATCCAGCGTGTTCTTTGTCGTGCACAGGATATGGCTCTCCCGCACACGGGGCCACAGATTAACGTCCCATCCGACGGACGGCGGCCTTCCCAAGACCATCGGTGTCCCCTACTGACCGTTGGCAGGGCGGGGAATTTTGCGGAGATAAATCTCAACTCTGACCCAGCTGGGACTCGAACCTGGGAACTACAGATTACGAGCCTGGTGAGCTACCGACTGAGCCACTCTCCCCCCCCCCCCCATATCACAATGACTACAGAGCTGAGAAAAAATGAGGAAAGGAGAACCACTGAACAGTTGTTAGGACATAGATGGGACATCCCTTCAAGGCTAGCCAGCGTGTTCTGTAATGTGAACAAGGTATGGTCCTCCTGCGTATCGTACCAAGGATTTAATCTCCTCCAACGGGCTGCGATCTCTTTAACTCCATCGTTGTTTTCTTTCTCGCCGAGGCCAGGCTTAGCTGAAAAAACGTCAATTCAGTCATAACAGGAACTCGAAACTGAAAACATCAGGTTACGAATCTTGGCGTGTCTGATTGAAAAAGTCACAGGTTGTTGTAAGAATCGCCTTTCCCTCGAAACTGGGCAATTTCATTTGAAACATCATATTTTCAGTGCATTTACTTCCACTGGAAACTGTAACTATAAACATAAAAAAGGCCATTTGTTTAATTAGAATATTTATATCTGTTTAACGTCTTTACATGTGTGTCCTACTTCAAACATTTCTGTGCCACACACACCAAGATAACGTTGCACTTGCGCAAGCATCATTGCATTTTATATTCTCCTCCAAAAAGAAAAGTTTATTATTATTATTAAGCAAAATAATTTTTCCCTCATTAAGAGCAATCCATCTTCTGTCCTCCACCCATGAGCATTATATTCCCGAATAAACCTACTTTCCCTCGCCGCCGATAAGGAACCTTAATTCACTTTTTCTCCGTTCGCATTTCGTAGCCTAAATTTTACACTCGCAGTTTTATCCTCCCCTCCTTTTTTTGTTCTTGATCCTCTTCTCTTCCTCAGTCTCTCCCATCTCCATCCCGTCGCTCACCTCAGCTCCGGGGACTTGCACCGCTGCTCTCCCTCCCGAACATACTCTTCTTATCGCTCCAGAACCTTATGACGTCATTTCCGACAAACCAAGAAGAGCAGATTCAACCCAAATCCACATTTCACGCTGCCAACAGCAAGGTCGAAGGTCACGCCCAAACAATAGAGCCAATTTAGGTCCACCTCCCTCTTCATCTCAGGATCCTATCTCGCGGCGGGAGGGCTTCCTCTTCTTTCATCCATCTTCGCGTGTCAGGAGATTAGAAGATTGGGCAGGGCCGAGACTCGTGCGCTTGCTCCATCCGACCTCGGAGCAGAGCTGATGCCTCTCTGCTCTGATCTCGTGCTGACCGACCATTGGCCGCGGTGGCCTTCCGAGAGGTGGCGAAGACTGAAGTTTCTTTTCACTCTGCTTATGCACCGAAAGCAGATAAATATGATCGATTGCTTGCTGGGGGATTTTTTCTTTTTTTCTTTCTCTCTTTCGCTTCATGAAGGATTGCGTTTGAGGCATTTATTTTTATATTCCTTTTTTTTTTTATTATCATCTGAGTTTAATCTTCTGTTTCTTTTCCTTTCA
Source organism: Ryuthela nishihirai (assembly GCA_038380435.1). NCBI lineage: Eukaryota > Metazoa > Arthropoda > Arachnida > Araneae > Heptathelidae > Ryuthela > Ryuthela nishihirai. The sequence goes on along the minus strand of JAWZYU010000011.1, from coordinate 41,697,302 downwards.
TCGTTTTTTTTTTTCTTTCTCCCCTTGGCTTTAGTCTCTTCAAAGAGATTTAGTGAATTCTGTTTTAGTGTCAATGTCTATGGCAGCTTCTTACAACAACCTGTGACTTGGGCTGGATGCTACAAAGCTTTTCCAGATTGGAAAAAGTTACAAAAAGTGTCGGAGAAAATAACCCTCAAATTGAAACTTTTCAAAGTAGTGCACACCCTTCATTCGTTCGTAACAAATTGCATGGGTTTTGACGTAAAAAAAAAAACACCTAAAAGCGAGATTTTTTCCTTTTCTTTTCAATGAGAATTTCCGTTTGTTTTTATTAGATAATTTCTACTCGTTTTATTGCGATAAATTAGAGATAAGATCGGGTTCAATTTTTTCGAGTCCAAGCCCACCCGGGCCCTATTTAGGGAAAACATTTCTCTGACACATCAAAAGAGATATATATATATATACAGAAATGTATGCCGTTAATTATTCACTTATTAATTACAATTATTTTATAACAACATTAAAATTTCAATGCTATTTGGGAGAAAAAATTAGAAATACTAGTAGAAATTGAAAGTTCGTTGGTAACATCATTATAAACGCAAAGGACGATTCATTTACTAATGACAGAGAATAAGTAAAAAATAATCAAACACCACATGGTGCTTAGTTTTAATTACATTATTAATTGTAATCATTTTATGACGTTATGTTAGAAAAAAATGTTAGAAATAGTAATATAAAATGAAAGTTTACATGTAACATCATTTTAAAGGCAAAGAGGCATCATTATAAATTATTGCCGGATAATATGTAAAAAAATATATATAAAAAGCCGCATGATGTGTATTTTTAATTACTAAAGACTGATTAAAAGGTCGAAAATTTTATTCAGAATGACAATAAATATTTGAAATCTTATTATGAGCTCGAATCCGAATTCATCTCTACTCCAAATAAAAAGCTAAATTTTGCACGATGCCCTAAAAATAGGATTGTAGAATATTCTCATAAACCCAAAATGATTTAAATATTATCAGCTTAACCATTTTCAAAGAAACTGTAGTTCTAACAGCAACTGTATTAAAAAAAAAGATGGGCTTAAAAGGCCACTCCCATCGGATGGGACGTTAAGCCGTAGCCCCATGTGCGGGAGAGCCATACCCTGTGCACGTTAACGAAAATGCTGGATGGCCTCGATGGAAGGCTACCATCTGTCTCCCAGCAGCTGTTCCAGTAGATCCCCAACCTTCTCTGAGCAATCAGAGTCTTTGTGACCTCCCCATTTAGCCCACTGTGTGCAAAAAGTGCAGCTCAGAGGTAAAACAACCCAACTATCCCCAAATACATGAAAGACATCACATTGAATGTTGTACATGTACATTCCACCTTTCAAACACTATGGAAAATTCCCCGCCCTGCCCACGGTCAGTAGGGGACACCGATGGGCTTGGAAAGACCGCCGTCCGTCGGATGGGACGTTAAGCTGTGGTTCCGTGTGCGGGAGAGAGCCATACCCTGTGCAGGTTAAAGAACACGCTAGATGGCCTTGACGGGAGGCTACCATCTGTCTCCCAACAGCTGTTCCAGTGAGTCCCCTCCCCCAACCTTCTCTGAGCCTTCGAGGTCCATGTGACCTGGCCATTTAGCCCATGGTGTGCACAAAAAGTGCCGCTCAGAGGTAAAACAACCCAACCCAACCTTTGAAACAATTTCACGGGCGGCCACCAGACAAGACGGCGCACCTCCACATTTCTCAAGAAATATTGGAGAAGTTCTTAGTGCGACATATCTTAACAGATGGATTGGTATGTTTGTGTGTGTGTGTGTGGGGGGGGGGGTTCCAATTCTTATTCGCAAGGAACCCTGACTTGACACCCTTTAATTTCTTCTTGTAGGTCTTTGTAAAGAATTATGCTTACATGAACAAAATTCTGAACCTGAATAATTTGAAAGCCGAAATAAAAGAAGAACAGAAGAAGCAGAGCAAGAAGAAGAAATATGCCGCAGTGTGTATGACAATATGCAGCATGTAAAAATTCGTTAATTATATTCAAACTATTAGAGGCACTCTTTCAGTTCAAATGACATTTCCTTGAATATGTATATTATTTCACTACATATTGGTTCTCGAAGCCCCACAATTACAATTTTCGGTCACCCTGTATATAGAGCATCCACTGTAATGTGTACAACATTATACAAAGCCCTCGCTCGAATGACCACGAGATGGCACCACTATATCTAATATTACTAATGGTAAATTAATAACAAACAGGTTGATAAAATATATATCAGTTATATGCATTCATCTCAATAATTGATAAGTGTTTTACCATTCGATGAATCTTCCCACTACCCTTATAATCACAATTATGCAGTTCTTTACTGATTGCGACAGGATTGCATAAACACAGCTCAAAATATTAACACGGGCTATCGATTATATATAACTTAAATCTGTCAGACTAATGATTTTAATAGGTCGCTATTACTTTATTACAGTGCTGATATGGGCGGGGGTGGCTCAGTCGGTAGCGCGCCAGGCTCGTAATCTGTAGTTCCCAGTTTCGAATCCCAGCTGAGTCAGCCGATATTTATCTCCGCAAAATTCCCCGCCCTGCCCACGGTCAGTAGTGGACACCGATGGGCTTGGATAAGGACGCCGTCCGTCGGATGGGACGTTAAGCAGTGGCCCCGTGTGCGGGAGAGCCATACCCTGTGCACATTAAAGAACACGCTGGATGGCCTTGACGGGAGGCTACCATCTGTCTCCCAACAGCTGTTCCAGTGGGTCCCCAACCTTCTCTGAGCCTTCGGGGTCCATGTGACCTGGTCATTTAGCCCATGGTGTGCAAAAAAGTGCCGCTCAGAGGTAAAACAACCCAACAGTGCTGATATAATATATTTTTGAACATGAAACCTTGACATTCTCTCAGGTAACTTTTATCAAGGAGTTAGTTAAATAATCGTTAATATGTAAGGACAGTGATTTGAAGGTCGCAGTTTCAAATCCTATTCGATGATGCATTTCTTCTTCTTCTTACACCCTCTCATTATGGAAATGACGAATGGGAGCTTTGGTACTGATTCTATTCACGAACGCTAGAGATGAATTCGAGCTTTGGTCCTGATTCCATTGACGAACGCTAGAGATGAATTCGAGCTTTGGTCCTGATTCCATTCACGAACGCTGGAGATGAATTCGAGCTTTGGTCCTGATTCCATTCACGAACTCTAGAGATGAATTCGAGCTTTGGTCCTGATTCCATTCACAAACGCTGGAGATGAATTCGAGCTTTGGTCCTGATTCCATTCACGAACTCTAGAGATGAATTCGAGCTTTGGTCCTGATTCCATTCACGAACGCTGGAGATGAATTCGAGCTTTAGTCCTGATTCTATTCACGAACGCTAGAGATGAATTCGAGCTTTGGTCCTGATTCCATTCACAAACGCTAGAGATGAATTCGAGCTTTGGTCCTGATTCCATTCACAAACGCTAGAGATGAATTCGAGCTTTGGTCCTGATTCCATTCACGAACTCTAGAGATGAATTCGAGCTTTGGTCCTGATTCCATTCACGAACGCTGGAGATGAATTCGAGCTTTGGTCCTGATTCCATTCACAAACGCTAGAGATGAATTCGAGCTTTGGTCCTGATTCCATTCACGAACGCTAGAGATGAATTCGAGCTTTGGTCCTGATTCCATTCACGAACGCTGGAGATGAATTCGAGCTTTGGTCCTGATTCCATTCACGAACTCTAGAGATGAATTCGAGCTTTGGTCCTGATTCCATTCACGAACGCTGGAGATGAATTCGAGCTTTGGTCCTGATTCCATTCACAAACGCTAGAGATGAATTCGAGCTTTGGTCCTGATTCTATTCACGAACGCTAGAGATGAATTCGAGCTTTGGTCCTGATTCCATTCACGAACTCTAGAGATGAATTCGAGCTTTGGTCCTGATTCCATTCACGAACGCTAGAGATGAATTCGAGCTTTGGTCCTGATTCCATTCACGAACGCTAGAGATGAATTCGAGCTTTGGTCCTGATTCCATTCATGAACGCTAGAAATGAATTCGAGCTTTGGTCCTGATTCCATTCATGAACGCTAGAAATGAATTCGAGCTTTGTCAGACTCAAAATATCACAGATGACTTTGGATTCGGACTCAGAACAATTAAATTTAAAACTTTCCTTGTAATTACGCAAAAACATAAAAAAAAGATTTTATTACAATTTCAATCTTTAATTAATCAGTCTTTAGTAATTAAAAATAACCACCATGCGGCTTTGATAATTTTTTTTACGTATTCTCCGTCTTTCATAAACGAATGACTCTTTACTTTCATACTGATGTTACTCACGAACTTTCTGCAACTATTTCTCACATTTTTCGTTCAAACAGCATTAACAGTTTAATTTCGTCATAAAATGTTTATAATTAATAATTTAAGAGTAAAAACAAGTGATTAGCGATGGCATTTCCGCATATTCTCTAAATCGCGTTCAAAATACTCATATCCCTTAAGACTTCCCTCGATTGCCTGTTTTCTGATTGAGCAGTAGTAATAGTCATCTAATCATCCCGATTTCTCAATTTCTACACTGTTAAAAAACTATTTCTTTGCTGTTATTTCATTTACCTCGACCAATTCCTTGCGAACAGTTATTTTTGCACCTCGAAAAATTTCTGAAAAAAACCACGACGAGGATGGGATTCGAACCCACGCGGGCAGAGCCCAATGGATTAGCAGTCCATCGCCTTAACCACTCGGCCACCTCGTCACTTACCTGAGCACTCCATTGCCAGAAATTTGTTCGTTGAAAAACACGCTGCTAGGTGGCGTGACCTATGACTTGGTTATCTCATCATTAATGATAAAAGAGTTAGAAGCTTCCTAGAACTGCGTGAACGAAATGCATTGATTTTCGCCTTATCTATATACTCAGTGTATATTCACTTTCGAAATCAGTGAAAACATCTAGAGAATTATTAATTAATTAATTTTAGTTACACAAATGAATTTATCTGGGAGAGGAAAGAAAATCAATTTCAACAACAAAATATATTAACAAATAAAATTAATTAGATTCATAACTATAGATTGTCTGCTATTACTCCATTATCTTGTACATGTCCCTTTTCCTAGCAAAGGATTGTTTTACCTCTGAGCGTCATTTTTTTTTTACACACCACGGGCTAAATGGATAGGTCACATGGACCCCGAAGGCTAAGAGAAGGTTGGTGGGACTGCTGTTGGGGACACTGGAATAGCTGTTAGGAGACAGATGGTAGCCTCCCGTCAAGGACATCCAGCGTGTTTTTTTAACGTGCACAGGGTATGACTCTCCCACACACGGGGCCAAGGCTTAACGTCCCATCCGATGGACGGCGGCCTTTCCAAGCCCATCGGTGTCCCCTACTGACCGTGGGCAGGGCGGGGAGTTTTACGGAGATAAATCTCAACGCTGACCCAGCTGGGACTCAAACCTGGGAACTGCAGATTATGAGCCTGGCGCGCTACCGACTGAGCCACCCCATTTAATATACAGGTAGAGTAATTTTTAATGAAATATTTTTCTGTACGCAAATAAAATATGAGCAAATTATTTTAACCATCTGTATTAATTAGCAAAATAAAGACTTTAAAATTTTTGTGTGTGTAATGCAAGCCTTTCACTCATTAATACAGATATTCAATAGGAAAATAAATCATGTTTACGTCATCTCAAGCAAGGGTTTCACTCATAACTTCATAAATGAAATTTTTAATTGGAAAATGTCATTTAAAGATCTGAATTAAAATATATCTAAATCTCGATTTTCGACTCTGTTTTGTCAAGTAATTAAAGTGTTATCGAAAATGGGATATTAACAGTTAGTTCTGCAAAAATAATTCAAAATGAAGTAACAGTTAAACCAATTGCTACAACTGAATCATTTGTTACTTTATTTTAACTTGTTTGAAGTAACTTTTCAGTCAGTTATGTAACTGATTATATAAGCTAGCTTTCATAACTTTGAATATACTTCGAAATCGAGATTTGGATCGATTTGATTGAGAATTTTAACGTATTCTGGATCGCATTTTTCAATAAACAACTTATTAAAAAAGTTACTGAACTTCAAAAACGGTTTCCATTTTTCTGTTCAGTACCTACATGCTCCTCGGATTCAAATGGTTTCAAAAACACGACTCTAAACACCGCCCAGAAAAAATAATGCACCGAAAGAATTCCTATTTATAATTCTCTATTACTGTATGTTGAAACAACACGCAATGATATTTTGAACTAAATATTAGCAATCGAAGGGAGAAAAAAAAATTGATCGACGAGGATGGGATTCGAACCCACGCGGGCAGAGCCCAATGGATTAGCAGTCCATCGCCTTAACCACTCGGCCACCTCGTCGCTTGCCCCTAGCGCTCGCGAGCGTCGTCACCTCGCTGTACAAGCTAGTGGCGGAAACACACGGCTCGCTTATCATAGTTTGTAGTGCAAGGAAACGCGCCTATTAGGAGTAATGTCAATCCTTCGCCGTCGGTTGGTTGTTTTACCTCTGAGCTGCACTTTTTTTGCACACCATGGGCTAAATGGCCAGGTCACATGGACCCCAAAGGCTTAGAGAAGGTTGGGGGAGGGGACCCACTAGAACAGCTGTTGGGTGACAGATGGTAGCCTCCCGTCAAGGCAATCCAGCGTGTTCTTTAACGTGCACAGGGTATGTCTCTCCCGCACACGGGGCCACGGCTTAACGTCCCATCCGACGGACGGCGGCCTTTCCAAGCCCATCGGTGTCCCCTACTGACCGTGGGCAGGGTGGGAATTTTGCGGAGATAAATCTCAACGCTGACCCAGCTGGGACTCGAACCTGGGAACTACAGATTACGAGCCTGGCGCGCTACCGACTGAGCCACCCCAGCCCCAATTCGCCGTTGGATTCACAAACCAGGCATCACAATTCAATTAAAATCACACATATATTATACCAGAACGCAAGTAAGAATGTCTCCCCAAAAAAAAGCGAAACTTTTTTATTGAAATTACAGGTAAAAAAAAAATTTTTCCCGGACTTCGTGTTGACATTTCTATTAATTTGAATTTTTCAATTTAAATAATTCACGTTAGGTTATTGTTTATCATTATGATATTTTGCCACGCGTCTCTTCTCAAATGACTGTTTTGATCACTGAGCATTCATCTTGCTTGTCTATGTACCTCAAAGGTCCGATGTTCATGGATAATTTTTATTTCTCATGAAATCTCGCCTTCTTCATAGATCTAATCTATGGAGTTGGGTTGTTTTACCTCTGAGCGGCACTTTTTTTGCACACCATGGGCTAAATGGCCAGGTCACATGTACCCCGAAGGCTCAGAGAAGGTTGGGGATCCACTGGAACAGCTGTTGGGAGAGAGATGGTAGCTTCCCCGTCAAGGACATCCAGCGTGTTCTTTAACGTGCACAGGGTATGGCTCTCCCGCACACGGGGCCACGGCTTAACATCCCATCCGACGGACGGCGGCCTTTCCAAGCCCATCGGTGTCCCCTACTGACCGTGGGCAGGGCGGGGAATTTTGCGGAGATAAATATCCGCTGACTCAGCTGGGATTCGAACCTGGGAACTACAGATTACGAGCCTGGCGCGCTACCGACTGAGCCACCCTTGCTTAAGGGCGAATTCGTTTATTATTACTTACTTCTTAAATTAATACATCAGTTTATGAAGTCTCAATGAATAAATTTCCTGAAATATTTTTAGAAGAGAAAGAAGGCAGCGCTGCTACTCTTATTCTCAGAGGGTTGCGGACAATGCAAAGTACTTATGTATTTGGACACCGATTTTGTTCCCTTCGCACAAAAAATGCAACTACTCTTTTTATAATCCTTGGTAGACATTTGATTTTTTTGTGTTTGCTTGTTCGTTGAGAAAAATGAAAAATTCTTTTTGGATTGGATAAATAAGGGACCTGGGTTCGAGCCCCGGGTAAGGCATGGATGTATGTGTCGTTTTTCTGCTGAGGTCCTGCCATTCTCTCAGACCTTCTACTATGGCATATAAACCACAGAGGTCTGACAGGCTCCTGTCAGACCTCTGTGGCAAGCAGCTGCTTGAGGGGGTATTTATTTATTTTATAAATATCGGACAAATATTAGGATTGAGATTCTCGGAATCTCTCAATAGTTTTCATTTTGACCATTAGAGAGCGCTAAATTTTGGAAAATGGCAAAACTTTAAACGACTCTTACAAACGATATATTCATGGCAGATATTTTAAACTTAAGTGGTATAATGGCACGGTCAAAGCAATATGTTGAAAACAACGCTTTCTCCCTAATCCACAAAGGATTAGCAACTTTTTCTTTAAAGCGATAAATTAACAAATTCTTTTCGGGTGGGATACGTAGTATTCAAATATTAGCATTTTCTGAAATATACATTAATTTAAATTTTCCCTATTAAAAGATGCAAAACAACAAGCTTCTTTGCTGTTTGAAAACAAGTAATCCTTAACCGTCAAAGCGACATCATTTTCCTCTATTTAATGTCTCGGTAATATGAATATCATCCCATTATGTCTTCGTATATCACAAATATGATGTTCCAAAGTCAGCCAATGAAAGACAATCGCAGTTGATGATGTTTAAAACCTACTTATACTGTAAAAATACGACTTAATCGAGAAACGACATCCAAATAATAACCCGTCGCATAATCATAAAAATGGGGTGGCTCAGTCGGTAGCGAGCCAGGCTCGTAATCTGCAATTCCCAGGTTCGAGTCCCAGCTGGGTCAGCGTTGAGATTTATCTCCGCAAAATTACCCGCCCTGCCCACGGTCAGTAGGGGACACCGATGGGCTTGGAAAGGCCGTCGTGCATCGGATGGGACGTTAAGCCGTGGCCCCATGTGCGGGAGAACCATACCTTGTGTATGTTAAGGAAGACGCTGGATGGCCTTGACGGGAGGCTACCATCTGTCTGCCAACAGCTGTTCCAGTGGGTCCCCTCCCCCAACCTTCTCTGAGCCTTCAGGGTCCATGTGACCTGGCCATTTAGCCCATGGTGTGCAAAAAAGTGCAGCCCAGAGGTAAAACAACTCGACCCATAATCATAAATCCACCAAGTCTTTCATATGATTACCAAAACTGATGCATCAATGTCTCATTTTGCGTCACCAATAGGCTACTAAAAATCAAAGTGGACACTAAAATGATGCCAAAGGATTTAATTAACTTTTCCCTCCAAAGAAGTAAGTAAAACACTTGAGATAGACTCTGGCACTATAATGTTTCTCATTTAAACTTTAACAAATCCAAATTCAACATTGCATAAATATCTATTTTAGCAGTAATAATCAATATTATGAGAAAAAATGCAGAACAGAATTTTAATATTCAATATTATATAATTTTAATGTAAAATGCTTACAAAAACTCTATATAAAACGAAATATTAAACAACACGTATTTCCATTTATAGTTAACATCTCGCTGGAGAATTGTCAAGGGTTCGGTTGTTTCACATCTGAACGGCTTTCTTTTTTAAATAATATGGGTCACAAGGACCCCAACCAGTCACAAGGACCCCAATAAGGCCTCAGATAACGATGCCGAAGGTGATTCACTGTTCAGTTACTAAGAGACAGGTGGAAGCATACTGTCAAGGCTAGCCAGTGTGTTCTTTAAGATGCATAGGGTATGGCTATCCTGCACATTGGACTATGGCTAAACACCACAACTGACAGACTGCGACATTCATATAGAAGTATCATTTATGAACAAGAGAAGAGTAGAGATTAGCGGAATAAACCTCTACTTGAGAACTGCATTTTACCAAACAACCTGTGCAACAAGATTAAATCACAATCAAGATCTGAAACTTGAGGTCATCTTAATTCATCATCATCATCATCCTCAAGCAGCCATGGGCTACGGAGGTCCAACCAGACCGTGCAATTTAGTTCTCCAAGCAAGTCTATCCTGAGCTACATCTACTGCATCTGGCCACTGCACACCAATTCTAACAAGGTCCTGTTTGACATTGTCTGTCCACCGCATCTTAGGTCTCCCCTTCTTTCTGAGGCCTTTAGGCACACTGTTCATAACCCTATTCGCCAATCTATAATTATTCATACGGGCAACATGGCCAAACCAACGGAGTCTCTCTCTGCACAATATGTTGCTTAAAGGAGGTTGTAAACTCCTTTGCCTAACCTCATCATTAGTTACAAAGTTGAACCACCTAATGCCCAAGATACTGCGTAAGCATCTGGAATCAAAAGCATCTAGTTTCCTGTTATCTTGTTTACAAAGTGCCCAAGTTTCACTACCATAACTAACCCTAGAAAGAACCAAACTATTATACAGTCTAATTTTAGTCTTTAGGTGTATACGCCTATTTCTCCACACTCTCCATAGATTCTTAAAAGTCCCGGCAGCAATCCCTATTCGTCTGTTAATCTCATGCCGCACATCACCAGTATCTGTTACATAGCTCCCAAGATAATTAAACTGTGACACCTGCTCGAGACTGCAACCATTCAGATTAACTGAATCACAGCCTGCTTGACCAATTTTCATCACTTTAGTTTTCTCTCTGTTTATAACCAAACCTACTCTACTACCAGTCTCATCAACAGCTCGAATGAAAGAGTTCATCTCATCAACATCATTTGCCAAAAGGGCTAAATCATCAGCATAATCTAAATCAGAAATTTTCGTATCTACAGCCCATTTAAGGCCAAAATCTTTCCCTTGAAGTGAATTTCGCATAACATAATCAATAACAAAGCTAAAGAGAAAAGGAGACAAAATGCACCCTTGTCGAACACCAGAAGTAATGCTAAACCAATTGCTACAAGCCTTACCAACTCTCACACACGACTCAGTATTATTATAGAGAGCTTTCATAATGTTAACTAACTTGTCTGGTATACCATATGATCTTACAATCAACCACCAATTATGACGATCAACAGAGTCAAAAGCCTTTTTGAAATCAACAAAGCTAGCAACCAAAGGTTTCTGAAACTCTAAACATTTCTCAAGAATCTGCCAAAGTGAAAATATTTGATCCACACATCCCCTACCACTTCTGAATCCACATTGCTCATCACGCAATTGACTGTCAACCAGATTCTTAATTCTATTAAGCACAATCATGGAAAGAACTTTACCTGGAACAGAGAGTAGGCTGATACCCCTATAGTTATCACAAGAACTGCGATCACCTTTTTTGAAAATAGGGATAACAATAGCTCTGGTAAAATCCTTAGGAACCATGCTTTTATCATAAAAGATATTCAGAATTTCAGTCATCCAAGTGGTAACCGAAACATTCCCAGCTCTAAGCATTTCTGTAGTAATTTCATCTACCCCTGGGGATTTATGAAGTTTAAGTTTAGAAACAGCCAAAATAACTTCAGATTGTGTTATAGGGCCAACATTAAAGCCACCAATGCATCTATCATCATTGCAAACAATGGGAATAGAACTAACTACATTGTTTAGAACATCACTGAAATGTTCAGCCCACCTAGCCATGACAGAATCCTCCCCTTCTATAACCTTACCTTGTTTATCCTTCAATCCTTGTATGCCTGTCCGTTTTCTACCACACAAAACATTAACTATCTGGTACAGCTCTCTGCTGTTGTGCTGTCTAACTGCTTCCTCGGCTTTGTCAGCCAAACCATTAAGCCAAAGATTCTTATCAGCAGCTAACTGATCTTTTACACGTTTATTAAGTTCTCTGTAATGCTTTCTATTAGGACTAGTAGGATATTGATTAAAGACATTCCTGCAGTTCTTTCTTTCCGAAATAAGCTCAAGTGCCTTATCACTCAGATAATTCTGTCTCTTCTGCTCCTTTTTTCCTAAAAGAGTACTGTTAGTGTCCAAAAAAGCCTGTTTAAAATGATCCCATTCTTCCTCAACTTCAGTAGTAAGTATACCATGACTGTCATAATGGCTAAGTAACCTATCATGGTAAGCTTTGGCTATAACTGGGTCTTTCAGAGCTTCAGTATTAAAAACAAATTTTTTAACCCTAGCACAACACTTTTTAAGTTTAAGTTGCAAGACACTTTTAACTAGGTAATGGTCAGATCCAATTTCAGCTCCCCTATATGCCCTGATATTCCTAACAGAACTAGCCCATTTGCTGTTAATTAATATATAATCAATCATATTCTTATGCAGCCCATCAGGTGAAACCCATGTGTACTTATGTATGTCGCGGTGTTTGTAATAAGTGTTAGTTATTCTGAATCCATTGAGTTTACTTACCTGTAGGAGACGTTGCCCATTACCATTGCAACTACCAATACCAAAAGGGCCTATTACTCCTCCCCAAAGTACCAACTTTGGCATTGAAGTCACCAAGAACAAGGGTAATATCTCCTTTCTTGACAGAATTCAAAATATCCTGAAGTTGTTCATAAAACCTATCCTTCTCATCCTCATCGGCATCCTCAGTGGGGGCATAACAGCAGATAACATTCAAGTCTTTAATGCTTGTCTGAAATTTTGTTGTAAGAAACCTTTCATTAATACACTTATATCCTAGAAGAGCATCGCTAGCGTGTCTGCTGAGAAGCAGACCCACGCCTTGGTGATGCTTATTGTTGTCCCTCCTTGAAAAGAGAAATTTAAGATTATTTTTAAGAATCTGACCTTTATCTGTCCATCTGGTCTCTTGCAAGCCGAGAATATCTAAATTATAATGGTGGAATTCTTGTGTGAGGACATCAAGAGAAAAAGCTCTGTGCAGAGTCATCACATTCCAACTACCTATGGAGAGAAAATGGTTAGTAGGATGTTTAAAGAAACTATGTTTATTGAGAGAGGGAATGCCCACAATATCAAACAGCCCCCTAATCGTAGACATGGGGCAAAGACCCGTTCCCCCACCACTAAAGGCTGAAGCCATCACACTGGAAGACTTCCTCCAATGTAGAATTTGACGATGCCAATAGAAGCAAAGAGTTCAGGTGCCTGCGATGACTTCTGCTCAGGATTATCCACCAGCTGATAAACATATCCTGTGAATCTATTCACTTGGGGCTGTCAACCCACAAACAAACAGAAAACACAGCAGAAGATTTTCCCTCCACAGAAGCCCACCAGTGCAGCAAAATCAGGATCCATAATCAAGCTCAGAGCCATATATCTGTCCAGTCCAGTAGGTTTATATGGTCAGCACCAGGACCCTGTGTGGTCGACCACTCCTCAGCAGGGTAGAAAACAAAGAAAATTAGCCATAATTGTCCAGATCAGTAGGCCACACTAATCTGGCAGCCCTCCTCTTCCGTTCACTTCCACAAGAGAGTATCTCTTTTGAAAGTTACTAACGGTCCGCACCACGAGAAGGCGGGGTCGGACATTAGGTGCTAGGCCTGGCCGGTTCTATGCATCATCACAGGGGATTGGTGCATAGCTCTCCTTCCAGTGACTACCTAGCTACCATTTACAGACCCATCTTAATTATCTCCAATGAAATGCTTTCGATGAGGTGGGGATTCGAACTCGTGCATCTGAAAACGTGCCACAAACTCATTTATGGGACATCCCATCAAGACATCCAACATATCGTGCTAACAATTTCAAGCAGCAATATGAGAAGAAATCCCATGTGTATTAATATTCCAATGGCCAAGAAAAATTTAAAATATCATTCTTTCGTCCGCATATCAGAGAGGGTTTGGAACTAACTTCCGACGGAAATGGTGATTTCGCGAGTATTACACAGTTCCAGCAAAAAAATTGGGCTTATCACCATTTCTTCGATGGTTTAGTTCCCAAAATACAGATTGAAATTTGTTGCTATGTATGTTAACTTTTGTACAATCATTTACTTTGAATTTCTTGTTCAACAGTGAAGTACAGTCGCTCAAAAAAATATTCGAACACTATGGTTCATTACAGAATTCAGAAAAAATACCTGGCGGCGATTTTTTTAGAAATTAATGATCTGGCAACCTTCGTGTACGAAACATACTTTTCGAGCGACTGCAAGAATGCTATGCATCATCTGTCCTTCCTGTATATTAAATTATTCGCAAAATAAACAATTATTATTGTTAACCACCCTGCCAACTAATCTTGCGTAATAGTTTGAAGGAATACTTCGAAGCCTTAAAGAAAAACATTAAACTGTATCATAGAAAACAATAAAATCACAGTCAACACTGTGTAATATTTGATTATCCCCAATAAAAATTTGCTTTTTTTGACCAGGATAGAATTTGAAATCACCTGCCAAAAGAATGACCAGTTTGTCACCCTAACCACTGGATGACTTTATCTTACTTGATTGAAATAAATCACAGTCAACTCATTGTAATATCAGGCCGTCGTAATTATATCTAATGAATAATTGCTTTGACGGCGACGGGAATCGAATCCACATATGAATGGTCCAGAGGATTGACAGATTGCCGTCTTAACCACTCGGCCACCTAATCTTGCATAAAAATCTAAAAGGAAAACTGCGGTGTAATATCAGGCCATCGTAATTATATCTGCTAAAAAAAACACACATGCATTCGACGAGATTCGAACCCACGCGGGTACATTCCAACAGATATGCAGTTCTTCGCCTTCATAACATACTCGAAGATAAACGATGATATTCCAAAGGACAATATTACAACGTTCAAAATAATTGAATCGCAGTCAGCACTGTGCAATATGAGGTCATCGTAATTTTAACTAACAAAAAAATAATTGCTTTCGACGAGATTCGAACCCACGCGGGAATAGGCCAACAGATTAGCAGCACGTCGTCTTAACCACTCGGCCACTTCATCTTAAGTAACGAATTCGAAGGAAAACGATGATGGTCCAAAGAACAATATTAAAACTTTCAAAATAATTGAATCACAGTCATCACTGTGCAATATGAGGTCATCGTAATTATATCTAAAAAAGAAAAATTTGCTTTCGACGAGATTAGAACCCACGCGGGAAAAGCTCCACGCATTATCAGTCCGTCGCCTTAACCACTCAGCCACCACATCCTGCATAACGTTCTCTAAGGAAAACTATGATGTTCAAAGGACAATATTACAACGTTCAAAAAAATTGAATCACAGTCAGCACTGTGCAACATGAGGTCATCGTAATTATATCTAACAAAAAAATTACTTTCGACGAAGATCAGATTCCATCCCACGATGGTATATCCCAACGGATTAGCAGTCCGTCACCTTAACCACTCGTCCACCTCATCTTGCAAAGAGTACTCTAAGGAAAACTATGATGTTCTAAAGGACAATATTACAACGTTCAAAATAATTGAATCACAGTCAACACTGTGCAACATGAGGTCATCGTAATTATATCTAAAAAATAAAATCTGCTTTTGATGAGATTCGAACCCACACGGGCATAGTCCAACGGATTAGCAATCCGTCGCCTTAACCACTCGGCAACCTCATCTTGCGTAGCATACTCTAAGAAAAACTATGATGTTCTAAAGGAAAATATTACAACGTTCAAAATAATGGAATCACAGTCAGCACTGTGCAACATGAGGTCATCGCAATTATATCTAAAACAGAAAAATTGCTTTAGACGAGGATGGGATTCGATCTCACGCGGGAAAAGTCTATTGGGGGTAGCAATCCGTTGCCATAACCACTCGCCCACCTCATCTTGCGTAATACACGCGAAAGAAAACTTTGATGACCTAAATAAATATAAAATAAATACCCCCTCAAGCAGCTGCTTGCCACAGAGGTCTGACAGTTTATATGCCAAAGTAGAAGGTCTGAGAGGATGGCAGGACCTCAGCAGAAAACAACACGAACATCCATGCCTTACCCGGGCCGCGAACCCAGGTACCGTAGATCAGTAGCCAAGCGCGCTAACCACTCGGCCACGGGACGGCTAAAATGACACTATTAAAATAAAAAGAAATAGCCCCTCAAGCAGCTGCTTGCCACCGAGGTCTGACAGGAGCCTGTCAGTTTATATTCCAGAGTAGAAGGTCGGAGAGGATGGCATGCCCTCAGCAGAAAAATGACACAAACAGCCATGCCATACCTGGGGCTCGAACCCAGGTCCCACGTTCAAAATAATTGAATCACAGTCAGCACCGTGCAATATGAGGTCATCGTAATTTTATCTAACAAAAATACTGCTTCCAAAGTGATTCGAACCCACGCAGGGACAGTCCAACGGATTTAGCAGTCCGTCGCCTTAACCACTCGGCTACCTCATCTTGTACAAAACACTCTAAGGAAAACTATGATGTTCCAAAGGACAATATTACAACGTTCAAAATAATTGAATCACAGTCAGCACTGTGTAATATGAGGTCATCGTAATTTTATCTAACAAAAATACTGCTTCCAAAGTGATTCGAACCCACGCGGGAATAGCCCAACGCAGTGGCAGTCCGTTGCCTTAACCACTCGGCCACCTCATCTTGTACATCGTACTCTAAGGAAAACTGTGATGTTCCAAAGGACAATATTACAACGTTCAAGATAATTGAATCACAGTCAGCACTGTGCAATATGAGGTCATCGTAATTTTATCTAACAAAAATACTGCTTCCAAAGTGATTCGAACCCACGCGGGAATAGTCCAACGTATTAACAGTCCGTCGCCTTAACCACTCGGCCACCTCATCTTGTATAACATACTCTAAAGAAAACTATGATGTTCCAAATGACAATATTACAACGTTCAAAATAATTGAATCACAGTCAGCACTGTGCAATATAAGGTCATCATAATTATTCTAACCAAAAAATTGCTTTCGACGAGGATTGCATTCGAACCCACGCGGGCATAGCCTAACGAATTAGCAGTCCGACG
This sequence comes from Ryuthela nishihirai, assembly GCA_038380435.1. Lineage (NCBI taxonomy): Eukaryota > Metazoa > Arthropoda > Arachnida > Araneae > Heptathelidae > Ryuthela > Ryuthela nishihirai. Next base: position 41,680,479 of record JAWZYU010000011.1, on the reverse strand, counting down.
CCTTAACCACTCGGCCACCTCATCTTGCGTAGCATACGCGAAGGGAAACTCGGATGTTGCAAATGACAATATTACAACGTTCAAAATAATTGAATCACACTCAGCACTATGCAATATAAGGTCATCATAATTATATCTAACCAAAAAATTGCTTTCGACGAGGATGGGATTCGAACCCACGCGGACATAGCCTAACGGATTAGCAGTCCGACGCCTTAACCACTCGGCCACCTCATCTTGCATAGTATACGCGAAGGGAAACTCGGATGTTGCAAATGACAATATTACAACGTTCAAAATAATTGAATCACACTCAGCACTGTGCAATATAAGGTCATCGTAATTATATCTAACCAAAAAATTCTTTTTCGACGAGGATGGGATTCGAACCCACGCGGGCATAGCCAACGGATTAGCAGTCCATCGCCTTAACCACTCGGCCACCTCATCTTGCATAGCATACGCGAAGGGAAACTCGGATGTTGCAAATGACAATATTACAACGTTCAAAATAATTGAATCACACTCAGCACTGTGCAATATAAGGTCATCGTCATTATATCTAACAAAAAAACTGCTTTCGACGAGGATGGAATTCGAACCCACGCGGGCATAGCCTAACGGATTAGTAGTCCGTCGCCTTAACCACTCGGCCACCTCATTTTGCGTAGCATACACGAAGGGAAACTCGGATGTTGCAAATGACAATATTACAACGTTCAAAATAATTGAATCACACTCAGCACTGTGCAATATAAGGTCATCGTAATTATATCTAACCAAAAAATTGCATTCGACGAGGATGGGATTCGAACCCACGCGGGCACAGTCCAACGGATTAGCAGTCCGTCGCCTTAACCTCCAACGGATTAGCAGTCCGTCGCCTTAACCACTCGGCCACCTCATCTTGCGTAGCATACGCGAAGGGAAACTCGGATGTTGCAAATGACAATATTACAACGTTCAAAATAATTGAATCACACTCAGCACTGTGCAATATAAGGTCATCGTAATTATATCTAACAAAAAAATTACTTTCGACGAGGATGGGATTCGAACCCACGCGGGCATAGCCCAACGGATTAGCAGTCCGTCGCCTTAACCACTCGGCCACCTCATCTTGCGTAGCATACGCGAAGGGAAACTCGAATGTTGCAAATGACAATATTACAACGTTCAAAATAATTGAATCACACTCAGCACTGTGCAATATAAGGTCATCGTAATTATATCTAACCAAAAAATTGCATTCGACGAGGATGGGATTCGAACCCACGCGGGCATAGCCCAACGGATTAGCAGTCCGTCGCCTTAACCACTCGGCCACCTCATCTTGCATAGCATACGCGAAGGGAAACTCGGATGTTATAAATCACAATATTACAACGTTCAAAATAATTGAATCACACTCAGCACTGTGCAATATAAGGTCATCGAAATTATATTTAGCCAAAAAATGGTTTTCGACGAGGATGGGATTCAAACCCACGCGGGCATAGCCCAACGGATTAGCAGTCCTTCGCCTTAACCACTCGGCCACCTTATCTTGCATGGCATAAGCGAAGGGAAATTCGGATGTTGCAAATGACAATATTACAACGTTCAAAATAATTGAATCACACTCAGCACTGTGCAATATAAGGTCATCGTAATTATATCTAACCAAAAAATTCTTTTTCGACGAGGATGGGATTCGAACCCACGCGGGCATAGCCCAACGGATTAGCAGTCCGTCGCCTTAACCACTCGGCCACCTCATCTTGCATAGCATACGCGAAGGGAAACTCGGATGTTGCAAATGACAATATTACAACGTTCAAAATAATTGAATCACACTCAGCATTGTGCAATATAAGGTCATCGTAATTATATCTAACCAAAAAATTGCATTCGACGAGGATGGGAACCCTCGCGGGCATAGCCCAACGGATTAGCAGTCCGTCGCCTTAACCACTCGGCCACCTCATCTTGCATAGCATACGCGAAGGGAAACTCGGATGTTGCAAATGACAATATTACAACGTTCAAAATAATTGAATCACACTCAGCATTGTGCAATATAAGGTCATCGTAATTATATCTAACCAAAAAATTGCATTCGACGAGGATGGGATGCGAACCCACGCGGGCATAGCCCAACGGATTAGCAGTCCATCGCCTTAACCACTCGGCCACCTCATTTTGCGTAGCATACGCGAAGGGAAACTCGAATTTTGCAAATGACAATATTACAACGTTCAAAATAATTGAATCACACTCAGCATTGTGCAATATAAGGTCATCGTAATTATATCTAACCAAAAAATTGCATTCGACGAGGATGGGATGCGAACCCACGCGGGCATAGCCCAACGGATTAGCAGTCCATCGCCTTAACCACTCGGCCACCTCATCTTGCGTAGCATACGCGAAGGGAAACTCGAATTTTGCAAATGACAATATTACAACGTTCAAAATAATTGAATCACACTCAGCACTGTGCAATATAAGGTCATCGTAATTATATCTAACCAAAAAATTACTTTCGACGAGAATGGGATTCGAACCCACGCGGGCATAGCACAACGGATTAGCAGTCCGTCGCCTTAACCACTCGGCCACCTCATTTTGCGTAGCATACGCGAAGGGAAACTCGGATGTTGCAAATGACAATATTACAACGTTCAAAATAATTGAATCACACTCAGCACTGTGCAATATAAGGTCATCGTAATTATATCTAACCAAAAAATTCTTTTTCAACGAGGATGGGATTCGAACCCACGCGGGCATAGCCAACGGATTAGCAGTCCATCGCCTTAACCACTGGGCCACCTCATCTTACGTAGCATACGCAAAGGGAAACTCGGATGTTGCAAATGACAATATTACAACGTTCAAAATAATTGAATCACACTCAGCACTGTGCAATATAAGGTCATCGTAATTATATCTAACCAAAAAATTACTTTCGACGAGGATGGGATTCGAACCCACGCGGGCATAGCCCAACGGATTAGCAGTCCGTCGCCTTAACCACTCGGCCACCTCATCTTGCGTAGAATACGCGAAGGGAAACTCGGATGTTATAAATGACAATATTACAACGTTCAAAATAATTGAATCACACTCAGCACTGTGCAATATAAGGTCATCGTAATTATATCTAACCAAAAAATTGCATTCGACGAGGATGGGATTCGAACCCACGCGGGCATAGCCCAACGGATTAGCAGTCCGTCGCCTTAACCACTCGGCCACCTCATCTTGCATAGCACACGCGAAGGGAAACTCGGATGTTATAAATGACAATATTACAACGTTCAAAATAATTGAATCACACTCAGCACTGTGCAATATAAGGTCATCGTAATTATATCTAACAAAAAAATTACTTTCGACGAGGATGGGATTCGAACCCACGCGGGCATAGCCCAACGGATTAGCAGTCCGACGCCTTAACCACTCGGCCACCTAATCTTGCCTAGCATACGCCAAGGGAAACTCGGATGTTGCAAATGACAATATTACAACGTTCAAAATAATTGAATCACACTCAGCACTGTGCAATATAAGGTCATCATAATTAAATCTAACCAAAAAATTGGTTTCGACGAGGATGGGATTCGAACCCGCGCGGGCATAGCCTAACGGATTAGTAGTCCGACGCCTTAACCACTCGGCCACCTCATCTTGCGTAGCATACGCGAAGGGTAACTCGGATGTTGCAAATTACAATATTTCAACGTTCAAAATAATTGAATCACACTCAGCACTGTGCAATATAAGGTCATCGTAATTATATCTAACAAAAAAATTACTTTCGACGAGGATGGGATTCGAACCCACGCGGGCATAGCACAACGGATTAGCAGTCCGTCGCCTTAACCACTCGGCCACCTCATCTTGCATAGCATACGCGAAGGGAAACTCGGATGTTGCAAATGACAATATTACAACGTTCAAAATAATTGAATCACACTCAGCACTGTGCAATATAAGGTCATCGTAATTATATCTAACAAAAAAATTGCTTTCGACGAGGATGGGATTCGAACCCACGCGGGTATAGCCTAACGGATTAGTAGTCCGACGCCTTAACCACTCGGCCACCTCATCTTGCATAGCATACGCGAAGGGAAACTCGGATGTTGCAATGACAATATTACAATGTTCAAAATAATTGAATCACACTCAGCACTGTGCAATATAAGGTCATCATAATTATATTTAGCCAAAAAATTGTTTTCGACGAGGATGGGATTTGAACCCACGCGGGCATAGCCCAACGGATTAGCAGTCCGTCGCCTTAACCACTCGGCCACCTAATCTTGCGTAGCATACGCGAAGGGAAACTCGGATGTTGCAAATGACAATATTACAACGTTCAAAATAATTGAATCACACTCAGCACTGTGCAATATAAGGTCATCATAATTATATCTAACAATTGATCTCTATGTTGCGATCATGTGCAACCACGGCAATTCCCGGTTCCGCCTGACAGCACTACCTGGTTAAAGAAAAGCCATGACTATCTAGAGCCGGGGGCAAGGAATACGCCCTATAGGCGCACCTCAACCCCGGCCTCACATGGCAGCAGTCCTATAGAAGGAAAGCTAACCACCGGAAGAAACCTAAATTTAATCTATTCCCCGGTTTGCAAATGTGCAAGGATATAAAGATCCAAGCTCGATCGGCACCCGGGGTGGAGACTCTTAGTAGGACCCAGACTTTTTGGACGGCTCGTGCCTACTAGGCAGGAGGGACCTTTCGACCGAGCCGTCGAACTGACCACCCAAGGTCCCTGAGGTGAGGTCTCCGACGCCGTCACCACCCGACCGGCAATCAAGCCGGCCAGCAGCGTCTTCGACCTCGGTTGGCCTTGGCCATGTCCAACCGGCGCCCAACCCGGTCGGCACAGCCTTCAGCCGGGTTGCTGGGCCCTAGGCCCCCCCACCACGACAAGGTGGTCCCCTATTGGGGGGGAATTATATCTAACAAAAAAAAAATTACTTTCGACGAGGATGGGATTCGAACCCACGCGGGCATAGCACAACGGATTAAGCAGTCCATCGCCTTAACCACTCGGCCACCTCATCTTGCATAGCATACGCGACGGGAAACTCGGATGTTGCAAATGACAATATTACAACGTTCAAAATAATTGAATCACACTCAGCACTGTGCAATATAAGGTCATCGTAATTATATCTAACAAAAAAATTACTTTAGACGAGGATGGGATTCGAACCCACGCGGGCATAGCACAACGGATTAGCAGTCCGTCGCCTTAACCACTCGGCCACCTCATCTTGCATAGCATACGCGAAGGGAAACTCGGATGTTGCAAATGACAATATTACAACGTTCAAAATAATTGAATCACACTCAGCACTGTGCAATATAAGGTCATCGTAATTATATCTAACAAAAAAATAGCTTTCGACGAGGATGGGATTCGAACCCACTCGGGCATAAGCCCAACAGATTAACAGCCCGTCGCCTTAACCACTCGGCCACCTCATCTTGAGTAAGGAATTCGAAGGAAAACGATGATGGTCCAAAGAACAATATTAAAACTTTCAAAATAATTGAATCACAGTCATCACTGTGCAATATGAGGTCATCGTAATTATATCTAAAAAAGAAAAATTTGCTTTCGACGAGAACCCACGCGGGAAGAGTTCAACGGATTAGCAGTCCGTCGCCTTAACCACTCGGCCACCACATCCTGCATAACATTCTCTAAGGAAAACTATGATGTTCAAAGGACAATATTGCAACGTTTAAAATAATTGAATCACAGTCAGCACTGTGCAACATGAGGTCATCGTAATTATATCTGAAAAGAAAAATTGCTTTCGACGAGGATAGGATTCGATCTCACGCGGGAATAGCCTATTGGGGTAGCAATCCGTTGCCATAACCACTCGGCCACCTCATCTTGCGTAATACACGCGAAAGAAAACTCTGATGACCTAAATAAATACCCCCTCAAGCAGCTGCTTGCCACAGAGGTCTGACAGGAGCCTGTCAGTTTACATGCCAGAGTAGAAGGTCAGAGTGGATGGCATGCCCTCAGCAGAAAAATGACACAAACAGCCATGCCATACCTGGGGCTCGAACCCAGGTCCCACGTTCAAAATAATTGAATCACAGTCAGCACTGTGCAATATAAGGTCATCGTAATTATATCTAACCAAAAAATTGCATTCGACGAGGATGGGATTCGAACCCACGCGGGCATAGCCCAACGGATTAGCAGTCCGTCGCTTTAACCACTCGGCCACGTCATCTTGCGTAGCATACGCGAAGGGAAACTCGGATGTTGCAAATGACAATATTACAACGTTCAAAACAATTGAATCACAGTCAGCACTGTGCAATATAAGGTCATCGTAATTATATCTAACCAAAAAATTGTTTTCGACGAGGATGGGATTCGAACCCACGCGGGCATAGCCCAACGGATTAGCAGTCCGTCGCCTTAACCACTCGGCCACCTCTTCTTGCGTAGAATACGCAAAGGGAAACTCGGATGTTGCAAATGACAATATTACAACGTTCAAAATAATTGAATCACACTCAGCACTGTGCAATATAAGGTCATCGTCATTATATCTAACAAAAAAATTGCATTCGACCCCACGCGGGCATAGCCTAACGGATTAGTAGTCCGTCGCCTTAACCACTCGGCCACCTCATCTTGCATAGCATACGCGAAGGGAAACTCGAATGTTGCAAATGACAATATTACAACGTTCAAAATAATTGAATCACACTCAGCACTGTGCAATATAAGGTCATCGTAATTATATCTAACCAAAAAATTGCATTCGACGAGGATGGGATTCAAACCCACGCGGGCATAGCCCAACGGATTAGCAGTCCGTCGCCTTAACCACTCGGCCACCTCATCTTGCATAGCATACGCGAAGGGAAACTCGAATGTTGCAAATGACAATATTACAACGTTCAAAATAATTGAATCACACTCAGCACTGTGCAATATAAGGTCATCGTAATTATATCTAACCAAAAAATTGCAGTCGACGAGGATGGGATTCGAACCCACGCGGGCATAGCACAACGGATTAGCAGTCCGTCGCCTTAACCACTCGGCCACCTCATTTTGCGTAGCATACGCGAAGGGAAACTCGGATGTTGCAAATGACAATATTACAACGTTCAAAATAATTGAATCACACTCAGCACTGTGCAATATAAGGTCATCGTAATTATATCTAACCAAAAAATTGCATTCGACGAGGATGGGATTCGAACCCACGCGGGCATAGCCCAACGGATTAGCAGTCCGTCGCCTTAACCACTCGGCCACCTCATCTTGCGTAACATACGCGAAGGGAAACTCGGATGTTGCAAATGACAATATTACAACGTTCAAAATAATTGAATAACACTCAGCACTGTGCAATATAAGGTCATCATAATTATATTTAGCCAAAAAATTGTTTTCGACGAGGATGGGATTCGAACCCACGCGGGAATAGCCCAACGGATTAGCAGTCCGTCGCCTTAACCACTCGGCCACCTCATCTTGCATAGCATACGCGAAGGGGAACTCGGATGTTGCAAATGACAATATTACAACGTTCAAAATAATTGAATCACACTCAGCACTGTGCAATATAAGGTCATCGTAATTATATCTAACCAAAAAATTGTTTTCGACGAGGATGGGATTCGAACCCACGCGGGCATAGCCCAACGGATTAGCAGTCCGTCGCCTTAACCACTCGGCCACCTCTTCTTGCGTAGCATACGCAAAGGGAAACTCGGATGTTGCAAATGACAATATTACAACGTTCAAAATAATTGAATCACACTCAGCACTGTGCAATATAAGGTCATCGTCATTATATCTAACAAAAAAATTGCATTCGACGAGGATGGGATTCGACCCCACGCGGGCATAGCCTAACGGATTAGTAGTCCGTCGCCTTAACCACTCGGCCACCTAATCTTGCGTAACATACGCGAAGGGAAACTCGGATGTTGCAAATGACAATATTACAACGTTCAAAATAATTGAATCACACTCAGCACTGTGCAATATAAGGTCATCATAATTATATTTAGCCAAAAAATTGTTTTCGACGAGGATGGGATTCAAACCCACGCGGGCATAGTCCAACGGATTAGCAGTCCGTCGCCTTAACCACTCGGCCACCTAATCTTGCGTAACATACGCGAAGGGAAACTCGGATGTTGCAAATGACAATATTACAATGTTCAAAATAATTGAATCACACTCAGCACTGTGCAATATAAGGTCATCGTAATTATATCTAACAAAAAAATTACTTTCGACGAGGATGGGATTCGAACCCACGCGGGCATAGCACAACGGATTAGCAGTCCGTCGCCTTAACCACTCGGCCACCTAATCTTGCGTAACATACGCGAAGGGAAACTCGGATGTTGCAAATGACAATATTACAACGTTCAAAATAATTGAATCACACTCAGCACTGTGCAATATAAGGTCATCGTAATTATATCTAACAAAAAAATTACTTTCGACGAGGATGGGATTTGAACCTACTCGGGCATAGCCCAACGGATTAGCAGTCCGTCGCCTTAACCACTCGGCCACCTCATCTTGCATAGCATACGCGAAGGGAAACTCGGATGTTGCAAATGACAATATTACAACGTTCAAAATAATTGAATCACACTCAGCACTGTGCAATATAAGGTCATCATAATTATATTTAGCCAAAAAATTGTTTTCGACGAGGATGGAATTCGAACCCACGTGGGCATAGTCCAACGGATTAGCAGTCCGTCGCCTTAACCACTCGGCCACCTCATCTTGCATAGCATACGTGAAGGGAAACTCGAATGTTGCAAATGACAATATTACAACGTTCAAAATAATTGAATCACACTCAGCACTGTGAAATATAAGGTCATCGTAATTATATCTAACCAAAAAATTGCAGTCGACGAGGATGGGATTCGAACCCACGCGGGCGTAGTCCAACGGATTAGCAGTCCGTCGCCTTAACCACTCGGCCACCTAATCTTGCGTAACATACGCGAAGGGAAACTCGGATGTTGCAAATGACAATATTACAACGTTCAAAATAATTGAATCACACTCAGCACTGTGCAATATAAGGTCATCGTAATTATATCTAACCAAAAAATTGCATTCGACGAGGATGGGATTCGAACCCACGCGGGCATAGCCCAACGGATTAGCAGTCCGTCGCCTTAACCACTCGGCCACCTAATCTTGCGTAACATACGGGAAGGGAAACTCGGATGTTGCAAATGACAATATTACAACGTTCAAAATAATTGAATCACACTCAGCACTGTGCAATATAAGGTCATCATAATTATATTTAGCCAAAAAATTGTTTTCGACGAGGATGGGATTCGAACCCACGCGGGCGTAGTCCAACGGATTAGCAGTCCGTCGCCTTAACCACTCGGCCACCTAATCTTGCGTAACATACGCGAAGGGAAACTCGGATGTTGCAAATGACAATATTACAACGTTCAAAATAATTGAATCACACTCAGCACTGTGCAATATAAGGTCATCATAATTATATTTAGCCAAAAAATTGTTTTCGACGTGGATGGGATTCGAACCCACGCGGGCATAGTCCAACGGATTAGCAGTCCGTCGCCTTAACCACTCGGCCACCTAATCTTGCGTAACATACGCGAAGGGAAACTCGGATGTTGCAAATGACAATATTACAATGTTCAAAATAATTGAATCACACTCAGCACTGTGCAATATAAGGTCATCGTAATTATATCTAACAAAAAAATTACTTTCGACGAGGATGGGATTCGAACCCACGCGGGCATAGCACAACGGATTAGCAGTCCGTCGCCTTAACCACTCGGCCACCTAATCTTGCGTAACATACGCGAAGGGAAACTCGGATGTTGCAAATGACAATATTACAACGTTCAAAATAATTGAATCACACTCAGCACTGTGCAATATAAGGTCATCGTAATTATATCTAACAAAAAAATTACTTTCGACGAGGATGGGATTTGAACCTACTCGGGCATAGCCCAACGGATTAGCAGTCCGTCGCCTTAACCACTCGGCCACCTCATCTTGCATAGCATACGCGAAGGGAAACTCGGATGTTGCAAATGACAATATTACAACGTTCAAAATAATTGAATCACACTCAGCACTGTGCAATATAAGGTCATCATAATTATATTTAGCCAAAAAATTGTTTTCGACGAGGATGGGATTCGAACCCACGCGGGCATAGCCCAACGGATTAGCAGTCCGTCGCCTTAACCACTCGGCCACCTCATCTTGCATAGCATACGCGAAGGGAAACTCGGATGTTGCAAATGACAATATTACAACGTTCAAAATAATTGAATCACACTCAGCACTGTGCAATATAAGGTCATCGTAATTATATCTAACCAAAAAATTGCATTCGACGAGGATGGGATTCGAACCCACGCGGGCATAGCCCAACGGATTAGCAGTCCGTCGCCTTAACCACTCGGCCACCTCATCTTGTACAATATACTCTGAGGAAAACTATGATGTTCCAAATGACAATATTACAACGTTCCAAATAATTGAATCACAGTCAGCACTGTGCAATATGAGGTCATCGTAATCATATCTAATAAAAAAAGAATTGCCTTTGACAAGCTTTGACAGCAAAATTTCAATTTCTTTATAACATTATAGCGAAATGTTTTAAATGCAAATACTAAACAATGAAATATATGTCATTTGTTATTATTTATGTGTGCAATAGTGTCGTCCAGCTATCCCCTCTCCCTTCGAAAGATACTATGGCGGTCAAAAATGTAGAAAATTTAGTTTTAAGAACCTTGATATTTCTGAAACTGGGGAATTTTTGCCATATGATGAAACTGGGTGCTGAGTTACCATTTTCTTAAGTGTAAAGCAAAGGGGTTCTGTAAAATTGAGGATTAATGTATTTAACTTTTTACTCTGTATTATATTTTGTGTAGCCATCAACCTCAACTCTTGTGGCCGAGTGGTTATGGCAACGGATTGCTACCCCCAATAGGCTATTCCCGCGTGGGATCGAATCCCATCCTCGTCGAAAGCAATTTTTCTTTAGGGGCGGGGGTGGCTCAGTCGGTAGCGCGCCAGGCTCCTAATCTGTAGTTCCCAGGTTCGAGTCCCAGCTGGGTCAGCGTTGAGATTTATCTCCGCAAAATTCCCCGCCCTGTCCACGGTCAGTAGGGGACACCGATGGGCTTGGAAAGGCCGCCGTCCGTCGGATGGGACGTTAAGCCGTGGCCCCGTGTGCCGGAGAGCCATACCCTGTGCATGTTAAGGAACACGCTGGATGGCCTTGACGGGAGGCTACCATCTGTCTCCCAACAGCTGTTCCAGTGGGTCCCCGCCCCCAATCTTCTCTGAGACTTCGGGGTCCATGTGACCTGGCCATTTAGCCCATGGTGTGCGAAAAAGTGCCGCTCAGAGGTAAAACAACCCAGCCTCAACTCCCATTTTTGATTGACTTATGATCTCAACATCCATGATTTCATATTCATTAGAGTTTACATACAGGAGCATAATCAAAGCGAATGTTGAGGATTTGCTCTATTTTATGTAAAGAGTTCCTTTTGCTAACACAAGGTATATTTTTACTAGAGTATTAATAACCAATATACACTAGTTTCTATAAATTGGGGAGAGTTGCAGTGTTGAGTCGGTTGGAGATGACGTCGGGGATCTGTAGCTTCGGAGATGGGTTTTGAAGGGTGTGATAGCAGATGGGGATCTCAATCTTGTAGATCAGTGTCTCGATTTTCGGCGGTGTTCGTTCGGTATTTGGTGGATTGTGGAAGTTGGAATGCTTAGCGATAACAATGCCAGCCACAAAAATTGACTTCAGAAGTTAATTAAAACTTAGCAATAAGTATTGTATCAAATTGTTTAATAAAATAAGTTTGTATTTTAGAACTTTGTGTAAAGAATTCTTTCACTATTCTTCAGTTTTGTATAAGTTTCTTAAGACTGGCATTTGCCGTTGTTGTGATTCAAACTTCATAAATTCAAACTTCCATAATTCATTAAATACTGAACGAATATTGTTGAAAATCGAGATATTGAGTTGCATGATTGAATCTTTATCTGCAATCGCATTTTTCAAAACAAAAAAACTTATTTTAGAAGTTATAGAGCTTTGATGTTAGCTTCCCATTGACTTAACATAGGGATTTTCCTTAATTTATGGAAACCAGTTATTTGGGACATGACAGTACGTCTTCTGCAAGACCATCTTCAACCGATATACAGTTTAATTCCTTCTGGGATCAAGTACATGAGGAATGATGGCACACCCCGAAGGACGATATCAGACCTTTGGTATCACTCTTTGCCACAACGTGTTGCTACGAGTATCGCCACCATGATGGTTACACGTCGACGTACTTCTGGCGTGTCGTTTGTACTGCCTCCTCTACAAATAAATTATTGCATTGTTCTGTAATTGGCATTACCGTTGACATTTTACCACCTGCGTTTCTCACAGTTTGCATACATATCTGTCCAGTTCTTTCATTGTCACAAACGGTCATTAGTAATATAAACGCTGATTCTCACAATAACATAATTCTATCTAACATGAATTATGTCTCTTTGTCATATTAAGGAAGGCAAAATTGCTTTCTCTTGCGTCTCTTTTACATTGAATGACTTCGAAACTGCAATTCACACGCCCAAACGATGTAACTCTCCACATTCAACAAAATGATCGTAATAATTCACTTTTGACAAAAGACAAAAAGTCTCGAAACTATGTCATTTCTGAATGTAACAAGGTAATAAACCGTGTCTAACTAAAGTCTCTTAATAAGTAGTTGTTACATGCAAGGCTGTAACTGTAAAATCGTGAACTTGATACGGTTCCCGATTCCAGGCATAGATTTAACCGTAAAGAAATAAGAAGAATGTGGAAAAGAAACGGCGCAACTAGAGGAAGACCTGAAGTGAACGACATCGCCGTGATCTTAGTTGTAAATCATAACTTAGGTTCTCGAGTCGTAGAGAATCTGTCATTCAGAGTTCAGTTCCATACTCAGAGTCCTTTTGTGCTACGACGAAAATGAGAAATTCTTCAGTACAACACTCCCACTTTGTAATGTTCGGTGTCGACAGATGCTGCAAGGGTTCCTCATTAACTCGCCTGTAATTTATGGCGGACTCAGTCAGCCTCTCTGCACTTTTCCTCGGGACTGCATAACACACGGACGGGCAGGGCAGTCAGTGAAGGTCTGCGATGTAAAGACGACATGAGAACAGAGGAGTGCCAGGGATGTGTGTGTTTGAGAGGAAAGAAATTTCGATTACCTCTCGTTCCTCTCTTCCACATACACACCACCACTCCTCCTCTTCTTTTCTTCATTATACTTCTCCCCCCCCCTCAGGCCTTTCTCTTCCCCGTCCCTCCCAACGATGTTGGCGGCAGACTGCTGACAACAGAGCCTGTGTACTCAAGGTTAAGGAAATTAATTTTTGAACTTTTCCTGCTTAACATTCATGGCCTGCGGACCAGTAGATGCCTGCGGCGCACAGTGAAAGGTGCTGTTGTCCACAAAACCCACTAAATTGCTGATGACTATCTACGACCGCAGCTATTGACGGAGTCTTCCCCCCCTCTCTAACCACCATCACCACTACACCTCACTCGCTCTTTCGTACAAGCTCTTCCTCTCTCGTTCTCTCCCGCCGCCTCAGCAGGGAAATTAATTTCGCTACGGGATTCTGACCTTTCTTTCACTCCCCTTCTGCGACGCCGCCAGCCGTTCAAATGAACGGCGGAGGAAGAGAGAGTTAGAGAGCACGAGAATGGGAAGCACGCAAGATTGGGAAATCTCTTCGTTGTTAAGAGAGGAAAAGAGAGAAAACGGAGCAACAGGAGGTGATGAAGTAGCCAGCTTAGAGAATTTGTTCGTAAATGAGATGCTCCTCAGCATCATCTGGAGCAGTTGTACTTTTGCCTTTAGCTAACAACAGATTTCGGGACTTTCCGCGATTTTATTTTTTTCTTTAGCTCGAGGACCGGGAGAGCTGACACGGGTTTGTTAGAAAGACATTTCTAGAGAGATTAAGAAAATCGGTTACGATATATTTATGTTACTGTAATGTTAACACAGAACCTTTTCAGCAGGGCTGGACTTCTACATAAGCTAACTAAGCTACAGCTTAGGACCTCACAATAGGAGGGGCTTCAAAAAATGCGTTTCAGATTTCACTGTATAGAAGTTATGAATTTGAATCAGTAGTCATTATCAAAATTACTAGTTATAAAATATGATAAATATTTTTACCACATCACTGTTGTGTTTACTTTGCAAGAATAAAAATAAATAAATATTTCGACTTGCGGATTTTTGGGGCCTTTTAACCCTGATATAGCTTAGGACCTTGGAAGGTCAAAGTCCGAGTCTTGTTTTCAGACGGGGCGGGGGAGGCTCAGTCGGTAGCACGCCAGTCTCGTAATCTGTAGTTCCGAGGTTCGGGACCACAGATTCAACCAACTGGGTCAACGCTGAGATTTATCTCCGCAAAATTCCCCGCCTGCCCACGGTCAGTAGGGGACACCGATGAGCTTGGAAAGGCCGCGGTCAATCAGATGGGACGTTAAGCCGTGGCCCCGTGTGCGGGAGAGCCATTCCTTGTGTACGTTAAAGAACACGCTGAATGGCCTTGACGGAAGGCTACCATCTGTCTCCCAACAGCTGTTCCAGTGGGTCCCGGCCCCCAATCTTCTCTGAGACTTCGGGGTCCATGTGACCTGGCCATTTAGCCCATGGTGTGCAAAAAAGTGCCGCTCAGAGGTAAAACAACCCAACCCAACTGACAGGCTCCTGTCAGACCTCTGTGGCAAGCAGCTGCTTGAGGGGGTATTTATTTTTTTTTTATTTTTTTTTTAAAGTATTGAGATTCGCATTTCTGAAACTCTGAGCAGTTTTGATTTCTACCATCAGACAGCGATAAAGTGAGAAGAGAAAGGTGAGAAGTGGAAAAGTAAATTTTAAACTAATACTACAAAACAATCAATTCATTCTAAGAAGTGGACTCTCAGGTGTTAATGAGTGCAAGTCACAATGGCTTCTATCAAGAGCCAAGGCTTTTTCTTTCTCCCGTAGTCAGAAGAGAAATTAAACGTTTTCACTTTAAAATAAAAAAATGTGGTTGGATACATAACCAAATATCACCATTCACATTTTCCAAATCTTCGATTAGTTTAAATTTCCAACTTTAGAAGACGTTTAAATTCGGAAAGGAACTTTTTTCTCGTCGTTTAAAACAAGAACTTCACATTGCCTACTATCGATTAATCTTTCTAGCGATCTGTAATTTTTATTTACATAATTTCTTATCTACAGATATTATATATTTGAGTATTTTTTTGCTAGTAAATCAGTATGTCGTTTTTAAAAAAAAAAGATTTTTTATAGCTATCTTTATTTAAGGAGATGACTTTTTGATGTTGAACTGTCGATATGTAAATTATGGTCCCATCCTTGCCTTATCAAGAAGCCAAGTCGATTAAAATGAAATCGAAATGCAATTAAAAAGTAACTTTTTAAATACCTATATTGCATAATGCTACCACTTTTATCTTGTTACTAGTTAAACCCACGCCAAACTTTTGGAAACAAGTGCCTCAGCCTCACGTGACTTATCTCATCGGTAAGTTCATTCGCATCTTTCAACCTTTAACATACTACTCCATTCACAAGGGCCAAATTCCCCGCCCTGCCCACGGTCAGTAGGGGACACCGATGGGCTTGGAAAGGCCGCCGTCCGTCGGATGGGACGTTAAGTCGTGGCGTGCGGGAGAGCCATAGTCTGTGCGCGTTAGAGAACACGCTGGATGGCTTTGACGGGAGGCTACCATCCATCTCCCAACGGCTGTTCCAGTGGGTCCCCTCCCCCAACCTTCACTGAGCCTTCGGGGTCCATGTGACCTGGCTATTTAGCCCATGGTGTGCAAAAAATTGCTGCTCAGAGGTAAAACAACCCAACCAATTCACAAGGTAGGCGATGGCAGCGCCCCCAGAAATTTCGAACACTTTCCGAGGGATTGCTCCCGACCCACGACAGCCAGGAGCCCCATCTGCTACCCCAACAAGACTAGAACTAAGTGGAATCACCACACCAAATTTGGGACCGATCGCTCAAGCTCCCAAGGAACCACGGGGAAACCGTCAATTTCTGCCATCGCTGACGTCACACGTTTGCCCGGAATTATGGCTATTATATGAAAATAAATACCTCCTCAAGCAACTGCTTGCCACAGAGGTCTGACAGGATTCTGTCAGTTTATATGCCATAGTAGAAGGTCTGTGAGGATGGCAGGACCTCAGCAGAAAAACGTTACATACATACATCCATGCCTTACCTGGGGCTCGAACCCAGGTCCCGTAGATCCGTAGCCAAGCGCGCTAACCACTCGGCCACGGGATGGTCCTATTATGTAACACGGTGATTTTATTATTTTCCTTTATAGTTCAGCTAAATATCTCGTACAGGTTCGTGATTTAGGCCCAGTATTCTACTTTATCATCCTACGTTTGCTTAACTTGAGTTGTTTTACCTCCGAGAGGAACTTTTTCCCACACAATGGGCTAAATGGCTAAGGTTGGGGAAGGAGATCCACTGGAAAACTGTTAAGACAGATTGGAACTTCCTGTCCATTGAGCAATCGGTTCAGGGTGTTCTTTAACTTGCACACAGATATGGCTCTCCTGCACACAGGACCACTATGCTTAATGTTTCATCCGACAGATGGCGGTCTTTCTAATTTTAAACAATATCCCCTTTCTCACTGAGGGCAGAATTAGAATCAGAGGAGATAAATCTCAAAGCAGGTACAGCTGAGACTCGAACCTAGGAACTGAAGATTACGAGGCTGACGCGCTACCGACTGAGTCAACTCCCTACCCCAAAGTTTGCTTAAAATTATTGTTTTTTTCCTTAAGGTTTTCGTAACCTAATGTTTTATTTGTAGTAAGGCAACACAAGAGATGTCCTCTAATCATGAAAGAGCTGTAAAAATTTAGTTTTCCTGTGAATAGGATTCGAACCCATGCTTAGTTAACCACTCCCCAGTTGCATGCCATACGTGACTTGGTTGTCCTTTTTCCCGACATAGATGGCGCCACGAGTGAATAGAATAATATGCGAGAAAGTTTGTCACATTAGCTGAGGATAAAGGTAACCTCTGATGATGTACTGTAGTGGTCAGCATGCATGTTTTGTAACTGGATAGCGCCGGTTAAAACCCAACTCATGGCGAAATCAAATTTTTTCAACTATTTCATTTGTATTTTGATATCAATTTGGTCATATAAGCAAAAATAAATGACGTTCTAAACGAATCGGTGAGCATAGGTTTAAAAAATGCGAAAGTGTTTGAATGTTTGGTTTTCAAAACGAAAAAAATATATAATTTGCTTTCGCTTACGACTCTGAGTATCTCTTATTGACTAAGTAAAACTTTTTACTTCTAAGGAAGGATCATTCCTTAAGTAAAATCCAGGAAGAGACTTTCGTATGAATTTAAATTTAACCCCACCTTGTGTAGCCAGATGAAAAGCAAGCTCACTTCAGACAAAGCCTTCCCATCACTCCGAAATCTAGTACGAAAGCGTTTAATTAAGACATCCAATGGACCGGTTCGAGATCACTTAAAGCATGGGTGGGCTTCAACTGTCTCCTCTCAGCTTTGCTCTCATTAGCTTCGTTTCCTTGAGCTGTCTGAAAAAGAATTGCGACGAAGAAAACCAAGCTCTCCTACTCTAGCGGTTAGCTACTCTTGCAAGTTGGTACTTTTTAACAATTTCTTTTCTCGAGTGTTACATAGCTGACAGAATGTTTCAACGCATTTTGACGAAGTTTTAATTTCATAGTTGCATTAATGAGCTTTTTAATTGTTTCCCTCCGCAACCTTGTTGAGTATAGAAAAGGAGGTGATTCCTTTCTCTCTCACGTGTCTTTGCCTTTTCATGTTCTAATGGATTCTTTACACCGATTTTGGTTTCATTCTTCATGTTTAGTGTTTCATTCTTCATGTTTAGTGTTTCTACGCCGGCAGTTTCTCTTCATTGCGTAGTTTTTCTTTCCTCTAGTTATTTAATTATTGCTGTTTTGGCATTTCTTTTGTTCTGTTCGATTTCGGGACTTTGCATTTTAAATTAAGTGCGTAGATGAAGTAGGGTGCTTTTTTCTTTTTTCATTTTATTTGGCGCACTATAGTCTTATTTGCTAGTATGTCATTAAACACGAAACAATTAAGCATTCCTGAGGAGCTATGTTTCGATAGTGGTGTCAGCCGCAATCAGTCGTGGTCTTTTTTAAGCATAAGAACGACACGAATTGCTTATAAAAGAAATGTCTTTTTAAGGCACTAAAAGAATGAACAGCCGCAATGGCTATCGTTATATTAGATGTATATTTGTTTCAATATTAATAATTATTGCTTATATTATTAATTATTTCTCACTATTTCAATTTTTTTTCTGTTTAGTTTTCAGTTGTTTGACGAACGATTATTTTTTTTGTAACTGATTTGACCCAATTCCTGTGAACTGACTAGATGACATGCAGATGATTGTATAGAGTAATATACAGTTTGGCAGAAACTGTCTTTTTTTTTTTCGTAACTCACTCCGATCGGTTGGTGAAAATCGCAGCGCAATCCTCTGAATGGGGCCATTTTACTTGATTCTTTTCTTTCTCTGGCTTGTTTTCCTGTTTGGGTTAGCAGACATGTGCTGATGACGTTCGAGAGTTGGTGTGGAGCAAACACACAAACATAAAATGCCAAAAATCTGAGCCGCATCAGAGGTCAGTTTTATCTGTCTCTGAATTTTCTGGACCATGAGATATCAATCCACCGATCTAAATTCAAAACTTCTTTTAAATCGTTGTGGTCACTACGCTGAAATGAGAGAAAACATTGTGTGAGTTATCTAAAAGGAGTGCTTCTCAACCGGTGGATCCTAGTAGGGCAGAATTGTTTTACTTCTGAGTGGCATTTGCTTTTGCACACAATGGGCTAAATAGCTAGGTCACAAGGACCTGGGCGGGGGTGGCTCAGTTGGTAACGCGCCAGGCTCGTAATCTGTAGTTCCCAGGTTCGAGTCCCAGCTGGGTCAGCGTTGAGATTTATCTCCGCAAAAATTCCCCGCCCTGCCCACGGTCAGTAGGGGACACCGATGGGCTTGGAAAGGCCGCCGTCCGTCGGATGGGACGTTAAGCCATGGCCCCGTGTGCGGGAGAGCCATATCCTGTGCACGTTAAAGAACACGCTGGATGGCCTTGACGGGAGGCTACCATCTGTCTCCCAACAGCTGTTCCAATGGGTCCCCTCCCCCAACCTTCTCTGAGCCTTCGGGGTCCATGTGACCTGGCCATTTAGCCCAAGGTGTACAAAAAAGTGCCGCTCAGAGGTAAAACAACCCAAACACAAGGACCTCCAAGAGCTCAGAGCCAGATATAGAAGGGGATCCAGTACACAGTTGTTAGGATGCAATCCTCTCATCAAGGCCATCCAAAGTCTTCTTAAACGTACACTCTGCATTAGGAGGCGATAATAATTAAGAGCCCCGGCGTTATTCGCGCCTTGTAGTAAATGACTCAGAATAGCAAGCTTCTAAGAATGAAGTGAATGAGCGGACATTAGTTTCGTGTACATCCGGGGTGACATCACTGGTGGCAGAAGTTTTCGTCACCCTGTTATTCGGCAGATACTTGCCCCATTGGTCCCAAATTAGGTGTGATGATACCACTTGTGTCTTCTTATATAGGGTTTATAGATCAGGTTCGTAGCTGGTGCGAGTCAAGATCAAACCTGCCGCTAGTGTCCGAAACCCCTGGGGGCGCTGCAGGACAAGATACTGACCTGCTGAGGTCCTAAGCTATGACAAATTTAAGTGGCCCTAAGCTAAAATATGCTTAAGTATATATTTATTATTTTGACTGAAGGGAGCATTTAAAAATAAATATGAAATTGATGCGGTGGAAACAAGCCGTCCCATGGCCGAGGGTTTAGTACGCTTGGCTACTGATCTAAGGGGCCTGGGTTCGAGCCCCGGGTTTAAGGCATGGATGTGTGTGTTGTTTTTCTGCTGAGGTCCTGCCATCCTCTCAGATCTTCTACTGTGACATATAAACTGACAGGCTTCTGTCAGACCTCTGTGGCAAGCAGCTGCTTGAGGGGGTATTTATTTTGCGGTGGAAACATTATACTAACACTGGTATACAATAATGACTGTGTAAAGTTGAGATAAACAGTGTTTGCACATTAGATTAATTTGAATGTAAAAAAATTTCTTGACACAGTAAACTTAAATTTTGAGGTCCCTCGTAATTGGAGGTCCTAAGCTATAACTTAGTTAGCTTATGCGTAAATACGGCTCTGGGACTGCCATCTCCTGCCTTGTGATGGAAAGTTGAAAGTTATGAATGGAGTAGTAGGTTATCGATAAGGAGAGTTAAAAGTGGCCAGAAGTTTCACGACCAACGTTTGAGGGAGGATCTAATTTTATGGAGTCGAAACTCTTATAGTGCACTAAGTTATGATGAGATAAATAAAAAAATAAATAAATACCCCCTCCAGCAGCTGCTTGCCACAGAGGTCTTGACAAGAGCCTGTCAGTTTCTATGCCACAGTAGAAGACCTCTGCTAAGTAAAATAATATATTTGATTCATGAGGAATATCAAATGTGGAGTGGAAGGTTTATAGAAGGCCACAGAAACAGGTTTGCATAAAATTCCGAGCAGCGAGATGACAAACATTAAAATTCAGTGGTCCAAATTCAAAGCTCCTGATAACACATTTCTGAACTTTTGCAAAAAAATAGGGGAAGGGGGAAAAACAGTTTTATAAACATTCATTATGAATGAAATTTTATTTTTGATTAAAAGAAAAAAAATGTTTTTAGTCGATTTTCAATAATATGAAGTCCACCTTCCAACACAGTTTCTAGTATTCGATTAAAAGAATAAGTTCATCTCAAATTTTCCTAAAATATATCTTATCGGCTTTTCGATTTTAAAAGGTCCCCAAACTACAGCCCAGGAAACAAACGGCGAACTAGAAATTTCAAGTTAATGTTCTAAATAACATACTATTATATTCGCCGAGGAAAAAACAATCACACAATTCTCATTAAAAAAATTTCTCCTCAATAATTTGAAATCTTTTCGCCTAAAGTTTTTGGATGTATCCATAAAAAAAAATTCTGCATTTCATTAAAAGCATCTGAAAATTAGACTGCATTGGCGTAACTAACAATCCAGATCTTTTTTAACTAATTTTTTATGACTCTCCCGCAATTTTGTCACTTTTCACTCGTCAGTTTTTGTTGCTTTTGGCTAGCTATTTTCGTCTCTTTTTCGCTCGTCGTTTGTCGATTCTCCAGTTTCTTTAGTCGAATTTTGCATGGCGGTTTTTTTGCTTTCCGCTCGCCATTTTTTCCACTTTTCGCTCGCTTTTTTTTCTCGTCACTTTTAACTCGCATTTTGTTTTTACGTTTTTTCCCCGCCATTTTTTTTTCATGTCACTTTTTTTTTTTTGCTTATTTCGCTCGCCATTTTTTTTTTTCATGTCACTCTTTTTTTTTTTGCTTTTTTCGCTCGCCATTTGTCGGTTCTCAGTTTGTCAATTTGTTGCTTTGTTGTATTTGTCAAAACGGTTGTTGCATCGTATCCTCCTAACCTGTTGACCAATCGCAATTGGTCAACAGGTTGGTTTTACATTAATGCGATTGGTCAACAGGTTGGAAGAATATGATGAAACAACCGTTTTGACAAATACAACAAAGCAACAAATTGACAAACTGAGAACCGACAAATGGCGAGCGAAAAAGCAAAAAAAAAAGCGAGTTAAAAGTGACGAGAAAAAAAAAGCGAGCGAAAAGTCAAGAGGTTGGGAGGATATAACAGCGAGTTATGTACCAAATGAAAGCTTGTGACACGGATAGTGTCACAGGCTTTAAAAACTGAACTCACAACACTTTAACTGATAGCACGATACTCATTCCATTCATTTATTCCTCATCCCCAATCACGTGAGAACGGACGAGAAAAATTAATGAAAAGCACACGTGACTCGGCCTTTTGAATCAACGATTTGCCATCATTTCTCTATCCTCTGAGCAAACACTTATTTTACGATATCCTGACTCTGACACCGACACGTTTCCGACCCGCAACGAGATTCGCTCTTCTGTCCAGCCACACCCATCGCCATCAAATTAGCGAACAGAAATAATTGGAGGAGGGATATAAACAATCGCAAAATCTCGACCGTGACTCCCACTGCCATTACAAACTGTTCCATGAATTATTAAAGAGAAAAATATTGATCCCGCTTAATTTTTTTTATCTCGATGTTTCCACAGCATCATATGTTTTCAGATTTTCCCCTTGATACGCATTAATTTCATATTAGCAAAAGGAAATCCCCCCCCCCCTTATTTTTCCATTTGTTTCTACCACTTTGTTTTCGCTAAATTTCTCTCTATCATTCACATCTTTCAAATCCGCGTGAAGTCTTCCTTTTAACGTGCGTCAATTCCTCAGAAATCTGACACTTTTCTTCTCCTTTGCCACCTCTTTCTGCTTCCCTCCATCCGAATCTCTTTCCTCATTTCAATTATCCCTCTCCTCTCTCGCTTTTGTCTCTGCCACCGCATCTTGTGCTCTTTGCTCCATTTAAGTGCACATTTACAAAATCTGTCCCCAGACTCCTTTCTCCTCTTTTCCTTTCCACAGCTTCTCTCCTACTTTTCTCTTCACCCCCCCCCCCACTCTTCACTCACTCTTCATCTTATGACTATACATCCTCCAACAGCAACTCTCTGCTCCATCCTCATCCCCACCGCAACCCATCTCTTTCTGCTCTATAGATTTTAGATTTCCTAGGCGACCGCTTCTAGCAGGCGGGTCGTCTCTTGATGCCGTAGACGCTGTCTCTGGAACATTACTTAAGCACTCTCCTAATTACACGAGCAGGCAGATCGGGAGAGATTTAATTGATGAAGGTGCCCCAGCACGTGAAACGTCTGTAAATTAAAGGGGGAGGGGGAGATATAAACGAGCCCAGCGTGAACCTGGCTACACGGGCCACGTGTGGCTGCTAGCGCCAGTCTCAGCCGTATTAATGAGTGCCCGCCTGATGAAATACTAGTTAAATACATTTGGCTGCCATAACGGTCTGGCAGAAGGATTTCTGTGATAGATTGCAGGCGGCAGGAACGTCGAACAGCGGCTTTAATGGAACACACCCGCTTCAAGTGTGTTGCCAAGGTTGTGCGTGAAGTAATGAAGGTTGACTTTCAAAACTTGCTTTCTACAACAGCTTGAGGAGAACGCCGAAAAAAAAGGAGAACTTTTTGGTATTTGACATTTGAATGACGGAAAAATTCCCGCACTTTCTATCCTGTACTAGATAGCTACTTAGCATTGTGATCCGAAACACATTTCACAAGGTATTTTTCACCTACAATACGGCTGATAACTATGAGGCGTATAGGTAAATCTCTCAGATAAGACTTCTTATAACCTGACTTAAATACGTCAGTTGTTGAGTTACAAAATCATCTTATCCAAACACTATTACAATTTCAGTAAAAACAATGAGAATAAATGGATATATTTCAATTTCCACAAAACAACCAAACCACATAGTTTAAACTTTATAAAACGAAAAATTTAACTTCAGCTTATAGGTTTCACCGTTGAGATTGCGCAGATGACGCCTCGTCAATTCTCTTCGATCATTGGTTGAATGGCAGGTCATTGACCTATCATCTATGGGAACTATCTACGCATCAACTGCGCAGTCTCATTGTCTTCCCAGGTGTCATTCACGTTATATCATAACCTGTTAGCTTAATCTGTAATCATACACCATCTTTAAGCCTTTATTTTTCTATTTCTCCCATCTACAGGGTATTAAAGTTAAGCTTTCTTAAACTCAGGAGTTGGGCTGGGTTGTTTTACCTCTGAGCGGCACTTTTTTGCACACCATGGGCTAAATGGCCAGGTCACATGGACCCCGAAGTCTCAGAGAAGATTGGGGGCGGGGACCCACTGGAACAGCTGTTGGGAGACAGATGGTAGCCTCCCGTCAAGGCCATTCAGCGTGTTCTTTAACGTACACAAGGAATGGCTCTCCCGCACACGTGACCACGGCTTAACGTCCCATCCGACGGACGGCGGCCTTTCCAAGCCCATCGGTGTCCCCTACTGATCGTGGGCAGGGCAGAGAATTTTGCGGAGATAAATCTCAACGCTGACCCAGCTGGGACTCGAACCTGGGAACTACAGATTACGAGCCTGGGGCACTACCGACTGAGCCACTCCCGCCCCCTTTAAACTTAGGAGATTTCTTTTGTTACAAGATAAACGTATACTAAAGAATGTTCATTTTAAACTTGAGACTTAGGATTTCTCACTGGGTTGCTTTCGGTCGTTTTACCTCTGAGAGACAATTTCTTTTGGCACACAATGGGAAAATCGTCAGATTACAAAGCTCCCAAGGCGAATTAAACTTTCTTTCCACAAAGCTGAAGGATATCTCAGAGTTTAAACTCATATAAAACAGTAGTTCCCCACAATGGGAGAGAAAGGGTCGAGCCACAAGGGTTGACCTTGACCCCAAAGGGTCGGTACATCCCAGGCTGACAAGAAGCAGGCTATTGCAGAACTGTGTCTCAAAGAAGATTGGGGTAGAGGGTTGGGTTGTTTTATCTGAGCGGCACTTTTTTGCACACCATGGGCTAAATGGCCAGGTCACAAGGACCCCGAAGGCTCAGAGAAGGTTGGGGGAGGGGACCCACTGGAACAGCTGTTGGGAGACAGATGGTAGCCTCCCGTCAAGGCCCTCCAGCGTGTTCTTTAACGTGCACAGGGTATGGCTCTCCCGCACACGGGGCCACGGCTTAACGTCCCATCCGACGGACGGCGGCCTTTCCAAGCCCATCGGTGTCTCCTACTGACCGTGGGCAGGGCGGGGAATTTTGCGGAGATAAATCTCAACGCTGACCCAGTTGGGACTCGAACCTGGGAACTGCAGATTACGAGCCTGGCGCGCTACCGACTGAGCCACCCCCGCCCCTGGGGTAGAGGAATCCACCGGACAGCTATGAGGAGACAGATGGTAGCCTCCCGTCAAGGCCATCCAGCGTGTTCTTTAACGTACACAGGGTATGGCTCTCCCGCACACGGGGCCACGGCTTAAAGTCCCGTCCGACGGACGGCGGTCTTTCCAAGCCCGTCTGTGTCTCCCTTTCAGATCGAGTGCAAAACGGGAGTTAGCGAAGAAAACTTTCAAGTCATGCACAGTTGGGACTCGAACCTGGTAACTTCAGATTACGAGCCTCGCGCACTATCCACTGAACCAGTCTCCCCCCTCCCCCTTACAGCTCACTGCAATGAGTTATATTCCAAGAGAGTAGAAAAAGTACATTCCCCCTCTTTCCATAACGTGCCAGCAGTCGAATAAGCATGATGCACTGCATAAAATAAGCATGTCTGTATTAGCATCATTTCGTGGGTAGGTAAGAGAAAGAGCTGGTGTTATTTTTCTGCATGCTCTTATGATGATTATCCATATTTGTTTCACGATCAATCCCTCTGCTCCCTCGCTTTTGTCTCTGCCACCGCAACTTGTGTTCTTTGCTCCATTTAAGTGCACATTTACAAAATCTGTCCCCAGACTCCTTTCTCCTCTTTCCCTTTCCACAGCTTCTCTCCTACTTTTCTCTTCACCCCCCCCCCCCCCCCCCCCCCGCACTCCTCACCCAGCTTTTTATGAACAACTCTCCGGAAACCTGGAATGTTGGAAGTCGTAAATATAATCACAGGAGCACTTTTTAAATAACGATTCTTTGATGGACATCCGTCAAACTTCGTTCTAATCTCCATCCAGGGACGTACTCAGGAGGTCAGACCCCCTCCCCCCTCCGAAAATCTAGTCGCCTTAGGAGAAATCTCAAATTTATGTACCTGCTTTGAAATCCAAAACACTTAGAAATGTATAATTTTATTTTAGCTCCATATTTTATGTCGGATATAAAACTAGGATTATTTTGCAGTTTGGGTTACTGGGGTAAATTAGCCTCTGGGTTGGGTTGTTTTACCTCTGAGCGGCACTTTTTTGCACACCATGGGCTAAATGGCCAGGTCACATGGACCCCGTAGGCTCAGAGAAGGTTGGGGGAGGGGACCCACTGGAACAGCTGTTGGGAGACAGATGGTAGCCTCCCGTCAAGGCCATCCAGCGTGTTCTTTAACGTGCACAGGATATGGCTCTCCCGCACACGGGGCCACGGCTTAACGTCCCATCCGACGGACGGCGGCCTTTCCAAGCCCATCGGTGTCCTCTACTGACCGTGGGCAGGGCGGAGAATTTTGCGGAGATAAATCTCAACGCTGATCCAGCTGGGACTCGAACCTGAGAACTACAGATTACGAGCCTGGCGCGCTACCGACTGAGCCACCCCCGCCCCAAATTAGCCTTTGTCAAACTCACTTAAGTCCGCTGCCTTTCCCATCTGAAGAACAAGAATAACACTGATTAACAAAACTCAGTGTCACGTGTTATTTATGTTTTCACGAGCTTCACACGCGCTATTGTTTATCTGCAGTTGCTTCGATTTGCATAAAGACGCGCTCGTCATAATGTTTTGGCTCTTCGGTATAATAGTTTCCACAGTAACCGTAACTGCAAAATAACCGAAACTAGATTTTGAAAAAAGCGAAAAAAAGTAATTGGGAAACTGTGATGTCTAGTCCGGTAGGAGAAACGATTACCCCTACGCCAGTCGAGGACGATGAATTTGTGCCTTAATTACTTTCACCTTTACTTTGGTGAAATGACAGGTTCGCGGATTGTTACACTCGTACGGACGTGTGCCTCAGATTTGCTGCGTCAAGTGATGAATAAAAATGTGTCCAACAATTCCCAAATGAGAGTTGTATGAGGACGACACAGTTTATTCACACTATATACAGTTACATGTTGGGGATGCTCTCAACTCCGTAGGCCTTTGCTGCTGCAAACAATTACACAATGAGGTGGAGAACCGCACACTTTGCTGATTCTCACTTTACCGACCTCAAACTCGGCGAAAGGATAATGAACCTTTGCCTACAATGTGGTTCACACAGAACTGTATCAGATTCACCAAGAATCTCGATTCTCACTTAGAATCGAACCCTCTCCTTAAGGGTTTTTCTTTCTGATAAAGAGCTGCGTCACCTTGACGCGCATCAAATGTCCTTCCAGTTTGACAGCTATGCTCGAAACTGTTGTTTCATTCTTCGCAGCTCATCTGCTCTCGCTGACACTCGTACCCCAGGCTAATCGTAAAGGCCATTAAAAAGGCTTTTGGAACCTATGATCTCATTCAGGCAGCCAGCTTAGACCCAAAAGCAACATTTACGAGTCACATCCCCGCAATTGCACTTCCAAGAACACACTTAATGCATAGAAATATTTACAATAACAAAAATACAATAAAATGCAACAATAAATAAAAATAAATAAATTAGAGGGACATGACAGAAACTTTACTGGAGCATTATTCTCAGACTACAACCGAAACTAAATTCTTAGAGACTCTCCCACTGAAACTAAATTCTCAACCTGTCATGACCCCCCTAGAGTATTTTTAGGGCGGCACAACTTTTAGGCCGTGATGTGTTCTTTGCTGCAAAAATCAAGGCAAATTCCTGGACCCACAATCAAGTTAACAGACATTTGCAATAATGAGAACTGAGATAATTTTTCAGTTAACAATAAAATACACATTTATTAACAAAATTACCTTCAAACATTCTACACATATGCAGTTCCCACTTTTGGGACAGATTCAACAATGTCTCTAGCATGACCCCTTTCAATTAAGGAAACTTTACAAGTTTATTACTCAACAGTCCTTAATCAACAGTTCATGATGCGGAGCTACTTGCTCGTGACTCTAACAGTCCTTAACAGTTAAGATGGTTCCGCTCTGGTACCGTGACGGCCGTTCACAGAAATACATTCAAATGCAAAAGAAAGTGGAGCCAGTTTCATTACAGTACCCCCTTACCTCGGCAAGTCAGGAGTCCCTCGGGAAGGCAATCACTGGGCCGCTGCACTCCAAGTTGCTGGGAGCCTGGGCTGCTTAGCACTTCCCCCGCACATACACTGTTCACACTTTGGGATTCTGCTAACTGGAGAGGACCATTGCTACCGAACACACAGCCTGGACGAGAAGAAGAGACTGACTGTTTTCGCCAAATTCTTTCTTGTCCTTTTTCGCTGGCCCTCCTTGTGGAGATCACCTACGCTCATGTGCAGCTGTACGGGATTGGCCAGAGTAGCCAAGGTGCGAATCTCAGCTCCCCTCCGGCCAACATTGTTTACCAGGCATGTCACGTAGTTCCTCTGCCATCTGGGGTTCCAGGTTCAATCTGGAAAGTTCGGGGCCTGCGGCCGAGTTCCTCTTCGTTGAACTGGACACAAAAATGGAGGCAGTCGAAAATGTCACTATTAAAATGGAGTCTAATATAATGTCGTCCCGAAGCCTATGAAGTCTTGGCCACGTAATTTTATTACGTGGGCATGACAACCCCCCCCCCCATCCCCAAATTAAATTCTGGGAACGTGCTTGTCTCCATCAAAATTATAAGGAAGAAAATTGACTTAATAAATCTAGTTTCCTTTTGGTATGCCCTACAACGCAAAAAGAAAGCTGCATCTGAGATCACATCGTATTCAACTATCTCAGGAATGATGTGGTACTGATTACACGGTCCCGACTGTGGTACTGCAGTTAGTTCCATAATATACTTTAAATTCCTACTTTAAATAATGTAATCTACACTAGAATATCATGTGAGGTTTTCTCTTTGTCGCATCACAAAAAATTCACTGTGACCGCATTAAAAAAAGTGAAATGCTAAGAATTTATTTACAGACTTGTTAGGGAAACTTATTATAGAAAAAACGAATTTTTTCAGACTGCAAAAGCTTTCATTTTTCATTTTTAACATATAAATAATCCCTCATCATTAAATATGTACAGACTGTGTGTGACTACCATACTTTACACGTCTTTGGTTAAAAGAAAGGCTTTTATAATAAAGTAAGGGATGTTTTCAGTTTGAATATATAATGATGGATCATTAAATTCGTGAACTGCCGTCTCCAACAATGTCATATCCCCCAAATTTATTTATTTTTATTTATTGTTGCATTTTATTGTATATTTGTTATTGTAAATATGCAGCAGCAAAGGCCTACGGAGTCGAGAGCATCCCCAGCACGTGATTGTGATAATTGTTGATAATATTGATATAAGTGTGAATAAACTGTGTCATCCCTATACAACTCTCGTGGTGAATTGTTCGAGACATTTCTAGACATCACTTGGCACAGCAAGTCTGAGGCATATGTCGGTACGGGTGTAACAATCTGCTAACAAGAGGAAGAAAATTTCTGCTGAGAGAAGGAAGAAATAGTGCAAGAAATTTAAAAGAATTTGTAATTCTGTGTCAATGATTCGTGAAAGTGAGAAATCTGCTAGCAGCTCAGTGGGATAAGCCGCATCCAGTGCAGTGTTATTTACCCCTACGTCATTTTTGAGGACGATTTCCCCGAGTGCTACATCATCCAGATCTTCGCTGAGATTCCGTGTGCCAAGGTCCGTCACTGTGAAAGAGGTTTCTAGTTTTGGAAGGAGACTCCAGGTGCAGCAGGCGAGTGAGCAGAGCCGATCTTCGCGGGAAGGAGAAGTCTGTGGTTTTTCTGTCTTTTTAATTTTTGTACTTATTTGAGTTGCCAATGATGCTGAGGAGTCGCGATAAAACTAAGGGTGGAAATGAGCAGGACGGGAGCGTTGATTTAACCAGACACATTGAGGCTGGGGAAAGTGGGGAAGTTACCGAAATTGATAGTATTGATAGTGATGTTAGGGTAGAACAGGGTGCTAGCGGATGTGGTTCGAATCCGGTCGAAATGAGTGATTCAGATCCGAAATGAGTCTCGGAGAGGGAGATGCAATACCGAAGAGAGAAAGAAGAAAGAGATAGGGAATTAATAAGATTGGAAATGGATTATAGAAGAGAGAAAGAAGAAAGAGATAGGGAATATACGAGAAAGAAAAAAGGAAGAAGAAAAAGATAGGGAGGAGGAAGAAAGAAATAGGCAATATGAAAGAGAGGAAAAAGAAAATGATAGGGAGGTAGAATTAAACGATTAGCTCTAGAAGAAGAGAAACGGGCTTGGTTGGTAGAGAAGAGGATGCTGGAAAAGGAAAGGGAAGCTAGGGAATTAGTTTGGCAAGAGAAAGAATATATGAGTAGTGTTGAAGGTAAGACAAAAGTGGAAAATAAAGGTGATAATTCTGTTAATATTGCAAGTAAAGATAACTTCCAGCAAAAATAAAAATTTAGCTGTTAAGTGATTGTCAGGATAATCCGATAAGACTGAATAAGTTTCAAAGGTTTTAATGCAGATAATGCAGGAGGTAATAATAACTCTGATGGTGAGAGTGTAATAGAAGTAAAGTGTTTGTTAAAAGTGTTAGATCTTGTTTTGATGAAAGGAATTATATGACTGAGCAAGGCAAAATGGTTTAATGAATATAAAGGTACTACGAGAAAAGTATTAGGTAATACTGTAGATATTATTAAAAGTCAGGATGTCAGTAACTTGAAGAGTAATGAATATGGCGATGTGCAAGCCGGCAGAAAAGTTAATGATGAGGCTGTGTCGAAGTTTGGCGAATGCCCGAAGAGTTTTAAGTATGATAGTGCTGAGAAGTCATTAGGTAAGAAGGGTTGTGGTGAAGTCAGGTTTATACCTAATGCAGCTGGTAAATCAACAAACTAACTGCAAAGATCGGAGTAATATTCCGTTAAAGGGTCTCCATGTTGACAGCAAAGCCCTTGATGATAAAGTAAATTATACAAATCAGATGTTCAGTAATAATGTTGATTCTGAGATAAAGGATGGTATCTCGTGCAAGAATAACGTTTAATTTAAACACGGAAACTCAATAAAAAGCAGTGATAGAAGAAATAGAAGATTTGTTAGGAAAAGGTCGGGAAGCAAAGGAAACAAATCCGTAGGAAAACAAGCGCTAATGAAATTTGAAAAGAATAGAACTTTTGGATTCTGAACAAGGAGGAAGAATTGCAAAATGAAAGATAAAGCGCGAGCAATAGCCTTTAATTATGAAGGAATTAAGAGACTAACAGATGCCAGGAAGACTGAAAGGGAGAATCCTCGATGCCTCATCATCATTGATACCGGGCATCGAGCAAAATTCAGATGCCAGCTAACCTGCAAAAGCTCTAACCCAGTGTCTCGCAAACTGTGTGCCGCGAGAGATTTTCAAATTGAGACTAGATATTCCAAAGATTTCATTTTGACTTGACTTGTGTTATCGACGTGCTTTAATATCGACGTGCTTTAATAAAAATCTTTCAGATTTTATCAACTGGGATCTTGTAAGTATTTATCAAGCTTTTTCCAAATTTTGGTATTAATTTTTGACTATTTCAAGCCATAGAATGGACAAATATTTAAAACAAACACCGAGTTATGATTAATTATATTTATTATTATATTTATTTTAAATAAAATGCATTTAACGAAATTTAAATTTTCCTCTTTTTACGTAACCATCAAAAATTCTTTTTTAGGTGTGCCGCGGAAAAAAAATTAGATTCAGTGTGCCGCGGAAAAAAAATTAGATTCAGTGTGCCGCGGAAAAAAAATTTAGATTCAGTGTGCCGCAGAGTAAAAAAAGTTTGCGAGACACTTGCTCTAACCAGTCGGAGTTTAGTCTATCCAACATCCAACAGCACTCTGTTGTTAAGGAAGTTCTGTGGGGGGGGGGGTTTATTAGGCTAGGGGTTGAAATGGAAAGGGGTGAGCTGGCAACTCAAAGGGGTGTAAAAATGAAAAGGGACGGAATCCATCCCACTCGCTTGTGAGTAGATGTTCTGCTCGGATAGTCAAGGTCACCCGATCTGCGAACACTGAAAGAAGTGAACTGAAGTTAATTACATCTGAGTGGCTGAGATGTTTTGTGCACAATTAAATTAACTTGACAGTCTTTGGGTGAGGACATTGCTCAACAGCCAGCTGGCTGTCATGGACATTATAGTGAAAATAGGCATGGGTTTTATAAGTATAGTAAAAACTGATAAAACTCTTTGAGGAAGGGATGTGTCATGTCCCTCTAAATTATTTTTATTTATTGTTGCATTTTATTGTATTATTTTCATTGTAAATATTTTTATGTATTAAGTGTGTGCTTGGAAGTGCTATTGTGGGGATGTGACTCACAAGACTTTGTTTTCGGATCTGAGCTGGCTGGCTGTGTGGGTGACCTGTCCAGGAAGCCTTTTATGGCCTGTTACAACTAGCCTGGGGTGCGAGGTCGGTGCAGCAGCAGAAAAAAAAAACCCTCAAGCAGCTGCTTGTCACAGAGGTCTGACAGGAGCCTGTCAGTTTATATGCCAAAGTAGAAGATCTGAGAGGATGGCAGGACCTCAGCAGAAAACAACACGAACATCCATGCCTTACCCGGGGCTCGAACCCAGGTCCCATAGATCAGTAGCCAAGCGCGCTAACCACTCGGCCACGGGCGTAGCTGTCGAGAGGGAGGGATGTTTAAACGCTCGTCAAAAGAACGCCACTCTTACTCGAAGGAAATCCTTAAGGAGAGAGTTCGATTCTAAGTGAGAGTCAAGATTCTTGGTGAATCTGATACAGTTCTGTGGATTCTGTGTGAACCACATTGTAGGCAAAGGTTAATTATCTTTTGTCTTTTCGCCGAGTTTGAGGTCGGTAAAGCGAGAATCTGCAAAGGGTGCGGGTCTCCACCTCATTGCGTAACTGTTTTTGCAGCATCAAAGGCCTATGGAGTCGAGAGCATCTCCAACATGTGATTGTATATAAGTGTGAATAAACTGTGGCGTCCCTATACAACTTTCGTGCGTGAATTGTTGGACACATTTCTAGACATTACTTGGAGCAGCAATTCTTTGCTGAGGCATACGTCGGTAAAAAAATAAATACCCCCTCAAGCATCTGCTTGCCACAGAGGTCTGACAGGAGCCTGCCAGTTTATATGCCATAGTAGAAGGTCTGAGAGGATGGCAGGACCTCAGCAGAAAAACGACACATACATTCATGCCTTAATCCGGGGCTCGAACCCAGGTCCCGTAGATCAGTAGCCAAGCGTGCTAACCACTCGGCCACGGGACGGCAAAAAATAAATACCCCCTCAAGCAGCTGCTTGCCACAGGTCTGACAGGAGGTTGTGGCATATAAACTGACAGGAGCCTGTCAGTTTATATGCCACAATAGAAGGTCTGAGAGGATGGCAGGACCTCAGCAGAAAAACGACACAAACAGCCATGCCTTACCCATGGCTCGAACCCAGGTCCCGTACGGGTGAAAAAACCCGCGAACCTGTCATTTCACTGAAATAAGGGTGAAGATAATCAAGAGACTAATTCAGCACATCACAAACAATTAACGACTTTTAGTATGAATTAATACATGATATATGGCAATACAGCACAGACAGTAGCGAAAATGGCTCAAGTGTATGATTGTCCAGATCTTATGTCATACTCCGTGGAATCGCTGCCATCTCTGAAGCATTTGTGATACTTAATCAATCACAGAATTTTTTAAACAGTCAATACTGAGGCATATTATTATTGTTCAACAATTTGTATTTTTACTTGAAATTGACCACATAGAGTGTTGGCTTCATCAGGACAATGCCACAGGTCCTACCGCAGGAACAACTATGCGTATGTTAAGTTGGTTGTTTTACATCTGAGCGGCACTTTTTTGCACACCATGGGCTAAATGGCCAGGTCACATGGACCCCGAAGGCTCAGAGAAGGTTGGGGGAGGGGACCCACTGGAATAGCTGTTGGGAGACAGATGGTAGCCTCCCGTCAAGGCCATCCAGCGTGTTCTTTAACGTACACAAGGAATGGCTCTCCCGCACACGGAGCGACGGCTTAACGTCCCATCCGACGGACGGCGGCCTTTCCAAGCCCATCGGTGTCCCCTACTGACCGTGGGCAGGGCGGGGAATTTTACGGAGATAAATCTCAACACTGACCCAGCTGTGACTTGAACTGGGAACTGCAGATTACGAGCCTGGCGCGCTACCGACTGAGCCACCCCCGCCCCACGTATGTTAAGTGATAAATTATTTTGCAAAATCTTGTCCCTTAAGTCTTTTGATTTGGCTTCCACCGATTATTTATTTTTCTGTATATTGTGGGGATATCTGAAGAACAGTGTGAACGAAAACAAACCACTACTAATCACCTAAAATAAAATACTGAAGGTGCAATTTCAAATATTGGTCTAGTTACACTTTAGAGAGGCGCCCGGAAGAAGCTGAAACGAACAGAATACTGCTTAATTCAGTATTATTATGTATGTACATTTTTTTGTATTTCAACACATTTTTCAGAGGAAATGCAATTTTGAGTTGTGTTTAAAAATTAATACCTCGTGTAAAGACTTTCAGAGCATACTTATCAAGAGAAAAATGTTTGTTTTACTCTCACTATGCAATCGAACTTTCATTGACGACAAGAATCAAAAACTTGTAGCTAACCATGATATAAAAATCAAGCTCAAATAGTGATTAATGTTAAATTGAAGACAATCACACTTTTATCATTGGCTTTCAATTGAATTTAAGTAATTCTACTTTAAAATCATTCCACTACTTTTCATTTTTTTGCTGTCAAGCTAATTTTTCCTGTGAAGCTCTATATTTCTCCTTTGTGAAACTTCAATGAATTGGTCAAAGAGGCACCGAATGCAGTCTCCCAATTAAGATCTATCTTTGGAAACTTAAAATCACTCAGGATGAACTGGCCACTTAAAACGAAAAAAAAAAGGGAACACCACTTGTGTGATGGAAAGACTACAAAGACCAAACACAACTCTACCCTCACCTTTTCTCAACTTTGAAGGGAGCGGCTCAGTCGGTAGTTCCCAGGTTCGAGTCCCAGCTGTGTCAGCGTTGAGATTTATCTCCGCAAAATTCCCTGCCCACGGTCAGTAGGGAACACCGATGGGCTCGGAAAGGCCGCCGTCCGTCGGATGGGACGTTAAGCCGTGGCTCCGTGTGCGGGAGAGCCATACCCTGTGCACGTTAAAGAACACGCTGGATGGCCTTGACGGGAGGCTACCATCTGTCTCCCAACAGCTGTTCCAGTGGGTCCCCTCCCCCAACCTTCTCTTCTCCCCAGCCTTCGGGGTCCATGTGACCTGGCCATTTCGCCCATGGTGTGCAAAAAAGTGCCGCTCAGAGGTAAAACAACCCAACCCCACGTGGGTTCAGATCTCGTCGAACAAAAATGTTTAATGGAATTAGATTAGGAAATTTGATACACATATCATAGAACCAGTGCAATTTAGAAGAGTAAACGGTGATTTCCTTTTTGGAACTCCCTACTAGTTATACTTTGAAGTGTCATTTGGGACGACGTTTCACAATGGTAAAAACGATCCACATGATCGGGTCCATGTGATCGGGTCCAAACGATCCACATGATCGGGTCCTTCGGGGTCCATGTGACCTGGCCATTTCGCCCATGGTGTGCAAAAAAGTGCCGCTCAGAGGTAAAACAACCCAACCCCACGTGGGTTCAGATCTCGTCGAACAAAAATGTTTAATGGAATTAGATTAGGAAATTTGATACACATATCATAGAACCAGTGCAATTTAGAAGAGTAAACGGTGATTTCCTTTTTGGAACTCCCTACTAGTTATACTTTGAAGTGTCATTTGGGACGACGTTTCACAATGGTAAAAACGATCCACATGAAACATCCAGCTTCTTTTTCTGTCCCCAACGAGGTCGAATCTGGTTTCAGCAACAGAACATCTTTATTTCAGTTAAGACAAAAAATTATTGTACATCTTAAACGTTTTTTAATTTTATTATTCAATGTAAAATGAAAAAAATCCCGATCCTCAAACAGCGTAGCCCCAGAGGCCAGCCTGCCATTTTAATATGCCACAGAGAAAATCTGTGAAAAATGCGAGATCCAAAGGATAGCACAGAAACATTCCCACTTTCTCCGGGGCTTGAACCTGGATCCCTTTGATCAGTAGCTAAGCACGCTAACCAATCAGTCACCGTGAAGGTATCACTCGATGATTCGAAGTTATTTTCTCGTTTATAATATCGGCACATAATTGCTTTAGAGAATTTTTGAAATATTTTCCTGAACTTACCAGTTTTACGGCCACAAAATTAAATTTCGTTAATTCAGACATTTTAGATTTTACTTGTATTGTTGAACACTCTTATTATCATTATAGTCACTCTTTTGTTCAAGTATAAATTTCATATAAAGTACATTGGTATCAACAGCCGAACCACAAATACCGGAGTTCTTTGTATTTGAGTTGATACGGGTCGATTTCGACCTATGTTGAAAGTGGAG
Organism: Ryuthela nishihirai; assembly: GCA_038380435.1. Taxonomy (NCBI): domain Eukaryota; kingdom Metazoa; phylum Arthropoda; class Arachnida; order Araneae; family Heptathelidae; genus Ryuthela; species Ryuthela nishihirai. The sequence goes on along the minus strand of JAWZYU010000011.1, from coordinate 41,643,960 downwards.
TTGGGTTGTTTTACCTATGAGCGGCATTTTTTGCACACAATGAGCTAAATGGCTAGGTCACAAGGACACCGAAGGCTCAGAGAAGTCTGGGGGAGGAGACCCTTGGAACAGCCGATGGGAGACAGTTGGTAGCCTCCGTCAGTCTGGGGGAGGAGACCCATTGGAACAGCTGATGGGAGACAGTTGGTAGACATCCAGCTTGCGTGTTCTTTAACGTGCACAGGGTATGACTCTCTCCCGCACGCGGATCCACGGATTAACATCCCATCCGATGGACGGCGACCTTTCCGAGCCCATCGGTGCTATGTTGGAAGAGGTTGTAATTTGCTGCACAGTTGAAAGAATTAGATCTCACAAGCCTCTGTAACGTTCTATGGTGTTCCTCCTACAGCATCGGTTAGGCTTACCATACATACGGCATTGGTCTGGATTGTCCAGGATTTCAATAGCTGCCCTGGGTTTTAAAATATCCGGGATTCCAAAATTTCTTCTCAAAAGTACTAACATTTTATTTGTTTACTTTCCGCCAAGGAATTATAAAGTATGAAGAAGCTCTTATATACTTTCTTTGGCAAAAGCATTATCTATGTCCCCGTAGAGATAATGTAAAACACTCTCGACTGAGAAATCGACCGTGTATATTGCACAAAAACCCCACAACAAACAAGGGTAGGGCAAAACTGGTTTGGTTGGCTCTCTGCATATTAATTTGTTAGTAGTATTTCTTTTACATTACCTTTGTCCCTTTATTACTTTTAGGGGCGGGGGTGGCTCAGTCGGTAGCGCGCCAGGCTCGTAATCTGCAGTTCCCAGTTCCGAGTCACAGCTGGGTCAGTGTTGAGATTTATCTCCGCAAAATTCCCCGCCCTGCCCACGGTCAGTAGGGGAGACCGATGGGCTTGGAAAGGCCGCCGTCCGTCGGATGGGACGTTAAGCCGTGGCCCCGTGTGCGTGAGAGCCATACCCTCTGCACGTTAAAGAACACGCTGGATGGCCTTGACGGGAGGCTACCATCTGTCTCCCAACAGCTGTTCCAGTGGGTCCCCTCCCCCAACCTTCTCTGAGCCTTCGGAGTCCATGTGACCTGGCCATTTAGCCCATGGTGTGCAAAAAAGTGCCGCTCAGAGGTAAAACAACCCAACAACTTTATTACTTTTCATTTTATTTAATTCTACATTTATTTGTTCTTTTATGTAAAGAACACTTTTCTGTTCATTATTTGGCATTCAAAAAATCTTGCCACACCGCTCGATAAGCGTCCGGGATTAATTCATAAAAATTATGTCAAGCCTAAATAACTGACATCTGCCACAATTACTTTCGCCAGAAGTTCAGATTTCTACCTGCTAACAATATTTTGGACACACTTTATAAACACTTTATAAACTTGGACATTCTTCTGATTTCCATAGTTTTGTCAATCGCTGAATCAATTCGTCGAACACCGATATTTAACTTTTATTTTTGGTAGTATTTAATTCGAATATTATTCCGCTTATAAAACATTTCACTATTCTATATCCAATAGCTCTTTGTGTAGCTGTTACAATGTGCATTAATCACATCTGATACTGGGAAAGGGGTAGATTCAGTAGATCGCGTGTCAGGTTCACGATCTGATTGAATTATTTTGAATCAGAACATTTTTCGTTAACGATCAGAACATTTTTCTTCTTAGAACAATTTTTCTTTAACGTGCACAGATTGGAGTCCCAGTTGTGCTGGCGTTGAGATTAATTTACATTAATCTTCACTCTGTCTTCGGTGAGAAAGGGGATAGCGATTTACTTGGAAAGGTCGCCGTCCGTCGGATGGGAAGTTAAGCCATGACTCCGTGTGCGGATGAGCCATACTCTGTGCACTTCAAGAGCAAGATGAATGACTCTGACGGGAGGCTGCCATCTGCCTCCTAGCAGCCATTCAGTTGATCCACTTCTGCAATCTTATCTGAACCCTTAAGGGTCTTTGTAACCTGGCCATCTAGCCCATTGCGTGCAAAACAGCGCCACTAATATGTAAAGCACCCAACATATCAGTCACTTTAGCTATTTGATTTTGCTTAACTTTAACATTTTTATAGAGTATTATCTCCGATTCTACTTCTATCAAAAGATACAACAATAAGTCTTGGGGCATTTCTTCCATCTCCATGTATAATGGGAAATTTCATCTAAATGTATCTCACTAAAATAAGGATTGGGTTGTTTTACCTCTGAGCGGCACTTTTTTGCACACCATGGGCAGGTCACATGGACCCCGAAGGATCAGAGAAGGCGACCCACTGGAACAGCTGTTGGGAGACAAATGGTAGACTCCCGTCAAGGCCATCCAGCGTGTTCTTTATCGTGCACAGGGTATGGCTCTCCCGCACACGGGGACACGGCTTAACGTCCCATCCGACGGACGGCAGCCTTTCCAAGGCCCATCGTTGTCCCCTACTGACCGTGAACAGGGAATGTTGCGGAGATAAATCTCAACGCTGACCCAGCTGGTACTCGAACCTGGGAACTGCAGATTACGAGCCTGGCGCGCTACCGACTGAGCTACCCCTGCCCCACTAAAATAAGGTAAGTAATATTAAAAACAATAAAATACTAAAAGAATTGCCATGTTCCTCTTATAATTCATGAACTCCGTGGATTCTGTACCAAAGCCCGCAAACATTTAATCATGGCAAAATTTCAGGGTATAACAGATTCCCTGCATTTAATCTCTCAGCTTATATTTTTCATTTCCTGAATTTAACTGCAACTAATCTTAGCATTAACTGTTTCAACTAATAAGAGAAATCATTTCAGCTAAAAAAAAGACAGAAATGAGATTTTTCCTTCCTTCCTTTCTATAATCAAAATCGTATCACTTTTTCATCAGTCACTCAGTGCTTCAGTCACAGGGCATTCTGATGCTTACATTATAGACATCTCCACTCTAATCATGTACAGTCTCTCAAAAAATATCCGAACATTACGGTTGATTTCAGAATTCAGAAAAAAATCTGGCAGCGATTTTTTTTTAGAAAATAGTGATCTGGCAACCTTCGTGTCACGTGATTACAGAATTCAGGAAAAATATCTGGAGCGTGTACAGCAACTGTACACGCTCCAGTTACCGTTCACAGCAAACTGGAGCGTGTGCAGTTACTGCACACGCTCCAGTTTGCTGTGAACCGTAATTGCACACGCTCAATATTTCCGTGAGTGAGCCCACACGATCCAATGTGCTGTGAACATTAACCGCAACCGCTCCAGTTTGCTGTGAACGGTAACTGCACACGCTCCATATTCATTGCATTATATATTCATACGCATTATACATATTAAAAAATATCCGAACACTATGGTCGATTTCAGAATTCAGAAAAAAATCTGGCAACGATTTTTTTTAAGAAATCAGTGATCTGGCAACCTTCGTGTCACGTGACACGAAGGTTGCCAGATCACTAATTTCTAAAAAAAAATCGTTGCCAGATTTTTTCCCCTAAATTGTGAAATCAACCATAGTGTTCGGATATTTTTTTGAGCGACTGTATTCTCGATTCACATCTGACACGACGAATGACGTCACAATAAACAGGGAAAAAATCACCGTTACATTCGCGGGGACATCGAATTGGGTAGAAATAGAAACAAATATTTCTTACTGGAAGAAAGGTGCTATCTGGAGAGACTACGTTAATTGACGGTTCGACACTTCTAGTCATAGATCATAAAAGTCAATCTATAATAATAAAAGGAGATGTCTGTGTGTCTGTGGCAGCCATAACTCACCGGGAAATCGTGACAGACGCTTCAATTTTTCACAGAATGTTTCTGTTTGTCTTTCGAGATGCAGTGTCGAAATACAAGTTCAAATTCCAAAAGAGGGGCTTGTATATTCAAAAAATATTCATCACGCTATTCTTATGGCAAACGATAATCGCAGTCAAATCCGTTGTCATCACTTTCTACTCCTTAACTGTGAACATGAGTCATAACAACATGTAGATTTTCGACCGTTACCATATCCCCCCCTTTCTCAAAGGCATTATTATATTAAGGTGTCTCATTTCAGGTAGGACCCTGATTTTTTAACGCAACACGGAGTCACACAGGTAAACCAGCACACGAAATTAGGTTGGGTTGTTTTACCTCTGAGCGGCACTTTTTTTTTGCACACCATGGGCTAAATGGCCAGGTCACAAGGACCCCGAAGGCTCAGAGAAGGTTGGGGGAGGGGACCCACTGGAACAGCTATTGGGAGACAGATGGTAGCCTCCCGTCAAGGCCATCCAGCGTGTTCTTTAAAGTGCACAGGGCATGACTCTCCCGCACACGGAGCGACGGCTTAATGTCCCATCCGACGGACGGCGGCCTTTCCAAGCCCATCGGTGTCCCCTACTGACCGTGGGTAGGGCGGGAAATTTTGCGGAGATTAATCTCAACGCTGACCCAGCTGGGACTCGAACCTGAGATCTACAGATTACGAGCCTGGCGCGCTACCGACTGAGCCACCCCCGCCCCTAACGAAATTAGGAGAATTCAAACAAGCATCACGGAAATGACGAGGTACCACAATCTGTCGAAACGGAAATAAAATCCTCTCGTCTGCGCAGGAACGAAGCCGCTGACGTCAGCAACGACTTGAGCAAATGCCGGACAGTTCTTCTCGTGCTAACTCATATTAAGGAGCTGTTGAGCCGAGGGAGAACTCACAAGACTAATCTTCAGTGCAGTGAAAATAGGAATATTCAGATTAAAAGTGAGCTGTCAGCGCCGGGCGCAGTGCAGCTGGTAATCAGGTCTTCTGTCAACCAATGAGCTATAAGAATTGTCGAAAAGCCAATTGCGCAGTCTCAGAGTCTCCTCCAATGGGTGTCATAAAGAGGGGACCACGGGGGCCATGCCCTCCCCCCTCCAAGAGACTCGCAAGTGTTTATTTTTTTCATTTTAACAGCCAGCCAGTTTCTTTTCCGGGAAGGCCCCTGATGCCATTAGTCCCTCACATGAAAGGCATATGAAGGCATATATAGAGGCATATAAAGGATTTTGTAGTCCAAAAATGACACTTTTAACCACAAAATCCTTCATATGCCCCTAAATGGCCCCCTCCAGGCTTGGGCCTTATGAATGCCCTTGTTCTCCCTGTTGCTAGGTTCGAGGGTTTGAGTCCTCCCTGTGTCAGCATTGAAATTAATCTCCGCTAAACTGCCACCTTCCCTCAGTCATAACGGGATACTACGGCCAGGGACGTTCCCAGGGGGCAACACCACCCGAAAATCCTATCATATTATGCGAAATCTCAAACTTGTCTACCTGTTTTTAAATCCAAAACAGGTGTCGTTATATAATTTTATTTTAGCATCATAGTATGTCCAAAGCTAAATAATAGAGTAAAAGAAAAAAAATATATAAAATTTTTAATTTTATTCCATATAGAATGGCATTTTAACCTTTCCTGTGTGGTGGAATATTTTAGTAACTGAGAAATCCTACTCAAATCTTATTCTCAGCACCCACCCCTAAACTAAATCCTGAGTACGTTCCTGCCATGCAGGGGAGGGGGCGAGCTTGGAAAGGCCGTCATCCGTCGGATAAGACGTAAGACCGTGGTTCTGTGAACGGTAGAGGGCCAAATCCTATGTACGTTAAAGACACCTTGGATGGCCTGATGGAAGGTTCCCATTTGTATCTTAACAGCTATCCAGCGGTCCCCATCTGTATCCTAACAGTTATCCAGCGGTTCCCCTCCATTCTACCTTCTCTGAGCCCTCTGGGTACTTGTAAACTGGTCATTTAACCCCTTCAAGAAAGTGCCACTCAGAGTAAAAAAAACCAACCCAAATCCCCAATTGCTACTAATGCTATACAACTGATCAATGCAATCGTGTCTCAAAAGATACAATAACCAAAGACCCCCGCAGACATCATTCAACAACTGTAACCACAAGCCAGAATACAGCAGCAAAATGTGATTCCTAAAGTGATTTTCTCCGCATCTTCTTGTTGAAATCCAAGTCGCCATCGTAGAAGACACAAACACTCATTTCTTCTTTAATTCCCTTTCAGATCCCAGCTTAACAATAAACAGCGTTGTGGGGATTGTTCAAAAACAGGTTTGATTAATATTGTTTTGGCTATTAATTACAATATTCGTGCAAAAGACTTTTATCGCCTCTGGCAAAATGTGGCGAAGTTTTGTGCACTTTCCTATAAATAAAGAAAACTCTGACTGGCATATTTATCAAGAACACACAACACGCAGAAAAGCGCGCATTACAACAACACACTGCGCAATGTTCCCCAAAGAAAACAATAAGCCCTTTTTCAACGTACACAAATGCTTGTTAGGAAAGATTCATCTAGAGCTTCCAAAATTACGACATCCACGCCTCCGGCGGCGCTAATTACAAAAAGGATGAGGAGGCTCATCCTTTTTGTTAATTAGCTGGTCGTATTTACCCGGTGCCTCGCTAACCAAGGTGCGGAAATGAAGCCAAATTGTACATTAAATATTTCTCCGCCATCACAAGGGGTGCAATTTCGGTGTGTCGTGGAAGAGCCCGCCGTTGCTCATTTCCGGTGCCATTTTCACCCTCTTTCAACGGAGATAAACGGGAGGTTATCTGTTGTTGCAGAGGCGGGCGTCGGCAGCCACTGCGGAGGTGGCGGGGACTCCAGTAATAAATAGGAAGCCGCACACATACACATCGCGCAACCGGAGAAAGCCAGACAACAAGCTTCAGGATCCCAGGCTGCTCTAATAATGTATTGCTGACCACAGATTAGATAATGAATGCTCTATAACGCCCGCTGCTGTTAACGCCGAGGAAAAGAAGGCATAGGCAGCTGAAACTCGCTTCCTCTTCCTTTCTCTGTTTGTGTATGGGCCATGCAAAAGATCTTTAGAACTCAAGTTCATAAGAGCGTCATAAGCTTATTGATTATCGCAAAGTGGTTGCCAAGAACTTCCGTTTTATTTACTCACTCTTCCTGTTTGTTATTCTCTCTTTCACGCCCTTGCCACAATATTTTTCATTTTCTTATCCAGTCACGATGTGGATTATTCCTTAACAAGTTTTCGAATGCTTCTCCACTACCTCATTCGCTTCATTTACTTCTGTTGCGTTCTTATAAATTCCTGTTTCTTCCCATAAGTTTGTATTTCGTCTTTTTAACACTTTGTTCGCTTCACTTCCCTTTCTTTCTTTTTTTATTATGCTCCCCCTTTCTATTCATTTTCATTTTTCATAAGCTTAGTTTTAAATTTTTTTTTTCACATAAATGTTTTATATTCCCCTTTCTTTCCTTTCCGTCCCATATTCCGTTTTACTCGCTTTCCGTTAAAAGTAGTTTCATTTGCTCAAGTTCCATGAACCAAAATTAATTTCCTTTACAATTCTTTCTCTTCCAGAGCAGTTATAAAAACAGCTTTATTTCATACAGTGGAATCGGTAATGCTTCAAGTTAATAACCCTTAGGTTCCCAGTTTCGGGTCTCAATCCCGTTCCAGTTTTCAAATACCCTTTTCTTCCCCTTCCCTCTGGTGGTCAGATTTTCCTCTTCTTTTTCCCTTTCCTCTAAAGCTGAAGTTTCTTACTTTTTTTGGGGGTGGCTCAGTCGGTAGCGCGCCAGGCTCGTAATCTGTAGTTCCCAGGTTCGAGTCCCAGCTGGGTCAACGTTGAGATTTATCTCCGCAAAAATTCCCCGCCCTGCCCACGGTCAGTAGGGGACACCGATGGGCTTGGAAAGGCCGCCGTCCGTCGGATGGGACGTTAAGCCGTGGCTCCGTGTGCGGGAAAGACATACCCTGTGCACGTTAAAGAACACGCTGGATGTCCTTGACGGGAGGTTACCATCTATCTCCCAACAGCTGTTCCAGTGGGTCCCCTCCCCCAACCTTCTCTGAGCCTTCGGGGTCCATGTGACCTGGCCATTTAGCCCATGGTGTGCAAAAAAGTGCCGCTCAGAGGTAAAACAACCCAACCCAACTCACTCTTTTCTCACCGTCCACGAAACTTGCGTACAATTTTAGCTCCAGTCATGTATCTTGCGTACAATTTCTGCTGCACCCTAAACATAGAGTATAATTTTTGCATCACCTCTACGTATTGTTTACAATATCTCTTCACATGAAAGCATAATGTACAATTTCAGCTGTACCTCTCCCCCATGCGAAGTTTAATATTTTCCGTTATGCACCTACTTTAGTAAACAACTTATCCTACATCACTACACACATACATATAATGCACAATATTCTCCATAACCCTATGCATTGTGTACAATTTCTGTTGTACTCCTAGCAATCATGTAAAATCTCCGCAGCTTTCCTGAACACAATGTACAATATCCGTTGCATCCCCTACCCATAGTATACAACATACACCGCAACCCTACAAATAAAACAAAGCTTCCTCTGTATCCCTGGGCATTCTGTATAACTTTCATTACATCCCGAGGCACTGTATTTAATTTCTGCAGCTTTCCTGAACACAATGTACAATATCCGTTGCATCCCCTACCCATAGTATACAACATACACCGCAACCCTACAAATAAAACAAAGCTTCCTCTGTATCCCTGGGCATTCTGTGTAACTTTCATTACATCCCGAGGCACTGTATTTAATTTCTGCAGCTTCTACGTGTCTAAAATTTCCTCTGCATTCGTACAGTCGCTCAAAAAAGTATCCGAACACTACGGTTGATTACAGAATGCAGAAAAAATATCTGACAACGATTTTTTTTAGAAATTAGTGATCCGGCAACCTTCGTGTCACGTGACACGAAGGTTGCCAGATCACTAATTTCTAAAAAAATGGTTGCCAGATATTTTTTCTGCATTCTGTAATCAACCATAGTGTTCGGATACTTTTTCGACACGAAGGTTGCCAGATTACTAATTTCTAAACCTGGATCGTGTGGGCCCACTCACTGAAATATGAGCGTGTGCAGTTACCGTTCACAGCAAACTGGAGCGTGTGCAGTAACTGCACACGCTCCAGTTTGCTGAGAACGATAACTGGAGCGTGTACAGTTGCTGTACACGCTCCAGATATTTTTCCTAAATTCTGTAATCACGTGACACGAAGGTTGCCAGATCACTAATTTCTAAAAAAACGTTGCCAGATATTTTTTCTGCATTCTGTAATCAACCGTAGTGTTCGGATACTTTTTTGAGCGACTGTACAATATAAAGTGTATAATGCATGCTACAATCTTATGCAAATGTGGAATTCCCACGGTACCTCTAACTTTATAGAATTAAAGATGAAAAAATTATTTTTCAAATATATAATATTTACATACATTTAGTACACATTTTAAAGTGACCTTGGAGGTGAGAGGTCAGTCGTTCCATAACTCTGTGTTCCAGGTTTGCAACCAGTGACGTGTCCAAAGTGGGAGGAGAGAAATCTGGTTATATCCCTCCTTTAGGTTTCGATAGTATACGTTTTCTATGTCTGTAGCTGAAAATCAAAAACTGAAATATGCCCCCCCCCCAGCTCCATTAGAAACAAGCATATAAAAAAATGATGTTATAACTTTCTGAGTAGGCCATTGCTTGCGACACAATTTTATTCATTTTTCTGTTATTAGTCATCACATCAGAGAGAGAGTTAGTCGCTATTTTGTTTGTTTCTTCTTTTCATATATTTCGAAACATTTCATAGTTCTCACATAAGAATTTTTTCTCATTCTTAATTTCCTTATACACTGGTTTTCATAAATTAAGGAAAATCCTTATGTTAAATCAATGGGAAGCTAACGTTAAAGCTCTATAACTTCTAAAATAAGTTTTTTTTGTTTTGAAAAATGTGATTGCAGATAAAGATCTCAATCAAATAAATCAATATCTCGATTTTTAACAATATTCGTTCAATATTTAACGAGTTATGGAAGTTTGAATATTTAGCGATAACAATGCTAAGTCTTAAGAAACTTAATACAAAACTGAAGAATAGTGAAAGAATTCTTTACACAAAGTTCTAAAATACAAACTTATTTTATTAAACACTTTAATGCAATACTTATCACTAAGTTTTAATTAACTTCTGAAGTCAATTTTTGTGGCTGGCATTGTTATCGCTAAATATTCAAACTTCCATAACTCATTAATTACTAAACGGATATTGTTGAAAATCGAGATATTGATTTATTTGATTGAGATCTTTATCTGCAAATACATTTTTCAAAAAAAAAATATTATAAAAGTTATAGAGCTTTAACGTTAGCTTCCCATTGACTTAACATAGGAATTTTCCTTAATTTATAGAAACCAGTATATATAAATTATCATGAAATCCATTTGAGAACCACTGCTCCTAACAAACCCCTAATTTTTAATATATCCATTGATCCTCACGAAACTGTAACGAATCTTATACTGAAAACTCCCAGTCATGAAAATTTTGATTCGTAAGCTATTAATAAATTGTAGGCAGACAATATGTTTGATCCTGACTCGCTATTATCTCATGTATCTTAATAACATTTGGTCTTGCAGTTAGTAAAAATGAAGAAATATGGGAACCACCATTCTGGAGAATGAGGCTAGCAACAAAATACTTCGTACACAGCTTTTATATAGCCCCATTTCTGGAGCTTTTAACTAATGGGGCTGGCATTATTACGGCATACTGTGACCATTACAATGCTAGGATGGATGAGGTCAGAGGTTAAAGGGTCATGTCCTTACTTCCTTACTGCGAAGCAACCGTTAATACCTGTGCAGTGAAGCGCTCTATACGAGGGAGCGAAAGCTTAACTCTTAAATCTACCAGGTGTGTAGTGACTCTAAACCGGAGCCTGGCTATATACGTCCACAAGTTACTGCCCGCTGGATATTTTGTGTCGGCATAAATCGTTCAGCAGTAACATCAGCGCTGCCGCCACGATACTCCCACAGGAACAAGGCTGCCAGTTACCCGCAAATGGAAGGACGACGAAAAGCACTCTGCTTGCCATTTAATCTGATTTCAGACATCATCCTTACTTCCTACATTCCTGCAAAGGAGAAGAGAAAAGCGGGGAAGCGGAATATCAGGCTGAACAGCCAAAGGAAGTAAACTAGAAAAATAGGAGAATATGCATTAAGGATTTGGGATGCTCTCTACGCCCTGGTGTTCCCTCCCTCCCCATCCCGCACATCATCCGGAAGGAGTTCCTCATTGGCTGCGAGGCGAGCACTTCCATGGCGCGGAGGTCGTGCCCTCCCAAACAGCAAGAGAAAGCTTTCGCTGTTGCGCTATAATCCTCTGCCGCTGCATCATTCGCTACCCCTTGAACCCGGTCCGTCCTCCTCTCCGTCATCCCTTCACTCTTTCCCTTCATTGGTCAGTGAAGTAGGTTACACTTTCCTGACCATGCGAGAAGTTCAGATGAAATTAATGAGTCTTTTTCCCTCAGAGCACTTTTTTCACGAAAGAAAACAACCGGAATGGTGAAATTTTTTTTTTAATTTTCCATCCTTGATGCTGTTAGATCTACAATGATAAAAAAATGCCGCTCAGTCAAAAGTAATTAAAAAAAATTCTGTTGTTCCAGGTGCAAATACATTTCAAAATTGATCCCTTTGTGGTCTGATATTTCCTTTTCATGTTCCTTTTTAAAGTTTCTACCATAAATCTCTTATTCCCATTTGCATTTTTTCGTATATTTTCCCCCGTCAGTTTGTTAAATATTATCTTTCCAACTTTTTCCCTCTTTTACTTCCATTTCGATGTGGCATTTTATTTCGTTACAATATTTCGATTAAACTTTGTCCTTTCATTATATTTATTGGGGCGGGGGTGGCTCAGTCGGTAGCGCGCCAGGCTCGTAATCTGTAGTTCCCAGGTTCGAGTTCCAGCTAGGTCAGCGTTGAGATTTATCTCCGCAAAATTCCCCGCCCTGCTCACGGTCAGTAGGGGACACCGATGGGCTTGGAAAGGCCGTCGTCCGTCGGATGGGACGTTAAGCCGTGGCCCCGTGTGTGAGAGAGAGCCATACCCTGTGCACGTTAAAGAACACGCTGGATGGCCTTGACGGGAGGCTACCATCTGTCTCCCAACAGCTGTTCCAGTGGGTCTCCTTCCCCAACCTTCTCTGAGCCTTCGGGGTCCATGTGACCTGCCATTTAGCCCATGGTGTGCAAAAAAGTGCCGCTCAGAGGTAAAACAACCCAATCATTATATTTATTCTCTTTGCCATTTCTCTGCCCCCAGTTTCGTTTTAAGCTTTGATGTTTCATCATTTTCCTTTCTCTGCGTCTTATTCCTCACAAAAGCTTTTTTTTTACCTCTTATATTTCTTCTCTGTGGTTATCTTCTATGCTCTCTGCTAAATATTCTTTAACTTTTCTTAAACTTTCTTGATGTCGCGTCTTCCGAACATTTTTAAGAAATCTGCTCACCTGTAATCAAGTTGGAGTGATAATACATTGGAAACGCGACTGACTGCCCATTTTCCCACCAAAAGAGAGTAAACTAATCGGTTAAAACATCAATGCCATTCTTAACTTTCCCTTTATGTATCATCAACTATGCATTCTGTGACTGCCTAATGGTGAATCTGAATTCTTATGACTTGGATATGAACTCACATTTTGAACAATGAGGTCTTCTCTGGATATTTGATTGATGATCGGAATATTGACTTGAAAACAAATCTCTCTTTATCTGAATACAAAAAGCATGTATCCAGGTTAAAATAAATCGTCTCTTTTTTAAGAACTTTATTACAGCTCACCTAAATTTTGTCTTCTGCTTTATTCGGCATGAATTTTAAATGTTAAATTATGTGTTTTAAAGTTTGATTCATTTCTTCCAATTCTTTTTTCCGACCCCCCTGCCCACGATCAGTAGGGGACACCGATGGGCTTGGAAAGGCCGCCGTCATTCGGATGGGACATTAAGCCGTCGCTCCGTGTGCGGGAGAGCCATGCTCTGTGCACTTTAAAGAACACGCTGGATGGCCTTGACGGGAGGCTACCATCTGTCTCCCAACAGCTGTTCCAGTGGGTCCCCTCCCCCAACCTTCTCTGAGCCTTCGGGGTCCATGTGACCTGGCCATTTAGCCCATGGTGTGCAAAAAGTGCCGCTCGGAGGTAAAACAACCCAACAACCTTTCTTCCGTTTTTTCATCTTTTTCCTTCTCGTGCTAGCTACCTTTCTTTTTCTTCATCTTTTCGTGTCTTGTCTTGGGTTCGATCGTTTTACTTCTGGTCAACCCTTTTCTGCACATAATGGGATAAAAAGTCAGGTCATCAGGACCCAAAGGCTCAGAGAAGATTTGTGGAAGGGCATTCAATGGACTGCTTTTAGAAGAAAAATGGAACTGCCCGTCAAGCCTATCTAGTGTGTTCTTTGACGTGTACAGGGCATGGATCTTCTGCACAGGTGGCCACGGTTTAAGGTCTCATCTGACTGACGGCGGCCTTTCCAAGTCCCATCAATGTCTCCTTTCTCACCAAAGAAAACGAATGGATCTCAACGTTGGTCAGATAAGACTCGAACTAAGAATATCATATCACGATTCCGGGTTGTTACTGATTGAGCAGGGGTGGCTAAGTCGGTAGAGCGCCAGGCTCGTAATCTGTAGTTCCCAGGTTCGAGTCCCAGCTGGGTCAGCGTTGAGATTTATCTCCGCATAATTCCTTGCTCACGGGCAGTAGGGGACACCGATGGGCATGAAAAGTCCGTCGGATGGGACGTTAAGCCGTGGCCCCGTGTGAAGGTGAGCCATACCCTGTGCACATTAAAGAACACACTGGATGGCTTTGACGGGAGACTACCATCTGTCTCCCAACAGCTCTTCCACTGGGTCCCCTCCCCCCAACCTTCTCCGAGCCTTCGGGGTCCATGTGACCTTGCCATTTAACACATGGTGCGCAAAAAAAGTGCCACTGAAAGAGGTAAAGCAACCAACTGATTGAGCAACCCCATCTCTTCCCATCCCTCATGTCTTCCTTTCCATTTCTAGGATTTTATTTATGTTATTCTGTTTATACCAATGGGAACGGAAATTATCAAGAGCTAAAAAGCTCTAAATTTGTTTTACTGTACCAGATGAAAATATAGATTTTTTTTTTGACATTTCACAATTTCATAAATCATATTTTGACATTTCACAATTTCATAAGCTTTAAATAATAACTTTAAGAAGATACCAACATAAGTTATTCAAATGAGTTTTCAGTACAGAATTTTATTACAATTTTGCAACAATGTTTACCAAAATATGTGTGTTCGGTTTTTACACGCCATCAGCCATTACTGATCATTTCAACTTTTGTCAGTTATATATTCCATAGAAATTCCGAAGTTACTCTCTCTTTCTAAATGATCCTTTGCCTACTTCCTTTCTTAAAAGGAGATGAAAAAATTTACTCAAAACAAACACATTTCTCCAGAGCGAGTTCCCATCCTTTTGGTATCAAAATACTTATTCAGACACACAAAGTAATCCACAAATCTTAATATTAATCTCTAGATCAGGGCTTAGATGGCTCCATATCGATTCTCGAAAGAGCAGAGATAGGTCTGCTTTTCGGCTATAAAAGGGTTAAGGTCAGTGATGCTCCCCTTCCCTATGAACATAAGGAATCAGGTCCCTGTGATGACTTCTGATGAGTAACAGATATCAATTGATATACAATATCCTGTGTTTTGATCCACCTGAATCAGGTAACCAACACAATAAATAGTAAACATAACATTAGAATAGTCTTGTGATAACTGCAGAAGCATTAATTTACTATCTATTCCTGTTAAAGTTCTTTGTATGATTGTGCTAAATAAATTTAAACGTTTGGTTAACTACTTCGAGGTGAATAGTAACGATTCGGAAGTTGTTGCCTACACCAAAGTTTTTGACTCAGGCCGATTTCGTTGTTTGTTTCGAAATGTTTCGAGTTTGAAAATCCTGTAGATATTAGCTTCCTAAATTTCAAAAAAGGTTTTGAGGTTTCCCTTCTGTTTACAATGACCATTTTAAGTAAAATAACAGAAGGCTTAATCTTTGGTTTTATCTTCCTACGCAACAACTCGGCATTAGGTGTTTAGCTGAGTGAAAAATAATGAGGAAAAAAAAAACAGCAATCGCCTAAAAACATCTTGTATAAAGAGAAGCTGCATTAGGTTGTCGATGATGCTCACATGCAGTTAATGGAGCATGCTCTTAAAGGATAGAAGAAGAAAAAAGAGCACATTTAGAATGAAGCGAGTGAACAATCTGGAAATTGTGGATTGTCTATGAGTGCACCTTTCCTCTCTGGAGATTGTGGATTGTGTTTGAGTGCACCTTTCCTCTCTGGAGATTGTGGATTGTGTTTGAGTGCACCTTTCATCTTTGGAAATTGTGGATTGTGTTTGAGTGCACCTTTCCTCTCTGGAGATTGTGGATTGTGTTTGAGTGCACCTTTCATCTTTGGAAATTGTGGATTGTGTTTGAGTGCACCTTTCCTCTCTGGAGATTGTGGATTGTGTTTGAGTGCACCTTTCATCTTTGGAAATTGTGGATTGTGTATGAGTGCACCTTTCCTCTCTGGAAATTGTGGATTGTGTATGAGTGCACCTTTCCTCTCTGGAAATTGTGGATTGTGTATGAGTGCACCTTTCCTCTCTGGAAATTGTGGATTGTGTAAGAGTGCACCTTTCCTCTCTGGAAATTGTGGATTGTGTATGAGTGCACCTTTCCTCTCTGGAAATTGTGGATTGTGTATGAGTGCACCTTTCCTCTCTGGAAATTGTGGATTGTGTAAGAGTGCACCTTTCCTCTCTGGAAATTGTGGATTGTGTACGAGTGCACCTTTCCTCTCTGGAAATTGTGGATTGTGTATGAGTGCACCTTTCCTCTCTGGAAATTGTGGATTGTGTAAGAGTGCACCTTTCCTCTCTGGAAATTGTGGATTGTGTATGAGTGCACCTTTCCTCTCTGGAAATTGTGGATTGTGTATGAGTGCACCTTTCCTCTCTGGAAATTGTGGATTGTGTAAGAGTGCACCTTTCCTCTCTGGAAATTGTGGATTGTGTATGAGTGCACCTTTCCTCTCTGGCAATTGTGTATTGTGTATGAGTGCACCTTTCCTCTCTGGAAATTGTGGATTGTGTATGAGTGCACCTTTCCTCTCTGGAAATTGTGGATTGTGTATGAGTGCACCTTTCCTCTCTGGAAATTGTGGATTGTGTATGAGTGCACCTTTCCTCTTTGGAAATTGTGTATTGTGTATGAGTGCACCTTTCCTCTTTGGAAATTGTGTATTGTGTATGAGTGCACCTTTCCTCTCTGGAAATTGTGGATTGTGTATGAGTGCACCTTTCCTCTCTGGAAATTGTGGATTGTGTATGAGTGCACCTTTCCTCTCTGGAAATTGTGGATTGTGTATGAGTGCACCTTTCCTCTCTGGAAATTGTGGATTGTGTATGAGTGCACCTTTCCTCTCTGGAAATTGTGGATTGTGTATGAGTGCACCTTTCCTCTCTGGAAATTGTGGATTGTGTATGAGTGCACCTTTCCTCTCTGGAAATTGTGGATTGTGTAAGAGTGCACCTTTCCTCTCTGGAAATTGTGGATTGTGTATGAGTGCACCTTTCCTCTCTGGAAATTGTGGATTGTGTATGAGTGCACCTTTCCTCTCTGGAAATTGTGGATTGTGTATGAGTGCACCTTTCCTCTCTGGAAATTGTGGATTGTGTATGAGTGCACCTTTCCTCTCTGGAAATTGTGGATTGTGTATGAGTGCACCTTTCCTCTTTGGAAATTGTGGATTGTGTATGAGTGCACCTTTCCTCTTTGGAAATTGTGGATTGTGTATGAGTGCAGCTTTCCTCTTTGGAAATTGTGGATTGTGTATGAGTACACCTTTCCTCTCTGGAAATTGTGGATTGTGTATGAGTGCACCTTTCCTCTCTGGAAATTGTGGATTGTGTATGAGTGCACCTTTCCTCTCTGGAAATTGTGGATTGTGTAAGAGTGCACCTTTCCTCTCTGGAAATTGTGGATTGTGTAAGAGTGCACCTTTCCTCTCTGGAAATTGTGGATTGTGTATGAGTGCACCTTTCCTCTCTGGAAATTGTGGATTGTGTATGAGTGCACCTTTCCTCTCTGGAAATTATGGATTGTGTATGAGTGCACCTTTCCTCTCTGGAAATTGTGTATTGTGTATGAGTGCACCTTTCCTCTCTGGAAATTGTGGATTGTGTAAGAGTGCACCTTTCCTCTCTGGAAATTGTGGATTGTGTATGAGTGCACCTTTCCTCTCTGGAAATTGTGGATTGTGTATGAGTGCACCTTTCCTCTCTGGCAATTGTGTATTGTGTATGAGTGCACCTTTCCTCTCTGGAAATTGTGGATTGTGTATGAGTGCACCTTTCCTCTCTGGAAATTGTGGATTGTGTAAGAGTGCACCTTTCCTCTCTGGAAATTGTGGATTGTGTATGAGTGCACCTTTCCTCTCTGGAAATTGTGGATTGTGTATGAGTGCACCTTTCCTCTCTGGAAATTGTGGATTGTGTAAGAGTGCACCTTTCCTCTCTGGAAATTGTGGATTGTGTATGAGTGCACCTTTCCTCTCTGGAAATTGTGGATTGTGTATGAGTGCACCTTTCCTCTCTGGAAATTGTGGATTGTGTATGAGTGCACCTTTCCTCTCTGGAAATTGTGGATTGTGTATGAGTGCACCTTTCCTCTCTGGAAATTGTGGATTGTGTAAGAGTGCACCTTTCCTCTCTGGAAATTGTGGATTGTGTATGAGTGCACCTTTCCTCTTTGGAAATTGTGGATTGTGTATGAGTGCACCTTTCCTCTTTGGAAATTGTGGATTGTGTATGAGTGCAGCTTTCCTCTTTGGAAATTGTGGATTGTGTATGAGTACACCTTTCCTCTCTGGAAATTGTGGATTGTGTATGAGTGCACCTTTCCTCTCTGGAAATTGTGGATTGTGTAAGAGTGCACCTTTCCTCTCTGGAAATTGTGGATTGTGTATGAGTGCACCTTTCCTCTCTGGAAATTGTGGATTGTGTATGAGTGCACCTTTCCTCTCTGGAAATTATGGATTGTGTATGAGTGCACCTTTCCTCTCTGGAAATTGTGTATTGTGTATGAGTGCACCTTTCCTCTCTGGAAATTGTGGATTGTGTATGAGTGCACCTTTCCTCTCTGGAAATTGTGGATTGTGTAAGAGTGCACCTTTCCTCTCTGGAAATTGTGGATTGTGTATGAGTGCACCTTTCCTCTCTGGAAATTGTGGATTGTGTATGAGTGCACCTTTCCTCTCTGGAAATTGTGGATTGTGTAAGAGTGCACCTTTCCTCTCTGGAAATTGTGGATTGTGTACGAGTGCACCTTTCCTCTCTGGAAATTGTGGATTGTGTATGAGTGCACCTTTCCTCTCTGGAAATTGTGGATTGTGTAAGAGTGCACCTTTCCTCTCTGGAAATTGTGGATTGTGTATGAGTGCACCTTTCCTCTCTGGAAATTGTGGATTGTGTATGAGTGCACCTTTCCTCTCTGGAAATTGTGGATTGTGTAAGAGTGCACCTTTCCTCTCTGGAAATTGTGGATTGTGTATGAGTGCACCTTTCCTCTCTGGCAATTGTGTATTGTGTATGAGTGCACCTTTCCTCTCTGGAAATTGTGGATTGTGTATGAGTGCACCTTTCCTCTCTGGAAATTGTGGATTGTGTATGAGTGCACCTTTCCTCTCTGGAAATTGTGGATTGTGTATGAGTGCACCTTTCCTCTTTGGAAATTGTGTATTGTGTATGAGTGCACCTTTCCTCTTTGGAAATTGTGTATTGTGTATGAGTGCACCTTTCCTCTCTGGAAATTGTGGATTGTGTATGAGTGCACCTTTCCTCTCTGGAAATTGTGGATTGTGTATGAGTGCACCTTTCCTCTCTGGAAATTGTGGATTGTGTATGAGTGCACCTTTCCTCTCTGGAAATTGTGGATTGTGTATGAGTGCACCTTTCCTCTCTGGAAATTGTGGATTGTGTATGAGTGCACCTTTCCTCTCTGGAAATTGTGGATTGTGTATGAGTGCACCTTTCCTCTCTGGAAATTGTGGATTGTGTAAGAGTGCACCTTTCCTCTCTGGAAATTGTGGATTGTGTATGAGTGCACCTTTCCTCTCTGGAAATTGTGGATTGTGTATGAGTGCACCTTTCCTCTCTGGAAATTGTGGATTGTGTATGAGTGCACCTTTCCTCTCTGGAAATTGTGGATTGTGTATGAGTGCACCTTTCCTCTCTGGAAATTGTGGATTGTGTATGAGTGCACCTTTCCTCTTTGGAAATTGTGGATTGTGTATGAGTGCACCTTTCCTCTTTGGAAATTGTGGATTGTGTATGAGTGCAGCTTTCCTCTTTGGAAATTGTGGATTGTGTATGAGTACACCTTTCCTCTCTGGAAATTGTGGATTGTGTATGAGTGCACCTTTCCTCTCTGGAAATTGTGGATTGTGTATGAGTGCACCTTTCCTCTCTGGAAATTGTGGATTGTGTAAGAGTGCACCTTTCCTCTCTGGAAATTGTGGATTGTGTAAGAGTGCACCTTTCCTCTCTGGAAATTGTGGATTGTGTATGAGTGCACCTTTCCTCTCTGGAAATTGTGGATTGTGTATGAGTGCACCTTTCCTCTCTGGAAATTATGGATTGTGTATGAGTGCACCTTTCCTCTCTGGAAATTGTGTATTGTGTATGAGTGCACCTTTCCTCTCTGGAAATTGTGGATTGTGTAAGAGTGCACCTTTCCTCTCTGGAAATTGTGGATTGTGTATGAGTGCACCTTTCCTCTCTGGAAATTGTGGATTGTGTATGAGTGCACCTTTCCTCTCTGGCAATTGTGTATTGTGTATGAGTGCACCTTTCCTCTCTGGAAATTGTGGATTGTGTATGAGTGCACCTTTCCTCTCTGGAAATTGTGGATTGTGTAAGAGTGCACCTTTCCTCTCTGGAAATTGTGGATTGTGTATGAGTGCACCTTTCCTCTCTGGAAATTGTGGATTGTGTATGAGTGCACCTTTCCTCTCTGGAAATTGTGGATTGTGTAAGAGTGCACCTTTCCTCTCTGGAAATTGTGGATTGTGTATGAGTGCACCTTTCCTCTCTGGAAATTGTGGATTGTGTATGAGTGCACCTTTCCTCTCTGGAAATTGTGGATTGTGTATGAGTGCACCTTTCCTCTCTGGAAATTGTGGATTGTGTATGAGTGCACCTTTCCTCTCTGGAAATTGTGGATTGTGTAAGAGTGCACCTTTCCTCTCTGGAAATTGTGGATTGTGTATGAGTGCACCTTTCCTCTTTGGAAATTGTGGATTGTGTATGAGTGCACCTTTCCTCTTTGGAAATTGTGGATTGTGTATGAGTGCAGCTTTCCTCTTTGGAAATTGTGGATTGTGTATGAGTACACCTTTCCTCTCTGGAAATTGTGGATTGTGTATGAGTGCACCTTTCCTCTCTGGAAATTGTGGATTGTGTAAGAGTGCACCTTTCCTCTCTGGAAATTGTGGATTGTGTATGAGTGCACCTTTCCTCTCTGGAAATTGTGGATTGTGTATGAGTGCACCTTTCCTCTCTGGAAATTATGGATTGTGTATGAGTGCACCTTTCCTCTCTGGAAATTGTGTATTGTGTATGAGTGCACCTTTCCTCTCTGGAAATTGTGGATTGTGTAAGAGTGCACCTTTCCTCTCTGGAAATTGTGGATTGTGTATGAGTGCACCTTTCCTCTCTGGAAATTGTGGATTGTGTATGAGTGCACCTTTCCTCTCTGGCAATTGTGTATTGTGTATGAGTGCACCTTTCCTCTCTGGAAATTGTGGATTGTGTATGAGTGCACCTTTCCTCTCTGGAAATTGTGGATTGTGTAAGAGTGCACCTTTCCTCTCTGGAAATTGTGGATTGTGTATGAGTGCACCTTTCCTCTCTGGAAATTGTGGATTGTGTATGAGTGCACCTTTCCTCTCTGGAAATTGTGGATTGTGTAAGAGTGCACCTTTCCTCTCTGGAAATTGTGGATTGTGTATGAGTGCACCTTTCCTCTCTGGAAATTGTGGATTGTGTATGAGTGCACCTTTCCTCTCTGGAAATTATGGAAATTATGGATTGTGTATGAGTGCACCTTTCCTCTCTGGAAATTGTGTATTGTGTATGAGTGCACCTTTCCTCTCTGGAAATTGTGGATTGTGTAAGAGTGCACCTTTCCTCTCTGGAAATTGTGGATTGTGTATGAGTGCACCTTTCCTCTCTGGAAATTGTGGATTGTGTATGAGTGCACCTTTCCTCTCTGGCAATTGTGTATTGTGTATGAGTGCACCTTTCCTCTCTGGAAATTGTGGATTGTGTATGAGTGCACCTTTCCTCTCTGGAAATTGTGGATTGTGTAAGAGTGCACCTTTCCTCTCTGGAAATTGTGGATTGTGTATGAGTGCACCTTTCCTCTCTGGAAATTGTGGATTGTGTATGAGTGCACCTTTCCTCTCTGGAAATTGTGGATTGTGTAAGAGTGCACCTTTCCTCTCTGGAAATTGTGGATTGTGTATGAGTGCACCTTTCCTCTCTGGAAATTGTGGATTGTGTATGAGTGCACCTTTCCTCTCTGGAAATTGTGGATTGTGTATGAGTGCACCTTTCCTCTCTGGAAATTGTGGATTGTGTATGAGTGCACCTTTCCTCTCTGGAAATTGTGGATTGTGTAAGAGTGCACCTTTCCTCTCTGGAAATTGTGGATTGTGTAAGAGTGCACCTTTCCTCTCTGGAAATTGTGGATTGTGTATGAGTGCACCTTTCCTCTCTGGAAATTGTGGATTGTGTATGAGTGCACCTTTCCTCTCTGGAAATTGTGGATTGTGTATGAGTGCACCTTTCCTCTCTGGAAATTGTGGATTGTGTATGAGTGCACCTTTCCTCTCTGGAAATTGTGGATTGTGTATGAGTGCACCTTTCCTCTCTGGAAATTGTGGATTGTGTATGAGTGCACCTTTCCTCTCTGGAAATTGTGGATTGTGTATGAGTGCACCTTTCCTCTCTGGAAATTGTGGATTGTGTATGAGTGCACCTTTCCTCTCTGGAAATTGTGGATTGTGTAAGAGTGCACCTTTCCTCTCTGGAAATTGTGGATTGTGTATGAGTGCACCTTTCCTCTCTGGAAATTGTGGATTGTGTATGAGTGCACCTTTCCTCTCTGGAAATTGTGGATTGTGTAAGAGTGCACCTTTCCTCTCTGGAAATTGTGGATTGTGTACGAGTGCACCTTTCCTCTCTGGAAATTGTGGATTGTGTATGAGTGCACCTTTCCTCTCTGGAAATTGTGGATTGTGTAAGAGTGCACCTTTCCTCTCTGGAAATTGTGGATTGTGTATGAGTGCACCTTTCCTCTCTGGAAATTGTGGATTGTGTATGAGTGCACCTTTCCTCTCTGGAAATTGTGGATTGTGTAAGAGTGCACCTTTCCTCTCTGGAAATTGTGGATTGTGTATGAGTGCACCTTTCCTCTCTGGCAATTGTGTATTGTGTATGAGTGCACCTTTCCTCTCTGGAAATTGTGGATTGTGTATGAGTGCACCTTTCCTCTCTGGAAATTGTGGATTGTGTATGAGTGCACCTTTCCTCTCTGGAAATTGTGGATTGTGTATGAGTGCACCTTTCCTCTTTGGAAATTGTGTATTGTGTATGAGTGCACCTTTCCTCTTTGGAAATTGTGTATTGTGTATGAGTGCACCTTTCCTCTCTGGAAATTGTGGATTGTGTATGAGTGCACCTTTCCTCTCTGGAAATTGTGGATTGTGTATGAGTGCACCTTTCCTCTCTGGAAATTGTGGATTGTGTATGAGTGCACCTTTCCTCTCTGGAAATTGTGGATTGTGTATGAGTGCACCTTTCCTCTCTGGAAATTGTGGATTGTGTATGAGTGCACCTTTCCTCTCTGGAAATTGTGGATTGTGTATGAGTGCACCTTTCCTCTCTGGAAATTGTGGATTGTGTAAGAGTGCACCTTTCCTCTCTGGAAATTGTGGATTGTGTATGAGTGCACCTTTCCTCTCTGGAAATTGTGGATTGTGTATGAGTGCACCTTTCCTCTCTGGAAATTGTGGATTGTGTAAGAGTGCACCTTTCCTCTCTGGAAATTGTGGATTGTGTATGAGTGCACCTTTCCTCTCTGGCAATTGTGTATTGTGTATGAGTGCACCTTTCCTCTCTGGAAATTGTGGATTGTGTATGAGTGCACCTTTCCTCTCTGGAAATTGTGGATTGTGTATGAGTGCACCTTTCCTCTCTGGAAATTGTGGATTGTGTATGAGTGCACCTTTCCTCTTTGGAAATTGTGTATTGTGTATGAGTGCACCTTTCCTCTTTGGAAATTGTGTATTGTGTATGAGTGCACCTTTCCTCTCTGGAAATTGTGGATTGTGTATGAGTGCACCTTTCCTCTCTGGAAATTGTGGATTGTGTATCAGTGCACCTTTCCTCTCTGGAAATTGTGGATTGTGTATGAGTGCACCTTTCCTCTCTGGAAATTGTGGATTGTGTATGAGTGCACCTTTCCTCTCTGGAAATTGTGGATTGTGTATGAGTGCACCTTTCCTCTCTGGAAATTGTGGATTGTGTATGAGTGCACCTTTCCTCTCTGGAAATTGTGGATTGTGTAAGAGTGCACCTTTCCTCTCTGGAAATTGTGGATTGTGTATGAGTGCACCTTTCCTCTCTGGAAATTGTGGATTGTGTATGAGTGCACCTTTCCTCTCTGGAAATTGTGGATTGTGTATGAGTGCACCTTTCCTCTCTGGAAATTGTGGATTGTGTATGAGTGCACCTTTCCTCTCTGGAAATTGTGGATTGTGTATGAGTGCACCTTTCCTCTTTGGAAATTGTGGATTGTGTATGAGTGCACCTTTCCTCTTTGGAAATTGTGGATTGTGTATGAGTGCAGCTTTCCTCTTTGGAAATTGTGGATTGTGTATGAGTACACCTTTCCTCTCTGGAAATTGTGGATTGTGTATGAGTGCACCTTTCCTCTCTGGAAATTGTGGATTGTGTATGAGTGCACCTTTCCTCTCTGGAAATTGTGGATTGTGTAAGAGTGCACCTTTCCTCTCTGGAAATTGTGGATTGTGTAAGAGTGCACCTTTCCTCTCTGGAAATTGTGGATTGTGTATGAGTGCACCTTTCCTCTCTGGAAATTGTGGATTGTGTATGAGTGCACCTTTCCTCTCTGGAAATTATGGATTGTGTATGAGTGCACCTTTCCTCTCTGGAAATTGTGTATTGTGTATGAGTGCACCTTTCCTCTCTGGAAATTGTGGATTGTGTAAGAGTGCACCTTTCCTCTCTGGAAATTGTGGATTGTGTATGAGTGCACCTTTCCTCTCTGGAAATTGTGGATTGTGTATGAGTGCACCTTTCCTCTCTGGCAATTGTGTATTGTGTATGAGTGCACCTTTCCTCTCTGGAAATTGTGGATTGTGTATGAGTGCACCTTTCCTCTCTGGAAATTGTGGATTGTGTAAGAGTGCACCTTTCCTCTCTGGAAATTGTGGATTGTGTATGAGTGCACCTTTCCTCTCTGGAAATTGTGGATTGTGTATGAGTGCACCTTTCCTCTCTGGAAATTGTGGATTGTGTAAGAGTGCACCTTTCCTCTCTGGAAATTGTGGATTGTGTATGAGTGCACCTTTCCTCTCTGGAAATTGTGGATTGTGTATGAGTGCACCTTTCCTCTCTGGAAATTGTGGATTGTGTATGAGTGCACCTTTCCTCTCTGGAAATTGTGGATTGTGTAAGAGTGCACCTTTCCTCTCTGGAAATTGTGGATTGTGTATGAGTGCACCTTTCCTCTTTGGAAATTGTGGATTGTGTATGAGTGCACCTTTCCTCTTTGGAAATTGTGGATTGTGTATGAGTGCAGCTTTCCTCTTTGGAAATTGTGGATTGTGTATGAGTACACCTTTCCTCTCTGGAAATTGTGGATTGTGTATGAGTGCACCTTTCCTCTCTGGAAATTGTGGATTGTGTAAGAGTGCACCTTTCCTCTCTGGAAATTGTGGATTGTGTATGAGTGCACCTTTCCTCTCTGGAAATTGTGGATTGTGTATGAGTGCACCTTTCCTCTCTGGAAATTATGGATTGTGTATGAGTGCACCTTTCCTCTCTGGAAATTGTGTATTGTGTATGAGTGCACCTTTCCTCTCTGGAAATTGTGGATTGTGTAAGAGTGCACCTTTCCTCTCTGGAAATTGTGGATTGTGTATGAGTGCACCTTTCCTCTCTGGAAATTGTGGATTGTGTATGAGTGCACCTTTCCTCTCTGGCAATTGTGTATTGTGTATGAGTGCACCTTTCCTCTCTGGAAATTGTGGATTGTGTATGAGTGCACCTTTCCTCTCTGGAAATTGTGGATTGTGTAAGAGTGCACCTTTCCTCTCTGGAAATTGTGGATTGTGTATGAGTGCACCTTTCCTCTCTGGAAATTGTGGATTGTGTATGAGTGCACCTTTCCTCTCTGGAAATTGTGGATTGTGTAAGAGTGCACCTTTCCTCTCTGGAAATTGTGGATTGTGTATGAGTGCACCTTTCCTCTCTGGAAATTGTGGATTGTGTATGAGTGCACCTTTCCTCTCTGGAAATTGTGGATTGTGTATGAGTGCACCTTTCCTCTCTGGAAATTGTGGATTGTGTATGAGTGCACCTTTCCTCTCTGGAAATTGTGGATTGTGTAAGAGTGCACCTTTCCTCTCTGGAAATTGTGGATTGTGTAAGAGTGCACCTTTCCTCTCTGGAAATTGTGGATTGTGTATGAGTGCACCTTTCCTCTCTGGAAATTGTGGATTGTGTATGAGTGCACCTTTCCTCTCTGGAAATTGTGGATTGTGTATGAGTGCACCTTTCCTCTCTGGAAATTGTGGATTGTGTATGAGTGCACCTTTCCTCTCTGGAAATTGTGGATTGTGTATGAGTGCACCTTTCCTCTCTGGAAATTGTGGATTGTGTATGAGTGCACCTTTCCTCTCTGGAAATTGTGGATTGTGTATGAGTGCACCTTTCCTCTCTGGAAATTGTGGATTGTGTATGAGTGCACCTTTCCTCTCTGGAAATTGTGGATTGTGTAAGAGTGCACCTTTCCTCTCTGGAAATTGTGGATTGTGTATGAGTGCACCTTTCCTCTCTGGAAATTGTGGATTGTGTATGAGTGCACCTTTCCTCTCTGGAAATTGTGGATTGTGTAAGAGTGCACCTTTCCTCTCTGGAAATTGTGGATTGTGTACGAGTGCACCTTTCCTCTCTGGAAATTGTGGATTGTGTATGAGTGCACCTTTCCTCTCTGGAAATTGTGGATTGTGTAAGAGTGCACCTTTCCTCTCTGGAAATTGTGGATTGTGTATGAGTGCACCTTTCCTCTCTGGAAATTGTGGATTGTGTATGAGTGCACCTTTCCTCTCTGGAAATTGTGGATTGTGTAAGAGTGCACCTTTCCTCTCTGGAAATTGTGGATTGTGTATGAGTGCACCTTTCCTCTCTGGCAATTGTGTATTGTGTATGAGTGCACCTTTCCTCTCTGGAAATTGTGGATTGTGTATGAGTGCACCTTTCCTCTCTGGAAATTGTGGATTGTGTATGAGTGCACCTTTCCTCTCTGGAAATTGTGGATTGTGTATGAGTGCACCTTTCCTCTTTGGAAATTGTGTATTGTGTATGAGTGCACCTTTCCTCTTTGGAAATTGTGTATTGTGTATGAGTGCACCTTTCCTCTCTGGAAATTGTGGATTGTGTATGAGTGCACCTTTCCTCTCTGGAAATTGTGGATTGTGTATGAGTGCACCTTTCCTCTCTGGAAATTGTGGATTGTGTATGAGTGCACCTTTCCTCTCTGGAAATTGTGGATTGTGTATGAGTGCACCTTTCCTCTCTGGAAATTGTGGATTGTGTATGAGTGCACCTTTCCTCTCTGGAAATTGTGGATTGTGTATGAGTGCACCTTTCCTCTCTGGAAATTGTGGATTGTGTAAGAGTGCACCTTTCCTCTCTGGAAATTGTGGATTGTGTATGAGTGCACCTTTCCTCTCTGGAAATTGTGGATTGTGTATGAGTGCACCTTTCCTCTCTGGAAATTGTGGATTGTGTATGAGTGCACCTTTCCTCTCTGGAAATTGTGGATTGTGTATGAGTGCACCTTTCCTCTCTGGAAATTGTGGATTGTGTATGAGTGCACCTTTCCTCTTTGGAAATTGTGGATTGTGTATGAGTGCACCTTTCCTCTTTGGAAATTGTGGATTGTGTATGAGTGCAGCTTTCCTCTTTGGAAATTGTGGATTGTGTATGAGTACACCTTTCCTCTCTGGAAATTGTGGATTGTGTATGAGTGCACCTTTCCTCTCTGGAAATTGTGGATTGTGTATGAGTGCACCTTTCCTCTCTGGAAATTGTGGATTGTGTAAGAGTGCACCTTTCCTCTCTGGAAATTGTGGATTGTGTATGAGTGCACCTTTCCTCTCTGGAAATTGTGGATTGTGTATGAGTGCACCTTTCCTCTCTGGAAATTGTGGATTGTGTATGAGTGCACCTTTCCTCTCTGGAAATTGTGGATTGTGTATGAGTGCACCTTTCCTCTCTGGAAATTGTGGATTGTGTATGAGTGCACCTTTCCTCTCTGGAAATTGTGGATTGTGTATGAGTGCACCTTTCCTCTCTGGAAATTGTGGATTGTGTATGAGTGCACCTTTCCTCTCTGGAAATTGTGGATTGTGTAAGAGTGCACCTTTCCTCTCTGGAAATTGTGGATTGTGTATGAGTGCACCTTTCCTCTCTGGAAATTGTGGATTGTGTATGAGTGCACCTTTCCTCTCTGGAAATTGTGGATTGTGTATGAGTGCACCTTTCCTCTCTGGAAATTGTGGATTGTGTATGAGTGCACCTTTCCTCTCTGGAAATTGTGGATTGTGTATGAGTGCACCTTTCCTCTTTGGAAATTGTGGATTGTGTATGAGTGCACCTTTCCTCTTTGGAAATTGTGGATTGTGTATGAGTGCAGCTTTCCTCTTTGGAAATTGTGGATTGTGTATGAGTGCACCTTTCCTCTCTGGAAATTGTGGATTGTGTATGAGTGCACCTTTCCTCTCTGGAAATTGTGGATTGTGTATGAGTGCACCTTTCCTCTCTGGAAATTGTGGATTGTGTATGAGTGCACCTTTCCTCTCTGGAAATTGTGGATTGTGTATGAGTGCACCTTTCCTCTCTGGAAATTGTGGATTGTGTATGAGTGCACCTTTCCTCTCTGGAAATTGTGGATTGTGTAAGAGTGCACCTTTCCTCTCTGGAAATTGTGGATTGTGTATGAGTGCACCTTTCCTCTCTGGAAATTGTGGATTGTGTATGAGTGCACCTTTCCTCTCTGGAAATTGTGGATTGTGTAAGAGTGCACCTTTCCTCTCTGGAAATTGTGGATTGTGTACGAGTGCACCTTTCCTCTCTGGAAATTGTGGATTGTGTATGAGTGCACCTTTCCTCTCTGGAAATTGTGGATTGTGTAAGAGTGCACCTTTCCTCTCTGGAAATTGTGGATTGTGTATGAGTGCACCTTTCCTCTCTGGAAATTGTGGATTGTGTATGAGTGCACCTTTCCTCTCTGGAAATTGTGGATTGTGTAAGAGTGCACCTTTCCTCTCTGGAAATTGTGGATTGTGTATGAGTGCACCTTTCCTCTCTGGCAATTGTGTATTGTGTATGAGTGCACCTTTCCTCTCTGGAAATTGTGGATTGTGTATGAGTGCACCTTTCCTCTCTGGAAATTGTGGATTGTGTATGAGTGCACCTTTCCTCTCTGGAAATTGTGGATTGTGTATGAGTGCACCTTTCCTCTTTGGAAATTGTGTATTGTGTATGAGTGCACCTTTCCTCTTTGGAAATTGTGTATTGTGTATGAGTGCACCTTTCCTCTCTGGAAATTGTGGATTGTGTATGAGTGCACCTTTCCTCTCTGGAAATTGTGGATTGTGTATGAGTGCACCTTTCCTCTCTGGAAATTGTGGATTGTGTATGAGTGCACCTTTCCTCTCTGGAAATTGTGGATTGTGTATGAGTGCACCTTTCCTCTCTGGAAATTGTGGATTGTGTATGAGTGCACCTTTCCTCTCTGGAAATTGTGGATTGTGTATGAGTGCACCTTTCCTCTCTGGAAATTGTGGATTGTGTATGAGTGCACCTTTCCTCTTTGGAAATTGTGTATTGTGTATGAGTGCACCTTTCCTCTTTGGAAATTGTGGATTGTGTATGAGTGCACCTTTCCTCTCTGGAAATTGTGGATTGTGTATGAGTGCACCTTTCCTCTTTGGAAATTGTGTATTGTGTATGAGTGCACCTTTCCTCTTTGGAAATTGTGTATTGTGTATGAGTGCACCTTTCCTCTCTGGAAATTGTGGATTGTGTATGAGTGCACCTTTCCTCTCTGGAAATTGTGGATTGTGTATGAGTGCACCTTTCCTCTCTGGAAATTGTGGATTGTGTATGAGTGCACCTTTCCTCTCTGGAAATTGTGGATTGTGTATGAGTGCACCTTTCCTCTCTGGAAATTGTGGATTGTGTATGAGTGCACCTTTCCTCTCTGGAAATTGTGGATTGTGTATGAGTGCACCTTTCCTCTCTGGAAATTGTGGATTGTGTAAGAGTGCACCTTTCCTCTCTGGAAATTGTGGATTGTGTATGAGTGCACCTTTCCTCTCTGGAAATTGTGGATTGTGTATGAGTGCACCTTTCCTCTCTGGAAATTGTGGATTGTGTATGAGTGCACCTTTCCTCTCTGGAAATTGTGGATTGTGTATGAGTGCACCTTTCCTCTCTGGAAATTGTGGATTGTGTATGAGTGCACCTTTCCTCTTTGGAAATTGTGGATTGTGTATGAGTGCACCTTTCCTCTTTGGAAATTGTGGATTGTGTATGAGTGCAGCTTTCCTCTTTGGAAATTGTGGATTGTGTATGAGTACACCTTTCCTCTCTGGAAATTGTGGATTGTGTATGAGTGCACCTTTCCTCTCTGGAAATTGTGGATTGTGTATGAGTGCACCTTTCCTCTCTGGAAATTGTGGATTGTGTATGAGTGCACCTTTCCTCTCTGGAAATTGTGGATTGTGTATGAGTGCACCTTTCCTCTCTGGAAATTGTGGATTGTGTATGAGTGCACCTTTCCTCTCTGGAAATTGTGGATTGTGTATGAGTGCACCTTTCCTCTCTGGAAATTGTGGATTGTGTAAGAGTGCACCTTTCCTCTCTGGAAATTGTGGATTGTGTATGAGTGCACCTTTCCTCTTTGGAAATTGTGGATTGTGTATGAGTGCACCTTTCCTCTTTGGAAATTGTGGATTGTGTATGAGTGCAGCTTTCCTCTTTGGAAATTGTGGATTGTGTATGAGTACACCTTTCCTCTCTGGAAATTGTGGATTGTGTATGAGTGCACCTTTCCTCTCTGGAAATTGTGGATTGTGTAAGAGTGCACCTTTCCTCTCTGGAAATTGTGGATTGTGTATGAGTGCACCTTTCCTCTCTGGAAATTGTGGATTGTGTATGAGTGCACCTTTCCTCTCTGGAAATTATGGATTGTGTATGAGTGCACCTTTCCTCTCTGGAAATTGTGTATTGTGTATGAGTGCACCTTTCCTCTCTGGAAATTGTGGATTGTGTAAGAGTGCACCTTTCCTCTCTGGAAATTGTGGATTGTGTATGAGTGCACCTTTCCTCTCTGGAAATTGTGGATTGTGTATGAGTGCACCTTTCCTCTCTGGCAATTGTGTATTGTGTATGAGTGCACCTTTCCTCTCTGGAAATTGTGGATTGTGTATGAGTGCACCTTTCCTCTCTGGAAATTGTGGATTGTGTAAGAGTGCACCTTTCCTCTCTGGAAATTGTGGATTGTGTATGAGTGCACCTTTCCTCTCTGGAAATTGTGGATTGTGTATGAGTGCACCTTTCCTCTCTGGAAATTGTGGATTGTGTAAGAGTGCACCTTTCCTCTCTGGAAATTGTGGATTGTGTATGAGTGCACCTTTCCTCTCTGGAAATTGTGGATTGTGTATGAGTGCACCTTTCCTCTCTGGAAATTGTGGATTGTGTATGAGTGCACCTTTCCTCTCTGGAAATTGTGGATTGTGTATGAGTGCACCTTTCCTCTCTGGAAATTGTGGATTGTGTAAGAGTGCACCTTTCCTCTCTGGAAATTGTGGATTGTGTAAGAGTGCACCTTTCCTCTCTGGAAATTGTGGATTGTGTATGAGTGCACCTTTCCTCTCTGGAAATTGTGGATTGTGTATGAGTGCACCTTTCCTCTCTGGAAATTGTGGATTGTGTATGAGTGCACCTTTCCTCTCTGGAAATTGTGGATTGTGTATGAGTGCACCTTTCCTCTCTGGAAATTGTGGATTGTGTATGAGTGCACCTTTCCTCTCTGGAAATTGTGGATTGTGTATGAGTGCACCTTTCCTCTCTGGAAATTGTGGATTGTGTATGAGTGCACCTCTCCTCTCTGGAAATTGTGGATTGTGTATGAGTGCACCTTTCCTCTCTGGAAATTATGGATTGTGTATGAGTGCACCTTTCCTCTCTGGAAATTATGGATTGTGTATGAGTGCACCTTTCCTCTCTGGAAATTGTGGATTGTGTATGAGTGCACCTTTCCTCTCTGGAAATTGTGGATTGTGTAAGAGTGCACCTTTCCTCTCTGGAAATTGTGGATTGTGTAAGAGTGCACCTTTCCTCTCTGGAAATTGTGGATTGTGTATGAGTGCACCTTTCCTCTCTGGAAATTGTGGATTGTGTATGAGTGCACCTTTCCTCTCTGGAAATTGCGGATTGTGTATGAGTGCACCTTTCCTCTCTGGAAATTGTGGATTGTGTATGAGTGCACCTTTCCTCTCTGGAAATTGTGGATTGTGTATGAGTGCACCTTTCCTCTCTGGAAATTGTGGATTGTGTATGAGTGCACCTTTCCTCTCTGGAAATTGTGCATTGTGTATGAGTGCACCTTTGCTCTCTGGAAATTGTGGATTGTGTATGAGTGCACCTTTCCTCTCTGGAAATTGTGTATTGTGTATGAGTGCACCTTTCCTCTCTGGAAATTGTGGATTGTGTATGAGTGCACCTTTCTTCTCTGGAAATTGTGCATTGTGTATGAGTGCACCTTTGCTCTCTGGAAATTGTGGATTGTGTATGAGTGCACCTTTCCTCTCTGGAAATTGTGGATTGTGTAAGAGTGCACCTTTCCTCTCTGGAAATTGTGGATTGTGTATGAGTGCACCTTTCCTCTCTGGAAATTGTGGATTGTGTATGAGTGCACCTTTCCTCTCTGGAAATTGTGGATTGTGTATGAGTGCACCTTTCCTCTCTGGAAATTGTGGATTGTGTATGAGTGCACCTTTCCTCTCTGGAAATTGTGGATTGTGTATGAGTGCACCTTTCCTCTCTGGAAATTGTGGATTGTGTATGAGTGCACCTTTCCTCTCTGGAAATTGTGGATTGTGTATGAGTGCACCTTTCCTCTCTGGAAATTGTGGATTGTGTATGAGTGCACCTTTCCTCTTTGGAAATTGTGGATTGTGTATGAGTGCACCTTTCCTCTCTGGAAATTGTGTATTGTGTATGAGTGCACCTTTCCTCTCTGGAAATTGTGGATTGTGTATGAGTGCACCTTTCCTCTCTGGAAATTGTGGATTGTGTATGAGTGCACCTTTCCTCTCTGGAAATTGTGGATTGTGTATGAGTGCACCTTTCCTCTCTGGAAATTGTGTATTGTGTATGAGTGCACCTTTCTTCTCTGGAGATTGTGGATTGTGTATGAGTGCACCTTTCCTCTGGAAATTGTGTATTATGTATGAGTGCACCTTTCCTCTCTGGAAATTGTGTATTGTGTATGAGTGCACCTTTCCTCTCTGGAAATTGTGGATTGTGTATGAGTGCACCTTTCCTCTCTGGAAATTGTGGATTGTGTATGAGTGCACCTTTCCTCTCTGGAAATTGTGGATTGTGTATGAGTGCACCTTTCCTCTCTGGAAATTGTGGATTGTGTATGAGTGCACCTTTCCTCTTTGGAAATTGTGGATTGTGTATGAGTGCACCTTTCCTCTCTGGAAATTGTGGATTGTGTATGAGTGCACCTTTCCTCTCTGGAAATTGTGGATTGTGTATGAGTGCACCTTTCCTCTCTGGAAATTGTGTATTGTGTATGAGTGCACCTTTCCTCTCTGGAAATTGTGGATTGTGTATGAGTGCACCTTTCCTCTCTGGAAATTGTGGATTGTGTATGAGTGCACCTTTCCTCTCTGGAAATCGTGGATTGTGTATGAGTGCACCTTTCCTCTCTGGAAATTGTGTATTGTGTATGAGTGCACCTTTCTTCTCTGGAGATTGTGGATTGTGTATGAGTGCACCTTTCCTCTGGAAATTGTGTATTTTGTATGAGTGCACCTTTCCTCTCTGGAAATTGTGGATTGTGTATGAATCCTTTCCTTCTCCAATTTTCTTTCACTCCGTAACTTCCTACTTTTTTCCCCTATTCATTTTTACATTCTCCATTCTTCCCTTTTCCCTTCCTTACAATCACTTAGGCCATTTTCCCTCCATCTCACTCTCTTCTTCCAACCTTTCCTTTTCATTTTTCAATCCCCCCGTTTCCTTACTTCTTACCATAATTCTCTAGTCAACACCCCGGGAGGGGAGTTGACTCCCCTCCCGGGGTGTTGTAGTAGTAGTAGTTCAGTCACTCAGTAGGTAGTTCGCCATTCTTGTAATTGGCACTTTATAGTTTCGAATCCCAAATGTGCCAGCGTTGATATTTATGTCCTCTAAACCCCCTCTCCGCCCTCCGTCAGAAAGGATAACACCGATGAGATTAGAAAGGCCACCGTCCGTGGATTGGATGTCAAGCCGTGTCCCTATATTCAGGAGAGACATACCCTGTACACATAAAAAAAAAACATGCCGGATGACCTTAACTAGGCTCTGCCATCTCTCTCCCAAAAACCGTCCAGTAGGTCCCCTTTCCAATCTTCTCTGAGCCCCTGAGGTCATTGTGACCTGGCCATTTAGTCTTTTATGGGCAAAAAAGTGCAGCTCGGAAATAAAACAACCCAGTTCAACATCACTTGCGCATATTATTAACTTTCACACAAACTTTTGGTTCATTCTGTCATCTTTCCTCTCTGTGCCTTTTTCGCCTGAATCGAAAGAAAGATCCTTTTATTGATTTATTTCCACTTCTAGCCACAGCTACCTTCTACCTACTTATCCTTTGTTATTGGCAGCAATCGGTTGATTCAAAAACCGAATAATATTCGACGTTAAAGCAACAAAATTGCCTTCCTCTAAAACACAAATTAAACAATTTTGAGAATATCATTTGCATATTTCTCAATTAATCTTATGAGGATTCAAGTATTAAAAGTTAATCAGCACATTCTTTTGATTATGCCAATTAGTAAAAGACTGAAAAAAGCTTCGCAAAATTAGATTAGAATTATATACAGGATTCTTTAAAATTAAACATTTACAAATACTTGATCAGTTTCCAATAAATAAATGTTTAAAAGTGCAGATTGACACTGAAAATAGTCAGAAGCAAGACTTGTTTATCTATTCCGTTTACCTGAACTGTTTCTTTGGCCTTCCAGTGTCAGACACTGAACATAAACCACGCTATTGCTTTCTACATCGAGCAGCCTACGAAGAGGCAACCCACAAGCAACTTCCTACCACCACATCAAAATCCAGTGACTGCCTCTCTTCATTCTGTTAAGTCCACACAGGTTATGTGGTGTGCGTGCCCCTGACAGTGACTCGACAGGGGACCATGCTCTCCCTAATTAATAGCACCCAGATAAGGCGGGCGGTGTTCAAGATAGGGTGGTTTGTCTGCATGCCTTATCTCCGCCATCTTGTTCAGCTGTAGCAAACTGCGGGAAATTCAGGATCAGGCCCTGCTGCCTCTGCTCGCCCTTTGTGTTTGTGCATCACTTGCATCTGCTGCTTGTACAACATCGGAGAGTCGATTTAAAAAGTCGTGTTTTTTTTTTCCTGTTGTTTTGATACAGTAGTAAGCATTACACTCTAGATTTGCTTACTTTGCATTCTGTATGCATGTTATTAACTTTGGATTTCACTTCTTTCGCGACTTGAGTAGAAAACGTAAAAAAAGAGAAATGAAGAGAGCAAAAAAATTGAATTTGAATTTCTGACGAGTGAATAAGTTAAGGTTGGGTTGTTGGGTTGTTTTACCTCTGAGCGGCACTTTTTTGCACACCATGGGCTAAATGGCCAGGTCACATGGACCCCGAAGGCTCAGAGAAGGTTGGGGGAGGGGACCCACTGGAACAGCTGTTGGGAGACAGATGGTAGTCTCCCGTCAAGGCCATCCAGCGTGTTCTTTAACGTGCACAGGGTATGGCTCTCCCGCACACGGGGCCACGGCTTAACGTCCCATCCGACGGACGGCGGCCTTTCCAAGCCCATCGGTGTCCCCTACTGAACGTGGGCAGGGCGGAGAATTTTGCGGAGAAATAAGTTAAGGAAAAGAAATCGTAGAATGAAAAATGTAAAAAGAAGAAGCAAACAATCCGATTATAAAGGTTTGAACTTTTGCTTAAGACCTAAAGAAAAGCAATAATCGATAACAAAATTTAAGATTCATAGAGAAAGCATAATTACTCATACATGTGAGCTAAACAAAAAATAAATACCCTCTCTCCCTCAAGCAGCTGCTTGTCACAGAAATCTGAGCCTGTCAGTTAGTACAGAATAGAGAATATCTCTGGGGAAGGTAATATCTCATATGAAAGATTATACATCCATGACTTACTATAGGCTCGAACCTAGATCCCTTTGATTTGCAGCGCAGTAGAGTAACCACTCGGCCACTTTGATCTGTAGCCCATTTTGTGAACACAGGGGGTTGAATGATCACGTCACAAGGACCCCTCCCAGAGAGTGTTTGGAAAGGAGATCCCCTGGACACACCGTGAAGGCCAAGTGAGCTGCCCTTACTCGAACTTCCTGGTGGTAATTCAAAAAAAAAACACATCAAATATTTCTGAATGATTCAACAAAAAATCAGTTAAAATCAAAAAGGCAGACTGCTTAAGAAGTAATTTTATCTGAAACATTTTTCAATGACTGCTTGCTTGCACTGCTTAAAGGTTTGTTCTAAAATATCAAGAGAACTTCCTTATATCGGAACCAGGATTTCAGCCTCACATCATTCTATATGAAACCAATAATTATTCTTAAAATAATAACAAAAAATTATTAAGCTGATCTCTCTCCACACAGTTCAGTATTTGTTTGCTTGTTTCTCAAAACACCAGAGGTCTTTTTTTTTAAGAAAACATTTTTTTTTTCAATCACTACTTTGGGTTGTTTTACCTCTGAGCGGCACTTTTTTGCACACCATGGGCTAAATGGCCAGGTCACATGGACCCCGTAGGCTCAGAGAAGGTTGGGGGAGGGGACCCACTGGAACAGCTGTTGGGAGACAGATGGTAGCCTCCCGTCAAGGCCATCCAGCGTGTTCTTTAACGTGCAGAGAGTATGGCTCTCCCACACACGGAGCCACGGCTTAACATCCCATCCGACGGACGGCGGCCTTTCCAAGCCCATCGGTGTCCCTTACTGACCGTGGGCAGGGGGGGGGGAATTTTGCGGAGATAAATCTCAGCGCTGACCCAGCTGGGACTCGAACCTGGGAACTACAGATTACGAGCCTGGCGCGCTACCGACTGAGCCACCCCCTATTCAATCACTACTACAGGCCGTATTAACGAGCCCTGAATTACTGTACGACTTTGGAAAATACTAAGTAATCACGAAAATCTAGTTTTATCATTCACAGATGATATTCATGTATTCCAGTTGCATTATAACACACGCCAGAGCAAACAGTGAAAATCCCTCGTAGAAACAAAACGAAATGGAACCAGATATCTCAGGTCAGAGGCATCGTCTCCCTGCCCTGCATCCGCTCCCCCTCCCCCGGGGGCACCCAGACATCGGTTCAGTTGAATGTCTTCATCATCCAGTGGAAAGCCAGAAGTAGCAATGACAAATGGTCTGTTCCTTGCTCTGGTTATTGGCTGTAGATGACTTCAGGAGATTGGAGGTCGTTTACTGTGGTAATGGGCTCAGGTCGCAGATTACGATAACTGGAACTATTCAGCTGAAGCTGAGGACGGACTCATCCACAATCAGAAAACTTCGTGGGGCATCTCATTTAGGGAACAGGGAAGGCTCTCTCTAGAACATCTAGTGAAATTAAAACAGAAAGAATATCGTTGGAGGAAATATATAGTACCAGTTATTTCATCGAGGGTTTTATTGCAGAGATGAAAATTGTCGTAGTTTTTTCTCTGAGGAGTTGAGTTGGGTTGTTTTACCTCTGAGCGGCACTTATTTTGCACACCATGGGCTAAATGGCCAGGTCACATGGACCCCGAAGGCTCAGAGAAGGTTGGGGGAGGAGACTCACTGGAACAGCTGCTAGGAGGCAGTTGTTAGCCTCCCGTCAAGGCCATCCAGCGTGTTCTTTAACGTGCACAGGGTGTGGCTCTCCCGCACACGGGACCACGGCTTAACGTCCCATCCGACGGACGGCGGCCTTTCTAAGCCCATCGGTGTCTTCTACTGACCGTAGGCAGGGCGGGGAATTTTGCGGAGATAAATCTCAACGCTGACCCAGCTGGGACTCGAACCTGGGAACTGCAGATTACGCGCCTTCTCTGATGAGACTCGAGCTTATTCAGTAGACTGTCAACGGCATAACGTATATATTTGACTGAACACAATTTTTTTTCGCTAAAATCCAAAATGGTTGCAGCGGCACTGGAAAAGAGGCTAGGGTTCTATTCACTTCATAGATTTTGAAGAAGACAGGATG
The DNA here is from genome assembly GCA_038380435.1 of Ryuthela nishihirai. Classification (NCBI taxonomy): domain Eukaryota; kingdom Metazoa; phylum Arthropoda; class Arachnida; order Araneae; family Heptathelidae; genus Ryuthela; species Ryuthela nishihirai. The sequence goes on along the minus strand of JAWZYU010000011.1, from coordinate 41,606,105 downwards.
GCTTTCTGCCAAGGTCTAATCTTCATCACACCAGGTCTTTTCTGTGGTGATTTAACTGCCAAAATCTTGTCTGATCTTCGAGGTATGTAATTGTATCATGAATTATATTTTTTCAGGGGAGCCACAAAACGAACAAATGAAAACGAAGGGATTTTTTATATTAAGGAATAATGGTCTGTTCTTATGGTCCGTCAAACAACATAAAAGAAACAAAATGCAATTTACGTCCAGTTCGCGAAAATACGAAGGTTTTATAAATTTGAAGACGACTTCTGATTTGCTGACCAGAGGAAACAGAAATCGTCAGCGTCTGATGACTTTCTATGTAAAGCCGAAAAGAGTTTTAACATTCTTAGAATACATTCAATGGGCGAAGTGCTAGAGAAGAACTCTTCAGCATTTGCGAATCGAAACCGAACCTTTCACTTTACGATAGAGCAAGCTCTCGTCATTTCTAAAATCCCAGTAAAACTCTTTGTCGGGTTAGGTTGTTTTACCTCTGAGCGGAACTTTTTTGCACACCATGGGCTAAATGGCCAGGTCACATGGACCCCGAAGGCTCAGAGAAGGTTGGGGGAGGGGACCCACTGGAACAGCTGTTGGGAGACAGATGGTAGCCTCCCGTCAAGGCCATCCAGCGTGTTCTTTACGTGCACAGGGTATGGCTCTCCCGTACACGGGGCCACAGCTTAACGTCCCGTCCGACGGACGGCGGCCTTTCCAAGCCCATCGGTGTCCCCTACTGACCGTGGGCAGGGCGGGGAATTTTTGCGGAGATAAATCTCAACGCTGACCCAGCTGGGACTCGAACCTGGGAACTACAGATTACGAGCCTGGCGCGCTACCGACTGAGCCACCCCCGCCCCACTCTTTGTCGAATGCTTTATCAGCTTTTGACTTAATCGGGTGACGTCCAACAATGAATTATGAGGTTGGGTTGTTTTACTTCTGAGCGACTCTTTTTTTTGCACACAATGAACTAAATGACAAGATCGCAAGGACCCCGAGGTCGCAAGGACTCCTGAAATCATCAGAGAAAGTTGGGGCAGGGGACCCACTGGAACAACTGTTGGGAGACAGATGGTAGCCTCCCGTCAAGGCCATCTAGCGTGTTCTTTAACGTGCACAGGGTATGGCTCTCCCGCACACGGAGCCACGGATCAACGTCCCATTCGACGGACGGTGGCCTTTCCAAGCCCATCGGTGTCCCCTACTGACCAAGGACAGGCGGGAAGTTTTGTGGAGATAAATCTCACGCTGCCCCAGGCTGGACTCGAACCTCGGAACTGTAGATCACGAGCCTGGCGTGCTCTGGATAGCCTGGACGCAGATTATGTACCGGCTGAGTCACCCCCCACCCCCACATATTAACAGGTCGGCCCGATACACAAGTATTAAAAGTATTCGCTTAAGGCGGAAAATTCGGGGAGGTAAATTCTGGGATAAATGAAAATTTTAACTCATATTCTCAAATTAAAAAATCCTTTCAAATCGTTGATGTAGAATACACCATTCCTTGTATCTGAACCAATCTTAAAATGAGATTGCCATAAATCTGAGAGAGAGGTAGTGTCTCAGTCGGTAGCGTGCCAGGTTCATTATTTCTAGTTCTCAGGTTCGAGTCCCACCTGGATTAGCGTTGAGATTTATCTCAGCCAAACTCCCTGCCCTTGGTCAGTAGGTGACACCGATGGGCTGGGAAAGGCAGCTGACCATCAGATGGGACATAAAAAAGTGGATCGTGTGGGGGAGATCCATACCCTGTGCACGTTAAAGAACACGCTAGATAGCCTTGACGGGAGGCTACTATTTATTTCCTAACAGCTATCCAGTGGTTTCCATCCCCTAACTGGATATTTATCCATTGTGTGCAAAAAAAAAACATCGAAAAAGCCACGAATCTGATATTTAGAAACCTTTTACGGTCGGAAAAAACTAAATTCTATTAAGGGGGGGAATAATAAGTTCCCCTTGAGGCGTCAAACTTTGGGTTGGGTTGTTTTACCTCTGAGCGGCACTTTTTTGCACACCATGGGCTAAATGGCCAGGTCACATGGACCCCGAAGGCTCAGAGAAGGTTGGAGGAGGGGACCCACTGGAACAGCTGTTGGGAGACAGATGGTAGCCTCCTGTCAAGGCCATCCAGCGTGTTCTTTAACGTGCATAGGGTATGGCTCTCCCGCACACGGGGCCACGGCTTAACGTCCCATCCGACGGACGGAGTCCTTATCCAAGCCCATCGGTGTCCCCTACTGACCGTGGGCAGGGCGGGGAATTTTGCGGAGATAAATCTCAACGCTGACCCAGCTGGGACTCGAACCTGGGCAGAGGCGTCAAACAATAAAATTCTCTCAGGTGGCTAAAAAGTAAATTCACTGGAGAAAAGAAAAAAAGATGTAAACTACCCTCGGACGACACGAAAATATATTTGGGCCACCAAAAGAGTAAATTTATTTAGGTGGAGGGGGGGGGGGGGGGAGCGGACGATAAATTTCGGTTGGGAGGCAAAGTGTCTTCTGCTAGCGCTGCAGTTATCTCTGTGTTAGAACTATAAAGCTTTTAGTATGCTCATTACGTGCGAAAATATAAAGTTTTAGTTTTTTTTTTATATCGGAAGTTTATACATGTGTTATGCGCAAGGATAAGCGTTCACTATTGCTTTTCAGTGGCGACAATCGCCAAAAGTAACACAGAGCAATGATCTTCCAATATGAGTGTAATTGTATTAGAAGCAGAGGGAGATACTTAGGAGAATCGCCGAACTATGGAATCATTCAGATTCTACGGAATATCTTAATTTCTTTTGACATTGGCCTTCCCGTTGCAAGTCCAGTTAGTTATCAGTTCCGTAATCATAACATAAATCACTTCTTTTAACTAAAACTAAGTACGTGAGAGAACTTTGGATTAGGATGACCCTTTACAAAGTTGTTAGAAGCAGAGGGAGACACCCATGGCTTCTTGGGTGTCTTAGAAAACTCGGAAGACTTTAAATAAGGAAGACCCATTAGAAAACTGTTAGTAGCAGAAGAAGACATTGTCAAGTTCGGCTCTTCCTTATCCCCTCTACTTATGTATATATATATTTTATATTTCATTGCGTATTCGCACAAAGTCAATGCAAATGACCTCCCCACAAATCCTTGACTAGACACCTAGGCGCCCCAGCGTAGAGATGCAGTTATTCGGTTTCTGGACAACTACAAGGATCAATGCCGCTAAATGTCAAGGTGGGAAGGATCAGCAAGATGAGTGGAGCTGTTTGTGGCAATCAAAGAGGATTAAACCGTATAATGTGTTTGAGCCCAGGGGGCTTGTGAGGTGCTAGGAGTGAAGAGGAGAAAGGAGACAAGAGAACAGTGAGAGCTCCGCAACATTGAGGTCGTGAGTGAAGTCGTCGGTGTTCGAGTGCGGCGGCGAGGCTTGTTTGAGTCCGGATAACGAAGGACACATTGGATTTCTCCCTTGGAAACTGAAGGGGGAAACTGAAGACTGAAGGAAGACCCGTTAGAAAGCTCGAAAGACTAATAGGTAGGAAAATACATTAGAAAGTTCGGAAGACTAATAGGTAGGAAGACCCATTAGAAAGCTGTTAGGAGCAGAGGACACCCGTGACATCCCTGAGTGTCTTTAGAGAAGTTGTTAGAAAGTTGTTAGGAGCAGAGGAAGACACCCATGGCTCTTGAGTGTCTTAGAAAGCTCGGAAGACTTTGGATTAAGAAGGCCCATGAGAGCTGTTAGGAGCGAAGAAAGACACCCATGGCATCCCTGAATGTCTTACAATGCTTGGAAGACTTTGGATAAGGAATGCCCGTTAGAAAGCTGTTAGAAGCAGAGGAAGACACCTATCATATCATGAGTGTCCCAAGACACCTTTTTTGAATTATTTGTAATGTATATCTTACAATAGCACCGATTAAGTTTGTAGTTCAAAATAGAACAACTTTTGAGTGTCTTTTTAGCCAATATAGCCTCAGAGGACAAAAGCGCTCTTTATATTCAAAACCATACGAAGCTTTAAATTAGTAAACTGCTTGTGAATATATTTCCAGTGTGTCGTATCTACAGGTAACATCTAATACTACTTCAGCACCCATCAGCAAATTCCTTCTGCATGCTTGAAGAGACTGCAAAAGTCATTCAGCCGACTTCTACTGTGCAACACATAAGCGTTGCTTGAGCCAAGCACTCGACCGAGGCGTGTGCAGTCGGCGTGCCGTCCGATCCGCTGACAGCCGACTAATTAGTTATTTTACACTGTCATTTATAATGCTGTCTACTCTAATGACTTGGCAGAGCAGCAGGGCAACCACAGCTGGTCCTTCTGTAGGAGTACAGGTTCATTAGTTTGGCCCTGTAGTGACATTTTGCTTCGCAAACAAGCGATCATTCTGTACACTGAGGAGAGCACTGATACAACGGCCTTCACTTAACCAATAGAATGGAGCCAGAGAATCGCGGTGATTTCTAGAAGTTCGTACAACAGCTAAGATTGTTCTTTATCAAAATTTTTAGATCATATTGAGGTAGTTTATCGAATGCATTCGCATTCCCCAGAGGTAGTCTAGCACGTTCTATTGAAATACTTTTTAATTGATTTTTTTTTCCCATCAGTTAAAGGGCTGGAAAAACCAATGTAATCCATTACTCAGGGTAAGATTCTATTATTTCAGCGTTGGAAATGTTTTGTATAGAGAGTATTCAAAAGACGTACAAATCAAGAATGCAATCCAGCAGGATTATTACTTTAATGTTATCAGGAAGTCGTGGATTCGTATCCCAACTGGCTCACATTTTCGTCTAAAATTGATATCGACGTTAAACTAAAACTGATACTTTCCTTAGATATATATATATACCCCCTCAAGCAGCTGCTTGCCACAGAGGTCTGACAGGAGCCTGTCAGTTTATATGCCATTGTAGAAGGTCTGAGAGGATGGCAGGACCTCAGCAGAAAACAACACACACATCCATGCCTTACCCGGGGCTCGAAACCAGGTCCCTTAGATCAGTAGCCAAGCGCGCTAACCACTCGGCCATGGGACGGCTTACTTTCCTTAGCAGTTAACAAAAACATCGAGAAACTACTTCAATTTAATTAACTTTAGATATTAAATGGCAGATGATAAGAAAACGTTAGATTTTTTTCAAAGAGCTGAGACCCTGGGAGCTTTTGAGAGTCTGAAACGTTCCGTGGATTATAATTGACCTAGACCCTTCTGTCGTGCGAAAACTTATTAGACAAATACGTCCCAGTGCCGAGAAAAGGGACCAGAATCTCTTAAACCACAGAGGAAGTTTCTGTGTTGGCAGATCAGGATACCAAAATTTCATCACTTGTTAAATAGTGTTCTGCAGTATTTCACGTTTGTTCTATAGTGGATGCAGCTGAAAAATAAGGGGTATGCCAGTCCCATTTCCTATATCCTGACAAAAGAGATCGCAGTCTCTTTTTGCGCAATATGCTGCTCAGAAGAGATTGCTGACTCCTTCTTCTAACCTCATGATTATTTACAAAGTTGAACTACCTAATGACCAAGATGCTGTATAACTATTTAGAGCCATTACACAGTTCAAAAGACAGTGGTTTCATGTTCACAAAAGACAGTGGTTTCATGTTCACAAAAGACAGTGGTTTCAGGCAGCAAGTTTCATGTAATCTTGTTTACAAAATGTCCAAGTTTCACTACCATAATTAGGTTACATATTCATAACCGTGGATTAGTATATGGCAATTTTTTTTTTGTATTTGCTACGAATTTCCGGTGGGCAGGAGCCAGAAAAGTCTAGAAAAAAACTGGGGGATCAATGGATGGGAGAGCAAGAGACTGCATGGAAATTTAATAGACCAAGAAAACCGTTCTGGATACATTCCTCCACCCCCATTATTTTAGTATCCTTTTTAAAAATATTCTTATAAAATGTTGTAATATATATATATGCTATTATTTATTGCCTCCTTTTCTGTTGTTCGAATTTTTCAAGGGGGAAGTCAACGCTCCCTTGCCTCCAGATCCACTCCTAGGGAGGGGTTTTGAGTTCGTAGATCCTAGCTCCACTTTTTCATATCACTCTAAGATGTAATGTCTAAAACAATATGTATACAAAGAAATTGCCCGTTCTCTTCTTAATTATGCATAGCAGCGTTTGTTTACTCAGAGACCTTTTTCACTCTGTTGCTGGCTAACTTAATTCCGTCCAAAAACCAAAGGCCACGCTGATCCATTTATTGAACGTATCTGCAAAAATTTACTGAATTGCTGATTTTGTATTTCTCGGACTCTAACAATGCATGCGAGTTGTCAATGGCCTTCATCTGCGTTGTCTACTCCAACAAGATGAAGAGGTAGACGAAATTGGAATCTAGATTTTTACAATAGAGAGAGACGTATCCAGGATTTCAAGGAACAGTGACCGTCTTAGAAACAAAAATAAAATATTCGTCCAATCAAATAGCGTCAAAATGTCCACGCTCGACGTCTTCCTAACAATGTGCTGCTCTCTCTAACACTGCTGCAACTGTTTTCCAAGATGACGAATGATATTGAAAAATAAAACATATGCCAGTCATATCCTGATTCTGACGCATCAACTCGATGGCTTTGGGCTTACATTGGAAACATTCTTTCTTCTTCTTAGGGCATCTTCGGCGGAAACTGCTAAAATCTCAGCTGATTGGTGTGCATGTGAATGAAGAAGCTCAGAGGGAAAAATCGCCTACCTGCGAAACCGATACCAACCTCAAATTTCGCAATCTCTACACGAGGAAAGAGCCGGGCTCCGCTAGGTTTCACTTCGGGTAGAAGAAAGAGTAAATGAACGGTGTGACTGCTTGTCAAAGGAGGATCATACAGGGAATTCCCGACAGTCCCCAGCGAACGAGATCCGAGCAATAAGCACATTGACGGAATAGCTGACAAAGATCAGTTTGCTCTGTTTTCAGAATATATATGCATGGTGAGTGAGAAATAGAGAAAAGAAACAAAGAAAAAAATACTGAGTGAAAGAGAAATTTACGAGTGCATGAGGCGCGAGGCCTGGCAAGGTGATTGAGGGAGTCACATCGCCCCAAACACAAGTTCAAACACACACACACACACGCACATGATAAGTGGGGATTGGGGGGGAGGGAGGGAGAATTTCCCCTCCTTTTCCTCCATCTCACTACTCGTCTCTCTGCCAATAAAAGCCTCATTGATTTATGAGTGGAGCAGGCTTCTTGTTAACCGCGAGCCTTATTTGCATTTCATCACTAACCGCCGAGGAGGAGAGGGACATTGTCGCGTGATGACGCTGGAGGAAAGTACGAAGGAGGGGGGAGGGGGTGATAAGAGAGGGGGGGAATGCCATCCATTTTCACGTGCCACTGCCGGTTCTGAGCTGTACAAACCCCCGGACTCTCTCTCCGTCCTCTCCTCCCTTCAGTGGCACCAGGGAGATCGATGTTTGTTGAGGAGTAACCACAGCCATAGCTGACACGTGAGCATATGGGCAGACCAAGGTGGCGACGGAATCCGTGACTGACAAGTGGAGATTCGCAAAAGGAGCGCAAATGGTTACTGCTCGGCTATATTGGATTTTGCTTTAAATTTATAGTTTCGTTAAATGACAGTAAAAAAAGGAAATATTTAATATTCAAATGGAGCAGCAGGCTGAATTTCCGCTGCGGTATAGGAAGATGAAACAAGTAAAAAACAAAAGACTACTTCGATACAATTAATGTTTCGTCCCGTGGCCGAGTGGTTAGCGCGCTTGGCTACTGATCTACGGGATCTGGGTTCGAGCCCCGGGTAAAGCATGGATGTTCGTGTTGTTTTTCTGCTGAGGTCCTGCCATCCTCTCAGACCTTCTACTATGGCATATAAACTGACAGGCTCCTGTCAGACCTCTGTGGCAAGCAGCTGCTTGAGGGGGTATTTATTTATTTTTTTTATTAAAACATTTTTAATGGGAGATCTTTCTACACTTTTGAATGTAATATTAATTTTAGATCTTTTGGTTTCTTTTGCTTTACTGAATCTGGAGCAGTGGAGAGAAAAGTAACATAAGCCTCTAAAAACTCTCGAACCACTGTTTCATGCTTTAGTGTGCATGCTTTTGTGCTAGCTATCCAGCCTAAAACAGTCTGGGTTCACTTCTGCTGGCGAATCCAGGTTGACCTCTACTCGTACAGGGGGCTCCATTTATTTAAAGAAACTAAATATCTGTAGCAATCTAACTAAGATCTGGAAGTACTTGGCTATACGTTTCGATCCTGTTGGGTGGGTTGTTTTACCTCTGAGCGGCACTTTTTTGCATAAGATGGCCAGAGGTCACAATGACCCCGAAGTCTCAGAGAAGGTTGGGGGTTGGGACTCACTGGAACAACTGGTAGTCTCACGTCAAGGCCATCCAGCGTGCGTGTTCTTTAACGTGCACATAGTAAGGCACTCCCGCACATGGGGCCACTGTTTAATGTCCCATTCGACGGACGGCGGCCTTTCCAAGCCCATCGGTGTCCCCTACTGACCGTGGACATAGCGGGGAGTTTTGCGGAGATAAATTTCAACGCTGACCCAGATGACAGCCGAACCTGGGAATTACAGATTACGAGCCTGGAGCGCTACAGACTGAGCCACCCCGTTCCCTTCTTGATCCAGTTCTAGTACAGGCGGACATATGAAGGTAAAGAAAGATAGAGCTAGAAGCTGCAAAGAAGTATTGCTTACAGCTTCTATAAGTAGTAAACGCGTAACATTAATAAATTTAAAATAAATTATCCCTCAATCATCGCCAGACTCGTAATCTGTAGTTCCCAGGTTCGAGTCCCAGCTGGGTCAGCGTTGAGATTTATCTCCGCAAAATTCCCCGCCCTGCCCACGCTCAGTAGGGGACACCGATGGGCTTGGAAACGCCGCCGTCGGTCGGTTGGGACGTTAAGCCGTGGCCCCGTGTGTGGGAGAGCCATACCCTGTGCACGTTAAAGAACACGCTGGATGACCTTGACGGGAGGCTACCATCTGTCTCCCAACAGCTGTTCCAGTGGGTCCCCTCCCCCAACCTTCTCTGAGCCTTCGGGGTCCTTGTGACCTGGCCATTTAGCCCATGGTGTGCAAAAAAGTGCCGCTCAGAGATAAAACAACCCAACCCAACCCTCAAGCATCTTCTTGACCCAGAGGTTGGTTGGATGTATTATTTCTGAGTGGTACATTTAAGTGCGAGTTCAGCTAAGTGACCAGGTCACATAGGCTGCTGGAGAGTGGTTCACTGGACAGCTGTAAAGAGATTTCCTCTCCTCAACGCCATTGATGATATTTTTTAATGTACACAGATTATGGCTCTGTATAAGGGACCACGGCTTAACGTCTCATTTAGGGGAGGAGCTGGCTGGCTCAGTTGGTAACGAACCAGGCTCGTAATCCACATTTTCCAAGTTCTAGTCCCACCTGGTTCATCTGACACGTGAGCCTGATAAAATCGTCGAGATTTATCTCTGGTAAACTATCACCCTGCACTCAGTCAGTAGATGACACCAATGGCTTGGATGCCGTCCACCAATGCCGTCCGTCGGGTGGGACGTTAAACCGTGTCTCCATGTGAGGGAGAATCCTACCCTGTGCACGTTAAAGAATGCACAGGATGAACTTGACGGGAGGCTACCATCTCTCTCCTAACAGCAATCAGGTGGGTCCCCTTCCCCAACCTTCTCTGCCCTCGGGGTCCTTGTGACCTGGCTATTTAGCCATTGTATTCAAAAAAAGTGCCGCTCAGAAGTATTACAACCCAACAGCGTCTCGTCCATGGATGGCAGTGTCAGTTTTCATAACCAAGGAGCCATTGTTAGAACTCCAGTGACTCAAAACACCGGCAACAATTTAAGTTCTTAAAGAAGAAGTTTATAGCAGAGTATGACGGTGGAAAAGCCTTTAATGGATGCAAATATTGGCTAATGCGAAGCTAAAAACGAAGGAGATAATCCTCCCGTCAGAGGGCAGCGGCCTGATCAAAGTCCACTCATTGTCAGTAAGCGGTATTTGCTCCAAAAGTCAGAGGATGAGTGATTATATTTTTTTGTAACGCAAGGTCATAATGCAGTGGCGCAGCCAGAAACTTCCAATGAGGTAGGGGGGTTAGCGTATTTGAGTCATGGTAATGTCTAACGGCGGGAGATTTGACGTATTTGATTTGCGGAGATTTCTTTGTAAATATAAGTCATTTAAGCCTTCAATGGAGGAAGAGGATTATAATCCTAAACTTCCCCCTTCCCCTTGGATACGCCTTTGTCTTAGTTGATAGCTTACATCGTCTGAGTTGTTATATGGGAGGTTGGGTTGGGTTGTTTTACCTCTGAGCGGCACTTTTTTGCACACCATGGGCTAAAAGTTAAATGGCCAGGTCACATGGACCCCAAAGGCTCAGAGAAGGTTGGGGGAGGGGACCCACTGGAACAGCTGTTGGGAGACAGATGGTAGCCTCCCGTCAAGGCCATCCAGCGTGTTCTTTAACGTGCACAGGGTATGGCTCTCCCGCACACGGGGCCACGGCTTAACGTCCCATCCGACGGACGGCGGCCTTTCCAAGCCCATCGGTGTCCCCTACTGACCGTGGGCAGGGCGGGGAATTTTGCGGAGATAAATCTCAACGCTGACCCAGCTGGGACTCGAACCTGGGAACTACAGATTACGAGCCTGGCGCGCTACCGACTGAGCCACCCCGCCTCAAATATATGAGAGGTCTGACTAGTGATACTGTAACCACAGCAACATTGATTAAGCATAAATCACTTTATATTTTAAGAACAACTGATTCTAGTGATGATTTATAACTTCGGGGGGCATTCCATCAATTTTACGTTTACCCACGTGTCACCTTGTATGAGAGAAAGCTGACGAGAAGATTTTTCAAACCCATGAGTTTTTGTTTAGTTATATAAGATCTTTTCATTCAGGGAAATGGGAGCTAAGCTGGTGAAAATCTCAACCTACGCACAGTAAGGTCTCGAACCCGGTACTTTGACCAATCTCCACCCTTTATCTTTAAATTCGATGCCATTATGGATGATCCTGAAGTTCTATCTTTCCCTGACTAGACGTAATTATATATAAAATAAAAATAAATACCCCCTCAAGCAGCTGCTTGCCACAGAGGTCTGACAGGAGCCTGTCAGTTTATATGCCATAGTAGAAGGTCTGAGAGGATGGCAGGCCCTCAGCAGAAAAACGACACACACAGCCATGCCTTACCAGGGGCTCGAACCGAGGTCCCTTAGATCAGTAGCCAAGCGCGCTAACCACTCGGCCATGGGACGGGATTAGAAGCCAGAAAATCTTCCATTGGATAGTTGATCATTTCAGAAGAGGATTTGAGTTCTGAGAAAATACAGGAGTACTTTTTTCTTTAATGCAATCCTCATCTTTAAAGGAAAAACTGCAATTGTCTACTGCGATCTTTAAAAATCTCCGAACAAGAACAATAAAAAACGTTAAGACGTTAGGTCTGGGAAGGGTAGGCGAGGGACAGAATTACTCAAGTGGAAAAAAAAAAACATTGTTAGTGATGTTCCCGAAGCAGATCGACTGAAAATAAAAATCCTGAAAAAATAATTTAAAAAAATAATTAAAATGACAATTTAACAAAAACCTTTCTAGCTGCGCATAGTTGTATCTCATTCGTGAAACTGAGCAAGACACAGGAGAAAAATGTGTTTTAGCTAAGAATAAAACTCATTGAATATACCTATAAATTTAAACCTATCGTTAAAGACTCCAAAATTAGAATTTGCTCATCCCTAAAACTTCAGATTCGATATAAATCCTAATCATGGTTGAACACTAATTGATTTGCCAGCTCCAAAGGCATGATGCAATCCATCTATGACCACTGATACTTTCTGATTCGCTTTAACACTGTAAGTCCTCCTTAGTTTCAAAACTACTTTTTGCATCGTATGTAAATCAATATGGGTTGGGTTGTTTTACCTCTGAGCGGCACTTTTTTGCACACCATGGGCTAAATGGCCAGGTCACATGGACCCCGAAGGCTCAGAGAAGGTTGGGGGAGGGGACCCACTGGAAGCTGTTGGGAGACAGATGGTAGCCTCCCGTCAAGGACATCTGGCGTGTTCTTTAACGTGCACAGGGTATGGCTCTCCCGCACACGGGCCACGGCTTAACGTCCCATCCGACGGACGGCGGCCTTTCCAAGCCCATCGGTGTTCCCTACTGACCGTGGGCAAGGCGGGGAATTTTGCGGAGATAAATCTCAACGCTGACCCAGCTGGGACTCGAATCTGGGAACTACAGATTACGAGCCTGGCGCGCTACCGACTGAGCCACCCCCGCCCCAGTAAATCAATATGTACCTCAAAAGTAAGTCAACTCCCGTTGTGCCGATTCCCATTTTCAAAGTTAAATATTTAAGAGAGCGAAAATGTTTATAACTTGTGAAAAGTTTCGCCAAAATCAATACTTTTCGCCCTGTCCTCCAGCTCTTAACTGTTTTTCCTAGATCCGCCACACCGATGGGCTTGAAAAGGCCGCCGTCCGTCGGATGGGACGTTAAGCCGTGACCCCGTGTGCGGGAGAGACATACCCTGTGCAAGTTAAAGAACACGCTGGATGGCCTTGACGGGAGGCTACCATCTGTCTCCCAACAGCTGTTCAAGTGGGTCCCCTTCCCCAAAGTTCTCTGAGCCTTCGGGGTCCTTGTGGCCTGGCCATTTAGCCCATGGTGTGCAAAAAAAGTGCCGCTCAGAGGTAAAACAACCCAACAACAACCCTAGATCCGCCTTGTCATTCAATCATCCATTGCTAAAAATATAATCCCATACAACTTAAGAAATTCATTTTATCATAGCGAAGAAAGACTAAATTATCTAGGCATACTCTCTTTTCACAACCTTTACAAATACAGCATCACTTTGAAATATTTTTTTGATAATCAATTTAAATCTAAAATCTCTCATGGGAAAAACACAAGGTTACAATCCAAAAATTATTTCCAACTTCCAAAAATACTAAACAATTACGGGAAATGTACAAGGGCATATACAATACCTTACGTGTTCAATCAACTGCCAAGGGAAATTATTTTATTAAACAATTTTAAAGAAATCAAAAATAAGACTAAAAATTTTCTTCTAGGCACTAAATTTAAAATAAAAATTTGAACCATCACAATGGAGCTTCCACTGAAATTCACATAATTCGATGACATTGTTTTAAACTATATCTTATGTATTTTCATGTAACATTATTATTCTTCTCTCCTGCAGATAAGCAGATGCTTTGCGGGTCATTTGTTTAAACTTTTGTATAACTAACATGAATATGAATAAAGTTTATTATTATAAAAAAATTTAAAAAAATAAAAGTTATTCATTAACAGAACAAACAAATATTTTGCATTTCATAAAACGAGCATTTTTTTCATTCACTAGTGACCGGGTTAGGATCGCTTCCTTTTCTTCTGAGCGGCACTTTTTTTGCACACCATGGGCTAAATGGCCAGGTCACATGGACCCTGAAGGCTCAGAAAAGGTTGGGGGAGGGGACCCACTGGAACGGCTGTTGGGAGACAGATGGTAGCCTCTATTCAAGGCCATCCTTTGGGGGATTGAATATCCCCCAAAGGAAATCTCCGCACACGGGCCGTGGCCCGTGTGCGGGAGAACCATACCTTGTGTATGTTAAGGAACACTCTGAATGGCCTTGACGGGAGGCTACCATCTGTCTCCCAACAGCTGTTGCAGTGGGTCCCCTCTCCCAACCTTCTCTGAGCCTTCGGGGTCCTTGTGACCTGGCCACTTAGCCCATTGTGTGCAAAAAAGTGCCGTTCAGAGGTAAACCAACCCAACCCAATTCGAATCCCACTCATGACAAAACCAATTTTTTTCAGCTTATTATTTCATGAGATATTTTTTACATCTATACTTTTTAATAAATCTTTTCATACAGTTCGGCGAAGACCACTTCACAGCTGCTTGTTTCTCTGTTTAAATGGAAATAAAATTATCACATTAACTCCAGTACAAAACCACGATACTCATTACTGGAACATAAAAGAATCGATTGGGACACTCAAATAGAAATGCCGACAAATCAAAATCAAACTCAAACATATCAACGAGATATAGTAATTGTAATATTATGGTGGATGCACGTACATATCTGAACAGTAAAGTACACAGGAGTGAAAAAAAAAAGAGTTTTCCACTTTCAAAGCGAGAAAGATTTCGGTTTACCCCAAGCAAACACCCATTTCCATCGTGAAGAGGAGGCGAGGTTGGAAAGTGAAAAGCATAGGGAGGAGAGTGCATGTCCCACAATAGTCGACATGTGTGTTTGGTGCGGACTGTCGCTGTGGCTCCCACTCACCCCTCTTGCCTCTGCACATACTCCTCATATCCCGAGATACCCCGCGGCATCCCTGCCATCTTTCAATGAGCAAAAGGGGGGTTGGCTTAGGGGTAAAATGTGAAGAGTGGGAGGGATACGCCAAGCGATTCGTATGCAAGACTAGTCGACTCTCCATTCTCACCCCCTGACGGATGCAGCGGTGTATCAGTTGCTTGGTAACATGTAGCCAGCGGGAACACACGCATCCCCATCACCTCTCATCCATCCTTCCCCCCAACTCTCTCCTCCACTAGTGCTTCTGCAGCTACAAGTCCGTTGCCATACCGTTATCACGTCTCCGAGATCTGACAGACACCAGCATTACAAAGCGACACCGACAGCGGCTTTCAGTGGCGAAGGCCGCCGGCAATAGGACTTCCTTTCACTGGATGCGCTTCCGTGAGGAGCCATCGGCTGGTAATGTGTCTGGGGTAGTGGACTTTAGTACTACTTGCTCGATGGCCGTCACCTGCCTTTTTACTGGGATGGAGGACACGGAGTTTGGAGAGGAGGAGTGATCAGGGGAGTCTATAGATCACCTTCAGGGAAGGAAGGTGGGACAATCGCATGGGAAGCATTTAAGGATGACATCATGGAGCCATTTGCTTTCTTCTTCTTCCACTGTTCAGTATAGGTCGCTCTGTAAAGGGCCCTTACAGAACTTTGCGGATTTTTAGAACTAAGAAAGTGATTCTGTAACATTATTTAGCACAAAAACTGTTTTATAATTTTAATCGCTTATGGTATGAATGACATATATTAGGTTTATGAAGATTGATTTTTGATTTTATATATGAATCTTAAGTTATTGAAGCATGGTGATCTTTATTGTTATATAGCAGTGTCTCGCAAACTTTTTTTACTCTGCGGCACACTGAATCTAATTTTTTTCCGCGGCACACGTAAAAAAGAATTTTTGATGGTTACGTGAAAAGAGGAATATTGAAGTTTCGTTAAATGCATTTTATTTAAAATAAATATAATAATAAATATAATTAATCATAACTCGGTGTTTGTTTTAAATATTTGTCCATTCTATGGCTTGAAATAATCAAAAATTAATATCAAAATTTGGGAAAAGCTTGATAAATACTTACAAGATCCCAGTTGATAAAATCTGAAAGATTTTTATTAAAGCACGTCGATAACACAAGTCAAGTCAAAATGAAATCTTTGGAATATCTAGTCTCAATTTGAAAATCTCTCGCGGCACACTACTGTGCCGCGGTACACAGTTTGCGAGACAGTGTTATATAGGAATGTTAGGTTATTGAAGGATGCTGATCTTTGCTGTTATATAGGAATGTTAGGTTAGAGGTATGCAGATTTTTGCTGTTATACAGTATACGAATGTTATTGGCATATGCTGTTTTTTGTTGTCATAATGAATGTTATTGCCATATGCTGTTTTTTGTTGTCATAATGAATGTTATTGCCATATGCTGTTTTTTGTTGTCATAATGAATGTTATTGGCATATGCTGTTTCTTGCTGTTACATAGGAATGCTAGGTTATTGACGTCTGTTGATTTTTGTTGTTTGATGACTTCACAGTCTGAAAAATATTTTGTTACCGATTAAGTTATATAAATTTGCTGCTCATTCCAATTTTTACTTCCCAGATCTCAAGTGAACCAATGTATGTATTTCGAATGAGTATACTTGCTCATTTTGCATGATAGAGCCCTTTTCTTTCAAAGTAGAGCCAGATTAAGACATTCACCAACGAGACGATTACCAGAGGGTCCTAATTCAGAGACAGCGAAGAAGAGAGTCCACTAATTCTCACACTCTACGTCCGAATACATGCACAACCTAGAAATTTTTAAAGGTAAAGACCTAAAATCTGTTTATCATACTGATAAAAATATCTCTGTTTAAATACTATAACTCCGTTTGATATATTGCTTGTAAAAAGATCATTAGACTCAGAAACAGAGTTTTAGGTTGGGAGCAGGAAAAACAAGAGAACTAAACTATTTGGTTATAACTCAGTGGCAACCTGAGTTTATATAAGCAGTCTTATTTACATAATATAATAAATAATAAATAAATACCCCCTCAAGCAGCTGCTTACCACAGAGGTCTGACAGGAGTCTGTCAGTTTATATGCCACAGTAGAAGGTCTGGGAGGATGGCAGGACCTCAGCAGAAAAACGACACAAATAGCCATGCCTTACCCGGGGCTTGAACCAAGGTCCCTTAGATCAGTAGCCAAGCGCGCTAACCACTCGGCCATGGGACGGCTTTATTCACATAATACCATTGTTTATTTATTTATTATTTTTAATTTACTTTTAAATTTAAAGAGAAATACTAAAAGTGAAGTAATGTTGTATAAGTTCAAATTTAAAGAAACAGACCAAATCTTTCAGGAATTCTACCTCTAGGCCTCCTGCATGATGTTTTTATCAGAACTGCTTAGGATGTTGTTAAAAGCCATGGGAATTGACACTTCTTAGGGGTTACTGAAGTATGTCCATATCTGTTATGTGTTGGCTTCACAGTTTAACAAAATATTTGAGCCTGCTTCAGTTGTTTCAAATTTACTGCGTAATTCTCTCTTGCCCTTTTTCAGCTTGTGCAAGGGGCGGGGGTGGCTCAGTCGGTAGCGCGTCAGGCTTGTAATCTGTAGTTCCCAGGTTCGAGTCCCAGATGGGTCAGCGTTGAGATTTATCTCCGCAAAATTCCCCGCCCTGCCCACGGTCAGTAGTGGACACCGATGGGCTTGGAAAGACCGCCGTCCGTCGGATGGGACGTTAAGCCGTGGGCCCCGTGTGCGGGAGAGCCATACCCTGTGCACGTTAAAGAACACACTGGATGGCCTTGACGGGAGGCTACCATCTGTCTCCCAACAGCTATTCCAGTGGGTTCCCTCCCCCAACTTACTCTGAGCCTTCGGGGTCCATGTGACCTGGCCATTTAGCCCATTGTCTGCAAAAAAAGTGCCGCTCAGAGGTAAAACAACCCAGTTTGTGCAAAGTACTGTTTAAAGCCTTAACTCCAGTGTCGTTTATTTTTTTGAAAGGGATACTTACGGTGAGCTGATGTTTATATCGACCAATCCTCTGTGACTGAACATTCTTTTGGTCACAATTTCAAAATGATATTAGAAGTTGTCAAAGATTGCGTTAGAGATGTTTAGATCTACCAATCTCTTGTAATTGAGTGTTCTCTCTGTGACAAGCGCGCCAGGCTCGTAATCTCTAGTTCCCAGGTTCGAGTCCCAGCTGGGTCAGCGTTGAGATTTATCTCCGCAAAAATTCCCCGCCAAAAATTCCCCGCCGCACGGTCAGTAGGGGACACCGATGGGCTTGGAAAGGCCGCCGTCCGTCGGATGGGACGTTAAGCCGTGGCTCCGTGTGCGGGAGAACCCTACCCTGTGCACGTTAAAGAACACGCTGGATGGCCTTGACGGGAGGCTACCATCTGTCTCTCAACAGCTGTTCCAGTGGGTACCCTCCCCTGTATTAGAGGAGTTTTTTGTTTAGTTTTTTAGTTCATGAAAGCGTTAGCGCGCTTGGCTACTGATCAAAGGGACCTGGGTAAGGCATGGATGTATGTGTCGTTTTTCTGCTGAGGTCCTGCCATCCTCACAGACCTTCTACTATGAAGTATAAACTGACAGGCTCCCATCAGACCTCTGTGGCAAGCAGCTGCTTGAGGGGGTATTATTTATTTTTCTTCACGTAAGATATTATTTGATCGGCAGTCCTATTGTCTGGCTGAGCACACTTGGGAGAGTTTGCTATCCGTAGAGAAATCCATCCAATCACTGAATCCGATTTCATTGCTGAAGAAGCTCAAGATTCTTTTGTTGACAAAGTTTCTGTAAATTTAATTTTTTCAATGAATCATTCGATATCAAATTACAAACCTCGAGTCACGGTTTTTAAACAGCATCCTGTACAACTGAAAAAGGGCAATATGCAATTAGGCAGCAAATTGTTAAACAACTGTATCAGTGTGCAAATATTTTGCTAAACTGTGAAAAGCAGACAACAGAGATCAGCTTACTTCAATAACATAAGAAGCGTCAATTGAAGAAATCCATCGACGTTTTTGTTCAATTATGAGGGAAATATTCAATCTGAGTTCATTGTCGATATTAGTTTCAGAGGAAATATTGATATCGACGATAAACTGAGAGTGAATATTTCCCGGAGAGCTGATCAAAAACGTCGATGGATTTCTTGAATTTATTCCATTGTACACTCGTGACATACTTGCCATGCCTCTTGAGGCTGTTTGTTTAAAGCAGCGAGGACACTCCTTCATGAGATGGGGCGGAGGGGGGGCTCAGTCAGTAGCGCGTCAGGCTCGCAATCTGTAGTTCCCAGGTTCGAGTCCCAGCTGGAACAGCGTTGAGATTTATCTCCGCAAAATTCCCCGCCCTGCCCACGGTCAATAGGGGACACCGATGGGCTTGGAAAGGCCGCCTTGCGTCGGATAGGACGTTAAGCCGTGGCCACGTGTGCGGGAGAGCCATACCCTGTGCACGTTAAAGAACACGCTGGATGGCCTTGACGGGAGGCTACCATCTGTCTCCCAACAGCTGTTCCAGTGGGTCCCCTCCCCCAACCTTCTCTGAACCTTCGGGGTCCATGTGACCTGGCCATTTAGCCCATGGTGTGCAAAAAAAGTGCCGCTGAGGTAAAACAACCCAACTCTTCATGAGACAGAAAAAATATGTCCTGTAGATAGAAAATTTCTATCATCAAATAGAGGAGATATTGATTGGCTGCCGGTAGCTCAACGGTCAGAGCACCTGACATGTTATCAGGAGGTCGTGTATTCGCATCCAACCCGGCTCAAGAAGATTTTTCACTCTAAACTTGATATTAACGTTAAACTAAGAGTGAATATCTCTCTGTTAGAAGTATCATTTTAGTGGTGCTACTTGACATAGTGCTTAGGGTGCCTGACTGGTAGGCCAGCTAGCAAGCCTTGTGTGTTTGCAACAGATATCAGTACAAGCTAGATAAAGCATACCACTACGACATATCAGAAGTATAACTTACATAGATTACTTCTGATAGTTACAGTACTACTTTACATAGAGGAGCACTTTAAAAGAAAAATATTTTTACCGTTAATCAATGCTTTTTCATACAAAGCACACAGGCGACTTTTTCTTTTTTCAGGGATACAGCTTTAAGAAACTTCTGCTTCCAGAGATGCAGCTGGAGTAGGGTCGAACTTCTATCTCTGATCGCTGCAACATATCAAAAGTCACACTTCCTGGTGTTCTGTATACGATAACTTTCACCTGAGACAACAGAAAGAAGTCAAACGGAGTGATATCCAGAGAGTGCAAATGGCAAGGAATTGGCCCACCATACCAACCCATCGTTTTGGAAAGGGTTGGTAAGGAAATTTCTGTCATTAAGGTGGTGTATCAATTTGCTTAAAATTATACGTCCTGCATGCCTTTTCATTAAGCTAATTATTCACTCATTTAACAAAAGAGAGTGAAAATGCGACTTCTGATATGTCGCAGTGAAGATGAACAGAAGCCGATTAGAATCTTGGTGTGTGAGAGCAACGAAATGCTAAACTTCACGCTGGTGCAGATAAAAGCGTTTTGGTCTTCGTCGAACTGTCACAGATTTCACTGTTTGCATTTCTTAATTTTTGATTTGAATCCCAACGGAAAGCTTTATTGGGACACCTTATATACGACACTATATACTCGGAATGCAAGGGCCGACCGTAACAAGTAATGTGTCAAATAAAAGATTGCACGTGGGGAATGTCGCAGTTTATAAAAAATTTACCTCCATGCTTTGTTATCCAACAAAAAAGGTGAATATTTCAGATAGCGTTCTACTCTCCCTTTTGATCGCGAGGACTGAGTGTAATAATTAAAAGGATGTAAAAAGAAATGGAGAAAGCTATTTTTTTTTTCAAAAATGAATATTTCAAGAATTGCATGTCATGCTTTTAAGTACTTCATTTTCAGTATTCTTCAGTGTTCATTCAGTTAACTAATTTCCCTCAAATTGTTTCTGACTCGACCCTTAAGTCAATAAACTTGTGTAAATTCTACGTATATGTTAAGCTAGATTATAACCCAAACAATTGCATTTCAAAATCAGTTAAATTTACTCACCAAGTCTTTACGAATTCAATTTTTCCCACATTACGTTATCAAATGTTTTATACATTTCACCGCTTCTTCAAATTCCCCGAACTACAAAAATTTTAACAGAAACTCATCTATACATAAAACTCTGATATCTCAAGAAATAGTTTTACAAATTTGTTAATATCTGATTTTCAGGTATTTTGAGCTCAGCATTTTTATTTTGCTCAGTATGTTTCAGTACGAAGCAAAATTGTATTGCACGTTACGTTGGGCACTCGTGTCAAAACTTTACTACCCCTGGACCAGAACATCTTATGCAGCTGCCAAACAAAATATTTGCTCATCCCCGGACTATAAAGATGAGCATGGAAGTTGACGCCAGCTTGAATTCTACAGACGTCTTCCTTTGTTTAGTTCCCAGGTTCGAGTCCCAGCTGGGTCAGCGTTGAGATTTATCTCCGCAAAATTCCCCGCCCTGCCCACGGTCAGTAGGGGACACCGATGGGCTTGGAAAGGCCGCCGTCCGTCGGATGGGTTCGTTAAGCCGTGGCCCCGTGTGCGGGAGAGCCATACCCTGTGCACGTTAAAGAACACGCTGGATGGCCTTGACGGGAGGCTACCATCTGTCTCCCAACAGCTGTTCCAGTGGGTCCCCTCCCCCAACCTTCTCTGAGCCTTCGGGGTCCATGTGACCTGGCCATTTAGCCCATGGTGTGCAAAAAAGTGCCGCTCTGAGGAAAAACAACCCAACCCTTCCTTTGTTATTTCAATTTATCTAAAAGAATCTTTAAGATTAAATGCATCGACAAATAATGCAGAAAGTAAGGTTCTCTAAATAATTTCTGCGGAGGGCAGGTAATTCCATTGAAGACAATATACAGGAAATGCTCTTTTATACGTATATTATTTTTCTAGGTAGTCAGAAGACTACTTGTTCTAACGATTGGCCAACTTTGGGCATAAATCGGCTTCTGATTCTTATCATCATTGGAATGAAATATTTTGCTTTTTGAAGACTTGCGCCCTAAACAGGATATCACTAATTAATGTAAAAAAAATGGGTTGGAAAGGATTAGAAGGCTTTGAACCCAAATTTCCTGTAGAAGGATAATTAATTCTTTTGTTTGCCATGCTAACTCCTGCAGTGATGCCTGCTGTCACTTAGTGACAGTATTTGGTTCTGATATATGGTAGCGGCACAGTTAGATGTTTGTTTATTTGGCAGAGAACAAACTGAGAACTTGGAATCTTACTTTCTGACTTACCCTCGTAAAATTAGTTTGATTTAAACCGGAAAGGTACTACTTCAAATTTTAGGAGAGGATTGCTCTTTCCCCATCAAAAAGAGGTCACAGACACGAAAAGCAATTGATGTACGTGGGATTGGAAGCTGGGAACATCAAATTATATCTTTGGATGCTCTTGAATAAGCCAGCTAGTGACTCAGTTATGAGATCTCACGAAGTATAATATGATGTATTGGTCTTTCAATTATAATCCAATTCCAAATAATGTCTCCCTAAACATCATTATTTTAGTGATGCTAAAAAATTTCGCAATGTTACTCTTCATTGCCATAAGCTGAAAAAACTGCTTAGCATTTATCATTTGGTGTCTAACAATGACAGTCAAGTCTTTACAAAGACAATGATGTGGTCGACTGACTTGCACTAGCATCGGCCTACTCTTATTTCCACTAGATTCAGCGTTCTCAAAGCTTACGTAGTGATGAATGTCTTTGTCATGGACTTCTGCCTATCATCACGACTAACAAGCATAGGCCCAGTGCATGTGCCATTGAAACACGCAGGAAAAATGAACCGAAAAAAAAACACATATTAAATTATTTTCTGCTAGAATGATGACGAATACTTAAGACAACACTGAATTGTTAGCCAAACAGAACAATTCCCCTACACCCACCGCAAGGTCACAATCTCATCACAGGCTATAAGTTGTCGTTGATGGCTCAGCAGAGCAAGATGATGGAAAGTGATAAATGCGCGAGATTTATAAGTAATCCATCTTTAGTTCTTAAATCTGTTGGAACACTTGACACCGCAAATTACGATTCATCAGAAGAAGATAAACTTGCCTTCAAAATGGAATTCAACATGAAACTCTAGCATGTGCATCAAATGGAAGTTTAATTTACATTTTCGTAATCATAGCAGATAAAGAAAACTGTCAAAACGAGTTAATCGAAGTTAACTGACCAGATCAACGCATCCAAAGGTTGAGGCCTACTGAGCCACTGAATGAAGAACAGCAAATGGTTAACTACAGAATAGGCTATTTTGTGGCTTCTGTTAGATATTCGGCCAGCAGAAGCGCGCGGTGATAAAATATGCACGGGTCCATATTAACGCAATACTGACAATAAAACTTCCTCAGCATGAATACTTATTTAAAAATTGTTTCCGGATCATATCATTGTTTTTTATTTTTTTTTCATACTAATAAATTTTGTAAGAGATTTCTTTTTTCTTGTAAGAGTAAGAAAATTTTCCTTTTCTGGGCCTACGTGCTTTTGTACAAGCCCTCTCGATTCAGTGTGTAAATGGATCCTCAATTCATTTGCACACTGGTGCTCAGCCCATTACCAACGACTGAGCCCCAACGGGTGCTCAGCCTGAGGACCAGGCTAAGATCATAAATCGAACTGAGAGAGGTTTCCTACGGTCAGACCACTATTTTGTTTATAAATAAAAAATAAATACCCCCTCAAGCAGCTGCTTGCCAAATAGGTCTGACAGGAGCCTGCCAGTTTATATGCCATAGTAGAAGGTCTGAGAGGATGGCAGGACCTCAGCAGAAAAACGACACATACATCCATGCCTTATCCGGGGCTCGAGCCCAGGTCCCGTAGATCAGTAGCCAAGCGTGCTAACCACTCGGCCCAGTCATAAAAAAATATTTTGCAATGTTAAAACATCTTAAAACACTAAGATTATATTTCTCAATTGCGTGTAGTTTAGTCATTTGATATTTGGGTGTGAGGCTCATGTTTAATTTGCAACCGAGGTCTTCAACCCCGACTACTTAACTAACATCTTAAATAAGCCAAAAATAAATAGATTTATAAAAACATTTCCCAACATATTGATGTAATCCTTGATTAAACATGCAGTATACAGAAAGAGCATTCGTGTATTTTGTAGGAATGATCACGCGAAAATAGGTAAAACATACAAATGAAAAAAATACCCTTGATCTGGTAAGATAAAAACCCACGGTGGGTTTTTATCTTACCAGATCACTCGGCGGTGGAGAACCGGAAAAATCAGGTTCTCCACCGCTGGGTTACAGGACAAAATATTCATTATGAATTTCAGATATATCACGTATTCTGTCTGCTGAAGTTATATGACTTGAAAGGCGAATGCTAGTAATGTGATGGACTATTACGTAAAATACTCATTTCTAGACATTAAAGCGCATTGTCCAGTCGAAACACGGTCAAATGATGCTTCTTCCAAACTTACATGTTTTCAAAAATGTAAGCAAATGAAAGCAAAAATTGCCAGTTATCGTATCTTTTACTGAAATTACTTTCAAAGAAAGATAGCGTACGAGACTTTTCTTTAATTGCTAAAAAGGAACCCATTTTGGAACCCTATCATCATTTGGAATTAATTTAGGTAAATTATGTGATCATTCGGTTTTATTTTCTACAGCAGAAATGTTTTATTTTTTTTATCTACTTATTTAGAGCACGTTACAAAGACAGTTATTTTGATTTCATTACTTTTTAGTTTAGGGAATTTACTTTGAAGAAATGTCCTAGATCTGAGGATAGAAGGAGTTTTTTTTTTCCAGACTGTGCTTCCCTGTGTTAGAAGTTTTAATATTGTATATAGCTTGTTACGATTGTTCTGTCTTGGAGAGGGACGGGGGTGGCTCAGTCGGTAGCGCGCCAGGCTCGTAATCTGTAGTTCCCAGGTTCGAGTCCCAGCTGGGTCAGCGTTGAGATTTATCTCCGCAAAATTCCCCGCCCTGCCCACGGTCAGTAGGGGACACCGATGGGCTTGGAAAGGCCGCCGTCCGTCGGATGGGACGTTAAAGAACACGCTGGATGGCCTTGACGGGTGGCTACCATCTGTCTCCCAACAGCTGTTCCAGTGGGTCCCCTCTCCCAACCTTCTCTGAGCCTTCGGGGTCCTTGTGACCTGGCCGTTTAGCCCATGGTATGCAAAAAAGTGCCGCTCAGAGGTAAAAAACCCAACTCTGTCTTGGAGCTAAGTGGCAATAACTGTTCTGGTACCTGTGATCTACATAACAATTTACAAACATTATCTATTTTGGTTGAAAGGCAAACGTTATCTATTTTGTTAGAAAAATTTCATTGTAACACCTGATTACTTTATATATCTGGGTTGTTTTACCTCTGAGCGGCCTTTTTTGCACACAATGGGCTAAACGACCAAGTTATAAGGACCCCGAGGCTCAGAAAAGATTGGGGGAGAAGGGATCCATTGACGGAAGACAGCGGGTAGCCTCCAGTCAAGACCAACCAGCGCGTTCTTTAATGTGTACAGGGTATGGTTCTCCCACACAAGGAGTCATGGCTTTACGTTCCATCCTACGGACAGAGGCCTTTCCAAGCCCATCGGTGTCTCCTACTGACCGAGGGCAGGGTTTGGGTTTTGCGGAGAAAAATCAACGCTGGTTCTGATGGGACTCGAACCTGGGAACTGCAGATTACGAGACAGGCGAGACAGGCTGAGTCACCCTGCCCCATTTATGTACTTGGTAGGTATGATAAAAATGTAAAAATTTGTAGTTTTATTATAGTTTTTGCTGGGAGGGGGTGGGGTGAGAGTGTAAAATGGAAAATGTTTAGCTTATATCATATGTTTTTCTTTAATAAATGACTGCTCCCCAAGTTCGGTTGAAATGTAAGAACATAATTAAAAACTTCTCCTTGTTCAGACGACCACAAAGGTCCAAGTGAAAAAAGAAATAGAAAAACGGCATATAGGTAAGCTAACAAAGGAAATATTAATGAGTTAAAACCAACAAATTCATCAATTGAGGAGAAAAAAAATTCAGGTAAATTGCACAGTTGTTAAACACCAGGTGATTTCTTTCAGGAATATATATATTGCCAACATGTTTCTCAACCTCAAATAGCGTGTTTTATTCCTCAAACACATTTGCAAACTTCGATAATCATTGTGGAGGAGGTTGACGCAATCGGTAGAACTCCAGGTTCATAATCTATAGTTTCCAGGTTCGAGTTCCACCTGAGCTAGCGGTGAGATTTATCTCCAGAAAAACTTCCCACCCTGTCCACGGTAAGTAGGGGATACCGATAGGTTTGGGAAGGCCGGTGTCCGTATGATGGGACGTAAAGCCATGGCTGCATGTGCTGGAGAACCATACCCTGTGCACATTAAAGAATACGTTGGATGACCTTGACTGGAGACGACCATCTGTCTCCCAACAGCTGTTCACTGGGTCCCTTCCCCTAAATTTCGCTCAGCCCTCAGGGTCCATGTAACCTGGCCATTTAGCCCATTGTGTGCAAAAAAGTGCTGCTTAGAGGTCAAACAACCCGATCATTTGGGGGGGTGGGACGTGGGTTGACGCAGTCGATAGAGCGCCAGGTTCATAAGCTGTAGTTCCCAGGTTCGAGTCCCACTTGGGCGAGCATTGAGATTTACCTCCGCTAATCCATCATCTTGCCCTGGGTGAGAAAGGAGACACCGATGGGTTTGGAAAGGCCGCCGTTTGTCGGATGATCCATGTACAGGAGAGCCATACCCTGTAGATGTTAAACACGCTGGATGGCCTTAATAAGAGGATTCCATCTGCTTCCAAACAGCTATCTAATGAATCCCCTTCCCCCGACCTCCTCTGAGCCTTTATGGCATGGCCATTTATTCCATTGTTTGCAAAAAAAAGTGCCGCTGAGAAGTAACACAACTAGATAGTCCCTTGGGATAATCGAATCCCCAAATGTCAACCTTCTGGTCGTACCTTTAATACCAATGTCGCGCATCACATAACTTTCAATTGTTTCGCTTATAAACTCCGTTGTTATTTTCTTTCTGCACTGTTTGAGTTTCACTCGAAATCTTTTATTAATTTGACTTTCTTTTTATTTATCTTCCTATTAATTTTCACTCATCTGTCGGTTTCTGTACTTTGTCAAAAAGGTTGTTCATATCTTCCCAATCTTCGACCAATCGCAGACGCGTACTGATAGACCCCGCAATCTCTGTGAGGTTGGGGAGGACACGGTTAAGGGGCTTCTGCAAAAACAAACTTCATACATAACTATTTAAAGCAGTGCTGTCCAACTTCTCTAAGACCGCGGGCCATTTTTCCTTTTGTTAATATTTCGCGGGCCAAAAAAAAAATAGGACAGGATAGGTAATTGAAAAATCAGTTCATGTCACCTCAAAAAATTGTTTTATTTATACGAAAAATAATAAGTAATATTAAACCAATATAAATTTTCTAAACCTTATCAAATATTTAATAAATTTAATGGGATCATTGTGGTCGTAACTGATGGGCAATAAGAATAGAATGAGTAAATTGAAATAATGCAATAATAATTGCAAATAGAATGAGTAAGTTGAAATAACGCAATAATAATTGCAAATAGAATGAGTAAGTTGAAGATTGCATATCAAGTAAAGCAATATAAGTTGACAAAAAATGTTAAGGTGGATTACAGATATTATTTAAAATTTCAAGTAAAAGCTTGATTTTGTTCGCGGGCCACAAAAATCCCTGTGCACACAAAATCCCACAAAAATCCTAGTTGGACAGCGCTGATTTAAAGGACCAGCCCGGAATGTTTTCTTACAGCTTGGGACGAATAATAGCAGACGTTGAACAATCAACTTCGTTTTAAATAAAAAATAAATAAATACCCCCTCAAGCAGCTGCTTGCCACAGAGGTCTGACAGGAGCCTGTCAGTTTATATGCTGCAGTAGAAGGTCTGAGAGGATGGCAGGACCTCAGCAGAAAAACGACACAAACAGCCATGCCTTACCCGGGGCTCGAACCCAGGTCCCGTTGATCAGTAGCCAAGCGTTTTATCTACCAAAAATTCCTATCCTTCTTGTGGGCAAGAACTCATTGTCTGAAATGCTGAGCTTAGCTGTAAACTTCATTAACATAAAGACAAAGAGAGACGTATGTGACGTCATTTTGTTTTGTCTGACGCGATTTCTCTCGATAAGTCGACTCAGTTTAACACTAAATGTTTCTAATATTATCATCACTAATTGTTTTTAATTTTCCCTGTTCCTTTACTGCTCTTACATTATTTCTGCAATAGAGGGAAAATGAATCATATTCAAAATAATTTAACTGAAACTGTTTCAGATTTTTAATGCAAATTTTGGTTTTTCTAAAAACAATTGAAGTAATATTTTATGAAGTTTAAGTTTTAAAAATAATTCTTTCCGAAAAGTCGAATTATACATATATTATATAATCCGAGATATATGTCAGATACTTATTATTTACATTTTCAAAAAAATAAGCGGTACACATTAAACGAAACAAAGGGCCCTCCTGGACATTTCTTGCGGAGGACCCCGAGATCTTCAGTACGCCACTGGTGTCAAATGAAAGCTTGTGACGCGGTGAGTGTTATAGGTTAAAAAAAAATTTCCATCCATGCTCTTTTCTTTCCTAAACAGAAGTGAAATATGAAAACCATTATTTCACAATATCTTCCGAACGCAGGGGCCAAAAGTAAAGAGCTTAGGCTCAATGGAAGCTGTCATAGGCTATGGTTTTGCTCCTTACTCTTCTTCCCCTCAAAAAATAGGACGGACTTTGCTAACGGTTGCTCACAGAGTCGATAGCAACAAGTTATATTTTAAACGAAAGCTTGTGGTCTAGAATGTTTTGGAATCTCAAATTATTTCTCCTCTTTCTACTCCACCTTCCTAAGGGGGTCGATATTTACGAGTCGTATGTGAAATGAAAGTTTAAGACGTGTAGAATAGCTTAGAAAGGATAGCAATTTTCTCATCCGAAGCACGGGAGAGAGAGGTATTTTTAGTGATAATGTTTCTGCAAAGTTGCCACTAAACAGTCAAAAAATAAAATACATAAAATATATAAATATAAAAATCGATGATGAAATTACTGAATTCGTATTAACTTCAAAGAATGATAGGGAGCCAAAACTCGTATCATAAAATAAATACCCCCTGAAGCAGCTGCTTGCCACAGAGGTCTGACAGGAGCCTGTCAGTTTATATGCCATAGTAGGTCTATGAGGATGGCAAGACCTCAGCAGAAAAACGACACACACATCCATGCCTTACCCAGGGCTCGAACCCAGGTCCCTTAGATCAGTAGCCAAGCGTGCTAACCACTCGTATCAACTGAATCAAAATTGCCGCGCCTTCTTTCTTTCAAGTTATGCAAATTTAATAATTGATTTTATCATCGGGATATTATATTTTTTACATTTTAGGGCGCATATAGAAAGATAAGTAATTTTTAATTTATATATTATTTACAAGCATTTCTTTCAAATAACGTTGGTAAGACACAGCCTGAATTGGATTTTGTAAAGCCATTTATCTGGGAGATCAGGGGGGCATTATATTTATCTGGAAGATCAGGGGGGGCAATATTTTATTTTGAAATCACTTTGCCATTAATAGTTTCCCCGCAGTTTAACAACTGCGGGGAAACTATTATTGGCAAAGTGATTTCAAAATAAAATATTTTTGTTAGCAACAAAGTTCTTGATAAACTAGCTCATGGAAATTGCTCTGAAACTGATTCAGTAAAAGTGCGAGAACGTGTCAAGAAATACCCGCCACTGCTATCTAAACATCAAAGGAAATAAACCGAGGTAGACTCGACAGATGGGCATTAAATCGTTTTTAATGACATTACCGGTTCAAAGAATTATATTAAACGAGGACCAACCTCAAAGTATCAGTTAGAGTTCTTCGAAACTCCCCACACCAGGAAGATTCTGTGGAGGGTTCAAGCCACGAGGAAGCTGTACAAGATACAGTAAATCTCACTTCTATCTAAAAACTCCAACTCTCCCTTCTCACATTAATTTCGTGATATGCGTTGGTTTTTGATGCATTGAGCACTCTTTCTTTATACATTGGTTGACAAAATCAAGATACCACTGCGTTTTTCATCAATGTTTTAACATTGTCGAAGGTAAAAATGCGCAAATAAGTACATTAGATTTAAACTACTAATATCTATAAAAACACGAGTTGGTAGCAGATCACTCCATCAAAACTACTGCTTGCAAGAAGGGTTAATCTCGTTATTTATTCCGAAGATGGCAAGCCATCTTTTCAATGATTCCTTGCGATCCGCGTGTTGTTGGAAAACTATAAACAAGACAGTCGCAGCGGAGGTAGTAAGATGACTCAATGTGTTGAGAAAGGTGATATCGCGCTTTGGAAACAGTTGCAGGTGACAGGAGCCATTCCAGAAGATTTTGTCAGTCACCTTAGAGTTACTTTAACTCGAACAGACAGTTGTCTCGATGACTACGCGTCACGGTCTCTCCAGTTTTCTGCTGCAACAGAAGAAAGGATTTCTGGCAAAACAGTGTCACGAAATTCGAGTGGGCTCTTTACCAGTGATATGTGTCTCACTAACCCCCAACCACCAAAGAGCTCGTCTAAACTGGTGTCGCCAACTTGGAGTCACGAACAATGGAATAATGTTGTTTTCTGTAGTCTAGATTTAGTGTACAGCCAGATTCTAGATGATTTTTAATCTGGGGAAAACGATGAATGCGATACCATCCCTCCTACATCATAGAAAGGAACACTTATGGTGAAGGTGATATGCTGGTCTGGGGTGAATAACCATCTCTATAGAGGATGCTCCGTAATTGTTCAGAGGCACAGAGAACATTGAATCATATATACGACTTTTTAGGGGTGCAGTTGATGACGGTTCCCTATTTATGGGCAACACCCTTCTGCAGAGAGCTAACCTGAGGTAAGAGTACTTAAAAACAGAAGATATCAAATCAATCGAAATTGATTCTATGGGATTTAGATCTGGCTGCAAGGTCGCCAAATCTAAATCTCATCGAACACGCATGAGATGTCTTAGAAAGATGCATTGCAAATCGTCAGCCATCCTCCCGGTCACTCCGTAATGTAAAGTTATCTCTTGTGAAAGAATGGGATTTTTTTGCCTCGGCCCTTTTGAACAACCTTATGTTGAGCATGGATCAACGCTGTCAGGCCTGTTTAACCGTTAGAGCAGATCATACTCCATTTTGACGTCATTTCTACCTATTTTGTCAACTTTTGCGATGAACAATATTTTTTAATGAGATCATTTCCAGCCTGAGAGTACTCGTTTTCTACAAATTTATTCGTTATACTAAAATTCTGGGCAAAGTTTGGTTTAATTACATTGTACAATGAAAATATATCCATATCACATTTTGTTAGTGTTACCTTAATTTTGTCAAGAATTGGGTTTTTACCTCTTAGCGGCATTTTCTTGCACACATTATGATAAATGGCCAGGTTACAAGGATCCCAGTTACTCAGAGAAGGTTGGAAGAAGTCCAATTGCACTGGACAGCTCTTAGGAAACAGACGGTACCTTTCCATCAAGGCCATCCAGAATGTTCTTTAATGTGCACTAGGGTATGATTCTCCCAAACACGGAGCCATAGCTTAATGTCCATATGACAGATCGCGAGCTATCCAAGCGCATCGGTATTCCCTACTGACAAGGGCAGGAAGGGAATTTTTGTGGAGTTAAATCACAATTCTAGACCAGGAAATACAAATTCGTACCTGGGAACTGCAGATTACGAGTCTGGCGCTGTACCATCTGAGCCACTCCCACCCCAATTTCGTCAATGTATTATTAGTTTATTCCAAATAAATATATAATCTGATGATTATAATTTGCAAAAATATCTATAAACTAATATAAAAATATCTAAACTCCTGATTGACCCACTATGTACTTAGGAATGTATGTACGTGTACACATCCTTTGCAGCGCGATATCTCGGAAAGCTTTGGTAGTAGGAAAAGGACTCTTGGACCACTCGTTTCTCAATTTTGCATACGCTGGACAATTGTTTCAGATTTTCATAAAACTCGACAATTCGTCTAAAAGCGTTTTTTCCCCCCAAAAAAAATTTGTCATTGCAACGTTTTTTTTTCAACATCGCCCTAGACAAAACATGATCATGTAGGATTTGTCAGATAAAAAAGGACAGCATGCCACTTCATTTCAGTGGGTGGAATTTGAATATCTCATATTTTTCCAAATACAAACTAATCAGCTCCAAATTTCGTATAGGGTAAGGGTGGGGCAAACGGACACTTTGTAAGAATTCTGTACTATGTAGAGGGAGAATTCGTAAGCTGGGCTATCCAGAGCTGTGTAGCACGTTGCATAATTTGTTTATGAAGTTAACTTTTATCCCACATCATCTTTAAATTTTCCCGATTCATCGAGTTTTGAGGACTCTTTAGGTAAGCATTTGTCTAAGTGTTGCGCCCACATTTGTTTTAAAATGTGGACACGACGTATTCTAAAAGCTGAGCCCCATCCGCGATATTGCCACTAGTCTATGGTGGCAACTTTTTTCTAGCATTTTGGCTCAGAATCTCAACAGCATAGAAGACGACCGTAGGCTAAGAATGAGGAAACTCGGCTAGAAAAACACCCCAGATGGCCTACGTGACCAAATCGGGAAAAACAAGTGCCAGTTGGGTCAAGCAGTTCCCATGCTGAAGCACCAATGACTGTCGTCCGGTTGCCCAGATGGTAGATTGGCCCACGGAAAAACGAAGGAGAGTGAAAAAGAAGCACGCTTTTGGTCACTTATTTTGGAACTGTGCCGAGTGGTTAGCGCGCTTGGCCACTGATCTACGGGACCTGGGTTCGAGTCCCGGGTAAGGCATGGCTGTTTGTGTCGTTTTTCTGCTGAGGTCCTGCCATCCTCTCAGACCTTCTACTGTGACATATAAACTGACAGGTTCCTGTCAGACCTCTGTGGCAAGCAGCTGCTTGAGGGGGTATTTATTTATTTTTATTTGATACAGGAGGATGTGTCCTGTGGTTCTCTGTGAGTTGCAACAAAGACTGCCAATGTGCCCAGCCGTAGCAATCAACCTGATTGATGAAAGCT
The DNA here is from genome assembly GCA_038380435.1 of Ryuthela nishihirai. Taxonomy (NCBI): domain Eukaryota; kingdom Metazoa; phylum Arthropoda; class Arachnida; order Araneae; family Heptathelidae; genus Ryuthela; species Ryuthela nishihirai. The sequence continues at coordinate 41,573,506 of JAWZYU010000011.1, read as the reverse complement.
TGATACGACGGGCACCTGCCGACTCCATGGACAAACCTAAGGTACCTAGGACGACCGAAGCGCTATAGTGAGCCGTGTGGAAAAAGGAGAAAGCCAGTATTTTCTTCTCCCACATGGAATGAAACGAGGTAGGGTCATTTCTATGATCTGGTCTCCCTCACATGTTAGCTGTAAATTGTTGCAGCCACGCTGTCCTCTGAGGAATTTTAGAGCCGTAGATTGTCCGGGTTTCTCTGAGCTGGTTTATATCACCGTTCAAAAAGACTCAGTTTGCAATGTGCACAGAGCAATTTACTCCAAAGAAAGTGGAAACAAGCTTGATTGTAGTGAAAGTTCATTGAGAAATGTGTTAAATAAATATGGTTATAAAATGTTCTTGCCTAGGAATGTGTAATATCGCTTTATCAGTCTCAGCACATAGAGATAGCCTAAGTGGGAATTGGTAACCTTCACCCTTCCTGGATACAATTATTGCAGCATCAGGCTCACTCTGGACAGAAGGCTGGGCCTGGTGAAATCACGCCTTTTTTTATCATATCCCTTCATTTTTTATAAGTTCGCCCTTAACGTCGAGTCACCCTCAAAACACTCAGGGATGGTCACGACATAAGCAATGTTGCTTTCTGCAAAGCAAATTTTATATAAAATAAACTATAAATAATCGGACTTCATTAAAATAATCCTAAACATTAGGTACATGAAAAACGATTTGAATTGAAGGATACTACAAAATTTTAAGGCTTATGATTAAACCAGCTCATTAAAAGCCTTTAAAGTTCATATAAATATATCAGGTAATCACAAAAGATTTTGCAGTTTTCGACACTCGTAAAACAATGAGCACAATTCGTATTAAAAACATTTTTATTCAGCGTAGTTTCCCTTTGATTCAATCAACTTTTCACATCTTGAAACTAGCTTATAAAATACCCCTTCTATAGAAGTTCGTTTTTGGAACAGAAGAAAATTTCTACAGCGGCCTGTACAGTCGCTCAAAAAAGTATCCGAACGCAATGGTTGATTACAGAATTCAGAAAAAATATCTGGCAACGATTTTTTTGGAAATTAGTGATCTGACAACCTTCGTGTCACGTGACACGAAGGTTGCCAGATCACTAATTTCTAAAAGAATCGTTGCCAGATATTTTTTCTGAATTCTCTAATCAACCATGGTGTTCGGATACTTTTTTGAGCGACTGTACCTCCCTGTCATTCTTCAACTCTTGCACATTCAGATTATTGTCAAAGGCCAGAAACAAGTGATAATCCGAAGGAGAGATATCGGTGAATAGGGTGGAAGACACAGTCTTCCATTCAAGGCATTGAATTGTCTCTGTAGTAAACTTGGCAGTACGTGGACGGCATTATCCTGAAGGAACAGTACTCCTTTACGACTGACATGTGCTACTTCTTTCTTTCAATGCCTCGTGAACATCTTCAAGCTGTTGTGAATAGAACTCACCAATAATGGTTTGGCCAGGTTTCAACAGCTCAAAGTGGACAATTCCACGAACTGTCCACCATACACAAAGGAACACCTTATATTGATGCAGAGATGGCCTTGAAGGTTGTGGAGGAGGTCAGTAGTAGACACCCAATGTCATTTCCTTGAAGGATTTTTCTATTAGATCCACTTTTCATCACGTCAGTAAACTATCGAGAAATGGCTCTTTATTGTGGCTGGAGAGAAGAGTAAGACAGACTCACACACGTTACTATTTCTTGGCATCGGACAATTCATGTGGGACACATTTTCTCAATTGGTGTTTCACCAAATTCCTGCAGATGCCTTCTAATGGTTTCATCATTAACATGAACGTCAAAGCAAGCTCTTGCCATGTTCAATTGCTCTCTTCTTCAATGGCTGATTTTAAAGCTTCATTGTCGATGGCCACAGGACGGCCACTATGCGGATCTTCAATCAAATGACTCGTCTCCGGTTCTCAAGTTTTGGAACCAATTTCCGGCTGTGCGTTCCTTTACTGCATTCTGTCCAAATGCGAAACGTATTCTTCCAGTGACTTCAGCAACAATGTTAGAGTTTACACTCATAAAATAACATCTGATGAGCTTCGACGACATTTCCATTTCAATACGCCTTCAATCTTTAACTAGGTGCTAATTATTTAATATGACACATAAACGGCAAAAACTTTTGTGGTTAACCGATAGAATTTATAGTATATGATGTATTTATTTAGTTGCAAATACCAACTGCATTTATAAAATAAAACTTCAATATTTACAGGCAAAATGCTTCGTAATAGAGAGACGTCACTGTAAATGGAATAGAGAGAATATGAGTTGTGCTATAAGGCAATCAAAGAAGAGAAAATGCCCTTATGTGCTGTTTAGTGATGCATTATGTCAGCTGTGTAAAGGATGGGAATCCATATTTCGTAGCAGATGTCGAAATGACAATCAGTGAATGACATTTCAAGATTTCAAATCCTTAAGCAATATTTTTGAATACAAAAAAAAATCTGTGTAACTACATTACGACAGTGATGGAAATTTTGCCCACTTTGTTTTCCAGTGCATATTTATTACATATTTTATATACATTTTCCCACACAAAAAGGTTGGGTTGTTTTACCTCTGAGCGGCACTTTTTTGCATACCATGGGCTAAATGGCCAGGTCATAAGGACCCCAAAGGCTCAGAGAAGGTTGGGGGAAGGGACCCACTGGAACAGCTGTTGGGAGACAGATCGTAGCCTCCCGTCAAGGCCATCCAGCGTGTTCTTTAACATGAACAGGGTATGGTTCTCCCACACACGGAGCCACGGCTTAACGTCCCATCCGACGGACGGCGGCCTTTCCAAGCCCATCGGTGTCCCCTACTGACCGTGGGCAGGGCGGGGAATTTTTGCGGAGATAAATCTCAACGCTGATCCAGCTGGGATTCGAACCTGGGAACTGCAGATTACAAGCCTGGCACGCTACCGACTCAGCCACACCCGCCCACACAAAAAGGTAATTTTGTGCATAAATGATTACCAAAAATGCGTATAGGCTTTGAAATTAATATACACCATATGCTTGAATCTATAAAAATTTAAGAGTACATTTCTTTATTCTTTCCACATCTATGCAAATGTTAATGGCCTTAAATACTTTAAAGTTATCTAAAATGCTCTAGTGTAGTTATTAAAATACTTATGTAATTTAAACTTACAATAGACAGACTAAAACCAAACTGCTTCTATTTTATTTCATTCATGAAATATGAGCAATAGAATTTATGCATATGTGACTTCTTATAACAAACATTAAAAAAATAAAAACGATAACAAGTTAGCACATATTCCTATAAAAATGATTATTGGTCATTGTTTAAGTTTCGAATGATTCTAATTGACATCTCTCACAATTCTTCTCTGGCTGCTCTCTGTCCGTCAGAGTCAAGTGACATTGTGATCACTTCTCTGTATTTCTGATCCAGGAATTCAAAGATGGACGCAAAGCTGGACCAAGAAGTCATCTCATGCCTCTGATGACCTGAAAAAAATTAAAATAGATAATAAAAAAATTGTACACTACGAGTAGTCGTATTATGCACCGAAGAGCCAAAACATTATGACCACCTGGCAAATATGATGCTGCTCCTCCAGGTGATGCCAGAACAACTCTGACACGGCGAAGCATGGATGCTACAAGATTTCTAAAGGTGTCTTGTGGTATCTGGTACCAACACGTTACCAGAAGCACAGCTCAAACTGTTGTCAAAAAAAGCAGCTCAAAATCTTGCCTTTAACTCTTGTAAGTTACATGACTGAGCCGCCGCAGATCGGATAGGCTGTTCGAACACAAACCACAGATGCTCGATTGGACTGATGTCTGGGGAATTTAGAGGCCAAGGAAATACCTGGATGTCTTCCTCATGTTCCGCCAACCATTCTCAAACAATCCGGGCAGGGTGGCATTATCCTGCTGAAAGAAGGCACAACTAGAGGAAATACTGTTGCCATGAAAAGATGTACCTAGTCTGCAACGATGTTTAGGTTACGCAGTCCCAATTTCAGCAGGTTCGATGTACTGTGTGTTGAACGCATTACTCCCATAACCAGCATTCAAATTATGGGTGATTCACACTACATTATCCCTACTTTTGGTTCGTACCATACAGGATAGCCTTCGCTCACCTCTAGCATCGAAGAGCCATGGTCAGCCCATATCTTGCCAGGGATTCGTGCCACTTTCTGAAGGTACTAACCATGGCTGATCGTGAGCATCCCACAAGCCTTGCTGTCTCAGAAAATGCTCTGAACCTGTCGTCTGGCCATTACAATTTGGCCTTTGTCAAACTCACTTAAGTCCACTACCTTTCCTATCTGAAGAACAATAACACTAATTAACAGAGCTCAGTATTAGGCGTGTTATTCATACCGTTTCATGATCTTTACCTGCAGTTGCTTCGATTTGTATAAAGACGCGCTGGTCATAATATTTTGGCTCTTCAGTGTATATCTTTATCGGCAAACCTCAAAACAGAAAGTCCTCTAACAGTAGCTGTTAATAAACAATGCAAAAATGATCATTCGGTATATGTGATATATTTAATGTACAAATAATTGCATCAGGCGAATCTGGCAACACCTCCCATATAGATACTTTGAAATGTTAAATAATATGACTACAACTAGAAAAAAAAACTTTGATATATATGAGACCACAGCTTAATTTTTTATCTTTGTATAAAACTGATTTTAATTGTTAAAGTACTGTTTTCGCATTTGGGATTTTCGCTGCTAGCAGGTACGTAGCCAGAAAACATTTCGGTCAGGGGGAAGGATAGGCGTAAACATAATTTCGTGGGGAACAGAGTGGATGATACAAAGTCTTTCATTCAAGGCGTTGTCTCTGTGGAAACTTTGGCAGTATGTGGACGTAATAATAGGTAAAATGATAAAATTTTTGGTAAAAGTAAAAATTTCGTCATAAGTACAATACGTTTTTAGTTACTACTGATAAAGTACATAATTACAGGTAATACAATAATAAATGGGTTAAAAACAACTAAAGACAAGCAAAAAATTCCGTTTCTCTTATTTTTCCAAATATTTTTACCGTCTTAGAATTCTGGAGGGGAGAAGCTTAAGCCACCACCTGGTTACGAGACTGGGATCAGAAGTTCAAGAGGTCACCATTCAATCGAAGATAAGCCTTGTGGCTGCAGCGCTGTGCAGAAAGCAAGAAGGTATAAGAGATATGAAAAACTGGTGAAAATTTCAGACTATATTGAAATCCAAGTAATTATGCTTTTGAGACTCTCATTTTCTTGACCCGTTTTTTACATTATAAGTGGATCCTTCCCACCTGTGTTACACATATTCTCTCTTACAGATAAAAATGGGTCTTTCTGCTTCGTAAAACTAGCGATCAAGGTCTTAATTATACTTTTTACCTTAATCTCCAAGGATTAGTTTTAAATTACTTAACTCATAATTAATTTAGGATTTGATATAGTGAGAACGGATGACAGGCACACAGCCGGCGATTTCAAGTTTCATACGATGAACGGCGGCTTCGAAAGGCTGCCATCCATTGCCATTTCATTGAAGGGCGGATTAAGGGCGAAAAATCTAAAAGATGGGAATGTTGAACTTAAACCTGCAAACATCAGCTTATAGTGCCTGGCACTATAGACAATCAAGAAGTTAGCTCTAGTACTCATAAACTGATAAGAGAAAAGCTCTGAATCCTCATAAACTGACAGCAGAGATACCCATATGTTTCAACACATTATTTAAGAAATAAATTTTGAGAGGCATGCTGATAGCCAACTATAATTTTTTCGAAAAATAAAAGAGCAAATGTAAAAAAAGGTATCAAAATATGAAAACTTAATTTAAGAAATAAATTTATTATTAAACGAATGGTTATGCATGTCTTTAAATTATTAAATTATTATCCAAAAATAAATCCTGTTACATTAGCGACATACATGAAATACCGTAATGAAAAAACTGATTATAAATCGCGGAATCAGGACCGGATCTATGGGAGAAGAGGGTAGCAAGGTGCACCATGGCTCCCCACAACATCAGCCGAGATTGTTAATAACTGAGACGGAGACGAAAACATATCAAACATATTATTTGTTGCAGATATTTTGCAAGTAAGTTTTAAAACACCACTGAAACGAAGGGGAAATTATATATCAGAAAGACGTTCCGATCAGTTCCAGCTCGATCTTATCGCTCAGGTCTTCTTATATCTTTTTCTAGATTTAGGCTTGCATTGCATTACTGTTCGAACATAACAGATATCAGCATAAATAAAAAAATAAATACCTCCTCAAGCAGCTGCTTGCCACAGAGTCTGACAGGAGCTGTCAGTCTAATACGCCATAGTAGAAGGACCTGTGAGGATGGCGGATCCTCAGCAGATTTTATGCCAACTGTACGCGGTGTTCCCAGGTGGTCACTACCCAAGTACTGACCACGCCCAAAGCTGCTTAACTGAGTGATCGGACGAGAACCGGTGTTTTCAGATTGGTATTGCCGTTGACTGACCATTAAAAATAAATACCCCCTCAAGCAGCTGATTGCCACAGAGGTCTGACAGGAGAAGGTCAATTTATACGCCATAGTAAAAGGTCTGTGAGGATGGCGGGAACTCAGCAGAAAAACAATACAAACATCCATGACTTACCCGGGGTTCGAACTTGGGTCCCTTAGACCAGTAGCCAAGGACACTAACCACTTGGCCACGGACTGACCATTGCTCAATCAAATAAAATAAAAAGAAATATTTTTTCTTTATATCTTCTCTTCAGATTTTTTTCTTCATTACATTAGCAATGTTATACATTCAAAAGAAACATTTGAACGCCAAGTCACATTTACTGCAGCCAATGTAAGAGGTTCATATGGTTGAAACATTCTACAAATTTTCATCAAAACGCACGTAAATAGGTTGCCACTGCAAATCGCGACTGCAAACTGATCTACATACATGTAGTCGGACTTCTGCATATAGCATGTTCATATGCATGGTGAGATTAACAACGAAAGCGAACATGTTTTTGAAAGGCAATTTCGCCAGCAGACAGCGCGGAAGGAAAGCTATAGATTTTTTGATAAGCAGTCAGCGATCATGAATTAATAGAAAGAGGAAAAAACCAATAGGGAGCACAGTCAATCATGAATGCGATTAGCGTCGTTATTGGCATCAACATCAGATCCACAAGCAGCAAGGTAATTTGGTTCAAACGGATTTCGTTACAGAAACAGTCTGAAATAGTGCAAACGTACGAAGGAAAGAGAGGCAGAAAGCAACAAACGGAGGTTGTTATTATTACAAATAGAAAAGATGAGGAATGCAAAAGAAGGGTAAAAAAATTAAGAGGAAAAAATCGTTAAGTTTTAAATTACACTTAAATTGTTACGAAATCACAAACATTTTATTTCCTTTAAAATTCTTCAAATACACGAATATGATGCAACATTACAGAAGGAACAAATTTTATTTTCCCCTTTTTCCATGTAAAAATTTAAAAGTATTGTCAGAGTTGTAGAACATTAGTAAGCATTCACCTCTCACCAATCAAAACAGCTCTATTTTAATAGCCTTTGTTCTGAGACCTCATTTCTCCTCACTATATAGATATAGGCTAAATTTAAATCTTAGAGTCAAGCATGCTCAGTTCTAAAATTCCAGAGCGCCAGCATGCCTAGATCCGAACTATTTCAATAGTTTACCCGAGCCCGGTTACAGAATTTTTTTTACTCAATCATAAAACATAAATACAGGAATGCAAGCCACTAAAACTAATGTTTCAATTATTTCTATTATAATCTACTACAAACTTTAATTATAATTATTTGGAGACAAAATAAAAAAATATGTGTTATTTGAAATTAAAAATACTAGAAATAATTCGCAGCAACTGAAAATTCTTGAGTGGATCATTATAACGGTTAAGAGCAATTCATTAATAAGAGAGGTTGGGTTGTTTTACCTCCGATCGGCACTTTTTTACTTTTTGCACACAACTGACTGAATGGTCAGGTTACAAAGACTCCAAGGACTCAGACAAGTTTGGGGGAAAAGGATCCATTGAACAAATGTTAACCTCCCGCCTAGGCCATCCAGCGTTTCTTTAACGTGTACAGGGAATCCTGTACACGGAGTCTCCTGTACACTGATTTGTATCTCATCCGACGGATGGCTGCTATCCCAAGCCCATCGGGGTCTCTTTTCAGACGAAGGGAAAAACTGAGCAAGCGGATATAAATCTCAAAACTGGTACAATTAGGTCTCGAACCTAGGAACAGCACACTATGTGAGCCTGCTGCGTAACTAATTGAGGCGTTACCATTAAATATTACAATTGTTATCGAAATAGAAAAATTTCCTTTGTTTTAAAATTCTTTCCCCAGCCCCATTAATAAGAGGGAGAGAAAGAACACTGAACAAAAAATAAATAAATAAAACGCTTAACAGCGATTATTAATTTTAAGTCTAAATGCTAATTAAAAGATTGAAGTCATAATCAAAAAAAATTATTTTAAAATTTTTACTTTTTTTTCACAATTATAAGAAAATTTTGAAATTTCCTGCCATCCTCTCAGACCTTCTACTGTGGCATATAAACTGACAGGCTCCTGTCAAACCTCTGTGGCAAGCAGCTGCTTGAGGGGGTATTTATTTATTTTTTATTTATTTAAATTATGATGGAGCCTCAGTCCGAAGCAATCTGAGCTATTTTAAGGACGACCTCGAATTCAGTTCTACTCCTCACCATAATTTGCAATCCGAGGTAGTTTAATTATGTCACTGAATATTGTTACTTCGCAATTGCACTGCACCTAGAGTTTTTCATCTGTCCAGTCAATTTTGCTATTTCGAAACGAATGATTCATATCGAATACTTTTTGACTACCATCAGTATGTTGTATATTGGTTTCTTTTAATCTCTTAATACCCACTCTTATAAAATGCTGTTCCCAACCAGTATGCTGCAGGATTCGTCTATGGAATGATACGAAATATTTCATCCCCTCTAAAATATAATACTATATTTTGCAACAAAATTTCAACTACTTATTGAATAACTTTGATATGCTACACAATAAATTAATACAAAATCATATTTCGATCCTACACCATAACGCATAAAAGAGAAATATATTCTGTTTTGAATTATTCAAATCGCCCAAATTTTATAGTGCTATATCTATTAAGGGTGGAAAAAATCCCATTACATTGGAGTGGAGACTCATATTCGTTGTTTTAGCTTGATATAAATTTTTCACAGAATAATCCACTATAATATCCACACCCCGTGTTAACAAGGTTAACAGAAGAACAAAGAAGCATCCTCTTACAATTAATATCCCTTTCGTTCAGGAAAACTACAAATAGCATTCCTTTGTGTGAGTGCGAGAAGAATACGGAACGCGCTTTCCGCTGAGATTGTCACTTCTAAATAATAAAATAAATACCCCCCAAGCAGCTGCTTGCCACAGAGGTCTGACAGGAGCCTGTCAGTTTATATGCCAGAGTAGAAGGTCTGAGAGGATGGCAGGACCTCAGCAGAAAAACAACACGAACATCCATGCCTTACCCGGGGCTCGAACCCAGGTCCCGTAGATCAGTAGCCAAGCGCGCTAACACTCGGCCATGGGACGGCATTGTCACTTCTACAGATACTTATGTTTCCTTCTCAGATTGAAAAAAAATTCCTTTATTCACATTTTTCAAAATAATTCACATTTCAATGTTCTTCACCATATTGTAGTATAAAGATCTTGTACTTACCGTTCATTTAAAAAAATGTGCCTTTGCACAGCGTAAAAAACTAAATGGTACGTACGCATGGTAATACACTTTATATGAAGCAAAATATAAAAACATTATTTATTTCAATATGCTATATTTCATTTGGACAATACTTCTCTTTTATATCGTTTACATGATCCTACGCCCCAAGAGTAAACCCGAAGAACGCGAACAAAGCCTGGCCCTAAGTTGTAGCCCTGAGTGACATTCCTGGTCTCCAAGAACAACAAACGCGAACAAGTCCAGCAGCTTGCTAATGAATTCCATAAACTACCACACCCTCAATAAGTGTAAGGGAAACAACTCTACTCCTGTCGGCATGAACAAAGTGAGCTGGTGAAGACAGAGTAGTGCAGAAGCGCAGACAATGGGAAAGCCGGACTGTCCACAGCTGATGTGCTTCTCTTCCCGCACAGACGACCAGTGAAACGTACTGTTTTCCATTATCTCACCTTCCTGCAGAAGAATATGCGGTGTCTGTGTGTATGTGTCGGACGGTGGGGGTTTAGCCAATTGTGTAAGCAGCAAATCATGAGGCAGCTTTCCCGTCTGCGTGTCTCATTAGATCGCCAGCTGGTGCTTCGCTAACAGACAGTAGGATCCAGGACTCCGCTTTACCATTGGCTTACGGATTCGAAGCTTGGGTGCCGTTTCCTGCTTTATACTCACACGGTGCCACTAGCACTTGATTGGCTGGAAGGAGATTCTTCGCTCAGTTTGTTCGTATATACTGCCCGTTCGTTGGCTACGAAACAATAGCCACGAGCAATACATAATGCACCGTATCCATCGTAGTCTACTTTGCTAAACTTTATATTACAGACAACAATAAATTCGAGATAAAAATGCTTCTTATCGTGTTGTGTATCTTTCTACAGTTTAATGTTGCAACATTAAACTGTTACTCTCTACAGTTTAACATGTCAAACAAGGTATATTTAATATGCACCTTCCAAATGGCCTAATAAAGATACCCCAGACTCAAGTGTAGTTCCTTAAATGCCAATTTCAAGGATTCTCAGAAAAAAAATCACAAAAAAACTTTACTAGCTGGAGGAAGATTAATATCTGGGTTCATTTTTCATACTAACTCCAGCAACAATACCGTAAAAACATGGAATATATTTAATATAAAACAAGTTTTGTTATCCCCCACCCCGGCTTTTAATAGTAGAAAAACGATCGTTTTTGGTGGACATAAGTTTTAAGAACTCGTGTGGCACGAGTTCTTGCCAGGGCAATAGGTGTGCACCAATCCATGGTGTCAAGACTGTGGAGAAGGTACCAAGATATAGGAAACGTTAGTCATCCACGTTGCAGGGTCGACCACGACTTGCAACAGCTCAGGATGAACACTATGTGGCATTAACAGCGAGACGCAACAGACACAGGTCAGCGAGAGAACTCGCGCTAGAGCTGTCTGCGGCCAGTGGAAGAACAATTTTGAGGCATATACAGAAGGCTTCATGAACAAGGACTGTATGCAAAAAGACCTACAGTTTGCCGTGGTGCAGAAAACACCGGGAGGGATTGCAAACCAATGGACAATGTTCTCTTCTGTGACGAATCCAGATTCAGTTTATAGAGCGACAGTCGTCGTGCTGTCATCTGGAGAGCACCCTGAACTCATTATCACCCCTCAGAGAAATGCACTATTATAGAGGTGGTGGTTTACTGGGTTGGGTTACCTCCAAGCGGCACTATTTTTGCACACAATGGGCTAAATGGCCAGGTCACAAGGATCCTGAGGGCTCAGAGAAGGTTGGGGGAGGGGACCCACTGGATAGCTGTTAGGAGACAAGTGGTAGCCTCCCGTTAATGCCATCCAGCTTGTTAATGTGCACAGGGTATGGCTCTCTCGCACACTGGGAGGGAATGTCCCCATCTGACAGACAGCAACCTACCAAGCCTATCGATGTCCCTTACTGACCGAGGAAAGGGTGGGAGTTTTACAGAGATAGATCTGAACACTGGTCCAGGTGGGAATCGAACCTATGAACTGCAGATTATGAGCCTGGCATGTTACCAACTGAGCCACCCCTTGCCAGAAGTGTTTGCAGGTGATTTACTGGTGCATTAGAGGTGGTGGTTACTAGTGGCATTACATCAGACGGTTTCACGCTGTTCCATGTCTTTTCTGGAGGAACTCTGCCAATCTTCAGATATAGAGATCAAATCCTGGAACCCAAGTAAGGCTTTTTTGGGGTGTTGTTGGCCCACAATTCATGTTCATGGATGATAACAATAAACCATATGAGGCTGATTTAGATGATTTCCTTGAAAATGAAGACATCCAGCATATACCATGATGGCCAGCATATTCGCCGCATTCTCAGCCACATAGAGCACAGGTGGGATGTATCCGAGGGACGGATTTCAACTCATCAACCTCCTTACAAAATTCTCCTGGAGCTCCGATATGCTGTTGTACAGGAATGGAATTTAAAGTCACAAGACCATCTTACTGCCCTTGTCAACAGCAGACAATATCGATGCAACAGTTGCATCGCTGTCAAGGGTCATGACACCTTACTGAACTCTCGTGTACGAGCGAATGAGTCTCCAGGTAACTTCTCCAATTGCCACCCTACTGAACTACAGTGCAATGCTCCAGTTTATCCCATATTTTATGTCAGTTATATCGCGCATTTGTTTCTTCCTTCCATATTCCATCTGCACTATATCGCCCATATCATTCTATCGTCTCGTATTTTCATTTTTACAACTACGCTTATTTTTTTGGATACCAGTGTATATATTTCATGCATTTTTCAATAAATTTTTTAAAGATCTCTAAAGCGGACGAGAAAATGTTATATTGCAATGGAAATCCAATCCCTTGCCTCCCACCTCCACGATATTTTCTTTTATAATTTAGCTGATATTTCATTATGTACATTAATATGTATGCAATAGATTCAGGGCTTGATCTAAGGAGGATGGGTGAAGCCCCCTCCCACCTTTCAGATTGCTAGTAATCGAAACAGGGGCGAATATATATATATTAGACGTATTTTTCAAGAAATGTTTTAGAGACTACATAAATAGAAGGAAAAACTTTGGAATGGTTTTCTGTCTCGATCTTGTTTGTCCTCGTCCACTCCTTTATTTTATTTTTTCTAGACCTGTTATGCGCTGATTTACATCAGGTATAACGATTCTTTCTCATTTAATTGAGATTTTTACCAATACATAGGGAACAGACAACCAGGATGCCACATTAGTTTTCACTTCAAGAGGGAAGGTCACGAGATCCACAGCTGAAAGCCCAAACATACATGACACAAAGTGGTCATTTTTCATACTCAGGGAACACATCCGGATAAAGAACACGACACCTCGACTTCACGAAACTAGCACCCAGTGGACAAAACAACATGCAGAACCCCGATTTATTCCCATACATTGGAAGACACCGAATTGTCGAGTAGTGAGAATAAATGCAGACAGCAAAAATGCGACTTCACACAGAAAACACCGCCACGAAATCGTACTCATGGCCAGCTGCAGAAATCGAGCTAAACAACATTGTCCGCTGTTGATATTCACCAACGACAAATCCCGTTCTCCCAGAAGGCGAAGTCAACGTAGTGCAGCCCTGGGTGGAATGTATGATTCTTAAGTTCGTCTACAGATTGTCGCTGCATATAGCACATATTCGTGGAAAACAAGGGGGTAAGTAACATGCAATATACCTAGGGAGGAGCAGAAGGATAGATCTGGGATCTTGGAGAGAGCAGTTAAACTCGGAACGAGCAGCGGCGGCCAGAACTCTGGTCTGCTCCGGGCAGATCGAAGTATGGTAAATCAGATATCGAAGTACAGAACACATATGAAGTGAGAGTAATGAGCAGTGACCACACAGGAGGGTAGTGAATGATAGAGATTCGAGTGTTTAGTAAGCCGATTAAACTGTGTAATAGTGAATGAGGCGAATTTGAGAGGGATTAGTGCGCAAATCAACTTTGAAAGTAGCTTAATGCATCAAAGCAAGGACATCCTTGCTTGGTCCTGCACTGTGTAATTAGACATTCTTAATGAATGACTTCTGAACCTCGATGCAGAGAAACCGAGTTTATGATTTCTGATCAACTGACCAGTGGAAAGCAAATCTTCCATCTGTAAACTGAGTCTGCCAACCGAAGATCCATCACCATATCAGCTCGAGTTCGAAGTACTGCTGTCTCCATCTTGGTTAAAATGGTGCCATAAGGAAATGACCCCCACCCCGATGCTGGAGTAACGAAAAAGAGTTCTCTGACCGCAATTTGATGCCCGCTGTCGAACGAACTCAGGATGATATACTAAACACGTTTCGCTTAATTATCCTTTTTTTGATTCAAAAGTTGCTATCGTCAAAATTTACATTTAAATTTATAAGGGGTTCCATAAACGATTTAGCTGTATGTTAATTTCAAGTTCTTTTAAGATAATGTCAATGATTTGGTTTCCAAGATTATTTGTTCTCACCGCAATTTGATGCCCGCTGTCGAACGAACTCAGGATGATATACTAAACACGTTTCGCTTAATTATCCTTTTTTTGATTCAAAAGTTGCTATCGTCAAAATTTACATTTAAATTTATAAGGGGTTCCATAAACGATTTAGCTGTATGTTAATTTCAAGTTCTTTTAAGATAATGTCAATGATTTGGTTTCCAAGATTATTTGTTCTCATGCTGTACTTCTATATCATACAGTATGTTTTCATTATTGTTTTTCATAAACCTGAGTTAGAATTCGTTATTGAAATTTAACTGTCTTATCTTAAGGAGACGGCCTAGGGTTATAGCGGCCTTCATTATCTGATTAAGATAATGATCTTTAGTTGGGTAATGTTTGAAATGCAACGCAAGACAAACATATATTTAAGTTATTATACTCCTCCACACATGTAGGAGGAAAGTGCTTGCAACCTCAAGTTGCGCACGGCAAATCAGAGCGTGACTTCCACTATTACGTTTCAGTTTTATAATTAATATTTAGATTTATTATCGATTTCCGAATCTGTGCTTTAATTATGACAAGCGGTATATGTAGTACGTGTCATATAATGGCTGCACTATAGCAGATCGTGAAATTACCCATCTTTAACAACCAGGAACTGTTTACAACAGTTAGGAGATGTTAAAACGAAACGACAGCGAAATGCAAAAGGGCAAAATTGGAAGTCAGAAGGACGAAAACATTGAAAGGAATATTATCTCTATGAATACATAGAAAATGAAAACAGTAATTAACTAGAAGAACGCGTATCGCCTCTGGAACAGATGGGAATCTCATTTTGAAAGAGAATGAAGTTTTTCGTACTTTTTCACTACTTAAAAGTTTTAATTCGAGTTAATGGATGATGGGGGGGGGGGGGGAGAATGCAAAGAAAAGTATTTTATTAGTAATTATACACATAAAAAGTATTTGTCTTTATTTCTTAAATTGAAAAAGTTACTTTTCTCACACCCCTCTCAGAAAGGGGCCAGATTATTGCTGTCAGTGAATATCACTTGACACTATATCACCGAAATTTCAAATTTCTACTATTAACAAATCACTTGCAACATTAGTTAAAAATTTCTTCATTTCCAAATTTAATGATTCTCTAGAGATTTATATTTATCTCTCCAGCACACGGGCCCACGTCTTAATGTCCCATATGACGGACGGCAGTATTTTAAAGATCATAGATGTCTTCTTTCTCGCCAACTATAGGGTGGGGTATTGGAAATAAATCTCAACACAGACATAGTTAGGACTAGAACCTGGAAATGCAGATTTACAAGCCTGGAAATACCGATTGAGCGAACTCTCGCCCCAATGAGCAACAGAAAGGCAAATGAGAATAGAGGCTGTTGTTGGAAAAACAGCTGAGAACACCACAATTTTTTTCGCGTTCTTGAAGTGTAGCCAGTATCTTATCTGACAAAGTATTAATTTACAATGCATAAAATTCGTATCTGTTCGGTTCGCTGGTGTTTTGCATTCATTGTCGAAATACTAACATTTCAACCATCAATCGCCTAAAGAGCTTCTGACTGTGTGCCGCCACAGCCCATGTTAGATCAGCCCCACACTCTTTTACTGCATCTGTAAATGTCTCTCAATTATCATTAAAGATTAGGGTCAACTATTTGATATATTTTTATTTCAGAATATCGAGAAAATGAGCATTTATATAATTTATTTTTTAAAGAAAAGGGAAGTACTCGTCTACACAAGAGGAAGATAACCTACAAGATCTACTGAGCTTGTTTGGTTTCTCATACAACATATAAGCATATACACAGGGAAGAGCCCACTAGTTTAGTAGGGGCGGAGGTAGCCCTGTCGGTAGCTTGCCAGACTTTACTATCTATCTGCAGTTCTCAGGTTCGAGTCACGCTTGGGCCAGCGTTGAGATTATCTCCGCAAAACTCCCCACTCTACCCTCTGTCAGTAGGGGACACCAATGGACTTGAAAAGGCCACTGTCCTTCGGATGGGAGGTTAAGCCGTGGCGCTGTGTGCAATAGAGTCATACCCTGTGCACGTTAAAGAACATGCTGGATGGCCTTGACGGCAGGTTACTATCTGTCTCCTACAAGCCGTCCAGTGGGTCCCTTTCTCTTAACCTTATCTGAGACCTTGGGGTCCTTGGGGTCTGGCCATTTATCCCATTGTGTACAGAAAAGTGCCGCTCGGAGGTAAAACAACTGAATTGGTTTAGCACTCAAGTACGCTAACCACTAGACCAGATATGAATACGAATACGGGTATCTTTTTTATTATCATTTGGAAAAAATTCAATGTAAGGACTTCGAAAAAAATAGTTTGAATGTAAGGTTTTCGAAAACGAAAACAAATATAAGGTTCCACGGCTTCTAAAAGTTTGGAAATTGTGGCCTAGTGTATTTTTTTCCTGATAAGAATAAAAAAAATGGTACTTTGGGTTGTCGGGATCATATTCTTGCTACATATGCCATTTGCACGCTTTCCAAGAATTTCTCCCTAACGCACATCGAGGTCGTATTTACTGTACATAGGTTAAACCTTTTTCTTAATGAAATCGTATATCATACACTAAGTTCATTTTTGATATTAGCATTTCGATTCAATCATTAACGAATTAGCGTATAAGAACCATATTAACAAACATAATCTATTAAAGGAATCATGCTGAAAAGGTTAAGGAATTAACTGGGAATACTCAGTTAAGAAAAATTAGCTTCAATCTTATTACTTCTGATCTTTTATTGTCTTATGCACACAGAAAACTCAAAGTTTCAGTCTACGCATTTCTAGCTGTTCAACGAAAATTAAACAGCTATGAAAAGTCTAGTGCAGCATGCAACTTCTCATCATGATGACCTCTGCAGAATATACAAACCAAATTTCATCTTATTAGCGTAAAAGACAGCAGACAATGAATGCGCATGCAAACAAGCAGCGACACCGGACAGAATTACCAGTTACGACCCACAGAATACCCATTCGATTTTCCCTTTACACACTGGCGTCTCATTCATCCGCTAATGGCACAATGAGACACATAAGAATGTGAAAGGATTCAGCAGCTGTGCAGCTTCTCTTTTGTCGCCAGAGCCAGGCACACCAGCTCTTAACAAAGCACCGCCTGAACTCGCTGCTCCTGCAGGTCTTAGTTCATCCCGACGCAGTTGCAGAGAAATTAATTTCACCTTTAGAAAGTGCTGGCGAACGGAAATTAAGACGACACAAGCCTGCCTTTTATTATGGACTTCACGCTTCCTTAGAAAGCTGTCCACACTAATGTTACACCACCCAATGCCGAAGCATTAATAATGCCCGTCCGCTATATATCAATGGCAAATAAATTTTGTTCCTCACAAGTCTTGATCTTCTAACATTTACAAAGTATATTTGCAATTGCACAATTCTGTTTGCGAATAAGACTACTAATGAGTAAGTCGTGATGAAAACATTTAGTTGAAACTCTTTACTCCCCCCCCCCCCACACAAAAATACTTTTTTCTTACCATAAATAAACAAAACAACCATAACTTGAAAGCGAAAACTAACTGTTAATGCGCAAATTTACAATCATGATTACTATAAATGCGATTATCACTTAACAGAAGACAAACTTATGAGAATTTAAACTTGATGAATTCCAAACTGAATGGAACCCTTTAACCACCATAATTATATATATTTTTAAACAATGGGTCATATTACACTGGATCTCTTTAGTTTGCCTTTTTTGTGTGTAATTTGGTGATACCAAAGCAATTTCCCTGAAACTAATCTGAAATATAGTCATGCAAGTGATAATCTAGGAAGCGTACCTCCTAGATTAAGCCATGGTGATACCACTGCCACAGAAGGGCAGGGCGGGTTGGGAGCAAAAAATAGCCCCAACAAATTGGCCACTACTTTTCATTTTTCATTTTTACATTTCGCCCCTGGAGTAAATACTGTAGAGTGAAAATTAGACAGTTAATGAAAAATAAGAGTCTAACTGAAAATTTACTTAAGATCGGAAATGCAAATATCAAGGAATTAGGTTGTAAATACAAGGATGACATTAACAGTGATGATTGTGTAAGTAGTGACAAGGAGAAAATGTTAATTAGACAGAAATGATCTAAGGAAGTAGATTCTATAATTAATGATAAAGAGAAAGTGTTAAAAGTTTACTTAAGCGCTGTCGAAGGTATGAAAAGAAAAGAGAGTCGATTTTGTCTAAATTACTGAAATAATAATAGAGTTAGAGAGATAGCCAGCAAAGGTGTTATTATAGCAGAAAAAGGTCAGAAAAAGGTTCTAATATGCAGACAGTGATTGGAGAAAAAATTATTAAAGGTACAAGAGACTACAGAAGTAGACTTAAGTGGTCATTAGGCATTAATACAAATTTAAACAGATGAGTACTGAGCGTGAGTTCAAAACAATATTTATAGTATAGTAACAATATATATAGTAGTTAGAGATGCTTCAAGTCCGCCTTGCGCATTTGACCTTCGTTTAATGTCTTGTACCGATAACGAATGAAGCCTCCAGAATCCTTCCAATTTCATTGACATATGTCAATCTGATACTTGCAAAATAATTAGATGCAATTTCTAATCTTTTTAAATTTTATTAGCGCCTGTTCAATATCAATATATATATAGTAGTATTTAATAATTATTTATACAAGAAGTATGGGAATTTAAATATTGAACTAAATATGCTTCTGACTAATTATTCACTATCTTCTATTGACAAATGTTAATAGAACAAAACATTCCAATATCCTTAACACGACATTCAAATTAACAAGTCTTAAGAGTCGAACTATCTTAATTGAGTAGCAAGCACATTATCAAACAAATCTCTACTTAGCAACAACAGGTTACATAAATCAATTATTAGTAAAACCTACTTTACTTTGTTTACAAGAATACCAAGTATTTTCTTTAAATTACATTACGACCTTATGTCTTATTCATATCACCTCTGCCTTCTATTACGTAGTAGTGCAACTTTGTAAGAAAGAACGTAATTTCTGTCTTCTCTTCTTGAATACACTCAATTTGCTATTTGACACTGACTACAAACATCTCCTTCAAGATAAACACACAATAGTAATTATAAAACAACACTCAAACCGACTAATCGCGCACAATACCAAATCAATTCTTTTCTTCTTTCTAATTCACCGAACTCACAACTTTTAGTCAAATCAGGGTTCCAAGTTGTTGTTACTGTAATTCGCACGCTGAAGCACACACGAGATTCAAAACGATACATCATATCACGAGTTCATTGTAGCATGTTCATCTGTCGTAACAGTATTAATAAAGGATGTATTAATGGGAGTCATAATTTCGGTGTTGACAAGAACAAGGAAGAGGAAATAAATTTATTTCTGTACTAAAGGAGAGTATCTCGTTTAAAAATAATGTTTTATTAAATCACAGAAGCTTAGTAAACAATAATGATAGGTCAAAGAGAAGATTTATTAGGAAAGTATCTGAAGGCAAAAGAAACAAGTCCGTAGGAAAACAGGCGCTAATAAAATTTAAAAAGAATAGAAATTGGATCTAATTATTCTGCAAGTATCAGATTGGCAGATGTCAATAAAATTGGAAGGATTCTGGAGGGTTCATTCGTTATCGGTACAAGACATTAAACGAAGGTCAAATGCGCAAGGCGGACTTGAAGCGTCTCTAACAGATCGGGTTTGGCTCTATGGAAAAGCACTCTGTCATTAAGAAAACTCCTGGGGGTGTTGGTGATTAGGTTACGGGTTGTGATGAAAGGGGTAGAAATGGCAACTTAAGGTTGTAAAAGTGAGAAGGGATGGAATCCACCAGACCCATTTGCGGGGAAATGCTCAATTCCAACAATAAAGGTCATGGAGTCTGTGGACACTTAAAGTAAGTGAACTGCAGTCAACTACTTCTGAGTGACAGTGACATACCTATAAGTGACACAATATAAGATTCATAAAGTGTGAATGGTAATTCCTTCAATACCTATACAACTCAAAAAATAATTTTCAATTTATCTCCAAAAACAAAAAAAATATTCTTGATACAAAAAGAAAAGTTAAAAAGAGTCAGTAAATTTTTTTCAAAAACTAGTGCTTCGGGTTTGTTTCCTACCTGGTACATCAAAGGGTAAAAATCAGAGTAAGCATGTAGCAACAAACGTTCGGGAGGTTAAAATAAATGGCAGCAAAAGTAAAAAATACAGGCGCAATTTTTTCAATTGCACTAAAGTTTAAAAGCTTATGTAATAGAATAACAAACAATAGGAAAATAAATCATTACATACCAAAAGTTATTAAATCTTAATCTTAGTATTTAGCCATCCTACAATTTCGAAGGTGGGAGACTTGCCCCAACCCCCTGAGGAGGTGTGATGAAAAAGGGTGAGAGAAAAGTAACCTTTTTTCATTTCAAGGAATAAAGAACTACTTTTAATGTTTAACAAGTACTAGAAGGGGCGTTCAAAAAGTTCTTGACAAGCACTGCAGAACAAAAAAACTCAACAAAACTTTTACTGTCCTTCAAAGCACTCCTCTCCAGCACCTATGCAAAGTTGCAGAAGTCTATGCCAATTCTGGAACGCTTGCTGATACTCCTTGCACAACTCTGAATAAACGCATTTTGCAAAGTTTTGCGCCCTTGAAAAAGGCTTCCCAGCGAGTTCATCTTTAATTTTTGGAAACAATCTAAAATCCCATGGTGTAAGATCGGGTTGGGTATCAGGATGGGGTAGCTGTTTGAATTTTTCCTGCTCCAGATAAGCCGTAACTTGCAGAATTTTGTGAGCACTTGCCCGTTGTTGGACGCTGCTCCTTATCCTTAACAATTTTGGGCAAAACAATGTTGGTATAGTATTGGCCATTTATAATCATTTTTTCTGATAACGTGTCCACGACTACCACTCATTGGGAATTGAAAAAAATTACGAGCATCGTCTTCCTTGAGTGAAAGTCTTGTCGGCAGATTTGAGTTGAGGATGCGGTTCTTCCGCAACCCAAACATAATTGTCGATCTTTCTGGGAGTTGTTTAGTAATAAAACCATGTCTCATCATCTGTCACAATGTCTGTTAACCATTTGGGACTACTAGGTTCAAGCATTGCTAGAATCTCCTTGCAAGAGTCGACTCTAGCCCTTTTTTGCCGTTCTGACAGTTTGTGGGGTACCCATTTGGCATAGATCTTTCGGAACTTTAAATGTTGATGAATAATTGTTTCTACATTGCCAATCGATACACTGACATCTAAACTTATTACCTGAACGGTGATGTGTGGTGGAGTCTTCCGACACGAGGGAAATCTTTGAAATTGCGCATCCATCGAATAACAGTGCCATATGAACAGGCATGATCCCCATATACTGGTGGTAAAATCGACAAGAATTTTTTTCGCGTCGTCCCCAGGCTGCATCCTTGTGTACATGTAAATCATTTTATAGTCTTTAGTAGGCTCCATAGCAACAACGCACAGATTTCGCAGATCGAACTTTACGAGTCGCCAGTGAAGAGAGAAATGATGATATGGCATTTGTTATTAACATGTGACGACAAGTTTAGACGAGCTTTCGAACAAGTCGTAGATCGTTAAATTAGGGAGAACGAATGCAAATTTACAGACACGTGTCAAGAACTTTTTCATATCAAATCATTCATTAGTTCGAATTAAAATTTCTAAAGACTGCAAAAGTCGGCAAATGAGAAACTTCATTATCTTTGAAAACAAGATTCCCATATTCGCCACTATTATTCGTGTTTTTCCAGTTATAAAGCTAAATCGAGTCGTGAATTAAAGAATATCCCAAATCTAAATATTAATTAATCAGTCAAATAAGCAAAAATTCAATTCTTCGTTGACAGAGGGCGCAATTCTAGCTCTTGGAAGAACCGGAAAATGCAAATCCTGATATTTTATCAATACCCATTCAACCCAAAACGGATTTTTATTTCTAAAAACAAAAAAGTTGTTGAATGTCTACATAAGCACCGACTGACAGAGGACAAAGTAAAAACATTATCTTTTTTAAAATGGGATAAAAAAACTAAACTGAGAAAAGAGCTTTTTTATAGAGAGAAAAAAAACATTTCCAGAGGAAAAAAAATCCACAATTTAACTCAAAATTAAATTTTTTCATTTTAAAATAATGCGACATTTTTTAAAATTGAAATTAAAAAATATATTATATGAATTGAATTTTCTACATAAAGCATTTCATTACAATACATCGTATCGTGTCGTAAGATAAATCTCGGATTGGTTTTCAATTGAAGAATATCAACTTTCAGTGATATACAGCTTGCCATCAAGATTAGCTTTAAATATAACCCATGTATCAAACTATTTCCGAACTCCTGCCTCACAGGGGCGGGGGTGGCTCAGTCGGTAGCGCGCCAGGCTCGTAATCTGTAGTTCCCAGGTTCGAGTCCCAGCTGGGTCAGCGTTGAGATTTATCTCCGCAAAAATTCCCCGCCCTGCCCACGGTCAGTAGAGGACACCGATGGGCTTGGAAAGGCCG
This sequence comes from Ryuthela nishihirai, assembly GCA_038380435.1. Taxonomy (NCBI): domain Eukaryota; kingdom Metazoa; phylum Arthropoda; class Arachnida; order Araneae; family Heptathelidae; genus Ryuthela; species Ryuthela nishihirai. The sequence continues at coordinate 41,550,722 of JAWZYU010000011.1, read as the reverse complement.
CCATCCGTCGGATGGGACGTTAAGCCGTGGCCCCGTGTGCGGGAGAGCCATACCCTGTGCACGTTAAAGAACACGCTGGATGGCCTTGACGGGAGGCTACCATCTGTCTCCCAACAGCTGTTCCAGTGGGTCTCCTCCCTCAACCTTCTCTGAGCCTTCGGGGTCCATGTGACCTGGCCATTTAGCCCATGATGTGCAAAAAAGTGCCGCTCAGAGGTAAAACAACCCAACAACCCAACCCTGCCTCACACCATAAAATAAGACCAGCAGTTTAAACCTTTTTTTTTTCTTAACAGATTAATGTAAAAAAAAAAATACCCCCTCAAGCAGCTGCTTGCCACAGAGGTCTGACAGGAGCTTGTCAGTTTATATGCCATAGTAGAAGGTCTGTGAGGATGGCAGGACCTCAGCAGAAAGAAAACACAAACGCCCATGCTTTATCCGGGGCTCGAACCTAGGTCCCTAGCGTTACAATAAATCTCTTCTCTGCTACAATAGTAAACTTCCCTGTACGTAGGCAAGGTTTGCAATGCACCGGATCATTACAGAGAAAGATATTTATAGTGGTTTTATCTTGGTCACGATCAAAAATACAAAAACGTTTTGACTAGCGGGCCAAAAGACTAATTTTTCCCTTCACGTACTTATTTAAATTTCGATAGTACTATCACATTATTTCACACTGCAGTCGTTTTTTATTGAAAAAAAAAACTGTAAATAAAAAATAAATCCCCCCTCAAGCAGCAACTTGAGCACCCCAGCACTTGAGTGTGTAAAGTGTAAATAAACTTGAGTGTATAAAGTGTAAATAAGCTACTGAGTCACCGGTCATCACATGACAACATACATCTAATTCACTAAAGATAGGAAAGGTTTCCAGAAACGAATTTTTATCGCCATTTATTTTCAAAAAAAAAAATGCCTATACATTTCAAACATTTTGTGTTATCAATAAATTATTATTTATCAGAGTTTATCTATCACTGATGTTCACTAGCCTTGGGCGCGAGGTCCACGCACGAGGCTAGGGTGAGGAGATTGAAGCAACAGTTTGGTTTGTGCACGTTGAGCGAAAGGTCGTTTCGACAAGCGTCAGAAGGACGCCGCCCCTTACTGGAAGTAACCCTAGAAGGGACAGTGCGATTCCAAGGGAATTGAGATTCTGTTTGAATCTGATAACAGTCTAGTGGATTCAGAATGAACCACAGTGTAGGCAGAGGTTGATTATCCTTTCGCCGAGTTTGAGGTCTGTAAAGTGAGAACTTGCAGAGTGTGCGATTCTCCACCTCATTATTAATGTTTGCAGCAAGCAACAAGACAGCAAAGGTCCACGGAGTTGAGCGCATCCCCAGCACTTGAGAGTATAAAGTGTAAATAAACTGTGTCCCTATCCAAATCTCGTGCAGTTAATTAATGGACTATATTTTATTCATCATTCAACACAGCGAATCAGAGGCATAAAGTGCTACAGGCCTAAAAACCCGCGAACCTGTCTTTTCACCGAAGAGAATTAAGTAGTAATTTCATCGTTCTCGAGAGGCGTACGATTAATTGTCTCTCCTACTGAGCCATCGGTCATCACATGATAACAGACATCAAATTCACTAAAGATAGGGGGCGGGGGTGGCTCAGTCGGTAGCGCGCCAGGCTCGTAATCTGCAGTTCCCAGGTTCGAGTCCCAGCTGGGTCAGCGTTGAGATTTATCTCCGCAAAATTCCCCGCCCTGCCCACGGTCAGTAGGGGACACCGATGGGCTTGGAAAGGCCGCCGTCCGTCGGATGGGACGTTAAGCCGTGGCCCCGTGTGTGGGAGAGCCATACCCTGTGCACGTTAAAGAACACGCTGGATGGCCTTGACGGGGGGCTACCATCTGTCTCCCAACAGCTGTTCCAGTGGGTCCCCTCCCCCAACCTTCTCTGAGCCTTCGGGGTCCATGTGACCTGGCCATTTAGCCCATGGTGTGCAAAAAAGTGCCGCTCAGAGGTAAAACAACCCAACCCACTAAAGATAGGAAAGATTTCCAGAAACTAATTTTTATCGCCATTTATTTAAAAAAAAAATGTCTATACATTTCAAACATTTTGTGTTATCAATAAATTATTATTTATCAGAGTTTTTGAAAATGGCTACCGTTATTTTGGTTTATAAAGGAGCTAATGAAAGAAATTTGGGGAACTATAGGCAGAATTTCAATACTATCAAATATATCAAAAATCTTTGAAAAATTATAAAAATAAGAATTGTTAAGTTTCTTACAAAGATAAACTTGTAAGAAAATTATAGAAAAAGAAAGTTGTGCTTTTCAGCACAAAGTAGACCCAAGCTGTCAATGTCGAAATTTGACATATTGGATAAAATGGTCTGAGATAATGATGTCAAAATAATGACACGCAGTGGCCAATTTTCGTTCTCTGCAACATGATCGACGTTAGTGCATTAAATATTTTGCAAATTGGATGACCTAAATCCATTTCAATGCGGTAGCAAAAAAAACCCGGCGATATCGGTTTTTCTTTTGGTTGGTTCGTTGGTTGGTTGTTTTACCTCTGAGCAGCACTATTTTTGCACACAATGGGCTAAATGGCCGGGTCACAAGGACCTTGAAGGCTCAGAGAAGGTTGGGAGAGGGGACACACTGGAACGGCTGTTGGGAAACAGATGGTAGCCTCCCGTCAAGGCCATCCAGCATGTTCTTTAACGTGCACAGGGTACGACTCTCCCGCACAAGGAGTCACGGCTTAACGTCCCATTCGACGGACGGCGGCCTTTCCAAGCCCATCGGTGTCCCCTACTTACCGTGGGCAGGGAGGGGAGTTTTGCGGAGATAAATCTCAACGTTGACCCAGCTGGGACTCGAACCTGAGAACTGCAGATTACGAGCCTGGCACGCTACCGACTGAGCCACCCCGGCTCCATTTTCCTTTTGAGTTGTGAAAAATTAGCTGGTACAAAAGAACAATCACCAACAACTGATCTATATACTATGTAATAGTGAACAGTAAACTACTCAATGAAGATGTCCAAATTGACAGAAAAAGAAAGCAGAAGAATACGCGGAAAAGGTGTATGTAGAGAACATTCCGTAATATTTTGCAAAATTTGTTAAAAAGTCCAGATGTAATATGCTTGATTACTCTGTTTGCTTGAGTTTAATCCGATTAAATGAGTTTGATATTAATACAGATTTATCAAAGTTAATGATTTTGCTGCACTGCGGCAGTGAACTTATACGCAAAGGTAACAAATATAAATTTTATAATGTGCTATTGTCATAACTCACATCATATTGTTTACATAACTTATCCAATCTGTATCGCATTTTACACTAGCATAAGATTTCTTCACACATTCTATATTACTTTATATTGTACTATTATCTTAAATTCACTATTACGTATCACAAAATACTACATATCTTCCTCAGTTAAGCTGCATAAAGCGAAACTCGAAAGGTTTAGAATTTTCCAATGTAACGAGATTAGGTTTCGACAAGTTCTTACAGCAAAATTACAAAAGTTCCTTGACGGAAAAGCCTCCCGTCAGGGCTGTTCAGCGTTCCTTTAACGTGAACGTTCACAAAGTACGACTTTCCTGAAAACAAGGCAACGTTAACATCCCTTCCAACGGACGGCGCTCTTTCCAAGCCCATTGCTGTATTGATAAAAAGAGATGTAATTTGATATATATATATAAATAATTAGACTTCTCTGAGTTGGAAAATTTGTGGTCTCTAACCATAGTCACATCACTACATTACTGGTCAAGATTTGTACGATTATTCCTCGTTAATTGGGCCATACGCACATGTTCGGTCTAACAACCGTCCTTGCCATATCAGGATGTTTTTAGAACACATAAAAACTGCAAAATTTATTATTTTAATTTTCACTGCCTCTTAGATTCACATGACTACAGTGGAAACGTATAAATATGAATCTTATAATTCTATTAACTTTAGTACCGTTTTACTAAGAGTAATATTTAATTAACTATTAGGTGTAGTAAAAAAGGATTCAAAAGCTCTAAATAACAGAACAAATTATGAAACCTAATAAACTACTAAAATCTACTCACTCTAGTAGTATCCAAAAAGTTTTAATACATTATAATAGAGTAAAATTATTCCACCAGATTTTCATGCCTTCGGTGGAATCTAGATTAAAACTAGCTTCACCAGAAAGTGTTTTAATTACATTATTCTACGAGTAAGTCGTATTCCTTCTTTGCTCTTACAAATCCAGAAACATTATAAATATAATGCATGGCGCTTACAATCAACTATGCTACAATCTACCATCCATCCGGCCATGTGGAAACGACCGAGTACATAAAAGTTCTTTTTGTTTAATGTAAAAGAATGTTTAAGTATAAAAGATATAATTTACTCCTCTTGGAATTAAGGAGAACGCTGCTTAATACTAAATATTAAGAAACAACCAATATTTTTTCCTTATTTATTTTTGAAATTAACTTTATAAAAGCAAGACGAAATTTAGTTTCCCTTATTTCAACTGACAAACGGCTTCTGATGTCTACATATTTAGCTTCTGAAACCATAGATTTCACCACTGATAACCTCATTTCTTTTTAAATACGATAGCGTTTTTAATAATGACGAGTGTTCGACGATACTGTGACGAAATAGTAATCGTGTGTTTTACAATAACGCTAATTAAAATCATCGACAAAAAAAGATAGATAAAATTCCGTGATGTTGACGCCCACACCCTTGCTCAATGTTAACAACGCCCACTGAAATCGAATGCAAAAATACGTAAACAATAACTGCCCTTCATAAGAAATCGTGCATCCTATGCAAGGCATCCTATTTGTCTTCTCCATTCTTTAGTATAAGCTGTCTGTTTCCTGTCAGGGATGTAACCAGAAATGCAACATTCTCAGCTTCACAGAGGTCAAACCGTGAATATTTCTTACACTGAAGGTCGGAGGGTGCAAGGTCATATTACCTTGGAAATCAATCAAAATATTGCAACTCATCACAGAACTCGTAGAGAACTTTTCACCCGGTCACCAACTTAAAACAAGTTTCAACTCAATGGTAAGTTCTCAAACAAAACAACTTTTGAGGATAATTTGTTTACGGCAAATCGCTAATTAAAAAATTGGATAAAATTTAGTGGGTTAAACCTCAATAAATGCTTTTCTGCAGAACAAATTTCATTTAATTAAAATTTGATTAAAGGAACTGCTACAAGAAACACTTACAGCAGAAATAAAAGAATTTGAGTTAAAAAAGCACTTTTTTTATGCTTTTAAATGTATAAATTCATAATTATTTGAAAAGTTCATAATATGAATTTCGTAGCATTGCTATAACTATACTGCTTGATTCTAAGTATTTTGTGAGCAAATGAAAACCAGACAAATCGTAGATCGCAACTTGGGCTAGGCAATTGTAAGGGGAAAGTAATAAGCGCACATACCTATCAATTATTAACGAGGAAAATTATTGGACACGATGAACAGCAAGTAGTAATCATTTGAAACTTTCTCTTAGTTTTAAATGCTTCCTTGTTTTCCCATTTATTATTTTCTACTGGTTGTCCTGTATGTGGTTTCAATTAGACGACAAAATTATACATAACCAAGCTGGGGAAGAAGGAAAAAATTTAATTGTTTGTGAACAAGAATGTAGAGGGGGGAAATTATTAAGTTGAAAAGTTCAAAAAGTGCATAGTTGTCTTTGTTTACTAATTTATGTTCTAATTATAGAAAAGCATAAATATAACACAAGTTTAATAACGTTTTCTACAGATATAGCAAATGATGCCGTCCCATGGCAGAGTGGTTAACGCGCTTGGCAACTGATCTAAGGGACCTGGGTTCCAGCCCCGGGCTAAGGCATGGCTGTTTGTGTCGTTTTTCTGCTGAGGGCCTGCTATCCTCTCAGACCTTCTACTATGGCATATAAACTGACAGGCTCCTGTCAGACCTCTGTGGCAAGCAGCTGCTTGAGGGGGTATTTATTTTTTATTATTTAGCAAACGATACGAACTAATTTTATTTGTTTATCAGCATCGGAGGTTTCAAAGTATAAAATGCTAGTGTACCTAAAACTAAAATATTTGTATACATCACTGAAGCAAATTACTATAACCTATGTGACTGTAGAGTAAATCAAAAATTAATAAAATCAGTGATATACAGAAGTAAATCAAAATATAATGCTGTATTTGGAATTTAAAATTTTCAATCTCTTCCAACGAAAAAAGCCATTTTATTTAAATTCCCTACTTGTTTATTTATTTATTTCATCAATTCAATCTTGAAGTAACAAATACATGTAAATAAAATAGATTTTAAAATATTAACTACATATTAACTAATAAATAACTTTTGAACCGTATTCTATTTTTAATTTGACTGCACAGCAGAAATAAAACAAGACTAAGTGACTTTAATAATTGGTTAAAAACTTTTAAACTGCTAAATTCTATAAAATTAAACGAGGAACTGCTCAAATTTTTATGCTGCATTTTATTCAAGATCTATTCCTTTTCCTCACATACGAAAATTCAAATGATAAGATTTAAGAATAAAATTATATTATTCGAGCAATTTTCATGACTTACGTAAAACAGTAGCATGATTTCAAAGGAACCGCAAATAATATAGAGGCAGCTGGTGAACACTTAGAAAATCAGAATGTGAAGACCGGAAAAGATGCTACCCTTCGCGCAGACTGCACGTGGAGAGTGGAATCAATGCTTGCATTTATCATCCACCCTCCACCTAGCATGCGGGTGGAGAGGGAGGAAAAGGGAGACTTTATTACAAAACCAGTCCTATGTCCCTCACAATCTGCAAGATTACATTATTTCTCCCTCTAAACGCCACCAACATCAGACTCCGTGAACTCAGCCTCAGCAGTCAGAAACCACCGCACAGAGAAGGCGCGACCGCACAATCCCCGGGTGCGTGGGATCAAGCACGGCCGAGCGGCTTGCGGTTTCACGCCCCATAAACTCGGGCTCGGCACCGCGGAATCGGTCTCATTGATCGCGTTGCTTAAACCAATAACGCTCGTAGCCCTCCTTGTGATTTACAAGCACAGTAGCTCTCAGCTGGAGAAGTTTTGTTGGAGATAAACCAAGGGCATAATCCCCGTCAATGCATTCCTCTTCGCTCCATACCACCCCCTTTCACTTTTGCTATTGGCCTGATCTGATTAACCTCTCTTCATTCGAATACGTCTATATACAAAACATACAACAGGAGAAATCTTCACGCTGCCTGCAAACGGCCACAGGAAATATCAGTAAAAGGCCATGCTTTCAGTCGCAGACTATAAAGTATGGAGTATTATATATTTTATTGAGATCAAGAATAAAGGATTGTGATAAAACGCCTCAACGTTTAAGCTCTGCACACGGACAACTTCGAGATATATATCATTCAGTAATTTATTGCATTCTTCGCTACAGATAAAGGTCGTTAAAGAATATAGTAGCGAGACTTTCCTTTTGGTCTACAACTTTTATTGTTGGTCAATGTTAAGAGATTTCCAAGCATAAAATCTACCAAGCTAAAATTTCAAAACAAGAATTGAGTTGTTTTACCTCTGAGTGGCAATATTTTGCACACAATGGACTAAATAGCAAGGTCACAAGGACCCTGAGAGCTCAGAGAAGGTTAGGGGAGAAGATTTACTGGACAGCAGTTAGGAGACGGTAGCCTTCCGTCAAGGACATCCAGCATGTTCTTTAATGTGCACAGGGTATGGCTCTCCCGCACACGGTGCCACGGCTTAATGTCCCATCCGACAGTTGGTGGTCTTTGCAAGCCCATCAGTGTCCCCTACTGACCGAGGACAGGGCAGGGAGTTTTGCAAAGATAAATTTCAACACCCAAACAGGACTCGAACATGGGAACTGCAGTGAGCCCTGCTTCCCTAAATTCCTGGAGAGATTATTTTCGTGGTTGGAGGTAGCAACATATCTATCTAGAACAGGGGTGGACAACTTGCGGCATACCTCCCGTTTATTTTGCCCTGGATGGCTTCAGGATCTACTTCTGGGTGACATATGATAGCTCTGCTTCACCTGAGGCCTGGGTGGCACGAGACACATGTCCAACTTATTATGTGGCACGTTGCAGAAAAAGGTTGGCCATCCCTGCTCTAGAATATCCCATGCATATTCTATACGAATTGAGATAGGGAGATTCAGCTGGTGATTCCGTATGGATGATGGCATTCAACTCCAGAGAGTGGTCATGTCTGGCATATGAACCTGTAAGATAAAATCGTCCCCTGCTGCACCTCCTCTATCTGGTATCATAATAGATGTAATCTCAATACGTCCGAACACTGCCACTGAAAACATACAGAGGTCCACCCAAAGAAATGCTTACCTAAACCATCACAGAAGGTTCATCTGTATCTGAACACACGTCCACTGGTCTTAAATCCAGGTAACAAGCTACACCAAATCAGGCTCTCCTTCCTGCAACATGGAGTAAGGGGGAATATACATCATCTGCCTTCATACAGAAAGGCCATCCTCGTGCCACATCCTGCATATGGTAGAGGTATAATACAGATATCCTGTGGTTACTTGCAATGAGGTTACAACGCAGTCGAGATAACGTTGTCCTTGAGTTTTCGAACTGAAGATATTTGACTCACTCAAGTTGTGGCTCTATATCTACCTCCTAGATCTAAGTAGATCTGGTAATAGTTTCTAAATATTGAAACCTTGTCCAAAATCTATGGCAGACAGAACGATAAGGGAGACATCTGATAATCCTCTGCTTTAGAATTCGTTTTGCCTCCTTAAGCTTTCCGATGACTTTCGATCTCAAATATTAGGAAAGTTATTCCTTTCAGACCTTTGTAACAATCTTGCGATCACAATGTGAAGTATTGTTCAGTTAAACAAATTAAGCTCGCCTAAAACCAATTCCTCAAAGGTTGATTTCCAAGTTACGTCAGCTCTAATGTTATGTACATAAAATATTTGAAATCAGCATTTATCTATATTGATACGTAATACTTTCGTTAAATTATTCCAGTAATGTGTAAAATGTTCCAAAGGTATGATCTTAAGGTTCCATTAAGAGAACTTTTGACCTTATTGTAAAATTTAGGCAGTTAAATTATTATTTCTCTACCAGAGCCTGATTAAATTTATCATGATTTGCATCTTAAAAATTTGATTATCTTACAATAGTAAAAATTTAACTTGAATCTGTGTCGTTCTTACCGTTTTTACCTCCTACAGTTTTTCGCTCGTCATTTATTGATTTTTGTGTTTTGTGCAGTTTGTTGTTTATGCATTTGTCCAGACAATAGCTCCACAATATACATTACATAAAGAGATTTGTCAAATGACAGCCTCTGACGTGAGGAGTATCATAGTTTATAAAAAATTAACTCCCATGCTTTCTTCATCATCATCATCCTCAAGCAGCCATGGGCTACGGAGGTCCAACCAGACTGTGCAATTTAGTTCTCCAAGCAAGTCTATCCTGAGCTACATCTACTGCATCTGGCCACTGCACACCAATTCTAACAAGGTCCTGTTTGACATTGTCTGCCCACCGCATCCTAGGTCTCCCCTTCTTTCTGAGGCCTTTAGGCACACTGTTCATAACCCTATTCGCCAATCTATAATTACTCATACGGGCAACATGGCCAAACCAACGGAGTCTCTCTCTGCACAATATGCTGCTTAAAGGAGGTTGCAAACTCCTTTGCCTAACCTCATCATTAGTTACAAAGTTGAACCACCTAATGCCCAAGATACTGCGTAAGCATCTGGAATCAAAAGCATCTAGTTTCCTGTTATCTTGTTTACAAAGTGTCCAAGTTTCACTACCATAACTAACCCTAGAAAGAACCAAACTATTATACAGTCTAATTTTAGTCTTTAGGTGTATACACCTATTTCTCCACACTCTCCATAGATTCTTAAAAGTCCCGGCAGCAATCCCTATTCGTCTGTTAATCTCATGCCTCACATCACCATTATCTGTTACATAGCTCCCAAGATAATTAAACTCTGACACCTGCTCAAGACCGCAACCATTCAGATTAACTGAATCACAGCCTGCCTGACCAATTTTCATCATTTTAGTTTTCTCTCTGTTTATAACCAAACCTACCCTACTACCAGTCTCATCAACAGCTCGAATGAAAGAGTTCATCTCATCAACATCATTTGCCAGAAGGGCTAAATCATCAGCATAATCTAAATCAGAAATTTTCGTATCTCCAGCACATTTAAGGCCAAAATCTTTCCCTTGAAGTGAATTTCGCATAACATAATCAATAACCAAACTAAAGAGAAAAGGAGACAAAATGCACCCTTGTCGTACACTAGAAGTAATGCTAAACCAATTGCTACAAACCATACCAACTCTCACACACGACTCAGTGTTATTATAGAGAGCCTTCATTATGTTAACTAACTTGTCTGGTATACCATATGATTTCCCAATCAACCACAAATTATCACGATCAACAGAGTCGAAAGCTTTTTTGAAATCAACAAAGCTAGCAACCAAAGGTTTCTGAAACTCTAAACATTTCTCAAGAATCTGCCTAAGTGAAAATATCTGATCCACACATCCCCTACCACTTCTGAATCCACATTGCTCATCACGCAATTGACTGTCAACCAGATTCTTAATTCTATTAAGCACAATCATGGAAAGAACTTTACCTGGAACAGAGAGTAGGCTAATACCCCTATAGTTATCACAAGAACTACGATCACCTTTTTTGAAAATAGGGATAACAATACCTCTGGTAAAATCCTTAGGAACCATGCCTTTATCATAAAAGATATTCAGAATTTCAGTCATCCAAGTGGTAACCGAAACATTTCCAGCTCTAAGCATTTCTGTAGTAATTTCATTTACCCCTGGGGATTTATGAAGTTTAAGTTTAGAAACAGCCAAAATAACTTCAGATTGTGTTATAGGGCCAACATTAAAGCCACCAATGCATCTATCATCATTGCAAACAATGGGAATAGAACTAACCACATTGTTTAGAACATCACTGAAATGCTCAGCCCACCTAGCCATGACAGAATCCTCACCTTCTATAACCTTACCTTGTTTATCCTTCACTCCCTGTATACCTGTCCGTTTTCTACCACACAAAACAATAACTATCTTGTACAGCTCTCTGCTGTTGTGCTGTCTAACTGCTTCCTCGGCTTTGTCAGCCAAACCATCAAGCCAAAGATTCTTATCAGCAGCTAACTGATCTTTTACACGTTTATTAAGTTCTCTGTAATGCTTTCTATTAGGACTAGTAGGGTATTGATTAAGGACATTCCTGCAGTTCTTTCTTTCCGAAATAAGCTCAAGTTCCTTATCACTCAGATAATTCTGTCTCTTCTGCTCCTTTTTTCCTAAAAGAGTACTGTTAGTGTCCAACAACGCCTGTTTAAAATGATCCCATTCTTCCTCAACTTCAGTAGTAAGCATACCATGACTCTCATAATGACTAAGTAACCTATCATGGTAAGCTTTGGCTATAACTGGGTCTTTCAGAGCTTCAGTATTAAAAGCAAATTTTTTAACCCTAGCACAACACTTTTTAAGTTTAAGTTGCAAGACACTTTTAACTAGGTAATGGTCAGATCCAATTTCAGCTCCCCTATATGCCCTGGTATTTCTAACAGAACTAGCCCATTTGCTGTTAATTAATATATAATCAATCATATTCCTACGCAGCCCATCAGGTGAAACCCATGTGTACTTATGTATATCGCGGTGTTTGTAATATGTGTTAGTTATTCTGAAACCATTGAGTTTACTTACCTGTAGGAGACGTTGCCCATTGCCATTGCCGCTACCAATACCAAAAGGGCCAATCACCCCTCCCCAAAGGTCAGAGTCAGTACCAACTTTGGCATTGAAGTCACCAAGAACAAGGGTAATATCTCCTTTCTTGACAGAATTCAAAATATCCTGAAGTTGTTCATAAAACCTATCCTTCTCATCCTCATCGGCATCCTCAGTGGGGGCATAACAGCAGATAACATTCAAGTCTTTAACGCTTGTCTGAAATTTTGCTGTAAGAAATCTTTCATTAATCCACTCATATCCTAGAAGAGCATCACTAGCGTGTCTGCTGAGAAGCAGACCCACGCCTTGGTGATGCTTATTGTCGTCCCTCCCTGAAAAGAGAAATTTAAGATTATTTTTAAGAATCTGACCTTTATCTGTCCATCTGGTCTCTTGCAAGCCGAGAATATCTAAATTATAATGGTGGAATTCTTGTGTGAGGACATCAAGAGAAAAAGCTCTGTGCAGAGTCCTCACATTCCAACTACCTATGGAGAGAAAATGGTTAGTAGGATGTTTAAAGAAACTATGTTTATTGAGAGAGGGAACGCCGACAATATCAAACAGCCCCCTAATCGCAGACATGGGGCAAAGACCCGTTCCTCCACCACTAAAGGCTGAAGCCATCTACACTGGAAGACTTCCTCCAATGTAGAATTTGACGATGCCAATAGAAGCAAAGAGTTCAGGTGCCTGCGATGACCTCTGCTCAGGATTATCCACCAGCTGATAAACATGTCCTGTGAATCTATTCACTTGGGGCTGTCAACCCACAAACAAACAGAAAACACAGCGGAAGATTTTCCCTCCACAGAAGCCCACCAGTGCACCAAAATCAGGATCCATAATCAAGCTCAGAGCCATATATCTGCCCAGTCCAGTGGGTTTATATGGTCAGCACCAGGACCCTGTGTGGTTGACTACTCCTCAGCAGGGTAGAAAAAAAAGAAAAGTAGCCATAGTTGTCCAGATCAGGAGGCCACACTAATCTGGCAGCCCTCCCCTTCCGTTCACTTCCACAAGAGAGTATCTCTTTTGAAAGGTACTAACGTCTGCACCACGAGAAGGCGGGGTCGGACATTAGGTGCTAGGCCTGGCCGGTTCTATGCATCATAACAGGGGATTGGTGCATAGCTCTCCTTCCAGTGACTACCTAGCTACCATTTGAAAGTCGAAAATAATGGTTCCATTATATCTTCGGTAATATCTGAAAGCAACGAAATATGTGTCAAACGAATGCTTGTGACGTAAAGAATGTTAGAGATCATCAAAAATTTACTTTGCTTTACACTTTGCTTTACACTTTACCTTCCCAACGCGAGGGTAGAGAGTAAAGAGTAAGGTGACAAATGAAAGCTTGTGAAAAGGACTGTTCTTTTCACAAGCATCCTTCAAATTTCTACCCCCACCTTTCTCATTCCCCAAAAAGAGTTGGAAAATTTCACGGGTATCGATTTCAGTGAGTTATATCTGAAATGAAAGCTTATGACGTCGAGAATTATAAACTACATCACCCCTCCAAATAAAAGGGAGGGGAGGGAAATTTAACGGGGTTCGATCTTTAAGATTAATATTTCGAATGAAAGCTTAAGAATTGCAAAAAAAAAATAGAAAATAAAAACAAAAATTAAAGAACTAATCCTTCATATGCGCTCTAAAAATGAAAAAATAAAAGTAAAACATACCAATGATGAAATCACTTATTGGATTCATATTAACTTCAAAGGAAGATAGGGCGCCAAAGCTGATTTCTCTTAACTGAAGAAAAATTTCTGGTGCATCTTACTCCTCTTATCTTACTTGAAGTTCATATGAATCCAGTAAGTGATTTCATCATTGTTATGCTTTCCTATTACTTTTAAGGCACATGCAAAAAGTTCGGATTTTTTTTTCATTTTTTATTGCAAGATTTGTTATGCTTTTAATCAAGAATATAAATACATTCAATCGGAATACTTTGCTGCAAAATTTTTGTTTAAAAATGCGATTACTGATTTTCATATTGATGTTTCAACAATATTACGTAGTACTTGCTAATATGCAAGCTTAATTTCAATAATAAAACTGTACGCTTGGTTACTGATCTACGGGACCTGGGTTCGAGCCCCGGATAAGGCATGGATGTATGTGTCGTTTTTCTGCTGAGGTCATGCCATCCTCTCAGACCTTCTACTATGGCATATAAACTGGCAGGCTCCTGTCAGACCTCTGTGGCAAGCAGCTGCTTGAGGGGATATTATTATTATATGACTTTTCCTTACGTACAGATTAAATCGAATATCTGTAAATCGAAAAAACACTAATTCAACTTATTCGATGATTAATTCGTCACGTTTTCATAAAAATATTGTAATTATAAAATAGAAATATACTTATGAAATTTACGCTGAAGAAAGAGACACAAATATCGAAAAATAAGTGATAAAAAAAATGCATATTAAGGGTACTCACAAAGCAGAAAAGTAAACGGATGTTTTTTAATTCAAACATTGGATTTCATGGTACAAAAACGAAAAAGCTTTTTACGTGACGATGCTCGCATTAAGAACACGGAATACGGATGTTTTTGCTAATACCACTGAGTAGGAGAGTAATGGAGAACTTTAATCCAGGTTTCGGTCGAAAGAAGATAATATCAACTTGGAATGAAGAGAGACGAGAAAACAAAAGCATCTAGAGCAAAAGCCTCGAGTAGTCCCTTAAGCAAAGCAGCCAGAGGGCACTTGGGTAAGCCGCACTAATGGCCTGTCAGGCCTGTATAAAACATTCATCTGGCCGCACAGACGATGGCCCGGCCCCACGCGGCTAGCGGCTGTCGTCATTAGTGCCGATAACGGAGGAGGCGGGGAGAACTAACCTGCTTTCATCGCTAATCACATTACGGAGCGATGCGACGCTCGGCACCGGGCTAATGCAGGGTCAACATAGGTCGGCCTCTTCCCGGCACTGCCTCCCAAGTCTGCGCAGGAGGTTCTAGTTTCTTTTTCTCGTCTCGCCATTTGTTGCGTTAAAGCTGGGGAATTACACGTATTCTTACTTATTCATTTTCTGAATAAAGGAAGCTGTTACTAGCCAACAGAGCCCTGGCGGAGAAATTTTACTGAAGGAATAAGTAGCAGCTTAATGAGATAGTCTCATGACACACAAAAGAAAGTAGAGAGCAGTGAAACTTGTTATCATTATTCACATACTCCTCATAACAAACTGCGGAGAAAGTTTAATGTTTATTTCTACAATGAGTAACAAAAGAAAAATACAATCACTAATAATTGACTAATATCATCTTCTAATAATATAACCACAAGTTTAGTATTAATTATGTTGTTTTACCCCTTAGTGATGTTTATCAATAACCAGGTCACAAAGATCTAATAGCGCAGACAGATCTAATATCGATAATCTGCTACTCAATAATCAAGTCACAAGGATTTAATAGCGCAGACAGAGTAAGTTGGAGCGGATTCTGGACAAATGTCGAGAAAAGATGGAACATCCCGACAAAGCCATCCAACATCTTTTCTAATATACATAAGGCTAAGCGCGGTCACTGCAGAGGAACGTGCGGATCATAAAACAAATTGTTAATATACTGAATCTGACTCATTTCTTTCAGTTTTTTTACCAAACGCTTTTAGGTGCAAAACTGAATGATTTTAACAAATCATAATACTCATTAAATGTATTTTTTTTTAATAATTAAGCTATTTTCTTGGCTCCTTAAAAATAGAGTTTTTTTTTTTCAATTCAACACTCATTAGAAACATATGTTTTCGATTTCAAGTTGAAAGACTTTCCAGGTTCTTTAAGAATTTGTTCTTTTTTCTAGTGGCTCTTCGCTAAGTTTAGATTGGCCACCCTTAATATAAGGTATAGTTCACCTGCATACATCTTATTCAACTCAGAGCGGTCATTATAATCTATATTATAATCTTCCCCAAACAGTGAAGAATGAGAGCAGTGGGGGGGGGGGGGTAAATACAGTGGGGTAAAATCTTAATGTCCTTAAGGCAAGGGATGAATGCTATAAAGTGTAGTCTGATATATTGTTCTGACGTATTGGACAAATAGGAATCGTGGTTTTTGTCCTACGGGAATTAAAAAATTGCAGTTTTACTAATTACATGGAAATTATTATTCAAATATCTGAATTTAGAGTTCAAACTTTTTTTAGTCATGTCTATTCTGTTTGTTTTTTTAATATTTGTTCAAAACAAAAGTTTTTATACGTTATAAATCTTTCATACAATCTTTAAACAACGAAAAAGTCAAAACTATGAGCAATTTTTCTTGGTATTTCAAGTAAAGAAATTGCGCAAAAGAGGAAAAAAACCAGCTAAACAGAAAGATACGCAGAAAACTGATTGAGTAAACAGCTACCCAACAGAAGTTTGCGCTCAAACCGGTAAAGGAAACTTTCTAGCTGTATCATAAATTTCTAACTACAAAACTATTTATTCTGATATATTTCTTCGTAAACATTAACTGCAGCTGTTGCACTCGTCCACATATCTTCATTTCTCAGCTATTACTTATGTACACACGCACGCACCGCAGTCAACAAATGCTTCCATTAATAAAATAAAACATCCACATCAAACGCACAAAAGTATGGAGAGAGGAAGAGAAGGAGTAACAGAGGAAGAGAACAGAGCAGGGAAAAAGAAAGTAAGCAAGCTGAAGAGACAGAGAGAAAAGTACTTAATATGATATAGCAGCGTGTATTGCGGTGGCAAGGAGGCAGCCAGTGCGATGGCAGTGCAACTCCCTGCGGTGATTTCAGCCGACCGTACAACGGGGAAGACAAATGAGAGAGTACTTGTCAGCAGGAGCTCGCCTTTCCACGGCACCAGCCTCTCCATCATCCCTTACGTCCCGGAGCAGCGTGTGCGAATCCAACGGGAGAAGAGAAAGAGAGAACCAAGCTCGCCATCTGCCGGGGGAGCTCGAGAAGCAGGAGGAGGGTATTTAGAGCGCGTGCTCCACTGGAAACCGACCTCAAGTGGCCCATACGTCAGTAGCGACGAGGCAGAAACCAGAGATTTCACACTCTTCCTCGCACCGTAGTATTGTTACCTAGGTTACTGCACGTAGAGACTAGCCAGCAATATTCGTTACGTGGGGCGTGCCTACATCTGCTTTGCTATGCGCCAATCTGATTAGTAATAAGAGAAAGAAATTTTCACTAATAACCCTGTTCATTACCTTTCTTCTTAAAATACTGTAATATATCCAGTCTGCTGAATACGGAAGAACAACAAAAAAAAAGTAAAAATTAAATTATCTTTTGTATTGTCAAATATATCTAAAAAATAATAATAAAATAAAAATAAATACCCCCTCAAGCAGCTGCTTGCCACAGAGGTCTGACAGGAGCCTGTCAGTTTATATGCCATAGTAGAAGGTCTGAGAGGATGGCAGGCTCTCAGCAGAAAAAACGACACAAACAGCCATGCCTTACCCGGGGTTCGAACCCAGGTCCCTTAGATCAGTAGCCAAGCGCGCTAACCACTCGGCCATGGGACGGCTAAAAATAATACATTACCTAAAAGAAGAAATTTTAAACTTCCAGTGTTAAATTTAAGATGTTTCCATGTGCACACTAATTAAATTGAATTGCATTTGTGGGAAAAACAAAAATTCCGAAAGAATAAAAGTTGACAATTTGAATTCACAGGAGAAAGTTATTTTGTACGTAACAAAAACAACATTATTTTTACTGCTAAAGATAAATTAATGGAGTTATAATTCAGTCATGATGCGTTTATAAAAAGCTGCTGAAAGCTATCGATGCCAACTTAAGTTAGATTAACTAACATCGATTTCAATACAATTTCAAATTATTAAACTTACGATGCAACTAAATTATAGCAAATTTAGACCACACGGCTGACTGATAATCTTTTTTGTGATATAGCCACCCACGGCTGAGTGATTAGCGTGCTTGGCTACTAATCAAAGGGACCTGGTCTCGAACCACGGGTAAGGCATGGATGTTTGTTTCTCTTTCTGCTGAGGTCTCTCCTTCCTCACAGACATTTTATATGGCATATAAACTGGCAGACTCCTGTCAGACCTCTGTGGCAAGCAGCTTCTTGAGGGAGAGGGGGGATTTATTTTTTTAGTGTCCTAAAACTGATAGAAAACACGAAAACTTAGCACTTTTATTACAGAAGTTGACAATTTCAGTTAAAGGAGTGGTGAATTCACAGGGTCCTGGTGCTACCAGTTAACCAATCGAAACTCCACTGGCTAGAAATTACAAATATTTGTACAGCGGTGCGCCTCTACTGAGAGTGAATCTATTGCTGTTATTTTCTGTTTGGGTGGTCATCCCAAAGTTAACAGATGTAAACGATAATTTCAACCAACTAATACTATCCGAGACTACTACAGATATCTGAAACCTTGATTCAAAGGATATCGCTAATTTTAAACTGGAGTAATGTGTCAGGCAGATCAGTCTATCATTTTTGACATAAAGGGCAGATATAAAAGTAGTGTTTAAATTTCCTACAATTGGGGGTTTAAGATCATAGCCGATGGAGGATGAATGTTTGCTCCATGCCTCCGATTAGGGAGCTGCTTAATACTGTTGGCCCTACTTCTCATATTAAAATTAATTTTTCACACACTGGTGTGAAAAATAAAAAGAAATGCATTTTCAAATGTATATAAGGGAATGATATTAAATGCGATGTACAAGAAAAGTTTGCAATGAGAAAGGTGCACGTTTAACCAACGCGACCATGAGCATGCATATTAGGTTGCTATAAAACAGCGCATTACTGAAGTGCCACTGATTTCCGTTTCAACCAGCCTGGCGTTCACTTCAATAGCAGTTTGATTTCGCCATGTAACAAAGACGCCAAAATGATGAATATTTGCGGTGATGGAAAGCATATACAGGATGATCGATTTCTATGAGACATCCAGGGTTTTGAATATATCACAGTTGATCAGTACGTCCGCTGTATGTCTTTAACAGCAAGAAAATATATGGAAATGAGAATTAGGCAACTATCACACGAGCTTTCAGAGTCACAGAGACAAGTTTTAAGACATGTTGTGTAGGTGGCTGAGTGAACGATGTCTATAAAGAACATCAATGCGGTGACGAACTGAGGTTTGTAAGGGTGCGGTAACAATTTAGTATGACGGGGCCACCACATACATTTCCAATTCATCAATAGCATTATATTTGAAAAAGGGCTCCTTGAATTTGCCAGGATGAGAGATGTTGGCGTATCTAGTAACGGACATCGTCTGGCCCAGACAGCAGATGCACGAGAAGATTGCAAAGAAATGCACAGCTCCTCCACTAAGAAATAGTTGTTGAAAGGCTCCATGCCATTCGAGTGCAAAGACAGACGGCAGTGTATGGCCTTACTCTTGGAGTCAGAAACTCGAGAGAATGTAAAGAAGATATGGAGAAAAAAAAATTCTCCCAGAGTATTTGGCAATTTGTTTGGGGATAAGCAGCTGCCCATTGTGCTCCGTGATCGATATTGAGGGAAACAAATAGTTCCTCCATCTTCCAGATTTATCCCACATCACCTTAGGACCACTCCAAAAAGTTAAGCATAATTCACAAACAATTAAATATCTCACAAAGGAAATTAGTAATATTACATTTTGTGTGTCAATGAAAGAGAATATACATAAGGTCCTACGCCTACCAGAAATCACCTGAATGGACATAATTTTCCTACGTAACTCAAAAAAGCAACTCCAGGGTGCTATAAAAGTTGGCTCTAATTCTGCATAACTAATTTCTTGTTTAGCAAGCATTGTGTTCATATTAGACGAGCATTTAGTAACAACAGTATGGCACACAGACATCATACGGATACTTTTATACATGGTAGAGCAATCGGTATGTTAAGGTCTGGCTGATCCCAGACAGGTGTGACTAGGATTGTAATCAGTGCTTTCAAGACCGTAGAAAGTTCCAGTAGACAGGAGATCTTAGCTGTAGATGAGTGCAAGGTTGTCCAAGAACAGCAACAGTATAGGATGACCATTATATTGTACTAACAGTCTGATGTCATAGTCAATCAGAAAACTATCTCTAGAGCATCTGCAATCATTAGGAGGATACTTTTGAGGCAAACTGTGTACAGAAAGCTTCACAAGACAGGGCTCTTTTGCCAGATGACCGATAATTTCTATTCCCTTCAATTCCTTCCAGATAACAGCCTGACTGACCAAGTATAGACAACATCAAGACTGAACCCCAGACCAATGCGCTCTTCACCAACAAATCTCGAATCAGTCTTCCGACTCACTGACAATGTTTTTCGATCTGGAGAGAAAGAGGGTAAGAAACTCATTACAACCCTTTGACATCATTATGTCAAATGGATATACACTGCTCCACATCTTTGCCAGAGGCACTCTGACTGGTTGGAGGTATAGGAATGATATCCTTCAGCCATATTTAAGGCTTTTAGGGAGCACTGTTGACTCCCCAGTTTATTCTGATGGTGCCCCCTCTTCATAGGGCTCAAACTGTTCACTGAATTCCTTGAAAATGAGGATAAATAGAGTGGCAAACCTATTCTCCTGATCTCAACCCTAAACAACACGTGTAGGATGCACTGAAGAGATGCACTGGTCACTCCTCCACTAAGTTTTGATCTGCTCTCAAGTAAGAGTAAGATATACTACCCAGCTCATGTAACCAGCCTGGTAAACAGCATGAGAAGTAGCTACGATGCTTGTGTAGTTGTTAGGGGTCATCATACTCTGCATTAATTTCTCCGTTCTGCTGAAGCATGTCCCTTGGCTAAGGATACTTCTGCATTCATATGCATACCCATAGAAATCATGCAATTGTTTGTTATATGCCTCCCTGTTACAGCATCATACACCCAGGAGCAAAAAATATTATGACCAGCGCATCTTTATGCAAATCGAAGCAACTGCAGGTAAACGACGGCACGTTTGAAGATCATGAAATGGTATAAATAACACCTGATACTGAGCTCTGTTAATCAGTGTTATTCTTGTTCTTCAGATGGGAAAGGCAGTGGACTTATGTGAGTTTGACAAAGACCAAATTGTAATGACCAGACGACTGGGTCAGAGCATTTCTGAGACAGCAAGGCTTGTGGGGGGGCTCACAGTCAGCCGGGAGGAGGAGGGAAAAACCACGAACCACTCGGCAAGGTGTGGGCTGACCATGGCTCATCGATGCTAGAGGTGAGCAAAGGCTATCCCGTATGGTATGAGCCAACATATGGGATATTGTGGTGCAACTCACCCGTACTTTGAATGCTGATGATTGAGTAATGTGTCACAACACCCAGTACATCGAACCCTACTGAAAATGGGGCTGAGAAGCCACAGGTCTCCCCGAGTGCCCACGTTAACCTCGGTTCACCGTCAAAAATGCCTACAATGACACAGAGCATCAAAACTGGATCTTGAATGATTGGAAGAAGTTCGTCTGGTACAATGAATCTCATTTCCTGTTGCATTATGTGGACGACAAGGTACATGTGCGTCGTTTACCTGGGGAAGTGATGACAGCAGGATGCACCGTAGGACGAAAACAAGCCGGTGGAGGAAGTGTAATACTTTAGGCAATGTTCTGCTGGGAAACCCTGGATCCAGTCATTCATGTGCAGGAAACTACGACATCTACTATCTACCAAAACATCATTTCAGACTAGGTACATCCTTTCATGGCAACGGTATACCCCTCTAGTAGTGCCTTCTTCCAGCAGGATAATGTGCAATACCACACTGCCTGGACTCTTCGAGAATGGTTCGCAGAACACGAGGAACACTTCCAGGTCTCCAAATTCCCAATCCAATTGAGCGTCTGTGGTTTGTGTTGGAACAGGATATCCAATTTGCAGCAGCTCAATCACGTAACTACAAGAGTTAAAGTATCTGCTGGTAACGTGTTGGTATCAGATACCGCAAGACACCTTTAGAAATCTTGTAGCGTCCATGCCTCATGGGTAAGAGCTGTTTCGGCTGCACGTGGGGGGCAACATCATATTAGGCAGATGGTCATAATGTTTTGACTCTTTGGCGTATAACAATGCATTGTCACCTGAAAACTCTTAACATTCCATTGTTGCGTCTCTCAGATCTTCCAGAATATGTATATTATGTTTAACTTTTGGACACCTGTGTATCAGATGTATACTTAATTCACGATTCCCTCTGGCTACATCATCAGATGATCAGGGCTTTGCCCTAGTTTGGATAAATACTTCCAGAATGGAGGATGTCAGATATCTCGTAAATATCCCCCAAAATATTATTCTGACCTTATCAGCTGCAATGTAATTGGGATTACACCATGGTTTCATATCACCTGTTGAGGTATGTATACACAGTCATATCAGAATAATATGACCACCTACCTAATAATGGGAATAACCACCCTTGTCCTGGCTGACAGCATGGCACGGACGCAATGAGGCCCTGGAAAGTTGCCAGAGGCATACGTGCCCATTTGGACTCCAGCAGAGCACAGAGTTTCCAGAGATGACATGGTTGTGGGTCCGCACGCAGAACCTGTAAATCCAAATGGTCACACAAGTGCTCTATGGAATTGAGGTGGGGCAATTTCGCTGGCCAAGGGAGAATGGAGACATCGTCATGTTCCCGGAACCAGTCACGCACCACCTTAGCGACATGGCAGGCACACTGTCCTGTTGGTAAGACACCATCCCCAACGAAAAGAGATGCATGTGGTCAGTGAGGATGGACAGGTAGCCATTGGCATTCAGGGACCCATCTAGTGGTACCATACCCATCCAGTGGTACCAGGTCATACCAGGAAAACATCCCCCAGACATGCACACTGCCACCGCAGGCCTGTACTTGACCGACAAGCATGTCCAGATGTTGTTTCTTGTGTGTCTGACACCATATCCACCACTGCCTGTCACTTCTGCGGAGTAGAAACCTCGATTCGTCGGAGAAGGCAACCATTTTCCACTCTTCCACTGTACAATGACAGTAGTTCCGTGCAAACTGCAGAAGTCGTTCCCAATGGACCTTGGTTAACAAGGGAACCTTTATGCAACGTTGACTCCGGAGACCCATGCATAACAGGGTTTGCTCTACTGATATCGGGGGCATGTATCTGGGTGCCCCAGCATTCATTTGAGTGGTAAATTGCTGCATTGTTGTGCACTGATTGCCCTTTACCAGTTGACGGAGGTGACGTTCTCCTCTGGGGTTGATGGCCTTTGGGGATCTACAGTTATGACTTCTGGAGGTACTCGGTGTGCCAGCAGTCCATTCTTGGTACATTCTTACTACAGCACCTCATGAACAGTCCATGAAGTATGCTGTTTCTGAGATGCTTCCACCCTTGGTGCAGTAGCCAACGATCATTCCTTTTTGAACGTCTGTCAAATCAATACCTCTGCCCATTGTGCTCACATTACGCACTATGGCTCATCTGTACTGGATGGCTGCCTATATCTCCGTGTGGTCAACCTTGTCATGTACACTCTGTGATGCGCCTGGGCAGATACACTGTGATTTCATGGATGGTCATATTATTCTGATACGACTGTGTATATCATCTCACTTTCTGAGGAAAGGAACTTGCCTCATAAACACCAAGACCCCACTCGAAGATAACCCTCGCAAGGAATACAATGATTTGTGAGACGATATGGTAATGGCTACCCCACCAATCGCTGTTAACTTATGGAGTAACTTAGAAAGTTTTGAGCACACAGTTTCAATAAGTAAATTACTGGATCACAGAGGGGCGGGGGTGGCTCAGTCAGTAGCGCGCCAGGCTCTAATCTGTAGTTCCCAGGTTCGAGTCCCAGCTGGGTCAGTATTGAGATTTATCTCCGCAAAAAATCCCCGCCCTGCCCACAGTCAGTAGAGGACACCAATGGGCTTGGAAAGGCCAATGTCCGTCGGATGTGACGTTAAGTTGTGGCCCCGTGTGTGGGAGAGCCATACCCTGTGCACGTTAAAGAACACACTGGATGGCCTTGACGGGAGGCTACGATCTGCCTCCCAACAGCTGTTCCAGTGGGTCCCTTCCCCCAACCTTCTCTGAGCCTTTGGGGTCCTTATGACCTGGCCATTTAGCCCATGGTGTGCAAAAAAGTGCCGCTCAGAGGTAAAACAACCCAACCCAACTGGATCACAGATGCCTAACAGATTTCAGAGTTTCTACTGGACTTCCCAAATACTTGTGCATAAAAACAAATGGGAACGTATTGCCAATTAACTGATCTCTCATGGAGTGGACGAACAGGAACTGGGGAGCAAAGATGATGATGAAAGGAAGAAAATAACAAATTTGGACCCTCGTGCCAAGGCCTCTTGGCATATCAGGCCTGATGAATTAATAACTGATTAATTAATAAATGATTCAGTGCTGGTGGTTCTCATCTTCTACTGAGTCCAACAATAGGGGCAGACAATCAGACAAAAAGCTGCATGAGCACCATACAAATACAAACAATGGGTGTAAATTCTGTACCACAAAATGGCAAGGAAACTCGTGAATCTATATCCGAACTGCATAGCGACCCATGCAGTGAGAATTGTACTAAGGGTGTCCCGTTAATTGGGTGTTAAAGTTCGGTGAGAAAGTGGATGTCAATGGGCTTGGATAGACTGCTGTCCATCGGAGAAGACATGAAGTAGTAGAGCTAACTTGCGCACATTAAAGAACACACAGCCTTATTTGGGAATCTTCTACTTGTATCTTAATAGTTATCCAGAGGATTCCTTTCCCCAGCCTTCTCTGAGCCCTTGTGGCCTAGCCAGTAAGCCCAATGAATGTCCTGGCCAACAATCCAAACCTCCAGAAGTAGAAGTGGAAGACACTAAGGCAAAATTTTATATTGCTGCCAGTGTTTATTTACACGACACTAACTGAAGTGTTATACAGAGGTAAAATAACCGAAACCAAACTTTAATTATTAAATTCTTTTTGTGACAGTCTCATTACCTCTTCTGTTTTAGGATTTAACATAAACCCCTCTTTCCTAGATATACACCCAATCAACGGGACATAAACGGGAGATAGAACCACGAACCAGGAAACCAGAAATTTTCTTTCTAACAAACCAACTCAAGCATATATGAAAATCAGTCCTTGGGGAAACAAGTGGTAGCCAGCTAGTTTTCCCCTTTTTAAAAATATTAGAAATTAACTTATTTTTCCTTCCACGAACGAGTATTTGCTCTGCTAGAGTATTATTTCTTGGCATAGTTTTTTAAACTGCATATTTGTTCTTAAAAAATAAATACTATTACACATACACAAATAAAAAAAAAATACCCCCTCAAGCATCTGCTTGCCACAGAGGTCTAACAGGAGCCTGTCAGTTTATATGCCATAGCAGAAGGTCTGTGAGGATGGCAGGACCTCAGCAGAAAAAACAACACATACATCCATGCCTTACCTGGGGCTCGAACCCAGGTCCCTTAGATCACTAGCCAAGTACGCTAACCATTCGGCCATGAGACAGTCATATCAGAATAATATGACCACCCATAGAATCAGAGTGTACCCACCCAGCTGCGTTACAGAGTGCACATGACAAAGTAGACCACACGGAGATATAAGCAGACGGCCAGGACAGATGAGTCATAGTGCGTAACGTGAGCACAATGGGCAGAGGTATTGATTTGATGGACGTTCAAAAAGGAATGATCGTCAGCTACCATGCCAAGGGTTGAAGCATTTCGGAAACAGCAGAATTCGTGGGCTGTTCGCGAGGTGCTGTAGTAAGGGTGTACCAAGAATGGACCACTAGCACACTGAGTACCTCCAGACGTCATAACTATGGAACCACAAAGCCATCGACGCGCAACAGTGCAGCAATTGACCACTCAAATGAACGCTGGGGCACCCAGGTACGTGTCCCAAATAACAGTAGAAGAACAATGTTACGCATAGGTCTCTAGAGTTGATGCTGCATAAAGGCGCCAATGTTAACTAAGTCCATCCCTATTAATAAGTAATGACACCTGCAGTTCGGATGGGACTACTGTCATTGGACAGTGGAAGAGTGGAAAATGGTTGCCTTCTCTGACGAATCGAGGTTTCTACTCCACAGAAGTGACGGGCAGTGGTGGATACGGCGTCAGACACACAAGAACCAACACCCAGATGGGTCCCTGAATGCCAATGGCTACCTGTCCATCCTTGCTGACCACATGCATCGCTTCATGTTGGTGATGGTGTCTACCAACAGGACAGTGTGCCCTGCCATGTCACTAAGGTGGTGCGTGACTGGTCCCAGGAACATGACATCGATGTCTCCATTCTCCTTTGGCCAGCGAAATTGCCTGACCTCAATCCCATAGAGCACTTGTGGGACCATTTGGATCGACAGGTTCTGTGTGTGGACCCACAACATGTCATCTCTGGAACCTCTGTGCTCTGCTGGAGTCCGAATGGGCACGTATGCCTCTGGCAACTTTCCAGGGCCTCATTGCGTCCATGCCACGCTGTCATCCGGGCCAAGGGTGGTTAATCCCATTATTAGGTATGTGGTCATATTATTCTGATACGACTGTGTATATGTTTTTTTTTTCATCTCTACTCCATTTATTCGCATTCTTTAAAGGGAAATCATTGTCTCCTTGCAACTCTCACTTCACTAGATCCAGTCCTGAAAGAATGTATACAAAACTAACTGTCTTGCAAGGTTCTTTACTCTGAGCATTACTCTTGGAGATACTGCTGAGAACGTTTCCACGAAACTGAGATCTAAATCAGAGTAACTTCCACTTTACCACGAAACTGAGGTCTAAATCAGAGTAATTCTCAGAAAAGATCTCCAATGCCTCAGTAAACTAGTGATACTCACACTGGAAATTGCAATGGTTAGGTGCGCTATTGCTGAGCTTTAGTTTCTTTATATTTCATTTAGATGTATTTACGTTTTTCAATTATATTGTAGAGTCCATCATTTATTGTGGGAAGATAATATTAAATTTGCTAGCCACTGGATATTTCTGTTCCTAATATTAAGAGCTTGAATTTTGTATGCCGTTAACTTTTCAAACAAAAAATTTTTTCCCGTTTTACGCTTCTTTCAATATGACAATTTTAGCAAGAATTAAACATGAGCCTAATATAGTGAAGGTAGTAAGGAGCATAGGTAACTTTACATGCTAAATAAAACTTTTAAAACAATATGCGTATTTTAATAGTAGTTATCATGATTGCGGCTGTATTAGTTTAGTGATATAAAATTAACGTCAAAGCAACAAAAAGGGGCGCCACAAAAGGGAGGTTACTTACAACAATTTTCTCTATTTTTTTTTTCAAAAATTTTGAATCTATTGTTTTAGAGTAAAACTTATATTTAAATCAATAGTTGAATTTCAAAAGATCAACACAGTTTTGTGCCTCTTTCTGAACGAAAATCCAATCCTTATCCAACCATTCTGAATGAAAATCCAATAATTTTGTCAGTCATAATAACCGTTCGTTATTATTTATATTACATGAATGCACAAGACATTGCAAAAGATTCAAGTTAACTTGTGTATATATCGAGCAAACACTTAACATGAAGGCCTAACAGGAAATTGTTACGTAAAGTTCAATTTAAAAAAAAATCCATGAGAGATGGAACTTCGGCAGATAGATAATATTAATATTCATGCCTTACACGGGATTCCCACAAGGTAGGCAAGTCTCTTTGGTCCATTGTCACACTAACTTCCCGGCTATTAGGATTCCTATAAGCAGACATTCTATAATTTTACTTCTGCTTTAAAATAACTAATTTTTAATGATTATTATTAAAAATGGCAGTAAGGATTTTTTTAATATTTCAAATAACTAAAGATGTATAAACTTAGTCCAATAACAACATCCATCCTCTTCCACTACTTCGCAATCACTGTTTTGCCTCAAGATGGAAGGACTCTCCAAGTCCAAGGCAACAATGCAGAAATTCGCGATATCGGTAGAAGGTGAGGTGTGAAGACACTTATTCAATATAGCTCATTATTGTGTCACGGTGCGAGATAAGCGACAGCGCGTCAACTTCGGAGCGCACTTGATACGTTCTCACGTAGCAGGTCCGTCTTCGTCTGCCGAGGCTGTTAAAATGAATCTCACGCACTCGCCCGAGACAGTAAAAACGGGCGAATTTTTGTTGCGCTCCGAGTTGCCCCGCCACCGCTGACAAACCGCTGTGAAGTCCATAGCCGCACGTCGCCAGCACTCTAAGCTCGACCCGAGGTCGAGCGACACTCCTCAGGCTGACACTTACAAGCACATAGCGGGGCCACGCGGACAGAATTCAATCTAGCTAAGCTGGTATTCCGCTCCAGTTGACCCGCAAGTGGCAGCGGCTTCGGCGGCCATTACGGCTCGCTGCACATCGTGGACTGGGTGTCACATGTGGCTGTTATATCAGCGCTGCTCGGCGCCCTCCATCCACACCACCTTTAGAGGAGAGGGAAGGAAAAAGGAGGATGGGTGGAAAGAAGAAATTCTGGATCCATGTAACACGTACCGAAGAATAAAAATGAAATATGCATTCGCAGCTGCCAACGCTACATACAGAAAGCATTTGTTTTTTTCCTCGCTGGGATTTTGTTCTGGACACAACTGATATTTAATAAGCTACTGAAGTTCACTTACTTTCCCAGTTCTGCTTCTATTTTTAGCAATGCTGACAGTATAAAGCATATACAAGACGTAACAAAAAAAGAATAAATTTTTGCAGCTGCATAATTTTAACGGTAAAAACAAATTAAACAATAGCTGCCATATCCTTAATATGCATTATTTATAAATATATAAATAATTTATATGCAAAACCAAAAATGTTAGCTCTATAAAGTGATAATTAACAACATATTTTAAATTGAGTTGTTTACTTCTTAACTGCATTTTTTTTATATATAGAATGTGCGAAATACCAAGATCAAAAAAGAATTGATCATATGTATGGATTTTTCGATTATATGCGAAACCTTTGACAATCCCTTAACAAGCCCATAAGTTTTGAGTTATGAGAATATCAGTTCTCTGTTGTATTTAAAGGGATTAAATACCTAGGCTGTGGATTTAAAACACAAAATAAAACTAATAAACAATATTAAACATAAAATATAATTTAAGAAATAACAAATAAACAACAGAAAGTGCATAAGATTTTTTTAAATTGATTTTATTTACCATTCCACTTTTCTCTCATAATTTTTACCAAGTAGACTCAAATAAATGAATTTCAGAAATAAGTGAACTTTTTTCATGCGACGTTCGTGAGCTACAAATCCCCAAATGACTCGGAATAAAAAAAAAAGGAATTCTTAAGGGCTTGCACTATTAGCCATGTAACTTGAATTGTAACAGATATTTTGATTCAAAAACTACTATGAACCTTAAAACATTTATATTATTGCTAATAAATCACATTACGTTCATATAGTAAATATTCGAAATGTCGGACATCAAAGTTCATATCACATAATTCGTTTTTACTCATTTTTGTACCTTAATATCTCAGGAAAGAGATCAGAGTACTAAATTTCTTTATGAACTGGAATTATTTAATTTTTATAGTTACATCTCTTTCTAGGTAAAACTGCTTCAAAGTTAAAATGAAAAGAAAAAAAAAGACATATTTTCAAACCATAACTGATGCATTGCACGCAATAACCGGGTAAGTCGAGTTGCCTTATTTATTTACCATTACACGCCTCTGGGGTTTTAGTTGAACACTTCTACCCCAAAGCAATTAAAAAAAACTGAAATACTTAGAAAATGTTAATGCAATAATAACATTACAAATACACAATGTAAAAAAAAAACTTATACATATATACAAGACTGACAGAAATATATCAAGGAAGAAAATTCTTATACATACATATGACAGAAAATTAGAAAATATTCTTTGGCTGAATCACATATTTATATCCTTTAAACTAAAAACGAAATCGAAGTCCAAATTTATACTTATACTCTATTATATAGCATTGATTCCCGAAAGAAACCACTTAAAAGTTGGAAGATAACTAATTTAGAAGAATTATCCTGATTCAAAATATTTTGTAGTGTATATTCAATTAGATTATATTTGTAACGAAGTGCTTCAAAAACGTTTTTTCGGGCTTCATCATACTTTTCACAATTTAGCAACACATGCGAAACAGTCTCTTTAACTTGAGAGATGTTACACAAATTGGATTGGCTCTTCTTGATTTTAAAAAGGTAGTTATTAAGTGCAGTAGTACCTACACGCAACCTTGTGATTTTACTATCTTATCTACTGAAATCATATTGCTTAAAAATGAAGTATTATCTTCAAAATAATATCTAAAGTTACTACTAATTGGAGCAAGAAATCTGAAATATGCATAAGTTCTTGAATTTCTTTTTCTTTATTTTTGTTTTTAAGACATATGAGAAATGAAGGTAAAGTCGTAGATGCTTGTAAATTAATAGCATCCTTAGCTATTTTATCCACATTCTCATTGATTGCCTTTTCACAGTGACTACGTAACCATTGAAGAATAATATAATTACCTTTTATAACAGATTTAGTGTATATTTTGAAAACATCTAGTTTGATCTTATAATGATTATTATTCATAAATATCATTTTCCAAGGCCAACAAGGCTGCTTTGCAATCTGTTAACACCACATTTTCATTAAGTAAATTTATTTCAACCCATGTAATTGCCTTGTTATGGCAAACAATTCAACCTGCAAAATAGTAGCATCTGCTGAAAATTTAAATTGTTCAAAAACATTTTTGGCTGCTATGTTAAAAGCAGCTGTAGCAATACTTTCATTGGGGAAGTAAGCCCCATCAATAAATATCTGTAAAAAAATCGTCATATTCATTATCAATGAAGGATTCTGTTATAATCTTTAAGACTTTTTGATCCATATCACTTTTTTTATTGTATTAGGAATACTTTCTTTAATACTTGGAAACTGCAAAGTCCAAATAGGATCTTTTGTATATAAATTACCTTTATTTTTAATTTCTAAAGTTTTACAAAAATATGTCTTTCTTTAACATATTAAGAGCAGAAAATTCGTAATTCTTTTCTGCAATCGTCCTCATTAAAAAATGCTCTTTGTTTGAGCTGTCGAGCTGCCTTACTGTAAATTTGTCTTAAACTTCTAGTATATCGGCCATCTTGTGATTCCAAATCATATTTTCTTTTATCTAGTGGCACTTAGTTCGGAATATCTGGATAAAATTCACGTCTAATCCGCAACGTACGAATCCATTCTTGAGGACCACCTGCACCCAATGTTGCGGGTATTGTTCCCTGGTTTCAAGCGGATAATGCACTCATGCATTGTGCGAAACCTGTCAAGTTGTGTTTTGCAGAGCATAAAGATGAAGTACAGCCCTGGTCACCATAATCTCTAGACTTCAAAATTATTGAACATTTGGGGGAATATCAGGAACGCAAGTCAGATCACATTTTCCATCTCCAGCATCACTGGCACAGTTGGGCCATATTTTACAAGAATGGTCCCACATTACATTACCGTATGTGCATGACTTGTATAAGTCTATTCCACGTCGAATTGCGTCTGTTCTGAACGCTGGAGGTGGGCCTATAGCTTATTAATAAAACGTTCTCCAAAAACAGTACGTGTTTCCATTATTTTGATAAACTCCTGTATGTTGAACCGATCTTCACATGTATAGTTCATGTTTGAAATATTTTACGATCATTATCAAATTTTGGCAAATGGCACAAACGCATACACCTCGAGGTTGACCAAAGTATACCAGGTAAGTGGCGAAATTAAAAGAATTTGGAGTACCCAGTTTCCATTTCTAGTTTATAGAATTTGTCATAAAGTATCCTAACAATAACGGTTTCTGCATAAAATTCTTTTGCATGGCGCACAAGCAAAGAGTTGCCCATGTGGGCCCAGAAAAAAGGTGAATATATTTCGGAATTTCAAAATGAAATCACAGCTTATCGCATATAAGAATTTTAGCTTTAGTACTTAGCTTCAATTACTGAACAAAGGAACAACCTCATACGCCTGTCATTCGAGTAATAAATTATGTTGCATTAAAACAAATCAAACTTCAATATTTAAATATTATTTAGTTCCATAATAAACAAGTTTAGATACATAATAATTCATTGTGTTCATCATAGTTATAATACGAAATTTAATACAGAGTTCCTACACCACATCATTTACGTAATTTACGCCTGTAGTTACGCCTGTAGTTAAAATAATAAGCAATTTTCCTTTAATTTTAAAATTTCGCAACCTTGAAAGTTGCTTGAACAGCAAACTGATACTACATTCAGAATCAAGCAAATAAAGGTTAAGGAGAAAAAAATTTCTACTTTAAAATTTAACCTGTTCTAATAATTTAAAGGTTTGCCTAGCAGGTTTTAACCTTTTCTGCGATTTTTTCTTTTACTCTGGAAAGTGAACTATAGAAATTAACGCTAATATCTTCAGATGGAATCACAGTTTATGAAACGAAATGGAACTTTAGTTTTGTCACAGTATAAAAAATTAAAGCGCGCTTCCTGTATATCAATTTGGACGCCTAAATACACTGGTTTCCATAAATTAAGGAAAAACCCTAGGTTAAGTGAATGGAAGCTAAAGTCAAAGCTCTACAAATAAAAAATAAATAAATACCCCCTCAAGCAGCTGCTTACCACAGAGCCTCTCAGATCTTCTACTGTGGCATATAAACTGACAGGAGCCTGTCAGTTTATATGCCACAGTAGAAGATCTGAGAGGATGGCAGGACCTCAGCAGAAAAAACACGATTATCCATGCCTTTACCCAGGGCTAGAACCCAGGTCCTTTGATCAGCAGCCAAGCGCGCTAACCACTCGGCCACTTCTAAAATAAGTTTTTTTGTTTAGAAAAATGCGATTGCAGATAAAGATCTCAATCAAATAAATCAATACCTCGATTTTCAACAATATTCGTTCAGTATTTAATGAGTTTTCGTAGTTTGAATATTTAACAACAGCAATGCCAGTCTTAAGAAACTTATACAAAACTGAAGTATTGTGAAAGAATTCTTTACACAAAGTTCTAAAATACAAACTTATTTTATTAAACACTTTGATAAATACTTATTATTAAGTTTTAATTAACTTCTGAAGTCATTTTTGTGGTTGGCATTGCTGTTGTTAAATATTCAAACTTCCATAACATTAAATACTGAACGAATATTGTTGAAAATCGAGATATGATTTATTTCATTGAGATCTTTATCTGCAATCACACTTTTCGAAACAAAAAAACTTATTTTAGAAGTTATAGAGTTTTGACGTTAGCTTCCCATTGACTTAACATAGGGATTTTCCTCAATTTATGGAAACCAGTGTATCTCAGACATTTGTTATGAAGAGTAATGCTCTTTAGAAATGAAAGGTAATGTTTAAAGAATCATAAGAGAAGGAGTAGATCTCAACGATTACTTAGGTTGTTTTACTCCTAAATGCCACTTTCTACGCTCAGTAAAGTGAACAAATCGCTGCTGCCTCTGACTTCGAATCATACACACAAAGTAAGTATGCTTTGTGAAGAATTGATAGTAAGCACTTTTTAAATACTAAGGTGATTCATAAGTCTGAGCGTTTTAGAGTCTACTTGAGAAATGATTATTATAATATAAATAATGAACCTTACTCAGCAAAATATAAATTTTCAATAGTTCGTAGCCATCTGTTCGCAACTTGTTCGATTCATCTTCGATACCATGCTTGGTCCTTGGAGGTAAAAACCTCCAGACATCCGTTTTCGACTTCCTGAAATATTAAAATCGCCTACGTCGAAGAAAATTATGACCCATGGAGCAAAAGAGGTATAGTTGAAAGGAGCTAGAGATTTGGACTACATGCTAGGTGAGGAATAAGATCAAATGCCAGTTACCGAAGATTTTCTTTGGTTCGAAGTGTGGTTTTGTGTCTTTGGCTGGAGGACTACCTGATGTCTGCTTACCAATCCCGGGTAGAGTTGAAACATCACAGAACGCACGCGCTCCAATTGTGCTGAGTAGAGATCTGCATTGAGGACACTCCATGGGGAACCATTTCGGACTGCACTACACCCTCAAAATTCCACCAAACACACAGCACTGCGCCTTCGTTTCGAGTCGTCCCCTCTTTGAGACGGGAAGTGCGTGCTGGCCTAGGTTAAGCACTGCTTTTGGGTGTTCGGATTGCTGAAAAAGATCAGTTTTCCATCGAACGTAATAATTTGCTTGATGAAACGGTGGTCGCGTGAATTGGAGAAAAGTTTCTTGCATACTTCGATACGACAGTTTGCTTGTTCAGTAGTCAGTTCATGTGAAACACTTCAGCTCCTGGCTACCTTACCGATGCATCGCAGATGCCACACTGTAGTTCCTTGTGAGCAACCAAGTTCGGACGAGTACCTAAGAGTGCTTGTCGATGGATCAGCTTCAACAGGATGGCACAGAATGATGCGATCTATCGATATTGACTGTTTCGAT
Organism: Ryuthela nishihirai; assembly: GCA_038380435.1. Lineage (NCBI taxonomy): Eukaryota > Metazoa > Arthropoda > Arachnida > Araneae > Heptathelidae > Ryuthela > Ryuthela nishihirai. The sequence goes on along the minus strand of JAWZYU010000011.1, from coordinate 41,516,441 downwards.
CGCAGTTAACTTTCAAGGCTTGTGTCACCACCACCTTTGAACTTCTTGAACCAAGCTTGAGCAACATGAATGGAGACTGTTCCATCACCTTCGACTTCATATTTCTCGGGCCGCTTCGATAACTTTTAATTCTTTTTCCAGTTAATGACTTAAAATTGCACAATTTCAATATTTAACTCACTCATTGTACTCCCTTTCTAAACAAAGGAAACCAAGACTCCGATACTTGAAATAGTTATGAACTGACGCAGTGGACTTTATATTTTCTCTTAGTACTACGTTCAGAGGTATGCAAATGCAACATGGTGAAAAACGAGCAGACTTATGAATCACTCTAGTGTTTAATTCGTGCAGAAAATAATGCAACACGTCAAATATTATAATTTTAGGAGTTGACTTTTTAATACACTATAAGTTAATTCCACACGTTATCTAAAACACTAGAATAAATGACAACATTCTACATTATTTCCTCTATAGTACAAGTTCCTATATTTTACTTTGCAAACGCAGATAGTGTTCATCACCCCAAACTACCATCTTCGGCTTCAGAAATTCTAAATGAGCCACGATTTCACAGAAAAACTGCCATCGAATATGAATAATGGAGAACTGAGAAAAACTAATAACAAAACTGAATTTTTCTGGGAAAAGAGATTTTCTCAATCAAATAAATCAATATCTCGATTTTCTCGGATTTCAGGAGCTCGAAGGGTATAATTAAAGACAATTGATAGTTTTCGAAGTGTGCTTAATATATTAAAGTCAACTAACCAATTTTTTCACTGTAAAAGTCGAACACTTACAAAACTGATTTTAACATGAATTTGTTTGACTAAATCTCTAATTCTAATTCTTTTACATTGACTAATTCTATCTCGTAATGCCATTATTAATTTATAACAAGATATTATTTACTATTCGATTACAGTGGTTCACAACAAATTGTACATTGAAACTTGTATGCTACCAATTTTGGTTCAAGAAATGTTTCACTTAGGCAACTTCATAGATTATTATAACAGATATTTAACGGTTTCTTAAATGCGCACTAAAATAGTAGGTAAGTGATTAAATTTCGAAGATAGTCAACTTAAATCTTAAATATTATTCCGGATGAAATTTCGCCCCATTTATTTATTTATTTATTTATTTAAAATGCTACAACCAACAGGGAGATCGGCGTTCTTGCACCTCATACCCAAAAACAAAAAATTCACTACAACCAACCTTTGAATTTATTCTACTGCAGTATAAAAACAACCATTTACAACTGCATTTCTTTTTTATTTCATCAATCTGTACATTTCATTCAGAGAAACAGAAAAGAATACAAACTTTAAAACACAATTTATTCTAATTATGACGAGATTTCATTCTATGGTTAAAGGTTAACAGTATTTCACTCTGAAAACAGCAAAACACTGTGAACAACGTAACTGCATATAATACATTTAATTACAGACTTTTAAATTAAACAGCAAAATAATAGTACAAAAAAATTAACAATCTCATAAAACACAACAAAATGCAAAGTTTCACGCAACGGTCGTTAAGGAACCAATACACTTAACAACATGAATACTTCATAGTAATATGCATTAAGAGAAATCGTGTGTGTACGAATAGAAGTAAAAAAAATAGGGGAATGCTAAGAGACCGTTCGAGAGAAACAGAAGATGCAGCGTGGGATCTGGGCTTTCATCTGTGGTAGCACAAAGTGTGAAAAATACGAATGTCATAGGAGCCCTCAGATGCAGTGAGCCGTGAACGAGGCGAGGGTATCGGTCGATTCTTGGGTCCGCCCCGCGAGGGATGCGAGATACTCTCGGCTGGATGCTTTATATGGAGAGGTGCTCCAGGCTTCAAATTATCGCCCTTTCAAAAAACGAGAAAAGAGAAGGGGAGACTTGTCGTGCAGAAAACCTCCTTCCCCCTACAGTGGCAGCACATGACCTATTGTGGATACCTCCAGGGGTGAACAATGATACCGGGGATGGCAGCCATCTTGACATCAAACGGTCCTCTTGCAGACCACATGAACGTCTACTTCTGCAAAACGATGCGTGTTGAAATCTTTTGTACTTACGTGGAGTGAAGTTCGTTGTGGGAGCTGCTGTGTTCACACAAAGGGTGGTTGCATCTCTCGTTTTTTAGCCCTTGCGCATGCCAAATCCGATGAACTTAAAAACTGCATACAGTGCAGACAATGCAAGCAAAATGGCATCTACATACGATGAAGCTTTTACTACCTTCTGCAAAACCGATTCGATGCTTACACGACGGTTTGGAAAAAGAAAACATTCGCCATGATAAAAACTAAATAAACAAGGATGCGATTTTGAAAATGGAGGATAAAAAATAATATACTAAATAAATAATAAAAATAATATAATATATAAAAAATAATATATATATTGGAGTTTTATATACAATATAAAACTCCAATAAAGCAAAGTGCATAGCAGACAGCAGAATCACTGATGGAAAGAAAGCTTTTAATCAACACAATTTTTTTTTCTTAATTATAGCCGTCCCGTGGTCGAGTAGTTAGCACGCTTGGCTACTGATCTACGAGACCTGGGTTCGAGCCCCGGGTAAGGCATGGGTGTATGTGTCGTTTTTCTGCTGAGGTCCTGCCATCCTCTCAGACCTTCTACTGTGGCATATAAACTGACAGGCTCCTGTCAGACCTCTGTGGCAAGCAGCTGCTTGAGGGGTATTTATTTTATATATTTAATCCTTAAAGATGAGAGGTTCTCATGAGACATTTTCTCGTTGCTGCATTACCGCCCACGACTAATTCTCTATGGAAGTAGCGAGAAAAATTAAATAAAATGAAATGCTAGCATGAATGTGCAGATTTGTAAATTAAACTTTTAATAGAAAAGCAATTCTTTCGAGAATATAAAAGCTTTCATTTTTCATTTTTAATGCATAAATAGTCATCTAATTAACAAATAATCAAATATGCACAAATTGTACGGCCACCATACTTCATACGGCTTTAATTCAAGGAAAGACTTTTATAATAAAATAATGAATGCTATTAGAGCTGTTGATGGGACTAGTAGTATAGTAGATTTGGTGATAAACAGAGAGAAAACTAAAGTGATGAAAATTGGTCACGCAGATTGTGGTTCAGTTAATCTGAATGGTTGCACCCTTGGGCAAATGTCTCAGTTTAATTATCTTGGGAGCTATGTAACGGATACTGGTGATGTGCGGCATGAGATAAGGAGAAAAAAAATAGGGATTGCTGCTGGGACTTTTAAAAATTTATGACGATTTGAGAAATTGGCGTATATAAAGACTACAATAGGCTGCAAAATAGTTTACTTCTTTCTGTGGTTACTTGTGGTAGTGAAGCTTGGACAGTTTGTAAACAACGTAACGGGAAACTTGATGCCTTTGATTCTAGATGTATAGGCAGTATCTTGGGCATTAGAAAGTTCAACTTTGTAAGTAACTATGAGGTTGGCAAAGGAGTCGGCAACCTCCTTTGAGCAGCATATTGTGTAGAGAGAGAGAGTCTTTTGGTTTGGCCATGTTGCCAGTATGCATAACTATAGATCAGCGAATAAGGCTACGAACAGTGTGCCTGAAGGCCTCAGAAAGAAGGGGAGACCTAGAATGCTGTGGATAGACAATGCCAAACAGGACCTAGTTAAAAATGGTCTACAGTGGACACGCACTAGATGTAGCTCAGAACAGATATGTTTCAAGAACTAAACTGCACAATCTGATTAGACCTCCGTAGCCTATGGTTGCTTGAGGATGATGTTTGAATATAATATACGTATATATGATGTGCTTGTTTGATTGAAAATGTTCTTTTTGTAGAAAATTTCTATTATAAATACAAAATAACTTAAAAACTTTATTTTCTATCAATTATTGAAATTATGTGGTGGCCTCAAATGCAGTCACAGGCGCCGCACTTGAGAACCACGTCTCTAAGTTCACACAAATTCAAATCATGCATATATGATCATAACCATCATCATGTTAATTAATGGAACGTACGGGTGTTTCAAATCCATAAATATATATTCAGCACAGATGAAAAAAGAAAACGAAACAAAACTACATTAAGAATCAGAAATAAAGATTTAATAGAAATAAAAATGTAACTTGGTGGATAAAAAAACACTAATAATCGTCAATTATCCCATTTACAGATATTAAAAACGAACTAGAAAATGTTAATTGAATCGATAGAAACAGAGGTATTGGACTGGAAAATGGATACATTCCCATACTATGCCAATGGAGAGCAAAATCGAAGCTCGTTAACTTCTTAAATAAGCTCTTTACGGAAATTGTGAATGAAGAAAATTTTAAAATCAGTCTCTCTAAATTCTGAATTTCAAAAACGTTTTCTCAGTATTTATAGTTATGGAGTTGGATACTTAACAGCACAATGTCAGCCAAAAAAAATATACAAATTTTACGAATAAAATAAAATTATTCGCACGAACTTCTAAAACATGCACTTATTTTATTAATGGATTGAAATAACACTTCTTGTTTTACCTCCTGAGAAAATTTCTTATAACTGGCATTGATGTTACTAAATACTCAAACTTCCATAACTCTTTAAATACTGAACGACTATCATTGAAAATCGAGATTTAGATAGATAGATGCAAAATTGCAACGGAGATCTTTAACTTCAATCACATTTTTCCGTAAAACGTTTACTAAAGCGGTTAGGGAGTTCCGAATTCAGGGCTTCATTGGCATAACACATTAAATGATACATCAATGGTAAACAGTTCAAACATTTTTATATAGTCAACAAAAAGTGTTTGCGTTAATTGTTGCAAATCAGTACGATTTCAATATATATAAAATGAAAACATTCTACAGAATAATATTTTTTTAATGTATCCTAAACCCCTGGAGTATATTTAATCCAGGGATTTTAATATTATAAATCAGCGGTAAAGCAAAACTTCGAAACTTCCATGTGAAGATTTCAAATAGCAGATGCATAAGCTTTTTGAAAAATCACACTATTTGTTTATTATCTATTTAGGCTAGTCCAGATTTATACGTGATTCTCAGAGCAATTTTCATATATGGTGTGAAATGGCCCGGTGAATTACATCCTCCACCTTATATCAGGTTCATTTCCTCAATTATCCAGAGGCAAAGTGTGTATAACTTTCGAAGCAATTGGTATAATGAGACTGAATAGTTAGCGCATCGCCAGTTCTCATATATCATTGGTTGATTGACAAGTAATCATTGACAAAAACGCATCGACAGTTCTTTATGCGTCAACTATGCAGTCTCGTTGTTTCAACTATTTCCAAAATTGCCAGACACGTTTAGTCACTGCAATCGTCTAAATCTGTCTCATCTGTTGAGTCTCATCTGTTGATGCTCAAATGGTCATTAAGCACATTTTTATGTTTTCTAATAATTTACACTACTTAGGAAACGAAATGTTTTGCTTTACTGTCATTTTTGTTGCCAATTTAATATTTTTTTAAATGATGATTAGGGTGACAATTTATAAGAGTAAATAAAGGACTGTTATTTTCATTTAAATTTCATAACTATATTCAAACATTTTTAGCTTGTATAAAGGTCGTTCAAATGAAAAGTGAACAACCCCTATATCTGAATAATAAATGAGTGATTTTGTGCTTTCACACAGGGAAATAGGGTAAACACAGAAAGAACTCATCAACACAGAATCAGTTGCAAGTATCGGTTTAAATGTGACCATTGATTGTGTAATTCCAGATCACTGCTGGAAGAATCCAAAGTTGAAGAATGTGCGGTATACTGCCGTTTTAATTAACTTGCAGGGTCCGCTGTTGATTGGCGTTTATGGACTGTGGTGATGCCATGAACTCGCAACGATGTTGTGAAACTATGGGCATTTGAAGGCAGGTAATAAAATCGAGGAGCCCAGAACTTTTTTTAAGAAAGATTATTGTTTTACTGTATGACAATGTCCGCTCCCATACTGCCCAAGTAACAGTAACAACGTTCAACGTGTATGGTTTTGAATGCCTGGAACATCCTCGTACTAGAGGATGTTCCAGGCATTCAAAACTCCTCAAATCAATTCAAAGCATCAAAACCTCGTACTCGCCTGGAACATCCTCGTACTAGCATCTCCCCTACTAGACTTTTAGATTTTGGACTTATAAAAATCGCCATAAAAAGCATTTGCATTTAAGTAACTGTTATAAATTATATTTCCTAAACGTAAACTCTTGGGTTTTGCAGAATTTAGCATTTCAAAGACAGCTAAAAGAACGTTTTCAGCAAATGCATCCACATAGTTTTAAAACAGAATATTAAAAAAAAATGCAATTAAGGTCAATTTCACGAAAAGAGCACTTTATTTAAGAGTTTACCCCACAATACAGTGTTGTGAGATGGCGAGATTTCAACAGAAAGACAACACAAGAAAAGGAACGTCTGTGCCTTATTCGTGGTTCAAACCCCGGTTCCTTTGATCCATCACAACAATAACTTAGAATATTGGATATTTTTTCGTGATTTATATCCGGGGTCTCAAAATTAAATTATATAGGGCCAAATCAATTACTTCTCAGTATATGACAGGCCGCATTTTATTTGAAGCAATCGTATAGGGACCATAATCATAATCATATAACGTGCATGAGTTAAGATCATAAAGTCTGTTATGTACGACATACGGTATGCTAATAGGGAGTATGATCACCCCTGACAGCCATGCAGTTCAAGCAATGACTTCTCATATTGTTTATGTAGGTATTGATGAGATCTTGAGGAATTAATGACCACTCCTCGACAAATGATGTTCTGAGTTCGTGGAGTGTACTGGGAGGGGGCTGGCGAGCTCCAATACGTCTCCCTAGAGCATTCCATACATGCTCAATGGGATTGAGATCAGATCTGAGTGGCCACTCCATTTGGCGAATATCTTCCTCTTCAAGAAAATCGTTGACCACATGAGCTCAATGAGTGGGGGCGTTATTGTCCATAAGACTAAAATGTAAACTGAAGGCTCCCCGAAATGGCCTGACATATAGGTTCAGGTACTTGTCTCTATACCAGAGGGAAGTAACAGAGCCACTCGGAAAGATGTGAAGGTCGTACACCTGTTCATCACGATTCCTGCCCAACCATCACGCCGTGGTACCTTTCTCCGATGCTCGAGGCACGGTTGCGGAACCCTGGTTCTCTCCAAATGTGAATATGTCGCAAATCAGTACTTAAGCTGAATCGTGATTCATCTGTGAACAAATATGCGCTCACTGGTCTGGACTCCGAAGTGTGATGTCGGCAACTCCACATTAAACGAGCTCACTGGGTAGCTGGAGTTAGAGGGACAAAAATAACAGGTCTCCTAGCATAAAGGCATTATTCATGAAGTCTCCTGTGAACAGTATGCCTTGAAACTCTCGTTCCAGTAGTTGCTGCAAGCCTCAAAGACAGTTGCCTAGCAGCCATCACTCTGTTCCGTTTGGCAGTAAGACTCATATAGCTATCGCCTGCAGCAGTTATGGCCCTTGGTGTAGCAATCCTGCAGTAATCCTTGTCCTGGTCGATGACGAAGATATCCTATCTGTTGAAACTGTCTGTTTTTTAACATTCAATGCTCTGGAAATTTCTGTCTGGGATTGAAAGGATGGAAGCAAGTACTAACCTGCTTCCATCCTTTCAATCACTCTCAACCACTGAAAATCATTCATACGATGTCTTTGGAACATAATCAGCTCTACGTGTAACTGAAATGAAAGCAAGAGTTTCCTAGAACAGCTACAATCTGCGAGAAGACTCGAGTCTTATTAACGCATTCCTAATTTGCATATTTTGGGTTACGCGCAACAACTGTAAATGCAGGATAGTTTTCCATGTAACCTATTTTCCATGTTTGCCCATTTTCAGTGCATTCTTTTACAAATATCGGCAGCTATATACGTTTTTGTCGATTATCATTTAATTTAGAGCACCAGTGTATTTGAGATCCCTGATTTATATGAATGGAAGCCAAACTAACAATAACCATTAACGGATATTTTCTTTCTTTTTACATATTTTGGAAGATTAATTTTTAAAAGACTAAATAAAGAAATTATATATCGGAACAGTGTTCTGTATCAATACATCACTTCCTCTCCTCCAATCCTAAATTTTTTTTCTAGATTCTTTCTTGCACTAGAATATATTTCTGCGAATGTCGAAACACATATAGTCAATAGAAAAAAAAATGCTTTTAATATTACAAAACAAATTATTATATTACTAATATTTTAGGCATAACTGTAAATTATTAACTCTTTTGATCTCGAATTAATTTGGTTACTCTCAAAACATTTAGAGAAAGACATTATTGCTATTTGGATCCAAATTGATATCTTTCGCCAAAACAATTAAAAAACCTTTTTTTTTTAATTACGTGTTTTCAATGGGAAACGATTACAGAAAAAAAACTATATTATTTAACAATTTTATATTAATTAAAACAGTTTGACAGTTAGTGTTCCTATATAGGTATATGGGGACTGAAAGGGTTCACTACAAAATACGAATTGACGAAAGTTGAAAAGTACTAATTGAACATATACTAAAGCAAACTCACCAGCTGATACACATGGTATTTCACGTCCATCACCTTCCGATAGGGGTGTATCCAAAGGCTGGTGGCTAGAAACCCAGTTACGAGAAACCTGTAAAACATTAAAGCAAATAATAAACAATATGACACCCTTTCACTCATTTTTAGCAAGAAGAATCATCTAATTAAATAGTTCATGGGCTAGAAAAGACGGCTGTGCTACCTAAAATGGCAAAAGCTCACTGCGTGTTTCACAAAAATATGTATTGAAAGTTTCCAATTATTCAAAAAACAGACAGTTCTGCTGCAAAAAAAAAAACTACAGAGTTAGTGATGGATAAAAGCGCCTGAACGTATCCATTCACAGAACAGCTTGTTCGAATTCAATATATAATAAGATATGTAAGATGATCAGTCTAGATTAGCAATTACCAACCAGTGGTTTCCAAACTCCCAATGATCCGTAAGAAAATTTATATAATGGTGGATGTGCATTTGCTTTAATTATTTACATTAAAATTTAATACTTGCGACATCAAGAATTATTAAAGGTACTGTCGACTGTCCGATGTATTAGGCAGTCTCACCTCGGTATTTTCCATTCCCTAACTCGCAGCATATGGCTCCAAAATTACAGCAACTATTCCATTAGGCTTCATTATATAATCATCGCCTAAAATGGTTTTCTATTTTTCTCGACTGTCGGTCAGCCGTAAATTATGCATTTGCATTACGGAATACAGAATAAAAAGCCTTAATATCTCCCAGTAGAATTCACTTCAATTAAAGTAAATGCACATACATCATTATTCAAATTCACGTGAGTTGGGTTGTTTTATCTCTGAGCGCCATTTTTTTGCACACCATGGTCTAAACGGTCAGGTCACATGGACCCCGAAGGCTCAGAGAAGATTGGGGGAGGGAAGTGTGTTCTTTAACGTGCACAGGGTATGGCTCTCCCGCACACGGGCCACGGCTTAACGTCTCATCCGACGGACGGCTGAGGGCAACGGACGGCCTTCCCAAGCCCATCAGTGTCCCGTACTGACCGTGGGCAGGACGGGGAATTTTGCGGAGATAAACTCAATGCTGACACAGCTAGGACTCGAACCTGGGAACTACAGATTACGAGCCTGGCGAGCTACCGACTGAACCACCCCCGCCCACAAATTCAGTGAAATCTGAAATATATACTATGAGAAAGCAATCGTCAGTTACGGCAGGGTTAGATTTCTCGATCGTTTGTCCGTATCAAATTGGTTTTTCTATGAATAAATAAAAAATACAAAAGCCAACAACAAACAGGTGTAAAATGCATCTCATTACCCCTTGAAATGACCCAGAAAGTTAGTTTGTCCTTAAAAATAAACATTTTTTCAAATTACCTTTAAAACGTTCTTCAAAAGATAACAATATCTGGGGGAAAAAAAGCTTTGTATCGCTAAAAAATTAAAATTTTGCTTTTTAACACAAATTTTAAATATCATCAAGAACTCAGAACAAAATGAGATAGCGTTTCTATTTAACGACACCGCAGCTCAAAATTAAAGAATAATGCCGCCTCTCGAAAATGTATATATAAGGGAATGATATAAAATATGGTATACATGTAAATTTTGCAACGCGGAAGAAGAAATGCGTGCACATTTAACTGACGCAATTATGAGCATAAGAATTATATTTGCTATAGAAGAGAGCTTGGCTGTGGTTGACATTCACTTCTGTTCCAAATAGCTTGGCATTTACTACGGTAGTAATTTGATTTCACTAGGTGACAAACAAGAAGTATGGATGTAGAGTGGAGAATGATAGGTACGATGGAAGCAGTTAATCCCAGATTAAGATAGCCAGGGTCTTAAATGTGCCACGAAATATTCCCTGAAGATTTTGAAGACAATTTCAAGAAAGAGAAGAGATTAGTCTCAGACTAGAACAAGGACGTTCTTAGGATCATAGTTGGTCAGGATGACCACTCTCTGTCTTTAACGAAAGTCGGCATAGGAAAATGACAGCTCGGAAACTGTTAAATGTAGCCACTGATAGCTCGAGACAATTGCCTCGCGAGCTATCAGTGGCCACAGAACGACAGCTTCAAAATGCACGATAAACAGGAGGCTGCATATACGAGATCTGTATGCATGAAAACCAATGGTTTATGTCCCTCTCAACTATCTTAAATACAAGAGCTTGTTTAACGTAGTGCAGACATCACCTTTGTAGCCAAGGTCAATAGGAAGTCTGAACACTTCACGGATGAGTCCACAATCAGTCTGAACACTGGCCTTTCCAAGCCCATCGATGTCCCCTTTCTCACTGACGTCAAGGTGACAGTTAAGCGGAGAAATATCTGAAAGCAGACACAGTTGGAACTGGGCCTAGGAACATGAAATTACGAGATTGGCGTGCTACTGACTGAATCATCAGTAGTGCCCCCCCCCCCCAACCTCTTAAAGGCTACTGAGGATGGTAAGCTTCATTAAAGCCCAATCAAAACACTGTAATCTTTGGGAAAGGTAGCTGATTACTATAATGCGATCTCCGACTTCTAAAATGAGAAAACACTACAGACAGTGTTGTCAGGATTCCTGAATTAAATGAGGAACAGCAGGACTTGACAAAAACCATAATAAACAATTGGACATTCACTTTACTCGTTAACATAACGGGAACGTTACCATCACCGCATCATTCGACTATGGCAGGGATCTCAAAACTCATCAATAATAGGAGCCAAATTAGCTACTCCTCAATAAACAGCGGACAGCATTTTATAGTAAGCAATAATAGTCAAACATAATTATATCGTTGCCGAATGGATAGCGTACTTATCGTAAGGGCGTGGGTTCGAGGCCGGGTAAGGCATAGATGTTGGTGTTTTTCTGCTGAAGTCTGTGTCAAGCAGCTGCTTCAAGGGATATTTATTTATTTTATTTATAGTTTATTTTATTTAATATTTAAATATTACATACTTTTAATGCCAGATATTATATCTAATGCTAAACCAATTGCTACAAGCCTTACCAACTCTCACACACGACTCAATGTTATTATAGAGAGCTTTCATTATGTTAACTAACTTGTCAGGTATACCATGTGATCTCACAATCAACCACAAATTATGGCGATCAACAGAGTCGAAAGCCTTTTTGAAATCAACAAAGCTAGCAACCAAAGGTTTCTGAAACTCTAAACATTTCTCAATGATCTGCCTAAGTGAAAATATCTGATCCACACATCCCCTACCACTTCTGAATCCACATTGCTCATCACGCAATTGACTGTCAACCAGATTCTTATTCCTATTAAGCACAATCATGGAAAGAACTTTATCTGGAACAGAGAGTAGGCTGATACCCCCTATAGTTATCAAAAGAACTGCGATCACCTTTTTTGAAAATAGGGATAACAATAGCTCTGGTAAAATCCTTAGGAACCATGCCTTTATCATAAGAGATATTCAGAATTTCAGTCATCCAAGTGGTAACAGAAACATTCTCAGCTCTAAGCATTTCCGTAGTAATTTCATCTACCCCTGGAGATTTTTGTAGTTTAAGTTTAGAAACAGCCAAAATAACTTCAGATTGTGTTATAGGGCCAGAATTAAAGCCACCAATACATCTATCATTATTACAAACAATGTGAGTAGAAATAACCACATTGTTTAGAATATCACTGAAATGCTTAGCCCACCTAGCCATGACAGAATTCTCACCGCTTGGCTACTGATCTAAGGGACCTGGGTTCGAGCCCCGGATTTCGGCTATGGATGTGTGTGTCGTTTTTCTGCTGAGGTCCTGCCATCCTCTCAGATCTCCTACTGTGGCATATAAACTGACAGGCTCCTGTCAGACCTCTGTGCAAGCAGCTGCTTGAGAGGTATTTATTTTTTTTTTATAACCTTACCTTGTTCATCCTTCAATCTCTGTATACCTGTACATTTTCTACCACACAAAATATTAACTATCTGGTACAGCTCTCTACTGTTGTGCTGTCTAACTGCTTCCTCAGCTTTGTCAGCCAAGCCATCAAGCCAAAGGTTCTTATCAGCAGCTAACTGATCCTTTACACGTTTATTAAGTTTTCTATAAAATGCTTTCTATTAGGACTAGCAGGGTTTGATTAAGGACATTCCTGCAGCTCTTTCTGAAATGAACTCAGGTGCCTTATCACTCAAATAAATCTGCCTCCTCTGCTCCTTTTTTCCTAAAAGAGCACTGTTACTTTCCAAAAAATGCCTGTTTAAAATGGTCCCATTCTTCCTCAACTTCATTAGTAAGCAAACCATGACTGTCATAATGACTAAGTAACCTATCTTGGTAAGCTTCGGCTATAACTAGATCTTTTAGAGCTTCAGTATTAAAGGTAAATTTTTTAACCTTAGCATAACACTTTTTAAGTTTAAGTTGCAAGACACTTTTAACAAGGTAATGGTCAGATCCAATTTCAGCTCCCCTATATGCCCTGGTATTCCTAACAGAACTAGACCATTTGCTGTTAATTAATATGTAATCAATCATATTCTTATGCAGCCCATCAGGTGAAACCCATGTGTACTTATGTATGTCGCAGTGTTTGTAATAAGTGTTAGTTATTCTGAAACCATTGAGTTTACTTACCTGTAGGAGACGTTGCCCATTGCTATTGCAGCTACCAATACCAAAAGGGCCTATTACTCCTCCCCAAAGGTCAGAGTCAGTACCAACAAACTGGCATTAAAGTCACCTAGAACAAGGTTACTACCTCCTTTCTTGACAGAATTCAAAATATCCTGAAGTTGTCCGTAAAACCTATCCTTCTTATCCTCATCGGCATCCTCAGTGGGGTCATAACAGCAGATAACATTCAAGTCTTTAATGCTTGTCCGAAATTTTGCTGTAAAAAACCTTTCATTAATGCACTCATATCCTAGAAGAGCATCACTAACATGTCTGCTGAGAAGCAGACCCACGTCTCGGTGATGCTTATTACCGTTCGTCCCTGAAAACAGAAATTTAAGATTATTTTTAAAAAACTGACCTTTATCTGTCTATCTGATCTTTCGCAAGCCGAGAATATCTAAATTATAATGGTGGAATTCTTGTGTGAGGACATCAAGAGAAAAAGCTCTGTTCAAAGTCCTCACATTCCAACTACTTATGGAGAGAAATTGGTCAATGGGATGTTTAAAGGAACTATGTTTATTGAGAGAGGGAATGCTGACAATATCAAACTGCCCCCTAATCGCAGACATGGGGCAAAGACCCGTTCCCCCACCACTAAAGGCTGAAGCCATCTACACTGGAAGACTTCTTCCAATGTAGAATTTGACGATGCCAGCAGAAGCAAAGAGTTCAGGTGCCTGCGATGACCTCTGCTCAGAATTATCCACCAGCTGATCAACATATCCGGTGAATTTATTCACTTGGGGCTGTCAACCCACAAACAAACAGAAAACACAGCGGAAGATTTTCCCTCCACAGAAGCCCACCAGTGCAGCAAAATCAGGATCCATAATCAAGCTCAGAGCGATATATATGTCCAGTCCGGTGGGTTCATATGGTCAGAACCAGGACAGTGTGTGGTTGACCACACCTCAGCAGGGTAGGAAAAAAGAAAAGTAGCCATAGTTGAGAGATCAGTAGGCCACACTAATCTGGCAGCCCTCTCCTTCCGTTCACCTCCACAAGAGAGTATCTCTTTTGAAAGGTACTAATGGCCTGCACCACGAGAAGGCGGGGTCGGACATTAGGTGCTACGCCAGGCCAGTTCTATGCATCATCACAGAGGATTGGTGCGTAGCTCTCCTTCTATTTTGTCTCCTTTTCTCTTTAGTTTGGTTATTGATTATGTTATACGAAATTCACTTCAAGGGAAAGATTTTGGCCTTAAATGGGCTGGAGATAAAAAATTTCTGATTTAGATTATGCTGATGATTTAGCCCTTTTGGCAGATGATGTTGATGAGATGAACTCTTTCATTCAAGCTGTTGATGAAACTGGTACTAAAGTAGGTTTGGTTATAAACAGAGAGAAAACTAAAGTGATGAAAATTGGTCAGGCAGGTTGTGATTCAGTTGATCTGAAGGGTTGCAATCTTGAACAGGTGTCACAATTTAATTATCTTGGGAGCTATGTAACAGATAATGGTGATGTGCGGCATGAGATTAACAGATGAATAGGGATTGCTGCCAGGACTTTAAAGAATCTATGGAGAGTGTAGAGAAATAGGCGTGTACACCTAAAGATTAAATTAGACTGTATAATAGTTTGGTTCTTTATAGGTTAGTTATGGTAGTGAAACTTGGATGCTTTGTAAACAAGATAACAGGAAACTAGATGCTTTTGATTCTAGATGCTTACGCAGTATCTTGGGCATTAGGTGGTTTAGCTTTCTAACAAATAATGAGGTTAGGCAAAGGAGTCGGTAACCTCCTTTAAGCAGCATATTGTGCAGAGAGAGACTCCGTTGGTTTGGCCATGTTGCCCGTATGGATAATAATAGATTGGTGAATAGGGTTATGAACAGTGTGCCTAAATGCCTCGAAAGAGGGGGAGACCTAAGATGCGGTGGGCAGAAAATGTCAAATAGGACCTTGTTAGAATTGGTGTGCAGTGGCCAGATGCAGAAGATGTAGCTCAGGACAGATATGCTTGGAGAATTAAACTGCACGTCTAGTTGGACCTCCGTAGCCCATGGCTACTTGAGGAGGAGGATGATGATTATACATAAATTTCATTTGTAGTGGGACTTCATCCTCCGCTGAAAGAGACTATTGAGCCATATTCGCATGAGATCACGCAGTCGAGTCAAACAAATAAACCACAGTTCGGTAACATGATTTGGATAGAAGGTACTGCTTATGGGGCAACAAAATCACTTATTTTGATTACTATTACATTGTTATTGATTACTTATTACATTGTTATTTATCATCACAAGTATATTAATATACATGTGATGATAAATAATTAATATACATGTGATGATAAATAATTAATATACATGTGATGATAAATAACAATGCACTGATTTGAATCATTAACATACTTCTGAGAATCCACACAACAAATAAGGAATAGAGAAGCAAAAATGCAACAACAGGGGTTTAATCTAACCTTTTGAAAATTCTTATTCTCCCCCCCCCCCCCAATTTCTTAATCGATCATCGCATCATCGCAGATGGTCATGTCGTTCGTGACATTCAAGTATCACAAAATAAATTTATGGGACAGGTGTTTGAGACCCTAAACTACTGTGATAGTATATATACTATCACATGACTGTGATATATTCACATACTGTGATAGTATATATACTACTGATCACAGTAACTGACATTAGTATATATACTACAGTGACACAGTAGTATATATACTACAGTGACAGTACACTGACACTGTAGTATATATACTACAGTTCACATACTGTGATAGTATATATACTACTGTGATCCTATACTACTGTGATAGTATACAAAATATCGATATCATTAAATGAACTACTCGAACGCAATCAACAAGCAATTCTCTCTATCACCATCACCTGGAAATACGACGGCAAGTCACACGAACACAAAATTCGAAACAGAAGAATGAAATAATATGCGGTTTTAAGAAAACTGGGATCGAACCCCAGGTAAGGCATGGATTTTTATTTTCGCCTATTGTTTTTCTGCTAAAGTTTGGCCTTCCTCACAGATATTCTCTACGATATACACCTATCAGACCACTGTGACAAAGTAGCTGCTAAAGAGGTAAATAAAAAAAACCTGGGCAATAGAAAAAAATTAAGAAAATAACAATTAGAAAACTGTTATTCCTTTAACGTGCACGAATCATGGCTATCCGTATACTACATAATTAAGATTCTATTCAACACAGAACAATCTTTCAAAATTAAACTTTGGGAATAAAGAATAAAAAAAACAAGAAATCCTTATACAGGAAAAACTTTCTTTTCTGCAGGCAATTTTCTGAAAAAGTAGTAAGAATTGTATTTAAAGTAATATATATTTTACAGATTATATTTATATTCATATACGCTCTTCACAGACCTTCTACTATGGCATATAAACTGACAGGCTCCTGTCAGACCTCTGTGGCAAGCAGCTGCTTGAGGGGGTATTTTATTTATTTTTACAATATATTTTTATTCAATTTGGTCTCACATCAATGAAAAGGAAGCTTCTTTTTTGCATCGTCCGCCTTACTAGAATCTTCTAAGGAACCATGGTTTTAGAACATCTATTTAAGCTGAATACGTCCTCAAAGTTCATTATTGCACTATAAAAAAAAAGCATATGTAAAGCTAATAGTGTGCATTTCGAAAGTCGAAGATCTCTTAGAAATATATTCGACGCTACACTCTAATACCGGCTAGTTTATAAGTTTATAGAAGTATATTGTATGTGTAATGATCGCAACAAACCATTGTAATAGTAGCTAAAAGATTTCAATATACATATGCACTGATTTGAATGATTAACATACTTCTGAGAATCCACACAACAAATAAGGAACAGAGAAGCAAAAATGCAACAACAGGGGTTGAATCTAACCTTTAGAAAATTCTTATTCCCCCCCCCCCCCCAATTTCTTAATCGATCATCGCAGATGGTCATGTCATTCAATGCCAAACATATATTTCTCGTGATCAGCAAACACATAACACATCCCACCAATTCGCTCACCCTAAACCCCCACACAAAAAAAAAGTCTTTCCCTTGTTACCCGAGTAACGACAGCGGGGTAAGGTGGACAACGAGGGTGACACGTGGCAGGTTGTCAAAGGCAGGAAGTCGGGCCAATCAACCGTGGATTTATGGCGAAACCCGCAGAAAAGATTTCACACACAGCTACAGTAACAATTTGTTGGCTTGTCACCTCGGCCTTTGACCATCACCTTTGTGCTGTCGTAAGAGTGAAACAACATGGTAGACTATTAGTTGCTAATGAAATGAAGCACGGCAGTCATGTTCACGTTTTTATTTAGAAAACAAATTTCGGGCCAAAAAAATATGAAAAGCACTGAATATACATATGTCCTTGTTTTATCAAGCTTTATTTCTTCTATTAAACTTTATGAATGCCAGTGGCACGTATAGTTCCGGATTTCCAGATTAAAGCACAATCTGTCTCTAAATTACTGAATTAATCTATTTATGCGAAAAATAACATCAAATGATGCCAATAAACTTACTGGACTTCGTGTCGTGTTATAACAGAAGTTTTCAATAAAAAATTTTCAAGGGTCTAAAAGTACTGACACATGTTGGTTAGCAGTTACGTACCTCGACAAAATGAAGGTCGCATTTATTCAATTAAATTTTAGCGTTTTTAAATACCTTTTATTAAAGTTTAAAGTTTCCATTTTCTTAAACGTATTTTGTTTTCTGGGGGAGAGGTTTAATCGAAAATGAAAAATTTAATTAAAGCAGAACTTAAATTTTCATAACTGTGCAATTATTACATCAAAACACGAAAAAAATATTCTTTCAACTTGTAACAGGAGGTGCCGTAATTGAAAGTCATTGTATTCTACCAATGATTCGTCTTTGACAGTTTAAGTGGCTACAGCAACTTGTCACAAGTTAAAACTTTAAAAAATTATTCTATTATCGATACACTTTGCAGCAGTAACTGGTTTCAATCTATATCGAGGCAAGAAGTCAATAACATTCAAAACATCAATATTGGAATTTATAATAACTGACCAAAGGGGCCTGGGTCGAGCCCGGGTAAGGCGTGCATGTTGTGTTTTCTTTCTGCTGAGATCTCGCCTTCCTCACAGACCGTGTAAAGATTATGTGGCAAGAAGCTTCTTGAGGAGGTATTTATTTATATATCAGTTCCCAAACAATTGATTTATGTACATTTGACATTGAGTATAGTAATGAGGTTTACTTTCTTCCAACATATAAAGAAAAGAATCAATGTACCTTAAACAAAATTAATAATCGCTTGACGTAGATATGATCAAACGCAAATGTCTGCTCACCAGAGACTGCATTTTACGGCAAACGTCGATACTTCATCAACATGACTTCTGAAAATTCTAAACTTCGTAAGTGAAAGTATGCACTATGAGAAACTTTATCGGAATTAGTGTAGGCAACTTATTCGTTTATACCAAGTTGGAAATGAAAGAGTGCAGGGTGCATAGGCAAATTATGTCTGCTGCACAACAAACTCCTTCCCATATGTCGCTAACCGTTCTCCAAGAATGTAACTACCTACTCTAGAACTGTTCTCTGCGTTCCAATATTAAAGGAGCGATGCAAGCTTTCCAGAACCATACTTGGTTCCCCGATAACCAATTACAGCTGCACTTCCAACCTTATTCCGAAACTCTGAGCTAATCAACAACTAAGCAGATAGTCGATCGATGCGATCATTAGCCGTGGAAAGAAAAGAGAACGTAACTCCAAATCCACACACATATAAAACTCCCACAGTTCCTAGTAGCTCCATTAGTAAGGGCAGCCATTAGTTCTCCGTTATCTCTGGGACGGGAGGCCGAACTCATCAGCGGACGGCTGACCTTTGGCCCCTTGCTGGTTGAGATAAAGGGCCAATCAAGCGTTGGCCATGGGACTAGGCACGTACCCATTAGTTCTCAAGTGGTTATAAATCACTTATGACAGTGGCCTTCCCTGCTCTCTGTGGCACACCGAACACGGACTGGCTGCCCCCTCCGTCCCCCAGCACCCCCCCACCGTAACCCCTCGTCACTACAGTCACCACCATGCCCTACATGATGGATCTTCAGTTCCAAAGCACGCGCCACTGCTGCAGATTGGGAAGCATAACACATACTACAGCGAAAATGATGAATAACGAAAGTCTAACGAAAAGTTTACCGCCATCATCTAAATGTTTCTGGTCTAGCAGAATACTTCTCTGAAGTGCATACCGAGCGTGAATAGGAGCCAGTCAGTAGATCCGGTTTCAAAATTCTACAGGATTAATGGCTAGTCGGCAAAATTGAAACAAACTTACTTTTATATTTTCTTACTGCATGCCATTACATAACACGAGCGAGGATTGATGGTGTCAAGGATCTTTATATACATACAAACAATAAGACCATCGGACACATGCAAGCCGATAAATGCAATCAGTCAACTTTATTTTTAGCACTTCTATTAAGTATATCTATCAAATTTTAAAATTGAATAACCATATAAACACCGTATGTGTACTTTTTGGTAGGTTGTTTTACCCCTGAATGAATTTTTTCCCGCATAATGTTTAAACAGTTACGTTTCAAGGATACCAAAGTTCAACAAAGTGGAGTAAGGAGACAAAGCTCGTCAGCTGTTAAGGACAGATGAGACTTCCTTCAAGATTATCCAGCACGCTCTTTACTATGTACAATGTATAGTTATCATCTGCGCACTTATTCAAGTTTCATCCGTGGCTGGAAGTTTTCAATTCCACGTTTTTCCTTAGTGAGGAAGCGGAGAAAATCTCAATTCTGGTAAAGTCGGGAGATTGAATTTAGGTTACCAGCACAACAAGCTACCATTAACATGACTGTGGACATGTCATAAAATGTAATTGTATACTATAAAAGCCTTTTACTTCCTAAATTTCAGGGTCCTTTACAAAAGTAATGTTACGATTAATATTCGACACCAGCTATTGACGGCATTACCTGCAATATATAAAATATTAATTATTGCTTTCCTTATAACTATTTAAACAAAGAGAAGTAGCCAAATTCCTCACAATCAGTGCCGAATTTGGTGGGGGAAGGGAGGAGGGCAAAGGAGCCACTTTCAGAATGCTAGTAAGGGTAAGAAACAAAAAATTATTAAACTTATTTATATTTCATGCATTTTTCAAAAACATTTTAAAGAGATGCAAAACGGAGGGGGAAATGTTATACTGCATTGGAAATCTAGTTTCTTGCAACCCGCCTTCGAGTTTTTTTTTTTCTAGATCTGGGCCTGCTCACAATTTACCATTTGCACCTTGAACACATTAAAGAATACACTGGTTGGTCTTGATCTTCTATCTCCTAAAAGTTATCATTTCTACTACCCAGCCCTGAGCCCTCGGGGTACTTGTGACCTGACTATTAAACTCATTGTATGCATAAAAGTGAAGGTAAGAGATAAAATAATTCAATCATGATTCAAATTAATTTACAGTGCCAGAACCAAATCAGTTTCAAAATAGTAATAACAAAGTGTAGCACTATATTGGTGTACTCAAAACAGTATGGAATTCTGGTGGCTTATTGAGAGTTGACTGTAAACTATATTTATGCAGTTAAATCTAGGCAAAAATAAAATATTTAGTCTATCAATCTAGATTTGTAGATAAAGGAGTCAAAATACTGGGAATGTAGAATAGTATAATGAAAATGCCTCAGGTGCGGCGCTACCGCATATGCAACCAATGCGATCGTACCGGGCGGCATTATTTTAGAGGCGGCAAATTTAAAAACAAACTAATGACCATACTGGCAATAAAGTTGACTCGAGTAAGTATGATCTATTTTTTAACAGATCATTTTCGATTTAATTAAAAAATTACATTAAATTTAGGAAAATTAATCATTAATATCTAAGATCAGATTTGGAGAAAGGAGAGACAGAGGCAAAGCTCGTTTCGGGCAGCAGATATCATGTTCGCTCCGGCCGGCAAAATAGATAACGCCGGCCCTGCTCAGGTGGAGAAACTTTGATCTAAATTTTGCAGCAGGTACCTAACTTTCCATGGACTACAGTTAAACACTTTACCAAACAAATCACAGTCAAAGAAAGATATTAAAATTATAGTTTAGAAGTTATATTTAACTTTTAGGTAAAAATAAATTATATATTCGAAATAATTATTTTATGACAAATTATGTTTTGAAATAGAGTCACAGCTTGAATATTACTCATGATGTTGAATTGGGTTTAGTTCTGAGCGGCATTTTTCTACAAAACAGAATTTGGAAGTGGAAGTTTGTGAAGCGACAATAAGCAGAGTTACCACGCATTAAAGTCAATTGCAAATACAGGATAGGTCATCGCAAATACAAATACAGGACAGGTCATTGCAAATACAAATACAGGACAGGTCATTGCAAATACATACAGGAGGAAATTTGAAACAATCACCAAAGAACCGAATGAAACCTATAATCAGTTAGCCTCAAGGCTCAGGAACAGGTGGGATTACTCAACGCTTCCTATACCAGAAGGACGATGGACTAAGTTATGACGTCACTATAAGTAGTCCTATGTCTAGAAAAATTCTTAGAAATTTATTCCTAATTTCATTACTAGTGTACAACTGTTTATAATAATGTTTATTTATAAATGTATCTTATTCAGAAGAAAATTATTCATATTTATTAGAAATTATCATAATGCAACCACGTTTAATATAACCACCCTTGGCTCAGATAACATCGGCGAGATGGCGTGGCATGGATGCAATGAGACCCTGGAAGGTTGCCAGAGGCACACGTATCCATTCGGTTCCGAAAGATGACGTGGTTGTGGGTCCACACGCGGAACCTATCGATCCAAATGGTCCCACAAGTGCTCTATGGATTGAGGTCGGGCGATTTTGCCGGCCAAGGGAGAACAGAGACATCACCCACCATCTTAGCAACCAGGGCGCAGTGTCCTGTTGGTAGACACCATCACCACCTGAGTAAACGTCCAACATGAAGGGATGCATGTGGTCAGCGAGGATGGACAGGTAGCCATTGGTGTTTAGAGACCCATCCAGTGGTACCAGTGGTCCCAGGTCATAACAGGAAAACATTCCTCAGACATGCACACTGCCTCCGCCAGCCTGTACTTGACCGACAAGCATGTCTGGGTGTTCAGGGATCTATCCAGTGGTACCAGCGATCCCAGGTCATATCAGGAAAACATCCCCCAGACATGCACACTGCCACCGCTGGCCTGTACTTGACCGATAAGCATGTCTGGGTGTCGATTCTTGTGTGTCTGACGCCGTATCCACCATCACCATCACTTCTGTGGAGTAGAAACCTTGATTCATCGAAGAAGGCAACCTTTTCCCACTCTGTCCAATGATGTCCACACTGTTCAATGATGGTAGTCCCATGCGAACTGCAGGTGTCGTTGCCAATGAACCTTGGTTAATATGGGCACCTTTATGCAGTGTCAACTCTGGAGACCATTGCGTAACAGGGTTTGTTCTACTGTTATCGGGGACACGTACCTGGGTGCCCCAGTGTTCATTTGAGTGGTCAATTGCTGCACTGTTGCGCGTCGATTGCCCTTTACCAATCGATATGGAGGTGACGTTCTCCTCTGGAGTCAATGGCCTTTGGGGCTCCACAGTTATGATGTCTGGAGGTACTCTATGTGGCAGCAGTCCATTCTTGGTACACCCTTACTACAGCACCTTGCGAACAGCCCATGAACTGGTTTCCAAGATGAACATCTGTTTCCAAGATGCTTCCACCCTTGGCGCGGTAGCTGATGACCATTCCTTTTTGAACGTCCATCAAATCAATATCTCTGCACATTGTGCTCACGGCTCATCTGTCCTGGCCGGCCGCTTATAACTCTGTATGGTCGACTTTGTCATATGCACTCTGTGACGTGCCTGGGCAGGTACACTGTGATTCTATGGGTGATTATTCTGATATGACTGTGTATCTTATTCAGAAAAAATACGAATTTTCAAGATTACAGAACTACTACTACTGCAGACCTCATTACTTGGTTCAATGGCCTTCTGTTGTAGGAGGTATTGGATTGCTACGTCCGCAGCAGGAAGATGAAAAACTTTGAGTACCTTATAGATTTGATAGTATCAGACAAATTGCAGGAGAGTTTTCCTCAAGACACTCCTGCGTATGTGGTACAGAAAGAGACAGAGTCCAGGGTGAAAGCAAACGAGATAGCAACGTGGGTAGAAATCCATCTAGCCAGTATTAATCTAAGGGACCTGGGTTCGAGCCCGGGTAAGGCATGGATGTTCGTGTTGTTTTTCTGCTGAGGTCCTGCCATCCTCACAGACCTTCTACTGTGGCATATAAACTGACAGGCTCCTGTCAGACCTCTGTGGCAAGCAGCTGCTTGAGGGGATATTTATTTATTTATTTTTACCGTCAGAGCTGAACCCAGGTGATCCAGATCAGCACTTTGGAACAGAATTCGGAAGTGGATGTTTGTGAAGCAACAATAAGCAGAGTTACCACACATTCAAAGTCAATTGCAAAGGGAAGAGTAACGGAACAGGGAAAGATACATATCCCAGTAGAATATAAAGAAGTTTGAATCAGATGTGGAGACAAGACATCTAGAGCAGCCGTCGATTCGGAGGCAGACAAGTAAGAAAGGATGTGCTAAAAGACTTTTACCAGGTGTTTTCCTCTTTGAGCATATCCTTTCTTACAACTGTTATGTCTGCCTTCGAATCAACAGCTGCTCTAGCTGTCTTGTCTCCACATCTGATTCGAACTTCTTTATATTCTGCTGGGATATGTATCTTTCCCTGTTCCGTTACTCATCCCTTTGCAATTGACTTTGTATGCATGGTACTATTGTCGCTTCAAAAACATCCACTTCCGAATTCTCTTCCAAAGTGCTGATCTGGTTTACCTGGGTTCGGCTCTGACGGTTTCTAAGTCTTAACGGATGATGCAGACGATTGTACTGTAAGTGGCGGAGAAATTAAAGTGTTATGCGCAGTAGTAGCAAGTCTGCAGAAAGATGTACTTTTGAGTGCAGAGGCATACAGAGAGGTATTAGTAAGAGAATGAAACTGTGAACAGTTACTCTCTGACAGCGATTTCAATCACAGTGTATTTTTATTTTGAGGTGAAATGACATATTCAGACTCAGTGCACCTGTATATATCTGGAAGCTCTTTCATAATTAAGTATATTATATAAATATGTGCAAAGTAATGTGCCATTTCGCAGAGCATTTACATAAAACCCACCAGATGACACCGAACTCTGTAAGAACTGAATTTTATTTGACATTGAACTCTCAGTTTTATCCGACAATAAACTCTTACTTTCTGCGTTAAACTGTACTTTTTAGTCAGAAGTTAATAGGACTAACTATTGACTTCTGGCAGGGAGGTGTCAGGCTAGAATGGCTTGGCTAGAGCATTTTTGTACATATTTCTTTGTTTCGTACATTATTTTCTGTTTCACGCGGAGATATATGAAATGTCTTTAGCTGCAGCAAGGCCATGTTCCTGCAGCCCTTGCTGGAATGTTAATCGATGTAACAGGTCGGTGAGAGGGAGACCCACCCAACTTGTGGTGTCCTCTGACAGATGACCCTAGCAGGAGGTCAGCGACCTTCCACATGTCCGAGAGTTCGAAGAAGAGAGAGGGAAAGTACGCAACGACCAATAGACAGAGCCCCTACGAGGAACGAGCGCAGAGTTTTGGCTCGTAAGTACTGACTGGAATTAACGGTACTTGGGCTCTCGATGGAATTAACGGTACTTGGGCTCTCGAGAAACAGATGAACTGGGATAGTAAGCTGGTATTATAATTTATAGCAAATGAGTACGAGTATGTCTTTGTCATTCAGTCAATGTTTATGTGTCAACGTTCAATAAAGAACTGTTTGTTTTACTAAAGATTGGAGTCAAACATATTTATTAAGAGGCGCTCAGTATTGAGTTCCTGCATTTTCAATCGAATCACAGCAGTTTTAAGAAAGACTGTTTCACCCCGTTCGCGTATTGCAATCGAACCGGAGGGAAATCACAGGGGGGGGGGGGGGGGGGGGAATTGAAACCGTATATAAGTTCCGTCTCCGTTCAGCCATTGAAAAATGCAAGAAATATAAATATGTTTAATAATTTTTGCATCTTTGCAAGCAAACCCTTACTAGCATTTAAAGGAGGGGATGGCCCCACCAGCGCCTCCCCACCACCACCTAGATCCGGCGCTGCAGTTAACTGGTCTATCAAATCAGCCAACACAGTTAACTGATCCTGAATTACGCTACTCTAAAGAGAAGGGGTCGGAAAACCACTTCCAACACACCTTTTTGCAAAACAAGACAACTAAGAATCCTACACCAATCAGATACATGCAGAATTTAATTAATAAATAAACCATATATTTATATTTTTTACATTAAAACACTCTCTTAACCATTATTTACATCGCAATACTGTTGCGCCTTACCTCCCCACCCTGAAATTCCTCCTCACACTTGAGGCGTCTCTTGGGAATCACAGTAATAGCAGAAGCCCAGACTATTTACCTGTGTGAGTAATTCCATAATTCACACAGGTATAAAAGATTAAAGTCTAAAAGTTAGCAAAAATTTAGGTTAGTTACTTGGTTATTTGGAGCTGTATCACCGAACGTCAAATTTTCGGGTGAATTCTCTTATGAAACTGTAGTGGTACAGCACATAGTTCATGTATTCATCTAAAAACAAATTCTAAAAAATAAAATAAAGGAATCACAACTATAAGATTATGAAAGGCGACTAAGTCTTATTTATGAAAAGAGTAGCTCAAACTTGGCTTTGATCAGAGTTAGGGAAGGTGACAAACTGTACTCTTATTTAAAGAATTATTACACTCTCTATTGTTTTCCCTGAGGTATATTAGTATTCCTTTTCTAATTAATGTACCTCTTGTGCTCCTTTTTATCCAAATTCAATACTTGAAAATATGACAAAAGGAATGTTACATAGCATTGATTTACTACACACGTCTATTACGAAAACAATCACAAACTTGATTGTGGTTGAAAAATAATTAATAATTTGAGAACCAAAATACATCTCGGAAATATTAAACGCAGTTCACACCAAATGAACTATAATTTTGCATGTGTCGAGTGTCAATTAATAGATTTTTTTTCCGTTCATTGTGCATATCTAACATATAAAGAAAAAAGTTTTTTCTACGTTTGTCTGTCCGCTTATACACTCGACCCCCAAAATAGCTAGAGGCACCCAGGTGAAGAGTATAGGCTATGTCCAAACCCGCTAAAGTCGAGCAAAAGTGGGATGGGTGAATTTGAATTTTTTGAAATCTCCATAGACTTAACATTAGTGGTGTCTCAGATTTAGCATTATTACATTAGTACTCCTTTTACAATTAATGTGCTCCTTTTTCTACCAAATTCAGTAAAACAGTACTACATAAAACTATTACTAAAGCAATTACGAACTTGATTATGGTTAGCAGTTATTAAAAATCACGTGGGGAGTGCCATCTACTACAACTTTTAGAATTTCAGACTTCCCCTGAAGAGGAGAAAAATTATATCCGGGAGGGGGAACGAATTGATTGCAATGACTTCAAGCAAAATGAAAGTTTACGAAAATGGTAAGTGCCACCTACTATATACTTCAGTTTCAAACTTCCCACAAAAGAGGGGGATAAAATTTTACCGGGGGAGCAGGGGATGAATACATCGTAATTAGTTTTATGCCAAATAAAAGTTTGTGACATGGGGAATTCCATCTACTCTTTACTTTAGAGAATTTCAGACATCCTCTAGAAGAGGGAGACAAAAATTTTAGCGGGGGGGGGGGGATAAAACAATTCTAATACGATTGATGTCAAATGAAAGCTTGCCACATGCGAATGCCATCTATTATATACTTTAGAGGGTTTCAGATCTCCCCAAAACTTGGGGAGAGCATTTTTGTGAAGAAGGTGGGGAGCAGGGGGGTCCCAAATAGATCGTAATGAGTTTTTATGCCAATGAAAGTTTGCGACCTGCGGAATGCCATTTTCTATATACTTTAGAGTAATGCAGGGTAAATCTGCTAATATAATATACACTGAAGAGCCAAAACATTCTGACCAGAACATCTTTAGACAAATCGGAGCAACTTTACCTAAATGACGGCATGTATGAAAGTCATGAAATGGTATATATATATAACACCTGATACTGAGCTCTGTTAATCAGTGTTATTCTTGTTCTTCAGATGGGAAAGGAAGCAGACTTAAGGGGTTAAATTGTAATGGCCAGATGACTGGGTCAGAGCATTTCCGAGACGACAAGCCTTGTAGGATGCTCACAGCTAGCCATGGTTAGTACCTTCCAAAAGTGGTCCTAGGAAGGAAAAACCACGATCTGCTGGCAAAGTGTGGTGGGTCGATCATGACTCATCAATGCTAGAGGTGAGCAAAGACTATCCCGTATGGTATGAGCCAACAGAAGGGATACTGTATGAGCCAACAGAAGGGTAACTCACCCGTAATTTGAATGTTGGTGACGGGAGTAATGTGTCACAACATACAGTACATCGAACCCTGCTGAAAGTGGGGCTGTGTAGCCACAGGCCGCTCCGAGTGCCCGTGCTAACCTCGGTTCACTGTAGAAAGCACCTACAATGGCCACGCAAGCATCAAAACTGGACCTTGAATGATTAGAAGTCATCTAGTCTGATGAATCTCATTTTCTGCTGCACCATATGGATGGCCAGGTACGTGTGCGTCATTTACCTGAGGAAGTGTTGGCACCAGGATGCACTGTGGGACAAAAAGAAGCCCGTAGAGGAAGTGTACTGCTTTGGGCAATGTTCCACTAGGAAACCTTGGGTCCAGTCATTCATGTACACACGTAATAATAAGTGTATGGCAATCCCGGTGTTCAGCAATTCTGTGACTGCACTACACCTTGAGGGAATTCCCATAAAACCACATCAACTAGCTAGAGAACATTCTGTATACCTGCCTACATTGAACATTCCTAACTGCGGAAGAAGACCTGTTTGAAGAGAGAGACCTTACTTTTGGAGACAAGTCTGTCTGATGAGCAAATCATTGAGGTGCAGTGAGTGGACTTTTTGAATTTTGAAAATCTTTTCAAGCCTAATAAGACCAAAATATAACTCACTGGATTTAGACCGCATAATTGCCAATACAGATAAGATCTTATTTTAGAATTTAGATGCCTAAATTCCATAAGATGACCTAACTTTTGCTGGGAGAAGCTATCATGATGGAGAGTCTTCAGGCTCTCCCATCGATAAGTCACACTTAATAGGGCCGCACTCCCATTCGGCATATCCCTTGACTTCGTCCTCTCCGCCGGGACACCAACCGGTGGCCTCCCCAGCAATACCCCGAATCAGACTTTTCAACAGCCGAGCATATGACCCACATGACCAGGGACTCCAATCCCGGACTGCAGGCCCCCACAAGGCCACTCCATCCCAAGAGACTCCATGACACCCCAGACTTCGCTGGGGCGATAAAGGAGCCCACTCAACTGGGGATCCTTCCAGTCGGCAGGCCCTCAGTAAAGCCTCTCCATCGGGGTACTAAGGAGACCTAGGACTTCGCAGGGGCCAGCCAATAAGTCCACTCGACTCGGGACTTCAGTCCCAGATGCCTCCATCGACCCCCAGCCAGCCCCTCCATCAAGGCCGCAAGGCATGCCAGAAATACTGACGAGCCACCACCCAGTTTCATACAGGCACCTTCAAATCCTCCACCATGTCTTGTCAGTAACCTAATCTTGGCTGCCAAAAAAGTTGCTGGGGGCTCTTAGTTTGGCTTTTCCATCGATAAGCCCAACCAGGGTGGCGGTGAGAGCACACCCCAGTCACAAGCCTCCAACTTCGTCCTCTCCATTGTGAACGGGCTGAAGCCCCCAGGGAACAGTACTCCGACCCCAGCATCACTGAGACCGCATCGAGTCCACAAGACGAGTGCACGAAGAAGATGTGCAGCTCAGTCCGCGGTACCCACCAAGTAATGTCCGCGGTTACAGCCCCTCAACCGGGGCTGCAACCCCCAGCTTCTCAGGGGCCAAACGTAAAGAGTGCACGAAGAAGATGTGCAGCTCAGTCCGCGGTACCCACCAAGTAATGTCCCGGTTACAGCCCCTCAACCGGGGCTGCAACCCCCAGCTTCTCAGGGGCTAAGTCAATGAGTCCACTGGACTGGCCCTCCCCTAAAACCAGTCCACAGACCCTACTCAGGCCCCCTCCACCGGGGTGGAGGGGGCCTGAGACATCTGA
The DNA here is from genome assembly GCA_038380435.1 of Ryuthela nishihirai. Classification (NCBI taxonomy): domain Eukaryota; kingdom Metazoa; phylum Arthropoda; class Arachnida; order Araneae; family Heptathelidae; genus Ryuthela; species Ryuthela nishihirai. Next base: position 41,486,934 of record JAWZYU010000011.1, on the reverse strand, counting down.
ACTCAGAGACATCTGAACTCCAGAGAGCCAGCAATCTGAACCCAACTTCTCAGAGGCACCGTAGGCCCCACCACCACAACAAGGTGGTCCCCCTCGGGGAGGGGAGTCATTCATGTACAGGAAATTATGACATCTACCACCTACCTAAACATTATTTCAGACTAGGTACATCCTTTCATGACAATGGTATATCCTTCTAGTAGTGCCTTCTTTCAGCAGGATAATGCGCCATGCCACACTGCTCGGATTGTTCAAGAACGGTTTGTGGAACATGAGGAAGACTTCCGGGTATTGCCCTGGCCTCCAAATTCCCCAGACATTAATCCAATCGAACATCTGTGGTTTGTGTTGGAACAGGATATCCGATCTGCAGTGTCTCAACCACGTAACTTACAAGAGTTAAAGAATCTGCTGGTAACGTGTTGGTACTAGATACCACAAAATCTTGTAGCATCCATGCCTCGGCGGATAAGAGCTGTTTTGGCGATATGTGGAGGAATGGCATAATATTTTGGCTCTTCAGTGTATATGTAACTCTCTATATGTAGCATAGCAATTACTTCGATAAACTTTTTCAAGTACATTTATTTAACGTTTTTATCATAATTTTGAGCGAATAATGTTGTATACTAATAAAATATTTTGGAATTTTTTTATTTTACCCACTGTGTGCCTTTTGAAATCATACAATTGGTCACCTTAGGTTACGGGAAATGATTCACCGGATAGTTGATAGTATAAAATGAAAGCTTCCATCAAGGCAATCATGTCTTTTTTTAACTGCACATGTATGGCTTTTCCTTCACATGGCTGTCGGTTCCCAGGTTCGATTCCTAACTGTGCCAGCGTCGAGATTTATCTCCGTTAGCTCCCATCCTACCTAGGTGAGAAATGGGACACCGATGGGCTTCGAGAGTCATATACTATTCACATTAAAGAAAATGCTGCTCAACGAATTCTCTTCCCAAATCTTCCCACAAGCCTTTAAAGAAAATGCTATTCAGCGAGTCCTCTTCCCCAACTTTTCCCCAAGCCCTAACCATTTAGCCCACTCTATGCACAAAAGTGCCGCTCAGAGGGGAAAAAATTTAACCGATTCGAACTCGGATCCTTTGGATCCATACCTAAACACTTGAACCTTTCGGTCTCTAGAGATATTATAAATTGCAATCTAACTAATTTTTTTTCGAATGCTATTATACTTCAAGCAATTGTTGGCATAATGTTGATCGCAAACTGCTCATTTATCATTCAAGGGTCGTGAATTAAAAAAAACTCATTTAATCGTGATGTTTACGTTTATTACAAACTTAGGTATGCCTATAATATATGTGAAAATCTGTGCACGAAGTCAAATATTTCACTTGGTTTTGTTTCTCTCTTTCATCGTCGGTCTGTGTTAGTACACACTTATGTCAAGTCAGCTGTCTTTCATGGCCTCCCTATGCCACAATAACAATTAACTACGAGTCGTATCTGACTACATGCTATCATCACTTCTACTAAAGCCGTTACGAAAATGGTATGTGCCACATCAGTTCAAAGAAAAAATAAACACTGCCTCGGGCTTGATCCCATTGGCCCGGCGTCATAAAACAAGTGATAAATCAGTAGCCACCTGCTGTAAAACAGAACACCACTCAGCAAGGAGGAATTCTGAGGTCAGAGGTTTGCCGTATGCGATAACATGAAGATCGCATTACAACATATTCTGTACTCTCTTCATAAACTGTCTTCTCTCCCAATCGAAATAAACTTTAAAAAGATTAAAAGATTAAAGGCTTGAACAGTCATTCGAAAACGTAGATATATTAATATAAACTGCTACATAAATTGATATTAGAATAACATCATTTAAGTGTAATCGCAAATTGATCAAATTTATAAAACTAAAAGATACTACTTCATATGTGCAGATCTTACTGGTTAGTAAAACATTAATTTCGTGTTAGATTGACAAGTGGCTAAAATGGTCAGGTCACAAGGACCCCAATGGTTCAGAGAATGTTGGGGGAATGGGGCCCACTGGACTGGTTAGGAGACAGATGGTAGTCTCCCGCCAAGGCCATTCAGAGCGTTCTTCAATGTGCACAAGAGGCCACGGTTTCACGTCCCATCCGACAGACTTCCCAAGCCCATAGGTGTCCCCTTTCTGATCAAGGGCAGGGTGAAGGTTAGCGGAAAAGAAATCTCAACGCTGGCACAAGTGGGACTCGAACCTGAGAACTGCAGATTACGAGCCTGGTGCGCTATCGAATGAGAGAACCCCCACCCCCCTGAAGTCAAAGATACCTAGGGCATTTTAAACAAAGACTCGTCCCTTTTCAGTTAGATACAAATATAAGAAATGAGCTTGGGTGGGCATTGCTATTTTTACCGAGTGGTTTCATCTTTAAGAAAATGATTATACGAATAGCAATGAGCTTGCCCTAAAAGAAGTGTTGTTAGATAACGTCCCTTTCTTCCTAATGCAAATTTAAAGTCTAAAAGCTGGCCAACTTTTGCAAACTATCTTTCGCCTAATATCACTTCTTTTTCCAGCCTATGAATCAGAATATGTCTTCAAGAAAAAGGCAATACTTTCACCTATTTAACGTTTCACCATCGAACTTGGAACTTGGCGCCGCCATAAGGATAACTGTTGAGTACAGTCGAAAACGCTCGGCTTCTATAATCATGTAAATTGAACATTAGCGCCTATTATATACATGTATTAATAAATACAAACGGCAAAAAAAACGTAATTCTTTCTGTAAGTTAATACTGATACCGTGAAATCGTTTCTCGATTTTTATCTCCTAGTCTACTATGAATCAAAGGATATCGCTACTACAAAGCAAGATTATCTGGCTGATCTACTGAGTTTTCTAAAAGAATATTCAGCCATGAAATATTGGAAAAAATGGAATATCCTTCATGCAATGTACGAATTCCTTAGTATCTGGGAATAGGTGAAAACGACAGGTTAACGAACAGTTTCCTAACAAACATAGTTTCTAAGAGTTAAACGATGAGGAAATTGCCATGCAAGTGGTCGCGCCCCACACTTAGGAAACCATTGTTTAAAGGTAAGCTCACACAAGGTATATTTAAGGGGGAGGTTGGAAACAACCCCCCCCCCCCAAAAAAAAATGTATTTTTTTTTTTATTTTGCATTTTATGCGTTTGAAACATTTTGTAACAGTAAATTTTTTACCGGTTGTCGTTTTTAATATTTACTTACAAATTACCTATTTAGTAACCTTTTGAAAAGAAATCAAATCTTCCCCAACCTCCAAATATATTTTCGAAATACGCCACTCAGCTCACATTTGTTGGCATCATATACTGAGTGATCACTGAATTATGACCACCCCAATCTAAGTAACGATATAGAGAAGCAAACCTCGAAGCTCTATAATTTTAAAATATGCGTTTTACGGAAAAATGTGACTAAAGATAAAGATCTCGATTAATTCTATCTAAATATCAATATTTAACAATATTCCTTCGGTATTTAACAAGTTATGGAAGTTTGAATATTTAACAACAGAAATGCCAGACAAAAGTTTTATTCAAATTATACTTCTTCTATTATTATCAAATTATACTTCTTCAATTATACTTCTAACGATTCAAAAGAATTTACCTTTGAAGTTAATTGAAAATGAAATAAGCAGTATTATTTCAAACCATTTCGTAAATGACTACATATTTAAAAGTGCATGTATAAATAATTCCTTCAATATTCATTTAATTTTTTGATTTATATTTCTTAGAAAATATATTGCTCCTCTTAAATGTTTAAGCATCCATACCTGTTTAAATATTGAAAAAATATTGTTGAAAAGCGAGATTTAAATAGATTTGATTGAGAGCTTTAAATTATCCTGTCACATTTTTTCATAAGAAGCTTATTTTAGAAGTTGTATATCTTCGAAATTAACTTCCCATTCACAAAGAATGGGATGGAGCGATCATAATTCAATGACCAATGAGGGTATATAAAAAGTTAGGGAAATCCCCTCTCCAACGGAGCATGGATTTTCGGATGTAAATTATTAGTTTTAGATCATACTCCGTTTCACCCAAGTTGAGACCTGATGTAAACAAACAGCTTTTTGCCTGTTGGCTAGACCCTCATCACAGCATAAATGTGTATTTGTTCGCATAAAACAATGTGTAGATTTTTCCAATATATTGGTGCAGTGGTCAGGAAAAATAAATTTAATCTACATTATTTGGTTGCTAGATGATGCACTTAAATGTGATTAGCATTTAATACTAACAATAAGAAGATTTATAAATTTGAACATGGAATAAGAAACTAAAATCAGCAACTCTCGAAGAAGACAAAATGGCATCAATGGCATATTTGTGTACAGGGAAAATGGAATAGCCAACGGACACTGCTTATAATTACTTTCTGTAGTTTCAAATCTAATGATGAAATGTCTGGAAACGCAATAAAGGAAAAAACAGGTGAATGTTTGAAAATATACACTGAGTGCTCACTGAATTATGACCACCTCCCTCCATGCTATGTCAGTGGAAACTAACTTCGAAACTCTATAACTTCTAAAAAAAGAGTATTGTGACAGAATGGGGCTGAAGGAAAATTAAAGATCTGAATCAAATCTATCTAAATCTCGATTTTTAATAATATTCCCTTAGTATTTAAAAAGTTATGGACGTTAGAATTTAAGTGAGAAGTATAATTTGAATAAGAAATATTATTTCACATCATTTAATACAACAGATGTATATTTAAAAAGTCAATGTAAATGATTTTTCGATATTTTTCAATTTTCCTAAGACTTTCATTGTTGCTGTTAAATATTCAAAGTCCATAATTCTTTAAGTACAAAGTGAATATTATTAAAAATCGAGATTTACATAGATTCTATAAATAGATCTTGAATTTATCTTTCTCATAAAAAGCTTAGTTTACAAGTTATAGAGCTTCGAAGTTAGCTTCCACTTATATAACACGAGTCACAATTCAGTGAGCACTTAGTGTATGTCTCTCGATAAGTGTATGATTCAAGTCAGATATTTTTGGACATGCAAGTAACGGCGAGTAATTAACCGTTACGAAAGTGTGATCAATTTACCTTAACAGCTATCAGGAAAAAGTTTCAAGAATTCTTCATCAGAAATAAACTGCTGAATTTAAACAAAATATTAACATCGATAAACTCGTAGCCTAATTTGCCTAATTCAAGTTTAACACTATACATATATGGCTTTAGATTTCCCACTCGCAAAAGCGAAGCTGCTTTAACTCGACATTACGATATAACATGGAGACGAAATTATTTATGGCAATTAAAGCGTACCTTGGAAGTAAAAGAAAATTTACTATTTTGATGAAATTTCCACCAATTCAGGCCATGCAATTTCTAAAGTGTGGCATCGATGCAATAAGTGAACAAATATTTGAAAATATATTTGCTGACTTACAAAATAGCACTAGTGACGATACCGTAGGCAATATATTAGAGGATATCGATTTTCAGACAATCGCGGGCTGAAATAAAAAAAAAAATACCCCCTCAAGCAGCTGCTTGCCACAGAGATCTGACAGGAGCTTGTCAGTTTATATGCCACAGTAGAAGGTCTGAGAGGATGGCAGGACCTCAGCAGAAAAACGACACAAACAGACATGCCTTACCCGGGGCTCGAACCCAGGTCCCATAGATCAGTAGCCAAGCACGCTAACCATAGCATTTCTATTTTAAAGTTAAATTCATTCAAATGGTTCTATTAATAATACAGTTCTTATTTCATAATTTTTTCACAAGCATTTACATCAATTGACACTGATGTTTATTTAGCACTGGAGTTACGAAGTAGTGCATTTCTGGTACTGTGTTCTATGTCCACATGTTTATCACATGCTTAAAAAATGAGATCTCAAAATGTAATCAATAGCAGTTATTTCTGTACGCACTGATAATAAGAAACGCTTTCTTACGTCGTAAAGATTTTAATATTATTTATTGGTTGCCTTTTTTAATATTTACTTACAGATTACCTATTTTATAACCTTTTGGAAAAAAAAATATCAGATTTCCCCCAAACCCATATTTTCTAAATACGCCACTCAGCTCACATCTGTTGGCATCATACACTATCTGATCAAAAGTATCCGAACACCCTTCCAAGTAATGAATTCGCACATATATGCCACAACCATAGCCCAAACAGGTATAAAAGGAGACACGTGCCTGACGAACCTCATAGACACGCATGAACAGGAGAATGGTCCGTACGGCAGAGTTCAGTGACTTTCAATGTGACAACGGTCATAGGATGCTACCTTAGCAACAAGTTAGTTAAGGACATTTCGGCTCTGCTGCAGCTGCCCCGATCAACTGTGATATAATTGTGAAGTGGAAACGCCTAGGAGCAACAACAGCGCAATCGCGACCCGGTAGGCCATGTAGAATGACAGAGCGGGATCGCCAAGTGTTGAAGTCAGTGTTGCGACAAAATCGCCTGTCCTCGGTTGCAACACTCACCTCCAAGTTCCAAAATTCCTCTGGAAGCAACACCAGTACCATAACAGTTCGTCACGAACTGCAGGAAATGGGTTTCCATTGCAGCGGCTGCACACAAGACAGTTATTTTGACCAAGCGTCAGTTGGAGTGGTGTAAAGCACGGTGCAAGTGGACTCTTGAGCAGTGGAACCCCATTCTCTGGAGTAATGAATCACAATTCACCATCTGGGAGTCTGACGGACGAATCTGGGTATGGAGGATTCCAGATGAACGCTACATGCCTGATTGTGTTGTGCCAACTGTGAAGTTTGATGGAAGAGGCACTATGCTCTGGAGCTGTTTTTCATGGTTTGGGTTGGGCCCCTAGTTCCAGTGAATCGTACTCTGAATGCAGCAGCAGATAATGACATTTTCGACAATTCTGTGCTCCCAACTTTATGGCAACAGTTCAGTGAAGATCCTTTCCTATAACAACATGGCAATTCCCCTGTCCACAAAGTGAGGACTGTACAGGAATGGTTTGATGAGATAGATGTGGAAAACCTTGACTGTCTTGCACAGAGTCCTGATCCAAACCCCATGGAACACCTTTGGAATGAATTGGAATGCCGACTGCAAGTCAGGCTGAATCACCTGGCATCAGTGCCCAGACTCACTAATGCTCTCGTGGCAGATTAGCAGGCAATTCCCTCAGCAACGTACCAAAATCTAGTGAGAAGCTTTCCCCAGAGTGGAGGCTGTGATAGCAACAAAGGGTGGACGAACGCAATATTAATTCCTTTCCTATTACCGGGAGATTGTGGATGAGTGAGGGTCCGGATACTTTTCATCACATAGTGTGTAATCATATACACTCAAACTCAGTGTATACACTCAGTCAGTGATCATGTACACTCAGTTTGTATCATATGCATTCATTTTGTATCATATACACTCAGTATGTATCATATACGCTCAGTCAATGATCATATACATTCATACATCCCTCCCATACAGGAATTTTCTCTCCTCACGATGTGATAATGAAAATGGCCCCCAAAAATCGCGAGTCTCCAGCATTTACCTATTTTGCCTACACTAAAAGATGGCCCTGAATGGGAGGAAAATGTTTTACCCCTCCCACCCAGGTTGATATAAGCCTTTGCTCTAGTTTATAGCTAAAGAGTTGGCTAGTAGCATTTTTCTGAATCTCCCGAACTCTGCAAAAACATTACTATTTTTTACGCCTCCTTTCCAGTTACTTATTTCTCTAGGAATAAGCATGTCCCACCAGCCTCTAAATCCGGCTTTAACCCACCTAGAACAAACGAAACACAATAGAAATAATCAAACATCTCACCAATGCAAAGCTAGGAGACTTGTCAATTATTAGAGGTCATTTGTTTTCTTAAACAGCAATAGGATTGTTGGTTCGTTTTTTAATTCTGAGCATCATTTCTTTACTACATAGTGAGCTAAATATGTATGTCCCCATGACCCTAACAAGTCTCAGAAAAAAGGTTGGGAAAGGATTAATTGCGAACCAATATCCTCCTCTAATAACTCCTATATAGAATTATTAGTGGGAGATGCCTCCTATCAGTGTGCCTGGCCGACATGGTCGTTAGCGTGGCTGATATATATATATGCAAAATCACTAACGGTGCACAATAACTCAAGTACACCTGCATTCCTATTTACATGTTTATTACGATATACATCAATTTACATCTATTATCATAATACAGTGCTACTCTGTGTTCTCAGGGTCACAATATTCCCTTTAATCAGCTGTTACACACTGCACCAAACAATATTAACTGGCCTTTTATCACGGACCCAGCAAGGATGATGCAGTTTACATTCAGTATGCTCTCTTGGGTTACATTATATTCATACTCTTTTCATCAGATGGGAAAGCATCACATGGAGGGTTCAGCCATCACATCTTTCCGCAAAGACGCTGTGTATGGCCCAATAGCTCAAGCTGATACTAACAACCTTCGTTTGGAGGGGAACAAACGAGAAGCTAACCACTGTCCATTTCTTCGGACCTTCATAAAACTGTCAGCTCTTCCCCACACACACACACCTGTGACAGGAGCTGAAACGTGGCTGCTGTTGCAACTGGGAAGAGATCAGCATTTCTTCTTCCATCTCCAAAAATCAGAAGTGTATAAAATGAGAAGGAGGGGGTCACGTTGTAGGCATTCGGCTACGACACCTCTCTTCCCAAATTCTTGTACGCCAGGACGGCCTCAAGAATCCAAACACTCGAATGGGAGAACGAAACTGTCCTTCACTATTTGCCACAACCCCGTCTTTCAGTTCGTTGGATGCCACAACCTTCATGGTGTCCCACACTCTTACAGTTCTTGACATAAGTTCATAAACAGTTCAGTCCTCTTAACTAGGCAGCTTCTTGTTTAGAGAACAGTCTACTATGAATCTTTGTTACCATCTAATAATCTCTTGCTGGCATAAAAGTCTGCAGGATTCTTCATTCGAATTTGTCAGGCTTTTTTGCAAGTCAGCTGTGAGCCCAACGCTTTCTCCTATTCATTACCTGCCTATTCATTTCCTTAATAAAGCGAGTTGTTAGTGTTCTCCCAATCTTCTTTTCTCCAAGCTACTGTCATGCAGGGAGAGTGCCTATGGCATCTGTAGTAGCTCGAACCCAAGTACGCCATTTACCACATCTGAAAAAACTTGCACAGTGACAAATGGTCACTTTTGCATCAATCTTCACGTGGCTAAAACAGCAATTCATCTCTTTGCTTAAAGACACAATCATGCAACTGCTCACAATATTTACACGATAATTTCTTTACAGACGAGGTTTCTGTACGCCAGCCACCTTCTTCAGCTTGCTTGCTTCTAGCAATTTCCTCGTACACGCTGCAAAGAACTGCTGGTTTTGCCTTTCATTTTCTCCCACTTGCTCTAAGCTCATGGTTTCACATCTTTCTTCCACTCAGTGTGTTTCGCACCTACAACTGTCAACTTGCTAGCTATATCTTCTTGGCCGAACATGCTATCCTTCTCATCTGTTCATAGGTGTCATTGTTAATTAATGCTTCAGCCACTAATTTATTCATCATTCCACATGTGACCATAATCTCGGGATAGGTATGGCCACCTTCCTTCCCCTTCATATGCATACCCATAGGAATTTTAATTAACGGGATTATATGATTAACCCCAGAAGCAGATCAGAGGTGTATCCTTCTGAAAGACCTTTTCCATTTGAGGGGCATACATTAGGATCTAATTAAATCTATTTCTGTGCCACTATCCAGGATTTCGTACCCAGAAGAGCTTGCTGATGAAGAATGTTGCTATTTCCCTGTTCTGTACAAAACCTCTCTCTCCATGCTGAGAAACAAACAGCGAATAGGCTAAAAAAGACCCACTATGTTCCTTCATTGATAAAAAACCTAAAGTTGCTCTGTGTGCACTTTAGAAATGTTCTGTATGGCCTAAATACAGCTATCCAAAACTTTAAATTTATATAATATGAAATATTTGCTGCCTTAGCAGGTTTAAGGTTGCATTCCCTACCTTGCGCTTCAAAACTGTCAGCAGCTATTGTGACACATACTGAAGCCCTTCTCCCCCATTTTCCCCTCAGTTTCCTTGTACACTATACATCAAACATGTGCGGACTTATTGTCCCTGCCTGCCCTCAGCTGAGAACAAATTTTCCAGATAAGGGAATCGAACCTGAATTTCAAACAGTAGCGTATTTAATGCTGGTGTTGGGTTTCTCTTCTCACACCCTCCCCATTCCTCAACATATTGTACTCAACTAGTTTAGGTGGGGAACACATTTGTCAACTTCTCACTTATTTTGGGCATGTCCCATTTGCATTGCAGCAACTTAGATGACGGTCAATATAATAGGCTAACTCCATAGGTTTGAGCCACTCCTTATCCTCTCTCTAGTTGACGAAATTTAAAGTTGCAAGAGACAATTCCTGTTTCAACCTGTCAGTCACAATTCTCTTGCAAATCTTCAACGTGTTTATCCCTCTACTATCATGTTAGTGACTCCACAGCAATCTGATTCACTCTACAAAATGAGGAAAATTATCATCTAGCTTTCTTTTTGCTGAATCGAACCTACGCCAATACTCCACTACTGATAAATGTCAATGTCTCAGCACAGCAGCCTTAATCTGCTCATAATTCCGTACATCAGCCTCTGCATCCCACCAATCATGTGATTCAAGCGATCTGCCAACACGCATCAGAAGTCGACCCCTGTATCTCGCTGCAACATTATTTTCTCCAAACACTGCATCCACCTATCGAAAGAAAAAAGTCATCTCACTAGCACCATCAGGAGGTCTACTAATAATCAGATAGAGACTTCCATCTTTTAGATCTCTGGGTCTGTTTCTTTGGTTGGAGTGTGGCTTGGAGAGTCATCTCCATTTCCCCGAACTGCTAGATTTAGCCCCAACATGCCATTTCCATATCATGTGATCTCTACTCACGCTGAACTTCTATTTGCATCAGTAAGCAGTTTTTTCCAGATTCTAATTTTTCATGCTGCACCCTTTGCTCTTCCAATGCCAATCTTTTTTAGCTCAATCTGCATGAGCAAATTATCTTGTAATGCATTCTTGCCAGTAGAGCTCCCAGGTTCAGAAACTTCAGTCGCCACGAAGCAGTCTCCCTCTTTCTTGCCTTACTTCAAACTCTGAACCTTCCATTACACTATCTCTATCATCTGGGGGAGGGGGGTTGTATCTAATGTTGTAATATCCTCCCCCATAGCTCTCCTCGTAATGCGATTCATGTTAAGCTAATAAACAGCACAAAAGGATGCTTGAGCTCACCACCTGTTGGTCTGGCTGTAGCTTGCACTAAATCCAGCGGCATCTAAGCTGTAGACTGCAATGAATTATTGAGTCATCTGAACCGTAGACTGTGACTGGATCACAACGTTGATCTCAATCTAAATCCTGCAAACAGCTTCTCCTAAATCGAGCACTCTGGGACATCCTCTGTCCACTCACAAATATAATCCAATAGTATCAGTTCAAATTCCTTACGACTCTCTTCGGCCTACTTCTGCTGAAATTTTACCACATGCTCAGACACCAGTATGTTAGGGTGTCTGACCACCATGATCATTAGCATGGGCAAGACTTATGCAAAATCACTAACAGTGCTCAATAACTCAATTACACCTGCATTTCTATTTATACGTTTATTAATATACACATCAATTTACATCTATTATCATAATTCACTCTCTGGGTCACAATATTCCCTTCAATCAGCTGCTACACACTGCTCCAAACAATATTAACTTGTCTTATATCATGAACCCAGCTAGGATGCATCTTGGAGGAGAGATGCTGCGACACCAATGTCTCTCCTCCAAGATGTTAAGAGAAACTCTTTTATTCCCACTCTTTTCATCAGTCGGGAAAACATCACCAATAACTCAATTACACCTGCATTTCTATTTATACGTTTATTAATCTACACATCAATTTACATCTATTATCATAATTCACTCTCTGGGTCACAATATTCCCTTCAATCAGCTGCTACACACTGCTCCAAACAATATTAACTTGTCTTATATCATGAACCCAGCTAGGATGCATCTTGGAGGAGAGATGCTGCGACACCAATATCTCTCCTCCAAGATGTTAAGAGAAACTCTTTTATTCCCACTCTTTTCATCAGTCGGGGAAACATCACATGGTTCAGCCCTCACCCCTTTCCGCAATGACGCTATGTGTGATCCAGTAGCTCATGCTGGTATTAACATTTGTTTGGAGGGAAACACATGAGAAACAGACCAGTCCATTTCTTCAGACCTTCACAAAACTGACAGCTCCCCCCTCTTGTGGCCAGAGCTGAAATGTTATTGCTGTTGCAGTTGTGAAAGAGATCAGCATTTCCTCTTCCATCTCCAAGAATCAGTAGCTATAAAATGAGGAGTGGGGGAGACGGGAGAGTGGGAGGCGTTTGACCATGAGACCCCCATTAAGGTCATACGGAACATTTTCTAACGGTCACACATGGAAACTTTAGGTTTGCAATCAATGAACGAACATAGTGGGTCTTTTTAAGCCTATTAGCTGCTTGTTTCGCAGCATGGAGAGAGAGGCTTTCGTACAGAACAGATAAGTAGCAATATTCTTCATCAGCAAACTCTTCTGGGTACATATGGACTTTAGATTTTATTTATTTTTGCTTAACTGCTATTCCTCAAGTGAAAAATCAAAATTCCAAAGTGGATGCTCACTTTGGGACCATCTATTGCAGTGATTCGCTCAAAAGAAAATGCTGACTAACACTTTAATGGGAGTTTGTGGAATCTTGTGCATTCATTTTCCTTCCACACTAGCTGCCTAACTGTTTAAAATCCTCTGACAGGGATGGTGCCTTGATGTGGCATCAGTACTTTTCACTAAACATCCAGCAGACATAATTCTACATCACAATATTATAATCATAAAAACCGTACTATGAGTCATGCATGTAGTCGAAGGGGAGTATTACCTTGCAACTCCATCACAAAATTCTAGTATGGCAAAAAAATATAGGTAATATTCCCAGAATTTGAAATGCAAAAGTGAGTATAATTAATTTAATCTTCTAATCTACATTATGTATGAACTTTTTCCAAAATACACAATGTGAACTGTTTACACTTTTTATTGATTTGCAACATACAGGGTGGAGAACAGTCCTAGAAACTACTAGTTTGTACAGGCCTTCTCATATAAGGATATGCCTCCTAAGACGGAAGTTACTGTTGACAACTAACCTAAAATTTTCTTGGAGGAAGGTCGGAACTTCTTTTTTAACCAAACTTATTTTTTTGATAGCCTTGAAAAGGATGTGTGTGTCGTTTTTCTGCTGAGGTCCTGCCATCCTCACAGATCTTCTACTATGACATATAAACAGAAAAGCTCCTGTCAGACCTCTGTGGCAAGCAGCTGCTTGAGGGGGTATTTATTTCATTTATTTTATTTTTTGAAAAAAATTCTTGACGTGCCACATACAGTAGCGTGCTCAAGGTATCTGTGCTGTCAGGGGGAGAGTACTTTTTTTTACATATATGCATTTATGCATTCGAAGCGGTTTATGTAGAACAAACTTGTTCTGTTCTTTCAACCAAAAAAGGTGGTTTTCTTTGTTGAAAACAAGACTCTGTGCTTGTGGCTCAAGAAAAAATTTCAAATTCACTGAAAATTTCTCACTTACTAATTAGTGTCTTACTTGATGTTTATTCTTTCTGGTTACAGATTAAAAATAAGAGGTAGGAAATCAACAAATTCTAAACCCTGAATGCAACTGCTTTAGTATCTTTTTACTCATTCTCAATAACATGGAGTTTTCTTCAAACCCTTGAACCTGTGAATATTTTTATCATTTTCCAATTCAGAGCTTTCAAAGATTTAAAAAGTTGGCTACTGATCTGTGGGACCTGGGTTCAAGCCCCAGTTAAGGCATGAATGTTTACGTTGTTTTTCTGCTGAGGTCACGCCACTCTCATAGACCTTCTACTATGGCATATAAACTGACAGGCTTTTGTGAGACCACTATGGCAAGGAGCTGCTTGAGAAGGTATTTATTTATTTTTAGCACACATACACACACCCTCGAATACACGCCTGCCCCGTATGTACAGTGATTTTTTGCTTCAATAATGTTCTTCAATCCCTATTGACATTCTGAAAACAAGAACTCTTTTTCGGAAAAACAAGCTATTGTTTTCACTTTAAGTCATCTCTAAATAAATATATAACCTCTAGATATTCAACATTTTCGTTTTAAGAGATAAACAATCCTCTTTAAGATAAATACTGATAAAATGCTAATAAATTAAGATAAATACTGATAAAATGCTAATAAAATCAGAAAATGCTGACTAACACTTGAATGGGAGTTTGTGGAGTCTTGTGCATTCATTTTCCTTCCACACTAGCTTCCTAACTGTTTAAAATCCTCTGACAGGGATGGTGCCTTGATGTGGCATCAGTACTTTTCACTAAACATCCGGCAGACATAATTCTATATCACAATATTATAATCATAAAAACCGTACTATGAGTCATGCATGTAGTCGAAGGGGAGTATTTATTACCTTGCAACTCCATCCCAAAATTCTAGTATGGCAAAAAATAACTGTTTAAGTTACTGTAACTTAAACAATTATTTTTTGTTACTACAAAAAATAACTGTTTAAAATCCTCTGACAGGGATGGTTATTTGGATAATGTAAATATTACTATTTACATTATCTGAATCTATCATTTGAATTTCCGCCATTAAATAGCGCAAAAGTTGAAAATTGTGTATTCTCTTTGAATATGAGCATTCCATTTCCATTAGATGTGATTAAATGAGCATTCCATTTCCATTAGATGTGATTGAATGAGCATTCCATTTCCACTATATGTGATTGAATGAGCATTCCATTTTCACTAGATGTCATTTCTTATTACATCTGAATCTAGCAGTATCACCAACAATCAGAAACTACCTTTCACATCTTATCTACAAGAAATGAAACGTTCACATGAAATTCTAAAAATTGTTCTTTAAAATACTAATGTGCTTACTGAAAAATATGCAAAAGTTTCAAATTATGATCAGGAAATATTTAGCATTTAAATCAAAACTGTACTACTCAGTTTTGTGTTCCCAGTCAAACAGCTTATCACAAAACGATGAAAATATATATATATATAAAACAGTCTATTGAAAAAGTAGTTCTAATGACTTAAAACCTCTTCCATTTGCAAAAATGAATAAATGTTCAAGGATTTGAGATCAGAACTTTTCAGTCTATTCAATATATATTTTCCCAAGAGGGTAAAAATTAAAAGTGGTGCTCAATTGTTTCTAATTCTAGGACCATTTTTCATAATTTTGGAGCAGAGGTGGTGCTAAATAACTAAATACCTCGATGTTAATACTTAGACTGATCACATTACATAGCACTGATGTCATATGCAAATATACCTCATTAACATGCAACCCATGATGAATAAATTGTGGTAATTATGTGGCTCAATAGTCATATTCATACCATTTTGTGAACATGAACCATGTGATGTGCCACCAAGGATGACAGGTTTTGGGAAGGGTACATTGTTGCACTTTTCAACACCCAGTAATCCAAGTCACAAATTATAAAGATGTACAAAGCATTTCTCAAAAGGGCTTCTATGTGGTGAAGCAACACATAGGAGATGGAATCCAGGAAGTAATTGTGGGTATGTCAAAAAAAGCAGAGTGACTAGCCATACACCAGATATCATCAAGAAGGTCCACACAATGGTCAGTGGAAAAAATTCTGCAACCCAGAGAATGGTTGCCAAAGCCACAAAGATATTCCAGTCAACTGCCCACAATATCATCTGAGACAATTTTTGCTTACAGTACATGTATAAGTTCCACATGCACAAGTTCCTGCCTTCCACATAACTGAACAGTGTACCAATTGCTGCAAACTGTGTGTCACTTGGCAGGTAACAAGTGGGAAAATATATCCACATTAGACAAGAAATACATCTATCTAGACAATGGCAACCAGTTCCAACCAATATATCAGTGACCAATCAACCAAATAGTTATCACAAAATGTGTGCACACATGTATAGCAAGTAGTAAAGAGAATGTGCCAAAGGTTTTCCTAAAGGTTTTATTGTCATTGCGGGATACAGCTACAATGAGAAGTTGCAAATTCTTATGGTGGAAAAGAATGGTCTGATAGTAGAGGGAGTTTGTCAATGTCCCAGAACCAATACAGTGGGATGAATTGCCTGTCTTGTAGGGTACGGATGTCAACATCATATGGTTGCATCAAGACAAAGCTTCAAGTCATCCCTTAGAGCTGCAGACACATATCTTCCAGTCACCAGAAATTATCAGCTGCTTCGCCCATGGACTTTTGTTCATTTGGGCTCTTGGTCATCAACTGCACATAGATCAATTCCCCACCCCCTCCATCCCCATGTGAGTTTTTTTTTCTTACACATGAATAGAAAATAAAATAAACACATATAAAAATAACTAAATTTTGAACACACACCATAATCACCCATAATCATAAATTCTTTAAAATTCTAGATTGATATAAAAGGATTAAATTTGCCAACACTGGAATAAAAAAAAAGCATGACTGTAAAGATATACCTATAGCTTATGTATGCATAAGTAAAAAAAGTCAAAGATTTTATTTCATTAATATTCATATACAAACAGTTTAATAAGAGCCATGAGCATCTGTATCATTAATCATAAGTTTTTCTATTTGGAGTTGCTAAGCTTCTGCTTTTTTTTGTCACTGTTGAAAAATTAGACCTACATAAATATGTGTATAAAAATGGCAGAATTTTGGCTGCACTTACATTCAAAATTTATATTTGCATCACAGTATAATTCAAAGTGTAGTCAAATAGTTTTAACTTTTTTTTTTTGCAATTTCAGTGATGCTGGTTAATTTAATACTTGTTCTATTAATTAATCAATTACATTTTGAGTTTAGTAAATTTTACTTACTTCTAGTTGGAACTTACGTTGAAGATGAAAGGGATGATTAAGTTCATTTTACTGGCATTCCCAAGGATGGGGGGGTTAACCCCCACACCACCCCTTGAGGGCATCTATTTCATATATAGGGTATCCGAAAAATAATGATGGGGTTTCAAGAAACGTATTAATACATATTAAAGAAAGTAATAAAATTTAACTGAAAACATCTCAAATAGTTTTGAACATAATTAGTGAATTTTCACATGTGCACCGTTCATGATCCTGCATATGTCCAATCAGCATTCCAACTCTTGCCATACACGCTGTAACATATCTCTTGTTACTTGCTCATTGTGTCTCTTATTCTGGCTTTAAAATGATTCAAGTCTTGAATTTTGTTCATGCAAGTATAATTCTTTACAGAGCTCCACAAGAAAAAAAAACTACTGACTTGAACAGTGTATTGTATGAGACAAATTTTTGACTGAGTATTTAACCACTATTAAGCTGTTTTAAGTAACAGGATGAAGATGGGTGTAGAGAGAAAATTGTCTTGAGCTGGATGGGATCTGAACCCAAGACCTCCTGATGACATGTCAGGTACTCTGACCACTGAGCTACCAGCCATTACTCAAGCTCTTCTCTACTGCTGATAGTATACTATACACCATCTGATCAATCCCTGTCTTTTGAGTGCATTTTGGGATTCTATTATTCAGAGCCTTCCCAGGCATGTCCCATGGCACACAACCAGCCACGATACAATAGCCTCCTGGTTGATTTTTTTTTGCGAGCAAGTCGGAATCTGCATCACTTCTGGTATGATCAATAAGTGCCTTGTATTTAGACAAATGAATTCAGAGCTCATTACTGATTTACTGAGTTTTTAACCATTATTAAGCTGTTTTAAGTAACAGGATGAAGATGGGTGTAGAGGAAGGTGCTCTGATCACTGAGCTACTGGCAGTTGATCAACCTCTCCTCTACTGCTGATGTTATGCAATACACTATCAGGTCAATCACTCATCTTCATCCTGTTACCTAAAACAGTTTAATAGCATTAAATACTCAGTAAATCAGTGATGAGCTGTGAATTCATTTGTCTAAATACAAGGCACTATTGATCATACCAAGTGACACGGATTCCGATTTGCTCACAAAAAAAGTACCAGCCAGGAGACTCTTGTACCATGGCTGGTCATGTGCATATGCCTGGGAAGGCTCTGCAGAATAGAGTCCCCAAATGCACTCAAAAGAGAGTAATTGATCAGATAGTGTATAGCATACCTCAGCAGTATGCATCAGAGAGAGGTTTATTAGTGGCCAGTAGCTAAGTGGTCAGAGCATCCCACCCGGCTCAAGACAATTTTTCCTCTGTACCCATCTTCATCATGTTACTTAAAACAACTCAATAGTGGTTAAATACTCAGTAAATCAATGATTAGCTGTAAATTCATTTGTCTACAGAAAAAAAATCAAGGGGTGTAAAATCAGGACACATTGGTGGCTATTCAATTGGAAATCCAGAACAGACCACCCCTGACAATCCATCTGTCAGGAAATGTTGCACTAAAAAGTTCCATAACATCTCTGGAGAATGTACTGGTGTGCCATTTTGCTGTCCATGAAATTGTTTGAGTGGGGGAATGTACAGGATGGCATTCAATATGATGCCTTTTGTATATTTGGGAACAGTGCTTCCAAAAACCCCACCATCAAATATTGTCAGATACCCTGCATTTTATAAGACAGCTCTTGAAAAGTAGACTCATGTAAATCAAATGAGACTGAAACATTTCACCCCCCCCCCCTTCAATTGGAAGCTTCTGTATGCCACTGATTCAATCATTTAGAAATCTTTTAATTTTACACATATCATCTGTCTTACTACACAATGAAACAAAATCAATAAGAAATTATTACAAGAAAGGATTAGATTTTTGTCCCATACTAAAATGTTAATAATTCATTTTAACATTGTAATTCATAATCAATGCTTAGAGCAATGGTTTTATTTTTGACCACAATTGAAATGTATGGTTCAAATTTACCATAACTGAATTTTTTTATTTCATAAACTTTGTTTTCTTATTTGTTTTAATTGTAATATGCAAATAAATTTAGATATTTACTGTAGCATCACTTTCTAAATATTTCATACTTTGTATGTAATAAAAAATTTCAAAGTACATTAAACACACTGGACAATAAAATATAAATCACAATAAACACTCTTAATAAGAAATCTTATTAAGAGCAACATTGGAAGTTACCTTCTCCAATCATAGATGGCACCAAGAGTGACACGTTCAGGGAAATCTATTAGACACATTAGTGGAAGGATGATGGAGCCAATTCTAGTCCAGTGGTTAGAATATTCTGGCACAAATCTGGAGAGACGAGAATATGAGTACTTGCCAATTGGCAAAACTCATTCTTTCCACAAAATTATTTATTGATTTAATGACTTCTGTGTCAACAGATAATCTGTGAATTTACTATTGACTGATTAAAACTTTATTTTTCTGTTATTCAGAAATAAATAGTCTTTCTATTCATATGTATTATAATTATTTCTGTCTTATTTTTATATGAATCCACTATCTTAACTGTTATAATTACTAACATAGGGTATAAGAGGGAAATTGCTTCGTGCCAGATGGCATCTGAACCCCCCAACCTCCTGATAACACCGGGCAACAAATTTTCAAAAAGGTCATGCCTCTGAGATAAAAGTAGCCATTTCTTAAAGATTTCAAGGTGCTGAACACAAATATGAGAATGAAAATTGGCTATGATTTCCAAGAAATCCACAAGTTTCTTATATAATAGAGTAATATGCACATATGACATGTATCGGTAAAACTCCACTTCTACTTCCAACGTCTCTTTGCCTGTTGCTTGTACAGCTGCTCAGGATCACCTCTGGTGAGCGTCCAACAATAGTCAGCCAACATTGAAGTGGACCAGTTTCCCTGGTCTCATTTCTCCATCGTTGCAATGTCCTTGTGAAAGCATTCACCATGCTCATCACTAATCATGCTGCAGTTTTCAGGGAAGAAATCTAATTGGGAATGGAGAAAATGGATCTTTAAGGACATATTGCAGCCAAGTTTGTGATACATAGACAACATGTCCTTAAACAGTTTCCTATAGTTGTCTGCCCTGACATTCCCCAGGAATTTAGTTGACACCAGACGAAACATGTCCCAAGCCTTTTTCTCATCACCCTGAAGCAGGTTGCCAAACATCTGGTCTCTGAACAGCTCATGAATCTGAGGACTTACAAAAATTCCCTCTTTAATTTTCGCTTTGCTGAGTCAAGGGAATTTGTCAGCCAAGTACTTGAAAGCTGATGCAGTCTGGTCCATGGCTTTTATGAAGTTTTTCATCACACTGAGTTTGATGTGTAGGGACGGTAGCAGGATTTTATGCATTTCTGCCAGTATTGGGTGTTCCACATTCTTCTCTCCGACCGTCAGAGATTTCCTCTGAGGCCAGTTTCTCTTCACGTATTGCAAAGTCTTTGCTTGGCTGTCCCATTCACATGAGAAACAGCAGTACTTACTATATCCCAGCTGCAGACCCATCAACAGAACCACTACCTTCAAGTCACAATAGATATACCAAACATATGTATTGAAGACAGTTCAACAGCTGTTTTAAGTTGTCATAGGTTTCTTTCATGTAGACAGCATGTCCAACCAGAATGGATGGAAGTCGATTTCCATTAAGCAGGAACACTGCCTTGAGACTCAATTTTGAGGAGTCTATGAATAGTTGCCATTCTTGAGGGTCATGTTTGATTCTGAGGGCATTCATCAGGCCATTTACATCGGAGTAGAACACAAGGTCATCTTCCTTTCTGAAGTAAGGTGCAAACTGATCATGAAAATTTGAAACGAAATCACTCAGACATTTTCCTTGAGAAGATTCCATTGTTTAAGTCTTGATCCAAGTAACTCTGCTTTGGCCTTGGACAGCTTCAGATCGTAAACAAGATTGTTCATTTCTTTTTCGGTGAGAATGTGTGACACAGATGATGCACCATGGCAGAAGTATGGATCATCATTAGACACCGAAAGCTGCAGAGAACCAGATGTCGGTTCACCTACTTCCCCATCATCTAAATCGATGGAAAATTCTTTTGGAGGTTAGGGAATGGGAAGGTTTCGCCTTGCAGAATTGCCTGGAGAGCAGATTTTATATTTGGGTATGCTATTGTCCACTTCTTTTTCCTTGTGATGCCTCCAGAAATAGGTGGAACCATGCAGAAGTAGCAGTCATTTGCATGATTGCTTGGCTCTCTCCAAACCATAGGAACAGCAAACGACATTGCCACTTTTTTTGCCTTTCAGCCACTTTGGAAGATTTATTGCACACATACTGCAGCATATGTGTAGCCCAGGCTTTGTCCTAGTCCCCGATCTTGCATCCAAAATAAAACTCATATGCCACTTTCACTATTGGAGTGATGGCCCTTTTCTGGCTTGCAAACGTCATTTCCTTGCAAATGTATCTGCACTATTAACACAGTTATGAGGCATCACTACTGCTGGATTAAAACTGCAAGGATCACTTGTGTTGTATTTATGACTCAGGGGTAAATGGGAGTCGTTCAAAAGACTTGCTCACCCTATGAGATGCCACTTACAACTAATGAGTGCATCATCTTTTGTCTGCTATCATAAAGCCGTGATGTCATGATAACTACATTGCATCAGACAATGATGCAATACCTCCGGGGGGGGGGGGGGTTGTGTGTATGGTGGCTGATGCAATACAATGCAATTTGTTGCAATCTGGAGTTTAAAATACAGCACTGCAAAATGGTTACCTAAGTACTCAATTTGGACTGTTATTTATACATGACTATCTCTGTCTCTCCTAAGCAAGAGCCAATTGACAAATTTTATTGTCATTTTCGTGTTCGGCACTTCAAAATTAGTAAAGAGTGGCTATTTTCATTTCAAAGCCTTTTTGTGTGTTGCCCAGTGTAATATGTCAGGTGCTATGACTGCTGAGCTACTAGCCACTTCAAGATTTCCCCTGTTGTTGATGGGTTGTTAAATCTCATACCTTAGTTTCAAGTATAATTGCAGAAAAAGTTTCCATTAAAATGAGCTATTTAAGGCTCATGCAAAACACCAGAACACTAACATGGTCCAACTGTTTTTTTTAGCACATTTTAACACATGTCTATGCATTATGCATGATCGTATATGTTAGTAATCCATAGTCATCTTCTTTTGCATTCACAGTGATCATTAGGTTCATTTGAACCACTATCTTCACTGTTATAATAAGTTAACATTGGGTATAGGGGTGGAAATTATCTCGTACAGGTGAGATCCAAATCCATAACCTCCTGATAACATATCAGGTGCTCTGACCACTGAGCTACTGGTCATTGATCAAGATTTCCCCTTTGTTGTTGATAAGTTGGGTTGGGTGTTTTACCTTTGAGGATTTTTTTATACACAATGGGATAAATGATCAGGTCACAAGGACCCCAAGGGCTCAGAAAAGGTTGAAGGGCTGTGGGAGACATGGTAGCCTCCCGTCAAGGCCATCCAGCAGGTTTCTTTAACATGCACAGGGTATGGCTCTCCCACACATGGGGCCATGTCTTAACACTCCACCTGACAAATGGCAGCCTTTCAACCCCAATGGTGTCCACTACTTACTGAGGGCAGGGAGTTTTAGGGAGATAAATCTCAATGCTGGTCCAGGTGGGACTCAAACCTGGGAACTGCAGGTTATGATACTGGCATGCTACTGACTGTGTCATCCCCACCCCAATTGTTGTTAAATCTCATACCCTAATTTCAAGTAGATGTTACAATGCAGATCAAGCCTCCATTCAATAGAGCTATTTCAAGCTCTCACACAACACCAGATGTACACCAAGGAGATCCAACTGTTTTTGTTTAGCATATTTTCTCATTTCTCCATGCTTTATGCACGTTGGTATGTGTTAGTAACCCATAGTCATATTCTTTTGCATTCACAGTGATCATTTATCTTCTCTATTATAGTTTGCTAACACTGAGTATAGGAGAAAAATTGTCTCGTGATGGGTGGAATCAAACCCTCAACCTCCTGATAACATGTCAAATGCTCTGACCACTGATCAAAATTTTCCCTGTTGTGTATACTCATACCTAGTTTCAAGTAGATGTTATGATTGCAGATAAAGTCTCCATTCAAAGGAGCTATTTCAGGCTCATGCACAATACAGAATACAATAAGGCGATCCAACTGGTATGTTGTTTAGCATATTTTAATCTCTCCTTAATAGCAAAGAAACAACAACAGGGGAAACCTACCTTAAAAAAATTATTGGATACATCCCTGAATAATATAATTAACTGGTGCATTATATCTCACATAACCACTAAAATTTCTATTCATTCATGAGGGTCAGTCATAACATAAATAAGATAATAGCAAGCATGTCAACAGAAGAATTGATGCTACTGGAACTGTTAAGAAACTTTGTCATTGAAGCTACACCAAAAGATAAAAAAGCCACAAAATAATTTGGTCCTCTCCAAAGTTTTCTACAGTAGTGAAAGTTCACACTTTGTGGGCTAATGGCAAGTTTCATGCATTTGATTCCAATTGCATCTTAAGTATTATTACATGGTGGCTTGCTACAGAGGTCTGACAGAAGCCTATCCATGCATATGAATAAAATACACCATAGAGGGGGTTGTGAGAAAGGTGAAACCTCAGAAGATAATAAAAAAAATCCATGAGTTACCTGGAATTTGATCAGAGGAACCAAGGTCTTTTTGATTCAGGCCAAGCATGCTAACCACTTAGCCACTGCAATGATCAGAGAGATTGTATGCACTGAATTGGACATATTGCCTACATGAAGAACTAAATATTGGTAAATAGAGTTAGGAACTATGTGCATATAGACTTACCCTTCCAGGGCCCACACTGATTATACAAATTGACAGAATCTGAGATGAGAGATCAAAAGCAGCTATATCCCTTTTTAGTATAACACATGAAACTTCAATTTAAAAAAAAAAATAGAAATTGCAGTCTGAAAATTTTCTTACATATTTTATAAAAATACATAATTCAAACTTGAAAAATAATACTTTTCAATTTTATGAATATCTTATTTAGTGAAAAAATATAGTGCAAAACTTATTATAGTGAAAAAAATATTTAATTTCAGTGTAAATTTTAACATATAAAGAAGAAAGTTTGTTTGTTTGTTTGTCCACTTATGCACTCTGCCCCCAGAACAGCTACAGGCACCTAACTTTGCATAAATGTCCCCTCTTCCAGGGAAGAATATAGGTTATATGCGAACCCACTGAGGTCATCAACCAAAATTGAGGTGGGGGTTGAATTTCTCGAAATCCCCATAGACTTAACATTAGCAGTTAACACAGGTGTGTTTCTCATCGACTTAGCACTAGCAGTTATTCAAAATCACATGGATAGTGTCATCTACTACAACTTTGCTTCAGCCTGCTGTAGAGTTCAGATATCCCTTAAAGAGGAGGAGAAAAAATTATACCAAAGGCAGGGGGAGGGGGTATTGATTATAAGTTTTATGCCAAATGAACAAAGTGAACAAGTGAGGAGTGCCATTTACTATATATTTGAGATATTTAAGACCTCATTAGAAGACAGAATAAAAAATTTTACCAAGGGGAGTGGGGAGGGGGGACAAAATGATCATAATGAGTTCTATACCAAATGAAAGTAAAAAGTGTCTGCTACATACTTTTTCACATCTCCCTAAAAGTGGGAGATAAATTTTTTACCAGGGGCAGCAGGGGGGGGGGATGAAATGATCATAACGAGTTGTATACCAAATTTTGCTTCCGGTATGGGGAGTGTCACCTTCTATATACAACCTATGTCCGAAAAGTTCCGAGACTGAATTTATTGCACACAAACAGGAATAACCACCCAGTTCTGTTTCTGTGGCAGTATAGTGGGATTATTCCCCTATTGCTGCACAAGTTTTGACATTTTTAGACATGCACTGCTACTTGCTGCAATGGCTCTCAATTATGCTATGTGAGACATTTCCATGGCAGTTTATCCAAACCAATGGACAAGCAAAGAGTGAACATTAAGCTTTGTGTGACACATTCTGTTCATCACTGGAGATGAAACATGGTGCTTACAGTACAACTCACAAACGAAAAGATAAAGTGCAGAATGGAGAACTCATCGCTATGCTGATATTCAGGCCATTCAGACAGCCATGACAGAACAGCTCCACAGCATTTCTGAAAGTGCTTTCCAGGACTGCTTCAAAGACTTCCAGAAGCGATGGAGTCGGTATATTGATGCAGGAGGAAACTATTTCAAAGGAGATCCTTAGCACCAGAGTGTAAGTATACCATACTCATGTTTATATCATCAGTCTCGAAACTTTCCAGACATAGTTGTACTTTAGAGAATTTCAAACCTTCCCTAGAAGAAGGGGATAAATTTTATACCATGGGGGTAGTTGTGGTTACCAGTCCTGGTGTAATATTTAGCAATGGATCTTCCACAAATATCCGATGACTTCAACGTTTTCCAATTACACCAGGACTGATAGTCACAGCTATGACAACATATGCTATCAATGTCAACTCAACAACGAGTATGCTAGATCAGTCAAAAAAGGGACATGCAACCCTAGTGATCAGATGTTGTCTGTATCAGCAAGGTATTGAAGCTTAACAGACCGGTAATTATTCCTTTCTTACTCTTGACAGCCTTTGCTAAGAAAAGGTATATGTAAAAGGTAGCAGAATAACAGCAGTGGCAATAAGTAGAATGCACTATGTGGCAATCTATGCACTGTCCATTTAAATGAGTACCATAAGCTCTCCTCAAGAATTTTAATTCTTAAATGTAAATACAGCTAAAATTCTGTAATATTTAATTGTTTCAAAAGAGATGTGTTGGATGCAACTTTTTCAGTCGTTGCAATGACTGAAAAAGTTGTATCTCCTTGCGTATAGATGGCGCTGTCTCAGTCACGTCTCAGGAAGAAGATTTATAAGGTCATATTCTGAAAATATTCATTGTCCAAAGCGTGATGCAATGGTAGCGTGCTCTGGCATGAATCTGGAAAGATGCGGGTTCGATTCCCGCTGTGGCGGCGATGAATTTTTTTCAGAATCCATTAATTAATGTTTGATGTCTATCTTAACAGGGAATACTGTGCGTTCACTTTGAATTGATTTTTATTTACATCTCATCTGAATTGTAGCAAATCAGTATGAATTTTTGCCTTGATTTGGTCAAATCTTCTTAATTTCATGAAACTAATCCCAATCTTTATATCTCTCCTAAATTTCAAACTCCCCCAATTTTTTTTTTTTTTCTTTTTTGGAAAATTAAGGGGAGTTGTCAAAATCGAGGCAATTTGGCAAATCTAAGGCAGTTTACAAAATGGAGAGATGTCAAAATTTAGAGCAGTTGGCAAAATTCGAAGCCACTTAGTAAAAACAGGTGAGTTGGCAAAATCTTAGGGAGTTGGCAAAATTCGGAGTGACTTGGTTAAATCTTGGGGGGTTGGCAAAATTCGGAGTGACTTGACAAAATCTTGGGGAGTTGACAAAATTCGGAGTGACTTGGGAAAATCGTGGGGAGTTGGCAAAATTCGGGTGAGATGTGAAAATTTGTTTTTTTTTTCTGTAAAATTATGGCAAGTTGGTAAAATCTAGGGGCAGTTGGCAAAATTCGGAGTGACTTGGCAATCGTGGAGAGTTGACAAAATTCAGGTAATATGTAAAAATTGCTATCTTTTTTCTGTAAAATTATGGCGTGTTGGCAAAATCGAGGCAGCTTCGCAATATCTAGGAGATTTGGAAAATCTTGGGGGAGTTGGCAAAATTCAGAGTGGCTTTACAAAAACCAGGTGTGATGTAAAATTGGAATTTTTTTCTGTAAAATTGTGGCGAGATGGCAAAATTCGAATCCACTTGGTAAAATACAGGCGATTTGTGAAAATTGGGATTATTTTTGTAAAATTAAGAAGAGTTTATAAAATGGAAAAAACTTTGCAAAATCTAGGGAAGTTGGCAAAACTGGAAACCACTTGGTAAAAGTACAGGTGAGTTGTAAAAATCAGGATTGGTTTTGTGAAATTAAGGAGAGTTGGAAAATCCAAGAACTCTTGGCAAAATTGGAAACCACTTGGTAAAATACAGGGGAGTTGCGAAAATTGTGCCTTTCTTGTGCAATTAAGGAGAGTTAATAAAATTCGAAGTGGCTTGGCAAATTCAGGGAAGATGTAAAAAGTTCGATTTTTTCTGTAAAATTACGGCGAGTTGGCAAAATCTATAGTATTTGGCAAAATTCGAATGCACTTGGTAAAATATAGGCGAATTGTGAAAATTGAGATTTATTTTGTGAAATGAAGGAGTGTTGGATAAATTGAGGAAACTTAATAGAATGTAGGGCAGTTGGCAAAATTCGAATCTACTTGAAAAATACAGGCAAGTTGTGATAATTGGGATTGGGTTTATGAAATTCAGGATAGTTGACTAAAATTGAGTGCACTTGGCAAAATCTTGGGGAGTTTGAAAGTTTGAAGTGATTTTAGTCAACTATCCTGAATTTTACAAACCCAATCCCAATTATCACAACTCGCCCGTATTTTTCAAGTGGATTCGAATTTTGCCAACTGTCCTACATTCTATTAAGTTTCCTCAATTTATCCAACACTCCTTCATTTCACAAAACAAATCTCAATTTTCACAATTCGCCTATATTTTACCAAGTGCATTTGAATTTTGCCAACTACTCTAGATTTTGCTAACTCGCTGTAATTTTACAGAAAAAAATCGCACTATTTACATGTTCCCTGAATTTGTCAAGCCACTTCGAATTTTATCAACTCCTTAATTGCACAAGAAAGGCACAATTTTCACAACTCCCCTGTATTTTACCAAGTGGCTTCCAATTTTGCCAACTCCCCTAGATTTTGCCAAGAGTTCTTGGTTTTTCCAACTCTCCTTAATTTTACAAAACCAATCCCGATTTTTACAACTCACCTGTACTTTACCAAGTGGTTTCCAGTTTTGCCAACTTCCCTAGATTTTGCAAAGTTTTCTCCATTTTATAAACTCTCCTTAATTTCACAAAAACAATCTCAATTTTTCAGAAATTGCCCGTATTTTACCAAGTGGATTCGAATTTTGCCAACTGCCCTAGATTTTGCCATCTCGCCACAATTTTACAGAAAAAAATTCCAATTTTACATCACACCTGATTTTTGTAAAGCCACTCTGAATTTTGCCAACTCCCCAAGATTTTCCAAATCTCCTAGATATTGCGAAGCCTGCCTCGATTTTGCCAACTCGCCATAATTTTACAGAAAAAAAGACTGCAATTTTTACATATTACCTGAATTTTGTCATCTCTCCACGATTTTGCCAACTTGCCATAATTTTACAGAAAAAAAATCCAAATTTTCATATCTCACCTGAATTTTGCCAACTCCCTACGATTTTTCCAAGTCACTCCAAATTTTGCCAACTGTCCCTAGATTTTGCCAACTCCCTAAGTTTTGCCAATTCACCATAATTTTAGAGAAAAAAATCCAAATTTTTACATCTCACCTGAATTTTGCCAACTCCCCACGATTTTCCCAAGTCACTCAAAATTTTTCCAACTCCCCAAGATTTTGCCAAGTTGCCCCGATTTTGCCAACTTCCCAAGATTTTAGCAAGTCACTCCGAATTTTGTCAACTCCCTAAGATTTTGCCAACTTACCTGTTTTTACTAAGTGGCTTCAAATTTTGCCATCTCTCCATTTTGCAAACTGCCTTAGATTTGCCATGTTGCCTCGATTTTGACAACTCCCCTTAATTTTCCAAAAAAAAAAAATTACAAATTTTCACAACTCATCTAGATTTTATGAAGTCGCTTCGAATTTTGCCAACTCCAAGTTACTTTTGGGGAGCAATGGCTACGCCCCTGCTGACCTTTCACTATGTAATTTTTCTTTTCCCAAAAATGAAGTGCTTATGAGGCCATCACTTCAATAGTGAACAAGATGTTATTTCCGCAACTAAAGATGCTCCACAAGCTATCCAGCCATTGTAATCAAAAACTGTTTCCACAATTGTACTAAGAGTGACAAAAGTGAATTATGGCTCAATGAAAGTATTTTGAGAGTGGCTGTATTTAGGTTTAGTTATGTTAAATATGCAAGTCCAGGATAATAGTCACTAAACATCATTGTTCTTAAAGACTTTCAATCATTCATCCTTTCATCATCTTGAGTTTTAATCCTTATGGGTTTCTGACACATTGTAGTGGGCACATGTGAACATGGATGCTAATGAAAATAGCCAACCAAAGAAGCTGTTGTTATGCTTTCAGTGAAGAACAGATAGAGGCTGCCTTCTAAAATAAAATTACAAAAGCTATGCTTCTAAATTACTGTAGTATCCTTGCAATTCATTTTTTTATTATAATGCAATGATTTTGAAAGGCCTTAGTTTTCCAGATATTAAATTATCTTCTTAGTATTTTTTAGCATCATAACATTTTAATCATGTGTGGATACTTTTTCCAAATACATTGTGGTTCTGAAAAAAAATTGAAATTACATTTCACCGATGAATGATATTTGAAAAACATTTTGTCTTAAAAACATATTTACCTAATAATAAGTTTATTTTAATCTATTATTTATTTTTATAAAAAAATTGCTG
Source organism: Ryuthela nishihirai (assembly GCA_038380435.1). Classification (NCBI taxonomy): domain Eukaryota; kingdom Metazoa; phylum Arthropoda; class Arachnida; order Araneae; family Heptathelidae; genus Ryuthela; species Ryuthela nishihirai. Next base: position 41,457,253 of record JAWZYU010000011.1, on the reverse strand, counting down.
ATTATATTTTACACATAAATAGTACTTAACATTAAGATTTTAAATCATAGTGAAATAAGGTATTAATGTGACACCAAGGTTCTACTGTGAATGACTGAAATTCATTATATTGAGGAGTAATCTTAAAATAGATTTTAACAGCCTGTGGTGTACAAAATTATTTATGTACATTATTGAAATGTGCCATCATGATACATATTATGCTATTTGTAGAAATAAATTTATTTGAAGAAGATACTACAAGGCACAGAAACTTATTTCTAAACAGATATATCTAAATGTATAGGGACAACTCACAGGATGATAATTACTGAACAAAATAGTGATAAATTATGAATTACAACATGAAAAAAGAACTATACCTTCTGTAACCATCGTATCAAATGTGATGGAGTACCTTGATGTCTAAGGCTATGAACAGAATCTGTGAATGCAACAGCAAAAACACGATTTTGAAATGACCTCTGGTAGCTATTTAACTGAAATACATACGAAAGGTACAAACTGAGGTTTAAGCAATTAAAAATATGTTACTTCATATCTTAAAATTAACATTAAAATATATTTCATATAAAACATTCGAGTAAATTTAGTCACTGAACTATCATTACTTTATTGACAAGAATCACATGCATTAACACATTATCCTTATAAAGTAAAACCTTTTAACTTGAACATCCCCATAACATTGACACTCCCCTAAGTTTGATATTTTTGGTAAGAGTGGAAGTAACCCATTGAGATGCATACTTACTCTTTATCATAGAGAGCTCTCTAACTTGGAAAGTGAACATTATCTTTCCTTTCCTATATTGGTTGTTGCTTAAACTTTATTTGAATGTTTCTTTTTCAATTTTTATGCAAAAGAATAAGCCATAAAAAGTGGAAGTTTGCAATGTTTGAAAGGTTAACTAATTTCCAGTATGTGGGAAACATGAAAGAAAGAGGGTAAGTAGTCCATTTAAAGAAATATAGCAAACTAATCCCTAGAGGTGTTTATTGATACTTATGATGAGGAGTGGTTCAAACATTGCTTCATGTTTTTAACTCTTTCTCCTCGCTTTGAACTGTTTAAAACCTGAGCAGGATCTTTAACTGAGACAATTTTTAAAATTAGAAGCTGTTTTTTGTAGTTGTGTTCAGTCAGGAAAACTTAGTAAGTTTAGGTCTTTTAAACTTTATTTAAGTAGTAGTAGTTATTTATATATTAATTTTAAATGAGCAAAAGATATTAAGTGGAACTAACCACAGAAAAAAAAGTTTTAAATTTATTGTACAAAGGAAACAGATTAAGTATTAAACAATAAATTACATGTACCCAAATCTATTATATCAAAAAGAAAAAAGTGAGAGTTTAAAAGCGTGGGATAAACTGATGCTGAACAGAAAGAGGAAACTGAGAACTGAAAATAAAAAATAAATTTTGAAACTCTGGAGTGTTCAAAATGTAGTTAAACATTCCAGTGATAAGATTGGTGGTACAAGAAGCTGCCTGAAATGATCTAACAGACAACATTTTCCAAGTAAACAATAGATGGTTAAAAAACTTAGATAATGGAAAATCATACAGTTAACATAAGCAATCAACTGATATGGATTTTCAAGAAGAAAATTGGAAGAGAAAATTGCCTGAACTTGTGGCTAGATTCAAAACAGTAAATATATTTCATACATATGAAAGAAAGTACTTCTTTTTCATCACATGCCAAATAATCAGAAAAATTTCTTCCTTATTTTAAAATGCTATTGAGGCCCTTTATAATACCTATATTAAGTATAGATTACAAAGGTAGAAAGAGGGCAAAATAACTTGCATTTTGTTTTGCTGTAGTGTGGTGTGTGTAAGTGGGTGGGTTGCTTGAAAATGGCTTGACCACACTATTGTATGTGGCATTCCAGGATTTTTCGTCAAGGCTATTGAAAGAAAATTCTTCTGTTCAGCAACACACTGAAAAAAAAATCCTGGATACATGCCTGATTTAAGTATAAGGTCATAATCTCGCCTCAATGAGATATATGACATTTGACCTTCAACTGGTTTGGTAACTCATGTTATGGAAGAGTATCCAATGTCTGTAACTTAACTACATCTTATGGAAGAGTATCCAATGTCTGTAACTTAACTACATCTTCCTAGAAATGACTGCCTTCCTAGAAATGACTTTCCTAGAAATAACTTTCCAATGGCATTCCATTGCAACTATTTGGCCTTATACACCGAAGAACCAAAACATTATGACCAGAGCATCTTTATGCAAATCGAATCAAATGCAGGAAATGGTGGCGCTTGTGAAGGTCATGAAACTATAAATAAAACCTGATACTGAGCTCTGTTAATCAGTGTTATCTTGTTCTTCAGACGGGAAAGGCAGTTGACTTTAGTGAGTGTGACAAAGGCCAAATTGTAATGGCCAGATGATTGGGTCAGAGCATTTCTGAGGGCAAGGCTTTTGGAGTGCTCACAGTCAGCCATGGTTAGGCCTTCAAAAAGTGGTCCAAGGAGGGAAAAACCACAAACTGCCAGCAAGGTGTGGGCCAACCATGGCTCATCAATGCTAAAGATGAGTGAAGACTATCCCATATGGTATGAGCCAACAGAGGGGATACTGTGGTGCAACTCGCCTGTAATTTGAATGCTGACAACAGGAGTAATGTGTCATAACACACAGTACATCAAACCCTGCTGAAAATGGGGCTGCATAGCTGCAGGCTACCCCAACTGCCTATGCTAACCTCGGTTCACCATCGAAAATGCATACAATGGGCATGCAAGCATCAAAACTGGACCTTGAATAATTGGAAGAAGGTCTGGTCCAATGAATCTCATTTCCTGTTGTACCATGTGAACAGCCGGGTACATGTGCATTGTTTTTCTGGGGAAGTGTTGGCACCAGGATGCACCGTGGGACGAAAAGAGGCTGTTGGAGGAAGTGTAATGCTTTGGGCAATGTTCAGCTGAGAATATTATAGCTATCATATTAGGCAGGTGGTCATAATGTTTTGACTCTTAGGTGTATATTTAGAGCACTATACAGAAAATTGATATCCTATTCCAGTCTACTTTCTCCCATTAAATAAATTGCCTTTTTGAGTGAGATCAATTATTTTAGATGCTAGATTAATTTGCATGCAATATTTGGAATCAGTATTATCTAATATATTATTAATCTGAATAATCTAAATTTTATCATTTTTTATCAATAACTTTTGTAGTTCTGTAGAAATTACATTTTTGTCCTTAACTTTTGTAAGCATATTTTGCAAATCAAAATTATTTTTAATATATCTAGTTCAAAATTAATAATTTAAAATCTATTCTTAGTGATTTTTATGGAACTTACAAGGTTAACAGTCACAACTCCTCCATAACTATGGGCTATAATGGCAACATGTTTTGCAGAGGCTTTCTCAACAAAGTGTTCCCATGCATAATTGGTGTGCTTTTCAGGATTTTCACTCCCCTACAAAAGATGATATATATATATTACACAAGCATATAAAATTCAACTGGTTCACTGATAGATATTTTTACTTATCTTTCTATTGCTTTTTGCTCCTCAGTTTGTTTGCTGTTTTTCACAGCACATCTGGCACCTTAGATCACTCGGCCATCCTGACAGTTTGTTGATTTGTTTATTTGTTTGTTAAGACAGTTGTTCCCCCAACTTTAAAATTTGAAGGCTAAACTTAATGTGTTATGTGTCAAATGAAATCTTGTGAGGCAAGAAATATATCACAGGCTATAAAATATTTAACTCCCATGCTTTCTCTTTCCCACCCTAATTGTGTGTGTGTGTCTAATTGTATTGTGCAAAGGATTGTTCCACTATATCTTTCAAATGCAAGGGATTTGGGTTGTTTTACCTCTGAGTGGCACTTTTTTGCACACCATGGGCTAAATGTCCAGGTCACATGGACCCTGAAGGCTCAGTGAAGGTTGGAGGAGGGGATCCACTGGAACAGCTGTTGGGAGACAGATGGTAGCCTCCTGTCAAGGCCATCCAGTGTGTTCTTTAACATTCACAGGGTATGGTTCTCCCGAACAGGGCCACGGCTTAACATCCCATCCGACAGACGGCGCCGTTTCCAAGCCCATCAGTGTCCCCTACTGACAGTGGGCAGGGCGGGGAATTTTGCAGAGATAAATCTCAATGCTGACCCAGCTGGGACTCGAACCTGGGAACTACAGATTACGAGCCTGGCGCGCTACCGACTGAGCCACCCCCACCCCCACAAATGCAAGGGACAAACCTATCAAGTGTTACATGAAAGCTTATGATGTGGGAAGTATTATATAAAAAATGTACCCCTTGTGCTTTCTTCTCCCTTCAAAAAGGGAAAAATGTGAAAATCGTTCTTTACTATTTCTTCCAAATGTGAGATCCCACAGTTACAAGTTAGGGTAAAATGAGAGCTTCTCACATGGGAACCATGTTAAGCTACTTCAAAATCCGCCCCCCCCCCCTTCTCCACTCTCAAAAGGAAGAGAAATCTTGCAGGGTTGACCCTAATGAGTTATATCTCAGATTAAAGCTTGCATTGTCTACAGTCTCATAGGCTACCACAAATTACACCACTTCTTTCCCTTTATCCAAACAAGGAGTAGGAAAACAGGGGTCAATTTTTAAGAGTTGTACGTCAAAGGAAAGTTTTTTAAGCTAGGTATTTTTAGTGGCAAAGTAAAAATATAAATTAATTTTTTTTAAATACATATCATTTTATGTTCACCATAAAAATTAAAATAAAACTACACCATACTGATGGTGCTATCAGTCGCTCAATTGCATTCACTCCAAAGTAAGATAGGGTGCCAATTTACCAACTCAACAAAAATTGCCACCACCATATCTTCCTCTGAAGAGTATAAAAATTCAGTGACTTATTGCACCATTGGGATACTTTTAGTTTTATTTTTCACTTTTTAGGGTGCACATAGAAAGATAAGTAATTTCTACATTTCTATTTTTTTATTTGGTCGATAATTGTGCAATCAGTGCTTTCTTTAAGAAAACATTAAGTTTTCCGGGATTGGAAACACTGCATTCACTGCTTTGTGTTTGTGTCAAGTTTTATACTATTCTAAAAATCTTAAGATTGTGTTTGTAATTCAGGAACACAATCTTAATAGTTAATTTTACAATATCTGAAGTTTAATTATTTTAATATGAAGTTACTTGAACTGGTGTTAAATAATTTGTTTTTGTATATTAATTGTTATAATCAACTACAATTAAACATAAATATGAACACTTCTAAAAAGCTCTCTAGTTGCCAGTTCTAAAAATTAAGGCATCAGGAAAAAATAATAATTTTCAACTTCTAAATTCATGGCTGAACATCTCAAATTCTAGCAATACTCTTAAAAATATAAATATTCCTAGATATAATGATGCTGATTATATTCCCCAGCTTTCCAATTCTCAACCTGATAGTAATAGTCATTCTCTTTACCATATGTTTCCAAAAACAAGGAGAAGTCACTGGATCTGTTCACCTCAATTACATAAGTTCCTAGCTGCAGCCCTGAATTTGGTATACTATTTTTCTTTTAATTTACATATAAAATATTTATTGCTTTTCACAGTTGTGCATCAAGATGGGCAGTCAGTTTCAATTACCCTTACCCCCAAGTTGAAACAAATAAAATTTCTAAACAAAATGACAAATTGTTTCTAACGCTGAAGCACTTAGAACAGGATTAACCATGAACTTCATCAAGCTATTTGTGCTAGTTGAAACTATATAAATATGTTTATAAAGTTCCACTTTTTACATTATATGACTATTTTAAGTCAAGCACATATGTCTAGATCAGATATTTATATTCATTTTCTTCTCCATTTTGAAAAAACCCTTGCTAAATTCAAGACAGTGTAGTGGTTTGCTACTACAATGGAGAAGACAAACTTAAACTTCCCAAATGGGCTAACCCTTTAAAATAATCTAAATGAATTGCCTCTTTCAGCAGCATTTACAAACTTCTCCTAGTGATCATTTTGATCCCATGCAGGGGAAGTCTCATCTCGGCAAAATATCCTTTTCTCTCCATGAAGAGTTGTCCAAGTCTGATGTGGCTGCAATCTGACCTGGGGATTCAGTTGTATTTTTCTCATACTGTCTAAATTAATAAAAATTTATGCTTGTTCAAATTCAGATATTGGGTTCCCTGCTCTGTGCCTAGATGGTAGCACAAATAAGGTATCGTAAATGAAATACATCAATACAATAAAAGGTGTCTATGTGTGCGTCTGTGGCAGCGATAACTCATCAGGAAATCAATGTACATGCTTCAAATTTTCAGAGAATGTTTCCAGTTGTGGTCCGGATTGCAATGGCAAATTTTAAGTCGAAAGTCCAAACGGGGGGCTTGCTAGAAGCAAAAATATTTACCATGCTATTCCTATGGGAATTGAAATACGTGACATTCCCAGTGCACCACAACTCAAGGCTGTATATCACCATAAGGGAGATGTCACAGAAACCACTATGAACTAGAAAGCTCCTAACATTTAAGCTTGCCTTACATTTGTCCTGCCTACAGCGAGAGAAGACCTGTATGTGAAGAGAGTAGCACTGCTTGTTATATATGCCTGACGAGAATCGCTGTCAAATTTATTGTTGCCATTTATTGCTCCCTAACTGTGAATGTAAAGAGTTAAAATAGCATTTAAATCTGATGCCGTTGCCAGATTCCCCACATTTCTAAAGGCATTATTAAGGTGTTCCATTGCAGCTAGGAACCTGATTTTCTAACGCAATCTTTTTCTCTCCTTTTTCGTAACAGGGGGAACCCACCTACGAAAATTGGGACCTTTTGGTGAAGTATGTCAGGAATTACAAGAATGTCAAAATCGACAAAATAAATATCTTGATCATTTGCCACGGGCTCTGAGAGCATGCGCTGAGTCAGCAATGACCTTTGCAACACCGGGGAATTCATCGTGTTCAAACTGTGATAAAATATCAGGGGGGATACCCACAAAACTAACCATTAGTGCAAGAAACAACAGAATATGCATGTATATTAAAAATGAGGTAACATCCAACTTAAGACATCATCCCATCATCCAACATATATAATGCATTGTAACAGCTTGATACCTCCTCAAGCAGCTATTTGCCACAGAGGTCTAATAGGAGCCTGTCAGTTTATATGCATAGTACAAGGTCTGTGAGGATGGCAGGATCTCGGCAGAAAAACAACACAAACATCCATGCCTTATGCAGAAGTCTACTATCCCACAGGTGGGTAACTGGGTAGGGGAGATATGTTATTCTTTCACAGCTTATCAGTAAATGAGTCACAATTGTCAATGGTTTAAATTTATCTTAAGAAAAATATACTGTGATTTTTTCCTTATTTGCAACAAATAACAATTATTTCTTATTCTTGATTCATACCCTAATTGTTTTCTTTGTTCCATTTTCTTCTACAAAATTATCATTGGTATTAAGGACAAGAACTCCATATCCCAAACCTTGGGCTCTTTTAATAAATGGCAATTGTGTTCCACTGTTTAGACAATCATTGATGATTAATCTAGAAAAATAAGATAAAATTTTTCAACTTTACTATCTTTACAAATTAATAAAAACAGCAGCCATGCTTCATACATAGGTACATAAATCAAAGACAAAAAGTATGACTATATGGGTCAAAGAAATCTGTTCCATTAAAAATTTTATCCTTTGCACTCAAAGGTTTTTTTGCTATAGGTACTTTCGCTATATTTTAGCAACTCGAAGTTTTTTTTGTTAAAAAGTTGATGAAATTTTTTACAACATAAAAATAAATCATACATAAACAATGTAAAATCAAACTAATCTTCACTGCTACTAATTTCATCATTTGGCTCCATTTTTATAACCACTAAAAACAGACTAAGTTTAAAATAATAATTTTAATTAAACACAATGCTGTACTATGAAGTGCACATATACATAGATAGACATATGAAGACATAGATTTACACATCTAAAATGCAAAGAGGAAAGATATGTTTACAAAACAGTTATTGTCACCTCTCAGTCACCACTCGAGTTGCTACATTAAACCAAGTAGCAAATGAGGGTCACCTCTCGAGTGCAAAGGATTAAATTATACTTGAACTTTTATGTTATGCATATGGACTACAATGACTATGACAAGAACATATACAAATAATAACCTGTGATTTCTTTCCTGGTGGCCTTCTAAGTAACTGGATTCTGACAATGCATGTTGATGTCACACTTAGGCCAGTTTCACACAAAGCACAACAAATTGGGTGTACCACTTGATTTACTACTGGAAAAATTAGTGATCTTAACAGCTTTGGATTTCTCCCCACCCCCCATAACTTATCAATAGTATAGAACCCAACAACCCTATTTCAGGTTTGAAACTTACTTTTTTCCCTATTCTTTATAGATGAACATTTTCAATTTTAACACTTCTTTAACCCCATAATTTCCTGAATACTTGGTCACCTAGTTCCATCCACATGTCATCCAGTTCTCCATTAAAAATCTGAAGCCTCTACCTTATTGATACAACAAGATTTCAAATCTGAAACTTTATGCTATGAATCTATAAGTGCCTGTAGTTGTTAATGGGTTGCAATGCTTATGTTAATGCTTGGGCCAAGTTCCCTGTATATGTACTTGACTGTGTTGCTTAGGTCTTGTGATATTTGTACTAGAGCTTGATTAGGAAGTTATTCAAATGACCCATTGAATTTCAATGGGAAATTTGGCAGTTTATGAAATTTGCATATATTTTTATTCGTTATTAAGAATATATTAGTGCTCAGCATTAAACAACAATGTCAAATCTTGAAAAAATTATAAGGAAATGACATAAAATATGGTGTACATGTACATTTTGCAATGCAAAAGAAAATGATTCCATGTTTAACTGGCATGATCATGAGCATGCAAATCAGCATTGCTGTAAAAGATCACACAGCTGTGATCAGCACTTAATTTCATTCCAGCCAGCCTGATGCTAACATGGGTAGCAATTTGATTTCCCATGTTACACCACAGACAAAAGTATCGAGGCTTTAAATGTACCACAAAAGGCCCTCTCAAGACATTGGAGACAATTTCAAGAAACAGGAGAGGTTAGTTGTAGACCAGTACAAGGTCAGACCAGAGCAACAGTTGTTTTTAACAAGATGACACAGGGAAATGAGAGCTATGCAACTGTCTCATGAGCTGCAACCAGCTACAGGATAACAGGTTCAAGTCATACTGTATACAAACAAAACATGCTATACAGTATACAAGTCTGTAAATATGGAAAAATCAATGGTTTGGGATCTTTTCACCATCTTCAACAGAAGAGCTCATATAACATGGTGAAGACATCACCTTTGAAGCCAAGAACAGGGGACATATGTACTCTTCACAGATGAGTCCAGATTCTGTTTGAATACCAATTCTCAATGTGTTCCATCAGACAGAACACAGAACTTACCACAACCACTGTAACATCAGAGAAAAAGACCATTTTCTGGCTGTAGTGTATTCATCTGGGCTAGCCTCATGATGACAATAATGCCCATTCTAATAGGTTTCAAGTAGTCATTGATTTCTTTGAAAGTGAAGTTATTCATAGGATGGGATGGCCAGCCAAATCCTCAGAATTCAATGCAACATTGATAGACAAATTACAGAGCACTGACATCCTTCTCAAATCTGCTCTTGTGGAGGAGTGGGTTTTATTTTCACTAAACCTTATCAACAGTATGAAAATGCATTGCACGAGCTGTAATGACTGTCACAGGGGATTTTCTATCCCCTTTGTTGATTGCTAGCTATTACAATTGACAGCTATTACAATTCTAATTTCAGCACCTCCAACACAGAAACTCATGCTTTCATATGCATGACTCATGCATATTACAAGATTTCATAATTATTGCAATTGCAGTACTCAAAACTATTTTAAGTATGTACACTTTTGCCCATTATCCTTTAAATTCTGAGCACCTATTTATATAAACATTTTCTTAAGTTTACAGCCAAAAAAGATTTTTAACATCGAACATAAACTCATGTTTGCTAAACATTAATAAGCTCACACTTCAGACCGAACAATCTTTCTACAGCTATTATTAAACAATTGTTTAAACTATGCAAGTTCAGCTTCACTGAATTTTATTTTTTTCACTGTAATGAATGCCAAAAATAAGAAATGACTACAACTGTGTCTGTGCACCCAATTTTTTTTTATCTCATAATAATTCCACTTTAATTTTAGTTTGAAAATTGTACAATTTTTGTATTTTGTACAATTTTTTTAATGGATTTTGTTTTTCATTATACACTGCCCTACCAAAATATTATAAAATTTCCATGTTATGTCAATGGAAATCTAACTTCAAAACTCTTAAACTTATAAAATATGCATTTAATATAAAAATGTCAATGAAGATAAACTAAAGATCATAAATCTATTTAAATCTCAATTTTCAACAATATTCATTCAGTTAAAAAAATGAGTTGAAAAAAAAAATTGGTTGTTCTGACTGGGATTCAAACCCAAGAAGCATGCAGGGCATCTTAAACACTAATTATTACTGAATATTCATTCAGTATTTAAACAATTATGGAAGCAGGAATGTATAACAATAAATTATCTTGCTTTATAACAATCATTCATAATTGTATAATACTGAAATAATCATTATGCAACCTTCTAACAATTTCTCTCTGACCTGACAAATGGACAAATGACGAGTGAAAAGCAATAGAAAGATATGCATTTTTTTTTAAATCATCGTAGGAGGAACAAACGTTAGACCTTTGTGTAGCCTTTATTTTTGTTTCACATTTTAGTTTATTTTGATGCTGTTGATCTTTTAAGCTGGATAGCATATTGTTTGTCTTCTTTCACTTCATATTTAGATATTTCTCCTTATATCTAATAACTCTTTCTTAGTTTTTGCCTGATAGTTTCGATCGAAAAACAGGTTAAGATATAAGAGGAAAAGAAAGTTATTTTTGGGAGTATATGAATCTTTGTGAATATTCTTCTGAGTTTTACTTCTTTTATAGCCTTTATTTTGTTTGTTCTTTCATTGTTTATGTAGAGTGCATCTTATTTTTAATGTTTTCATTTATTATTTCTGTTTTAAAATTATTTTTACGATGTTATTGCATTTCATAGTGATGTCATATTTGGTAATTTTTTTTGTCATGGCAATGATAACTTTTCCTTTCTGGTTCATCTTTTGTTTGGATCTTCATTGTGATTTTATATATTTTCTTCAAAACAAATTTGTTGTTAGTCAATTTTGGACATATATTTGACCTAGACTTCTTCACTTTTACAGTTGGAGTGTTATATTCTGTGTAACAGTTTTGCAGATCAAAGGAATTCAAAGATAATGTCCCAATTTTTTTTTTCTTTTCAAATTTTTTTTCTTTCAATTTTTGTTTCTTTTTGTCATTTTCATATGCCTGTTGTGCAGTAAGTTGGGTAGGGATAAATTATCTTTTTTCTTGTTTTTTTTTTCATGCCTGTTGTGCAGTAAGTTGGGTAGGGATAAATTATCTTTTTTTCTTTTTCATTTTCATGCCTGTTGTGCATAAGTTGGGTAGGGATAAATTATCTTGCGTGATTTCCATGTATATTTCTTTGTATTACATTATTTTGGTACACTCAGTCTGAATTGGAATGGTGCTTTTTTATTCAAGTTTCTTTCAATATACTTAATGGAATGCCATTCCAATGAGTTCCATTTTTAAGAGTTCTTCCCTGACTGCCCCCCCCCCCCTCCAAAAAAAAAAGTAATACCTGGGACTATGTACCTCTGGCAATGGTGATATACATCTATATTACTACAGTAAATGTTATTACATTTCACTAAAAGATATATCATAAAATACCATAAAACAATGACTAGCATAATTTGTAGTGTTCACTGTGCACTTGACATATCTTCATCCATTCAGTTGCACAAATAGTAACTATTTAACCTTAGGCCTCAAAATATTTGTGCAACTGAATGGATGAAAATATGTCAACTGCACAGTGAATGCACAGAATACGGTAGTCATTTCACCATGAAGGACATCCATTAGGATAAACAAATACAACTCTGGTATGAACTTAGCTAATATCATACACACACACACACATATCAGGATTGAATCTTGTCACCAGTTAAAAAGTAAAAGAGTACTGAAAAGCACAAATCTATATAAAAGAAAATAAAGTATTACCTATTAATGATACTTACCTCTGTAAAATGTAACACTCCTTCAATCTCCTACTCTACATTAATAGCACCTAGAGTAGCATTTCCTACCACCAACTGCTTTTCCCAAATATAAGCCAAAGAAAATATCCAATATAAATATATCAAAATTTTAAACTGATTCAAGCCAACTGTAATGATTGGTTAAAAAGTGGTAGGGTAATAAATGTTTTTAGTTTCACTTTACATGATTACTTCTGCTTACAATATATTGTAAGCAGGCTTTCCACATATCAGCTAAAGCCTTCTACCCTGATACTGGTCTATTCCCACTTCACCATGCCACATATCTATCAATAAAATTAGCTGGCAAGTAGAGTAATCTACAAATTACACACAAAATTAAAGTTCTACTTCAATATATGTGCATGCATTCAACTTCTACTCTTAAACCTTTCCTTACTAGAACATAATTGAAATGCATTTTGAATATGTTACATTCATAAATTTGAAAATTCAGAACTCTAGTACTGAATGCCATCTTTACACATTAAAATGTGATACCAACCTACGTGCCCACTGCCCTGCTCGAACAACTCCACTTCCATGAATCAAAAGGACCAATCTTTCAGGGTTTGTAAAAGCATCTTCACTGTGAAAAATAAATGTGGACGGTTCTGATTCAGAAGCATCTATCTAAACAAGAACAGAGTGCTATATATTGCATAATTTTTTTTTATGCTGATCACATAGGTGTACAGTAAATAAGTATTTTTATTATTGAAACAAAAATGCATTTATGAACAAATCATATAATACAATTAAAAGTATACAATTAAAAGACCTTCTTGCTCAAAAATTAATTTAAAATAATTTAAAAATTCTCTGTCATTGAGCAATAAAATTTTTTTCAGAGTTTATCCTTCAAACTATTTGGATGTTGAAAGTTCTTAGGAGAAAACTCTCAGAAGCTTTTCGGAGCAAAGACAGCGCTCCGTCATCAGTGAAGTGATGTTATACGCTGTCTTTGCTCCGAAAAGCTTCTGAGAGTTTTCTCCTAAGAACTTTCAACATCCAAATAGTTTGAAGGATAAACTCTGAAAAAAATTTTACTGCTCAATGACAGAGAATTTTTAAATTATTTTAAATCATATAATTTTTAGAAAAGTAAAAATTAAAAGATTTCTAAACAAGAAATTTAAAGCAACTCTACATAAACAAGAACTATTCACATAAAATCAATAAAAATTTTGAGCATTTTTTTTTTACATTTGCATAAAAAGCAGTTTAAATGAAATGGAATTTAATATATGAAATTATTTTACACAGACGGTAAAATTTTACAGATTTATTTTACATTGCACAAATTTATGCATAATTTGAAGAGGAATGGAAATATGACATCTGTGTCTTGGGAACAACAGTTTCATAACATGATAGTGGCAAAACCAACGAAACTATCCCAGTCCACTGGGTTCTATCATCAGTTCTCATACTATCATTTTGAAGTAAAATGTCCCTTTAGATTTTTGAATATTTCACTGGATAATCAACTGTTTTATATAATGAAATAGCTATTCCAATTCAAAAATTATTTATCTATATCAGTATTTCTCAACCTTATTCGTGCACCCTCTAATGCAAATTTTTCGTGTCATATACATCTTTAACTCAGATTTTTTTCTGCCACAAATATCCTAATCGAGTAGTTTTTAATTTTATATTAAACATACCATTTTTGAAATGACTACAATACAGTTGAAAATGCTTTACACAAAAATAAATGATGAAATATCAGCTAATGCAAAGCTAAAATTTGATCTGTTCTGGCAACAATACCTTTACATCTAAAAATATTCTTTTAACATGAAATGAATAACACAAAATTTTTCTAGTCTGATGAATAAAATTCCATTAAAACCTCTTAGGCAAACACAAAATTTATAGAAGATTGACAGATGTAATACCAATCACTGTTTAATAAATCTCAAACAGCTTTTGCTGATTGCTAATCATATACCAATGGCTGTAGCAGACATCCCCCTAAAGTGGGAACAGCTGTTCACTCTAGTTTGACATTACAATCAACTTTCATTATAAAATTCTAGGCTAAATTTTTGGTCACCTGCATTATCAACTGAGTTTTTTTTTTTATAACATTGTTGCCACTAATATTCTATTAGTAAAATATCTGATCTGCTCATGCTGTATAGTCAATTAAATATTTAAAAAATATCAAAAAAATTTTTGGGGACAAAGCTTTTTATCCAGGGAGTTCCCAAAATCAAGGATGTCTAATCACCCTACTGCAAATGCACTTGTGTGCTTTAGACTCAACACCTGAGATGCAGGTTAATAATTTTGTCTGCTGTTTGTGATGGTAGTTGCCTATACTCCACTCAAACTGTTGACCTTGTTAACTCTTGATCAGGAATAACATTCAAAATGAAGGCTAGATGGGCTCAGAGCCCCATTCTCTAATCACGAAAAAGATGTCTCATTCAATCTTTGTCTTGATTTTCACTCTCAAAATGTTTTCATTAATGCGATGTATTCATCACTATAATGCTAATGCAAAATTTTGATAAGAAATTTTACACTGGTCCCCTGTCTTTTGTGTTAATCATTTAATCATCTCTGATGATACAAAATGAAATAAATGGCCATATATTATTATTCAATGAATGACTGCTCCCACTTTTTAGCAAAAAATGCATAATCTGCTATTACTGGCATAATCTGCTATGTCTATGTAAAAAATGCATATCTGCTGTCTATTCTCACATATCCTTGGGAGTACATATATTGTCATACCCACATTTTGTGAATGCAAGTCCTCCAAGGTTTAGCAAATTCCTATGTATCATCCATGCTACTCTGCCACATATGTCATGCTGAATTAGTATATTTCTCATAAGATGACAGCCACCAACAACAAGAAAACCTTGAATTACATCAGCTAATCATCAAGCCAATGACAAGCAAAGGAGGAACTTCTTAAGCTGAAGCTTTCAACTGGATGAGGAAGACCAGAGATCCTAGTGAAGGAGAGGTAGTTGAGATTCAAGTAAAAGCAGTAGTGGTAATTCAAGGGAGAGAGTCTATATAGCAGAGAGGGAGATGCAAGTGAATGATAGATTCCAATGAGAGGGAAATTCAAGTGAGATAGCTGTCAGCGGAAGGTAGATGAAAGAAGTGATAGCAGAGGTAGATGAAGGAAGTTTTAAACCACTGAGTTGAAATGGCCAATAACAACAGGTCGTGATTCTGAATATTTATGTTTCCTCTCTTCATCCTCACTTTTTCCTCCCAAGCATATCAGTTGCACAATATGTGCATGTGAGAGGTCAGATACCCTGTTAACTTCAATGCTGTATGTCATTTTCGGGTCCTGAAAGAGCTAGAATGGCTGAGCCTGTAGTTATAAGTGTGAAACCAAGGAACCCGGAGCTCGAACCCAGGTCCCTTAGATCAGTAGCCAAGCGTGCTAACCACTCGTCCATGGGAAGACGATTATTATTATTTTTTTTATTTTATTTCATTTAAGTGAATATATTTATCTCTTGAATGAATTACTTTATTTGGTTAAAGATTGGGAAAAAGAAAAGGAATGCTACTAGTTTGATCACAAGGACTTCATAATTTTTAGATTAATAAACCCACAATGTCCTTTTGGAGGTTACTCTCCCTTTGTCTCCCACTCTTGGCTATGCCCAGACTGGGGTGTACGTATATTGTATATCACTGATAGAGAAATATTGATCTATATAATTCAACACACTAAATAAATTATCTAAACAATAATCTTTAAATTTTTAATACTTTTTAAAAGAGAGATTTTATTTCTATTTTATTGCATACCCCAAGACTGTGCACAAAGTATACAGTACAGCATCACCTAATGCAGTGCCACTCAGAGGTAAAACAACCTGACTCTAATGCAGTGTCATCCCAACAAAAAACAATGCTGCAAATTACCACCACTGTAAAGATGAAACTCAAACTGTGGACACTCTTATGAACATAACATCAATGCGAAATCAAAGAACTTCTGTCATGGAATCACAAATTGTAACCTTTTAAAAAACTTTATAAAAGTATGTTAAATGATGTGTTGGTAACCACATTCTTTATACTTTTATATCTAAATTATAGCTTGATAATGATAATATAGTGAATATACTCAAAAGTCCTGATTACCTCAGAAAATATTGTATCACATTGTTTTGATCTCTGGAGTGTAAGTAAAAATAATTTTTAATTCGAAACTGCATGATACTTTTAAGCTTCAGAAGCTCACACCTGACTTCTGATCTTATCTGTGGTGTACCCAGAAACTTTCAATGGGGTAAATTTTTTATGTTTGAGTCTATGAGAGGGTTGATGTACTTTATTTTCAAATCTTCTTGGACTCCCTTAGAAAATATATGTTATTGAAGACCTAGGTGGGGGGGGGAGGTGAATCTGTGAACAATGAGTATTAAAAATATATTTCTTACACTTAGTATCTCACATCTGATACTACATTCTTTTCATACTGTTATATGGTTCTTATCTAAAATTAAATAATTTCTATTGTAACCTTCAACTTTAATCATCTTTCAACAATCTGACGACAGTTATCGATACTATCTGAAATTGTGATGATTGTGAAACTATTGTGTAAGCATAGCAAGTTGTTATAGCTTGCTTTTAACATCATTTTATGTATCAATGTTTAATAATTGCTTCTCTAAACTATGTGCATCAGAAAATTAAATATTGCCATACAATTATTCTAAGGACATTATGGTTTTTCCTGCTGTGATTATATCTATGCTGAAAATGTTATTCTTATAATATCCAAACTGTTAAAACAACTTTTCCTGCACTATTATCACTGTTAAAAGTGTTTATACGTCTTTGGAAACTTAATAACAAAACCATTTCATTTTATCACACTATCTTAGCCAAAGAGCATAAATTCCCTCTAATAAACTTAGTATTATAAAGCTCTGATAGATCATTGTACAGATATTAATTACTTTATACTTTTAAATAAATTTAGACAGAATGTAGATTAATTAAAGTTTTTGTCCATTCTCCCAAACTGTTATTTTACATCACTTAAAATGCTAAATTTATTATTTTAAATGCTCACAAAAATCAGTTTAGTAGTAATGCTTTAAAACTCTAAACAGCAATGCTCAACAAGTGACTTGCCACAAGCCACTTCAACAGCTGAAATTTTTTTGTGAGCCACCTTGTTTAATACCTGTATATAAAAAATGTGAAATTGTGTACAATGGCCAAAATATTACTAAGTTTTCATCAAATTAAAAAAAAAGGTGTATTTATAATTTAATACAAAAATTATTTATTTATTAAGTTCCTTATAAATAACATGCTAGCTTGGAACAATATTTGCATTGCAAAAATTAGCACTCCAGTAATAGATCTTAGAAATGGCAGAATTTAAATAGTCTTTAGGGGCAACTTTTAAATTGTTGTGCAAGCCACATGCAACTCATGGGCTACATGTTGGGCACCCCTGCTCTAAAGTTTTATTACCACTACTATGTTAAGCATCTATCCACTGCCATGTCATAAAAAAGACTAAGAAAACTAAATAGTTTATTTCTTTCTGGTGTTTTTATAATACAGCAAGCAGATTCTAAGAAAATGTAAGCCACTATCATCTCACTTAACATAAAAGTAGTAAAAATTATGTTTGTATCTTATAATACACTTGGGATCATTATTCATTCAAACCCCTACAAACAAGCTAACTCATACTACTCAATGATACATTAAATATTTTGTGGAAAAAATTTCGCCAACGTATGGGACATGAACCCGCATCTCTCCAGAAATATGCCAGAGTATTCTTACCAACTAACTAATGCCGGCTCATCTTTTTTCCACTAATTTAAGACTTAAACTCTTCACCGATGATTTTCAGTGCCTACCATTGGCACCACTATGATCTACAGATGGCAACTATTTCTTTTTATATTGCACTGAGTAAGATGGAAATAATAAAGTCTCTTCATGCTATTTAGCATTATTAATGATTTAAACAGGACAAATTATCCTGTATGTCGGCGAAATTTTTCCAAAAAATATTTATTGCTATATTGACGTTAAAATGTCAACCAGGTAACACTGTGATTGTCACCTATGTTTAAATCATTAATAACCCTAAATAGCGTAAAGAGACTTTATTATTTCCATCTTACTCAGCGCAATATAAAAAGAAATAGTTGCCACCCATAGATCATAGATGGTGCCAATGGTAGGTGCCGAAAATCATCGGTGAAGAACTTAAGTCTTAAATTAGTGGGGAAAAAATGAGCCGGCATTAGTTCAATCAGTAGGAATAATCTGGCATGTTTCTGGAGAGATGAGGGTTCATGTCCCGTATGTTGGCAAAATTTTTTCCACAAAATATTTATTGATATATTGACGTTAAAATCTCAATCAGATAATGCTGTGATTGTCACCTATGTTTAGATACATTACTTGTAATATAATAAAAATAAAATAAATAAATACCCCCTCAAGCAGTTGCTTGCCACAGAGGTCTGACAGGAGCCTGTCAGTTTATATGCCATAGTAGAAGGTCTGAGAGGATGGCAGGACCTCAGCAGAAAAACGACACATACAACCATGCCTTACCCAGGGATCGAACCCAGGTCCTTCAGATCAGTTACTTGTAATAGAAACAGAAAATCACAAAACTAAATGGTAAAATATTATTTCCCTAACAATTTCTGACATAAATGTTTATTTTTGTTGCATACATTGCAGCTGTCATGATACACAACTCAGATATCAATAACATAAAAAATGGGGGGCAAAAGCATTTCTTGCAAAGGTTTTAAATGAACTGGAATAGCAATTCAGGAGGTTTTTCTAACAATGCAGAATTTGTACATAAGCTAAACATGGATTAAACAAGATGCACATAACATAAATTTTAATATTATTGGAAACAGATTACCTGATTTTCTGGACTCCTGCTTCTGTTGCACTTATACTACTATGGCCTATCTCTATGCTTTCAACACCAACTGGCAAGTTACCAAAACACTTATATGTACTAGTCTACTTTACAGGTGCTAATATCAAGTAAAGAAGCCAATATAACATTGGTCAATCAACACTGAATGCACAATGAAGCTGTACATAATTTTTGTTAGCCTAAATTTGTTTAGTTTAAAATAGTCAGGCTTCACTAACAAATCCATAACCATTGCTACTTTATAAATTTCATGAGGCAGATCGCACTACAGTGGCAAAAAACAATTTATGCAAAAGAATAGAAATATAATTTGTTATAGCTGAGAAACAATTTTTAATACTGATATTTACAGTTACCTATTATTTTTAAAAACAAATGTTTTCAAGTCAATCATCTAATTTTCTTTTGGGAAGACTTAATCCAATAATGTCCCTAATGCTACACCACTATATTCAGAATATTAGGTGGTTTGGTTATGTAAATAATTATGAGATTAAACAATATTTGCTTTTTTAACCCTTAGAATGTCGCGTTTCTGAAACTGAACTCAGTGTGGGGCTGGATTTATTTTAAAGTGTTTTCAGAAAATGAAATAAACAGCTTTAGAACCTCATCCTGAAGTAACTAATGAATGAAAATATGGCAAGTTATATACCAAAAGAAAGAGCATTTGAAATAATGAGTTGAAAAAATTTGGTTGTTCCGACTGGGATTCAAACCTAGGTCTTCCAAAAGCATGCCAGGCGTCATAACCACTAAACCAAGGAACTGCCCATTTCTTCAACAATCCTGTTGATTCATCAGTGGCACCATCTATTATCAGGAGTTCCACTAAACCAAGGAACTGCTGATTTCTTCAACAAAGTGACATATAAGCAATCCTGTTGATTCACCAGTGACACCATCTATTATCAGGAGTTGGGCAGCATTTATTTATTTATTTATTTTATAGTCTTCCAAATGTATGAATTGAAATCTGATAATTTTTGACTATGATAATTTTAAAAACAAATAAATTACTATTAATAGTATGTTTTTTCAATATTTTATAATTTTTTACTTGTGGTCTTCCTGATAATTTCTAAATTTGAAGTCAAGGTAGGAGCTGTAAAGTACTGTTTTTTCTCTTTGCATTGACATAATTTTAAGGTTATTACATTTTTATAATTAATTCCACCTACTGACATAGTATTATAAGTGCAAAGGTTAATCATATATTTGTACCATAAGTTTAATACTGTTTGTTGATGAATAGCATGGAAAAAATAAAAATAATCAGTTAGGCAAAAAAGATTCAAGAATATCAAAACAATTCAGCAAATCACACTTACTGGAACTTTAGCAGTCTTAAGTTTTCCTTCTCTAATTACCAGGTCATAAATATATTCTGTTATTAGCTACAAAAAAACAACATCAATAGTTTAGTCTTAGAGAATATATATTATTATATATTACAAATATGTAAGCTACAAATGAAAAATATTTGCATTGCTACTTTTACTTTTAACTAGCTAATATACCTGGTAATTGCTCAGGTCTTTAACCCAATTACACTCTCTAATATATATAGAACACTCTACATATCACAAGCTTTCATTTGATATACAGTTCATTACACATAATCAACAAGAAGGGGACATAACTTGAAATAATCCATGATATTCCCCATGTCAGAAGCTTTCAACTGAGATACAGCTCTTTATGCTTGGCTATCATATACACATTTCCCCTTTTTTGAGGGATAAGCTTTTTTTTTTTTTCTTTTTGGTAGGAATGAAATCTATACAATGATTTGTTACAATAATATGAAACTATACGAAATTTGGTGGTTCTAGGTCTTACCATTTAGGAGAGCTCTATCTCCTTTTTTGGGATGAAATGCTGGTGAGTGGGCAAACTTTTATGATGCTCTAACTTATGATAAGAGGAAGCTGTATACCAAATTTGGTGATCTTAGCTCTTAGAGTTTAGGAGTTCTTTCTTTTTTTACATGGAGAAAGAATATATGGTAGTCAAACATAGACAAAAGCCATCCCTTGATCTCAGCAACCACTATGCAAAATTTTATTATGATATCCTGAGGCCTCCAAATATATGTTGAGCAGATATACAAAACTTTCCCAAAATGTATACAAGATATATTGAATGTCCCATGCAGAAAAGATTTTACTACTTTCTTTCATGAAATGTTATTAATTGTACATTTTCAGTCATATGAGTTGGTTTCAATATTATCTGCAACAGAGATTCTCAACATATGGCCCACAGAAGCATTTATGTGACCCAAGATAAATTTCAAATGTCTTATACTTGTATTTTTGTTTTATATATTTCAAAACCAAAAATCTATGCATGCTAATGTAAATCCCACAATTTAGAGAAAACAAATTATAATTTCTAAATCCATAGATGAATATCATAAACTCTCTTTTTTAGCACACACTTTGGAGGTGTCCAACTCTGCAGTCAATCATTGGCATACAACACAAGCATCTCCATTTCTATGTTTTATATCACTTTTAGACAAACATTAACAACATTTCTTTATCATCTACATGGCATGTGAACATAACTTTTTAAGGACACCCCATGTGAGTATTTGGTAGAATGAGATGATTCATTCCATTTCCTATTTCCAGTTGCAATGAAATCTGTATTAGTTCCAAAGCTATATTTCTGCTTTACCTTTTCTGTTGGTGCCTTTACTTGTCCTTAATCTACAGCTTTCTTACTTGCATTTCTGAACTGCTAGGGATCAAACTTATATTGCCTTTCCTTTTTTGAAGGTCAATTTCTAATGCAAAGACTTATTCTTTTCATCTTAATTTGCTTCATTCCTCCAACACTTGTTCCCTCTGATATTATTCTCTTCTCACTGAATTAGCAATACTTTAAAATTTCCCAGTACTTTGCAAGAGTTCAATCCTTTTGCTTACAAGCATGAAGCCTTAATCCATTTATTCAGTCTGTTATTCCGTCTTAATGTATTGTAATTTGTATGCTAAATATTAATTCATAATGTGCCAAACATTCAAGTTTTAAGTGTAGTTATTGTTGCATGTTACAAAGTGGTGTGGTAGAACCAGGATGTCCTGATACTTTCATGTCAGCCACAGCATTGCACGGTCCTTATTTTTTCAGCCAAAAGATTCAGTGTAGAGGTTTTATGCAACTAGTCACATTTCATTATTTTAATATGTAAATAAAAAAATTAATTTTGCAAGATTTACTTGCATTTTGGGCCATTTATGCTCTAACTACAAAGCATCACATTACCATCACTTATACATAACATGGAGACCTCACAAACTATAATTTGTAATATAACTCATTAAAGTCAATCTCTGTGAAACTTCCATACCCTTTCAGAGGGAGGGGAGAATGAAGAAGACATAATTTGAAGTAGTCTACAACTGTCCTCATATTCACTTTCATTTGACACCTAACTCTTAACTGTAGGCCCTTGAGCTCAGAAGATACAATAGAATGATTTTCACATTTCTTTTTTTATAGGGAAGAAAACAAGGGAGTAAATTTTCATAGCCTATGGCAATCCCCACATCACAAGCTTTCATTCGACACATAAATCATTAAGTTAGTTCATCGCATTCAAAAGATATGGTTGAACAATCACATTCAAAAGATATGGTGAACATATGTACAAATCCACAAACTGATAAACCAACAAACTGACAAATGATGAACAAAAGTTAATAGGAAGACAGATGAAAAGAGCCCCCATTGAATGATGTAATACAGTTCTGGAATCAAACCACTTGATGCACTATCATCAAGCTCCAAATGACATTCAGCCATGATTTCCAAATCATGACTAATTTCCTAATAAAGAGAGGATATTTGGTCATTATTTTAAGTGCTATAATATTGATTTTCTTTTTACCCTTCTCTATATTGAAATCATTCATGCTACGAATAGATTTACTGTGGGAAAGCAGAAAATTTTATTTATTTATAACCTAACAGCATTACATACAAAAAAATTTATTTGCGAGATTCCTCTGGCACTATTTCTTTTTAAAGATTATATCCTATGTGAATACCCTGGCATTATTTTCTAAGGAATGCAACCCTGGTGTTATGAATACCAAATGCAAACAAAACATCTTGACAAGAAATGGAAAATTTTATTAACAGCATTAAATAAAAGCTGGACAACATCAAGAAATTTAGAATTTACATTGTCAAAAAGTGGATCCATTAGGCCTCTTTTTCAAAATTTAAGTCCTCCAATCAAAATAAATATTTCTGCACAAACCAGAAAACTACATTCTTTGCTTAAATTAAATGGTAACTGAGAGTAAGCATAAAATTAAAATAAGCATATGCCTATTTTATAATAATCTCATATTTATAACCCTATAATATTGCCTCTAATTAGGAAAAATTGGGAACTACTCAATGCCACTACTAGTAACTACCCAATTAGTGCCACTGCTAGTAACAAACTTAAAAAACAAAGTGTCATTCTTAAAAGTATCTTACAGAACAATGTCGAAGTAAATGAGATTGTGGAATGTCATTTTTGATGTGTTTTACACAGTGTAGGATCAAAATCATTTTAACAGGTTAAATAATGATTATTTATTATCTACATACTTGTAATACATGCTTCCATCTATTGGCATATATAAATGCCGCTTGTGGCTAAAATTGCCTGAATAACGCCTATATGAAATATAAAAGGAATGTTCATAGCGCTAATTAGAGGAGATCTTGATCAGCAGCTGGTAGCTCAGTGGTCCAGAGCACCTGACATGTTATCAGGAGGTCGTGGGTTCGTATCCCACCCGGCTCAAAACAATTTTTCCTCTAAGATTTAAATCGATGCTAAAGTGCTGATTTGTTACTAGGACAGAGAAGAATCCTAGAAGCTACTCCTAGCTTTTACAGGTCTTCTCATACAGGGACATGCCCTACTAATATATCAATTAAACACTAATTTTTTTCCTACATTTTCATTCACTTTGACTTAAGCTTTTGCTATGTTCTCATGCTGAAAAATCCATTAAACAAATATTAATATCCAGAAAACAGCTTTCAAAATTATATTAACCATATGGTGTTTCAGAATTTTCAATTTTAACAAAATTTCTTCCCAATTTAAAATTATTATTCAGATGAAACACTTTCATTTGTTATGCAACATGACCTTCATAAACCTGTTAGTCACTACAGGAGGAAGTTCTAAAGTTCAACTGTTTTCTGCCAAAAAAAAGTAAAAAAAATTATCTTCATTGAAGAACACAGAAAATTGCACTCAAATCCTATGGCATATCACTGCAGTCTCAATCTCTGTCATGTGATGTCACTCATACAGTAAACTGTGTTAAATGTCAGTACATGCTTTAATAATGTGCAACAACAGTAAAAAGCTTGTTTCCTTCATATCAGCATAGAGGAACTATGGCTTAACTCTCGCATCATACAAAATAAATAAAAATTAGATTTCTGAATAGAAATAATAACTATTATTGTCGAACTCTCTACATTTTTTTTCTTTTGTGTTTTTCCAAGTGGCATGCCATATGCTCCTTAGACAAGCCACCATTGGGTTAATGTGATACCTATTTTACAAGATTCATGTCAAGAACTAGATATACATTAGAAACTTCTACAACAGTATCAAAAGAAATTAGTGAAATATTTTTATGAAAATTTTCAGTGTAATAAGCATCAACAGCTTAATTGATTCACTGCTTTCATGTAGTCGTGAAAGCTAATTAAGCCTTGTGATGGTCCACCCATTCACTTTTACTTTTCCTTAATCAGTTTTATTTTATTCAAAAAAAAAATAAATAAAATAAATACCCCCTCAAGCAGCTGTTTGCCACAAAGGTCTGACAGGAGCCTGTCAGTTTATATACCACAGTAGAAGATCTGAGAGGATGGCAGGACCTCAGCAGAAAATAACACGAACATCCCTGCCTTACCCAGGCTCGAACCCAGGTCCCTTAGATCAGTAACCAAACATGTTAACCACTCGGCTACATTATATTTATCATTTGGGGATTATTTCAGTTAGACTTAATCATATTCTCTCTTCTGATCCACTAAAGGAGTTGCGCATGTTTAGGACATGCTCCCTCTTGCATCATAGCTAGCGCAATCATCAGATTATGCAAATGTTTTGCCCAGCATGGAACACACACGTCAGTTGTATGCTGCATATAATATTAAGTGATGTTAGGTCACAGAGATAGTGGCAGTAGAGAGTCAGTGATGATAGTAGATATCAGTAGTAAAGTAGAAATAATAGTAGATGGAGTCGGACTACTTTTATGTTCATCAGTTTATATGGTGAGTCGTGAATTTTTTTGAAATAAACTTTCTTACATGAATATTTGACTTTGCTATTTTTTCCCTTGAGCAACAATAATTGATTTTGATTAAGATATAATTTTAAATATTTGACAATCTTTTGATTTCTTACTCAATAAGTAATGCCCATATATTTAACAAATCCTGATTTAACTTTATTTGGCGAGTTAATATTGCCTGGCACCCAATATGCTATCCGGAGTTTTAATTTGGATCAGTCAAAAGGTCCAAAGAGAAGTTTAATAATCTTTGGAGCATTACAGCCTATGTAAAGCATATGAGAAAATTATATTTTACCGTTCCCATTCAACATTTACTAATACAATTATACAAATAAACATTAAATGTGCAAACACCCTATTCTATACTTGAGGGAAATGTTATAAACCACACAAATGGGAATAAATATTATAAAACACTCAATACAGACATTACCTCACCAAGAACTTCATAACGCCTTTGATTGTAATCATGATCATCTTCTTTCTCCTGAAACTGGTAAGGTACTCCAGTTTCTATATGCCTTAACTGACCAACTGCAAAGTACAATAAACTGGTTTACATTAAATGCCACTTTAATATTCAATATAGTCACAATTAAACCAATATCACTTTTATAGCAATATTTAAGCAGATATATGTAATTATTCCTTAAAATATTTCAGTAACTATCAAGCAGTGTAGAACTTATTACAATACATCAGCTATAACTGATTAATAAGAAACATATGTACAAAAACACATAAAAATCAACAATGTCCCGTTAGATGATAATGCTACTATTTCCATAATGACCCAATTCATGTAGCATAGCTTGCATCCACAATAATTGGAAAGATGGTTGAGAAATATCTTTGGTCATTTGTACCCTGCAAATTGATTATTTCCCTGATGAAAGTTCACAAATGTATATTATACGGTGTAGATGACCTTAAATGTTTATCATATTTGTTTAGGAAGTTTTCCTCTTTTCAAATTATTACTGGATGTAAACCTGAAAGTTGTGTCATTATCATATAATAAAATAAATAAATACCCCCTCAAGCAGCTGCTTGCCACAGAGGTCTGACAGGAGCCTCTCAGTTTATATGCCATATTAGAAGGTCTGAGAGGATGGCAGGCCCTCACCAGAAAAACGACACAAACAGCCATGCCTTACCCAGGCTCGAACCCAGGTCCCTTATACAGGATCAATATAAAAAATACATATAGTTTAAAGTGTTATATTTTATTAAATAATTAAGTAATAAAAGTAACTGTATAACAAAATGTCAAGAAACTCTCAGTTTTGTTTTATGTTCAACAGACTTCAATTGGAGTGTTACTAGTGACATGATATTCAAATTCTGTCATACACACTCAGCATGTCTGTTGTAACATTTGTAATAACAGCTGCAGTGATTGTTTCCTTTAACCCTTAATGTACCATAGCTGGGTGTACCGTTTTCACTTTTCTGATTCTGGGAGTCACCAGTCAGTCTACAGTTTTGTAGTGTAACATCATAATTTTTTTTTTTTTTTTTCGAACAGAAACTGGCATTTTTTTTAACTGTTTCTAATCAAATATTGAACATAACATTTCAGTCTTTAATCTACATTTTTGTCTTGTTGATTCTGCTTGAAAAATTTATGAAAAGTAAAAAAAAAACTTACTTGAGCCTGTGCTGATTGTATGCACATGTTGAATCACTGTAATAGCATCAAGTAGCAATGATTTCGTTTATGCTTTTATTCTGCCTTACAGTAGTAGATTCGGATTTTGATTTCTAGTACATTGATCTATTTATAGCTGTAGCAGAGTTCTAATGCTTTTTAAACTTTTAACGTAAGTTACTGATTTTATTACTACTGGAAGTTGTGTCATCCCATAACTTTGCTGAATGCTTTGGGTCAATATTTTACACTTTCAATTTCAGACTTTTTTTTACTCTGGTGTTTCTGAAATTATTTTTCATTGCTTTCCAAATGCACACTGTGATTATAAAGAATAATTTGGAACAATCAAAAATGAAGTCATTAGTGATCTCTAATGGCTGATATCAGAAGAATTGTAGGATTATGTATTAGTGATCTCTAATGGTTGATATCAGAAGAATTGTAGGATTATGTAATTAGCCTAAAAGTACAATATTTAAAAGGCAGAACTTATTTTAGCAATAATTTTGATAATATTTTAACCAAATACACTAATTAACATTAGGATATTATGATTTTTAACCAATTTTTGCCGAAATTTTAAAAATAAACTTTTCTTAGTAATTATGCAGCTTTACATTAAAAAAATTCATTCTCAATTTCAGTGCTTGAGTGAAGCTTTAATGCTTTGAAATATTTTTATTCAATTTTTTTCAAAGTTCTTTATCATTTTTTTTTTGATATATTTCTCAGTTCTTATTTAAATTATCACGTTTTTAAATTGAAATGAATATTTTATGACACCACTCTCTTAACTTAAAGACTTAAAGTTTGCCAATAGCCAAAAATCTAATATATGCATTATTTGCATAAATCACTAAAAAATTTAGAACACTAAATAAATGAAAGATTTAAGAATCAATGGAAATATTATTAACTTATTTATATTAGAATAAGAAAAAAATTTGGAAAAAATGCAAAAAAAAAAACATAAATAATTATCCATATTTTTTATTTTTACTGAACTAAAAATAGAAAAAAATACAGCAAATTTTGCAATATTTAAAAAAAAATGTTTAAAAACTTGAACTACTATTTCGTCCCATGGCCGAGTGGTTAGCGCGCTTGGCTACTGATCTAAGGGACCTGGGTTCGAGCCTCGGGTAAGGCATGGACGTATGTGTTGTTTTTCTGCTGAGGTCCTGCCATCCCCTCAGACCTTCTACTTTGGCATATAAACTGACAGGCTCCTGTCAGACCTCTGTGGCAAGCAGCTGCTTGAGGGGGTATTTATTTTTTTTATTTTTATTTTTCATAGAATTTTTGCCATTTTATTAATCACAAAATGCTTTTTCTTTTGATAATTCAATTCCCCTTCATTATTTACTCCAGGATGAGGTTTTAAAGTTGTGCATTTTATTCTCTGAAAAAGCTTCAAAATTAACTTGGCCACCAGAGGGAGACCAGTTTCAAAAACCTGACACTTTAAGGGTTAAATGAGGTATTTTTTTTTTAATAAACAATATTTTTAATGTATCCCCAAATAAAAGAAGTCCAATGGAGTCAAATGGGACTTCTTGGGGTCCACACGATTGGTCCACCTCTACCAATACAATGATTTGGAAATTTTGTATTTTAGACATTACACAATACAAACTCTACACCATCATTAACAAGGAGTTTCTTGACATTTTGGACACAAAATTACTTTTTTTTTACTTAATTCTTTGATAAAATAAAACAGTTTTAAATATGATATTCATTTATAATGACCATGTATAAATAATATGAGCAACATAAAGAGCATTTAATTTTGTGGAATAAAATAGCATAGATTAAAAAAAAAGTTATATTTTGTACTTTTTTTTAATAAAAGCAAAATTTTATGACATTCCTTCATTTCAGCTATGAAATGTTTTTTAAAAAATATTCTTACCTTTTTTTACAAATGATTCTGCTATTCTAATATAAATATACACTTCAGAATATTTATTTTGTTACTTAAATCTCATATTTGTTTTAATTTTTTGTTTTTATCTACTTCAAGTACTGTATACATGGATCCAACTTTGGTTTTTGATTTGCAACATATGGGACACAGAAAGGCCATATAAACTACTCCTAGTTTGTATAGGCCTTCTCATACAAGAACATGCCCTACGAAAACTGAAGGCATTGCAGACCACTGTCTCAGTTAGAGTTAACATAACACACAAATTAAAAATAACTTAAAATTCTCTGTCATTAAGCAATAAAATTTTAAAGTTTATCCTCCAAACTATTTGCATGTCAAAAGTTTTTAGGAGAAAACTCAAAAGCTTTTCGGAGCAATGACAGTGCTCAGTCTTCAGTGAAAAGAGACCTAACATCACCAGATAGTGTCACTTCACTGAAGACAAAGCTCTGTCTTGCTCCGAAAAGCTTTTGAGTTTTTTCCTAAAAACTTTCAACATGCAAATAGTTTGAAGGATAAACTTTAAAATTTTATTGCTCAATGGCAGAGAATTTTAAGTTATTTTTAATTAATTTCTGAGTAAGAAGGTCCTTTTAATTGTGTAACACACAAAGTTTGCATGCTGGAACAGTAGCTAGCTCCCTAACCACTATGCCAGTTGAAGTATGCTATAGGGCTTTTTTACCTTTCCATTGTTACAAAATATGGTCACAAAATGTCATTACTCTTTTTGATTCTGATGGAATCAATATAAATTAGTAACAATCACCAAATGTAAGCTTAACAATAAAAAATTTTACTTTTAAAATAAGATAATTTAAAAGAAATGATAAATACATGGGATAAATGAATAAATTTTTTATTAAAAAGAAGCTTTGAGAAATGAAAATATATTAGCCCTTTTCACTCCAGATGTTTTTTATGTATGAGTTGTTAAATAGTAGATGTCACAGTAGCGGCACCTATGGAGTGCAAAGGGTTAAAGAACATTGTACTGCCAAGACACCAACTACCTTTTTCTATACTATATTTTCAGTCATAGAATTTTATGACATGAAAATGTTTTCAGCACACTGTTTTTCTTTAATAGTTTAACCCTTAATTATGGTGATTGGGTCTGCTAGACCATATAGCATTGTTGAAGCACCAAAGATTGGGACATACCAAAATAAGAAACTGCTATAGGACTTCTTTACCTTTCCAATATTACAAAATATTGTCACAAAGTATCATTATTCTTTTTGATTCTGATGGGATCAATAGAAATGTATTTTGATCCATCTGAACATCCAACATAAATGACGAAATTGGAGTTTTCCAAACAGCAAACGATTGTTAAAGTAAATTTTTCTACTAGTACAAATAAATTTCAAAGTTTTCAATAACCAAGAAAAAGTAACATAAATGTTTTTCCCCTTATGAGTAATTTTAATTACAGTAAACTTTCCATGTGCACGAGTTCCATTTGTGCAAATCTGAATGTACACAAACTATCTTTAATGTCCTCTTTTTTTTGTACGTGAACCAAAATTCAAATATACTCCAGTTAAGACTGTTTGGCTACCCCTATCATTATAATAATGAATATTAGTTAGTTACCATTCTCATTATAGTGGCAAAAATTTAGTTAGTTATCAATGTCATTATTAACAACAAAATAGAAAAGACCGCCATTCTGGGCAGTCTTGTTTGCCAACAAATGCTACATTTTTATCCACATTTGCATTACAATCTATGTTAAATTATTTGTATCTTAAATTTTATTATTTGTATTAATATTATTATTTGTATTAAAGTGCAATTATGCATGGAGCCATGAAGGAGAATAAGAAGATCACGAGCTTAGAAAAGAAGCTCGAGATTATCTCAAGGACTGAAGCTGCTGAAGGTGCATCAGCTATAGGGTGTGCATTTGGAATTAATGAATCCACGGTGCACATCATTCGCACAAAGGAGGAGGCCACAAAGCAGATTAAATCTATATGTAATTGTTTTGTAAAATTTTTCAATTTCTATTTTATGCACCTTTTACAAAAATAGAGTAAACCCATTTCTTCTAATCTTTTTTTATCATTTTTATCTGTATTATTTTACATAATTTACATAAATAATTAGTTTACTAAAACGTATATAGGTGTAATTGCAAGCAATCCTGGACTAACTCCTTATTTCCTATTGTTTCTTGAGCTCCATTTGCACGAATTTAATGTGCTTAAATATGATTGAATGATGCCATCCAACGTTCCACTATACAGGACAGTACTACATCGTATGGATGGCACCAAAAGTCACCTTCGCGTGCTGGTTGAGGCCTATCGGAATGCTGACATTGAGGCTGCAAAGCAGCTGAGAGAGTACCTATTGTCTGCATTACTTTATATTATCGGAATCTTCTGTTTATTCATATCTCTAATTTTGGTACTTTCGAATTTTGAGCCTTTTGTGCTGGTTGATATCTATCAGAATGCTGACATTAAGGTTGCAGAGCAGCTGGGAGAGTACCTATCATCTACATTAGTTTAATATTATTGAAATCAATTAGTTCATTCATATCTCTGATTATGAAACTTTCGAAATTTGAACCATGCCGATGATTTATTGCCAATATGGTTAGGTAGCATTATGGTCTAATTTTTACTGCAACTCTGCACATGAATGTGCCAAAGTCTATCATTTTTAAGGGTAAATTCGAGCTCTTTTAATTTTTTTTTTTTTAAATATGATATTCACTACTTAAATATCAATTATTTGGGACAGATGTCCAAGTTCGAAGCTCTCATAGTTTTGTGGATGGTTGGGTGAGGGGACTCACTGGACAGCTGTTGGGAAAAGGGTATCAGCCTCCTGTCTAGGCCATCCAGTGTGTTCTTTAACGTGCACGGGTGTCTCTCTCCCATACACAGGACCACGTCTTAACACCCCATCCAACGGACAGCAGCCTTTTCAAACCCAACAGTGACCCTTATTCACTGTAGGCAGGTGGGGAGTTTGGCAGAGAATAATCTCTACACTTGCCCAGCTGGAACCCGAACCTGATAATTGCAGGTTACGAGCCTGGCATACTACCAACTGAGCCTCCCCTGTCCCCGTAAAAAAAAGAGAGAGAGAATAATAAGAATAGAAAGAAGGAGGGAAAAGGAAAAAAAGAAATGGTTACAAAAAATAAGAAAATAGTGATAAAAAATAATAAGTAAAGGGAGGGGAGAGAAAGGGGGATGGAAATAGTGAGAAATAAAATAAGATGGGAGATAGAAAAAATAGATATAAAATCTTGATTGAAGTACAGCCATTGTTTGAATTTGTTATTTGTTTATGGTTGGAAATGTCAATCATGAGAATATTTTTAAGAAATATTTATTATTATTATTATTGATATAATTAATTTTAATTTTGGAAGGATATGAAGTATATATTATTATTATTGATATAATTAATTTTAATTTTGGAAGGATATGAAGTATAGTAAAGTATTAAAAAGGGAGCGTGGCGTTGAAAGCGTTCACAAAATCCGTCTCGACGTGGATTTGTGCTGCCACGAACATCGAATCATGCCAAACTGAGAATTGACCAAACTGAGAACCAAACTGAGATGAGGGACGGATGGCGTTAGCGCTCCACAAGTTGTGACATAATACATCTTCGGTCCAGCAGTCATGTGGAGGATGCCACAAGTCGAGGTAATCCCCAACAAGCATCATCTGACCTTGTCTATGGAGACTGCATGCCAAGGGTAGGTGGGAAGTTGGGGGGAAGGAAATGAATGCAAGCCTGCTAGAGCTTACGCATAGAGTGGTGTCTTGTAAAAATACTTGTGGTCTTTGGAAAGAAGTGAAATATTGAGACATGTTGGATAATCAAAAAATAAATTTACAAGTAGGCAATTATGGACACACACACTGTTTCAGTAATTTTAAAAATAGGTTTGATTCTATTTATTTTAAATATTTTTAAGAATTTGTGTACATAACAACCCTAAGGACCATATTTAAAATGTGCAGAACCATATCAATATCATTAGCCTTGTTAATAATAATTTTACAAATAAAAGAAAAAAACAATGTGAGAAAATAAAAGAATTTTCTCCATTTATTCAATCTTAAAGATTTATTATTTTCATATTTGAGTTTGGGCGAAAGCACCTTACAAGGCAGCAGAGAGATAAAGATATAAAATGTATGTTTGGGGGGGGGGGGGGCGGTAAAAGTGACAAACCGAGTTCTGAAACTTAAAGTTAATATACAGAAATTCGGTCAAAGCCAGCAGAAATGGCTTTAGAGGGTAAATATAATTACTGACTGAGTTTGTGAATTTATGTAAGTAGAGAACTCATTGGAGTGTGGGGGAGAAAGAAAGAGGGTAAGCAGAGAGAGAACAGGAAAAAAGATAAAAAGAAGAAGAGAAAGAAAAAATAAAAAAAATAAAAAATATACATATATATATGTTAAAAATGGGAAAAGGGAAATAGAATTTGGGAATTAATATAAAGTGGGAATAGAGACAATACCAACCACAAAGGGGAGAATTCTTCACTTCTTTAGGAAAATTAGGTATTTTAGATTTTCAAACTAATCTCTATTTTAAATCAATTTTCTAAATTTAAAAATCTTTAAGTCATAAAATTATTGCTGAATTTCTTAATACAAACTCCCCTTTGGAATAGAGTCTAGCAAATTAATTAAAAGATCTTAAAAAAAAAATTTTAAAAAAGGGTTTAAAAAAGTTAAAAAAATTAATTAGTTTTAATTTTAAAAAATCAAAAAAATGTAATAATATATAGATTGAAAAATGGAAAAAATGAATGAAAATATACGAAAATAATCATCACTTTCTTAATAGTTTCTAATCTCCTGTTAATCTAACTAAAAAATTACTTGAGAAAGCCTGAATAAGGACCTCTCATCACCCAGTCACATAGAATAATAAAATATTTTGAGATTGGCTGGAAATGAATATTTACTTTTAATATATTAAATAAGAGTGGAAGAAGCTAAGGTTTAACTTTGCTGGTGCTGAAAGAGGTCACCGTTCAGCACGTGTACTGAGAGCGCTTCCTGTTAAGGCTTTGGGAAAGGGGATTAAGTAGAGAGTGGGTGAGGAGAGCGTCAATGCCAAGAGAGGGGGGGGGTAGGAAAGGAATGCGAGCCCGCTAGGAGTGTAAACGTTGTACTTTGGTAAAAGAGATGGTCCAGGCAGAGCAGAAGGGAAAAATAAAAATAAATTCAACAGTTACAAACTTTTAGCTATTTAAGAAATATATCACTATGAAACATACACTGTTTATATATTTTCTTTGAAATATTTTTTAAAATTAAGGAACATACAATCTGAAGGCTTTTATTATTTTTTATGTTAACAGATTTTTTGATTCATTTTGATGATATTTCGTATTTTTATATATTATTTTTTTGTTTTCTAAGAAACATTTCATTTTCATCTGGCAATGTTGAATTCTAATTCACTAACAGGTGGATTAGTTTGATAAAAAGTCGCCTATCACCAATTATACAAATTTTATGTATTTTAAATATATTAAAAAGGATTTCATTTTATGTAGACATTATTGTAATTGCACTATATTGCTCTATAATATGTTCCCATAATTTCATGGTACCTAATATATTTTTGTGTTTGGAAATCGTTGGATTTCGAATCTATAGTTCTCTGTTAATTAATATTTTGAACCAAAAAATAAAGAAATTCTAGGATTATATTCTTAATACCAATAAATCAAGAATTTTTCCAATTTTTTTTTTCCAATCTCCTATCTTATTTGCAATAAGAATACTTCCTCTGTGAATATCATTTTGGCTAACATTGATACATTTCCCTATTAACAACAATAACAAAAAGTATAGTCAAGCGTTTCCAAGGGGAGCTCAATCGCCAACCTAGTAGGGACTTGCAGCGAAACACGCCACACCGTGCTGGGGGACAGATGCTGGGTGACTGGTGTGAACTTAGGCGAAGTTTCAGGTTCTGCGCACGACCAAGGTTAAATAAAGAGAGTGCAGTGGAGGTAGGGGAGACGGGACGAGAAAGACAGGAACAGATACCCAATGTGAAGCAGGGACAACTGAAAAGGTTTAGAAGAATAATTTAGATAATATTATAATCATGTAGTAACAAAAAAAGACGTTGAGTACCTGTATAGCTAAGTAAAGATAGAAAATAAAGTTAAAGAAAAATGGTTGTTTGGAGCCGAAAGAGAAGAGATATATTCATTTCCGTTTCGAAGATATTTATGATCTTATAGGGAATTTATGTTTTTACATTTTAAAGTAGAGGTTATTATATATTGAGGGAAGCTAAAGGAGTTTTAAACTTGCGCTGGTTAAGGTCATAGGTTACTGTATCTGTACTTAGTGTGTTTGCTTCTTCGGGAGAGGATTAAGATCGCTGGGAGGTCGTGCTGCATTGAGAGTGTATGCCGAGGAATGTAGGAGGCGGGGAGGGGGGGAAGAGGGAATGAGACCTGTATGCTGCTAAGCTGGGAGAGCGAGTGTCTTGTGTTTTGCTTTGGGGAAAGAAAAGAAGAAAGGAGAGAAGGAGAAGAAATACTGAACTGTTACAGGCATTTAGCTATTTAACAAATAACGCTACAGAAACATACACTTTTTGCGATTAATAACATACATGATAAGTTAGTACCTGTTAATAAAAATTAAGTAACATACACTGTTTTTGTGATTTTAGCTTTTATATATGTTTTTTATATTTTTTTTTCTCGTTTAGACATCAAACATGAAAAGAATTAGTAGCACAACACAGATTTGTTATTTTGTTAGTAATTAAGAGAGCACAATAAAACACTTTTTTGGTAGTTTTCTATTCTTCATTTTTTTTTCTTTTTTATGGGATGTCCTTCAACCTGTTTGTTAAGCCGGGGATACTGCTATGGTGTCCTGCCCTGGCTTGAGGCTACTTACCTGAAAGCCATGAGCTGCCCTGCTACCTAGAATTTCTTGAGTGCCTGTCTGCCACACAATCGAACTGCATTTATTTCATGAAATGCATGTACACAGAATGAAACCCTGTGTACATGGAGGGTTGAGTGCACTTATATAGTGTATTAAAAATAGTTTACTTAAAAGTGCATGAATACTGTCAAGAATGTTCCCATCTGGGCTTTCACACTGCTTCTCTACTGCATAACCACACTGGTTTTCATAAATGAAGGAAAAAATGAGAAAAATCGTGATAATTCACCAAACTTGTTCATGTAACTAGTAAAGTAATGCTAAGTGAGCATATCATATACAAATTAGTCTAGGTTGCATCAATTTGAGTAATCGGATAGCGGCATAAAAATGGGTGTTTTGGAGAGGATCATTGTTTTGTGTTGTAAATGTGAGTAAAGAAATTCGAAATAGCAATTTAATAGTAATGACTTCGAGACATCATTTGCCAAATGAACTGTGGTGGAGAGCTATTGCTGGCTCAAAGCAAGCCAAAGCAGACATGGCACGATGGCTGAATGTGAGTCCTTCTGTCAATAGACTGGAATCAATTTCTTAGCACAGATTTCGCATCTCAGAGGTTTAGCCGAGGAAGTGCTAGAGTTACAATTCGACCTAACTACAACCTAAATATGATTTACCCGACCTAAATATGATTGAGCATGTGTGGGATGCTCTAGGGAGACATGTTGCTATCCTCAACCCGCCACCTGAAACAAAGGGGAGCTTATTACTGCTTTAAAGGAACAATGGTCATTACTCCCTACTGTGCTGATTCACAACATCATAAATAGTATGGAACATCACTGTCGTGCCTGCATTGCTGTAAGGGGTGACCACACTCCTTATTAAGGAACTTCGCACATTGCATTCTGACACCTCATTTTTGGACAAGTTCCTGTGTTATTTTTTGAAGAAAAATGTTTCTAGTGTAAAATATTTTATGTCATTCTGAAACTAGCATTGTAATTCATACTTTCATCAAATTTCATAAAAATCATTCATATAGTTGTTTTGTTTATCATAATTTTTCTGAGTTTTCCTTAATTTATAGAAACCAGTGTATATTAGATGAGAGCCATGTGTGATACAGATGATCCGAGGAACTCGGACTGGCACACTGTGGGACACCATGATGTGAAGTCTGTTGCTCTCTTAGAGTGGGGAGAAAAAAGAAGTAGAGCCCAATGGAGAAGAAAGGGACTTCTCACCTGACCATTGAATATTGGGAGGGCAATGGATTAAGGCTGCACCTAAGTATATATATGTGTATATACAGTGTAGTTGTGTGTTATTAAACATATCTAATCTAGAGATACTCAGCCCCTGTTTTCTTATTAAGCACATTAACTAGAGTGTGAATAAGGTCTAATAAGGACATTCTGCTGACAGATTCTCTTAAATTAAGAAGAAAAATTGTGACACATACATTCATTAAACCTGTAACCAAATCCCTCAAGAGTTTTTGGAAAATCTTCATCCTCTTCATTATCTTCTTCAAAAGCTACTGATTTATGCTGCTTTTTAAGAGGTGGAGATTCACTTTCAGTTCCTGAAAATTAATTCTATCTTTAATATTATAAATAATCTTGTAAAAAATGTAAACTATATGAAAGCACAATTTCTGAAACAAATTATACACTGATTTTTTGGGGGAAAAACTCTAGTTGGATTGCTTTTGCCATTTAGCAACATTTTAAATTAACATATTGAGCTAACTGACAAAGGCAAAAGAAGCCCTTAAGACACAGAACAATGAGAAAAGAGATACACTGAAATGGCATTTAAAAGATCATGAGAATATCTTATCAGGACCATCCAGATTATTTAACCTTTCCTACAGCAATGGCACCTGTAAGTGTTTTCACTTACTTTTCATTTACTTTAGAATTTCTAGCAATTTACTAAGTAGAATAAATTGCTGTCTATTTCGTATATAATAGAATATGTCTCTGATTGTTAGTAACCTTAAAATGAGATGTTTTAGGCCAGATAAAGCATGGATATTTCTTTGTGTTCTCTTTATGCTGAGCTGTCACCTTCCTCACAGACCTTCTCTTTGATGTATAAACTGACAAGATCCTGTCAGACCTCTGTGAGAAGCAGCTCCTTAAGGGGATATTTATATTCTTTATTTACTCAAATCACCTCAGCCTGCATTATAATTCACATTCAATGCATCGAAACCTTTCACACTTCCTATGTACACTTTCTGATATTTTCTTGTTTAATATGAATAACTATCAAATAGCAGCTTATGCTTTCTTTTTTCACAACAATCAGCTCTTTGTTTGGAAAACTGATTGAAATAGCAATTTCATAGTAATGACTTCGAAACATCATTTGCCAAATGAACTGTGGTGGAGAGCTATTGCCTGGCTCAAAGCAGGCCAAAGTCAGTCAGACATGGCACAATGGCTGAATGTGAGGTCTTCTGTCCATAGACTTGGAATCAATTTCTTAGCACGGATTCCGCGTCTCAGAGGTTTAGCCGAGGAATTGCTAGAGTTACAATTCAACCTAACTACAACCTAAATATGATTTACCCGACCTAAATATGATTGAGCATGTGTGGGATGCTCTAGGGAGACACGTTGCTGCCCTCAACCTGCCACCTGAAACAAAGGGGAGCTTATTACTGCTTTAAAGGAACAATGGTCATTACTCCCTAATGGTCATTACTACTATCAACAATCAGTTTTTTGGATGCAATCACTGGTTTGGTATTTACACCATTTTTTTTTTTACAGTTTTTTTTTTTTAGTAATGTATTTTGAACTCAGATATTTCAAAACAAAATGAAAACCTCTGAAATATTATCCCGTTCAATTTATGATAAGACCCACAAAGGTAGTAGCTTATTTACAGTTTATGACAGAACAAATGACTATGCCATCCCAGGACTCCAGCAGTCATAATGTCAATGAAAATCAATGCAATATCATAATATTTTTCTTAAGGTCATTACTAATGCTAGCTAAAGAAAAAGGAAAACAAAAAACCTGAACCAACTAGGTCTAGCAGGACCAACTAGGTGAAACCAACCTAGGCCTAGCAGGTTCCAGTATATGAGCCATCTTCACTTTCACCAGTCGTCTGACCCAGAGGACCCTGTAACTAACACCTCCCTCCAATCCCACCATAACTGGTAAACATTTATTACATTCTTATTCTAGACAAGCTGCATTTCTTTAAATAGGTTGTATTCTTTCATTTTTAGCATTACAGTAATATATCTCTTTATTATTGCATCAAAGAAATACTGTAAGTGAAAAATAAAACAGTATAATGAGAAAAAGATGATGAAAATAGATATATGAGAGTTGAGGCAATGTTTCCCTCTATGCCTACCATTTGCTTTATTTTTTAATGGAATAATTACGTTTGGTTTACACATTTTTAATTTACACTGCTGTTTTTAAGAATGTGCCATTCCGTGGTCAAGTGGTTAGTGCACATTAGTGGTTAGAATGCGCCATTCTGTGGCCAAGTGGTTAGAGCACTTGGCTACTGATCTAAGGGACCTGGGTTCGAGCCCCGGGTAAGGCATGGATGTATGTGTCATTTTTCTGCTGAGGTCTGCCATTCTCACAGACCTTCTATTATGGTGTATAAACTGACATGCTATTAGAGTATAAAAAATTATATTCTAATAAATTTTAGACCTCTGTGGCAAGCAGCTGCTTGAGGGGGGTATTTATTTATTTAAGAATTCAATTCCCATGTAAATCAGGAGGTAACTGTATTTACAAAATTGAATGATATTACAAAATTGATTGCAAAATTGAATGATATGCCAACACTCTTACTTGATACAGAAAGATTACAAATGTAGTTAGAGCAGAATACCCTTCTTACATATACAAAAACTCCTAAAATGGCAATTGGCTTGTCAAAACAGTGTACACCAGTAAATCATTAAAAATAACTTTCATGCATTTTTTTTTCTGTGTAAAACACTTTAAATTTGTA
Organism: Ryuthela nishihirai; assembly: GCA_038380435.1. Classification (NCBI taxonomy): domain Eukaryota; kingdom Metazoa; phylum Arthropoda; class Arachnida; order Araneae; family Heptathelidae; genus Ryuthela; species Ryuthela nishihirai. The sequence continues at coordinate 41,417,206 of JAWZYU010000011.1, read as the reverse complement.
GCCCTTTAAGTGCTGTTATTAACTGACCAACCATACACTGGCTGTGGTAGAGTCAGTAAGATATCATGATGATCACACACATAAAACTGCATCAAATTAAAAAAAAATTGTGATCAACTTTTTACGAAAAATATGTTTATCACCCTAATGCCAGGTAAAATGACACCCCACCTCTCCCTAAAGAGTCTGCCACTATCTGTTGGTAATAATCAGTAAACTAGTCGCTAAACAAATTGTTTGTCAGACGAAAATTAAACGATATTTTAAAAAATACTCAAACATATATCTGGTTGAAAGGAAAACATTAGTAGTTATTTGATACCAAAAACTACACATCAAAAAATTATACTCTAACAAATTTTATTACAGTTGTTGTATACCACTTAGTCAATTACTGCTAATACACTTGATTTCTCTTTGAAAGTCAATCATTTGACTAGTCAATTTCCCACTGAATTTTAATTACCCATACTTACAATCTTTCTGTGTCAGGTAAGAGTATTGGCATAGCACTGAAGTTTGCAAGTACAGGCACCTCTTGATTTACTAGTTAGGAAATTATTACATTAATTCTCAGGAACCTAACGAATTCACAATTAAAAGGACCTTCTTGCTCAGTAATTAATTAAAAATAACCTAAAATTTTCTGTCATTGAGCAATAAAAATTAAAGTTCTTCCATTCAAACTTTTAACATGCAAATAGTTTAAAGGATAAGCTTTAAAATTTTATTGCTCAATGGCAGAGAATTTTAGGTCATTTTTAACTATCTAATTCATTAGTCCTGAGAAAATGTTCACAAATAAAAAAAAAATTCATAAATCAAAAATAAAATTACTATAAGAAATAACAATAAATATGGATTAGGGGAAGTTATATCATTAAATACCAAACACAATAAATATATATATCATTTATACACCTTATATTCATTTTGTTATTGTATAAATATAAAATAAAGATATAAGCAATATTTATTTTTAACTTGACATCATATAGGTATTGTGCCAACTCTTGCATTAAGTTCTGGCTGAAGGTTGATGGAGATAGTGAAGGTTACATGAGAAGGAGGGGACCATATGATGAGGCTGATGACAGTGGTGGTAATGCTGAGGAGGTGGAGGGCTTTGCTTTCTTGGTAGGCAGCTGAGGGGAACAATTTTCAGATGTTCAAATGGCTTATGATCATGTGTTACACACAAATTCACCTTTCATAACCTTTACAGTGTATATTTTTTTTTCTTCTCTAAAAATGAAACTCAATTTCTGAGCCTCATTATGATACAACTAATGAATGAAATAGTTTGCCGCCTCCTCTCACTGTTTCCTATGACGTTGAATTACATTTTCATTCATTAAATCTTCCTTATGTGCTATTAATAACTCAGCTACATCTTCTAAATCTCTGTCTTCAAAGCCAACTTTTTACTGTCAACAAACAACTAATTTAGCAATTTTCCCTTTCATATTTAAAATATTGTCATCAATACTGAACAGTAACCTACATACAAAAAATAATTTAATTCTGAACAAAAAATATAAAAATTAAAAGGAAAATAAATGGTAGGTAAGCAGAAGAAAAAGTTGCAGTTCATTTGTAATGAGTTTTGAAAACTGATTAATCAACTTTTGACACTTAAAGGGTTAAAATATGAAAGCAAAGATGTTTGCTTTGTAGACATCTCTTTTCTTTTTAAAATTTCTCAATATGTCTCAATGTAACAAGAACATTTCTCATTAATTTTGAGCTTCTTTCTGAGTTTAGATCATCTTCATCCAGGATAGTCAAACCTTCATCAAAGAGTTGAAATACTTTGGATAAGTGATCTAATGAGCATGTGTACCTCAGTCACAGCTGTTACTGCCTCCTCTCACTGTTTCCTATGAAATTGAATTGCATTTTCATTCATTAAATTTTCCTTATGTGCTATTAATAACTCAGCTACATCTTCTAAATCTCTGTCTTCAAAGCCAACTTTTTACTGTAAACAAACAACTAATTTAGCAATTTTCCCTTTCATTTTTAAAATATTGTCATCAATATTGAACAGTAACCTATTGACTAGGTAACTCTGTGAATATTATTTATTGATTAAATCATTAATAATGCTAATAGCATGAAATGACTTATTTATTTACATCTTACTCAGTGCAACATTAAAGGAAATAGTTGCAGTTCTCGATTATAGATGGCACCAAGCCCAGGTGCAGAAATCACAGATTAGTAAGCCATATTAGTTAAAAATGACAGAGTTGGCATTTAGACTCTGGCACACTCTGGCTTGTATCTATAGAGACATGGGTTCAAATCCCACACAATGGCAAAACTTTTTCCCACAAAACTATATTTTATGGTCATTCACATTAGACAAAAAAAATGACAGGGAAATTGAAGTGGAAAAAGAAAAAAACCTGTTTTTAAACTTGAATTCAAGTTCTATCACAGATAGAGACCTTTTAAAGCAACACTGGATATCATGGGGGAGGGGGGGAACCAAAACTCAGGGCTGGGGGTATATTATTTGATAAATTATGGAGGCCCAAATTTGTTAAAAAGCATATTAAACTCCCAAAAATTAAGTGCATTCCCCACTGCCAAGTAAACACTATGTTATTCCACAAGGCATATGAATTTTGACTTACGACTATTATTTCTATGTGGACAGATCCAGCGTATTTCTTGATTTCAGATTTCATTTATATAAAATTCACAGACCAACCATTCATAATTGTGCAACAAACATTTAGACATATTCACAAACAAATTGAAGCAAATGGAAGGTCTAATAAACAAAAGAACTTTGGTCAATCAATCATTATAAAATATTAATTTTAAAAAAAATCATTATTTGAAAAATGTGAAAGAAAGTTGTTTTTTTTTTTTAAATTGAGCATTTTGAAATTATATGAAAAATTTAGTTTTCAAGTAATTAAGAACAAACTATTGCTAGCAAGGTCACCTAGATTCTCAAAATTTTAAATTACACATCAAGAAATTATGTGAATAATTATGACAGCTTATATCAATAGAAAATGTATCTTGTAAAACAGGGGTTCACAACATGGGTAAATTTTTTTGGGGTACGCTTTGTACATGGGTAAATTTTTTTTGGATTATGCGGTAAAATTTTTTGGGGTATGCCATGAGAGCTAAAAAGTTGTTAGATCTAGTAACAAAGTAGCTAAATCGGCAACACTGCTGCGCAAAAATGTAATTTTTTGTGTTTATCACTATATGTAATTTATGAATACAAAATTTATTCTGTATATATATATATGCTTTATTTTATTCCCATTGTTATACTATAACTATAGTTTTATCTATCTATACAAGTGGTACGCCATTTACATACACATTTCCAGATGGTATGTGAAGCATAAAAGGTTGAGAACCACTGTTGTAATATATCCAGTTCATAATTAGCATTCTTAAATGATTATATGAAGTTTTAATTATTATTTCTTAGAATTGCTTTTAACCATTTAATTGTTCATTAAAAGTTTCTTTATTATATAGTAACCTTTCCAGGGTCTCCATCATCTGCAGATATAGATAAATTGTGAAACCAGACACAGATGTTTTTATTACAAAACTTTTATTTTTCTGTAATATCTAGTATAATTTGCATATATGTATGTATACTCAGAAACAATGTTTTAAAGTTAATAAATTGTATTTATCTTTTAAGTTTATTTTAAAATACATTCAGATATTTTTCATTTTGCTGAACAAGTGAAAAGATAGCTGCACCTCCAGATTCATTTATCTTTCAAACTGGACCCTGGAAGGATTAAAGATATGTAAACTACTTTTCCCACTGAATTACTGTTATTTTACTACTTATATATTTTACTATTAATATTTAAATGCTCCTTCTTCTTGTACATATCTATTTCTGTTTTTCACTTCAAGATAAACTTGTTTAGTTGTGCTTCACTAAAAATCAACTTTGCAACAGGCATTTACTATTAGAATAATTTATCATATATTTTTTATTTTCAATAAATTTTATTTATTAGCAAATGATTTATTAAAAAAAATAAACACCCCTTCAAGCAGTGCTTGCTACAGAGGTCTGACAGGAGCCTGTTAGTTTATATGCCATAGTAGGTCTATGAGGATGGCAGGTCCTCAGCAGAAAAACAGCACAAACATCCATGCCTTACCCGGGGCTCAAACCCAGGTCCCTTTGATCAGTAGCCAAGTGTGCTAACCACTTGGCCACAGGACAGCATGATTTATTACACTAACATATTTTCATTCAATCTTAAATTTATAACACCAAAGAAAACAAATAGAAAAATTATTACCATCTCCATAGGTCTTTTTTTCATTATTAGTATCACTCATAGTTCCTAGCACCAAAAGGCCAATCTATATTACAAAAAGAGAAAACTTTATATTGGCTGTTTTTAATCTCTAAGTTACAAAAGATTAAAATTTTGGCATCACAAAATTCACTCCATTTTGATTCAATTAAAATTTTACCTCATTGATTTCATTATGAATAACAATGGTGTAACTGACTTGAACTTCGGGATGGCTTCACAAAAACTAATGAAACCTTCTGGATGAACATAAAAGTTACTTTTCTCGAAAATTTCAAAATTTTGTAGAAAACATTAAAAATGCTTCTAATCATATAATAATAAAATTTTTCAGTTGGTAGGTACTAATTAACAGGCTGGAAAAATTCAGTTGACCATTCACCAATACCAATGATTTTCTAATACAACTTGTTACTTTGAAAGCTCGTTACAGATTTTCAGGTAAAGACCATCAGCTTTCATTGTATACTCTTTTCTAAATGGATATAAAATCAATAAATTTTTCTCTTCTCCCCCACATTAGTACATACTTTTGATCTGGCTTGTTGCAAAAACAGCAGACTGCTTCTGGTCAAATTCTTTTAATTTCCCCATTTCTTAGTAATTAAATTCTTTCTTTAAATTTTCAAGAACAAATGTTTTCCTAATGTTGAAATATCAATTTACAGGTACAAAACTGACATCACCTTAAGGAAATTCGTACATTTTTTCATAAAAATATTTTAAATATCAATTTACAGGTACAAAACTGACATCACCTTAAGGAAATCCGTACATTTTGTCATAAAATATTTAAAAAAAAGTACCTTCTCAGGCAGCAGATTGCCAGAGGTTTGACAGGATCTTGTTAGTTTATGCACATAGTAGAAAGTTTGTGATGATGGCAGGACCACAGAATAGAAACAACACTCCATGTCTTACCCAAGGATCACACCAAAGTCCCTTAGATCACTAGCCTATGGTGCTAACCATTCATACACAGGACTGTTTTCCAAAATTTTGAATAACATATTTACTAGTATAATTTTGTCCCTACCCATTTGTTCTGAATATTGTACCTATAATGCTTTCTAAAACTTCTCATCCTTGGAGGACAAAAATATGCAATTATTTTTAGTACGTATTTCGAAGCTTACAAAATGAGAGCAACTGTTTACTGTGGATTATTTCTCTGAATATAATCTTATATTTGTAGCTATGCCATATTAACGTTGTTACCATTTTTATTATTCATAGACTGTACCTCCAACCTTTTCTACAATTTTTTAACTGTTTTTCTCCGTTTGAATAACCGACTTTTTGGTGACGCACCACTTACCTAATTAGTTTGTTTAATCCTCCCTATTATAATGAATACTTGTGCTTACCACTATAGATGCAGTATATAGTAATGCAGTTGAAGTTCTAAATAGAGAAAAACAAATGTTTGCCAGGATTAACACAAGATGCTTGGATCGATATTTTTTTTCTGCTAAAGAATACAGTTTAAAAATGAAATCACTCATACATTAAAGATATACACCTGAGTAATGCTCTTCTGCATTAAAACAGAGGAGATATGATAACGATTTTATTATACTACATAGCAATAAACATCTAACCTACGACTTGGCAGCAGCAGCAGCAGCCGCTATGCTCATCAAGGTATTATTACTAGAGTTAGTACTGGCAACGGACTCCATGAACATGTCATTGAGGTGGGACATGTATAAAATCTTAAGGCCTACTCCTCAGAGAGGCAAGAGAGAAGGATGTTTGTTAGCGTAAACAAATCTTTCGCCACGATCTTAGACAAAAATTGAATTGTGCACTAACCACTGTAAAAGCAGCAATTCGATACTTCATAGGTGAGTAATTTAAGAAAATTGTGAAATGCTTTTAAATTGAAATTGTTAAAGCAGAGAGGCCTAAAAATAAAAAAAAGCATTTAAAAATACCGTTCTCTCCTAGTATAATATCAAATGTAGTAACGATTTTTTTCATAAATGAAACTAATAATATTTACATATGAAAAGAAGGTGATTTACAGATTGAAACATCATGGAATTTATACAATATTTCAGTGAACTTTGTTTCAAAAAGAAATATTGAACTTAGACATTAATTTTATGAGACTTGTGCTTTGCAATTATATATTGCCAAAATAACACAAATTGCTTTTTTTTTCCTCAGACGAAACACCTGAAATAGGGATTTTATAATTTTGCATGTGATCTATGAAGTCTAAAAATATTTGTGTTAGTCTGCGCCTCATTTTTTTTCAATTTCAACTGAAAAAGATAAAAAAATTTCAGTTGAAATGCTAAGACTTGTCAATTGTGGTAGATGCTCCACTGTCTCTCTTTAAACAGTAGCTAGTACTATATGTTCCCAGCATTTTACTGTTTTAAAAATAAAACTTCAGAAAATATCACAGTAGGATTAATTAATGATGATGTGCCAACTTTTTTTACATTTGTTAGAAATGACACACTGTCAAATTGGAAACCCCTGTATTGAGTGAGAGTCACTTGTAGAAGATATGATAGAAATTTCAATGAGAACAAATATTACCAATGAAAATGATCACTCATGCTGTGTAAGAGGGAAGAGTCCTGAAAATTTAACGTTTTGACGTCAGTGCAAAATGAAATCCGAAGCTTAAAGAAAATGCTATGGTGATATTACTGCAAGCTAAGAGCCAAGTAATCAAACTCTTCCTCTTTAAAAGAAATATTAGATTTGTTCACTCATACTATGTAAAAGGGAAGAGTCCTGAAAAATTTAAGCGAAAGTTGACGTCAGTGCAAAATTAAATTCATAGCTTAAAGAAAATGCTGTGGTGATATTATTGCCAGCTAAGAGCCAAGCAATCAGACTCTTCGTCTTTAAAAGAAATATTAAATTTGTTTAAGGCTCAAAAGCTCATCAAGATGACATTGAGACACCAAAGCCTGTGTTTCTAGATACGGCTTTGAACCTGTTTAGAAATTCACTGCAAAAAATGCTGAAAGAAGAAATGGCAAATTTTATTGTCAAGAGGTAATTACGTTTACCATGATACATTTTTATTCTCCGAAAGGTTATTAAAAATTCAGATTCTATTTTTTTATTTTTTGGAAAGGCTTATGAATTTGTAAGAGAAAGACTTTTTCTCCAATAGCTCCGCAATTTTAACTTGGTGCAGATCTGTAGATGGCCTTCCTGGATTTATTGAAGTTTTTATTGAAGAAAATTTTACTGATAGTAAGTAGAAGCATAAGATATTCATTTTATTATTTGATGAGAAGTCAATTAGGAAACAAATACTGCTCAATGGTAAATGCTATTGTGGATATGTGGATTATGGTAATAATGCTAATGATAAAAATTCAGATATAGCTTAAGAAACTCTAATTTTTATGATTGTTTCAGTATGTTATTTTTTTAACAGGTGGTTTGTCCGGTTCAAAATATCTTACAAATTTAGCCAGAACCATATTTAACTTTTTTTTTAAGCTATAAGAGCAAAAGAGGGAAACTATAATAACCTAATGATCTTTAGTTCCAAAGTGCACACATGCAGTTAATAATTAACCGGCTGATAATTAATAAGAAAAATTGCAATTGTTTAATTTTCAGTGAAATTAAAATCATTGGCAGCAATAATGAAATGTCCAGTGACATTTTAGGTGTTTCTCACATGTGGATAATATCAAGCAATCACAGTAATGCAATGAAGGTCATTGTGTCACTTTTCTCTGAAATTGAAAAATGTTATAAGCTGTCTTTATAGCAAATCAATTATGAAAAATTTCTTGCATAGAATGTAAATTAGCATTAATTGACTCTGATCTAATGCAATCTTCTGGGTCTGCACTTATTAACCATTGCAAAGACATTTTTTTTTTCTTTAAGAAACAACATTTGAGCATTATTATGAAAAACAAATGAATGAAATAGTACATATTACACATCAAAAGAAAAAGCATTTAATTCTGGATAAAAATAATAAAAGGAAAAAAATGGTAGGGAAGCATAAAAATGCATGTTGCAGGTTCTTTTGTAGGAATTTTTGGAAACTGATTAATCAGCTTCTGTCACTTTAAAGGTTAATATTAAAATTGAGGTTTTCTCGCCCATCTCACAGTATGTGTGTGCAATTGCAAAAATTACTGAACAGTATCTTCCAGGAGAAAACTTTATATTCTCAACAACAACCATTTCATACCTAATAAAAAATTCAGATTAATGTCCTACATAGGCTTCAATGCATATTGGTGCTCAGATCACTAGATAATCATATCACTAATAGGGAATTGGATGTGGAAGTTGACAATCATGCTTATAATATGAAAAAGAAACATTACAAAACAATATGGTAAAATTAGACTTCACCATTTAGAGACACAAATGACAGAAAAATTAAAAGCCATCAGTATCAGAGCAAACATCTAAATTTGCACAAGGCTGGTAAAACATACAAACAGTGACAAAACAATACAGTGACAAAAACATACTTTACAGTACTTCATTTCTTATATTCTGTGTGTGTGTGTGTGATATGAATTTCCTACTGCCTCAGCTGAAACGAAAATAGTTTGCAGGTTTTTTTTCTTTTTTGTAGCATGAAATTTCAATTATGTCATTTGTGTGCGTGTGTGACCTTGGATTTCCTTCTGCCTTAGCTGATATAAAAGTTTACAATTTTTTTGTTCCACAAAGTTTTAATCATTTCATTTGTGTGTGTGTGTGTGTGGGGGGGGGGGGGAACTTGTCTTTCCTTCTGCTTTTGTTGAAATGAGAGAAAGTGTAAATTATTTTGTTTTTTATATATGTAGCATGAATTTCAATTATGTCATTTGTGTGTGTGTTTGTGTGAACTTTGATTTCCCTCTGCCTTATCTGAAATAAAAGTTTACAATATGTGTTTTTTCAACATCAAATTTTAATTATATCATTTGTGTGTGTGTGGGAGGAGCTTTAATTTCTTTTTGCTTCAGCTGAAATAACAAACTTACAATATTTGGGTTTTTTTATAGCATGAAATTGTTTAATTTGTTGGGGAGATTTGATTTTCTGCCTCAGCTGAATTAAAAAAAGAGTTTACACTATTTGATTATTTCTTTAAATTTTTAATAAAAATTAATATATATTTTAATGAACGAAAAAATAAAAGTGACTTTTCATACTTTTTTTTTAAATGAGGCGCAGACTAGCACAATTAAGATTTATAAATTTTGAGGGCTTTTGTTTAAGTTAAAAGGTTTGAACACGTATTAGATTTTAAAAGTTGTTTACCATTGTCCCTGTTTTAAACGGACTCAGATTAAAGTCTGCTAAGTTTACAGTCAATTTAGTTCAGTTTTAATCACATATTGAGAGCATATCGAATTTTTTCTAAATTTTCATACAAAACCTCAATTTGAAAAAGAAGCAATTTCCAGCGTCTTCGCTTTTCATCCGATATAAATCAATAACTGTGTATTAATGAAATCTATTTTGTTGTTTTAATTACTACACTGGAATAAATAAAAAATAAATAAATACCCCCTAAAGCAGCTGCTTGCCACAGAGGTCTGACAGGAGTCTGTCAGTTTATATGCCAGAGTAGAAGATCTGAGAGGATGGCAGGACCTCGGCAGAAAAAACGACACAAACATCCATGCCTTACCCGGGGCTCGAACCCAAGTCCCGTAGATCAATAACCAAGCGCGCTAACCACTCGGCCACGGGACGGCTCATACTAGAATAACCCTTTTGAAATAAAAAACAAAAAACAGCAAAGTTCTGCTTCATTTCAATCATTTGGTCGTCGTTCATTCATCGTCGTTTACCAGCCATTTGCAAGACATCATGGAATTCTTTCCTTCTTAAGCAGTTTGCAAGCACACCTGCCTGATCATTGCTGCCAATGGTACGGAAATCGGAGTCCCCAAACCCATAGCAGTTTTCATTACCGCTTCTAAACAGTATTATTAACAAAAAAATTATACAAAATCTAAATCAACTAGCGCACGCTTCTACGATAAGAAATGATGTCGCAAAAAAAGGGGGAAATTTACTTCAGATTTAATGAAAAATACATCAAGTTAATAACGCTCCAACAGGGAATTACTTTTCAGTTCATATTCACAGCGTTTCAGCAGGGGTTTTAGCTCAGCCAACAAGTTGCTGATGAATATAAAAAATAAATAAATACCCCCCCCCCCCTCAAGCAGCTGCTTGCCATAGATGTCTAACAGGAACCTATCAGTTTAATACTCCATAAATTATTTTTTACTCTCTCTCAAGGTCGCCGCTGATGGGACACTGTCCCGAACACTCTGCTCGACGGTATCCCAAAGATACCGAAATTTAAATCTGGGCTTCTAGGTGACCAATTCATTATTTCAAAGTCAGCAGAATGCTCCTGCAACCATGCAGTAGCCAACGTGGACCTGTGAGATGAATAGTTGTTTTGCTCGTAGACGCCATCTCCATTGGGATGCATGATGTCCATAAATGGGTGTAAATGGTCAGCCATGAGTTCTACGTACCGGAATCGTCAGTAAACGTACCAAAGGTCCCACAGAAGTCCAACTGAAGACACCCCAGGCCACCACTGAGCCACCACCAGTTTGTATTGTTCCGACTTGACATGCAGGATCCATGGCTTCATGGGATTTGTGCCATACCCTCAGTTGGCGTGATGAAGTTTAAATCGGGATTCATCCCTCCAGGCTATCCATTGCCAATTTTCGATGGTCCAGTTTCGATGTTCTTTAGCCCAGGCAAGGCATTGAGCCTGGTGTCGTGCCTTTAGAAGTGGGAATCTACTAGGTCGGCAGATCCTGAAGCAGAGACGATGAAGTGAGCGTTGTACGATTCATGCACTGACTTCCTGGCTGGAACCCACGATCAGATGGGAGGTGATTTCAGATAATGTCCGGCCCTATCGGTCCAAACGATGCGGGTCAGATGGCGAAGCCCACGATTATTAAGGGTTGGTTGTCCTTTGCAGTTTTTTTGGGTGCCTGTTTCTTTGCTGGAATTTTCATATTCCCAGAACACTCTTGAACTTGTCATACAAGAAAATCCAAGTTCGTTGACAATTTCGGAGACCGAGTGTCCCATCTGACGGGCGCCTACGATCTGACTCTGTCAAAAACATCTAAATCCCGAACCTTTCCCATTATGCTTCTCACAACGAATGCTTGGGGAAGACAAAGCTGACAGCTATACAGGGTGATTCAAAACTTATCGTTCAAATTTCGTGGGGAGGTAGGGAATACGTCAGGAAACCGATTTCACATAGGAAAGTATGTCCGCAAATGTACGCATGCGTATGTAGAGGGCGCTGTGTGTACCCAACCAGTGTACAGGTCGCCCGACCACTCCCGCTGTCATCAGCGATCGCTTGGCCACCCAGGTCACCTGATTTATCGCCCATGGATTTCTTTTTGTGAGGGGCCATGAAAGACCATGTGTACGAGACCCCCGTCGACAGTGAAATGGACCTCGTTGCACGAATAGTGGCCGCCGAAAGCATTGTCCGTGATATGCCAGGCGTTTTCGAAAATGTTCGGCGGTCAATGCAACGGCGCTGTGAATCCTGTGTCCGTGTAAATGGTCGCAATTTTGAGCACCTACTGTGAACCTATACTTTACCTTGTTGGAATAAAAGTCACATTCGTTACCACTTAACTGTACTGTTACCTTGTGTTCACTTTACTTGTCCATTTTGTTCATGTAGATGACGTTTGCGGACATACTTTCCTATGTGAAATCGGTTTCCTGACGTATTCCCTACCTCCCCACGAAATTTGAACGATAAGTTTTGAATCACCCTGTATAATACCAGAGTTTCAGCCACACATGCGCGCAAATGCGGGACTTGTACTGAATTTTGATAACGTCTCCTATCACTAATTCAATGGCACTTCAGTGTATTTCTTTATATTTAAAAAGTTTAAAAATTATATTTGACAAGTACACAATCAGGTTGAAAGATAATGTTATTTGCGTTATCTTCAACTATGAGATTCCAAAGTTAATGTTCTATTTTGTGTCAATATTCTTATTTATTAAAGCGAATATACCAATGAGAAGTTAATCTCAAGGCGAGACTATGTGCATGGGTACCAGTGCACGGAAGACCTGCATTCATGTGACATAGAAAATAATATATAGAGATGATTGTAAGTGACTGACTCTCCGCTGATAGGGGATTACGCTAATTTTAAATGTGATGCAGAAATGACTTTGAAAATTTGCACCTAGGGGTAATCGGGTGGTAGAACTCGGGAAAAATACGAAATTTGACTTCTGAAGTATCCTTCAAGGTCAAAGAGAGGTACGTATAGGTCATACGTTCATCTACCAGTGCTGGAAACATGAAAATTGGTTTTCAGGGATGTTTTGGGCTGTGGATGTAGGAAACGTTATGAAATTTCAAATTCAGAGGGTCCTCCAAGGTCAAAGGTCAAACTTCGATTTATTGATGCCACACAGCTGAAAATTGATTCTTGGAGTTGTTATCGAATTTCAGTTGGAATGGGTTCTTTGAGGTCAAAGGTCAAATATAAATCTTCCAATGCTAGAAGGGTGAAAAATTGGTGCCTGACTGCATATTGAGTCCCAGATTCAGGGAAATCTTTCGTGAAATTTTGGATGTGATGTGTCCTTTGGGGTCAAAGGTCAAATTTTCATATACTGGTCCTGGAGAGCTAAAAATTGGTGAATAAGGCTGATTCTGGCAGCAAAACTCAAATATGAGAGGAATTTTCAGATCTAGTATCAAAAGGTCAAAGAGGGATCATAGTGATGGTCAAAAAATCAAGAGGTGCTGAAGATTGCACTTAATTTCTAGTTGAAAATGCATGTGTTAATATATCTGGATATTTTTATCTAGATTTTAAACAGGGAAATGTGTCATTTCCATTAATTCAATAAAAATAATATTATGTAGTTTCTTCTGGTTTTGTGGTAAATTTGTTGCATATGAAAAAAAAAACTAGCAGAATGCATATCGCCTCCGTTGCATATGGAAATCTTGTTTCCAAAGGGAGTGAAATTTTTTTCTAAAAGTTTAATTCAAACTGATGGATAATTAGATGGTTAATTATGGAAATGCAAATAGTAGTATTTTATTAGTACCTATACAATATAAAAAGTGTTTGTCTCTTATTCCTTAAATTTAAAAGGTTGCTTTTCTCACACTCCTCTAAGAGGGCAGATTATTGTGAATATCTCTTGATATTCTACATATATGAGAATATCTCTTGATATTCTACTACAGAAATTTTAAATTTCTATCACTTGCAACATTCGTTGAAAGTGTTACCTTTTCCATATTTAGTGACCTCTAATTGCAAAATTAAAACTTCCTAACTATTTGAAAAATGAGATTACATTTTTTAATACCAAATGAAGTAAAAAACATTTTCCAATTATCTCATAAAACAAAACAGTTCTGTTTCTCACTCACCCTGGGTTAAAGGGTGAGTAAATCACCACCACAATTCACTCAGGTGCAGACTGGTAAGGGATACTGTAATGTCCCAGGCTCCTGGGACCTCAGAAGAGCAGGAGTTTTTTAATAATAATTATTTTTACGAAATTATGCAGAATTGGGGAAAAACTATTTTAAGCTTCACATACGAATTCTCAAATGAATAAGGGTTGAAATTTTGAGGGAGAAATCAAGTTTTTTATTCTACCTCCCCCCCCCCCCCCGTCCTCATCCCGCTACGGCTGCGTCCTTGAAAAGAAATGCCACTCCACCTCTGAACCTATTGCTAACAGTAAAATAACTTCACGACCATCATTTTTATTATCCTACCCTCCCCCCCCCTCCCTCCCGTCCTCATCCCGCTACGGCTGCGTCCTTGAAAATAAATGCCACTCCACCTCTGAACCTATTGCTAACAGTAAAAAAACCTCACGACCATCATTTTCCACGGCAAAAAGTTTAAATTTCTACCATAACTGTATCGTTTGTAATATTCGTTTTAAATTTTGAATTTTAATTTTTCCATCGTTAGAGGGCGCAGTTATATCTTTTGGAAAGATTCGGAAAGTAAATATCGGAATATTTCAGAATATCTATCCAACCAGAAAAAAAATTTTCTCTAAAAACAATAATATGTTAAACATAAAAAGTTGCACCCCCTCTCCTGGGTCTCACTTTTCTCAAAAAACTTTTCTCCTGGGTCACCCATCTCACTTTTCTCAAAAAACTTTTCTCCTGGGTCACCCATCTCACTTTTCCCAAAAAAGCTTTGTGACCGCATTTCAGCACCAAAATTTCAAATATCTAGCACAAGTATATCTTTCACAACATTTGTTTGAAATTTTCAACTTTTTCCACCTTCAGAGGTCTCATTTACAGCTTTCGGAAGATTCGGAAAGTGCAAATCGTAATATTTCATCAATAGCTATGCAACACCAAATTAATTTTCAAATTAGGTCTATAAACAAATAATATTCTCTTAAAACAAAAAAAAAATGAATTCCCCAATGGTCAACTCACTGTTGCCAATAAAACGTTGTAACCTTCACATTCCACCACCAAATATTTTAAATTTCTAACATAAATACGTCATTTCCAATATTCGCTTGACATTTTGGAACTTTCAACTTTTTCCATTCTTAGGGATCCATTTATAGCTCTGATAGATTCGAAAAGTGCATATCGTAAGATTTCATCAATGCATTTTCAAAGAAAAAAGAGGTTTTAATTTATCTCTATAACAAACATATTTTCATGAAAGCAAAATAATTGCCCTTTCCCACTCACCCTGGGTCTAAGGGGTCAATCCATTGCGGCTGTGACGTTCACATTCCACCATGAAATTCTAACATACACGAAGAGCCAAAACATGACCAGCACGTCTTTATGCAAATCCAAGTAACTGCAGGTAAACGACGGCAGGTATGAAGGCGATGAAATGGTATAAATATCACCTGCTACTGAGCTCTCTTAATTAGTGTTATTCTTGTTCTTCAGATGGGAAAGGCAGTGGACTTAAGTGAGTTTGACAAAGGCCAAATTGCAATGGCTGGAGGAGTGGGTCAGAGCATTTCCAAGACAGCGAGGTTTGTGGGACGCTCACGGTCAGCTGTGGTTACTACCTTCGAAAAGTGGTCCAAGGATGGAAAAACCCCAAACCATTGGCAAGGTGTGGGGCAACCATGACTCATCGATGCTAGAGGTGAACGAAAGCTATCTCATATGGTATGAGTCAATAGAAGGGATACTGTAGTGCAACTCACCCGTAATTTGAATGCTGGTGATGGGAATAATGTGCCACAACACTAAGTACATCGAACCCTGCTGAAAATGGGGCTGTGTAGCCACAGGCACTCTGAGTGCCCATGCTAACCTCAGTTCACCATAAAAAGCGCCTACAATGAGCATGCAAGCATCAAAACAGGACTTGAATGATTGGAAGAAGGTCGTCTGGTCCAATGAATCTCGTTTCCTGTTGCACCATGTGGATGGTCAGGTACTTGTGCATCATTTACCTGGGGAAGTGTTGAAACCAGGATGCACTCTGGGATGAAAACAAGCTGGTGGAGGAAGTGTAATGCTTTGGGTAATGTTCTGCTTGAAAATCCTGGGTCCAATCATTCATGTGCAGATAACTGTGACGTCTACCACTTACCTGAACATCACTGCAGACCAGGTACATCCTTTCATGGCAATGGTATTCCCCTTTAGTAGTCCTTTCCTCAGCAGGATAATGTGCCATGCCACACTGCCCAGATTGTTCAAAAATGGTTTGCGGAACATGAGAAAGACTTCCAAGTATTGCCCTAGCCTCCAAATTTCACAGACATCAGTCCAATCGAGCACCTGTGGTTTGTGTTGGAACAGCATATCCGATCTACGGTGGCTCAACCATGTAACTTACAAGAGTTAAAGGATTTCTGCTAACATGCTGGTCCAGATATCACAAAACACCTTTAGAAATCTGGTAGCATCCATGTCTCGCTGGGTCAGAGTTGTTTTGACGGTACATGGAGGACGAACATCATATTAGGCAGGTGGTCATAAAGTTTTGGCTCTTTAGTGTATATGCATCGTTTATAAAAAAAAAATTTGAAAGAAACTTAGTATTTTAGTATGCCATTACTGTATACCGAGGCGAAATCACCAAATTTATTATGATTTTTTAAATCCGGATCTCTATGATTTGTCTTCCTAAAATCAATTTCCAGTTAAAAGTATTAACAGGATATGTTACAAACAAAAATGCCAGCATATTTTCCTTCCCAGGTTCTTTACATTCATGTATTTTAAAGTTCCCCTCAGCTCCGTACTTTAACATAAAAATGACTGAAGAAAACGATTTGTTTGTGACGTGTTTGCACCCCATCTAGCGAGATTTTATATTATAGAAGGCTCACGTAAAGGGACAGCATGCCAAAAGTACCTTTTTGGAGCAATAGGGCAGGCCTGTAGTCTATCATTGTTGCCCAAGCCTACACTTTACGTACTGGCAGCCATGTAGAAAGGGTGGTTATTAATGAGTTTACTTTAGCTTCAGACCTGGAGGGGGGGGGGGTCTCTAACTCAGCACTTGTCACTCTGCACTGGACTCAACGTCAATGTGGCAATGTTCTGTCATAGAGGTAGGAAGAATAGGAGGGAGGATGTGAGCCGTTTCCTGTACTAGACGCTGATGCCGACTGTGGAGGTTCCACGTCCCCTTTGGTATCCAAGAAAGATTTGACGACGACTACATTTCGTTCACTAGAGCTGTTCTGCATTTTAAGTACAAATCATATGTGTCGCGTATAAAATACAAAACAGCATTTCATTCTTTTTAGTAGCATGTACATATATACCTCACAACTCCCCAGGATGATCCTATCACTGACAAATTCATGTTTAATTTTCTCATAATACCTACCTGACAATGACAATATAAAATAACGTTTCTTAGCTTTCAGTACTCGAAACTTTTTGCCACTGTGAACATTTTTATTTGTATTCTATTGAAAGTTTCTGTAACAAAAAAGGGGTAGGGTTCAATTGAACTATGTATATCATTGATCCAATTCATCAAAAAAAGTTTTTCTATTGTCATTGTTTTTAAATGCCTGCATTGTTTTACAAAATATATCTCCCATCATCATACCAGAATATAAAAGTATTTAGGTTAAAAATTTTCTAACTAGATATCTGTGCAACATGGGTTTTGTTATTCCAAAATCCTGTAACCTCAATGGGTTAATAACGTTCTTAACACCAGTTTCTTCAATTTAGACTTATTGCTTCTGTTATTTAAAATTGTATTCTATAGAAAGATTTGGTGACCAGGTTATGGAATACATGGTCATATTGGATATTTTGTCTGTCAAACCCCAAAAATTATTTTTATTTTACTATTTAAATGAATGAGAACATTCTATTTATGAATTCTTTTAGCAAATGTAATGGTCATTTATCATGATTATAATAGTTTCTGAGTTAAAATTTATCAAAATAGATTTCTGTGACTATGGGTTTTACTCCACAATCCTGTGGCCTCAAGGATTATGAGGACCTGTATACAAATTGCTTTTGCAAACTAAATTGACATTGGTTAAAGACTGTAATCAAAGGAGAAATAAACGTTGCATATGACATTTATTAAACCAACATTATTTCATTTTCAATTGTTTCATTTCATACTGAATGTTCAAACTATACTAAAAATTATGAATTTTATATTTTTAATTCCCTGCTCAAACTATCTACAGATCTATTATGCCATTTTATGGTTATTAATCTTACCTAAAACAGTCTGGTATAAAATACACAGAAAAAAATTTTGTGTTTTCTCTCGGTGTCCAATTCAACTTCTCGATGTATCCATTTGTTACACCTCTCAATTTAACAAAGGAAATCTAAAAAAAATGTAAACAAAATGCTAAGAACATTTTTTTAAAGAAGCGAACACTGAACAATTATCCATCTGAAGAAAACGATTGCTGACGCGACGGGACAGCAATAACTTTTATCAGATGAATTCCATATCCACTACAGGCAATCTGTGTATTTACTATGGAACGAACATTGATTCTCATATGTATAATTTTTCTAAATGTAAATTGTGTTTCATATATCATGAAAGGTAATACCATTATCTTTTCTGTACCTGAAAGGTGCAAGTAATTGCACAGTATGAATTCGGCATTTTTCTCACCGTTTAAGGTACTTTATAAACACAAACTTGCAAAATTACACTCATAGAAACAAACGTTATGCTATGGAGCTGAAGCCCGACTGTCAGCGAGTTGCCCGAAAGTGTCATGGATTCGAAGTTTCCAGAAACCACGTGTTGGTGGCACTGAAAGCAGTGATATGAGCAGTCTATGTATTCTAGATCGTTGGGCTGAAGCTGAACTTGAAAGAGTTTTCAAAATCTTTCACCATGAACTGGACTTCCTGGATTTGATGAAGACAATTATTCAAAAATGTGGAATCAGTAGCATCGAAATAGCGCAGATTATAAATAGAAATCTTACAATTATTTTAGTCAAAATGGAAGAAACTACAAACAAAATATTGGAATGGAAATCAAGACCCATCAAAATCGACGGAAAGGCTGTCGAAATAATACAAGTTGGTAATCCCATCGAAATTGTAAGGATTTCGAAACCCGTTTTTCATTACCAACGAAGAAATCATTAAATATTTGAGCAAATACGGAGAAATAATAGATATTCAAGATGAAATGCACAAATACGAAGAACTGCGCGAGATCAAAACAAGAACAAGGCTGCAAAATCAAAATCACGCAGGAAATTCCAATCTCTCTGAAAGTCTGTTCATATACAGCCACTGTAGATTAACCAGGAGTCACCAGAGTATGTGATGATGCTTAAAAACTGGACATTTCATTTTGAACTGCCCTCTTAAAGAGAAAAAGGCAAAGAATGAAACTACTACTTTCGCCGAAATCGTGAAAAGGCATTAATAGAAGAAACACAGAAAAATCTAAAGGAATTGAACAACTCAACCCAAAGTGAAGTTACATTCAATCCAAACCAAACTCAACTATTAGCTGAGGAACTTTTATGGATGGAAGCAATTAATCTCAAAATAACATATGCTCTTGCTGAACAATACAAAGAAAATAAACAACCAGATACGACACAAGTCAATCGAGCAGATAAAATTTCTAAAATTTCATCTGAAGGCACAGAATTAGAAATTACTTCATGCAGAGAAAATGAAAGACTAATTCATAAAGACGAAGACACGAGACCAGTATTTCTACAGATTCTGAAAAAAATATCCAAATTAGGATCTGGAAAATAGCTTTTCAGAGACCAAGAATTCTCATTTCCGATTGAACAACTAAAAAGAACAAGCGACAAAAATGGAAATATACGAACGCCACATATGGAACTTTATGATGAACTATATGAAAAATGCTATGAGTATGGACCAAATTATGTGTTAAAAAATATACGAAAGCTTGGACTTCTATAAAGCTAAATTTGTAAGTAGTCCCCAAATGAACAAAGAACTCGCCCTTTGAACTCTACAGTCCCACCCAACTACAATATCCTGAATATATCCAGAAGATATCAGAGATGACTAATGGATGGATTTGTTAGCGCTATTTTTCTAGAAGCTAGATATAAATTCGAGGAAGATCCTAGAAAACACATAAAAATACTTTACAGACTGAGAACCAATGCAACCGCATTAAAAGCCACATTACATAAATATAACTTATCCCCCAACCCAAATTGCAATCACTGCAATGTCCCCGAAACTGTGAATCACATTCTCTTAAATTGTGATAAATATCTCCCACAAAGAAAAATATTAATTCATTCTCTCTCCAAATTTCATAATCATGAACTACACATCAACACCTTATTAGATCCACCTAACAATGACCTCAAATTTAAAATTTTTTATCTCGTTTTTGGATTTCTCATCTCTACACCCCTTTGGAATCGAATTTAGAGTGTCATCTCTTGTCTCTTCTCATTAATTTGACCATACCTCCCACATCCTTCATTTTAACTCCTTCATTATTCAACGAAGCCCCTCACTAGCCTTCTCGTCCCTCAGAGGAACACCTCACAATTTTGTTATAACTCTCTCTATATATAAAAAAGAAATTAATAACAAAACAAAAACAGGATAACACCCCTGTCAGTTCCATACACAAAAAAAAAATTAAGTATCCATGCAGTGAATTGAACCCACCACCTTAAGGTCCAACAACATGCCTTCCCATCATACAAAATGGCTCTTCACAACTCACTATTTATGGGAAAATTAAAAAACAGAATTACTTTTAAGTAACCAAAAATAATAAAAAAAAAAAATAAAAAAATATTTAAAAAAAACTAAAGAAATACAAAAAAAAATAAAAACATATATATATAAAATGAAATTAAAAAATTATAAAAACAAGCAAAAAACAAAGTTAAAAAAATATAAAAAATAATAGAAAAATAAAAAAATTAATTAAAGAAAATAAAAAATAATAAAAAATTATAATAAAATAAATTTAATTCAAAATTAAAAAAAAAATACTTTGAAAACTCATAAACCAACAACATTAAAACCCACAACAACAAAGGGCGCAAAATTATAATAAACTCCAAAACAATATATATAATTTATATATTTAAAACACTCTAATAAAAAATAAATAAAACAATATTTGCAAAATCTGATGTCACCACTAACCCAACAAAATTTATCTATTGAGTAAGCCTGAAGAAGGAACACTCATTGCGTGTAACGTATACAAACAAACAAACATTGATTTCCATTTCCACGTCATGTGCGAAAGAAGAAAACAGCTGTCTTCTTCTATATTGTAAACATGTGGAAGTTGGTTAGGTCATGTGACAAATCAGCTTCGGTGGTTGATTGTTTTTAGAGAAATTTTCAAAAAGTAAAGTGTTTTCTTATTGTGGTTCGATTCCTTTAATGGCCACTATGTCAGCAATACAAACTGCTAAGAAAGCTGTTCGCAAAGAACTGAAGAAAGTGTTAAATAACTTGTCTAGAGAAGAAAAGTATCGTCAGTCGGAAATCATTGTAAATAAAGTAAGCTGCTATTGTGCAAATTGAAAGGCTGAAGTTCGAAATTATTCTTAGTTTATATTGCAGTAATTGGAACCCCAGCCATATCTTTCAGTTATAACTAGTTAGCAAAAAGGATTTAAAAACAATACCACAACATCACTAACTATATCATTTTGTTTGGTCTAGAGAATAGTGCTTGTTGTCAATTTGTGATAAACGTACTTTTGGAATTTTTTTTCAAGGATACAAGTGTACTAGCTTGACCACTGCAACCAATTTTATGGTATAGGGTAGTACTTGTTGCTATTCCTTCTAGTGTAATGTGAACTTATGTAATCATCAATTATTAATCAATGTATGATACCTACATATTGATTACTAGCTATTAAAGTTTTATATCATAAAGTATGCTTGCTGTTGACTTCAGTTATGACTGTTGCAAACCATTAGTTCTTGTCTGCATGCCAAGAGACACCACTATTGATATGCTGGTGGTCCAGGCACTTTCTCAAAAGCCTGGGTGATGGCACAATAACCATTTATTGCTGCTCCTTCTATACTGTAGTGCATATTTATCAAATCAATATCTCAATCAATTTTAATCAATGAATCATGCCCACTGATTGATTATTAATGAAGAAGTTAAATTTCTAGAATATTAAAAGTACATATTGTGCTAATTTTGGGTGTAACTACCATAAGCCACCATTTCTCATGCTGCATGTCAAGAGCCACATCTCTTGCTATCTTGTGAACCTTGATACATTATATGCAAAACCAAAGTGAACCTCTCCATTTCTATTTAAATGATCAGAATTTAGTAATAATAATAATATTACAGTGTCCATTAACTGATTATATATTTTTAAAAATTTTTAACTAAAATGGGGAGGGCTCCCAAAAGTGCAAGATGGCTATTTGGACCAAGCCTCGTACTCTAAAAAAAAAATACCCCCTCAAGCAGCTGCTTGCCACAGAGGTCTGACAGGAGCCTGTCAGTTTATATGCCACAGTAGATCTGAGAGGATGGCAGGACCTCAGCAGAAAAGCGACGCACACATCCATGCCTAAATCCGAGGCTCAAACCCAGGTCCCTTAGATCAGTAGCCAAGTGTAGGACTTAAATTCTAATAGTGAATTTTTTATATTAAATTCAACAGTATAAGGTGTGAAGTCAGTGTGTTATTCATGGTCCTCAGCCAACAGATGGCACTTCTCAAGAAGCATATGATGTCAAAGTGTAAAGTATGACTAGAAACATAACCTTTGATTGTTGCTGACCCTTGCCTCTCTGACCTTTAAGAGAACCTGAACAAGGTTTGTTTACTTTCTGCAGTAAGTAATTGATTTCTTTTCAGTGTGATATATGATCTCTCCAGTAGTGGAAGTATGGAACTTCCTGATAATTTATTTTTGTTATGCTTTGACAAGCATAAATCAAATGCAAAATATTCTATGGTGGTTTCTGTAATATGGCATAGAAAATAGAGGCTAGTGGCAACCACAAGTATGAGGCATGCGTACATTTCATATTATTGAAATCTAACTTAATAATTAGTAAGTAATAAACAATACATAGGCATCATGTATTAATTAATAATTGATTAATGAATATGCTATGTAAATTCACAGTACAAATAAAGGGAATGCACAGGTATTACCCAATACTTATCACGTCTGCCATCTGCTAATCTGGCTAAAGATACAAGCTAGATGCATCAAATTTCAATTTCTAACATGTACAGATAAGCAATCTATTTAAAAGGCCCGAGTAGTGTTTACGGTCCTCAGCCGATAGATGGCATTGCTCAAGTGGCGTGTGACGTCGAAGTGTAAAGTATGATAGTTGCCATCCATCATGAACCACCGACATTTATTCCACTGATATTCTTTACAAATAAGTGTGTTTTAGTTTTTCTATAAACAACCCATAAACTGAACTTTTCGGGGTGATTATAATACATATTACATTGCATAGACAACAAATAGAAATACATATAAAAATTAATACTTATTAACACGTACATGAAATTGTTCAAAGTATCTGAATCCTCAAATATTGTAATTATTCAAATAAAAATAATTCACAGTATCAAGATGTAGACAATATGATTTATCTAACTATATTATACATAAATTCTGTATGTGGATTCTCCATAAGGAAAACTTTTAACTCTTTTTATTTATGCATGAAACGATTACCAGAGAAGACTTAATTCTTAACGTAAGCTGTTGAACATTTTGGGGGCTAAATACATCAAATGATTATGTACAATCTCCTTTTTAACTAATGGAGCAATATACTGTTTCTCCTCCATATGCAAATGATGCTCATATATTCTTGAAGTTAATTCTCATTTCTATATGTATATATCATTATATACATATAAAGATATCTTAAGGGCAATATATATATATGCACATACATACAATGAGCATTAAAAATCTAATATCATTATTTGCTAGACTCTTTTGTTGTTCTGTTTTAGAAATGTGATTATTGGTTTCAGATTGCAAGTGGTTATTGGTTTCAGAATTGTTATCTATATTCCTCCATTCAACAATAGCCCAGAATAAAATACAGACTATCCAGGAATTATGCATAATTATCATCATTCTGCATTTATCTTTTTTTTTTTCAAGTAATAAATTTTGTATAAAATTGATCAAATTTTTGCTTTCATTTTTATCTACATCTGGTTTCCCATTCAATTTATGATTGATTTTTATACCTAAGAAGTCAATTAGTTCTACCATTTTGACAGGCTTACAATAACAAGATAAATCTTGATTGCTGGCATCATTAAGCAATCATCAGTCAAGAAGAAAAAGTTAATTTTTGAATTTAGCAGGCCTTTTCAAACCCAAAAGTGTCACCTTTCTTACCAAAGACAGAGCACAGTTATCTATATATACTAATGGACTCAAAACTGGAGCATCAGATTGTAAGCCTGACATACTACCAATTGAGCCAACTCCTGCCTAGGTGTTTAGTGATGTCTCTATATATATAAGCATATACACTTTTTTACCTTTATAATTTGTTATCAGACTCCCAAAGCTAGCAGTTATGATCAAGTTAGGGAATAAATTACCTTAACATCAACTCAGATCTCAATAGTTGCAAGGTTACCTTTAGCCAATGCAGTACTACTACATTAATGAGGCAGTTAAAAATTAGAATGTTCAAATCAATTAATAGTAAATACAGAAAGTTACCTGTTGACACAGTAATTACTAAATCAATAAAGAGTTTTGCTGATATGAGGGATTTGAATGAACATCTCTCCAGATCCGTGCCAGAGTGTTCTAACCACTAAACTTACACTGGTTCCATTACTCATCCACTAGTGTGACCTATAAAACTTCCCAAACTTATCATGCATAGCACCATTATGAGCAGGGAAGGCAACTTCTTTTTCCAATATTACTCTCAATATTAATTAATAGATACTGAAAAAAATTCATCGCTGACACGGGGGGAATTGAACCCACATCTCTCCAGATTCATGCCAGAGCACGCTACCATTGTACCATGTGTCGTACAATGAAATTTTTCAGAATAAGACCTTATAAATCTTCTTCACTGAGATGTGGCTGAGACAGCACCATCTATACTCAAAGAAATGCAACTTTTTCAGTCATTGCTATTGATTATCAGATGTTAATGAGAAGGTCGCTGACACTAAAGCGTTAATATATAATTAAAAATCAATCCGAAGTGAATGCACAGTATTCCCTGTTAAGATAGACATCAAATATTAATTAATAGATTCTGAAAAAAATTCGCTATGTTAAGATAGACATCAAACATTAATTCAGATTCTGTTAATTAATATTTGATGTCTATCTTAACATGGCGATGAATTTTTTTCAGAATCTATTAATTAATGTTTGATGTCTATCTTAACAGGGAATACTGTGCATTCTCTTTGGATTGATTTTACTCTCAATAAGATGTAAATAAGAAAGTCACCCATGCCAAACATTATTAATGAAATAATGAGTCAATAGTAAATACGCGGAATTACATTTGATATAGCAATCAATAAATCAAAAAATAATTTTGTGGACAAAATGAGTTTTGCCAGTTTGTGGGATTTGAACCCATGTCTCTCCAGATTCATGCCAAAGCTTTCTAACCACTAAACTAGCACTGGCTATGTCATTCATCTTCTAATGTGACTTTTGAATCTTCCTGAAGTTGCCTTCCCCAATCATAGATGGGTTCAGGAAGATTTATGAGTCACTTTAGTGGATGAATGATGGAGCCAGTGCTAGTTTAATGGTTAGAACACGCCTGTATGTGGAGAGACATTTTGGTCCACACACCAAATGGGGTTTGAGTCCCACACATCGGCAAAACTAATTTTTTCCTGCTAATAATTAACTAATAACTGATAATTTCAATAAAAAATGTACAGGTAACTGTACATTTTTTATTGATTGATTTTTTCATTAATAACACTAGTATGAGTGACTTACTTGTTTACATTTTATTTAGAGCAACGTTGGGAAAAGAAATTGCCTTTCCTTTACATAGTGAAGGGTCCTTCACTATCTATGATTGGGAAGGCAATTTCTTTTTCCTTGGCTCAGTCAGTAGCATGCCAGGCTCATAATCTGTAGTTTCCAGGTTTCAGTCCCACCTGGTGCAGCATTCAGATTTAACTCTGCAAAATTATGCACCTTACCCTCAGTTAGTAGAGGACACCGATTGGAAAGGCTGTCATCCATCAGATGAAATGTCAAGCTGTGGCCCTGTGTGTGGGAGAGAGTCACACCTTGTGCACATTAAAGAACATGCTGGATGGCCTTGATGGGAGGCTACCACTGGCTCCTAACAGCTGTTCAGTGGGTCTTCTTCCCTCAACCTTCTCTAAGCCCTTGGAGGGGGGGGGGGGGAGGTTCCTTGTCACCTGGCCATTTAAACCAACAATGTGTGCAAAAAATGTGCCAAGCAGAGGGGCTAAATACATCAAAATAATGCAACCAACCAACCATGGATGAAAGTTTAGAAAGATTTATAAGTCGTATTAGGGGATGAATGGTGAGCTGGTGCTAGTTTAATGGTTAGATTACTATGGCACAAATCTGGAGAGAGACAGGTTTGATTTTTGTGCATTGGCAAAACTCATTTTGTCCACAAAACAATTTTTTGATTTCTGTGTCAGGTAAAAACACAGATAACAGGTGATTTTCAAAAACACTGTCTTTTTGGACCATAACCCACAATAAGAAATACATTTTACATTGTGACCCAGACTCTGATATTTTGTATTCTATTTCATTAAAAAATGCTGGTTGTGACTCACTAAATTGATTTCACGATCCACTAATGGTTCGCTACCTGCAGTTTGAAAAACACTGTTTCAGCATGAGTGGCTTTCTGTTTATGCCTTATTCAGAGTAACACTGGATAAAGAAGCTTATCCCATCATAGATTGGCCCATGGTAACAGGTTTGGGAAGAGTTGTAAGTCACATCAGTGGATGAATAATGGAGCTGAAGCTAGTTTAGTGGTTAGAACACTCTGGCATGAATCTGAAGCATTGTGAGTTTGAGTCCCACTCATCTGAAAAACTAATTTTTTCCACAAAACTGTTTTGTGTGTGAAAAAACTATTTATTGATTTTAATGTTTTTTACTTTATTATTATCATTTATTCATTTATTTGTTTAGCTGTTTCAGAATAAGAAGTTTCAGGAGAGCCATAGAATTTCTGTTTATCTCAGCAGAGATATAGAAGTTTCGACTGAAACTATAGTTCTTCATTTACTTAAATCAGGAAAGGAGTGCTTTATTCCAAAATATGAGTAAGTATACATAAAATTTTGCAGAAAACATTTCTTTATTAAAAGATTTTTTTTAATAATTCAAATCCCATTACACCAATTTTAATATTATTTGGTATATTAATCCCAATTTTAATTATATTTGGTGTATTGCTGAGATATGTAAAAAGTTTCTGATATATGATTGGAGTAACTGCACATTCACAAATAAAACCAAGATATTCCCATAAATTTCATATTTGTTTGAAAGCATGGTATAATTAAAAAAAATTAAATGCCCCCCCCCCCTCTCAAGCAGCTGTTTGCCACAGAGGTCTGACAGGAGCCTGTCAGTTTAATATGCCATAGACAAGATCTGTGAGGAAGGTGAGACCTCAGCAGAAAGACAACACAAACATCCATGCCTTACCCCAAGGTTTGAATCCAGGTTCCCTTCATCAGTAGCCAAGTGCACTAACCACTCAGCCACAGCTAATATTTATTTATGTTTTTATCAGGAACAGCTAATATTTATTTATGTTTTTATCAATAATTAAAAATAATAGCATTTAAAAGTAAAAGTTGTTAAATTCATGAACTTCCCAAGCTTTTGTTGGGTTGTTTACCTCTGAGCAATAATTCTTGCACACAATGGGCTAAATGACCAGGTCACAAGGACCCCAAGGGCCCAGAGAAGGTTGGAGGAAAGGGACCCATTGGACAGCTGTAAGGAGATAGATGGTATCCTTGCATCAAGGCCATCCAGCATGTTCTTTGACATTCATAGGGTATGGCTCTCCCACACACAAGGGCATGCCCTTTCATCCCATGAGATAGACAGAGGCCTTTTCAAGTCGGTAAGTGTCATCCTGATCGAGGTCATAATGGTGGTTTAACAGAGATAAATCTCAGTGGTGGTCCAGAAGGGACTCGAACCTGAGAACTACAGATTATGAACTTAGTGCAATACCCAGTTACCCCCATCCCTCTGTACAGAGGGTAAACTAAGATTATCATAGTTGTCTTACTTGAACTTGAGAAATTATTGGGCAAGGGTCAGTTCTGAATTTCCCATAAGACATACTTGCCTAGGGGTGCCAGCATTCAAGTGTTTCATTTTGTTTGTTTAAGTTTCAACAAAGTTATGCCCTTTTCATTTCTTAGAAGGAATAAAAAACTAGTTGCAAATATACATGGTTTAAGAGTAATTCAAAAAATTCTTTCTCCTGCCAATCTAAAGTGAACTTTTAAAAATTGTGGATTTGTGTCTGTACCTTATATTATCAAACATATTAGGACATTTCCATGTTCTGTGAATAAAAAACCACATTTAATATCCCATAACTTTAAAAATGAGCTTTTTTTTTTACAGAAAAATGCTGCAAGCAATAAATTATATATTTCAGTAAAATTATCTAAATCTCAATTTTAAACAGTGTTCATTTAATACTTAGCATTATTGAAATTGAAATATTTGATAGCATATGTTTCTCTTATGCTTTTAAACACTCAAAACTGATGGAAACTAAAAAACCATTATGCAAAGTTCTGAAATTACATTTGTTTTAGTAAATGACTTGTAACTTTTTAGGCAACTTCTTGTAACTAGTAACACTGCAGTAAAATAATTTAGCTTCCAGAACTTTTTATATATGTCACAAATACTGTAAAAAAATCAGATTTAGGGAATTGTTTTTAAATTGTTTCTTGGGACATTTTGATGCAAAAGGCTTATTTTAAAATTAGTGAGCTTTGAATTCAGTTTTCCATTCCCACCATATGAAAGTGTTCCAATACTCAGAGTAATTTGTTCAGTCCCAGAGCAAAACATTCGAGGGAAAAAATGCTTAAATTTTGGAATGAATAGATCACTTTTAAAATGTTAATACACACTGAATATTATAAATCATATGCAAAGTACAATATAAATTTATTGCATTAATTTTCAAAGTATTTGGTAACAAATCTGTATTACTTACCATTAAAATTCCCTCATTTATTTCAAATGCATTACTTCCTTTTTTTTTCATGGTTTTAAACAAAAAGGGCTATTTTCTATATAAAATAAAAAACTGACAGCACATAAATGCACACTGTCACTTTTTGTGACTAGGGATGCATGAGGTGTAAATCCAGCCCTGGCAGGGGTGACCAAATATCAGATTCTTTTTTTTAATCAGTGTCACTCACAGAAAAATTACTGTCCAGCACATATTAACTTAAGTTAATATCAACAAACTTAAAATGATAGAAATATAATAATAAGGATATAATTTGGTCAAAATGCTTAGTTTAATGGAATGTTTAACTGATTGACTTTAAACCACCTGAAAATAAATGTGTGGCTTTAATTTTTTAAGTGCATAATACATTTATCACATTTCTATCATTCAGTGGAATTTGTGAGTATTATTTCAAGCTAAATATGAAATAACAAACATTAACTAGTGATCTTTTTTTTTTTATAAAAAGTACAACCACATTTATTAAATATGAGATTCAAAGATCGATATATTTGAATTCATAAATAGGGCCGGAGAAATCCAGTTGCTCACTTGTCAGTGGCATGAATTTTCTGATTAGGCTTGATATTTCAAAGCAAGGAAAAATTCTAGCAGTAAAAATTCTATCAGCTTTCACCTTTGGATGCAACATCATTAATATCATTTCATGCACTTTTTTAATGTGCATAAAAACAAGAAAAATTTTCCTCTCTTCCACATTGGTATATATCTTTGTCCTTGGCTTGTGGCAAAAACTACTTTCTGGCCAGATTTATCCAAATTACATGCAATTTTGAAACTTTAAGAGTAACATTTCAATTGAGAGTGCTCACTTATGATGCATGATTAGTGATTTCTGTGCTGATGACAGGAACTTCATATCTGGTTGGACCTCTCTAGCCTATTTCTGCTTGAGAATTATATATATATATGTGTATTTGAATGAATGGATGTGTGGGTGGGTGTATCATTTAAACATAAATTAGAGCTACCTAATTTAATATACATTCACGTGTTTTTCCTTTATAGGGGCAGAGAGCATATTTTTTATCATTTTATATTTTGTGCATAATTGAATATATGAACCCAGTTGCAAAGTGTCCAGGGGTTATGAAATGTATTTTAATATAATGTATAAGGATCATTCAAATGAAAAGTGGACAAGTTGGAAATAAAGCATAAAGGATTTATTTACCTATAGCTATTGTCTATGCCTTGTTGAGACATTTGGTCCAACATGATACCTTGTTTGTAGGATCATCTTAACTGTTGTTTGAAAATTTTCTGTAATCCAGCATTGCACTTCATTTGACTCAACTTCCTTTCATGTATTTTT
Source organism: Ryuthela nishihirai (assembly GCA_038380435.1). NCBI lineage: Eukaryota > Metazoa > Arthropoda > Arachnida > Araneae > Heptathelidae > Ryuthela > Ryuthela nishihirai. Next base: position 41,386,772 of record JAWZYU010000011.1, on the reverse strand, counting down.
TTAGAGATTAGAAAATGCAAAAAAAATTATATGGGAAGAAGGCAGGATTATAGAAAGGGTGTTCCAGGCACACCTAACAATACCTGTTCAACATCGTTACTGTGAATTTGGCATCATGGGGGCTGACATTACCATGCAGCAAGCAAAACAATCTTTCTGCACAAAAGTCTTCGGCTTTGCTTGGTGCATCCTAGTCATTGTTGCTTATGCACCATAAAACCCCAAACAACCAACCAAAAGTCCCTGGCACTTCAACTTTTTTTTATGCCTTCAAATGCTCAAAGTTTCATAATATTGTTGCGAGTTGATGGTGTCACCATGGTCCAGAAACTCAACAACAAACCTTGATAGTCAAAGAAAAATCTCAGCATAACTTGTGTTGGGCATTGACCTTGACTTTCTGAGTGGTTGAGAGTATGGATACTTCCATTGCATGCTCATTTGCTTTATTTCGGGATTGGAATGGAGACAACTCATCACCTGCAACAATATAGCATAGAAAATCATTACTTTCATGTATACATATCATGAGATGGTGCAGGCTCAAACCTTTCTCATTGCCTTTGCTCTGTAGATATGTTCTGGGGCCCACTGAGCACTGACTTTGCAGATGTTGAGCTTTGCAGATGCTGATGCAAAATTGTGCAGATAGTGCCAATTCTGATACTTGTTAATGCCTTTACCTGTTGCATAGTAGCACATCGGTCATTCATCATAATGTCAATCACTGGAGCAGCATTTTCACTTATAATAGTGTGGTTCACTTGACCTGGTGAGGGATTTCAATTGATTGGCAAAAACTGAATAACCTTAATTGTTCAACTTTGGATGTTCCCTTGATGGGTTTTATTGGAATTCACATGTATTATTTATGAATACTTTTTACTGATTCTAGTGGATTCCCTTGTGTGAGGGCACAACTATCACAGCCCATTGCCTAGATATAGGGGTTATCCACTTTTCATTTGAATACCCTAATAGAATATAAATCTATCTATTGTATAAAAATCAAGGTATTATCATAGCTGTTATTGTTATTAGAACTGTGCTCCAGTTTATTTATCATTGTTGCAATTAGAAATTGCTTCATCTGCATCACTGTAGGAACCTATTTTTCACTTCAAAACTATGCTAGAACAAGTATTTGGGTTAAGTTGTTTTACCTCGTGTGAATTGATGGTGTCCCTATGGTCCAGAAACTATCTACAATGAACCCTGACCAAGGACTGCCTGAGTGGCTTTTTCACACACAATAAGCTAAATAGTTTGGTCACAATGACCCCAATGGCTCAGAGTAAGTTGGGGACCCACTGGACAGCTGTTAGAAGACAGATGATAGCCTTCCATCAAGACCATTCAGCATGTTCTCTAGCATGCACAGGGTATGGCTCTACCTCACAAAGGGCCATGCTTAACCCTTTCTGATGGATGGTAGCCTTTCCAAGCCCATTGATACACCCTACTGACTGAGGGCATGGTGGATAATGTTGCAGAGATAAATCTTAATGATGGCCCAGCTGGGACTCAAATCTGAGAAATGTAGATTATGAACCTGGTGTGCTACTGATTGAGCCAGCCCCACCAGAAAGAGTAGCATTTGTGTTATTTGAAATGTACTCATTGGAATAGGGGATGGATATTTTTCTGCATTTAAACTTGCGTACCATAGTTCAATAAATTTACACAAATATTTATGTTGTATTTTTAGTTCAAAAAATCCTTGTATGGAAATGGTTAAACTGTTATCTGTAGCAGATTATGAACAACTTCCTTTAACACCATGGAACATAAAACAACCAGCTGATGATGACCATCAAAGAGAAAAAGCTCTGCTCACAGGTTTTTATATTTTATTATTATAATTTACTCATTCATTGAAACAGAGTATAAATATGCATGTTAAATATTTAAGTTAGATGTATGAATAAAAAACCAGACAGACAAATGATATCTAGTGAATACAGAATGCTCATTTTGAAACTTAGCAGTTGCTCTGAATTGGCAGATTTGACTAAAGGAAGATTTGAAGAAACTGAGTTATAATATTTTATTAGTAGCTATGTAATCCAAAATGAATTTTTCTTTAAACATACATACATACCATAGTTCAATAAATTTACAGGAACATACATGCATGCATTATATATTCTGCTGCTGTCAACATGAAGCCTTGACCACCCCATTATCATTCAGTTTTTCATTTCAGTTTTTTAGCATGAATAGACAGCTTGAAATATTAGTTTCAAAATTTGATATTTTCTAACTTTAGCAGCAGAAATCGAAACTTTTTGAAAATCAAGAGAATATTATTACTAGTATCAATATGATCTAAATGAAATTTATCTCTCTAAAAAAATGTCTATGGACAAACAGAAGATAAAGTGAAAATAATAGTTTGTTTTTTGAAAACAAGCTATAACAGTGATTAAAAGTATGCACATTTAGAGCAGATGCTATGTTATTAAGATATTCTTTTTAAACTTCTTAATTACATTCACATAAATTAAGAATATTTCTTAGATATTTATACCTTTATCCATTAACTAACTGTAACTATTTAGCATAAATTATGACAATTACAAAATATCTTTACAACTTCAAAATTTATAACTATTTCACACAAAATGAAAACAAATTACATTACAATGAGAAGAAATGGATTAAGTTCAATTTCAATTGGTTTGCAAAACTATATAGGCACTTTTAATAAAAAGACAGTTACAGTTGCCATGTATCTCGGTACAGGGGGCTTTGAAACCTAAAACTGGTGTCTTTGTACGATTTTATTTTAGCACCGTACTATATGCCTGACACTAAAAATAGATTTCGAAAACTGTAAAATTTTATTCCATATAGAATATCATTTTCACCTTGTCCAGTGGAATATTTTAGTAATTGGGAAACCCTACTCAAGTCTTAGACTCAGACTTATCACTCCCCTGCACCCCAATGCTAAATTCTTGGACTGATATTTTCTTTGGGTGTTGAAGTTTGAGGATTTTGGATAAGTGAAAGATTAGTGCACCAAACCTAAAATAACCAATAAAAGAATGTCTAAAGTATAGCCAAGATACAAGTAAAAAAGTTACTCATTCTAAAGCATTATTAATGAAATAATCAATCCATAGTAATACACAGATTGCCTATGGATGTAGAATTCAATAAATACTTGTTTGGAGAAAAATTAGTTTTGCTGATAGTGTGGGAATTGAATCCACCTCTCCAGATTCATGCCAGAGTGTTCTAACCACTAAACTACTCACTAACTCCATCATTCATTTCCTCAATGTGGCATAACTTTTCTGAATATTGTCACTCATGATGTCATAGTATTTATTGATTTCTATATCTACAGGTAATCTGTGTATTTACAACAGATTGATTATTTCATTAATAACACTGAATAGATGTAGGTATGAGTCCTGTACTATTGGCAAAACTAATTTTTTCCACATAAATATGTTTTTCAATAATTTTGTGAAAAAAAATGAGTTTATCAATTCTATTATTGATTAAGTATTTATTGAATTCTATACCAACAGGTAATATGTATATTTACTATTGATTGATATATTTCCAAATTTTTTTGGCTTTAGGTAATATTTGTCACGATTATTAACTGTACATTACAAGTTAAAAATTATTAAAAATTCAGAGGAGTGCTTAAAATATTCGTTTAGAATTATAGCAGTATAATGCCAACATGGCAGCTGCACTATAACATCTATAGTAATTCCATATTTTCTGTACCTGTCTATAGTACAAATCTTGCAAGGCAGCCTTTCTCCTGTAAAGGCTGTCAAGAATGGAAAAACGAATTATATTTACCAGTCCAGGTGAGTATATATCTACTGGCATGGGTGCAGTCTTTAGCATGATATTATTCCTTATTCACTCTAGCTTCTTCAGTATATTGATGCATTAGCGACATAGCTGTTGTTGTTATTACTATAGCTGCATACCAGTCCTCTTTTGGGTGAATATAGTTGTCGCTGTTGTTGTCGACCATTAGATGTTATTTCTTGCACCACTAAGCATATAAGTTCTCATTTCTGGCTTGGTTATACCGATGCCTACGTAATGGGAATGCCTGCCGATTTCAAGATGTGAAGCGGCAGCAGTGCTAGTTACATTTTCGTCCTCTTGGCTGTACTATTTGGTGCTGGCAATCTACTGTTTTGCTTGTTACTTGCTTCGTAGCAGTATAGGTTATTATGCTGTTTACTGCTTGCTTCAAAATTGTATTCCGATACGGATTTGTTCATAAGTAATTATTTACTATTCTGTATACTTTCTGCTGTTTTTAACTTAAAATCTGAACGATGATGCAGTATCGTGTGATGTTTTGCAGAAGCGAAATTCAGTTTCTATCGAATCTATTCCAAACTGGATTTGCAAGACAGGTGGCTGCATCAATATGTCGGCAACGTAACGATGACATTAATAATTGGAAAACATTTCTGAGATCACTTTTGAATAAATAATATTTTGGAATTGCAGAAACCTTTACAATATACGGAATTGAGTTACACTGTCCTAACAAAATATTAAAGAATTTCTGTGATGTGTGAATGGAAATCTTACTATAAATTCAAGATTGGAATTTTATCTCTTTAAATCTCAATTTTCAACAGCATTCGTCTAGTATTTAAGGATTCATTATTCCCGTTTGTATCTGAGAAAGATTCTAGGTTATTGTACTTGATTAGCCATCTGTCTGATTCTTTACCATATGACTTTTACCAGATTGCTATATACTTACCATTAGCGTAGGTTAGCTTACCACAGAACGGTGCTGCCCTCATGTGCGCGCTTGCTAACATGGATAATCGTGGAAATCGGCAGGCATTCCCATTACGTAGGCACCGTTTATACTGATGGTGATTAATGCTATATCTTGCACACATCCTCAAACTTAAAACATTAAAAGAGTTTTGACTTAAACATTTCTTAAAAGTTATTAAAAGTCATAAAAAACATTCACCCCCTCATTGAGCTACACGTTTCACCACCCTCCATTAACCTGTGGCTTCATCAGGCTCTTGATTGTATTTTACTCTTCCGTTATATACATGCCTCATCAATATCATCTGCTTGCACATTGTGTTTGCGCATCTGGTCACGCAACAGGAGATTCCATGCCACTGGTAGGAGTGGGATCTTCGTGTTGCAGAGTGTGTGTTTATTTGCATGAATTAGTATAGTTTCTGCATAGCTGAATTGGAATTTAGTATTCAATGCAGCTAATGATAGATTTATTGTTTCCAAATTATTATCAATGATTGTTTGGCTAATCCTGTATTAGATTTATTAATACTGATATCATTGAAATGTTCCTGCATTCTGTATTTATATTTCCTATATTTTTTGCCAATATATTTATTTTTTCCATTTAGTTTATTAAATGGATCAGGTATTTCAACTTCATATATTCCACCCTGTTGGTAGTTTTTTTATCTCTATCATTAATTATTAATTTTTTAATAGTTCGATTTATTGTACTGGGTGACTGAGTTTCATATTTTCTTAAAATATTTGTTAAGGTATTAGATATACCTTTTACATATGGAAAACTATGAGCATAAGTTGCGTTTATTTTTCGGGGGTTTGGTATTGGTTGGAATTCTTTTTGAGTATGATATTTCGCTGCTTTTTCCAATCTTTTTATAATGTGGGTAGGGTAACCCGCATCCTGAGCTATCTGCCTTATGAATTTTAATTCACTATTACTTTTAGAGTGAGTGACATTCTTACATCTTTTTCAAAAAAATATATATATATTACATTCTTATTCAAAAGCAACATTAGGAAAAATAAGTTGCCTCTCCCGATCATAGATGGTGCCATGACCAACAATATTTGGAAAAGTTACAGTCACATTGCAGACATGAATGGCAGAATCAGTGTGGGGCGGGGGTGGCTCAGTCGGTACCGCGCCAGGCTCGTAATCTGTAGTTCCCAGGTCCGAGTCCCAGCTGGGTCAGCGTTGAGATTTATCTCCGCAAAATTCCCCGCCCTGCCCACGGTCAGTAGGGGACACCGATGGGCTTGGAAAGACCGCCATCCGTCGGATGGGACGTTAAGCCGTGGCCCCGTGTGTGGGAGAGCCATACCCTGTGCACGTTAAAGAACACGCTGGATGGCCTTGACGGGAGGCTACCATCTGTCTCCCAACAGCTGTTCCAGTGGGTCCCCTCCCCCAACCTTCTCTGAGCCTTCGGGGTCCATGTGACCTGGCCATTTAGCCCATGGTGTGCGAAAAAGTGACGCTCAGAGGTAAAACAACCCAACCCAACCCAGAATCAGTGTCTAGTTTTTACTGGTTTTTACTGGTTCTTGCCAGTTTGTGGCTAGCACACACTGGCAAGAATCTGGAGATTTGTGGTTCGATTCCCATGCTATTAGTAAAATTAATTTTTCCCACAAGTAAGTTTATCAAATTTTAAATCATCTACTTTTATGAGATTTAGGTAGAAAATATTTTAAATGGGAATTTTTATTTGAAAAAAAAATTAAAGTTTAATTGTTGTACTAGTAGCATTGTTGACCAGCACCAATCACCACCACTATGCAGAAATCATGCAATAGCAATGAACTTCAGGATGTGGGTCATCAATTCAAGATGGCCCGTGACACTTGATTGGCTGATTCTACCATTGCAACTAATAGTTGAAAATCTTGTTACTTAATGAAAATCTTCCTTTCACTGTGCCATCCTACAATGCTAAACTTTCGTGGCAAGATGTGTTTGAACTGAGTTGCCAACTCTTTATTTTACCAAGGAAGGATATTTATATATGAATAGTTTAAGACCATAATTAGATATGAAAATATAAAATATGTTGAACATTTGGTCTACAATAGTATACTGAAATATATTTTAACAAGGTGTTTCATTATCAGTGCTTAGCTCAGTGTAATGCTTTTTGACTTGTAAATCGTAGGTCTCCAGTTTGATACCAGCACCAGTCACCCTAATAAGTTTTTTATATTTCATTTTGTCATAATTTACTATAACTAATTAAGTTTAAAATAATAACACATATACACACATATAAGTCATGATTATAGAGGAAGGGCAAAATACTAAATTGAACTGGAGAGGACCAGAATGCCTTTCTGAGTTTCTTTTTTTCCCAAAATATTTTGCTAAATAACGTATTTTGAGAATAGCAGAAAAGAAAAAGAATATGTGTATTATGGAACTCTTTTCAGTCTGATTCAGTTCATTTCAATATCAGCATCTCCCCAAAATCTTTTCCTACATCTGGCCCTGTTTGTGTTAGTTAGTGTTGCCCACCAAAAGGTTTGGTCACAAGCCACCACTAGACCCATTTCAGCTACAATTCAAGCACATGTTACTATTTAGGCCCTAGCATTCAGTATATATACAGGGTGAATCTGAAAAAGTGGGCAAAACTTTACGGGGTGGTAGAATGCAGCTATACGAGCAATATTCGTCATAGAATGTATGGTCGGAACGCAAGCGGTGAGAAGTTAAAAGGTAGTTTTCCACTGTCACATTTAAAGAATGAACACAAGAAGGAGAGGAGATACTTCAGAAAACATTTTATTAACAGGAATGTAATTGAGGTACATGCTCAAAGAAATTGCTCAAAAAGAGCTGCCGTCAGCTGTAATGCAGGCTTCAAGAAGGTTCGAAGGCTCAGGCTTCAGGCTCGAAGGTTTTCCGATCTGGAGTGCATCTCATCGGAAACCGGTCGTGGTAACGTCTCTGTGCCTCACTTGCATTCCCGTCCGCCGCACCATACACAAAGTGCATATCCGCCATTTCGTGGTTAGTATAACCAGCCATCCTCTCGGCAATCCACGGTAGAAATGCCGTTGGGTGCGAGGACCGACCCTTTTATACCATTTCCAACGCCACCTAGCGGCTCGCTGTTTGTGTTCCGACCATACATTCTATGACGAATATTGCTCGTATAGCTGCGTTCTACCACCCCGTAAAGTTTTACCCACTTTTTCAGATTCACCCTGTATATTTTAAGTTCTTGAACTCTTTTTTTTTTAAGATTAATTTTCAAAAATTCTCTTGTTTTAAAAGTAAAGCAAATTTTTTGGAAGCACTAAGTTGTTAGGCCTGTTTTAGTGTTTGGCAAATATCAACGACATATAGATCTTATTTGAAGTGCATATACAATTTCCAAATTGAGAAAAAAATAATGTGGAATTTAGGTAATAATAGAAATATAAACCATTTATATTAGATAAAAATATAAGAATATAGTAAAATTATTTAAAAGTTTTCACCTGTAGGTTAATAAATAAATAAAAAAAATACCCCTCAAGCAGCTGCTTGCCACAAAGGTCTGATAGGACCTTGTCAGTCTGTATGCTACAGTAGAAGATCTGTGAGAATGATGGGATTCAGTAAATTTTTACTTTATTTAAAAAAGTAGAAAAAAATTATTTATATTTAATTATTTTTGAAATTCTGTTTGCTTAGAATTAATACTCTTTTATTTTTGTATGTAACATATCTGTTGTTTACTTGAGGATTACAGTGACCAAGTGGTTATTGTGCTTGGCTATTGACTAAAGGGACCTGGGTTTGAGCTCCGGATAAGGCATGGCTATTTATTTTCTTGTATGTCCTTCTGCTGAGGTCTCACTTTCCTTACATATCTTTTCTATGGTGTATTAATCTCCTGTTGAGACCTCTGATAAAGCAGCTACTTGAGGGATAATTGAGGATTATTTAAAGTTAATTTTTGTTTTGACAAACACAGTTAAAAAATAGTTGTGGCTCAAGTGGTTTTGGTTTATATTATTTTACTATTTTTGAGATTAATATTTATTTTTTATTAAATTACCTCAGATTAAATCTGGTTGTAATTCTAGAAATGATGCCATGATTTGAGAACAATTTTACCATAGAAATGTAATTGCCAGCTATTTTCCTGACAAAGGATGAGGTATGCAACTGTTTATAGTTATGAATATGATTAGTGTTTTATCAACTAACAATCACGTGTAAAATAGTGTGTGGCATTAGTGTTTAGAAAGTTCTTCATAATGTTTGACATTTAAATAAAAATGGGATTACTTATCCCTGAATCTATTACACAGTAGTGTGTTTTATTGGCAATCCACAAAGTTTAGTCTTTCCACCTGATTTACAATTCCTCCACTTTGCTGTGCAATAATTTTCCATTGCATTGAGTCTGCATTTTTAAATTCAGTGCTTTCTGATTTCAGAGTTCAACAATCCACTCAAGTTTTAACAATCTGCCCAGTAATTTCAACATATTAATCCATTAAAAATTAATAATATGGGAAAATTCATGTAGAGAATATTTTGAATATTGAAAAATGAAAATATGATAACCCTACCCTTACTCATGCTGTTTGTTCATGCTATGCATGTAAACTTGTTGCAGCTGGTTTGTAAATTGATGTACACTAAAAATTAAAACAATTTAATTGAAATATGTTACTATTACTTTATATTTACAAGAAAAGAAAGTGAATATTGATTTTGTATATAATTATATTTTTCATTAAAGGTGGCCTTGATTTAATTATTGTACCAGGAATTGGTTTCACCAAAGAAGGCCATCGCATTGGAAATGGAAAAGGCTATTATGATTTGTACATAAAGCGATGCAATGAAATGTCGCCAAATCCAGTATATACAGTAGCATTAGCATTTCAAGAACAAATGTTGCCTAGCATACCTGTTGATAAACATGATATGATGGTTGATGAAGTGATTTTTCCACAATAAAATGTTTTAATAGTATACTGCTCTATTAAAATATTTATGAAAAAAATGAAGATAAAAATTATTTTTGTATAAGTTATTTTATTTTTTTTATATATCTGTACATGCCATCATGTTGGGCTACTTAATATATTATGCCTTATTATAATTGTTATGAATATTAAATTATTTTGTACCTTTATGCTAAACTGGAAAATATAGTTTTTTTTATTCCTAGTTACATTTTTCAATATACTGTAGTTTCACTCAAATATTAGAATTATACAGTCAACCTAATTAGACAAACTAAAGGATATTAGTAATTTCCTTTGCCACATTATAGTTTTTGTGAACAAATCAAACTTCTCAATGATATGTTATTTCTCAATTTTTTGCCTTTCATTTTTGTTTAACCATTTGAGTATCCAACGATTGTTTCAGGTTTCAGATTCTATTGTCATAAAATGGTGAGCTCACCGGACAAAAATATTAGTCATCTCCCGCCATAAGAGGGTTATGTCCATTTGACAACAGAGGGTGCACCAATAATAAACACTTCCTACAAATAACTGCGCCGTGCCCTACGGGATTCAAACAGTGGGAAGAAGTGGTTGTGTGTGTTAGTTGCTCCTTGAAACATGGGTCGTGCCAAAGATGTGAATGAATGGCAAAAGGTGTTATTGCGTTTGGCCGAGCCAAAGGGCATAGTGTACAAGACGTTGCCTTTGCAGGTGTGTCAAAACGTACTGTCCAAAGGGTCTTCCAGCAGAGGCGTACATCGCAGTCCACCTCTAATCGTCGCCAGAACTGCAGCAGAAACACTGTGCTCACCAATAGAGACTGACACAGTGTGTCACACACTGTTAGGGCAAACTGTAACAAGGCAAGAGTTGCTCCAGTCAGTCAATGCAGGCCTACAACGAGCTGTTTCCGAATGAGCACTCCGGAGGGAACTATGCCATGGATATCTGGAGCAGAGTACCGCAGAAGAGACCCATGTTAACAGCTGTGCACAAGGCAGCACCACAAAGACGACTGTCGACTCTTGGAAACGTGATCTTGTTGGATGAGTCACGTTTTTGCTTGTACTCGAATGATGCGAAGAGGCGATGGGTATATCGTAAGCCATATCAAGTCTTCCATGTGGACTGTTTGCAAGGTTCTGTTCAAGCTGAAGGAGGCTCTGTGATGTTCTGGAGGTGTTTCACGTACAAGGAAATGGGTTCTTTGGTTGCGTGACGTTACACTTGAACCAAATATGGAGCTACTGGACAACCACATGTTGCCTTTTGTGCAGCATCTCCACAGTGAACACCAGAAGGATACCCCAGTCTTCCAAGACTACAATTGTCACATGCACAGGGCTTGAAGTGTGTCGAATTGGCACGATGAGCATTCTGAAGCCTTTGAACATCTCGACTGACCCACCAAATCCCCAGATTTGAATCCCATAGAAAATTTGTGAGACTATTTGGAGTAATGAGTGAAGCACTGTCCCGGCCAATCTGGCTGCACTGCGGCATTTGCTGCTGGAAGAGTGGATGAATATTGATGTGCATTACATCCACACACTGGTGGCATCCATGGCAAACAGGATTTTGGCTGTTCCTCGGTCACATGGAGGCATTACGTGCTATTAGTAACATTCAGCCAGAGGTGACTAATTTTTTTGTTCGTTAAGCTTAATTATTCCATAATGTAGGGCCATGGACCCCAACTGTCAAGCCAGGGTATTACAGACCAGTGGAGACTGTAATGTTCTGGGATGTATTTGCATGGGCTTCTTGGAGCCCCTTGTACCTGAGACCATCATCACTGCACAAAGCTATGTTGGCATACTTGCTGATCACCTACACTTGTTTATGGCTATCTATTTCCCACAGCAGGATGTCTTTCAACAAGACATTGCCCTGTCTTGTCCCATTTTGTAAAGGACTATGTAAGGGCGGATTTCTCTCCCATCTGCCTTTCCATATATGGAACACAAAATAGTGGTGCTTGGCATTGCCATACCCATGATGCTCTCGACTGGGTTGCCAAGAAGATGCCCTGTGACAAGAGCTCTGCTTAGGTCATTCGTTTATCACTCATTCTTTGGGCGAACGACGAACCTAAGTGCGAGTTCTGGGACATCATTTTAACAACTAAACAGTTTAATTGATTGTCCAGCTTTTAATCTAGAACGTTTTTATTTTAGCCATGTTGATTTTACATCCGAGCCTCTTACATTCGGACATCTTTTATCTGATGCCTCGTTTTTATCCCCTCTGTTCGGTTTTTTTACGTTATACAGGTTATTTTACTAGATTGTACTTTTATGGCTTTATTTATACACTGTCCAACCTGGGTTTTTTACATCTGAGTTGGTTTTAATTTTGTATCTTTTTACCTATTGCTTTATACATATTTATTGTTTTTGTATTTTTATATCTGTTGGTTTTACCCTTTACGGTATTGCTTTTTAACTTTCATTGCGGGTTTCTGTCTTTTACCGGTAGACACTGGCTACCCCCACGGTACTTCGAAGGAAAGAGAGTGCTTCTCTCTCTGCATGCTTTGTACTCGGCTAGTACAGACGTCAGGGATTGCTGTTGTGATGGCCCACCATTCACTTTTACTTTTCCTTAATTCTTTTTATTTTATTTACGTTATAATTATCATTTTGGGGATTATGTCAGTTGAACTTATCACATTTCTTTCTTCTGATCCGCTAAAAGAGTTACGCATGCGCAACTCCGACTTTCGATTGACAGCCGCTAATGCGCACTTTTTGGATACGCCCTCTCTTGCGTCATAGCTAGCGCGATTAGCAGACTATGCAAATGTTTTTCCCAGCGTGCAACACACACGTGTCAGTTGTACGCTGCATGGATACTAAGTGATAGATCAGTAGATGTCGGTGGAAATGATAGTAGATGCAGTCAGACTACTTTTATATTCAGTTTATATGATGAGTCGTGAATTTTTTGGAAATAAACTTTGTTATATGAATATTTAACTTTGCTATTTTTTCTCTTGAGCAACGATAATTGATTTTGATTAAGATATAATTTTAAATATTTGACAATCTTTTGATTTCTTAATCAATAACTAATCCCCATATACTTAACGAACCCTCATTTAACTTTGTTTGGCAAGTTAATATTGCCTGGTGCCCGATATACTATCTGGAGTTTTTGGATCAGTCAAAAGGTTCAAAGAGAAGTTTAATAATCTTTCAGAACGTTTCACTTTTCGAAACATTTAATCAATGAGGTTGTGTCCCACTTGGAGGCCGTTGTAGGCCCGAGTTCAGTTTGCCAGGTTAGGCAACTAGGTCGGATGCGACATCAAAGTATTGGTTGCCCTGTTGTATATTTATGTAAATAATTCGAAGTCATCTTCCCAAACCACCAGTCAGGTCACAATTTCCTGACAATATTTAGACCTTGCAAGAAAAGAACTCGTATAAAAGCACATTGACCACAAATAGCATAATAGGTGCTGGTGGAAGGTGGCTTTCACAGACTGGTTGAGCATTTAACAGTTCACAACCCTCAAATGGCCCTCTCACTCTCCAGATTTGAACTCTAGCATTTGGGGGACAAACTGGAGCATTACATTCAAGCCCAAAACCCACCACAGGCAACTCGATGCTTTACAGACGGCTGTCCTGGAATTCAATACAACCCAAACGTTTCAAACACCTGGTAGAGTCCATGCTAAAATGTGTTGTAAGGGTGAAAGGATGAACCCACACGTTATTAGGTGGTGTGTATAATGAATTGTCATTTCGGTGTATATATCGCATCGTGTGTATAATGAATTGTCATTTCGGTGTATATATCGCATAATTTCTGTTCCCTATTTTAACACCATGCTTGGATCCCCTGTGCAAATGCCCCTTCCCCTCTTCCTAATGTTTTAAAGGTTAATATCTTTACACAACCTGCTTACTGTCTCACCTATATTTTGCATAACCATTCTTTTCTGTGGTAAATAGGCTGCTCGAAGAGAATTTTTTTAAATAATTTTTATTAATTTACAAAATTCTTTTAATTTTACAGGATCATTGAATATTTTTTTTCCAAAATCCGAAATGCATTATTTAAAGTTTTTTTTTCCCTTTTGGAATTTCTGGATTTTATGCACTCATTATTATAGTGTTATACATTGATCAATTCTTGGATTGTTTTAACTGAGAGGCACTTTTTTTTTTTGCACAGAATGAGCTAAATGGCCAGGGACCCAGAAAGCTCAGAAAATTTTAGGCAGGGGATCCACTGACAGCTGTTGGGTGACATATGCTAGTCTCCTGTCAAGGCTGTCCATCGAGTTCTTTAACATGCACTGAGTATGGCTCTCCTGCAATGGTGGATTTCTCTGGTGGACAGTGGTCTATTCCAAGCACATCTGTGTCCCCTACTGACCAAGGGCAAGGTGGGTAGTTTTGCAGAGATAAATTTCAATGCTGGCCAAGCTCGGACTTGAACCTAGGAATTGCAGATTATGAGCCTGGCATGTTACCGACTAAGCCATCCCTGCCGAACTCTAGGGAATAAGTTACTATTTCTGAAAACAAACCTTAGTATTAGATATAAAAAAATTATCAAATTTAAATAACTTTTAATTGCTAAATCAGTCAGATTGTTTCTAATTGTCCATTAATATATACTCTTTGAGTCTGACCAACTTGCTTCTGCAGTTCTCAAGTTCAAGTCCCAGCTGGGCCAGCATTCAGATTTATCTCCAAAACCTTGCCCTCAGACAGTAGGAGACACCGATGGGCTTGAAAAAGTCGGATGGAACATTAAGCCGTGGCCACGTGTGCAGGAGAGCCATATCCTGTGCACGTTGAATGTGCTAGATAGCCTTGACGGGAGGCTAACTCTCCCAACAGTTCCAGTAAGTCCCCTCTCCCAACCTTCTCTGAGCTCTTGGGAGTCTTGTTACCTGGCCATTTAGCCCATTGTGTGAAGAAAAGTTCCACTCATAGGTAAAACAACCCACTCGTCAGTGTTTCTGAATTTTGAGGAATTACTATGGGGCTATGACGAGATGCAGCATTTAATCTTTCTTCTGAATAGTTTGCAGTAGGGAGTGGTAATGAGCAAGGTGAGTATATTCACTGAAGTGTCATTGAATTAGGGATAGGAGACATCCAAATTCAGTACCGCAAGTCACGCATTTGCACGCATGCTTGGCTGTAACTCTGGTCATATATAGCTGTCAGCTTTGGCTTCCCCAAGCATTCGTCGTGAGAAGAGTAATGGGAAAGGCGCGGGATTTAGATGCATTTGACAAAGAATTGACATTGCATCGTAAGTGTCCGACGGATGGGACACTCGATCTCCGAAATTGTCAACGAACTTGGATTTTCTCGTGCGACAATTTCAATAGTGTTCGAGAATGGAAATTCAGGCAAAAGAACAAGCACCTGGACAAACTTCAAAGGAGAACCAGCCTTGAATGATCGTAGGCTTCGCTATTTGACATGCATCGTACGGACCGATAGCAGCTAACGATCTATTTATATATAATTATATATACAGGGTGAATCTGAAAAAGTGGGGAAAACTTTACGGGGTGGTAGAACGCAGCTATACGAGCAATATTCGTCATAGAATGTATGGTCGGAACGCAAACGGTGAGAAGTTAAAAGGTAGTTTTCCACTGTCACATTTAAAGAATGAATACAGGAAGGAGAGGAGATACTTCAGAAAACATTTTATTAACAGGAATGTAATTGAGGTACATGCTCAAAGAAATTGCTCAAAAGAGCTGCCGCCAGCTGTAATGCAGGCTTCGCACCTGCGGGATAGGGACCGACGCACACTTGCGAAGACACCAGGCATTTCCCGAATATCGCCGGCAACAACGGCGATCCTGGCGACTAGTACCGTACACAAAGTGCATATCCGCCATTTCGTGGTTAGTATAACCAGCCATCCTCTTGGCAATCCACGGTAGTAATGCCGTTGGGTGCGAGGACCGACCCTTTTATACCATTTCCAACGCCACCTAGCGGCTCGCCGTTTGCGTTCCGACCATGCTTTCTATGACGAATATTGCTCGTATAGCTGCGTTCTACCACCCCGTAAAGTTTTGCCAACTTTTTCAGATTCACCCTGTATAATATTGATCTATTGAGTGTTCTGATCGAATTTCTATTGAATCAATATTATATATCTGGTATTTAATAATAAAGGTAAATTTGTTTTTAATCATGCAATTCACCCAAGAATTGAGTCATGATCGTTGTATTAGCACGGGTAAAATGACAATTTTGGTGCTACCGACTAAAGCAAATCATGCAAAAACTATGCATTTTTCTTGAAAAAAAATATTCATTCTTTCAGAAAAAAAGTGGACTTCTTTTACTCTCAGCTCTATGATTTTTTGGAATACCAAGAATGGAAACAAAAAGCGCCTTACAAAATATGCTTAATTTACTTTCACTATGCTAATTTAAAATATACAATATTTTAGACAACATGCAATTAAAAAAATTTTTTGACGATTTTTAATGTCTGAATATTTTAGGAAAAAACTTGGTCAAACAAAACGCTCCACTCTTCTTGGAAATGAAAGGGCTAAGCTCTCTCTTTGTGGAATTATGAATAGGTATTTGAAATATTGATGTTTACATAAGCTTATTAAGTTATAAATGAAATGGTAATCTTCTATCACCCCATAAGAAATATTAGATACCTCTTTCTTGGAGACCAAATACAAATTCTAGTTTCGTTCTCAAGTTGGCTTTGAGAATGCAATATTAGAGTGTGCTACCAATAAAGATGTGTTAACACAAACATTTGTTTTTTCATGCATGTAATATTCATATAAACCCTTTGTTGCACAACTACCACTTTTCTTTCTCATCGATTTCGTTTGATTTTTGAGTTTTCCTCTTGGTACCATACGTATGTATAGTTTGGGTTGTTTGGGTTGTTTTACCTCTAAGCGGCACTTTTTTGCACACCATGGGCTAAATGGCCAGGTCACATGGACCCCGAAGGCTCAGAGAACGTTGGGGGAGGGGACCCACTGGAACAGCTGTTGGGAGACAGATGGTAGCCTCCCGTCAAGGCCATCCAGCGTGTTCTTTAACGTGCACAGGGTATGGCTCTCCCGCACACGGGGCCACGGCTTAACGTCCCATCCGACGGACGGCGGCCTTTCCAAGCCCATCGGTGTCCCCTACTGACCGTGGGCAGGGCGGGGAATTTTGCGGAGATAAATCTCAACGCTGGCCCAGCTGGGACTCGAACCTGGGAACTACAGATTACGAGCCTGGCGCGCTACCGACTGAGCCACTCCCGCCCCGTATGTATAGTAAAGATAGATTAAAATATTTACTCTTACATTTGCTACAGATAAATTTTCGAAGTTTCTGGATTTATATAGGAGTGTGAATACTAGAAACATAACACATTAATAACAAAGGGTAATTTAGATAGGGCAATGATAATTTTTCTTAATAGGTAAGTTTCATCTTTAGACAAATTTCATTTCACTCTTTACGATTATTGTAATGTACGAGACGTGACTTTCGGAGTATGTATAACTGAAATCTTCTTACCATGTTCCTTTATTTTTATGGGGCGGGGGTGCTCAGTCGGTAGCGCGCCAGGCTCGTAATCTGTAGTTCCCAGGTTCGAGTCCTAGCTGGGTCAGCGTTGAGATTTATCTCCGCAAAATTCCCCGCCCTGCCCACGGTCAGTAAGGGACACCGATGGGCTTGGAAAGGCCGCCGTCCGTCGGATGGGACATTGAGCCGTGGCCCCGTGTGCGGGAGAGCCATACCCTGTGCACGTTAAAGAACACGCTGGATGGCCTTGACGCGATGCTACCATCTGTCTCCCAACAGCTGTTCCAGTGGGTCCCCTCCCCCAACCTTCTCTGAGTCTTCGGGGTCCATGTGACCTGGCCATTTAGCCCATGGTGTGCAAAAAAGTGCCGCTCAGAGGTAAAAAAACCCAATCCTTTATTTTTAACAGTCTTTTATTCTGTAAAATGTTTCGTAGTGGGTGAACAAGAGCTGCAAGTAAAGAATTTTGCAGAACCCTTAATTCTTTCACCGAAACCACGAATGATCAAGTGGTTGACTGGTTACTGTTTGAGGGACAGGCTTTAGACGAGCTGGAGGTGTGGCATGCTTAGTTTGCATACATGGTTAGAACAACGGTTCAAAGAATGGTTAGTTCTTTGTGCTGCTGAGGATCCACGTCATTGCTAGTGTCAATTGCCATTCCTTCTGCTACATTGCACACTTGTGAGGATTAGTCGTGGGAGACTGATTTCTTTAGTTACCGCGAGACGGACTGCATAGACGCGCGTTATGGACTGCGTAGAAAAAGTGATAAATAGAAATAGAAGTATCAGACAGCGACTAAAACTGCTCTGTCATTTTTATACTGAGTATTTTTTTCGAAAATCTTTTTAAAGTAAAGCAAATATATTATAAGGGTACGAAATTTTTCCATTTGCTCGTACTTTCCCTGTTTATCAATGATGTATTTAAGCAGACCCCATCTAACCTAGAAGTAAAATTTCTCCAGTTCCCTTACCGTTAATTGCATCCCCCCCCCCCCTTCTACTACCATCCTGATGATTTCCAGGCTGGAATTACTGTAATCAGCTAACATTGCGCCGCATAAGTATGGTGGCCATCCGTCTTATATATTAGGGTGTTGTTCTATATATTATTAAAAAATTTCGGAATGCGTTTTGGTCCTATATTTTTTGTTCTGTCTTTTAAAAGTTCAATTTTTTATATAAAAAAACCCCCTCAAGCAGCTGCTTGCCACAGAGGTCTGGCAGGAGCCTGCCAGTTTATATGCCACAGTAGAAGGTCTGAGAGGATGGCAGGACCTCAGCAGAAAAACGATACATACATCCATGCCTTACCCGGGACTCGAACCCAGGTCCCTTAGATCAGTAGCCAACGCGCTAACCACTCGGCCATTTTTATAGCAAATAAAAATCGATCTATATTTCTACTAATTTTGATAAATTTATCATTAATGTTTTTGTGATTAAAGAATTAATATCACATAACTGAAAAATTTAAAATTCATCATTATTTAATTCAATTAAATTTACTAAATAATTTTTGAAATAATGTGAGTCGCTGACATATTAAAAATTATTCTATTGATATGTTTGGTCTTGCGTTTATTATTAATATTTTGGTTTTTGAATAAAATTAATGTATGCATATCATTCGTTTTAGTTCAAAGCATTTTAGGATATTTACCACTTTTCAGAATGATTTTGCTGGACATGGAAAAAATTAATAATATCATGATAAAAATTTAGGAACAGATAGTATTAATGACAAAAATTGGAAGGAAATATATAGTTTTCAATAAGTGTTTTATATTTTCCTCGAAAAGAAATGGTCAGCGTACTCATAAGGGGTAAAAATAGCTTTTCTTTAATGAAATATTGCAGAGTATTGTTCTTTGGAAAATTCCATCATTCAATCAAATTTAAAATAAAAAGTATTTAGAAAATCCTTAATAATGAATGCGAAAAACATTTCGTTTTTTTCCAGTATTATCCAGATTGATTTGATATTAGTTTTATTTTAATGCCAAATTAATTATAATTAAACTAATTCAATAAATAGGTATTGTCTACTAGAATGAATTTTCCTGACATCAAAATGGCGGTCACTGGAAACGTAAGCTGGGATATCACGGTTTGTTACTAATGCATTATTACTTCTGCTTTATATTTTTAGTAATTGCTGTGTCTTCCCTTATATGGGTTGGGTTGGGTTGTTTTACCTCTGAGCGGCACTTTTTTGCACACCATGGGCTAAATGGCCAGGTCACATGGACCCCGAAGGCTCAGAGAAGGTTGGGGGAGGGGACCCACTGGAACAGCTGTTGGGAGACAGATGGTAACCTCCCATCAAGGCCATCCAGCGTGTTCTTTAACGTGCACAGGGTATGGCTCTCCCGTACACGGGGCCACGGCTTAACGTCCCATCCGACGGACGGCGGCCTTTACCAAGCCCATCGGTGTCTCCTACTGACCGTGGGCAGGGCGGGGAATTTTTGCGGAGATAAATCTCAACGCTGACCCAGCTGGGACTCGAACCTGGGAACTACAGATTACGAGCCTGGCGCGCTACCGACTGAGCCATCCCCGCCCCTCCCTTATACGGAGTGGCGTGACAAAAAGGGTGGATTGGGGTTTAATCCTTCCCTCAATTTTGGGAAAATTTTCTTATAGATTATTATTTAATCAATTTACATTAAGGAAACCGCTAAGAAAATTGTTCAAACCACTCTTTCGAAAGTCTTTAATACGCTCCTATGGGTTACCCGACAAACCTCACTTCAATCGTGAGATCTTTGAAAATGGAAAGATTTTTAATAAGAGCATTAAAAAGCTTTGCCTATTGTAAATGTAGAAATTCACACAACTTTTCCAGGCCTTTGTCATATTAAAGGTTCTTAATAACATTAAATCTTTGGGTCACATTCATCCATGAAAGAAAACAAATAAGAGGTTTATTCAAAAATTATAAATTTTAATAAACGAAAAATATTTTCGATTACTGATTTATACATATTTGATCCCAGCTCAGTAATACGGCATTTGAAATATCTGCATTACAACGAATCTCTATTATAAACATTTCTCTTAAATATACAGTTATTGCATTTCGTACAAATTTGCATTTATATATTCTATTTGAAATATAGCGTAATATGTTAATTACAAAACTCAATACTGGTATTGTTTCTTAGTAACACATTTACATAAATAGTGTGAAAAAGCAAAAAGTGCACAGCAAATAACATGGTAATACTAAAACATCATACTTATTTTCTTACATTAACTTGAGTTTTATTATTTGAACTTTTATCCAGAGTGTAAAATATTTTCCACACAAACGGTATTGGGAAAAGTTCGCGACCGAACTAATTTTTGTTATGCAATTTTGTTGGGCATTGTGTGTCAATAGCCAAAGATTCTTACTTTCAGGAAACCTGTGTGATTAACTTTGGATAGCTGATTTCAAAATTTTTAAACAATGGTCAGAAGACAGAAATATCTAGAGAGTAATGCTTTGAGTTCATAATGGAGAGGAGCAATATAGACAGAAACGATAACTAGTATTTGTTTTAACGTAGTAAACGACAATTTTTTATAATGATTGAAAAAATGATTAAATCAAGTTTTGCAATGCAGTTAATCGTTATAACAAGAATTAATGTCTTAATTTCTTCAAGTAAGTTTATTTAATCTCCTGTTTTAAGTCACCATAATTTATACTTCACGATTACGGTTATTCTACTGGTAAGCTTTGTTTACAATTCTATTATACAATATACAGTTTCAATTTACAGTATATGTAATGTCACAAATAATTGTAATCTATATTATTGATTGTACATTTCCTATTAACTGTCCATTATTAGAACAATGGCTAGTAAACATGAAACTTGTGGAGAAAGACTAAAAAGAAGTTGTGGATGCTGACGAAGCATTAAAATATGCAGAGCCCATTTCAAATCGGACTGTTACATTAGGAGAGATTTATAAATAGTTTATGTATGCGTCTATTAATAAAAATGGCGAAAAGGAAATATAATTTTTTTCCTTCTAAATGCACTATATTGTGCATTTAGAATATTCAGTTGACAACATTGTTACTTTATTTACCGATCGACTAGCATAATATTTGAATGCCTCCGTAACAAAAATATTAACAGAAATAAAAGCTAAATTAACTAATGCAGTTTTACAATTTCTGTAAAGTTTAATGGTCTACTTTTGATTTGCTAGAATTTAAAAAACGTGATTGAAAATTACTATTTCTGTTTATATGTTTATAACTTGCAGAATTAGTTCCAGTTTTTTTCAATACTCAGGTTAAATATCTTTTAAATAAAAGATGCATAAAAATGTTGTTGATTCACCAGTATTACTTACGATATTATTACGTATATTAATCATTGATCATGTAATAAAATATTACAGTAATATGTATTTATATACAAGAAAATGTTTTTTACATTTTCTTTTTATCCAATGAATGATACCTTTTTTAGTTTCTGCATATACAGAGCCATGCAATTTTATTAGGGAATTTCCGTCGTAGGTCAAGGAAAATTAATTTGGAACTCTATAAATTGTAAAATACACTTTGTATGAAAAAATATTGCGGAAGGTAAAGATTTACATCAAATCTATCTAACTATTTATTTAAAAAAATATCCGCATAGTACTTAAAGAGTTTTGCAAATTGGAATATTTACAAATAGTAGTGCCACTAAATAATTAACCACAGAATTTCAACTACCATAACTTTTTAAGGTTATTTTGCAGTATGGGTTACCGTGTAAACTATAGATTCCAGTTTAGTTAACGTCCTTTCCCAGTTGACGAGCTTCACTGCAATACTCCTCTGCACTGTCGCCGCCCTCATTGACTTAGCTTAATAATTTATTTCCCTTTCTGCTACTAGTCCGGTATCATAGATTTACGTATATTAGTAGCGTACCGGTATAAAAATGCAAATGGTCGTACATGTTCAAAGTTATCAAAATAATGCTTGTCCAATGCAGGGATGCATTTAGGCTTTGGCTATTTTACACTTTGTTAACTGGAAAAGCCGTCCCCGTGGCCGAGTGGTTAGCACGCTTGGCTACTGATCTACGGGACCTGGGTTCGAGCCCCGGGAAAGGCATGGATGTATGTGTTGTTTTTCTGCTGAGGTCTCTGCCATCCTCTCAGATCTTCTACTTTGGCATATAAACTGACAGGCTCCTGTCAGACCTCTGTGGCAAGCAGCTGCTTGAGGGGGTATTTATTTTTGTTTATTTTTTAACTGGGAAAGGACGTAGCCTAAACTGGAACCTATAGTTCCCACAGTAATCCTAACTGCAAATTAACTCTTTTTAAATTTTGAACGAATAGTGTTGGAAATTGATATTTTGATATATTTTACTGGGATCTTTAATTTATTTTCAGCAATATTTATCGATACAAAGCGTACTTTAGAAGCTCTAAATTAGTCAGCTGTGTATCATTATAAATAATGAATAAAATTCCTATTGATATGACGTTGAAATTCCCTAATAAATTGGTGGGACTCTCTACTGTTTAATGACTTTACTGACATTATTTATATTTAATACCTTGTTTTTCCTGTTAGTTTCTTTCTAAATGAGGCCTTTTCCACTCATGCATATTTTCTGAACCTTAACGTACAATGTGTCTTTGATTTGTTTTGGAATAAATTGCCAAGATGTTTGGGCTCTGATGGAAAAGTGCTGGATTTGCCAGCATGCTATATAGACTGAGAAAATGGAAGGGGGATGTGATATGAAATTATGCTATTTTATATCCTATGGCAACATAATGAGATTTTATTTCGCACATAACTATTTACGATAGGTAGCCACATATGGAAGACGTAAAAACAATTAAAACTATCCAATATTTTTTGCTGGGGTAGGTGGGAGAAATTGCCAAAAATTTCATATGACCTGTTCTCTTTACCTCATAAACTCTCATTTGATGAGAACCCGGTACGATCAATTCTTAATTTAAGAAGCTGATCAAAACATGTGCTTTGACAAATTCAGTGACAAAGAACACGCGAAAAACTAGGAACATGATTGTTTAAAAAGGTTTCCAACTGTTGAATATATCTCTGCATTAAGAAGTACGTATACAGTAATTACCTTCACACCTTTGGGTTTTATTTGCGAAAAAATATATATATATTGATATAATGCCTACGTAAATATATATATATAGGGAGCTAAACAGATAAATGTGATGGAATTATGTTTCTGGTGTTTTGCCCAACTATTCGGCCATGATACTATACTGATCCATGGTGTTTAATGGCGCATCCATACGACTTCCGCTTCTAGTATATATAGAACTCTTTGGCTGGTTTAGTAAGTTTTCACAGGGAGCGATATTAAGAAGTCTGCAACTCATTGTCATTAAAAGAAACTGATTTTCTGATTTCAACATTTTCATCTTGTATTCCCATTCCCTAACATTACATTTCAACTTAAAAAATATTAAATTTTATCAAAAAAATTGAGCGGTTTTTCAGGCACTGTAATCTTGTTCACTGTAATTACATGACGTATGAATAAAATTTTTCAAATATAACTTTTTGAAATGATCCAGATGTATATGGCAGACCCAGATATAAATAAAATGCCATTAGAAATGAATACTTATACTATCGACTGTTATATTTTATTAAATAATTAAGCAACAAAAGCCATTCTGTGTACAAAATGTCTCAAACTCTCGTTTTGTGTTCAACATACTTCAGTATGGAACCCATTGGGGGCGGGGATTTCAACTTTTGTCTAGCTTAGGATGGCAGTAATAGCTGCAGTAATTCTTTTATGTACTGAAATTTATTAATTTTTTCGAAATAAATTATACTTTTGAAATACTCCATCGCCCCCCCCCCCAAAAAAAAAAAAACGCTTAATGTTGGAATTTCTCTGGGACCACAAGATCGGTCCATCTCTATCAATCTAGCCATTTAGAAATTTGTCATTTAAGATATTGCATGTGATACCAACTACTTAATTTTTCTATAAAATATAACACTTTAAAACATGGGTGTTATAATAACCCTGTATATACATAGTTTAGTTGGTTACCATTAGTTGTTTATCAAGATTCGGCGATAATTCTTGATGTCAGATATATTTAGTAAATTTATGGAAACGAAATTAATATAATTTTTTCATTATGCTAATTTTATGGATGGGACGTTACTTATGTTTATACCGATTATAGGATTTAACCTAAAAAATCTGGGTAAATCGAAACCCAAAGTGGATCAAAAACGGTCGAAATTGGCAACTTAACCATAGGCTGTCCATTTCAGTGAGAATCGTGGAACCACGGGGCCACTGCGCCGGCAACTCTTTGGCTCTGATAATACTACGTCCATCTTATCTAAAGTATCAATAAGATTAATAATTTTTAGTAATACTACGTCCATCTTATCTAAAGTATCAATAAGATTAATAATTTTTAGACTGAACTCAATGATTACTTTCGGCTTTACGAAATTTGTCAAAGGTTCGTCATTGCAAGTACTGATCTATGCTCATTAGCCTATATACTCGATAGTACATAAATGGAACATCAGAAGATATTTAGAAAAATAAAAATATCTTAAATCGTGCAAGGAGTATTAAATGCATGAAAGACCCCTTCACTGTTAAACAAGTTACGTCAATGGATAATTAAATTTATTTCTGCTTGCTTTGCAGATTTCGGCGTTTTGGAAATCTCAAATCCTGTTGACCTTCCGTAAATCTACCAACTAATTTTAATGCTTCTCAATACGATCTTCAGCGAATGGTCTAATATTGAGTATAAATACAGCTACATATATACTTGAACCATGCTCAACATAATTTATTTCCTATTAAATTCGGTTTTTAACTGACAAAAGTTGGGATAATCTATAAGTGGATGCGAGTCATGTGATTTGCTGTGCACTTATTTGCAGGGCTGCCAGATTCAAAGCGTCTATAAAGTCTTTCAAGTACAAAGATGTTCTTTTCCAGAAAAACATTTCTTTCATAAAACAGTTAAATAAATAAGCCAAATAAAATTGTCGCTGTAGATTAGGCACATAAATTAACATTTTTTATTAACACAATTTAATTTTTGAAATATTGGTTTAACATTTAAATTTACATTAGATCTGTTAGAAATTTGTTTTAAATTATCTGTTTGTTTTACGCCTTCAGCGCCATTATTAAGAAAATATGGTACTTTTTTTGTGTCCTGCGATCTGCTTAAGGTTAAGAATGACAAAAGGATTATTGAAGAATAGTTCCGATGAACCTCAGGCATCTAGCAGTCCTGCTTTATCTGATAGCCAAATGGGTCATTCGACCACACTTTAGGAACACTTAAAATATATTTATATATAAATTTCTATGTTGGTCGTTTGAGTCTTAGAAATATAAAAGTCATAGCTATGGCAACTCCGACCACTAAGATGATACCAATGGCCATTCCAACCATATTTAGCGCCCTCTTCCTGCGCTTCCGAAGGACTTTCCTCCTTAAAAGTGTCTCCCAGTCCTGGAAGTCCATGGGGTAAGATCTGTATAAGTCATCTACCTGGAAATGAAAAGGAAGCTTTTGTTAATTGTCACGTAAATGCGTTTTTTTGCGTTGTGGCAAGGAATGAAAAACTAACCACAGTGCATACCGTCTCTTTAGGCATATGGATATTTCCGATAAGTGATGGTGTGTATATAACATTTTGGGGGTGGATCCTTCCAAAGTGGATTCCCCATCATCCCCACACTGTTAGCTCCTATATTCAGTTGTTAGAAAAAGTAAAAAATTTATTACGTTACTGATCTGAATGATGTGATAGAATATATAACATAAAAGGAAACTTTTATGTTATGAAATCAGTTTCGAAAAGTTATAAAATTTTTCAGAATTAAATTCAAATGGAGATTTTTAAAAAGGCGCGGTTTGAACCGTGTTAGATCAATAAAAATCGTGTAAAAAGAATTGGAATTTTTTTCTAAATCTTGCTAAATCAAAATCGTGAAAAAAATTCCGTGTAAAAACAGAATTGTGTGTATATTCAGAGATACCTTACGTTTCAATCCACACATTTCCCTCCCCATAATTTTCTTCCAAATTCTTTCCTGATATGAACAAAAAGTAGCTATTTTAATTAAGCAAACAACTGTTTTCCCAAATTTCTTCCTTTTTTCGAGGGTTGGGTTGTTTTACCTCTGAGCGGCACTTTTTTGCACACCATGGGCTAAATGGCCAGGTCACATGGACCCCGAAGGCTCAGAGAAGGTTGAGGGAGGGGACCCACTGGAATAGCTGTTGGGAGACAGATCGTAGCCTCCCGTCAAGGCCATCCAGCGTGTTCTTTAACGTGTACAGGATATGTCTCTCCGCACATGGGGCCACGGCTTAACGTCCCATCCGACGGACGGCAGCCTTTCCAAGCCCATAGGTGTCCCCTACTGACCGTGGGCAGGGCGGGGAATTTTGCGGAGATAAATCTCAACGCTGACCCAGCTGGGACTCGAACCTGGAAACTACAGGTTACGAGCCTGGTGCGCTACCGACTGAGCCACCCCCGCCCCCACCCCCACCTACTCTGTGGATGGAGTAGTACATGAATGAAGTTACCGATCGAGATACGTTTGGCGCCAAACCTTTGGCGGCAGTTGTGATTGGTGGAAACCTGTGAATGAGCTTATCGAATAGTTATCGATCCGTTTTGCACCAAACGTGTGTCGCGGGTATAACTAGTTGGGTTGGGTTGTTTTACCTCTGAGCGGCACTTTTTTGCACACCAAGGGCTAAATGGCCAGGTCACATGGACCCCGAAGGCTCAGAGAAGGTTGGGGGAGGGGACCCACTGGAACAGCTGTTGGGAGACAGATGGTAGCCTCCCGTCAAGGCCATCCAGCGTGTTCTTTAACGTGCACAGGGTATGGCTCTCCCGCACACGGGGCCACGGCTTAACGTCCCATCCGACGGACGGCGGCCTTTCCAAGCCCATCGGTGTCCCCTACTGACCGTGGGCAGGGCGGGGAATTTTGCGGAGATAAATCTCAACGCTGACCCAGCTGGGACTCCGAACCTGGGAACTACAGATTACGAGCCTGGCGCGCTACCGACTGAGCCACCCCCGCCCCGCGGGTATAACTAGTATATATATATATTTGAAAAATGTGATAGATAAAAACCTCAATCGAAAGTATCAATATCTCGATTTTCAACAATATTCGTTCAGTATTTAATGAGTTACGAAGTTTCAATATTTAACCATGACAATGCCAGTCTTAAGAATTTATCTCAGACCTAAGAGTCAATAAGTATTATTCTTTCAAACGATTTAATTATTTAAATTACGTGTATATATTAGAAGTTTGTGCAAATTAAATATTTCAAGCATTCGCTAATTTTCTATAATTTCTTACGATGTTATTGTTAAATATTCATACTTCCATAACTCATTAAATATTGAACGAATATTGTTAAAAATCGAAATGTTGATATATTTGATTAAGGTGTTTATTTGCTATCAAATTTTTCAAAAAAAAAAAAAACTGTTGTTCGGAAAAGTCCGATTTGATTCTGAATAAATCATAAAAGTTGTGCTGCTGATGTACTAAAAGAAATAAAAAAAAATGACTAATTATCCCATTGGAGCTGCTTGCCACAGAGGTTTAACACGCCATTATAGAAGGTCTGCAAGGAAGACTTCAGCAGAAAGAACGACACAAACATCCATGACTTAGCCGGGCTCGAACCCGGGTCCCTTTGAAACACTAGCCAAACACGCTAACCACTCGGCCACGGGACGGCTACTAAAAGGAAGAAAGTTGAAAAATAGATTCCTACTTTCACAGATTTCTGCTTACATCAATTAGGTTATTGCTCTCTTTCTATCTTTAAACGGTCAAGTCTATGATGGCGGGGCGGGGTGGCTAAGTCGGTAGCGTGCCAGGCTCGTAATCTGTAGTTCCCAGGTTCGAGTCCCAGCTGGGTCAGCGTTGAGATTTATCTCCGCAAAATTCCCCGCCCTGCCCACGTTCAGTAGGGGACACCGATGGGCTTAGTAAAGGCCGCCGTCCGTCGGATGGGACGTTAAGCCGTGGCCCCGTGTACGGGAGAGCCATACCCTGTGCACGTTAAAGAACACGCTGGATGGCCTTGACGGGAGGCTACCATCTGTCTCCCAACAGCTGTTCCAGTGGGTCCCCTCCCCCAACCTTCTCTGAGCCTTCGGGGTCCATGTGACCTGGCCATTTAGCCCATGGTGTGCAAAATTGCCTCTCAGAGGTAAAACAACCCAACCCTATGATGGCGATTACAACAATAACACTATAAGTGGACACTTTTCGATTCTCTCGTGTTAGTGGACTCTTTTGCGTGTCGTGTTCACGCTTCAAGAAAGATTTTGTTTTTAAACTAAAAACTGAAAATACCAATGATAAAAGTTTTCTTTAGTGTTAATAATGTGAGTATAATTTAGTGTTAATAATTTTTTTGTTCCTTATGTCCTGAAGCCATTTTTACTCTCCGTGCTCAACAAGATATTAGCATAAAATATTCCTCTTATAATAAACGGATAATAGCAGATTTTCCCATTTTGTGTAAGCTTTGTCATTTCCGTATTTCGTATACATATCTTATTCAATCTTAGTTCAGTTGTCGACGCAGACCTTTATGGCTTCGTACTACTTTATACGCTACATGTCGCTATCCTGTTGGCGAGAATATTTAACGACTTCTGCTTTCACCAGGTCGGCCTCGCGGTTACCAGAAGGAAAACCGGTAGTAGACAATGTGACGATTCTTATCTGCCAAACAGAGCAAATTTCCGCTAACGTGGTTCACTACTTCTCTCATAAGCATTACAGATCAGTAACGTGATGTGACGATTAATATAATTTCAATTTTCTGTATTCGTTATCGCTGCATTATATGATTCGTCAAAACATATTTCCTATCACTAAAATCTAGAATATTTGCATTGCTTCCAGTGCAACTCTTAATATTTTTAAAACTTTGAGGGTGTGGGGGAAGTATAGAATTGTAAGCACTGGCAGGATGGGTAAATGTCTACTTGAATATCAAAACGTTGGTCGGATCATGTGTATCTTCCTGCAACGCCAATGCATTTTGAGTTTGGTTATTAGGGACAGTGGGTTGTTTTACCTCTGAGCGGCACTTTTTTGCACGCCATGGGCTAAATGGCCAGGTCACATGGACCCCGAAGGCTCAGAGAAGGTTGGGGGAGGGGACCCACTGGAACAGCTGTTGGGAGACAGATGGTAGCCTTCCGTCAAGGCCATCCAGCGTGTTCTTTAACGTGCAGAGGGTATGGCTCTCCCGCACACGGGGCCACGGCTTAACGTCCCATCCGACGGACGGCGGCCTTTTCAAGCCCATCGGTGTCCCTTACTGACCGTGGGCAGGGCGGGGAATTTTGCGGAGATAAATCTCAACGCTGACCCAGCTGGGACTCGAACCTGGGAACTACAGATTACGAGCCTGGCGCGCTACCGACAGAGCCACCCCCGCCCCTAGGGGCAGTGGAGTACTCGGGAGTTTCAGGAGGGAAAAGGTCGAAAGGTTTATTGAAAATTCATCATCATCATCATCAAGCAGCCATGGGCATGGAGGTCCAACCAGACCGTGCAATTTAGTTCTCCAAGCAAGTGTGTCCTGAGCTACATCAACTGAATCTGGCCACTGCACACCAATAAGGTCCTGTTTGACATTGTCAGCCCATCGCATAAAGAACTAATTATTTCTTAAAAATAAAAGGTCCCCAAAGACTGATTAGGGGTAATTTCACATATCCAAGACATAGTATCGTCATGAGATAGTTGTTCATAGCTTCATTGATTTTGATGAAATTGGATCTAAGTATAAATAATAATAAATACCCCCTCAAGCAGCTGCTTGCCACAGAGGTCTGACAGGAACCTGTCAGTTTATATGCCACAGTAGAAGATCTGAGAGGATGGCAGGACCTCAGCAGGAAACAACACGAACGTCCATGCCTTACCCGGGGCTCGAACCCAGGTCCCGTAGATCAGTAGCCAAGTGCGCTAACCATTCGGCCACGGGACGGCAGGATCTAAGTATAGCCAAGGTTATCTCCCGTGGCCGAGTGGTTAGCGTGCTTGGCTACTGATGAAAGGGACGTGGGTTCGAGCCCCTGGTAAAGCATGGATGTTTGTGTTGTTTTTCTGCTGAGGTCCCATCTTCCTCACAGATTTTCTACTTTGGCTTGAGGGGTATTTATTTTTTTATAGTGTCACATAGAAACATACTAATAGAGAATTATGTCCGTGAGTTTTCGTGCTTTTTGTGGGCTTCTAGAACAGAAGCATGTTTAAGCTTTCAGTGTTCGAGTCGAAACCTGTCCCAAACTTTGCCAGGCATATGCTGCTTTAGAAGCAATTTAAGTGATTTTTTTTTCACACGTTTCTATTGGAAATTTAGGGGAGAATATTATTTATAACACGAGAAAAATCGCTATTGCGATTCAAACACAGTGTTGCAAAGCTGTAGTTGAAAGTCTCGGATTTTTTTTTTTTTTTTTCGGGAAAAGTCCGATTAGTGGGGAGGAAAAAAATTTAGAGTCTTCGGGGGGGGGGGGGGGGCAATAGATAGATATATTATATATTATTGTATATTATAATAGCAACAGATAACATTTGAGTCTTTCATGCTAGTTTTAAATTTAGCTGTAAGAAACCGTTCATTAATACAGTCATATCCTAGAAGAGCATCACTGGCATGTCTGCTGAGAAACAAACTCCATTCTCTCTTCCTGAAAAGAGAAATTTAAGATTTTTAAAAAATATCTAACGTTTCCCTGTCCATCTGGTCTCTTGCAAGCCCAGAATATCTAGGTTATAAAGCTGGAATTCTTGTGTCTGAACATCAAGAGGTTAATCTCTATGTGAGTCCTCAAGTTCCATACACCCGTGGAAAGAAAATGGTTGGTGGGATCTGCAAAGAAACTACGTTTATTGAGAGAGGTAATGCCGACAATATCTAACAGTCCTTTAATTGTACGCATGGGGTAAAAACTTGTTCCCTTACTACCACTAAAAGCTTAAGCTGGTAGTACTTCTCCCAGTGTAGGTTTGCCAATGCCCGTAGAAGCAAGGGTTCAGGTACCTTCAATGACTTCTGATCACGATTTCCCACCAACTGATATAAGGTATCTTGTGCATCTGATCATTCAGAGCTGTCAACAAACAAACAAAGAAAACACAACGGAAGATTTTTTCCTCAACAGAAGCCCCAACCAATGCTGCAAGTTAAAGATCCAGTGCAAAGCCATAATCAAGTCTGGTTAATTAAACTGTCCAGCACCAAGACACTGTGCGATTGACCACTCCTCATCAGAGTGAAAATAAAAGGAAAAGTAGCCATATTACTCCAGATCAATAAGCCACACTTATCTGGGAGCCATCCTTTTCCATTCTTTTACGTAAGAAAGTAAAGTTTTTGAAAGGTGCTAACGGCCTGCACTACCAGAAGCTGGGGTCGGATCTGTGCGTCATTAGAGCAGTTCGCTTTCCAGCTGTCATTTACAAAACATTAAGAGTGCAAATTATCAGTTCCCAAGAAGAACCAATCAGAAACTAAAAAAAAAGTAGCTGATCGGTTTACTTTTGAAGCAGAAATGTTGATAAAGCATTAGTTGTATGTATGCACTTCCAATAATTAATTAATTATGTAGATTAATCTGAGGCTCGTAGACAGCCAGACCCATGTTAATTTCATATTGCTCTCTTGGAAGTTGTAGTTAAGAATCTGTATAGCACTGCGAAAGTCAGCATCTTTTCAGAATCTTCCATAACGCAAAATTATGTGCTGACTGCTCTCTACTAACGGGGTGGGTGCTGGCTCAGTCGGCAACGCTCCAGTCTTGTAATGTGTAGTTCCCATGTACGATTCCTAAAAATTTATTGAGAAGTTTCTCAACTAACTTCTGTTCTACCCTCGGTAAGAAAGAGGCCACCATTGGACTTGAAAAGGTCACCGCATGTCGGATAAAACGTTAAAGCGAGGTCATGCGCAGGACAGTCACTTTTTGCAAGTTAAAGAAGAAATGTAAAGATACTTGATGACCTTGACGAGAGGTTTCCATTTGTCTCCTAACAACCGTCCAATGTGTCCTCCTTTCCCCAACCTTCCTCTGAGTGGGGCGGGGGTGGCTCAGTCGGTAGCGCGCCAGGCTCGTAATCTGTAGTTCCCAGGTTCGAGTCCCAGCTGGGTCAGCGTTGATATTTATCTCCGCAAAATTCCCCGCCCACGGTCAGTAGGGGACACCGATGGGCTTGGAAAGACCGTCGTCCGTCGGATGAGACGTTAAGCCGTGGTCCCGTGTGCGGGAGAGCCATACCCTGTGCACGTTAAAGAACACGCTGGATGGCCTTGACGGGAGGCTACCATCTGTCTCCCAACAGCTGTTCCAGTGGGTCCCCTCCCCCAACCTTCTCTGAGCCTTCGGGGTCCATGTGACCTGGCCATTTAGCCCATGGTGTGCAAAAAAGTGCCGCTCAGAGGTAAAACAACCCAACCCTTCCTCTGAGTCCTTAGGATCCTTGTGACTTGACCATTTAGACCACTGTGTGCAAAAAAGTGTCGCTCAGAAGTAAAACATCTCAAAAACCTCCCTGTTACTGAAATTTGCTTATGTACTTTTTTAAAGTTTGATCTTTAGCTTAAATATATTTAAAATATCATGCAGAAACACAATGATAGATTTTTTGCATCGATATGCAAAATCTGCATCACCAATGAATTAGATAAACATTATATTTGCTATTAACAAATATCGCAGTCACGTATATTTTTTATCATTTTACCTTGACTGGTTCCTTCTGACCTCTTGACACCAGTGGGGACGGAAGCTTTAATTTTGCGATGTCATCTTTGCTCGCAAGAACTTTCCCCGCCAGTAGATGAGGTTCCAGTCGAGGGAGATTGGCAGGATTGACGGACAACAGAGGAGGGTGATCACCGTTGGGAAGCTTGGGAGATTCACCATCATGTGCGTGCCTCGTGAGATCAGTATCTGAGGCGAACTTCACCCTCCTGTGTGGCAAGTAACTGCACGTGCAAGGATGTACCCCAAGACACTGGGGGACTTCCCCACTGTCCAAAGCAGCAGCCAAGCAAGCCTCACATTTGCATTTTTTTGGCACTCGTAAAGATCTTCTCTGAGACAGAGACTCTCTGGATTTGGCAGCTGTGTCTTCTTTCGTTTTATCGTGTTGTCCTTCATTCTCGGTTTCGTGAGAAGAACCGTCAGGGGAATAACGGTTGTCTGAGCCTGTACCTTCGTTAGACGAAGAGATGTGTTGGCGCCTGCGATGGTTGTCCTTCTGTCCTTGAGAGGTGTACGGTGCCCACGAATGTCTCGCTTTGCCTCCTTGCTGGTAGTACATGGGATAGAAAAGATCATTCTCAGATGTTGGCAGCAATCGTGGATGACCATTTTGGTGATGGTGGTGATGCTGATGAAGACAGTGATAGCAAACACCAGGCATCTGAGGAAGGTAAATGTTGTCGTAGCTCCAGTGTCCAGGGAGGAACTGGTGGAGAGTTAATTTGTGGACATCATCACAGATCTTACAATGATGAGGGAACTCCCTGTTGTGAGGGAAATGATCCATGTCATCTATGTCCTGATCCCTATGCCGAGTTTCGTAATAATGGTGATGACGGTGGTGATGTTTCTTACCCTGTTTACTAGATCTGTCTAAACTAGATGCGCTAGATTCATCTTGACGTGTCACACCATTTTCTGCTCCCTCTCTTGTCGATAGGCTCGGTTTGGGTGGTGGTGGTGGAGGTGGCACTTCCTTTTCTGAAGAACTCGAATTTCTCGCGTACTTTGAAGGGTCCTTTTTCCTCCCTTTCTTTTTCGTAGACTCTACAGATGAACTATCGGTCCGCGTCACTGTATTTTCATCAGCCACATTTTCCGACCTTGTCATCGCATCTGGAACTTTTGGCACTTTGTTATTTAAGACCCTATTTAGAGATTTGATTAGATCGTCCTTGGATTTTTCGATTTGGGGATCTCTTTGAGCACCTATCACACTACCGTTTGTTCTTATATCATTGCTTTCGAGTTGGCTCTCCAAGACATTCTGAGTACCTTTTTCTAACAGCCTCTGTATTTTGTCTCTTACTGCCATACCACCATTGGTAATCGGCCGCTTAACCTCAGTCTGATCACGATCTATCCTCTCCATCCTCACTGATGGCCTTCTTGCCTTCGAACTCTGTGTGTTAGCAATGCTGGACAAGCTGTCAAAAGGCTCTCCACTGGACTCACTCTCGAAACTGCTCCTGCTACTCAACGAGCTCGATCCCAGGCTGAACGAATTTCTGTTCGACGACAGAACGATGACATCGTCCGGGAAAGACACACGGTGCACGTCTGCGGAGACAACCACGGCTTCTGCAGGTTCGTCAGAATCTGTGCTCATCTGATGGTCGAAGGACCCGACATCCGTGAAGTCGTCGGCTGTGCTGCGTTGTCTTTGACCCGACACGTAGCCTGTGTCGTCGGACGATTTCGTCTCGTTCTCCCTCTGCTCTTCGCTGGGGGATCGCTTGTGGTGAACATACGACTCGTCTTCGGTGTCCTCGAAGATGGGATTGACGCGATTGACGGAGTACACTTCGGGAAGATGGCCTCGGTTCGTTGAGATGTGGGCGCAGTAGAGAGGGTCATCCGTAAGTATAAATGGCGGAGGTTCACGGTGCGCATGCCAGTGGCTGAGCAACAACTTCAACATGGCTGCCTGTCACCTCGCTGTTAGAAAGAAAGAATATATTGTTTTAATATATTAACTACATAGTTATTATGAGTACTTAGTAAACTTTACATTTCAATTACGAATTAATACAACTATTGTCGTGTTTCATATGCAACATAGCAACCATCTATGAAACTTAATTGAATTAAACATTTTGAATGGTATATAATTTAAGCTAAAAAATAAACCAACGAGGAGACTGTAATATATTTCAGCGAAGGTTTGTGAGGTAAGTACACAGTACAAGAAAAGGAAAAACCATGGCCGGACTCGAATCATTTTCGTGACAAATTAATTTCTCTTTTAGCGTATTCTACTTAATTTTCACTAATTAATAACTTTTTTGCATGTAATAATACACATGTTCCAAATTAAGCTCAAGTACGAAAAATACCAGATTCGAAACTAAAAATTCTTACTGTATTCTAGGCTTTATTAATAATTACCGAAAAAAAATTAAAAGCGTATGAAATACAGAAATTTTTATTGTATTACCATGGGAATTTCTAGATCTAGAAATCACAAGGAGATAAAACAAGATGTGAAAAATTACTTATTTAATTTTAATTGCGAAATATGCCTAAGCAGATGTTACACTTGATCCAGTCATAAAATTGTTGTACTTGTTAAACGTATTTAAAAATTGGGTTGCAATACAAACAGTCATGTATCCAGGATTTAGTTTCGGGGGGGGGGGGAGAATTTAGTTTCTTAATAGTTCCTGAGGTGGGGGGGGGGCGCTCAAAATAAGACTTCAGGAGGGTTTTTGAAATATTCCATCGAACAGGAAAAGTTGAAATGTTATTCTATATGGAATGAGATTTTAGAGTTGTGTTTATTTAATCTATTTTTAATGTCGGACATAAAATATGGCGCTAAAATAAAATTATGCAAAGGCAACTGTTTTGGATTCCAAAGCAGGTGGACAAATTTGAGATTTTGTATAAAACGACGAGATTTTTTTTTTGGTTGGGGGGAGGGATTTTTTTTGGATCCTCGAAAATCCGCGTAATGAAATAAAAGTTTAAATTTAATCCTAGGATTTTCAACTAAAATTTAAAATTAAAGTTCTTGTAAAATAAAACTCGTGGAAGCACTAGGTTTTTGCACAAGATAAATGGTGGCAAAAAATGGTGGCCCGGACCCCTTCTCCCTTGTACGTCTCTGTATGCAGATGGGGTTTTGTTCTTGTCTGTTGGGAACAAACGTGTTTAAAATGAATGGAAATTGTTTTGCCGCTCAACTTATTCTCTGCAAATAGCCTAAATAGCTTTTTGCGGGGCCCTTTTTTTAAAATTCGTATATATATATATTCCTTATGTATTGATAGGAAATAAAGTTTAAAAAAATTCATTTTTTTTTATTTATTCAGTTCACCTCAATAAACTTTTCTTGAGTCATCTGCAGAAACAAATACAAGAAGCAATCATTTCGTCATAAATCAATTTTATGTATAGAATGGGTCCAATATGTGATCCCTATGGAATATCAAAATTAAAGTAACTGCATTCACTAATGGAGTTCTAAACTATGCTCTACTCAGTTCTACTAAGAAATTGCAAATTAAAATTTTCTCTGAAATGGAAACAGGCTTTCATTTTTTAGTAACAAGAACTAATGACAAAAGTTCCAATTCATTAATATTCATAGAACAATAGCACAAATTTTACAAATTATCACCAAAATTATTATAGATATGTATATGAATATTTTTCGCACAATTGTAGAGAATATTCTAACGTATGGGTTAGAGACATGAAGGCTGATGGATAGGTTAACCTCTAAGAGCAGTCGAAATGGATTTCACGACAAGATGTACAGTCGCTCAAAAAATATCCGAACACTATGTTGATTACAGAATTCAGCAAAAATATCTGGCAACGATTTTTTCAGAAATTAATGATCTGGCAACCTTCGTGTCACGTGACACGAAGATTGCCAGATTATTAATTTCTAAAAAAATCGTTGCCAGATATTTTTTCCGAATTCTGTAATCAACCATAGTGTTAGGTTATTTTTTTCAGCGACTGTACACAGAAGATAAAATGGATAAAATGAGAACATTAAAAGAATCATGCAAGTAGAAGAAGATGCTGGAGAGAGTTCTGGAAAAAAAATAGAGATTGAGATGGTATGGCATGGTCATATGGAAAGAATAAAAGATGGACAAAGAAAATATGGGTTGGGTTGGGTTGTTTTACCTCTGAGCTGCACTTTTGTACACACCATGGGCTAAATGGCCAGGTCACATGGACCCCGAAGGCTTAGAGAAGGTTGGGGGAGGGGACCCACTGGAATAGCTGTTGGGAGACAGATGGTAGCTTCCCGTCAAGGCCATCCAGCGTGTTCTTTAACGTGCACAGGGTATGGCTCTCCCGCACACGGGGCCACGGCTTAACGTCCCATCCGACGGACGGCGGCCTTTCCAAGCCCATCGGTGTCCCCTACTGACCGTGGGCAGGGCGGGGAATTTTGCGGAGATAAATCTCAACGCTGACCCAGTTGGGACTCGAACCTGGGAACTACAGATTACGAGCCTGGCGCGCTACCGACTGAGCCACCCCCGCCCCGAAGAAAATGTGGAAAGGGAGCTCGCTGAAAAAAGAAAAACGCTGAGGAAGAAATGGAGAGATAGTATGGAGGAAACGACGAGAAAAAGAAATCTTCGAGAAGAAGATTGCTTGGATGGAAAGAGATGGAGGGTCTGTCTAGACAGCATCTCTTTCCTGGGAAAGAAAGAATAGTAAACATTTTTTATACCCTCGCAAAGTCTTCAGATTTTCACTGAAAAAAAAAAGAAGAAATTTTCAAGACAAAGTTTTTCGTTTTCGAATATAATAAACAATATATATTTTTATATTGACAAATTTCAATGTATTTAATGTAATCTAAATATCAGATTGCGAAAGTTTTAAGTTGCAGGTTTTAATCTTTTTTAATCTGGAATTAAAACAAACCACCGAGTCAAAAGAGGGAAATCTTTTAATGATTATAGGTAAAGCTCCTGAGAAGACTTAGTAACGCTTCTTTGAATTTTTTATGTGTGTTGAAGATTGCTGATTACTTTCTGATCAGTGAAGCAGCAAGAAAATGATAAGTGCGAATTTCGGCTTCACTCTTTGCACAGCAGGTCTCTTTTCGGGACTCTTGGCTCATTTAATATTCATGAGCATCAGTTCACGAACATTTAATGTTCGCGTTCATTCAGATGGATTGTCACACTTGTTGGAGGTATGTAGCTTTGGTGAAAGCAACTATCAAGTAAAGAAGATTTGGGAGCAAGGGTTCTCCATCCTAAAAGAATTGAGATAGAGAATTCACAGTCAATTGAACGAAATTTGAGAGCAATGTGCGTTTTCGCTGCACTTCAGTGAAAGATCCTAACAGCTTTCTGTGCTACACTCAGTTGTATTAATTGTCAAGTTGGCAGCTGCTTTTCTACGTCAACAAAAAGTGCCACACTAGCAGGCTGTCTATTTTTAATATTTGATTGAATTTCAACTCAAGCCTTGTTTCCTTTGTAAATACTCTTTTGGAACTTATGCACCAGATCAGTGCTGTCCAACTTCTCATAGACCGCTGGCCATTTTTTCTTTTGCCAACATTTCGCGGGTCAAAAAAAAGAATAGGATCCGAAAAGTCAGTTCATGTCACCTCAAAAAATTATTTCATTTATATGAAAAATAATAAGTAATAATAAACCTCATAAACCTCAAAAATTATTTTATTTATACGAAAAATAATAAGTAATAATAAACCAATATACATTTTCTAAACCTTATCAAATGCCTCTGTGGCAAGCAGCTGCTTGAGGGGGTATTTATTTATTATTTATTATATTAAATATTTAATAAATTTAATGGGAGCATTGTGACCGTAGTTGTTGGGCAATAATTTCTTTTACGTCCATATCGATATTTGTTGTTGCGAGCCGAAGTGTATGTTCAAGTGTAGATTCTTTCAAACAGTTTCTGTATCTTGATTTTATATATTTCATATCAGAAAATGCGCGCTCGCAGGTATATGTACTTCCGAACATAGAAATTATTTGGAGTCCAAAATCTTTCATTTTTGGATAATTTTCTTTCGGCAAAAGTTTGAACAATTCTATTCCAGTTTCTCTATTAGATGCAATAATTGGGTCGGCCTAAAGGTCACATAATTCCATTTGATATTTAGGATTACTGAATAAATTTAAACTTTGCTTAAGATCATTAAATTGAGAAAATCTTCTATTAAAATCTTCAATTACGATATCTAATTTAGAAACAAATTTTTCAAAATTAACTGTTTACGAAGAAATGAAGCAACTTAGTTAAACTCTTTACAGGTTTCAAAATGAATTAAATTGTTTTCCTGCAAATTTGACTTCAACAATTGTAGTTCGTTATTAAACCCAGCAACATGATTATAAAGGCAGCACACGTTTTGATCTTTTCCTTGTAAGGATTTATTCAAGACATTTAAATAATCTGTAATGTCTGTTAGGAAAGCAAGTGAACATAGAAAATTTCCATCAACAAACCTTGCTATTAAATCTTCATCGGTGCCCACTTCTGTGAGAAAAAGATGAATTTCTTTTTTGGCGAGTGTAAAAATTCTCTTGAGGCATTTTCCGGCATTTAACCAGCGAGTATTACTATATAAAAGCAGATCGCCATACTCAGCATGCAGTTCGTCCAAAAAAGCTTTAAATTTTCTGTGTGTAAGAGAACGATTTCCGCCACGAATTAAATTGGTAATTTTGACAACCTTTTCCATTACGTCGTTTAGTCTCAGCGAAATGTCACACAATGTCTCCTGGTGCACAATACAGTGCAACATTCGACAATTAATTCCTTCTTTTTGTAACAGTATAACTTTTTGTAACCAATATTTTTTGCCAGTCATAGCTCTGGAATCGTCAGTTACAATAGCGGTGCACTTATCAATTCCGAAAATGTGCAGTAGCGAAAATACATATTTCGCTACTGCACATTTTATTTCTTATAAATGTCTTCACCTTTTGTTGTTCCGTATAATGATCCTAATTTTATTACTTTATACCTACTTTACAGAATGAGTAAGCTGAAGATTGCATATCAAGTAAAGTAATATAAGTTGACAAAAAATTATAAGGTGGATTAAAGATATTTATTTGAAATTTCAAGTAAAAACTTGATTTTGTTCGCGGGCCACAAAAATCCTTGTGCGGGCTGCTTGTTGGACAGCGCTGCACTAGATCATATATCAATTTAATATTTATGATTTTTGAGTTGTATAATCATTGTTATTTTCATATCGATTGCTTTCTCCTCTGCATTCTTTTACAATTTTAATAATAAAATAAAATAAATACCCCTCAAGCAGCTGCTTGCCACAGAGGTCTGGCAGGAGCCTGTCAGTTTATATGCCACAGTAGGAGATCTGAGAGGATGGCAGGACCTCAGCAGAAAAACTACACACACATCCATACCTAATCCGGGGCTCGAACCCAGGTCCCTTAGATCAAGATCAAAGCTTGGCTTTTACTGAGTTGATTTGGATTTATGGATTTTCTATTATTTTCTTCCATGTAATGTTTTGGCCAAAGTTTATGCCATCCTAAATCATAACTTACTGCTGTACATCAACAACCATTTCAGGGTGTAGGCTTAACGATGAATGCTCATGAGTAGAGAGCTGGGGGAATTGCGCGAGGCTTACAAATCGAAAACCTCAAAGAGCATCTGTTAATTGATAGATTTGACAAAACGCATATGCGTAGAGTTCAAGTACAGAATTGGGGCGGGGGCTCAGTCAATACCGCGCCTGACTTGTAATCTGAAGCTCCCAGGTTCGAGTCCCCCTTGGACCAGGGTTGAGATTCATTTTCGCAAAACTCCCCGCCCCGTCCTCGGTCAGTAGCGGACACCGATGAGTTTGGAAAGGCCGCCGTCCGTCGGATGGGACGTTAAGCCGTGGTTCCGTGTATGGGAAAGACATGTCTATGCACGTTAAAGAACACGTTGGATGGCGTTGATGGCAGTCTACCATCCATATCCCAACAGCTGCCCACTGGATCTCCTCCCCCCAAACTTCTCTGAGCTCTCGCGGTCCTTGTAACCTGGCCATTTAATCCATTGTGTACAAAAAAAAGTACCGCTCAGAAGTAAAACAATCCAAGTACAGAATTCCACCCAATCACCTCCATGCCCACTCTGCACTTGTAGACGGGGCATATTTTAAGGAACGTTTGGAGATATCTTAAGGCTTCAATTTGCAGTATAATATGACCTTACCCTAATGTTCATCTACTGGCAGAGAAATTATCGTATTTAGTTTTAGTGCAAAAAGAAGTTGGTTCAAGCCTCAAGTATGATATTAATGCTTGTTCTCTAATGTTCTCTGAAGTTCTTGGGGCGGGGGGTGGCTCAGTCGGTAGCGCGCCAGGCTCGTAATCTGTAGTTCCCAGGTTCGGAGTCCCATCTGGGTCAGCGTTGAGATTTATCTCC
This sequence comes from Ryuthela nishihirai, assembly GCA_038380435.1. Taxonomy (NCBI): domain Eukaryota; kingdom Metazoa; phylum Arthropoda; class Arachnida; order Araneae; family Heptathelidae; genus Ryuthela; species Ryuthela nishihirai. Next base: position 41,345,211 of record JAWZYU010000011.1, on the reverse strand, counting down.
GCAAAACTCCCCGCCTTGCCCACGGTCAGTAGGGAACACCGATGGGCTTGGAAAGGCGCGCCGTCCGTCGGATGGGATGTTAAGCCGTGACTCCGTGTGCGGGAGAGCCATACCCTGTGCACGTTAAAGAACACGCTAGATGGCCTTGACGGGAGGCTACCATCTGTCTCCCAACAGCTGTTCCATTGGGTCTCCTCTCCCAACCTTCTCTGAGCCTTCGGGGTCCATGTGACCTGGCCATTTAGCCCATGGTGTGCAAAAAAGTGCCGCTCAGAGGTAAAACAACCCAACCCAACTGAAGTTCTTGCCTCTCTTATTGACCTTATCCAATGAGATTTGCTCTCTTTGAATAACATTACTAAAGAGTTATATACTGCTCACAAAAATTAGGGGATATTTCAAAATGAATATGAAGCGATAAAAATATCCCCTAATTTTTGTGAGCAGTATACTTTAGTTGATAAACTGCTTGCCTTGAGGTACTGTAACAATGATCCCGGAGACAATATTTCGTTAAAACAATTAGAAACAGAAGAGAAAACCATGAAACGAAAATCTCTTGCATTTTATTTCGATATAGACACGAGATTCGTTATTAATTTGCATCTCTTTGTCTACTCTCAAAATCATTCTTCCTTGAGCGTTTCCCAGCGAGAGTAGACTGAAGAGTTAGGAGAGAATTTCCCACGATCTGACACCACTTTTAGAACGGGTCGTGCCCTGTAGTGTTCGCATTTTTCGTTACAGCTGCTAGTCAGTGGGTCGGCTAATATTTGCTCGCACATATTGTGCCTGGAGCGGATGTATTGGCCTGTCGCGTGAAGACAAAAGCTGGTCGTGTGCGAAAGTGAAGTGTCCTGAACTGAATGCACCAGTGGAAGCGGGCTCCATCACTGATTGGATGCGGTGGTGAGGCTTTACGGCCGTGCGGACATGTGAATTCACACATAGCAAGCTGACATCTCTCTAGTTCCGGTTTGTTTAGGCAGCGCAAAGCTTCTAATGATTCACTTCTTTCAGACAAGATGCATCCGAGATAAACATCCGAAGACAAATGCTGGATGTGTTGACCATTGAATCTAAACGTCAAAGACACGTGGGTGCATGCTGAGGAGAAATGGAGATGGAAAGAATATGCAAATGAAGCGGGAGTGCGATGAGACATTTTGGTATCTGATAAATGATGAAGAGGAAGAAATGAGGAGTGAGCTAAAAATAAAACTGCAGGAAAGTTATTTACAGTGTTTTGACCAAAAATATTGCCAACAACAACACAAATTTCACACTTGACAAATCGAGCCTTTTCTCTTTAAGCCAATCCAAAGGTAGGATAAACGTTCCCTTTGAATGATCGTTGCACATGATCTCTTTCCAAACCTCGTGATCTCCTTTGTCTTCTTCGTGTGTTTCACAGAATTATTTGCAAAGTCAATAAAGCGTTGGAAATCGGTTTATCTCAAATATTTGGACGTTTCTGCATTATTTGCTCTTTGTTTATAATTGACGGAATTTTTAGCAGTGTAATTAAATTTCTCTTTTTATTGAAAAATGTTTCTTTTAATCAGCTATGATGAACATTTTCTAGATAGCGAGTCACGTTTAGAATATCTTTTACGCCTCGAGATGCGTTTCAAAATAAAACTAACAACTCAATGAGTCTGTTTTTGCCCACTATTCCGATTGCTGTGCCAGACTGTCAGGCTAGAGGCCTTTTTAAATTTTTTTTTTGTTTGTGTTTTGTACGTTATTTTGGATTTCACCAAAAAGCATATGCTACGTGGGAGGCCCTCTGTCCCAGCAACTGGAATGTTAATCGAAGTAGCAGTGTCCGGGGGATGGAGGTCACCCACTGCTGGTGTCCGCTGACAAGTGACCCTGGACCCGGGGGTCAGCGACCTTGCCACATGGCCGCAGCAGACAGAGAAGGGAGAAGAGGTTGGCAACGACGAAGGGGAGAGCGAGTCGAAGTACGAGCGCGTTAAGACGCAAAATTGAAAAGCTCGTGAGTGCCGACTGGTATTAACGGTACGCAGGCTCTCGTGAAAACAGCTGAACGGGGATAGTAAGGTGGTTTTATAATTCATAGTAAATGAGTTACGAGCGTGTTTTTCCTCACCAGTCAATGTAATTCATATCAATAAAGGATTGTTATTGTTTTACCAAGAACTAAGTTGAACCATTTATTTGGGGAGGAGCCTCAGTATTAAGTCCCTGCAATTTCAATAAAATCTTTAATTTTTGTTCTGAAAGACCCTTTCACCCTTCGCGTATTGCGATCGAACCGGAGGGACATTCCTAAGTGATCCCAATAGACAGACAACCGAAGAAGTAACATCACACAGACCGTGGGTTGGGTTGTTTTACCTCTGAGCAACACTTTTTTGCACACCATGGGTTAAATGGCCAGGTCACATGGACCCCGAAGGCTCAGAAAAGGTTGGGGGAGGGGACCCACTGGAACAGCTGTTGGGAGACAAATGGTAGCCTCCCGTCAAGGCCATCCAGCGTGTTCCTTAACATATACAAGGTATGGTTCTCCCGCACATGAGGCCACGGCTTAACGTCCCATCCGACGGACGGCGGCCTTTCCAAGCCCATCGGTGTCCCCTACTGACCGTGGGCAGGGCGGGGAATTTTGCGGAGATAAATCTCAACGCTAACCCAGCTGGGACTCGAACCTGGGAACTACAGATTACGAGCCTGGCGCGCTACCGACTGAGCCACCCCCGCCCCACGGTTCACCGTGGTTTAGTGGTTGTGGGGGGGGGGGATATCGTCCATGACATTTTGATTGGGCCATAGCTGCTGGCTCCCCGACTCAACGGGTAGATTTATCGGATATTTCTTGAAGAAATGTTGCCGGGACTGCTGGAAGATGTTCCCCGTGGCTATTCACAGACGAATGTGGTTTCAACACGACGGGGCGCCAGCACACTTCATCAATGATATGCGGGATTATCTAAACGCCACTTTTGGGGGCAGATGGATAGGCGGGGTGTACCCGTCTCCTGGTCACCAAGATCGCCCGATTTAACATGTATCGATTTCTTCCTCTGAGGGCACATGAAGAACCTCGTGTACGAGACTCCCATTGACTCAGATGAAGACCTCGGCGCAAGAATCGCTGTCGCCGCTACAACTGTTCGCGAAATTCCTGGAATCTTTCAACGTGTACTGCAATCAATGTTTCGATGCTGTCATGCATGCAATGCTGTCGCCGGAAGCAACTTTGAGCACCTTCTTTGAATAAACATGTTGTTCATACTTGCTTCCATTCATTTATGTACCAGCTCCAACGATATTTCTGTCAGCGCCCTCTAGCACCGAAGGGGACACATTCATAGACGAAAAAGGTTTGTCTGATATTCCCTATCTCCCATTGAAATTTGTACAGAGAGTTTTGAAACACCCTGTGTAGGGATAACTCTTATAGGACTGAAAAGCTCATAGCACGCTTTGAGAAATGGACCCATTGGGCACGATGTTAGTGGCAGATGGCAGGATATCGTCGAAGTAATCAGATATGTTCTTTAAAACATACTAGGTAAAATTCTTCTGTAGATTGGGATCACAGTTTATCTTCCCATTTGATAGACGTCAGTTTTTTGAAGATAAGTGATTTAAGAAAGGCTCAACCTGATACAAAACTTGATACAGTTTTGCATTTATACTGAATTGAATCTTCTATTTTACTAGATTATACCTATACTATTTTTGCATATATATCGTTTTCGCATCTATACTGTTTATATCTATACTGAATATCAGCAATCAAAAGACTTAGTGGTTTATCGCAGTTAGTAATAAAAATAAACATGGCATGAGAAAGAATCCATGACAATTTACATTGTGGCTAAATTCTTAACAATTGAAGTTAAAAGTATTTTTTTTTGTCTTGGGGTACTTCTTTTAAAAAAAATTATGTTCTGGGAACTCACCCAGTCATGCAAGCATTTATCTATGTCAAGCACTTCGTGCCCCAAATGACATTAACCCACCCTTTCAAAGATAGAAGTGTTCCCTGCAACCAGTAGATTAACACGAAACTATAATCATTGCTTTTATGTGTCATTGCTGCGTCTATGTCGTCTACTCCCATTCTTCCACGAAGGAGTCATCCTATTTCTTCTCTTGTCCAACAAGCAAACCATTTGAATGCACGAAAAGCCAAGGACGAAATCAAAATTCTGAGAGCCTTAAACTACCCAACGAATATTCATTCCATAGACACGAAGGCCGATTCTATTTCAGGTCCTACATCGCCAGCTCTCGACGTCGTAATAAATCGCATTGTACTGCGCGACAGTCTAACCTAAAATAATGTAACAAGGACCCCCACAAAGCGAACTATGTCAAGGTAAGAAACTGAATGGAATCGCTGAACCAGCAAGCAAGTCGGACACGAAGGAATACGTGTTCCTTTACCTGGAGGGAAAAATAATTATTATGATCAAGAAATATTTCACTTTTGCAACTTTTCTTGCTGTTTTGGATCAGAAAACAATAAAAACTTACAGAAAAGTGAAAGGAACCGTTTCTTCGTTGATTTAAGTGAGGCACTTTATATTTTTTTAATGATTAGTTTTAATCAGTTATTCGTTGCTATTTTAGGACTGGAGTCTGAAACCTAAGGCTACGTGGATGCTTAGTAGGGGTATTATGTCACGCAGAATATCAATTAAAATGTCTATTGTACAGTAACAACTGATGCGACTGCGCAGTAACGCTTCGAGAGTCTCTTAAATTGTGGGTTGATTAACAAGTGAATGACGGGCCATTGACCTATGATCTATGAGAATAAAAATGCGCAGTAAAAACCTGCCTATTTTAGAATCCTTTGTTCAGAACCCAGAAGCTAACAGAATGATGAGCTAGTGACACACTAAGTAGAAAGTTTTACATGATGTGCCCAGGCTCGTAATCTGTAGTTCCCAGGTTCGAGTCCCAGCTGGGTCAGCGTTGAGATTTATCTCCGCAAAATTCCCCGCCCTGCCCACGGTGAGTAGGGTACACCGATGGGCTTGGAAAGGCCGCCGTCCGTCGGATGGGACGTTAAGCCGTGGCCCCGTGTGCGGGAGAGCCATACCCTGTGCACGTTAAAGAACACGCTGGATGGCCTTGACGGGAGGCTACCATCTGTCTCCTAACAGCTGTTCCAGTGGGTCCCCTCCCCCAACCTTCTCTGAGCCTTCGGGGTCCATGTGACCTGGCCATTTAGCCCATGGTGTGCAAAAAAGTGCCGCTCAGAGGTAAAACAACCCAACCCAACGTAATGTGCAGAAAGTTTTATGTAATGTGTAAAAGAAGGACTCAAAATTATTAATCATACTAAAAAAAAGCAAAGTAATAACTTCTGCATTAACCTCGTGTTTATGCATTTTGTTAATAGGCTTTTTATGGGTAGTGTAAACATTATTAATCAAACCATTGAATATGTTAAGGGTGAAGGAAGTGGAGTATAGCGATATCAGTCGGTGTTAGGTCTATTCCATTCAGTTCCAAACACATGATGGTCCAATGCATCTATGCTGCCTTGCAGCTTCAAAAGAGTCTGTAAAAGAAAAAGTTGGGAAATCCATATCACTAGACCAGTTTTCAAGAAAGCTGTATATGAAGTATCTGTAGACGTTGAATTAATACCGAAAATTTAGCCAAAGTTCCATCATCCTATCCCTAAAAATGTCCCAATAGGGTTAAAAATGACATTTTAGTCATGGTACAAATTAAGAATTAATAATGAGTGGAATCACCTTTTGCAGGATTATGCATGACAGTGACTGATGCTGTCTATGAGATTATGCAAAAGTGTGGCAGATATGAGATGCCATTCGCGTATAAGAGCCACTTAAGTGGTAGGGCTAGGGAAGGAATTCGATGAATGCAACACGCCTTCGTAGAACATTTGAAACATGCTCTTTGGGATTGTGGTCGAGAGAGCGTGCTGACCACTCCATATGGCTGATGAATGCCCTCTGTAGAGACAATTAAGATTCTGCAAAATGAATTGTCTACTATTGCACCTGCATAAGGTCTCCCATAGGGATCAATGAACTCATCTCTTTACCACTGAGCCGTCTGGAATAGGTAGCAACCAAGGAGTGGTCTGTGGATCACAGAAGAAAATACCTGCCCAGAGCTCGGTCTCTTTTATAAGTCTTTCTCGACGATGTGTGATGAATGACAGCAGACAAATCTGGACTCATTCGTTGAGAACGCTGAACATTCTCAATAAAATCATGATGTTGTCTGGTCCAGTTCAGTCGTTCTCTTCTGAGGTGTGAAAGGCACACCAACACAATGTGGCGGTCGGCGAGTGTCAAGACCGCCTTCTTCAAGCTTCCTGCTAATGGCGGAGGTTGGAACAAGAATGTTCGAGCTGTAAGTCGATAACAAGCTATGATTTTTATATTTTGAGTTTTTCCATGCTATTTTCATTTCGTACCTCTAATTGATAATGTCGACGTGAAGTTGAAACTGATGTTGGTAACACTTCTGTCGATTTTGTGATCTCGCTGTTTACAGTTTCAGAAGCGCTGCTTAAATTACTCATCCTCTCACATGGATTCCATTTTGAATCACTAATCCACTTGTAGGGAACTCCCTTTTAAATTACTCATCCATTCATTCAGAACCTTTCTTAAATCACTTATTCACTCATATTGACCCTTTTAAAATCACTAATTCACTTGTATATACAGTATCTTAAATTACTCATCCACACACGAATCTTCTCTTAAATCACTCATCATCTTCCATTTAACAGGACCACCTCTTAAATCCCTCATCCATGGATCATCTCTTAAACTACTTATATGAGCACCATAATGGACCTTATCCACTTATACCACTTATACATAATGGACTTATCGTGAATCACGTATCCACTTATACTGAACCCTTTTAAACACTCATCTACTTCTATGGACCTATCTTAAATCATCCAACTACTCTTATGTATCTCTTCTTAAAGTACACATTCACTCGTACTAATCCTCTGTTAAAGCACTCATCCCCTCGTACGAATTTCCTCTTAAACCACTAATATGGATACCTTATCTTAAATTACCCATCTATTTATATGAACTATCTCATAAACATTCGGGGCGGGGGTGGCTCAGTCGGTAGCGCGCCAGGCTCGTAATCTGTAGTTCCCAGGTTCAAGTCCCAGCTGGGTCAGCGTTGAAATTTATCTCTGCCCACGGTTAGTAGGGGACACCGATGGGCTTGGAAAGGCCGCCGTCCGTCGGATGGGACGTTAAGCCGTGGCCCCGTGTGCGGGAGAGCCATACCCTGTGCATGTTAAAGAACACGCTGGATGGCCTTGACGCGAGGCTACCATCTGTCTCCCAACAGCTGTTCCAGTGGGTCTCCTCCCCCAACCTTCTCTGAGCCTTCGGAGTCCATGTGACCTGGCCATTTAGCCCATGGTGTGCAAAAAAGTGCCGCTCAGAGGTAAAACAACCCAACCCTTCCTCTTAACTCATTCATTCACTCATATGACCCTCTGTTAAATCACTAATCCACTTGTACCTGCTAAATCACCTATCCACTTGTATGGATTCCCCTTAGACTACCCCTATTACATACTCTTTTAAATCAGTTATTCACTTATACGGATCCACAAAAGCTCTTATAAACTTGGCGGATCCACTGTGGTGGGATCTCCCCATAAAAAAAATGCATGGATGATCTACGGCTTATCACTCTTCAAAAGTGCATATCATAGTGATAGAATATGTTGATCGGTGGGGTCGATCCTTCCACAAAAAGTGTGCAAATGATCTAAGACTTGAACATGAATTATACATTGTAGCGATAGATTTTATGTTCAGAAAAAGATAAAAAAATTAAGATAATACTACAATGTTATCTAAATATACAACTTATTATTAATTGCAATGTTATTTTACAGATGAAATATAAACACATTTAAGCATATAAAGAGAAAAGAAAATATATTTTGAGTTATGGAGTCAATGAATCCCATTCTTTATATAAAAGGAGTTTCGAGATTTTGAAAAATCTTCAACAATCAGAGGATGTCGAATCATCGAGTTTCCACTATACAAAAATGAGTGATGCAATTTCCCATTCTGTAGGCTTAAATTGACCGATTCCCCACTTTTCCCTCAATAAGAATGAAAACAACTTTACGCTTGAAAACTTGTGAACGTTAATGTGACGCGTTAATGTGAGTTAACTTCAAATGTGACGTTAAGCATGGTTCGGTATACATCAGGACAGCCATATTTATGGACCGCTAAAGTACCCTGAGCGGGTTGGGTTGTTTTACCTCTGAGCGGCACTTTTTTGCACACCATGGGCTAAATGGCCAAGTCACATGGACCCCGAAGGCTCAGAGAAGGGTGGGGGAGGGGACCCACTGGAACAGCTGTTGGGAGACAGATGGTAGCCTCCCGTCAAGGCCATCCAGCGTGTTCTTTAACGTGCACAGGGTATGCTCTCCCGCACAAGGGGCCACGGCTTAACGTCCCATCCGACGGACGGCGGCCTTTCCAAGCCCATCGGTGTCCCCTACTAACCGTGGGCAGGGCGGGGAATTTTGCGGAGATAAATCTCAACGCTGACCCAGCTGGGACTCGAACCTGGGAACTACAGATTACGAGCCTGGCGCGCTACCGACTGAGCCACCCCCGCCCCACTGAGCGGCGTTGACGGGAAGTTTTCATCTGTTGGCCTCCTTCCACCACTCTACCCCAAGCCTTTGGAGCTGTCTTCACTTGCCGATTAAACCACCCGGATATAAAAAAGTTAAATGAGGACTCTCCGTAGCTAGAAAGTAACACTATTGTAAGAAGCACTTCCTGTTTGCCCCTATAATGCCATTCATTCATTACTCAACGAAAGTTTCACAATAAGATGAGATATAAGTCGACAGTCAGTTGCTATTCTTCCAGCTTATTCACACAACAACTTTTCTAATCGGCCTCAGATAATTTTCAACCAAAAGCTTAGTCGTGTGAGGGTAACGTCAGTTGAAAAGCTGCAATTTCCATCAGGAAAGACAGATTCATACAGCAATGAGATAAAGCATCCTCTTTGTTCATTGTCCCTGTGACAAGCGATGACCACCCTTAACAATTCTGCTTGACACGAAATAGCGCATTAGCAGTCACATTTGTGTTCCATGCAACCAGATGAAGAAAACCATCCTATGCAAAGCATGCAGAAAGAGAGATTCTATCCCTAAACGAAGAATGTTTCTTTAAAGAGACTCTTCTATGTTGTAGTCTACAATATAACACATTCATCATTTGGTGTAGATGATACAGTCATTATAATCTAACCTCCTGCACGATTGTACAGCATGGGGGATCCAAGGAGTCTTTATGCCTCATAAATAAATATGTCTAAGTGTTTAGAATAACACAGGCGCCAATGCCACATTTACTTCACATACATCGTAACAATTATTTTGCTATTATGCAGCAATTTAGTATTTTGCCTTCACTATTAATCTTTTTTTTTTTTAATTTTAATTTCGATATGTTTAAATAGTATTTTGATATCAAGAAGTTTTCCTAAAAGTCTGGTTTACATCGTTAACTGGCTTTCAGAACAACATCATAATTCATGCACATATTAGATGATCCCGACATCTCCATCCTCTCTCTTTCAGTCAGACACTTGAACAGACTCCATCCTCCTTGCTTTAAAAAAAAAACAACTTTGGTTCCGCCCCTGATCGCATGGGCAAATCTTTTAGCCCCACATTCACGCATTAAGGTATAACCTGATTGTGTGAAATTTCACTATTTTGAGTATTAAAAGCATAAAGGACAAAGAGACATATGGCCGCCAGCATAATGTACGTTTCTCCTCCCTGAAATCTCGCAATAACATTAAAAATACGCCAATTCACATATTTAGCGCCCCTCCGCCTATCTTTATTTTTCTATAAATGCAGGTGTTGACACGCTAATGAACGAAGGAAATGAATTTGAATGAGTATCTGGTCCAGAATTTGGCACCAAGTTTACTGCACAGTCGTAGGAATGAAGTCTTAAATGAAGAACTCTTGTGAAGGCTATCCTAAGTATTCTTTAGAATGAAAACTGCAGTCACCTTACATCCGATGGGCAGCGTTTCTCTAACCTTTCTAACCCAGTAGGCATTCTTATCGAACAAGCATAGAAAATTTCGATGCAAAGATCGTCTCACGCTAATATGAAATATGCGGAGGTAGATGTGGCCAGCAGATTCCCCCCCCCCCCACTCCTTTTGTTTTTTTGACTAAGTTTCTTAGCCAAGGTTTAACGAAGAAAATTTTTTCTTGTATAAATCTAGATGGTTGTAGGACTTCCATTTTCTGTTGGACAAACCAAACTCCCCCGTTTGGCAACCACTAATCTAGACAATCCAGATGCTAATATTTCAGTTCATGCGTGCTGTTTGGAAAGTCCTAGGTCTCGAACAAGATCATTTAGTTCATTTTGTTGAATCAGATGAGGCTTTCTTTGACAAAGATTGCGAAAAAGTCTATAACTTATATTATACCTATATCTCCCTATACCAACACCTCCAACCAACTAGGAGGATATGGATTCATATTTATCAGGGGAAGACTTTGAGGAACATACAGATCCTGATCCTACATACATTCCTTTTGTGTTGTTGTTTTACCTCTGAGCGGCACTTTTTTGCACACCATGGGATAAATGGCCAGGTCACATGGACCCCGAAGGCTCAGAGAAGGTTGGGAGAGGGGACCCACTGGAACAGCTGTTGGGAGGCAGATGGTAGACTCCCGTCAAGGCCATCCAGCGTGTTCTTTAACGTGCACAGGGTATGGCTCTCCCGCACACGGGGCCACGGCTTAACGTCCCATCCGACGGACGGCGGCCTTTCCAAGCCCATCGGTGTCCCCTACTGACCGTGGGCAGGGCGAGGAATTTTGCGGAGATAAATCTCAACGCTGACCCAGCTGGGACTCTAACCTGGGAACTACAGATTACGAGCCTGGCGCGCTACCGACTGAGCCACCCCCGCCCCGTCATACTTTCCTAAAAAGTTAGACGAGCCTCATCTGATTCAGCAAAATGAACTAAATGATCTTGTTCGAGACCTAGGACTTTTCAAATAACACGCATGACCTGAAATATTAGCATCTGGATTGTCTGGTGGTTGCCAAACGGGGGAGTTTGATTTGTCCAACAGAAAATGGAAGTCCTACAACCATCTGGATTTATACAGGAAAAAATTTTCTTCGTTAAACCTTGGCTAACCAACTTAGTCAGAAAAAAAAAAGGGGGGGGGGAGAGCTAATCTAGGTATTATTATATTTCTAGCTCTTAACTAAGTCATAAGAGTGTTTTTCATAATTCTTCCAAAGAGCAAAGTAAAGAAAGATTTTTAATAACTCTTCCAAACAAAGTAATAGAGAAAGCAAGAAACGTCGTCAAATGATATATACAGCTTTTCAATCTGAAGCCCGAGTCATAAATTTCTTGCTAACTACAAAACGGAAGAGTGACTAACTCATAATTGAGATCTGATGCCTGAATACCGGAAAAGGCAATTATTTCCACGCTTCTCTTCTTTCGCGCCAAAATGGCAATAGCGCGAAATCATTACGGATAACTGCAATGAAATTCTCTTTGTTCATGAAGCGCTTGTTCGAAGAAGCACACTTAAGGTATCTTCCGGTGATCGAAGCTTCGCTTGTGTTTCACCGAATTCCGATCCCCATCTCACCACCTGCAGTTTCCAAAGTGCATCCTCTCTCACTCGTGTTTTCCTCCTCCTCTCTTGCCTATCGGTTGTTAGAGAGTGAATCACTCTTTCCACTGAGGAAGAAAACAAAAGTTCCATTCTTGATTTCAGGAAACCAGGGTAACTGGCCTGAAAGAAGAGCAGCCGCCTCGGGGTTCGACAGTCCTCCCTCTCGGTTGAGGCCGGGGAAAGGATTCACTCCGACACGTGGCTCTGGATCTATGAAATGGGTCAGGGCACTAGGTTTCACTCAGTCACTCCAAAAGAGATAACCTTTGCTTGTCTCCAGGCGGACCTTTCCCCCTCTTCCCCGTGTGATGCATCATTACGGCACCAGCGAGGAAGCAAAAGAGAAGCCTGCTCAAATACAAATGTCGACGGACACAATGCCGTATCGTTGCGTCAAAGCTGGCAGCATTTGTGACATTTCTAGAGCTTGTCTCTGGAACCTGTTGGTTAGTTTCGCAATGCTTACATCGCCGTGGTTTCAGAAAAATCTGTTAGTCTTGAGAGACTGGCTTAGGTCGGTGTTTCAGGAAACGAGGAGGTGGAAAAACATTACAATGGATGTGGTGTGGTCAGGATTGCTCGAGGGGTTATTACACCAGCTGTGAATGCATGTTGTTGCCAGCTTGGTTCGGAGAGGTATGCATTGGACGTGAAATGCATGTGTAATGAATGCTGTTACGACTCGGTTATCAAAAGAAGAATCGAGCACAAGGTCATTATATCCGAAATAGTTGCGTGAAAAACATACTAAGATGCAATTTGAGATCTTGGTATATATTTTCTTCTTTGCCTATAGGAGTCAGGTTGCAAAAACAATCATTGAAACTGATCCATCCACAGTGGCTAGCCAAACAAAGTTGCTGTTTTGCTGTGACGTATTGGGCCACGCCCCTGAATTTCATTAGGAAATGTCCATTTGAAGTGACACTGTGTCAAGAGACTTCTCTTAAGAGGCTGATGGATTGAAAAAACACACCCAGAGGAAGGTATCCCAATATCATCTTGGTATTTGCAACAAAAACAGAAGTCTACCCTTATCAGCCTTGAATGCATATATCGCTTTCTTCTTATATATAGCGCGCCAGGCTCGTAATCTGTAGTTCCCAGGTTCGAGTCCCAGCTGGGTCAGCGTTGAGATTTATCTCCGCAAAATTCCCCGCCCTGCCCACGGTCCATAGGGGACACCGATGGGCTTGGAAAGGCCGCCGTCCGTCGGATGGGACGTTAAGCCGTGGCCCCGTGTGCGGGAGAGCCATACCCTGTGCACGTTAAAGAACAACGTGGATGGCCTTGACGGGAGGCTACCATCTGTCTCCCAACAGCTGTTCCAGTGGGTCCCCTCTCCCAACCTTCTCTGAGCCTTCGGGGTCCATGTGACCTGGTCATTTAGCCCATGGTGTGCAAAAAAGTGCGGCTCAGAGGTAAAACAACCCAACCCAACTCTTACATATGCACAAATTACAATATTCTTCTAAAAGCCTGCTAAATATGCGATATAGACGTTCTCTTTAATGTATCTCGAAATGAAGAAAATGAATTTGAATAGTGAAAGCAAAAAAATTGAGTTATTTAATCAGTCAATCAATCAGCTTGATCGTTTACTTTAAAATACAAATCCACAACACAATCTGTGACCAAAACAAACAAAATATACATTTATCTGGCAAATAAAATAAAGGGATTTGCAAATGTCTTTTTTTACATATAATTTTTAATTCATAGGAAACCGGTTATGGCTTATCTGCCGCATATATTTCCCATTATGCCTTTTCACAAAATGGTTGGTACCTACGATTTTTGAGTGCAGACTGTAGCGATTACAGTTACTATTGTGTCAGTAAATTTTTTATGCGATCCATTTGCATGTGAGCCAGTTTCGTAATGAGTATCCCTGGATTGCTAATGTTCACCGAAAAGACGAGGTCACTTTACATTTATTGCGGTGTCTATTCCGTAAACAGCCGAGCGTTGCCTTGACCTCATCTAATTCTCACTCCAAGTCAGTACGGTGACAATTGTCTTTTTTTTTGAGTTTTTCGCGTGTTTCGAAATTTTTAAAAATTTACAAGCTTCTCGGAGTTAAAAATAACTATGGGAAAATAGTTATATTTAATTCCAAATCTGCTTGATACGAAATAGCGCATTAGCGTTAATTTAGAGAAAAATTCTTCAATTATGTGCTATGTGTTGTTTTACCTCTGAGCGGCACTTTTTTGCACACCATGGGCTAATGGCCAGGTCACATGGACCCCGAAGGCTCAGAGAAGGTTGGGGGAGGGGACCCACTGGAACAGCTGTTGGGAAACAGATGGTAGCCTCCCGTCAAGGCCATCCAGCGTGTTCTTTAACGTGCACAGGGTATGGCTCTCCCGCACACGGGGCCACGGCTTAACGTCCCATCCGACGGACGGCGGCCTTTCCAAGCCCATCGGTGTCCCCTACTGACCGTGGGCAGGGCGGGGAATTTTGCGGAGAAAAATCTCAACGCTGACCCAGCTGGGACTCGAACCTGGGAACTACAGATTACGAGCCTGGCGCGCTACTGACTGAGCCCCCCCCCGCCCCCCCTATGTGTGATGTAACTATGTGGTTATGTGCTAAAATGTGAACACATTTCTTTCTTCTACCTTAAAAATTTTCGGGGGAAAAATCGCATTATAGCCAGGCTTTTTTTTTCTCATTTATCATTGCATTCAGACATCATTTTCTAACTCGCTTTCTTCTTTTGCAATAGCTTCAGATTTAACCTAGCAGAAACAGAACGAAAACCATTAGGCCTCACTCAACCGAAATGCTTCAAAACTACTTTGTCTCAACATTATGCCGTAAGTAGCAAATAAATGCCACCAAGCCTCTGCTACCGATTATTCAACTTTAAAGGCCAGAGGACATGCTACGGAAACACTGTTTCACCATCAGAGCGCATTTTCTACTCCAACGACTCCATCAAGCTGCCAAGGCGCTTGTAATCAGAGGGAGAGAGAATTGCAGAAAGAGTTGCTCCGAAACCGTACCTCTTGGATCGAACTGCAATAGCTCAAGTGATGAAATCGATGGCGCCAGATTAAGAACAACATCCCCGGCTTACTAACCTATATGAGAGTAGAAATGCTAGAGGCATCTTGGCATTCGGGCGGAAAAAGTCCGGGAAAAGTAAGTCCTTAATAGGACAAGCATGAGATATTGTATATATACAATTTCACACTTTTATGTATATAAAGAGCGCGTTAGGCAATCGCGTGTGAGGAAGATGAAGAAACAATAGCGCATTGTCCAAGAGTGAGAAAGTCAGCGGAATGTTTTTTCCCTGCAATGAAGAAAGAAACTAGAAACTTATGTATAATTTATTTCTTGTCAGAGTTGGATTTGGAATGCAAAACACGCACGTAACCTTCTAAGAAATACATTTTGATTATCAGAGAATTATTACATAAAATGTTCCTCAGCGGCGAGAGATTTTCTTGCGGATATTTTATATTTTATTTCAGAAAAAAAAATTAATGAAGGTTGAGTATGAGACGATTCAAAGGCTGGCTTGGATTCGTGTAGTAAAAATTTCAATTACGATTTTTCTAATAATATCCACAAAGAACTCGGTTTTTCACCATTTGAGTCAGTTGTTTGGGTTGGGTTGTTTTACCTCTGAGCGGCACTTTTTTGCACACCATGGGCTAAATGGCCAGGTCACATGGACCCCGAAGGCTCAGAGAAGGTTGGGGGAGTGGACCCACTGGAACAGCTGTTGGGAGACAGATGGTAGCCTCCCGTCAAGGCCATCCAGTGTGTTCTTTAAAGTACACACAGGGTATGTCTCTCCCGCACACGAGGCCACGGCTTAACATCCCATCCGACGGACGGCGGCTTTTCCAAGCCCATCGGTGTCCCCTACTGACCGTGGGCAGGGCGGGGAATTTTGCGGAGATAAATCTCAATGCTGACCCAGCTGGGACTCGAACCTGGGAACTACAGATTACGAGCCTGGCGCGCTACCGACTGAGCCACACCCGCCCCTCCATTTGAGTCAGTAGAAGTTTGGCTACAAGAAAGAGAATCCCCTTCCTTCGGAAACCTTTTCCTTCGGAACGGCAGCAAAAATTATTAAGCATATATATGTATTACTCGTATTTCTCAAGTTTCTTTTAAAGACCATTAAAACGAAGGGAAAGTTTTGCACCAGAACGGCGTCCCTGTTTCTTTCCGGCTCGATCCGGTCACGCAGATCGTATAATCATATTCGATGTGCCGGGTAATGATTTTACCCCTAACCATCTCCATCAGAAAGATATGCCTATTTGGCATGAGTAAGAACAAAATATATAAGTAAATCACCCTTAGGTGGGCCCCTAAGGGCAAACATAAGAAAAGCTAAAAATAGCAGTAAAATTGTATAAGAAACCTAAAACGGGTAGTCTTTTCGATTCACGGAAAAGTGGCCCCTCGCATTTCGCCCCCTGTAGATAATGAGTAGGTTACAAAAATGTAAATACAATCAACTCTCGATAACTCGAATTTTTATTGAAGTCCCAGCCCCTTTAGTGGAGATTCAATGTTAAACTCTCTCGATTACTCGAACTGAACTTCCGATAACTCTTTTCCGAACAAATTTTCAAAATTATTTGAAGCTGATGACTTCCCCATTGAAGCTATGGTGATTGCAAACTACTTTGAAGATGCATATATTGGAAGAAGACAACGGGGAGGCTGGCAATTGCCCATTTTTGCCATCGAATTGTGGAATGTTTACACACGAACACTGAATGATCAGCAACGTGCCAACAACGGCGTGGAGGGGTGCCACAGGGGATTTCAAGAAACTTGTGCTACTTTATTCCCAAATATTTACCGATTCATTGATTCTTTAAAGAAATAACAAGGGCTGCACAATTTCGAAATTACACATCTAATTGCGAGTAATTCAGGCAATCAAAGAAACAAGAAATATGCTGCAATTTTTTCTAGAATCAAAATAATAGTCAAAGATTTTCAAAATCGTAAGGTGAATCGTAAGGTATTGATTGACCTTAGAGGCATTGCATACAACTTCGAGTTTTAAACAATAATAATGTGCATTTATTCTATTAAAACAAAATAAATTAGAATTATTAAAAAATTAGGTGTATTATTTACATTTTTGTAGACTACTCCTTATATACAGGGGGCGAAATGTGCTGGGGGCGAAATGCGAGGGGCCACTTTTCCGGATCCCGGTCTCCTCAGAGAACGCTACCGTTTTAGGCCTCTTGTACTTGTTCAAAACATTATGATCGTAAAGAATCAGAGAAGAAATAATCTCATTGGGATTATTGCTTACAGCCTCAAAAAATCTTTTTGAGGTGCGTTTTATATGTGTGTATATATATATGGTCGATGCCCAGGTCTTTATGAAGTTGTCTGTTAGTGACAAACCAGGGGGCATCGACCGCAGTTCTCAAAATCTTGTTCTGTAAGACCTGAATCTTAAGAATATTGGTGGGTGTGCCCATATGGGGTGAAGCATAGAGAATCACTGGTCTGATGATCATCGATCCAGTCACTTGCTCACTGCCCATTATTTATTTTTTCTAGAGTTACAATCCCGATAATCGAATTCCCATTTAATTCTCCATCCATATAGGGCTGCCAAAAACTTAGAAATTTCTAGCAAATATCGTAGCACGTACTTTCAAATAGAATAGCAAGGAAGTTTGCCGTTTCCCATTCATTCACCTTCAGGCGAACTGAAAGCGGAAAACGTTGTGCTGCCCGAAACCTTCTACTATCGCATCGTATTCGTATCTTTCTCATATCCCATGTTATTTTCGGGCATACATTATTTTTTTTCAACATCCCTGTTAATCCGACCCCTGATAGTAGGCTACTGTACACGTGATTGTTATATATATTAAAAACAAACGAAATGATAAAGGAATGCATCTATCTCTCTTTATCAGTAAAACACACAGAAAGAGCACAACTTGGTTTTTATGTATTATGAGGCAAATGAACCCATCAGACAAAAGGAATCGTCAGCTGTTATATAAATATACGACATAAGGAAAGATGTTTTAGCCCTGATAAGAAGATAAGTCTTAAGAATTGTGTGTTAGACAAGGGGTCATATGATGCTTCTTGAGGTTAGGATATAGTAACAAAGAAAGTCTAATGATATCCTCTGAGCCTTAATCCTTCCTTGCTTTCACTCTTAACTCTATCATTAGAGTTCAACCTTCGACACACACGCAGAAAACACACACACTCCAAAACACACGTTCCCTTTAGGACACAATCCCTCTCCCAGTTTCTACTTCTTGTGGAGTTCCATTGTAGAATGAGAAAATCAGGTTGTGTCATTTCATGACAAACTCGGATCCTGTTATTTGCGTTATCTGACAAGTTGTTTTGGCCCAGATAATACAAGAGAGGTTTTTTTTTCCTCTTGGGCGTGTTTGAAGAATATTAATGCTTTCAAGTTCAGGACAGGTTTTTTAGAAACAGTTCAGAAGAAGAAAAATGTTGAAGGGAAACAAAGTTCAGTTGTTCTATTTTAGGCCAACCACTTTGACGACGCTGCGTTCAAAGTGGCTGCCTAACTACATCTCATCATCATCGAGGGGGAAAATTTAACCCAGATTAGGTTAAAGGTTACGAAGTCGGGGCTCAGATTGCAGGAAAGTGAGTTCAAGTAATGATACTGCACATTGTGGCCGTTGGAAATGCCACTTCGTAAGTATTCATTAGTCAACCCGAGTAGTGAAATATCATTAAAATAATAATTGATTTTAAATATGTTGCATTCTCATGTGAGATACAGTGTTGTCATTTCTCTCTCATGAGATCGTGATTTTACTATTGTCAATTTCAGCATTGCAAAAAGATGATTTTTTTTTCTTTATATGTTATCATGTTGAATCAGGTTTGTTGCGTGTGAGCTGGGTTAGAATATAATCGAAATATTTTACTATTAAGTTTGGAGAGTAATTTTTTCTTTGCTATTGAATCTGGCTTGGTTGATCGTGTTTTTTTTTTTATCTGATTGTGTTGAATCATGGTTTTTTACTATGTGGTTCTGTTGGATTATGTTGAATTATGCTTTCTAATATATTGCTAGGTGATGACTTTTAATAAAGGTTATTATATTTAATAATGGTCTTTATACTGTTCAGTGATGGCTAGTAATAACATTCCCAGGCTGGTTGGGAAATGTTTTTTTTATCTATAGCATCAGGTGTGGTCTCCATTTTTTTGACCCATGTTAAAGTTCTTCAGATTATCGTCCTTATTCCTACTTAATAACTGAATTCAAATCAAGGTTCGATTCTCTAAACTAAAGGTTCTCAACGTGGGGTACGCGGCTAAATTTTTTGGGATACGCCGTGGGAGCTCAAAAGTCGCAAGATCTAATAACAAAGTTTTATTCCCTTTGTTATACTATAATTATGGCTTTATCTATCTATACAAGGGTACGCCAGTTACATACACATTTCCAGGGGTATTTGACGCATAAAAGGTTGAGAACCACTGATACATAAGTTTTATTTTATTTCCATTGTTATACTATAACTATAGTTTTATCTATCTGTACAAGGGGTACGCCAGTTACATATACATTTCCAGGGGGTACGTGAAGCATAAAAGGTTGAGAACCACTGATACATATGTTTTATTTTATTTCCATTGTTATACTATAACTATAGTTTTATCTTTCTATACGAGGGGTACGCCAGTTACATACACATTTCCAGGGGGTACGTGAAGCATAAAAGGTTGAGAACCACTGATACATATGTTTTATTTTATTTCCATTGTTATATTATAACTATAGTTTTATCCATCTATACAAGGGGTACGCCAGTTACATACACATTTCCAGGGGGTACGTGAAGCATAAAAGGTTGAGAACCACGGATATATATGTTTTATTTTATTACCATTGTTATACTATAACTATAGTTTTATCTATCTATACAAGGGGTACGCCAGTTACATACACATTTCCAGGGGGTACGTGAAGCATAAAAGGTTGAGAACCACGGATATATATGTTTTATTTTATTTCCATTGTTATACTATAACTATAGTTTTATCTATCTATACAAGGGGTACGCCAGTTACATACACATTTCCAGGGGGTACGTGAAGCATAAAAGTTTGAGAACCACGGATATATATGTTTTATTTTATTCCCATTGTTATACTATAACTATAGTTTTATCTATCTATACAAGGGGTACGCCAGTTACATACACATTTCCAGGGGGTATTTGAAGCATAAAAGGTTGAGAACCACTGATATATATGTTTTATTTTATTCCCATTGTTATACTATAACTATAGTTTTATCTATCTATACAAGGGGTACGCCAGTTACATACACATTTCCAGGGGGTACGTGAAGCATAAAAGGTTGAGAACCACGGATATATATGTTTTATTTTATTACCATTGTTATACTATAACTATAGTTTTATCTATCTATACAAGGGGTACGCCAGTTACATACACATTTCCAGGGGGTACGTGAAGCATAAAAGGTTGAGAACCACGGATATATATGTTTTATTTTATTTCCATTGTTATACTATAACTATAGTTTTATCTATCTATACAAGGGGTACGCCAGTTACATACACATTTCCAGGGGGTACGTGAAGCATAAAAGTTTGAGAACCACGGATATATATGTTTTATTTTATTCCCATTGTTATACTATAACTATAGTTTTATCTATCTATACAAGGGGTACGCCAGTTACATACACATTTCCAGGGGGTATTTGAAGCATAAAAGGTTGAGAACCACTGATATATATGTTTTATTTTATTCCCATTGTTATACTATAACTATAGTTTTATCTATCTATACAAGGGGTACGCCAGTTACATACACATTTCCAGGGGGTACGTGAAGCATAAAAGGTTGAGAACCACGGATATATATGTTTTATTTTATTACCATTGTTATACTATAACTATAGTTTTATCTATCTATACAAGGGGTACGCCAGTTACATACACATTTCCAGGGGGTACGTGAAGCATAAAAGGTTGAGAACCACGGATATATATGTTTTATTTTATTTCCATTGTTATACTATAACTATAGTTTTATCTATCTATACAAGGGGTACGCCAGTTACATACACATTTCCAGGGGGTACGTGAAGCATAAAAGTTTGAGAACCACGGATATATATGTTTTATTTTATTCCCATTGTTATACTATAACTATAGTTTTATCTATCTATACAACGGATACGCCAGTTACATACACATTTCCAGGGGGTATTTGAAGCATAAAAGGTTGAGAACCACTGATATATATGTTTTATTTTATTCCCATTGTTATACTATAACTATAGTTTTATCTATCTATACAAGGGATACGCCAGTTACATACACATTTCCAGGGGGTATTTGAAGCATAAAAGTTTGAGAACCACTGATATATATGTTTTATTTTATTCCCATTGTTATATTATAACTATAGTTTTATCTATCTATACAAGGGGTACGCCAGTTACGTACACATTCCAGGGGGTACGTGAAGCATAAAAGGTTGAGAACCACTGATACATATGTTTTATTTTATTTCCATTGTTATACTATAACTATAGTTTTATCTATCTATACAAGGGATACGCCAGTTACATACACATTTCCAGGGGGTATTTGAAGCATAAAAGGTTGAGAACCACTGATATATATGTTTTATTTTATTCCCATTGTTATACTATAACTATAGTTTTATCTATCTATACAAGGGATACGCCAGTTACATACACATTTCCAGGGGGTACGTGAAGCATAAAAGGTTGAGATCCACGGATATATATGTTTTATTTTATTTCCATTGTTATACTATAACTATAGTTTTATCTATCTATACAAGGGGTACGCCAGTTACATACACATTTCCAGGGGATATGTGAATCATAAAAGGTTGAGAACCACTGATACATATGTTTTATTTTATTTCCATTGTTATACTATAACTATAGTTTTATCCATCTATACAAGGGGTACGCCAGTTACATATACATTTCCAGGGGGTACGTGAAGCATAAAAGGTTGAGAACCACTGATGTATATGTTTTATTTTATTACCATTGTTATACTATAACTATAGTTTTATCTATCTATACAAGGGGTACGCCAGTTACATACACATTTCCAGGGGATATGTGAATCATAAAAGGTTGAGAACCACTGATATATATGTTTTATTTTATTTCCATTGTTATACTATAACTATAGTTTTATCTATCTATACAAGGGGTACGCCAGTTACATACACATTTCCAGGGGGTACGTGAAGCATAAAAGGTTGAGAACCACGGATATATATGTTTTATTTTATTACCATTGTTATACTATAACTATAGTTTTATCTATCTATACAAGGGGTACGCCAGTTACATACACATTTCCAGGGGGTACGTGAAGCATAAAAGGTTGAGAACCACGGATATATATGTTTTATTTTATTTCCATTGTTATACTATAACTATAGTTTTATCTATCTATACAAGGGATACGCCAGTTACATACACATTTCCAGGGGGTATTTGAAGCATAAAAGGTTGAGAACCACTGATATATATGTTTTATTTTATTCCCATTGTTATACTATAACTATAGTTTTATCTATCTATACAAGGGATACGCCAGTTACATACACATTTCCAGGGGGTGCTTGAAGCATAAAAGTTTGAGAACCACTGATATATATGTTTTATTTTATTCCCATTGTTATACTATAACTATAGTTTTATCTATCTATACAAGGGGTACGCCGGTTACATACACATTTCCAGGGGGTATTTGAAGCATAAAAGTTTGAGAACCACTGATATATATGTTTTATTTTATTCCCATTGTTATATTATAACTATAGTTTTATCTATCTATACAAGGGGTACGCCAGTTACGTACACATTTCCAGGGGGTACGTGAAGCATAAAAGGTTGAGAACCACTGATACATATATTTTATTTCCATTGTTATACTATAACTATAGTTTTATCTATCTATACAAGGGATACGCCAGTTACATACACATTTCCAGGGGGTATTTGAAGCATAAAAGGTTGAGAACCACTGATATATATGTTTTATTTTATTCCCATTGTTATACTATAACTATAGTTTTATCTATCTATACAAGGGATACGCCAGTTACATACACATTTCCAGGGGGTGTTTGAAGCATAAAAGTTTGAGAACCACTGATATATATGTTTTATTTTATTCCCATTGTTATATTATAACTATAGTTTTATCTATCTATACAAGGGGTACGCCAGTTACGTACACATTTCCAGGGGGTACGTGAAGCATAAAAGGTTGAGAACCACTGATACATATGTTTTATTTTATTTCCATTGTTATACTATAACTATAGTTTTAGCTATCTATACAAGGGGTACGCCAGTTACATACACATTTCCAGGGGGTATTTGAAGCATAAAAGGTTGAGAACCACTGATATATATGTTTTATTTTATTCCCATTGTTATACTATAACTATAGTTTTATCTATCTATACAAGGGATACGCCAGTTACATACACATTTCCAGGGGATATGTGAATCATAAAAGGTTGAGAACCACTGATATATATGTTTTATTTTATTCCCATTGTTATACTATAACTATAGTTTTATCTATCTATACAAGGGGTACGCCAGTTACATACACATTTCCAGGGGGTACGTGAAGCATAAAAGGTTGAGAACCACTGATATATATGTTTTATTTTATTTCCATTGTTATACTATAACTATAGTTTTATCTATCTATACAAGGAGTACGCCAGTTACATACACATTTCCAGGGGGTACGTAAAGCATAAAATGTTGAGAACTACTGGTTTAATGAATCATACTGAAATTATCCCATATTTCGTGGCAATTCTCTCTCCTACAATTTTAGAGGTGGAAAAAAATCCTGAAAACATATCACTGACAGAAATTAGAGCAAAGACTAGTAAATTAATTATGTTTTTTTGCAAGATCTCGAATACAGCGAAAATCGTATTTTTCTTAATCAGGACGAAAGAAAAATACTGATGGAATTCAAATGATCAGAAACCTAGGGAGTGTGCCTTGGATTATTTTTTCTCGGATGTTGAAAAACGTTGGTTATCCTCCCATTCCAGAATTTTGCTCGTTTCTTGCCCTTCCCTTTCTTTTCTAAACGGTCGAGATGTAGAAAGTTTATTGTCACACATCACCTTGAGAAATCATCGTGAATAAAAGAATATGACCTCATTCGGTTGACAGTTTAATTGGAATTGAACGTGTGGGCTAAGAGTCTGTGCAAGTCTCAATCTGGAAGATAAAAGAAAACACGAATTTAAGAACAAATGGAAACGTTCCCTGCGTTGTTGTAAAATCGGCACTTCCAGTTTCAATCGCTGCGTTGATGAAAAAAAAAGATCGGTTAATGAAAATGTAAGGGGAAGCAAGAAACGAAGAACCGCGCACCTGCTGACCATGAAGGCAAGGCACGCGATTGCCCATTAGAACGAAAGATTTTTAGGAGCGGCATAAAAAAATTCTGTTTTACGTCAATATTTTCGAACTCAGCAAGTAACCTAATATCTTAGTACAGTCGCTCAAAAAAGTATCCGAATACTATGGTTGATTACAGAATTCACAAAAAAATCTGGCAACGATTTTTTTTTTAGAAATTAGGGAACTGGCAACCTTCGTGTCACGTGATTACAGAATTCAGGAAAAATATCTGAAGCGTGTACAGCAACTGTACACGCTCCAGTTACCGTTCACAGCAGACTGGAGCGTGTGCAGTTACTGCACACGCTCCAGTCTGCTGCAGTTACTGCACACGCTCCAGTGTGTTGTGAACGGTAACTGCACACGCTCAACATTTCCGTGAGTGAGCCCACACGATCTAGTATCAAAATAATATGACCACCTACAGTCGCTCAAAAAAGTATCCGAACACTATGGTTGATTACAGAATTCACAAAAATATCTGGCAACGATTTTTTTTAGAAATTAGTGATCTGGCAACCTTCGTGTCACGTGATTACAGAATTCAGGAAAAATATCTGAAGCGTGTACAGCAACTGTACACGCTCCAGTTACCGTTCACAGCAAACTGGAGCGTGTGCAGTTACTGCACACGCTCCAGGTTGCTGTGAACGGTAACTGCACACGCTCAATATTTCCGTGAGTGAGCCCACACGATCCAGGTCTTTGTGAGATTTGTTTTGAAGATTTCATACTAGAGAAAATGCAGAATGTGACCAAAAACGGGACATTTTGCGAAGAAATTGGAACACGGGACAAACATTTAAAAATGGGGATGATCCCTCTAAAAGAGAGACGGATGGCAACTTTAAACGAGACTCTTCACGACCTTGGTTTGGATCTCGATTTGAGTTTCGAGATCGTTACATTAGATCACGGTCATTCCCAGGAATCTCCCGATGATAACCGACAAAAGAGGAATTCCTCGCTCCGGAACTCCTTTCAGTTCAAAAACGTGAAATGGATGCAGAATTCTTTAAAGTTAATGTTGATTAATATACAGCGTGATTACAAATAATCTGAGCAGTTTCAAAAATTTCATTCAAATTTTAAAAAACTAAGAGCCATAAAAAAAATGAAACACCACTGGAAAGAACAATTCAGAATTTTGCTTTGCGAAGGGTGGGGCGCATCGTCATATATTTACAATGAGGTCTCAACATTTCTGAGCATGTGGTTGTCTGATCATCGGATCAATTGGATTTGGGAGGGAGGGGGCTTTCCTGGCCGCCGCCTTCACCAGATCTAAACCCTCCCACAAAATTCTTTCTGTGGGTTTTATAAAAAAAACAGTAGTTCATGTTACTCCACTATCTATAACTTTGGACAATTTGAAAGAGAGAATAGGCGTCCCAGTGTTCGAGTGGTTAGCGCGCTTGATTACAGATCAAAGGGACCTGAATTCGATACCGGTAAGGCATGGATGTTGCCTTTTTGCTGAGGTCTCGCCTTTCTTGCAAATCTTTCTCTGTGTGCGTACTGGCAGGCTCCTGAAAGACTTTTGTGTTGCAAGAAGCTGCTTTTAACTTTTTTTAAAAAAGAGGAATTCATTGTGAAAAATTGATCGTTATATGGTGAAAAATGTTTGGCAGGAAACTGAACATTGCTTTGTGAACAGAGTTGGGTTGGGTTGTTTTACCTCTGAGCGGCACTTTTTTGCACACCATGGGCTAAATGGCCAGGTCACATGGACCCCGAAGGCTCAGAGAAGGTTGGGGGAGGGGACCCACTGGAACAGCTGTTGGGAGACAGATGGTAGCTCCCGTCAAGGCCATCCAGCGTGTTCTTTAACGTGCACAGGGTATGGCTCTCCCGCACACGGGGCCACGGCTTAACGTCCCAACCGACGGACGGCGGCCTTTCCAAGCCCATCGGTGTCCCCTACTGACCGTGGGCAGGGCGGGCTTGTGAACAGAGTAACATATGGATCTTCAATAGGATATCGGAAAAAAAATTGTTTGTTTAATCGTGTAAGTTCTATTTTTCTTAGATAGATAGATAATTTTTATTTCAGATAATGTTTTACAGTATACAAAAACTTTTGAGGTCTCACAAGAGCAGGCTCGTTCGTGAGATCTCAATATAAAAACAATTTCAATTGAAAACATCAGTCGTCGCATTGAATAATACACAAAAAAAAAAAACGAAAACAACTCAAAACAAAAAATTTCTAGTAATCCAGAAGTGTGAAAGTCAGAAAGTCAGAAACATTCAATATCCATGTTACATATAACAGTTATAGTAGATCAATGCAAAAAGTTTCCACATCATCCAGTTTCAAAATGTATTTCTTGAGAACTTTAGAAAACATGTTCTGTATTCTTTAGAAAATATATTCTGTATGTCTTTAAGTTTTTGAAGCCGTTCGTCTCATTTATAATCAATTGGACACTTTATTAGGATCCCATCCATGCTATGTCAATGGGAAGTCAGATTCAGAGTTCAGTAATTTCTTAAAAAAGCTGTTAATGTACTAATGGAACTGAAGATATGATAATGACTGAATACTTTTTCGAAACGATCATTACATAGTCGATGTTATTATTCTAGTTCACTACTAAATTTGGCCACAATTTAAAATTCGACTTTCTTCGTTTAGAGTGCAGTGTTAGTGAAGTTTATATACAACGATCAAAGACCTCTTTCTTACTATCTTCTGCATGGGTGGAGGGGGGGGGGAGGAAGGGTTCAACCCCTCCACTCGGTTCTCTCTTTAAGGAGGACTTCCAAATCAAAATCGCTACAGAAAATTAGCATTTATTCTCCTTGAGGGATACTTGAAATGCTAGCACTGAGGTCACCCACCCATTTATTGAAAGGACTCTTAAAGTGTGTGCCTTACTTAGATTTGATTATAAATTGCGAAATCAGCTGGGCTTCCATACACCATCAAGAAACGTCAAAGAAACAGCGGAATAATTTGCGAGTTTTGGAGCAGGTGGAAATTGAAAAAGGTGTGTTGGAAAGGTTAGCAAACACTTGTTCCTGACAGACAGGCTTTCTTTCAGAAAGAAGCACAAGCAAACACTGAGCAGCTATTAATAAAGTTGACCCACTTTCTCACAGCGCGGTAGTAAGGATACTTCGGTCAATAGTTTTTGTAGGAGGGAAGATGGGAGACGACACTCTCGTGGTTGCCGCTGTAGATAAATATAAAAATGCAAGTGCGTAAAAAGAAGAAAATAATCAATTGTCTCCTGCATTTGTTTTAAACTCTCTTACGAGTTGGGGCGGGGGTGGCTCAGTCGGTAGCGCGCCAGGCTCGTAATCTGTAGTTCCCAGGTTCGAGTCCCAGCTGGATCAGCGTTGAGATTTATCTCCGCAAAAATTCCCCGCCCTGCCCACGGTCAGTAGGAGACACCGATGGGCTTGGTAATGGCTGCCGTCCGTCGGATGGGACGTTAAGCCGTGGCCCCGTGTGTGGGAGAGCCATACCCTGTGCACGTTAAAGAACACGCTGGATGGCCTTGACGGGAGGCTACCATCTGTCTCCCAACAGCTGTTCCAGTGGGTCCCCTCCCCCAACCTTCTCTGAGCCTTCGGGGTCCATGTGACCTGGCCATTTAGCCCATGGTGTGCAAAAAAGTGCCGCTCAGAGGTAAAACAACCCAACCCAACTCTTACGAGTTTTGAAAAGTCATGTCTCTGCTTTGTGTGGCCAAGTTAACAAGGTCAAGTTTGAACGAAAGTTATTTGAAAAACCATAATAAGATGAAGCTTTAAACATTGCTTTGTAATATTTACATATCTGCTAGCAATAGGGTCTTCTCTATTGCACTCGAATTGAATGACCAGGTCACAAGGACCTCAACGGATCAGAGCTGATATGAAAAAAAGGGATCCACCGAACAGCTATCAACAGACAGATGGAAGGATATCGTCAAGTCCATCCAGTGTGTTCTTCAAAATAGGCACACGGAACTATGGCTTAGTGTCCCATCCGATGGACGGCGGCCTTTTCAAGCCCATCGGTGTCCCCTTTCTAACTGAGGGAAGGGATGGGGGAAATATCTCGCTATTGTATACATGGTCCAGAGTTTAACGGCCCATCCGCCGGATGGTGGCCTTCCAAAGTCGATCGCAATATCCTTTCTCTGTGTACTAAGAGAGAGTAAATGGAGATTATCGATATCGGTACAATGGGACACTCAAACCGAGAAATATTAGGTTACGAGCATTGCTTTGAAGTTTATAGAATTGACATATTGCGAATTCATTGTTAAATCTGCAACTGTAAAAGTTCAAATTTAGCACCTATCCGAAAAGTTCCTCCTTCCTCCCTACAATGAGGAATAAGTTTTGCATATCATTTTGGGTTGTTTTGCCTCTAAGCCACACTTTTTTTTTTGCACACAGTGAGTTAAATGGCCAGGTCATAAGGACTCCGAAGGCTAAAGAGAAGGTTGGGGGAGGGGACCCATTGGACAGCTGTTGGGATGGTAACCTCGTGTCAAGGCCATCCAACGTGTTCTTTAACGTGCAGAGAATATGGTTCTCCCGCACACCAAGCCACGACTTAACGTCCCATCCGACGGACGGTGGCCATTTGAAGCCCATCGGCGTCCCTTTCTAACCGAGGGCAGGGTGGACGATAAATGCATCGCTGACACAAGTGGGAATCGAAACTGGGAACTGCAGATTACAATCCATCACCCTCCGCGCATTTATCTCCGCAAAATTTCCCCGCCCTGCCCACGGTCAGTAGGGGACACCGATGGGCTTGGAAAGACCGCCGTCCGTCGGATGGGACGTTAAGCCGTGGCCCGTGTGCGGGAGAGCCATACCCTGTGCACGTTAAAGAACACGCTGAATGGCCTTGACGGGAGGCTACCATCTGTCTCCCAACAGCTGTTCCAGTGGGTCCCTCCCCAACCTTCTCTGAGCCTTCGGGGTCCATGTGACCTGGCCATTTAGCCCATGGTGTGCAAAAAAGTGCCGTTCAGAGGTAAAACAACCCAACCCAATCCTCCACGCATATCAAGTTTAAGCATTGCAGATTATAATAATTGATTATAGCATAACTCCTTTAATCTGGCAAGCACGGGGCATGTTAAGATGGTTTACCACCATAGAGGAAACCATCTTAACATCTTTTATAGGAAACTAAATGAAATTCACATATGCAACTGTTACTTTTTTAATACTTAAGCTGTATATGTCATAATTCAAATCTTCAGGACGCTTTCAATATGTCTTTTCATTCCCGTGACATGGATTGGGTTGTTTTACCTCTGAGCGGCACTTTTTTGCACACCATGGGCTAAATGGCCAGGTCACATGGACCCCGAAGGCTCAGGGAAGGTTGGGGGAGGGGACCCACTGGAACAGCTGTTGGGAGACAGATGGTAGCCTCCCGTCAAGGCCATCCAGCGTGTTCTTTAATGTGCACAGGGTATGGCTCTCCCGCACACGGGGCCACGGCTTAACGTCCCATCCGACGGACGGCGGCCTTTCCAAGCCCATCGGTATCCCCTACTGACCGTGGGCAGGGCGGGGAATTTTGCGGAGATAAATCTCAACGCTGACCCAGCTGGGACTCGAACCTGGGAACTACAGATTACGAGCCTGGCGCGCTACCGACTGAGCCACCTCCGCCCCCCCCCCCCCGCGACATGGAAGTGTCCCGACGTATATTAAAAGGTATCCTAAACGTTTTTGCTCATACGTCATCGTTCCAGCGACTAAGTTTTTCGAAGTGGAGAGCACGGAATTCTTATCCTCCTGTGAATCCGACCCTTATTTTAGAGCAATTTCCGACACTTCTAGCCTTCAGAAAACGAACTCGGTCTCTCAAGCGAAAGTTGTTATTAATAACAACACAACGAACGAAGTCACCTCTTATCGTCGAACTTTCCGAGTACAAAACGAAATGATCTGTTTTTCTCAGATATCGAAGATAGTGCACAGGAGGATGCAGCGGAGCATTATGTAATGCCGCATGGCGTTTTCTTCGTTCGTGACGCAGAGGGTTGATAAGATCACGCTTTGTAGCACGTTTTCCCCTGGTGCCCGCATGCCCGAGCACTGGGTCTTACACACAGCTGGTTGCCATGGATTTGCCCTCTGAATCAGACGCAGCTAATAAGACGAAAAAATGGATGTCACGATATCGTGTGGAGAAAAGAAAAAAATGATTAGGATGGATTCATTTAAAATCAGTTTAAAAATATTCTGATAACATAGTTGCATCGGTTTGAAGATGACAAGTGAGCGCTTTTCGTGAAACGCACAGTTGATGCTTTGAATATGAAATGCTTTATCAGTCAGTAGCAAAGTTGTAGCTGTTTAAATATTTGCCTATTTTCCATTTTAGTTGCTTTAATAGTAGTTTTTTCGGTTAATAGGTTATCATTTCATTTATCAGGGAAAAGCGATCTTGTGTTACACAAGATCGCTTTTCCCTTTGGACTCTTTTAAACGGCACTTTTTGTTGCAGAGATTTATTGCAATTCAGAATAATTTTTCAAGATTTGTATATGACTAATTCTGGTGGCAATTTGAGTATTTAAAGCGATATCTGTCCGCAAGCGAATATTTCCCTTCGATCAAGACAAGTAGATTGGGTTGTTTTACCTCTGAGCGGCACTTTTTTTCACACCATGGGCTAAATGGCCAGGTCACATGGACCCCGAAGGCTCAGAGAGGTTGGGGGAGGGGACCCACTGGAACAGCTGTTGGGAGACAGATGGTAGCCTCCCGTCAAGGATATCCAGCGTTTTCTTTAACGTGCACAGGGTATGGCTCTCCCGCACACGGGCCACGGCTTAAAGTTCCATCCGACGGACGGCGGCCTTTCCAAGCCCATCGGTATCCCCTACCGACCGTGGGCAGAGCGGGGAATTTTGCGGAGATAAATCTCAACGCTGACCCAGCTGGGACTCGAACCTGGGAACTACAGATTACGAGCCTGGCGCACTACAGACTGAGCCCCCCCCCCCCTCCCCCGATCAAGACAAGTGGTAAATGTTCGTTAATCAAATCACATTATAAAGAAATCTCGCTAAATGTTGAAAGCTGATTCATATCTGTCTTCGATTTATTAACGGAATTTCACAGGGCCTGATAAATTTATGAGCTTTTGGAAACAGTGCAGCAAAAAGAAGAAGGTGTGTTAAAGACATAGCCAGTGTTTCTCTTTCTTAAACAACTCAAAGGGAAAAAAAGGCTTTCAAAAATAAAATATATCAGATGCTTAGAGTATCAATAAAAGCAAATAAAACTATAAAATCCAGTCGCTTCTGACGAATATCGAATGTTCGTTATGAAAAAGAAAAATTTCTGGATTGCTCCAATACATTTAAAATCTTTGTGATTTTTCCAGCTTAGCTTCGTTTAATGGTGGAAATATCAAACTTATGAAGACTAGGAAAATGCGAGCAGTAATATTTTATTAGTACTTATCCAAACCAAAACGACAATTTTCAATTATTCCTTAACCAAAAATAGTTTAATTTGTACGGATTATAGGATGACAAAGTGAAAACAATAGTGCATTTTTTTTTCTTTGAAAACAAACTAAAATATAAGGATTTTTTGATAATTTTAATTTATTCGTGAGATTAACATTTCTATCAACTATCGCTCAAACATTTCATGATTTATTAGTTGACTGACAGAAACTGAAACATTGTTTATAAAATTACAGTTAATGAGTGAGAGAATCGTGATTATTGCTCGGCAAAAAGTGGTTGGTATGGCATCGAAAGTTACTTTCTGGAATAGATGAACCAATCAATCGCTTAATGACCAGGTCACAAGGACCCCTGGGGCGGGGGTGGCTCAGTCGGTAGCGCGCCAGGCTCGTAATCTGTAGTTCCCAGGTTCGAGTCCCAGCTGGGTCAGCGTTGAGATTTATCTCCGCAAAAATTTCCCGCCCTGCCCACGGTCAGTAGGGGACACCGATGGGCTTGGAAAGGCCGCCGTCCGTCGGATGGGACGTTAAGCTGTGGCCCCATGTGCGGGAGAGA
Organism: Ryuthela nishihirai; assembly: GCA_038380435.1. NCBI lineage: Eukaryota > Metazoa > Arthropoda > Arachnida > Araneae > Heptathelidae > Ryuthela > Ryuthela nishihirai. The sequence goes on along the minus strand of JAWZYU010000011.1, from coordinate 41,312,970 downwards.
CATACCCTGTGCAAGTTAAAGAACACGCTGGATGGCCTTGACGGGAGGCTACCATCTGTCTTCCAACAGCTGTTCCAGTGGGTCCCCTCCACCAACCTTCTCTGAACCTTCGGGGCCAGGTCACATGGACAGCATTTTAGCCCATGGTGTGCAAAAAAGTGCCGCTCTGAGGTAAAACAACCCAACCCACAAGGACCCGTGGGGCTCTGAGAAGATTGGAGGGAGGGAATTCAATGAACAGCTATTAGGAGACGTTAGACTCCTGTCGGTGTCATCCAGTGTGTTCTTTAACGTGCACAGGGCCCACGGTTTAACGTCCCATCCGACGGAGAGACCCTTTCCAAGGCCAACTGTTCCCCCTTTCTCCCCGAGGGCAGAACGGGAGTTAGCGGAGAAAATTCTCAACGCAGTCTCAACCTCAATCTGCAACAAAGAAAAACTTGAATAGTTCAAACGCGAACCTGGAAACTGTAGCTTAGGAGCCTGATCCAAACCTCCGCCCAGGGAGTCCCAGCTGAGTCAGCGTTGAGATTTATCTCCGCAAAATTCGCCGCCCTGCCCACGGTCAGTAGGGGACAGCAATGGGCTCGGAAAGGCCGCCGCCCATCGAATGAGACTTTAAGCCACCCGTGTACGGGAGAGCCATACCCTGTGCACCTTAAAGAACACGCTGGATGGCCTTGACGGGAGGCTATCACGTGTCTCCCAACAGCTGTTCCAATGGGTTCCCACCCCCAACCTTCTCTGAGCCTTCGGGGTCCATATGACCTGGCCATTTAGCCCATGGTGTACAAAGAAGTGCCGTTCAGAGGCAAAATAACCCAACCTCCGCCCAGAATCAATAGTCTTAAATGTTCCATAGAGAGGAAACGAAAAAAAGTTACCTCTAAACGTTTTCCAACAACAGCAAGATTTCGTGCAAGAAGTGAGATCAATGATGCTTGCTGGTATTGACCCCATTCACTTTCCCCAGTCTCTCAATTAAAGGGTGACATCCCCCAACGGAAACTGTTCACCCTTCCTTCTTTTGTTCGCAGACATTCCCGATACGCAAGGCATCGGCTCCACTTCCTCTCAGCATCACGCAGGAGTTTATTCCCCCATCTTCCCCCTCCCACTTTTTTCTCTCACCTGCAGGGGCGTGGCCCACTCATTGCAATTCTCACGTGCTTGTGTGGCAACCAGGGGATAAGTAAAAAGGGGGAAGCCACTGAATCGTGGCAATTCTCTCGTGATTTAGCGTGTGAAGGAATGAATCCGAACAGCTTTGTAACTAATTGCAACCCGTGGACTCGCATTCGATGGCACATACAGCGGATAAGAGGAGTGCCAAGGATGAAAAATGCCTTGTTTTTTGTTTAAAAGCAGGTAGATATAAGGAATACAAATCGATGTGTTACGGCGCATGAAGTAGGTTAATGTTAAGGTAAAATGTATTGCATGCGTTATACAGATGTATATATAGATCGACAATGGAGTCAAAATTTTAAAATCTCTACATGAGTTTCTGAAGTACTATCCCATGGCCGAGTGGTTAGCGCGCTTGGCTACTGATCTAAGGGACCTGGGTTCGAGCCCCGGGTAAGGCATGGCTGTTTGTGTCGTTTTTCTGCTGAGGGCATGGCTGTTGGCATGGCTGTTTGTGTCGTTTTTCTGCATCCTCACAGACCTTCTACTATGTCATATAAACTGACAGGTTCCTGTCAGACCTCTGTGGCAAGCAGCTGCTTGAGGGGGTATTTATTTTATTTTTATGTCACACACACTTCACTGAGTTTTAAAATCACGGTACATGACTCTTTGCTGAGTTTTGACACTAAGTTGGTTTTACCTCTGAGCAACACTTTTTCGAACACAATAGGTTAAATGGCCAGGTCACAAGGACCCGAAGGATTGGATTGGGTTGTTTTACTCTGAGCGGCACTTTTTTTGCACACCATGGGCTAAATGGCCAGGTCACAAGTACCCCGAAGGCTCAGAGAAGGTTGGGGGAGGGGACCCACTGGAACAGCTGTTGGGAGACAGATGGTAGCCTCCCGTCAAGGCCATCCAGCGTGTTCTTTAACGTGCACAGGGTATGGCTCTCCCGCACACGTGGCCACGGCTTAACGTCCCATCCGACGGACGGCGGCCTTTTCAAGCCCATTGGTGTCCCCTACTGACCGTGGGCAGGGCGGGGAAATTTTGCGGAGATAAATCTCAACGCTGACCCTGCTGGGACTCGAACCTGGGAACTACAGATTACGAGCCTGGCGCGCTACCGACTGAGCCACCCCCGCCCCAGGACCCGAAGGGCTCAGAGAAAATTGGGGGAAGTGGACCCACTGAATAGCTGTTAGGAGACAGATGGCAGTCTCCCGTCAAAGCCATCCAGCATATTCTTTAGCTTGCACAGGGTATGCTCTCCTGCATATGGGGTCATGGTTTCACTCCCCATCCGACAAACGATGGCTCTTTCGAAGCCCATCGGTCTCACCTACTGACTGAGAGCAGGTTGGGTTGTTTTACCTCTGAGCGGCACTTTTTTGCACACCACGGGCTAATGGCCAGGTCACATGGACCCCGAAGGCTCAGAGAAGGTTGGGGGAGTGGACCCACTGGAACAGCTGTTGTGAGACAGATGGTAGCCTCCCGTTAAGACAATCCAGCGTGTTCTTTATCTTGCACAGGGTATGGCTCTCCCGCACACGGGACCACGGCTTAACGTTCCATCCGACGAACGGCGGTCTTTCCAAGCCCATCGGTGTCCCCTACTGACCGTGGACAGGACGGGGAATTTTGCGGAGATAAATCTTAACGCTGACTCAGCTGGGACTCGAACCTGGGAACTACAGATTACGAGCCTGGCGCGCTACCGACTGAGCTAACCCTTTGTAACTAAATTACATGGTGCTTTACAGAGTTTTAAAATCACGGTACATGATATTCAACGTACGGTATAAATTCTACTTCAAACTGTATTATTATCGCCTCTCGTTTTGAAACGGGCAATTTAGTCGAATTGGCTGATTAAAGTTAACAAATTTACTGCACCAGTAAAAACTCAGTATGCATTATAGATAATGATATCCCTTTTGGTTTATAAAACAAAATTTAAAGCAAGACTTATGTTTCTTATTCTTAAAAAAAACGTCTAATGGAGATTCGCCAATGACGAAAGCGCTAATAAAGATCGGAGCTTTCGTGATTGGACAGTCTGTGCTGTTTGCAGATTCAGTGTGAGTCTTGCATGGCAGAAGAGATGAAAGAAACCGGAGCTGTAACTGGAATACAGGATAAAGAGCTAGAATTTAAACCAAGACGAAAATAACGTGGCCTAGGGCAACGGAAAACTTTGCATCAGTGCCGCATGAAACTTGTGTAAAGCGTCGTGATCTCATTAGGACATGGCTGGTAATGTCTGCACTGATTGCAGCTTTCCTAACAGGATTCGTAACCGGCGGCTGTTTGAGAAAATGGCTTTTGTTTCCTTTATTGCATTTGTACCAATCCAATCGGTGATTTACAGAAGGAGGAAAAATTAACCCTTTCTTAAAAAAGAATACTAGTTAGTTTTCCTTCTTTTAACACTTTAATGAGCAATTTGTTTTTAAATCATTTCTGTAGATTCAAAATTGGAAATGGAAAGAAAATGATGAGTGTCTGTTTCAGAATTCTTGAAACGAACAATGAGCTTTCCTTAGTTTTCCAATCACTGAGTCAACCACAGTTTGCAAATCTTAGGAATCATCTGAATGAAATCAGTTTAAATTGCGTGCTTTTCCGACGCCGATGGGCTTGGAAAAGTCCCCGTCAGTCGGATGGGTCGTTAAGCCGTGGCCCCCGTGTGTGGGAGAGCCATACCCTGTGCTCTTAAAGAACACACTGGATGGCCTTGACGGGAGGCTACCATCTGTCTCCCAACAGCTGTTCCAGTGGGTCCCCTCCCCCAACCTTCTCTGAGCCTTCGGGGTCCTTGTGACCTGGCCATTTAGCCCAATGTGTGCAAAAAAGTGCCGCTCAGAGGAAAAACAACCCAACTACCGTTTCATTCCTTCTCTCTGAAGCAGAAATGCTGAGTCCAGTTTAGAAAATGAAATGCTTGTCAGAGATTTCTGTTTGATTATTTTATCTCTGAGCTGTCTTTTTGTGCACACAATGGATTCAATGGCCTGGTTGCCAAATGCTCACAGCTGGGTAGCACAAGGATCCATCGGGCAGGTGTTACGAGACAGATGGAAGCCTCCCGTCAAGGCCATCCAGCATGCTATTCTGCGTGGACCAGGGTCCGACTCTTGCAGCATGATTCCAGCATGCACCACGCTGGGGATCCTTTGAATAAGTGAGCCACAGATTAATTTTCAATTATTATATACTATTATATATTATTATTTTAATAATTAAATTCAACGGACGGCTATCTTTTTATGTCCATCTGTGTTCCCTTTATCTCCGAGGGAAGAGCGGATTAAAAAAAAATCACTTTATATTAGGAAATATAAAATTCACTTGAAAAGTATGAAAGCAATCATATTTCATTACTCATAGAAATTTTCAGCTCTTCTAAATCACATCACCTCTTCTAATAATATGATTAAAATTCTTCTTATTTATTCTAAATAATATGATTAAAAACTTCTTTTATCATATCCATTCATATTTCATTGAAAATTTCGCCGAAACAGTCGAAACTTTTTTTTGGGAAATGTATGATGTGTTAGAAAAACATCAGATGCTACAAGGCCATCTCTGCATAGGACACACTGGGTTGGGGTGGCCGAATTTAGAGGGCAGCAGCCTCCCAAAGTAAAATATGACCAGCTCAAAAAACAACACTAACAGACAGGGCTAGGATTCCACTCGCCAACGTTGAATGAATTTTCTGTCATGACTTTGAAAACTAGGAAAAATTACAGCAGTAAAATATTCCCATGAAGAAGAAAATCAATTCAATGGAAATAATATAAAAGCAGGAAAAATAGTTTGCCCTCACACGTTCATCTAAGCCAGGCCTGGGTACAATACACCTCTTTTTGTACAGTCGCTCAAAAAAGTATCCGAACACTACGGTTGATTACAGAATGCAGAAAAAATATCTGGCAACGATTTTTTTTAGAAATTAGTGATCTGGCAACCTTCGTGTCAATTGATAAGATCAATTGACACGAAGGTTGATAAGATCAATTGACACGAAGGTTGCCTAATTCACTAATTTCTAAAAAAATCGTTGCCAGATATTTTTTCTGCATTCTGTAATCAACCCTAGTGTTCGGATACTTTTTTGAGCGACTGTACGATCCGCGAGCAACTGGGTGATAATTTAATTTATAAAAATAAAAAAAGGAATTCACAGAGGACTAGAAGTCCAACTTCGAGGAAGCAAATTTTATTAAAATAATTAATCTTAATAAAATTATATTTATACTTCATTTTAGTTTTTTTTTTTGAGTTATGCATACGCTATTATATTTCTTTGGCGGCCGACTCTTCCATTTTCAATTTCCTATGCGGCCCGCCCTTCCATTTCACTTTTCTATGTGACCCTTCAGCTGAAAAATTTGCCCATGCCTGATATAAGCCTGGGCAAACTTTTCAGCTGAAGCCCTGAATTTACCCAGGCCTGGTCTAAGTTAAAATATCTAAAGTGAAACATAAATATAATTTTATTAAAATTAATCATTTTAATCAGAATTCTCTTCCGCGAAGTTAGATTTCTAATCCTCTCTATACGTCATTTTTGTCTCTAACAAATTAAAATGTCACTCAGTAGCTCTATATAACTTCTGACTGGTTAGATTTTTACGACTTTCCCTACTAATAAATTAAACGAATAAATTTGCATTATTGTAATTAAATCAGTTTATAAGTTTTTTTTTTTATTTTATAACCATTACTTCTGTTAGTTTTGGTTTCCGTAGCGGCGCCGAAAAACTTTTAGGCTGCCTAGTGGTTCCAAATTCTCTGAGAACTGAGACTTACTGCCTAGTGTTTGACCACCACATAATAAAATAACGGATGCCACACGGATAAATGGATGCACGTAAGAACCGCACTTGAAGTAATAAAAGTTGAAGTAATGAACTATACTTGCACTTGAAGTAATTAAACTATAGAGGTCATGTTCAATCCAATTTCTCGAGGCCACTTATTAGCAACTTGAACTTTTGTAGGTCAAACCTTTTTTTTTTACATGAACCCTCCTTTCAATCTTCCTTTTCTTCAACGAACATCAAATCCTAGACAATAGAACTAATTACAATTTAGAATACTAAAAGTTAGTGTCCTCATCTTCTTGTATCAATTGACTCAAAGATCAACCGTGACCCTAAATCTGCACGTCTAAATTGGTAAAAAGGGAGTTGCCTTCTTTTATCTCCTAAAGGCTCTTACAAAAGAGGTCTAGAGGGATATAATTTGCTGATCAATCGGCCAGGTTGAAAAAAAATCCATCCACAACCACAAATCTCCTTTTATTGGCATTCCAAGGTAAACCTGCCTCGGTCCGCCTCTCTTTACATAATTGTCCGGAGGATTAGTACAGAAATAGGTCAGCGTGAAAAACGCTACATGAAGTGAGTTGTCCTTAAGCACCTTACACGATGGCTCGTTTCATTCCTAGAGCTGACTAGAGCATTGTGTGACGACCTTAAATTCTTCCCTTTGCTCCAAATAGCGGCCTTGGACAAAAAGCTGATCAACAGCATCAACAGCTGCTGTTACTTCCTGGGACACTCCTGCTCATTACGTGGACTTCTCTCCTCAGGGCTGGGCACGTGTAATCAGAGTTGATACACTCCCGAGCTTCCTTTCCCTCTATGCTGTCAAACGGTGGCTCAGTCACGTTCGGAGTCAATCACGAAATATTAATAGATCATTGGTCCCGTTGGTCACTATTAAAAAGTTTGTTGAACCGTAAAAGCAGTAATTATCACTAATGTTGTTTGTTACCTAGACAACCACCGTCCATGCCGATGATCAGCTGCTTGGTGTGGTTTTATTGGAATGCCTGCACAGGACTGTGAGCGCTCCTTTCCGGTGTCCTATAAAGGCTTTTTCTCCAATTTTATCTCTTACATCTGATTGGGACGTTAAGCCGTGGTTCAGTATGATGTGAGCCATACCCTGTGCATGTTGATTGAACACACCAGATAGCTCTTACTGGAGTTTTTCCATTTATAATCTAACATCTCTCCAGTGAGTCTTCTTCTCCTACCCGGGGCGGGGGTGGCTCAATCGGTAGCGTACCAGGCTCGTGATCTGCAGTTCCCAGATTCAAGTCGAAGATGGGCCAGTGTTGAGATTTATCTTCTCAAAACTCGCCACCCTGCCCATGGTCATTAGGGACACCGATGGGCTTGGAAAGGCCGCCGTCCATCGGATGGGACGTTAAACCGTAGCCCCGTGTGCGAGAGAGCCATACCATATGCACGTTAAAGAACACGCACGCTAGATGGCCTTTACTGGAGGCTACCATCTATGTCCTAACATTTGTCTAGTGGGTCCCTCCCCCCCCCAAAATTTCTTTGAGCATTCGGGGTCCTTGTGACCTGGCCATTTAGACCACTGAGTACAAAACAAGTACCGCTCAGAAGTAAAATAAACCAACTATGTAAAAGTAAAAAAGTATTTCTGTGTGTAACAGCCTATTCAGTTCCCGGTCAATCTCACATAACGAGCATCTAAGTTTATCTACAGAGAAATTAATGCTTATAGTCATCTGTTAGCTGCAGTTGAGTTAGTCTTGTGAGTATCTCAGTGGGAAGAGCATTTCACAGATTTTCAAGTCGTAGGTTCGGATCCCACTCTCGGCGAAACTCAGTTTTTCCGTCTAACACTTGAATTTTATTTGGCTACACGACATTTCCTATACGTCACTATTGTTTAATGAACCATTGTTCCACGCGGTACGAGAATGCGCATGAGAGTTGTGCTCCTTAGAAAACTTTCTCTAACGCCTGGAGGGAAGATTGCTGTCTTTCCAGAACTTTAATCCCACCTATGTACCTCGAAATCTTCGGGTTTTTGTGACCTGTCTATTTAGCCAGTCAACAGCAAAAATGGGGTGTTAAGCATAAAAAAAGCATAAACTCTGAAAAGAGCATTTATGGAAAGTAAGGGTCGATAAATAGAAAAAGTGGATAAAATTGATTATTTGACTGTTTTATTTTTGAGTGGTACTTTTTCAAACGCATTAGCTAAATGGAGATGTCCAATCGCTCCGGGCTGGGTTGGGTTGAATTGTTTTACCTCTGAACGGCACTTTTTTGCACACAATGGGCTAAATGACCAGGTCAAAAGGACCCCGAAGGCTATTGGACCTTGAATGGTCTTGGTATAGCATGCTCATGTATGAGAAGGCTCCTACAAACTATGAGTCTTTTATGTTGCAAAAAAAAACTGCTTTCAACTCTCATAACTCCATCTATCTGGGGCGGAAGCAAAATTTTTGGCAGTTTTCTAAAGCTCCTACTTTTCCAATCTGTCATTAAATTGCACACATTGAGATTACAGGAAATGGTAACTTTACAGTATTAGCAGGGTTAATTTATCATTCACGAGTAAATTAATTCACGGTTAACAGTAAATGATATTATAGCTATGGATTCAAGAAATTTAAAAAATGAAATTCCAAAAAAGAGTGCTTTGATTTTAGTTCGAAACATGTTATTAGTTTATGAAAAAAAGAGGACATTTCATGTTTCTTCGAAATTCTGGGAGGAGATAAGATGAAAAAAGAGGAAATGTCCTCCTTCTGGGGGAGATATGGTAACCCTACAAAGATGGGACTCGAACCTAGGAACTGCAGATAAGGAGCCCGACGCGTAGAAAGATAAATTAGTAAAATAATTATTATATTTTTGTTGTTTTTTTTGTTACCGAATAACAAAGAATAAAAAAACTTACAATTTATATATATTAAGGCTCTTGCAATATATATTTAGGAGGCGGGGGGCTTCAATTGTTTATCGACACTTTTAAATATAGCTGCGTCTTATTTGCTTCGATTTCTCACGGTCAATTAAATTCACAAAACATTGAGGGAAGGGGATAAGCATTTTTTCCTTCATTTACATACGAATTCTTTTCGTTACAGCAATCCAATTAAAGATTTCAGAATTACTACAGAAGGAACAAAAAACACCGAAAGGAATCTTCTCTTGAGAATTGAGACTTTGATTTACTGAGCCGAAATTAAAAATAATGGAAGAAAGAGCTCCACCGCTCATACAATAAAAGGCAAGTTCAGAGTTGCTTGGGTTAACATATGAGTGATGAACGGAGGAAGTTTTGTTACTGACACTGATAAAAGAGGAGCAGAAAAACAGGGATGGTGCCTGGGAATGATGCCAAGATCCTTCGGTTCTGCGTTTCAAGTGGATGCTTTCACCGGTTTCAAGCTGTCACATCGTCCTACAGGCTCTCAGTCATCCACTCTGTAAAATGGCTCATCCGTAAAAAAAATGGTTAAAAGAATCATTTCAGGGAATTTTGTTGCAAATATACGTTGGTTACATCTTCCCATGAATTCCTCTCTTTGTCCTGTTACTCACTTATCATTTGTGCATTTATATTTAATTCGTTTTTCCTCTTTTTTAAGGGGGTGGCTCAGTCGGTAGCGCGCCAGGCTCGTAATCTGTAGTTCCCAGGTTCGAGTCCCAGCTGGGTCAGCGTTGAGATTTATCTCCGCAAAATTCCCTCCGCCCTGCCCACGGTCAGTAGGGGACACCGATGGGCTTGGAAAGGCCGCCGTCCGTCGGATGGGACGTTAAGCCGTGGCTCCGTGTGCGGGAGAGCCATACCCTGTGCACGTTAAAGAACACGATGGATGGCCTTGACGGGAGGCTACCATCTGTCTCCCAACAGCTGTTCCAGTGGGTACCCTCCCCCAACCTTCTCTGAGCCTTCGGGGTCCATGTGACCTGGCCATTTAGCCCATGGTGACCGGTTAACAAGTGCTGAAGTGTTAGAAGTTCAGAATTCACGAAACTAACCTTAGCGCAGTAAAAAACAAACTATGCAGATTGAAAGTGATACCTGGACAGCATGGGCTTTTGGTTGGTTGGTTTACCTCTGAGCGGCACTTTTTTTTGCACACAATGGGCTAAATGGCCAGGTCACAAGGACCCCGAAGGCTCAGAGAAGGTTGGGGGAGGGAACCCACTGGAATAGCTGTTGGGAGACTTCATAAGGATACAGATGGTAGCCCCCGTCAAGGCTATCCAGCGTGTTCTTTAACGTGCACAGGGTATAGCTCTCCCGCACACGGGGCCACGGCTTAACGTCCCATCCGATAGACCACGGCCTTTCCAAGCCCATCGGTGTCCCCTATTGATCGTGGGGAGGGCGGGGAGTTTTGCGGAGATAAATCTCAACGCTGACTGGGACTCGAATCTGGGAACTGCAGATTACGTGCCTGGCTCGCTACCGACTGTGCCATCCCCGCCCCGACAGTATGGGCGCCATTCGGCTAATTATATAAGCCTGTGTTTAATTTGTAGCCGGACACAAGCAGGAATTTATAAATTATAACCCAGTCTACTATTCGAACATTTACGGTATTTTAATTGGAGCGACACTTCATAATTTACACCCTATTTACGCCAGTGCCCCTTCCAAACAGAACAATCCATTCTTCATCGTCTCTGATCAGTAAGCCACACTTGCTTTCATAATGACAACGACAAAACCTGTATCTCTTCTGTACGCTGCCCGAAAGAGAAATTCTCCTGACCGCACCTATCTGTATCAGAGGTACAATGGAGATAACAGAAGTCGATAGCAAGATAACAAAATCGCTTAAATAAGCTTCGTTACATCAAAATGCATCGGGGGTAGCTTATGCATTTATTAAATGATTCAATTGAGTTCGTGCTGCCAGGAAGCTTAACGAGGTGACTTGATTCCTCTGCTCCTTGGTGCACTGAATCTTTAGAAACGAATCCAACAGCAGAGACGGAAGCAGTCGAGTGTGAATTATTAAAACCAGCAAAGAGGAAACGAGCATTTGCACCCATGCGCACACGCACTTTACCGTTTGTTTATTGAATGCCATGAATGTGGATAGGCGACAAAGAGCATTAGAACCACACCCGTGGGCTCGGTCCCGTAACTGAACCGCTCCCTCTCTCCCCTTCTAATAACGGCAGAAAGTCTTTCGTAACTCTCATTTCCAGGCCACTGGTGCCAGACATGTCTACAGCTGCCAAAAGGGAATAGTTATTAGGTAGGTTTCAAAGTTCAGATTTGTTGATATAAAATGCCACGGAGTGATTGCTTCTTAAGTAGATCATATTTATGTTTTTGCTGACCTTTTTTTTAACTGAGTTTCGATTTAGTAATGAGTACTTTGTTTATTTCAGGCCACTATGAAAAATCGTTAACAGACGTTCCGTCAGCTGATAAGGACGCAATACGTAAATGGGATGTGGGCTGTAGAGTTGCTGCTCTTTTTATTTGCATTCTGCCATTCCCGTGACTATACCTGAGCGAACTGCAGTCCCCAAGTTCGAGTCCCGCTTGGGGGGTTCAGATTTATCTCCGATAAACCCCCACCCTGCCTTAAGTCAGAAAGGGGCCATCGATGGGTTTCGGAAGACTGCCGTCCGTCGAATGCGACAAAAAGCCGTTGCCCCGGGTGCAGGTTGGGTTGTTTTACCTCTGAGCGGCACGTTTTTGCACACCATGGACTAAATAGCTAGGTCACATGGACCCCGAAGGCTCAGAGAAGGTTGTGAGAGGGAACCCACTGGAACAGCTGTTGGGAGACAGATGGTAGCCTCCCGTCAAGGCCATCCAGCGTGTTCTTTAACGTGCACAGGGTATGGCTCTCCCGCACACGGGGCCACGGCTTAACGTCCCATCCGACGGACGGCGGCCTTTCCAAGCCCATCGGTGTCCCCTGCTGACCGTGGGCAAGGTGGGGAATTTTGCGGAGATAAATCTCAACGCTGACCCAGCTGGGACTCGAACCTGGGAACTACAGATTACGAGCCTGGCGCGCTACCGACTGAGCCACCCCCCGCCCCCAATGGTACTGAATTTGTTGTAAAAGTGTTTGCAAATATGTTCGATGGAGAAGACATGTTTGAACAAGAAAACTATACAGATCAAGAAATGGCAATGAAAAAATATTGTTATGAATTAAACGGATGAAAACTGAGCGTGTGTTCAAAAATAGTATTTAACATTTATAATTCTAAAAATATAATTTATTACAAAAAGTATGAATGAAACATTTTTATAAACTCAGCTCAACCAACACAGATCTTCATAAATATAAAAATAAACCTTCAGAAGAACAAAGCACCTTTTTTACTATTCATACAAAGAAATGTTTCCTCTAAAATTCTTACTATCTGCACTCAAAATGTAAAATAAGGTTTATTACATCAGCTGATAAGTGGAACAATCATATTTGTGAACAATCTGCAATCTATCGAGAATAATCTCACCAATTCTTGTAAACAAACTAAAGATAACTATACATCAAAAGATGTAGTCTTCCTACAGAAAAATTGATATCAGTTCTGCTTGTTCGACTAACATATAACCTCCTCAGCCACATTTTTAAGCTTCCTAAGCATCCTTCTTTTTCTTGCCAGTCCGCTAACAGAATCAACACTAATAAACTTATTTAACCTCCCGCGAACACTCCAAATAAAAACGTTTCTTCTTTTAACTATACCGCACAGACTAAAACAAACTACGTCTTTCTTCGAACTCTTAATCTCCTCTTCATTACAACAACTTATTCTGTATTTTTTTTAAGTTCGTTCGAAGTAGATTGTGACGTAATTCTCACGCTGTAGTTCACACGAGCATCAAGACGAGACATCACAAGTTCAGTGTAGCACGTTCATCTGTCGTAACAATGTGATTCAGATGTAGTGAATTTCTCTGCTGCCCTAGATCAATCTGTGGATTCTAAAGATAAATAAAACCACAGACGGAATTTGAAACATCTTTCCAACTTTTTACTTGAAATTGCTCTAATAACTATGCCAATGTCGACAAAGTATGCTGCATGACACTTTGTAGATATAAATTTGAAATAATTTAATAATAACCAGGCTCGGGCGTGCCAGGCTCGTAATCTGCAGTTCCCAGGTTCGAGTCCCAACTGTGCCACCATCAGATTTATTTCCGTTAAATCCCACTCTTCCCTCGGTGAGAAAGGAAACGCCGCCGTCCGTCTGATGGGATGTTAAGCCGTGGCTCTCTGTGTGTGGAAGAGCCATGCCCTGTGCAGGTTAAAGAAAAAATGGATGGCCTTGATGGGAGACTTCCATTTCCCTCCTAATTGCTGTCCAGTGGATTCCCTTCCTCCAACATTTTCTGAACCTTTGGGGTCTTTGTTACCTGCCCTATTTAGCCCATTGTGTGAAAAAAAGGGGTGCTACTTCTGAGGAAAGGGATTATTATTTATTGAGTGATTATATAAATAACAATAGGTAGTTTGAAGAAATATAATAGTTAGTGAGCTGTTCTTTAACGTGCGCAGGGTATGGCTTAATGCTAAAAATAGCGCAGATAAATCTCAATGCTGGCCCAGGTAGGACTCGAACCTAGAAACTACAGATTACCACCTAAGCCCGCGTTGAGATTATCTCCGCAAAACTCCCCGCCTTGCCCTCGGTCAGTAGGGGACACCGTAGGGTTCGGAAAAGCTGCCGCTCGTCGTATGGGATGTATAGACGTGTCTCCGTGTGAGGGAAAGCCATACCCCTATGCACGTTAAAGGAACACCCTGGATGGCCTTGACAGAAGGCTACTATCTGTCTTCTTAGATCCCCTTCCCCAAACTTCTCTAAGCCCTCGGGGTCCTTGTGACCTGGCCATTTATCACATAATAAAAATAAAATAAATATCCCGAGGGAAAGCTATACCCCTATGCACGTTAAAGGAACACCCTGGATGGCCTTGACAGAAGGCTACTATCTGTCTTCTTAGATCCCCTTCCCCAAACTTCTCTAAGCCCTCGGGGTCCTTGTGACCTGGCCATTTAGCACATAATAAAAATAAAATAAATATCCCGAGGGAAAGCTATACCCCTATGCTCGTTAAAGGAACACCCTGGATGGCCTTAACAGAAGGCTACTATCTGTCTTCTTAGATCCCCTTCCCCAAACTTCTCTAAGCCCTCGGGGTCCTTGTGACCTGGCCATTTAGCACATAATAAAAATAAAATAAATATCCCGAGGGAAAGCTATGCCCCTATGCACGTTAAAGGAACACCCTGGATGGCCTTGACAGAAGACTACTATCTGTCTTTTTAGATTCCCTTCCCCAAACTTCTCTAAGCCCTCGGGGTCCTTGTGACCTGGCCATTTAGCACATAATAAAAATAAAATAAATATCCCTCAAGTAGCTGCTTGCTAGAGGTCTGAAGGGAACCTATCAGCTTATACGCCATAGTAGAAGGTCTGTGAGAATGGCTGAACCTCAGCAGAAAAACAGCACAAACATTCATGCTTTTCCCGGTCTCGAACCCAAGTCCCGTTGATCAATAGCCAAGAACGTTAAGCATTCGGCCATGGGTTACATGACCAGGTCACAATGGCCCCAAGAGCTCAGAGCTAGGAAAGGGGATCCACTGAGTAGTTGTTAGGATACAGATGGTAGCCTCTCTTTAAGAAGGCCATCCAGCATGTTCTTCAGGTTGCGCAGAGTATAGCCAAGGTCACCGTGATTCAGTGAGCCTGAACATCCATTGAGCAAAAGAAGGGAAGAAAGGAGGGAAATTAATTATGCATAAAAGTTGAAGCGATTTAATTTGTCTAAAATTAAACTAACATCTATTTTAAAGCGCGTAAAATGAAATAATTTATTCATTAATTTATTATTTATCATATAATATCGTATAAAATATTTGTGAATATTTAAATATATTGCCAATTTTTTTTAAAAAATATAGCTACCAGCTGATTTTTAAAGAATAATAATTTAAATTTAAAACGCTACACATTTCAAAATTATAATTCTTTTGTTACTGCACTAACTAGGCGTGGTGTGATATATGAGGTTTTGGTAGAGCTTTCTTACAAGTGGGATCACGGCTTAAAAACCCATCTGAATGCCTTGGATACAGGGGAAAATAAGGCAGTAAGAATAAAAAAAAATGTTATTAAACTTATTTATATTTCATGCATTTTTCAAGAATTTTTTTAAAGGCGTATAAAACGAAGGAGGAAATGCTCTATTGCATCGAAAATCCAATATCTTGCCCCCTCATATTTTTCCCGTTTCGATTGTTTCTTCTCCCCCCCACCCCTCTAGCTTATTTTTTTTTATATATATTCAGGCCTGCATGAATGTATGTGCTTATATCAGCTTCTGATTTCTATATCAAAGGTGCAGAAAAATGGACAGGTAGCGATAGTTATTAGAAAAAAAGCTTTGTGCCCACATGTGCTACGACACTAGAGGAAGGAATTTCTAGAGGAAGATCTTTAGGTGATGTTTGTGCTCATAAGATGGATTGCGTTTGTGTGACTTGCGAATTGAAAACGTTATCCTGAGGAATTTGAAGAGTAAATGTAAATAATAAAAATCGGGGTCGAGTACGAAGAAAATCGAGGACTTTTTTTAAGTTATGCTGTTTAAATCTTCGTACGAAATAGTAAATGGGAACAAGTTTGAGACGTATGTTTTGAAGAAACAAGGGATACTCCAAGCAACGACTATGCTCTCTCTCTGTGGTAGGTAATGCACTTTTTAATAGAAGGAATTTTTATCGTTAATCTTCATCGTAACAAATTGTGTCGAAATGATTGAAAGAGTGAGTTGTACTATGAAATGGTTCAACATTCGAAAACGTTGTAAGAACAAACAAAAACAACTTTATATTTAAACGGGTCAAAAGCTTTAACTAAATAGGAAAGCAATCACGTGGAAAGGTTTCATTATATCAACAAATATTTTCAAGGATCTTCATTTTGTTTTCTTAATAACAGAAGAGTTTTTTTTTCCTTCGAATGAAATCAGTTTAAAGCAAATGCATCAGTTTTTTTTTAAGATAATTTAATCTCAATTTAACTTAATGCAGTTTGCGGGAAGTTGGGTTGGGTTGTTTTACCTCTGAGCGGCACTTTTTTGCATACCATGGGCTAAATGGCCAGGTCACATGGACCCCGAAGGCTCAGAGAAAGTTGGGGGAGGGAACCCACTGGAACAGCTGTTGGGAGACAGATGGTAGCCCCCGTCAAGGCCATCCAGCGTGTTCTTTAACGTGCACAGGGTATGGCTCTCCCGCACACGGGACCACGGCTTAACGTCCCATCCGACGGACGGCGGCTTTCCAAGCCCATCGGTGTCCCCTACTGACCGTGGGCAGGGCGGGGAATTTTGCGGAGATAAATCTCAACGCTGACCCAGTTGGGACTCGAACCTGGGAACTACAGATTACGAGCCTGGCGCGCTACCGACTGAGCCACCCCCGCCCCCTTTTCGGGAAGTTCTCTCCACCTGCGAAGACTGAGAAGTTTCCCGTCTCAGGAGAGGAGATTTCTAAATATCTCGCCACTTGAAATCATGCGCCGAAAGACTCATTCATAGTGTTCAATTCGAAACTGCTAGTGGACAAGATTCGAATCTAGAACTAACCAGTGATCAGAATTTTTCTGCTCATCTGCAATCGACTCTCATTAGCAAAGGAGACTAACTCAGGCATCAGAAACTGATGGAAGCAAACTGAGAACAGATGAAAGCTTGAGCAACTTTCATTATACGACTCAATTTATTATAAAGAACCATCAAAATATTTTTTCAAGTAAACCCGGATCAAGAAAAAAATGAAAATGGAAGCAGATCGTGCAGGAATGAACTTTCTCTCTTTGTTTTTAATGACCTAAACAGATTTAATGTTTCTTTAATAGCTTTTTCTCTTCCGTTTCGATTACTAGCAGATCATCATCATCATCCTCAAGCTGCCATGGGCTACGGAGGTCCAACCAGACGGTGCAATTTAGTTCTCCAAGCAAGTCTATCCTGAGCTACATCTACTGCATCTGGCCACTGCACACCAATTCTAACAAGGTCCTGTTTAACATTGTCTGCCCACCGCATCTTAGGTCTCCCCCTCTTTCTGAGGCCTTTAGGCACACTGTTCATAACCCTATTCGCCAATCTATAATTATTCATACGGGCAACATAGCCAAACCAACGGAGTCTCCCTGATATCAAAGTGCAGGTTTTTGCTTCTATCTGACGCAGAGTTTTGCCTTTCAAATTTTCTTTCTCCCCAACCAAAAACTCTCCTAACATTCTCTTATAAAGCAATGTAAAGGTTTAGTACCGTTTCTTCCTCGTCTAAAAAAAAAATGCTTCTTCCCTATAGAAAAAAAAAAGAATACTTTATAATCATTAAGAGTTAGGACTACCAAATTCGGTATCCAGTTTCCTCTTATCATAGTTTAAAACAATGTTAGGATTTGACTATCTCCAATCTTTTTCCTCCCTTAAAAAGGGGTTGGGTTGTTTTTTTAACTCCGAGTGACTTTTTTTGCTCACAATGGGCTAAAATGGCCAGGTCATAAGAACCTCGAGGGCTCCGAGAAAGTTGGGGGAGGAAACCGACTGGTCAGCTGTTGGGAGACAGATCCGTCAAAGCCAGCACACGGAGCCACAGCTTAACGTCCTATCCGACGGACGGTGAGCTTCCCAATCCCATCGGTGTCCCCTACTGACCGAGGGTAGGGGAGTTTTGTACAGATAAACTTCAACGTTGACCTACGTGGGACTCGAACCCAGGAACTGCAGATTACGAGCCTGGCGTGCTCCCTTTATAAAAAAAAAGAGGGGAATTCAAAATGTAACTCATTAATCTTAGTTTCCCTCCCTTCCTCCTCCAAATATAAATAAATAAAAAGAGTCAAGGAAATATCAAATGTCACTGGAGTCGCTCCTAATGAGTTGTATGTCACATAAAAGCTTGCGAAGAGTGAGTGAAATTAATTCTGTATTTTAGAAAGTATGAGGAAAGATTGGAGCGTCGCCGGCCAAGTGTCCATGACTTTAAAATCTCCCGGTTAGCATTGCTTTTTTGCGAGGTATCAAATCTGTTATAAAAATATTATTCTAAGATATGTTATAACAACAAAATTCAAAGAAAAAATTTTTTTGCTCGATTTTAATTGTATTTCTTTTCGTCTGAGTGATATAAATTTTGAATAATATTTTAAATTGATTGATACTGAAATGTGTTTCAAGATCGATAGAATCGTTCCTGGTTCCCAATACGATTTTGATCATCGACACTGAACGAAGTGTAGCAATCGTGATGCCCAAGGGCACAAATTTAAAAATTCGGTAGGACATCAGTTATACAAACTCGCATCTAGCTCTCTCCCTAAAAAACCCCAAAAAGAAATTCGAACTCGATGCAATTACAGAAATTCAATTTATGATACAAATGCACCACCGCATCAAGCCCAAATCTTACGGTTTTTACATCCTGTACATTGCACCTTAGCGGGTAGCTTACCGATATCTTCTTCAGAAGGATTCTGGGTAAGATGTGGCTTAGCCAGAAGCCTGGAAATCTTTCTTTCTTTTCCTAAAGATAGGCGAAGCCTTCATCTGTTAGAAATTGCAAAAATACCCTTCATGAACCTCTCTGACATGTGATATAGCTTAGAGAAGGATAAATTTTTGGTTCTCTTACATCAAAGTTTCAGTTAAACGTTTTGTTGAATCAGCCTCCTTATAAAACAATCACGTTCCAATGCAAATCTGGACAGAACTATCACATCAACACATAACACTAAAAAAACACAACCCTAGTAGTACCGGGTTGTATAGTAGGGGAGACCGATGGGCTTGGAAAGGCCGCCGTCCCTCGGATGGGACGTTAAGCCGTGGCTCCGTGTGCGGTAGAGCCATACCCTGTGCACGTTAAAGAACACGCTGGATGGCCTTGACGGGAGGCTACCATCTGTCTCCCAACAGCTGTTCCAGTGGGTCCCCTCTCCCAACCTTCTCTGAGCCTTCAGGGTCCATGTGACCTGGCCATTTAGCCCATGGTGTGCAAAAAAGTGCCGCTCAGAGGTAAAAACAACAACAACCATTCTGGTAATTCGATGTGATTGACTTTTTTCAGAACTTGGGAATCACTTTTATACCATTCTTCAACATCGATACAATTTATGTGAATTCATGAATTCATTACACGAATTTCCAAACTTTAACTTAAAAAATACAGTGTGAAAGTAGATGTCAGTAAACTAACAAAGATTATAAAAGATTTAGTGATAGACAGAAAACAAGTGGAGTAATAATAAGAACAGAAAAGGGTAATCCAGTTTATCTGAGTTATGTGGAGAGAGAATTCGTAGCGTTGCATAATTAGATTCATAACAGCGATCTCTGGAAAAACGAAATTATTCTCGAGATGTCCTTAATCGACTTTCTACAACTGCAATAAATAATTCGCGTCAGAGAACCCAGCAATGATTTTGCCACAATCTCAGATACATAATTTTCATCTAATAAATAATACTTTAATAACTCTAATCACTTTAATAACCCCAATCACTTTTATCTACATAATTTTTCTTATATCACTTTAATCTATCATTCTTATTACAATCATCGTTAATTTTTTTGCAACACTTTGTGCCATTAATCTAGAATTGTAATTGGTCACTGTGCTGTTAATCTCCCCGAAAGTTCCATCGCATTTCTTTAATAAATAATGCTATTAACTCAACACATATAGAAGTAATAAATCATAACTCACATGTTTATCATCGTGGCAGCCACGTTATATCGATGGCGATATATACTATTCATCTTGGAAAGGGTAGATCTTCCACTTGAAAGCCTCCCACACTAAAGACAATAGCGGACAGTTCACGTGTTTTGACACGAAACCCTCTGTAAGCCTTTCTTCAACTGAGCTATTCTTCCCCCTCCGGGTTCTGCTGCCCAACTGCAGTCATCGTCACCCTTTGCCCCTACTGTCTTCCTGCTTTCGAATGTGCACAGACTACCTAACGCGACGCCATCGTATGAGAGCAATACTAAGCAACCAGTTAGTTACCCAGACGCAAACCCAGAAGTAGAGCACGTGGTGACCCTGTTACCGTACTTTCGCCTCCCCCCTCCTTTCCTCACTACTCCTTCCATCTCTGTTCCTCTCCCTCCGAACAGGAGTCATTCAGCCAGTAAGATCGTTGCCGTTTTGTCACGTGAGTCGGCACACTTTTACTAGAAACTTGGCGAAGAAGTTTCCTGTGTTAGGAACGATATCGGCGGTTGAAAAGCTCGCCACAAGTGAAGCGATCTGTGGCGCTAGGTCACTAGTTACAGACAATCTTTTATTAGAGTGGACAGAGGAGGAGGGCGGTGGGGTGGGAGGGGCGAGTAAAAATCTGATCGGGATTGTCTGAAAAGTTTAAATTCCTTTTACGAAGAGCCAAGCGTAGCATCCCTTTCTCTTTCTGATTAACTCTTTCGCATTATGGATGTTTGCTGGCTAGTTTCGGCTTGGGGACTTCTGTCCGCTCTATTTACGCCCATCGCAGATCACACAAGCTCCCTCCCTCTGTCTCTTCCTCCCCCCCCTTCCAGCACCCTTCCTCAGCCATTCATGTCGTTGGGATTGTCCCTTCGTTATGGTCCGAATGGAGCAGGATGGCCTGTACTGCTTAAATTCGCTGTATGTCTGCAACCAAGACGTTGTTACTTGATTGCATGATCCGAAATTGCATTTGTTTTTTTCCCCCAACTGTGCCAGTGTAAAAGCAGCTACAATGCCGATGCACGAGGAGTGCCTGGTGTGATGATTAGCCTTTCTTGGTCAAGCGTTTACTTTTAAATTGCTGCGATATGTTCAAAGAAATCGACAGAAGACTTCATGCTTTGTCGAGAACAATAAAAGATATTGCTCTTTCAGCTAATTATCATGTTATATTGGGATTTTTCTTTTTTTTTACGAATTCTAGAACGATTTTCGCAATTCGGGCGCAGGACAAAGTGGGTAAATAAACGAAGTTTTTATGTTCCTTAAGCGGTTCAATATTTCGTGGTATGAAAATCGTCCCATTACGATTATGGTGCAATGAAACTTTTACATGCATGTTGCCTTTTCATGTGGTCCACAAAACCTCTTTCTGTCCTTTTGAAAGAATTAACAGTGAATCAAAGCTTGATTTGTTTCCCTCTGAGCAGTAAATCGAGTTGGATAATCAACAGTAACGCAATTATTCTCTATTGGAAACCTTCCGGGTCTGATTCTTTACTTGGCTATTGTCCATTTTCCCATCTGCTGAGTGTGATTTAAAGAGTGATTATACAGGGTTGGGTTGGGTTGTTTTACCTCTGAGAGGCACATTTTTGCACACCAAGGGCTAAATGGCCAGGTCACATGGACCCCGAAGGCTCCTGGAAGGTTGGGGGGAGGGGACCCACTGGAACAGCTGTTGGGAGACAGATGGTAGCCTCCCGTCAAGGACATCCAGCGTGTTCTTTAACATGCATCGGGTATGGCTCTCTCCCGCATACGGGACCACGGCTTAACGTCCCATCCGACGGACGGCGGCCTTTCCAAACCCATCGGTGTCCCCTACTGACCGTGGGCAGGGCGGGGAATTTTGCGGAGATAAATCTCAACGCTGACCCAGCTGGACTCGAACCTGGGAATTACAGATTACGAGTGATTATACAGAGTGTACCATTTGAAGCCCAATCCAATACTGTGTGCCATATATTTTCAAAGTTACCATGGATAAAAATGTAATAAACAAGTTCTAATGTAATTGCAGCAGTTGCTGAAAATATCCACTTTCTTTTTCAAGACAAGCATCCACCATTTTCACAGCATTTCTTGCAACTTTTTGAAGAATTTGTTAATCAATGCCGAAAACAATCTTTTCAACGTTATGTTTAATTTCCTCAAAGTTTTGTGGGTTACTGAAGTAGATTCTTTATTTCAGATATTGACACAGGAAAAAAATCAGTTGGTATGAGGTCTGGGGATCGTGGTGACCAAATGCCATTTCCTACAATATGCTCACCAAAGAATTCCTGCAAAAAAGCCATTGTGTAAGTCTAAAAACAGAGTTTATTTTTTTCCAATTATTTAAACAGTTCTGCTCTTCAGTTTGCCTTTTAAATGGTACACCCTGTATTTCTCAGAACTCGTGTAACAATCATTTCATTTTCCCACACAATTTCTTTTGTGTTCAAAATTCGTAAAAGTTGTCCTGTCTTCCCTGAATGACAAAGGACTGTTACTGTGCTAACGACAAAATTCATTTGAACAAACATCGTTCTAATATTATTCAGGGAAAAGTAATTAAGTTTACAATAAGTCTGGAAAGTTTTTCCCATCAGAAACAATTAAGGCGGATGGGAAGACTGCTTCGTATGAGTGTGAAGCTGGAGTCTGGCCAACGTTGCCAACAGCTACACAACACAGAATACTTTTAGATATCAGAAAAATGTGGTTGATATTCCGATATGACTCTCAAGTATGACTCTGTCATTCCTAGAAGCAGCTCACCTTTCCTGTCCAGCGCCATTCTGGATAAACTACGGTATCAAGGCACGAGAAATGATAATAAAACATATATCTATTTAAAAAAAAAAAAGATTAATACCACGAAAATTCGTTTGCCAGCTTCGGTTTCCTAATGACTTTTAATCACGCACGGTCTGTCAAGCATATCCATGAATGAGTCACCTTTTGTGCCCTTCTACGCTTTCTGGAAAAGCCCAGAGAATATAGAGATGCCTGCTTAACATTGTCCGTTTCGGAACCAAACAATGACACGAGATTGACAGCTAATATCTGAAATATATCAATGCCAAAGTAATATACATCGTTACTCAAATAATGTCATTGACGGATTATTCATTGTGTGGCGAGATATTAGTCATGTATGAAGTGAAAATTGAATCACTTCGTACATGACTAATATCTATCTAATATATATCTAATAATCTATAGTGTAAGATTTTTAACAGGTTATAAGATTGCATTCTGAATTGCAAAATTTTCGTTCGCAAAATCCAGCTATATTAAGCTACTTGGAAATCAGTACTAAATCTATAACAGAAAAAATAATTTAGGAAAGTGAATGATAATCATATAAAAACAATCAGAAAGATGCTGAAAATATCCATCAACCTCTTCACTATGCTACACTTTTTTACAGTTTTTTTCTTGAAACTTTTCAGAGAGTTTGTTTGTCAATGTCGGCAATAGTCTTTCAAATGTTAGAGGGGCGGGGGTGGCTCAGTCGGTAGCGCGCTAGGCTCGTAATCTGTAGTTCCCAGGTTCGAGTCCCAGCTGGGTCAGCGTTGAGATTTATCTCCGCAAAATTCCCCGCCCTGCCCACGGTCAGTAGGGGACACCGATGGGCTTGGAAAGGCCGCTGTCCGTCGGATGGGACGTTAAGCCGTGGCCCCGTGTGCGGGAGAGCCATACCCTGTGCACGTTAAAGAACACGCTGGATGGCCTTGACGGGAGGCTACCATCTGTCTCCCAACAGCTGTTTCAGTGGGTCCCCAACCTTTTCTGAGCCTTCGGGGTCCATGTGACCTGGCCATTTAGCCCATGGTGTGCAAAAAAGTGCCGCTCAGAGGTAAAATAACCCAACCCTTTCAAATGTTATGTTTAAGTTCCTCCGGGTTTCGTGTTATTGCGATAGACTTTTTCTTTAAGATATCCACACAGAAAAATAGTCAACAAGGTGATGTGTGGAATTCGATGCTTTCAATAATTTTGAGCTCTGCAATAGGGTTAATGGTCAAGTTACAAATACCCTGAGTCAGGTTTTGCGGGAGGAAGGCGGTGGTAAAGGAGGAGGTTGAAGAGGAGGACTGAATAGCTGTTAGGGACAGAGGGTGTTGTTGGGTTGTTTTACCTTTGAGCGCCACTTTTTTGCACACCATGGGATAAATGGCCAGGTCATATGGACTCCGAAGGCTCAGAGAAGGTTGGGGGAGGGGACCCACTGGAACAGCTGTTGGGAGACAGATGGTAGCCTCCCATCAAGGCCATCCAGCGTGCTCTTTAACGTGCACAATGTCTCCCACACACGAGACCACGGATTAACGTCCCATCCGACGAACGGCTGCCTTTTCAAGCCCATCGGTGTCCCCTACTGAAAGGGCGGGGAATTTTGCGGAGATAAATCTCAACACTGACCCAGCTGGGACTCGAACCTGGAAACTACAGATTACGAGTCTGGCGCGCTACCGACTGAGCCACCCCCGTTCCAAAAGGACAGAGGCGTAACTAACGTTGGCAGTCGAGTTAATAAGCCTCCACATCAGGTGAAAAGATTGGCAAAAAAAGCAATTTTTTAAAGAGAGTTATCAAGTGTTAACATCTGGCGTTTTAGTGGCACGTGTGGTAGATATCATCGCTTTGAACTTGGGGTCTGAATTAAGTATCGTGAATGGTATCGTATGTGTCCGATGATCTGATAAATTTTAACAAATGTACAAATAAATTTTATCGAATGGGGCATAAGCTTCAGTTTCATTTTCAGATAACAAATAAGCGATATTAAAAACCCCATGGACACACCTTCAATTTATGTCCAAATTAAGGATAAAGAGCCGCATGAAGGAGATGAAATAAATTAAAAATCGAATTTCGTCAGTGGTGTAGCGGGAGTGGAGACTATGAGACTGCGCAGTAGACTTGCTCTAAGATTGGGTTGGGCACTTTTTTGAGTGGTAAGTTGCCACTCTCTGAGTGGCACTTTTTTGCACACCATGGGCTAAATGGCCAGGTCACATGGACCCCAAAGGCTCAGAGAAGGTTGGGGGAGGGGACCCACTGGAACAGCTGTTGGGAGACAGATGGTAGCCTCCCGTCAAGGCCATCCAGCGTGTTCTTTAACGTGCACAGGGTATGGCTCTCCCGCACACGGGGCCACGGCTTAACGTCCCATCGGACGGACGGCGGCCTTATCCAAGCCCATCGGTGTCCCCTACTGGCCGTGGGCAGGGCGGGGAATTTTGCGGAGATAAATCTCAACGCTGACCCAGCTGGGACTCGAACTTGGGAACTACAGATTACGAGCCTGGCGCGCTACCGACTGAGCCACCCCCGCCCCCTTGCTCTAAGAGTAGAGCTCTTTAGTTCCACGTGTCACTAAACGGATAACATTACAAATCGGATTACAAATAAGACCTTTCTTATGGCTAACGAACGTCCTTTTTTTAAATACTTTTAATATTGAGAATTCTTTTTACTTTTGAAAATAAATGTTAGGAACTACATTTAGTTTGATCATTTTCTTTTAAGGGACAAAGATCCTATTTGTCTAACCCTGTATGACTGAATTTTACCACTTCGTAGCCACCTGCATGAATCACTTTGGAATGATCAGGCTTTAACGTGAATGCAAAGCATTTAAATCATAAATAAGCAGTGTTTCGCACAAAACAGTGTCGCATTAACGAAAATTAGGGTTTTTCTTCCTAGTGAACTACTTTCATATTAGAAGCTTCTTCTTCCCTGTTGAAACCACTCGACGACATGGTGATTGACGTATATTGTAATAAGCGGAAAACAGCTATCTCTTCACGCATTTGGAAAGAGCCAGTTTCCCAACCTGCAAAACAAGTATTTCCTAACTAGAAGTTGAAAGAAGCGCAGATTTATGGTCATTTAGTATTAAAAATAAACTGCGCTCGGCATTTAGAATGCAACTGACAGACATCAGGCGACTAATTCACTAGCGGAAAAGAGTTGGCGAAGATTCACCAGACGTCAAGACATGCAGGCGTATTTTATTTGTGCAGATGTAGGTCCTTCCTTAAATCGTGGTTGAACTGTCAGCATCCGACAACATCTGTGACGAATGCCAAGGAAGCAAATGAAAACAAAAACAACTGGAGATGTTGAACAAGAGGAATACTAATCAGTGGGACTGGAGATCAGTGCGAAAAACAATATTACAGAAGCTCACTCGAGTCTCTGAGAAGTAACAAAAATACTGTTGAGGTGTTGAACCCGGCTGAATTCAAAGTGAAGAAGGGCAAGGATTAGAGGTTTGCATTATACTTGGATCCCTTATATTTTTGGCTTATGGGATACTGCGGGCATTCAACCCTCTTACAAGCATATTGCTATTTCATAAGGAAGGATAATTGTGTAGCTAGGTGTAGCAGAGGGTTAACCCATTTCCTATTTAATAGGGAACTTTAGAAAGGAAAAGGAATAAAGTTTAACAGTAACTATAAATGCAGCAAGCCCGGTGGTTTTAGATGGTAATGGCGTTAAGTAGCTATTTTTTTACCCACCTATTTCAAACTATCGTTTTGCCTTAGCGTGTGTTTTGTGCAAATTTCAAGTTAAAACAATACTTAACAAACCATAAAGTGACTGTTATTTATCAATGTAGATTACAGTGCACGCGTTTTGAGTTTACCATTCTTAGGATACAGCTACATAGTGATATATTATTAAATTTCATTTAGCCATCGATATGTTACTTTTCATACAAACCCATTTTTTAACACATTATGGGTTAGTTTACGGTTGCACTCAGAACCTCCATTATTGGGGGGCGGGGGGGTGGCTCAGTTGGTAGCGCGAGACTCGTTATCTGTAGTTCGCAGGTTCGAGTCCCAGCTGGGTCAGCGTTGAGATTTATCTCCGCAAAATTCTCCGCCCTGTCCACGGTCAGTAGGGGATACCGATGGGCTTGGAAAGGCTACCGTCCGTCGGATAGGATGTTAAGCAGTGTCCCCGTGTGCGGGAGAGCCATACCCTGTGTGCACTTTAAAGAACACGCTGGATGGCCTTGACGGTAGGCTACCATCTGTCTCCCAACAGCTGTTACAGTGGGTCCCCTTCCCCAACCTTCTCTGAGGCTTCGGGGTCCATGTGACCTGGCCATTTAGCCCATGGTGTGCAAAAAAGTGCCGCTCAGAGGTAAAACAACCCATCTCCGTTATTTGAAGAATATTCGGAGCGTTGAAAGAGTTCGCCAGAAAGATTTAATTTGTCTGTCTCTGCTGTCATTACAGACACAATCTGATTGAAATTGAGCAACAGAAAAACAATTGCGGATTTAGTGTAAGTAAGAAAAGCAATTTTGATATTCAAATATTCTGATGTTAATTATTGTGAGAAATCTTAGATGACATATTTCAGAAGAATTTGCATACTTCCAATAAATGGCAGAGGTTGTTGGGTTGTTTTACCTCTGAGCGGCACGTTTTTGCACACCATGGGCTAAATGGCCAGGTCACATGGACCCCGAAGGCTCAGAGAAGGTTGGGGGAGGGGACCCACTGGAACAGCTGTTGGGAGACAGATGGTAGCTTCCCGTCAAGGCCATCCAGTGTGTTCTTTAACGTGCACAGGGTATGGCTCTCCCGCACACGGGGCCACAGCTTAACGGCCCATCTGGCCACAGCTTAACGTCCCATCTGTCCCCGTGTGCGGGAGAGTCATACCCTGTGCACGTTAAAGAACACGCTGGATGGCCTTGACGGGAGGCTACCATCTGTCTCCCAACAGCTGTTCCAGTGGGTCCCCTCCCCGAACTTTCTCTGAGCCTTCGGGGTCCATGTGACCTGGTCATTTAGCCCATGGTGTGCAAAAACGTGCCGCTCAGAGGTAAAACAACCCAACCCTTAACGTCCCATCCGACGGACGGCGGTCTTTCCAAGTCCATCGGTGTCCCCAAGTGGCAGAGGAGCTAGAGTGCTTGAGTACAGACCAAACTGACTTGAGTTTGAATCTCGGATTGTTTTCCCTCTGGGAGGTTTTTTCCTTGCACACAATGGGCCAGGTCAGAGACGGTTGTGGGGAGGAGACCAGCTGGACCGCTGTTACGAGACAGGTGGACGCCTCCTGTCAAGGCTATCCAGCGTGCTCTTTAACGTGCATAGAGTATGGCTCTCCCGCACACGGAGCCACGGCTTAACGTTCCACCCGACGGATTGCGGCTTTTCCAAGTTTATTGGTGTGTGTCGAAAGCCATTATCCATTGATTAACAAAAAGTGTCATGAGAGTTTCAGCTGACCGATCTTTTCCTAAATCCGAATTGTGTACAAGAAAGCAAATTTAATCTTTCAACAAAAAAATCGGTAACTGAGTCTCGACGACTTTTCTAAAATTTTGCTTAAAGCACATGTAACTGAAATAGGTCGAAAGTCAAGAGGGTTACAAGGGTTTGAAATTTTAGGTATGGGTGAGATGATGGCTTCTTTTTATGCAGTTGGAATACTTATTACCCTTACTAGCATTTTCAAAGGAGTGGAGGCCATGGCCTCTTGCCTCTCATCCCCCCCCCCCCCCCCCCTAGATCCCTTCCTGCATACAGGGTATAGGTTCTCCTGCACACGGAGAAAGGCTTAACGTCCCATCCGACGGACGGCGGCCTTTCCTAGCTCATCGGTGCTCCCTTTCTGAGCGAGAGCGATTCTCGATGCAGGCTCAGTTGGATTTCGAACTCAGTCTGAAAGATCGAGTTCCTGGAAACTGCCATTGTGAGTCAACGCTTCCCCCCCCCCCTCTCTTGTATTAGGAAAAGAATCGTTAAACAAAACCCGATTTTAACGAACTTCCTCTTAAGTTTATTGGCGTGAAATGTTGAAGATTACAATTATCTTAATTTTCATTTACGTTTCATTTACTTTTATGAAGTTAAAAATTTGTGAAATGTTCTATTTGGTCTTGTTGTCCCAAACAAAGTTTTCATCGTTTTATATTTCTTTTCCTTTTTTATTATCTGCACAGCTTGTGTTTTTTTAAATATGCATTTATGAAATTTCCTCCTGCAGAAAAAGAACGAATGCAAAGCAGGAGGCATGTTTTTTCTTGCATCTTTCCTAGAACAATAATCTGTTGTTTGCAGGAAAAAAATACTGAGAATGTTTGTGCTTATTTCAGCACTTGTTGTGCCTGAGCGATTCGTTTTCGGTTAAAGGCATTCAGCCAAGGGAGATTTGATGGATATATCGTCTTTTCTATCAGCTAAACATCTGCCACTGAATGGAGAAAGAAAAGTAAATGGTCATCTGTTTAAAGCGCAATACATCAAATAAGATTTTAAACAAGCAAAAACATAAGAATATTTTTCGGCGCTTAATGTCCCTCTCTTTATTTTACTGCAGTAGGAGTATTATATAGAAATGTTATTGATGATGTTGGTTTCTTTTTTAAGTTGAATTGTTCCTTTGTGTAAGAATGCTAAATGATTAGGTTTTAACGCTTCAGTTGTTCAAGAGGTTTGGTGAAAAGAATAATTCTGATAGTTCATTGTGTCTGTCATGTACAATAAAATCTAAACGCATTGTTTACTTTTAAGATGCTCTTTTTATCATACGTTATAGAGCAAAATAAAGAATTCCATTAGGAGGCAGTAAGCAAATAAAATAAATTCAAGTGAAGATTTGTAGACCTTGAAAAGGCCTCTGCTCTTTAAGGCAAGTAAGGAAACAACGGAATAATATTTCTTGTAGAAAACGTATCAAGTCAGTCAGATCATTATGATGAAGAAATAAAAAGGTTCAAATTGGTTTACCTATGAAAGGTACTTTTGTGTGTACAATAGACTAAATTTAAAGTTACCATGACCCCAAGGTTGAATTGTTTTACCTCTGAGTCACACGTTTTTGCACACAATGGGCTAAATAGCCAAACCACAAGGATCCTAAGGGCTCAGAGAAGGAGACCCACTGGACAGCTAAGAGACAGATGGAGACAGTGTTATTTAACGTGCACAGGTTATGACTCTTCCGCACACGGGGTCACAGCTTAACGCTCTATTCGAAGGACTAATTCCAAGCCCATAGGTGTCCCCTACTGACCGAGTGTAGGGCGGGGAGTTTTGCGAAGATAAATCTCAACGCTTGCCCAGGTGGGGAACTCAAACCTGGGAAGAGATTACGAGCACAGATTACGAGCCTGGAGCGCTACTGACTGAGCTATCTCGCGCCAGGAGTTAAATTAACAACACTCAAATATCTCTAATCCAATATATAACCCGGCAATTACTCCATCACAGAACATTTCCTTAGCATTCTCAGCCAATGCCTACCCCCTACCTGCTGTGTTGGGATTTCAATGCACAGCGCAAGCTGTGGGGATCCAACAAACATGATCAAAGAGGAATATCATTGAAGATCTCATACTTAACATAACCTATACTTGCTAAATAATGGATCTCCTACATTTTACAATCCAAGATCTCAAGATACAGGGTTGGGTTATTTTACCTCTGAGCGGCACTTTTTTGCACATAATGGGCTAAATGGCCAGGTCACATTGACCCCGAAGGCTCAGAGAAGGTTGAGGGAGGGAACCCACTGGAACAGCTGTTGGGAGACAGATGGTAGCCTCCCGTCAAGGCCATCCAGCGTGTTCTTTAAAGTGCACACAGGGTATGTCTCTCCCGCACACGGGGCCACCGCTTAACGTCCCATCCGACGGACGGCGGCCTTTCCAAGCCCATCGGTGTCCCCTACTGACCGTGGACAGGGCGGGGAGTTTTGCGGAGATAAATCTCAACACTGACCCAGCTGGGACTCGAACCTGGGAACTACAGATTACGAGCCTGACGCGCTACCGACTGAGCCACCCCCGCCCCACTCAAGATACAGCCATTGATCTTACTATCAGCTCTGAGAATATCCACAAAATGCTCCAATGGGTCACCTACCCCAGATACAATGGTAAGTGATCACAATCCATACTTATAGCCTACAAAGATATATAAAACAAAATGAAAAAAAAAATGTAGAGAAATACAGATTGGAACACCTTTAACAAGATATCAACAAGTATTGCTTTTGGAATGAAATGTCATATGAAGAGCTCACTCATACATACAAGAGAAGCCTTAAAAAATGTCATGTACACATAAACGGAACCTTCGACAGCAAGGAAACGATAGAAAATAACAATCTCATAGCTAACCGAAGAAAATACCAGAGAAGAGCCGGAAGATTTCGAATAATTAAACACATAATAGAAGCCACGACAACCCTATTATAATAGAAATAAAACTAAGATCAAACTACCAAAGCAAATGGAGAACTTTTACATCCACCTTAAATGCTTATACCCCAATCTCAAAAATCTGAAGATATTTAACAATCTTAGAAAAACAAAAAAAATCCCATCTAGGGATGGCAAAAAAATAGCCCTTCAATTAAAAGAACCTGAAATCCTTGCCAATAAGTTTCTAATCCACATCTTCTCTTCAAAGACTCACACCTATGATGAAGAAGACAAGAACATAAGCATTCAGGGTAATCAGTACTACTCCACAATTATGAATAATCCTGCCAATATAGATGAAGATTTCCAAATATTTGAATTAAACAATGCCATTAAATCTCTACAAACCGAAACATCACCTGGACCTGATCAAATCGCAAACCAGATGATAAAAAATCAAAAAAAAAACTACCTATTAAAATGCATAAACAAAATCTGGATTAATCACTCCTACCTTGGCTACCATCTGTCTCCCAACAGCTTGTTCCAGTGGGTCCCCTCCCCCAACCTTCTCTGAGCCTTCGGGGTCCATGTGACCTGGCTATTTAGCCCATGGTGTGCAAAAAAGTGCCGCTCAGAGGTAAAACAACCCAACCCAACACTCATACCTTAAGATTGGAAAATGATTCACACAGTCATCATAAGAAATCCTAACCATCTGAACTCTTATAGACCAATATCACTTTCTTCTTGTGTACTGAAACTTGTCGAAAAATGATTAACTCGAGTAGTTAGATTATCGAAAAAGTACACATTTTTGATAAGTGATCCACAGGCTTCATACAAAACTATAGCACTGAGGACAGCATTATTGACCTTATAATGGAGACTCAAACACTGCCTGGCTTCCAAATGTTCACTTGCAGCTGTCTTCCTTGACCAGCAAGGGACTTTTGATGGGGTTTGAAATAATAGGATACTGTCCCGTGGCCGAGTGGTTAGCACGCTTGGCTACTGATCTAAGGGACCTGGGTTCGAGCCCCGTTTAAGGCATGGATGTGTGTGTGTCGTTTTTCTGCTGAGGTCCTGCCATCCTCTCAGATCTCCTACTGTAGCATATAAACTGACAGGCTCCTGTCAGACCTCTGTGGCAAGCAGCTGCTTGAGGGGGTATATATTTATTTTATTTTTTTTATACAAACTAATCCTACTTGGGCTGACTGGCCACTTATGCACTTCATTGTTAGAGAGAAAATTGTGCAAATCAAACTGGTCACAGCTCTTTCAAGTAATGCTAAACTTAACCTTTGAATTATTCAAGGTGGTATTCTTTGTTTGGTATTAGTTTGGAGTAGTGATAAAAATACATTGGTCAAATGCAGCAAAAATTTAAAAAATTATTCACAAAATTGAAAGCTACTGCAAAAAGTGGAAGATAAACATTTCACCAGAAAATTCAGCACTCCCTTCCATTTGTTAAACCTCAGAGCAAGAAATACCCAACATGTATAAAAATCAACAATAGTCTTATCATTGAAGTTACTGATTTTAAATTCCTTGGGTCACCACTGACTTACCTGGACACCCCACATCCAAAATGTAATATGTAAAGGGAAAAAAAATCAAGTACAGCTCATCAAATGTCTCGGAAACACATACTAGGGCTCTCACCCAGCTCATTTACTAAAATTATACAATAATATCCTTATGCACAATTGGACTACAGAATACTGGCAATGACAAACCTATCCCAAGAAAAAATAAAGAAAAAATTGGATACACTACAAAATGATTGCCTTAGAGCTCGTGCTAGCCTCTTGATATCAACCCTACAATATCTATACATGCAGAAACAATTGCAGTAAATTTACTACTAAGAAGACCAAATCTGCTTATTAAATACTACACCAGAATCATCAAAACCATCATATAAAAAACAAAATACAAAAAGCAACAATAACTCCAGCATTGCAAAAGAAATAAAAAAAAATCCATCTGATAACCCACAGATAATTATTGATATTCTTTCTCATCCTGAAATGATTAAGCAACTTATTACTGCATACCTTCAGAAATAGAAAGAAGAGGGATTCAATATAATCACAGCACACAAATATAATTGTAGAAAATATAGTGATAACCAAATTTCCAACATACTTTCCAACAAATTAACAAGACAACAAATCATCACCAATAGAAAGAGAATTGGAGACGACCTGTTGAATGAAAAACTTTCTCTTTTCAAAATCATCACCTCTCCTGTAATACAACTGAAAACATTTCACATGTTGTTAAACTGTCCACAACATTCAGAAGAAAGAACCACATTTTCGATAAACTACAAAGTAAATATAGAATTCAGGATATAACTTTAAAACGCCTCCAAGGACACCAAAAATGCATCCGAAATTTACATATTGATCATTTACTTTTTTCAAGATATAAACTACCTATATTGCCTATAAAAAACTCTGCATTTCAAATTATAAAGTAACATCACAATCTGAAAGGATAACTAATTAGAATATATAATTAAACTTTATTATTTTTTTTCCACGAAGCCAACGATGACATTACTTGCTTCCAAGGGCATCAATAACTTCAGCTACAACACTTCAAATAGTCAT
This sequence comes from Ryuthela nishihirai, assembly GCA_038380435.1. Lineage (NCBI taxonomy): Eukaryota > Metazoa > Arthropoda > Arachnida > Araneae > Heptathelidae > Ryuthela > Ryuthela nishihirai. The sequence goes on along the minus strand of JAWZYU010000011.1, from coordinate 41,279,447 downwards.
TAATCATCTCAAAGAAACTATTTTTATGCTACGTTAATATATGATACTTCATTCACTTGATAAAGTGCAAGCAAACTAGAAATCTAAAAGAAAATCAAAAACAAAAATTTACATGGATTTTTAAGCCTTTTTCTAATCTTTCCCCTGGAAGAAGACATCCCGGCAAGCACGTTAGCAGATATTCCAGTGGTTGTTTACTTCTCTTCGTTCCCGACTTCCCTTTTCCTGCTTTACTTTTTTCTTTCCTTTCTAACCTAAAACTACATCTTTTAAACATTCTTCGTGGACTTTAAATGATTCTATATGATTTGTTAGCAGCATACTAGCGGCTAGACATAAATCGTGGTTTCAATGACTGTGCGTGTGGTCAGCTCTTTGGAGACAGATGAACGCTTCCTGCTAAAGGCATTCAATGTATTCTTTGACAGATATGTGATTCTCCCGCCCACGGAAACAAAGCTTAACCTCCGATCAGACAAACGGCGGTCTTTCTCACCGAGGACAGAGCAGGGATTAACGAAGAAAATCTTAATGTAGGCATAGTGGGAATCATCAAGTTACGATTCCGTTGAAAAAGAGGGGCGGGGTGGCTTAGTCGGTAGCGCGCCAGGCTCGTAATCTGTAGTTCCCAGGTTCGAGTCCCAGTTGGTCAGCGTTGAGATTTATCTCCGCAAAATTCTCCGCCCTGCCCACGGTCAGTAGGGGACACCGATGGGCTTGGAAAGGCCGCCGTCCATCGGATAGGACGTTAAGCCATGGGACCGTGTGCGGGAGAGCCATACCCTGTGCACGTTAAAGAAGAATGGCCTTGACGGAGGCTACCATCTGTCTCCCAACAGCTGTTCCAGTGGGTCCCCTCCCCCAACCTTCTCTGAACCTTCGGGGTTCATGTGACCTGGCCATTTAGCCCATGGTGTGCAAAAAAGTGCCGCTCAGAGGTAAAACAACCCAACCCAACTGTTGAAAACGGTTGCAGATTGGTTGAGCAGGAAAAAGAGAGGAAGGAAGGGATGCTCTACGGGGTTTGGGCATGCGCAAAGAAGTGTAACTTGAAGCCAGTCTGAGTAAGAAATAATTTTGCTGAAAAAAAAAATGAGTTTTGCCGTAAGTGCGACTCGAACCCACGTCTCCAAGATACATGCCATCTGTTCTAACAACTAAACTATCAACAGCTTCGTTAATTATCCGTCAACAAGTAATCGGTCTCTTTATTTTTGATTGTTACTTGCGCTCAGAGGCGTAGTTATGGGGGGATGGGGGGAGGCTCCCCCGCCAAAGTAACTCGGAGTTGGCAAAATTCGAAGCGACTTCGTAAAATCTAGGTGAGTTGTGAAAATTGTAATGTTTTTTTTTCGTAAAACTAAGGGGAGTTAAAAAAAATCTAAACAACTTGGCAAATCTAGGGCTGTTGGGAAAATCGAAATCGGAAAATCGACACTGCAAATTCTAGAGCAGTTGGTAAAATTCAAAGCCACTTAGTAAAATCTTGGCGAGTTGGCAAAATCGGGACAACTTAGCAAAATCTTGGCGAGTTGGCAAAATTCGGAGTGACTTGGCAATATCGTGGGGAGTTGACAAAATTCAGGTGAGATGCAAAAATTGGGATTTTTTTTTCTGTAAAATTATGGCGAGTTGGCAAAATCTAGGAGAGTTGGCAAAATTCTGAGGGACTTTGCGAAAATCAGGTGAGATGTGAAAAAAAATTTTCTGTAAAATTATGACGAGTTGGCAAAATTGAGGAAACTGCAAAATCTAGGGGCAGTTGGCAAAATCTTGGAGAGTTGGCAAAATTCGAAGTGACTTTAAAATCGTGGAGAGTTGGTAAAATACAGGTAAGATGTAAAAATTGGAATCTTTTTTCTGTAAAATTATGGCGTGTTGGTAAAATCGAGGCAACTTCGCAAAATCTAGGAGAGTTGGCAAAATTCAGAATGACTTTGCAAAAATCAGGTGAGATGTAAAAAAATGTTTTTTTTTCTCTAAAATTGTGGCGAGTTGGCAGAATCGAGGGTAGTTGGCAAATTTGAATCCACTTGGTAAAATACCGGCGAGTTGTGAAAATTGGGATTGTTTTTATAAAATTGAGAAAACTTGGCAAAATTTTGGGGAGTTTGAAAATTTTGAAGTGACTTGGGAAATTCAGGAGAGATGTAAAAATTGAGATTGTTTTTGTAAAATTAAGGAGAACTGGAAAAATCTAGGGGAGTTGACAAAATTGGAAACTAGTTGGCAAAATGCAGGTGAGTTGTGAAAATTGGGATTGGTTTTATGAAATTAAAGAGAGTTGGCAAAATCGAGAACTCTTGGCAAAATATTGGGGAGTTGACGAAATCTAAGATAGTTGGCAAAATTCGAATCCAATTGGAAAAATACAGGCGAGTTGTGAAAATTCGTTATTTATTAGTTTTGTGAAATTAAAGAGAGTTGGAGAAATCGAGGAACCTTAACAAAATGTAGGGCATTTGGCAAAATTCGAATCCACTTGGAAAATACGGACGAGTTGTAATAATTGGGATTGGGTTTGTGAAATTAAGGAGAGTTGACAAAATCGAGAAAACTTGGCAAAATCTTGGGGAGTTTGAAAAATTTGAAGTGACCTGGCAACTTTAGGAGAGATGTCAAGATTGGGATTGGTTATGCATAATTAAGCAAAGTTGGACAAATCAAGCGGAGTTGGAAAAATTCGGACTGACTTGTTACAATTCAGGCGAGATGATAATATTGGGATTAATTCTGTAAAAATATGGCTAGTTGGCAAAATTTGTAGTTACATGACAAAATGCAGGAAAGTTGTAAAAATTGCCCCCCCCCCCACCCTCACGGAGCGAAAATCTAGGTACGAACCTGACAGAGACATTATTTTGTCAGTTGGCAAAATTTGATTTTCGAGTTGGAAAATTTTCGATTTCTCCAGCCCCGCCCCCCCCCCCCCAACCATAGCCCTTCGCTACGCCCCTGCGCTTATGACGCTTTAGCGTGAATGACTATCTAATTTACACCATTTCTGGCAATGTTGGAAGGTTGCCGTTCCGGAACGACAAAATCAAGATGATTTAAAGTCACAATTGGCTGAAAAATGAACTAGCCATTAAAAAAATCAGTAGTCAGAACGCCTAGCAAAAATCTGGGTGATTTGGGTTCGAATGCACTAGATATATCAGTGGTCAGAACGTCTATAGCATGGATGTTGGAGACGTGGGTTCGAATCCCATTCGTGGGGAAATTCTTTTTTTCCAACAAAATTATTTCTTTAATTCTATGTCAACAGGTAATCTATGTCATTTGTATTGATAGTCTGAAGAAATATTTGGCGATCCCATAAAACAAAAGATTGATTGGTTAATCCAACAATATAATGAAACAGAGCATGGTACAAATTGATTTATGGGGCGGGGGGTGGCTCAGTCGGTAGCGCGCCAGGCTCGTAATCTGTAGTTCCCAGGTTCGAGTCCCAGCTGGGTCAGCGTTGAGATTTATCTCTGCAAAATTCCCCGCCCTGCCCACGGTCAGTAGGGGACACCGATGGGCTTGGAAAGGCCGCCGTCCGTCGGATGGGACGTTAAGCCGTGGCCCCGTGTGCGGGAGAGCCACACCCTGTCCACGTTAAAGAACACACTGGATGGCCTTGACGGGAGACTACCATCTGTCTCCCAACAGCTGTTCCAATGGGTCTCCTCCCCCAACCTTCTCTGAGCCTTCGGGGTCCATGTGACCTGGCCATTTAGCCCATGGTGTGCAAAAAAGTGCCGCTCAGAGGTAAAACAACCCAACCCAAAACAACAAGTTGATTTATTAATTAAAAAATCAATTCAAAATCGAATCCTTGGGAATGAATCATTGTCACGAGGGAAGAGAAACAGAAATCCTGTTTTCGTTTTCCCTTCAATACTTCACAGTTTTTGAAAAGCAAAACTTGATTTATTCAGCGAGAGTGTCTTAACGGCAGAACTTTTTACAGGGGGGAGAAGACAATTTTTTTTTCAGGGAGGGGCAAAATATTTCAGCGGGGGGAGCAGGAAACAAATAAATGTTTCAAGATAGGAATATTTATGTGGCGCCGTTCGTTAATGATTCCAATTGCAAACAGGCCAGGAAGCAGAAAAATTGAAGGTGGGGGGGGGGGGGGGTCGAACCGGAAAAAGGCAAGAGTGAGGAGGGAGGACAAGAACTGGATTTCCATTGTAGTATAACACCCACCCCCCTCAAATTTTTAGTGATCTTTAAAAAAATTTCTTGAAAAATGCGTGGAAAAATTCATAAGTTTGATAAAATTTTTCCTCTATTATCTTTATTAGCATGCTTCTTCACTCCAACATCCGGCCCTGGTTGCAAAAATAGAGGAATCATGCGTACATTAAATGAGAAAAAAAAAAGGAATTTATTATTGATAATACACGTAAAAAGTGTTTTTTCTTAATAATAATAAAGAAAAATAAATAAAATGCCTCTGACAACAAAAGAAAAAAGAAGAAAATAACAACCATGTTTTTTAGTTCTTTAAAGAAGAAGAAAACATTCATTTTTGGTCCACCTGATATTTATTTAACATAAATCAATTTTTCAATCAACTTTTTCCATTGGGGCAACTGTCGCTACTCCCCCCCTTCATGCCCCCCGTCGCCGGCCATGAGCACATGTTTGTGTTAATCCTTGCTATTTACGATAACAATACTTTCATAGCAAGATCTAGGTTTAAAAATAACCTAAATAATCAGATTTTGGGGATGAATGCTTTCTTTTCCCTCTCACAAGCAATTTTCTTTTTTTGAGGTGTAAAGGATCCAGATTTCAATAACTTTGACGTGATCTTTAATAGAGTTGGTTTGTATCTCTTTGAAGTTCAATAACTAAAGAACAACCTTTTCTTCATTTTTCCGCGAGTTGCATTCATTTTCAGCAAACTTCAAAGTAAGAAAATGCGAAAAAGATCACAGAATCCTCTTACAGAACAGCAAACAGACAAAAACCAGACAAATCAGTTCTGGAATGCACAACGAAGTCTTTGAGGACACATCTGCAGACCTTGAAGGTACAGTCGCTCAAAAAAGTATCCGAACACTATGGTTGATTACAGAATTCAGAAAAAAATACCTGGCAACGATTTTTTTTTAGAAATTAGTGATCTGGCAACTTCGTTTCACATCCGAACACTATGGTTGATTACAGAATTCAGAAAAAACTATCTGGCAACGATTTTTTTTAGAAATTAGTGATCTGGCAACTTCGTGTCACTTCCGAACATTATGGTTGATTACAGAATTCAGAAAAATATCTGGCAACGATTTTTTTTAGAAATTAGTGATCTGGCAACCTTCGTGTCACGACACGAAGAAAAGAAAAAACACACTTTTAACACTGTTAAAAGAACCATTCGGAAAGTTTTAATTTTTAGGAAATCATTAGTTCAGCGATCTAAGTATATTACCAAAAAATTTAAATCTTCTCCCTCTCCCCTTCCAAAAAACTTAGGCATGAAACTGCCAGCTACAATTAATATTTGCTGCTAATATTTTGTCATTTGGAAAAGCATATATGTATATATTTTTCAATATTTCGATTGCATTTCTAGGAATTTTGCTGTGAATTTTTAAAATGATTTTGACCGTAGTATCAAACATGTATCCCGAGTCGTTATTTAGATGTTCCCCATATGCTTGGGTAAAGTTTAAAATTATGTCTAGATGCGATTAATTTTCATGACACTGTATATTTTGTAAAAGAAGATATAAATAAAAATATTATGTCGAAATATATCCCTGCTTTTTGCTGTTTAGCCGAACCATAAATTAATGGTAATGAGCATCGCTTTTCATTTGAATTTAAATCATAAAGCATCAAATAGTGGCATAACCAAAGAAAAGGGGGGGGGGGGGGGTAATAATCAAATTCTCCCTTTTGAGCACTTGAATTATATATTTTGTTTAAGTTAATCTCCCAAAACTGGTCCTAACCTGATGTTCCGAGGTTTGAGTTCTCACTGTTCCTGCACTGAAATTTTCTCGATAAATCCTCTTGCCATTGGTTAAGAAAGAGGTACCTATGGACTTGGAAAGGTTGGGTTGTTTTACCTCTGAGAGGCACTTTTTTGCACACCATGGGCTAAATGGCCAGGTAACATGAACCCCGAAGGCTCAGAGAAGGTTTGGGGAGGGGACCCACTGATACAGCTGTTGAGAGACAGATGGTATCCTCCGTCAAGGCCATTCAGCGTGTTCTTTAACGTGCACAGGTTTTGGCTCTCCCGCACACGGGGCCACGGCTTAACGTCCCATCCGACGGATGGCGGCCTTTCCAAGCCCATCGGTGTCCCCTACTGACCGTGGGCAAACTTGGAAAGGACTCCTCTGTCAGATGTAATGCTAAGCTGCGTGTCCGGAGCATCAGTTTTCATCCACTGAGTTACGATCTCTTTCCGTCTCCTAATACCTGTCCAGTGGATTTCCTTCCTCTACAAAGATCTGAGCCATTTGGGGTCCTTATGACCTGGTCGCTTAGTCTATTGTGGGCGAAAGAAGTGCTATTCAGAGATCCAACAGTCCAATCTAATCCAAGTTTTAAAGCAAAGTTTGAAGGACCAATTTTCATTCAGACGTGCATTTCTGTACATTAGCATAATCTGTATAAATTTCAAAATTCTTTAAAATTTCTTGCGCTAGATTCCTTTAACACAATCGCTGGTGTCAGTCTCAACGGAAAGCATCCTGATTGGCCATGTGCAACTAGAATCAGTATCGAAGAGCACATAATAACGAGGAACACGTGGACGAATGTGATGGATGAGATCACAATTCACCTCCACAAAGCTCGCGCGAGTAACCCAATACTTTAATGACAGCGCGTCATTCATTTTTTTGCGGATGACGACAGCATCCTTTCAGCGGAAATTTCTTGAAATCAAGCGCGTTTCGAATTTCTCTGGCATTTCAGAAAAATACTGTGGCTCAAGTTACGGAATTTTTCATGTGTCATTCTTTCCATTTGCAATGATGTTTCAAAATGCACAGTTTAATTTTTTTTCAATTCCGGTTAATTTCTATGTTTCGCACAGGATTTTTGGATAATCGAACAGAAACTGAGGCAGTTGGTTGGATTGGTTTACCTCTGAGCGGCACTTTTTTGCACAAAAAAGGCCAGGTCACAAGGACCCCGAAGGCTCAGAGAAGGTTGGGGGAGGGAACCCACTGGAACAGCTGTTGGGAGACAGATGGTAGCCTCCCGTCAAGGCCATCCAGTGTGTTCTTTAACGTGCACAGGGTATGGCTCTCCCACACACGGAGCCACGGCTTAACGTCCCATCCGACGGACGGCGGCCTTTCCAAGCCCATCGGTGTCCCCTACTGACCGTGAGCAGGGTGGGGAATTTTGCGGAGATAAATCTCAACGCTGACCCAGCTGGGACTCGAACCTGAGAACTACAGATTACGAGCCAGGCGCGCTACCGACTGAGCCACCCCCGCACCTTTCAACTGCATGTAGTATACGCTTTTCTCCAACATTTTGAATCTAAAGTCATAAATACATAAACTACATGCAAAAATGTTTTAAGTGACCAAAAACTTCCCAAGAATAGATAAACCGACTGCAAAATCTGTGAATTGTCTTAGGGAGTTAAAAAATGCATGCATTTTAAAGAAATTTTGCAACAGATCAGTGATTGATCTTTTCAGAGGATGCAGCTAAGCACCAAAAACCGATAATAACGGGGAACTAAACTAGGGGTAAAAAATAAAGTGACGATTCTTGAAAACAAAATTCAAAACGTTGGTAAGAGATCAACTTCCAAGGGATGCATATATATGTTACCGCTAAAGCTCGAAAGCCGTTAATGTGCACATTACCTAGCTAATCTGCAGATTAACTGATTTGCTCCGTTAACGTGCGGAATCAAGAGTTTTCCGCATTTTACCTAGGTGATGTGCACATTAACGGCTTCCGTATCGTTAAAGTTCAAAAGTTTGTTTCTCTCATAGTGGTGAATCTCTTGAATATGAATCTTCGTGTCACGTGATTCACTCGTCCGCATTATAAAAAACGCCCCGGATGAGCGGAGGCCAAGTGAGAACGAATCGGTAAAGTGATTCATTCTTGATAACGAATCACTAAAATGATTCGTTCTCACTTGGCCTGCTCATTTTGGGGGCGTTTTTTATAATTCGGACGACTGATTCATGTTGACAGAGGGATGACCCTGGTTTCAACTCTACTCTCGAACACTAGATAAATAACATTATGTTAATTTAAGCGTACAGAAACGTTCCTGTTGTTCCAGCAAAGATCTTATTTTCACTTTAACGAGTGCCTAGTAGGTAATGTGCAGATTATCCAGGTAATTTGCAGATTACCTAGGTAATTTGAGAAATGAAACAATTTTCCGCACGTTAACGGATCACCCTAGTTAATCTGTACAATACCTAGATAATCTGTAGAATAACTGATTTCTGCACTTTAGCGGTAACATATATACCTCCATAGTTGTATACGCATTGTAGCGTATCAATAGAAAAGCACAGCTGGGAGACATCACGTGTCCCAAGGCTTCCTGTCCGTGCAACTGGCGACTGCTAATTATCCCCTGCCTCGGCGAAAACAGCACCTGGTCCTTCAGAGGCGGCGGAATGCCTGCAGTGGTTTCGGAAATAGCAGATGGAACTGTCATCGTCATGCATCGACGAAGCGGCACTGGAACACTCTCCGACACAACAATGACATTTTTGCGCGAATTCCGGAGATTTTTTTTGCTTCTTCATCAACCTTTGACCTCTTACTTGAACCTTCTGCTCTTTGTGTTATTTATTTCGAGAAAGTCTTTATTATTCTTTGAAAGGTCCAGTGATACGGAAAAAATGAAAAAATGAATCTTTCTACAAGGGTTTGAGAAGCGATGTTTTAATATTAGAGTGGCAGGCTCGTAACGATCAGTCTTTGTCAGAGTTTAAGCTTCAACGACTGATCTTTTGAGAAAGGAACTATCGATGAATTAGCTGAGACCTCTACTCATTGTTCAACCGTGGGTCAGTGTACAGTCGCTCAAAAAAATATCCGAACACTATGGTTGATTGCAGAATTCAGAAAAAAAATATCTGGCAACGATTTTTTTTAGAAATTAATGAACTGGCAACCTTCGTGTCACGTGATTACAGAATTCAGGAAAAATATCTGCAGCGTGTACAGCAACTGTACACGCTCCAGTTACCGTTCACAGCAAACTGGAGCGTGTGCAGTTACTGCACACGCTCCAGTTTGCTGTGAACGGTAACTGAGCATGAATGGGGATTTTCTCCTCTGCACCCTTGGTAAGAACGGGCACAACAACGAATTTAGAAAAGCCACCGTCCGTCGAATGAGATTTTAGGCGTGGCATCCTGTTCAGAAAAGCCATGTCTTATGCACATTAAAACCCAGGTTGGATGGCCTTGAAAGGAGGTTTTCATCTATTTCCTAACAACTGTCCAATGGTTCCCTTCACCTACCCAGCTCTGAGACTGTGGGATCCTTGTGACCTGGCATTTAACCCAGTCTAATGCGCAAAAAGTGTCACTCAGAGGTAAAACAACAATAACAAGATCTTTACTCACTGGAGAATAGGTTGATATAAGTATGAACTGCAGTTTTTCATCTTACCCTAGGGGGCAGGGGTGGCTCAGTCGGTAGCGCGCCAGGCTCGTAATCTGTAGTTTCCAGGTTCGAGTCCCAGCTGGGTCAGCGTTGAGATTTATCTCCGCAAAATTCCCCGCCCTGCCCACGGTCAGTAGGGGACACCGATGGGCTTGGAAAGGACGCCGTCCGTCGGATGGGACGTTAAGCCGTGGTTCCGTGTGGGGAGAGCCATACCCTGTGCACTTTAAAGAACACGCTGGATGGCCTTGACGGGAGGCTACCATCTGTCTCCCAATAGCTGTTCCAGTGGATCCCCTCCCCCAACCTTCTCTGAGCCTTCGGGGTCCTTGTGGCCTGGCCATTTAGCCCGTTGTGTGCAAAAAAATGCCGCTCAGAAGTAAAACAATCCAATCCAATTCATCTTACCTTAGCATTCCAATAGATCTCATGACCTAATAAAATAAAAGGTAATTTTCTCTCAAGCAGCCATCTTGCGATGGATGACTGGCAGCAGACTCTCAGTAAGATGCACCATGGAGAAAACATATAAAAGAAGCGGGAAATCAGCGAAAGATAATAAAAAAAAAACGCGAATAAATATCTAAAACTTTACTTTCTTTAGAATTTAGGGTGCAGTTCTCTTTGTTTCACAGTCGAACATGCTGCTCACTCCCCACCTGACGGCCAGCTGATCTTAAATTTTGGAATTCCTGCGACCTAGCTTTCTACAATATTGAATAAAAAAATAAATGCTCACAACTGCAAAACAAACTTTAAAGTATTTAGGAATTGAAGTTGGGTTGTTTTACCTCTGAGCGGCGCACTATGGGCTAAATTTTGCACACTATGGGCTAAATGTCAGGTCACAAGATCCCCGAAGGCTCAGAGGAGGTTGGGGGAGAGGACTCACTGGAACAGCTGTTTGGAGACAGATGGTGGATGGTCTTGACGGGAGGCTTCCCGTCAAATCCATACACCGTGTTCTTTAACGTGCACAGGGTATGGCTCTCCTGCACACGGAACCACGGCTCAATGTCCATCCGACGGACGGCGGTCTTTCCAAGTCTATCGGTGTCCCCTACTGACCGTGGGCAGCGCGGAGATGAATCTTAACGCTGACCCAGCTGGGACTCGAACCTGGGAACTGCATATTACGAGCCTGGCACGCTACCGACTGAGCCACCTCCGAAGGAATTAAAGTTAGTAAGAATCATATTAAGCACGATTAGTCCTAGCTAATGCCCAGATACATCCGATCACTTACAAAATTTCTTTACATTCAGAAGTTTTTGCTCTTGTCGCATCTTACAACTGCATTCGAACTGCTCCCAGGGGATGGGGTGGCTCAGTCGGTAGCGCGCCAGACTCGTAATCTGTAGTTCCCAGGTTCGAGTCCCAGCTGGGTCAGCGTCGAGATTTATCTCCGCAAAATTACCCGCCCTGCCCACGGTCAGTAGGGGACACCGATGGGCTTGGAAAGGCCGCCGTCCGTCGGATGGGACGTTAAGCCGTGGCCCCGTGTGCGGGAGATCCATACCCTGTGCACGTTAAAGAACATGATGGATGACCTTGACGGGAAGCTACCATCTGTCTCCCAACAGCTGTTCCAGTGTGTCCCCTCCCCCAACCTTCTCTGAGCCTTCGGGGTCCATGTGACCTGGCCATTTATCCCATGGTGTGCAAAAAAGTGCCGCTCAGAGGTAAAACAACCCAACAACCCAAAAGCATTCGAACTTCTCCCCCCCCCCCCCTCGATGGTGTGAAAAAGCCCTTACTGAAGGTCAGTCTCCAAAATTAACAGTCCTATTTCAATCTCTCAACGACATTTCATAATGTCCGAGAAAGAATTCAACATACATAAAACTGATACTATATTACGATAGTTGCAATGAAAAACTCTCTTGACGAACTGTCTAGCAGACAATATCGATAACAGAAATACGGAGAATAGGAGAAGACAAGAGACAAGGAAAGGAAACCGAATGAAGACAACCTACATGTGATTTGTAATAAGACAATTCTTCAGAATTGAAAAGTGTGGAAATTAAATTGCTAAATATGAAGGGAAATTTGATGAAAAGTAAAACGAATAAAATAAATATTAATGCAAAACATGCATTCTTTAGTAGAGTGTAAGCAATAATTTTTAATGACCCTGTACTATACCTGGTCGTTATAAAATAATACCGATGTTCTAAAGTGTTATTATATTTCATTAAATAATTAAGTATTAAAAGTAATTCTGTCTATAAAATGTCAAGAAACTCTCAAATTTTCGTTTTGTGTTTAACAAACTTCAATATATCCGCCACTAGGGGCGTGATATTCAGCTTTTATGCAAATTCCGCTCATCATGTCTGGTATAATGCATCAGCTGCAACGATTCTTTCCTTTAAATGCTATAAATTCTTAACCTCTTGGGAATTAACTTTTTAATGTATCCCTCAAAAAAGAAGTCCAGTGGGGTCTAATTGGCACTTCTCTTGGCTAAAAGATCTATCTATTTCTGCGAATTCAGTGAGTTGGAAATTTGGCATTTAATACATTACATATGCTACTAGCCTACTATGTGATGCTAACTATACACAGTCATAGCCTGGAAACAAACTTTGAGATATTTTTGACATTTTCAACAATTTCTTTGTTAAATTAAAAAAAAAATCATACTATTAAATATGATTATTCTTTTATAGCCAAGTTTATATCAGTAAAACCTCAATCTTCAGTCCGTAATTTTTGGGAAAATATCTTGCTTTGTCCCATGCACAGAGTAGCCGACAAGACAGATACATATTCATTTAATTTGTTGAATAAACCATATTTAGCTATTAAATTATAATATGTATATACATGAATATTTCAATACGGTTTCCTTTTAAAGTTTTAATATACCAGAGAATAAAAAAAACTGTCTTTCGATTGATCAAAATGTTTCTGTATTATTTGTTTCATCAACATTATGCCAGGCTCGTAATCTGTAGTTCCCAGGTTCGAGTCCCAGCTGGGTCAGCGTTGAGATTTATCTCGGCAAAATTTCCCCGCCCTGCCCGCGGTCAGTAGGAGACACCGATGGGCTTGAAAAGGCCGCCGTCCGTCGGATGGGACGTTAAGCCGTGGCCCCGTGTGCGGGAGAGCCATACCCCGTGCACGTTAAAGAACACGCTGGATGGCCTTGACGGGAGGCTACCATCTGTCTCCCAACAGCTGTTCCAGTGGGTCCCCTCCCCCAACTTTCTCTGATGATTTCAGGAGTCCTTGTGGCCTGACCATTTAGCCCATGGTGTGCAAAAAAGTGCCGCTCAGAGGTAAAACAACCCAACGTTAAAGAACACGCTGGATGGCCTTGACGGGAGGCTACCATCTGTCTCCCAACAGCTGTTCCAGTGGGTCCCCTCCCCCAACCTTCTCTGAGCCTTCGGGGTCCATGTGATCTGGCCATTTAGCCCATGGTGTGCAAAAAAGTGCCGCTCAGAGGTAAAACAATCCAATCCAATCATCAACTTTATTGAATAAATAAACAAAGGATAAAGTAACCGATAGATAAATGTAACGTATAAACCAACATAAATGAGTCATCTTTGGATCGAAAGTACTAATGGCACTATGCCTCAAATAGTGCCATTAGTACTTTCGATCCAAAGATGATGGAACGATCCAATATCTGTGCGAAAGACAGTTTTGATGAGAATTCCGTAAGCGATCAGGTCCCATATATAAGTCAATTGATTTTTCTGCAGAAATTGTCCCCAAAAGTAACAGATGACAGGAAAAGAGAGACAAGTTACTGTTGCCATTCCGGAAATGTTCCCGTACATGATAAAATGATCGAGAGCGTATGAGAAACACAAAAGTGTGGCCAATGTTATTTGCAGCACCAATTACGAGAGTTGCGAACAAATGAGGTCCTCAGGTGATATTGAGATTGAAGCGTTGTTCCTGAAAGAAAAAAAAACTACTGACATCTTTTGTTTCATGGTTAACGATTTTTCCCCCCTACTCAGCGAGATGCGATCTAATTTCGACGACCTTTCAAAATCGGGAGGCTTCAGTCAACGAGCGGTGGGGTTATTTATACCTCTGAGCATCACTTTTTGTATATAATGGGCTAAACAGCCAGGTCACAAAGACGCCAAGGGCTAGGAGAAGGTTGGGGGAAGATGATTTATTGGACATCAGTTAGGAGACTGACAGGAAAGAGAAAGAAGGAAAATTACCTTCCTTGCTGTTGCTTTTCATTTGTTTGGGTTTCATTTGTTGGATTTGTCAAAGGAGTTGCTCCAGACTGTCTTTTTAACTCGGGTGAGGATCTCAAAGAACAGTATATCAAATGAAAGCCTTATGGTGAGGAAAGAGGAAAGAGAGGGGTGGGGGGGGGGGGGCTTGCCTTGAAAATTCGTGCGCAAGCTCATCTCCAATGTATATACACTGGTTTCCATAAATTAAGAAAAATCCCTATGTTAAGTCAATGGGAAGCTAACGTCAAAGCTCTATAACCTTTTAAATAATTTGTTTTTTGTTTTGAAAAATGTGATTGCAGATAAAGATCTCAATCAAATAAATCCAATATCTTGATTTTCAACAATATTCGTTCAGTATTAAATGAGTTATGGAAGTTTGGCATTGCTGTTGTTAAATATTCAGTCTTAAGAAACTTATACAAAACTGAAGAATAGTGAAAGAATATTTTACACAAAGTTCTAAAATACAAACTTATTTTATTAAATACTTTGATACCATATTTATTATTAAGTTTTAATTAACTTCTGAAGTCAATTTTTGTGGCTGGCATTTTTATTGCTAAATATTCAAACTTCCATAACTCATTAATTACTGAACGGATATTGTTGAAAATCGAGATATTGATTTATTTGATTGAGATCTTTATCTGCAATCACATTTTTCAAAACAAAAAAAAACTTATTTTAGAAGTTATAGAGCTTTGACGTTAGCTTCCCATTGACTTAACATTGGGATTTTCCTTAATTTATGGAAAACAGTGTGAATAGCCCCCATAATGTAACGAGTAATATGCCAAATGTAAGTAAAAAGTAATGTTAGCAGGTAGTGGTGTCCACAAAAATTTCTCCAGTGAGGTGGGGGGGGGGAGGAGCTAGAATCTCTGAAAGTGAGCCTTTCACTTCAGATGACGGGTGTGCTTATTAGAGTGCGTTTAACCGTATCTAGTGTCGCCTAAATTATCGAAAATAAAATCCAATATTAAATATTTTATTTAAATACAATTTTGTTAAAAAAAAGTTGATAATGTAAAAGCTCTATTTAATACAAGTCAGAAAAACAAGTATTCCTCAATTTTTTTATAATTTTGAAAAAAAAATATTTCCAGGGTGCATTTCAAGCAATCACCCCGTGTACCATCCCTCCCCTCTGAACTCCCATGACATAAGGTACTTAAAAGTTATCTGGGAAGCAGAAGGATGAGTTAGGTTGTTTTACGGCACACCATGGGCTAAATGGCCAGGTCACATGGACTCCGAAGGCTCAGAGAAGGTTGGGGGAGGGGACCCACTGGAACAGCTGTTGGGAGACAGATGGTAGCCTCCCATCAAGGTCATCCAGCGTGTTTTTTTAAAGTGCACAGGGTGTGGCTCTCCCGTACACGGAGCCACGGCTTAACGTCCCATCCGACGGACGGCGGCCTCTCCAAGCCCATCGGTGTCCCCTACTGACCGTGGGCAGGGCGGGGAATTTTGCGGAGATCAATCTCAACGCTGACACATCTGGGACTCGAACCTGGGAAATGCAGATTACGAGCCTGGCGCGCTACCGACTCAGCCACGCCCGCCCCGCTCCGCAGAGGGAAGTTTCGTAACAATGTCTGTATAATTGTCGCTAAAAGTATTAAAAAAAAGTAAAACCTACTCTTTTTGTTAGATGTGCTTTAAAGAGAAAAAAAAAATATCACTTATTCGAATAACGTTGATCACAGTGGAGGACAGGACTCCTAATCTGGCCCCTTTGCTTATCAAAGAAAACGACGAGGCTATCTTCCATTGACATTAATTATTTGAGAGAGAAGAAGATTGCGAATTATTATATCACTGTTTTTAGTGCATATATGGAAAAAAAATTCTGTTTTGGAAAATAAAGTTTTATTGAATGCTGTTTTTCAACTGGTGAGTCACTTAAAAAGCATCTTGGATATTTGCATTTTAGCTGTGGTCTCACATCTTAGACAACTGGCTCTCACAGTTGGGTTGGGTTGTTTTACATCTGAGCGGCATTTTTTTGTACACAATGGGCTAAATGGCGAGGTCACATGAACCCCGAAGGCTCAGAGAAGGTTGGGGGAGGGGACCCATTGGAACAGCTGTTGGGAGACAGATGGTAGCCTCCCGTCAAGGCCATCCAGCGTGTTCTTTAACGTGCACAGGTATGGTTCTCCCACACACGGGGCCACGGCTTAACGTCCCATCCGACGGACGGCGGACTTTCCAAGCCCATCGGTGTCCCCTACTGACCGTGGGCAGGGCGGGGAATTTTTGAGGAGATAAACCTTAACACTAACCCAGCTAGGACTCGAAGCTGGGAACTGCAGATTACGAGCCTGGCGCGCTACCGACAGAGCCACCCCCGCCCCGGCTCTCACAGAAACCTGTGACTGACTAAGGAAGACAATTTCATTTTCTGTAACTACGAAGGTTCATCTTTATTAAGTGAACCTTTGTAGTTAGAGAAAGTAAATTAAATCGTATTATTAATAATCCACACAGATTATTAATAATACGATGATTACTGAGTAATAAGATATTGCGGTCTCTTTTTTTTTAAGTCTAAAATTGGGGCTCTATCTACCAAGTTTTTTTTTTCTAGAATAATTAAGATATAGGTTAAAAGTTCACGCATTCAGAAAATGGCTTTCATTTCAGAAGAAAGAGACTCAAAAATCTGGGACTAGAAGGCGTCTTCAAGAGTCACGCAAAAGTAATTAAAATAAATGCTTTAAATTCTTTAAGTGCAGTTTTCTTCTTCATAAATTTGTGGCGAGTTGCTTCTTTAGTGATGACTACTGGAAATGGAGTAATGCGTAAGTTGAAGCTCTTAGTAATTTGCTAGCGGTTTTTCAGTCTGGTGTTTAATTTGAAAGCAGCGTTAAATATATAATGACAGACACAAAGTTGAACTTTTCAGTTTTATCGAAGTGCTTTACTATTCCCTTTTCTTTTTGAAATTTGTACTTCTAGAGATACAGTGTTGCCAATTCACAGGTAAGAAAATAAGCTAGACCGAGCTCTAAGAAAAAGCGCTTTAGCAGGAAAAAAAGCTAAATTTTTTATTGTTCAAGAGACAACATTTTCTTTAGATAGCAACTTTTTTTGTGCAATGAAATCTATATTCGAGTAATATCTCTCTATTTCGTAAAATTGAAGTATGATTTAAAATCAAAATGAATTAAGAATCGGAATCTAAACAGAATTTTAATTATTTAAAAGCGGTTTAAAACACGCCAAAATGAAATGGAAAACGCCATTTTTAATTTAAAAAAGCCAAATTGAAAATTTTTTAACCTACGTAGTTGCTAAAATAGCTAGATCTAGCTTGAAAAAAAGATAAATTGGCAGCATTACTTCTAGACATTCTGTGACCACAGAGATAACTAAAGAATATAATCCTCATCAGCTGCAGGTCAGGAGGAACTTGAAGCGTCAAAGTAGCCTTACGGAAATTCTCTTTAACATAAGATAATGCACTGCCATGATAGAAATTCCTCTGTTCTTAGGGGCGGGAGTGGCTCAGTCGGTAGCGTGCCAGGCTCGTAATCTGTAGTTCCCAGGTTCGAGTCCCAGCTGGGTCAGCGTTGAGATTTATCTCCGCAAAATTCCCCGCCCTGCCCACGGTCAGTAGGGGACACCGATGGGCTTGGAAAGGCCGCCGTCCGTCGGATGGGACGTTAAGCCGTGGTCCCGTGTGCGGGAGAGCCATACCCTGTGCACGTTAAAGAACACGCTGGATGGCCTTGACGGGAGGCTACCATCTGTCTCCCAACAGCTGTTCCAGTGGGTCCCCTCCCCCAACCTTCTCTGAGCCTTCGGGGTCCATGTGACCTGGCCATTTAGCCCATGGTGTGCAAAAAAGTGCCGCTCAGAGGTAAAACAATCCAACCCTCTGTTCTTAAGTTCCCATATCTTTCCCGTGTTATTTTTTTTCGCAGTTCCCAAGGTTTATTCTTAAAAGCATTTGCTCCACTCACTAGCGCTGTTTAGTTGTGAATTTTGAAAGATTTGGAGATTGACAAAATTTTGAAGAGTAAAGACTGAGAAAATTGATCCCACAGAAAAAAAATTAGAATTTTTTATGTATCATTCAATATCCAGAGAATCATTTTCGTCTCACTCCGTCCCGTGGCCGAGTCATCCCGCTCTTGGCTACTGATCTAAGGGATCTTGGTTCGAGCTCAGGATAAGGCATGGATGTTCGTGTTGTTTTTTCTGCTGAGGTCCTTACCAACCTCACAGACCTTATACTATGGCTTATAAACTGATAGGCTCCTGTCAGACCTCTGTGGCAAGCAGTTGCTTGAGGGTTTTTTTTAAATTAATCTCAAGAGCTTTAAAAACTGAAAAAATTCTCTCTCACTCTTAGGATATATTCAAACAGAAAGCTGTTAACGCTGTGAGGCCTCCGCTGTTTCATGGGGACAGATGGGTGCTGGCTCAGTCGGTGGAGCGCCAGGTTCGAGTCCCAATTCTGCCAGTGTTGAGATTTTATCTCCGCTAACTTCCGCCCTGCCTTCGGTGAAAAAGAGGACATCAACTGGCTTGGAAAGGCGTCGTCCGTCGCATGTGGCATTTATTCGTGCCCCTTGTGCGGGAGAGCCATACTCTGGACACGTTAAAGAATTCACTGGATGGCCTTGACGGAAGCTTTCACCTGATTCATAAACTGCTCATTGGGTCTTCCCTTCCACAACCTTCTGTGATCCCTAGAGGTCCTTGTGACCTGGCCATTTAACTTACTGCGTGCAGAAAATTGCAGCTCAGTGATAAAGCAATACAATCCAACTCATTTCCTGTAATTGCTTTGTTTAAAGACGCCAGAATGCTTTACAATATTAACGCCCTAAACCGCTTAAACCGCTTTCTGTATGGCGGTATCTTTAACACTTTCTTTTTGACGCCAATCGTTCACGACAGCCACACGTCGTTTCTCTAGGCTAAGGCCGAACGGACCGTTAGATGTACTCGATCACCCACGTGCTGGCCGCGCGCCTTCCACCTGGCACGTGCATCGCCCCCCAACCCAGCGTACACCCGAAAGTGTAACGAAGTGCACTCCAGCCGGCTACGCCCCAGTGAGCTTTCCCTGTGTGGCACTGGCCCCACACAGCTAAAGAGCGAAATGGGGCAACTCGGCCAAAGAGCACGCCACCATCCCATGTGATCCGTCTAGACGGGCTTCACAGGGTTTTCGTGATTAGTGACGTGCTGCCCTGTGTCTGATACCGCCGTTGATTAATCCCACAAGAGCACGCCAAACGGACCCGATGAAGCCGTTGCTCTCTAGACGGGTGGGCGGTGGTCGTGTGGGCGGGAAAGATCCTTCACATCGTAAGGTTAGGGCCAGTGTTTAGCACACCACCAGAAACAAAGCTTGTTTGAAGATGTAATGGCTTGCCCTCTAAGGAACCGATTGCAAACAGTGGAAGGTTGTTGGAAAGAAGAAATGTTGATTGTTGGGCCTGGCAAATCAGCGAAGTCAATGGAACTGAATAAATGCCGTTACAAATGATCGGAGAAACCTTACATTAGGATCATTTCTTGAACAAAAGAAAATAATTCCTTAATGCCAAACGCTGAAAATACATCCCTTTGGTGAACGAGACTATCATTTGGGTAAAATTTGAAAATTGTGTAAACCTATTGTGAAATATGTTTCTCAACTAAATTTTACACAAATGCAACAAAGTTATAATCCACGAAACATAATCACCTTTTCCTTTAATACTTATGTCTTTAATACTTAGTTTTATTAATATCTACATAAAGTCTCCATTCTCTTATTCCACTCATCTCTTCCAAATTCTTCTCCATCATTTTCTTCCTTGCTCTATCCATCCATCTTCTACGTTTTCCTCTCTTTCTTCCTCTAGATCTTCCCCTCTTTCCTTCCTCTGGGTCTTCCCCCTTTCTTCCTCTACGTCTTCCCTCTTTTCTTCCTATGGGTCTTCCCCCCTCTTTCTTATTCTAGGTCTTCCCTCTTTTCTTGCTATGAGTCTTCCCCCTTTTTCTTCCTCTAAGTCTTCCCTCTTTTCTTCCTATGGGTCTTCCCCCCTCTTTCTTACTCGAGGTCTTCCCTCTTTTCTTCCTATGGGTCTTCCCCCCTCTTTCTTACTCGAGGTCTTCCCTCTTTTCTTCCTATGGGTCTTCCCCCTCTTTCTTACTTTAGGTCTTCCCTCTTTTTTTCTTATGGGTCTCCCTCCCCTCTTTCTTACTCTAGGTCTTCCCTCTTATCTTCCTATGGGTCTTCCCCCTCTTTCTTCCTCTAGGTCTTCCCCTCTTCTTCCCACCGAATCCCATTTTGAATATCTCATTGCCATATAGCATCCGTCATTCTTCTGCTATTCTGAGGCATGGCCATATGCCATCCGTCATTCTTCTGCTATTCTGAGGCATGGCCTCAGAGTCCTTTTAAAATTAAAGAGTCCTTTTAAAATTAAAAGGCATTACAGCCTTTTAATTTTAATCGTTTCTTTCACTGTTTATTTAACAGTTGTTTTATTAGCTTCTTATTTTCCAGTTTTATTTAATCTCGTTTCCTGACAGCATCTTCTTTAGCATTTCATTCCTACTGACTTAATACATTACTATTTGAATTTTGTCTGCGTTTGTCACACATGGGTTCAATTAATGATAGAACTGAAAGTTCTCTTCATCTTTTTCGAAATAATCTTATTAAATGCAACTGACTGTTTAATTCTAAAATCTTTTCCGGGTTTCCTGTTTCTTCTCTTAACTCTCTCAATGCTTCTTCCATCTCCTTCTAACACCGATCCTAGATCTTTAAATTTCTGAATTAGAAAAAAAAGCTTTTCCTTTCATTTTTTTAATTATCTCTCTTGCTTTCTCCTATTTTAATCTACTCGTGTTTTTTTTTTTGTATATTATAATTTAAATTTCTCATAATCGTTTTTTAATTTTTCTCATCCTATTCTCCATTTTTCTTTTAAGAACCGTTAATCATCAGTAGAGAATAAAGGCGAAATCTCTATGTTTCCGGGGTGGGGGTGGCTCAGTTGTTAGCGCGCCAGGCCCTTAATCTGTAGTTCCCAGTTTCGAGTCCCAGCTGGGTCAGCGTTGAGATTTATCTCCGCAAAATTCCCCGCCCTGCCCACGGCCAGTAGGGGACACCGATGGGCTTGTAAAGGCCGCCGTCCGTCGGATGGGACGTTAAGCCGTGGCCCCGTGTGCGGGAGAGCCATACCCTGTGCACGTTAAAGAACAAGCTGGATGGCCTTGACGGGAGCTACCATCTGTCTCCCAACAGCTGTTCCAGTGGGTCCCCTCCCCCAACCTTCTCTGAGCCTTCGGGGTCCATGTGACCTGGCCATTTAGCCCATGGTGTGAAAAAAAGTGCCGCTCAGAGGTAAAACAACCCAACTCTATGTTTACTACAGTTATTTTCATACCTCCACATTTTTTTTCATTGCAGCAAAGTTTTCTCAATCAATATTTTAAAAAGAATTGGTGAGAAATAGTCGCCATCAGTTGCCCATCCATCACACATATTAACTTTTTATCAACCATTAAGTTATTAGTACCTTTTAATAAATAATTTATAGTCTGACGAGTTTCTGACTCATTCCACTTTCTTTGAAAACACTCCGTAATTCCTTGCATATAAAAAGGGTCGTAGACTTTCTCTAAATAGACAAAGGCAAGACATACCGAAGAGCCAAAACGTTATGACCAGCGCGTCTTTATGCAAATCGAAGCAACTGCAGGTAAAGGACGGCGCGTGTGAAGGTCATGAAAGGGTATATAAATAACACCTGATACTGAGCTCTGTTAATAAGTGTTATTCTTGCTCTTCAGATGCGAAGGCAGCGAACCTAAGTGAGTTTGACAAAGGCCAAATTGTAATGGCCTGATGACTGGGTCAGAGCATTTCCTAGATGGCAATCTTGGGGTGCTCACGGTCATCCATGGTTGGTACCTTCAAAAACTGCTCCGAGGAGGGAAAAACCATGAACCACCGGCAAGGTGTGGGCCAACCACGGCTCATCGATGCTAGAGGTGAGCGAAGGCTATTCCGTATGGTATGAGCCAACAGAAGGGATACTATGGTGCAACTCGACCGTTATTTGAATGCTGGTGACGGGATTAATGTGTTACAATACACAGTACGTCGAACCCTGCTGAAAATGGGGCTGCATAGCCACAGGCCGCTCCGAGTGTCCATGCTAACCTCGGTTCACTGTCAAAAGCACCTACGATGGGCATGCGAGCATCAAAACTGGACCTTGAATGATTGGAAGAAGGACGCCTGGTCCGATGAATCTCGTTTCCTGTTGCACCATGTGGACGGCCGGGTACGTGTGCGTCGTTAACCTGGGGAAGTGTTGGCACCAGAATGCACTGTGGGACGTAAACAAGCTGGTGGAGGAAGTGTAATGCTTTGGGCAATGTTCTGCTGGGAAACCCTGGGTCCAGTCATTCACGTGCAGGAAACTATGATGTCTGCCACCTACCTAAACATAATTTCAGACCAGGTACATCCTTTCATAGCAACGGTATATCCCTCTAGTAGTGCCTTCTTTCAGCAGGATAATGCGCCATGCCACACTTCCCGGATTGTAGAACATGAGGAAGACTTCCAGGTATTACCTTGGCCTCCAAATTCCACAGACATCAATCCAATCGAGCATCCGTGGTTTGTGTTGGAACAGTATATATGATCTGCGTTGGCTCAACTATGTAACTTACAAGAGTAAGTAAAGAATGTGCTGGTAATGTGCTGGTACCAGATACCACAAGACATCTTTAAAAATCTTGTAGCGTCCATGCCTCGCCTGGTAAGAGCTGTTTTGGCCGCACGTGGAGGATCAGCATCAAATTAGGCAAGTAGTCATAATGTTTTGGCTCTTCGGTATTTATCTTCTGTTTTTCCAACAATTATCTTAAGACAAAAATGTTTTTAATACTCGACTTGAAACGCGTTGATATTTAGCGAATTTTTTAAATAAGATTTTCAAACTGCTAATTGAATGATTGTGCTATATTTGAAGGAGAATATTAAGTGCAAAAAATATCAAACACCGTGATATTTTTAAACTAGTTTGTTAAGAATCGCATCCCCAAAGGGTATTGAATAAAAATCTTACTGAAAGTAGAAAACTGTTTGTTAAGTCTTCTCTGAAAAATTTATCACACCCAGACAGTGAGTGGTAAATTTACGAGAAGCTGAAAAGTTGCACACATCCCTAAAATACTAAATTCCAACAGATGCAAAATTTCGAAACTATTTGGGTACACAACTGTTATTTTTGAACGATAAAGAGAAAAATACGCAAACGTGTATTTTTTTTTTAATAGAAAAATAAAGCAATGAAAACTGGTCAAATGGGTGGTGATTCAGTTCCTTTTTAATGGTTGGTTGTACTCTTGAGATATTTCTTACTTTAATTATCTTGGCAGTTGACAGATAAACTTGTTATGTATGTCACATGAGGTAAGCAGAATAATAGGCGTTGCTCCTATATGTTTTGTGAATCTGTGTTGAATGTAGAAATGACAGGTGGATACACCAGAAACCTAAACCTAGGGTATATAATACGATAATGAAACTTGGACCCTTTCTGAGCTAGATAAAGAGGAAGCTTGATTCCTTTGCTTCTAGATGCTTATATTTTTGCATTTTGGGCCTAAAAGGCATACGAACAATTGCTCCCTTGCCTATTTGAGAACGGGGATTGGGAAGTGTTTTTTCGCCCGCATGTTATTTTATAAATTTAGAATCAAAAATTATATTTTGCATCTTGTATCGTACAAACCAAAGTCCAATTCAGCACGCGTACAATAGTGAACTGTAAAAGAGGATAATTTTTACGTCAAGGTAGGATTTTTTTTTTAGTTGAGTTTTGCAACTCTGAATAGAGGTAGACACATCGGTCTGTGCTCTGGTAACACTGAGATAATGACATAGATCTCCTTGATTGGTTCGCATGTGTTCAGTTAATGCAGTACAAGCACCAGGTAAAAGTAAATGTATTTCTGAAACAACTGGAAAACGCTGAAACATTTATTATATCGAAAATGATAAGCATCATTTTAAAACATTTAGAAGAGGCAAATAATACCACGCAGAGGAAATGTCTATATTTGAAGACGTGTATAAACATTGTTAATAACTTGCGAGATATGGGGTGGGGGTGGCTCAGTCGGTAGCGCGTCAGGCTCGTAATCTGTAGTTCCCAGGTTCGAGTCCCAGCTGGGTCAGCGTTGAGATTTATCTCCGCAAAATTCCCCGCCCTGCCCACGGTCAGTAGGGGACACCGATGGGCTTGGAAAGGCCACCGTCCGTCGGATGGGACGTTAAGCTGTGGCCCCGTGTACGGGAGAGCCATACCCTGTGCACGTTAAAGAACACGCTGGATGGCCTTGACGGAAGGCTACCATCTGTCTCCCAACAGCTGTTCCAGTGGGTCTCCTCCTCCAACCTTCTCTGAGCCTTTGGAATCCATGTGACCTGGCCATTTAGCCCATGGTGTGCAAAAGAGTGCCGCTCAGAGGTAAAACAACCCAACATTTTGGAGAGTTTTTTTTTAAGTTTCTGGAAAAATGCGTGAAATATGCGTAAGATTAATAATTTTTGATCTCCATGACCCTTATTAACATTCTCAAGGGGGCCTTACTCATTTTTGGCCCTAGTCCCACTCATATATTGACCTTCTAAAGCTTCTCGAAACTTCTAAAGGCGTCGAAGTAAACACCAAATGACTTTTGTGCAAGGCAGAAAAAATGAAACTCGAACAAAAGTTTCTCTTTGTAAAATTTATTTTTTCACTTATCATTGCCATTGTTTAAACATTTCCAGTGTTTTTTGTTTGCTGTCTTCATATTAATAAAATAGCTCAAGAAAACATTAGAATATATATATATATTACTATTACATAAAGTACCACTGCGACAAATAAGTCCCTTTGAAAAATACCACTGAGACTTATATATCCCATAATTACTCCCTTTGCAAAAAGGCTCGTAATCTGCGGTTCCCAGGTTCGAGTCCCAGCTGGGTCAGCGTTGAGATTTATCTCCTCAAAAATTCCCCGCCCTGCCCACGGTCAGTAGGGGCTTGGAAAGGCCACCGTCCGTCGGATGGGACATTAAGCCGTGGCACCGTGTCTGGGAGAGCCATACCCTGTGCACGTTAAAGAACACTCTGGATGGCCTTGACGGGAGACTACCATCTGTCTCCCAACAGCTGTTCCAGTGGGTCCCCTCCCCACAACCTTCTCTGAGCCTTCGGGGTCCTTGTGACCTGGCCATTTAGCCCATGGTATGCAAAAAAGTGCCGCTCAGAGGTAAAACAACCCAACAACCCAACCCTTTGAAAAAATAGAAGTTTTTTTATGTTACAGGGTCAGTAATAAATTCCTTAGCGTAAATAAATAAACCGGTTTAAAAAAAGCGAAAGTAAAAAAATCCCCCAATTATTAATTATCTTGCATAATAAAAAGCTCATTTGTTTTTTAAGATGATTCGCATGGAAGAGCGATCTGTGGTTGAATAAGCCGCGTGCACTAAAATCTAGCAACAGTGAATTAAAAAAACAGGATCTTTCCACTTCATTAAGACTGCATGCAGACATTTCACTAAACGCAATGCGTTGTAATGACTACAAATCGAGAAAGAGACAATGCCATTAAGGAAATGAGATGCAAGTTCAACAGAAAGTGTTTGCCTCCTGGTGACTGATGGCTCCCCCAACACACACCAAGGAGGAGCAGAAATGGAAAGACTGGCACGGAACTATGTCACGCCACTAGGCTACCCGCTTTTACTTTTGCTGGCGTTTGGCTGCAAAGGGGTCGGTGAACCATCAGACAAAACACGGCCAGACAGCCGTAATTAGCGGGACACGCAGAGGTCAGAGGTTAACGGGGTTTCCGTGTTTCTAATGCCAAGGCGACGCTGAAGTTTGGGGCAGTGATACCTCCTGATTCTCCCTTCAGTGATGAGCATATTGTGATCCTATCAACCTCAGCTAATGAATGGCGGTGGATCGTCAGATGACTGCCTCGCTACTGTTCAGATGACTCTTTAGAGTCCCCACCGGTTCGGGTTTTCCTGGCAACGGTTTCGTTGCTCGGTTCCCACGCGCTTACAGCATTATCACGTGGTGCACGTTGCGATGCATGTGCAGAGTTCATCTGTTATGTCTATCCGTCTGCGATTTTTTTATTGCAATCGTTTGATGAACAAATGTTGCGAATAAATGGATAACTCTGCGTGCAATGTGATTACTTTTTTGTTATTGTTAGACCTATAATGTTTAATTAAAAATAAGTAAGTAAAGAACAAAAAAAATAATAGGACAAAGTTCAGTAAAGCGATTCTAAAGTTATCTCCTTCTTCAGAATGTGTCAACAACTGGAAATCTCAAATTCTCCTTTTTTTCAGTTGAAGTATTTAAGAAAAAAAAGAAAAAAAAAATGGGCGGGGGTGGCACAGTCGGTAGCGCGCCAGGCTCGTAATCTGTAGTTCCCAGGTTCGAGTCCCAGCTGGGTCAGCGTTGAGATTTATCTCCGCAAAATTTCCCCGCCCTGCCCACGGTCAGTAGGGGACACCGATGGGCTTGGAAAGGCCGCCGTCCGTCGGATGGGACGTTATGCCGTGGCCCCGTGTACGAGAGAGCCATACCCTGTGCACGTTAAAGAACACGCTGGATGGCCTTGACGGGAGGCTACCATCTGTCTCCCAACAGCTGTTCCAGTGGGTCTCCTCCTCCAACCTTCTCTGAGCCTTTGGAATCCATGTGACCTGGCCATTTAGCCCATGGTGTGCAAAAAAGTGCCGCTCAGAGGTAAAACAACCCAACCCAATTTAAGAATAAAGTTCAAGGTACATATGACATGCAGCAAGTACTAGAACAAAAAATGTTTTTAGGGGAGGGGGGGAGAATGGAATGGCGATGCATTATATGTATTATTATTTTGGTGACAGTTAAGGGAGGGGCGAAATAAATGATGGCGGAAAGAAAAAATGAAAAATTATTTATCGTACACGCCTTTGGCATTCACTTACTTCTCTTGAAGTATATAATTGCGTGCGGTTTGTGTTATTTTACCTCTGAGTGGCAATTTTTGCGCACGATAGACTAAAGGCCAGATCACAAGGACCCGTGGGCTCAGCAAAAGTTAAGGAAGGAAACAAATGAACAGCTTTTATGAACCAGATGGAAGACTCTGTCAAAGTCATCCGAAGTGTTATTTAACATGCACAGAGTATGGCTGCATATGGGGTCACGAATTAATGTCCCATCCGACGGGCGAAGGGCTTTCCAAACCCATCGGTGACGCCCTTTCTTATCGAGAGCATGGTGCAGGAACTCGAGCTCTGGATAGGATACGGCTCGTTGTCTTCTCTGCGGAGGGCTTACCTTCCTCATAGATCACTATGGCATATTAAACTGACACAGTTCCTGTCGGATCTTTATGGCAAGTAACTGCTAGAGGAATCATTCATTTTTTTAACCTTATGTAATAGAAATTTTGAAAGAGTTGCCCACTAACAAAATTTCGTAAGAGAAAAATACATCTTAATAATCTATGCAAAAACTCACAGATCTTTCCTTTTGCGTATATTATTGGTCTGACAGGTTGCCATAAAAAACATTATAATATCGTATAAAACAGGGTCAGATATGGGGAAGGGGGGGGAATATCAGTGAAGAAATAGTAACTGACATAAAATAATTATGAAGGAAAGTTTCCTCAATTATAAATATTTTCAAAGCAATAGTCTCATGTAAAAGGGGGCGGGGGTGACTCAGTCGTTAGCGCGTCAGGCTCGTAATCTGTAGTTCCCAGGTTCGAGTTCCAGCTGGGTCAGCGTTGAGATTTATCTCCGCAAAATTCCCGCCCTGCCCACGGTCAGTAGGGGACACCGATGGGCTTGGAAAGGCCGCAGTCCGTCGGATGGGACGTTAAGCCATGGCCGTGTGCGGGAGAGTCATACCCTGTGCACGTTAAAGAACACGCTGGATGGCCTTGACGGGAGGTTACCATCTGTCTCCCAACAGCCGTTTCAGTGGGTCCCCTCCCCCAACCTTCTCTGAGCCTTCGGGGTCCTTGTGACCTGGCCATTTAGCCCATGGTGTGCAAAAAAGTGCCGCTCAGAGGTAAAACAACCCAATTCATGTAAAAGTTTCTAAAGAAAGACTATCGTCATGAAAAATCTATAAAGAAATAGTGTTCTCAAGCAAAACATATGAAGAGAGAGTAACTTCATGAAGAAATTGTGACTTAAGAGTGGCAGATAATTTTGCGAAGCAGCGGTATCCTCAATGCAAAAGTTTGTGACCGAAGACTAATCTCAAACACACACACACAGAAAAGAGAAAGATTGTTAACGAATTTCACAGTTGAACAGATCACTATTAAAATTGTGAATAAAATCTACAGTTTTGTCGGAAAAAATGTCTATATAAAAAATTGTGGAGAATAAGTAATTTGTTATAAAGGAGGCCTTTGCTAGTTGGCTTATCAGTTACTGCCTGAGACCTTTTATAGACTCAAGAGGGGTGGGTTGGGTTGTTTTACCTCTGAGCGGCACTTTTTTGCACACCATGGGCTAAATGGCCAGGTCACATGGACCCCCGAAGGCTCGGAGAAGGTTGGGGGAGGGGACCCAATGGAACAGCTGTTGGGAGACAGATGTTAGCCTCCCGTCAAGGTCATCCAGCGTGTTCTTTAACGTGCACAGGGTATGGCTCTCCCGCACACGAGGCCACGGCTTAACGTCCCATCCGATGGACGGCGGCCTTTCCAAGCCCATCGGCGTCCCCTACTGACCGTGGGCAGGGCGGGGAATTTTGCGGAGAAAAATCTCAACGCTGACCCAGCTGGGACTCGAACCTGGGAACTACAGATTACGAGCCTGGCGCGCTACCGACTGAGCCACTCCGTATTTTTTTTTTGTCAGTGGGGAAAGTGGGATGCTTGAAGAGAACTCTCCCTTTTTTGTTTATTCTGTATTAGCTGAACAGTGCCCGGCACTTCCTGGGTCTCACTTTTCAGATGCAATCTGTACATTCAAACGTTTCGCTGCACAAAAGGTTAGTTTTGTGAGTACCATCCTCTTGCTACCTCTCTTCCCAACTCCTTTAGCACAGGGGGCGGGGGTGGCTCAGTCGGTAGCGCGCCAGGCTCGTAATCTGTAGTTCCCAGGTTCGAGTTCCAGCTGGGTCAGCGTTGAGATTTATCTCCGCAAAATTCCCCGCCCTGTCCACTGTCAGTAGGAGACACCGATGGGCTTGGAAAGGCAGCCGTCCGTCGGATGGGACGTTAAGCCGTGGCCCCGTGTGCGGGAGAGCCATACCCTGTGCACGTTAAAGAACACGCTGGATGGCCTTAACGGGATGCTACCATCTGTCTCCCAACAGCCGTATCAGTGGGTCCCCTCCCCCAATCTTCTCTGAGCCTTCGGGGTCCATGTGACCTGGCCATTTAGCCCATGGTGTGCAAAAAGTGCCGCTCAGAGGTAAAACAACCCAACCCTTTAGCACAGATTTAATAAGTAAATATGTTGATGTTGTAATAACGAATAAACGATTAAATGTGCAGTGTTGCCAACTCAGAAAGATGAAATCTTGATTAAACTTTCGAAAATGGCAGCAATGGTTTGGCAGCGATCACCGTTTCCCGTGTAATTATTTTTGCTTGTAGGAAACCATCCCAGGGGCATAGCTATGGAGGGGGGGGGGGGGTCCCCCAATGTAAATCGGAGTTGACAAAATTCGTAGCCACTTGGTAAAATACGGGAGAGTTGTGAAAATTAGGATTGTTTTTGTAAAATTAAGGAGATTTAGTAAAATCTTGGGGATGGTCAAATTTCGAAGTGACTTGGTAAACTTCAGGAGAGATGTAAAAAATTAGATTTTTTTTTTTGTAAAATTATGGCGCGTTGGCAGAATCGAGGATAGTTAGCAAATTCGAATCCACTTGGTAAAAAAAATACAGGAGAGTTGTGAAAATTGGGATTGGTTTTGCGAAATTAAGGAGAATTGGTAAAATTCGAAGTGGCTTGGTAAAGTTCAAATGAGATGTAAAATTTGGTATTTTTTTTTGTAAAATTATGGCGAGTTGGCAAAATCTTGGGAGAGTTGCGCCCCCCCCCCTCTCTCACATACACTGAACTTATTCTGGGTATGTCCCTGACAGAGACATAATTAAATTTATGTAAAGTTCTTATTTTTCTCAGTTGGAAAATTTTCTTTTCTCCCCCCCCCCCAACCATAGCACCTTCGCTACACTCCTGACCCGCCCCCCTCTTTTAGAATTTCAAGACCATTGCAACTTAGACAACCAAAAATACCTCTGTCCGATTTTGAAGCGTCTACTACGATTTCCTGTTGAGTTACGGCTGTCACAAACACACAGACAGACATTTCTTATTACAGATACAGCTTTTTTATATATCTGTAACTTTTTCTGGATGTAGATATTTATTTCTATATGGTGCGAAATGATTAAGGCGCTTGGCTCAAAGACCTGGGTTCGATCCTCGGATGAGGAATGAAGTGTTCTTTTCTGTGTTGTCTTTCTATTGAGGTTTCGCCTCCTCCACAATCTTTTCCATGGTGTATATTAATGGTTCTCGGTTAAACCTTTGTGACAAGCAGCTGCTTGAGAGGAAATTTCATTTCCTGACTTTCCTTTAGAGCAGGCGTGTCCAACCTTTTGACTTTCCTGGGCCACATTGAGTGAAGATTTGACTTCTCTGGGCCACACTTAGTGAAGATGAATTGTTTTGGGCCGCACATAAAATATATAATATAGTTAATGTATATAAATAATAAAACTTCATTTATTTTCTTATGTTTTTTATTATACAATTAAAAAACGGGCAACATTAAACTAGTGGGATATCAAAAACTCGCTGAAAATCACATAATCATGTTGAAAACTTATGTCGTAAACTTTACGATTTTGTGGGCCGCAGGTTGGACACGCCTGCTTTAGATCATAGTTTGGTTTCTTATATATTAAAATGCTGTTATATCCTAAAAACTTCGGGGGCGGAGGCGGCTCAGTCGGTAGCGCGCCAGGCTCGTAATCTGTAGTTCCCAGGTTCGAGTCCCAGCTGGGTCAGCGTTGAGATTTATCTCCGCAAAATTCCCCGCCCTGCCCACGGTTAGTAGGGGACACCGATGGGCTTGGAAAGGCCGCCGTCCGTCGGATGGGACGTTAAGCCGTGACCCCGTGTGCGGGAGAGCCATACCCTGTGCACGTTAAAGAACACGCTGGATGGCCTTGACGGGAGGCTACCATCTGTCTCCCAACAGCTGTTCCAGTGGGTCCCCTCCCCCAACCTTCTCTGAGCCTTCGGAGTCCATGTGACTTGGCCATTTAGCCCATGGTGTGCAAAAAAGTGCCGCTCAGAGGTAAAACAACCCAACCCTAAAAATTTCGAATAACTAACCAAATTCCTGATTTTTATCAGTAATTCAAATTTAGTTATGCCCCACCCCGAACTTTCCTGATTTTTATTCATCCCAATTTCCTTTTGTAGGACAGACAGAGCTTGAAGTGGTTGATACAATTGGCCACATCTGTTCCTTGACTTCGTCGGATATCGCACCAGTTTCATTCTGGTCAGGTTAAAGTACAAATCGACGGATGAATTCAGTTCACAAGCATTGCGTCCAGAACTTCTTAATTAGATCAACCACTGCTATTGGCTCACTTTAAAGAGGACAACATCCTTTACGCTTTGCTGGATCACCGGTCGGAATGGTTTCTGTTCGTTGATACTACCGCCATCTATCGGTAATTAACGTACCATTAAACTGCAGAATCTACAAATAGGATTAGAATCAAAATTGGGTTGTTTTACTTCTCAGCAGCACTTATTTGTACACAGTGAACTAAATGGACTTATATAAGGACCCCGGACCCACTGGACACAGGATGGGAAAAGGGACCCACCGGACACGGCAAAGCTCTCGGCCACCAGGACGGTTGATGCCTGCATGCTCTCTATATATATTATTGCATATATTGTACTAATTGATGCTAGGTAATGTAAACATGACTTGAGCCCCACTGCGAAAGTCCTTGTATGAAAAATCTGCACAATCCAGTAGTTCCTAGACGTCTTTGTCTCATATGTAGCACCCCCCTCTAAAAAAAAATTCAAACATATATTTACTTTGCTCTCCCCACTTCTCTTTCCAAAATCTGCGGACTTCTCTAATTTGTCTTCTTTCATAAGGGGGGGGGGGGAAGGCTCAGTCGGTAGCGCTCCAGGTTCGCAATCTGCATTTCCCTGGTTCGAGTCTCAGCTGGGCCAGCTTTGAGATTTATCTCCGCAAAACTCCCGGCCCGCTCTGGGTCAATGGGTGTCGCCGAAAGGCTTGGAAAGGCTGCCGTGCGTCGGATGGGATCTTAAGCCGTGGCTCCATGTCTGAGAGAGCCATACCACGTGCACATTAAAGAACATGCTCTTGGCGGGAGGCTATCCAGAGTTTCTCCTAAGACACGCTGGATAGTCTTAGAGTCTGTCTCCTAAGAGTTGTCCAGTGGATCGACTTCCCCTAATCTTCTGTAATCCCTTTCGTGATCTGAGCATTTAGTTCATCGTTTGCGAAAAAGAGCAGCTCGGAGGTCAAACAACTTTGGGTTGGGTTGTTTTACCTCTGAGCGGCACTTTTTTGCACACCATGGGCTAAATGGCCAGGCCACATGGACCCCGAAGGCTCAGAGAAGGTTGGGGGAGGGGACCCACTGGAACAGTTGTTGGGAGACAGATGGTAGCCTCCCGTCAAGGCCATCCAGCCTGTTCTTTAACGTGCACAGGGTATGGCTCTCCCACACACGGGGCCACGGCTTAACGTCCCATACGACGGACGGCGGCCTTTCCAAGCCCATCAGTGTCCCCTATTGACCGTGGGCAGGGCGGGGAATTTTGCGGAGATAAATCTCAACGCTGACCCAGCTGGGACTCGAACCTGGGAACTACAGATTACGAGCCTGGCGCGCTACCGACTGAGCCACCCCCGCCCCAGGTCAAACAACCCAACCCAGTCTTCTCTCGTACATTCTTGATACACCTCTCAATAATTGGGCGGAGAGCCGGGACCCGACCCCATGGGGAAAACTCGTATTCTGTCTTACGACACTACACGAGTGGCGTGGCATGAGAAGCCTGCAAGTAGAAGATAAAAGTTTGTCTCAGAGGAGACCAGTAGGGACTTGGAGTATGGGTGGCGTTATAGGGGGTGCGGAGCGCAGTCCGGCTTTAATGATACAACTAACTTCTCCGTAATATGGAAATGACCCCAAAAATCGCTTTCATTGTCGCCACAAGGCAAATAGAGTTTGACGTGACGCTGTCGGCCGGTGAATGGCCAATATCGCACGTGCTGCAGTCACAAAAAGAGCACCCCCTGCCAGCCAACTGTCCTTGCATCACTCACGTAGTGGCGCCATTACACGCCAACCTTCCACCCTACACGGTTCTTCCCTTTCCTGTCTTTTGTTTCCCAGTTTGCATTCCTCTCTATTCCATCCCACTGCCTCATATCGAGCATTTACTTTCTCTCTACATTCACGTGCGGACAAATTGTGCACACACAGAAAGACAGAGCGACAAAAAAAGAAGTCGTCGTCTTCCGTTTTGTAATTACTGATGACGATGTGAATGTGTTTGCAGAGAGTTAGGAAGCTACGCCCTTTCATTTGGATCCCGCCCTTCTTGCCCGTGCTGCTACAGATGGAGTCAATAGATTCACAATGGCTTCTGAATATAATAGACGTGGCTACTACTTCGTGACGAGAGTTGTTGACGTCGCAGATCGCTGTTGCGTGTTGACACTCTTGAAAACATCTCACGCAGTGAAACGCTGAGCAAGTCGGTGGGTGATGAACAGATAGATGGGAGCGAGAAACCAGACAAAGGAAGACAATGCCACCACTTGTTGTCATCGCACTGGACGGATTTACCACCTCACCAAGGTCAAAGTCATCTAAGATAACAAAGAAAGAGATTAGAACTTCTGTGTTAACGAATGCATGCTAAATTTAGATTTTGAGGAAGCTCAATCCCGTGGCCGAGTGGTTAGCGCGCTTAGCTACTGATCTACGGGACCTGGGTTCGAGCCCCGGGTAAGGCATGGATGTTTGTGTTGTTTCCTGCTGAGGTCCTGCCATCCTCTCAGATCTTCTACTGTGGCATATAAACTGACAGGCTCCTGTCAGACCTCTGTGGCAAGCAGCTGCTTGAGGGGATATTTATTTTTTATTACATTGAGGCAGAATGTTTGTTTTCCTGACATGACACCCAAATTGGAGGTCATTTCGTTTCGATAAACGCAATCACACATCACAATATTGAATACTTAGCTTTCGTGAAATGATTAATTAGATTGGAGGTGTTTTCACCCTCTTGTAGTCCTGAATTTATATTATTTTTCTATATTAATATATATTATGGCCGAGTGGTTAGCGCACTTGGCTACTAATCTAAGGGATCTGGGTTCGAGCCCCGGGTAAAGGCGTGGATGTATGTGTCGTTTTTCTACTGAGGTCCTGCCATCCTCTCAGAACTTCCACTGTGACATATAAACTGTCAGACCTCTGCGGCAAGCAGCTGCTTGAGGGGGTATTTATTTTTTAATTAGCATTCTAGATCATCAACACATAAAAATTTTGTATCGCTTTGTTCCTCTTGGTATTGTTTTACATCCGAGCTGCATTTTTTTTGTACAGAATGGGCTAAATGGCCAATCACAAAGAGCTTAACGGCTCAGAGAAGGTAACGAAAAGGAACCCACTGGACAGATGTTAGGAGACAGATGGAAGCCTCCCGTCAAAGCCATCCAGCGTATTCTTTAACGCGCACTGAGTATGGCTCTCCCGCACACGTAGCCACGGCTTAACGTCCCATTCGACGGACGAACAGTTGTCTTTCCAAGTCCGACGGAACCCTTTTCCACCGAGGACAGGGTGGGGGTTAGGGAAGATAAGTCTTAACGGTAACAATTAGGGAAGATAAGTCTCAACGGTTGGGGAGTGGTGCCCAAGAGACTGGATTTCCATTTAAATATAACACTTCCACTTTCATTTCAGAGGTCTTTAAAAATGCATGAACTACACGTGAGTTTCGGGATTGTTTGCCTCTATTACCCATACTAGCATTCTCAGAGGGTTTCATGACTTTCCCCTGGATCCGCCTCCTGATGGAGAGTAATTTAATAATTGCTTCAGATGTCAAACTTCAAACACCAATGAAAACATCCGTTTTTTTTTTGAACAACGAATAACATCAGAAGCATAAAATATCTTCTGTAAGGTCAGATGCATTTGCACATAAAAAAAGCTTTTAGTGGTCAATCACTGTTACTCTTATAACCACTCTGGAGATTTAATCTGGGTAAGTTAGAGTGGCTAGCAACGTTGATCGGTATGTGTGCATTTAGGTAGTTTAGTTTCAGGGCTCACTACGATTTTAATCTGGTTGGTTTGTGTCTTGAAATTTTATGACAACTATCAATTCCCTAATGATGTAAATGTCTTTGACGAAAACCAGTTTCTTTATTTTAAGCAAATTGACACAGCACCTGCCTCGCTTTCAAAATCTTATCATGGGATCAAGCTTAACGGAAATTGATTGCATTGGAGGTCGCATATCATTCGATTCATTCGCTTCATTCCAGACATAGCTTTTCGTTATTGCTACACACCTTTCCTAAGTTAATTTCTTGTTTCACCGTTGAGCAAACATTTTTAAAAATCTTAATAGTAGTAAATATACTATAATAATAATAATATTAATATAAGTGTTTGAAAATTGCCATCTCAAGCATTTCAGAATGCAAACAAAGTTGGCTCTTCGGCGATTTGAATGACAGAATCATAAGGATCCAAAGACGCAGAACAAAGTTAGTAGAAGAAATCAGTTTCTTAGTCCTACTACGGCGGAAATATATAAACGTTTCAGGATGCAGACTCCTTTTAATTTAGCAGTGGCTCAGTTGGCAGCGCGCCAGGCTCGTAATCTGCAGTTCCCAGGTTCGAGTCGCAGCTGGGTCAGCGTTGAGATTTATCTCCGCAAAATTCCCCGCCCTGCCCACGGTCAGTAGAGGACACCTATTGGCTTGGAAAGGCAGCCGTTCGTCGGATGGGACGTTAAGCCGTGGCCCCGTGTGCGGGAGAGCCATACCCTGTGCACGTTAAAGAACACGCTGGATGGCGTTGTCGGGAGGCTACCATCTGTCTCCCAACAGCTGTTCCAGTGGGTCCCCTCCCCCAACCTTCTCTTAGCCTTCGGTGTCCTTGTGACCTGGCCATTTAGCCCATGGTGTGCAAAAAAGTGCCGTTCAGAGGTAAAACAACGCAACCTGTTTAAAGAGAGAATGGAGATATTTTGGGATCTTAAATGTCGAATGCAGCTAGGCTTGTTCTCGCTGTTCTTCCCAATGGAGCTGAACGATTCTTTCTCTACACGAAATAAAAACGGAAGGTCACATTTAACAGAAACAATTTGTACGAATTTCATTCTCATGCATTTTTCCGTTATGTTGTTAATGCAATTGCACCGTGGGGACGAACTACAAAATGCTCAGAAAACCTTACTGGAAAAAAAACAATAATTAGTATCTTATTCTATAATGCCGTCCCGTGGTCGAGTGGTTAGCACGCTTGGCTACTGATCTACGGGACCTGGGTTCGAGCCCCGGGTAAGGCATGGATGTATGTGTCGTTTTTCTGCTGAGGTCCTGCCATCCTCTCAGACCTTCTACTATGGCATATAAACTGGCAGGCTCCTGTCAGATCTCTGTGGCAAGCAGCTGCTTGAGGGGGTATTTATTTATTTTATTTATTCTATAATAGATGTATTTCCGAAGGGACGGGGCGATCGTTGCGTGACATCATTGGTGGAAGAACGGTTCTGTTCCCTGTGGTACCACGTGTACTTGAGCGATTGATCCCAAATTTGGTGTGGCGATCCCACTTATATCTAACTATGTTATAATGGGTTAAGAAGTCGGGTTCATGGTTACCGTGGATCGGGAGTAATCCCTACAAGCATCCGAAATTTCTGGGGAGACAACACCACATGAATGGAGTAGTAAATTATCGATTAAGATTATTCATGAATGAAATAGTACGTTGGCGATGGAAAATGTTATGAATGGAGTTTCGCTGAAACTTTTTGGTTTAACTAGAATACGATATATTTCCAGAACATTGAAGGACTATTCTGACTAAAGGAAAACATTGAAAGAAATTCAAAGGAAATTTTTTGCATTTGGAAATACTCCAGAAACGCAAAAATGCTTAGTGCGAACAAGATAAATTTAATATCAATCAAAAATCTTGATTTGGCCAGTTTTTAAGGAATTTTTTTAATCTTTTTTTTTAATTGCTAAATGACGGAGATAACCTCGAAGCTCTATCAGGCTTGTCCTGGTTTCTCATATAACATACAAGCTCAGCACAAGAACACACTATGCAGGACACGAACCCAGACCCTGGCAACTTCGAGAGAAAACACGATGCTACAGCACCACTGAAGCGGCACATTTACCACGTAAAGGACCCGGGGAAATTCCTATCAGGAAAAGAATCATCAGTTGAGATTACTCCCTGTTCTAGAAAAGAAAAACATATAAAAATTTTGTATCGTTTTGTTCCTCTTGGTATTGTTTTACATCCGAGCTGCATTTTTTTTGTACAGAATGGGCTAAATGGCCAATCACAAAGAGCTTAACGGCTCAGAGAAGATAACGAAAAGGAACCCACTGGACAG
Source organism: Ryuthela nishihirai (assembly GCA_038380435.1). Taxonomy (NCBI): domain Eukaryota; kingdom Metazoa; phylum Arthropoda; class Arachnida; order Araneae; family Heptathelidae; genus Ryuthela; species Ryuthela nishihirai. The sequence continues at coordinate 41,241,861 of JAWZYU010000011.1, read as the reverse complement.
ATGTTAGGAGACAGATGGAAGCCTCCCGTCAAAGCCATCCAGCGTATTCTTTAACGCACACTGAGTATGGCTCTCCCGCACACGTAGCCACGGCTTAACGTCCCATTCGACGGACGGACGGTTGCCTTTCCAAGCCCAACGGAACTCTTTTTCACCGAGGACAGGGTGGGGTTTAGGGAAGATAAGTCTCAACGGTAACAGTTAGGGGAGATAAGTCTCAACGGTAAATCAGTTGGGACTCGAACCCGGAACAAACTGGAACTTATGATATATGCACGATTGCTCTATTCACAACTGCAATCATTAATGAAAGGCTCGACCTAAATATTTCTCTCTTGAAATGTTGAAATGGAAAAATTCCAACGTCCATGGAAGCAGATGGTGTCTAAATTGTAGCAAATTCTAAATGAGTGTGGAGAATGGGGAACGAATTAAAAGGCTGGACTGTTTTACCTCTGAACGGCACTTTTTTGCACACCATGGGCTAAATGGCCAGGTCACATGGACCCCGAAGGCTCAGAGAAGGTTGTGGGAGGGGACCCACTAGAACAGCTGTTGGGAGACAGATGGTAGCCTTCCGTCAAGGCCATCCAGCGTGTTCTTTAACGTGCAGAGGGTATGGCTCTACCCGCACACGGGGCGACGGCTTAACGTCCCATCCGACGGACGGCGGCCTTTCCAAGCCCATCGGTGTCCTCTATTGACCATGGGCAGGGCGGGGAATTTTGCGGAGATAAATCTCAACGTTGACCCAGCTGGGACTCAAACCTGGGAACTGCAGATTACGAGCCTTGCGCGCTACCATCTGAGCAAAGAGACTGAATTTCCACTAAAATATAACACTTCCTCTTTCGTTTCAGAGGTCTTTAAAAATGCATGAACTACACGTGAGTTTCGGGATTTTTTGCCTCTATTTCCCATACTAGCATTCTCAGAGGGTTTCATGACTTTCCCCTGGATCCGCCTCCTGATCCCCGGCCCCGAATTAAAAGGAGTCTGCATCCTAAAACATTTATATATTACCGCCATAGTAGGACTAAGAAACTGAATTCTTCTACTAACCTTGTTCTGCGTCTTTGGATCCTTATGATTCTGTCATTCAAATCGCTGAAGAGCCAACTTTGTTTGCATTCTGAAATGCTGGAGATGGCAATTTTCAAACACTTATATTAATATTATTATTATTATAGTATATTTACTACTATTAAGATTTTTAAAAATGTTTGCTCAACGGTGAAACAAGAAATTAACTTAGGAAAGGTGTGTAGCAATAACGAAAAGCTATGTCTGGAATGAAGCGAATGAATCGAATGATATGCGACCTCCAATGCAATCAATTTCCGTTAAGCTTGATCCCATGATAAGATTTTGAAAGCGAGGCAGGTGCTGTGTCAATTTGCTTAAAATAAAGAAACTGGTTTTCGTCAAAGACATTTACATCATTAGGGAATTGATAGTTGTTATAAAATTTCAAGACACAAACCAACCAGATTAAAATCGTAGTGAGCCCTGAAACTAAACTACCTAAATGCACACATACCGATCAACGTTGCTAGCCACTCTAACTTACCCAGATTAAATCTCCAGAGTGGTTATAAGAGTAACAGTGATTGACCACTAAAAGCTTTTTTTATGTGCAAATGCATCTGACCTTACAGAAGATATTTTATGCTTCTGATGTTATTCGTTGTTCAAAAAAAAAACGGATGTTTTCATTGGTGTTTGAAGTTTGACATCTGAAGCAATTATTAAATTACTCTCCATCAGGAGGCGGATCCAGGGGAAAGTCATGAAACCCTCTGAGAATGCTAGTATGGGTAATAGAGGCAAAAAATCCCGAAACTCACGTGTAGTTCATGCCTTTTTAAAGACCTCTGGAATGAAAGGAGGAATGTGTTATATTTAAATGGAAATCCAGTCTCTTGGGCACCACTCCCCAACCGTTGAGACTTATCTTCCCTAATTGTTAGCGTTGAGACTTATCTTCCCTAACTGTTACCGTTGAGACTTATCTCCCCTAACTGTTAACGTTGAGACTTATCTCTCCTAACTCTTACCGTTGAGACTTATCTCCCCTAACTGTTACCGTTGAGACTTATCTCCCCTAACTGTTACCGTTGAGACTTATCTCCCCTAAATGTTACCGTTGAGACTTATCTCCCCTAACTGTTACCGTTGAGACTTATCTCCCCTAACTGTTACCGTTGAGACTTATCTTCCCTAAACCCCACCCTGTCCTCGGTGGAAAAGGGTTACGTTGGGCTTAGCAAGGCAACCGTTCGTCCGTCGAATGGGACGTTAAGCCGTGGCTACGTGTGTGGGAGAGCCATACTCAGTGCGCGTTAAAGAATACGCTGGATGGCTTTGACGGGAGGCTTCCATCTGTCTCCTAACATCCGACCTAATGGAACATCTGTTGGGAGACAGATGGTAGCCTCCCGTCAAGGCCATCCAGCGTGTTCTTTAACGTGCACAGGGTATGGCTCTCCCTCATACGGGGCCACGGCTTAACGTCCCATCCGACGGACGGCGGCCTTTCCAAGCCCATCGGTGTCCCCTACTGACCGTGGGCAGGGCGGGGAATTTTGCGGAGATAAATCTCAACGCTGACGCAGCTGGGACTCGAATCTGGGAACTACAGATTACAAGCCTGGCACACTACCGACTGAGCCACCTCCTCTTTAAGCAGAAAAACAGAATTGTGAAAATAATGTTCTTCTTCAGGAAAACAGGTAGAAGCTAAACTCTCTAAAAGGATTAGAGACTTTCTTGTTTACGCCAGTGGGAACCAAAGTTATATGTGCCCTAATTTCTGAAATACGCTTTTCAGGCAGATATATTATTGAAGAAAAATCAAAGTTTTCAATTAAATCTATCCAAATTTCTAGTTTTCAGTTCATTCGATATTCAAAGAGTTATGTAGTCTGAAGATTCAGATAGAAGACTTGAATAAAACATTCTTCCGTTTGTATTCAGTCACGTTTTTCCTTAAACAGCTTTTTTTTTTAAAAAGTTACAAAGCATCGAATTTAGTTTACTTCTGGCATAGCGTGGATTTTTTTTATTTTCATTTATTTATTTTTTGTTTAGGCAGTATATACATCTGACTTGAATGACATTACAACTGATCAGTTACATCGATAAATGCCTTCCATTCCATCATTTATCTCATACACGAAGAAAACAGTTTTTTTTAAATCTAATTTCCATCATTTTGTCTGCCCGCTGTACATTTTCTTAGTAGTTGAAGTTTATTACCGTTTTCAAGGTTGATGAGTCTTCTTGCTAGAGCACTCATTCGTCGACTGTTACTCGTCATCGTTGGGCGAGCAAGCGAATCGAAACCTCATGAAATATTCAGTCAGTGAGTCATCACGTGGTTTCAGAAGAACACCACACTAAACGAAAGGATCTGCTTCGCCTCTGCGGCCAGTAATCCGCTCTACGGACCATTTTGCACACATCCGCACTCACCGTAAATCACGGGAGAGTTTGGGAGGTCCAAGGCCGACCAAAGCATGTGCCATATCTTGAACTGCGTGTTATAGCAGATATTGCTTTCCATGCGTGGTGTATCGTTCGTAGAATTTTTTCGCATACTTTGTGATGGACAGAGGATGTGTCAGTTAAACTGATGGTTATCTTTGACAGCTAGCTCGCCGGCGGTTAAAGTGGGAGTTCAGTAGGAAAACGAAATTCATCGAAATTTCTGACCGTTTCTAGGGTACAAAATATTTCAAGTTACCTGTTTCTATAAAATTTTCAACGATACTTCAAGCTTCCGGTCTCTCAAAAAACAGGCTAATAATTTTTTTAATGGTATTGCGCTGGCATACGATAATCCTGTGCCTGAAGACCGAGTTCGACCTTCAGATACAGGTATTAGCATAGGCATTCGGATTTTGGGTTGGGTTACCTCTGAGCGGGGGCGGGGGGTGGTTCAGTCGGTAACGCACCAGGCTAGTAATCTGTAGTTCCCAGGTTCGAGTCCCAGCTGGGTCAGCGTTGAGATTTATCTCCGCAAAATTCCCCGCCCTGCCCACTGTCAGTAGGTAACACCGATGGGCTTGAAAAGGTCGCCGTCCGTCGGATGGGACGTTAAGCCGTGGCCCCGTGTGCGGGAGAGCCATACCCTGTGCACGTTAAAGAACACGCTGGATGGCCTTGACGGGAGGTTACCACCTGTCTCCCAACAGCTGTTCCAGTGGGTCCCCTCCCCCAACCTTCTCTGAGACTTCGGGGTCCATGTGATCTGGCCATTTAGCCCATGGTGTTCAAAAAAGTGCCGCTCAGAGGTAAAACAACTCAACCCTTCCTATATTAAAAGAAAAAAACGTCAATACTCCCCCAACGTTGCACCTCAACCACTCTCTCTAGGAGCAAGAAAAGAGAGCAAAATTATTAAATAAGAAACTTACATATATTGAGCACTGATTCACAAGATATTTCTGCTAATTGCCAATATGTCATTGAGTCTTATTTTTGTCTGCCGAAACATTCTGGCGTGGCAATAAAATATCCGAAGATTTCACTTGATATCTCTCAGTCTGCTTCATCAGCATCTGACCTTTCTCGCTCGTCGTTCAGGAATGTTCTCATTTCCTAATCGATTACTTCTCATGCTGGTCACATACCGACACCAATGCCATTCCTTCTTATACAAGATGCTGCTCACAACAAGCGATTGGTATTTAGTTTCCGCAACAGAGGGTCTAACTTCGTAAAGAACATGATTAGAAGATCAGTAACACGGATTAAGGATTGGATTGCTTTACCTCTGAGCGGAATCTTTTTCCACACAATGAGATAAATGATCGGGATTCCTAGAGCTCAAAGCCGGGTAGCGAAAAGCGGTCTACTGGGCAACTGCTAGGAGACAGATGGAAAGCTTCCATTAATACTATCCAGTTTGTTCTTTAACTTACAGAGGATAGGATTCTCATTAGCCAGTGCATGGCTTCGGCTTAACTTATTTTCTGGCGGACGACGACCTTTTTAGGTCCATTGGTGACCCCTTTATCACAGAAGGAGATCTGGTTTAGCAAATGAAAGGAAAAGGAGTAACAATTCGAATCTTGAACATTTCTCACAAACGTGGAGCGCCATCGAATGAGGATCCTCCTCCTTCTCCATTAAACAGTTGAAAATTCACCTGCGAATATGACCTAGTTAAAGCAGATTTCCAGTAAGACAATGCCTCAAAATCTCTATCTTTTGGGCTATCAGACGACAATACTGTTGCTAACAACACATAAAATGGCGATATCCATGGTGCCAGGAATATCAAGCAGGTATCGTGGACAATTGGGGAAAAACTGTTCTGTACGTTTCTTTCTGTACCATGCAGATAAGCGCGACATGGCGAAAGCAGAACTCTCCGCTTTCGCCATAAGTCGCACTTATCTGCATGGTACAGAAAGAAACGTACAGAACAGTTTTTTCCCAATTGTCCACGATACCTGCTCGATATTCCTGGCACCATGGATATCGCCGTTTTATGTGTTGTTAGCAACAACAGTTTTGTCGTCTGATAGCCCAAAAGATAGAGATTTTGAGGCATTGTCCTACTGGAAATCTGCTGGCTGAATTGGTAGAGCACCAGGCTCTTAATCTGCAATTTCCAGGTTCGACCACCACCCTGGGTCAGTAGAGGACACCAATGGGCTTGGAAAAACGCCGTCATTCGGATGGGACGTTAAGCTGTGACCCCGTGTGCGAGAGAGCCATATTCTTTGAATGTTAAAGAGCACACTGGATGGCCTTGACGGGAGGTTTCCATCTGTCTTCTAACATTTGTCCAATGGGTCTCTTTTCGTTACCTTCTCTGAGCCCTTAAGCTCATTGTAAGTAAGTGGCCATTTAGCCCATTTTGTGGAAAAAAGTGCAGCTCAGAGGTAAAACAATCCGATGTATGGCGAAAGGAACCTCATGAGCATTTACAGTCATAGTCATCTTTGAACATGAAAATCACTATGTTATCGGACTCGTATTGTACAGGAAAGGTATGCAGAACAATCGCTTGACGTCACTCCTTTCACATCGACATCCAACCCGCCAGAGGGGCGGGGGTGGCTTAGTCGGTAGCGCTCCAGTCTTGTAATCTGTAGTTCCCAGGTTCCAGTCCCATCTGGGCCAGCATTGAGATTTATCTTCGCAAAATTCCCCGCCTTGCCCACTGTCAATATGGGACACCGATGGACTTGGAAACCCCTTCGTCCCTCGGATGGGACGTTAAGCCGTGGTCCCGTGTGCGCGAGAGCCATACCCTGTGCACGTTAAAGAACACGCTGGATGGCCTTGACGGGAGGCTACCATTTGTCTCCCAACCTTCTCTGAGTTTACGGTGTCCATGTAACCTGGCCATTTAGCCCATGGTATGCAAAAAAAAGTGCCGCTCAGAGGTAAAACAACCCAACCCAACCCACAAGATCTCAACCCCATCGAACATCTACAGGATGCTTGGAACGGGTTATCTGATAGGATCGTACACTAGTGATCACTGTGATGGGTGCTTTACTGTCAGCGTCTCTGAACTTATCTCTATCGGTCACTTCATGGATAAAAGCAGAATAACCGTTACATTTAAATGCGTTGTTGGGTTGTTTTACCTCTGAGCGGCAGGTTTTTGCACACCATGGGCTAAATGGCCAGGTCACATTGACCCCGAAAGCTCAGAGAAGGTTGGGGGAGGGGACCCACTGGAACAGCTGTTGGGAGACAGATGTTAGCCTCCCGTCAAAGCCATCCAGTGTGTTCTTTAACGTGCACAGGGTATGGCTCTCCCACACACGGGGCCACGGCTTAACGTCCCATCCGACGGACGGCGGCCTTTCCAAGCCCATCGGTGTCCCCTACTGACCGTGGGCAGGGCGGGGAATTTTGCAGAGATAAATCTCAACGCTGACCCAGCTGGAACTCGAACCTGGGAACTACAGATTACGAGCCTGGCGCGCTACCGACTGAGCCACCCTCGCCCCATATTTAAATGCGAATGAAAAGCGTAAGAAAAACATAGAAATTATATAAAAAAAATTCTTTTAACAAAATATTAATTGGGTAATATTCAATACTTTAAGTTAATCTATCATTCACAATGAGTCTAAAATGTAAGAATTATTGATATTCATAAATCCCTTCTGTGCAAAAAACAATGTATTTTTTGTATAAACCGTAACCAGTTAGCTTGCGGAACTTAATTGACACGATTGTCATTAAAAATTCTTCATTTTCTTCTTTCATTACAAGTATTAATCTTCTGTAAAGATCAAAATTACTTCTTTATGTCATTAAAATGATTTTTGAATTAAAAATTAATTGCATTTCTGCGAAGGTATTAACTTTTTTCTTATTTTTGCACAAGTTTTCTCCATTCTTATAACAAAACAACACAATTGCTTTCATAACGACAGCGCAAGGGAAAAAAAAGTACGATACAACCAAGGACATCGAAAATGAAACTTTTATGAACAAACTTGTCTTTAATTAAAAAATGACTCTCAAAAGTTGGGTTGGGTTGTTTTACCTCTGAGCGGCACTTTTTTGCACACCATGGGCTAAATGGCCAGGTCACATGGACCCCGAAGGCTCAGAGAAAGTTGGGGGAGGGGACCCACTGGAACAGCTGTTGGGAGACAGATGGTAGCTTCCCGTCAAGGCCATCCAGCGTGTTCTTTAACGTGCACAGGGTATGGCTCTCCCACACATGGGGCCACGGCTTAACGTCCCATCCGACGGACGGCGGCCTTTCCAAGCCCATCGGTGTCCCCTACTGACCGTGGGCAGGGCGGGGAATTTTGCGGAAATAAATCTCAACGCTGAGCCAGCTGGGACTCGAACCTGGGAACTACAGATTACGAGCCTGGCGCGCTACCGACTGAGCCACCCCCGCCCCACTCTCAAAAGTAAGAATCTATTCAAAATAGTGATGTGCAGTAGAATAAATATTTTCTCTTTCTCCATTCCTTTAAAGAAATAAGCCAGAGTGTTGTTATGTTTTTTTTTGCCTTCGTCTGTATTCGCGTATAAGAATATTTAAAAATCGCGCACTGTGCTCGACAACGGTTGATTGCTGATGGGTGAAATCCGGACTGGAAGCAGATTAAAAAACACTTGGAGTAAATGCTGCGAGAGAAAAAAAAAAGCGTTGGAAATCCGCAAATTCACATAGTGTCCTAAATTTTCTCCATGGTCGCTGAAAAAGCGTCCTCTACTTTTCAAATATGGTACTGAAAATAAAGGAACCAAATGCAAACTAATTGCATAGGAGACTACGCTATGCTACCAAAAAATTGGAATAAACTGAAATATTACTTAAAGTACTTTAACTTTTTTCCGCAAAATTCCCCGCCCTGCCCACTGTCAGTAGGTAACACCGATGGGCTTGAAAAGGTCGCCGTCCGTCGGATGGGACGTTAAGCCGTGGCCCCGTGTGCGGGAGAGCCATACCCTGTGCACGTTAAAGAACACGCTGGATGGCCTTGACGGGAGGCTACCATCTGTCTCCCAACAGCTGTTCCAGTGGGTACCCTCCCCCAACCTTCTCTGAACATTCGGTGTCCATGTGATCTGGCCATTTAGCCCATAGTGTGCAAAAAAGTGCCGCTCAGAGGTAAAACAACCCAAACCTCTTGCGGCACTTTTTTGCACACCATGGGCTAAATGGCTAGGTCACAAGGACTCACAAGGCTCGGATCCATTCGGCAGCCTCCGTCAAGGCCATCCAGCGTGTTCTTTAACGTGCACGGTCCGCAGTTTAACGTCCCATCTGACGACGGCAGCCTTTCCAAGCCCACCGGTGTCCCCTATTGAGCAGGGAGTTTTGCGGAGATAAATTTCAACGCTGGCTTAGGAGGGGCTCGAACTAGGAACAACAGATTACGAGCCTGGCGCGCTACCGACTGAGCTATCCCACCCCACTATTTGCGGAGTTATCGGGATATGAAAAAATGTCTTAGGTCAAATTTTTAGGAACTACTTGTAGAGTTATCGGGATATGAAAAGTATTTATAACATTGCATCAAAAGGTATAATGTTTTCAATATAAAGTAATCGCTACGAGGTAAAACAAAAAAATGATAAACTTTCGACTAAAGCATCTCTTGGAGTCTGATCACTTAGATAATAAGGGGCGGGGGTAGCTCAGTTGGTAGCGCGCCAGGCTCGTAATCTGTAGTTCCCAGGTTCGAGTCCCAGCTGGGTCAGCGTTGAGATTTATCTCCTCAAAATTCCCCGCCCAAGGTCAGTAGGGGACACGATGGGCTTGGAAAGGCCGCCGTCCGTTGGATGAGACGTTAAGCAGTGGCACCGTGTGTAGGAGAGCCATACCCTGTGCACGTTAAAGAACACCCTGGATGGCCTTGACGGGAGGCTACCATCTGTCTCCCAACAGCTGTTCCAGTGGGTCCCCTCCCCCAACCTTCTCTGAGCCTTCGGGGTCCATGTGACCTGGCCATTTAGCCCACGGTGTTCAAAAAAGTGCCGCTCAGAGGTAAAACAACCCAACCCTTCCTATATTAAAAGAAAAAAACGTGAATACTCCCCCAACGTTGCACCTCAACCACTCTCTCTAGGAGCAAGAAAAGAGAGCAAAATTATTAAATAAGAAACTTACATATATTGAGCACTGATTCACAAGATATTTCTGCTAATTGTCAATATGTCATTGAGTCTTATTTTTGTCTGCCGAAACATTGTGGCGTGGCAATAAAATATCCAGAGATTTCACTTGATATCTCTCAGTCTGCTTCATCAGCATCTGACCTTTCTCGCTCGTCGTTCAGGAATGTTCTCATTTCCTAATCGATTACTTCTCATGCTGGTCACATACCGACACCAATGCCATTCCTTCTTATACAAGATGCTGCTCTCAACAAGCGATTGGTATTTAGTTTCCGCAACAGAGGGTCTAACTTCGTAAAGAACATGATTAGAAGATCAGTAAAACGGATTAAGGATTGGATTGCTTTACCTCTGAGCGGAATCTTTTTCCACACAATGAGATAAATGATCGGGATTCCTAGAGCTCAAAGCCGGGTAGCGAAAAGCGGTCTACTGGGCAACTGCTAGGAGACAGATGGAAAGCTTCCATTAATACTATCCAGTTTGTTCTTTAACGTACAGAGGATAGGATTCTCATTAGCCAGTGCATGGCTTCGGCTTAACTTATTTTCTGGCGGACGGCGACCTTTTTAGGTCCATTGGTGACCCCTTTATCACAGAAGGAGAGATGGTTTAGCAAATGAAAGGAAAAGGAGTGAGAATTCGAATCTTGAATATTTCTCACAAACGTGGAGCGCCATCGAATGAGGATCCTCCGCCTCCTCCACCTAACAGTTGAAAATTCACCTGCGAACATTACCTAGTTACAGTACCTCAAAATCTCTATCTTTTGGGCTATCAGACGACAAAACTGTTGCTAACAACACATAAAATGGCGATATCCATGGTGCCAAGAATATCAAGCAGGTATCGTGGACAATCGGGGAAAAACTGTTCTGTACGTTTCTTTCTGTACCATGCAGATAAGCGCGACTTATGGCGAAAGCAGAACTCTCCGCTTTCGAACTGCTCCGCTTTCGCCATAAGTCGCGCTTATCTGCATGGTACAGAAAGAAACGTACAGAACAGTTTTTTCCCAATTGTCCACGATACCTGCTCGATATTACTGGCACCATGGATATCGCCACTTTATGTGTTGTTAGCAACAGTTTTGTCGTCTGATAGCCCAAAAGATAGAGATTTTGAGGCATTGTCCAACTGGAAATCTGCTGGCTGAATTGGTAGAGCACCAGGCTCTTAATCTGCAATTTCCAGGTTCGACCACCACCCTGGGTCAGTAGAGGACACCAATGGGCTTGGAAAAACGCCGTCATTCGGATGGGACGTTAAGCTGTGACCCCGTGTGCGAGAGAGTCATACTCTTTGAATGTTAAAGAGCACACTGGATGGCCTTGACGGGAGGTTTCCATCTGTCTTCTAACATTTGTCCAATTGGTCTCTTTTCGTTACCTTCTCTGAGCCCTTAAGCTCATTGTAAGTAAGTGGCCATTTAGCCCATTTTGTGGAAAAAAGTGCAGCTCAGAGGTAAAACAATCCAACGTATGGCGAAAGGAACATCATTCAATGGACCTCATGAGCATTTACAGTCATAGTCATCTTTGAACATGAAAATCACTATGTTATCGGACTCGTATTGTACAGGAAAGGTATGCAGAACAATCGCTTGACGTCACTCCTTTCACATCGCCATCCAACCCACCAGAGGGGCGGGGGTGGCTTAGTCGGTAGCGCTCCAGTCTTGTATCAGGTTCGAGTCCCATCTGGGCCAGCATTGAGATTTATCTTCGCAAAATTCCCCGCCTTGCCCACTGTCAATATCGGACACCGATGGACTTGGAAACCCCTTCGTCCGTCGGATGGGACGTTAAGCAGTGGTCCCGTGTGCGCGAGAGCCATACCCTGTACACGTTAAAGAACACGCTGGATGGCCTTGACGGGAGGCTACCATTTGTCTCCCAACCTTCTCTGAGCTTACGGTGTCCATGTAACCTGGCCATTTAGCCCATGGTATGCAAAAAAAAGTGCCGCTCAGAGGTAAAACAACCCAACCCAACCCACAAGATCTCAACCCCATTGAACATCTACAGGATGCTTGGAACGGGTTATCTGATAGGATCGTACACTAGTGATCACTGTGATGGGTGCTTTACTGTCAGCGTCTCTGAACTTATCTCCATCGGTCACTTCATGGATAAAAGCAGAATAACCGTTACATTTAAATGCGGTGTTGGGTTGTTTTACCTCTGAGCGGCACGTTTTTGCACACCATGGGCTAAATGGCCAGGTCACATTGACCCCGAAGGCTCAGAGAAGGTTGGGGGAGGGGACCCACTGGAACAGCTGTTGGGAGACAGATGGTAGCCTCCCGTCAAGGCCATCCAGCGTGTTCTTTAACGTGCACAGGGTATGGCTCTCCCACACACGGGGCCACGGCTTAACGTCCCATCCGACGGACGGCGGCCTTTCCAAGCCCATCGGTGTCCCCTACTGTCCGTGGACAGGGCGGGGAATTTTGCGGAGATAAATCTCAACGCTGACCCAGCTGGGACTCGAACCTGGGAACTACAGATTACGAGCCTGGCGCGCTACCGACTGAGCTACCCCCGCCCCATATTTAAATGCGAATGAAAAGCGTAAGAAAAACATAGAGTTTATAAAAAAAAATTCTTTTAACAAAATATTAAATGGGTAATATTCAATACTTTAAGTTAATCTATCATTCACAATGAGTCTAAAATGTAAGAATTATTGATATTCATAAACCCTTCTGTGCAAAAAACAATGTATTTTTTTGTATAAACCGTAACCAGTTAGCTTGCGGAACTTAATCGACACGATTGTCATTAAGAATTCTTCATTTTCTTCTTTCATTACAAGTATTAATCTTCTGTAAAGATCAAAATTACTTCTCTATGTCATTAAAATGACTTTTGAATTAAAAATTAATTGCATTTCTGCGAAGGCATTAACTCTTTTCTTATTTTTGCACAAGTTTTCTTCATTCTTATAATAAAACAACATAATTGCTTTCATAACGACAGCGCAAGGGAAAAAAAAGTACGATACAACCAAGGACATCGAAAATGAAACTTTTATGAACAAACTTGTCTTTAATTAAAAAATGACTCTCAAAAGTTGGGTTGGGTTGTTTTACCTCTGAGCGGCACTTTTTTGCACACCATGGGCTAAATGGCCAGGTCACATGGACCCCGAAGGCTCAGAGAAGGTTGGGGGAGGGGACCCACTGGAACAGCTGTTGGGAGACAGATGGTAGCTTCCCGTCAAGGCCATCCAGCGTGTTCTTTAACGTGCACAGGGTATGGCTCTCCCACACATGGGGCCACGGCTTAACGTCCCATCCGACGGACGGCGGCCTTTCCAAGCCCATCGGTGTCCCCTACTGACGTGGGCAGGGCGGGGAATTTTGCGGAGATAAATCTCAACGCTGACCCAGCTGGGACTCGAACCTGGAAACTACAGATTACGAGCCTGGCGCGCTACCGACTGAGCACCCTCGCCCCACTCTCAAAAGTAAGAATCTATTCAAAATAGTGATGTGCAGTAGAAGAAATATTTTCTCTTTCTCCATTCCTTTAAAGAAATAAGCCAGAGTGTTGTTATGTTTTTTTTTTGCCTTCGTCTGTATTCGCGTATAAGAATATTTAAAAATCGCGCACCGTGCTCGACAACGGTTGATTGCTAATGGGTGAAATCCGGAATGGAAGCAGATTAAAAAACACTTGGAGTAAATGCTGCGAGAGAAAAAAAAAAGCGTTGGAAATCCGCAAATTCACATAGTGTCCTAAATTTTCTCCATGGTCGCTGAAAAAGCGTCCTCTACTTTTCAAATATGGTACTGAAAATAAAGGAACCAAATGCAAACTAATTGCATAGGAAACTACGCTATGCTACCGAAAAATTGGAATAAACTGAAATATTACTTAAAGTACTTTAACTTGTTTCCGCAAAAATTCCCCGCCTTGCCCACGGTCAGTAGGGGACACCGATGGGCTTGGAAAGGCCGCGTCCGTCGGATGGGACGTTAAGCCGTGGCCCCGTGTATGGGAGAGCCATACCCTGTGCACGTTAAAGAACACGCTGGATGGCCTTGACGGGAGGCTACCATCTGTCTCCCAACAGCTGTTCCAGTGGGTCTCCTCCCTTCTCTGAGCCTTCCCCCAACCTTCTCTGAGCCTTCGGGGTCCATGTGACCTGGCCATTTAGCCCATGGTGTGCAAAAAAGTGCCGCTCAGAGGTAAAACAACCCAACCCAACTTTAACTTTTCCGTGGTTCACTCGTTCGTTGCTATCTAACTTTGAAATTGTGTCTTTTATGGAAGAAATGTCAGTTGAGATCTAAGTTAAATTTATTCGAATCTCGATTTTCAACATTTTCTAATGCTTAAAGAGTTAGGGCAGATGAAATATTTAACAGAAGCGCTGCTAGCCATAAGATTTTGGTCCATTTAACAATTTCTATCCTCATTTGACTATGTGGAAATACCTTCTGTAAAACTATTTTTAATCCATGTAAAACTGTTAAAATAGATTTTTGAAAAATGTTTATGATAACATATAGCATATTTGCAATCAATAAAGGGTCTTTTTTATTTCAGTTCTGGTTTGTGCATTTTTTAATTTTCATTATTTTTACTATTTTTTTTTTTGCAAAACATTTTGTGCTCAAATGCAAATAATATCAAGCTTCAAACGTTGTTTGTTTAACCAAATTAATTGGAGATTGAAAGGTTTGAAATACGAATAATAATAATTGTTATAACAAATCGTTTTACTCGAATAAATTGTATTTTAGATGTTTATACAACCATTCTTTCAGTTTCCATCAATTTTAAACAAAAGCAGAAAAGTTTGGGACGCCTTAACCCTTTCACGACTAAGGGAAACATTTTTCCCATTTTAAAATTGGTGATTGTCGTATTTAATTATAACCTTATCTGCATTTTTTATACAGAATGTCAAAAGAGAACGTATGCCGAACGCAATTACGTAAACGGGAACGTTTAGAAAAAAAAAACAGAACTGTCAGGACGCATAATATATGTACTATGTGCAATGTCCATCTTTGCCTCACTACCAAAAGAAATTGCTTCGCAGAATATCATAATTAGCACATCATTTTGTATAGTAATTTTATTTCATAATTTTGTATTATTTTAGTTAACATTTTGTTCTAATAAACCAATAAATAAAAGACATTGCATAATAAGCCTAACTATAATTTGTGTTACCTTTATAGTCCATTGGGAAAAATATTTCCCATAAAATTCCAAAAAAACTACACATTGTTATGTATTTTTCTTATGATTTTTATTTATTTTACGTCTAAACAAACTAAAATAAACAGTTACATACTAATATTTACCCTTAGAAACCTTATGGTCCTGAAAGGGTTAAAAGAAAGTTTCTTCTGTTAACTGTTCCAGCTCAAGTCTCTACATCGAGGGTTCCAAAAGTATGGTTCAGGGGTCCTTAGCGCATTTCACATGTTTAAGTCATGAGTTATTGGCCAAGTGGATGTTAAATAGAAATAAATAAATATTTACTTAAGGCTTCTGCAAAATTAGCTCACCTCAATAACCGATCTTTCATTTTATGACAATAATGTAAAAACACCATCCATAAAAAATCAAATGGTGTACATCACATGCTGTTCAAAGAGTCCACAAACCTCTGCATTGCTTAATGACTGAGACGTCTTCTGAAACTAGACTTAGAGGATGATTACCATTTGAACCTTGGAAACCACTGCTTTAAACATTAAACAATTATTGATGAAAATCGAGATTTAGAGATATTTGATTGAGGACATAATTTTTTCGGTAAATAGTTTTTTTTTTCGATTAGAGAATAGTACGTTCCTTTCACATAATATGAAGTGCCTCAAAACGTTTGATACCATACTATGTATATAAATTTCGTGCAAGTTAATTAACAAAGGGTTGGGTTGTTTTACCTCTGAGCGGCACTTTTTTGCACACCACGGGCTAATGGCCAGGTCACATGGACCCCGAAGGCTCAGAGAAGGTTAGGGGAGGGGACCCACTGGAACAGCTGTTGGGAGACAGATGGTAGCCTCCCGTCAAGGCCATCCAGCGTGTTCATTAACGTGCACAGGGTATGTCTCTCCCGCACACAGGGCCATGGCTTAACGTCCCATCCGACGGACGGCGGCCTTTCCAAGTCCATCGGTGTCCCCTACTGACCGTGGCCAGGGCGGGGAATTTTGCGGAGATAAATCTCAACGCTGACCCAGCTGGGACTCGAACCTGGGAACTACAGATTACGAGCCTGGCGCGCTACCGACTGAGTCACCCCCGCCCCAATTAACAACGGCTTCATAGCTTAGCAACATGGAAATTGCAACACCACGAAATTAATGTGAGAATCCCATGAAATCGAGCACATCTTTGAGACACATCATGAGAAGCAAGAGATTAAAGTTAGAGACAGAAATGTGCAAGGCACTAACCTTTGAAATAAGTGATACGCTAACGGCGACACATGCCTTGAAACGGAGAAGCCATTGAGTGTCGATCACATCGTCAATCGTGTCCTGTGGAATATTCGTCTACCCAGCATCAACATGCACTTGCATTACTTGCACATTAACAGTAGTGTCCCTGTCGTACTCGATAAAGGGAAGAATTACAAGGGCGGTGATAAGGTGTGGAAGACAGGTCCGGCGATTGCAGGACCATGGCAGGGCATCCACGCCTAATAAGCTGTCCATGGTAACAAGTTCATTGGGTGAGCGGACATTTTCCTGCTGCAGCATATTGTCTGGAACGTTTCAAAGCAATGGTAAGAGTAAGGTTTGCACAAGTTTGACATACCATCGGCAAACATGAATCTCCATTCATGCCACCAGTGAATCCAGGCATTGCACCAGTCAAAGTTATTATCCATCGATTCAGGCTCTGCGCCAGTCATAGTTATGATCCATCGATTCAGGCTCTGCACAGACGACTGATCTATAGCAGTAGTGGTGGGAACTGGAGTGAACTCTGTGCCCAAAGACCAGCGTTGTGTAAACAGTGAGATTCATTTGGGTAGATGCCATTAATCATTCCTTAATTGGCTCCCCATAGCAAAGTGGTTCCGCAATACCATTCACTGGAGTTGGCAATCCTCGCTAGCTATAGTCCTGCGATGTGGACCAGTGCCGCCATGTGCTTTGATGTGCATTAAAATCCAATGACATTAACAGCGTTGTACAGTTCTGACATCATGACCAACCGATGCGGTGATGTCGCTCATGAGCAGTCCGACCTATCCCAATTTGATGATCCTTTCATGTTGGATGTTCTTCTGTTGGTGATATGCACAATATTGCTCCTTAGGCATCTTCTATTCTTCCCATAGATGAGAACGTACTGCGAAACATCACCTAATCCAACATCTTGTTCACCAAGTTCCCACGTGTCTATTCGCTGCGGAAATGTAATTATTTTCCAGTCTCATCCAGCAATGTGCTTTTGCATGGCTTTGCCCCTCTTATTATCATATATCTCATATATTTCATGCTTTCGCATGGCTATGCCTCTCTTACTTTTCGTGCTTTTGAACGGCTCTGGCTCCCTTAATTTTCGTACTTACTTTTGCACGAAATCTTTACAAGATTTTACAAGAATTCTTTACAAGATTTTGCATGGCTTTGTCTCTCATATATATCATGCTTTTGCATGGCTTTGCTTCTTTTACTTTTCGTGCTTTCGCATGACTCTACTTCTCATATTTTTTCGTTCTTTTGCATGGCTCTGCCTCTCTCATTTTTCGTACTTTTGCATGGCTCTGCCTCTCTCATTTTTCGTACTTTTGCATGGCTCTGCCTCTCTCATTTTTCGTACTTTTGCATGGCTCTGCCTCTCTCATTTTTCGTACTTTTGCATGGCTCTGCCTCTCTCATTTTTCGTACTTTTGCATGGCTCTGCCTCTCTCATTTTTCGTACTTTTGCATGGCTCTGCCTCTCTCATTTTTCGTACTTTTGCATGGCTCTGCCTCTCTTAGTTTTCGTGCTATTTCAAATTCCATGTTGCACGGTGTAATATTAAGATTCTGGCATCCTCTTCAAAAGTTTCCAATATCAGATATACTCAAAAATACGTCATTATGATCAGTTGGATTTGGAACATGAATTATATTTCAGTTTCTAAAAGAAACTCTCGTGACATGTATTTAATATTCCGTGATCAATGGGGTGACTCAGTCGGTAGCGCGCCAGGCTCGTAATCTGTACTTCCCAGGTTCGAGTCCCAGCTGGGTCAACGTTGAGATTTATCTCCGCAAAATTCTCCGCCCTACCCACGGTCAGTAGGGGACACCGATGGGCTTGGAAAGGCCGCCGTCCGTTGGATGGAACATTAAGCCGTAGCCTCGTGTGCGGGAGAGCCATACCCTATGCACGTTAAAGAACACGCTGGATGGCCTTGACGGGAGGCTACCATCTGTCTCCCAACAGTTGCTCCAGCGGATCCCCTCACACAACCTTCTCTGAGCCTTCGGGGTCTTTGCGACCTAGCCATTTAGCACATGGTGTACAAAAAACGTGCCGCTCAGAGGTGAAACAACCCAACACGTGATCAATTTTTAATAATTTCAGATTTTTATGAATGTTTAGTTTAAAGCTAATTCGCGTATTGAATTTTTCATGCAGAATCAGAAAAGTGCTTTGAATTATTCAATTATTACTATATTAATGAAAAACTGTTAAAATAGATTTTTGAAAAATGTTTCATATGTCCAAGCCATTGCGTCTCATTGTGCCTGATATGAGATTCAGTTGCCACTATCACGCTCTACCTTTCTGACGTCAGCCTCCCTTTGTGTGGTTCATGCGCATTGTAGGGAATTTCAACGTGCGAGGAATTTCAGATAATTAACGACTAAACACAAAGAAAGTTTTTTATTTTCTAAGCATTTAATTTCTGAGTAGTCTGAACTATTAAAGCGAAGGAATGAGTTCAGGAGGCTGTAAAGGTTCGAGGTTCATTTTACTCTGAAAGTTCGCTAAGCGCTTCACAAGAGTGTGAATCACAATTAAAATTAATTGCATTCGACTCTGTTTTAAATCAATTCAGTTTTTTTCTTTCAATTTAGCGTTACCAAAAGCATTCGGAAGAAAATGTATTACTTCAGTGCAATGGGGCGGGGGTGGCTCAGTCGGTAGCGCGCCAGGCTCGTAATCTGTAGTTCCCAGGTTCGAGTCCTAGCTGGGTCAGCGTTGAGATTTATCTCCGCAAAATTCCCCGCCCTGCCCACGGTCAGTAGGGGACACCGATGGGCTTGAAAAGGCCGCCGTCCGTCGGATGGGACGTTAAGCCGTGGCCCCGTGTGCGGGAGAGCCATACTCTGTGCACGTTAAAGAACACGCTGGATGGCCTTGACGGGAGGCTACCATCTGTCTCCCAACAGCTGTTCCAGTGGGTCCTCTCCCCCCAACCTTCTCTGAGCCTTCGGGGTCCATGTGACCTGGCCATTTAGCCATGTTGTGCAAAAAAGTGCCGCTCAGAGGTAAAACAACCCAAAACAACAACTTCAATGCAAACCAAATTCAAAGCTGAGTAGCTTTTTGAAATTATTTTTTTACCCCTTTCACCGAAAAAATGTTGAAATTCGAGTCGTGTCGATTTAAATCTTCATTTACCAAACTTAATGAATATTAAGCACTTAAATAGTTATGGAAGCTGAAACAATTAATCGGTAGTCGGAAGAAACACTACCAAAGCCTAATTAAAGCATAAATAAAAACACTCATATCAATTTATTAGAAAGAGAATAGGGTTTAAAAATTATACCTTTTCCTTGTCAATTCTTGAAAGAGATTTAATACGAAAGACGCTCTTTTTGAATATTCCAACTTTCCCCAACTTATTTAATATTTAAATGAATATTATTAAAAATCAAGATTTAGATTAATTTCATTTACTTTATTCTTAATATATATATATACACATTTCATAATATTTTATCTCAGTGTACAGTTTCGGATTCCGTTTATCGTTTAATAAAATATTGCAAATGACTCAATAATTTTCCTTACACGAAGATGATCAAGATTAAAATTTCATATATGCAACCAAAGACTTGAAATGGTTCTTAATCTTAACATTTTTTAGAGATTTCTTCCTACAGATAAATATTTTCAATCATTTCCCACTGACAGAACAAAATGTTTGGCAGAACAATGACGTTAACATATAACTTAATATAAGAAATGACGATAATGATGTAAATCAAGTGGTTTGCGGATCAAAGAGACCCGGGTTCGAGTTCCAGCTAAGGTATGGATGTTTCTTGTTTGTCCTTTCTGCTGAGATCTCGTTTTTCTCACAGATCCTCTTTATGACTTATTAAACAGTCAGGCTCCTCTTGGACCTCTGTGGCAACTGTAGATTTTTCGACATTTAAAGAGGTAGATGTTATTTTGAATAGCTTCTATTATTCTTTAAAAATCGCGAAGCTTAAAGCCTTCCTAAAAAAATACTTTATCGAACACTTGCAAATTGTCCACAGGACACACTGAACGAAAAAAAGGGGCTACTCTAAAAATCTGCCTACTTTCACTAGCTGAGCAGCTCTATAATGCTGTCCCCCCTTGCACTATTTACTTACAAAGTCTTTAGCAATCATTGTATTTACGCCTCTCTATAAGGTGAACAAGTTTGTTCATATGCCGTAAAAAAAGAAAATGGTTTGCATGTTCCTAGAAAGAAAAACAGATAATGGTGGAAGAAACGAAATTTCTCTGTCATGCGTAGAACTGTTTTCCTTCTCTGCAAGATATTCAAAAAGAAAAACGTTCTTGTACCGAATTGCTATGCCATATCGCTCACGAGGGAAATGACAAAGAAAAATAAATCGAAGCGAAAGAGTGTAAACGAACTATTTCATGTTGTACGGAAACAAGATTTTGTTTTTACTATTTTACTGTGAAAAAACGGCATTCAACCGTCCTTTCAAGGTAAACAAGTCACGCACTAGGTCACCTATAAGAATGCATATAAAGAGGATTATCTGTAAATATATGGAATATAAAAATCTGTCCGATTAAATGTCTCTCTCATTAATGTAATTAATACAATCCCTCTTTTAACCCTTTCGAGTCGAAGTATGCTTAATACAGGCCACAGTTTATAACCCGGTTTTTAATAGGTTTTCCTTTTCTATTAGATAAACAGTTGAAGTTAGAAAGTTAAAACTATCTGCAGATATTTCTAACAATGCAATGAGGTAAGAAAAAGAAATCTGCAAATTGTTATATCCTTTCGTACAAGGAAATATAGATAATGATTTCTGATGTTATTAACACACATACACTTCGTTTCTTTTTCTCTTAAGGTAGGGCATGGATGTATGTGTCGTTTTTCTGCTGAGGGCCTGCCA
Source organism: Ryuthela nishihirai (assembly GCA_038380435.1). Lineage (NCBI taxonomy): Eukaryota > Metazoa > Arthropoda > Arachnida > Araneae > Heptathelidae > Ryuthela > Ryuthela nishihirai. Next base: position 41,220,899 of record JAWZYU010000011.1, on the reverse strand, counting down.
TCCTCACAGACCTTCTACTAGGCATATAAACTGACAGGCTCCTGTCAGACCTCTGTGGCAAGCAGCTGCTTGAGGGGGGTATTTATTTATTTAATATTTTAGTGTTATAATAGAAAGCGCTTTCTTCTAAGTCATATATAATTTGAAAGCTCAAGCAAGGGAATGAGAAATCCTTCACTCACGATCAGATAGTGATTCCGAGACAGTTAAATCATGACCTTCGCTTACGCCCATGGAGTATTGTTGGGCTGTTTTACTGTCGCTCAAAAAAGTATCCGAACACTACGGTTGATTACAAAATTCAGAAAAAATATCTGGCAACGATTTTTTTAGAAATTAGTGATCTGGCAGCCTTCGTGTCACGTGACAACCGTAGTGTTCGGATACTTTTTTGAGCGACAGTACCTATGAGCGGCATTTTTTTGCACACCATGGGCTAAATGGCCAGGTCACATGGACCCCGAAGGCTCAGAGAAGGTTGGGGAAGGGGACCCACTGGAACAGCTGTTGGGAGACAGATGGTAGCCCCCCGTCAAGGCCATCCAGCGTGTTCTTTAACGTGCACAGGGTATGGCTCTCCCGCACACGGGGCCACGGCTTAACGTCCCATCCGACGGACGGCGGCCTTTTCAAGCCCATCGGTGTCCCCTACTGACCGTGGGCAGGGCGGAGAATTTTGCGGAGGCCCATGGAGTAGAAAGGATTAACATTCATTGTGGTCTGCACTAAAATAGAAGAAAATGAGATGAAAGAGACGAACCATTAGGTGTAAAATAAAAATTCACATGTAAAGGGATAACCAAATTACTATGTTAAATTTCAGTAGCTTTTTTCCCCAATCTCATTTTAGATAGGTCGCAATTCATATCTTTTAAAGTATCTCAGAAGATTCCAGTTATAAAAAAGTTAATGCATTTGAAAACACCTTTATATTTTTGCTGTAAATCAAATAGAGAAGTTAAAGTCAGCGAAGCCCCCTTTAAAGCCAAGGTTCCATGGAACTACGTTTTTAAATGGTTTGCTAGCTTGGTATTGTAAATTAAAAGTCAGGTGAACTGTTACCATGCATTTAAGCGAGAATACGAGTAAATTAGCCTAAAAAAAAACAAAACATTATTTGCATTCAATAAGTGTTCGCGTGCTTAAAATTCTCCACTTCCGAAATCGGGGACGGGGGTGGCTCAGTCGGTAGTGCGCCAGGCTCGTAATCTGTACTTCCCAGGTTCAAGTCCCAGCTGGGTCTGCGTAGAGATTATCTCCGCAAAATTCTCCACCCTGCCCACGGTCAGTAGGGGACACCGATGGGCTTGGAAAGGCCGCCGTCCGTCGGATGGGACGTTAAGCCGTGGCCCCGTGTGCGGGAGAGTCATACCCTGTGCACGTTAAAGAACACGCTGGATGGCCTTGACGGGAGGCTACCATCTGTCTCCCAACAGCTGTTCCAGTGGGTCCCCTCCCCCAACCTTCTCTGAGCCTTCGGGGTCCATGTGACCTGGCCATTTAGCCCATGGTATGCAAAAAAGTGCCGCTCAGAGGTAAAACAACCCTACCCAACCCAACTTTCGAAATCCACACCAACTGCGAGTGGCAGTACTTTTCTTTTAGTGACTGATGAAACAGTTATAATCACAAAGAGAATTCTACAGCTCAGATAGTGATATATTCTTGTTAATAGAATTCTACTGCTTCAAATGGGTAATATAATCACTGCATATTGTTTCGTAGCCTCTGAGAGTAGCGTTAAAGAAAGTCACGTAGAAATATGTATTACTTAGAAAGAATAATTAAATATTTGTGCCGTCATAGGGAGCGGCTGTTTCAGATGGTAGGTGTGCCAGCCTCATAATATGAGGTTAACAGGTCCTTGCCAACTTTAAGTTTTCTTCTCCTGTCACCAATTTGTCCTCATTTCAGAAATGGGAGAGCGATGAATTTGAAAAGATCATCAACATTAGTCATCAGCTGGGATTCAGAGCCATGCTTCCTAAAAGATAGGCACGAGATATGCAAAATTTAAACAAAGGAGAGGTGGCCGATTGGTTAGCCTGTTTGACTACTAATTAAAGGTACCTGGGTTCAAGCCCCGGGTAAGGATGTTTCTGTTAAGTCCCGCCATCCTTACAGATCTTCTGCTATAGCGTATAAACTTATAGACCCTTTGTGATAAGCTTTGTGCTTCAGGGGGGGAAGGTATTTATAGGCACAAGAGGTTCACAATTTAACCAAAGGATAGATACAAGATATGCACAATTTAACCAAAGGATAGGCACAAGATATGCACAATTTAACCAAAGGATAGGCACAAGATGTGCACAATTTAACCAAAGGATAGGCACAAGATGTGCACAATTTAACCAAAGGATAGGCACAAGATGTGCACAATTTAACCAAAGGATAGGCACAAGATGTGCACAATTTAACCAAAGGATAGGCACAAGATATACACAATTTAACCAAAGGATAGGTACAAGATGTGCACAATTTAACCAAAGGATAGGCACAAGACGTGCACAATTTAACCAAAGGATAGGCACAAGACGTGCACAATTTAACCAAAGGATAGGCACGAGATATACACAATTTAACCAAAGGATAGGTACAAGATGTGCACAATTTAACCAAAGGATAGGCACAAGATGTGCACAATTTAACCAAAGGATAGGCACAAGATATACACAATTTAACCAAAGGATAGGTACAAGATGTGCACAATTTAACCAAAGGATAGGCACAAGACGTGCACAATTTAACCAAAGGATAGGCACAAGATATACACAATTTAACCAAAGGATAGGTACAAGATGTGCACAATTTAACCAAAGGATAGGCACAAGATGTGCACAATTTAACCAAAGGATAGGCGCAAGATATACACAATTTAACCAAAGGATAGGTACAAGATGTGCACAATTTAACCAAAGGATAGGCACAAGATATACAGAATTTAACCAAAGGATAGGTACAAGATGTGCACAATTTAACCAAAGGATAGGCACAAGATATACACAATTTAACCAAAGGATAGGTACAAGATGTGCACAATTTAACCAAAGGATAGGCACAAGATGTGCACAATTTAACCAAAGGATAGGCGCAAGATATACACAATTTAACCAAAGGATAGGTACAAGATGTGCACAATTTAACCAAAGGATAGGCACAAGATGCGCACAATTTAACCAAAGGATAGGCACAAGATATACACAATTTAACCAAAGGATAGGTACAAGATGTGCACAATTTAACCAAAGGATAGGCACAAGATATACACAATTTAACCAAAGGATAGGTACAGGATGTGCACAATTTAACCAAAGGATAGGCACAAGATGTGCACAATTTAACCAAAGGATAGGCACAAGATGTGCCTATCCTTGTCATAGATCGAATTCGAGAATCTGATATTCTGAGAAGAGTGAAGAAATGTTTTCTTATATGAAGTATTTAAATTGTCTGTCCTGCTTGTCATTTCAAACTTATAAGAGTTAATTTAATATATCGATGTAATAAAACTTGCCGTCCCGTGGCCGAGTGGTTAGCACGCTTGGCTTGTAATTTACGGGACCTGGGTTCGAGCCCCGGGTAAGGCATGGATGTGTGTGTGATTTTTCTCCTGAGGTCCTGCCATCCTCTCAGACCTTCTACTGTGGCATATAAACTGACAGGCTCCTGTCAGACCTCTGTGGCAAGGGGTAGTTATTATTTTTATTTTAATAAAATTTATAACAGTTAATCTAATATATCGATGCAATAAAATTTATAAGAGATAAGTAATGGGGGATTTCTGAGTGCACAGAACCAGATGGATATCTTCACAGGGAGACATAGAGCCTGAAAGTCTCAGGATTCATAAAAATGGGAGTTATAACTTGAGAATCATTTGAAGGTCTGCCGTACTATTGGCTGAGTGAACCCTAGACTCCCACATGCAGAAAGCAGGAAACTCCATGAAAATCGGAACTCTTGAAAATTCAAATGGTTTTGTTTAAAGACAACTTTTGATTTTGTTTATTCTTAGTGCTCAGTATTTTCAGAAACCATTTTACAGATTCAATTAAATAATTTTGTTGGGGGGAGACCGATTTATTCATTCCTTGGTGAACCAATAGTAGATTTGATCAGAGTGTGGATTTTAAATTTTGTTCTACTTGTCTATTGGAATAGAAAAACACTCAATCTTTATCCCCCTGTTTAAAAGCGACCTTGCCTTGGTGACATTCTGAAGGCTTTGGAATCAATCAAGCAATCGAAAGAAACAAAAGTTTCTTGCACATTATACCTAAGGCAATTGTCCCTGAGCATTTTTTTTTACAACAGTTTCAGTGAGATAGCAGCAACGTCGATAGTATGATACGGATTTTTTTCTGTTACATTCCATTTCGATTCTGTTGTCAGTAAGAGCAATCGGAAATGGAAAGTACTCAACAAATGCAGAAAACCATTAATATTCTTCGATGACTGGCTCAAGTTCGTCGAAGTGCGTAAGGTCAGATAAGAGACAATGGCAAAAATATTGAGAAAGGAAATTCATATTTCATTTCGCTATGTAGGTCAAAAGAAAAAGAGTCACATTTTTAAACCTTTATGCAATCAAACATTATTAAATTCAAGAAAAGTTATTTTCAATTGTCATGCGTTTCTAATTCTCAGCTGAATTTTCCACTTAACTGAGTGCACTTTGAATTAAATCGGTTACCATATTAACGTTTAATAATAAATATTTAAAATGATTTAAACTCTTCTTCTGTTGAGGTTCAAGAAAAAGTTTTTTTGCCTTTTTACCGAATAGCAAAATCATGGAAATATGAGGGGTGGCTCAGTCGGTAGCACGCCAGGCTCGTAATCTGTAGTTCCCAGGTTCGAGTCCCAGCTGGGTCAGCGTTGAGATTTTTCTCCGGAAAATTCCCCGCCCTGCCCACGGTCAGTAGGGGACACCAATGGGCTTGGAAAGGCAGCCGTCCGTCGGATGGGACGTTAAGCCGTGACCCGTGTGCGGGAGAGCCATACCCTGTGCACGTTAAAGAACACGCTCGATGGCCTTGACGGGAGGCTACCATCTGTCTCCCAACAGCTGTTCTAGTGGGTCTCCTCCCCAACCTTCTCTGAGCTATCGGGGTCCATGTGACCTGGCCATTTAGCCCATGGTGTGCAAAAAAGTGCTGCTCAGAGGTAAAACAACTCAACGTTAAAGAACACGCTCGATGGCCTTGACGGGAGGCTACCATCTGTCTCCCAACAGCTGTTCCAGTGGGTCTCCTCCCCCAACCTTCTCTGAGCTATCGGGGTCCATGTAACCTGGTCATTTAGCCCATGGTGTGCAAAAAAGTGCTGCTCAGAGGTAAAACAACCCATAGAAATATGAAAGACTTATGTAAACTCTTGGCAGCATAAAAAGTCAAGAGAAGTGATTCCAAAATTGTGGCACCCGAGTTTGGTGCCAGCTTTCGTTTCACAACGTTGTAACATGATAAATGCAAGAAAATGAATCATTTTTCAGGAGAACTTATTTCATTCATATACCTTATTCGAAAGTGTTTTTTTTTTCGTTAGCAAAACGATGTTTCGTAAGTTCATATTTACGTAATACAGGTACACAAAAAAATTGCTAAGTATTTGAGAATATGCGAAAAGAAAATTCAGAACTCCTGGTCTACTTTATAAAAAGCAGAAAAATAAGCACATATAGACGATCGCCTCTTAACATCACTTCGTTTAATGTTGTCTGTCCTTAATGTTGTTGGGGCGGGGGTGGCTCAGTCGGTAGCGCGCCAGGCTCGTAATCTGTAGTTCCCTGGTTCGAGTCCCAGCTGGGTCTGCGTTGAGATTTATCTCCGCAAAATTCCCTGCCCACGGTCAGTAGGGGACACCGATGGACTTGGAAAGGCCGCCGTCCGTCGGATGGGACGTTAAGCCGTGGTCCCGTGTGCGGGAGAGCAATACCCTGTGCACGTTAAAGAACACGCTGGATGGCCTTGACGGGAGGATACCATCTGTCTCCCAACAACTGTTTCAATGGGTCCCCTCCCCCAACCTTCTCTGAGCCTTCGGGGTCCATGTGACCTGGCCATTTAGCCCATGGTGTGCAAAAAAAGTGCCGCTCAGAGGTAAAACAACCCAACCCTTAATGTTGTTTTCTAAACATTTGAATTTTAACGTCCTCGAATTCACCTTAACATTATTCGGTTCGGCCCTGAAAATGGGAAGTGTTCACACGCCCATCGCTTTTGCACGCGGCGCTCAGTTTGTTTGTTTATCAGTTTATTTGGGAAAAGTGTTCTGTAGGGATTTTATTTGTGCTTCATTTTGTATGAGGTGGAATCCCTGTACTCAGTTCATCAATAGTTCCAAGGGCTAAAATTATTCTACTTGTGTAAATGATGGGAATAATAAAGATGGATTTGTTTTATTTAGTCATTCATTAAATCCAAGAATGTATCATAAGAAATTTAATTTATTAGAACTACTTCAACAGTCCTCCTAGTTGATGTCAACTTGTTCTTTGCGTTTAGTCCTGCTTAGAGCAGGGTCCGCATTTTTTTGCATCTCGCTCTCCACTCCTGGCGAGTTGCTGGGTCAGCGTTGAGATTTATCTCCGCAAAATTCCCCGCCCTGCCCACGGTCAGTAGGGGACACCGATGGGCTTGGAAAGGCCGCCGTCCGTCGGATGGGACGTTAAGCCGTGGCGCCGTGTGCGGGAGAGCCATACTCTGTGCACGTTAAAGAACACGCTGGATGGCCTTGACGAGAGGCTACCATCTGTCCCCCCAACAGCTGTTCCAGTGGGTCCCCTCCCCCAACCTTCTCTGAGCCTTCGGGGTCCATGTGACCTGGCCATTTAGCCCATGGTGTGCAAAAAAGTGCCGCTCAGAGGTAAAGCAACCCAACCCTGGCGAGTTGGAATACCTCAACCGACTTGTCGCATAGTCTGACGTTGAGGACTCTATGACGACTGTGGGGGGACCCACTGGAACAGCTGTTGAGAACAGAGATGGTAGCCTTCTCATTAAGGCCATCCAGTGTATTCTTTAACGTGCACAGGGTATGACTCTCGTGCACACGGGGCCACGGCTTAACGTTCCATCCGACGAACGGTGGCCTTTTCAAGTCCATCGGTGTCCCCTACTGACCGTGGGAAGGGAGCTTTGAAGAGATAAGTCTCAACGGTGACCCAGACGGGACTCGAACCCGGGAACTACAGATTACGAGCTTGGTGCGCTACCGACTGAGCCACCCCCGCTAGTTGATGTCAACATGAAAGGATAAAAGTTATTTAAGGCTCTAATTCGGATTCTACCACAGATGCAGATTTTAACTTTTAAGGCGATATGGATATGGAGAGCTGGAGGATACCTATTTGTAAAGTTTGGGAGCAGGTGATCCAAATTATCCAGTTTCACTTCGAACATTTTTCAAGATTTTTCAAGAATTATCACTACAACTGCGAAATATGATTACACGATAATTCTTAATAAAATTGTTGTTGTTGTTTTACCTCTGAGCGGCACTTTTTTGCACACCATGGGCTAAATGGCCAGGTCACATGGACTCCGAAGGCTCGGAGAAGTTTGGGGGAGGGGACCCACGGGAACAGCTGTTGGGAGACAAATGGTAGTCTCCCGTCAAGGCCATCCAGCGTGTTCTTTAACGTGCACAGGGTATGGTTCTCCCGCACACGGGGCCACGGCTTAACGTCCCATCCGACTGACGGCGGCCTTTCCAAGCCCATCGGTGTCCCCTACTGACCGTGGGCAGGGTGGAGAATTTTGCGGAGATAAATCTCAACGCTGACTCAGCTGGGACTCGAACCTGGGAACTACAGATTACGAACCTGGCGCGCTACCGACTGAACCACGCCCCGCCCCATTCTCAATAAAAACCAAGGAACAAAACACAAATATTGTGCAATAAGTAGTATAGTATTTTCAATCATTTCTTTGGAAATTTTTAATTTATTAATTTGTTAACCTAAATCCATTCTGCATACTTGATTACTTTATACGAAAGAAAAATTGTAGCCAAGCCCAGAATCTACAAAACATTCGTTGGAAGGAAAAAGTGACAAGAACGAAACGATCAAAACCCGAATATAGCCAATGATGATCATGCTGCCAAAAGTTCACATAAGCCTTTCATATTTACTCTCGATAAAAGGAAAATATAGCTAGTTTTTCCTTTTACCTAACTTCATTTCTTCTTCTTCTTTTGACTTTCTACCTACATCAAAGAAATCTTAATATTTCTTAAGAGCTAATCAAAGTCCTTTCTCTACACAATTCTGGAATGCTCAAAGATCGATAACACAAGATTAACCTCTAAATTCCTAGACAAAAGAAAAACTTCGTCTCTGGTTCAAGAGTTTAACACCTGATCACTGATGGAGTATTTTCCTTGGGGTGCGAGTCGAAGAGCGAGATCAAAATTCACGCCCTTTTCTGCATTGATGATAGAAAGTAATATTGAATATTTTATTAAAATTCTTGTCAATATTACGAATCAGTATTATCAATCACAGATGTCTTCTCCCAAGCCAAAAGACAAGTTTCTCTTCCCTTTCAAGTTTGAATTTTGTTTAAATTGATGACAGAACGATATGAACGGTAAATTGGGTTTTTCTTCACCCCCACTAAAAATCTAGTGGATGACCCTATTATAAATCCTCTCCACAAATTCCAGCTGAGTTGGGTTGTTTTTCTTGTGAGCAGGGACGTACCAGCAGGAATCAGCAGCACCACCCTCTCCCCGCCTCGATAATCCTCTATTTAAGAAAACCAACTATAAAATCTTGTTCCATATAGAATATTATTTTAAACTTTCCTGTTCGGCGGATTATTTTAGCAAATAAGAAACCCTACCTACCTCAAGGTCCCTATTCTCACCCTATCCACCCCCGACCAAAACTAAATTCTCGGAGTCTCCCCGAAACTGAATTATGGGAACCTCCAAAAAATAAATTCTCGGAATCCCCAAAAAATAAATTCCCGCCTCCCCCCTCCCCAAAAAAATTCTCGTAAAAAGTTTCTCGCCCCCCCCCCCCCAAAGAAAAAAAGAAAAAAAAATCTCCCCCTTCTGACTCCACCCCCGAAACTAAATCCTGGGTAGGTGCCTGCCTATGAGTAGCACTTTTTTCGATGCAATTGGTCATCATCTCACAAGGACCTGATAGTTCATAGAAAGCTAGGAAAGGAGTCTACGGGGCAGCTACTAGGAGAGAGGGGGCGGGAGTGGCTCAGTCGGTAGCGCACCAGGCTCATTCGAACAGGTTTCCAGGTTCGAGTCCCAACTGGGTCAGCGTTGAGATTTATCTCTGCAAAATTCCCCCTCCTGCCCTCGGTCAGTAGGGTACACCGAAAGGCTTGTAAAGGCCGTCGTCCGTCAGATGGGACCGCTAAGCTGTGATCCCGTGTGCGGGTGAGTCATAAATTGTGTACGTTAAAGAACAAGCTGGATGGACTTGACGGGAGGCTACCATCTGTCTTCCAACAGCTGTTCCAGTGCGACCCCTTCCCCAACCTTCTCTGAGCCTTCGGGGTCCTTGCGACCTGGCCATTTATCCCATGGTGTGCAAAAAAGTGCCGCTCAGAAGTAAACAACCCAACCCTAGGAGGGAGAGAAAGAAGCCTCCTGTCAAGGCCATCCAGCATGTTCTTTAACGTGCACAGACTATGACTCTGCTTCACACGGAACAATGGCTTAACGTCCCTTCCGATGGGCGGCAAATCTTTCCGAAGCCCATCAGTAACTCCTTTCTCAGCAAGAGAATTGGGAGGGGGATAGCAGCGTTAAAGCCGGCACGGTTGGGACTTGAACCTGGGAATTTCAGATTACGAACCTGGCGTTGGCGACTAAAACTCTCCTCCCCTCTGATGCTTCATTTAAAGGAAACTTCAAGGTTCCACAACAAGACGCTAAACAATCAAAGATTCATGCTTAGGATGCAAATCAGATCTAGCTCCATGTCCAGACACTTTATCAATAGCTGATTAAGAAAGAACTTTTCTTAACAAAAGACTTGTTTCACATGTTGTATTTTTTGCTGCAGTTGTCTGAGTAGATAAAAAAGACAAATATAGTAAGCTTACAATTGTTCACTCAAAAGAACAACTTCGTGATAACTGAAGTGTGACCCATGATGGATAACAAGTCAAACAAATAATCAAAGATAAAAATCTTGGTGTCTTAAACGATTCAGACAGGTTTAGCGAGCAGCATTTAACATGAAGGGGAAGTAACTGTTTTGAAACTAAAAGGTTATAAAAAAATCTTTCCTGGTGTTTGTAAATAATTTTTTCATCGGATTATAATGAAAGAAATCTCTAAAATTCTAATCACTATATCCAAATGGTATTATTTCCCTAGCTAATTACTTCAAAATTTTGAAATTCTTGACCTTCATGGTCGGGTTGACATTTCAAAGTATTCGGGATCAGAGTATTGAAATGTTTCGTTGCAAAAGCATCTGGCGAAACTGCTTTGAACAAAACAACTTAAATCAGCACTGCATTTCGACACAAGCCGCAGTTTTCTTCACCCGAAATCATTCATCTTTCATACGTACCAAATCTTGCTATTGTATGGCTGCGGCTACAACAGAACTGCAAAAAGAACAATTTTTCTCTAAAATTTCCACCTCATCGCCCACACACAACAACACCGAAAAGAGAAAACACACAAGTCCAACAGAGCAAATCCAACTTGGCGAATTCTACAATCTGATTCTTAAGAACTTACCTCTCGCTGGCTGACCTTCCAGACGCGGAGTGGACACCATCCGCTGCGAACCAGTCCAGTCACTCACTCCTTCTGCTCTCTTGAAGTCGACGGAATTCTCTTCTGATAGTCCAAGGTGAAGCCGATGCGGAAAGACCTCCCATGGCTGAGGTGGCCTTTCTTGGGCGGAGTTTCCACTGGAGCCCGTCACTCGAAAGGCCGCCGGTTATAACACGAAAAACGGAACGCGCGGCCACTCTTTACCAGGCACTTGTTTTATTTCTCTGTCTCTTGACAATGGTCAATCTTGTAAGCAACACCGATGATGATAACCGAAGAAAAATAATCACCAACTGTCACACGAAGGAACAAAAATGATGCATTCGCTTGTCTAAGAGTTTTAACGGAGAAAAATCTGCGGTGAGGTATCTCTTAAGAGTAGAGCAACGAATTGGAAGCTCTCATCGCGACGATGGTGTGCATCGCTCTGATGCGAAACCAGCACGTAAAGTTTCATTACCTCATTCGGCTGACCCGAAGAACGTCACCTTTAACCTTTTGTGTCAAACAAAGGTGACTACTCTTGCCCTTTAGAAATGGTTTAAGCACATTTAGCACAGCCACCTGCAAATGTCAAACTTCTTTTAATATACAAAAATTAGAACGACCTGGAGGATAAGGAAAAATTATCTCGATGCTGCATGCATCTCATGAACCGACGAAAGCATCTCGAGGATAACAAACGAAATAAAAAAGAGGAATTAGATAAACAAGATCTCTTGAATGCGACCTGGGGTGATTTTAGAGAAACACGGACCTAATTTCGAAAACGTGAAAGTCCTCTTACTCTCACTTTACCGTCTCTAAAGTACAGGTTATTTTCGAGGAAGAAAAACATCCCGGAGAGTTTCCCTCACGCACTGCACCGAAGGCGACAAGTCCTCACTCTTCCCCGACCATCTCTAGCCAAATGTTGTCGGCACAAAACCCACCTGCGGCATCATCACCATCCTCCCGCGTGCTTTGCCTCCTCACATCCGCTGCCACGAGCGCCCTCTCATGGCACTGTGCATCGAGTGTGGCAGAGGAATTTCCAGAGCAGGAAGTTCACTGAAAAGTTTTTTTTACCTCTTCTTTCTCCAAAGTTGCTGCCTGTGCAGGAAGATTTCCTCCCGCAACAAATTCGAGTCTGCTTACGGCCACATGCCACGTTTGACCAGTGAGTGTTATTTAGCTGGCTGTGAAACACATCTGTTCGTAGTTGGCGCGTTTGCTGCTGCATTGGGGTCGCTGGACTAGTCGACGAGAGAGAAACTGAAACGTGAACTGGTTGCCTGACTGGAGTGATTTTGTGCTGCTTAATGGGAAAGTGGGTAACACTCTCTCACCTCGTTCGTAACTGTAATAGTAGGACTTTTATTGTTTATTTTATATTTATTTTCCGTTTTTATGGTCTTCTAGTGAAGGACGAAACAGACATTCCTTTGACAAGTTTAAAAGAGAATTAGCGAAACAACAAATTTTTTGCTCTAACTCTATGGCTATATACCAGTGTACATGAGCGTAAGCCTTAACGAACAAGAGATTGCACTAACAGATTACTGTAACCTTATTCTATTGGGGGCCGGGGTGGCTCAGTCGGTAGCGCGCCAGGCTCGTAATCTGTAGTTCTCAGGTCGAGTCCCAGCTGGGTCAGCGTTGAGATTTATCTCCGCAAAAAACCCCGCCCTGCCCACGGTCAGTAGGGGACACCGATGGGCTTGGAAAGGCCGCCGTCCGTCGGATGGGACGTTAAGCCGTGGCACTGTGTGTGAGAGAGACATACCCTGTGCACATTAAAGAACACGCTGGATGGCCTTGACGGGAGGCTACCATCTGTCTCCCAACAGCTGTTCCAGTGGGTCCCCTCCCCCAACCTTCTCTGAGCCTTCGGGGTCCATGTGACCTGGCCATTTAGCTCATGGTGTGCAAAAAAGTGCCGCTCAGAGGTAAAACAACCCAACCCTTATTCTATTGAGTGTGTGTGTGAGGAGGGGTGGGGTTGAGGAAGCTCGATACTTCAGTTCCTAGATTCGAGTCCCACCTGGGCCAACGTTGAGATTTATATCCGCAAAACCCTCCGCTCTGCCCTCCGTTAGTAGGGGACAACGATGACCTTGGAAAAGTCGCCGTCCGTCGGATGGGACGTTAACCCGTGGCTCCATGTGTTGGAGAGCCATACCCTGTGCACGTTAAAGAGCACGCACACTGGATGGCCTTGACGGAAGGCTATCATCTGTGTCCTAGCAGCTTTCTAGTGGGTCCCCTTCCCCCAACCTTCTCCGAGCCTTCGGGGTCCCTGTGACCTGGCCATTTGCCCCATTGTGTGTAAAATAGTGGGTTTCAATATCTTTTCAATATAACCTCATTCATACTAGTTCCTACTGAAACCTCTTACATAAAATGCATTCTATTTGCCACAAGGATCTGACTATCAGTGTAATTCATCATACAAAAATAACATCCAGAAATTTAACAAGGTACTTTTTAGTCGGCCGCCAAGCACCTAACTATGGCCCACTTTTGTAAATATTTGTTACGAATCCTGGATCTAGAAAATTTGATGAGAAAAATAGAGATGTGGGAGGCTGGTAGCTCGGTGATCAGAGCACCTAATATTTTATCAGGAGCTCGTGGGTTTTTATCCCACCCAGCTGAACGCAATTTTTTCTCTATGCTCAAGATTTCTCACAGTTTTCTTTTTGTTAAAGAACTCTTCCATTTTGACATTAGAATTCAACTGACAACGGAAGGAATAGGAAGGAATATCTGTTTTACTTTGATATTTAAACCGGAGTAGATCGAAAAAAAGCTGGTGTTTTTTTTAGACGTTAAGACTGATCTAACTTCGAAAGGAAAATATCAATGATTTGTTCCGACTTTCGGATTGAGGTGGGGCGGGGGTGGCTCAGTCGGTAGCGCGCCAGGTTCGTAATCTGTAGTTCCCAGGTTCGAGTCTCAGCTGGGTCAGCGTTGAGATTTATCTCCGCAAACTTTCCCCGCCCTGCCCACGGTCAGTAGGGGACACCGATGGGCTTGGAAAGGCCGCCGTCCGTCGGATAGACGTTAAGCCGTGGCCCCGTGTGCGGGAGAGCCATACCCTGTGCACGTTAAAGAACACGCTGGATGGCCTTGACGGGAGGCTACCATCTGTCTCCCAACAGCTGTTCCAGTGGGTCCCCTCCCCCAACCTTCTCTGAGCCTTCGGGGTCCTTGTGGCCTGGCCATTTAGCCCATGTTGTGCAAAAAAGTGCCGCTCAGAGGTAAAACAATCCAATCCAATCGGATTGAGGTAAAAATAAGGGATAACAGTGGTTGGCTTTAGATAAATGAATTCACAGCTCATCATTGATTTACTGAGTATCTATCCACTATCAATCTGTTTCATGCAAGAGGATGAAGATCAGTGTAGAGGAAAAATTGTCTTGAGCCAAGTGGGAGCTGAAGCACCTGACAAATCATCAGGAGGTCGTGGGTTCAGATTCCACCAGGCTCAAGACAACTTTTCCTCTACACTCATCTTCATCCTGTCACATGAAACAGCTTGGTAGCGGATAGATACTTAGTGAAGAGGTTGGTGATCAGTTTGTTCATTCACTTGTGATCAGCCTCTTTACTGAGTTGGGTTGGGTTGTTTTACCTCTGAGCGGCACTTTTTTGCCCACCATGGGCTAAATGGCCAGGTCACATGGACTCCGAAGGCTCAGAGAAGGTTGGGGGAGGGGACCCACTGGAACAGCTGTTGGGAGACAGATGGTAGCCTCCCGTCAAGGCCATCTAGTATTTCTTTAACGTGCACAGGGTATGGCTCTCCCGCACACGGGGCCACGGCTTAACGTCCCATCCGACGGACGGCGGTCTTTCCAAGCCCATCGGTGTCCTCTACTGACCGTGGGCAGGGCGGGGAATTTTGCGGAGATAAATCTGAACGCCTCTTTACTGAGACATCACTGACATAGAACTAACATCGAAAGGACTCTCAATGTTTTATTTTGACATTGGGAGTGATCTCACATGTAAAAGACAAATTTATGATTTGACATTACTTAAGACTGACAAGAACTGTATCCAGAATTTATAAACGCGAAAAATTATTAGGCCGAGAAAAAGATAAGAGACAACTGCCCAATTTTCGTCTGGTTTCAAAAGATTTAGAGAAATTTATTTCTGTATTTGGAAACGCTGTAATTGGAAAATAATGTTTTTGGAATAAAAAGGATACAACGTTAACAAGCCTACATTAAAAACAAGTGCCAGCAAGCAGATACTCCAGTATACAAAAATGCCAGTCACTTGTCCATGGAATGTGGCTTATAGTTGGCTTGAGCCTGGGAATTTGGCGATAAAAGATCCTTCACTTGCAGATATAAGACAGCTACAAGTGACTGATCTGCATTGATGGGGTTTAACATCCACAACAGAGGATAATTGATCATCAGCCGGTTGCTCAGCGGTCAGAGCACCTGACATGTCATTAGAAAGTCGTGGGTTCAGATCCTACCTTGCTCAAAACAAGTTTTCTCTATGTCCACGTTGATCTACAGCATAAGAGTGCTAAAAAAAGCTGTTAAGGTGATATACTTTCTCGCGAATTAGTCATAAGACCCTTACGTAAAATTGAGAGTTGTTAGAAGGAACGGGAACATCGCGATTGAACTAAGATATCACTCGGCAATTAGCTAATGAACTTCTGTCTATATTTGGGAAATTAAAACTGCAAAATTTTACAAACTGATTTAAATTTCTTGTGTAGCGCAATAAATAAAAAATAAATGAAATAAATTTCTCTCAAGCAGCTGCTTGCCACGGAAGTCTAACAGGAGCCTGCCACCATAGTAAAAAGTCTGTGAGGATGGCGGGACCTCAACAGAAAAAACAACCATGCTTTACCCGGAGTTCGAACCCAGGTCCCTTTGATCAGTCGCCAAGCGTTGTTAACTACTCTGCCACGGGATGATATGCTACAAAATCCCCCAAAATAACCATATTTCTATACAATACTATTTACAGTCAATATTCGAGGCTTCATTTTCTAAGCTGTATCAATTTACTAAACTAGCCAACTGTGTTAGCTAAATACGTCATCGACCATAACATTGGTCCATAAAAATTGGGTAAAATCCTAATTTCTTGTAGTTCAAATGGAATTTTTCTCTTAAGATGAACTTTACTTTTCGATAATAAATAATCTTGTGGCAGAATCTCGAGAAGTTCTTTGTTGAATCTTATTTGCAGTGTAGTGCCAACAAGAACTTCTTGACCCTTCAGATAATCTCTTAAAAGACATCTGAGAGAACATTCGAAATAATTCATGTAACAATACATTTCAGTAAATGTTAAATAACATGAACAATGAAGGTAATGCGAAGCAAAAAGTTAGAAATGAATTACTGGTTTATTCCATAGATTTCTCTCTTATTCAATAAAGTAAATTTAAAGTGCGATGTTTCCTTTATTCAAATATAAAATGTTATGCATTTTTTTTTAAGTCTAAAGTACAATGTATCCATTTTGCGTGTTTTTCTCATTAATTAATGATTTTCTTATCTAAATAAATAATAATAAATATCCCCTCAAGCAGCTGCTTTCCACAGAGGTCTGACAGGAGCTTGTCAGTTTATAATAGGCCATTGTAGGAAGGTCTGTGAGGAAGGCGCTTTTCCACTCGGTTTGGTATTCCAATGCTTAATATCTTTCATGTGAAACTCCCAAGTTATAATTATTTAATGTTTATTGAGTTTGGAATTCATGATTAATCCCTTGGAAGACTGTGAGAGAGTATAAGCTCACTCTTCTACTACAAATGGAGCGGGGGTGGCTCAGTCGGTAGCGCGCCAGGCTCGTAATCTGTAGTTCCCAGGTTCGAGTCCCAGCTGGGTCAGCGTTGAGATTTATCTCCGCAAAATTCCCCGCCCGCCCACGGTCAGTAGGGGACACCGATGGACTTGGAAAGGACGCCGTCCGTCGGATGGGACGTTAAGCCGTGGCCCCGTGTACGGGAGAGCCATACCCTGTGCACGTTAAAGAACACGCTGGATGGCTTTGACGGGAGGCTACCATCTGTCTCCCAACAGCTGTTCCAGTGGGTCCCCTTCCCCAACCTTCTCTGAGCCTTCGGGGTCCATGTGACCTGGCCATTTAGCCCAAACGTGTGCAAAAAAGTGCCGCTCAGAGGTAAAACAATCCAACCCAACCCAACTTCTACTACAACATTCCATTCCTTCCTGTTAGCGAGAATTCCTTAGAGAAGACGCAAAATAAAAAAAAGGACGTTTTCCTCTCATCTGACTGTATAAACGCGAAGGACAGAAACGTGAAAGAGAAAAAAGTGATTAGGACAGGTCTGGAAAAAAAAAGAATCAAAAACAAGAACAGAAATATCAATTCCGATACAAGGAAAGAAAAACTGAAAATACCGTTCCTAAAGCAGGAAATTAATCGGGGAAAAATTCCCGAGACCTTGACCTGATTTTTAAGTGAATGCCTGATTCAAACTCGCTCTTCTAACAATGAGTGGTTTTATTTCGAGGCATCTGCTACTTTGTAGTGAAGCAGTTAATCATGTCATTCGTACGCTGATCTTGTTTGCCACGTGGTTGAAGAGTCTGACAAGGACTTGACAGTGAATCAAGGATCCCATTCTTCATACGATCCCGAACAGCGATTGCAATCAGCTCTGGCACTGATTTCATACCGAAGAATAGTTATAATTGAAGCAATCTACGCTATTTGGATCATCTGATTAGAGAGTTGGGTTGTTTTACCACTGAGCGGCACTTTTTTGCACACCATGGGCTAAATGGCCAGGTCACATGGACCCCGAAGGCTCAGAGAAGGTTGGGGGAGGGGACCCACTGGAACAGCTGTTGGGAGACAGATGGTAGCCTCCCTTCAAGGCCATCCAGCGTGTTCTTTAACGTGCACAGGGTATGGCTCTCCCGCACACGGAGCCACGGCTTAACGTCCCATCCGACCGACGGCGGCCTTTCCAAGCCCATCGGTGTCCCCTACTGACCGTGGGCAGGGCGGGGAATTTTGCGGAGATAAATCTCAACGTTGACCCAGCTGGGACTCGAACCTGGGAACTACAGATTACGAGCCTGGCGCGCTACAGACTGAGCCACCCCCGCCCCCACTGATTAGAGAGTAAAACCTACGACAGAACAATACCAGAAGCAAAACAAGTCTCTTTACTAGACTTCTTTTATTAACAGTGAAAGGTAAATAGAAAAGTTTGGGTTATTTTACACATAAGCCGCACTTTTCTGCACACAATGGGCTAAATGGCCAGTCACAAGGACCCCGAGAAGGTTAGGGAAATGGATCCACTAGAGGGTTGTTAGGAGACAGATGGTAGCTTCCCGTCAAGGCCATTCAGCGTGTTCTTTAACGTGCACAGGGTATGGCTTTCCCGCACGCGAAGCCACAGCGTAACATCGCATCCGACGGACGGACTGCCTTTCCCAGTCGGTTACTCTCCGCTTTCTGACCGAGGACAGGGTGGGGATTAGGGAAGATAAATCTTAAAGCTGGAGCAGCTGAAACTCGAACTTGGGAACTGCAGATTATGAACCTGGAGCGCTACTGACTAAGCCAACACCTGCCCCTCAGAAAAGTTTAGAAAAAAATCGATGTAAGCTTTCAGTGTAATTTTAATGGAAAGTGAAATTCGATGCTATGTTAACTTCTAAAGCGAGATTTTTTATGGAATAAAACCTATTCGAAGACGTTAAAATCTATTTCAAATTAATTTTCAACCAATGTTAGTTTAATATTTAAAAATTTGTATAAAACTTTAATAAGTTCAACGATAGTGACTCGCAGGGGATGTCCTGTTGCTTTGTAACAGTTGCAGAGTTAACTGAAAAACAAAATGAGCCGGTTACGTGGAATTGAACTAGATTTAATATATCTTGGTAGGAAGAGTACAGTCGCTCATAAAAGTATCCGAACACCACGGTTGATTACAGAATCAAAAAAAACGATTTTTTTAGAAATTAGTGATCTGGCAACCTTCGTGTGTGACACGAAGGTTGCCAGATCACTAATTTTTAAAAAAATCGTTGCCAGATATTTTTTCTGAATTCTGCAATCAACCGTGGTGTTCGGATACTTTTTTGAGCGACTGTACCAATTGGGCAATTAAGAAATGGAAAAGAGTGTGCTGGTACGATAGATTGAAACGTTTGATGCACCACACGGACGGACGCCTTCATGCATGGAACAAATAACACAAATCGATGGATCCTTCATGCAGTATGTCCACTGTCCAGAACAGTGGCGGTGGTATCGTAATATGAGGCATACTTCGCTGCTCTGCACATGGATCCCTGGTAGGAATGGACCGACATGTGATGGGTCAGGGATACCAACAGTTCCTATCAGGCCACACGCACTACGCCATATTGCACCTGTTCCCAGAAAAGATGGAATCTTCAAGAACGATAATGCACCATGTCAACAACAGGCCCAGACCTTCCAGAATGCACTGACGAACACACAGTGGACATCATTCATCTTTCCCAGATACCGAATTCATCGCATATCAGTGTTCTTGTGAGGCGAGGATGGCTCAGTCGGTAGCGCGCCAGGCTCGTAATCTGTAGTTTCCAGGTTCGAGTCCCAGCTGGGTCAGCGTTGAGATTTATCTCCGCAAAATTCCCCGCCCTGCCCACGGTCAGTAGGGGACACCGATGGGCTTGGAAAGGCCGCCGTCCTTCGGATGGGATGTTAAGCCGTGGCCCCGTGTGTGGGAGAGCCATACCCTGTGCACGTTAAAGAACACGCTGGATGGCCTTGACGGGAGGCTACCATCTGTCTCCCAACAGCTGTTCCAGTGGGTCCCCTCCCCCAACCTTCTCTGAGCCTTCGGGTTCCATGTGACCTGGCCATTTAGCCCATGATGTGCAAAAAAGTGCCGCTCAGAGGTAAAACAACCCAACCCAGTGTTCTTGTTGAACACTCTGTTACGTGATGCGAGATGCAGAGATCTACCACGGTCCACCATTCAGAGACTGTGGGATGCCTTGCAGACCTCATGGCTACAGATCCCTTCCGAAGTCTTCGCAGATCTAGTGGAATCAATGCCATGGCGGTTACGGGCCGTTATCCGTGCGAAAAGTGGCCCAACACAATATTAAGTACGTGGTCATAATTCATTGATCTCTTAGTGTATAACATGTATCGTAACTTAACCTAGTGCATATTTTTTTATAAATCGCCTTCGAAGAAACGAAATTTTTAGTAGAATTAATCGGTCATGATGCACATCTATGCCATTTGGAATATAATCTGGAACGATGAAAAAATGGCACGATGGTAGTTAGAAATGTGTTAACACGATTCTATTTTTTTAACCATTAATTTCAAATTGTAAACAATTTGTTAAATCACATTTTTCTTTTTTTTTTTGCTATTGTTGATGCAATCATCGTTACTGTTGTTATTGTTTTGTTCCCATGGTTTCATTTATTCCTACTCTTGAGGTCATTGAACGTGACTTTTTTTTTACTATTACTTATTCCATTGGGATCTGCTTATTCCTCAGGAAACGAAAAGTCATCTCCATGAAAGGTTTATGGAAACTATTCGGTACCGAAAAAAAAGACCTTTCTGTTTTTTCAAAACATTCCTTTGTGAATGTGCAACACTTGCTATATGCCTAAGCCTGGTTAAACCCGCTAAAGTTATTTTTTCGCGAATTTTTATCGTCAGCATCATCTGATTGCAGATTGAAATTGAAAGAGACTGAGCCTCCGAATGTGGTGAGTGTAACAAAAGAGAGTTCGAGAGGAACTCTATCGCGTTGGCATCGGCCTCACGTCCATAGCCACGTCAACAGTTGCAAACCAAAACCTGACCCCGGGTAAATGGAGCATTGAGTAGAGGAGGAAAGGGGCAGGGAGGGAGAGGGAGGGAAGTCATTGGGATGAAGAAGAGGTGGAATGAAAGAGAGAGAGAGAAGAAAAAAGGTGTGAAAGAAAGCAGAACAGAAAGCAACAAAAATGTTAAGGAAGATAATAAACAATGGTTATTGTTCGTGTCAATCAAAAACTCTTAATAATAATGCTTGCATTTTCTCTGAAAAATGACTGCGAAAATGACTTTTTTTCGTTGTCCTATGGCAACGAAAAAATAATAACCCGTTTTCTTTTTCATCCACAGCTTGGACCAATTGGGAAAAGAATGAAAATTCATCATCATTAAAACCTTGCCAATGAAGATTCCTTTGCTTTGCTTTTTACGAGCACCCCCCCCCCCCCCGAAGAGAATCTTTTTTATTCTTCTTCACAGATCTAGTTCCTTTTTCAGTCCCCATCCTCTTCCAGCAGCCCTCTTCTGTTCAAGCAAGCTCCATCAGATCCGCCACCAATGATGGTGAAGGTGGAGGGGGAGGGGACGTTCTGCGAAATGGAAACGGATGAAGAGGGCATCACGTGTTAGCGAAGACAAGGCCGCTACAAGGCGAGCTGCCTCCAATTATCTCGAGGTATGGGCTGATGAATATCGGCATGACGACAGATGTGTCCGTTGATTGTCTCTGTTGCATCGCTTCGTATTCAAAGACCGGTCGCTTCTCTGAAATGAAAGTGAAAGCACACACGTGAAAACATAGACACAAGGGGGAACAATACAGAGCTGGCGTCGAGGATATCTTCAGACCAGTTGAGGAGAGTATCTTGCAGAAGTAGTGTTTCCTACAGAGAGTGGGACGGGGTGGCTCAGTCGGTAGCGCGCCAGGCTCGTAATCTGTAGTTCCCAGGTTCGAGTCCCAGCTGGGTCAGCGTTGAGATTTATCTCCGCAAAATTCCCCGCCCTGCCCACAGTCAGTAGGGGACACCGATGGGCTTGGAAAGACTGCCGCCCGTCGGATGGTACGGTAAGCCGTGGCCCCGTGTGCGGAAGAGCTACAACCATGTGCACGTTAAAGAACACGCTGGATGGCCTTGACGGGAGGCTACCATCTGTCTCCCAACAGCTGTTCCAGTGGGTCCCCTCCCCCAACCTTCTCTGAGCCTTCGGGATCCATGTGACCTGGCCATTTAGCCCATGGTGTGCAAAAAAGTGCCGTTCAGAAGTAAAACAACCCAACCTACAGAGAGTAGGGGGGAGGGAATAGTTGCGTCTCAGTAATAAAGACCCCCGAAATGTAGATTTTTTTATTAGGAATAACTTATTTTTTTAAAAAAAAGAAAAGGGAAGCATATTACCCTTAAGTTTTTTAATTTGCGCTTTCTTTTCCTTGACATTTCCCTCTCCATTTAATTTTCCTAAAAAATATGAAACATTCATTCTTTGGAATGGGACACGAACCCAGACGTCCCCTCTAACTCGTGTGTTACATCCCTGATATCCTGCTAAATTCTATGACTGTGTTTCTCTCTCGATATTAGTTGAACGAAAAGGAAAGATCTCTCATGTATGAAACGAAATGCTTTCGGAGTTTCCATAATAGATGTAGTTATAAGTATAAGAGTAAAATTGCAAACAAAAGTATAAGAGTAAAACTAAACAAAAAATTTAATATTTATACATATTTGATGAAATAAACCGTGCATATGCTTCAGGTTGGATTGCAAATTTCTGTCAGTTGTAGCGTGAAATCGAAAGCATAAGTGTAATAAATATAGTTGTTTATTCAACAACTGGCAAGCGTAATAAAAAATTCGTCTCCATGACTCGAACACGGAATCGCCTGTTGATACGCCAGTTGCGCTTCCAGTTGAGTAACTGGATCTCAACTAGAGGAATCGCTGTTCGAATCCCAACAACGAACTGGTAGATTTCTTCACAAGCGACTAAAATTTAAACTCCTGTCTCTTATGACGATCCCTAACATGAATTTGATTATTTCATAATAATTCCCTATTTTGCTGTAGGGTGCAAAAATGACAACGACACATTAATTGAGCTGCTGGTTGCCATGGCAACCAGAATCTCAATTAATGTGTTGTTGCTATTATTCGGTCCCATCATTTTAGGATAACAGTGGCCTTATTACTTTACCTTTTTGGTGAAAAACAACTTAATTAGTTTCGAGTTTAAAGTGGTATTGTTCATTTAAAGCAGAGGTATCAGGAATAAAAAATTACAACTTAAGAAAAGGAGTAACAAATTAAAAGAAAAAAAATTATCTTTCTAAATTAACTAAATGTACAAACAATAATTTTTCAGAACATGTTTAGTTCTTATAATGGAAGATAAGGGTTGGGTTGGGTTGTTTTACCTCTGAGCGGCACTTTTTTGCACACCATGGGCTAAATGGCCAGGTCACATGGACCCCGAAGGCTCAGAGAAGGTGGGGGGAGGGGACCCACTGGAACAGCTGTTGGGAGACAGATGGTAGCCTCCCGTCAAGGCCATCCAGCGTGTTCTTTAACGTGCACAGGGTATGGCTCTCCCACACACGGGGCCACGGCTTAACGTCCCATCCGACGGACGGCGGCCTTTCCAAGCCCATCGGTGTCCCCTACTGACCGTGGGCAGGGCGGGGAATTTTGCGGAGATAAATCTCAACGCTGACCCAGCTGGGACTCGAACCTGGGAACTACAGATTACGAGCCTGGCGCGCTACCGACTGAGCCACCCCCGCCCCAGGAAGATAAGGTATTTTGATAATATGCATGTAAGAGACAAATGATCATTGTAATAATTTGCACCTTTTCTTTTCGGAACAGATTTAATCACATGACATTGTTTCTGAAAAATTACTTTTAGGATATTTGCACCGAAAGAATTCCTCTTTTCAAACTTACAGCTTTCTTTGTCGTCTGTAGACATTTAACTTTTTCGTTTTTAAGACATAAATGAAAACATCTTTTTGAGTTGGATAAATAAAAATAAAATAAATACCCCCTCAAGCAGCTGCTTGCCACAGTGGTCTGACAGGAGCCTGTCAGTTTATATGCCACAGTGGTCTGACAGGAGCCTGTCAGTTTATATGCCACAGTAGAAGATCTGAGAGGATGGCAGGACCTCAGCAGGAAACAACACGAACATCCATGCCTTACCCGGGGCTCGAACCCAGGTCCCGTAGATCAGTAACCAAGCGCACTAACCACTCGGCCATGGGACGGCTTAAAAAATTCATCGCCGCCACGGCGGGAATCGAACCCGCATCTCTCCAGATTCATGCCAGAGCGCGCTACCATTGCACCACGCATCGGACTGAGTTGGATAGCTGTTAATAAAATATGAATTTCAAATTTCAGACTTCTTTATTTTTTAAAAAGAAGATAATAGTAATAAATACCCCTTCAAGCAGCTGCTTGCCACATAGGTCTAACAGGAGCCTGTCAATATATATCCTAAAGTAGAAGGGCTGTGAGGCTGGCGGACCTCAGCAGGGAAATAACACAAGCATTAATGCCTTACCAGGGGCTCGAACCCAAGGTCCCTTTAATAAATGGCCAAGCACGCTAACCACTTAGCCCCACATGAGAAAAATCCATTATAGGCGTCTTTTTTGTTTCCATTGAAATTAATATAACGAAATAATAATTTTGAATAAGTGACATAATCATTGTAATTTTTCTTTCTGACTTTTTCAGGATGTAAAAAACATATTTTTGAAAAATTTTTATTTCATCTTTATTAATATATATATTTTGTATAAACCGAGTGCCCGGAGAAATTTCCAAAGTTCACGGAATCCGACAGTGCAGTCAGGCAAAAAAAAAAAACGCATTTTTTGTGGAGAATTATCGGGTTCTTTACCTCTGAACGTTCAAAGCACTTAAAAAGCGAGGAAATAATTTTCAATTAATTCAGAGGAATCCGCTACTCGAAACGTTACGAAGAGTTAGATTGTCAAAGGACATTTCCTGCACTTTGAGCAAAAATTAGCTGGTATTTACAATGAGGAAGCTACGTACGTATCTATGAGGGACGGAATTTCGCTCATGCTGTTACAATTGGCAACATTAGTTTCGCTGAAGAAGCGATTAACTACGAACGCTTTCTTCCGTTAGAGGAGAGCGTTTGCTCCTTCAAATCACCAGTTAGCAAGATGGCGAAACGAAAAGTTTCTTACTCAAGGTCATAATTTCTGAGGTGATGACAGCAATGGAAGTTTAAAATTGCTGCTGGAAACGTCAAATATTAGTTTTTATATTCAAGAGCGTGATGGCTCAACATTTAGCGAATCGGTCTTCAAACTGGACGGAGGCAATCGCGACAAAATACTCTCTTAAGTTGGATTGGGTTGTTTTACCTCTGAGCGGCACTTTTTTGCACACCATGGGATAAATGGCCAGGTCACAAGGACCCCGAACGTTCAGAAAAGGTTGGGGAAGGGGACTCACTTGAACAGCTGTTGGGAGGAAGATGGTAGCCTCCCGTCAATGCCATCCAGCGTATTCTTTAACGTGCACAGAGTATGGCTCTCCCGCACACGGAGCCAAAGCTTAGTGTTCCATCCGACGGACGGCGGCCTTTCCAAGCCCATCGGTGTCCCCTACTGACCGTGGGCAGGGCGGGGAATTTTTGCGGAGATAAACCTCAACACTAACCCAGCTGGGACTCTCTTAAGTGATACAGCAGTGAAATGGTTTCAGAATAATGTCAGATTATATTATTCCAGGGGTGACTTAAAATGCATTGGGTGCCTGATTCGTAGCTCGAGGATTGTGTGTTCGATACCCGATTGCAAAAAATACATACATACAATCCCGGATCCAAAAAAAAAAGAAAAAATTCGAGAGTGGAGGTGTAAGAAACAGAATCGAGAGAGGAAAATATAAAAGGTGGGGGAATCAAGAAACTGGATTTCCAAGGCATTATAACGTTTCCCCCTCCGTTTTGCAGGTCTTTAAAAATATTTTGGAAAAATGCGTGAAATATAAATAACTTCAATAATTTTTTTGCCTCTATTACCCTTACCAGTATTCTGAAATTCTGAGCATGACCACTTTACCTCACCCTCCTACATCCGGCTCTGCATATTTACAGTCGCTCAAAAAATATCCGAACGCTATGGTTGATTACAGAATTCAGAAAAAATATCTGGCAACGAATTTTTTTAGAAATTAGTGATCTGGCAACCTTCGTGTCACGTGACACGAAGGTTGCCAGATCACTAATTTCTAAAAAACTAACTAATTTCTAAAAAACTAATTCTAAAATGAACTAATTTCTAAAATGAACTAATTTCTAAAAAAACTAATTTCTAAAAAAACTAATTTCTAAAAAATTAATTTCACTAAACTACTTTCTAAAAAAATCGCTACACTACACACTAATTTTCACTACTTTCTAAAAAAATCGTTCCCAGATATTATTTCTGAATTCTATAATCAACCATAGTTCGCCCAGCAAGCGGTCGAAGACTCTGCTGACCGGTATGGGCCCCGGTTGGACAGAGCCAAGACCAACCGAGGTCGAAGGCATCTCTGACCGGTTTAGTGGCCCGGTTGGAAGGTGCCAAGACCTCAAAATCAGGCGCTCAGTGGAGCATTTCAAGGGGCATGCCGAACGGATTGGTCCCCTATTAGGCAAGGACCCTTTTCAAAGTCTGGGTCCCACTAAGAGTCTCCACCCCGAATGCCGAGCAAACTTGGATCTACATATCCTTGTTCATGGCTAACCGGGGAACAGAGTAAATTTCAGGTTTTGACCGATGGATGAGCTTACCTTCTATAGGACTGCTCGCCATAGGATGTCGGGGATGAGATGCACCTATATGTGTAGCCTTGACCCCGACTTAGGTAGTCGCGGCTTTCCATTAACTTGGTAGTGTCGAAAGACGGAACCGGGGATTGCTGTGGTTGCCGTAACATCTGGCAACAAATAGTACAGTCAACCATAGTGTTCGGATATTTTTTGAGCGACTGTACATACAAAATCCTCAAGCAGCCATTGGCTATGGAGGTCCAACCAGATTGTGTAATTTAGTTCTCCCAAGGTATCCAGCCTGAGCTACAGCTGCAGGCCGCATTTGCTCACTGTAAGCCAATCTTAACAAGGTCCTATTTGACGTTGTTTTCCCACCGCATTCTAGGCCTCCTTTCGCTGAAGGGGCGGGGGTGGCTCAGTCGGTAGCGCGCCAGGCTCATAATCTGTAGTTCCCAGGTTCGAGTCCCAGCTGGGTCAGCGTTGAGATTTATCTCCGCAAAATTCCCCGCCCTGCCCACGGTCAGTAGGGGACACCGATGGGTTTGGAAAGGCCGCCGTCCGTCGGATGGGACGTTAAGCCGTGGCCCCGTGTGCGGGAGAGCCATACCCCGTGCACGTTAAAGAAACACTAGATGGCCTTGACGGGAGGCTACCATCTGTCTCCCAACAGCTGTTCCAGTGGGTCCCCTCCCCCAACCTTCTCTGAGCCTTCGGGGTCCTTGTGACCTGGCCATTTAGCCCATGGCAAAAAAGTGCCGCTCAGAGGTAAAACAACCCAAACCCAACCCTTTTGCTGAAGTCTAATTACACTCATGGCCGAACGTACGCATAAGCTAACTAAGCTTATGCATAACTAAGCTTATGCTTAATTAGGGCCTCGCAATATGAGGGGTCCTCAAAGAAATGCATTTAAAGTTTTACTGTTACGAAAAAATAATTTTAATACTTAAATTAATGTATTGTGCAAACATTGTTCACCTTAGCTTACCAACACTAGATTATGTTTTCACCACATCAATTTTGGGTTTATTTTTTAATATCCCCCTTCAACCAGAATATATATATAAATTTCAACTTTCGTATTTTTGGGGCCTCTTGAATTTGTATAGCTTAGGGCCTCGGATGGTCAAAATCCGGCCCTGGGTACACTATTCATAACACTATTCGTTATTCCATAGTTACATATGCTGTCAACATGGCCAAACAAATGCACCCTCTCCTTGTACATGATGATGCTCAAAGGTAGTCGCTTTTTAATCATTCATCTTTTTTAATTATAACCAAATCACCTGATGCCCAAGATACCACATACTAGATACTGTGTAAACGTCTAGAATCAAAAGCATCAAACTTCCTCTTTACAAAGGGACTGAAAAAACTGAAAAATTGTATAGCTTAATTTTAATCTATAAGTCTATACGCTTATTTTTCCACATTCTCCACAAATTCTTACCAGTACCAGTAGCAATCCCTATTCTTCTGTTTATCACATGCTGTACATCACCTGTATATGTTACACAAGTCCTGAGATAATTAAACTGAGACACTTGCTCGAGTGCAGCCATTCAAAGTAACTGAAGCACATCCTGCTGACCAATTTTCAGTATTTTAATTTTCTCTCTCTTTATTGCCAAGTCTACTCTACTACCGGCCTCATTAACAGCTCTAATGAAAGAGTTCAATGGCCAACATCATTTGCTAAAAAGGCCAAATCCTCAGCATAATCAACATCAGAAATTTTTAAATCTCAAGACCACCGCTTAAGGTTCCTCCGATCAGTGAATTCCTCATAACATCTAAGCTAAACAGAGAAAAATACAAAATGCACCCTTATAGAATTCCAGTGGTAATGCTGAACTAATCGATAGAAGCCTTACTAACTCGCATACATGACTCAATGTTATTACAGAGAGCTTTCATTATGCTAACTAAAGGCCGCCGTCCGTCGGATGGGACGTTAAGCCGTGGCCCCGTGTGTGGGAGAGCCATACCCTGTGCACGTTAAAGAACACGCTGGATGGCCTTGACGGGAGGCTACCATCTGTCTCCCAACAGCTGTTCAAGTGGGTCCCCTCCCCCAACCTTCTCTGAGCCTTCGGGGTCCATGTGACCTGGCCATTTAGCCCATGGTGTGCAAAAAAGTGTCGCTCAGAGGTAAAACAACCCAACCCATTATGCTAACTTATCAGGTATGCCATACGACTCACTATCAACTACAAATTATGACTATCAACAGAATCAAAAACGATTTTAAACCAAGCTAGTAACCACAGGATTTTGTAACTAAATATTTCTCAAGAATCTAAGTGAAAACATTTGTTCTACGAGGGTATACATTCCTTACCACTTCTGAACGTACATATTCATCATGAAAATGTCCTTCAATCAAATTATTAATTTTATTAAGAACAATAATGCAAAGAATTTTGACTAAAACAGACAATTTTTCGCACAAATAGAATAAACTAAATTCTTTAGAATATGTGTGAAATACTCAGTCACGTGACACGAAGGTTGCCAAATCATTAATTTCTAAAAAAAAAATCGTTGCAAGATATTTTTTCTGATTTCTGTAATCAACCGTAGTGTTCGGATACTTTTTTGAGCGACTGTACTACTCTCTGTGGTTCTGCTGCTCAGCTCCTTCCTCTGTTTCGTCAGCCAAGTTATCAACCAAAAGATTCACATCAGTCTTCAACTGATACTTTGCAGGTTTATTAAACTGCTATAATATTGTCTGTTATGACCAATAGGGTGTTAATTCAGTTTTTCCCTGCAATTCCTTCTTTCAGAAATAAGGTGCAGTGCCTTATCACTCAAATAACTTCGTCTCCTCTGCTCCTTTTTACCCAAAAGAATAAAACATGTTAGTCTCAAGAAGAGCCTGTTTAAAATGGTCTCATTCTTTCTCAACTCCAGTAGTAAGCAAGCCACGATTATCATAATGACTAACAATCTGTCGTGGTAAGCTTTGGCTATGTTTATATCTTTCAGATCTTCAGTGTTTAAGGTAATTCCCTTAGCCTTAGAACAACATTTCTTAATCTTCACCTGCAAGACACTTTTAACAAAGGAATGATCAAACTCAATTTCGGCTACCCTATAAAACCTAGTATTCCTAACAGAATTTACCATTTGCTATTAATGAAAAATCTATCATATTCTTATACAATCCATCAGGTAAAATATACGTGTATCCATAAACATCCCAATGTTTGTAATGTTAGCTATTCTCAAACCATTAAGTTTACTTATCTGTAGAAATACACCCTCCTGAGTTTTGGGGGGCGGGGGTGGCTCAGTTGGTAGCGCGCCAGGCTCGTAATCTGTAGTTCCCAGGTTCGAGTCCCAGCTGGGTCAGCGTTGAGATTTATCTCCGCAAAAATTCCCCGCCCTGCCCACGGTCAGTAGGGGACACCGATGGGCTTGGAAGAGGCCGCCGTCCGTCGGATGGGACGTTACGCCGTGGCCCCGTGTGCGGGAGAGCCATACCCTGTGCACGTTAAAGAACACGCTGGATGGCCTTGACGGGAGGCTACCATCTGTCTCCCAACAGCTGTTCCAGTGGGTCCCCTCCCTCAACCTTCTCTGAGCCTTCGGGGTCCATGTGACCTGGCCATTTATCCCATGGTGTGCAAAAAAGTGCCGCTCAGAAATAAAACAACCCAACCCAACCCTGAGTTTTGGGAATAGGCGCATTAAAAAAGTGACTGCTTATTCTTATGGAGGAAGAATAGTTTTATTTCTATGCAATAGATGATACCAACAGTTTGCATTCTCCCGGAACACAGAGACATGGCTGATTCGCAACACGTATTTTATAGGTTCTTTATTAGACCTTATCTCGATCATGAAAGAAGATAACGATGGACTTGCTAAGGTCTCCGTCATTCAGATCCGATGTTGGACTATGATCGCGTGCACAGAACTTCTGTATCATTGAGGAGTGATATTCAACCGTTTCTCTTGAAATGTCTCTTTACGGGAGGGCTTATTCTTTAAAAGTTTAAACTTCAAAAGCATAGTATCAGTCAGATTTTGGAAAAAATTCATTGATTAGAGTTACTGTTTTAACTAAAGTCATGTTCATATGAAAATATCCTATTCAACACAAAAAAAACTTCTACTTTAATGAAGAACACTTGAGATACTACAACAGCAGTGTTAAACTCCGATGTGAAGGTTAAAAAAAATTGAGTTTCTACGTTCTGTGGATCAAATTCAGGGCCAAACCAGAGGCGCCCAAACTTTCTCGTATCTTGGGCTACGTTCAGCCTAGTAATTGTCCTAGTAATTGTCCCTGGCAATTGTGAGCTACTTTATGGGCTATTACATTATCCACAAATCTTTAGTTAGGCATATAAGCTTAATGACTGGATGCGTGAGTGGTAGACACAAGTCAAAGACGTCTGAAGGGAGACATAGAGCCTCCGAAGAGCCACCTATCGTCCAAATTCTCTCTGAATGGGGGGGGGGGGGGGTCATGAAATTGAAACTCATCAGAGGTAATGAAATTCTTATTAAAGAACAATTACAATTTCGTAAGTAAAATAATGTAAAAATATGCAAGAAAAAAATCTTTGCTGAAAAAAGTACGTTAGTAAAAAGAATGCGTATATTATATTAAAATATTTTATACAACTTGATGAATTTTTCAAAGTTTGTCCTTTAATCAGATTTATGGAAAATATACACTATTTTACAAATTGCATATTAAATTAATATAAAATAAAAATATAATAAATTGTCCCGTGGCTGAGTGGTTAGCGTGCTTGGCTATAGCCGATCTAGTGCCGATCTAAGGGACCTGGATTCGAGCCCCGTGTAAGGCATGGACTTTGTGATGTTTTTCTGCTGAGGTCCCGCCATTCTCTCAGACCTTCTACTGTGGTGTATGAATTGACAGGCTCCTGTCAGATCTCTGTGGCAAGCAGCTGCTTGAGGGGGTATTTACCCTTTTTTTATTCTTTTTAAGCAGCTGCTTGACACAGAGGTCTGACTGGAGCTTGTCAGTTTATACGCCATAATAGAAGGTCTGTGAGGATGGCAGGACCTCAGCAGAAAAACAACAACACATCCATGACTTACTCGGACTCGAACCCAAGTCCCTTAGATCAGTAGCCAAGCGTGCTGACCACTCGGCCACGGGACAGCTCTAAAGTAATATAGTAAAATATAAAAAATATCCCCTCAAGCAGCTGCTTTCCACAGAGGTCCGAAGGGAGCCTGTCAGTTTATACACCATAGTAGAAGGTCTGTGAGAATGACATGATCTCAGAAACAAAACAACACAATACATGCCTTACACGGGGGTCGAACCCAAGTCCCTTTGATCAGTAGCCAAACATAATATCCCCCATGTGAAAGAAATCTTCAGAATCAGAATTCAATAACAGTATTCAGTATCATTTCAAGTCACTGAACCTCCCCAACGTTTCTTAGACAGCTGGTCTCTGCAAGAGAAAACTTTCACAAAAAAAGTTAAAATTTCGGTGAAAAAACAGGAATAGAAGAAAACCCACTGAAATAGAAAAGGTTTAAAATGTAGATAAGAAAACGAGAGTCAATATCTGAGGATAGGCCAATACACCGTTCATAGGCTGAATTTCAGCTCTTTTAGTTTTCATTTATTTTCTTTACATACTTTTAGATGAAAAGTTTTTATGACATCTTGCAGTGAAAGTCAGAATTTTCGTTTCTTTTCTACGTTGGCTTAATGCAGAGCTCTACCAAATTTTTAGGCTCGGTTGTCTTACCTAAGAACGGCACTTTTCTGCACACAATGACCAAGGGACAAATTCCTTACAGATTCAGAGCTGGACGGAAGGGTCGGCTGTTGGAAGGGACGGCCGTCCGAAATTATCAACGTAGGCACCAGAGGAGACTCGAACCTTGGAACATCATATTATCAATCTGGAAATTTTCATGGATATTAGACTGAAGCTGAATTAAAGACCTAAATCAAGCCTCTAAAATTTGAAATTCAGTAATATTCGCTCAATACTTAAAAAATCAACCGAATTTTGTTGCGTCTCTCTTTAAAACGTTTTGTCAAAATTGGTGAAATTTGAAAGAATTATGAAACCAACTTCTAAATGTGCAATTATTTTAATAAACGGTTTGATAACAAGATTTTTTACCTGTATTTTGATTAGCTTTAGGAATAAATTCTTACGATTCACAACTTTTGTTATTAAATATTCCAGCTTCCATTAATTTTTAAATACTGCACGAAGATTGATGACAGTTAGATCTTTAATTCTTGACTTACATTAATTTTTGGACTGTAAACCCCTATTAGAGAATCTTTTTTATTCTCTTGAGAAGTATCAAGTTCTGTTAACGACAAGTCCTTTTATCTCTTTAACTCCTATCAGCACTGTTCCAAAGTGCCGTAACTGCCATTGTTAAGCACCTTAATCTTCACATTATGCAAGAGGAACTGCATTTGACTGAAACCCCCCCCCCCATCCAAATGCTTCCCTCTCTTCCTGCTATGAGCTCCGACTTCTCCACATAACACAGAACATAATCTGTTGTGTATTGAGAGAGAGGAAGCAAAAAGAGAGCAAAGAATCTGTTATTGCATAAAAGCCAACCCGATCAGTGAATGGACAGCTAAGGCCACATGAGAAACGCACCCGGTACCTCGGTTGCAAATGTTGAGTCGGCGTGGAACCCCATGCCGGGGAAACGACCTAGGCCTGCTTTCCAGTGATTATGTGAGCATGTTCACGCAAACGTATGTACAAGGGCGAACTGAAACTTATCACATGTTCTGCCAAGCGGAAACTGATACCGGACAGCCTTGTTGTAAACAGGCGGTTGAGCTTTTTAGAGTGCAATTTGAAAAACAGGATTTGGGATATCAGACAGATTACTTTCGATGGTGAACAGTCACTGATTCAAAATATGCCGATGGCTGGAATAGATATTTTGCTTTGTTGATATTTACTTAATAGATATTTACTTAAACTTTAGATTTTTGTAGTTTTTTTCATGGTGGTAAATGAAGCATTTCAAAACAGAGGACTGAGAAATCTAAAAGTTCGATCACTTCTCAAACAATTTTCTTTTAAGATACAAACATTGAGGCGAAGATAACTGATACTCAGATCTTTTCTGGGAGTCGAACCAGCATTCACGAGCTACGACCAGATCAGTTAAAGGCTATACAATAAAAGGATAATATGCATAAAGAGTGAAGGATACTAACGAATATTTATTATTTCAAAAGAGAAACAAAATTAATTTTTCAGCAGTTACATAATTTAAAAGCTTTATCATGGAATGCACAATATATAAACGTATCCAAATGTTCAAATATTTAATGCCAAATCAATATACCGACACAACTAGCATTTCGGGGCACACCACAAAAATAAGTTTTGTGCTTTTCCTTATTAGAAAAGTAGGAACGACGGGTATTTGCTTGAAGCCAAGAAACTCAAAAACTTCGCTCTTTTAAAAAAATGCAATTAATATTTAATGTTGTATTGTCTCAGGTGGCGCTTCTTCACATTACACCTCTCATAGTACGACGATTGATCTATCGCTGTGTGAAAAGGTTTCAGTTACAAGTTTTCTAATTCTATCTTACTCATATCATATAGTGTTGTCATTTCCATAATTAACAAGCGAGTTTTGCGAAAAAAAATGTTTCTAAGCTTTTACTTTCGTCTTTCGATAACTATATTCAATTATGCAGGGAATAATAACGTTCTCGTGTCCAGTTAATTGATAAAGTGAAGAAAAAAAGATTGGCACGCTGCCTGACAACGAGTAAACTAAAAGTACAAAAACAATTCTTCACCGAGGTAAAATAGATTGAACGACTTAGGCTTATTTCATTCTCCACTCAGTTCCGTCGACACGAAAGAAGTTTCCTCTTTTTTAGTCTAGATTTATCAGTTGAAAGAGAATCGGATCTCTGTTTAAGGCAGGCAAATGAAGGGATTGTTTAGAGCCCTCAAGTTTAAGGGCCAGAAAACACTACCTGAAAGAGTATGGGGTCAAAAAAGTTTTCTCCAAGTTAGGAAATTTTCTATCGATAGGGATTTAAAACAGGGGCGGCAAATTTGCAAACTAATGACTATACCTGCAGTAAAGTTGACGAAAGTAAGTATTGCCTAAAGCTTCAAATCTCTATAATACTCGAGGATTTAAAATATCTACTGTATAATACCCATGGACTTCAGATATCTATATTGATTATAGCCATGGATTTTCCTAGAGCAAAAAAAAAAATTTCCTTCAAAAAAGGCTCACCCTGCCTGCATTAAAAATTTTGTAAAATTTAGACGGTGTTGCTCGGATTCTTAATATAAATAAACTCTTTATATGACATAAATGATACACCCGACATCGCAAGCTTTCATTTAACACACGTCCTCCTTATGATCGAATCTGATGAACCCCCTACTCTTTTTTCGGGAGGGGCAAAAGGGAGTAAGGAGGGGGCCTCCTTATGTCGCGAATTTCATTTGAGGATTTAGCTCGTTACGCTTCGCAATCGTTTACGCAGTCTTTTCTTTGCGGTGGGTGTGGGCTATTTATGGAAGGAAATGAAAGGTTTGAGGAAGCCAAACCTTAAAAAAAAATACCCCCTCAAGCAGCTGCTTGCCACAGAGGTCTGACAGGAGCCTGTCGGTTTATATGCCACAGTAGGAGATCTGAGAGGATGGCAGGACCTCAGCAGAAAAACGACACACACATCCATGCCTAAATCCGGGGCTCGAACCCAGGTCCCTTACACTGTTTTAAATTAGGATGAAAGGAACCTGCGTACTGAATTTTCTGGTCCTTACTGTTACCACTTAGAAGAAAGATCTTTCCGGGTTTTTTTTCTCAGAGAAAGTTTTGTCAGAGAAGAAAGTTTGCAGGAATACATTTACATTATTTTAATTTGAGATAAGAAAAAGTTGTATTTTGTGGTCCTAGCTGTTACCATGGAGAAAGAGTTTCCATCGAAAAAACGTAACCTGTAAGGTTTTAAATCGTGCTTTGAAACCCCAAAGACAAAAAACTGTTATTTCACTCCTCTTTCAGCAACCCGCCCCCCGACATTTTAAGGGATTTTTTATGATAAAAGGAACTGAATGCTATTTTATTTCGCTGTGTGTATGTTTTCTTGAAGTTTCAAAGATTATTTCAATATTAATTGTGAATAATTTAAAACAATACAAAATTTTCGATAAATATGTAGAAAAAGTGGGTGTCGAACACGGAAGTTCCTGTACAGAGGTGCTGGAGACGAAAAAAATATAATTGCTCCACTGGAATCTAAAAAAATATATATATACACTCAGCAGCCATTTTATTAAGTACAGCTTCATGTTATGTCAATATTGGAAGAAGTTATTCAACTTCTTAAAGAAAGTTATACAAAGTATAGATAATATATAATTCAGTTAACCTGAATGGTTGCAGTCTTGAGCAGGTGTCACAGTTTAATTATCTTGGGAGCTATGTAACTGATACTGGTGATGTGCGGCATGAGATTAACAGACGAATAGGTATTGCTGCCGGGACTTTTAAGAATCTATGGAGATTGTGGAGAAATAGGCGTATACACCTAAAGACTAAAATTAGATTGTATAATAGTTTGGTTCTTTCTAGGGTTAGTTATGGTAGTGAAACTTGGACGCTGTGTAAACAAGATAACAGGAAACTAGATGCTTTTGATTCTAGATGCTTACGCAGTATCTTGGGCATTAGATGGTTTAACTTTGTACCTAATGATGAGGTTAGGCAAAGGAGTCTGCAACCTCCTTTAAGCAACATATTGTGCAGAGAGAGACTCCGCTGGTTTGGCCATGTTGCCCGTATGGATAATTATAGATTGGCGAATAGGGTTATGAACAGTGTGCCTAGAGGCTTCAGAAGGAGGGGGAGACCTAGGATGCGGTGGGCAGACAATGTTAAACAGGACCTTGTTAGAATTGGTGTGCAGTGGCCGGATGCAGCAGATGTAGCTCAGGACAGATGTGCTTGGAGAAGTAAACTGCGTGGTCTGGTTGGACCTCCGTAGCCCATGGCTGCTTGAGGATGATGATGATGATGATGATAAAGTTATACATTAAGAAGTTATATAACTTCTTATCTCGATCTCCATTCACTCAACATTGAGATCCATTCACTCAACATTGAGATCTTAACAAAGTATCCACTGAGTTCGCCTACATTCAGCTTCCATTTTATTAGGTACATTTCTGTGTTACGTTAGTGGGAAATCAGATCGAGAACTCGATAAGTTCTTAAATAAGTTTTTTACGAAAAAATATAGGACTGAAGATAATCTAATGGCTCAATCAAACTTATTTCAATACCGATTTTTTTTTTTTTGCGTTCGGTATTTAGAGAGCTATGGAAATTGGAATATTTACCAGCAAAGGTACCAGTTTAAATAATTGTTCTGAAAAGTTAATAAAAACAAGTTAAACCAATAATAGCCATTATATTAAACTTTACTAGTACAGTCGCTCAAAAAAGTATCCGAACACTACGGTTAATTACAGAAATCAGAAAAAATATCTGGCAACGATTTTTTTAGAAATTAATGATTTGGCAACCTTCGTGTCACGTGACAACCGTCAAACGTCAACCGTAGTGTTCGGATACTTTTCTGAGCGACTGTACATGTAAATGTATTTTCAGCCATTAGCGTAATAATTGTCAATTTTTCGCCAATTCTGAATGAGTTTTTGCAGAATGAACTAATGAAAAACTAAAGACTAACTTAAAAAATGTTTCAGCTTCCGTAATTCTTTAAACACTTAAAGCATATTGTCAGAAATCGAGATTGAAATAGATTTGATTGAGATCTTCAATCATCTTCAGTTACAGTTTTTTCATAATTCGATTACGTAAGAAGTTACTGAATTCTGTACCTGAGTTGCTATTGACATTAACATGAAGCTATACTTAATAAAGTGGCTGCTGAGTGTATATATTTTTTTCACATTCCAGTGGAGCAATTATATTTTTTTCGTCTCCCGCACCTCTGTAGAGGAACTTCCGTGTTCGACACCCATTTTTTCTACATATTTATCGAAAATTTTGTATTTTTTAAATTATTCACAATTATTATTGAAATAATCTTTGAAACTTCAAGAAAACATATACGAAGCGAAATAAAATAGCATTCAGTTCCTTTTATAATAAAGAATTTTTATTGATTTAAAGATATTACAGCAAAAGTCAATCCGTTAATTAAAAAAAACAACTAAAATACGAAACTATCACTCAATCTGATTTTAAATAATACATAATTTATTTTCATTACATCGTCAGCAACAGAAAAACAATGACTTTTATATTACACAACTGCAGAACTGCATTTGATACTCATTGTCAAAAAAAAATCACTGATATGTTAGAACAAACTTAAAGCTACAATCCAAACTTATATAACGAAATTTTATTTACTGATGAACGTTCATGAATTGAGATTATGAAATAAAAGGGACTTTTTGTTAATAGTTATTTGGCCGAGTGGTTAGCGCGCTTGGCTACTGAGCTAAGGGACCTGGGTTCGAACACCGGGTAAGGCATGGATGTTCGTGTTGTTTTCTGCTGAGGTCCTGCCATCCTCTCAGATCTTCTACTGTGGCATATAAACTGACAGGCTCCTGTCAGACCTCTGTGGCAAGCAGCTGCTTGAGCGAGTTTTTTATTTTTATTTTTGGCTATTTTGAAGGAACGTGCAATGTTGTTTTCTTCTAACACATTATTTAACATACATTGCTTAGTTTCTTTCAAGTGTATTTCTTCTGAGAAAATACTTTTTGCCACAGTAAAAACTTCAACTCCGCTTGCCTTTTTATTATATGGGGCGGAGGTGGCTCAGTCGGTAGCGCGCCAGGCTCGTAATCTGTAGTTCCCAGGTTCGAGTCCCAGCTGGGTCAGCGTTGAGATTTATCTCCGCAAAATTCCCCGCTCTGCCCACGGTCAGTAGGGGACACCGATGGGCTTGGAAAGGCCGCCGTCCGTCGGATAGGACGTTAAGCCGTGGTCCGTGTGCGGGAGAGCCATACCCTGTGCACGTTAAAGAACACGCTGGATGGCCTTGACGGGAGGCTACCATCTGTCTCCCAACAGCTATTCCAGTGGGTCCCCTCCCCCAACCTTCTCTGAGCCTTCGGGGTCCATGTGACCTGGCCATTTAGCCCATGGTGTGCAAAAAAGTGCCGCTCAGAGGTAAAACAACCCAACCCTTTTTATTATTATTAAAAGTAACCCTCATGGGTTAAACGCCATCATCCAGTTCGGTAAAGAATAAATGTTTGTGTTATCTTTCTTCTGAGTTCCAGGTGGATGAGGTACCCAGGCTCAAGCCAATACAGAGCTTCCCTGAGAATGAATCATTTTAGCATGTTATTCATTGGTAATAATAGAGAAAGACCCTCTAGACCAGAGGTTCCCAAACTTATTTGTCCTACCGCCCCCTTTTCAGAAAAAATATTACTCAGCGCCCCCTGGAAATCTGTCTTCTTTAAGCGAACAAATAGAAAGATGCAGTGACAAATTTGCGTTTTTTTATGTATCTATATTTCTATCTACGTCCTACAACATAGTAAAGAAAGATGTTGTAATTAAGACACCTTGAAGCTTGAAATTATAAAATTATTTATTAAAATCAACCATAGTAACATTCGACTTAACTCTATGTTGCACAACAGATGAAACATGTACGAACGGTTTTTCAAAATTTTCTTATCTTCCCTTCTTTCTTTATGCTTCCACCGCCCCCAAATTGCACCCGAGGCTACTACCGACCCCCTGGAACGTTCCAGCACCCCCCAGGGGGTGGTATCGCCCACTTTGGGAAACATTGCTTTAGAACCTCTTACCCCACCAAAAAGGGTTGGTTAACTAACGGGTAGTGCACCAGGTTCGTAATCTACAGTTCCCAGGTTCGAGTCTCAACTGTACTAGCGTTGAGGTTTATCTCCGCTAAGTGCTCACCCTGACCTCGGTTAGAATGGGCTTGAAAAATCTGCTGTCCGTCGGATGCGACTTTAAGGCGTGGCCCCGCATGAAGAAGAACCATGCTCCGTGAACGTTAAAGAACATATTGGATTGAATTGACGGAAGGTTTCCATCTATCACCTAACAGCTGTCCAGTGGGTTCCCGTCTCCTATTCAACTCTAGGGCCTTGAGACTCTATTAACGTGGCCTTTGTATGCAGCCCATTGTATGCAGAAAAGTGATGCTAAAAGATAAACTAAACTAACTCATTTTCATCCATAATAAATACACAGATTACCTGTAAAAATAGACTTCAATAATTATTACAACCATCTGAAAAAAATTATCGCTCCCACGGAGGGAATCGAACCACCTACAAGGGATACGCCAGTTACATACACATTTCCAGGGGGTACCGTGAAGCATAAAAGGTTGAGAACCACTGCCATAGACAATTAATTACTACAGTACGACTAAAGAAAGCATCGGCATCAGATAAATATTATTATACAGCGGCATATATCGCCATATTAAAGGTAGAAGAGTCTTCTTATTAAGCTGTTAAACATTTCGTTACAATTATAGAAAGGCAAAATAAGAGGTTCTTAGACGTCAGGAATCGGGGAATGGAATGGAGGAGATGATCTTTCGTCTCCCCTGGTATTTGACAATAACGTAAAAAATGCACCCATTAACGTGTCTTCCTGTAACTAGGAACATGTACAGTCGCTCAAAAAAATATCCGAACACTATGGTTGATTACAGAATTTAGGAAAAATATCTGGCAACTTTTTTTTTAGAAATTAGTGATCTGGCAACTTTCGTGTCACGTGACATGAAGGTTGCCATATCACTAATTTCTAAAAAAAAGCTGCCAGATATTTTTTCTGAATTCTGCAATCAACCATAGCGTTCGGATATTTTTTGAGCGACTGTAAATATGCAGAGCCGGATGTAGGAGGGTGAGGTAAAGTGGTCATGCCCCCCTTCTTTCAGAATACTGGTAAGGGTAATAGAGGCAAAAAAAATTATTGAAGTTATTTATATTTCACGCATTTTTCCAAAATATTTTTAAAGACCTGCAAAACGGAGGGGGAAACGTTATAATGCCTTGGAAATGCAGTCTTTTGGTTACCCCACCTTTTATATTTTCCTCTCTCGATTGTGTTTCTTACACCCCCACTTACACCCACTTAAGCCCTCACTCTCGAATTTTTTTTTTTTTGTTTTTTTTTTTGATCCGGAACTGTATGTATGTATTTTTTGCAATCGGGTATCGAACACACAATCCTCGAGCTACGAATCAGGCACCCAATGCATTTTAAGTTACCCCTGGAATAATATAATCTGACATTATTCTGAAACCATTTCACTGCTGTATCACTTAAGAGAGTCCCAGCTGGGTTAGTGTTGAGGTTTATCTCCGCAAAAATTCCCCGCCCTGCCCTCGGTCAGTAGGGGACACCGATGGGCTTGGAAAGGCCGCCGTCCATCGGATGGGGCGTTAAGCCGTTATCCCGTGTTCGGGAGAGCCATACCCTGTGCACGTTAAAGATTTTTTTAGAAATTAGTGATCTTGCACCTTCGTGTCACGTGACACGGAGGTTGCCAGGTCACTAATTTCTAAAAAAAAAACGTTTCCAGATATTTTTTTAATTCTGTAATCAATCATAGTGTTCGGATTTTTTTGGAGCGATTGTACCATACTATTTTGGCTCCCTTGTAACATTGGTTACAGCGATCATTAAGCACAACTAATTTATTCACATGAAATTTAAATATTACTAAATATCATCATTATATATGATTGGTAAACATGGAATATATTTAATCATACGATTCATTAACCATCTCTCCTTTTTCGTAAAAGATATATTTGAAAATTCATTTTTATTAACAATGTTTTAAAATATTACATAACATCGCCATTTGCATCATCACGTGGCAAACAACAATTGGTGATAGCAGTACGAAATGAACAATATGATTTTAAACGATATATTTACACCATTTATTAAAATTTACATTTTATACAATTACATGAGAATGATAAATAATTATTTTCCACAAACAAAACAATAAAATGTCGCAAAAGCATCAGCACATGATAGTTTTGAGTCAGCTGCGACAATTACAACAATTCTGCATTACATCCAACGTAATAATAACAATTCATATAAGTGTCGAAGCGTTTAAATACGCAGAGAAAATATTTCCGCAAAATTCCCCGCCCTGCCCACGGTCAGTAGGGGACACCGATGGGCTTGGAAAGGTCGCCGTCCGTCGGATGAGACGTTAAGCCGTGTCCCCGTGTGCGGGAGAGCCATACCCTGTGCACGTTAAAGAACACGCTGAATGGCCTTGACGGGAGGCTACCATCTGTCTCCCAACAGCTGTTCCAGTGGGTCCCCTCCCCCAACCTCCTCTGAGCCTTCGGGGTCCATGTGACCTGGCCATTTAGCCCATGGTGTGCAAAAAAGTGCCGCTCAGAGGTAAAACAACCCAACGCAGAGAAAAACCTTAAAAGCATCTACTAACAAACTCTATAAAATACTTGTTTAATAAGGAAAGGCCTTGAAGAAGAATTCCTCCTCAGTTGGTTGCTCCTTAACCTCATCGTAAAGTGAATATCTTCGTTTGCGAATTGCTGCTCATGATTTAAATAAGAGTAACATCTGTTTGGTTGGATATCTTCAACGATAACTGTAATGTTGGCATCCTGTTTCTCTCTCAATGGAAGAGGTTTTGGGAAGACGTAAAACATTTCCGTGAAAGTTACATCACTGTCTTCCTCTTGATAGTCAATAGTTTCTGCGGGATTTTCAAATCTGGCGAGCACATCAACTCTTTTAGCCATAGCTGCGTAGCTTGATTTTGGTTTTATGCGAAGTTGGAGCCCAGTGATTTCTATAGAACCTTTACCCATTTCGATCCTTAGCTCAGAAATCACATTCGTTTTAAAGGCACCGCGCATATTTCTTCCATCTCCCATCTCGCCACTCAGTGAAATGACGCAGCTCGTTTCTGACGTCATTCCATCACTCGTCATCCAACTTTCACAACTACTGACTTCTCTACATTTCTCGAAAGAAGAATTTTCTACTCTTTTCTGCAAGAGAGTTGAAGTTTCGTCTTGAATGGAAGTGAGTCTCTTCAAAGCTGTAACTTTTTTGACTAGGGAGGACATTGCAACGTCAACATGTCCATTTTCAATATAGAGTTGAGCCAAGCTCTGGCGCAGGTTTGCTGAGCTGATTCTAAGACCTT
This sequence comes from Ryuthela nishihirai, assembly GCA_038380435.1. Taxonomy (NCBI): domain Eukaryota; kingdom Metazoa; phylum Arthropoda; class Arachnida; order Araneae; family Heptathelidae; genus Ryuthela; species Ryuthela nishihirai. The sequence continues at coordinate 41,178,304 of JAWZYU010000011.1, read as the reverse complement.
TTCGATGGCATTCGTATATACCCCAATTTAAGAGAGCAAGGAAAGGCACAATATATGAACACGTGCACATATGGGAAATGATAGCTTTCACGGTGTTTGGATGAGAGTTAAGGAATTCATTTCCCTTAATCACCGATGCTGCTTCGGTTCTAAACAGTCGATGACAAATTTCCATCACTTCCAGGAGCTGATGTTGCAAGGCAAATTCATAAGCCTCACAAACTGTTTCAGAAGTTATTTCATTTTCTAGGTATTTTACGCATTTTTCCTCTAATGCGTAAATTTGGAATTTCTTAGCGACACGAAGGAGGTCTGCCGCTTTCTGCCAACTTCTCAGAGTTAATTTTCTTCTGTAGACATACCTGAGAAACAGAGAGAAAAATTATTGTAGATAATTCTGTAAAATGCGGCAACTCAATGGCTTCATTTTTTTGTAGTAAATAATTAAAAGAGAAAGCGAAATACATAAGGCTTGGATTGGATTGGATTGTTTTACCTCTGAGCGGCACTTTTTTGCACACCATGGGCTAAATGGCCAGGTCACAAGGACCCCGAAGGCTCAGAGAAGGTTGGGGGAGGGGACCCACTGGAACAGCTGTTGGGAGACAGATGGTAGCCTCCCGTCAAGGCCATCCAGCGTGTTGCTTTAACGTGCACAGGGTATGGCTCTCCCGCACACGGGGCCACGGCTTAACGTCCCATCCGACGGACGGCGGCCTTTTCAAGCCCATCGGTGTCCCCTACTGACCGTGGGCAGGACGGGAAAATTTTGCGGAGATAAATCTCAACGCTGACCCAGCTGGGACTCGAACCTGGGAACTACAGATTACGAGCCTGGCGCGCTACCGACTGAGCCACCCACGCCCCAAAATACATAAGGCAAAAAAAAAAATATTTGTCTTTGTTCTTAAGTTTGACATGTCTTAGAACTCTGTGTAAATATATGATCATGGGTTGTGCTGAAGGGGGCAGAAAAGAAAACCATTCCTTTCCGTTTCAATGTTTTTCATCTTGTTTAAAAAAAATTATTATTTTTCCTTTGTCACCTGTTCGTTGGCATTCGACATTTTTGTTTTTAAAGATAACTTCTGTTCAAAACACCTTTTTGGTTTGGATAGATATCAATGAAATATTCCGATTCACACTTTTCAAATCTTCCAATAGATTTAATAATACCCTTTAACGGTGTGAAACTTTCGATGTGGCTAAACTTTAAACGAATACTGCAAAGTATCTATTCATTCATGAAGTATGAAATGTTGGTGGCGGAGTGTGAGATTTAAGATGCAGGACACTGACAGGAACGATTTGCTCTTAACCATGGGGGGGGGGGGGGCAACTCTTTTGTTATGAAAAAACTATTTTTGTGTTTTACAGATGTTAATAATTAGAGTTTGAGTTGTTTTACATCTGAGCGAATGGGGGCGGGGGTGGCTCAGTCGGTAGTGCGCCAGGCTCGTAATCTGTAATTCCCAGGTTCGAGTCCCAGCTGGGTCAGCGTTGAGATTTATCTCCGAAAAATTCCCCGCCCTGCCCACGGTCAGTAGGGGACACCGATGGGCTTGGAAAGGCCGCCGTTCGTCGGATGGGACGTTAAGCCGTGGCCCCGTGTGCGAGAGAGCCATACCCTGTGCACGTTAAAGAACACGCTGGATGGCCTTGACGGGAGGCTACCATCTGTCTCCCAACAGCTGTTCTAGTGGGTCTCCTCCCCCAACCTTCTCTGAGCTATCGGGGTCCATGTGACCTGACCATTTAGCCCATGGTGTGCAAAAAAGTGCCGCTCAGAGATAAAACAACCCTTAACCATTGGGGGGGGACAACTCTTTTGTTATGAAAAATTCTTTTTGTGTTATACAGATGTTAATAATTAGGGTTTGAGTTGTTTTACATCTGGGCGACACTTTTTTTTTAGCAGAATGGGCTAAATGACCAGTTCGCAAGGACCCCAATGACTGAGAGAAGATTGGGGGCAAAAGACCCACTGGACATTTGTTGAGAGGCAGGTGGTAGTCTTCTGTCAAAGCTATTTAGCTTGTTCTATAACGTACACAGGTTATGACTCTCCTGTACATGGGGCCACTGCTTAATGTCCCATCCAACGAATGGAAATCTTTCCAAGCCTGTCGATTTCCCCTTCCTTAATGAGGGCATGGGGGAAGGTGGTGGTGAGCGGGTGCGGTTAAGTCTCAGCACTGGTACAGTTGGAAATCTAACATGAGAACTCCAGATTACGAGTCTGACACGCTACCGACTGAGCCAACCCCGGTGCTAATAAAATATTACTATTTGCATTTTCTCAATCATTCATTAGTTCGAATTTTTACAGTTAGAGGGTACGAAATTCGAAAAATGTTCATTCCCTTGGAAATTAAGCATACCCTATGGCATATAAACTGATAGGCTCCTGTCAGACCTCTGTGGCAAGCAGCTGCTTGAGGGGGTATTTTTTAGCCGTCCCGTGGCCGAGTGGTTAGCACGCTTGGCTACTGATCTAAGGGACCTGGGTTCGAGCCCCGGATTAGGCATGGATGTGTGTGTCGTTTTTCTGCTGAGGTCCTGCCATCCTCTCAGATCTCCTACTGTGGCATATAAACTGACAGACTCCTGTCAGACCTCTGTGGCAAGCAGCTGATTGAGGGGGTATTTATTTTATATTATTATTCGCCAGAATCGATATACTTTCTCCTCATTAACCACTGCAATACCGTTTGCAGCAACCAATCTACTGTTCGGTTTCTCACTCCATTTCTAGTGAGTGTAGCAATGCTTGTTTCGATTGGAAGTGTTTTACTCGCTGTCCAGACTTTTGAATTATACCTTATATAAGAGAAACAGGAAACTATATTCGGAAATTTAAAAGAACGTTCGGTATTTAGCATAGATGTCAAACTTTAAATTTTATATTTATTCAAAAAGAATTAAATATTCAAAAAGAATTAAATATTTCAAATTTCTCAAACAACACAAATAAATTATAAAAATTTAAAATATTATTAATATATACGAAATGAACGTGAAACGAAATGAATAATGAACGAGATAATGTTCAATATTTCACATGGTTACTGTAAAGAACTAAAACTTCAGTATTTTTTAATAGTTGTTCAAAGTGCATTTTTATGTAATTATAAAATAATATATTGAAGTCTAATTTTCAGTTAGTTTGGGAAATGTGAAACAAAACTTAGACTATATATCAGTGGAAAATATCCCAATACACTTTCTGTCCACATATATCGGAAGTAATTGCTATATTTTATTGCTTTCCATATAGAAACTTTATAACACGAAAAATCTAATCGAATAGATTACTATAAAACAACGTACGTAATGAAATTTATAAACGTTCATCATTAGAATTTAAATTCAGAAGAGACGATAAATAGTATACTAAAATGTTGGCCTATTTCTTTATGAAATTTCCTACTCAGGTGAAATTGGTTTTAAAAATAAAATCTAAATATCTGACGCGTTATTTGACTGTGACTTTTGGCCAAAAGCAGCGATTTCTATCAGGGGTATGGAGAATCTTTAAGAACAATGAGGCAATTTCTGTAATGACCAATAAGTAATTTGTGGTTTCAGCTTTACAAATCTAAATTTCAAACTTTTCTCATCAAGAACTATTAGAATTAGGAAGATTCCAGATACTGATGCACAAGCAATTTCACCTGAGCTTCATAATTCATATATGGCTACGATCACTGGTGGGAGGGGGTGGCTCAGTCGGTAGCGCGCCAGGCTCGTAATCTGTAGTTCCCAGGTTCGAGTCCCAGCTGGGTCAGCGTTGAGATTTATCTCCGCAAAATTCCCCGCCCTGCCCACGGTCAGTAGGGGACACCGATGGGCTTGGAAAGGCCGCCGTCCGTCGGATGGGACGTTAAGCCGTGGCCCCGTGAGCGGGAGAGACATACCCTGTACACGTTAAAGAACACGCTGGATGGCCTTGACAGGAGGCTACCATCTGTCTCCCAACAGCTGTTCCAGTGGGTCCCCAACCTTCTCTGAGCCTACGGGGTCCATGTGACCTGGCCATTTAGCCCATTGTGTGCAAAAAAGTGCCGCTCAGAGGTAACCCAACGAACACTGGTAGATCATCTATTTAGTATCTAGTCCACCTCATCACTTGTAAAAGCAGGCACCGATTGAGAATGGGAAGTGTCTATGGGACCAAACATCAAACAAAGTGGGGAATACCCTTGCTCCCTAAGATTTTGCATTTTTAAGATATATTTTTTTTCAACTTTTCCAAGTTAGAACACCGAAAAAACAGTTATGCTACATACCATGTCAAAGAGAGTAATAATAATTTTCGAAATTAAAATCAAATCATCAAAATAACAGTACTCTGCATTTCTGAATGAGCAAACATTATTATTGACCTAAATGGTAAAAATGTTGATATTTGTGTGATTATATCATAAATTTCCTGGCTTTAATTATAGATCAGAAAAAAAAACATCAACCATCAACAAGCAGCAAAATCCGATGAATTACAGCTGCGACAACCATCTAGACATCACGTGACTTTCAAATTTGGCTACAGAAGAATTTACACGATAACTCAATCTCTTATTCTAAGAAAAATAACTGAATAATGTGCATAATTGCTATTCCAATAGTTCTACTCACCGAAGCATTGCATTGAAGATTTCAGGCTTCACCCCAACAATTCCTATTGTCTGGTTTCCTTCCGCTAATATCGCATTTTGGAGCATTTCTCGGAAGACCGAGCTTGCTCTACACAGCGGATCCTTCCTCACGACGTAGTTCCTTTGCGACAGTTCCGGTTCTCCCACTACAAAAGTCACAACAGGGATCTGAAAACATCTTGCAGAAGATCTCATCATCCTCACCGAATTAGATCTCTGATTTGCCAGGCTATTTTCAATCGATTCGGTTTCACTCTTATATCAATCGATTCTCGACAAAAGAATAACTAATTTGCAATATTCACTAATCGGTAATTAAACAACCTAAAAGAGATGAGTTGTTGACACTCTTAAAAGACACAAAGGGATTGTTGTCATAATTCTCGACAAACTCATTTATAGATTAGACAAAAGGCGCAAAACCGAACAGAACTGATAACAGGTATTCGGAGGGAGAAAAACTCAAACTTAACTGATAACAGACGTTCTGAAACCGAAAGAATGAAAACAGTAACCGAAATGTAGTCGGAATATTTTTTTTTAGTTAGTTTAAGAAGCGCCTTTGTGATGCAATGCACCGTAAGCGTTATTGACCTAATGCAGTGTCTCGCAAACTTTTTTACTCTGCGGCACATTGAATCTATTTTTTTTTCCGCGGCACACTGAATCTAATTTTTTTCCCGCGGCACACCTAAAAAGAATAAAAGCAAACTCTATATAATCGTCATTATATTTGCGCTTTGTTGACGTCATCAGCCTGGTTTTACTTGAAGATTTGCTCTCGTTCTTTAATTCATAATTCGGTGTTTGTTTTAAATATTTGTCCATTCTATGGCTTGAAATAATCAAAAATTAACACCAAAATTTGGAAAAAGCTTGATAAATACTTACAAGATCCCAGTTGATAAAATCTGAAAGATTTTTATTAAAGCACGTCGATAACACAAGTCAAGTCAAAATGAAATCTTTGGAATATCTAGTGTCAATTTCAAAATCTCTCGCGGCACACTTGGAATCTCTCGCGGCACACTACTATGCCGCGGCACACAGTTTGCGAGACACTACCTAATGGATGCGTCGGCATCGAGGACTGTATGCTAAGCAGGCATCGGGTAGACAAGGAAGCTAGTCCCACAACATAATCCTGCCGTCGGAAAGAACGTGTTTTTTTTCACCAGCTATTGAGGTGCTCATCCATCACATTAAAAACAACATTTTAATATCTGCATCCTCTCAGACAGCCGCTTTATGAGGCATACAGTTCCGTTTTCCAAAAATATGCGTTCAGTATTTAAAAAGTTACAGAAGTTGAAACATTTAGAAGTTAGCTTGTTCCGCAAAAGAAAAAAACTGAATTGGAGAATATTAACATAATTGTTTCGAGAACTGCTTAAAATACTCTTACACGTATTACTAAAGTAGTATAATTGGGTTGGGTTGTTTTACCTCTGAGTGGCACTTTTTTGCACACTATGGGCTAAATGGTCAGGTCACATGGACCCCGAAGGCTCAGAGAAGGTTGGGGGAGGGGACCCACTGGAACAGCTGTGGGATACAGATGGTAGCCTCCCGTCAAGGCCATCCAGCGTGTTCTTTAACGTGCACAGGGTATGGCTCTCCCGCACACGGGGCCACGGCTTAACGTCCCATCCGACGGACGGCGGCCTTTCCAAGCCCATCGGTGTCCCCTACTGACCGTGGGCAGGGCGGGGAATTTTGCGGAGATAAATCTCAACGCTGACCCAGCTGGGACTCGAACCTGGGAACTACAGATTACGAGCCTGGCGCGCTACCGACTGAGCCACCCCCGCCCCAATGTCCGAGGGGTTTCTGTGCTGGGATGTGAAGTAAGGAGACTTAAATACAAACCTTGGGTCAGCCTGGATGTTTTCTTCCCAACGTGTGAACATGTCAGAAGCTAAACAGATAACTCCAAATTTTGCATGTGAGTAGGATTAGCTCCTTCGGTAGTGCGTCAGGTTCGCAATCTGTAGTTCTCAGGTTCGAGTCCTATCTGAGCAAGCGTTGAGATTTAGCTGCTCTAAACTCTTGTCTTCGGTCAGAAAGGGAACACAGATTAGCTTGAAAAGGCCACTGTCTATTGGACCAAAAAAAAAATGGAAAGGCCACTGTCTATTGGACCATCCGCCGTCCGTCGGATACGATATTAAGACCTGACATTGTGTGAAGGATAACCATATGACCTAGCCATTTAGCCCGCTGTGCGCAAAAAAAAAACGCCGCTCATTTGTAAAACAACCCCACTTTTTAATATCTCAGTTATTATTGTCAGATTGTCGAAGTATCTGTAAGCTCTAATTCAATTGTTAAAAATATTTTCATTGGGAAATTTATTCTGAAGTTTTTTACAATGTTGTAATATCTTATTTAATAATTTGGGTGTTAATCAGTTAAACCCCGGACAAGCTTATAAAGATGATTTTCTGATGAGGTCTCGCTTTCCTCACAGTCTTCTCTATGAGGTTAATTATAAGTAGAGATCAGATGTTGATTCAATTGCAATTGGAAGAGAACACGCAAACATCAAACTGAAAAACTAACTTGAGCCACGGTCCCCTGATATATGTTGATTGGTGGCCGGTAGCTCAGTGCATCTGACATATTATCAAGAGGTTGGGCTGTTTTACATCTGAACGGCACTTTTTTTTTTGCACACAATGGACAAGTCACAAGGACCTCCAAGGACTCAGAGAATGTTGGGGTGACGGATCTCCACTGGACAGCTGTTGGGAGAGATGTGGTAGCCTCCCGTCAAGGCCATCAAGCTTGTTTTTTAACGTGCACATGATATGCCTCTCATTTATGCGGAACCACTGCTTAACGTCCATCCTATGGACGGCGATCTTTCCAAGTCCATCGTTGAGTCCTGCTGACCGAGGAGTTTTGCGCAGATAAATTTCAACGCTGACCCAGGCGGGACTCGAACCTGGAAACTGCAGATTATGAGTCTGGTGCGCTACCGACTGAGCCACCCCCGCCCCAACCACACCTCTATCAAGATAATTAGTCCTCTAACATAGAGTTTGATGTTCAAGAAAGTTCTCATCGAATCTTTATCTTGCATTATATACTGTCAGGCTGCTGTCGGACCGCTATGGTAAAGGGTTGGGTTGGGTTGTTTTACCTCTGAGCGGCACTTTTTTGCACATCATCATCATCATCATCATCCTCAAGCAGCCATGGGCTACGGAGGTCCAACCAGACCACGTAGTTTAATTCTCCAAGCATATCTGTCCTGAGCTACATCTGCTGCATCCGGCCACTGCACACCAATTCTAACAAGGTCCTGTTTGACATTGTCTGCCCACCGCATCCTAGGTCTCCCCCTCCTTCTGAAGCCTCTAGGCACACTGTTCATAACTCTATTCGCCAATCTATAATTACCCATACGGGCAACATGGCCAAACCAGCGGAGTCTCTCTCTGCACAATATGCTGCTTAAAGGAGGTTGCAGACTCCTTTGCCTAACCTCATCATTAGTTACAAAGTTAAACCACCTAATACCCAAGATACTGCGTAAGCATCTAGAATCAAAAGCATCTAGTTTCCTGTTATCTTGTTTACACAGCGTCCAAGTTTCACTACCATAACTAACCCTAGAAAGAACCAAACTATTATACAGTCTAATTTTAGTCTTTAGGTGTATACGCCTGTTTCTCCACAATCTCCATAGATTCTTAAAAGTCCCGGCAGCAATACCTATTCGTCTGTTAATCTCATGCCGCACATCACCAGTATCAGTTACATAGCTCCCAAGATAATTAAACTGTGACACCTGCTCAAGACTGCAACCATTCAGATTAACTGAATCACAACCTGCCTGACCAATTTTCATCACTTTAGTTTTCTCTCTGTTTATAACCAAACCTACTCTACTACCAGTCTCATCAACAGCTCGAATGAAAGAGTTCATCTCATCAACATCATTTGCCAAAAGGGCTAAATCATCAGCATAATCTAAATCAGAAATTTTCGTATCTCCAGCCCATTTAAGGCCAAAAGCTTTCCCTTGAAGTGAATTTCGCATAACATAATCAACCAAACTAAAGAGAAAAGGAGACAAAATGCACCCTTGTCGAACACCAGAAGTAATGCTAAACCAATTGCTACAAGACTTACCAACTCTCACACACGACTCAGTGTTATTATAGAGAGCTTTCATTATGTTAACTAACTTGTCTGGTATACCATATGATCTCACAATCAACCACAAATTATGACGATCAACAGAGTCGAAAGCCTTTTTGAAATCAACAAAGCTAGCAACCAAAGGTTTCTGAAACTCTAAACATTTCTCAAGAATCAGCCTAAGTGAAAATATCTGATCCACACATCGCCTACCACTTCTGAATCCACATTGCTCATCACGCAATTGACTGTCAACCAGATTCTTAATTCTATTAAGCACAATCATGGAAAGAACTTTACCTGGAACAGAGAGTAGGCTGATACCCCTATAGTTATCACAAGAACTGCGATCACCTTTTTTGAAAATAGGGATAATAATAGCTCTGGTAAAATCCTTAGGAACCATGCCTTTATCATAAAAGTTATTCAAAATTTCAGTCATCCAAGTGATAACCAAAACATTCCCAGCTCTGAGCATTTCTGTAGTAATTTCATCTACCCCTGGGGATTTATGAAGTTTCAGTTTAGAGATAACCAAACTAACTTCAGATTGTGTTATAGGGCCAACATTAAAGCTGCCAATGCATCTATCATCATTACAAACAATGGGAGTAGAACTAACCACATTGTTTAGAACATCACTGAAATGCTCAGCCCACCTAGCCATGAGAGAATCCTCACCTTCTATAACCTTACCTTGTTTATCCTTCAATCCCTGTATGCCTGTCCGTTTTCTACCACATAAAACATTAACTATCTGGTACAGCTCTCTGCTGTTGTGCTGCCTAACAGCTTCCTCAGCTTTGTCAGCCAAGCTATCAAGCCAAAGATTTTTATCAGTAGCTAACTGATCCTTTACACGTTTATTAAGCTCTCTGTAATCTTTTCTATTAGGACTAGTAGGGTACTGATTAAGGATATTCCTGCAATTCCTTCTTTCTGAAATAAGCTCAATTGCCTTGTCACTTAAATAATTCTGCCTCCTCTGCTCCTTTTTTCCTAAAAGAGTACTGTTAGTTTCCAAAAAAGCCTGTTTAAAATGGCCCCATTCTTCCTCAACTTCAGTATTAAGCAAACCATGACCGTCATAATGACTAAGTAACCTATCATGGTAAGCTTTAGCTATAACTGGGTCATTCAGAGCTTCAGTATTAAAGGTAAATTTTTTAACTCTAGCACAACACTTTTTAAGTTTAAGTTGCAAGACACTTTTAACAAGGTAATGGTCAGATCCAATTTCAGCTCCCCTATATGCCCTGGTATTTCTAACAGAACTAGCCCATTTGCTGTTAATTAATATATAATCAATCATATTCCTATGCAGCCCATCAGGTGAAACCCATGTGTATTTATGTATGTCGCGGTGTTTGTAATAGGTGTTAGTTATTCTGAAACCATTGAGTTTACTTACCTGTAGGAGACGTTGCCCATTGCCATTGCAGCTACCAATACCAAAAGGACCTATTACTCCTCCCCAAAGGTCAGAGTCGGTACCAACTTTGGCATTGAAGTCACCAAGAACAAGGGTAATATCTCCTTTCTTGACAGAATTCAAAATGTCCTGAAGTTGTCTGTAAAACCTATCCTTCTCATCCTCATCAGCATCCTCAGTGGGGGCATAACAGCAGATAACATTTAAGTTTTTAATGCTTGTCTGAAATTTTGCTGTAAGAAACCTTTCATTAATGCACTCATATCCTAGAAGAGCATCACTAGCATGTCTGCTGAGCAGCAGACCCACGCCTTGGTGATGCTTTCCATCCTCTCTCCCTGTATAGAGAAATTTAAAGTTATTTTTAAGTATCTCCCCTTTACCTGTCCATCTGGTCTCTTGCAAGCCTAGAATATCTAGGTTATAGCGCTGGAATTCCTGCATGAGGACATCAAGAGAATAATCTCTATGTAATGTCCTCACGTTCCACGTTCCTGCAGAAAGAAAATGATTAGTAGGATTTTTAAAGAAATTAGGTTTATTGAGATTGGTAGGGCCAACAATATCAAACAGCCCCCTGATCGCAGGCATGGGGCAAAGACCCGTTCCTCCTCCGCTAAAGGCTGAAGTCACCGATGCTGGTAGGAACTTCAGGCACCACCTTTTCAAGTGGACTTTTTCAAGAGCCACATGGCCTGCCTGAGACGCATTACTCCAGTTTAGGCTTGACGATGCCCAACTAGCTAAGTAAGGTTCAGGTACCTGCGATGGCCTCTGATTAGGATTATCCACCAGCTGATATAAGGTATCCCATGCCTCTGTTAACTTAGATCTGGCAACCCAGAAGCAAACAGAAAACACAGCAGCAGACTCTCCCTCAACAGAGGCCCACCAGTGCAGCAAGTCCAGGATCACCATGGGCTAAATGGCCAGGTCACATGGACCCCGAAGGCTCAGAGAAGGTTGAGGGAGGGGACCCACTGGAACAGCTGTTGGGAGACAGATGGTAGCCTCCCGTCAAGGCCATCCAGCGTGTTCTTTAACGTACACAGGGTATGACTCGCCCACACACGGGGCCACGGCTTAACGTCCCATCCGACGGACGTCGGCCTTTCCAAGCCCATCGGTGTCCCCTATTGACCGTGGGCAGGGCGGGGAAAATGGTAAAGGGACTGCTGAATTAAATTTACTCTTACGAATAAAATTAGTGTAAGATAGAGGATAAACTTTTCCTGTGTGTGAAAGGAAGACCTCGAAAATGCTGTACTACTTTTTTGTGCATTGTCTTTAAAATAAATAAATCATCCTCACATTAATTACATAAAACTCGTAACATATAAGTAGTAATTTTTCTTAAAATAATAATCATATTGTAAAAAATTATTATTTTAACTTACATTACTACTTGTTTACACTATTTTTATTAGTATACAATTTTTATGATGTACGGAATCAAAAAATTAAAATCAAATATTGCTTTGGATCATGCAATTGACTTGTAGGAATCAGATCCAGTCTCGATGGATCAAAATTAGGCTGGGGAATAAAGTATTAAGCAAAGTTTCAAACTTCAGATTTCTTTTTAGGTTTTTAGAAATGGAGGTGGATAGTTTCAAAAAAAGTCTCCTTATGCAACCTATAATAAAATTTTAACCTCGGTTTCAAAATAGCTCGTTTTTTTTTCATTCATTTCATATCGTTTGTTGTAAAGAGACGCTTTCTGTCATAACAAGCTGATGCTTGAAAAATTAGGATTCATCGTTATCAACTAAAAATTGTATTCGCTGTCCTCTAAGATTTGGTTCTTTCGCAAATTTTTTCGCCTACGTCTTTCACTGATCACCTTAATTATTTAAATAATCTCCTACGTCCTTCATAACTCTCTTACGAATTTCATTTTTTTTCTGGGTCTTTCACTCATTTCTTACATTCTTCACTGATTTTTACGTCTTTCCCTGATCTCTTTCTAATTCTTTCACTAGTCACCTATGTCTTTAATTGATCTCCAACGTCTTTTATTACTTTTCTAGACTTTCACTTATTTTGTAGCTTTTTCACCGAACACTTACGTTCTACATTAATATTCTACGCCATACCACTCTTAATTTATGTCTTTTACTAATCTCCTATACCCTTCACCGATATCGTACGTCCTTCTCTAATCTCCTATACCCTTCACCGATATCGTACGTCCTTCTCTAATCTCCTATACCCTTCACCGATATCGTACGTCTTTCTCTGATCTCCTATACCCTTCACCGATATCGTACGTCCTTCTCTGATCTCCTATACCCTTCACCGATATCGTACGTCCTTCTCTGATCTCCTATACCCTTCACCGATATCGTACGTCTTTCTCTGATCTCCTATACCCTTCACCGATATCGTACGTCCTTCTCTGATCTCCTATACCCTTCACCGATATCGTACGTCCTTCTCTGATCTCCTGTACCCTTTCACCGATATCGTACGTCCTTCTCTGATCTCCTGTACCCTTCACCGATATCGTACGTCCTTCTCTGATCTCCTGTACCCTTCACCGATATCGTACGTCCTTCTCTGATCTCCTATACCCTTCACCGATATCGTACGTCCTTCTCTGATCTCCTATACCCTTCACCGATATCGTACGTCCTTCTCTGATCTCCTATACCCTTCACCGATATCGTACGTCATTCTCTGATCTCCTATACTATTCACCGATATCGTACGTCCTTCTCTAATCTCCTATCTCTTCACCGATATCGTACGTCCTTCTCTAATCTTCTATACCCTTCACTGATATCGTACGTCCTTCTCTGATCGCCTATACTCTTCACTAATATCCTACATCTTTCACTACGTACTTCTCTGATCTTCTACACTCTTCACTAATATCCAATGTTTTTCTCTGATCTACTCCTTCACTGACCATCTCAGTCCTTCCCTTCTTTCTCATGACCTTCACCGCTCTCTTCGATCCTCCCCTAAAAGTGATAAATGAAACTAAACCTTACACATGTAGCATGACCCATAAAGCAGCTTCTTAGGAGCATCATAATGCATATGAGAAATAAACATCAAAAAGGATTCTGGCCCAAAATGGAAGTGTCTGACCTGGGAACACCCAGTTGCCCGGTGGCAAAAATCCAACCTTTCACTTTCGTACTTTGTGATAAAGAACAAATGTTATTAACCATCAAGAACTTCAAAGTCCCGAGTTTAATTGCTATTCCATAAAGGAAATATTAATTAGGGGACAAGTTCGGTAAGAACCTTAAGACACCAAAGTCGAAACTATGGAAAGGAATTTTCATTTACTCTGTGTCCTATTTGGAGCAAGTTTTCGTATTCATTTGGGAGTGCCTTTGATGCCATTCAACTTTCCCTGTTACACATTTGAACTTTTCTTTTTCTTCATCGGCCACTCCTACTTGAATCATGAAAAGTTAAACATACCACCTGGAATCTTTTGAGGTTCGGCGCAACACTGGGAATTTTTTTTTCCTGTTGTTAACAAACGTGGAAGGTAATAAGCGTGTTATCAGGCTTGTTTCTCCTTCATTACTCTTCATAGCTGTATTGACGATTCAGTTCGAATTGTTTTTCCTTTCTTCAAGCTTTAAATAAGAAAGTTATTTGTATTCTGGTAAGTATACGAAGAGGATATTTTCCCCTTTATCTCTTCCTTCCTGACAGGCATAATGAATTGATCGTGTCACAAGGGTAGTGGGACAGACAACCCTTACAATTTGCAACAGTTGATGGAAGAAGAAGAAGAAATTACAGGTTTGGAAACGGGAAAAAAATGAGTAGTAATTGAGTCCGATCCAGCGTTTAGTGAACCTTTGCCTCGATAGCATAATCAGTTTGGAGCAATAGAAAGAAAGTTGAATCACGAATCATTAACGGGTTCTCATCTTGTCTTTGGATTGGATTGTTTTATCTCTGAGCGGCACTTTTTTTGCACACCATGGGCTAAATGGCCAGGCCACAAGGACCCCGAAGGCTCAGAGAAGGTTGGGAGAGGGGACCCACTTTAACAGCTGTTGGGAGACAGATGGTAGCCTTCCGTCAAGGCCATCCAGCGTGTTCTTTAACGTGCACAGGGTATGGCTCTCCCGCACACTGCCACGGCTTAACGTCCCATCCGACGGACGGCGGCCTATCCAAGCCCATCGGTGTCTCCTACTGACCGTGGGCAGGGCGGGGAAATTTTGCGGAGATAAATCTCAACGCTGACCCAGCTGGGACTCGAACCTGGGAACTACAGATTACGAGCCTGGCGCGCTACCGACTGAGCCACCCCCGCCCCGTCTCATCTTGTCATGAAGGAATTTACAGCCAAACAAAACATGAAGAATAAAAAGATTTCCTACTTACTCTGGAGGTTGGCGTGCATTCTATGTTCCTATCATATCGCCTCTGAAAATTCCCCGCCCTGCCCACGCTCAGTAGGGGACACCGATGGGCTTGGAAAGGCCGCCGTCCGTCGGATGGGACGTTAAGCCGTGGCCCCGTGTCTGGGAGAGCCATACCTTGTGCACGTTAAAGAACACGCTGGATGGCCTTGACGGGAGACTACCATCTGTCTCCCAACAGCTGTTCCAGTGGGTCCCCTCCCCCAACCTTCTCTGAGCCTTCGGGGTCCATGTGACCTGGCCATTTAGCCCATGGTGTGCAAAAAAGTGCCGCTCAGAGGTAAAACAACCCAACCCAACCCATATCGCCTCTGACGAATATCGTACGCTCGTTTTCAAAGAGATTGAAGTTTTAGAAATTTTAAGATTTTTTTAGAAATATTAAGAGCGCTAGAGAGCGCTCTTAATATTTGGACAATACTTATTCAATTCGAAACTTTTCATCTCTGAAAACAAAAAAAAAGGCTGAATATGCTAACGGCAGACAGATGACAAAGTGAAAACAGATGTTCGTTTTTCGAGTTAAAAATCATTGAAAGTGACAAAAGTGGAATATATACAAATGATATAAAATATCAAGCCGTCCCATGGCCGAGTGGTTAGCACTCTTGGCTACTGATCTAACCGTCCCATGGCTGAGTGGTTAGCGCGCTTATCTACTGATCTAAGGGAACTAGGTTCGAGTCCCGGGTAAGGCATGGATGTATGTGTCGTTTTTCTGCTGAGGTCCTGACATCCTCTCAGACCTTCTATTATGGCATATAAAGTGACATGCTCCTGTCAGACCTGCTGTGGAAAGCAGTTCCTTGAGGGATATTTATTATTTTATTTATAAAATATCGCAGAGTTAGATTGTTTGGATTATTTTACTTCTGAGAGGCACTTTTCGTATAAACAATGGACTAAATGCCCAGGTTACATTGACTCCAATGGTTTAGAGCTGGGGATTCACTGAACAACTGCTACGAGATAGACGAAGCCTTCCGTCAAAGTCATCCTGGGTGATCCCTACCGCAACAGATTATGAATCTCCCGTACACGAACCACGGCTTAATGTCCCATCCGAAGAATGGCCTTTCCCATCCCAACGATAACGACGTCCCCTATCTCACCGAGGGCACGGTAGGATGCAGACCCAATGGGGACTCGAGCTTGTGAATATCAGGCCACGAACTCGATGCAAACCAAGAAAACTTCCCCACCCCAACTTTCGAAATTTTGTAATCGAGACAACAGTGATATCAAAAGCTCGTTTAGATAAGAGAAAAATAAATAAATTTTTCAGGTTTCCTTCATTTATTGATGATTATTACAACTGTCCAAAATATTGAAACACTCTATTAGCAAAAGATCATCACACTAATATCGCTTATACAATACACAAACTTAGCTCTTAGAGACGAAAATTCAATGATGCCAATCACTATTAGGGGAGGGCCATATTAGCTTCACTGCTCTACATAATTTATTTTCGCTCTTGATAGCATCTCGGATCCTAACTGATAATAAAAAATAATAAAATAAATACCATCTCAAGCAGCTGCTTGCCACAGAGGTCTGACAGGAGCCTGTCAGTTTATATGCCATTGTAGAAGGTCTGAGAGGATGGCAGGACCTCAGCAGAAAAACGACACATACAACCATGCCTTACCCGGGGCTCGAACCCAGGTCCCTTAGATCAGTAGCCAAGCGCGCTAACCACTCGGCCATAACTGAGACATAATGTTGAGATATGCGGATGCGGGAAGGACAAGTAGTGAAATTTTCCCATGAATAAGAACCTTTTTATTTTTCAATTTTAAAGTCTAAATATATAGGTTGCTTGCTTCATCTCTGACTGGCACTTTTTTTTCCACATCATGGGCTAAATGGCCAGATCACATAGACCCCAAGGGCTTAGGGGCAGTAGCGCGCCAGTCAATATGTAGTTCCCAGGATCGAGTCCCATCTGGGCCAGCATTGAGATTTATCTCCCAAAACTCCCTGCCCATGGTCAGTAGGGGACACGGATGGACTTGGAAATCCCTTCGTCCGTCGAATGGGACGTTAAGCGTGGCTCTGTGTACGGGAGAGTCATACCCTGTGCACATTAAAGAACACGCTGGATGGCCTTGTGTTTTACGGGGAGGGGTAACTGACATTGACATATAATCCCCCCCCGTTCCGTATTTATTTTAGCCGTGATTTTTTTTATGCATTACGATGTTCCTTCTTTAAAAATACTTAAGAGTCCAGTGTCATATTGGGGAACAGAGATATCCTCCCACACAAAAGGAGTAACCAAAGGCAGGTATGGCTTTTCAACAAATGCAAAAATATTTTATTTTTGCAGATGTATTCCATTTGTAAAACACATTCTTTGATCTTAGTAACTTACATAATTTCCGTAGTACAGTCGCTCAAAAAAGTATCCGAACACTACGGTTGATTACAGAATTAAAAAAAAATATATCTGGCAACTTTGTTTAGAAAATAGTGATCTGGCAACCTTCGTATCACGTGACACGAAGCTTGCCAGATCACTATTTTCTAAAAAAAAGTTGCCAGATATTTTTTTTTAATTCTGTAATCAACCGTAGTGTTCGGATACTTTTTTGAGCGACTGTACATATTCTGCCTCTGTCCTGCCTACGCTAAAACTAAGGAAATATTTCGTTCTTGGAAGCGTTCATACTTGACTCACTGTCGTGGTCACCTCTCTAAACTATGAAGATGGTGCTCACTGTCCACCGCTCCTGTCTCTCCGCTCTCCAGATTAGGTCTGATCGTATGTCCTTTAGACTAGCTCTGACTCTCCAGACTCGGACTGATCTGCTTCCTCTCCGAGACGAGACTGAAGATGTGTGTCCTTACTCTCTAGAGCACACAAAGGGCCGTTATCAAAAGAGTTTTGACTGGTCCCTGCAATTCTCTCTGCTAAGGGGGGGGGGGGGGCTAAAGGACGAAAATAGAGAGTTCTCGATGCGATGTTCTTGTTTCGCAATCACTTGGCTGTGAACGTTCGTGGGAACCGTTGAGCAGTGGTTCAGGGAAATCCTCCCGAAGCATCCGGTGTTGCAGTGTTAGTATCAGACTTGGCACCAGACGTCACTCTGACCGAGGTTTGAATGAATGATGAGAAGGCGCCTCCTTTTGTACTCGTTTCTTGGATTAAACTGGCAGGGAAGGCAGGTAAATGGCTTCGCTATGCGTTGCTTCAAAAGGGATTGTCCGCCGAGATAATCCTTCTCATGGCGACAGAATGTCAGCAAGGAAATGAAGGCAGCTCGAAACAGTTCTAGGTGAATATGAAAAATTCACATAGAACACTTAACGGTAGGTTACCATCTTTTTCTCATTAACTGTTCCAGTGGATCCCCTCCCCCAACATTCTCTGAACCTTCGGGGTCCTTGTGACCTGGCCATTTGGCCAACTGTGTGCAAAAAAATGCCGCCTCATCTTCTCTAAACTCAACCACAAGGGTTCAGAGAAGATGGGGGGGAAGGGAATCCCTTGGTCGGCTGTTAGGAAACAAATGGCAGCCTCCCGTCAAGGTCATCCAAAGTTTCTATAACGTGCACTCTCATGAACAAGGGACCACGGCTTAAAGCCTTTTCCGACCAGACAGCTGTCTTTCCAAGCCTATCAGCGTCCACTTTCTAACCAAGGGCAGGGTGGAGGAGGATAACGGAGATAAATCTCAACCTGACCAGTGGCGGATCCATGGTCCATTCCCCCCCCCCCCCTCGGAGTCCGCCACTGACTACAGCTCGAATGATTCATCTCCCTGACTAGAGCCCGCAGACAAAAAAGGACTGAAATTGATTAATATTTATGAATCTGTTGAATGCCTTATATTTATGCTCGTGGGTACACAAAACTTCTCTCACAAAGGTTAAAATATCTCAGGATCATCACACTAAAAAACTATATTTTGAAATAGCAGCAGGGGAAAATTCTCAACTTAAAGATGGAAACACATTTGAAAGGGTTGGGTTGGGTTGTTTTACCTCTGAGCGGCACTTTTTGCACACAATGGGCTAAATGGCCAGGTCACATGGACCCCGAAGGCTCAGAGAAGGTTGGGGGAGGGGACCCACTGGAACGGCTGTTGGGAGACAGATGGTAGCCTCCCGTCAAGGCCATCCAGCGTGTTCTTTAACTTGCACAGGGTATGGCTCTCCTGCACACGGGGCCACGGCTTAACCTTCCATCCGACGGACGGCGGCCTTTCCAAAGCCATCGGTGTCCCCCACTGACCGTGGGCAGGGCGGGGAATTTTGCGGAGATAAATCTCAACGCTGACCCAGCTGGGACTCGAACCTGGGAACTACAGATTACGAGCCTGGCGCGCTACCGACTGAGCCACCCCGCCCCCATTTGAAAGGAATTATATAAAAAAAACCTATTATTAAGGAAACGAGGAAATATCTTGATTAGAAAGAGAAATTACATTTTTAATCAGTATTAGGAACAATAGTCTGCCTGGTATAGAAATTAGTGGACCTAACTGCTAAGGCCAGCTGATATGTCCTTATGTAAGTGGTTGTATGAGACACCAGGATAAGCCTAGTATAGTTTCTAGGTTATATCCGTCGTTTGTGTAGGGAAGTTCCTTTTTTAAAAAAATTGCAAAATCATATCGGCCGCCCCGTGGTTAGCGTGCTTGACTACTGATCTAAGGGACCTGAATTCGAGCCCCCCGTAAGGCATGTTGTTTTTCTTCCGAGGTCCTGTCATCCTCACAGACATTCTACTTTGGCGTATAAACTGACAGGTTCCTGTCAGACCACTGCGGCAAGCAGCTGCTTGAGGGGCTATTTATTTGTTTTAAGATCATTTAATTATGCACCTAAATATGTCTGGTCTCATAATTGGAAGAAATGAACCAGATTTAGTAGTTATTTTTTGGGGCCGCAAATTGCGTGGGTATGCTTTAGACCAGTGATTCCCAACCTTTTCTGAACCTTTAGAAGAGAACAAAAATTTCAACGCCCCCCCTAGTCCATAATAGTTAATTTTATATCAAATATTAAAATATTGTTGCATATTATCTGTACCTAATTTATCTGTTTATTTATCTATTAAAAATCATAAAGCAGAAATTAATAAAACGACAACCAAATGTACAATAAAATTGTTTATTAAAATTTTAAAAATAAACACAGAATCAATAAGAAATAAAAAATAATGAGATAAACACAAAATTAATAATAAATAAAAAAAATTAATGAGATGGTTGAGGCTGGTGGAGTGTTAACAATTTGTTAATGTCGGGTTCCAATTTCGTTAACATCAATCGCAGATCGCCACGTTCAGTGATGTGTAGTCTGTTCCTCTTCTTTGACAGTAAATTAGCTACTGCACTGAATCCACGCTCAGCCATATAGGACGAAGGAAATGCGATTAAAAACTTTTGTACTATTGCTCACAATCCAGGGTAGAGAACTGGTATGGATTTTTGAAGCCAGAACTCGTGGTATCCATGTTTGAATTTTACTTTGAGTTTTTCGTTAGTCGTGAGTTCTAAGAGTTCCTCTTCCAAATTTGATGATTCTTCAGTATCTGTGTTTGCGAAAGGATCTAAAACCCAACTCGGTATATTCATGTTTAAAATATTTTGGAAACACTCCGTAAAATCAACATGAAGAACTTCCAAGTGTTGGCAGTAAGTAAGTAAATCTTCCGGTTTTGCAGAGACTGCTGATAATGTGGGAAAGTGGTTGTATTCACCTCTACCTAGATTTCGTTTGAATAGAAGAAGTTTTCCCGCAAAAGCAGCTATGACGTTTTTTGTTTTAATTAAATTCAACTCATCACCTTGCAATTGTAAATTAACTTGATTAAATATTTTAAACAGGTCTGTCAAATAAGCGATGTCATTTTTTGACGTAATCAGGTTTTCGCGCAATTTTTCGTCTCTGTCTTCAAGAAAGTCCAGTACTGAGTCAAATAGATTGAAAAAACGATTCAGACAAACACCTTTAGAGAGCCAACGTACTTCTGTGTGCAGCAGCAAGCGATTGTAATCTTCATCATTTTCATTACAAAGCTTACCAAATAATCGGTCATTCAATGAATTGCTTCTAATCTTATTGATTGCTTTAATAACGTAATGGAGCGACGAATGCAGACGTTCATTCAAATTTTTTGCAACCAAATGCTGACGATGAATAATACAATGTACAGCGAGTACATTTTGTACTGCTTATTTCAAATGCGCTATGAAACCCTTATGACGCCCTGTCATTGCTGGAGTATGCTGCATCAGTAGCAGCAGACAAAATATTGCAAATAGTAATTTCTTTCTCTTGAAAAAACTTTTGCATGGTATTAAAATATAGATTCTCCTTTTGTACCAGATTCCAAATTTTTAGCAAATAATAACTCTTCATGAATTTTTTCTTCTTTTATAAATCGTACGTATGATAAGAGTAGAGCTTCGTTATTTGGTAGAGTTGATTCATCGAGTTGAATGGAAAATTTGCAAGTCTTTAAGTAATCACATAATGATATTTCAACGTCTTTTGCCATTTCATCTATTCTTCTTTGCATTGAATTATTACTGAGAGGAATTTTTTTGATGATATCTGACGGTGTCTTTTGATGAAGAACAGTTTTTAATATCTCTTTGACTGCCGGCAAAATTAATTCCTCGCCAATTGTGGGGTTTTCCTGCTTTTGCGATTAACAATGAAACGTTATATGAGGCTCGTAGTCCATCATCATCTTGTTTAGAAGACGACGCAAAAAGGTTTGACATAGTTGGCTGTTTTAAATATATTGCTTTTCCAGTTCTTGAAAATAGGATAAATCTTTGTTCTTCTTATCAGCATGCATTTTATTTAAATGCTCTTGTAGCCTAGAAGGTTTCATAGCTTCATTTGAAAAAACTTTTCGGCAAATTAAACACATAGGTAATGATTGGTTTGTAGGAGAGTACGTAAATCCATATTTCAAATACTCAATACTGTCCTGCCGGCATCTCTTTTTAGTTTTTTTAGATTCAGACAGTTTCAAATACAAATTAACTTCTCAACAGATTTATAGATAGTTATAAAAATAATGTTTATAATGACTTCTAACACTTATCACTCACGACTATTTATCACGGCGAAGCACATAAAAATAATAAAACATTCCTAGAGCTATCGCTTTTATAGATTTGATTTTGTGCACGCATTAACTTGTATGTTTGCGATGCCGGCGCACTTGCTCCGTAAACAAGTCATTTCAAGCTCTCATATTCTTGTCGAAACATGTTAAATTGCATGAACCGCGTGTTTGCCTACCAACGTGGAAGGACTTGTCACCATCAATCTATTCTAAACTAAAACAAATTAGGTATAGGTAACCTAATGCTAATTTAAAAATGCTTATTAACGTGATAACAATAAGATAATTTACACAGCTAGATAAAATATTTATTCATGAAAACAGGTATTTTCAAAGTATTTTATTATATTAAAAAATAATTATAAAAAGAAATATTAAATATCATAAATTTATTATTATTACATTATTATTGCATCAAGGTTGATTTGCCTGTCAGGACGGACACACATGTCCAACATAATAAGCCTGATATTGTAGTGCATGTTAAGGTATTGAATGAGATTACAATTATTGAAGTAGGAATAACATCTCAGGATAACCTGCAGAAAGTAGTGGTTGAAAAGAAGAGGAAGTATGATCTGCTGGCTAATGAGTTGAGACTAATTCACAAGTGTAATGTTAATATTATACCTTATGTTCAGACGTGGGATGGTATTGTAACTACGTACCATAAAGCATACTCAAAGCGACTTGGAGTGGGAAAACATATTGAAGCTTATATCCAATCTGTGATCTTGAAGAGAACTTTTGAGAGCATCTCAGTCGACTTCAGACGTACCAGTACGCTAGTAGGCGGTAGCAGGGAACTTATTGTCCAAGCTGCAGTTGAAAAGCTGTACATGACGGATGAGGTAGTGGATGACCAGAATCACCAGGAAGACACCACAGAATAGAAGAGATAAAAAGGTTGTCACAGAAAATTCCATTAAATTTATTTATTTATTTGACCACCCCTCTTGACTGCCTCAACGCCCCCCATTTGCCTCTGGATCCGCTACCGCCCCCATGGAAGGCTCCAGCGCCCACTGGGGGGGGGGGGGGGGGTATCGCCCCCGTTGGGAATCTATGCTTTAGATGGTCAACATATCAGTTCGAAATGTTCATAATTAATTCACGCATTTTGTCACACAGCAATAATTTTAAAATTCCAAAGAGTGCCGATCCCACCGAAAGATTACGAATTAGTCCACCTTTATTTTCATGAGCAATCCAGATCAATGATTCAATACCGATTTGGTTGGACCATGAAATGTCACTAAAATCACGTCTCTATCATTACTTTGTAGGGTTTTAAAATCCTTCCTGCTTGTCATTCAGTGCAGCTGAATATTCTTGGTCGACTGCGATCGAGTTCTGTTCTTCAGATAATCTGAATTCGTTGACTTCTTCTTGCATCTTTAATAATATATCTGACAGGAATGATATAGGTAAAGGTTTGGGTTATTTTACCTCTGTACGGCACTTTTTTTTGCGCACAATGGGTTAAATGGCAGGTCACAAGAAACCCAAAGGC
This sequence comes from Ryuthela nishihirai, assembly GCA_038380435.1. Classification (NCBI taxonomy): domain Eukaryota; kingdom Metazoa; phylum Arthropoda; class Arachnida; order Araneae; family Heptathelidae; genus Ryuthela; species Ryuthela nishihirai. The sequence continues at coordinate 41,155,059 of JAWZYU010000011.1, read as the reverse complement.
CGAGAGAAGGTTGGGGGGGACCCACTGGTCAGTTCTTGGGTGACAGATGGTAGCCTCCCGTCAACGCCATCCAACTGTTCATAATGTGCACAGGGTATGGTTCTCCGCACAGGGAACACGGCTTAACGTCCCATCCGACGAACAGCGTCTTTCCAATCCCATCGGTGTCCCCTACTGACCGTGGGCAGGATAATTTTGCGGAGAGAAATCACAACTCTGGCCTAGCTGAGACTCGAACCTGGTGCACTACCTACTGAGCCACCGCTGCCCCATGTAGGTAAATATAAAGACTCAATTTCTTCTATTGATAGCAAAATCAAATGTGAGATTCATAATAAGACTTTCAATATACGTTTTATTCATAACAAGAATTTGTTTTGGAACCAATCCCCATCTTTTTCCATAAGTTGTTGATCTCGATTTTTACGGTTTCGATTTATACGGTGATAAACCGTTGTCCCTTGGCCGAGTGGTTAGCGCGCTTGGCTACTGATCTAAGGGGCCTGGGTTTGAGCCCCAGGTAAGGCATGGATGTGTGTATTTTTTTTCTGCTGAGATCCTGCCATCCTCACAGATATATTATGGCATAAAAACTGACATGACAGGCTCCTATCAGATCTCTGTGACAAGCAGCTTCTTGAGGGGGTATTTATTTATTTTTTTTTTATCCCAGAACCTATCTACAGTATAGGGAACCTAGCTACCATGGAAATCGAGGAATAGGTGTAATCACATTTTATTAAATTGCTTTTATGCCCAAAAGAAAAAGAATTTAGAAAACGAATAGACGGTTTTTAGGCCAAAACGCCTAGTAAAGATTGCGAAATCCATTTTTTCGGCAGAGGACCTCTTAATTCGAAAAGGAGGCTACCTCGCATAGCGCTTCCCAAGACATTTTCTGGATCCGCCCTTGACACAAATGGGACTCGAACCTGGGAACTGTAGAATACGATATTGACGTTCTGCCAGTTAAGCCAGTCCCGCTCCCCTAAATATGCAAAAAATATACATTATTTTCATCACTATGAATACAGTTTAAGCGATGACCGTATTAAGCTACAAAGACAGCACTGGACTGTCAGCCGCTGTCACTTCTTTCACTCATAGTTTATTCTCTTTTTAGTATCTCACACAAAAGAGTCACTTTAAGTAATTAGTATAATGGCAGCAAATCCAATTTTTGGTTTCCAAACCTTTTCAGATAGACAATCACTTTTAACTTGACGGACATCATCACAGATCCCGTGAAAGCATGAGATATTGCCAGTCTCCCTCCCACATGCACACATGACCTCCTGAGTTTGCCAATATTGATCTCTAATAGGGTGGACAATCTTTAATAGGGTGGACTTATCACAGTTGATTCCTAAGCTTACAGTTCGGATAGGCTCCCATTTTCATCCATTATAGCTTTGTAACATATCTGTTTGATATCTCCCTTGTTTTAAATCGTTGTCACCCCCTCTTTCTTGAGACTTCACCTCATTAGCCAAAGACTTTGATTCAGTTCAAAAGATTACATTCAATGGCGTAAAAATAGCCTCGCGGACCCTTCAATGCGGAGGGGGGATTCATTTATAAAAACGACCCAGAATCGCAATTTTACTTAGGAAAGGAACATTATTTTCAATTTTTGTACATTCCCGAAGTTTGAAGCTAGGCTACTAAACATAGAGGGATAAAATTTTAAGTCATGACATCGATTATATACTGTTCTTGACAGAAAAATTAAATATTTTTTTGCACTCAATGTAAAGCCAATTTCGATTATCTGTAATCCCTAAAATATTGTCTTCGTGGAGAGAATAGAAATAAAATATCGTAATCAAAATCAGCAACCTCCTTTGAGCAGCATATTGTGCAGAGAGAGACTCCGTTGGTTTCGTCATGTTGCCCGTATGGATAATTGTAGATTAGCGAAAAGAGTTATGAATAGTGTGCCTAAAGGCCTCAGAAAGAGGAGGAGAGTTAGGATGTGGTGGGCAGACACTGTCAAACAGGATTTTGTTAGAATTGGTGTGCAGTGGCCAAATGCAACAGATATAGCTCAGAACAGATATGCTTGGAGAACTAAATTGCACGGTCGTAACCCATGGCTTCTTGATAACGATGATGAATCAAATCTATACAAATCTCATTTTTCAACAATATTCATTAACTATTTAAAGAATTGTGGAAAATTGAAATTTACAACAGCAATAGCAGTCACAAGATGTTACTTCACAGGATTTTAAATCTTAAATATTGTGCATTTTTCAAACTATTTAATAAAATAAATGTGTCTTAGAAGTTTATTTAAAACTGACTGAATATTTTTGAAATTCAGGATTTAGATAACTTAAAGATCTAAACCAAGTCTATCTTCAGTAGCATTTTACTACAAAAAATTTATTTTTGATATAACGGAGTTACGAATTTGGCTTTCCACTGGCATAACATTAAAACTCTTAAGTTTTTACCTAATCAGTGAATGCACAATATGCGAAGTGAAGGTTTCTGGTCGAGAAACGCAAAATCTAAAATTTCTTTAAGCTAGGAAAAATATAATAGTTATATTTTAACCTTCCGTCCCGTGTCCAAGTTGTTGTTTGACCTCTGAGCGGCACTAATGGCCAGGTCACATAGACCCCGAAGGCTCAGAGAAGGTTGGGGGAGGGGACCCACTGGAACAGCTGTTGGGAGACAGATGGTAGCCCCCCAAGGCCATCCAGCGTGTTCTTTAATGTGCACAGGGTATGTCTCTCCCGCACACGGGGCCACGGCTTAACGTCCCATCCGCCGGAAGGCGGCCTTTCCAAGCCTATCGGTGTCCCCTACTGACCGTGGGCAGGAAATTTTGCGGAGATAAATCTCAACGCTGACCCAGCTGGGACTCGAACCTGGGAACTACAGATTACGAGCCTGGCGCGCTACCGACTGAGCCACCCGCGCCCTCCGTGTCCAACTAGTTAGCGTGTTTGACTACTGATCAAAGTCCCTGGGTTCGAATTCCTACTGAGGCATGGGTGTTTGTATTGTCTTTCTGCTGAGGTCTCACCTTCCTCACAGATATTCTCTCAGGCGTATTAAACTGACAGGCTTCTGTCAGACCTCTGTGACAAGCAGCTGTCTGACGGGATATTTATTAGATTTTATTTTGGAGAGTTTACCGATTTGTTAAAAAAATAGTTTTCCACAGTATTGTCGATTAAGCCTTATTAATTCATAAAACACGTGATTTTGCTGCAAATCTATTTATAGATAAAAAATATAATTCTTGGTAATAAACTTACAAGTGTTATTAGATACATAAATTTTTGCATTTCAGAATGAAATAGTATTTCTCCATGACACATTGGAAGGTTGCTATCCTCCCCACAACTAAACCCCACCCACTTGATATCAGCCTTCCTCTGCATGACGTCAGGTTTTCTCTGCAGCCAGGAGTCAAAGAGTTGTCTATTAGCGGGGACATGAAAACGGAAATCTAAAACTGAAACCAAAGCTTCGCCTCCCAAAACGTCACTGGTTTTTACAGCCGGCTTGACGTTCTTCTCGCTCTACCACTGAGAAAACTATTGCGTCAACTACGTTATCTTTGTGACGTTACGTCACTTGCCCAGACCGGGTAGTAGTTTAAGTTTCATTTCCATAGGTTTTAGTTCTAGTATGTGTTATCAGACAAGTACTGGTTTCTATTATCTCACACCCTATGCACTTGAAACCAGACGGTGCAAAATCTACTCTTCGTCTGCTCTGGAATGCAAACGAGTGATTCTGTTCTGTGAAGTGTCCTGCACACAGACCATGAAATCAGTTATTCAAACAATATATGAAATTTTCAATTGGAATCCTTTTAAAACCATCATGGCTATTTTAGCGATGCCTGAAATCTGTGAAACATTCTCCGATCGTTCTCCCGTAACATTTGTAGTTGGAAAATTGAAAGGTCCTAAAAGAGTATATATTGCACGGAAGGATCTGCTTTTTAGAGCTAGTGCTGCCTTTCAAGAAATGTGTGAAAGTTTGACACCAGAAAATCAGTTTATAGAAATTGATCTCGTGGAACCCGTGGTCTTTAAAAGAGTACTTCGGTGAGTGAAATGTTTTCAATTCTCCCACTCATGTTTCTCCCAGCAGTCTAATGTTTTGTGAAAATTTAGTGCTGCTGTAAATTCGGACCGTCTATTAATTATCATTCAGTATTTAAAAAATCTATTTAATATGCCATTGTTTGCAAGTAGTATCTTCTACTGCATTGACCTCTCTTTTAATTGATATCTTAAATGGGGTGACTCAGTCGGTACTGCGCCAGGCTTGTAACCTACACTTCCGTGGTTCGAGTCCCACCTGGTCCAGCGTTGAGATTTATCTCCGTAAAACTCCCCGCCCTGCCCTCGGTCAGTTGGGGACAGCGATGGGCTTGGAAAAGCCGCCATCCGTCGGATTGGGCGTTAAGCCATGGATCCATGAGTGGGGAATCGTACCCTGTTAAAGAACACGCTGGTGGGAGGGTACAAGTTCCCTCCTAGCAGCTGCGCAGTGGGTTCCCTCCCCCAACATTCTCTCAGCCCTCAGGGTCCTTGTGACCTTATCATTTAGCATATTATGTGTAAAAAAAATGGCGCTCAGATGTAAAACAACCCAACAAGCTATCCTAAATAAAAAATTTAAATTCAATTTAAGTCACAGATCGTAAATAATACGTGCCGCAAGAATTTTTCGAAAACACTGAAAGCAAATTCAAAAGTGCTCTTCCTTGTTTCTCTGAATTTCTTTAAAAAAAATTCTACTTTGAAATGAAAGGAAATTTCGCTAAAACTTGGAAACTGAAAGTCTTGTTATATTTCCCCCTGATGATACATATGCGGGGAAAAAAATAATGTAAATGTGCAGGTCACCATATCAAGAGCTAATTAGGGTAAAAGATTTTTTTTTTTTTAGGGGGGGGGGGTGCTTAGGAGGAGTCTCCTGTTTACAAAAGTGATTCTAATTTTGTACTATATATAAGTATCAACTGTAATGCTAAAATAGAAATTCAAATAAGTAGCCGCTAGAGGTCTCTTGTTTCGGGGTAAGATCTCCTCCCTTATTTATCCCTTTTTAGCTAAACCAATGAACAAATTCTCAAAATTGGTAAAAGTCAAAACACTATGCAGCATTTGGAGCAAATTGTAGCCTCCCTTGATGTTTCCTAATGTACATAACTTCGGATTTCCCGGTACAGGTAACCATGGCTTAACTTCGCATCCGATGGACAGCGGTTTCGTTTTACACGAAACACAGGATGCAATAAAATGCAGGAAATCTTAACGATTTCACATTTGAGACCCAAAACTACAAACTTCATAGCAATAATCCTGTCATGCTACTGAAATGTCTTTTCGCTGTCCAGAAATATAAAATGCAAGTCACATTAAGATTGTTTATCTGAAATGTGCTCTACGAAGTAATGAAAATGAACCAGAAATAGCTTTCCATTTCGCTATCGTATCAGTAAAACCTAGAGCGGTCAGGTTGTGTTGTGTTGTTGGGTTGTTTTACTTCAGAGCGGCACTTTTTTGCACACAATGGGCTAAATGGCCAGGTCACATGGACCCCGAAGGCTCAGAGAAAGTTGGGGGAGGGGACCCACTGGAACAGCTGTTGGGAGACAGATGGTAGCCTTCCGTCAAGGCCATCCAGCATGTTCTTTACCATACACAGGGCATGGCTCTCCCGCACACGGGGCCACGGCTTAACGTCCCATCCGACGGACGGCGGCCTTTCCAAACCCATCGGTGTCCCCTACTGACCGTGGGCAGGACGGGGAATTTTGCGTAGAGATCGGTCCGGAGCAACTCTCGATAACAAATATTTGGATTGGGCACAGCTCTGTTTAAAAACTAAAACTCCGGAAAAATTCCGTTACATCAGGATAGACTCATTTTTTCCATCCCAAAGAATAGAAAAAGTCTATTTCTTCTGCTCTTCCCGCACAGTAACTAATTCATAACCAGACGTTCAGGTTCCAACTTTATCAGCATTGTTATTTTGTGCCCATCCCCGTGGCCTTCCCTCTGTTAGATATTAAAGTGCTTTGTGCTTAGGAAGACTGCGATCTCTTGGAAGGCGTTGAGCCACAGTTCCATGAATATTTTCTACAGGGAATAAGGCACTTCCCTACCCAAAGGACGAAGATAATCTAAAAGCTCTATTGGGCTTGTCCTGGTTTCTCATACAACATGCAAACAAGTGCATGCCAGCTGGTTTAGTAGTCGTCTACGGTAACCACTAGATCAGGTTTGGACTGACAAGTCATACTAAATACAAGTTAACTGGATGCCTCATTTTGCTCTAAGTTGGGTTGGGTTGTTTTACCTCTGAGCGGCACTTTTTGCACACCATGGGCTAAATGGCCAGGCCACATGGACCCCGAAGGCTCAGAGGAGGATGGGGGAGGGGACCCACTGGAACAGCTGTTGGGAGACAGATGGTAGCCTCCCGTCCGGGTATGTCTCTCCCGCACACGGGCCACGGCTTAACGTCCCATCCGATGGAAGGCGGCCTTTCCAAGCCCATCGGTGTCCCCTACTGACCGTGGGCAGGGAATTTTGCGGAGATAAATCTCAACGCTGATCCAGCTGGGACTCGAACCTGGAAACTACAGATTACGAGCCTGGCGCGCTACCGACTGAGCCACCCGCGCCCTCCGTGTCCAAGTAGTTAGCGTGTTTGACTACTGATCAAAGTCCCTGGGTTCGAATTCCTACTGAGGCATGGGTGTTTGTATTGTCTTTCTGCTAAGGTCTCACCTTCCTCACAGATCTTCTCTCAGGCGTATTAAACTGACAGGCTTCTGTCAGACCTCTGTGACAAGCCGCTGCCTGACGGGATATTTATTAGATTTTATTTTGGAGAGTTTACCGATTTGTTAAAAAAATAGTTTTCCACAATATTGTCGATTAAGCCTTATTAATTATTAAAACACGTGATTTTGCTGCAAATCTATTTATAGATAAAAAAATAATTCTTGGTAATAAACTAACAAGTGTTATTAGATACATAAATTTTTGCATTTCAGAATGAAATAGTATTTCTCCATGACACATTGGAAGGTTGCTATCCTCCCCACAACTAAACCCCACCCACTTGATATCAGCCTTCCTCTGCATGACGTCAGGTTTTCTCTGCAGCCAGGAGTCAAAGAGTTGTCTATTAGCGGGGACATGAAAACCGAAATCTAAAACTGAAACCAAAGCTTCGCCTCCCAAAACGTCACTGGTTTTTACAGCCGGCCTTGACGTTCTTCTCGCTCTACCACTGAGAAAACTATTGCGTCAACTACGTTATCTTTGTGACGTGACGTCACTTGCCCAGACCGGGTAGTAGTTTAATTTTCATTTCCATAGGTTTTAGTTCTGGTATGTGTTATCAGACAAGTACTGGTTTCTATTATCTCACTCACCCTATGAACTTGAAACCAGACTGTGCAAAATTTACTCTTCGTCTGCTCTGGAATGCAAATGAGTGATTCTGTTCTGTGAAGGTTCTGTGAACCTTTTAAAACCATCATGGCTATTGTAGCGATGCCTGAAATCTGTGAAACATTCTCCGATCGTTCTCCCGTAACATTTGTAGTTGGAAAATTGAAAGGTCCTAAAAGAGTATATATTGCAAGGAAGGATCTGCTTTTTAGAGCTAGTGCTGCCTTTCAAGAAATGTGTGAAAGCTTGACACCAGAAAATCAGTTTATAGAAATTGATGTCGTGGAACCCGTGGTCTTTAAAAGAGTACTTCGGTGAGTGAAATGTTTTCAATTCTCCCACTCATGTTTCTCCCAGCAGTCTAATGTTGACAGTAGTACAGTTCACGGTCCTCAGCCGCCATTTTGTTTTCCGGCGACCGAATTATAAAAAAGCCCCAAAACTAAATAATGTCCTCCAAGACAACACAAACCAAAAAACATGAAAATCGGAAACAGTGCACCGCCGACCGAATTATAAAAAAGCCCCAAAACTAAATAATGTCCTCCAAGGCAACACACGCCACTTGAGCAATGCAATCTATCGGCTGAGGACCGTAAACACTACACTGGTCCCGTGGACCCGTGGTCTTTAAAAGAGTACTTCGGTGAGTGAAATGTTTTCAATTCTCCCACTCATGTTTCTCCCAGCAGTCTAATGTTTTGTGAAAATTTAGTGCTGCTGTAAATTCGGACCGTCTATTAATTATCATTCAGTATTTAAAAAATCTATTTAATATGCCATTGTTTGCAAGTAGTATCTTCTACTGCATTGACCTCTCTTTTAATTGATATCTTAAATGGGGTGACTCAGTCGGTACTGCGCCAGGCTTGTAACCTACACTTCCCTGGTTCGAGTCCCACCTGGTCCAGCGTTGAGATTTATCTCCGTAAAACTCCCCGCCCTGCCCTCGGTCAGTTGGGGACAGCGATGGGCTTGGAAAAGCCGCCATCCGTCGGATTGGGCGTTAAGCCATGGATCCATGAGTGGGGAATCGTACCCTGTTAAAGAACACGCTGGTGGGAGGGTACCAGTTCCCTCCTAGCAGCTGCGCAGTGGGTTCCCTCCCCCAACATTCTCTCAGCCCTCAGGGTCCTTGTGACCTTATCATTTAGCATATTATGTGTAAAAAAAGTGGCGCTCAGATGTAAAACAACCCAACAAGCTATCCTAAATAAAAAATTTAAATTCAATTTAAGTTACAGATCGTAAATAATACATGCCGCAAGAATTTTTCGAAAACACTGAAAGCAAATTCAAAAGTGCTCTTCCTTGTTTCTCTGAATTTCTTTAAAAAAAATTCTACTTTGAAATGAAAGGAAATTTCGCTAAAACTTGGAAACTGAAAGTCTTGTTATATTTCCCCCTGATGATACATATGCGGGGAAAAAAATAATGTAAATGTGCAGGTCACCATATCAAGAGCTAATTAGGGTAAAAGATTTTTTTTTTTTTTTGGGGGGGGGGTGCTTAGGAGGAGTCTCCTGTTTACAAAAGTGATTCTAATTTTGTACTATATATAAGTATCAACTGTAATGCTAAAATAGAAATTCAAATAAGTAGCCGCTAGAGGTCTCTTGTTTCGGGGTAAGATCTCCTCCCTTATTTACCCCTTTTTAGCTAAACCAATGAGCAAATTCTCAAAATTGGTAAAAATCAAAACACTATGCAGCATTTGGAGCAAATTGTAGCCTCCCTTGATGTTTCCTAATGTACATAACTTCGGATTTCCCGGTACAGGTAACCATGGCTTAACTTCGCATCCGATGGACAGCGGTTTCGTTTTACACGAAACACAGGATGCAATAAAATGCAGGAAATCTTAACGATTTCACATTTGAGACCCAAAACTACAAACTTCATAGCAATAATCCTGTCATGCTACTGAAATGTCTTTTCGCTGTCCAGAAATATAAAATGCAAGTCACATTAAGATTGTTTATCTGAAATGTGCTCTACGAAGTAATGAAAATGAACCAGAAATAGCTTTCCATTTCGCTATCGTATCAGTAAAACCTAGAGCGGTCAGGTTGTGTTGTGTTGTTGGGTTGTTTTACTTCAGAGCGGCACTTTTTTGCACACAATGGGCTAAATGGCCAGGTCACATGGACCCCGAAGGCTCAGAGAAAGTTGGGGGAGGGGACCCACTGGAACAGCTGTTGGGAGACAGATGGTAGCCTTCCGTCAAGGCCATCCAGCGTGTTCTTTAACGTGCACAGGGTATGGCTCTCCCGCACACGGAGCCACGGCTTAACGTCCCATTCGACGGACGGCGGCCTTTCCAAGCCCATCGGTGTCCCCTACTGACCGCGGGAAGGGCGGGGAATTTTGCGGAGATAAATCTCAACGCTGACCCAGCTGGGACTCGAACCTGGGAACTACAGATTACGAGCCTGGCGCGCTATCGACTGAGCCACCCCCGCCCCATTCTGCTCTAAGCTGGGGCTGTTGTTCATTAGGTTCCATAAGGGTCAGGCCCCATAACATTTCCATAATATATATATTTCTTATTTTAAATTTTGGTTAATATTTAAATTGAAACTGAAGATAATCTTAATTTAAAACGAGAAATAAAACCATAATTCACTCGATTATTTTTTTTTGGTTTTCCATTTAGTACGTATTCAGTGAATATCCATTAGTAGGCATTCAGTACCTAATTCAGTGAAGCATTACTTTCAAAACTGTAGATGTGTTGCCTTCATGGATCTCAAAGGGGCAGCCGAAAATGTGCCCAGAATTCTATATCATCATTCTCCATGCTAAAGTAAGAGTCGAGGTTATTCGCGTATCGGCGCTTTTCCTTTATTGCAGCAGTTTGCTGATTGGGGCGTGATTTGGGCTTAGTCCGAAGTTGCTCTGTGTTTGGCAATCAAAGAATTATGCGTATTCCATCTAATCTAGGGGTTCTCAACGTGGGATACGCGGTAAAATTTTTTGGGGTACGCCGTGAGAGCTCAAAAATCCCTCGGTCTAGTAACAAAGTCGCTAAGTTCGCAAAGCTCGTTCTAAGTTCATGACTTACGAGTTATGAACCCTCCCCTTAGCAAGATAACCCAAACCATTGATGAACTGTGCAAGCGTAAACAAGCGCAGCCATTTCACTGATTATCCAGTAAAATCTGTATAATTTTATAAGATTTGTTAAATTGTTTTAAGTCATTTTTTGTGTTTATCGATATATGTAATTTATGAATACAAAATAATTTAATGTGTATAAATATATATGTTTTATTTTATTCCCATTGTTATACTATAACTATAGTTTTTTCTATCTATATAAGGGGTACGTCAGTGACATACACATTTCCAGGGGGTATGTGAAGCATAAGAGGTTGAGAACCACTGATCTAAGCAACCAAGTCATCAGTTATTGGCCGAAAGCCTAGCCACTATTTCTCTATGTGCTCAATACCACGTTGCTCAATACGCGAAAGGCATGGTCCAGTTTTCTTCCTAAATATAAATAGTAAATAAAAAATAATAAATACCCCCTCAAACAGCTGCTTGCCACAGAGGTCTGACAGGAGCCTGTCAGTTTATATGCCACAGTAGAAGATCTGAGAGGATGGCAGAACCTCAGCAGAAAAACGACACACACATCCATGCCTTACCCGGGGCTCCGAACCCAGGTCCCTTAGATCAGTAGCTAAGCGTGCTAACCACTCGGCCACGGAACGGCTAATGAAACGATATTTTGAAATTATTGAATCATTTTTGCTCTATATATATTATTTGATTTCAGAAACTCTGAAGCATCCTGATGATATTAGTAATCACAATACTTGTAAATTTCACTATCGAATTCGAAACTACGGCAGCTCCATGCCAAAATATTTCTCTTCCGCCGAACGATTTCCTTATCGCCCATACTGAGCTAATGGAGGCGTCAAAGTATGTTGAATCCAATATACTTTAGCATTACAAAATATGGTTCTTATTCCAAAATATTTGTAGGCTTTTTTTAATATTTATTTGATCGCCTATAAGTGTTCTTTTGCTGATAATATTTCTGATAACAATAACCAAGCTTATGCTAATATTTTGTAATCTTACCTGAATCATGATTTCGATTCAGTAAGATCAAAAGCGACTGCATTTCAGACTCTGAAATACGAATTAAAAGAGAAATATATGTAAATTATAAATTAGGTTATTCTAATCAATGTATTTTAGAGACATTGTTCGAATTGCATTTGTTTCCAATGAACACTTCGTGTCCATTGCATACTTTAGTAGTCATGTAATGGATTAAATACTAATATGGCCATTTTCTTCCACAATGGTTAATATGAGCAAGTGACTTATCGCTGAAACTTCGAAATATGATTAAAATTCTCTAATTACAATAGAAGTTTTAGTGAAAAACTTCCTCTTAAAAGAATTCACGAAATTGTTAAGTACTAATGTAAAAGTAGATTTGCAGCTCAAGAGAACGTTCTTTCAATTTTACACCGTGTATTGGTTAGTCCTGAATGTAACTTTTCTTTTAAAAATATTTTTTGAGAATTCTTTAGAGTAGTTTACTGGTATTTTCATGGAATTTTAATAAGAATTGTAATCAATAGGTGCTTTTCAAAGAGGTCAACTAGTATGCAATACTTGAAGAGAATAAAGAGTTTTTCTAACGGACTCTACTGCCATAGATGGGGCTGGGGTGGCTCAGTCGGTAGCGCGCCGGGCTCGTGATCTGTACTTCCCAGGTTCGAGTCCCAGCTGGGTCAGCGTTGAGATTTATCTCCGCAAAATTCCCCGCCCTGCCCACGGTCAGTAGGGGACACTGATGGGCTTGGTAAAGGCCGCCGTCCGTCGGATGGGACGTTAAGCCGTGTTCCCGTGTGCAGGAGATCCATACCCTGTGCACGTTAAAGAACACGCTGGATGGCCTTGACGGGGGCTACCATCTGTCTCCCAACAGCTGTTCCAGTGGGTCCCCTCCTCCAACCTTCTCTGAGCCTTCGGGGTCCATGTGACCTGGCCATTTAGCCCATGGTGTGCAAAAAAGTGCCGCTCAGAGGTAAAACAACCCAACCGAACTGCCATAGATAATACACTGAAGTGCCAATGAATTAGTTAGGACCAACCTAGTAACGTGTTGGACCCCCTCTGGCCCTGATAACGGCCGCCACACGACGAGGAAAGGACTCCAGAAGCTTGCGTAAATGTTCCACAGGTATGGCGACACATGCCTCCTCCAGAGCTGTCCATAATTCTCTCAAGGTCGTCGCTGATGGGACACGGGTCTGCTCAACGGTACCCAAAGATTTTCGATGGGATTTAAATATGGGTCTCTAGGTGGCCAATTCATTATTTCAAAGTCAGCAGAATGCTCATGCAACTATGCAATAGCCAACCTGAACCTGTGAGATGAACAGTTGTCTTGCTGGTAGACGCCATCTCCATTGGAATGCATGATGACCATAAATGGGTGTATATGATCAGCCATGAGTTCTACGTACCGGGATGCATTGAGAATTGTCGGTACACGTACCAAAGGTCCCATAGACATCCAACTGAAGGCACCCCAGGCCATCACTGAGCCACCACCAGCTTGTACTGTTCCGACCTGACATGCAGGATCCATGGCTTCATGGAGTTGGCAGCATACCCTCAGTCTCCCATCGGCATGATGAAGTTTGAATAGGGATTCATCACTCCAGGCTATCCGTTGCCAATTTTTGATGACCCAGTTTCGATGTTCTTTAGCCCAGGCAAGGCATTGAGTCCGGTGTCATGACATTAGAAGAGGGACTCTCGTAGGTTGGCGGCTCCCGAAGCCGAGACGATGAAGAGAATGTTGCACGGTCCATGCACTGACATCCTGGCTGGAACCAGTGTTCAGATGGGAGGTGATTTCAGATAATGTCTGGCTCCTATCAATCCGTACGATGCGGGTCAGGCGGCGAAGCCCACGATCATTCAAGGTTGATTGTTCTTTGCAGTCTGTCCGGGTGCTTGTATTTTTGCCGAAATTTTCATATTCCCGGAACAATCTTGAAACTGTCGTAGAAAAAAAACCAAGTTCGTTGACAATTTCGGAGATCGAGTGTCCCATCTGTGGGGCACCTACGATCTGTCCAAATGCATCTAAATCCCGCGCCTTTCCCATTACTCTTCTCACGACGAATGCTTGGGGAAGCCAAAGCAGACAGCTATATGACCACAGTCTCTATATATGACCAGAGTCTCAGCCACGCATGCGCTCAAATGCGGGATTGCGGTACTGAATTTAGATAACGTTTTCTATCCCTGATTCAATGGCAATTCAGTGTATTCACTTCAGAATACACTTTCAGTTTATACACTGAAGTGCCATTAAAGTGTATACACTTCAGAATATACTTTCATTGTATACACTGAAGTGCCATTGAAGTGTATACATTTCAAATATACTTTGTCCCGTGGCCGAGTGGTTAGCGCGCTTGGCTACTGATCTACGGGACCTGGGTTCGAGCCCCGGGTAAGGCATGGATGTTCGTGTTGTTTTCTGCTGAGGTCCTGCCATCCTCTCAGATCTTCTACTGTGGCATATAAACTGACAGGCTCCCGTCAGACCTCTGTGGCAAGCAGCTGCTTGAGAGGGTATTTATTTTATTTATATATACACTGAAGTGCCATTGAATTTTCTTGAAAATTTTCTTTAAATAATTGTATAGTTCCTTTTCACGAAAAGAGATGGTAGAGAACTGACAAAACTTACGTCAGCAAACTCTAAGAAGCAAGATATTCACATGTGCCTGCCAAGGTGACTTACTTTCACTAAAAATTATTGCAAAATACTTTTGGTGAACTGATCTTAATTTTAAAACCTTTCTGGAAAGGCCAGACAATTTTTCTGTCAGAATACATAAGATATATAAAGATAGACTGAACAGCCAAGATTTGTATAGGAAAGATACACAGAGATGTTTTAGCTCATAATAAAAAAGAGATAATAGCGATTCAATAGGAATGGATTCAGCTGGACATTTAAAGGATTAAGGGGGGATGCAAAACAAATTGGTGTTCTAAGGGGACGCAATTCCCAGACTTCTTGCATCTCTTGTCTGAGACCCTGTCACTATTTAAAAATTCAGCGCTATTACACGGCTACACTCTACGCACAAGCTACTATTTAATCTTTGCCGTTTAATGTGTTATATGTGATATATAAATATTTCAAATGAAAGAAATAGAATCTCACTCATTAGGATTCATAAGTTCTTCGTCTCCTTTTGCACATTCTCCAATACATAAATTGCATCAACTATACAGATATTTGCTTAACCGTTAAATATTAAACTCGGAAGAAACCTTGTCATATTATTTAAATAATCGGCATTTTTTATTTTAAGTTTTTTTTTCATTTTGTTTCCATGCTTAAAATGCACTTTAAAAAAATTAAAAAATAATAATTAAAAAACTTTTAAAAGTTACAAAAATAAACCAAAATCGTTTTAAGCGCATTTTTATACTATGCACATTGGAAGTTTGGCTGAATAGTATTTGAGGGTTTGATATCTGAAAGCAATGTCTTATCGGTGCCAGTCTGAAAACTAGTTAAAATTTCGTTTTTTTTTTTTTTTTGTTTTTTTCAGGTATATTTGCAAGGGAGTTTTGACCTTTAAGAGCTGGGAATCAGCAGCAGAAATCCTCTCTGCAGCCGAAGAGTTTCAGATTGATTCGCTGAGATATGAATGTGAAAAATATTTCGAACAAATTGAAATTACTCCAGAAATTTCTTGTGAAATTTACGAATTCGCCGTACAGCATAATTTGCAGCAGGTCACTAAAACATGCCACCAGCTCTTTGCAACGAAAACGGTGGCTGTTCTTAAATCGAGTGGATTCTATAAATCCAAGAGAGCTGCAGTGAGAGCAGTTCTTTCCTACACCAATAACATCTCGGGTTCTTTGCCATTGCTTGCTCTTCTCAAGTGGGGCAAGCATCAATGTCATCGAAAGGGTCATCGTGACACTCACAGGAATATACAGCTCTGCCTTTCAACACTCTATGATATGAATGTTCGGTTTGAGCCCCAGTTATCGTCTCTGATAGCAAATGCAATGGCTATGCAAAGACTTCACGACCAATGCACTACAGGAGATATGCACTTACAAATGCCTAAATTGCCCAAAAAATCTTCTCAAACAAAATGTATAATTCCTTTAGTAGAAGTCAAGGAAGATGGCAGAAATCTGTTCAATGCTTTTAAGGCAAATATAATTTCTGAAATAAAGATTGAAATGGTGGAAGGTTCCGTGCAATTTACAGGACTACTTCTTTCTTTAAATACGACCAATGTAACAAAAGTCGATGTATTTATCAGACTGGAAAATCCGAAGGAGGAATTAGACCACCAAGAAAACTTGACCGATGTAATTCTGACAAGTGTGAAGCTCATCAAGTTCCAGCATACTCTTCTGGTCAGACCTAAACAGGAAGCTAACATAACAATTATAGTTGAAGAACTGCAACCGAATCGTTGCTATTCATACACCAATGCTAAGCAGGAACATTATAATGAAGATATTCTCTTCAAGATCAACCTGAAGAGTAACCAAGTGAGAAGAGATTCGCCTTTAAAACCGTTCCTTATAAAAGAAATTATCTACGATATCATTTAGCATAACCTTCAGCGACAAGGTTTTTCTTTTTCCTTACATGCATACACACATAATCTTCAAGCAGCCATGGACATACGATGATCCAAAACACTGAAATTTAGTTCTCTATACACGTTTATCTTTAGCTATTGCTGTTGCATTTGGCCATTGCTAGATTACGCATAAGAATATAGAAACAAAAGCATCAAAGCAGTAATCTTGCTTTCAAAGGACTCAAGCTTCGCTATCATAGCAAAATTTAGAAAGGGCTAAAAACTATACGTGATATATAAACTAATCTTAGTCTTCAAAAGTATATGCCTATTTTTCCACAATCTACAAATTCTTAAAGGTTTTACAACCAATGCCTATTCTTCTGTTTGTGTCATGTGGTACATTAACAGTGTGTGTCACACAACTCCAGTGATAATTAAACTCCGAAACTTGTGTGAGTGAAAACACCATCCAAAAGAAGCGAAGCCTGCCTGAACAATTTCAGCTTATTGGTTTTCTCTCTGCTACCAAACCTATTCTATTACTTGTCTTATCGGAAACTCTAATGAAAGAGTTCTTCTCATTAACATCATTTGCTAAAAGGGTCAAATCATCAGTAAACTATGTCAGAAATTTTCACATCTCTAAGCCAACTGAGATTGCAATCTCGCCGTTGCAGTGAATACCTCATAACATAATCGATAACCAAACTAAAGAGATGAGAGAGAATGCAACCTTGTCGAACTTAAGTAGTAATGTTAAATCATTCATTTCAAGCTTTACTAACTTTTATACAAGACTCAGTATCATTATAAAGAGCGTTTATTATGTTTGCTGACTTTTCAAGTATGCCATACGCTCTCACGATTGATTTCTCAAAGGACTGAATCAATGTTTTAAAATTTCAATATTAATATTTTTTGCTTTCCTGTTGGTGACGATTGGAAATATAATGATGCAATTGTTATTAGTGTGGTAAAAATGAAAAAGTAAGAGTGGCATTCAAAAACGTTCTTGGCATGCATCTGCAGAACACACCATTGCACTTACCTCAACAAAACTCTTCCTTGAGTAAAGTCTTCTCGTAGGGTTTGGGGACAGGGATCATCTTCTAAATCCAAACATAATTGACTGTGAGGTGTATAGTAATAAAACCATGTCTCATTACCTGTAACGATGTCTGTTAATCGTTTGGGATCACTAGTCTCAAACATTGCCAGCATCTCTTTTCACTAGTAGACTAGCCCTTTTTTTGCTTCTGAACTTTAAATGTTGAATGAATAATTGTTTCTATATTGCCAATCCATACACTGACATCTAAACTTAATACTTTAATGGCAATCTGTGGGTTTTCCTCAATAAGTTCACGAACAGCAGCAATTGTTCCTGTCGTTTACAGATGTCTTCGGTCTTCCTGCACGAGGAAGATCTTCGAGTTCTGATGTCCTACTCTGAATTTTCGTATCCATCCCGTGACAGTGCCATGTGAACAGATATGATCCCCATATGCTTGTGATAAATCGACATGAATTATTTTTCGCGTCAAGATGCAACCTTGTGAAAATGTAAAATTTTCCCGTTTTTAGTAGGCTCCATAGCAACAACGCACAGTTTAAGCAGACCGAACTTTACGCACCGCCAGCGAAAACAGAAATGATGATTCAACTTTTGTTTTTAACACCTAATGACATGTTTAGACAAGCTGTCAAACAAGTCGTAGCTCGTTAACGTCGGAGAAACGAGTGCAAATCTACAGACACGTGTCAAGAACCTTTTGAACGCCCTCCGCAATTTTGATTCTATTTCTATATTTACTATATATATATATACCCTTATATTTTTTTCCACCGCCAATTTAGTTCCAAAGGAGGAATTAAATTTCGATCTGCATAGAAGAAGGAGACCCACTGGTAATGGAGATAGGAATCTCTAATTAAAGCTATTACAGAGATTATGCCCTCAAGTTTTGTATTATAGTTAGGAATAAAAGGGTATGTTTTCTAGTGAGGATAAAGACTAACTCTTTGTGGTATCAGTACGGTTGGGTTGTTTTACCTCTGAGCTGCACTTTTTTGCACACAGTGGACTAAATGGCCAGATCACAAGGACCCCGAAGACTCGGAGAAGGTTGGGGGAGAGGACCCACTGGATAGCTAATGGGAGAGAGATAGTCGCCTCAATGCCATCCAGCGTGTTCTTTAACGTGCACAGGGTATGGCTCTCCCGCACACGGGGCCACGGCTTAACGTCCCATCCGACGGACGGCGGCCTTTCCAAGCCCATCGGTGTCCCCTTCTGACCGTGGGCAGGGCGGGGAATTTTGCGGAGATAAATCTCAACGCTGACCCAGCTGGGACTCGAACCTGGGAACTACAGATTACGAACCTGGCGCGCTACCGACTGAGCCACCCGCGCCCCCCGTGTCCAAGTAGTTAGCGTGTTTGACTACTGATCAAAGTCCCTGGGTTCGAACAAGGGGCCATGGCTTAACGTCTCATCCGACGGACGGCGGCTTTTCGAAGCCTATCGGTGTCCCCTACTGACTGTGAGCAGGGCGGGAAATTTTAGATATCAATGTGAGGCATTCCTGATATACACGATATAATGAATATTTAGAGGTAAATTTCAGGCCTCCCAAGAACCTTATGAACGAAGAAAATGGACAAAACTCTGCCGAAGGCTACTGCATGACTTTCCGCTTCACGTTCCTGAAGATACCGGAGAGAGAGAGAAACTGAGACAGAGTCAAAGATATTCATACTTTGGTGTTTACTATATACCCTTACATATATACTATATATGTACTATATATATATATACCATATATAACCCTTATTAGTTATCTGCACAAGCAAATATTTAGTCTTGTAGTGAATATATTTAATCTCTTGCCCCAGATCTTTCCCCTACTCCCCCCTATTTTTCCCGGATTGAGGATCGATTAAGCTTCTTGTCCCTCCCACCTCCACACTTCCTTTTTTTTTCTAGAAAATACAAACTAAACGTAAATTCTGTTTGTCTATTTGTCATCACAAAGAAATGAAATGCTACTATTACATAATTGATATGGATTTTGTCCCAATGATGGAAATGAAACCTGGAATTCATTCCCAAAGTAAAATAGAAAAACTGCATACGAGATCAGGGCCAGATCTAATGGGTGGGAGGGCAAGGAGGCTATGTGTCTCCCCCTCCCCATTTGAAAATGTTGGTAAAGTCAATAGAGGCAAAAAGTTGGGAAATTTATGAATTTTTCAAGAAATTTTTTAAAGATCTCTGAAATGGAGGAGAAAACGTTAAATATTCACTATGTGGAAAATCTCTCACTCGAATATTTCCTGCGCTTTCTCCTCCTTTTCTCGGATCGATTAACCATTCAGCGTGTTCTTTAACGTGCACAGGGTATGACTCTTCCGGAACCACGGCTTTACGTTCCATGCAATGGACGGCGGCCTTTCCAAGGCCTTCGGTGTCCCTTACTGACCGGGGCATGGCGGAGAGTTTTGAGGAGATAAACGTCAACGTTGACCCAGCTGGAACTCGAACCTGGGAACTGCAGATTACCTGGCGCGCCACCGACTCAGCCACCTACGCCCCATTTTTTCAGCTAACTCTTTGATTGTTATGTAAGGTCATAACATGTGAGTTACTGCTGTTAAATTGTTTCTTTTAGAAATGAAACTCGGCGCAAAAAATGAGAGCCCAAACCATTTCGATAATTAATGAACCCGAGCCCGGTTAGGGAAAAACATTTCTCAGACTTATTGTTAAAATTATAGAAATGAATGCTGCTAAACTATTTTTTGACTTTTCGTACTACCGCCTACTAAAAACTGTAAAACAATTATAATTATTTGGCGTCAAAATTGAATTCTTACTGTTATTTAGAACAAAAAATACTAGAAACTGAAAATGTTTTTAGTAGCATCATTAAAAATGCTAAGAACTTCCATTAATAAAAGACAAAGAGAATGCTTAGTAAATAATCAAAGGTTGCATGATTCTTTCTTTCTATTACGAACGGCTCCGTGGCTCTTTCTTTTAATTACTAAAGGCTGCTTTAAAGGTTGAAATTACAATTAAACTAAATAATTTATTTTTCTTATTTTTTTTCTCCGCAGTTAAAAGAAAAATTAAGAAATTTAAAATTTGGTTGAGCTCGAAGTCCTGTGGTGTTTTGAGCCGGCGCACGAGACACACTCATTTCTAGTTCCTTTATTAACAACTCTTGTGTATTTTACAATTAATCTCTACTTAACAGGATCTTATATAGAATTCCTCTCTCCCCTATAGCCATCGTTGCTACTTAGTGTTTTTCTAAGGCTGCAATGCGAACGCTATTAGGAACATTGCAAAACTACACTTCCAAAAGATTAGAGCTAGGTTGTTTCACCTCTGAGCGGCACTTTTTTTTGCACACAGTGGGCTAAATGGCCAGGTCATAAGGATCAGGAAAGGTTCGGGGGAGAAGATCCACTGGACAGGTGTTAGGAGACAGATTGTAAACTCCCATCAAAGTCATCCAGCCTGTTCGTTAACGTGCACAGAGTATGGCTCTCCTGTACAGTCGCTCAAAAATATCCGAACGCTATGGTTGATTACAGAATTCAGAAAAAATATCTGGCGACGATTTTTTTAGAAATTAGTGATTTGGCAACCTTCGTGTACAGTACTTCGTGTACAGTACTTCGTGTACGAAGGTTGCCAGATCACTAATTTCTAAAAAAATCGTCGCCAGATATTTTTTCTGAATTCTGTAATCAACCATAGTGTTCGAATATTTATTTGAGCGGCTGTACATGGGATCACGGCTTAACGTCCAATCTGACGGACGGCGGCCTGTCCAACCCATTGATGTCCCCTGCTGACCGTAGGCAGGGAGTTTTTACTGAGATAAATCTCAACACCGGTCGAGCTGGGATTCGAACCTAGTAACTGCAGATTACGAGCCTGGCGCGCTACTGACTGAGCCATCTCCGCTCCTATCTGAATGGGAATTTAACTTCGAAGTTCTACATTTTCTAAAATAAGCATTCAATGGGAAAATGTGGCTGAAGTTGAAGATCACAATCAAATCTATTTTAATCTCGATTTTCAAAATATTTGTTCAGTATTTAACATTATGGTGCTACAATATTTCAACAACAGTCGTAAGAATCGTAAGAATTCATCGTAAGAATTCAACATCGTAAGAATTTACCTCAGAAATTAATTAAAATTTAAATAATAAGCATTGTTTCAACCCATTTAATAAAATAAATATACATTTTAGAAATCTACTTAATCATTATTTCAACAGGATAATTATAAATGGTTTTTATAAAGCAAGATAACTTCTGAAATATTCCAGGATTCATAACTTTTTAAATGTGGAAAGAATATTGCTGAAAATAGATTTAAATAGACTCGATTATGATATTTTAATATTTTGCAGTGCAGTGGATATAGGCCTATTCACAATGGTATATTTCTCTTATATGGAGTGCATAAATCTGTTGAATTATATTACAGCTCTCTAAATTGTGTTTTTCTAAATGAATATCAATATGTTTTTCCCAGTTCTTCTGAAGGAAGATTCATATGCTTTCAATACTGCCAACGACCTAAAAATATTATGCGCTTCTGTTACTTGTAAAGATTTGCAAATTTCTAAACTACAATGTTAAGACTATAGTAAATGTCTAATTCCTTATTAAATATGATAATCTGTTAGAATCTATTGTTCGTATCTACTTAAAACTTTCATAAATGTGTTTTGTAAAATTTTCAGGTAAAAGCGATTATAAATTCAATTTACATAATATTATTTAGCATCCAATATGTGTACTTGATAATTGATTTACGAATAAACTTATTTTTTCGTTCATTAAATAAATGTATGAATTTGTTTTATCTATTTCTTTAATCGTACAATGTAGTAACAGTGTAAGTATCCCAAAAATATATTTCATTTCACAAAAACTTTGCATACTGGGTGAATGTCGTAACATATAAAGTTAAAATGAATTATAAAAATCTTCAACATTTTGCACAAAATTCGTCCCGAGGTTCTTATGACAAAAATATTTTTAGTAGGAATCTGTATATGGTAACAGAATGACACATTTCAGAGTCAGAAATTGTTAAAATAACATCAACTACAAAAGATATCAACCTCATCTAAATGGAAGCTCATTGAAAAAGAGAACGAACCACTCATGAGGGATGGGCATATTACGAAAACTCAAAACTCATATCCATGAGATTCACGTGATTCTTGAAATTTTCCTCGTTTGCTAACACTTAATTTCTGTTGAGAAAGGAGACATTGAACAGAATAAGCTCGTCAAGGTAATCATTCAATTCTTGATTAAAGCCACAATTCCGTTGGGTTATATTGTTTTTGGAGTAGGGGGATAAATAATCGTAACGAATTTTATGCAGCAAAAAAGTTTTGACATGGGGAGTGACATCTTCTCTATAATTTAGATAGTTTCCGATCGGGGCAAAGTCGGCTAATTCTGTTAACGTATAAGGGAAAAAAACGATGATTTGATATATCTATAATGTATAGACGATTGTGAATGATAATGAGTGATTGACTGATCACACTATTTCTAACTTCGATGCTAAAGATAAAAATCGATATGGAAGTGATCTAAAAAAATGATTCATTTAACAGTTTCTAATAAGGGACCTGGGTTCGAGCCCCGGGTAAGGCATGGATGTATGTGTCGTTTTTCTGCTGAAGCCCTGCCATCCTCACAGACCTTCTACTATGGCATATAAACTGACAGGCTCCTGTCAGACCTTTGTGGCAAGCAGCTGCTTGAGGGGGTATTTATTTTTTTTTCATTAGTTCTCACAAAATATTAAATATAACTAACACCATTTTTTCTTCACAGTTAAGATTAAAAAGTTTCTGAGACTTTTCTTTCTTTCATGTTTATCATTTATGATACGTATGATAAAACAAAATAGAGTACACACTCTAAAAATTGTTTGTTAGAAACCCAATCTCCACCTAAGTGCTATGCATTAAGGTATTAACCATTGACTTCATATTATCTAGGCTGCCATTAGGCAGGGACTCAACGGTCAGCGCGCTGCAGAGAAAAATAAAAATTAATGGGCAAAAAGTACAAAAGACGGAGGAAAACATCCAAAAATATTTTTCGAAAAAAAAAAAGCTGGAAAAGAAAGACACACCTACTCTAAAACGCTCTCCCCCCCCCCCATTGGAGATTTCTAGTCAAAGGAAAAGCAAGGAGCCCCGCAAATATTTCATGTTCGGGCCCCGCCAATGTTAAGGGCGGCACTGTATATTACCAATGATACATTTTGCTGTTATTGTAGAAAATATAAAATATTTTAAATAATTTTTTAATCTTATAAAATATTCGGGAAACCTAAGATTCACCTTTCAGCATATCAACTGAAAATATAAAACCAACACTTAACACCTGGATATACAGAACTTGGGTTTCCAATTGAATGATTTAATGCATTTTGTTTCTTTGAGTTATAATAGCTAAACACCATGTTGAATAATTTTATTACAATAACATTTCTGGTCATATATTACAAGAGATTATCTATATTTCTGCTAGTTACGATACAGTCACTTTTAAGAAACCAAGTCATTGACCAAAAATGTAATGTCCTCTATACCTAAACAGAAGCTGTTATGAAAATTATATTTTATAAAAATTATATTTTTATTTTATGATAAATAATGGGAGAATACACAAACTTTAAGTTAATACTTTTTTTTTTATTCGATATGTACCCGTCCCATAGCCGAGTGGTTAGCGCGCTTGGCTTCTGATCTAAGGGACCTGGGTTAAGGCATCTGTGTCATTTTCTGCTAAGGTCCTGCCATCCTCTCAGACCTTCTACTATGGCATATAAACTGACAGGCTCCTGTCAGACCTCTGTGGCAAGCAGCTGCTTGAGGGGGTATTTATTTATTTTTTTTTATGAAATTGGAAATCCAGTTGGATCTATGATTAATTTTTTTTGTTCCTTTCGCATTGCTTGCGATATCTGTGTTCATGAAGCATCCAATTTAATTTTTCGAAAAAACGTTCTAAACCGGTAAAAATCTCTTCTTAGTTCTTTTTTTTTTCTCTTTTAGATTCTATCAGGGCAATTGCACATTTTTGTAGTTGAAATATCTTCATGGTTCCTTTTGTATAAATAGCGTTTCGTTCGTTAGAAGAATTTTGATTTAAAAAGGAATTAGGTAAACACTCAGAAGAACCAATCCCGAAAGCAGAATTTTCCAATTACCATGGCAACAGGTAGATGATGCAAAGTAGGCGAAGAACTGGCGCCATTTTCCAAGAATCTTTCTTCACCCTCTGCAAAAAGTTAAAAAAAAAGACACTGATGTAAGAAATAAATAACTACTAAAAATTCTTTTATATTATATGAAAGGTACATAAAAGACTTTGCAATATTAAAATATAAAGATTAAATGTTTCCATTTATAAATCAAAAAAAAAATTACATTTGCTTTTATGATTAGTATCGTAAAATATTATCCCTTACGTTAATGAAAAGATCACTGTGTCTCTAAGTTGTATCCCAGTTCATAATCTGTTAAGATTTTTAGGATCGAATCGGCTATCTGAAATTCTGGCAAATGAAAGATATTTTCAAAAGTACTTGAGGTGGAGGACAGGGATTTCTGTCAACATACATATATACATACATGCATATATATAGATGTACTGGACAAGGAAAAATGGAAACAGTTCGATGGTATATTAATAGAAAATTACATTTAAAGTTCAATACCTTTTCCAATGTGATTTTAAATGAAAAATATGTCTAAAAAGAAAGATGTCAATCAAATCTGTCTAAATCTCGATTTTAAACAATATTTATTTAGCATTCAAAGAGTTATGAAACCTGGAATATTTAACAGGCTGTTAGCACGCTTGGCTACTGATCTAAGGGGCCTGGATTCGAGCCCCGGGTAAGGCATGGATGTTCATTTTGTTTTCTGCTGAAGTCCTGCCATCCTCTCAGATCTTATACTGTGGCATATAAACTGACAGACTCCTGTCAGACCTCTGTGGCAAGCAGCTGCTTGAGGGGGTATTTATTATTTTATTTATTTATTATTTACAAAAAATTGACACCAAAATTTAATTACAACATTAAAACAACTAATCTAGTAGAAGATGGTTACAATGCAAGTTAATTATAATCTCTGATTTCTTATTATTAGGTTAGATTATATATCCAGATAATATTTCAGCGTTCATAACTCTTTGAATACTGAAAAAATATTATTTAAAATCGAGATCGGTTGAGATAAAATTATTTTAATCGAGATTGATTGAGATTTATTATTTAAATATGTCTAAAGATAAAATTAATTTTTCTATTAGACAATTTTTATTAGACATATATTTTATTTATCCATTAAAAAATTTATTAATTTATCTTTAGACATATTTTTCATTAAAAATCATATTGAAGAAATTATTGATTACTGAATGTGACTTTCTATTAAAATAACATGAAACTGTTTCCATTTTTCTCTCTAATACCTGTACATACATACATCCTATTTCAGGAGACAGATTCCTAAAAGTTCTAGCAGTCATGCCAATATCTATCATACGACTCCCGAGGTAATGAAACTGAGAAATTTGCTTAAGAGCAAAGCCAGTCAAAAAAACTGAAGCATCACCAACCTCATCAATTTCACGACTTTAAATTTCTCGCCATTTATCATCAAACATATCCTATTACCATTCTCCGCAATAGTTTTGAAAAAGATTTTATCTCATCAACATACATAAAAGGATCAAATCATCAGACCAGTGGTTCCCCACCCTTTATAGCGCCACCCTTACTCTTTCAAACGCCTTCGTGCAATTCAAAATATTTTTTCCTGTGTAAAATCAGTTGAAATAATATTTACCGTAAATACAAAATTACCAGTATTTTGCATCCATGAATTACTAAATGAATATGCAAAACGTTCATATCTACGTTATTCTAAGAAGTGTTCGATATTCAATTTAATCTCTATCTACCAAAGCACTCAAGAAAACGCTCCATTGGGAACCACTAATCTAGACCATCTAAACCCGCAGTTATTCATTTCAGTTGGGTTGGGTTGGGTTGTTTTGCCTCTGAGCGGCACTTTTTTGCACACCATGGGTTAAATGGCCAGGTCACATGGACCCCGAAGGCTCAGAGAAGGTTGGGGGAGGGGACCCACTGGAACAGCTGTTGGGAGACAGATGGTAGCCTCCCGTCAAGGCCATCCAGCGTGTTCTTTAACGTGCACAGGGTATGGCTCTCCCGCACACGGGGCCACGGCTTAACGTTCCATCCGACGGACGGCGGCCTTTCCAAGCCCATCGGTGTCCCCTGCTGACCGTGGGCAGGGCGGGGAATTCATTTCAGTGAATTCCTCATAACATATCAATAACTAAATTGAAAAGAAATGGTGCAAAATGCAGCATCCAGCAGTAAAGCTAAAATAATCATAACAAGCTAGCATCCCGTCAAGACCATCCAGCCTGTTGTTTAAGACGCACAGGGTTTGGCTCTCCTGCACACTGAGCCACGGATTAACATCCATCTGGCGGACGGCGGCTTTTCCAATTCTATCTGTGTCCTCTTTTCCGTAGGAGTTAGGACTCGAACCTGAAAACGGTAGATTATAAAGCTAGTGCTCTACTGACTAAACCAACCACGTGTAATAATCGTAATCATTATTATTTAATATTGTAGTACAGTGGACCCCCGATATAACGCGCATGTCGGGCGGGAAACAACACCCGCGTTATAAGGTGAACCGCGTTATACCGAGCGGCGCGGTGGCGACACAATAAATTTCACACTGTAAGCTTTTCTTTTACTCATCATGCATACAATAATTAAACACTATTCAAAATACATGCAGGAACTCAATACATACACAATTACTCAATACGCAGTAACAATAAAATGCGATACTCACTAACGCCGCATGGACCTGTATAAACATGTTTGAACTTATCGCGAACATCGCCCGCGCTATAACCGAATGAGCGGTATAGCGAGCAGCGCTATAACGAAGGTCCACTGTATTAGTTATGCCTATGGAGTAATATTTAAGTGGATATAAAGAGATGAAAGAGCTCCATGGAAGTTAATCACAGCAAATTCATCGCATATTCACCCCAACCGCAACAATTCTTCGCCAAACAATTCATTCCTGATAATACTTGCCCATTTGCAATGGTATTTCTTGGCCAATGAATTGTCGTGGCAGTAAGTTATCGCAAATGGAAATTGTCTGACGGCAAAATATCAGCTGAAAGACATAAATTTCGATTTTATATTTGGAAAGGAATAACTGAAACAATAGAAAGCATCTGGTAATACCTTTAAAGTCTTATTTTGAAAATTTACGGGAAATAAATTCCTTTTTAATAATTCCACCCTCCAGGAGCCTTGAAGTCCCTGGCATCCACCTAATAACCCTAAATGCTGCACTGACTGCAATTAAACGGACTTTTTATCGCATAGATAAATTAGACGTTCCCAGTAAATAGAGTCGACTTGTTGAACTCCAAGGTAAGTGGATATTCGAAAGTGACTGCAAATGACCTTAGTTCTCACGCTTCATTCTAGGAGCGGCTTGCATTCATTTTCTCACCTACTCTTGCCGATTGTTTCATTAAATAATTCTACTGACATTTTTTAAACCCTGATATAATGCAGGGCATGCCTAAAGTCAAGACCTTAGAGATTGCTTAGTTGTAGCAATTGTGATTTTCCTCATTTTAAGGTTAGGTGTAATTACTGGAAAATGATAAAAGAAGATAGAGTTGATGTTTATGTAGCGAAGCCGAGAAATTCATGTAGATCTATTTCTGACGCGTTTCTGACATCGGCGCTATTTTGCATACAATGGGCTAAATGACCAGGTCACAAGGATCCCAAAGTCTCAGAAAAGGTTGGAGAAGGGAACCGACTGGAAGACTGACTTTAATATGCACGGTGTAGGCTCTTCTTGCACACGGAACCACGGCTTAACGTCTAATTAGACTGACAGTAATAAATTCCAAGACCATCAATACGCTCTTGATTATCGTTCACAGAGAGGGTTAGCGGAAAAAATCTCGATAGGCTCAATGGGAGCTCGGCGTTGGAAACATCAGACAAGATTCTTGGAGTGCAGACTGAGACAACTTCTCCCTTCTCCGAAGTATTCAAGAGTGAACTGTGAAAAGAAGAAAAAATATTTGGAAATTATTGAGATTATAGTTGAACATTTATTCTTAGAAAAAAAAACATCTCTGAGTTTTGATACTTTCGTCAAAGTGCACGATATATTTACGGTGGGGGATGGCTCAATCGGTAGCGCGCCAGGATCGAGTCCCGCCTGGGTCAGCGTTGAGATTTATTTCCACAAAACTTCCACAAAACAACCTTTCCAAGCCCGATGGGCTTGGAAAGGCCGCCGTCTGTCGGATAAGACTTTAAAGCCGCGCTCCTTGTGCGGGAGAGCTATACCCACCCGTCTTCTTTAACGAGCACAAGCACGTTAAAGAACACGCTGGATGGCCTTGACGGGAGGCTATCATCTGTCTCCCAACATCTGTTCCAGCGGGTCTCCTCTCCCAACCTTCTCGAAGCCTTCGGGGGTCCTTGTGATCTGGCCATTTGGCCCATTGTGTGCAAAAAGTGCCAATCAGAGGTAAAGCAACCCAACAGTATGTTTGCGGCTGCTAATCTTGCCAATTGGCACAATGTAACCAATTAAATCCAGAGATGCATTTTTAAAAAATGCATTTCATCCAGAAGCAAGGATGAATCTAGGGGTGGGGGGGAATCCTATTTTCCGTCCCTAGAATGTTCAAGGCCGCCGTCTTTCGGATAAGATGTTAAGCCTTGGTACCACGTGCGGGAGAGCCAATGTGCATAGAGAGTTCCGTGTGCATACTCTGTGCATGTTAAAGAACATGCACGTGCAGAGAGAGTTCCGTGTGCATACTCTGTGCATGTTAAAGAACATGCACGTGCAGAGAGAGTTCCGTGTGCATACTCTGTGCATGTTAAAGAACATGCACGTGCAGAGAGAGTTCCGTGTGCATACTCTGTGCATGTTAAAGAACATGCACGTGCAGAGAGAGTTCCGTGTGCATACTCTGTGCATGTTAAAGAACATGCACGTGCAGAGAGAGTTCCGTGTGCATACTCTGTGCATGTTAAAGAACATGCACGTGCAGAGAGAGTTCCGTGTGCATACTCTGTGCATGTTAAAGAACATGACCTTGACTGGAGGTTAACATCTGTCTCCTAACAGCTGTCCTGTGGTACCCTGCCACCAACCTTCTCTGAGCTCTCGAAGTCCTTGTCACCTGGCCATTTAACCCATTGTGTGCAGAAAAGTGCCGCTCAGAGGTGAAACAACCCTTCGCGCATCACCTCTCTTACACAATGTCTTAATATCTCATCTCTCTTGCATTCTGTATTTACATCCTACCTCTCCTTTATCTTATCTTTACATTCCATCTTAAGAAAAGGAATTAAAGAAGAGAAAAATATTTGGAAATTATTGAGATTATAGTTGAACATTTATTCTGAGGGGAAAAAACATCTATGGGTTTCGACACTTTCCTCAAAGTGTGCTTTGAGTTTAACGCACAAAGTAATTAAACTACTTTGTGCGTTAAAGGTAGTGCTCAAAGTTTTAACGCACTGTCCCGCCTGCACACCGTTTTAATGCCTCATTTCTCCTGCACGCTCTCATTTCTTCTGTATAAGGTCTGATCTGTCCTTTACACTGTATTAATGTCCCATTTCTCCTGCACATTGTCTTAGTGCTCCACTTCTCCTACACACTATCCTAACGTCGCATCTTTTCCATACAGTGATTTAATGCGCAGTTAATTTGGACGTTAAGTTAGTGTGAGGGGGAAACATGTCGTTAATACAGTGTGCATCTCTTCCATAATATTCTGTTGAACTGTCCTAAAATCTTTCTTTTTTTTTCAACATTATCTTGGCGACATACGCTACTGCACACTGTCTTAACGTCCCACCTCTTTCATACTGACTAAACGCCTCATTTATCCTGTACACTGTGTTAACATTCCATCTTTCCTGCACAATATCTTAGCATCCTATCTCTCCTGCACAATATCTTAACATCCTATCTCTCCTGCACACTGCCCGAGTATCTCACTACCCTTTCACCCTATCTTCTTAAAGACTACCATATCTTCTTAAAGGTTTCCACCTCTATTTCCCGCTGTATTGACGTCCTATTTCTTCTGCCCACAGGCTTGAGATTAGTGGCGGTCATAAGGAAGGGGCCCATGTACCTCTGCAACAGAGTTGTGTGATTTTTTTTACCGCCAGTGATCCTTGCAGTGTAAGAAAGGTGATAGTTAAGACATTGTAAGAGCGATTGAATCATTATTACATTATTATAATTTGTTAAATGCAGTAGTGGGAGATTGCAGTAAAGTCAATGCACATGTAATTTTAGATATTAATTTAAATGTTCGAATGACTAAAAGAGTGTGAGAAAAATGGGACATTAAAACAGTGCGCAAGAAAGTTTGGAAATTAAGACAATGATCTGATCTGTCCGCTCATGTTTCACAGCATCCCACCTCTTTCACGCGTTGTCTTAATGTGTCACCTCTCTTGCACATTGTCTTAATATCTGATACCTCCTGTAAAATGCATCAACTTTCCCGTCTCTCCAGCACATTTTCCTACCATGCCACCTCTCCCGTATACTTTCCTAAAGTCGCAACTCACTTAACGTCATATCTCTCCTTGAATGCTCTGTTCCCCTCTTTACTGTACTTTACGTACCATCACCTCTCCACAGTGTCTGAACGTCCACTTGAATTCTATCTTAAAATACCATTTATTCCGCACAGTATCTTAACTTTGCATCTCTCATGCATGTTGTCTTAACATTAGATCACTCCTGCACAACTTCTTAACGTCTCTCTTAGACACTTTCCTAATATTCAACCATTTCTCTTGCATCCTGTTTTAACATTCCATCTCTCACGCACAATGCCTTAATGTCCTATCTCTCACAAATCTGTCATGACATCTCTGGTTCCTTGTACATTGCCTTAGAGTCCTATTTCTTCTGCGCATTCTCTTAATGTACCATTTTTTCTAAACTCTCTTAATGTCCCGTCTCTCCATCCCAATATTCCATTTATCCCAAACATTTCTCAAGATTCCAACTTTTACGAAAATTGTCTTAACTCAGTGGTTCTCAACCTTTTATGCTTCACGTACCCCCTGGAAATGTGTATGTAACTGGCGTACCCCTTGTATAGATAGATAAAACTATAGTTATAGTATAACAATGGTAATAAAATAAAACATATATACATAACATATATCTAGCGACTTTTCAGCTCTCACGGCGTACCCCCAAATATTTTACCGCGTACCCCACGTTGAGAACCCCTATCTTAACTTTCCGTCTGTCCTTCACAAAGTTCTACCTTTCTTGCACAATGTTCTAATGTATCCTTTCCCTTCAACATGGCATAAAAGTCCCATCCCTCTTACACATGGTGTTAGAATTCCATCTGTTCTGCACAGTATCTTAACATCCCTCTTACACATGGTGTTAGCATTCCATCTGTTCTGCACAGTATCTTAACATCCCTCTTACACATGGTGTTAGCATTCCATCTGTTCTGCACAGTATCTTAAATCCCTCTTACACATGGTGTTAGTATTCCATCTGTTCTGCACAGTATCTTAACATCCCTTCCACCCAACACATTGTCTAAACATCCCATCTGTCTTGCCCACTGAGACTTCAGCAGAAAATGACCCAACTCTGTAAAATAATAGTTCTTTAAATTAAACACTTATAGGAAATGCTTCTAATTGTGACAAAAAAATTCTCTCGAGCTAAACATTTTCCCCTTAGTTGTGACAACTTTTTGAGTATTTAACAATATTTTGAATGAACAGTCTATATACCAAACAAACCACAATAAAAAGAAAATATTAGTCTCCCTGTTACGACGAGAGTGTTTCTAATAAACTGCCTTGGCTTTAGCTATTTGGAAAACAATCGGAATGAGTCAAATTCGCGCTACAAATTACTGCAACTGAGAAATTATCAACAGCTGCTTTAAGGATCTGATGCTCTATTCCATAAAGCAAGATTCGTAAAAGAGAAAAAAGAACTGTTAAAGTAACTGACATGGATGGGTTTTTTTTTCACCTTTAACCTAAAGAAAAGTGTTTCAATTTCACTTTCCTTTTCGATTAATCGTGGGAATCTAGGTTTGAAGCACAGACTTCAAGTAGCTTTCCGTTACTCTTCTGTTTTTTTTTCAGCCGCACTTTCTGGTTGACATGCGATGTGGACTGAAGCGTGTCCAGACAGTCGGGCAGCGGAAACCAGCAAGGACATCTGTTCTTAGACTCGCAAGACAATGGTCACAGATGTAAACTTCCTATTAACAAAGTTGCTCATCCTTTATGCCAAAGCATTCGCTGAGAACAAGTTCCGTTTCTGTTTCTCGAAATAACTTTCAATGTCTCTAACACACATTACGTAATTCATAATATACCTGGAAACTTAAGAGGAGTAAGAAGAGATTAGTTCAAAGGAAACCTCTTTAGAGTGTTTAAAGAAGCGTGGAATACATAGAATAAAGTTTTTTTATATATATAATTTGGAAATTTACTCCCTTTCTTTTCTATGAGCCAAAAAATTAAGCGTCCCTCTTTTCGTAACAGTAGACTAATATTCTATAAGGATCAAAGAATTTGCATCAGCTACATTTCGAATATTTGCCCATTATTGCAATTAATAATTTCTTGGACTGTGTATACATGTATACATAGTGAGTGATCAATAATTTCGGTGAGATAATACTTAAGTGATTCTTGGATAGCAACACACTCAAGGTTTGTAATTCAGAGCAATATGAAGAGTGTGCAGTCTTTTAAGTCAGGAAACTGAACACTTTTCAATACATCTGCCGCAGAAACGTAGAATATCTATAACACTAAGAGGGGCGGGGGTGGCTCAGTCGGTAGCGCGCCAGGCTCGTAATCTGTAGTTCCCAGGTTCGAGTCCCAGCTGGGTCAGCGTTGAGATTTATCTCCGCAAAATTACCCGCCCTGCCCACGGTCAGTAGGGGGACACCGATGGGCTTGGAAAGACCGCCGTCCGCCGGATGGGACGCTAAGCCGTGTGCGGGAGAGCCATACCCTGTGCACGTTAAAGAACACGCTGGATGGCCTTGATGGGGGGCTACCATCTGTCTCCCAACAGCTATTCCAGTGGGTCCCCTCCCCCAACCTTCTCTGAGCCTTCGGGGTCCATGTGACCTGGCCATTTAGCCCATTGTGTGCAAAAAAGTGCCGCTCAGAGGTAAAACAACCCAACCCAACTATAAAACTAGGAACTCCAATTGCTGGCTGCTACGGAATGCTCGTTTTCAAAAAATTGAAATGGTCAAGTTTTCCTCCCTGGAACTGTAGGGCAAGATCAATCCGCAGCTGACAATGTAAATCCTCCGAGCACTACATTCTACCACATAAATATGAACCTTCCAGTATAGACTTACTATTTACAATATGAGTTTAAAATTCTGACTTTAGCGCCCTTTAAAAGCGGAATATCAGACTAATGGAAAATAAGGAAACTGTAAATAGTAATAGTTCTTTAGAACTTATTTCACTAAAAAAAAGAATTTTCCAATTTTTTTCAAACAAAAATATTGAATATCTGCGGAGTTATTCTCTATTTTCACTGTAAAAATAAATAATTTTTCTTTTTTGTACTCAAAATCAGAAGTTAAAAGTGTGTGAATCTATCTATTTCCCACAGCAGAATTCCTTCTTTCAACAACAAGATAACAGCTCCGTCTCATCACTTTGTTTGGTAGGACTGGTTCAAGGAGCATTCCAGTGAGTTCATAACCCTCTAATGGCCCTCTGATTCTTCGAATTCGAATGCTTTTGAGCATCTGTGGGACGAAATGGAGTGATGCATTCGGGCCCAAAACCCACCACCGGCCAACTTTCGGCACTTTAAGGACAGCTGTTCTGGAATCATGGGCCACGATACAATCCGAACGTTTCCAACACCTGGTAGAGTCCATGCCAAACGTGTTGCTGCTGTTGTGAGGGTGAAAGGTGGACCCACACATTATTAAGTGGGGGCATTTTGTTTTAAGTGGGGCATCTCGTTTTTTTTTTAAACGAGAGCGGGATTGGGGGGGAGCATTTCCCTCCTGATCCAGCTCTGTACCCACTTAATAATTGAATGGGCTAGAAGAATGCTAGTAATAGTAACAGAGGCAAAAATATCATTAAATTTATTTATATTTCATGTATTTTTCAAGAATTTTTTTAAAAATCTCTAAAATGGAGGGGTAAATATTATATTACGTTGGAAATCCAATCCCTTGCCCTTCCCCCTTTTGCATTCTTCCGGCTCGATTCTGTTTCTTGCCCCCCCCCCCCCTCTACTGCATACCAATTCTAAGGAGGTCATGTTTCACGTCTAGTGCCTACCGCATCCTAGCTCTCCCCTCTTTCTGATGCCTTTAGGCACACTCTTCATAACCCTATTCGATAACCCAGGTTATGATAACGGGCGATATGGCCAAACCAATGGTAGCTAGGTGTTCATTAGAAGGAGTTGTTGGGTTGTTTTACCTCTGAGCGGCACTTTTTTGCACACCATGGGCTAAATGGCCAGGTCACATGGACCCCGAAGTCTCAGAGAAGGTTGGGGGAGGGGACCCACTGGAACATCTGTTGGGAAACAGATGGTAGCCTCCCGTCAAGGCCATCCAGCGTGTTGGCTGGATGGTCTTGACGGGAGGTCTTTCCAAGCCCATCGGTGTCCCCTACTGACCGTGGGCAGGGCGGGGAATTTTGCGGAGATAAATCTCAACGCTTACCCAGCTGGGACTCGAACCTGGGAACTACAGATTACGAGCCTGGTGCGCTACCGACTGAGCCACCCCCGCCCCCATTAGAAGGAGAGGTATGCACCAATCCCCTATGGCGATGCACAGAACAGTCCCGGTTTCTCACCAAAAATGTGACCCAGTCTTCTCGTGGAGCAGACCATTAGTTAAACTTTCAGAACAGATAGTTTCTTCTAGAAGGGAATGGAAGGGGACTGCTGTCAGATCAGTGTAGCCTATTGATGTGGACAACTATGGGTAGTTTTTTTTTCCATCCTACTTAAGAGTGGTCAGCCACACTTAGAAGGAATCAACCACACAGGAACCTGGTGCTGACAATGTATACCAACCTGTATACAGTATATTAGGATTATTATAAAGTAGCTTCATGTATATTTAATTATTTTATTTGTCACACAGTAAAGGAAAGCAAATAAGCTCATAGGACAAAAAAATTAGTCATCTCCCGCCGTAAGAGGGTTACGTCCGTTCGACAGCAACAGAGGGCGCACTAGTAATAAACACGTCCTACAAATAGCTGTGTCATGCGCTACAGGGTTCATACAGCGACAAGAAGTGGTTGTGTGCCACGTGTGTGTTATTCGCTCCATGAAACATGGGTCGCGCCAAAGATGTGAATGAGTGGCAAAAAGGTGTTATTGCGTTTGGCTGAGCCAAAGGGCATAGTGTACAAGAAGTTGTTGCCTTTGCAGGTGTGTCGAAACACACTGACCAAAGGGTCTTCAAGCAGTGGCGTACATCGCAGTCCACCGCTAATCGTTGCAAGAACTGTGGCAGAAAGACTGTGCTAACCAATAGGAACCGCTGCAGTGTGTCACGCACTATTAGGGCAAACCGCTTTGCAACGAAGCAGGAATTGCTCCAATCTGTCAATGCAGGTCTACAACAGGCTGTTTCCGAACGAACACTCCGAAGGGAACTGCATGCCATGGATATCTGGAGCAGATCACCGCGGAAGAGACCCGTGTTAACAGCTCTGCAGAAGGTTGCACAGCTACAGTGACGCGGCGCCACAAAGACTGGACTGTCGACTCTTGGAAGCGTGTGGTCTGGTAGGATGGGTCACGTTTTTGCTTGTACTCGAATGATGCGAGGCGACGGGTACATCGTAAGCAACATGAAGCCTTCTATGCGGACTGTGTGCAGGGTTCTGTTCAAGTTGGAGGAGGCTCTGTGATGTTCTGGGGGTGTTTCACCTACGAAGAAACGGGTCCTTTTCGTTGCGGTGACATCACACTTGAACCAGAAAGGCTATATGGAGCTACTGGACGACCACATGTTGCCTTTTGTGCAGCATCTCCACAGTGAACACCAGAAGAATACCCCAGTCTTCCAAGATGACAATTGTCGCGTGCACAGGACTCGAAGTGTGTCGGATTGACAAGACGAACATTCTGAAACCTTCGAACATTTCAACTGGCCCGCCAAATTCCGGATTTGAATCCCATAGAAAACTTGTGGGACTATTTGGGGTAACGAGTGAAGTGCCGGCCCATCCATCCGGCCAATCTGGCCGAACTGGGGCATTTGATGCTGGAAGAGTGGATGAATATTGATGTGCACTACATCCGCACCTGGTGGCATCAATGTCAGACAGGATTTCGGCTGTTCTTCAGTCGCACGGAGGCATTACGCGTTATTAGGTGACATTCAGCCAGGGGTGACAAATTTTTTGTCTGGTAAGCTTATAAAAATTGGAAAAAATGAGAAGTATAATAATGTTAGCAATAAACTTAAAATATCAAAAGGGGGTTCGACTGGTTAGAGCTGTCTTCATTTATAATGATATAAACGAAATATTTTCATCCAGAGAGAAAAATGCCAATTTTTATATCAATTTAAATGCTTTGAACTGTTTACTTTTGAATTGTTTACCTCCCTGTTACAGGGAAACGAAATGCCCAGGACTGGAAAAGAGCAAGTTTCTGGCTCAGCTAATTTCTCACTTGGGCGTGGCTCAGTCAAGAGAAACAAATAGCAGTTGTATAAGAGTTATCAGATAGAGCAGGTTCAGGGCCGGTTGCGTCCAGTGCCAGGTGGAAGAAAGAGAGACTGAAAAAAAGAAAATCAACGTCCCTGGTGATAAGTAGGCCGTTATATGGCGATTGGTAGAGGGTACTACTGAGAAGTCAGATGGTGTCGGCGCTGAGCATTTGCATAAGTAGAAGAGGGTAATTTCTTGGAGAATGTTTTGGTTTGTTCTAGAGGGCAAAGAATGGGCCAGGGAGTGGAGCTGAGGGTGGAGCATGCAGAGTTTGGGATAACAGTCGTAACGATGGAGGAAAAT
Organism: Ryuthela nishihirai; assembly: GCA_038380435.1. Lineage (NCBI taxonomy): Eukaryota > Metazoa > Arthropoda > Arachnida > Araneae > Heptathelidae > Ryuthela > Ryuthela nishihirai. The sequence goes on along the minus strand of JAWZYU010000011.1, from coordinate 41,117,758 downwards.
GGGAAAAGTAAGCAAGATTGTTGAAATGAATGTAAGGAATTAATAAAGATATGAAAGAGTGGATTTCAGGTAAATGAAGAATGAGATATGAAGGTGAAAGGAGAATAGAGGCTGAAATAAGAAGAAAAAATGAAGGGAATATGAGTAAAAAGAGATTGTGTCCTAAGTAAATTATCTATAAATGTTGAAATCACTAAAGTGTGGGTGTTACAATGCAACAAGGAACAGGAAGAAAAGGGTCTATGTGGGTGAATTGGGCTAATTACACAAAAGATGCAAATCGTGGAAATCTTACAAAAATATATGAGTAAAGAATTTTTACATTCACTAGAAATTTAGCTGTGTATCAGTACGTGTGATGCTTGGTATTATAGACTTCCTACCATTGACTGCAAAGACACTGATGAATGGTCTTTTTTACCCTGATAATTCTGGAACGAATTATTCACTAGTATCTGAATTTCAGTGTTAGGTAGATAGTGATGTACTGATACAAGTCAACAGGGCCTGACATGTAATAAACGTTGAAGTGGAATCTGGATGGAAAGGAGTAGGTGTAGGAAATATATGAATATAAACTAGGGTTGGGTTGTTTTACCTCTGAGCGGCACTTTTTTGCACACCATGGGCTAAATGGCCAGGTCACATGGACCCCGAAGGCTCAGAGAAGGTTGGGGGAGGGGACACACTGGAATAGCTGTTGGGAGATAGATGGTAGCCTCCCGTCAAGGCCATCCAGTGTGTTCTTTAACGTGCACAGGGTATGGTTCTCCCGCACACGGGGCCACGGCTTAACGTCCCATCCGACGGACGGTGGCTTTTCCAAGCCCATCGGTGTCTCCTACTGACCGTGGGCAGGTCGGGGAATTTTGCGGAGATAAATCTCAACGCTGACCCAGCTGGGACTCGAACCTGGGAACTACAGATTACGAGCCTGGCGCGCTACCGACTGAGCCACACCCGCCCCAAAAAAATACAAACTAGATGGAAGTAATTAGACAAATGAATTCACATCACATCTTTGATTTATAAGTATTTAATCACTATTAAACTGTTTTAAGTAACAGGATGAAAATGGGTGTAGAGGAAAAATTGTCTTGAGCAGGGTGGGATCTGAACCCACAACCTCCTGGTGACATGTCAGGTACTCTGATCACTGAGCTACAGGCAGATGATCAACCTCTCTTCCACTGCAGATGTTATGCTATACACCTATATATCTCTATGCACACAAAAGACTATGCACACAAAAGACAGTGATTGCCTATATCTAGGCAATCACTGTCTTTTTGTGTGCATTTGGGGATTCTCTCCTTCAGACCCTTTCCAGGAGTTTGCACGCGACCAGTCACAAAAAAAAAAGATCCCTGGTTAATACTTTTTGTTTTTTGCCAGCAAATGGGAATCTACGTCATTTTTAGTATGATCAAGGGTACCTTTGTTTTAGACCAGTGTCTCGCAAACTGTGTGCAGCGGCACAGTAGTATGCCGCGAGAGATTTTCAAATTGACACTAGATATTCCAAGATTTCATTTTGACTTGACTTGTGTTATCGACGTGCTTTAATAAAAATCTTTCAGATTTTATCAACTGGGATCTTGTAAGTATTTATCAAGCTTTTTCCAAATTTTGGTATTAATTTTTGATTATTTCAAGCCATAGAATGGACAAATATTTAAAACAAACACCGAGTTATGAATTAAAGAACGAGAGCAAATCTTTAAGTAAAACCAGGCTGATGACTTCAACAAAGCGCAAATATAATGACGATTATATAGAGTTTGCTTTTATTCCTTTTAGGTGTGCCGAGGAAAAAAAAATTACATTCATTGTGCCGCGGAAAAAAAATTTGATTCAGTGTGCCGCAGAGTAAAAAAGTTTGCGAGACACTGTTTTAGACACACGAATTCATAGCTCATCTTTATCTGTTTTTAATCACTATTGCGCCTTTTAAGTGGTAGGATACGGATGGGTGTAGAGGAAAAATTGTCTTGAGCCAGGTGGGATCTGAATCCACGACCTCCTGATGACATCAGTAATCAAAGATGAATTAGTAAATCAAACATGAGCTGTGAATACATTTCTTTAAATACAAGGTACTAGTAATCATACCAGAAGTAACGCGGATTCAGATTTTCTCACACAAAAAAAAACACATGAGTCAGTAGCGTGTTTAGTTGTGTACACATGCCTGGTATGGCTCTGAAGACATAGATTCTTCAAATGTACTCAAAAGACAGTGATTGGTCCTATGATATATAGCCTAACACCAGCAGTATAGACGAGATTAATCATCTGCCGGTAGCTCAATGGTCACAGCACTTGATATATATTCAGGAGGGCGTGGATTCAGATTCCCCTCTGTTCAAAGCAATTTTTTTTCCTCCACCTGATACTTAAACAGCTTATTAGCGATTAAGTACTTCTTAGTTGGAAGTAAATTACGAGACATAATACTGTAGGAATGATCATCTTCTCTACCCTCCCAAATGGATGATAATTGGAAGCATATAACTCATCGCAGAGATTTATAAAAGATCGAGAGAGGATTTAGAGAGGTAGTAGAGCATTTAGAGCCGTGTTTCAAAACGTGGGGCCCACGCCCCACAGGGGGGGCAATTTCATTGTCAAGGGGGGCAATTCGAAAATGGACTCGTTCAGAGTTTAACCGTATGGCGGCCGTACGATTAGCGAGCCCGGATAAAAGAAAACCCGAAGATTACATTGTTAATCGTCATTATCCTTCTTCAAGAGAACAATGAGGGCACCCCTTGAAAAGAATCAATACAAATTACAGAGGGTATTAGGACGAACATAGTATATTCCTTTTTGCCTTTGTGAGGTGGCTCATCTTAACAGTTCACCCTAATGACCCAAGTAAAAAAAAAAAGTAAAAAAAAGTTTTAAGTCCCTCATGTTCATTAAAATTTTTTCGCACTTGAATTTTAGTTCTCCATTATGTTTTGAAAATTTACTTACTGTGTTTCCTCTACAATTCCCTAGTGACTTCTTCCTGAAACCTATCATTTAAGTTACTTCAACGAACAATTTAATTTTACATAGGGGGAGGGGGAGGACATAAGAATTTTAGAAAGGTTTAAGTGGGGCATGGCACAAAAAAGGTTGGGAAATACTGATTTAGAGACTTTCAATGGAGGGAGTTTTGAAGTTCGAATATCATTTGATGTACTCATTCTAACTCTATTTGTCGATAATTCGTAAGTCTCGATATTTTTTTCGTAAGTCTCTATTTTTCTTAATTTTTCATATGCCTCTATTTTTCGAGGACTGCCTCATAAAATGCACTAGTCTCCATGAATTAAGGAACAACCTGAAAACCCGTTGGATCTACTGCATGTGAACACAGTGCGTAAGAATAACTGTTGAAAACTAGAATAGCACTTTTAATTCCAAAACATTATATACAAAAACAGGAACACGATAAAAAAAAAATACCCCCTCAAGCAGCTGCTTGCCACAGAGGTCTGACAGGAGTCTGTCAGTTTATATGCCAAAGTAGGAGGTCTGTGAGGATGGCAGGACCTCAGCAGATAAAAACACACACAACCATGCCTTACCCAGGGCTCAAACCCAGGTCCCTTAGATCAGTAGCCAAGCGTACTAACCACTCGGCCATGGGCAGGCAGGAACACGATATAATGGTGAAAATTAACAGAGTATATAAGTGGTCTAATATGAAGTGAGATCACCTATTACGGCTATGCAGGCTTCGAAGCGCAGTAATCTCCATTGCTCCTCCAAAGGACATCGAAGTTCCAGGAGGCTTAGAGCTACTCGTCTCCCGAGAGCATCCCATAAATGTTTATTGGATTTAGGTCGGAACACTGGATTGGCCACTCCATATGGTTAACAGTGCTATTCTCCAGTTAGTGATCGAGAAGGTGGCAATGGTGTAGGCAGGCATTATCATATATATGTAGGAGGAAAGTATAGTATAGATCTGAATATGCTCCCAATAAGCTATGTCACCAGTAAATGACATAGGTGACATAGGAGGAAAGTATCACCTCTTGCATCCGCATATGGTCGTACGAAGGAATCAAAGTTTTCTTCCCTGTACAGTCGCTTAAAAAGTATCTGAACACTATGGTTGATTACAGAATTCAGAAAAAATATCTGGCAACGATTTTTTTTAGAAATTAGTAATATGGCAACCTTCGTGTCACGTGATTACAGAATTCAGGAAAAATATCTGGAGCGTGTATAGCAACTGTACACGCTCCAGTTACCGTTCACAGCAAACTGGAGCGTGTGCAGTTACTGCACAGGCTCCAGTTTGCTGTGAACAGTAACTGCACACGCTCAATATTTCCGTGAGTGAGCCCACACGATCTACTATTAAAATAATATGACCACCTACAGTCGCTCAAAAAAGTATCCAAACACTACGGTTGATTACAGAATTCAGAAAAAATATCTGCCAACGATTTTTTTAGAAATTAGTGATCTGGCAACCTTCGTGTCACGTGACACGAAGCTTGCCAGATCACTAATTTCTAAAAAAAATCGTTGCCAGATATTTTTTCTGAATTCTGTAATCAACCGTAGTGTTCGGATACTCTTTTGAGCGACTGTACGTACGACTGGTGACATAGCTTATTGGGAGCATATTCAGATCTATGTGGCCACTCAAAGATATTCCTCCCGAAATCATGAGAAGACCATGATTCATGGTCACCACAGGGTATTGGTAGGTAGGATATTGGTAGTCTGATACTGTGTTCCTTGTTCCCTCCATATCAACTGACCCTGTAAACCGTTGTGAAGGGCAATTATTGATTCATCTGTGTAGAGCACGTACTGCCCTCACTCCTGGGTCCAGTTGATAATGATGTCTGCACCAGTTTACATGATCCACTGGCCACATATTGTGCAGTGACATCTCATGAAATGAATCCACAGCTATTACAACTTAAAAGTCTTCGGCCTACAAAGGGTGGCGGATATCATCATCCCACTAACTGCTGCGGTCCGATAGCAGTTGACGTGGTGTTGCTCCTCTGGGTGCATATCAGCAGATAATGGTCCTCTCTTGAGGCTGTTGCCTGTCGTCGTCCACTACTGAATCGTCTGAATGTGCTCTGTCCTTGTAGAAATCTCTCACATAAAACTATATACCACTGAACTATATACCACTGCCTTAAAACCATGTGGCATCTACTTGATTCTAACCTGCCACGCGCCGACCTATAGTTCGCCACTGCATTTCTTCTAATAAATGATGCCAGGTTTACATACCCAACAAATCTGGCTTGGAAAGGCCGCCGTCCGTCGGATGGGACGTTAAGCCGTGGTCCCGTGTGTGGGAGAGCCATACCCTGTGAACGTTAAAGAACACGCTGGATGGCCTTGACGGGAGGCTACCATCTGTCTCCCTACAGCTGTTCCAGTGGGTCCCCTCCCCCAACCTTCTCTGAGCCTTCGGGATCCATGTGACCTGGCCATTTAGCCCATGGTGTGCAAAAAAGTGCCGCTCAGAGGTAAAACAACCCAACCCAACCCAACAAATCTGCTATCTCTATAACTCCACCTAGCAGGAGAATTAAATAACTGCTTCTAAACGTCCGCTTTTTTTTTTAAATGCTCGATGCATTTTTTTTTTGTAATCATCATAGGTGGAACAAACGTTAGGCTGTTTTGGAGCCTTCTATTTTTGTTTCGCATTTTAGTTTTGTTTTGATGTTGTCGATCTTTTTTACCTGGATCGCACGCTATTTTCTCCTTTCATTTGATATTTGAATATTTCTGTTTAGGAATACTAGTTCGAATCGAATTAAAATTTAAGAGGCAAGAGCAAGAGATATTCGTTTCCGAGGATATCAGCATCTTCGGGAATGTTCGTCTGGGTTTTACTTCTTTTTATAGGCTTTATTTTGTTTTGTTTTTTAATTATTTATGTAGAGTACATCTTATTTTACTGTTTTCAATTATTATTTCTGTTTTTAAACAATTTTTACGATGTTATTACATTTCGTAGTGACAGCATATGTTTGGTAGTGGTTTTATATGATTTGTTATATTGCTGGCACGCTATACATTTGCATATCATATATCAATCCTGCGTCGTATTTTATATAATATATATAATTTTCGTGCCATTCTATCGTCAGAGTTTTTCTTCCTTTTTTTTGAAGCCACCTTAAGAGGAAACGAGGTTATAACACCAGCCTCCTCGTTCCTAAAGAAAATAACCACTCGAGTAAGGTAAATAATGATTCCCATCCCATAAGTTAAAAATTAATAATTATATAACATTTCCAAACGCTGAATACTTCTTTCACTATTATGGACCCAGCCGAATTCTTTTATCAGTTCTTTATCTTTTGAAATAGAATTTTGTAATCGCCTGCTCTACCTCACATTCACATCAGCACTAACACCTAAACCACTACTACTGCAGCATGGAAAATGGGAAGCGGATTTAAGAGCGTGACTGTCAAACATTGATAGGTCATGACCTTTCTACTTTGCCGCTTCAGTGGTCCCCAGGTGCTTGTCAAGAGATTGATGAGGACAATAGCACCAGAAATAGCTTACGATGCGAGAAGGGGAAGCGGAAGAAATTCCTATTTTACGTCACTTAAAGGAGGGACGCCATGTTTTTTGGTCACTTCCAATTTTTTAGTGCGAGTGAGGGAAGAGGTTCTTCAGCAAAGAACCGGCCGGTTACCATGGTGATATGAAATTTAAATTTATGTAAGCATGACGTTAAACCTTTACTCTTGATTAACAAGCATTACCTCTCAAGCAGGGGCGGGGGTGTGGCTCAGTCGGTAGCGCGCCAGTCTCGTAATCTGTAGTTCCCAGGTTCGAGTCCCAGCTGGGTGAGCGTTGAGATTTATCTCCGCAAAATTCCCCGCCTTGCCCACGGCCCTGTGCACGTTAAAGAACACGCTGGATGGCCTTGACGGGAGGCTATCATCTGTCTCCCAACAGCTGTTCCAGTGGGTCCCCTCCCCCAACCTTCTCTGAGCCTTCGGGGTCCATGTGACCTGGCCATTTAGCACATGGTGTGCAAAAAAGTGCCGCTCAGAGGTAAAACAACCCAACCTCTCAAGCAGCTGCTTGCCAAAGAATCTGACAGAAGTCTGTCAGTGTAATATGACATAGAGGAGGTCCACGAGGGAGGTGAAACTTTCAGCTCCTTTAAATAAGTTGTGATAGTATCTGTTGCATTCTTACAGAATATGAGCAATACCAACGCTCACATACTCTTATTCTGCGATGAAATCATGAAATTAACCTAAGACATGATTAAAAAAAATCATCTCTTAGTCATCAATCTCAAGACATGATTAAAAAAATCATCTCTTAGGTTACATTCTGTCACAGTCATGTCAGTCTGGTGGCCCTATCGATACATTTTGAGCACTTCGTTATCTCTCGCTTAAGGTTATTGTATATTGCAATTTTTAAAAGCGTGTTCTTGTAGCATCCGCCGGAAGTGTTAATGGGGTGGCAGGCACGTACCCAGGATTTAGTATTGCGCGAATAGTAGTTCGAATCGAATTAAAATTTAAGAGGCAAGAGCAAGAGATATTCGTTTCCGAGGATATCTGCATCTTCGGGAATGTTCGTCTGGGTTTTACTTCTTTTTATAGGCTTTATTTTGTTTGTTTTTTAATTATTTATGTAGAGTACATCTCATTTTGCTGTTTTCATTCATTATTTCTGTTTTTAATTTTCATGTTTTTAATTTCATTATTTCCGTTTCGTAGTGACATCATATGTTTGGTAGTTGTTTTATATGATTTGTTATATTGCTGGCATGCCATTCATTTGCACAGATTTTACAGTTCTTTTTATTCTGCATTTAATGTCGGACATAAACTATGGAGCTAAAGTAAAATTATACAAAGACAACTGCTTTGGGTTTCAAAGCAGCTGTCTTTGTGGGGTGCTGTACGTCCCTGTGGGGTGAATTGACATAATTAGATCTCTAATTTTCAGGAAGTGCTTTGAAATTATGTTATAATCAAGCACTCAAGAGGGGACGGGGGGATTATACCCCTTAACACCCCTTCGGTACACCAACTGGATTTTACTGTCGACTCGTGCTAAAGTACACATATTAAATTTGTTCGAAAATGCATAAATGACCATATCGTATCAGCATATTAAACAGAATTTTATTTTAAAATTAAAGTTTAGTGAGGTTAGCATGCCAAACTTCCATACTCATTTATAAACCGATTTCCAAAGATGATTCATTTGTATACGTGCGAGGTTCGGCAATATTTACTTTTGTGAAAAGAGTTTTTTCGCTAATGAAACATACGCCCTACACTGCAGCCGAGAGATCGCTATTAACAGACACACATTTGTCATCATAAATAAAAAAAAATATGAGCACAAGAATTAAAAAAAAACACATGTAAGCTCAATGCAAACGTAAAGTATGTATGTATAAGTAAGTATGTATGTGTTAATAATGACATAAATATGATTCTATACAAACATGCTAGTAACAATCTCATTTAGCTAATTAAAAATGTGACGTTAACTAGTACGTGTATCGAAATTCTTAAATGTATCAACTTTTTTAACATAAAACTTTACATTTCGAATGCCAAGTTAAATTAATTATTATATTTGTGAAAGAAAAGTTTCAGAATTTTGGTGGCCACCTTAAATATATTTTATTCCAGCGTGGTTCAGATGCACTAATGCAGAAACATCGCCTGGTATATCATCAAATATTTTTGGTAGTTTCCATTGACCTAGCGTTGCTAAATCTAATTCAGTATTATATTGTAAAATATAGTAGCGCCATCTCTCGGTAGACGGAAATGAATTTAAGATAGTTGAAAATGCAAACAACTCACCTTTAAATAAAAAAAAATAAATACCCCCTCAAGCAGCTGCTTTCCACAGAGATCTGACAGGAGCCTGTCAGTTTATATGCCACAAATAGAAAGTCTGAGAGGATGGCAGGACCTCAGCAGAAAAACGAACCAGGTCTCTTAGATTTGCAGCCAAGCGCGCTAACCACTCGGCCACGAAGATCAGAAATTATACTTACTTTTGTAGTATCTCTCAAACACATCCGTATTTTCATGCATTTGGGTTGGGTTGTTTTACCTCTGAGCGGCACTTTTTTGCACATCATGGGCTAAATGGCCAGGTCACATGGACCCTGAAGGCTCAGAGAAGGTTGGGGACCCACTGAAACGGCTGTTGGGAGACAGATGGTAGCCTCCCGTCAAGGCCATCCAGCGTGTTCTTTAACGTGCACAGAGTATGGCTCTCCCGCACACGGGGCCACGGCTTAACGTCCCATCCGACGGACGGCGGCCTTTCCAAGTCCATCGGTGTCCCCTACTGATCGTGAGCAGGGCGGGGAATTTTTCGGAGATAAATCTCATCGCTGACCCAGCTGGGACTCGAACCTGGGAACTACAGATTACGAGCCTGGCGCGCTACCGACTGAACCACCCCCGCCCGTATTTTCATGCAATCAATATAGTTTTTCTAAGAAGAAAGAGATATAGAATATACGCTTCTCTGTACTGTCCATTAAGTTTCTGGTTTTTGCCATTGTTGGTGACAACTTCTTGCAACCGTGCTATTAGGATAACAGTGTAGGACCAGCGAGTACTGACATGAGCAAAATAAAGATAAGTTTACTGATTGTCAGTCGATCCCTCAGTTATTTAATTACCAGCAACTATTTGGGGAATACGTGTAGAATTATGGAGTATGCTGCAAAATTCTGAAAACCATTAAAGAGCGGCTAATCGAGGAAAATTTGGCATTGGGAGCACATAATAAAACACCACAGTCATATTGAATGATTTGCTTGCTGTGTATTGCGAATGAGTGATAATAAGTAATTAATCAATTTTTCACAGGGGAACGTGTAGTGTACAGTCGCTCAAAAAAATATCCGCACACTATGGTTGATTACAGAATTCAGAAAAAATATCTGGCAACGATTTTTTAGAAATTAGTGATCTGGCAACCTTCGTGTCACGTGCCAGATCACTAATTTCTAAAAAAATCGTTGCCAGATAATTTTTCTGAATTCTGTAATCAACCATAGTGTGCGGATATTTTTTTGAGCGACTGTACCACTCTCTTGGATCTACCACTGCCAGTTGGGTTGTTTTACCTCTGAGCGGCACTTTTTTGCACACCATGGGCTAAATGGCCAGGTCACATGAACCCCGAAGGCTCAGAGAAGGTTGGGGGAGGGGACCCACTGTAACCAGCTGTTGGGAGACAGATGGTAGCCTCCCGTCAAGGCCATCCAGCGTGTTCTTTAACGTGCACAGGGTATGGCTCTCCCGCACACTGCGCCACGGCTTAACGTCCCGTCCGACGGACGGCGGTGTTTCCAAGCCCATCGGTGTCCCCTACTGACCGTGGGCAGGGCGGGGAATTTTGCGGAGATAAATCTCAACGCTGACCCAGCTGGGACTCGAACCTGGGAACTACAGATTACGAGCCTGACGCACTACCGACTGAGCCACCCCCGCCCCACCACTACCAGTAAAAGTACAGGAAACACCTTTCTACCGGGTAACTTAGACACACTATTTCTTTCAGTTATGACTGCTGCTGATTAAAAATAAGCAACATGTGGCTTTTCATTATTCTTTACGTATTCTCTATCTTAAATAAATGAATGGCTCTTTGCGTTTATGATTATCTTACCCGCGAAATTTTAGTTTCTGATAGTATTTCTTATATATTTTTCGTTCCAAATAGCATTACCGTTTCAACTTTGTCATCAAATGATTATCTAAAATAATAAAAGATGTCTGTTTGTGGCAGACAGCTCATCGGGAAATCATGGAGACGCTTCAAAATTTTACATAGTGTTTCTGGTTGTCGTCCGAGTTGCAATGCCAAATTTCAGTCGAATTCCAAAATGGCTCCTGCTAGAGCAAAAACATTTACCATGTTATTCTTACGGTAAACCGAAGTCACTGCCAAATTCGTTGTTTCCATTTACAGTTCCATAACTGTGAACGTAAGAGTCATAACAACGCTGCCATTGCCAGATCTCAAACATTCCCAAAGTCCTCTTTATTTTAAGGCATCCCATTGCAGGTAGGAATATGACTTTTTAACCCAATACGGGGTCTTCAAAGAGAAAGCAGCGTACTAAATTCGGGACCGTTCGGCCGAGTATCACAGGAACCACAGGCAGAGCCGACTGTTGCTATGCATTTTGACCCCCTGAGCGAACTTGGATTCTGCCGCCCCTTTGCTCAAGTCTGATGTTAGATATTAACGATTGATTTAACACAAGATTAAGCCCTCTTGTACAAAGCTTAACCTACCCTTCAATTGACGGTTTTTTAACTGGCTATTATACAATAGAATGGTTATGAATTTAAATAAAACTAAATGCATGATTTTTTCGTAATATAAATTAAAAGATTGCTTTTCTCTGATAAATAATTTCATAAATGTCTACAAGGTTGAATTAGGTAATGAAATAAAAATTTTAGGATCATGGATTGATAATAAATTGTGTTGGAATTTTCATGTTTCTAAGTTAAGAGTTACAATTTCTAAATATATTGGCAGTCACAAAATTATGCACAATTTATATTATGCTTGACACGCATATATTATGGTATTGCTGTTTGGAACACCAGTGCGCATAACTTAAATGATATACTTTGTCTTCGGAAAAGAATGTTTAAGATACATTTTAAAATTAAATTATTGGTTTTTTTTTTTTCTGAGCGGCACTGTTTTGCACACAATGGGCTAAATGGCCGGGTCACAAAGACCCCGAAGGCTCAGAGAAGGTTGGGGGAGGGGATCCACTGGAACAGTTGTTGGGAGACAGATGGTAGCCTCTCGTCAAGGCCATCCAGCGTGTTCTTTAATGTGCACAGGGTATGGCTCTCCCACACACGGGGCCGCTGCTTAACGTCCCATCCAACAGACGGTGGTCTTTCCAAGCCCATCGGTGTCCCCTACTGACCGTGGGCAGGGCGGGGAATTTTGCGGAGATAAATCTCAACGCTGACCCAGCTGGGACTCGAACCTGGGAACTGCAGAATACGAGCCTGGCGCACTACCGACTGAGCCACCCCCAATTAAATTATTGAGAACCTGTACAACATCTAATAGCTTTTTATGGAATGCCGAATGTCTTTAATATTTATAAATTTACTAAGGGAAATATCATTTATGCTATAAAATGTAAGATAACGGATCAGCTCGAATTGTATAAATTTTTCAGTAAAGTCGGTTACATGACTCGGACATTATAAAACTAGAGTACTCTTTTATAAGAACGCTATTGGTCAACTTTCAATAAGGTTTATAGTTTCCAGACTGTGGAATGACGAAATTTCAAATAATGTATCATCCATTAATTATAATTATCTGTAAGTTTAAATATTCGTATAAAAATTGTTTATTATGTTTATTATTTTTATCAATGCGTAAAGAATAAATAGAGCAATGGGTTAATTAAAATGTTATATAATACTATGTCAGTGATAGTTTATAAAAAATATTATCATAAAAATAATAAAAGAAAGTAAATACCCCCTCAAGCAGCTGCTTACTACAGAGGTCTGACAGGAGGCTGTCAGTTTATACGCCATAATAGAAGGTTTGTAAGGATGGCGGGACCTACGGCGAAAAAATGACACAAACATCCATGCCTTACCCGGGGCTAGAACCCAGGTCCCTTAGATCAGTAACCAAGTGCGCTAACCACTCGGCCACGGGACGGGTTAAATATTCTGAGTAGGTCACATTTTATTTCGGTATGGCAGGTTGCCATTGATGGACTGAAATTTTAATATTTGTTTTGGTAAACACTGAACACATTTAAAACTAAATTTAGGCTTCTTACGTTTTCCCTTTTTGCTTATTGTTAAATTGTCAAGTTGTGCCACAGTGTTTGTAATATTTAAGTGAATAAATTAATTCTGTCATTCAAATTTAATGTAGTTTTTTAAATAACTGAAAAACGTGTTAAAAAGTAGGTCGCACCTACTACGGTCAACCTTACTGCAGCTATGGTCGTTAGCGTATTGGCATATTTGTCGCCAGTGCAGTTGCACCAGTTTCACGTGCGGTAGCACCGCCCCCGCCACAGGGTACTAAAATCTGTCGAAACGAAATAAAAATCTCGTTAGTTTGCGTAGATACGACGCCACGGGCTACGAGAGCGCGCTTTGACGTCAGAAATACCGTGGAATCTGTCTGTAAGAGGTTGCCAGATGGGTCTCGCAAAAATAACTGTTAGCGCAGTAAAAATCGTATACAGATTAAAAGCAAATCGCGGGCAGCGCCGAGTGAAGTTCAGCTAGTAATTAATAATATAAGAATAAAATAAATGATTAGAGAAATGCATTTCGGTATATATATCTTATGATGCGTCAGATAAATTTTTTTTTTTCCTGAATCGAGCTCAACAAATTGTTGAAATAGTTCGGGAGCGGGATCCAAAAAATTACGCCTGAACTAATCTCTAATAAGCCTGCAGCGTGGCATATTGACCAGGATGTCTAGTTGCAATTTCGTTATTAAATAAGTTAAGCTGGTATTTATTTTTAATTCAAATGGGGTTTATTTGCATCGTCATTCATTTTCATTAAACATATAGCATAATAGTGTTTTCTAAACTGACTGATAATTAATTATGAGCTGTGTCAATTTATAATAATAATGTTCACACCCCTTTCAATCGACAGATGTTGATTAAATTCTGAAAACGATGATGGTAATTAAATTAAATTGATGCCTTACCGTAAAGAGGCCATCTTATTGAAATTATTTCACTTACTTGCTTTTTCATGATTGATCTGAGAGATTCCATTCATTCGAGTATGGCCAACAGTGTGAGATTCTGTTGCAGGATGAGTTACATTCCAATCAACGGACATTTCCACTGTTGGATGATTTCTACGATCATCATTGGCATCGCCATCATCAGCATCAGAGTAATGAAAAGTATTGCTGTGGTTCATCGTTTCGTGGTGATCACCATGATGATTTTCATGGCTGCCGTGACTGTCTTTATGTGCTTCATGATCTGGACTATCAGAATCACCTTCGCGAAATATTAGCGAAGTATTATCGTTGAACGTTTCTAGATTGTGGTGACCGTGCTTGTGAGATGTATGAAGACTGTGTCCACTCTGATCGGGAGGATGCGTCAGTAGATGAGCGGAAGACATTCGGGCAGAAGAGGAATGGGAAAGAGTTTCTATTTCTTTGTGATTTGATTTACGTTGATGAGGAGGAAGTGGTAGGTTAAATCTGTATGGGTTTCGACGACCACCGGAAGTGTTCTTGTGCGATGAGCTGCCACTTCTTGTTCTATCGCTTCTAGTGGAAGGAAGTGGAGATGGCGTAGAAACACGCGAGAACGAAATCGTCTGTTGCTCCGTAAATGTAGCCTCCTCAGATGAGGCTACATCTGTTTGACTTCTAGATGATGATGCCAGACACATCAACATTAGGCACACTGCTAAATACATTCTTGTTAGGAATATCTGAAAGAAATGAATCAAATTAAATTCATCAAAAGCTACATATGGATGCATCATAGTTTAAAATGCTTTGTAATGAAATCGCATCGAAAGGAGCTTTCTAGTTTATATTCCTTCCTATTAAATTACTAGACCACGTAGGGTTAATTACTAAGTAATTACTGGTTAGCGTATCTGAATATTAACACCAGTGGGCATGTCCCTGTGTAAGTGTTTATATGTTGTATGAGAAACCAGAATAATCCTGATATAGCTTATGGGTTATCTCCGTCTTTTATGTAGAGAAGTTTCTATTATAAAGAAAAAAGTGTTCAGTAGGTATGATTTGGTTTGCTTTTTACTATTGAGTTGCACTTTTTTTGCACACAATAGGCTAAATGTCCAGGTTATAAAAACCCAAAGGCTCAAAGAAGGTTGGGGAAGAAGACCAATTGGACAACTGTTAGGAGATAGATGTAAACCTCCCGTCAAGTCCATCCAGTGTGTTCTTTAACATGAACAGGGTATGGGTTTTCTGCTCAGGGAGTCATGGCTTAACGTCCCATCCGACGGACAGCGGCCTTTCCAACACCATCGGTGTCCCCTTTCTGACCGAGGGCAGGGTCGAAGAGGCTATTCCAGGGCTATCTTAATTACGGGCCAAAGACAACTGACGTTTCTCAACTGTAAACGTCACTACCGAGGATGGATGTCTCAAACCGGACCATGTATAATTCCTAGTTATAAGGTCTGGATTAGAATCTTTACTCATTATTCTGAGTACTAATTTTTCATTTTCTGAACATATTTTTTAAAGTAGGTTCTTCTTCATACTTTGAACATTTTTAAAACGCATTTTTTACTCTGAAGAACATGAAATTTCTAAACGTTTCATTTGCAAAGGCAAACCTTACTCTTTTGTCAAATTTTCGTATCACCTCAATTTGAAGGATTGTCTTTATCTTTGTTAATAAATGTTTTTTCTTTTGTATTTCATTAACCAGGCGATACATTAACACAGACTATAGTTACATCTAACCAGTGGCGGCTCGTAGCTAAAATTAGTGGGGGTGCTGCTCCAGAAAATTTTTAGCCTTTGTTTTAAAATTGTGTAAAAGGAAACAAACATGTATAAAAAGAAAATTTATTCAGAAACTTGATAAAATCCAAAAAGAACAAAATCAAACATTTTTTTACTTACTTTAACCTAAATTGTTACAGTTCAAGCTTAATATGTTCAATTAAAAATGAAATCCATTCTTCTTGTTTTAATTTGCGCGAAAAAAAAATGTATCAAATAGAATAGCTGGAAGCAGGATAATATTCTAATTCTACACTTTATCACATTCAAGAATATGGTACACGGTTTTTAAGCACAACACACGCGGAGTAAAAAAAAACTACCTTCAACCAGCACGCCAGGGTCGGCACTGCGGGAACGACAGTGCTCTCTCTCTCCCTTGCAGCCTCGCGTGTAGCTTCCTATGTGTGCATGCGCACAACAGTCAAACACCTCGCCGCTAGTACTGTGAAGCGCACAGTTCCATACAAAGATTTTTGTATCTTTTTCATAAACTGGGGGATGGCTACTGACATTAAGCTTAAGGATTATGTATTGTACAAGTATAAAGAAAGAATTAAAGAAAAAAGGACTCATTATATTAAATGTTATCGATAATATCAAGTTGAAATTGGAGGTGCTGCAGTTCCACAGTGCCTATACGCGAGCCGCCACTGCATCTAACTGTAGGAAACCTCATGTAGCAGCCATCTAAGCAATAGCATATTCAAATGCCCTATTTGCTAGATTTTTCTTCAGTTAAAATAATTACCCAGTGAGTACTAACAACTGCTGTTATTGTATAAAAGTCTGTCTAATCAATCTGCTATAATGTACAAAATATTTTATTGGTAGAAATACACATTACACCTATCTTCCTACTTATTGCTTTTACAAACCGACAAATGTTATGTCGGTTTGTCAGTTTGTTAGTTTGCAGGTCTGTTAGTTTGTCGGTTTGTCAGTTTGCCGGTTTGTTAGTTTGTCGGTTTGTGGATCTGACAAAAAGTTATTCCACCATATCTTTCGAATGCGACCAACAAAATTAATGATTTATATGTCAAATGATAACTTGTGATGAGGGAAGTTTCATACGCTATAAAAAAAGAACCCCCATGCTTTCTTCCCTCTTAAAAAAAGGGAAATATAAGAACTATTCTTCCGCTATATCTCCAGAACCCGAATGCCGAAAAGTTACAAGCTATACGTCAAATGAAAGCTTCTGACGCGGGGAATGTCGTAAGCAATTAAAAATTGACTCCTCGTGCTCGCTTCCCCCCCCCCACACCAAGAAAGCGGGGAAATATGAAAACGATTGTTCCCCTATATCTCCTGAATGCGAGTGCGTAAAGTAACAAGCTATGTTCAAATGAAAGTTCGTGACTCAGTAGCGTCATTGGCTATAGAAATCGACCCCCCCCCCATGCTCTTTTTCCCTTTAAAAATGGTATATTTGAAAATTATTCTTCCATTATATCTCCAGAACATGAATGCTGTAGGTAACAAGCTATACAACAAAATAAATGTTTTTGACGAGTGCAATGTCATAGTCTACGTAAAATTGGCCGCCATGCTTTCTTCCCCCCTAAATAAAGGGGAAAATATGTAAATGATTGTTCCCTTATATCTCCTGAACGCGAATGCGGAAAGTAACAAGTTATCTGTCAAATGAAAGCTTATGACGCGGAGAGTGTCATAGGTTATAAAAATTTTACCCCCTAAAAAAGCTTTCTTCCTAAGCTTTCTTCCCCCTAAAAAACGGGAAATGTGAAAGTCGTTCCATATACCTTCCAAATACGAGGGCCTACAGTTACGAGTTAGGTGTCAAATGAAAGGTCATATAACGACCGTCGTAAATTATTTCGAATTTTGCACCAACTATCCCCCCTGATAAAAGAAGGGAGGATTGGCAGGGTTCGACTTTAACGAGTCATATCTCAAAGCTTGTGATGTCTCCGTGTCATGGGTACCTCAAACGTAACTCCAAAAGGGGGGAAAACTGTGGTCGATGTTATGAGTCATCAATCACATGAAGTTTCTAAAGGCAGGTGATTTTAGTGAAAAAAAAACTTTTAAAATTTGGAATGGCTATCTTCCTATATGGCCCTGAAAAGTAGAAAATAAACCTAAAACATGTCTATGGTGCAATCCATCAATGAGTTTGTATTCACTTTATAAGGAAGATTGGGTGCCAATTTGCCTACACAGCAAAATCGCCGACGCCTATCTTCCTATGAAGTGAATACAAACTCAGTGACTGATTGCACCATAGATAGGCTTTAGGTTTATTTTCTACTTTTTAGGACCATATAGGAAGATATTTTAAAAATAAATTTAAAAATTTAAAAAATACCTATCTTCTTGCTTTTCGCTTGACATTTATCGGTTTATGGGGTTGTGGATTTGTCGAAACAGTTGTTCCACCATATCTTTCGAATGCAATGGAGGAATTTAATGATTTATGTGTCAAATGAAAGCTTGTAACGCGGGAAGTGTCACAGCCTATAAAAATTAATCCTCCTCCCCATGCTTTCTTCTCCCGTAAAAACAAGGAAATATGAAAACTATACTTCCGTTATATTTCCGGAACGCGAGCACCGAAAGTAACAAGCTATACGTCAAATGAAAGTTTATGACGCGGGAAATCTAATATGCTATAAAAAAAAAACTGACCCTCCATGCTTGCTTTCCCACCCCCCTAAAAAAGTGGAAATATGAAAACGATTGTTTCCCTATATCACCTGAAAGCGTGCGGAGAGTTGGGTTGTTTTACCTCTGAGCGGCACTTTTTTGCACACCATGGGCGAAATGGCCAGGTCACATGAACCCCGAAGGCTCAGAGAAGGTTAGGGGAGGGGACCCACTGGAACAGCTGTTGGGAGACAGATGGTAGCCTCCCGTCAAGGCCATCCAGCGTGTTCTTTAACGTGCACAGGGTATGGCTCTCCCGCACACTGGGCCACGGCTTAACGTCCCATCCGACGGACGGCGGCTTTTCCAAGCCCATTGGTGTCCCCCTACTTACCGTGGGCAGGGGGGGGAATTTTGCGGAGATAAATCTCAACGCTGACCCAGCTGGGACTCGAACCTGGGAGCTACAAATTACGAGCCTGGCGCGCTACCGACTGAGCCACCCCGTGCGGAGAGTAAGAAACTAAGCGCCAAATGAAAGGTTGTGATGTAAAGTGTGTCACAAGCTCTTAAAAATTGACCCTCCTTCCTTCCCCCTTTTTAAGGGGGAAGGAAGGAGTGCTTCCTTCCCCCTTTTTAAGGGGGAAATGTGAAAACGATTGTTTCGCTATATCTGCGGAACGCGAGTGCGAAAGTAAAAGCTATGCGTTAAATGAAAACTTCTGAAGCCAAAAAGGCTCGGTTTGAAATCCTTGGCTATTAAAAAGTGACCTATGCTTTCTTCCCCCTAAAGAACGGAAAATATGAGTCTTTCTACTACATATAAGTTCATATAATGACCGTCGTAAACCATTTCAAAAATTTTCCCCACTATTCTCCCCCCTCCCTGATAAAAGGGATTTACATCTTGTTCGGCTTTAAAGAGTCATATCTCAAATTAAAACTTGTCACGTCTCCATTGTCATGGGCTACCTCCAACACGACTCCTAAAAGGAGGAAAAATTTTAATCGATATTTATGAGTCATATGGCCGAGTGGTTAGCGCGCTTGTCTACTGATCTAAGGGAACTGGGTTCGAACCCGGGTAAGGCATGGGTGTTTGTGTCGTTTTTTTGCTGAGGATCTGCCATCCTCTCAGACCTTCTACTATGGCATATAAACTGACAGGCTCCTGTCAGACCTCTGTGGCAAGCAGCTGCTTGAGAGGGTATTTTTTATACGTACGTATCAAATAAAAGTGGGGCGGGGGTGGCTTAGTCGGTAGCGCGCCAGGCTCATAATCTGTAGTTCCCAGGTTCGAGTCCCAGCTGGGTCAGCGTTGAGATTTATCTCCGCAAAATTCCCCGTCTTGCCCACGGTCAGTAGGGGACACCGATGGGCTTGGAAAGGCCGCCGTCCTTTGGATGGGACGTTAAGCCGTGGCCCCGTGTGCGGAAGAGCCATACCCTGTGCACGTTAAAGAACACGCTGGATGGCCTTGACTGGAGGCTACCATCTGTCTCCCAACAACTGTTCCAGTGGGTCCCCTCCCCCAACCTTCTCTGAGCCTTCGGGGTCCTTGTGACCTGGCCATTTAGCCCATGGTGTGCAAAAAAGTGCCGCTCAGAGGTAAAACAACGCAACCCAAATAAAAGTTTTTGAAGGTAGGTATTTTTACTGACAACACAAAAAATATAAATAAATTATAAATTAAAAAAACTTCTTATATGATCCCTAAAGAGTAAAAAATAAACCTGTTTAAAAAAATTAAAAAATATTTTTTTAATTTTTTAACTTATTTATATTTTTCTTTCCATGTAAGTAACGAAGCAGTACTTTTCTATCTATCATTGGGATGAAATTATACTTTATAACATCTCTATTACAAAAGAATTTTAGGTATTTTGAGGAGAAGTGTAAATAAATATTTGCTATTGTCGATTATTTCTTGGAGCAAAATATGACCGCAACTAATTTTTATTTTGTTAAATAAAAAACAAAATTTTGTTTAAATGTGTAACGAAGGAAAACTAAGTGAAAAAAACGGCAACTTCATTTATGATTATTTTTTACGTAAGAAAATAAAAAGAGACTTTTAACTACACAGTATCCTTCGACCATAGATATACAGTCGCTCAAATAAATATCCGAACACTATTCAGAAAAAATATCTGACAACGATTTTTTTAGAAATTAGTGATCTGGCACGTGACACGAAGGTTGCCAGATCACTAATTTCTAAAAAAATCGCTGCCAGATATTTTTCTGAATTCTGTAATCAACCATAGTGTTCGGATATTTTTTAATATATACAGGGTGAATCTGAAAAAGTGGGCAAAACTTTACGGGGTGGTAGAACGCAGCTATACGAGCAATAATTCGTCATAGAATGTATGGTCGGAACGCAAGCGGTGAGAAGTTAAAAGGTAGTTTTCCACTGTCACATTTAAAGAATGAACACAAGAAGGAGAGGAGATACTTCAGAAAACATTTTATTAACAGGAATGTAATTGAGGTACATGCTCAAAGAAATTGCTCAAAAGAGCTGCCGCCAGCTGTAATGCAGGCTTCACACCTGCGGGATAGGGACCGACGCACATTTGCGAAGACACCAGGCATTTCCCGAATATCGCCGGCAACAACGGCGATCCTGGCGACTAGATCCATATCGGTTTCAATGGGGCACTCGTAGATTAGGCTTTTCATATGGCCCCACAGGAAAAAGTCCAAACATGCCATTTCGTGGTTAGTATAACCAGCCATCCTCTCGGCAGTCCACGGTAGAAATGCCGTTGGGTGCGAGGACCGACCCTTTTATACCATTTCCAATGCCACCTAGCGGCTCGCCGTTTGCGTTCCGCCCATACTTTCTATGACGAATATTGCTCGTATAGCTGCGTTCTACCACCCCGTAAAGTTTTGCCCACTTTTTCAGATTCACCCTGTATAATGCGTATGAATATATAATGCAATGAATATGGAGCGTGTGCAGTTACCGTTCACAGCAAACTGGAGCGGTTGCGGTTAATGTTCACAGCACATTGGATCGTGTGAGCTCACAAAGACGTAGATCGTGTGGGCTCACTCACGGAAATATTGAGCGTGTGCAGTTACCGTTCACAGAAAACTGGAGCGGTTACGGTTAATGTTCACAGCACATTGGATCGTGTGAGCTCACAAAGACCTGGATCGTGTGAGCTCACTCACGGAAACATTGAGCGTGTGCAGTTACCGTTCACAGAAAACTGGAGCGTGTGCAGTAACTGCACACGCTCCAGTTTACTGTGAACGGTAACTGGAGCGTGTACAGTTGCTGTACACGCTAGAGATATTTTTCCTGAATTCTGTAATCCGTGTCACGAAGGTTGCCAGATCACTAATTTCTAAAAAAATCCTTGCTAGATATTTTTCTGAATTCTGTAATCAACCATAGTGTTCGGATACTTTAGCGACTGTATGTCCGAAGGCAGCATCGGCAGAAACAATCTGCCACACTTCTGACGTCACTCGAGCTTGTACCTGGCACATACTTGAAACAACCTGGGTTAGAGGAGATAAATCTCAACGCCAAGTGGAAGTGCGGATAAGATCTTAAGGATGCGGGTGCGGAATGGATAGGTTGGGTTGTTGTACCTCTGAGCGGCACTTTTTTGCACACAATGGGCTAAATGGCCAGGTCACATGGACCCCGAAGGCTCAGAGAAGGTTGGGGGAGGGGACCCACTGGAACAGCTGTTGGTAGGCAGATGGTAGCCTCCCTCAAGGGCCATCCAGCGTGTTCTTTAACGTGCGCAGGGTATGGCTCTCCCGCACACGGGGCCACGGCTTAACGTCCCATCCGACGGACGGCGGTCTTTCCAAGCCCATCGGTGTCCCCTACTGACCGTGGGCAGGGCGGGGAATTTTGCGGAGATAAATCTCAAAGCTGACCCAGCTGGGACTCGAACCTGGGAACTACAGATTACGAGCCTGACGCGCTACCGACTGAGCCACCCCCGCCCCACGGAATGGATAGAACTTCCGTATATATAATACCTTTAGATGAAGCAAAGACTTTTACGACGACGGACCTACCCGCTATTTCGCTTGGCTATAGTTCTGGAAGAATACAAGAAAGTAAACAGAACAATTCAACGAATCTCCGTTACTCTCAGTTTTTTTTCAACTTGAGGGCGACATTTGAACCTAAGATTATCTGAACTTGCGCTTCGTATTATTAAAAAATGTAAATTATATAAGATAAAAATTACTTACTAGAGAAGCATAAAAGGTTCTTCTTAAACGACGTAAAAATGCAGCTACAATGGAAAAATACAAATTATCTGAGGATCATTCTTCCTTCTAATGAGATATCGGTGCAATCTTACCTCTGACATACGCAGCCTGATGTATGGTGATGTCCTGTTATTGCTGTCAGTGATATGCTGGAGCTATTTCGATGAGCTCGTTGGGAAGAAAACAGGAAACAAGAGCACGTGATCTAGATAAACTATCCTTTGGCAACATAAATAGTGCTATTTCCGTCACCACATTTTGCTGCTTAAAATGATCATCTCAAGATTCTTTTTCTGCTGCTGTAACATAATTGGCAACATGGACGAGTTGGTTATGTAAACTATGGCCAAAAATAATAAAAATAATTTGGGACAATCCTGGCCATCCCGTAGCCGAGTGGTTAGCGTGCTTGGCTACTGATCAGCCACTTTATCAGATGTTTCGTTAAGGGAACTGGGTTCGATCCCCTAGTAAGGCATGGATGTTTCTATTGTATTTCTGCTGAGGTCCCGCCATGCTCACAGACCTTCTATTATGGCGTATTAAACTGACAGGCTTCTGTCAGACCTCTGTGGCAAGCAGCTGCTTGAGGGGAGATTTTTTCCCCTCATTCGACAAAAAGTAACACAACAGCTTAGCGGCAAAGATCGACAGCTTAGAGGGAAAGGCAAAAAGGCTTGGTTTGAAATCCTTGGGTAAGGCATGAACGCTTTTACCAAGCTGTTGTATATCTCATGTCTTTCCTAGAGCAGCTTTGCACTGCAAATAGCCGTGCAAAAGGACTGTGAGATAACTGCCTAGACAAATTATATGTAAATCATCCATGGAATGCCTTGGATTTCAACTCATTCCTTCTATATAGATTCTATATCAGTTGTTTTTGTATATATTTATTTTGTATATATATATTATTATATACGTCACTTGTAATGCTCGTTTAAAAGTTGGCAATATTTAACTTTTTCCACCATTAGATTATAGATTATCCACTGTTAGAGTGCGCAGTTGAGACTTTTGGTAGATTCAGAAAGTGCGAATCGTTTCGAAAGTGCGATCGTTCGAAAATGCGATCGATATTCGTTTTTTGACACGGCTGTTTTCCTCGTGGCGAGTGGAGACACCCACTGGTTTATGGAGGTAACCAACGTCGCCATATTGCTCCTACTCGTAAGCGTGCCTTGTCTATGTTAACGAATGAGAGATTCTGCAAAAACGTTAGCTCCTACATGGCATATTCCTGCAGAAATTAACCTGCAAAATGAATAACAGGAATGGCATTTCATTGGAGAAGTTTAAATAAAGGTTTTCTTCGTGAATTTTTAAACTTTTCGTTATTTTAATTATATTGGAAAGTAGCTAAACAACTGCTACTACTGCTAAATAAATACTCCCTCAAGCAGCTGCCTGCCACAGAGATCTGACAGGAGCCTATCAGTTTATATGCCAGAGTAGAAGGTCTGAGAGGATAGCAGAACCTCAGCAGAAAAACGACACCACACCTTACCCGGGGCTCGAACCCAGGTCCCTTAGATCAGTAGCCAAGAGGATGGCAGGACTTCAGCAGAAAAACGACACATACATCCACGCCTTACCCGGGGCTCGAACCCAGGTCCCTTAGATCAGTAGTCAAGAGGATGGCAGGACTTCAGCAGAAAACCAACGCATACATCCACGTCTTACCCAGGGCTCGAACCCAGGTCCCTTAGATCACTAGCCAAGCGCGCTAACCACTCGGCCATGGGATGACACTACTGCTATATATTATTAAAATTACTACTGGTTTGAAATATCCCCTCACCCCCGTTTTTGCCTGGAGGGTATTATTGTTGAATTGCTTTTATTTGTTATGTAATTTATTCCGATTGACGTCCAATATAGACCTCAACAAGAGTTTTCAAAAACCACAGACAAATTTGATCATAGTGTTCAATTACAGTTTTTGTAAACATAATCAAACACAAAAAGGAATTAAAAAAGAGTAAGTTCTCATGTACCTAATAATAATACTACTGATATTAGGGAATATTTAATTGTGCCAGTATTCGTACAAAACATTCACACATAAGATGACAACTGACCTTTCAGTGTGACTCTCAGGGTAGGAGTAAAATGGCAATTTCGGCTACACTAGCCATCTATGCTAAATGATAGTAAGGGTGCCTCTACCTATTCCTACCTCCATGGTTGGCACTGATCAAAAGAACCTTGGATCGAGCGTCAGCTAAGGCATGAATGTGTTATCTTTCTGCTGATGTCTCGCTTTCCTCACAGACCTTACATATGGCGTATAAACTGATGGGCTCCTGTCAGCCTCCTCGGTGGCAAGCAGATTATAACTGCAAATTATTATTTCATATGTTTTTCATTTTATTTTTTCAATACAGATGTTCAGCGTAGCTCGTTGCAGGGAGCCTATCGGCTGTCCAATTGCCGGATAATTGCATTTAGTAGTTGTGCCACTCGGCGAGGAAGCGTTTCTTCTCTATCATTGGCTAGGCATTTTGACGTCACAATGGGGATTGGTTGGTTGGTTGGTTGTTTTACCTCTGAGCGGCACTTTTTTTGCACACCATGGACTAAATGGCCAGGTCACATGGACCCCAAAGGCTCAGAGAAGGTTGGGGAAGGGGACCCACTGGAACAGCTGTTGGGAGACAGATGGCAGCCTCTCGTCAAGCGTGTTCATTAATCATCCAGCGTGTTCTTTAACGTGCACAAGGTATGTCTCTCCCGCACACGAAGCCACGGCTTTACGTTCCATCCAAAGGACGGCGGCCTTTCCGAGCCCATTGGTGTCCCCTACTGACCGTGGCCAGGGCGGGGAATTTTGCGAAGATAAATCTCAATACTGACCCAGCTGGGACTCGAACCTGGGAACTAAATATTACGAGCCTGGCGCGCTACCGATAGAGCCACCCCCGCCCCACACAGCGAGGAGACGAAGGTAAAAAAAAACATATAAGAAGCGTACGGTAATGTTGATTTCTGTTGGCAGAAAAAGTGTAAAATTACAATTTCAGTGTTTTTTTTCACTGTTTCAGGTGTATCTAGCTTTCAAGAAAATATTTATTGTTATAGATTCTCAATCAGAAGCGACTTTATTAGGTGCAGTTCTTCAATTCAACTGTGTGTCAATAGTAACTGAGTTGTGTTAATAGTAACTGAGACATCGAACTCAGGAACACATTAAATAATCATTTTTCGAAAAGTGTGACAGAAGACAATTTCATCATCATCATCAAGCAGCCATGCGCTACGGAGGTCCAACCAGACCATACAATTTAGTTCAAGCAAATCTGTCCTGAGCTACATCTGCTGCATCTGGTCACTGCACACCAATTCTAAGAAGGTCCTGTTTGACATTATCTGCCCACCGCATCCTTGGTCTCCCTCTCTTTCTGAAGCCTTTAGGCACACTGTTCATAACCCTATTCGCTAATCTATAATTATTCATACGGGCAACATGGCCAAACCAACGGAGTCTCTCTCTGCACAATATGCTGCTTATAAGGGAGGTTGCAGACTCCTTTGCCTAACCTCATCATTAGTTACAAAGCTGAACCACCTAATGCCCAAGATACTACATAAGCATCTAGAATCAAAACCATCTAGTTTCCTGTTATCATGTTTACAAAGTGTCCAGGTTTCACTGCCATAACTAACCCTAGAAAGAACCAAACTATTATACAGTCTAATTTTAGTCTTCAGGTGTATACGCCTATTTCTCCACACTCTCCACAGATTCTTAAAAGTCCGGCAGCAATAACTATCCTTCTGTTAATCTCATGCCGCACATCACCGGCATCTGTTACATAGCTCCCAAGATAATTAAACTGTGACACCTGCTCAAGACTGCAACCATTCAGATTAACTGAATCACAGCCTGCCTGACCAATTTTCCTCACTCTAGTTTTCTCTCTGTTTATAACCAAACCTACTCTACTACCAGTTTCATCAACAGCTCGAATGAAAGAGTTCATCTCATCAACATCACTGCCAAAAGGGCTAAATCATCAGCATAATTTAAATCAAAAATTTTCGTATCTCCACCCCATTTAAGGCCAAAATCTTTCCCTTGAAGTGAATTTCGCATAACATAATTAATAACCAAACTAAAGAAAAAAGGAGACGAAATGCACCCTTGTCGAACACCAGAAGTAATGCTAAACCAATTGCTACAAGCCTTACCAACTCTCACACACGACTCAGTGTTATTATAGAGAGCTTTCATTATGTTAACTAACTTGTCTGGTACACCATATGATCTCACAATCAACCACAAATTATGACGATCAACAGAGTCGAAAGCCTTTTTGAAATCAACAAAGCTAGCAACCAAAGGTTTCTGAAACTCTAAACATTTCTCAAGACTCTGCCTCAAAGACTCTGCCTAAGTGAAAATATCTGATCCACACATCCCCTACCACTTCTGAATCCACATTGCTCATCACGCAATTGACTGTCAACCAGATTCTTAATTCTATTAAGCACAATCATGGAAAGAACTTTGCCTGGAACAGAGAGTAGGCTGATCCCTCTATAGTTATCACAAGAACTGCGATCCCCTTTTTTGAAAATAGGGATAACAATAACTCTGGTAAAATCCTTAGAAACCATGCCTTTATCATAAAAGATATTCAAAATTTCAGTCATCCAAGTGGTAACCGAAACATTCCCAGCTCTAAGCATTTCAGTAGTAATTTCATCTACCCCTGGGGATTTATGTAATCTAAGTTTAGAAATAGCCAAAATAACTTCAGACTGTGTTATAGGGCCAACATTAAAGCCAGTAATGCATCTGTCATCAATACAAACAACGGGAGTAGAAATAACCACATTGTTTACAACATCACTGAAATGCTCAGCCAACCTAGCCATGAGAGAATCCTCACCTTCTATAACCTTACCTTCTTTATCCTTCAATCCTTGTATGCCTGTCCGTTTTTTACCACCCAAAACATTAACTATCTGGTACAGCTCTCTGCTGTTGTGCTGTCTAACTGCTTCCTCGGCTTTGTCAGCCAAACCATCAAGCCAAAGATTCTTATCAGCAGCTAACTGATCTTTTACACGTTTATTAAGTTCTCTGTAATGCTTTCAATTAGGACTAGTAGGGTATTGATTAAGGACATTTCTGCAGTTTTTTCTTTCCGAAATAAGCTCAAGTGCCTTATCACTCAGATAATTCTGTCTCTTCTGCTTCTTTTTTCCTAAAAGAGTACTGTTAGTGTCCAAAAAAGCCTGTTTAAAATGATCCCATTCTTCCTCAACTTCAGTAGTAAGCATACCATGACTGTCATAGTGACTAAGTAACCTATCATGGTAAGCTTTGGCTATAACTGGATCTTTCAAAGCGTCAGTATTAAGAGTAAATTTTTTAACCCTAGCACAACACTTTTTAAGTTTAAGTTGCAACACACTTTTAACAAGGTAATGGTCAGATCCAATTTCAGCTCCCCTATATGCCCTGGTATTCCTAACAGAACTAGCCCATTTGTTGTTAATATGTAATCAATCACATTCTTATGCAGCCCATCAGGTGAAACCCATGTGTACTTATGTATGTCACGGTGTTTGTAATAAATGTTAGTTATTCTGAAACCATTGAGTTTACTTACCTGTAGGAGACGTTGCCCATTGCCATTGCAGCTACCAATACCAAAATTACTCCTCCCCAAAGGTCAGAGTCAGTACCAACTTTGGCATTGAAATCACCAAGAGCAAGGGTAATATCTCCTTTCTAGACAGAATTCAAAATATCTGGAAGTTGTCTGTAAAGCCTATCCTTCTCATCCTCATCAGTATTCTCAGTGGGGGCATAACAGCAGATAACATTCAGGTTTTTAATGCTTGTCTGAAATTTTGCTGTAAGAAACCTTTCATTAATGCACTTATATCCTAGAAGAGCATCACTAGCGTGTCTGCTGAGAAGCGCACCCACGCCTTGGTGATGCTTATTGTCGTCCCTCTCTGAAAAGAGAAATTTAAGATTATTTTTAAGAATCTGACCTTTATCTGTCCATCTGGTCTCTTGCAAGCCGAGAATATCTAAATTATAATGGTGGAATTCTTGTGTGAGGACATCAAGAGAAAAAGCTGTGTGCAGAGTCCTCACATTCCAACTACCTATGGAGAGAAAATGGTTAGTGGGATGTTTAAAGAAACTATGTTTATTGAGAGAGGGAATGCCGACAATATCAAACAGCCCCCTAATCGCAGACATGGGTCAAAGACCCATTCCCTCACCACTAAAGGCTGAAGCCATCTACACTGGAAGACTTCCTCCAATGTAGAATTTGACGATGCCAATAGAAGCAAAGAGTTCAGGTGCCTGCGATGACCTCTGCTCAGGATTATCCACCAGCTGATAAACATATCCTGTGAATCTATTCACTTGGGGCTACCCAGAAACAAATAGAAAACATAGCGGAAGATTTTCCCTCCACAGAAGCCCACCAGTGCGGCAAAATCAGGATCTATAATCGAGCTCAGAGCCATAATTCCTTTCAGGTTGGTATATATGGTCAGCACCAGTACCCTGTGTGGTTGACCACTCCTCAGCAGGGTAGAAAAAAAAGAAAAGTAGCCATAGTTGTCCAGATCAGTAGACCACACTAATCTGGCAGCCCTCTCCTTCCGTTCACTTCCCCAAGGGAGTATCTCTTTTGAAAGGTACTAACGGTCTGCACCACGGAAAAGCGGGGTCGGACATTAGGTGCTAGGCCTGGGTAGAGGCCCTATATAGGTAGAGGTTGGCCATCTCAAAATTGGACACCATGTTTTGTCGTAGCTCGGATTGTTCAGCGTGCATAGCTGAATGGTATTGCAGGGTACTTAAGGATTCCGGAAAAGAGTAGGGTAATATCTGATACAGATTTCAATGTTTATGACTGGAAGCACTTTATAAAACATCTAAAAAAGGAAAAGGTAATTTTAGGGCTTTCTTTAAAAAAAAAAGTTATAATTTCACTTTGTTTTCTGTTCTTCTGTAGACATCGAACTTTTTTATTTATGCAGATAAGTAAAAGATTATTTTTGTGTTATATAGATATTAATGATGTATTACGATGTGCATTTTTCGAACATCCTGAAATTTATAACTGCGCCCTCTAACGGTGAAAAAATTTGAAGATTCCAAAATATCAAACGAATATTCCAAACGATGTAGTTATATTAGAAGTTTGAAATTTTGGTGTTGAAATATGAAGGTTACGAAGTTACCATTGGCAATAATCATTTGACCCTTTAGACCCAAGGGGGAGGTTAATGCAACTTTTTTTTGTTTCAGCAGAAAAGTGTACGTTTTTACAGATAAATTAAAAATTCTTTTTGGGTTGGATAGGTATTAATTAAATATTACAATTTGCATTTTGTGAATTTCCCAAAAGCTGTAATTGCGCCCTCTAACGGTGGAAAAAAATCGAAATATCCCAAAATTTAAAATTAATATTGCAAACGATGTAGTTATGCTAGAAATTTGAAATTTTGGTGGTGGAATGTGACAGTCTTGAAAATTCCATTGACAACAATGAGTTGACCCTAAGCCCAAGGTAGGTAAGAAACGGAACGGTTTTGTTTTAAGAGATAATTGGAAATCTCTTTTTTAATTGGTTACTAATGAAACGTAATTCGCATTTTCAACAGTAGTTTTAATTTATTTCATTAGAGATCATTAAATTTGAAATTGGAAAACTTTTAATGGATATTTCAAGTGATCTGTTTATGGTAGAAATTTCGGCGTCTAGAGTTCTGTTATGGTAGAAATTCCACTGATAGCAATGATCTGCCAACTATTTTCAGAGGAGCGAGAGAAAAGCAACTTTCTAAATTCAAGAACTAAAAGACAAATACTTTTTATGTTTTATAATTACTAATAAAATACTGCTATGTGCATTTCCCCCATCATATTTAAAAAATAAATAAATAACACCTCAAGCAACTGCTTGTACAGAGGTTTGACAGGAGCCTGTCAATTTATACGCCATGGTAGAAGGTCCATGAGGATGGCGGGACCTCAGCAGAAAAACAACACGAACATCCATAATTAAAACTTTTAAAGAGTGAAAAAGTTGGCAAAGGAAGAACTTCATTCTCTTTGAAAATTAGATTCCCATATTCGCCAGAGGCGATATGCGTTCTTCTAGTTATTTTTCACTTTCAGTACCCTCTGACAGTGGAAATTCGAACTACTGTATAATTGAGAAAATAAACTGTTAGTATTTTATTAGTACCTGTAATGTGCAAAAAGCGTTTTTCATTTATCTCTTAAAGCAGAAAAGTTGCATTTTTACCAACGGGACAAATCATTACTATTAGGGTAAACAACTTGACCATTACACTCTATGACCAAAACATTTAAGTTTGTAGCAAAAATATATCGTTTGCAATATTTATTTAAAGATTTGGTATTTTCCAGCTTTTTTCCGCCGCTAGAATTCGCCTTTCGAGTTTTTATATACGCCTTTAAAATAAAATAAATAAATACCCCTTCAAGAAGCTGCTTGCCACAGAGGTCTGACAGAAGGCTGTCAGTTTATATGCCATAGTAGAAGTTCTGAGAAGATGGCAGGCCCTCAGCAGGAAAACGATACAAACAGCCATGCCTTACCCAGGGCTCGAACCCAGGTCCCTTAGATCAGTAGACAAGCACGCTAACCACTCGGCCATGGGACGGCTATCACTCTCTAATATTGGAAATTCCACTGATGGGGATTCGACAAATGTAAATATTAATAATTTGTGGAAAAAAATTTCGCCGACATACGGGATTCGAACCCGCGTCTCTACAGAAGCATTTCAGAATATTCTAACCTGTTGAATTAACGCCTGCTTTTTTCACAAAAAACATTTATTGATTTATAGACATTTCAACATCTACAGGTAACGCTGAGATTACCAAATATTGTTTAAATCATTAATATTTTGTTAGTGCTTGTAAAACAAATATATATATATACAGTCGTATCAGAATAATATGACCACCTACCATAGTATATGTATGATAGGTGGTCATATTATTCTGGTACCACTGTGTATATTGTTTCGTTCATCTGTTAAAAAAAGTTTCATTCTAGCACCCACACCATATTGCGAATCGCAATATTTGTTCGACACCTATCCAACCCAAAAAGAATTTTTCATTTAGCTCTAAAAGTAAAAAAATTATTGTCTATAGATGGACTGACAGGTGGAAAGACAAATGGACAGACAACAGTTAACAGAGAGACGGACAGACAGACGAACAAATATTTGCATAGGCAGCCGACAAAGTGAAAACATTTGCTCGTTTTATAAACGAACTTTAACCCTTTCACGACTAAGGGAAACATTTTTCCCATTTTAAAATAGGTGATTGTCGTATTTAATTATAACCTTATCTGCAGTTTTTATGCAGAATGTCAAAATAGAACGTATGCCGAACGCAATTACGTAAACGGGAACGTTTAGAAAACAAAAACAGAACTGTCAGGACGCATAATATATGTACTATGTGCAACGTCCATCTTTGCCTCACTACAAAAGAAATTGCTTCGCAGAATATCATCATTAGCATATCATTTTGTATAGTAATTTTATTTCATAATTTTGTATTATTTTAATTAACATTTTGTTCTAATAAACCAATAAATAAAAGACATTGCATAATAAGCCTAACTATAATTTGTGTTACCTTTATAGTCCATTGGGAAAAATATTTCCCATAAAATTAAAAAAAAACTACACATTGTTATGTATTTTTCTTATGATTTTTATTTATTTTACGTCTAAACAAACTAAAATAAACAGTTACATACTAATATTTACTCTTAGAAACCTTATGGTCTTGAAAGGGTTAAAAGAAACTATTTGTTGGTTTTCAGTTAGATCATTTCACTTTTGCAGCCGATTGCCGTCTTCTGATGGAGTTTCTCGGAAAAAAATATTCATTAATTTATTTCTTTGAGTGAAATTTTTATACCCAAATGCAGCGTAGTGAGGCATTTATAAAATATGACAGTTTTTATAGATAAAAAAACGTGGTAGAAATGCATAAAACTATAACAACTGGGAAGTTTTAACTTGGTACACACACTAACTCATAAGCTTTCGTCTCACGGTTACGACAAAACATGGCGCCCATAAACCACGTGACTCAATCAACCCATGGCAATGAATCACCGAGATGGCCAGCCTCTAACTATACAGGCACAGCAGTCTCTCCCTCCCCCTTCACCCAAATTCTCTACCAGAAGGGCCAAGTCAAACTACTTGAGAAGGACCAGAGCAAAAAAGAACACCTCACCCAAATCGAAACCCACCTACACCCCACAAAACACCCTGGTCTCACATCTCATTCAATTACTTGTTCCCCTTATTGATGCCCTTCTGCCTCCTAAAACCAGATCCCCACAATTAAACATTGCCCTGCAAGCCATCTTGGCTCTGCTCCACCAACTTAATTTCCCCTCTCTCGCACACTTGCTACAGTCCCTGACACTACACCTAATTACACATGCATCCAATGGAACTGTCGATCCCTCACAAACAAAATCCCTGACATTAAATCAATCACTGACCAACACATTGTTCCCATTCTGGCAATTAATGAGGCCAAATTGCCAGATAACTTTCAATTTAGACCCTACATAATACACAAAGCCATTACAGACAAAACCTATTCAAACTCTACCACACTAGTACACAAAAAATTCCCACACTGCATCATACCAATCACCACTAAATACACTTACATGGACATAGTTAAAATCCAAAACACTATCTTTAACATATACAATACATACTTTTACCCACATGAAAACATAAACTCCAACACACTAATTGGTGACTTCACACATATTTTTTCCCTCTCCCCAGGACCTAATATTGTTCTGGGAGATTTTAATGCCCACAACATCCTCTGGGGTAGCAAACATACCAACCTCAGGGGCACAATCATTGAAATTTTCACACAACATTTCAACTTGGCTATACATAATGATGGTTCACCCACCTTCACCCGAATCCCCTATGAGTCTGTTCTTGACCACACACTCTCCACTCCTGATATATCCTCCATCATCACATGGCAGGTACATCACTCATCATGGAATAGTGACCATTACCTCATATTCATCACACTACAAGGAATCAAACCCTCAGCATACAAAACACATAAACACATAAACTGGCACAAATTCTCCACCACTTGTGAAACCTCCATTAATACTCAAACACCACACAATACCACCTCCCTATATACATGTATTAAACAAAGCTTACAAGCAAACACATTTACAACCAAACACATGACTGGATACACCAAAAATCACCCCGAAATCATCACCCAACTGCAAATAAGGAGAAAAACAGAGGACACAGCCAGGAGACACCCCACTGTACCTACCATCAACACATTCAACAAAGTCAATGCTAAGCTAAGAAGAACAAGATTAAACGTCAAAAGAAAGGAGTGGAGAAACTTCTGTAACAACATCAGCCCCAGAACAGACTCTCCCCTAATTTGGTCAACAATAAGAACACTCAGGACCCAGGCTCAACCTTTAGCCCCTTGGCACTCATATTTATGGAAATATTCACTTTCCGCTAAACAAGGGGCTAACAACATTGCAATTCAGCTAACCACCACCCCCGCCCATGCCAACACACCTACCTACCAGCTGCATTGCACCCACATGAATGACACAATTAAACAATGATACCATGCAAACTACCCGCACTCAACACACCTTTCACACCCAACGAACTTATCACAGCCATACACCAGGCCAATAAAAAAAGCACACCTGGCCCTGACAACATCACCTATAACACTATAGAAAACTTTGGCACAAAAACACTAAGCACATTGCTTAACATATACAATGAATGCTGGAACTCTCACACCTTCCCCACTGAATGGGAAGATATACACATTATCCTAATTTTGAAACCACAAAAACCAGCATCAGAAATTTCTTCTTATCGACCAATTGCATTAACATCATGTATACTCAAAGTTCTAGAAAGAATGGTGCTCTCCAGACTAAAATTCTTCCTCCAACAAACAAATACACTCCCCACTTGCCAAACTGGCTTTAGAGAGCACAGGTCAACCACAGATAATTTCTTTGACATTATCACATCTGCTGAACTTGCCTTAAAAAAAAAGGAATTCTTTGTTGTGTCTTTCTAGACCTCACCTCTGCTTTTGATACTGCCTCACACACCAACATACTCTACAAATTACATCAATAGGCATCACAGGAAACATTTTTGAATTTTTTAAAAATTTCCTCACACACAGAAAAATTATAGTCAAGCTGGGGACTACCCTATCTGACCCACATAAACTCAACAGAGGATTACCACAGGGCAGTGTGGTTTCCCCCACATTATTCAACATCTTACTACATGACCTCCCAACCATTTTCAACAATAAAATCAGATGCTCCATCTTTGCAGATGATATAGTGCTCTGGACCTTTGGAACTAACATCAACAGCATACAAACCACATTACAAAATGCAGTCAACCAGGTTCTTGACTTTACTACAAAATGGGGACTTGCCATCTCAGCACCTAAATCTGCGGTCTTACCCATTACACGTAAACACTTACCTACCAATTCACCAAATATTACAATTGACAATTGCACCATTCCCACTGTCACCCATTACAAATATTTAGGGCTAACTATAGACCGTAAGCTTACCTGGAAACAACACATTAATAACATTAAATCCACATGCATTGGAGCATACAACATATTAAATTCCATCACAACAGTGTCATGGGGGGCCAGCGATAAAGTAATGCTTACTTTCATCAAAGCATTTATCAACTCTAGACTAGAGTATGGCCTCCCAGCACTCAACACTGCTTCAAACACACAAATCAATAAAATTGAAACTCTGCAAACACGCGCCATCAGACTTGCCCTGGGTCTTAAAGCTGGCTGCCCAAACCTCGCCACTTGGGCAGAAGCTAACATGCCACCTCTAACAATCAAAAGACACCTCCTCACATGCAAACACTACATCAAACTTAAACACTACAATCCCACTCACCCAGCCATACTTAGAATTGAATCCACCACTAACTCTACTACCATAGCACAAATAATAAAAAAAAAAACACTTTACCCCACTTCGCAACAAATTAAACCCTATAAACCCACACAAACACTTCCCTATTGGTTACTTAAAAAACCAAACATTCACCTCACTCTACCACACATCACCAAAAAAAAGCTCACCTCCCCATTGAACTAAAAATTGCTGCAGACAACTTAATCACACAACTATCAGACACTGACCATTCAATTTACACTGATGGATCTCATATTCCACACACCACCTCTGGCTCTGCTGCTTTTTACACCCCTTCCACCAAATTCTCTTATGTTATAAAATTAAATCATGCTGAAAATAGCACCTCTTCAGAGCTAGCAGCAATACATATGGCATTAGGCTGGGCCACCCACCTCAACAAACAACACATTAACATAATCACAGACTCAAGGCCTGCATTACAACTCATTAACACACTAACAGATGATCCATCATAGAACAATTCCCTTTTCCACATACAAAACATAGCACACAACATTATAGACAAGGGAAACACCTTATCATTTTACTGGATTCCCTCCCATTGCAACATCATCCATAATGAGACTGTTGACTCACTTGCTAAACAAGGCCTCACACTCACAACCCCAAATTACCACACTGTCACTACATACAAACATCACATAAGAGAATACACAAAAATTTTTTATCACACATGGACCCAGAATTGGGTACAACACACTACAGATAAAAACACATTCAGAGCCACAATTGTACCCTCTCCAAACACACTACATCTTAACTACCTATCCAGAAGGGCCCAAACAGCAAGACACAGACTCCGAACTGGCAGAGCGAACATCAACAAAGACTTATTTTTGATTAGAAAAATACATTCTGCATCCTGCCTAAACTGCCAAGTGATAGAGGATATCCCCCACTACCTACTACACTGTCAAATATACAACACACAAAGACACACCCTCTATCACAAACTTGCTACACTTGGAGTCACCACATTCACCTTACAGACCATCCTAAACCCCACCCATACAAAGGCAAAATCACATTTCAGGGCCCTGGCCCATTTCATACAAAGTACTGGCAAAATCCTTTAACCCTCCAACTTCCTGCAGACTCTCCATCTCAATATGTGAAATACGACTCTCCTCCCTGCAGACACCTCCTACTCAAAAGATCCAGATGCCAAAAAGATCCAAAGGGACAAAAAAGATCCAGTACAGGGACAAAAAAAGAAGCATTTTGGACACATTATTGCACCACCTTATTTCCCTAGTGCAATTGTATTGATGTTTTCAAATATATATATAATTATACTCTGTAACAATAGACTAGAACTCCCAAAGTACCCTTTTTCAAAAATAATTACTAGTGGTGGCAAACCATCTGCCTGACCAATTTTCATCACTTTAGTTTTCTCTCTGTTTATAACCAAACCTACTATACTACCAGTTTCATGAACAGCTCGAATGAAAGAGTTCATCTCATGAGCGATTCACAAAGATTGGAGAGTGATTCACAAAGCAGAGAACAAAGAAAGACACAAAAGAACAGGATTGGATTGTTTTACCTCTGAGCGGCACTTTTTTGCACACTATGGGCTAAACGGCTAGGTCACATGGACCCCGAAGGCTCAGAGAAGGTTGGGGGAGGGGACCCACTGGAACAGCTGTTGGGAGACAGATGGTAGCCTACCGTCAAGGCCATCCAGTGTGTTCTTTAACGTGTACAGGGTGTGGCTCTCCCGCACACGGGGCCACAGCTTAACGTCCCACCCGACGGATTGCGGCCTTTCCAAGCCCATCGGTGTCCCCTACTGACCGTGGGCAGGGCGGGGAATTTTGCGGAGATAAATCTCAACGCTGACCCAGCTGGGACTCGAACCTGGGAACTACAGATTACGAGCCTGGCGCGCTACCAACTGAGCCACCTACGCCCCTACAAAAGAACAGGCATTAGGTAAATACTTTAGTTTTGCTCTCCTCGCTGTGACGTCATGAAGCACGCCTTCTCAGAGACATTCGAATGACCTTGGTAAAACATACCCTTTTGGTGCCACCTTTTATTCACTCATTGATTGCACTGGCCTTGCCAATATACACAATCACATATGCGATCTTCAACGTTTTCATCGAATTTCAACTGAACGAATATCGGATCTTGTGATGACTGACATACTTGTAACATACTTTAATAATTTTTCTTCATAGTACTATTTGGGAAATCTTCTGCTTTCATGTGACATAATAGGTGATTGTATACTGATGGCGGAAAGTATCTCATAAGAATTATAACCTTTAAAAGTCATTAAATATTTGTAAAAACTGAAAGTAAATAATTATTTTCTGTTTAAAAATTTTTTAAGGTTTAGAAATTAAATTTTTAAATTATTTTATGAAGGTATGTTTATTGAAATCTTAAAAAACAAGTTTAGCTCTTCAACGATTAAATCGAAATGACATTTTTACTCGTAATTCTTTCTTCCCATGCTAAATAACCTATTGATTTTATCCTTAAGATGAGATACAATGTCAAAAAATAAGTAACAAACAATATTTTATCTAGA
Organism: Ryuthela nishihirai; assembly: GCA_038380435.1. Classification (NCBI taxonomy): domain Eukaryota; kingdom Metazoa; phylum Arthropoda; class Arachnida; order Araneae; family Heptathelidae; genus Ryuthela; species Ryuthela nishihirai. The sequence continues at coordinate 41,079,703 of JAWZYU010000011.1, read as the reverse complement.
TTAAAAAAAATATGACTTGGAAGCAGGGGCATATCCAGATACGGACTCTCCCCTCCCTCTCCCCCCTCCCCCCAATAATCTTTTAGTGCAAATTCATTTATTTTTTTTTTAAGTAGATTAGTGCAGTTGTTTAAAAATATCCCGAATTATCAGACAAGATTAATAGGACCGTGTTACATAAGGTTGCCAGATTAACAGTTTTAGATCTAAAGTCATATTTTTTCCATTTTTTTGCCACGCAGACCAGCTCTTCAAGCATCAGTTAAAATTGGATTGAGCTTCAGAATAGGCAAAACAAGCGATTTTGAAAATGGCATGATAGTTGATCAATGTGCGCCGGTTTTAGCATCTTCCAAACGACCATCTTTCTGGGCTTTTCATGCACAACCGTTTCAAGGGTTTACCCCGAAAATAATGCGAAAAGCAAAATACTACCAGTGATCTGCGATTCTGTGGATGAAAACAGATTGTGGATCAGAGGGATCAAAGGAGACAGGCGAGAATCGTGCAAGCCAACAGATGAGCCATAACCAGGCAAATCAGAGCAGAATTAAACATCGGTTTACAGAAGGCCGTCTCTGAATGCACCACATATCGCACCTTGTCGCGAATGGACTACAACAGCTGCCGACCTCAACATGTCAACTGCCGATGTTGTCAGTAAAGAACACGAAAGTGTGTCTGTAGTGGGCACAGGATCATCGACAGTGGATCAATGGAGATTTGAATAAGGTATCCTGGTCGGACGAATCAACGTTCCTTTAGCATCATGTTGATGGAAGTATCAGAATTTATGCCAGCAACATGAGGCCATTGAGCCATCTTGTCTTGTGTCAACAGTGAAGGCCAGTAGCAGGGTTGGAATGTTTTCCTGGCACACATTAGACCCCCTGATACCCATCGAAGGACATCTGAATGCCACAAGTATTTGAACATCGTCGATGGCAAGTTCATCCCTTCAAAGCTACAGTTTTCTTAGTCCAAGGAAGCAAGGCCAAAGAGTTTTCTTTGCTTCATTGGCCTGGGCAGTCTCTAGATCCTTTGGTGGGGGCATTGTCCCCACCAAAAAATAACCACAAGAAATAATAAACGAATTCAAATTTGGTGCTCATTATTAGTCGTCACATAATGCCATTTTTATATTCATTCTGTGATAATTTTTGCAGTCACAATCACACCATTTAGTCAGCGCATCAATACTACAACAGACATGACTCCGTCAGTAGCACACCAGGCTCGTAATCTGAAGTTCCAAGGTCGAATCTCAGTTAGACCAGCATTGAGAATTATCTCCACAAAACTCCCTGCCCTGTCCTCAGTTAGTAGGGAACTTTGATGGGCTTGGAAAGGCAACTGTCCATCAGATCGAACGTTTAGGCATTGCCCAGAGTGCAGAAGAACAATACCCTGTGTACATCAAAGAACATGCTATATGGCTTTGACAGGAGGTTACTCTCGTTCCCGGAAGCTTGCAATATGGGTTTCACATTTGTCCTGCATCATCCACTTGGCACCATTTAAGCAATGGACTGCCATGTTCTTCCATTCCCCATTCACAACTGGCCTGTTGCTATGGAAACATGCTAAGAGTGAGTCATGCTCGAGGAGAGAAAGACTGGTACTTTCTTTGGCTCAACTCTGTCTCATTTTGTTGTACTTGTCACGTGCATCATGCTAACGACACTACTACATCACGAGATGACGGCTACCAATGGGAAAGCTTCGCGGTCTCGTCGGGCTTTCCGCCCTCGCCAATGACTAGAACAAACATTTTAATGAAACGCGTGTGTTTTTTTAAGGCTTGTATAATAACTGAAACTGGCATACTGACTTCTCTACGAGTTTGACGGCTGTGAAGAGCGGTTGGGTTGGGTTGTTTTACCTCTGAGCGGCACTTTTTTGCACACCATGGGCTAAATGGCCAGGTCACATGGACCCCGAAGGCTCAGAGAAGGTTGGGGGAGGGGACCCACTGGAACAGCTGTTGGGAGACAGATAGTAGCCTCCCGTCAAGGCCATCCAGCGTGTTCTTTAACGTGCACAGGGTATGGCTCTCCCACACACGGGGCCACGGCTTAACGTACCATCCGACGGACGGCGGCCTTTCCAAGCCCATCGGTGTCCCCTACTGACTGTGGGCAGGGCGGGGTGAAGAGCGGACGTGCTGTCGTTCATATAGTATGCTAGGAGCCAGGAGCTGAAATGAAGCATCAAATTTGTTAAGTCAGTGCAAGCAAGTTAAGCTGGTGGGAAAAGAAATGTAAGATATTTTTTTTTATGTTCTACGTTCCTCGATTGCGTTATAATGTACGAGCCATCATAATAAGCAATCTGCCAAATTATTTCTGCCATTTGAGAATTTCAGTTGCCAGTTTCAAGCTTTGTTTTTATTTTTGGTTCAAAATATTTATTAACAGAACAGTATTATTTCGAAATCTTACCAAATGTCAAAAACGCTGTCTTATGCTTAACTGTATAAATCATAGGAACATAATATAAAGTTAGAAAGTTTAATTACAATTAATTATAATGTTTACATAAAATTAAATTGCGTTTCTTTACTATATTTAAAACACGTAAAATAGTTAAAAAAATGATGTTATACGATTTTTAATTAAATGAATCCACTTATTAGCGAATTATAATTCAGCATTAACAAAGAGGAATAAAATGTTTTTTTTTAATTTCAACAATAAACATAGTATGAAAAAAATCAACATATTGATTCAAGAAATTTATTAATATCATGGGTTGGACTGTTTTACCTCTGAGCGGCACTTTTTTGCACACAACGGGCTAAATGGCCAGGTCACAAAGACCCGAAGCCTCAGAGAAGGTTGGGGGAGAGGACCCACTGGAACAGCTGTTGGGAGACAGCTGGAACACGCTAGATGGCCCGTCGAGGCCATCCAGTGTGTTCTTTAATGTGCACAGGGTATGTCTCTCCCACACACGGGGCCCGGCTTAACGTCCCATCCGACGGATAGCAGCCTTTCCAAGCCATCGGTGTCCCCTACTGACCATGGGCAGGGAGTTTTGCAGAGATAAATCTCAATGCTGGCCCAGCTGGGACTCGAATCTGGGAACTGCAGATTAGGAGCCTGGCGTGCTACCGACTGCGCCACCCTCGCCTTATTAATATCAGAAACAAGCAATTAGTGAAAAAGACAGAGTAGAAGTATCTAAAATTATCCCTTGAAAAGGTATAAATATCTATATATGTCTTAAAAATTTTTGTTTTCTCACAAATTAAATAAAGCATATTTTGCTGGCAGTTCAAGTGTTGACAACTCTGAAGCAATTTTTTCTATTGAGTGTTTATGACTTAAGTTCCGAATCTGAAAAACTAACATTATTTGATTGCCAAAAAAAAAATTCTGATAATTGTTTTGGGTAAAATACCCGTGAAGGTTATCCTTTATATTCTACGTTATTGGTGTACCAAGTGGGAACACGAAAAGAAATTATTATGATTTATTGTTTTTTTTATAAGTTTTACCATACGTTATCATTAAGGTGCATCTATTTTGCCACCTAGGCTAAGAGAATGTAATCGATAAGCCGCCTCATTCAAGATAAGTATAGACACGTAAAGCAGTCACTCCTAAGCCAGTTCCCCATATAGCTCAATGCCTACAACTCATGACTCAATGACTCCCAGAATAAGTGTGTTGTGATTCACTGGAGGAGAGAATTTTAGAGTTTGAACTTATAGCAGTCAAATTAGAGTTACTCTTCCATCGGATAACCAGGATCATTTCCACCTTAGGTCAATCAGCAATGGAAAGCTTTCTGCGTTGTAATGAGACGACGCATGTGTGAGAGAGAGCTCTTCTTTTCTTTCCTTTTCATCCTGGATAAGCGTCTACTTTCAACCGGCCTCCCAGGGATCTTCTTTCCCCAGGAGTAGAGTTGGCATGTTTTCCCGCATGCTTGCGATATGGGTCTGACATTTGTCCTACAGTCGCCACTTGATTCCATTTCAGGAATGATCGTCACGACTTGTTGCATCGTAATTCTAACCAGTTGACAGTTGGGTTGTTGTTTTACCTCTTAGCGGCTCTTTTTTGCACACCATGGGCTAAATGGCCAGGTCACATTGACCCCGAAGGCTCAGAGAAAGTTGGGGGAGGGGACCCACTGAAACAGCTGTTGGGAGACAGATGGTAGCCTCCCGTCAAGGCCATCCAGCGTGTTCTGTAACGTGCGCAGGGTATGGCTCTCCCGCACACGGGGCCACGGCTTAACGTCCCATCCGACGGATGGCGGCCTTTCCAAGCCCATCGGTGTCCCCCTCATCAGATGTCACCGTGGGCAGGGTGGGGAATTTTTGCGGAGATAAATCTCAACGCTGACCCAGCTGGGACTCGAACCTGGGAACTACAGATTACGAGCCTGGCGCGCTACCGACTGAGCCACCCCCGCCCCAACCATTTGATATGGAGACATGCTACTAACGAGTCCTGCTGCAGGACAGGAAAGCCTGGAACTTTCTTCAGCTCAACCCTGTCTCATTTTGTCATATTTGTCACGTGCATCATACTAATGACACTAATTCGACACTAAGTGAACACTAGAGATGACGACCACCAATGGGAAAGTATCATGATCTCATCAGATGTCACCGCGGGCTTTCCGCCCTCGCCAATGACGTGAGAGATCGAACTTTTTAATGAAGAACTTTTTTTGAGGGCCTGGATAGTGACTGGAACTGGGATACTACTCACTTCTCTCTAAGAGTGACCGCTGTGAGGGGCGGAGGTGTTGTCGTTCGTAGAGTATGCTCGCGGCTGAAATGAAGCATTGAGTTCGTTAAGTCAGTGCAAGCAAGTTAAACCGGTGGGAAAAGAAATGTCAAATATTTATTTTTCTTATATTCTCTCTCTGTCCCCCGTGTCCACAGTATTGTCTCATTTATTTTATAATGCATGAGCCATGCTAATAAGCAACTTGTCAACTTACATCTATCATTTGAGAATTTGTGGTGCCGGGAGACAAATAATGTTATGATGCATCAAAAAAATGTTTCTCTATTAAATGTGTTGTTCGATCTTTTTTTTCAACATCAGTCTAGTGAAAGAGATCCTTAACGTTAGAATTACGAACCCTTTCATAATCTTGAATTGAGTAAAAACCACAACGCTCCCCTTAGAGTATTTTCCCCCTTTGTCCACCCCTCTCGGCAAAGCATAGAGTAGGGGTTATGACACTACCACTCAGGGCCGCCGAGAGAATTTATGGGCCCCTATGTAATATTATGCTCGGGGCCCCTCTTGAAAACTTCTTATCTTTACAAATCATTAATAGCAATTATTCTGGACACAATGATGACATACAGAGGAAAAAAAGCCTGTTGCGCAGTCAGGCATGCAAAAACATAGGCCTACACAGTTTGTGTCACATAAAACTTTTTAGCATAGGATCGATATATAGCCTAACTAAGAATAATTTTTGTAAGAAAATGTAGAGTCACTTAATCTGACGGGCCCTTATTGCTGACGGGCCCCTATTCACTAGTCCCCCTTGCCCCCCCCCCCCCCTCCCCCTGTCGGCGGCCCTGCTACCACTTGTCACCTAAAAGTTATCTAGTTAATCCCCTTTCTCCCCCCAACCTTCTCTGAGCCCTCGAAGTCCTTGTGACCTGGCCATTTAACCCGTTTTGTGCAAAAGAGTGCCGCACAGAGGAAAAACAACACAACCCTCTAGCCCTTAACAACCCAGTATGCTTTTATACCGTAACTAACTAGTAGTGTCCAATAGACACATCACTGAAAATCCTCAACATTATATTAAAATAAAGTAAATAACATGATATAAATTTATTGTTATTATATTATACAAGTCATAAATATTAATTTTTAATATTATAACTTCTTTTCTCTCAAAGTGATTTCCTAAGCGATTTACTAAGGCTCTTTTTGCATATGGGAATGCTTGTAACTCCATGGTTTCCATTTATTTTGCACAACACTCTCTTAGCTTCGGAATTGGTGTTTTACAATAATTTCTAGTGTGTTTTGGACGAAAAATAAATTGAAACTATTGATAGGGTCATGAATTACTTTCCCTGGCAGGAGAACAACCTTATAAATACCGCCACCAATTATATTATGCCGTGGAGTTCTTGCTTTTTACGGTTCTGCTTTTCACTTAGTTCCATCTTTACCCACATATTCAATAATTGGATTATTATAATATTTAGTCCTTCCTCTTCAATTGTATTTTCATTATTACTGCATAATTGCTCATCATCGGCCTTGGATGCTGTTTCCGTCAAGTTACCTTCACTATCAGAAACACTATCTACAACAAATTCCTCGTCTTCACTGTCACTTTCTCCAAATACATAGTTCTCATCGTCGCTGTCTTCTAAAGCACGTCTGAGTTCCTCATCAGTCAAAATCCTGTGCTTAGCCATTTCTCAAAATCTAAAAAAATGGGTTGTAACAATAAAAATTACACTTATACTATTTACTATACCAATTTTTTATTACTACTGAAGAATAAGTAATATATGTATGACAACACAAATCTCGAAACACATTGGAAAACAACTGTAATACCAATAGCATCAATCTGCAAATGTTAATAAGTACTGATGAAATGAACAAAAACAACAACGGCTTACGCATGAATCACATTACTTACAAGTTATAACAGTTTCCAACCATTTGGGTAGGAAGAAAAGAGGAGGGGCCCTAGGCACTTAAAGATGATGCTACGGCGACTGCGCTGCAGCCATGTTGTTCTATTCAAAACATTGATTACTGGTATAGGCATACAACGAGTCTTGCGCTATAAAAATTTGATTATTTACAATATTTGTATTAAGACAGCCTGTTCAGCGTTTGGATGCACGAATCGCCCTTCAAAAAAAGATACCAGGAATTACCTTTCATCGGTAAGTTTGTCATTTTTATAAAAGTTTAAATAATTATATAATGATATAAGCTTTGCGTTCTAATTACGCCGCTATGAAATCTGTTCTATTTTGAGTTACAAACCTCGATTCTTCAACAGATTTTATTTATTTTCTTAGGATTTATTCAGTTGTACATGTCAAGATGTACTTATACTAGCAAAAGCAATATATTTATAAATAAGCACAAATTCAGGGTTGTAGCTACCTCTAAAAATCTGGAGTTTCATCACACCAGGGAAATTTTTTTTTCCTTTTACGAGTTTAGAGGTGTGTTAGGCAGGTTTGAACCTCCGTGGTTCAAACCTGCAAACTTGTATAATCTCAGACAGTGTCCAACGGATACAACTGGATTGTTATGTCGTTTTTTCGAAAATTGTTGAAATAAAATAATTTTTTTTAGAAAACTTTGGTAAGATAATTTGGGAGATAAAACAAAGGGGATAAATTAGACAAAGTGATTTCGCAATAAAATAAACAATTTTGATTCTGTATATAAATCAATTTGAAAATGTGTCCATCGGAAACTACTGGGTTGTTAAGGGCTAGTTTAAAGGCTCTCAACGTGGGGTACGCGGTAAAATTTTTTGGGGTACGCCGTGAGAGCTCAAAAGTCGCTAGATATGATTACCCAGTAAAATGTTTAAAATTTAGAAGATTTGTCAAATTGTTTATGTCATTTTTTGCGTTTATCGATATATGTAATTTATGAATACAAATTTAATGTGTACATATATATGTTTTATTTAATTCCCATTGTTATACTATAACCAGGGCCGTCTCTAGATTAGATCGCGCCCTGAGGCAAAACCTCCAATTGCTATTTTGTTTTTATTACAAGAGAAACATTAATGCAAAACAATTATATAATAATAGTAATTAAATGTATGCTCTACGGGGATATGCGCAATAAAACTGTTTATAAGCTCTTCTAAATTTAAATTATAAGCTGTGTCCGCCTCTATCGATATAGTTGCTAGACCAACCAATCTTTCTTGGGTCATTGCTGTTCGCAAATAATTTTTAATCAGTTTAAGCTTGGAAAAACTTCTTTCTGCACTTGGGTTAACACAACTGGTTAAGGGAAAGTAAAAGTGAGTGGGTGGACCATCACAGGCGCCGTGAGGCAGGCTGCCTTTATGCTACACCCTGTCGACGGTACTGACTATAACTATAGTTTTATCTATCTATACAAGGGGTGCCGTCCCATGGCCGAGTGGGTAGCACGCTTGGCTACTGTTCTAAGGGATCTGGGTTCGAACCCCGGTAAGGCATGGATGTGTGTGTTGTCTTTCTGCTGAGGTCCTGCCATCCTCTCAGATCTCCTACTATGGCATATAAACTGACAGGCTCCTGTCAGACCTCTGTGGCAAGCAGCTGCTTGAGGGGGTATTTTATTTTATTTTTTTTTATACAAGGGGTTACACCAGTTACATACACATTTCCAGGGGGTACGTGAAGCATAATAGGTTGTGAACCCCTACTCTAAAAAAATAAATAAATACCACCTTAAGCAGCTGCTTGTCACAGAGGTCTGACAGGAGCCTTAGTTTATATGCCATAGTAAAAGGTTTGAGTGGATGGCAGGACCATAGCAAAAAACAACACAAATGTCCATGCCTTATCCGGGCTCGAACCCAGTCCCCTAGATCAGTAGCCAAGCGCGCTAACCATACAAATTAAAATGTAACATGGATGTTTGTGTTGTCATTCTGCTGAGGTCCCACCATCCTCACAGATCTTCTACTGTGGCGTATTAAACTAACAGACTCCTGTTAAATCTTTGTGGCAAGCAGCTGCTTGAGGTGAGCATCATAGAGCTATATACGAGAGTTCTGTGGATAAACCTAAGGAATAAACCATATTCTGCGATCTTCCTATATATTCTATCTTTTGTAGTATGTGATCCACCTTCTCTAACTCGTTTTTCACTCTTGCATTTTTCTCACAGAATTTCATTTAACACTGAAACCGAGGTGGCCTAAAGGTAGTCGGTCGGTCTTGTTGTTTTTTATTCTTGTTCGTTGTTATCGGGAGAGCCTGAAATATAGCTTTTAAGTGTATGATAAAATTAGAAACAATCATATTTTGCAGACAGAAACTTCATTTTTTTAAGTAGCTGCTGAGATGATGTAATAGTATTTGTTTGGGATTTGCAAATGAGTACTTGGTATACACTTGGGATCTTTGGCTTGAGAGTTGTTAAACTAACTGCTATAATTTTTTATTCAATTTTTTTTAACTTAATTACTTATTTTATCAAACTGCCCTTTAAATATATATTTTTATGTGCAGAACTACATTCGTTTAATTAGGGAAGAAGGCAATATTGTCACATGATGATTAACGTGAAATTATGACGTAGTTTGATAGATTCACGAGGCCTGCATGGATAAACCTCGTGGTTTCACACCGATAGTGTAAATAGTGTGGATGAAAATGTATGCACTAGAAGAAACAAGTGAGTAGTTTTTTTATATAAAACTATTATTATACTTTATACTTGTTTTAACCCATTTCTTCCCAGTGTTGCGTACACGCAACACTGGGAAGAAATGGGTTAATGAACGAATGAGGTACATTTTAAGTGTCTAATTTTAAGATATTTTCCATAACGTGTTTAATTTCAGTGAAGATTAACTTTACGGAAAATATTATGGACACATAGGTTTAATACGGTGGTATCCAATTGAGAGGATGCTATTGTCTTCAAATGGACACCTTTCCCAAATAATAAATTTTACAATTCTGGCCTTGAATTTTCACCTCGCAAATAGAGTAGATTATACTGTAAACTTGAGTCCTTTATAATGCAGTAAACACAAATTCCATGATAAAAATCGGGGCGTACACAAAAATTTGTTTCGGAGCTCATCAAAATTCAAATAGGATTTATATTTATTATCAAGGGTACAAAAAGATTATTAAATTTAAAACATTGTTGCCTTAAAAAGTAGAAACCCTACTCTTTAATGAGTAGGGGATTGATTTTTAGTTGAGAAAAGATAGTTGATTCACCAAACTTTAATAAAAGTTTTTCTCTGCGTGTGAGAGATAGCTTCTTGGTGATTGAATTATTTAGCCTCTTGTCTTTTTAAGTGTGGATCAAAGTTGTCTTGCTTAAGAATGTGGGAATGGCGCAGTCAATAGCATGTCAGGCTCATAATCTTCAGTCTACTGTGCCAGCATTGATATTTATACCCTCTAGCCACCACCCTGCCCTTGATCGGGGACACTGGTGGGTGTGGAGAGGCCACCATCTGTCAGATGGGATGTTAAGGTTTGGCTCCTTATGTTGGAGAGACATATCCTATGCACATTAAAGAACACATTGGATGACCTTAATGGGAAGCTACCATCTCTCCTAAGAGCTGTCTAGTGGGTCCCCTTCTCCCAACATCTTAGTCCTTGTGACTTGGCCATTTAGTCCATTGTGTGCAAAAAAAGTGCCACTCAAAGGTGAAACTACTCAACCCTTAAGAATTTGTGTTATGGACTAGTTGTCTATATCTGATTAGATTATTTAGGCTCATTGACAGTTTTTTTAGTGTGAAACAGGTTCTTGTGACATAACAAAAGCATATTGCCAAACAAGAAACCTCATTTCCACCCATGTAAATGCAACCATAAAAAATCCAATCAGATAGAAAACTATACCATACAATGCAGGTTTCTGAACAAGATGCCTTCATTCCATACTGTAAAAACTTGGACTAGATAATCCTATCAGAGTATAGTGAACTGAAACCCATAAGCTGTGATAGGCAGAGACTTAACTATGGCATAGCAAGGCATTGCCTTGGGCCTTTGGTCAGAAGGCATTATTTTACATTGACTCTAAATATTTTTTATGGGAGCTGCATTGACAATACAAGGTATCCATACCAAAAATTGCAGTAAAGCATTCCCATGTAGTAATTAAAATTAGTGTTTTTAATTTTCTATGACACTTAAATGTTTTAAAGTCATTGAGAAAGATATTTATTTAATTTTAAGGTAACTATATACCAACCTGAAGGTCATTCATTGTTTCAGTTCCCTTGTTTTCCCTCTCCCTGTTACAGTCATTGTTCTGTCATGTAGAATCAGCCAGCTGCAATGTTTTTGTGTGTGCTAGACTGTTAGAAAACATAATTTGTACATTCCACAAACCTTACCTCTCTGCTGGATATAATGTTTTGACATTAAATTTTGAAAATCAGTGTTTATAAAACGTGAAGGCTTTAATTTTTTTAGACAAATTTGTTGCTTCTGTTGTTAATATTGATGAGATCTTAAGAATTATTACCATTTATGTTTAGCCTTATTGAGTCAGTATTTATGTACTTCTAATGTATTTTTATGAAAAAAAAGTTTAATTTGTTTGTTTATTCTGATTTAGGTTTTAATGGCAAAAGTTAGACATATATTTTAAATGGATCTAGCAGATGCAGATTTATCTGAATGGGTAGCAGTTAAAAGTGATATATTTTGCCATGAAAAAGAAGAAAAAAGCCAGTTGAAATTTATATGTGGATGGAATCACGATGAACAAAAAATTGCAATTATTTACCATGAAGGGTCACGTAAAGCTAGTGATCAACATTTGAAGAACAAAGCATGTTTGCTTAGCTTGAGTGAATTGCATAATATTCACCAGCAACTCTGTTTAGTTCATCCAGTTTTAGAAAGCTATTTTCCTGATGATTTGAGACCAAGTAATAAATTATCAAATATTTTCTGGAATCAATCTAAAGTTCATGACAATGTATCTAAAGCTGTAGAAGAATATTTGAATTCAACCACATATATTTGTAGTAAAAAACTCATTTTGGCACTTTTATTTGATGATGATGATCCACTTGGAGATTATGAAGAGAATATTAATGAAATGAAATTAAGAACTCATGAAGACAGAGTTAAAAAATCATATGAAGAGCTTAATGAAATACTGGAGCTACGAAAAAGAGCTGAAACACTGCTCGAAATGTCCACAGTTTATGCTCTGGAAGATGAGGTTGTGGCAAATATTTCAATTGCAGTTGCTGAACTATATAATTTTCAATTACATCCATTTATAGAGCTGCGCGAATTGGCACATCAAAAAGTAAACCTTGCAAGAGCAACTCTGAAAGAGGAAGTAGGTCCCAATATAAAGAAAATGGCTAAAAATGAATTAGAAGATTGGCAGGAACAGTCTTTAGCAGCAACAGAGGCTATTCAACAACTGAATCAAGAATATTGCCGAAAGATTTTAGACCTGGTAACTGGTAAGTTTCCTTACTTAAGTATCATGCTAGTTATCTACAGTTAAGCATAGCACTAAATGCTGGTCAATTCAAAATTTAATGTTTTAGATTATATTTTTTCTAAACTACAAATTAATAAAACATAATTCCCTTTGCAGTTATTTTCTTCACAATTTGCAATGTTGCTAAAAGTATCTTAATTTTTTCACTGGCCAGTATTTTTGATAGCTGTTCACTCTCCAGGGTTGCTCTTTTTTGTTTTCAAACTAAGAATAAATAATTACTGCTGTTTTAAATTATTTTAAAAATGTCCATTGCTCCAAAACAACCTGAATTAACCCAACAATACATCATGCCAAAACAATTTTTCATTGCATATTGCAATGCCATCTTGACATAGCTTGATATATTTGTTTTTGGGTTGCATTCCCAATTGCTTACTCAGGAAGATATGTCCCTGAATATGGAAGTAATGCTCTAGTCCAAGGAGATGATACAGAAGAATCAATAACTGTATACACATTGTGGTTGCAGAGATAAAAGGCAACATATGAAGTACAGTAAAACCTCAAATCTGATACTCGAAAATGCAAAATTATCAAAAATCCAGCACTTTTTCAAATTTTTGTAATCTATTCTGCAGCAAAACTGTGAATGCACTGTTTTTACATTAAAACCAGGAATTCTAGAACAAATTTGCAGGCAGCCCAATTAAGACTTATCCAGTTGTGAACTGACCAATAAATAAATTACCCCTCAAGCAGTCTGTCACAGAGGTCTGGCAGGAATCTGTCAGTTTTATGTGCCATAGAGAAGCTCTGTGAGAAGGTTGAGATCTCAGCAGATAGACAACACAAACATCCATGCCTTTACCTAGGGCTCAAACCCAGGTCCCTCTGACCAGTAGCAAAGCATACTAACTACTCATCCACTGACAGTTAACTGACCAAATGTTGCCTTTTATCTCTGCACCCACCGTATAGTATGCAGATACTGATTCTTCTTGAATCACCTCCTTGTACTTGAGTATTATTAACTGGACATATCTACAGGGTTTATCAAAATAATGGAAACGTGTACTGTTTGTGGAGATTTTATTAATAAACTAGGCCCACCTTGGGCATTCAGAACAGACATAATTCAATGTGGAATACATTTATACAACTCGTGCACATACAGTAATGGAATGTGGGACCATTCTTCCTGTAAAATATGGTCCAACTGTATCTGCCAGTGATGCTGGAAGTGGAAAGTGTGATCTGACCTTGCACCCCAGATATTCCCACAAATGTTCAATAATATTGATCTCTGGAGATTGACATCGCCAGGCTAGCTGCTGTACCTCATCAAACCAGAACTTGACACATTTCATGCAATGCACGGGTGCATTATTCACTTGAAACCAGGGATGGTCATTAGGGAGCAATTCACGCAACATTTGGTGCAGGTGGTCCCCGAGAATGGATTCGTATGTTGTGGATGTGACACGATCCTGCAGAATAACTAAAGGCCCAAAGGAATGCCATGATATGGCACAACATCAGGGATCCACTAGTGTGCTTCACAGTCAGAATCGAAAAGTTGAGATGCTAATCTTCTGCAGGTTTTCACCAGATGTACATTCTACCAGTAATGGGAAACAATGTATAGCATCATTCATCAGACCAGATACACGTTGCCAATCTAGCATCCCAGTTTTTAAGTGCTTTGCACCAGCTTACATGTTTTGTTGCATTGATGTTGGTAATCAGAAGTTTGTGAATTGCAGCATGGCCATAAATGCTGGCACAATGAAGTTCCCAATGAATTGTTAGAATACAAATGGGATCATTCTGACTGGTGTTCAACTCTGCTGCTATTTGCGATGCCATGGTCTTATGCTTCCATTGTACTATCCATGCCAATGCTTACCTATCTCTATCTGACAACTTCATATAGCACCCACATTTTGCACATTTGGAGGCAATGCCCTGTCTTTTTTGATAGGTAATCATAATCTTGGATGCAGTTCCTCATGTTACACCTACTATTTCCACCATTCTGGTTACTGAAGCTCCTGCAAGACATGCATCAATAATCACACCTTTTTTGGAAGTCACTGAGATATGGCAATTACACCACAACAGCTGTTTCATTTGTTTCTGTAGCATTACTATGTGATAGCCGATATCATACTTCTCTCCTTTATATACCTCAGATCGCGAGTAACATCGTCCCTGTGATATGCATATGGCACATTGCATGTACTCCAGTCACTGTCAGTGTTTTCATTATTTTGATAAACTCCTGTACATCTCCTGAATAATACTTTTTGAAAACCTTCAGTATAAAGGTACTTGCATAGACGTAACATTGAACTCCCTGTGCCAGATTAACATAGTGATCAAACTGACCATGACTCGGGGGGGCCACACCCTCAAGAAAAGCCTCGCTTTTAAGGAAGGAAATATTTAAAATTTTTGAGAAAGATCCCAATAAAAGAGGAAAGGAAGCAGAGAGGTGAAAGAATGACAAATTTGAAGGTAATGAAAGCTAAGACCTGCCCTCTTCCCCTGTATGAATCTCCCTTATCTCTATGAAATACCTAATGTTATTTTCCTATTCATGCGACTGTAAATAAGACTAGCTTCAAAACATCTGCATCTCTTTAACTGACAGGCTCCTGTCACACCTCTGTGGCAAGCAGCTGCTTGAGGGGGTATTAATTTATTTTTATTTATTTATTTATTAACCATGCAAAACTATTAACTTGGTTCCTAATTCTTAAGTAAAATTGTAGATGTAATTTTGAAATCACTCAAATCTTTTTTCCCTCTCATAACAAAAAATATAATTCTTATTATTGTTTGCACAACACACATCAAAATTTGTCCTTGTCTATTGAGTAACTTGGTACTGTTATTTCTCCCCCCCCCCCCCCAATAATGCCAAGGGGGTGTCAATTTTATATTTGGCTGGGAACCAAAAATTCCTAATCTGACCCTTCAAACTCCATCAAAAGGCTTCTCCACTCTTCTCCACTGCTTCATTTACACAATATATCACAATACTATTCTGCATATAGACAGTTTACTATTTTCTCTATTTTCTATCATCCATATTGTTCAAATACTTAAAATCAACCCACTTGACTCAGGGTTTACTCATGAAGGTGAATGTATTACAACAGTGTCTCTTCCATAACAGAGGGCATTGTACTGTGATATTCATTCTGATTGTCCCAGTGGCCAAGTGGTTAGCATGCTTGGCTACTGATCAAATGGACCCAGCTTTGAGCTCCTGATAAAGCATGACTATTTTTGTGTGTTATCTTTCTGCTGACTTTTTCAGAGATTGTACAGCCACCGTGTTGTCAATAGTGCTGAGGTCTTGCCTTCCTTGCAGATCTCTTCTATGGTGTATTATACTGGTAAGCTCCATGAGACCTCTGTGTGGAAACAGCTACTTGAGGGGTAATTTTATCTGTATTCATTTTAACTAGTCACTCAAGCATGGTATGTTTGTACTTGCACCACAATGCAAAGTCCATTTTCAATGCCCTTTTTCAGAGATTGTACAGCCACTGTGTTGTCAATAGTGTCTCTTTGGAGGAGAGGTAGGAGTGGTGCAGTCTGTAGCGTGTACCACCCCACCTTTCCAAGCCTATCGGTAGGCTTGGAAAGGCCACCATCCGTCGGACGGGACATTAAGCTGTGGCCCCATGTGCAGGAGAGTCATATCCTGTGCACATTAAAGAATATGCTGGATGGCCTTGACAGGAGGCCACCATCTGTCTCCCAACAGCTGTCCCAGTGGGTCTTCTCCCCCCAACCTTCTTTTAGCTCTTGGGGTCCTCGTGACAGCCATTTAGCCCATTGTGTGAAAAAAAGTGCCTCTCAGAGGTAAAATAACCCAACCCTCTTTGGAGAAGGGCCTCTATGCATTGCTAATATTACTGGTTTGAGCCAGCCTTGCATCCAAGGTACTGTCCATTGTGTTACTATCATGGACCGTGATGTTCTACCATAGCATACTGGTGTGCATCAAAGTGTTACTGTGTATAATTTTATCTTTAACCTAGATCACTATAATTCATTTTTCATTGTAATATTTAGCCATTTTTTGAATTATTGGAAAGTTTTGCAGTGTCAGATAGGATTATCAAGTTAAAATTATTTTAAATGTCTGGTATTACTAAAAATTAAAAAAAAATATTTTTAATTTGTGTAATTAAAAGTATAACATTTTCTTTAATAAATCTTAAAGTAGCCAGAGTTATTATAAAAAATTATAAAGATTGTTTTTGTTTGATTGATACTTATTTCTATTTTCAAATATTAAGGAAAGATTTTATTTGAAATCTCTCTTTTTCTTTAAGCTCAAAGAGATCGAATGGTTCAAGATAAGAAAAGGTATGGAAAAGCAGCATTTGAATTACAGGGATTAGCACGCCTACAAAAACTTGATGTATTTGTTAGTCAAGAGAGATTAAAACTTCTTAATGTTGTTAAAGGTATAAAGGAATTTCACAGAGATAAAATTAAACAGCAGGTGAGGATTTTATAACAATGCTGATTTATTTCAGTGGTGGCAAAAAGTCATGAATGCACCTGTGTTTTTGCATGTTTTCTTGTTCAAAAAATTTTCAGCCAAGAAATTAGTAAATATGTGTAAATTTTATCATTCAGTCTAAAGTATTGTAATTCTTAATAAAGCTTCAGTTGTGAAGTTCTTTTGCGACGCTGGGCACGGAATGTTCAGAAATAGCTTTGGCTTCGTGATATAAGAACCTTCATTTATATTCAGCATTCGAAACATACCAATGATGAAATTT
The DNA here is from genome assembly GCA_038380435.1 of Ryuthela nishihirai. NCBI lineage: Eukaryota > Metazoa > Arthropoda > Arachnida > Araneae > Heptathelidae > Ryuthela > Ryuthela nishihirai. Next base: position 41,062,743 of record JAWZYU010000011.1, on the reverse strand, counting down.
GAAAGACAGCATTCGGGTATTTCCATTGATAACCAATTGAGAAAAAAAAATCCATTCTTCGGAATAAAATTATACTTCTTATTCATTATGCAGTGGTTTCAGATTTGTTTATGTTTATTGACCAGAGCCATATGCAGTCTTTGTGTGTATAAGAATGTTATGGGTGTTCTTAAGTAGGGTAGGTAGAACTGATTGAAATATTGCAATAATAAATAGGATGTTGGTGCAACATAAATTTTAGATTAAACCTTAGCTCATTAAGTTTATTTTTTTTTAATTTATTGAAGAAATCCATATTAAATTCCTTAAAAATTCTAATTCTGATTTGAAAAGAAATTATATAGCGTTTTGCGATATCAAATGAATTTTTATGATAATGCTCATGTTTATTTCAAAGCCTTTTCCTGAAACTCATAACTAATTTTGTAGCATAAATTTACAACAAGATTAAGGTCCAGAATGTGCCATTCCATCCTTTTAGTGATGCTTTCTGCTAACCATTTTTAACAACCTTTGCATAGAGACAACAGTATTGTCCTGTATGTAATTCATCATGAAAAAGCTTCCTGGCCATTCTCAACAATTTTTCATTATTTCACTGTTATTCTTTAGCTTTCACTGTTCCTTTCACAGTATGTTGCTTTCTAACACCCTGACAGGACATGTAACCCCATACTATAACTCTGATTAGTTATTTCATAGTAACTTTAAGACTCTTGAGGGCTGAAATCTTCATGAGGTTGGGTTGAGGTTTATATGGGCACTATATTTTCCAGTAAGGAAAAACTGACTTTCATCACTAAAAATGGCCTTCCAATCTTCAACAGTCCATATAATTTGTTCACTGTATTTGTCTCTTCTGCTGAAAATCTGTCAGTAAAAGTTTAGGATGAGCTTTGCAACTCTGCAGTCTGATTTCTACAAGTCTTCCTTTTACAGTTCTTGAGCAGACATTTGTTGACAATGTCCATTGTTTTAAAAGTTGTGTTAATTGATCTTTTTGTTTAGAAGTGCAGTCCTATGCAGTACCCTGTCAGCAGGTGAAGTTGTTTTTTAGATTACCCAGTTCTTTATCAATAACAAATCTGTTTCAGAATGTCTTTTCAATGTTCTCAAAATAATAGGAAGTCCATGACACTTTAGCAGTGATTTTATGCAAAAATAATTTCTTTTAGATGCATTATTTTATATCTCTGATTATGAGGCAAAAATTAAGATCTTCCCATAACTGTTCTTTATTAACACTACACAAAATGTTGAATGCAATATACAATTGCCCCATATCCACAAATTCAGTTTTAGAGTGCCTTGAAACATATAACCAACAATCTCAATTTTATTACTCATCTGCTATTGGCCAGCATAAAAGAGTCTTGATTATAACATCTGTTCAATACTAGTTTCACCTTCTGTTTCTAGTTGTATGTTTATTTTTCTAAATCTCTGAAGAACTGTAAAATATTTGAAATCAGTGTACAAAAATACTTCCCATAAAAGTTATATGAAGTTGGGAAATTTAGTGAGTAGAAATTGGCATAAACATGCACAAAAAAATTCAAAAGCACAAGTGTGTTCAGGACTTTTTGCACCACTATAAATGACAAAAATGTAACATCCAGTTTTAAAAGTTAAAACAGTAGAAAAAATGCATAGAAACCAAAAAAAAAATTAATATCATTGACCTTAATAGTGTTATAGTTTGTTTATTAGTAAATGACTTGCATTAGTACAGTAAGCAACTACAAAGTTTTTGAGATATAGTAAGACTGGTTTGCTGATTACCATTTTACTGAAAATTTTGCATGATACCATTTATTGGAAAATAATTTATTTGGCATCCATACTTGATCAGATGGCAACCTTCTTAACTAATAACACATGTTCTTGTAAATTTGTAACATAACACTGCCTAGACAAAAAAAACTAGCTTCTGTGTTTTGTAGAAGTTTGCATATTTAATAGTAGCAGCCCCGGGTAAGGCATGGATGTATGTGTCGTTTTTCTGCTGAGGTCCTGCCATCCTCTCAGACCTTCTACTATGGCATATAAACTGACAGGCTCCTGTCAGACCTCTGTGGCAAGCAGCTGCTTGAGGGGGTATTTATTTTTATTTTTTAATGCCAATCATAGGAATTTATCTCAGAAGTTAATTAAAACTTCAATAATAGATTAAAATCATGTGATAAAAGAAGAGTTTTGAAAGCCTAGTAAATAATTCTATAAAGAATTTAATCACGATAATGTTGTGGTACAAAGTTAAAACATAAAACTTCCAGGGAGTAATTTTCAAACTAGGAAAGTGCTGTACATACTGTTACCATATATGGAATCTACTTAAATAATACCTTAGAATTACCCTTAGCTTTATACATTATTTCAAAATTTACTCTTCCTTCAAGAGACCAATTAGAGCTATATATAAAGCTTTATATATAGCTCTAATTGGTCTCTTGAAGGAAGAGTAAATTTTGAAGTAATGTATAAAGCTAAGGGTAATTCTAAGGTATTAGTTAAGTAGATTCCATATATGGTAACAGTATGTACAGCACTTTCCTAGTTTGAAAATTACTCCCTGGAAGTTTTATGTTTTAACTTTGTACCACAGCATTATCGTGATTAAATCCTTTATAAAGTATAGCTGTGTGTTAACTTATTAGTATAGTGAATAATTCATTTATGTCAGTTCGTAAGAGGCATACTGCTGCAAAATATTCTAGTTTTCTTTACTGAGTATATAATTTATATTGTTAAAATTCAAGATTTCTATAGGTTTGATTGAAATCAATTATTAAAAATATATGTTTTAGAAATTTCAATAATTTCACAAGAATCACCATAAGGTAGACTGCAAATGAACAGGACAATGGCATATTCAGTGAGGTATGCCATAAATATTTTCAGTGAATAATCAAACTGTAAACCCATGATCAGTAAGTATCTGCTGTTTTATTTACTTTAATTTTATATTTAAAAACAGTTTTAACAGATGCATTGCTTAGAGTTCAAAGCTTAAAAATAAGAGTATGGTAATGTTGCTGACATGCTTGCCCTTTCTAATGAGAGCCTAAAAATTGAAAAATCAGTTGTACTACTGTGACCTTGAGAGTATATACTGAGAGGGACCTCTACAATTGAGTAAATTTAAAGTGAATTGTCAAACATTTTGCAAAGAGTGGCAGACAAAAGTGTGTATAGTCCACATGACAAAAGATAAACACCATTTGATCATCCTCCTCCTCCTCAAGCAGCCGTGGGCTAAGGAGGTCCAACCAGACCATGCAGTTTAATTCTCCAAGCATATCTGTCCTTAGCTACATCTGCTGCATCCAGCCACTGCACACCAATTCTAATAAGGTCCTGTTTGACATTGTCTGCCAACAGCATCCTAGGTCTCCCCTTCCTTCTGAGGCCTCTAGGCACACTGTTCATAACCCTATTCGCCAATCTATAATTATCCATAAGGGCAACATGGCCAAACCAACGGAGTCTCTCTCTGCACAATATGCTGCTTAAAGGAGGTTGCAAACTCCTTTGCCTAACCTCATCATTAGTTACAAAGTTGAACCAACTAATGCCCATGATACTGCATAAGCATCTGGAATCAAAAGCATCTAGTTTCCTGTTATCTTGTTTATAAAGTGTCCACGTTTCACTACCATAACTAACTCTAGAAAGAACCAAACTATTATACAGTCTAATTTTAGTCTTTAGGTGTATACGCCTATTTCTCCACACTCTCCATAGATTCTTAAATGTCCCGGCAGCAATCCCTATTCATCTGTTAATCTCGTGCTGCACATCACCAGTATCTGTTACATAGCTCCCAAGATAATTAAACTGTGACACCTGCTCAAGACTGCAACCATTCAGATTAACTGAATCACAGCCTGCCTGATCAATTTTCATCACTTTAGTTTTCTCTCTGTTTATAACCAAACCTACTCTACTACCAGTCTCATCAACAGCTCGAATGAAAGAGTTCATCTCATCAACAGCTCGAACGAAAGAGTTCATCTCATCAACATTATTTGCCAAAAGGGCTAAATCATCAGCATAATCTAAATCAGAAATTTTCATATCTCCAGTCCATTTAAGGCCAAAATCTTTCCCTTGAAGTGAATTTCGCATAACATAATCAATAGCCAAGATAAAGAGAGAAGGAGACAAAATGCACCCTTGTCGAACACCAGAACTAATGCTAAACCAATTGCTACAAGCCTTCCAACTCTCACACATGACTCAGTGTTATTATAGAGAGCTTTCATTATGTTAACTAACTTGTCTGGTATACCATATGATCTCACAATCAACCACAAATTATGACGATCAACAGAGTCTAAAGCCTTTTTGAAATCAACAAAGCTAGCAACCAAAGGTTTCTGAAACTCTAAATGTAAAGAATCTGCCTAAGTGAAAATATCTGATCCACACATCCCCTACTACTTCTGAATCCACATTGCTCATCACGCAATTGACTGTCAACCAGATTTTTAATTCTATTAAGCACAATCATGGAAATAACTTTACCTGGAACAGAGAGTAGGATGATACCCCTATAGTTATCACAAGAACTGCGATCACCTTTTTTGAAAATAGGGATAACAATGGCTCTGGTAAAATCCTTAGAAACCATGCCTTTATCATAAAAGATATTCAAAATTTCAGTCATCCAAGTGGTAACTGAAACATTCCTAGCTCTAAGCATTTCAGTAGTAATTTCATCTACCCCTGGGGATTTATGAAGTTTAAGTTTAGAAACAGCCAAAATAACTTCAGATTGTGTTATAGGGCCAACATCAAAGCCACCAATGCATCCATCATCATTGCGAACAATGGGAGTAGAAATAACTACATTGTTTAGAACATCACTGAAATGCTTAGCCCACCTAGCCATGACAGATTCCTCCCCTTCTCTAACCTTACCTTGTTTATCCTGCAATCCTTGTATGCCTGTCCGTTTTCTACCACATAAAACATTAACTATCTAATACAGCTCTCTGCTGTTGTGCTGCCTAACTGCTTCCTCAGCTTTGTCAGCCAAGTCATAAACCCAAAGATTCTTATCAGTAGCTAACTGATCCTTTACACGTTTATTAAGCTCTCTGTAATCCTTTCTATTAGGACTAGTAGGGTACTGATTAAGGACATTCCTGCAGTTCCTTCTTTCTGAAATAAGCTCAAGTGCCTTTTCACTTAAATAATTCTGTCTCCTCTGCTCCTTTTTTCCTAAAAGAGTACTGTTAGTTTCCAAAAAAGCCTGTTTAAAATGGCCCCATTCTTACTCAACTTCAGTAGTAAGCAAACCATGACTGTCATAATGACTAAGTAACCTATCATGGTAAGCTTTAGCTATAACAAGGTCTTTCAGAGCTTCAGTATTAAAGGTAAATTTTTTAACTTTAGCACAACACTTTTTAAGTTTAAGTTGCAAGACACTTTTAACAAGGTAATGGTCATATCCAATTTCAGCTCCCCTATATGCCCTAGTATTCCTAACAGAACTAGCCCATTTGCTGTTAATTAATATGCAGTCAATCATATTCCTATGCAGCCCATCAGGTGAAACCCATGTGTATTTATGTATGTCATGGTGTTTGTAATATGTGTTAGTTATTCTGAAACCATTGAGTTTACTTACATGTAGGAGACACGTTGTCCATTGTCATTGCAGCTACCAATACCAAAAGGGCCTATCACCCCTCCCCAAAGGTCAGAGTCAGTACCAACTTTGGCATTGAAGTCACCTAGAACAAGGGTAATATCTCCTTTCTAGACAGAATTCAAAATATCTGGAAGTTGTCTGTAAAGCCTATCCTTCTCATCCTCATCAGTATTCTCAGTGGGGGCATAACAGCAGATAACATTCAGGTTTTTAATGCTTGTCTGAAATTTTGCTGTAAGAAACCTTTCATTAATGCACTCATATCCTAGAAGAGCATCACTAGCATGTCTGCTGAGCAGCAGACCCACGCCTTGGTGATGCTTTCCATCATCCCTCTCTGTAAAGAGAAATTTAAAGTTATTTTTAAGTATCTCACCTTTACCTGTCCATCTGGTCTCTTGCAAGCCTAGAATATCTAGGTTATAGCGCTGGAATTCCTGCATTAGGACATCGCGAGAATAATCTCTATGTAATGTCCTCACATTCCACGTTCCTGCAAAGAGAAAATGATTAGTAGGATTTTTAAAGAAATCAGGTTTGTTGAGATTGGTAGGGCCAACAATATCAAACAGCCCCCTGATCACAGGCATTTGGCAAAGACCTGTTCATCCTCCGCTAAAGGCTGAAGTTGGCGATGCTGGTAGGAACTTCAGGCACCACCTTTTCAAGTGGACTTTTTCAAGAGCCATATGGCCTGCCTGAGACACATTACTCCAGTTTAGGCTTGACGATGCCCAACTAGCTAAGGAAGGTTCAGGTAGCTAAGTAAGGTTCAGGCCTTTGATTAGGATTATCCACCAGCTGATGTAAGGTATCCCATGCCTCTGTTCACTTAGGGCTGGCAACCCAGAAGCAAACAGAAAACAGTGGCAGATTCTCCCTCAACAGAGGCCCACCAGTGCAGCAAGTCCAGGATCCATAATCAAGCTCAAATCCATAAACAAGTCCAGTCTAGTAGGTATAAATGGTCAGCACCAGGACCCTGTGAAGTTGACCACTCCTCAGCAGGGTTGAAAAAAAAAAGAAAAAAGTGGCCATAGATGACCAGATCAGTAGGCCATACTGAACTGGCAGCCCTCCCCTTCCGTTTCCTTCCAAAAGAGAGTATCTCTTTTGAAAGGTACTAACGGCCTGCACCACGAGAAGGCGGGGTCGGACATTAGGTGCTAGACCAGGTCAGTTCTGTGCATCATCACTAGGAATTGGTACACAGCTCTCCTTCCAGTTTATGCCTTACTCACTCGAAATAGTGGCACAAGTTCAAATTCAGATTTATTGTAATTTTTCCATCCTTTGTGACAAAGTAGCATATAAAAGACTGAAGGAGCAATCTTCATGATGAAACTGCTGCAATATGTCAAATCAGTTGACATATTGCAGCAGTTTCATCATGCTCAAGTAGCTGTGGGCTACGGAGGTCCAACAAGACCATGCAATTATTTCTCCAAGCATATCTGTCCTGAGCTACATCTGCTGCATCCAGCCACTGCACACCAATTCTAACAACATCCTGTTGACATTGTCTGCCTACCACATCCTAGGTCTCTCTCTCTTTCTGAGGCCTTTAGGCACACTGTTCATAACCCTATTTGCTAATTTATAATTATCCTAATGGTAAACCTGGTCAAACCAACGGAGTCTTTCTATGCACAATATGCTGCTTAAAGGAGGACTCCTTTGCCTAACCTCATCATTACTTACAAAGTTGAACCACCTAATGCCCAAGATACTGCGTAAGCATCTGGAATCAAAAGCATCTAGTTTCCTGTTATCTTGCTTACAAAGTGTCCAAGTTTCACTACCATAACTAATCCTATAAAGAACCAAACTATTATACAGCCTAATTTTAGTCTTTAGGTGTATACGCCTATTTTTCTGCACTCTCCATAGATTCTTAAAAGTCCCGGCAGCAATCCCTATTCGTCTATTAATCTCATGCCGCACATCACCATTATCTGTTATGTAGCTCCCAAGATAATTAAACTTTGACACCTGCTCAAGACTACAACCAGCAGTTTGTATCCCTTAAAAAGCTAAATTGTTTATTATGGTATATACATTGCTTTTGTAGTACTTTATCAAAGTCACTACTTTCCTTCCTTTACAAAGATATAATTTTGCTAATGCTATCAGATTTGGAACAACAACAGTTTTTTAATCCTTAAGGTGTCCAAAGCCAATTAACCATTTTTTTAAATTAAGCTTAAGTAGCATTAATTTTAATTTCTGTTATTATTCTAAATGAAATGCTTTTTCATTTTGCTATATTCTGCTCATTAGTTATTTTAGAATAAAGTTCAAATCCAATTAATTTTTTTCCTATATTGTTTTAAATATGCACTATTAAAATTATTATAAAACAAAATAAGCCCTCGAGCAGCTGCTTTCCACAGAGGTCTGACAGGAGCCTGTCGGTTTATACACCATAGTAGAAGGTCTGTGAGGATGGTGGGACCTCGGCAGAAAAACAACACAAACATTTATGCCTTACCCGGGGCTCGAACCCAGGTCCCTTAGATCAGTAGCCAAGCGTGTTAACCACTTGGCCATGGATGCCTGCTGTTTTTTCCAATATTATAAAAATTCACAATTAAATACTCTTTATTATGGTATATGGCATGGCCTGTTTCTCTCTGCTAGATTTTTCAGGATAAAGTGTTCTTTTTTTTCTACTGGAAGCATTTTTATATCAACCAGGTCACCAATGTGAATTCCACTTTATAAACCCAGTTTGTTAAGGGTTAAAAACTTGTTTACAAAATTAAAAAACTTTGAATCTGGTTTTCCATTGACATAACATTAGAAGTTTCCATTATTTCTCTATAAACTATGCTTTCCCATAAAAAAAAAAAGCAGTTACATTGGGATTTCATAGACCCCTACAGAATAAGTCAAGTTTATTTCATGTTAACAGTGCATTTAGATATGTTTCCTTCTAAGTTGAAAATTATTTTTTTCCTCTCTCAGAGAGTGTCTGTTATTTTGATTTTTCTCCCAGAAAAATTTTACTTTACCTACCTCAGTATTAAAACTGATCCATAATTGCACTCTTCTTCACCCATAACTGTTTATACTTAATGTTCAAAGAAATAAATTGTGAAGATCGTAATTAAATTATTAACTATGTATTATATGTTTATAGCTTGCATGCATCCAATCTACCAGAAATGTGAAACAAGCAATAGAAGAGATAGAAGGAGAAATATATGAAGCTCAAATTAGTGTTCTGAATTGTCGTCTTGATATATTAGTGGAGGAAGAAAGACTATATAAGAAACAGCTGGCTATTTTGAATAAAGAATGGCAAGGTACAGCAAACATTATTTGGTGCTTTACAGTCTTAATAATTAACAGTAAACAAAATGTTGCACTAGTCACTTATTTATATCTTATGGTAAGACCTTTGAGATCAACAAAAATTGGTTTCCAGAAGTTATAGAAATGAATTTTTAAACTTAAATAATTTTTCCAATTTTCCTACCGATTTAATGATATTTTTCAGTTTATTTAATGATATTTTTAAAAAACTTCACCATTTAATTCTAATTGAGTAGCATGTGATCAGAAACATTTACAGGTACCTAGAAACCTTGCTTTTAGGAGTACTGCTGATCCTAAACTGGAATAATGTGTCTTGAGTAGGCCAGTTTCTTTTTTGAATGTAATTCTTGAAGGGGTGGACTACCAGATTAGTGTGCACTACTGATCTGATCACCTATGACAACTTTTTTTTTTTCTACCTAGTTGAGAAATGATCAACTTTACAGGATCTTAGTGCTGATCTTTAAAACCCACTGGGCTGGCTTTGGGTTTGATTATGGATCCTAAATGAGAAGGCCTGTAAAAGCTAGGAGTAGTTTCTAGGATTCTTCTCTGTCCTATATATCGCAAATAAAAAAAAAATTATTGCACTGGTGAGCCTCTGTTGAGGAAAATCTACCACAATGTTATCTATTTGTGAGTTGCCAGCCCCAAATGAAACAATGTGCATGATACCTTATATCAGTTGTTGGATAATCCTGATCAGATGCGGGATGGGGATGGCTTGGTCAATAGAGCACCAGGCTCATAATCTGTAATTCCCAGGTTCAAGTCCTGCCTTGGTCAGTGTTGAGATTTATCTCCACAAAACTCCCCACCCTACCCGTAGTCAGTAGGGGACACCGATGGGCTTGGAAAGGTCGCCGTCCATTGGATGGGATGTTAACCCATGACCCTGTGTGCAGGAGAGCCATATCCTGTGCATGTTGAATGCCCTTGATACAAAGAACATGCTGGATGACCTTGATGGGAGACTACCATCTGTCTCAACAGCTGTCCAGTGAGTCCCCTCCCTCAAATCTTCTTGGGGTCCTTGTGACCTGGCCATTTAGCCCAATGGTGCAAAAAAGTGCCACTTAGAGGTAAAACAACCTAACCCTGATCAGCTGCCTTCATGGGTACCTAAACCTTTTCTTCTAGCAGCATTGTTGATCCTAATCTGGAATAATGTGTTTTATGAAGATCAGTTTCTGCAGATGTGTTATTAAAGTGTCCAGTCCTTAGTAAATCAACACTATGATTTATAAAAAAAAAATGTTGAGGGGAAAGAGATTTATAGAGTTCTAGAGTTAATACTGGGCTATGAAAACAATTAATGTATTTTTCTGAGCCACAGAAATATATTCATGTAATTATCATATTGTATTATATGAAAACCATTGAAGTTAGGCAAGGAAAGGTGAAGTAAAGAAATTTCACAATTTTATTAATTCCATTTACTGAACTACAATCAGAAGGAGCTTTTCAGAATTTATACCAGTTTCTCTTTAAACTTTGGAATTACATAACTCTGAAGTAATTTCTGAACCTCAAAACAATACTGTAGCTGCTGCTTACAAAAACTATTATTATAAATGAAAAAATTAGTTGTTTTTTTTGCTGTCGTGCATGAAAACTGCATTGATGCTCTGCAATTACTGATATTCAACCTATATGAAATTTAATGTACATGAAATACAGGGTCGTTATAAAAGAATACCCATAATTTAAAATGTTTTTTATTACACTTACATTTTATTAAATAATTAAGTAACAAAAGTGATTTTGTGTCCAAAATGTCAAAAAAAAAAAACTCAAAGTTTCTTTGTTATGACAAGTGTGAAATTAGCATCACATGGTGATGCTACTATCACATATTATGCCTTAAATGCCAAATTTCCAAATTGCTGGATTGGTTGAGGTAGACCAATATTGTTGTCCCCTGAGAAGCTCGTTTGATACCATTGGACTTCTTGTTTGAGGATATATTAAAATCATTCTTTGTTGTGAAATATTCGAATTTGAAGCATTTACAGAAACCCCCAATGGCACCCACATTGGAGTATTTTTGAATAGAAAAAAAAAAACTTTGTGACATTGTGTATACAAAATTACTTTTGTCACTTAATTATTTACTAAATTATAACACTTAAAAATATGAGTGTTCTTTTCTGATGACCCTGCATATACTCAGCAGCCATTTTATTAAGTACATTTCATGTTATGTCAGTAGTAACTCAGGTACAGAACTTGGTAACTTCTTAAATAAGCTTTTTGTGAAAAAATAGGAATGAAGATAGATTTGATTGAGATCTTTAAATTATTTCAATCTCGATTTTTCAACAATATTTGTTCAGTATTTTAGAGAGTTACAGAAATTGAAATATTTAATAGCAACAATGGCAGTTTAAATAGTTACTATGAAAAATTAATAAAATCAAGTTAAAATATAAGCAATAACTGTTCTACTGAACTTGACTAACAAATGAGGAATATTTTTAGCAGTTTGCCTAATAATAATGATAATTTTCACAAATTTGGAAACTTATATTGTGACAACAAACAGTCTATGTGGACACACAAACTGTTCATAAACATAGAGAAACATTTCTGAGCACTCAATCCAGTAGATGTTGTAACTAATGGTTACATGATAAAATTACACAGGAAAAAATTACACATGGACAGAATTACACATGGAAAAAAAATACACATGGACAGAATTACACATGGAAAAAAAATACACAAAAAATTACACTATTAAATTTTTATTTAAAATTTATTAAATTATTTGGTTGTCATATCAAATACTTAAACTTTCTTATAATTACAAAAAATTTCACTTAAAAAATCCATAGATAAAATTAAATTTAAATATAAAACAACAAATAAAAAACAATAAGTCATATGAGCTATACAACAAGAAATATAGTCTATTAGAGTCGTAATTCTGTACAATATTTGAAATACATTGTTTTAAAGAAATGTACCTATCACATCCAGGGGTTTTGTTGATCAGTTAAATGCTGCAAATAGTTTGTATGTTGTAAGGATAATTCTTTGACAATATTGTCCAGAAATTTCCAAACAGTTGGATGGGAACACTGAAAAAGTGACTGAAGTTCGTAGTGCCATCCTTCTGTATAATTTGTAGTTCTTGCTATACAGTTGGCTGCAGATTGCCTATGGTTCCAAATAGAAACATTAAATAGAGGTTGTTTGTAAGTGCTGTTCCTGAGCTGTCAACCCCAAACATATGTACATTCGAAATAAAGGAGAATTTGCACGATTTGTTCATTATATTCGTTTAAATCAGAGAACAGATCAGCAACTTCTAAAAATGCTTCTAACACTTCTTCTTCTGGTAACAGAACAAGTGATAATAACATTTTAATGTGTATCACAAATGACTGATTAGATTTATATAAAGATTTCAATCCACATTCATTTACTTTGCGCAGAATAGATTATGATAAATGATAAAAAAGCCTCCAATTTCGATATTTTCAAATACGGTAAGGAAAGCTTTTATTGCTGCAGTTTCAAAATCAGTCAAAATTTTTCGTGGCCGAGCTTGGGGAATTTTCTCCAGCAACATATTTAACATCTTCACGTATATTCTTTCTTTTTTTCTGATAGAAGAGCCAGTAGACAAGGAAGAGCGATGCCTGAATTGCATTGGACATGGATACTGTATAACTGGTAATTATTGAATTGTTGCCTACTTATAACTTCAGCACTTATTGAGTCTTAATATCTTGTCAGTTAAGCGATGGAAGGGCCAAGGGGGCACCATTGTTGGGCTGTGATTAGGGCATCAGTTGGCCTTAATCTGGCCCTGCCTCTGGATTTAACTGAATAGTTGCAAAATAACGAATTTTCCAACGGAGGCTACAAATTTTGGACTTGTGTAATTTTTGCTATGTAATTTTATTACGTGTAATTTTTTTCCTGTGTAATTCTGTCCTAACACCGTAACTGATAGGCCTGCGAAGTTGGTGGCCTGTTCATGTGCCCATATTGACCAACTGTCATCAACAGCTCCACCTGCAGTGGATACAGGAGTACCATGACTGGACATTGGAAGATTGGAAAAAGAGTCACCTGATCTGATGAGTCCAGGTTCCAGCCAATGGATGGGTTATATTCAACACTGTGCAGGTGAACAGCTGCAACTGCACATCACAGTTGGATGGAAACAGGTCAGCAGTGGGAGTATCCTGATATGGTGATTGTTCTCATGGACATCACTGAGTCTTCTTATCCCTGTTGAACACACCTACACCACCAGATCCTATCTAGACATTGCTTTTGACCAAGTGGTACCCTACGTGATTACCATGTATCTGGATGGCACTGGACTCTTTCAGCAAGACAGTGCCCCACATGTCACAAGGCCCACATTGTGCAGAAATGGTTCAAGGATTATGTCCATGCATTTTGTATGCTCCCCTGGCTGCCAAATTCTCCTGACATGAATTCCATCGAACATTTGCAGGCTGCAGTGGAACACAGCATTAGCTGGTCCATGCCAGTGCCTCACTCTGAGTGCATCTTCCACAGTCTAATGGAGTCAGTACCATGCTGGGTGCAAGCAGTTATCATGGCGAAAGGCAGCTCAATATGCTATTAGACAGGTGATCATAACATTATGGCTCATCAATGTTTATACTAGCTTTTTAAATATCAAAATAGGCCTTAATATTTAATTATCAATTTATGTTATTAATTATTGTTTACAAGTAATTTTTTCTGACATCAGCTATTGAGCTAGTATTGGCTAAATTGTTTAATCATATTTATTTTTTAGATAACTTGGACATTGGTATTTTCTATGACACTGTTGAAAATGTAGAAGACTTAGAATCCATTGATTGCAGCTCTCCAGAACCAAATCCTAAGGTCCATAGACTTAAAGAAAAATTAAATTGTTTATACAGGAAGCGAGCAATTATTCGAAATAGGAAGGTAAGTTTAAATTTGAACTAGTAATTTCTGTTCATAAGAGGTAGGCACCATATTCTGAAGCTTAGCAAAACAGCTAAATTCTCAAAATGCCTGTTGTTCCTAATTTGTAATATTGCAAATGTAAGACACGAAAGTAAAAAATATGATTCAGTACATTCAGTGGTATATCTAGACTACTTCTATAGCAGGGGGTGGAGACAATAAACCAGTTGCATCTGTTTCACTTTTTGTGTATATTTGTGATTGACATATTTATGAAAAATGTTCCAATTTGCTGCTGTATTAGAGAGGAAAGTCCTCCCCCTCTCCCCACTTCCAGATCTGTTATAGCACATATTGCTATTGAATAAGCTTCTCATCATGCTGAGTATTCATAAAATTTCCTTCTTTTGATATTTTCACAATGTCTGGATGTCATTTTGTGGAAATTTAGATCATGCACAATCTGATCATTCCTATATAATATACCAAAAGGTGTATAATTTAAAAATCATGCTATTGATTATACTTTTTATACACTCTGGGAAATTGCCTCACCCAGAAATGATGGATATGTCTGAAAATCGGCATATCTAAAAATAGTGATAAGAAGTTTGTGTATCATTTACAGAGCAACAGAAGTTTATTATATATAGAAAAGCTTTGATTTGTTCTCAGCATTAATGTATAGTGTGACCCACATTATTGACAATGCAATACTAATGATATGTTTAACAACAGCAATACCAATCATCAGATGTCCTTAGAAGTTAATTAAAACTTGAATAATAAATATCAAACCATTTAATAAAATAAGTGTATATTTTAGAAGTTTGTGTAAATAATTTTCCAATGCTTATCAGTTTTACATAAAGACTGCCATTGCTGTTGTTTAATATTCTAACTTCCCTAACTCTTTAAGTACTGGTTGAATATTCATAAAATTTCAGATTTTAATAGATTTATGTAAATGTTTAGTTTACTTTCAGTAATATTTTATTACTATTAACCCTTCCAGCCGTCCCATGGCCAAGTGGTTAGCGCGCTTGGCTACTGATCTAAGGGACCTGGGTTTGAGCCCTGGGTAAGGCATGGATGTATGTATCGTTTTTCTGCTGAGGTTCTGCCATCCTCTCAGATCTACTTTGGCATATAAACTGACAGGCTCCTGTCAGACCTCTGTGGCAAGCAGCTGCTTGAGGGGGTATTTATTTATTTTTTATTGACCCTTCCAGTGTCCAGCCTGAAAAACTGGTTTCCATCCAGAGGCTAAGCTATTTTATCGCTATGCTCAGCCAAAAAAAAATTAACTTTAGTTATTTGGCAAAAAAGTTCTAATGAAAGGAATTATGGCATGTATGCTAAATTAATCAGCATTTAATTCTGGATTTTCTGAAAATAAAATACTTAACAAAAAAGACAAGTTTTATTTTAATAGGACTTTTTTAGTTAAGTAGTAAAAAAATGCATCTGGCAACATAAATAAAAATTTGTTTAAAAAAAATAATAGACAGAAATGAATATATTGCATATGAATAGAAAGGCTTTTAATTTCTAAATAATGTAAAAAATATTTTTTGGTTTCAAGTAAATATTTCTCTCATTTTGTAATTTTTTTTCTCGGTACCATACTTTGAGAAAATTCCAGGCTTTTAGCCAATTGTGCTGAGTCAGATAAACAAGTCAACTGTAGAATTTTTTTTTTAAAATAAGCAATCAACAGAAATAGGTCGTGTTATATATTTATACCAAATTAAACAGAATTTATTTGTGAATTTTATGAAAATAATATAAAGAAATTTACAGCCATATTGATTTTAATAAGCATTTTTCAATGTAATATGGTGAAAAAAAAATCACACTATGCAATTAATGCTTCTTTTTTAGAAAACCTGATGAATAAAAATAGTTTTAAATTATATATTAATCAAAAGGAAATTTCCTCCTGAATAATATAATATTCAACCTGAAATATGATTTTTATTTCTTTTAATGATTCTTTTCAGTATTGTATATTTTAAATATGACCAGTGTTATACAAAGTAACTTTGACTTCTCACATTCACGGGATTTTATGAACTGGTTATGAAATAGAAGAAACTTCCTTGATTGCTTTTTTTTTACTAAACATTATGAATTTTTTCTTTGGGTGTTGAAGTTTGGTGATCTTGTTAAGTGCAGAAAGGTTTGTGCACCAAAGCAAAAAAAAAAAAAGCATTATATCATCTGTGTGGCATGGCCAAGGTACTGAGGGGGAGGGTTGCCTTTAAAATTATTCAATATAAACATAAAAACTCATAATTTAAAATATATATATATAGTGAGTTTATTGGAGGGGAAGCCTTCCTGAAATTGCCTTGATGGCTGATTTCCATAGCAAAGAAGTCTATTTTGCTTCCATATCCAAGTCATTCATTTTCAGAAAACTGTACAAGCTCAATTTTTTTTACTAAAAAAAAACAAGAAATAATAAAAGAAAATTTATGTGTAACCTAATGGGATGTTAAATAAAATATGCAACAATTTTAAGCCGGCCTCTGATGTAACATAACTCAGAAAGATCAATAAATCAGCCAACCGAAAAATTACTGACTTATAGAAATAAATCTGCAGAAATGAATTTGCTTCCATATCTAAGACCTCGTTTATTTTCAGAAAATGATAGGAGATCAAAGTTGTACTGGAAAAGTAATAAATAATAAAATAAAAATTAACATATAGCCTAAAGCGATGTTAAAATATCCACAACAACAAGTTGTAGACCAGCCATCTGTTGTAGAATAACATGAAAAATCAATACTTATCGATCGGCCAGAAGATTGCTAATTTCAGAAAATAAATCTAGTGAAATGAAAATAAGGTTTAAATATAAAAAAAGTAAATACTAACTTTACAAAGGGTATCCAATATGCAAACCAAAATAATATGGGAGACACTTATAGCACACGGAACAGAGATAGCATGTGTCAGCCATCTGCCTCTTGTTTACCTCAGTGAGCCATAACATAATTAAGTGCAGCTGCAACGAGAATTTCTAAGAAGGATGTGTTTACTTCCAGTTTCGATTTTAAGAGTGGGAAAGATGATAAAAATAATTTGGGAATACTGAAATAGGTTTATGACAGAAAAGGGTGTGAAACGGAAAAAAAATGGTGATATGTACTTTGAAATTACTTCCAAAATCTACCTTTTTAAAAACAGCAGGTTTTTTTTTGTTACTTTTTAGGATATTTTCAAAAATTTAAGGAAAAATTTGTTGATAATAATTCAAATCAAACTTGTGAGCTTAAATCAGAAGGTTACTTCAGCAAATAGGAACATTAATAAGCAAATCAACAATACCATTTAGTGTTTCTAAGAAATGGCAATCAGATGACTTTATCAAATTATCTATATTGTAGTTTAATTAAATATGCATCAAAGTAAAAAACAAAATGTTATTTTTTAAGCCTGAATTATGTATTTTATAAGATATATATAAAAAAAATTGCAACGACAATTTTTATTTTTTTAAAAATCGATATTTTTTTTTTTTGTACTAAAAATATATGCATACATCCTTGGCCTCTTATTTTGGATTCTGCAAATATATACTGGTGATATGAACACAGGAAGGATTAAATATCTTATTTTAGAAGTTATAGATAATTGAATTTGGCTTTCCACTGGCATAATATGGTATCTACTATTTAGGAAAATATATTTGCGCTGATAATGACCAAATTAAAGAAATAAACCATCGAATTGGACAAGCTGAAAACCAATTCAACCAGATGCGAAAAATTCTGTGTGAGGGGAAAGTTAAACCTTGAATTGAGAATTAGAATCTTAAAATGTTATATCTGACCCATCCTACTGTATGGGTGTGAGACCTGGACTATAAAGAAGAAATCAAAAGACAAATTGGAGTCGTATGATATGTGGTGCCTTAGGAGGATACTGTGAAAATAAAGTGGACTAGCAGGATGACAAACATTAAGGTACTGGATATGGCCAAGTCTACTAGACAACTATTAAAGATTGTAAAGAGAAGGAAACTGGCATATTGTTGGACATATACTGAGAGAAGAAAAGTATCAAATCCTACAACTTATCCTAGAGGGCAAATGGACACAAGGAAGAAGAAAGGGTTGGATGGATGGCCTTCGCAATTGGTTGGGCTTGGACACAGAGGACATAATCCATGATGAAAGAAACAGAATTATGGTATTTGTTGGCCATCAACCTCCCAATCTGAGACGGCACTTAAAGAAGAAGAATATGCAAATTATTTTATTTTTTGTTTAGACACTGTACATTTATATATTGTACTTAGTTTAGGAAGCAAATGAAAAAACATCAGCTAGTAATGTTTGTGGAGAAATACTGGATGTTATTTTTCTTTGGCAGCTTTAGAATATGCTAATTATTTTATTTTTTGTTTACACACTGTACATTTATATATTGTACTTAGTTTAGGAAGCAAATGAAAAAACATCAGCTAGTAATGTTTGTGGAGAAATACTGGATGTTATTTTTCTTTTGCAGCTTTAGAATATGCTAACAAAATTTGTATTATTGATAATGTTTCATTATCTTAAAATAATGGATGTTATTATTTGGCAGCTTTTAGACATGTGCTAAACAAAAACTTGTTAATAACATTTTATTGTAGTAAAATAATGGATGTTATTCTTCTTTGGTAGCTTTAGTAAGGCATTGCTAAACAAAAATTGTATTGTTGATAATATGTTGTTTTAAAAATATCAGTACACTTTTGGACAATGCCCAGTGTGAAAAAAAAACAAGGGACATTTGAATACTGCACTGTACTTCTGCCCATTTCAGCTGAAGTATTATAAATTAAATATTCTTTGTCTGCTGTGAGCATTCAAATTAAATAACAATAGTATTGCAATTGTAAATTAGCATTGCAGTTTGATTTTTTACTCAAATGAGTGCTATACTTAGAAAAAATTTAAAGCAGCTATCCATTAATAATTGATTTTAGAAAGAAATAAAAGAGAGAAAAAATTAAACAAATAGCTTTTCTTTTTTTCTTGCAGAATATTTTTAAAAATGTTTTGGTTTTGACATTTTCTGTTATTTGGCTTCTGGTTTTGGAAATCTGTATTTTTAGTGCATATATTACAGAAATCTTAGAAAAACTAAATGAGAGATTTCAGTAACAATAGAAATATTCTGAAATATATAGAAGTAATGAAACAATTTAAAAAAAACAAATTAATATAAAATTATTTTACTAAAGTTCAAAAATACAACAAAAGTTTCCATATATTTAAAAAAAAATGCATAGAAATTTCATTAATCTTTAATTTTTTTGTATTTTTACTATTTAATTGTTCATAATTAAGTGTTTTTACATGTGATGTGTTCTTACAATTGTGTTGCAAGTTCTTAATTATGTGTACTGATATGTAAAAATTGTACCATTTCTCTAAGGTACATTTCCAAAATTTACTTGGACACTAGAGTAATTTCAGTTTCAGAAACACAACATTATAAGGCAGCAATATAGCTGGGTGGGATTAAATACCCTACACCCTGGTTAAGATTAACTTCTTACCTTTGTCCCCACATCCCCTTCCAAAAATCCTGCATCTGCTGGTTTAACTTGTTCTACTTCAGAAGTCCAAAGATGTTATGATTATGTGTATGTGTTGTATGAGAAACCAGGACGAGTCTGGTAGAGCCTCTAGGTTAACTCCATCCTTTGTATTTTAAAATTTGAAAATGGATGCTTTGCTTCTTTCCACTGTATTGTTTTTCATCAGAATAACTTGACTATACACTCTTTATTCAACATATGTTTAGGTAAATGACAATCATTTTAAAGACTATTTAGTGTTGTCATATTATGAGGATATGGTTAAGTCTGAATAAAAAGGATTAATGCTTCATTAAGTTGTATCTAATTGTTTATGGGTATTTGAAAATTAAATAAATGGAAGCAGTTAACTTTAATCCTTTATTATATTTACAAAGTTGTTTACATTTTCAGAAAGCATTAGAGGCAGAAGAAAAAAAGAAAAAAGAGAGAAAAATGTTAGCCAAAGAAGAAGTTAATAAGCAACATTCTTCTCAAGTAAGTATTAGTGAATTTAGTTCTACCATGAGTTTCAGAAAAAACAAAGCTTCACATTTTTCAATTAACCCTTCCAGGGTCCAGCCTGAAAAACTGATTTACATTCAGAGGTCCAGCTATTTTTTCACTATGATCAGCCAAAAAAATTTACTAGAACTTTTCTGCCAAATAACTAATGAAAGGAATTATGGCATGTTATATGTCAAATTAATCAGCATTTAATTCTGGATTTTCTGAAAATATAGTATTTAACAAAAAAAATGACTAGTTTTATTTTAATAGAACATTTATAGAGGCATGTAGTAAAAAAAATGCATCTGGAAGTGCAAATAAAAATTTACTTAAAACTAATAGACAAATGATTGTACTACACATGAATAGAAAGGCTATTTTTTTCTGTATAATGAAAAAAAATTAATATTTACTTGAAGGAAGAAATTACTCCTGTTTTGTAAATTTTTTTTTTTCGGTTCCACACTTTGAGAAAAGTCCAGGCTTTTTGCCAACTATGCTTAATCATATCAATAAGTCAATGTAGGATTTTTTTTAATAAATAATCAACTGAAGCATTCATGTTTTAAACCAAATTAAACAGAATTTAATTATGAATTGTATAAAAATAAAAAATTAAGCAAATTTTGAAGCATATTAATTTTAATAAGTTTTTTTTTACAGTGATAAAGAAAAAATACATCAGACTATTCAATCATAAGGCTTAATTTTGGAAAACCTAATGAATAAAAATAGTTAAATTGTATATTCATCGAAAGTAAATTTTTTCCCAAATAATATAATATTTACATGAAACATGATTTTTTTTTTTTCTTTTAATGATTTTTTTTTTCAGTGTGGTATATTTTAAAATATTGACCAGTGTTATATAATGTTACTTAGATTGGTTACTTGGTTTATGAAATGGAGGAACAGTTTCTTTGTTGCTTTTTTACTAAACATGAATTTTTTTCTTTGGTTGTTAAATTTTGATCTTTGCTAAGTGCGAAAAGTCAGTCCACCAAAGCAAAAAAAAAACGTCAGTATTGGCAGAGTGGCACAGCCAAGATACTTGGGGGGATGCTTTTAAAATCATTCAATGTGAATTAAAAAATTCGTAATTTAAAAAAACATTTTGCTAAGGAGAGGGGGGGGGGGTGAAACATCCTCAGTGATTAATGGCAACCTTTCCTGAAATTGCCCTCCTACGTGAAGGCTGATTTCCATGCCAAGGAAGTCCTTTTTGCTTCCATATTCAAGACCTTGTTCCATTTTCAGAAAACGATACGGATCAAAGTTTTTTTTACTGGAAAAGAAAGAAATAATGAAAAAAAAAGTTAACATATAACCTAATGTGAGGTTAAATAAACTATCCACAGCAACAAGTAATAAGCCAGCCATCTGATGCAGCATAACTCTGAAAAATCAATAATTATCGATCGGCAGAAAGATCGATAATTTATGGAAATAAAGTAAATCCACAGAAATGAAAACTAAGGTTTAATTATAAAAGTAAACAAAATACTAAGTGGGGGAAGGGGGGATAAAAACCCATCCTGAAATTGCCCTTCTACGTGAGGACTCATTTCCATGCCAAAGAAGTCCTTTTTGCTTTCGTATCCAAGACTTCATTTTCAGAAAACGATACAAGATGAAAAACTTTTTACTGGAAAATGATAAAATAAAAAACATATAACCTAATGTGAAGTTAAATAAAATATCCACAGCAACAAGTTGTAAGTCGGCCATCCAATTCAGCATAACTATAAAAAATATATATTTATCAATTGACCAATAGATTTAGTATAATTCATGGGAATAAAATAAATCCACAAAAATGAAAGCTAAGGTTTAATTATAGAAAGAAATGCAATACTACTACCTTTAAGAAGGGAGTGTATATTCTACTTGAGTTAAATATATTGTGCTTATAAACAACTTGTTATTCAGCCACTTAACAGATGGCCCACTGTCACACATGTGATCGAGCAATTTGAACACCTTCAACTTTCTCCTTTTACTAAGGAGAGGGGGGGAAAGTTGAACACCTTCAACTTTCCCCCCCCCCTCTCCTTAGCAAAATGTTTTTTTAAATTACGAATTTTTTAATTCATATTGAATGATTTTAAAAGCATCCCCCCAAGTATCTTGGCTGTGCCACTCTGCCAATACTGACGTTTTTTTTTTTGCTTTGGTGGACTGACTTTTCGCACTTAACAAAGATTCCTTCTCCTCTTACCAGACTCTGCATAAATACTGAGTTACAAAGATTCCTTCTTCTCTTACCAGACTCTGCATAAATAGCTTTGACCTATGAAGACTTTTCTTTGGTTACAGTTTTGATCTGAAGAACAAGAGAAACACATAGAATGCTGGGATAATGATATAAATGAAAAAAATAATTCTGGGATTACTGAAATAGGTTTATGGCAGAAAAGAGTATAAAATAGGGGGGGAGGGGGGGGTGATATGTACTTTGTAATTATTTTTAAAATCATCCATTTTGAAAAATAGCAGTGTTTTTAATTTCTAGATTTCCAAAACTTAAGGAAAAATTTGTTGATAATAGTTCAAATCAAACTTGTGAGTTTAAATCAGAAGGTTGCTTCAGCAAAAAGGTACATTAACAAGCAAATTGGCAATACCGTGTAGCACTTCTAAGAAATGGAAATCAGAGGCTTTAACAAATTATTTATATTATAATTAAATAAAATATGCATCAAATGAAAAAAAAATATTATTTTTCAAACTCGAATTGTGTATTTTTAAAAGATATATCTAGGAAAATTTTCAAATGGCAATTTTATTTTTAAAAAAACAAAATTTTATGATGTACAAAAAACATCAACTGATGTCCTTGACCATTCATTGCAATTTCTGTCAACGTCTTTGTTCAACAGTGACCTGGAAAGGGCTAATGGAATTTTGACATTCAAAATTTGTTTGTTTATTTACCTGATTATTTTATTCATTGAAGTGGTTAAATAAGAGCACATCATCATTGCATATTTTTTTGCTGTTTTCATTATTTTAGATTTGAACTTTTAAAACAGGTTAGGGAGAAATATTCATTCTATTCAGCAACCATGGTATCCAAGACAAAATTATATATTTCTACTGTGACAAATGTGTTTTGGGAAAAAATAATGTATACTGAACATGAATAATAAATTTTAGGCTTCTCTGTTTATTCATTGTCATGACACAACACTATTGAAAGTCTGTAATGAGCATTCAAAAAATTCTTGGCATGTGTCTGCAGATTTGCATTAATTCCTCTGAAGTTAACAAGCTATGACTTGCTTGAAAGCTTGGTCTAATTCCTGTTTATTCATTGTCATGACACAACACTATTGAAAGTCTGTGGTGGGCATTCAAAATGTTCTTCATGTGTGTCTGCAGATTTGCATTAATTCCTCCGAAGTTAATGAGCTATGACTTGTTTGAAAACTTAGTCTAAACTTGTTGCAACGTGTTAAAAACAAAGGCTGTGTCATCATTTGTCTCTTTGCTGGTGGCACATAAAGTTTGGTCTGCAAAATCTGTTCATTGTTGCTATGGAGACTTAAAGATGGAGGAAAGATTTTACATTTTCACAAGATGCAACTTGGAGATGAGGGGGGGGGGGGGGGATTCAAGCTGATTTATCTCAAATATATGGGGATCATGCCTGTTCATGTGGCACTTACAGGATGGATCCATAAATTCAGAGGACAGAGCTTCAAAGACCTCTATAATGCAGGAAGATCAAAGGAGGTCATGAATGAGAGAACCATCGCTGCTGTTTGTGAACTTATTAATTACCACATGGTAATGTGCGGGTTTTTCTTAATAAGTTTAGGTGTCAATGTATCAATTGGCAGTGTGGAAATGGTTATTCATCAACATTTAAAGTTCTAAAAAGTTCTGTGTCAATTCCCCACAAAGTAACAGAACAGAAAAAAAAGGACTAGAGTCAACTTGTGTAAGAAGATGCTGCAGTGTTTGAACCTAGTGGCCCCAAACGGTTAACAGACATTGTAACGTGCTGAGATGTGGTTTTATTACTATACAGCTCCTAGAAATATTGACAACTATGTCTGTGTATTTTTATTTTTTACTTTCAAACACTGCCTTTAAGAAAACACAATGATCACATCTCCCCTCTCCCATCCTGAATCTCAAGGGTGGGGGCATCTCAGTCAGTAGTGTGTCAGTTTCATAATCTGCAGTTCCCAAGTTCGAGTCTCAGCTGGGTCAGCATTGAGATTTATCTCTGCTAAACTCCCTGCCCTGCCCACAATCAGTAGGGGACACCAATGGGCTTGAAAAGGTGCCGTCTGACAGATAGGACATTAAGCTGTAGCTCCATGTGCAGGAGAGCCATACCCTGTGCACATTAAAGAACACACTGAATGGCCTTGACAGGAGGTTACCATCTGTCTCCCAACATCTGTCCCAGTGGGTCCTCTCTCCCAAATTTTTTTAAGCCTTTGGGGTCCTTGTGACCTGGCCATTTAACCCATTGAGTGCAAAAAGTGCTGCTCAAAGGTAAAAACAACCCACCCATCCTGAATCTTCATAAGGGAGATAAAAAAAAAAAAATAAATACCCCCTCAAGCAGCTGCTTGCCACAGAGGTCTGACAGGAGCCTGTCAGTTTATATGCCACAGTAGAAGGTCTGAAAGGATGGCAGGACCTCAGCAGAAAAATGACACGAACAGCCATGCCTTACCCGGGGCTCGAACCCAGGTCCCTTAGATCAGTAGCCAAGAGCGCTAACCACTCGGCCATGGGACGGCCATAAGGGAGATACACTTCATAAATTGAAAATTGCTTTAAGATGGTGTACTGCATGCAAAAAGCAGTTGTTTTGAAAACCTATGAGATTGAAAAGACAAAAATGTGTTTTTGACTAAATTATGAGCGAAAAATAGCGCATAGAATATAAAGTGCCTACAAAATATAGAGAAATTCCCATTTTATGTCAATGAGAATCTAACTTTGAAGTTCTTTAACTTCTAAAATATGCATTTAATGGGAAAACATAACTGAAATCTATTTAAATCTCAATTTTTAACAATATTCATTATTTTTGACAATATTCATTCAGTGTTTAAAGAGTTATGGAAGCTAGAATATTTCACAACAGTAAACAGTAATGCATCATAAGACTTTACCTCAAAAATTTATTAAAGCTTAAATAATAAGTATTGTTTCAATTCATTTAATAAAATAAAATACATTTTAAAGTTTGTGTAATGATTATTTCAGTATAGACAGTTATAAATTATTTTTATAAAACAATATAATTGTTAACTATTCCAGCTTCCATAATTCTTTAAATACTGAATGATAAATGTTGGCTCATTTGTAAAATCAAGATTTAAATAGATTTCATTGCGATCTTTATCTGAAATCGGTTTTTCCATTAAATGCATATTATAGAAGTTATAAAGCTTTGAAGTTTTTTTCCATTGACATACCATGGAAAGTCTCTAAATATATTGGTAGGGTAGTACATTTAAAATGTAATAGGATGTTATTTATTTTTATACAATTATTTGTTTTATAGTTTTTGTAAATTAACCATAAGAGATTTATGCTTTTATTCCAGAAATTTCAAGAGGGAAGAAACAAACGAGAGCTTTCTTCAGAGAAAATAAAGGAAGAAAGAAAAAAGACTGTACAAAGGCTAAAATTATATAAGCAGGTATAAAATTGAGTTCAGTGAATGTAATTTTTATTTTGTTTGTTATCCTTCACTTATTATAGAATAATGTGAATTTTCACTTCTGTACCTAATTACCATAAACATTTTGATAACAGTTAAGTGCATAATAAATGGCAGCCCTTGATGACCATTTTTATTCTACCATATAGTGATATATCCAATAGTTTACAAATTTTGGGGATTCATGATCTTTCCTTCTTTACTACACTTATCAGGTGCCACAGTGGGGCATAAAATCCTGTGAATATCCTTTACTCAACAGTTGGTGTTATTAGATTAAGACCCTTGGCCGATTATAGCAATTCTGATTTCATTCTTTTCTAGTTTATTTAATAATTTTCGGGTGTATTAAAGAGAGCATTGGCCTGCTTTCTCCCTTTGTTGTCTTTTGCAGATGATAACTTCCCTATAGAATCCAATGCAGACATGATCTTGGAAACTGCTTCTTGGGAAACGTTACCTAGTTCAGCTGTCTTAGGGACAAGCTACTGCCAAACATGCTCCAATAATCATGCTTCTTTCGAAATCACTATGGTCTCTTGATAACATGGTACCAATAATTACATGCAATTATGCCAAGTTTGCCTTTATAGACATGTAACTAAGCATGCTGGGATGTCATTTCATGCCTTCATAAGTGGCACATAGATGCCTCTCTTTTAGCATACACCAAAGACTTTCCATGAATCTTGGTGTTTCCATTTTTCTTCCCGTTATCTATAACTTCAAATTTTTTTTATACTCAGACACAAGGCTATATATAATGGGTAATCCCTCTTTGTAGCATGCTAACAGAATCACATTTCAACATAGTAGAAGTAGTAATAAAAGCACATTCATTGTAATGGTATAACTGTGAACATTACTTTGATGATATGTTTTTGAATTGAGAGTATGAGGTTGATATACTAAGCAGACTTTGTAAAAACAATAATTACCCAACAATCAGTTTCACTACAGAATTGGAAGCAAAAATCATCATTCATGAATATTCTTATAAAGAGAATGGAAATCTACTGAAAGCTCTCAACAGTATTTATTTGCATCCCATTCAATTCCTGTCATCCCAGAAACACAAGGTAATGATATAGTGGTTAAAAGATTGTGTAATAATCTCACAATCTATTGCTACAATAAGATCATTCACTCGATTGAAATCTGAAGTTTATAAGAATCAACAGCATATACTGCCTGATTACAAGTTTTTGTTCATAACTATATCTTTTTTATGATTATCATAATTTTGCTGATTTTTTTCATATGCCAGTCTCCAAATCCACAATAAGGTTACTTTGGACTAGGATTTAATCTTCTTTAATCATTCCATAACATGAGCACAAATCAGTGTCCTTGAAGCTCACGCCTTATGAAACAACAGATATGCCTAACAATTACCATCACAAAATAAGCCTTGAGAGAATCATTTTAAAAATATATTAGCAAAAATAAACTTGTAAAGTAAGTCAATGTTCATAGGCATTGCCAGACGATATGAAAAAGCAACAATTTTTCATTCATCCCTGAAAATATAATTTAACGTCAGTCTTGTATCTAGCAAATGATGAAGTAAAGAAGCTCATAAAATATTTTGTATTTTCAAGGACAGAAATACAGAAGAACCATTTTTTTAAGTGAACAAACAATTTACTAACAAAATTAACCATACAGTAACTTTGAGTTTGATCTTCAACAATATTTTCATCAAATTTCAATTGAGTCAAGAGAGATCTTTACTTATTACTACAGTATATTTAATGCAATTTCTGTAGCTTATGAGATAATATGCATTCAAATGTTTACCTATCACAGAATCAGGTCTTTCAATCTCGTTCTTATACCCACTTCAGAAAGACTGCTGAACTCAAAGGTTTGATAAACTGTGCACCACCTACAGTGAAATGGAGGTTGGCTCAGCCAGTATTGTACCAGCTCACAATCTAATGTTTAAGTCCCAACTGTGCCTGCATTGAGAATTTCTCCATTAACCCTTTTTCTGCTCACAGTGAGAAAGGGTACATCTGATGGTCTTAAAAAGGTTACTGTTTATCAAATGAGATGTTAAACATGATCTTGTGTACAGGAAAGCCATCCCCTGTACACAGTGCTGTCATGGTATGATAGGCATCCAGGAAAATGCCTAGAGTGCCATTTGGGTAGGGGTGCTTTGTCGTTGTGCGGAATATTTAATTTAGTTAATGTGGGTGAATCGCCTCACAATATTGTGGTGTAAAGAGGAACATGTTGATAAGCTAGTCGACATGTTCCTAGCCCGGAGAAAAAAATTCAAATTTAATTGTTTCTGATAATATATTAACATATTTTGTTATTTTCATTTGAAATGAAGAATATAAAAAATTTGTATAAATAGATTTAAAAATTGATTGATTTATTTATGCATTATAGAATTATCCTATTTGTCAATTTAATAGTATTAAATATAGAGAATGTTTGAATATATGTATAAAATTGACAAATTGCAGCTTTAACTCCAGTTGTAATGCTGCAAGCTTGGCTGCTATTGCACATCATTCAGTGTTGTTAAATAAAATTTCATTAGGTTAACTAATGTTGGGGTTCTGAAGAACAGAGTCTCCCAAATGCACTCAAAAGACAGTGATTGACCAAATGGTGTATAACAGCATTAGCAGTGGAGGAGAGATTAATTAGCGGCTGGTAGCTCAGTGATCAGAGCACCTGACATTTCATCAAGATTTTGTGGGTTCAGATCCCACCCAGCTCAAGACAATTTTTTTTCTGCACCCATCTTCATCTTGTTACTTTAAAATAGCTTAATAGTGGTTAAATACTCAGTAAATGTTAACTAACCTTTTTTCCTTTTTATAAAACCATGTGCTCATCCACAAATTACATTTATTAATATAGTTAAAAGCCTTGAAATTTATTTGCTTAGGAAATATCAATTGTTGAAATTCTAAACATTCCTCAAGAATCTATTTGAGTGAAAAGATTTGCTCTAAGCAAGTCAAATTCCTGCAGAACATTTCAATTATGCAAAAAAAAATATCTTGAATCAGTGGCATAGCCAATATATTTGGGAAATGGGGGGAATGTAAAGAATTTTGTTTTGTATCTTTGCTAATATAAAATTGATGAACTAAGGATGTTTTTGAAAATAAAATCATTCAGAGGGAAGAGATTTAACCTTTTCAGTATCATACCAGCCCAAATTGGCCAAGATTTTAAATGGACTCATCCAATCAGTGCCATGTTTTTGCTCCTCACTACCTCCTACTTGCAGTTTGGGCCAGTATGGTAAAGAAAGGTTTAAACCTCAAATCTCCTCTCACCCTGATTAAACTATTCTGAACAGAAAGTAGACTGCAAAAATAATTGTAGATGGCATAAGAACTTCAATCATCCTTATCCCTTTATAATCCTTACATTCAATTTTGTTTTTCCTATACAAAACACTTATCATCCAGTACAATTCTCTATTGTTATGCTATCCACTTTATATGCATTGTCAGCCAGGCCAACAAGCCAAATATTCTTATCAGATTACAATCGATCCCTTAATGTATATAAAATTCCTTGTAATTTTGTTAAGATTAATAGGGAATTTATTCACTTTGTTCCTACATTATATTATGTATCAGAAATCAGTTCCTCTGTCTTATCATTCAAGTTACTCTTTCTTCTGTGTTTCTTTTTACCAGGACAGCACTATTGGTTTTTAGACTGTTTAAAATAATTTAATTTTTCCAAAATCTCTGTTACAAGCAAACGCATTTTTCACAATGTGTAGTCTACCCATCAAGTAAGCCTGGCTATTTGTGGATCTTCCAGATTTCATTGTTGAAGGAAATTCTTTTAGCATATGCACATTTCTTAAGCTTTAGCTGTAAGACCCTTTTAACAAGATAATGATACACACCTTTTCAACTTCCCTATAAGATCTGGTTTTCTAACAGAAGTAGTCCATTTACTATTGACACATAATTGCATTCCTGTGTAACCCACATGTAATTTATAATGTTATGTTTTAAGTGTTTATTATTCTCAAACCATTGAGTTTACCTGTAAATGATCTCCTTTGCTAGTGAAAACTTACAAATGCCATTCGGACTTATCACTCAACCCCAAGATATAAAAAAACATATATGAAAAATGCAAAATCTGAGTCACAACCAACTTTGGCAGTAAAGTCCTTGAGCATAAGAGTAATATTTCCTTTTCTAAGAGAATTAATTAAATATATCCTGAAATTATTCATAAAACCTGGACTGCTATGAAACTCTACACTTGGATCATAAGGAATAAGTTCCCATAATGTATAACTTCAAGTGTCTATTTTATGATTAGACAATAGATGTATCCTTCTCCCAGTACCCAAGAGGAATAGCTTACTTGCCTAAAGAATGAAGTATAAATGTCTGTAGATATGTGTTGATGTACAAAATATAATAAATGCCTGAGAAATAGGTCTCTTACATATTGCAAACTCTGCCACAAAAAGAAAATGAACAAAAACTAGTTGGATAATTATTATAGGTTTTATATGAAATTATTTGCATATGTATTCCTATAACTTTTCTTTTGTGCATCTGCTTTATTAAACTTTGATAAATTAGAATATTGTTATCGCTAATCTATACTTTAAATTTTAATTAATCATGCCTTTAAATTTAAGTATTTTTTAATGATGTCCATGTCCTCCCAATATTGCAGCAGTCATATTCTGTAATAACTGCTAATTTTCTTTGATAAATATGTGTATACAGTGTTACTAATATGTACCTAAATATAACAGTATGTAATGCAAAATCATGTCTACTAAGCTAAGTGTAAGGTATAAGTTCGTGTACTCTATGCAAATTGCTACATTATAGAAAGTAAATCCAATAGCATTTTTGTGTACATCTCTAAATCAAGAGCAAAATGCATCTGAAGTTCTGCATCAGATCCCTGATGCTGTTCCATATCATGGTATTCCTTAGGGCCATTGGTTAATTCTAATGGCCCTGTGACATGCCTACGGCACATTGCATATACTCCAGTTCCCGTCGGTGTTTCCATTATTTTGATAAACCCCTGTATATTCTTAATAGACCTAATTATGAGTCTCCCAGAATCTAATTATGGCATATAGAATAAAATTTGAAGTAAACAAACTTTTAATCAGTATAATTATAATGTGTGTTGAATTCATATTCCTAAATATTTTAAAATGTTTAATTCATATATAAGAAATACTAACTGCTAAGCATATTTACTCTACATAATATCAGATGAGCAGCAAAGATATTGATTTTTCTTTAGCATTCACAATGTGTAGTGTGATGCTTTACAATTATAATACATAGCAAAGTGAATGATTAAGAGTCTTAAAATTTTCTTTCATCCTCTATAGAAGTACAGTGAGTCTTCATCTAGAAGTAAGAACGTCACAGTGGATGCTGAAGAGCATTTTAATGTAACAGAACAGACACTGGAAGCCAAGAAAACTAAAAATATTAAGCAATCTATTGAATCATTCAAAATGCAAAAGGAAAAGAACAAACCTATGTGTACAACTACTAGTTTTGACCAAGAACAATTTTCAAATGATGTAAACTCCATTTCAAGTCTACATCCAACATATCTACCACCTTCTACAGATGAATTCCTGCCACCACCACCACCACCTTCTACAGATGAATTCCTGCCACCACCACCACCTTCATTAATGCTACCCTCCACTGATGATTTTTTACCTCTACCTCCACCTCCATTAACACCATCCTCTATTGATGAATTTCTACCACCACCTCCATTAATGCAACCTCCTATAGATAAATTCATGTTGCCACCGCCGCCGCCACCGCCGCCACCACCTCCTCCTCCACCACCTCCTCCTCCACCACCACCACCTCCACCACCACCAGTAGATTTTTCAGTACTTGCAAACTATTCTTTGAAACAAATCAAAGATTCTAGTCTTTCTTCAGTTACAAAAGAACTGGAAAATTCAAAGAAAGAAAAGATCACTGTACAGCCTGTTAATATAGAAGAGATTTTATCTGTCCGAAGTAAATTAAAGAAAGCTTCAATTGGTAAGTTTTGTATTTTATTTTTTTAAACAAGTTAACCTTTTAAAGTCAGATAGGTGTATATATTCTATGTTGAAAAATATAGTGTCCGGACACTTTTTTCAACGTAGTGTTATGAAGTAATGATGAACTGATTGTATTAAAATAAAAAATATCCCTCAAGCAGCTGCTTGCCACAGAGGTCTGACAGGAGCCTGTCAGCTTAATTCACCATAGTAGAAGGTCTCTGAGGATGGCGGGACCTCAGCAGAAAAACAACACGAACATCCAGGCCTTACCTGGGGCTTGAATCCAGGTCCCTTAAATCAGTAGCCAAGCACACTAACCACTCAGCCATAGGATATATTATTTTATATGTTCATTAAAGGGTTAATAATAACTTTTTACTAAAAACCTTTATAATCACATATTTTTGGCACGCATGCTAATAGTTTATGCATTGATTGTATAGTATCATTGAAAAATCATTTGTTTGTATACAAATGGCAAAAGAAATTTATATATATATGTGTGTTTTGTATAATTAAATAACTTATATACTACCCTAAAGGCTGAAATTATTAAAAAAAACAATAGATAAAATTCTTTGAAGATCATTGTTAATTTATCAAACTTTATAAATTCAGAAATTTAATTTTTGCTGATACTTTTAAATATTATATTTAACATAGATTTCATCATCAGCAATAGCAATCATCTGATGATGAATTAATATTATGTTTAATAAGGTTCTTGAAAATTAATGCTTAATTATTAAGTTAAGTTTAACTTATACAGTTAAGTTGCCGTCCCATGGCCAAGTGGTTAGCATGCTTGGCTACTGATCTAAGGGACCTGGGTTCGAGCCCCTGGTAAGGCATGGATGTTCGTGTTGTTTTTCTGCTGAGGTCCTGCCAGCCTCACAGACCTTCTACTGTGGCATATAAACTGACGGGCTCCTATCAGACCTCTGTGGCAAGCAGCTGCTTGAGGGGGTATTTATTTATTTATTTTTTACAGTTAAGTAAATATCCTAATAGATGTTTATATTACTCTTTCTTAGAAAATATTTTGGTCTTAGATACTCAATTTTTGCTTTATGAAAATTTAATTGAATAGCCTTGCTTAGACTTATAAGGCTAAGAGAGTAAAACTCAAAGCCACAGCTTGATTGACATTTTTTTTTTGAGGAACTTGATTTAACCTTTACTTGATCTAAAACTCTAGATCCATACACATTCCTGGTTTATGCACATAGTTCTTATAAATTGCTTATTCTCTGTCACATTTTAAACTGGTTAATGATAAAACATGCTCTGAAAGTTGTGTTCACCTAATCATGCTCTCCAATGCTATATGTCTCTCTCCATTATAAAACAAGCATTGCCTGTCAGATGTATTCACATTTTTTACAGGGTTGCACACATACCTGGTAAAGTTTGAAAATTCTAAAATCTGATTGTGAAAAATGGGGCACTTATGGTCTTGAAAATGCCATCATCTGTCAGGTTGTACATTAAGCTGTGGCCACATATGGATGTAAAGAACATACTGTATATCCTTGGCAGGAAACTACCATTGTCTCCAAACAGCTTCCAGTGGATCCTCTTTCTCAAAGTTCTTTAATCCCTTAGAGCATATAATGGGAGTGGCCTGGCCATTTACCCATTATGTGCAAAAATGTGCCACTCTTAGGTAAATCAATCCAATGAATTTTTTTTACCATGCTTAGAATATCAGGGTGATATAAATTTTAAATAAAATTTAGTTTTAATATAATAATTAAAAACCAAACTGACTCAGTTTAAATTCACCAGATAAAGTATAATTATATAAGATACAGAATAATGTAATAAGGAAATTAGATACAATTGCCAAACTAAGATACATCTCAGTGCAAATTGTAAATCTGATCATAGCCTGATGAGTCTTGTAAAAGTAGAATTAACCCTTAAAGTGCCAGGGTTTTTTTTTTTCTCTAAAAATGTAATTCAACTTCTAAGCCATATTATGAAACATCTAATGAATGAAATAGTTCACATTGCATATTAAGAGAAAGAGCATTTATTCTGAATAAAAAGTATAAAAATTGAAAAGGGAAAAAAAATGGAGGTAAGCATAAAAAACATATTGCAAGGACATTTGTAGTGATTTTTAAAAACTGTTTAATCAGCTCTTGGCACTGTAACAGTTAAAGATAATATTAAAATTCTCTATCTAAAATGAAATAAATTATTTTAAAAATACTATAATAGTCAGTAATTTTGCATTAAGCATAAAACCTTATCAGGTTTTATTTCAAATGAGTAGCATCAGTTGGACATCTGATGGTAAAAAAACCTTGATACTGTGCTAATTTCCAAAAACATTTATATTTTACTTTTTTGTATATAATTTAATAGAATTAATATAATTTTTAGTATGTTTTAACTAGCATAAAGTTGACCCATAAAAGTGAGCAAAATTGTACACTTTCAGATTGATTGAAAAAAATGTATTGATTGAAAAACGCCAAACAGGATATACAACATCAGTGTACAGGAAGCCTACATTTACTCCTAATATAATTCAGGCTACATCAGCACAGTTGTAGAACAACAAAGCAGTAATTTAAATTCTTATTTTTACCGGTGTGATGGTCCACCCATTCACTTTTACTGTTCCTTAACCAGTTTTACTTTATTTACATTATTTTTATCATTTTGGGGATTATTACATTTTTTTGGACTGATTGCAATTCTCGTTTCCGAGCAGTAGAAGTTGCATATGCGCAACTCCAACCTTTTGATTGTCAGCCACTAATGCGCGTGTGTAGGACATGACCCCTCTTGTGTCATAGCTAACACGATCGTCAGATCATGCAAACAGACGTGCCAGATTTGTATGCTGCATGTTATAACTAAGTGACATTGGTCACAGAATCAGTTAGATAGTAAAGTATAGGAGTCAGAATTGACAGTAGATCCAGAAATAGTAGAGATGTAGAAGTAGTCAGAATTGACATGTAGTGGGGAGAGTGCTGTTAGTGGAGATGTAGATAGATGTGAGTTGTTAGTACTCCAACTTTTGTATTGAATTTGGTGAGTCTTTTGAATTTTTTGGAAATAAACTTTGTTTTAGAAACTTTTTAATTTTTGCTATTTTTCTCTTGAGCAACGTAAATTGATTTTTTTATTAGATTTAAACTTGACAATCCATTTTGAATTCTTACTCAATAAGTAACGCTAGCCTGTAAATGGTAGCTAGGCATAAACTGGAAGGAGAGCTGTGTAGCAATCCCTAGTGATGATGCACAGAACCGGCCAGGTCTAGCACCTAATGTCTGACCCCGCCTTCTCATGGTACAGGCTGTTAGTACCTTTCAAAAGAGATACTCTCTTTTGGAAGGGAACGGAAGGGGAGGGCTGCCAGTTCAGTATGGCCTACTGATCTGGTCATCTATGGCGACTTTTTTCTTCTTTTTTCAACCCTGCTGTGGAGTGGTCAACTTCACAGGGTCCTGGTGCTGACCATTTATACCTAGACTGGACTTGTTTATGTATTTGAGCTTGATTATTGATCCTGGACTTGCTGCACTGGTGGGCCTCTGTTGTGGGAGAATCTGCCACTGTGTTTTCTGTTTGATTCTGGTTTGCCAGCCCTAAGTGAACAGAGGCATGGGATACCTTATATCAGCTGGTGGATAATCCTAGTCAGAGGCCATCGCAGGTACCTGAACCTTACTTAGCTAGTTGGGCATCGTCAAGCCTAAACTGGAGTAATGTGTCTCAGGCAGGCCATATGACTCTTGAAAAAGTCCACTTGAAAAGGTGGTGCCTGAAGTTCCTACCAACGTCGGTGACTTTAGTGGAGGAGGAACAGGTCTTTGCCAAATGCCTGCAATCAGGGGGCTGTTTGATATTGTTGGCCCTACCAATCTCAACAAACCTAATTTCTTTAAAAATCCTACTAATCATCTTCTCTCTGCAAGAACATGGAATGTGAGGATATTATAAATAAAAAAATAATAAATACCCTCTCAAGCAGCTGCTTGCCACAGAGGTCTGACAGGAGCCTGATCAGTTTATATGCCAAAGTAGAAGATCTGAGAGGATGGCAGGACCTCAGCAGAAAAACAACACATACAACCATGCCTTAAATCCTGGGCTCGAACCCATGTCCCTAAGATCAGTAGCCAAGGTAGCCAAGTGTGCTAACCACTCGGCCATGGGACGGCTGTGAGGATATTACATAGATATTATTCTCTTGATGTCCTCGTGCAGGAATTCCAGCGCTATAACCTAGATATTCTAGGCTTGCAAGAGACCAGATGGACAGGTAAAGGTGAGATACTTAATAATAACTTTAAATTTCTCTTTACAGGGAGGGAGGATGGAAAGCATCACCAAGGCATGGGTCTGCTGCTCAGCAGACATGCTAGTGATGCCCTTCTAGGATATGAGTGCATTAATGAAAGGTTTCGTACAGAAAAATTTCAGACAAGCATTAAAGACCTGAGTGTTATCTGCTGTTATGCCCACACTGAGAATACTGATGAGGATGAGAAGGATAGGTTGGAAGTTGTCCTAACAGAACTAGCCCATTTGCTGTTAAATAATATATAATCAATCATATTCTTATGCAGCCCATCAGTTGAAACCCATGTGTACTTATGTATGTTGCAGTGTTTGTAATAAGTGTTAGTTATTCTGAAACCATTGAGTTTACTTACCTATAGGAGACGTTGCCCATTGCAGCTACCAATACTAAAAGGGCCTATCACTCCTCCCCAAAGGTCAGAGTCAGTACCAACTTTGGCATTGAAGTCACCTCTAGAACAAGGGTAATATCTCCTTTCTTGACAGAATTCAAAATATCCGGAAGTTGTCTGTAAATCCTATCATTCTCCTCACCGGCATCCTCATTGGGGGATAACAGCAGATAACATTCAAGTCTTTAATACTTGTCTGAAATTTTGCTGTAAAAAAACCTTTCATTAATGCACTTATATCCTTGAAGAGCATCACTAGCATGTTATTTACTTATCACTAGCATGCTATGTTTATTGAGAGTGAGAATGCCAACAATATCTTGGTGATGCTTATTATCTTCCCTCCCTAAAAAGAGAAGTTTAAGATAATTTTTAAGAATCTGACCTTTATCTGACCATTTGGTCTCTTGCAAGCTGAGAATATCTGAATTATAATGGTGGAATTCTTGTTTGAGGACATGAATAGAATAATCTCTGTGCAGAGTCCTCACATTCCAACACCTATGGAGAAAAAAATGATTAGTGGGATGTTTAAAAAAAAACTCTGTTTATTGAGAGATGGAATTCCAACAATATCAAACAACCCCTTAATTGCAGGCATGGGGCAAAGACCCATCCCCCCACATTTCAGGTCCCTATGATGACCTCTGCTCAGGATTATCCACCAGCTGATAAAACATATCCTGTGAATCTATTCACTTGGGGCTGTCAACCCAATGAACAAACAGAAAACACAGTGGATTATTTTTCCCTCCACAGACCACTACCAGTGCTCAAGCTCAGTGCCATAATTCCATTCAGGTTGGTATATATGGTCAGCACCAGGACACTGTGTGGATGACCACTCCTCAGCAGGGTAAAAAAAAAAGTAGCCCATGTTGTCCAGATCAGTAGGCCACACTGATCTGGTAACCGTCCCCTTCCTTTCCCTTCCACAAGAAAGTATCTCTTTTGAAAGGTACTAACAGCCTGCACCACGAGAAGGCAGGAGTTGGACATTAGATGCTAGGCATGGCCAGTTCTGTGCATCATCACAGGGGACTGGTGCATAGCTCTCCTTCCAGTGACTACCTAGCTACCATTTGAATAAGGAAATTAAATTATATTTATGAAATAGCACAACAAGCTGGTTACCAAAAAATAGAATTGATAAAATTAAAAGAATGTAAAGTTTCAAATAAAATAGGATCTCAAACTCTCTCCCCTGCGCAAATCCACACACACACACACACCCAAGAGAATTAATTTATATAATAAGCAATACCATAATCCAAAAATTCACTGAAACTATTCAGTAAATATTATGAAATTATAATATACAATTCCCTGTCAAAATTACAATACAAGAAGTATTAAACATTTAATAATAAATAACAGAGCAGAATCACCCCTCAGGCAGTGTGTATAATATTTAATTAAATGATTGTAATCATATTTTAAAAGATAAAAACAATTATATGTGAAGAACATTTTGAATAAAAACAATTACATAGGAAGAACATATTAAACTCTGAAGGTATGAATGCGGGAACAGCTGAATGACCTAAATAGAAATCAACTAAAAACCAATTCTTATTTGAAAGCATTATTGTACAGAAGTAAATCATAAACAAAAAGAAAACAGATAATTCTGAACAATAATAGCATCCTTTATTGTAAACAAATGCTTTGTTACCAGTTCCATTCTTCTTCCATGTCAGAGTATAAAAGAGATTCTGTATATTTGTTGACTGATATTGTGGAGGTAAGTGAGAAAAGTTAAATTACAGTTTATAAACAAATTTTAATTTACGCTCAACAAATATAACTAGCTGAGTATTATTATTCCTTTTTCTCAGTTTGCAGATTTTTTTTTTTCTTGTTGCAGATTCTCCAAAGTCGAAGCCATTAAGGAAGGGTAGTGAAAGCTCAACTGACTTTAGTACTCTTTTACAATCAACAATGATGCGTATTCGTCATATGACCAAAGACTCTGATTTAGAATCAGATTCAGATAGTAGTTTTGATTTTGATTAATAAACTGAATTAATAATGTGTATTATCTGCATAATATGACTGAAATAATATATTTTACTGATATAAATCTAAACTTAATGGCTGAAATGCCTTTTTCCAGTACTCAGATGCAAGCAGAAATTACTAATAAGTTAGCTATCCATTCTCTAATGGCTAGATGCTAAACTTGCACTAGCAATAGCTAGTTTTTAAATCTACCACCATTCTGATAATGGCCTACTTCACAGGTCATTTTTATACTTAACATTAGGAATGTGCAAGGCTTAAGCTTTTGAAGCAGAACCAAACATTTTGGACCAGTTTAAAGTCAAATCTTTGAAATCTGAAAGCTTGAGAGACCATTGGACCTAATGTGAAAGATGAGCTGAACTTCTTGAGCTTTCCACTTGCATTTGTAATGTTGTTTTACTGTTAAAGTAGTCAAAATCACAATTCCATATTGTGCATGAAAAAGCAATATAATAATTCACTGCTCATCAAAGTTAAAACACTGAGTATGAAAATAGTTTCTCATAGATTGTAGAGGTAGATGTGTAAAATTTGGAGAGATGTGTGGTTAATGTTTAGTAATATGATTCAAAACAAATTGAAAGTTCATTATTAAATCCTACATGATATTAAAATAAAAAAATTCCAAAACCAAGTTAGAATATGGTAATGGTGAAATATACTTAATAATGAGTTTTGATTTCTCTAACGGCAATAATACAAATGTTTTGAACAAGTGCAGACTTCACATTACTAATTCATGCAACCTATCAGAGTGTCCAGAAAACATGGGAATAATGGCCTTTGATTCAAGAGTACCCCCTGAATTCAGGAAAACTTGTTGAAGGTCACCAATACATTACAATCGTAATAGTTTAAGTCTGGACTATATGCAGGGATGTATTAAAGATATCAGAACCTCAGATGGTTGTCTGCCATGGCTCCCTACCCTTCACATGCACATCTAAGTCATGCAGGTGTCACTCTGGTTTTGTTCTCATTGATATTATGAGTACTGATCTAAAATAACTGAACTATGATAAAGAGAATTTAAATTATCAAGATTATTCTAATTACCCCTAAAGTTGTATGCCTGGCCCAAAGGTGTGCTAGTCTTGTCTCTTCCCTCTTCGTCATTAACTATACGTAGGACATTTCATTTGCTGGATATTGCATTCTTCAAAATATTTATTTATGTGTTTATTTTCATATTCAGGCCTTCTCATACAAGGACCTGCCCTATTCAATCTGAAGTCTGCTGCCCACTGATTCAGTAGAGCTAACACAACAAAATGTTTGCCTGCTGGAACAGTAGCTAGTTCCCTAACCACTATGGCAGTCGAGGGTTCCTGTGAACAGTAATGGCAAGCCACATAAAACAAGATTGATATCAAACAATCTTTATGTGGCTGCCATTATTGTCCTTAGAAAAAAGTCCTCACTAACTGAACCTGCATAGAGTTTTATGTAAGGATCATGTCTCTGTGTGTGTCAATGTTTATGCCATATGGAAAAACAAATATATGGGAGAGATTTATTGGAAATGCCAAAATTGGTAGCTCCATATATAAGGCTGTCCTTCCCCAGACAAATATATTATTCAAACTTGTGCAATTTTTTGTCTAATATCAGATAGCAGATAAAGTCCTCCACTCCTCTGTATATGAGAATTCATGAATCACTCTTAATGGAAATTGCAACTTATATGCAAACAGATATTGCTTACTTAGAAGGATTCAGACTGACTTGCTGTCAACACTAATTCGGTAGGGCTGTCTATTCCTAGAATGAGTGATATACAGCCAGTGTTTCCTTTCAAAACCCACTCTAATGATGTTTTTTGAAGATAGTAGGTTCTTCCTTCCTATTGATCTCCTTTTGTTGCTGCTCTGAGGTCATCATCTTTGTCTACAAGACCTACATCGTTTAATCAGTAGGATATGATAAGAGCCATCTTGAGAAGTACATTTCAGACAACTTGAGCAGATTTTCAGACAAAATCTTCATAATTTTGAAATTGATTTCATGGTTCAGAAATTACACTATGAAGAATCTTGAAATTTTCAAAACAGATTACCTTACTTGCCTTCTTCTTGAATCAGAAAAATGATATTTATGAGGTATTAATATATTGGCTCTTTCAGATTTACTGCATGGTTACCATATCAGAACTAATAATGCCACTCACATGTTCATTATATAGGACAATCTGATTTGCAAATGTAGGCCTATATATGTAAGATACAACATGCAAAGATAAATAATATTACAATACATTACACCTATCCCTCGATTTACATGGTACTCAATTCACACAATTTTGGCTTTGCATGGTCAAAAAATGCAAAGCCAAAATTGTGTGAACCGAGTACCGTGTAAATCGAGGGATAGGTGTATTTAACTTTGCATGTTGTATCTTACATAAATATCGAGTTTTAATTTTATATTAAATATAGTTTTCGATTTATTACTACTCCCAAGCAGCTGCTTGCCACAGAGATCTAACAGGAGCCTGTCAGTATAATACAGTAGAAAGAACTGTTAGGAAAGTGAGACCTCAGCAGAAAGATAACAATAGAAAAGAAATATCCATGCTTATCCAGGGTTCGAACTAGATCCTTTATTTTGCAGCCAAGTACACTAACCATTAATCACCTGGATTACTGATTTTCTAATCCATGTTTTTAATTTTGATGAGTTGTATGCGAATATTTTTAGGCCAAATAAAAAGTTATCAAACTATTGGTTCCAGAGATTTAAAAGATTCAAGAAGAAAGCTTGAATTTGGCTCATTTTTTCTCCAAAGCTCACTTTGGCTTAGTGCAGTTTACTTTTGACTATCCCATACTCCTAATTAATGCTAACTCTATTCTGTTTTTTTCTCATCCGATTATGGCATGTATGAGCTTGAAATGTAAATTAAAAGTTTTTTAATATCAAGTCAAAATGCGTGATTTTCTAGATCAGTTAATAATTTCTGGCATATGTGAATTTGAATATGTCTCATTGAAACCTATCCAAGATTTTTCTTTAATATCAATCATTTACGTATTTGGCTTTGAAAAAATTGTTTCATTATGATGTGTAAGTATGCAAATTGCAGTTCATATAATTTCTAAATCACATATTGAAAAAGAATGAAAACTGTACAGAGTTATTGAATTTTGCCATAAAAATGTGCATTTTAAATATTAGTTTACACTGTGAAAAAAAATACATAGTAAATTTTTTGTAATATGTATATATAAATATGTAAAATATATTTTTACATTGTTTGCAATCATAAGAACTTGTTTATAGTAGTTCATCAACCGCATTGTTCATAGTAGATGTTTCTTAACATATGTGCAACTGATACTACTTGTTTATTATCCTACATTGTTCGTAGTAGATGTTTCTTAATATGTACAACTGATATTACATATATTTAATATGCAAGTTATATAATTTATTAATAAGAAACATTTTTAACTATGCTTAGTTTAATTGGAATCTGTACTATTAGTGTACAAAGAAAGTTTTATTTAGAATTATAATGAAACCATTCCTGAAGTAATGTGAATGCAATATATGAATTTTGTTTTTTGCACATTAATTTTTAAATACCAAAGTATGGAACTGTGAATGTATAAACATAGTACAGGACATCATTAAAAAATATGTTTAATACATCTGTTGGTGCATTAATCCATATAAGATAAGCAGCTGCTTCAAAATTTGGTGGGGGAAGGGAGAGGGATTTAACCTATCTTATTTTATAGTGTAGGAATTTATAATGAATGTTTTATACTGTCATTTAGACTTAAACATGTTGTATACAGGTTTTTATAGTGTACAAAAATATTGAGTTAAAAATGTTTAACTACTGTGATGGTATATATTTTGATATATATATATATCTGTACTAAGTGAAACCCAATGAAC
Organism: Ryuthela nishihirai; assembly: GCA_038380435.1. Classification (NCBI taxonomy): domain Eukaryota; kingdom Metazoa; phylum Arthropoda; class Arachnida; order Araneae; family Heptathelidae; genus Ryuthela; species Ryuthela nishihirai. The sequence goes on along the minus strand of JAWZYU010000011.1, from coordinate 41,020,338 downwards.
ATGTGTACACTTAGTTATCACATGTTAATGGGGCCATCTGGAGAGAGGGGGGGCAGAGGAACTTTTCCCCAGCTCCCTCCTTTCAGAAAATATAAATTAAAATTATTATGTATATTTAATGCTTTTTTCAAGATTTTTTAAAAATCTTTTAAATGGAGGGGAAAATATTATACTACAATGGAATTTCAGTCTCTTATGGACCCCTCTCATTGTTTTCTAGATCTGGGCCTGTTTGTTAATATATTTTGGGAAAAAATGTGCACATACATTTTCAGTTACTAATAATTGGCTTTTTGTAGCCAGATTATATGACTACTTGTGTGTGATTTAGTAATAATAAATCTAAGTACAAAAAATGAAAATGCTTTCACCAGTAATCCCACAAAAGTGATCATAATATCATGAAGTGTGAATTATGTAATTTCAGCAAATGTATCAAGAACTGATAGGATGCTTTCAGCCCACTATAAATATATATTGGACTATTTCAACAATTGTGATCAAATAAATATCAGTGTGTTATGGCTTGTTATTGTTTAGCAGATAATATATTTTTTCTTCTGAAGAAATTATTATAATATTGCATTGAATGCTTATATACTTTTGTGTCATCCATATTAAAAATAATGATCAGCTATATCAAATATATGTGAAAAAAAAATTACAAATGTAGGTATTTGGATTTTGAGCATTTTCACTCTCAAATCATATACAGGGTGTCTGACAAATAATGATGGGGTTTTGGGTTGGGTTGGGTTGTTTTACCTCTGAGCGGCACTTTTTTTTGCATACCATGGGCTAAATGGCCAGGTCACATGGACCCCGAAGGCTCAGAGAAGGTTGGGGGGAGGGGATCCACTGGAACAGCTGTTGGGAGACAGATGGTAGCCTCCTGTCAAGGCCATCCAGCGTGTTCTTTAACGTGCACAGGGTATGGCTCTCCCGTACACGGGGCCACTGCTTAACGTCCCATCTGACGGACGGCGGTCTTTCCAAGCCCATCGGTGTCCCCTACTGACCGTGGGCAGGGCGGGGAATTTTGCGGAGATAAATCTCAACGCTGACCCAGCTGGGACTCGAACCTGGGAACTACAGATTACGAGCCTGGTGCGCTACTGACTGAGCCACCCCCGCCCCAGGGGTTTTGGGAAGCACCCAAATACACAAAAGACATCACATTGAATGTTATACCTTTACATTGCCCCATTCAAATAGTTTTATGGGCATCCACCATAATTTTTCAGCAAGATGATGCACTGCCGTATTTCTCAAAAGATGTTATGGAAGTTCATAGTGCAGCATTTCTTGGCAGATGGATTGGCAAGGATGATCCAATTCGATGGCCATCATGGAGCCCTGATTTACACCCTTTGATCATTTCTTATGGGGCTTTGTAAAGAATTATGTTTACATGGACAAAATTCAAAAACTGAATCATTTGAAAGCCAGAATAAGGGAAGCAACTGAGCATTAACAAGAGATATGTTGCTGTATGTAAGCAAGAAGTGGAATACCGATTTGACATATGTAGGATCATGAATGGTGCATATGTGAAAATTCACTAATTAAACTGCCAGAGGTACGCTTTTAATTAAAATATTACTTTCATGCATATGTATATTATTTTTGTACATATTAGTCCTTTAAACCTCACCATTATTCTTTGTACACCCTGTACCTCACAACCATGTCTCATTGGTAAGTGTAGTAATTTTATTCGTTAGATTTGTTCACAGTTGACATAAAAGATTGTTATTCAAAGCAGGTATAGAACTTATCTAAAAGTAAGTATTAGCAGCTATTGAGTAGTTTAAACATTTTATAACATTAAATTAATAATCTTATAATAATTATATTAATTCTGATAAGATCCTGTTAAATATTTCAGTTTACTTCATCCATTAACTTCTTTCAGTTGCATATGAGCAAATCTGACACAAAGTATTTGAAGGCAAGAGACAGTTTCTGTAATGAGCCTCGTCTCGATTACTGCATAAAAACTTTGAGTTCAAATTTTTTGATACTCTGTTGAAAGATTTGAACCGTGCTACTCTGTTTAGATTCAATCCATGATAGTCAAGCCAAAAGAATAGTCACAACTTAATATTCAGGTTGATTCTGTGATAGATAAGAGCACATCTAATGTATTAGTCATATGTGATAAATTATTAGTTTAGTTGAAAGTACTACTACTTCATAAAGAAGGTTTTTTATTACCATTTGGATTTTTCCCTATTTGCAATATAGACTATACACTGGTATGTGCCTCTGCCTACAGATCTATATTTTCATAATATCTTGAATTTATTAATGTTGATGAAATTTCATTTCTTTTGTTTAAAACTTTGGTTTCTCTAATGACAGATCTGTCAAAATAAGTTGTGTGCTTCAGTAGGCAAATCTTTATATGGAACAAAGAATCACTCAATTTTACCTACCCTTTTCTCATCTATTCCATCATCATTTGTCTGCTTGTGTTTGTTAAAATGGTTGTTTCACCATAAGTAATTATGAACGGTCAACGAATTGACTGTTCATAATTGCTTATGTAGCAAATGAAAACTTATAATATAGAGAGTGTCACAGTTTATAAAAATCTACACCATACTTCCTTCCCTCCAAAAGAGGAGAAAGGTGTAAATGATAGCTTAACTATATGTTCTGAATGAGGAACCTACCCATTCAAAACATTATAGTTTCCAAAAGATCCCCATTAGCCCCCAAAAGGGGAGTGAAATTTCATGGGGATTAATCACAACTAGTTAATATAGTAAATGAAAACTTGTGATTTCGAGATTGTAATGGGCTACTCTAAAAGCTATTTCTAACCCTCCACCCCAACAAAAAGAGTGGTAAATTTAACGGAAGTGATTATAGCAAGTCGTGTAAGATGAAACTTTAAGACGTAGAATAGCAATGGAAAAGTAACAAATTTTCTCCAAAGCAGGGTAAAGATAAATATTTTTAGTGACGAAGCTCCCTGAAAAGTTGCCACTGAGGGGGGGAAAATGAATAGAAATTAAATTTAGAAAAAATATTTATCTCCCTATATGTGCCCAAAAAAGTGAAAGCAAAACATATTACTGATGGAAATCATTTACTTGATTCGGATTAGCTTTAAGAAAAATAGGGTGCTAAAATTGCATTCTTTTACCAATTCAGCAAAAATTGCAGATATCCTTTGAAGTTAAATGTGAATTGAGTAAGTGATCTCATCTTTTTTTTTTATTTTTTTGTTCAAGTATTTGACACAATGTACATATTTTAAACATGGTGACCTACAAAGCTATAAGCTTATTTGCAGAAGATTAAATAATATCAATTTCTGCATAAAATTTATCACAAATAATTTACAATTTATAATCAAAATTTAGCTAATCAGTTGAAAATAGCTAAGTATCAAAAAGATACGAAAATGAAAGATAATTGTATTTGTATGTTATTGGTTAATATTTTCTGAGTCATTAAATCAATAACCGATTTAAGATCAGAAAATATTAAACCAATGATAATAAGTAATATTATCATTGGTTTAATATTTTCTGATCTTAAATGTTTCTTTAATTTTTACTTTTTGAATACATAATAATATTTCGCTTTGAAGTGTGTTAAAAACAAAAGGAATTTTAAAATCATTTGCACATTTTCCGTAATTATTTTTTATTTTTGTTAATTTATTATAATTGAGGCATTGTTATGGTTTACTTTAACTGTTTTTTTTTAACTCCAAAAATTAATGTTTTTTCATCGAGAATTTTTTGTGTACAAACCATTTCAAATTATTCAACTTTCGTCTACAAACTTCATTTCAAATTATTTAACTTTTGCCCATTTTTAGAGATAAATTCAACATTTTCTGTTTCAATAGAAGATTACCAGTTCCTCCCATTAATTGTTATGCTTTTCTGTGGTTTTTAACTACAAATTCTGTGGAAAGTGTTTTTTTTAATCAATTGCATATATTTTAATAAACTGTACATTTTATTTATATATATATTTTAGGCAACTATTAATTATGTACAGTAAAGTTGGGCCCGTTTTTGAACTTGTCAGCCAGTTTTTACCAAAAAATATAGCTACGAACTGAACTATGTAGTATATGCACAGAGCCAGATGTAAATGTTCTTTTTTTTTAGGAGTAAATGTTTAAATTTATTTGGTATAAAAAATGTACTATATGACAGATGTGAAATGTGATAGCAGTACTTTTCAGAGTTAAAGATTGACATCCGTGAATTAAAAATTATTTGCTCGAGTCATTACATACTGCAAGTGTAGTTTTGTCAAAGTGAATATACACGGCAAGAAAAATAAAGTTTGAATTTTTTTATCGAAAGAGTGTGATATATATATATAACTTTCTCTTGTGGTTTTTTCCGTTATAGTTCCATACCCTGTGCACGTTAAAGAACATGCCAGATGGCCTTGACGGGAGGCAATCATCTGTCTCCCAACAGCTGTTCCAGTGGGTTCCTTCCCCCAACCTTCTCTGAGCCTTCGGGGTCCTGGTGACCTGACCATTTAGCCCATGGTGTGCAAAAAAGTGCCGCTCAGAGGTAAAACAACCGAACTTAAAACTAATTAAGCAAAGTTTTCTTCAGTCGGTTAAAATACGAACTCGTGACTTACAGATAACTTGAGTAGTCTGATATCCTTAGATATTGGCAGCTGATCAAGTTTTCCGTTAGCAGGAGTTAAATTCCATGCATTTTCAAGGGGGGGGGGGGGGGAATTTGGATTGGCTCAGTCAGTAATGTACCAGTCGCATAATCTGCAGTTACCAAATTCAAGTTCCTGAAGCCGGCATTGAGATTTATCTCCTCTGAACCCCACACTGCATTTGGTTAGAAATGAGACTGATGGACTCGGGAGGGGGGGGGGGAAAGCACTGTCCGTTATATGGGATGTAAAGTTGTGGTCCAATGTGCCGCATCCTGTGCACGTTAAAAAACATTGGATGGGCTTGACAGATTACCATCTGTCTCCTAAAAGCTATCAAGTGCCCTTCGAGCTCTTGGAGTCCTTGTAACCTAGCCATTAACTAATTGTATGCAAAAAAGAATAGTGACAAACAACCCATTCTTTGTATATTAGAAGGTAGGTAAGCACTGTAAAATAAAGTAAAAAGAATTGGCCCCTTGATGCGAAAATATAAAGATTCTATGTAACCTAGTCCAGATTATATGTTGTTAATCGTTTGTTTACTTTTTTTTAAAGTATTTAGTGAAAAAAAGGGGATTTTTAAAGGGAAATTCGCGTTTTTATCTTGGAAAATATAGTTAAACTTATCAAGACGAAGGCATATATTTGATTTCCTCTCATCTAAATTATTTCATACTGCACCAAAAGCGCTCAAAGGAATTGTTTTATTTAATCCTTTTTCGATTCCTTTTAAATACCAGTTTAGGTATAACTAATAGACCATTTTACATCACAGGTAGGGGGTAGCTATGGGGGGGAGGCTCCCCCCTCAAAGTAACTCTGAGTTGGCAAAATTCGAAGCGACTTCGTAAAATCTAGGTGAGTTGTGAAAATTTGTAATTTTTTTTTTGTAAAATTAAGGGTAGTTGTCAAAATCGAGGCAACTCTGAAAATCTAGGGCAGCTGGGAAAATCGAGACGGCAAATTCTAGAGCAGTTGGCAAAATTTGAAGCCACTTACTAAACTACTAGTGAGTTGGTACAATTGTAGGAAGTTGACAAAATTCAGGCGAGATGTAAAAATTGGGATTTTTTTTTTTCTGTAAAGTTATGGCAAAACCTTGGAGTGGGGCAAAATTCTGAGTGACTGCAAAAATTGGAGGGGAGGTGCTTTTCTCATGGTGGGTTCAGTTTAAGAAAAAGGCTCTGTTTTGCTAAAATTGAATAAAAAGATACTAAACCGATTGAAGTTTGTCAGGCTATAGAGTTGGGTTGTTTAACCTCTGAGCGGCACTTTTTTCACATAATGGCCTAAATTGCCAGGCCATAGGGACACCAAAGGCTAAGAGAAGGTTGGGGGAGGGGGACTACTGGAACAGCTGTTGAGAGACAGATGGTAGCCTCCTCTCAAGGCCATCCACAGTGTTCTTTAACGTACACAAGGTATGGCTCTCTTGCATATGGGGCCACAGCTTAACGTTCCATCCGACAGGCAGTGACTTTTCCAAGCCCATCAATGTCCCTACTGACTGTGGGCAGGGAGTGTGAGGGTATAGAAATTATGGATTTCTGATCTTATAATCTGATATGATCTGTTTAATTTACAACCACGAAAGAATAAACATGAAGCCATCATGATCTAATCAGTAAATGCTAAAATTATCAATGAATTTGTGATCACACCATTTTTTTATGGTTAAACGAAGGAAGCAAGTTTCTTATACATTGGGTGCTTCTAATGCACATATACAATGTTGAAAAAAGTGTCCGATATGTTATGTGAATGGAAAGTCATTTTCAGAGCTTCCCAACATTGAAAATAAACCCTTTACGCAAAAACTTATTGGCAATAAATTGTAGATGTCACTCAAATCTCTAAATAAATTTCCCGCAATATTCGTTTAATATTTAAAGAATGAATGGAAGCTGAAGCATTTATCTTCAACTTTTGACACTTGTGAAAAAATACTTCAATAGATAAAACACAACTCTTGTAACAATTTGTTCACTAACGTAAATATCTGAAGTTCGTACGACGATTTATTAAGATTTCATCAGTTTGGAGAAAATGTGACAATGTCAATTTTCAACAATCTTCGATCAATATTTAAATGTCATTGAAGCAGGACCATTTAACAGTGACAGACCAACCACTCTGCTACTGTCACCATCCTGATACGCAATCCTCTCGTGTGTCTCTTACTCTGTGTTGCCCAGAACCACATCTGCGAGTGTGCAAATGGTCTTCTGACCATCATACCACTACTAATACCTTTCGTCCAACGCGGTGTGCAATTTGACGAAAAGACCATTCTGCTTCTCGAAGACCCACTATATGACCTCGTTCAAACTAAAATAACTGAACAAATGTTGCATGCCTGCATCATCCAGACATGGTAACTTCTTCAAAGAGCACTGAACAACACAAGATGAATAACTTTCTTCTTCGTGGCCTAGTCCTTAAATACGCACTGTGTATATTGCATGTTGTCGTCCTCAGTGACATCATTATTTCACCCAATGACTTTCAATCTTGAATCACGGTTTCTGCTGCCCTTAACTATTAACATACTATAATATGACGTTCCTAAAGAAATTCCTTCTGGGTGTTCTTTTTCCTATTTCCACCAGTGTATATGGAGCTTGCCAGAATTGAGCTATCAAAAAAAAAAAAACCTTAGTGATAATTGTTTAAACAAACTATCTGTTCAAGCAAAATAATTTCACAGCTTTTCACTTAATATTTAGACAAGTTTAGTGATATTGCACTATTAAAGCTGTAAAGCAGTTCAAATGTAAACACCGACATCGGCTAAATACATGGTTATAAATTGCCAAAAATCCAGTTCTTCAGAGTAGAGTTGTTCCTAAACAAGAAGCTGGAGGTTCCATGTTTCGAGGATTATCACACCACTTTTTAGTTCTTTGATTCACGTGTAGTACAAGCTCACAATTTTACAGAAAGTCCGGTTGTGTGATGGAGCTTTCTTCTGTTTTTATTATTTATTAAATATGTTAGATGATGTTGTGCACCGTGTAGTTATTTTATTTTCACTATGATATAAAGTTTTAGATAGCTTAACAAGTTTACTGTGTAGTTCGCAGTAGTTCTTTTAAACTGTTATTTTTATTTGCAATATTCCTTAGTATGCAGACTGGTTTGGTACAACTGCGTGGTCATCGCTCATGTGTGTGCATTTCTTCGTTCTGCTGACAGAGGAATATAAAATACTCCAAAATCTAAGAACAAACAGTTAAAATTCTTTGCTTCAAAGTACAATAATGCCAACAAACAGATGACAATCCCACCTTACCAGAAAGCAATGAAATCTTCCCAAATAGCATCAACACGTCAGAAAAAGGAAAAAATGCATGCAATGATTTAGTCCCATTCATCTGTCAACAATGCGCAACAATCAGTACTCATGACCCTAGAACAGGAGTTGGGAACCAGAGGCTCCAGAGCCGCACACGATTCTGAACACTCGAAAAGATGACTCTTGACCCTATTTGGTTCAACATTGAACTTTGAAAATTTTTTAATGATTTACATTAAAATCAAGCACTAGAGCCGGCTGGAAGACAATAGTTTGAAAGCACTAAGACAATTCAAATGCTTTAAATTCACTCTAAATTTGATTAAGTTGGTCAGGAAAACTCAAATACAAAAGTCACACTGATGAATAGCAGATTTTTTAATAATTCTTTTCAATAGTTTTGTAGCATACACACATGATAGGGGGCGGGGGTGGCTCAGTCGGTAGCGCGCCAGGCTCGTAATCTGTAGTTTCCAGGTTCGAGTCCCAGCTGAGTCAACGTTGAGATTTATCTCCGCAAAATTCCCCGCCCTGCCCACGGTCAGTAGGGGATACCGATGGGCTTGGAAAGGCCGCCTTCCGTCGGATGGGACGTTAAGCCGTGGCCCCGTGTGCGGGAGAGCCATACCCTGTGCACGTTAAAGAACACGCTGGATGGCCTTGGCGGGAGGCTACCATCTGTCTCCCAACAGCTGTTCCAGTGGGTCCCCTCCCCCAACCTTCTCTGAGCCTTCGGGGTCCATGTGACCTGGCCATTTAGCCCATGGTGTGTAAAAAAGTGCTGCTCAGAGGTAAAACAACCCAACACACGTGATATTTTAAAATTTACGTTATAGTTTAATTTTCGTTAATGAAATAATCTGCGGTTGTTATGGCTCTGCACCGAAAAAAGACCCTTGATGAAAAAGACTAATTTTCAGCTCTCAAAATTTGTTGGTTTACCTATTTTTTGCTGTTTTGGCTTTCACCAACGAAGGGTTCCCGCCTCGTTTCGCTGACAACGCGGCTGGTCAAAACCGGTCAGCACACTAAGGAATTTTGCAGATAAGCCAGTTAAGAAGAGCTACTGCGAACTCCAATAGTAAACTTTAAACTATCTAAACCTTTATATAATAATGAAAATAAAAAAAAACTGCTGTGTACTTTCAAAAAACTGCGCAATGCACAACAAAATATCATCTCGGATGTTTAATAGCAAATAAAAAAAACAAGGAAACTCCAATTGCACAACCGGACTTTCTGTAAAATAGTGAATTTACACTGAAGTGCCGTTGAATTAGGGATAGCAACCTAGTAATGTGTTGGACCCCCTCTAGCTCTGATAACGGCCGACATACGACCAGTCAAGGACTCCACAAGCTTGGGTAAATGTTCCACAGGTATGGCGACCCATGCATCCTCCAGAACTGTCCACAATTCTCTCAAGGTCGTCGCTGATGGGACATGGGCCCGAACACTGCTCGACGGTATCCCAAAGATTTTCGATGGGATTTAAATCTGGGCTTCTAGGTGGCCAATTATTTCAAAAGCAGCAGAATGCTCCTGCAACCATGCAGTAGCCAACCTGGACCTATGAGATGAACAGTTGTCTTGCTTGTAGACGCCATCTCCATTGGGATGCATGATGGCAATAAATAGGTGTAAATGGTCAGCCATGTGTTCTACGTACCGGGATGCATTGAGAGTCGTCGGTACATGTACCAAAGGTCCCACAGATGTCCAACTAAAAACACCCCAGGCCATCACTGAGCCAACACCAGCTTGTACTCTTCCGACCTGACATGCAGGATCCATGGCTTCATAGGGTTGGGCGCTATCACAGAATAATCTGTGGGCACCATACCTCAGTCCCATCGGCATGATGAAATTTAAATCGGGATTCATCACTACATGCTATCCGTTGCCAATTTTTGATGGTCCAGTTTTGATGTTCTTTCGTGCAGGCATGGCGTTGAGCCCTGTGTCATGCCGTTAGAAGTGGGACTCTCGTAGATTGGCAGCTCCTGAAGCCGATCTAAATATAACTACCACGATGAAGTGATCATTGCACGGTCCGTGCACTGACTTCCTGGTTGGGTTGGGTTGTTTTACCTCTGAGCGGCACTTTTTTGCACACCATGGGCTAAATGGCCAGGTCACATGAACCCCGAAGGCTCAGAGAAGGTTGGGGGAGGGGACCCACTGGAATAGCTGTTGGGAGACAGATGGTAGCCTCCCGTCAAGGCCATCCAGCGTGTTCTTTAACGTGCACAGGGTATGGCTCTCCCACACACGGGGCCACGGCTTAACGTCCCATCCGACGGACGGCGGCCTTTCCAAGCCCATCGGTGTCCCCTACTGACCGTGGGCAGGGCGGGGAATTTTGCGGAGATAAATCTCAACGCTGACCCAACTGGGACTTCCTGGCTGGAACAAGCGTTCAAATGGGAGGTGATTGCAAATAATATCTGGTCCCTATAGGTCCATACAATATAGGTCAGAGAGCAAAGCCCATGATCATTCAAGGCTGGTTGTTCTTTCACTTTGTCCGGGTGCTTGTTATTTTGCTGGAATTTTCATATTCTTGAAACACTCTTAAAACTGTCTTATGAGAAAATCCAAGTTCGTAAACAATTTCTGAGATCGAGTGCCCCATCCGTTGGCACCTACGATCAGCTCTGTCAAATGCACCAAACAGAGTTTCAGCCTTAAATGCGGGACTTGCGGTACTGAATTTGGATAACGTATCCTAACACTAATTCAATGGCACTTCAGTGTATACCACACGAATGAAACTAAAAACTGCTGTGATAATCCTGAAAACAATGAACCTCCAACTCCACATGTAGGGAAAATTCTGCTCTGAAGAACTGGATTTTGGCAATATTCTAAAACAGCGTTTAAAGGAATTTATAACCATGTATTTAGCTAATGCAGGTATTAACCTTTAAACTGTCCTGCAGCTTTAATGGTGCTTTGTCCCTAAACTCTCTAAATAAAAAAACCTTAGGTTCAACAACCCCCTAAAAACATAGGTGAAGCACCCCCTAAAAAAATCCTGGACACATACCTGCAGGTGACTGAAAAGAAGAGTTTGGCTCTGGGGTCTGGAAGATTTTGCATTATAGATTACCGATATCTATGGCCACGGGAACTTCTGTTACATGTGGACCAACGAGATCCTATCTCGGTCCATATTCTATCTCGTTGTAACAGAGGTAACATTCCCATAGGCCCAACAGAGGTAACATTCCATTCGGTACAGAGGTAACATTCCCATAGGCCCAATGGCAATTTTAGCCTCCTGTTGAAACCTATGGACACAGCGCCCTCAGTGTTGAACCAAGGAACTAGTTAAGAGTGACGGCACACCAGGTTGCGAGATATTGCAGGGAGCGGAAATGACGTAATACTGTTCGAAATCGGGACCGTGGGAAGCTTCGGTTTGTAATTAATCAGTGCAGCTAAACCTTTTTTGATATTCTAAGTACTCTGCAGATCAAGGAATTTTTAAAAAAAGGGTACTGCTTCAACCAGAATATTAAGCAAAAAACATTTTAATAAGGAGTGATAGTTAAAGTATTACTATATATTTATTCCGCGTCGTTTAGAATTGTGCGATCGTACTCGCTGCGAGTTTGCATTAATCATCAAGTGTTTCAGAAATAATTGGTTATTGCATATCTATTTATGTGTAAAAAAAGGAATATTTTGTACATGAAATTCATTCGAAACTACATAAACCACTTATATTTGCCTTTAATATTAACATCTATACCTACCTTTCTCCCATTATGAATATCTTTTGAAACTTTTGCTTCTCCTTTAGAAGATATGACAAATTTGTTTCCACTGCAGAAAATATGGTTGCGATGAAATACGCTAAAATATTTAAGCAACTGTATTATATAGATTAGTGTTCGATTTGTGCTAACAGGTATTTTTATTTTGTTTTCGAATAAAAAGAGGGTTTCTAGTTTTTTTTAATTTGTTTGCATTCTTTGATTATACTAAAACGTAAATTTTATAAATACAGGTGACCCACGAAGCTTAAAGCTAATCTTATCATATATCACTAGACATTGAACATATTTTGAGTTAAAATAATTATTTTGTTATTTAGTTATTGATGAAATACTACGAGTCATAATTTGCGATTTTCCCAAAATGTATAATTATGTCTGCTAACGGTGTAAAATTGTTAAAACAAATATTGCAAGCGATGTATTTATGCTGCTAATTTTGATGAGAGTATATGGTCACAAGGCTTTCATTTACATCAATATGTTGCCTTTGTTCATCATGACACTCTCATCATAAGATAGTACAGAAATTCATGCCACCAAACACTCATTTTATTCCTACTTTATTTTCAATGTCACTTTTAACAAAAAAATTAGTGTCGATGATATTTGGAACAAAAGATAGAAATTAAAATTGGAAACTGATTTTTGTACGTATGATGCCATTAATTTGGTAAAGGTGTATGTGAAAAAAAAATCAAAAGCTGTATGGTCCGATACTTAATGCCCGATCAAGCGGTTGAAATTACAATCATAGCAATACATTTTTAACTATCTTTCTACTGATGTCTTTCACTAGTCAAAAGTTGTTCCACCATACCTTTCGAATGCGATGGGCAAAAATTCATGTATTCAATGAAGGCTTGTGAAGCAGAAGCTGATTTTTTCAAGGGCTATAACAAAATCCATTAAAAGAGGGAAAATATGAAAACTATTCTTTAGCTATATATCTTTGGAGCACGAGAACGGAAAAATAAGACTATGTGTCATAAGAAATATTGCGACACCGACTATATATTACAATTTGTTAGTCATAAAATCCCCCCCCCCCCCACAAAAAAAAAAGCAATTATCTTTGGAATTTGAAGGCCGACTGTAACATATATGTCAAATAAAAGCTTGATACTCTCTTCACTTGATTTCATTGATTTGGGGTATGTCAGCAATAAAAATATAGTCCACCTTTCTCTCCCACATGGAGAAAAATAAGAAAGTCATTCTTTTACCATGTTTGCAGAACAATAGGCCTGGAGTTAGGAGTTAAATGCATGGTCATATGAGAATCGTCTTCCATTACATTGAATTATGCCCACCACCATTCTCCCCTTCTCCTTTAGAGAGGGCGACAATTTAGCGGGATTTGACCGTAACGAGTTATACCATAGTTTAAAGCTAGAGATGAGCGATCTTAAATACAGCCCAACTAAGTGAAAAACGAACGGCGAAACGAGATCGATATTCACAAGTCACACCTATTTTCCTACATGCAGCCTACAAAGGGAATAAAACTACAACACATTTATAATTCAATCACTTAAATCGTACTCGCTTCAAGGAAAGATAGGACGGCGATTTACGTACTCAACAAGATTGCTCAAATCCGATCGGTTTAAATGAATATGAATTCAGCGATCTATATGCTTTAGTTTATCTACTTTTCAGAGCACAAATAGGAAATTTTTCCATATTTTCCAACTAAGGCAAATGCTTTTTATACTGTATAAGTACTAACACAATATTACCACTTGCATTTTCTCGAATCACCCATTAGTTTTAATTAAAACTTCTACGGGGTGCAAAAGTAGTAACCGAAAACTTTACTGCAATATCGCTTTTCTATTCTTCCAGCTCATTTTTTTTCCTAAAAAAGAAATGTTTCCAAATTACTCGTTGTGTTTTTGATCGACAAAAAGCTTCCAATTTGCATTCATGATAATCGTTTTCACGGTTGGGTTGCTTTACCTCGATGCAGCTTTTTTATTTGCACACGTGCTAAATGGCGTCTTTGCAAAAACTCCTCTTTGTTATCAGGGGATACTGGTGGGCTTGGAAAGGTCGCATCCGTTGGATGGGAGCATTTAGAAGCTCTCAAGGTCCTTGTTACCTGACCATTTAGCCCATTGAGTGCAAAAACAATACCACTCAGAACTAAAACAACTCAACTAAAAAATTCCAAAGGGAAAGTTTTTTTGTTCACACTTAAATAAAATGAGCAAATGGTCAGTTAAAATTGAAATTAAAATATGCATTATATGTTCAAAAAACTCTATGCAAAACAACTTTTGCGCAGTATCGCTTATTTTCCCCCCAGTAAACAGTCATAGAATCTAGAGCACTAAATATCATTCATTTGTTTGCATTACTTCAAACACATATCCAATATTTATTGCTGAAATGACATTTAAAATATTAAATATGTTTTTATATATGGTGATGCTTATTGTCGTCCCTCCCTGAAAAGAGAAATTTAAGATTATTTTTAAGAATCTGACCTTTATCTGTCCATCTGGTCTTTTGCAAGCTGAGAATATCTAAATTATAATGGTGGAATTCTTGTGTGAGGACATCAAGAGAAAAAGCTCTGTGCAGAGTCCTCACATTCCAACTACCTATGGAGAGAAAATGGTTAGTGGGATGTTTAAAAAAAAGCTCTGTTTATTGAGAGAGGGAATGCCGACAATATCAAACAGCCCCCTAATCGCAGACATGGGGCAAAGACCCGTTCCCCCATCACTAAAGGCTGAAGCCATCTACATTGGAAGACTTCCTCCAATGTAGAATTTGACGATGCCAATAGAAGTAAAGTGTTCAGGTGCCTGCAATAACCTCTGCTCAGGATTATCCACCAGCTGATAAACATATCCTGTGAATCTATTCACTTGGGGCTGTCAACTCACAAACAGAAAACACAGCGGAAATTTTCCCTCCACAGAAGCCCACCAATGCAGCAAAATCAGGATCCATATTCAAGCTCAGAGTCATATATTTGTCCAGTCCGGTGGGTTTGTATGGTCAACACGACTCTGTGTGGTTGACCACACTTCAGCAGTGTAGAAAAAAAAGAAAAGTAACCATAGTTGTCCAGATCAGTAGGCCACACTAATCTGGAAGCCGTTCGCTTCCGTTCATTTCCACAAAAGAGTATCTCTTTTGAAAGGTACTAACGGTCTGCACCAGGAAAAGGTGTGGTCGGACATTAGGTGCTAGGCCAGGCCAGTTCTATGCATCATCACAGAGGAATGGTGCATAACTCTACTTCCAGTGACTACCTAGCTACAATTTTCAGACCAATTTAGTGCTGGCAGAACATACCGTATATTTCCGCAGATAAAACGATAGTTGAATCATAAAAAAAGTCCCCCAAAATCCGGGTCGTCTTATAGGACAGATACAAAAAAAAATTAGATTGAAATTTATATAAATTGAAACCATTATTACTAAAACTATTCGAAAAATCTTTCATATTATTTAAATACGCTATATGATAATACATTACATTGTAATAGTAAAACAATACTAAAACAAAATAAATATTAAAAGTTATGTTCATTGAGCTACTGAGGAAAAAATGGACAAACCGTAATTATTTACTAGTATAGAGTAGGGTATGTCCACAAAATAGAATAGCCCATATGACGCTTTTGTGAATAGTCAAGGTCATTACCCGAGTGCCCGAATCAGGGCGAATGTTTGCGAATAGGACATAATTCGTATACGCTACACAGTATTATTATCCAGATGATGATCGCCGATCTAAACCAAATTCATAGGCCGTTGATAGTTTGGGGTCGTCTTATAGGACAGATATATGCTAAAACTATAAAACTTTGACGAAAATTTATACCTAGTCTTATCTGAAGGTGGTCTTATCTGCGGAAATATACGGTAAATCAGATATCACTTCTGTACCACTATTACCAGGTAATGGAGATCCTGATGGTTCAGGTGGAAAATCCGTGCATGGCAAAGCATATTTTATTAACCATGTGTTTTCTGTGCTTGTGAAATACCACTCTGAAAAATGTGCAGGGTACAAGCGTCCATTGTTATATTTTAGAGTACCATAATTTGCCAATGACATCACATCTTGATGTCCAATCAACTTTAGCCATGATTGCAACCTGAAATAAATAAAAAAAATATTTAAATAAAAAATATTTCAGCATCACAATTAATAGTTATAATACTTGGTAATGAAAGAAATAAAATAAATATTTAAATAAAAAATATTTCAGCATCACAATTAATAGTTATAATGCTTGGTAATTGTATGCCTTTTTCCTTTGGGATACAACTATCTGCTACATTTTCATTTTTTGAATTTTCAACAGCAATGAAAAGCATATTTTTTGCATACCACAATATGAGATCAATCAATAATAACCAAACTGAATTGCACAAGGCTGGATATTTTCTTTCTGATCATATACAGATGAGCAGAAGGTTACAAAAATCATCTGAAAATGCTATGTGTTGTGGAACTCAAAATACTTAAACCCCTTTCCCCTCATAGCTTTGTTGCAGTATATTGAATTTACCATATATCAAATTCATTAATACTGAGATGGAAAAGATATTTTTCAGAAATACAACTCTTGGATAATCATAATTATGCAACATTAGTTTTCCAAAATAAATGTTTACTTACATTTACACCAATTTTTTTCTTTGTTAAGATAAACTGTTCTTTTTTGTACCTTTATGCCATCCTAAACCTATAGGTTTATTCTTCTTATTTGAATATGGCAACTACTATAAATGATGATCTAAAGGAGTATATTATAAATATTAGTACAATGATGTGTTGATTTGTGTCTTGATTTTAACTCTGGTTGTGGACTAAATTAAATGTCTTTTACATTTCTATTTATTCTTTTTTGGTTGTAGGCCTATGTTGCATTTCTTGCTCTTGTGCCATAAAACCCTAACCAAAGTGACTCAGGTAATTACAATAAAAAAGTCACATTAGTGAATGAATCTCAGATCCGGTGTTAGTTAGGCAGCCATTAGAACACTCGCCATGCATATAGAAAGACATGGGTCTAATTCCTAAGTTGGCAACACTAATTTTTCCAACACAACTATTTATTGACTTCAAAGTCAACAGGTAACTCTGTGGTTTTATTACTGACTGATAAATGAAATTCTTTTCGAATCAATTACACTTCATTACCGCATATTTTGTGTAAGTTTAGTGTCTCATTTTAAGTTAACCATTCAGGAAAATAATTCAAATTTTGGATAATGTGAGTTAGTTATAAAAATTATAAGCTTTCATGTGGTGCAAAGAAAGATCTCATAAACCAAAAAATTAGTTTTTTTATGACATTAACTTTATTTGGATGATTATGAATCATTATGTGTAAAAATGTGTTTAGGAATTTCTTGGTACAAGGCTAGCTCTCATTCTAAATAAGTTTTCCTTCAGCTTGTCCTGAGGAGGTTTACACAGATATCAATAAAATGAATATCTAAGAACCACTCCAAAAGTAATGTCCAAAATATTTTTTGACAGAGAAATAATTGTTCTAAAGCAGTTTCATATACAGTATACAGGTACATCCTTTTACTGCAATAATATCTTGCCACTACTGATACATTCTTCATAGTCCCCATGCACATCCATGAGAAGCAATGTACTGCTATTATTAATTCTTGGTACAAGGTGATTGTCCGAAACATCTGCAAGTGACTATAGAATTCATATGAAAATAATGCTGTAGACCAGTGGTTCTCAAACTTTTATACTTCATGTTCCCCCTAGAAATGTGAATGTAACTGGATTACCCCCTTGTATACATAGAGAAAACTATATTTATAACAATGGGAATAAAACATATATATATATACACGACTTTTGAGCTTTTAGGCATACCCCAAAAAATTTTACCACGTACCCCACATTGAGAACCAATGGTGTAGACCATAGATTCATAACGGGGGCGATACCGCCCCCCAGTGGGCGCTGGAGCCTTCCATGGGGGCGGTAGCGGATCCAGAGGCAAATGGGGGGCGTTGAGGCAGTCAAGAGGGGCGGTCAGATAAATAAATAAATTTAATGGAATTTTCTGTGACAACCTTTTTATCTCTTCTATTCTGTGGTGTCTTTCTTTTCATCCACTACCTCATCCGTCATGTACAGCTTTTCAACTGCAGCTTGGACAATAAGTTCCTTGCTATCGCCTACTAGCATACTGGTACGTCTGAAGTCGACTGAGATGCTCTCAAAAGTTCTCTTCAAGATCACAGATTGGATGTAAGCTTCAATATGTTTTCCCACTCCAAGTCGCTTTGAGTATGCTTTATGGTACGTAGTTACAATACCATCCCACGTCAGTATATAAGGTATAATATTAACATTACACTTGTGAATTAGGCTCAACTCATTAGCCAGCAGATCATACTTCCTCTTCTTTTCAACCTCTACTGTCTGCAGGTTATCCTGAGATCTTATTCCTACTTCAATAATTGTAATCTCATTCAATACCTTAGCATGCACTACTATATCAGGCTTATTATGTTGGACATGTGTGTCCGTCCTGATAGTCAAATCAACCTTGATGCAATAATAATATAATAATAATAAATTTATTATATTTAATGCTTTTTTATAATTATTTTTTAATATAATAAAATGCTTTGAAAATACCTGTTTTCATGAATAAATATTTTATCTAGCTATGTAAATTATCTTATTGTTATCGCGTTAATAAGCATTTTTAAATTAGCATTAGGTATACCTATACCTAATTTGTTTTAGTTTAGAATAGATTGACGGTGACAAGTCCTTCCACGTTGGTAGGCAAACACGCGGTTCATGCAATTTAACATGTTTCGACAAGAATATGGGAGCTTGAAATGACTTGTTTACGAAGCAATTGCTCCGGCATCGCAAACATACAAGTTAATGCGTGCACAAAATCAAATCTATAAAAGCGATAGCTCTAGGAATGTTTTATTATTTTTATGTGCTTCGCCGTGATAAATAGTCGTGAGTGATAAGTGTTAGAAGTCATTATAAACATTATTTTTATAACTATCTATAAATCTGTTGAGAAGTTAATTTGTATTTGAAAATATCTGAATCTACATCTAAAAAGAAATGCCGGCAGTACAGTATTGAGTGTTTGAAATATGGATTTACTACTCTCCTACAAATCAATCATTACCTATGTGTTTAATTTGCCGAAAAGTTTTTTCAAATGAAGCTATGAACCTTCTAGGCTACAAGAGCATTTAAATAAAATGCATGCTGATAAGAAGAACAAAGATTTATCCTATTTTCAAGAACTGGAAAAGCAATATTTAAAACAGCCAACTATGTCAAACCTTTTTGCGTCGTCTTCTAAACAAGATGATGATGGACTACGAGCCTCATATAACGTTTCATTGTTAATCGCAAAAGCTGGAAAACCACACACAATTGGCGAGGAATTAATTTTGCCGGCAGTCAAAGAGATATTAAAAACTGTTCTTCATCATAAGACACCGTCAGATATCATCAAAAAAATTCCTCTCAGTAATAATTCAGTGCAAAGAAGAATAGATGAAATGGCAAAAGACGTTGAAATATCATTATGTGATTACTTAAGACTTGCAAATTTTCCATTCAACTCGATGAATCAACTCTACCAAATAACGAAGCTACCATACTTATATATTATACATATCTACTCTTACCATACGTACGATTTATAAAAGAAGAAAAAATTCATGAAGAGTTATTATTTGCTAAAAATTTGGAATCTGATACAAAGGGAGAATCTATATTTAATACCATGCAAAAGTTTTTTCAAGAGAAAGAAATTCCTATTTGCAATATTTTGTCTGCTGCTACTGATGCAGCATACTCCAGCAATGACAGGGCGTCATAAGGGTTTCATAGCGCATTTGAAACAAGCAGTACAAAATGTACTCTGTACATTGTATTATTCATCGTCAGCATTTGG
Source organism: Ryuthela nishihirai (assembly GCA_038380435.1). Classification (NCBI taxonomy): domain Eukaryota; kingdom Metazoa; phylum Arthropoda; class Arachnida; order Araneae; family Heptathelidae; genus Ryuthela; species Ryuthela nishihirai. The sequence goes on along the minus strand of JAWZYU010000011.1, from coordinate 41,000,650 downwards.
GTGCAAAATTTTTGAATGAACGTCTGCATACGTCGCTCCATTACGTTATTAAAGCAATCAATAAGATTTGAAGCAATTCATTGAATGACCGATTATTTGGTAAGCTTTGTAATGAAAATGATGAAGATTACAATCGCTTGCTGCTGCACACAGAAGTACGTTGGCTCTCTAAAGGTGTTTGTCTGAATCGTTTTTTTCAATCTATTTGACTCAGTAATGGACTTTCTTGAAGACAGAGACGAAAAATTGCGCGAAAACCTGATTACGTCAAAAAATGACATCGCTTATTTGACAGACCTGCTTAAAATATTTAATCAAGTTAATTTACAATTGCAAGGTGATGAGTTGAATTTAATTAAAACAAAAAACGTCATAGCTGCTTTTGCGGGAAAACTTCTTCTATTCAAACGAAATCTAGGTAGAGGTGAATACAACCACTTTCCCACATTATCAGCAGTCTCTGCAAAACCGGAAGATTTACTTACTTACTGCCAACACTTGGAAGTTCTTCATGTTGATTTTACGGAGTGTTTCCAAAATATTTTAAACATGAATATACCGAGTTGGGTTTTAGATCCTTTCGCAAACACAGATACTGAAGAATCATCAAATTTGGAAGAGGAACTCTTAGAACTCACGACTAACGAAGGACTCAAAGTAAAATTCAAACATGGATACCAAGAGTTCTGGCTTCAAAAATCAATACCAGTTCTCTACCCTGGATTGTGGGCAATAGTACAGAAGTTTTTAATCGCATTTCCTTTGTCCTATATGGCTGAGCGTGGATTCAGTGCAGTAGGTAATTTACTCTCAAAGAAGAGGAACAGACTACACATCACTGAACGTGGCGATCTGCGATTGATGTTAACGAAATTGGAACCCGACATTAACAAATTGTTAACACTCCACCAGCCTCAACCATCTCATTAATTATTTTTATTTATTATTAATTTTGTGTTTATCTCATTATTTTTTATTTCTTATTAATTCTGTGTTTATTTTTAAAATTTTAATAAACAATTTTATTGTACATTTGGTTGTCGTTGTATTAATTTCTTCTTTATGATTTTTAATAGGTAAATAAACAGATAAATTAGGTACAGATAATATGCAACAATATTTTAATATTTCATATAAAATTAACTATTATGGACTAGGGGGACGTTGAAATTTTTGTTCTCTTCTAAAGGGGGCGATGGTCCAAAAAAGTTTGGGAATCACTGGTGTAGACCATAGCACAGTTGGGCACTGCATTAATCTAATATTTTCAACTTTCAGAACACTCTTACTGGCAGTCCAATAACAAAATCAACATGTAGAGAAACCATCATTAAAAAGTAATGAAATATTTTGGAAGCATAACTGTGAGACAAAATTGTAATTTTATTCCTCGTGATGTCTATGAAATAGTGCCTGAAGGATGGAAGACAACAAATTTGCAATGGAGGTATACATGTCATACACTATGTAACATGCTCTAGAATAATAATTGATCTGTAAAAAAAGAAATGTGGGCATTACTTTTGAAATATGTTAATTGGATCCAATATTTTTGTCATTGCGATTTACATATGCAAACAAACTATGTACTACAATCGGTACGGGATGTCACAGTGTAGGATTGGACGTGTGTATCTCGCGCACTGCTGAAAAAGGCGGGAACCTCCGATATGTCACGTGCGATATCAGGTGATGCATTCTCCCTGACGTCATAACCGCTGGAATAGTTGCTTATTTCAGCATTGGCGCGCTGATGTCGGTCCATGAAAACAGAGTGTTACCTCTGTATTTGCTACTCTAATCCAAGCATATAGTTAGTCAAAGTTTATATATCCAATCTGGCAACGCTAATGCAACTGAAATTTAATGGGAACTACCTGTGTTTGTCGGCTTGTGTATTGTTCAGCGAGTTAACGTATAGAATAATTTTATTTGTATATAATTTGGTTTTTGTATTCAACTGAGGTGATGAGTAGATATTCTGGCAAAAATAAACTTAACCTGAAACTTCCACCAGGATCTATTGAACCAATTGATCAGTCAGCAGGCTCAGATCCAAACAATGAGTAAGCCGATTAAATTACTTTGTCGCCGAAACGTGTCTAGCATATTGGTATTAAATGCTACGGATGGTAATCCAAATGAGTGTTCAGTCCACAAATTCTATTTGAGTGTTAAAGGAATTATATAAGTAACAAGTAGTGTCCTTTGGTGCTTTAGTATGTTGAAAGCCTGTGTTTTAGAAAATAGTGCATGTTAGAACAGAATAGCATCAAAAATCCTTAAATAATTTGCAAACTAGTTATGATGTGAATTTTTAAACTCTGAAAATATAATGTTACAGCACATTTTCATCACATTAAAATGTTCATGTTTTAGTAAATTTTTGTTTTACATTAATCTAGTTTTTTTTAATAGGTTTCAAGAAAAATTGCTTTTCCCCTTTATATGACAACTACTGAAATTGGCATAATCAAAAAAAAGCTTTGTGAGTGTGTATTGTTAATGTATCAGGATTCTATGATAGCAAGAAATTATGGTGGGCTAAAATATATTTTTTTAGCAGGATTTGAAACAGTCATTGTATATGTTTTGCAATTTTTTTTCATTTGCTTTTTTTTATAGTATAATGTTTCTTTTGTTATTGCTACTTTATGTAGCACATTGCTTTCTAAATTATGGTTTGTTAAGGGTATGTCATCAGATGACAGTTTATATAAGAAACATTGCTTTCTAAATTATGGTTTGTTAAGGGTATGTCATCAGATGACAGTTTATATAAAAAACATTCGGCACATATTGAATGTAAGGTGTAACCATATTATACTAGTGACAGTGTCATTACACTAGTGAGTGACATGTATTTTGTGTAATCAATGCTGGTGAATAATTCTGCTTTATTTTAAAAAAGGATAATTCTCCCAAGTTGCTATTTGTGGTAAGCTTGCTTAAAATTCTTTTGTCTGTAATTTTTTAGTTTTTGACTGGCAGCGTCCCGTCCCGTGGCCGAGTAGTTAGTGTGCTTGGCTACTGATCAGAGGGACCTTGGTTCGAGTCCATGTATGTTGTCCTTCTGCTGAGGTCCCGCCATCCCCACAGACCTTCTACTATGGCATATGAACTGATAGGTTCCTGCCAGTTTATACACCATAATATACCTCTGACAAGTAGCTGCTTGACGGTATTTTTTGTTGTTGCTGTTGTTTGCAGTCAAAATGAGCTGAGCAATAAATGTTTAATAGGAATTCATTGGTAGGGTAATATTAGTAATTTTTAATATACCCTTTTGACAGTGCAGTGATTTTTATGTTGTGAGCTAAATGAGAATACTCTTGGATTATAATGCAAAATCTGATCAAGAAGTGTACAGGATATAGATCTGTTTTTTTAGTTTTGACAGCTTTTACATGATGATATTGGCACAGATTTTAACCCTTCCAATGTCCAGCCTGAAAAACTGATTTACATGCAGAGGTCAAATTTAAATTTAGAACTTTTTTGCCAAATAACTAATGAAAGGAATTATGGCATGTTATATGCTAAATTAATCAGCATTTCTGGATTTTCTGAAAATAAAATATTTAATAAAAAAAGACATTTTATTTTAATAGGATTTTTTTAGAGTCTTGTAGTAAAAAAATGCATCTGGCAACACAAATAAAAATTTCTTTAAAAAAGCACTAATAGAAATGATCATAATGCACTTGAATAGAAGGCTATTTATTTCTGAATAACAAAAAAAATTTGTTTAAAATAAACATTCCTTCTGTTTTATAATTTTTCACTCCATACCATACTTTGAGAAAAGCCCAGGCTTTTTGCAGGGTCAAATAAACAAGTCAACTTTAGAATATTTTTAATAAATAACTAATCAACAGAAATAGGTCATGTTATATACCAAATTAAAGAGAATTTAATTCTGCATTTTATTAAAGTAAAAAATTTGAACATTGTAGTAACCTATTAATTTTAATAACACTTTTTACAGTGGTATACTGAAAAAATAGGTACATATTTCATAATTGCTTCCAAAATCTTCGAGTTTTAAAAATAGTTATTTTTTTATTAATTACCAGGAGATTTTAGGATCTTTAAGGAAAAATTTGTTGATAATAGTTCAAATCCAACTTCTGAGCTTAGAGGATTGCTTTAGCATAGAATAATGTTAACAAATTGCCATTTCTTAAAAGCGATAAAAGGTATTGCCAATCAGATGGCTTTAACAAATTATTTATGTCATAGGTTAATAAAATATGCATCAAATGAAAAAAGAAAATATTATTTATCAAGCCTGAATTATATATTTTTATAAGATATATATATAAAAATTTTTAAAACAAACATTTTTATTTTTTTTGTATTAAAAATGGATATATATATATATGTCCTGAACACTGGAAGCATTAAGAAACTGCCTACTACATTATATATAAAAGAAACAAAATTTATTTTCTTTTGGTGGTGTTTTAATATTGCACAAATAGAGAGCTGTTCAGTAAAACGTTGGTCTTCAAAATAAAGCATTTTATTTCGTTCACGATTTTCTTGTTTTTAAAATTTGTTATCTCTGATGAGATTTATTATGGTGTATTATTTAGGTTAACTTTTTCTAATTTTGTATGTGTAACTTTGTTTAGGAATGGTAGCAGTGCACTTCAGTCATTGGCTGCCTTTTTTTTTATGCAACATAACAAAATAGTCCTTTTCAATGATTGTCATCACCCCCCAGACCCTAACCAAACCAGTTTCTAGAAAAATGATTTTTTTATTACCATGGTAATGATAACTTGAGTTTACATTGAAATGCAAAATAACATTGCCATGCTAACACAGTTTGTTTTGCAAACAAAAGATGAGATTCACTCTCCCCCGCTAAAAAAATCCCTCACAACCATGAATTACTAAAAAAAATATTAAAATATCAGACTTTGTAATGATGAGGTTAAGGATATAGTCTGCAAACACCTTTGAGCAGCATATTGTTCAGAGATAGAGAGAGACTACGTTAGTTTGGCCACATTGCCCATAGCATAATTGCATATTAGTGAATAGGATTATGAACAGTGTATCTAAAGGCTGCAGAAACAGGAGCAGACCTAGGATATGGTTGGCAGACAATGTTAAACAGAACCTTGTTAGAATTGGGCTGCAATGGCCAGGTGCAGCAGATGTAGCTCAGGACAGATATATTTGTAGAACTAAATTACACAATCTGGTTGAACCTCTGTAGTCCATGGCTGCTTGAGGAGGAGGATGATAGTGCAAATTCTTTCAATCTCCTTCCCCCCCACCTCTTTTCCCAATACCCAAAACACTCCATAAATAGATTTCCACAAACTAAACTCCTAAATCAATCATACATACAAAAATTAAATAAATCACCAGAATTAATCTAATCACACACAAATCTTAAAAGCAAGAATGTGAACAATGCACCGCTGATCTGCATTATGAAGGAACCCCCAGAACTAAAACTCATTGGAGACAACACATCTCACAAAAATAGGAAAATTGGAAACAGTGCACCACTGATCCGAATTATAAAAGAGCCCCCAAAACTATATAATCTCATTGGAGACAACGCATATCAAAACACAAGAAAATTGGAAACAGTGCACTGCCAGTCCAAATTATAAAAACCCTGGAACTAAATAATATCATCAGAGATAACAAAAAAAAAAACATATACCCAACATCATTTCAAACTCCAATATCTATCACAACACTAATTACATTTCTACACCCATTAATATATTACTCATCATTTTTTAACAATTAAATATCTATAGTAAACTTCTTAACCACAAATAGTAATAAACAAAATAAAAAACAAATATTCAATTACATAACCAAATAAATCAATACTATCAGTATTAATATTCATAACCAGAAATATTAATAAAAACATGTATAAGCACACTGAATTAAGCTATCAGAAAAACTACAGAGCACCCACCATCCATTAAAAAACAATTCATATTTCTCAAAAAAAAATAACCTCCCTAAATAACTTTAATCTTCCTGCCTCCATTTTGAACTGCCATTTTTCCACACCGACAATTCTACATCCAAAATCTCTGTGTAAAAAAAATGCCACCAGATCTTTCCAAATATTCCCAATAAATAATATTAATAACATTAAAAATTTAATAAATATCTAACAAAATTAATATATCAATATGATACAAAAATAATAATTATACTCTACATAACTACTAACAACCACTCATTTCATCTCAAACTACTATAACAAGATACACGTGCTTGGTACAACTGCCATGTTCACTCTCACATACAAAAATTTAATTCTTTTGCCGAAGATATTCCACCCTCACTACATTAGAATTATCTGAAAATCCAATGTACATGTTTCCTTAAAAACTATTCTCCTAAAACACTACCCCCCCCCCCATAAAAAACTTTCTACTTTTTACCACTTCATTTTGCAATTTTTTTCCATACTCACAACAAGACACATTATAATATGGTGAATATGTACATCCTACCAAGCACAAACAATGCACTGCTGATCCAAATAATAAAAATGCCACTGGAATTAAATATAATCTCATCAGAGACAGCATATCCCAATAAACAAGAAAACTGGAAACAATACACTGCTGATCCAAATTATGAAAAGGCCTCAGAACCAAATTATTCTTATATCTCAAAAAACAAGAAAATTGGGAAAAAAAAGGCTGCTGATTTCAATTATAAAAACCCTCAGAACTAAATAATACCATCAAAAACAAAAAAGCCACATACCCACCATCACTCCAACCTGCAATATTTATCAGAATGCTAATTAGATTTCTACACCCATCAATATATTTGCCCAACATTTTCAATAATTAAAAATCCGTGTTAAACTTCCTAATCACAAATAGTAATAAACAAGAAAATAGATAAAACTTCAATTCCATAACAAAAAATATTAATAATTATCACTATTAATATTCATAACCATACATATTAATAAATACATACATAAACACACTGAATTAAGCTATCAAAAAAACTACTATTAAAAAAAAACAATATTTCTCAAAAAAAAACCCTCCCCTGAATTGCTCTTTAATCTTCCTGCCTCCATTGTGAGCTGCCATTTTTCCACACTGATAATTCTGCAATATACAAAATTTCATATAAAGAGAGCCAGCACACTTTCAAATATTTTCAATAAATCATATTAATAAATCTAAAAAAATTAATAAATCACTATAATACACTAATAATTATACATAACTAATAATAATCGTTCAATTTGTCATCTCAAATTACTATAACGAGATACACTTGCTTGTTATAATACTATGTTCACTCCCACACACAAAATCTTGAACATTCTTCACCAAACACTTGATTCCCCCCTTCTACATTAGAATCCTCTGAAAACCCGAACACCATAAAAAACTTTCTAATTTTAACACATGTTTGAGGTAGCCTATGATGTTGGAGACATTGCAAACTTTCATTTGAGATATAACTTACTACAATTTACCTTAACAAAATTTCCATCCCCTTTTGGGGGTGGGAGTGAGAATGATGGGGAACATAATTTGAAGTAGTCTATGACAGTCCTCATATGAGCTTTCATCAGATACTAACTGGTAACTGTATGCCCTCATATTCACAAGATATAGTAAAAGAATGATTTTACAATTTCCTCTTTTAGGGGGAAGAAAGCATATCACAAGCTTTCATATGACATACAGTTTGATATGTTCAGTCCTCACTTTCGAAAGATGTAGTAGAATAATATTCCCTTTTTAGTGGAAAAGAAGATGGGGAAATTTTTATAACTTGGACACTCTTCATGTCATAAGCGTGCATTTGATGCATAGTGCATTACTTTTAGCTCTCGCATTCCACAGATATAGCTGAACAATCATTTTTGTATTTCCTCTCTTTTAGGAAGGAATTTTTATAGCCTATTGCACTCCTTGCTTCACTAGCTTTCATTTGACACATAAATATTAATTTTGTCCATCTTGTTTAAAAGAATGGAACAATTTTTTTGACAAATCCACAAACCATGAGCAAGAAGGTTAGGATATCAGAATGGAAACATATAAATTGTCCAATTGCATAAAATAAAAATACATATAAATAGATAGACAGATCACAGATAAAATATATCACAATAAAACTGTTAATTACAGAAGTTCAACTTTTAACACTGATATAAACAATGGGAAAAAGTTTACAACTAGACATGAAAAGATGCTTTGTCTTGGATGAAACAAACACTAGAATAAAGTCGTTACCATATAAGAATAAATAATGTAATTTTTTCATAAAGCATTATAGATGAACATTATTACATAAATTATGAAAGCACTGCAAAATAATTTGCTAACTCACTATTAAAAATTAAGGAATGCAAAAATAAATATTCAAGCTAAACTGGTAGGACAACATAAAACTAAATAAACCATCTAGAGTAAAGCTGAACCTAAATTTCACCAATCATTTATATTACTTCACGTAATTCAGTATTCAAGTTAAAATATACCAAATATTGAATGTATCTTAATAAAATAAACTATTACAATACAGATGCTCCCTGGGATATGCAACACTTACACAAATTCTCTCCCATATAGACTCCATTATAATATTTTCAAGTTGGATGAAGGCTTATGTTAGACACAGAGTACATAGATACAGAGTATTCACTCTGATAGGCTTTATGTTAACCAGTAATTGCAGAAGATTCCCATCGAGCAGCACCTTAAATAGCTCAATAGGGAAACTCTTATGACATTTCTAAATAATGCAAGGTCCTTTATAGTTTCATTTAAAACTCTAGAATACAAGATATTTTGAGTTTGGGTTCACGTGGGGCCTCTGAACACTGTGGCACTTTTTTGTACACAAATGGCCAGGTCACAAGGACTTCGAAGGTTCAGAAAAGTTTGAGGAAGAGGACCCATTGAACAGCTGTTGGGAGATGGATTGTAGTCTCCCATTCAGCATGTTTTTTAACCTGCACAGGGTATGGCTCTCCCACACTTGGGGCCATAGCTTAATGTCTCATCTGATGGACGGCACCTTTCGAAGCCCAACAGTGTTTTTTTGATTCCATACTGAACTTGTATAGGGCAAGAAGTTTTGCAGAGATAAATTTCGATGCTGGCCCAGTTGGGATTCAAACCTTGGAACTGCAGATTACATGCCTGGTGCTACTGGCTGAGCCCCTCCCCACCCCAGAATATAAGCTCAGTTATAGTTCTGTTTTGCAAACATCATTGGAATGCATAATATGCAGGTTTCATTCCTGAAACATCACGTGAATTTATGCTGATTGTATTTATGATTTTAATATATTCTTGAATCAAATAATATAATGTATATACACATACATGATTTAGTTACTGTTTATTTTAATTAAGCATATTTTCCTTTAAGTGAAATATATTATATGTAATTTATTAAAAGGGTCATTCCATCTTATGCAAAATTCGGGTTACACAAAAACTGGTAGAACGGAACTCTTGCATAACTCGAGGAATGTTACCATATTATTCTTACTATACATGCACTTTGGAAAATAATATTTCAACAGTTCACATTAATAATCTATATGAAAGCTTAATTGAAAGCCATCAGGGTTTAAGAGTTGATTAGCTTTCGCTTCAGCACAATTTTTCAGTAAATATGACTGCCATATCAATTACAACAGCTACATGTTCTAGTAAATCTAAAACAGTGAATCACTATTGGACATGTAATTTTATAACCTTTGAACTTCAAATAAACTTCAATCTGATGAGAAATCACAAATTGCAATAATTGATATTTTTTTAACCCTTAACTGGTAGCCACAGTCTATCAGACTGCAAACCTGTTATATTTGACTATGTCTCCAGCAAAGTATTAGTTAAGGTTTAGTAGGGAGGTATTAAATTATTTAGGGTGTTTCATGTTTTCTTTTTCTGATGATTATTATCTATAATGCAGCGTGGAATAAATTTCATTGTTTACTGTTTTCTAGAATAACATTACAACTTTATTTTATCTAAAAAATTATAATAAATATCTGATATATATATCTAATAAATTATCTTATCTAAAATGTGCCTTTTTTACCTATCTTCCTATTGCTTTTCACTCATCAAAAAAACAATCAGTGAATGCAAATTCATTGATTTCACCATCGATATGTTTTAGGTTTATTTTCTACTTTTTAGGGTGCATATAGGAAGATATGTAATTTTCAATTTTTTTTAATTTATTGATTACTATATATATATGAAGTTTTTCACGGCTAAACTGTTATTTTCAGCAGTGTTAACCTTCTCATATCCTCAATGGATATACCCATTTTCAAAATTACAATAAGTTAGTATTTGTGTTTTTTGCACTTAAATTATTTTCCCTCCCTTTGATTTTCTATATTCTATGTTTAGAATTTAAATACCTCAGATACTGGTAATGTAAGTGATCTATGGTGTATAATATGAACTATTTCTGACGAATTATTTCAAGGTTCTAAGGTTGAGTGAGTTTGTTTTTAGCTCATTAAAAAAAAAAAGACTAGCTAATGATTACTTTGTCATCTGTCTGTCTGTAGACATTCATTTTTTTTTTTTAGAGGTAAAATTTTTTTAGGTTGGATAAATATTGATGAAATATTATAATTTTCACTTTCTGAATCTTCTAATAGCTTTAATAGTGTCTTCTAATAGCAGATAATGGTGGAAAATTCCAAAATTTTAAGCAAAGTTGCAAATTTTCAGTAGAAATCTGAAATATTGGTGATAGTATCATGGTCAAGAAATTTACATTGGCAGCAATGATTTGCCCTTTTACCCCTGAGGATAATAATAAAAAGTAACTTTTTTTTTTAAATTTAATATAAGCTCAGAGATAACCTGTAAGCTTTTGACTTGTGTTGGTTCCTCGTACACAATACAAACACTTAGACAAGGAATACAACATACAAACACTTATACAAAGACATGCCCACTGGAATATAGTAGTCAGGTATGCTAACCACTTGGGCAGGAAAGTACATAATTGTTCTTTTCCTTTGTGTAAATCACCAGCATTTAAAGAGATAATGAAACAATTTCTGTTTTTATAGGTGCTAATTAAATATTACTATATTCATTTTCCCAATCCTCCATTACTTTGAATTTTCACTGTTAGAAGCGGGAAATTACAAACTTTAAACTTTTTGAAAATGAGCATCTCATATTTGCCAGAGGTAATTTATTTTTATTTAGCTGAGTGGTTAGTGCACTTGGCTACTGATCTAAGGGACCTTGGGTTCAAGCCCCAGGTAAGGCATGGATGTTTGTGTTGTTTTTCTGCTGAATTCTCGTCATCCTCACAGATCTACTGTGGCATATAAACTGATGGGCTCCTTTCATACCTCTGTGGCAAGCAATTGCTTTAGGAAGTATTTATTATTTTTTAATTTATAGTTAAAAAAGAAAGTTGATCATGGGATGTATTTCTTCTTTAGCAGAAAAAAAATAGAAATAATCAAAAATTAATAAATATGACCATTATTTTTATAATTAACACATAGATGCAGAAAACAATCAAAATTTAAAATATGCATATAAAAATTTAACATAAGGTACACATAAATATATAAGGGAGTTTGAAAAGTAAGAGATTGGCAACACTGCTCATCTTCAGTGGCATTGATCAAGATGGCAGATGTGCTACATTGCTCCCTCAAGTTTATTTAACTACTAGTTTAAAGGTCATTTTTTTCCATAGTGTGTGTGTTTGTATGAGCTCATAAATTAGGTGTAACATAAGCTATATGAGATGTTTTTCAGTGGTGGAGCAAATTATTATTTCATATACTTTGACAGAAATGTGCAACAATTTTGTGTGCAGCTTAGAAAAAGCAGTTAGTGGAATACCTGTATAACACTCACCCCTACAGTCTAGACTTCTCCAGGTGTGAGTTTTGGACATTTCCAATTGCCTAAACAGGAGCTATGAGGACGTTGCCACTAGCCTATGTAAAATGACTGAAAATGTCTTTCTGCTTGTGTTTGAGAAGTCATTGGAACACTGCAAAAGAAAAAAATGTATGGCATGTGAAGTTTGTTACTTTGATAAAGAAACAGTGCCCAAGCCTCAGTAATCCTCAAATACTGGTAAACTCCCTTCATATATATAAATCACAGATAAAAGCAAAGGAAGTTGAGAAGACTGGGGAAATCTACTTGCCCACTCCCACTGCCAAATAATTTTCTGGCTTGTCCTGTTAGTTTCAAAGCTAGAAAAAAAATTACAAGTATACTTTACATTGGAATATAAGCTACTGAATGACAAGGTTGTTTAAACTTTTTATGCTCAATTGAAGACTGCCAAAACTTGTGACTATTATACAACAATTGGTCTTATCTGAGATTCAAACCTAGCTCACTTTGCTCTGCATCCAAACACAATGCTGGTCACTACATTCACATTATTCAGCCCCCCCCCCCTGCATATGCAGAGGGGGGAGACTGAAGCTTGAAACAGATTTATGCTTTTTTTTTTTGGAGTTCCTGACCTGATAACTGCCTAGGGATTTTTCTTCCTGCCAGTTATTAGAGGTTAGCATTATTATTTTTTTTTTGTCTTTTTTTTTAATGGATAGTCAAAAATAAACAATTGAATACATAATGTTAAAAGGTGTAAGAATCTGTAATGAGCACAAAAATACTATTGAAAGTGCACATACTTTTTTATTGTGCTATCAGTACTTAGACTCATCTACAATCTAGTACAATATCATGCATTTGCTTACCTCTGTGCTAATAAATTGAAGTTTAAATCCTCATCCACGTGGATATTGTAACCTTTCTTTTCCAACTTTTTGTGTGTCTATTGCTGCTAGGAATAGACCAGTATACAAAATTCCTTGTTGTAAATACTCTGGTATAACTGTATTGTTGCTGCCATCCCAACTGATTATCACTTGTTTCATTAAAGACTGTCTCAATATTTTTTACATAAGTTCTTATTTGAATTTTATCTTATGTAATATTAGATATTTCTTGATATTCCATATTTAAATAGTGATTTTCTTTTAGCAGATCATTTGATACAAGCATTGAAGCTCTTCAGAAAACATTAGAAGGCTTGGAGCTTGATGATCAGCAGCGCAAAAGACTTGAAGCTTTTCTCTCCCAAAAGCAAAAAGTTGGGGAACTTAGTTGTGATGATTTTGAAAATCTGGGAGAACTTGGAGCTGGAAATGGTGGAGTTGTCACAAAGGTTTTGCATAAACGAAGTGGACTTATAATGGCTAGAAAGGTACATTTAATGAAATATTAATTGTTTTAGAATCCCAAATAAATTACATTTATTTTCTCATGAATATTTATTATAAGATATATTTTCATGTAAATTAAGCATATCATGGAAATAGTCAGCAGCTCATAGTCACATATGTAAGATATTTAAATAAGGTATGCATTGTTAACACCCACAAGTATCAGTTTATTATTTTTTTCAGCCAGTTTGGATCTGCAATGATCCTAATTGCTCAAGAGTAGTAAATACTGATAAAAAGTTCTATGTGGATAAATCCATTCCAAATGTTCATTAATAGTATTCTAATTAATAATAAGTTAAGGGGTTAAAAAGAAAAAAAATTAAACACCTTTCTGTTATTAAAAGCTTTCTATTCAGGAATTGAAATCTATTTTATACACCATAAATGCTTTTAAATCTTTAGACAGAGATTCCAAGTTTGTGTCCTAACTTTTGCTGTGTTAAGAATTTTCTCCTCTAACTCCTTTTTCTGCCTTCAATGAGAATGAGAGTCACTGATGGACTTGGAAAGGTTTCTATCTGTTAAGTGGAATATTAAGCCTTGACCCCATGTGTGGGAGATACACAATCTGTGGACATTAAAGAATAAGCTAGATGGTATTGATGGAAGGCTTCCATTTATCTCCTGACTAGGTGTGATTATTACCATTATTTCTTATCCACTAATCCAGTGGATCCCCTTCCCAAAACTTCTCATAGCCCTTGTATCCTAGTTATATGGCCATTTAACCTGTGTGTGCAAAAATAGTGTTGCTAAGAAATAAAACAACCAAACTCTTTAAACAGTCATTGCTCAATTCAAACAGAAGTTTAATCAAAATCATAAAATATTTCAATAAATGTTCATAATTATATTTCAATTGGAACTTTCAACTGAAAAGTATCTTTGACATTTTAACAATGTAAAATGTAAATATATATATAAAAAAAATGTTGTATAATATGCTGTTTCTTTTTTTTTTTCAAGATCACCCGTATTTACTCATAGTTAGTTTTGCTTATTTCTTAAATTTTCATAATTTGCTATCTTATTAACCCTTAAAATGCCAGATTTCTGAAACTGAACTCACTCTGGTGGCCATGTTTATTTTGAAGTACTTTCAGAAAATAAAATGCTTCACTTTAGAAACATTTTCTGGGGTAGCTAAATAAGTGAAACATAGCATGTTATGTACCAAATTGAAGAGTATTTAATGCTGAATATTAATAAAATAAAATATTTTAATGAGATGGAAACTTTTAATTTTAATAGCATTTTGTTTTAAAAAATGCAGTAAAAATGTTTTTTTTTTTTACTTTTTTTTATCAAACTATTAATAAAGAAATATTAAGCTATTTATACAGAATGAAAGAGCATTTAATTCTGAATAAAATAACAACAACAAAATTACCTGAAGCAAAAGTAATTCTTTGAAAAATCGTTCTTAATGTGATAGTCTTCAAAGCAAGATCTTCTAACACAAAGTCACATTGCATTTCTCGCACTCAAAAGCATTTGCATGGTGTGCATTTCATGCTATGAGCACCACACAGTTTATGACAAATTTTCAGATTCACCTCTCTTTGACCTCACAATGATGCAGACATTGGAGTAATACAACAAATGTATTGCATGGCATGATGTTTGGAAAAATGGAGTGTATGTGAGAAAAATCAGTTGACCAGTATTCTTCTATAGACTGCTTTCTAATAAGGCACATGTTAAGTTACTTTTCATTTCAGCAGATGTTGTGAGTTTCCCACTGAATCCAGTTATTCATGCTGCTGAAGCAAACTCTGACCATAAATATTAGTTTGTTCTGCAATCTCTTCAAATGTTCCATCAGTTAAAAATATTTTGTAAAAATCTAAGGGATTTTTAGCTTCCCCGATGTTGGGACCAGTTTGGGCTGTAAATAAATCATGATATACTGGAAAAACATAACATTCTTCTTTCAGCCTCCTCCCTTAGGATGTCAGGAAAGCTTTTCCTGACATCCTAATGGAGTAGGGTCTATATCATCTTTGCTCAAATCTTCTGATCCTGAATCATCAGGAAAACCGAAAAAACTTCATCCCCATCAGAATCTTGAAAGAATTCTTCTCCGTGATATTCTGGTGAAGTTGAAGGTCCTACATAAAACTCCGACCTAGGAGATAAATTTTTGCCTTCTTTTGGTGCAAAACCAAGAAATTTTTCATCATCAGAATCAATTAAATGTTTTTTTTTTTTTAATTCTGATTCTCTGGAGTAACGTGAGCAGTTGGCTTTGGGAACATGATGGTACATTGATTTTGTATATAAATATTATATATTTAGAAACACTTAATTTATTTAAATATATATGGAAAGCTAAATTGCTATATAATTAAAACTATATATTCAATTTTAAAAAAGCCTTAATTTTTAAACTACTTTCTGATATGATAAGCATATCATAACAATCTACAATAGCACATCACTTTGATTTCAGAATAAAAGCTTTGTTTTCAGCAGTTTTTTCAGACAGTTATGATTCTCAAGTTACATTTCTGTAAAAAACATATATCTAATGATATACTAATAAAAGAAATCAATAATTGATAAGTTAATTCTAAATACAAAAGGCTGTAATTTAAAGCAAGTAAGCACATACATGTCTTCACAGTGACTTCAAATTCACATTTTAATGAATGTAAATTTCCATTAAAATGAGTAAGGATTGAAAAAACGGAAGAAGAAAAGAATGGCAACAGTTCCAATAACAACTCCCATGTAAATTTAATTTTAAAACAGCTGAATAAAGAAGAAACAGCTGAGACCCTCAACATATTAAACAAGTGACTGATTCAACCTGATTCAATAATCATAATGAGTTTTGGTTATTTATTTAAGCATATCATCAATTTTTTTCAAACAGAATCAACAGGCAAAAAATTAAAGTTTTAAATATATATATATATTTGAGATTCTTATAAAAAAAATTAGAAAGAAAATGCCACTTTTTGTTTTAAAAAAATCAAGTTTACGATGTTGCACTACAAAACAGTAGATCAATTCGTGGCTTCCATAATCGGAAAAGTTAAAACAGTACACCTAGCTACAGCCATTAAAGGATATTTTATATTTAAATTATTTCATTTGATCTATAAACAACATGGCTCTTTTTTTTCTTCTTAAGTTACATTTATCCTTATTATCTTTTTGGGCAAAATTATATATATCATTGTCTTGGACAAAATTCTCTGTCTCTCTAATAAATTTACATACTGCCGATGGTGCTCTATCATTAAAATAACTTTAATATGTGGAAAAGTGCAAATTTCAATTCATGTGTGCATGATAACTGGAACTGAACCCAAAAAAGAGGTAATTTGATACAATTCTGAGTGTTCGTGATACACTAATTTGATCATGTGCTGCACTGTAGAAATAGATAGTTGATATTGGACATAATGTTCTTTTTCTCTTCGTAAATGTATAGTGTTGATGCAGAAATAATGGGAAAATATGAGACATTCAAGAATAATTGTTCCCATGATTAACCAATATGTTATTTAATCAAGAACATAATTACCATTAGATAAGACCATATTCCAATGATCTACAATTTGTAGATACCCTCAAAGTTGGAAATGCACCCTTTCATCATTCAAAAATTTTCATCATTCTTTTCAAAGTTGGAAATGCACTCATCATCATTCTGAAACTTCCTATTTGAAATAAAATTATTCAGAGATCGGAACAGATGGAAATCTGAGAAGCCAGATTCAGTGAATATGGGGGATGTATCATTATTTCCCAGCCCAACTGCTGCAGCTTCTGCTGTGCCCATAATGCAACATGGGGCCTTGCATTTTTCTGGTGGAACACAGCATCTTGTCTGTTTATCAGTGCTGCACTTAGGCAGTCCAACTACTCACAGTAGACATCCAAGTTGATGGTTTGGGACCAGTTTAAAAGCTATTAGTGGGTGATACCCTTGCAATCCCACCAACAACATCACATCACCTTACAAGAATGCAGTTCCGGTTTTGCTGTAGTCTGGGGTGATTCTCCTGCTTGACACCAAGATCTTTTATGGACAACATTTCATAAGCAATCCATTTTTCATCACTGTAATCATTCTGTCAAGAAAATCATTAGCCTTTTGCCAAGCAAGCAATGAAGCACATGCAGTGTAGCAAACCACCTGTTCTGTTGTGACAACTGATATGGGATCCAGGTATCCAGTTTTTGCACATAACCCAGCTTTTACAGAAGTTGAATGACAGAGGAAATTGATTAATGTTCAGTAGCTGTGCCAATTCCCTGGATGTCCGATATGAATTTTTATTCAGCAGTGGCTTTAAATGGCCATCGTTCAGTCCCGTCGGCCAGCTGCTTCAGGATTTGTTTCTGACTGGAACGTATCATACCACTGGTAATGGTGCTTTTAGAGATGAATTTGCACAATTTATGCAGACACTCTTGGGCACTGACACTATTTCTGAATTTGTACAGCATAATGGAGCCAATACACACATCTTGTGTCGCCATTATAAGATGCCTGTTGCCACTTATACAGACAAAATGTAGGTACAGAATGTCATTAGATACCAGAGCTACTCATGTGCTGTCTACAAGACCCCTGCACATTTCCTGACAATGTCATACCATGCTATTTAACATGGCATAACTTCAACATTAAATAGTGTGATATGACTTCATTATTTATTTCCATCTTACTCAGCACACTAAAAAGAAATAGTTGCCACCCAAGTCATAGATGGTGCCAAAAATCGCGGGAAGGGTAAAAGTCATAATTAGTGGGAAAAAGACTGAGCTGGCATTAGTTCAGCAGTTAGAATACTCTGGCATGTTTCTGGAGAGATGTGGGTTCAAATCCCATATATCAGCAAAATTTTTCCACAGAAACATTTATTGATTTATAGATATTTAAAAGTCAACAGGTTATACTGAGATTATCAATTACTGTTTATGACATCATTTTATATTGAATATCAAGATTCATCATATAGATCTATATCTATATCATATATACTATATATATATTCATCATATAGATACGTACTAATTTGCTTATTTATTAAGTTTACTGTTTACCTTATAGTTAAACAAAGTGGAAACTTTACATTTTTAAGTCAGCATTTCCAGTCACATGGAACATGCTATCATAAGAATTTGCCATTAGCCTGTAGTTCATTGCTGAAGATGGCATCCAGATATAGGCTAATAGCTTGTTGGAGCTGACACAGATTACTGCAGGCTTATTCTAGTACTGTACATTATGATGTTACTGTAATAACTTGGGAACCGTGGTCTGCAGCTGTTACTTAGTACATGGTATCTTCTAGGTTCTCTGCAATCCATCTTTATGTCATCCATTAAGCTTACACATAAATGTGTACAGTAACAGATTACAGAAATTTCACACCTAAAAAAATTCATTGCATGCTGCCTCTGCGTGAGATCTGTGGCTGTGATATGACAAATAAAAAGGTTTAACTTAAAGTAAAAAATGTTGCGCAATGCGTTTTGCTGATCTCTTGTCGGCTTTGTCATTTATACAATGTAAGCTGTAGATATTTTTAAATGTTACATTGTGAATATAGCCTGTATTTTATAAAAGCTTGGTTCTTGTCAGTATAAATAGCACATGTGTCCCATATACTTAGAATCACATGATAAAAGCTTTGCAGCACAACCATTACAATCTCTTAAGTATGAATTTCCCCCACCGTAGCTCAAATGGTAGAGCAACTGATGCATAACCAGGAGATCCAGAGCTCAAGTCCAGAAACTGGATGGGTGGATTTTTTCACATTTGCTTAATTATGACAAATGAATATCACTATAGTGAGCTTCATTCCTTCCTACTAAATGTAGTATCTATTAGTAAAGCCATGACAGGTTATACCAGTTTTCTGATAATGAATCTAATCATGTTTTTTGAATGAGCAAAAAAAAAGTCATATTAGTGATAACACTGATTTTCAGTATAGGTTGAATTTAGATATGTAATTCTTAACAGTTTTTTTATTACTTTTTCTTAATATATTGCTTTTATTTGAATAAAAATGGGGGGGGGGGGAAATGGATCATGCCAACAGCAGTGATTGTACAGTAGCTACAGCATTTTAGTTATTTTTCCTCTAAACTTAATTTTGAGTTCATCAATAGGTGAACAAATAAAGAAGCATAATTTGCAGCTTACAACATAAAGAAATGAGCAGAGAAATGAATGAAAAAAAAAAATCTTTCATTTTAGGGTCAACTGTAACAGCAATTTTAGCTCTGAAGAACTTTTAACTTTCAAAGAAGGTATCTAGTTCATCAGAACTTGGGAAATGAGGAATGAATTTTTGGTTTATATGTGAAAGCTAAGCAAATTATCTTTCAAAATTAGAAAATATTACAGAGATTAAGAGAAACAAACCGAGGCTTTCCTGTAGATTCATTAGGTTCAGACTCTGTTATTGTCAAAAGATTGAATATATATTTTAGATTAATTATGCTTTATAGTGTCACATTTTATTTCTAATTTTTGACATTAATAACTAAATTATTGTCAGTTTCTAAAACTAATTCTACTTTAATGTAAATTATCTTCAAGTATTATAAATAAACACAGTTATTGAAATAATTTATAACTTTTCTGAAATATTTTTTTATGCAAATATAGTTAATTCATCTAGAAGTGAAACCTGCTATTCGAAATCAGATTATTAGAGAACTAAAAGTTCTTCATGAATGCAATTCTCCCCATATAGTAGGATTTTATGGTGCTTTTTATAGTGATGGAGAAATTAACATCTGCATGGAGTACATGGTAAGAATTTCAAAATATATGTTAAAAATTTATTTAATTTTCTTTATCTTGATTTTTGGTTTATTGTGCTTTGTATTTTTTTGAACTGTATAAAATTTTCTTTAAACTGAGTCATTACTGATCTTTCTGACAATCAGATTTTTATGTTTATTTCAAGTAATCTTTGCTAAAGTTATCATCTATTACATGACGCATTAAGCTATTGTTTCCATTGCATATTAAAAAGCACACTGTGAAACTCATTCCTTGGGTACATGGAGATGCAGTCAGTGGCATGTCAGGCTTGTAACCTAAGGTTCACATGTATAAATCACAATTGAATGTGGCCTGATTAAGCCCCATTGTGTGACAAAATCATGCCATCAAAGGGTAATGTTGCCCAATCCAGTAAGAAGTTCAACAACATTTTGCACAGTATTTCTTTTTACCCTATTTAGTTTAAAGCTTTAAATCCTTAATACTTGACTATTTAAATCAGCAAAAGATAAGCTACTTAGATAAAATAACCTAACAGAACAAGTGACCATTTATAAAATGATATGTTTCTTTGTTTTGTTTTTTTTCAATTTGTACTTAATAAATTACTTTTGACTTTCTAATGATTACACTAGGTGTCCTGCTACAACTACAGAATGAATTTTAAGCAAAAAAAGTGAAGAAAATTTTATTAATCATTTTATAATTTTTTAGCACATGCTTACAAAAGAAATGCAACTCTGGTATTTAAAGTAAAAAGAAATTATCCAGCATTAACCTGAACTCATATGTCCTTAACCTTTTAAGTTTAACTTTTTAACTGATAATTGTTTTTTGAAAATCACTATAAATGAACTTGTAACGTTTTTTATGCTCACCTACCATTTTTTTCCTTTTAATTTTTATGTTTTTGTTCAGAATTAAATGCTCATTATTTTAGTATATAATACAAACTATTTTATTCATTGGTTGTTTCACAATGAGGCTCAGAAGTTGAGTTGCATTTTTAGAGAGAAAAAATCTGACACTGTAAGGATTAATAAAGTGGATGCAGAGTATAAGAAAAACTAAGCCTAGCAAATATAAACGAAACATTTTGACAATTTATACCAAATAAAATCACTTTATTCTGCAGTAAATCTTTATGTGCTGAAATAAAACAAACAAAAAAAAACTGAGCAAGAACCTCATGATTTTAACAGATATTAATATTCATTCCACTGAATTTTTGTATCAAGCAGTTTACATGTTTTAAAATACTGCATATTTTTAAACCTTTATGGCACACTTTAAACCTTTCATTTAACATTTTACATATTATTAATTTCATCTTGATTTTCTTGGAAAATTATTCATCTCTGCTTTTGTTATTTGTTTAATGTTTAACTTCATTCATTATAGAGAAAAATTAATTTCCCAAAATAAATATTGTGCAGGAAATGAATAGCTATGTTTGTGTATTGGAAAATTGAACTAGCAAACAGGAAGAGAAGTGATGAAATGTAATGCACGTTTTAGCCAATGTGTTTTGAAGCAGAGGTTGCTAACTTTTGACCATTGGACCAAATCATGTTCACTATTTTCACATCTAGCATGCATCACATTCTAAAGAAATTTATTAAGTTTATTTATTAATTTGGTCCACAGCTCTTAAACTGAAGCTTGCAGAAACATGTTGCCTTCACCAGTTTCATGCCATGGATAGAAGAACTATTTCCTCAGTAAATTTAATAATAATGTATGAAAGTGAAATACAGAACCTACTACCTAATCTTAATATCTATATTACCAACTATTAAGTTCACCCAAGAAATGAAATAATCAATAATTGTCATTTTTACATGCATTGACCATCTATGCTAACTTGAAACTAAGTTATACAATTGTAGTAACATAACTGGAAGGAGAGGTGTGTATTATTCCCATGTTACAATGCACAGAACTAGCTAGGCATAGCACTTAAAGTCTAATGTCAACTTCTCATGGTGCAGTCCATTTAGTGAACAGATACACAGGATTCTTTATATCATCTGGCAAATTATTCTGATCAGAATCCATCACAGGTACTAAACACTACAAACTAGTTATAGTATTGACAATCCTAAATTGTAATAATGTGTCTTAGATGCTAGTTTGCTGGTGCTCAAAATTCAAAATGGCCTGATGGATTCTGATGGTCATGAAGAAAAGCTGAACATTTTGCTTCCATATCCAAGACTTCATTTATTCTAAGGAAATGAGAAAATATCATTTTTTTTTACTTAAAAGCCAAGAAATAACCTAAAGTGATTTTAAAAGAATATCAACAACAAGCTGTAAAACTTCCATGTCAGAAAAAAAATGACAAAGATGTATCCTAACTCCAAAATATCAGTAATAATTTATAAATCTATGCAAATAAAAGTAGATGCTTAATAAAAAGATAAATACTGACTGAGAAAATGCATTCCTCCAAAGTTTACAACAAGAAAGTCAGTGGTGGATGACAAGAAGCACACAGTGTAAAAGGAGACATTGCACAATGAAACTGCTTCTCCTCCTTGATTCCAGAAGTAAACATTAATGGTTTTAGTTTCACTATCAAGAAATGTGCACTGAATGATAAAAAATAATTTTAGAAATACTGAAATAAGTTAAAGGTGATAAAAAAGAGAGTAAAACAGAAAAGCCTTATGTATTTGATAATTGTTTACAAAATCCTCTTAATAAATTTTAAATTTTAAAAAACTCAAAGTTTTAAGTTAATTTTTGGGATAATTTTAAAATTTTAAGAAAAATGTGTTGACAGTAGTTCAAATTAAACTTGTAAGGTTAAATCAGAGGGTTGCTTCAAAATATAGAAACAAAAAGAAACACAATGGTAATAGAGCAAATCATGTCTATGGAATGGTGATCAGAGAGCTGGAAGAAACTATTTATATCATATAATAAACTGTGCACAAAATGGAAAAGGTAAGTACAATTTTTCAAGCTTGAAATATCTACTTTTTATGAGCATAAGTAAAAAATTTAAAACAGAAGTTTCTATTTTCAAAATATGAATGCATAGCAACATTGATCAGTATTTATATGTGGAAATTTGACACACTACAGACTACAGCACTGATGACTCTGGCTGGAAGATTTAAGCACAGCACAATATTTGCCTCTCAATGTTTATATAACCAATTGCAAATATCATTCTCAACAAAAGACTGCAGGAAAATACATATATACATAATATAACCACAAGCATACAGCTAATAGAATAAAATTTGTAAAAGAAAAAAAACGTAGCTGATAGCCACAAATAATAAGTCATTTACTTCTCCAATTAAGAAGTTGCCATTTACTAAAACAGAGCCACACATCCATAAACCAGATATAGCTCAAAGCAAAAAAAAATGTTAAAAATAGTCAAAACAACCCAATAATGTAAGTCCTTCAGGCAAACACAAGATGAAAAAATGTCTAAAAAAGCAAAACATTTGCATGCACCCAACAGATACAATATAATCCTGGCCAAATACCATAATATTCAGCTTTAAACAAGAAAATTGACCAACCACAGGAGAGAATTAGTCTGAAGCCACACCTTCTAATATATAATGTAGCAATTCCAAGCAAGCAGCAGTAATGTTGCCATAGCAAAGCATGCCAAATCATCACCTTGTCAAAGCACAATGTCAGATCAACCACTGACGTCAAACATAGCCTCGAAACAGGTCAGAAGAACATATTGATGAAACTGCAAAAGAACTCTGCTACAAAACATGAAATAAACCTAAGTAACAGAATACTGATGTGACATTAAAGAGCATCCAGCAAAAGGCAAAGATATAGTGCAGTTACAAACTTAGAACCGCTACAAAAAAGAATACAGCTCAAAGCAAAAAAAAATGGTAAAAATAGTCAAAACAACCCAATAATGTAAGTCCTTCAGGCAAACACAAGATGAAAAAATGTCTAAAAAAGCAAAACATTTGCATGCACCCAACAGATACAATATAATCCTGGCCAAATACCATAATATTCAGCTTTAAACAAGAAAATTGACCAACCACAGGAGAGAATTAGTCTGAAGCCACACCTTCTAATATATAATGTAGCAATTCCAAGCAAGCAGCAGTAATGTTGACATAGCAAAGCATGCCAAATCATCACCTTGTCAAAGCACAATGTCAGATCAACCACTGACGTCAAACATAGCCTTAAAACAGGTCAGAAGAACATATTGATGAAACTGCAAAAGAACTCTGCTACAAAACATGAAATAAACCTAAGTAACAGAATACTGATGTGACATCAAAGAGCATCCAGCAAAAGGCAAAGATATAGTGCAGTTACAAATTTAGGACCGCTACAAAAAAGAATACATCAGATATGATACATATCCTTCAACCCAGCTTTACTGCTTTCCTGAAATTCTTTTACTTCAATCTGAGTGCTAGCTAATGGCAAAAATTTCTGATACAACAATTCAGTGACAAGAGACAGCCAAGATGAAAAATTATCAACAAACAAGCCACAGAACAAATCATAAATAAATAAATAAAATTTTCCCTTAAGCAGCTGCTTGCTGCAGAGGTCTGATAGGAGCCTGCCAGTTTAATACACCATTGTAGAAGGTATGTGAGAATGGCAGGACTTCAGCAGAAAAGCAATATCCATGCCTTACCTGGGGCTTGAACCCACTCCTTTTGATCATAGCCAAGCACCCTAACCACTTGGCCATGAGAGGCTTTAAAATCAACATAACATTAATTTAACTCTTACCATGTTGCAGTCCAGTGAATTGCTTTCATCTTTCCCATTCTAGTGGTTGAAAAGCAATGCTTTGCTCCTGTAGTACAAGGTTGTGAAAAATTTAAAAAAAAAAAGAAATCTGAATTTTTTTCCACTTTTTCTAATTAAATATCAAAAATAACATTTAAATCAGTGATATAATTTTTTTACCTGTTGATTCCACTGTAAAAAAATTATAATAAAGTTTAAAAATAAATCTATTTGAGTCGGGGCTCATGTTGAGTCACCTTCAGTCACCGTAAACAGCATTAAATAGCGCTGACTCAGTTCATGCCTCTATTCTGCTGAACTGTGCTTAGATTATTGATCGGTTGCATTTCTCATGCCTTTCTGCTATTTATAGCTCTGCTAGAGTTGTAATGCTTTCTAAACTTTTAACGTAAGGATATTTATTTTTTTACTACCAGGAATTGCATCATCTGGGAACTACGCACATCGGCTTTCGATCAGTATTTTAGCAGACATTCAATTTTAAAGACTTTTTTTATTTACTTTAATGGTTCTAAAATTATTTTTTATTGCTTCTCAATAATAAATTCTCAATAATTAATTAGAAATGATCGAGAGTGAAACTGCTAGCGATCTAAAATGGCAGCAATCAGAATAAGCTTTGGATTACTCATAGTGCAATTTTTAAATGGTAGGACTTTATCAATATTTTTAATTACATTTAAAGCATATAAACAAATTAAGGTCAGGAAATTGCGATTTTTTAACCAAAATTTCTGCTGGAATTTTAGAACTAAACTTTTCTGTAGCAGTTATGCAGCTTCAAAATAAAATGACTTGTTCTCAAGTTCAGTACATCAATTAAACTTTAAATGCTTTAAAAAATATTTTTTTTTTCATAGTTCTTAATCACTTTTTTGATATATTTATCATTTCTTATTTAAATTATCTAGTTTTTAAGGCAAAATTATTTTTTTTTGACATTTCTTTACTTAGGCTTAGAGTTTGCCAATTGTCAGAAGTCTAAGAATATGCATTATGTGCATAAATGACTAAGTAATTTAGAAAAAATGAAATAAATGAAAGATTTAAGCAATAATTGAAATATTATGAACTGTTTATATTAGAATAATAAACTAAATAGTAAAAAATGGGAAACTATATATATATATTTTTTTGAAATTTTTACTAAAGATAAAGTGGGAAAAATACAGTAAAATCAATTGCAATGTTTATCAAATGCAATGTTTAAAAAAAATGCTTAAAAAATTTAACTTACCATTTTTTTCTTCGAATTTTTGCCATTTTATTAAGCACAATTAAATGCTCTTTCTTTTACATAACATGACATATTTCCATTCATTAGTTACTTCTGGATAAGGTTCTAAAGTTGTTTATTTTATTTTCTGAAAACAATTTAAAATAAATCCACCCACCACAGTGAGTTCAGTATCAGAAACCCGACACTGTAAGGGCTAATAGAAAAGTGAACAAAATGGAAAGCCCCAAAAAAACCTAACATTTTGTTTTTGTCCATTTTTTTTTGGGGGGGGGGGTAGCTAGAAGTGCAACATGTTGAAGCCCAACAGTGCTTGAATTGAGATTTTCTACACTGGCCCCACTTTCTTCTCAGTAAGAAAGAGAACACAGATGGGCATAAAAAAGAGGCTGCTTTTCATTGGATGAGACAGTAAGCTTTCACCCCATGTTAAGAGATCTATACCCTGTGCACACTAAAGAACATGCTGGATGGAGGACTTTAATTTGTCTCCTAACAATTGTCCAGTTAGTCCCCTTCTATTTGACTCTGAGTACTTGTAACCTGGTTATTTAGCCCAGTGTGTACACAGAAGTGCCATTTAGGGGTAAAGCAATATAAATATAGGAGAACTGACATCTTGAAATATTTTGACCGTCCAACATTCAAGGATGATTAAGTAAGAGTCGTGAATTGTTAATCATATTAACCTGCATTATTTTTGGTAACTTTTCTATGTAATCCTTGCTAGGGTTTCAAAAAAAAAAAAACACATAATTTGGAGAACACCTCAATTTATTTAAGTTATTTTATATGTTTTTTTCAATATATATATATAATGCTATATAGCTCACTGTCATAGTCAGACAACCTCTGACCTTCCAAAAGTATCACCATTAGTCAGAGTTGCCTACTCAGTGACCTGCAGCCTGCTTTGAATGAATACCTGTTAAAGAAATTGTGTGGACAGTGGGTGGAAGAAGTTCTATGCCTAAGGGGGTCAGTTCTCCAAACAAAGACAGACTGAGGGGCACCACATTATACTGACCACTGCTAAGCTACCATAATGTGGTGCCCCTCATTATGGTAGCTTAGCAGTGGTCAGTGTGGATCATATGCAACTTGGAACAGCATCTGCAGAGCAGACCCTGAGTTACTTCAGGATAAGGTTAATGCAATGTTTTACCCCTAAATGGCACTTCTGTGCATACACTGGGCTAAATGACCAGGTCATAAGTACTCAGAGTCAGATAGAAGGGGGATTCTCTTGGGGACAACAGTGTGTTTGGCATGGCTCCCTCTGCCAGCCAAGGTATCAGCTTTGAGAGCCCTTACTTTCAGATTGAATTGCTTCACTGAGCGAAGTTGTTAGTAACTGCCACAGTTGTTGTGTACTGGCTGTTGTTTATTTATTATTAAATCTATGTTATGTTTGTACAGTACAAGTATTGGTAGTCCACTCATTCCTGGTTCCATATATGCTCAGGGCCCTTTGTTCTAGAATCTAGTGTCAACATATTAATATAACAGTTAGTGACTATAGGTCAGGAGTGACTACTGTAACAGTGATGTCAGCAGTGTGGGTTTAGTTCAGCTTGTATAGCTGATGAGTAAATGGAGAGTGGACTACAGTTAAATTGAAGATATTTTAATTGTGTGCACCTGATAAAAAGAGCAGCTGGTTCTGGAAGTGAGGAAAGGATGTCGGCAGTGTGAAGCAGAAGCTAGAGGCCAAACCCTAGCCAACTTACAAGGATTGATGACAAAAGCAGCATCGTATTCTATTATTGTGCTTGTTTGTTAGGCTGTTGTGCCATTAATTTGCAGTGCTACTGGATCAATGTACATTACCATAAACACACAGTCAGGACAGAGAGGGGAAGATACTAGAAATAGGAGCTCTGGAGAAATAGAAATTTATGACTTAAGGGTTATTGATGAGATGGAAATGAATGGAGATATAGGCAGCAGATTGGCAGAATCCACACACAACAGCAGTAAGATAGAAGTGCTAAATTTGAAAATTCAGTTGCAGCAATTGCAAGTGCAAGAAGCTGAGAAACAGTGGCAGGAGGCTGAAAAGATTCATACGCACGAATCTATGATGGGGAATAGGCACATCCAGCATGCTCTTACACTGACATAAGAGAGATGACTTGGGGATGGCCAGGGTGAAAGTACAGGCATCCCTGAGCAGTCTCTCTCAGTTGCCAGCAGAACAACAAAATAATTGAAAGATATTGTGAAGTGGGTCAAGGTGATTGGCCTCATTTTAAGAAGCCCCCAACAGATGCCAGCAATATGCTCCTCTTCTTTCAAGAATTAGAATACATTTCTGCCAGTCAAGGGGTTCCTGAAACTATGAAAGGCAGAATCCTTTACCCATTTGTAGGGAAAGTTGGGCAAGTATAAAAAGAGTATGAAATTGACACAGTTGCAGAGTACCAAGATTGTCTGTGGCTCGTCGTTCTTTAATGCAGTGGTCGACACTGGAACTGAACATAATGGTGAGAACCAATGTTTTCCCAGAGCGATATTGCAAACTACACAGCTGAATAAAGATGGGAGCTGCATTTGGGGAAGATAAGTATGCAGCATAGTCAACATACCCCTCCAATTGAAAAAGCCGGGAACTGAAAGAATGGTTCAGAAAGAATTATTAGTGACTTGCGAAATGATGGGGGAATTGAAAACAGAGGCCTTAGAATTCGAAGAAACAGGGATCTTAGAATTGCTAGCAAAGGAGAAGATGAACTAGCTCTTGGAAGATTGGGCAGTAGATAGCCACAGTACAAAAACACATGAAAGTGAGCAGAGTCAGTCCCTAAGGTTGGTGTTTGATACTGGAAGAACTCCAAAAGTATTCAAGAGGTGCTAATTAAGATGAATAAAAGGGGAAGCAGAAGAAAAAGAGAGTAGGATTATGGCAACAGAAAGGAGGAAAAAAAGGGAGCTATAGAAGTTGTGGTGCTGACTGCAGATGTGAAGGTAGAATACTGAATGGCAGAGGTGGATGATGGTGCAGGAATGATTTCATATCAAGACCTGTTATGAGAAGAGATGAACATTTGGATGCCGATGAACTCGTCTCATCCCACATCTCCACGATAGCATTAGATGAGTGGGAAGGGGTGACACTGAAACTCTGGATGGCATACTCAGCATAATGTAGGTCCAATGTTATTACCCTTCTCAGAAATTCATACTGGTGGTTGAAAATAACACTCTTTTCTGCTGTCTGTTGATAGGGACAAAGATGATGAATGAGAAAGAATAGGTTGTGCAAGGATTCATCATCAAGAGCTGAGTCAGTTGTGCCTCATTCCTAATAGAACATCAGCTGGCAACTGATAGCCAACAGTCTTGGAACAAGGACAATCAGTATCTTTCCCACATTTCCTTCATCCCACTTTCCATCATCCACCTCTGCCATCTTTATTAGACATGACACAGCCTAAGAAAGATTTGACGAGGGGGCTGTCATGGTCAGACAATCTATGACCTGCCAAAAGCATCACCATTACTCAAAATTGTATTCAATGACCTGCAGCCTGCTCTGAAGGAATATCTATCATGGGTGGAAGGAGTTCTGTGCCTAAGGGGGTCAGTTCTCCAAACAATGACTGAGGGACACCACATCATGGTAACTTCGAACAGTATCCAATTATATGAACTGTAGTGTGACCTAAGGCTGCAAAGAGAAAAGGAAAGGCAGAGCAGGCCATGATTCTCTTGGGGACAATAGTTGTTTTTTGGTGTAGCTCCATCTGCCAGCCAAGGTATAGATTTTGAAACCCCTTGCTTTCAGATTTAATTGTTTCACTAAGCAAAGACGTTAGTAACTGCCTCAGCTTGTTGTGTCCTGTAAGCAGGAAGTGTTATGCATTGTTGTGTACTGGCTGTTGTTTTATTTGTTATTAAATCTATGTTAGTACAGTACAACTGTCAGTAGTCCACTCATTCCTGACTCTGTATATGCTCAGGGTCCTTTGTTTTAGAATCTAGTGTTAGTGCATTAATATAACAGGTATTGGCTAGAGATCAGGAGAGACCATTACAACACTCACTAAGTCATGTTGTGAAAATAAAAGGCAAATTTAATTGGCAAGATATTTTATGGTGTCATTTGATAAAATGGGAAAATGGATTAAAATATGAGAACAGTAAATGATACTTCTAATTTTGTTCCACACACACACACACAAAAGGTTTTGTGGTATGATTATAGTCATTTATCCAGAGAGGGAAACTGGAGCAGCACAACAATTATGTGAATAAATACAATGTTAGATGTGTTTTTATTCTGTAGCTCCATTCACTTATTTTAATTCGGCCCATAAACCTGAGGTTGTGGTGTTATATGAACTTCAGTCACATTGAAATTGGAAACCCATCTGTAAAAACATATTAGGTAAAAATGAAGTTTGAATATTGTCAGTTTGAAGTGTTGTTTTAAGTTGCATTTCTTTACTCACTGTATTTTTCATATAATTTACATATATCTCATAGATTCTATTACTCACCATACCATATAAGCTGTCTGGGAGGGATGAAAAGTAATAAGTTAATGAATAATGTAATAATGCAATCTATATTATAATTTTTTCCAGTTAATATCAAATTTTCAAACTGTTTGAATATTTAAATTTAAATCAATTTTATTGTTTCTGATTTATTATTAGTAAAAATTAATATTATTAAATATTATAAATGGTATTAGTAAAAACTGTGATATTTTAGGATGGAGGCTCTTTAGATCTAGTCCTGAAAAAAGCTGGTAGGATACCAGAACAGATCCTAGGAAAAGTAACAATTGCAGTAAGGACTTTATTTCTTCTTTGTAATTTATATAATCATTTATATTGTTGCGAATTACAAAATATGGATAGCACTGGACGTGAGTTTTAATAACTATATTTTAAAACCAATTGTAATACTATATTTTACCAATTGTAATACTATAATATATAACTATATTTTAAAACCAATTGTAATAAAATTGCAAATCGTTACAAAGAAAATATGGATGTAGTTTCTCATAAACAAATTAACTACTAACATGCAAAAATCATCAATCTTCCTGCACAGAATACTCAACAACAGCTCTGTCTATTCTATTAAATACTACCTTTTCAACCTTGTTTACCATGTCATTTGAACATCTTGAGACGTAAACAAATTATCGTCCTCTGCTAGTTCACTAAACTTTTCACATTAGTAAAATAATACTAGGACCGTCTGCGCACACAACACAAAAGATTCTTCTTGTCTTTTACTTATCGCGCAAAGACACAAACCATCTGAACAACCTTTCAGATCTCTGAACTTTAACACACTACACTGCTATACTTTCATTCTTCTTCTTCAGAACTGTTCTAAGTTCCAAATCGTTGGCTAATTGAATCTCACGCAGAAGCACACACGAGGGCTACAATCACGTTAACTCGTGAAGTCACTGTAGCGCGTTCATCTGTCGTAACACTGCCCCCTCCTTAGGTCTTGTTCGTCCCGAACAATTCTGGATTCCGAAGCTTCTTCAGTTTATCCACATGTCTGTGTCAAAATGAAAGCGAATCTCATTATGACGTAGATTTCTTTTCTGACTGAAGCCTCGTCCACAAACATAATACGTGTAAGACCTATAGCCTTTGTGAACACGTTTATGTCTCCGCAGGGAGAAGAATCAACTAAGAGTTTTCGTGCAAAACCTGTAAAATGTTTTCTTCTTTGGATTTTTAATTCTATCAACAGTAACAAGGAATGAAAGTCATTAGTGACATAACATCTAGGGAGGAGTTTCATCCTCCAGTCTGACCCTTTTGTCAGTTGACTTTCACTTAATTCAGAACTGTCGTGATGAACCTTCAGCCATATTTCACCTGATTCAATTTGATCCCCAAGGTGCTTCACAATTATAATATCAGCTCCATAATTCTTTTTAGCGCTATGGCCCATCTCTTCCTTCCATACTCTTGCTAGAACTGCAGCTTCTAATCCAACAACCTTACCTGTTTCTCCTGTATAAGTGAAATCAGTGATGTGTCGGGCTGCTAGCAATATTTTTTCTGTTTTACCTTCACATAGCCAGCTTGCAACATCTTCAGATACTCCTTGTTCTATTAACATGTTACGGAACTTGTTCAAAGCATTGCCGTTATGCAGAACCTTGTGGACACGTGATGCTTCATCTACCCTATTATCCACAATGTTCACCAAACGCAGAAGTTCTCCTCCTAACTCTTCGACGAGCTCTTGCAGTTCCAAGGATCCGTTACCAAGGAAACACTGAACAGCTTCCATCAGTTCCAGAGAGTTGTCAACAGAGTTTTCAAGAGGTGAATCCATGTTGCTGATAACAGCTGAACTCTTCATTCCACGAGCTTGTGATGCTGCAACCATTTTCTTAACTAAATCAACAGCAATATCTTCTGTACTGATGAGATCAATAGCTCCTTTTCCGAATTCAACATCATAAACCAAAGCGCACACTCCTTCAGCCAGCTTTTTGGACACAATTGAGCATATCATTAGAGGAACGCTATCTACGGTAGTTGTCAGATCCTTACAGCGGTAAATCTCCTTATCTGTTGGCACCAGCTCCTCTGTCTGTCCTACGATGTAGCATCCGACGTCTTCCATCATCTGCTCGATTTTATCTTTAGTGCAGTCGACTGTGAAGCCAGGGATGGATTCCAATTTGTCCAGAGTATCTCCCGTCAATTGGTGAGCATGACCGGAGATCATAGGGACCTTGAGACCTAAAGCAGCAAGTGCAGGAGCCAAGACAAGACTCACTTTGTCGCTGACACCTCCTGTGCTGTGTTTATCTACCATCCGATGGTGCCACTCGGGTCTCCAGCAAAACACATGCCCGAGGAGGTCATAGTTGCTGTTTCTTCCGAATTCACTTTCTTGGAGCTCTCATTGTAATTATCCAGGGAAATATCAGTCATGATTGCCAAATTGTTCATTCTGGAGATCAGCGACGAGTTTTGTAACATGATATTGTCCACTTTAGAGCTCTTGTTGTCGTGATAAAACTTTTCTATATCCTTATAATCTAAATGGTTATAATGTCCAAATCTGCGCATTGACTGTTCAGAAAAGAAATTCAGCTTGGCTACGTTGAGATTATCTGAGGGCTTCACTTCTCTCTGATCGTAACTCTGAGGCTTAGTTTCATCCAGAAAGTTAGTCTTTGAAGTACTGTCTCTGCCTGAAGCTACTTTACTAGCATCACCTGTTACGCTTCTATGCCATTCTTCGGAATTCTTCTTTCTTAAATCCCCACTTTCTATAAACGATTCGAGTGTGGCTATATGCTTCAGAAAAATCTCTCCGACTTCCCCCTCATTACCACTCGTTACTCTGCCTTTGTGATAATTGTCCATGACGCATTTTGCTGACGATGAGGAATAGAATACCTTTCGTGTGGATCTCTCTTCAGATCGTGCCAGACTTGTATACCTAGGTATTTTGAAGTGCAAAGCGTACTGTATAGTCTCACAGCTCTCTGATCTGAGTGATTGTTCCTCACAGTTCCTAGACATGTCACCAGCGACATAGACACTCTGCCATGCATCACCAGTAGTTGCGTGGTCAAAGGCATTATCTGCGCTATCTCTACGTTTCTTGATTTTCAGTAGCAGATCCACATTTTGAGATTCTCCTTTCTTGCGAAAATTCGATTCTTTTGTAATCTTCCTCTCGCACTTTCGCCATCTCTCTCGAGATCTCTTCAATCCATATGAAGGCTTCATTAGAACGCCTCTGCCCCAGCGAGCTTCTCCTGTCCGTTAAATTTTGTAAAAACGAATTGAATCTACATTGCTTCTTTTTCAGATAGCGAAGAATCCTGGAATGTTTTCTGGTTCCGCATCGTTTCTTAAATTGCTTCTTTTTCAGATAGAGAAGAATCTTGGAATGTTTTCCGGTTCCGCATCGTTTCTTTCCCGCATCAGCATTATGTTCATCTGTACTATAGCTCCCACTGCTGGAGATATATTCACCTATTGGTTTGGGATTCACATTTTGATATGCGTTGCCTTTCTCTTTTTCTTTTTCATGTTTACAATCTAACTTAACATTATCAAGATCAGCTTTTTCACTGACAAATTCAACCTTTAAACTATTGCATTGTCTATTGAGTTCGGTTTTGATATCCTTGAACTGATCAATAATCTTATCAATTTGAGAAGTCACTTCAGCTCTCATCTCAGTATATTGTGCGGCCATTTCGGGTTTCAAGTCATCTATTTTATCGCTTTGGGCAGCTATATCACCTTTAATCTCAGTATTTTGTGCGGCCAGGTCACCTATTTTATTGCTTTGGGCAGCTATATCACCTTTAATCTCAGTATTTTGTGTGGCCATTTCGGCTTTCAAGCCATCTACTTTATTCTTTATGTCACTATTTTGACTTTTAATGTCATTCATTTGTGTAGCCATATCGGCTTTCATATCAGTCATCTGCATAGCCATATCGGCTTTCATATCAGTCATCTGCATAGCCATATCGGCTTTCATATCAGTCATCTGCGTAGCCATATCGGCTTTCATATCAGTCATCAGCGTAGCCATATCGGCTTTCATATCAGTCATCAGCGTAGCCATATCGGCTTTCATATCAGTCATCAGCTTTATTAACTCATCCATACTTCTAGTTAACGGCATTCAATAAATTATCCACACTCCTAGACACCAAATGTTGCGAATTACAAAATATGGATAGCACTGGGCGTGAGTTTTAATAACTATATTTTAAAACCAATTGTAATACAATGCAAATCGTTACAAAGAAAATATGGATGTAGTTTCTCATAAACAAATTAACTACTAACATGCAAAAATCATCAATCTTCCTGCACAGAATACTCAACAACAGCTCTGTCTATTCTATTAAATACTACCTTTTCAACCTTGTTTACCATGTCATTTGAACATCTTGAGACGTAAACAAATTATCGTCCTCTGCTAGTTCACTAAACTTTTCACATTAGTAAAATAATACGAGGACCGTCCGCGCACACAACACAAAAGATTCTTCTTGTCTTTTACTTATCGCGCAAAGACACAAACCATCTGAACAACCTTTCAGATCTCTGAACTTTAACACACTACACTGCTATACTTTCATTCTTCTTCTTCAGAACTGTTCTAAGTTCCAAATCATTGGCTAATTGAATCACACGCAGAAGCACACACGAGGGCTACAATCACGTTAACTCGTGAAGTCACTGTAGCGCGTTCATCTGTCGTAACAATATGATGTCTTGAAATAGTAATAATTTCTAGTTTTTAATATACCTACATACATACACACACACAAATTCCTCATGCAGTCATGGGCTATGGAGGTCCAACCAGACTGTAATTTTCCTCTCCAGATGTGTCTCTTCTGAGCTACAGCTGCTGCATTTGGCCACTCTAGGCCAATTCTAGTAAGGTCCTGTTTGACATTGTCTGCCCATCACATTCTAGGTCTCCCCTTTATCTCAAACCCTTAGGCATACTGTTCATAATCCTGTTTGCCAATCTGCAGCTATGCATGCGGACGACATGACACAGTCTTTCTCTGCACAATATGCCACTCAAAAGGGGTTGATGACTCCTTCCAACCTCATCATTGCTTACAAAGTTAAACCACCTAATGCCCAAGATACTGCATAAGCATATAGAATCAAAAGCATCAAGTTTCTTGCTATTCTGCTTACAAAGGGTCCATGTTTTGCTACCATAACTAACCTTAGAAAGAACCAAACTATTATACAGTTTAATTTTAGTCTTTAGGTGTATACGCCTAGTTTTCCACACTCTCCATAGATTCTTAAAAGTCCCAGCGGCAATCCCTATTCTTCTATTTATCTCATGCTGCACATCACCAGTATCTGTTACATAGCTCCCAAGATAATTAAACTGAGACACTTGATCAAGACTGCAGCCATTCAAAGCAACTGAAGCACTATCTGCCTGACCAATTTTCATCACTTTAGTTTTTTCTGTTTTTCATTTTCAAACCTACTCATTACCAGTCTCATTAACCAGCCCTAATGAACGAATTCATCTCATCAACATCATTAGCCAACAAGACCAAATCATCTGCATAATCTAAATCAGAAATTTTGAAATCTGTATACCATTTAAGGCCAAAATCTTTACCTTGCAAGAATTTCACATAACATAATCAATAACCAAAGAGAAAAGGAGACAAAATGCACCCTTGTCTAACTCCACTAGCAATGCTAAACAAATCGCTGCAAGATATACCAACTGGCACACACAACTCAGTGTTATTATAGAGAGCTCTCATTACATTAACAGGGGTGGGCGGCTCAGTTGGTAGCGAACCAGGCTTGTAATCTGCAGTTCCCAGGTTCAAGTCCCAGCTGGGTCAGTGTTGAGATTTATCTCTGCAAAACTCCCCACCCTACTCATGGTCAGTAGGGGACACCAATGGACTTGGAAAGGCTGCCGTCCGTCAGATGGGATATGGCTCCGTGTGCGGAGAGCCATACCCTGTACATGTTAAAGAACACACTGGATGGCCTTGACGGGAGACTACCATCTGTCTCCTAACAGCTGTTCCAGTGAGTCCCCTCCCCCAACCTTCTTTGAGCCTTTGGGGTCCTTGTGACTGACCATTTAGCCCATTGTGTGCAAAAAAATGCTGCTCAGAGGTAAAGCAACCCATTACACTAACTTATCAGGTATTCCATATGATCTAACAGTCAACCACAAATTATGTCGATCAACAGAGTCAAAAGCCTTTTTGAAATCTATAAAGTTAGTAACCAGTGGTTTCTGAAACTCTAAATGTTTCTCAAGAATCTGTCTAAGTGAAAATATTTGATCAATACATCCCCTACCACTTCTGAATCCACACTGTTTATCGTGCAGTTGTTTGGGGCGGGGGTGGCTTAGTTGGTAGTGTGCCAGGCTCGTAATCTGTAGTTCTCAGATTCGAGTCCCAGCTGGGTCAGCGTTGAGATTTATCTCCGCAAAATTTCCCCGCCCTGCCCACGGTCAGTAGGGGACACCGATGGGTTTGGAAAGGCCGCCGTCCGTCGGATGGGACGTTAAGCCATGGCCCCGTGTGCAGGAGAGCCATGCCCTGTGCACGTTAAAGAACACGCTGGATGACCTTGACAGGAGGCTACCATCTGTCCCAACAGCTGTTCCAGTGGGTCCCCTCCCCCAACCTTTTCTGAGCCTTCGGGGTCCATGTGACCTGGCCATTTAGCCCATGGTGTGCAAAAAAGTGCCACTCAGAGGTAAAACAACCCATTGAATGCAGTTGTTCATCAACCAAATTCTTAATTCTGTTAAGTATAATCATGCAAAGAATTTTACCACTTTACCTGGAACAGAGAGTAAACTAATTCCTCTATAATTATCACAAGAATTGCGATCACCTTTTTTAAAAATTGGAACAATGATAGCTCTAGTAAAATCCTTAGGAACAATACCTTTATCATAAAAAATATTCAAAATATCAGCCAGCCATTGACAACACAAATTTCCCAGCTCTAAGCATTTCAGTGATGATTTTGTCCACCCCTGGGGATTTATGCAGTTTTAATTTAGAGAACCGATGTGACTTCAGAATGTGATATAGGGCCATCATAAAAGCCAGTAATGCATCTATCCTCATTACAAACAATGGGAGTTGAAGTAATCACATTATTAGAACATCTCTAAAATGCTCAGTCCACCTAGCCATCACAGAATCCTCACTTTCAACCACCTTGCCATGTGTATTTCTCAATCCCTGTGTACCTGTCTGTTTCTTCCCACATAAAATATTAACAATATGGTACAACCCCCTGCTGTTGTGCTATCTAACAGCTTCCTCTGCTTTGTCAGCCAAGCTATCAAGTCAAAAATTCTTATCAGCTGTTAACTGATCCTTTACATGTTTATTAAGCTCGTTGTAATGCCTTCTGTTAGGGCTAGTAGGGTGTTGATTCATATTAATCCTGCCTTCCTTCTTTCAGAAATAAGTTCCATAGCTTTATCACTCAAATAATTTTGTTTCCTCTAATCTCTTTTGCCCAAAAGAGTACTGTTGGTTTCAACAAAAGCTTGTTTAAATTGATCCCATTCTTTCTCAACTTCCACAGTAAGCAAACCACGATTGTCATAATGACTTAGTAGCCTACAATGGTATGCTTTGGCTATATCTGGATCTTTCAGACCTTCAGTGTTGAAGGTAATTTTCTTAACCTTAGCACAACATTTCTTAAGCTTTAGCTGCAAGACACTTTGACCAGATAATGGTCCGACCCAATTTCGGCTCCCCTATATGATCTGGTATTCCTAACAGAACTGGCCCATTTGCTGTTAATTAAAATATAATCTGTAATATTCTTTGCAACCCATCAGGTGTAACCTGATTTGCAACCCATCTTGTGTATATTTATAAATGTCCCAGTGTTTAACATATGTGTTAGTTATTTGTAATCATTAAGTTTACTTTCCTGTAAGAGACGTTCCCCATTGCCATTGGAACTACCAATGCCAAAGGGACCTAAAACTCCTGCCCAAAGGTCAGAGTCAGTATCAACTTTAGCATTGAAGTCACCTAGCACAAGAGAAATATCTCCTTTCTTCACAGAATTTAAAAATCCTGAAGCTGGCTGTAAAATGTATCCTTGTTCTCATCAGAGTCCTCTGTGGGGTCATAACAACAGATGATATTCAAGACTTTAATTTTTGTTTTAAATTTTGCTGTAAAAAATCTTTCATTAATGCAGTCATATCCTAGAAGAGTCTTCTCATCATCACTGGCGTGTCTGCTGAGAAGTAAACCTACACCTTGGAAATGCTTTCCATCCTGCCTCCCTGAAAAGAGAAATTTAAAGTTATTTTTAAGTATCTGACCTTTACCTGTCCATCGGGTCTCTTGCAAGCCTAGAATATCTAGGTTATAATGCTGGAATTCCTGCATGAGGACATCAAGAAAATAATCTCTATATAATGTCCTCACATTCCACCTTCCTGCAAAGAGAAAATGATTAGTAGGATTTTTAAAGAAAATTAAGATTTTTTAAAGAACTAGGTTTATTGAGATAGGTAGGGCCAACAATATCAAACAGCCCCCTGATCACAGGCATGGGACAAAGACTTGTTCCTCCTCCGCTAAAGGCTGAAGTCACCTATGCTGGTAGGAACTTCAGGTACCACCTTTTCAAGTGGACTTTTTCAAGAGCCATATGGCCTGCTGAGACACATACTCCAGTTTAGGATTGATGATGCCCAACTAGCTAAGTGAGGTTCAGGTACCTGCGATGGCCTCTGATCAGGATTATCCACCAGCTGATATAAGGTATCCCATGCCTCTGTTCACTTAGGGCTGGTAACCAGAAGCAAACAGAAAACGCAACAGCAGATTCTCCCTCAACAGAGGCCCACCAGTGCAGCAAGTCCAGGATCCATAATCAAACTCAAATCCATAAACAACTCCAGTAGGTATAAATGGTCAGCACCAGGACCCTGTGAAGTTGACCACTCCTCAGCAGGGTTGAAAAAAAGAAAAAAGTGGCCATAGATGACCAGATCAGTAGGCCATACAAATCATGGAAATTGACCGTGTGTCCAATCAGACAGCGAGTCAATTTCCATTATGCAGCAACACTGCTTTGAGACTTAATTTCAAGGAATCTATGAATAGTCGCCATTCTTGAGGTCATGTTTGATTCCAAGGGCATTCATCAGGCCAACTACATTGGTGCAGAACACAAGGTCATCTTCCTTTCTGAAGTAAGGCGCAAACTGCTCATGATGAGTTCAAAACAAAGTCACTAGGACATTTTCCTTGAGAAGATTCCATTGTTTAAGTCTTGATCCAAGTAACTCTGTTTTGGTCTTGGACAGCTCCAGATCGTTCATTTCTTTGGTGAGAATGTGCAGATGAATGACCATGGCAGACATACGGATTATCATTAGACACTGAAGGCTGCAGAGAACCCAACATCGGTTTGCCTCCTTCCTCATTGTCTGAATAAATGGAAAATTCTTTTGGAGGTTTGGGAATGGGTAGGCCTTCACCATGTGGAACTGTTCAGAGAGCAGATTGTATATTCGGGTATGCTACTGTCCACTTCTTTTTCCTTGTGATGCCTCCAGAAACAGGTGGAACCATGCAGAAGTAGCAGTCATTTGCATGATTGCTTGGCTCTCTCCAAACCATAAGAATAGCAAATGGCATCACCACTTTTCTGCCTTTCGGCCACATCTGAAGATTTCTTGCACATGTACTGCAGCATATGTGTGGGGCCCAGGCCTTGTCCTGGTCCCCAATCTTGCATCCAAAATAAAACTCGTATGCTGCTTTCACTATTGGAGTGATGGCCCTTTTCTGGCTTGCAAATGTCACTTCCCCACAAATGTAACAAAACGTATCTGCACTATTAACACAGTTACAAGGCATCACTACTGCTGGATTAAAACTGCAAGGATCACTTGTGTTGTACTTATGACTCAGGGGTAAATGGGAGTCACTCGGAAGACTTGCTCGCCCTACGAGACTACGCTTACAACTAACGATTGCATCATCTTTTGTCTACAATCGTAAAGCCGCGATGTCATGACTCAACTGCGTTGCATCAGACAATGATGCAATACCTCCTGGTGTTGTGTATGACGGACTGATGCAATACAATGCCACATGTTGCAATCTGGAGTTTAAAATACAGCATTGCGAAATGGTTACCTATGTACTCAATGCGGACTGAGTCGTTTATACATGGCCATCTCTGTCTCTCCTAAAGTCTTTTTGTTTGTTGCCCAGTGTAATAAATACCATCTCAGTAGCTAATTGTTTAGCTTGTTGGATGCAGAGTTGATGCAACTGTTTGACTTAAGCTAGGAGTACCCAATTACACCTCTCATCAGAAGTTAGTCATATGCAGACTACACAGTCAGAATTCCTTTACCAAATGCACTTCTTTCAATGATGTTAAGGTGCTAGTTGCCAGTACCCAGCTCTTTCCAGGGCAGTATGTATGCTGTCTAATTGCATAAAAAAATCTAGACTCGTCCATGAACAGATTATAACACTGTTGCTCTCCGGTCCAGGCTATATGGTATTTCAAGCAGGCCTCTGTTTATGGAGGTTAAAGGGATGCTTACTTTTTTTAGACATATTGAAGCAGTCAGTTATTTTGTCTGGCAATGTATTATTTCATTTTGAATGTACATGCAATTTATTTGACTGATTAAACAATGCTTGGATTGGCACTTAATTTGTAACTCAATTTAGATATGCAAAAATAAAGAGAAATTTTTTGCTTTTTGAAAGGAAAAATCACAAATCCATACTTTTTTTTCATCATTCATATTAGAATTTTAAATTAATAGACAATTTAACCTCCCACCCCACCCCCTCAAAAAAGGTATTTTTTCCCAAAAACTTTTCTGAATATTAATGTCAAAGTGTGATATAAAACTTAAAAATAGTCATATATATACAGCTCACAAAAATTAGGGGATATTTCAAAATGAATATGAAGTGAAGAAATATCCCCTAATTTTTAGTGAGCAGTGTATATGGGGTGTGGCATAAAAAGAAATGAAACTATGTCAATGAAGCTTTTAATATTGAAAAATTGTAGAGATTGAAGTTTTTCCCCATCAAAGCACTTCCTCTTGGACTTAATGCACTTCTCCATTATCATCTTCCATGCTTTCAAACATTTCTGGATACATTCTTTGGGAATACTTTTTTTAAATGCATTGTCATAGCCTCTTTATGTGCTCCTCGTCATAAAAATGGATGAAACTTTTTACTATTGTGAATTCAACTGGATTTAGTTTTGGGTCAAAAAGTGCTTCACTGATAATGCTGAATGAGAAGGAGCATTGTCATAATGAACACATTTTGTGTTTAACTATGCATTTTCCAGCAAGGGTAATAACACACATCATACACAAATGGGTATAACACAGACACTATTCACTCAATTTGAACATGTGAGTGATTGTTAGAACTAGAAAAAACCCAACCTAAACAGGTATTGAATCCATTTGATTGGTGAAGGGAGTATTACATAAGTTGTATGTGAAGTCCTTTTTGCCACTAAAAGGTGACCTGAAGGATTTAGTGGCTCAGTTAAAGATGCCCCTTAAATTGGGAAGTTATTGATTGAGTGTCTAGATTTGAAAGCCAATTTTTAAAATTTAATAAAGGTAAGTAATATAAGTAAGAAACTTAGAGAGTTCCTCCAAAGATGTTCATTAACCTTAGAAGCAGCAGCTCTCAAGTTGTTAACAGCTAAGGTAGTTCTTAAGAACATCAAATTTTTGACATCTACTTCTTCTGGGTTAAAGAGATATTACATAAGTGGGTCATTTAAATCCTGGATTGCTGTTGGCAACAATTAGCAGCTTTTCATATGAGTTAATGCATATGTGACAACACAGTGACTCACAAAGGACAAAGTGACTTCAAGAGCACAAAACAATGTTAGCAAGTTGAAATATGATGTGATATGGTCACAAGTAACAGCAGAACAGTATGCAGTCAGTCTCTGTTTTCTCACTTTAAAATGTTCATTTTGTGTTTTTTTTTTTGTTTTGTTTTTTTTCAGGCTATGGCTGACCTGGAAACAGCAGTAGTATGTGATACATTACTGTGTTCAGCAAGGCTTAACTCATCCAGAGTCACAGAAATGACTCACATGTATGGAGAACAGTACTTGAAGTGCAATTTTCAAGTAATATAAACCCTCACAGATGGGTGCGATTCCATGTAGATGACTCAAGATCTGGGAAACCAATCACTTCC
This sequence comes from Ryuthela nishihirai, assembly GCA_038380435.1. Lineage (NCBI taxonomy): Eukaryota > Metazoa > Arthropoda > Arachnida > Araneae > Heptathelidae > Ryuthela > Ryuthela nishihirai. Next base: position 40,957,815 of record JAWZYU010000011.1, on the reverse strand, counting down.
TTCAGTGGGAGGCAAATCGTCCAAGACCAGGATAGTCTCAATGAAGACCACAGAATAATCCTGCATCATACACTAGCAACAAGGATGGGCCTTTTTTATGCCAGTGTTCTTACATTAGTGATTGAGCACTTGAAAATGTCAAGAATTTGTGCTTGGTGGATTCTGCACAACCAGAACCCAGAATAAAAGTAAAAATGTGTTGATGTGTGTCAGAACTGGCTGGCAAGGTTTGAGGAGAAAGGTGAAAGATTCTTACAGCATATTGTGACCAGAGATGAGACTTGATTTTTTCTCTATGATCTGGAAACATAATGCCAATCCAGTGAATGGAAGCACTCAAGTTCATATAGTCTACAAAATTTCAGGTTGTGAGGTCAGCTTGGAAACAAGTGACTGGTGTTTTTTGATTGCAAAGGCTTTTTTGTAACATGTTTTATGCCATGGGGGTCAACAACGAGTGAGGAAGCTTATGCAGAAGTCCTCTGAATGAAATTTATCTCTGCAAAACTCCCTGCTCTTGATCAGTAGGGGACACTGATGGACTTGGAAAGGCCATCGTCTGTTGAATGGTATATTAAGCCATGGCTCCTTGTGCAGGAGAGCCATATCCTGCACAGGTTAAAAACACACTAGATGGTCTTGATGGGAGGCTATCATCTGCACCCTAATAGCTGTCTTGGGTCCCCCTCCCCCAACCTTCTCTGAGCCATTGGGGTCACTGTGACCTGGCCATTTAACTCGTTGTGTGCAAAAAGGTGCCACTCAAAGGTAAAACAACCCAACCTCTGAACAAAATTTCATCATGCAATTTGTGAAAAACAACCAGAATTTCTAGGAGGAAAAAATGGTTTCTGTACCAGTGACAATGTGAGGCCCATACTGCTGCTTTGGTTCAAACTTGTCACTAACAGTGCTGAGATGCTAGAGCATCCCCTTTACTCCACCGATCATGGACCTTGCAATTTTCACCTGTTCCCAGAGCTGAAAACCATTAAAAGTCCATTGTTTGGGAAATAAAGAGATGGCTCAAGGGGCCACAATGATAGTGCTCTGAATGCTTTCACATAATAGCTTGCAGGAAGCATTCGATGCCTGGATTTAGACGATGGTGTAAGTGCATCATAGGCTTTCAATGGGGAATACTTTGAGAAGAAAACACTTACAGATTCCATCGATGAAGATTAAAGATATCATCAGTCCACAAATTAAATGATTACTGTTGTATATACATCTTTAGGCGAGAAAATATGGAAAGTTAATGACATTCAGGTCAGGGATAGATATTAAATAGCTACTTTTTTTTAATAAATTGGGTGAATTTACATTGGCATCATGGATTTTTGTTTAAAAATATAAAGCATGAATAAAAGTATGAAAAAAAAAAAAAAAAAATTCGTGGGCCACAAAGATTCTGTTTGTTTGTGAACCCCTTTGTGAGTTAACTCTTCCACAAACGTAGATAGTTTAAATGCAAAAATAAATCCTGAAGGCAGAAATCTGTCAAAAGAAATTTCTGCATTTTGTAAAATACATTGTCTAGATATGAAAAATGTATGAATGATTTATGTATAGTTGAAATGACAAAAGCTATGAGAAATTATTAAGATGGACACAAATTCATACGTAACAAATATATATATATAAGAAATGTATAAATGACATTCCATTGCTAATAAACCCCAACCAACCAACCGACATTCCATTGAATTTAAAAGACTTTTTTATCATATTGTTTGAAGTAACATTTAAGCATAAGGGAACATGTAATTCTTACATTTTCATGTTTAATTTTTACATTTCCAGGTGCTTAAAGGATTGAATTATCTTAGAGAAAAGCATCAGATAATGCATCGAGGTAATGTTAATTTTTAATGTCATATGTAATATATTTTGAATAATGTACAACATTTACTATTATTGTAAAATTATACTTCCTTTTCATAAGGCTACGGCACATAAAAAAATTAATAATGCAATAATTTACCTTGAGTGGCACTCAGTATTCAGATATTATGGTAGTATTTTTTAATTGTGGTAAATAATAGCTCTGATCCTCTATATTTATTTGATGAGGAGTAATTTAAATTCTATACTAGTGACACTGCCATTTGTAATAGTATAAGTAAAAAAAATGGTGGCTAAGTTGTGAAAATAAGAAGAAAAAAAAGAATATATTGTAGATAGTGAATCAAAATTATATATTGTAAACAATAAGAAGAGAACAGGTTGAAGATATTTCTCCTTTGGTTTCAATAACGTTGATTAGCCCTTTAACAAATGTGAACATACTGGTATGATCAGCATAACAGGCAACATGGAGTATGATCATACCATTACTATTTTCTATTTAGTACTGTTATATTTTAGGGAACTGTTGAACTTAGTGTTCAGCAGTTTTTAATGGTCTTACTAAGTGCAAAGCTGAATATAGTGAAAAAAAAGGATCTTGTTTGTCAAAAGGTTAATGTTGGAATGCAAACAGCACGTTGGAATAGTCAACTAAAATATAATCAATAGATGATATTACTCTTCTGAAATTCCGAAGTTATTAACAAAATCCCTTATTGTGTTGTATTAATTTTAATTATTTCAGTTAAGCATATCTAGGTAAAATAATACATACATAATATGTACCTACCTACCCACTTACCCACCCACCCATGCAAACAATTACACAAAATTATCATATAATCATGTGCTATGGAGGTCATACCAACTGTGTAATTTTTCTCTCCAGACATGTCTGTTCTGAGCTACAGCTGCTGCATTTTGCCACTGCAGGCCAATTCTAGCAAGGTCATGTTTGACCTCTGCCCATTGGTCTCCCCTCTTTCCTGAAGCCTTTAGGCACATGTTATAATTGTGTTTACCAATATGCAGTTATGCATATGGGCAACATGGCCAAACCAATGCAGTCTCTCTCTGCAAAAAATGTTGCTCAAATGATGTTGCCGCTCCTTCTTCTAACCGCATCATTGCTAAAAAATCAAACCATTTAATGCTTGAAGTATCTCTGGAATCAAAGGTATCAAGTTTATTGTTATTCTGCTTGCAAAGGGTCCATGTTTAACTATCATAACTAACCTTAGAAAGAACCAAACTCTTGTACAGCCTAATTTTAGTATTTAAGTATACATGCCTATTTTTCCACGCTCTCCATAGATGCGGCAATCCCTATGCTTTTATTTATCTCATGTTGCACATCACCAATATCTGTTACATAGCTCCCCAGATAATTAAACTGAGAAACTTGGTTAAGAGTGCAGCCATTCAAAGCAACTGAAGCACCATCTGCCTGACCAATTTTCATCACTTTAGTTTTTTTCTCTGTTTATCACCAAACCTACTCTATTACCAGTCTCATCAACAGCTCCAGTGAAAAAATTTATTTCATCAACATCATTAGCCAACAAAGAAAAATCATCTGCAAAATCTAAATCAGAAATTTTGAATCTCCAGATCATTTAAGGCCAAAATCTTTCCCTTGCAAACAATTTCATGTAACATAATCAGTAACCAAACTAAAGAGAAAAAGAGAGAAAATGCACCCTTGTCTAACTCAATTAGAAATGCTAAACCAATCACTACAAGCCTTACCAACTCTCACACATGACTCAGTGTATTATCATTACACTAACTAACTTGTCAGGTATTCCATATAATCTAATGATCAGCCACAAATTATGTCAATCAACAGAGTCAAAACCCTTTTTGAAATCAACAAAGGTAGTAACCATAGGTTTCTGAAATGCTAAACATTTCTCAGGAATCATCCTAAGTGAAAAAAACTGATTTACAGGTCTCCTACCACTTCTGATTCCACACTGCTCATCACACAATTTCCCATCAACCAGATATTTAATTCTGTTAAGCACAATCATGCAAAGAACTTTACCTGGAACAGAAAGTAGGCTGATACACCTGTACTTATCACATGAAGTGTGATCACCTTTTTTAAAAATAGGGATAATAACATTGGGCAACACACAAAAAGGCTTTGAAATGAAAATAGCCAATCTTTACTAATTTCTAGGTGCTGAACATGAAAATGACAATAAAATTTCTCGATTGGCTCTTGTTTAGGAGAGACAGAGATGGCCATGTATAAACAACTCAGTCTGCATTGAGTACATAGGTAACCATTTCGCAATGCTGTATTTTAAACTCCAGATTGCAACATGTGGCATTGTATTGCATCAATCCACCATACACAACACCAGGAGGTATTGCATCATTGTCTGATGCAATGCAGTTGAGTCATGACATCGCTGCTTTACGATCGTAGACAAAAGATGATGCAATCATTAGTTGTAAGCGTAGTCTCGTAGGTCGAGCAAGTCTTCTGAGTGACTCACATTTACCCCTGAGTCATAAGTACAACACAAGTGATCCTTGTGGGGCGGGGGTGGCTCAGTCGGTAGTGCGCCAGGCTCGTAATCTGTAGTTCCCAGGTTCGAGTCCCAGCTGGGACAGCGTTGAGATTTATCTCCGCAAAATACCCCCACCCTGCCCACGGTCAGTAGGGGACACCGATGGGCTTGGAAAGGCCACTGTCCGTCGGATGGGACGTTAAGCCATGGCCCCGTGTGTGGGAGAGCCATACCCTGTGCACGTTAAAGAACACGCTGGATGGCCTTGACGGGAGGCTACCATCAGTCTCCCAACAGCTGTTCCAGTGGGTCCCCTCCCCCAACCTTCTCTGAGCCTTCGGGGTCCATGTGACCTGGCCATTTAGCCCATGGTGTGCAAAAAAGTGCCGCTCAGAGGTAAAACAACCCAACCCAAGTGATCCTTGCAGTTTTAAACCAGCAGTAGTGATGCCTTGTAACTGTGTTAATAGTGCAAATACGTTTTGTTACATTTGTGGGGAAGTGACATTTGCAAGCCAGAAAAGGGCCATCACTCCAATAGTGAAAGCAGCATATGAGTTTTATTTTGGATGCAAGATTGGGGACCAGGACAAGGCCTGGGCCCCACACATATGCTGCAGTACGTGTGCAAGAAATCTTCAGATGTGGCCGAAAGGCAGAAAAGTGGCAATGCCATTTGCTATTCTTATGGTTTGGAGAGAGCCAAGCAATCATGCGAATGACTGCTACTTCTGCGTGGTTCCACCTGTTTCTGGAGGCACCACAAAGAAAAAGAAGTGGACAGTAGCATACACGAATATACAATCTGCTCTCCGAAAGTTCCACACGACGAAGGCCTTCCCTTTCCCAAACCTCCAAAAGAATTTTTCATTGTTTCAGATGAGGAGGAGGGAGACAAACCGACATCGGGTTCTCCATAGCCTTTGGTGTCTAATGATGATCCATACGTCTGCCATGATGTATCATCTGCACCACACATTCTCACCGAAGAAGAAATGAATGATCTTGTTTGCGATCTGGAGTTGTCCAAGGCCAAAACAGAGTTACTTGGATCAAGACTTAAACAATGGAATATTCTCAAGGAAAATGTCCAAGTGACTTAGTTTTGAACTCATCATGAGCAGTTTGTGCCTTACTTCAGAAAGGTAGATGGCCTGATGAATGTCCTCGGAATCAAGCATGACTCTTAAGAATGGCAACTATTCATGGACTCCTCAAAATTGAGTCTCAAGGCAGTGTTGCTGCATAATGGAAATCGACTTCCATTCCAGTCATACACACTATCTACATGAAAGAAACCTACGACAACCTAAACTGTTGAACTGTCTTCAATACAGCAAGTGTGGATGGCATCTCTGTTGTGACTTGAAGGTAGTGTCTCTGTTGATGGATCTGCAGCTGGGATATATGAAGTACTGCTGTTTCTTATGTGAATGGGACAACCAAGCAAAGACTTTGCACTATGTGAAGAGAAACCTAAAACAACTGTTGAACTGTCTTCAATACAGCAAGTATGGATGGCATCTCTGTTGTGACTTGAAGGTAGTGTCTCTGTTGATGGGTCTGCAGCTGGGATATATGAAGTACTGCTGTTTCTTATGTGAATGGGACAACCGAGCAAAGACTTTGCACTATGTGAAGAGAAAATGGCCTCAGAGGAAATCTCTGAAGGTTGAAGAGAAGAATGTGGAACACCCAGCACTGGTAGAAATGCATTAAATCCTTCTACCATCCCTATACATCAAACTCGGTGTGATCAAAAACTTCATAAAAGCTGTGGACTGGACTGCATCAGCTTTCAAGTACTTGACTGACAAATTCCTCAACTCAGCAAAGCAAAAATTAAAGAGAGAATTTTTGTGGGTCCTCAGATCCGTGAGCTGTTCAGAGACCAGATGTTCGACAACCTGCTTCAGGGTGACGAGAAAAAGGCTTGGGATGCGTTTCGTCTGGTGTCAAACTAAATTCCTCGGGAATGTCAGGGTAGACAACAAGAAACTGGTTAAGGACATGTTGTCTCTGTATTACAAACTTGGCTGCAATGTGTCTTTAAAGATCCACTTTCTCCATTCCCAATTAGATTTCTTCCTCAAAAACTGCAGCATTGTTAGTGATGAGCATGGTGAACATTTTCACCAGGACATTGCAATGATGGAGAAATGATACCAGGGAAACTGGTCCACTTCAATGTTGGCTGATTACTGTTGGATGCTCACCAGAGATGATCCTGAGCGGCTGTACAAGCAACGAACAAAGCGATGTCGGAAGTAGAAGCAGAGTTTTACCAATACACGTCATGTGTACATATTACTCTATTATATAAGAAAATGTTGCGGATTTCTCAGAAATTGTAGCCAATTTTGCAGTTTTATTGTCATATTCGTGTTCAGCACCTTGAAATCTTTAAGAAATGGCTACTTTTATCTCAGAGGCATGACTTTTATGAAAATTTGTTGCCCACTGTAATAGCTCTGGTAAAATCCTTAAAAACAATGCCTTTATTATAAATGATATTCAAAATTCCATGTGGTAACCAATGCATTTCTGTAGTAATTTCATCTACCCCTGGGGATTTTTGTAGTTTAAGTTTAGAAATAGTCAAAATAACTTCAGATTGTGTTACAGGGCCAACATTAAAGCCAGTAATGCATCTATCATCATTACAAACTATGGGAATAGAACTAACCACGTTGTTTAGAATGTCACTGAAATGCTTAGCCCACCTAGCCATGACAGAATCCTCAGCATATGATGTTATCCCTCAATTTCTATGTACCAAGAGCACAAGAGGAATATTTCCTTTTTTCGTAGAATTCAAAATATCCTGAAGCTGTCTGTAAAACTTACTTCTCATTCTCATCTGAGTCCTCTGTGGGAGCATAACAACACAGACATTCAAGTCTAATTTTTGTTTTAAATTTTGCTGTAAGAAATCTTTCATTTAAGAAATCTTTCATTAATACTGTCATATCCTAGAAGAGCATCACCTTAAAGCTACTTGTACTGTTAGCTCATACTGCATCATTTCTCTATTTATTCATGTACAGTGTTATAGAGTTTTTATTAAATTTATGTTATATGCTCTGGGATTTTTATATTCTCTATCCTATTTAAAATTATTTATTATTTTTAATTGTAAAGTTTTAAAAGTAACTTATTAATATTTTGATAACTGGAATGTTTGTTTTAAATTATTTGTAGATGTTAAGCCTTCAAACATACTTGTAAATTCAAGAGGAGAAATAAAAATATGTGATTTTGGTGTGAGTGGTCAACTTATTGATTCAATGGCTAACTCTTTTGTGGGTACAAGATCCTATATGTCAGTATGTATTTTTATTATTATTATTTCTCTTCATTATATATAGATATGAACTTGAAATTTGTATGCTTAACATTAATGGCTATTCCATATATAAATCAGCATCAAATAAAATGTGCTAGACGTTTATTATAATTTATTTTCTTATGAAATGTGATTAAATATTTAATGAGTTTGAGCTTACAATAATTTTAGTAACTGTTGGGATTATTGTATTGCTTGAATGAAAATTTTAAGTTCTTTAATGACTAAATAAAAGTACTTTAAATACAGTGCAATATTAATAGTAACTGATTTCTATATACACAGTCATATCAGAATAATATCACCCCACGGAATCACAGTGTGCCTTCCCAGGTGCATCACAGAGTGCACATGACAAGGTCGATCACATGGATATATAAGTGGCCAGCCAGGACAGATGAACCATAGTGTGTAAGTGAGCACAATGGGCAGAGGTATTGATTTGATGGATGTTCAAAAAGGAATTATCATCGGCTACCACGCCGAGGGCGGAAGCATCTCAGAAACAGCAGACTTCGTGGGCTGTTCGCGATGTGCTGTAGTAAGGGTGTACCAAGAATGGACCGCTGGCACACAGAGTACCTCCAGACGTCATAACTGTGGAGCCCCAAGGCCATCAACCCCAGAGGAGAACACCGCCTCCATTGACTGGTAAAGGGCAATCGACGCGCAACATTGCAGCAATTGACCACTAAATTAGTGCTGGGGTACCCAGGTACGTGTCCCTGATAACAGTAGAGCAAACCCTGTTACTCATGGGTCTCCAGAGTCAATGCTGCATAAGGGCGCTCATGTTAACCAAGGTCCATCGGCTACGATGTCTGCAGTTCACATGGGACTACCATCATTGGACAGTGGAAGAGTGGAAAAAGGTTGCCTTCTCCGATGAATCGAGGTTTCTACTCCACAGAAATGATGGCAGTGGTAGATACAGCATCAGACACATGAGAACCAACACCTGGACATGCTTGTTGGTCAAGTACAGGCCAGCGGTGGCAGTGTGCATGTCTGTGGGATATTTTCTTGGTAAGACCTGGGACTACTGGTACCACTGGATGGGTCCCTGAACATCAATGGCTACTTGTCCATCCTCACTGACCACATGCATCCCTTCATGTTAGACATTTACCCTGGTGGTGATGTTGTCTACCAACAGGACAATGCACCCTGCCATGTCGCTAAAGTGGTGCGTGACTGGTTCCAGGAACATGACAGCGATGTCTCTGTTCTCCCTTGGCTGGCGAAATCGCCTGACCTCAATCCCATAAAGCACTTGTGGGATCATTTGGATCGACAGGTTCGGCATGTGGACCCACAACCACATCATCTCTGGAACCTCCATGCTCTGCTGGAGTCTGAATAAGCATATGTGCCTCTGACAACCTTCCAGGGCCTCATTGCATCCATGCCACTTCATCTCATCACTGTCATCCAGACCAAGGGTGGTTATTTCCATTATTAGGTAGGTGGTCATATTCTGATACGACTGTGTATACTCTGTATAAATCAAGTTGTAATAACTTTAAACTAGAAGACATAGTCTCACAGTGAACATAATATCATGTTAAAGAATTGGTATTTCCACAGAAGTCCAACTATTGAACTTGATGGTAAGAGTTCACCTACTGAGTAAAATGTCTGATGGTATGAATCCATGTTCTGTAGCCCATTTCTGTCTCTCTAAATATGTAATCCATATTGGCAGCAAAATTCTGTAACTACAGAATAATCCAGTCCTTTATATGCTAGGACACTACTTGACATGATAAGTGAAATATGAAGGGGGAAAAAAACAATTTCCAGATGCACTGCATTTCCAAGCCCATATTAGCAGAGAAAAGACAATTTCTAAGCTGACTATATTAGCACTACATTTAAACACTTTGAAGAAACAATGTCTATGGGCATATGGGAAGGGGCAAAAAATACTCAATGTTAGATCATTAACCAAATGATTGTTGTTAATAACTTTAAATTAGGAACTTTAAAATGTGCAATCTGCTTTTGCAGATTTCAAAGTTTTTAACAACATTCTAGTTATTGATCTATCATTGAATATGTTCTGTGCCTTCTTAATATGTCCATAAGTAAACTTTATAGTGTTTGAAGATCAGCACTAATATTTTGCATAGTTAAGAATGGTCTGTACTACATTAATATGAACTTTGTAAATACTGAACATCTGGACATGGTATTCTTCCACATGATGCCAACTGGAATTTTAAATATATATGGGGCTGCCTTCATCTGCAGCAATTAACCTTTGCTGGAGATATGGATACATATTTACGGACAGAGGAATGAACTTTATAACACGGACTGTTGTCATCAGACTCATACTCAATAAATAGACTTTTGGCATCAGTTGCTATGCTCCAGTAATTGGTCATCCGAAAAAATACCACTTCATTAACAAGGTCATGTAACGCTCCAAATATTTTTAACTTTTCCAGTTGGACCTTTCGTCTGATCCAAATTTAGTCAAAATTCTGGATAACTTGTCAGGCGCCAAGCAATATTAACTTGCCAAATAAAGTTGAAATATTGGTTCATTGGGTATTTGTCTAGTGTTTCTTATTGAGTAAGAATTCAAAAAGGATTGTCAAGTTTAATTAAAGTTTAAATCTAATCAAAAATCAATTAATGTTGCTCAAGAGAAAAATAGCAAAAATTCAAGTTTCTAAAACAAAGTTTATTTCCAAAAAATTCACTCACGAAATTCAGATGATGAATGCAGAAGTTGGAGTACTAACAACTCTTTATCTATCTAAATCATCTACTAACAACTCCTTCTATCTACACCACACATTTCATACTGATTTAACATATATTTCAGCTCCTCCTAACAATCTACTAACAATTCCAATTCTGCATTTCTACTCACAATACTCTCTCTTCTAATTCTCACTCCTACATCTCTACTGCTATGTGACCTAACGTCACTTAGTATACATGCTGCATACAAATCCAGCACATGTCTGTTGCACACTGGGAAAACATTTGCATAATCTGATGATTGTGCTAGCTATGGCACAAGAGGGGTTGTGTCCTACACGTGTGCATTAGCGGCTGACAATCAAAAATTTGAGATGCACATGCGCAACTCCTATGGCTCAGAAGTAAGAATTGCGATCAATCCAAAAATAAAATAATAATCCCCAAAATGAAAAATATAACGTAAATAAAGCAAAACTGGTTAAGTAAAAGTGAATGGATGGACCATCACAGTCTTTGTGAGAATATCTTTTAGCTCTTAGTTCTTATAACTTGAGTTATACAGTGCATATAGAGGAATCTGTTATTATTTTAATATGGGCGTTTATTGAGATTTGGAAAATCCTTATTATATCTTTATTAAATTTTGATGTAAAAATTGCATAAACATACAAATGTACAAAACAAAATCATGATTATTCACCAATAAATTTGATAGGTATTGTAAATATTAATATAACTATAGTCATATTACTTATACATTTCCTGCATGACTAATTATTCCAAGTATTTTGGATTATAAAGATTTAAAACAGTATTCAATATCAGAGGTGGAAAATCTCAGTCATTTAAGTGACAAAATATTTATGGATTTATTAAATTTTATGGAAATCACCATATTCTTAAATATTCCTAGGGTACCATCCCATGGCCGAGTGGTTAGCGCACTTGGCTACTGATCTAAGGAACCTGGGTTTGAGCCCGGATAAGGCATGGATGTTTGTATTGTTTTTCTGCTGAGGTCCTGCCATCCTCACAGACCTTCTACTATGGCATATAAACTGACAGGCTCCTATCAGACCTCTGTGGCAAGCAACTGCTTGAGGGGGTATTATATTATTATATTATTACCAGTTTGACCAGTAAAATGCAGGTTTCAAACTGCTTGTCCCTGTGTTCAGAAATACTTCCAAAAATGCTTCATTGTATTAGTTTTAAAAATTTTCATGTTAAAAGAAAAAAAATTAACATATACTTTCAGTTTCACATTACAAAAACCTAGTTTGAGTGAGAAATGAGATGTCATGTTATTTTTAACAATGGACAGCAGTTGCTTATTAATTAATAACAGTGGTCAGTTCATGTGTCCAGTGTTTGTTTACATGTACAGCATGTCTATTTACATGTGGTTTGCATGTATGTTTATATATTGCATGAAGTTGCATGTATGCCTATTTCATATAGTTTAAATATAGTATGTTCCCCACATAAAAAAATAACCCCTCAAGCAACTGCATGCCACAGAGGTCTGACAGGAGCCTGTCAGTTTAATATGCCATACAGAAGTCCTCTCAGATCTTCTACTCTGGCATATAAACTGACAGGCTCCTGTCAGACGTCTGTGGCAAGCAGCTGCTTGAGGGGGTATTTATTTTATTTTTATTATAGAAGTTTTGCAAGGGAAGGGAGACTTCAGCAGAAACACAAACATCCATACCCATATTACTTATACATTTCCAGCATGACTAATTATTTCAAGTATTTTGGATTATAAAGATTTTAAAACAGTATTCAATATCAGAGGTGGAAAATCTTAGTCATCTGAGTGACAAAATATTTATGGATTTATTAAATTTAATGGAAATCACCATATTCTTAAATATTCCTAGGGTACCAGTTTCACCAGTAAAATGCAGGTTTCAAACTGTTTGTCCCTGTGTTCAGAAATACTTCCAAAAATTGCTTCATTGTACTGGTTTTAAAATTTGTCATGTTAAAAGAAAAAATTAACATATAATTTCAGTTGCACATTTACAAAAACCTAGTTTGAGTGTTATTTTTAACAATGGCTAGTTAATGGAGAGCAGTTGCTTATTAATTAATAACAGTGGTCAATTAATGTGTCCAGTGTTTGTTTACATTTACAGCATGTATGTTTATCTATTGCATATAGTTGCATGTGTGCCTATTTACGTATAGTTATAGTATGTTCCCCACATAAAAAAATGACCCCTCAAGCAGCTGCATGCCACAGAGGTGTGACAGGAGTCTGTCAGTTTAATATGCCATATAGAAGTTTTGCAAGGAAAGTGAGACTTCAGTAGAAACACAAACATCCATGCCTTGATATTACTTGTCTTTTGTGAAACATATCTGGTAAGAAAATATATATTTTTATGATGACTAGTGAATTTAGTGTCAATTTCATGGTGTATTTTTAATTAATCAAACTATCAGATTCTATTATAGTTAAGAACTGGAATATGTAACACAACATGTGGGGACGGAGTTTGCAAGAGGGAAAATGCTCCAGTTTCAAGCAACTAAAAACATTTAGGAAACTGCTGGTTTTAGCATACTGAAACCAGACATTTATGGAAATCTCCCAGTTTTTACTTGTGACTAACTGGCCACCTTAACTTTATACTGTGTGGTTACAAAAGAATTTAGTGATTTAAATGTTTTTATGCAGAAGCTATGAATACAATATCAGAAAATTCTACAAATTTAAAAAGAACATGTATGAAAATATTTCATACTAGTAAACAACTATTATTCCATATTGTCAGCATGAGTCACCTTACATGCATTCACCCTATATTCCAGTTCATTCCATATACATTCCTTTTCGGGTTGTCTCACAGGTTCCAAAACATTCCTAGATAGAAATGGGTTCAGACTGGGGGCTTGCCTGTGGGATCCCCTCTGACCTTGTGGCTGAGTTAGTGATGTGCCATGTTGAAACAGTAGTACTAACAAAAAGTAAAACCATCATTATACATTCATTATATCAATGATATTTTACTTTACTGGGAATACAGTTTAGCTGAATTAAATCAACCAAATGAAATATTTAATTATGTTTTTGGTAGTATGAAATTCATTCACAAAAATAGAACAAAATAGTAAAATACCATATTTAGATATTTTGATTGAATGACAAAAAAAAAGTATAATTACAGTTTATAGATAACCAACGTGCATTCCAAATTTAATTCATGAAAATTCCTCGTCCCTATACGTATAAATCGGTAGCTCTGAACTCTTATTTTTGCTGTGTATGTTATTACTGCAGCCGTCTTGTGGCTGAATGGTTAGTGCACTTAGATACTAATCTAAGGGACCTGGGTTCAAGAGCTGGGTAAGGCATGGATATTCGTGTTGCTTTTCTGCTGAGGTCCTGCCATCCTCACAGACCTTCTACTATGGCATATAAACTGACAGGCTCATGTTAGACCTCTGTGGCAAGCAGCTGCTTGAGGCGGTATTTATTTTTTATGTTGCTACTGCATAGCATCTGAATTACTGAAAAAGGAAACAATATATATATATCAGATTAACCAAATAGATAAATTCAAATTCACACTCAATTCACATGGATGTTCCAGACTCATAGGGTGATGCTACCCTACTGTGTTCCTCTGTTTCCACCATCTTTTGCAATAATTATGCCCCTAACTTCAGTAATAAGATACATCTGAATATTGTAGCTGCATAAGAAAATGCTACATCACTGTGTTCCTCTGCTTCTTCCTTCAACATTGATACTTCAACAATACTTTCAGCATTGATTGGAATTTCAAAAAGCATTTGTTCTTGTCCAGTCTTTGACAGATAATCATTGAACCCACTGCTGACAGTACTCTGCCATGCCTATTTAACTCTTCTTTGTCCATCCAACGACTGACTTCAGATGATTATAATAATGTCTCTATTACACTGGACAAGAAACAATTTATTGTACTTCTTCCACCCACCAATCAAGGTTCTTGCAATTAGCAAACATAGTGGACTGTGATGCCACCTACAGCATTCTGGGTATTTGCATTCAGTGGTCATTGAATTATGAACCCATCTCTTATTTTGTCAATAGGAAGTTAATTTCAAAAACATAAACTTCTAAAATAAGCATTTTATGAGAAAATGTGGCTGAGGATAATATAAAGATCTCAATCAAATCTATCTAGATCTCAGTTTTCAATAATATTCCTTCAGTATTTAAACAGGTGTATGAAGGTTTAAATGTTTAAGAGTAGCAATGTTTTCTAAGAAATTTATAAAAGAATGAAATGAATATTGGAGGAATTATTTACACACTTTAATAGTAGCATTTATACCTACTAGACTGGACTTGTTTATGGATTTGAGCTTGATTATGGATCCTGGACTTGCTGCACTGGTGGGCCTCTGTTGAGGGAGAATCTGCCGCTGTGTTTTCTGTTTGCTTCTGGGTTACCAGCCCTAAGTGAACAGAGGCATGGGATACCTTATATCAGCTGGTGGATAATCCTAATCAGAGGCCATCGCAGGTACCTGAACCTTACTTAGCTAGTTGGGCATCGTCAAGCCTAAACTGGAGTAATGTGTCTCAGGCAGGCCATATGGCTCTTGAAAAAGTCCACTTGAAAAGGTGGTGCCTGAAGTTCCTACCAGCATCGGTGACTTCAGCCTTTAGCGGAGGAGGAACAGGTCTTAGCCCCATGCCTGCGATCAGGGGACTGTTTGATATTGTTGGCCCTACCAATCTCAATAAACCTAATTTCTTTAAAAATCCTACTAATCATTTTCTCTCTGCAGGAACGTGGAACGTGAGGACATTACATAGAGATTATTCTCTTGATGTCCTCATGCAGGAATTCCAGCGCTATAACCTAGATATTCTAGGCTTGCAAGAGACCAGATGGACAGGTAAAGGTCAGATACTTAAAAATAACTTTTAAATTTCTCTTTACAGAGAGGGAGGATGGAAAGCATCACCAAGGCGTGGGTCTGCTGCTCAGCAGACATGCTAGTGATGCTCTTCAAGGATATGAGTGCATTAATGAAAGGTTTCTTACAGAAAAATTTCAGGCAAGCATTAAACACTTGAATGTTATCTGCTGTTATGCCCCCAGTGAGGATTCTGATGAGGATGAGAAGGATAGGTTTTACAGATAACTTCAGGATATTTTGAATTCTGTCAAGAAAGGAGATATTACCCTTGTTCTTGGTGACTTCAATGCCAAAGTTGGTACCGACTCTGACCTTTGGGGAGGAGTAATAGGCCCTTTTGGTATTGGTAGCTGCAATAGCAATGGGCAACGTCTCCTACAGGTAAGTAAACTCAATGGTTTCAGAATAACTAACACATATTACAAACACCGCGACATACATAAATACACATGGGTTTCACCTGATGGGCTGCATAGGAATATGATTGATTATATATTAATTAACAGCAAATGGGCTAGTTCTGTTAGAAATACCAGGGCATATAGGGGAGCTGAAATTGGATCTGACCATTACCTTGTTAAAAGTGTCTTGCAACTTAAACTTAAAAAGTGTTGTGCTAGGGTTAAAAATTTTACCTTTAATACTGAAGCTCTGAAAGACCCAGTTATAGCTAAAGCTTACCATGATAGTTACTTAGTCATTATGACAGTCATGGTTTGCTTAATACTGAAGTTGAGGAAGAATGGGGCCATTTTAAACAGGCTTTTTTGGAAACTAACAGTACTCTTTTAGGGAAAAAGGAGCAGAGGAGACAGAATTATTTAAGTAATAAAGCACTTGAGCTTATTTCAGAAAGAAGGAACTGCAGGAATGTCCTTAATCAATACCCTACTAGTCCTAATAGAAAGCATTACAAAGAACTTAATAAACATGTAAAGGATCAGTTACCTACTGATAAGAATCTTTGGCTTGATGGCCTGGCTGACAAAGCTGAGGAAGCAGTTAGACAGCAGAGAGCTGTACCAAATAGTTAATGTTTTGTGTGGTAGAAAACGAACAGGTATACAGGGATTGAAGGATAAACAAGGTAAGGTTATAGAAGGTGAGGATTCTGTCATGGCTAGGTGGGCTGAGCATTTCAGTGATGTTCTAAACAATGTGGTTTATTCTACTCCCGTTGTTTGCAATGATGATAGATGCATTGTTGGCTTTAATGTTGGCCCTATAACACAATCTGAAGTTAGTTTGGCTATTTCTAAACTTAAACTTCATAAAGCCCCAGGGGTGGATGAAATTACTACGGAAATGCTTAGAGCTGGGAATATTTCGGTTACCACTTGGATGACTGAAATTTTGAATAACTTTTATGATAATGGCATGGATCCTAAAGATTTTACCAGAGCTATTATCATCCCTATTTTCAAAAAAGGTGATCGCAGTTCTTGTGATAACTATAGGGGTATCAGCCTACTCTCTGTTCCAGGTAAAGTTCTTTCCATGATTGTGCTTAATAGAATTAAGAATCTGGTTGACAGGCAATTGCGTGATGAGCAATGTGGATTCAGAAGTGGTAGGAGATGTGTAGATCAGATATTTTCACTTAGGCAGATTCTTGAGAAATGTTTAGAGTTTCAGAAACCTTTGGTTACTATCTTTGTTGATTTCAAAAAGGCTTTCGACTCTGTTGATTGTCATAATCTGTGGTTGATTGTGAGATCATATGGTATACCAGACAAGTTAGTTTACATAATGAAAGCTCTCTATAATAACACTGAGTCGTGTGTGAGAGTTGGTAAGGATTGTAGCAATTGGTTTAGCATTATTTCTGGTGTTTGACAAGGGTGCATTTTGTCTCCTTTTCTCTTTAGTTTGGTTGTTGATTATGTTATGCGAAATTCACTTCAAGGGAAAGATTTTGGCCTTAAATGGTCTGTAGATACGAAAATTTCTGATTTAGATTATGCTGATGATTTAGCCCTTTTGGCAAATGATGTTGAGGAGATGAACTCTTTCATTCGAGCTGTTGATGAGACTGGTAGTAGAGTAGGTTTGGTTATAAACAGAGAGAAAACTAAAGTGATGAAAATTGGTCAGGCAGGTTGTGATTCAGTTAATCTGAATGGTTGCAGTCTTGAGCAGGTGTCACAGTTTAATTACCTTGGGAGCTACTTAACAGATACTGGTGATGTGCGGCATGAGATTAACAGATGAATAGGTATTGCTGCCAGGACTTTTAAGAATCTATGGAGATTGTGGAGAAATAGGCGTATACACCTAAAGACTAAAATTAGACTGTATAATAGTTTGGTTCTTTCTAGGGTTAGTTATGGTAGTGAAACTTGGACACTTTGTAAACAAGATAACAGGAAACTAGATGCTTTTGATTCCAGATGCTTACGCAGTATCTTGGGCATTAGGTGGTTCAACTTTGTAACTAATCATTAACATAATCATTTCATTATTATTAATAATCAGATGACGTTAGGCAAAGGAGTCTGCAACCTCCTTTAAGCAGCGTATTGTGCAGAGAGAGACTCCTCTGGTTTGGCCATGTTGCCCGTATGGATAATTATAGATTGGCGACTAGGGTTATGAACAGTGTGCCTAGAGGCCTCAGAAGGAGGGGGAGACCTAGGATGTGGTGGGCAGACAATGTCAAACAGGACCTTGTTAGAATTGGTGTACAGTGGCCGGCTGCAGCAGATGTAGCTCAGGACAGATATGCTTGGAGAATTAAACTGCGCAGTCTGGTTGGACCTCCGTAGCCCATGGCTGCTTGAGGATGATGATTAATAGCAGCTATAGAAGCAAAGAGAAAAGATAATGAAGAGCTGTAGTTATTTACAAAATATTTTGAAATAATATTCCTTATTTCAGTTTCTATTGATTTCAAAGATAAATTCTGCTGTTAAATGTTCAAACTTCCATAACTCTTTAAATACTGAAGGAATGTTAAAGATTAATATTTAGATAGAATTGCTTGAGATCTTTAATTTATCATAAGTCACATTTTCTCATGAAAAATTTATTTTGAAATTTTTACAGGGTTAAATTTAGCATCCCATTGACATAATATGCAGTGGTCATAATTCAGTGATCAGTCAATATATGTTATTCATTATGTAGCATCATCTACATTATGTTCAAAAAGTGTCTGGACACTTCCATGTTATGTGAATGGAAAGCCACTTTCAAAGCTCCCTAACATTGAAAATAAACCCTTTACACAAAAACTGTTATTGTCAATAAATTGTAGATGTCACTCAAATTTCTCTAAATATATTTCCCACAATATTCATTTAATATTTAAAGAATGAATGGAAGCTAAAACATTTATCTTCAACTTTTGACACTTGTGAAAAAATACTTCAATAATTAAAACACAACTCTTATAACAATTTGTTCACTAAAATAAATTAAATATCTGAAGTTTGTATTATGATTTTTTAAGATTTCATCAATTTGGAGGCAATGTGACAGTGTCTTCTGCTGTTAAATTGTCCTGTTTCAATGACTCATTAAATATTGATCGAAGATTGCTGAAAGTTGACTCTGTCATATTACCTCCAAATTGATGAAATCTTAAAAAATCATCATACAAACTTCACTGTGCAAACATTTAGAGTCAAAAGAATCAAACTTCCTGCTATATTTTTTACAAAGGATAAAAGTTTCACTGCCATAGCAAATTTTTGAAAGAAGCAAACTATTTTAAATGCTAAGTTTAGTCTTTAGGTGTGTGCCTATTTTTGTACATTCCACAGATTCTTGAATGTTTCAGCAGCTGTTCTAATATTCTTGTTAAGTATTCTTCACTTAATTTTCTCTGTGTTGATCACTGATTCTATTCTCAATATCAGTGTTTTCAACAGAACTGATGAAAGAATTCATCAGAATGTTGTTCATTAAGAGGGAAAAATCATCAGTATAAACTAAGTCAGACATTTTCATATCCCTAGATCATCTAAGGGTCCAGTCTTTCCAAACTTCTTTCATTACATAATCACTGTGGATATGTTTTTCAGTTTTGGAATAAAAGTAAAACTGTTAAAAAACTATTTTCAGTTTTAGACATCTGAAGTCTATTGTATTAAAATGCATTTTATTTTGCAATAAAATGCAAAAACAACAAAAATTTGTGATATACTCTATTTCTGGCAATATATCATGATTGTGGCAATATTCCATTGATCTCAAAATTTTAGTGTCACATTGCCTCCTAATACATTAGTTTTCAAACTTTTTAAGTCATTTATCCCTTTTATAATGAATTTACAATATTGGTATACATCTTTGTTACCAGTGCTTAATACTCCATATCCTTGATGAAACGGGGGGGGGGGGGGGGGGGGAGAGAAAGGTCCATAAATTATTATTTAGTAATAGATTGCTTTCCACAAAATATTTATTGATTTTTATCAATGTTGAAAAGTCAACAGGTAATGCTGTGATTATCATCTATGTTTAAATCATTAATAATGCTAAATAGTGTGATGAGACTTTATTATTTATTTTCCATCTTGCAATATCCATCAGTACAATATAAAAAGTAATAGTTGCCACCCAAGATCATAGATGGTGCCAACAGTTGGCCCGAAAATCTCGGTGAAGAGTTTAAAAGTCTTAAATTAGCAGAAAAAAGACAGCTGGCATTAGTTCAATGGTAGAATACACTGGCATGTTTCTGGAGAGGTGCAGGTTCAAGTCCCGTATGCCAGTAAAAAATTTTCTGCAAGATATTTATTGATTCATCAAAGTTAAAAAAGTCAAAGGTAATGCTGCAATTGTCATCTATGTTTAAATCATTAATAACCCTAAATAGTGTGACAAAACTTTATTATTTATTTTCCATCGTACTCAGTGCAATGTAAAAAGTAATAGTTGTCATCCGAGATCATAGATAGTGCCAACAGTTGATCCGAAAATCACAGTGAAGAGTTTAAAAGTCTTAAATTAGCAGAAAAAAGGCAGAGCTGGCATTAGTTCAATGATAGAATACTCTGGCATGTTTCTAGAGAGATGCATGTTCAAGTCCTGTATGTCAGCAAAATTTTTTCCTCAAAATATTGTTCTATTTTTAGTGAAAATGTATCACTTGCCATTCCAAATTTTTCTCGCATACCCTTGAAGATATGTGTACCATAAATTTAACTTATCCAAGCTGTCATAACAACTGCTTCTATGTGTAAGCAGCATAACAGGATAATGGGACTAAGAGAAAATTGGCAGCCCAGTTGGCTGCTTACTATCCCAAATAAGCAGTATAATGAGGGACAAAAGCTTTAAAATTGCTGTGATCTGAAACAAACTTCATTAAAAGTTTTGTTTATGGAAGCTTCTAATAAATGTTGTAAAACTGACCAAACATGCAGGAAGTAACCCAATTAATGACTTTTAAAAGCCATTCACTGTTGGCAGCAAAGAAAAAGTTTTCTCCTTACCAAATCTGTATATTTAAGTACTATATAATTTTGATCACTTTTATTATCTGATAAATTTCAAAAGTTTTTATTTTCTCTGTTGCTGATTTGTGTTAAGTATATATTTTTGACTATTTATGTTATGAATTAAAAATTGCACTTTGTAATTTAGTAACTTGTAATATTTGTGGATACACTGTGTATTATTCATATGATTCATTCACAGCCTGAAAGGTTGCAGGGAACACACTACACAGTACAGTCAGATATATGGAGTCTTGGCTTATCTTTGGTTGAAATGGCAGTTGGAAGATATCCTATACCACCTCCTGAATCTAAGGAACTAGCAGCTATATTTGGTCCTAGATACTCAGCTGACTTGGCTGGACAGTCTCCTTCACCTAGCTCAAAAAACAGACCTAGTATGTATTATATATTTGTATACACTGTGTATGTATGTAGGGTGTTAAAAGAGAGTCCATAACCAAGGGAATATTTATTGAAAGCATAATTCAATGGGAATAATGGCAAATGCACATGGATAACTGTTGGTGGTCATTAAGTCTGGTATGAATGCAATAATCTTGATGGTATATATGCACAGTCCCATCTAACATCAAAGCTATGAAGGAAAAGCATCAGTTACAAGTTGTAGAGTATCACTGATATAGTAAGAAACAAAACTCACCAACTATGAAATAGGAATAATATAGCCTAAAAACAGTGGAAAATGACCATGTTTTTCCATGATGCTAATTCTTCTTTGCATAGAATATTCTTTCTCCTACTCTGTCACATTTTAATGGAATATGTGTTATTTCGATATTTCACTTTGAAGTTGATATTTCATGATCAGCTTAAAAAGGATATTATTAGCATAGTCTATTCCAAAGCTGAGTTTATATTACTGAATATATGTTTGTTAGGAATAATCATTGAATACTAATCCTTGAACTCATTGGGCAAATAAATAGTCCTGATACCACGTAGATAACATCATGTCATTGTGTATTTAAATCTTGAACTGTTTGAGATGGTTATCATGCATGGAAAGTGTAATCATGATATTTGCAGCACATTTTCTACTGTCTTATCTGGCACATTTCACAGTATTAAATGCTGTATCTATCTATGGAAAACAAAGTACACAGCATATCAGGGACACAAACTAATTACCCATGAAGATATATAGATTTCCTGTGCTCTGATCGATTCTCACTGCAGTTCAGAAGTCAGTGCACATTGGGATATTACACAGGAATTCTGAGCATTCTGCATTAAAATGTTTGTTTCTCAAACCAAAACTCATTAAATCCACTTCTTCTTACAGCAAGTTTTGTACATCAGGGATGAGACCTGTTGACTGGATTGACACAACTTTTTGTTAAATGCACTGAAGGTTAGAGGAGGATCCATTATCCATCTCTAACATACTCTGGAAATGCAACAAAGCTCACCTATGAAGATATGTTCCATAGGTATGATTAACATTATTAGGTACTGGAAAATCCACATTAGACAATAGACACCTATCATCAGGTAAAATGGTTAACCAATGTGTAGTGTAGCATTTGAGTTAACTAGAATGTAGCCCCATTATTACACCAGAATGCCTAAATGGAGAATGCTACTTGCAGATATTGAGAATCTTATTTTATCACTATCTGGAGAAGATGCTTCTGCAATAGTTGTGGAAAATATGCTAAATTGACTGATCACCATCATATGGGACTTGCATGATTTGCCAGTAGTTGGGTTGGGTTGTTTTACCTCTGAGTGACACTTTTTTGCACAGAATGGGCTAAATGACCAGGCCACAAGGAGCCCAAAGACTCAGAGAAGATTGGGGGAGAGGACCCACTGGAACAGCTGTTGGGAGCCAGATGGTAGCCTCCCGTCAAGGCCATCCAGCATGTTTAATGTTCACAGGGTATGGCTCTCCTGCACACTGGGTCACAGCTTAACAACCCATCCGACATATGGTGACCTTTCCAACTGACCATGGGTGGGGCGGGGAGTTTTACGGAGATAAATCTCAATGTTGATGCAGTTGGAACTTAACCTGGGAACTGCAGATTATGAGCCTGGCGCACTACCAACTGAGCCACCCCTTGCCAGTGGTTGACCATGGGTTTTGGGTGCATTGTATTGGGCATAATGACTCAGTATTATAGTTGCTAGCTCACCTGACTTTTGCCACTGGACTTTTTCGCCCTATTAAGTTACCACAGATTCACAGTTTATGCATCGCTTTCACTGACTTTCATGACCATGAACAATTTCAGGATATCCACTACTGTTACTGCCATGTGAGAAAATTTTGTTCATTTTTAGGTGATTGGATCAGTTGAGTCTTTTTTTTTTTAAGTTCCCATATGACTTCTTTTCTGACATTTCTATGCCGTATTCTTTCAGTTTCATAGCTGGTGAATTTTGTTTCTTGCAGAACTGATGGTCTCTACAATTTTGCAATGGACTTTCATTTGCGATTTGTCATAGTGTTAAAGTTAGTACTGACAACTTTTTAAATATGCCACCAATTAAACTGCCTCAAACTTACTGTTACTATCAGTTTCTTATGTACATCTGTCATTGCTATTTTCATAATATTATACATTCATTAATATTCCCCTGGTTACAGACTTTTTACTACCCTGTATATGGTATGCATGCTACAGACAAAGTTTGGAATTCTTGCATTCTATAGAATGCTTAGATATGTTTTGTACACTGCCTAGCAAATTTAAGTATGGACTCATTGTGCTTTGATTGTTAACTCTTTCACAAAGGCATTTAAAATGCTTCAAATGCTTAGGCTACAGAATTAAAACATTTGAAAACATAACATAATAAATATAATAACATTACATAATCATGCTATCCGTAATGGATAAAGGAGTGGGCATCAGTCGGTAGTGTGCCAGGCTTGTAAACTGCAGTTCCCAGGTTTGTCCCAGCTGGGTCAGTGTTGAGATTTATATCCACAAAACCCCGCCCTGCCCACGGTCAGTAGGGGACACCGATGAGCTAGAAAAGACTACCATCCTTTGGATGGGACTTTAATCCATGGCCCCATGTGCAGGAGAGCCACACCCTGTGCATGTTAAAGAATATGCTGGATGGCCTTAATGGGAGGCTATCATCTGTCTCCCAACAGCTGTTCCAGTGGGTCCCCTCCCCCAACCTTCTCTGAGCCTTCAGGATCCTTGTGACCTAGCCATTTAGCCCATTATGTGCAAAAGAGTGCTGCTCAGAAGTAAAATAACCCAATCCATAATGAATAAGGAAAGTTCAAGAACACAAGTTCTCAAACAAGCAGTTTATAGATGAAGGCCAGTTGTCGTAGAAATATAAATGAAGTGCATAAACAAATTGATAGTTGTTGATAATCCAGTATATCTAGGATGATAAGGTCGCAAATGAGTAGCGTAGTTCATATCAATAATGATTCAAGTTTATCAAGGGAAATCGATATAACTGTTTTACACTCATATAGAAGAAGTAGCAGATGGGTTATTGATGTTGTTAAAGTATAAAGTTTAGATAACTTAAAGTTCTATAATTCACTTCCTCCCCAAAACTTAAATTAGGTTGGCGAGGCACTCGTGTGTCTTAGTGACCCATTTTTGTCAGATGTGACTAGGTGCAACTTTTGTCAAGTGAAAATGAGGTGGGGCCAAACACTAGTTCTTAATGTAGTGTTAGATTGCATTTGCAATTTTTATGTGGAGCAAGTTTATAGTGATTGAAGATGATGTGTATGTTTAAATTTGCAAGTATAAGTTTACAAGCTATGGTTTACAAGCTAGGTGATAATATCATTCCTGATGTATTTTTATGTTAGGTTTTTAAGGACCAACAATGATGTGTAATTGCTTGAAAAAAATACTAGCAATTCCTCCTTGTTAACACAAGTGAAACTGCAATCATTTTTTCAAGCCATTATAGCAGTGATTTATCATTTCTGGCACTTTTGAATTCAGTTGAAACAAATATTTTTGCTAGCATTAAGAGGGTTAAAATTTCAACTGTGTAATACTTCATTTTCTTTCTAAAAATTGCATTTAAAGTTTGCACTGGTAAAGCCAAAAGTAAATTATTTCTGTTTATTTAATATTGCTGAAGTATATGGGTATTCATCATCATCATCCTCAAGCAGCCATGGGCTATGGAGGTCCAACCAGACCGTGCAATTTAGTTCTCCAAGCAAGTCTATCCTGAGCTACATCTACTGCATCTCGCCACTGCACACCATTTCTAACAAGGTCCTCTTTGACATTGTCTGCCCACTGCATCCTAGGTCTCCCCTTCTTTCTGAGGCCTTTAGGCACACTGTTCATAACCCTATTCGCCAATCTACAATTTTTCATACGAACAACATGGCCAAACCAACGGAGTCTCTCTCTGCACAATATGCTGCTTAAAGGAGGTTGCAAACTCCTTTGCCTAACCTCATCATTAGTTATAAAGTTGAACCACCTAATGCTCAAAATACTGCGTAAGCATCTGGAATCAAAAGCATCTAGTTTCCTGTTATCTTGTTTGCAAAGAGTCCAAGTTTCACTACCATAACTAACCCTAGAAAGAACCAAACTATTATACAGTCTAATTTTAGTCTTTAGGTGTATACGCCTATTTCTCCACACTCTCCATAGATTCTTAAAAGTCCCAGCAGCAATCCCTATTTGTCTGTTAATCTCATGCCGCACATCACCATTATCTGTTACATAGCTGCCAAGATAATTAAACTGTGACACCTGCTCAAGACTGCAACCATTCAGATTAACTGAATCACAGCCTGCCTGACCAATTTTCATCACTTTAGTTTTCTCTCTGTTTATAACCAAACTTACTCTACTACCAGTCTCATCAACAGCTCGAATGAAAGAGTTCATCTCATCAACATCATTTGCCAAAAGGGCTAAATCATCAGCATAATCTAAATCAGAAATTTTCGTATCTCCAGTCCATTTAAGGCCAAAATCTTTCCCTTGAAGTGAATTTCGCATAACATATTCAATAACCAAGCTAAAGAGAAAAGGAAACAAAATGCACCCTTGTCGAACACCAGAAGTAATGCTAAACCAATTGCTACAAGCCTTACCAACTCTCACACATGACTCAGTGTTATTATAGAGAGCTTTCATTATGTTAACTAACTTGTCAGGTATACCATACGATCTCACAATCAACCACAAATTATGATGATCAACAGAGTCAAAAGCCTTTTTGAAATCAACAAAGCTAGCAACCAAAGGTTTCTGAAACTCTAAACATTTCTCAAGAATCTGCCTAAGTGAAAATATCTGATCCACACATCCCCTACCACTTCTGAATCCACATTGCTCATCACGCAATTGACTGTCAACCAGATTCTTAATTCTATTAAGCACAATCATGGAAAGAACTTTACCTGGAACAGAGAGTAGGCTGATACCCCTATAGTTATCACAAGAAATGTGATCACCTTTTTTGAAAATAGGGATGATAATAGCTCTGGTAAAATCCTTAGGAACCATGCCTTTATCATAAAAGATATTCAGAATTTCA
This sequence comes from Ryuthela nishihirai, assembly GCA_038380435.1. Classification (NCBI taxonomy): domain Eukaryota; kingdom Metazoa; phylum Arthropoda; class Arachnida; order Araneae; family Heptathelidae; genus Ryuthela; species Ryuthela nishihirai. The sequence goes on along the minus strand of JAWZYU010000011.1, from coordinate 40,931,482 downwards.
GTCATCCAAGTGGTAACCGAAACATTCCCAGCTCTAAGCATTTCGGTAGTAATTTCATCTACCCCTGGGGATTTATGAAGTTTTAAGTTTAGAAACAGCCAAAATAACTTCAGATTGTGTTATAGGGCCAACAATAAAGCCACCAATGCATCTATCATCATTGCAAACAATCGGAGTAGAACTAAGTACATTATTTAGAACATCACTGAAATGCTCAGCCCACCTAGCCATGACAGAATCCTCACCTTCTATAACCTTATCTTGTTTATCCTTCAATCCTTGTATGCCTGTTCGTTTTCTACCACAGAAAACATTAACTATCTGGTACAGCTCTCTGCTGTTGTGCGTCTAACTGCTTCCTCGGCTTTGTCAGCCAAACCATCAAGCCAAAGATTCTTATCAGCAGCTAACTGATCTTTTACGTTTATTAAGTTCTCTCTAATGCTTTCTATTAGGACTAGTAGGGTATTGATTAAGGACATTCCTGCAGTTCTTTCTTTCCGAAATAAGCTCAAGTGCCTTATCACTCGGATAATTCTGCCTCTTCTGCTTCTTTTTTCCTAAAAGAGTACTGTTAGTGTCCAAAAAAGCCTGTTTAAAATGATCCCATTCTTCCTCAACTTCAGTAGTAAGCATACCATGACTGTCATAATGACTAAGTAACCTATCATGGTAAGCTTTGGCTATAACTGGATCTTTCAGAGCGTCAGTATTAAAAGTAAATATATGCACTAACCCTAGCACAACATTTTTTAAGTTTAAGTTACAAGACACTTTTAACAAGGTAATGGTCAGATCCAATTTCAGCTCCCCTATATGCCCTGGTATTCCTAACAGAACTAGCCCATTTGTTGTTAATTAATATGTAATCAATCATATTCTTATGCAGCCCTTCAGGTGAAACCCATGTGTACTTATGTATGTCGCGGTGTTTGTAATAAGTGTTAGTTATTCTGAAACCATTGAGTTTACTTACCTGTAGGAAACGTTGCCCATTGCTATTGCAGCTACCAATACCAAAAGGGCCTATTACTCCTCCCCAAAGGTCAGAGTCAGTACCAACTTTGGCATTGAAGTCACCAAGAACAAGGGTAATATCTCCTTTCTTGACAGAATTCAAAATATCCTGAAGTTGTTCATAAAACCTATCCTCATCGGCATCCTCAGTGGGGGCATAACAGCAGATAACATTCAGGTTTTTAACGCTTGTCTGAAATTTTGCTATAAGAAACCTTTCATTAATGCATTCATATCCTAAAAGAGCATCACTAGCGTGTCTGCTGAGAAGCAGACCCACGCCTTGGTGATGCTTATTGTCGTCCCTCCGTGAAAAGAGAAATTTAAGATTATTTTTAAGAATCTGACCTTTATCTGTCCATCTGGTCTCTTGCAAGCCGAGAATATCTAAATTATAGTGGTGGAATTCTTGTATGAGGACATCAAGAGAAAAAGCTCTGTGCAGAGTCCTCACATTCCAACTACCTATGGAAAGAAAATGGTTAGTGGGATGTTTAAAGAAACTATGTTTATTGAAAGAGGGAATGCCGACAATATCAAACAGCCCCCTAATCACAGACATGGGGCAAAGACCCGTTCCCCCACCACTAAAGGCTGAAGCCATCTACACTGGAAGACTTCCTCCAATGTAGAATTTGACGATGCCAATAGAAGCAAAGAGTTCAGGTGCCTGCGATGACCTCTGCTCAGGATTATCCACCAGCTGATAAACATATCCTATGAATCTATTCACTTGGGGCTGTCAACCCATAAACAAACAGAAAACACAGCGGAAGATTTTCCCTCCACAGAAGCCCACTAGTGCAGCAAAGTCAGGATCTATAATCAAGCTCAGAGCCATATATCTGTCCAGTCCAGTGGGTTTATATGGTCAGCACCAGTACCCTGTGTGGTTGACCACTCCTCAGCAGGTTAGAAAAAAAAAGAAAAGTAGCCATAGTTACCCAGATCAGTAGGCCACACTAATTTGGCAGCCCTCCCCTTCCGTTCACTTCCACAAGAGAGTATCTCTTTTGAAAGGCACTAACGGTCTGCACCACGAGAAGGCGGGACTAGGCCTGGCCGGTTCTATGCATCATCACAGGGGATTGGTGCATAGCTCTCCTTCCAGTGACTACCTAGCTACCATTTACACAATGTTGAAATTCTTAATAAAAAGAAGTTACTTCATGACTTCTAATAGAGGTAAAAACTTTTGCTGCCACATCAAATGAACTGATAAAAGTGGGAGCATTAGCAAGTGTGGGTATGCATAAAACTGGGAAATGATTTCTTATTTTGCATATTACTTGTTCCATGCCTGATATTCTTAAGCCATTGCATGATACAACATATATTTTATATTTTGTTTTTGAATAATTCTTTACAGTATCTTTTATAAAATATATGTATATAGGGTAAATCACAAAATATCATGTGTAACATCCAGGCTTTTGATAATTTTTATTGTATTACCTTATACATTTATTTAATATTATAATTATTTTTAAACAATGTGTAGAATACCTGATTTTATACTTTGCATATAGCATGCATAATATTTATTTATATTGATATTTTATAGTATTTGATTTTAAAAATGAACAGAAATGTTTTTAAGTTGTGAAAAAATTCTGTTGTAATTAAATGCATATAAAAGATTTGCCAAATATGTTTTATGCTGAATGATATATTAAAATTAAACTAGAACAAGAAGAATAGCATATCTCTTGTGGCAAATATGGGATGCTTGATTTCAAAGAAAATGGAAGTTTTTCATTTTCCAAAATTTGCAACCTTTAACAATGGTAATTTGTACTAATGGGTGATTATAAAATGCAAATAGTGATATATTATTAGCCCTATACAACACAAAAATAATTTCTCATTTATTCTTTAAATTGAAAAAGTTGTGTTTTCTCATCCCCTAGGGTTAAGGAACAAATCAGTGTATACAAGATAAAAAAAAAGTTATTATTACTGTATTAAAATATTCAACATATTAAGTACCATTTAAAAATAAAGAGCATCTGGTCAAATTTTAACCAATAGTAATTCAATTGAAACACATATCAATGTAAATTACACTTTTCTTAATTTTCTGGGTATCTTTATGTTCATGATGAACACATTCTACCACCAGAATTTCTAGCATAAATATAGCATTTGCAATATCACTTCAAGTTTTAAATTTTTTTACATTTAATGCCCTCTAAATGATGTAAATTACAGCTTTGGAGGATTTGGAAACTGAATTATCATATTCATTAGTACCTACTCAACTGTTACTTAACCATAAAATTGACAACATCCTTAACTGGTATAGTGTTAGGGTGCTATTTACTATTCCAGCAGGGCAAATTATATATGTTGTGTTAGCTCTAATCTGAGATAGTGGTCAGCACTGTGACTTTGCCCTTAGTAGTGCATGTCTTTTATGAGAAGGCCTGTAAAAGCTAAGAGTAGCTTCTGGGATTCTTATCTGTCTTATGAGTTGAAGATGAAAAAACAATAACTCAAAAAGAATTTTTCATTAATCTCTTAAAACAAAAAGTTGAATTTTTTCCACCCACCATGGAAATGAAGAGACAAATTGTTGCTGCCAAGACAAAATGTGTAAACCCCTTAATCATCATATTCCACCACTAAAAATATCAAATTTGTAGCCCAAATAGATTGTTCACAATATCAGTTTCAAGTTTTGAAATTTTCTTCTTTTTACCCCATCAGGTGATGCAATTAAAACTTTTGGAAGATTTAAGAAGTGTGAATCGTAATAATTTATCAATGCATATCCAACACAAAAATAATTATTTATTTATGCCTAAAAATAAACAGTTACCTTTAAAGCAAAAAATAAAAATGGTCTTCCCCCTCCTCCTAGAGGTAAGAGTGAAAACCATTGTTGTCGATGCAAACTTTGTGACCTACACATTTCACCACCAAAATTTCAAATTTTTAACATAATTACATCACTTTCAATATTTGTTTATATTTTTGCAAATTTTCAACTATTTCACCATTAGAGGGAACATTTATAGCTATTGGGAGATTCCCAAAAGTGTGAATCATATTTCATCAATACCTGTCCAACCCAAAAAGAATTTTTAACTTTAAAAACAAAGAAGTTGAATGTCTGCAGATAGATAGGCAAACAAATGGACCAAAAAGTGAAAACATTAGTTCCTTTTTTCTGAGAATATTACAGAATATTTATGCGGAGCATATTACAGAAAATAGCCTTCATGGAAGATCCACACAGGTTAGTTGTTATTTTTCCCACATTGTAGTTTGAACTTTGGATCCTTATAACTTTCCCATTTATCCCATTGTATGAAAAAAAAAATACTGTTTAAGGGTAACCTTAGATACCATTTTTGTGATCCAGCATAATGTGCATAATTTTTCTGGAGTTTGAAAGTATTAATATTTCTACATTGTAATATTGCTAAAGATATACACCGAAGTGCCATTGAATTAGGGATAGGAGGCATTATCCAAATTCAGTACTGCAAGTGCCGTTTTTGCGTGCATGCATTGCTAAAACTCTCATCATATATAGCTGTCAGCTTTGGCTTCCCCAAGCATTCATCATGAGAAGCGTAATGGGAAAGGCACGGGATATAGATGCATTTGCCAGAGGGCAGATCGTAGGTGCCCGACAGATGGGACACTTGATCTCTGAAATTGTCAACGAACTTGGATTTTCTTGTACGACAGTTTCAAGAGTGTTCCAGGAATATAAAAAGTCTGGCAAAAAAAAGCATCCGGACAAACTGCAAAGGACAACCGTCCTTGAATAATCATGGGCTTTGCCATCTGATCTGCATCGTACAGACCAATAGGGGCCAGACATTACCTGAAATCACCTACCATCAGAATGCGAGTTCCAGCCAGGAAGTCAGTGCACGGACTGTGCAACGCTCAATTCATCATCTCAGCTTCGGGAGCTGCCAACCTACAAGAGTCCCACTTCTAATGTCATGACACTGGGCTCAACACCTTGCCTGGGCTAAAGAATATCGAAACTGGACTATCAAAAATTGCCAACAGATAGACTGGAGTGATGAATCTCGATTTAAACTTTATCATGCCAATGGGAGACCGGGGGTATGGCACCAATCCCACAAAGCGATGGATCCTGCATGTCAGGTCAGAACAGTACAAGCTGGTGGTGGCTCAGTGATGGCTTGGGGTGTCTTCAGTTGGACGTCTGTGGGACCTTTGGTACATGTACCGACGACTCTCAATGCATCCCGGTATGTAGAACTCGTGGCTGACCATTTACACCCATTTTTGGCATCATGCATCTCAATGGAGATGGTGTCTACCAGCAAGACAACTGTTCATCTTACAGGTCCAGGTTGGCTACTGCATGGTTGCAGGAGCATTCTGCTGACTTTGAAATAATGAATTGGCCACCTAGAAGCCCAGATTTAAATCCCATTGAAAATCTTTGGGATACTGTTGAGCAGAGTGTTAGGGCCTGTATCCCATCAGCGACGACCTTGAGAGAATTGTGAACAGTTCTGGAGGATGTATGGGTCATCATACCTGTGGAACATTATTTATGCAAGCTTGTTGTAATGCTCCAAGGATTAATGACTTTTTAAAGTTTGGACCTTTTATCTGATCCAATTTATTCAAACTCCGGATAGCTTAATCGGGCGCCAGACAATAATAACTTACCAAATAAAGTTGAAATAGGGTTTGGTAATTATTTGCCAAGCGTTACTTATCAAGTAACAATTCAAAAATGATTGTCAAGTTTAAATACAATCTAATCAAAAATTAATTCATGTTGCTCACGAGAAGAAAATAGCAAAGATTCAAAAGTTTCTAAAACAAAGTTTATTTCCAAAAATTCAACTCACCAAACATCAAATGAAAATCTCCACTACATCTTGAACAAAAATTCTGTTTGCACAATCTCTCCTACTACTCAACTCCTGCTGCTCAACAACAACTCATCTCTACTATTCAACTCTGCTAACTCTGTGACCTAATGTCACTGTTATAACAAGCGGTGTACAAAAGCCCGCATGTGTCATGTTGCACGTCGGGAAAGACATTTGCATAAACTGGCAATTGCACAAGCTATGATGTAAGAGAGGGCATGTCCTTAACACACACTTTAGCGGTTGTCAGTCAAAAGGTCGGAGTTGTGCATGCGCAACTCCTGTAGCTCAGAGGAGGATTGGGGCAGTCCACCAAAAATGAAATAAAAATTCCCAAACTGATAAATATAATGTAAATAAAACAAAACTGGTTAAGGAAAAGTAAAAGTGAATGGGTGGACCATCACATTGTGGAGTCACCGCATTGTGTGATGGCCGTTATCAGGGCCAGAGGGGGTCCAACACGTTACTAGGTTGCTATCCCTAATTCAATGGCATTTCAGTGCATTCTCAAAACACTAATCAATGACCAAAACCAGTAAAACCATTTGAAATTTCTGTTTCTTCATTATTAAAAATATTAATTGTTTTATGTATTGTAAGAGAAAAATTACTAGGTTTTACATAAATGCTGTACAAATAATGTTGACTTAACTAAGAATCTATTAAAAGTTTATTCTAATAACACTGGTTTACAGGCTTTTTATAATGTGAACAATTGTAGCTGCCTTTAACTATTTTTTGGGTGCTGATTTCAGATCTGGTCTTAAAAAATGGCTAGCTCATCACATTTTTATGTTTTTTGGTCATTTTTACTCCTATTAAGATCTTCCTATACCAACACCTCCAGGCAACTGGGAGAATACTAGATATTTTTCTTTTTGTGACTGGCAACACTGATTGCCAAGTGGGAGAAAACATGTAACAGTAACCTAACTTCAGACTGCCATTCTTGTTGTTTTCATTGTAGGTGGGTGGAACTCATGCTGCACATTGAAGAATGAATTTTGGCATTTAATGGCACAAAGACAGCATCACAGATGTGTTAATGTGCCAGATAAGTTTTGTTATGTGTGTGAAAATTATATTTTAAAATCCCAGATTGCTCTTTGTCAAAAATTGTGAAGAAAGCCTGTAACTTCTATTTTGGATGTCATGTTGGAGATCAGGACAAAACATGGGCTCCACGTGTGTGCTGCATTTCGTGCTTTGTTGGCCTGAATGAATGGTTGAAAGGTACAGTACTGTGTAAATTAGTTGGGACAATAGGAAAATGCAGTAACAAAGACAACTAAAATATTTATTTGTTTAATAGGGTACATAGTTAATAGTGAATGTGACCCCCCTTAGCTTTAATTACTTCTTTCACCCTCTCAACCATTGATGCCACTAGCTTTCCACACATCTCCTTCACTTCAGGGTCATGGTACCACACTTTCTATCATTTTGGTTTTCATCGTGCAATCCATCTTAGATATGCATGCTTTAATAATGGCCCACAAATTTTCAATGGGGTTTAGATCAGGTGAATTTCCTGGCCACTCCAATACCTTCAAATGTTGCTGTGTAAAGAAGCTCTTAGCAAGCTTAGAGTTGTAGCATGGAGCCAGATCCTGTTGAAATACCCCATCGCCATTAGAAACAGCGTCTGCAGTGTTCAGACCATTTTCACCTCCAGAACGCCTATGTACTTTTTGCTGTCCATCATTCCTTCAATGGGGTGAAGCGTCTGTGGCCCAGAAGCTGTGCCCAAAACATGACCTTGGGTGGGTGTTTGGGGGATTGCTGAATGTGACCGGATCGAAGAGGTTCTCCAGGCGAGCGGCGGACGAAATATGACCTGTAGCCATGCACCTCAAATTGGTTTTTGTCGAAAAATATCACTTTTTCCAAATTTTCCACAGTCCAGTCTCAATGTTTCTTTGCCCAGGATAGCCTTTTTTGCTTCATAGCGGGTGTCAAAAGCTGCTTTTCGGAGGGGAGTCGAGCCCAGCGGCCACACTCCAGAAGGCGACAACGTACAGTGGAAGAATCTATATTAACCCCATGAGACGCAATCTCCCTTTTGATGTCTCCACTGGTCTTCTTCGGGTCTATGATACTAATTCTTCGAATTAGACTATCATCTCTAGGGGTGGTTTTTCTTTTTCTTCCACAATATCATTTACGGGATGTGTCAACGGACCCTGTCTCCTTATGCAGCTTCATGATCTGTGAAACGCTGGATTTCCCGACGCCAACTGCTTTTGCTATCTGCCTAGCAGGAAGTGAAGTGTTTTCGCCTAAAGTGATTATTTTAGCTCATTTACAAGGCATGATGTCCATGATGTATTTAATAAAAAAAAGTTTCCAATGAAAATTGTGAACTACTTACATAATCATATCCTCAGCCTATGAAATATCAATTCCTACTAAAGTAGAAGTGTAAATAATAGCAGAGTAACACAACAGACAATTCTGGATGTGCAGATATTGCTCTGCTGCAAGTCTAAACTTGTGCATGTCCATTGCAGGGATCCGCACAAGTTTAAACTTGCAGCAGAAGGTTACAAACAAGTTTAAACTTGCAGCAGAAGGGACTTAGCATTCCTTCACTTGTTCCCACTGATTCGCAAAGTACTCTGAGATAAAATCCATGCCCTTTGCAGCTCCAATGGTTTGGCATAAGCCAACTAGTCCCTTGCATGATTCTTATTTTTGTTTAACTAAAGTGTCGGGCTTTTTGAAAAAGGACAAAGGCAAAATACAGTGTTCAAATGTGCCTTCACCCATAAGGCCAGTTCCTCATGGAGATCTTCCTATACTAACACCTCCAACCAACTGGCAGGAGATGGATTCACATTTATCAGAGGAAGACTTTTAGGCACATATAGATCCTGATCCTACATGCACCCCTAAAAAGTTAGACAACCCTCATCTGATTTAGCAAAATGAACTAAATGATCTTGTTTGAGACCTAGGACTTTCCAAACAACAAGCTGAGATTTTAGGTTTAAGACTTCAAGAGTGGAATCTTCTGGCCAAGGGTACCAGAGAGTCTCTATTCAGAAAGAGAAATTTGGCTTTATATGTTTATTATGAGATGCAAGATGGTTTGAGTTTCTGAACAGATATTTCAGGGCTAATGGAAGAAATTGGAACAACTCATGACCCTAAGGAATGGAGTCTATTTATGGATTTGTCAAAATTCAGCTTAAAAGCTGTCCTTTTGCATAAAGGAAACCAAAAACCTTCCATTCCAGTGACACACTCTGTGGGAATGAAGGAAACTTATGAAAGCATGGAAAAAATACTCGCATCTATAAAATATGACCAGTTTAAGTGGACAATATGTGGTGACCTAAAAGTCGTATCTCACTTGCTCAGGCTTCAAGGAGGCTTCGCAAAATTTTGCTGTTTTCTGTGTTTGTGGGAAAGTAGGGCCAGAAAGAAACTCTACAAAACAAAATACTGGCCCAAAAGAGATGTTTTTATTCTTGGAAAGAGTAATGTGAGGTGTAAGCCTCTAGTTGATCCCTCTGATATTCTGCTCCCATCACTACACATCAAACTGGGGCTTATGAAAAACTTTATAAAGGCTATTGACAAAACTGGTAAAGGGTTTTTGCACTTGAAGGAAAATTTTCCAAACTAAGTGATGTCAAACTCAAAGAAGGAATCTTTGTTTATCCTCAGATCAGGAAGCTACTGAATGATACTGTCTTCGAAGAAAAACTGAATATGAAGGAGCATGCTGCATGGAAATCCTTCACATCTGTGATCCAGGGTTTTCTGGGGAATCACAAAGAGGAAAACTACCATCAGCTCATTCAAGATCTCAAAAACTATGAAAATCTTGGCTGCTGAATGTCTTTGAAGATACATTTCTTGCACTCACATCTCGACTTCTTTCTCAAGAACTTAAGAGCTGTCAGTAATGAGCAAGGGGGAAGATTTCACCAGGATATCCAAACCACGGAGGAGAGATACCAAGGCAGGTGGGACCCAGCATTGATGGGTGACTACTGCTGGTTCCAGCAGAAGGAAGATACCTCAGCACATAAGAGACAAAAATGAATTTCTTGTAAGTATAAAAGATCTTTACCCATGTTTTCTTATTTTGCATTTCAATATTATTTCATTTGTTACTTTATATTCAATGGTCTATAACTATAATGTTTCTAACTTTTTTCACTGTAATCATGTAATTAATTAATGAGTTTTAAGTTGCAATTTAATAAAATAATCACATTTATTTTCATTTCTCAGATATGCATATTCATTGAAATTTGAAATACATTAATCTAAAATTTAAAAAAAACTACACATGCTGCAAATTACATACTGCAAATTTTTTACAAATTAGTACATGCTGCAAATTTTTTACAGCCATATTTGAATAGCACCCCAAAATTAGTTAAAAACATCCTATTTGACCAATGTTATAAAAAAAAAGTTTTAATTTGTTGTCTAGTGTAATCAATATAAAAAATGTCAAAGCTTGTTTATTTAAAGTAAAAATGCAAAATCATTTAAAAATTGTTTCATTAAGATTCAGATTTGTAATTTAACAATAATAAGGTTATTTAAAAAGTCAAACTTATAATTTAAATAAACATACATGGAAATATATATGCTTTCAATTCAAATATTGTCTTAAAAGAATTTTGCTAAGATTAAAAATGCAAAACTATTCTAATTTTTCAATATTAACTCTGTTTTTCAGTACTGCTCTAAACTTATTGTTAAGATAATATATTATAAATATTATGTTATAAATTTTCACTAATGCATATCTTATTCATTACATTACAGACAGTTTTAATGTTTTAGGAGATGGTCCTAGACCGATGTCAATATTTGAATTGCTTGATTATATAGTTAACGAGGTGAGTTGTGCAGGAGAGTATTTGTAAACTATGACAAATAGTTTATTGCAAGAATTATGTTAGCTTTTCATTGTGGTTTGACATATACAGTATAGTGGATATTTATATGTGCTACATGTGGTTTGTTGTGCAGCTATATTCAACTTCAAGCTGCATTGCTTTGGACTAGCTCTGAAAAAACTACTACTGAGATGCATCTAGAATTGAGGAGAAAAAACCGTGGTTCTTGTCTAGAAATATAAATGACTATACTGAAGAATTTAAGCTGCCTCGTAAATTAATTTAATGCACCATGTCTTTGCATCTGTTTACTGCTTATATTATTTCTTAATGTGGGCAAGCTGAAAATATTTGAACTCTCACATACAATTCACATCACTGTTAATCATATAAATTAGATTCTCCTTAAAAGATAATATACATTGAGATGCCAGTTTATTAGGTGCACCACCCCTTATGATTTATGACATAAATGGTTCATTCCAATACATAATGCATCATGTGACTTGCAGTGTGCAGTATAAATCAGGCAGGCCAACTCTTTGAGCATATTAGTGTTGGATTGAGCATCAGAATGGGCAAAACAAGCAATCTACATGGTATGCTGGTTCTAGCATCTCCCAAAATGCCATCCTTCAGGACTTTTAATGTACAACCTTTCCAAGGGTTTACTGAGACTGATGCAAAAAGCAAAAAAACTACAAGTGATCAGCAATCCTATGGATGAAAATAGCTTGTAGATCAGAGGGGTCAAAGGAGACTGGCAATAATCATGCAAGTGAACAGACAGGCCACAACCAAGCAAATCACAGTAAACATAAACATTCGTGTGCAGTAGATCATCTTTGAATCACCTCATATCGAACCTAGTTGCAAACAGGGGCTACAACAGCTGCCGACCATGTTGTGTGCTGATGTCAGTGAAGAACACTAAAGCACATCTCCAGTATTCACAGGAGCATCAATACTAGACCATTGAGGACTTGGAAAGGATATCCTGGTTGGATGATCCTTCCAATGCCAAAGGAATCAAGATTCCTTTGGCATCATGTTAATTGAAGGATCAGAATTTGAGTACAAGCAACATGAGGCCATGGAGCCATAGTGTCTGGTGTCAACAGTACGTGCCAGTGGTGTGATGGTGTGGGGAATGTTTTCCTGGCACACATTAGGCCCCTGATACCCATCAAAGGACATATGAATGCCATGGCATATTTGAACATCATTGCTGATCAAGTTCATCCCTTCATGGCTACAGTTTATCCTCACTCAGATGGGCACTTTCAGCATGATAATGAACCTGCTCACAAGGCATCTATCACCACTGAATGGTTCCAGGAACATGCTAATGAGTTTGCTTCATTGGCCTGTACAGTTCCCAGATCTAAACCCTATCAAGCATCTTTGGGATGAGATGTAAGGGCTGTTCGCATCAAGACTGTGCTGCCATCCAATTTGCAGCAATTGTGCAACACATTCATTTCCATATGGTACAGCATTCCTGCACAATGCATCCAGCATCTTTTTAATGCACCAACAAATTAGGGCTGTTCTGAAGGCCAAAGGAGGCATAACATGCTACTAGGTAGGTGTACCTAATAAACTGGCATCTCAGTGTATATGGTTACATGGTATGGATGTAGTAACTTTATGCTATTGTAAGAAAAACACTTTTATTCCAGTAGCCTTGATTGTCTAAACTTTTTTTTTTTACCAGTATTAATATGACTAGTCAGATAATCAAAATTTGGTTAATATTTAATGTAGTATAAGCACTATTATCCCTATATCTTAAATTAATGTCTCTCAGACATGCAAGGAAATGAAGCCCATTCATACATAAATGTTGAGATTTTTGAGCAGCTGTGCTCATCTTTAATGTCCTCTTTGTTGATTGATAGCATGAGGTGTTAGATACCATTCTGAAGGAAATAGATAAGCCATTGCAGAGTGCTTGTAGGGATTATTTTTATGAATTATTTGTAATTATCAGACATAGTTGCATTATGAAAATCTATAAAATCTGGACTATTAGAAGCAAGACTATGCCCATTTCGCAAACATTTTCCTCCCCTCTCCCCAAAAAATTACTTCCCAAGACAGTGGGCCAAAGAAAATGAAAATTATTATGAATGTACATAGTTTGCTTTCACTCTTCTGAGTAAAGCAAGGTATCTACTCAAAATAAAAAAAAAACTTTTAAATACCACAAGAAACCTTTCATCATTTTACCATATTGCAAGTAAGAATTCAACAGTTTTATTATGATTTTTTTTTCAACAGTTGAGCTCTGATTGAATAAAATTAGAAGAAAGTGCATATTATAAAAATTAGATGAAATTGCATATTATAAATATTTTTTGGTTTATATAAATAGTTGAAATTTCAATCCACTTTATAAAATAGTAATAATTATCTAGTAAAATATATATAATATATAGTAATCTAGTGTTTGGTGTAAAAATATTCATAAGCCAATGGGTTGGGTTGTTTTACCTCTGAGCGGCACTTTTTTGCGCACCATGGGCTAAATGGCCAGGTCACATGGACCCTGAAGGCTCAGAGAAGGTTGGGGGAGGGGACCCACTGGAACAGCTGTTGGGAGACAGATGGTAGCCTCCCGTCAAGGTTTGGAGACAGATGGTAGCCTCCCGTCAAGGCCACCAGCGTTTTCTTTAACGTGCACAGGGTATGGCTCTCCCGCACACGGGGCCACAGCTTAACGTCCCATCCGACAGACGGCGGCCTTTCCAAGCCCATCGGTGTCCCCTACTGACCGTGGGCAGGGCGGGGAATTTTTGCAGAGATAAATCTCAATGCTGACCCAGCTGGGACTAAGCCAATGGGTTAATTAGGTTTAATGAACAAATGCAATGTCAAAAACAATTCATTATACAGTGTGGTCTGTTGGGATCCAGTTCAACAAATGCAAGCTTACCACAAATATACATATAGCAATGATAACAGCAAATATATGAAGCAATAATAACAAGGCATTACTGTATTTTAACTCTTCCAGGATCCACATCCTCTATACAAATTGGCATAATCTGAAATGAGAGACCGATGACACCTATATTAGTTTTTAGCACAACATGAAACTTCAATTATTTTTTTTAATTGCCAGTGGAAAATTTTCTTGCATATATCTTATAAAAATTGCATTATTAATATTTGAAAAATAATATTTTTTCCCGTTTGATGCATATTTGATTAAACTATGATATAAATAATTTGCTAAAGCCATCTGATTGCCATTTCTTAGAAGTTATATACGGTATTGACCATTTGCTTGTTAACATTACTCTATGCTGAAACAACCCCTGATATAAGCTCACAAGTTTGATTTGCACTATTATCAGATGGGATGTTAAGCCATGGCCTCATGTGGGAGAGCCATACCCTGTGCACGTTAAAGAACACACTGGATGGCCTTGACGGGAGGCTACCATCTGTCTCCCAAAAGCTGTTCCAGTGTGTCCCCTCCTTCTCTGAGTCTTCGGGGTCCTTGTGACCTGGCCATTTAGCTCATGGTGTGCAAAAAAGTGACTCTCAGAGATAAAACAACCCAATCCAGATTTCATGATGTGAACAAAGAAGCTAACATCAATTTACACTAAGAAAATGAATGCTTCCTGGTAGTATAGGAGAACTAAAATGAATGGTTGAACATGTTTCATGCACACCTCAAGCATTTAGATAATGTCATTTTACAGAAAACAATAAAAATTTCTTCCTTCTCAGAGGAAATTCTGCACTCCTTAGTGTGTGTTTTTTCTGTCCATCATATCAGTCCATCAAACAGCTATTGCTTTCCATTCAGTTAGTGAATGCAGGAGATTATGGAAAACCCCAAGGCCCTTTTTCTGCCATGCAGTAAACAGTCCACCCACTGCACTTAAATGCAATTCTTTTTTCCTTCAGGATTTTAAGAACATACAATTGACATCAAAGGGCAATATTTACTAGTGTGTAATATTAAGTTGGGCATCCTGTTATATAATTTATAAATGGCAAGAGCTAAAAAGCAAAAGAAACAAATGACATTAAAACTAAGGTTGACATTTTTGGTGATTGATAGTGTTATAAAGCGAGCTGTTCAGTATAAATTTCATTGGAAATTTGTGTAGACCGATATTTTTAAATATTTTGATGTTATAGATAAGATGTCATAAAACAAGGAGATATAATCAAGTTCAACTATATATTCAATAAAAAGTAGTTTGTGTTATCTCCTTTATTATTTATTAATTTTATTATTTTGTAAATACTACCCCTTGAATATTATGCTTAAGGAATAAGGAAAATACTAAAAAAGATATTTTTAATAACCCTGTTATAACATCTACTGATTTTAAAAGCTACTTTGCCAATCACTATTTTTTCACCTAAGAACATTTGTAGTCGTGATAATTATAGCTTGTCCTGCAGCATAGTATATCTTACTATACAATTTCCCAGCATCTCCACTGAGGTAAATTGAAGCCTCAATGAAAACGAAAAAACAAAAAAGGACTACTCAAGTAATGTCATCACTCCAGCTGAAATTCTTAAGTTTCTGAGAATTCTTAAATATCTATTCTTTTATCTGATTACAGCTATATAGTGCCTAATGCAGCAAATTTTTAATTGTTTACTCTGTGGTGTTCACTTTTAACCACGATGATATTTACACCATCAAATTAATTTTAATTATTGAGGAACTTGATCAGCTCAGCAAAAACATTTTAAGAATTGACTATTCTGGTTTTCACTCCTATATGTAAGTGTTTCTTCATTACTACATTTCAAATATTTTTAACAAACTTTGTTGATGATTAAAAAGTTTATTCCAAAACAGACACATCAGAAATAATAAGCCACTAGGGCCTACCTGGCCATATTGCACACAACCAGGCTTAGTGGTTAGTACACCTGACTACTGTTCCAGCAGGCATGACCTTGTGTAAGTGTTTGTGTGTTGTATTCCTTGTATAAGTGTTTGCATACAAGAAACCCACTCGCCAAAAGCTTACAGGTTATCTCCACCTTTGACGTTAAAAAAATAGAAATGACATTGGTTTTAAGATACGTGTTTTTTTTTTCAAAGATGAGAATTGTATTTCTGAAAATATTCATAAATATTTATCTGCATGTTGCTGCATGATAAGTTGAAATATTAGCATTGAAAAGTTGTTTATTGTTAATTAAATTTTAATACCTAAGCTAAGGGAGAAGGTAGAATGAGTTACCAACAGTACTATCTTACTGCACCCTTTCATTCACAAATTTTATGCCCTAGAGTAGGGGTTCTCAACATGGGGAATGTGGTAAAAATGTTTTGAGGTATGCCATGAGAGCTCAAAAGTCACTATATATTTGTTATATATATATATGTTTTATTTTATTTCCATTGTTATACTATAACTGTAATTTTATCTACACAAGGGGTACACCAGTTACATGAACATTTCCAGGGGATACGTGAAGCATAAAAGGTTGAAAACCACTGCCCTAGAGTATTACAAAAACATTAGCAAGAAGATAATTTAAGTTATGGCATACCAGTTTTCAAGAAGAATTAATCTTTCACTTATATTTGGGTTGAAAATTGCTCAATATTAAAAGCCAATTATTTGAATCTTGATTTTTAAAAACTATTCGCATAATATTGTAGTTTACCAATCCTAAGATTTTTCTCTAAAATTCATTAAAAATAATTTTCAAGAAGTTTGTGAAGTAATTCTTTTAGTTCTTGATTGAGTTGAAGATTTATTAGGACAAGTGGTATGTCTTTTAAATGTTTAGGTATTTTTAACTGTAACTTTTTAAAAACTGAATAAACATTGAAAAAAATATATATGTATATACTTCTTTCAAATCTTTGCCTCATTTTTTTGTCTGATTTTCCTGTTTGTTTGAAATCTGTGGAGCTTTAATAAGCTTTCTACTATAACATGGAATGACCAACACTTAGCAATATAAAGCATGAATGCAGAAAAATTTATTTGTTGAGTTAGGAAAAAATTATGCTTAAAATAGGGTTCATTGTGCCCTGTTATGAAAAAAAATCAAGAAAAAAAAAACCTCCAGTAACTAGACATAGCTTCCAGAATGAATAAAAGGCATATGAAATTCTGACGAATGTTTCCAGCTTTACAAGTCCAGTGGCCTGAGACAGTCACTGAAAGTGCATTTTTGTGTTCGTGTTATGAGCTTTATAAACCTGCTATATTAGGAAGATGTTTAGATGCAATTTTACTCATTATTTTGGAAACTGTAGCAAAAATGCTACTGGATCTTTTATTCAAAATGAGTCATACTGAGAATTACATACATGACTGGTACAGACAAATTATGGCTTAAATGTTTATTTGATTTATCAAAAGTAATTTATGCTTTTATTATTTTTAATCTATTAATGCATCTTCTACTTCTTCTTTACTAGTATTTATCACTGCAAATATTTGTTGTAAAATTACTAGTTTCAAATATATTTTGTATGTCTTATAGTTGACTGTGTGTGTGTGTGTTTATGCATTAATTGCTAATGTACTATATTCTTTTATGGATAGCCACCTCCAACTGTTCCAGCAGGTGTCTTTTCCTCAGAATTCAAAGAACTAGTAGATAGGTGGTAAGTACGCCATTAATTTCTTTACTTGCCTTTGGCTGTTTCAACTGTAAGTGATGCTTTTTGGCTGCACGATTGACTAAGGAACTAATCACAAAAACTTAAGTTCCAGGGCAGGGTTAATTAAAGGGAACTAATTGCTGTTTCCTAAACCTTAAATAGCTAGGAGCAAATGGTAGCCATCCATCAAAACCACTCAATGTGTTTATGTTATTATTATTAATGTGTAGAATTACAAAACTGCCAGGTTATTGATCACATGAACTGAAGTACTAGCGTTATATTATTGAGTTATAGTGGTATCACATTGGTATGAACAATATATATAACTTTCCTATACATGGACCACAGCTTTAGATATTGTATGCAAATAACAAGCTTAGTCATGGTTCAAACTGCTAAACAATAAATGTAACTTATTGCATATTTCAAATTAATGAATCCACAGCAGTTTTATATGTAACCAAGAGATATTTTAAATGTCAAAATAGAAAATTTTATAGCATCTAATGGTTTTTTACTCTCTTTTTTATTTGTATATAATAACATGGACATAGATTTGTAGGGGTGGGAGGTGGCTCAGTCAGTAGCATGCCAGGCTCATAATCTGCAGTTCCCAGGTTCAAGTCCCAGTTGGGCCAGCATTGAGATTTGTTTCCGCAAAAACTTCTCTCCCTGCCATCCATTTGATGGGATGTTAAGCTGTGACCCCGTTTGCAGGAGAGTTACTAAAGAACACACTGGGTGGCTTAAACATAGATGACAGTCACAAACCCGCATCTCTCTAGAAACATGCCAGAGTATTCTACCATTGAATTAATGACAGCTCATCTTATTTCCACTAAATTTAAGACTTTAAATCCTTCACCGATGATTTCGGCACCTACCATTGGTGCCATCTATGATCTTGTGTGGCAATTATTTCTTTTTATATTGCACTAAGATGGAAATAAATAATAGTGTCTTCATGCTATTTACCATTATTAATGATTTAAACATAAATGACAATCACAGCGTTACCTGTTCACTTTTTAACATCAATATATCACTAAATAATTTGTGGAAAAAATTTAGTGACACTGGATGGCCTTCATGGAAGGCTACCATGTCTCTCAACAGCTGTTCCAGTGGGTTCCCTTCCCCAATCTTCTCTGACCCTTCAGGGTCCTTGTGATCTGGCCATTTACCCCATTATGTGCAAAAAAGTACTGCACAGAGGGAAAACAACCCAACCCATGTTTAATGTATATGATGACATTAAGTTTTTCATATAATATTTTAACACTTTTTTAATTTTAAAAAGATAGGAATAGATTTGATTTATATCTTTATCTAGATATCAACAATATTCATTCAGTATATTAATAGTTACTGAATGTGTAAACTGTTAACTAGCAATATTATTATTGCTAGTCATTAATTCCTCACAATTATGCCAGTGGAAAATTAATTGCTAATGTATTAGGTTTTGAAAATCCTACAGATTGTGTCTTGGAGGTGAAGTCATACTTTTATTAACAGCTTTCAAAGAGAAATTATTTTAATGAAAAATCTGATAAACATTTTTATGTAGGCCTGTGAGGAATATCACTTATGAATTAAGAAGGTAATAGACCTGAACATTGGATGGCAACTAATTTATTGAGATTATCTCTATGTCCTTAGTTGATGATACTCACTTTTCAGAATCTTGTTTGCTGCACTATGATAAATTCTTATACATCAGTATTTTGTAATCTAAATGAAGATCATGTCTAAACAATAATTCTAAAAGTAGTCTTATCAGTACTGGACTATCACATATTGAATGATTTTTTTTTGTAAATACAGAAATATTTTTCTGTAGTGGAGTGTAATTTAAAAAAGGCTTGAATTTTAAAATGGTTATTGCAATGTTTAAATGTAATTAAAAAATGTTTCAACTATAAAAACAAATTATGGCAATAAATAATGTCTTTCAGGGCCATTGATGCTGTAGCACATGTCAAATTTCTGCAGATCAGGAGCTGTCAGTGTCACTAGCACAACAAATGACACTTCAGTTTAAAAAATAAATAGAAATTCCTGTTTGAAATTTTTTATTTTATAAAAGTTTTTAATATAGATATATATGTATTATAAAAAATAATAATTTTAATATTATAAACTTTTATAAGATAATAATATTAAAATAATAACTAATTTCTAAATGGAATAGAAAATAATACCTCTTCCATTTAGTGTACATTTTATTAAGATAAAATATAAATAATTTCTTCCAGCTCTCAGATTGCCACTTGATGGATGCAATATACAGCTTTACTTCTCCATTTCTTTTCATTTTTCCATGTTAAGTAAACCTCTGATTTAAGTTCACAAATTTCGACTGAACTTTTGTCAACACTTTTTTCTTAAAATTTCAAAATTCTGAAAAATTAAAACCATTTCAGAGAATTTTGGAACCATTTACCAAGTAAGAACATTTGTTTCTTTTTTTCTGTTTAAACATATTTCAGTATTTTTAGAATTTTTTTTTTTATCATTCATTCCAATTTTCAGTGCATAATTGCCCAGGATTGAAATCAAAACCACTTGGTTCTGAGAATATAACATTTAAATTAGATCACAGAACAGTTGGTTGATTGGTTGTTTTACCTTTGGTTAACCATGGCTTAACGTCCCATCCAATGGATGATGGCTTTTCCAAGCCCATCGGTGTCCCCTAATGACCATAGGCGGAGCGGGGAGTTTTGCAGAGATAAATCTCAATGCTGACCTAGCTGGGGCTTGAACCTGAGAACTGCATATTTTGAGCCTGGCGCACTACCGACTTAGCTGCCCTTTCACAGAACAAACATACAGATGATGCTAACTGGATACGTGTGAGATAGCTGTTGTGTGCTCAGTGTCAGCCCGATTTTCATAAATATTGCATGTCATCTCCATTTATTCAATTATTATTTTATTTATGCTTTTATAATTTCCGTTTTATTTCCATAGATTTTTATGTATCATTAACCTAGAGTTATGGCTACTTATTTGCCAGTTTTTCTAACAAGGAAGTCTTACAATTTTGTGTACATATATATTTCTTTTACCATTGTGTTAGGCGATTTGTAAATTTTTTATCATTTCTTGAGTTCTCATTCATGAATGGTCTTCAATATGGAAGCAAAAAGGATTTCCTTGGCTCCGAAATGGGAGGTGATGATGATGCAGTTTCATCAAGGGTTTTACTCCCTCTTTTTTTCCACTACTACAAGGAGTAGTTTTTAACCCCCACCACTCATCCCTGGCAAAATTTTATTTTAAAGAAATTATTAGTTTGTATTGGATGGTTTTAAAAAATTTACCCCCTCCAAAAAGAAAGGTTTTGGCCATCTCACTCTGAGATATTTCAATTTTTTTTTACCCTCAGTGCACTAACCTTTAGACACTTCACTAAGAACCCAAAATTCAACATCCAAAAAGAAAATTCGTGGTGTTCAGCAAAGGAAACAAACAGTGAATAATGGGTTCCTACACTTCCGACAGAAAATCCCATAAGTGTGAACAGTGTAAAGTCACCTTATGCAATTCTGGCTTATTTTCTAAAGTGTTAACATGAAAATATATAAAGATATAAAAAAAAATAACACCCCCAGAATATATCATATGACCCCACTAGTGGTGTTTTTGAACAAGGGAAGGATTTCAAAAAAGACAGTTGCATCTGGACTCGAAGGAAGTAGTGCCAAGACTCATCTTGTCAGCTTTTAACCACTTTCATTTGTGTTGATGTTGTGAACACCAGAAGGCTTGGGCATAGTTTTGTTAGTAGGATTAGGAATCCTATTGGCTTGTGTTTAGTGACTTGCCAGGTGGCAGTTGCTGTAGTGTGTAAATATATAATTGTCACTGTATTGCTTCTGAAGAGGAAATAAATATAGATATGTATATAATATAAATGCCAGTCCAGTGCTATAAGCAAATGAGTAGTGCCATCCTGGCATAATTATTAGTGAACGTACCCAGAGATAAAAGACTCGTACACACTGTGAGGAGGAAGAAAGGAAGACCCTCTATAGTTTTCCCAAACCTAGGCCTTAATTGCTTTGCCAATTCTTTTTTTTTTACTTATCACCATGAAAGAGTCATTAAAATTTATGTGTGTGTAATTTTATTTCAAATACTAGAATTGTCTAGCATTGCTTAGCCTTACCATATAGTAAATGGCTGAGAATTGCAAGCTTCCAAGCATATTCAAACATTCATTTCTTGTATGTCTAGGATGATGGAAATTTTTGGTTCCTTGTATTTCTGCAGTTTTTTTTATTGTTGTTTGTTAGACATAAAATATGCAAAAAAAATAAAAACTTTGTAACCTAAGATTTTTAAATCACATATTAAAATATGTGAAAAAATTTTACATTTGCAGTTAGATTTTTTAGATTTTGTATGCTTGATTCAAAATATGATTAATTTGTTATTAATGAAATTTTATTGCAGTTTAAAGAAAAATCCTACAGAAAGAGCAGATTTAAAAACTTTAATGGTGAGTATTTGACAATTAATGCAAATTTAAAAAATGAATAAATATCTTTCATTTCTGAGCCCATGTTAATAAACTTAGATTTTAGTGGCTAAATGTTTTTAGAGTCTTTTCTAACATATTCACTTGCCTATGTCTTTTTTTTTAAAGATTGATATACAGAGTCCCCACAAAAGAATGCCAGTATTTCAAATGCAAATATTTTCCAAAAATATTTGCATAATTACCCCAAAATTCAACATGTGTACAATAGATACTCTTTAAGTGGGTAACCCAGTTAACCACTTAAAGATTATCATACACATGCATGGCTATTCCATTCTAATAAGTAGGTATCAAGATGATGACAATTTGACAAAAAAGTTTAATGTGTTTTATGGTATATTGTATTTGAGTCAGTGATTCATATGTAATGAGAATTTAGGCAGATCTATCAGGCTAAAACTACCTGATGATAAATGTGTCAAGTGGTGGTACTATCACTATAAAGATATTGGCAATGTTGCAAAACATCAATGTACAGGATATGTCTGAGAACTTTACAAGAAACTGTTGAGTGCATTCATAAATCATCATTATAAAGTCCAAAGACATGAACTACCTATCCAAGTTTGAAGTTGGGTGTTCCTCATACCACTCTTCGCAAAGTACTTTGAAAAAGATTTCGTATAAGCCCAATGTGTTTCAGATCATTGTGTTCCGATTGTTTCAGGTGTGTTTCAGATTATTCATCATGTTACTGAAACTGATAGACAGGTTCATAGCCTCATTTTGAATTCACAACAATTATGTGTGAGAAGATGGAAGAAAGGAACAATTTCCTCAACAGAGTTGTATTTTCATACAGAACAACATTCCTCATTTCAGGGATAGACACAACTGTCGAATTTGATGTTCTAGTTTATCATTAAATATCTGAACTCTAAGAGAGATCTCCCCCCCCCCCCCACCCCCAAGTCAATGTGCAGTGTCAAAATGCTAAGCCTTTTTTTTTTCACATGAAAACAAAATACAGCACTGTTTTTTGAAAATGTAGAAAAATTTTGTCCTTCCACAGCTTGAAATAGGTCCTAATATCATTTTCCAGCTAGATGGGGAACCCCTGGTTTTTGAAAATAATTTGCAACATAGTTTCAATGCCTATTTCCTGAAGAGGAGTTTGGTAGAAAAAGACTAATATCCTGGCCACCTCGTAGCCCTGATCTGCCAATACCTCCTAGAATAAACAAGCCCACCACCCTGTTTTTGACGTCACACACACTGGGCCATCACTATGTTTGCTTGCTGCTGGTTATTTCCGCACATCGCCTCACTTGAATGAAGTTGAAAGGAAAATTATTTCCAATTGTTTCAAATGAACCAATTTTTAACGCAGATGCAATTTTTCAATCTTTGAATAAAAATAATTCCTCGACAAAAATGTAAAAAACGGAAAATGCATTTGCCGAATTTTGCACTAAATTAAAACAAACATGGTTAAAATTCAATCGTTGTATCCTTTCTGATAACAATTTCAAAAAACAACGAGGAATTTTTAAATATTCTGATGTGGACAGTAGTTTTTAAAAATTTCTCGTGAAATATAATTTTTTCACTAGAAAAAAAACTAAAATGTCAGGTTAAAACAATGTATCTTTCATGATGTCAAACAAACTAAAATTACAATAGTGTGAAAATTATCAACTCTTACAAGTTTAAGTAATTTTTCATGAACATTTACATTAAAAATAATTAACGCAATTAGCAATTATACCTGGAAAAGAAATGCATAAAACTAGCAAAATGAGTGATTCATTTATATAACACATATGCTAAATCTCATTGAAGAAATTCATAAAGCTTCTAAAGGTGAGGAGGTGAATATTAAAAATTGCAAAATATTTAGAAGTAAATCATGAAATGATATATGCTAAACCAATTGAAGAAATGCATAAATCTCCTAGAGGGTGAGGGGAAAAAATTATTGGGAATTTCACAAAACTAGGAGTAAATAAATTAATTCATTGCATAATAAAGCAACTGAAGAAATACATAAATCTCTCAAAGAGAAGTGGAAAAATATTAAATGTTGTACAAAATTGAAGTGATTTAATTAATATATATGCATAATAAACCTAATGCAGAAATGCATAAAGCTTTTAAAGTGAGGAAATATTCACATAAAATTAGCCTGAGTGATTTAATGAAATCGTATACTAATTCAAATGAAGAAATGTTTAAAACTCCTAAAGTTGAAGGAAAAAATATAAAGGAGATAGAAAATTAGCAGGGGTAATGATTAATTTAAGTCATCTATACAGTTGTATCAGAATAATATGACCACCTACCATAGTATATGTATGATAGGTGGTCATATTATTCTGATACGACTGTGTGTGTATATATATATATATTCAAATAGCTTTAAAATACACATTAACTTTTCTATTAGTGATGGAAATAAAAGTTAGTAAAAGTTATCAAATTCAGTGATACATTTTTATCATATACTTTGAACTAGATGAAGAAATATATGTGCTTTCTTAGAAATAAGAAATGGTTCATTATATATATGATAGAGAGTGGACAAAATTAGTGATTCAGTTGAATCATATGAACAAACTAATTTTTGATATATCCAGAAAATATAACACAAAAGCTGCAGAGTAGTGATTCAGATAAATGCTATACACTAACACATAGACTATCATATATGTCAATAGACAAGCATAAAAGGTACCTGAAAATGGTGATTCAGATAAATAATGGGGACTAGGTAATTGACATCTTTGCCTTGTCATAATTAGACTGCTCATCCCTCATATCAATTTGTTTTTAGTAACATTTATCAAATTAAGCTAAAAAAAAAACAACTATTCATAATATTTCAATCACATTTAATGGCATATACTTTCTCACTCTAGGTATTAATGAAATGCCAGCTTGAACGAAATCATTTTACATTCAAAATACTGCCTCACAGAGACAAACTTTCTTCAAATGACTCGCTGATCTAAATGTCTTGGATATCCAAACCAATGTAATTCTGGATCCCTCCCCTCCTCTCAACAAAACCCAAATTTTTGAATCTCTCTTCAATTTCCTTCTCTCCACCTCCCTTTGGAACAGAATTTGGCCTATTCTCCACTTTCCTTCCCCCCCAACTTCTCATCGTGTCCTCCGTAGAGATAATACATCAATTCTCAACTTAACTCCCACACACACGTTCCCGAAGGGACCCATATTCTACACTCCATCCAAACTCACAACAAAAAAAAAACCATAAAAAAAATTTTCTATGGCACATTTTTTAATAAAAAAAAACCCCATTACCAGAACCCATAGACCATTCTTCACAATGATAGGATAAAGGACTGGGGGGGGGGGGGGGATCATAAATTATCTTAAGTGGCTTGAACCCATCATTTCAGGATCCACTGCCCCAAACACCCACAAAACATTCTGGTTCAATACTCCACAACCTAACTATATCCATAACCCAAAAACAAATGAAAACTACTCAGGAAAAAATACAGATAAATTATTGAATATTAAAAAAAAAAAAAAAAAATAAAAAAACCAAATTAAAAAAAAATAATAAAAAAAATTCAAAAAAATACACAATTAAAAAAATTAAATAAAAAAAACGAAAACATAAAAAAATTATTAATAAAAGACTAAAAATTATTAAAAAATACTAACATTAAAAAATAAAACATTAAAACTGCAATTTGACTCCGAACACTTCCATAAATTCATATACAGCCATAAAAAATCATAAAATCACACAATACCAACATTCACTGGGCGACAACCTCTTTCCTCATTACCAGATATCAACTATAATTTTGATATCCAAAACATATTCACGAACCCCAAACATAAAATAAAAACATAATGCTCACATTCAACCAAAATTTTCATTCTGAGAAAGCCTGAAGAAGGACCTCTCAAAGCCACATAACTGTAAACAACAACATTACATTCAAAATGCAATGACATATCAGTTCAAATGCAATGACTATAAAGTCTAATTACTTTACCACTGAAATATCAGTGGTATGTCAACTCTAATCTAAATCAATTTAGCATTAAAATATCAGTGAATGTCAAATTTAGGTAATTTTACCATTTTATAAGCGAAATATGAATACAACCGAATCATTTTTACCAATTAAAGATCAGCAAAATGCTAACTGTAAACTAAATCATTTTATCACTAAGATAGCGAAATGTGAACTGCAAAACCAAATCATTTTATCCCTTAAACATCAGCGAAATGTGAACTATAAACTAAATCATTTTATCACTAAAATATCAGCGAAATCTAAACTATAAACCAAATCAATTTAGCACTAAAATCTCAGCAAATGTCAATTTTAAACTAAATCACTTTACCATTTAAATATCAGCGAAAGGTCAATTATAAACCAAATCATTTTATCACTAAAATATTGGCGAATTACAGTTTATATATAATTCTAGCACTAAAATATCAGTGAAATATCAGCTATAAACCAAATCATTTTACCACTAAAATATCGGCAAATGTCAACTATAAACCAAATAATTTTATAATTCAGATATCACTGAGATTTTAACTGTAAAACCAAATCACTTGCCTATTAAAATTTTCAAAATTCCATTTACTTTGGGAGTTCTTGAAAGCGACGATGAAATTCTGATCGAAATTACTTTCATAAAAATCACTTCGCACAAAAGAGTGAATTGCTGTTGCAACCAAGCACATGGTATATCCGAGTCGAGTTGTGGTGGTTAGGCCTAACAAAAGTAGCTCACACAAAAATTGCTACAAACTACCTACAAATCACTTTACTGATTACACCTGAGGATGGTAAACATTCTAATAATAATTCACATTGTATTAAACTCAAAAACGTGTAATATATATCTATTATAAAATTAAATTCAAAAATGCTGCCACAGCACTACATCGTAGCCAGTGAGAGCAAATGAGAACAAAGTCTCATGGGAAGCTTGCACTGCTGCTTTGTGACGCTGCCCACTAGGACCGCCATTGTTGTGACGTATTCTGGAGGTGGTTGGCTTTCAGCTCTAGGAGGTATTGACCTTGCACCCTTAGGTTTTTTTTTATATACAGAAAAAGTCTACTCATCAAAAGTGAATTTGTTGTAAGAGTTAGAGATAACATCAGAGACTCTCTGACTACAGTTACACTGGAAATGTTGGAATGCATATTGCAAGAACTGAGTTATAAGTTGGATGTATACTGAGCTACACATGGAGCTCATATTGAACTTATCCATTAATAATAAAAACTTTACACTCAACACTGACCCACACATATTTTAAAAAGTTTAATAGCGTGGACTTACATCATCAACAGCATAGCAGGAAACAGCAGCCAAAGACAAGACTGCAAGCACCCAAGCCTCTTCAGGAAAGTCAAGTTGTGTCAGCCAAATCTCATCATGTACTCTGACCAATAATAAGCTCTCACAGAGACTGGCATCGCCTCCTACATCTCTGTGTAGGCAGAGAAACTAAAACCATAGATAAAATAATATGACCCTTTCCCTCTTCCCTACAATGTAGAACCTATAATACATATTTATAAAAATAAAATTCACTAAAAGTATTAACAAATAAAATGCTGTCAGAGCTCTACAACTAACTATCTTCCAAACTCCTTGCTTGTTTTGTTTTCATGAAAATAATAATGTTAAAATTTTTCAGACACTTAATAAGGTATTCACACTAAAAATGTTATTACAAAGAATCTCCTCAGGAGTGAGTACAGACACCATAGTAAAAAAACACAAGTTTTT
The DNA here is from genome assembly GCA_038380435.1 of Ryuthela nishihirai. Taxonomy (NCBI): domain Eukaryota; kingdom Metazoa; phylum Arthropoda; class Arachnida; order Araneae; family Heptathelidae; genus Ryuthela; species Ryuthela nishihirai. Next base: position 40,903,808 of record JAWZYU010000011.1, on the reverse strand, counting down.
GCACAAGTAAAAATTCTTTTCCAGAATGCTCTCATTGTCTCATAGTCAACATGACTTCACCAATGACCTTGAAACCCTAATTACTTCTTCAGTAGTAGATGCTAAACATGGCACATACAAGTCAGTAATGGCACATACAAGTCACCTTAACTCTATTTCTTCTTGGTATTCTGATTTTTGTGAACAACAGTGTAGTTACATCAGTTCACTAAATTTGCATAATGCATAAATGTATTGGTTAACAGTTTCTGCTAGCCATCTGATTTTTATTTCATAAATGAATTTAAATTAGTTTTTGCTCTTTATAAACTGAAGTATATTATATTTATTCATTTTATGACACGAATTTTGTATTGATTCTTTTACTCCCCTTGGAATTTCAGTTTACAGAAGTTCAACTACACATAAATTTTTAGCTAAGTACTGTGACTATATTCAAGCATCATTAGTATTTTTTCTGTGTTCTCCATGAAGTTACGAAGTCATATAATTTTATAGGCTAACATATAATATAGCAGAAGTATTAAAAGTGCTTGAAAATGGTCATCCTAGCTTGTAGATATATATTGTACCTTGTGAATGAATTGCAAACTACAATTTGTAATACAGAGCAATTTACTTTTTTTTAATATTCTAGTAATGTTTTAGCTCCTGAATGTTTCTTAATGCGATTGTATTTAATTGCAGAACCACCCATTCATCAAGCGTTCTGAAACAGAGCAAGTAGACTTTGCAGGCTGGGTATGCCAGACTATGGGCCTTGATCCATCTACTCCAACAAAAATAGCTCCTGATGGCTATGTTTAGGTTAATTTTAAATGTAGCTGCACGCCATCACTGTAAACTATGATTTAAAAAATGGGAAACAGAAGCACAGTTTTTCTATGATGGTATTATAATAATTGTAGCATTTTTGCATATATATTTGTATGTTATCTAGTGACTTAAATGCATTATTTTTGTTGAAACATCCAGAAAACAAACATTTCCTAAATGCTTTCTGCATTTTCCCCCCTAAACTAGGTTAAGGTAGCTATCAACTGATGCAATTCTAGCTAGTGTTTTTAAGATAAATACAAATGAAACTTTAATAAGAAAAGTGAAATGTAGGGAATATCCAAATAGTGTGATAAAAAAGTATACTTTTGGCTATATAACTAATTAATATTATGATGAAAAATAATTGCTCTAAAAATGTGTAATTAAGAAGAGTTTTAGTAAAATGTATATTATTTAAATATAGATTTTTGTGCACCATAAAGTTGTTTTATTAAAAAAAAGTATTCTAATAGTTCAGAATTTCTAAAGCATATACTAGAATGATTATATTATTGTATTCATTATTAACAGCAAAAATATGTATCAGTACATTTTGAAGTATTAAGTTTTAAATCAAAATATAATATAGGTTTATAAAACTATATTATATGTATAATTTTACTGTGTGTTTGTACTTACACTTTTCTGTTATCAAAAATATCTCAGTAATAAGTTATAAATAATATGTCATATTTGTTATTGGCATTTGACATGTTTAACATATCAAATGTTTGCACTTTATTTTTTTCTTTTGAAATCTCAGTAACAGATATAATAATCTATTTTATAATATGTTTCAAACAATAACATGTTTAGCACATTGGTAATATTCCTAGAAATATGCATTTACTTTTAAATGTAAGAATGCTGGAGATTTTGGAATAGATTATATTGTAAAAGTTTCACTCATAGCCTGTGATAAGGAGAAAAAGCCTACTTTGCAAGTCATTTGAAATCTAAATGGCTTGAATGCATAAGTTTTTTTTTTTATTTCATATGAACTTGTCCAAAATTCAGTCTCTCAAGTGATGAATATAGTCCAAAATTCAGTCTCTCAAGTGATGAATATAATCTGCTATTGACTGCTAAATACTGAAATGAAGATTTGGAAAATAATGCATTTTTTTATATATCCAATACTAAAGCTTTTGTTTTATGCTGCATTTTTTTTAAGTGAAATAATATTCAGTTTTTAATTGATGGAATACTCTGTTTCATTTATATGGGCAATTTTAGGTATTGTTTCTTTTCACTTTGTCATATGTTATGCTCGGTTTGTAGCATACAGTATTATTTAATTGTGCAAAACTTTAAGAATGTTAAAATAGATTTTAGTTACTTATGTGTATTTTCCTTATTATTTTCCATGTATCTGAATATATTCACTTCATCATTTTTTAGAGTAATGATAATGGTACTATTCATAAATTGATAATAGTAGGTTTGTTAATCATAGAATTTGCTCCAGGTGAATATTTGATCATTTTAGCTTTGCAGTGAAGAAAATATTAGAACCAGTAATACATTGATATAAGAGAACATTTGTAGAAAAATTATGCATTGTGAAATCAGAGATACCACATTTTTTGGTTGAAAGAAGAACCTATATGCTTGTGTGTATGTGCTGATTTCTCCAATTTATTATACTTTCTCAATGGAATTTCTGTCTTTCAACTGAATTATTTTAAAATCTGCTGATAATAGTAAATGTACATAATATTTACAGCATTAATACCATATTTTGTGGTATTTTATGGAAAAAAATATCTTTGCCTAAAGTTATGAAGCTTTTAAAATATTCTGTACAATATGCTGAAAGTTAGAATAATCTCAATCTGTGTATTATGCCACAGGTGTATTGCACAGCATCTCTTGGGTTACTTACTCATTACTGGCTCTTCAGCACTGATTGTGAATGATCTAGAGCAGTGGTAGGTGAACGTTTTATTTCTGGGCCAGTAGCAATGTGCAATATTATTAGATGGACTAAAATTTTAGATACTGTACCATTAAAAATGAATAATTTTTTTTTTGCTCTTTTTATTTGTGTCGTACTAAGGATAAATATTTGAAATTTAATACAGACATTAAATGTGTATTAATAGGAATATAAATGCTAAATTTTTATCTTATTTTTTTACTTTTATGTATTCTCAGTTATTTTGCAGGTTAGATTTGTGTTATTATGAGTCACATTTGGCCTGCAAGTTGTGATTTGCTTATCACTGGTCTAGAAAGTTCATTGTTACTTCATTGCTGTTTGTTCAATGTATGTCAATGGATATGTGAAATTTATCCATTATGAAGCTTGGTTAAAGTTGACTTTCACTCAATACCTGAAAAGAGCGGCTGAATTATGTATCACAGTTTTGTATTAAAGGATAGAGAATTTGCAAATGGATTATTAATTTTTATTTTTTTTTCATCTGATGTTATTTTATTAGTTTTCGTTTTGTGTGATTTTTTTAACAATCTGTTTCATGTACGTTTTCTAAAGGTATAAAGAATTTTTTTTGCTGTTTATATTGATTAGATGTAAGGAAATTATAAAAAATTGCATTTATTTACTTCAGATTTCATCTAAATATTTATAGAAAATAATTATAAGTTTTTAAAGAAAAAGAATTTTTGAAATAAAAATTTCTTTTTATTGTTGTCAATAAGTGCTAGACTGAGATTACCTGAGTCCTAGGCCCTCTGAGCAGATGATTAACACCCATTGTGTAAACTGCAAATATCAAAGGTTCCAGGGAAGCAGAAATCCTTAACTAATGATAATATTCTGAACCAAATTCTATTGAGCCTATTGGGTTATCAGACTTTGATTTCAAGAAGCTAACAAGCAATAAAAAAATCCCACAATTGTATAATTAACAAAAGCTAATTTTAAATTTATTTATTTATGTTGTATAATTTCACTGAAAAGCAGGGTCCCAAATAAGTGCAAGATATTGCAGCAATGTGTTGTGGACCTTTCCAGTTTTTTTGCTATGACCTGGAATTTGAATTCATAATAGCTTCAATGACCACTGTCTTTGGCGATAATATTAAATTAATGCAAGTTTATTCCTGTGCATTTCTTGTGGTTTCATTTTATATAAACTTTACTGTAGTAGGTTAAATACTGTACACCACTTAACTTCTTGGCTTAATTATTACAGTGATGTAATATCACAAAAACATAATTGTGAATTAAAATTTATGATACAATAAACATGAATAATGGATGTTTTAATGTAACCATTAAAACATCTTGGCTGTAGCATTATGCTTGGCTGTAGATCAAATGATATTTCAAACTAGTGTGGATGTTTGCATTGTCTTTCTGCTGAGATTTGCTTTCATCACAGTTCTCCTCTAAGGCAGTTTATACTGACGGGCTTTTATCAGATATCTGTGACGAGTGACTTTTTGTGTGCTATGGAAGAGTATAAAAAAAAATAAATACCCCCTCAAGCAGCTGCTTGCCACAGAGGTCTGACAGGAGCCTGTCAGTTTATATGCCAGAGTAGAAGGTCTGAGAGGATGGCAAGACCTCGGAAGAGTATACTTATCATTATTTCTCTGTGAATGCCAAGAGGATGTTGAGACATAAGAAATTTCAACACAATATTGTTTATTTCAACTTGATTAGTTTCTATAGTTACATAAGTATATGAATCTGAATAGACTTACTTTGACTGTTTGTCAATTTTCAATCGACTAGAAAGTTGTTATATAATGGAGATGCAGCATGCATGCAGGATGGTGGGCATGGCTGTAGCGAAGTGTTAGGCTTATAAAGTCAGCAAGGTCAGATTAAGCAAATCTTGGACCCCAGGGTACTTAAAGATTCTCCCCCCCCCCCTCTATGTTATCAGAAATGAAACACAAATAAATGAAAGCGCTTATATCACCTTTCTTTTAGTATAATATTGTTGCTGCCAATTTAAAAATTTGCACAAGTTCAAAATTATGTTCATTTTATTTAAAATAATGCTAGTTATTAGTAGTGACCCTCCCCCCTCCTCTTTTATCTGGCCAATAAAGCTATAGTCTAGAATTATTTTTTGCTAAGAAGATCATAGTTAACAAACAACATCAATGAAGTTGCAATTTACTAGATATATATAGAGAATATATGATGCTAATGACAAAATCCCATAAAATTAATAAAATAAGGATAAAGAAAAGTTTAACTCAAGTTTCATGGAAGGATCATTACCCATACATTCAGAAATGAAGTTTAGAGAGCTTCATAGAGTCGATTTTATGAAAGTGGCACATGGATTGTAGATAAGGTGTCCAGATTTCTGGATTTTTTCAACAAATGTCCCAGTTTGTCCAGAAAGCTGAAACTAGGATAGTTGTTTATGATTCAAATTTCAGTTTACAGAAACTGGGATATTTCTTCTCAGAGGTGTAACCCCACAGAAAACTAAATTAGGGTTGTTGTATAAGGAGGCAATAGGCATGATAGACAATTCACATAGGTGCTAGGAGCAATAATTCACCTACTCTAAGTGCAATGAGTATTGATTTCATAATCATTCTGCATCGATTGACTGTAAGCCAGTGTCTCACAAAGGTGTGGAATTTATTGTTGCTGCAAGCATGTTGAAGAGGTGTGACTTGTGGTACAGCTAATTCAAAGCCCTAACGTGCAGTGCTTGCAGTTAAGTTCATACCTCGCCAACAACACTCAGCTTCATTACCAGCACACACTGACTGTTTGATGCTCAGTGCCGACTACATTATTCCAAACAAAAAGGTCCACATAAATAAAAAAAAGAACCTAAATACAGTGCCAGAGCTACTCTAAAAATGCATTAATTGAATACATGTAAATTAAGAAATGACTGCATATCGTCACAAAAAATGAGACATTTGGACATCCCGAAAACTTTTAGGACACCGGGACAGTTCTCTAAAAATGAAGACGTGGACATTCCAGTTGTGGGTAAACCTGATTGAACCATTCAGAGTCTGATGGTTGTATGGGGTGCTGTAAAAGGTTATGGAGTTGCTAAAGATTTGTTGAGTACTGCAATTTGTTCCCATCTTGAATTTAGTGGAACTGCCCCATATTTATAGCTTTATGTTTTTCTGTCATCATCCAAAGTGTCCTGCTTTTTGAAAAATTAAAATTAATCTTAGTTTTAATTTCATTTGTAGTCAGAAGTTCAGTTTAAACAGTGTTGAAATCTGAACTCTGTTAGGTAGTGCTGAATGATTGCATTAAATCATGTCATTTCAGAAGTAACAAACACAGGTCTGTAGCAAGAACATAACAGTTATACTCTCATGTTAAGAATAGAGCCAATATACACAACAAATGCAAAACATACATTAATTTCGCCATGGTAAGTAGAAATGAATATATGTACAAATACAGTACAATAAGTTTCCAAAAGACTGGCATTGAACATCATGAGATGCCAAGATATGGGGATGGCTTTGTGGTGGCTGACTGGTTAATGTATGAGCAAATTTGAGTTTCATGTTATCTTTGCAATATATGTTTAAAATATTTGTTGTTTTGAATCAGAACTTTTTGTTTACTAGCAAAGAGAATTCTTATATAGTTAGCCTCTATAGGCTGCTGCCCCACCATTAAGAATAAACAAAATTGTAAACATGGTCACATGGTATTTTGAACAAAAATTTTAAAGGTGTTCCAACTTTTCAGTTTCAAAAATTCCTGTTGAGGAGCAATTTATTTCTGCTACACAAATAACTTGAGAATAACAATTTAATCATTTCACAAGCTGCAGTGTAAAAATATAACATACACAGTTGTATGAGAATAATATGACCACCTACCATAGTATATGTATGGTAGGTGGTCATATTTTTCTGATAGACTGTGTATATATTAAGCTTACAATACAGTGAATCTCATAAGCTTTTATCTCTATATTGCAGATGCAGTGAATCTTTCAAATTTATACAGTACAATAACAGGGATAAATCAGGATATTATAAAATTTGTTTAAATGCTCAACATTTACAAACTTATTAAACATTATTCCTTAGGTATCCATGTATAATGCTAAATTCATTAGGTTGTAAAAAAGAATGAATTAGGTTGTAAATAATCCATGAATCATATTTTTTGGGCAAATTTGTGTCCAATATGAGATTATTTACTCCTGCTCTAAGACTTTTATTATTTAATTGGTGATGTTGGCAACAAGATGATCCTTTCAAACCAATATGCAATGTATAAGAGTTTAAAAAAAATCACATATAGCAAATGTTGAAGGTCAAACCTTGAACAATAAATAGCTTCAAAAATAGCCTAATTACATTTATAAAAGTTGATAAAAAATATTCATGTGTCTGTTGATTAAATTTGCTTTGCAGTGCTTTTAAGAAAGCTATTTTAGAGAACTGTTGAATTTAAATGTAGTTAAAAACAATGGTAAAGATCTTAACATAGTGTCCGCTAGAAATATATTCATCAACAATGCATTATTCGAAAACTAGCTCTATAGTACCTATGGTCAGGAATATGTTCCTAAGTTCATCCAGTCAAACAATATCCTCCTCCCTCATTCTACCATCTTAGTGTCTTACCCAGAAATTTGGGGTTTGATTTGTTTTAATCTATGGATGGGGGATTTGACATCTTGAGGTTCTGATTTTTTGGGGACTTAGAAAATATAAGTTATTAAAGCCCCCTTTGAGGGCTTGGGTATGTCACTGGTTTAATTATTAATATTCAAGTTACCCATAAAAAATTTGTTAATGTATGAAACAGGTCAGTGCAGAACTGCATATCCCTTACAGTAATTATGTCTTTTTAGTTTAGTATGTCACCAGTCTTAACAGTTCTGTTAGATTCTAAGCAGAGGATTTCCCTATGTAAATTTATTCAAAATATTACAGCATTCGATATAATCTTTGTAACATAGCAATAATCATCTTAAAATGTTATATATATTAGTGATATTTTTCTATTGCAGAATCCACTCTTTATAATATGCTGCGGAGTAAAATTTATTGCCTTTGGCTTTTCACTTGTCTATCTAATGAAAAACATGTTTCATTAGAAATCATGCTTAGAACCTTTTTTTTTTAGTTCAGAGCCCCTTAAACATGCACCTAATTGAAAGTCTATAGATTGATTTTTTTTGCAATCACAATATTTTCTCCATATTTCGTAAAAAATAAATTACCCTCAAATAGCTGCTTGCCACAGAAGTCTGACGGGAGTTTTCAAGTATAATATACCTAGAGGAAGTATATGAAGAAAACTGGACCTGCAGGAAGACAGCACAAGAAACATCCATCTATAGCCAAGCGATACTAACCATTCGATCACCAGAAGGGTATTCATTTGAGAAAATGATCGAAAGAGGATGACAAATTAAGAGGATGTAAGTGCACTGCACCTTTAAATGTAAAAGCGGTATTTTCTAGCAGGTGCGTTTCCGTTTTATTAAAAAAAAAACACTAAATGGAGTATTTGTTGCAAAAATTATTTCTAAACAAAAATTTGTTATTCTATGACCATTTTTTTTTGCCACTAAATTGAAATCTTTCTGTTCATGAGGTTTCCAAGGAAGGTAATCTATACAAAATGGGAAGGCTTTACTATTGTTAAAGGCATACAATTTCTAAGATATTTTGATGTGTGGGTGGAAATATTTTTAAATATTATTGAAGTTAGCCATTCACATCTAAGGAAATGTCAAATTGCAAATATTTTACTGCACTGAAATGAGTAACAGTTAAAATCCTTCATGGAGCATTTATAAGAAAAACATAACAATACAAAGAAAATTTTCTTCAGATTGAAGTACATTGATTAATTCAGGTCAGACACCATTTTTAGAACATTTTCCGAAGTTCTCTTTGTATATAATAAGCCATATATAATTCATCTGTTAGCTACGTTGTATTTTGCATATTTTAACTTTTTTTTTTGTACTGTAATTTGAATATGATACTAGATAGACAAAAGTTGGATCTTTCAATGTAAGTTTTGGTTATCTTCTGAAGTGCCTCTCGACTACAGTAAATGGATAGTACTTACAAAATACCTTAGTAAATAATATTTGCAGTGTATTAGCATGCATTAAGAGTATTTTTCTTATTGTAAAGTCTATTTTTTTCACATAATTGTAAACTAGTTTTGCTGTCACCTGATGATTCCTTTGATACCGTTGGAAAGAAAAGGACTATATTTATACGTGCATAATGAAGCAAAGGCGTTTAGATGTCTTCTCCGGAAGCTATTCTTCATTTTACACAGCACAGAAATGCAAGTTATACATTGTCGTGCATTTAGATGGCTCGTGCACAACTGCTGCAACAGCTGTGTATGCTTAATTAAGAGTTAAACCGAAGCATGTTTTTTAATTATAATATTTTTTTGAAAATGTATGTTAGTACTATTGCAATTAACTTTATCAATGGTGCTGGCTTTAACCCTATGTTAACTTTGTGCAAGCTTTTATATTTTCCGTTTAATTCTTATGTGCATTTCTATACATTAAGTGTAGAAGATTTAAAACATCTAAAGAGGATCTAGGAACCACGGAGGTACCCACTTGACACCAGGCTATATGTTGCCAAGTTTGCAAATATTATTTTGTGAATATATGTATTCTTCTAAGATATGCAATGCATATAAAGAATTGATTTTTTCCTTTCGAAATATGACAGCAGGAAAACAAAAAAAATTTTGTTTAAATTTGGTATTTGCATGCTTTAGGAAGTGTAGTGTCTAACTTATCTCATCCCTGAAGTTTTTTTAGTATATTTCTCTATTTTTCTGTGTGCATGAGGATAGGATTACATACGGTTTAGAAATGGTTGAACCAGTTAATGTGAAAAAGCACCATATTTCCATATTTGGTAATAAAATGGTTAATTATAGGCTAAATATGTGTGTATGTATGATTGATATCTTTAATATTTTCTGCCTTATAATATTAAGGCTCATTTTGAGTGGTAATGTACATAAATCTTATAAATTTAGTAGTTTGTATGCATACTACTCGTTCTTAGATGTTCCTAATAATGTGGCCAAAACTTTTCGATGTGAAATATAATCTCTTGATAATCATAATAAAATACCTTAATATTTGTGATTAGCCTAAATTTCTCACATATGTACATAGGTTATTTTAAAGTTAGTAAAGGTTTTTATCCTTAACTTTTTTGATGCAAATTCGACAGATTTGTCGATCACACATGCCGTTTATTTTATGCTCAGAAAAGATCGTTTCCCAAATTATTAGCATTTTAAATATATTCCACATAAGCCACGAAATTAAACAGAAATATAGCACTAATATGTATGCCACATGCTAAATTTAAGGTTTTTTCATAGATGTTTTTCCTTGTAAGGCTGGAGAACTGCAGCATTGATCAATGTGGCAAATTTATATTGTATATAAATGATAATTGTGATAATAGAGCTTTGATGTATGTCAAGGAGAGTCAAGAATGTGTCCTCACAAATTCTTATGTATAAAGTGGAATTTAAATGGTAAACATGGCAGCTGTATGCATGGGCATTTACGGGGGAAAAGTAAAAACTATATATATATATCAGCAGTAATTAAGAAGCGAACACAACTTTTTTGTGTTTCTTATACTTCTGTGCTTCTATTACTTAAAACACTGATAAATGGCATTCCTGTGAACGTTGTTGTAAGGTGAAGTCGGACAGATGAAAAAATAAAAAAAATTCATTTCTAATTGTGTTGTTTTTTTCCCCCTATCATACAATATTATTGTCCAACAAGCAGTGTATATTTCTCAGCCTATTGTTCCAAGTCATTTTTTTTATGTTTTTGATACTAGCGTTAATTCTTTTCCGAGGAACGTTGGGTTGTGTCTCCAGTGAGCAACACAACAAGGCGAATGGCCAGATCACAAGAGCTCAGAGAAAATTGTGGGAAAAGGATCCATTGGATAGTCGTTAGGGGACTGATATAAAGCCTTTCGTGAAGGCCATCCAGCATGCTTTCTAATATACGTAGGGTGTGGCTCTCTTGCACACGGGGCCACTGATTCACATCCCATCGTAAGGACGGCCTCTTTCCCAGGCATTAAAGTAATGGCGGCTAGTGATTTAAGTGTTTGGTGGTGCACTTTGACTAGCAGGGCCCGGATGTAGCAAAAAAGCTTGGGATGTACAAGAAATTAAACTGAATCAGACTGAAGAGACTCCGTAATGCATATTATTTTTTTTCATCTATTCTCAAAACGCGTTAGCAAAATACTCCGGGAGGGGGGGGTCTCGGAAAGGCGTTCCAGTCCTTTCTAATTCATTCAGTATTTTGCCCAATTCATATAATAATCCAATATATACAGTAAACTCCCGGTTATCTGGCATTTATAATGAATGGCGGCGGTTAGATAAATCTACCGGTTACATGAGAGAGGTTTTTACAGAAATCAAATACAGTACGTATATTCTCGTTTTCAAGCCTTAGAATAAATGTAAAAAAAACTTCCTGTATGCCGCTTAAAAAGTAGAAAATAAATATGAAACATGTCGATGGCGCAATCAGTCACTGAATTCGTATTCACTTCAAAGGAAGATGGGGATGACGGCTATCTCGTTGAGTAGGTAAATCGGCCCCCTATCTCCCATTAAAGTGAATATCAGTTCAGAATTGATTGTGCCTTCCGATATCAGGTTTATTTTCTACCTTTTAAGGGTCCACATGGAAAGATAGGTTTTAATTTTAGCCATCCCATGATCGAGTGGTCAGCACGCTTGGCTAGTGATCAAAGGGACCTGGCATAGATGTTTGCGTTGCGTTTCTGCTGAGGTCCCGCCATCCTCACAGACCTACTATGGCGTATTAAACTGACGGGCTCTTCTCATATATCTGTGGCAAGCAGCTGTTTGAGGGATATTTTTATATTTTTTTTTTATTTGGTATAAGTATGCCTAGGGAATTTTTAATTTGGTATAATACTCTTAAACATTAACTACAACCTCTCCCTCCCTTTGAAGTCGTGTTTAATTAACCATGACATTAGAGACCTCATGAGCCTTTAAAATATAAGGCCGAACCCAGCGAAATTTACACCCTCTTCTGAGGGGGGCATATTTCGAAGTAATCTACGACGGTCCTCGTAAGAGATTTCATTTGTCCCCTATTTCATAATTCTATGTCCTTGCGTACAGAAGATATAGCGAAACAACTTTGACATTTCCCCTTTTTTAGGGGGAAGAAAGCGAAAGGGGTAAATTATGATGACTCATAATACCCTCAACATCAAGCATTTATTCGATGTAAAACTTATTGCATTCAGCCGTCGTGTTTGCAAGGTGTAGTAGAAAAAGACGCATATTTTCCCCCATTGGAGGGGAAAGCATGGGAACGCGAATTTTTATAACCTGTGACAGTCCCCGTAAGTTTTAATTTGACATATCCCGTTACTTTAGGCCCTCACACTCCAAAGATATAGTGGAACAATCGTTTTCATATTTCCCCATTTTTAGGGGAGAAGAAAACATGGGGTAAATATTTTATAGCCTGTGACACTCCTCCGTCAAGAGCTTTCATTTTACACATGAATCATTGAATTTATCCGTCGCGTTCTAAAGATAGATGGAACTACTGTTTGGATAAATCTACAGACAGACAAATGACGAGCGAAAGCAATAGGAAAAAATGAGTATAATGCAAATGTAAATATCTAAAATGCAATTGTTTTACTACTTTTACACTATGAGCAAAAACATGAAGTCATCAAACAAAAATTTCTGCTTCCATCGAAACATTGCTTTGGACTCTGCAATCAACATGATGATTAATTAAGCCTTTGGAACATCTTGGTTGTACATATTTCCCAGGGGCGGGGGTGGCTCAGTCGGTAGCGCGCCAGGCTCGTAATCTGTAGTTCCCAGGTTCGAGTCCCAGCTGGGTCAGCTTTGAGATTTATCTCCGCAAAAATTCCCCGCCCTGCCTACGGTCAGTAGGGGACACCGATGGGCTTGGAAAGGCCGCCGTCCGTCGGATGGGACGTTAAGCCGTGGCCCCGTGTGCGGGAGAGCCATACCCTGTGCACGTTAAAGAACACGCTGGATGGCCTTGACGGGAGGCTACCATCTGTCTCCCAACAGCTGTTCCAGTGGGTCCCCTCCCCCAACCTTCTCTGAGCCCTCGGGGTCCTTGTGACCTGGCCATTTAGCCCATGGTGTGCAAAAAAGTGCCGCTCAGAGGTAAAATAACCCAAATAACATATTTCCCAATTACCATTAATTTCACCATATGAAAATTAATTCTCTAATGTAATCTCGGTAGCGTGCCAGGCTCATAATTTGTAGTTCCTAGGTTCGAGCCCCAGCTGGGCTAGCTTGAAAATGCTGCTGTCTGTCAGATGTTGACCCGTGTTCTGGACAGCTTAACCCTGTGCACGTTAAACAACACGTGGGATTGCGACGAGAGAATACCATCTGTCTCCCAACAGCTGTCCAGTGGGTCCCCTCCCTCAGTCGTTGGGGTCCTTGTAGCCTGGCCATTTAGCCCATTATGTGAAAAAAATGCCTCTCAGAGGTAAAAGAACCCAACTCAAACCGATATCAATCACGGACCTTATTCTTTCTCGATGTTCGGATTTTGTGAACAGCAGTGCAAAATCATCATCTGTAATAAGTTATATTCTTTCGCTAAAATTATATTTTTGTCATTGTTATGCAATATCTCGCAACATCTTAATGAAGTGAAGGCTATTTTGAATTGTTGGGTTATTTTACCTCCGAGCGGCACCTTTTTTGCACGTAATGGGCTAAATAGCCAGGTCACAAATACTCCGAGGGCTCAGACAAAATTGGGGAAGGGTATCCAGTAGACAGCTGTTAGGAGACAGATGGTAGCCTCCCATCTAGGTCATGCAATGTGTTCTTTAATGGTGCAGGGTATGGCTCTCCCACACGAATAAATGGTTTAACGTCCCATCCGACGGACAGGACGTTTCCAAGCCCATAGGTGTTAATTAGTGACTGAGAGCAAAGCAGGGAGTTTTTCAGACATTAATCTTAACGGTCTGGGGTTTTGAACATGGAGTTTTGAATCAGCAGTAAAATCCGACTTTTTTAGAATGAATGTTTCAGACTAGTAAAAAAAACCATGTTTCATCTCGTCTTTAACAACAAGTTTAACTTTGTAGTCTATTATACAGGCTAAATACAGCTGATTCATAAGTACATTGTTTCATAAAATATCGTATAAACAGTAATTTTACAAAATTAAACACTAAGTGTTGGTAAAAATGCTTAATTCCTAATTTATATACGGTTAATGAATATTTTGTAAATTTTGTCTTTAAATTCCATAATATACGTCTACAATAACAATCAGTATTTTTCGTTACCAAAAAGAAATATATGGGAAATCAATTCAAACTTATAAGAATTGGTGCAACTACAGTACAAAATAATGCTACATTAATGTTTATTATTACTGCTGAAACGAACTTGAGATAAATATGAATAAATAAAACTTTGCGTTTTATTCACAATGGGGATTTTTTCGGAAACTAACCCCTCCTTTTCCTTTTATTGGTTTCGATTTACACGATTTTCGGAACCTATCTACCGTGTAAATCGAAGGATGGGTGTATTTTTACCTATCTTCCTATTGCTTTTCGCTTGACGTTTGTGTGCTTGTCAAAAACTTCTCATATTTTTCCAACATGATGGAGAAACAATGTATGTGTCAAATGAAAGCTTGTAACGCGGGGAGTGCCATAGGCTATAAAAAAATTGACCTCCATGCTTTCTTCCCCCCAAAAAATATATGGAAACGATTATTCCGCTATATCTTTCAAACGCGAAGGCCTTAAAATTACGAGTTTGGTGTCAAATGAAAGTTCATAATATGGATCATCGTAAACTAGTTCGAATTTTCCTCCGCCATTTTCTCCCTCCTCTCTGATAAAGGAGGAAGACCTTGAGTTACTTCTAAAATTAAAGCTTGTGAGGTCTCTGACATGATCGAGGACGGCGTCGAGGAACACGCAGAGCATAGAGAAACTCTTACCAACAAGGAACTCGAAGATCTTTTGAAATCCTATACAGATGATAATGATGATGCAGATTTAGAGGCAGAGCCATCAATTTGGACACTTGAAAAATTTGCAATTTTCCAACAGGCGCAAGTGTTAAAGCATATCCTCGAGTATGATCCTTCGATGGAACAAAGCCTCCATGTCACCCAAAGCATAACAACATGCCTACAACCACTGCAAGATTTGTTTGATGATGCAAAGAAAAAGAAGCAGCTTTCTATAGCAATGTTTCTAACTAAAGCATCTACAATTGTGAAGCTCGACCTTCATCGGTTGAAGATCCTCAGCCCTTAACCTTTACAGATCCCGACATTAGTATTATTGAACCTCCTCCAAAGCGTCAATGTCTGCAAGTCACACAGTGAGAAAGAATTTATATTTTCTATATGCACTTGTATTTTAAATATTCTGTATTTTATTCTATGTATTTCTCTTTCAGGTCATTAAACGAAAGCAATCTGTAGGTGTTGAATGAAAGAAAATACGTTGTTGCTGACGAGTACTATGTAGTCAGGCCTACAATGGCTGTCTGTACTGAACATATACAGACTATTTTTTCGTTGCCACTATTCCCTAAACAATACAGTATAACTATTTACATTGTATTATAAGTAATCTATAGATTTAAAATACACTATGTTGAAAAAATTGACACCTGATTAGCAAAGGGAAAACGTAATTCCCGGTCACGTGATCGGTACTAGCGGGGGGGGGGGGTGGAGACGTTAATACGAAACATGAGTGAACGTGCTGAGTTAACGGACTTCCAGAGAGGGGTCATTATAGGATGCCATTTGAATAACTTATCTGTGCGTGCGATTGCGGCCATATTAGATATATGAGATTACTAAATGGAAACGTGAAGATGTCACAATAGCATTGAGGTAGTAATACTAGAAACAGGACTCCGATTACCGTAGCATTGACCGCCATGATCACAGACGGCTGTGTCTGCCGACTGCTTAGTGAGGAAAGATATCCATGATGCCTTGCGAATTGACTGCGAACAACGATGAAGGCTATTTAAAAATGCTTAACAAATGATTTAAATGAGGCAGAACTTTGCTGTTTTTATTTCAATGAGGTTATTCCAGTGTAGTAATTAAAGCAAAATAGATTTAATTAATGCACACTTACTGATTTATATTGGATGAAAAACGAAGACACTGGAAACTGCTTCTCTTTCAAATCGAGGGTTTGTATGAAAATTAAAAAAAAAATTCGATGTGATTAAAGCTGAACTAAATTGATTGTAAACTTAACAGACTTTAATTTGAGGCCGTTTAAAACAGGAACAATAGTAAACATATTTTAAAATCTAATACATGATCAAATCATTCAGCTTAAGCGAAAGCCCTCAAAATTTGTAGACCTTAATAGTGCAAATCCGCGCCTCATTTAAAAAACATGAAAAGTCACATTTATTTACTTCTTTCATTAAAAATATAAATTTTTATTAAAAATTGAAAGAAATAATCAGAGAGTCTAAACTTTTTTTAATTCAGCTGAGGCAGGAAATCATATCTCCTCCTAATGACAGAATTTAATTTCATGCTATAAAAAAACCAAAATATTATAAGCTTGAACAATATATAATATGTTACATAAATAATACACTTTGGCAAAATAAAAAATGCAAAGTAGACGTCTCATAAATATAATGCCATATTCTTAATATTTCTTATTGTAATAGAATGTACGAAAACATTCTTTCAATATCATGTTAATTCAGGCTTTAAATCACCCATTTTACATATGCAAATATTATTAGCATATGTAATAATGTTATATGCATATATTAAAAAATTCGTGAACTACATTCGACTTAGACAGAAAGGTATATTGAAAAAGCTGACATCCTTTATTTTTAAATCCCTTAGTTTAACAATTTCAATTTATCACAAAGAACACATCTCGTAATTTTCGTAAAGTATTAACCTATGATGTGTCCAATTACTTCCTTTACAGCATTTATTTTTGCATCCGTACGCGGAGCATGAAGTAGGCATTTCACTGTTGACTTATTAAAAGCACCCAACTTTCTCCTCACTATCGACTAGGCTTAACGTACGTGTTCATGGCGTCCGTTGCCAGTCGTCTTTAGTAATATTACCTCAATGGGTGGAACAACTGTTTTGACAAATCCACAAATGTCAAGCGAAAAGCAATAGGAAGGTAGGTAAATAGAAAAGCACTGATTGAATGTGCTATATATAATTTTCATATTGAAACAGAAATTACCGACGCTCGTAAAGTATGGACATACGTCATAAAAAGTCGTCCGTCTTGTTTTCTGTTCGAGTTGCATATAAACAAAGTAAAAACTATTAATATGTATATTTTGATCTTATATGCTAGAATTCTTAGCTGTGAGCTTGTGCTTCAAAAATCTGATAACTGAAAAGGTAGCTCCATATTTCATTTTCTAAAATAGGTCCACTGTATTGTCTTACCCCTGAGCGGCACGTTTTTGTACACAATGAGCTAATGACCAGGTCACAAGAGGATCCATTGGACAGCTGCGAAGAGATGGAAACCTCCGATCAAAGCCATCCAACTTGTTCTTTAACGTGCACAGGGTAGACTCTCCTGCACACGAGCACGACTTTGTCTCCTCCACCAACGGTGGTCTTTCCAAGCCTTTGGTTCGCTACCGAGCCAACCCAGGCTCCCAAATGCACACTTGGGTAAAGTTAACGAAAAAGTTAACAAGGCAAAAGTTGTTAAATAAAGTTTCTTAATAAAGTGTAAAGTTAATTACCAAAAAAATAACTCGTTAAAAGTCCAAACTTTTAAGATTTATTCCACAACAGAGTAAAAAAATCACTATTTACAATATCACAAAAAACGGACTTTATTTTACAAGATCACACACACAAAAAAACGCCATTTACAAGATCTTTAAATTTCAATAGCCGTTATAAATTGGTATCTGTGAGTTGGCCCCTCCGCTTACCAAGAACATGGCCACCAATACTAAATAACCTCTCAACACGTGCAGAGGGAATGGTAGCGTTGTGCGTGACAAAAAGTTTCTTAAGAGCATCTGTCATCTCTCCAGTTCAGAAGTCAAATATTGATTCACCAACTTTTCAGAAATCGGGATCTACTCTTCTTCAAATTTAATGAAATGCTTTCGCTTGTCAGGCTCTCGTTGTTCCACACATCCCTTCCTTCACGCGCGGAGCCACTACAGCTATGATATCTGATGGTAATTGGTCTCGCTCATTCTAACTATACTAGTGCTCAAAATTAGGGCAATGTATAAATTCGTACATAACTCGAAGTACTTTTAAGGGAATGGAATGTAATTTTGTAGATTTATTATATTACAAATGCAAATTAAGCAGAAGAAATCAAAATCATATAAAGCGCATGCGTTAAAATCATAATCATGCAATTGACATGGAGCAGTCCATGAAACAATACTTAAAGTCTGTTGCTAGTAGTTTGTTATTTAGCTTATTGTGAAAGCCCATAATACTGCTCCACAGCATGGAAGTCACAATTGTCATTTACATAGTAAAGAATAACATCACAAACAAGTATTGACATATGGCAGTGTAATTTAAAATATTGTATAATCTTATCATCAAATATATAAATTAATATATACATTTTTTAAAAATATAATTCATATTAAACAAAGTTTATGACATCAAGTCATGTCAATTTTTTCCTTTAAATTTATTATTGATCAATCACTAAATTGTGTTGTACAAAATTTACTGATATACTTAAATTGGATATGTATAACAAAACGTTATATAAAAAAAACTATATATTGTATTTTACATAATTTCAGTTGGTAAAAATTGGTGATAATAAATTTTACATTTATTCAAGAAATGTACAAAATAGTTTGAATCTCTGGTAAGCATTTAAATTTGTAAGATCTGCAACATACAATTACAAAAACTTGGATAATTCCCTAACAATAGTAAACATAATCATAAAATACCAAAACTTTTTCATTCTTCCTATACATAATCAAATGATTAACCTTATAAACAATTAGAAAATAAACAAAGGCTTGGCATTGTAGTGTTTTGCAAAGAATTCAACAAAATAGTGTAAAAGCAATATGAATAAAATTGTATAATGTGAACCTTTAAACTTTTGACTGGCAATTTTCGGCATAAAATCCTTTGAAGCAATAATTTCTAATACAGTTATCCAAAGTTAAACATGATTTGGCTTAAGATACATATTACTTAATATTAAAGTCTAATTTATTCAAATAAAGATAGGTGAACAAATTAACTGGGCACTTTCACACCATCTTTAATGAACAGCAAAAATAAAATTTTCATCAACTTATGCAGTGTCATTAAGGAAAAAGTTGTACAGAATAGAGGAAATCTATCTAAATATTGCTTTCTCACAGCATTCATTTAAAATATAGTTATTGAAGCTGGAACATTTAATATAAATTGTTCATTTCAGGATATTTCCCCCCTAATTTATAAAAAATATTCAAACAATTACATAAGAGTTAGAATTTTTTTATATACAAATATAGTACATGGTTCGATACACTGAAGAGCCAAACATTATGATCAGTGAGTCTTTATGCAAATTGAAGACACTACAAGTAAACAATGGCATGTGTAAAGTAATGAAACAGTATAAATAACACCTGATACTGAGCTCTGTTAATCAGTGTTATTCTTGTTCTTCAGATGGGAAGTTTGACAAAGTCCAAATTGTAACCGCCAGACGACTGGGTCAGAGCATTTCTGAGATGGCAAGGCTTGTGGGGTGCTCATGGTCAGCCATGGTTAAAAGTGGTCCAAGGAGGGAAAAACTATGAACCACCAGCAAGGTGTTTGCCGATCATGGCTCATTGATGCTAGATATGAGCGAAGGCTATACTGTATGGTATGAGCCAATAGAAGGGATACTGTGGTGCAACTCGCCCGTAATTTGAATGCTGGTGATGGGAGTAATGTGTCACAACACACAGTACATTGAAACGTGCTGAAAATGGGGCTGGATAGCTGTAGGATACTCCGAGTGCCCATGCTAACCTTGGTTCACCGTTGAAAGCACCTACAATGGGCACGTGAGCATCAAAACTGAACCCTGAATGAATGGAAGATGATTGTCTGCGATGAATCTTGTTTCCTGCTGCACCATATGGATGGACAGGTACATGTGTCATTTACCTGGGAAAGTGTTGGCACCAGGATGCACTGTGGGATGAAAACAAGTCAGTGGAGGAAGTGCAATGCTTCAGGTAATGTTCTGCTGGGAAACCCTAGGTCCAGTCATTCACATGCAGGAAACTATAATGTCTACCACCTACCTAAACATCATTGCAGACCAGGTACATCTTTTCATGGCAATGGTAATACCCTTCTAGTAATGCCTTTTTTCAGCAGGATAATGTGCCATGCCACACTGCCCAATTGTTTGAGAATGATTCGTGGAACATGAAGACTTCCAGGTATTGCCCTGGCCTCCAAATTTCCCAGACATTAATCCAATCGAGCATCTGTGGTTTGTGTTGGAACAGCATATTCAATCTACGGCGGCTCAACCATGTAACTTAAAAGAGTTAAAGGATCTGTTGGTAACGTAATGGTACCAGATACCACAAGACACCTTTAGAAATCTTGTAGCATCCATGTCTCGCAGGGTAAGAGCTGTTTTGGCAGCATGTGGAGGACCAGCATCATATTAGGCAGGTGGTCATAATGT
Source organism: Ryuthela nishihirai (assembly GCA_038380435.1). NCBI lineage: Eukaryota > Metazoa > Arthropoda > Arachnida > Araneae > Heptathelidae > Ryuthela > Ryuthela nishihirai. The sequence continues at coordinate 40,883,261 of JAWZYU010000011.1, read as the reverse complement.
TTTGGCTCTTCGGTGTACGAGTTATTAATTCACAAAATATATTCTAGTAGTGAGCAATTCTATTGTTAAATGTTCCAACTCTGTAAATAATGGGCTGTTTAATTAAAAAGAATGATTTAAACAGATTTGATCTAAATTTAAAACCCTTTTCTAGAATAATTTTTTTTAATATTTTTAATAACTGATGGAAATTTGAATTTGGGCTTACATTGGCATAATATAAAACCTTTTATTTTTATTTTGCAACATGTTACTAGATTTAAATTCCACAAGCAATCAAAACCTAATGAGTCAGAGACCCAGTTTTATCGAACAATTTTTTTCATGCAAAGCTGGCTTCTGAACAATAACTGAAGTACCATGTCATTAAAATACCAACTATAGTAAGGTCCAGTTTGATTTCATCTTTCTTCTCCTTGAATGATTTTATCTTTTCCCATTTTTTGGTGATACTTTATAATTCCACACTTATAATTCCAAAATATAATACTTTATAATATATATAACAATTCTTATACTTTATAATATATAATTAAAATACTTTATAATTGCAAACTCTCATTCTGAATCTGGTCCACAGCACTTCATTGCATTTAACTGATAAGTTAAAGCCAAGATTCCTGACATTTGCACTAAAAATAACTTATTAAGATTAAAAAAGTAAAAATAGGAAAGAAAAAAATTAATAAAAAAATTATATTTATAGTGACAATACACTCATTACTACTACATCATAAATAGACTGCAAAACTATCAGGAGTTCTCCACTGCATCAAATTTTAATATCCTTAGGTCTAATAAGACGTTCCCCTTCATGCAAAAATATTTCAAGTGCATGATGTAAAAAAAGTACACCAAGCTGACGTTTTTTTGATATAGTCCATTTTGAAGTTAAGCCATAAAAATTGCCCTTTTTTACATTTGTTAGATTGGAAAGACCTATAGAAAAGAGTAAAACAATATTTTCAAATGCTGAATAACATAATCTTAACAAAAATACATATTTTCTGTATAATTTTTATATTTTCTATACTATATTTAAGCTCACTGGACAAAAAATTAGTCATCTCCCACCATAAGAGGGTTACATCCATTCGACAGCAATAGAGGGCGCACCAGTAATAAACGTATCCTACAAATAGCTGTGCCATGCGCTACGGGGTTCATACAGTGACAAGAAGTGGTTGTGTGTCATGATTGTGTTAGTCCCTCCATGAAACATGGGTCGTGCCAAAGATGCGAATGAGTGGCAAAAAGGAGTTATTGCGTTTGACAGAGCCAAAGGGCATAGTGTACAAGAAGTTACTGCCTTTGTATGCGTTTTGAAACGTACTGTCCAAAGGGTCTTCCAGCAGTGGCATACATTGCAGTCCACCGCTAATCGTCGCCAGAGCTGCGGCAGTGTGTCATGTACTGTTAGGGCAAACCGCTTTTCAATGAGGCAGGAATTGCTCCAGTCAGTCAATGCAGGCCTACAACAAGCTGTTTCTGAATGAACACTCTGAAGGGAACTGCATTCCATGGATATCTGGAGCAGAGTACCACAGAAGAGACCCATGTAAACAGCTCTGCACAAGGCTGCATGGCTACAGTGGGTGCAAAACCACAAAGACTAGACTGTCGACTCTTGGAAGCGTGTGATCTGGTCAGAGGAATCACATTTTTGCTTGTACTCGAATGATGCAAGGCGATGGGTACATTGTAAGCCACATGAAGCCTTCCATGTGGACTGTGTGCAAGGTTCTGTTCAAGCTGGAGGAGGCTCTGTGATGTTCTGGGTTGGATTGTTTTACCTCTGAGCGGAACGTTTTTGCACACCATGGGCTAAATGGCCAGGTCACAAGGACCCCGAAGGCTCAGAGAAGGTTGGGGGAGGGGACTCACTGGAACAGCTGTTGGGAGACAGATGGTAGCCTCCCGTCAAGGCCATCCAGCGTATTCTTTAACGTGCACAGGGTATGGCTCTCCCGCACACGGGGCCACGGCTAAACGTCCCATCCTACGGACGACGGTCTTTCCAAGCCCATCGGTGTCCCCTACTGACCGTGGGAAAGGCGAGGAATTTTGCGGAAATAAATCTCAATGCTGACCCAGCTGGGACTGGAACCTGGGAACTGCAGATTACGAGCCACCCATGCCCCGATGTTCTGGGGTGTTTCACGTAGGAGGTAATGGGTCCTTTGGTTGTGGTGATGTCACACTTGAACCTGAAGGGCTATATGGAACTACTGGACGATCACATGTTGCCTTTTGTGCAGCATCTCCACAGTGAACACCAGAAGGCTACCCCAGTCTTCCAAGATGACAATTGTCGAGTGCACAGGGCTTGAAATGTGTCGGATTGGCATGACAAGCATTCTGAAGCCTTCTAACATCTCAACTGGTCTGCCAAATCCCTGGATTTGAATCCCATAGAAAATTTGTGGGACTATTTGGTGCAACAAGTGAAGCATTGTCCCAGCCATCTGGCCGAATTGCAGCATTTGCTGCTGGAAGAGTGGAAGAATATTGATGTGCACTACATCCACATACTGGTGGCATCCATGCCAGACAGAATTTCAGCTGTTCTTCGGTCACATGGAGGTGTTATGCGCTATTAGGTGACATTCAGCCAGGGGTGACTAATGCAATCAAAAAGCATCTTGCATCCCACGGCTTTATACGATTTAAGAATTTCTACCATTAGGTAAGTATAATTTTCAGATTTGATGTTTGCAAGAAAATTATCAGTTACTGCTTTTACAACTTTTTTTCATTATTTCTTTAAGCCCACCCAAAGAAATCGGTCTTTTGTGATCTCTAATTTGTTGGAACAAATAAGCTCTTTTGATTCTCATTTATTCTTGGAAATTTCTGCTTTTAGTAGAGAAATTTTCTTCTATCTCTCTCCACAGCTTTCATAACATCAAAACAATTTTGATATGAACTGGTGGGAAACTTTTTGAAGTTAGGCACTCTTTCATCCTGGACCAAAATCTTGTTCATAGTCAATCCCTAACAATACAATGGCTTTCCTTTGCTCAATTATACCACTCTCAGAGAAAGCAGCAGTACTTTGTACTATGTACTAATATATATATCATAATTCTATCATAGTGAAAATAAAATGCTATGGAAATAAATGAATAAAAATATTTCTTATATTAAATATTGTTAGCTCAATTTTCTCAAAAACAGTGGGCAATGGGGGAAAAAAGTTCAAAGCTTTTTTTTGTGATCAACAGAATAAAGCTACAAAAAATCACCTATATGTCAAATAAAATCAACATGGAATAGTGTTATCAGCATAAAAAAATACTTTAACAATTCATGCATTTTTTTTTTATTTTAAAATTTTTACCATTAGAATAAATCCAATTTATTTATTACTTTAAGATATTAATTTTTTTCTCTTGTGAGTATTTAAGAAAATAAAAAATATGCTATATATCATCAAACATACCTATAGCTTCAATTATGCAAGCTTCTCGAGTATAAGCTTCAATAGGAATGGCATTTTGGAAACAATGCAAGGACACTACTCCTAAACCAGAACGCCAAATATCCAAAATGTGGGTAATCTTAGCATTTGGCTGTAAAAATGAAAAAATAATAATAAAGATTAAAAAAAAAAAGGTTTTGCATTTTATAATATCTAATATCTAAAATCCTTAATGCAAAAAAAATGTTTAAACTGATTCAACAAAACCATCTATAAGTACATATTCTTTAAGCATTACCCTCTTCAAAGTGCCATTTTATTTACATTTAAGGAATATTATTTAATTAATTTAAACCTCCTAAATACAGCAGAAATGTTTAAAAAAATGTGTAAATTACAATTCTAGCATCATTTTTTAAATCATGTAAAAAAACCGTACAATGAATATCGCAAATGTCATTTATTATATATAATTTTATTTACCACAATAATCCTCCCTCCCTCTTTTTAGGGAAGAGGAGGAACATGCAGCAGAACATTATCTGAAAAATTCATAATAAAAATATCTATATTCTTAATATGAGGAGTGTACAAAAACTTCTGGACATTTATCTGCAGAACAAAAACCATTGCAGTTACCTAAACAAAATTTTTACTGTCCTTCAATGCACTCCCCTCCAGCATTCATGCAAAGCTGCAGATATCTATGTTAATTCTGAAACTCCTGGTGGTACTCCTGTTGAGGAATACTCTGTAACTCTGAATGAATGCATTTGCAAGATCTTGCACCCTTGAAAAATGCTTCACTGCAAGTTCTTTTCAATTTTTGGGAACAACCGAAAATCACATGGTGAAGATTGGGTGAATATGCAGGATGGACTATCTGTTTGATTTTTTTCCTGCTCCAGGTAGGCCGTAACTTGCCAGGTTTTGTGAGCACCGGCATTTTCATGAAAGAAATTTTACATGAAGAGAATAATTATGATACAACCTTTGTTTTTAACATGTAATGACAAGTTTAGACAAGCTTTCAAACAAGTCAGCTCATTGATTTCAGAGGAATGAGTGCAAATCTACAGACACGTGTCAAGAACTTTTTGAAAATCTGTTTACATAACAAATTAAAAGTTACAAAGTAGATAAAACTCTTTGAGCATCTATTCATATTAATCTGTAATTTAAGATATTTGCAATTTATATGTACTTCTGCGAAACTATTAGATTGTGATTCTCAACTGTTTTTAATAACCTGAACACTGGACCTCTTGGTAAATACATATTGATGCTTATAAATGAGCTATGAGACACAACTATCTAACTCTTTGTGGCTTGAGATGTATTTTGTCTTTCCAGTGTTGGATATCCAGGCATCAGCAATCAACAGGTTCTGTTTACTAGGCAGTGTTTATGGTATGCATTTTACAGCAGAAGTTTCCAGTATATTGGCCAGCATGTGCAGCTGAGTTTCAAGGATTCCCCATTGTTTTTTAGACTATTCATTGCAAGGGTTGGGTTTTTCACCTCTGAGCAGTACCTTTTTGCACACAATGGGCTAAATGGCCAGGTCAAAGGACCACAAGAGTTCAGAGAAAGTTGGGGGGAGGGGACCCATTGGACAGCTGTTAGGGGACAGATGGTAGCCTCCCATCAAGGACATCCAGTGTGTTCTTTAATGTGTACAAAGTACGGCTCTCCGACTTATGGGGTCCACAGCTTAACATCCCATCTGATATACAGTGACCTTTCCAAGTCCATCAGTGTCCCCTACTGACCGAGGACAGGGTGGGGAGTTTTGCAGAGATAAATCTCAATGCTTGCCCAGCCAGGACTCGAATCTGGGAACATTTATTGTAAGAATCAGTAGATTAGGGTCAGGAAGAAATAATCGGAACTGCCTAAAATATATGCAATACAGTCCAATGGAAATGTCATTGCATTTTACTCATTCAAAAAAAAAAAATGCAAACATCCACACACATATTTAGTAAGAAGTAAAACAGAATCTAAAGCAACTTTGTAACTACTGTTTAATTTTTCTGAAAGGTTTATATAGCATATATGAGCAATGATTCAGTGCAGTCCACTAACTTCCAATCTACCCTTTGTGATGCTACTTAAGCAAGTTCTGCTCAGTAAGTATGATGCATTGATACTGTTTATTACTACAATAGTTTATTTTTAAAACTTTTTTAGACAAATGCTCAGTAAAAAAAATTTAAATCTATTTCTAACTACAATTAAACAGGTGAAAAGAACTGGTTCAATACAAATTTAATAACATGCAGTCAAACCATCATTCTCTTGCTAAATTGTCTTAAAATAAAAAATTATCATTTTTTTTTAGAATTCTTAATAGAGCATGTGTTTTAGAACTATTTCATTAACATAATTTAAATTTCATAAGCCACTGAAAAAATGGCAATGAGTAGTGTTTATTGTTATGGTTATTACTCAAAAAGAATAAGGAGGATTACTCATATAAAGAGTAATTATTACTATCTGATTGTTTTATCGCAGCAACCAAATAGCGATATCTGGATTTGATTACCTTTTTTCTTAGTCTGTTCTGGCTGAACAAATTTTTCTTTAAGTTGTAAAAGCAACAAAATAGAGAAAAACATAGTAGTTTTTTTTTTTGTCAAACATTACCTAGCACTGCTATGTTACTTTCAAATATTCAGTTTTGTTGATTATAAACATTTTTACTTCCAAACAGTATGTTTAGGTCTGTGCATATTTTTTTGGTTATTTTAATTTATATATTTCATTGACTAACACATAAATATAGCTCATGTAGAATGGGTAATTAAAGGGTTAAAAAAATCATATTGCAAAAAAGATTATGAAAGTAGATATCAATACTCAAAAAAAATAATCAATGACTATAAATAGCAACATAAGAGTTTTCCAAAAATGTAGCTGATTATGATATAAAATTCCCAACAACAAATATTGTAACATTTAATCTAACGCTATTTCGTTCTTAGTCTTAAAATATATTCTTTTCGAAATAACTGTGGCAAGCAGCTGCTTCAGGGATATTTATTATTTTTTTTAACAGATATAGAATCTTGGTTTAATAAATTAGTGTATTCTAAATTCACTGATCTCACAGTTTTACTTAAGAAGATATTTACCTGTATGGATGGATCATTATTGATTTTCACAGCTTCATAAAGATGGCAATATGGTCGTGCTCTTGTTCCCTTCCCAACATAAAATAATGAACCAATGAAAAGGCTGAACATTTCTTCAAAAGATAATAATGAGGCTCTCAGTGGGAGGTTCCTTGTAACTCGAGGATCCAGAAGAAAATAATTGAAAGAAGATTTCTGAGTTCCTTCTCTACAATTATCAGGTGAGGAGAGAGCATCAAATTCTTCACACATCATTTGCTCCAAAAGCCTTACTTTAACCAAATCCAATTTTCCTTCCAAAAACTGATATACTTCATGACAGTACTCTGGAAAATATTGCAAAACAATGTTGACTTGAAAATAATAATTTTGAAAAATGAACATTTCTGAATGCAAATATACACTGAGATGCCAGTTTATTATGTACACCACTTGTCACATAAATGGTTCATTACAACACATAATATGTCATGTGACAATTGTGTGCAGTATAAATCAGGCAGACCAGCTCTTCGAGCATCAGTTAGAGCTGGATTGAGCTTCAGAATGGGCAAAACGAGCAACTTTGAATGTGGCATGACAGTTGGTGCAAGGTGTGTCAGTTCTAGCATCTCCCAAACGGCCTCCTCCTAGACTTTTCACACACAGCTGTTTCAAGGGTTTACTAAGAATGGTGCAAAAAGTAAAAAACTAACAGTGATCAGCAATTCTGTAGATGAAAACAGCTTGGAATCAGAAGGGTCAAAGGAGACTGGTGAGAATCATGCAAGTCCTTCCTTCCATGCAAGTCCTTCCCAATATGAAAATAAGGGCCACAACCAGATAAATCACAGCAGAATTAAACACGGTGTGCAGAAGGTCATCTCTGAATGCACATCGGATCTAGTTGCATATGGGCTACAACAGCCACCAACCATGCCACGTGCTGATGTTATCAATGGAGAATATAAAAGCACGTCTCCAGTGGATGCATGAACATCGACACTGGACTGCTGAGGACTGGAAAAAGGTATCCTGGTTGCATGAATCAAGGTTCCTTTGGCATCATGCTGATGCATGGATCACAGTTTGGTGAAAGCAATATGAGGCCATGGAGCCATCTTGTCTGTGTCAACAATACAGGCCAGTGGTGGTGGTTTGATGGTGCAGGAAATTTTTCATGGCACACATTAGGCTCCCTAATACCCATTGAAGGATATATGAACGCCATGACATATTTGAAAACTCTTGCTGACCAAGTTCATTCCTTCATGGCTACAGTTTATCCTCACTCAGACATGTTCAGCATGAAAATACTCCTGCTCACAAGGCACATATCATCACTGAATGGTTTCAGGAACATGTCGATGAGTTTTCCTTGCTTCACTGGCCTGCAGTCTCCAGATATAAATTGAGCATCTTTGGGATGAGGTGGTAAGGACTGTTTGCAGCGAGATGTACTGCCTCGAATTTTCAGCAACTGTGCAACAATCATTTCGAAATGGTACAACATTCCAGCACAATGCATCCAATATCTTGTAAGTTCCATGCCCTGACGAATTTGGGATGTTCTGAAGGCCAAAGTAGGTGCAACACATTACTATGTAGGTGTACTTAATAAAATGACATCTCAGTATATTGTGATTGTTCTATGAAATAAAAAAAAAAACATGTAAAATGCCTTATTAATCTACAACTTTGGATATTTATAAACATTTCCAGACTTCAGAAGCATTTCATTTGCAAGAGAAAATGAGAATAAGATCAAAGGAAAAAAAAATAATTGCTGGTGCTAAATAAGATGAACTAATATTACATTAATCATAATATATTTTAAAGGGAACAGAATCTCTGACAAAACTGAGCTATATCATAACAGCTAAATCTGTTAGAAAAGTAGTCCCCAACTTATGATTTAGGGTCAGAAGCAGCCCCAGCTGTTTTAATACAATGAAGTGTTGTCATATTTATTTCTACATTGATTACCTAGTGACATTTAAGACCATTAGTATTATATTTTCAAGCTTATTTATATTCTCCTTTTATTAAAGAATTTTTTCTTCCATCATAATGAAATGCCTGAAAAATTATATTTGTCATATGTAACACATTTATTTTCTTCTCTGTAGACCTTGTTGCAGGATTAATAATTTAATTAGACCCACTTACATTAAAGGCTGGGGACTACTGTTAAAATATTTGTACTGTTGATACCAATTATAGGTTTTTGCATACATTAAATCATTTCAAATCTTATGTGCTTCCCATTGTTGAACCTATAGGTACTCTTCAACTTACATCAACATGCACTTAAGGCAGTAGTCAATTAGCACCCATGTTGTTGTGGTTGAACCTGCACTTCTATTGTGATGATGACTCAGTGTTTATGCACACAATGAAACGTGTTTGACAGTGAACTTTGGTTTTAAATCTCTATGCCATCTTTTCTTTTGTTACTACTTGTTAAGATTTTTTTTTTATTCTTTGAAATGGCCAATAAAAGCCAATGCAAGTTCCCTAGTGATGGTGTTACAACAAAAATAGCAAAAAGGCTATGATATAAAAAGGGAAAAGTGGTAAAACTCAGTGAGAGTGGATTGTTGAGCTCTGAAGTTTAAAAACAATTAGATATTTCTTGTGCTTCACAAAAATCGGTGCTGAAATTAAATGTGCAGCCTCTTGCAATTACCCATTATTATAAGGTAATGTGCAATACTTGTGGCTGACAAGAAATTTTTTTTGTTTCAAGATCAAACTTAGTATTTGGTGATCGATCAAAAGGTGAAAGTTTTAGTGCAAGCAGTCCCCCTTTTTCTATTTAAACATCAAATACTTTAAAGAACTTTCTAAATTCTAAATCAGGTTGGGTTGTTTTACTTCTGAGCAGAACTTTTTTGCACACAATGGGTTTAATCGCCATATCACAAGGACCCCGAGAGCTCAGAGAAGGTTGGGGGGAGGGGACCCACTGGACAGCTGTTGGAAGACATATGGTAGCCTCTCATCAATGTCATTCAGTGTGTTCTTTAATGTGCACAGGGTATGGATCTCCCACACATAGGGTCACAGCTAAATATTCCATCTGCCGGACAGCAGCCTTTCCAAGCCCATCACTGTCCCCTACTGAACAAGGGCAGGGAGTTTTGGGGAGATAAATCTGAATGCTGACCCTGGCAAAACTTGAGCCTGGGATACTACAGATTATGAGGCCACCCCCACCCCATCATTATTATACTTTATATGTGAATGATAATTGCTTAAGGACATTATTTGTATTCTTATCTAAAGAAATTGTGAATCCGATCCTTGGCCAAGAACATAATGGTCTATTAAATATATAAAGTGAAAGGACAATTTCTCATACACACCCACCTCATAGCATATGGGTTCACCTTTTGTCCTCCAAACAATAGCAACACATCATGGTATGGACTCTATCAGGTGTTTGAAATGTTTAAATAGTATTGCAGCACATGATTCCAGGACAGCCAAGAGTTGCAGGTGGTGGGTTTAAGGCTCAGATGCATTGCTCCAGTTCATCCCACAGATGCTCAATAGAGTTCAAATCTGGAGAGCAAGAGTCATTCCAGGGTTGTGAACCCACTGGAATGCTCCTCCAACCAGACAAGGACTGGTTGGACAGACTTAATCCATCCTTCACCAAATGGGAACAATGAGATGGGGCATTATCTTGTTGAAAGAAGGCACCCTGCTGTGAGAAATGGATAGCCATGAAAGGATGTAGGTGGTTGGCAAGTACATCAACATAATCTTGTGCCACATAAACATGCCCCAGAACATTACAATGCCTTCACTGGCCTGTAACATCCAGACATGACAGTTGGGGTCTATGGCCTCATGTGGTCTATGCCACATACACAACCTACCATTGGCATGTTGTAGTTGAAACCTCAATTCACTGGACCAAGCTACCAATTTCCAGTCTTTCCATGGTCCATTGGTGATTTCCTTCACCCACTGCAGCCTCATAGCTTGGTGATGTGCTGTTCTCAAGAGTACTTGATATAAGTGTCAGCTGCCAAAGCCCAGTCATGCCATCATAGGTCGAATGGTCTTTGCCCAAACCTTCGTAGCTGCCACACGATTGAATGGTGAGGCGGTGCTCACCTCGAACATAATGGCCCAATTAGGCCACATTATTTCCAGACTGCAGGTTTTTCCCACACAAAATCCCATACGTCTTGCAATTGGAGATATGGAGCACCCCATTGCTATCAGTATGAGGAACATACTGACTATCTGCCCATGATCGAACTCACTCAGGTATACCCATCATAACCTTTTCTATGAATGCAAACTGTTAAAAGTATACTTTCAGTATATGGTCATAGAATAAAAATTGCAGCATTAGAGGATAAAGATCTGAATTAAAGTTGGTAGGGATAAGAATCTACAGCTTTCTAATAACATGTTAGGCACTCTGATCACTGAGCTATTGGTATAACCAAATTACTGCTAACAAAGGCCATGAAGAAGAAAAAATGTTTGACAGAGCCAACTACTGACAATATTAGGTTACTATGAAACTGAGGGGATAACCAATGGACTTCAAGAAAGATGTTAAATACACAAGCAAAATATGAAGCTGAGAGGAGAACCAATGGATCTCAAGATGTTAAATTCACAGGCAAAAGCATGCTGTCCAGCATTGTAGAAGGGGAGCTTAAAAACTCACACAGCATATAAGATTAGTGTTAATAGTAGAGAAGCACAGGAAATGTCTTATAAACACAAAACTGTGAAAGTTGTGAATGGATACGAACCCATGACCTTATGATAACCTACCAGGTGGTCCTGACCACTGAGCTATCACAGCTAGCTCATTTCCCATTTTTGAGTTAATTGTGCCTATAAGTTTTCACAATACAGTGCTCATGGTACCATCTATGATCAGGAATGGAGAGGTTATCACCTGCCTGGTGCTCTCTGTTGATCTTAATCTTCTGTTCCTCACAGTTAGAGGAGAGCTTGGAAAAAATGGATTTCTTTAGGGTTATCCACATTTAATCTCATCTTTAAAAGCCATTATTTAACTCTTTGACAGCCAAAATGGCTGGTCAAGAATAGATGGTAAAGATGAAGAAATAAAATATTCAGATGAGACCATTTCAAATTTTAATCACCATATTCATTAAAATATTTTTAATCTAGATAGGACTCAAACTCATAACCTACTGTTTACATGTCACTTATGATACATAAGTTAAAAAATATATGTATGGTTAAGTTAGAAAATTCACAGGGTCTAGTAGTTCAGAAAGAGTATGGTATATTGTGTGTTCAAGTCCTATGTTGAAATTGAACTGACATTTGAAATTCAATGATAGCATTCTTTAACAAACTCAAAATTATGGGCAGGAAACAAACTTCTCTGACTTCCTGATAACAAGTCATGACATATATATGTTGGTGGATGGTTCATATCATTAATAGAAATCTTGATGGTAGTTGGTAGCTCAGTGGCCAGAGCATGACATGCTATCAAGAAGTTGAGTTCATATCCCACCCAGCTGAAGGAATTTTTGCTCTAAGCCAAATTTAAATTTGGCATTTAAGAGTGCTTTTACTGAATTTGAAGTCCTTGGTTCAATAATTATAATTTTTAAACTTACAAAATTTTTATTATTACATTAGAAAATAATTACTGAGGATTATCAATACTGATTTTTCTCACCTATAATTGTGCAATCATGTGGTAGAACTTGGCTGCAGATCAAAGGGAACCAGGTTTGAATCCAAGTAAGGCTTAGATGTTTCATTTATTGCACTTTTCTGTTGAGGTCTTGCCTTCCTCACAAACCTTCTCTTGGCATATATACTAAAGGCTTCTTCAGATTTCTATGGCAAGCAGCTGCTTAAGGAATTGTTTTATGATTACCCATAAATAACACCTTTTAACATTACATTGGATATGTTCTATATCTTTAGGCCAATGATTATAAAAATAGCACCCTCTGTTGACCTGAATATTAGGTGAAATTCCATTATGATTCTTCTTAGTCAACATCCCGTATGAAACTGATCATACTCTACAGATCAGAAGGTAAGACCCCTTCACATAACAAGATGGTATTAGGCCTGGCCTCGATTTGGGTTGAAACAATAATTTTTCCCGCTTCATTTTCTTCTTTCCCTTCTACTGGCTGGACATATTTACAAATTTAATATAATTATAGGGTGTTAAAATTAATATTAACTGATCTTACATTGTTGCACAAATTTTTTGAGTGCCCCTTCTCAATTTTACTCTCATGAATTATGTTCAAATTAGAGAATAAAAATTTTCATAGCCAAGCTTGGGAAATGATACTAAATTTTATTGTAAATATAGGGCGATTCAAAAAAAGTTGAACACTTTCAAAAATTTATTATTCAGTAACCAGGTTATATGTGAACATGCAGTATTATAAAAATGTAAGATTAGAGAAATCACTGTGATAGCTCCTTTACAAATTGGTTTTGGCTACATGTTCATATATAATTTATTACTGAGTAATAAATTTTTTGTAAATGAAAATGTTGAAATTTGAAAATGTCCAATTCTTTTTGATCACCCTGTATTAATGCATGTTTACTAATTCAACAGAATAGTTCAAAATACTATTACTCCTGACTTGCTTGTGGACTGTATTGTCCATTTAAGACAAAAAGAGAGACACTTTCTTTCAATACATTTCAAAGTCAAGAACATTTTCCCCCATCTCTTTAATACTACTACTACTACTACTACTGTATATATTAACCATCTATTGCCACGAGTTCGTAAAAGTTCACTATAATGCTGTAGGAAAGAATACATACATACAGCAGCCAATGGTGATATTATAGTCTCAAAAGGATTTTGATCAATTTAAATAAAAGAGATTAATATTTTTCATAAAAAATTTAATTAAATTATGATGTTTAAGAAAATATTGTTAACTACAAGAATAAATAGCCATCCCATGGTCAAGTGGTTAGCGTGCTTGGCAAATGATCAAAGGGACCTGGGTTTGAGCCCCAGGTAAGGCATGGATTTTATGTTGTTGTTCTGCTGAGGTCCCACCATCCTCACAGACCTTCAACTAGGGCATATAAATTGACAGCTCCTGTCAGACTTCTGTGAAAAGCAGCTGCTTGAGGGGGTATAAACTAAAAAATAAATAATAAACAGAATAAATACTGGAGTGTTATATTAAATCTATCAAAAACAAATGTAAGTGACCAATGTAACTAAGGTGGTAAATGTTCCATATTCTACAGGAACTATTACTATTTCACTTCTGCAGGAAACAAAACTTTGCAAATTAGAAGCAAATATTTTGAATTCCTATTACTGCATCTTTTCTGCTAGTGATTGTGGTTCAGCTGTCTTGAACAAGTGAAATGGATTTGGAACTTAGCATAATGGTATGAAGAGTAATTACTGACCAAGTTTTCAATAACTAAGTCCTTTCAGCAAAAGAATCCTTCAAAAAACTTTTTCAGACTAATAAATATATTTAAAAGATTATACCTCATTTGCAAATACTTACAATTTATCCATGCAGACTTTTTCAGTACAAGCAACAGTAGTTAGAATTTTTTTTTAATTTTTATGGTAAAAACAAAATATTTTAACATTTTATGCTGAAATTCTCATATTTAAGTAACTATGGGAAACATCAAAATGAAACTTTTTACTTACGTGACAATGATAAAGAAGGAACAGATATATTGCCAGCTTTGAGTTTTGCCAGCCTTTGCAAATAAACATTTCTTGTACTATCTAAAACAGGTCCAGGGTTATCACCTAATTCCTTTAGAGTCTGAAATATTTCAGAATTTTCCATTTGCATTAATTCAGGTGGAATTGCTACTTGAGGATGGGAATGATTTGAAGAGCTATCACTACACAATGTACTTTGAGCAGTATAAAACATTCTCCAATCACTTGCAGAACTACAACCACTACTGCTACTGTTATCTAAAGCATCACTGTATACACTGGAAGGATAATATCGTTCAACTAACACAATACCTTCTTTTTCATCTGCATATGTAATTTGCTCATTGTCTTCATTTTTTGATGACATGTTGTCAGAACAGAAGGATGAAATTTCACATTTGGTAGATAAATGAGTAAAACCTTTATCTAATATACTGACATTAAATGATTGTTTAAAGACATAGTTAATCAGACTGGCTGAATATTCATTTATTCCTTGCAACAGCATTTCCCTGTTAGATGTATTATTACAAAGACTACTTTTTGTCAGTGCCAATTTCAAATTACCACTAAAACTTAATTTATCAGTGTCATCCATAAAATTATAATTGTCCTCGTTTGTGCAACATTTTCTCTCAGGTGTTATATGTTTCCCACTTAATGAATAATTTTTATTAGCTGCTTTACTATTTCCATCAGAATGTTTTTGTTGAAAATCCATTGTACTTATTTTATTAGTATCCACAAATTCCAAATGATCAGTTTCAGAACTTTTAAATAAATCACTTGAATATGAATCCACCAGAAAATATCCTCCATCAGTGTTTTGTTTCTGTCTTTGGTGATCTGCTCTCACAGTTTGCAAGAATTCACAACATTCATCAGCATCATTTTCAGAAGCCATATCAAATGCATTTTTACTTTCATAATCACACAACCATGGGTTCCCACCAAAGTTTAAAAGCTCTTTTAGAGTGTCCAAATGATCCCACATAGCAGCAATATGCACTGGTGTCAATCCATCATGAGACCTAATGGAAACAATTTTATGATAAGCATTAAAATATAAAGACTAATAAAAAATTGTCATCTGTTTTACCAAAGAATTCAAAATACAGGTTTGCTTTCCAATAAAACAGGGCAATAAACAGCTTCCAATAAACAGGGCAAAAATTACGAAAGAGCCACAAGTGGCTTTTTTCATAATTTTTGTGGCTTTTATATATATATATATTTGGTATGCAGTGTATTTTTTGTCAATTAACACACACATTTTTGTTTTTAAATGAATCTTTTTTAATTCCTTAATAGTTTTTTTTTCAATTTATCACTCATTAGAAATGTATGTCTTCTTTTTTTTTAAAAAAAGGGAATTTCTTTTTCCTGTAGCTCTTTAAGAATTGTTTTTAATGGCTCTTAGCTAAGTTTGGGTTTTTACTTTTATCCCATCAATAAAGGATTGATTATATAAAGTAAAAGTATTAGCAATACAATTAAATACTGTGCTTAATTGGATGAAGGGATTGTCAAAAATATAGTGTTGCCAAGGACTGCTTGGAAATTAAGTACCAGCAGCACATAAAAGTTGAAGTAGCAAATCTCTTACTTTGGGGTAGATATAAATAAATCTACAGAAAGTTAAATGATAGGACTACTTGGAAATTCAACACCATATAAAAGTTAAGATAATAAATCTCTTACTTTAGGGTAAAAATAAATCTATGGAAAGCTAGATAATTAGAAGATAAACTGAAATAATATCGAAACAGTGCAGATAGTGTATATCACTAAAAGGCTATCTTAAAAATTAATAAATATTGTGAAATTGACAACTTATGCATTGTCATTCCTTGAAAGAGCTGAATTATTTTAGAGTGAATTTTTCAATACGATTAATTTTAATCTTAACCCAGGAATATGTATACCATTTTTTGCCATGTTAATGGACATGTTTGGTCTTTTAGTCATTTCTGACTGAAAGTTAAAGCTCTTCGAAATATTTTCTTCTAAACCAGGCATATGCAACCAATTGCTCACAAGTATAAAGGTATTCACTTAATTCTTAAAAGTGCTCACAGAGGCAACCTTCATTGATGTTTGCAAGCATGATCGTAACACAAAATTTCATCTTCTGTTACCAACACCACTATATTTGTTATTAAATTCACTGAAGAATTTCTCACAACCAATATAAACGGCCAATATTTTATATTGTTTCTTAAAATGATGTAGTTTACATTCCACATTTCTACAACAATGTTTAAGAAAATGCTTAAAACAATTCATTTAGTTCAAATATTGCAGTATCCTATTTGGTAAACTGCAAAAATTTTAAATTACATTAATACTTCTGCTTGTATGAAGAGATTGTTAAAAATATTTGGTATTGCCAAGCCTATCCTTTTATGCCCCAGTGCTCACAAGTCCACATCTGGAAGCCTTGGTATTCTAACCTCCAAAAGGTTGCAAACCCCACCTATAAACAACATTTATTCAACTTCTTTTATCATTCATAATTCTATAAATTATAAAACACATTACATAAATGTAAAAAAAAGTTAATAGGCTTTTGATACTTTACAACTGTTAACAATTGAGTAGCTATATATTGTCAAATTTTATTCATAAGAATTCTGCAATTCACACTAAACTCTACTATTTAACTCAGTAAAACATAGAATTTGGAAATTTAATTATATCAAAACTAAACATGAAGATATACAAGAACATGAAAGAATACTCAGCACAAGAATCTTAACTGGTTGACAAATGTTACAAAAAATGTAAACTCAACTACTGTTCTAAGATATGAATAAAAAAATGGGTAAAAATTCTGAACATGAAAGAATACAAACAAGTTTAAATACTTATATGTAAAATTTGCAATTTATTATTATGGCAGTCATGTTGCAAAGTAGCTTTGAAGTCATTGCCCATTTGCACTCTTTTATGTGGTACTACTCATCAGTGATAGCAAAGTATCAACTGCTATTTCAAAAATTTATATGATTATTATTATTACCTATTATTTCACTTTTTTGTATCATTCTATATGATTAATAATATTGAAACTAATGTATTTGCATGAATAAATATTATAAGAAATATTCTTAACTTGTAAACAAAGATTTTATATTTTGAAACATGGTACATTTGACATTTCATTCAACATTGCTATGGAATAAGGATATTTCTGCCAAATGAAGAGCAATATCAGAAAACATTGCACATGTGGTCTGTTCAAGACATGAAAACGTGAAACACAGGTAATAAAGATTTCCTAGTAGCAATACCATGTGAAAAAAAAAAAATCAGCAAGACTTGATCAATTTATCAAAGCAAGCAACAGCAATTACAATAAACAATTTACTAAACATAAAGCCAGGAAAAAAAAAATGACACTGAATTACTTTGTTGTATGATTAATGATTTCAAGTTGTTTATGATTGTCCTATTCAACTAGTCAATGTAATCATAATTTGAGCGCAATTAGTTTGATCTGAAAAATTAACTTGATTAGGAAAATGCACAACAGGAAAATGCTATATATTTTACACTGATTTCTTTAGTTGACAAAATTTTTATGAAAGAGCTTTCCTATCTTTGGGGTGGATTTAGGGACACAAAATTAAAGGAGATGTTGGCTGACAGTTCTAGTTAGGAACCAAACTTATTTTTGTTAAAAATAATAAGTAGCAAGCTCTTTGTATGATCAGGTGATGATTTTATTCACACGTGAACGTGCTTGCATATTTAAAGTTTCTGTATATTGTTCTAGAATTTGGTGACAATTTTAGAGAGAAGATAGAAGTGATTTTTAGCAAAGATATGATATCCATTCACAAAATATTTAATGTCCTATTATATTATTTACTCCAAAAGCAGCTGCTTGCCATAAAGATCTGAGAGAAGAATGTTAGCTTAAAACACCATAGAAAAGACCTATGAGAAAGGTGAGACCTCAGCATAAAGACAACACAAGAAACATCCTTTTCTGCAGTTTGAACCCAGTTTAGGAATATACACAAATACTAAAAGAAAATTTCAGGCAGTCAACGCTAAGAGGACTGACTCCCCGATAACATATTGTGACATATGCATGATTGTGTCATTGATGGATGGCTCATGATTAATAGAGGAAATCTTGATGACAGTTGATAGCTTAGTGGCTGGGGCACCTGACATGTTATCCAGAAGTTGTGAATTCATATCCCACCCAGCCCAAAGAATTTCCGGTGTTCAAAAGTGCTTTCATTGAATTTGAAGTCCTTCTTGATTCAATAATTATACTTTTTCAACTTACAAAATTGTTATTAATACATTAGAAAATAATTGCTGAGGATTATCAAAACTGACTTTTCTTAAAAATAATTTAAAATTCTCTGTCGTTGAGCAATAAAATTTTAGAGTTTATCCTTAAAACTATTTGCATGTTAAAAGTTCTAGGCAAATAGTTTGAAGGATAAACTTTAAAATTTTATTGCTCAATGACAAAGAATTTTAAATTATTTTTAATTAATTTCTGAGTAAGAAGGTCTTTTTAATTGTATACTGATTTTTCCCATCTATAATTGTGCAACCTTGTGGTTAGACAGCTTGGCTGCAGATAAAAGAGAACTAGGTTTGTATACTGGATAAGGCTTATATGTTTCATTTATTCCATTTTTCTGTTGAGATCTTGTCTTCCTCACAGACCTTCTCTTGGCATATATATTGACAGGCTCCTTTAGATATCTGTGACAAGCAGCTGCTTGAGGTTTCTTTGCGATTTTTACATTTGAATATTTATACAAAGCTTCAGGAACCTCTAACAACATTAGTGTGAAACTTGGCTTGACTTAATATTTTGAAATATATAGTTTTAAAACTGAGTTATGTGATATTGATATGGTTGAATATATATATAAATCAGTGGTGAAACTGTTTCAGAAGTTGCAAAATGTAGCCATAATGGAGGCTGGCCAGTCTCAAGCTTATGTAGCCAGATGGCTAAATGTGTCTCAAATGGTGGTCTCCAGGCTCTGGAGACAAATTTAGGATACAGGTGATGTTATTAGAAGACTAGCAAAAGGGTTATTCATGAGTCACATTTCAAGATGACAGGTATCTGGTATTAATTACCTGACATCATGCAGCATTGGCAACTCCTGAACTTGGTTTCTCTACAGGAAGGAGAATTTCTAAGTGGATAGTTTCTAGAAGGTTCTATGCAAGATGACGGTATGTGTTCCCCTTACTCCCTCCCACAGAAGATATGGACTGAATTGGCTGCAAATGGAAAGTTACCCAAGAAAACCCCTCTCCCTTCACAGATGAGTTTCAACTTATAGACTGATTCTTAACAAACATTCATCCAGAGAAAACATGGGACACAGCTTATCATTTCTTTAACATCAGGTAAAGGGTCCAATATGGAGGTGGTTTGATGGTCTGGACAGGCATCAACAACAATGTTGGATAGAGGATCTCTGACTGCCCAGAAGTATTGGAATGAAATTCTCAAACATTTTGTTCACCCTTCTATAGGTGCAGTGGCTCAGGGTTAATTTTAATGGATGATAATGCTTGTGTACATAGAGCTCATCTTGTCACCAATATCTATAATGTGAGGGTGCTGATAGTATAAAGTGGCCTGCAAGATCCCCTCACCTCAAATCTATTGAGTATATCTAGGTGATAAAGAGATGTATGCCAGTTTCAATTCTCCTCCCATTAGCTTCTATGATCTCAGGATAGCTCTTTTAACTAATGAACGTTACTGCCTTCAAAACTGATTGAAGACTCTGTTGGCAATACAATTGGGTGTTGCAAGTCCTGCATTGTGTAAGGGATGATTACACCCCTCACTAACATGAGTTGCATTATTTTCTTGAACTCACTTTTTGTGTACCTTAATCTGAACATAATTAATCATAAACTATTTATCTTAAAATCATTATTCTTATACAGAACATATTAAAACTTAAATATTTATAAATTTTCCTTAAAATTCATAGAGACTGTTTGATCAAATAGCAGTTTTGGGTTTGTAATTTTAGCATTTCAGTGCATTTATAATATTGTACAGCAAAATATATGGCAAATAAATTTGATAGAACACTAAAGAAAATATGATTTGAAATTCATTTTGTTTCTTGGATGGATGAACAAGTCATGTGATATCACTCCCCCCCCCCCCCCCCAATGGATTTAGAAAGGCTGTACATCAAATGGGACATTAATCACTGGCTGTGTGTGCAGGAAGGCTAAACCCTCTGGATGTTAAAGAATGTGCTAGATCAGGCATGTCAAAGATATGGCCTGTGGGCTATGAGCGGCCCCCGGATCATTTAGATGCGGCCCACGACCTCAATTAATAATACTCGAATTTCATGAATAGTTTTTCTATACATTGAACACATAGGTACAGATTACAGAAAAGAAGCTGAAAAGATGTCAAGTATCTGGATCTTTGAAATAATGCATTGTTTTTTAACCGTTATGACAATGCCATTTTAGTTTTGATGCATACTTTAAATTTAAATAAAAGATTTTTTTTATATAAAATTAGTGTTTAATTGAATCCCAGCCCGCTGATATGCTTTGAAAGAAAAATTGTGATTGAGTTTGACACCCCTGTGCTAGATGGTCTTGATGGGAGACTATAATCTGTCTCCTAAGAGTTATCCAATGGGTTCCTTTACCCAACTTTCTCTGAGCCTGTGGGGTCTATGTGACCTGCCTGTTTAGCCCACTGTGTGCACAAAAGTGCCACTCAGAGGTAAAACAACCCAACACACTTGTATGGTGAACTACTTTTATAACAGGTGAAAAGTAATACAATATTTTACTATGTTATTTAGGAAAAACAAAATTACTAGTTTATCAGTGCAAATTATTATTAATTAAAACAAAACACTTTCAGTGTTGCTCTACATGACACAGTACTTTGGAAGTTCACAGTAGAAAAACAGGAGGTAAAATCAAAGTTTATACATGGTCCTAGAGAATAATGAGCTTGTTGGTGATCAAGCATTTTGTGTTAACTTTATGCATTTTTCTGCCTCTACCAATGTTTTTCTGTCATTTTGTTGTTGTAGAATCTGTTCTGTACAAGGTTAATTTATCACTATTCAAAGTGCTGTATTATACTAGTGCTGATGCTGTAAGTTACTACTTTCTGTGTACTAAAAAAAGCCACATCAAACTCACATACAATATACACTGAATTTGACATTTCTCTTTAATGGATTTTGTCTTTCATTCACTTGAAAGGTGTAACTGTAAACATACCTGGCATTTGGGTCAGCTCTCAATTTTAATAAATATGCAACAATATACTTTCTGTTTGGAGCATCAATTCCTGCAGCAACATGGAGAGTTGTGAGTCCATCAGTATTAGGAACTAAAAAGGTAACATTTTCTTCTTCTTCAAAGTATTTTTTCAGTTGCCTAAAATAAATTGAAGGCTACTTATCACTGTAAATATTAAGTTAAATATCCTTAATATGTGTAGAACTACAAAATTTTCTATATGAGTTTATTAAAAATATTTCTTTTAAATATCCATAAAACATGTATGAAACCAAAATTTGTAACAAGTGATCAGCTATTACGACATTCTTCTTTTTTCAGTCAATCACTATTTATTAACAAATCTCTCAGGCTATGATACTTGCCTATATCTAAGGCTGTAAATTAGTGTCACCACTTTAAGAGAAAAATAAAAAAGAAACTGTGTCATTCTGGAATTTGCATTTATTATCAGTAGAAGTTCATATCTGCAGTAGCCAAACAGATCTGCCCCTACCAAAATGATAAAAGACTTTTCTTACAATTCTTTATTATAAAATGAATTTTTAAGGTAACTTAAAACTTCTTGTATGACATTCTCACCACAGCCCAGTTGAAAGTGACTGGAAAATCTCATTGTAAGAGAGTATATTTCAAGAATTGCATTTAAACTGTTAAAACAAAATGTAATACCTAGTACTTTTTTCTTAGACAATTGCAATTTCTAACTAATTAAAGGCTTGTTAAAAATTCAAATTCAAATTAAAGGAAAAAAACTAAAAATATTATCACTGTGGTTTAACAAACAGAAGTGATAAATAGGTATGTTAGCTTTCTAAAAAAAATATTGAGTATTTCATAATAAATTTTTACTAACACAGAACTTTCTCTCTAATAAAACAAAAACATATCTTTTGTTAATTCAAAAATTTAGCTAATGGATTTTAGAAATAATTTTAACAGATATAATTTGTGTATGATTCAACAAAAAGTAAAACAGAAATCATGATCAATAAAATCATGCTACTCAAAATTTAGCATCCATTCTTACCCTGAAGCTATAGGGTAGAAACATTAACTATGAATGGTAGGGGGAACATTAACCAAAATTTGTGTTAGTAGGTTCTCCAAACTCACCAATTAATAGTTAGCTACACTACTCTTTGCAGTTAATGTTTTCTTCTCACTCAGTGAAATACAGCACTACAAAGGGTTAATACCTCTTCATTTTCTGGTTAAAAGTTGTTGAACATTCCTTTCAAAAGAAAAAAAAAATTGTACCACTTGCTATTTAAACACCACATTCTTAGTAAATTCTTTTCTTTGTTAGCCTTTACTGATTTCTGATTAATGTACTTTTTTTTATTGTAGTTGTTTTGCTTCTGAGTAGCACTTTTGTGCACATACCAGGTCATAAGGCCCATAAGGGCTCAGAGGTGAGTAGAGGAAGAGGATCCATTGACAGCTGTTAAAAGATAAATGGAGACCTCCTGTCAAGACCATCTAGGGTGCTCTTTAATGTGCATATGGTATGGATCTGCTGCATGAGGGAAAAGCAGCTATCCATTGGATGGGACAGAAAGCAGAACCCCAATGTGCAGGATAGCCATACTCTGTGCTCATTAAAGTAGGACTGGTTAACAAATAATATGATTGGTCATTAGATTTAACATGACTTTCCCATTTCATGATTATTTATATTACTGCATGTCGGGTTTTCTGGTGTATCTTTTTATCCTTTTTAGATATATGTTTAACTTTGCTCTATGTAAATATGCAACTCTTTGTGTGAAATTGTCTCCTTTCCCATATACCTCGTGAAGGTGGTTTATGGCTGATGTTTCTTGCTGCAATTAGCAAGACAGCTTTATTGCCCCTGATCATTGGCAATCATTTGCTTTTGGCTGTGGCTCCTTTCATCTTGGAATGCAGGTGAAATGACTGTCCCATGGGACCTGGGAAGACGGTGATTGCAAGAGGAGTGCTGGATGTCCCATAGACATCAGGCAGTTTTGGTGGTACTGGCTTGGGGAGCGGACCTGAACTGGGGTTGTGCTCTGTGAATATTAGTTTCACAAATGTAGAGTTTTTCCTCTGTTAAGGTGTGTACAAGATGCAGCCTGTTAAACACTGTCTCATGGCTGTTTGTAAAAAGAAGCCATAAGCCAGTAGTCAACATCAGTTGTTCTCAAGGAGATGTTTGTAAATGTCTTTCTAATTAAATCATTGTTATAACTTTGAGTTTGTCATCAATTACTCTTGAATATGAAGTCTATTCTTTATGCCATCAGCCCAATTTCAGAATGAACCGAAAGAATATTTCCTTACCTGTGGGGCATTGTGGATAAATTCAATTTGATAATTCAAATGATAAATTCACTTGATTTTTCCCAAGGAACCAACACTGCATTTACATTCAGGAAGACACCTTGGATGCTTTCCTTGTCTCCCCTATATCTGTTCATAATTTCAGCACATACAAAAATATTTTTCATATTTGCTTACACAAATTAGTGTATTTTAGCAGCCATAATATGTAATATATTTGTAAACAATAAAGAACATTTTAATTGTCACTTATCAATGATATGTATGCACATGCAAATTCACCTTGATTGGTTGGGTTGGGTTGGGTTGTTTTACCTCTGAGCGGCACTTTTTTGCACACCATGGGCTAAATGGCCAGGTCACATGGACCCCGAAGGCTCAGAGAAGGTTGGGGGAGGGGACCCACTGGAACAGCTGTTGGGAGACAGATGACAGCCTCCCGTCAAGGCCATCCAGCGTGTTCTTTAACGTGCACAGGGTATGGCTCTCCCGCACACGGGGCCACGGCTTAACGTCCCATCCGACGGACGGCGGCCTTTCCAAGCCCATCGGTGTCCCCTACTGACCGTGGGCAGGGCGGGGAATTTTGCGGAGATAAATCTCAACGCTGACCCAGCTGGGACTCGAACCTGGGAACTACAGATTACGAGCCTGGCGCGCTACCGACTGAGCCACCCCCGCCCCCCTTGATTGGTAAA
Source organism: Ryuthela nishihirai (assembly GCA_038380435.1). Lineage (NCBI taxonomy): Eukaryota > Metazoa > Arthropoda > Arachnida > Araneae > Heptathelidae > Ryuthela > Ryuthela nishihirai. Next base: position 40,858,718 of record JAWZYU010000011.1, on the reverse strand, counting down.
GATTATAACTTGTCTCATGTAGAGTAGAAATATTTATAAATATAAGTTAGTCACTATATTACTCAACAATTTTTACAACAATTTCTCATTTTCAGTGTTCATTACTTGACAACCATCTATACATACAATGCATTAAAATGAAACTTAAAACATTTTTGTTTCTACAGTTATCATTTTTTTCTGTAAAATTGAGTTACATGTATGAAATATACAAAGACAATTAAAAAATAAAGCATTAACCAGTTATAATAATACAAAATAAATACTGCCTCAAGCAGCTGCTTGCCACAGAGGTTTGACAGACGCCTGTCAGTTTATACACCATAGAAAGTCTGTGAGGATGGTGGGACCTCAGCAGAAAAATGACATGAACATCCATGCCTTACCCAGGGCTCAAATTTAGGTCCCTTTGATCAGTAGTGAAGCGCACTAACCACTCAGCCATGGGACAGCAGTTATAATAAAGAAATTAAATTCAAAATATGTCACTCAGGTTAAGAATGTATATCCCCCATATTTACATTATTATTTATGAAAAATTCATATATGACTAACTCGATCATATTAGTTGGGGACTGGATGGTGACATTTGGTCATGTTACTAACCAAATGAAATCACATTTAATTTTGAATAATAAAATAACAGAAATTCAGATTAAAATGAAAGCTATTTAGGCTAATTTTATAACACAGTTAATTAGCTTTGGAAACTGAGTTAATAAAGAAAAAAAAAATTAAAATAGAATATTTAGTATGAATGTTTCTCTGAGCTGTTATATTAATAAAAATAACAGGTCTACAATTACTTAGGAAAGAGAAGAAAAAAAAAGTCATTTTTAACTGAAAATTCATTCTTTTGCTTCTTAAGAAAAATTTTTACCAAAGTGAGTCTGGAAAACAACAAATCACCAACAGAGGACTAATTACAATATGTTAAGTAACATTTTGATATCAAAAAGTTTTCCAGAGCCTGGATTGCATTTTAACAGGATTTCTGTGGAATAATTTGTGTATAAAATAACTGGTATATATGCACTCAGGGTTAGTAAGATTAGACAGTTTTTTGACAACTCTCCAAAAGTCCTTTTATAAGATCAATCACTGTCTAAACTCACTCAGATAGCTCCTAAATTACTAAGAGTAAAATTAGTGTTATCTGTTTATCATTTGCACCCTGTTTCAAACACCTAGACAAGTTTGATAGACCCAGGATATGTTTCTTCAACCTAACAAACTTGATGTTGATTTTATTTCAGTTGTGGAAAAAAATCTGCAAATTGCCTGGACCAGACAAAAATTCTGGTGCCAGGCATGTAGATAATATGGTTTTCCTATATACCAAGAAATTTTTAGTCACCCAGATAACCAGACTTCTGAACAAAGAAGGTATTCTAGGTTTTTCCACCTAAATTTGTAATATATATTTTCATATATTATTGCTCAAAATGAAGTCTTAACATTTGTATACATGTGAAATTTTTATGGTATACATAATAGCCCAAAATCCATTATTATAACAAATGTTTCTGTTGATTTTTGTTAGACTCAAAATTTTATATTACAAAAAAAGTTGGTTAATACAATGCAGAGAATGTATGGATAAATAAAAAACCATCAATTAAGAAATACAATAGCACTACTTATATATTGAAGCTACGTAGTTTTTAAGCCTGATAAGTAGCATTTTCCCCCCAGATAACAACCTATTATTCTTGCATTTTGTCTATTATTCCCTTTTCTTCCTCTTTTCCAAAATTATTTTTTATTATCATGGCTTATGGTATATGATTCAAACCTGAATATGTCTGAATTCCATTCTAAATTGTAAAAATGCTAAAATAATTAAATGTGCAAAATATTCTTAGCATAATACATATTACCATTTGGTCACTGCAGAGTGTTATCACGAATGAAATGATAATTGAAATATAATATATCAAATAAAAGATGCATGATTAATATGTACATATTGAATTTCACAAAAAATCCCATTAACAGAAAATAATTTTTACTTTTATAAAAAAAAAATCCCAAAATATTATTGTCAACACATAAAATAATATTAAAAATTTCTTATCTGCCAAATAATATATGTGACACTAATCAAACAATAGTAAATATCCAGATTACCTATTGACAAAGAATTCAAGTAACACTTTTGTGGAAAAATGATTTTCACCAATGAATGATCCCACTAATTGGCAAAGATCATTTTTCCACAAAAGTATTTCTTGAATTATATGTGGCACTTGTTTTGTTGACTTTGATTTTATGGAATTTAGATAATTTAACCCTTCCAGAGCCCAGCTTGAAAACTTGATTCTAGAGACCCAGCTCTTTTTCCCTTGTTCAACAAAAATGAAAAGTCACTTTTAGTCATATTTTATAACAAATTAAAAAAAAGCAAACTAATTTATGAACATTAACACATATTTTCTATATATATATATAAATTTAAATCAGATATATATATTTTTTTTAAAACAAATTTTGAATTTAATAAAAAGATCTGTATCTGTTTCTGGTTTCATAATTTATCATTGTTTCCAAATGATAGGGAGCCTGGGTTAAATTTATTGGGACACTTTTGTGACCCCACTATATGCAAAAAAAAAAGTGCTGTTCAGAAGTAAAACAACTCAACTGAACAAGAAATTTTCTTCAGTTCTATTAACATCAGAGAAAGGGATTCTTGTACTATATGCAAGGTTTTTCAGTGGTGCCCTCAGCTCTGATTAATCTATATGGATGATAATGCTCACTCCTTGAGGCTTATGTAATTGATTTCCTTGAGAGTGAAGATATTTATATAAGGTAACCAAATATCTTATTTTTCACTGCTGTTCTATTAAATTATTCAATGCACTACCATTAGTAATTACTGGCTGAGAGTTTAGTGTGCTTGTTTTTCCCTGCTAAGCTTTTTTCTGTAAGCACTTTGAGCATCCTTTTTAAAATGATAAACTCAAAATGTCCTTTTTTTCCCCCTTCAAAATCTGGTTAACTATCAGGATGGAGCAGCCAATTAGATCTGAATCTATTTTGGCTGGTGTGGGATGCAAATTTCTGGATTCTTCCTCCCAAAATCCTCCATGAGCTGAGATCTGTTCTTGTGTAGTGAGCCTTACTACAAAACCTCATCAGTATTATGAGAACATATTGCATCACAGGTCTCCTGTCCCCCAATTCCAGCACCTCAATCATGGGAAGCACATTTTCAGATTCAGTACTAATGCATAATAATGGTATATCCAGGAACTTCCATGGAGAGTTTTGATTTTTTTTTTTCTCATATTTTTGAAAAATTTTTCATATTTATTGGAAAAAATATGTTATTCAAGCTCTCATGGGGTGCAAGTTATAACCACCAATCACACACACTCAAGTATGCTACTGATGAATACATGATATCATTTTCCCCTCCCAATTACTGCCTTTAACCAGTTATGTCACAATGCCTTTCATATATTTAACTGTATTAATTGAAAACCACTCTGAGTTACGTATGTTTATATCCACTGTTCTTTAGTTTCAGGCATGATTTGAGCTAGGGTAGGGGGGCAAGGGAACAATGTCCCCCCCCCCCCCCCCCCCCACACACACACATTTTGGGAATGCTAGTAAGTGGAACAGAGGTGAAAAAAATATGAACCATATAGACACTGATTTCGATAAATTAAAGAATAACCCTATGTTACATAAATGGAACGCTAATGTCAAAGCTCAACAACTTCTATTTTTTTTTTCTTTTAAAAAATATGATAGCAAATAAAATCTCAATCAAATGTATCAATATCTCGATTTTCAACAATATTCGTTTAGTATTTAATGAGTTATAGAAGTTTGAATATTTAACAAAAGCAATGCCAGTCTTAAAAATTTACTTCTGAAGCTAATTAAAACGTGGTAATATTGTATCAAAGCGTTTAATAAAATAAGTGCGCATTTTAGAAGTTACTGTAAAGAATTCTTTCATTATTCATCAGTTTTGCATGTTTCTTAGGATTGACATTATAGTTTGGTCTTAAGACTGGCATCAAACTTTGATAACTCACTAAATACTGAACGAATAGCGTTAAAAATCGAAATATTTTATTGAGATCTATATTTGATATCACAATTTTCAAAACAAAAAAAATCTTAATTTAGAAGTTGTAGAGCTTCGACATTAGCTTCTCATTGACATAGAGTTCCTGAAATTATGGAAACTAGTGTATAATACGCATATGTTTCAATATTTTCATATTATTGACAACTATAAGGGAAAATTTTGTCTGGAATGGCGTTCGAGCTCGATCTTCCCATTTTTTTCTCCTTTTTCAGATCCGAACCTGATTTTGTTTACCGGTGTACTAACTGCACAGCATGGAGTTTCAGCTGAAGTCGAATTCTTATTCAGGTAACGAAGCATGCATATATACATACATACTGCTAGTCACACAATAAACAAAACCCTATGAAAAGTAATTTAATCTTTTCTTACTTTATATCGCATTTTATTAAAGCATCTAATAATTCACACATAGTAAACACAGAATGTCTTAAGTCGAAACACATAAAAAAAGAAAAGTAAACACATTCACTTTATATTACAAACAACCACCCCGCCATTTATTCCGTGATATTGCCATATATTTCTAAACAACTAAATAAAAAAAAAATTCTGCGAAACCTGTCTTGGCTCTACAGTCGTTTTGTGGCCGTCGAAATTTGTAGAGCAGACCTCAGATGGTCGGAAAAAAACCCGCACCCTTTTGCGACCAAAGGAAAAAACTTAAAAGTTTTAGTTTCAGTGATTCCACACCAAACTTTTAAGTTATGGAGGAATGAAGGAAGAGAAAATGCCCTAAGCACTTCAAGTTGATGCCGAAGCGACTGCGCGACAGCAATGCTGTTTTAGTGCTCCAGCTGTACTACTAGAACGATTTCTGCTCTATGAAAAATTGACAGTTCGTGTTTTTTATATTATGGCTTCCTGTTTAGCATTATGCTATAGAATTACTCTTCAAAACAAGTACAGGAAATTATATTTCACTAGGAAATATATCAGGTTATTGATTAAGGCACATACACTTGCTTTAGGAAAGAAATAATAATTTTTCCATTATAGGTATTTTCATTTGATTCTGGAATTTCAGAGTAAATTTTTATACAAATTCACAGAGCAATTTGTTTTCTTTCATTTCACTGAGCGCCACTTGTTTTGCACAGAGTGGGAGGGGGAGGGAAATGACTGAGTCATAAGGACACCAAGGGCTCAGAGAAGAGGTGGAACTCTTTTTCCACACAGAGACACGGTTTAACATCCCACCTGATGGATGGCAGACCTTCCAGGTATACAGGAAATTGACTGATAAAATAAACTCAAATTTCTTACCAAAAAAAAAAATCCAAAAAATTAGCTCCAGTTTTTTTTCTTAATTATTATTACTAAGGACGTATTGTAGCTTACTTTTAAGAAATGCATTAATTAGTTTCGTTTCATTTTGCAAGTAATTTAAATATGGATTTTCATTTTACTACTTTTTACCACAAAAATCAGTATGTTTCTTTCACCTTATAATAATGAATATCTGTTCATAACAAATTCATTTAATTGCTTTGCAAATTTTACTAAAATTTGAAAAAAAAATGCGTATTTTAAAGATTTTGCTCTTTTTTATCTTTATATTACTGAAATATCCATATATGCTTTATGTGTTTGGCCTTCTCAAAGGAATATAAAATGTAAAGAAAAATTCATTCATGGTAAAAAAAAATACTTCTCTGGTTCGAGTCCCAAATGTTCCAGCATTGAGATTTGTATCTGCTAACCCAAAATCTGACCTCTGTCAGAAAGGTGACACCAATGGGTTTGAAAAGAAAGCTGCTGCTCAAATGTAAAACACCGCAATCACTCTGCTGCGTATGAAATATTCACTTCAGGACCGTTTCAAGGCTATCAGTGATCATTTTGGCATTGAGAGTAGGGTAAGGTTTTGGAAGAGACAAATCTCAAAGTTGGGACAGTTGGTACATACAAATTGAAATTTGAGCAGTATCAAAATTGTTTTGAACAGCGAGTGTCATAGTTGTCTAACATGTTCTTCTCAGTTTTAGAAAAGATCGGAAGAAACACATTTTGTTGCATGCATTGCCGTCCTTACACAGCCCGCATTAGTTTGCAGTATTTACACGAGCAAAACTTTTAGGCACTGCCAAGGCCAGCACGCTCGCCGGTTCACCTATTGAACATTTTTTTGACAGTTCGTGTTTTTGAATTTTGAATTTGTCTGCGGTATGATGGGCAGCAGACCCATCATCATCTATGATTTACACTCACTATATTGTGCGAAACAAAGTGTAAAATCTTTGATATATAAAAGAGTAATGGCTGAACAAGTTGACCATAAACTTCAAAATAATTTTTTTAAAAACAAAATGGATCCCCTTTCTGTTTGGGAAACCGAAATCTATGTTCATGCTGCGTCAATGGTTTATGCCCACGTAGGTAGGAAGACAGGGAAGCGCCCATACCCCAATGGAGGCGATCTGTTGCTTGAAAACTGTAACCGAGCGTCGCCATATTATCGCTACTGGTACTAATGCTATCACTGTGTTAAGAAACGACAAATTGCATTAAAAAATGGATTTGGGCATCGCGTTTGGATGTATTAATGAACCTGCGAAAAAGATCAAAGGGATAATATTTCATAGGTAAGAAGTAATGATAAAGTTTTGCTTTGTAAATTGAAAACGTTTTCGTCATTTCAAATAAATTATGACAGTAGCATAGTTAGGCCCAGCGGAAAGCGATAGGAAGGGTTGCGAAGTTTTCGCAATGTTTTTAATGTAAACTGATGAAATAAAGTTCTTATATATCGATAGAAAGAGAAAAAAAATCAGTAAAATGGGGAGAATGTAATATTCATATCATTCGTCATTTCCTGCATTTTTTGATTTACAGAAACGCTAGAGAATTTCCCTGTTATGTTAATGAGAATCTAATTTCGAAGCTCTATAATTTCTAAAATATGCATTTAATGAAAAAATTAGACTAAAGATAAATTAAAACTCACAGTTCAATCTATTTAAATTTCGATTTTAAACCTATTTCGAATTTAAATCTATAAAAATTTCGATTTTAAATATTCGTTAAGTATTTAAAGAGTTATGGACGCTAGAATATTTCATGGTAAATTATTTTCCATGTCGATGGAAATCTAACTGTGAAGTGCTATAACTATCAAAATATGCATTTAATGGAAAAATACGACAGAAGTAAAATTAAAGATCATAATCAAATCTATTTAAATTTCTATTTTCAACGATATTCATGCAATTTAATGGAATAATATGGCTGAAGATAAATAAAAGTTCATAATCAAAATTATTTAAATTTCTATTTTAAACAATATTCAGTATTTAAGCCTATATTAAAGTCTGGATATTTAAAAACAAAGTTCCTGCTTCTTATTCCAAAGATATTTATTTAGTTAATATTTATATTTTTTAATATTTTTGTTAATATTTACACTTATCACAGTTTACTCTGAACATTTGAAACTTGATTAAACAATGATAGAACTTTGAAATGTTATGCAGGGGAGGGGAATTCAGTCCCTATTTTATGAAAAAGATGGTGTAACTTTCATTTGATATGTAATTTGTTATTATTAACTTTAAGTGGGATTAAACAACTGTGTTTAAAAACGTAAACAAACAAAAAAACTAAAGCGAAAAAAAAGTATTTTTTTTTGCATATACATATATATTAAACATCTCTTGACCTTCTAAGAAAAAATATCCATTTATCAATTTTCAGCGAAATAATTTCTTTTTTGTACTTGAAACAATTGCGATTTTATTGATCAGTGTTCGTATAAAGCATTCGGATATATTGCAATTGATGTGCAGCGTGCGGCTTTCTCAGAAGCAACAACATGGCTACCGCCGTTCTGCGCATCTGCATAGAACAGCAGTACACATCTGGGTCTATGTATGTGAATAGCGACCTATGTTAAGATATAGTAAGGGCGCCTCCACCTCTTCCTACATCCATGTTCATGCCCTACAAAGAATGAAATACTATTTCACATTCCACGAGCTTCATAATGTGATTTGCTTCTAAAAATTCTGAACTACTGTATCGAACGAAATGCGATTGTCGTCAGTTCTTTCTTGATGACCGAATGGGGCTTCACATTCGTTTTAAACGCCCAGTACGGCAAACGACTTAGATGCTCCCTCCTGTTGTTCACACCTCCATGTTTTAAGTAACTAAGAAAAATTTTGACTCAGTGAATTCCCTCTAAACTGAATTTTTGTATTATTCCTTTCAAGAATCAGTAAACGCCGATGTAATTGCGCTGAATGTGATAACTTTGAACCTAGAGGTAGTCACTACTGTGGTATTATCTTAGGCATTGGGCTCATCCATAAATTATTGAATTTTTTTAGGTGAAATTTAACTCTCCCTAATGTAACAGTTGATTGAATCCCTTCCACCCTTTGTTTCATGCAAAACGTTTCTTAGTGCAAAGGTCTTCCCTATTTACAGTAATCAGGAAGAAAATATGGTAGTAGTTAAAAAATCAACAGAGAATTTGAAAACATAATAATAATTAAAGAAGTAGAGCCAGAGGTAGAGTGGTAACAATCCTAACTACCTAAATGTACGTGGGTATGAACTCAGAATAAAATATGGATGTTTCTTTTCTGTATTGTCTTTTTCATCGAGGTCCCGACTTCTTCGTTGATTACATCTACAACGCACTATACTAAGAGGCTCCTGTCATACCTACCAGTTTGCTCTGTGCCCTTCGTCCCCCCGGGGAGAAAATTGTTTCTAATATATATTACATATCCAGAGGCCGGTCCACTGATTATTGTTTCTATTTACTAGTCCACCACAGGCCACAACTTTTCGCACTTTGTGGATTTATTTTTTCTTTCTATGAATTTATAATAAATCTTTATTTCATCATTTTACATTTAAAACATTGGGAAAATTTGCAATCCCCTACCCCTTTCTACATGTTTTCGCAATCTCCACTTCCCTACCTTTTCCAGAAGTCCCTCAAATTTTATTTTTATATCTAGTGAGGTTTTAGGTACCAAAACTTTCTGGATCTTTTGGAACAATCCAGAAGGGCGGTAGAATATCTTTTATAAGCAAAATTTCATAAATTATTTTTAAATTTTGCGCATTTTGCGGTTCCACCCTCTGGTTTTTTGCCTCTGTTCAGAGGGGGGTAAAACTAACGCACTACACTGGATTTTGGGAGCGACAGTCACTCTCTAAAGCGGTTTTCTTCTACTTACAATGTATTGCATGGGATCTTCTGAATATGCCAGGTTATATACTTTTTCTTTGCACGTGGATATGTTTCGTTTAGTTTTAAACATCGCATTGCCCAAGTAAAGATAATGAAACTGTGTATATGTGTAACCTTTATTGTTTACCATGCCAACTAAAATCCTTTTTTTCTAGAAGCAGGAAGTGTAAAACTACTACCACTACCACCCACCAACTTTAGCTCTTTGCTGCTAACCGTGTTAGCCAAAAAGTATACTGTAAGCAAAGAAATGGCGACTACTCTGGAGGATAAAAGCATTTGGGAAGATGGTGATGTTAGTAATATTTTTTTGTATAATCAGTCAAGTAATACGTTTCGTGAATTATATTTAATTAAGAATAATTGTTTTACTTTTAAAATTATATATTTGTTGCTTGAACTGTCTAATGCGTCAGACATTAAAGCTAAAAGCTTCGTGACTTGCAGATTTGCAAGAAATAATTTACAGCAAATAAATTTTCTTGTTATTGTAATGGGAATTAATAAACAAAATCTTAAGAATTATAGGTTTTATTTTGGATAAATAAAATATCCCAGGTTGTTCCAATCAAAGAAACCACATTGTAACTTGCCAAGTGTGTGGATCCAGAAGTTATATATGACTTTTTTCTCATTATTCTCTTTCTTAAAAAATCAGAAGCAAAGATATTTAGCAAATTAAGTGTAGATCGTATAATCATATTCGATGTACCGGGTATAAGTTAGTGCGGCTATTAAGTCTGAGAGTCATCCTTTTAATTTTTATGAATCTGTGTATAATCGAATAATAAGATAAGGTAGAGAAACAATTCGATAATTTTAAGGCCACATTGTTTCTAAAACTTGGGATTAGAATGATATAGTTGTATAATATCGTTTCTTGATAATGACGTTGAGATTAGAATGATATAGTTGTATAATATCGTTTCTTGATAATGACGGTTTATCTGCAGTTTATAGACCTCGTGCCACTAGATGTCGCCACGAGTAGAAATAGAATATCGGTAAACCGATTTGTGTAGCTTTGGATAGAATTGAGGGGAAGTTCAAATTATTACGGATAAGTTTATCGCTTGCGTCCCGTGGCCGAGTGGTTAGCACGCTTGGCTACTGATCTAAGGGACCTGGGTTCGAGCCCCGGATTTAGGCATGGATGTGTGTGTCGTTTTTCTGCTGAGGTCCTGCCATCCTCTCAGATCTCCTACTGTGGCATATAAACTGACAGGCTCCTGTCAGACCTCTGTGGCAAGCAGCTGCTTGAGGGGGTATTTATTTATTTTTTTATTTTATGTAATCGAGCTATTCAGTATTTTTACTTAAGTCTAAGGAATATTTTTAAGATAGGTGATACGGAATAATTTTCTAATGGCGAAACTCTCTGATGAAAATGACAAGGTAATTTTAAAGACAACTTTTGTTTTTAATGTAATTTGGTAGTTTTGCATAAATGTGGAGCCATAATTTCATTGCTGATAGATTTTTTTATAACTTAGGTAAATCACATTGGAAATGATGAAAAAGTTCTGTACTGGTAATGGCATTTCAAATTGCTATTTACTTTTCTAGTGACAGGTACACATGGTAAAAATTTTTTTTTAGTTAGTGCTAATTAGTATATGCAAGTTTTGGCAATTTTAGGATGCTTTACAGGATTCTGTAAGATTTGTTTATCGCAGATAACTGTTACAGTTTTCTATAGGCTTAAGTTTAACAAGCAAAAAAAAAAATTATGTTTGCTAGCAAGTTATTGCATACATGGTAATTATTAAGCAATAACTATTCAGGTGGTCAAAATGACCTCATGCCTTTTTTTTGCATTCACAGTCATTAGGTAGCCTGTTCAATGTTTATATGTATTGTTTGCAATTTATGTATGTAAATAAAAAAAATGAATACTCCTCAAGCAGCTGCTTGCCACAGAGGTCTGACAGGAGCCGACTCAAACCCAGGTCCCTTAGATCAGTAGCCAAGCGTGCTAACCACTCAGCCAGGCAGCTTTGGAAAATGCATTCATTATTAATAGAAATATTATATCCCCTCAAGTAGCTGTTTGCCACAGAGGTCTAGCTTGCAGTTCCCAAGTTTGAGTCCAACCTGGACCAGGGTTGAAATTTATCACTGCTAAGCTTCCATTCTGTCCTCTGTTCATAACAGACATTAAGCCATGGCCCTATGTATGGGAGAGCCATACCCTCTGCATGTTAAATATCATGCTAAATAGCCTTGATGGGAGGCTACCATCTATCTTCTAACAGCTGTCCAGTGGGTCCCCTCCTCCAACAATCTCTGAGCCCTCAGGATCCTTGTGACCTAGCCATTTAGTCCATTGTATGCAAAACAAGTGCCACTCAGAGGTAAAACAACTAAACCCAGAGGTCTGGCAGGAGCCTGTCAGTTTAACATGCCATAAAGAAATCTGAGGAATGCAAGACCTCAGCAGAAAGACAATACAAACATCCATGCCTACCAGCTCATAATTTTGATCATTATTTCATACATTTGAAAAAATTAAAAACCCTGCAGTTATTACTCATCATCTCAACAAAATGTTTTTTCTAACAAAAGGAAGTTGTTTCAAGCTCCAGATAAGGAATGTATATTTTCTTTTTGATTATGATGTCAGAGATCTCTGTGGTTATAATGACAGATTCCTGTTATACCTCTGTGGCAAATGCTTTAGTAGTACTGAGAATGAAGATTGAAGACCTTGATGTGCACAAAATTAATGATCATTTCAACTGATAACCTTTTACTCATCTCTGCATGGAATGAAGTACTAGGGACACCTAGTTGTAAAACTTGGCAAACAACAAACATGGACATTCCATGCCAAATCAGCAAAATTTTTTGAAAATGTTGCCAGTCTGCTAAAACTTAGCAAACAACCATCAGAATCAGAATCAGCCTGTAAAAGGTAGCTAGGCGTAAACTGGAAGGAGAGCTGTGTACCAATCCCTAGTGATGATGCACAGAACCGGCCAGGTCTAGCACCTAATGTCCGACCCCGCCTTCTCGTGGTGCAGGCCGTTAGTACCTTTCAAAAGAGATATTCTCTTTTGGAAGGGAACGGAAGGGGAGGGCTGCCAGTTCAGTATGGCCTACTGATCTGGTCATATATGGCCACTTTTTTCTTTTTTTCAACCATGCTGAGGAGTGGTCAACTTCACAGTGCAGATCATTTATACCTACTAGACTGGACTTGTCTATGGATTTGAGCTTGATTATGGATCCTGGACTTGCTGCACTGGTGGGCCTCTGTTGAGGGAGAGTCTGCCGCTGTGTTTTCTGTTTGCTTCTGGGTTGCCAGCTCTAAGTGAACAGAGGCATGGGATACCTTATATCAGCTGGTAGATAATCCAGCTGGCAGGTACCTGAACCTTACTTAGCTAGTTGGGCATCGTCAAGCCTAAACTGGAGTAATGTGTCTCAGGCAGGCCATATGGTTCTTGAAAAAGTCCACTTGAAAAGGTGGTGCCTGAAGTTCCTACCAGCATCAGTGACTTCAGCCTTTAGCGGAGGAGGAACAGGTCTTTGCCCCATGCCTGTGATCAGGGGGCTGTTTGATATTGTTGGCCCTACTAATCTCAATAAACCTAATTTCTTTAAAAATCCTACTAATCATTTTCTCTCTGCAGGAACGTGAGGACATTACATAGAGATTATTCTCTTGATGTCTTCATGCAGGAATCCCAGCGCTATAACCTAGATATTCTAGGCTTGCAAGAGACCAGATGGACAGGTAAAGGTGAGATACTTAAAAATAACTTTAAATTTCTCTTTACAGGGAGGGAGGATGGAAAGCATCACCAAGGCGTGGGTCTGCTGCTCAGCAGACATGCTAGTGATGCTCTTCTAGGATATGAGTGCATTAATGAAAGGTTTCTTACAGCAAAATTTCAGACAAGCATTAAAAACTTGAATGTTATCTGCTGTTATGCCCCCACTGAGGATGCTGATGAGGATGAGAAGGATAGGTTTTGCGGACAACTTCAGGATATTTTGAATTCTGTCAAGAAAGGAGATATTACCCTTGTTCTTGGTGACTTCACTGCCAAAGTTGGTACCGACTCTGATCTTTGGGGAGGAGTGATAGGCCCTTTTGGTATTGGTAGCTGCAATGGCAATGGGCAACGTCTTCTACAGGTAAGTAAACTCAATGGTTTCAGAATAACTAACACATATTACAAACACCGCGACATACATAAATACACATGGGTTTCACCTGATGGGCTGCATAGGAATATGATTGATTATATATTAATTAACAGCAAATAGGCTAGTTCTGTTAGAAATACCAGGGCATATAGGGGAGCTGAAATTGGATCTCTTTTAACAAGGTTTGTGTGGTGACCTTGTTAAAAGTGTCTTGCAACTTAAACTTAAAAAGTGTTGTGCTAGAGTTAAAAAATGTACCTTTAATACTGAAGCTCTGAAAGACCCAGTTATAGCTAAAGCTTACCATGATAGGTTACTTAGTCATTATGACAGTCATGGTTTGCTTAATACTGAAGTTGAGGAAGAATGGGGTCATTTTAAACAGGCTTTTTTGGAAATTAACAGTACTCTTTTAGAGAAAAAGGAGCAGAGGAGGCAGAATTATTTAAGTGATAAGGCACTTGAGCTTATTTCAGAAAGAAGGAACTGCAGGAATGTCCTTAATCAGTACCTTACTAGTCCTAATAGAAAGCATTACAAAGAATTTAATAAACGTGTAAAGGATCAGTTAGCTACTGATAAGAATCTTTGGCTTGATGGCCTGGCTGGCAAAGCTGAGGAAGCAGTTAGACAGCACAACAGCAGAGAGCTGTACCAGATAGTTAATGTTTTGTGTGGTAGAAAACGAACAGGTATACAGGGATTGAAGGATAAACAAGGTAAGGTTATAGAAGGTGAGGATTCTGTCATGGCTAGGTGGGCTGAGCATTTCAGTGGTGTTCTAAACAATGTGGTTAATTCTACTCCCATTTTTTGCAATGATGATAGATGCATTGTTGGCTTTAATGTTGGCCCTATAACACAATCTGAAGTTAGTTTGGCTATTTCTAAACTTAAACTTCATAAATCCCCAGGGGTGGATGAAATTACTACGGAAATGCTTAGAGCTGGGAATGTTTCAGTTACCATTTGGATGACTGAAATTTTGAATAACTTTTATGATAAAGGCATGGTTCCTAAAGATTTTACCAGAGCTATTATTATCCCTATTTTCAAAAAAGGTGATCGCAGTTCTTCTGATAACTATAGGGGTATCGGCCTACTCTCTGTTCCAGGTAAAGTTCTTTCCATGATTGTGCTTAATAGAATTAAGAATCTGGTTGACAGGCAATTGCGTGATGAGCAATGTGGATTCAGAAGTGGTAGGGGATGTGTAGATCAGATATTTTCACTTAGGCAGATTTTTGAGAAATGTTTAGAGTTTCAGAAACCTTTGGTTGCTAGCTTTGTTGATTTCAAAAAGGCTTTTGACTCTGTTGATCGTCATAATTTGTGGTTGATTGTGAGATCATATGGTATACTAGACAAGTTAGTTAACATAATGAAAGCTCTCTATAACAACACTGAGTCGTGTGTGAGAGTTGGTAATAATAAAATAAATAAATACCCCCTCAAGCAGCTGCTTGCCACAAAGGCTTGTAGCAATTGGTTTAGCATTACTTCTGGTGTTCGACAAGGGTGCATTTTGTTTCCTTTTCTCTTTAGCTTGGTTATTGAATATGTTATGCGAAATTCACTTCAAGGGAAAGATTTTGGCCTTAAATGGACTGGAGATACGAAAATTTCTGATTTAGATTATGCTGATGATTTAGCCCTTTTGGCAAATGATGTTGATGAGATGAACTCTTTCATTCGAGCTGTTGATGAGACTGGTAGTAGAGTAGGTTTGGTTATAAACAGAGAGAAAACTAAAGTGATGAAAATTGGTCAGGCAGGATGATTCAGTTAATCTGAATGGTTGCAGTCTTGAGCAGGTGTCACAGTTTAATTATCTTGGGAGCTATATAACAGATAATGGTGATGTGCGGCATGAGATTAACAGATGAATAGGGATTGCTGCCGGGACTTTTAAGAATCTATGGAGAGTGCGGAGAAATAGGCGTATACACCTAAAGACTAAAATTAGACTGTATAATAGTTTGGTTCTTTCTAGGGTTAGTTATGGTAGTGAAAAAAAAAAATTATCTTTGTAAACAAGATAACAGGAAACTAGATGCTTTTGATTCCAGATGCTTACGCAGTATCTTGGGCATTAGGTGGTTCAACTTTGTAACTAATGATGAGGTTAGGCAAAGGAGTCTGCAACCTCCTTTAAGCAGCATATTGTGCAGAGAGAGACTCTGTTGATTTGGCCATGTTGCCCGTATGGATAATTATAGTTTGGCGAATAGGGTTATGAAGAGTGTGCCTAGAGGCATCAGAAGGAGGGGGAGTCCTAGGATGCGGTGGGCTGACAATGTCAAACAGGACCTTGTTAGAATTGGTGTACAGTGGCCGGATGCAGCAGATGTAGCTCAGGACAGATATGCTTGGAGAATTAAACTGCGCGGTCTGGTTGGACCTCCGTAGCCCATGGCTGCTTGAGGATGATGATGATGATCAGAATCATTACAATCAAATCAACCACAGCTTTAGAAAATGTCCACCATCCATCACAGATTTAAATGATATTTAGCATAATGTCTACCAATGCTCTTGGCATATGTTCACTAGACACAGGCTATCAGGGCCACGTTCTACGAAGTTGACTGCCTGCGTGCAAAAATCATTTGACTGCCCTATTTATGAGTCATAGTCTTGGGCTCCAGTATGGGGAGGGAAAAATTAATTTACTTACGTTAAATAATATCAGGTGTACCAAGAAATGTTTTTTCGCTTTTAAGAAATGTTAATTTGGAGGGGGGGGGGGGGAGTATCATTTCCTTTTGTTATTCCTCCCCACCAAAAAGAAATACTTTATTTTTAATTTATTGTCTGCTAAGGGATCTGGGTTCGAGCCCCGGGTAAGGCATGGTTGTGCGTGTTGTTTTTCTGCTGAGGTCTTGCCATCCTCTCAGACCCTCTACTATGGCATATAAACTGACAGGCTCCTGTCAGACCTCTGTGGCAAGCAGCTGCTTGAGGGGGTATTTATTATTATTATTATTTATAAAACTTAGCAAACAACCATCAGAATCATTACAGGTCAAATCATCCAGAGCTTTAGAAAATGTCCACCATCCATCACAGATTTAAATGATATTTAACATAATGTCCACCAATGCGCTTGGCATATGCTCACTAGACACAGGCTACCAGGGCCACGTTCCAGGAAGTTGGCTGCCTGTGTGCAAAAATCATTTGACTGCCCTACTTATGAGTCATAGTCTTGGACACCGTAGGACGAGGGAAAAATTAATTTACAATGCAATTAACTTGCAATTAAAATGTTTCTCAAAAAAGCGAAAAAGAAGTGCCAAATTCAGTATATTGATTATTTGTTTTATGAGCTGCATATTGGACGGACCTGGTTTAGATGTTTCTGCCTTTTTAGAGAAAAAAATAAAAATAATGAATAAATTGCCTCTGAAGCAGCTGCTTGGCCATGGGGGTCTGAAACAAAATTTTAATTACAAAAAAAAAAGCTGAAAATCCCCTTTTCAGACCGCAGTTTCACTTTAAACAATTAAATATAAAAGCAACAAAATTTCATTGTTAAAACCTCACTTTTGCAGCAAATAATTTTTTTTCCCGATGATCCAATGGCTAGTGCACTTCTGCTGATTGAGGGAAACCAGGCAATCTGTCTTATTTTTAAATATAAAAATTAAAAAATTACATGAAATACTCTGGTGGGAAATGTAGAAAATTTGTTTTTAGACTCTAATTTCAGCAAAATCAGTTAGATTAATGAAAGAAAAAATTTTATTTGCTTTACTGTACTTGAGGCAAATATAGTTTTATGTTTTAGCTTATTTCAGATTTAAGCAATTTAAGGCATTCAAGAAATTCTAATTTTGTATTCTGTTTCAGTGCAGGGTGCAAAAACTACATTTACGAGTAAACCATGTAAGATGAAATAAAATAATGGAAGGTTACGCAAAGAAATCATGTGAATTCAACCCTTTGTAGGGAATTTAGAATTTTTATGCAATTCAAAATTCTAAAACAGGCTAAAAATGCAAATAATTATACTTACTTTATCTAGAGTGCAATATACAATTTTGCTGAGAAATTTCAAAATTTTTACATTTAATTCCTCTAATGGAGATTTGAGTATGGAAATAGCTTTTCATTTTTTTTGTTCAAACTTCGGGACGATGTTGAACCCAGAAAGAATTGAATCACAATATTTAAATAAAACAGGATCAAACTCGAACAAACCAAGTTCGTAACCAGTTGATAAAACTGATGCTCCAGGTATGTTCCCTACCTGGTACACGAAAGGGTAAAAATCAGAACAGGCATACAGCAAGAAACATTTTAGGGGAAGAAAGGATAAAATAAATGATAACGGAAGTGAAACACATAGGTACATTTTTTAATTTAGTAATTTTACTAATTTAACTAGGTTTTTTAGTAATTTAACTAGTAAATTTTAAAACCACTTGCAATTGAATACAAAGTAAATGAAAATAAGTCATTTTCCACAAAAAAAAAAGACATGGAATTTTAGTCATAGGTTTTAGCCATTCTACAATTTCGAAGTTGCGAGATTTGCCCCTATCTCCTACTGTCCCCAAGTTAGAAAAACTAACTCACTAAGAGGAGTTTTGATATGGTATATTTTGAGATTTATGGCCAATGGACTTTTTTGACCATTTTGGATTACTTTTGGCTATGCAAATGCAAGAAAAATTCTTCATAGAAAGCGTATATATTTATAAGGTTGATTTATGTAAGACTTTTGCGGGAAAGGGGTAATCAAAACAGTATAAAATGGTATAGCATTTATCAAAAAACTCGTGAAATCTCAGTAAATGGCCTAATATAAAAAAAACATCTCCAATAGATGTGGTTCTTCAATGGACAACCACAAATAAGGATCAAAAATATTTTTTATGATAGCTGCTGTGATCATTTTTTCGGGGAAAAATATATGACATTTATTGAAAAGCATATTTTCTGGCAGTTTCTTTCATTTAAAACTATGTATATTTTAGTCAGTTTTTGTCATGATGCTCTAAATGTTATGCTTCTATGGCTATTTGCTTGCTATCTAGCAAAGTCATCCTTGAAAAGTGATAAATATCCTAAAAAGCTCTAAAGTAAAACTAATAATATGCCTATATTAATTGTATTTAAAATGCAAGAAATATTCAAAAGTATAAAAAAGAACAAATATATCAAGAAAATAACTTTAAATTTGTCAAATTGATTCCACTATTTCAAGAATTATTTAATAATTTAGTAAAATTAAATAATCTGAATTATAAATATTATAGTTTTTAATTACACAATCATATCAACAATAATAAAATAAAAATATGTAAATTAGTGGCAAGACAGAATGATTTTTATTTTGTATCAAATATAGGATGAAAGATCACCGTAATGATAGTATAAATTCCGATAAATTTTGTGAAAACATCTGCCCTGTTTTCTTAAAAGGAAAAGAGCACAAAAATAAATCTATTGAAAAATATTGGAAAGGTATGAGTATTTACCTTTATGCTGCTTTTATGGTTTTCGTTGATCTGTCCTATATAACATTGACTGTTTAACTTCAAGATATGAAGAATAGAGCTACCATAACTGAAAGGTTGCTATGCTATTTTACATGTGTCTAAAGCGGGTGCTGATGGGAGTTCTGCATGGGACTGAGGAATGCTCCCTCAGTCCATGCAGCACTCCCATCTCGCCCCACAGTTTCATGCAGTCCCATGCAGCACTCCCATCTCACCCCACAGTTTCCCATGAGGTCATTGAAAAGCTCAGCATTATATTTGCCCTAGCTGTTGAGAAAGCATTCCCCATCAAGGAAGCCAATTTTTGAAAACTGAAGTATACCTCTGTAAATCTGTAAAATGTAATACTCATTAAAAGGTAAAATAAACATTGATTCACTTTACATGCGTAATCACTGCCCTTTCTCAATAAGTTGTTTCTACTAAATAAATCTCATAGATTACCCTTCAATAGTTAATGATGTTCTTTTTTCAATTTCTGCCAGTGTAAATTAACCCTCAAGCAGCTGTTTGAGGTAACAGTAACCTGCCAGTTTATACTTCATAGAGAAGTCCTGTGAGGAAAGTGAAACCTAAACCGAAAGACAACACAAGAAAGAAAACATCCATATCTTATCCAGGGCTCAAATTTGGTTCCCTTTAATTAGTAGTCAAAAGTGCTAATCATTTGGCCACACAGATGAAATAATAAGTAGGACTTGTTTTTTAGATAACTTGCTATACGCTTATTTGTCAATCAAGGGGCTAAGGTTGGCTCATGATAGTGTGCCAGTTTAATAATCTGCATTTCCTAGGTTCAAGCCCCAAATCGTGCCTGAGATGAATGTAGCTCAGTTGGTAGTGCACTAGGCTCATAATCTGTAGTTTCCAGATTCAAGTCCCAGCTGGGCCAACATTAAAATTTATCTCCTCAACACTCCCCACCCTGCCCTCAGTCAGTAGGGGAGACCAATGGGCTTGGAAGATGATACATTAGCCATGGGTCTTTCAGATGAGGCATTAAGCCATGGCCTCATGTATGGGAGAGCCATACCCTGTGAATGTTAAGGAACACACTGATTGGCCTTAATGGGAGGCTACCATCTGTCTCCTAACAGCTGTCCAGTGCATCCCCTCTCCCCAACCTTTTCTGAGCTCTTGGGACCTGGCCTTTTATCCCATTGTGTGCAAAAAAGTGCCACTCAGAGGTAAAACAACCCAACCCAATTGTGCCTGTGATTAGATTTATCTCCTCTAATTTCCCTTTCTGCATTCAGTGAGAAAGGGTACACCAAAGATCCTCTGTCCTTTGGATGGGATTGTTAAGGCATGATGACCATGTGTGCTGGAAAGCCATAATCTTCATTTGTGCACTTACTGCAGCAAGTGCACAAAGTGCTGTTCAGAAGTAAAACCCAATATCAATCAAGGTTTGCAACATTTTGTTTGATCCAATTGACTGTGATACAGGCACAACGAAAGAGTTTCTATGCCATTCTCTATGGCAGCATCTATAAATTCCTTCAGTTTAAGCTCTGATATGTGCTAATGTTTTATTATTATATGATATTAATATGATAGTGTTATTTTGACCATATTTCATTGTATTGCACTCTGTTTTTTTTAAACCTTTTTTCTCTACTCTCCCAAAGACAACTAATTTTTAAGGTATTGTTTTATACATTGTTAGAGATACTTTATATTTTTATATTTATAGGACCCAGTTGCAGAAGAAGTATTACGTTGGTCTACAGATGAAATAATAAGTAGAACTCGTCTTTTAGACAATGAAATAAAAGTATGTTAAATTATATTTGTAATGCAATTTTAGTTGATAAAATGTTTTTAATACATCAAGATTACATTTGCTTAGCTAATAATAATTATGTGTGGATGTCAAAAAAGGTTTCTTGGTAGAATGTTAATAGCATAAAACATTTAAGAAATTTACATTATGTTAATTTCATAGGCTAAGAATTTCATTAAAGAGTATAAATTGTTTTAGAAACGATAACACTGATCTTGTAAATATTGACCGATGCTGGAGATCAGTGAAATAGGCACCACCTGGATGGCACGGTGGTAATATATTGGCTCACAGTGTTGTTGCATTTTCTAAGGTTTGGTTTGAGTTACATTGTCACTGACTGCAAGATTATAACTTGTTCTATGTAGAGGGGAGTGGCTTAGTTGGTAATACACTAGGCTTGTAATCTGCAGTTAACAGGTTCGAGTCCCAGCTGGGCCAGCTTTATCTCCGAAAAACTCCTCACCCTGCCCTCAGTCAGTAGGAGACATCGATGGCCTTGGAAAGGCCATTGTCTGTTGGATGGGATGTTACACATTAAGAAACACGCTGGATGGAATTAACGGGAGCTACCATCTGTCTCCCAACAGTTGTCCAGTGAGTATTGTAGCAAGTGCCCCAACATTCTTTGAGCCCTTGGGGCCCTTGTGACCTAGCCATTTAGTCCATTGTGTGCAAATAAGTGCTACTCAGAAGCAAAACAACCCAACCCAATCTGTGTAGTGGATAGAAGTTTCCAAATGTACAGTTAGTCATTTTCATTATTCAACAATTTTTACAATTCTTCGTTTCAAGCTTCAGTACTTGACAGTCATCTATATGTACTGCATATAAAAAACTTCATTTGACCTTTTTTTTTGTTTCTACTTTAATTGTTGTTTTTTTTTCTGCAAAAATGAGCTGCCTGTATGAAATGTATGTAAAAAATTAAAAACACAAAGCATTTATCAAAGTATATTCATAATAAGTAAAAAGTAATAAAAAATGTTAATCAGGTTAAGTTGTGGAATGCATCCCCCCATATTTTATATTATGAGAAATTCATGTCTGACTAACACAATTTCACCTTACACAAATGTTTTGAAGAACATGTTTCTCATGTTGGTCAGGGAGTGGATGTATTGTCTTTCTGCCAAAGTCTTGCCAGAAATTATGATGCCTATATACAGAGTAAAAAGCTTCTTTGAAATTTGCAATGCCAATAACCACAGGTTTTTGGAATTCTAAACATTTTTCAAGAATTTAAGTAAAAATCAGGTTAAAACGAATATGCATTTTTTTTTCATAATAATAATATAACTTTATTTCCATTTCCATATTCATTTACAGAAACATTAAAACATAAAATGTACCATCAGATTTGAATGGAAACTGCAATAGAAATAAATATTAAAATAAAATGAATAAAAAGTAAAAACAAAATAAAACCTGACAGAAATATGCAACTGACAACTATTTCTGTGTAATTTAGGAGTTATGATACAATTCTTACAAATTACAAAAACAAAATTCTGCTGTAAATGAAAATCTCAGGCAATGGGGGAAAAAAACTAAGAAATTACATTAAAAGTATCTTCAATATCATCAATATTTGTCAAATAAAAATTTTTTTTTTCTTTCTTAAAATTGCATTCTTTTCTTCTTGTTTTATACTATTTGGTAAAGAATTATGTATTTTTGGTGCAATAAAATTAAAATGCATATGTATAATTTCTTTCTTTGATTTCACAACATGAAACCTGTTTGCTAAATATCTAGTTTGATGTGGGATGAGCCATTTTTCAATTCAATTGTTGTTTCTATGTAGAAATAATAAAAGACATCTATATAAATGAAATGCCGTCCCATGGCCGAGTGGTTAGCGCGCTTGGCTACTGATCTAAGGGACCTGGGTTCGAGCCCCGGGTAAGGCATGGCTGTTTGTGTCGTTTTTCTGCTGAGGGCCTGCCATCCTCTCAGACCTTCTACTTAGGCGTATAAACTGACAGGCTCCTGTCAGACCTCTGTGGCAAGCAGCTGCTTGAGGGAGTATTTAATTTAATTTTTTTAATTTAATATAAATATAACTTTCTCTCAAGGGTAATATATCATTAGTTATTTAATGATAATTTACATTACTAATATTGCTATTTGATACTAGTTTTACAATTTATATTGTTTTTATTATATTTACAAAATATTTTGTTTTGTCAATTCACTAGAGATAGTAGGTTTGATATGTAATCTTCCCCCCAAGTGATTACATAGCTTATAATTGAATGAACCCAAGCAAAATAAACTAAAATTAAACAACTTATTATGAGAACATGATTTAA
The DNA here is from genome assembly GCA_038380435.1 of Ryuthela nishihirai. NCBI lineage: Eukaryota > Metazoa > Arthropoda > Arachnida > Araneae > Heptathelidae > Ryuthela > Ryuthela nishihirai. Next base: position 40,835,638 of record JAWZYU010000011.1, on the reverse strand, counting down.
GATATAACTTGTACAAGATAAATTTTAATTTTTTACACACTATCTACATGTTTCTTCCATTTTAGATTTTGTTCAACATAAATGCCTAAATATTTAACACATTTGAACCTGTTCAATAGTTTTACACACACATACATTTACCAAATTACAACCAGAATTGTGGTATTTTATAACAATTGTTTTATTTATATTCATTAAGCAAAATAGATAATTAGTTTTATCCACATTTATTTCCAGTTTATTGCTACTAAACCAGTTTCTTCTGCTTTTTAAGTCATTGTTAATCTTAAATAATAAATTTTTATTAGTTTCAGTTGTGTACACTATTGCTGTGTCATCCACATAAGGTGTGATTTTGCCAAATAAATTTAAAGTGCAGAAATCATTAATGTATAATAAAAACTACTGGGCCAAGAATAAAACCTTCTGGTACACTACCATTCAAAACAAGCATACTACTTTTTAGTTTATTTATAGCCACATATTGTTTCCTGTTTTGTAAATATGTTTTAAACCAATTGTATGCAAGTCCTCTTATTCCAATTATACTTAATTTCTGCATTAAAACTTCATGATTTATTGTGTCGAAAGCCTTTTTTATATCAATAAATAAGGCTAAAGGTTTTACTGTGTTCATTTACACTATTATAGATGTTGCTGGTAAGTTGTAACAACATGTTCTGTGCCCATTTTTTCCCTAAATCCAAACTGTTTATTTGATAAGAAATTATATTTCAATAAAAATTCAATCTCTGGTTCATTAGTTTTTCAATTATTTTTGAAAAGTATCGAAATATCTATAATTATTAAAATCTGTATTTTTACCTGTTTTGAAAATTTGCTTTACTTTAGCAATTTTTAAAGCATCAACATTCCAGTAGAAAAAGAAAAATTTACAATTTTTACAAAGATATGAGGTTTATATTTAAAAGCAATTTTCAACATATGGGCATTTATTTCATCATGACATATAGAATACTGATTTGAATACAGTATTCTAAAAAAAAAAAGTACTTTCATGTAGGAAACATTTCCATTGCAGCTATAAATATTGAAAAAACATATTACTCCAGCCCAGAAGACAGTTGATATTGAGTTTGACATTGAAGCCACCTAGCATAAGAGTAATATCTCTTTTTCTGAATATTAAAAAATATCCTGAAATTATCTGTAAAATCTATCCATCTTTCTGTCGTCAGAATTTTCATCAATGACATAAGCAGTACATAATTCATCTTTAATCACTGTTTTAAATTTAGCTGAAATCATTAATGCAAGCCTATTATTAACCCTTCCAATGTCCAACCTGATAAACAGGTTTCTATCCAGGGGCCAAGCTATTTTCTGCCTATGCTGAGTCAAAAAAAAACTTTAACTTTAGAACTTTTTTGCCAAATAACTAATGACAGGAATTATGGCATGTTGTATGCTAAAATAATCAGCATTTCATTCTGAATTTTCCGAAAATAAAATATTTAACGAAAAAGATGACAGGTTTCATTTTAATAGGACTTTTTTAGAGTCACGTAGTAAAAAAAATTCATTTGACAGCATAAAAAAAACTAATAGACAGAAATGATTGCATTGCACATGAATAGAATGACTATATATTTCAGAATAACAAAAAAAATTACTTTTTTGGTTTTAAGCAAATATTTTTCTCGTTTTGTAATTTTTTTCTTGGTACCATACTTTGAGCCAACTGTGCTGAGTCAGATAAACAAGTCAACTTTAGAATTAAAAAAAAATAACCAATCAACGGAAATAAGTCATGTTATATATGAAATTAAACAGAATTTAATTACAAATTTTATGAAAAGAAATAATATAAACAAATTTGCAAGCATATTGATTTTAATAAGCCTTTTTCAATGTGATATGGTGAAAAAAAAGATAGCACTATACAATTAAGGCTTCATTTTGGAAAACCTGCTGAATAAAAATAGTTAAATTATATATTTATTGAAAGGAAATTTCCTCCTGAATAATATAATATTCATCTGAAATATGATTTTTATTTCTTTTAATGATTCTTTTCAGTATTGTATATTTTAAACACAGCCAGTGTTATACAACATGACTTGGCCTTCTCACATTCACAGGATTTTCTGAAATGGTTATGAAATAGAAAAAAACTTCCTTGGCTGCTTTTTTTTTACTAAACATTATAAATTTTTTCTTTGGGTGTTGAAGTTTGACGATCTTGGCAAAATGCAGAATGGTTTGTGCAACAAGGACCAGCCCTTCCCGAAATTGCCCTCCCAAATGGTGGCCGATTTCCGTAGCAACGGAAGTCTGTTTTGCTTTCATATACAAGACATTCATTTTCAGAAAACAGTACAAGCTCAAAGTTTTTTTTACGAAAAAAAACAAGAAATAATAAAAATTACATATAACCTAATGGAATGTTAAAATATCTGCAACAACTTTTAACCGGCCTCCGATCTAACATAACTCGGAAAAATTGATAAATCAGCCGATCGTAAGATCACTAACTAACAGAAGTAAATCTATAGAAATGAATTTGCTTTCGTATCCAAAAACTCATTTATTTTCAGAAAATGATACTAGATCAAATTTTTACTGGAAAAATAATAAATAATAAAATAAAAATTAACATATAGGCTAACACGATATTAAAATATTCACAGCAACAAGTTGTAGGCCGGCCATACGGTATAACATAACTATGAAAAAAAATCAATACTTATCGATCAGCCAAAAGATCGCTAATTTTCGAAAATAAATCTAATGAAATGAAAACTAAGGTTTAAATATAAAAAAATACTTTACAAAGAGTATCCAATATGCTGGACCAAAACTGTAAGGAGATGCATCAGCCATCTGCATCTTGTTTGCCTCAGTGAAGCATAACTAAATAAATGCAAGTGCAACCAGAATTTCTAAGAAGGATGTGTTTACTTTCAGTTTCGATTTGAAGGTGGGAAAGATGCATAGAATGCTGGGAAAAATGATAAAAATAACTTGGGAATACTGAAACAAGGAGTGTCTAGGGAGAAGAGAGCTAGCTTCCATAGGCGTAATGTAAACTGTGCAACTGGAGCGCCCTCTAAACATGGCAAATTGGTGTATCGCAGTGAAGCCTCCTTCGAAACCGATAGGGGCATGGTGCCTGTGCCATTCATCTTGTTGAATTGTATTTTTTTTTTTCCTTTACATCCCTTGCAACATAGGCTTAGTAGCAAGATGAAATCAGATTGAGAGTAGTTAAATATTAAGCAATTTCAAAGATGAAATATTATATTAAGTAAAGTTAATGGAAATCAATATTATTTTTTCTTCCTACTAGCTTTACCAAAATTATTGCAATATTTTTTATTTTGCTGCAATGCAAAACCCAATACGAAAAACAAAAAAAATCCTGTTTCAGGTTCATATTAAAATGCCTTTTTTGAAAATCAGGATCACCAGTAAAATTACTTCCTTCAATTTTTGTTTTAAATTAGTTTTAGTTTATATATTTTTTTCATATTTAAGTTGATTTTTCTGTTCAAAATATTTTGATATTCTTTTTAAATAATAAACAAGAACAAACAACAAAAATCATTTCTTTTAATAAACATATTTATTTAAATTCATTATCAAAATACACTAGCCGTCCCATGGCCGAGTGGTTAGCACGCTTGGCTACTGATCTAAGGGACCTAGGTTCGAGCCCTGGAAAATCATGGATGTATGTGTCGTTTTTCTGCTGAGGTCCTGCCATCCTCACAGACCTTCTACTTTGGCATATAAACTGACAGGCTCCTGTCAGACCTCTGTGGCAAGCAGCTGCTTGAGGGGTATTTTTTTTTATTTATCAAAATACAAACCACAATAATCTCTCAATGTCTGTATCTTATATATAGACTTGAGTACTCTGTGTGTAAAAATAAATATTGCATATTTTTGAAATTCGGAAATTAACTGTGATTCAAATTTTTTGCTCAATCATACAAACAAATTATTTTCTGTTTTAGAGCATGATTGAGCCAACATCAAAATAGAGCACATATGTGATACAAAGGATATCTTAAAAGAAAGCAAATTAATCCACATACTAAATTACACTTTCTAACAATATTACTGCATCATACAGTGCAATTTCATTAATTTTTTATATCACATGATTGGGTAAAAGCCAAAAAATTTAATATTATGGTCATGTACCATTTAGCAATTGTAATAAATTTCCATCCACAATCTACTATTCTTTACCATAAGAGTTTTTTACACAATGCCAAAAGCAGAAAAAACATTGTCCTTACATTATGCAACATAGTAGGTGATCTTAATGCCCATAATAAAATTCATAGTAACCAAATATGTAAAGCTACATGCAATCAATTGAACATGCCACTTTGCAGTTATCATGTATCTAATAACACTCATTTCAAGTTAGAACCTTTTTTTTTAACACAATGCCAAAAGCAGAAAAAAAACATTGTTCTCACATAATGCAACATAGTAGGTGATCTTAATGCCCATAATAAAATTCATAGTAACCAAATATGTAAAACTACATGCAATCAATTGAACATGCCACTTTGCAGTTATCATGTATCTAATAACATTCTGCACAACTCATTTCAAGTTAGAACCCTTTTTTTAACACAATGCCAAAAGCAGAAAAAAACTTTCTCACATAATGCAACATAGTAGGTGATCTTAATACCCATAATAAAATTCATAGTAACTAAATATGTAAACTACATGCAATAGTTGAATATGCCACTCTGCAGTTATCATGCATCTAATAACACTCTGCACAACTGAATTTCAATAAATGTGGTTGGTTGTTTTACCTCTGAGCGGCACTTTTTTGCTCAATAAATGTGGACTACTTGAAAAATAATGCAGAAAAAATGTCCTCACATACAAGTACTACTGACTATTATGAAATGCAACATAGTATATGATCTTCATAACCACAATAAAATGCATAATAATCAAATAAAAAATAAAAATAAATACCCCTTCAAGCAGCTGCTTGCCACAGAGGTCTGACAGGAGCCTGTCAGTTTATATGCCAAAGTAGAAGATCCAAGAGGATGGCAGGACCTTAGCAGAAAAACGACATATACATCCATGCCTTACCTGGAGCTCGAACCCAGGTCCCTTAGATCAGTAGCCAAGTGTGCTAACCACTCGGCCATGGGAAGCTAAATGCAATAGATTGAACATGCCACTTTGCACTTACCATATATCTAATAACTCTGATGCCTATATTTCAATTCATAGTAACTTTAAATATTAAGTTACATTCAATAGAACCTTGTTTTTCTTTCTGTATTTTATATATGTGTATGCAATTTTATATTTATGCAGTAGTTAATGTATTCTTAAACTGTATGACCACCTATCAGTTATTTAACACATGCAACTCTTTTGTTTGATTTTCTGCATTAATAAATTAATAATTTATTAGGGCATTTTTTTTTTATAAATGTAAAATGAAAATTGCAGTTTTTATCTTAAAACAATCAAAAGCTAAACACATATAAGTTATGCATGTTGAGAGAATGTAAATGCTTTACTTTTTCTGATTAAATGTACAAAAAGATATCCAGAAACTAATGTTATTTTTTTTTACAGATTATGAAAAGTGAGGTAATGAGAATATCTCATGAACTCCAAGCTCAAAAAGAGAAGATTAAAGAAAATAATGAGAAGATCAAAGTGAATAAAACACTCCCTTATCTTGTATCCAATGTGATTGAGGTAAATATGCTCAGATTAGAATTATGATAGAATGAATTCCGAAATCAGGGATGATCATGTAAAAATTTGGCACAGTCTTTCACATCGTGCTACCTGTGGCCATGTAGGCAGTCCTACAAGTTATACAACACTTGGGTTTAAAACTAACAAGCCACAAAATATCAATATGGATAATCTGAAAATTATGTTTGTGCAGTGTTACAAGTTGCCATCTATTTACATGAGTTAGCCTGAGTAAACAAACATTACAATGGATGAAAGTTGATTGATCCTTGTCATTTGACCTTGACTATAGCCTATCGTTGCACACAGGCTCACACTTGTCAGTAAGCAGTACTCTGCTTTCTATCCCCCACTTCTTCAGCAGAGATTGTGATAGAGCATGTGCAGACTGATGAAGAGAATTATGGTGATACTTGCGCAGAACCATCGCCACAAGCTACTCTTGTGGCCTGCAATCTAAAGTAATGATCCAACCCAGGCCAAAAAAGTTTGCCCACCGGTATCCAAAATGTTATTTTAATTTTGCTTTCTGTTATGGTCATGTTAGTAGCTTTCTTAGCTGTAGCTTGAAATTAGCAGACTTAGGCTCAAATTACCAAGCATTGAGTGTTATATTTTCTCTTCTAGCACTCTGTAAGAAAGGGGCCATTGATTGATAGAATTGGAAAGGCTATCATTGGTCAAATGAGACATTAAATTATCCATAAATTCAGAAGAGCCATATCTTGTACACCTAAAAAACACTCGACAGCTTTGATGGGAGGCTGCTATCTGCTAATAGCCAGGATCATAAACAGGAAGGGCTAGATCAGATCAGCCCTCTTATAAAAGAATTTAGTTCTAAAAAATGTATATTATACTTTCAGTTTTAATGGTTTATAATAGTTAACAGCTCTCTATTATGTCTCCTTCTCCAACCCTGTTTTTGGGGTCTTTGTGACCTGATTATTTAGTAAAGACTGATCAGGGTAGAAAATGTGATTATCCATCTAGAATGGTAAATGTTCTGTAAAATTAAAGAAGGTTTGAGTAATAAATCATATGCCATAAGAGCATTGAAAAACTGAAATCTATATCAATGGTGAGTACACTTGTTCCATGATTCATGGTGGATCAGACAGTAGTCATGAATTAGGACAAGTTGGTGAGAGCATAAATAAAACTACTGTCAGGAAACAGTGTCACAAGTACAATCATGTTTACATTGGTTAAAATAACAATTTCTTAAGTAACTAAAGACAACAGATTTAATGTGAAAATTACAAACAACTATCTGGTTAACCCTTTCACTACCATTGGGACATAATATCCCATACAGTGTTTGAAACTGATAGTGAAAGGTCTAAATATAATTCAACAGTAAAGTCTTTTATAGCAGATGTTTCTCTAAGGTTCACACTGTCAGATGTTAAATTGGCTGTTGAAACAGGCAAAGCTTGTCTTATTGCACCATAAATGATTTCATGAAACTAGGAGAGTTAGCAAAAGGCTGAACAACACTTTCCCCCTTTTGGATTCTACTGGTAGAGTTCATTCTTTGGGGGTTTTCTTGATCCTTCTTTTCACTAGTCACTACCAATATAATGCCAAGATGGCCAATAATCACTTACCAAGGGATATCCTGTCAGTACCTCTCTACCATCCAGCAAGTGCATGCTTAATTATGGTTCTGCTTAATGGTGCCCCACTCACCATGACTGATGAGATGTTTCTTAAAATGAAGGAAAATGGCTATCTTGCTCTGTTGTGGCTGATCTGTTGATGGCCATAACAAACTTTCTGTACTTAGACTTGCAGTACTATGTAATTGCATTTTAGTAGCTTTCATGACACTGAAAAAAACATCATAATTACTTTCTGATAATAAGAGTATAAAAAGCTGGAAATTGATTTTAGATATTTTTTAGAATAGTGGTTTAGAAGTGAGTGTATGTTACATATTTCTTTTTCTTGCTAGTTGCTTGATGTGGACCCACAAGAACTTGGGGAAGAAGATGGTGCTAATGTTGATTTGGATTCCCAGCGTAAAGGAAAATGTGCAGTCATTAAAACCTCTACTAGACAGGTAAACTAGAATATGTGAAAATTTTAGCATAATTATTTGAATATGTAAGTTCAAGATTTTTTAGTTTTAGTTGAACTCTAAAAAATTAGTCGAGCAGAGTTTTTAAAATTATGTTAAGTTTAAATAATAGTAAAATTCAATCTTTTTCATCTTTTTTTTTAAAGATTTTTTTATTAATCCTACAATTCTGATATAAGAATATTTTTTATTTCCCAGCTTTTTACTTAATCTTAAAAGGTGAATGTTAAGAAGCTGTCAATGGTAATATCCTGTTATGGTAGTTGATAAATTGGTAGCATTTCATTATAAAAGATTGCACATTAGCTAGAAAATATTTATTGGCAAAAGCAAATCATCAGTTCAAAAGCATATGATAGCAAACTGATTTATCTAGAACAGACCTGCGCAAACTTTTAGCTAAAGGCCACATAAAAAACTAAAACAGTATGGCGGGCTGCATAAAGAATTTAAATCGAAAATGTGGGCCACCAAAGAATTATATAATCAATAACTTATGTATAACAAAGAAAAAAACAAAACAACCTAAAGTGAAACATAAACAGTATAATTTTATTAAAATTAATTGTTTTGATGAAAATTCACTTTGCAGAAGTTGGACTTCTAGTCTTTATATGTTCTTTTTCTCTTCCAAACTAATTCCATTCAAATGAAAAAAAAAAATTAAATGTCATTCAAAATAAATTAATTTGTCATTAGTAGCTTGTGGGCTGCACTAAAAGAGGTTCTAGATGAGGCCTGGGCAAACTACAACATATGGGGCATAGTTTGCCCAGGCCTGATGTCATTTTCAGTTACATTGATATATACAGTTAATGAATTTTGATTTTTTTTTCTTCACTCATATGGCTGAAAGGAAAGAACCTTATTTTCTGTGCATCAAATAACAGAGTTGCATTCAACCAGTCTAAAAGCTCACTATTTTTTTTTTGCTTGCTTTGGCTAAAACAGTTTATCATCATCATCTTTTGGATTGATGATGATTAATTTGATAAACTTTTTGAAATATTGTTTATGAATTGAGCATTTTGTAACAGGTAGATTTTTTTTATTTCTTGACAGTTAACTATTATGTGATTGATAGTTGAGTGTATGATTATTTTTAACCCATTTGCCTCTCATTTAAATGCCACTCAAGTACAACTGAAACTGGATTTAAATGTCTGGAAAGTAGAAGAAATATCTAGGGATATTAAAACATCATAGAAATAAAAAAAAAAAAAATTGGGAAAAAAAAATCAATGTTGTGTGACACATTAGTGTGTACAATTAGAGCTCATCAACAGATTTTTATGTCCACAAAAATCATTTTTTTGCACAATTATTTAAAAAGTGTTTTTATCATCCTTAAGCTATGGCTTTCTATGCAGGAGAGTGATAGCTTATGCATATTAGAAAGCATAGATAACCTTTAAAGGAAGCGTTTCTATTATATCCAGCCCTATCATGATCCTTTTGAGGTCTGTGATTTGAACACAGCCCATTATGCAGCAAAGTGTTATTCAGGAGAAAACAAATGAAATATCCCAAGGAATTATATGCATTTACTAGTAAAAATGCAATATTGTATATTAATTTGACTAAAGATTTGTCCATTGTGCACAATTATTTGTTTTTAGCACATATTGGTCATTATGCTCTTTAACCAGGTCCAGATCTAGATGATCTAGATGTGATAAAAAAGGTGAGGGGAAAAGGGGCATGGGCCCCTTTTCCCCTCACCTTTTTTTTATAATATAATCATATTCTCCATTATAGTAAATAATGCTAAAACTAAAATAGGGGTAAAAAATATTAAGCACATATAACACCTTTTTTTTTTGCAAGGAACTGTTTTGAAGACCAGTGAAAGAGAGAAATAATATAATGGAACAGGATTTTGGCACTATCTAATTATTTAGTACCTCCACCCTTAACTTGTTTTCTAGATCCAAGCCTGACTTTAAATGATACAGATATTCTCATGAAAAATTCTGTAAATAGCAACATTAAATATCTAGTCCAAAAAATTAATTTTTATGGAATATACTTCCACTTCCCTAGATGAGGTGGGCAGTTGACCATTGTACACTTGACTTGGTATGAAGTCTGTAACACTCTTGGCTTGTAATATGCGGTTCCCAGATTCAAGTCCTAACTGTGCCTGTGTTGAGAATTTTGTCCACTAATTCCCATTCTACCCTTATTGAGAAAGGGGACACTATTGAGTTTGGAAAGACAGTGTCTGGCAGATGGAATCTTAAGCTGTAACCTCAGGTGCAGGAGAGCCAGAGAACTATATCCTGTGCTCTTAATGACTACACTGGATGTCCTTGACAGAAGTCTTCCATCTGTCTCCTAATAGCTATCCTGTGGATTCTTTTGTTGCCCAATTTTCTCTCCTTGTGATCTGGCCATTTAGCCCATTCTGTGCGAAAAAGTGTTTCTCAGAGGTAAAACAGCCCAGCCTCCATAGACAGCCTTTTCTGTTACACTTAGGTACAGATTTCAGATTCATTCTGAATTTCTCTGTACTTTAAGCTACTTTGTAGACTAATTAATTAACTCACAGATGACCAATTTGTTCTTCAATTAATATGTCTAGTTGACTGGTTAGCTGCATTACTTTGAACAACCTCAGTTTCTGGTGGTGTAAGGAATTTATATATTATGATGCATATAATGGTAAAAATTTTTTTTTTACTTTTTCGTTTAAGTAAAAGCCATCCCTTATGTCTTGTATAAAGGCATGCCTCATGCAACTTTCTCCATGAATAAGGCATTTCCTGTTGTAGAAGTGGACTCAGGTCTGAGATCTGAGTAAACTGTTAGAAACTAACAGAAATTATGTACTTTGAACTTGTATAGTTTTAAAACACATTGCGTAGTGGATCAGTTTCTGCATAATGATCATTATACATCCACCAAGCAGCAATGATATAATATTGATGATCTTTCTAATTAGAACTTCTCAAATGACAGCCCAGGAGAATTTACAAAAAAAAAATAAACAACAAACCATTTCTTTTTGAAAAAAAAATACCCTACAAAATTGTGTGAAGTTTTTTTACTCCTTCTTCCTACTCTATTTTATCTTCCTCCCTAACTTACAGAATAATTAGAAATTAAGAATAAAAAAGACCCTCCTGAAAATGTAATTTAGCTCTATTCCAGATCATTCATAATTTATAGCAAAGGATTAGTAATAGCAAGGAATCCAAGAGAGATGGGTATACAATGTACTCTGATGTGACATTTGCATATAGATATCCAATGCACCTGAAAAAAAACATTCAAATCTATATGAACCATATACAATGTGTTAGTATAACAAAACTTGACTGTTCATTTGTATGTTTTTATGTATTGGAATAAAAAAATAAAACTATGAATTTTTATATATATATATAGAATTTTTTTTTATATATATGTAGCCATTCCATGGCTAAGTGGTTAGCATACTTGGCTACTGATCTAAGGGACCTGGGTTCGAACCCCGGATAAGGCATGGATGTTTGTGTTGTTTTTCTGCTGAGGTCCTGCCATCCTCACAGATCTTCTACTATGGCATATAAACTGACAGGCTCCTGTCAGACCTCTGTGGCAAGCAGCTGATTGAGGGGGTATATATATATATATGAGGGTGGATCATTTAATTTGTAGACTGCCATCATAAACAATTAAATTTTTTATACCAGTTAATACATGATATGTGGCAGCACGGTAACTCTTCAAGGGCATGGGTTGGGTTGTTTTACCTCTGAGCGGCACTTTTTTGCACACCAAGGGCTAAATGGCCAGGTCACATGGACCCCGAAGGCTCAGAGAAGGTTGGGGGAGGGGACCCACTGGAACAGCTGTTGGGAGACAGATGGTAGCCTCCCGTCAAGGCCATCCAGCGTGTTCTTTAACGTGCACAGGGTATGGCTCTCCCGCACACGGGGCCACGGCTTAACGTCCCATCCGACGGACGGCGGCCTTTCCAAGCCCATCGGTGTCCCCTACTGACCGTGGGCAGGGCGGGGAATTTTGCGGAAATAAATCTCAACGCTGACCCAGCTGGGACTCGAACCTGGGAACTACAGATTACGAGCCTGGCGCGCTACCGACTGAGCCACCCCCGCCCCCTTTCAAGGGCATGGAGCTGTGTGTGCAGGTTGAAACATAATATGACAGCAAGTAATAGCAGAACAGTACACAGTCTTTCATTTTCTAGCTTTTAAAAAGTGTTCATTTTATTTATTTATTTATTCTTTTTTTTGGCAGGATATGGCTGTTATGGAAATTGAACAGCAGTATGTCAAATGTTACTGTATTTGCCGAGGCTTAAATGGTGCACAATCCTGAAAATGACTCAAGTATATGGATAACAATACTTGAAACAAAGTGTGATTTTCAGTTGGCACAAACGCTTCACAGACTAATGTGATTCTGTGGAGGATGACCAAGATCTGGGCAACCAAGCATTGTTCTCCTTACACTAGAGTCATTTCTACAACTGTGTGTGCACCACTTAATCCTCGCTGAACACAGTAGCATATCACATATTTCTGCTGTTTCCAGATAAGCTGCAGCCTGCAAATAATCCCACACACAAAATAAATCCCTTTCCAAAGTGAGAAAATGACAGACCAAATGCAAACTGTTCTGCTCTTACTTGTGACTATATCACATGTTTTAATTTGCACACACTTCTCTGTACTTGTGAAGAGTCACTCTGTTGCTTATATCATGTATTAACTCACACAAAGAGCTGCTAAATGTTTGTGATGGTAGTCCACACATTAAATGATCCAGGTATGTATATATTGATTTCTGATATTTCACAACTGTGTTTTGTGCTATTATATTATGAAAATTCTTGATATTATTATTTATTGTTTATTATTATATTATTTATTATTATATATTACATATTTTAGTTGAAAGATGTGTAAAAATGTTTTTTATATCTGGATTTTTTTTTTCTTTTCCTTAGACTTATTTTTTACCAGTAATTGGATTAATAGATGCAGAAAAACTTAAACCAGGAGATTTGGTGGTGTGTATTTACTTAATACATTTTGATAAATAGAATCTTTTGCTTTTTCATTTGTGTATCATTTATAAAATATATAATGCAGTTATACTTACTTCTGTATTAAACATAGCAAAATATTTTTTGTAGGGTGTAAACAAAGACTCTTACCTTATTCTGGAAACATTGCCACAAGAGTAAGTATATAAAATATTATTTTGTTATTAAAAGTACTTGAAACTCAAGTCTTTTGGCAATGAAATCTGTATTTAGTATTGATATTAAAAAAGTTTTCTTTTCCAAAGATAAATTTGCAAGAATATAAATGAGGTTAATCTGTCATTCACAGAATAAAGACCCACTTTTGCCCATTATACAGGAACCCTGCTCAGTCCAATTAATCCATTCCAGAGCCTTCTGTTTTATCTGAAATTTACTAATTTTTTGCTATTTACAGCCCCATAACATCTGCTTTTATTAGCACAAAAATAGAATGCATATTTTAACTTACCTGGTCAAATAAATATAAAAATATTACATTTGCAAAAAAATATTACTGCGAAATTCTATGCATGGGTTACATGCAAAAATAAGATTTTTCCAATGACCAGTTTTGGTAGCATACAGTAAACCACATATAATTGTAATTGTTTGTACTGTATAATGCTTGTAAGTGTAATAAATTCATGGAGTGCCTGTGACTTAAGATCAAAAGGTAAAGGAATTCAGTTACATGAAAACATTGATTTTTGGATCTGATGTGCCACTATTTTAGCTAGATGATTAAAACAAATAGGCTTGCATCTCATGTTTGGTGATTTTGAGCAGTAATAATTTATTTGACACATTAACTTGTTTTCATCTGAAGACTAGAGAAAGAGTTCAGGGAAAAATTTAAATATTTTTTGGTATATATGAAAAACCATTTTCATTATTTTTGAAATTGATAATAACAATTAAATCACACACTAGTGAATTCAATATTAAGAGCAAACATATAATGTTTTTTTTTTCCAATATTTTAATATGCAGTATTTCTGTATTCCTATTCTGTTGCTTTCTGGTCGACAGACATCTTATGAACAGTTAGCTGAAAAAATTTTGTTTTGCTCTGAGTGGGACTTGAACCATCTCCTGAATATATGTCAGATGTTCTAAACCATTAAACTATCATCGGTTAACTCTTCCTCAGCTAATTCTCAATAATTCTCAGCTTGTGATTGATTGACTGTCTCTTAATTCAACATCATTGAGCCAACTAGATTGTTTATTCCTGGTATAGATGGTACCATACAGGATATATTCTCTATCCTATCATAACAGGATATCTCTTGTGCTACTCTGCTATTGAACACATATCTTGTTCAACATGAAATATTCTGTTCTAATTGATCTTATAGTATTTTACAGAAAAAAAAATTCTAGTCAAAAATAAATTATGCTCCACTAAGTACCATTTTAAATGTGATTCCTAATGCACATGATTTATTTCTTTTACTTAATAAAAAGATCCTTTTATAATGTACATTTAGCAAGCATAAACAAAATAAAAGCAAACCATTTTTTTCCTATGAAAACAGTAGGTTTAACTTGTGCAGCAGAGTTCCAGAGCATACAAATGTACATTGTAGTTTATTTTTATAGTTCATGTGGTTTAAATATTGGGAAGATAATTCCATAGCCCATGGCTGCTTGAGGATGATGATGAAATATTGGGATTTCTAAAAAAACCCATGATTAATCTACAAACACATCATTGAGAGTCGATGTAAGTGATAAGAGTAGTTTAGAATTTGAGTTACACTCATATTTATGCTTCTAAAGTATTAAAATATTGACATCGAAGGCTGTTTAGCAATAGGATATTTCACCTCCTCCACCTCCAAAAGACATTTTTGGTAAGCCTAGTGATCCATAGTTTTAGAAATATCACCACAGTATAAATAAGTAAAATACCCCCTCAAGCAGCTGCTTGCCACAGAGGTCTGACAGGAGCCTGTCAGTTAATATGCCAAAGTATAAGATCTGAGAGGATGGCAGGACCTCAGCAGAAAAACAACACATACAACCATGCCTTATCCGGGGCTCGAACCCAGGTCCTTTAGATTCAAAACAAGTTGAATCTCCTCTCACCTGCTCTGCAGTGTTATGCTTATGATTCGAATGTGACTATAAAGTCTGATGAAATTGCTTCCTCACTTTTAACCAGGTATCTTGCAGCATTTAAAAAATCTAAATTGAGACTTTTCAGTGAAATATAAAATTCACATCAGACTAATGCTCTTTAGAATTAAACTTAAATATACTGCAATTTAATGCTGAATGTTATTCACATAATTTGTAATGAATTTTCAACATTGCCATTCTCAAGAAAAGAGTATTTTCAGAAAATAGTAAGTTATTGTAAAATCAAATATATTTTATGCCAAATAATTGAAGAGTGCAAGAAATTGCAAAGGTTTTAATGCCACTTGGATTTCACAGTGAAAGTCCAAAAAAAAAAAACAATCATTTCTTTGTTATAAGTGTCTTAAAACTGAAGTTTGAGAAATGTGCTTAGGTTAAAAGAATTATTTTTAACATTGAGGCTCTGAAACACCCAGAAATGGCCAAGGGGAACTATGATAGGTTTCTTAGTTATTATGAAAAATGACACTATTATTATTAAAATAACACTATCACTACAAAATATTTTTATAAGGGGGTTTGTGAGGTTATATATTACTATGAAAGGGGTTCACAGGACAAAAAAAGTTTCAGCAATATGTCTTTCCAGGGCATCCCATAGATATTCTATTGGATTGAGATTTGAGAGAATGGAGAACACATTTGTTAGATACCAGAAAAAAGGTCGCTAGCTTGAGGTAGGTGGACATTGTCAAACAAGATCTTGTTAGAATTAGCCTGAAGTATGGTCTTTCCTCAAAGTAGATGTATTCGGGGAAATTAAATTACACAATCGGATTGGAGTTGTGCTGTCTTATTGGAGATGAGTTCAGCTTGGGCTTTGTTGGGCTGAGCCTGAAACTGCATGGGCACAAAATAGCACAGATGACTTTGGGCTAAGGCTCATAATAATTTTTATTTGAAATATATATTTGAAATATTATTTGAAATATTTCTTGTAATTGTGGGAAAAAAGTTAAAAATATAAAATTTTTTAAATTATAGTTCCAACCTTTTAATCAGTCTTTAGTAATTAAAAATAAGCACCATATGGCTTTTGATTATTTTTAATGTATTCTGCATTTTAGGATGATGTCACCCAAGAACTTTGTTTCTGCTACTATTTATAATATTTTTCATTTCAAATAATATTTTAATTTTGTCCCAAAATTATTATAATTAGTAATATAAGAATAATATAAATGATTTAGTGACATGCATTTCTGCATATGTGTCTTATGATGCATCATAAATATCCCCCCCCCCCCTAAATTGGAGCTCAGACTCTCAACAATTATTGAAATGATTCAGGCTTGGTCAGACATGGGCAAAAAAAAATTGAGCCTGAACTCATCTCTACTGTCTATGTATGTAGTGTACTTGTACCAATAGGAAATGAATATAATGTTTATTCATTTTTTGTAATGATAGAGTCATATAAATGCTAGTGGAGATATTTTAAGAAACATAATTATCTAATTTCTATAGTTTGGAACATTGACTGAAGTTTTTGTTGCATTATTCTCTATAAAGTTTCATTTTGAAACATATTTCCTATATTTATCAAGGTATGATTCAAGAGTAAAGGCAATGGAAGTTGATGAAAGACCTACAGAGCAGTACAGTGATATAGGTGGTTTAGATAAACAGATACAGGAGGTTGGTATATTGTTGCTTTTAATTTTCATCAGATACGAATATATCACTTTGAGTATTAGTCTTTCTGCAGTCTAAATAAAAAACTTCATTTTTAAAGCACAAATTTTAATATATCTCCTTTTTTTGGTCTCTATACAACTTCTGAAACAAAAACTACTTTAAATCATTAGACAATAGAATAATTCTCAAGATTATTAAATATTGCAATAATTGTTCTTTTCCATTTTTTGTATAGACCCATACAAATAGTAAAGATATTTGTCATTTTTACTGCATTTCGTTATATACTGGAATTAGTAGAATTAGTAAAGCATTTAGAGGAGGCTGTTGCATTAGCTGTCTTTTTGTATCTTAATAAGAAAAGTATACAGTGCAGAGATTAATCCATATTTTATAGACAGCATCATTATAATTAAAATTTGAGCACCACCAGTTAATCATAAGAATCATTTATGAGTAAATTATCTGTGCATAGAAAGAAAATACAAATCGTGATAATTTTGCATTTTTTATACATTTGCTTCTACACACACCAACCACTGAATTAGAAACCATTATCCAGTACCGAGTTAGACCTCCTTTAGCCCAAATTGTATCACATATACGGTTTGGCGTAGATTCTACAAGGTGTTGAAGTGCCTTTATGTCTTCAGCGTACCAAGCGTTCACCAGACAGTCTTTTAATTGGCTCAGATTTGATGGAAGAAGATTTTTCTCCCGGATCTTTTTTTCGAACATGTCCCATGCATTCTCAATGGGGTTCAGATCCTGGCTTTGTGGTGGCCAGGGAAGATGGTGGAAGTTGCTTTCATGCTCACTGAACCACTGCTGAACACATCTTGCGTGATGAACAGTAGCATTGTCGTCCATGAAACAGCCATCACCTGCTGGATAAAAAGTCAACATTGCAGGGAATGGACTTGATTGGCAACAATGTTCAGATAATCCTTGAAGGACACCCGACCCAGCAATATCAGGAGACCTGTTCCTTACCAACAGAACATGACCCACATCATGACACCACCTCCAGAACCTTGAGTTGTGTTTACAAGGCAGGCTGGGTTCATTGCTTTATTGGGCTCCAGCCAAACTCTCTGCATACTGTTGGTGCAGAACAAGGTATACCATGACTCATCGGACCATATGACTTTTTTTCCATTCTTCCAGTGTCCAGTCATGGTGTTCCTGACACCACTGTAGATGAACTTTCCAGTTCTTCGCAGAAATCAGTAGTTTCTATGTAGGCATGCAACTGACAGCCTTCATTGAATGCTTCAGTCAATTGCTGCACACAGGAAGTCCTGTTTCTCCATACAAGCCTTCTCAGATGATGGTGATCTCTTTCCTGACAGATTGTTGTTGTGTCACACTTACACCTCTCAGACAAGCAATGTGAGTTATTTTTCCACTGATTAAAAACTCAAGATATCTCGCCTTTTGAGAAACCAATCAGCTCTGCTGTTTTTAAAAATGTCACTCCAGCCAGATGAGCACCCCCAATAAGCCCTTTATCAAACCCCAAAAGATCCTTTGTTTTTCCCATTGTGATCAACACTACTGACGGTTACTTACGAACAACAGTCTTAAATAGTTGCCTAGATCACATGGTGATGCACATGACGACGTATTTTACATATACGCTGCACAGGTGATGTTTATGTACATCTGCATAAAGGTTTCTAATTCAGTGGCTCATGTGTAGATAGGAAATCAGACGGAATCAGTAATTTCTAAAGGAAAACGTTCAATGACAAAATCAATAAACTTATTAGGGGAATGATTCTAGAAGATGATTTTTTCTCCCTTTGGTTTCCAAAACCTGTGTGTTAAATAGTTCTAAACTTTTGAAAAAGAAAAAAGTAAGCTTGAAATAGATGTTTAATCATTAAAAATATATACTCAAGAGCAAAAGTTAATTTATGCACTGGTTTTCTTTGAAAAATATAGGGAATAAAAAAATCAAACTGTTTCCTTATGTGATGGGGTGAATATGTAAATCAGTGGTAAAACCACTTCAGAGACTCCAAACAGGCAAATGGACTATTGGTACTAAAGGTACCCTTCCAGCTTTGTGTATTGTTCATTTTTTGCCCATGAATTAAGAGTCCTAAGTTTCGTTAAAAATATCTGAAAAACATCATTTAGATGACTCATTAAGGTGGTGTGCTTATTGGGAGAATGGAAGCTTGAAAATGTAGCCAAATGATTGAATCTGTCCTGCATAGAGATCTCCAAGATCTGGACATAGTTTCAAGATACAGGTGATGCCATTAAAAGTCCTATACAAGATTATCCAAAAGTTGTAACATTTGAGATGATTGGTGCCTGACTTTAACTGCTAGGCATCATAGAGCACTGATAGCTCCCCAATTTGCTTTAGGGCTTGCTTCATTCACAGGAAGTAGAATTTCAAAGTGAATCATTTCCAGAAGGTTCAAGAGAGGAGCTCTATGCAAGATGTTGGACAGTAAGTATCCCCTAAATCCCTCCAACAGAATAACATGTGAATTGATATACACAATGTGCATAACTCTAAAGAACAGTGGGAATTTTTTTACTGAAGAGTCAAGATTCAGCTTGTAGACTGATTCTTGACAAACATTCATCTGGAGAAAGTGTAGGACATGGTATCATCTGTCTAACATAGGGAAGGTGGATGTTGGGGAAACCAATGCAGATGGGTGGTTTAATGCTCTGGGCAGACATCAATATTATGGCCACACCAACCACCATGTGTTTGATATAGAATCTATGATTATCCATAGGTAGTGGGATAATATCCTTGAACCTGATGTTCTCCCATATGAGGGTTCAGTGAGTTCCTTATTCACGTTATTTAGCAATAAGGTGTGTATATAGAGCTCACCTGGTTAATCATATCTTGAACATGAATTGAAACATATTAAACACATGGAGTGACCTGCAAGATACTCCCCTCCCCCAAGTCTAGAGTCTGGGATACCTTGCTGAGGCAGACTGAAGTCTCAGCTCTCCTACTAGAAGCCTTAAAAGATCTCAGCCAAACAGCTCTTTTGCACCTGTGAACTTGACTGCTTTAGAAATGGGGCAAGGGTCTCTCAGTCAGTAGTGTGCCAGGTTCATAATCTGCAATTCCCAGGTTCGAGTCCCAGCTGGGCCAATGTCGAGATTTATCTCCCCAAAACTCCTTGCCTGCCCTCAGTCAGTAGGGGACACCGATGGGCTTGGAATGTGTGGGAGAGCCATATCCTGTCGGAGCTCCCAACTGCTGTGATTTTTTCAGATTTTCTCTGATTTTTGGTTTAAAATCCAAAAATCTGAATTGGTCATTGAAAATCCAATTTTTAGCGCTTTTCAGTTTAACCCTTACAAAAATCTGCTCCCAGATTTTCAGTATTTTTGCCCTTTTCCCAAATGGCGAATGTTAATGAAAGGGAATAATTGTTTCCAATTTAGCTCTTTTACTGTACTAAAAGTGCAGCTGTGTCCCCACTCCCTAATCTATGCTTGCTTGTGGGACTCACCTGTACATCAGTCAGAGGAAATCTCTATAAGACTCCAGCTAATCATTTCCAGACAGAATACATGGCAAAGTCCACACCTAAATTCTTTTACAGAGTTGAAGTCTGTAGATTGTTTCTGAATGGTGTTTACTACTATACACAACCCCCAGCTCTGGCCAACTAACACTAGTTGGATTACTTAGAATCGGAAACTTCAGGGTGAAGGAGATAATACAAATTAGAGAATTTCCCTGATCTGATCTGTGGAATGTAATTGATATTGCAACTTGAATGGGTTTCCTGCGCATGTCTATTGTTATATAGGTTGGGCTAATGGGTTGATAAGAGATTAATGATAAACTTTTCTTTCGCCAAAGTTGAGGCAAGTTAACAGCTAGGCTACTGCTCTGACAACTGATAATCAATATGTAGGGGCACCTGCAGTTTATGGCCATCATTTCACTAGATGGTGCCATGATTGGTAACTGAACGTTCTTAAAGTAACAAGTGAATAATGTACAGTATAATAGCTTTTCATCATATTAAACAATTTATTGGATTGTCTGTTGATATGTTTTGTGTGGCCTTGATTTCAGAAAAGGGGTGAGTTATTCATGTAATTTTATTTTTATTAATGCAATTTGTATTTAATTCCCATCTATGTAACATAATGGTATAAATTTTACCTCAGAAAAGTACTGAAAGTTGCAGATGATTTATGATATTTAGTTAATGCATATTCCCTGTTTTTGCATTAAGGGGGAAATGGGATTATTTCTTTAGTGATATGCTCTTTTTAAAATGGTTATCTCTGATAGAATTATTTAGTTCCAGTGGCTATTTTATACTCTGGATCAGTGGTTCATATTTGTGATAATTCATGTGTTTCTGGGGGCTTTTTTGTAGTGTGGATCAGCAGTCAATTGTTTACAATTTAGTTTTCTGTTCTTGTTATAAGATTGGTTTGTTCTACAGAGTGGGTAAAAATGGTGGAATGGTTGTTCTTTGTTTAGCAGTTAAGATTAAATGATTAAATGGTTGTCTCTGATAATTTTGTTCTGTTTTTTTTTTCTTAAATCGTCGAATGTCAATTCATTGTTTAGAAGTATGTGCTTGTTAGAATAGCTATCTCTGAGATTATTGATTTTTGAGAATTTTTTTTACATTACGGAATGAATATTCGTTTGTTAGTGATAATAGGCTGTTGAATCAAGTAGCCTTGGATGGTACTGGCAGCATTTGTCGCATAATACTATGTGTAGTTGGAAAAATATGCCTTAGATACTATTACTTCTGGTGGTTTTCTTTTATTTGTGGAAACAAAATATTATACTTAGAAATAAGTGTTAATCATTGTATTCTTTACTTAGTGTATTCTTGTTGTATGGTGTCTTCACTACTAATAATATGATAGTTTAGGTTATTATTTGTAGAACTTTCTAAGAAGTTGAATATTCCTTCTAATGTGATATTGGAACACATTTTTATTAATTTAAATCGAATATTGTGTTTTTTTTTATGGAAGTAATTTTAAGAAACTTGTTATAATCTGGAAAAATTAATTCTTTTCGTCGCTACTAGGAGTCTGAAAGTTGAATGGTCCGTCAAGACATAATGCATCATTTCATTGCTTTAAAAAAATGGTGCCTGAGAACCATAAATTGCAGATCTGCTGTGCTCCGATTTCCTCTGATTTTTCATTCTTCCGACTCAATTCTTGTCAAACCTTGCATAACGTCTTCAAGGTTGACAGCTCTGTGCACGTCAAAGAACACTGGATGGCCTTGATGAGGCTACACCTGCCCCCTAACAGCTGTCCAGTGTGTCCCCTTCCACAACCTTCTCTGAGCCCTAGGCATCCTTGTGACATGGCCATTTAACCCATTATGTGCAAAAAAAGTTCTGATCAAGAGGTAAAACAAACCAACTGCTCCACAAATGTAGTCATTATTGACAGTATGAGGAGGCATTGTAAGTCCTGCATTGCTGTCATGGGTAATTAAAAGGCCCTTATTGAAACTTTATTGCTGAAGCCACTTCAATGCTGTTAACCTGCATAATTAGCCAAAAATGCTTAAAAAGGCAATTAGTATGAGTAAAAAAAAATCAGTTTTTTTAAAATGTAAAATTTTAAGCTGACCTTCATATTTATATAATATTAAAAATCGACATTTAAGAGATAATAACAATGCTTACCTTTTCAGTTTATTCGTGAACTTGATGCATTAGAAAATAAAAATGTTTGCTATCCTCCAAACTTTCGTTTACAAGAGTCCAAAGTATGGGACTACCATGGACATGTTCTATTTATAGCCAGCACCTCCACCAGCTAACTGTTCACCTCCAGTGGGCTAATTAACTTGCTCATGATGTTAGATTCACCTTGGTATTTCTGAATTAGATGTGAAGTTTGTTGAAGCATTTTTTTTCCATTTTGGAGGTTTTTGTCCATTACTGTGAAAGTGCAACTGTGTTTTTTCATATTAGTATATTCTGTGGTTTAAAGCTGTTTCAATATTTCTAAATTATTTTTATTACTTATTGTTCATATCTTACTAAAAAAATATAAAAGGAAAAAAAAATAACTTTTTTTTAATGCATGATCAGCCAGTTAATAGCAATGTAAGCTTAATTTTGATTTGAAACTTAGTGCATTATGCAGTTTGATGCATTCTTCTTTGAATAGTAATGGGCAAAAACTGATGTTTTTCGTGATAAAGGTTTGATTTCTGTTTTAAACTTATAGTGCACATGTAAAGTTTGATGGATTCTTCTTCACATATTGTTGGGCAATAATTTTTTTGCATTATTTATTAGTTTCTTATTTATTTTAAAATGTGTTTGCAAAATCTTCCAATGGATGTTTTTGGATAATGTTAATCCTAAACATTGTTTTTTTCTCCAGAAATATTTTGTTTATTTTGATAGTAAATCAGACAAATTTTTAGACTACACTGATTCAGAAGTGGGATATCGATTTCAAGGAGAGCATAATATTAGTGATGTAAATTTTTTCGCTTTGCTACTTCTGGAATTATTTTTATTGCTTCTCAAATACACCAATCAGCCAATACATTAAAACCACCCCTGTGTTATGCAAAGAAGCGCATGTGCAGCCAATCATTGTCATGTGCCTAGGTCGTGAATGATAAATATAATACCTGGGTTGAAGCTCTCACAGGCAGTATTTTGTTTCATCTCAACATGGGGAAAGCAAAGAATTCATCTGATTTCATCAAAGGCCAGATCATTATGGCAAGATGCCTTGGTAAGAGCATCTCCAAAACAGCGACGCTGGTAGGCTGCTCATGCTATGCCGTAGTTAGTACCTATCAAAGATGGTCTGAAACAGGTGACACTTTGAGCCATCGACAAGGCGTGGGCTGGCCACGCCTCATTTATGCTGGAGGTCAACGCAGGCTATCTCGTCTTGTCCATAGCAACAGGAGAGCTACTGTGGCTGACATTACCCATAATTTCAGTTGTGGTAAAGGTCCCAATGTGTCAAAACACCCAGTTCATTGTAAGCTCTTGGATATGGATCTCTGCAGCCGCAGAGCCATTCGTGTGCCTATGCTCTTAGCTGTTCACCGTCATTAACGCTTGCAGTGGGCACGTAATTATCAACATTGGACCATAGAAGACTGGAAGAGGGTCACATGGTCAGATAAATCACATTTTCTGTTACACCATGTGGGTGGACGAGCTTATGTGTGACGTTTACCCACAGAAGCCTTCTCACCTGGATGCTCTATGGGATGCATCCAGGCAGCAGGAGGGAGTGTGGTGATCTGGACAATATTTTCTTGGGGAACACTTGGACCAATTATCCCTGTAGAGCCAACTCTGACAGCTATCACCTACCTGAATATCGTGGCTGACCAAGTGCACCCCTTTATGGCGACTGTATTCCCTGGCAGAGATGACATCTTTCAACAAGACAATGCCCCATGTCACACTGTGAAGAAGGTTCAGGAATGGTTTCTAGAACATGATGAGGAATTCCATTTATTGCCATGGCCCCCAAATTCACCAGACATGAATCCTATCGAGCATTTGTGGTTTGAGTTGGAGAAATGGGTACGAGTAACATCACCCCAACCACGTAATTTATGGGAACTGCGGAATCTTCTGTTGCAGTCATGGTACTAAATATCAAGTGACACCTAACAGCATCTTGTTGAATCTATGCCTCATTGGGTGAGAGCTCTTTTGGCAGGGAGAGGAAGACCTACATCATATTAGGTAGGTGGTTTTAATGTTTTGGCTGATTGGTGCATGTGCTGTAATGAGAAAGAATAATCAATTTAAAACTTGACTGAAAATGAAATCATTGACTGTTATGGTATACATGATCTCAAATAAAAATATTGGATTAGGATATTACATTGGGAATTTTAAATGATGGGACTTGTTTTAGTATTATTTGTAATTAACTTCATAACTAGCTTTAAGAAATTGCAATTTTTTTGAACTGAAATTTTTGCCATTGTTTAGAAATTCAACTTTTTTTTTGTAAAAGTACCTAATGTAAATAATCAGTAAATGATTTAATCTCTATTTTAGTGCTTAAATTAAAACCTTATATACTTTGTAATATTTTTTATTATTTCACAATTTAGTTTTTTCACACTATTTAATTCTTTACTCTATTTTAGTTCTATATTTTTAAGTTTTAAAATTATTTTGTTTTTAAAGGAAAATAATTTTTTTTGTGACACTACCCAGTTTTAGAGTTTGACAATGCCAAAAATCCAGGAATAGGCATTTGTGTTTGCATGAATAATTAAAAAATTTTGGAAACAATAAATTAAAGTTTTAAGTAATAATACAGACATTGCAAACTTTTTTATATTCAAACAATAAAATACTTTAGAAAAATAACAAAATTTTTAAAATAAAATTTACTGAAGTTAAAATGGAAAAAAATAAGTAATACTTCATGTTTTTCAAAATGATGCTAATAAATTTTATTCTATTTTTCTATTCTTTGAATTTTTCCCATTTTGCTAATCACAATAAAGTTTCTTCCTTTATGGTGCATAACATGACCTATTTCTGTCAATCGGTTATTTTGGCAAAAAAAAAATTCTGAAGTTAAATTTTTTATTTGACTGAGCACAGTTGACAAAATGTCTTAACCTTTCTCAAATCATATGTTTCCTATTCAGAAAGAAATTTCCTTTTTATTCATATATAATAATTTGGTTCATTAGTATTTTAAACACTTTTTGCATATTTTTTTATTATATCATTTTGAAAAAGTCCTACTAAAATCAGTATATTTAATAATATTTATTTTCATTTATGTTAAAATTTTATTTCCATAAAATCTGGAATTAAATGCTGTTTAATTTGGTATATAGCATTCTATATTTCCTATTGTTAGTTATTTTGCAAAAATAGTTTTAAAGTTCACTTTTTTTGACAGTGCATTTGAAAACAAGCCTGGCCACATGGTACAATTCAGTTTTTTAGCCATGGCACTGTAAGAGTTAATGCAAGTTTTCTCCTTCTTGGACTTACTTTTTTACCTATGTATGAACATGATAATTAATCTTATCGTTGTTCATATTTTAATCTTTATTCCTATGCAGAATTGTAAATTGCACAACAACTTACCTATATATAAATTTGCCTTAAAACCTATAGAAATGTGTTTGATGATTTGACATTTTTGTATTTGTATCTTTTGTGCTCAAGTGAGTGGTGGCTTGTGGTAGCCATGGTCGTAATTTGCGTCTTGCATTTTTTTTTATTTTATCGCTAATAATTAGTAAACAATGATCATTATGTATTCATGCATTATTATGATTAATAGTTAATATATTACACCCTACCAGGTCTAGTGGTTAGTTCACCTGAATATTAAGACTAGTGGACTTGTCCTTGCATAAGTGTTTACATGTTAAATGAGAAATCAGGACAAGCCTAATATAGCTTCTAGGTTATCTCAGTACTTTTTGTAGGGAAGTACCTTTTTGTATAAAAAACATTGTGCTAAACACTGGAATTCGTTAGTTTGCATGTGCTTATAATTGCTCCAGATTTTCATTGTTCAAAATCATAATTTTGATTGTGTAAGGTTGGCAACTCTGCAATTTTAAAATAATGTTGGGTTTACCAATTTGTTTATCTTATATATATCTTTAGTGAACTTGATAAACATAATTTCCAACTACAAGCAATAGAACATAATTTATTTAAACAAATATTATTGGTTATTTGATTGTTTTGGGTGTTACGGCCAAGAGCAACTAAGGCTATTTTTCAACAACAATGTATGATTCCAAATAAGTTATTTCTCTGAATTATGTGGCTAATCTATTTTATTTTTGGGGTGAATACAGAATTGACAAACTATGATACTTGGGCACACATCATTGCCAAACCTTTGTCAAGGAATAGCAGCAGAAAAAGGTTGCAGCTCTAAATTATTATCCTACTAATTTAGAATAATAATTTAGTAAATTCTAAATACTGAAATAACTTCTAAGTACTAAATATATAATTCTCAACAAAAATACTATGATTTTAAAGTATTAAATTATAAAAAATAATTCTGAAATATTGAGGGTTTTTTGGTATTAATTTAAACTACATATATTTTCTTAAAATCTGTTTTTTTTTATATATTTTTTAAATATAGAAATTTAATTTCATAATTTAAGTATAATGTTTTTGAAATATTCAGCTGATTGAAGCAGTTGTTCTTCCAATGACACATAAGGAAAAATTTGAAAATCTTGGAATTCAGCCTCCTAAAGGTAAATGTGTTTATTATTTGCAAAATATTAGTAAGCATTTTTTCATCTTCCCTGTATTTAATGGTGTAATGAAAGTTATTTAGAATAAGTGTTTTATTGCAGTGACTTGTAAGGCACACAATTTTCTTTTGTCAAAAGTAAAAAAAAGACTTGAAAAATGTGTGATAAATTTCATTCTAATGTGTTTCAAAACATACTTTTTATATGGCACATCAGTTAAGTCTTCTGGTCTATATAACAAAATTTCCACATACAGATTCTATTACACATACCCTGTATCTATTAAAATGATAGTTACCCATTTTAAGCAGAAAAGAATTTCATAAACAATCCCTGAACGTAGGAAATCCAATGTCAACTGCAGTCATATTCAGAAGGACAAAATAAAAAACTTGCTTGAGTGGGTATTTATATTTTTATGGCCATTTTAAAAATTGCCATTCAAGAACAATGAGCCAAAACGGCATGTGTTGTATTCCTAATACAGTAGACTCTCTCTTATCCGGTCTCAGCTCAGCCGGCCTCTGCTTTAACCAGTTGTTCCAAGAAGCTGAAGCAAGTCACTGCTTGTTTTGTTTATTTGCTTCAGTTCCAAGAAGCGGGAAAGCAAGTTGCTGCATGTTTTGTTTATTGTACAGTACATATTTGCTCAGTTCCTTTTTGTGAATATTACAGTGTACTGTATGTATACAGGAGTGTGTGCTGTGATCTATTAATTATTTTGTGGTACAAAATGAGCGGGTGCAAACATAAGCATAATGTCATTATGATGGAGATGAAATTAAAAGCATTAGAACGTATTGACAAAGGTGATCCAGTAAAGCATATTTTTGATGAATTAGGTGTTGGTAAAAGCACAGAAAATGACTGGAGAAGGAATAGAAAATCTTTACAAGATTTTGGCACTCAAGTCGAGTCTGAAAAACGCTTTCTTCTCGGTGCACTCTTAAAAAGCTGAAAAATGAAATTGTCGATGATGCACTTTGGTTATGGTTCATGCAACCATAACCAAACCGAAAAGGTGCAACCGAAAAGGAATGCCAATCAGTGGGCAATCTTGAAAGAAAAAGCATTAATCCTTCATTCTAAAATCGATAATGGGGGAGATTTTTCAGCTAACGAGGGATGGCTTTCTCATTGAAAAAAAACTGCATGGTGTTCCTTTACCTTGATGTTTGTGGTGATAAATTGTCAGCTGATCCTTTAGCAGCAAAGGAATTTTCAGAAAAACTTTTAGTGCTTATTGGAGAAGGCCTATGCCTTCTCCAATAATATTCTATGCGCAGAACAAATCTGCAATGTAGATGAGACTGGGTTAAATTTTAAACTTCTTCCAACGAAAATGTTTGTGACAGTGCAAGAAACCTCAGCATCAGGATTTCAAACAAACAAAGAAAGAATCACTGTGGTTGTGTATGCAAATACTGCAGGTACGCACAAACTTCCTCTTTTTGTAATTGGGAAATCAGCAAAACCTCAAGCATTTCAATCACTTTCAAAATTCACTTGGCTACCTGAATGAGTTCAGTTTCAGAAACCCTACACTTTAAGGGCTAATTGAGAACCACATTAGTGAATGATCAGCAGAAATAGTTCAATATCATTATTATCTGATTGGAGATTAGGAGCATTTTCCTGAGCTCAAGATATAGAGAAAGGTTATTCATCATGTTACACATGGCAGTCACAGTCAAAACATGGAATCTTGAGTAAAGTTTTAGCTCTACAACTTGTCACAATTCTCTGCAGTCACAAAGAATTGAATATATTGTGGACTGAAATCTATATAAATATTAGAATCTTACATGGGCTCAAACCCAACTCAACCAGCAGGTGTAGGTGAGCTGAACATGTGCATCTGACCCAAAAAGTGAGTACTCATAGATACATTGAACTATTACTCAATTTCACAGGAAATTCCACTTTTGACTTCTTTTCTTAATTTAATGGAGGTACAAACATTCTGGTTTGTTTTTTGTAATAATGAAATAAAAAAAAGATAATTATATTAAAAAATCTAACTAGTAGACCCATAATTGGTAATTTTACTAGTTATTGCATGTTATGTATTATAGTGAAAGGCTACTCCCATGACTTAAGAACTCGGGGAAAAATTTTCAGTATTATATCAGCTAATTAAAAGCATTTATATTGATGTTTAGAAAAATATTTATCAATAATGCTCTATGGTAAAAATTTGTAATTATCAGAAATATGCATATTGATTGTCAACTCTGAAGGCTAAATAAGTAAAATGGTTGCATCTCCTGTTATTGTTTTAGACAAGGTTGTTCTTATATGTAATCTAAAAGTGTCATATCATTGGTTTTATCAGCAACAACAACTCTTGTAAATCAACAGACTCAGAGAGATATTTCCAGGTTTCTAGCCCCTAGGACAGTGTTTAAACATTACTTAATCCTTTGGAATGTTGCATTGGACTTATGCTCAGTGTTATTAAAATTATTTATTATTTAAATAATTCGCTGCATTTTAAGGAAAAGAAGATATGATAGTGTTAGACACATTTATAGTGAATTGCATATATTACCTTTAAGAAAACTATACATATTCAATATCATTACATATCTTAAAAAGCACTGGATTGAAAATGATATTAGACATATAAATTATAATACAAGAATAGCTAAACACGTAAATCTTACTTTACTTCTTCCTAAAAAAAGCCATTGTACAAAAACATTATATATATTTGGCACCAAAAATATTTAATAATTTACCTGGAAATCTTAAAGATGAAACAAACTTTCACTCTTTTAAAAAGAAGGTGAAAATTTGGATTTTTGAATATAATGATACTGAAAAACTTCTTTAAAACATGTTAATAATCATTATTTTGGTAGGTATATGTTTTGTGTTTTTGAATTTTTGTCTTTCATTATTTTGAAAATAGAATGGAAAATTATATCATATCTGCAAATTTTGTAATTAATTTGTTGCCTTTTTCAAAATGTTTTACGAAATTCTAGAAACCCACATGCGAGTTACTTGAACTCTTGTGGTTATTTTCAATGTTCCTAAAGTTGAATACATAATTTTAGAAAATATGTTATACAAAATTCCTTTATATGAAATGTATAACTTGTCTATTCAATGGGAACAAATGTCTGTGTCTAATGTCTAAACATATTCCTTTGCTACATTTCTATGCAAATTATTGTAAGTTTATTTTTATTTATTATTTTATTTCTGTTTCAACAAATTTTTGGTCCCCTGTACTTCCTGAGATACTTAATTGAATGTCCCAAATTTCGTATGCTAGTTCCCTCTATCTGACTCCATTCTGGATGAAAACATCAGGTTTGTACCTGCAGTGGGATGCTTAATATAATAATGCCTTTGGAAATGTGATTAGAATATTTTGCTATTAGAAACTTCAAATGAAGAACAGAGGATAAATACATTTTATCCAAAATAACATTTTTTTTTATTATTATTGAACCTATTTAGTTAATATTTTTACTTGCATTTTGACTGATACTGTACTCTTAATCTTCTGCCAAATTTCCAGGTTCCTATCCCCTTTATGTGGAGAGTTATGGCAATTACACACAGAGACAGTTGAGGATTGATACATTTTCAGGTGTTGCACCTTACTTTTTATTGGCATTCATGGTTGGTGGTTCTGTGTGGGAGAGCCATGCCCTGTGCACTCTGGATGGCCTTGATGGGAGGTTACCATCTGTCTCCCAACAGCTGTTCCAGTGGGTCCCCTCCCCCAATCTTCTCTTAGCCTTTGGGGTCCTCGTGACTGGCCATTTAGCCCATTGTGTGCAAAAAGTGCTGCTCAGAGGTGAAACAACTCAACAGCTTTTATGGTTAAGTGTAATAAGCCATGATTGGATGAGAAACTCTGAGGGAGACATGCCACTCCATTCTTTATGTGAAATGCAGTATAAGCAATTGTTATTGCATTATGCTCTGCATTTCAGCAATGAAATTTTAATAACCAGCTTTAATCTCAAGCACAAGAATTTAAATATCAAAATAAGGCATTAATTAAATTTTGTAGGTGCTAATAAGAAGTTTCATTATGAATGTTAAATAAATTTATATTAATAGAGTATGTAAAGTCAAGGCCAATAATAACCAACGGCAAATCCTGTTGGTTATTGTCTGTTGATTCTTGAACTAGTGGTCAGGCAAAAAATTGTCTGTCTGCTTGTTCAAGAACTCCTGAATGTAACTATTAAACTTACATAAATTAATTAAAATGTAATAAGAACTAGGACCACTAGATTTGGCATACAGCTACATCTCATTGTAAATTAATGCAAGTTTGGACCCCATAAAATTAAGGCCCCCCCCAAAAAAAAACGATTATAATGTAATGATAAGCAAGCATGAAGAGTTCTTAATAATAACCATTATATGCAGTAGGGTACAACAATGCATGTTGACCTAAAAATTTGGTCACATTCATATCAGATTTTCAGATTAGTGACATATCGATTGATTATGCAAAAGATTGATGTCATTTAATGGTTTTGAAACCCCTCTATGGATTATTTCCCACACACTTGATTGCCTGGTGTAAAATATGAATAAAGAGTTAAATTACATTATGTTAATCCAATTATGTTTAACACTCTAAGTGGTGTAGAAAGTGTTGTTCTCTGATTGAATATAACTAATGCATATACATATACATCATAACTAATGATGCCTATGCATCATTAGTTATGATGGCAACAATTTATTCATTCAGTGCTTTAAAGATTCTCGATGGAAAATTGTAAATGACTACACTTTGAATTAATAAGGGTAAGTATTTGTTTAAATTTTATCTTTAATTTATTCTTGATGCCTAAAAGAAGCAATCATTTTGAATTTTTCAAAAAGAATAAAATAATCAAGGATTGTTGAAACTGTAACAGAGCAGAGAGATCAACTTGATTGCAAAGATACAAACAAGCAGTACACATAGCAAATGAAGATGAAGATAGAGAAAATCACGTCAAAAAGGCAGAACAAGGCAGTCAACTTTCACTCAGAATAAAGTGAGGAGCATAGACAAACTCACCATCAAAAAGGCACAACACAAAATTTTGTGTAATCATCAAATTTTTGGAAAATGAAATCATTTTAAAAAAGCACACTATTTTTATTACTTTAAATGATAAATAGAATTTAATTTTTGAAATTTAGCAATTGTTTATTTTAAATCTGCTAGTTTAATTATAAAGATGATATATACTAAGTGGGTAAGAAGCATCTGATTGTTACATTTGGTTTTGTAGGTTGTAGTTTGATTATTAATATAATGATTCTCATATTGTGGTTATTTTATACATTTTAGTTCAAAAGTTTCTATTTTAAAATTCTGGTCATCTGATTACTTTGTAAGGTAAAAGTACTAAAGTTTCATACTTAACAAAAACATGGTTTATTTATAGGTGTTCTTCTGTATGGGCCACCTGGAACAGGAAAAACTCTTATGGCTAGGGCATGTGCTGCTCAGACCAAATCAACTTTTCTTAAGCTTGCAGGACCTCAATTGGTGCAAATGTTTATTGGAGATGGTGCAAAATTAGTTCGAGATGCTTTTGCATTGGCTAAGGAGAAAGCACCAGCAATAATATTTATTGATGAATTGGATGCAATTGGTAAGTAATGAATTGTGGACATATGCTAAATACAGTTGAATCCAGTTATAGTCAATCTGATATATAATGAACCTTTGGTGATAGCATATTTAATGCTTGATCCCAGCTTAAACCCTATTGGCTCAGTGTACTTTTCTTCAGTTGAAACAAACACTTATATAGTGCACACCTCACTTATAACAACCATAATCAAGCTCAATGTACAAAATTTCATAGTATGTGTCATCAGTCATCAGAAATAAGTATGCATAATAACTCACTGGTCTGACCATAATTCCCATTTTGAACTCTGAAGAGAAAGACAAGATTCAAGGAAGTAATATTCTTGATATGTTAGACTATAGACAGATAATGTAGTGGGTTTGCATAATTCCACCTCTTGGTTGATTTATATACTTCCATATAGTTTAAATACTATTACTAAAATAAATTCCCTTTTTATGTATATTTGTGTGCCATTATTCCTTGCTAATGTTTCTTAGAATGTAAGTACACAACCCTTCTTCCTTTGTGAACATGATTTGCAGCATTGAAGCTCACAAAAATTTTAATGGTAATGGCTTATGTTGAACAACTTTGCAAGATTGTCAACATGCCTGATAGAAAAAAAAATGCATTGAATAATTTTTTAGAATGTGACTTGTAGGGCTTTAAATCCAATGCTTCAACAACTAATATAAATAATAATTATTGTTTCAAATTTGATTTAGAAGAAAGCTTAAAATTTTTTACCTCAGCAAAGTTTAGTGTTTTGGCGATTAGATAATTATCTTCTAGCAAAGCTTAGATTTTTGACAATCAGCAAATTCAAGACTAAGGAAGTAGTGCCTAATTCCTTTTAAAACAAGATAATGTAAATGAGAACTGAAAAACATATGACTAAAAACAGATAAAGATCTGTGAAAAATTAATGATTAAAAATATTTTAAAGCATTGGAATTGAGAATGAATCACTTTTGACTCAAAGTTTTATTATATAATTCTAGGGAATAGTTAAATTTCAAACAGTGGCAAATGTTTAAAAATTTTACTTTCTTAATGATAGTCATGAAATTACTTTCAGTTTAGTTAAAATAAGTTGCACCTTTTAAAAATAAAGTTTTTCACCAGATCCATAATTGATGTCATTTGAGACCGCCATGTTTTGAGAACAATTTCTGGCATATAGCATAATTTAGTTTTATTTCCAGTAGTTTCAGAATAATCATTATTCATTTTAATCACAGTAGACCTCTGTGGCAAGCAGCTGCTTGAGGGGGTATTATTTATTATATAAATATTTGAGTAGTGATAAAAGAAAAAAATCTAGAAGCAGCAAAGTAAAAAACAAAAGTTTTAAAAATCAAAAGTACTAAAATATTTACCAAAAGCGATGTGAGTAGTTGCTGGATATCGCAATTTTTTGATAGTAATAAAAATCAATATTTGTGCACGTTAAAGAACACGCTGGATGGCCTTGCAGGAGGCTATCATCTCTCCCAACAGCTGTTCCAGTGGATCCCCTTCTCAGTCTTCGGGGGTCCTTGTGACTTGTCCATTTAGCCCATTGTGTGCAAAAAATTGCTTCTCAGAGGTAAACCCAACCTTCTCCACTTCGAACCTGCTGTGACTCATTACTTGTCAGCAAGGTCTTTTTAAAATGAACTTGCCACTCACTTTCAACTTTCATCTCCGAAATTCTTCTCATTTGTCACCTACTATGCTAACATGATTTTTTTTTTGTTGAAGTGCTTTAAAATATTTTACAGTGTCATAGAGTATTAAAGATATTAATATAATTTTAAATACAGTGAAGCCTGGTTAATTCAAAATTTGAGGGACCAAAAAATAAAATGCAGAAATCATGGTAAATTTGAAATTAACGAAAACAACGGTACTACCTATTAAATAAAAACAAATATAAAACACCAAAATAAATAGATATGGTTTATCTTATAATGTGATATTAAATACAAATCCAAAAGTTTTATTTTCAAAACTGAACACAAAATTTGTTTTCACCATTAGTTAATAGAAGTCTTAATATTATCACTGTTACCAACTATGTTCTTCATATTACATAGTGTAAAATAGTCGCAAGAATCACAAAATATTACCAGTAAAAGAAACAACTCATTTAAAATAGTCACTAATTTTGCCCTGTTTCATTTCTTGATAATTCCCAATTGGGATGTGCTTCATGATGTTGCCAATTTTCATGCATATTGGCATTTGCATATCTTGTTGATCCTTGCACGTACCTGACAGGTATTGCTGGAGTGTGTCTAAAACTGAAAATAAATCTTAGTAGTAGTAGTTCCCATGTCTAAGTTCCACCTGGGCCAGTGCTGAAATTTATCTCCACAAAACTCCCCACCCTTCCCTTGGTCAGTAGGGAACACCGATGAGCTTGGAAAGGCTGACTGTTGGTTGGGGACATAAAGCTATGGCCCTATGTGCAGGAAAGCCATACCCTATGCACATTAAAGAACACACTGAATGGCCTTGACAGATGGCTAACAGCTGTCCAGTGGGTTCCCTCCCCTAACCTTCTCTGAGCCCTTGGGGTTTTTGTGACTTGGTCATTTAGCCCATTGTGTAGAAAAAAGTGCTGCTCAGAGGAAAATAACCCAATTCTTAGAAAAGATTTAATTGACATCCTGTCTTGTCTTTTATCTTCATGGTTGTTTAATGGTTGTTTCACAAGTGCATAATTTTTACAAGTATTCTATTTTTCACTATTAACAAAAAATTATTCAGGCAGAAATAAATTGATGTTATAAGCATAGAGCTATTATTTTTTCTTGAATTAATGTGTTTCGAATCATCTAGATACTTTTGTGTAAAATTTTCTTATTGAACCAAAAAAAAATTTATTATATCAAAAATTTGAATGAGTTTAAAATTAATCTGGTTTTATTGCATATTAAATTGAACAAAATATAAGATACACTAAATATGAAACAAAGTTTTAGTGTTCAATCTTGCACATTCTGGATTTTCAGTGTCTAAGGGCCTCAAATTCCAATTTTAGGCTGCCAAGAAAAAGTTTGAAAACTCTCTGAAGTCTACTTTAGAGTGTTTCAGACATGAGCAATATTGGGTAAATCTACTATTACAATATAAATGCAAAAGTGTGGTTTTTCACTCTTTACATCTGGTCTGTGAAAAGACTAAATTAAAAAAAAAACTTGTTTGAAATAGTAATTGAAGAGCCCTGGTATATAACATGACCTCTTTCTGCTCTTTATCAGGATAAGGCTTTAAAGTTATGTTATTTTGCTTCTGGGGAAAAAAAAAAAAGTTAATGTGTGTTACACCAATTCACCTTACCCTTTAAAGGTTAGAGCTAATGAAAATGATGATGCTCAAAATGAATATATACAGGATGATTCAAAACTTGGGCCAAACTTTAAAGGATGATGGAACACACCTAAACAAGCACTTTTCGCCATACAATGCATGGTCGGAATTCAAGTGGTGAAGCGCTAGAGGGCGCTTTCCAGTGAACACTTATAAGCGCTGGTTTTTGTACTCATCGTCATTTCTACCGTGGATTGCAGAACGGATGGATTGTTCCATGAATCAGGAGAAGGTGGACATGCATTTCACATACGGAGCTGCGGATGGAATGCAAGGGAAGCCCAAAGACTACAGGGAGCACTTTCCGATCAGACTGTCATTCTTGTGTTTCTTCATTTCCTAACACAGTAACTGCTAATCCCTAGCGCTTCACCGCTTGAGTTCTGACTGTGCATTGTATGACGAAATGTGCTTGTTTAGGTGTGTTCTATCACCACTTAAAGTTTGGCCCAAGAGTTTCGAATCACCCTGTATAATATCACATAGGAGAACAAGTAGCAACTCTCTACAACCTGGGGAGTATTAGCTGCTGCTGACAGTCTGCCATAGTGTTATTTATGGGAATGGGTCTGTTTTTTAAAGGGGTGTGGGTGGGTTGTTGGTGTATCAGTTTTGCTTCCTTGGTGATGCAGTGGTATTGGTTAGTTTACATTGATACTGTACTGCTGGGGTCTGGGTTCAAGCCATGACCTCCTGATAACATGTCAGGTGCTCTGACATGTTATCAGGAGGTCCTGGATTCATATCCAACCACCTCAAGACAATTCCTCCAAATTTGATATCGATGTTAAATTAAGAGTGACACCTTCCTTGACAGATAAAAAAAAAAGTGTTGAGAAATTTCAGTTCATCAAATTGTATACTCGTGACATGCCATTTTCCTGACATGCATGTCATCGGTTTTATGGGGCTGTTTATAAACAGCGAGGACACTGTCTTCATAAGACAGAAAATTGTGTACTGTAGGTGGAAAGGTTCGTGATCTCAGTTAGAGGAGAGCTTGATTGATGGCTGGTAGCTAAGCAGTCAGAGCATTTGACATATTTTAAGGAGGTTGTGGGTTCCTATCTCACCCAGCTCAAGACAATTTTTCCTCTAAAATTGATATTGATGTTAAACTAAGAGTGATACCTTCTTTGACAGTATTTTTGTATTATTTTCACTTTCCCTCAAATGCTGCAAGACATTCATTGACATGTTTTCTTTGTTCTTTCTGGTATATGAAGTGTTTAATTTCAGTTCTGCCTTCCACTGACCTAAAAATATGATTATTAGCCTTTTTTAGTGGCATAATAAGTTATTTTGGCTATTTATAAACTTAAACTACATAAATCCTCAGGAGTAGATGAAATTACTACTGAAATGCTTAGAGCTGGTAATGTTACAGTTACCTCATGGATGACTGAAAATTTGAATATCTTTTATGATACCAGCATGGTTCTTAAAGATTTTCATAGAGATTATTAGATATATTACCCCTATTTATTACCCCTAGATACTATTTATACCCATAGATATTATTACCCCTATTTTTAAAAAAGGTGATCATAGTTCTTGTGATAACTCTAGGGGTATAGCCTACTTTCTGTTCCAGGTAAAGTTCTTTGCATGATTGTGCTTAATAGAATTAAGAATTTGGTGATACACAATTGCGTGATGAGCAGTGTGGATTCAAAATTAGTAGGGGATGTGCATTTCAGATATTTTTTTCCTTAGGCAGATTCTTGATTTGCCTAAGGAAATTATAAACAGAGAGAAAACTAAAGTGATGAAAATTGGTCAGGCAGGTTGTGATTCAGTTAATCTGAATGGTTGCAGTCTTGAGCAGGTGTCACAATTTAATTACCTTGGGAGCTATGTAACTGATACTGGTGATGTGCGGCATGAGATTAACAGACGAATAGGTATTGCTGCCGGGACTTTTCAGAATCTATGGAGATTGTGGAGAAATAGGCGTATACACCTAAAGACTGAAATTAGACTGTATAATAGTTTGGTTCTTTCTAGGGTTAGTTATGGTAGTGAAACTTGGATCCTTTGTAAACAAGATAACAGGAAACTAGATGCTTACACAATATCTTGGCATTAGGTGGTTCAACTTTGTAAGTATTGAAGTTAGGCAAAGGAGTCAGCAACCTCCTTTGAGCAGCATACTGTACAGAGAGAGAGTCTCTGTTGGTTTGGGCTCAGTCGGTAGCGCGCCTGGCTTGTAATCTGTAGTTCCCAGGTTCGTGGGTCAGCATTGAGATTTTTCTCTGCAAAATTCCTTGCCCTGCCCATGGCCAGTAGGGGACACTGATGGGCTTGGAAAGGCCACCATCCATCGGATGGGACGTTAAGCCGTAGCCCTGTGTGCAGTAGAGCCGTACCCTGTGCACGTTAAAGAACATGCTGGATGGCCTTGACGGGAGGCTACCATCTGTCTCCTAACAGCTGTTCTAGTGTGTCCCCTCACCCAACCTTCTCTGAGCCTTCGGGGTCCATGTGATCTGGCCATTTAGCCCATGGTTTGCAAAAAAGTGCCGCTCAGAGGTAAAACAACCCAACCGTTGGTTTGGTCATGTTGCCTATATGGATAATTATAGATTGGTGAATAGGGTTATGAACAGTGTACCTAAAGGCCTCAGAAAAAGGGGAAGATCTAGGATGCAGTGGGCAGACAATGTCAAACAGGACTTGTTAGAATTGGTGTTCCGTGGCCAGATGCAAACAGATATAGCAGGACAGATCTGCTTGGAGAACTAAATTGCACTTTCTGGTTGGACCTCCGTAGCCCATGGCTTCTTGAGGATGATAATAAGATACGAATTTATGAATGAATTAATTTGTTTTAGGTACGAAAAGATTTGATAGTGAAAAGGCTGGTGACCGTGAAGTGCAAAGAACAATGTTGGAACTTTTGAATCAACTAGATGGATTCAGTTCTCATACTGATATAAAGGTAATTTTCAATTTGATATGTTTTCTCATAGCATTACTAAAGATATTTTCATTTAGCATGATTACTTTTGAAAGTAGATTTATGTGACAAACCACAGATGCTAGATTAATTACAATATTGATGTCAATAATCACCTAAAAATAATTTTCAAATTGGTTAGTACAAGTTCTAAAAAGGTACCATCTGACTTCAACTTGATGCTTCCACAGCAACTAAGATTTAATAGATAAGCCATTTATATCAGCTTTCAAAAGTGTCATGAAAATTAGTAGAAAAAGCTTAAAAAATATATATTGGTAGTATATTTGCAAAATTAAGAGCTAAAAATGAAATATGGAGGCTGAAAACCAGTTTGAATGTTTTCTTTAAATGCATCCTTATGGAAACAAAAGTTAATTTTAGTGAAATGACAGAATTCTTTTCAAGGTTAAGCTTGTGTTATTATTGTTCCAAGACAAAGAACAAAGCCAAGGCTATAGTGTTCTCTGTTAGTGAAAATGATATGATATTTTCATGTCAAATTGCATGGTTTCCTTAAATATTTTTTAGTATAGTAATTAGAAGAAATTCAAGAATTTCAAAGAAACTTCTGTTAAACTAGAAGAATAACATTGTCTCTGGCAAATATGGGATGCTTGTTTTCAAGGAGAATGAAGTTTTTTACTCTTAATAGTGGAAATTGGAACTAATGGACAATTAGTAATCAATCATCTATTAGTAGTATAACACTTATAAAGGTTACAGCCCAAGCAGTGTTGGGTAAATCTACTACTATTTCATAAAACTGCATGTATAAGAAAATAAAATGTTTACGAGACATGTCTCATTGTCTCTCTGAAAACGAGCTGATTGTTTTTTTATTTTGATTTGAATTTGATTTTGATTGTGATTTGATTTGAAATCAAAATTGATTTCTACTTGTCATGTGACAAGTAGAAATTCATGTCATTTATTTATGTATAATTTTGTTTTATTTTTCTCAAAATAAATGTTAACATTTTTGCATAATTTCTGCGATTGCTTTTCTTGCCTTAACAGCAGTTGTACCTGTTTTCTTTCTTTGGTTTTCTGCTTCCACCATAATCAGTTGTGTGGTGGGAAACAATCATGGCATCAACTGAGTTTCTGCGATTGCTTTTTTTGCCTTAACAGCAGTTGTACCTGTTTTCTTTCTTTGGTTTTCTGCTTCCCCCATAATCAGTTGTGTGGTAGGAAACAATGACAGTTGTAGGAAACATTGACCACCATAATCAGTTGTGTGGTGGGAAACAATCATGGCATCAACTGAGTTTCTGCGATTGCTTTTTTTGCCTTAACAGCAGTTGTACCTGTTTTCTTTCTTTGGTTTTCTGCTTCCCCCATAATCAGTTGTGTGGTAGGAAACAATCATGGCATCAACTGAGATATGTTTTGTATGTATATTTGTTTTAATGATTATTGTTTATTCTGACATGGTGCAGTCCAACCAGATGGTGCATTTTGTTCCCCAACACATCTGTCCCAAGCTACAGTTACTGCATCTGGCCATTGTAGACCAATTTTAAGGAGGTCATGTGTGACATTATGTGCCCACTGCATCTTAGGTCTCCCCCTTTTTCTAAGGTCTGTAGACACACTGTTCATAATCCTATTCACCATAGTTATGCATGCAGGCAACATGGCCAAACCAATGGAGTCTCTCTCTGCAGAATATGCTGCTTAAAGGAGGTTTCTGACTCTTTCGCCTAACCTCATCATTACTTACAAATTTGAACCACCTAATGCCCAAGATACTGCGTAGGCATTTTGATTCTAGAT
Organism: Ryuthela nishihirai; assembly: GCA_038380435.1. NCBI lineage: Eukaryota > Metazoa > Arthropoda > Arachnida > Araneae > Heptathelidae > Ryuthela > Ryuthela nishihirai. Next base: position 40,795,054 of record JAWZYU010000011.1, on the reverse strand, counting down.
GCTTAGGCATCTAGAATCAAAAGCATCAAGTTTCTGTTATCTTGTTTACAAAGGATCCAAGTTTCACTACCATAACTAACTCTAGAAAGAACCAAACTGTTATACAGTCTAATTTTAGTCTTTAGGTGCATATGCCTATTTCTCCACCTTCTCCATAGATTCTTAAAATTACCGACACCAATCCCTATTCATTTGCTAATCTCATGCCGCACATCACCACTATCTGTTGCATAGCTTCCAAGATAATTAAACTGAAACACTTGCTGAAAGGTACAACCATTCAGATTAACTGAACCACAATCTGCCTGACTAATTTTCATCACATTCGGTTTTCTTTCTGTTTATCACCTAACATACTTTACTCCCAGTCTCATCAACAGCTCTAATGAAAGAATTCATCTCATCATCATAATTTGCCAAAAGGACCAAATGATTAACATAATTAGGGTGCAATGCCATTCCTTTTCCCAAAAATAGTGTCTTCACAAATATCATTCCCACCAATCCTGCATGAAGAAATTGTTATAGAGATATGAAAATATGTGAAAAATGATTAAACTGGAGATTTTTTCTGTGTATTTATTCAACTATTAAGGTAGATATCATGTCGATCATTTTTATTTGAATTTAAATTTTATTTAATTTAACGTCGATCAATTTTAGAGGAAAATTGTTTCGAGCCAGGTGGGATATGAACCTACGACCCCCTGATAACATGTCAGGTGCTCTGACTGCTGAGCTACTGGCCACTGATCAAGATCTCCTCTAATTGATGCTATGAACTTTCTATCAACAGTACACAATTCTCTGTGTCTCACGAAGGTATTGTCCCAGCTGCTCTCAGTCTCAAGAAACAATGACAAACATGTCACGAAGATTGCATATATTCTGAGTATATACTGTAATTGATTAAATCAAAGAGTTTGTTTTGACATATTTATTGAACTATTAAAGTAGATATCACTTTGAATTTAACATTAATTTTAGAGGAAAAATTATCTTGAGCCAGATGGGATACAAACCCACAATCTCCTGATAACATGTCAAGCACTCTGACTGCTGAGCTACCAGCCGCTGGTCTAGATCTCCTCTGGGTGTATTTGTATCCCACCTGGCTCAAGACAATTTTGCCTCTAAAATTTATCAACATTAAATTCAGAGTGATATCTACCTTAATAGTTAAATAAACATGTCAGAAAAAAATCCCTTCAATTTAATCAATTGTATACTCAGAATATACATGCCATATGCATGACATACTTGTTGTTTCTTGAGGCTGAGAGCAGCTGGGATAAATACCTTCACAAGAGGCAGAGAATTGTGTACTGTTGGTAGAAAGTTCATAGCATCAATTTGAAGAAATCTTAATTGGTGGCCGGTAGCTCAGTGGTCAGAGCACCTGACATGTTATCAGGAGGTTGTGGGTTCATATTGCACCTGAATCATGATAATTTTTCCTCTAAAATTGATCAACATTAAATTCAGAGTGATATCTACCTTAATATGAAAAATGAGATTTGAACATGTGGTCACAAATAAGGTAAATTATTTATATGATAAGCAAATTTCTACATTGGTGAGTAAGTTTTCCTTAATCTCTGTTAGCAATTAGTTTTGGAAATATCAGGTAACCAAATAAGTTTGTGTGGTTTTTCAGTGTTATTTCAATGAAAAGTGCATAAGCACAGTTGCAGGTGGCGCGCATGCGTCGATACACAGTTGAAAGCACGTGGCATGCTGAATCTGTGATGTGTAGCAAGTGTGAAAAGTGGTTCGGTGAAATTGGGAAGGGTGAAGAAAACACGTCTGCATCAAATACAGTTATTCGAGTGTGCATACTTAGAGTTTAAACTGAGAAAACTAAAGCAGTGCAAGCAGCCTGCAAGATATGTATGACATTTGGAGAATACAGTGGGTAAATGGACAGTCCAAAAGTGGTTCAGAAAATTTGTGTCTATTGATGAGACACTTGAAGATGCACCCCGCAAGGGAGACTGACCGTCATTGATGATAATGAACTGAAGGCTAGCATTGAGTTGGATTCACATCAAATGTGCCAAGAGCTTGCAGAAAGGTTCCATGCAAATGACGAAAACATTTACATTACCTAGGAAAAGTCTGGAAACTGAGCAAATGGGTTCTACATGAACTGACTGCTGACAACAAACTCCAGTGCTTACGATCTGGTCATTGCTGTTTTCAAGCCACAAGAATGAGCCATTTTTTGACAGGTTGTTGTGCAATGAAAAATGGATTATCTATAGAAACACCAAATGTTCTTATCATTGTTGTCATCCAGTGAACCTGTACTGCACACACCACAGCCCATGATCCTCCAACAGAAAATTTTGCTGTGTGTCTAGTGGACTACAGCTGGTATCGTTTATTATGAGCTTCTTGCTACTGGTCAAACAATCACTGCAGATGTCTACTCAGCACAGCTACAATGGTTGCAGATGCACTGCTCAAAAAATAGCCCGCACTTGTTCATCGCAAAGGCATTGTGGTCCTTCAGTACAATACACTCTCTCCCACAGTGTGAGTGACCTGAGACAAGCTCCACAGCCTTGGTTGGGAAATACTACCCCATCCTCTGTATTCCCCAGACATTATGTCATCTGACTATCATCTTTTCTTGGCACTGAACAATCATATGTGCAACTGATAATTTAGAAACAGAAGCACTGGAAACAGAGTTGGCTGCCTTCTTTGCTTCTAAACATCAGGGTTGGGTTGTTTTACCTCTGAGCGGCACTTTTTTGCACACCATGGGCTAAATGGCCAGGTCACATGGACCCCGAAGGCTCAGAGAAGGTTGGGGGAGGGGACCCACTGGAACAGCTGTTGGGAGACGATGGTATCCTCCCGTCAAGGCCATCCAGCGTGTTCTTTAATGTGCACAGGGTATGGCTCTCCCACACACGGGGCCACAGCTTAACGTCCCATCCGACGGACGACGGCCTTTCCAAGCCCATCGGTGTCCCCTACTGACCGTGGGCAGGGCGGGGAATTTTGCGGAGATAAATCTCAATGCTGACCCAGCTGGGACTCGAACCTAGGAACTACAGATTACGAGCCTGGTGCGCTACCCACTGAGCTACCCACTCTAAACATCAGGAGGTCTACTGAAGTGGCATTTACAAACTTGTATATCATTGGGAAAAAGTTATAGATTGTGCTGGTGTTTACTTTCCTGAATAAAATATCTTTATTCACTTTTTACTTATGGTTTAATTTTAACCTCAGAAACCACCCAGAATTTTTTGGTTACATGATAATGTTTTAGATCTGTTGATTAAATTATTGATTTTTTAGCTCGTTTTCAGAAGAAGGAGCTATTGGTTTCACTTCGTTGTGTCTCTGTCCATCTGATATTCAATTTTTCTTTTTTTGTTTTTAAAGATGTGAAAAATTATTTTTGTTTTGTATTAGATACTGCTGTTTGCATTTTCCTAATCATCCATTAGTTCAGATTTTCACAGCTAGAGAGTGCAAAAGTTGCAGATGAAAAACTTCATTTTCTTTGAAAACAAGCATCCCATATTTCCCAGAGGCAGTATGTTCTTATTCTAGGTTTGTTTTTGGTTTCTTGTGTGAGAAATTCAGTAATAACTCGTAGACAAATCTCCTGTAGAACTTTTTTTTTGTTATACAAGACTTAGACTGTGAGTTACTATACTTCTGATTGACAATGGTGAATTTCTGTGTTTGGACACTGAGATATGACTCTTTTGAATGACACATTGTCCATGGTGTTACCTATCACGAAATTATTTTTCAAAAGTTAGTGGAATCTGTCAATTAACGATCATCAGTCAAGTAGCTCAGTTAGTAACTGTATCTAACATGTAATTATGAGGTCAGGGATTCTGATCAATACTCAGTTTTTCCTTTAACTTATTCATGTTACACTTGTTCTCCTGTTTAATTTATTTTCATTATTCTTTTTGTGTGTGAAAACTCTTTTAGTAAATAACTTTGATATAATTTTGCTGATACATGAATTGTAATAATTTTCAATTTATGTTTTCGTAGGTGATAGCTGCTACCAACCGTGTTGACATTTTAGATCCAGCTCTGTTGCGATCAGGACGACTGGACAGAAAAATAGAATTCCCTCATCCTAATGAGGAAGCAAGAGCTCGCATAATGCAGATCCATTCAAGAAAAATGAATATTGAGTATGTTTAATTTCTGTTATTAAATTTAAATTATTGAAATGTATTTTTAATATCAAAATGCTTGCATGGGAGGAATTGATATTTTGGTCTTCAAGTGTTTAGTGATGAAAAGTGGTAGCATTTCTGCCATGCTATCAGTGTTACAAAAGAGCAGTTTTACATGTTCTTTTCCTTTTTTTGCTCACATTGCTTTCATTTGATGGCTTTTATTTTATATAACATTTAATATAAAGCAACATGCATTTTTTTTGCAAATGTATTTTAAGATTAGAAAATCACAGCATTACGGATATAAAATGTATAATAAGTACAATTTCGTTGTATATTAAGCCATTTAAAAGCAAATGTACCAGTCTGGAATTTGTTTTATCTAATTTCAATACATTGTAACAGTTTATTGTATATAGTGATGGATGATGCCTTTAAAATCGCTGCAGCTTACTTAACTGTCTTTATCAAGGCAAAGATGCTGTAATTAACATCAGTTCGTGTAGTGAGTGTAGTTTCTTGTTCTTTGATATTTGTTAGTTCAAAGCTTGTATTTGGCTGGCTCATATGTGATGTTATACCTGAAGTAACTTTGGTTGATAAAACATTTACTTGCTAGTGTTCTTTTGGCCTTTTATTGTTGATTCCGACATTGACACTTACTGTTAATACCAGTCATTTACTTTGGAAGTGCAAAACTTAGATGATAGATGTTATTAGTGTTTTTCTGTCAGCAGCACATACATTTAAGATGAAATCATATATATTCTAGACTAGTACTTTAAAATTTTTAAGCTAAAATTCTTAAATAGCTTTTAAAAGAACTTCTCATCAATGTATTAATATGCAGCCAGCATGGTTTTATTAGTAGCTGTTATGTGAAATGTTAATGCATAATTTCCCAAACACTAAAATCTCTGTATCCATTTAAATTACACACAATACCATATAATAATTAAAAAAAGAAACTGCATTTGCTGCTTTGGTATCACAGTAGTATCACTTTGGCTTACAGTGATACTGCAGCTGGCCAAGTCTGGGTTTGAATTCCGGGATGGCATGGTTGTTCTGTCAACAACATGTTTCACTGGGCAATGCTAGCATCTTCAGTTGGCTCCTTGATCTCAAGGGAAAGAAAATAATAAATTTTCAGAATTATTCTGATAACATATTCAAGACACTCTTTTATCTGTCACAAAGATTTTATCATTGTTGCTATCAGAATTGTCATTCATTTGTCATTGTTTAGTAAACACAGTTGGGTGAAATGTTTTATAGGCCCTAAGCTTGAGTTGTATCTCAGGTTTCAAGGGGGATATACTCTATGAAGAAACAACTCTTGCTTACAATATTATCATTCAGGCCTCCTGGGTATTATCCCATGAGGCCTGTATAATAATAATAAAATGCAAATAATAATCAAAAGTGCCCAGTGAAAAAAGGGTGTTAATATAGAATGTATTAAGAATTAGTAGCTAGCCTATACTTGATCTTATAGTGAACTTCTGTAATTTAAACATCAACATTTCTGAGATATCTAATTTTTTTTTATTTTAAGTACTACAATGGTCTGTGGCCAAGTGGTTAGCACTCTTGGCTAGTGATCAAAGAGGCCCGGGTTTGAGCCCCGGGTAAGGCATGGATATTTGTGTTGTCTTTCTGCTGAGGTCTCCACTAGCCTCACAGACCTACAATGGCATATTAAGCTGACAGACTCAAGTCAGACCTCTGGCAAGCAGCAGCTTGAGGAGGTGCTTATTTATTTATTTACTACAAACTTTTATTTATGCTGATCATTTGGGAGTTGGGTTGAGTATCTTCAGCTCCAAGTGACACTTTTTGTGCCAGATGGCCAGCATAATAGCCAAGTCAGAAGGACTCCAAGGGCTTGGAGCTGGGTAAGGAAAGTGGCCCCATTGAACAACTGTCAGGAGAGAGATTGAGCCATCCAGTGTGTTCTTTAACATGCACAAGGTATAGCTCTCCTCACATAGGACTATGGCTTAATATTCCATCCAATAGACAACATACTTTTCAAGTCCATTAGTGATTGCTTTCTCACTGAGGGTGAGCAGGAGTTAGCAGAGAAAATATCATTGTAGGCCCAGTTTGGGTTTGAATTTGTAAGTAGTGGATTATGATCCTGGTGCACTCTCACTGAGCCAAACCCTGCTCCTTCATTTGGGAGAGGAAACTAGATCAAGGGTTTTCAAACTTTATGAAGCCATTGAATCCTTACATTTGATTGATACTGCTTGTCTCTGCAGTATTTTTTCAGTTAGGTTTTTAAATTGTGTAGGGACTTTTGGTTCATGCTTATTTTTTTTTAATAAGACAGGAGTAACTAATTATAACTCAATGAATTGTGTGAAATATAAAGTACATCCCCTGCTTAGTAATGCTCCACATAACATTTTTAATACCATTCCTCAAAATAATAGCCCATTCACTATAATGAGACTTAGGAATGTGAAGAATTTGGAAATTTTTTTTCCTCTGGCTATAATCCAAGTTGCTTAAATCCACACTGCCTCTCATAGCTGAATCTAGGCTAGCCCTTGCAATGAACATACACATTCTTCTTTCTTCAATGAACATTCACATTCTTCTTTCTATGAATAAATTTTAACCTACAAAGCTAGCTAATGTTAGTAATAATGACATCCAAGAGTAGCAGTAAGCATGCCATAAGACATGAGCATAAAGATAATTAAAAGAATTAAAACTGGTTAGTGTTAAATGATTCCTATCTGATTCCACTTTCAGGATTATTACTAAGGATATGGAGAAAATTAAATATGCTGGTAAGACTGAGTTTATAACTAAACTTGGTTTCTATTTTTGGTTTCGGTATATTTCATATTTAGGTATATCTTCATAAACTTGGTTTATGAAGATAGATGTAAGCTAGATATCGAATGATATTGCTCAAGAGCATTTAGTGTTATTGCAGCATAATCATGAATATTAAATATTTTAGACTTGGTTTCCCTTATGCTGAAAATGGGTTTAAATGGCTTTAAATGGGCTGAAAATGGGTGAATACATATATGCAAATGCATATTGAAATTTAATTAGACATTTTCTTTAAATGTCTTCAGAAAAGAAATCAGTTGGTGTGTTAAATAATTTGACTCTGATTAAATTAACTAAACATGAATGACATGCCAACCTGTTTGTGTTTTTGTTGTGAAACCAAAACACTGTACATCTGGTCAGTAAACAGTTTTTTCTGTAACAGAACTTACAGTTCCTATACATTTTAATTTATAGCCATGCACTCCCAATGAATTGTTTAATGAAAGTTGTACAGAATGCTTTACTATGATCATAAGAATAGCAACAATTGCAATCCTGTGTTGCTTATTGCTTGATGCATGCTACAAAAACTAGTTGAAAATCTTAGTCATGCAACAGTGCATAGAACTCCCTGCAATAACTTTTTTTACAATTGTAATATGTTTGAGGTATTTATTTGCCCAATATGTTTAAAGCTGTATTGTTTGTGCTGATATAAAAAAAAAGTGTTTTTCAGACTATAAACAGTGAAAAAATAGTATTTTCCAGTGTAACAGAAAGGTCCAAAATGTATTAACTTTTTCAAATGGAGTTTTGCTGTGTGGAGGGTGTTCAAAAGGTTCTTGACACATATCTGTAGATTTGCACTCATTCCTCCAAAGTTAACAAGCTATGACTTATTTGAAAGCTTTCCTAAACTTCTTATTAGGTGTTGTAAACAAAGACCTGTGTTGTTGCTAAGGAGCCTACTAAAGATAGGGAAATATTTTACATTTTCACAAGGATGCAGCTTGGGGATTACACAAAAAAAGTTCATGCCAATTTATCACAAGTTATATATTTAGAACAATTTATTTTTGGGGATTATGCCTGTTCAAATGGCACTGTTATGGAATGGATATGCTCTGAAGACTTCTCTTGTACAGGAAGACTGAAGGAAGGCATGAACAAGAGAACTATCACTGCTGTTCATGAACTCGTTAAGGAAAACCCACACATCACCATTCAGGTAATAAGTTTAGATGTCAGTATATCAATTGGTAGCGTGGAAGCAATTTTTCATCAACATTTATAGTTCCAAAAGATCTGTGTCAAATGGGTACCCCACAAACTAACAGAACAGGAAAAAAGGGTTGGAGTCAACTTGTGTAAGGAGATGCTGGCAATATTTGAACCTAGTGACTCCAAACCATTAACAGACTCCACAGGTTATGAGATGTAGTTTTATTACCATACAACCTCCAGAAAGATCGACAACTATGTTTGGTTACAGAAGATGAACCCTTGTCTCCAAATCATCTGACAAGACTTTCACTCAAGGTTGAGGATGTTCATAATTTTTTTTACAATTTCCAAGGGATGGTAGCCATGGACACCTTACTTAAAAAAAATGACTATAAATGGCCAATACTGTAACAATATTGTTTAGCCCAAAATGGTTAAGGAGATGAAAGAGTAGCATCCAACAACAGGCATGGCAAGAATTCTTCATGACAATGCCTAAAGAAAACCCAGCAAATTATGGCATATCTGGAGCAGGAAAAAATCAGACAGTTAACCCTTCTACATATTTACCCAATCTTGCACCATGTGATTTTTGGTTGTTTCCAAAAATTAAAAAGGAACTTGCTGGGAAGCCTTTTTTCAAGCATGCAAGACCTTGCAAACTGCATTCATTCAGAGTTGCAGAGTATTCCCCAACAGGAATACCAACAAGCATTCCAGAATTGGCATAGACATTTGCAACTTTTCATAGATGCTGGAGAAGAATACTTTGAAGGACAGTAAAAGTTTTGTTGAGCTAAGTGCAATGGTTTTTGTTCTGCAGATACATGTCGAGGACCTTTTGAATGCCCGTCATAATATGCATATATAAAGAATTGTGAGAAATACTTGAGTAGCTCCAGACACATGTACTGTTAGTTTAGAATAAGAATTAATTATAAAATTTGTCAAACTGATGACTTGATTATATATCAGGTGCTCTTACCCACTGAGTTATCCAGGCTTTGAATCTTCAGTTAAATGCTATGAAGATATTTTCACAATTGAGTGGTGCTCATGGGACCATCTATTGATTGAGAAGTATTCACAAGTTCGTCTGTTAATTGTGAAGTGCTCGTGGGATTATCTGTTGATCAGGAATGGACACATATAATATCCTCAAGGAAATGCTATTTATATAGTATGGTCAAACCGGTGCCTACGTACGTTTGTCATCATACTATTAATTTTATACTATGTGTAACAAAGTCATCCTCAAAAAGTGGTAAAGTATAAAAAGCTCTAAAATAAAACAAATGATAATGTATAATAATATTTTAAAAGCAAAAAAATATTCAAAAATATAAAAAAACTTCAATCACATCAACAATAATAAGAAAAATTTATAAAAATTAGTGACAGGATAGCATGATTTTTATTTTGTATCAAAAGTATAGGACTGTTAAGGAAAAGAAGAAATATAGGACAAAAACATGCTTCTGAATTTTTCATAAATATGTAGGACAATGCCTTAAAACGGGCCAGGAACAGGTGGCTCTGAGTACTCTAAATAATGGCTCGTAATGCTTTTTTTATTTTGGTTCAGCATTTAACTCTGAAAAATTCGTATCCCCACTGGCTATGAAAAACTCTGAAAAAATTTCAATGTTTTTCATTAAAAACAAGCACAATGGTAAATAATTAATGAAATAGGCTCGACGTATTTCAAATCAACTCATAATAAATAGGTACTTTAGCATCGATTTAAATTTTAGAGGAAAAATTGTCTTGAGCCGGGTGAAATACGAACCCACGACCTCCTGATAACATGTCAGGTGCTCTGGACCACTGAGCTACCGGCCGCCGATCAAGATCTCCTCTAACTAGTGCTATGAACATTCCATTTATGTTTCATATAGGCACTGTTCAGGTAATATTTATAGCCACAAGCGGCATTTATATTAGCCAATAGATGGAAGCATGTACGACAAGTATGCAGATAATAAATAATTAATGAAATAGGCTTGATGCATTTCAAATCAACTCATAATAAATAGGCACTTTAGCATCGATTTAAATTTTAGAGGAAAAATTGTCTTGAGCCGGGTGAAATACGAACCCACGACCTCCTGATAACATGTCAGGTGCTCTGGACCACTGAGCTACCGGCCGCCGATCAAGATCTCCTCTAACTAGTGCTATGAACATTCCATTTATGTTTCATATAGGCACTGTTCAGGTAATATTTATAGCCACAAACGGGATTTATATTAGCCAATAGATGGAAGCATGTATGACAAGTATGCAGATAATAAATAATTAATGAAATAGGCTCGACGCATTTCAAATCAACTCATAATAAATAGGCACTTTAGCGTCGATTTAAATTTTAGAGGAAAAATTGTCTTGAGCCGGGTGAAATACGAACCCACGACCTCCTGATAACATGTCAGGTGCTCTGGACCACTGAGCTACCGGCCGCCGATCAAGATCTCCTCTAACTAGTGCTATGAACATTCCATTTATGTTTCATATAGGCACTGTTCAGGTAATATTTATAGCCACAAGCGGCATTTATATTAGCCAATAGATGGAAGCATGTACGACAAGTATGCAGATAATAAATAATTAATGAAATAGTCTCGACATATTTCAAATCAACTCATAATAAAGAGGAACTTTAGCGTCGATTTAAATTTTAGAGGAAAAATTGTCTTGAGTCGGGTGGGATAGGAACCCACGATCTCCTGATAGAAAGTCAGGTGCTCTGGACCACTGAGTGGTCCAGAGCACCTGACTTACTATCAGGACTCAGTGGTCCAGAGCACCCGACTTGTTATCAGGAGATCGTGGGTTCATATCCCACCCGGCTCAAGACAATTTTTCCTCTAAAATTTAAATCGACGCTAAAGTGCCTATTTATTATGAGTTGATTTGAAATACGTCGAGACTATTTCATTAATTATTTATTATCTGCATACTTGTCTTACATGCTTCCATAAATATAAATTCTGCTTGTGGCTATAAATATTACCTGAACACTGCCTATATGAAGCATAAAAGGAATGTTCATAGCGCTAGTTAGAGGAGATCTTGATCAGCGACCAGTAACTCAGTGGTCCAGAGCACCTGACATGTTATCAGGAGGTCATGGGTTCGTATCCCACCCGGCTCAAGACAATTTTTCCTCTAAAATTTAAATCGACAATCTAAAGTGCCTATTTATTATGAGTTGATTTGAAATGCGTCGAGCCTATTTCATTAATTATTTATTATCTGCATACTTATCGTACATACTTCCATCTATTGGCTAATATAAATGCCGCTTGTGGCTAGAAATATTACCTGAACAGCGCCTATATGAAACATAAAAGGAATATTCATAGCGCTAGTTAGATGAGATTTTGATCAGCGACCGGTAGCTCAGTGGTCCAGAGCACCTGACATGTTATCAGGAGGTCATGGATTCATATCCCACCCGGCTCAAGACAATTTTTCCTCTAAAATTTAAATCGACAATCTAAAGTGCCTATTTATTATGAGTTGATTTGAAATACATCGAGCCTATTTCATTAATTATTTATTATCTACATACTTGTCGTACATGCTTCCATCTATTGGCTAATATAAATGCCGCTTGTGGCTAGAAATATTACCTGAACAGCGCCTATATGAAACATAAAAGGAATGTTCATAGTGCTAGTTAGAGGAAATCTTGATCGGCGGCCGGTAGCTCAGTGGTCCAGAACACCTGGCATGTTATCAGGAGGTCGTGGGTTCGTATCCCACCCGGCTCAAGACAATTTTTCCTCTAAAATTTAAATCGATGCTAAAGTGCCTATTTATATGAGTTGATTTGAAATGCGTCGAGCCTATTTCATTAATTATTTATTATCTGCATACTTGTTGTACATGCTTCCATCTATTGGCTAATATAAATGCCGCTTGTGGCTATAAATATTACCTGAACAGTGCCTATATGAAACATAAATGGAATGTTCATAGCACTATTTAGAGGAGATTTTGATCGGCGGCCGGTAGCTCAGTGGTCCAGAGCACCTGACATGTTATCAGGAGGTCGTGGGTTTGTATTTCACCCAGCTCAAGACAATTTTTCCTCTAAAATTTAAATCGACACTAAAGTTCCTATTTATTATAAGCACAATAGTATAGGTTGGCAAATGATAGTTTGAAAACACCAATTGTAATATAAATGCTCTTAATACACTCTAAATTTTATTTTGTTGAGAATACTCCAACTCGAAATTCACACTAATGAATGGCAGATTTTTAAATAATTCTTTTCAATATTATTATTGAATAAACTTGAATACACCTATTTTAAAATTATATGTTATGGTTTTATTTTTGTTAATAAAATAATCTGTGGTTTCTTTTTATTCCTTTTACGTCTTTTGACCCAATAAAAATTATGATTTGTGGTTCTCAAAATTGTTGATTTACTTTTCTTTTGCTGTTTTGGCCCAGAAAACGTTTCCTAACCCCTGCTCTAAAATATAGTACTATTCTTTAAATATAGGATGAATGGTCACCATAATGATAAATATTTTTCATGACCAAAAAGAAATATATGACAAATTAATTAATGTTTTCTAAATCAGTGCAAATAAAGTGCAAAATAATGTTAAATTAATGCTTATTATTACTGCTGAATTGAAATTGGAGATAAATATATGAAAATAAAACTTTCAATATATGTTTCATTCACAACAAGGATTTTCTTGGAACCTATCCCCTTTTCCCTCATAAAGTTGTTGGTTTCGATTTACACAGTGATTTTGTGGTACATATCTATCTTGTAAATTGAGGGATGAGTGTACTGTTGCAGGCTCAATTTTTTTGGATAAATTAACATTCTTTGAATGTGTGAACATTTCTGAAATCCAAAAAACAATAGTTAGTTCAACTGCACAAAATTGTAAAATTGCAGTATGATGGATCAGTACACAAGTTATATTACCCATCTTTAATATATAGTGCAAAGAATTTTAATTATATAGCATAAGATGTTTTTGTAATATATGTTATAAGATCATTAGTTATTTCTACAGTTTTAAGGTTGAAAAAAAAATTATCAAAAATCTAGGAAATTGTGAATATGTATTTCTTGTTGACAATGCTATTTATTGGTGAAATTCATTTTTATTTTGCTTTGTTTGAATTGTTCAATGTATTTAATAAAATGTTATTTTTAGTCAAGGTGTTAACTTTGAAGAGTTAGCAAGATGTACTGATGATTTCAACGGAGCTCAGTGCAAAGCTGTCTGTGTAGAAGCAGTAAGTATATAAATAATTCTGTAGGAAGTACATTAAAATCTCAACCTTCAATGGTTTCCATAAATTAAGGAACAACCTGAAAACCCACTTGTTCTGCCGTATGTGAAACAAAAAATAAGTGTATATAAACATTGTACATAAGAGTAGCATTTGTAAAATGGATAACATGTTTAATTCCCAAAATTACATATGAATACAAATGCATGGTAAAAAGGTGAAGGTCAACTGAGATAATCCAATTGGTTCAATATGGAGTGTGGTACCTTTTATTGTTATGCGGACCTCACAGCAATGTCTCATGCTGCTGGTCAGCTATTCAGCAGTATTGTAGGTAATAATCTCCATTGCTCTCCAAAGCATGTCAAAACGCTGGGAGTCTTTCAAGGGTTGATTTCAGGAAAGCAACCACCTCCTGAAAGAGCATCCCATGCATGCTATATTGGATTTAAGTTGGGAGACTGGCCTAGCCACACCAGTTAGTTAATAATGCTATTTCCCAGATAGCATTCGACAAGGTGACAATGATTGTAGGTGGGTGTTATTGTTTTGGAGGATGAAGGTAGTATTGCACTTGCATATGGTTGCACGAAGGGATCCAAGATTTCATCCCTGTACCTGTGACTGGTGATGTAGCTTATTGGAAGCACATAGAGATCTGTGCTTCTGCCCAAAGATATCCCTCCCCAACATGACACTACCACCACATAAACATTCCATTCACAGATACTTGTGGCATGAGAGAGTGTTCCTAGTTTCCTCAACATCAGCTAATGCACATATCACTGTGGAAGGCAAGTCTTGATTCATCTGTGAAGAGCATGGACTGCCATTGTTCCTAGGTCCAGTTGACATAATGTTTGCACCAGTTTAGATGTCCCTCCTGTGATGTTGAGTCAGGAGCACATGTCTTTGACATATGGTTGTAGCAGATCCATTGAATGATTGTAGCAGATGTGAAGTCCAGTTGCAGTTGATGTCATGTTGACATTCTGCTCTTGTGGGCAATAATATCAGATAGTGTTTTGCCCTTGTGGTTGTTGTCCATCATAGTCCACTACCTGAATCATCTGGATGCAATCTATCCTTGTTGGAATCATTGCCAAAATCTTATGCACCACTGAACGACTCACATTAAGCCATCTGGCAACATCTACTTGACTTTGGTTGCCTTGATTAGACATATAGCTCACCACTGCCCTTCTTTCAGTAAATGATATCTGGTAGACATAGCCATTGAATTTTCTATCTCGGCAACTTCACCTTGCACTTCTCAGGAGAACTTAAGAATAGTTCTGAAATGCCTGCTTTTAGTACTAAATACATTTGCGTATACTGCTGATGGCACCATTCCTTTGCAAACTATACCTCCATGCTGCATCGTATTTTACATATTATGCATGACTTTTGCACATTTTTGTTATCAGTTTTACATATTGTATTTTTAATTTTTTCCTTAATTTATTAAAACCAGTGTATTAATTTTGTTAACCCTTAAATGGTTGATTTTGTATATGAGGCATTCCATTTCAGGTCAAAAGAGGGTGTTAGGTGATTCACACAGATGAGATTCTCTTGAGATTCTGGTGAGAGTCATGTGATGTGACCTCACCAGAATCTGATGAAGAAAGTATATATTAAAGTACTCTTCATGGAAACATTGAAATGGTATCTGTTTTTGATCAAAGCACTTTTTTTTTTCAAAATTATAACCACTTAAAAATAATAATGGAATGTGTTGTATTCCTAATACAGGCAGTTCTTGTTTTGCTTGGTTTCAATTTATGTGAATTTTGATTTACATGCTTTATTAATTTAGGCATGTTCCCAATTTGCACATTCCAAAAATTTACATTTATATGGATTATAATGAGCCCTCAAAGCATGACACAAAAAATCATTGAAACTTAACACCCACTTTGTGGAAAAAAATAGAAGGGGCTCACAACTCATTGTCAGCTGTGTATGAAAAGCCCAGAATCTCATGAGTCCCCATTGAGATCAGCCCAAAGATTGTGAAACATTTTATTATTACCTCCCTGCAATGACTCAGTTCTGTATTAACAATGATTGTGTGCAGTGCTGCCCTTGTGTTTCAACATGTTAACTTTAGTGGAGCAGCACTTGTGCTTTAAATGTTTTTGTAAAACTTTAAAACAGGTGCAGAGATGTGAAAATTTTAAAGCAGCATTTTGGAGATGAATGCTTGTTTTGGACAACACAGATTTTATGAGTTTCAAGGTTAAGAATGTCTGAGAAAACATTAAAAGCTATTAGTAATCTGGTTGACTATCATGTTGCATATTGACAACATGGTGGTTAAATTCTAGAAAAAGTATGAGCAGACTGATATTTCATGATATAAAGAAATAACGGATGGTTTCAATACTGGATATGGTGCTCACCTGCAGATTTTAATAAAAAAATTGGAGATGCAGTGAATGTCAGCAAAATTCATTCCAATGAATCTCACAGAAGAGCAGATTGGAAATCGCTTGCAGTTGTCTCAGGAACTTATTCAACAGGCTGAAGGTGATTCACACTTTGTGTTCTCTAGTTTAACAGGTGATAGATGAGATTCATAAAAAAAAAAAAGAGATTTGAAGCCATTGATTAAAACTGACAAGAATTGAACACCATGTTGAAAGAAGACTTTGCAACTTGCTTCAGGAGGAGGATGATTGCTAGGAGAAATGTTTATGTGCCCAAGGGAACTGATTCAAAGGTGATGCAAATATTAGGAGATGGGGTCACTATTTTATTGTCACAGTCTGAGAAGTTTTGGATCACACTTCACACATGTACAACACTACAGATGTATATCATAAATGATCCTCATCAAATGTCAAAAGCACATTCATCATTATTCTCACCACCAGGAGAGCAGAAAAAAACACACACATATATAATGATGCTTTCAAAATTAAGTGAGGCTGATTACAGCATGTTATAATTGCATTGTATTTATCTACAGGATCAAGTGATGTTATTACATTTAAAATTTATCTAACGTTTGAGAACAGTAATTCTGCCATCTGTGCCTGAAAGACTTGTAAACAGACATTAATTACTTTTACAATAGCAATTTGGACAGATATTGAATAACAATTATTCTTGTGATAATAAATAAATAAATAAATATCCCCTCAAGCAGCTGCTTGCCACAGAGGTCTGACAGGAGCCTGTCAGTTTATATGCCACAGTAGAAGATCTGAGAGGATGGCAGGACCTCAGCAGAAAACAACACGAACATCCATGCCTTACCTGGGGCTCGAACCCAGGTCCTGTAGATCAGTAGCCAAGCGCGCTAACCACTCAGCCACACAGTTAACCAAATGTCATTTCTGCAAAAGTGTTTATATCAGTTTTCTAATTTGTGTTTTTTTTTACTCATACCATATTTTTTATGCTTAATCATATTTGGAGCCTTCCATAAATTGTTCTTATGCACAATTCAGCTTTCTAAACATTACAGTTGAACAAAATCTATGTTAAACTATTATTTGTGCAAAAAAGTGTGAATAACATTCAATTTAACTTGGGGCATTTGTTTAAAAAACAGTACAGTTTTTGCATAATACCACAATAATGAACAAGGAAATTATGTAATATTCAAAGATCTAAAAAAAATTGTAAGCAAAAATGCCCCACAATTTCTTTTCATAGTTATTTATTTCAAATTTGTGAAAGTTAAAAAAAAAATTTTAATATGGTTTTTTTAAATACTAGGGCGATCCATATGTCTGTACATTTTATCATATACTCAAGAAATGATTTTATGATATAAATAATGAACCTTACTCCATGAAATATAAACTATCATTTTCCAAAGTTCATAGCTATCTGTCAGCAAGTTGTTCAATTCCTCTTTGATACCATTCTTGGTCCTTGCAAGTGAAAAACTTCCCAACATCAATTTTTAATTCTTGAAATGTTTGAAACTGCCTACCCTCATACCTCAGAAATTGAGGCACAGAGAGAAGGAGATAGGCCAGACTATATGCTGGGGGTGGAAGAAGCCCAAATGCCAGTTCTCTTGAGTGTTTTGTTGGTTGAAAGTGCAGTGTGCTGTTTTACATTTGTTGGAGGAGTACCTGATGTCTGTTTATCATTTGTGGGAAGTGTTGAAACATCACAGAGTGCATGCACTCCAGTTGTGCTGAGTAGAGATTGGCATTGATGGTACATCCCTTGGGAACCAGTTCAAAGTGCACTACACCATAAAAATTCCTCCAAACACACATTACCTTCATTTCGAATTGTTCTCACTTTGGGAAGGAAGTGTGGGCTGATCTGGGTGTCAAGCCACTGCTTTTGGGTATTTGGATTGTTGGAAAATATCAGTTTTTTTATCACACATAACGTTTGATGAAATGGTGGTTGTATGGATTAGTGAGGAATTTCCTGCAGACTTTGATATTTGTTCAGTATTCAGTTCATACGGAACACTTTGGTAATTCCTGGCTACCTTACTGATGTGTGCAGATGATGCACTATAGTTGCTTGTGAGCAACCAAGTTTTGCCAAGAGCCTGTGAGTGCTTGTGTTGTGATCTACTAATATTGACTGTCCTGATTGCAGTTTACTTTTAAAGCTCATGTCACTACCTTTGGTTACTTCTTGAGCAGCACAAATGGAGACTGCTCTATTACCTTCTACATCACGTATTTCTCAGGCAGCTTTGGTTGCTTTTAATCCTTTTCTCCAGTAATGATATAAAATTGCACAAATTTGAATACTTAACTCACTCGCTGTACAATGTTTCTAACAATGAGAGCCAAGACTTTGATACTTATAACAGTTATCGATTGATGCACTGGATTTTATTCAAATGTAACACTGTGTGTGTTACCACACATGTTTTGTATGGCAAAAAAATTCACAGATCACTCACACAATCACACTTTAAAAATTACTAGGTAATTAACCTAGTAATTTTTTAAATATTCATATTTTTCAAATTTTCATATATTTTTAGTTTTTGAGAATTTTTTTGGGCATTGATATTTAATACATTAAAGGGCAGTGTTTTGTGGGGAGAGATGTCTACATTTACTACTGAAGGGTATGATTTTTTTCCCCAGATATGTCCAGATTTTAAACTATAATGAATAAGAAATCAAGAAAGAAAAAAAATTTTTTAGCTTCATTTTAATGATTTTTCATGAATTTTCTTATTGTTGTTGAACCACATAAAATTATTTGTATGCAATGGACATGAACTCTTAAAAAATGAATGTGTGGATGAATAGTTTTTGAAATATTAACAAGTGCAACATGCCATTTTTACCCATTATTCTCAAGTGGCCATTTTAAAATAACCCTGACTTAATGAAAAAGTTATTTGATCAAAAACAGACACCATACTGATATTTTTTTCATGAAGAGTACTCTCACATATTTTTTCCCACCAGAATCTGTCAGGGTCACCAAACATCTTCTGCCCGATTTTAATTGTAATGACTCAATTTTAAATGTACACTTATTAGACATTAAAGCATTAGCGCAGTATGCACTTTATAATTTACTTAAGCAATACCAGAAATCAATGAATTTACTTAGCTATAAACAATTATATTTAAAATATATAATATTATATATGTATAAGTTTAGGAAGTCAAGTATTTTAATGTCAAACATACTAGTAATAAAATTAAAACAATTGAGCACAGTGATTGTATCTTAAAAGTTACCTATTACATATATGTGATAGATCTACCACACAATTAACAGATTCAGAATAGATCTACCACAGAATTAGAATTGTCTATATTTTGAGATAGTTTCAGAGTTAAGTCCAATGATTTGTCAAGATAAGTAGATAGCCTAAAGAGGAAAGGTCCAAGAAAAAGTCATAATGAAAAATTTTGTCCAATAATATTGAAAATATGAGCAAGTAATGAATTCTCATGAATCAATATGGACTTAAAAAGAATCTTTATTTTTAAATTGTTAGAATTTCTGTGTCATCAGTTAACCAGCAAAATATCTCCTGCTATACCATATGAGAAAAAATTTAAAAACATAAGGATAATAGTTGCATAGCACATAGTAGAAAAGCTGACTGCATCAAATAATCATCACTTCCTATGCTGAGACAGGTGCAAGGAGATGTATTTTCACTCCATCAATAAAGCCAAATGAAAGATAAATATTGACACCTATTAAAGTCTGGAGTTGGCAGTTTGCTGGGTTGAATTGTGGGGATTCACTGTATTGGATGATTGCTAACACTTTAACAACTTCAGTCATTTGTAATGTTAGAATGTCCTCAAACCCTCAGGAACTGATAAGAATATTGGTAAGTTTAATTCTCTAAGTGTTATCCTGCTATCCCATCTTAGTGGTTACTCTGCTATTCTCCTTACTTGTGCTTCTAAATGTCACAGAAAGCTGTAAGCAGTGGTTGTGTGGTAGTGCTATCTTTTACTAATACTACTGGACTACATAGGGTTGGTGGGAAGAATGCTTTCCAGCTGCCTTGAGGATAGAAATTTTCTGTTATGGTAGTAGGAATCTAACTTTGAAGCTCTATAACTTCTAAAATATGCATTTAATGGAAAAACTTGACTGAAGATGAAGATCGTAATCAAATCTATTCAAAATCAGTTTTCAACAATATTCATTCAGTATTTGAATAATTATGGAAGCTAGAATTTCTAAAGATAAATTATCTTGTTTTGTAAAAAAACATTCATAATTGTCTAATATTGAGATAATCATTGCACAAACTTCTAAAATATATATTTGATTAAGTTGCTTGAAGCAATACTTATTTAAGTTTTGATTATTTTCTGAGGTAAGTCTTATGATGTATTACTGTTGTGAAATATTCTAGCTTTGACAACTCTTTAAATACTGAATGAATATTTTTCAAAATCAAGAGTAAAACAGATTTGGTTATGATCTTTAATTTATCTTCTATCATTTTTCCATTTAATGCATATTTTAGATATTATAGAGCTTAAAAGTTAGATTCCCATTGACACAACATGGAAATTTTCTAATATTTTTCAGTATATGTGTTACAAAGCATAATGCTAGATTGTTTTTGCAAATAACAAGCTTTGTGAGCAATTTTAATTCTGTTGAATATTGTATAATAGGCGAAATTTCGAACGAGCTGGGAAAAATGAATCATCGGTGGCAGAAATTGGCAGTTTGCCCTTGGTTCCATGGCTACTTGAACAATTGGTCCCTGTTGGGGTAACATATCAGGTTCCTAGTTGCTGTAGATCAGGATGATCCCTTGAAAGTGTCCAAAATTCCAGGGTGTGCTGCCATTGCATACCTTGTGAATATTACATGTGGAAAGCTTTGAATGAAGTTATCAATTAACATAGGTTTGATGGCAAACTTTTGGTGGGATTTAATTGTGGCTGGAGTAGTAAGGTAGAAAACTGAATGAACTTATTGATGGGAAGTGTTATCAGTGTGTTTTGCGCCAAACTTTTGGCATGGATTTAACTAGTCGCATAAATATTGCATAAAGAAGATGTATGTCAGCTTTGTATAAAATAGGAAAAATTATGTGATTTTTGTAACAAAGCACCCTTATTTTGAAAGTTGAAGAAACAGTTGCAATCAGTTTTATTTTATATAATTTTATTTCATGACTATTTGGAACATATGTTAGTGGCAGGGTATCTTACCCTGAAGATAAAGTGGGACCTGATAGATAAAGTTACCTGATAAGATAAAGTTACCTGAAGATAAAGTGGGATATGATGAGGCATTTTTTTACTAAGAATATAATCTGGTAAAACTTCAAATTCTCACTTTCATATAATGAAAGACAAACAAGGTTTTTCAAATATAAAGTAGTAAGATAATCATCATCAGATTATAAAAATTGTGGAAAATACGAGCAAGTAATGAATTCTCATAAATCAATATGGACTTAAAAAGGATCTGTATTTTTTAAATTGTTAGAATTTCCGTGTCATCAGTTAACCAGCAAAATATCTCCTGCTATACCATATTAAAAAAAATTTAAAAATATTAGAAATTGTAAAGTTTTTATATATTAACTTTAATATATAAATCTTTTTATATTCTTTTTTATATGCATTGACAAAATAATATATGCTTTCAGTAGAAAAGTCCAAACTGACATAAAAATGTATTATTAATTTGAAAAACCTACTTTTATGGGCAAAAAATAACATATTGGCTAGGCAAACGATCTAAAACATGATGAACGACAAAAATAGAATTACTCTATGTGCACATACTTGCCTTCAGTGGCCAACTTATAGAATATGCACAAACATTTTGGTCCAGTAAAACACAAGCATATGAAAATTTCTAAAAACTGTTTATATATGCTCAAGTTAATGTAATATATATATAGCCTATTTCTAATTATATTATAAACGTTTTCAAGCATTCTGGTTTATACCAGATCTTTTAATATTCAAAAACACAACACATTATCTGTAAAGATTAATTCTGGAACTGCTGTGGACATTTGCTGAGCTTTAGAGAAACTGTAATCTGATTTTAGGATATACAATGTTCAGTTAGGGTTTACAGACTTTTAGAATAACTTTTTTGTCCATTTTAATATATTTAGATATACAAAATGTGGTAAAGGATTAACAGACTTTAACTTAGTGAATTTGAAGCACCGTTACTGCTTAATTGGTTATTGTGTCATGATAAGGGCAAGTATAATAAAGATGGGATTAAATATGTGAAATTTAAAGCAAGAATAAAATATGTGAATGTTATGTGCTGCTCTGTCTTGACTGGATTTTGGTGAAAGGTGGGTTTAACGAATGACTTCAAAATATATTTGATTCTCATAGAGAAAGAGATACCATATATTAGGGTGTGTAAGTTGACTCATTCTATAAGTCAAAGTAGAATTTTAAGAACAAAAAGTTATCCTATGACGTATATTAACATAAAATGTTGACCTTGGCCAAACATTGACATAAGCTTTCTTAAATGCATCACTTAAATGCATCACAGTAGTGTTAAAGTGGGCTGAACATTTTGAGATTGTTCTGAATAATATATAGTTACTGTTGCTTACATTGTTTTCAATAATGAAAATATAGTTAAAATTATCCCTATATCACAATCTGATGATCAAAATTATAGAAGTCACCAGTGGTAAATAAAACTGGTGCTGGTAGCTGGTTATGCTTCTGTTTTTACTTAACTGAACTGTTCATATTTTTTTGATAGAGGTAGTGTTTTTAAGGGATTTGCGAGATGTATAGTTATTCCTATTTTCAAGAGAAGTCATTGTGGTAATTATAGAGGCTTAGTCTGCTTTCTCTTTTTGGGAAAATTCATTGTATAATTGTGCTGAACTGAATTATAAATATTTGTTTGGTGGGAAACTTGGAAATGACTATTGTGGATTCAAGAGTGTCAAACATTGCATAGACCAAAATTTTTTTGCTTAGATACTTGAATCATGTTTAGAATTTAAAAAAAATATAGATTTAAAGACAGTTTTTGAATGTATTGATGAACATAATTTGTGGTTGATTAGGAAATTTTTATGGTTTTTGATTGAAAAAAAAAGAGAACAAAAGAGGACATTTCGATACAAAAAAAAAGTGAATAACGGATTCGAGCTAAAAACGAGATGTTCTGGCAACCCTATCTACATGCAATGTTTGACATGTGGAAGGAACAGTGCTCAGCATGTTGCACAATGACTGCTGTTATCAAAGACAATTCCCTGCCCTTGGTCACTAGTGGACACCAATGGGCTAGGAAAGGCCGCTCCCTGTCAAATCGGATATTAAGCCTCAGCTCTGTATGCAGGAGAGCCATCCCCTGTGCATGTGATCTTGATGGGAAGTTACCATCTGTCTCCCAAGAGCTGGCCAGTGGGGCCCTTCCCCCAACCTTCTCTGAGCCTTTTGGGTCCTTTCGATCTGGCCATTTAGCTCATTATGTGCATAAAAGTGCTGCTCAGAGGTTAAACAACCCAACTTGACAACTGTACATAAAGTGTCGAAAAAATGCTTCATCATTATCCATATACACTGAAGAGCAAAACAGTTATGACCAGCACATCTTTATGCAAATCAAAGTAATTGCAGGTAAACGACGGTGCTTGTGAAGGTCATGAAACAGTATGAATAGCACCTGATACTTTGTTAGTCAGTGTTATTCTTGTTCTTCAGATGGAAAAGACAGTGGACTTAAGTGAGTTTGACAAAGGCCAAATTGTAATGGCCAGACAACTGGGTCAGAGCATTTTCGAGATAGTAAAGGTTGTAGGATGCTTACAGTCAGCTGTGGTTAGGACCTTCAAAAAGTGGTCTGAGGAGGAAAAAGCCACGAACCACCAGCAAGGTGTGGGCCAACCATGGCTCATCAATGCTAGAGGTGAGTGAAGACTATTCTGTATGGTACGAGCCAACAGTAGGGATACTGTGGTGCAACTCACTCGTAATTTGAATGCTGGTGACAGGAGTAATTTGTCACAACACACAATACATCGAACCCTGCTGAAAATGGGGCAGCCCCAAGTGCCCATGCTAACCTCGGGTCACCATCGAAGGAGCCTACAATGGACATCGAGCATCAAAACTGGACTAATGGTATATCCCTCTAGTAGTGCCTTCTTTCAGCAGGGTAATGTGCCATGCCATACTACCTGGATTGTTCGAGAGTGGTTCATGGAACATGAAGACTTCCAGGTATTGACCTGGTCTCCAAATTCCCCAGACATTGGGGCTGGGGTGGCTCAGTTGGTAGCGCGCCAGGCTCGTAATCGGTAGTTCCCAGGTTCGAGTCCCAGCTGGGTCAGCGTTGAGATTTATTTGCGCAAAATTTCCCTGTCCTGCCCACGGTCAGTAGGGGACACCGATGGGCTTGGAAAGGCCGCTGTCCGTCGGATGGGACGTTAAGCCGTGGCCCCGTGTGCGGGAGAGCCATACCCTGTGCACGTTAAAGAACACACTGGATGGCCTTGATGGGAGGCTACCATCTGTCTCCCAACAGCTGTTCCAGTGGGTCCCCTCTCCCAACCTTCTCTGAGCCTTCGGGGTCCATGTGACCTGGCCATTTAGCCCATGTTGTGCAAAAAAGTGCCGCTCAGAGGTAAAACAACCCAACCCCAGACATTGGGGCGGGGGTGGCTCAGTCGGTAGCGCGCCAGGCTCGTAATCTGTAGTTCCCAGGTTCGAGTCCCAGCTGGGTCAGCGTTGAGATTTATCTCCGCAAAATTTCCCCGTCCTGCCCACGGTCAGTAGGGGACACCGATGGGCTTGGAAAGGCCGCCGTTCGTCGGATGGGACGTTAAGCCGTGGCCTCGTGTGCGGGAGAGCCATACCCTGTGCACATTAAAGAACACACTGGATAACCTTGACAGGAGGCTACCATCTGTCTCCCAACAGCTGTTTCAGTGGGTCCCCTCCCCCAACCTTCTCTGAGCCTTCGGGGTCCTTGTGGCCTGGCCATTTAGCCCATGGTGTGCAAAAAAGTGCCGCTCAGAGGTAAAACAATCCAATCCAACCCCAGACATCAATCCAAGCGAGCATCTGGGGTTTGTGTTGGAATAGCATATCCGATCTGCAGTGGCTCAACCATGTAACTTATAAGAGTTAAAGGATCTGCTGGTAACGTGTTGGTACCAGATACCATAAGACACATTTAGAAATCTTGTCTCCATGCCTCACTGGATAAAAGCTGTTTTGGCGGCACGTTTAGGACCATCATCATATTAGGCTGGTGGTCATAATGTTTTGGCTCTTTGGTATGGATTCACCATTTGCATCTGATTGGCAATCGGCAACTTGCACAAGAGGGGAGAATGCATGGCCATGGCATGTTTTATGGTGTGATGATGCTCATTTTAATTTAAATGGAACAGTGAATACCCACATCTGTTGGGTCTGTACAACAAACAAGCTGCATGAAATACAGGAACGACCATTGCATTCGCTTAAAGTGACAACAAGGTGCAGTTTTATGGCTGAATTTATCATTTGGGATGCAATTTTTTTTAGGTCTGTGTGATAGAACCTGTAACATGTTCAGTCACTGGTCAATGCTACCATGCCCTTTTATGTGATACTGTCCTTACAAGAACATGGATGTCTTCAGACAGCATTCTTTATGTGGGATGGAGCTTCACATATTATTGACAGTGTGAGAATTTGTTTTGCATGGAAGCTTCACAAATGATAGAAAAATAAATCACGGATTTAGTCATTCCGCAGATTTAAACTCCAGTGACTTTTGGTTGTGGTGTTATTTGATGGATCAGTTTTACTGTGCTGACATTAGGACACTTGTGGATTTGAAAAACATCACCCAACATTTTGCAAGCATTCTGTCAGATATGCTGCGTTTCACTGTCGATAGTTTTATCTTTTGATTTTAGCATATTGTGGCAAGTGAAGGACAGTGCATAAGAACAGATTTTGTCCTATAGTATGCTAAACAATCCATTGTCCCTCTGGTGATGGGTTTTGAACATTGATATTTATTTTTTGCATAATTGTTTTCCCATGCTTTGCAACATGTAGATCCCAAGTACGATTCCATTTCACGAGTCTTATTATTCACTGGCTCGGAACTGGTGGACTTTTGTATATTAGGAATGTGAGCTTATGTAACTTTCAAAACAAAAATAACTACACATTTATGTTCCATTTTAAGATAACGTTTGTAAGTTATTAAAACTGTTTAATGTGATAATATTGAATGGGGTGAACATTATTCAGCATATTAAATTTATTGATAACATTTTTCAAAAATATTGTTTATCAGTTTGTACACTGTAAATTATTGTACTCATCCCTGTTCCTCCGTAAAGAAAATGTCATCAACTCTAGAATATGTAGTGCTAATATATTAAATCAGTATGTCATTGTTACGAATTTCAAATAGAAGCCCAAATAAACATATTTGCAAATCTACTTGCATGAAGTTACTTACACAAATACACTAGGTTTACTTTTCAGATAAAGAATATGTAATTACCTAAATAAGTACTGTCCAAAATTTTATAGCTTATCTGCAACTTAATTTGCAGAATTTATTTAAAGGCTTATGCAAATAACAAAGCAAAATTTAGTGTTCAACTTATAACCTTTATTATAATTTTCTTACCATAAACTTTAAAATTTGGGTTGACTCTTAGAAACTAATGGGGTGGGGTGGGGTTGGCTTAATCAGTAGCATGCAAGCGTTCAGATTTATCTCCGCTAACCCACACCCTGTCTTAACCCAACAAACTAATACTTTACTTCCTTAGCATTCTCATCCAAATGCAAACCAGAAAAAGACCACAATTCTATTAAAACTTAATGCCTTCAAGAAAAAGTCTCCCAAGTTATTATGTTGTAGTTCAAACAGTGTGTGCATGTGCTGTTCGAATCAAAGCATTGGAAATACGATATATAATCTAGCATTAAAAGCAACATATTAGCGAGAAGTGAGAAAGTATCCTTTGGCATGCTTCTTGCTGCTAACAGCGCTTATATTGATATCTGTGAATGATGCACAAAAAACTATTAGTCGCTTCAAATTAAAGTAAAACGCATACATATGTGATTAATTTGTAATTTTGATTTGATATAGGCAAAGGATTTTTATAATTACTCTGAAGTTCTAATTCGAAATAAAAAAATCCATTATGTTTTAGAAATGAAATCTGCGATTGAAGTTTAATGATCAAATGAGTATGACCAAGCAATGATGAATGAATATTATGCGTTGTGTATATAATGTTATCTGAATAATGTTAATTTTCTTGTTTTAGGGTATGATTGCTTTAAGAAGAGGGGCCTGTGTTGTCTCACATGAAGACTTTATGGATGCAATATTAGAAGTTCAAGCAAAGAAGAAAGCAAACCTAAATTATTATGCTTAAAACACGGACCAGAATTATTATGTTGAAGTAAATTAAACGTTAGCCTAAAACATGCCTTTGTATATTCCTCAAGGCTTGATTTATCCCATTGTTAAATTAAACAAATGTTTTTGTATTCTTCGCATCTTTTTTCTGATCGTTAAAATGTGGAGTAAGAAAAAACTGCTTGTGTTTTTGATATACGTTTATTCCTTTGATTTTTTTTTCACTCTTTTTCCAACATAATGCAAATCGCATATGAAACACGATCACTATTTTGACAAACTATATTAATGCCATTGCATACTATGCAGTATGTTTAGTTTCATTATTATTGTGGGGGCGGGTTTGTTTAGTCGGTAGTGTGCCAATCTTAATTTGTAGTTATTAGGTTCGAGTCCCACCTGTGCCATCATTAAGATTTATCTTAACCCCCCACCTGTCAGAAAGATGACACTGATGTGCTTGGAAAGACTGTCGCCCATCTGATGGGACTTAGCAGGAGAACCATACCCTGTACATACTAACAGCAATGTAAAGTGGGTGCCCTCCCCCAACCTTCTCTGAGCCCTGGGGGGGGGGGGGGTCCCTGTGACCTGGCCCATTTAGCCCATTGTGTGCAAAAAAGTGCTCAGAGGTAAAACAACCCAACCAGAAACCCTGGTTTTCTTGCATGTAAATTCGTAGTTTATAATACTGCAAAAACTTTCAAATTGGTACAGAAATTCAGATGTTATGTATACTGAATAGCATACATACCTCAAGTAGTAAATACCACTGTAGCTGGTCCTTAGATAACTTGTCATTGCAGCAGATAGTATCTGTAGGTTGAAATGACCTTTTAACACAGGATGAGACGTCAGCACTGTGTGGAATGTTGAAAATTGTGGAAAAGTATCAAGGTACCCTTATCCGGGTTTATTATCCGGAGCTCGAGCCTGTTGAATACAATAGAAGGTCTGAGGATAGAGGGACTTCAGCAGGGTGACTGCAAACATCCATGTCTTATCCAGGCCCCTTTGATCACCAGTCAAGCGTGACCATCTTTTAATCTTAGATACTAGCTAATAGCACTTTTCAGTAATTTCATCTCATTTCAAAGAATTAGGAATGGAGACATTTTGAACAGTCTCGAATGGTTTCCCCACTAAGAAGTGGTCGAAATGCTTGAAGTGGTAGTCAGTTTGCGATAGCTGTGGTGAATTCACTGGGTGAGCAAGAGTCTCGTACTGTTACTTAAGCAGCAACAGATTCAATGAACTTCTGCCACTACGAAACGTGCATTTATTCCGTTGGTAAAAGAAAAAATCAGTTCCTGGAAGGGATGAATTCTTTGAAGGCGTTTTGAACTGCTGTCGTTGAACGTTTTCCTTACTAAGAAGTGGTCGAAATGCTTGAAGTTATCCAGGCCCCTTTGATCACCAGCCAAGAAATGGTAGTTGGCGATAGCTGTTGTGAATTCGCTGAGTGAGCAAGTGTCGTAGTGTAACTAAAGTGGTAGGGCCTACTATAATGCAGTTGTTGAATCTTTTGGAAACGAGCCATTTTCGAATGCTGCCGTCCTTAAAGTCATGACACAGGTGCCTTGTGAAGTGACTTGAATATATACTTGAATAAGTAATCTTAACGAGAAACTTCTATCTTCCTAGTATTAGGTTGTTGCAAATGAAATGGCCGAATTGTTAGTGAAACATTCAACACCTATAACTTTGTTAAAAATATCTTAAGCAACAATAGATTCAATACACTTCTGCCTCCCAAAACTTGCATTTCTGCTGTTGGTAAAAAAAAACAGTTCCTGGAAGAGATGAATTCTTTGAAAGCAATTTGAACTCTCTTTGTTGAATGTTTTCCTCACTAAGAAGTCGAAATGCTTGTAAAAATGGTAATCAGTTGGCGATAGTTGTAGTAAATTCACTGGGTGAGCAAGTCTCTTACTATGATGGAATTTCAGAACCGTTATTTGTGAGTTCGTGCGTATCATGGAGCAGTAGGATGCCATATCTATTGATCAATTCAGGCTGCTTGCATAATTTGTACATATTTTGGAATTCTACATAATATTTCTCCATTTATTGTTTCACCCGGTTTTAGGAATGAATAATGGATAGGTTACCATACGTCCTCCAAAAGGAGGACATATCCTTTTTCATTTAATTTCGGCCCAGAATTTTGGGAAAAAAACGTGAAATACCCTCCTTTTTTATATAAAATAACCCGTTTTAAACTGAAATTAATGCACTCATTTTGGTACTTAAATTTCTTGAACCGATGACTATAACATAATTTACTGTTAACCGTGAAATAATCATCTGCAAATGCAAATCGTGAATGCTAAATTATTTCTGCTAATGTAAAAGTTACTATTTATGTAATCTCAGTATGATAAGTTACATGCCAGATGGAGAAAAGTATGCTGTAGAAAATTTCATAAAATTTTGCTTCCGCCCACGGACAGATGGAGCTATGGAACTTGACAGCCTTTTTTTTTATTTCTAACTTAAGGACAGGAAGGAATTACTCCTGTTTTTTACAAGTCATCCATACAAAAGCTATTCCTACCACTACCTCAGCAAGAGTTAATAGAAACCACCTCCCTAAATATTATGCCAATTAACCCATTAATCCCCAACGTTGCGTAAACGAAACATTCTTCAAATAATGATAAAAAAATAATCCGAATTTAATTTTAATTAATAAAATTTATATAATAAATTAATAAACTAATCCAATTTTAAGCCAATGTATGTTATAAAGGGCATAATCGTTTATGTCCAAGCATAAATATTTATCAATATAAAATAAAGGCCTAATTATTATTCATATTAAAACTATACCTAAATAGTCTATCTAATCTTTTGCATTTTGACAAGTCTAAAAAAGATATGTAGAAATACTAAATGCCCTAAGAATTTATGAAAATAGTTTCACATTATTTCATTCAAGACGTTTCATGTAATTAGAAAACATTTTGTTAGTTTTGCACAGTATAACGTTTAGGGTAATGTTGCGTTTACGAAACATTGGGATTACACGGCATGTGCACATTATGTCTGCCACACGTTTGATGACTCTTGTGAACGAGTCTATTCTTGCGATTTTAGTTCTGATATGAGTGATCAGTGTTAGAGATTTGTGAAGTTGAACTAAGGTTTTAGTCTTGTTAGTATAACAATAATTGGTGTTAGATTATTAGTGAAGTGTAAATTCGGCAGTATAGCTAAAAATATATAGTTCAAGTAAGTATTTATTATGATTTAAATACTTTCAATAATAAATCGTTGTTTTGCTATCTTAGGATATTTCTTTTTAAATATGTCTTGGGCTCAGTGGCGGGAAAAAAATAGACCTTTGTCAACTGCAGAGCTAATGGCTATATTAGAAGAGGATGATGATTTGTAACAAACTGAAAATATTGACGCGGTGTACATACCACCAACGGTTGACGAACATACAGATGAAGAGGATATTAATGGTGATATATGTGAGAGTGAAAACGTTTTGCCAGACGTAGCTGGAACCTACGAGGTGCATGGAAATTTACTTGATGAAGCCCAAGATGTCGAAGAAGAGCAACCTACAGCATCAAGTTCTTGGAACTGAAAATTTCCACTAGAACATTTGTCAAAACAAAAGCAAAGAAAGTTATTCCGAAGTGGAAAAAAGAAAATCCGACTACAAAAGTTTATCACAAGAAGAAGAACAGATTATGATAGAGGAAATTAAAAACAAAATTAGTGGCAAGTCTCCATACGATATTTTTTCTTTATATTTTAGTGATGTCTGGGAAAAAATTGCTGGTTATTCAAAAAAATATGCGAATGATCATAATCGGCATTCTATTGAACTAAGCAAGGCAAGTCTGAAGCGCTTTTGTGGTATATTGATTTTTACTGGTTACCATACCTTACCAGCTATAAAAATGTATTGGTCGAAGGATGAGGACAAAGGTATACCATTTATTTTTTTATACAGTGCAAAAGCAATGCAATATATATGTGTAAAAAAGTGTGAAGTTCATTTTCATGCAGACTGCTTCAGACAATTCCATAGTTTTAACTTTAAGTATTCATGTTCTGATAATCCCAACATTTTTCTGTGGTGACTAATTTTCTTTTTTATCACAACTACCTATTTACAGGTATTTTTGGTCTATAATAAAAGTATTAAAAATATAATCTCTACCTTTGGGAATTAATGGGTTAAGGCCAAATAACTTGATTGCTTATCAAGTATGAATAAAAATCGGCTCATGTCATATATATTTGAAGTGTATCGAATTATAAATATGCCTTTTTCTGACTGAACTGTTAATCCGTACTTAAAACTTAGGAAAAAAGCATATTATTTCACAAATTGAAAGCATGTCCTCCTTTTAGAACAGCAGCATCTGGTAACCCTAATAATGGAGAACACTGGCTGCAGACCACCAAACAGTCATCATAAATTTCTTTAGATGAAAATTTGGTTTGTTTTCTTCTGCGACGTCTAGCTATTATTATGGTTTCGTGCTTCAAGTGGACGTGCCATATGAGTGGCCCGTTAATTTATGCGAACTCATTTATCCAACTTCTTCATTTTCCCAATGGCTTCCAGGTAGTGGTGAAACTGTTGAATAACGCACGCCCAATTTGCCTACGATGTCTTTAATCTTTGCGTGTGTCGGATTCGGTTAAAGCCTTCAATCGATCGTTATCAATCTCTTCTTTAGGTCGACCACGTGGCTTATTCTGTAGGCTGATGTCAATCAAAATTTTTCAAAACGAAGTCGTGTTGTCCGTTCACTAGCTGTGCCTTTCCCAAATACTGCATTGATGTTGCTTTGCGTCTGCAGCTTTGTGTCACTGTTTAAACTCGTATTAGAAAAGAACATGAAGTTGACTCTGATCCCTTGTTCCCTTTAAGCTCTTACATTCAGAGTGAATGAAGGTAGGATGGTGCCACTATGCGAGGGAGTGCTTCTTGATGTTCATTGGCTAGGAGTTTTGATGTCACAGCGGGGAGCCTTATAGTAAATAAATTTCATAACGAAACGTACATGATATAGTTTTCCATTGACAGAAAAAGTGAAATTTTTTAATATTAACTGTTTTGAGGTCTATGTGGAAAGTTTTTATTATTATAGATATACCCTCGGAGACCACTTTATTATATACAATTCCATGTTATATGAACAGTAACTGAGATACAGCGCAGTAACTAAGTTTCTTTTTTTTATCAAAAAATGCAAGATATATATTTCAATCCAATCTTTTTTAACCTGTTTTCAACCATATTCGTTTGCTGTTTATAGAGTTAAGGAAAATTTGATAACAGTTACGTAATTTTCAAAAATTTTGAATTTTTTATTTTTTGCAGAACAAATAACTTGCTACATAGTTCAGCTTCTATAACTCCTTAAATACTGAAATAATAGTGAAAAATCGAGATTTAAATTGATTGAGCTTAAATTATCCTCGAACACATTTTTTCACAAAAAGCTTATTTAAAAAGTTACGGAGTTCTCTGTATGAGTTACTATTGACATAATACGGAACTACTTAATAAAATGGCCGTTTGATTGTATTTTGATATTACGAATTTTATGATTATATCATAAATAGTCATTAAATAAAATGCCCCCTCAAACAGCTGCTTGCCACAGAGGTCCGATAGGAGCCTGTCAGTTTATATGCCAGAGTAGGTCTGAGAGGATGGCAGGACAGCAGATAAACACACACATCCATGCCTTAACCCGGGGCTCGAACCCAGGTCCCATTAGATCAGTAGCCAAGCGTGCTAACCACTCGGCCAAGGGACGGCATCATAAGCACTACTTTATACTGAATTTGTACAAAATTTTGATTTGAAGATTCTGAATAATTGTTTTGATTTTGCTCTTTAAATTGGACAGAATTAAAACTCTGAATCGCAATTTATTATAACCTATCTTATTTTCAACTGTTAATAATCCTAACGAATATCTGGAGAAAAATTTAACTTTTGCCGTCTGAAGTACGTTTTAAATGTTTTTCCTTCCAAAAGACATTTAATGTGACCTGGTGTAAACACAGTTTTTAATATACTAATAAATATTTCCTTAGAGTTAGCCGATGAATCAGCTTTGCTTTTTTTTCTCTCCTTTTTAATTCCGAAGTTCTTACTCTGGTGTATCAAATTTTATCTATGTAAATTTTCCTTTTTTTGTTTCGATTTTAATTTTCCACATGGCTTTATTAGTTTTTCTTAACAGTTTGCAACTGCTGCTCTATTTATTTAATGTTGTAAACTTTTACTTTTACTCGCCGACAATGTTTTTTATTCTCTCGAATCAGTGTATTTTAAGCTGAGGTATTTAAATTATCAATTGCCAGCGATAATGCTTATTTTTTTATTGGGCACTTTGTGGTAGTTTTCAAGGTCATCGATTTATTTTTCCAAATATCTACCCCCCCCCCCCCCCCCGAAATAACAATCGTTTGGTCAGAGTAGAAGAGGCCGTCATCGTAACCAAGACTGAATTTTCGTGCAGCAGGTATATATCGGAAATAGGTTTGTCGTTTCAGTTTCCGTTTAACAAGGATTCCTAAGAGTTCGCTTCATATCTCAGGATCGTAATAGGTATCTGAAAAATGCTTATTACGTACGTAGCTTGCAAAAAAGTTCTGCTCGAAGATAAAACAACACAACTGTGGTTAAAGTCCTCTCAATTCCGGGGCGGGGGTGACTGAGTTGGTAGCGTGCCAGGCTCGTAATCTGTAGTTCCCAGGTTCGAGTCCCAGCTGGGTCAGCGTTGAGATTTATCTCCGCAAAATTCCCCGCCCTGCCCACGGTCAGTAGGTGACACCGATGGGCTTGGAAAGACCGCCGTCCGTCGGATGGGACGTTAAGCCGTGGCCCCGTGTGCGGGAGAGCCATACCCTGTGCACGTTAAAGAACACGCTGGATGGCGACGGGAGCTACCATTTGTCTCCCAACAGCTGTTCCAGTGGGTCCCCTCTCCCAACCTTCTCTGAGCCTTCGGGGTCCATGTGACCTGGCCATTTAGCCCGTGGTGTGCAAAAAAGTGCCGCTCAGAGGTAAAACAACCCAACCCTCTCAATTCCTGCGAGTAATGCATGTTTAAAAAACATTTCTTCCTAAATGATTATAATGGGTAAAAATGCTTCTAATGGGATATTGGCCACGACCTAGTCTGAGCCAATGGGTGCATTTCATTATGATAGAAGTCGTATAATAGTAAGTAAAAGTTAAACATTGTACTATATTAAAAATTTGATCAATAAGCTTGAGCAGGAAAATTTGCTGAAAAGCAAATTAGAAAATAAAATAAACATTGAGGGGCGTATCGAAGGACTATGGTTTTTTTTGGAGGGGGGGAGTGGTTAGGCAATTTTCACAACTCTCGTGCATTTTGACTTCCAATTTTGCCAACTAGCCATAATTTCACAGAAGTAATTCCAATATTTACATCTCATCTGAACTGTATCAAGTCAGTGTGAATTTTCCCTTGATTTGGCCAACTCCTTAATTTCACGAAACTAATCGCAATCTTTACATCTCTCCTAAATTTGCCAAATCACATCAAACTTTTCAAACTCCCCTAGATTTTGCCAAGTTTTCTCGATTTTAGTCAACTATCCTGAATTTTACAAATTCGATCCCAATTATCACAACTCGCCCGTATTTTCCAAACGGATTCGAATTTTGCCAACTGCCCTACATTTTGTTATGTTTCCACGATTTGTCCAACACTCCTTAATTTCACAAAACATATCTTAATTTTCACAACTCACCTATATTTTACCAAGTGGATTCGAATTTTGCCAACTACTCTAGACTGGACCAACTCGCCGTAATTTTACAAAAAAAAAGCGCTATTTTTTCATCTTCCCTGAATTTCGAAATTTCTGAATTCTCTGAATTTCGAAAAGTTACTTCGAATTTTACCAACTCTCCTTAATTGCACAAGAAAGGCACAATTTTCAGAACTCCCCTGTATTTTACCAAGTGGCTTCGAATTTTGCCAACTCCCCTAGATTTTGCCAAGAGTACTTGGTTTTTCCAACTCCCCTTAAGTTCACAAAACCAATTTTCACAACTCACCTGTATTTTACCGAGTGGTTTCCAGTTTTGCCAATTTTCACAAGTCGCCCGTATTTTACCAAGTGGATTAGAATTTTGCCAACTGCCATAGATTTTGCCAAGTTTTCTCGATTTTGCTATCTCGCCACAATTTTACCGAAAAAAAAAATCCCAATTTTTACATCACTTGATTTTTTGCAAAGCCACTCTGAATTTCGCCAACTCCCCCAAGATTTGCCAATTCTTTTAGATATTGCGAAGTTGCCTAGATTTTGCCAACACGCCTAATTTTCCAGAAAAAAGATTGTAATTTTTTAAATCTCACCTAAATTTTGTCAACTCTCCACGATTTTGCCAACTGCCCCTAGATTTTGCTAACTCCCTAAGTTTTGCCAACTCGCCATAATTTTACAGAAAAAAATCCAAATTTTCGCATCTTACCTGAGCTTTGCCAACTCGCCATAATTTTACAGAAAAAAATCCAAATTTTCACATCTCACCTGAATTTTGCCAACTCCCCACGATTTTGCCAAAGTCACTCCGAATTTTGCCAACTGTCCCTAGATTTTGTCAACTCCCTAAGTTTTACGAACTCGCCATAATTTTACAGCAAAAAACCTAATTTTTACATCTCACCTGAATTTTGCCAACTTCCCACGTTTTTGCCAAGTCACTCCGAATTTTGTCAACTCCTCAAGATTTTGTCGTCACTCCGAATTTTGCCAACTCGCCTGTATTTCATTAAGTGGCTTCGAATTTTGCCAACTGCTCTAAATTTTGCCGTCTCTCCATTTTCCAAACTGCCTTAGATTTGCCAAGTTGCCTCGATTTTGACAACTCCCCTTAATTTTTCCCCCTTAAAAAATTACAAATTTTCACATCTCACCTAGATTTTACGAAGTCGCTTCGAATTTTGCCAACTCTGAGTTACTTTGGGGGGGGGGGGGGGGGAGCCTACACCCGTGGCTACACCCCTGTAAACATTGTAATAACTGTTTAGCTGATTTACAAACAATCCATTATTAAATCTGATATGACTTTTAATACTATTAAGTAACCGATCTTTTACAGTAATCGAATAAAATATAGTTACAGTTAAAAATAAGCGTTATGTTGAATATTTTAAAATGCGCATTTCTGTTAATAACACCTACCCTCTGATCAAAAATCCCAAAAATCGTGGGGAGTTGGCAAAATTCAGGTGAGATGTGAAAATTTGGATTTTTTTCTGTAAAATTATGGCGAGTTGGCAAAGCTCAGGTAAGATGCGAAAATATGGATTTTTTTCTGTAAAATTATGGCGAGTTGGCAAAACTTAGGGAGTTAGCAAAATCTAGGGGCAGTTGGCAAAATCGTGGAGAGTTGACAAAATTTAGGTGAGACGGGTTGCCACCGACACGGAAATATTTCATTGGGCCGAGACTATGGCTCGGCCCAATGAAATATTTCCGTGTCGGTGGCAACACCGATCAAATATATATGGGGGTCACCGAATTGAAATTGTGACAACTGTAGTGGTAAATTAATTGCATGAGATATGGGTACGTGCAGGAATTGTTAAGAGATAGAAGGGGGAGCTGGTAGCACTCCTAAGTAGTATATGCAATGCTATGATTAGAGATGAAACAAAAGAGATACCAACAGTTGATGAAATGATGTAAAAGTTGGTGTCTGTATGTATATATAGTACAGGAAATTTTTCATTTAAACAGTAAAAAGATTTAATATTTTTGTTTACCAAACTTGTTTTAATGGAGAAATAGCTCTGTCGATCGCCTGTCAAGCGATCGACACTGCCCGGACAATAACTGCTTAGGTTGGAAAAGCTGCCGTCCGTCAGATAGAACGTGAAGCTGCGACTCTTTGTCCATTAAATTTTATTAACGATAAGCAAATAACTGTAACAACGAATACGCACTAATTTCAAAATAAATTTCTTATTTCCCACAGAACAATATGAAAAAAAAAAACTTTTTAATTGTACTCAAGTTTCTGTAACTTGAAAACAGTGGGGTTAATTTGTAATATGATGTTCCCAGGTGCGAGTCCCAACTATGGCTATTTGTGATTTTCTCCAATTAATTCCCCCCCCCCCCACACACACACACTCTGTCCTTGTCCAATTCCCCCCCCCCCCCCCCCCCACACACTCTGTCCTTGTGGAAAAAGGGCACAATGATGGTCTTGGGAAGACATTTTTTGGATGGGATGTGAACCCAAGGCCCTGGTGCAGAGTAGGGCCATACACCGGACACGTTAAATAATATGCTTAATGGTTTTGAAGAGGCGTTCATTTATCTCCTAATGGCGACCTCTTATTAATAAAAATTTTAATTAAGAAGAACCTTTCCTCAGCCTTCTCTGAGCTTTTGGGGTCCATGTAACCTGGCCATATAGCTCATTGTGAGCAAAAACCATTCATTATGATTAATGAGCACCCAGTTACGAATCCAACAATAATGCATATATCGTACACATAATGCAGCTAAAGATGCCCGGAGACAAAACGAAAAGGGAACTTAAAATACATGCAAACCAGGCGAATAACATATCGCCTCTACCGAATATGGGATACTCTTAAAAAAATTGAAGCTTTTCATTTTCCGAATTTTGCTCCCTTTAACAGTAGCAATCGTAGTAACATGTTTGGGGAAATGTAAATAGTAATAATTATTAGTCATATACAATACAAAAACTATTTCTCATTTATCCCTTAGAGCGGAAAAGTTGTTTCCTCATCTTCTAGGGTTAAAGGGCAAATCAGTCAGGATAAACCCCTTAATTTATAGTATTTATTTCTGATATTAAATTATAATAGGAAACAAAATTGTTTAATATATCAAAAAACATTCTGAAGGCTGCGTTTACCTTTATAGAAACTATCACGAAAGAAATGAAATCACCATAAAACATATTTTTATAATGGCAGCGCTGCAATTAATGGCATATTAAAATCAAAGAATGTCAAGGGAGAAGTAAAGCTTCACCTAGGCGTAAGTGGCACCACCTGCCAGATTTTTGGCGAACCTGATCGTGGGAAATTCAGGCTTGAAAAGAAAGCAACTGTTAGGTCTTAGAGGTATTTAAAAATATTGGAGTTTGTTTAGCAATGTATTGGTATTTAAATTGGTAACCCCTATTAAAATACAACAATCCTTTAATCGTTATACATTTATTAGAAGGAACTGTAGTGTTTTCATAACCTAATATTTCTAAAATATTGTTTTATTGCAAACTAAAATATCTAACCCTTCCGTTGGCTTTCTTAAAGGATTATACTTTATTTCTTTCCATTGGAAACGAAATTTGTTCTTGTAAAATTTAGCCTATGGATGTAAAAACTAATTCGGCAAATAAAGAGGAAAGATATAGGATTTGCCCCTGTATTCTGACGCAATGACGTCACTGCAATGCAAGAATATGCCACATTTAGAGGGTGCTGCAGTCGTACAACTTACATTAGGTTTATGGAAGTTTGTGCTCTTCCTCCTTAGACACTCCTTGATTAAAATGTTGGACGGTTCTTGTCGGAAGACAACCAACGAGATAGAGCAGAATGCGAGGGCTACAGAGCTAAAAGATGGCTCTTGTGGCTTTTTTGTTGTAACATTCAACTCTGGAACTTTTCAAATGATTTTCATTAAAAACAAACACTAGAATAGGTTGGCGGAAAGAAAGCACTAATGCGATTTAAATGCTCTAAATACACTCCAAATTTCATCAAATTGTTCACGAAGACTCAAACTCAAAGTCAGACGGATGAAGGGAATGTTTTTTAATAATTCTTTTCAATAGTTTTATTGTATACACTTGTATACACCTGTTTAAAAATTATACGTTATAGTTTTTTAATAATCGATTTCTTTTTTCTTCTTATGGCTCTTGACCCAATAAAGAATATACGTAATTTGCTGCTCTTAAAAATTATTGGTTTATCTTTCTCTTTGATGTTTTGGCTCTTGACTCAAAAAGGTTCCTGGCCTCTGGGTTAGAGTGGATTAACTTCTGTGTATAGCGCATTTAATCGGAAGCCGGAGAAAACTAATTTCCCTTCCAGATTTACATGATCATTTGCTTTGTACTGTGAAGTCATTTGATTTCGAACTCACGATATTATCCATTATATATTTTACAGAGTTTGTCTCGGTATTCGAAAATGTCTCTGTTTGTTCGTAAACTCCTCTTAAACAGTGAAACTAGGATCACCAAATTTCGTTTACAGCTTCATCTGACCGTCGTAACTGTGCAGTGTAAGAGTTTCAAGCCAAAAAATTAAGCACTCCAAAGTTTGGGTGCAAAACGTCTGCCCATTAATACCTTACTCCATCGATAACGTATTACTCCAACCATAACACTCATTTCGCCTCTCATAAGGTAGGCGACGGCAGCGACCCCATGTATTTCAGACACTTGCAATGGGTTTAATCCTTATCCACTGCTCCTAGGAACTCGAGATATGAACCCTACGTAGAGAGACGATAGTGGGACTACCACACAAAATTTGGGACTGATCGGTCAAGTATCTGCCGTATTACAGGGAACTGAAAACTTCTGTCACCAGTGTCATCACCCCGGACGCATAAAAACCACAAAATCCAACTGTCCGCTCACCCATTCGGAATACACCGGGAAGTTTGTTAATCTGAATCATTTACTATATGTTAAGGCCCTAGTAATCCGGGAAATTCTGTTAGAAATATACACCGAAGAGCCAAAACATTATGACCAGCGCGTCTTTATTCAAATCGAAGCAACTGTAGGTAAATGACAGCGCATGTGAAGGTCATGAAACGGTATAAATAACACCTGATACTAAGCTGTTTTAATCAGTGTTATTCTTGTTCTTCAGAAGGGAAAGGCAGCGGACTTAAGTGAGTTTGACAAAGGCCAAATTGTAATGGCCAGACGATTGAAGAGCATTTCCGAGACGGCAAGGCTTGTGGGGTGCTCACGGTTAGCTGTGGTAGGAAAAAGTGGTCTGGGGAGGGAAAAACAACTGCCCGGCAAGGTGTGGCCGATCACAGCTCATCAATGCCAGAGGTGAACGAAGGCTATCCCGTATGATACGAGCCAACGGAAGGGATACTGTGCCACAACTCGCCCGTAATTTGAATGCTGGTGACGAGAGTAATATGTTACAACACACAGTACATCAAACCCTGCTGAAAATGGGGCTGCGTAGCCTCCAGCCCTCCGAGTGCATATGCTAACCTTGGTTCACTGTCGAAACTCCTACAATGGGCATGTGAGCATCAAAACTAGACCTTGAATGTTTGGATGAAGGTCATCTGGTCCGATGAATTTCCTTTCCTGTTGCACCGTTTGGATGGCTGGGTAAGTGTGCATCGTTTACCTGGGGAAGTGTTGGCAACAGGATGCACCGTGGGACGAAAACAAGCTGGTGGAGGAAGTGTAATGCTTTGGGCAATGTTTTGCTGGGAAACCCTGGGTCCAGTCATTCATTGTAGGAAACTATGATGTCTACCACCTACCTAAACATCATTGTACAACAGGCACATCCTTCATGGCAACGGTATTCCGCTAGAGTAGTGCCTTCTTTCAGCAGGATAATGCCACACTGTCCGGATTGTTCGAGAATGGTTTGTGGAACATGAGGAAGACTTCCAGGTATTGCCCTGGCCTCCAAATTCCCCAGACATCAATCCAATCGAGCATCTGTGGTTTGTGCTGGAACAGCATATCCGATCTGTGGCGGCTCAATCACGTAACTTACAAGAGTTAAAGGATCTGCTGGTAACGTGTTGGTACCAGATACCACAAGAACCTTTAGAAATCTCGTAGCGTCCATGCCTCCCGGGTAAGAGCTGTTATGGCAGCACGTGGAGGACCAACATCATATTTGGCAGGTGGTCATAATGTTTTGGCTCTTCGGTGTATAACCTAGAATATTCTAAAACTGATACAA
The DNA here is from genome assembly GCA_038380435.1 of Ryuthela nishihirai. Classification (NCBI taxonomy): domain Eukaryota; kingdom Metazoa; phylum Arthropoda; class Arachnida; order Araneae; family Heptathelidae; genus Ryuthela; species Ryuthela nishihirai. The sequence continues at coordinate 40,753,767 of JAWZYU010000011.1, read as the reverse complement.
ACATTTTGGAGAACCATTAGAATAATACCAAGCATTAGTTAACGCGAAAATTTAACGTGAAAAATTACTTGAAAACTCACCTACAAATTATTTTTTTCTAAAGCAAGTTCTGTCTTTTCAAAAAAAAAATCCGCTTTCTTGAGAAAAACTTTATGAGTGTAAAACTGAAATTCAAGTAATATTTAAAATCTGACATAACATTCGGATTCAAGAACGACAAATGACCATTTGAAGAAAACGAAAATGAAATTCTATTTGGGTTGACTGTGAGTAATTTGATAATCATGGGATTCATCTGGTTTATTTTTGGGTTGCTTTACTTGAAGGTACTTCTGTGTACACTGTGTTAAATGGCCAAGCTATAAGGACCCAAAGAGCTCAGAGTTGGGTAGAAGAAGAGAACTCACTGAATAGCTGTTAGGAGATAGATTAAAGCCTCTCGGCAGGTCATTCAGTGTATTTTTTAACGTGCACAGGGTAAGGTTCTCCTGCGTACTTGACATCTACTATAATTATCACAAGAACTGCAATCATTCTTTTTAAAAACCGGGGACAACAATAGGTCTAGTAAAATTCTTATGAATAACAATTCAATCATAAAAAATTTCATAATTTCAGTTGGACTTGTGACAACAGAAGCCAGTAATGCATCTATCCTTAGTGGAAACAATGGCAGTAGAAATAATCACAACGTGCTCACGTTATGGCTCTCCAGCTTAACATCTCATCTGACGGAAGGCGACTTTTTTTAAAGACCAGAGTGTTTCCCAGACACCTTTCTACTGAGAGACCAAAGACCCTTTCCCACTGAGAGCAGGGTAGGATTCAGGAGAGATTAATCTCAATATTGGCACAATTGGGACTCGAACCTGGGAACATCAATTTACGAATCTGACGCACTACTGACGAAAGCAATTGCACCCCGAATCTTCTGCTGGCAGTGCGAACAGAAATTCTGCGCCACATGTCTTTAGAAAACTTAGTATAAAGTTCGACTTTTGACCTTTGACACTTCTTTGAGGTCAATGTCCTCGTTAAAGTTTTTGCAACATAGAGACGATGAGGTCCTCCCATATCACTGACACTGAATGAAGAAAAGATGGCAATTCAAAGTATCTTCACTTGCTTTCGCCTAATGTGCTCAAATACAACATCATGAACTTTTTATAATAAAATTAACGAAGACAACAAACTTTCTGAAAGAATGGAGGATGAAAAATGATTATATATTTCCGTATTTTATTTCGATAATATGATCTGCAATCTAAGATCACCGTCTTCTTCTGTTCGTCTAAACATTAACAACGCGAGTGTAAACACTTGATCAGAAAAAATCCCCGACCTTATTTATCTCTAACAGGGAATTAAGGGAAGTAGAAAAAGATTGCTAGTGGGCTATCAAATGTCGGTCCCAAGTGTCCCCACTCTTCCCTACCGCTAGCACGCATCTCTATATGCATAGATCATTTTTACGATGTTCCCCTTTCCTTGGTGTTGACGCGAGGCGATAGGAGACGGATCCGCGAGGGTTGGGGGCGGTCTCACGTCTCATGTCTGCGAGTGGGACGAGCTGTCATTGCTTCAGAAGCTCCTGTAGCATCACAGAACTTAAATCTCTTGAGCGTGTGTGGACGAAGCGGATCTTCTTGTGAGAGAATGGTGACTTTAACATTGGTGACTGCTATAACTCTACTGGTGGCAGCTCAGCAGCCTATAGCCAATGGTGCCTTGATTCGTGACTCAAGTATGAATTTTGATTTTTCTTAATCGTAGTCTGTGTTTTGTGATTTTTTTAAACTGTTGAGTTTTCTTTTGTACCACTGAAGAATGACCAACCTCTAGAACTTGTTAGAGATAATTTGCATTTTTTGTCTAAGATAATTTACTCATTCAGATGTTGTCTAAGAGAATTTATACTGACAGAATACTCTGTAATTTTATCCGACTTATGCCAACTGAATGGAATGATAACGGTTACTTTTGTTAATCAATTTTTGTTACGAATGCGTCGTATACAAAACAGATGATCGTATGCAAACGATGCAAAAGAAAAGCATACGATTCACCAGTTTGTAAAACGACATATTAAAACGATTTTCAAAGCCTTAGAGAGGTGTTGATTAACTTTAAAATTGCTGACTTATGCTGTTATATGTTACTACTGATGACTATGAAGGCAAAAATATTAAAATTAAATTATTTCACTTTAGAAAATAATTAAAATCTTTACAAGTCTGCATTACGTTAAAAAAATTACCCTCTCAAGCAGCTGCTTGCCACAGAGGTCTGACAGGAGCCTGTCAATTTATGTGCCTAGTAGAAAGTCTGTGAGTTTGGCGGGACTTCATCGGAAAAATAACACATACACATCCATGCCTTACCCGTGGCTCGAACCCAGGTCCCATAGATCAATAGCTAAGCTCGCTAACTATGCGGTTACCGTAAACAAATTAGCTCCCAAACTACATAAATATCCTGGTTTTAAGAGTCTAGATTTGAATTTTCTAATTTATGCTGATTATTTCAGTTTGAGTTATTTTAACTCTGAGCGCAACTTTTGTGCACAAAATGGACTATATGACAAAGACATCAAGGACTCAGAATGGTAGGTAAAGTGGATTCACTGGACAATTGATTTGCTACAAAGGTGTGACAAGAGACTCTCAATATAATTTGGACAGATGGAAGTCTCTCATCAAATCCATCTAGCCTGTTCTTCAACGAGACACGAGACTATGGTTGAAATTTCTATCTGATTAACCGCGGCCTTTCCAACCCTTTTGGGCGGCGGGGGGTGACTCAGTCGGTAGCGCGCGAGGCTCGTAATCTGCAGTTCCCAGATTCGAGTCCCAGCTCGGTCAGCGTTGAGATTTGTCTCAGTAAAACTCCCCGTCCTCGGTCAGTAGGGGACATCGATGGGCTGGAAATGCCGCCGTCCGTTAGATGAGAAGTTGATCCATTGCCTCATGTGCGGAGGAGCCATATTCTGTGCGCGTTAAAGAACACTCTGAATGGCCTTGATGGGAGGCTACCATCTGTCTCCCAACAGCTGTTCCAGTGGGTCCTCTCCCCCCCCCCCCAACCTTCTCTGAGACTTCGGGGTCCTTGTGACCTGACCATTTAGCTCATTGTGTGCAAAAAAAGTCCCGTTCAGAGATGAAATAACCCAATCCCATTGGTGTCCCTTCTCTCACTGAAAGTAGAGAGGAGAATTAACGGAAAAATCTCAATGCAGGGTCAGTTGGTACTCAAGCCTGGAAACATCAGATTACGAGCCTGGCGCGTTACGAGAGCGAGCCATTCCCGTTCTGATTATTTCGAAATGTATGTAGATAATTAGTATGTAATCTTCAAAAAATTGAAAATTATACAGCAATTCACTTTGATAACTAGTTGATTCTTTGAGCAAGGAAGATCTTTAATAATGATGATTCTTTTTTTACAACTTATGCCCTTTGATGCATTTTAATTAACCCATTGGCTGGACCTACGAGACCGTATTGTACTCGTTGAGCGATGACTCGAAGTGGAGCTACGAGATGGTCTCGTGTCTATTTTCATTTCCATCTTGTGCATGAAGTTCTTGATTTTCTTCAATCGGCTAAATGGTCACCTGTGCCAAATGGGTACCACAGAAACTGACAGAACAACAAAAAAGGGCTAGAGGCGACTCGTGCAAGGAGATGCTGGCAATGTTTGAACCTAGTGGCCCCAAACGGTTAGCACACATTGTCAAAGGTGATGAGACGTGATTATTACTATACAACTCCCAGAAAGATCGACAACTATGTTTGGATTGCAGAAGATGAACCGTGTCCTCAAATCCGCTGACAAGACTTAGGCTCAAGGAAGAGGATGTTCACAATTTTTTTCGATTCCCAAACAATGGTAGCCGTGGACATTACCTGAAGAAATTGTTATAAATGGTCAGTGCTACATCAATATTGTTTTGCCCAAAATGGTTAAGGAGATGAAGGAGCAGCATCCAAAAACAGGCGTGTCAAGGATTCTCCTTCTTCATGACAATGCAAGTGTTTACAAAACCCAGCAAGTTATGGAGCAAGAAAAAAAATCAAACAACTACCACATCCTACATATTCACCTGATTTTGCACCATGCGATTTTTGATTGTTCCCAAAAATTGGAAAGGAACTTGCTTCAAGCCTTTTTCAAGGGTGCGAGACCTTTCAAAATGCGTTCATTCAGAGCTACGGAGTATTCCCTAACAAGAGTACCACCAAGCATTCCAGAATTGGCATAGACATCTGCAACTCTGCATAGATGCTGGAGGGTTGGGTTGTTGGGTTGTTTTACCTCTGAGCGGCACTTTTTTGCACACCATGGGCTAAATGGCCAGGTCACAAGGACTCCGAAGGCTCAGAAAAGGTTGGGGGAGGGGACCCACTGGAACAGCTGTTGGGAGACAGATGGTAGCCTCCCGTCAAGGCCATCCAGCGTGTTCTTTAACGTGCACAGGGTATGGCTCTCCCGCACACGGGGCCACGGCTTAACGTCCCATCCGACGGGCGGCGGCCTTTCCAAGCCCATCGGTGTCCCCTACTGACCGTGGGCAAGACGGGGAATTTTGCGGAGATAAATCTCAACGCTGACCCAGCTGGGACTCGAACCTGGGAACTACAGATTACGAGCCTGGCGCGCTACCGACTGAGCCACCCCCGCCCCCTAGATGCTGGAGGGGAATACTTTGAGAGACAGTAAAAGTTTTGCTGAAGTAAATGCAATCGTTTTTGTTCTGAAGACGCATGTCAAGAACGTTTTGAACGTCGTCTCCTATATTCATTTGTAAGCACTGATATGCAGAATAGCCTAATGCACATCTGCATATGAAATGCTTCTTTGCACATATGTTGCGTTTAACCTTGCGTTTAATCCGATGTCTAACTCTAACTGTATTTATATCTACTAAACTTTTGAGGTAGATTCCTGTTAAATATTTTAGTTTCGCTACTCATTAAATATTAAAGGAATATTTTTGAAAATCGAGATTTAGAGAGATTTGAGTGAGATGCCAATTTATCTTTAATGATTTTTTTTTGTAAGAGGCTTATATTCGAAAATCGTAATTTCAGTCACTTAACATGGAACTGTCCTGATTTTTTTTTTTGTAATTTAACGTATGTGAGGAAGGCAGCAGAGAAACAATCTACATCAGAGTAAAAACGTGCGTACTTTAACCTGGATTCAAACGCAAATCCATGTACTGTAACCAATCTTTACTCAAACTTGTGAAAACTGTAAAATAAACTCTTTGGTATAAGAGTCACTAAATTTTAAGCTTTAATTTCGGAGAAAAATTCTTAGAAAGAGCGACGATACTCTTAAATTTTCAAACATTTACAACTCTGCAATATCGCAGGCAGCATCGAATTGAGGCATGAGGGACCTAGATGTAAAATTATTTCGCTTCTCTCAGGAGAGGCCGATAACTAGGAAAGAAAATAACATCACTAAGAAACTATTTCTGCCTTGATTCGTATATGAACATAGCAAAAACAATAGTTAGTTTGCTTTTATTTAAAAATAAGCTAACCAATAAGACTTGGTTGGTTGTTTTACCTCTGAGCGGCATTTTTTTGCACACCATGAGCAAAATGGCCAGGTCACATGGACCCGGAACGCTCAGAGAAGGTTGGGGGGAGGGGACCCACTGGACAGCTATCAGGAGACAGATGGTAGCTTCCTGTCAAGGCCATCTAGCGTGTTCTTTAACGTGCACAAGGTATGGCTCTCTCCCGCACACGGGGCCACGGCTTAACGGCCCATCCGACGGACGGTGCTCTTTCCAAGCCAATCGGTGCCCCCTACTGACCGTGGGCAGGGCGGGGAGTTTTGCGGAGATAAATCTCAACGCTGACCCAGCTGGGACTCGAACCTGGGAACTACAGATTACGAGCCATCCCCACCCCTAACCAATAAGAGACGCACAGGCTAGATGTAAACAGATTAATCTGAATCACAGTTAAGTCCATGAGGTACCGTGTAAAATTGAATTTCTAATAATGAATAATACTTGCATTGATAAAATGTATAAAGTATGGTATCTATAAACCAAGACGAGGCTCCAGGTTAGCGCCTCATGCTCCATTGTATATACACTCCCTTGAATGCACGTAAAATTTGCTAATGGCATCAAAATCTGGTATATTTGAATGTAAAATTTTTGATTCTCTTCTTTTCAGAGCTTTCAACGGAGTTGGTGAGCACATTATCGAAACCGAATGCTACTTTTGCTATGCTGTTCCGTGAGTTCTCGCCCCGTCCAAGACCTCAAGTTCATGTGATCCTCACTGTGGATTTTCTAGTCAGCGATCGTCAATTAACGTTTGGACTGGATCCAGGCAAGAGCCAATGTGAGTGTAAAAGAGTAAATTGCTTCCTCCTATTGATGTTATTAAATAAGTGATGAATTATAAAAAGTCGAAAGCATCAAGGCACTTTTAGTGACTTCATATACCCTCATGTGTTTACTACTAATCGAAAATCGACCTATATTTTTTCATGTTGGGTTGTTTTGACTCTCAGAAGAACAATTTTTTTCGCACACATTGTGTTAACTGTCCAGGTAACAAGGACCCTTAAAGCTCAGAGCTAAGTAGGGGAAGCCGACCAATTGGGGAAGCGTTAGGAGACAGATGGAAGACACCCATTAAAGCCATCCGGAGTGTTCTCTTATGTTCACAGGCTCAGTTGTACAAAAGCCACGGCCTAAAGTCCCATCCGACTCACGGTGGTTTTTCCAAGCTCATCAGTGTTTCATTTCTTACCGAACGCATAGTTCCCAGTTAGCGGTGGGCTGGGAGCGGGGGTGGCTCAGTCGGTAGCGCGCCAGGCTCGTAATCTGTAGTTCCTAGGTTCGAGTGCCAGCGTTGAGATTTATCTCCGCAAAACGCCCTGCCCAAGTTTAGTAGAGGACACCGACGGGTTTGAAAGGTCGCCGTCCGTCGGATGGGACGTTAAGCCGTGGCCCCGTGTGCGGGAGAGCCATACCCTATTCATGTTATAGAACACGCTGGATGGCCTTGTCGGGAGGCTACGATCTGTCTCCCAACAGCTGTTCCAGTGGGTCCCCTCCCCCCAACCTTCTCTGAGCCTTCGGGGTCCATGTGACCTGGCCATTTTGCTCATTGTGTGCAAAAACGTGCTGCTCAGAGGTAAAACAACCCAAATCCTAGTTAGCGGAGAAAAATATCAACTTAGTCCCTGGGTCTCAGGCCTGCGAACATCATATTATGAGTCTAATGTGCTACCGACTGAGCCAATAATCCTCACCAATTTGTTTTTTGATAGATTTTAATTACTTCTTTTTAAAATAAAAGTAGAACAAGGAAAAAAAAAACTAAAGTTTACATTATTATAAAGTTTCGTGATTTGAACCTTGTCACTCATTGCTTAATGATATGAAGGATGAAATTTCATTACGTCTTCGATAGCAATTAAAAGGCCCTGATGAGCTGACGGTGATTTTCGGTTTCAGTGGAAGTAATCACACTGTGCCCAACAGTAAAGCATCATTCTGATGGGGAAGAAAAAGGCGGGAACCGACCGGCTGCTTCTGAAACTGTGCATGACGTCACATCAGGGCTCTTTGAAGTCTTCGCTAAGAGCTGCTGCCCGTTATCGAAAGGGAGGGCGGGAAGCAAGTTTCCTTTGCGTCTAGGTTCTCACAGTGGGCGACATGCGGCGAATCTGTAACAGCATGTACGAAATTAATTACACCCATGTGGGCATTTTAATTTCCGCCGCCTGTGTTCTACTTTCGAAAATAGAGGATGCGGTGCTCGAATGCAGTAACAGACTTCTCGAAAACGAGTCTTTACAAATCCTTGTATCGTTTGAATCAACGATTTCTTAATGAAATAAATGCTGCTTAATGAAATAAATTTTTTTTTGAAAGTTTTGGAAACATTTAATCGCATCTACTGGCAACCGGCTGATTGGCAAAGAGAAACTTTATATTTTCATATTTTAGACTTAATCTAACTCTGGCCCGGATCTAGAAAAAAAATAAGAGGAGGTTGGGGGAGGGGGGCGAAGTGAAATGAAGGGAGGCAAGATTTGAATTGGAATGATCCGAAACGCCTTTCCGATATAAATTTGTTCTCTCCGTTTTCGTTGTGTTTAACAAATTTCTCGAAAAATATGGATAATATATGTATGTTTATATTTCTTTTCGCCTCCATTACTGTTACGAGCCTATGATTTTGGAAAGACTGTTGGATGAGACGTAAAGGCCGTGGCTACGTGCACGTGAGAGCCATACATACCCTGTGACGTTAAAGAGACGCTGGACTTTTTTGACGGAGGGGGGCTACCATTTGTCTCCTACAGCTATTTAGTGGGGCCCCTCACCCCAACTTACTCTCAGTCCTTGGAGTCCTTGTGACCTGTCTATTTAGCGCATTGTGCGTAAAAATAGTGCTGCTCAGAGGTAAAAACAATCTAACCCGAATCCTGTTACGAGCAACCTAGGAAGTGGTATCCCCCTAAATCTGGTCCTGTTCTAACTTAAGCTAAAACTGGAATCTATTCTCCTTGACAGTTAGGAACACAGAATGGCATGGAAACGCCGAGTTCATGGAATGAAACCTTAAGCCGTGACTTCACATGCAGGAAAGCTGTTCCTTATGAACGTTAAAAACATGCTGGATGGCATTGACGCGAGGCATCCATCTATCTCTTAACAGCTGACCAGTGGCTCCCTTTTTGATACTGAGCTCTGATCCCTTGGGGTCTTTGTGACGTGAGTTGTTTAACCCATTGGGTGCACAAAAGTGACATCGGCGACCCTTGCACTTAATTGACTTTATATGTTTCTTCATTATTAATAATATATTGTTGTATTGCATTAACTATGTAGGGGTGGACTAGCCCATTTTTTCTGGGATGTAGCTATAGTAAGGAGATCCAGCTGCGATAAAAGACGATTGCGTTTTTCGGAACATTTTTTTCACTTCATTGAACATTTTAACTTCTTTTGGACAAGATGCAGAATGTCTCATAAAGTTTGAAACTCAGAAGAGTAGTTCGCAACTATGGGTTGGGTTGTTTTACCTCTGAGCGGCACTTTTTTGCACACCATGGGCTAAATGGCCAGGTCACAAGGACCCCGAAGGCTCAGAGAAGGTTGGGGGAGGGGACCCACTGAAACGGCTGTTGGGAGACAGATGGTAACCTCCCGTCAAGGCCATCCAGCGTGTTCTTTAACGTGCACAGGGTATGGCTCTCCCGCACACGGGGCCACTGCTTAACGTCCCATCCGACGGACGGCGGCCTTTCCAAGCCCATCGGTGTCCCCTACTCACCGTGGGCAGGGCGGGGAGTTTTGCGGAGATAAATCTAAACGCTGACCCAGCTGGGACTCGAACCTGGGAACTACAGATTACGAGCCTGGCGCGCTACCGACTGAGCCACCCCCGCCCCTCATTCTTAACGAAGTTATGGAAAAAATATAAATGAAAGAAATATAATAAGCAAGGTAATAAATTAATGCTGTCCAAAATAATGAAAGGCGTAACTGATTTTTATTAGTACATTGGCAGGGAAATATGCTGCTGGAAATTTCCACTTTCATATTGACGAAGCTGGAAAGAGAAATAAGAAGCGAGAAACAGATTTACTTCCACATCGTAAGAAAAGTTTAATTAACAAACTTTGACATTTGTTATAAATTCCAACGCTCTCATTTCAACGTCAAGTTTGAAAATGAACTGACATTTGTTTTAAAAGACTGCGCAGTATGTTGCGTATTTTTTTAAACCAAAGATATAATTGGTTCAGTAACTCTTGATGATTTATTTGCACTCCTGAGGAGCTACCTCCGCAAAATTCCCCGCCCTGCCCACGTTCAGTAGGGACACCGATGGATTTGGAAAGGCCGCCGTCCGTCGGATGGGACGTTAAGCCGTGGCCCCGTGTGCTGGAGAGTCATACCCTGTGCACGTTAAAGAACACGCTGGATGGCCTTGACGGGAGGCTACCATTTGTCTCCCAACAGCTGTTCCAGTGGGTCCCCTCCCCCAACCTTCTCTGAGCCTTCGGGGTCCATGTGACCTGGCCATTTAGCCCATGGTGTGCAAAAAAGTGCCGCTCAGAGGTAAAACAACCCAACCCTGAAGAGCAATTTTGCTCCAATTTTTTTACGAAGTAATGATGTATTCTTTTTTTTATTTGCAGTGATTTTGTCGATAAAAGGTTCCGGTAAAGAAAAGAAACACCGAATTCAGGCGAAGTTACCAGCAGGAAGAGATTTCGTGGTGCATGCGACCAGTTCCAAAGATGGCGGCTTTCCACAGTTGCAGTTTTTTGTCAATTGCACCTTGCAAGAGACAGTGGCCCTTCCCGAGACAATGTATGACATGCTGCAGGAGGGCTGGGAGTCGGAAGTACTGGTGGTGAGTTCATTGCATGGAAGATTTCTTTACAGCTGCTAGAGATAAGTTCGGGTTCAAACTTTCGAGCCCGTACAGTCACTCAAAAAATATCCGAACACTATGGTTGATTACAAAATTCAGAAAAAATATCTGGCAACGATTTTTTTTAGAAATTAGTGATCTGGCAACCTTCGTGTCACGACACGAAGGTTGCCAGATCACTAATTTCTAAAATAATCGTTGCCAGATGATTTTTCTGAATTCTGTAATCGAGCATAGTGTTCGGATATTTTTTAATATATATAATGCGTCACGACACGAAGGTTGCCAGATCACTAATTTCTAAAATAATCGTTGCCAAATGTTTTTTCTGAATTGTGTAATCGAGCATAGCGTTCATATATTTTTTAATATATATAATGCGTATGAATATATAATGCAATGAATATGGAGCGTGTGCAGTTACCGTTCACAGCAAACTGGAGCGGTTGCGGTTAATGTTCACAGCACATTGGATCGTGTGAGCTCACAAAGACCTGGATCGTGTGCGCTCACTTTCGGAAATATTGAGCGTGTGCAGTTACCGTTCACAGCAAACTGGAGCGTGTGCAGTTACTGCACACGCTCCAGTTTGCTATGAACGGTAACTGGAGCGTGTACAGTTGCTGTACACGCTCCAGATATTTTTCCTGAATTCTGTAATCACGTGACACGAAGGTTGCCAGATCACTAATTTCTAAAATAATCGTTGCCAGATGTTTTTTTCTGAATTCTGTAATCAACCATAGTGTTCAGATACTTTTATGAGCGTCTGTACGAACTATTTCGATATTTCCTGAGCCCGAGCCATGATAAAATTTCTCTGACATATTGTAAAATTTATATACGGGATGCAAGCCATTAAACCATTTTTTAATTCTTTGTATTTTTAGATAAAAACTTTAAAATAATGATAATTCTTTGATGATAAAATTAAAATTTCTGTGTTATTTGGAGCAAAAAATACTAGAAATAATTCATAAAAGCTAAAAATTGTGTAGTAGCTTCATTATAAACGCTAAGAGGGATTCGTTAATGAAAGAAAGAGTAAAACCAAAAAAAAAGAAAGACTGAATAATAGTCATTTTTAATTCCTGGTTTCTGATTTAAGGGACCTGGGTTCGAGCCCCGGGTAAGGGATGGATGTTAGTGTTGTTTTTCTGCTGAGGTCCTGCCATCCTCTCAGATCTTCTACTATGGCATATAAACTGACAGGCTCCTGTCAGACCTCTGTGGCAAGCAGCTGCTTGAGGCTGTATTTATTTATTATTTATTTAAGGACTGATTAAAAAGTTAAAATTATAACCAAAAGAAATTTTTTTATTGATTTTTTTGAAAGTAACAAATTGAAAATTAAAATTATGTGTTGGGTTGTTTAACTTCTGAGGGGTACTTTTCTTACACACAACAGGTTAAATGGCCAGGTCAGAAGGCCAATCAAGTGGAACCCAAGGACTCAGGGAAGGTTGGGGATAAGGACCCACTGGGCAGCTATTGGGAAGCAGAAGAGTAGCTTCCCGTCAAGTCCAAACAGCTTGTTCTTCAATGTGGGCACGATATGGCTTCTCTTGCACACGGGGCCACTGCTTTATGGCCCATCCGACGGGTGGCGGCTTTGCAAGTCCATCGGTGTCCCCTTTCTCATCGAGGCAGGATGGGGGGTTAGCAGAGATAAATCTCAACGCTGATACAGGTGGGACTCGAACCTGGAACTGCAGATTACGAGCCTAGCGGCTACCGACAAAGCCATTGAAATACGACTGAGGTCTGCACCAGCTCGAAGTCGTCTGTGCTGTTATGAGATCGACAAAAGCCCAGGCCCGAACTCATCTAATCGCAGAGATTGCTTGAATCTTTTTTCCTATCTGTTATGATTTACCGTAGGATTTTCGCCATGTGCTGTTGCCATGAAAATGGGGCGGGGTGGCTCAGTCGGTAGCGCAATGTCAATTGATGCAATGTCATAACGTGAATAACAACTGATAATGAGACAGAGGAATTGATTCTTCTGCAATTCTTCTCGGAGATTTGAATGCTTTAATCCGTTGCTTTAATCTCCTGTCTTCCTGGGGTGGCTCAGTTGGTAGCGCGCCAGGCTCGTAATCTGTAGTTCCCAGGTTCGAGTCCCAGCTGGGTCAGCGTTGAGATTTATCTCCGCAAAATTTCCCCGCCCTGCCCACCGTCAGTAGGGGACACCGATGGGCTTGGAAAGGCCGCCGTCCGTCGGATGGGACTTTAAGCCGTGGCCCCGTGTGCGGGAGAGCCATACCATGTGCACGTTAAAGAATACGCTGGATGGCCTGGACGGGAAGCTACCATCTATCTCCCAACAGCTGTTCCAGTGGGTCCCCTCCCCCAACCTTCTCTGAGCCTTCGGGGTACTTGTGACCTGGTTATTTAGCCCATGGTGTGCAAAAAAGTGCCGCCCAGAGGTAAAACAACCCAACCCAACCGTAGGATTTTCGCCATGTGCTGTTGCCATGAAAATTGCCAACATTTCACTATGTAAGGCCTTTTATGTGACTTTGGAAAGAAACTTATTAACATTTTTTAATGAGCTATTATTGAAACTGGTAATCTTTTGGAGACGAGTGTGTATGGGGAATGCGACAGTGGCCATGCTTGCTCCTTAGATCTTTTGGCAATCGGAACGTAAGTGAAAAGAAATAGAAAACGTAGAATTCATATTGCATATATTTTGCAAGATTTTTTTCTTAAAAAAGACCCTTGGAACGGTAGAAATTTCAATCTACTATGGAGAATATAGAGTACTGGTTTCCAAAGAAAAAATTATTTCGTCACTTTCCATTTAATTTAACGTTCTCTATCTGAGGTAATGCAAATTTAATGGAATGTTCGGAAAATGAGATTAGCATCTTATTATTTCCTACATAGTCAAAAAGATAATCTTTTCTGATCTCATAAAGGAAAAGGCCTTCCCACCACCATCCTCTGAGGAGTGGAAAGTAGCGGTATCAACGTAAAATCATTGACTATTGCATATTATCACATAAATATAAGATGTCTAGCAAAAACAGATGGTTTACAGTATTACACAACTTAAACTTTTGTCATTTTACAAATTTAGCACCCTCTAAAAAAACTGAGTTCTCCATCGTGCGGGAGGAGGGGCCAAAATCGTAACTATCAACGAAAGGGCTTCAACCACGTTCTACCATTTAACCTTCGGTTCCCAGGTTTGAGTGCAACCTGTGCCAATATTGAGATTTATCTCCGGTAACCCCAACATTGCCTTTGGTGAGAAAGGGGACACTGATAGACATGAGAAGGTCGCCGTCCATCGGAATGGTCATTAAGCCGTGGCTCTTGTGCATGAGAGCTATGCTTTCTGCAAGTAAAGAACAAGCTGGATCACCTTGACAGGAGGCTTCCACCTGTCTCCGGGGGCGGGGTGGCTCAGTCGGTAGCGCCCCAGGCTCGTAATCTGTAGTTCCCAGGTTCGAGTCCCAGCTGGGTCAGCGTTGAGATTTATCTCCGCAAAAATCCCCGCCCTGCCCACGGTCAGTAGGGGACACCGATGGGCTTGGAAAGGCCGCCGTCCGTCGGATGGGACGTTAAGCCGTGGGACCGTGTGTGGGAGAGCCATACCCTGTGCCCGTTAAAGAACACGCTGGATGGCCTTGACGGGAGGCTACCATCTGTTTCCTAACAGCTGTTCCAATGGGTCCCCTCCCCCAACCTTCTCTGAGCCTTCGGGGTCCATGACGACCTGGCCATTTAGCCCATGGTGTGCAAAAAAGTGCCGCTCAGAGGTAAACCAACTCAACTCCACCTGTCTCCTAACAGCTGTCCAATGGATCGCTTCCCCAACCTTTTCTGAGCCCTTGGGGTCCCTATGAATCTGGCCATTCAAAAAGTGCCTCTCGGAGATAAAACAATCAAACTCAATTCGACGGAGCTATAGAAATGTACCAAATGAAAGATTGAGGTATGGGATTTACTAAATGGATGTAGAGAATATAATAGACTACAAAAAATTCCTGCCCACCTATGAAACAGGGCAAAAGATCCAAATGATTATCCCATTGCATCTTCCGAAGACAAGAGTCGAACACAGTTACTTTCCCCCTGCTATACTTTATCTCCGCCCCAGAAAGGAGAAATGCATAAAGCTTTATCCCAATGTCCCTTTCGAGCACAGGAGTCAGGCGTAATGAATTGAAGGTTGGGTTGTTTTACCTCTGAGCAGCAATTTTTTTGCACACCATGGACTAAATGGCCAGGTCACATGGACCCCGAAGGCTCAGAAAAGGTTGGGGGAGGAGACCCACTGGAACAGCTGTTGGGAGACAGATGGTAGCCTCCAGTTAAGGCCATCCAGCGTGTTCTTTAACGTGCACAGGGTATGGCTCTCCCGCACACGGGGCCACGGCTTAACGTTCCATCCGACGGACGGCGGCCTTTCCAAGCCCATCGGTGTCCCTTACTGACCGTGGGCAGGGCGGGGAATTTTGCGGAGATAAATCTCAACGCTCACCCAGCTGGGACTCGAACCTGGGAACTATAGATTACGAGCCTGGCGCGCTACCGACTGAGCCACCCCCGCCCCAATGAATTGAAGACCAAATGAAAGCTTGTAGCGTGGGGAGTGTTATAGAAAATAAAAAACTATCCCTCATCTTTTCTTTCCCCAAAATTGAACATGTAAACGATTTTTATATCTTCCGAACACAGGAGTCGAGCTCAATGAGTTATAGGACAAATGAAAATTTATGACGTAGGGAGTATCATAAAGTTATGTCCCCTTCTTTGGTCACCCCCAAAATTCCAGACTTCCTTGTCTTTTTTAAAGAAAACAGAAGAGAACGAATGGCTTTCATTTATCATGTTTCAAAGATTGGTTTCTTTAACTTTCCCGGAAGTTTCTATTCACTCTTCAGGAATAGAATAGCAAGCAGCTTATGAAGCTTCCGTTTTTTCCCTTTAGCTTCCTTTGTTCATTAATTGATCTAACTTCGCTCTCATTATCAGTTGACATCGCCTTTTTCCATTTTTTCTTTTATATCAGTTTGAGACTTATAAAACATTTTAAATACTAATTTTTGTAGCAATTACTTTCTCTGCGCCTCTTCGGAACTGTTGATAAACCTCAAATTATTTTTAATGAGTAAAAGAAGTTAAAATGACCAGAATATAGTAGAATTAATACTATATATGTAGAATAAATCACATTAGAAGCGAATTCAATTTGTTAAAATTGTTTTGTTTTTATACCATTTTTAATATCAACTAAATATTATAGTACTTCAGTCTTGTGTCATTTTAATTAATTAATATTCAAAAGAGTGAATTACACATCCTCTGTATGAATTACCTGTGTAATTATAGGAACGAATACTTATTATAGTATGATTTCTGATAACTAGTATAATGGCTTTAGATGTAGCAATGTCTGGTATAAATTCGCATCTCGATAGATTTGAATTTGCATATTAAAGAATATGCAAGCAGATATAGCAGATTAATAAAGATTATGCAAGAGATATAGCAGATTTCTCAGTAAGCGAAAGGAACCACAGATTGGGTTGGGTTGTTTTACCTCTGAGCGGCACTTTTTTGCACACCATGGGCTAAATGGCCAGGTCACATGGACCCCGAAGGCTCAGAAAAGGTTGGGGGAGGAGACCCACTGGAACAGCTGTTGGGAGACAGATGGTAGCCTCCCGTCAAGGCCATCCAGCGTGTTCTTTAATATGCACAGGAGATGGCTCTCCCGCACACGGGGCCACGGCTTAACGTCCCATCCGACGGACGGCGGCCTCTCCAAGCCCATCGGTGTCCCCTACTGATCGTGGGCAGGGCGGGGAATTTTGCGGAGATAAATCTCAACGCTGACCCAGCTGGGACTCGAACCTGGGAACTACAGATTACGAGCCTGGCGCGCTACCGACTGAGCCACCCCCGCCCCAGGAACCACAGATGAAAGTGTCCTAAGAGTAATAAAATAAACGCTAAGAATTCGACAAAGGTTGGTTGTTTGGGGTTTTTTGGCGCATGAGCTATTCGACAAAGATTATGCTGAATAATGTAATATTCAGAGTAAAAAAATTGCAACGTGGGGAGAGTCATTGACTAAAAAATTCGATTTTAGAATTCTGGGTTTAGAACCCAGAAACTAATACTGATGGATAGAACTGTCTGGTAAAGCTGGTTGCACACTTGATACCTATAAATATAATCCCCCTTCAGCGAGACCTAGATGGTTGCTGTGTGTGCAATTTGGTAAATTGCTGTTCAAACTTTTCAGCTGAAGGATCGCATAGAAAACTGAAATGAAGTGGCTGGCTGGCAGAGAATTATATAATCAATAACTTGTGTATAACGAAAGCAAAAAAAAAATAACCTAAAGTGAGACGTAAACAATATTATTTTTATTTGTTTTCAAATAACCGAGATAGTGTTGGGTTGTGTTGTTTTACCCCTGAGCGGCACTTTTTTGCACACCATGGGCTAAATGGCCAGGTCACATGGACCCCGAAGGCTCAGAGAAGGTTGGGGGAGGGGACCCACTGGAACAGCTGTTGGGGAGACAGATGGTAGCCTCCCGTCAAGGCCATCCAGCGTGTTCTTTAACGTGCACAGGGTATGGCTCTCCCGCACACGGGCCACGGCTTAACGTCCCATCCGATGGACGGCAGCATTTCCAAGCCCATCGGTGTCTCCTACTGACCGTGGGCAGGGCGGGGAATTTTGCGGAGATAAATCTCAACGCTGACCCAGCTGGGACTCGAACCTGGGAACTACAGATTACGAGCCTGGCGCGCTACCGACTGAGCCACCCCTACCGAGATAGTGTGTTCACTTTGTCATCCCTCTGTAGACATCGAATTTCTTTGTTTTCGGAGATAAATTAAAAATTATTTTTGTATTGGATTGATGAAATATTACGATTTCGCTTTCGGAATTCCTCAAAAGTTATAATTATCCCCTCTAACGGTGGAAAAGTTGAAAATTCCAAATAT
Source organism: Ryuthela nishihirai (assembly GCA_038380435.1). NCBI lineage: Eukaryota > Metazoa > Arthropoda > Arachnida > Araneae > Heptathelidae > Ryuthela > Ryuthela nishihirai. The sequence goes on along the minus strand of JAWZYU010000011.1, from coordinate 40,736,354 downwards.
TCAAGCAAATATTGCAAGCGATGTATTTATTCCAGAAATTTGAAATTTTGGTGGTGGAATTAAAAATTTTTAAGTCTTTCGAAAGCTGTAATTGCGTCGTCTAATGTGGCCGAGTGGTTAGCGCGCTTGGCTGCTGATCTAAGGGACCTGGGTTCGAGCCCCGGGTAAAGGCATGAATGTTTATGTTGTCTTTCTGCTGAGGTCCTGCCATCCTCTCAGACCTACTGTGGCATATAAACTGACAGGCTCCTGTCAGACCTCTGTGGCAAGCAGCTGCTTGAGGGGGTATTTATTATTTTTTTTATTTAATGGTAAATTAATAGAATACTGTATTTCTTCGATTCTAAGACGCCATCGATCGTAAGACACACCTTAATTTCAGTACCACCAACAGAAAAAAAGCTTTAATTCTAAGAAAAAAATAAAATAAAATAAAACGCTAAAATATATCTCATAAATATATTTATTATAATAGATTTCAATTGAGTAACAACAATAGTACCTATTTATCAGTAGCTATGTTATTCATCACTTCCTTCAGAGTTAACATCAGAGTCTGATTCTTCTGAGTCTCTTTATTTCCATTATCCCACAATATATCGTCTTCTGAGCCATCCAGAGCATTGGTGATGCAACATTCTTTAAATGAGTGCTGCACTATTCTTTCTGGATTAGCTTCGAAGCTGTTGATACCCATTCCGCCAATTTTGATGCCGGCGTTTTAAATTTTTCCAGAAGGTGTCAGCGGAAAGACCCCAACTTCCTAGTTGTCGCTGAGTGAGCTCCACTATAGTGAAATAACGGTGGCTTCAAATTTGGAAAGCACGGGAAAACAGCCAGGCCACTTTATTTCTCCAACGGAATTGGAGAATGCGATAACAGTCAAACTTGGAGGCGGGGTTTCCGCGTAAAAACAAAACGTGTGGTGCCGTGTGCAAAGCGCGGGAAAATTGAAAAAAAAAACTGCCATTCTAAGACGCACCCCGTTTTTAGAGACGTTTATATGGGAAAAAAAGCGCGTCTTAGAATCGAAGAAATACGGTATTTCAAAAATTTAAACGAATATTGCAAACTTTGTATTTATCCTAGAATTTTGAAAATTTGGTGGTGGAATGTGACGGTCTGGAAGATTCCATTGGCGACAATGAGTTGATTCCTTACGCCCAGGGCGGGTTGGAAACGGAACTGTTTTGTCTCAAGCGATAACTGGAAAACTCTTTCTTTAGTTGGATTGGTACTGATGAAACTTTATAATTCGCATTTTTTAAATCCTTAACTAATTTTAATTTGCATCGTTATAGGTCACTAAATATGGAAATGGGAAAACTTTTAAAATGTTGCAAGTGATCTGTTTTTGGCAGAAATTTGAAATTTCGGTGGTGGAATGTGAAGAGATATTCCCGTGACAGCAACAATCTGCCCCCTTTTCTCAGAGAGGTGTTAGAAAAGCAACTTTTTAAATTTAAGTTGAAGGATAAAAGAGAAATACTTTTTATGTTGCATAAATACTAATTAAATATTACTGTTTGCATTTTCTCCATCATCTATTAGCACGAAATAAAACTTTTAAAGAGCGGAGAAGTAGATAAATGAAAACTCCATTCTCTTTAAAAAGAGATTACCATGCGTACGAGAGGAGAGAGTGTTTTTGTAGTCATTGAAATTAATTATTTTAATGAGAATTATATTCTAAGAAGTTGGACTTGTCCTCACACGTTCGTTTTCTCTTTTACAAATTTATTTGTCATCAGTAACTCGCCGGTTGTACAAAAAGAAGTATCACCCCCCCCCCCCCCCCCCCGGGCCATAGTTTGCCCAGGCCTGTCCTATGTTATTAGAACTTTAGAAAGAATTGAAAGTCTCAATTTTGGCAATGCATTCGTTCCCTAACCCCAACAAAGTGGAGTATCCGGAAATTACCAATGAGGGATTTGACATGTTTGAGTTTCTTTCCCATTGACTGCCTTAGAAAATATGTGATATTGAAGCTTTGCCCTACAAAGAGAGACGTGTGGGAGGGGGATTATAACCTCCCCTTGAAGCAAATGGAGGTTATAATCCCCCTCCCTCCCACACACTTGGGTACGCCGCTGCCGCTACACTAGGTACCAATAAATCGGGAGCCGGGGGTGGCTCAGTCGGTAGCGCGCCAGGCTCGTAATCTGTAGTTCCCAGGTTCGAGTCCCACCTGGGTCAGCGTTGAGTTTTATCTCCGCAAATTTCTCCGCCCTGCCCACGGTCAGTAGGGGGACACCGATGGGCTTGGAAAGGCCCCTGTCCGTCGGATGGGACGATAACCCCCGTGTGTAGGAGAGCCATACCCTGTGCACGTTAAAGAACACACTGGATGGCCTTGACGGGAGGCTACCATCTGTCTCCCAACAGCTGTTCCAGTGGGTCTCCTCCCCCAACCTTTTCTGAGCCTTCGGGGTCCATGTGACCTGGCCATTTCGCCCATGGTGTGCAAAAAAAGTGCTGCTCAGAGGTAAAACAACCCAATAAATCGGTTAGTCTCCGAAGTAAAACTACGTAGGAAGTACGTAGTAGTAAGCTAGCCATTGACCAAACACATCTGTCTAAACATTTGTCCAAAAGTTATTTACAACTCCATCATGTGTCACTAGGAAATAAATGCAGAAATCTGTAACTTCTTAAATAAAGATTTTATGAAAAAAAGCGACAAAAATAAATTAAAGGTCTAAACAAAATCCATCTAAATCCTATTTTTCAACAATATCATTTCAGCATTCAAATAGTTGTGGCAGCTGGAATATTTAACGCTGCTGTTAAATAAACCAGTTAATTGCCAGTCGTTAAAATTTTGTCAAAAGTTGATAACAATAAAAATATTATATTAAATTGTTTATTAAAATATTTTTCAAAATTCAATAAGGATTGAATTCTTTCAGTTTTCGAGAAGCTTAAAGGAAGAATGTTTAGGGCGATTAATGGCATCCAAATTTGAAAGAAAAAGTATTTAGGGCGATAGTAGCATCCAAGTTTCAAACAACATTGTCAAGGATAAAAAATAGCATCCAAGTTTAAAGAAAAAAAAAAGTTTCGGATGACTAATAGGATCATGCGCAGTTAATTTTCCAACTTCCATAACCCTTCTAATACTGAAGAAAATAATGAATAACGTTGAAAATTAAGATTTTGATAGATTTCAATGAGATCTTTATTTCCTGAGAGAATTTTTCAAGAAAAAAAGGGTTTATTTTAGAAATGATAAAACTTCGAGTTTAGTATCTGGTTGATCAAAGGAGTCACCATTTTTGACACCAATGTAGATGAAACCACCGTAATGAAATCGCAAATCGGATTAAGGCTCATTATAGGTATGCCACAAAGAGATCTTCCATTTTCATGGTGAATTTCTGTTTCTGTAGAAATTTCATATCCTTGATTGCCATCATCTTTGATTGGTGGGATTTTTCTTGAAAGAGAAAAGCTGGTTTGACTGAACATTCAGTTAAAGGTGAGGATCATGACAAGGGCCGTATTTTCGGCTTTTAAGCATCTCAATGATTTGTTATCGGTATTAGCTGTCATTGTAATCAGTGGCTTCCCTAGAAATTTCTCCAGAGGATGAGAAGTAAGAAATTTTGAAAGAGTACCATCGCTTTCATTTAGATAATGGACATAGAATACGTTTAATCGTATCTAGTGTCGAAAGAAAAATAGTCAAAATAGGATAATTTACATGCTTCCATTAATAATTTTCTTTCATTTAAATATAACTTCTTAAAAAAATTATCACGTGAAGACCTCGTAATATAAGAAGAAAAAAACAAGTAATCATCTAGTTTTCTTACAACTTAAAAAAAAAATCCCCCCCCCCTCCACCTAGTCCTGCGGAAACCTTTTATTGTAATATACAGAACTACCAAAATGTTATAAATTTTAATGTTATGTCAGCGGGAATATAACTTCGAAGTTGTATCAGTTGTAAAATATGTATTAACGGAAAAATGGGACTGAAAATGAAGATCATAATCAAATCTATTTAAATCTCGATTTTCAACAAATTCGTTTCGTAGAACCTAGAATATTTCACAACAGTAATGAGATATAAGAATTTACCTCAGAAATTAATTAAAACTTAAAAAAAAAGTATTGTTTCAAATCATTTAATAAAATAAATGTACATTTTAGAAATTTGAGAAATGAGTATTTCAATATTAGACAATTTTGAAAATTTTTTTATAAAACAAGAATATCTTTTGCTAATATATTGCAGCTTCCCTAACGCTTTCAATATTAAACGAATATTGTTGTAAATCGATATTTATATAGATTTGACTATAATCTTTAATCATATTTCTTTTTATATTCAATCACATGTTTCCTCTAAATGCATATTTTAGGAATTAAAGAATTTAGGAGTTAGATCCCATTGGCATAACAATAAAGTTCTATGCATGTGTTTGAGTCTTTGTGAGTGTTACGAATTTTTTTTCTATTAACATAAAAGAATAACTGTTATTCCTTTTGATACGAATTGCATCTGAAAAATTTCCAAGTTTAACCTTGAAGAGATATTAACATGAAAAAAGATCCAGCTTCTAATGAACATTTTTGTTTCTTCACCATCCACCACTTGCGAAACAGGATGCAACTTTTTAAAATCTTTTCATGTCGGATACAAAAAAAAAACATATATTTAATTCTGATGCAGATATCTATTTGAACAGAGCCAACTTAATCTCAAGTGGTCAAAAGAGTGAATGCACAACAACAACATATAACTTTGGTAAAGAACTTCATTGTTAATAAGAACACAATATGAAAAACTGCCCGTGACATGTGCTTTGTGATATCTCCAGATGAAGGATGGCGTCATTTAGAGAAGATTTACACCTCAAGCGGATGTTGCCTTACTGGATGACTTGTTTCTCAGGACGTGGGAAATACGGATGCTGTCAGCGTGCTGGGCGGCATCGCTCACTGTGACGACATCGCACATGCGGTACTTGCATTCAGGCGGGAAGACAGGACGCCGGGCACATCCCATGAAGCAATGACACACGTCACAGTTTACGTAATGCCTTGGGATAGTAGAGGCAAGGGCTTGATCCACTTCAACTGTGTCCCATGTGGATGACATTACTGAAGGGAAGAAGGGATTCAAACGGAACTTGGTCATGTGGGACACTTCAGACTTATCAAAAATTGACGGGACTTTCCTAGAGCCACTTCTTGTCCATAAAATGTTTCTTCGAAGTTAGTAGGAAAAACTTTAATACCAGAATCATCAGAATTCAGAACTGTATGTACAAAATGTTTCCACTTGCATTTTCCTTTTCTGACATACAGTTTTCTTTTTCATTTTATTCATCATTTCCTAAAATAGCAATTGGGTTGGGTTGGGTTGTTTTACCTCTGAGCGGCACTTTTTTGCACACCATGGGCTAAATGGCCAGGTCACATGGACCCCGAAGGCTCAGAGAAGGTTGGGGGAGGGGACCCACTGGAACAGCTGTTGGGAGACAGATGGTAGCCTCCCGTCAAGGCCATATAGCGTGTTCTTTAACGTGCACAGGGTATGGCTCTCCCACACACGGGGCCACGGCTTAACGTCCCATCCGACGGACAGGGGCCTTTCCAAGCCCATCGGTGTCCCCTACTGACCGTGGGCAAGGCGGGGAATTTTGCGGAGATAAATCTCAACGCTGACCCAGCTGGGACTCGAATCTGGGAACTACAGATTAGAGCCTGGCGCGCTACCGACTGAGAAACCCCCGCCCCTAAAATAGCAATTAATTTTCAGTTCATCCTCCTCAACCTCCCAAAATTCAGGTTGTCTTTTAGAAAATTCCGAATTTGTTTACCTGCATTGAAATCAAACCAATTGTGTTGTGTTTTTATAATTTTATTTTATCCCTAATGTAGCCTAAATGTAGCCTTAGTATATAACATTTTTAGGCTAACAAAAATAAAAATAAGTTAAAAAAACTAAAATTTTAATATACATTGAAGCTTAAGACAAATAGATTCATTTACTTACTCAGCCAGAAATAAAATTCTACAAAAGGTAAGTGGATGGCGTCCTCTACATCTTCAGCACAACCGACAAAAACCAACAAAAGCTTTTCTAAACAAAATCAACTCATTTGAAAAAGACTTAAAATTTACGATAGAAGTAAGAAAAGGAAACATCATCAACTACTTGGATATCACACAAAAAATAACAAATGAAAAAAATTTCAATTACTAATTATAAAAACTAATCAATACAGGAAAAATACTAGACTTCACTAACCTTTCAATGTGCATAAAGAAAAATCTAATCGACCAAGCAATAAAGAAAATTAAGTTACAAAACACAGAAGAAAAAAAACGATAGCGCAAATTGAAAAACTAGTAAACATCTCATTTAAAACCATTACGCGACTAATTGATCCTAAAGATAAAAAAAAACACCAAAAAGTAGATAAATTAAATAAAGCAAAAGTAAAACCGTTCTTCACTAAAAAAATGCCTTACCATAAAAGTTTTTTGAAAATATCCCAAGAGTGAGCAATGTATTCAATATAACAATAGCACCAGACCTAAACAAGAAAATGAAAAAGTAACCACAAATATCAAAGAGCAAGAAGAAAATATATACAGAGAAAATGGAATAATTTATAAAGCAACATGCGAATGTAAAAAAAAACCATACATTGGAGAACAGGGAGAACATTAGAAACTAGAAAGAAAAGAACACAAAGCTGCAATAAAAAACAAAACAAAAAAAAAATAGAACAGGGCTGGATAAACACGGAGTAAAAAAACTAATCATAAAGTAAACTGGAATACAACAACAATAATTAAAAAAGAAAAAAAAATTCATTCATAAGAAAAGTAGAAAAAGGATTACTAATACATTCAACAGATGGTGCCACGAACGATGTGCAAGGAATTCTTCTACACAAAATCTGGCAACCACTGCTACAAAAGAAAGTTCCAACAAAGCTGCAACCTCTTCGGATGACCACCCAGTCAGGGCTCGGAATAAGTGGGGGTGGCTCAGTCGGTAGCGCGCGAGGCTCGTAATCTGTAGTTTCCAGGTTCGAGTCCCAGCTGAGTCAGCGTTGAGATTTATCTCCGCAAAATTCCCCGCCTTGCCCACGGTCAGTAGGGGACACCGATGGGCTTGGAAAGGCCGCCGTCCATCGGATGGGACGTTAAGCCGTGGCCCCGTGTGCGGGAGAGCCATACCCTGTGCACGTTAAAGAACACGCTGGATGGCCTTGACGGGAGGCTACCATCTGTCTCCCAACAGCTGTTCCAGTGGGTCCCCTCCCCCAACCTTCTCTGAGCCTTCGAAGTCCATGTGACCTGGCCACTGTGTGCAAAAAAGTGCCGCTCAGAGGTAAAACAACCCAACCCAACCTAGGGCTCGGAATATTAGGATATTTACACACAAGTAAGTGAATCTGTTTGTCTTAAGTTTCAACGTATATTAATCTACCTATTCTAAGACAGCCATGAATGCAATTATTAGTAAAATTCTAATCCATACAGAATATCATTTACTCTTTACTGTCCGGTAGAATATTTTAGCAATTGGAAAAACCCTACTCAAGCCTTAGTCTCAGACATCCTACCCCCCCCCCCCCCCTGGGGTCGGTAGCGCGCCAGGCTCGTAATCTGAAGTTCCCAGGTTCGAGTCCCAGTTGGGTCAGCGTTGAGATTTATCTCCGCAAAACTTCCTGCCCTGCCCACGTCAGTAGGGGACATCGATGGGTTTGGAAAGGCCGCCGTCCGTCGTATGGGACGTTAAGCCGTGGCCTCGTGTTCGGGAGAGCCATGTCCTGTGCATGTTAAAGAACACACTATATGGTCTTGACGGGAAGCTACCATCTGTCTCCCAACAGCTGTTCCAGTGAGCCAGTGGGTCCTTTCCCCCAACCTTCTCTGAGCCTTCGGGGGGCTCAGAGAAGGGGTCCTTGTGACCTGGCCATTTAGCCCATTGTGTGCAAAAAGTGCCGTTCAGAGGTAAAACAACTCAACATCCCCCCCCCCCCCCCCATGAAACTATATCCTTGGTATGTGCCTATCCCGTTGCATTAAAAAATCCGAATCTCTAATCTTTACTTTTGATAGAACTAGAGTTCGAGAATTCGAGTTTAAAACATTTTATTTTTCGACTTCATTAGGAAGGGAACCCGATCAATTTCAACATGAAATTTCACAGTGATTAATATTCCTTAGGAAATTCCTGGGACCGATGGACATTAGTTGAAATTTATAAAATTGTTTCAAGAGATTGGGAAGAAGCGTCAGTTTTAGTTTTTGTTGCTCCCAGCTTCTAACCGTTTGATTTATTGAGATGCATCTTATGAAACAGCTGCTCTTCATTTACATTCCTTATAACTGGGATTAGAGGAGAGAGATAAACACAGAGACACTGTCCTCGTAAAACCATCTTCAGCAGAAAGCAGATATTCAGTTTAAAAAAAAAATATTTTTCATTTAACCTCATATGTTAAGAAACTATAATAAATAAAATAAATACCCCCTCAAGCAGCTGCTTGCCATAGAGGTCTGACAGGAGCCTGTCAGTTTATGTGCCATAGTAGAAGGTCTGTGAGGATGGCAGGACCTCAGCAGAATGACAACACAAACATCTATGCTTTAACCCGGGGCTCGAACCCAGGTCCCTTAGATCAGTAGCCAAGCGCGCTAACGAACCCAGGTCCCTTAGATCAGTAGCCAAGTGCGCTAACCACTCGGTCATGGGACGGCATAAGAAACTATAGGATATTTAAAATTCTCACGCGGAAGAAATGATACCGAACTTGTGATCCAGCCTTCGATTGAGAAAAACATTTTGCGGCAATATTATACCATGGAGGCCATCGCAAATCTCTCAAAGGATTTAGTCAAACGTCAGAGATCGTTTGCGCAGAAATTGATCAAATAGAAGACATATATTTGAATAGGAAATATGCTCTACTAAAATCAGCATACTCTTAAATTAATAGACTTAAAAAGAGTGAAGCATGCAATCAGTGGTGTAACTAGAGGATGTTGGGACCCAATGCAAACATACTCTAGGTTAAGGGCCCCTCTATTTTAACCCCAACCAATATGCATATTAGAATTATACTACTTTATTAAATTATTAAATTAGCATTTATTTACTCTAAATTTTTTTGCTTTTTTGTCAGGAGGCACTAATAATAAACAAAATAAAAAAATTTCAAATTAGATTTTTTTAATAATATATTTAAACTGCAATGTTCTTGAACATGTAACGAAATAATTATGAATGCCACACGTTTAGATGTGTGAAATTTAGGTTGTTTAAACGCCTGTAAACAAATTAAAATCTGCGCGCTAAGCATACAGACGCGCGGATCCAGTTATTTTCAAGGAATCCTGGCAATCATCGTTTTACTAGCGATAACATACAACACTATAATTCTTGAAACCAAAACCAAGTCAGTTCATCGCTGCATACGTGTGGTTTATTTAATAGTAAATTAAATAGTAGTTTATTCAGGGACGGATTTATTGATAAGTGGATTAAGCGGCCGCTTATCGGTAAATCGGAATGAAAGTAATTCACAGAATTGATTTCATAATTTTAGAGATAATTTCAACTACGCACAGTCGCTCAAAAAATATTCGAACACTATGGTTGATTACAGATTTCAGAAAAAATATCTGGCAACGATTTTTTTTAGAAATTAGTGATCTGGCAACCGTCGTGTCACGTGACACGACGGTTGCCAGAATTAACCTCATGCAACATCTATGCTTCCCAGAAACATATGCCAGAATGTCCCACTCTCCCAGAAACATATGCCAGAATATCCCACTATCCCAGAAACATATGCCAGAATGTCTCACTTTCCCAGAAACATATGCCAGAAGGTCTCACTCTCCCAGAAACATATGCCAGAATGTCTCACTCTCCCAGAAACACATGCCAGAATGTCCCACTCTCCCAGAAACATATGCCAGAATGTCTCACACTCCCAGAAACATATGCCAGAATGTCCCACTTTCCCAGAAACATATGCCAGAATGTCTCACTCTCCCAGAAACATATGCCAGAATGTCACACTATCAGAGAAACATATGCCAGAATGTCTCACTCTCCCAGAAACATATGCCAGAATGTCTCACTCTCCCAGAAACATATGCCAGAATGTCTCACTCTCCCAGAAACATATGCCAGAATGCCCCACTATCCCAGAAACATATGCCAGAATGTCTCACTCTCCCAGAAACATATGCCAGAATGTCTCACTCTCCCAGAAACATATGCCAGAATGTCCCACTATCCCAGAAACATATGCCAGAATGTCTCACTCTCCCAGAAACATATGCCAGAATGTCCCACTCTCCCAGAAACATATGCCAGAATATCCCACTATCCCAGAAACATATGCCAGAATGTCTCACTTTCCCAGAAACATATGCCAGAAGGTCTCACTCTCCCAGAAACATATGCCAGAATGTCTCACTCTCCCAGAAACACATGCCAGAATGTCCCACTCTCCCAGAAACATATGCCAGAATGTCTCACACTCCCAGAAACATATGCCAGAATGTCCCACTTTCCCAGAAACATATGCCAGAATGTCTCACTCTCCCAGAAACATATGCCAGAATGTCACACTATCAGAGAAACATATGCCAGAATGTCTCACTCTCCCAGAAACATATGCCAGAATGTCTCACTCTCCCAGAAACATATGCCAGAATGTCTCACTCTCCCAGAAACATATGCCAGAATGCCCCACTATCCCAGAAACATATGCCAGAATGTCTCACTCTCCCAGAAACATATGCCAGAATGTCTCACTCTCCCAGAAACATATGCCAGAATGTCCCACTATCCCAGAAACATATGCCAGAATGTCTCACTCTCCCAGAAACATATGCCAGAATGTCCCACTCTCCCAGAAACATATGCCAGAATGTATCATTCTCCCAGAAACATATGCCAGAATGTCCCACTATCCCAGAAACATATGCCAGAATGTCCCACTATCCCAGAAACATATGCAGAACATATGCAGAAATATATCCCACAACTCACCCATTATCCCAGAAACGTATGCCAGAATGTTCATATTTCATATTGCCGAAAAAAAATTGTTATCCGCTGATGGCGTAGTAGTTATTATAACGGGCATATTTATGGGAGACATGGGTTCGAATCCTACTCAGGACAAAAACCGATTTTTTTCAGCTAATTATTTCGTGTTTCTTGTCTACAGGCCATTTTTTTGTAATACTTTATCATAATAGATGTTCGATTTTGTATTTTTTATAATTAAAATAAAAGGTATCAACTGTTGTATTAAATTTTCCATCTAAACAAAAATAGTTTTATATTTTTTACAGAAAAGTTATTAAAATGAGAAGTTTGAAAATTTTGTTTTCCTAAACTTGGCTACTGATCTAAGGGACCTGGGTTCGAGCCCCGGGTAAGGCATGGATGTATGTGTCGTTTTCTGCTGAGGTCCTGCCATCCTCTCAGACCTTCTACTATGGCATATAAACTGACAGGCTCCTGTCAGACCTCTGTGGCAAGCAGCTGCTTGAGGGGGTATTTATTTATTTTTTTAAACTTCAAGTGCCCCAATGTCACTACTTACGAAGCTTAAATAGGCATTACATCAGCTCTTGACAAAATTAGGAGAAAAAAAAAAATCCCTTCAAAATTGAGGAACAAAAGGAGTTCTTTTTTCTCTTCATCAGTGCCATTGCGTAAGTAGCAATTGTTGCATTAAACAAGACAACGAAAATCAGCAGTTGATGCTTCTGTGGTTTTTATAGGTCAACGATCTATCAATCACCTGCTAATCGACCAATGACCGATGAACAGGAAATAAACACCAACTAGTCATCTTCGAGAACTTCGGGGCGGGGGTGGCTCAGTCGGTAGCGCGTCAGGCTCATAATCTGTAGTTCCCAGGTTCGAGTCCCAGCTGGGTCGGCGTTGAGATTTATCTCCGCAAAATTCCCCGCCCTGCCCACGGTCAGTAGGGGACACCGATGGGCTTGAAAAGACCCCCGTCCGTCGGATGAGACGTTAAGCCGTGGCCCCGTGTGCGGGAGATCCATACCCTGTGGCACGTTAAAGAACACGATGGATGACCTTGACGGGAAGCTACCATCTCTCTCCCAACAGCTGTTCCAGTGGGTCCCCTCCCCCAACCTTCTCTGAGCCTTCGGGGTCCATGTGACCTGGCCATTTAGCCCATTGTGTGCAAAAAAGTGCAGCTCAGAGGTAACCCAACCCAACTCATCTTCGAGAACTTCTCATAACCTTACATGCAGGTTCATATTAATGCTTAGTCTAAGAGTTGCCATCTCCCTACGTCACTGTGTTCTTGTATTTGGCTGAACTGCACTTGGGTGACGTTGCGTTCTTTGTTTCTTAATATAAGCCTTAATAAAACGAAAAAGAAAAATTCCCATTTCTGCCAATGAGAAAACAAATTGGAATAAACCTTTCATGGGAATTAGACTGAAAGTAGAGTTTAAATCAATTTCATCTAACTCTTGAATTTCAATAATATTTGTTATATTTAAAGAGTTATGGAAGCTGGAATTTCATGTCAACGGTATTCTTCCTAAAAAGATTTCTTCAAAACCGACGAAAAAAGAATATAAGATGAATTTCGGTGGTATAGAATCACAAAATGTGTCCTGTAGACATGGAACTCATCAAAAAATAAGGTGAAAAAAATTGGTTTTGCCGTGAATGGGATTCGAACCCACGTCTCCTGGAAACATGCCAGTTATGCTAACCACTACACCAATCTCTTTCAGCTTATTATTTCACGAGTGTTAGATGAACTTCTAAATATACAATTATTTGACTAAACGGTTTGATTTAACAATTATTATCTGTGATTTAATTAGCTTTAGAGATAAAATCTTCAGCTTCCATGATTTTTTCTAATACTGCACGAATATTGCTAAAATTCAAGTGATGATGCTTGATTTAGATATTTTTTTCATATTCAGACTCTTGCTTGCTTGTTCAAATCTCCAGTTGGAAACTCTTGCTACCAGAAACTTTTCCGGTAGCAAACTCATCCAGAACATATTTTTTTTTTAAAGAATATTAAACATTTTTATCTGCTTGATAAAAGAAATAAGAAGCTTATAACACTTTCCTTCGTGCTTAGGATTAACAGGTTCTAAGATGTTCCTAAAGTTAAAGGAAGAAATGTTCAACTTTTGCAATGCTTTAACATATCTTTCTCTTTCTATAATAAATTTCCTGCACTTGAACAGCGTATGTTCCAAGTTTTCGTATTCTTTGCAAAATTCACATGTCGGGGAATCAACCTTTCTCATTCTGTACAAAAAGGCTTTGGTTATTGCAGAGTTTGTTTTAATTTTTATAATTATATTAATTTCTTTTTTACTTAAACCAAAATTATTAAATTTAGATAAAATAGGAAAAATTTTGTATCTATGAGTTTGATTTGCATTAATGTTATACCAATTTTGTGTATCTTTAAGCATGTTACTCATTTCTTTAAATAGCTTATTCTCCAAGATACTGAGGTCTAATTTGGTTTCCATTTGCCATATAGAGGAAATCTTTTTTTTTAGGTTACGAAGTATACTTCAATTTGGGAAATCAAAACTCTTTTTAGTAATTTGAAATGTATTGTGTTATTATTCTACATTTGTACATATGTTTTTATAATTGTAGGAGAGAGACAGGAAGTTCAATGTCACAATTCTTCCGGAAGTGACGTGGAAGAGAGCTTTGGAAGAGAGCGGTTGCTCCCCTGACCTTATCGCTCAAAGTACACAGCCAGAGTATGAAGTCTACTTCAATGTCAGAGGTAAATATCGTGCCAAAAAATGGGAAATTTCGAAACAACAATCTTATTTACTGATATGTTTTGGGAGGAGTAATTAAAGAAATTAAGAAATGCTGAAAAGAGAAATGTGTGGAATAGTCAGTAACTATTTGTCGAATGCAGCGCTTGACTGCTGATCAAGGGTTGGGTTGTTTTACCTTTGAGCGGCACTTTTTTGCACACCATGGGCTAAATGGCCAGGTCACAAGGACCCCGAAGGCTCAGAGAAGGTTGGGGGAGGGGACCAACTGGAACAGCTGTTGGGAGATAGATGGTAGCTTCCCGTTAAGGCCATCCAGCGTGTTCTTTAACGTGCACAGGGTATGGCTCTCCCGCACACGGGACCACGGCTTAACGTCCCATCCGAGGGGCGGCGGCCTTTCTAAGCCCATCGGTGTCCCCTACTGACCGTAGGCAGGGCGGGGAATTTTGCGGAGATAAATCTCAACGCTGACCCAGCTGGGACTCGAACCTGGAACCTGCAGATTACGATCCTGGCGCGCTACCGACTTAGCCACCCCCGCCCCGCTGTTCAAGGGAACCTGAGTTAACCCTTCGGATGAGGTATGGCTATTTCTTTTCTGTGTTATCGTTCTGCTGAGGTCTCTTTATGGAATATTAAACTGACAAGCTCCTGTCAGAACTCTGTGACAAGCAGCTGCTTGAGCAGTAATTTGTTTCATTTTTAATTGCATCAGACTTGTTTTTCGAATATTTGGTATGCGATCAAATACTCTGTCGCTTGAAGTTGCCGAATATTTATACCCCAATCGTATTTTCATTCACTCTAATATTTTGACTTGTTTAATTCAAGTTTTGATAAAAATAATTTTTTTTCAGATTTTAGATAAACTGAAAATCATGTTAGATATATATATACACAATAACTACTTTATTAAGTAGGAGCATCTCTATATTATGTCAATGTAGAATCAAATTCTAAGCTCCGTAACTTCTTAACTAAATTCACATGGAAAAATGTGACTAAAGATACGTAAATGATCTTAATCAAATTTATCTAAATCTAGGTTTCAAGAATGTTTTTGTGGGAAATGTAATATTTAGCAGTGGCAATACCAGTTAAAATAGCTGATTAGGTAAATTAATTTGTACAGGTCAAAACGAGTTGGGTTGGGTTGTGTTACCTCTGAGCGGCACTTTTTTGCACACCATGGGCTAAATGGTCAGGTCACATCGACCCCGAAGGCTCAGAGAAGGGGTCAGAAGGTTGGGGGAGGGGACCCACTGGAACAGCTGTTGGGAGACAGATGGTAGCCTCCCGTCAAGGCCATCCAGCGTGTTTTTTTAACGTGCACAGGGTATGACTCTCCCACCCACGGGGCCACGGCTTAACGTCCCATCCGACAGACGGCGGCCTTTCCAAGCCCATCTGTGTCCCCTACTGACCGTGGGCAGGGCGGGGAGTTTTGCGGAGATAAAACGAAACAGCTTCGACCCAGCTGGGACTCGAACCTGGGAACTACAGATTATGAGCCTGGCGCGCTACCGACTGAGCCACCCCGCCCCCAGGTCTAGACGAAATCAATGACACTAATATGAAACTTTACTCAAATGTGTAAGAGCATTTTTAGTTTTAGTGCAATGATTATTTCAATTTCCGCAATTTTTTTTTGCAGAACGAGCAAAAGCTTTTGTTAACTATTTCACTTTTCATAATTCTTCTTATACAGAACAGGTAGCTGGTGGATAACAGTTAACATTCTTTAAGTAAAAAAAATAAAATAATTGAAAAATAATAAAAAATATCTATTCCTCATCCCCATGTTATTTCAATGGGAAGAAACTTTATAACTTTTAAAATAAGCCGTTCCCTGGCCGAGTGGTTAGCACGCTTAGCTACTGATCTAAGGGACCTGGGTTCGAGTCCCGGTATAAGGCATGGATGTTTGTGTCGTTTTTCTGCTGAAGGCCTGCCATCCTCTCAGACCTTCTACTATGGCATATAAACTGACAGGCTCCTGTCAGACCTCTGTGGCAAGCAGCTGCTTGAGGAGGTATTATTTATTCCTCATCCCCATGTTATGTCAATGGGAAGAAACATTATAACTTTTAAAATAAGCGTTTCATAGGTAAATTAAAATCAATCAAATCTATGTAAATCTAGATTTTCAACAATATTTTTTCAGTATTTAAACAGGTATTGCAGGTTAAAGCATTTAAAAGCAGCAATGTATTTTAAAACGTTTATTAAAAAATTAAACGAATATTAAAGGAATTATTTGCACACATTTTTTAAAATATGTAGCTATTTATGAAATGGTTTGAAATAATGCTACTTTTTCCGGTTTCAGTGAACTTCAAAGGAAAATTCTTTTATTTCGCATTGCTGTTGTTAAATGTTGACACTTCCATAACTCGTTAAATACTGAACAAATATTGTTGAAAATCAATATTTAGATAGAACTGATTGAGATCTTTAATTGACCTTTAGTCACATTTTTCCATCAACATAGAAGTCAAGAAACGATTTTGCTGGGGAAAAAAATGAGTTCCCACTTATGGCGCACCTCATTTTTTTCATCGAAAGTTTTCTTGATTTTTATTTTTTTTTGTATCTTCTTCGTGTTTTTCACAGATCTTCTCGACGTCCTATCATACTGAAATGCTCCTGTCAGACCTCGGTGGGAAGCAGCGCTTAAATATTAATTTATTTTATTAATTTTTATGTGGTTGGCCGACGGTTTCCATGGTTACGTATTTGTGTATAAGTAGACAGCACTTTAAACTAGTCACGTGACACGAATCAAAACTTTTAACGAGATTCTTCACAGTTTTTTTAAATCCTTATAACTTCCCAAATGATTGATTGCCCGACAGAAATTCAGCATACGAGTATCTCAAGCTACCAAGTATTCCTTTAAATAATTCCAAGTCCATACCTGTAATAATTCTCTAGTTCAAACTTATTATTTCGTAAAATTGAAATCATGCACGAAGTTCAATAAAAATGACTTCGTCGTGTAAAAATATTTTATTTCTCATGGCTTTATTGTACATTTTATACATCGAAGAGCCAAAATATTATGACCAGCGCGTCTTTATACAAATCGAAGCAACTGCAGGTAAATGACGGCGCGTGTGAAGGTCATGAAACGGTATAAATAACACCTGATACTGAGCTCTGTTCATCAGTGTTATTCTTGTTCTTCAGATGGGAAAGGCAGCGGACTTAAGTGAGTTTGACAAAGGCCAAATTGTAATGACTAGACGACTGGGTCAGAGCATTTCCGAGATGGCAAGGCTTGTGGAGTGCTCCCAGTCAGCCATGGTTAGTACCTTCAAAAAGTGGTCCGAGGAGGGAAAAACCACAAAGCGCCGGCAAGGTGTGAGCCGACCACGGCTAATCGATGCTAGAGGTGAGCGAAGTCTATCCCGTATGGTACGAGCCAACAGAAGGGATAATGTGGCGCAACTCGCCCGTAATTTGAATGCTGGTGACGGGAGTAATGTGTCACAACACACAATACATCGAACCCTGCTGAAAATGGGGCTGCATAGTCGCAGGCCACTCTGAGTGCCCATGCTAACCTCGGTTCAACTTCGAAAGTGCCTACAATGGCGAAGAATACCTGCGAGAATCAAAAAAATGCCAGAATGCCAGAAAAATCATTGGCGAAGAATACCTGCGAGAATCAAAACTGGACCTTGAATGATTGGAAGATGGTCGTCTGGTCCGATGAATCTCGTTTCCTGTTGCACCATATCGACGGCTGGGTACGTGTGCGTCGTTTACCTGGGGAAGTGTTGGCACCAGGATGAACCATGGGATGAAAACAAGCCAGTGGAGGAAGTGTAAAGCTTTGGACAATGTTCTGCTAGGAAACCCTAGGTCCAGTCATTCACGTTCAGGAAACTATAACGTCTAGCACCCACCTAAACATTATTGCAGACCGGGTACATCCTTTCATGGCAACGGTAATACCCCTTTAGTAGCGCCTTCTTTCAGCAGGACAGTGCGCCATGCCACACTGCCGGAATTGTTCAAGAATTGCCCGCGGAACATGAGATGACTTCCAGGTATTGCCCTGGCCTCCAAATTCCCCAGACATCAATCCAATCGAGCATCTGTGGTTTGTGTTGGAACAGCATATCTGATATGCGGCTGCTCAGCCACGTAACTTACAAGAGATAAAGAATCTGCTGGTAACGTGTTGGTACCAAATACCACAAGACACCTTTAGAAATCTTGTAGTGTCCATGCCTCTCTAAGAGCTGTTTTGGCGGCACGTGGAGGAAAAACATCATATTTGGCAGGTGGTTAATCATCATATTTTGCCGTTTTGAATCTTCAGTGTATATCTTTACTCATCAATGTATAAATTTCACTAAAAGTTTTATTGTATTTTTCAAATTTTTTTACTTTTAGAATTGTAACTACTCTAGAGTAAGGAAATGAAAGTAGTGAAAGTATCGCCATTTTTTATATTTGTATGAACGCATCTAAACTTTAGAATTTTATTATTATTTTATAATTAAACACGAAAAATCAGGCTTTTTATTATATTATTAAGGCAGCTAAAAATTAGAAAATAATTCTACAATGCTTGTAACTACATTGTTGTAAAGTATCAACCCGTAATGCCCATGATCTCGATGAATTTGTTGCAGAATATTAAGATAGGTTTTTCGCTTCGTACTAAACTAGTCACCAGAGACATGATGAATCATGTTCCCAATGTCTGTACATATCACTCGACACTGGTGCTAGATAGTGGACTACCATTACACGTTACTAGACCCAGTGTCCATCAGTATGATGGGCGGGGGTGGCTCAGTCGGTAGCACGCCAGGCTCGTAATCTGTAGTTCCCAGGTTCGAGTCCCAGCTGGGTCAGCGTTGAGATTTATCTCCGCAAAATTCCCCGCCCTGCCCACGGTCAGTAGGGGACACCGATGGGATTGGAAAGGCCGCCGTCCGTCGGATGGGACGTTAAGCCGTGGTCCCGTGTGCGGGAGAGCCATACCCTGTGCACGTTAAAGAACACATTGGATGGCCTTGACGGGAGGCTATCACTGTCTTCCAACAGCTGTTCCAGTGGGTCCCCTCCACCAACCTTCTCTGAGCCTTCGGGGTCCATGTGACCTGGCCATTTAGCCCATGGTGTGCAGAAAAGTGCCGCTCAGAGGTAAAACAACCCAACCCTTAGTTCAGTTTTATGCACTATCAGAGGCATTTTAAAAGTTCCGGTCGCCTACGCAAATAAGGATTTACTGCCTAATACTTATTATTCATTGGTTTAATTATTGATATTTAGATTACAGATACATGTTAATATAAAAATAAAAATATTCATACTATATCAAAAAGTTGTGACAAAATAGCAGCAAAAAAGTTGACGATTTTAAAAGATGTGTTGTAGATTTTTCTTCAATTTTAGCAACTGTAAAATAATTACTATTTGTGTCTCATCCACGGGCAGACTGGATCGAAAAGACTTTAGGGAAGGGGGAGGGAGTGAGTTAAAGGGGAAAGGGCACGAGCCAACATTCGGAAATTTGGTGCAGCAGTCCCCGACCTTTAAGATCGTGACATCTTTTGATTTTAGCAATCTCGTCTTTTGCTCCAAAACCAAACAGGATTGCTTTTTCAGAGATTTAATCCGATTTCCTTTTTTTTTTTCTTGATCATTGAACATTCCGCGACTTGGAAACCTAAGTTCAGAGGAACGATAGTTTCTAATCCAGTTACCCGCTGGTGGTTGAAAAATGTTAAAAGGATAGCCAAGGCATGTACGAAAACTCTATCCGCTAATGAATTTTTGCAAGAAAAATGAATTGAACTTCTTTGATTTTCCTCCAAAGTGCATGGACTTTTTTTTTGTCTCTAAATGGTAAATCTTGAAATTAATTGCTCATTAACTTTAACAGGTATTATAATGTTACATTCAGCCGAATCTTTCCGCAATCATCCGACAACGAAGCACGTAATCGAATTATGAAACAGCATTAGTTTCTGACATTTCAAAAAAATGAGACAGTATTGTTTTGACATATTGTTAAATATTTATTCTTCTCGAAGCCATTACGAAGGCTATTCAGAAAGATTCACCTAAATATTGACAAAACTCTTTCAACAGGATGACTCCGTTACCGAATTAGGAGTTATTTACTTGTGCCTCATACGACTGTAGAAGAGGGTAAATTGGAATTAGCATTTTAATTAATAACGAATGTAATTGTTATTCCAATCGTTCTCAGTCACGTTATATTGATGCGATGGCGTGTCTCAGTCGCTCAGCGGACTACGTGTGCTTAAAGTAATAAGAGGATCACTTCCAACGCTACCTGTAAGTCCTTACTGGTAGTATAATGCACCAAATAATTGAGAAATTGAAATTGCGTTCATCCTATTTGCTTGCGTTCGTAGATCAATCATTTATTACGCTATCCAGTTGCTCTGGATCGAGTTGCACAGCGCATAACTCTATAATGGAAGCCAAATGAAATTTTTGACCTTGAATGTTTTTACTTTAGTTCTCGCTTTCGAAGGAATTTTGAAATATTATTTCCTAACACTCTGCACACCCAGTTCCCATATGAATGTTCCATCGAAGATATAAGCTTCCGTTTTTATAGATTGTAGTCTATCAATTAAATGCAACTATGCAGTCGTTAGTGGTGTCAGATCCTTTCCATTGCAGTTTATTGCATTTACGACATGGTATTGGGACATTTCCACGTTATGTAAATGGGAAACCCTGGGTTCTAAACTTTGTTTTTGTTCTAAACTTTGTTTTGAAACCTCTAGCTTTGTTGTGGGAGTTGAAACATGTAATGGCAGGTTTACTAGTGGAAAAAAAATCGGAATCAGCAGCACAAAAAATAATATTCGATATATATTAGTTTAGTGCCGTCCCATGGCCGAGTGGTTAGCGCGCTTGGCTACTGATCTAAGGGACCTGGGTTCGAGCCCCGGGTAAGGCATGGATGTATGTGTCGTTTTTCTGCTGAGGTCCTGCCATCATCACAGACCTTCTACTATGGCATATAAACTGACAGGCTCCTATCAGACCTCTGTGGCAAGCAGCTGCTTGAGGGGGTATTTATTTATTTATTTATTAGTTTAGTGAAGTAAGGATATATTTATAAGCAGGACTGGATCTGGGAGGGCATACCTTATCGCCCCTTTGCCAATGCTAGTAAAGATAATGGAGGCCAGAAATGATTAAACTTGTGCATATTTCACGCATATTTTAAAGATATTTCTTTAAAACCTCTAAAACGAAGGGGAAAATGCTACACTGAAATGGCAATCCAGTATCCCGTCCTCACCTACCATGAGCACTGGATATGACATATTCATGGTCCTTTAATTATTTTAAGCAAAATATAGCAAATGAGCAAACTGAAAGAAAATGCTGAAAGCAATTACTTTTCGTAAACCAAAAGTAAACAAGTGGAAGCTTATACTAGAGATACGTCAAAATAAAGATAAAAGTTTTCGGACGAAATTCACCATTATACCCAATTGAAACTTGTTGGAGATTAAGAACTGAAGGATACTGTTTGGATGGAGAATTTAGAAGACATGTTTATGCTAGTGAAGCAAAAAAAAATATTGAATTATAATTCCTCAAAAGCGTTTACAGTCAAGCGGACATTGATACCTTATTCGAGATGTTATGATCATCTTTCTCTGGTCAGGGACGCTATTCGATATTCAAGCGGTGTTTATTCAAGCGGTTTTGACCTGAATCTGGTAGAGTTCAGGTCGCATGCAGTTATGCTTAAGAAGGTGGAAAGCAATTTCTTTGTTTTGTCGATCCATCTGAGAGCTGGGTTAGGTTATTTGATGGGCTAAATAACCAGGACACAAGGACCCGAAGAAATCAGTGCTGGACATGAGGAAAGAAGATCCACTGGACAACAGTTAGGGGACAGATGGAAGACTCTCCTCATGAGAAGAAGCTCTCCTGCATATGGGGACAATGTTACGGATACATAATGAATTGCTTTTTTAATTGTATGATGCGCGCTTAAAATTTTTATCTTGTTAAACAATCATTTGAGAAACAACTAGTGTTGTGGAGCGGAATGTGCTGAAGTCCCCCTCTTTGCTTGGGTTGTTTTACCTCTGAGCGGCACTTTTTTGCACACCATGGGCTAAATGGTCACAAGGACCCCGAAGGCTCAGAGAAGGTTGGGGGAGGGGACCCATTGGAACAGCTGTTGGGAGACAGATAGTAGCCTCCCGTCAACGCCATCCAGTGTGTTCTTTATCGTGCACAGGGTATGGCTCTCCCTCACACGAGGCCACGGCTTTAACGTCCAATACGACGGACGGCGGCCTTTCCAATTCCAGCGGTGTCCCCTACTGACCGTGGGCAGGGCGGGGAATTTTGCGGAGATAAATCTCAATGCTGACCCAGCTGGGACTCGAACCTGGGAACTACTGATCACGAGCCTGGCGCGCTACCGACTGAGCCACCCCCGCCCCTCCTTGCTTGGTGTGTCGCTGCTTGAAGAGTCATCGCCACTGCATCATGTGCTGGCTTATAATTCTGCACTACAAGATATTGCGTTAAGTGAATGAGTCAGTGGGTTAGAAAATTTAAAACTGAATAGTTATATTTATTGTATGCTGACGATATTGTTTTAATTAATGTCAATATAAACCAAGAACAATCTGCAAGAGCAGTACAAAGAATTATAATAATATCAAAAGCTGGTTAAATAATAATAAAACCTACTTAAGCAGCAGTATAATAATATGAACGACGTTTCCCACATTGGGATTTAAAATTAACAATAATTCTATAATCAGAACGCATAAAATAAATTGCAACCGAAAGGAATCTGACAGCAGACACAACTGTAGTTGCATTAAAACTGATAGAATAGAATTTATAAAGTACTTGAGCTTATACAGTGAAAACATTTCGATGGAACACTCATAAGAAAATATTCTGAGATACTTCAGGGCTTTGAGCATTAAAAATGAATACATTATGATTTATATAACAGTATATTAGAGAACGATACATGCTTAATTTTTTACAAAGGGATATGTGAATTACTTTTAAATAGTGCTCTACCATGTACGGCGCATTAATGTAACGGGTGTGAAGAAAAGAAAGCATGCAGTTTTCAATAGCTAAATATTTAATTCCTTTTAAAGGTCGTATAATTTTAATGAAAGCAAACTTCACTCCTTTTGTATTTTATCCTACCCCAAAAAATTTTTTTTGGTAGAATAAGTAGTTTTTTTCGTAGATAAGAAATAGTTATTATCCTACCAAAAAAAATTTTTTTTTTTTTTTTTTTGGTAGGATAATAAGAAAAACGTTTCGAAAATACATGTAAATTGAAACGTGTACATAATAAGAACACTAAGCTAAAATAAAAATAGTTGCTAACAGTTACCAGATATTATAAACAATTACAGTAAATTTTTAAGTCGCTGTAATAATCCACACAGGACCGGATCTAGAGGGGGAGGGGGGCGAGATTGCTTTGACAATGGATGAATGATTTGATATTAATAATGCAACACTAACCATCTTAAGATATAAGCCTTTTCCTGTGCCATTTACCTGTGCGTACTAAAGAGCACATTGGCGAATGTGCATAATTCAAGTAGTTTTCGAGAAATGTTTTAGACTCTCAAACGAGGGGAAAAATTTCTCACTGCAATGGAAATTCAGTCTCTTGCTCCCCCCCCTACCCCCTTGACTTTTTTCCGGCTCGACTACCATGTTTTTGTTTCTAGATTCTGGCCTGATTCCATACATTTGCAGTCTTTTATCGAGGAAAATAACTCTAACTTAACATTTTAAAATAAAATTTGAGCTAAATTTTTTAAATGAAAATAGCACATTGAAATTTATTTTATTAGTAGAAGTGGAAGAGTGACATTTTCTGTAATAGCAAGAAAATTAGCTAATAATATATAAGAAATTTAATATTTGACACATAATAATTATTTTCAAATTTAAAGTATAAACGTATGAACGAAGAGGCTTTAAAATTACAAACAAGAGAACAAGGTTTACCTATTGTACGGATGTAACATTCTCTCCTGCAGGTAAGGTTTTAGGGTTGCTGGTTTTAGAAACTAAACGATTTATTTATATTTTGACAGTTTAAATAAAAGTTGATAATACAAAAAGTATGCGAACAGTAATGTCTAGCTTCAAGTGTGTGTAAAAAAAAAGCTGTCTAAAATATTCTTATATTGAAATATATTTACGATTATTGAATGAAAGAAAGTGATCCGTTTTTTATTATGTTTTGTTTCCTTTAGAACAAGAAGTATTGGTTCGTTCTCTTAATGAATTAACTCTGGCATTGAAAGAATTGCGTGCAAACATGGAGCAACAAGTAAGAAAAGAATTTATCTTTTAGCGATCGTTTTCTAATAACTGAATGTTTAGAATTTCTGAATGGGACTTTCGTAAATGGCTCGAGAGCTTTCTGGTAGAGTAAATCAGAAAGGCTCAGCGTATTCAGGGCTGAATCTAGCAAAAAAATAAAGGAGGGGGTAAGCGACTGGATAAAGCCGGAAAAAGATAAATAAGGGGAGGAGAGGCAAGAGATTAGACAGCCATTCCAATGTAAAAATTTCCTCTCCGTTTGTGACTTTAAATTTTTTTTTGAAAAAATGCTTGAAATATGTATGTTGAACTTTAATAATTAATCACCTTCCATTCCTTGTCGCTATCTCTAGATACCACTCTGGTATTTTTTTTAATATTAAATGCCTTAATATTTTATTTCAAACATCATTGCAACATATTTTATTTCAAACATCATTGCAACATATTTTATTTCAAACATCATTGCAACATATTTTATTTCAAACACCATTGCGACATATTTTATTTCAAACATCATTGCAACATATTTTATTTCAAACATCATTGCAACATATTTCATTTCAAACACCATTGCAACATATTTCATTTCAAACACCATTGCGACATATTTTATTTCAAACACCATTGCAACATATTTCATTTCAAACACCATTGCGACATATTTCATTTCAAACACCATTGCGACATATTTCATTTCAAACACCATTGCGACATATTTCATTTCAAACACCATTGCGACATATTTTATTTCAAACATCATTGCAACATATTTTATTTCAAACACCATTGCAACATATTTCATTTCAAACACCATTGCGACATATTTTATTTCAAACACCATTGCAACATATTTCATTTCAAACACCATTGCGACATATTTCATTTCAAACACCATTGCGACATATTTCATTTCAAACACCATTGCGACATATTTCATTTCAAACACCATTGCGACATATTTTATTTCAAACATCATTGCAACATATTTTATTTCAAACATCATTGCAACATATTTTATTTCAAACATCATTGCAACATATTTTATTTCAAACATCATTGCAACATATTTTATTTCAAACATCATTAAAATTCTACTGCTAAATGGTAATGTTTTCTTTTACTGATCAGAAAAATTATATAAATATATGTCCAAAACTTAGGCCCCAAACCAAAGTTTCAGCTGGCTTTCTTGTGATATGTGTCAAAAGTTTTTCTTTGCGAAAAAAATGTGAGGTCCCTTTTCTCTGGAGGCATGGAGACAATAATGCTTCTTCTGCCCCCTCTGGCTGCCTATAATGCCACATAGCAGAGGTCTGCTTTTGCGGACATTTTTCTTGATCAGTTTTTATGCGATGATTCATTCATTGTTCAGAATGTGAAACAATTTTGAAAGACTGAACGGTTGTTTTTGGGTTGGGTTGTTTTACCTCTGAGCGGCACTTTTTCACACCATGGGCTAAATGGCCAGGTCACATGGACCCAGAAGGCTCAGAGAAGGTTGGGGGAGGGGACCCACTGGAATAGCTGTTGGGAAACAGATGGTAGCCTCCCGTCAAGGCCATCCAGCGTGTTCTTTAACGTGCACAGGGTATGGCTCTCCCGTACACGGGGCCACGGCTTAACGTCCCATCCGACGGACGGCGGTCTTTCCAAGCCCATCGGTGTCCCCTACTGACCGTTGGCAGGGCGGGGAGTTTTGCGGAGATAAATCTCAACGCTGACCCAGCTGGGACTCGAACCTGGGAACTACAGATTACGAGCCTGGCGCTACTGGAATTACGAGCCTGGCGCCTGGAAACTACAGATTACGAGCCTGGCGCTACAGAATTACAAGCCTGGCGCCTGGGAACTACAGATTACGAGCTACCGACTGAGCCACCCCCGCCCCATAAAGACTGAACGCAAAATGCGTCCAAAATTCTGTCCTACTTAATTTCCCTAAGACCATCTCTTATGAAATATAGGAGTCAGACATTTCATTATTTCATTTACATTATAACAGAAGTAATAAATATAATATATTTGGAGATATTATTTATATAAATGAATTCTATATAATTAGTAATTAAACTTATATAAGTTTAATAAAGTATATTATTTTTTAAGCGTAATTTTATACGAATTAAGTTCTCAATTGCAGTAGCTATCACTAGGGGTGGGAATTGGTTTTCAGAATTAGGTGAACGCTCCAGAATTCGTGAAAAGAGACCCCGTAATTGACATGGAGACGTTAAGTAATGCATAAAAAAACTGTTTAAAAGCCCAGTAATTTTGACCAAAAATATTATAAAGGAATGGACATAGAGTGGAACGATTTCCTGTTTCTGAATATACGAGGTAAAAAAATGTAACGCTTTCCCCCCATTTCCAGCATTGGCTATTACAAACCACAAAAAAACATCTCATATGACGGTGACTGAAAAATTATGTTATGCAATGGATAACTCTACAAAGTCACCAGAATTAAAGAAGCTATAGTTTGAGATATTATGTTTTACTCTGACCTGGATCTAAAAAAATTCAGTTGGGGAAGAGATGACGCGGATTAAACTGGAATGGGCCATAACTCATTTTTGGTATTCATATACATATTTCTAGACATTGTTGTTGATAAAATATTGTATGGCTATAAAGGGTCAGATTCGGGGAGGGAGGATGGCAAAGTGGCCTTTGCTCCCTTCCTTTGAAAATACTAGTAACCTGAACTCCATTGCATGGATGCAGTGTCTTCAGAGACGAAGAACGTGTCCTCATTCCAGTCCTCATTCCAGGTAGCTCTAACCCGATCCAGGTCCAGGCGAACCTGACAGTAGTTCTCGGTGAAGACCACTCGATGCAATGGACGTTGAGTCTGCAGCACTGCTTCTACCGTCTACTGGAAATTGTCCTAATTCTGATGGGAACTTTTATGGCAGCAGTTACAGTTCATCCAGTGGTAGCTACTGTGCAGTTGGATTAGCTACCATTTGCCAACGGATCGTGCAATTCATCCGCGCTGTTGTGCGTCTGACTGCGACTCTGAGTCCTTCCTTGAGACGAATGGTGCCAACAACGTCTAACTGTCCTTGTATCGCAGCCCACATGAGTGTTGCGATACGGCCAGTTTGGTTCCACACAGCCCTGCAATCCGATCGCACTCACACTCGTCCAGCTTCCAATATGGTTGACAAAAGTTTCGTTCTGGAATCTTCTACACTTCCTCCTCAATATTTGCTATCAATACTCGTAACTTTCATAGCTTGCTACAGAAAACTCCAACGCCTGAACCACTTCTACTTTGGTCCTGTGATCTCCCAGCGATACCAGAGAGTGTTTATCATGGAAACGGAATCATTTGCATATATCAATGCCCTGCACTCACATACTGATTTGCATGCAAATCTGTCCACTCCTTTCCGTGTGGGGGGAGGTCAGTTAGTAGCGAGCCAGGCTTGTAATATGCAGTTCCCAGGTTCAAGTCCCAGCTGGGCCAGCGTTGAGATTTTATCTCCGCAAAACTCCTCACCATACCCTTGGTCAGTAGGGGACATTGACGGGCTTGAAAAGACCACCGTCCATCAGATGGAACGTTAAGGCATGGTCCCGTATGTGGCAGAGTCATACTCTGTGCACGTTAAGAACATGCTGGATGGCTTTTACGGGAGGCTACCATCTGTCTTCCAACAGCTGTTCCAGTGGGTCCCCTTCCCCAATCTTCTCTGAGCCTTCGGAGTCCTTGTGACCTGGACATTTAGCCCATTGCGTTCAAAATAATGCCGTTCAGAGTTAAAACAACCCAACTGAATCGTTCCGAGTGATGGAATTCAATGTCAGAGTGTGATATATTTAGCCACACGTGATCGAATTCGAACCGAGCACTTTTGCATCAGAAGTCAAACGTATGATATTGCATCTCGGAAAGAAATATATGCTATATACTAAAAGTAATCGGAATAAAAGAAGAATTAATAAGTACTGTAAATGGGTTCTATCAAGATAATTATGCTGTATAGATGAAGGAGGTAATCAAAATTTCAAGGATTTAAAACGTCTAAAGAACTAAAGGAAGGATGTTGTATGTTCCCTACTTTGTTTAACATCTATGTAGGAAAATCTACGAAAGAATGAAGTAGGAAATACGAAAGAATGGAAACACCAATTGGAGGAGGAAACTTCTATTTTTTCAGATAACGTAATAATTGCAGGCTAAAATGGTTTAGAAAATGCTCCCTCGCGCATTTGCTCCCGCTCCTGTTCCGGGGATACTCCGGGGATTTTGAGAAAACAAAAACAAAATCTCCGGTAGCATAAGATCATAGATCTTCAGCTGGTTGGTGAAATAGTGAGGGAGCTGAACGCATTTAAGTTTCTGGGTTGAGTTGTTTTACCTCTGAGCGGCACTTTTATTGCACACAACGGGCTAATTGCCCAGGTCACAAGGGCTCGGAGAAGTTTGAGGTAAGGGGACAGCATTAGGAAGCAGATGAAATTCTCTCATGCTCTTTAACGTGCACAGCGTATGGCTCTCATGTACACGGGACCACGGCTTAACATTCCATCCGACGGATGGAATGTGTTTTTAGAGTGGAGGAGATTTTTCCAAGCCTAATTGTGAACATGCACAGGGTATCCTGTGCATGGGGCCACTGTTTAACTTTCCATCTGAAGGACTGAGGTCTTTCCAAGGTCATTGGTGTTCCCTTTATCATCGAGGGAAGGGTGGGGTTTAGCGGAGATAAATCTCAACGCTGGAGCAGTTGGAACTCGAACCTGGCAACTACAGATTATAAGTGTGGCGAGATAGCGGCTGAGCCACCCCCATCCCTTAAGTGGGATCTACCGTCCAGGAGCGAGCATGGCATATCCATGGAAGAAGTGAGAAAAAAAAAACGAGCAAAGGACAACAATACTGATAAATAAGAATGCGAAATTCTATATCAGGTATACAAACATATGGAGGTGAATAAAAAATGATTTTTCACACACTTATAGGGAGAATTTTAGAATATGAAATCAGAGACATAAATGGGGAGAAAAAAATTAACATCTAAGATAAAAGCAGCCGAAATAGATTGTTGGTGAAAATGTGCGCTGAAGACAAGAAAGGATAAAATGAGAAATGAAGAAATTAATTCTAGAAGCGGAGGAAAATATTGGAGAGGATAGAGAAAAGGTTGGTTGGTTAGGTTGTTTTACCTCTGAGCGGCACTTTTTTGCACTCCATGGGCTAAATGGCCAGGTCACATGGACCCCGAAGGCTCAGAGAAGGTTGGGGGAGGGGACCCACTGGAATAGCTGTTGGGAGACAGATGGTAGCCTCCCGTCAAGGCCATCCAGCGTGTTCTTTAACGTGAACAGGGTATGGCTCTCCCACACACGGGGCCACGGCTTAACGTCCCATCCGACAGACGACGTCCTTTCCAAGCCCATCGGTGTCCCCTACTCACCGTGGGCAGGGCGGGGAATTTTGCGGAGATAAATCTTAACGCTGACCCAGCTGGGACTCGAACCTGGGAACTACAGATTACGAGCCTGGCGCGCTACCGACTGAGCCACCCCCGCCCCGCAGATCTTGTGTATGCCGATTTATTCTGACAGACTCTTGGCAAGCATCCGTGGGAAATACGATTTCTGAGAAGAACTTTTTACGACACTCTCATTAGAAACGATCAAAAGTGCAGAATGCAGATAGCACGGATAATTACGTGGGTAAAAGAACACGGCGAGTTGGAAAAAGTGAAAAATCAACGTTTAAAGTCATTTAAATTTTTATTGTGCGAGTCATTCATCTTTCCAAAAAAGGCAGCAACATATCCATTATTGACACTCTAGATTCTCCCAACATTTCATTGGCTTATCAAGTGCGGAATTATATTTTCTACGGACGAAATTGTTTATGACTTTCACGCTTACTGCGTCAAAATCAGGGAAATAAGAGTTAACGTCAAAAGAAAGTTCGCGGTTCTTCGCAGAGATGTAAAATGCAACACGAATCCTTCGGCGTCTCGCGTTGTTTACTCCCACACATGCAGCCCTCTAAAAGGAAGCTTAGCTTTATGTTTTGAGAACCTGGCACGAACCCACGTGGTCACGTTCATGTTCAGCATCTTTCCTCAGGGGCCCATTGCTTCGGAACGGTCGGAGCGTGTCATGTGAGCCTCGTGGCCAATAATAGTCGTGTCGTACGTGAAGGGCTGGCTACACACTCCTCTTCCGAAGATGAATGGTTATGACCGAAATTACCAAAGTACATCCTTCTTTATTTTTCATCTCGGATAGAGTCTTTCGAAGTTTGCTTTACTAGTTTCGTGATCAAGGAGTTTTAAGGCCTTTGAAAAACTGCCGTGCAAAATTATGGCCCTGCAAAAGTTTTCCTGTTTCGGTAAGAGCTCATGCATAAAAATAACAAATTATTTGGAATAGCTTGGTGACGATCATATACCTGAGTGCGTTGATCTTTACTCGCTGAAGCATAAGAGAATGATGGAGCATCTGAACTCGCATCTGCTCTCCATCGGCTGTTGATTCCGAGTTGTCTCCTTCTGCTTACTGGATGGTTTGTGAGGGTTTAATGCCTTCCAGTGACTCAAAATACTCTTGTTCTCTTGAATACACTACGGCCAATGCATAACGGAATATTTCAGACTTTTCTTTCAAAGGAAGATGATGTACAGTCGCTCAAAAAAATATCCGAACGCTATGGTTGATTACAGAATTCAGAAAAAATATCTGGCAACGATTTTTTTTAGAAATTAGTGATCTGGCAACCGTCGTGTCACGTGACACGAAGGTTGCCAGATCACTAATATACATAGTGTTCGGATATTTTTTAATATATATAATGCGTATGAATATATAATGCAATGAATATGGAGCGTGTGCAGTTACCGTTCACAACAAACTGGAGCGGTTGCGGTTAATGTTCACAGCACATTGGATCGTGTGAGCTCACAAAGACCTGGATCCTGTGGGCTCACTCACGGAAATATTGAGCGTGTGCAGTTACCATTCACAGCAAACTGGAGCGTGTGCAGTAACTGCACTCGCTCCAGTTTGCTGTGAACGGTAACTGGAGCGTGTACAGTTGCTGTACACGCCCCAGATATTTTTCCTGAATTCTGTAATCACGTGACACGAAGGTTGCCAGATCACTAATTTCTAAAAAAATCGTTGCCAGATATTTTTTCTTAATTCTGTAATCAACCATAGTGTTCGGATATTTTTTTGAGCAACTGTACATTGCGAATTTGCTCCGTCTGTAAGTAAGGGACCAAGGTGGCTTGGGATAGCATGCTGTACATTATGGTCTTGATTCGCGACACCAGAAAATGTGTCCGGAGTTTTGCTGTGAGAATATGCCACCTATTAGAAAGTTCTGTTCTTCAGTGGAGAAAGACTAGAGCCTAGAAACGAAAGTGATCTTGGGTGAGAAGAAAAATGAAACAGGAGACTTTCACTTCTCATGTTATTTACTCTCACACCTGCAGCACTTTTAAAAGAAAGCACAGCGTTTCGTTTTTTGCACGTGGCACATGATTACGTTTCGGTTACGATTGTTACTAAACGGCCACACGGATTTAGGAGCAAATAATAGTCACCTGTGCTAGTAATATTAATAATAACATCTAATATATATAGAAGTTTGTGGATGATTGACTGACTGTGAGAGCCGTCCGTTACCGAGTGGTTAGAGCGCTTGGCTACTGATCTAAGGGACCTGAGTTCGAGCCCCAGGTAAAGCCTGGATGTTTGTGTTGTTTTTCTGCTGAGGTCCCGCCATCCTCACAGACCTTCTGTTATCCGGGCTGCGCTCCGCCCCCTCTATAACGCCACCCATACTCCAAGTCCCTACTGGTCCCCTCTGAGAGAAACCTTAATCTTCTACTTCCAGGATTCTCATCGCCGCTCGTGTAGTGTCATGAAGACAGAGCACGAGTTTTCTCCCCATGGGGGCGGGTCCAGAAGGACCCGCCCCCCTATAAATGAGACCTTCTACTATGGCGTATAAACTAACAGACTCGTGTCAGGCCTCTGTGGCAAGCAGCTGCTTGATGTAGATGTCAGAAGTAGATGAAGAAGTTGATGTAGATGTCAGTAAATGTCTGTTGGGAGACAGATGGTAGCCTCCCGTCAAGGCCATCCAGCATGTTCTTTAACGTGCACAGGGTATGGCTCTCCCGCACACGGAGCCACGGCTTAACGTCCCATCCGAAGGATGGCGGCCTTTCCAAGCTCATCGGTGTCCCCTACTTACCGTGGGCAGGGCGGGGAATTTTGCGGAGATAAATCTGAACGCTGACCCAGCTGGAACTCGAACCTAGGAACTACAGATTACGAGCCTGGCGCGCTACCGACTGAGCCACCCCCGCCCCGTTAACAACCGTCAATGGTATCCACCTCGCAGGGCAACAAGTGAAAAATAAATTTTTATCTTGATCATGCTGCAATTGATTGATTGACTTAACTGGTTTCCTAAGCGATTATCTACGGTAAGGGTTCTCAAGGTGGGGTACGCGGTAAAATGTTTTGGGGTACGCCGTGAGAGCTCGAAAATCGCTAGATCTAGTAACAAAGTTTTATTCCCATTGTTATACTATAACTATAGTTTTATCTATCTGTACCAGGGGTACGCCAGTTAGATACACATTTCCAGGGCATAAAAGCATAAAAGGCATAAAAGGTTGAGAACCACTGATCTAAGGAATGAGAAATAAGAGACTTTAAGACTGTGGTGATGAGGGACTGGACTTAATAGGAAATAATATTAAATTAATTAATAAGAATTCAGTCAGAGCAGTTAAGGTAGATTGCATACTTTCTTGTGTTTTTTTTTGCAGCAGTTAATGGAAGTTAAATACCCCGACACCTGTTACTGAATTTTTACCAGCATTTTTTGGAACATTGAATGTTCCAAAAAAGGAACATTCAATGTTCCTTTTTTGTCTAAGTAGCCTATGTGAAAAAAAATGGTGTATGAGGTGTCCATGAATTGTGTAACAAAAAAAAAATACTCCCTCAAGCAGCTGCTTGCCATAGAGGTCTGACAGGAGCCTGTCAGTTTATATGCCACAGTAGAAGGACTGTGAGGATGGCATGGACAACACAAATGTCCATGCCTTATCCGGGGCTCGAACCCAGGTCCCCTAGATCAGTAGCCAAGCGCGCTAACCACTCGACCACGGGATGGTATTGTGTAACACCTCGAGGGGAAGTCGGTTGGGGCGGGAGGGTTAATAAAATAACATTTCAAGAACAGCAACAAAATGCTTCTCTGGATTCGTCCAAAAACACTTGGCTTATGTGGAAAATTGTATTTTCTAAGGATAAATTGCTTATGACTTTCACAATTAGCATAAAAAATTATAAATATATCCCTCAAGCAGTTTCTTACCACAGAGGTCTGACTGGAACCTACCAATTTAATACGCCAGAGTAGAAGGTCTGTGGGGGGCAAAACTCAGCAGAAAGAAAACACAAACATCCACGCCTTACCAGGGGCTCGAACCCAGACCCCTTTGATCAGTAGTCATGTGCAATTACTGAGTGAAAATTAGAGAAACGAAAGTTAATGGGCAAAGAAACGAACGTCGTGTTACTGGGGGGAGAAGGTTAAGAGGTGATTTATCTAATTATAAAATACTATTTATTATTATTTTGCAATTTGAATTTTTTTCCCTTTTTCTGTTTGAAATGATGAGCTAAAGACAAAAAACACGGAGGGTTGGGCTGGGTTGTTTTACCTCTGAGCGGCACTTTTTTGCACACTATGGGCTAAATGACCAGGTTACATGGATCCCGAAGGCTCAGAGAAGGTTGGGGGAGGGGACCCACTGGAACAGCTGTTGGGAGACAAATGGTAGCCCCCCGTCAAGGCCATCCAGCGTGTTCTTTAACGTGCACAGGGTATGGCTCTCCCGAACACGGGGCCACGGCTTAACGTCCCATCCGACGGACGGCGGCCTTTCCAAGCCCATCGGTGTCCCCTACTGACCGTGGGCAGGGCGGGGAATTTTGCGGAGATAAATCTCAATGATGACCCAGCTGGGACTCGAACCTGGGAACTACAGATTACGAGCCTGGCGCACTACCGACTGAGCCACCCCCTCCCCAGGGCAGAGGCAATCTGAAAGAATTACAAAGAATATTTTAATCCATTGCTATGACGACAACATGCGCTTGAAAGATATTTCCGCGACTGAAAACAAAAGTAAAATTTTTTTGGGCTACTCTTTTGCAAAGTTTTAAATTTATGCCCTTAGAGTAAGCAACTTTAAACTGAATTTCCGAATTGCCGTTTATCTTAATGATCAATGCCTATCACTAATGGTAAAAATCTCTTCTTTTTACCTCCCCCATTTGAATGCCATAAATGTTCGGGGAAATATAAGTCATTAAATGGCGACTGCACGAAATCGTCGCCATATAAATCATCGAGGCAAAACATTTCAGTATAGGCGAGGAGAGGCGTGTGCCTGAAACTATTACTCATTCGAGGATGATGCTTTCTTCTTTGATCATGACCTTTCCAGCCGCTATTTGAGAATAAGAAGCAAAGGGCGATGAATTTGTTAGAGTAGCAATGAATCAACTTCATTCGCTCCCATTTCTCTCTCTTGTTTCCATATTAATGCTGCGCTGCGATTTCGGGGAAAGGCCCCGCTCTTTCACATCACTAAGCATAGAGGCTTGTATTCTGAAAACTGCACATGTGATGTTTTAGAGACACTCTCTCGCAGACAGCTGATATTTGGGAATAAAATTACTTTCTCTTCAACTACTGTATCAGATTAAAATTCACGTATTTTGACTGTTGGAGCCCAATTAACAATGCATGACACAAACTGAAATAGGAACTTTTGAGTGAAAGTAATCTACGCTATATCGAGTTGTTGGGTTGGATTGTTTTACTTCTGAGCGGCACTTTTTTGCACACCATGGGCTAAATGGCCAGGTCACATGGACCCCGAAGGCTCAGAGAAGGTTGGGGGAGGGGACCCACTGGAACAGCTGTTGGGAGACAGATGGTAGCCTCCCGTCAAGGCCAGCCAGCGTGTTCTTTAACGTTGGGTTGTTTTACCTCTGAGCGGCACTTTTTTGCACACCATGGGCTAAATGGCCAGGTCACATGGACCCCGAAGACTCAGAGAAGGTTGGTGGAGGGGACCCACTGGAACAGCTGTTGGGAGACAGATGGTAGCCTCCCGTCAAGGCCATCCAGCGTGTTCTTTAACGTGCACAGGTTATTGCTCTCCCGCACACGGGGCCACGGCTTAACCTCCCATCCGACGGACGGCGGCCTTCTCAAGCCCATCGGTGTCCCCTACTGACCGTGGGCAGGGCGGGGAAATTTTGCGGAGATAAATCTCAACGCTGACCCAGCTGGGACTCGAACCTGGCGCGCTACCGACTGAGCCACCCCCGCCCCACGCTATATCGAGAAACAACTGAAAAATAACACGTTCACATTTAGTACACTGCAAAAAATCGTAAATGAAAAAAAAAAAGCAATTTTAACAATGATTTGTTAATAGTCTGACATTTTTTAACGTATTTAAAAACTCCATGGCCGAGTGGTTAGCACGTTTGGCTACTGATCTACGGGACCTGGGTTCGAGCCCCGGCTAAGGCATGGATGTGTGTGTCGTTTTTCTGCTGAGGTCCTGCCATCCTCTCAGACCTTCTACTATGGCATATAAATTGACAGGCTCCTGTCAGACCTCTGTGGCAAGCAGCTGCTTGAGGGGGTATTTATTTATTTATTTAAACACTTAAATTCCAATGCTCATCTAAATGCAAAACATTGATTTACGCTTTACTATTAATTTAATGCTGAGTTATTTTCTCACCCTCTGATGAAATTGAAAAATTTAATTCGCTGTCATTATTTAAAGAAAAGTATTGATCACAATATGATTCAACATAACCTCAATGAAGTTAGAAACTCTGCATGAGATTCAAGTGTACGTAAAGTTCACTATAATGCTGTAGGTAAAAGTACATACATATCACAACACCAACGGCTGCCGTATATACAGGACGTATTTTTACCTAAGCATTATGGGGCTGGGGTGGCTCAGTTGGTAGCGCGCCAGGCTCGTAATCTGTAGTTCCCAGGTTCGAGTCCCAGCTGGGTCAGCGTTGAGATTTATCTCCGCAAAATTCCCCGCCCTGCCCACGGTCAGTAGGGGACACCGATGGGCTTGGAAAGGCCGCCGTCCGTCGGATGGGACGTTAAGCCGTGGCCCCGTGTGCGGGAGAGCCATATCCTGTGCACGTTAAAGAACACGCTGGATGGCCTTGACGGGAGGCTACCATCTGTCTCCCAACAGCTATTCCAGTGGGTCCCCTCCCCCAACCTTCTCTGAGCCTTCGGGGTCCATGTGACCTGTCCATTTAGCCCATGGTGTGCAAAAAAGTGCCGCTCAGAGGTAAAACAACCCAGCCCTGCCATCCTCACAGACCTTCTACTATGGCACATAAACTGACAGGCTCCTGTCAGACCTCTGTGGCAAGCAGCTGCTTGAGGGGGTATTTATTTTATTTATTATAGTTTCTTAACATGAGGTTAAATGAAAAATAATTTTTTTTTAAACTGAATATCTGCTTTCTGCTGATGATGGTTTTACGAGGACAGTGTCTCTGTGTTCATCTCCCTCCTCTAATCCAGTTATAAGGAATGTAAATGAAGAGCACAGCTGTTTCTTAAAAAAAATAAAAATAAATACCCCCTCAAGCAGCTGCTTGCCACAGAGGTCTGACAGGAGCCTGTCAGTTTATATGCCATAGTAGAAGGTCTGAGAGGATGGCAGGCCCTCAGCAAAAAAACGACAATAACAGCCATGCCTTACCCGGGGCTCGAACCCAGGTCCCTTAGATCAGTAGCCAAGTGTGCTAACCACTTGGCCATGGGACGGCTCAACGAAAATAAATCTGCAATATTTAAAACAATCTTGTATGTTTTTGCATTATAGTTCTGTTAGATTTATGTTATAAGGGACGCCTAATTATATTTGAGTTTATGGCAGAGTAAGATTTTATTCAGCCATTGGTTTTAATACATTGAAAAACAGATCATAGTCGCTCAGGATAAAGCAATACACTTTATTCCATTTCCTTTCCTCTATAAGATCGTATAAATTATCGTCGTTGATGGTCGATAAATTAACAAAGTGATAAAGCATGTTAGTACTAAATAAAAATCCAGGATTATTTGTTCACGAGCTCTTTGTTTCTTTTTGAACTTCGTATTTTATTCTCTATATCTGATTGACATTTCCCCATTTTAGATGCGCGAGACTCAATATCTTCGAGAAGCTCTGGAGAACTGTGGCTTGTGCAGAAATAGTAAGTTGTCCTAATCTCTTATTTCTTTGATTCAATTTGTAAATGCTGATAAAATAACAATCTTTGAAGTTTAATGAATCTAGAAGACACAATTTTAATTTCTTTTCTCCTTTTTAACCCTTTCAGGTCCATAAGGTTTCTAAGAGTAAATATTAGTATGTAACTGTTTATTTTAGTTTGTTTAGACGTAAAATAAATAAAAATCATAAGAAAAATACATAACAATGTTGTTGTATACATAACAAAAAATACATAACAATTTGTGTAGTTTTTTTGGAATTTTATGGGAAATATTTTTCCCAATGGACTATAAAGGTAACACAAATTATAGTTAGGCTTATTATACAATGTCTTTTATTTATTGGTTTATTAGAACAAAATGTTAACTAAAATAATACAAAATTATGAAATAAAATTACTATACAAAATGATGTGCTAATTATGATATTCTGCGAAGCAATTTCTTTTGGTTGTGAGGCAAAGATGGACATTGCACAGATGCAACATTATTGCAAAGATGGACATGGACTAAACGTTCCCGTTTACGTAATTGCGTTCGGCATACGTTCTATTTTGACATTCTGTATAAAAAATTGCAGATAAGGTTATAATTAAATACGACAATCACCAATTTTAAAATGGAGAAAAATGTTTCCCTTGGTCGTGAAAGGGTTAATCACTGCAGAAAACATTTTTGATTTCTCTTCTCGTCTGTAATCACTGTAGAAAATAATTTTGATATCTATTTTCTTTACTCACTCTATTGATGATCTTTATGAGTAGTGTCTATTATTGACCTTTATCATAAATCGAAATTATGAGTTCCGAGCTAGTTTAACGACTATTTTTGATTCTGATTTTTTTTTAAATGCCTGGAAAAAAAAATTAAGGTTGCGCAGAATTGTTCCCAACATTGCAAGAAATTGTTAATTATTTAACCGTTTGTCATAACAGTTTCCTCTAGAAGCGCATTTTTTTCTGATTTTTCCTTAGCCGCTCGCAGAACTTGCAGAGATCGTCCGTGCTTCCCAGGAGTGACGTGTACAGATGGTCCCGATGGCTTCCGTTGTGGTGCTTGTCCAAGAGGATTTTCAGGCGATGGAATCAGCTGTAAACCGATGGTCACGTGTAACGATAGACCTTGTTATCCTGGTGAGGACAGTAGAATTTTCTTTACTCGATTATTCATTACTCGAAATAAGTTTCCTTTACCTTTCATGTCAGTTAATTAATCGTTAAATTGAATTCTCATCATAGCTAGAAGATCGATTTAGATTTAAAACAGCCGTTCAAAAAAGAGGGCGTTTGATTTGTCAAACAGATAAGGGATGCGCTATCTCCATTTGGTTTTCAGCTAGTTTTATCAGGAAACAATATTTTTATTTCCATCAACAGGATTGGGTTGGGTTGTTTTACCTCTGAGCGGCACTTTGTTGCACACCATGGGCTAAATGGCCAGGTCACATGGACCCCGAAGGCTCAGAGAAGGTTGGGGGAGGAGACCCACTGGAACAGCTGTTGGGAGACAGATGGTAGCCTCCCGTCAAGGCCAGCCAGCGTGTTCTTTAACGTTGGGTTGTTTTACCTCTGAGCGGCACTGTTTTGCACACCATGGGCTAAATGGCCAGGTCACATGGACCCCGAAGGCTCAGAGAAGGTTGGGGGAGGAGACCCACTGGAACAGCTGTTGGGAGACAGATGGTAGCCTCTCGTCAAAGCTATCCAGCGTGTTCTTTAACGTGCACAGGGTATGGCTCTCCCACACACGGGGCCACGGCTTAACGTCCCATACGATGGACGGCGGCCTTTCCAAGCCCATCGGTGTCCCTACTGACCGTGGGCAGGGCGGGGAATTTTGCGAAGATAAATCTCAACGCTGACCCAGCTGGGACTCGAACCTGGGAACTACAGATCCCAGGTTCGAGCCTGGCGCGCTACCGACTGAGCCACCCCCGTCCCAGTAAACGCAGTAAAAGATGGAATATATACAAGGTGAATCTGAAAAAGTGGGCAAAACTTTACGGGGTGGTAGAACGCAGCTATACGAGCAATATTCGTCATAGAATGTATGGTCGGAATGCAAGCGGTGAGAAGTTAAAAGGTAGTTTTCCACTGTCGCATTTAAAGAATGAACACAAGAAGGAGAGGAGATACTTCAGAAAACATTTTATTAACAGGAATGTAATTGAGGTACATGGTCAAAGAAATTGCTCAAAAGAGCTGCCTCCGCCATTTCGTGGTTAGTATAACCAGCCATCCTCTCGGCAATCCACGGTAGAAAGGCCGTTGGGTGCGAGGACCGACCCTTTTATACCATTTCCAACGCCACCTAGCGGCTCGCCGTTTGCGTTCCGACCATACATTCTATGACGAATATTGCTCGTATAGCTGCGTTCTACCACCCCGTAAAGTTTTGCCCACTTTTTCAGATTCACCCTGTATATATATACTGTATGTACATCAAGGAAAAGAAATTTTAAGAACAATAAAGTGATATGAGATGATTGAACAGGATGAAAAAGGATTGCGAATAATCCAGAAAAAAAGATGAGGGAGGGGAATAGGGTGGGGAGGAGATGTTTTTGCTCAAACTCTTCAGTATTTTAATAGGAGTGGAGTAATGTAGTTTTTAAATTTTGTTTTTTAATTTAAAGAAGCGATATCGTTTGATAGAGAGTTTCAAGTTGAGGTTGCCTGAAAAGCAAAAGAAATTTCACCATAGTAGCTTATGAAATCTTGGGAGTAGAAGACATTTTATTATAGAGCGAAGGATGCAGCGATGTAATCACATGCAGGGTATAAGAATTGGATGAAGGGGATGAGACTTGTTATAAATAGTGTCGCGAATAAGGATAATAAACTAAAGTTTTCTTCTAGATTCAAGAGTGGGAATTTGATAGTTGGAACGAATATCAGTAAGTGTTACAGATTCTCGTTTGTTAAAATAGACTTTGCTGATGATTTTGAGAGCTTCATTTTGAACTTTTTCTAAGTTATAAGAATTATTTTTGTTAATACCAAAAAGAGTGGAAGCACAGTATTCGAGTTTAGTAGATTTTTAGAATATTAGGGCATAGTAGGCTATATAGTAATTTCGGCCTCAATATATAAATTCCTTTAGGAGTTGAAGTGACGGTTTTATTAGTGTGAAGTTCAAAGTCGAGATTATTATTTATAATCATTCCTACAGTACTGTGCGAATTAGTTCGGACAAGCATCATGAAGTTGCATAAGGAGACAGGGTCCGTTGACACGTCCCGTAAAGGACATTGTGGAAGAAAAAGAAAAACACCCCTAGAGATGATAGTCTAATTCGAAGAATTAGTATCATAGACCTGAAGAAGACCAGTGGAGACATCAAAAGGGAGATTGCGTCTCATGGGGTTAATGTAGATGCTTCCACCGTACGTCGTCGCCTTCTGGAGTGTGGGCGTCGGGCTCGACGCCCCTCCAAAAAGCAGCTTTTGACACCCGCTATGAAGCAAAAAAGGCTATCCTGGGTAAAGAAACATCGACACTGGAGTGTGGAGAATTGGGAAAAAGTGATATTTTTTCGACGAAACCCACTTTGAGGTACATGGCTGCAGGTCAAATTTCGTCCGCCGCTTGCCTGGAGAACCTCTTCGATCCGGCCACATCCAGCAATCCCCCAAACATCCACCCAAGGTCATGTTTTGGGGATGTTTCACAGCTTCCGGGTCACAAACGCTTCACCCCATTGAAGGAATGATGGACAGAAAAAAGTACATAGGCGTTCTCGAGGCGAAAATGGTCCCAACACTGCAGAAGCTGTTTCCTAACGACGATGGGGTATTTCAACAGGATCTGGCTCCATGCCACAATTCTAAGCTTGTTAAGAGCTTCTTTACCCAGCAACATTTGAAGGTATTGGAGTGGCCAGGAAATTCACCCGATCTAAACCCCATTGAAAATTTGTGGGCCATTATTAAAGCGCGCATATCTAAGATGGATTGCACGACGAAAACCAAAATGATATAAAGTGTCATGAAAGTGTGGTACCACGACCCTGAAAGGAGATGTGTGGAAAGCTAGTGGCATCAATGGTTGAGGGGGTGGAAGAAGTAATTAAAGCTAAGGGGGGGGGGTCACATTCACTATTAACTATGTACACTGTTAAGCAAATAAATATTTTAGTTGTGTCTTTGTTACTGCATTTTCCTATTGTCCCAACTAATTTGCACATTACTGTAAATACTTCATGGAAGTGGAAACTGAAATATGGGTATTATTAATTTTAATGTCTATATTGGGCAGGGGAGAATTTGAAGTTAAAAGAAGAGGAATATTAGTTTTCTTGATATTGACAGTGAATCAATTTTTAGTATATGAATAAAGCACATTATGAATATTATTTACCATTTCTTATTTTAGAGAAGTGAAAGAACTTGAGGTAAAGGAAAGAAGGCAATTGTTTATATACAAAAAATATTACAGCTAGTGGGAGAATTTTGGGAGATCATTTACAAAAAGGCTAAACAGAAGTGGGCTAAGAATGGTTCCTTTGGGTACTACCCTATTAATTTTAAGAGGTATAGAGATCTAATTAATGCTTAATTTCACGCCAGGCTCGTAATCTGTAGTTCCCAGGTTCGAGTCCCAGCTGGGTCAGCGTTGAGATTTATCTCCGCAAAAATTCCCCGCCCTGCCCACGGCCAGTAGGGGACACCGATGGGCTTGGATAGGCCATCGTCCGTCGGATGGGACGTTAAGCTGTGGCCCCGTGTGCGGGAGAGCCATACCCTGTGCACGTTAAAGAACACGCTGGATGGCCTTGACGGGAGGCTACCATCTGTCTCCCAACAGCTGTTCCAGTGGGTCCCCTCCCCCAACCTTCTCTGAGCCTTCGGGGTCCATGTGACCTGGCCATTTAGCCCATGGTGTGCAAAAAGGTGCCGCTCAGAGGTAAAACAACCCAACCCAAATGCTTAATTTAGTTTGGATAGCACGGTCATCGAGAAAATGTTAAACCAAGAAAGGGCTGAGGGAGAGAGATTAAAATAATAGCCGAGTTTTTGCAATATAAGTTTCTGTTCAATTGAATCAAATGCTTTCGAGATGTCAAGGGAAACCAATCCGACAACACTCTTCACCTTGTTGTCTGAAGCCAATCTCCATCGATTAACAAGACGTGTCACGAGAGTTTTAGTTGACGGATTTTTCCTAAATCCGAATTGTGTACAAGAAAGAAAAAAAAATTCAACAAAAATCGATAACTGAGTCTCGACGCCTTTTTCTAAAATTTTGCTAAAGCACGTGTAACAGAAATATGCCGAAAATCAAAAGGGTTACATGGTTTTGAAATTTTAGATATAGGTGAGATTGATGGCTTTTTTCCAAGAAACTGAGAATTCATTAGAATTAAATGAACAATTAATTAGATCACAAAGGGGTGCATAAGTTAATGGGAAAGAAATTTCAGAATAAAAATAGCGATTCCATCTGGTCCGACACAACGAGTGTTTTTAAGTGAATTTATAACGTTGAAAACTTCGATTTCGGTAACATTTTTCAGCTTAAAGGTTTCCAGATTATTAAATGACTATCCCAACGACAATGAATCATTTCCGAACATAATAATTTTCTGTAGAAGTGCAAGATTTACAGAATGCATTATTCTAAACATTAGCAATACTTTTAGGATCTTAGAAGGAATTGTCATTGTACGCGATCTTATTAATTTTTGTACGGTTTCTTAAGTGTAGGTTCAGAAAGCGAACCGTTGCTCTACGAGAAGAATATTCGATCTGTCGTTTGAGAGCGGCAGATTGAACATTTAAGCGCAAAGCTGTTAATAGTATTTGTCGTTGTATAGAATTATTAATGTTTG
The DNA here is from genome assembly GCA_038380435.1 of Ryuthela nishihirai. Lineage (NCBI taxonomy): Eukaryota > Metazoa > Arthropoda > Arachnida > Araneae > Heptathelidae > Ryuthela > Ryuthela nishihirai. The sequence goes on along the minus strand of JAWZYU010000011.1, from coordinate 40,693,012 downwards.
AGAGCGCTATCATCGCAAAAAAATTTCGTTTCCTATTAACGACAGCACAACATTTGGCAAATTGGAAAACAAAGGCGAATTTCTTACAACCACTGTGCGAAACAGACCCGTCTATCAATAAATGGCCTACGGACTAAAAAAGAAAGAAATCAATATCATTCTAAGAATTAAAGTTAACTTGGCTCTTACAAATACCACTCTATTCAAAATGAAAAAAAATTGATAACCCAAATTGTAACTTATGTAATGAACCCCATACACTGGAACATATAATTTTTAAATGCAGAAAATTTTATAACCAAAGAAAAATCTACTATCAAAAATTACAAAAATATAACATAACTCAATTTAATTTCAATTCTATCTTAGAATCACTCAAAAACTCCCAGAAAGTAAAACTATACAAACTGTTGATTTCTTACTTAAGAGCTATTGAACTATTTGATAAATTATAAGAAAAAAAAATAGAGATAATATAAGAAAAAAATATATATATATAAAAAAATTTTAGTAAAAACATAAAAAAAGAGATAAGAAAAATAGAATATCGAAACTATATACTGCTACTCATTAATTATGTCTGAATGAGTCTGTGATCAGACAATCGTCTTGTTCATGGGAAAATTCAAGTGAGGAGATGTACGCATCGCATCACATCACTTAGAGCGACTCATCTAAGTTATCTCCTAATGTGAATTATATTGCATTATTTCTGGGACCTCACGTGCCTTCTCTTCCCTTTAAATTAATAATAAAAATGGATCAATAATTCCTAAACCTTTTTTGGACTTCAGACATCTTAGTTTCAAGATTTTATGACACCCCGAAAGTGCCCGTATTTGATCTTATAATACTACACTTAAAAACAATAGAATTTTTATATTATTCACTAAAACAACGTAGTTTACATTCCACGTTTCTATAATTATGTTTTAAAAATCCTTCAGTTTTACCTTTGAAGTTTATCGAACTAAAGCATTGTTTGTTGGTAACCATTAGAAAAAACAATGGAAGTGAAAAAATATGAATTGTTATGACACTGATTTTATAGTACTTAGATGGGGTTTGAGGGTGTGTGTGTGTGTGTTGGGTTGTTTTACCTCTGAGCGGCACTTTTTTGCACACCATGGGCTAAATGGCCAGGTCACATTGACCCCGAAGGCTCAGAGAAGGTTGGGGGAGGGGACCCACTGGAACAGCTGTTGGGAGACAGATGGTAGCCTCCCGTCAAGGCCATCCAGCGTGTTCTTTAACGTGCACAGGGTATGGCTCTCCCACACACGGGGCCACGGCTTAACGTACCATCAGACGGACGGCGGCCTTTCCAAGCCCATCGGTGTCCCCTACTTGACCGTGGGCAGGGCGGGGAATTTTGCGGAGATAAATCTCAATGCTGACCCAGCTGGGACTCGAACCTGGGAACTACAGATTACGAGCCTGGCGCGCTACCAACTGAGCCACTCCCGCCCATTGTGTGTGTGTGTGTGTGTGTGTGTGTGTGAAGTGGTCAGATATATATGGTGCTTGCGACATTCGTTTTTGGATGCTCTCGTGTTCTTCTCTTAAAAAGGTTGCGGACCCCTGGTCAAACAATATCTTGCACTGAATATTTGTCTGTGGCATACAGACGAGGGGCAAATGTTTTGCCCCCCCCCCCTTCTCTTCAAGAGATTTCCCAAAAATTAAGTCTTATTATGCCACTCATACAGCAAAGGATTTTACTTTATGTTGAAAAGAAGCATATCCGAGAAGAGTGAAATTTGTAAAACCAATTCCTAGGTTATGTTAATTGCGGATAATGATATCTTCTGAAAGACACTGACATTATTGATATAATGTTACGGTGATATTCCACAGATGCTGACATTATTCAATAAAGTATCCGCTGCACCAATCGCTTTTCGAGTGTTATTTAAAATTTCTTCTCATCTCCTCCAAGGCTCCACACACATCTTTTCTTCAAAATTTTTATCGTCTTTTGTTACCATCTAGTGGCAAGGAAGAACACTACGCATATTCGCAATCCCTATCCTATTTCAAATTGTGTTGGGGCGGGGGTGGCTCAGTCGGTAGCGCGCCAGGCTCGTAATCTGTAGTTCCCAGGTTCGAGTCACAGCTGTGTCAGCGTTGAGATTTATCTCCGTAAAATTCCCCGCCCTGCCCGCTGTTAGTAGAGGACACCGATGGGCTTGGAAAGGCCGCCGTCCGTCGGATGGGACGTTAAGCCGTGGCTCCGTGTGCGGGAGAGCCATACCCTGTGCACGTTAAAGAACACGCTGGATGGCCTTGACGGGAGGCTACCATCTGTCTCCCAACAGCTGTTCCAGTGGGTCCCCTCCCCCAACCTTCTCTGAGCCTTCGGGGTCCATGTGACGTGTCCATTTAGCCCATGGTGTGCAAAAAAGTGCCGCTCAGAGGTAAAACAACCCAACCCTTCAAATTGTGTTAATTCTAACTGAGGCAGGATTATATTATGACTTCAGTCTTATTAGGGCATTGTGTTGGGGCGGGGGTGGCTCAGTCGGTAGCGCGCCAGGCTCGTAATCTGTAGTTCCCAGGTTCGAGTCCCAGCTGTGTCAGCGTTGAGATTTATCTCCGCAAAATTCCCCGCCCTTGTGCAGAGCCATCTTTTGGCATAGGCAAAGTAGACAAATGATAGGGCCCCGCGATTTTTAGCGCCCATTTTCATTTTACATCCCTTATAATAATTTTAAAGGGAGGGGGGGGGAGAGCATATTTTGTTTTTGCCGAGTGGCCCAGGTAAGGCTTAAGATGGTCCTGCGTTTGCATGAGAAAGCCTGTGCCAACTAGGAATAGTTTTTATGATTCTTCTCTTTCTTATGTGTTGCAAATGAAAAAAAAAATTACCCATGTGATCAATTGGGTTGGGTTGTTTTGCCTCTGAGCGGCACTTTTTTGCACACCATGGGCTAAATGACCAGGTCACATGAACTCCGAAACCTCAGAGAACGTTGGGGGAGGGGACCCACTGGAACAGCTGTTGGGAGACAGATGGTAACTTTCCGTCAAGGCCATCCAACGTGTTCTTTAACATGCACATATGTATGGCTCTCCCGTGCACGGGGCCACGACTTAACGTCCCATCCGACGGACGGCGGCCTTTCCAAAGTCCCTCGGTGTCCCCTACTGACCGTGGGCAGGGCGGGGAAATTTGCAGAGATAAATCTCAACTCTGACTCAGCTGGGACTCGAACCTGGGAGCTACAGATTACGAGCGTGGCGCGCTACCGACTGAGCTCCCCCCCACCGCACCCCACGTGATCAAACCTTCGAGTTAGATACTTCAGCAGCAGCTCCAAGACGTCATATTCAGCTGATCTCCGGGGCGGGGGTGACTCAGTCGGTAGCGCGCCAGGCTCATAATCTGTAGTTCCCAGGTTCGAGTCCCAGCTGGATCAGCGTTGAGATTTATCTCCGCAAAATTTCCCCGCCCTGCCCACGGTCAGTAAGGGACACCGATGGGCTTGTAAAGGCCGCCGTCCTTCGGATGGGACGTTAAGCCGTGGCCCCGTGTGCGGGAGAGCCATACCCTGTGCACGTTAAAGAACACGCTGGATGGCCTTGACGGGAGGCTACTATCTGTCTCCCAACAGCTGTTCCAGTGGGTCCCCTCCCCCAACCTTCTCCGAGCCTTCGGGGTCCATGTGACCTGGCCATTTAGCCCATGGTGTGCAAAAAAAGTGCCGCTCATAGGTAAAACAACCCAACCCAACCCAACTGATCTGCGAACCATTTGCTTCATCGGCTGCAGGAGGCAGTTTCTCGAGTTGAATTTTTAAGAAATTATTAATTCATCACTTTACACAAAACTCCCTTACAAAAATCCAGTCTAAGGTAAATGGGCATAATTGATAGTTACGACTTTTTAAATTCACTAATTAACCAACAAGTATGTTTGCAACACACTCGTTAGTTATTAATCCTTAACCATTATTTGTCCGTTGACTGTGTGATGTAGAGACGCAATGCTCGTGGCGTTTTGTTTTCGCCGATATCTTCGAGTCGTGTTTTTGAAACGTATTCTTTCTCTTTTCCAGGCGTGAGATGTTATGAAGAGCAAAATGGCGGCTACAGATGTGGTCCTTGCCCATCTGGTTACACTGGCAACGGTATTGTGTGCAAGCCCACGAACCGTTGCGGAGAAAACCCATGTCACCCTGGTGTGCGCTGCACCAACATAGACATTTCACCGTGGTTCCGGTGTGGGCAATGTCCTCAAGGATACACTGGAAATGGGACTCACTGTGATGACGTCGACGAGGTGAGTGACAACCACCACCATACTTATTTCAAATAGTCAGTTTTATTTATTGGAATAAAGAAATAAATAATAGGAACAACAGTAATGGAGACTCAAATTACTCCCTGAATACCTATTAATAATATTTTTCTTCTTGTTTAAGAGACATAAATTCTTAAAAATATTTTAATTTTTGAAGTCATGTGTGTTTTTGACTGACCAATACAATTGCATCCCTCTTTTGAAATGAAGGGATTAGTTTCTAATTAGAGTAACCCAAAAATATCAGAATGCCCCCTGAAGATATCTCCCCAAAAACATCATTGGCTGCTGGGTCATAATCACTCACGCTGTTCATTTTGCTTAACATAAGTTGGCCCGAACTTAAAAAAAAAAAACTCTTAAAGCATTCCTGTAGTGTAGGGATTCTCAACGTAGGGTACGCGGTAAAATTTTTGGAGTACGCCGTGAGATCTCAAAAGTCGCTAGATCTAGTAACAAAGTCAGTGTTTTATTTTATTCCCATTATTTTAATATAACTATAGTTTTATCTATCTATACAAGGGGTACGCCAGTTGCATACACATTTCCAGGGGGTACGTGAAGCATAAAAGGTTGAGAACCACTGCTAGACTGGACTCCTATTCGTAGGTTCCAGTCTAGCAGTGGTTCTCAACCTTTTATGCTTCACGTACCCCCTGGAAAACTCCCTGGAAAAAAACCTGGAAACTTCACGTACCCCCTAGATAAAATTTACCCTTTAATGTATGTTCTATACATTAATGAGTAAATTTTATCTTTTAGGTGAAGCAAGATTATCACTGCGCACCAAAGACAGTGAGCCTGATTAAGCAGAACTTTTGTCTAAAGACTATAAAAAGTTAACTTTTTGTCTAAAGACTCTAGAACTAAAGACTAGATCTAAAGACTGTAGACTGTAGAAACTTTGTCTAAAGACTGAAGTCAGACTTTCTGCCTAAAGACTGTAGTTTTGTCTAAAGACTGTAGAAAATTTAAAAATCATAATGATAAAGAGCAAAAATACACTAAGTAATATTTTTAGGTGCAGTATAATAAGCTATGGAGCAATCTACACAACAACAGGTAACTATGTAACTGCATCAACGACCTAAAATACATAGACTGCTCACATGGCGGCCATTGTGAGACGATGTGAAGGGCTCGGCAGCCATGTTCGTTTAGGGCAATTAAATATAGGACGAGCTATCTAACTTTCATAGAAGCCCTTACATTGGCAGCGAGTGCCGGAAAGCTAAGTAGGCATGGTTCTAGTCGTTGCAAAGTGTATTTTTAAATATTAAATATTTAGATATTCCCTTTTTTTAATTCGTTACATAATTACATTGCGAAAAGCAAAAATAGACACTTTACATTTGAAGAATAGTCTATAAATGAAAATCTAGCCTATATTTATGATTTGAAAAATAGCTTCCAAAAGAAAATTAAATCATCTGGAAAAATAATCACAAAGCTATTTATTTAGACACATTCGCCAAAGAATTTTAACAAATGGAATACTAGTGAGAGGAAAAGGGGCGGGGGTGGCTCAGTCGGTAACGCGCCAGGTTCATAATCTGTACTTCCCAGGTTCGAGTCCCAGTTGGGTCAGCGTTGAGATTTATCGCCGCAAAAATTCCCCGCCCTGCCCACGGTCAGTAGGGGACACCGATGGCCTTGGAAAGGCCGCCGTCCGTCGGATGGGACGTTAAGCCGTGGCCCCGTGTGCGGGAGAGCCATACCCTGTGCACGTTAAAGAACACGCTGGATGGCCTTGACGGGAGGCTACCATCTGTCTCCCAACAGCTGTTCCAATGGGTCCCCTCCCCCAACCTTCTCTAAGCCTTCGGGGTCCATGTGACCTGACCATTTAGCCCATGGTGTGCAAAAAAGTGCCGCTCAGAGGTAAAACAACACAACCCAAGTGAGAGGAAAAAAGTAAACACTTGCCACGATTTTTTACAAAGACAATTGAGAAAAGCAAATCAGTCATTTAGCATTCCCCCCTCCCCTTTATATTTACTTTTCTCTTTCGGAAACTACCGCTCATAATGAACGTTGTTAATAAACTGATTAAACGCACCAAGTAATTTATTTCCATTTTAATATTTTCTACATCCTATTTTACACTGAATATTAAAATATGTTTCGAATTTTTAATTTTTAATTTTCAGATCAAATATTCAAAAAATATATCGATGTCCTCTATTTATTGATGAAACTAAAGCATTCTGGTTTGAAATGCACAGAACAAATATTTGGGTTGTTTTTCATCGGGATTCAATATTTTTCTGTTACTGCATGCACCATTTTTGGTTTGTTGGTTGTTTTACCTCTGAGCGGCACTTTTTTGCATACCATGGGCTAAATGGTCAGGTCACATGGACCCCGAAGGCTCAGAGAAGGTTGGGGGAGAGGACCCATTGGAACAGCTATTAGGAGACAGATGGTAGCTTCCTGTCAAGGCCATCTAGCTGTTTTTTAACGTGCACAGGGTATGGCTCTCCCACACACTGAACTACGGGTTAACGTCCCATCCGACGGAGGGTGGCCTTATCCAAGTCCATCGGTGCCCTCTACTGACCGGGGGCAGGGCGGGGAGTTTTTGCGGAGATAAATCTCAACGCTGACCCAACTGGGACTCGAACCTGGGAACTACAGATTACGAGCCTGGCGCGCTATCGACTGAGCAACGTCCGCCCCCACCATTTTTGACATAGCTCTCTATTTCATAACAGAAATCTAAAAAAACAACAACTAAACGATGAACAAAAAAATTGCTTAAAAATAGTGAACTATTGATTCTAACATGTATTCTGCAAGCAAGTTTTTATTTCTTTTTCCTTACTCATTAAAAGTAATTCAATTTCCTTTTTATATCTATAGCAACATTAAATTACATAGCAACAATTAGATATTGTGTCAGAGTTTAAAGTGCTTTAAACACCGAAGTAGAATGAGGTATTGAACTGAAAGAAACACATACTATGGAGCTCAAACGCGTCTGCCTGGGAGTTGACCTAAATCAGTGGTTCTCAACCTTTTATGCTTTACGTACCCTCTGGAAATGTGTATGTAACTGGCGTACCTCTTGTATAGATAGATAAAACTATAGTTATAGTATAACAATGGGAATAAAATAAAACATATATATCAGTGGATCTCAACCTTTTATGCTTCACGTACCCCCTGGAAATGTGTATGTAACTGGCGTACCTCTTGTATAGATAGATAAAACTATAGTTATAGTATAACAATGGGAATAAAATAAAACATATATATCAGTGGTTCTCAACCTTTTATGCTTTACGTACCCTCTGGAAATGTGTATGTAACTGGCGTACCCCTTGTATAGATAGATAAAACTATAGTTATAGTATAACAATGGGAATAAAATAAAACATATATATCAGTGGATCTCAACCTTTTATGCTTCACGTACCCCCTGGAAATGTGTATGTAACTGGCGTACCTCTTGTATAGATAGATAAAACTATAGTTATAGTATAACAATGGGAATAAAATAAAACATATATATCAGTGTATGTAACTGGCGTACCTCTTGTATAGATAGATAAAACTATAGTTATAGTATAACAATGGGAATAAAATAAAACATATATATCAGTGGATCTCAACCTTTTATGCTTCACGTACCCCCTGGAAATGTGTATGTAACTGGCGTACCTCTTGTATAGATAGATAAAACTATAGTTATAGTATAACAATGGGAATAAAATAAAACATATATATCAGTGGATCTCAACCTTTTATGCTTCACGTACCCCCTGGAAATGTGTATGTAACTGGCGTACCTCTTGTATAGATAGATAAAACTATAGTTATAGTATAACAATGGGAATAAAATAAAACATATATATCAGTGGTTCTCAACCTTTTATGCTTTACGTACCCTCTGGAAATGTGTATGTAACTGGCGTACCTCTTGTATAGATAGATAAAACTATAGTTATAGTATAACAATGGGAATAAAATAAAACATATATATCAGTGGTTCTCAACCTTTTATGCTTCACGTACCCCCTGGAAATGTGTATGTAACTGGCGTACCTCTTGTATAGATAGATAAAACTATAGTTATAGTATAACAATGGTAATAAAATAAAACATATATATCAGTGGATCTCAACCTTTTATGCTTCACGTACCCCCTGGAAATGTGTATGTAACTGGCGTACCTCTTGTATAGATAGATAAAACTATAGTTATAGTATAACAATGGGAATAAAATAAAACATATATATCAGTGGTTCTCAACCTTTTATGCTTTACGTACCCCCTGGAAATGTGTATGTAACTGGCGTACCTCTTGTATAGATAGATAAAACTATAGTTATAGTATAACAATGGGAATAAAATAAAACATATATATCAGTGGATCTCAACCTTTTATGCTTTACGTACCCCCTGGAAATGTGTATGTAACTGGCGTACCTCTTGTATAGATAGATAAAACTATAGTTATAGTATAACAATGGGAATAAAATAAAACATATATATCAGTGGATCTCAACCTTTTATGCTTCACGTACCCCCTGGAAATGTGTATGTAACTGGCGTACCTCTTGTATAGATAGATAAAACTATAGTTATAGTATAACAATGGGAATAAAATAAAACATATATATCAGTGGTTCTCAACCTTTTATGCTTCACGTACCCCTGGAAATGTGTATGTAACTGGCGTACCTCTTGTATAGATAGATAAAACTATAGTTATAGTATAACAATGGGAATAAAATAAAACATATATATCAGTGGATCTCAACCTTTTATGCTTCACGTACCCCCTGGAAATGTGTATGTAACTGGCGTACCTCTTGTATAGATAGATAAAACTATAGTTATAGTATAACAATGGGAATAAAATAAAACATATATATCAGTGGTTCTCAACCTTTTATGCTTCACGTACCCCTGGAAATGTGTATGTAACTGGCGTACCTCTTGTATAGATAGATAAAACTATAGTTATAGTATAACAATGGGAATAAAATAAAACATATATATCAGTGGTTCTCACCTTTTATGCTTTACGTACCCTCTGGAAATGTGTATGTAACTGGCTTACCCCTTGTATAGATAGATAAAACTATAGTTATAGTATAACAATGGTAATAAAATAAAACATATATATCAGTGGATCTCAACCTTTTATGCTTTACGTACCCCTGGAAATGTGTATGTAACTGGCGTACCTCTTGTATAGATAGATAAAACTATAGTTATAGTATAACAATGGGAATAAAATAAAACATATATATCAGTGGATCTCAACATTTTATGCTTCACGTACCCCCTGGAAATGTGTATGTAACTGGCGTACCTCTTGTATAGATAGATAAAACTATAGTTACAGTATAACAATGGGAATAAAATAAAACATATATATCAGTGGTTCTCAACATTTTATGCTTCACGTACCCCCTGGAAATGTGTATGTAACTGGCGTACCTCTTGTATAGATAGATAAAACTATAGTTATAGTATAACAATGGGAATAAAATAAAACATATATATCAGTGGTTCTCAACCTTTTATGCTTCACGTACCCCTGGAAATGTGTATGTAACTGGCGTACCTCTTGTATAGATAGATAAAACTATAGTTATAGTATAACAATGGGAATAAAATAAAACATATATATCAGTGGTTCTCACCTTTTATGCTTTACGTACCCTCTGGAAATGTGTATGTAACTGGCTTACCCCTTGTATAGATAGATAAAACTATAGTTATAGTATAACAATGGTAATAAAATAAAACATATATATCAGTGGATCTCAACCTTTTATGCTTTACGTACCCCTGGAAATGTGTATGTAACTGGCGTACCTCTTGTATAGATAGATAAAACTATAGTTATAGTATAACAATGGGAATAAAATAAAACATATATATCAGTGGTTCTCAACCTTTTATGCTTTACGTACCCCCTGGAAATGTGTATGTAACTGGCGTACCTCTTGTATAGATAGATAAAATTATAGTTATAGTATAACAATGGAAATAAAATAAAACATATATATCAGTGGTTCTCAACCTTTTATGATTCACGTATCCCCTGGAAATGTGTATGTAACTGGCGTACCTCTTGTATAGATAGATAGAACTATAGTTATAGTATAACAATGGAAATAAAATAAAACATATATATCAGTGGTTCTCAACCTTTTATGCTTTACGTACCCCCTGGAAATGTGTATGTAACTGGCGTACCTCTTGTATAGATAGATAAAACTATAGTTATAGTATAACAATGGGAATAAAATAAAACATATAGATCAGTGGTTCTCAACCTTTTATGCTTTACGTACCCCCTGGAAATGTGTATGTAACTGGCGTACCTCTTGTATAGATAGATAAAACTATAGTTAGAGTATAACAATGGAAATAAAATAAAACATATATATCAGTGGTTCTCAACCTTTTATGCTTCACGTACCCCCTGGAAATGTGTATGTAACTGGCGTACCTCTTGTATAGATAGATAAAACTATAGTTATAGTATAACAATGGAAATAAAATAAAACATATATGTATCAGTGGTTCTCAACCTTTTATGCTTTACGTACCCCCTTGAAATGTGTATGTAACTGGCGTACCTCTTGTATAGATAGATAAATCTATAGTTATAGTATAACAATGGAAATGAAATAAATCATATATATCAGTGGTTCTCAACCTTTTATGCTTCACGTACCCCCTGGAAATGTGTATGTAACTGGCGTACCCCTTGTATAGATAGATAAAACTATAGTTATAGTATAACAATGGGAATAAAATAAAACATATATATCAGTGGTTCTCAACTTTTTATGCTTTACGTACCTCCTGGAAATGTGTATGTAACTGACGTACCTCTTGTATAGATAGATAAAACTATAGTTATAGTATAACAATGGGAATAAAATAAAACATATATATATATATATCAGTGGTTCTCAACCTTTTATGTTTCACGTATCCCCTGGAAATGTGTATGTAACTGGCTTACCCCTTGTATAGATAGATAAAACTATAGTTATAGTATAACAATGGGAATAAAATAAAACATATATATCAGTGGTTCTCAACCTTTTATGCTTTACGTACCCCCTGGAAATGTGTATGTAACTGGCGTACCCCTTGTATAGATAGATAAAACTATAGTTATAATATAACAATGGGAATAAACTAAAACATATATATCAGTGGATCTCAACCTTTTATGCTTTACGTACCCCCTGGAAATGTGTATGTAACTGGCGTACCTCTTGTATAGATAGATAAAACTATAGTTATAGTATAACAATGGGAATAAAATAAAACATATATATCAGTGGATCTCAACCTTTTATGCTTCACGTACCCCCTGGAAATGTGTATGTAACTGGCGTACCTCTTGTATAGATAGATAAAACTATAGTTATAGTATAACAATGGGAATAAAATAAAACATATATATCAGTGGTTCTCAACCTTTTATGCTTCACGTACCCCTGGAAATGTGTATGTAACTGGCGTACCTCTTGTATAGATAGATAAAACTATAGTTATAGTATAACAATGGGAATAAAATAAAACATATATATCAGTGGATCTCAACCTTTTATGCTTCACGTACCCCCTGGAAATGTGTATGTAACTGGCGTACCTCTTGTATAGATAGATAAAACTATAGTTATAGTATAACAATGGGAATAAAATAAAACATATATATCAGTGGTTCTCAACCTTTTATGCTTCACGTACCCCTGGAAATGTGTATGTAACTGGCGTACCTCTTGTATAGATAGATAAAACTATAGTTATAGTATAACAATGGGAATAAAATAAAACATATATATCAGTGGTTCTCACCTTTTATGCTTTACGTACCCTCTGGAAATGTGTATGTAACTGGCTTACCCCTTGTATAGATAGATAAAACTATAGTTATAGTATAACAATGGTAATAAAATAAAACATATATATCAGTGGATCTCAACCTTTTATGCTTTACGTACCCCTGGAAATGTGTATGTAACTGGCGTACCTCTTGTATAGATAGATAAAACTATAGTTATAGTATAACAATGGGAATAAAATAAAACATATATATCAGTGGATCTCAACATTTTATGCTTCACGTACCCCCTGGAAATGTGTATGTAACTGGCGTACCTCTTGTATAGATAGATAAAACTATAGTTATAGTATAACAATGGGAATAAAATAAAACATATATATCAGTGGTTCTCAACATTTTATGCTTCACGTACCCCCTGGAAATGTGTATGTAACTGGCGTACCTCTTGTATAGATAGATAAAACTATAGTTATAGTATAACAATGGGAATAAAATAAAACATATATATCAGTGGTTCTCAACCTTTTATGCTTCACGTACCCCTGGAAATGTGTATGTAACTGGCGTACCTCTTGTATAGATAGATAAAACTATAGTTATAGTATAACAATGGGAATAAAATAAAACATATATAAGTGGTTCTCACCTTTTATGCTTTACGTACCCTCTGGAAATGTGTATGTAACTGGCTTACCCCTTGTATAGATAGATAAAACTATAGTTATAGTATAACAATGGTAATAAAATAAAACATATATATCAGTGGATCTCAACCTTTTATGCTTTACGTACCCCTGGAAATGTGTATGTAACTGGCGTACCTCTTGTATAGATAGATAAAACTATAGTTATAGTATAACAATGGGAATAAAATAAAACATATATATCAGTGGTTCTCAACCTTTTATGCTTTACGTACCCCCTGGAAATGTGTATGTAACTGGCATACCTCTTGTATTAATAGATAAAATTATAGTTAAAGTATAACAATGGAAATAAAATAAAACATATATATCAGTGGTTCTCAACCTTTTATGATTCACGTATCCCCTGGAAATGTGTATGTAACTGGCGTACCTCTTGTATAGATAGATAGAACTATAGTTATAGTATAACAATGGAAATAAAATAAAACATATATATCAGTGGTTCTCAACCTTTTATGCTTTACGTACCCCCTGGAAATGTGTATGTAACTGGCGTACCTCTTGTATAGATAGATAAAACTATAGTTATAGTATAACAATGGGAATAAAATAAAACATATAGATCAGTGGTTCTCAACCTTTTATGCTTTACGTACCCCCTGGAAATGTGTATGTAACTGGCGTACCTCTTGTATAGATAGATAAAACTATAGTTAGAGTATAACAATGGAAATAAAATAAAACATATATATCAGTGGTTCTCAACCTTTTATGCTTCACGTACCCCCTGGAAATGTGTATGTAACTGGCGTACCTCTTGTATAGATAGATAAAACTATAGTTATAGTATAACAATGGAAATAAAATAAAACATATATGTATCAGTGGTTCTCAACCTTTTATGCTTTACGTACCCCCTTGAAATGTGTATGTAACTGGCGTACCTCTTGTATAGATAGATAAATCTATAGTTATAGTATAACAATGGAAATGAAATAAATCATATATATCAGTGGTTCTCAACCTTTTATGCTTCACGTACCCCCTGGAAATGTGTATGTAACTGGCGTACCCCTTGTATAGATAGATAAAACTATAGTTATAGTATAACAATGGGAATAAAATAAAACATATATATCAGTGGTTCTCAACCTTTTATGCTTTACGTACCTCCTGGAAATGTGTATGTAACTGACGTACCTCTTGTATAGATAGATAAAACTATAGTTATAGTATAACAATGGGAATAAAATAAAACATATATATATATATATCAGTGGTTCTCAACCTTTTATGTTTCACGTATCCCCTGGAAATGTGTATGTAACTGGCTTACCCCTTGTATAGATAGATAAAACTATAGTTATAGTATAACAATGGGAATAAAATAAAACATATATATCAGTGGTTCTCAACCTTTTATGCTTTACGTACCCCCTGGAAATGTGTATGTAACTGGCGTACCCCTTGTATAGATAGATAAAACTATAGTTATAATATAACAATGGGAATAAACTAAAACATATATATCAGTGGTTCTCAACCTTTTATGCTTTACGTACCCCCTGGAAATGTGTATGTAACTGACGTACCTCTTGTATAGATAGATAAAACTATAGTTATAGTATAACAATGGGAATAAAATAAAACATATATATCAGTGGTTCTCAACCTTTTATGCTTTACGTACCCTCTGGAAATGTGTATGTAACTGGCGTACCCCTTGTATAGATAGATAAAACTATAGTTATAGTATAACAATGGGAATAAAATAAAACATATATATCAGTGGTTCTCAACCTTTTATGCTTTACGTACCCTCTGGAAATGTGTATGTAACTGGCGTACCCCTTGTATAGATAGATAAAACTATAGTTATAGTATAACAATGGGAATAAACTAAAACATATATATCAGTGGTTCTCAACCTTTTATGCTTTACGTACCCCCTGGAAATGTGTATGTAACTGGCGTACCCCTTGTATAGATAGATAAAACTATAGTTATAGTATAACAATGGGAATAAAATAAAACATATATATCAGTGGTTCTCAACCTTTTATGCTTTACGTACCTCCTGGAAATGTGTATGTAACTGACGTACCTCTTGTATAGATAGATAAAACTATAGTTATAGTATAACAATGGGAATAAAATAAAACATATATATATATATCAGTGGATCTCAACCTTTTATGCTTCACGTACCCCCTGGAAATGTGTATGTAACTGGCGTACCTCTTGTATAGATAGATAAAACTATAGTTATAGTATAACAATGGGAATAAAATAAAACATATATATCAGTGGTTCTCAACCTTTTATGCTTTACGTACCCCCTGGAAATGTGTATGTAACTGGCGTACCTCTTGTATAGATAGATAAAACTATAGTTATAGTATAACAATGGGAATAAAATAAAACATATATATCAGTGGATCTCAACCTTTTATGCTTCACGTACCCCCTGGAAATGTGTATGTAACTGGCGTACCTCTTGTATAGATAGATAAAACTATAGTTATAGTATAACAATGGGAATAAAATAAAACATATATATCAGTGGTTCTCAACCTTTTATGCTTTACGTACCCTCTGGAAATGTGTATGTAACTGGCTTACCCCTTGTATAGATAGATAAAACTATACTTATAGTATAATAATGGGAATAAAATAAAACATATATATCAGTGGTTCTCAACCTTTTATGCTTCACGTACCCCTGGAAATGTGTATGTAACTGGCGTACCTCTTGTATAGATAGATAAAACTATAGTTATAGTATAACAATGGGAATAAAATAAAACATATATATCAGTGGTTCTCACCTTTTATGCTTTACGTACCCTCTGGAAATGTGTATGTAACTGGCTTACCCCTTGTATAGATAGATAAAACTATAGTTATAGTATAACAATGGGAATAAAATAAAACATATATATCAGTGGATCTCAACCTTTTATGCTGTACGTACCCCTGGAAATGTGTATGTAACTGGCGTACCTCTTGTATAGATAGATAAAACTATAGTTATAGTATAACAATGGGAATAAAATAAAACATATATATCAGTGGTTCTCAACCTTTTATGCTTTACCTACCCCCTGGAAATGTGTATGTAACTGGCGTACCTCTTGTATAGATAGATATAATTATAGTTATAGTATAACAATGGAAATAAAATAAAACATATATATCAGTGGTTCTCAACCTTTTATGATTCACGTATCCCCTGGAAATGTGTATGTAACTGGCGTACCTCTTGTATAGATAGATAGAACTATAGTTATAGTATAACAATGGAAATAAAATAAAACATATATATCAGTGGTTCTCAACCTTTTATGCTTTACGTACCCCCTGGAAATGTGTATGTAACTGGCGTACCTCTTGTATAGATAGATAAAACTATAGTTATAGTATAACAATGGGAATAAAATAAAACATATATATCAGTGGTTCTCAACCTTTTATGCTTTACGTACCTCCTGGAAATGTGTATGTAACTGACGTACCTCTTGTATAGATAGATAAAACTATAGTTATAGTATAACAATGGGAATAAAATAAAACATATATATATATATCAGTGGATCTCAACCTTTTATGCTTCACGTACCCCCTGGAAATGTGTATGTAACTGGCGTACCTCTTGTATAGATAGATAAAACTATAGTTATAGTATAACAATGGGAATAAAATAAAACATATATATCAGAGGTTCTCAACCTTTTATGCTTTACGTACCCCCTGGAAATGTGTATGTAACTGGCGTACCTCTTGTATAGATAGATAAAACTATAGTTATAGTATAACAATGGGAATAAAATAAAACATATATATCAGTGGATCTCAACCTTTTATGCTTCACGTACCCCCTGGAAATGTGTATGTAACTGGCGTACCTCTTGTATAGATAGATAAAACTATAGTTATAGTATAACAATGGGAATAAAATAAAACATATATATCAGTGGTTCTCAACCTTTTATGCTTTACGTACCCTCTGGAAATGTGTATGTAACTGGCTTACCCCTTGTATAGATAGATAAAACTATACTTATAGTATAACAATGGGAATAAAATAAAACATATATATCAGTGGTTCTCAACCTTTTATGCTTCACGTACCCCTGGAAATGTGTATGTAACTGGCGTACCTCTTGTATAGATAGATAAAACTATAGTTACAGTATAACAATGGGAATAAAATAAAACATATATATCAGTGGTTCTCAACCTTTTATGCTTTACGTACCCTCTGGAAATGTGTATGTAACTGGCGTACCCCTTGTATAGATAGATAAAACTATAGTTATAGTATAACAATGGGAATAAAAAAAACGTATATATCAGTGGTTCTCAACCTTTTATGCTTTACGTACCTTCTGGAAATGTGTATGTAACTGGCGTACCCCTTGTATAGATAGATAAAACTATAGTTATAGTATAACAATGGGAATAAAATAAAACATATATATCAGTGGTTCTCAACCTTTTATGCTTTACGTACCCCCTGGAAATGTGTATGTAACTGGCGTACCCCTTGTATAGATAGATAAAACTATAGTTATAGTATAACAATGGGAATAAACTAAAACATATATATCAGTGGTTCTCAACCTTTTATGCTTTACGTACCCTCTGGAAATGTGTATGTAACTGGCGTACCCCTTGTATAGATAGATAAAACTATAGTTATAGTATAACAATGGGAATAAAATAAAACATATATATCAGTGGTTCTCAACCTTTTATGCTTTACGTACCTCCTGGAAATGTGTATGTAACTGACGTACCTCTTGTATAGATAGATAAAACTATAGTTATAGTATAACAATGGGAATAAAATAAAACATATATATATATATCAGTGGTTCTCAACCTTTTTTGTTTCACGTATCCCCTGGAAATGTGTATGTAACTGGCTTACCCCTTGTATAGATAGATAAAACTATAGTTATAGTATAACAATGGAAATAAAATAAAACATATATGTATCAGTGGTTCTCAACCTTTTATGCTTTACGTACCCCCTTGAAATGTGTATGTAACTGGCGTACCTCTTGTATAGATAGATAAATCTATAGTTATAGTATAACAATGGAAATGAAATAAATCATATATATCAGTGGTTCTCAACCTTTTATGCTTCACGTACCCCCTGGAAATGTGTATGTAACTGGCGTACCCCTTGTATAGATAGATAAAACTATAGTTATAGTATAACAATGGGAATAAAATAAAACATATATATCAGTGGTTCTCAACCTTTTATGCTTTACGTACCTCCTGGAAATGTGTATGTAACTGACGTACCTCTTGTATAGATAGATAAAACTATAGTTATAGTATAACAATGGGAATAAAATAAAACATATATATATATATCAGTGGTTCTCAACCTTTTTTGTTTCACGTATCCCCTGGAAATGTGTATGTAACTGGCTTACCCCTTGTATAGATAGATAAAACTATAGTTATAGTATAACAATGGGAATAAAATAAAACATATATATCAGTGGTTCTCAACCTTTTATGCTTTACGTACCTTCTGGAAATGTGTATGTAACTGGCGTATCCCTTGTATAGATAGATAAAACTATAGTTATAGTATAACAATGGGAATAAAAAAAACGTATATATCAGTGGTTCTCAACCTTTTATGCTTTACGTACCCCCTGGAAATGTGTATGTAACTGACGTACCTCTTGTATAGATAGATAAAACTATAGTTATAGTATAACAATGGGAATAAAATAAAACATATATATCAGTGGTTCTCAACCTTTTATGCTTTACGTACCCTCTGGAAATGTGTATGTAACTGGCGTACCCCTTGTATAGATAGATAAAACTATAGTTATAGTATAACAATGGGAATAAAATAAAACATATATATCAGTGGTTCTCAACCTTTTATGCTTTACGTACCCTCTGGAAATGTGTATGTAACTGGCGTACCCCTTGTATAGATAGATAAAACTATAGTTATAGTATAACAATGGGAATAAACTAAAACATATATATCAGTGGTTCTCAACCTTTTATGCTTTACGTACCCCCTGGAAATGTGTATGTAACTGACGTACCTCTTGTATAGATAGATAAAACTATAGTTATAGTATAACAATGGGAATAAAATAAAACATATATATCAGTGGTTCTCAACCTTTTATGCTTTACGTACCCTCTGGAAATGTGTATGTAACTGGCGTACCCCTTGTATAGATAGATAAAACTATAGTTATAGTATAACAATGGGAATAAAATAAAACATATATATCAGTGGTTCTCAACCTTTTATGCTTTACGTACCTTCTGGAAATGTGTATGTAACTGGCGTACCCCTTGTATAGATAGATAAAACTATAGTTATAGTATAACAATGGGAATAAAAAAAACGTATATATCAGTGGTTCTCACCTTTTATGCTTTACGTACCCTCTGGAAATGTGTATGTAACTGGCTTACCCCTTGTATAGATAGATAAAACTATAGTTATAGTATAACAATGGTAATAAAATAAAACATATATATCAGTGGATCTCAACCTTTTATGCTTTACGTACCCCTGGAAATGTGTATGTAACTGGCGTACCTCTTGTATAGATAGATAAAACTATAGTTATAGTATAACAATGGGAATAAAATAAAACATATATATCAGTGGTTCTCAACCTTTTATGCTTTACGTACCCCCTGGAAATGTGTATGTAACTGGCGTACCTCTTGTATAGATAGATAAAATTATAGTTATAGTATAACAATGGAAATAAAATAAAACATATATATCAGTGGTTCTCAACCTTTTATGATTCACGTATCCCCTGGAAATGTGTATGTAACTGGCGTACCTCTTGTATAGATAGATAGAACTATAGTTATAGTATAACAATGGAAATAAAATAAAACATATATATCAGTGGTTCTCAACCTTTTATGCTTTACGTACCCCCTGGAAATGTGTATGTAACTGGCGTACCTCTTGTATAGATAGATAAAACTATAGTTATAGTATAACAATGGGAATAAAATAAAACATATAGATCAGTGGTTCTCAACCTTTTATGCTTTACGTACCCCCTGGAAATGTGTATGTAACTGGCGTACCTCTTGTATAGATAGATAAAACTATAGTTAGAGTATAACAATGGAAATAAAATAAAACATATATATCAGTGGTTCTCAACCTTTTATGCTTCACGTACCCCCTGGAAATGTGTATGTAACTGGCGTACCTCTTGTATAGATAGATAAAACTATAGTTATAGTATAACAATGGAAATAAAATAAAACATATATGTATCAGTGGTTCTCAACCTTTTATGCTTTACGTACCCCCTTGAAATGTGTATGTAACTGGCGTACCTCTTGTATAGATAGATAAATCTATAGTTATAGTATAACAATGGAAATGAAATAAATCATATATATCAGTGGTTCTCAACCTTTTATGCTTCACGTACCCCCTGGAAATGTGTATGTAACTGGCGTACCCCTTGTATAGATAGATAAAACTATAGTTATAGTATAACAATGGGAATAAAATAAAACATATATATCAGTGGTTCTCAACCTTTTATGCTTTACGTACCTCCTGGAAATGTGTATGTAACTGACGTACCTCTTGTATAGATAGATAAAACTATAGTTATAGTATAACAATGGGAATAAAATAAAACATATATATATATATCAGTGGTTCTCAACCTTTTATGTTTCACGTATCCCCTGGAAATGTGTATGTAACTGGCTTACCCCTTGTATAGATAGATAAAACTATAGTTATAGTATAACAATGGGAATAAAATAAAACATATATATCAGTGGTTCTCAACCTTTTATGCTTTACGTACCCCCTGGAAATGTGTATGTAACTGGCGTACCCCTTGTATAGATAGATAAAACTATAGTTATAATATAACAATGGGAATAAACTAAAACATATATATCAGTGGTTCTCAACCTTTTATGCTTTACGTACCCCCTGGAAATGTGTATGTAACTGACGTACCTCTTGTATAGATAGATAAAACTATAGTTATAGTATAACAATGGGAATAAAATAAAACATATATATCAGTGGTTCTCAACCTTTTATGCTTTACGTACCCTCTGGAAATGTGTATGTAACTGGCGTACCCCTTGTATAGATAGATAAAACTATAGTTATAGTATAACAATGGGAATAAAATAAAACATATATATCAGTGGTTCTCAACCTTTTATGCTTTACGTACCCTCTGGAAATGTGTATGTAACTGGCGTACCCCTTGTATAGATAGATAAAACTATAGTTATAGTATAACAATGGGAATAAACTAAAACATATATATCAGTGGTTCTCAACCTTTTATGCTTTACGTACCCCCTGGAAATGTGTATGTAACTGGCGTACCCCTTGTATAGATAGATAAAACTATAGTTATAGTATAACAATGGGAATAAAATAAAACATATATATCAGTGGTTCTCAACCTTTTATGCTTTACGTACCTCCTGGAAATGTGTATGTAACTGACGTACCTCTTGTATAGATAGATAAAACTATAGTTATAGTATAACAATGGGAATAAAATAAAACATATATATATATATATCAGTGGATCTCAACCTTTTATGCTTCACGTACCCCCTGGAAATGTGTATGTAACTGGCGTACCTCTTGTATAGATAGATAAAACTATAGTTATAGTATAACAATGGGAATAAAATAAAACATATATATCAGTGGTTCTCAACCTTTTATGCTTTACGTACCCCCTGGAAATGTGTATGTAACTGGCGTACCTCTTGTATAGATAGATAAAACTATAGTTATAGTATAACAATGGGAATAAAATAAAACATATATATCAGTGGATCTCAACCTTTTATGCTTCACGTACCCCCTGGAAATGTGTATGTAACTGGCGTACCTCTTGTATAGATAGATAAAACTATAGTTATAGTATAACAATGGGAATAAAATAAAACATATATATCAGTGGTTCTCAACCTTTTATGCTTTACGTACCCTCTGGAAATGTGTATGTAACTGGCTTACCCCTTGTATAGATAGATAAAACTATACTTATAGTATAATAATGGGAATAAAATAAAACATATATATCAGTGGTTCTCAACCTTTTATGCTTCACGTACCCCTGGAAATGTGTATGTAACTGGCGTACCTCTTGTATAGATAGATAAAACTATAGTTATAGTATAACAATGGGAATAAAATAAAACATATATATCAGTGGTTCTCACCTTTTATGCTTTACGTACCCTCTGGAAATGTGTATGTAACTGACGTACCTCTTGTATAGATAGATAAAACTATAGTTATAGTATAACAATGGGAATAAAATAAAACATATATATCAGTGGTTCTCAACCTTTTATGCTTTACGTACCCTCTGGAAATGTGTATGTAACTGGCGTACCCCTTGTATAGATAGATAAAACTATAGTTATAGTATAACAATGGGAATAAAATAAAACATATATATCAGTGGTTCTCAACCTTTTATGCTTTACGTACCCTCTGGAAATGTGTATGTAACTGGCGTACCCCTTGTATAGATAGATAAAACTATAGTTATAGTATAACAATGGGAATAAACTAAAACATATATATCAGTGGTTCTCAACCTTTTATGCTTTACGTACCCCCTGGAAATGTGTATGTAACTGGCGTACCCCTTGTATAGATAGATAAAACTATAGTTATAGTATAACAATGGGAATAAAATAAAACATATATATCAGTGGTTCTCAACCTTTTATGCTTTACGTACCTCCTGGAAATGTGTATGTAACTGACGTACCTCTTGTATAGATAGATAAAACTATAGTTATAGTATAACAATGGGAATAAAATAAAACATATATATATATATATCAGTGGATCTCAACCTTTTATGCTTCACGTACCCCCTGGAAATGTGTATGTAACTGGCGTACCTCTTGTATAGATAGATAAAACTATAGTTATAGTATAACAATGGGAATAAAATAAAACATATATATCAGTGGTTCTCAACCTTTTATGCTTTACGTACCCCCTGGAAATGTGTATGTAACTGGCGTACCTCTTGTATAGATAGATAAAACTATAGTTATAGTATAACAATGGGAATAAAATAAAACATATATATCAGTGGATCTCAACCTTTTATGCTTCACGTACCCCCTGGAAATGTGTATGTAACTGGCGTACCTCTTGTATAGATAGATAAAACTATAGTTATAGTATAACAATGGGAATAAAATAAAACATATATATCAGTGGTTCTCAACCTTTTATGCTTTACGTACCCTCTGGAAATGTGTATGTAACTGGCTTACCCCTTGTATAGATAGATAAAACTATACTTATAGTATAATAATGGGAATAAAATAAAACATATATATCAGTGGTTCTCAACCTTTTATGCTTCACGTACCCCTGGAAATGTGTATGTAACTGGCGTACCTCTTGTATAGATAGATAAAACTATAGTTATAGTATAACAATGGGAATAAAATAAAACATATATATCAGTGGTTCTCACCTTTTATGCTTTACGTACCCTCTGGAAATGTGTATGTAACTGGCTTACCCCTTGTATAGATAGATAAAACTATAGTTATAGTATAACAATGGGAATAAAATAAAACATATATATCAGTGGATCTCAACCTTTTATGCTGTACGTACCCCTGGAAATGTGTATGTAACTGGCGTACCTCTTGTATAGATAGATAAAACTATAGTTATAGTATAACAATGGGAATAAAATAAAACATATATATCAGTGGTTCTCAACCTTTTATGCTTTACCTACCCCCTGGAAATGTGTATGTAACTGGCGTACCTCTTGTATAGATAGATATAATTATAGTTATAGTATAACAATGGAAATAAAATAAAACATATATATCAGTGGTTCTCAACCTTTTATGATTCACGTATCCCCTGGAAATGTGTATGTAACTGGCGTACCTCTTGTATAGATAGATAGAACTATAGTTATAGTATAACAATGGAAATAAAATAAAACATATATATCAGTGGTTCTCAACCTTTTATGCTTTACGTACCCCCTGGAAATGTGTATGTAACTGGCGTACCTCTTGTATAGATAGATAAAACTATAGTTATAGTATAACAATGGGAATAAAATAAAACATATATATCAGTGGTTCTCAACCTTTTATGCTTTACGTACCTCCTGGAAATGTGTATGTAACTGACGTACCTCTTGTATAGATAGATAAAACTATAGTTATAGTATAACAATGGGAATAAAATAAAACATATATATATATATCAGTGGATCTCAACCTTTTATGCTTCACGTACCCCCTGGAAATGTGTATGTAACTGGCGTACCTCTTGTATAGATAGATAAAACTATAGTTATAGTATAACAATGGGAATAAAATAAAACATATATATCAGTGATTCTCAACCTTTTATGCTTTACGTACCCCCTGGAAATGTGTATGTAACTGGCGTACCTCTTGTATAGATAGATAAAACTATAGTTATAGTATAACAATGGGAATAAAATAAAACATATATATCAGTGGATCTCAACCTTTTATGCTTCACGTACCCCCTGGAAATGTGTATGTAACTGGCGTACCTCTTGTATAGATAGATAAAACTATAGTTATAGTATAACAATGGGAATAAAATAAAACATATATATCAGTGGTTCTCAACCTTTTATGCTTTACGTACCCTCTGGAAATGTGTATGTAACTGGCTTACCCCTTGTATAGATAGATAAAACTATACTTATAGTATAACAATGGGAATAAAATAAAACATATATATCAGTGGTTCTCAACCTTTTATGCTTCACGTACCCCTGGAAATGTGTATGTAACTGGCGTACCTCTTGTATAGATAGATAAAACTATAGTTACAGTATAACAATGGGAATAAAATAAAACATATATATCAGTGGTTCTCAACCTTTTATGCTTTACGTACCCTCTGGAAATGTGTATGTAACTGGCGTACCCCTTGTATAGATAGATAAAACTATAGTTATAGTATAACAATGGGAATAAAAAAAACGTATATATCAGTGGTTCTCAACCTTTTATGCTTTACGTACCTTCTGGAAATGTGTATGTAACTGGCGTACCCCTTGTATAGATAGATAAAACTATAGTTATAGTATAACAATGGGAATAAAATAAAACATATATATCAGTGGTTCTCAACCTTTTATGCTTTACGTACCCCCTTGAAATGTGTATGTAACTGGCGTACCCCTTGTATAGATAGATAAAACTATAGTTATAGTATAACAATGGGAATAAACTAAAACATATATATCAGTGGTTCTCAACCTTTTATGCTTTACGTACCCTCTGGAAATGTGTATGTAACTGGCGTACCCCTTGTATAGATAGATAAAACTATAGTTATAGTATAACAATGGGAATAAAATAAAACATATATATCAGTGGTTCTCAACCTTTTATGCTTTACGTACCTCCTGGAAATGTGTATGTAACTGACGTACCTCTTGTATAGATAGATAAAACTATAGTTATAGTATAACAATGGGAATAAAATAAAACATATATATATATATCAGTGGTTCTCAACCTTTTTTGTTTCACGTATCCCCTGGAAATGTGTATGTAACTGGCTTACCCCTTGTATAGATAGATAAAACTATAGTTATAGTATAACAATGGAAATAAAATAAAACATATATGTATCAGTGGTTCTCAACCTTTTATGCTTTACGTACCCCCTTGAAATGTGTATGTAACTGGCGTACCTCTTGTATAGATAGATAAATCTATAGTTATAGTATAACAATGGAAATGAAATAAATCATATATATCAGTGGTTCTCAACCTTTTATGCTTCACGTACCCCCTGGAAATGTGTATGTAACTGGCGTACCCCTTGTATAGATAGATAAAACTATAGTTATAGTATAACAATGGGAATAAAATAAAACATATATATCAGTGGTTCTCAACCTTTTATGCTTTACGTACCTCCTGGAAATGTGTATGTAACTGACGTACCTCTTGTATAGATAGATAAAACTATAGTTATAGTATAACAATGGGAATAAAATAAAACATATATATATATATATCAGTGGTTCTCAACCTTTTTTGTTTCACGTATCCCCTGGAAATGTGTATGTAACTGGCTTACCCCTTGTATAGATAGATAAAACTATAGTTATAGTATAACAATGGGAATAAAATAAAACATATATATCAGTGGTTCTCAACCTTTTATGCTTTACGTACCTTCTGGAAATGTGTATGTAACTGGCGTACCCCTTGTATAGATAGATAAAACTATAGTTATAGTATAACAATGGGAATAAAAAAAACGTATATATCAGTGGTTCTCAACCTTTTATGCTTTACGTACCCTCTGGAAATGTGTATGTAACTGGCGTACCCCTTGTATAGATAGATAAAACTTTAGTTATAGTATAACAATGGGAATAAAATAAAACATATATATCAGTGGTTCTCAACCTTTTATGCTTTACGTACCCCCTGGAAATGTGTATGTAACTGGCGTACCCCTTGTATAGATAGATAAAACTATAGTTATAGTATAACAATGGGAATAAACTAAAACATATATATCAGTGGTTCTCAACCTTTTATGCTTTACGTACCCCCTGGAAATGTGTATGTAACTGACGTACCTCTTGTATAGATAGATAAAACTATAGTTATAGTATAACAATGGGAATAAAATAAAACATATATATCAGTGGTTCTCAACCTTTTATGCTTTACGTACCCTCTGGAAATGTGTATGTAACTGGCGTACCCCTTGTATAGATAGATAAAACTATAGTTATAGTATAACAATGGGAATAAACTAAAACATATATATCAGTGGTTCTCAACCTTTTATGCTTTACGTACCTCCTGGAAATGTGTATGTAACTGACGTACCTCTTGTATAGATAGATAAAACTATAGTTATAGTATAACAATGGGAATAAAATAAAACATATATATATATATATCAGTGGTTCTCAACCTTTTATGTTTCACGTATCCCCTGGAAATGTGTATGTAACTGGCGTACCCCTTGTACAGATAGATAAAACTATAGTTATAGTATAACAATGGGAATAAAATAAAACATATATATCAGTGGTTCTCAACCTTTTATGCTTTACGTACCTCCTGGAAATGTGTATGTAACTGGCGTACCCCTTGTATAGATAGATAAAACTACAGTTATAGTATAACAATGGGAATAAAATAAAACATATATATCAGTGGTTCTCAACCTTTTATGCTTTACGTACCTCCTGGAAATGTGTATGTAACTGGCTTACCCCTTGTATAGATAGATAAAACTATACTTATAGTATAACAATGGGAATAAAATAAAACATATATATCAGTGGTTCTCAACCTTTTATGCTTCACGTACCCCTGGAAATGTGTATGTAACTGGCGTACCTCTTGTATAGATAGATAAAACTATAGTTATAGTATAACAATGGGAATAAAATAAAACATATATATCAGTGGATCTCAACCTTTTATGCTTTACGTACCCTCTGGAAATGTGTATGTAACTGGCTTACCCCTTGTATAGATAGATAAAACTATAGTTATAGTATAACAATGGGAATAAAATAAAACATATATATCAGTGGATCTCAACCTTTTATGCTTTACGTACCCCTGGAAATGTGTATGTAACTGGCGTACCTCTTGTATAGATAGATAAAAGTATAGTTATAGTATAACAATGGGAATAAAATAAAACATATATATCAGTGGTTCTCAACCTTTTATGATTTACGTACCCCTGGAAATGTGTATGTAACTGGCTTACCCCTTGTATAGATAGATAAAACTATAGTTATAGTATAACAATGGGAATAAAATAAAACATATATATCAGTGGTTCTCAACCTTTTATGCTTTACGTACCCCCTGGAAATGTGTATGTAACTGGCGTACCTCTTGTATAGATAGATAAAATTATAGTTATAGTATAACAATGGAAATAAAATAAAACATATATATCAGTGGTTCTCAACCTTTTATGATTCACGTATCCCCTGGAAATGTGTATGTAACTGGCGTACCTCTTGTATAGATAGATAGAACTATAGTTATAGTATAACAATGGAAATAAAATAAAACATATATATCAGTGGTTCTCAACCTTTTATGCTTTACGTACCCCCTGGAAATGTGTATGTAACTGGCGTACCTCTTGTATAGATAGATAAAACTATAGTTATAGTATAACAATGGGAATAAAATAAAACATATATATCAGTGGTTCTCAACCTTTTATGCTTTACGTACCCCCTGGAAATGTGTATGTAACTGGCGTACCTCTTGTATAGATAGATAAAACTATAGTTAGAGTATAACAATGGAAATAAAATAAAGCATATATATCAGTGGTTCTCAACCTTTTATGCTTCACGTACCCCCTGGAAATGTGTATGTAACTGGCGTACCTCTTGTATAGATAGATAAAACTATAGTTATAGTATAACAATGGAAATAAAATAAAACATATATATCAGTGGTTCTCAACCTTTTATGCTTTACGTACCCCCTTGAAATGTGTATGTAACTGGCGTACCTCTTGTATAGATAGATAAAACTATAGTTATAGCATAACAATGGAAATGAAATAAATCATATATATCAGTGGTTCTCAACCTTTTATGCTTCACGTACCCCCTGGAAATGTGTATGTAACTGGCTTACCCCTTGTATAGATAGATAAAACTATAGTTATAGTATAACAATGGGAATAAAAGAAAACATATATATCAGTGGTTCTCAACCTTTTATGCTTTACGTACCCCCTGGAAATGTGTATGTAACTGGCGTACCTCTTGTATAGATTGATAAAACTATAGTTATAGTATAACGATGGAAATGAAATATAACATATATATCAGTGGTTCTCAACCTTTTATGCTTCACGTACCCCCTGGAAATGTGTATGTAACTGGCGTACCTCTTGTATAGATAGATAAAACTATAGTTATAGTATAACAATATAAATGAAATAAAACATATATATCAGTGGTTCTCAACCTTTTATGCTTCACGTACCCCCTGGAAATGTGTATGTAACTGGCTTACCCCTTGTATAGATAGATAAAACTATAGTTATAGTATAACAATGGGAATAAACTAAAACATATATATCAGTGGTTCTCAAACTTTTATGCTTTACGTACCCCCTGGAAATGTGTATGTAACTGGCGTACCTCTTGTATAGATAGATAAACTATAGTTATAGTATAACAATGGGAATAAAATAAAACATATATATCAGTGGTTCTCAACCTTTTATGCTTTACGTACCCCCTGGAAATGTGTATGTAACTGGCTTACCCCTTGTATAGATAGATAAAACTCTAGTTATAGTATAACAATGGGAATAAAATAAAACATATATATCAGTGGTTCTCAACCTTTTATGCTTTACGTACCCTCTGGAAATGTGTATGTAACTGGCGTACCCCATGTATAGATAGATAAAACTATAGTTA
Organism: Ryuthela nishihirai; assembly: GCA_038380435.1. Lineage (NCBI taxonomy): Eukaryota > Metazoa > Arthropoda > Arachnida > Araneae > Heptathelidae > Ryuthela > Ryuthela nishihirai. The sequence goes on along the minus strand of JAWZYU010000011.1, from coordinate 40,663,705 downwards.
TAGTATAACAATGGAAATAAAATAAAACGTATATATCAGTGGTTCTCAACCTTTTATGCTTTACGTACCGTCTGGAAATGTGTATGTAACTGGCGTACCCCTTGTATAGATAGATAAAACTATAGTTATAGTATAACAATGGAAATAAAATAAAACATATATATCAGTGGTTCTCAACCTTTTATGCTTTACGTACCCCCTGGAAATGTGTATGTAACTGGCGTACCTCTTGTATAGATAGATAAAACTATAGTTATAGTATAACAATGGAAATAAAATTAAACATATACAGGGTGAATCTGAAAAAGTGGGCAAAACTTTACGGGGTGGTAGAACGCAGCTATACGAGCAATATTCGTCATAGAATGTATGGTCGGAACGCAAACGGCGAGCCGTTAGGTGGCGTTGGAAGTGGTATAAAAGGGTCAGTCCTCGCACCCAACGACATTTCTACCGTGGTTTGTCGAGAGGATGGCTGGTTATACTAACCACGAAATGGCGGATTTGCACTTTGTGTACGGTGCGGCGGACGGGAATGCAAGTGAGGCACAGAGACATTACCGCGTCCGGTTTCCGATGAGATGCACTCCAGATCGGAAAACCTTCGAGCGTTTGCATCGGCGGCTGTGTGAAACGGGATCCTTCGCCGCGGCCAAGCAAGACGCAGTTCGTGAAAGGAGTGTCGGGATGCCGCAACTTGCAGAGGACGTTCTGCGTAGGGTGGAAGAGCGACCGGGATGTAGTACGCGAGCGATATCCCGTGCAGTACACGTGTCCCAAATGTCGGTTTGCCGTGTGCTACAGGAGGAAGGTATGCACCCCTATCGTACACAGAAGGTACAAGCATTGTCACCGGCGGACTATCAGCCACGTGTCGATTTCGCACGTTGGTACCTCCAGCAGAATGCAGCGCAGCCGGATTTTGGTGCACATGTTCTGTTTACGGACGAGTGCACTTTCACCCGTGAGGGCGTTTTGAATACCCACAATTCACACCCGTGGGCATCTACGAACCCGCATGCCACACGTCCTCATTCGTTCCAGCAGCGGTTATCCGTAAATGTTTGGGCAGGGATTCTCCATGACCATTTGGTTGGCCCGTACCTCCTGCCACACCGTCTGGACGGCAAATCGTATAACACATTCCTACGAGAGGTGTTGCCGGAGCTGCTGCGTCCGATTCCAACCTCCAGCAGGTCGAGAATGTTGTTCCAGCACGACGGTGCGCCTGCACACTTCAGCTTAGATGTGCGGAACACTTTACATGCAACGTTCCCAGGGCGATGGATTGGTCGAGGTGGTCCCATAGCTTGGCCACCAAGATCGCCGGATCTCTCGTGTTTGGACTTTTTCCTATGGGGCCATATGAAAAGCCTAATCTACGAGTGCCCCATTGAAACCGATATGGATCTAGTCGCCAGGATCGCCGTTGTTGCCGGCGATATTCGGGAAATGCCTGGTGTCTTCGCAAATGTGCGGCGGTCACTATCCCGCAGGTGTGAAGCCTGCATTACAGCTGGCGGCAGCTCTTTTGAGCAATTTCTTTCAGCATGTACCTCAATTACATTCCTATTAATAAAATGTTTTCTGAAGTATCTCCTCTCCTTCTTGTGTTCATTCTTTAAATGTGACAGTGGAAAACTACCTTTTAACTTCTCACCGCTTGCGTTCCGACCATACATTCTATGACGAATATTGCTCGTATAGCTGCGTTCTACCACCCCGTAAAGTTTTGCCCACTTTTTCAGATTCACCCTGTATATACACATTAAACTTTGTATTCGTAAATTACATATATCGATAAACCCAAAAAATGACAAAAACTATTTAACAAATCTTATAAAATTATAAACATTTTACTGGGTAATCAGTGAAATGATTGCGCTTGTTTACGCTTGCGCAGTTCATCAATGGTTGGGGTTATCTTGCTAAGGTAGAGTCGCAAGTCATCTTCAACATCCAGCCTGTTCCTATATTTATTTTTTAAAGCAGTTAAAGATGAAAAACCAGTAGCAGTGTTGCCAACTTAACGACTTTGTTACTAGATCTAGCGACTTTTGAGTTCTCCCGGGGTACCCCGAAAAATTTCATCGGCTACCCCACGTTGAGAACCCCTACTCTAAAGTGTCATAGATGCCGGGTTTCCTGAAATTATATGATCGTGGCGCTGAAATCACTGATACGAGCAGTTTATGTATTCTATATCGTTGAACTGTGTAACCCATTCCGGCTACCAGACCATCAAAGGAAGTTATAGGTCGAAATGTATTTTACAAGTTTATGAGAAGATTAGTTTTCGATGAATGGCAACTTCACTTAACACAGAGTAAAAAGATCATACGTTAACTTCTAATCGTTCTCTTTTGCCTGAATTTGCTCTCTTTCCTTGAATTTTGATCGAAATTTTAAAGCATGGCACTAATGACTTTTGAACTTAGTGCATCGGACGAGCGAAAGAGTGAATTATAAATATCACAGTATATAAAAAAAATGTGCTATGAATAAATTGCCGGAATAAGTCCATCAGTTGATTATAAATCGAAATTTGTAATTGAAAAACGTGTTTTTCTAGATTATCAGAAGATTAGTTTTCATTGAATGGCAACTTGACTGCACAGTAAACAGTTGTTACTTGCCATTCCAATTTTCTTGGGTGGGGTGGGGGAGACAGATGGTAACCTCGCGTCAAGGCCATCCAGCGTGTTCTTTAACGTGAACAGGGTATGACTCTCCCGCACACGGGGCCACGGCTTAACGTCCCATCCGACGGACGGCGACCTTTCCAAGCCCATCGGTGTTCCCTATTGACCGTGGGCAGGGTGGGGAGTTTTGCGGAGATAATCTCAACGCTGACCCAGCTGGGACTCGAACCCGGGAACTACAGATTACGAGCCTGGCGCGCTACCGACTGAGCCCCCCCTGCCCCCCAAAAATCATGGACATTAGCGCTATATATCAATAGTTTTTTTTTATCGTAATCTATATAGTCAGAGATTACTCCTAAACTGGTTAAGAAAAATGAACTGTTGTGTTTAATTAATTTCTCCACGACAAAATCTCGTTGGAGATGACTGGTTGATGACTTGGAATGAGCTAGATGATTTCGATGGCGCAGGAATCACCGAATAAATATTGATATATAGCGAAGCGAAGACAAGAAAACTCTCAGAAACAAAAACCTTTTTCCATCGGATGAGAATTGTTAACTGCTGAACTAGAGCATTTGCCTTTCATAAGTGGCTTCGAGGAAAGCTGATCAAATCTGAGATGTGGTCGAGATGATACAGAAATAAATTTTTAACGACTTTTATCATTCCGAGATATTCAAAGCGAGGTACAATCGATTCGTATGATGAGGCAGAGAAGAGAATTAAGCCGGATATCCGACTCCTGCTTGTGTGCTTATTAAAGAGCTCTTTAAACAATGACGTTTTTCTAGTGCTCCAAAAGAGGGATACTTTTCACGAAATATGACAATAACATTGAATGAGATTTCTTCATGTGTACTCAGAACGTTCTTAATTCCTAGATATATATTAAAATTTATCTCATAAGTGTATATGCCCCTTTCTCTCTGACTTATGAGTTTCAGACGTTTTTATTTCCAAGAGAACAATATTTGATTTTTTTTAATAACTATAGAATTATAATGCATTATATCATTCGCCGTCAAAGAATAAGATTGTAAAATGAGAAATCATTTCGTTAGTCAACTTGTTAGTCTTGAAAGATCTTTAATCATTGTGTTCATAAAAAAAAAGGGTTTCATTAAACCCGAAACGGATCTTTCAGTTTCACTCCCTTGTTCCTTGTAATCAATTTGGATGCAATTCCAGTAGTTTGGAGTGAATTTTCCGAAACGGTGGTTTTTCTAAGTTTGTCACTTTACCCAACACTTTTCTCTTCCAAACAATATATGCACCTATCTACGTATAAAAACAGGTGTGTAGTAAACATCCATAACATTCGAATAGAAAGGTAACACCGTAATTTAAACAAGAAAAGTGAATGAAAGTATTGCTGCTATTGGAGGTCCAAGGGACTATAAACTATGTGCGTTCCGCTAACTTTTTTGAGTTCAGTGTTATTGAAGAATCTCAGATTGGCATGAAAGGATGGGTTGTTTTACCTCTGAGCGGCACTTTTTTGCACACCATGGGCTAAATGGCCAGGTCACATAGACCCCGAAGGCTCAGAGAAGGTTGGGAAAGGGGACCCACTGGAACAGCTGTTGGGAGACAGATGGTAACCTCGCGTCAAGGCCATCCAGCGTGTTCTTTAACGTGCATAGGGTATGGCTCTCTCGCACACGGGGCCACGGCTTAACGTCCCATCCGAAGGACGGCGGCCTTTCCAAGCCCATCGGTGTCCCCTACTGACCGTGGGCAGGGCGGGGAATTTTGCGGAGATAAATCTCAACGCTGACCCAGCTGAGACTCGAACCTGGGAACTACAGATTACGAGCCTGACGCGCTACCGACTGAGCCACCCCCGCCCCAGGCATGAAAGGAAGTTTAAAGCATTAGTTGTAGTTTATGAGATAGAAAAAATTATTTGTTTAATGATTATTTTATTAGTTTGTTAGCATTTCTATATATCCCAATTTGCGAACAGTTATTCCAGAGATTACATTTCAAAATAGAAACTTTTAAAGTAATTGAAATGTAAAAAGATTTCCTATTGGCCAGAAATAAATCACACCCAGAGGAGTTTTAAGGTTTGGTGCCGGCATAGGCAAATTGTTCCCGTATGATAACTTATAATATATTTGTAGTTAATAAAGGAGTTCGTTTTTATTTTCATTTAGTTTTATTTTTTCATTTATTTTTAATTTTTTTTTTCGCGAAAGATGTGATTCCACTTAAAAAAATATGTCCAAATAACAATAACATTTGGGGCGGCTCGTAATCCAGGCTCGTAATCTGCAGTTCCCAGGTTTCAGTCCCATCTGGGTCAGCGTTGAGATTTATCTCCGCAAAATTCCCCGCCCCACCCACGGTCAGTAGGGGACACCGATGGGCTTGGAAAGGCCGCCGTCCGTTGGATGGGACGTTAAGCCGTGGCCCCGTGTGTGGGAGAGCCATACCCTGTGCACGTTAAAGAACACGCTGGATGGCCTTTACGGGAAGCTACATCTGTCTCCCAAAACCTGTTCCAGTGGGTCCCCTCCCCCAACCTTCTCTGAGCCTTCGGGGTCCTTGTGGCCTGGCCATTTGGCCCATGGTGTGCAAAAAAGTGCCGCTCAGAGGTAAAACAACCCAACCCAACAATAACATCATGCTCCAAACATTGTTAGTTGAACAAGACCAATAATTCGATACTGAGAGGGTGAAACATTGCTTATAGGTTAATTCTTGAGGGTTTTAACTGACCTCAAATGAAACCATATTTATGATTGCAGAAACACCTTTGTAAGGACTCGATTGGCTAGGGCGAGCAAGGAGCGCCATTATTCTGAAGAACCTTACCTATCAACAAGAAGGGAAACTCCGTGTCGGGTGAGAAACAACGTGTGTGTTTAATGAAGTCCCTCACTGGGCTCGAAGGGGCATTCTAGAAAGGTCCCCAATAGTTTGAAACGTGGACGTACAGCCACTCAAAAAAGTATCCGAACACTGTGGTTGATTACAGAATTCAGAAAAAATATCTGGCAACCTTCATGTCACGTGATTACAGAATTCAGGAAAAATATCTGGAGCGTGTACAGCAACTGTACACGCTCCAGTTACCGTTCACAGCAAACTGGAGCGTGTGCAGTTACTGCACACGCTCCAGTTTGCTGTGAACGGTAACTGCACACGCTCAATATTTCCGTGAGTGAGCCCACACGATCCAGGTCTTTGTGAGCTCACACGATCCAATGTGCTGTGAACATTAATCGCAACCGCTCCAGTTTGCTGTGAACGGTAACTGCACACGCTCAATATTTCCGTGAGTGAGCCCACACGATCCAGGTCTTTGTGAGCTCACACGATCCAATGTGCTGTGAACATTAACCGCAACCGCTCCAGTTTGCTGTGAACGGCAACTGCACACGCTCAATATTTCCGTGAGTGAGCCCACACGATCCAGGTCTTTGTGAGCTCACACGATCCAATGTGCTGTGAACATTACCACAACCGCTCCAGTTTGCTGTGAACGGTAACTGCACACGCTCCATATTCATTCCATTATATATTCATACGCATTATATATATTAAAAAATATCCGAACGCTATGGTTGATTACAGAATTCAGAAAAAATATCTGGCGACGATTTTTTTTAGAAATTAGTAATCTGGCAACCTCCGTATCACGTGACACGAAGGTTGCCAGATATTTTTTCTGAATTCTGTAATCAACCATAGCGTTCGGATACTTTTTTGAGCGACTGTACATAGTATGCACATTGGTAGAGCCTGATGATCTAAGCAAACGAGTAGTGCCAGTCTGGCATCGATACTGTAAAGGTACCCAGAGTTTAAAGCACGCACTCACTGGGAGGAAGAAAGAAAGACCCGCTATAACCATTCTGACAGAAATTAAGCCTTGAAATCTAGAGCACTGTTTCTCGACCTTTTCGGGGCGGGGGTGGCTCAGTCGGTAGCGCGCCAGGCTCGTAATCTGTAGTTCCCAGGTTCAAGTCCCAGCTGGGTCAGCGTTGAGATTTATCTCCGCAAAATTCCCCGCCCTGCCCACGGTCAGTAGGGGACACCGATGGGCTTGAAAAGGCCGCCGTCCGTCGGATGGGACGTTAAGCCGTGGCCCCGTGTGCGGGAGAGCCATACTCTGTGCACGTTAAAGAACACGCTGGATGGCCTTGACGGGAGGCTACCATCTGACTCCCAACAGCTGTTCCAGTGGGTCCCCTCCTCCAATCCTTCTCTGAGCCCTCGGGGTCCATGTGACCTGGCCATTTAGCCCATGGTGTGCAAAAAAGTGCCGCTCAGAGGTAAAACAACCCCAACAACAACTCGACATTTTCTGAAACAATCACCAAACGAAAAGAGAGTAAACAATTTTCTCTCAGGCTTAAGTAGGGTAAAAATGTTGAGATAACCTCTAAGTGTAAGGACCACGGATTCTTTGAAGTGATTCTAATAACCACACCGATTGTACAGCACGAATCATAGTATTAGAATATAAATTTCATTCGGGTGGCTTGCAAACTTTTTCCAAGGAAGAAAAGTGGCTAACCTCCTTCCATTAGTTAATTTCATACCCGCCCTCCCCCAGATCGCATTATACTACTCTATCCCAATATGCCTATGTCGCGTTTTCTCTGATGACCCCGGGGCGGGGGTGGCTCAGTCGGTAGCGCGCCAGGCTCGTAATCTGTAGTTCCCAGGTTCGAGTCCCAGCTGGGTCAGCGTTGAGATTTATCTCCGCAAAATTCCCCACCCTGCCCACGGTCAGTAGGGGACACCGATGGGCTTGGAAAAGCCGCCGTCCGTCGGATGGGACGTTAAGCCGTGGCCCCGTGTGTGGGAGAGCCATACCCTGTGCACGTTAAAGAACACGCTGGATGGCCTTGACGAGAGACTACCATCTGTCTCCCAACAGCTGTTCCAGTGGGTCCCCTCCCCAAACCTTCTCTGAGCCTTCGGGGTCCTTGTGACCTGGCCATTTAGCCCATGGTGTGCAAAAAAAGTGCCGCTCAGAGGTAAAACAACCCAACCCAACTCTGATGACCCCCATTCCGCCTTCAATGAGAAAGACAATAGCGATACAATTGGAAAGGCCTTTGTCCGTCGTCATATGGGATATTAAACCATGGGCTGAAAATTTACTCTGTGCACATTAAAGAACAAGCAACTCCTTCCCCTACTCAAGTCTGAGTTAGAGCATTGTGGTAAAAAGTGTCGCTTAAAGATAAAACAACTGAACTTAAATCCTACGTAACATTGTCGCATAGTAATCTGAGCTGCGTCGTTTCAGACACACTCTTCTAGATAACAGTTTAGAGTAGGGTTCTCAACGTGGGGTACGCGGTAAAATTTTTTGGGGTACGCCGTGAGAACACAAAAGTCGCTAGATCTAGTAGCAAAATTTCTAAGTTGGCAACACTGCTACTGATTCACAACAATTTATTTATGTGAAACTGGTTTTTCATTTTTAACTGCTTTAAAAAATAAATATAGGAACAGGCTGGATGTTGAAGATGACTTGCGACTCTACCTTAGCAAGATAACCCCAACCATTGATGAACTGTTCAAGCGTAAACAAGCGCAATCATTTCACTGATTACCCAGTAAAATGTTTATAATAAGATTTGTTAAATTGTTTATGTCATTTTTGTGTTTATAGATATATGTAATTTATGATTACAAAATTTAATGTGTGTATATATATATATGTTTTATTCCCATTGTTATACTATAACTACAGTTTTATCTATCGATACAAGGGGTACGTCAGTTATATACACATTTCCAGGGGGTACGTGAAGCATAAAAGTTTGAGAACCACTGGTCTAGAGGAACTTTTTTCTTCCTTGAAGGAAACAGAACAAACATCCTGTTCCATTAAGATTTGTTCCTTAACACTGCAGGCTGTTTATACGAAGATGGTACGTGCTCAGAGACAACATGCAAATAAATATATTCCCGGTTGTATATTCTTATGCTAATATTTCTCTCTTTGGACAAGAGAAGCTTCTGCGACTTAACAGCTGTTGGATGGAGTCAGAAGACAAGTTGCCAGATGGATGCAACGGAGGAGGATTTCGAGTTAATTTATTTAAATGATGCTGAGGGAAATGAACGCAAGAACTTGGGAAAATTGGAAAATGGAGAAGAGACGCATACCAAGCCAATTAGAGTGCAAGAGGAGAGTCGACTCACTGAAAATATTAGGAAACAAACTTTAAGGTGTTAATGAAAGAGTGAGGAATACCCACCTACAGAGAATTTTTAAACTGTATTCTACGTGGAAAATAAGGCGGAAAGTGGAACTTGCATGTATTGTTCATTCCTTCTCGTATATTAATTTGATTTAAAAAGTTAAATGTGAAAAAATATATTGTTAAATGAGTTGGGTTGTTTTACCTCTGACTGGCTCTTTTGAGGGGACCTACTGGACAGTTGTTGGGAGACAGAGGGTAGCCTCCCGTCAAAGCCATCCAGCATGTTCTTTAGCGTGCACAGGGTATGGCTCTCCGCACATGGGATCACGGCTTAACGTTCCATCCGACGGAAGGCGGCCTATCCAAGCCCATCGGTGTCCCCTACTGACCATGGGCAGGGCGGAGAGTTTTGCAAAGATAAATCTCAACGCTGACCGAACTGGGACCCGAACCTGAGAACTAGCAGATTACAAGCCTGGCGCGCTACCGACTGAGTCCCTCCTCGCTCCATATTAAAAAATTATATATTGCAAAATAAACCTTAACATTTCATCAGTTTTTCAGTAATCATTTATTTATATCTTAATACCATTTACTGGTAAAGTTTACAGTTTTGTTGATAGTTTGATGCACAATGTGTGATTAAGGCACGTGTAGGAGACGAAAATATATTCCTTTTATTTCCTAATTTCTTTCAAAAGTACAGTGCAAGAATAGAGCAAACATGCATTATTTTCTTCAAACTGAGCTTCCCGTGTTCAGCTAATAATTGATGCATACAATTCCTATTTCTTTTATTATGTTTCATTAGTTCAAGTCACAGAGAAGCGAATTGTTTTATACTGCTCTGAAAAATTAGTGGATATTTCAAAATGAATATGAAGCGAAGAAATATCCCCTATTTTTTGTGAGCAGTATATTATTTTCTCTCTGGGAAGCAGTTTACATTTTGTTTCCCTTACAGTTTCCATCACGGTTTTTATTAAAGAAAATATATCGGTTTATTGTTTGAGATTTAATGGAAAGGAATGATTCCTTTTCATAATTCAAAATTTTAGTAGGAACATCGTCCATTTGATTTTGAAGGGACACTGCCATCCATCCAGTCAATATTTAATGAGGGGCAGGAGTGACATCTTCACCTGATAGTCGGTGCTGCTCTCGCATAGGATTTATTAAACAGTAGGGTCTCAAATTAAGCGAACTCAGAGTACGTCACCCCTCTCCTATGTCACTGACCCCAATAGAATTATTAATGTTGCTCGTCAATCAAAATCATAATAAAAAACTCTTAAAAATAATCAAGTGCAAATTGTTATGTATTATTATTTTGTCATAAATTTTCGCGGCGCACCTGGACTTTGGACGTGACAACCATGTTGAATCTTTCATCAAGGAATTCGTGTGAAATTTGTTACCGTTTTTTTTTTAGAATATAATTTTTATTCATAAGAGTAAAGAATACAAATACATTTACACTTTGACCCGCAACGCTAAATAGCTTATCTGCAGGAAAATGAATAAATTATATTAAACATAGGTCATTCAGCCACAAAAATGGTGTACATCAAATAAATCCATAAAACACAACACATAAAAATCAGCTAACTAGAAAATACAAAATAATTTTTTAATTCCATTTTAAGTCTTCTAAAAGAATCTTTATTTAGTAATTCTTTTGGAATAGCATTAATTATAAGTGGTACTTGATATTCGGAGGTATGCTTCCCGTAATTATTTCGAAAATTTGGCAATTTGTAATAACCTTGGTTTTGAAGTCTTCTATTTTTATTATGTTGAATTTTTAGTTTGTAAGTTTCGTCAAAAAAGCTTTAATTATTACATTATATTTATATAAATTGTTGTAGGATAAAAGATTCAAAAATTTTAATCTATCGGTAGAAGTTTTATAAATTTTTTGCAAATGAAACGGAATAATATTTTTAGCTATTATATATAGTCTGCAGTTTTTCTATTTTATTTATGTTAGTTAAGTTAGTTGTTCCATGCACAATTATTCCATAATTTAAAATAGATTCGCATATTGCTTTATAAAATAAGACACATGTTTCCATATTTAATACGTATTTCAATTTTTGAATTTTTATCGCCGATATTTTCAAGCTTTCACATATGTGGGATATATGGGCATTCCACTAAAATATTCATCAAAAATAAAGTTAATCATAATTGTAATCCACGATTTCAATTAAATTATACTTTATTATTAACCCAAATAATAATAAAACGTAAAAAAACCCATTAAAACTGAAACTTAAAATGTCTAAAAAAATCACAAATCCTCCCTCGAATTAAAACTTTCACATGGTTTTAAAAAATAATGAATTTCTTTTTGATAAATAATGAATATTTTTTAAAAAAAAATAATGATTTTCCTTGCGATGCAATCGGACTAGCAACAGTCAACACAGCAATAAGCGACACGCGATTCTCACGAGGATTTTGATAGCGTGATGTATTATCTCGACAGTCGGATGAATGTGTGTTTTATTCATACTTTTGGTTCTTAAAAATAGAGTTAGCCTTTAAATCTACTGGTCACAAAGGCCCGCTCCAATAAGGGACCACCTTGTCGTGGTGGAGGGGCCTAGGGTCCAGCAACCCGGTCGAAGGCTGTGCCGACCGGCGTGGCGGCACCGGTTGGACATAGCCAAGACCAACCGAGGTTGAGGATGCCGCCGACCGGTTGGACATAGCCAAGACCAACCGAGGTTGAGGATGCCGCCGACCGGTTGGACATAGCCAAGACCAACCGAGGTTGAGGATGCCGCCGACCGGTTGGACATAGCCAAGACCAACCGAGGTTGAGGATGCCGCCGACCGGTTGGACGTGCCGGTTGGACGGTGACGGTGCCCTCGACCTCACCTCTCAGGTGCTCTGGGTAAGCAGTTCGAGGGCTCGGCAGAACGGATTTGGTCCCCTAGTAGGCCAGAGCCCTTTCAAAGTCTGGGCCTTACTAAGAGTCTCCACCACGGACGCCGAGCGAACTTGGATCTATATATCCTTGTTCATGGCTAACCGGGGAACAGATTAAAGTTAGGTTTCTTCCGGTGGTCAGCTTTCCTTCTATAGGACTGCTGCCATGTGAGGCTGGGGTTGAGGTGCGCCTATAGGGCGTATTCCTTGCCCTCGGCTCTAGATAGCACGGCTTTTCATAACTGGTAGTGTCGTATAGGCGGAATCGGGAATTGCCGTGGTTGCTTAAGATCGCAACGCAAGAGAGGTGGTCACAAAGGCAGTGAAAAATAAGTTATAATAATACCAAATGATAACACCGTAGAAAGCTGAACTGCTAAACAATAACTTTTATATCCCATGTTGATTTTGCTGCGCGGCCCACAGCATCATAGTGTTTTTGTAGCCACCATAGGCCTAAACTATGACGAAAAAGACATGGTAACAATAGCGAAACAATGATCCTGCTATGCATCACATGACATATCTCAAGCTTCCCTATCAATAACGGCCTTTCTAAGTTACAGCAATCATGGGATAACTAATTTCTTATTTACACACAAGCAGGAATCGGACGCGATAAAACTGAGTTATAGAAGCATTGTGATCGAATTTACAATCTAGTCATCGAAATTCCGCCATTAATTTACATCACTTCTGCTAATAAGCCGCAGCGCCAAAGGCATCATCACTATGAACCAAACAAGCAGCTAAGCCTTCACCGACCGTCATCTAACTTCTGTTGAGTGTTACACTTATTGACAGAAGCGCTTATTGAGCCCGTGGCTATCTCTTCTATTCCTTCTGCTTCTCTTCCTCATCTTTAACGTTGAGTGCATCTGACAACCAATACTGAGTGATCTAATTTCCTTTGCAGTGTGATCTCGCGGATCCATGCTTCCCCGGCGTCTCCTGTCGGAATGTGGCACCAGGATACAGATGTGGTCCGTGTCCCGAGGGTTACACAGGCCAAGAGATCGAAGGCATCGGGATGGAGTATGCGAGGACCGTGAAGCAGGTAAGCCAGAGATTTTGAAGATCTCCGAGAAGGAAACTTGTAGTGACATACTATCAACTCTAAGAGAGAGGAAAAGAAAAAGTTAACAATTTGCTTGGAAATGTTTTTTAAGATTAACTTTTTTTATTTCCCTATTATGCAATGGTAGTGATAAGACATTGCTGTGAATAATTGCTAGGACTTAGGGTTGGGTTGTTTTACCTCTGAGCGGCACTTTTTTGCACACCATGGGCTAAATGGCCAGGTCACATGGACCCCGAAGGCTCAGAGAAGGTTGGGGGAGGGGACCCACTGGAACAGCTGTTGGGAGACAGATGGTAGGCTCCCGTCAAGGCCATCGCAGCGTGTTCTTTAACGTGCACAGGGTGTACCTCTCCTGCACACGGGGCCACGGCTTAACGTCCCATCCGACGGACGGCGGCCTTTCCAAGCCGATCAGTGTCCCCTACTGACCGTGGGCAGGGCGGGGAATTTTGCGGAGATAAATCTCAACGCTGACCCAGCTGGGACTCGAACCTGGGAACTGCAGATTACGAGTCTGGCGCGCTACCGACTGAGCCACCCCCGCCCCTACTTGAGGGGGTATTTATTATTATTATTATTATTATTATTATTATTATTATTATTATTATTATTATTATTATTATTATTATTATTATTAAAAAGTTTATATTATCATAAACAATTTTAAGTTAGTGGAAAACTTACTATTTTCCCATGTGGGATGTGAACCGTGATCTGCAGACAATACGTTTATTATTTTTTCTTACCGAGCTATTGATGTTCAATATAATCGTCCACTTGTAGCCGGATTAAGATAATTTGTTAAAAATATTTCTAGATTTTTCGTTTTGAAAATAGACAAATGTATATAAATTTAAATATTATTTCTTTGGAACCGTTTAAAGTATTTTGATTTTTTTTAAAATATTAAATTCCACGCCGAGGAACATGAATTGTAAAAATATAAAATCACTTTAAATCATTTCAAAATAATGCAGATAAACTTTAACAATTTAGTTCTTTAATTATTCTTGCCTCTGAAAGAACTCGGGTAACAGATATAAACAATTTCGTTCAAAAATTAACTATGCATGGACAATTTATTCCTCTGTTATCTGATAGATTGTTCTGCTAGCACATTCACCATTCTACAAAATCACAAAGTATTATGTGGCGTTTGTTTACACTAATAACTCATGTCAAGGTAAAATATAAACAGTGCACTATTAAAATATTTTGACTAAGAGCATCTGTCTTTTCTTCCAGAAAATAGTTACACCTTTAGAAAGTAGTTCTCCAAACTTCTGGTATTTTAACTGCATACTTTGCTGTTGGTCTCAAGAAACTAATTATTCTTATCTCTGTTTATAGACGACGTATAATGTTAGTGACCCAATTAATTTTAATTTTTGTCACATCCCTGTATATATGTTTAGATAATTGTCCATTACCTACTTGCATTATCGTAAGAATAAATATAAATTAATTTATGCATACTCAGGGATTCAAGTGGCGCCAACTTTTAAAGGGATTCGTTGAGATGTTTGCCTGAAGGAGAAATTTCAAGGATGAGGTTAAAAATTTTCTGTAGACAAAATGAGCTATTAAACAATTCAGCGAAATTTTGTTTCGAATATATATCGCAAAATCTGCATTAACAAGTAGTGTAGGCTTTTCTATAATGCAGGATGCAAGAGGTTATTCACTTATATCAGTGTTTTTCAAGCTTGTGTTTTGGTTGGAGAACCTGTGTAATATGTTGCAATACGTTGAAGAAATGCTCTCCTATACATGCATTAATGTATACCCAGAATCTTACTTCTATGGAATTAGGCATTGAATTGAGGTCTTTTCCTTGTTAATTTCCAAGAAAATCAGATTAAAAGGGGAAAAAAATCAGATTAAAATGGGAGCATTGTCAGTTGCTGTACTTTCACAATTGAGTGGGTTGGGTTGTTTTACCTCTGAGCGGCACTTTTTTTGCACAAAATGGGCTAAATGGCCAGGTCACAAGGACCCCGAAGGCTCAGAGAAGGTTGGGGGAGGGGACCCACTGGAACAGCTGTTGGGAGACAGATGGTAACCTCCCGTCAAAGCCATTCAGTGCGTTCTTTAACGTGAACAGGGTATGGCTCTCCCGTAAACGGGGCCACGGCTTAACGCCTCATCCGACGGACGGCGGCTTTCCGAGCCCATCGGTGTCCCCTACTGACCGTGGGCAGGGTGGGGAATTTTGCGGAGATAAATCTCAACGCTGACCCAGCTGGGACTCGAACCTGGGAACTACAGATTACGAGCTTGGCGCGCTACCGACTGAGGCCCCCATCCCCCCCCCCCCCCGCCCTCAGTTGAGCGGGAATTTGCCGGTTGGAAATATAGAAGGGGATAAACTGCAAGAAGAAGGGGGTAGAGCTCGCACAGTTTGCTTCTTTCTTTTACAAAATAAATCCCTTCAAATGCCATATACACTCAATGGACATTGAATTAGGACCAACCCATTTCATATTAGGTTAATAGGAAGCTAATTTCGAAATTCTAAAACTTATAAAAGAGCGTTTCACAGGAAAAATGCGGTCGGAAATAAATTAAATATTTCAAACAGATCTAAATCTTGATTTTAAACAATATTCGTTCAGCATTTTTAGAGATATGGAGGTTTGAATATTTGTATTCATTGTTGGGAATATTAAAGTGATATGAAATTTGAACACAGCATCGATGACAGTCCTACGAAACTTATTACAAAATCGACTAATGTCGAAAAATTATTCCCACAATTACCTGTTACTAATTATTCCTATTGCTAATATGTTTACAAACTCGGATATGAATAAATGTACGCAAGTATAATCTTGGCGTTGACCAATTTTGCAAATCGCTCTTTCTACTTATTTATATTCATTCTGTTTTCCAAAAGATCATATAATAAAGGAAGCAAATCTGTCGGCTAACAATCTGTCTGCTGCATTCTAAAACAAGCCAAGACATAAGTTTCAGAAACTAGAAAATTTAAGAGTTAGAGCAGATTATTTTAACCTTTGTTATTGTAATAAGCATTTAAGACTCAATTGGTATAGTAGTTGGAAGCTGGCAACTGCTCCAGCAGGCAGACGGTTAAGTGTGTCTGTTGGGTTGGGTTACCTCTGAGCGGCACTTTTTTGCACACCATGGGCTAAATGGCCAGGTTACATGGACCCCGAAGGCTCAGAGAAGGTTGGGGGAGGGGACCCACGGGAAAAGCCGTTGGGAGACAGATGGTAGCCTCCCGTCAAGGCCATCCAGCGTGTTCTTTAACGTGCACAGAGTATGGCTCTCCCGCACACGGGGCCACGGATTAACGTCCCATCCGACGGACGGCGGCCTTTCCAAGCCCGTCGGTTGTCCCCTACTGACTGTGGGCAGGGCGGGGAATTTTTGCGGAGATAAATCTCAACGCTGACCCAGCTGGGACTCGAACCAGGGAACTACAGATTACGAGCCTGGCGCGCTACCGACTGAGCCACCCCCGCCCCAAGTGTGTCTGTAGTTGAACCAGTGGTCAACAGTGACCGGTGTTAGTAGGGCATGCCCTTGTAAGAGAATGGCTGTATGAGCTGGGAGTAGTATCTAGAATATTTCTCTATCCTATATGCTAAAAATAAGAAATATATTAAGCTATTTGTTCATATTTCATTGAAATGAGTCTACTGAGTTCTAGAACTGAACTCAATTCTTTTCGTTTGTTTCAGTCTTGCTATGATATTGACGAATGCCAAGACAATAACGGCAGATGTGCACCAAACTCGAGATGTATTAATACTCAGGTGAGTGAATTCATGTAATTTGTTCTGACTGAATATTTCTAAAGTTAGTAGATTCTTACTTATATCAGAGTGTATACCTTTAGCCTATGCAGCATGAAAATGACACGTTTTTGTAATTACCATATGTACATTTCTAGATTTATATACACAAACCGAAAAGAAATTAATGTAGATTGATAAAAAAACAATGTCTAAAACTAAATGTAGATAGATTAATAGCATAATTTATTTAGTAATTTATATATAGTGCTTCTGTACTACTTAGCTATGAATAATGATTAAAAAACTGTTATTTTATGATATACAATGTAAACTTTTTAAACGTTTCTTCAGGGAGCTTACCACTGTGGAGAATGCTACGAGGGATACATTGGCAACCAAAGCATCGGCTGTCACCAGCATCCTGGGTCTTGTCCTGATGGAACCATTTGTGACATTAATGCTGACTGCGAGCTTCGTAGAGGTTATCTCAATTACCAATGCAGAGTAAGAAAATTTTAGTTTAAGACGCGAAACGAGAGACTTGAGCTTAATACGTATTTTAATCTTTACTTGTCAGCATCGTATCTATAATTAAAGTGGTGATACTTATCGTGTGTTTTAGCTCGAAGAGGAGATTGTCGTGCAAGGGAATATTTCATGGGAGATGTTTATGGCCTTGCGGATTTTGCCAGCGATTTAGGTCGCTTGATTGAGGAAATAACTTAGTGTAGGAATACACGACTTGTCCCTTGACATTTGGGGCGGGGGTGGCTCAGTCGGTAGCGCGCCAGGCTCGTAATCTGTAGTTCCCAGGTTCGAGTCCCAGCTGGGTCAGCGTTGAGATTTATCTCCGCAAAATTCCCCGCCCTGTCCACGGTCAGTAGGGGACACCGATGGCCTTGGAAAGGCCGCCGTCCGTCGGATGGGACGTTAAGCCGTGGCCCCGTGTGCGAGAGAGCCATACCCTGTGCACGTTAAAGAACACGCTGGATGGCCTTGAAGGTAGGCTACCATCTGTCTCCCAACAGCTGTTCCAGTGGGTCCCCTCCCCCAACCTTCTCTGAGCGTTCGGGGTCCACGTGACGTGTCCATTTAGCCCATGGTGTGCAAAAAAGTGCCGCTCAGAGGTAAAACAACCCAACCCTTGACATTTACATAATCTGAGACTGTACGTGGCTGTTAATAGAGTCGCATAATACATATTAATGTACTTAAAGGACATATTTCTGTCTAGTAGGAAACACCTTTTTCCATGAAGGTCAAGCTATCCCGAAACTGACATCACTGCAAGGAAGGTGCGAAATTAATGGGAAATGCATGGTGACGTATTGTTGTATTCACTCAACTCTTTCATGGTTGGTAGCACGGTCTTAAAAAAAAAACGAAAAACAACCAGGTTATTTGATCACGAAATTTGTGGTGAAGTACCCACACGATTACCTTCGAATAATGCAAAGGCTAAGATTTGAGTCTTATGCAAGCAATGTGAGATTCTCTGAAACATTTAAATTGCAATTTGTTTCCATGGAATATCTCATGGTGGGTCAGCGTTGATCCCTAAATGCATCATCGCTCAGCCTTGGCTTTTACTTTACGTTACAAAAGATTAGGAGTTCCTTTTACAGGCTTTCCCAATACATATTTTAGGTACAGTCGCTCAAAAAAGTATCCGAACGCTACGGTTGATTGCAGAATTCAGAAAAAATATATGGCAAGGAATTTCTAAAAATAATCGTCGCCAGATATTTTTTCTGAATTCTGTAATTAACCATATTTTTTAATATATATAATGCGTATAATTAATATAATGCGTTTAATATATATAAATATATGCGTTTAATGTATATAATGCGTATAAAAAGATATTTTTGATATATATATATATAATGCGTATGAATATATAATGCAATGAATATGGAGAGTGTGCAATTACCGTTCACAGCAAACTGGAGCGGTTGCGGTTAATATTCACAGCACACTGGATCGTGTGAGCTCACAAAGACCTGGATCGTGTGAGCTCACAAAGACCTGGATCGTGTGGGCTCACTCACGGAAATATTGAGCGTGTGCAGTTACCGTGCAAAGCAAACTGGAGCGTGTGCAGTGACTGCACACGCTGCAGTTTGCTGTGAACGGTAACTGGAGCGTGTACAGTTGCTGTACACGCTCCAGATATTTTTCCTGAATTCTGTAATCACGTGACACGAAGGTTGCCAGATCACTAATTTCTAAAAAAGATCGTTGCCAGATATTTTTTCTGAATTCTGTAGTCAACCACAGTGTTCGAATACTTTTTTGAGCGCCTGTACGAGTCAGCCGTGGCTTTTTCAGATTGTGAACGAAGAAATAAGTGAGGCAAAAACTGACTCTTTTTCCCTTCTTTTCAACTGAAATAATTTTTTTTAAACATGAATTTAATATGGACGAATGAGAAATTGCATATAAACGTGGACACTGTCAAGATTTTGCTGCAAATGAAAGCAAATTTTCGTGTCCCTCGTGAAATCTTTAGTGCAAAACTTGCCGAAAATCAAAATATTTTGCAGAAAATCCATTTGTATGAAAAATGCACAAAATAACAGTGATTTGTTTTAAATGATCTCGTTATTCAAGTTTTATTTTGTGTTACTAGATATTAAGGCAATTATTATGTGTAGTAACATACAAAATATGCTCTAAATAAAGGGGCGGGGGTGGCTCAGTTGGTAGCGCGCCAGGCTCGTAATCTGTAGTTCCCAGGTTCGAGTCTCAGCTGGGTCAGCGTTGAGATTTATCTCCGCAAAATTCTCCGCCCTGCCCACGGTCAGTAGGAGACACCGATGGGCTTGGAAAGGCCGCCGTCCGTCGGATGGGAGGTTAAGCAGTGGCCCGTGTGCGGGAGAGCCATACCCTGTGCACGTTAAAGAACATGCTGGATGGCCTTGACGGGAGGCTACCATCTGTCTCCCAACAGCTGTTCCAGTGGGTCTCCTCCCCCAACCTTCTCTGAGCCTTCGGGGTCCATGTGACCTGGCCATTTAGCCCATGGTGTGCAAAAAAGTGCCGCTCAGAGGTAAAACAACCCAACCCAACATTGCTTCGACCAATGTCAATCAGGTCTGTTATGTTAGATTCTGGCTACAGCACCGCCACCTGTGGGAAGGCGATGTCACTTATGACAAAAAGTGATGGGCAGGATGTAGCTTTGTACAAGGAACAATATAGAAAGAAATACTCCCTCAAGCAGCTGCTTGCCACAGAGGTCTGACAGGAGCCTGTCAGTTTATATGCCATAGTAGAAGGTCTGAGAGGATGGCAGGACCTCAGCAGAAAACAACACGAACATCCATGCCTTACCCGGGACTCGAATCCAGGTCCCTTAGATCAGTAGCCAAGCGCGCTAACCACTCGGCCAGGCCAGGAACAATGCTGTAGAATAAATGCTCGTTTGTATAAAAAAAATCGGACATTACTTTCTGAGCGATCTTTGTATTTCTAAAACGAAATATATTTTTTTAAATGTAATACCATTTATGACAGTACAAATGTGTTTGTGGCCCGAGAATTATCTCCATTACGGAAACACAAAAAAAGGGCTACTTGCTGATTCCTATATATATAAAATATATTAAAAAAAAGAATGGCTCGTCTATGAAAAAAAGGCTGAACAACCCTGATATATGAGATCTGATTGGTCATCTAATAATTCGCTTGATAAGTGGTTAACTATGTATGTTTTGCTTTAATAAACAGGCAACTGTTATCTGCATGTGCGCAATGTTATACATTTAAAATCTCTAAATGAATAATTTCGAACAGTTCAGAGGAAAGTGGAAACTCTTTTCTCCCAGTGCCATGACAAGAGTGAATGATGATATCTCCTATGATCTGACGAGTTGCCTTGCAGCTAGAACTTTTTCTTTACCTCTTGGAGATTAATAAACGCCTTTAGTGTTTATGTTACCGCTAAAGCTCGAAAGCCGTTAATGTGAACATTACCTAGCTAATCTGCAGATTAACTGATTTGCTCCGTTAACGTGCGGAATCAAGAGTTTTCCGCATTTTACCTAGGTAATGTGCACATTAACGGCTTCCGTATCGTTAAAGTTCAAAAGTTTGTTTCTCTCATAGTGGTGAATCTCTTGAATATGTATCTTCGTGTTACGTGATTCACTCGTCCGCTTTATAAAAAA
Organism: Ryuthela nishihirai; assembly: GCA_038380435.1. NCBI lineage: Eukaryota > Metazoa > Arthropoda > Arachnida > Araneae > Heptathelidae > Ryuthela > Ryuthela nishihirai. Next base: position 40,642,926 of record JAWZYU010000011.1, on the reverse strand, counting down.
CTCCCCGGATGAGCGGAGGCCAAGTGAGAACGAATCGGTAAAGTGATTCATTCTTGATAACGAATCACTAAAATGATTCGTTCTCACTTGGCCTGCTCATTTTGGGGGCGTTTTTTATAATTCGGACGACTGATTCATGTTGACAGAGGGATGACCCTGGTTTCAACTCTACTCTCGGACACTAGATAAATAACTTTATGTTAATTTAAGCGTACAGAAACGTTCCTGTTGTTCCAGCAAAGATCTTATTTTCACTTTAACGAGTGCCTAGTAGGTAATGTGCAGATTATCCAGGTAATTTGCAGATTACCTAGGTTAATTGAGAAATGAAACAATTTTCCGCACGTTAACGGATCACCCTAGTTAATCTGCACAATACCTAGATAATCTGTAGAATAACTGATTTCTGCACTTTAGCGGTAACATTTATATTTAGATTTAGAGGAAACTTTTTTTATAATTTTTTCAAGTGAATGCGACTGAACTCCCTTTTGAGAATGTCGGTAAACGTAATGGAGACAGATAAAATTAGTAAACATATATATTTCGAGAATTTTTCAAGACACTTTCCTCAGACCTCTAAATCGGAGGGGAGGGGGAAAAACCTTAACTGTCGTAATGGTTACGCAGCTAGCGACTGTTCCAGGAAGGCAAAACTTTGTCAGTTGTGTTTGCTCTAGCTGAGGGTTGGGTTGTTTTACCTCTGAGCGACACTTTTTTGCACACCATGGGCTAAATGGCCAGGTCACATGGACCCCGAAGGCTCAGAGAAGGTTGGGGAGGGGACCCACTGGAACAGCTGTTGGGAGACAGATAGTAGTCTCCCGTCAAGGCCATCCAGCGTGTTCTTTAACGTGCACAGGGTATGGCTCTCCCGCACACGGGGCCACGGCTTAACGTCCCATCCGACGGACGGCGGCCTTTCCAAGCCCATCGGTGTCCTCTACTGACCGTGGGCAGGGCGGGGAATTTTGCGGAGATAAATCTCAACGCTGACCCAGCTGGGACTCGAACCTGGGAACTACAGATTACGAGTCTGGCGCGCTACCGACTGAGCCACCCCCGCCCCGCTCGAGCTGAGGAAGTGGTCATCCGCGACTTCGGTCTTGGTAGGGCATGTCCCTGTGTGTGATGGCCTGTGAAACTAAGAGTAGCTTCTACGATTCTTCACTGTTCTATGTGTCCAAATGAAATGAAAATGTTATACTGCAACGGAATTCCAGTCTCTTGGCCCTTTTTTTACGGCTTGATGGAGTCACATTCGACATTACGACAGTCCCGATTCCTTCCGTACATCTTGCCCTCAGGGCCGGATCTGGGGGCGGGCAGGCAAGGGGACCATGCCCCCCCCCACCTTCACAATGCTAATAAGGGTAATAGAGGGGAAAATCATTAAACTTATTTATGTCTTATGAATTTTTCAAGAAATATTTAGACCCGTGAAACGGAGGGGGAAATAGTATATTGCATTGGAAACCCAGTCTCTTCGCACCCCTTTTACATTTTTTCAGCTCGATTGTGTTTCTTGGCCTCCCCACCCCCTCGATTTTTCTCTAGATCCGGGACTGCTTACTTCCGTTTTTTATATATTCAAATCTGCCAACATGCAAAAAAAAAGACCAAAACTTTCTGCATAAAAATATATTAAAAGAAGTAAAAAATTGCCAGACATTTCAAATTTTCTTTACTGAGTCCCTAGCGAATACTACGGATTTGGAGTGCAACTTTCTTCTAATTCTTTTGCTCTTGTTTACGTGCAAGGGCGGGGCGGGGGTGGCTTAATCGGTAGCGCGCAAGGCTCGTAATCTGTAGTTCCCAGGTTCGAGTCCCAGCTGGGTCAGCGTTGAGATTTATCTCCGCAAAAATTCCCCCGCCCTGCCCACGGTCAGTAGAGGACACCGATGGGCTTGGAAAGGCCGCCGTCCGTCGGATGGGACGTTAAGCCGTGGCTCCGTGTGCGGGAGAGCCATACCCTGTTCACGTTAAAGAACACGCTGGATGGCCTTGACGGGAGGCTACCATCTGTCTCCCAACAGCTGTTCCAGTGGGTCCCCTCTCCCAACCTTCTCTGAGCCTTCGGGGTCCATGTGACCTGGCCATTTAGCCCATCGTGTGCAAAAAAGTGCCGCTCAGAGGTAAAGCAACCAACCAACCAACGTGCAAGGGTAATCAATAATAAGACCGTTTACTGATTGTCCATGCATGTATCTGAGTGCAGGAAAAAGAATTAGGAGAATGTTCTGGGACAGTGCTTTCGAAACTGTGTTGTTCAGCGCAAAATCGATAGTGGATTCAATGGCGAAAATAGGCTGTGTCCCTGTCAGCTTCCCACTTAATCTCTAATTAGTAGCTAAAGTCATGGTCAGGTCCCTTGAGAATAAAAATAAAATCCGATAAAAAGCTAATTATATTTGAAGTAATGATGCTGTAATTAAATGATTTCATAATTAACTAGCTAATCTTTCTTTCGATATTAAGAATAAAGTGATATTAATTGCATGTCAAATAACATGTTTGAAACGTTGTATCCAATTGAATTCTGAGTGTAAATGCGAGAAACCAAAGATTTGTTGAATTTGCTTACTTAGTTACTACTAAGACGGGGGTGGCTCAGTTGGTAGCGCGCCAGGCTCGTAATCTGTAGTTCCCAGGTTCGAGTCCCAGCTGGGTCAGCGTTGAGATTTATCTCCTCAAAAATTCCCCGCCCTGCCCACGGTCAGTAGGGGACACCGATGGGCTTGGAAAGGCCGCCGTCCGTCGGATGGATCGTTAAGCCGTGGCCCCGTGTGCGGGAGAGCCATACCCTGTGCACGTTAAAGAACACGCTGGATGGCCATGACGGGAGGCTACCATCTGTCTCCCAACAGCTGTTCCAGTGGGTCCCCTCCCCCAACCTTCACTGAGCCTTCGGGGTTCATGTGACCTGGCCATTTAGCCCATGGTGTGCAAAAAAGTGCCGCTCAGAGGTAAAACAACCCAACTCAACTACTAAGACACTTATTTGTCCATAACGCATTATTCACTTCATTCATGTTGAGCTACAAAGTAACATTACTTCGTCAAAGTCTAATATTAAGAGGAGAGGAACAGGGAAGTCGTTTTCTTTTGGTCCGTGAATTGTAGCCTACTTGTTCCGCCAAGGTGAAGCAAATTCAATTGCAGTGGACAGTTTTTTTTTTGGAATAGATTCTATGCTTAATCTTAACACGGAGTCAACTGAAACCGTTAATCCCAAATAAAATCCCCTTTTTTATAAATAATGTGAAGTGAATTACCATAAATAAAAATATTATTTGTACTGTGATAAAAAATAACAACGGATCAGGTCAATGGTTAGGTTGTGTCACCTCTAATCGGCACGAGCGCTCAGAGAATGTTGAAGGAAGGCGACCCACTGGACAGCTGTTAGGAGATAGACGGGAGCTTTCCTTCAAGGTATCTACAGTGTTCTTTAACATTCACAGGGTATGGCTCTCTCGAACTCGGAGCCGCGGCTTAACGTCTCATTCGACGGAGACCTTTCCAAGCACGTCGGTGTCTCCTACTACGAGGGAAGTCAAACTACCTCTCGGAAGTTGTTGTTTTATCTTAAGCTGCACTTTTTTGCACACCATGGGCTAAATGGCCAGGTCACATGGACCCCGAAGGTTCAGAGAAGTTGGGGGAGGGGACCCACTGGAACAGCTGTTCCAGTGGGTCCCTTCCCCCAACCTTCCAGCCCAGTTGTTCCTCTTATTCTGGCATTCACAGCTGTTGGGAGACAGATGGTAGCCTCCCGTCAAGGCCATCCAGCGTGTTCTTTAACGTGCACAGGGTATGGCTCTCCCGCACACGGGGCCACGGCTTAACGTCCCATCCGATGGACGGCGGCCTTTCCAAGCCCATCGGTGTCCCCTACTGACCGTGGGCAGGGCGGGGAATTTTGCGGAGATAAATCTCAACGCTGACCCAGCTGGGACTCGAACCTGGGAACTACAGATTACGAACCTGGCGCGCTACCTACTGAGCCACCCCCGCCCCACCTCTCAGAAGTAAAACAGCACAATATCATTAAGAATGTAAGACATAAATAGCCGACTTCTTTCTTAGACTGAAAGTTGTGGAAGAGATGCTTTTTCAAATGACTATAAATTTCAATCAAATGTTTCAATCTTCTGGGAGTGTGTGGGATTATTTTCGGAGTTTTTTTTGCATTGATAGGAGAGAGAGAAGACCTTCCCGGTATCCTAGTGGTTAGTGTGCTTGATTTCTGATGAAAGGGACATTGGGTTCGAGTCACAGATAAGGCGTGGATATTTCCTTTCTGTGTAGTCGTTCTTCTGAGGTCTCGCCTTGGTCACAGACCTCTATGGGGTAATATATTGACAGTTTCCTGTCATACCTCTGTGGCAAGCAGCTGCTTGAAGGATAATTTGTCATTTTTATAGGGGAGATAAAGCACTTACAGCTAGCCCGCCTGTTGATATCAAGACACTGACAACCATACCAAAAATAACGAAATCGTTTTAGTTTTAATTTGTAACTGTATCACTTGTCTTTATAGATATTTTTATCTGAAAAATATGTTTCAAGACTTAGAAATTTTTCGCAGATGGTACCACGGAATTAATATGACCCCAGCGATATTTGAACTTAGGAATAATTATTAAGCTGATGTGATTATTATTATTTAAATTGCAATGAATAATAATTTTTTGATACTGAATTTTTGATATATCCGAATGGTTAGCGTGCTTGGCTACTGATCTAAGGGACCTGGGTTCGAACCCCGGGTAAGGCATGGATGTATGTGTCGTTTTTCTGCTGAAGTCCTGCCATCCTCTCAGACCTTCTACTATGGCATATAAACCGACAGGCTCCTGTCAGACCTCTGTGGCAAGCAGCTGCTTGAGGGGGTATTTATTATTATTATTATTAGTATTATTATTATTATTTGTATTGACCCAAGGTACTACTTAGAGTTTACAGCTCCTTGTTGTAATATATATGGTACAAAAAGGCGGAGAGTTATAATCTTAAAATATTTAAGTAGGCTATACTGTATATAAGTCTTAGTAGTCGTTATTCCGTGTGACGGCTCTTTGTTTATTTATTTCAATACAAGGCGGAACTGGCAAATTTGCTTTGATGAACGTTTTTTTATAGTGTTCTGCCACATTTTTTGTTCTAATAGAGGATGAATGCCTTGTCATCTTTTCCGTTGACCAATCGTTGTTCCAGAAAGCAAAGAGAGCAATGATCTATTGAAATATGATGAATAAAAAGTGAGAATTAAATGAGGGTGAACGATAAAAAAAACTTGTTTTTTAAATTGCTAAGCGATTACTTTTTAACTAAAAACGATAGCGACCGTGCTTAACTGAAGTGCGAAATAAAAAGAAAAGTCTCTATAAGTGGATATGTGGATATAATAGGGGATAGCGATAACAATGAAAAGACAGCAGATGTTCGATCTCGAAAATACCAAAAAAAAAGTTACAAAGCTTTTTTATGAAAGGAATAAAAATAACCGAGGCACATAAAAGAAGCGCTGTTTGTACAATATATGAGGGAAACTTGTCATTTTAATGCTTTCTCCAATGTATCATTCGTTAATCATCACAAACACGGTCTTCATTGTTCGTCCTCATCATTCTCTAATCGCTGTACTGAAGTTTAAAGTCATCTAACAAAAAGAAATACTTTTTGTTTTCTCAGGCTCTGTTAGTACAGGGACGTGCTGCCATAACTTTTCCCTGCTGGTCGAGGGACAAGATAAGAGATAAAATGCTCGCTAAAAGTAGTCGGAGGAGCTAAAACGAAAAGAATTTTCTAGAATTAAAACTGGAAGTCGGTCGTTGAGAATACAGTAGCCAAATCACAAAGTCACGAAATCACCAATCCCCGTCCATTAGCCCCTGGGGTGAAATTAACCCCGCCTACATAATTCACTTACTGCGTGGAGCTGGAGATCGTAAACAGCTGTCTGGCGAGGGTGAGATGTGCAGAAGGAGTCGGGACTGTCGTAAAAGCTGGCTGGGCTAGTCGTGCTCCTACTTAGTGTTACGTGAGGGCTGATTTAGTGCATTTGGATGCTGCACTCCTGAAGATTGCTGAGCGGCATGGAGATGGGCAGAAGTTTCTGAACTAGAATTTCAGAAGAAGACTGCTGCAAAGAAGATAGAGTTCATCTTTCTACTGTGACTGCCGCGAAACTCTCTGGAAAGTTATTCAGAATTATACTTCGGTTTCAGCACTTATTTCATATTTAGAAACAATTTCGAAAGTCGACTCTAAGGAGTGAGATTTGACTGATTTTTTTTTTTTCGACTAAAGAATTTATTCCAAAGGAAACTTTTGATTCTCACTTTTTTATTCTACGTAGTAAAGTCAATATTATTCATTCTTTTTTTTCTTCCTGAAAAAAATGTTCGCATCTTAACGTTTAACAAACTTCGCAATTTACATCATCTGCCCGTTGGTTGAGATTGAGAGAACACGTTCAACTGATATTTTCGGGAGAGAACTAGTAATAAAATCATATTGCTGCAGGATGCCAAATCGGTTTTAATAAAAAAAAATTAAGGATATTATTACACGAATTTCATCTGCATTTATGAATCATAGTAACATTGTTTAGCTGTTCGTGATTAGAAATTGTTAATAATACCATACTGTGTAAACTAAAAATTATATAAAATAATAAATAAATACCCCCTCAAGCAGCTGCTTGCCACAGAGGTCTGACAGGAGCCTGTCAGTTTATATGCCAAAGTAGAAGGTCTGAGAGGATGGCAGGACCTCAGCAGAAAAACAACACACACACATCCATGCCTTTCCCGGGGCTAGAACCCGGTCCCTTAGATCAATAGCCTACACACTATATATAGTGTATATATTATAATTTACACACGAAAAATAGTGTGTAAACTGTAAAATTGTAAGAAACCTATCAAGCAATCAAAAAGTCTTTTACCATGAGTTCATAATAATGACACTAAATCTTTGATTGTCCTTCATGAGATCGTTAAAAAAGTTTTATCGGTGACTGTAAGAAGTGTTTGCTACACTATAATACAGGGTGTCCCGAAAAATAATGGTGAAGTTTCGAGAACTGATATGTAGGAAAATAATATACATATTCAAGAAAGCAACATTTTAATTGAAAGCTTATTTCAAATAGTTTTGAATATAATTTAAGACCCTATGTGCACCGTTCGTGATTCCGCATGTGTCCAATCAGTATTTCACTTCTTGCCATGCACGCTGCAGCATGTCTCTTGTTACTTGTCCAGTTGTTCCTCTTATTCTGGAGCGGGGGTGGCTCAGTCGGTAGCGCGCCAGGCTCGTAATCTGGGAAACGGATAAATATCAGTTGAACGTGTTCTCTCAATCTCAACCAACGGGCAGATGATGTAAATTGCGAAGTTTGTTAAATGTTAAGATGCGAACATTTTTTTCAGGAAGAAAAAAAAGAGTGAATAATATTGATTTTACTACGTAGAATAAAAAAGTGAGAATCAAAAGTTTCCTTTGGAATAAATTCTTTAGTCGAAAAAAAAAATCCATCAAATCTCACTCCTTAGTGTCGACTTTCGAAATTGTTTCTAAATATGAAGTAGTTCCCAGGTTCGAGTCCCAGCTGGGTCAGCGTTGAGATTTATCTCCGCAAAATTCCCCGCCCACGGTCAGTAGGGGACACCGATGGGCTTGGAAAGGCCGCCGCCCGTCGGATGGGACGTTAAGCCGTGGCCCCGTGTGCGGGAGAGTCATACCCTGTGCTCGTTAAAGAACACGCAGCATGGCCTTGACGGGAGGCTACTACCATCTGTCTCCCAACAGCTGTTCTAGTGGGTCCCCTTCCCCAACCTTCTCTGAGCCTTCGGGGTCCATGTGACCTGACCATTTAGCCCATGGTGTGCAAAAAAGTGCCGCTCAGAGGTAAAACAACAACAACAACTTCTGAGAGGTAGTTTTACTTCCCTCGTAGTAGGAGACACCGACGTGCTTGGAAAGGTCTCCGTGGAATCGATGTATCTGAAAATATATTTGAGAGTAAGGAGATTTGATTTTTTTCAAAAGATTAAAAAATGTGTAATCAGTAAGTTAATATTAATAGGATAGAACCAAGTAATAAAAATCAGTGGTATATTTTGTATCAATGCCTAAATAAATAAAATAAATGCCCCCTCAAGCAGCTGCTTGCCACAGAGGTCTGACAGGAGCCTGTCAGTTTATATGCCACAGTAGGAGATCTGAGAGGATGGCAGGACCTCAGCAGAAACGACACACACATCCATGCCTAAATTCCGGGGCTCGAACCCAGGTCCCTTAGATCAGTAATCAAGCGTGCTAAGGAGTTAATAAATGTTTTAAAAGCATAAAAATAAAAAAGAAAGAAAGAAAGAGTTTAAAGCATTTATATTTGGGTGGGAGGGGAGGTTGAACTCCCAAATCCTCCTCCTAAAATACGCTACTTGATAGGATCCGAACCCGCAACCTTATGGATGAGGATCCCATTCCCTGTGAAACACAATTTTTTCAACTAACCTCTCAATTGTTCATGAAAACATTTATGTACCCAGTTCAACTGATACATTTAAACTTATTAAATATGCTGTTTACAAAACTTCATATAAGATTTAACTTAATATTTTTTATCACAAAAAAATTGCTTGTTCGGTTTAATTTTTTTGCAGCGTAAATGGGAACTCCACTGGTAGAAAAGAACTGGGAATGCAAAGAAATAAACCACATTTAGTTTGAAAAATAATTTTACGTTTTTCCATAATTGTAGTTTCAATTTACCATAGTAATCTCATAGCGTAGTTAAATATCCATTAATCACATTCAGTTGGGTTGGGTTGTTTTACCTCTGAGCGGCACTTTTTTGCACACCATGGGCTAAATGGCCAGGTCACAAGGACCCCGAAAGCTCAGAGAAGGTTGGGGGAGGGGACCCACTGGAACAGCTGTTGGGAAACAGATGGTAGCTTCCCGTTAAGGCCATCCAGCGTGTTCTTTAACGTGCACAGGGTATGGCTCTCCCGCACACGGGGCCACGGCTTAACGTCCCATCCGACGGACGGCGGCCTTTCCAAGCCCATCGGTGTCCCCCTGCTGACCGTGGGCAGGGCGGGGAATTTTGCGGAGATAAATCTCAACGCTGACCCAGCTGGGACTCGAACCTGGGAACTACAGATTACGAGACTGGCGCGCTACCGACTGAGCCACCCCCGCCCCAATCACATTCAGAGAAAACCTGTTTTCAATTCACTTTTGGAATTTCCGCTTTTGTGATTCTAATATCGAATATCAAACGATCAACACAATCTTTTCCTTTTCAGTTTGTAGCTGAGTCATTTTATCTAAGAAAACAAGGCACAGAAAAATATACTGTACCTTTCTCTAAGCTTTTCGACACAGCAAAGAGAAATAATAATAATAAAAAAAACTGCTTAATTTCCATTCTATTGATGAATTATTTTTTCATAGTTTTCTATAGAAATGATGTCTCTCTGCGGCTTTGCAAGAAATCAAACCGCTTTCGAGAAAAGGAATCCATTAGAGCGAGAAAAACGAAACGAAAAAAAAAATGTTCTATGGTCTTGCTTTTTATTTCCGTTTTTTTTTTAAGAACTCGTTCCTTTCCCCCTAATCTATACTCTATAAAATGATTCAACCTGAAAAGTCCTTTCTTTTAAAATATCAAGTCGGTTGTAAAAGAGACAGGAAGAAACCGAAATATTAAGTTTTAGTTGGAAGGAATCGGAATTCAAAGAGAAAAAAAAAAACGAAGAAGAATTTCTCTTCTCTTGTGTGAGACGACATTTTTGAGTCACTGCAGAGCAGAGAGAATCAACAAGAAAGGATTGCACGAAACCGTCTCTCGTACGTTATGTGAGTTTTGATGTTGCAGTGGCTTTTCACTGAGTCTTTATTTATATGGAATCGACACGAGTCGTGACAAATGGGGAGGAGAATTTCAACGGCAGAAACGTGATAGGACTAGCAAGACCACACACGTTGGCTTCCGTTTTCTCGAAGAACTAGAGAAACAGTAAACTTCAATCTGATCCGTAGGGAAGACGAAGAAAAGTTAGTCTGTTAGGAAGGAGATAAGTAAAAGATTGTACTCGAATCTTGTCTCGTAGTGTATCAGTGGATTTCGAATTTTTCGAGTCTGCTTAGTGTTTTATAAACTCGTATCTTTGGCTTTCACTGATGTTTTAAATGCGCGAGTGTTCTTAAACTTGTTTCTGCACCCTTGTACACAGTTGGGTTGTTTTACCTTTGAGCGGCACTTTTTTTTGCACACAATGGGCTAAATGGCCAGGTCACAAGGACCCCGAAGACTCAGTGAAGGTTGGGGGAGGAGACCCACTGGAACAGCTGTTGGAAGACAGATGGTAGCCTCCCGTCAAAGCCATCCAGTGTGTTCTTTAACGTGCACAGGGTATGGCTCTCCCGTAAACGGGGCCACGGCTTAACGTCCCATCAGACGGACGGCGACCTTTCCAAGCCCATCGGTGTCTCCTACTGACCGTGGGCAGGGCGTGGAATTTTGCGGAGATAAATCTCAGCTGGGACTCGAACCTGGGAACTGCAGATTACGAGCCTGGCGCGCTACCGACTGAGCCACCCTCGCCTCCTTGTAGACAGAATCAGGGGAGTAGTAAGAGAGATACTGTTAAATTAATGTTACTTTGAAAAAATGTCATTGATGGACATAACTATTAAGAACTTTTTGCATTTATATTTTTTATTTAAATAATGATTTATTTAAAACTTTCAATATATTTTTGAGCTTTCCCCCTCCTTGGGATTGACGGTTTTCACGCACTCTCCTAGAGTTTGTCAGTTTCCATACAATTCACCCCCCTCCCACACTTATCACCTGAATTTTCATTCAAGTATTCGTGCTACCCTTCAATTACCGAGGTATAAACTTTTTAATTCGAATGATGAATTTATACCTTCAAGACAGTTTTGGAGGTTCATTTGTTACAACTGCTTAAATTCATCTTTCATGTTTATAAATGGCATTGATTCACTTCATTAGCAATTGACCTGGATTCAAATCAAAGGGTTACAGTGCAATCTCTTATGTGCAGGATTGGGTTGTTTTACCTCTGAGTTGCGTGTTTGTGTACCCAGTGGGCTAAATATCCATGTCAGAGGGGTCTCAAGGTCTCAGAAAAGGTTCGGGACCCTTTTCTGAGCCCTTAATTTGATCCACCTCGCGTGAAGGTCATCCAACGTGTTCTTTGATGTGAACATGGCATAGCTGATTTGCACGCGGTACCAAGTCTTCACGTCTCATCCGTCGGACAATGGTATTCCCAACTCTATCATTGTTTCCTTTCTCAGGGAAAGCAGGGTAAGGTTTAATGGAGATACACTTCAATCTTGGCACACTTGGGATTCGAACCTGAAAACTGCGGTTACAAATCTGGTGCTCTTCTGACTGAGCCAAACTTTCCCATGTATGAAAGAAAACTTAGGGTTGGGTTGTTTTACCTCTGAGAGGCATTTTTTTGCACACAATGGGCTAAATGGCCAGGTCACATGAATACCGAAGGCTCAGAGAAGGTTGGGGGAGGGGACCCACTGGAACAGCTGTTGGGAGACAGATGGTAGCCTCTCGTCAAGGCCATCCAGCGTGTTCTTTAACGTGCACAGGGTATGGCTCTCCCGCACACGGGGCCACGGCTTAACGTCCCATCCGACGGACGGCGGCCTTTCTAAGCCCATCGGTGTTCCCTACTGACCGTGGGCAGGGCGGGGGAATTTTGCGGAGATAGAAAACTTACGTAAGGATATTAAAGTATATTACTTATTAGAGACATATTTTTACATATTATGGAGATGTGCTTCTTCTCCACCCGCCTCTCCCTTCAAGGTCTCAGAAAAGGTTCGGGATGATGGTTGCTCCACCCCAGGAGGACACATCTCGCAGTGTGGAAACTATTGTTCTAGATATTTGGCTATTGGTAAGTTTTTTTAACAATTTAATTTTTCGGCAATCAGCAGGTTGTGTCGAAATAAAAAAATCTGACTTTGTGAACAGTGGAAAAATGCCGACTGAAACAGAAAATTTTGGTTTTCGCATTTTATCTGAAAACTGAGTCTGTTAAAGCACGTTTTTTTATGAAGCGAAATAAAACAAATTTATTTTCAGTTAATTGAATGAAGAACGTATCTCAGTCTTGCCAAACCTTTTTGCATTGCATGTTTGGTCACTCGTTGTCTAGAATTCTAGATAAGGGTAGAAACCTTTAGAGGTTCAGGAAAAAAAAAATGGGGCGGGGGTGGCTCAGTCGGTAGCGCGCCAGGCTCGCAATCTGTAGTTCCCAGGTTCGAGTCCCAGCTGGGTCAGCGTTGTGATTTATCTCCGCAAAATTCCCCGCCCTGCCCACGGTCAGTAGCGGACACCGATGGGATCAGATATTTTCACTTAGGCAGATTCTTGAGAAATGTTTAGAGTTTCAGAAACCTTTGGTTGCTAGCTTTGTTGATTTCAAAAAGGCTTTCGACTCTGTTGATCGTCATAATTTGTGGTTGATTGTGAGATCACATGGTATACCAGACAAGTTAGTTAACATTATGAAAGCTCTCTATAATAACACTGAGTCGTGTGTGAGAGTTGGTAAGGCTTGTAGCAATTGGTTTAGCATTACTTCTGGTGTTCGACAAGGGTGCATTTTGTCTCCTTTTCTCTTTAGCTTGGTTATTGATTATGTTATGCGAAATTCACTTCAAGGGAAAGATTTTGGCCTTAAATGGGCTGGAGATACGAAAATTTCTGATTTAGATTATGCTGATGATTTAGCCCTTTTGGCAAATGATGTTGATGAGATGAACTCTTTCATTCGAGCTGTTGATGAGACTGGTAGTAGAGTTGGTTTGGTTATAAACAGAGAGAAAACTAAAGTGATGAAAATTGGTCAGGCAGGCTGTGATTCAGTTAATCTGAATGGTTGCAGTCTTGAGCAGGTGTCACAGTTTAATTATCTTGGGAGCTATGTAACAGATAATGGTGATGTGCGGCATGAGATTAACAGACGAATAGGGATTGCTGCCGGGACTTTTAAGAATCTATGGAGAGTGTGGAGAAATAGGCGTATACACCTAAAGACTAAAATTAGACTGTATAATAGTTTGGTTCTTTCTAGGGTTAGTTATGGTAGTGAAACTTGGACACTTTGTAAACAAGATAACAAGAAACTAAAAGCGTCTTCTCTGATTGCTTTTGATTCCAGATGCTTACGCAGTATCTTGGGCATTAGGTGGTTCAACTTTGTAACTAATGATGAGATTAGGCAAAGGAGTTTGCAACCTCTTTTAAGCAGCATATTGTGCAGAGAGAGACTCCGTTGGTTTGGCCATGTTGCCCGTATGAATAATTATAGAATGGTGAATAGGGTTATGAGCAGTGTGCCTAAAGGCCGCAGAAAGAAGGGGAGACCTAGGATGCGGTGGGCAGACAATGTCAAACAGGACCTTGTTGGAATTGGTGTGCAGTGGCCAGATGCAGTAGATGTAGCTCAGGATAGACTTGCTTGGAGAACTAAATTGCACGCTCTGGTTGGACCTCCGTAGCCCATGGCTGCTTGAGGATGATGATGATGATGCGCAAAATGGATAGAGACAGTGGTATAGTAACAAATTTATCGTTTCTAATTATTCTTCATTTAATCTCCTTTGGGAGATTGTAAAACAAAAATTCTACACATAAAAATGCATATAAATATGGATTCGAAAAATGATATTCTAATGAATAGTTTTTATGAAGCAAAATATATTTATATATATATTATAATATACAAATATATTAATAAAGAGAGAGAGATAAGTAAAAATGAGTGATAAAAGTGTCAGCAATTTAAACTTAAAAAAAAAAGAGCTTGAAGTATTTAGATTAGAGGATCAGTTGAGATCCAAGCCAAATGGCACTTTTTGCTTTCCCTGTGATCGTTCTTGGGTAAACTGTACATTATATGAAAGGTTGAATAATTTTTCTAGGCAAAAGTCATATCTCTTTTCTTCATCTATTAATTTTTAGTGATGTCGCTTAAAGTAAATCAAAATCGTTTCTTCTTCTAACAGATTTCTGTTTACAATAAATTCAGCATGAAAATATTCCCCATTACAGTATTATATATTATTTTTGCTTCTACATTTCAGACATAGAAGAGGAAGAAAATTTCAAATTTATAATGATGACTGAAAAACTATTTGTATTCGTAGTAAATAATTTTCTAAGTTGGTTTACTTTTAGTAAAACTAAATTTTATGAAGAAAGTGTGTTATTTGGCATCTTAATTTCTTATATTTAATTATTTTAATTTCGAAATATCCTAATTTAAAATTCCTTCTAGTGTCGCATTGGTTGGGCAGGTGATGGACGCATGTGTGGACCCGACAGTGACTTGGATGGATGGCCAGACTTTCCTCTCAGTTGCAATGCTCCTCGATGCAGAGCCGTGAGTATTATTTTTTATCCTCATAGATTGATGATGTATGCACGTTGATATATGTATGGTCTGTTCGCTACATATATATGCGATAAAAACAAAATAATAACAGCAAATATAACCTAAAATCAAATTAAAAAAAATGCATTCATGTTAGAAAACAAATTTATGACACAGTGCTACTCAATTCGAAGATATATAAATATATAACACTATTACACTGTAATACCTTCCTTTTAGCAATTCTTACTGTCCGTGCAATTGAAAGTCATCACCAGAGTCATCAGTAGCATGCCAGGCTCGTAATCTGTAGTTCCCAGGTTCGAGTCCCAGCTGGGTCAGCGTTGAGATTTATCTCCGCAAAATTCCCCGCCCTGCCCACGGTCAGTAGGGGACACCGATGGGCTTGGAAGGGCCGCCGTCCGTCGGATGGGACGTTAAGCCGTGGCCCCGTGTGCGGGAGAGCCATACCCTGTGCACGTTAAAGAACACGCTGGATGGCCTTGACGGGAGGCTACCATCTGTCTCCCAACAGCTGTTCCAGTGGGTCCCCTCCCCCAACCTTCTCTGAGCCTTCGGGGTCCATGTGACCTGGCCATTTAGCCCATGGTGTTAAAAAAAGTGCCACTCAGAGGTAAAACAACCCAACCCAACCCATCAGTAGCAAAAGATTAAAGGCAAACAAATAGTCATAAATTTACTGTGCAGTGTGATATTTATGTTCAGGCTGTCCCCTTGCTCGACCCATGTTTCTAGCAGTTATTACTGGCGATCACTTGCTGATTGGCTATCGCCAAGGGATTAGTTTTTTAACATTTTTTTTTCACTCTTCGCATTAATTCCATGCACCACTGTGTCGAAGCGTTTCGAAACCATAGATTCATTACCAAGACATTATTCTCGACCACGTGATCGGAGGTTATATATTAGGGGTGAAGGGAACCTGGTGTCCAGGCTTCTTGGGTTGTGGTAGAACCATTTTTTTGGTTGGCGGTCCACTCTTGTTCCGGGAGCTGTCTGTCTTATTCTTTTGCTATTGAGGACTCTGGTAAAAATTCAATTTCATGGATAGAATCAATTTCTAAAAGAAAGTTGGGTTGTTTTACCTCTGAACGGCACTTTTTTGCACACCATGGGCTAAATGGCCAGGTCACATGGACCCCGAAGGCTCAGAGAAGGTTGGGGCAGGGGACCCACTGGAACAGCTGTTGGGAGACAGATGGTAGCCTCCCGTCAAGGCCATCCAGCGGGTTCTTTAACGTGCACAGGGTATGGCTCACGGCTTAACGTTCCATCCGACGGACGGCCACCTTTCCAAGCCCATCGGTGTCCCCTACTGACCGTGGGCAGGGCGGGGAATTTTGCGGAGATAAATCTCAACGCTGACCCAGCTGGGACTCGAATTTGGGAACTACAGATTACGAGTTGGCGCGCTACCGACTGAGCCACCCCCGCCCCCATTCTAAAAGAAGGACTTTACAGTGTAATAGTGTTAGAGATGTATATATCTTCCAACATTTACGCTAATTTTGGAAATTGCTTTCTTTTTAATAGTATTTTTCGAAATGTACACAGATAAAGCTTAAAATAGGACTTAGTATTAGCAAATTTACCCGGCATTGCTAGGATTCTTAAATCAATTAAATATTTTCAAACAAATTACAAATATATTATTCAGATAGCAAATTTAAAATTACAAATTCTCTTAAATACATTCGTATTTAGTATATTTTGATAATATGCCATAATACTCCTGTGTAGTATATGTCTATAATTTTTTCACTGCTCAAAGTGAAAATCGCAACACCACGAAGGGAGGGATGTGCATGCCCGAAACTGACAGGACGAAAGCTATGAGGATAGATGTGCAAATGATTAAAAAACGGAATGCGAGAACACAAGGTCGTTGCGTTTATTGCAGATTCATCAGTACATAGTAGGCCCACCTCAGACCAAAGAATGTAGAGGGAGAAGAAGTTAAGCTTCCATAGAGATTAATGTAAAATCGAGTATCGTGCATTTGGCGTGGAGGTGAAACGAACATTACAGGGGACGAACGCTTTTGTAATTACATGTTACTGTCAACTTCCATTCTCTTCGCTTTTCCTATGTAATAATTTCCCATTGATATCCTTACAGAGTATATTAATATCAATTCTGTTTCCTGTTTATATGGTAGGGGCGGGGGGTGGCTCAGTTGGTAGCGCGACAGGCTCGTAATCTGTAGTTCCCAGGTTCGAGTCCCAGCTGGGTCAGCGTTGAGATTTATTTCCGCAAAATTCCCCGCCCTGCCCACGGTCAGTAGGGGACACCGATGGGCTTGGAAAGGCCGCCGTCCGTCGGATGGGACGTTAAGCCGTGGCCTCGTGTGTGGGAGAGCCATACCCTTTGCACGTTAAAGAACACGTTGGATGGCCTTGACGGGAGGCTACCATCTGTCTCCCAACAGCTGTTCCAGTGGGTCCCCTCCCCCAACCTTCTCTGAGCCTTCAGGGTCCATGTGACCTGGCCATTTAGCCCATGGTGTGCAAAAAAGTGCCGCTCAGAGGTAAAACAACCCAACTCAACTGTTTATATGCAACCAAGAAAGCTTCTAATTGTAATAATTTATTCTATAAATTAACTTCAGGCTAATTTGAAATTTTCTCTATTCGTTCAATTTATAATTGTTGATTCAACGAAAAATAATTTCAATGTAGAAAATAAACCTTCAAAATCATGATATTATTTTTTTCAAATACAAAGTGCAGTTACTTTTTTTCCTTTTTTAAAATATAAATTTTTTGTTGCATAATTCCTTTGCCCTTTATTGTTTGCTTCCCAGCTTAAACGAATGCACGATTCGAATCGAAACACCACTTGAGGTCGCCACTTACGCTTTGTCAAAGCTGAACTTCTTTTCCTTATACGTTCTTTGCCTCGGGGGAGGTTATATAAGCCTGTAGACGTTTCGGCATTCCATCAGTCAGATGGTTAATGGTGTATTGAGATATGACGTTCCAAACAGCATTCAATTGGGTACGCAGCTATACCAGATTCGCCGCAGGAAATAGCTGGCGTCCCACAGATGCTCAATGGACGATAAGTACGGGGAGTAGGGCCATCATGGGAGAATGTCCACACGTGGAGACTGCACGTGCAGTGTGTAGGGTGACGTTGTCCTGCTGCAGAATCAATCCAGGATGGTAGTAAGGAAAGGTCATGCCACAGGATTAACGATGTCATCGATATAAGAAGTGTCCAGGAGTGGCATCATTTTGGAGCAGAAGTATCCGCGCCATATGTAATTGCACACCATGCCATTGTACCATGATGTGGAGCTGGATGGCAGCTACATGAATAGACTTCCTCATGTCGTTACCGACATCATGTTGACAAACGGCCATCTGGCATGCCGAAAGAGAATCAAGACTCATCTGTGAACAACAATTTCCTCCATTCCCTACATCTGTGAACAACAATTTCCTCCATTCCCTACATCTGTGAGCAACAATCTTTTCCATTCCTTACATCTGTGAACAACAATCTCCTTCATTCCCTACATCTGTGAACAACAATCTCCTCCTTTCCCAGATCTGTAAACAACAATCTCCTCCATTCGTACATCTGTGAACAACAATCTGCTCCATTCCCTACATCTGTGAACAACAATCTCCTCCATTCCCTACATCTGTGAGCAACAATCTTTTCCATTCCTTACATCTGTGAGCAACAATCTCCTGCATTCCCTACATCTGTGAACAACAATCTCCTCCGTTCCTAGATCTGTAAACAACAATCTCATCCATTCCTCCATTCCCAATCTCATCCATCTGTGAACAACAATCTCCTCCATTCCCTATATCTGTGAACAACAATCTCATCCATTCCCTACATCTGTGAACAACAATCTCCTCCGTTCCCAGATCTGTAAACAACATTCTCCTCCATTCGTACATCTGTGAACAACAATCTCCACCATTCCCTATATCTGTGAACAACAATCTCATCCATTCCCTTCATCTGTGAACAACAATCTGTTCCGTTCCCTACATCTGTGAACAACAAACTCTTCCATTCCCTACATCTGTGAACAACAATCTCTTCCATTTCCTACATCTGTGAACAACAATCTCCTCCATTCCCTACATCTGTGAACAACAATCTCCTCCATTCCCTACATCTGTGAACAGCAATCTCCTCCGTTCCCAGATCTGTAAACAACAATCTCCTGCATTTCCTACATTTGTGGATAACAATCTCCTCCATTCCCTACATCTGTGAACAACAATCTCCTCCGTTTCCAGATCTGTAAACAACAATCTTCTCCATTCGCTACATCTGTGAACAACAATCTGCTCCATTCCCTACATCTGTGAACAACAATCTCCTCCATTCCTTACATCTGTGAGCAACAATCTTTTCCATTCCTTACATCTGTGAACAACAATCTCTTCCGTTCCCTACATCTGTGAACAACAATCTCTTCCGTTCACTACATCTGTGAACAACAATCTCTTCCATTTCCTACATCTGTAAACAACAATCTCCTCCATTCGTACATCTGTGAACAACAATCTCCTCCATTCGTACATCTGTGAACAACAATCTCCTCCATTCCCTATATCTGTGACCAACAATCTCATCCATTCCCTACATCTGTGAACAACAATCTCCTCCGTTCCCAGATCTGTAAACAACAATCTCTTCCATTCGTACATCTTTGAACAACAATCTCCTCCATTCCCTATATCTGTGAACAACAATCTCATCCATTCGTACATCTGTGAACAACAATCTCCTCCATTCCCTATATCTGTGAACAACAATCTCATCCATTCGTACATCTGTGAACAACAATCTCCTCCATTCCCTATATCTGTGAACAACAATCTCATCCATTCACAACATTCTCCTCCGTTCCCAGATCTGTAAACAACAATCTCCTCCATTCTACATCTGTGAACAACAATCTCCTCCATTCCCTATATCTGTGAACAACAATCTCATCCATTCCCTACATCTGTGAACAACAATCTCTTCCGTTCCCTACATCTGTGAACAACAATCTCTTCCGTTCCCTACATCTGTGAACAACAATCTCTTCCATTTCCTACATCTGTGAACAACAATCTCTTCCATTCCCTACATCTGTGAACAACAATCTCCTCCATTCCCTACATCTGTGAACAACAATCTCCTCCATTCCCTACATCTGTGAACAACAATCTCCTCCATTCCCTACATCTGTGAACAACAATCTCCTCCGTTCCCAGATCTGTAAACAACAATCTCCTGCATTTCCTACATCTGTGGATAACAATCTCCTCCATTCCCTACATCTGTGAACAACAATCTCCTCCGTTTCCAGATCTGTAAACAACAATCTCCTCCATTCGCTACATCTGTGAACAACAATCTGCTCCATTCCCTACATCTGTGAACAACAATCTCCTCCATTCGCTACATCTGTGAACAACAATCTGCTCCATTTCCTACATCTGTGAACAACAATCTCCTTCATTCCCTACATCTGTGAACAACAATCTCCTCCGTTCCCAGATCTGTAAACAACAATCTCCTCCATTCGTACATCTGTGAACAACAATCTCCTCCATTCCCTACATCTGTGAGCAACAATCTTTTCCATTCCTTACATCTGTGAGCAACAATCTCCTTCATTCCCTACATCTGTGAACAACAATCTCCTCCGTTCCCAGATCTGTAAATAACAATCTCATCCATTCCTCCATTCCCAATCTCATCCATCTGTGAATATCCTCCATTCCCAATCTCATCCATCTGTGAACAACAATCTCCTCCATTCCCTATATCTGTGAACAACAATCTCATCCATTCCCTACATCTGTGAACAACAATCTCCTCCGTTCCCAGATCTGTAAACAACAATCTCCTCCATTCGTACATCTGTGAACAACAATCTCCACCATTCCCTATATCTGTGAACAACAATCTCATCCATTCCCTTCATCTGTGAACAACAATCTTTTCCGTTCCCTACATCTGTGAACAACAATCTCTTCCGTTCCCTACATCTGTGAACAACAATCTCTTCCATTTCCTACATCTGTGAACAACAATCTCCTCCATTCCCTACATCTGTGAACAACAATCTCCTCCATTCCCTACATCTGTGAACAACAATCTCCTCCATTCCCTACATCTGTGAACAGCAATCTCCTCCGTTCCCAGATCTGTAAACAACAATCTCCTGCATTTCCTACATCTGTGGATAACAATCTCCTCCATTCCCTACATCTGTGAACAACAATCTCCTCCGTTTCCAGATCTGTAAACAACAATCTCCTCCATTCGCTACATCTGTGAACAACAATCTGCTCCATTCCCTACATCTGTGAACAACAATCTCCTGCATTCCCTACATCTGTGAGCAACAATCTTTTCCATTCCTTACATCTGTGAACAACAATCTCCTTCATTACCTACATCTGTGAACAACAATCTCCTCCGTTCCCAGATCAGTAAACAACAATCTCCTCCATTCGTACATCTGTGAACAACAATCTCCACCATTCCCTATATCTGTGAACAACAATCTCATCCATTCCCTTCATCTGTGAACAACAATCTCTTCCGTTCCCTACATCTGTGAACAACAATCTCTTCCGTTCCCTACATCTGTGAACAACAATCTCTTCCATTTCCTACATCTGTAAACAACAATCTCCTCCATTCGTACATCTGTGAACAACAATCTCCTCCATTCCCTATATCTGTGACCAACAACCTCATCCATTCCCTACATCTGTGAACAACAATCTCCTCCGTTCCCAGATCTGTAAACAACAATCTCCTCCATTCGTACATCTTTGAACAACAATCTCCTCCATTCCCTATATCTGTGAACAACAATCTCATCCATTCGTACATCTGTGAACAACAATCTCCTCCATTCCCTATATCTGTGAACAACAATCTCATCCATTCACAACATTCTCCTCCGTTCCCAGATCTGTAAACAACAATCTCCTCCATTCTACATCTGTGAACAACAATCTCCTCCATTCCCTATATCTGTGAACAACAATCTCCTCCATTCCCTATATCTGTGAACAACAATCTCCTCCATTCCCTACATCTGTGAACAGCAATCTCCTCCGTTCCCAGATCTGTAAACAACAATCTCCTGCATTTCCTACATCTGTGGATAACAATCTCCTCCATTCCCTACATCTGTGAACAACAATCTCCTCCGTTTCCAGATCTGTAAACAACAATCTCCTCCATTCGCTACATCTGTGAACAACAATCTGCTCCATTCCCTACATCTGTGAACAACAATCTCCTCCATTCCCTACATCTGTGAGCAACAATCTTTTCCATTCCTTACATCTGTGACCAACAATCTCATCCATTCCCTACATCTGTGAACAACAATCTCCTCCGTTCCCAGATCTGTAAACAACAATCTCCTCCATTCGTACATCTTTGAACAACAATCTCCTCCATTCGTACATCTTTGAACAACAGTCTCCTCCATTCCCTATATCTGTGAACAACAATCTCATCCATTCGTACATCTGTGAACAACAATCTCCTCCATTCCCTATATCTGTGAACAACAATCTCATCCATTCACAACCTTCTCCTCCGTTCCCAGATCTGTAAACAACAATCTCCTCCATTCTACATCTGTGAACAACAATCTCCTCCATTCCCTATATCTGTGAACAACAATCTCATCCATTCCCTACATCTGTGAACAACAATCTCTTCCGTTCCCTACATCTGTGAACAACAATCTCTTCCGTTCCTTACATCTGTGAACAACAATCTCTTCCATTTCCTACATCTGTGAACAACAATCTCCTCCATTCCCTACATCTGTGAACAACAATCTCCTCCATTCCCTACATCTGTGAACAACAATCTCCTCCATTCCCTACATCTGTGAACAGCAATCTCCTCCGTTCCCAGATCTGTAAACAACAATTTCCTGCATTTCCTACATCTGTGGATAACAATCTCCTCCATTCCCTACATCTGTGAACAACAATCTCCTCCGTTTCCAGATCTGTAAACAACAATCTCCTCCATTCGCTACATCTGTGAACAACAATCTGCTCCATTCCCTACATCTGTGAACAACAATCTCCTCCATTCGCTACATCTGTGAACAACAATCTGCTCCATTTCCTACATCTGTGAACAACAATCGCCTTCATTCCCTACATCTGTGAACAACAATCTCCTCCGTTCCCAGATCTGTAAACAACAATCTCCTCCATTCGTACATCTGTGAACAACAATCTCCTCCATTCCCTACATCTGTGAACAACAATCTCCTCCATTCCCTACATCTGTGAACAGCAATCTCCTCCGTTCCCAGATCTGTAAACAACAATTTCCTGCATTTCCTACATCTGTGGATAACAATCTCCTCCATTCCCTACATCTGTGAACAACAATCTCCTCCGTTTCCAGATCTGTAAACAACAATCTCCTCCATTCGCTACATCTGTGAACAACAATCTGCTCCATTCCCTACATCTGTGAACAACAATCTCCTCCATTCGCTACATCTGTGAACAACAATCTGCTCCATTTCCTACATCTGTGAACAACAATCGCCTTCATTCCCTACATCTGTGAACAACAATCTCCTCCGTTCCCAGATCTGTAAACAACAATATCCTCCATTCGTACATCTGTGAACAACAATCTCCACCATTCCCTATATCTGTGAGCAACAGTCTCCTCCATTCCCTACATCTGTGAATAACAGTCTCCTCCATTCCCTACATCTGTGAATAACAATCTCCTTCATTCCCTACATCTGTGAATAACAATCTCCTCCATTCCCTACATCTGTGAACAACAGTCTCCTCCATTCCCTACATCTGTGAGCAACAGTCTCCTCCATTCCCTACATCTGTGAATAACAATCTCCTTCATTCCCTACATCTGTGAATAACAATCTCCTCCATTCCCTACATCTGTGAACAACAGTCTCCTCCATTCCCTACATCTGTGAGCAACAGTCTCGTCCATTCCCTACATCTGTGAATAACAATCTCCTTCATTCCCTACATCTGTGAATAACAATCTCCTCCATTCCCTACATCTGTGAACAACACTCTCCCCCATTCCAATGTTGCCTCACTCGACACAAGTGGAGACAATCGTAACCAATGATGCCAGATAAAAGGACGTGGCACTCAGCCGAGTCGTGGGTGCCATGGCTCTTCTGGGTGTCACGTGTCCTTTCGCTCGAGAACTTTGATCATTTACATACCTCTGATGGTCGATTGCCTCTTGAGATTTTACATATCTCTATTTCCACTCTTTCCTGATGTTGCGATTTCCAGTTTGAGAAGTGTATTACTGATTTATTGAAAAAGGATTTTATAAAATTCTTTCCTTTGGATATTTTTAGTAAATTTTTAGGGAAATTCTGCCACGTGTATTTTTTTCCTTATCGATATAAATTCATCACTCTCTGTATTCGAGCCAGAAATGTATCAAGCCAATTTGTTTTCCAATAAGATTTCCTTCTGTTTTTCGAACGTAACCCATTGATTTATTTACGGCAAAACAGAGCTGTACCAAAGTCCTCGCTCTACTCCAAATTTCGCTACTCTTATCTCTTTTTCTGTAAGGCATCTTGCAAACCAATTCCAGATTCATCTTTTATTTTTTGCCTAATATTGGATTTAGTTTCCTTCAACTTTGGCTCAGTTTTGTCATATCTGAGCACTGGGCTTGATGTCGTGATTCTGTTGTCGTTCTGTACCTGATAACCTTCGTGTCACGTGACACGAAGGTTGCCAGATCACTATTTTCTAAAAAAATCGTTGCCAGATATTTTTTCTGAATTCTGTAATCAACCATAGTGTTCCGATACTTTTTTAAGCGACTGTACATTGCCAATGGATCAATATGTTGTACAGTGAAACGTCAGCATAACGAAGTCGCGAAGGTTACTAAAATATATTCGTTATACTGAAAATCCTTTCCAGTGAAATGCAATTAAAAAAAAGTTATATTAATCACATATACAAATAATTATTATGAAAGAAATTTCGTCTCTCTCCTCCTCCATATTATATCGTAAGCAAACACAATTAATTAATGAATTGAAACAATAATAACAACAAACAAAAATAACAATAGCTTGAATTAATAGAATGTTAAAATAAAACGCGTGGATTCGAAATGCTAACGTTTCTTGCAATGCAATGCAATCAGACCTCGATTTGGAAATTGTCTTTAATGCTACGACAATGTGGCAACGCTGCTTCAATAGAGCGGGGCGGGGGTGGCTCAGTCGGTAGCGCGCCAGGCTCGTAATCTGTACTTCCCAGGTTCGAGTCCCAGCTGGGTCAGCGTTGAGATTTATCTCCGCAAAATTCCCCGCCCTGCCCACGGTCAGTAGGGGACACCGATGGGCTTGGAAAGGCCGCCGTCCGTCGGATGGGACGTTAAGCCGTGGCCCCGTGTGCGGGAGAGCCATACCCTGTGCACGTTAAAGAACACGCTGGATGGCCTAGACGGGAGGCTTCCATCTGTCTCGCAACAGCTGTTCCAGTGGGTCCCCTGCCCCACCCTTCTCTGAGCCTTCGGGGTCCATGTGACCTGGCCATTTAGCCCATGGGGTAATGGGGTGCAAAAAAGTGCCGCTCAGAGGTGAAACAACCCATCCCTATGAAGATGGTGAACTCAGATCAAGGAATTCTGGCGCTAATGTAACATCAAGGTGGCTATTTATATCAGAAACCTGACTTATTGCACTACTGATATCATACATCGGGATTGATAATAATCTCCACGATGTTTGAAATAAACTCACTTCACGTTGAACGAATGAAATGCGAAAGAAATATGAGTTTGATCAATTTTTGTTTTATAATATTATGCTAATATTTTAATTTGTTGCATGTTGTTTGAATGATTATCTATTGTTCTTGAGCGTTAAAATGTATAAAATGCAAGTGTATTAATGATTCATCTTGAAATGTCGAATTCTTATGCGTTCCCGAAGGCATTCCTTATTATTACAAGTTAAAATCTTCTGTTTTACGTGCATTCGATTACTGTATTCGCGGTGATTCGCGGTGACGTCAACTTTTCAAAAGTAAGTCAACCGTCCCGTCACTTGCATCGCTTCATATTATCCATTTGAGGACGAAGCTGTTGTTCATCTGAGTTGACCTGCAGTCCTTTTGATCTTGCACTCAATTCGTTTATTACCTGTCAGTGGCAGGATCCTTCAGTCCTCGTGTTCCGTCGCACTTCCTGTCATTCCAGAGCTTTAGCGATGCGTGTGGGTGCCTTTCTGCAATAGCTGATGCCAACAGAACGGAATTCCCGCCTCCTGTATAGCATTAGCAGCAGTTGTTTGAACTCGACATAAGACCTCAGAGAGCCCATTAGCCTGCACGATTCCTTTGTTGTTGGGTTGTTTTACCTCTGAGCGGCACTTTTTTGCTCACCATGGGCTAAATGGCCAGGCCACATGGACCCCGAAGGCTCAGAGAAGGTTGGGGGAGGGGACCCACTGGAACAGCTGTTGGGAGACAGATGGTAGCCTCTCGTCAAGGCCATCCAGCGTGTTCTTTAACGTGCACAGGGTATAGCTCTCCCGCACACGGGGCCACGGCTTAACGTCCCATCCGACGGACGGCGGCCTTTCTAAGCCCATCGGTGTTCCCTACTGACCGTGGGCAGGGCGGGGAGTTTTGCGGAGATAAATCTCAACGCTGACCCAGCTGGGACTCGAACCTGGGAACTACAGATTACGAGCCTGACGCGCTACCGACTGAGCCACCCACGCCCCCACCATCTTCATAACATTCCCTGAGAAACTCGAAGGGCGTTCTACGGCATTGTTAAAGAAATTAAGAGTTACTACAATGAAATGTCGTTGTAACGAACCCCAGAGTAACGAAATGCTCAGCAGTATAACGAGATTTTATTCCGTCTCTGGCGTTAAGCCGTGGCCCCGTCTGTGGGAGAGCCATACCCTGTGCACATTAAAGAACACGCTGGATGGCCTTGACAGGAGGCTACCATCTGTCTCCCAACAGCTGTTCCAGTGGGTCCCCTCCCCCAACCTTCTCTGAGCCTTCGGGGTCCGTGTGACCTGGCCGTGTAGCCCATGGTGTGCAAAAAAAGTGCCGCTCAGAGGTAAAACAACCCAACCCATCGTCTTATGTAATTTTATGCTCTTCCTACATTAATTCCACCACCCCCTAACTTTTATATTTTATTTCCATTTCCTTATGCTTTTAAGCATTTTTTTCTGTTTTTTTATGGACTTTCTCAACTTTGCATTAACGTTTGATCTCGTATATTTTTGACATTTATTTTATCTACCAAGCAGTGATTTTTGTTTCTGTGTACATTTATGAAACATTTCATTTATGATTCCACTGTTTCTCAATCTACGGGTGACATGAAGCCATTTGCATTTTTTACGCTTTTAAAATTAACTTATATTAGCTTAAACCTCCCTCTTTCGCGAAATAAAGATTAACAAGTCTTGGAAAAGTATTAGTTTAAGAAGCCAGAGCCTTTTTTCTAGTTTCAGTATATTAATGGTAAGATAGTATAAGGAAATGCCATGTGCCAGATGTGCATTAATGAATTTTTGGAAGCAAAACATGTTTTGTTCTAGAAACGAACAGAAGAGGCATTTGAGTGCATCGATCGATTGCTCACTGGCACGCAAAGTTTCCATTAGAAGGCAACATTGGAAGATATCTCCTAGTTGTCATTTTGTGCAGGAGATTGTAATGCTTAAAGATTTGAATAGTAATATAAATCTATTTATCGGAAGAATAAATTATGCTATTATGGTAAGATTTTAACCTGAGGTTCCTAGAGTAATATCTTTCTAAGCAGTTTTCAAAAGTCCAATTCGGAGTGATTTCCATTTTCTTGTTGTGATATTTCAGGATAACTGTCCATCAACTCCGAATAGCGGCCAAGAAGATGCAGATGGAGATGGACAAGGAGATGCATGTGATAAGGATGCTGATAATGATGGGGTGCCTAATAATCCGGTAAGTGTTTCTAAAAATAAGTGACTCTGTGTATTATTTTAAAATTTGCAGAGTAATTTAAATGAAGAGAATCGATGTACTCTCCCACAATTCCTTCTGCCGGTTCGGTGACAAAAATAACCGAGCAAAATGAAACGGAACGAACTCAGAAATTTGAAGCAGAAAATTCATTAACACCGAAACTCAGTCATATGTATATATGACTGAGTTTATATACAGTCATATATACATATAGTTATATAATATTTTTTAATCTCCGTTCCGGTTACTAGCATTCTGAAAGGTGGCTCTCCTAGCTCCCGCCCCCTCCCCCATAGATCCGGTTCTGACCGAGCTTGAATCCAGAAAGAAAATATTATTTGAATAAATAAATAAAAAAATAACAACCTGTCAAGCAGCTGCTTGCCACGGAGGTGTGACAGGAAACTATTAGTTTGTGCGCCACAGTAGGTCTGTGAGGATGGCGGGACCTCAGCAGAAAAACAACACAAACATCCATGCTTAACATGGGGTTCGAACCCAGGTCTCTTCGATCACTAGCCAAGCACGTTAACCATTCGACTGTTTTATAAAATAAAAATACCCTTGAACTCCTTTAGTCCGAGAACTGGCTCTATAATAGTTATAACTAAAAGAATTTAAATCCGTAAACTCCTGGGGCGGGGGTGGCTCAGTCGGTAGCGCGCCAGACTCGTAATCTGTAGTTCCCAGGTTCGAGTCCCAGCTGGGTCAGCGTTGAGATTTATTTCCGCAAAATTCCCCGCCCTGCCCACGGTCAGTAGGGGACACCGATGGGCTTGGAAAGGCCGCCGTCCGTCGGATGGGACGTTAAGCCGTGGCTCCGTGTACGGGAGAGCCATACCCTGTGCACGTTAAAGAACACGCTGGATGGCCTTGACGGGAGGCTACCATCAGTCTCCCAACAGCTGTTCCAGTGGGTCCCCTCCCCCAACCTTCTCTGAGCCTTCGGGGTTCATGTGACCTGGCCATTTAGCCCATGGTGTGCAAAAAAGTGCCGCTCAGAGGTAAAACAACCCAACCCGTAAACTCCTATCGCCAGAAAAGTTTCGGAAATGTCTGGGCTGGGAAACGTTTATGATTAGCTATTTTTTACTTAAATGGTCACTTCGACTTGGTAGAGATTTGCTTCTTTAAGCAAATACTTCTTATACTGTAATAAGAGTTTGTTTGCCTTTGCTATTGTCCAACTACTTTTACATTTGCGTATAATGAAACAGTTCTGTGTTATGCACATTTATTTTATTTCAGCACTTTAGATACACTTAACATTAAATAAACTATCTACATTTATAAATACGTATTAAGGACTGTTGTTTTATACTGCTGTACTTTACACGTGTAATTAAACGCTTTAGTACTGTAGAGCAGTGGTTCTCAACCTTTTATGCTTCACGCACCCCCTGGAAATGTGTATGTAACTGGCGTCCCCTTGTATAGATAGATAAAACTATAGTTATAGTATAAAAATGGGAATAAAATAAAACATATATATCAGTGGTTCTCAACCTTTTATGCTTCACGTACCCCCTGGAAATGTGTATGTAACTAGCGTACCCCTTGTATAGATAGATAAAACTATAGTTATAGTATAAAAATGGGAATAAAATAAAACATATATATCAGTGGATCTCAACCTTTTATGCTTCACGTACCCCCTGGAAATATGTATGCAACTGGCGTACTGCTTGTACAGATAGATAAAACTATAGTTATAGTATAACAATGGGAATAAAATAAAACATATATCAGTGGTTCTCAACCTTTTATGCTTCACATACCCCTGGAAATGTGTATGTAACTGGCGTACCCTTTGTATAGATAGATAAAACTATAGTTATAGTATAACAATGGGAATAAAATAAAACCTATATATCAGTGGTTCTCAACCTTTTATGCTTCACGCACCCCCTGGAAATGTGTATGTAACTAGCGTACCCTTTGTATAGATAGATAAAACTCTAGTTATAGTATAACAATGGGAATAAAATAAAACATATATATCAGTGATTCTCTACCTTTTATGCTTCACATACCCCCTGGAAATGTGTATGTAACTGGCGTACCCCTTGTATAGATAGATAAAACTATAGTTATAGTATAACAATGGGAATAAAATAAAACATATATCAGTGGTTCTCAACCTTTTATACTTCACGTATCCCCTGGAAATGTGTATGTAACTAGCGTACCCCTTGTATTGATAGATAAAACTCTAGTTATAGTATAACAATGGGAATAAAATAAAACATATATATCAGTGGTTCTCAACCTTTTATGCTTCACGTACCCCCTGGAAATGTGTATGTAACTGGCGTACCCCTTGTATAGATAGATAAAACTATAGTTATAGTATAACAATGGGAATAAAATAAAACATACATATATATATATAACATATATCTAGCGACTTTTGAGCTCTCACGGCGTACCCCACGTTGCGAACCCCTACCCTAGAGGATATTTCCTAATTTAATAAGGCTCGTGCAACTCTTATATTCCAAGGTACTTTTTATGATCAGGCGCAACCCATATCCAAGGCTGCCGGAATAGAAGTGGTCACGTGTATCTTAATAATCACTTCATTAGTTTAAACTCTTCATAACTATGATACTTTGCATACTCGGTAAAATCAAATTTAGCATATGCAATTTTTATAAACATTAAAGCTTGTAATCTATGGTGATCAGATTTCCGAATTGAAGAAAACAGAACATTTTGAGTATATCGTTAAAAATAATTTAATAGAAAAAATCTTATAATTTACATTAAATCCCATTTTAAGCTACATTATTGTTATTAGAAAAGATAACGAAACATATGTTATCGATAAATAATACATCAATATTCAATTTTCGCCGAAAAGTAACGAGCATTATATACAGACAAATAGCTCACGTTAATGATTTAAAGGGATGCTATATTAATACATTACCACAATAGGGTGTCCAGACGTCCCATTAATGATTTAACTGGAAATCTGGCCACCTCACTATATACATTTGCAGCAAAGTATGTGGTGCATAATTCTAACTTCTATTTCTCATTTATAAAAGCTAGGACTTTCATTGAAATGAAGGAATCAGCTTAACTTATTCAGAAAAACTTCAGTCTAACTCACGAACCAAATGTATCTAAACATTTTATCGCTTTAGGATTGGATTGTTTTACCTCTGAACGGCACTTTTTTGCACACCATGTGCTAAATGGCCAGGCCACAAGGACCCCGAAGGCTCAGAGAAGGTTGGGGGAGGGGACCCACCGGAACAGCTGTTGGGAGACAGATGGTAGCCTCCCGTCAAGGCCATCCAGCGTGTTCTTTAATGCACAGGGTATGGCTCTCCCACACACGGGGCCACGGCTTAACGTCCCATCCGACGGACGGCGGCCTTTCCAAGCCCATCGGTGTCCCCTACTGACCGTGGGCAGGGCGGGGAAATTTTGCGGAGATAAATCTCAACGCTGACCCAGCTGGGACTTGAACCTGGGATCTACAGATTACGAGCCTGGCGCGCTACCGACTGAGCCACCCCCGTCCCTATCGCTTTAGGTGTTCTTTAAATCAATCATATTACAACTTCTGCTTAACCGTATAATTGTTATGCAACCGGTTAGGATATGTATGTTTTAAATCATATCGTAACTTGATTATGGCATCTCTTTAGTTAAAAGAAATAATAAATTACAGTACGTAGCTTCAAACTCGAAAACTTTAGATGATGACTAAGCCGCTCCAGAATGTAAGACATGCCGAAAGAATCAGATTCCGAGAGGGTACGTTATAAGATTTCGAACCTAGAGAGAAATTTAATGAAATAATTTCAACCTCCCTTCATGATAACAAAAAGATTTGAATCAAAGCATGGAACAAATTTAGATTTGCATTCCTTTATTGGATTTCGCCTTCTTTTGGCTATGTGGGAATGTCTCATCTCAGGAAACGTTGATCAGAAGAAACGACAGGAAACTTGGAAATTAATTTCGAGAGTCGCTTTGGTGTATTCAATGGGCCATTTAATGTGTTAGTACATATGAAAAGAAACAATTCTAGGACAATAATGAGAAGTGTTGAGTGGTCGACTCTTACTGCATAAATGCATTAAAACTACTCTGAGACGTCGTAGGAAGCCTATTGACGAAAGAAAAATATTTTTGCATTTCCCTTGTTAAATGACGTGTTTGTATAATGAACGCAATTTATCCAAGGTTGTTATTGCGATAGCATTTAGTAAGCTTAAAAGAAAGTACCAATCTTAAAGAGAGGAAAAGTAGAAACTGCTAAAGAAATGAGAGTGCTAAGCGAAAAATTTATTGCTTTCAAGCGTGAAGAAGAGGATCACGAGCATTCAAACACAGTTACCAGTTGAGTGTCTTCTAAAGAATGCTTGAGGAGTTGCCAGGCAACAATTTAGTGACAACAAGAGGCGAGTGGATGTTTTGAAATAGAGAATCTTAGCGTTTGGGATGAGGGGATGGTTGAGAGAGCCTCATATTTTAAAAAACAACAAAACAACAACAAAATGAAGAGCTGTTAAACGGAGCAAAACCGAGACTCTTGGGAAGTGAGAATGGGAGGGGTGGGGTGAAGGGTAGAGAAGGGGGGGGGGTGAGACTCGAGGAGGTCTTATCGGCGATCCACCAGATGGTCACGTTCCAAGTAAAACAATTTAGCAAAGTAGGGTAGAAGAAGATGAAAGAATGCACTCAACCATCGTTGAAAGTTCTTTAAACAAGAAGCGAATTTAAAAGCTTTTAAATTGTCCTAGGAGATTCAGAAAACGAACTTCAGGGTATGAAGAGCAGATTGTTGCAATTAGCGTAATCAGTTCGCCCTCGCTAATCCCCCAGTGGTAATTTATTTCTTAGCGGAGGAGAGAGATTCTTTCGAAAAGGAGATAGTGAAGATTGGTTGCTCGATCTTTGGAGTCGTTTTTTATTTATAAATTTTCGCTAGTAACTTAAGTTACACCACTAAAGTTGGGAAACTCATTGCGTTTGCTAAATAACTTTAAGTGGTGCTTAGTAATCTCTTCATTCAAATGCTTGGCAAGGTTGATGCGTTCGTATTATAAGCTGCAGATAATAAACGTTTAAGTTTTCATTGTTTTACAAAATTGCATACCTAGGGAATGGATTAATAAATATGTATCATAAACAGAGGAGCGAAACTAACGATATATTTCCAGTGTTTTTGGAACTGTCTAAACAGAAAGAGCTTCTTGTTCTTTGATCCTGCTCTTCCACAAAATTCGTACTGAGTTAACAAATGCACGCACACAAGAAAACCGCAATTATTAAACAGGAGAAATGAAGTCACACTGTAAGTGTATAGTTTCTTTTAATTTTGATCTCTCCCTACAAATATTTTGAATGATCTTACTCTTTGTTTTTTGGTACCCGTCTATATGGACTAGGATTTCTGGATGTTAAATAGGAATGGGAATTTTCAAATGGGAATGGAAATTTAATAGAAAGCAAAAAAATTGAAATAAAATTGTTAAGGCAATAATTTCAGTTTTTAAAAGCTTAATATCTTACACATTGAGGGGCGGGGTGGCTCAGTCGATAGCGCGCCAGGCTCATAATCTGTAGATAATCGGGAAAGCCATACCCTGTGCACGTTAAAGAACACGCTGGATGGCCTTGACAGGAAGATACCATCTGTCTCCCAACAGCTGTTCCAGTGGATCCCCTCCCCCAACCTTCTCTGAGCCTTCGAGGTCCATGTGACCTGGCCATTTAGCCCATGGTGTGCAAAAAAAGTGCCGCTCAGAGGTAAAACAATCCAAATCCGTTTCCGTCTTAAAGTTTTCTGATATTTTTTTTTCATTTAAGTATTTTTCTTTTCGAGAAAGATTAAAAGAAAGAAAAAATGCCAGTTCTAAATCATCCAAATCGCAAATGAAATGGCGCACTTTTGCGTTGGTATCGAATGTTTCTTCCATTGCAATCTGTTCCATTATTTCTTTTTTTTTTTAAATTAATGCGCTTCTTGTTGCATTCAAGAAAATTTTTTTACCTTCGAAGTAATATTTGTCGCATCGCTGCAGTCACTGATCCAAAATTTGTTTTCAGCCTCACGACAACTGTCCGTTGGTTCATAACCCGAAGCAGGAAGACACAGACGTTGACGGGCCCGACAGACGTGGAGATGCTTGCGACAACTGCCCCAGAATTCCAAATCCTGATCAACTTGACTCTGATGGCGATGGCATTGGGGACGTCTGCGATCCAGATTCTGATGAAGACGGTAAGTTTCAACCCTCAGCGATTATTGGTTGGGTTGGGTTGTTTTACCTCTGAGCGGCACTTTTTTGCACACCATGGGCTAAATGGCCAGGTCACATGGACCCCGAAGGCTCAGAGAAGGTTGGGGGAGGGGACCCACTGGAACAGCTGTTGGGAGGCAGATGGTAGCCTCCCGTCAAGACCATCCAACGTGTTCTTTAGCGTGAACAGGGTATGGCTCTCCCGCACAAGGGGCCACGACTTAACGTCCCATCCGACGGACGGCGGCCTTTCCAAGCCCATCGGCAGCGATTATTGGTATTTTGTGAGAATTGGTAGCTTACGGTGAGTAAACATTAGAATCATTCATTTCCAGTAGCTTTAAAAAGCTTCAATTTATTTAATAAATGAAAAAAATTGGGAAACGTTTGGCGTTGGAATATACAGTCGCTCAAAAAAATATCCGAACACTATGGTTGAGTACAGAATTCAGAAAAAATATCTGGCAACTTTTTTTTAGAAATTAGTGATCTGACATCCTTCGTGTTACGTGATTACAGAATTCAGGAAAAATATCTGGAGCGTGTACAGCGACT
Organism: Ryuthela nishihirai; assembly: GCA_038380435.1. NCBI lineage: Eukaryota > Metazoa > Arthropoda > Arachnida > Araneae > Heptathelidae > Ryuthela > Ryuthela nishihirai. The sequence goes on along the minus strand of JAWZYU010000011.1, from coordinate 40,608,603 downwards.
GTACACGCTCCAGTTTGCTGTGAACGGTAACTGCACACGCTCAATATTTCCGTGAGTGAGCCCACACGATCCAGATCTTTGTGAGCTCATACAATCCAATGTGCTGTGAACATTAACCGCAACTGCTAAAGTTTGTTGTGAACGGTAACTGCACACGCTCCATATTCATTGCATTATATATTCATACGCATTAAATATATTAAAAAACATCCGAACACTATGGTTGATTACAAAATTCAGAAAAAATATCTGGCAACGTTTTTTTTTAGAAATTAGTGATCTGGCAACTTTCGTGTACCAGATCACTAATTTCTGAAAAAAAATCGTTGCTAGACGAAGTGTTACCACTAAGTTGCCTAGCATCCCACATAGCATTGTTGCAAACTTCTTAGGGTTGGATTGTTTTAAATCTGATCGTCACTTTGTTTGCAGGCAACGGGCGAAATGACCTGGTCACAAGGACCTCGAAGGCTCAGAGAAGGTTGGAGGAGGGACCCACTGGAACAGCTGTTGGGAGACAGATGGTAGTCTCTCGTCAAGGCCATCCAGCGTGTTCTTTAACGTGCACAGGGTATGTCTCTCCCGCACACGGGGCCACGGCTTAACGTCCCATCCGACGGACGGCGGCCTTTCCAAGCCCATCGGTGTCCCTTACTGACCGACAGCAGGGCAGGGAGTTTTGTTGAGAGAAATCTCAACGCTGCCCCAGGTGGGACTCGAACCTGGGAACTGCAAATTACGACCCTGGCGCGCGACCTATTGAGCCACGCCCGCCCTCACTTCTTAGTGGAAAATCAGTAGATTTGCTAAAAATAAAAATTAGAGATTTGTTAAAATCTCTAATTTTTGTGTTTAAAACAGTAGATTTGCTAAAATAAAAATGCTAAAGAAACAGAAATTAAAGATTGATTCTTTAATTTATGTTTCTTTAACATTTTTTTGGTAGAATTTTAAATTAAATATTTACTCGTGTAATTTCGGACCCACCCATTTCCCTCTGATTAATTTAAAATTCATATCATGAAGCAAAATATTATGAAAATATTTTCCACCTTGAAATTTCGAGTTTGTGAGATGAGAACATTTGATTTTGTGTGGAAATAACAGGGCATTTTATTACACTGCCTTTAACGGTTTCGTAAACAGTGTTAAGGTCATGTGGACTCCCTTCATTCGCTATAAATTGGTTCTCAGAGTATACATTGATATCTGAAATTTTGCTTTCTTAACGTGTTTTTTGTTACAGTTTTCATTACAGCTTATAATTAGATTGACCAAACTTGAGGTGCGGGGTGGCTCAGTTGGTAGCGTGTCAAGTTCGTAATCTGCAGTTCCCAGGTTCGAGTCCAAGCTGAATTAGCGTTGAGATTTGTCTCCGCAAAACTCCCCGCCCTGCCCACGATTCAGTAGGGGACACCGATGGGCTTGGAAAGGGCACCGTCCGTCGGATAGGGCATTAAGCCGTGGCTCCGTGTGCGGGAGAGCCATATCCTGTGCACGTTAAAGAACACGCTGGATGGCCTTGACGGGAGGCTACCATCTGTCTCCCAACAGCTGTTCCAGTGAGTCACCTCTCCCAACCTTCTCTGAGTCTTCGGGGTCCATGTGACCTGGCCATTTAGCCCATGGTGTGCAAAAAAGTCCCGCTCAGAGGTTGGGTCGGGTTGTTTTACCTCTGAGCGGCACTTTTTTGCACACCATGGGCTAAATGGCCAGGTCACATGGACCCCGAAGGCTCAGAGAAGGTTGGGGGAGGGGACCCACTGGAACAGCTGTTGGGTGACAGATGGTAGCCTCCCGTCAAAGCCATCCAGCGAGTTCTTTAACGTGCACAGGGTGTGGCTCTCCCGCACACGAGGCCACGGCTTAACGTCCCATCCGACGGACGGTGGCCTTTCAAAACCCATCGGTGTCCCCTACTGACCGTGGGCAGGGTGGGGAATTTTGCGGAGATAAATCTCAACGCTGACCCAGCTGGGACTCGAACCCGGGAACTACAGATTACGAGCCAGGCGCGCTACCGACTGAGCCACGCCCCCCCCCCCCCCCCGCTCAGAGGTAAAACAACCCAACCCTCTTATTCTATCATTGCAATAGTCTGTCAGCAGACAGTCCAATAAAGACCTAATTATACAAACCGCTTCTGAGCAAGCTGAAATATTTTACGCACCACACAGTAATATTTCACAGCCGAGCAACGCAATTTCTTCCCAGTTGTATCATTCGTTGAATATTAATGACGAACAACAAGCTTTGTCTTGAATTATATTTCACATCTCGACGACTTCCAAATTTGTTTACTGTTGATATTTGAATATCCCTTTATTTATTTTCCCTTTCCATCCATAAGTTATTAAAATTATTATTAAATAATACGTTCATCAGGCGAGCACTTTTTGCGTTTGCTGCGATCTTTCTCGTCTCTTCCGGTCGCGATAACACGTGCACCGGATAGATCTGGTTTTTGCTATGGCGTAAAAAATAACATTTTCAACATCTGCTGCTTTCTCAGCACACCAATCAACGCTTCTGTGATTTCACGGCGGGATTTCACGCACTTGAAGCTCGCGAGATGCATTTTCGCGCCTGCTGTTACTGATATTTTTTCTGTTACTGATATTTTTTCTCTTTGCACGGGGCATCATTTCTATTCACTTTCATCTATTTGTTCTTTAACTTTTAATATTTATCTTTTTTCGTCTTATACTTGTTGGCTGAATGACAATAAGCTGCTGAAGTTTCATCTGCAGCTAATATTGGTTGCATCACATTGGGATGAATTACTTTGGAGATATTATTGTTTGAGAATGGTTATTATCATTATTCAGGCTGATGAAGTAATTTCTTTGCAAATCTGTTGAAAAAAGAATATTGTCTTTAGATGAGATATGATTTCAGTACCCCCCCCCCCCCCCCCCCCCCCCCCCGAAAATCCTGTCGTTTTATACGAAATTTCAAATTTGTCTATCTGTTTTGAAATCCAAAACAGGTGTCTTTGAATTATTTTATTTTGGCTTCGTATTATATGCCCGACATTAAAAATAGATTTAAAAAAATAGAGAAAAAGCTAAATAACTCTCAAGTTTTATTATGTATAGAATATCGCTTTAACCTTTCCTGTCTCGTGGAATATTTTAGTAACTGGGAAAACCGACTGAAATGTTATTCACAGAAACTAAACTCTCGCACCCTTGCCCTCGAAATTAAATTCTCGCATCCTCCTTGGTACTAAATTCCCGAATCATCCGTGGTGCTAAATTCTGGAATCCATTCCTGTACTAAATTCTGGAATCCTCCCCGGTACCAAATTCTCAAATCCATCCCAGTACTAAATTCTGGAATCCATCCCGGTATTAAAATCTGGAATCCATCCCGGTACTAAATTCTGGAATCCATCCCGGTACTAAATTCTGGAATCCATTCCGGTATTAAAATCTGGAATCCATCTCGGTACTAAATTCTGGAATCCATCCCAGTACTAAATTCTGGAATCCATTCCGGTATTAAATTCTGGAATCCATCCCGGTACTAATTCTGGAATCCATTCTGGTATTAAAATCTGGAATCCATTCCGGTACTAAATTCTGGAATCCATCCCGGTACTAAATTCTGGAATCCATTCTCGTATTAAAATCTGGAATCCATTCCGGTACTAAATTCTGGAATCCATCCTGGTACTAAATTCTGGATTCCATTCCGGTATTAAAATCTGGAATCCATCCCGGTACTAAATTCTGGAATCCTCCTCGGTACTAAATTCTAGAATTCTCCACGGCATTAAATTCTCGAATCCTCCATGGTGCTAAATTCTCGAATCCCCCCTCCCCGATACTAAATTCTCGATTCCTCCCCAGTACTAAATTCTCGAATTCTTCGTGGTGCTAAATTCTCGAATCCTCCCTGGTACTAAATTCTAGAATTCTCCTCGATACTAAATTCTCGAATCCTCCATGGTGCTAAATTCTCGAATCCCCCCTCCCCGATACTAAATTCTCGATTCCTCCCCAGTACTAAATTCTCGAATTCTTCGTGGTGCTAAATTCTCGAATCCTCCCTGGTACTAAATTCTAGAATTCTCCTCGATACTAAATTCTCGAATCCTCCACGGCATTAAATTCTCGAATCTTCCATGGTGCTAAAATCTCGAATCCTCCCTGGTAGTTAATTTTCGAATCCTTCATGGTGCTAAATTCTTGAATCCTTCCCGGTATTAAATTCTCGAATCCTCCCCGGTATTAAATTCTCGAATCCTCCCAGGTACTAAATTTTCGAAACCTCCCCGGAACTAAATTCTTGAATCCTCCCCAGTACTAAAATTCTTGAATCCTCCCCAGTAATAAATTCTTGAATCCTCCCAGGTACTAAATTCTGGAATCCTCCCGATGCTAAATTCTCAAATCCTCTGCGGTACTAAATTGTGGAATTCTTTTTGTACTAAATTGTCGAATCCTTCCAGATACTAAATTCTCGAATCTACTCCGGTACTGAATTCTTGAATCCTCCCTGGTACTAAATTCTCGAATCTACCCCGGTACTGAATTTTTGAATCCTCCCTGGTACTAAATTCTCGGACTCCTCCCAAACTAAATCCTGTGTAGGTGCCTGTGGCCATTCATGTCTTTTGAACCATTGGACATAGCCATGCAAATATATTCTTCTGTGATAATGAAATCTCACATCACAAATTCTGATTATTTTATGAATAGTGAAAAGGAATAGAGTCACAATAAGAAAAACAAAGACCACAATTGAATGTTCTGCGCCTCAGGGAGATTATCAACTTTTTTTGCTGTCAGTTAGTAACTTTTTGGTCCCTTCGTAGCTAATTAAGTGTAAAAGGATCATCATACTGAAGCCGAAGTGAGAGTTTGAGGTTTAACCTCTCTTCCAAGGAAATATTGTATTTTTAAGATACGGTGCCATTTATTTTTGGATTTACAGAAAAAAAAGCAATTTAATCCTCCTTTGAGAAATTTTGTTTATGCCAGTATATAATAGATTTTTATCTGGCGTAGACGGTAGAAAACTTAATCCTTGCGTATTTTGTATTTGCTCTAAGAAATGACTTGGTCAAAACCTTTTGACTCTTATCTCAGTATGGCTGGGATTGGTTTAGTCGATAGTGTATAAAACTCATAAAATGGTGTTCCAGGTTCGAGTCCCAATTCTACCTTCATTGAGGATTTTCTCCGCTAGCTTAGGTCTACCCTCGGTGAGAAAGGAGACACCAATGGACTTGAATAGGACATAGTCCGCCATATGAATCATTAAGCTGCAAGACCACATGCAGGAGAGCCATACCTTGGGCACATTAAAGCACTCTCTAGATGGTCTTTACGGGAGACTCGCATCTGTCTCTTTCCAGTCGATCCCTTTCCCTAATCTACTCTGAATCTTGTGGTCATTGTGACCTGCCCAGTTAGCTCATTGTGTGCAAAAAAGCCGTTCAGTGGTGAAACAATCGAACCTGCCTCACAGGAATGTCTTTGTACGAAATAATCTCTACGAACTATGAACAACTCTTTGATTTCTCTGTCCTTTTGTGTAGCAAGGGAAAGCAAGTCTCCAGTTATATGCCGATAAACGTAAAACATAAGCCTTGAAGGCATTTGTTATTCACGTTTCAGAATGCAGAGCTTTTTGTTGTCTGATCTGCAATACATGTCAGCTGCTCTCTGAGAAAATTAAAAGACACTGAAATTCGATTCTGTTGGAGCCGGCGTATATTTTTACTGTCTGCTTCCTCTTCTAGTTTCTTCTTGGCATGCATGAGATGATGAGGGTTTGGGAGGAAAGATATCTCTTTAGGAGAAACTTTGCCGTCGAATTAGGCGAAGAAGCTAGAAATTAGCTTACATCGAGGTAAAAGCGGAGAAGAAGGGAAGAGGGCGAGCAAAGAAGAGAAGAGGAAGTGCGATGCGGAAAGAGACGATACCACCACTGCTTTCGGTTTTTGTTCTTTCCCGCGGCGGAGCACCGTCGGCGAGCGGCGACACAGAACGGAGGAGAAAAGGTGGAAAAAGGAAGAAAGTAAATAAAATAAATAAATAATTAGATAACCAAAAAAGAAGTAAGAGGGGGCAGGTGAGCTTACTCGATAAAAGTGCTCGCGCGCTGTTGTTCACTTTTAATATCGCGGAAGCGACATGGCGTGAAAAGAAGAGGAAAAAGAGTAATGTGATTAAAGAAGAGCGGCTACAAAAGCGAGCAGGAACTTAAAACGTGCGGGGGAGGAGAAGAAGAAGGCTGGAAGAAAATGCGAAATTCAAAGTTCGACAAATTCACTTTTTTTTGTTGCTCTAGGGATGAGAGTAGCATCTTTTCTCTCTTCGTGACAACAGCCAGAAAGTTGGATTCATTGCCTTGCTGGCTCTCAGTAAGATCGCTCAAGATCGGACATTTATTTATTGTGCTTTGGATACGCGATGTTTGTTGTTATAATGATAAGCTAAAATTACAATGGGTGAGTGGTGCCTAACGGGTGGGACAAATGATACTTTCCTATGCACGTGATCAGCGCCGAATTTAGGGAGGGAAAAGGGCCACTTTCAGAATGCTAGTAAGGTAATAGAGGTAAAAATAAAATTATTAGACTTGTGTACCGAGTGGTTAGCCGTGCTAGTTTACTGAACAGAGGGACCTGGGTTCGAGCCCCGGGTAAGGCATGGATGTTTGTTTCGTTTTTCTGCTGAGGTCTCGTCTTCCTTACAGACCTTCCTACTATGGCGTATTTAAACTGACAGACTTCAGTCAGACCTCTGTAGCAAGCAGTTGCTTGAGGGCGTATTTATTTAAATTTCACACATTTTTCAAGAACGTTTTTAAAGACCCATTGAAACGGAGGGCAAAATGTTATAGTGAAATAGAAACCCAGTCTCTTGGACTTTCTTTCAATCCCCCCCCCTCTCCATCCCTTTATTTTTTTCTAGCTCCCGGCCTTCACGTGAATACTATATGTTACGAACTTTCTGCGATAGTTGTATTAATAAGAGTGGCTAAACATTTTTGTGAGATAAGAATAGGACTCAAAACCATTTTATTCAATTAAAAAGAAGAAAATCTTAAACTAGAATTTTATCATGCTTCATTTCTACCCAGAGAAGACATATTATGATTAGTTACAGACCGTACAAGTTCCATCTAATGGTTGGCATAAATATCGAATTTTGAAAGCTTCGAAGTCTTCCCAAATTATCAATGAATTTTCGTATATTAACTATAAAGCTTTCATTAAGTGATATATATATATTATGTGTGTTATTTATTATTATTCCTTGCATTTACTTATATGAATTAATTGCATATTCTAGTCAATTCTAATCATCTTCTTTATTACAACAGAGGTGCCAACTCTGTTGATTCATTCGCAAACTGCATTCCAGAGTTGGGTTGGGTTGTTGGGTTGTTTTACCTCTGAGCGGCACTTTTTTGCACACCATGGGCTAAATGGCCAGGTCACATGGACCCCGAAGGCTCAGAGAAGGTTGGGGGAGGGGACCCACTGGAACAGCTGTTGGGAGACTGATGGTAGCCTCCCGTCAAGGCCATCCAGCGTGTTCTTTAACGTGCACAGGGTATGGCTCTCCCGCACACGGGGCCACGGCTTAACGTCCCATCCGACGGACGGCGGCCTTTCCAAGCCCATCGGTGTCCCCTACTGACCGTGGGCAGGGCGGGGAATTTTGCGGAGATAAATCTCAACACTGACCCAGCTGGGACTCGAACCTGGGAACTACAGATTACGAGCCTGGCGCGCTACCAACTGAGCCACCCCCACCCCTCTGCATTCCAGACGTTAATCATAATCGTAGAGACAATCTAAACTCACAGACGCAAATAGCAAAACAGTGCAAAATATTTTGTATACGAGTTACTACTGTTGTAGTAATTAATGCAGATTGATGCTGCTATTTTTGATATATATTTATATTTATATTTTCGAATATATACCGTATTTCTTCGATTCTAAGACGCCATCGGGGGCGGGGGTGGCTCAGTCGGTAGCGCGCCAGGCTCGTAATCTGTAGTTCCCAGATTCGAGTCCCAGCTGGGTCAGCGTTGAGATTTATCTCCGCAAAATTCCCCGCCCTGCCCAAGGTCAGTAGAGGACACCGATGGGCTTCGAAAGGCCGCCGTCCGTCGGATGGGACGTTAAGCCGTGGCCCCGTGTGGGGAGAGCCATGCCCTGTGCACGTTAAAGAACACGCTGGATGGCTTGACGGGAGGCTACCATCTGTCTCCCAACAGCTGTTCCAGTGGGTCCCCTCCCCCAACCTTCTCTGAGCCTTCGGGGTCCATGTGGCCTGGCCATTTAGCCCATGGTGTGCAAAAAAGTGCCGCTCAGAGGTAAAACAACCCAACCCAACCTAAGACGCCATTGATTCTAAGACGCACCCCGTTTTTAGAGACGTTTATATGGGAAAAAAAGTGCGTCTTAGAATCGAAGAAATACGGTAGTTTTTCAATGAATTTTGCTGAGATTTGTTTCCTCTACCAAATATTTTCGCAGGTTTTGCTAAATACCCCTAAATTTGAGATATACATATCTAAAAGAAATTCACTTATAAATATATATATATATAACTTTTTTCTATTTCGAGCATATTTTTGTTAAGTGATTACTACAGTAAATAGAATTACCTCTACGAGATTTAATATAATTTCTTAAAATTATTTATTTTCATAAACCCTTGCACTATCACATTCCAAACAAAATCATGGTGAAAGAACAATAGTCTAGTTGTTCTGTTTCTTAACAATTTGGTATTGTTTAAAATCTTATAAATTTCCTCCTGCGATATTATATTGTATTTAAGTTTAGATATATGAAGTCATAATATATTATTATTAGTTACCGTTTTATTTTTAGTACATATTAAATATTTTTTGCAATTCTGATTTAAATTCCTAAATTTTATCTTATGCAGATGATACATCTACAAAAGATACATATCTTGTTCAATTTAAACTGATAGTAAATTAAGTTCATTAATTGTAATGACTTGAAAGTAATTTGAAATGGATTTTTAATAGCAAATTAGAAATCAATGAAGGCAAAATTTCATATTTATTTCAGTTTAACTATCGCAAGAAACATATTGAATATTACTTTCCATAAATCACTGGGGCGGGGGTGGCTCAGTCGGTAGCGCGCCAGGCTCGTAATCTGTAGTTCCCAGGTTCGAGTCCCAGCTGGGTCAGCGTTGAGATTTATCTCCGCAAAATTCCCCGCCCTGCCCACGGTCAGTAGGGGACACCGATGGGCTTGGAAAGGCCGCCGTCCGTCGGATGGGACGTTAAGCCGTGGCCCCATGTGCGGGAGAGCCATACCCTGTGCACGTTAAAGAACACGCTGGATGGCCTTGACGAGAAGCTACCATCTGTCTCCCAGCAGCTGTTACAGTGGGTCCCCTCCCCCAACCTTCTCTGAACCTTCGGGGTCCATGTGACCTGACCATTTAGCCCATGGTGTGCAAAAAAGTGCCGCTCAGAGGTAAAACAACCCAACCCATAAATCACTGCAAATGGAAAAACTAAATGGTGAATTTAAAATGAGAAAATCGTGTCCAAACTTTATCCAAAAAAATTCGATTTTTTTTCTATTTAAATTTACATAGTTAAAGCATGTGGCCTCATAGAAAAGTGTTTAAGGTTGTATAGTATACTATGATTAATTCCCTTTATATTGCGATCTTACAAGCAGGAGAGGCAGTTAAATGCATAATGTTTTACCGTTCATTAAATTTCAGAACAAAGTTGGGTTGTTTTACTTCTGAGCGGCACTTTCTTTTGCACACAATGGACTAAATGGCAAGATCACAAGGACTCGAAAGCTCAGAGAAGGTTGGGGAAGGGGACCCACTGGAACAGCTGTTGGGAGACAGATGGTAGCCTCCCATTAAGGCCATTTAGCATGCATTCTTTAACATGTATAGGGTATGGCTTTCCCGCACGGCTTAACGTATCCGACGGACTGCGTTCTTTCCAAGCCCATCGGTCTCTTCCACTGATCAAAGGCAGGACGAGAAGTTTTGCGGAGATAAATCTCAACGCTGACCCAGTTGGGAATCGAACCTGGGAACTGCAGATTGTGAACCTTGCGCGCTACCGACTGGAGCCATCTTCGTCCCTCAGACGAAGTAGTGAATCTCTTTGTTAATAGAAGAGATCTCCATCTGAAAGATACAGATGCAATAATTTTATGGAATTGAAGGAGATGTAGGCCTTTGAATGCTTGCTTTTTTATGTACAAAGTGATTACCCTTGAGAAAGAAGAAATTTTCATGACTTGAGTATTTCTGGGGACCAGTATGAAATTACGAAATCGAAAAAAGTGAATTTTTCGTAACCATTTTGTTTTTAATTCTCCAGAATACTTTCTCAAAGAATACTTTCTCCAGAATACTTTTTCAAGAAATACTTTCTCAAGGGTAATCGTAATTCTAATCGATAAAATATCCTTAGACTTCAAAACAGAACAATGTAAAAAAAAAATTAAAGCTACTACGGTACTTAAACCAAAACAATAATATCAAAGATTTCTTAATAATAGTAAAATAGAACAATACTGATATGTAGTCATAACCTAGTTTACATTTTTGCTCAGAAATTTTAATTTTTAAAAAGTAAATTTAAAATTACGCCTCAGAAGAGTTATCTTTATTTAACTCGTGGATTATAATTTTGCATTACATCATTTTGGTCTTGCCTTGCATCTACATGAGTCATAATTAATTGTTGATGTAATTTTTTTTCAATAGTTTTAAAAAAACTCTAACAAAATACAATATTCTGCTCTTTTCAGGATTCGGAGACCCAGATGATAATTGTCCCCGAGTTAACAATCCGGACCAGCGGGATAGTGATGGAGATGGACTAGGTGATGTCTGCGATAATTGCCCTTTTGTAGAGAATCCATCTCAGGTATGAATAGTCTTTACGAAACCAACATTCACTTTACCAACATTCATTTTTCAGTTTTAATAAAGATGAGAAAGCGCATATTTCATCTATTAATCAAATAATTGTTTTTACAAATTATCATTTTTTCAGACATTTAAGTATAGAGCTTTAATCTTCCCGCAAAATATAGCTTTATTTTTTATTTTAATTTTTTCATGGATGAATTTTATTTTTGTTTTGTTAAATAAACATGCTTTTTTATTATATTTTTGTTCATTTTTTAGGTTGATCTTGATAGGGACTTGGTTGGGGATGCTTGTGACAACAATTTAGACAAGTAAGTTAATACTAAGATATTGTTATGATTTTTTAACAGGAAATCTTGAGCTTGAGTTCAAAAGAATGTTTAGCAACAAAAAATATAAACGAATTAATTTAATTACATAGTCAACCAGATCACAAACGAACAACAATATAATCTAAACACAAATTTGTCTATCAGCACGAACCATCAAGAGAAAACTTCACAATTCTTGATAACATTTAAAATAGTTGTATTACAATTCTTACAAATTCTATTTAAAGCTTAAAGAGAATTTTTATACAATATTCATCAAGCAACACAATTACCTGTGTGAATGAACTTACAAGTTACCAAGTTTCATCTTACTAATTCTTTTTACATATTAAGATCACCACGCATCATGCAATGAACTCTTGTTACGAAGAAATTAGAGCCAAGCAGCCATTTACTCAACTAGCATATTGCCGATTCAGTTTCATTGCGAGGTTTTTTGAGCAACCTTCACTAAGATTAACACAAAATAATCACTTTCAGCCACTACCGACAACTTTTCAATTCTCTCTTTTAAACATTATTGTTGTTGTTGTTCTACGTTACAAAAAAGAATGGGATGTCCTTATTCAGGCTTTCCCAATAAAATTTTGTGCTAAATGCGAAACAAAAGAATATGAATCAAAATTAAACAAATAAATTTTTTTGTGTTTTGTTGCTATTTATTCATTTTTTTGTAAGTTTCTAATTTTTTAATTTTTTAATTTTTTCAAAAAAATTTTTTTTTTCGAGTAGGGTTCTCATACTATTTTTTTTTCTTATTCCTCTTTTTTATATTTTTTTTCTCCTTTTTTATATTTTTTATATATTTTTTTTCTGTTTTATATATAATATATATTTCATTATTTACTTTGTTTTTTTTTTATTTTATCTTCCAAAGTTTCATTTTTACATATTAAATTCTGTTCCATAATGGGGTAGATAAAATAAACTGAAGAATAAGTTTATAAATTAAAATTTTTATATCATATTTCGGGTGGGTTAATAAGTTTTGGATATTTAGATCCTCAATTCCAATTTTCTTTAATGCCAAAAATAAGGTTTCTCTTTGCTTAGAGTATAATGTGCAATTTAGTAAAATATGAATAGAATTTTCCGGTAAATTACAATTTAAAAAATTTGGAGAATTTGAAAGCTTTAATTGAAATTTTTGTTTATTAAGATTGATTGTGTCGGTTTTTAATCTATAAATAATTTTATTTTCTTTCCGAGAAAAGGGAAGTTTTTCTATATGATTAATTTTATTTGATTTTAAACATCGTTAAATATTCAACTTTTGTCTATTCCAATCAGCTAGTGACGTAATTCTCACGCTGAAGCACACTGCGAGCATCAAAATGATACATCACACCATGGCTCCACTGTTGCTCGTTCATCTGACGTAACAATATTTTAACACGAATTAAGAGGTTTAGCAATAACAATTTCGATTTTCAGCAATGTTCGTTTAGTATTTAATGAGTTCTGGAAGTTTTGAAAATTTAACAATAACAATGCCAGTCACAAAACTGACTTCACAAGTTAATTAAATCTTAATAACAATTATGGTATCAAAGTGTTTAATGAAGTAAATGTATATTTTATGAGTTTCTGCAAAAAAACTTTCACTGTTTATCGCTTTTTGTGTAAGTTTCTTAAGACTTCATTGCTCTTGTTAAATATTCAAATTTACATTAATTACTGGGTCGGGGGTGGCTTAGTCGGTAGCGCGCCAGGCTCGTAATCTGTAGTTCCCAGGTTCGAGTCCCAGCTGGGTCAGTGTTGAGATTTATTTCCGCAAAATTCCCCGCCCTGCCCACGGTCAGTAGGAAATACCGATGGGCTTGGAAAGGCCGCCGTCCGTCGGATGGGACGTTAAGCCGTGGCCCCGTGTGCGGGAGAGCCATACCCTGTGCACGTTAAAGAACACGCTGGATGGCCTTGACGGGAGGCTACTATCTGTCTCCTAACAGCTGTTCCAGTGGGTCCCCTCCCCCAACCTTCTCTGAGCCTTCGGGGTTTATGTGACCTGGCCATTTAGCCCATGGTGTGCAAAAAAGTACCGCTCAGAGGTAAAACAACACAACAACAACAACCTTAATTTATAGAAACCAGTGTAGTTGAAAATGACTTTAATATGCTGCTCAAGAACGCTATAATTGCTCCAAACACTACAACAGATTCGACCTGGGTCTGCAGCTTTTACCTTCCAATGCAGATACGAAGCATCTAGTGCAAAGTCTCTTTCTTTGCTGTAATGGCCGCAAAAGCAAAATAAAAGAGCCGAGGTAAGAACTGCAACGCCAGTTTGGGAAAGTAATTTCACGCATTCCGACACTTCCCAGATGATGCGTTTCTCTTTCCCTCTCTTCCTTTTTCTTCCCATACAAATCCCGCTCTTCCCCTCCGCGCATCTGAAGGTCGCAAATGAGCCAGCGGTGTCATATTTCAGGTGCTGCGGAACCCAGCCGCAAAAATGTGAAGTGATTTGTTATGCTGTATTGATCACGGAGAACCTGTTTGCGGTCCTCCACACCGGAGATGGAGAGCAGATCCCGACAGATCATCTGCTCCTCCATCATTACATCTCCCTCTCGTCCGCAGCATCCACTGTGCCGCGAAGCACTGCGGCTTGGCGCTAATGACAGCAACCGCACGTGGAGACAACTTGGCTGCCTGAAACTAGACCAGTTATCGACCTTGCATGCTCAGCTGATGTCTGCTCGTGTGCTTTGATTCTCTCCAGAGGAAAGCCAGCCCAGAGACAGAACATATTTTTTGAAAGAAAGCGATGCGTTGAATATTTACCACATTGTGGATTTTAAAATAGCTCTGTAAATCTAAACTGAAACGAAAGGCAGTGAGAGATTTTTTTTTCCGATTCAGTCATAACATTTCTCTTTGAAATTGAGGCATAAATGAGTTCAGAATTCATTCAGTAACGACTAAATGAATACTGTTCTGGAAAAGTAGTTTAAAAGAGAATTTATGACATTGTTTGAACATCATCGTTTCAGTATCTATGGTGGTGCATAAACGCTCATTGCACTATGTAGTAAGATGTAAAACTTTTGAAGTTTCCTATTGAAATATTAGTTTGAACAAAGAAATCTGATTGCTGCTAAGTTCGTCGAGATATGTTAGTATTTAGTTTATAAATGATAAAAAAATGAATTATTTTCAGAGTTGAAGACGACGTAATGCGATTCGAAAGCCAATCAGCGTTTTTTGATACACTTTAAGGTCATAGAGATGGCATCAGTCATCCGTATGGCGTTAATCATCAGTATATCTTCAAATTAGGGGGCGGAGGTGGCTTAGTCGGTAGCGCGCCAGGCTGGTAATCTGCAGTTCCCAGGTTCGAGTCCCAGCTGGGTCGAAGCTGTTTCGTTTTATCTCCGCAAAACTCCCCGCCCTGTCCACGGTCAGTAGGGGACTCCGATGGGCTTGGACAGGATCCGCCGTTTGTCGGATGAGACGTTAAGCCGTGATCCGTGTGCGGGAGAGCCATACCCTGTGCACGTTAAAGAACACACTGGTTGGCCTTGACGGGAGGCTACCATCTGTCTCCCAACAGCTGTTCCAGTGGGTCCCCTCCCCCAACCTTCTCTGAGCCTTCGGGGTCCATGTGACCTGGCCATTTAGCCCATGGTGCGCAAAAAAGTGCCGCTCAGAGGTAAAAACAACCCAACAACCAAACAAAATCTTCAAATTAGCTCCTGCATTTCTGCTACAAGCCACTTCTTCCAATAGCCCCACCACTCACCTCGCCACTTCTTCCAATAGCCCCACCACTCACCTCGCCACTTCTTCCAATAGCCCCACCACTCACCTCGCCACTTCTTCCAATAGCCCCACCACTCACCTCGCCACTTCTTCCAATAGCCCCCCACTCACCTCACCACCTAATTCGACTCACTCAAGCCACATCATCTACCATGTAAATGCTTGCAGCATTTCATTTGTGGAGCGCAATTTATTACACTTCTTGTATTTTTTCTTTTTACTGCAGATATTGGGGCGGGAGTGGCTCAGTCGGTAGCGCGCCAGGCTCTTAATCTGTAGTTCCCAGGTTCGAGTCCCAGCTTGGTTCAGCGTTGAGATTTATCTCCGCAAAATTCCCCACCCTGCCCAAGGTCAGTAGGGGACACCGATGGGCTTGGAAAGGCCGCCGTCCGTCGGATGGGACGTTAAGTCGTGGCCCCGTGTGCGGGAGAGCCATACCCTGTGCACGTTAAAGAACACGCTGTATGGCCTTGACGGGAGGTTATCATCTGTCTCCCAACAGCTGTTCCAGTGGGTCCTCTCCCCCAACCTTCTCTGAGCCTTTGGGGTCCATGTGACCTGGCCATTTAGCCCATGGTGTGCAAAAAAGTGCCTCTCAAAGGTAAAACAACCCAACCCAACTGCAGATATTATACTTTGGTTTGCAGTTACATTACGCGTGTATTTTTCTCCAGTATTTATTGTTGTCCTTCCTTAGTGAGTTGTATTTTTAAGAATTATTTAAGAGTTAAGCAATGGAGTATTTAGAGTGCTAGAATGCATCTCAGGTATTTTAGTTACTTTTGGCAACATTTTTATCAGTGGTGTGATGAAGTAGGAACAGTGGAAATGATGTCTCTGGTTCCTGCCTGTATGAAAGGAAAAGAATTGCCTCCGTTTACGAGCGATTCCCACCTTATCACCAGCTCCTGTATCCCTGGTTCCGAATTAATACATAGTAGAACTTCAACTAACCGACTTATTGGGGTGAAGGGCAGTGGCAGTCTCAAGGAGGGGGGGGGGGGGACAGCCAGAGAAAAGCATTACGCATTTCCAATGGGATCAGTTTTTGAGATTTGCTCATTGCTTCACCAGAACCACCTATAAAAAAAAGTTGTTACTAGGACTGTCACTGGGGATGTGATGGTGGGACGAATTTGAGGAAAAGTTGAGCATTTGAGGGGTGAAGCAGAATTAAGAAGAGTGTTGGGGAAAAAACATTAAAAATACAGTCTAATTGTAAACGTCAAAGGAAATGATACAAAAAACACGTTAATGAAGCGTAATTGTAAATATAAAATTATCTCCAAAGACATAATCACCAATGAATAGCTGTCAATGAGTTAATATCATCAATGCCGGTCCGATAGGTGAGGCTATGAGACGACCACCTTAGGACGCTCTTTTTGAGTGACCCAAAATTCGGGATAAAATAGGCTAAAATTTCAGTCTCATTATTATCGCTATTATTAAAAGCAAAATCGTAGTTCAGAAAATACTTTATTGGTTAATCATGAAATTCAACACGAAACTTGGCTTTTGGGCCAAAATGAATATCTAACAAGGGAGCGCCTTTTTTTACTTCGCCTCAGGAGCCAAAAACTGTCGACTCATCACTAAATATCATCTTATCCCTTGTTAAGAAGACGGGTTGGGTGGGTTGTTTTACCTCTGAGCGGCACTTTTTTTGCACACCATGGGCTAAATGGCCAGGTCACATGGACCCCAAAGGCTCAGAGAAGGTTGGGGACCCACTAGAACAGCTGTTGGGAGACAGATGGTAGCCTCCCGTCAAGGCCATCCAGCGTGTTCTTTAACGTGCACAGGGTATGGCTCTCCCGCACACGGGGCCACGGCTTAACGTCCCATCCGACGGACGGCGGCCTTTCCAAGCCCATCGGTGTCCCCTACTGACCGTGGGCAGGGCGGGGAATTTTGCGGAGATACATTTCAACGCTGAACCAGCTGGGACTCGAACCTGGGAACTGCAGATTACGAGCCTGGCGCGTTACCGACTGAGCTACCCCCGCCCCCACTGGGATTCGGGGAATCGAAATATTATAGAAATTATTCTCAAGTAAATGAAGTTATGTATTGAGCTTTTCCTATATTGAATTTAAATACCTATTCGAAGACATCCATGAAATCAATTGTTACTGAAATAATTATTATTTTAGCGACTTCGATGGCATACAGAATAATGTGGATAACTGCCCAGATATTCCTAATAGTGACCAATTGGACACCGATGGAGATGGAAAAGGTACGTTGGCAATTCATTAATAATTAATAAAAAATTGTTGACAAAGTGAAAACATTACGTTTTTAATGAAAAAATCGTCGTCATATTTATAAAATCACACGAATTTTTACATTAATGGTCGGAACAGAGCATCAATGAACTTAAGTCGTTTCTGCTGCTTAATGCTGGCACCAAGCGAGGATTCATTTAATGCTGATAGCAAGAAAAGTACGCAATATACACGTAAAATGAAAAGTGGTAAATAATAAGTTTTTGACTCAGACTAGCATTAGCATTTTGAAACTTCTCATAAAATAGGAATTCAAAAGGCCATTCCACTGATTTAGACAGGGATTTTAAGGGACGTCCAGTCTCATACTGCAATAATATTAAAGTAACAAAATATTTTTATAACACTGTTTCTAAATCTAAAAATAGTTTTAATTATAAATCATATAGGTACAGTCGCTCAAAAAAATATTCGAACGCTATGGTTGATTACAGAATTCAGAAAAAATATCTGGCAACGATTTTTTTTTAGAAATTAGTGATCTGGCAACCTTCGTGTCACGTGATTACAGAATTCTGGAGCGTGTACAGCAACTGTACACGCTCCAGTTACCGTTCACAGCAAACTGGAGCGTGTGCAGTAACTGCACACGCTCAATATTTCCGTGAGTGGGCCCACACGATCCAGGTTTAGAAATTAGTAATCTGGCAACCTTCGTGTCGAAAAAGTATCCGAACACTATGTTGATTACAGAATTCAGAAAAAATATCTTGCAACGAATTTTTTTAGAAATTAGTGATCTGGCAACCGTCGTGTCACGTGACACGACGGTTGCCAGATCACTGTAATCACCATAACCTTCGGATTTTTTTTTAGCGACTGTACATTGTCAGTTTTTTTTATCTAATATACGAATGTGTATGGTTTTATGTTATATTTAAAGGTGTGTTGTTTTAGGAAACTATCATTAAGATTTTTTTGAAGAAATACGTCTGCTATGTCCTAAGAAATCCTTATTTACAAGCTGAGATTACTCGGACAATTGTCTACTGCAGCCGTTATTCCTTTAATATACGGGGCGGGGGTGACTCAGTCGGTAGCGCGCCAGGCTCGTAATCTGTAGTTCCCAGGTTCAAGTCCCAGCTGGGTCAGCGTTGAGATTTATCTCCGCAAAATTCCCCGCCCTGCCCACGGTCAGTAGGGGACACCGATGGGCTTGGAAAGGCCGCCGTCCGTCGGATGGGACGTTAAGCCGTGGTTCCGTGTGTGGGAGAGCCATACCCTGTGCACGTTCAAGAACACGCTTGATGACCTTGACGGGAGGCTACCATCTATCTCCCAACAGTTGTTCCAGTGGGTCCCCTCCCCCAACCTTATCTGAGCCTTCGGGGTCCATGTGACCTGGCTATTTAGCCCATGGTGTGCAAAAAAGTGCCGCTCACAGGTAAAACAACCCAACCCAAAATTTAATATACCTTATCTTCGTTTCATAGCGGTATACGTGTTTCAGACTTGAAAGCGAGTATGCTCCATCGATTTTCCTCCCCATTTTTTTCTTAATCTTGTATGCCTTCATTCCTCATCTGCGCAGTTATAAATCTAATCTTCTGTCATTTGGCAAAGGCGAATAAGCTCTTGGGATCTATTGAATCCATTTGAATCCCCTGGCGAGCTTTTCAAGGGAAGAACTTTCAGAGCATCGTCAATCAGAATGACGTAGTGGCTCTTTGACGTCGTCCGTATCTGATCCTTTTCAATGAAGCGAACAAGCTTTGAAGAAGAAGCGACGCATGTCCGCAACACATCAAAGGATGTTCTCTGGATAGAGCTGATATCAGGGATGTCGCATATATTTACGAACAACTTTCTCTAACTTATCTGCTTGAAAATAATAATTATGGAAAGAAAACACGAAGTGGGTGGTAAAAACTCTAATACTCTGTTTAGTTCGTATTAAAGTTTCTATCTCCTACTTCAGATTAAATTTAGGAAACAACGATACCACTGCAGCTAACTTTGGGCAAGGCAGTTAGAGCAATTGTTGGCAGCCCATCGCTTATTTAAGATTTTAGGACTGCCTGAAATCTTAATTGCCCTGCACGAATAAGGATATTTTCATTTGAAAGCTCTCCGCGGATGGAAGATTTATGATAACGCGGATAGCGAATAAAACGGAGGGTAAAAAAATTGATATTAATGCGATAGCGATGAAATCTATTGGAACATCGGCAAACGTTACTGCATTTATTGATGGCTGATATGAATTAAAAAAAACTGCTTTAGCTAACGAAGAAAAAAACTTGTTTGAAAATTTAATGATGATATTCATTTCAAAATAAAAAAAGAAAAAGAAAAACACATTAGTAAAAGCCAGAGCAGTATCTAGGCTATGGCTAATATAGCCCAGCCATAGGTGTCACGAACGTTAGGTGTTGAGACTTACCTCCACAAAATTCCGCGTCCTGCCCACGGTCAGTAAGGGACACCGATGGCTTGAAAAAGGCCGCCGTCCGTCGGATGGGCGTTAAGCCGTGGTCCCTTGTGCGGGAGAGAGCCATACCCTGTGCACGTTACAGAACACGCTGAATGGCCTTTAACGTGAGACTACCATCTGTCTCTCAACAGCAGTTCCAGTGGGTCCCCTCCCCCAACCTTCTCTGAGCCTTCGAGGTCCATGTGACCTGGACATTTAGCCCATGATGTGCAAAAAAGTGCTGCTCAGAGGTAAAACAACCTAACCCAACTTGACGTGAGGCTACCATCTGTCTCTCAACAGCAGTTCCAGTGGGTCCTCTCCCCCAACCTTCTCTGAGCCTTCGAGGTCCATGTGACCTGGACATTTAGCCCATGATGGGCAAAAAAGTGCTGCTCAGAGGTAAAACAACCCAACCCAACTTGACGTGAGGCTACCATCTGTCTCTCAACAACAGTTCCAGTGGGTCCCCTCCCCCAACCTTCTCTGAGCCTTCGAGGTCCATGTGACCTGGACATTTAGCCCATGATGTGCAAAAAAGTGCTACTCAGAGGTAAAACAACCCAACCCAACTTGACGTGAGGCTACCATCTGTCTCTCAATAGCAGTTCCAGTGGGTCCCCTCCCCCAACCTTCTCTGAGCTTTCGTGATCCATGTGACCTGGACATTTTGCCCATGATGTGAAAAAAAGTGCTACTCAGAGGTAAAACAACCCAACCCAACTTGACGTGAGGCTACCATCTGTCTCTCAATAGCAGTTCCAGTGGGTCCCCTCCCCCAACCTTCTCTGAGCCTTCGAGGTCCATGTGACCTGGACATTTAGCCCATGATGTGCAAAAAAGTGCTGCTCAGAGGTAAAACAACCCAACTCAACTTGACGTGAATCTATCATCTGTCTCTCAACAGCTGTTCCAGTGGGTCCCCTCCCCCAACCTTCTCTGAGCCTTTGAGGTCCATGTGACCTGGACATTTAGCCCATGATGTGCAAAAAAGTGCTGCTCAGAGGTAAAACAACCCAACCCAACCCACGAATGTTAGGCGCCAATATCATTTTCACATATTACTGTCATTGTATATGTAAATTTAGCAGCCCAAGTGGTTAGCATGCTTGGCTACTGATCAAAGGGACCTGGGTTAAGGCATAGATATTTTTGTGTTGTCTTTGTGCTGAGGTTTTGCCTTCCTCACAGATCTTCTCTATGGCCTATTAAACTGATAGGATCCTGTCAGACCTCTGTGGCAAGCAGCAGCTTTGAGGGGGTATTTTCTTTTCATATATATATAAATATGAAAAAGAGCAAACAATTTCTCATGTCAGTTTTATCGTTGACGGTGATTCATTTCAATAAACAAATTTTGATGTCATTAACAATTTTTCCAACGTAAAGAGAAAGGAAAGAAAATTAATTTAAACAAATATGCATATCTTTTTTTTAGCACAATAAATTTTTTTATATCATTATCTTTACATATTAAACGTCATGAAACATTTTATATCAATTATTACATATTATATGTAATTTTCTGTTGTATGGCATACCATTACTTATTTTCTTCTCTTAAAATCGTGCATTTTGTAATTAAATCTTTATTTCAATTAAAATCAATATTTTAACCATAAAAAGGCGCATTTTTTATTTTATTTTTGCCATAGGCATCATGAACCCTGGATACGGCACTTGGTAAAGGCAATAAAAGAAAAAAAAATTATATGAAAGTAGCGATCTTTTCTACTAAAAAAATTACTCGAGTGTTGCGTAGAAAACTGGAATTATATTTTTGAAAATTTCAGTCGTGCAGATTACGAAGTTTACAGAGTGAAATGCAGAGGACATGTACTGGGTAATGAAAAGGAATTTCTTCCCATAATCGCGTATAACTACACTTAATTTAAAAGAAAAAAATTTACTCAGCAGAATTTCAAAATTTCATTCTGGTAAATTTTTTATCTAATATTTAGATAGAAAAAAAAGAAGGGATAGAGTAAGATAAGATTATATCTGATTATTTTGCCAATTGTGTGAATAAATATTTGCCATTATATTAATGTTGGCTAATTTTTAATATTTAATCAATTGTGTGAGTCATTGTGACTAACTCTAAAACCCTCAACATTTGTTTTGTTATTAGACACTGAATGGTTCACCAATGCGCAACTTTCGTTACGAAATTAAATTGTTTCAAAGTGCTCTTATTTTAAAAGATCCGCTTCCTTTTCTCTATTCATTTTTAAATAATATAGGTGATCTAATTGAATGAATACTGAAGAAAATTATCTTGAAAATTGTCCTTAATTTAATTTTATCGTTAGGAGAAAATCTAGACTGGTTCAAAAATTAGATTCGTTTGTTATTCGGACTCGAATTCGTTTCGTTGTGTCTCGGTGCAGACTTTAATAACCTGACGTAGAATTTTTTCTACGTCATATTATTAAAACCTTTTGCAATTGATTCTAATTTTTGTAATTTGAAGATGAATAAAGTAAGGCTTAGAATCCTTGCGAATGAATCTATAAAGTTCTTAAGAACTTTAAACTAAATATAATGCTTTTTTAAAACATTTTGGGGTTAGGTTTAATTTTCTTTATCTTTAGGTATAAACTCGTAAATTGGAGCATTGCAACCCATTTGGAAAAGCAACTTGAGACCCAACCGTGGTGCGATTCATAAGTGCCTGATAGCTGTGATGATGATAGCATTCTGTGATGCTGCCTAAGAGCAATTAACAGTGATGCTGTGGAATATTTAATATTTTAAATTCTTCCTATATGTATAATAGTAAATAGTAATCATTTCAATAATTTGTAACTCTTAACGAAAATATATTGTTCCTGCTCTTTAATCAAGATAATATTTTGTAATTTTCAGGTGATGTGTGTGACAATGATAAGGATGACGATGGAAGGCCAGATAACGAGGATAATTGTCCTCTTGTTTTCAACCCTGACCAAAGAGACACCAACCGTAAGTTCTTTTCCTCCGCTTTGAATACTTATTCTTTCCATTCTACCAAAA
This sequence comes from Ryuthela nishihirai, assembly GCA_038380435.1. Lineage (NCBI taxonomy): Eukaryota > Metazoa > Arthropoda > Arachnida > Araneae > Heptathelidae > Ryuthela > Ryuthela nishihirai. Next base: position 40,585,862 of record JAWZYU010000011.1, on the reverse strand, counting down.
ATTGCTCAATCAGCACAACGCCGGGACACCTGTTAAAAAATCAAAATAAAAAGCAGTTGATTGTTTTCTCTCGCAGTTACTCTCATGATTAACGTATTGATGAAGATATTAAACAAAAAAATTATTGTGACAGAGTGGTTAGCGTGTTTGGCTACTGATCAAAGAGGAATCTTATTCAGGGATATTCTTAATCTACACCTTATCCCAGGATAAGGTATGAAATGTTTCTTTTCTGTATTGTCTTCCCTACCATCTTCTCTATGGCATAATATACTGACAGGCTCCTGTCAGACCTTTGTGGCAAGAAGCTGCTTGAGAGTCAGTTAATTTATTAGTTCTTCGTTAGAGCCACACTTCCTCAACGAATCAAAAGAAATGATCTCAGTACTCTTATGTTGAAAGTACTCACAAAATCATTAACTTTGCAGATTTTCCGCTCCATAGCAGTTAATGTTTGATTTTCTGCTGATCACTGAATTATAGATTGGAGAATAGGGTTATGAACAGTGTACCTAAAGGCCTCAGAAAGAAGGGGAGACCTAGGATGCGGTGGGCAGACAATGTCAAACAGGACCTTGTTAGAATTGGTGTGCAGTGGCCAGATGCAGTAGATGTAGCTCAGGACAGACTTGCTTGGAGAACTAAATTGCACTGTCGGGTTGGACCTCCGTAGCCCATGGCTGCTTGAGGATGATGATGATGATGATCACATAGGAGGTCATTTGACTTCAAGCAATGACTACAGTTTGTTTTTCTTCATGTTAAAAGTATATTCATTTTTTATGGAAAACTTTCTTTATTGTCACCAGTAGACACACAAATAAGATCAAATCATAACGGAAAAACGGGGAGGGGATGGCTCAGTTGGTAGCGCGCTAGGCTCGTAATCTGTAGTTCTCAGGTTCGAGTCCCAGCTAGGTCAGCGTTGAGATTTATCTCCTCAAAATTCCCCACCTGCCACCTGCCAGTAGGGGACACCGATGGGCTTGGAAAGATCGCCGTCCGTCGGATGGGGTCGTTAAACTGTGGTTCCGTGTGTGGGAGAGCCATACCCTGTGCACGTTAAAGAACACACTGGATGGCCTTAACGGGAGGCTACCATCTGTCTCCCAACAGCTGTTCCAGTGGGTCCCCTCATCCAACCTTCTCTGAGCCTTCGGGGTCCATGTGACCTGGCCATTTAGCCCATTGTGTGCAAAAAAGTGCTGCTCAGAGGTAAAACAATCCAACGTTAAAGAACACGCTGGGTGGCCTTGACGGGAGGCTACCATCTGTCTCCCAACAGCTGTTCCAGTGGGTCCCCTCATCCAACCTTCTCTGAGCCTTCGGGTCCATGTGACCTGGCCATTTAGCCCATTGTGTGCAAAAAAGTGCCGCTCAGAGGTAAAACAACCAACGGAAAGACAAAGACGAACTCTCATTTTTATTTGAGAAAGAAGATGAAATAAAACATGGTGTATTCATTTGAGATGCAAAATTCAGTAGCTTCAACATAAAGAGATTGTGGACGACGTATAAGCTATAGAGATATATGCTAATCACGTTTTTTAGAACCTACTTGTTTCTTTTGGATGAAGGTAAAATCAAATTTTTAGGTTTAAAGTGCTAAAGACAGAGATGTTATCGTAGCAAAACTGTTAAATACTGAATGATCTCTCACGGTTAATAACATCTCCCCTATTCTCTTTCATTCAGATCACACTACATAAACGTCATCGCATTTGGATGTCGTAAAAGCTGAAGTAGCCGGGGTTTGGATTTGAATCTCAGGTACAGTCGCTCAAAAAAGTATCCGAACACTACGGTTGATTACAGAATTCAGAAAAAATATCTGGCAACGAATTTTTTAGAAATTAATGATCTGGCAACCTTCGTGTCACGTGACACGAAGGTTGCCAGATCACTAATTTCTAAAAAACATCGTCGCCAGATATTTTTTTCTGAATTCTGTAATCAACCATAGTGTTCGTATATTTTTTAATATATATAATGCGTATGAATATATAATGGAATGAATATGGAGCGTGTGCAGTTACCGTTCACAGCAAACTGGAGCGGTTGCGGTTAATGTTCACAGCACATTGGATCGTGTGAGCTCAAAAAGACCTAGATCATGTGGGCTCACTCACGGAAATATTGAGCGTGTGCAGTTACCGTTCACAGCTAACTGGAGCGGTTGCGGTTAATGTTCACAGCACATTGGATCGTGTGAGCTCACAAAGACCTAGATCGTGTGGGGTCACTCACGGAAATATTGAGCGTCTGCAGTTGCTGTACACGCTCCAGATATTTTTCCTGAATTCTGTAATCACGTGACACGAAGGTTGCCAGATCACTAATTTCTAAAAAATTTGTTGCCAGATATTTTTTCTGAATTCTGTAATCAACCGTAGTGTTCGGATACTTTTTTGAGCGACTGTACTTTGCACCGTCCTTTGTGTCTGTCACTAGCAACAGATAAGCTGCTAGCTTTTCGAGTCTTGAGGGCAAAATTGGAGGAAGGGGGGAACCAAAAGGAAAATGGAAATTATTATGCGTTTGAAACACGATTCCAGCAGATTTGAAATTTTTGCTCCATACCGTGTTTTGTAACCAGAAACGAAGCAGACTAGAAATCGATAAAAAAAGCTTTCTATTTCGAAACTGTTTGATGTTGTTTTTCTGCGGGTCGTGTCAGGTTTGACATTTGCGAACGCAAATGCCAAGGACTAACGATTACGCAAGAGCACGGATCTGCTGCTTCTTCGCCCTTGGGGAAGGTTAATGCTTCGGATCGTGTTGCTTAGGGACGAATTTATCGTTAACTATACAGATATATTATTTCGGTGTTGAACGTCTTTTTTTTCTCAGTGACGGAAAACGATGTGTTCATTTATTATGGTGAAAGCAGTTTCTCGGAGAGCACACTTGTTTGAACCTGGAATGTAATTTGCTTGTAATATAAGCTTTTAAATTGTTAAAATTAAATAAATTATTAGCACCGACGTGGCATCAAATGCGAAAATGTGCTAAAGTTTAATAAGGAAAATAAACGCTATGGCAACTAACGGAATAAAATAAAACGTCTGCTTTGTGATGTAGTCCAGGCATTTTTACCAAATGATGTAAAAAATTTCCGTAAGAATTCAAATTTTTATAAAATATTTTTATATATATTTTCGTAAGATGCACCGTGAAGGTTTGTGATGATAGAAAGATAGGCGATCCTATGAAGCCGTATCTAAGAAAAATGAAGGGAGATGGCAAATGGCGTAATCGAGCGGGAAAAAGTGGATTTCTCTTCAAAAGACCGGTGACTACGTGGGGGCGCCGTTTGCCTGTAATACAACCCATACACGTCGATGCATATGGACTGCATAAGGTGTTGCAGGGTGTCCTGTGGTAGTGCTTCAGCAATACTCGTGTGTTCGTTATGTTTCACATTAACGCAATACTCGTGACGAGTATTGAGTCGTCGAGTACTTGCTTGGAGAACTAAATTGCACGACGACTAAATGTCACGGACTCATAATTGTTCGTGACGAGTATTGTGAGTCCGCAATATTCGTGTGTTCCGCAATGTGTCGTGTATTGCTTGCACATTGCCAGGTGGAGAGTTGGAGCATCGAATCGCGGTTTCCAGTAACTCCCAAACATGCTTAATTGGGTTAAGATCAAGTGAGTTGGGCAGCCATGGGAGTACAGAGAATTCATTGACATGTTGACTATGCCTTAACTGGCATAGTGGTTAGGCAGCTAGCGACTGTTCCAGCAAGGCAAACTTTGTGTGTTGTGTTAGCTCTAACTAAGACAGTGGTCAGCAGTGACTTCGGTCGTAGTAGAGCATGTCCTTGTATGAGAAGCCTGTATTAAGCTAGGAGTAGCTTCTAGGATTCTTCTCTGTCCTATGTGTCGCAAATAAATAAATAAATAAAAATGTTCTTGAAACCAGTTAGTAACCTGCCGGGCTGAGTGACACGGTGCGCTATCTTGTTGAGAGACTGCAGAGTTGTCTGGATACACCATGAAGATTGGTGACGATAGGAAGATAGGCGATCCTATGAAACTTTTCATTCACTGTCATTAGTAGACCAGGGTGTGCCACGAAAATAGTCCCCAAACCACGACACCACCGCTTCCAGCCTCCCGAACACCGACTGTGCATCCTGGTGCAATAGTCTCATGTTGCTCTGTCCAAATGCGAGCATGCCCATCAGCAAGATGAAGTTGGAAGCGGAATTCATCTGACCAGGCAAGAGATTTCCACATGCCAGTGGGCGGGTGTTGGTACTGACATGTCCATGCAAAGTACAGTTTCTTGTCTCCCAGTGAAGATCAGAGCTCTGACGGCCGTCGTCTGTCATGCCCATATGAGCTAATGTTCAACGCATTGTCCATGACACTAGAGAGCTCTTAGGAAACAGATGGTAGTCTCCCAACAAGGTCATCCAGAACGTTCTTTAATGTGCACAAGGTGTGACTCTCCTTCATACGGGGCCCATGACTCTATGCCCCATCCGATGTACGATGGCGTTTCCAAGCCTATAGGTTGGGTTGTGTTGTTTTACCTCTGAGCAGCACTTTTTTGCACACCATGGGCTAAATTGCCAGGTCACATGGACCCCGAAGGCTCAGAGAAGGTTGGGGGAGGGGACCCACTGGAACAGCTGTTGGGAGACAGATGGTAGCCTCCCGTCAAGGCCATCCAGCGTGTTCTTTAACGTGCACAGGGTATGGCTCTCCCGCACACGGGGCCACGGCTTAACGTACCATCCGACGGACGGCGGCCTTTCCAAGGCCATCGGTGTCCCCTACTGACCGTGGGCAGGGCGGGGAAGTTTGCGGAGATAAATCTCAACGCTGACCCAGCTGGGACTCGAACCTGGGAACTACAGATTACGAGCCTGGCGCGCTACCGACTAAGCCACCCCCGCCCCCAAGCCTATAGGTGTCTCCTTTCTGACTGAGAGTAGGGTAGGGGTTTAGTGGAGACAAATCTCGACACTGGCACAGGTGTGACTCGAACAGAGGAACTGCAGATTACGAGACTGGAGTGCTACCGAATGAGCCATTCCCGCCCCACTTGGACTAAGAGCGTCATCATAGATACGAAAAAACATTTCTTTAGAATATTAATATTTTTCATTAAAAATCAAGATTTTTAATCTCAAGTTTTTACTTCATGTCGGAGTGTAATTCTTCATTTTTAGTTGAAGACGTTTTGATGAAGCATTGGAAAAGTCGTCATCCTAGTCGAAATGATCTTCTCCCGATAATCTGTGACAGGTTGAATTGAGTCATTACAGTCCATGGCACTGGGACAAACAGTAAAAAGTGGAAAGTTTCAAAACAATTTTCATGCATTCGCATCCTGGCTTACATCCTTTTATGCACTTAAGTGAGATGAATTTCAAAAGAGCATCTGAAGCGATGGTCTCCAGTGTTGGAATGGTCGATAGAACTGTGGTCCAACGATCATTGTGCCTTTGAATGACAAGCAGCTGTTGCACTCGATGGTACATGGTGAAACAATAGAGTTGGACAGCTGCTTCAGTACGAGGCAGTGCAGGAAGTTGAAGTTTATTTTTGGCCACGCATCTTGTGTAGCAGTTAAACCGATGCTTCTTGGAGAAGTTACGCATCCTCTGCTCTGAACTATGTAAGAAGGAAACATTCTCAAGCCTGATCAAATACACCGTGAGAGTTGGGTTGTTTTACCTCTGAGCGGCACTTTTTTGCACACCATGGGCTAAATGGCCAGGTCATAAGGACCCAGAATGCTCAGAGAAGGTTGGGGGAGGTGACCCACTGGAACAGCTGTTGGGAGACAGATGGTAGCCTCCCGTCAAGGCCATCCAGCGTGTTCTTTAACGTGCACAGGGTATGGCTCTCCCGCACACGGAGCCACGGCTTAACGTCCCATACGATGGACGGCGGCCTTTCCAAGCCCATCGGTGTCCCCTACTGACCGTGGGCAGGGCGGGGGAATTTTGCGGAGATAAATCTCAACGCTGACCCAGCTGGGACTCGAACCTGGGAACTACAGATTATGAGCCTGGCGCGCTACCGACTGAGCCACCCCCGCCCCATATCGTGAGAGACTTTAGGGTTAACGATGCCTCTTTGGTGATGGAGTTTCTTGATAAGAGAGGATGTTGTATCGCAGCAGCTGAAAGCATTGGAAAAAGAATATTTTATTTAAGTCATTTTACATCACTGCAAATCGAGGGAGGTATAATTGTTCCTTCCGTTTTTCGTTTACCCGGTGTTAGGAAGAGATTATTATATCGTGGAGGAGATATTTCCCATCATTTGCGGCGACTTATGTGAACAGTCATACCTCAACCCCGCTCCCCCCATACACATACACACAAGCACACACAGATGACGCGAAAAAGGGGAAGATTTCAACCAGGATGATGTCTAAAAATGCTCCTCACCAGATATCTCCAAATGGGAATGAAAAATTATTGGATTATTGAGAATCCCTATATACTCCCACAATGACCCGTAAAATAGCAATTTTGTATTGGATTAAAAAAAATTAAGACTTTAAAAAGCAATTTTTCTTGTTTTTTTTTTCTCAGTATGAAGGTGAAGCTCCCAGCAAAAGCCAGAGGCTGTAAAAAAGTTGCAATTTTAATACGGTGAATATGGGAATTAAGTCGAAAGGGTATACTGCATACCGAAATCATGGCCAATGCTCCATGATTACATGATTTAGTAATTAGTTGATATGATACGAAAATTTGCTCATCGAATACATTTTGTTCGCAAATTCCTAAAACAGAAAATGGGAAGGAAAGCTTCTCTCCTTTCTTCCCTTGTTCTTGTTCTTCATATTTATTGCTTTTTAATTTAATTTCTAATTATTTGTTTATTTCAGTCTAGTAGGAGCAAGAAACGCGATAGAAACGGAAAATTTGGAGATTAAAGTGAACGTTGAGAACTGCTTTACGTAAATATTGATTTTGAGAGGAAACATTTCTTCCACGAAGAAAAAATGCTTTCTCCGTGTTTGGCAATTAATTTTATGTTCTTTAATTTTAATATTAATTTTGATGTTAGAGCTACAAAAACCGGGAATATAATATAATCCGAGTGAAAAAAAAAATCCGTTTTATCAGAAATAGAATGCTCATAACAGCCATTTTCCTAGTAATCAAAAAGGTCAAACTCAGAATGTTCGCGACTTTTAGCATATTAAGTACTACATATTATTTGAACATCTATATTAAATTTTATACAGTTTTGGAATTATTTTTCTTTATCTCACCTAAATTACTTACACTGACGACATATCATTATTAAAAGTCATTTGTTTCAGTTGTGAGAGAGTTCATGTTGGCAATTCGCTTTATCTATTAAAACAATGTTTACCAACCTTTTTGGGTGCACCTCATGCTTTTGAGAATCCCAAAACTGTTGCGCCACACGGTTAGAAAAAATATGCATAGCATTAAAAAATATTTTATTGGTTAATATGATCTGCTATTATCTTACAATAAGGTGAATATTTTTAATATTTTATATTCACCTGAGAAGGTCAATCAGAAAAAACATACACTAAAAGTACACCGTAACATCCACAACCCTGACCTACTCCGACATAATAAAGCAACTAGCCGAAATCCCTTGCGGGATATAAATAGGTCAGATACCTATCTGCTGTATAGCATAGCTGCGACTGTTATGGTGGATAAACATGGTGACCTGAGTGACTTCCTTGTGGGCAGATAGTCAGTGTGAGGAAGATGGGATGCTCCATATCCGAGAATGGAGAATTGCTGGTATTTTAGTATCTGACTGTAGCACATGTTTACCAGGACTACATAAAAATCTGCAGCTGCTGGGAAAAATATGGTCATTAATCAGGTCATTGATATCAGAGATGAGTGTCGCCTCACCCATATCGGAATGGAGGGCCACAGTCCAGATGACAATGTTTGCATTCAGAAATGGGAGCATCTACAGAGGTTTGTACAAAGACCATTTGGGCTATGGCAGACCATGCCACATTGAATACCCTTGTTAACAGCGCATCACCAGGCTATGAGGCTGGAGTGGACCGTGGAAGACTGGAAAGTTGTAGCTTGGTCTGAAGAATCGAAGTTCCAACTAGAACACGCCAATGCAAGGATGTGTGTGTGGTGTATACCATACAAGGCCATGGATCCCAACTGTCAAGTCGGTATGTTGCAATCCAGTGGAGGCAGTGTAATGTTCTGGGGCGTATTTACGTGGGCTACCTTGGGGGCCGCTTGTGTATATTGAGACAACCAACACTACAGAAGGCTATGTTGACTTACACGCCGTCCACCTACACCGTTCATGGCTATTCATTTCCTACTTGTTACAAGATAATGCCCAGTCTCATTCGCTCCCGTTTGGGGAAGGACTGGTTGAAGGAGCATTACAATGAGTTCACATCCCACGAAAGTCACTCTCCGCAAAATTTCCCACCCTGCCCATGGTCAGTAGGGTACACCGATGGGCTTGGAAAGGCCGCCGTCCGTCGGAAGGGACATTAAGCCGTTAGCCCGTGTGAGGGAGAGCATACCCTATGCACGTTAGAAGAAGCTGAAAGAACACGCTGGAAGGCCTTGACGGGAGACTACCATTTGTCTCCCAACAACTGTTCCAGTGGGTCCCCTCGCCCAACCTTCTCTGAACCTTCGGGGTCCATATGACCTGGCCATTTAGACCATGGTTTGCAAAAAACGTGTCGCTCAGAGGTAAAACAACCCAACCCAACTCGAAAGGTCCTCTCATTCTCTGGATTTGATCGCTATCAAGTATCCATGGGACGCAGTGGAACGATGCATTCGGGCCCCAAAACCCCTCACCAACAACACTCGGAGCTTTACTGATGGTTGTCGTGTCATCATGAGCTGCAATACCACTCGAAAGTTTGCAACACCTGGTAGAGTCCATGCCACGACGTATTGCTTCTGAGGTCAAAAGGTGGACCCACACTTTATTAGGTGGATGTGTATAATAAATTGTCCTTTCGGTGTGTATGGATAATTCAATGATATAGAATCAAGTGATGAAAATTTAACACAAATATTTTGCGGCATACTTGAAGCTCTTTCACGGCACACTGATTGGGAAGTTGGGAAGCACTGAATTTGGAGAATTCTTAGAAAAATGTGTGAATTTTATGATCATCCATCTCCTGTAGGGCGAATCTTTTGCGTAAATTGTTTGCCGTCCATGCAGGAGAAATCAGAGATAATGTCAGTTTCCTCAAAACGTCAATTCTGATAAAATAATAATGAAAAAAAATTTTAACGCCAAATGCTTGATATGCTTTAAGATCATAAATCCACATCTTGCGAGTAAAGTGACCTTTCAACTTTTGGACTGTAAATAATTGCCAAATAAAAAAACTCCTAATGTAATTTAAGGGTACATCAGTTCTTGAACGTTGTTTGCTACTGAAACGTTTGACATACTGTGCTCCGTCATATTTCACAAACACATTATAAATTCTTGCTTATGCAAACGAGGAATTATAATTTCTAACGACTCTTCGTATTGAAGAATCTATACCTGAGAGACTGACCCTAAAACTTATTGAGTTCTTAATTCACACAAAGAATTTGAAGCGCAGTTTTCAAAACTAGACCAAGAGTAAAACAAGAAAAAAAAAAAACGGAAAATAAGGAAACGTTTGAGAAAGAGAAGGAAGGAAAATGTGGCGCTTTAGTAAAAGCTTTTAAAAATTTAACTAATTTTTTTCAATAACCAGATTGCGCAATGGAGAGATTTGAAAAAAAAAAAAGTTTCCGAAACTTAAGGAAAGTTGTTTATTAGTGATTGTGAAACTAATTAAGAAAGTCGATTTTCTTTGGCAAGTTTTTAGGTACGATAAAAAAATTCATTTCAAGAAAAAGAAATGCAATACTTTTTTTTTTCCAAAACACCTTCTTTACACATTAATTAGTACAAAATGATTGCTGTCTACATCTAAGGCGGAAGAATGTCTCGGAGCATGAAATCATTAACTTGCTAATTAACAGCCTTGTTCGATAGAGTTTACCTTTAACTGTACGAAGAACGTGAAACGTATTTTTTTACGCACTATATATCACTGAAACATTTTTTTCGCACTATCAGTACTAATTACAGGATTCTCGATTTCTAATAAGAGACGGTGGTCAAGATTTCAGTTTGGTAAGTTAAAGATAAGATGCTGTTTATGTAGATTTAGCTGGTACACAAGTATTATCGAAGTAACCTGTGAAATTCTCACACTGCGAATGTTGGCTAGGACTCCGGTGAGGATATTTATATGGAAATTATGTTTTTATCTGGGTTTCTGTTAAAAAACATTTTTTTTTTCTCTGTGATGCTAGAAATTAATTCTTAGCGTTTGTGTCAAGTTTTATCGTTGAAGGTTATTCTGATATTTTCATATAGAGATCAGCATTTTTAATTAATTTACTTTTTTATAACGTTAAAAACAACTGGGAGATCGGTGGGCTTGCCCCTCCTACCCACTAAATTTTTAATTTATTTATATCCACTTTTATGGTTTGAAAAAAAAAAGAGAAAAGTATTTAAACTTCAGTAGTATAAATATCTGAAAATTAGCTCGACTAAAATGAAAATAATTGTTTGATAACCACATACATTTCCTGATCCTATATAGAATATTCCAAAATTTATTCCTAGGATTTTCTTTTCACAAAAGCGTAAGCCTTTCTCCAGAAATAATGCAATATTTTCTTTGTTATTAAATTAAAACGAATAGATTAATATTATTTTCTGCATTCTTTTAGTATTTATTAAGCATGCATGAAAATAATTTAAATACTGTCAAAACTTTTTAAATTATTTGTAATTATTTTAATGTAACTTTGTCTCTTCATTTTCTCGTACCCACACACACAGAAAGAAAGAAAGTAGTCACTTCTTTTTACTTATCTTACTTTTAGAGCCAGTTCTTGCAATCGATAAGTTTCCGTTTTTCCAATAAGCCAGATCGATAGAGGAAAGACAGACAAAGATAACTTTTTTTTCCAGCTAGGATTTTTTTGAATAATGTTCAAACTCTGAACCTGTCTGAAGCATTTGTTACCCACATTAGCAAGGGAGTAAGTTTTGATTCTGAAACTTATTCCGGTTGCAGAAATATGAAACTGAGACAAGTTAATGAAATAGAAATGTACTGAACCATTCATAACGCTTAGTTGCTTTCGTTTGCATTTTCGCATTTACTAAATACTATAATTTAAAATAAAACGTTGTTTTCGAGTTTTGAATTTCAAACTGTTGAATTAATTAAAACATTCGTAATATTATGAACAAGATGACAGGAAACTAGATGCTTTTTATTCCAGATGCTTACGCAGTATCTTGGTCATTTGGTGGTTCAGCTTTGTAACTAATGATGAGGTTAGGCAAAGGAGTCGGCGACCTCCTTTAAGCAGCATATTGTGTAGAGAAAGACTCCGTTGGTTTGGCCATGTCAGACAGGACCTTGTTAGAATTGGTATGCAGTGGCCAGATGCAGCAGATGTTGCTCAGGACAGATATGCTTGGAGAACTAAATTGCACGGTCTGGTTGGGCCTCCGTAGACCATGGCTGCTTCAGGATGATGATGATGATGATATTGGGTTTTTGAAAGAAATTTCGTAGCAGTGTGACCTAGAGTAAAAATAGAAATTAATGCTTAATTAGTTGAAAGTATTTTATTATCATAATTAAATCCGAAATTCATCTCGTGCTGTTATTAAAAGTGTTCTGTATAGTAAAACATAAATCTTGCAACTAAAGTAGCTAAAATGAATTTTTTTAACCATTCTTGTGTTACGAGTATATACTAAAGTAATATTGGTAGTCACTGAAGTGTTAATTGGCATTTTAACTAGAAGAATGCATATCGCCTCTGGCGCATATGGAATCTCGTTTTTTTTAAAGAGAATGAAGTTTGTCTTTTATCTACTTTTGCACTCCTTAAAAATTTCATACGAAATAACGGATGATTGAGAAAATGCAAATATTAATATTTTATTATTTCTTTTACAGCAGGAAAAGTATTTGCCATTTATTCTCTAAAATTGAAAAGTTTCTTTTCTCACATCCTTGTGAGAAATGGGAGCACTATTTTTTTTTTGTTGTCAGTGGAATATTTCTTGACATCCTCTACTACCGAAATTTCAAATTTTTCTGATAAAGATTGGTTGCAATATTCGTTATACTTTTTCGCCTTTTCCATATTTAGTGATCTCTAATGATATCAATTAAAACGGCATAAGAATTTAAAAATTGCGAATTATAATATTTCATTAGAACGAATCCAACTAAAAAAGAGTTTTCCAATTATCTCCTAAAACTAAAGAGTTGCATTCTTCTTCTCCTCTTGCATACAATGTTCTTTCATATATATATATGTATTGTTTGTGTTCTAATGTAGAGCCTTTTCATATATATTACAACTGGGATGGGACGAATTATAACTCGAACACTGCTCTGAATGATGCAGTAAAACCTAGCATTTACAGTGAATATTTCAATAATAAAAGGCGAGGTAAAGAAATAAAGAGACTGTTCAAAAATCGGAGTCATTGTTTTATTTCTTTCCTTTGTCTTTCTGTCTTTAATTCTTTCATTATTTTCATAATGTAATAATTTGTTTAATATCAATTGCATAACAGTATGTAATAATTAGGAAATAAATATTTATAGTATTGTGATATATTGCATTATTATATCTAATATATGTGTTTGAAAGACTAAATTGCTCAGTCTGGTTGGACTTCCATAGTCCATGGCTGCTTGAAGATAAGTGTCAGTATGTGTACGCACAAAACTGATGGACTGAAATTCATAATTATTAAAAATTTAGGTTTGATAATTTTAAGATAAAATAGATAGAGGAAGCGAACTAAACTTTACAGAAATAGAGTACAATTTAAATTAATTTTTTTCAAAATTAAGAGCATTTTAAATATATAACGAAAAGCATGTACGGAAAGTGAAAATATTTCAGTTAATATAGCACCGTTTATACAGCTATATAGTTAATACTCTATAGCTGTATAATATAATGTCCTTTATAATGAAAAATCTGTAGAAGTGTGAAGTATGACTCTAGTTTGAGAGCTGTTACATTGAAGCAAAAATACACTGTTGATATCGGAACTTTTTTAATTAAAAATAAAATCTGCATCATGGTAGACTACATCGAAATTCTTTGAAAGGGTTGGGTTGTTTTACCTCTGAGCGGCACTTTTTTGCACACCATGGGCTAAATGGCCAGGTCACATGAACCCCGAAGGCTCAGAGAAGGTTGGGGGAGGGGACCCACTGGAACAGCTGTTGGGAGACAGATGGTAGCCTCCCGTCAAGGCCATCCAGCGTGTTCTTTAACGTGCACAGGATATGGCTCTCCCGCACACGGGACCACGGCTTAACGTCCCATCCGACGGACGGTGGTCTTTCCAAGCCCATCGGTGTCCCCTACTGACCGTGGGCAGGGCGGGGAATTTTGCGGATCTTTGAAAGGTACTCAAACGCAATATGCACAAGAGAATTCAATCGAATCAGATAACAAATCAATGCTGTAGTAATCGCTATTTATGCCACAATTATACTGCGATGCATATTTGGGTCATAAAGTCTCTTACTCAAGGTTTCAGTGCAACAATGATAACAGCGAAAACCTTTTAATTCTCGCTGCTTCGTTTGGTTGGCGATGATGAAGGTCTTTCATAAAGGTTTCTGCTTGAATGAGAAATAATTGAAGCGAAAATTTATATTCTCTTCCGCAGTGACGGTGTAATTAAAAAAAAAAAGCTGAGCGGTTTTAAAAATCCAGAGAGAAATGCTAATTCTGTGGCATTAGTCTACCACTTGGGCAGAGGTGAAGAGACATTAGTAGACAGCAAATTACTGTTTACAGTTAAAAAGAAACAGTTTAGATGGCGATTAAAACTTAATCACGATGTTTTGTGACAAATTTGCTTGTTAATGACCTTAGAATTTTTGTTTCCACCTTTCTTTTCCGCGCATTTGTGTAAAAACATTTCCATTATTAATGGCCTCTTTTTTTGAAAAAGAAAAAAAAAAAAACCCAGTCGCAATTCCTGAAATATTAATAAGGGAAAGAACACATGGAATTCTAAATGAAGTGGTTCTAATGAACGCTTCATGCAATAAAATGTTTAAAAATTAATTCTTTACAAATAAAGTTTTCTTTTGCAAAGCTTATTAATTATTCATCAAAGCATGGTGTTCATTTGTTTGGACGCCGAACGCGTAATCTATAGTTCCAAGGTCGAATCCTACTGAGTGTTGAGATTTATAAACTCCCCTCCTTTTCGTCGGTCAGTTGGGGACATCGATAGGCTTAAAAAGCCGCCCTCCGCCAGATGGGATGTTAAGCCGTGATACCGTGTTCAGGAGAGCCATTCTCTGCTCACGTTAAAGAATACGCTGGATGGCGTTGACGGGAGGCTACCATCTGTCTCCTAACAGCTTCCCAGTGGGTCCCCTCCCCAACCTTCTCTGAGCCTCTGGGGTCCTTGTGACCTGGCCATTTAGCCCATTTTGTGGAGAGTCCCAGCTGTTTCAAACTTTCAGTTTCTTTCATTTCTTCATTTTGAAACCCACAACCAACGAATGCTAAAAAGTAATTTAGATTTTCGTGCATTTTACTTTTTTTTTTACTATGGATCGACAATTTCCGCTAATTTTACTGAGCAGAGAACCAGGTTTTTTGATAATTGATTGCTAGTCCAAATTGAAAAAAGCAGTACGAAAGTTTTGCGAAGCTCACCGATACGTTTATAACTTCCAGGCTCTGTTGAGCATGGAAGTTTGAGAGCAAAATTGGATCATATGGTAGCGCGTCAGGCTCGTAATCTGTAGGTCCCGTGTTCAATTCTCGACTGAACCTACATTGAGAATTTTCGGAGCTAACCTCTTTTCTACTCTTGGTGAGAAAGGGAATGCAGTCACCTATCGTCCATCGGATCGGGACATAAAGCCGTGGTCCCGTATGCAAGAGAGCCATACTCTGTGGACGCCAAAGAACACTTGATGGACTTGACGGGAGTCTTTCAACTGTCTTCTAACAGCAGTCTCGTGGATAACCTTCCCAACCTTCTGCGAGTCATTGGGGTCCTTGTGACCTGGCCATTTAGCCCATTGTGTGCAATAGTGCCACTCAGAGGTAACAACCCATCTAAAAAGTTTGTTGATAATTACTGAATCATGTACAAAAAGTGGTGAGTTGATTCAAAGGTATCAAAATATCAGTTTCATGTTTTCGAATATTTGAGTGAGTGAATCTGATATTATTATTATTACTGCTTTCTGTGTTTGAAAATAATTGAAATAAATCAGGAACGAGGCACTGGAGATTTTATTAACTTTTAAGTTTGGCGAAATGGCTTTGCACACAAAAGCTTTCTGGGTTGGGTTGTTTTACCTCTAGTGCCGCTAGCCCATGGTGTGCCAGCGGCACTTTTTTGCACACCATGGGCTAAATGGCCAGGTCACATGGACCCCGAAGGCTCAGAGAAGGTTGGGGGAGGGGACCCACTGAAACAGCTGTTGGGAGACAGATGGTAGCCTCCCGTCAAGGCCATCCAGCGTGTTCTTTAACATGCACAGGGTATGGCTCTCCCGCACACGGGGCCACGGCTTAACGTCCCATCCGACGGACGGCGGCCTTTTCAAGCTCATCGGTGTCCCCTACTGACCGTGGGCAGGGCGGGAATTTTGCGGAGATAAATCTCAACGCTGACCCAGATGGGACTCGAACCTGGGAACTGCAGATTACGAACCTGGCGCGCTACCGACTGAGCCACCCCCGCCCCTCAAAAGCTTTCTGATAAGGGAGATATTTCATTGACTATATTTTCTGCTGCTACTTCTCTCTATAGTTGCAGATTATTCTGTTACAATGTTGGGTTGTTCAACCTCTCAGGGGAGGGGCGGGGGTGGCTCAGTCGGTAGCGCGCCAGGCTCGTAATCTGTAGTTCCCAGGTTCGAGTCCCAGCTGGGTCAGCGTTGAGATTTATCTCCGCAAAAATTTCCCCGCCCTGCCCACGGTCAGTAGGGGACACCGATGGGCTTGGAAAGGCCGCCGTCCGTCGGATGGGACGTTAAGCCGTGGTTCCGTGTGCGGGAGAGCCATACCCTGTGCACGTTAAAGAACACGCTGGAGGGCCTTGACAGGAGGCTACCATCTGTCTCCCAACAGCTGTTCCAGTGGGTCCCCTCCCCCAACCTTCTCTGAGCCTTCGGGGTCCTTGTGGCCTGGCCATTTAGCCCATGGTGTGCAAAAAAGTGCCGCTCAGAGGTAAAACAATCCAATCCAATCCTCTCAGCGGCACTTTTTTGCGCACAATGGGCTAAGTGGCCAGGTCTAAAGGACTCAAAGGTTCACAAGGTTCAAAGGAAGGATGGGAAAGAGGATCCAGTGGATAGTTTTTAGGAGATAAGTGGAAGACTGTTGTCAAGGCCATCAAGCTTGTTCTTAAATGCGCCGCCGTCCGTCGGATGGGACGTTAAGCCGTGGCCCCGTGTGCGGGAGAGCCATACCCTGTGCACGTTAAAGAACACGCTGGATGGCCTTGACGGGAGGCTACCATCTGTCTCCCAACAGCTGTTCCAGTGGGTCCCCTCCCCCAACCTTCTCTGAGTCTTCGGGGTCTATGTGACCTGGCCATTTAGCCCATGGTGTGCAAAAAAGTGCCTCTCAGAGGTAAAACAACCCAACCCAATCTTAAATGCGCACCAGGAAGCCAAGGCTTAACGTCTCACCCGACGGACGGCAGCAATTCCAAGTCCAACGGTGTCCCCTTTCTTCCGAAAGCAGAACAGGATTAGCAAAGAAAATTTTCAACGCAGGCCCAGTTGGGACTGAACCCTGGGAATTGCAGAATACGAGCCTGGCACGCTACCTACTGATTATTAATCTTTCCCCCCCCCCCTCGGTTATAGGGCGTCCAAAAAATTGCTTGGGGCATATATTTGTGTAGAGCAATAACTAGAGAGAACTTTATACGTATTTATTTGTATCAAATTCACGCATTTTTCAAGAAATTTTTAAAACCTCTAAAACGGAGGGGGAAATGTGACATAGGAATGGACATTCAGTCTCTTGGCCCCCATTTTCCTTTTTTTTCCAGATCGACTGCTTCACTCTTCTCTCTCCTTTTTATTATTTCCTAGATACGGGACTACATAAGGTCATAAGCCTGAAGCCAATACCTACTTTAAATGAATTAGCAATTAAAGGCAGATAATCTAATAGTTGGTTCCAAGCCATTTTTTTTAATCTCTTTTTGGGACATTAGTTTTCATGTTGACAGGAAAAGTGTAAAGAATTATGGGAACTGTATCGTAATGTAGTTGTTTAAAATTGCCATTGCATTATTATACGGTTGTGTGTATAAATATTTATGTGGATATGTTACCGCTAAAGTGCAGAAATCAGTTATTCTACAGATTATCTAGGTATTGTGCAGATTAACTAGGGTGATCCGTTAAAGTGCGGAAAATTGTTTCATTTCTCAAATTACCTAGGCAATCTGCAAATTACCTGGATAATCTGCACATTACCTACTAGGCACTCGTTAAAGTGAAAATAAGATCTTTGCTGGAACAACAGGAACGTTTCTGTACGCTTAAATTAACATAATGTTATTTATCTAGTGTCCGAGAGTAAAGTTGAAACCAGGGTCATCCCTCTGTCAGCATGAATCAGTCGTCCGAATTATAAAAAACGCCCCCAAAATGAGCAGGTCAAGTGAGAACGAATCATTTTAGTGATTCGTTATCAAGAATGAATCACTTTACCGATTCGTTCTCACTTGGCCTCCGCTCATCCGGGGCGTTTTTTATAATGCGGACGAGTGAATCACGTGACACGAAGATTCATATTCAAGAGATTCACCACTATGAGAGAAACAAACTTTTGAACTTTAACGATACGGAAGCCGTTAATGTGCACATTACCTAGGTAAAATGCGGAAAACTCTTGATTCCGCACGTTAACGGAGCAAATCAGTTAATCTGCAGATTAGCTAGGTAATGTGCACATTAACGGCTTTCGAGCTTTAGCGGTAACAGATACATAATTCTTTTATGTCTAATTAAGAAGTTAACAAATTGCTTTATAAAATTCAAGTCTTCTCACAGAGAGTAAATGACAAGAATTGTCTTATTTATTTTTTCATTAAAAATAGTTAGCAAGTCCACGAAATCTCTTAAGGGCTGAATTACTTCAGAATGGCTTATTTGTCCTTTGAATATAGGACGCGCTACAGCAATTCAATCTGATGCCTTGTGTGGAATCATTTTGATTACAAATACTGTTATATACATTTTTGCTCATTTCATGTGAATTGGTAATTGAAGAGAATCTCAAATGTTCGAAGCTCTATGGCAGAGGCTATTCTGATGTCGTACCACGAAAAAATACAGGGTGGGTCAAATGTCAGTAGACAGTTTGAAAATTGAATTAAAAAAAGAACAAACTGCAGAGACATGCGGTAGAATACATTTGATAGTCCAATCGAAAAATTTTTTGCGAATTTGAAGAAAGCTTCCTACGTAGATTGTTTTTTTTTAAAAACCAAATCGGATATATAAGAGCAGATAAATTTTTGCACACAGTTCAACAAGGGTTCACTTCCTCTAACAGCATTAGAGGATGGCACAAGAAATTCTTTGAAACTGGCAGCGCTCTTGATCGGAAAAGAATGGACAGATCAAGCATGTCTGATATGTCTTGAATTTGAACTTCGGTAGATGTGCCCTACGTCACATTGTATTAATTTTGCGGAAAAGAAACACCTTAAATTGGACTATCAAGTGTAACCTATTGCATGTCTCTCCAATATTTGTTTTTAAATTCAGTCTTCAAACTCTCTCTGGGGACTTTTTTTTGCCCACCCTTTATAGTGATGTGAGACGCAAGAGCTGTTTTTTTTTGTAAAAATGTATAAAATGGAAACAAAACACTGTTTGGTTTTTCAAAAGTAATGTGAGAAACTAAGCAAAGAATGTTTACTGAGTATTTAACCACTATTTACTAACAATAACATGATGAAGATGGATGTAGAGGAAAACTTGTCTTGAGTCTGGTTGGATTTGAACCCACGACATGGCCAAATACTCAGTAAATCAATGATGAGCTACGAATTCATTTGTCTAAATGCAAGGCACTATTGATCATACCAGAAGTGACGTAGATTCCGATTTGCTCACAAAAAAAAAACAACTATCAGCCAGGAATCTCTGGTAGCTAGTCGTGTGCACATGCTGGGGAGACTCTGAATAAACCATATGCACTCAAAAGACAATTATTGACCAGATGGTGTATATCATAACCTCAACACAATAGGAAAGATTGATCAGCGGCCGATAGCTGAGTTATCAGAGCACTTGACATCTAATCAGGAAGTCGTGGTGAACTGTGAATTAATTTCTCTAAACCAAAGAACATGTGAAAAATACTAAACATTCTTCATAAATTAACCATTAATAATCCATAAAATCTCCATTATTTATCCTCATCTACATTATTGCATTTTAATATGGGATAACACAAGTAATCAGAATATCAATGAACTATTATATCTTCAAAAACACTTCGTGAGAACTCTGTATTAAATCTAAACTTTAATGAGCATACTGAAGAATTTTTTGAAAGTGATTTATCTCCGCAAAATTCCCCGCCTTGCCCACGGTCAGTAGGGGACACCGATGGGCTTGGAAAGGCCGCCGTCCGTCGGATGGGACGTTAAGCCGTGGCCCCGTGTGCGGGAGAGCCATACCCTGTGCACGTTAAAGAACACGCTGGATGGCCTTGACGGGAGACTACCATCTGTTTCCCAACAGCTGTTCCAGTGGGTCCCCTCCCCCAACCTTCTCTGAGCCTTCGGGGTCCATGTGACCTGGCCATTTAGCCCATGGTGTGCAAAAAAGTGCCGCTCAGAGGTAAAACAACCCAACTGAAGAATTTTTTGAAAGAGCCAAAATTCTACAACTTCCGGATCTATAGAAATTAAATATAGCATTATTTACGTTCTGTGCTATGAGATTAAACAAATACGATATCAATTTTCAAAGGAAGTGTTATCATTACCTAAGTCGACAGCATCTTGACCTAGAATTACGCAGAACAAATTATGGGGGCAGGCATCACTAACGTTTCAGGGAGAGAAGGTATGGAATAATTTAGATAATAATTTGAAAGAAGCTGAAAAGAATCCGGCATTCAAACGTACTTTATTAACTACTTAAACTCATTAATAACTTTTCAATGCTTAAAATGCTGGCGTGCCACACAGTAGATATTTATTATATTAACTGGCATAGTGGTTAGGCAGCTAGCGACTGTTCCAGCAAGGCAAACTTTGTGTGTTGTGTTAGCTCTAACTAAGGCAGTGGTCAGCAGTGACTTCGGTCGTAGTAGGGCATGTCCTTGTATGAGAAGGCCTGTAAAAGGAGTAGTAGGAGGAGCTTCTAGGATTCTTCTCTGTCCTATATGTCGCAAATAAAAAAAAAGTTTATGATTTAATGTAATTTAGTTAAAGTGCTCAGTCTTGTCAAATTCTATATTGATTTTTTTAACTAAGTGTCCCTTTTCTGTTTTATGTGAATTGTATTGTATTAACTAGCATAACATCTTTGTATTACAAAATAAAATGGAAATAAAATTATTATTATTATAAGAAGTAAATTGTTCTGTCTTCATTTTCAGCAGCTATATTTACGTTAAAAAAACCCTAGCCGTTTGAAAATTAAATTGACTAGCTTTTTTTGACTAACAGAAATGTTTTTTCTTCAGTTAAGAGGAGAATGTAGAAATGAAAGTGTTTTTTGGATTCGTAGGAACTGGAGTAGGAGACGTTTGTCGCAGGGATTTTGATGGGGACAAAGTGCCCGACGAAGATGACGTCTGCCCAGACAATCGAATGGTGTATGCCACAGATTTTCGAGCTTATCAAACTGTCGTTCTGGATCCTGAAGGAGATTCTCAGATAGATCCGCACTGGGTGATCTATAATCAAGTAAGATATTTTAACACTTTTGTTTAAACCATGTAATGTTTGTTGTGCTTTCTAGTTTTTAGGGATTCGTTATTAATATATGTACACTTTTTTTTTTCACTTTTGTTATTCGTTAATGATTTACAGTCGCTCAAAAAAGTATCCGAACACTATGGTTGATTACAGAATTCAGAAAAAATATCTGGCAACGATTTTTTTTAGAAATTAGTGATCTGGCAACCTTAAGGGTCACGTGATTACAGAATTCAGGAAAAATATCTGGCAACGATTTTTTTAGAAATTAGTGATCTGGCAACCTTCGTGTCACGTGATTACAGAATTCAGGAAAAATATCTGGAGCGTGTACAGCAACTGTACACGCTCCAGTTACCGTTCACAGCAAACTGGACCCTTTCTTCCTTTTTTCGTGTCACGTGACACGAAGGTTGCCAGATCACTAATCTCTAAAAAAATCGTTGCCAGATATTTTTTCTGAATTCTGTAATCAACCATAGTGTTGGGATATTTTTTTGAGCGACTGTACATGACAAATGAAGGAAAACATGTGTTTCGATACAGTTGTATTTTTTTCTTTCCAGGGAGCAGAAATTGTACAGACAATGAACAGTGATCCTGGTCTCGCAGTTGGTAAGTGCTTAGAACAGAAGACGAATAAATTCGAACTCCATTTTAAAAAAATAATAAATATTGCATGTTTTTTGGTTTAACCGAAATTAAAGCATTAACTTAAACTTCTGGCGTGCATATAAATGCAAATAATTTTGCGTCACAGTTGTCAAATAAAATTTTTCATGTCTAATAAAAGAAAACACCTTTAAATACTAGAAACTCTGTGAAAGATTGCACTATTTCATAACTTATCTTAATGAATTGGGTACTTGTTTTTTAACGTGTTTTGAAGTGTGCTGTAAGCTGAATAAACAAGTGAATTTATAATTAATGTTTATTAGTTACAATGAAATATATAGGCACAAAATGAGAAATTTTCTCTCTAAATAGTTTGATTTTGTTTTTCAAGAATGTGCGCACAATCTTTAATTCTCAAACTGAAATAGCGGTCTTGACTACTACGAAAATGTTATCTCTTCTACTTATATTCTGCTTTCCTTTATTTTTTGCATATTTTCCTTTCATCTTTTCTACCTTTTGTCCTCCAAGTTTTATCTTTTTGTAATAGCGCCCAGGCCCCCCTCGTCCCTCTCTAAGTGTGGTCCTGTTGTGCGCAAATCATATGTTTTGAGAGTAAATTACTAAAGAAATTCCAATGCGATCACCAGCCAATCATCTATAGATGCTGCCAATTGTAGAAACGAAGGCAATGGAAAAGCACCAAAGGATTGCGAACTTCTCACAGAATGAAGAAAAGTGGAATTAAAGAGAAGGAAGAAAAAAAAAAGTCTCTTGGGAAGGAAAAAAGGAAGTCTGCAGTTTGAGATCGGGGAAAAAAGGTGAATCTGAAGGCAAGGAGCATACCGGGAGAATTTAAGAGTCTGTAGGGCACAGTCCTGATTCTTTTGAATTTTTAGGAGATGGATTGGATTGTTTTACCTCTGAGCGGCACTTTTTTGCACACCATGGGCTAAATGGCCAGGCCACAAAGACCCCGAAGGCTCAGAGAAGGTTGGGGGAGGGGACCCACTGGAACAGCTGTTGGGAGACAGATGGTAGCCTCTTGTCAAGGCCATCCAGCGTGTTCTTTAACGTGCACAGGGTATGGCTCTCCCGCACATGGGGCCACGTCTTAACGTCCCATCTGACGGACGGCGGCCTTTTCAAGCCCATCGGTGTCCCCTACTGACTGTGGACAGGGCAGGGAAATTTTGCGGAGATAAATCTCAACGCTGACCCAGCTGGGACTCGAACCTGGGAACTATAGATTCCGAGCATGGCGCGCTACCGACTGAGCCACCCCCTTAGGAGATGGTCTCCAGTTTCAAGGGCAAGAGCTTGTTATTCATTGATGAATTAATGAAATGCAAAGTATTACCGAATTATTAGTGCACAAGGCGCAAGAGCAGTAGCAGCAAAATCCTTCATTCTACAACGAAGATAATTCCAAGTAACAGAAACTTCCAGCAGCAGAAACTCTGGTTCTGATTTCGGATACTATTAAATCTCGCCAGTTGTTTCCATAGTCGAGGAAAAAAAGAATAGAGACTTGCAGAGCATTCTGGCTCTATTCGTTCTATAATAACCTAAGGATTAACGGTGTCATTCTTGAGACAAGGGAGCTGTGTGCACTGGAACAGATTTATTCACAGAAGTGATAGGCGAAGAAGAAGAGGTCTGACAGGTAATTAATACCGAATGGAAGCGATGAAGAACTCCATTGGGGTTTCAGGAGATACCATGGTACAGTCAGAGGAAACAATTTAAACTGAGATGGTCCAAAGATTCAGCTTCGTCAGTGACAAGAAGAAGTGTTTCATGGTGAGTAGATTTCCATAAAGAAATAAAGGATTGAAACGGAAAAGATACACGACTAGCTAATAAAACTATGGATGGTTTATTAATATTTTTATTAATTTATTTAGTCTTTTAGGATGCATTTCGCTTTTATTCTTTTAAAAATGTCGGACTGTAATTTTAATTTAGATTTCAATTCTATAAATAGCATGAATATTTATGTTGATCGTATTTTAAATTTTTTTTTACACTTATCTTTTGCTTACAGTTAACATTTCCAGGATATTCTTTGCTGGGATATTAAAGATGGATTTAAGGAGTTTTTTTTCCTTAGGAAAGTTATTATAAAGATATTTTAAACTTTGAAAGTCAATTAGAAATTCATTTGGGAATGTCTTTCTAGCTTCGTATTTCAAGAATTATCGACATAATGGTAATCATAAGAATTAATATTTTCTTTTGCCGAAAACGTCTTTAAGCGGATAATACATTCCCATTAGTTGACTGAAAATAGTCATCGGATCAGAGAAACAGCCCGCAGAAGCAGTTTTTGATGTTTACTCTCATTACAAATCATTGACTGTATTATTTCCATTCTTTTCCTTTCGGTAACATTTAAATATTTAAATATTTTCAAATGAAGTATTTAAAGTAGTATTTGCGAAAGCATGACAGTATTGCGGTTCTTCTGGGGTCAGTAACGATAAAGAGTTGCCAGAGGTAGGATCAAGATCGAAGAGGAAGGAAAAATGCCCTTCTCCATCCTTTTGGCGAATGACACTGACTGCAAAGGAGACGAACAAAATGGCAAATAAACATGTACTTTGCATATATTTTGAAAGAATGTTTTCAAGCACTCAATAGAATGGAACAGGAAAATATATTGTATTATTTGTCTAAAATATTTGCTTAAAATTGCAGGCATAAAATTCTGGAACCTTGTTCGTTCTGTTTCAATTCAGTCACTTGCATCACCTTCTTTCCTCTTAAAATCAGGGGCGGGGGTGGCTCAGTCGGTAGCGCGCCAGGCTCGTAATCTGTAGTTCCCAGGTTCGAGTCCCAGCTGGGTCAGCGTTGAGATTTATCTCCGCAAAATTCCCCGCCCTGCCCACGGTCAGTAGGGGACACCGATGGGCTTGTAAAGGCCGCCGTCCGTCGGATGCCGTGGCCCCTTGTGCGGATGCCACGGCATCCGACGGACGGCGGCCTTTACAAGCCCATCGGTGTCCCCTACTGACCGTTGGATGCTGTGGCCCTCTCAGATCTCCTGCTGTGGCATATAAACTGACGTTAAGCCGTGGCCCCGTGTGCGGGAGAACCATATCCTGTGCACGTTAAAGAATACGCTGGATGGCCTTGACGGGAGGCTACCATCTGTCTCCCAACAGCTGTTCCAGTGGGTCCCCTCCCCCAACCTTCTCTGAGCCTTCGGGGTCCATGTGACCTGGCCATTTAGCCCATAGTGTCCAAAAAAGTGCCGCTCAGAGGTAAAACAACCCAACTCAACCTCTTAAAATCTTTTTCCTTATTCATTCTGAAGCGTCCTGGTCTTCTGACACTCCTAGGCATGGATTGCACAGGCTGTTAATATAAAACAAGAACAAATACCTGTGGATGTGCCAATTTTCCATTTTCCAAACGTTAAGCGCGCTTGACTACTGATCTACGGGACCTGGGTTCGAGCCCCGGATAAGGCATGGATGCATGTGCCGTTTTTCTGCTGAGGTCCTGCCATCCTCTCAGATCTCCTACTGTGGCATATAAACTGACAGGCTCCTGTCAGACCTCTGTGGCAAGCAGCTGCTTGAGGGGGTATTTATTTATATTATTTTTATTATTGAATTAGGACCAAAGGTTTTGTGCAGCAAGAGCTGAGTTCACTCTATAATCTGATTGCAATTGACAAAAACAAACTGAATGAGAAAAAATTGCACATAACGAAATAATTGAGATAAAATTTTCGGTTTTATTGTTACAGGCTTTCACGCATTTGGTGGAGTCGATTTTGAAGGCACGTTCTTTGTAGACACAGAAATCGATGACGACTACGTAGGATTTGTATTCAGGTAAGTGAAAGTTTTCTCGATGTAACTTTTCCAGAATTTTCTCGAGAATAAATGAAACAACTTCCAATGTTGGGAGTTCACATTGTTTCTGCAGGCAGTAACGAGGCCAAGGGAATGAATGGGCAACCCATCAAAGCTGTCACCTTTTAAATGGCTGTGAAAAGGGCAAAAGGGCAGTTCGTCAGCGGCGCGCAAAGTTGTCACCTTCATTCCCTAATTGCTTATTCATGTTTCTGCAGCAGAACAAGGTAGCGTTACCAATGTGGCAAGTTTTATCACATTTGTTAAGCCTTCATCATGGATTTCAGATAAAGCGTGATGTTAATGAAATTATTGAATGTCAATAGTTGACGACAAAAAGCGAAGAAAGTTTTTTTTTTTTAAATTTGAAGACTTGCAGTGTCTGTCATTTTTCGTCGCTCTGTAGATGCTTTCATTTGCAGATTGACACCTTTACATAACGCCGATGGTATTAAGTTTGGGAGGAAAGCTACTTCGCTTTGACAGGCCACTTTCTGTTCATTGGCAGATAACGTTTTGGTGACAAAGCGGTTTAATGTTATCATCACAGGAGAGTTGCCTGAAGCCCCGGGAATGCAAAGGCTTGCTTTGCTTCCTTGTCCACTCATTCTTTAGTGGCCTGGAAAGAACTGATAATGGGCCTCGTGCGAAATTATTATTAACCTTATCGACTTTGGCAACCTGACAAGCGGAAATTTCATTTGCCTCGCTCGAGTGGTCACATCGGGTAAAATGGAAAAGTTCGACTTATTTAATCCGATGGTAGAATGCAAGGCGACGTGTTACAAACTTATTCAAATGTTACGTCTATTAAGAATAGTTTTCTGGCGTTCTCTATTATGAACAATAATAAGCTTGAAACTTCATTCCTGTATTGAATAGGTTGGGTTTGGGTTGGGTTGTTTTACCTCTGAGCGGCACTTTTTTGCGCACCATGGGCTAAATGGCCAGGTCACATGGACCCCGAAGGCTCAGAGAAGGGACCCACTGGAACAGCTGTTGGGAGACATATGGTAGCCTCCCGTCAAGGCCATCCAGCGTGTTCTTTAACGTGCACAGGGTATGGCTCTCCCGCATACGGGGCCACGTCAAGGGTTGGGTTGTTTTACCTCTGAGCGGCACTTTTTTGCACACCATGGGCTAAATGGCCAGGTCACATGGACCCCGAAGGCTCAGAGAAGGCTGGGGGAGGGGACCCACTGGAACAGCTGTTGGGAGACAGATGGAGCCTCCCGTCAAGGCCATCCAGCGTGTTCTTTAACGTGCACAGGGTATAACCCTCCCGCACACGGGGCCACGGCTTAACGTCCCATCCGACGGACGGCGGCCTTTTCAAGCTCATCGGTGTCCCCTACTGACAGTGGGCA
Organism: Ryuthela nishihirai; assembly: GCA_038380435.1. Classification (NCBI taxonomy): domain Eukaryota; kingdom Metazoa; phylum Arthropoda; class Arachnida; order Araneae; family Heptathelidae; genus Ryuthela; species Ryuthela nishihirai. The sequence continues at coordinate 40,558,981 of JAWZYU010000011.1, read as the reverse complement.
GGGCGGGGAATTTTGCGGAGATAAATCTCAACGCTGACCCAGCTGAGACTCGAACCTGGGAACTACAGATTACGAGCCTGGCGCGCTACCGACTGAGCCACCCCCGCCCCCTGTATTCAATAGTTACAATGCTATGCGAAAAGAAGGTGACTGATTTGGAGAATGTTATTCTGTATTTTTTAATTCAATTGTTCGTCTTCCATTGAATATTCTTCGCCATTACTGAGTAAAAAAAAAGACTAAAGAAAAATGCGCGCTCGGAGTTTATAATTCCTGCTATATTTCAGGGTTCTAGTAGAAATGATACGATCGAATTAATGTAACGGCCAAATGGGCCATGTGAGGGAACCACAACATCAAGATGGGCCCCACTTTTAAGGAGGGAAATATATGAAATTTTTGAGAAGGATTCCATTTTAAAAGAGAGAAAGAAGCAGAGAGATGAAAGAGTGACAAATTTGAAGGTACAATCGCTGAAAAAAGTATCCAAACACTATGGTTGATTACAGAATTCAGATAAAATATCACTAATTTCACTAATTTCAGATCACTAATTTCTAAAAAAATCGTTGCCAGATATTTTTTCTGAATTCTGTAATCAACCATAGTATTCGGATACTTTTTTGAGCGACTGTAGGTGGTCCTATTATTTTGATACTAGATCGTATGGGCTCACTCACGGAAATATTGAGCGTGTGCAGTTACCGTTCACAGGAAACTGGAGCGTGTGCAGTAACTGCACACGCTCCAGTTTGCTGTGAACGGTAACTGGAGCGTGTACAGTTGCTGTACACGCTCTAGATATTTTTCCTGAATTCTGTAATCACGTGACACGAAGGTTGCCAGATCACTAATTTCTAAAAAAAATCGTTGCCAGATATTTTTTCTGAATTCCGTAATCAACCATAGTGTTCGGATACTTTTTTGAGCGACTGTAGGTGGTCATATTATTTTGATACTAGATCGTGTGGGCTCACTCACGGAGCAAACTGGAGCGTGTGCAGTAACTGCACACGCTCCAGTTTGCTGTGAACGATAACTGGAGCGTATACAGTTGCTGTACACGCTCCAGATATTTTTCCTGAATTCTGTAATCACGTGAAATGAAGGTTGCCAGATCACTAATTTCTAAAAAAAATGTAAAATAAAAAAATTTCTAAAAATTCCACACGAATCTCTCTGATCTCCATAATATACCTAATATTTTTGTCCTATTAGCGCTACTTTGAAAAGACTAGCTTCATAACATCTGCAACTCCTTGTAATTTAATATTTAATTAAGAATTATAACCACCAAGTCAATATTTTTACATAGTTAAAAAATATTGAGTGAAATTCTGGATGTAATTAAAAAAAGAAACGTAATAAGAAAAATATTACATATACTAAATTGCTTAAATCTTTTCTCCCCCTCATAGAAAAATATTTAATTTTAAATTTCTCTTGTTGTTGCGGGTAATTGCTCATGCACCAAATTTGTCACTATATATGACATATGCACAACTTGACACTGATCGAGGGAGGTGGATTATTTTTCGATTTTACAGGGGGCCAAAAATTATTTAATCTTGCCCTGAGAAATGTTTTTTTATTCTTCTCCTTACAGAGAGATTTGTGTTGGGTTCATTTAAATCCTTGATCGTTGTCCTTCGTGAGTTAGCTGAAAGCATATTCACATCACAGGTTCCTAAAGTGCGGCCTCTTGAAATAATATTGCCAAGTCCATCACAAAATTAAAGATTGAGAAATTAATTTAGACGACCATTGGTTTGGGTTTTTTTTCAATGAATTTCAAGATAAAACACTTAACTCTAAATAAAGAATGCATAAATAATACTTCCTTTTATCTCCGTCTTTTTCTTCTCGTACTTTGGAAAACGTTTTGCTGCGGTATTGAAAAAATATTAAATTTTATTTATACTGCCCGCCAGCTACATCTTTGCTCGAAAACTGGCCTTTCAGGGAAGAATCTTTGGGGGGAAAAATCTTCTTGATCACAGAATTAGAATATTTCCGAAACTACTGATCCACAATTGACCACGTTTTTTTAATTTCAGTTTTAAATAAACTGTTCGATTTTGTCTGGAGCTAAAACAAAATTCATTAACCTAAATAGTGCATCTTGCAGTATTTTACACAGATGTTTTTTTAAAGAGACAAGGAAAATCTTTCTGTATTCCGAAAGTCCTCCTGTCGTAATCGAGAAAAGTAAAATAAATTATATTTTTTTACAACACGTAACCCTTGGAAGCGAGCCATGAAGCATTAATATAGAAAAGAATTCTTCTTCAAATGTCCATAAATCCACCGAGTCTGTTTCGCTAAATTATTGTTCCTTTTCTCAGTTCAAAGGAAAAAAAAAGAAAGAAAGAATCATTCTTACCTTCCGAAATATTTCAAATTGATTTTGAAATGTCTCAAAACATTCCTGAATTCCCCGCATTTGCTTCGCTCTTTGTTTCATGCTATTTTTAACTCTCACTGTACAATTTATGTCGGCCATTTTTCTTTCCCCTCGTGGCACAACCGAGGCATTTTTCTCCACATATCATAGCAGGCCATTCGACTGCTGTTGACAGATCTCCACAACGACTGCAAGCTGTTGTTTGAATGATGATTTTCGTGTCTCCCTCCCTTCGAAGTGGACAGATCGTAACGGTTGCATCGGAAGCGAGAAGCTTCAGCTCTGGGTGTCCTTTTTCTGCAGCTGTGACCGGTGATTTTGTATTTGCTAAAACATCACGAGGAGGCGCATAAACCTCGTTCATGTTCCATGCACAATGTAACACAATGTACCAGCTTTTCCCGTATATTTTAGACCGGGCTTCGTCGACCTTGGACTGAAACGTGAACAGTAAATCGGATAGGATTTGGCGATCAGCATCAAATGACATGAGAGCGGCAGGTTTTTGTATGCACATTAACAGCAAGTATTTTGATTTTGACCTTGGTATAGAATATAAAGATTATGAAGTGTCACAAGTATAATTACTTGGTTCTTCTTAGTGTGTAATGATAGAAACAGAATTTGAATTGTAGTATTTAAAAACAAGGAAGATGAGGCTCAGCTTTGTATGAAATCGGATTGATTATTTATGAGAGAATGGAAATATTTCTTCCATCTATTAAAGTAGTAGGAGCCTTTATTTTTCATTTATATTATTTATGGTACAGTACAGTTGTTTACAATAATTTTGGAAATTTACCACACCATAAGAGTTTAAAGACTCGTATGTGGAGTATGAGGTTAAAAAAACACATATAAAAACATTAAAGAACAACATTTTATATATATTACAATATTAGTACTTTCTGTCATGCTCACATCAACAACATAATAACAAAATCAGTAAATAAACTGTAAATACACCAATTTTTAATTCAAAATTTTAACGTCCCGAAGAGCAAAACAAAAGAACGAATTCAAAGAATTTAACAATCTGAATATAGGGGCAGTCCCTCCAACCTTAAAGCGATTTTTCTATATCTTCAATATAGAAAAATTCGATAAAGCGTGAAATTATTCAATTCATAGGAACAGCTGTTTGGAGACAGATGGGAGATTCCGTCTAGGCCATCCAGCGTGTTCTTTAAAGTTCACAGAGTATTGTTCTCCCGCCCATAGCCGAGTGGTTAGCCCGCTTGGCTACTGATCTAAGGGACCTGGGTTCGAGCCCCGGGTAAGGCATGGATGTATGTGTCGTTTTACTGCTGAGGTCTTGCCATCCTCTCAGACCTTCTACTTTGGCATATAAACTAACAGGCTCCTGTCAGACCTCTGTGGCAAGCAGCTGCTTGAAGGGGTATTTATTATTTTATTATTTATTTATACGGAGACCATCCAGCGTGTTCTTTAAAGTTCACAGAGTATTGTTCTCCCGCCCATGGCCGAGTGGTTAGCGCGCTTGGCTACTGATCTAAGGGACCTGGGTTCGAGCCCCGGGTAAGGCATGGATGTATGTGTCGTTTTACTGCTGAGGTTTTGCCATCCTCTCAGACCTTCTACTTTGGCATATAAACTAACAGGCTCCTGTCAGACCTCTGTGGCAAGCAGCTGCTTGAAGGGGTATTTATTATTTTATTATTTATTTATACGGATACCATCCAGCGTGTTCTTTAAAGTTCACAGAGTATTGTTCTCCCGCCCATGGCCGAGTGGTTAGCGCGCTTGGCTACTGATCTAAGGGACCTGGGTTCGAGCCCCGGGTAAGGCATGGATGTATGTGTCGTTTTACTGCTGAGGTCTTGCCATCCTCTCAGACCTTCTACTGTGGCATATAAACTAACAGGCTCCTATCAGACCTCTGTGTCAAGCAGCTGCTTGAGGGGGTATTTATTATTTTATTATTTATTTATACGGACAACCGGCTTAAAGTCCCATCCGACGGACGGCGGCTTTCCAAGCCCATCGGTGTCCCCTACTGAGCGGGAAGTTTTGCGGAGATAAATCTCAACACTGGCACACCTGGGACTCGGACTTGAGAACTGAAGATTACGAGCCTGGCGCGCTACCGACTGAGTCACCCCGGCCCCACCAAACTTAAAAATATTTATAACTATCTTAGCGTTTGAATTAGTATTATTCTTAAACCATTAAGTCTGATTATGTATATGAGATATTTTCCATTTCTGTTGCAACTACTAATGCTAAAAAGGCCTATCACTGCAAACCCAAGCTTCAAACGAAAATCATCTTTGATACTAGAGCAACTCAGCAGAAGAGTAACATCTCCTTTCCTTACAGAATTGCAGTGAATTGCCCCAGACAGTAAAGTAACAGGTTGACAACCTGATGTTTCCAGGTTCAAGTCCCCACTGTATTTCTACTGAGATTTTTTTATATAACTGCATATATACATCACTAGCGATTAAATTTCACGTGTAGCATTAAAATTATGTAAAATGTGGACATGTTTCAAATGATAAACTTCCTCTGTTGAAATATGACATCATCAGACATCATCAATCGAATATGTCTCTAAATCTACTAAAATAAAACCTTTAATTTTGTGCAATTAGAACATTATTGTTTTATTACATAAATTTATAGAAAATCATTTTGAAAGTAAAAACACTTTTTTTACCCTATAAAAATAAATATCAAGAATATTTTTAGTAACAAATAACCTTTTAGACGACGGATTGACCGATATTTTGTATTGAAGCTGTTTTGCAAGTTTGTTAATCTCGCGAAAACAGATATTTTACAATTTTACGTTGCAGGAATATTTGCTCCTGATATTAGCAATGAATTATTTATTAAATTGTACATATATATATCTAATTTCACTAGTTACCAAGACAACTCCAATTTCTACACTGTAATGTGGAAGAAGAAGACTCAGACGTATTGGCAAGCCACTCCATTCAGAGCTGTTGCTGAGCCAGGAATACAACTGAAGCTGGTGACGTCGGCGACAGGGCCAGGGCAGATGATGAGGAATGCACTCTGGCATACGGGTGACACCGTCAACCAAGTGAGGATTCCTTTCAGTAACTCTGAAAGAAAAATTCATTTATTGAAACACGAACGTACCTTGGATTTAGTTTCTGGGAGGGGGGGAGGCAAGTAGGGTTGGTTGGATTGTTTTACCTCTGAGCGGCACTTTTTTGCACACCATGGGCTAAATGGCCAGGTCACATGGACCCCGAAGGCTCAGAGAAGGTTGGGGGAGGGGACCCACTGGAACAGCTGTTGGGAGACAGATGGTAGCCTCCCGTCAAGGCCATCCAGCGTGTTCTTTAACGTGCACAGGGTATGGCTCTCCCGCACACGGGGCCACGGCTTAACGTCCCATCCGACGGACGGCGGCCTTTCCAAGCCCAACGGTGTAGGCAAGTAGGGTTTCCCAGTTACTAAAATATTCCACGGGACAGGAAAGGCTAAAATGATATTCTGTATGGAATGAAATTTTTCAGTTGTTTATTTTTTAAATCTATCTTTAGTTTTAGTCATATAGCATAGGGCTAAAATTATACAAAGACACCTATTTTGACTTTAAAAGCTAGTAGACAATTTAGAGAGTCTGTATAAGATGACCGGATTTTGGATCGTTGTCTTATACGAACGACCCCCCTGCCCCCATCCTCGTTAAATCCTTATATTTTCATTCCTATCTTACATTATGACCTCAGAGAATGTCGATACTACACTAATGTACTAACACTAATGTAAGTCCACTATCCTTAGGGGTACTCATAGGACCTTAGTGTCCTATGAGTACTCCTAAGACTCATAGGACACTAATTATATAGTATGGCATCTCTCCAATACATAGCTTGCATATTTGCAACAACAACAGCTTGCATATTTGGTCTAGTTGGTAGCCTACCTGACGACTGAGACCAGTAGAGTATGTCTGGTCTCAGTCGGCATCTCGCCAAACAGATGACACTAAGGATATAGTATGGCATCTCGCCAAATAGAGTATATTTTGATATTCATCTCGCCAAATAGAGTATATTTTGATATTCATCTCGCCAAATATGTACTAAGTTCAACAACAGCCTACACTAATGTAAGTCCACTATTCTTAGGGGAACTACATTTAGGTATAAAAATAAAAATATCTGCATAGGATCAATGTAAATTAAAAGGAAAAATTTTTATAATCGAACTCCATTGTATGAAATAAAACTTCTCAGGAATTTTAGCATAGCCTGGAAACGATTTTCTTTTAATTTTCTTAATTTTATAGGTTGTTTAGTGGAAATTCTTCATTCTTGAACTGATTAAAATAAGCTGTTTGTTTCTTTAGAATATGCATCACAGTTCAAAAATGAGTGGGAGACAGTTTCAGGCACAGAACTTTTAGAAGATGATAAGGACTTTAAGAGTGTATAAAGATAGAATTTTTTTTATTTTAAAAATATTGTTGGGAAAGGAATGTCCGTTTCTCAATCTTATCGGTTTAACAGTGTCTAAGACAGTGTCTAAGTTTCTGAATATTTTTTCTAACAAAAGAATCTATGCAGTTGAAATGAATTTTGAAGTTCACGTGTCTTAATTTCTTTCTTGGTGTGAATATAGAAAGAAGGAATATCATTAAAATGGTCTAAATTAAGAGCTTCATTAGCCAATGAATCCATTTCATCATTATATGGGATCTCAGGATGGTTGGGAACCCAACGTTAAATGATTTCATTTCTGATGAACAATATTTTATTGTAAGTCGTTTTAGCACATATATATTTCTCAGAAATGCATCTCGCCGAATAGAGAATATATGTTTTCCCTCTACGTTCCAGTATTTTTATTTATTTATAAATTTTAAAAGAAGAAGATACTTCCCTACACAAACATAACCTAGAAGCTATCATTGTCCTTGACTTGTCCTGGTTTCTCATACAACGTCCAAACACTTACATAAAGACATACTCTACTGCTCTTAGTCGTCAGGTAGGCTAACCACTAGACCAAATATTCTTTTTAGAATGTGTGAAATGTACAAGGCTACCACTTTTTTTGCCCCGTCCTGCTTATTGAAATTTATATCTCCAAAGATGGGAAGAGCAAGGTTTTCATCCTATTCTTCAAACAAACAGAAAGAGAAGTTTAGAAACAGTGAGATTACTATTTATGGAGACAAAATGACTGAATTTAAAAAAAAGACAATGAAATTTCTATTTATGGAGACAGAATGACTGAATTTGAAAAACACTGACAATGAAATGACTATTTATGGAGACATTGACTGAATTTATAAACACTGATAGTGAAATTATTATTTATGGAGACAGAGTGACTGAATTTAAATATCAAAATAACTGTGGACAACTTATTTTTCATTCTAGACAACCAACAAATCAGTTATAAGAGATAATATGACTCATAGGACACTAAGGTCCTATGAGTCATTCTATCTCTTCTGCAGCAAACAAACCGGTTAGAAGAGATAGTATGACTCATGGGACACTAAGGTCCCATGAGTCATTCTATCTCTTCTGCAGCAAACAAATCGGTTAAAAGAGATAGTATGACTCATAGGACACTAAGGTCCTATGAGTCATTCTATCTCTTCTGCAGCAAACAAATCGGTTAAAAGAGATAGTATGACTCATAGGACACTAAGGTCCCATGAGTCATTCTATCTCTTCTGCAGCAAACAAATCGGTTAAAAGAGATAGTATGACTCATAGGACACTAAGGTCCCATGAGTCATTCTATCTCTTCTGCAGAAAACAAATCGGTTAGAAGAGATAGTACGACTGATAGGACACTTTTGTTGGGTAGGTTTGCGAGAGAAAGAGAGAGATCGCTAATCTGTGAAAGTTTTCCATAAATTAGAAAAGTTTCTATCAAATGACATGACAAATGACTCTTCTATTATGATTCAAAGAGACAAATATCATCGAAAATGAGATCCTTCCTTTAATTTATAAGGCTCTAAGTGAAAAAGAATCAGGATTACTGTGAAATACATTAAAGATCATTTCGTCTTCAGGGATACCCAAGTGTAAACAGGTGTAAAAATTCAGAACGCGAACCAAGACTTACAAGTCGAGAGAAGTAAAACAAGTTGTAAATTCTTGTTAAAATCATTTCTGTCGCTTTCTATGTTTTTTATATTTGTTACTTAAGTTTTCTGCTGTTTAAAATATCTCTTGCAACAAACATTGTAAACTCATTGTTCCATTTGTTTTACAGAAGCGTTGGAAAATTTCCCTTCCACGATTTTCGATCACATTAGCTGAAATGATGATTACAGCAACGAAAACACCAAGAACACCAAGAATGTCTCTCCAACATTAATGGCTCAAAACCTAAGAGTTCGAATACGGCTCAAAGTTTCATTCTTCAAAATTGGGTCAGGATTTAGGCCTGACAGGTTTTATGCTTCATCCTAGTCGATTGGTAAAGAATTCCCTTTCCAGTTCTTCTTGCCAAAAAGCGATAGAATTCCCATGTTATGCGAGTGTAAAGCGAAACTTGCAGCTCCTTATTTCAAAAGTAAATTCTTTATAAAGAAAACGAAACTGAAAGTAAAGATCTAAACTCTTTATATAAAAAAAAAAAAAACGAAACTGAAAATGAAGATCTAACCTTTTTATGAATCAACAATGATTGTACAATCAATCAATTAAACATGCATATAAATAAAAACAATTCTACAAATCCACAAAATGTTGCAAAACTGAATAAATATATTTTGTAAGATTTGCGCAATAACTCTTAATTAATTTTCCATTTTGAAGAAAATTTAAGGACGAATATATTATATATATATTTAAATATTAAATGAACATTGGGCTAGGAACAATATTTGAACTTGATTGAAATATTAATTGATCTCTATGGTTAATTAAAATAACTCACATAATTTAACATCACAACGCTGTTTCTTAAATAGGCTGTTGTTTGCTCATCTCTCTAAGTATTTAACGTAAGAACTTGTAGCTAATAATATCCTCTATCCTCTGAGGTTCGTCTTCTCTGGAGAGATCCAAAGAATGCTGGATGGAAAGAAAAAGTGGCTTATCGCTGGCTCCTGTTGCACAGACCAAAGATTGGCCTCATCAGGTAAGTCACTTTTAGAATTTTGCTGTGTAAAAAAAAGAATCGATAGAATATAAGACGAATGATATTTATCTTTAATAATTCTTTTGCATAATATGATCTCATATTATTGCAATATATTAAAAAAAATAACCGAACACTTCCATGTTATATGAATGATAAGTCCCATTCAATCTCCCTAATTTGAAAATACATAAACCTTTCAGTAAAAACTGTCACTAGATATAAATTGAAGATCTGATTAATAAATCTCCAAAGGTCCATTTTGAAGAATTTGTTTAATATTTAAGTAGTTATTGAGGCTGGAATATTTACCAGCAAATACTCCTCCTAAACAGTATTTTCCCAAACTGATGGAAACTTAAAAATGGTTACATAAACTTCTGATATTATATTTATGTTAGTGAGCAATTTGATATAACAGTTGTGTTTCAATTTTGAGGTACATTTTCATGATTAAGAAAAGTAACAGTTAAATGTTTCAGCTTCCATAACTCTTTAAATATTAAACGAATATTGCGAAAAAATAGAGATTTGGAGAGATCTCCAGTGACATTTTCTCATAAAAAAATTAATTTCGAAGTTAGGGAAGCTTTGAATGTGGCTTTCAATTCACATTAGATTAAGTCTCAGGTTTCCTTTTATAATATAGTGTATATCATTAGCAGTTTTAATTAATGATATTAGCATATTACAATCTTATATTGCTAACTTGCAGTCAAAGATATTAGTGTTTAATTTGTCAGGTCGAACAACTTCCAATATATTTTGTGTGCAATATGATAAAATCGATATAAGACTAAGAATTTTGTGACTATTCACAACGCACATAAATTACGTAATGATGTATACCAGTGGTTCTCAACATTTTATGCTTCACGTACCCCCTAGAAATATGTATATAACTGACGTACCCCTTATACAGATAAATAAAACTATAGTTATAGTATAATAAGACCAACTTAGCGACTTTGTTACTAGATCTAGCGAACTTTGAGCTATCACGGCGTACCCAAAAACATTTTACCGCGTACTCCACGTTGAGAACCTCTGCTGTTACCATTCTTTTTAAATTTTGTTTGTAAATATAAAAATTTATTACATCTTAACTAGATTGTCAACTCAGACGAGTAAATTCTCTTCGGCTGCCCTTATTAATTCAAAACTGTATACTTTGCCATATATTAATTATAAGGTAACATTTACCATAAATCAATTAAAAAATGCACTATCAGCGCAATGAATGCCTTTCATGCGTTCTGGATCTAAATAACTCTGAACATGTTCCTGGGGGCGGGGGTGGCTCAGTTGGTAGCGTGCCTGGCTCGTAATCTGTAGTTCCCAGGTTCGAGTCCCAGCTGGGTCAGCGTTAAGATTTATCTCCGCAAAATTCTCCGCCTTGCCCACGGTCAGCAGGGGACACCGATGGGCTTGGAAAGGCCGCCGTCCGTCGGATGGGACGTTAAGCCGTGGCCCCGTGTACGGGAGAGCCATACCCTGTGCACGTTAAAGAACACGCTGTATGGCCTTGACGGGAAGCTACCATCTGTCTCCCAACAGCTGTTCCAGTGGGTTCCCTCCCCCAACCTTCTCTGAGCCTTCGGGGCCATGTGACCTGGCCATTTAGCCCATGGTGTGCAAAAAAGTGCCGCTCAGAGGTAAAACAATCCAACCCAACATGTTCCTGTCAATTCTTTTGCCTCGGAGGTTTATACAAATCTGAAAAAGAGAAATAGATATTTGAAAACGTTCTTAAAATTTTGGGAGAGACTTTAAAAAACAAGAAGAAACGAAATGAGCAGAAGAAAAAAAATATCGCTCGCACAGATTGAAAACATTTTTCTCGCCACATTTTATTTCTCCTTCGACGCAGAAGTTTGCCGCAAAGCGTTTGCCGTTGCATAGGTCAGCAAGAAAGACTTGCCCAGAAAGAATGTAAATGGAAAAGGGTTTCAGAGTCTTGTGAAAGGAAGGTGTTGTCTGTGTGGGCACTCCGATGCCAGAAAAGAATTCCCCTTCTTCAATTCCAGAATGTTTCTTCAGTTTTAGAAGTGTCACTCTTCCTTTCGTTTCAAGCGCAATCTCTGCTCCAGCTCACGCCTTGTTACTCATGCAATGCCTGTCTCGCTGTATCGACGAATACGGTGAGAGCAATGAAGCCGGTCTTTACTCGACTCGTAAAGCGATGATTCTAGATTACAGTCCCTGCTAGGCCGAGCCGGGAGATGACTCATTTTGTGACTTGATGTTATCGTTTGAGTCCCATTATACTGGGGCGGGGGTGGCTCAGTCGGTAGCGCGCCAGACTCGTAATCTGTAGTTCCCAGGTTCGAGTCCCAGCTGGGTAAGCGTTGAGATTTATCTCCGTAAAATTTCCCCGCCCTGCCCACGGTCAGTAGGGAACACCGATGGGCTTGAAAAGGCCGCCGTCCATCGGATGGGACGTTAAGTCGTGGCCCTGTGTGCGGGAGAGCCATACCCTGTGCACGTTAAAGAACACGTTGGATGGCATTGACGGGAGGCTACCATCTGTCTCCCAACAGCTGTTCCAGTGGGTCCCCTCCCCCAACCTTCTCTGAACCTTCGGGGTCCATGTAACCTGGCCATTTAGCCCATGGTGTGCAAAAAAGGGCCGCTCAGAGGTAAAACAACACAACGTTAAAGAACACGCTGCATGGCCTTGACGGGAGGCTACCATCTGTCTCCCAACAGCTGTTCCAGTAGGTCCCCTCCCCCAACCTTCTCTGAGCCTTCGGGGTCCTTGTGGCCTGGCCATTTAGCCCATGGTGTGCAAAAAAGTGCCTCTCAGAGGTAAAACAATCCAATCCCATTATGCTTCTCTTTGAAAAATTTGCCACTAACCTTAGTTCTGTCCTTAAAGACTTTTTCAAAGCCTTGCACCTGTGTGTAGGTTAAAAAACATATTGGATGATCTTGAAGAGAGGTTTTTGTCATTTAATAGCTGTCTAGTGTATCCTTTACCCAACCAGCACCCTGGGTTCCTTGTGACCTGGCCATTATCTACATTGTGTACAAAAGAAGGGTGGCTCAGAGATGAAATAGTAATCGTTCAAAAAATAATTTTTTCTTCTTTTGTTCCCACCATATTGAGAGAGGATACACCGTTAAGTTTGTGAACCGCGGTTTAACATACTCTCTGTCGGATAGTATGTTAAACCGCGGTTTCCTGGAAAGGAGTTGCGTTAAATAACTAGTTAAGTATTGTTACGACAGATGAACGCGCTAGTGACTTCATGACTTAACGTGACTGGAGCCCTCGTGTGTGCTTCTACGTGAGATTCAATTAGCCAACGATTTGGAACTTAGAACGATTCGGAAGAATGAAAATATAGCAGTGCAGTGTGTTAAAGTTGTGAGATCTGAAAGGACGTTCAGATGATCTGAGTCAGTGCGCATTAAGTGAAAATAAGTATATTTATTAGTGTGTGTGCGCTGGCGGTCGTTTTGTTTTGCTAGTGTGATGAGTTTAATGGACTAGCACAGGACGAGAATTTGTTTACGTCTGAAGATGTTCAAGTGACATGGGTTGGGTTGTTTTACCTCTGAGGGCACTTTTTTGCACACAATGGGCTAAATGGTCAGGTCACATGGACCCCGAAGGCTCAGAGAAGGTTGGGGGAGTGGACCCACTGGAACAGCTGTTGGGAGACAGATGGTAGCCTCCCGTCAAGGCCATCCAGCGTGTTCTTTAACGTGCACAGGGTATGGCTCTCCCGCACACGGTGCCACGGCTTAACGTCCCATCCGACGGACGGCGGCCTTTCCAAGCCCATCGGTGTCCCCTACTGACCGTGGGCAGGGCGGGGAAATTTTGCGGAGATAAATCTCAACGCTGACCCAGCTGGGACTCGAACCTGGGAACTACAGATTACGAGCCTGGCGCGCTACCGACTGAGCCACCCCCGCCCCAATGTTCAACTGACATGGTAACTTGAACCATGTCACTTGAACATGTGTTCAAGTGAACACACGTTCACTTGAACACATGTTTTATATATGTTTATAATGTTTAAGTATTTAGTAGAATAGTCAGAGCTGTTGCTGTGTACTCTGTGGAGGAAAGTTGATGACTTATGCATGTTAGTAGTTAATATGTTTATAAGGTACTTCATCCATATTTTCTTTGAAACAATTTGCATTGTATTGTATTTGGTTTTAAAATATAGTTATTTATTACTCACGCCCAGTGCCAATTCATTTTGTAATTCGCAACAGTATTTTAATCGAACCAGTGGTTCTGATTCCTAACTTCTGAACGTATGAAGTCCTTTGCTTCAGTCATTTTAGCTCGTTGTACAGTAGAAAGTGCTACTAAAGTGTTAAAAGTGTCGAAAGATGGACAAAACATGTAAATGCTATTTTATTATTTAATGCGATTTTCCGTTGTTTGACCATTTTAAAAGTCAAAAGTTTAAAAGTTATGTTGACAGATCAAACAAAGTCACTGATGCGAAATAACACTGGCAGCGGCTTGATGCATGGCCGGTCAACATTTTGAAAAGATTCTTTCTTTCTTCGAGGAGCTGATGTGAAACTTGTAGCTGTGATGCAAGCGAAAAAGGTGCACGAGATGAAGATTTCTGATTGCAAGGGGACTGTTGGCCATTTCCGACTGCTTTTTATTTGTGGGTTTGCTCCGTAATATCTCGGGCTGCTTTTTATTTGTGGACTTGCTCCGTAATATTTCGGGCTGCTTTTTATTTGTGGGTTTGCTCCGTAATATCTCGGGCTGCTTTTTATTTGTGGACTTGCTTCGTAATATCTCTGGCTGCTTTTTATTTGTGGACTTGCTCCGTAATATCTCGGGCTGCTTTTTATTTGTGGACTTGCTCCGTAATATCTCGGGCTGCTTTTTATTTGTGGACTTGCTCCGTAATATCTCGGGCTGCTTTTTATTTGTGGGTTTGCTCCATAATATCTCGGGCTGCTTTTTATTTGTGGACTTGCTCCGTAATATCTCGGGCTGCTTTTTATTTGTGGACTTGCTCCGTAATATCTCGGGCTGCTTTTTATTTGTGGACTTGCTCCGTAATATCTCGGGCTGCTTTTTATTTGTGGACTTGCTCCATAATATCTCGGGCTGCTTTTTATTTGTGGACTTGCTCCGTAATATCTCGGGCTGCTTTTTATTTGTGGGTTTGCTCCGTAATATCTCGGGCTGCTTTTTATTTGTGGGTTTGCTCCGTAATATCTCGGGCTGCTTTTTATTTGTGGACTTGCTCCATAATATCTCGGGCTGCTTTTTATTTGTGGACTTGCTCCGTAATATCTCGGGCTGCTTTTTATTTGTGGACTTGCTCCGTAATATCTCGGGCTGCTTTTTATTTGTGGACTTGCTCCGTAATATCTCGGGCTGCTTTTTATTTGTGGACTTGCTCCGTAATATCTCGGGCTGCTTTTTATTTGTGGGTTTGCTCCGTAATATCTCGGGCTGCTTTTTATTTGTGGGTTTGCTCCGTAATATCTGACTGTTTATTGTTTGTTGGCTTGCTCCGTAATATCTCGAGATGTTTCATAGACCATTCTCATATTTAATAATTCGGTGCTTTATATGAAAGTGTGTCTCGAGTTCTGAAAATGAACAATTTCACGAAATCACTTTGATGCGCTTCGGTATTGTTTCCTTCAGACGCCAGTTTTAAGCAATGTTTTATTCACGTATTTAATTAACTGTTAATAGATGCAATGTCATAACGTGAATAAAAACTGATAATGAGACAGAGGAATTGATTCTTCTGCAATTCTTCTCGGAGACTGGAATGCTTTAATCCGTTGCTTTAATCTCCTGTCTTCCTGGGGTGGCTCAGTCGGTAGCGCGACAGGCTCGTAATCTGCAGTTCGCAGGTTCGAGTCCCAGCTGGGTCAGCGTGAGATTTATCTCCGCAAAACTTCCCCCCCCCTGCCCATGGGCAGTAAGGGACACCGATGAGCTTGGAAACGCCGCCGTTCGTCGGATGGGACGTTAAACCGTTACCCCGTGCCATACCCTGTGCACGTTAAAGGACACACTGGATGGCTTTGACGGGAGGCTACCATCTGTCTCCCAACAGCTGTTCCAGTAGGTCTCCTCCCCCAACCTTCTATGAGACTTCGGGGTCCATGTGACCTGGCCATTTAGCCGATTGTGTGTAAAAAAAAGTGCCTCTCAGAGGTAAAACAACCCAACCCTCTGTCTTTCGATCTGTAACTGTGTTTGCTTTATTGGCGTGTCACGGAACTGATAATGTTAGAGCTTTATTTTTTTGCTAAGACAAAATTTTGGTCATTTGTTATACCTTGATTTTTTTTGTAATATAGTGATTTACTTTTGTACTTGAAAATAAGTATTATTAACTAAATCCAGCTGGGCCATTTTACCGTGTAAAGACTGGCCTCTAAATTTCTCCTCTTTCGCTTTGCCTCTGGTATATTGTTTGATAAATCAATTATATCATTCCAAAGCAACAAAATTAAGCTATTTTTACATAAGCAAATTACATGAAATTTACTCGTCTGTTAATCACAAATGTAATAATGTGAACTTTTAGTGTTAACGTAAGTGACCTAATGATAACACTTTATTAAATACAAAGTTTGTTATTTGGGCGATATCAGTGACTAAGTTGATAACGCGCTTGGCTTCTGATAAAGAGACTGGAGTTTGAATCCCAAATAAAGACATGGACCAAATAAAGACTTTCTTTTCTTCTATTGCCTTTCTGCTGAGATCTCTCATTCCTCAGAGATCTCCTCTTTGGGATATTAAACTGACAAAGAATCGCCAGACCTCTGAGCAAGCTGATACTCAAAAGGTTATGTTTTTAAAATCTATATTGTAATATTTATTATGACGTTGAATGTAATACCTTCAACAGAGTTGGCATTTTAATGTATGATCTGATTTTTATGATCAGTATTGGAAAGTGATCAGTATTATAAAGTATAGGTATATATGATCTGATTTTTATGATCAGTATTGGAAAGTGATCAGTATTATGATCAGTATTATAAAGTGCTAATTGCTTGAAATAAGATTAGACAGGTGACAGAAAATCAAAAGCAATTTGATTCTGAAGTGTTTTGATTACTGGATAGGACATCAGTGACCTTTATCAAAGTGACCTAAACTCGAATGGGGAGACTTTAAGTTTAGAAAGCTTCTCACCAGTTAATAAAGTCACTTTCAGTTGGGTTGTTTTACCTCTAGGTGGCACTTTTTTGCACACAATGGTCTAAATGGCCAGGCAACAAGGACCCCGAAGGCTAAGAGAAATTTGGGGGAGGGGACTCACTGGGCAGCTGTTGGGAGACAGTGGTAGCCTCTCGTCAAAGCCACCGGTGGCTTCTTTAACGTGCACAGGGTATGGCTCTCCTGCATGCAGAACCTTAACGTCATACAGACGCTTAATCGTATACAGAAGCTTAACGTCCCATCCTAGGGACGGTGGCCTCTCCAAGCCCATCGGTGTCCCCTACTGACATATGGCAGGGCGGGGAGTTTTGCGGAGATAAATCTCAACGCTGGCCCAAATGGGATTCGACCTGGGAACTATAGATTAAGAGCCTGGTGCACTACTGACTGAGTCACCGCATCTCATCACTTTTAGTTTAGAGTCTGAAGTAAGAATTTGTTTATATTGAAACATGCCTAATTTTGTCTTGTTTTTTTTTTGAATTAGAAATAATAATAATCTTTATTTATATTCATGTTAGTTATACAAAAGTTTAAACAAATGAACCGCAAAGCATCTGCTTATCTGAAGGAGAGAAGAATAATAACGTTACATGAAAATACATAAGGTATAGTTTAAAACAATGTCATTGGTAATACTTAAGTATGTGAAAAATCAGTGGAAGCTCCATTGTGGTGGTTCGAACTTTTATATTGATTTTTTGTGCCTAGAAAAAAAATTTTATATTGATTTTTATGTCCAAAAGAAAATTTTTATGTTGATTCTTGTGTCTAGAAGAAATTTTTTATATTGATATTAGTGCCTGGAAGAAATTGTTTAGTCTATTTTGGATTTCTTTAAATTTATTTAATGAAATAATTTCCCTTGGTAATTGAGCACGTAAGGTACTGCATATGCTTTCGTACATTTCCCGTAATTTTTTTAACATTTTTGGAAGTTGGAAATAATTATTGGATTATAACCTTGTGTTTTTCTCATGAGAGATTTTAGATTTAAACTGATTGTCAAAAAATATTTTAAAGTGATTCTGCATTTGTAAAGGTTGTGGAAAGAAAGTCTGCCTAGATAATTTAGTCTTTCTTCGCTATGATGAAATGAATTTCTTAGGTTGTATGGGATTATACGTTTTGCAATGGATGATTCAATAATTTTTATTTTCTTTATATTTGTGATGTTAGTTGAGCCGTATATTGTCAAACCATAAGTCAATATAGATTCACAGATAGCTTTGTAAACCAAAATACATGTATGTGTGCTTGCAACAAATTTTAGTTTGTAAAGTTTAGATGCACATAGACGCAATTTCCCTGGTAAATTTTGAATATGTGTATTCCATCGGAAGGTTGTGTCCATGTAAAGTCCAAGATATTTATGGCTCTCAACACGCTCAATAACATCACAGCCGCAGCAGTCAGGATCACGAATTATCTTATGAGGACACAAAGGTGTCCTCATAACATGAGGACACCTTGAGGCAGGGTGGGTTTTTGCGGTGATAGATGACAACTATTCTTATGATAGAGCCCGAGTTTAAGAGTACTTTTCGGTTTCCACTTCATTGATTGTTGGTGGGGAGGGAGGTGTGAAAGGAGCCTTTCATTTTCAAAGGGAAATTTGCACTTTAATATTTCAGTTCCCACCTATAATTAAATCCGATTTAGAAACATGGAACCACTTTTTCCCCTCCATTTTCTTTAGTTCGTCAACTCAAATCTTCAGTTTTCCATTGTCAAAACTCCAATTAGTAACCAAACAAATGATAGAATAATTCACTTTACATCGAGTTTGGAAGAGAGATCTTTGGCCATAATTTTTAAATCTAGCTCGCTATTTCGTGGTTTAAATAACGCTATAGAATATATTGAAGATTACGCCAACACCCAGGGGACTCTTTTTCCCTCAACTGCAATTATAATGGTATATAAGAAGTTTTAATATATATATTTCCTTCCCTAACAATCCTAAATTGAATGTATTTTCTGCCTAAGCTGTATTCGTTACTTAGTACTAAAGTTCGAGAGATATTTCATTTCTTCTTTTCTTGCGGGACCTCCCAAATCGTTGCCCATGGAGTCACTAGTTCTGTTGCTGTCACCTGCTCACAAAAGGCGAGCTGCAAGAAAAGTGCTCCCCCCAATAAATCCTCTAATATCTCTTCAGTGGCCCTGTCGCTCCTAATCCCCAATGTATAAGAATTTCCGTTTTGCAGGGAGCCTCGTTTGCATGAGACGTTTTTATTGGCCATTAGCATAGCTGTGTGTCACATGCTTTAATGGACAATCCTGGTGAGAAGGGATGGAATAAGGAGGAAAAGAGAGATCCTCTTCCTCAGCTTCCAGCATCATAGGCAGGCACTAGGGAGTGCAGCCGTCAATACTGACGTTACCACAGGGAGTAAACTGCGTTCAGGTAAGAGCTCCGATCAGTGACAATTACACGCCTGAGATTCGAAGTGGACGCTTCGAGTTTCAAGAGTTTGCGGAGTTTCAGGAAATGTGTCGTCCTTTACCAGCACTTTTGGTGCGAATGTGATGAGGCAGAATTTCACTCAGAGGAGGACTGACTGGAGGCTGATGTATTGTGTTATTTACTGAAGAGAAGGAAAACTTGGAAATGGGTTGATCCAAATGCAATTCCGTTTTCCTGTGATTTTGTGCATCTACTAGGTTTTAAGTTAAAGAGAATAGACAACTTTTGGTCGAGAAAGTTCCCCGCGCCACGGTAATACACGATAATAATGGGTTGTTTTTGGGTTGTTTTACGTCTGAGCGGCACTTTTTTGCACACCATGGGCTAAATGGCCAGGTCACATGGACCCCGAAGGCTCAGAGAAGGTTGGGGGAGGGGACCCACTGGAACAGCTGTTGGGAGACAGATGGTAGCCTCCCGTCAAGGCCATACAGCGTGTTCTTTAACGTGCACAGGGTATAGCTCTCCCGCACACGGGGCCACGGCTTAACGTCCCATCCGACGGACGGCGGCCCTTCCAAGCCCATCGGTGTCCCCTACTGACCGTGGGCAGGGCGGGGAATTTTGCGGAGATAAATCTCAACGCTGACCCAGCTGGGACTCGAACCTGGGAACTACAGATTACGAGCCTGGCGCGCTACCGACTGAGCCACCCCCGCCCCTCACGATAATAATGACTTACTACTCTGTGCAGTAGAAAACGAAACATCAAATCAGTTTCTTTAATAAAATATTATCTTCTGTAAACAGTAATAAATTAGATAAACTCGCCCACTATAGTTATAAAGTCGCTGTCATTGGAGACTAAAAGATATTGAATTAAATGCTGTTAAGCACTTTAGATTTAAAGGAGGAAAACAACATTTGAAAAGAGGGTAACGAAACGGCGGCGTCTTTTGCCTTGTGGGCGTATCTCCGCAAAATTTCCCGCCCTGCCCACGGTCAGTAGGGGACACCGATGGACTTGGAAAGGCCGCCGTCCGTCGGATGGGACGTTAAGCCGTGGCTCCGTGTGTGGGAGAGCCATACCCTGTGCACGTTAAAGAACACGCTGGATGGCCTTGACGGGAGGTTACCATCTGTCTCCCAACAGCTGTTACAGTGGGTCCCCTCCCCCAACCTTCTCTGAGCCTTCAGGGTCCATGTGACCTGTCCATTTAGCCCATGGTGTGCAAAAAAGTGCCGCTCAGAGGTAAAACAACCCACAAAACAACCCTACAACTGCTCAATATTGCAAGAGTTATGTTATACATCGGTTTTTCTTAATATTTGGAAAACTAGAGTAGACTTCCGGTTATCCGGTATACACATGCCTTCGGAATTCTAATGCAACCGGCATAAATTAAAAATGGACCATTGGAACTTGGTACGGCAAATTTCAATGCACTTGATTGTCCTCCCGAATGCCGCTGGAGTCATCTTTCACGCATTTTACGTCTTCTCAACCCTCGACATCAGCTGCTGCTCAAGAATGAAATGCTAATTCAGTAAATGAGCTTCATGAAATGACATCCGAATTTAGACAACCTAGCCAGTAAACTAAACGACACATTAACAAAACATAATTGAAAACAGTTGACCTTTGCATACTGGAAAATGAGTCCCAGCTAGGTCAGCGTTGAGATTTATCTCCGCAAAAGTGACCAGTGAAAAAACCAAAACATTGAAAGAATGCATTTATACCAAATGCAACTTTGACATGAATTGTATTGTTTTGATTTTTTAAAACACAAACCTGATTTATTAGAAAAAGTTCATTCTTGTGAAAAGCATCAAAATTAAAATTTTTAAGTAATAATATCATTGTTGAAAATGCTATTTATATGCTTATATTTTATAATAAAGCTTTTAGTTTTAGTGAAACAAATCAAACGCAACCAGCTATTTCATTATGA
This sequence comes from Ryuthela nishihirai, assembly GCA_038380435.1. Lineage (NCBI taxonomy): Eukaryota > Metazoa > Arthropoda > Arachnida > Araneae > Heptathelidae > Ryuthela > Ryuthela nishihirai. The sequence continues at coordinate 40,537,907 of JAWZYU010000011.1, read as the reverse complement.
AATAATTTCTGATTGTCCTTTATTTTCTCCAAAAAATATGGTCACCGTACTTATGGTACATATTGTATGAACTTGACATAATTATTATAACAGAGTAATATTAGCGTGCATGGATTTATACACAATGGCTTCAGTAATTTAAATTCAAATTTTTTTTATCAAATACGCAGGGGAGTAATAATTTAAGTTGTACAATCGCTCAAAAAAGTATCCGAACACTATGGTTGATATCACAGAATGGAATATCACTATGGTTGATATCAAGATTAAAATCACATCACTGCACGAATTTTTCATCATATTTGCACGAAATTCGAAGTCAAATAGTTGAAATAATGCATTTTTTAAAGTTTTAATTAAATTCTCAGGTGAATTCTTATGATTGAAATTTCTGTTATTCAATATTCAAACTTCTATAATTCGGATATTTTACAAAATGGAAATTTAATAGGCTGTCGGAATTTTATTTAACTAGTTGCGTTACCTTGAATTTTATTCCCTATTGACAAAAAAAGAGGCTGTTTCGATTTTTCTATCCATTGCCTGTACGACAAAGGTTGGCTTCATGAGAGACGCTGACTATTAAAGTAAATAAGAACGTTTGATTAAATCAGTACACTTATTTACTTAGTTATTAATCATTTCCAGTGGGATTGGGGGAAGAGGGACACCAAAATTTTCAGTGAGAGGGTCACCAGAACTTCTCGTTTCGGGCCCTGCTTTTCAAGTGCATATCAGCACCACCGAAGGATATAGTCGTCTCTAATCATGAAACAAATGGTATTCCTTATGATTAGAAGTTTTGACTACCAGGTTTTTACTTCGGTTTTTATCCAGTTTTTTTCGTCCAAATTGCGGACTATATTGTGATAATCCTTTGAGACAAGACGTATGTGTTAAAACACTCTTCGCACAAAATAGAAATAATTTTTTTTTCTCTGTGCGAATCACTCGATTCTCACACCCTTGGCATAAAGTTGGAGACCAGAGGTGGTTATTTTAAAGAGATTGGTTAATACCTTTGGATATCAAACGCTGAATACAGATTATTTTCCACAGGAGGGTGAAAAATAACACTAAGGGAGAGACAGGGTTAATATTAATATCCCGAATTGTCAGGCTATTAAGAGGACTCTGTCCTTCTCAAAAATGTCTGTATTTACCCTCGTAAGTATCCATTAAACCCTTCAGCTTCAAACGTAGTTGAAATAGGTTTTACCGGAGTATGTTTCGAAAAGTGCTCCAAAGTATGTTTCCCCCACCGACTGAGAAATGGTAATAACGCACAAAATACTTCTAATGGTGGATACCTACCCTTTGAAGAGGATAGATTTCTTTAGCCACAGAAGATATTGCCAGCGCCAAATGTTAAATTTTGGAAGAAACTTCTTATTTTACTTTACACCTAAAGGTACTTTCGAATTTATTCAGTTTCTATTCAAACTTTTCTCATAATGACTAGCATCTGTACTAGGAACTCTATTTATACAATAGATTGCATGTGCAATAGATTGTTACGTAACGTAGAAGAGTTTCTTGCATGATATCTGTGATTATTTATTCTGTGGCGTGTTGAATAATTGAATAATTTGCAGTAACAATTAATTTGTGATTGTTATTGTCTACTTTGTTTTCATGTGTATCTTTGTGGGTTAGGTTGTTTTACCTCTGAGCGGCACTTTTTTTGCACAGAATGGGCTAAATGGCCAGATCACATCAACCCCGAAGGCTCAGAGATGGTTGGGGGAGGGGACCCACTGGAACAGCTGTTGGGAGACAGATGGTAACATCCAGCGTGTTCTTTAACGTGCACAACGTATGGCTGTCCCGCACAAGGGGGCCACGTCATAATGTCCCATACGACAGACGGCGGCTTTTCCAAGCCCATCGGTTATCTTTGTGGAAGACTACAATCTATAAAGGTAGCATTTCATTTGAAATTTATTTCTAACTAGCAGATTTACCCGGGGTTGCTGGGGTCTGAAACTTCCTAAAATATAGAGTCGATGGCTCTCCCCACGAAATGGCGGCGCCTTTTGCCTTGTGGGCGTATCTCCGCAAAATTTCCCGCCCTGCCCACGGTCAGTAGGGGACACCGATGGACTTGAAAAGGCCGCCGTCCGTCGGATGGGATGTTAAGCCGTGGCTCCGTGTGTGGGAGAGCCATACCCTGTGCACGTTAAAGAACACGCTGGATGGCCTTGACGGGAGGCTACCATCTGTCTCCCAACAGCTGTTACAGTGGGTCCCCTCCCCCAACCTTCTCTGAGCCTTCAGGGTCCATGTGACCTGGCCATTTAGCTCATGGTGTGCAAAAAAGTGCCGCTCAGAGGTAAAACAACCCACAAAACAACCCTACAACTGCTCAATATTGCAAGTGCAAGAGTTATGTTATACATCGGTTTTTCTTAATATTTGGAAAACTAGAGTAGACTTCCGGTTATCCGGTATACACATGCCTTCGGAATTCTAATGCAAACCGGCATAAATTAAAAATGGACCATTGGAACTTGGTACGGCAAATTTCAATGCACTTGATTGTCCTCCCGAATGCCGCTGGAGTCATCTTTCACGCATTTTACGTCTTCTCAACCCTCGACATCAGCTGCTGCTCAAGAATGAAATGCTAATTCAGTAAATGAGCTTCATGAAATGACATCCGAATTTAGACAACCTAGCCAGTAAACTAAACGACACATTAACAAAACATAATTGAAAACAGTTGACCTTTGCATACTGGAAAATGAGTCCCAGCTAGGTCAGCGTTGAGATTTATCTCCGCAAAATTCCCCGCCCTGCCCACGGTGAGTAGGGGACACCGATTGGCTTGGAAAGGCCGCCGTCCGTCGGATGGGACGTTAAGCCGTAGCCCCGTGTGCAGGAGAGACATACCCTGTGCACGTTAAAGAACACGCTGGATGGCCTTGACGGGAGGCTACCATCTGTCTCCCAACAACTGTTCCAGTGGGTCCCCTCCCCCAACCTTCTCTGAGCCATCGGGGTCCTTGTGACCTGGCCATTTAGCTCATGGTGTGCAAAAAAGTGCCTCTCAGAGGTAAAACAACCCAACAATCCAACTGGCAGACAACTTGTGCCTCAGCACAATACTCTCGTAATGTCGATGAATTATGGACACAGGTCAACGATGCATGTTCCGCGATATTTCAGCACACGATCCGAGGACTTTTCCACTCGATGTCACGCCGTGTTGCCGAGTGTATATCCCAGCATGGCGGCCATACGACCTACTGATTCAGGCCACATTATATTGTCTCCTCGCCCATCGCATTCATGTAATCCCTCAGATCTTTCCCACCTACTTGTCTACATGTGTGGTAAGTTTAGTCTCATTTCGTGCATTCCTTCATGGTGTGGCGTTTTCTATGTCGAACAGTGTATTTTGTAAAATTTGACGGCATCCTAAAACAATGCCAACTGAATTCCATTTGTGAATCAAAGAATTTCAGCATTCTGTGCTCTAACCCCTCCTCTACTTTGAAACCTTCTGGACATCGACAACACTAAATTTTGAATTCTTCTAGATATCAGAAGCTGTTTATATGATAAACGTAGTTTTTGAAATCTCTAATTCTTTTTAAAGTTTTAAAACAGATGATGCGGGAACTATTAAAATATGCATTTCTGTCTGGCAATGGACAATAGAAACAAGTGTTCTGAATCTTGGATCAATAGCGACTGCAATTTTTAGCTAACAAATATTTATTTTAAAATTAATGGCTGTATGCAAAATAACTTTAGATTTAATTTATCTCCTAATATTCAATATATTATTAATTTTAATCTACCTAGAGATTTATTAAATAAAATAATTAAACTCAGGACTGAAGCTACCATACTTAATCCATACTTATATACAATTAAAAAAATTAATTCTCCAAATTGCACTTTATGCCAAACTTTAGAATCTACTATTCATGTCTTACTTAACTGCCCAAAATATAATAACCCTAGAATTAAACTTTTTAAGGAATTAAAACTAACTGGAATTAATGACTTCACAACATCAAATATTTTAAATCATCAAAACTTAGAAATTAGAAAAAATGTTTTAAAACTTGTAGGACGTTTTCTTCTTGATGCTGACTTATGGAAAAAATATAAATAATATAAACTTAATTGATTTTTTTTAACACTTTTAAATTAATTTAAATATTTTTAATATAATTTACTTTGAATTGTATTTGAAACGCTTTTCACCTTTTCCACATCATTAAAAAAAATTCTGAATTACTATTGGAGGATTGAGAAAGCCGGAGATCGGACCTCTCAGTAAGCCGTGATGTGATACGATACGATACGATAGCGACTGCAATGCGCAGCCCCACTTCTTGCGCTGTGGCCCTTTGGGATTGAAAGGCTTCTGGTCAGAGAAGCACTCAGCAATAAATTCACAAAGATCAAGTTGGGGATTCAAAGTGCTTACCTTTGGACACGAACTAAAGGAGGCACTTAGCAGAGTGAGTTGAAGGCTTAGGACGTCGTTAGCGCTACAGCTAAATGTACCTCTTGTACATGTGAATGTTAGTTCCGTTACATGAGATTTATTGAAAAAGTCAGGAGACAATTTAGAATCGAAGAATAGGTTTTCTGAGGGATTTATTTTAATAAACAACATGGAAGTGTTTTTAGCTATGTTTGAATGTATTTTGACTAACGATACCATTAACAGTGCATTATTTTGAGTCACATATTCATGGAAAGATTACGTTTGTTATGCTAAAAATCCTTGTAAGGAAAGGTTTTCGCTTTACGTACGAAGTGTTCAAAACTTGAGTTGGTAATTCAAGTCTTATTACGAACAAACAGGAAACTTTTGGTGCATTAGAAACAATTTTCAGCAAAACAGAAAAAGGCTTGTTGGACAGATCTGGACCTGAATCCACGATTACTTAGGTATACGTCTGAGGTGTTGGAAATGATCAATTCTTTGGATTCATTACAGCCAAAATCACAGAACTGATGGTGCCTGATGGTTCAGATGGTAAGACTTTGGTTCCATTTCAGTTTTAATTGATTGACTTCCTAAAAGTGAATGCTTTTAAAATGCATTTCTACTATTGATCAACTTATAACATCATAATGAATAAGTAACGTATATCCCAAAGTATCATATTAAAATGTGTTATATTCGGTATGGCTTAGACGAGGTATTTTTTTATTATTAGTCAAGTTATATTGTAAGAATGGATAGCAAGATTAACACCAGTCACAAAAGTATCCCAAAGAATGTTTTCGAGAAAAAGAGCTTGAAAAATCAATGATCGTAATTTTTAAATGCGAATTTCATCCGTTTTGGTCGTTTTTTTTTTTATCTAAGTAATATTTGGGCTTTACAGAAGCTTAACTGTTTGACTCCACAAAATATTTCTGAAAAAATATCTTTACAAATACTGTTAAATAAATTTTACGTCAGAAAATATATTTAATCTAGCAGTTGAATTAGGAAGTATGATCTTTCAAACAAGTACGTAAGTAGTCGAACCAGGCTCGTGAAAGTTCCGTTCCCCCCGACGAACCACGCTCCCACCGCCAGCACCTGATGTTGAAGTCGAATGGGTTGACATTTATGACCGCTTAAAAATTATTTATTAGCCTTCTCACTGTTGTAGGATTTTTTAGCCCTATTCATTATAATGCGCGTCTGCAGATCCGATTGAAAGACATTTAAGCCCTCGTGAGAAAAAAAAAATTTAAGACCCGTCTGGCATTCATTAGAAATGTATGCAAGCAGCCAAACGGGTTGATATTTATGAACACTTAAAATTATTTACTAATCTTCTCACTGGTGTGAGAACTTTTTTTTAACCCTATTCATTAGAATGTGGGTCAGCAGATCCGATTGAAGATCTGGCACCCGTGAGAAAACATTTTAAGCCCCCTCTAACGTTCATCAGAATGTCCGACGACGGTGTTTTGTTATCTCAAGACTGAGAAATTAGCCCCCCCCACCCTTCGCCAACAGCTGATGTTGAAGTCGAACGGTTGACACCGCTTTTAAATTAGTCGTCTCACTGGTGTGGGAACTTTTAAGCCCACCCTCTAACATTCATTAGAATGTCTGACAACAGAATATAACTTCGGTTGGATCAAAGACACCGTTTGTTAAAGCCTCCCAGTATCAAATCCTTTCAGGGAAAATAATATCAAAGACGACGTTAAAAAAAATTACGCTTAGAGACGAAAAGTAATTCTATGCCACGATCGGCGAAGATGATACAAAATCTGGACGCTTCAGAAGGAATGATGAACCATTCTTTCATTTAGAGCGGTATTTGGAAGACGTCCTAAATAATGTGCAGTGACATTAAAATTTGGGACTCCTCATATCCTTTCAGATATGGGTCGGTCAATAACGAGTGCCCAGAAGAAGTTAAGCCACTCGGTGACATTTATGACGACTGAAAATAATTTGCGTCTTTATGAAAGAAATCCAGATTAAAGCACCAAGAAGCGGAGATGAGACCATCAATAATGGCTTGGATAAAAAAGTATCACATCAGTTTTATTAGGATCTAAAAAATAGTTGTAGCATTTGACTATGAATGAAACCCTTTGTTAACAAGAATCTTTATGGTTTCGCTTAGGAGACCGCGACGGGCGCAAACCGATAGACATCCTTGAAAGGGAAAGGGATAACTGAGGGTGGGGAATCCTTGCGACACCTGGTGGCGCAGATGGCGGGTAAGCAGGCTGAACGCTCAGAGGGGTTTTCTGTCTGCGAACGTTTCTTCCACACGTTATTCCTACGAACAAAATTAAAACCTTTCACCAATTGATTTTTACATAACAGTCCGATATTAAAACAGTATCGGGATGCATAAGATTATAGAAGAAATGGCCCCAATGTAGAATATAGTTACTTAAAAACTGTAGATAATTGTTAGCCAAACAGAGTAATTAATGTTATCGGTATTTAATTTTGGATTATGTTAAAGAAGCAACAGAAGAGTTTACAGTCACGTGTTCTTAGAAAGCAAATTTTAGAACAACTGAAATGGCTTTTTAAACCTTTCACCAATTGATTTTTACGTCACAGTATCGGGATGTATGAGATTATACAAGAAATGGCCCCAATGTAGAATATTGTTACTTAAAAACTGTAGATAATTGTGAGTCAAACAGAGAAATTACAGAAGCAACCGAAGAGCTTACAGTCACGTGTTCTAATAAAGAAAATTTTACATTAACTGAAATGAGCGATATACGATTTTTCCCGATCACTTCGTGAACAGATTTTTAAAAGAGTGATACGCTAAGAGAACGGATTACTAAAAAAAATAAATATTATTTCGAGGCAACTGACAAGTTGGTACGCAATCAACGACAAATTTTGAAATATTTCAAGTAGCTCTAATAAAATCGTCGTCAAAATACTACAAGTACCCGATTCATAATAATCATCTTTGATGAATTATTGTCGACTATTGAGAAACTGTTGTGATATTCCAAAATGGACAGGTTGAAGAACTTTAAGAGTTGAAAACCTAGACACTATTCAACCAAAGTGAGACAGTAATGTGAAGGGATAAATAACATTTCGGTCAACCTCCAAACGTTAGATTATAATAGCAGGAGTTGTTATGTAGAGAACCATTCAGAAATTTGCCTGAAAATGTTTGGTGCGAATAAAGATTTTAATCAAATTGTCATTAGTTAATAAATAATTGTCACAAAGACATGATAGCGTCGTATAAAAGTTACCTGAACTAAAGGAGAACAACACAGTTAGTATCACGAGACTGCATTAAAAAGGTTTATTCAAATATACACTGAATTGAGATTATTTACGAATTTACAGACATCCATACGGTCGTTTTCGCGTTAAATGCGAACTTGGTGAGGTTTTGAGACGACCTTCTAAATTTTAGAAATGGCCGATTTCCGTCTCTCGGCTTTAAATCCGTACGCTAAGAAATAATTTGGCTTATAGATCAGAAGATATTTTCTCGCTATAAGAAAGCGAATGGAGTCACTTACGTGGCAGGATTTATGATTTAAATACGTGCAGGGTTCATTTAGGTCGGCGCGGAGTTTAACTGTCAAGAAATTCAACAAAACTATGGTTTACCAAGGAACTTGATTTAAATCACCCGTGTACCCTAAAGCGCCTTCCTCTCGATACTATTTTGATATGTATCATCTTAATTATACCAGCTGATTAAAAACTCTGTTGTACCTAAATACGCTGTAGAAAGAGTCGTTACTAATCTATGGTTCATCATAGTAGTTTTAAAATCGTCCTACGCTCATTGGTCAACGACTTTGATTTAAATACTGCTCTGTGTCTCGTATGATCATCATTTTCGGCCAGCAATGGAAGCGGGGTGTGAAAATATGAGAGGACGAAAGAACGATCCTATTTGGAATGGTTTCAAGAAATACCCAAAGGTTAAGGAGTTTCGTGCCGTTTGCTTACAGTGTAACAAAGGCATCATCGGTCTTGTATCACGCCTTAAAAGCCATCAATGTAAAGAAAAAGTTATAACATCTTCGGAATGGCTAGACCAGCAAATCGCATCTGTGATGAACTCTTTGGAACCTGACAAAATCAGACGGTATCTCATCGTCATACAATCTCATGTTAAGGCCTTGCGTGACCAAAGTTTCAACGTGAATGAATTTAACTGAAAGACAGTGTGACCTACCTAAGAATTGCTTCGGACGTGAATCGCCATTCGTGCCTTGCAATACCGTTGCTGACTGTTTAACGTAAGAAAGATTCATTTAAGCGATAATGCCAAACTTTTCGTGGAAGATAATTCATGTCGGAACTTTCGTATGTGTACGAGCATCTGAATACGTACTCACTAAATATTGATAGTGTGGAAATATTGTTACTAATTAAAGAATGTTGTACATATGATTTCGTAGTGAACATCGATTTGTTGTATCTCTGATTTATTTCTTAGCGCAGTTAAGTTTACAACGCCTAAAGGCTATGTGCTTTACAAACTCGTGAAACAAAGTCGGGTATGACTGATTGATGTGTTAAATTCTATTCCAAAAATAACCGCAAAAAGAAGTGGAGTTAATTTTTAGAATTTCGCCCTAAAATCCGCATGTGTATAGTTTTTAAACACTGAAAATAAATGCATGAAGCTGAAATGCTTCAAACAGTTGTTCGACTTCAAACTGAAAATACAAATTATTATGTATTTCATTACACTCGCCAATATCAGATTAATGAATCTACATGTTTTTGCAAGATTATGGTGAAATTAGCCTCCACTGCGTGGAACCATCGTGTTAAATTGTGTTGCTTATGTCCCACAAATCGTATTAAAGAGAAATGTAGACACCACAACTCACTTCTTAGAGCTAAATTTGTAATGTGTTACACAGAACTGAGTGATAGTTTTAGCGTTTGGTCATTTATGAAAGTTTTTCCATCTCGAGTAGTTGGGAAGAGAAGGGTTTCTTTCTGTAAGAAAGCTTTTTTGGTGTAATTTATTAATTTTCGAATAGTTACTTAACAAGTGTTATTTCGAAAAGCGAACTATCAGAAATTATGTAAACGACATCAAAAGATAATGTTTATTGCACGAAGTAAAATGGAATTATTTACAGCACTTTATCCAAAAAGAGCACGTTCTTTTTTTACGGCGGACATTGGTCGAAGGCAGAGAAACATTTAAGCAGATACGTTTAGAACATCGCCAACGATTGAATTTTGGTCCCACGAAAAGTACCAAATCCGTTAGTCGATGATTAAATGCTGTTCTGATGTATGAGCAAGCGTTAAAGAATATTTCACACTTTGAACAGAACACAGCTTTGCAGTCGTGGTTCTTTTTTCGGGAATCTAACTGGTTGAAGAAAACAATGTATTACATTAAAACAATGTATTACATGTTTGACATCTACCTTTGTTACAGAAAGAGAGATGTCAAATAGCATTGTTCTCCTTGAATTTCAGGGTCTGACATCACGTCTATTTGTTTTGTATGTTAATGGTAAGTTCTTCAGACATTTACATTTTTAATAATGCATCATAAGTCTGCCCCCTCGAAGAATCCTTGAAATAAACGTGAATTAACTGAATTGAAACTTTGTTTTTTCTCTTGTAGTCATATGTGTACAGAACAAAATCCACGAACAAAAATCTTCTTCAGTAAGCTATAAATACGCAAAAGAAAATGATGTAAATACATCTGATATAAAAATGGGAAGATCTCCTTTTTGAAGAAAATGTGACTTAGGCAAAATATGTTGATCTATCATGTAACTTCCAGAAGTAAAATCTGCAAATATAATATTTTCTTTTCACCATACCAGTTAAGTCCCAAAATGAACCTAATTACAGACGTGATTTTCCGATAATTGACAGTTTAATAAAATGCGTTGCCGAATGTATTTACTATTCGAAGGAAATTTTTTTTTGCATTTCACATAAATTTAAGATTATTTATGGTTACGGGGACCAAACATCCATTATATAAGAAGACAGTCCTTTATTTCACTGCTCTGTCCTTTAGATTTATTTTTCTAAAATGGCCATTTTGTCTTTTATTTTGTGAATTAAAATAGTAAATTGAATATTGGCGCGCAGCACACGGCCTACAAAAACATAAAATGTTCATTTCACCGCCACTCGGTAGAGTCGCAACATCTTTGGCTGCGTCGTTAATGTGCGTGTGTACATATTGTACTTGACTGTGTGTGTAGTGTAGAAGCTGTGGTAGGAGCGAGTGGACATCTTGAAGTTGCGTTGTCACTGGTGTACTTTGGCTCAACATTAATTCTTTACATAGGGAGTTCGTTCAAAATATATTTTCGATGACAAAGTAAAACAGTTAGCACTAAAAGAATCATCTTCGTGTTATCATTTTGTACAACATTTCCTGTTACTGGAAATCAACGACGGCGAACTATTTGATGAAATTTTGCATTAAAAGTTATGTCACCAGTGAAAAGATCGAGGAATGACGACAGAATGACGAGTCCTCCAAAGTAAATGGGTTGAAATTTTTAAAGATTTCACAGATAAACATGTCTTTTAAAAATATTTTAAAAATCATTGAATTTTGTTTGTCCCCCAGTGAACGAGTATTTTCATTAGTGAACAATATATGGACCAGTGAAAAAACCAAAACATTGAAAGAATGCATTTATACCAAATGCAACTTTGACATGAATTGTATAGTTTTATGATTTTTTTAAAACACAAACCTGATTTATTAGAAAAAGTTCATTCTTGTGAAAAGTATCAAAATTATAATTTTTAAGTAATAATATCATTGTTGAAAATGCTATTTATATGCTTATATTTTATAATAAAGCTTTTAGTTTTAGTGAAACAAATCAAACGCAACCAGCTATTTTATTATGAAATAATTTCTGATTGTCCTTTATTTTCTCCAAAAAATATGGTCACCGTACTTATGGTACATATTGTATGAACTTGACATAATTATTATAACAGAGTAATATTAGCGTGCATGGATTTATACACAATGGCTTCAGTAATTTAAATTCAAATTTTTTTATCAAACACGCAGGAGAGTAATAATTTAAGTTGTACAGTCACTCAAAAAAGTATCCGAACACTATGGTTGATATCACAGAATGGAATATCACTATGGTTGATATCAAGATTAAAATCACATCACTGCACGAATTTTTCATCATATTTGCACGAAATTCGAAGTCAAATAGTTGAAATAATGCATTTTTTAAAGTTTTAATTAAATTCTCAGGTGAATTCTTATGATTGAAATTTCTGTTATTCAATATTCAAACTTCTATAATTCGGATATTTTACAAAATGGAAATTTAATAGGCTGTCGGAATTTTATTTAACTAGTTGCGTTACCTTGAATTTTATTCCCTATTGACAAAAGATGAGGCTGTTTCGATTTTTCTATCCATTGCCTGTACGACAAAGGTTGGCTTCATGAGAGACGCTGACTATTAAAGTAAATAAGAACGTTTGATTAAATCAGTACACTTATTTACTTAGTTATTAATCATTTCCAGTGGGATTGGGGGAAGAGGGACACCAAAATTTTCAGTGAGAGGGTCACCAGAACTTCTCGTTTCGGGCCCTGCTTTTCAAGTGCATATCAGCACCACCGAAGGATATAGTCGTCTTTAATCATGAAACAAATGGTATTCCTTGTGATTAGAAGTTTTGACTACCAGGTTATTTACTTCGGTTTTTATCCAGTTTTTTTCGTCCAAATTGCGGACTATATTGTGATAATCCTTTGAGACAAGACGTATGTGTTAAAACACTCTTCACACAAAATAGAAATAATTTTTTTTCTCTGTGCGAATCACTCGATTCTCACACCCTTGGCATAAAGTTGGAGACCAGAGGTGGTTATTTTAAAGAGATTGGTTAATACCTTTGGATATCAAACGCTGAATACAGATTATTTTCCACAGGAGGGTGAAAAATAACACTAAGGGAGAGACAGGGTTAATATTAATATCCCGAATTGTCAGGCTATTAAGAGGACTCTGTCCTTCTCAAAAATGTCTGTATTTACCCTCGTAAGTATCCATTAAACCCTTAAGCTTCAAAACGTAGTTGAAATAGGTTTTACCGGAGTATGTTTCGAAAAGTGCTCCAAAGTATGTTTCCCCCACCGACTAAGAAATGGTAATAACGCACAAAATACTTCTAATGGTAGATACCTACCCTTTGAAGCGGATAGATTTCTTTAGCCACAGAAGATATTGCCAGCGCCAAATGTTAAATTTTGGAAGAAACTTCTTATTTTACTTTACACCTAAAGGTACTTTCGAATTTATTCAGTTTCTATTCAAACTTTTCTCATAATGACTAGCATCTGTACTAGGAACTCTATTTATACAATAGATTGCATGTGCAATAGATTGTTACGTAACGTAGAAGAGTTTCTTGCATGATATCTGTGATTATTTATTGTGTGGCGTGTTGAATAATTGAATAATCTGCAGTAACAATTAATTTGTGATTGTTATTGTCTACTTTGTTTTCATGTGTATCTTTGTGGGTTGGGTTGTTTTACCTCTGAGCGGCACTTTTTGCACACAATGGGCTAAATGGCCAGATCACATGGACCCCGAAGGCTCAGAGATGGTTGGGGGAGGGGACCCACTGGAACAGCTGTTGGGAGACAGATGGTAACATCCAGCGTGTTCTTTAACGTGCACAACGTATGGCTGTCCCGCACAAGGGGGCACGTCATAATGTCCCATACGACAGACGGCGGCTTTTCCAAGCCCATCGGTTATCTTTGTGGAAGACTACAATCTATAAAGGTAGCATTTCATTTGAAATTTATTTCTAATTAGCAGATTTACCCGGGGTTGCTGGGGTCTGAAACTTCCTAAAATATAGAATCGATGGCTCTCCCCACGTCGCAAGCTTTCATTTGGCATAAATATCATTACACTCGATCTCTTTCCTCTCCGGGGCGGGGGTGGCTCAGTCGGTAGTGCGCCAGGCTCGTAATCTGTATTTCCCAGGTTCGAGTCCCAGCTGGGTCAGCGTTGAGATTTATCTCCGCAAAATTTCCCGCCCTGTCCACGATCAGTAGGGGACACCGATGGGCTCGGAAAGGCCGCCGTCCGTCGGATGGGACGTTAAGCCGTGGCTCCTATGTGGGAGAGCCATACCCTGTGCACGTTAAAGAACACGCTGGATGGCCTTGACGGGAGGCTACCATCTGTCTCCCAACAGCTGTTCCAGTGGGTCCCCTCCGTCAACCTTCTCTGAGCCTTCGGGGTCCATGTGACCTGGCCATTTAGCCCATGGTGTGCAAAAAAGTGCCGCTTAGAGGTAAAACAACCCAAACTTTCCTCTCCGGGGAGGCGGGGGTTCTCACTCGGTAGCGCGCCCGACACGTAATCTGTAGTTTCCATGTTCGAATCCCAGCTGGGTCAGCGTTGAGAATTATCTCCACAAAACTCCACGCCCTGCCCACGGTCAGTAGGGGACACCGATGGCTGCATAGGCCGCCGTCCGTCGGATGGAACGTTAAGCTGTGGCTTCCCATGTGAGAAAGAAGTACCCTGTGCACGTTAAAGAACACATTTGATGGCTTTGATGGGAGTTGCATGATAGATCAACTTATTTTGCCTAAGTCACATCTTCTTTAAAAAGGAGATCTTCCCATTTTTATATCACATGTATATGCATCATTTTCTTTTGCGTATTTATAGCTTACTGAAGAAGATTTCTCTTCGTGGATTTTGTTCTGTACACATATGACTACAAGAAAAAAAACAAAGTTTCAATTCAGTTAATTCACGTTTATTTCAAGGATTCTTCGAGGGGGCAGACTTATGATGCATTATTAAAAATGTAAATGTCTGAAGAACTTACCATTAACATACAAAACAAATAGACGTGATGTCAGACCCTGAAATTCAAAGAGAACAATGTTATTTGACATCTCTCTTTCTGTAAGAAAGAGAGATGTCAAACATGTAATACATTGTTTTAATGTAATACATTGTTTTCTTCAACCAGTTATATTTCCGAAAAAAGAACCACGACTGCAAAGCTGTGTTCTGTTCAAAGTGTGAATTATTCTTTAACGCTTGCTCATACATCAGAACAGCATTTAAACATTGACTAACGGATTTGGTACTTTTCGTGGGACCAAAATTCAATCGTTGGCGATGTTCTAAACGTATCTGCTTAAATGGCTCTCTGCCTTCGACCAATGTCCGCCGTAAAAAAAGAACGTGCTCTTTTTGGATGAAGTGCTGTAAATAATTCCATTTTATTTCGTGCAATAAATATTATCTTTTGATGTCGTTTACATAATTTGTGATAGTCGCTTTTAGAAATAACACTTGTTAAGTAACAATTCGAAAATTAATAAATTACACCAAAAAAAGCTTTCTTACATAAAGAAACCCTTCTCTTCCCAACTACTCGAGATGGAAAAACTTTCATAAATGGCCAAACGCTAAAACTATCACTCAGTTCTGTGTAACACATTACAAATTTAGCTCTAAGAAGTCAGTTGTGGTGTCTACATTTCTCTTTAATACGATTTGTGGGATATAAGCAACACAATTTAACACGATGGTACCACGCACTGGAGGCTAATTTCACCATAATCTTGCAAAAACATGTAGATCATTAATCTGATATTGGCGAGTGTAATGAAATACATAATAATTTGTATTTTCAGTTTGAAGTCGAACAACTGTTTGAAGCATTTCAGCTTCATGCATTTATTTTCAGTGTTTAAAAACTATACACATGCGGATTTTAGGGCGAAATTCTAAAAATTAACTCCACTTCTTTTTGCGGTTATTTTTGGAATAGAATTTAACACATCAATCAGTCATACCCCACTTTGTTTCACGAGTTTGTAAAGCACATAGCCTTTAGGCGTTGTAAACTTAACTGCGCTAAGAAATAAATCAGAGATACAACAAATCGATGTTCACTACGAAATCATATGTACAACATTCTTTAATTAGTAACAATATTTCCACACTATCAATATTTAGTGAGTACGTATTCAGATGCTCGTACACATACGAAAGTTCCGACATGAATTATCTTCCACGAAAAGTTTGGCATTATCGCTTAAATGAATCTCTCTTACGTTAAACAGTCAGCAACGGTATTGCAAGGTACGAATGGCGATTCACGTCCGAAGCAATTCTTAGGTAGGTCACACTGTCTTTCAGTTAAATTCATTCACGTTGAAACTTTGGTCACGCAAGGCCTTAACATGAGATTGTATGACGATGAGATACCGTCTGATTTTCTCAGGTTCCGAAGAGTTCATCACAGATGCGATTTGCTGGTATAGCCATTCCGAAGATGCTATAGCTTTTTCTTCACATTGGTGGCTTTTAAGGCGTGGTACAAGACCGATGATGTCTTTGTTACACTGTAAGCAAACGGCACGAAACCCCTTACCCTTTGGGTATTTCTTGAAACCATTCCAAATAGGATCGCTCTTTCGTCCTCTCATATTTTCACACCCCGCTTCCATTGCTGGCCGAAAATGATGATCGTACGAGACACAGAGCAGTATTTAAATCAAAGTCGTTGACCAATGAGCGTAGGACGATTTTAAAACTACTATGATGAACCATAGATTAGTAACGACTCTTTCTACAGCGTATTTAGGTACAACAGAGTTTTTAATCAGCTGGTATAATTAAGATGATACATATCAAAATAGTATCGAGAGGAAGGCGCTTTAGGGTACACGGGTGATTTAAATCAAGTACCTTGGTAAACCATAGTTTTGTTGAATTTCTTGACAGTTAAACTCCGCGCCGACCTAAATGAACCCTGCACGTATTTAAATCATAAATCCTGCCACGTAAGTGACTCCATTCGTTTTCTTATAGCGAGAAAATATCTTCTGATCTATAAGCCAAATTATTTCTTAGCGTACGGATTTAAAGCCGAGAGACGGAAATCGGCCATTTCTAAAATTTAGAAGGTCGTCTCAAAACCTCACCAAGTTCGCATTTAACGCGAAAACGACCGTATGGATGTCTGTAAATTCGTAAATAATCTCAATTCAGTGTATATTTGAATAAACCTTTTTAATGCAGTCTCGTGATACTAACTGTGTTGTTCTCCTTTAGTTCAGGTAACTTATATACGACGCTATCATGTCTTTGTGACAATTATTTATTAACTAATGACAATTTGATTAAAATCTTTATTCGCACCAAACATTTTCAGGCAAATTTCTGAATGGTTCTCTACATAACAACTCCTGCTATTATAATCTAACGTTTGGAGGTTGACCGAAATGTTATTTATCCCTTCACATTACTGTCTCACTTTGGTTGAATAGTGTCTAGGTTTTCAACTCTTAAACTCCTTCAACCTGTCCATTTTGGAATATCAAAACAGTTTCTTAATAGTCGACAATAATTCATCAAAGATGATTATTATGAATCGGGTACTTGTAATATTTTGACGACGATTTTATTAGAGCTACTTGAAATATTTCAAAATTTGTCGTTGATTGCGTACCAACTTGTCAGCTGCCTCGAAATAATATTTATTTTTTTAGTAGTCCGTTCTCTTAGCGTATCACTCTTTTAAAAATCTGTTCACGAAGTGATCGGGAAAAATCGTATATCGCTCATTTCAGTTATTGTAAAATTTTCTTTATTAGAAAACGTTACTGTAAGCTCCTCGGTTGCTTCTGTAATTTCTCTGTTTGACTCACAATTATCTACAGTTTTTAAGTAACAATATTCTACATTGGGGCCATTTCTTTTATAATCTCATACATCCCGATACTGTTACGTAAAAATCAATTGGTGAAAGGTTTAAAACGCCATTTCAGTTGTTCTAAAATTTTCTTTATAAGAACACGTGACTGTAAGCTCTACTGTTGCTCCTTTAACATAATCCAAAATTAAATACCGATAACATTAATTACTCTGTTTGGCTAACAATTATCTACAGTTTTTAAGTAACTATATTCTACATTTTTGGCCATTTCTTCTATAATCTTATGCATCTCGATACTGTTTTAATATCGGACTGTTATGCAAAAATAAATTGGTGAAAGGTTTTAATTTTGTTCGTAGGAATAACGTGTGGAAGAAACGTTCGCAGCCAGAAAACCCATCTGAGAGTTCAGCCTGCTTACCCGCCATCTGCGCCACCAGGTGTCGCAAGATTCCCCACCCTCAGTTATCCCTTTCCCTTTAAAGGAAGTCTAGCGTGGTGCGCCCGTCGCGGTCTCCTAAGCGAAACCATAAAGATTCTTATTAACAAAGGGTTTTCGTAGTCAAAAGCTACAACTATTTTTTAGATCCTAATAAAACTGGTGTGATACTTTTTTATCCAAGCCATTATTGATGGTCTCATCCCCGCTTCTTGGTGCTTTAATCTGGATTTCTTTCTTTTAGTCGCAAATTATTTTCAAAATTATTTTTTATAAGAAATAAAACAAATACTGCACATAAATGTGCACTACCACTTCTCACGCCTAGTGGCGCCAGAGTTTTAAATCGGGCCTTGGCTGTTAGGAGGCAGATGGAAGCCTCCCATGAAGGCCATCCAGCGTGTTCTGTAACCGAGTACAAGGAATGGCTCTCCTGCACACGAAGCTACAGCTTAACGTCCAATACGATGGACGGTCGCCTATTCAAACTTATTAGTGTTACCTATCGCACTGAGGTAGGTGGGGGGTCATCGGATATAAATATCATCGCAGTCACAACTAGCAATCTAATCTGGGAGAATCAGATTACGACTTGGCCAAATCTCCTCCTCTTCGATTACAATAAAACTCCAGTTTTGTATTGCAAAACCAATTGTGGGAAGCAGGTAGTTTCGATATTGATTAAAACTTAAGAGTTAAAATGAAGAATATTAGCAGATATGGCAATTTTTTTTTAGATGTGAATAAAAAGTTTGTTGAGTGTTTATAAAAAAAATGCTCTTATTAAAAAAATTGCGTTTAATAGAGCTCTCTTGTGAACCGCACTCTCGACCACTTGTGCTGCTGATGAATCCAGCCATTGGGAGAAAATTTTAATTAGCAGAAAAACTGAAGGATATGGGGCAGTTGAATGAAAAGCGTAGAAAAAAAAGGTTTTACTATCATCCATAGTTTGTTGAGTTCAATATATAATTTGGAATTGTAGTGAAAAACACTCTCTTTTATAATTACAGTTTAGAATGTTCCGTCCAATAACCACTCCATTTTTTTTATCAACGACAAATTTTCGTTTTTCATAAAGTTAGGCTATTAATTACTAGAGATGGGAGAAAAAACTTCTACGTAAAAAAAACTCTTTAAATTAGTGTTCATTTAAAAAGAAGTTCCACTTTTTATGTTCAGGGTTTCAGTTTCAAGTGAATACTTCTTTCTTTTGATGATTGATTTCGGTGCCAACGCCTCATTACATGCAAATCAAATATGGTCTTTTTTTGTTTCTGTCAGATTGAGAATATTTGAAGGGGAAAACATGGTGGCCGATTCAGGCAACGTATTTGATAGCAGACTAAAAGGAGGTCGACTCGGGGTCTTCTGTTTCTCTCAAGAAGCAATCATCTGGTCTGATTTGGTTTACCGATGCAACGGTAAGTGAATAATTTGTAAGGTGTAAAGAACTGGAAGAAAATATATGTCGGGAAAGATAATAATACTTAAGTTTACCTACGGCTACAAAGAAAACGGTTTCAGAAGTTTGGAGATATTAACATTTCCACACTTTGTGGTATCTTGTTGTTTTTTAGAGTCATAGGAAAAAATCATTGCCAACAACAGAAATGGCCTCAAAGAAAACTGGAGCATGATTCTTAATCAACTGCACGCGCTCCAGTTCGTTGTGAGGTCACTTCCGTTCTTGGTAATGATTTTTTTTTTCTTATGATTCTAGAATGCTTGTAATGTTAATAACGTTTAAACTACTCAAATTGCTTCACGTGTGTCCAGTGGCGTAACTAAGAGGGGCTGGGTTGTTTTACCTGTGAGCGGCGCTTTTTTGCACCCCATGGGCTAAATGGCCAGGTCACAAGGACCCCGAAGGCTCAGAGAAGGTTGGGGAAGGGGACTCACTGGAGCAGTTGTTGGGAGACAGATAAGTCCTCCGTCAAGGGCATCCAGTGTGTTTTTTAATGTGCACAAGGTATGGCTCTCTGGCACACGGGGCCACGGCTTAACGTCCCATCCGACGGAGGGCGGTCTTTCCAAACCCATCGGTGTCCCCCACTGACTGTGGGCAGGGCGGGGAGTTTTGCGGAGATAAATCTCAACGTCTCAGCTGGGTCAAGCTGAGACTCGAACCTGGGAACTGCAGATTACGAGCCTGGCACGCAACCGACTGAGCCCCCCCCCCACTAAGAGGGGTCAAGTGGAGAAGTTTCCCAGGGCGTCACAATTAAAAGGGCGGCAAAATGTCCATTTAGGCACAATTTCAGAAATTTATTTTCATTTTGCCCATTTTGGGAATTTTGCGATTTTTTCCCGTTTGCTGCCCTCAGTTGTCTCAGTTCAGAGAGTGAGAAAACTGACGCACTGCAGTGCACTGGACTATGGGAGCAGAGCAGGGACATACCCAGGGAGTGGGGGGGGGGTGGACCAGGAGGTCCAACCCCCCTAAAATCCGGTCGTCTTATACGAAATTTCAAATTGTCTATCTGCTTTAAAATCCAAAACAATCGTCTTTGTATAATTTTATTTTAGCTCTTATTATGTGTCCGACACTAAAAATATATTTAATATTCAACTGTAAAATTTTATTCCATAAAGAATATGATTTTAACTTTTTCCGTCCGGTGGAATATCTTAGTTATCGACCCCCTCCCCCTCCCGAAATTAAATCCTGGGTACATTCCTGGGCGACAGTAAGAGTCACTTGCCCCCGCATGGCAAGTTATCTAGTTATTACGTTACTGCGTATGACTGTAGTTTTATTAGTTGAAAGCGTTTAAGTTTTATGACTTTTTTATTTGATCATTGTATAAATCAAATATAATACCACTTATTTTGCTTAAGTGCTGTTAAATTTGTTCATTTTCTTCTTGATTTGATAGATTCTCGTGACAGAAGTAAACGAACTGTTCATTCTGTTTAGCCATTAATCCTCGGCTGTGGAAAGATAACATTTGTTTCCATCATGCTCTGTTTTATTTTCAAATAATAAATAGGAAATGTTTTATTCATATTAACTCGTAATGGTGTTTAAATATTACAGGTATAGTAAAGAGGAAATATTGCATTGATATTTAATAATTAGTTTTAATTGTACTTGCTTTAAAGAAGTGTCACGGTGTACTTTTTTATAGTTTCGATCTTAAGTGAATAGTTTGCTTCTTTTATGATTGCTTTCGACGTGGGGGCGGGGGTGGCTCAGTCGGTAACGACCCAGGCTCGTAATCTGTAGTTCCCAGATTCGAGTCAGCGTTGAGATTTATCTCCGCAAAATTCCCCGCCCTGCCCACGGTGAGTAGGGGACACCGATGGGCTTGGAAAAGCCGCTGTCCGTCGGATGGGACGTTAAGCCGTGGCCCCGTGTGCAGGAGAGCCATACCCTGTGCACGTTAAAGAACACGCTGGATGGCCTTGACGGGAGGCTACCATCTGTCTCCCAACAGCTGTTCCAGTGGGTCCCCTCCCCCAACCTTCTTTGAGCCTTCGGGGTCCATGTGACCTGACCATTGGGGCGGGGGTGGCTCAGTCGGTAGCGCGCCAGGCTCGTAATCTGTAGTTCCCAGGTTCGAGTCCCAGCTGGGTCAGCGTTGAGATTTATCTCCGCATAACTCCCCGCCCTGCCCACGGTCAGTAGGGGACACCGATGGGCTTGGAAAGGCCGCCGTCCGTCGGATGGGACGTTAACCCGTGGTCCCGTGTGCGGGAGAGTCATACCCTGTGCACGTTAAAGAACACGCTGGATGGCCTTGACGGGAGGCTACCATCTGTCTCCCAACAGCTGTTCCAGTGGGTCCCCTCCCCCAACCTTCTCTGAGCCTTCGGGGTCCATGTGACCTGGCCATTTAGCCCATGGTGTGCAAAAAAAGTGCCGCTCAGAGGTAAAACAACCCAACCCAATGACCTGACCATTTAGCCCATGGTGTGCAAAAAAGTGCCGCTCAGAGGTAAAACAACCTAAAACAACCCAACCCGCAAAATTCCCCGCCCTGTCCACGGTCAGTAGGGGACACCGATAGGCTTGGAAAGGCCGCCGTCCGTCGGCTGGGACGTTAAGCCGTGGCCCGTGTGCGGGAGAGACATACCCTGTGCACGTTAAAGAACACGCTGGATGGCCTTGACGGGAGGCTACCATCTGTCTCCCAACAGCTGTTCCAGTGGGTCCCCTCCCCCAACCTTCTCTAAGCCTTCGGGGTCCTTGTGACCTGGCCATTTAGCCCATGGTGTGCAAAAAAGTGCCGCTCAGAGATAAAACAACCGAAAGAACAACCCAAGCTTTCGACGTCAAGGTCTCATATGTGAACAATTGTTTTGTTATTGAATCAATATAAAGCGCCATTATCCGGCCAAAGCTACTGAGAATCAATTAAAATACTGCAAAAATGCGTCGATGAGGAGTCGAATAATGTTTATGATTTTATAATTTTATTCTTTACATTTTTATGCTTTAAATAATTTAATGAAGTATTTAAAATGTTAAATTATTACATGTTTTATGCAATAATTTGTCTCTAAGTATTAATATTTAACTGAAAACAACAAAATGGGCATTTTATGCAAAAAAAAAGCTCACTATATGTGCCCATGAAGATGATATGGAAACAATATCTGACTGACCTTTGACCTTCCAGAGGCTGTTCCATCTGCGATCTATCACGAGTTGCCGCGACAACTGCAAGGGCTGACAGAGATCGACACCACTCGGCCAAGTGATATCATCCAAGTGGGACTCAGACGAGTTGGAGATTTCCCCGCAGCCTCATCTTCTTCCTCGCTGCAAGCTGACGAGGCTGAAGAACACTCCTCATCATCACCGCCCTGAGGAAGATGAAGCCCATTGTGCACATGACGTCGTCGTCATCGTGATTTATGTGGTAAGGTCAGCTAACATCAGCTGCATTGTACTGTGAAAAGGTCAATGCCAGATTGTCTCTCGTCTCATGTTTTACAAATAAATTATCGTTCTTTGTCCTGTTTGGATTTCGTTTCATGCATTAAAGCGCTCCTGGAAAGCTAGTCTCAATACGAGACTCTCATAGCATCAGTATTTTAAAAACAAAGGTGAAAAAAACGACGGAATAAAACATTAATTTTTTCTGTCTTAGCTTAGTTTTCGTAATCTTAGTCTAAATTAGTGACTTGTTTTTGAAGATTAAAGATATTTTTATAATCAGAAATAAAAAAATTAGCGAGTAGGTGTAATGACATCTAAAATGAGAGATTAGTTTCATTCAATTAAATTAATTCATACAAATTGACATATAGAGAGTTACTTACCTTACACTAGAGTTCCTAATTAATCCCGCAAATGGATTATCAATAAAAATCAACGGCAAAGCGTCCATCGAAGAAATGGAAGAAACAATGCTTGGTTTATAATTCTGATAATTCAGCAAACTAATAAATATATTCGAAATCAGGCAAAATATAAACATAATGATATAAAGTTTTAATCTACAGTTAGCTACTTATTGGAGCATCGTTACGGTTCATTATATGAGTTTCAGAAAATTGCTTCCTCTATATTTGACAAAGTTATGTTATGATCAGGGGCATTCCGAAAATCTCACCCCCCCGCAAGAAATATCTCAGGTGCCCTTTTGTGAAAATCCATCAGTTTCATTTATTGAAATTTGTAATCATATTTAATACTAATAACTTTGTTTTAAGTTTTTCTGCAGTTTTTTAATAATTTCAATTTTTACAACCCACAGATAAAACCAAAATTACTACGCTTTGATGCATAAAATACAAATGGCTGCGTTTGGATTCAAACGATTATCTTAGTTTTATGGCCTCACTAAATACCTATAAAACACTTATCAAAAAGTTGATAACGTAAATTTTATTGCTTAGAGTAGGGGTTCTCAACGTGGGGTACGCGGTAAAATTTTTTGGGGTACGCCGTGAGTGCTCAAAAGTCGCTATATCTAGTAACAAACTAAAAATAACCATTGTTATACTATAACTATAGTTTTATCTATCTATACAAGGGGTACGTCAGTTACATACACATTTCCAGGGGGTACGTGAAGCATGAAAGGTTGAGAACCACTGATATATATGTTTTATTTTATTCCCATTGTTATACTATAACTATAGTTTTATCTATCTATACAAGGGGTACGCCAGTTACATACACATTTCCAGGGGGTACGTGAAGCATAAAAGGTTGGAACTACTGATATATATGTTTTATTTTATTCCCATTGTTATACTATAACTATAGTTTTATCTATCTATACAAGGGGTACGTCAGTTACATACACATTTCCAGGGGGTACGTGAAGCATAAAAGGTTGAGAACCACTGATATATATGTTTTATTTTATTCCCATTGTTATACTATAACTATAGTTTTATCTATCTATACAAGGGGTACGTCAGTTACATACACATTTCCAGGGGGTACGTGAAGCATAAAAGGTTGAGAACCACTGATATATATGTTTTATTTTATTCCCATTGTTATACTATAACTATAGTTTTATCTATCTATACAAGGGGTACGCCAGTTACATACACATTTCCAGGGGGTACGTGAAGCATAAAAGGTTGAGAACCACTGATATATATGTTTTATTTTATTCCCATTGTTATACTATAACTATAGTTTTATCTATCTATACAAGGGGTAGGCCAGTTACATACACATTTCCAGGGGGTACGTAAAGCATAAAAGGTTGAGAACCACTGACATATATGTTTTATTTTATTACCATTGTTATACTATAACTATAGTTTTATCTATCTATACAAGAGGTACGCCAGTTACATACACATTTCCAGGGGGTACGTAAAGCATAAAAGGTTGAGAACCACTGATATATACGTTTTATTTTAATCCCATTGTTATACTATAACTATAGTTTTATCTATCTATACAAGGGGTACGCCAGTTACATACACATTTCCAGCGGTTAAATTAAGCATAAAAGGTTGAGAACCACTGATATATATGTTTTATTTTATTCCCATTGTTATACTATAACTATAGTTTTATCTATCTATAGAAGGGGTACGTCAGTTACATACACATTTCCAGGGGGTACGTGAAGCATAAAAGGTTGAGAACCACTGATATATATGTTTTATTTTATTCCCATTGTTATACTATAACTATAGTTTTATCTATCTATAGAAGGGGTACGTCAGTTACATACACATTTCCAGGGAGTACGTGAAGCATAAAAGGTTGAGAACCACTGATATATATGTTTTATTTTATTCCCATTGTTATACTATAACTATAGTTTTATCTATCTATACAAGGGGTACGCCAGTTACATACACATTTCCAGGGGGTACGTGAAGCATAAAAGGTTGAGAACCACTGATATATATGCTTTATTTTATTCCCATTGTTATACTATAACTATAGTTTTATCTATCTATCAAGGGGTACGCCAGTTACATACACATTTCCAGGGGGTACGTGAAGCATAAAAGGTTGAGAACCACTGATATATATGTTTTATTTTATTCCCATTGTTATACTATAACTATAGTTTTATCTATCTATACAAGGGGTACGCCAGTTACATACACATTTCCAGCGGGTACGTGAAGCATAAAAGGTTGAGAACCACTGATATATATGTTTTATTTTATTCCCATTGTTATACTATAACTATAGTTTTATCTATCTATAGAAGGGGTACGTCAGTTACATACACATTTCCAGGGGGTACGTGAAGCATAAAAGGTTGAGAACCACTGATATATATGTTTTATTTTATTCCCATTGTTATACTATAACTATAGTTTTATCTATCTATACAAGAGGTACGCCAGTTACATACACATTTCCAGGGGGTACGTGAAGCATAAAAGGTTGAGAACCACTGATATATATGTTTTAGTTTATTTCCATTGTTATACTATAACTATAGTTTTATCTATCTATACAAGGGGTACGCCAGTTACATACACATTTCCAGGGGGTACGTGAAGCATAAAAGGTTGAGAACCACTGATATATATGTTTTATTTTATTCCCATTGTTATACTATAACTATAGTTTTATCTATCTATCAAGGGGTACGCCAGTTACATACACATTTCCAGGGGGTACGTGAAGCATAAAAGGTTGAGAACCACTGATATATATGTTTTAGTTTATTTCCATTGTTATACTATAACTATAGATTTATCTATCTATACAAGGGGTACGCCAGTTACATACACATTTCCAGGGGGTACGTGAAGCATAAAAGGTTGAGAACCACTGATATATATGTTTTATTTTATTCCCATTGTTATACTATAACTATAGATTTATCTATCTATACAAGGGGTACGCCAGTTACATACACATTTCCAGGGGGTACGTGAAGCATAAAAGGTTGAGAACCACTGATATATATGTTTTATTTTATTCCCATTGTTATACTATAACTATAGTTTTATCTATCTATCAAGGGCTACGCCAGTTACATACACATTTCCAGGGGGTACGTGAAGCATAAAAGGTTGAGAACCACTGATATATATGTTTTATTTTATTCCCATTGTTATACTATAACTATAGTTTTATCTATCTATCAAGGGGTACGCCAGTTACATACACATTTCCAGGGGGTACGTGAAGCATAAAAGGTTGAGAACCACTGATATATATGTTTTATTTTATTCCCATTGTTATACTATAACTATAGTTTTATCTATCTATACAAGGGGTACGCCAGTTACATACACATTTCCAGGGGGTACGTGAAGCATAAAAGGTTGAGAACCACTGATATATATGTTTTATTTTATTTCCATTGTTATACTATAACTATAGTTTTATCTATCTATACAAGGGGTACGCCAGTTACATACACATTTCCAGGGGGTACGTGAAGCATAAAAGGTTGAGAACCACTGATATATATGTTTTATTTTATTCCCATTGTTATACTATAACTATAGATTTATCTATCTATACAAGGGGTACGCCAGTTACATACACATTTCCAGGGGGTACGTGAAGCATAAAAGGTTGAGAACCACTGATATATATGTTTTATTTTATTCCCATTGTTATACTATAACTATAGTTTTATCTATCTATCAAGGGGTACGCCAGTTACATACACATTTCCAGGGGGTACGTGAAGCATAAAAGGTTGAGAACCACTGATATATATGTTTTATTTTATTCCCATTGTTATACTATAACTATAGTTTTATCTATCTATACAAGGGGTACGCCAGTTACATACACATTTCCAGGGGGTACGTGAAGCATAAAAGGTTGAGAACCACTGATATATATGTTTTATTTTATTCCCATTGTTATACTATAACTATAGTTTTATCTATCTATACAAGGGGTACGCCAGTTACATACACATTTCCAGGGGGTACGTGAAGCATAAAAGGTTGAGAACCACTGATATATATGTTTTATTTTATTCCCATTGTTATACTATAACTATAGTTTTATCTATCTATCAAGGGGTACGCCAGTTACATACACATTTCCAGGGGGTACGTGAAGCATAAAAGGTTGAGAACCACTGATATATATGTTTTAGTTTATTTCCATTGTTATACTATAACTATAGATTTATCTATCTATACAAGGGGTACGCCAGTTACATACACATTTCCAGGGGGTACGTGAAGCATAAAAGGTTGAGAACCACTGATATATATGTTTTATTTTATTCCCATTGTTATACTATAACTATAGATTTATCTATCTATACAAGGGGTACGCCAGTTACATACACATTTCCAGGGGGTACGTGAAGCATAAAAGGTTGAGAACCACTGATATATATGTTTTATTTTATTCCCATTGTTATACTATAACTATAGTTTTATCTATCTATCAAGGGCTACGCCAGTTACATACACATTTCCAGGGGGTACGTGAAGCATAAAAGGTTGAGAACCACTGATATATATGTTTTATTTTATTCCCATTGTTATACTATAACTATAGTTTTATCTATCTATCAAGGGGTACGCCAGTTACATACACATTTCCAGGGGGTACGTGAAGCATAAAAGGTTGAGAACCACTGATATATATGTTTTATTTTATTCCCATTGTTATACTATAACTATAGTTTTATCTATCTATACAAGGGGTACGCCAGTTACATACACATTTCCAGGGGGTACGTGAAGCATAAAAGGTTGAGAACCACTGATATATATGTTTTATTTTATTTCCATTGTTATACTATAACTATAGTTTTATCTATCTATACAAGGGGTACGCCAGTTACATACACATTTCCAGGGGGTACGTGAAGCATAAAAGGTTGAGAATCACTGATATATATGTTTTATTTTATTCCCATTGTTATACTATAACTATAGATTTATCTATCTATACAAGGGGTACGCCAGTTACATACACATTTCCAGGGGGTACGTGAAGCATAAAAGGTTGAGAACCACTGATATATATGTTTTATTTTATTCCCATTGTTATACTATAACTATAGTTTTATCTATCTATCAAGGGGTACGCCAGTTACATACACATTTCCAGGGGGTACGTGAAGCATAAAAGGTTGAGAACCACTGATATATATGTTTTATTTTATTCCCATTGTTATACTATAACTATAGTTTTATCTATCTATCAAGGGGTACGCCAGTTACATACACATTTCCAGGGGGTACGTGAAGCATAAAAGGTTGAGAACCACTGATATATATGTTTTATTTTATTCCCATTGTTATACTATAACTATAGTTTTATCTATCTATACAAGGGGTACGCCAGTTACATACACATTTCCAGGGGGTACGTGAAGCATAAAAGGTTGAGAACCACTGATATATATGTTTTATTTTATTTCCATTGTTATACTATAACTATAGTTTTATCTATCTATACAAGGGGTAGGCCAGTTACATACACATTTCCAGGGGGTACGTGAAGCATAAAAGGTTGAGAATCACTGCCTCAGAGAATTGAGGAAAGACTTTGTTTGAGACAACGAATTCTGGCACACAGACAGCAAGGAAAGCAATTTTTTGTAGGTAAATTGAAGCTGATTGTTCGCGATCCGTTATGATGCGTCCAAAGCTATAGAAAAAGTTCTGGGCTGTTCCTTTAAACAGTTGTATATCAAATATCCCCATGAATGTTGTAAAAAATGTTTTGCAGAGGACTGACTAACCATGACCCTCCTCGCAGCGGGTAATGACTAACCATGACCCTCCTCGCTCCATGCCTCTAATATAAGTAAGCTTTTCGTTGGTAAAAAAATATATATATATACCGCGGACCTAAGTACACAAAGCTAAAAATGAGATCTGCTTTTTTATACTAATATAACAATTTTAACTTCTGTAACACATCCTACACATTCACAATCCATGCTGCATTTGTGGATTTTCGCCATCGTTTATGAAAAACTGCTTGGAAAATTTATACTTTGTCAGTATTGATGTAAACTTTTGAATGACGAGCACATCCTTATTTAAATTCAAATATCGTATAAAAATGACTTTGAAAACAGAATTTAAATGGCGTGACGATTATCGACATCTCTGCCCTTTAACCCCTCTTCCCCGTTAATGTAGTTAATCGAGTGCACATTTTATTTGTTCGACCAAACTAGTATTTCTTTGTCGAGGTTTCCTAGTTAGGGGAGATCCTTTTCATGGGTTTGGTTCTGAAATCAACTGATGTGTGTGTACGTGTATACACATAAAAGAAACTAGGGAGCATCCTGATTATCGATGTAATTACTGAATTCATATTAGGGTGGGTTGTTTTACCTCTGAGCGGAACTACTTTTTTGTGCACAATGGGATAAATGACCAAGCCACAACAAGGAACCCAAGGGCTCAGAGAAGGTTGGAGAAGGGCTCCATTAAACAGCTGTTAGGAGACAGATGGATGCCTTTCGTGAAGGCCATCCAGGGTGTTCTTTAACCTGCACAGGGTATGGATCTGCTGCGCAGTGCTTAACGTTCCATTCGAAGGAAGGTAACCTTTCCAAGCCCAGTGGTGTCTTCTTTCTCACCAAGAGCAGAACGGGAGTTAGATGAGAAAATTTTCCACGCAGGCACAGTTGGAACTGGAATCTGGTGGCGCTACATCCATTTAATGACTTGGAGTGAGTTCTATGTTGTATATGGTTGCGATATAGAATGTGACAAACATAAAGTTTTCACACGGCCGTTTGGATAGTTTGCGCACTACCACATTTTAACACCTTTCTCGAAGTGCAGTCAGTTGCCTTAATTTGTGTAAAATCATCTGCTTCTTAATTTATTTAAAATAAATTCAAATGGAAATGCGTTTCCACCAGAAGGTAACAATTCCAGCGAAAGAAAAATTAATTATATTTATGCTTAAGCCTCCTATTTTGCCGAAGGCGAATAGAAATCCAGAACAATCAAACTCCAAAAAACAAATTTACTCTAGGATAATAAAAATTTAATTAAAATTGATGATTCAGGCAGAAACTCCTCTCCAAAACCCTGCTGTGAAAATAAGTTGCTTAAAGCCTTCATCCCACCATATGTTGAGGGAAAATAACGCGTTTGGAGTACGAACGTATCGCTCTTAGTTGTTGCAGGTTAACTTAAGTAAATTGTTTATCGTGGGGAAAACAAAGCTTAGCTGGCAGGTTGGGTTGTGTTGTTTTACCTCTGAGCGGCACTTTTTTGCACACCATGGGCTAAATGGCCAGGTCACATGGACCCCGAAGGCTCCGAGAAGGTTGGGGGAGGGGACCCACTGGAACAGCTGTTGGGAGACAGATGGTAGCTTCCCGTCAAGGCCATCCAGCGTGTTCTTTAACGTGCAAAGGGTATGGCTCTCCCGCACACGGGTCCACGGCTTAACGTCCCATCCGACGGACGGCGACCTTTCCAAACCCATCGGTGTCCCCTACTGACCGTGGGCAGGGCGGGGAATTTTGCGGAGATAAATCTCAACGCTGACCCAGCTGGGACTCGAACCTGGGAACTACAGATTACGAGCCTGGCGCGCTACCGACTGAGCCACCCCGCCCCCCTTAGCTGGCAGAAAAGGCAGTCAGCTTGCAGACAGATTATTTATTCTTAGGAATGATTCACTTACATGTTATGAGAATGGAAATCCTCATTGAAAACTTCCTAACTTTGAAAGTAAGCTTTTTGTGGGAAAATGCTTATTAAATTTTCTGAAACTTCTGTTTTCAACACTCTTCGTCTGATGTTTAGAGAATCACGAAGGCTCAAACATTTAGCGTCAGACGCTGTTAGTCAGAAGAATTTACCTATGTAATTAATTAATTAAAACGCAAATAATAACTCTTGTAACAAATTGTTTCCTCAAATAAACCCGCCCTACCCACGGTCAGTAGGGGACACCGATGGGCTTGGAAAGGCCGACGTCCGTCGGATGGGACGTTAAGCCGTGGCCCCGTGTGCGGGAGGGCCATACCCTGTGCACGTTAAAGAACACACTGGATGGCCTTGACGGGAGGCTACCATCTGTCTCCCAACAGCTGTTCCAGTGGGTCCCCTCCCCCAATACTTCTCTGAGCCTTCGGGGTCCATGTGACCTGGCCATTTAGCCCATGGTGTGCAAAAAAGTGCCGCTCAGAGGTAAAGCAACCCAACCCAACCCTCAAATAAACGTAATTTTAAAAACCTGTCGTAATGATTCTTTTAGTTTTCATCACTTTTATAGAAAGGCGTTTTTAAAATGAGCATAATCGCAGCGTAAGTTGTTACTTTTCGATAATCCTTTATGCCTTAAACAAATATTGTCGAAAATTCGGATTGGAGAGATTCGAACCAGATCTTCGATATATCTCTAGTGCAATTTTTCCGTAAAAATTTAATTTTCAAAGTTAGGCAGTTTTCAATGTAGTTTTCCATTTCCATAACAAGAAAGTGTTACAAAACTTTTGGCAATATAGTGTATGTATACGTGGTATTAGATGATTTCATGAACAGTTGCAATGAGGATAAAAGTACTTCCACTTCCGAGTGTGTGGGTTGTTGGGTTGTTTTACCTCTGAGCGGCACTTTTTTGCACACCACGAGCTAAATGGCCAGATCACATGGACCCCAGAGGCTCAGAGAAGGTTGGGGGAGGGGACCCACTGGAATAGCTATTGGGAGACAGATGGTAGCCTCCCGTCAAGGCCATCCAGCGTGTACTTTAACGTGCACAGGGTATGGCTCTCCCGCACACGGGGCCAAGGCTTAACGTCCCATCCGACGGACGGCGGCCTTTCCAAGCCCATCGGTGTCCCCTACTGACCGTGGGCAGGGCGGGGAATTTTGCGGAGATAAATCTCAACGCTAACCCAGCTGGGACTCGAACCTGGGAACTACAGATTACGAGCCTGGCGCGCAGAGTGTGTGACTATCATCTTTTTTACAACTGATAGAACGTAGTGAATGTTATTATAATTCCTATGTAGAGACAATGCGATGACAAGCTTCGTTTTCCATCAACTGGATATCGTTGAAGGAAGTTAAATGCTTAGTTGTTACTTAGTAAGCATTTTATTTATTTCTAGTTGCTTATTCAACAACAAGTAAGATAAATGCTTTTAACCTGCGATGGAAATCCTTTCCAATGATCATAAGTTGAATATAAACTTTTGAATTATTTATTTTTAAAGTGTTATGACAAATGTTTTTTGCCTAGTTCACTAGTTTGTTACTGTTTTTTTCCAAAAAGGTTAAAGTGAATACAAAAATGATTTTTTGAAAATTTAAGACAACTGTTTTAACATTTTCTCCTACAAATTATGATTAAAAAGCAATAAACTAATAAACAATAAACATATATTAAAAGCTAGCCCAATTTTTTGATATATAAATTAGGTCTAAGATTTTTCTTTTAGAGAAAGGCCAGTTTTGGACTTTTCAAAAGTATGGATTTGGATTCAGTATTCAGCATATATTCATGTAGTGAAGCCGGATTTTTTTTCGCAATTGAAAATTTAATATCTCTTATTGCTGAAGTGAAATTAATTTTAAAAGAAGACAAATAATAATGGAAAACGCTGCACTCTAAAATTAACATACTTCATGTGATTGGCCCCATTTTGTCCTGTGAAAAAATATAAGGAAAAAAAAAAATCTACGTCATTTCTAGTAAAATGGACTCAGAAAACTTTATAACAATTCATTTAATTCTGCATCAGTTTTTTTTTGTTCTTAGTTTGCCTTTTTTACTCATCGAGAAATATATATTGGTTGCATTTAATTAACCTCTTATACTTCAATTCGCTGTAAAAAGAAATCTTTCTTTGACTGAAGACATTGCCTGCGGAGCAATTAACTTTTGTAAGTGCTTTTACATTTAGCTTCGTTTTGAGGTAATTCAGTCTTCCCGTCTGCCTTTGAGTAAATAGAGTAACAGATTTTTCTAACCACATGAAAAGCGAAAGAAAGAAAAAACCACCCACTATGGGAGGAAATTGCTTTTATACACATAGGCACTTTGCGGATGATGGTTGAGGTGGAAGATCGTAGGAAGAGCGAATAATTGAACGAGATGTTCAAATATAGGACACTTGATCACAAAGTTGATGAGAGAATTCAAAACGCAAAGGAAGATGAAAAGCAACAAAAAGAACATTTTTCAGCACACCGTTTTGAAAAACAGCGCAGTAATGATTTTTTTTTTCACTTGCAATCTCCTGTCTAGAATGACTCTTTATTGATTTATTAGTCCGATATTTTTTCCGTGTCCCCCAGAGCAATGTAATTTATTTCTCCAATAGCAATGACGAATGGACTTGTGAATGTTACAGTCGATGAACTTAATTAGCTGGCAATGAATTTGTTTCTGCTCGTCATCAGAAAAGAGGCAGCGGAATGCCCTGACAAGGGCTCTGTGTAAAAGGTCATGAAATCTCATTAAACAAAGGACAGCTCTCTAATGCAATTTGTTCTGTTTCTGCTGCATTGGAACAGCATTTTGAAGATTGCCGACTGCATCCAGCGCAGTCTCTTCAGTGATTAATGAAGTGTAAAAGCATTGGTAGTGGTTTTGACAGTCATCACTTCATCTGCTTTCTCCGTAATTTACGCACAGGAAATGTTATCTATCCGGCTGATAAAACGGGGATCATTGTAGGATGATGATGGGACTCTATCAGTGCTTAGCAGACAGTCGCGGGACTGTTAAGCTGTCACTCCCAGGCGGTAAGTAGAGGACTAATAACGTGTTCTAATTACATCAGCGTGACCCACGCTTTCGATCCACTTAGTTGGCTGATGTGATTGGCCCCATTGTGTCCTCTTGTGGCTTGTCTGCAATATCGCAACTATTCGGCCGTTCAGACATTGACTACGCTGGAATAACACGGTTATCCTTTCATCTCACTGTGGACTGCCTTCTGCTTGTTCTTTCTCCATTGCTTACGCTGCACTGCTCTTTCGATTGCAATTTGTTAGCACATATCACCTGGGCTGTTGGCTATCTAGGAGTGTACCGTGTCTATTATCTAGGTTTCAGGAAGGAAATAAATAGCCAATTTTCTATTCTTGTCAAAATTTCAAATTGTACACGTTTAATGAGATGGTTTGAAAGAGTTCAGAGTTTCACAGTTATCTATATCGTAAATCCGTCTATCCCAATACAAATAGCAATCCGAAAGGAATATCGGTGAATGTTTCATAACAAATCGATAACAGCCCGTAATAGATAATGATTCTAAGTGTTTGCAAATGGAATAGAAATTTTTTTGAACATTGAGTTTTGTTCATAAGAGAAATAAAGTTAGATTTATTAGGTGGTCATACAAAATTACTGGGGTACTTAATACTGGTTTGTAAGAATACTTACGATAATGGAACTACTACGATATGTAAATATTCTAACGCGAGGGAACTGCAATATCTTCGATAAGAGTACTTCTACAAGAGTACTGTTATTTTATATCAAGGCATTAAATTTTACTCTCATGTTGTCGAAAAATTGACAATCGTTACCAGATTATTCAGCATTACAAAAGTATAAATTTTTTGCTTATTAGTTTTCCAGAAAAAGCTGATGTAAAAAAAACCTTATTTTAAATTTGTGAAAGAGACGAAGAAATGTTAAAAGTGTTGTATTTCTACTCGGTTTGCTAATGATCACAGTTTGCTATTAATGTTCGAACTTGTTTTTCCAATGCATAAGAAGGCGGTGCTTCAAACAGGGTGGGGTGAACAGTAGTTGATGTAACGGTGAGAGAGTTTTCAGAAATACACATGTGGTGTTTTAGAACACCGTCATAACTGGGGTTTTAACTTTTTCAGGAAGGTAGAGGGGGGGAGGGGCTGTCCCTCCTAATAATTAAGCTCCTATTCCAAGCCTTGGATGGGTCTTTTGTCCATGCATGAGGTATGCCCTCGTGTAGAGGACGTTAAAAAAGAATATCTATTGAACCATTTGTATATTATTTCAAAATAATCAAAAGCTATTTTAACGAAGGAAGAAAGTCCGCTAAACGAAAAAAATTACTTTATTTAAAAAAGTTGTTCCTGTAGCAAAATATATATTACAAAAAGAATAATACAAACAGGATAATTTTAACATATACTAAGCAAAGATATACACATAAGCTCTGTTTGTTTAAAAGATCGACAAATTATGTGCATATACAGTTAACAAAATCTACACTGTATCAGAAAAAAATACTTGAAGTTCAGCTAAAAGCACTTTCTCCTCAAGCCTTACTGTTATATCTTATTAAACTAATATTTACGCAAATGAGTTGTGTGCTTGGTAATCCGCAATTTTAATAACTTCATACAAATTCAAAAACTTAATCCAAAACTTTGCTTCTTTCTTTCCAAACGACAATGATGGTACCTTCAGTTACCAATCGCAGGGCTAAATCTCATTTTAAGACGTCATTTCCGTTCACTTCCTCGTTTTCTGTTCAAGAAAAATCCAGAGATCGATGCTTTCACTAAGT
Organism: Ryuthela nishihirai; assembly: GCA_038380435.1. Lineage (NCBI taxonomy): Eukaryota > Metazoa > Arthropoda > Arachnida > Araneae > Heptathelidae > Ryuthela > Ryuthela nishihirai. The sequence goes on along the minus strand of JAWZYU010000011.1, from coordinate 40,502,410 downwards.
TCATTATTATTCCCGAGTTCGGCATTTCAGTGGCACCAATGGCGACAGTTTCGTTATATATTTATTAGATTCCGCGGCTGTTACAATAATTTAGATTGGATTGTTTTACCTCTGAGCGGCACTTTTTTGCACACCATGGGCTAAATGGCCAGGCCACAAGGACCCCGAAGGCTCAGAGAAGGTTGGGGGAGGGGACCCACTGGAACAGCTGTTGGGAGACAGATGGTAGCCTCCCGTCAAGGCCATCCAGCGTGGTCTTTAACGTGCACAGGGTATGGTTCTCCCGCACATGGGGCCACGATTTAACGTCCCATCCGACGGACGGTGGCCTTTTCAAGCCCATCGGTGTCCCCTACTGACCGTGGGCAGGGCGGGGAATTTTGCGGAGATAAATCTCAACGCTGACCCAGCTGGGGCTCGAACCTGGGAACTACAGATTACGAGCCTGGCGCGCTACCGACTGAGCCACCCCCGCCCCTACAATAATTTAGAAGTATGAATAAGGAATGACGGAAGTATTACTCCGAGTTTTTATTTTTATTCATTTTACAGTCCCTTTCTTCCTTATCACATCTGTAGAATAATCTTGCGCCTTCTGTCTCAATACCGGGGAGAAGCGGATTTGGCTCAGTAGGTAGCGCTCCAGGCTCGTAATATGATGTTCCAAGATTCGAGTCTGAACTCTGTTTGCTTTGAGATTTATCCCTGCTAACTCTCACTCTTCCTTCGATGAGAAAGGGGACACCGATGGGTTGGAAAGCACACAGTTCGTCGGAGGGGACGCTAAACCGTGGCTCTGTGTACAAATGACAATATCCAGTACATATTAAAGAAGCTGAAAAGCCTCGATTGGAGGTTTCCATCTGTCTTTTACACTGGTCCAGTGGATTATTTCTCGAATATTTTCTGATCCCTTGGGATCCTTGTGACCTTGCCATTTAGCCCTTGATGCCCTTTTTTAAAAATAATTTAACAGACACAAACTCCGCGCACAAAAGAGTAAGGCTTAGAAGTATAACAACCCAACTGCTGTCTTAATAAACTGAAAAAATAAACAAATAAAAGGTAATAAATAGATTTTAGTAATTTCAAACTCTCTTTATGTTCATATTCAGAAATTCTATTAAATGATGGCTGCCTCCGCACAATCGAACAGATTTCTATGTCACAAACGATTCGAATTAATAAACACCGAACACGAAATTTTTTATTCTCTCCATAGAACAGGCGAAACAACTGGATTCCAGTTTACATTATTATTTTCACTTGAGATGAGAAATAAATTGATTATAAGAAGGCAAACTAGTCAGGAAAGTGCTTAGTTGTGTGAAAGAAAAAAACAAACAGAAACGAATTCTGATTAATCAACGTCACAAAGAAAGGCCTCTCTGTCCTTGGGGAGATCCACGCAGAGGGAAGTGGACCTGGAGGTTAATTCAAGGTTGTCTTCAGGGAAGTTGGTGTTCGACCACTAATTTACGCAAAGCCCATTGGGTTCTGGGAAGATGCAAGAAAATGGCTTCTTCTCCGTTAAAGCTGTTACCAACTTATAGCTCACGTAAGCAAAGCCCTGGAAATAACAGTGGACAAACTAGAAGAATCGACTATTGATCCACCAAGAACAAGGTCATCCTAATGATGATGCAGACTCCTAAAAGACCCTTAAGTAAGAGTACGTGTTGCTTCTACAACGAAGTCTTAAAATACAGTTAAGCAGAATTAGTAAGGGAAACGCTTTGTAAAAGATTCGGCTCTTTTCTGGTTTTTAAACTTGTCCGTGTCACGACCAAGTTCGAGCTAGCAGTGCTTTAGCCGAGTTTTTTTTTTAAGAAGGATAGTTTTTGTTTGATTCTCTAAATCATGGTTCGTAAAAAAGAAACCAACAAGATCTCAGCGCATACCGGTCTTTATTTAGTCTTACGAACTCTGAGCGGCAGCTTTATGCGGTCAGAGGCTTAAGACTCTCAAGAAGCTCTGAATTTAAGACCTCTGAGCTTTACTATTTTTGCACAAAATGGGCTAAATTGTCAGGAAACAGGGATCCTAAGGGTCAGAGAAGGTTGGAGAAGGATATTCACTTGACAGTTGCTAGGAGACAGAAGGAAGCTTCCCATCAAAGCCATCAAGTGTGTTCTTTAACGTGCACAGGGTATGACACTCCTGCACACAGGGCAACGGCTTAACGTGTTATGCCACGGACAGAAGCCTTTCCAAGAACATCGCTGTTCTTTTTCTCACCAAGGGTAGGGTAGGGGGCTAGCAGAAATAGGGTTGGGTTGGGTTGGTTGTTTTACCTCTGAGCGACACTTTTCTGCACACCATGGGCTAAATGGCCAGGTCATATGGACCCCTAAGGCTCAGAGAAGGTTGGGGGAGGGAACCAACACTGGAACAGCTGTTGGGAGACAGATGGTAGCCTCCCGTCAAGGCCATCCAGCGTGTTCTTTAACGTGCACAGGGATAGCTCTCCACACACTAGGACACGGCTTAACATCCCATCCGACGGACGGTGGCCTTTCCAAGCCCATCGGTGTCCCCTACTGACCGTGGGCAGGGCGGGGAATTTTGCGGAGATAAATCTCAACGCTGACCCAGCTGGGACTCGAACCTGGGAACTACAGATTACAAGCCTGGCGCGCTACCAACTGAGACTCTGAGAAGTGGACCTGGAGGTTAATTCAAGGTTGTCTTCAGGGAAGTTGGTGTTCGACCACTAATTTACGCAAAGCCCATTGGGTTCTCCCCCGCCCCGACTAGCAGAGATAAATCTCAACTCTGGTACAGTTGAGGCTCGAACCAGGGAACTGCATAATAAGCATGACGCGCTCCGACTTAGCCACCCCGCCCTATTTTAAGGAGTAATCTTACAACTATAGTAAATGCTTTCATAGAATTCCACGATTCAGCCATATGCAGTTACCGCATTATATCGTTGGATTTTCTCAGCATCAGTAGCAGTTCTTTGTTCGAGTCCCAACTTTGTCGACATTGGGATTTCTGTCAGATCGAACGCTCTGCTCTCGATAAAAAATAGGACACTTGGTAAAATGGCAGCTGTCCGTCGAATGGGATCTTATTTAGTGGCACCACGTGAAGGAGAGAAACTCTCTGTTCATGCTAAAAGTCGTGATCAATGGTCATAGTGGGAGACTGTCTTCCCGTAACTGCTGTTAAATGGATTATTTTCCCCAATTTTATTTCGAGACTTAACTTTTTTTTATCTCGCCATTTAGCACGGCCATTAGTCATTAGCATTAAGCGAATAAATTAGGGATGTAACTTAAGCTCCGTAGATCGGATTAGTCTCTCGAAGTAGGTTTGGTCTTCACGAGGAATAAATATCGATAACTAATTTTTTCCTAGTAATTTGGAACTGCATTCAATTTGAAAAAATAATTTTTGAAGAGAAACTGTAGGAAAGCTTCAAAACCCAATCAGAACGTTGTAAACAGAAGATGCTGAGCCCTTGATTCACGATATTACTTCCAAAAACGAAGCTGCTCTGTTTCAAAATATTATAACTCTTATCTTGGCGTTTACTCCGAGACAGTCTCACTGCATCTTAACGCTAAGGTAATGACACTTTAGAAAAAACTTAATGCCAAGTTGGTTAATCAGTATAGTATATTAATGATGTGTCAGTATATTGTTTCCATTACTAAAAATGGTCCATGTCCTATTTTGATCATTTAAAAATACCCAGAGTGTTGCTTTCATCATTTAAAAATGGCCCGCACATTGATTTCATTACTGTTAAATGGCCCGCAAGTAGTATCATAAATGACAGTTCTGACGCACTGCTAAAGTATAGGGAATGCCATAGATTAACTTTAGAATTCCGTATACTTTAAAATTACGCCAGAATTGTCATTTATGTTACTATTCCGATAGTGGAAAAAGTTGAAAGCCCCTGGATTAAATGAATCAACGTTTGCTTTAACTTTGTCCAGCTTTAACCCGAGACTGATTAAGATTTGCTGTTGCCTTAGGATGCGACATTTTTGTTTCTTTCCTATTTCTGTTCTCGTGGCTAAGTTTTGGAGCAAATGGACCTGGATTCGAGTTCCGAATGAGGAATGGATATTTCCTTCCTTATGTATGTTGTCTTCCAGCTGAGGTCTTACCTTCCTCAGAGATTTTCTTCTTTATTGCTCTATACTGACAGGCTACTCTGCCATAATAAGCAGCTGTTTTAAGAGCTTATTATATCCATCCATTTCATTTTGATGATCTCACTTTCACTCTGTTTTTCTGCAATTCCTATGTTCAATATTCTAGCAGGTGTTTCTTTTCTTCAGATTAGTTGTAAAAGGAACAGCGACGATAATATCCTGTGCGTTACGTTCACTGCACATACGGAGCCTTTGCAGATAAAACAAATCTCAGGCTGTTTTCAGAAATTTTTTTCTCCATTATTTCATCATCATCATCGGTTTATTATAATAATAAGGTTACAAACAGCATATATTTGTAATACTCATATTAACCCAAGAGCATCTAAGCTCATGCAGGTTAACATACAAATTATTTAAATACATAATTTTGGTAACAGTGACACTCAACTTTGCATAAAGAAAAAATAAACAAAAACAATACAGGATTTATAAAAACGATTAATTTTTTTTTACTTTAACACTGAAAACAGGCTGTCAGCATTAGTAATACTCATTAGATAATTAGCAGTGAGAGATCTGAAATGCATAAAATTAGTTTCATTCCGAATTATAATCGGTAAAGAATTAAAAATTTTTGGGCCAAATAATCAAAATGTTTGTGCATAATTTTCTTTCTTTGCAAGTGGCAACAGAAACCTTTTCCCATCATCTCGCATAGAATAATTTGCATAATGTAGCACTGCATTATTGTTTTTAAAGAAGTAATTTAATGTTCTATAAACAAATAAATGTCTCAGTGGAAATAAACCTGAAATGGTATACTTACAAAAGATGGTGACAATTTTATATTTATTTGGTAATATTTGAAATATAAGTTTATTTTGCATTGAAATCTGATTCCTTAATGATGAAATGTATGTTCCTCCCCAACTTGTAATACCATACTGTATAGCAGACTGGACCCAAGATTTGTATAGCATTATTAACATTTTATTACTGAGGATTTTTTTAAATAATAAAATTTATATAACATCTGTCTAAGCGTGTTTGTTAGTTTTCCAATGTGCATTTTCCAACTTAGGGAGCTATCAATATAAAGGCCTAGGTAGAGTAGACTTTGAACCTGTTCAATTTCTTCACAGCAACAAGCTGAGTATTTGTTGCATGAAAAGTTATGCAATTTTAATTTGATCGAATGTGGATTGTTTGCTTTCTTTTTTAGGTTAAATAGAATATACTTAGTCATTTTCGTATTTAAATGTAATCCATTTAAATCCAACCATTTCATCACACATTTTAGATCAGTGTTCATGTTAAAAAGGAGATTTTCCAGAGAATCAGCACATAAAGTTAATGATGTATCATCTGCAGGAGTGTTAATATAGCTATTTAGTTTTAATTTACATAGATCATTTATGAATATCAAAAACAATGTTGGTCCCAGGACTGAACCTTGTGGTACACCATATGAAATATGTTTTGGGTTACTAAGTGTTGACACATTGACTAACATATTACGTTCTGTGCTGTAAGTAGTCTTTAAAGCATTTTAATACAACACCACGAATGCCGATAGTTTCTAGTTTGCTAATTAAAATTTCGTGATCAACGGTGTTAAAAGCTTTCTTCAAGTTCATAAATGTGGACAAATTGATTATTGTCCATGGAACGAAACACCTTTGACGTATAATTCAACAATGCAGTTTCTGTACTTCTACCTTTCGTAAACCCAAATTGGTTTTCAGAGAGAAAATTAAAACTATCTAAAACATTTATCAGTCTATTATTAACTATGTTTCTAATATTTTTGAAAATACTGGGAGGAGAGATATCGGTCGATAATTCTTAAAATCATTTTTATTTCCCTTTTTGTAAACTGGAATTACAATAGCTTTCTTCATTAAATCTGGAAAAGTGCTAGTTTCGAAGGATAAATTATAAATGTGAACCAATGGTTGAAACAAGTTAAGAGAACATTTTTTAACAGCAATAATAGAAATATTGTCATACCCAGCAGATATTTTATTTTTAAAACCTTTTATAATGTCAGTCAATTCCTTTCTACAAGTTGGAGCTAAAAACATTGATTTGGCATTTTTACTCATACGGCTATTTTGATTTCTTACAATCATATTCTTTGACAGATTTACTGCTATATTTACAAAATGTTCATTAAATTGGTTTGCCAATAACTTAGCATTTTCAGTTGAATCAGAACCACTTTCTAATTCAGGATATTTATTTTCTACCTTCTTCTGATTTATTATCTCGCCTATCAATTACCATCACAATTTTGAAACTGAGTTGTAAGGAAACGGTTTTTTGCATCTCGAATATTATAATTTATTTGATTTCTAAAATTTTTAAAGCTACTTTCGTAAGTTTCATTTAAAGAGTATTTTTTGTATTTTTTTTATGTAACTTATCTCTTTCTTTTAATAAGTTTAGCATTTCAGAAGTAATCCATGGCTTTGCCGATTGTGATTTATTAAGAATTTTTCTTTCCCTAGTTGAATTTTTAATTACGAGGTTAAATGTGGTTAAAGATTTATTATAAGCTTCATTGACATCATTAAGAGTTAATACCTCATCCCAGGAACATTCACTTAAAAGTCTGTTCAATAAAGAATAGTCTACGTAGTGATAAAGAATAGGATCTGTTTAATTATCACACTGAATATTTATATTATTGTTAAAATTAACTGTTAAGGCAATGGGATAATGATCAGTCACTGCTAATTTGACAATACTACTCTTGAAGGAACTTTCGATTTTGCTTTTAACAATAATGTGATCTAAACAAGTAGAAGATATCATACTTTCTCTGGTCGGTGAATTTATGAAACTTTGAAAGCCATTTATGATGACAGCAAATTTAGATATTCATTTGTGTAGTGATCATTTCCTAGTATATCTATATTTGAATCACCAATTACAGGTTAGGCAAAGGAGTCTGCAACATCCTTTAAGCAGCATATTGTGCAGAGAGAGACTCCGCTGGTTTGGCCATGTTGCCCGTATGGATAATTATAGATTGGCGAATAGGGTTATGAACAGTGTGCCTAGAGGCCTCAGAAGGAGGGGGAGACCTAGGATGCGATGGGCTGACAATGTTAAACAGGACCTTGTTAAAATTGGTGTGCAGTGGCCGGATGCAGCAGATGTAGCTCAGAACAGATATGCTTGGAGAATTAAACTGCGCGGTCTGATTGGACCTCCGTAGCCCATGGCTGCTTGAGGAGGATGATGATGATGATGATGATGATGATGATGATGATGATGATGATGATGATGATGATGATAAGAGTAATTCCTGAAATTCTACTAGGAAGGTGGTAAGTGGGATACAAAGAGATCTATATATACACATACGAAATATTGTTGATAATTTTCCAGATAAATAGCAATATATTCAGCTGAACTTATATCATTAAATGCAATTTGCTTGACTATTAAAGAACTTTTAGCGTAGCAAAGTATTCCACCAGATTTATTGTAATGTCTACAACAATGGAACATATGAAAACCATCTATTTGATACAAATTTAACTCGTGGTTTGATCCATATTTCAGAAAGTATTAAAATATCCCTCTTACTATTTAAATATTCAAGAATAGCTTCCAGCTGTTCAAATTTATTTCTTAAACTTCGGATGTTAAAATGTAGAATTTTAAACTTGAAAAATTTCCAGAATTAAAGAAAGACAGTAATTCTTTAATGTCGTTACAGATCACAGAACATGGCATGGGTTCAACAGAACTAAAAGGTGAAATATTTTCAGCAGCCATCTTGTTCATTTAACATATTTGGGTCATTGTCATCTCTGATCCGCCAAATTTTGGAACTTTCATTTTTACGGATGAAAACTTTTCCATTTTTCACCCAAACGAATTTATATCTATTTTTCAATTTAAATTGCTTAGCATTATACAATAAATTTTTAGTACTAGGTATTAGATGTTCATTTAAAAATAATTTTAACTCTTTAAAATCAGGGTTAATGTCAATACGTTTTAGAGGGAATTTAAATTTTTTGTTGCATTCTAGCCAATTGTCTCTTATTTCTTTTGATTTTAGTTTCACAATAATAGGTTTAATTTTGTCTTCGTTAATTGCAGGAACTCGATGAGCCACCTGAATATCATCATTACTCACCTTTACTTGAATTTTGCTAGCTAGCAATTTTCTTAACAATGGCCAGAACATTCTCGCCTGGAATTTCTGGAACATCTAAAATTTCTAAATTCTGGTTTCGCGAATACTGCTGCAGTTCATGCAAATCATTTCTCAGATCTTTCAGTTCTGCCTCTTGCTTTGCAGTTCGACACTGCAACTCAAGGTTAAGTTCTTTCAAGTCCGAAACTTCTTGAGTAAGTCCCTGCATTAATGTTAAAAAGTCATCTATTTTGCCTGATGAAAATTCTGTTGAAGATCGAAGCCCAGATATTTCATTTTTCAGCACTTTGATCTCATTCTTTAGGTCTACGATAATATTTCGTAAAGAGCCAACCTCTTCTAACATTGACTCCTTTCCACTGCTCTCTAGTTTTCTTCGCTCTAAGATTTTGGTTCACGGGAGCCGCTAACACAACTGCTTCTACGGAGTCGCAGGAACTTGCCTCGCCGAAGTCACCGTGTCCACCGATGCCCGATACATGGGACCCCGGAGATGATGGTTCCTTGCTGGGGATCCTGCTTGATGTAATCTCCTTTCGTTTACGCATTTTGCTTTTTAAATTTACACTGTCCACATCGCCACTTATTTCTGGCCTCCTTAGATAGTTTGCGATAATTATTTTCACTGAATCATCCACAATAGAAATGCAGAGAGCGATTGCAACTGTCAATGCATTTAATTATATCGCTTACGTCGCGAGCTTCTTTAAAACACACTCCGCACTTTAAAACCATGTTGCAAAATTTTAGCTCACTCTACAATATGTAGAGTCTCTTACGTTTTGCGACATGTTGGTCAAGGTCAAGGTCACTAGACTGTCACTGGTCAAGCTTTCGCTCGCTTCGCTGTCGCAGTGATTTGGTTGCAAACAAAGGAACAATCAAATTGACTATTTTATTACTTTGTAAGACTTTCCAATAAATTATTGGAAAAAAACTAAAAGCATCTAACAACTCACCGTCCTTTCGTGTATTGAATCACTTGAAATCAGAAGTCTGCAATTAATGGTTTATTAGAAAATTACAGAAAACTACGAGCTCGTAATCATTGCTCCTGAATGCTAGCTACACTGTAATTTCTTACGACCAACTACAGCTAAGAACTTGATATCTATGGGGTAAGATGCAAGTGGGACCATCATACCAAATTCGAGACCGATCAATTAAGTACCTGTGCAATTACGGGGGAGCCAAAACCTTCCGTTACCAGTGACGTCACACCGGTCGTAAACGAACCTGTAGTTATGTCTGGTAGTTTGCTACTCTGAGTCATTCCGAGCAAAACCGAGTAATTCTGCTAATGTGCCATAAAAATAAAGAGAAGGCAAAATTGACAATGATTTAATCACTTATTCAATTCGTATAAGTTGCGATAAGGAGCCGAAAAATTTTCAGTTGGAAAAATAAATTTGTTTTGACTTATCATCATTGAAACTTATCATCATTGAAACTAATACGACGATCATCATTGAAACTTATCATCATTGAAAACTAATACGAATTAACTGAAATCATCGCGCCAGGCTCGTAATCTGTAGTTCCCAGGTTCGAATCCCAGCTGGGTCAGCGTTGAGATTTATCTCTGCAAAATTTCCCGCCCTGCCCACGGTCAGTAGGGGACGCCGATGGGCTTGGAAAGGCCGCCGTCCGTCGGATGGGACGTTAAGCCGTGGCCACGTGTGCGGGAGGGCCATACCCTGTGCACGTTAAAGAACACGCTGGATGGCCTTGACGGGAGGCTACCATCTGTCTCCCAACAGCTGTTCCAGTGGGTCCCCTCCCCCAACCTTCTCTGAGCATTCGGGGTCGATGTGACCTGGCCATTTAGTCCATGGTGTGAAAAAAAGTGCCGCTCAGAGGTAAAAAAACCCAACTCAACTAAAATCATCAATGGCATTGTGCTTTATATTTTTACTTTTTTTTGGAACACATATAGAAAAAACAATATTTTTCAAGATTTTTAAATGCATTTTTTATTTGCTTTTTTTAGCTCCCTCCGTGTGATGAAGAGATAGAATGGAAAAACTTTTACACATTTCCCCTCTTCCGTAAGAAAAGAGGGGAGGATATTTTACTCCGTGACATTCCCCACGTTGTAAGCTTTCATTTCATATCTAACTTAGTACCATAGGCAGCAGGGTTGGGTTGTTTTACCTCTGAGCGTCACTTTTTTGCACACCATGGGCTAAATGGCCAGGTCACATGGACCCCGAAGGCTCAGAGAAGGTTGGGGAGGGGACCCACTGGAACAGCTGTTGGGAGACAGATGGTAGCCTCCCGTCAAGGCCATCCAGCGTGTTCTTTAACGTGCACAGGGTATGGCTCTCCCGCACACGGGGCCACGGCTTAACGTCCCATACGACGGACGGCGGCCTTTCCAAGCCCATCGGTGTCCCCTCCTGACCGTGGGCAGGGCGGGGAATTTTGCGGAGATAAATCTCAACCCTGACCCAGCTGGGACTCGAACCTGGGAACTACAGATTACGAGCCTGGCGCGCTACCGACTGAGCTAATCCCGCCCCCCATAGGCAGCAGAGTTGAGGAGATGTGGTGGAAAAGCTCTTTTGTCTAACTACCACCTCCTATAACAGAAGGCCGGTGGACCAAGTTATGACATCACCATAGGTAGTCATGTAATGTAGGTAATTCTTATAAATTTATTTCTATCTTTATTACTGATGTGCCTTTATACTAAACTTTTTACTAGCGTTTACGTATAAATATATCGTATTTAGAAGAAAAATAATATGTATTGATTAGCAATCATTATAATCTTAATAAATATGCATAATTTTTCTTTTAACTAAGGTATATTTATGAATAAGCATTGGTGTAAAAGTACACCACTGATAATAAATAAATAAATAAATAAATAAATAAATAAATACCCCCTCAAGCAGCTGCTTGCCACAGAAGTCTGACAGGAACCTTTCAGTTTATATGCCATAGTAGAAGGTCTGAGAGGATGTCAGGACCTCAGCAGAAAACCGACACATACATCCATGCCTTACCCGGGGCTCGAACCCAGGTCCCTTAGATCAGTAGCCAAGCGCGCTAATCAAGAAATATATAAGAATTATCTACGTTATAGGACTACTTATGCTGACGTCATAACCTGGTCCACAGGCCTTCAGTTGTAGAAGGTGTTGGTCTAATCCACAAGCAAAGAGACACACCGACCCCCAAAATGACGAGAGAAACGGCTAATAAGAAGATAAATAAAAATTGAAGCTGAACACAAAAATGTCACGTAAGAGAACTCATTAGAAGGTTAAAGGAGTTTGATATGGCCGCTGATGTTTCTTCACATAGAAGTAAAATAAATACCCCCTCAAGCAGCTGCTTGCCACAGAGGTCTGACAGGAGTCTGTCAGTTTATATGCCATAGTAGAAGGTCTGAGAGATGGCAAGACCTCAGCAGAAAAACGACACACACACATCCATGACTTACCCGGGACTCGAACCCAGGTCCCTTAGATCAGTAGCAAAGCGCGCTAACCACTCGGGTACGTTTTGTTAAACTATTAATGAATAATAAGAAGAGACAATATATAAGTCAGGTACATAATAAGAAGAGACAATAATAAGACAGGCGAAAGCAGTCTTATTGTTGCTCTGAGAGCACTGCTTTCGTCTGTATTATAATAATGGAAGGTTGAAAGTTGTGAATGGAATAGTACGTTATCAGTGATCAGCGTTGTCAATGGACAGAAATTTTCACGGCCAACGTTTAGGAAAGGTTTAATTTTCTGGTGTCGAAACCTTAGAGTGCAGTAAGTGAATGTGAGATGAAGATGAGGTGAAGTCTTTTGGTCCTTACTCTAACCATCTAGGAGGAGTTGTCAAATAGAGAGACAGATAGAGAGACAAACTCTCTGAAATATATAATAGAAAAAAAATTGTTGTTAAATTTTCCAACTTCCATAACTCTTTAAATATTGTTGAAAATCGAGCGTCAGATAGAGTAAAATGTTAATTTATCTTCAATTACATTTTCCCTTTAATTTATCTTTATAAAACCTTTTTTTACTAACTACATATTTTAAAAGTCATAGAGTTTCGAAATCAGATTCCCATTTACAACATAATATGGGAATTCTCTAATATTTTGGGAGGGTAGCTATTACCAAAAACGTATACACGTATGCTTCCTTGATGAAAAATAAACATTATTGTTATCAATTACTTGAAGATGAGATTACTAAAAGCAATATGCTAACGTCAGGAGAAGCCCTTTTTTCCGCTATTATGTTCTGCACGACCTTTGCTTTCGTGCTATTAGAAAACCTAAGGTTGTTGGGTTGTTTTACCTCTGAGCGGCACTTTTGTTGCACACCATGGGCTAAATGGCCAGGTCACATGGTCCCCGAAGGCTCAGAGAAGGTTGGGGGAGGGGACCCACTGGAACAGCTTTTGGGAGACAGATGGTAGCCTCCCGTCAAGGCCATCCAGCGTGTTCTTTAACGTGCACAGGGTATGGCTCTCCCGCACACGGGGGCACGGCTTAACGTCCCATCCGACGGACGGCGGCATTTCCAAGCCCATCTATGTCCCCTACTGACCATGGGCAGGGAATTTTCCGGAGATAAATCTCAACGCTAACCCAACTGGGACTCGAACATGAGAACTGCAGATTACAAGCCTGGCGCGCTACCGACTGAGCCACCCCCGCCCCAGAAAAGCTAAGGACCTTTTCTATTAAGCTTAAGAATTCAAAACATTTTCCAGTATTCGGTAATGACAGAAGAAACAAAACTATCGCAAATAATGAAGAACTGGTTTTTAAATCTTCAACGTTTGTCCGCCATTTGTGGCGAAATGCATGGAGTCAAAATTCAATTCTTGTAACGAACCAAAGTTTCCAGCTCTGTTTTATGGCAACCATTCTGCCACTGGCCAATCTCTGACGTTTACACCAACAAGTGCCGTGTGGCTCGAGGCATCGCGAACAGTTTTCTTATTATTAAGTCATTAAACGAGATAAGGAAGCTCCCTTAATTCTTTTGCATGCGTCTTCGTGGAGATGTGAGGTCGCGGTCTCCTCGTGGCAAGCGGGTTGCTGTCTCATTATCGTTCCTGCGCGATATTTCACCATCGGTGCTACAACCAGAGAGATAAAATCAAAGCATTAAACTTCTAATGACCGCCTCTGGGAAATTTACTGCGTTTTTGTTTCTTATTCCTGTTTTTTTTTTACTATCTTTTTAGTTACTACTCATCTGAGCTCTCAATTACGCTTTTGTACGAAATTAAACTGGAGCTTTGAGATCAATTTGTGTGCAAGCAAGGAGCTTTGGCAGCAGAAATACAAGGTAATGTCATCAAGCACGAAACGAATTTTCCTCCTATTTTAAGCATCCTTTAACCCCTCCCCCTACCAAATTTATCCCCGCATAGGAACCTTTCTTTCCTCTCCTCCCTCCTCTTGCTGAGGACTTTTCTCGACTGTTACAAACGTTTCTCTGCCATTAAAGCCGACGTTCGAAACTCTCAACTGTGTCGAGGAAATTAGCGTTTCTTTAACGACTTCACTAATGAGAAATTTTGATCTCTTTGATACTTTTAAATTGCATTAGTTGAGCTTTCGTTAGGCGCAGTAATTAACAGGGCTTTTGTTTCCTGCGATCTGAGCGAAAGAAAGTGCAGTGATTTTCTTCACGTTCAGTCGTTCTCACTAAAGACTTAAAGTGCTGTTGGGATGCACAAAAAGACCAACTCTCTTCCTACTTCTGGTGGCTCTTGATTCCACTGCTGTCTCTCCTGATAAGAGAAGTCGTGGCAGAAGACAAATTGTAACTAATTCTTCTCCTTGTCTCTTTTGTCTTCAAGGAGATGCAACAATTACCACAGTCGACGGAGAGAAATCACACGGGGCATTCGAAAATTATACACCACCAGAAAGGATCACGTTATTTAGTGAGATACAATTGCTGATTGCTTCATCGATGTCTTCAGTGGGAAGATGTATCTATTCTTAACATCCTAAGTGTGCCAGGGTTGAAATGGCCGCTGTCTGTAGGATGGGACGTTAAGCAGTGGTACTGTTTGTAAGAGAGCTATATCTTGTGCGCGTTAAAGAACACTCTGGATAGCCTTGGCGGGAGATTTACATCTGTCTCCTAACAGTTATCCTGTGGATCCTCTTCTCCCAACCATCCCTAAGCCCTTATGGTTCTTTTGATGTGCCCATTTAGCCCATTGTATTCACAAATGCCGCGCAGAGCATTTAAAGAAACTCAAATAAATTCGAGTTGGTTTACTTCCGAGCGGCACACACGTTTTGCACACAATGGGCTAAATTGCCATGTCACAAATACCCCGAGGCCTCAGAGAAGTTTGGGAGAGGGGAGCCATTGGACAGCTGTTAGGTGACAGATGTTAACCTTCTGCCAAAGCCACCCAGCGTGTTCTTCAATGGGCACAGAGTATGACTCTCTTGCACACAGATCCAAGGCTTCCTTATTGACAGAGGGCAATGAATAAGATTCGCGACAACCCCGGTGCACCGCAGTACTGTGACTGCATATCACCTTAAGGGATTGCCACAGAAACCACTATATAATCTCAACGCTGGCCCAGGTGGGATTCGAACCTGGGAACTGCAGATTACGAGTCTGACGTGCTACCGCCAGTGAGACGCCCCAACTATATTCGGAACCAAGTTACTAAAATGCTTATTCTTTCACAAAGCAGCAATGAAGTAACTGCAAGAAGAATGCATATATATATATTTAATTTTTGCTCACATCTTGAGTCGTTCTCACGGAATCGCGCCGTCTGTGAAGCGTTTGTGTTCAATCGGGCATTGTTTCAAACACTATTCTACACACCTTTGAGTCATTTCTACGACTATATGTGCGTCACTTGAAACCTCGCCGAACACAGTATCATAGCATATACCTTTTCTCAGTTTCCAGATCAGCCAGAGTCTGCAAAAAATCACACACACACGAAAATGAACGCCTTTCCAAGGTGGAAAAAAGGCAGGGACTGCGCATCGTTTTGCCGTTACTTGCGACTGTTTCGCAACGTGTTTCAAATTGCACACACTGATCCGTGCCCTTGCAGAATCGCTACGTTGCTGGGTTGTTGTTGGGTTGTTTTACCTCTGAGCGGCACTTTTCTGCACACCATGGGCTAAATTGCAGGTCACATGGACCCCGAAGGCTCAGAGAAGGTTGGGGGAGGGGACCCACTAAAACAGCTGTTGGGAGACAGATGGTAGCCTCCCTTCAAGGCCATCCAGCGTGTTCTTTAACGTGCATAGGGTATGGCTCTCCCGCACACGGGCCACGGCTTAACGTCCCATCCGACGGACGGCGGCCTTTCCAAGCCCATCGGTGTCCCCTACTGACCGTGGGCAGGGAATTTTTCAGAGATAAGTCTAAACGCTGACCCAGCTGGGACTCGAACCTGGGAATTACAGATTACGAGCCTGGCGCGCTACCGACTGAGCCACCCCCGCCCCCGCTACGTTGCCACGTATCCTTTATTAACTCTTACAAAAGACTGCTAATTTTTGGCGATGGCAATCCATTAAATATTCCACCTACGTAAAATACATATAATATTACAAATGAGCTTAGGTTGTAATATTACAACTTTCTTATAGCTCAAAGGTCTCTCTAAGCTTTCTGCCATTTCTCTTCCCCCCCAATTCCGTTACAAACTCCTACTCTGTTATTTTATTATGACTGTGAATCGTGATATTAAACCTGTTATCATCCTCCAACATAATCATCCCTACCATCCTGAGTTTCAATTTCCTTTAAACGTTAATGAATACAGTTTGCTGTCAAAAGCGTTTTATTTTCAGTCTCTTTTCACTGTGAGATGAAATATACAGTAAAAGAAACATTATACGCTTTCGTATGCTCTCCATTGTTAGTTCCTAACTCTCGTTCATAAACCTTTAGTTTTACCGATCGCGGATTTACCATTCACGGTGGAGCTGGGGTGGCTCAGTCGGTAGCGCGCCAGACTCGTAATCTGTAGTTCGAGTCCCAGCTGGGTCAGCGTTGAGAATTATCTCCGCAAAACTTCCCGCTCTGCCCACTCTCAGTAGGCGAACACCGATGGGTTTGGAAAGACAGCCGTCCGTCGGATGGGACGTTAAGCCGTGGCCCCGTGTGTGGGAGAGTCATATCCTATGCACATTAAAGAACACGCTAGATGGCCTTGACGGGAGGCTACCATCTGTCTCCCAACAGCTGTTCCAGTGGGTCCCCTCCCCCAACAATCTTTGAGCCTTCGGGGTCCATGTGACCTGGCCATTTAGCCCATGGTGTGCAAAACAAGTGCCGCTCAGAGGTAAAACAACCCAACCCATTCACGGCGATCTTCAAGAAGCTATCGGCGACAGTCTAATGAACTTATATTTTGGACATTATCGCCTAAGTAGAACTAATTGCGAGTAAACTTTTCATAAGTAAAATTTTACAATATTTTCCGTAATTTAATTAAAATCTAAAAATTTCCATAAGTAAAATTTAATAATGATCTTTAGAGCCATTTCGTGATCTTAAGTCCTTTAAATCAGATAGAATTTCACTAAAAGCAAAATTTCAACCCAAAATCTTGAGATGTTCAATCGAGAGAATCACAGAAACGAACTGACCATATTGATCAGTCTCAATATAGAGGAGTACACGGAATTACAAGAGATATATTTTCGGGCTGGATCATCTAAAACGTGCCAAAAATTCGAAATGGTTATTTTCACAATGGCAATAGAGTATGATACAAAAGTCTGGAGGGGCGGGGATGGGTCAGTCGGTAGCGCGCCACGCTCGTAATCTGTAGTTCTCAGGTTCGAATCCCAGCTGGGTCAGCGTTGAGATTTATCTCCGCAAAACTCCCCGCCCTGCTCACGGTCAGTAGAAGACACCGATGGGCTTGGAAAGGCTGCCGTCCGTCGGATGGAACGTTAAGCTATGGTACCGTGTATGGGAGAGCCAAACCCTGTGCACGTTAAAGAACACGCTGGATGGTCTTGACGGGAGGCTATCATCTGTCTTCCAACAGCTGTTCCAGTGGGTCCCCTCCCCCAACCTTCTCTGAGCCTTCGGGGTCCATGTGACCTAGCTATTTAGCCCATGGTGTGCAAAAAAATTGTCGCTCAGAGGTAAAACAACTCAAAAGTCTGGACAAATCCGAAATGGCATTTGGAATGCATTTGTACACTGCTCGGCAAAGGTTAAGCACTAATGAATGAAATGTGCATATCTCGAAATATATTTCGATAAATTTAATGAAATATCACATGAAGATACGAACATAATATTGTTATAAGTCATGAAAACTTGGGCTAATACATTGAGGGAAATAAAGAAGAGTGTGTGTATGTATGGGGGGGGGATTAAACAGAAAATGTATAGTCAATAGCAGATGTTGCCTCCTCTAGCGCTAAGGCACGTCTGACAACATCGATTCATGCCCTCAATAAGATAATCCAGGGAATAGGAAGTTAATGAAGTTCACAGAGCAAGAACAGTGTTGAGGTCCTGGAGGGTTATGGAAGGGGGTAGAAGTTTGGGGGAATACATATCTCCAGAGCATCCCATAGATATTCTATCAGTTGAGATACGGAGAGAATGAATCAGGAAAAAAACCTGTTCCTCTCCGTTCGTTGGATACCGTCTTCCTCAAGACACTGGTTGGCCATTCTTGCTCTGTGTTGATCGGTGTTATCGTCCATTGGAGGAAACCTTAACCCGCACTATCAGACGTCCGATGAACTTCTCTCAACGATGTTATAGGGCTGGTTGTGGGTTCTGACTTCTCTTCAGATCGGTACACGTCTCATGTCCGATTGCTGAGAAAATCTCGACTCATCCACGAACATTGTCGATTGACTCCATTGTTCTCATTTCCAGGCTACTTGATCGTGACACCATTTCAAACTAGTCTGTAAGTGTCTGGAGGTTATAGGGGTATATACAAGGATCGAAGGACAAATAGAGTCCGGTTTTATGAAGTCATCAGAGTTGAGACAGTTACCTGCCTTCCTGTGGCTGCAATGAAACCTGAACTCAGAGATGATGATGTTGCTCTTCTTTCCTATTGGGACAGTAGTCCGATGTAGACATGCTGTTTTGTTAGAACTGTCTTATTTAGAAAAAATGAAACTTATACTGTCCACTGAGTGAAAATTTTGGTTGAACACCAAAGCAAAGAATTAGGACGCGATTTTCAGATGTGAAACAAAATAGTAACAAATCAAAATATAGTTGAACTATTTTCAGAAGTTCCACTTGTATATATACTTGTATCTGTCCGGTAGGAGAGACGATTAACCGTACGCTGGTCGAGGACGATGAATTTGTGCCTTAATTACTTTCACCTTTACTTTGGTGAAATGACAGGTTCGCGGATTGTTACACTCGTACCGACGTATGCCTCAGATTTGCTGCGTCAAGTGATGAATAAAAATGTGTCCAACAATTCACAAATGAGAGTTGTATGAGGACGCCACAGTTTATTCACACTATATACAGTTACATGTTGGGGATGCTCTCAACTTCGTAGGCCTTTGCTGCTGCAAACAATTACACAATGAGGTGGAGAACCGCACACTTTGCTGATTCTCACTTTACCGACCTCAAACTCGGCGAAAGGATAATGAACCTTTGCCTACAATGTGGTTCGCACAGAACTGTATCAGATTCAGCAAGAATCTCGATTCTCACTTAGAATCGAACCCTCTCCTTAAGGGTTTCCTTTGAGTAAGTGCTGCGTCATTTTGACGAGTGTTCAAACGATCTTTTTGCTCGACAGCCACGCTCCAAACTGTTGTTGCATCATTTTCCGTTAGCCTCCTGTGCTGACACTCGCGCCTTAGGTTAGTTGTAAAAAGGCCATAAAAGGCTTCTTCTACCCGAAAACAACATCTATGTGTCACATCCCCACAATAGCACTTCCAAGAATACACTTAATACATAAAAATATTAAAAAAATACAATAAAATACCACAATAAATAAATATAAATAAATTAGAGGGACATGACACCACTGAAAGAAAAATATTAATGGTCCTCGAAGAATATTATGAGATATTTATCAAAACATCGATATGAGAATATCTTATCATTTTTATATCAGATTGATGTTTACGACGTCTGTTGTTTTTAATGATCCAAACAATTATTCATCCTCATGTAGCTTTGGGTTGAGTTGTTTTACCTCTGAGCGGCACTTTTTTGCACACCATGGGCTAACTCCCGTCAAGGCCAACCAGTGTGTTCTTTAACGTGCACAGGGTATGGCTCTCCCGCACACTGAACTACGGCTTAACGTCCCATCCGACGGACGGTGGCCTTTTCAAGCCCATAAGTGTCAATCCATCAGCCCATCAGTGACCGTTGGTAGGGCGAGGAATTTTGCGGAGATAAATCTCAACACTGACCCAGCTGGGACTCGAACCTGGGAACTACAGATTACGAGCCTGGTGCGCTACCGACTGAGCCACCCCCGCCCCCGCCCCCGGGATCATTTCAAGTTTAAGGATAAGGATACTGAAAAAATCAAATCTGAAATTCTCTTTCTTCGTCATTATTACATTTTGCATCCAAAAGCTTTAATAAGGAAATTTAATTTGTTTATTAAGCGAATAAAGAACACATCATAAGCTTTGAATAAGCTAAATCATTTCAGAGTTTTACTTTTAGAAATTGCGATTGTTGATAAAAGAATTTCTGTTTAATAAGAATTTGGTGATATGAACTTTAAACCTTTGCTTTAAATTCCAGCAACGACGAATTCAATTGGGATAGCTGCCGAAAGTATTCAGCACCAATGATTAGAAAAGACTTTTCCCCTGTTTCAATTGTTTCTGCGGCTGATTAAAATAAAGTTAAAATCGAGATTTCGCGCACACGCAACAAGCTGCGAATGTCGTTATTTTCCAAGAATTCTGCGCAATTAGGAAAAGAAACGAACTGAAAGAATACTTCGTCAGCGGCAAGCAGAGGTGATCCGTCTTTACTGAGTGCATGAAGATTTCAGCGCTGTTTGAGCCACACACGTACTTTAGAGTTAAGACTTCGATTCTGTCGGCAAGAAATAAAGAAGACGTCGCTGCCAACTTTTCAGCAGTCCACATTCCTTTGGGGATCATTGCTCGGTATTGTTTTCATAAGTGGGACTAGGAAAAGGAAACGTGGTCGTCTCTTCTTTCGTTTCTTTTAGCCCCTTTGAATAGATTTGTCTGTGATGGGAACTTTAATTAAAACTCTTTTGATCGAGGAGTTTTTTTTTTGTTTGATCAAAGGCAAAGGGAGATCAAAAGCATCTCGAGGGATGACGAATGAGGGAACGAGATTGCACTCTCTTGTCAGATCTCTTTCTCTCTCTTTCCTGCCTGGATGATTTAAATTAAAAGATATGGAGATGAGATAGATAAGGAGGCTCCCGCTTTATTTGTCAAATTATACGTCAGTATCGAATTCAAGAAGCCACTTTCTAAAAATCGCAGGAAGTTCAGAGATGTAGAAAAATAAAACTTTGACTGAACTCTGTGCGAATCGGAATTGGGAGAAATTAATAGAAAAAGCTTTGAAAATTTTTTATACCCTTTTGACTAAGGGTTGTGAAGCGGACAATGGGAAACATTTTGGTTGGCAAGGAGGAAAAATTGTAGGAAACACAAATGATGATGTTATGTGTGAAATAGCGAAATATGTTTCAAAAAAGGATCACAGATCTAATATAAAGATGCATTAAATTGAAAAGTTCTCAAGTTCTCTCTTCTTTCTAGATAGAAAATCAAAGTTATGTAGAACTTTGATGGGAAGGGCTGGCCTGAGGCTAGTCGAACGCTCTTCCCGAAAACGTGTGCCTACAGTTTGAATCATTTAATCTATTAATACAAAAATATATATATTTTACACGTATTTTCAATAATAAGTTTTATTTTTTTTCCTTTTGATTTCTGGAATTGGGGTGGCTCAGTCGGTAGCACGCCAGGCTCGTAATCTGTAGTTCCCAGGTTCGAGTCCCAGCTGGGTCAGCGTTGAGATTTATCTCCGCAAAATTACCCGCCCTGCCCACGGTCAGTAGGGTACACCGATGGGCTTGGAAAGGCCACCGTCTGGCGGTGGGACGTTAAGCCGTGGCCCCGTGTGCGGGAGAGCCATACCCTGTGCACGTTAAAGAACACGCTGGATGGCCTTGACGGGAGGCTACCATCTGTCTCCCAACAGCTGTTCCAGTGGGTGCCCTCCCCCAACATTCTCTGAGCCTTCGGGTCCATGTGACCTGACCATTTAGCCCATGGTGTGCAAAAACGTGCAGCTCAGAGGTAAAACAACCCAACTTTCTGGTATCCCCAGTAGTATTATGTTTTGATGTATGTGAAATTGCTGTATTCGGAACTGCGCTTGATTGACGGTTCGGCTTAAATACACTGCTCGACATAGAAAATGCTGCACTTTGAAGGAGTGCACGAAATGAGACGAAACTTGCCATACATGTAGACAAGTAGGTGGGAAAGAAGTCATGTGATTTCTAAAGGATTACACCAGTGTCTCTCAAACTGTGTGCCGCGAGAGATTTTCAAATTGACACTAGATATTCCAAAGATTTCATTTTGACTTGACTTGTGTTATCGACGTGCTTTAATAAAAATCTTTCAGATTTTATCAACTGGGATCTTGTAAGTATTTATCAAGCTTTTCCCAAATTTTGGTATTAATTTTTGATTATTTCAAGCCATAGAATGGACAAATATTTAAAACAAACACCGAGTTATGATTAATTATATTTATTATTATATTTATTTTAAATAAAATGCATTTAACGAAACTTCAATTTTCCTCTTTTTACGTAACCATCAAAAATTCTTTTTTAGGTGTGCCGCGGAAAAAAATTAGATTCAGTGTGCCGCAGAGTAAAAAAGTTTGCGAGACACTGGATTACACGAATGCGATGGCGAGGAGACAGTACAATGTGGCCTGAGTGTGTAATACACCTGAGTGGTCATATGCCATGAGTGCGTTGACAACATGGCGTATGACCGCCATGCTGCGCTATACATTCGGCAACACGGCTGACATCGAGTGGAAAAGTTCCTGGATCGTTTGCTGAGATATCGGGACCATGTGTCGTTGACCTGTGTCCATAATTCATTAACATTACGAGGGGTCATGCAGAGGTGTGAAGTTGTCTGCCAATGACGTCCCAACACGTTCTCTATTGGGGAGAAATCTGGGGATCGTGCTGGCCAAGGCAGCACCTGGATGGCAGCACCATGGCAGCACCTGGAAGCACTGTCTGCTGATGTTGGCAGTGTGAGGGGCGGGCGTTATCGTGTTGAAACTGGGCATCAGGGATACTATGGAGATACGGCAACAAAATGGCCTACAGCATCTCAGCAATTGGGTTTTGTTGGGGTGTTTTACCTCTGAGCGGCACTTTTTTGCACACCATGGGCTAAATGGCCAGGTCACATGGCCCCGAAGGCTCAGAGAAGGTTGGGGGAGGGGACCCACTGGAACAGCTGTTGGGAGACAGATGGTAGCACCCCGTCAAGGCCATCCAGCGTGTTCTTTAACGTGCACAGGGTATGGCTCTCCCGCACACGTGGCCACGGCTTAACGTCCCATCCGATGGACGGCGGCCTCTCCAAGCCCATCAGTGTCCTCTACTGACCGTGGGCAGGGCGGGTAATTTTGCGGAGATAAATCTCAACGCTGACCCAGCTGGGACTCGAACCTGGGAACTACAGATTACGAGCCTGGCGCGCTACCGACTGAGCCACCCCCGCCCCGCATCTCAGCAATGTATCATTGTGTTGTCATTGAATAGTGAATAGTGAAAGTACGAACAGTGAATGGCTATCGTCACAATGGCTGGCGAGAGGGCAAACCTGCCTCAGCCAATCTGAGATTCACAGTCCCTATCGACACGGGGATGTTGATAGCTGCCTGTACACAGCGTTGAATGTCGTCCGCTGTGGATTAGGCTTCTACAGCTTGTCATCGAATGCGGCGATCGAGGCATTCGGACATCTGCCTACGTGCACCAGTCCCGCTATGGTGACACACGTTACCTTTTTCCAACCACTGTCGCCAAATTCGGCAGACAGTTGTTGCATCCCGATTCGTTTCCATGCGACCATCCGATGCAACCAACCCTATGATGAAGCCTCTAGTAAAGGTGTCCGTGTGATGGTAGGATTCCCGATGACGTTACCCACGCACTCTCACTCCCTACATCTGCTTTCGCCACCGAGGTCACTCTGATGCAGTGGTGCACACGCCCAGGGGAGAACGACGGAATTTAGATACGCCGAGCCGTTTTGCTCTGTTATTTCCTTCACCTATTACGTGATTGATTCGCAACTGCGCTCATTTTTATAACCCGACTGTCGACACATACCCATCTATTTGCATGGCGCTCCGACAAATACTTCCTGGTGTGGCATTTTTGTATATAGAGCAGTGTATTTCTAACTTGAAATATTGATTTTCTTTGCCCCCCCAACTTCTGAAAAATTCCAGCCGACATTTGTATATATATTTCAAAACACGATTTTGCTCATGGTCAGCTTTAAGTTACATTTCATTGGTATATTGATTGTTTTATTCAATTGAGTTGAAATATTATGGGAGACACTAAGAAAGAATGCCTTGTTTAAAGAAAGAACTAAAAAATAAATGTAAAAAAAATAAAGATGAACGTTTTTTAGAAAAAAAAATGAATGTTCAATATTTCTCAGAAGAAAAAAGGAATGTTTGATTCTGATGAACAGCCAGGCTCGTAATCTGTAGTTCCCAGGTTCGAGTCCCAGCTGGGTCAGCGTTGAGATTTATCTCCGCAAAACTCCCCGCCCTGCCCACGGTCAGTAGGGGACACCGCTGGGCTTGGAAAGGCCGCCGTCCGTCGGATGGGACGTTAAGCCGTGGCCCCGTGTGCGGGAGAGACATACCCTGTGCACGTTAAAGAACACGCTGGATGGCCTTGACGGGGGGCTACCATCTGCCTCCCAACAGCTGTTCCAGTGGGTCCCCTCCCCCAACCTTCTCTGAGCCTTCGGGGTCCTTGTGACCTGGCCATTTAGCCCATGGTGTGCAAAAAAGTGCCGCTCAGAGGTAAAACAACCCAACCCAACCCAACCCTGATGAACAGAATTTCTCAAAAAGAATTATTATACGTGAACAACATGATCGATTATTATCAAAACATTTGCGATAAAAGTTATCAACAAAGGGTACTCCAAGGGGCAATTATAAAAAAAAAACTTTTTTCTCGGATTGTAGCGTTTATTAAAACATTTTTTTATATTCCACATATTTATAACGACGTTTGTTTTAAAAAAAACAAACATTTAGATATTTTTTTTAAAACGGCTGCTGCCGGTTAGTAACCACTAGAACAAACTATTTAATGAACTTCATAATAATCATCTTCATAATAATCATCTTCATAATTATTTCAAGATTACTATCATTAATCAATTTTCCATATCTCATTTTACATGCTAAATAAAATTACACCAAGTATTCGTTGAATCATGTAAATAACCTAGACATTTCTGTAGTGGATGCAAATTACTATCATTAGCTTTCACCTTTAAGGCATTTTTTTCAGCACTTTAAATCATCTTTATATTATGTTTACTCTGATGGAGAGGAGAAGATCATCAGAAGTAGTTGGAGCTCTGCAAGTTGGTCTCTTGACGCTTTCGTGCTCTCTTCACGAAAACTTTTCCGGAGATCTACTTCACATTGAAACTTGGTTTGCTTCAGCGATGTCCACGCTTTCTGTTGAATTTGAAAAGGATTTTGCTAGCACGATTTTATGCCAAGGAAAGGTTTCATGCCAAATAAAGGTAAGGTAGACGAGTTGATATTTCAATCAGCTAAAGGTCAAGATCAGCTTTATTC
Source organism: Ryuthela nishihirai (assembly GCA_038380435.1). Taxonomy (NCBI): domain Eukaryota; kingdom Metazoa; phylum Arthropoda; class Arachnida; order Araneae; family Heptathelidae; genus Ryuthela; species Ryuthela nishihirai. The sequence continues at coordinate 40,477,235 of JAWZYU010000011.1, read as the reverse complement.
CACAGGGAGACTGATAATTTTCATTAATAAAACATGATGCATCTCCTTTTATTTATATCTCAAGATCATCAGTCCCTTTCAACAACTTGTCTGTGATTCTGTCGACTTTTGTATAAGTGGGCCTCATTGAATGACAAGCCTGCAGAGACAGAAATTTAAATATTTTAAAATTTAAAGGGAATAAAAAAATTACATTGGGTCTGTTTTTTCTGTCCTCTTTTTCTTTATCATGTTGTTCAACATTTATTCGTAACTTTTTTTCCGCATAATTTTATAATCCTAGTATCAGCCACAAAACATGGCCATTGAATGGCGGACGGCACGATATAATCCATAGGGACATATGCGTTCCTTAAAATATAAGTTGGAGATAACTTCATTAAATCATAACACCCTAAAGAAAGAGCTCAGACGTTAATGATGATGACTACAGTATTGTGATGATTGTAGATGCCTTGTGCAAGATCATCGACGTGTAAAAAAAAATAAAAATAATAAATACCCCCTCAAGCAGCTGCTTTCCACAGAGGTCTGACAGGAGCCTGTCAGTTTATATGCCAAGGTAGAAGGTCTGAGAGGATGTCAGGACCTCAGCAGAAAAACCACACATACAACCATGCCTTATCCGGGGCTCGAACCCAGGTCCCTTAGATCAGTAGCCTAACGCGGTAACCACTCGGCCATGGGACGGCTTCTCATCGACCTGTACTTTACATAAAATTCGGTTTGTTCTGAATCGAGAATAATTATTAGAACGGAGAAATAAATGTTAAAACATTGCATATTTATTAGAGAAAATGTCCTTTTGCAGTGCATTAATACAGTAACTCCATTTTCGATTTTAATTTCAGTGAAATAGTACAGCAAATTCAATTTTCCATATCTCATTTTACATGCTAAATAAAATTACACCAAGAATTCGTTGAATCATGTAAATAACCTAGACATTTCTGTAGTGGATGCAAATTACTATCATTAGCTTTCAACTTTAAGGCATTTTTTTTAAGTTTTACTATATCTTTCATTTGTCAAAATATCTCTGAGTTGAGATTTATCTCCGCTAAACTTGCATCTTCTGTCCTCGGTCAGGAACCGTCCGTCGGATAGGACATCCTTGTGTATGTTAAAAACACACTGCCACCTAACTCTTGTCCAATAGGTCTCCTTCCCCGATTTCCTCTGAGCCCTCGGGGTCCTTGTGACCTTTTATCTCAGCAAAACTCCCCGCCCTGCCCACGATCAGGCTTGGAAAGGGCGCCGTCCGTCGGATGGGACGTTAAGTCGTGGAATCTGATACGAGAGACATACCCTGTGTATGTTAAAGAACAGACTGGATGGCTTTTACGGGAGACTACCATCTGTCTCCCAACAGCTGTTCCAGCAAGTCCCATCCCCCAACCTTCTCTGAGCCTTCGAGGTCCCTGTGACCTGGCCATTTAGCCCATTTAGCCAACTCAAAATATTTGCTTTTGGACTTAACTAATTCTCTTCTGCACCCATATATAATAACAAAAATATTTTGGTAAGCTTTTCACATTTCGAAATGAACAGAGAATTCACGTTTCTGTTAGCTTTCCATGTGGACGTTCTTCGTTCAAAACGCCTTGTAAAACTGATGTCAGATTTTTAATTTTTTTTTTGCATGAAAATTTCTATAATACAACAGTGCTTCTGAGTGACTCGTACACCTTATTATAGGTTGGGTTGTTTTACCTCTGAGCGGCACTTTTTTGCACACCATGGGCTAAATGGCCAGGTCACATGGACCCCGAAGGCTCAGAGAAGGTTGGGGGAGGGGACCCACTGGAACAGCTGTTGGGAGACAGATGGTAGCCTCTCGTCAAGACCATCCAGCGTGTTCTTTAACGTGCACAGGGTATGTCTCTCCCGCACACGGGGCCACGGATTAACGTCCCATCCGACGGACGGCGGCCTTTCCAATCCCATCGGTGTCCCCTACTGACCGTAGGCATGGCGGGGAATTATAGAAATCTTAGTTGTTTATAATAATATCTAATGATATAAATATATCAATTGAATACTTTCAAATTATTCAGAACATGGGAAATAGTTATTCACCAATATTGGTAATTTAATCGCTTCTGAAAGAAACACAATGAGAAATACTTTTCCAAACCATCTTCCTATCCCTTCCTTTAGTCAATGTATTTGGTGATAAACGATACGCTGTTGTCAAATATGTCTCAGCTGCATAATAGTGATATCACTCAAAACAGACGAAGGCAAGCAGCAATGTTGGCAACTGCTTCTTCATGCAGAGGACTTCGTGTGCTGAGCTCACTGAAATACTTTCCCCATAACTCAGCTTCCCCTCTTACCCATAGCTCGAAAGATGCTCGGGAGCTCATCAGTTACTTTCTAGATCGGGAAGTCCTTTCCACGTGACCAGCTCTGTGCTCAACTCTCTGCTCCTTCGTCTCTTACCTCGGAGCACACTCTCACGAACCCACGCACGCACACACCTGGAAGAGGCGAACACTTGAGACGACGAGCCAAGACCAACTTGCCTACTAGGCACGACTCAACCCTTAGATAAGGAACTCGCTCTGTTGCCCTTATGATGGTAGAGGGCACTACAAAGGGTACGGGATGCTTCCGGAGAGAGACAGACAGGAGTCCGTCACAAAAAGCAATTGCGAGGTTTGCTAAAAATAATCCAAAAGGGGGAGAAAAGAGTTTTTCTTTTCTTTTTCCCCCTGACTCTTTTTCTTTTCACAGCGAAAAGATCGAAAGAGAAGAAACGAACCAATCCCAAGTTCGCCGTTTTTTTGAAACAACAACGTTATTTGGATAATGTGGGAAGCAAGAGAAGCAAGAAATGAATTTTCAAATGACGATCGAATTTCGCAGAGCTTTTGTGCGTTCACCTTTGGAGTGTTAGTCTTAACAGAATAAAGGAAATGGTTCATTCATCGATGAATTCATTCGATGAATGAAATTCGATGAATTCATCAATGATGAATGTTTGTAAGCCTCTGGCTTACAAACATCTTACTAGGTTTGTATTCGTTTCAAGAACGGTACAGTCGCTCAAAAAATATCCGAACACTATTGGTGATTACAGAATTCAGGAAAAAATATCTGGCAACGATTTTTTTTAGAAATTAGTGATCTGGTAACCTTCGTGTCACGTGATTACAGAATTCAGGAAAAATATCTGGAGCGTGTACAGCAACTGTACACGCTCCAGTTACCGTTCACAGCAAACTGGAGCGTGTGCAATTACTGCACACGCTCCAGTTTGCTGTGAACGGTAACTGCACACGCTCAATATTTCCGTGAGTGAGCCCACACGATCTAGTATCAAAATAATATGACCACCTACAGTCGCTCAAAAAAGTATCCGAACACTATTGGTGATTACAGAATTCAGGAAAAAATATCTGGCAACGTGACACGAAGGTTGCCAGATCACTAATTTCTAAAAAAAATCTTTGCCAGATATTTTTTTCTGAATTCTGTAATCACCAATAGTGTTCGGATATTTTTTTGAGCGACTGTACGTCGTTTTGTTTCCAGTTCGTAATTGGTTCTTCCATTTATTGACATAAATTAAAGTAACTGAGGATGGTTAGTTTTAGTTCTGAGGGCTATAGCGATGTTAATTTTCTCACCGTAGGCAAAATGGGAGTTAGCAGCGAAACACCCGACTCAGGTACAGGGTTGGGTTGGTTGGTTTTGCCACTGAGCGACACTTTGCGCATAATGAGCTAAATGGCCAAATCACAAGGACCCCCAAGGGCTCAGAGAAGATTGGGGAAGAGGACCCACTGGAAAGCTGTAAGGGGAGAGATGATAGCCTCCCCTCAAGACCATACAGTATGTTCTTAATGTGAACACTGTATGTCTGTCACAGCGACACGGCTAAAATCCCATCTAACGCCACTCAGACACAATTGAGATTCAAACATGAAAACTGCAAATTACAATCTTGGCGCTCTGCTGACTGAGCTCCCCCCCCCCCCACTTCTTCTCCTTATTGAGATACTAAGATATACACCGAAGAGTCAAAACATTATGACCACCTGCCTAATATGATGTTGGTCCTCCACATGCCACCGAAACAGCTTTTACCCGGCGAGGCATGGACGCTACAAGATTTCTAAAGGTGTCTTGTGGTATCTGGTACCAACACGTTACCAGCAGATCCTTTAACTCTTGTAAGTTAGGTGGTTGAGCCGCCGCAGATCGGATATGCTGTTCCAACACAAAATAGAGATGCTCGATTGGATTGATGTCTGGGGAATTTAGAAGCCATGGCAATACCTGGAAGTCTTCCTCATGTTCCACAAACCATTCTCGAACAATCCGGACAGTGTGGCGTGGCACATCATCTTGCTGAAAGAATTCACTACTAGAGGGATGTACCGTTGCCATGAAAGGGTGTACTTGGTCTAAAATGATGTTTAGGTAGGTGTCATAGTTTCCTGCACGTGAATGACTGGACCCAGGGATTCCCAGCAGAACATTGCCCAAAGCATTACACTTTCTCCACCGGCTTGTTTTCGTCCCACGGTGCATCTTGGTGCCAAAACTTCCCCAGGTTAAAGACACACACGTACCCGGCCGTCCTCATGGTGCAACATAAAACGAGATTCATCAGACCAGACGACCTTCTTCCAATCATTCAAGGTCCAGTTTTGATGCTCGCTTGCCCATTGTAGGCCCTTTCAACGGTGAACCGAGGTTAGCATGGGCACTCGGAGCGGCCTGCAGGGCAACTCCGAATGCCCATGCTAACTCCATGCTCCAGCCTCATTTTCAACATGTTGCGATGTACTGTGTGTTGTGACACATTACTCCCGTCACCAGCATTCAAATTACAGGCGAGTTGCGCCACAGTATCCCTTCTGTTGGCTCGTACCATACGGGATAGACTTCGCTCACCTTTAGCATCGATTAGCCGTGGACACCCCACACCTTGCCGGAGGTTCGCAGTTTTTCCCTCTTCGGACCACTTTTTGAAGTTTCTTACCACGGTTGACCGTGGTCACCCCTCACCTTGCCGGAGGTTCGCAGTTTTTCCCTCCTCGGACCACTTTTTGAAGGTTCCTACCACGGCTGACAGTGAGCACCCCACAATCCTTGCCGTCTCGGAAATGCTCTGACGACTGGGTCATCTGGCCATTACAATTTGGGCTTTGTCAAACTCACTTAAGTCCTCTACCTTTTCCATCTGAAGAACAATAATAGCACTGATTAACAGAGCTCAATATCAGAAGTTATTTATACTGTTTCATGACCTTCACACGTGCCGTCATTTACCTGTAGTTGCTTCGATTTGCATAAAGACTAAGGTCATAATGTTTTAGCATTCTCAGGTTTCAGCTAATGAATACGTCACCAAAAAGACCTATGAAATGTACTTCTTTCTAATAGGGTAAAAATATAAATATTATTTTTTTGAGGAGATAAAGTAACCGTATCCCCTCCTAAAAAAAACTACTAAAATTTTATAAAACAATAACTAAAATAAGAAGTTATATGTAGCATTTTAAATTCTTTTTCTCCGCTGAGCCCCCCAACCCATCCCTCGGCAGAAAGGGGACACTCTTGGGCTTGGAAAGGGCGCCGTCTGTCGGAGAAGACGTTGCTCCATGTACAGGAGAGTCACGTTAAAGAACATGCTGGTTGATCGTGACAGGAGTCTACCGTCTGTCTCCTAACAGTTATCCAATGAATTCCCTTACCCAACCATCTCTGAGCTCTTGGGGTACTTATGACCTGACTATTTAGCCCATTGTGTGCACAAAAGTGCCCTTCAGAGGTAAAACAACCCAAATTTCTCATTAAAAGTAGAGCTAACAGAGGATGTTGGTTATGAATATTAATGAATCTCTCCTGCACATTTCTTACTAAATGCACTGAAATTGTCATTTTTCGGAATAATATCAATTGAGTAAGATCTAGCTTACGATTCTACATTGATTTGTATTGTTTTGTAATTTTTTAATGCAATATTTGACCCAGTTGATCTTCCTTGAAACTGCGAATTAATAATGTATAAAGTTTTTGAGGAATTCTAAAATCAGGAGCTTGTTGAGGTTACTGATCTAAGCTAGTTTTACAAAATCAAGAATTTATCTTTATGGTTAAGGATGCTTAAACAAAAACAAAACTTAAAGTTCTGATTCCGGGATTATTAATGTGTGAAAGAACCATTCAGAGAAATATTTATAATATAAATTGCTCCTCAAGCAGATTTTTCCCATTAAAAATTGTCTGACAGGAACCTGTTCATATAAATACGCCATAGAGAAGGCATGTGAGGAAGACGAGACCTCAGAAGAAGGGAAACACAAGAAAAAAAATAATGATAGCGGAAAAACAACTTTATCCGCTACGAGACTAAGCCAGGCCTCATTAACTTGCCCTGATGCAAAATAAAAAATAAGGAAAATTTTCTTGCTTCGTTTTTACTTTTCTGAAGATTTACCACTGATTTCACAGCTCGTTAATTGTCCTTAATTCCTATTTTCCAGAGACTTGATCAATTCCGTTGATTATGGTAATTTTCCGCTCTGAGAATACAGCAGAGTTAGCTTTTGATCAGTGTGCTTGTTGCCGGGCCTGATGAATTAGCGATTTTATTTCATTTCTGGCTGAAGTAATTCTGTCTTCTTAATTAAGTCGTTTTCGAATGAGATGGCATTTGTGGCAATGATTTCGTCCCATACACATTTCGCTTCGGCTTTATTTGGTTGTTTGAATGAAGCCCAGGATGAACAATGCAGACGAAACAACGCATCTGTTAACCCGATTGTTTAGACGAATTTCGCAATTAACAGTGTCTAATGATGGTTGCGAAGAGGTCACACTTCGAGAAGTCTTTTCTCTTCTTTAAATGCATGATTAATTGTTCAGAAGTTGAATTCTTCTCTTTTGAATTCGAGAAAAAAAAAAGAGTGCTTTATGGAATCTTATTGACTCTAAAGTTTGCATTTGCAGTTCACAGTCAGGAAAAGAGATTGAACTGCATCACATGAAAATCAGTATCCCATTATGTGGATAAGCATTTCCTCTAAAGTAGCGTGGGGCGGGGGTAGCTCAGTCGGTAGCGCGCCAGACTCGTAATCTGTAGTTTCCAGGTTCGAGTCCCAGCTGGGTCAGCGTTGAGATTTTTCTCCGCAAAATTCCCCGCCCTGCCCACGGTCAGTAGGGGACACCGATGGGCTTGGAAAGGCCGCCGTCCGTCGGATGGGACGTTAAGCCGTGGCCCCGTGTGCGGGAGAGCCATACCCTGTGCACGTTAAAGAACACGCTGGATGGCCTTGACGGGAGGCTACCATCTGTCTCCCAAAAGCTGTTCCAGTGGGTCCCCTCCCCCAACCTTCTCTGAGCCTTCGGGGTCCATGTGACCTGGCCATTTAGCCCATGGTGTGCAAAAAAGTGTCGCTCAGAGGTAAAACAACCCAACCCAAAACAAATCTAAAGTAGCGTTCGCAATTAAGTATTTCACAATCTCCACGGACTACTAGGTTCCTGAAACTACAGGAATGAATTTCGACGAGAAATGTGCGTCCAAAATAATGCTACTTAAGAGATAGTGTGGAAAATAATAAGATAAGAGGAAGTGTGGATAATAATGGCAGGAAATGATATAAGATTATACAGGGTGTCTCACAAATATAGTTACAAACTTTTAGGGGAGGTAGATAACATCTAAAGGAATGAGAATTGCATAGGAACCCATAACCGAAAACGTCATGGGAAAGTGGTAGCAGAGGAACAAGATCTGAAAGGACACAAGACAGTGATTAATGGGAAAACTTTTATTGGACATAATTATTACAAATGGCGTACTAGATGATACATTTCATAATGTTGCAGCAGATGCTCGAAGTTTCCACCATGAGACGCGATGCATGCGTGACACCGACGGAGCATTGATTGCCGGACACGGTCGAACACACCTAGAGTTTCTTTGATAGTAGCAGCAGCGCAGACGAGCCTTGCCATGAGATCCATGTCACACTCCACAGGCGATTCATACAGGGTAGCTTTGAGGGCCCCCCACAGAAAGAAATCAACGCTCGTTAAATCAGGTGAGCGTGGAGGTCAGGCAACTGGTCCAGCACGCCCAATCCATGGTTGCCCAAAAGACATGTTCAAATGCGCAAGAACACACCTTCCATAATGGGGAGGCGCCCCATCATGTTGAAACCACATGTTGCGTCTCATATTTACTGGAACATGGGCAAGTAAGCCTGGTAGAACCTGTTCCAGAAAGATCAGATACTTCGCGGAGGTCATGCGGGATGGTGAAAGGTATGGCCCGACTAAGCAGTCGCCGACCAAACCTGCGCACACATTTACTGCGAAACGATGTTGTGCCGCATGGGTGCGCACATCGTGGGGGTTCTCATGAGCTCACAAATGCACATTGTGTTGATTGAATACGCCATCCCGAGTGAAACTGTCCTCATCAGTAAACAAAACATAAGCTGGGAAATTCACGTCTTGGGCACTTTCTTGGAGATACCACTGCGCAAAACGCACATGTGCAGGATGATCTGCGGGGAGAAGTAACTGAACCCTTTGGAGATGAAAGGGGTGTAAGGACTCGCTGTGCAAAACACGCTGTACACTGCAACGAAACACTCCTAAGGCAGAGGCAACGGCACGTGTGCTGGTACTAGGATTAATCTCCACGGCATCCAACACACTTTCTTCCATGGCGGGAGTACGCGTCGATCGTGGCCTGCCCTCACTTCTGCTACCTCTTAATGACCCATAATCGCAGAAATTTTGATGGGCACGCGCAAACAAACGGTGGCCCGGTACATGTCTGTGTGGGAAGCGTTCTTGATACATTCGTTGAGCGGCTCGTCCGTTGCCCTCAGCTATTCCATACACTAAGTGCATGTCTGCCAGCTCCCTGTTCGGATACCTTTGCATGCTCTTCGTAAGCCGACTGCCGCTCGAATGAGGAAATCCGAAATTTCCCCTCTAGCACACTGATGAACAGCGCCGCCTATTGACTTACGGTGACGTCTCTGGTTATAAATTCCTATGCAATTCTCATTCCTTTAGATGTTATCTACCTCCCCTAAAAGTTTCTACCTATATTTTTGAGACACCCTGTTTAATAGATGAAAATGAATCCTCAAAAGTGGGATATAGATAAAGAAAAAAAAGGCGAAATCCCATAATCGTATAAAATATAAAAATTACTCCTCAAACAGCTGTTTGCCACAGAGGTGTGACAGAACACCTGTGAGCAAAATACAACATAGTGAACATCTGTAAATGGTAACTAAGGTAGTCACTGGAAGGAGAGCTATGCACCAATCCCCTGTGATGACGCATAGAACCGGCCAGGTCTAGCACCTAATGTCTGACCCCGCCTTCTCGTGGTGCTGACTGTTAGTACCTTTCAAAAGAGATACTCTCTTGTGGAAGTGAACGGAACGGGAGGGCTGCCAGATTAATGTGGCCTACTGATCTGGACAACTATGGCTACTTTTCTTTTTTTTTTCTACCCTGCTGAGGAGTGGTCAACCACACAGGGTCCTTGTGCTGACCATATATACCAACCTGAACGGAATTATGGCTCTGAGCTTGATTATGGATCCTGATATTACTGCACTGGTGGGCTTCTGTGTAGGGAAAATTTCCGCTGTGTTTTTTGTTTGTTTGTGGGTTGACAGCCCCAAGTGAATAGATTCACAGGATATGTTTATCAGCTGGGGGATAATCCTGAGCAGAGGTCATCGCAGGCACCTGAACTCTTTGCTTCTATTGGCATCGTCAAATTCTACATTGGAGGAAGTCTTCCAGTGTAGATGGCTTCAGCCTTTAGTGGTGGGGGAACGGGTCTTTGACCCATGTCTGCGATTAGGGGGCTGTTTGATATTGTCGGCATTCGCTTTCTCAATAAACATTTTTTTTTTATTTGCGACATGTAGGACAGAGAAGAATCCTAGAAGCTACTCCTAGCTTTTACAGGCCAGCTTTTACAGGAAAGACACCTCAGCAGAAAAACAACACAGAAAAGAAATGTCCATACCTTATTGGTGCACAAATCCAAGTGCATTTGATCGGTAATCAATTGCACTAGCCATGCAGCCATATTTTATTAAATAATTCGAAGTTATGGATACCTTTGCTTCTGTGATGCATTTTTATGACCAGCATTGCTGTTTTTAAATATTCAAATTCTATAATCCTAAACCAGAGATTCTTAACCTTATTTTCAGCGTTGAGATTTATTTCCGCGTCAGTAGGGGACACCGATGAGCTTGGAAAGGCCGCCGTCCGTCGGATGGGACGTTAAGCCGTGGCCCGTGTGCGGGAGAGCCATACCCTGTTCACGTTAAAGAACACGCTGGATGACCTTGACGGGAGGCCACCATCTATCTCCCAACAGTTGTTCCAGTGGGTCCCCTCCCCCAACCTTCTCTGAGCCTTCGGGGTCCATGTGACCTGGCCATTTAGCCCATGGTGTGCAAACAAAGTGCCGCTCAGAGGTAAAACAACCCATCCCAACCCCTCTCCGAACCTTCTCTGAGTCCCTGTGACCCCATTAAGCCCATTGTGTACCAAAAAATTACCTCTTAGTAAAACAATCCGATAGTTGAGTAATTTTCATTTGCATAAGACATTTTTAAGTTCTGTTAACCGACTTTTTGATAATCCGACACCGAATCGATAGTTTTGTCGGTACGTGTTGATATCCTTGTCTTGAAAGTCTACATAAGTTGCTATGGTGAAAAGCATCTTTGACTGACATTCATAGGTCACATATATTTATATGCTCTTTAAGAATACCAACAATAACAACAACAATGGACAGGAAAACTTTATTTCTACGAATTAGAATATTCTGACTCGATCACACCTATTCGTTTTTTGTACTTCATATTAGTTCCCTCTGAGCTATAAATGCCGTACATTTTTCCCTGCGGGACGGGGAGGGGGTGGCTCAGTCAGTAGCGCGCCAGGCTCGTAATCTGTAGTTCCCAGGTTCGAGTCCCAGCTGGGTCAACGTTTAGGTTTATCTCCGCAAAATTCCCCGCCCTGCCCACGGTCAATAGGGGACACCGATGAGCTTGGAAAAGCCGCCGTCCGTCGGATGGGACGTTAACCCGTGGCCCCGTGTGCGGGAGAACCATACCCTATGCACGTTAAAGAACACGCTGGATGGCCTTGACGGAAGGCTACCATCTGTCTCCCAACAGCTGTTCCAGTGGGTCCCCTCCCCCAACCTTCTCTGAGCCTTCGGGGTCCATATGACCTGGCCATTTAGCCCATGGTGTGCAAAAAAGTGCCGCTCAGAGGTAAAACAACCCAACGTTAAAGAACACGCTAAATGGCCTTGACGGGAGGCTACCATCTGTATCTCAACAGCTGTTCCAGTGGGTCCCCTCCCCCAACCTTGTCTGAGCCTTCGGGGTCCATGTGACCTGGCCATTTAGCCCATGGTGTGCAAAAAAGTGCCGCTCAGAGGTAAAACAACCCAACCAAAAAAATTTTCCTTGCGTCATCAATCACTCTCCTGACTTCTGCATGATCTTTCCTTACAAATCTGCAATTTGTAGAAGTTTCCGAAGTTTCTCCGAAAAGAAAGGATCCAAGCCAACGGATGCTATTTCGTCTTAGGTGCGGCGTACCTGAGGTAAAGAGCACAGCGAACGTAAAAGGCATTGAGATTTAGTTACTTTTATTGCTGATGTGATCTCCCTGCAAATGTAACATTAAAATGCGGAGACCTACAACGAAGTGAGACACCCGAGGCAATTACTGCAGCTCCTCCTACAGCATTTCCTATTTTCTGCCTCATTCCGCACCACACCAACGCTCTCGGTACAGCGGGTCTGGGCGTTAATATTTAACGACGACATGATCTCGCTTGGCGATGAAGAGCCGCTGCTCTCTGCTCACGTGCTCTCCGTGTCTGCTTCGTTTTCCTCTTGGACCAATGAGGAAGCAGGATAACGACCAACCACCCGCAGCCATCAACAGGAAAGTGCAGCTTGTAATTGTGGAACTTGCAGATGGCGATTATACGAAGTTGGGTTTTCGTGTCTGTTTGGGAGAACATCATGCCCCGAAGGGAAGAGAGAAGAAAGAAGTGTTTTCGGATCACTTAGATATCTCGAATGGCTGACTGAACATCCATGCTGCGCCTTTCATCTGAGAGAGGAACTTTTTTCTAACCTTCATTTTATAAACATTATTCGGATATTGGAGTTTAGAGTTCCTCCCTATTTTTAAACTTAAGAATTTTGGTCATTTTTTTTTACCCTCATTATATCTAGTTAGGATTAAAAAAAGGTTGAGATAATACTTCAGGAAAGGGTGAATGTTTTATTGGCATTGCGTTTAGAATTTAAAATCAGTCATCTGGTTTTAGTTGTTGTTGGGTTGTTTTACCTCTGAGCGGCACTTTTTTGCACACCATGGGCTAAATGGCCAGGTCACGTGGACCCCGAAGGCTCAGAGAAGGTTGGGGGAGGGGACCCACTGGAACAGCTGTTGGGAGACAGATGGTAGCCTCCCGTCAAGGCCATCCAGCGTGTTCTTTAACGTGCACAGGGTATGGCTCTTCCGCACACGGGGCCACGGCTTAACGTCCTATCCGACGGACGGCGGCCTTTCCAAGCCCATCGGTGTCCCCTACTGACCGTGGGAAGGGTGGGGAATTTTGCGGAGATAAATCTCAACGCTGACCCAGCTGGGACTCGAACCTGGGAATTACAGATTACGAGCCTGGCGCGCTACCGACTGAGCCACCCCCGCCCCAGTGAGAATCGTAAGCTTGCCTCCGGTGAAATGGAAGTTTGTGAAGCTAAAAAAAATAGATTTATTTTAAAAGCGAGCGATGACAATACGTTTATTTTCTTACTGTATTGTTGTTACCGTCGTGCTTGATTAGCTGCAGTTCATGTGTAGCGACCACGCGATGATTATGAATGCTGGATTTCCGGTTGGAATCCTTGAATGTTAGCATGAGCTTTTCGTTCACGCTTTGCAAATGGAGGCGCGTTGCAATTGTTAACCATCAAGGAACCATAAGACATCATGCTCTATGGTAAACTATCTCTCATCATCAGTAATTGCATAAAAAGTAAATATCAACATATATAATTTTAGCAGAAAAAATGAGTTTCGCCGTAAGCGTGACTCGAACCCACGTCTCCCACCAGTTACATGCCAGTATTATCACCACTAAATAATTGACGGCCGGTTCATTCTATCAGCTAATTATCACTGTTTGTCTGGCTGAACATCCGTGTCTTTGATCAGAGAAAGGAACTTTTTAACTTTCATTTTATAAACGTAGACAGAGTGAACTAGGTAATTTAGTGGCGAGAATACCCGACATGTAACTGGGACACGTGCAGGCCCGGATCTAGAAAAAAATCTAGGGGGGCATGGAACATAATCGAGCAGGAAAAATGTAAAAGGGTTGGGTTGTTTTATCTCTGAGCGGCACTTTTTTGCACACCATGGGCTTAATGGCCAGGTCACAAGGACCCCGAAGGCTCAGAGAAGGTTGGGGGAGGGGACCCACTGGAACAGCTGTTGGGAGACAGATGGTAGCCTCCCGTCAAGGCCATCCAGCGTGTTCTTTAACGTGCACAGGGTATGGCTCTCCCGCACACGGGGCCACGGCTTAACGTCCCATTCGACGGACAGCGGCCTTTTCAAGCCCATCGGTGTCCCCTACTGACCGTGGGCAGGGCGGGGAAATTTTGCGGAGATAAATCTCAACGCTGACCCAGCTGGGACTCGAACCTGGGAACTACAGATTACGAGCCTGGCGCGCTACCGACTGAGCCACCCCCGCCCCAATGTAAAAGGGGGTAAGCGATTGCATTTACAATGCATTGTAACATTTCCCCCTCCTTTTTACAGGTCTTAAATATTTTCCTTAAAAAATGCATTAAATTTAAAAAGTTTAATAATTTTTTTGCCTCAATTTACCTTACTAGCATTCTGAAAGTCGGGGGAGCATGCCCCCCAGATCCGGTTATGGAGACGTGGGTTCGAGTCTCACGGCGAAACTTAATTTTTAGAAAAATTATTTCTTGAATTTTATGTCAATAAAATATGTGTATTTACTATTGACTGATTACATCAACATACAGTATATTCTTAAAATTCCGCAAAATTCCCTGCCCTGCCCACGGTCAGTAGGGGACACCGATGGGCTTGGAAAGGCCGCCGTCCGTCGGATGGGACGTTCAGCCGTGGCCCGGTGTGCGGGAGAGCCATACCCTGTGCACGTTAAAGAACACGCTGGATGGCCTTGACGGAAGGCTACCATCTGTCTCCCAACAGCTGTTCCAGTGGGTCCCCTCCCCCAACCTTCTCTGAGTCTTCGGGGTCCATGTGACCTGGCCATTTAGCCCATGGTGTGCAAAAAAGTGCCGCTCAGAGGTAAAACAACCCAACCCAAATATTCTTAAAATTCAACATACAGTATATTCTTAAAATAAAAAAAAGAATGTTTCTTAAATTCACCATTGTTCTGACCCACTCTTTTGTTTCGTCTGTTCTTTAATATTTTTGAGTTTTTTTTTAGTTTTGAAAATAAGAGTCCATAACACAAATGGCGACACTATCCGTGAATTACAAAGCAGTCGGCTTTGTAATTCAGGGATATTGTCGCCATTTGTGCTATGTGAGGAACCAAAAAAAGCGAAGGCAATTTAGGTGCACTTTCTGCTAAGATTAAATCTTCCTTTTTTTAAAAAAAAAAGAAGTGTGAATATAATAAATGCTTTTATTAATTTCTTTAAATAATATATAGTAAAGCAGACAAGCTTCAAATGAAAAATTTTAAAGAATTTTTTTATATGTAATTTGTATTTTACAGAAATGTGATTTTTTTAAAAATTCACAACGTCTCAAAAAAAATATGCTACATAAATTTAAAAAAAAAACATATATGTGTGGTCACAAACACAAAGAAAACAATAACGAAAGATCAAAATGCGTCTTTTGTCTTAAAGAATATCTGCAGCAATTGAAAATATGCAGTGCACTTAAATTTCCACGGGAATTAACATCAAAATTCTATCCGCATTAGTAACTGAAAGCCCTCTTTTGACACATAAGCTGTAATAAAATGAAAAAAATAAAAAGATCGATTCACACACTGTGGTTTGAGGAAAAAGGTCTCAGCTTTGATAAAGGGATCTAAAAGCCTCTTGCTCGACATTAGCTGCTAAATCTTTTCAATTCTCTTTGCAATAAGATTTATATTATTCTCACTTCCCCCTCTGTATCTTCTTCTCGGTATTATAAACGCATACTCTATACTCTTTTTTCTACAGGACAAAAACGTGCGGACTCCCTGTGTGCAGGAGAATTGCCATTGCAAGAAGTGGGATTGCTAAAATGTTTTCGAATCATAAGTGGACTGAAACAAAAATTCATCACGTAAACAGCGGATAATCTAGGAATAAATTTAGAACAATAACAATAATTTTTTACCTAATTCCCTCATCAGTTGAATCTGGTCGTTTAGAGAATTGTGTACATTAACAGCGGCGCTGTTAATGTACACAATTCGCGGAGCTAAAACAACCCATCACAGTCCATCAAAAGATGCAATCGCCAATGTGCTTGATCGCATTTTATTGAGATGAGAAAACAGCGAAATCTGAAGAAGCCAAAAGAAAGTAACTGTAATCAGACATTTTCAGCAGTAAAAACTGGAATTAGTTTCAAATTTTCGTGAATTTTGTTTTGTAACTTTAATGATTATATTTTAATAAAAGCATTCCAACATTAGTCTACTTCCGACACGTGTCTAATTACAGCAGCCGTCTTGGTCAGAGAAGCACCGATTCCTATGAGCATCGCCAAATGTGCAATAACATTTGTAATGCGGAGAGCTGTTGCCGTTATAATAGAAGTGCAAGCAGATGCATGTTATTTGCTGAGGCTTGGCTTAAGCAACAAGGTGGATGAGTAGTCTTTCGCGAAATCAGATCAACAATAACGAAGCCCATCATTTGACAGGTTTCATTCAAGAAGAATTGAATCGAATTTTCCTCTTCGACATAAACAGCCCGAAGTCCTTTCCACATAGATTCCAGAATAGCAAACCCACGCACGAAACGGCGAAGACGTTCATCTGTTTGCCTTCCCCTTTCACTGGCTCTGGCTTCCTCTATTGACAAAAGGTAGCTGGTGGT
Organism: Ryuthela nishihirai; assembly: GCA_038380435.1. Classification (NCBI taxonomy): domain Eukaryota; kingdom Metazoa; phylum Arthropoda; class Arachnida; order Araneae; family Heptathelidae; genus Ryuthela; species Ryuthela nishihirai. The sequence goes on along the minus strand of JAWZYU010000011.1, from coordinate 40,461,063 downwards.
CGCTCTTGTTTGCTTGGCAAAGCATTCACTTTGCCCTCGCAAGATGCTGTCATCTTCGGGTCGTCGCCGCGGAGTAAAGCCGCCCTCGCCGCCTCTTTCGTCTCCTGCTCCGCTCGTACAAGGCGTTGTAAAGGATTAGGAACTCTCTGGTGGCGTTTTACACGGAACTGCGCCATTGTGTATCATTGTGTTTGCCGACGAATGGCGGGAGAAACGAGCTTTCCTCAGGCGGAAGACTCTTCCTCGAGCGAAGTTAACGGCGATATCTGATAGATGCATGCATGCAGCTTCTGAAATTCAATTAAGCGATTGAAACAGTTCGCGGAATATTTATTTGTTATGCATTTGAAATGAATCGTTCCATTTCGTGATCATTTCCTTTCTTCGCAGCGAATGGAAGAGTCTGTCGAGTAAGATATCACGAATATCGTCTGTGACATTATAAATATTTTCACTTTTGAAAAATATAAACAAATGTTTAACTCAGAGATGCGTTAAAAACGAAGTGAAAAATATTATTTTACCATTAATTTAGAAAACACTTTGCGAGAGAAAGAAATATTTTTTCTGGTATTGCTTAAAGCAGAGGTTCTCAACGTGGGGGTACGCGGTAAAATATTTTGGGTACGCCGTGAGAGCTCAAAGGTCGCTAGATCTAGTAACAAAGTCGCTAAGTTGGCATTATTATACTATAACTATAGTTTTATCTATCTGTATAAGGGGTACGCCAGTTACATACACATTTCCAGGAGGTATGTTAAGCATAAAAGGTTAAGAACCATTGGCCTAAAGGTTTTCTGGGTTGGGTTGTTTTACTTCTGAGCAGCACTTTTTTGCACACCATGGGCTAAATGGACAGGTCACATGGACCCCGAAGGCGCAGAGAAGGTTGGGGGAGGGAACCCACTGGAACAGCTGTAGGGAGATAGATGGTAGTCTCCCGTCAAGGCCATCCAGCGAGTTCTTTAAAGTGCACACAGGGATGGCTCTTCCGCACACGGAGGCACGGCTTAACATCACATCCGACGGACAGCGGCCTTTACAAGCACCTCGGTGTCCCCTACTGATCGTGGCGTCGGATGGAACGTCGGCAGGGTTGAAAAAATTTGATCTCCACAACATTTTTAGAACATGAAATTTATAAAACATTTAATATAATTTTTTACTTGTATTATAAATATGCATTTTTCATTTTAAATCGTAATCAACCGTTATACCCAAATAATTATAACCTTCGGTTTTATTGATAATTTCACAATTGAATTGTGTTATTATTACAATTAATTTTGCAAAATTATATTACGAAATTTGGTAAATTTGAGTTCATTAAATTAAATAATATGTATTTGGTTTTTCTTTACAGTTAACCCTAATTCATTCTTCACAAACCGATAACGATATTTATAAGATTTTTTTAAATCTGTGTTAATGTTATGTAACAATATATTATGGTTTCTGCTTCAAATATCAAAGTTGTCTCATCAGCAAAGGAAAGAATATCCGCTTAGGTTGCTAGTTTACAAAAATCACTAACAAAAAAAAGGACTAATAAAAGACCTGAAATCGAACCTTGTGGAACACAAGGTTTAATATAAACAGTATCACTTTTTATGTTATTAATTAATGCATATTTCTGTCATTTTTTAAATGTAAGACTTTAGCCAATTATAAGTCAATCCTCTAAACCCATAATGATATAATTTTTAAAGCATCTCGTGATTTAATTTCAAGCTTTTTAAAATAAAACGATGTAAAATTTTTTGTTATTTTTTATTTCTTTACAAACTATTTATATTCTTTTTCGCGAAATCCACATTGATTACTGGCAAAGAAATGTGAATTATTTACGTAACTCAAATATATTTTTTTTTACAAAATTTTCAATAACTTTGGAAAATAATGACAATATTGCAATTGGTTTATAAATAATGTAATCATTCTTATAACCACCTTTAAAACTTGGTCGAATTGTTCATTTTTAAAGAATTTTCAATGAATTTTCCAGCTTCTTTTTTTCGTTAAATAAATAAAATAAATAATAAATAAATACCCCCTCAAGCAGCTGCTTGCCACAGAGGTCTGACAGGAGCCTGTCAGTTTATATGCCTTAGTAGAAGGTCTGAGAGGATGGCAGGACCTCAGCAGAAAAACAACACACACATCCATGCCTTACCAGGGGCTAAACTACTTAAATTATATGGCTTATATAAGATTATTATTAATTATACAAGAGCATGCAACACTTTCATGAAAAGGTTACATGTGGTTTTAAAATTCGCTGGGAAAAACTGAATAAAAATGTTAACTCTATAATTTCAAAAAGAAAATATATTTCCTCGGAAAAAATGCTTTATTTAAAAACAATAAGCGAGTAGAAACCATTATTTTTCAAAAAAAAAAAAGCAAGATCACATATATTTCAGAATGAAATGAGAACAGCGTGTTTCTTTCCATACGACAAATCCAAAAATAGATTTGTCAGAAGATTAATTTGAATTTCCTAGTTAGTCGTGTGCCTCGAAGACCGGATTACCAATCTTTGCGGGACAGATCAGATTCGCAAGTCGTACTTTGGTGACCTCTGTTACTGTTCCAAGTCATCGGAAGAATACCACCCAGAAAAAGTTTTAATTTGTAGTTAAGGACATTTGTCGACTGTCTTCATTCATATAAGTATTGAATTTCTTAAATATATAAACATCTGAAAACAAAGAGCAAAATTGCCGCAGAAACCTGAGGATAACGACCAGGATTGAGCGCATCTGGTTCAGGATTTCCTGTCCTGAACAATAATAAATGTTGAAAGTTCCACTGTGCTGAACGGGAATATAATATATTCGCTGGTTTTCGTAAATTAAGGAACAACGTTATGTTATGTCAATGGGAAGATCTCCATTTGTTCAAACAGATCAAAACTCCATTTGTTTTATCCTTAGTTTTTGTACTCATTATAAGTGTTTTTGTTTTTAAAAATGTGATAGTAGAAAAATCTTAATCAAATATATCAATATCTCGATTTTCACAATATTCGTTCAGTATTTAATGAGTTATGGTAGTTCGAATATTTAGCGATAACAATGCCAGTCTTAAGAACTTACACAAAGCTGATGAATAGTGAAAACATTTTTTACAGAAACTTTAACACAGACTTATTTTGTTAAAATTTTGGAGAAAAAAATTGTCTTGAGCCGGGTGGGATAAGAACCCATGAACAAACATGTTGAATGAAAATTGCGAGAACTTTCTTTGACTTCTTCAAGTGTATACTTGTAACCAACTTGCCATCTTCATGACATACTTGTCATCTGCTTCTTGAGGTTGTTCGTGATTCTCTTATGAGACACAGAAAATTGTGTGCTGTAGGTAGAAAGTTCATAACATCAATTAGAGAAAATCATGATCGTCGGGGGAGCATCTGACCTGTTATGAGGCGGTCGTGGGTTCGTATCCCACCCGGCTCAAGACAATTTTTCCTCTAAAATTGGGGGGCGGGGGTGACTCAGTCGGTAGCGCGCCAGGCTCGTAATCTGTAGTTCCCAGGTTCGAGTCCCAGCTGGGTCAGCGTTGAGATTTATCTCCGCAAAATTCCCCGCCTTGCCCACGGTCAGTAGGGGACACCGATGGGCTTGGAAAGGCCGCCGTCCGTCGGATGGGACGTTAAGCCGTGGCCCCGTGTGCGGGAGAGCCATACCCTGTGCACGTTAAAGAACACGCTGGATGGCCTTGACGGGAGGCTACCATCTGTCTCCCAACAGCTGTTCCAGTGGGTCCCCTCCCCCAACCTTCCCTGAGCCTTCGGGGTCCATGTGACCTGGCCATTTAGCCCATGGTGGGCAAAAAAGTTCCGCTCAGAGATAAAACAACCCAAACAACAACCCAAGCTTTCGACGTCAAGGTCTCATATGTGACCATTGTTTTGTTATTGAATCAATATAAAGCGCCATTATCCGGCCAAAGCTACTGAGAATCAGTTAAAATACTGCAAAAATATAATGCATTGTAACTATTGAATACAGGGGGCGGGGGTGGCTCAGTCGGTAGCGCGTCAGGCTCGTAATCTGTAGTTCCCAGGTTTGAGTCCCAGCTGGGTCAGCGTTGAGATTTATCTCCGCAAAATTCCCCGCCCTGCCCACCGTCAGTAGGGGACACAGATGGGCTTGGAAAGGCCGCTGTACCGTCGGATGGGACGTTAAGCCGTGGCCCCGTGTGCGGGAGAGCCATACCCTGTGCACGTTAAAGAACACGCTGGATGGCCTTGACGGGAGGCTACCATCTGTCTCCCAACAGCTGTTCCAGTGGGTCCCCTCCCCCAACCTTCTCTGAGCCTTCGGGGTCCATGTGACCTGGCCATTTAGCCCATGGTGGGCAAAAAAGTGCCGCTCAGAGGTAAAACAACCCAACCTCTAAAATTGGTATCGTAGTTAAACTAAGAGTCATACTTTCCTTGACACTTGCTACTAATTATTATCGTTAAATATCCGAACGTCCAAAACAAAATTAAATACTGAACGAATAAGCCGAAATCGATATTTCATTAATATCATTTCTCTGCAATGATTTTTCAAAAAAAAAAATTAGAAGCTGTAGAACTTTGACGTTAACTTCTCCATTGACATAACATAGGATTGTTTTTAACTTACGAACACCATGTATTTTGACATTATATCGTAGCATATTATGTCGTTGCCCTTAACATTACTAAATTGGGGATTTAGCAGGGGTGCTAGGGATTGTTTCCCCCCAACGTTCTGTTATTGGATGGTTTTGGCTCACACCTTTGCTGAAAAAAGAAACAAAAATGCTTCAGAGTTAAATATTTAGATACGATAAAAATAAAAGACGCAACGAAATATTAATAATTAATTATAAATTGCTATAACAATTGTTTCGATCTTTAATTCTACATACCAATAATATTTTTAATAACAAAAACACCCATATTTTGGAGAGTTTAGAAGCTCCTCCCAAATATTCCGGAGAAGAAGGTGTATTTTCTCTTCCCCCATTCTTGGAACACAGAAAACAAATTACATATATAAATACCCCCTCAAGCAGCTGCTTGCCACAGAGATCTGACAGTTTATACTGCCATAGTAGAAGGTCTGTGAGGATGGCGGGACCTCAGCAGAAAAACAACCATTCGTTCTGCGGCGCTCGCTTTTACCAGGAGTCAAGAGCGCTAATCCATACAACCATACGTTGCGAACTTAAAAAAATACAGAGTGACAAAAAAAACTATTCTTTTATTACCTTTATCCCTGGACAACAGCCTATAGATGATCCTAACTGTCAATGTGAGTCCAAATCGTCAGTAATACTAGTAATAGGCTTCTCAAAACAGTAGATTTGACTTCTGTTTTATCAGAGTTCTAGGTTCCAGGTTGGGTTGTTTTACCTCTGAGCGGCACTTTTTTGCACACCATGGGCTAAATGGCCAGGTCACGTGGACCCCCGAAGGCTCAGAGAAGGTTGGGGGAGGGGACCCACTGGAACAGCTGTTGGGAGGCAGATGGTAGCCTCCCGTCAAGGCCATCCAGCGTGTTCTTTAACGTGCAAAGGGTATGGCTCTCCCGCACACGGGGCCACGGCTTAACGCCCCATCCGACGGACGGCGGCCTTTCCAAGCCCATCGGTGTCCCCTACTGACCGTGGGCAGGGCATTTTTGCGGAGATAAATCTCAACGCTGACCCAGCTGGGACTCGAACCTGGAAACTACAGATTACGAGCCTGGCGCGCTACCGACTGAGCCACCCCCCAGGTTTAAAGCTAATGTATTTATTACCATTACAAACGAATACACGCTATCGAATGTGGCTATTTGCGTGACAAGAATTCGAATAGAATTTGGTTGATTATATTTGTCTTTCATTTGTTATACGAATACAATCGTTTTAAACTGCTCACAACGCTATCCATTGCGAATATGATTGCAGCAATTTCAAAGTTCTGTTCCTCGCTTGCTTCTGCAATAATCGAAATTCGTTTCATTAGCATTTAGTTGATGTTAGCAGAAATCCAATGATTCCGAAATGATAGGTTTCTATGTATTTAATAAGTAGAAACCGACAGATATCAAGTACCTTAATTGAAGCAAGCAATGGCAATGCAAAAGTGGAAAAACCTCATTTGAGAAATCGTTAAAACTTTTCCGAGACTAATTTGAAAAGTTTGCAAAATTGCAGATTTGCCTCTCTTTGTTGTTTTCCACGCGCAATGAAGTCTCCTCCACTGCGAAATCTCTGCTGATAACTGCTCAACTATTACAATCCAAAATCATAAAGGGAGCTATCTATCCTTCGACGACAACTGTAATAGACTGGATGGTGAGGGACGCTTCAGCCTTTAGATGCTATCCATCATTTGCCAACTGCAGCCAAAGTAATCTGATTATTCTGTGGACCTTCTTCTTTCTCTCTCAATCTTTCCTCTCCAACATTCTAGTCATTAAATGAGTGTAATGTCAGCACTTTTCTGGATAATTGATTATTTATCCGTTACTTTTCTGCTTTGTTCTCTCCTGAGGCAAAATCTGATCTTCTTCCAAGATCATCGAAATGGAAAAATGGGGAAATGTCAGAGGTTATTTAGATGACTTAAACGTGCATTGGAGAGTCTTTTCAAACCCTACTGCATATTTGAAGTAATGGAATTCTTTATGATTTAAATACATTTTATCCCAAGTGGTATGTTTCCCTCTTCTTTTTTAACTTTCGAGGGCAGTGAGCTCTAAAATATAAAATTGCAGCTGAAGTTGTAAGCTGTTCTTAAAGACAGTTTACGCATGTGTTGAGGAAAAATGTGCACAAAATTCCCAAGGCGAATAAAGGAAAGTTTTCTACGTCTTATTTAGTTTTTAGAATTGATTTTAGAGTTTATTTTAAAAGTATAGCTGGAGAAAATGACAGTTTTAAACTAAGCGTCGGTTTGTTTCGGGGTCAGTATTTTCTTATCGTTTTGGTATTTGAAACATTAAGAAACAAAAGAGAAAAAAAAATGTGCATACTCTTTGTTGATGACAGAAGATTGTTGTTGGAGGAGGAAAATGATTTAGGAAGAAAATTGTAACGAGGGTAGAATGTCTTACGAAAAAATAAAGAATTAAAGTCATCATCACGTTCAAACATCTTATAACAAGAGTTGATTGTTTTAAACATTTTGGTTCAAAGATACACGAGAATGGGAATTTTGACACTTAAATATTAAACAGAATATAGGAGGCATAATTATCATAATAAAACTAGTTTTCTCATGTGTAAATGTGAATGCTGAACCACACGGAAACAACACAATTGAAAGTATGATAAATCGAGATAAAAATGTTGAGGTGGATGAATGAAATTTCAAAGAAAGATCAAATAAGGTTGGGTTGGGTTGTTTTACCTCTGAGCGGCACTTTTTTGCACACCATGGGCTAAATGGCCAGGTCATATGGACCCCGAAGGCTCAGAGAAGGTTGGGGGAGGGGACCCACTGGAATAGCTGTTGGGAGACAGATGGTAGCCTCCCGTCAAGGCCATCCAGCGTGTTCTTTAACGTGCACAGGGTATGGCTCTCCAGCACACGGGGCCACGGCTTAACGTCCCATCCGACGGACGGCGGCCTTTCCAAGCCCATCGGTGTGCCCTACTGACCGTGGGCAGGGCGGGGAAAGATCAAATAAGAAATGTATATCTGGAGGAGAATTAAGAATGTCGAATCTATTGCAGAAGAATTGAGAGAAAGCAGGCAGAGATTGATAAATTAAATGCCTTTTTTTTCTGACCGAAATGTAATCTTGATTTTTTTAATATTTTCTACTGTCTTCGGAAGCTTATCGTTCAATTTTATTTATTAATATGAAACAACTTTTTTATATGCATTTTTCAATACTAAGTTTTCATTTTGTTTTTGGGCATCCTTAGTTATAGTATGATGTATAGCATGATTGCTATATTCACAATTGTAATCATTAATGATCGATTCAACCTCAATAATTCTACCTTGAAACATTTATTTTTTGCTCCCCTCTGAAAAAGATTCCTGCAGAAGCCCATGGGTACACCCAAGAGAAAGTGACAACCAAGAGAAAGTGATAACCCATGACAAACATAAAAAAAAATAATCTGAGTGTATTGTTTATATTTCACGATAAAATCCAGTGTTTTTTTTGCCTTTCAAATTTTGTTAGATAGCACTTTATTTACGAATTATCGTCAACTGCAAATTCTATAATATCGGTCATCATTTTCTATTTAGTTTACTAATGTATTCGCAATTCATCATTTTCACATGTGGCTATGAATCATACGTTCTATAGCTATCCTGTTTTGGATGAAAACTAACGATATTTTTTATATTCGCCATAAACTGATACCAGCATACTAGTACCATGCAATTTTAAATTCGTTTTTTCTATATTCACAGTGATGTTAAAGAAAGAGAGAAGAAAAAAATTGATTTCTTGCACTTCAAAGGAAGTTCAGATAAAAGAATTTCTCCTTTGCTTTGAGCAATGAAACAGCGAGTTCTTCCTCTGCTCCATGTTTGTTGCTGTATTGTTCCTGCACTGAACGCAGTATCTCGTTGGGCAAGAGAGTGTGTAACCCTCTCCGGGAGAGCATTGCCTAAGTCTGCATCCAGGTGCGGTCTGTGGCCTTTCTGGGTTCCATTGGCCGCGGGCTCTACCTCCGACAACAGATAGCTGCAAATGGTACGACCGCTGACAAGTACTGGCCTTATCTACACGTTCAGCGAAGCCTTATCATTGGGGCCTTTCTCGCATTACTTTCCCGTCATCGCCCTCTAGTGGCCGATACCGCCGCCAGCACTAGGGAATATGGTCACCCATTCTGTGTGCTGCAGATAGTTACACATGAACTGGTGCTTCGTGGGCGACGCCTTTAAATGCAGAGACCATGGAAAGAGCTTTGCCTGCGCCTGTGTGTGATGCTTTGTGAGTGTAAGGTGAAAGATGGGAAGAATCGGAGAAAACGAGGATTTTTGGGAGAGGGGGGGGGGTGACATTTTTGGCTGCTGTCTGAAGAAGGAGGCTTCGAGAGATGGGTGCATCAGATTTATATCAGTTTCCCATCGAAGAAGAAACGGTTTTCGAATACCGCACGAGAAACGAGCATTAGGAGTTTTGAAACGATGACGAAAGTTTTGAGTGAGCGAGCGAAAAGTTTGGAAGCAGAAGTTGGGCAGAATATGCTCGGCTGACAAAAGTGGAGGCGAAAATCGGTGCCAGATGATTTCGTTACTAGTCGGAACATTTATGGCAAGATAACATAATGGCAGATTACTTTAAAGAATTGTTTTCCTCGACGATCTATTAAAAACTAGGTTCGATAATATCACTAAGCATAAATAGAGAAAAGGAGCAATTTAATTTTTTTTTGATTAGATAACCAGCAGTTACAGTTTGCACATCTTGAAAATCAGGGAAATATTTTTTTAGAGAATTGAGAAAATCTTCTTTTTTTGCAGTTTGCGTTTTCTCTTTGTGAGACTATTGACGTGAACCCCCCTTTCTTATGAGGGCGGTCCGTCATTAAATTTCTGACTCCCTCCCGTTCTATTTTGGCCGTGCTGTTACTTGTGCAGACTTTCGAGAAGGAAACCTCTGCAATAACCCAAACGTGACTCAATCTTGGAAAAGACAGGGAGTAGTCAGATATTACCATTTAAACATAATTTATTTATAGTACATTGCGAAAAATAAACTTCAGGACCAGGAGTTCCCTTCGGGGAATACAGCCGAACTTACTAGTTCTCAGGCGATGACCGCCTTTACAATTAGACGCCAAACCGTTTAAGCGAAAGTCTTTTCATGTGGCTGAGCTACCAGCTCTAAAGTCCAAGTACGGGGCTATTCCCCAGAACACAGTGGCGGTTAGCAGACTTTGTGGAAAGGGATACCAGATTTATGAATGAGGGTGACCCTACCTGTTGGATGAGGTGGTCGCTGCAGGAGCCTTTGTTGCGAAGATCAGCACTGTCCGTTGAAGGCCCATCGCCTAGGTTTATCTAGAGCAAGAAAGTTAAAACATTTCGAAAACTTCTAAACTATTCACACGAGGCCTTGCCGATTCCCGGCCAAGAAAAGACGTCTTCGCTGTCCAAACACATGGAGACAAGTCCTTTCTCTACTCTTGAGCAGTTCAAAATTGCCGCTTCTCTCCACACCGACCTCTAGCGGTGGTCAGCGTCGTAAGCTGACGCGGGCGCTTGCCATTGGACGTCGGGGGCATCGCTCCGCCTATTCGGCCTCTTTGGTGGCGGGTCCGAACTCTGGGTCCGGAAGTTCTTGGCTCCTGGGGCGATGCCGGACACTGGTGTCATCCAGTTGAACTGGTAAGTTCTTGGAACCGCGATGACTAACCAGGTCTTTGTTCACACTTCGAGAAAAACATATTCAAGGACCTTTTAGCCCAAGTCGTGTCCGCAGGATCAATTCCTGAGGGCACGACACACCTATCCCCCTTTAGCGAGAGAGGAGGACAGGCGGGGCAGGGAAAAGGTCACTGACCGTACTGCACTGAAGATGGCACTATATGGTTGAAGATGATCTCCAGGGTCACCCATCACGATCTGGAATCTGGCCTTTCCTTCATGAGTCCATCTGTTGCAAACAGTCTAAGAGGTCACACAGTTCATATTGTTGCACAACACCAAGAAAGTCCAGTGATTCACAGTTGGGGTCCGGCTGGACCGCTCTGGTGGGCGTCGGTTGCAGGAGGCTCCACAGCACATGAAATAGAGAAAACAGGGAAAAGGGTCACCAATCTGGCTTTCCACATGTACTCAAGTTGCAAACACACAGTCTGTCTTCGTGCTTACCGCCACGTGACTCACTGTTACATAGAACTTAAAAATCTTATGGTACAGATTACACTTCTAATTAGCAAGAACTTCCTGAAGTTAGTTACAATTCCAACAATAAAACAAAAATCCTTTCTCAGTAAAACACTTTATACTACAAAATCATCTAACTATTACTCCTATAATAGCAAAATCATCTACAATTACTCTTATAATGATCATCAAAAATTATCTCTCCATCAATTCATTTAATCCTGACAAAATTACTTCTCAAAAACTCAAATCTCTGATAACAAAATCATTTTTTTTTTTCAAGTTATTCTGACAATAATCATCTCAAATTATCTCTCCATTAATTCATCTAATAGTGACAAAAATACTTCTCAAAAAAAAAATTCATTTAATAGTAACAAAATTACTTCTCAAAAACTCAAATCTCTGATAACAAAATCATTTTTTTTTTTAAGTTACTCTGACAATGATCATTTAAAATTATCTCTCCATTAATTCATTTAATAGTGAACTCACTTTATACTAGCAAGATCATCCAACTATTACTCCTATAATAGCAAAATCATCTACAATTACTCTTATAATCACAAAATCATCTAATTGTTACTCTGACAATGATCATCAAAAATTATTTCTCCATCAATTCATTTAATCGTGACAAAATTACTTCTCAAAAACTCAAATCTCTGATAACAAAATCATTTTTTTTTTCAAGTTACTCTGACAATGATCATCAAAAATTATCTCTCCATCAATTCATTTAATCGTGACAAAATTACTTCTCAAAAACTCAAATCGATAATCAAGACACTTCAAAAAAAAAAACTCAAATCTCCAATAGAAAACTCATTTATAGTTATTTCTCAAATCTCAAGTCTATTATTCAAATGGAGGGCTTTGCACTCGGTCTACACTGTTTCAAATAGCTGCTTCGTTCCTTCCGGCTGATTGATTGATTGAACGTGTGTGTGTGTGGGGGGGGGTGCGTAGAACCTGCTGTCCCGCCAGGTTTCCCAAAGCGTCACCATCTCCACGCCGGCTCGGCCACCGCGCACGGGAGAAATTCTCGTGATTTCTCGCGTGAGCGTTCTATGATTCAGATTTCACTCCTTCGCTGCGCTTGATAGCCGGGGGGGGGAGGGGTGTGAGTGCGCTAGTGTACTGACGGAGACTGTTGAGCAGTGACGGACCAGGGGAGAGGATTTCTGCCGTCCTGGGGCGATGTATTGTGAGGGCGTCCCCTCGCGACGACATTAGCCCATGAGGCGGGCTTCACTTCCTCGAGTTCGTCATGTATCCCAGCATTCCGTGTTTTCAAGCGTCGTCTGCTGCGGGGCGGTCGCTGAGGCAAAGGCGGAAGGGGTGCTGATCCACCGGATGTGTTGACGTCATAGCAAGCCACGGTGTGCGGGTGTGTGTCAGCAGCAGTGGCTGGGGCGACTCTTCCGTCTGGTGCACGTGGTCGAAGGTTGTACGGGTGTGGCTGGGAGCTCGCTGTGGCAGGGCGCGCTCGCGCGTCTGGCGCCGGGCGGCCTGCAACGTGATTCCGTGTGACTCGGGGGTTCGATTCCCAGTCGTCTTCCTCAGATTCCGGCTCAGCGATGGGTCGTGATGGGGGCGTCGGGGGTTTTGGTGTGGGATCTTCTGGGATGGAGGGCTCACCTATCAGGTACGGGCGTCGCTTCCGCAATTTGGTGAGGCGATCGACATGGACTGTCTCCACTTTGTGAGGGTTGGCGACTAAGGCAATTTTATAATTCACTTCGGTGAGGCGTTGCAGCACTCGCCATGGCCCGGTGGACATTTTCGAGAGCTTCCTGGTATTCCTGCGAGGGACCCGTGGGCTATATAAAAACACGAGGTCACCAGGCCGAATACCTTTATCCACGGCCATTTTTCTCCTCTGCTCCTCCTGATTCGTAGCTGCTGTTTCAAGATTCGCTTTCACCAGCTCATACGCTTCATTCAACTCATCCACTTGTCGGTCCAATTCGCCCTGCAGCGCGAACGGCACCCTGTATGCCCGCTGCCTCACGGGGCGGTCGTCTATGAGGTGGATTTCATGGTACACGGCCTCTGTGCCGGTCAATTCGCTGACATCTCTCGCAAAAACATCTCGATTTTTCATTAACAATTTTCCCAGTTTACTCTTCTCTTGAGGCCCAAGATGGTCCAATTGGAAATCTTCCAGGGACAGGGGCGATTTTCTTGTCTTCCGGGGAATGCCAGGAGGTTCTATTTGTTCGGCGTCGAGGGCTTCCAACGTGGCGATGCGCATGTTTTTATTCAGCCAGATAGGGGCCGATGAGGTATTGGCGACCCGGATGTTGAGTCGGCCGCTACCGTCCACGCGGTTCACCGAGCGGGCTACTCGCACGGAACCGGTTTTCAGCTGCTCATGTGGCTGCGCTAAGATCGTGCATCCTCGGAGCTGGGGTGCAGAACACTCGATGAGGGCTATGCGCTCGGCTCGGGGAGGGACGCAGAGCCTCTGTATGATGCGCCCAATGTACGTGGGTGTAGGGGAGGGGGGTGAAGGTTGCTCCTGGGCAGGGTAAGCGGGCAGTGTGAGGGGGGTGCTCCTATGTTCCAATTTCTCGTCCTTCTTCCTTTGCAATGTGCCTGAATGACAATCTATGATGAATCGATGCTTCTTGAGGATATCGTGTCCCATTATCATGTCGTATCGTGGAGTGTCTATATCAAGGGCTACTATGGGGTGCTCAAAACTAATTCCATCAAATGTGAGGGTCACCATGTATCTGCCTATCACTGGAAGGGGGTGGCCATCTACAGTTTTCAAATTATGTTGTGGGGAGACCGTTTTGTGCAGGATTCGGCTTTTCAAGCGCTGAAAACACTGGCCATTCATGACAGACACAGTGGCGCCGGTATCGACGAGGGCCGACACCTCCGTGTCCTCCATGCGGCCAGACACAATAGGTGAATTTTCATCACTACATAGTATGGCACACGGGGCAATGCGGACGGCTGACGCTTCGAGGGGACTCTGGGAAGTGCATCCGGAGCTTCCCTCCCGTTCTAGTTTAAAAGGAGCCGTATGGTGGTTGGTTTGCCGCAACTCCTCTCTACCCTGTTCTCGTGTTTGCTGAGGGGGGGTAAAAGGAAATTCACTCTCTCTCGTCCAGCGGGTCCTCCGTGGGGGTGCTCGGTCTTGATTTTGCTGCCGGTTTCGTCCTGTTTGGTATCGCGGGTCACGTGGGCGTACGGTAGGGGGCGACGCACACTGACGGGCGTAATGGCCCACTCCGCCGCACGCAAAGCACGTGACACCCCGGCGATCCGCCCAGGAGTGCTGCTGTTGCTGGGGCTGATTGGTATGGCTCCTCTCTCGCTGTCCCTCAATCTGGTGAAGGCGCTCCCCTAAACGTACCAAATCTGCCTGGATCTGGCACAGCGGAAAGGCTGCCAACAGATCCTGTAGCTGGGGCAGAGGGTTCGACTCTGTGTTCCTAGCAGGGGTTTCCTCGTCGAGTGCTCGTATGGCTGGCGTTCGTCCGCAGGCACGCTCATTGCTCTCCTCTAGTGTAGCTTTCGCTAAAGCCTCCTTGAAAGTGCGGGGATTATGAGACAATACGACCCTCTTGAGCCGCGGCGCCAGGCCCGCCAAAAACTGGGCAAGGCGCATCTGATCGCCGATTCCCTGATCCTCGCTGTCCCTGTTTCTCCCTGTTGGTCCCAAAAACTGATAGGCCCGGGTCCGAATGCGGGCAGCATACTCCTGGACACTCTCGTTCGCCGCTTGCTGACAACTTGTGAACTCGTGCAGGCGGGTGGCTAATGGCGCCTCACTATCGAACCTTTCCAACACCGCCCTTTTGAAAATGGCAAAATCCTCCTCGTTCCTTAATTCCGGGGATTGGTTAACGAATTCCGCAGCGGCTCCTCGCAGCTTCGAGCGGGCAATGATTGCCATCTCGCTCGGCTGCCATCGTGCGATCCTCCCTACTCCCTCTAATTGTTCGAAAAACGCTGCGGCCGTGCGACTATTATCTCCTTCGTACGGGTTTACTAAGTTTATGAACCCCGCCAGGAGAGGTCCCGTCGTTGGGGACGGCTCCTGGATGGGTGGCGCACTCGCGTCCTGACTCTCCATTAATTCGGGGGGTTTTCTCACTACGCAAATAGTGTGCTGCGTGTTGTGCTGTGTGTTGGGTTTTTTGTACCTCCTAAGTGCAATGGAGGCGCACACAGAAATGCAACTTAACAGTAACACATGAAAAAAAAAAATCACTCCTATCTAAAATATTATGATATAGTCCCTAGTCGAAATCTCTAATACTTCCTTCATACACTCTACACCTGGGCCTAGCTATAGTCTTATACTTATTTCTTAGCACTAAACATTTAATTCAAATCACTTTCTATACTTCAATATAACACTTGTTTTAACAGATGCTCCTGAAATTCCTCGCTCAAAACATAGTATACAATTCTCACTAAAATCACAATTTAAATCACTAAAGTCACTAAAATCACAATATTTAACATTCTTAATTTCTTCACATTCTGCTACTGCCACATTTCAACACAATAATTTTGCAATCTCTAATTATACTCTTTTTCTAGCCGCAATAAACTCAGGTTCGAACATACTTGGGTCACAGAAACCAATTGAAGCTAATCCGTGGTCACCGCGCTAATTTGACGTATTTTTCTTTCTAACCGCAATAACACTCAGGTTCGAAAATCCGTGGTCACGGCACCAATTTGACGTGAACCCCCCTTTCTTATGAGGGCGGTCCGTCATTAAATTTCTGACTCCCTCCCGTTCTATTTTGGCCGTGCTGTTACTTGTGCAGACTTTCGAGAAGGAAACCTCTGCAATAACCCAAACGTGACTCAATCTTGGAAAAGACAGGGAGTAGTCAGATATTACCATTTAAACATAATTTATTTATAGTACATTGCGAAAAATAAACTTCAGGACCAGGAGTTCCCTTCGGGGAATACAGTCGAACTTACTAGTTCTCAGGCGATGACCGCCTTTACAATTAGACGCCAAACCGTTTAAGCGAAAGTCTTTTCATGTGGCTGAGCTACCAGCTCTAAAGTCCAAGTACGGGGCTATTCCCCAGAACACAGTGGCGGTTAGCAGACTTTGTGGAAAGGGATACCAGATTTATGAATGAGGGTGACCCTACCTGTTGGATGAGGTGGTCGCTGCAGGAGCCTTTGTTGCGAAGATCAGCACTGTCCGTTGAAGGCCCATCGCCTAGGTTTATCTAGAGCAAGAAAGTTAAAACATTTCGAAAACTTCTAAACTATTCACACGAGGCCTTGCCGATTCCCGGCCAAGAAAAGACGTCTTCGCTGTCCAAACACATGGAGACAAGTCCTTTCTCTACTCTTGAGCAGTTCAAAATTGCCGCTTCTCTCCACACCGACCTCTAGCGGTGGTCAGCGTCGTAAGCTGACGCGGGCGCTTGCCATTGGACGTCGGGGGCATCGCTCCGCCTATTCGGCCTCTTTGGTGGCGGGTCCGAACTCTGGGTCCGGAAGTTCTTGGCTCCTGGGGCGATGCCGGACACTGGTGTCATCCAGTTGAACTGGTAAGTTCTTGGAACCGCGATGACTAACCAGGTCTTTGTTCACACTTCGAGAAAAACATATTCAAGGACCTTTTAGCCCAAGTCGTGTCCGCAGGATCAATTCCTGAGGGCACGACACTATGAGACTGGTGATTCATTATTGACCGGTGTTTCACAGGCCAATGACGTAATCTGTAGTTCCCAGGTTCGAGTCCCAACTGGGTCAGCGTCGAGATTTCTCTCCGCAAAACTCCCCGCCCTGCCCACGGTCAGTAGGGAACACCGATGGGTTAGGAAAGGCCGCCGTCCGTCGGATGGGACGTTAAGCCGTGGCCGTGTGCGGGAGAGCCATATCCTGTGCACGTTAAAGAACACGTTGGAAGGTCTTGACGGGAGGCTACCTCCCGTCAAGATCTGTCTCCCAATAGCTGTTCCAGTGGGTCCCCTCCTCCAACCTACTCTGAGCCTTCGGGGTCCTTGTAACCTGGCCATTTAGCCCATGGTGTGCAAAATAGTGCCGCTCAGAGGTGAAACAACCCAACCCAACACAGGCCAATGACGAATGACGATCATGAGGACTGTCGAAAAGCGTCAACTGCGCAGTCTCACAATTGCCATTCCCGCTACGCTACTGGTGATTCACACAAACTTTTTTTAAAGGGAGGGGAGTCGTATTCTGCAGTTCCCAGGTTCGAGTCCCAATTGTGTGAGAGTTGAGATTTATCTCTGCTAACTCCCACCCACTCTCGGTGAGGAAGCGAATGCCAATGGGCTTGGCAAGGCCACCATCATTGGATGGAACGTAAAGCTATGGTTGATGTAGAAGAGCCAAACCCTGTGCACGTTAAAGAACATGCTGGTTGGCCTTGGGGGCGGGGGTGGCTCAGTCGGTAGCGCGCCAGGCTCGTAATCTGTAGTTCCCAGGTTCGAGTCCCAGCTGGGTCAGCGTTGAGATTTATCTCCGCAAAATTCCCCGCCCTGCCCACGGTCAGTAGGGGACACCGATGGGCTTGGAAAGGCCGCCGTCCGTCGGATGGGACGTTAAGCCGTGGCCCCGTGTGCGGGAGAGCCATACCCTGTGCACGTTAAAGAACACGCTGGATGGCCTTGACGGGAGGCTACCATCTGTCTCCCAACAGCTGTTCCAGTGGGTCCCCTCCCCCAACCTTCTCTGAGCCTTCGGGGTCCATGTGACCTGGCCATTTAGCCCATGGTGTGCAAAAAAGTGCCGCTAAGAGGTAAAACAACCCAACAACCCAACCCTGGTTGGCCCTGATGGGAGGCTTCCATCTGTCTCCTGACAGCTAACCAGTGAGTCTCCTTCCTGAAGCTTCTCTGAGCCGTTGGGTTCCTTGTGACCTGAGCATTGAACCCATTGTATGCACAAAAGTATCGAATCAGAGGTAAACGGTTAAAATCCCAATCGGGCTGTTTCTCGATTTCTATGCGAATAAACAGCTGCAAGAATTCGATGAGAACTTTGCGAATTTCAAACGAAAAACTATACATGCGTATGTTTTTTGCCTAGAGTAGTTATAAGATTTAAAGATTTCAGAGTTCTGTATAAAACGCACTCTTCTTTATAATGCGCAATGTGTGTTTTTCGGTAAAACTACATTAAGATGAACATTTCTCTTCGACATTAGCTAAATCCCCAAACGGTTTACAATTGCGTAGAAATTAATTCTAAACTAATTGGGAATAGGTCATTCAGTCTTCTGCTGAAGGTGAAAAAAAATATTGAATTTTTTGTTGGTGTCCTATAGAGAGTAAAAAAATACTCGGAACATAAAAAAATGTTGGCAGCAGAGAACAACGTGACGAAAAAATGACTTTTTGTTTTTCTATCGTCCCCTAACAAATTGTTTGCCCAAAATATCAATGCGGAACCTCTTAGTACTGTTGCTGTCATATTTCTTCTCAATTTTTGTCATATTTCTTCATTTTTTTTTGAGCGACTGTCGCTCAAAAAAGTCGCTCAAAAAAGTATCCGAACACTATGGTTGATTGCAGAATTCAGAAAAAATATCTGGCAACGATTTTTTTTAGGAATTAGTGATCTGGCAACCTTCGTGTCACTGATTACAGAATTCAGGAAAAAAATCTGGAGCGTGTACAGCAACTGTACACGCTCCAGTTACCGTTCACAGCAAACTGGAGCGTGTTCAGTTACTGCACACGCTCCAGTTTGCTGTGAACGGTAACTGCACACGCTCAATATTTCCGTGAGTGAGCCCACACGATCCAGGTCTTTGTGAGCTCACATGATCCAATGTGCTGTGAACATTAACCGCAACCGCTCCAGTTTGCTGTGAACGGTAACTGCACACGCTCAATATTTCTATGAGTGGGCCCACACGATCCAGGTTTTTGTGAGCTCACACGATCCAATGTGCTGTGAACATTAACCGCAACCGCTCCAGTCTGCTGTGAACGGTAACTGCACACGCTCAGTATTTCCGTGAGTGAGCCCACACGATCCAGGTTTTTGTGAGCTCACACGATCCAATGTGCTGTGAACATTAACGCAACCGCTCCAGTTTGCTGTGAACGGTAACTGCACACGCTCCATATTCATTGCATTATATATTCATACGCATTATATACATTTAAAAAGTATCCGAACACTATGGTTGATTGCAGAATTCAGAAAAAATATTTGCCAACGTTTTGTTTTAGAAATTAGTGATCTGGCAACCTTCGTGTCACGTGACGCGAAGGTTGCCAAATCACTAATTTCTAAAAAAAAAAAGTTGCCAGATATTTTTTCTGAATTCTGTAATCACCAATAGTGTTCGGATACTTTTTTGAGCGACTGTACACTAGGTGTTCAAATAGAAAAACATTTTGTCCTTTCACCTCCCTATAGTCTTGCAATAATAAAAGAGCAACTTCTGCGTCGATAAATTAATCGTAATTTTTAAATTAAAATTTTTTTTATTTTTATTTTGAAAGAAAGAACAAAATCATATTTTCAGTGTTTTGTTTTCAGAGTAAATGTATAAAAATTGTTATTGTAGGGGGGCGGGGGTGGCTCAGTCGGTAGCGCGCCAGGCTCGTAATCTGTAGTTCCCAGGTTCGAGTCCCAGCTGGGTCAGCGTTGAGATTTATCTCCGCAAAATTCTCCACCCTGCCCACGGTCAGTAGGGGACACCGATGGGTTTGTAAAGGCCGCCGTCCGTCGGATGGGACGTTAAGCCGTGGCCCCGTGTGCGGGAGAGTCATACCCTGTGCACGTTAAAGAACACGCTGGATGGCCTTGACGGGAGACTACCATCTGTCTCCCAACAGCTGTTCCAGTGGGTCCCCTCCCCCAACCTTCTCTGAGCCTTCGGGGTCCATGTGACCTGGCCATTTAGCCCATGATGTGCAAAAAAGTGCCGCTCAGAGGTAAAACAACCCAACCCATGTTATTGTAGGTTTTAAGTAATGAGCAAGATTTAATAAAAATCGAAATCAAACATCGAAAATATTCAAAAAGATTTTAAATAAAAAATCTTTTTGAAAACTCATCAGGGCGGGCATTTCACTGAATAACGCTTCAAAATAGTTAAGAGTAGAAATATTCTGCAATTGGTGGACACCTGAAAGTCGAGAGTGGAAAGATATTCTGGGGCTTTTCTAAGGAAAAACACTAGGATACGGGGATACTAACCAGATTTACGGGGGTAGGTGTGTCTCGGGACCCCCTGTTCCACCAGGTACGGCTCTGCCTAAGTTGTACTTTTTCATTGGGCAAGGAGCTGAATGGATAGGTCACAAGGACCCTAAAGGTTTACGCCAGCACTGAAGAAAGAGACCATTAAGAGAGCTCCCGTCAAAATACTCCAGAATGCATTTTGATGAAAGAAATTATCTCTAAAAACAAATATCAGCTAAAACTAAAAAGGCTAAAAAAAAGGTATGTTTTCCGATCCCCTCTGGGTCTAAGGGGTCAGCTCATTGTTGGCAATGGACACTTCGTGACATTCACATTCAACCAGCAAACTTTATCCTTAGCAGAAAGATGTACAAAATGGGACATATCTGCCAATGCTTGGTTGACGAAATTTCTATTGGGAAAAATTGAAACGTTTGAGTAATTGTTACCGTTCGGTTTTACTGAAACTGGGACATTTCTTCTCGGATATCCCCCCTCCTCCCACACAGGAAATTTAACTACATTTACTAATTTAATGTTATTCAGTTGTTAAACGGCGCAACAGGTATGACACATGCATAACGGGATAATTCACAGTAGATGGTAGAAGCAAAAATTTCCCCACTGTAAACGTGTCGGACCGTCCCGTGGCCGAGTGGTTAGCGTATTTAACTACTGATCTACGGGACCTGGGTTCGAGCCCCGGGTAAGGCATGGATGTATGTGTTGTTTTCTGCTGAGGCCCTGCCATCGTCTCAGATCTTCTACTGTGGCACATAAACTGACAGGCTCCTGTCAGACCTCTGTGGCAAGCAGCTGCTTGAGGGGGTATTTATTTTTTTTAAACGTGTCGAGTACAGATTGCAAAGTTATTCTGCATAGATTGACCATAAGTCTATATCTCCCGAGAGTTGTGGCTTTTCGTCGAAAAAGGCTAATTCGAAACCTATACTTGAGGTGTTTGCGGCACAGTTCGTATTTCGCCGACAACGCTCAGTTACACTGCCAGTATGCACTGACTCTTTGGTACTCAGTCCAAACCGCGTAATTCCCAAAACAAGTCCATGCAAATGAAAAAAAAATGACGTAAGTACAATGACCGCATTATTTCCAAAACTTGTTAATTAAATCCAAGTAAATTGAGAGCCGACTGTATATGGCCATCAAAAGCAGACTCATTTAGATGTCCAGAAAAAAAATTTTCAGAACACCAGGATCGAATTCTGTCAACACGGTTTTCGAAATAGGGATCTGGAACGCACCAACTCTATTTAAATTATCCTTAATGTGAAATTCATGTTCGACTAACACGATTTTTTTTCTTTTTGAAGGCCTCACCTATCGTATGAGTTGGGTCCTGGGTGTACTCCTTCATCGAAAAGCGTTGTGGATGAAATGAAAATGGAAAGAAAGGTAAATTCGTTGCCTCCCATTGTTACACTTCGACAAATGGCCACAACGAGAAGTTGGTGGCTGCTGAGTTCCACGAAAAGAATTATTACATTAGACATCTTTCTGCAGCCATTTCAGGTAGTCCGCCAGGAGTCCTGGTGAGCGCTTTCCAGAGTCGAGACTAATAAATGCGCAGAGATTAATTTCATAAAGGAAGACATATAAGTGGAAGAAGGTTACGCAAAATAAAAATTAAATGAGAAATAAACCTGATGAACATGACCTTGTTTTCTTCGTCTGACAACAGAATAGATGTCATTAAATGTGCTCGACATTCAGAAGAAAAACATCCTTCAGAGTCACCAAGCAGACAGTCCATTTCAAAGGCATCTCGCAAACAGCGCCGGCCATCTCATTAAACAAATGGCTTGGCTATTTTTAAGACGACCATCCCTTGTTCATCACGCTTTCCCTGAGCATCTCATCTCCATAGCTTTCGTTTATTATAATTGCCGGTGTTGAGATGCTGGAGACCTATCTTTAATTACAGCGAACATGGCTTCCGAGGGAGAACTGGTCTTCCCTTCGCTAGCACTCAAAGGAAAGCGTTAATTAAAACCGTGAGCAATTATTATTACAACACAATTATCCATTTAATTTAAAGCTAATGTAAAGCGCTTAACTTTACTGCCGGAGCATCATCATCATCTGCTGCTGCTGCTGAGGATGCCACCAGTTGGAGTAATGAAGACAGAAAACTGTGACCGCTGAAAGATGGAAATGACTCTCCCTCCTCTCTCTCCTCTCCCTCCTTACTCTCTCTCCCACGCGCTTTCTCTTCCTCCCGGGTCAGACTTTGCTTCTGGCGGACGGCGAATGCCTAGATGACTGCGAACCATTAGGGTTATTGATTTCGCAGTAGGACACCAAGAATTCTCGTGTTGGGAAATGTGTTGGACTTATTCGGAATTTGGAGCAGGAACGGAAAGCGATTTCGAATGGAATATGCACTTCGGAAACATCATACTCTTTCACCTGGACATTAGGAAGATGGGGAATGACTTGATAAGGAGATATGGAACAGCAGCAGTTGGACATTAGAAAAATAAAAAAAACGGTTCGGTGAGGAGAGAGGAACAGCGCTAGCAAGCTATTTGGTACAGTCGCTCAAAAAAGTATCCGAACACTATGCTTGATTACAGAATTCAGAAAAAATATCTGGCACGATTTTTTTTTAGAAATTAGTGATCTGGCAACCTTTGTGTTAAAGGAACCTTCGTCCAACGAAGGTTGCCAGGTCACTAATTTCTAAAAAACTCGTTGCGAGATATTTTTTCTGAATTCTGTAATCAACCATAGTGTTCGGATATTTTTTTCAGCGACTGTAGGTGGTCATATTATTTTGATACTAGATCGTGTGGGCTCACTCACGGAAATATTGAGCGTGTGCAGTTACCGTTCACAGCAAACTGGAGCGTGTGCAGTAACTGCACACGCTCCAGTTTGCTGTGAACGGTAACTGGAGCGTGTACAGTTGCTGTTCACGCTCCAGATATTTTTCCTGAATTCTGTAATCACGTGACACGAAGGTTGCCAGATCACTAATTTCTAAAAAAATCGTTGCCAGATATTTTTCTGAATTCTGTAATCAACCATAGTGTTTGGATACTTTTTTGAGCGACTGTACCTAAATAAAGTGCCTAATGGGAAATCCACGTAAGGCCACAAGGATCCCAAGTGCTCAGAGCTACGCAGGAGAAAGGAATCCGCTGGACAACTGTTAAGAGGCAGATAAAAGTATCCAGTCAAAACCGTTCAGCCTTGACGTACACGAGTTCTGGCTCTTTTGAACACTGAGCCACACCTTAAAGACTCATCCGATAGACGAAAGCTGTTCCAAATTCTACAATTTATTAATCCCAAAATATGGTTAAGAGTACTATTTTTTCTAAACTTAAAGCAAAGCGAAAAGTTTTGTAACATATAGTAGTTTTTATTTTGACAATAATGTTACCAACGAACCTTTTCCTGAACAACTGGGGGGCGGGGGTGGCTCAGTCGGTAGCGCACCAGGCTCGTAATCTGCAGTTCCCAGGTTCGAGTCCCAGCTGGGTCAGTCGTTGAGATTTATCTCCGCAAAGCTCCCCGCCCTGCCCACTGTAGTAGGGAACACCGATGTGCTTGGAAAGGCCGCCGTCCGTCGGATGGGACGTTAAGCCGTGGCACCTTGTGCGGGAGAGCCATACCCTGTGCACGTTAAAGAACACGCTTGATGGCCTTAACGGGAGGCTACCATTTGTCTCCCAACAGCTGCTCCAGTGGGTCCCCTCCCCTAACCTTCCCCGAGCCATCGGGATCCTTGTGACCTGGCCATTTAGCCCATGGTGTGCAAAAAAGTGCCGCTCAGAGGTTAAACAACCCAACCTGAACAACTGAGCAAAAGATCTTTAAATTCCGCATTAATGTACAAACAAAATATGCTGAATTAAAAAATTTCCAAGGACAAGAAAACAACAAAAAAAAAAAAATCGGTATTGAAAGAGTTGAACTGAATTCAGCAGATGTTATTATTCGTGAATTATCCTTCGCAAAGCCCGTCCCATGTTTGGATTCCGAATGTTGTAAGAAGATGAGCATGTAGACTGAACCTCGTCCTTTTCCATATGAATGCACTCCCTTTCTCAGAAGAGCAAGGATTTCTTTGCGCCACGAGAAGAGGAAACGAGGCCATGGCTCTGCGTCCATCTGAATGCTCTAAGTATGCATTACCTGTCATAAACACAGAGTCCATTCTGTAACCATTGACAAACGAGGTGGAGCAGCAGTTGTCTTACAAATGCTGTCTGCTCAAACGTTCTTCTCGGAAAGGAACGTAAGAGGCTTCTTTTTTCCTGCAAGGAGAGCTTTTCTAGCAGAATAATTTGCGCTGTAGTTCGATTTATTTCCATCTTTTTTTTCGTTTTTAACGCAGATGTTTTTTATTATTATTTATTAAATTCCCGCAACTCCTTTCAATTTTATGTTTCTGACATTTCTCGAGAGTTATGCACAAACTTCCCACGAATGACTAAGCAGACAACTGAAACAGCCAACTAGACACGATACCGACTTATTTAAGAGTAGACAGAGTTATTTATGAAAAAGTTGTTTTTTTCGTTTTCATGTGCAATGGTTTACTGTTCGCTTTGTTAACGATAGTTTTTTTTCTAAGAAATGAAAAGTGGATCTTTAGCAAATGCAAGATTTTTGAAAAATGTAATAAAGGTATTACAGTATGCAGTTCTCGCTTGAAAATAGATAACGTTTTCTCTCTGGTCTTAGTTTGTTATTTTACCCTCTTTCTTCTGACTATTCTTGTACGTGACTGGAACCTTTAGGGGCGGGGGTGGCTCAGTCGGTAGCGCGCCAGGCTCGTAATCAGTAGTTCCCAGGTTCGAGTCCCAGCTGGGTCAGCGTCGAGATTTATCTCCGCAAAATTCCCCGCCCTGCCCACGGTCAGTAGGGGACACCGATGGGCTTGGAAAGGCCGCCGTCCGTCGGATGGGACGTTAAGCCGTGGCCCCGTGTGCGGGAGAGCCATACCCTGAGCACGTTAAAGAATACGCTGGATGGCCTTGACGGGGGGGGGGGGGGGCTACCATCTGTCTCCCAACAGCTGTTCCAGTGGGTCCCCTCCCCAAACCTTCTCTGAGCCTTCGGGGTCCATGTGACCTGGCCATTTAGCCGATGGTGTGCAAAAAAGTGCCGCTCAGAGGTAAAACAACCCAACCCAACTGGAACCTTTAGGTGGTCTAGGTACTCTTCAATAAAAGATTTATTCAAGTTCAAATATGCTGAGGCGGGGGTTGTCTCAGTAGATAGCGCGCCAAGTTAGTAATCTGCAGTTCGTAGATTCGAGCCCCAGCTGTGCGATCGTTGAGAATTATCTCCTCTAAATCCCTATCCATAACTCAGTCTAGAAACCGACGTCCGTCGGCTGGGACATTAAGCCTTGTTCCGTTGCAGGAAGCATCCCTGTGCACGCATTAAAGAACAAACTGGATGGTCTTGACTGGAGGCTTGTCTCCTAATGGCTGTCCGTGGGTCCCCTAACCAACTCTGATCCCTTGTAACCTTAAAATTTCTCCCATTATGTGTACAAAAGTGTTGCTCAGAGAAAAATCCCCCAAATCAAATGTGCTTTCTTGCTTTTGGCAAGCCTTTGTCTCTCATATGACGGAGAACAAATAATTCTCTGAGTTGATTTTTTTTCTTTTTTGAACCAAATAATCGTAAAAGTAGAACATTGTGAATCGGATGGGTAAAACATAACTTTACTTATTTCCTCTAACTTCTTTGCAACTATGAGATGCTGATTAAAATTTTCATCGTATATTTCTCCCTTATTTCCTTTTTTTTTGTGAATGTATAAATAGCATGGTTCTTTATTTTCTTTCTCTATTTTTTGCTAATGTCCAGATCGTGCTTTTATCGTCTTCTATTTTTGTAATCTCCAGCTAGAGCTGATCCTTACCACTTTATCAGCCTTTTCCCTATCTCATCTCCAGCTGATGCTGTTCCTATCTCGTTGCTAACATTTCTCTTTTTCTCTAACCTCCAGTTGATGCTGGCTTATCTCTGTACGAAGTTGTTGTTCGTTTTCTGGTGTTCATCTAGTGTTGTTCTTATCTCCTTATCAAGCTGTTCTCTATTTCTTTAATATCTCGAAGGTGCTGTTCCTCATCTCCTTGGAGCTGGTGCTGCTTTATCTCTTTGCCAAATTTTTTATTTTCTAGTGTCCAGTTGATGCTGCTCTTTTACTTACAGTCGCTCAAAAAAGTATCCGAACACCGTGGTTGATTACAGAATTCAGAAAAAATATCTGGCAACGATTTTTTTAGAAATTAGTGGTCTAGTAACCTTTCTGTCACGTGACACGAAGGTTGCCAGATCACTAATTTCTAAAAAAAACGTTGCCAGATATTTTTTTCTGAATTCTGTAATCAACCGTAGTGTTCGGATACTTTTTTGAGCGACTGTAAATGCCAAAAAAGGGTAAAATTGTTGCTTACCGAAATCTTAAGTGTGGTGGGGATGGGGGAACTAGTGAACTACACATTGGCTGCCATATTCTTAATCTTGGAAGTGAGCATTATATATTGGAATCGAAGGTTTTTGAACAAAATCCTCCCATACATTTTCGAAAAAGGAAAAGACTTTTCTAAGAGAAGGCCAGATAACTGGAAATTTGAGAGGATTTTGGTTTCATGCCATATATGAAATGGTAAACTGTTTATTTTAAATGAGCAGGGATTTAGTGAATTTTTTTTTTCAACTGATATCTCTTACAGTTCTTTATAAGACAAATCGGTAGCTGATTTTCGTCATAGGGTTGGATTGTTTTACCTCTGAGCGGCACTTTTTTGCACACCATGGGCTAAATGGCCAGGTCACATGGACCCCGAAGGCTCAAAGATGGTTGGGGGAGGGGACCCACTGGAACAGCTGTTGGGAGACAGATGGTAGCCTCCCGTCAAGGCCATCTAGCGTGTTCTTTAACGTGCACAGGGTATGACTCTCCCGCACACGGGGCCACGGCTTAACATCCCATCCGACGGACGGCGGCCTTTCCAAGCCCATCGGTGTTCCCCTACTGAGAGTGGGCAGAGCGGGGAGTTTTGCGGAGATAATTCTCAACGCTGGCCCAGCTGGGACTCGAACTACAGATTACGAGCCTGGCGCGCTACCGACTGAGCCACCCCCGCCCCTTTCGTCATAGCAATCGACATCAATATCAATTACCTTGGATGTGTTTTCGTCTCCAAACAACCCAGATCGATTGGTGTCTAGTTACCAACGAATCAGACCGAAATGAAGCAAGCATCATATTCTAGAAGGAGTCTGAAGAGGTCAGAGAAAAAAACTCTCGACTCTGCGTTACTGCTAATAACCACCAAGTCCGGATTCTTGCCTCTGCACTGGATGTTGGAGCAGACAACCTATTTATAGATCGGCACTGCAGAGCAGTATCTAAGAGTAGGCAAGTGTGGGGACTTCTGGAGAATTATCGAGACACTTTTCTGTCATTTCTTCCGCTGCATGACGTGATCGTGTCACGTAATCCAACAGCGGAATGACGCAAAGCAAAAAAATGAAAGCAAAATAAGTTTTGTTCTCTAACGGAAAAAAAAAAAACTTTCCCAGATGGCGCAAAGGCGAACATTTCACTCTGCAACTGAATTCGAGTTGCTTTCATCGCTTTATGCCAGACTAATAAGATCTTTATTTGCAGGAAACGACCACCTTTGGGGACGAATGTCTGCTGTAGCGAAGCTTCAAGAACTAGGAGGCGCTTGGCAGATCAGAAAAGTAATTTCGTTCCTTCTCTTCTTCTTCTTTTTATTGGATTCCAAAAGATATATTGAAGAAGTAAACCATCCACAGTACCATTCTAAAAAGTAATAACACCCAATGTTGTTATCAATTTGAAACACTTTTCTCCATCTCTCTTGAAGGAATGTCATAAATACCATAACGGAATGATGAGTCGAATATTGTCGGGAGCAAACGCTTCCTGCAGTGCAAAGAAGCTTGTCATAGGAGTGAATATTTAGATGCCATTTATCTGTTCTTTATGGGGCGGGGTGGCTCAGTCGGTAGCGCGCCAGGCTCGTAATCTGTAGTTCCCAGGTTCGAGTCCCAGCTGGGTCAGCGTTGAGATTTATCTCCGCAAAATTCCCCGCCCTGCCCACGGTCAGTAGAGGACACCGATGGGCTTGGAAAGGCCGCCGTCCGTCGGATGGGACGTTAAACCGTGGCCCCGTGTACGGGAGAGACATACCCTGTGCATGTTAAGGAACACGCTGGATGGCCTTGACGGGAGGCTACCATCTGTCTCCCAACAGCTTCCTCCCCCAACCTTCTCTGAGCCTTCGGGGTCCATGTGACCTGGTCATTTAGCCCATGGTGTGCAAAAAAGTGCTGCTCAGAGGTAAAACAACCCAAAACCCTGTTCTTTACGAGAATGCGTTCGTAGCGATATGCACTTAGAATTGATTTCTTTTAAAGTATTGATAAAAATTTCTAAAAGTAATCAATGGAATTTTGGTAATACATTGGAAGTTTCTGGTAAATGTTTTTGTTACTTAAAATGGTTTTATTAATGCATTTCAAAAATATGTTTAGAATCATTGGCAAGAAAAGACCGTTATAATATGCTAGGGTGGAAAGAAAGGATTTTTTTCAATTAAAAATATAATTGATTATTCCAGTGGATTAGTGTGAGATTTCACATTCCCTCGGTCGTATTATAATGAGAAGTTCTTGTCAGATCTTTACGGTAACTTTTGTCTGAAGGGAATTTTTTTTTCAAAGCAGAAAATTCTTACTGATAACGTTGTTGCGTGGATTGACTACAAAAAAATTTTTTTTTCGTCTGCAAATTTCTCAACATCTTTCTGGGGCATCGTACTTTTCTAAATTCAAACACAAAATTTTCAAGTGAAAAAAAAAAGTGCTTGGCTACACATCAAGGCACCCGGATTGAAGTCCCGGATAAGGCATGGGCGTTCCTTTTCTGTGTTGTCTTTGTGCGGAGGTCACGCCTTTCCTACAAATCTCGTCTATGCAGTCTCGGTTCTGGAAAAAAAAAAGAGTCGAGGAGGCGGGACTGGGGTGCGAGGGGAACAAGAAACACAATCGAGACGGAAAAATGTAAAAGGAAGAAACTTGATTTACAAAGCAGTATAACAGTTCCACCTCCGTTATACGAATCTTTAAATATTTCTTGAAAATTTCACGAAATGTAAATAAGTTGAAAACTTGTTTACCTCTATTACCTTTACTATCATTCTGAGCGGGAGGGCCTTAGTCCCATTGCCCCTAGGGGCGGGGGTGGCTCAGTCGGTAGCGCGCCAGGCTCGTAATCTGTAGTTCCCAGGTTCGAGTCCCAGCTGGGTCAGTGTTGAGATTTATCTCCGCAAAATTCCCCGCCCACGGTCAGTAGGGGACACCGATGGACTTGGAAAGGCCGCCGTCCGTCGGATGGGACGTTAAGCCGTGGCTCCGTGTGCGGGAGAGCCATACCCTGTGCACATTAAAGAACACACTGGATGGCCTTGATGGGAGCCTACCATCTGTCTCCCAACAGCTGTTCCAGTGGGTCCCCTCCCCCAACCTTCTCTGAGCCTTCGGGGTCCCTGTGACCTGGCCATTTAGCCCATAGTCTGCAAAAAAGTGCCGCTCAGAGGTAAAACAACCCAACGTTAAAGAACACGCTAGATGGCCTTGACGGGAGGCAACCATCTGTCTCCCAACAGCTGTTCCAGTGGGTCCCCTACCCCAACCTTCTCTGAGCCTTCGGGGTCCATGTGACCTGGCCATTTAGCCCATGGTGTGCAAAAAAGTGCCGCTCAGGTGTAAAACAACCCAACGTTAAAGAACACGCTGGATGGCCTTGACGGGAGGCAAACATCTGTCTCCCAACAGCTGTTCCAGTGGGTCCCCTCCCCCAACCTTCTCTGAGCCTTCGGGGTCCATGTGACCTGGCCATTTAGACCATGGTGTGCAAAAAAATGCCGCTCAGAGGTAAAACAACAACAACCCATTGCCCCCCTCCCCCAAAGCTTCGGACCTACTTCTATGGCATATTGTACTGACTAGCTTCTGTCAGATCTCTATGGAAAGCAGCTGCTTGAGAGAAATTCATAAATATTCAAATGTTCAGTATCTACTTCGATGTCTTTCAATGCCATCGTCAGAATTTTTTTTCCCGATTTCAGTCAAAAAGACAGAAAAAAAAAATATATTTAACACTTAAGCAAGTGTGAACAAAAAAATAAATGAATAAATTCACCTCGAGGCATACGGAATCTCATGGTTAGGCGCCAATTGTTCGATTAGTTGAGCTGAGGTGGAAGCGAGTCACAGTTGATTGGATAATGTTACAGCCAATGAGAGTTCAAGTTTATTGCGGCAAAATTCAACAATGTATTTAAATAATATGGGTGAAATGTGTATTTTGAAGCAGCTTGCTCCAATCACTCAGTGTTTTATAATTTTATCATTAAGAGTTGGGTTGGATTGTTTTACCTCTGAGCGGCACTTTTTTGCACACCATGGGCTAAATGGCCAGGTCACATGGACCCCGAAGGCTCAGAGAAGGTTGGGGGCGGGGACCCACTGGAACAGCTGTTGGGAGACAGATGGTAGCCTCTCGTCAAGGCCATCCAGCGTGTTCTTTAACGTGCACAGAGTATGGCTCTCCCGCACACGGAACCACGGCTTAACGTCCCATTCGACGGACGGCGGCCTTTCCAAGCCCATCGGTGTCCCCTACTGACCGTGGAAAGGGTGGGGAATTTTGTGGAGATAAATCTCAACGCTGACCCAGCTGGGACTCGAACCTGGGAACTACAGATTACGAGCCTGGCGCGCTACCGACTAAGCCACCCCCGCCCCTTATCATTAAGAAATTTAGTGACAGTCATGAGAGAGACATTTAACTTCAGCAATTAAGGAAGTGAAAAAAGAACCCACTGATCAGTTCCGAATACCTCCTAGTTATGCGATGACTTCTCCCACGCATGAGCCAAGGGAGTGAATATTCCCATTCGATTAAGTTCTACTTGAAAGGAGTTCGCATTGTCCTGTGCCATTCAACTTGCTGTCTTCTTTTGCATTCACAGCGATCATTGGCTCATTGGAAGCCAACATCTTCGCTGTTCTATTCTGATGATACTGGGAATGGGGAAAAAACTGTCTCGTGCCGGTTGGGATCCGAACTCACGACCTCTTGATAACATGCCAGGTTCTCTGACCGCTGAGCTAAAGGTAAATAATAAATAAATAAATACCCCCTCAAGCAGCTGCTTGCCACAAAGGTCTGACAGGAGCCTGTCAGTTTATATGCCATAGTAGGAGGTCTGAGAGGATGGCAGGACCTCAGCAGAAAAACGACACACACATCCATGCCTTAACCGAGGCTCGAACCCAGGTCCCTTAGATCAGTAGCGAAGCGCGCTAACCACTCCGCCATGGGACGGCTAAAAAAATACCCCTTCAAGCAGCTGCTTGCCACAGAGGTCTGACAGGAGCCTGTCAGTTTATATGCCTTAGTAGGAGGTCTGAAAGGATGGCAGGACCTCAGCAGAAAAACGACACATACATCCATGCCTTACCCGGGGCTCGAACCCAGGTCCCTTAGATCAGTAGCCAAGCGCGCTAACCACTCGGCCATGAGACGGCTAAAAAAATACCCCTTCAAGCAGCTGCTTGCCACAGAGGTCTGACAGGAGCCTGTCAGTTTATATGCCTTAGTAGGAGGTCTGAAAGGATGGCAGGACCTCAGCAGAAAAACGACACATACATCCATGCCTTACCCGGGGCTCGAACCCAGGTCCCTTAGATCAGTAGCCAAGCGCGCTAACCACTCGGCCATGGGACGGCCGCTACAGGTTACTGATCAAAATTTCCCCTGTTGCACTTGTTAAGGCCATAGCCTAGTCTAAAGAGGCCATTTTCCTAAAGAGGCCATATTAAAAGTTTGGTAAAAAGGTTCTGATAAAGAAACATTTGGTGAAAAGGTTCTAATAAAAAAGTTTGATAAAAAAGTTCTTTGGGGCAAAACTGCTCTTAATAAAATGGAGGTAAATATTTGACAAATTTATGAGTTAAATAAGCGAATGTAAAAGACAGATATTATAGTTGAGGAGCAAATCTGATGAGTAATTGCAAATAATTGAAATTGGGAAAGTTCTTCTTTCGCTTTAATGGTGAGAAATTTTCTTTATTTTATATCAAGCGTAGTTGTCTCTCTTCTAACGCAGAATATAAAGCGCAGGTCGTAAGCAGGCGACGCGACAGATATGAGAAAGTTTCCTGGAGAGGGAAGATCCATCAGACGAAGCAGCGGAGGAGGAGGAAGTATGAAACAGAGGAAGGAGGATGCTGAGAAATGATAGGGAGGAGAGAAGAGCGCCGAAGAAAAGGGAGAGTTTTTACGAAGGAGAAGAGAGAAAGAGAAACTGATAAGTCCTGCAATGCGGAGAGCTGAAAAACTTGCACTTCCTTCAGAAATAAATCATCTGTGAGAATATAAATTGGAGTTAGAAAAGAGAAGACGGTGTGGAAAGGTTTCTGTGTTTGCTTCGCAGTCTGATGTTCTGCCTCAAGAAGGATTAGGCTGAAAAACACTTTCGAGAAATTAATTCATTCCCGAGACAAAAGCCGTAGAAAGCGGAGAAAATGTTGCGCATCTCCAGCGCGTAGCTCTTCGTAGCAACTGACAGGATCGATTTCGTGTTGTTGTTTGTTGTATAAGTGCAAAGCATACGGAAGCTGCTATCCTTTAAACTAGAGTAAATGGCGGATATTTAAACGAATTACTGAGCTAATTTTATTAGCTTGTTGCAAGAGTTTCCGGTGTTATTCGTTTCCGAGGAGCAGGCTCAGTTAACTCTCTGAGGGAGCAAGAATTAATTGCGCCGTTGCTGAGGTATTCTAATGGAGTTCCCTTTGAATGTCAATGTGGAAACAAAATGTAATTCTCTTCGCCAGAGAGAGAGAGAGGCTTCGTTGGGGAAATTGTTTCTGCTGGCAATTCGTTCTTCTTTTATTCACCGTAGCGGAGGAGGAGGAATTTCGTCTCTCATTTGCAGAAGCAGTGGGATATTAAAGTTCGAAGAAAGTGGTTTCGAAGCGGAAAACGAAGCTTAGAGAAAATGGTTTCTTCCCTGATTAAAAACAAATACGACGCACAATTACTGAAATAAGACTGAATTTATTTTTATTCAAATCATCTCTTGATTTCATCTTTCACTTGCTCTCAGCAATTTGTTATCGAACACAGTGGTTCTCTCTCAACTTCGAGGTCGAGAACTCAATGGGTTGTTTTATCGCTGAACGGCACTTTTTTGTACATAGTTGGCTAAATGGCCAGGTCACAAGGACCCTGAGGTTGCAGAGAAGGTTGGGAAGGGACCCACTGGTTTGGGTTGTTGTTTTACCTCTGAGCGGCACTTTTTTTCGCACAATGGGCTAAATGGCCAGGTTACAAGGACTCCGAAGGTTCAGAAAAGGTTGGGGGAGCCACTGGAACAGCTGTTGGGAGACAGATGGTAGCCTCCCGTCAAGGTCATCCAGCGTGTTCTTTAACGTGCACAGGGTATGGCTCTCCCGTACACGGGGCCACGACTTAACGTCCCATCCGACGGACGGCGGCCTTTCCAAGCCCATCGGTGTCCCCTATTGACCGTGGGCAGGGAATTTTGTAGAGATAAGTCTAAACGCTTACCCAGCTGGGACTCGAACCTGGAAACTACAGCCTGCGGAAGAGCCATATTACACGTTAAATAGCACCTAGATAGTCTTGATGGGAGGCTACCATCTTTCTCCTTATAGCTGTCTAATGGATCATCTTCCCCTATTCGATCGCTGAACTCTTGGGGTCCTTGTGACCTGGCTATTTAGTCCATTGCATACACAAAAGTGCTTCTCAGCGATAAAACTATTTATTTTTATTAGTTTCGGAGGTGGTACCTATTGCCTAAGTTTGCATTATAAACTTTATCATGTATGATATTATAAAAGCAATAACGATGTCTGGAGGAGTTCATAGCTGACACGCGGTCAGGACATTTTAAAGGGCGACATAAACGCTAAAGCTACAATCTGGAAATGAGTGTGGGGAATTCCTGAAGGTGGAATATATGGGAAAATACATTTTTGCTGAAGTTCATCAGCTAAAAAATCCATTTCGGTTTCTCTGATGAGTTAAGAATCTAGCAATCATTTTTGCTCACGAATTTCTGTAGCCAGGCGTCAAAAGCAACAAATATTTTTAATTTAGTGCAACAGAAATATTTGCGTGCAAAGAAATGTTACCTACCTAAAATCTCTGTAGGTTTTGATGAAGAATATTCATTTTGAGTAGGATTTGTATTGGACTGTTTTATCTCTGAGCGGCATTTTTTTGCACACCATAGGCTAAATGGCCAGGTCACAAAGACCCCGAAGGCTGAGAGAAGGTTGGGGGAGGGGACCCACTGGAACAGCTGTTGGGAGACAGATGGTAGCCTCCCGTCAAGGCCATCCAGCGTGTTCTTTAACGTGCACAGGATATGGCTCTCCCGCACACGGAGCAAAGGCTTAACGTCCCATCCGACGGACGGCGGCCTTTCCAAGCCCATCGGTGTCCCTTACTGATCGTGGGCAGGGCCAGGAATTTTGCGGAGATAAATCTCAACGCAATCGTCCCATGGTCGAGTGGTTAGCACGCTTGGCTACTGATCTAAGAGTCCTGGGTTCGAGACCCGACTAAGACATGGATGTTTTACTGCTGAGTTCCTGCCATCCTCTCAGATCTTCTACTTTGGCATATAAACTGACAGGTCCTGTCAGACCTCTGTAGCAAGCAGCTGCTTGAGAGGGTATTTATTTCTTATTTTTTAAGTCTCAACGCTGACACAACTCTGACTCGAACCTGGGAACTACATATCACGAGCCTGGTGCACTACCGACTGAGCCACCCTCGCCCTATTTTGAGTATTAACGTACTTAAAATTCACGTCCCTAACCCGATTTTCGTTGTAAATTTTAAAGCTCTCGGATCGCAAATTTTCTGTCCGTGCAGATCTTCAAGAATATAAATCCGCGATTAATGATGTCCGACTGTAGTTGATCGTAAACCCCTCTCCCCCCGCCCTCCAGCGGGATACAACAACCAACCCTTCATCTTCTAGAAATGGGCCTTAATTATGATTCATCGTAAAAATTACATAATTATGTATAGCTATGACATATGAGCAAGATAATATTTTAAATCCACTATGAAATGCAATTGAAGGTGTTGTTGCAATTAATGTTTTTTTCGATAAAAATGCAGAGAAATTCTAAACTAAAAGTGAAGCTTATTTATGATAAATTATACACATAAATATATGAACAATAAAAATTGACCAACAGTGGCTTGGGTTGTTTTACCTCTGAGCGGCACTTTTTTGCACACCATGGGCTAAATGGCCAGGTCACATGAACCCCGAAGGCTCAGAGAAGGTTGGGGGAGCCACTGGAACAGCTGTTGGGAGACAGATGGTAGCCTCCCGTCAAGGCCATCCAGCGTGTTCTTTAACGTGCACAGGGTATGTCTCTCCCGCACACGGAACCACGGCTTAACGTCCCATTCGACGGACGGCGGCCTTTCCAAGCCCATCGGTGTCCCCTACTGACCGTGGGCAGGGAATTTTGTAGAGATAAGTCTAAACGCTTACCCAGCTGGGACTCGAACCTGGGAACTACAGATTACGAGCCTGTCGCGCTACCGACTGAGCCACCCCTGCCCCGACCAACAGTGGCGAAACGTGATTGGAAGGAGTTGAGACTGAACATTTGTCTCATAGAAGATTCTCATAAATCCTGGTTTATCGAGCATTCAGCCAATGATCTTTCATTCATGAGGCATTGGTGGTTTGGTAACGAATTTTTAACTCAATCAGACAATTATTTATTCCAATCGCCAATTTAATAGCTGAATATTTAATTCCTTTTGAAGATCCTATAACTGTAACTACATTTCAAAGCAGGTTTAAATATTCGAGAATTTTTTTTACCAAAATTTATATAAATACAATATTGTATTAAAATTTTCCTAATAATATACATACATCAATACAGCTGCGTGATAAAAACACTAGACTAAAACAAAAAATTAGTACCAATTACACTGGTTTATAATGGTTTTTATAACATGAATAATTGTAGCTGCCATTAACTATTTTTCAGGTGTTGATTTCAGATCTGGCCTTAAAAAATGGCTGGCACGTCACGTTTTTATGTTATTGGTCATTTTGACTCCAATTAAGATCTTCCTATACCAACACCTCCAGGCAACTGGGAGGATATTAGATGTTTTACTTTTGTGGCTGGCAACACTGATTGCCAAGTGGGAGAAAACATGTAACAGAAACCTAACCTCAGACCCCCATTCTTGTTGTTTTCACTGTAGGAGGAACATGTGCTATACGTTGAAGAGTGAATTTTAGCGTTTAAATGGCACAAAGACAGCATCGCGGATGTGTAAATGTGCCAGATAAGTTTTGTTATATGTGTGGAAATTATAGTTTAAAATCTCACGGTCGTTCTTTGACAAAGATTGTGAAGAAAGCCTATAACTTGTATTTTGGATGTCATGTTGGAGATCAGGACAAAACATGGGCTCCATATGTGTGCTGCATTTCGTGCTTTGTTGGTCTGAGTGAATGGTTGAAAGGTAAGATAGAATCCATGCCCTTTGCAGTTCCAATGGTTTGGTGTATGCTGCATTTCGTGCTTTGTTGGTCTGAGTGAATGGTTAAAAGGTAAGATAGAATCCATGCCCTTTGCAGTTCCAATGGTTTGGTGTAAGTCAACTTGTCACTTGCATGATTGCCATTTTTGTTCAACTTAAGTGTCGGGCTTTTCATAAAAGAACTAATGCAAAATACAATATCCAAATGTACCTTCAATCATAAGGCCAGTTCCTCATGGAGAAGATCTTCCTACACCAACACCTTCAACCAACTGGGAGGAGACGGATTCACATTCATCAGAGGAAGACAGATCCTGATCCTACATACACCCCTAAAAAGTTAGACGAGCCTCATCTGATTCAGCAAAATGAACTAAATGATCTTGTTCGAGACTTAAGACTTTCCAAACAACAAGCTGAGGTTTTAGGTTCAAGAGTTCAAGAATGGAATCTTCTAGCCAAGGGTACCAGAGTTTCTCTGTTCAGAAAGGGAAATTTGGCTTTATCTGCTTATTACGAGATGTAAGATGGTTGTGTTTCTGCACAGATATTTCAGGGCTGACGGAAGAAATTGAAATAACTCACGACTCTAAGGAATGGCGTCTATTTATAGATTCGTCAAAATTCAGCTTAAAAGCTGTCGTTTTGCATAAAGGAAACCAAAAACCTTCCATTCCTGTGACACATGCTGTGGGAATAAAGGAAACTTATGAAAGCATGGAAAAATACTCACTGCTATAAAATATGACCAGTTTAAGTGGACAATATGTGGTGACCTAAAAGTCATATCTCTCTTGCTCGGGCTTCAAGGAGGCTTCACAAAATTTAGCTGTTTTCTGTGTTTGTGGGACAGTAGGGCCAGAAAAGAACGCTACAAAATAAAAGACTGGCCCAAAAGAGATGTTTTTATTCCTGGAAAGAGTAATGTGAGGCATAAGTCTCTAGTTGACCCCTCTGATGTTCTGCTCTCATCACTACAAATTAAACTGGGGCTTATGAAACACTTTGTAAAGGCTACGAAACAAAACTGGTAAAGGGTTTTTGCACTTGAAGGAAAAATTTCCAAAACTAAGTGATGACAAATTCAAATTCATTCTTTGTTGATCCTCAGATCAGGAAGCTACTGAATAATACTGTCTTCGAAGGAAAACTGAATATGAAGATGCGCGCTGCATGGAAATCCTTCATGTCTATGGTCCAGGGTTTTCTGGGGAATCACAAAGAGGAAAACTACCATTAGCTCATTCAAGATACCTCAAAGACTACGAAAATCTTGGCTGCCGAATGTATTTGAAGATCCATTTCTTGCACTCGCATCTCGACTTCTTTCCCAAGAACTTGGGAGCTGTCAGTGATGAGCAAGAGGAAAGATTTCACCAGGATATCCGAACCATGGAAGAGAGATACCAAGGCAGATGGGACCCAACAATGATGGGTGACTACTGCTGGTTCTTGCAGAAGGAAGATACCTCAGCACATAAAAGACAAAAATGAACTTCTTGTAGGTATAAAAGATCCTTACCCACGTTTTCTAATTTTGCGTTTCAATATTATTTCATTTGTAACTTTATATTCAGTGGTCTATAACTATGATGTTTCTAATTTTTTTCGCTATAATCATGTAATTAATTAATGAGTTTTAAATTGCAATTTAATAAAATAGTCACATTTATTTTTATTTCCCAGATATACGTATTCATTGAAATTCGAAATACATCATTCCAAAGTTTAAAAAAAAAACTGTACGTGCTGCAGTTTTTTCACAGCCATATTTGAATTCAGCACCCCAAGATTATTTAACGAATGTTATAAAAAAAAGTTTCAATTTGTGGGTAGTGTTATCATCTTTCATGGACAGTTATGGTAAATGTTTGAGCAACTACATTGTTCCATACATTTTTAATCTTTTAGCCAGAGAATGATTATATCTATCTTCAAACAACGAAATAAAAACTGAAAAACATTTTAAATAACTGAACTAACACACTGAAACATAGTATTAAGCATTTACAAAAATTTCTCCTAATCTGATATAAATAAGTATGTATATACAGGGTGAATCTGAAAAAGTGGGCAAAACTTTACGGGGTGGTAGACCGCAGCTATACGAGCAATATTCGTCATAGAATGTATGGTCGGAACGCAAACGGTGAGAAGTTAAAAGGTAGTTTTCCACTGTCACATTTAAAGAATGAACACAAGAAGGAGAGGAGATACTTCAGAAAACATTTTATTAACAGGAATGTAATTGAGGTACATGCTCAAAGAAATTGCTCAAAAGAGCTGCCGCCAGCTGTGATGCAGGCTTCACACCTGCGGGATAGGGACCGTTGGGTGCCGTTGGGTGCGAGGACCGCCCCATTTATACCATTTCCAACGCCACCTAGCGGCTCGCCGTTTGCGTTCCGACCATACATTCTATGACGAATATTGCTCGTATAGCTGCGTTCTACCACCCCGTAAAGTTTTGCCCACTTTTTCAGATTCACCCTGTATATGTGCAAACTGTGATTTTTCCTATACAACTGCCTGTAAATATAATCAGTTAATTATAAGCCTTCTAATATTATATCTACTTATGTAAATGTAACTTTATCTCCTGCAGATTATCTGCAAGCGAGAAACCATAATAAGATTAAATCCTGAGATATTTAGTTTTGTGTTTCCAGCAACTCTAAATGCCCCCATGAATAGTTTACAGGACATTTTCTGTGCTATTGTAATTATTAGGAATGGAGCGTAGGTTGGGTTGGGTTGTTTTACCTCTGAGCGGCACTTTTTTGCACACCATGGGCTAAATGGCCAGGTCACGTGGACCCCGAAGGCTCAGAGAAGGTTGGGGAGGGGACCCACTGGAACAGCTGTTGGGAGACAGATGGTAGCCTCCCGTCAAGGCCATCCAGCGTGTTCTTTAACGTGCACAGGGTATGGCTCTTCCTCACACGGAGCCACGGCTTAACGTCCCATACGACGGACGGCGGCCTTTCCAAGCCCATCGGTGTCCCCTACTGACCGTGGGCAGGGCGGGGAATTTTGCGGAGATAAATCTCAACGCTGACCCAGCTGGGACTCGAACCTGGGAACTACAGATTACGAGCCTGGCGCGCTACCGACTGAGCCACCCCCGCCCCGAATGGAGCGTAGAATAGCGTATGCAAATAAAAAGTATCATTCTGGTTGGATATGAATTGGGTTACCAGAAGATTAGCAAGAATGAAAATTTTCTACGTCTCTGAGAAGGAAAGGAAAAAAGGGGGAAAATGGAATTAGAGTAATCGGTAATATTATTATTCCTAAAATATCTTCGTTAACGTATTATTTGTATAACTGTCTGAATATATTTGGTTAAAAAATAATGACCATGCAAAAAACTGCAGAGTATCATGAAATTGTTTCCATTCACGCTAACCACTGATTAACGTGGAAAATCTAGTGGTGTCTTCTCAGTACGGAAAAAACATTGACTAACTTTTGGGTGTAGAACCCGAAACTCAAAAGACAAAATTTAATCTTGGAAAGCTTCTTCAGGTACCTCGCACCCATCAGCGGAAGAAAGACAAATCGATCTTTTAAAAATATTTTAAAAGTTTGAAATAAATTTTCAAGAATGTGGATTTTGACTCGAGTGACTAAGGAAAAAAAAAAGCTTCATTTTTTCTTGCTTTCCTTCTATTGCTATTTTCTCCCCATCAAAATATTCTTCCTACATACCTGGTTCTAAGCCTGAGCAAGACAGGAGTGGCTCTAATAAAGCCTTGCGCATTCGTTCATTCATTAAAACGGGAGCCAGTCTTTCCCTTTTAAAGAGGATCGAGTCACAGAGCCCACCGCTAATAATGAGAACTGATGAACAAAATGTCTGCCAATGACCCGGCAGCATTAGGATCGACCGCGTCGCTTTCGCGAGGCAAAGAAACATTTATTATTTATTCATTGCCGCGTGCACTCTTTTCCGAAGCAGATGATGCTGATGTTTGAGTGGAAGCAGGGGATTTCACGAGGCCGCATCATTCCTCTCATTCGAGCCAGGCTTAAAGAGGCTGAGGCTCTGGCGACGACGGCCTCGTATCAAGATGTGCATTCGTACGTGTTGGCTCCATTCCGAACTTTTCTCCTTCCCTACGACTCTCCTAATGAGACGTAATGAGGACGTCGCGAACTCGCTGAGCCGTGAAAGTCCACTGGCTCCGGGAGTTCACTCGCACGCTGGGGCTAATTCGCGCCATTATTTTTGTGCATGTTGCTCGCCGCGTGTGTCTGCACTAAGCCAGATAGCGGTGGTCGGCTAGGAGATGGGCCCGGCAAACAAATGGGAAGTAACAGATGGCGGGGCTGACTTCGTGTTTAGTGGGATTGTTAGAAGCAGAGAGGGAAGATGGGAGGCAGCTCGCTTCCTTATGCCACGAAGAGTAGCGACGATGGGAGCTTGGCGAGTGATGTAAAATTGATGGCTATGATGATGAGTGGCGGGAGAGATGTCTTCATGTCGTCACTTCCGCCGGTTGCCATTTCACTTCTGAGATCTTTGTTGTTGTTAAACGAGAGAAAAAAAACGAGGGATCGATCTTATATTAAGACAAGGCAGAGTTAGTTTTACTTTGTTTGCCAATGAAATGTTGACGAAGAAATTAAGTAATAAAGCAATAGTATTGTTTGGATCGAAATTAAATTCTCTCTGAATGGACATCGAAGTGGGAATCGATCATTAAAGGTATATAAATCAAATCTCTTTCCTTCACGGCATGGAAATGTTGATTTCTCTATTAGAACATATTTCATCTGTTTCCTAAATTGTCAACTTCAAGACCGATTGCGATTCGATATCACTGAATTGTAAGGTTAATTAAAATTGAGATTTACCTGAATAATACCACAACAACATTCATATCTTAATCAAACTCTGATCTTTAAAAAGGGCGAGATCTCAACAACATCCATTCCTTATTCTATATTTGAATCTCGAAGGACATATAACTTCAACAGAATCCATTTCTTATCCATTATTATCATTTCTTATTTATTATCAGGGTCGTTGGAACCCTGAAGAAAGCGAGACCTCAGCAGCATACACTATCCTCCAACTTTGATCCTTGAATAAGACTTAATTTCAACACCATCCAACCTTCTTTTAATAATAACAATAGGCCACAGAGTTCGATATGTACTATAGGCAGAGCTCGTATGGATGAGCCATTGGACGCCATGGATCAGTAAGAAGGTAGGGTCATGGCCGAATAGTTGGGCAAAACACCAGAATCATAGTTAAAGTACGTGCACCAGCTTCGTCTCTATACAAGAAGGCATTATAGGAATATTTTTTCATAAATGAAATTGAAAATATCACGGTAATTACGGTGTAGATCTTCTTATATAGAAATATAACATATTTTACCTTTCTTAAAAAATAAAACGTGTTCCTAGCGCTTTCGCATGGGCTTTGTCGCTGCGTTTGTCAAAGCAGATGTTTTGATCAGCTCCCTAACCTAGGAATCGATCATAATGGGTTCTGCATCAAATGAAAGTTTATGAGGAGTAATAGGTCATATAAAATTTTTCTTATTCTCTCCCGCCTACCCCAACAAAAATATTGAATAATTTCTATTATTTTTACGTCTTCTACATGCGGTTGCTGATCGTAAATAGTTACGTGTCAAATGAAAGCTTATGTTATGGGCAATGCCATAGAATATAAATCATCATTATCCTCTGTCATCTCCCCAAGTCTGCATAGTGTAGAGTCCACCACTGTTACCATCAGTGTCAACAATCTTCACAATTCATTCAAAACAAACAAAAGACACTGTCGTGTGCAGCAGGGGGGGGGAGGGGAGAGAGAGAGAGATGTAAAACTCTTCCGTCGCACTCCATAGGGGACGATCAATTAGTCCACTTAATTAATATTCACCATTATCCTAGATGAAACCACAGGTTCGTGGGTTTTTACACCCGTGCCTCAGACGTGCTGTGCTAAACGTCGTGTAGAAAGATGAAATAAACCAATGCACCAGAGTAGAGTACGGTTGCTCAAAAAAGTATCCGAACACTATGGCTGATTACAGAATTCAGAAAAATTATCTGGCAACGATTTTTTTAGAAATTAGTGATCTGGCAACCTTCGTGTCACGTGATTACAGAATTCAGGAAAATTATCTGGAGCGTGTACAGCAACTGTACACACTCCAGTTACCGTTCACAGCAAATTGGAGCTTATGCAGTAACTGCACACGCTCCAGTTTGCTGTGAACGGTAACTGCACACGCTCCATATTCATTGCATTATATATTCATAGGCATTACATATATTAAAAAAGTATCTGAACACTATGGTTGATTACAGAATTCAGAAAAAATATCTGGCAACGATTTTTTTAGAAATTAGTGATCTGGCAACCTTCGTGTCACGTGATTACAGAAACCAGGAAAAATATCTGGCAACGTTTTTTTAGAAATTAGTGATCTGGCAACCTCGTGTCACGTGATTACAGAAATCAGGAAAAATATCTGTCAACGATTTTTTTTAGAAATTAGTGATCTGGCAACCTTCGTGTCACGTGACACGAAGGTTGCCAGATCACTGATTTCTAAAAAAAATCGTTGACAGATATTTTTTGTGAATTCTGTAATCAGCCATAGTGTTCGGATACTTTTTTGAGCGACTGTACACATGGGAATGTGCTCGATTCCGTGTGCCTCAGCTGCGCCCAAGATCAGAATGAAATGGCTTTAGAGATGTTCTGCTAGACTTCCTCCATTCAGCTTTCTTTAATCCGAATGCTGCTTTGCTACTGCAAGCATTGGTCAGCGTTGAGATTTATCTCCGAAAAATTCCCCGCCCTGCCTACGGTCAGTAGGGGACACCGATGGGCTAGGAAAGGCCGCCGTCCGTCGGATGGGACTTTAAGCCGTGGCCCCGTGTGCGGGAGAGCCATACCCTGTGCACGTTAAAGAACACGCTGGATGGCCTTGACGGGAGGCTACCATCTGTCTCCCAACAGCTGTTCTAGTGGGTTCCCTCCCCCAACTTTCTCTCAGCCTTCGGGGTCCATGTGACCTGGCCATTTAGCCCATGGTGTGCAAAAAAGTGCCGCTCAGAGGTAAAACAACCCAACCAACCTACTGCAAGCATTCATACGATGAGATTTCTCTTTACCGACCTCAACACTCGGCGAGAGGATGTTTGATCCTTGCCTAAACATCTTGGTTCACATAGAACCGACTCCTGGTTCACACAGAATCGAATCCTGGTCCTTCAAGGTCCCTATATACAATAACAATAAAATATAATAACAAATAAATTAGAGGGACATGATAGACACATTGTACGTTAACGTTAAAAAACGCAATGGTGGAAAGGCCTCCATTAGAAAAAACTAATAGGAAAAAACAAGGCACTGGATATAATATCAATGAAGTCATGATCAAAGCCTTGCACAGGGAGAGGGCCACAGGGTCTTAAACTTTTACCCTTTTCGATGGGCTTAGAAAGGCTACCGTCCGTCGGATGGGACATTAAGCCATGGCACTGTGTGTGAGAGAGAGTCAAACTCTGTGCACGTTAAAGAACACGCTGGATGGTCTTGATGGAAGTCTTCCAGCTGCCTTCAAACAGCTATTCCAGTGGGTCCTCTCCCCCAACTTCTCTGAGCCCTCCGGTCATTGTGACCTAGCCATTTAGACCATTGTGTGCAAAAGAGTGACGTTCAGAGATGATACAACCCACTGAAACTTGAAACTAAACTTTTAATGCAAAAATAAATATATGTTTAAAATTGTATTGGAAGTGTAGCATTTGAATGGAGTGTCATTCGCTCTAAGAAAACATCCAAAATTAAACCAACGAACTTGCAAAACCACTTAAAAAAACAAACAAACTTTAATCCTAAACAGGTACCATTATTGCTAACGACAAAAAATTGTTAGGACTAGCAACATTATGCTTAAATGTTCCCGCTTCGATAACTTTTAAAATATGTATCTGTGATGGACCTCTAATTTATTTATTATTGCATTTTTGTTGTTGTTGCTTATACATATATTTCTGTGTTAAGTGTGTTTTCAAAAGTGCAGAGATGGGAATATGACTTAGGAGTAGTTATCGGGTCTGAGCTGGCTGGCTACATACGCTCAGAGTGGCGAAAAAGCTTTTATGACTAACAG
This sequence comes from Ryuthela nishihirai, assembly GCA_038380435.1. Classification (NCBI taxonomy): domain Eukaryota; kingdom Metazoa; phylum Arthropoda; class Arachnida; order Araneae; family Heptathelidae; genus Ryuthela; species Ryuthela nishihirai. The sequence goes on along the minus strand of JAWZYU010000011.1, from coordinate 40,416,248 downwards.
GTGCCGTCCCTTGGCCGAGTGGTTAGTAAGCTTGGCTACTGATCTAAGAGATCTGGGTTCGACCCCCGGGTAAGGCATGGATGTGTGTATTGTTTTCCTGCTGAGTTTATTTACTTTCTCACATACGGTCCTGCCACCTCACAGTTCTATTATGGCATGTAAACTAACAAGCTCCTGTCAAACCTCTGTGGCAAGCAGCTGCTTGAGGGGTATTTATTTATTTTTTGAGGCTCTAGTGCGAGTGACGGACAGAAGCGCGTGAACAATGAAGGACAGGCTGAGTGTTGCCAACAAATGAGAAAGGTTGTTCCTGTCAGCGCGTTTCGGTTCTGTTTGACCAAGTACAGTTCTGTGTGAACCAGGTATTAGGTGGGGCGGGGGTGGCTCAGTCGGTAGCGCGCCAGACTCGTAATCTGTAGTTCCCAGGTTCGAGTCCCATCTGGGTCAGCGTTGAGATTTATCTCTGCAAAATTCCCCGCCCTGCCCATGGTCAGTAGGGGACACCGATGGGTTTGGAAAGGCCGCCGTCCGTCGGATGGGACGTTAAGCCGTGGCCCCGTGTACGGGAGAGACATACCCTGTGCACGTTAAAGAACACGCTGGATGGCCTTGACGGGAGGCTACCATCTGTCTCCCAACAGCTGTTCCAGTGGGTCCCCTCCCCCAACCTTCTCTGAGCCTTCGGGGTCCATGTGACCTGGCCATTTAGCCCATGGTGCGTAAAAAATTGCCGCTCAGAGGTAAAACAACCCAACCAGGTATTAGGCAAGGATTAAATATCCTCTCGCCGAGTTTTGAGGTCGGTAGAGAGATTTCTGTAAAGCGCAGATTTCCATCTCATTGTGGGAATGCTTGCAGTAGCAAAGCAGTGTTCAGATAAAATTTGGGCTGATTGGAGCAAGTCCAAAGAACCATCTAGGGAGCCAAATCATTCTGATCTTCAGCACAGCGAAGGCCCAAGGAATCCAGCACATTCCCATATGTAAATATGCGTGTGAATGTAAAAAAAAACTCTGTCCTCCATCCACTAATTGTTGGCCATCTTTCTACGCGTCACTTAGCGCCGCAAGTCTGAGGCATATCTCGGTACGGGCGTCACACTCGCGAGGCTGTGGTTTCACCTAGGTAACAGTGAATATTAATTAATGGACTAATCGATCGTCCTCTGCTAGCGTCTATTCGTCTATGTCATCGTAGCCCAACACGACATTTGGCGCAGTTCAGTCCTGATATGTAATTATGCATACGTGATCAAGAAATAAACTGCGTCGCCCACAACACGACAGAATCAAACGAATTTTTTCCGAAATTCAAAACAAAAAAAGTTAAATTGATATATTTTAGATTTGAAGAATTTGATGTAATTTAGAATTGATGAATTTATAGAAGTCAGAAAGTTTCGCGTTTCGCTTACCATAGACATAACACGAATGTATTCGTTTCGATTTCTCCCCCCGATATGCCATAAATCTATTCTAAATATTATTACACGAGAGTCTATCTATTATTAATTAGTTTCCTCTCCCTTTGTAGCACGGCTGATTAACTCTGTAGCAGGCCAGGTACATAAACTGCAGCTCACAGATTCCAGTCCCAATTGTGTAAGTTTTCAGTTTTACCATCGCTGATTGACACCCTGTTCTTGGGGGGTGGCTCAGTCGATAGCGCGCCAGGCTCGTAATCTGTAGTTCCAAGGTTCGAGTCCCAGCTGGGTCAGCGTTGAGATTTATCTCCGCAAAATTCCCCGCCTTGCCCACGGTCAGTAGGGGACACCGATGGGCTTGGAAAGACCGCCGTCCATCGGATGGGACGTTAAGCCGTGGCCCCGTGTGCGGGAGAGCCATACCCTGTGCACGTTAAAGAACACGCTGGATGGCCTTGACGGGAGGCTACCATCTGTCTCCCAACAGCTGTTCCAGTGGGTCCCCTCCCCCAACATTCTCTGAGCCTTCGGGGTCCATGTGACTTGGCCATTTAGCCCATGGTGTGCAAAAAAGTGCCGCTCAGAGGTAAAACAACCCAACGTTAAAGAACACGCTGGATGTCCTTGACGGGGGCTACCATCTGTCTCCCAACAGCTGTTCCAGTGGGTCCCCTCCCCCAACCTTCTCTGAGACTTCGGGTTCCATGTGACTTGGCCATTCAGCCCATGGTGTGCAAAAAAGTGCCGTTCAGAGGTAAAACAACCCAACGTTAAAGAACACGCTGGATGGCCTTGACGGGAGGCTACCATCTGTCTCCCAACAGCTGTTCCAATGGGTCCCCTCCCCCAACCTTCTCTGAGACTTCGGGTTCCATGTGACTTGGCCATTCAGCCCATGGTGTGCAAAAAAGTGCCGCTCAGAGGTAAAACAATCCAACGATAAAGAACACGCTGGATGGCCTTGACGGGAGGCTACCATCTGTCTCCCAACAGCTGTTCCAGTGGGTCCCCTCCCCCAACCTTCTCTGAGCCTTCGGGGTCCATGTGACTTGGCCATTTAGCCCATGGTGTGCAAAAAAGTGCCGCTCAGAGGTAAAACAACCCAACGTTAAAGAACACGCTGGATGTCCTTGACGGGGGGCTACCATCTGTCTCCCAACAGCTGTTCCAGTGTGTCCCCTCCCCCAACCTTCTCTGAGCCTTCGGGGTCTATGTGACCTGGCCATTTAGCCCATGGTTTGCAAAAAAGTGCCGCTCAGAGGTAAAACAACCCAACGTTAAAGAACACGCGGGATGTCCTTGATGGGGGCTACCATCTGTCTCCCAACAGCTGTTCCAGTGGGTCCCCTCCCCCAACCTTCTCTGAGCCTTCGGGGTCCATGTGACCTGGCCATTTAGCCCATGGTGTGTAAAAAAGTGCCGCTCAGAGGTAAAACAACCCAACGTTAAAGAACACGCTGGATGGCCTTGACGGGAGGCTACCATCTGTCTCCCAACAGCTGTTCCAGTGGGTCCCCTCCCCCAACATTCTCTGAGCCTTCGGGGTCCATGTGACTTGGCCATTTAGCCCATGGTATGAAAAAAAGTGCCGCTCAGAGGTAAAACAACCCAACGTTAAAGAACACGCTAAATGGCCTTGACGGGAGGCTACCATCTGTATCTCAACAGCTGTTCCAGTGGGTCCCCTCCCCCAACCTTCTCTGAGCCTTCGGGGTCCATGTGACCTGGCCATTTAGCCCATGGTGTGCAAAAAAGTGCCGCTCAGAGGTAAAACAACCCAACGTTAAAGAACACGCTGGATGGCCTTGACGTGAGGCTACCATCTGTATCTCAACAGCTGTTCCAGTGGCTCCCCTCCCCCAACCTTCTCTGAGCCTTCGGGATCCATGTGACCTGGCCATTTAGCCCATGGTGTGCAAAAAAGTGCCGCTCAGAGGTAAAACAACCCAACGTTAAAGAACACGCTAAATGGCCTTGACGGGAGTCTACCATCTGTATCTCAACAGCTGTTCCAGTGGGTCCCCTCCCCCAACCTTCTCTGAGCCTTCGGGGTCCATGTGACCTGGCCAATTAGCCCATGGTGTGCAAAAAAGTGTCGCTCTGAGGTAAAACAACCCAACGTTAAAGAACACGCTGGATGGCCTTGACGGGAGGCTACCATGTGTCTCCCAATAGCTGTTCCAGTGGGTCCCCTCCCCAAACCTTCTCTGAGCCTTCGGGGTCCATGTGACCTGGCCCTTTAGCCCATGGTGTGCAAAAAAGTGCCGCTCACAGGTAAAACAACCCAACGTTAAAGAACACGCTGGATGGCCTTGACGGGAGGCTACCATGTGTCTCCCAATAGCTGTTCCAGTGGGTCCCCTCCCCCAACCTTCTCTGAGGCTTCGGGGTCCATGTGACCTGGCCATTTAGCCCATGGTGTGCAAAAAAGTGCCGCTCAGAGGTAAAACAACCCAACGTTAAAGAACACGCTGGATGGCCTTGACGGGAGGCTACCATGTGTCTCCCAAATAGCTGTTCCAGTGGGTCCCCTCCCCCAACCTTCTCTGAACCTTCGGGGTCCATGTGACCTGGCCATTTAGCCCATGGTGTGCAAAAAAGTGCCGCTCAGAGGTAAAACAACCCTGTTCTTGGTGCGAAAGTCTCATCGAATGAAGCGTTAAGCTATAGTAGAGCCTAAACCTGTGCATGTTAAATAACGCTCTAGATAACCTTGAAGAAAGTCTTTACCTTGTATCTCCTAACAGTTGTTGAGTGAGTCCGTTTCCAAATACGAGCACCATTGGGGGTTCTTGTGACCTGGCCATTTAGCCCACTGTGTGTGCAAAGGTGCCGCTCAAAAGTAAAACAAAATTTGCATTTTTATTTTGGATCATATTCTATTACCTCTGGTTTCCTACACTGGTCTCTCTGTTTAGACAATTGTGGCGGGGGTGGCTCAGTCGGTAGCGCGCCAGGCTCGTAATCTGTAGTTCGCAGGTTCGAGTCCCAGCTGGGTCAACTTTGAGATTTATATCCGCAAAATTCCCTGCAGTGCCCGCGGTAAGTAGGGGACACCGATGGGCTTGGAAAGGCCGCCGTCCGTCGGATGGGACGTTAAGCCGTGGCCCGTGTGCGGGAGAGCCATCCCTGTGCACGTTAAAGAACACGCTGGATGGCCTTGACGGGAGGCTATCATCTGTCTCCCAACAGCTATTCCAGTGGGTCCCCTCCCCCAACCTTCTCTGAGCCTTCGGGGTCCATGTGACCTGGCCATTTAGCCCATGGTGTGCAAAAAAGTGCCACTCAGAGGTAAAACAACCCAACTCATTTCCTTTTCGTGTTCGTAAGGTTGCTGTCTCCAAAGAAAGCTCCCTTCAATTTCCCAGCTTAGAGATGTTGCCTAAAAATCAAAGTCCGAAACTCTGCATACTCTGGATGTTTTGTGTAACACTCTGCATCAGCCAATCAGGAAGCATCTGCCACCTACAGCATTCATCAGCAAAAAGGGAAAATCCTGCCTGGCTCTTTGCAAATTGTCTGTCTTTCCACTTAACATTCATTGCCCTGATGCCATCATCCTCCAATCCTCCTTCCCCCCAAGAAAAGGATGACTCCTTCTAAATTTAATTAAAATTTCATCGAGTATTTTCATCCTCTCTCTCATCCTCTTGCATTCAGTTTACTTTCTTTTTTTAGCATTTCCTAACTCAATCGTTCCATTTTGTCCCGGATGTCCATTCGAATTATTGACATGCCTCTCTAACTCTTCCTCAGTAATAAAGAGCCATTTCCTGTCTGCTTTAAATATGTCCACTCGGATAAGAGGAACCTCCTGTCACATTTTTCTCCTGGTTATCACTTCGGCGTTTCCCATTTCGCGCGCTGTTCCGATATTTCCACGTGTGTATTATAAGCTACGTGAAATTCGGGCTCCCGAATCTGGCAGCTCTTTGCCGGATAGATCGAGTTACGTAATGCCCAGTGACGTAATCAGGAGCCCAGAGGAGTCATTGTTGCTGGATGCCGGAGTGAAACATACATCACGAGCGCACTTACTGCCACTCAGCGCTTATCGGTCTCGGGAATAGGGCGGCAGAAGAAGTTTCACATTACACAACGCCTCCTCCTCCTCTTCTGTCAGCAGCGAACGCAGCATCACGCTCTTTCGGTTTTTGAATACCTGAGATGTGCTCTGCAGCTGATGTTTTGTCTCCCTGCTTCTCCTCTCTTGGAAGCATCAGCAGGAAGACTGGCCACGCCAGATTAGCTGTTCCGCTTCCTCAGGGAACAGTTTCGCAGAGAAAGAAAGGTGGAAACAGTTCCTTTCGAAAAGTTTCCTCTGTTTCTCAATCATCGTGATGCAAAGAAGGAGCCATGGGCGTCGATTAAAGAATGCTAAAAATTCAGAAACGTAAGTGCCCCTCAAGCGCAGGATTTTCACGACAGAATCCTTCCATCTGAATGTGTGCAGTACTTCTTTTGAACAGAACTATTTCATGTTATTGAAACCTTTTCCTTATTTAGTATCGATTTTGAGTTGGGTTGTTCTACCTCTGAACGGCACTTTTTTGCACATCATGGGCTAAATGGCCAGGTCACAAGGACCCCGAATGCTCAGAGAAGGTTGGGGGAGGGGACCCACTGGAACAGCTGTTGGAAGACAGATGGTAGCCTTCCGTCAAGGCCATCCAGTGTGTTCTTTAATGTGCACAGGGTATGGCTCTCCCGTAAACGGGGCCACGGCTATTGGTTATCATCATTTCGGATATGGAGGAGGAGGCTTGATCCCCTTTCACAACGTTACTAAGGGTAACAAAGGCAAAAACAATTACTAAACCTATTTATATATCATGCATTTTTCCAACATTTTTTAAATACCTGTAAAACGGAAGGGGGAAATGTTATACGCATTGCAAATCCAGTCTCTTGGACTCCACTTTCACATTTTCCGGCTTGGTTCTCTTTCCTACCCCCCCCCCCCCCCTCGATATTTTTCTAGATCAGCGGGTGGTTATTATTATTACTACAAAATTTAATCGTCATTTTACGCAAAGAAATTGATTCCAATAGCAGACTGAAGGTCAGAAATCTCGGCCAAAGTAATCCACGCTTGCAACATCCATCTACAGAGGGCCGCCATCTCTAGGCGATAGGCAGCGAAAGCATTGGATCGTTCACCAGCATGAGGGTTGGTTTGGGTTGTTTTACCTCTGAGCGGCACTTTTTTGCACACCATGGGCTAAATGGCCAGGTCACATGAACCCCGAAGGCTCAGAGAAGGTTGGGGGAGGGGACCCATTGGAACAGTTGTTGGGAGACAGATGGTAGCCCCCGTCAAGGCCATCCAGCGTGTTCTTTAACGTGCACAGGGTATGGCTCTCCCGCACACGGGGCCACGGCTTAACGTCCCATCCGACGGATGACGGCCTTTCCAAGCCCATCAGTGTCCCCTACTGACCGTGGGCAGGGCGGGGAATTTTGCGGAGATAAACGCTGACCAGCGCTGACCAGCTGGGTCAGCGTTGACTCAACGCTGACCAGCGAGGTCAGCGTTGAGTCAACGCTGACCCAGCTGGGACTCGAACCTGGGAACTACAGATTACGAGCCTGGCGCGCTACCGACTGAGCCACCCACGCCCCCCAGCATGAGGGAAGGTTTGATGTTAGTGAAAACTGGAAATTTATATGTCGGGGGGGGGGGGGGGCGGTATATTACGACTCTGCTAACCTCACAATTTTTCTCTTTAGCACAAAAAAAAAACTCGATTTTCATTAAATGTTCAAAAAATGAACTTTTCAATTTATACAGATTATTCTTGAAAATGAGTACTAATTAATTTATAATTTGACTACATTACCTATATTGTCACCACCATTTGCAAATGACATGATAATTGCGTTATTATTTTATATTAATAATTTCTAAGGACTGAGGCAACCCAGAAGTCCTATGAAGCTTGTCCTGGTTTCTCATACAATATAGAAACACACATCATGTCATCCTTGGAGTTGGGGCGGGGTGGCTCAGTTGGTAGCGCGCCAGCCTTGTAATCTGCAGTTCCCAGGTTCGAGTCCCATCTTGGTCAGCGTTGAGATTTATCTCCGCAAACTATCACCCCTGCCCTTGGTCAGTAGGGGACATCCATGGGCTTGGAAAGAGACGCCGTCCGTCCGTCGGATGGGACGTTAAGCCATGGCTCCTTGTGCGGGAAAGCCATACCCTGTGTACCTTAAAGAACACGCTGGATGGCCCTTACGGGAGGTTACCCTTTGTCTCCTAATAGCTGTTTCAGTAGGTCCCCTCCCTCCAACCTTCTCTGAGCCCTTGGGGTTCTTGTAACCTGACCATTTAGCACATTGTGCGCAAAAAAAGTGCCGCTTAGAGGTACCATCCTGGGACTCGAACCCAGAGCAACAGTTGTTGTTATTGGGTTGTTTTACCTCTGAGCGGCACTTTTTTGCTCAGAGGTTGGGGGAGCTCAGAGGTTGGGGGAGGGGACCCACTGGAACAGCTATTGGGAGACAGATGTTAGCCTCCCGTTAAGGCCATCCAGCGTGTTCTTTAACGTGCACAGGGTATGGCTCTCCCGCACACGGCACCACGGCTTAACGTCCCATCCGACGGGCGGCGGCCTTTCCAAGCCATCGGTGTCCCCTACTGACCGTGGGCAGGGCGGGAAATTTTGCGGGAGATAAATCTCAACGCTGACCCAGCTGGGACTCGAACCTGGGAACTGCAGATTACGAGCCTGGCGCGCTACCGACTGAGCCACCCCCCGCCCCGCCCAGAGCCCGACAAATGCAGTGTCATCGCGGGCCAATGCGATTACCACTATGCCACCGCTTCGGTGTTCTTAATGTTCTTGCTTTGGCCACTGTTCATTCGTCTAATAGACGATGGAATCGGGGATCTGGAAAGCATTTGATTTTCCCGCCTGAGCACTGAGACGGGGTTCATGAAGTGAAGTCCCCCTCTTCAATCTATGGCACCAGTTGCCGCTCGCTAATGAGAATCACGAGTGCTCGCTTCCATGTACAACTACTCTTACAGGTCTAATTTTCAGTAGAAGAGGATCTCCGCAAAATTCCCCGCCCTGCCCACGGTCAGTAGGGGACACCGATGGGCTTGGAAAGGCCGCCGTCCGTCGGATGGGACGTTAAGCCGTGGCCCCGTGTGCGGGAGAGCCATACCCTGTGCACGTTAAAGGACACGCTGGATGGCCTTGACGGGAGGCTACCATCTGTCTCCCAACAGCTGTTCCAGTGGGTCCCCTCCCCCAACCTTCTCTGAGCCTTCGGGGTCCATGTGACCTGGCCATTTAGCCTATGGTGTGCAAAAAAGTGCCGCTCAGAGGTAAAACAACCGAACTCAACCCGTAGAAGAGGAGGATTGGGGAAGGAGCTCGATGGATCTCTTTAATATGCCGAGTTTCAGCCTTGATGGAAGAATGGGAGAAATTCATTTTGTGCATGATCCATTGATTGATAAATTCATCTTTAGAATTAATCATAAGGAGTTTGCCTCTACTCTTCATATACAACCGGGGTGGTGGTGGCTCAGTCGGTAGCGCGCCAGGCTCGTAATCTGTAGTTCTCAGGTTCGAGTCCCAGCTCGAGATTTATCTCCACAAAATTCTCCACCCTGCCCAAGGTCAGTAGGGGAACCGATGGGCTTGGAAAGGCCGTCATCCGTCGGATGGGACGTTAAGCAGTGGCGCTGTGTGCGGGAGAGCCATACCCTGTGCACGTTAAAGAACACTCTGGATGGCCTTGACGGGAGGCTACCATCTGTCTCCCAACAGCTGTTCCAGTGGGTCCCCTCTCCCAACCTTCTCTGAGCCTTCGGGGTCCATGTGACCTGGCCATTTAGCCTATGGTGTGCAAACAAGTGGTAAAACAACCCAACTTCTCCTACTGACTCTGTGTTTGCAGCGTGTGAAACGTTACTAAATATCCTCATGCCAATAAGACATGCGAGTTTTGGAGTTCTGATGTCGAAGAACTGAGCATCACGGAATGAAAACTTCAGACTCATGATGCAAATGAAGGGGCAACGATTTTGAGGATCGTCTCGTTGAGGGAAGGAAGGTAAGAATGAAAAAACAAAAAAAACTAACAGAAGGAAGCGCGGGGCCAGCATCCAAGATTTGCAAACGCTGCAAAGGCAAAATCGATCGGCTTCTTCTATTTCCACAACAGCGGAAAAAGAAGAATCGGTCGAGAAAGGGAACGGAGAAGAGTGAACGAAAACAGAGAAGAAAATCCCTTCCCGTAAAAATAAAGAGAATGCTAATGTGAAGCAAAGTTCAGGTCTTTAAAATCAATATCAGTTTCTGCTGCGATAGACAAAGAAATTCCCGTTAAAGAACATTTTGTGCCTTAAAGCTTCTGTTGCTGTGATGTGCAGGTGTTTCCACTATGATGCCGGGCGATGATGATGTTACGGAGGGGGGGGGGGGAGGACAACCATAAACTACGGCTTAATTGCTCAATCAATAATGAGACTCATAAACGGGGCGTAAACGACCGCGAACCGTATTTATTTCGCCACCTTTTATGCACCTACGCTGTGGGAGTGGAAAGAGAGAAAGCTACGAGATAATGTTTTCCCTTTTCTTAGATGCTTACAAAGAACCGCGCTGTGGGAATATTCTGTTTCTACGAAGCTGAGTCTATTGTTATCATTTTCTATCTGGCACTTAGTGGAATGGGTAGGGGGTGGCTCAGTCGGTAGCGCGCCAGGCTCGTAATCTGTAGTTCCCAGGTTCGAGTCCCAGCTGGGGCAGCGTTGAGATTTAGCTCCGCAAAATTCCCCGCCCTGCCCACGATAAGTAGGGGACACCGATGGGCTTGGAAAGGCCGCCGTCCGTCGGATGGGACGTTAAGCCGTGGCCCCGTGTGCGGGAGAGCCATACCCTGTGCACGTTAAAGAACACGCTGGATGGCCTTGACGGGAGGCTACCATCTGTCTCCCAACAGTTGTTCCAGTGGGTCCCCTCCCCCAACCTTCTCTGAGCCTTCGGGGTCCATGTGACCTGGCCATTTAGCCCATGGTGTGCAAAAAAGTGCCGCTCAGAGGTAAAACAACCCACCCAACTTAGTGGAAAAAGTTCCGAATACCTGCAAAGCGATGTGAATGGGCGATTACAAAAAGTTAGGTACATGTGAGTCGAAGGTTGGGTTGTTTTACCTCTCAGCGGCACTTTTTTGCACACCATGGGCTAAATGGCCAGGTCACATGGACCCCGAAGGCTCAGAGAAGGTTGGGGGAGGAGACCCACTGGAATAGCTGTTGGGAGACAGATGGTAGCCTCCCGTCAAGGCCATCCAGCGTGTTCTTTAACGTGCACAGGATTTGGCTCTCCCATACACGGGACCATGGCTTAACGTGACATCAGACGGACGGCGGCCTTTCCAAGCCGATCGGTGTCCCCTACTGACCGTGGACAGGGCGGGGAATTTTGCGGAGATAAATCTCAACGCTGACCCAGCTGGGACTCGAACCTGGGAACTACAGATTACGAGCCTGGCGCGCCACCGACTGAGCCACCCCCATCCCACCCCCTTAGATCAGTAGTCAAGCGCGCTAACCACTCGGCCATGGGACACTGTTGAAAAAAAAAATCGAGATTTAAATAGATTTGATTGTGATCTTTATCTTCAGTCACATTTTCCCATTAAATGCCTGTTTCAGAAGCTATAGTGTTTCGAAGTTCGATTCCATTGACATAACTTGGAAATTATGAAATATTTTTGTAGAGTGGTGTATATACTATTATATTTGCTACATCATAGAGCATTTTCTATTTTGGAGCGGGGGGGGGGGGGTGGCTCAGTCGGTAGCGCGCCAGGCTCGTAATCTTCAGTTCCCGGGTTCGAGTCCCGGCTGGGTCAGCGTTGAGACTTATCCCCGCGAAGTTCCCTGCCCACGGTCAGTAGGGGACACCGATGGGCTTGGAAAAACCGCCGTCCGTTGGATGGGACGTTAAGCCGTGTCTCCGTGTGCAGGAGAGGTCATACTGTGCATGTTAAAAAACACACTGGATGGCCTTGACGGAAAAGCTGGCATTTGCCTCACAACAGCTGCTCCAGTGGGTCTCCCCCCAGTCCTCAGAATCCTCAACGTCAGACTATGCAACAAGTCGGTTGAGGTATTCCATCAGACTCGCCAGGAGTGTAGAGCGAGACCGCAAAAATGCGGACCGTGCTCCAAACAGGGTTGGGTTGTTTCACCTCTGAGCGGCACTTTTTTGCACACCATGGGCTAAATGGCCAGGTCACATGGACCCCGAAGGCTCAGAGAAGTTTGGGAGAGGGGACCCACTGGAACAGCTGTTGGGAGACAGATGGTAGCTTCCCGTCAAGGCCATCGAGCGTGTTCTTTAACGTGCACAGGGTATGGATCTCCCGCACACGGGGCCACGGCTTAACCCATCCCATCCGACGGACGGCGGCCTTTCCAAGCCCATCGGTGTCCCCTACTGACCGTTGGCAGGGCGGGGAATTTTGCGGAGATAAATCTCAACGCTGACCCAGCTGGGACTCGAACCTGGGAACTACAGATTACGAGCCTGGCGCGCTACCGACTGAGCCACTCCGCCCCTTCTAGTCAGGTAACCACTAGAACTGGTATGGACCTGTTTAGTCTATGGTATTCTGATCAGGCTTGAAAATTTCAGCATTGAAATCGCATAATCGGAGCCCCCACACTAGCTAGAATAATAAACGAAGTTTTTAATAAAAAAAAACTACTGCTGTTTAGCAGAATGCATTTTCTTGTTGATTTTGGTATAGCTGTGAAAACACGAATGGCAGGTTTGAAAACATTGATATACTAATACAATGAAAATATATGCACTCACACTGGATACTAGCAGACATGGCATTGCTAAAAATCAGGAATTTAAAGAAGAATTTCAAATAAACTGACAGAGTGAAATGGAACGAAAGGTGGAGATGTGTTTAGTATTATCCGAAATAATTTGTACAGAATTAGTTTTGCAGAGTTTCGAAATCAACGGATCAGTTGGGATTAAAGAGGCTAAGCATCATTACAACTCGAGAGTGTTTGGCTATGAGGCCAGTCAGCAAGAAGTGATGCTTAGTGAAGGGTGAGACACGAGTTTAAAAAAAATTGCCTCAGTTTGTGATGACAGGGGGTCCTAAAGGGCAAAAAAGCCAAATAAAGAAGTCAAGACTTAAAAAAAAAATGCAATCTACTTTTCTTCTCAGCGCTGTAATTCGACGTGTCAGCGAAAATTCCTGACCCTCCTAGGGCGAATCGATCACCAGCAAGTATCCAGCCATGCCAGAGATGCCACACAGAAGAGGAGGAGTCAGAGAGGGGAAGGAAATTTTCCTTTAAGAGGCTCAATGAAATTCTTTTCGATTAAATAGAAAAAAATAAAGGCCTTCGGTAACAGAATCATCATTGGCGGAGGGAAATTTTGTCATTTAGGTTCAAGGTAGCTTGAACTTTGGCTATTTTCTAGAATATTTATGATATTTGTGTGCGGTGTAGAGTGTGCAATAACATTAAGACATTCTAGTCTCCAACTATGCAAGCTTATATTTTTTATATGGAATATAAACTGTATCGAATATCAGAACATTAAGGCCTAAGAAGTAAAAATAGAGAAGTTATCGAGAAATTGATAAACGGGAGAAAAAGCAAATGCATTCCTCTTAGATTGGGGAGAGAAAGAAAAAGGACACGCAAGTTAAAACTGACGTAGAGATGATTTCAGGAATCTAATGAGCACTTCTCAGTGACAAATGAGAAAATGAACTCGAAAGTGAATAGTTTCTGAAGGCAAATCTCTGGGAAGTGGTTGTTGGGTTGTTTTACCTCTGAGCGGCACTTTTTTGCACACCATGGGCTAAATGGCCAGGTCACATGGACCCCGAAGGCTCAGAGAAGGTTGGGGGGGGGGGGGGACCCACTGGAATAGTTGTTAGGAGACAGATGGTAGCCTCCCGTTAAGGCCATCAAGCGTGTTCTTTAACGTGCACAGGGTATGGCTCTCCATAGCACACGGCGCCACGGCTTAACGTCCCATCTAACGGACGGCGGCCTTTCGAAGCCCATCGGTGTCCCCTACTGACCGTGGGCAGGGCGGGGAATTTTGCGGACTCAACGCTGACCCAGCTGGGACTCGAACCTGGGAACTACAGATTACGAGCCTGGCGCGCTACCGACTGAGCCACCCCCGTCCCAGGGGAAGTAGTTGTGAAGAGGAATTAACAACAGCTCAAATGAAAATCTTCAGTTTTAACCACATTCTGACTTAAAAAGACTTCAGACAATAACAATGTTAAGAATCTTTTCCTTCAAATATTTACTTGTTACAGAGGTCTGACAGGAGCATAATAAGACAGAGATCTGTGAGGAAGGAGATATAGTTCGATATTACTCATTATCTATTGACCACAAACTGTTTCATCAATCATTTAAGAGAACACAAATCCATTTTAACATAGTGACCGACAGCAGAAGATTTTAAAGAGGATATCAGAATAGAAAATGAAGAACAAATTTACTTCAGCGAAGTTTAAGGTGAAAGAATCGACGTATTTATCTGATATAATGCGCACTTTCGTCTGCCAGTTATCGCTCCTAAAACGTTACAGTACACTATACGAATATAAGAACTTTTAATTTCGAAATCTACTTAATTCTCGAAGAATTTCGAGCTACGCTACTTTTGCTTTTAACGAATTATTTTATTTGCAAATTTTCATAGTCAATTTGCAGCGAACACATAAAACATTTCTCCATTTGATTTTATCTGGAAAAAAAAGTAAACGAAACTTACGATGAAAAATTCCTAGGGCCAAAAAGCAGATCACACACAATGGAATTTCTCTCCCTTGTCAATCAGTGAATCTTTAATGGCACCTGCCCCCCACCCCCGAAAATCCGGTTGTCTTATTCGAAATCTCAAATTTTTCTACCTGCTTTGAAATCCGAAACAGCTGTCTTTGTGTAATATTATTTTAGCCCATATTTTATGTCCGACACTAAAAATAGATTTAAAAAATAAAATATTGTTCCACTTCCCGCTCCCTCTTCAAACTAGGGGAGGGGTGGCTCAGTCGGTAGCGCGCCAGGCTCGTAATCTGTAGTTCCCAGGTTCGAGTCCCAGCTGGGTCAGCGTTGAGATTTATCTCCGCAAAATTCCCCGCCCTGCCCACGGTCAGTAGGGGGCACCGATGAGCTTGGAAAGGCCACCGTCCGTCGGATGGGACGTTAAGCCGTGGCTCCGTGTGCGAGAGAGCCATACCCTGTGCACGTTAAAGAACACGCTGGATGGCCTTAACGGGAGGCTACCATCTGTTGCAGTGGGTCCCCTCCCCCAACCTTCTCTGAACCTTCGGGGTCCAAGTGACCTGGCCATTTAGCCCATGGTGTGCAAAAAAGTGCAGCTCAGAGGTAAAACAACCCAACCTCTGAGCGGCACTTTTTTGCACACCATGGGCTAAATGGCCAGGTCACATGGACCCCGAAGGCTCAGAGAAGGTTGGGGGAGGGGACCCACTGGAACAGATGTTGGGAGACAGATGGTAGCCTCCCGTCAAGGCCATCCAGCGTGTTCTTTAACATGCACAGGGTATGGCTCTCCCGCACACGGGGCCACGGCTTAACGTCCCATCCGACGGACGGCGGCCTTTCCAAGCCCATCGGTGTCCCCTACTGACCGTGGGCAGGGCGGGGAATTTTGTGGAGATAAATCTCGACGCTGACCCAGCTGGGACTCGAACCTGGGAACTACAGATTACGAGCCTGGGCTGGAACAGGAGCCAGCTCCCTAAGCACTACGCCAGCAGAGGCCAATTGGAACAAAAATGTCTAACGGAGGTAAATTCTCTAATCTTATTCACTGTTTTTCGATTTTATGCCATTCTTCAGGTCCAAGAAAATAAAAAAAAATTAAATTTGTCTACTTTCAAATGTGTCTTTGGACCCTGTGTGTTTCCCATCTGTTGGTGCCCATTCCCTAACGATGACCATCTTTGATCTGTCGTATAAGAGATATGGTACGACATTTTAAACGTAATCCAAAAAACCATCATGAACTTACGGTAGAGAAATGAAATGAGAAGCCATTTCCTCCGTGAAGAGTGGGGTGGCTCAGTCGGTAGCGCGCCGGCTTGTAATCTGGAGTTCCCAGGTTCGAGTCCCAGCTGGTCAGCGTTGAGATTTATCTCCGCAAAATTCCCCATCGGTACGGGACACCGATGGGCTTGGAAAGGCCGCCGTCCGTCTGATGGGACGTTAAGCCGTTGCCCCGTGTGTCGGAGAGCCTTACCATGTGCTCTTAAAGCTGGATGGCCTTAACAGGAGGCTACCATCTGTCTCCAAACAGCTGTTCCAGTTGGTCAACTCCCTCAACCTTCTCTGAACCTTTGGGGTCCATGTGACCTGGCCATTTAGCCCATGGTATGCAAAAAAGTGCTGCTCAGAGGTAAAACAACCTAACCCAATCTCTGTGAAGTGAACCCCATGTCTACAGGACAACTCCTGTGATACTGTGGTACTAGACTCTTCTCATTTTCCTTGCGACACTCGACTGAAGGCAAAAAGTACGAGTAAATATGCCGCCCCGGTGGCTCAGTGATATTACGTTGGCACTGCATTTGAGTCCCGGATTGACATGGTTGTGTGCATGTGCTAGATTTAGCTTCTGAATTATCGCAGTCCTTTTCGTTAAAAAAATTATATCCGTTCACCTGTAAGCTTGCAAATGCTGTTGTAGTTAAGCGTTTAAAATGACAGTCTGGTTAGGTTAAGTTATTTTACCTCTGAGCGGCACTTTTTTGCACACAATGGGCTAAATGGCCAGGTCACAAGGACCCCGAAGGCTGAGAGAAAGTTGGGGGCTGAGACCCATTGGAATAACTGTTTGGAGGCAGCTGGTAGCCTCCGTCAAGGCCATCCAGCGTGTTCTTTAACGTGCACATGGTATGGCTCTCCCGCGCACGGGGGCATGGCTTAACGTCCCATACGACGGCCTTTCCAAGCCCATCGGTGTTCCCTACTGACAGTGGGAGGCCGGGGGACCGTGTCATTCGGAAATCTCAATGCTGACCCAGCTGAGACTCGAACCTGCAGTTCGTATCGTATCGAACCTGCAGTTCCCAGGTTCGAGCTGGGACTCGAACCTGGGAACTGCAGTTTACGAGCCTGGCGCGCAACCGACTGAGCCACCCCCGCCCCTAAAGTCAGCTGAGTAATTAATTCTTTGATAGTTATTCATTTCTTTCTCGAAAACCATCGAATGCATCAACATTCAGTTAGATTTTTCGAGTGAAAATTGTCCAAAACGTGGGGAGGCTCAGTCAGTAGCGCTCCAGGCTCGTAATTTGCAGTCAGAGCCAGAGTCGCGCAGAAACTACAGCTTAGGGCCTCACGATTATGAGGGGCCTCAAAAACTTAAGTTTGAAGTTCAATTATGAAGATTTTTTTTTATATCCAAATTAAACTATCGTGCGAAGACTGTTCATCCCAGCTTTAGACAGTCGTTATTGTATACCAATGCTGGTACAATTTTTTTACCAGATCAATTTCACATTTATTTTTTAATGTTCCCTTCAAACAGAATTCGAAATTTCGGAGCCTCTTAAACTTATTGCAGCTTAGGGCTTTTCAAACTTGTCATAGCTTAAAGCCTCAGAAGGTCAAAGTCCGGCCCCGTCTGCAGTTCCCAGGTTCGAGTTCCAACATTGAGATTTCTCTCTACAAAATTCTCTCCCCTCCTCTCGTTCAGTAGGCGACACTGATGGACTTTGGAAAGGCCCCGTCCATCGGATGGAAAGTAAAGCCTCGATGTACAAGAGAGCCTGTTCATGCTAAGAACATGTTGGATGGCCTTAGGGCGGAACTACAATCTATCTCTTAACAGCGGTCCCTTCCTTCAGGGGCGAGGGTGGCTCAGTCGGTAGCGCGCCAGACTCGTAATCTGTAGTTCCCAGGTTCGAGTCCCAGCTGGGTCAACATTGAGATTTATCTCTGCAAAACTCACTGCCCTGCCCACGGTCAGTAGGGGACACCGATGGCCTTGGAAAGGCCGCAGTCCATCGGATGGGACGTTAAGCCGTGGCTCCGTGTGTTGGAGAGCCATACCCTGTGCACGTTAAAGAACACGCTGGATGGACTTGACGGGAGGCTACCATCTATCTCCCAACAGCTGTTCCAGTGGGTCCCCTCCCCCAACCTTCTTTGAGCCTTCGGGGTCCATGTGACCTGGCCAATTTAGCTGATGGCGTGCAAAAAAAGTGCCGCTCAGAGGTAAGACAACCGAACCCATTCATAATGCAACCGATTTTCGACTCATTCACTAAGAGGGAAAACGAATGATGTTTAAAGATGAACAATTACTTATTGTCTTCTAATATCAGTGCAAAAATACACAGTTATAACGCCACGAAACTAATTAGAGATAGGCAAGCGTGTAAAAACCACACCATCCATCCTTCTGGTTACGTGTCAGTTGCTATACCAGTTAAGCAAACTAAATGTGCCTAGTCTTAGCTTAAGGTTGTAAAAGAAGTGCTATGCTTTTCTTTCAGGTAGTTCATACGGTCAAGGCACTACCATGCGTTTTCTAAACGCATGGTAGTGCCTTGGGGGACTTTGTAATCAGAGCCGGATTTATGGAGGCGCATTTGTTCCAGCCGTCCCGTGGCCGAGTGGTTAGCACGCTTGGCTAGTGATCTATGGGACCTGGGTTCGAGACCCGGGTAAGGCATGGATGTTTGTGTCGTTTTTCTGCTGATGTCTTGCCATCCTCTCAGATCTTCTACTATGGCATATAAACTGACAGGCTCCTGTCAGACCTCTGTGGCAAGCAGCTGCTTGAAGGGGTATTTTTTTAGCCGTCCCGTGGCCTAGTGGTTAGCACGCTTGGCTACTGATCTAAGGGACCTGGGTTCGAGCCCCGGATTAGGCATGGATGTGTGTGTCGTTTTTCTGCTGAGGTCCTGCCATCCTCTCAGATCTCCTACTGTGGCATATAAACTGACAGGCTCCTGTCAGACCTCTGTGGCAAGCAGCTGCTTGAGGGGGTATTTATTTATTTATTTTTTATTTGTTCCAAGGTCACATGTGCTTAGGAGCTCCATATCATTGCTATTCAAACTGAAAACATAGATCTTCATAAATTAGTGTGCATTTACTTTACTCACCTCAATCGACGATTTTACATAAAAATGTTATTTATATACTATTATATACAGTTGTTTGTAAATTAAAAGCTGCCCAAATTTCATTTAGAAGGATAGAGGTAGGTTGTTCGTATGTCCCGATATTCCGAAAATATTCGACACCGGGACATATAAACACCCTATATTTGGACTTGCAAATATAATGGTTTTTTGTGACCATATACAGGCTCTCTCAATTTATGTGGATTCAATTAATGTATTTTTTTTTGGAAAATTTGGTCACTGTATTTACTTCTTCTTTGTGTGGAAAACGCGGTTTGCATTGAGCAATAAGCAGTCGATGCACACTGGCGACGTAGTTGAGTGTTGTCGGTTAGGTACGAAATTTACTGTATCGCACGGGGGGCTTCGACGGGAAAACGTCTCGCTTTTTATCAATCGAAACCTGGACACTCTCAGATAGAGGAGCCCCATTTAGAACTTGGCTCGAGCACCCCCATTTGTTTAATTGGGACAAAACCAGACACTAATGGAGCTGGGTTGGCTGTTTTACCTCTGAGCGATACCTTTTTGCACACCATAAGCTAAATGGCCAGGTCACAAGGACCCCGAAGGCTCAGAGAAGGTTGGATGAGGGGACCCACTGGAACAGCTGTTGGGAGACAGATGGTAGCCTCCCGTCAAGGCCATCCAGCGTGTTCTTTAACGTGCACAGGGTATGGCTCTCCCGCACACGGGGCCACGGCTTAAACGTCCCATCCGACGGACGGCGGCCTTTCCAAGCCCATCGGTGTCCCCTACTGACCGTGGGCAGGGCGGGGAATTCTGCGGAGATAAATCTCAACGCTGACCCAGCTGGGACTCGAACCTGGGAACTACAGATTACGAGCCTGGCGCGCTACCGACTGAGCCACCCCCGCCCAAATAGCTCTTAATCGCTTCTAGTAAAACAAAATAATTAATAATGTTGTTACCTTAATGCTGTTCACTAAAGAAGAAATCTTTTGTGTATAAGTAGTTCTCTATAATTCCATCAGTAGAAAAATTATATGGAAAGCAACTACTTATAGATTTTCTGAAGTTAAAAAAACAGCAGCCTTTATTCATTATACCCTTATTAAGTATGAAGCAGCTGAAGAAAAAACACGTTAATTTGGAAATAATGAATTCCAAATTATGAGAATGTCAGCTTTCAGTATTCCACAAAAGAAATTATGCAGGCGTGTCGCTTACTGTTCTAGACCTCATGCTGGGTCGGAATAAGGTGGGTTCCAGGCCCCAAGAAAGAGATGGTCCCTTGGTTGCTAAGCCCTAGTAGTGTTTTAAACAAAGATTAGCATTTTTTCTTCTTTCACTTCTAAGCAGTAAATTTTGTTGTACATTGGATTAACTGCTCAGGTCATTACTAGTCTTGAGTTTCAAAACAGAGCTGGAGAAAAGAAACATTTATGGCCATCTAAGCGTTTTTTTTTAATGAGCATTTTTAAATCCAGTGGGGAAAATCTCAACCTTGGGCCAGTTGGGATGCGACTCTGGAAACCTCAGGTAATGAATGAGCTTGGTACGAGGGAAGAGTGAAGGAGATCCGACTTTGCATCGTTTAATTTATACATTGAAGCGCTTTCAAATCAAGTTACTTGTTGAAGATTTGCGGCAGAATTGCAATTTCTGATTGTTGTAGTAGTAATTCTGAAGAACTGGTTGTAAACTAAACAAACTTCCGGTTACCTGGTACTCAAGCATCCGGAATTCTCATGTAGCAGGCCGGCATAAATTTCAAATTGAACTTGCTATGACAAATTTCAATACAAGTGGTAGTTCTCCCGGATGCCAGTGGCGCCGGCTTTCATGAATTTATACATTCACGCTAGTTCCATTAAGTCAAAAAGTAGAAGGTAGTTGAATTTGTGATCGTGTTGTTCTGTTTATAGGAAATGTCATCAAAGTTCCCGGACCTAGCCAGGAAACTAAACTGCACCTATTTATGTAATTTTTTTCTCGTTTAGGCTTAGTTTCACTATTCTCCCATCTTTCGGATAGTATTTCTTGCCTTGTGTATGCTTTCCTATCGACTTTTACCTTTCAAAAATTCTATTTCACATTTCGTTATTAGAAAAAGGCAGTAATGCCAGTAGTCAGCTCCATCCAAGGACCAAAATTGCAGTTCTTTCCATGGTGGCTCTCAGTGAAGCAGTTCCCGAAGTCTTAAGTGCACGGATTTAGATGTTCAATAAGTGTGAAAATATGTATAAAAAATTATATTTTAGATATTTACATTTGTATTAGGGTATTAGACTTCATTTTGATTATCGTTTTTAACTGTATTTTTATTTCAACTAAGGCTTGAATTAAAGATTGCACCTACTGTGTTTGGTTTCTTAAAATTATTTCTCATGCTACCGGATTCCCCATGAATGCTGGATAACCAGGAGTTTACTATATTACACTTCTAAAGATTACTTAATCTTCCAACGATTTTGCTAACTTACCAAAAATTAATAAAATGGTGTATCGACAGTGATGCTCTATTTCGATGTTATTTTATCCAACGGACTTTTCTAAAAATTTGAAAACGTATTGTCACCAACTAAAAATTCAGGAAATGTTTAACTTTTCGACTTCTATTTGTTTGAAATTCCGTAATCAAATATTTGGACACCTTAAGGGGTTTACTATTTTTGTTCCCTTTAAAATATAATCTGTTCCTAATAATCAATATTATATTAGTAGGACTGGCGTACCCAAGGTGTTATAACCATCCCTTGAGGGTTCATGGCAGTCCCCTAAAATCAAAGTACTTCAGTACACCCGGCTCCCCCATTAGGATTTTTGTATACGCCACTGATTAGCATTATTTTAATGCCTTCTTAGAATATCACGTTTGCAACAGCTGTATCGTATGTAAAAGATATAGTATAAATATAATATATAGGATAAGATATAGTAGTAAATGTAAAGATATAGTACAGAGATGCCAATGCTTAGAATTATGCCAGAGTTCAAATCAAGGGTTTTGACATGTTTGTTAATTGTTATCCATTAGAATGCAAAGCTAAAAGAAACGTTATTATCCTACTTTTTTCCAGCTTTGTTTCCTCAACTTTTTTGTGTGTGGGTGTCAAGATGTCTTCAAAAAGTTTTTTTTTCCTACAATCTCACTCGTGCTTTACCAGTCAGATTTCGAGAAGTTGGTGATGTGCACGGAAGATTCCACAGAAATATTTCAGTTAAGTAAAACGATACAAGGGTGGATAAGGAAGCAGGTTTACTTACTACTGGACACTGAGAATGGGATTTGGGTTGTTTTACCTCTGAGCAGCACTTTTTTGCACACCATGGGCTAAATGGCCAGGTCACATGGACCCCGAAGGCTCAGAGAAGGTTGGGGGAGTGGACCCACTGGAACAGCTGTTGTGAGACAGATGGTAGCCTCCCGTCAAGGCCATCCAGCGTGTTCTTTAACGTGCACAGGGTATGGCTCTCCCGCACACGGCTTAACGTCCCATCCGACGGACGGCGGCCTTTCCAAGCCCATCGGTGTCCCCTACTGACCGTGGGCAGGGCGGGGATTTTTACGGAGATAAATCTCAACGCTGACCCAGCTGGGACTCGAACTTGGGAACTACAGATTACGAGTCTGGCGCGCTACCGACTGAGCCACCCCCCTGAGAAAGGGAACTTTCATAGCTGCCTATAAAAGCAAAGGCAGATTTTCTCTTTTAAATGAATTTAAAACGATTAACTATTAATGTATTATGGATTTGCGAAAAATTTTATTTATGAAGAAATGTTAAAAAGTTTTAATATTTCCGTGCATAAAAAACTAAGAAATTTTAATTTGCTGTTCAGTGTAATCATAATTTTATTTAGTAAATTCTAGGTGATAAAATTCCGTCTCATTTTCGCAATAAAAATATTAACCCAATTTCATCGAACAAATATAAAAATCAATAATTAACAGTATAATTACATAGGAAGCAGAAAATCATGGATCACCTGGTAGAATCAAATTAGATTTTGCAAGATATGAATTTAATTTTTTTTCTGTTAAAACTTTCGCTAACAGCTGAAGCGAAAGCAATGCTATATGAAGCATAACCCTTTCAGGACCATAAGATTTCTAAGAGTAAATATTAGTATGTAACTGTTTATTTAGACGTAAAATAAATAAAAATCATAAGAAAAATACATAACAATGTGTAGTTTTTTTTTGGAATTTTATGGGAAATATTTTTCCCAATGGACTATAAAGGTAACACAAATTATAGTTAGGCTTATTATGCAATGTCTTTTATTTATTGGTTTATTAGAACAAAATGTTAACTAAAATAATACAAAATTATGAAATAAAATTACTATACAAAATGATGTGCTAATTATGATAATCTGCGAAGCAATTTCTTTTGGTAGTGAGGCAAAGATGGACATTGCACATAGTACATATATTATGCGTCCTGACAGTTCTGTTTTTGTTTTCTAAACGTTCCCGTTTACGTAATTGCGTTCGGCATACGTTCTATTTTGACATTCTGTATAAAAAATACAGATAAGGTTATAATTAAATACGACAATCACCAATTTTAAAATGGGAAAAATGTTTCCCTTGGTCGTGAAAGGGTTAAAAGACAATGTAGTAATCCACCTATCACATTTTGCTACTTCACTGCTCGCGCCTTCTGACCAAGGCCAAAACTGGTGAGAGTACACACGTCACAGTCACCTTCGAGGATGCTAACGGAACGGATGCAAAAAAAAAAGGATACTTGTTTCTCAAGAAAATTTTTTAAAAGACCAGTAAAATGGAGAATTATAGAAGTTCACTTGACCTATCGCTATTTGTCTGCTATATCCTTTCCAACTACTAATCAATTAGTTTATCGTAACACATAAAACGATAATTCACAGTTTTAATATTTCATCTTATTTCATATATTAAGATTTGGCAAAGAGTTCAGTATTTTTCAAAAGTTCGGTGTTACATATTTCTCCAAAGTTACACGAAACAGTAGCGATCATCGAGTTTTTGGGATAGCGAGTATCTTCCGGTTCAAAATCTCGAGATTTTGAGGAGAGAAAAAAAATATTTTGCTTACATTTGCGATTCCAAAAAAAAAGAACGATTGAGTAATGATTGAAGACTTTCGCCAATTGTGACCCGAACACACTATAGTTTTGGGTGTAAGATTAAAGTGAGTCGAAGTTTTTTTGAAAGATGGTTGTTTGCTTGGAGTGTATGTAATGATTATCAGCAACAAACGAAATTTTTTTTTCCCTAAAGAATAAAAAGTTCAGTGTCCCCCTCCCCACCTCAAAGCACTCTGTTTTCGCATTGAATATATTTTTTTTGTCTGCCCAAAAATTTATTATTTACGTTTCGTAAACAACCTTCATATTTTAGTTTAGGAATTCTTTTTCCAGAGTGATTAAAAAAACTCGGTGTTTCACAAAAAAGTTTTTTTTTTTAGCAGTGTCAATCTATGACTACTGAAACAACACAGTACATCATTGAGGTAGTAAATAGTTTAATGGCTCATGACCAGTCAATTTCGCTGTAGAAATTAGATGCAATTGTACAACAGCTGACAGTGACACAGAGGAAAACAAAATGTACAGGTAGACAGGTAAATGTCACCAAGTTACACATCGAAAAAGACCAGTATAGGTAGCATAAAGCCAGAAAAACACTGCATTTGCTGGCTACAAGAAATATCTACCAAATGATAGATCATAGAGTGAAATTGCGGCTGAAATTGGATGAAGCATTCACAATGTTTTCATCTGTTTGTCCGCCTCACTCTCTGCGATTAGTGGGCAGCTGGGATCTGAGATGAGTCCAAGTTCATTTTCTAAACTGTAGATGCTCAAAGATGGCGCACGACTTGGCCACTCATTACAGGGACCAATTTAGACAACTGCAGAAGTCTAGTGATCGATGAGCAAAGTCTTGCAACAATGACAAGGTGTAGGGCGTAGTCTCCCAGAAAAGTAGACACCCCAAAATGCGAAATGAGTTTTATTTTTTACATAGTCCATAAATGAGAGCAAAAACTCTCTTTAACAAATATCTCATGAGCACACTTTACTGATATACCTTTCGTCACTTTATTGCAAACTCAAGATCATAAATTATGTTCTATCACAGTAACTCGTGATGAAAAAAAGGTAACATCTCAACTTTTGCTCATCGTATCAATACATACTTACAAAATGAAAACGGGAGTTATTTATGGGAACAGAATCCTTTCTATCTTATTTTAGTGTATAAGCTTGAAAATGGAAGCGCAGAAAAGTTACGAAATATATATCGTCCCTAACCCATATCAAAATACGATACAATAACATTTTGACTGACTGAAATAGTCCACATTTCCTAAGCTTTTGTCATTACTCAATGCATATTTAACTTTAAATAAATAGTGTTTTATTTCATGTTGTTTTTCGTAGAGAAGTAACATTGACACATGGATATAAAGAGCATTTTAAAAGGAATGCTTACAGAAAAGTTACAATTTGAAAATTCGCGATTCCAGCAGTCATAGTAATACACGAACTGTAATGTGTTGAGAACTGATTTTATTGTTATGAAACAGCTGTAAATTTCCAGCTAATACAAATTTCTGTCTAAAATATATTTGAATTTCTATGCTGAAGAAAGAAAACATCACATTATTTTAACTCTGAGTGGCACTTTTTCGGCACACAATGGGTTAAATGGTCAGGTCACAAGGACCCCAAGGGCTCAGATAAGGTTAGGAGAAGGGGACCCACTGGTAGCTGTTGGGTTGAATGGTTGTTGGGTAGCGTCCCGTCAAGGCCATCCAGGGTGTTATTTAGAGTTCACAGGGTATGGGAGCTCTCCTGTACAGAGAGCCACGGCTTAACATCCCATCCAACGGAAGGTGGCCTTTCCAAGACAATTGTTGTGCCTTTATGACCGAGGGCAGGGTAGGGGTTTAATGGAGATAAATATCAAAGTTGGCCCAGGTGGGGCTCAAATCTGGGAACTACAGAATACGAGCCTGGTGCAATACCTACAGACATATGTCAGTTACATTTGTTGTGAAAACTTCGCCGAGAGAGCTGCACTTTGATAGATGTTTTATGAGAATATGTTTCATTCAACTGAACAATGAATAACTTCATATAACAAAATATCGGTAATTAAATTGTATTTCATTTAAAATAATAATTTTCTACTCTTTCAAAACTTTACAATAAAGTATCCTATAATATTAGTGCATGCTTTTAAAGCATCTAGTTAATCAATTGCACCAATACGCAAAAATAGATGCATTGGATCATTTTAACCATTTCAAACAAATTTTTTGATAATCTGATAGTTTTTTTTACAACAGAAAAGTTTCCATTTAAATATGTTTCATTTATGATCAAAGGAACAAAAATTACTTTTAATATAAGAACCGTCCAAAAGTTGTAAAATTCTAAATTCTGAGAAAGCAGTAAAAAGGAACATAAAAGAATTATAATTTATATGCACTTTGTCATGATAAAATGCATCAAATGACATCTGTGAAATGTAGCAAAATAGTTCTTGTTGCATGTCAAGCATATTTATTTTCAATGTTATTTGTATGTAATTTCTATTATATCCATAAAGGGCACCAAATTCCAGTCCATTCCTATGTACTAAAGACTGGTCTATACTTTGCAAGACCATAGGCTCCTGTATTTAAAAAATTCTAAAAAGTAACGTACTTTGTAATGTACACAAGGGTCTGAAGGGGTTAAAATGCATTTTTGTTTACCAACTAAGAAATCTCATCTTGATCAAATCTAGACTGTAGGTATGGTTGTAACTTATAATAAAGCTTCCTGGCTGACACACTTAACTTTAGAGCAAACGGTTTCTTACAAGCTTTTCCATGTATCAAGGCACCATCTTAAGCAGTTCGAGGAACATCTTCTAGTCCTTAAATTACATATACACATTACCTTAAAATAATTTAACTTAAACGATCGTCTGAAAAAAAAAAACAATTTTTTACCCTTTTAATAGGTCAAGGCACATGCCAGCAATGTTGAGAATGCAATAAACAAACGCAATGGTATACCTGTCTCATATTCCTTCCCTTTATAAGTTACAAGAAACATTATTGCATTGTTGCATACAGCAAGTAATGCTTCAAGAAATGTTATTTACTACAAACATACTACTATAATGTATATAAAGAGGGGTCACATTAGTATCGACTATGTGGAAATTTCCAAGTGATGAGGCTAAGTCTTGCCAAAAGTTTACTCTTATAAATTTTGTTGGTGAGAGTTGTATCGTTTTTAAACTTTTAATCGCTAACTCTTAGCAACTAAATACATGCCACCAATATTACTTATTTCATAAGGAATAGGGAGAAGTCATTTAATTTCCACGGCTAATGCCACCCCTACATATGCACTGAACATTCATTAGGCTACAAATTATTAGAGGGATTAGATCACACTAATTTCTAGTTTCCTTATTAAATTAATAATCAGGGAAAAATACTTTTCACGCGTAAAATGCATTAGGCTACAACTGACTATTGGTCCACAAGTCAACGCCTTGAAGCAAAAAAAGTTGAAAGTAAAAGTATCTAAGTATGAACAAATAGTCTCTATATAAATATATATTTCAGAGGTTCCTTTACATTACAGTTTTTATTTACAAGCAACTGAACTAAAACACAATGACTAGGCAATACTTACTGGTAAATGGGGTGGAAAAACAACACACACACATTTATCGTTTCTAAGCCAGCATCTATTAGTCATTCAATCATATTTCGCTTACTCTTATAAACAATTTGATATGTTAGCTGGAAGAGCGAACACTGTTGTAAATAGTGCACAACAAACTAAAACGAACTCAAATTATGGCAGTGTTTCAGAATAAAAGAAAAATAATTTAGAGAGCTTAGCTTGATATTTGAGTATTATACCGTTTATGATTCTAGTTTTAAAACGAAAAAGGTTTTAAAAACGCTGCTGGAGTGTGTGATACCAGAGTATTTTAGAGAACAATTTATTTTATTCGAAAACATATTTTTAAATATTGAAAATAACCCTGGCTATTAAGATAGCTGAGTTGACAAGTTGCAAAATTTGTCAATTCGGCTATCTTGATATTGACACATTACTATTATCTTGTTTCCGAACAGCATCAAAAGCGCGCTATTTCTTGCATTTTATCCAGAGAGGGATGCTACTGCTCCAATTCTTTTTTTAAATCTTGAGAATATTGTACATCTGTTTTCTTGAAAACAGTTATTATACTTGTTAATCTCAGGCGAAATGCAAATCCCATAAAAATTGCTTCGGATTGCTTGAAAACTTTTCAAATTTGTAATTATAAACAATGGTTTAGACTTTTGGATATTTTTAAATTATTGTCTTTTTCACGATTTCCTAAATATTTCTTGAAAGAGCTTCACTATTGATTTGCACTAAATCAGAATAACTTTCAATATTCTTCAATGTACAGCATAACATACACAAAATCGACTTAAAACTTTGCTGAGAGTTGAAACTATTAGGTTTCACCACTGTTTATTTTAGGACTGAAAGGTATTTACTTAGGAGAATTTAGAACTTTCAATCAGTGTTGCATACTTATTTTTGCCACCTGACCTAACGAGTGCAACTCTCAAATGCTTTGCTAAAGTGAAGCTGGAATTATAATTTACCATTCCCCACTTAATAACTGTTCGTAATGCATAACAAATTACATGTGAACTACTTTCAGTTTTCTGAAGAGCATAAAAGGAAAACTTTAAATACTTTATTTAGTATATAGCTTTTGATAAAGATTAATTAAAATGCATTTTTTTTAATCCTTGCAAATTTCAGTTCAGTATTAATTACAAAGAAATTTATTACATAACTAAATCAATAAATGCTGCTTAACAGCATCTCAAAAAATTTAATTATCAAATTATTAAAACTTCACATTTAAAATAAATATAATTTTATTTCCAAGAATATTTAAAAGTGGAAGAATATGTATAAAAAGTTTTTAGAATAGTGTTTCCTGCGAATCATTGTTTTCGCACAAAAATCTTCATCAAATTCCGGTCTTTATCCGAGCATAACGATTCAAATATTTCAACATTGTAATATATCCATTCGTCGTCATTCTTCAAAACGATTGATGATGTTCCACGACTTTCGACACTGAATTATTTAATGAAACTGATCGAGAAGAAACTTCACCCCGCTAAACCCGAAAAAAGAATCTCAAATTTTACACGGAATTTGTCTCTCTTCCAAATCCCGAAACGTTTCTCCGGCATATTGATAGAGCATGATTAACAGACATCTTTACACTTTGAATGTAGAAAGTAGCTAATTACGGTTGAAATCTACATATGAAGCCTTTCTTAAGTTAATGACTCAGAATTATTAAACATTTTTGAATGATTTATTTCTGCGTATAGATATTAGCAACATAAATATAGCCTTGGTAATTTTACACAGCAAGAAAGTTTATTCCTATTCTGAAAAAAAAAAATCTTAGATAATGAAGGATGTCAGCGGAACCTAAAAGACCAGGACCGGCTGAAGCCGCTAAGCAGCGTATCGGGCGTCTTCGATAATGCGACGGCAATAAAATGTCTGAAAAAGGACTTCGCGTCGGGGCGCAAACATACCTTAAGCAGATCCTGTGTAAGGCATAGATAGAAGTGTTCTGTATGCGGAAAAGCTCAGTTATTTTACCAGTTTCTAATTTATTTCGATTTTAATGCAGATCTACATTAGATTAGCAAGATAAAAATTTAAGGTTTGAAAGGCATTAATTTAAAAATATTACAATGGATTATCATAGAAAGATATAACAAGTGATTTCTGGGCTATGAGGTACATTAATAATATAAAGAACTGAATAAAGCACATATCAGTATATATTTTATGGTTTAATTATTTGGGGTTTTATGGAGCAAGGGAAACTAGGTCATATTGCGTTCTATATTTTATGACTATTTAAACTGTTTGTATATTCATAAATACTTGAGCAATTTTTATACTTAATTTTTAATACTTGAAATACTTTACGACAGCTCATTTTCATACCGCAAACTGAGGCTGTTATAAAGGCTCAGATATAGAAAAATAAAAAAAAAAAATAAGGAGGGGGAGAGCGCCAAGAGAATGCACAGTTTAACATTTCCATATTGTTAAAGATGTATCTCAAGATTTTATTGAAAAATGCATGAAATAAACATAAGTTTAATATTTTTTTGCTTCTATTACGCTTACTAGCATTTTCAAAGGGGAAGGGAAAACTGTAATCTTCCATTAACTGGGTCTCCCCCCCCAAGAATTAACTTGAATTCTACCCAGATCCGGCAGTCCTGCTATATGTAAATTTATCCTGAATCTCAGGGTTCTTTTATCTTGGCTATTTTGCCTATTACATAGAAAATGCCTCCCAGAAGCAAAACAATCCATGTTAGAAAAAACTGTCTTCTCATTTGATCATGAGATGCTTAGGGTAAAAGTTTTTCTTCGAACACTTAGGAACAAAATGAAACATTAACTCCTATGAAAAACTCCAGGTAAAACTTGAAATACTACTTATTTTCTTCAGTTGTAAAAGATTAAACTAGAAAGTCGATATATTCCTAAATATGCTTATTGAACTGAGGCAGTCATCTAACTTCAGAAGCTTTCACAAATGTCAGTAAGCATACTTCAGGTACAGCTACGGTGACCATTCATTCTGTATTTAAAAGGATAGTCCAACATTTTGGGGCACTGTCCTATATATATTTATAAAAATTTCGGAAAGATGCTTTTATCCTACATTTTTTGATCTGTCCTTTAAAAGTCCTATATTTTTGATACCAAATAAAAATCGTTCTATCTAGCTAATAATTTTGAAAAATTTTCCTTATCATTGTTGATGTGATTCGGGAATTAATAACACATTACAAAAATATTTATTATTCGAAATTATTGTACTAAATTATTATATAATTCTTGTAATAGTGTTAACTTTTGACAAATTAAAAAGTTATTTTATTGATATGTTTGTTCTATTTTACGTTTCTGATTAATTTTTTTCATTTTAGGTAAAATTAATATATGCACATCATTTGTTTCATTTTAGAGCTTTTTAGAGTATTTACTAATTTTTGAAGTGACTTTGCTAGAAAGAGCATAAAATTAACTCTCATGCCAAAAATTGACTATTAAATAGTATTAATGGAAAAGAAATAATTTTCAATAAGTGTCCTATAATTTCTTCGACTGTAGCTATAGCATAGATCGAAGTAATAGAAAACGTTTATAATTGATCAAAGTAATAGTATTTATATTGATAACTTCTGATTCAGCTTTATGTATGTGTCACCAGTGAGTCCATACAGGGACTGCATTCATTGCTAAAAACACTAAAAATAAAGTGTTTTGAAAATATCAATTTTAAAATGGGGCTTTGCACTTCCAAATGCTGCCTCTACTTCTCCACAATCTGTGGACCATATACCCTCAAATTTATTGATATTTTAAGCTTTACAATACATTATTGTCTATTACGTCCAATACATTATTGTCTATTATTTTCATGGCTATTGAAATATTAGCTTTCAATGCACTATTAACTTCTTTAAAGAAATTGTTATATTATCTGCCATGAGAGCAGTAAAAACTATAAGTTTATTCTATTAAAAGTATAATTAATTAAAATTAAGATATAACAAAAAGATTTTCTGACGAAGTCAGTGCCACGACATCAGTCAGGATAAGAAATGGAATTTGATATACTAAATATTTTTTAATTGATATCAATGATCGATAAAAAAAAAACAACTCCCATGCATGCTCTATAATGGTTTTGAATGGAATAATGATTTTTTAAATAATACTTTGTGCAGGATAAACTTACACTTTTTATTGCTCATAGATGGGGAACTTTGTTGAGATTCCTCTTAGGCATTATGCATTTGTCCAAAAAGCCTAAAACATAAGCAATAACTACAAAGTAGAAAATCTCTGATCATGCGAGTTTTATTGTTATTATAATTTGATATAACTAATACACAATATAAAACTTGGGAAGTTAATCACACATGGCACTTAGCATTTGCTATAATTTAATTCCCGTTCCTAACAGAGATCAAAGTTTTAAATTGCACTACTTAAACATTTCTTTGTTTTTGGCAAATAATCGTGATTGGTGTTACTGTTCAATTAGTTTCTTACAAAAATCAAACTAGTAACACAGCATATATCCAACAACACAATGAGAATAATTATGACTAACTATTGATTTCAGACATTAGATTTACTTCTACATTGATATATCAAATAACAGTAATATCGTCGTGATTTTGGAATCCTATTCTACACCAATTTTTTTTATCACTGGAATAATTTTAACAGAATTTATCTTCAAGACCTTGCATGACTCCTATTGAGTGTAAAGAAGCACGTTTCTCGATGCAATTTATGAACATAAAAAGAGTACAGGAAACCTTCATTTCTTATTTGTATTAAGCCCTTTTCAATGCATTATTAACACAACATAAACACAAAATAAATCATTAGGAACTATTAGAGATTAAATTAGCAAAAATGTAGCAATAAAAACTGGAATTGACAGTTATGTGAATGCACATTAACATTTCAATGAAGTTACTAATGTTTTTCATAAAAACGAAATTTAAATTATATCTAAAGAATTTAATGCATTATCAACATCGATAATGGAATAAAATCTATAAAAAATGTTTAAGTATTAAACCCATACACAACTTGACAGTTTCGTTTCTCTTAAAGGTCCACACTCCAACTATTAATAGGAACATGCAAAATCTAATGTTTAAAAAGTTATATAATGGAAAAATCTTTAAGTGAAATTTAACAGCTACTCCTGATCAGTATTAAATCATGATGAAAGGTTATAGACAGTTCTCAAATTATATTATTGCTGTTCAAAGTATTAACAGTTGTTTTTACATCCTCTTAGCTTCTTTTTATTTTTAGTTCTTACAGTCTTTTGTGACAAGTTATGAATAAAACTTCAAGTTCCTGATGGGAGGACTGTTAAACCAGATAGATAATATTAATATAAGGCAAAATGTATTAGCTTATTATTATAGAATGAATCAAAGGAGTTTTCATTCATCATTTCATGCTTTTTAAACAGGACACAAATTTGCCACCAAACTATAAATCCAAAACTATAAAAATTTGAAATTAAACTGGAAAAAAGCATTTAGCTTACTAATATTTTTATTTATTTATTTATTTATTTATTTATTTATTTATTTATTTATTTATTTATTTATTTATTTAATGGAACTAATAGTATTATAATGCTGATATTATTCTTGTCACTTTAATATAGGCACCAGTAAAAAAGGAATCAAAAACTTATTTCATGTGAAATATGAACTTAAGGAAAAATACTTAGTTTTTTTTGATGAATACTATATAACAGTCTTCAAAGAAATGAATTGAACTTCACATAGTCTGATGGCCAATATTCCACACATAACTTTAATGTGTTGGTATCTAAATCTTTATATTTGCTTAGCAATTTGCCTTCCATTATGAAATAGTTTTTCTTAAAATCATTTATTTGTTTGATTACCCCATTTATGAGGCTTCTTTACTGAAGTTCAATATTGATAAATAAAACTCTGAATTACATATTGCACATTTTGTTATGTATTTCACAACTCTATAATCGAAACAGATGGGGCTTGTTTAACACATAGCTATTGCAATATATTTCTACTTCTTTTTCCCCCATTGAAAATCAGGTATATGAATAACATTGCTATATAGTAGATATTCCCAATTACTGTAACATTGAACAAAACTTTATACAAGAAAGAGAGAAAAAAAAATTCCAGATTTACTAAAACTACTGTTTGCACTAAATTAAAAAAAATAGGGGGGGGGGGGAGGACTTGGCAAGTTAGTATTTGAATTGCACATTTAAAGATTTTTTATAAATTATTAACTTTTACAGAAGTAACATAAATTTGTACACAACAGAAGAATGGGGAACCTTGATATAAATTAAAGTTTAACAAAATGCATCTTGAGAAAGTTTATGTCACTAGCATTTTAACTAAATAATACAAATATAATTTTTTTAAATTATTTAAAAACATTGAGCAATGTAGTGTAAAACAAACTTAAAAGTTAAAAGCTCTGGGAGTTTTCTATAGTTTTTCTATTTTGCTTATATAAATAATAGAAGCCTCAATTATAAAACAAATAGGTACTTACTAGGAAAGAAAAGAAACTACAACCTACGTATATAATGCTGTGAAAGTTTGTTGTTAATCAATTTATCCTGCAAAAACATGCTGATCAGAAATGACTTAGAGTTTGGGAATGGGGATTATGAAATTTTAATATGATAATGAATAATGTTATAGCAAAGTTTTATAATATATATCAGATATGAAACTGCATACTTTCTCACAACTGTAGTAAAAGTTCTACTTAGTTTTTTTAGTCTACTTAGGTAGATAATAGGCTATGAAATATTTTTTTTTGAAATACAGGTGTAAAATACATATTTAGGGCTAGAACTAAAGTGACCATAAGTAAAAACCTGACCATTTCCCAAAATATAGTTTTTTTAGCATGAAGTATTTTTTCTTGGAGTACCCCTCTCTTCATACCCTCATGTTGCATCATAATTTCAAGTTCCTATCTGAAATAGAACCCAATTTTGAACAATCAACAAAATTATTTAAAATTACACCATGAAACTGACACTAAAATCATTATTAATTATAAAAATATGTATCTCTTTCCAGATTTGTTTCACAAAATAAGTGATATCAATTAAAGGAAGCTACATAGATATATTACCTATTTACATGTGATTCACATGGATGAACAAACAGGATATGTAAAAAAAACACTGGACATTACTAATTTACAAGACAATGTTATAAATAATATTGTCTTGTTTCCCATTCAAACTACTTTATTGTAATCCACATCTGAAATAATATTTTCATTTTTTCATTTAATGGGGAAATTTTTAAAACCAGTACATTTTTTTTAAACCTTTTAGGACACCAAAGTGGTTTGAAACTGGTACATATGGTCACCTTAGCTAGAACTGATAATCTACCAATAATTATTTTAACTGTTAAGCTTATAATTACATAGTTTGAAAATTAAATTTCTCAGGTTTTTTCACTGAACTTGAACAGAAAATTACATTACACTAAGGTCTGATGTTGAAATATGTGCATGACTGGAGGAACTTCCAATCATAAGTATCTTTACTTGCTGCATATGTTTAATTTAACATCCAATCATTTTTCATGTGAGGAATATACTTGCCATACTCATTAAGCAGTTAATAAATATTAATTAAAATTATTATTGCAACTTTATCATATTGTACACACACAACTAATGACAGCCAATAGAATATATCAAAATTATTTAAGCAAACTTTTTATGGATACACAAGATAGTTATAGTTAATTGCCAAATTAATCTGATATTAAGCATAATGAATGCTTAAAACAATAAGTAATTTGAAAATATTATGTAAAATATAAAATATACTTAAAATTATTCTGAGATATTTTTCTCCAAAATTAACCAACCAAAATTAACAAAATTAAATAGAATATCCAGTACTTGAGCATTTTGTCTCTTGCATAAAAAGAATTTTTACAAAGTAATTTAACAAAAAACTGTTTTGATGCAATTGGATATTTCTGACATATACTTCACTTTAATATAATGCAGAAGATTTGTCCATATTTAGTAAAACTGATTTTATAATGATAATTATCTACTTCACACAAAATCATTAATTTCAAAAAACAAATTGCAATGAATAATTTTGGCAGCCTTATACATAGTATATTGTTTACACTTTATTCCCAGTATTCCTCATATTATAGTTAGATTATATTGTTCAGCTTAATATGCATCTTTTAACAGTTTTGATTCAACATAACGAATTATATGTTGAAAGCATAAAAGCACAATACACCTTGCCTAATAGGTCGCACAGATACACAAGATTATTGAATAAAAAGTTAACAAAAATTTACATTTCAGAAGACTAGGATATAATCCTATGAATTCTTAAAAACATGTCATGCTCTGGCTACTGAGCAACTAGCATCCAATGAAATCTCTGCTTACAGTGGCTATCAAGCAAGAGCAAGATTTTATGCACCAGATGCAATTGTGATGTCAGTCAGAAGATGACCTACTTGTTATCTCTTATGAAAGACTGGTAATGCATAGCCAAGTACAAATCCAACATTAAGGAAAGAACACTTAAAATATTGTTTATGACAAGTTATGAAGATCATGCAGTCATTTGCCACCAGGCTAAAATTTAACTCTTCTGCTACCTTCTATTTATTGATTTTATCTTCTGCTTTTAAAAGTGTCAAGTTCCTAATAATTAATTCATTTGTCAACAAGTTAATTTTTGAAACTTTTTTCAGCAAAAAATTTTAACTTTACAACCTTATCCTGAAGTAATTAAAAATAGACATTTATTTGATATACCAATCGAATTTTATTTCTAAATAATAAATTAAAAAGACTATAAAAGTCATTTCTAAAACTTGTTTCTGGGCTTCTGATACTTTAAGGGTTTTAATAAGGTATAAAAATTTTGAATAATATAAAAACTGAAGGACATTCATTTATTGTTTGTTTCTGCTACTATACGCATTATTCCCTACTCTGATTCAAAAATTCTAACAGAAATGTCATCTCAAAAGTATAAATGCTATTTTATCATTTTTAGATGGTAGATTCTATTCAAAAGTGTAATGTAAGCAAAGTTTTAAAAAAATTCAGCATCGCTAGTGAACTAATTACAGTTTCTCTTGAAAAAGTATAAAGAGCACTCTTTATACATTTCTTATCATTTTTATATTATGGAGTATGATGGCAGGTGAACTATACATCTTATAAAAGATTTATGAACTAAAAAACCTTTATTATACGAAACTTTCAAGCTATTATGATTATTCATAAATATTACAGTAATTGCTAAAATTATAATAGCAAGGCATTAACATTCACAGGGAAGAATTTAGGAAATCGATTGCAAATGGGGAAAAAGGTCTCAACATTTACTAATATTAAAAAAAATTTTTTTTCAAGATTTTGGTACTTACAGATATGTATTATTATATGTATCTTAATGTTTGTCAATAGTCTATGAATATCCATGCTTGGATAAAGTTGAGAAAATAATTATTTTTAATTTCATCACACTAATAGAAAAAAATCTTGAAACTGTTATATAAATATAGCATACTAATACTTAAGCTAGAAAAAAAAATATTTGACTTGGTAAATCACACTGTTGAAAAGATTAAAATTATACAAAATTGTAACCTCCCTAAAACTTTTGAAAATGAGAAAAACTATCATTTTTAAATTTAAACATGTTTTGCACATTTTATTTCAAAATTCAAACACAATCTTTTCTATGCAATCATGTATGTGAACACTAACAAAATTCCAGACAATTTAGTGTGAAATTTTGCTCTTGAAACATATATATCCTGAGGAACAACTGATTTATTAGCCAATTAAAGGCCAATTTTAATAAGATCCTGTGTTTGACATTGTCAGCCAACCATTCTTCCTGAAGCCATATGAATACTGTTCCTAATTCTCCTTGTGTGAGATGTGCTGAAAGATTGCTGATGACTTCTCTTTTCTTGTCTAACTCAGTGATTCCTAAGGGTGCTAACCACCCTCTAGGATGCATTTTAGGGCAATTTTAGAAATGACACTAAAATAGGGGACATTTTCTTGATTTTTTTCCTATGGAAATATATTAAATAGAATATCCAGTACTTCATAGATTAACATAACTTCCATGAAGGGGGTGGTTTGGCCCAAAAAAAGGTTGGGAACCAGTGGTCTAACTTAATCATTATTCTCAAAATCAAACTACTTTATACTTGAGAAATTGCATAAGAAATTCTAATCAAACACATCAAGTCTCTTATCCTGCTTAAATGAAGTCCACATGCATCAGTATCAAACTTTTGAAAGGATTAAACTATACTTTGGAACAGCTTAGCTTTGAAATCAGAAGTTTAAATTTAGTTAAGGGGCTCAATCTCTGTTGACTTCATTAAATCATGCTTGTCATCTCTGCTTTAATCTTTTAACAACTTGCACATGCTATACCTTCATACTAATTACCATTCGCAATCCAGTTTTAATTTCCTGTTGCAGAAAACCTGGGCTTCTATGTTCCCTCTTAGCTTTTCTAAATTTTAAATTTTGCATAGGTAAAGGAAGATCAGCTACGTCTACCAATAATGATCCAAAGGTTTGGAATAAAACCTCAATGAGGATGAAAAATAAGAGATTTAAAAATACTGCAATGAAAAACTAAGATAAGTAAATAATTAAATCTGCTTAAAAATACGAGCATCATACTATTATTAAAGAGTTGTAATTTTTTACTTTAGGAAATTCTAGATAGCTGGCATCTCCAAAATAGGAAACACTATTACTAGATTTAACATTTTTTGGGTTTGCAAATGTGTTTACCACACATAAAAAAAGGTAAGTGTGTGTGTGAGGGAGGGAGGGGGGAGGGAGTAAAGCTAATGAGTGATTTCTATATAGTTGATTATCTGTATTTGCTTACATGGGGATATTACTTGGATTTGTCTAATGAATACATATCTGTTATAGAAGTTTTTGCTAATTTATATACTAAGGCAAATAACAATGCATCACAAAGAACATGTTTTATTACTATGTGAAACATATAAGCCGAACAATTTAACTTAATCATAACTTGGCTAAATGATTATGCTGTATTTTTTTGAGCTGTTAATGTGGATCAAAAGTCTAAATACTGTATTCTTGTTAACCAAGACAATGTTTCTTTAGCAATACAAAAAAAAATACTCAACTGAGAGACTCAGTTTTGAGGTTTGTTTAGAAAAAGTACATAAGAATATAAATGCTAAGACATGTTGCTTCCTGATTTTGACTGAGAAATTTCAGACTTCACACAAAAAAAAAACAATCATTTACGTGTAAAAAAACTAAGTTATAAAAGATGCTTTTAATTTAATCACATATTCTCTTACCAACTGACCTCAGCTCTAACTTAATATACTATATATTATGGAATATATAATATTTAAATAAGGTTTAACAGAAGTTGGCAAAAAATAGGTAAATGTGAATATTTCACTAAATATTATTTCTAGACTGTAGCCACTCTTTGGAGGTCCAGTAGTGTACATCTCTGCAAGTCTTTAGTAAGATGTTTAGTTAGGAAGCTTTACTGTTCCTAGAGGCAAGAAAATGTAGAAAGATTTTCCTGTTGAACTCATTTCAGTGAGTATTAACTTCCTTCATTTCAGGCACTAAATAATTTATCAGAAGCATGCTGATTGAGTGAAGGCCAGAAGGGCTACTATAATGTTTGAAGAGTGACAGGACAGAAGAATTCTCAAGATGGTATTTTCAGCACTAGCAATAATAAAAATACAGGAATCTGCCTTTTATTATTTATTTTTGGCTGCTGAATACCTGTTCATTCTTCAGTTTCATGACTAGTGTAATGCCTGAGCTGGAAACAGCTCACTATGTATTGCAGCTGAAAAGCATCACAATAACTGTTTGTGACATGGCAAAAAGCAACCAGGGAATACAAACACACAATCTCTATCATGAGGAACATGACATTCTTGACAGTCACTTCATCACTGAAATGAAGGCTGCTCTAGAAGACAGACCCTGATATGGCTGATAGTTGGAGAAGGCATTCACTCCCTGACAGTGACCACATACATGACTGCTAAAGAATGTTCTTTGGGCCACTGCCTCCTCTCACAGTCCATATTAGGAGATGAGGGGCACTTGGTCTTCTGATGAAGAATTTTTTGTAAAATGCTCCAATTTAGTTTATTTCTCAGATGTACACAGGAGTCTCTTGTCCTGTCAGCAACCTGAACATAGATGTAGGCATTGTTTTCATGTGTATCTGAAAAGAAATGTGATAGTTTTGAAAGTAGCAGTAATTGAAAATGCAAAATATAGCAAAACCAAAATGAGAGTAACAAAACTTTTATTCAAGAGGATATTTTCAAATCAAATATTTATTATACACTATAAATGTAGCATGTGTTAACTCAAAATATATTATTTCAGGTCAGGTTGTTTTTAAACAACCTGACTTGAAGTATTACTTAGAACAACAATACTCACTAGAAATGCCAAAAATAATGAACTAACTAATCCTTTGGTCAAGATTTCAATTTCTAGCATATCAAACAGTCTATATTTTTTCCAATATTTTACCATTATTATGTAAAAATGTGAACAGATTTTGCCTCAAAGTAAAGAAATTGAAGTTTTAAACCAAAAGACTAGGTTACTTTGTCATTGTATTTTACAATGAATATTATCATATTAAGCCAGCGGTTCCCAACCTTTTTCAAGTCGCGACCCAATTTTATAGAGACAAAGTGACCCGCGACCCTGATACATTAAAAATAGACTTTTTAATAGGGTAAATGAAAACACATTGAAAATAGATTTTTCAGTATAATATAATTCAAAATAATGTTAATTTACGACATATTTAATGCGATGATTGAAATTGTAACTCATTAACAAGCTTAAAAATTCGCAGTTGAGTTTTCGTTAATGCCAACCTCATGTCATTCTCTACATTTATTCCATTTATTCTTTATTCCCACATTCAGTAGAGCCAAACACTGAACTGCGCATGAACCTGGACCTCACAACAAGCCAACCCGATGAACAAAAGATCGTTACACGTTTATGCAAACAAATCTCTGTGCAGACATGATGACATGATTTTTTGTTTTCCCTTTTTAAAATTTTCATAGCTCACCACTGCCCAGCGACCCCACAGAAAACCCTACACGACCCATGGGTTGGGAACCACTGTATTAAGCAATGTTTCAAGTCATGTTATTGGTAGACATTACATATTTTAAACTTTTATACTTATGAAATTTTAATCAGACAAATGCAAAAAATTACCTCTCCTACTGAAGTTGCCAATAAGTTTACTATTTTCTCATGTGGAACTGCTACTACACTCTGCCCATTTATTTCAATTATTCGGTGTCCAACTCTTACACCTCCTCGCTCAGCTATTCCACCTCGCAACAAACTACAAATCTGTAATAAAATAGTGTAAAAATTTATAACAAAGCAGTACACTATGATCTAAAGGTAACATAAAATGCTTATTTTCCCCATCTTCTTACTATACACTGCTCCATTAAAGACAAATTTTTGCATGACAATTAGCAATATTTTTTAGAGAAATCAAATATATATTAGATTATAGTAACGCAATAAAGCTTCAAAAATGAATCTATATGGAAATGTTAGGTTGTTTTACATCTGAGCAGCACTTTTTTGTACATAAATGGCCAGGTCCCAAGGGCTCAGAGAAGGTTGGGGGAAGGGGACCTGAACAGCTGTTATAGGAAACAGATAGTAGCCTCCCATCAAGGCCATCCAGTGTGTTCTTTTACATGCACATGGTATGGCTCTCCTGCACATCCAATGGATAGCAGTCTTTCTAATCCTATCGAAAAAGATAATGTTAAAACAGAGGTTTTAATCATAAGCACCTTTTGAATGAATATTTTTATCATATATTAATTATTAAACATTTAATTATATATTTATAATTATTATAATTATTGCTTTAATCTTACTCCAACACCAATATTTATGCCAAAAGCTGCATTTTACCAGAAATAGGCATCACCTAAGCCACCAAGATATAACAGGAATTTTAAGTACATTAACTCCACTTTAATTTCTCAAGCACTGGCTGCATTAGGCAATGCAACAAAGAATCCCAATTTACTTATGGAAAAGCCTAATCATATTTTACTGGTTCTAATCAGTCACACAGCAGCAGAACTGAATACAGGAACTCTGGTGTCACAGATTGGAAGCATAAGTGAGTCATAGGTGAAAAGGCAATTGAACATATGCAAACTGTATTTACTGTTACCATATATTAATTATTATACAGTATTACTATACAGTTATTTCTCAAGCACTGGCTGCATTAGGCAATGCAACAAGGATCTCAATTTACTTATGGAAAAAGCCTAATCATATTTTACTGGTTCTAATCAGTCACACAGCAGCTTCTCCAACGATTCAACAGTGGACTTCATCTCTTTTCTTTACACTATGAATGCATTAACTCTATAAATAATATATTTCAGAGCTATACAAATTGTTTGGGCCAGAGGTATCAAGAACAAAAAGGCAA
This sequence comes from Ryuthela nishihirai, assembly GCA_038380435.1. Classification (NCBI taxonomy): domain Eukaryota; kingdom Metazoa; phylum Arthropoda; class Arachnida; order Araneae; family Heptathelidae; genus Ryuthela; species Ryuthela nishihirai. Next base: position 40,374,408 of record JAWZYU010000011.1, on the reverse strand, counting down.
TACTGAGTAAATTCACAGGTGCATTAGTTACAACTTGCACGGTATGATGAAGAAACTCTCCAAGTTTTTATCTCAGAGCTTTCCTGTGCATGTGTATAAAGTTAAGTTAGATACAAGAGAAACTAAAAGTATACAATATTAATATATATAACTTTAAAAATATCTTAGAACCTACCAGTACGAATCTTAAACCTATCCTATATAAACTATTAATTCAATTTCTTAGAAATATTAATATTTTAGATAAATTGTAAAAAAATTAAAATATACCTATATAAATGAAAAATAATTATATATTGAGAAAAAATGATAAAAAAATAGATAAAAAAAATAGAAAACATATATAAATAAAGAAGAGAAATTTTCTTTTCACTAAAATTTTTCATTTGTGGATTTGATTTGGATTAGATACAAGAGGCAATGTGACATCAGCTGAGTGTCAGAAATGATACAGTGAATCATGTAAAGCCAAAGAAAAAGGTGCAGTGCTTGTTGTGGTTAGCAGAACTGAAATCTGCTACTTGTGTACAATGTGGATCCACCATAAATCATTTTTCCCCAGTGGCAAAGAACACTAAAAGAAACAAGAACTCTGGTGTCACAGATTGGAAGCATAAGTGAGTCATAGGTGAAAAGGCAATTGAACACATGCAAACTGTATTTACTGTTACCAGGAGTCAGTAAGGTTGAGTCAGGTATTGCAGTTTTCCCTATCAACTGTACATGACAATATCCATAATAACAGGTGTTTAAACGCATACAAGATGCAGCTTCATCATCATATCAAGCAGAATGATCAATGCCTCGGAGAGAGAGTGTAAATGAGATTCTGTCATATACTGAAAAGAAAAATTTCAGTCTGGATACTGTTTGATTCTCTGACAAGGCAACTTCCCATTTCTGCAGCAACATCAACAAACACAATTTCCACATATGGAGGTCGAGAACCCTCATGCTGTGATAAAACTTGAAAGGATATATTGAAAATGTTTGGTATGGGTTTAATGAAAAATCATGTCACTGTTCTCTTCCATGAGGTGACAATGATCAGAAATATTTACCTAGACCTGTTTTTGATTTTTGTTGTTAATCATATCTTCCAACAAGATGATGCTCTCTCACATTGCTATGATAAAATATGCACTTCCTTGAATAAAAAATTCCCTGATCAGTGAATGTGAAGAGGACCCCTTACCTGGTCACCAGACCCATTGGACTTCTTTTTCTGGGGAGTCATGAAGGCATCGTGTACCAAGAGAAAGTACAAAATTTGAAGGAAATGAGGGAGTACGTAATGAATGCAGTAATGTAGAACATGCTGAGAAATACTTAGCAAGAAATTGAATATTGCCTCGACATCTACTGAGTATCAAGAGGTGCACACATTGAATTGTGCTAAATATAATTGGAAATTTGGATAGTTTCTTCATAATACCATTAAGTTTGCTAAGTATTATTTCTTTAGTGACATTTTTTGTGATCCCAATTTTTATGTGGCCAGACATTCTGTACAATAAATAAATTATTTTTCTTCACATTGATCAGATAGGGTTAAAGCTGATTCTTAACACCCAGTGTTATTAAATGATTTATACAAATGGAATAAAATGATGTAAACAGATATCTATGTTGACATCAAAAGTATGCTTTATTCATTTTTTACACCATTCAAGTAACGTAGAACTATACAGTGCAAAGAAAAACAGTTTAGATAAAATTCTTGGATCTCCCAAGATATAATTCTTGGGAGATATGATAAAATAAAGATGTTAAAATCATAAAAAATATATTTTCTGTTTGATTTGATGGCCTTTGTTCATGGACTTGATTATGGTTGCCAGCTGAAAATAAAATGAGCATTTAGCTCAAAAATACTTTTTGAATGAGTATTAAAATGTTTCTGACTTTGAACTTTAACGTAATAAATGCATAATTCTAATACTTAATTCAAAAGTTTTTCTTCAAATGTAGTCTTGTTCCAAAAACTGTCATATTAAACCATAACAATATACTTTATTAGAGTGACCATCAAGAGTAAAAAATCAGCAAATTTTCCATGAGGTCCAACTGCTTTTTAATAAATCCATTTACTGGGTATCTGAAAAATGTATCTAAACTGTTTTTTGTACACTAAATATAATTTATATTTTATAAACTAAGTTATGAATCACCCATTTACAAGTAATATGATCTGTGGTGAAAATTTTATATTGAATTCATAACTAGCAGATTTACCTGGATGTTGCTCAGGTCTTAATATACAGTAATTGACACACCCAAAAGAGCAAACTTCTATGTAAAGCTCAATAAGATTGACAATATGAGAGATTTATTTCCACTTCTTTTGTGAGGCAGAGAGCAGGGGACCTAATACTATTCCTGACAAAAGTAGCTTTCATTTAAGGTATAACTCATTAAATTCTATAATCTTTTACATAATTATCCCTGTTTTGGCCAGTTTCGTAATCTTCCGATTTTGAGTCCCAAATGGACCAGCATTGAGATTTATCTATACAAAACTCTTTGCCCTCGGTCAATAGAGGATACCGATGGACTTGGAAAGGCTATCAGATGGAACATTAAGCCTTGACTCCATGTATTAGAAAGCCATACCCTGTGCATTTTAAAGAACACGCTGGATGGGCTTGACATGAGGTTCCCATCTGTCTCTTAATAGCTATAAAGTAGGTCCCCTTACCCCCCAACTTTCTCTGAGCCCTTGGGATCTGTTCATTTAAACCATTGTGTGCAAAGAAGTGTCACTCAGATATAAAACAATCCAACCCTTGCTTTTGGTTGAGAAAATTTGCTTATGGTGGTATTAAGGGAACTACTAATGGGGGGTCCCTGAACCCCCATTAGTAGTTCCCTTAATACCACCATAATCAAATTTAAGTTTAAAAAAAAATGACATAGTATTGTCAATAGCATTTAAAGTCAGCTTAACTCAAGCATTAGCATAAGCAATAAAGCCTATTAATAATTACAGCTAATATTTATATTGTTTTCAGCAAAGGAGACACCATGCTTGAAATTGGCTTCTATTGATGTCAAGGGCTTGATTTTTGTAATGCAATATGGAATGTAGGGGGAAATGAAGGGGGAAATCATTAAGTAAACATTTTAAGACAAATAATGAGAGATTCAAATATTTGAGACATTATGAAGAATTCAAAAGTATCAAATGAAAGGTCAAAACATATTTGCTCAAAAAGTGTTGAAATGACATCAATCTATTGAATAATCAATCAACTGATATGCCACTAATTGACAAATTTCACACAAACATAAGCAAATTGATGATAACATAAAAATTAGGTTATCTGGTTGTAAATAATGGCTATTATTAAGAACTCTTATGCTTATTTATCATTACATATTAATATTTTCATTTTTAAGTTTTTTTTCTTTTTTCTTTTTTTTTTTAGGGGGGGTAGTTTCATGGGGTTGAAACCTTACATTACACTATGTCACAATGAGATGCAGCTGTATACCAAATTCGGTGGGCTTAGCTCTTACTGTTTAGAAAGTTCTTGGACAAAGAAATAGAGAGGTAGGCAACTCTGAAATATATAGTAGATAAATATCCCATTTTTGTACATTTGTTGTTGCTTATGATATTATATTCATTAACATTCTGAGAGAAAATATGTCTTTGGGGCTACTGAATTTACTAGATTCAAAAAATATATGGTTCACTCTAAGGTCAACCCAATTCATGTCAAGAGCAACTATCCATAATGCAGCTGTACAAAGAAATGGTGACAGCAGAACAGTAAGAATCTGTGTGCTGTATTACAAAGAAAAAACTATCTCTGGGTTGGTCGCAAACAACTCAAAAAATAATGTTTTGCTGAGATTGTCCTAAAAACTGTGGTTGTGTTTGGAGTGTTTTGAAGAATTCCATGTAAATAAAAACCAATAAAAAATCATCTTATTGATGTTATATGAAATTTAAGAAATTGTTGAGATTTCCTCTTCATAGCTAAAGTAAGTCTACTTTGTACTAATAAATAAAACTTGATTAAAATTTTCACAACTTTTTTTGCCTTATTTTCAGTAATTTTTGTACAGGGCCAAGTCCAATACATCAAAATGTTTACCAAGGTCCACGCTTTTTGAATTGCATTACAAATATTCAATAGTAGTATACATATTTAAATGACATGGCCTAAACAGAAAGTATGGGTTTCACCCATATAAGGGTTACTGGCTTCAACAGAAAATATAGCAGTCAAATGTATTAAGTATTTAAACCTTAATGTAAAATACAAAAGAAAAACAATTTTACATTATCTGATTATTTGTTTAAAAATTTCCTTTATTTCAGTTGTCACCCTTTGGTTCATCACAGTTCACCCACATTGAATAAACCCTAAAGTATGATTTTCTTGGCTGAACATGATCTCCTTAACACGAGAGTAACTAGTATATTAACAAGACTAAATAATGATCCATATTCGAATCCTGGAAACAGTTTGGACAATGTTCATTCTTACTGTTAAATCTTTAAGACATACAAGACTGTTGGGTTGGGTTGTTTTACCTCTGAGCGGCACTTTTTTGCACACCATAGGCTAAATGGCCAGGTCACATGGACCCCGAAGGCTCAGAGAAGGTTGGGGGAGGGGACCCACTGGAACAGCTGTTGGGAGACAGATGGTAGCCTCCCGTCAAGGCCATCCAGCGTGTTCTTTAACGTGCACAGGGTATGGCTCTCCCACACATGGGGCCACGGCTTAACGTCCCATCTGACGGACGTCGGCCTTTCCAAGCCCATCGGTGTCCCCTACTGACCGTGGGCAGGGCGGGGAATTTTTGCGGAGATAAATCTCAATGCCGACCCAGCTGGGACTCAAACCTGGGAACTACAGATTACGAGCCTGACGCGCTACCGACTGAGCCACCCCCGCCCCCATACAAGACTGTCATCAAAATTGTATCACCTAGACATAACGGATCTAAGTGCATTATTGGTGATGCAATTACAATATTGTCAATATATGGCTTTCTAAACTCTAATGTATTTAAAAAAATATATATTTTTTTAAAATACATTTGCTAAAAGCAGATACTTACAACACCATTCTGAACACTGAAGCCTAACTGATATTTTGTATCTGGTCGCTTAATTTTCACTTCTACCACAGGAGCACATGGAACAACAGTTAACTTCACCACTGTTTGATTCTTGGTATTCTGAAAAATAGATGCATATTAAAAACTCTAGTCATAGAAAACTCTAAAGATTTTTTTTCTGCAAAAATTACTTTCTATTTAACAGCACTGTGATCTTTATTAGGATGAGGCTTTAATAAAAATGCTAATTTCATAATATTTTATCAGTACATATCATATTACACATAAAATGTCTACAAAAGATTTAACCAAAATCATAACTCCAAAATATTTTTTTTACACCAGAAATGGGCATAATGAAATGTATAACATTTCTGAAATAACCTAAATAATATTATTAGTGCTTCTGAATGCTTTTGATGTTTGTTTTAGGAGATCTTGATCAGTGGCCATGATAAAATTATAATGTTGGAAGTACACTTTTCAGGTAACTGATGAAGCTAGGTAAGATTGAAGTTTTTTTTGGGTTGTCATGAGGTAACTGCAAAGAAGATAGTTGTGAGCTCAGTACTCTTTATTACAGATTGCATGAATGCTTACTTTGCTCTCCAAGCTAAGTATGTAATCAACATATTAATTTCTTCAGTTATCTTGCACGTCAGATCTCCTTCTGTGTCATATTCACAAGTACTATGCAATAATCATCTAGTTATCAAGGTTCTAACAGGTCACAAGAAAAATGAAATGTATTCTAATCTTTTCAACATGAATCTGACTATAAAATGGAAAGCCAGTAGCCCTCCACTTTCAAATGTTATAAAATGATAATTATTAAAAAACTTTGCTTTTTAGGTGTATGCATCTGAAAAATAATAAAAAATGGATTAAAAACCAAGACCAGCCATAAATATGATTCAATCTGAACCTAGATGAAAACAATAAAATTTTCCTATAAAAATGCATCTCAGCCTACTTTGTTTTTCATGGCAATATATTCTGATGAAAAGCTCACCACATGTCACTATTATCAATCCATATTATTAATATTAACAATCAATAAATTTTTTTGGTACAGAAACAGTAAAATTATTCTTCAGAAAGCTGATGACAAAAATATTATGGAGGGCATTCAAAAGGTTTCTGACACGTGTCTGTAGATTTGCACTTGTTCCTACAAATGAACTACAATTTGTTTAAAAGCTTGTCCAAACTTGTCATTACATGTTAAAAACAAAGGCCATATCATCATTTCTCTCTTTGCTGGTGGTGCATAAAATTTGGTCTGTGAAATCTGTGCATTGCTGCTATGGAGCCCTACAGATGGGGAAAGATTTTACATTTTCACAAGGATGCAGCTTGGGGACAAGATGAAAAAATTCATGCTGATTTATCACAAGTATATGGGGATCATGCCTGTTCTTATGGCACTATTATGGGATGGATGTGCAAATTCAGAGAAGGATGGCAGAGCTTCAAACATCTCCCTTGTGCAGAGGAAAAACTGTCTTGAGCCAGGTGGGATATGAACTCACGATCTCCTGATAACATGTCAGGTGTTCTGGACCACTGAGCTACTGGCCACTGTTCAAGATTTCTTCTAATTGATTGCTATGAATTTTCTACCAGCAGTACACAATTCTCCATGTCTCATGAAGGGATTTGTCCCAGCTGTTCTCAGCCTCAAGAAACAATGGCAAGCATGTTATGAAGATGGTAAGTACATTCCGAGTGTACAACTGTAAATTGAAGAGATATTTTTCAATGTATTTAATGAATATTAAGGAAGATATCACTCTGAAGTTAACATCAATTGACTTTAAAGTCTTGAGGCTCAGAGCAACTGGGACAAATACCTTCATGAGACGTGAAGAATTGTGTACTGCTGGAGAAAGCTCATAGCATCAATTAGAGGAGATCTTGATTAGTTAGATTTGGGTTGATTTCGATAGCTCAGTGGTCCAGAGCACCTGACATGTTATCAGGAAGTCATAGGTTCGTATTCCACCTGGCTCAGGACAATTTTTCCTCTAAAATTGATCGATGTTAACTTCAGAATACCTTCTTTAATATTAAATATGTCGAAAAACATCTCTTCAATTTAAACAGTTCTACACTCGGAATGTACTTACCATCTTCATGACATGCTTGTCATTATTTCTTGAGGGTGAAAGCAGCTGGGACAAATACCTTCACGAGACACAGAGAATTGTATACTGATGGTAGAAAGTTCATAACATCAATTAGAGAAGATCTTGATCAGCAGCTGGTAACTCAGTGGTCCAGAGCACCGACATGTTATTAGGAGGTCATGGGTTCATATCCCACCCAGCTCAAAACAATGTTTCCTTTAAAATTAATCGATGTTAACTTCAGAGTGCTATCTTCCTTAAGTTTAGATGTCAGTGTATCGATTGGCAGTGCAGAATCATTTACTCATCAACATTTAAAGCTCTGTGTCAAATGGGTACCCCACAAACTGACAGAACAGCAAAAAAGGGCTAGATTCGACCTGCGCCAGGAGATGCTGGCAACGTTTGAATCTGGTGGTCCCAAATGGCTAACAGACATTGTCACAGGTAAAATTATGTGATTTTGTTACTATACAACTCCCTGAAGGTTCGATAACTATGTTTGGGTTGCAGAAGATGAAATGCATGCCCAAATTCTCCAACAAAACTTTCACTCAAGGAAGAGGATATTTACAATTTTTTCAATTCCCAAAGGGTGTTAGCCATGTTACTGCCATGACACTTTGCCTGAAAAAATGATTATAAATGGCCAATACTACACCAATATTATTTTGCTCAAAATGGTTAAGGAGATGAAGGAGCAGCATTGAACAACAGGTGTCCCAAAGTTCTTCCTGACAATGAGTGCTCACAAAACCCAGCATGTTATGGCTTATCTGGAGCAGGAAAAAATTATTTATTAACTTTAAAATCTTAATATATTTAGAATATCGTGGTCGAGTGGTTAGCGTGCTTGGCTGCTGATCTAAGGAACCTGGGTTTGAGCCCCGGATAAGGCATGAACGTAGGTGTCATTTTTCTGCTGAGGTCCTGCCATCCTCACAGACCTTCTACTATGGCATATAAACTGACAGGCTCCTGTCAGACTTCTGTGGCAAGCAGCTGCTTGAGAGGGTATTCATTTTTTATTTATTTTTATATATATAAAATTTTAAATTGTACATTTCTACTTAAAAAACAATTGAAGGTTCTTTTACTGTACTAGAGAAAGTTGCATCTACCAGTGGTCTGTAGTTTTGGCATTGGCCAATGATGGATGCATTGGGTGATTATACAGGATTATAACCAGAGATTGGATTATCTGAGAATTTTAAACTCAGAATTCCCATATGTTCATATTTGGTAAGCTTAAGTCCTCCTGGTTTTCAATATATTTTTACTTAAGACCTAAGCTAGTACTAACAAGCAAAGCCTCTGCTTTGAAACACATTGAATACCTGCAAATGAAATAGTAATTTATGCTAGTATAATGCATTTCTGTGATTAACAATTTTGCTCTAACATTAAAATGCTGCTGTAGCTATACAATATGTTGCAATGATTAGGTAACAGGCTAATTACTGTTAGCCCAGCTTAATTTATATGGCAGCATCGGATGGTTTTTTGGTGAACAATCACAAATGCAACAAATAATCTTACATTATAACCCTCCCCCCTGTCTATTATTACTTTCAATCAAAAGTTTTTAAAGAATTTCTGCTCTATTTAACACATGCAATAGCTTAAAAACACCACCACCAAACATTTCATTAAAAAATGAGAATTTTTCTGATTATTTAACATATCGGTCAATTTGGAACTGATTAGATCAAGCATTAAATAATTTGAATATTAAATATATACAATTCATCATAATAATTAAGGCATTACATATATAAATAACTAGATTAAATCTCACTTACTTTGATATAGTTTTGACAAGTTGACAGAGGCAAACCTACAAGGCTGATGCCATTGATGGCAATGATTTGATCACCTATATTAAGCTGACCACATCTTGCTGCAGGTCCACTTTGTGCCATATTAGCAATAACAACTGTTGGCAGCATTGATCCCCATCCTGATTCCACTATTACCATACCAAGAATTTCTCCTTTCTGTTTAGGAACAACAACCTAAAAAATTATGCTTCATTTTAATTTACTTTGTGGCAATAATTTGAAAAACATTAAAAAATACAAATCACAAAAATAGTATCAAACTTTCTTTAATTATTTGCATGGTCAGAAGAGTGTGTTTGATATTCATTATTGCTGGTCACAAGGGTTGGAATGATAAATACAATAAGATCTTGATTCTATGGGCCCGGATTTTATGGACAGTGTCCACCCATCTAACACCAGAGAAGTTTGATCAGCTTTTGTTTGATACAAGTTGCTGAGTCAAGTGCAAGCAATGCTGCTTTCTCAATTTGTTCTTGACTGCTGTTCAAATTATTGATTTTGTGATGTCATACAGATAAATTTTCTTTTTCTCACACAAAGTTGTTTTATGTTAATAACATGTAAGATTTGTTTTGTGTTCTGCGTATTCATAATGGCTTAAAGAAAAGTGGCGGGGAAAGGAATCTGCTTTACTCAGTGTTAATAACAAATTAAATAAAACTGAAAGGTCAGAAGACAGTGCATCTGTTGCTAAGATGTGGAGAATTTCATGCTGCTAAGCAACTATATCTAATATAAAGAAAAGTAGAGAAAAGATGAAATAATTTGTTCTTAGATTTGACATTGGTGTTTCTAAAAGTTGAACACATGTTGTCCATGGGAAGATTAATTGCTTGGCATCACCTCTCAATACAACAACATAAAAAATTACAACATGTTGAAGCCTATGAATCAAGGTAACAGAGCATCATGTAAGAGGTTGCATAAAAAGAAGTTTCTGAATGAGATGATGGTAGTTCTTGAAGAGTCACAGGGAAAATTAGTGGATACCAATAATGAATTATATAAGGAGCTATAACATTAAGTTAGCCACTTTTAACTGGGTCAATGTTTGGCAGGACACAAAGATGACAACTCATGACTCAACATCTGCTAATGGGAGATTCTTTTCTTTGACAAAGATGTGGATCTTAATTTTGAGAGGGTAGGTTGGAACCAATAAATAAAAAATAACCCCTCAAACTGCTGCTTCCCACAGAGGCCAGTTTATACATCACAATAAAAGCTCTTTGAGGAAGGTGAGACCACAGCAGAAAATCAGCACAAACATCCATTCCTTATCTAGGGCTTGAACACAGATTCCTGTAATTCATGAGGATTCATGATAACCTTGACCACAGGATGGCCCAGGACCAATAGATCATTACAATACTACACTGGTAAAAAAAAAAACACTGGTAAATAAATTAAGGAAAACTCAGAAAAATTATGATAAACAAAAAATTATATAAATGATTTTAATGAAATTTGATGGAAACATGAATTACAGTGCTAGTTTCAGAATGGCATAAAATATTAAAAATCAATCCAAAGTGAATGCACAGTATTCCCTGTTAAGATAGACATCAAACATTAATTAATAGATTCTGAAAAAAATTCATCGCTGCCACGGCGGGAATCGAACCCGCATCTCTCGATTCATGTCAGAGCACGCTACCATTGCACCATGCGTCGGACAACAAACTCTTTCAGAATATGACCTTATAAATCTTCTTCCTGAGACGTGACTGAGACAGCGCCATCTATACTCAAGATCTTTGGATTGATTTTTAATTATATATTAACGTCTAAGCGTTAGCAACCTTCTCATTAACATCTGATAATCAAATGCAACGACTGAAAAAGTTGCATCTCCTTGATCTTATCTTTCTGTGAAATTGACTGTTGGTTTGTTAGATGGCTGAAGGCATGGGCAAGGAAATTTCTCCTTCAAGGAATCATGTTACCAGATAATTACACTATAAGAAGGGTTATCAACACAAGAATTTAGAAAATGGAGGAAATGTAATCAACAGATTGCAGAAATATTAAGCATAAAGGCAAAATAAATAATGTTAACTACAAATGCTTTGGGCATCCAAGAATGACATCATATGACAAAAGTTTAATAACTTTATAATGCCTTAGTATGGTTATATATTCAAATTCAACTCATGAGCTTAAATCAGACGGTTGCTTCAAAATGGAGAAAAACAGAACAGTAAGAGAGCATGTTGTGTCTATGAACTAGCAATCAGAGAGCTGAAAGAAATTATTTGTATATTGTAATGAAATGTGCATGAAATGGAAAAGGTAAGTATGATTTTTGAAGTTATAATTATTTACTTCTATGAGATATAGATGAAAAAATTTCAGATAAGAATTTCTTTTTTTCATCATTGAAGTTTCATTGTTGCACTAGCAACAATGACCAGCATCTATGCTACCAATATGTGGAAATGTGACACGCATGTTACAGTGCTGATGGCTCTGGAAGGTTTAAAGATGCTAATATTCAATATTAGCTATTGTACACTTTGTGGAATCAAGCAGAGAAGATGCAGCTGTAATATTGCTCAGTGTGTGGTGTGACCTACATAGACATGTGTGCATGTAATCATCAATTTTTAAACTTTTTTTTTTATTAAACTTTCATTTTTATTTGCATAGATTTATAAATCATTATCAATATTTTGGAGTTATGATACATCTTCACCAGTTTTTTGATAAGAATGTTTTACAACTTGTTGTGGATATTCCTTAACAGCTTTGGGCTATTTCTTTTTTCTTTTTTTAGGAAAAAAAAATTATATTTTCTCATTTTCGGAACTTTGAGAATGAACGAAGTCTTGGACATGAAAGAAAAATGGATTCCCTCACCACAGGGGATCAGGCCTCCTACCTGCCATGGCTGGGATATCATGACTTCATTCATCAAGGGTTTTTACTCCTTCCCATCTTCTCTGCTGTGCACTGGGGAGGCTTCATTGCTAAAATTTTATTTAAAAGTTTGAAGTTTCTGAGATTTAATTGAATAATTTAAAAAATAGGTTTAATTACTCCACCCCACTTCCCAGTGGTTTAATTTTGCCAATATGAGAATAATGAAGTTTTTTAGCTTGGGGCACTAACTTTTCAGCACTTTGCCAAGATATCCTAAAATGCAACACCCAAAGAATAATGCAAAATCTTTTACCAATTCTGCCAGTGATCAAAATTTAGAATTTTGATAGTGGAGTGTGAGGGAGGCAAGAGGTTTACATTACAACAATGATTTGCCTCTTACCACCAGGGGTGTAAGAAGACCACGCTTTTGTTTCAAATAATAAATGAAAATTTCTTTTTGTGTTATATAGGTACACATAAAATAATTGTCCCATTAATTCTAAAATTTCTGTAAAGTAATAAGACATTAAGGGTGGGAAAAAATCATTCTCTATTGAAAATGAGCATCTCATAGTCACCAGAACTTATATTATTATTCTAGTAGTTATATTTTATTAGATAATTAACAAAAGTAATTGTGTGCCATAACGTTCAATTAAAAAAAACAACTGTTCCTCCATTTCATAAACAGAACAGATAATTCTATGAATGTGAGCAGTCCAAGTCACCTTGTGCAAGATTGGCCCTATTTTAAAACACTATATTGAAAAGAATTACAAAAAAGAAACAAAAATCATGCTTCAAGTAAATATTATATTACTCAAATATTAATAAAAAGGAAATTTCTTCCTTTTTATTAATATTTAACTGTTTTTATTCATCAAGTTTTCCAAAATTAAGCTTAATTGCAGTCAGACTATTTCTTGCCATATCACTGTTAAAAGTCTTATTAAAATTAATATGTTTGTAAATTTGTCTTAATATATTACAATCACAAAATTTAGAATTAAGTTATGTTCCATTTGGTATATAACAGGCCCTATTTATGTTGATTGGCTATTTGTTACAAAAAAAGCTTTAAAGTTGACTTGTTTATTTGACTCATCACAGTTGGCAAAAAGCCTGGACCTCTCTCAAAGTATAGTACAGAGAGAAAAATTAGAAAAAGAGTAATTTTTGAGATTCAAATTAAAATCTAATTTCCTATTATTCATAAATAAATAGACTTTCTATTGATATGCATTATAATTAATTCTGTCTTTTTTTTGTAAATAATTTTTTATTTGCATTGACAGATTTTTTTTTACTACATGATTCTAAAACAGCACTATTGAAATACAACTAAAACATTTAATAAAAAAAGTGACTATTTTCAGAAAAATCTAGAATTAAATGCTAATTAACTTGCATGCCACAATTCCTTTCATTAGTTATTTGGCAAAAAAAATTCTAAAGTTAATCTTTTCCTGCTGATCACAGTGAAAAAAATAGCTTGCTCTGTGGTTATATTCCAATTTTTCATGGGCACTGGAAAGGTTAAACCTGCTCCAGAGTAGCAGGAACAGATCTAGAAAAAAAAAAATTGTGTGTGTGTGTGAAGAAATAACCAGATTGAATCAGAATGACCAACATGGCATCCTGTTATGTATAATTTCCCTGTTTTAGAGGCATTTTAAAAATATATGTATTATTCATTTACTTTTTTTTGTCTTTGTTCCAGTTATTTAAATTCACAAGGGAAGGGGTGGTCAAGTTCCCCTTGGCACCATCTGGTATAATTACCTCTAAATCTACAGTGAAACAAAGCTACATGCACTGTATGAAAGTTTATTAATAATACTAGATACTGTGGATTGATGTTTTCTTTATAACAAATCAAGTACTAATATGCAAGATGGCTTAATATAATGGGATTCAAAACTGAAATACACTGTAACAAATGCAAAATATCTCATATCTATTACGATTTTGGACTGTTTTTCGCCATCTGATGTTGTTAAGCTACTCATTCATGAAGGAATAGTAAATGTTAGGCTATATGAGGATACTAATCAAGTCCATGGCAAAAGTTTGGGAAAAAAATGTATGTCCATTGATAACTCTTCCCATCGATAAATTCATTCACAGCTTTCCACATGTATTACTCCCAAAACACTACTCCATTAACAAGATAGGTTATGGCAGCACCCCCAGAAATTTTGGACACTTTCCAAGGGATGACCCCCAATCCACAATAGCTAGGAACCATTTCAGTTAATGCAACAGGGTCACCAAATTTGAGACAGATTGCTCCAATAGCTGCAGAACCACTCAGAAACTGACAATTTTTGCCATTGATGACATACGTCTGCCCAGCCATTCACTTCCCCATCTGCTTGACCGCCTGCCTGCTTGCCCACCTGCTTGCCCACCTATTTGTTCATTTTCGCCTGGAATTATGGCTATTATATGACATGATTCTGGAGGGAAGAATGAAGCAAGAGACTTCTTTGCAAATATGAATACATGGCAAATACATTTGTTTTAGATAATATGCATAGAGGATAAACTGGTCAGTATTAGTCCCTGGATCTTAGCTCAGTTGAGAATCTGTGCCTTAAAGTTGGTATTGAGAAGTTAATGAAGTTACCCGGAAGCAAAACAAATACTGCTGCCTAGAATAGTATAATTACATCTGAGTAGCTAGAAAACTCATGGACACCACACTGAAGAAATGAGCAAGAGCAAAGACTATCCTATTAAACACTTAGAGGTGTAAAGAAATGGAAACAATACACAAAGCACAAAATATTATTATTTAATTCTTAATTTTCTGAATGTTTATGATTTTTTCCTATTCCTTTCAACATTTAACTTTACACAAACAGTAACACATTTAGTATAGTTAGGTATATTTATATTTTTTATTAATTGAATATTTACTTGTCATAATTTTTCAACATTATATGGATTTTGCTATATATATTCTTTTAGAAAAATGTATTCATTTTAAGAGTTTACTATGATATTAAGTGAGCCTATTAGGGGGAAACTGTTTAAAAAATTAGAAAAGTATCAAGTGTTGCAAAATTTCTGTATGCACTGACATCGATTACTTCAAGTTACAAGAGTGAAAATATTTCAAATGATTAAACTATGACTTTTATTATTTTATTGCACCAAAAAAATTGATATTTATTATTAGATAGTAAAATTGGTATGAAATACAGAACAGGATAAGAAGTGCATGCCACAAACTATTTATATTTTTGTTCCTTAGAGTCAATACATTAAATATCAACATCTGGTAAGTAATGGGGTACAGATATAATATAAATACCCCCTCAAGCAGCTGCTTGCCACAGAGGTCTGGCAGGATGCTGCTCTTTAAAGTAATATTTGTATTAATTTGTTAATAACGTGCACAACTACTAAACTGGAACTTACCTCCTTTTGCTTTTCTTTCTTTGCAAACATTTCTAATTCATTACCAAATATCTCTTGAGAATTAAGCACTTCTTGGTAATCCATTTCCTTTACAAAACTGCTGTCTTCAATGCCATTTGCTTTTAAAAATTCCATGTAAGCTACTTGAAATGCTTGGCCAATAGACTGAGCAATGAACTGAGCCTATAAAACAAAATACAATTATATATCAAGTACTTATTTCTGTTTATAGTTAATCATTTGAAATATAAGACAATTTAATTCTTTTTGATATAGCTTCCATAACATTACATCAAAATAAGGTCCTTTAGAGTATATTATACTCTAAAGGTTGGGTTGTTTTATCTCTGAGCAGCACTTTTTTGCACACAATAGGCTAAATGGCCAGGTCACTAGGACCCCGAGGGCTCAGAGATTATTGGGGGAAGGGGACCTGCCGGACAGCTGTTAGGAGACAGATGGTAGCCTCCTGTTAAGGTCATCCAGCATGTTTTTAAACATGCCCAGAGCCATGGCTTAATGTCCCACTGACAGATGACAGCCTTTCCAAGCCCATCAGTGTCCCCTACTGACTGAGGGCAGCAGGGAGTTTTGCAGTGATAAATCTCAATGTTGGCCCTATCCTAAAGGAGTTAATGCATTAATATAGTGATGTTAAACAGAACTAAATTGCAAAGTAATAGAATTCACACAATTTCATTTATTTATGCAAATACCATAATTTTTGGTAGACTTGAAGTTTTTGAATTATGAATTAGTCCACAGAGTCAATAAAACTAATGAAAAAGAAGGAAATATCTGCCAAACAACAAAAAAAAAAACCTATAAAAATACAGTTGATGAAATTTACTTCTTAATTATTGAGTGAGTGTATATAGCTCAGCCAACTGTTATAGCATTTCAGTTCTAAGAAGAGGGATTAGGTTCAGCCTGAAGCTTGAGATAACTCTTGAATTGTCATATAAAGTATATCTTACCATAGAACAACAAATAAATGCAAAATGCCAAAAGGCTTACCAGAATTAGCAAGCTTTTTTTCGCTCAATCAATTACTTTTATTTCTGAAGCGCTGGCATTCTTCAACAAAACACATATAATTTGACAATAGTTGAAATTGGTTGCATCATAAAAATGAACTGCATTTCTATGATACTGCTCACTGCTTTGCACATTATATGAAATGCAAAAATTTAGTTAACCACTGTAAAACTCTTCTTAACTTTATTACCATATATTAACATCATCATCATCATCCTCAAGCAGCCATGGGCTACGGAGGTCCAACCAGACAGCGCAGTTTAATTCTCCAAGCATGTCTGTCCTGAGCTACATCTGCTGCATCCATCCACTGTACACCAATTCTAACAAGGTCCTGTTTGACATTGTCTGCCCACCGCATCCTAGGTCTCCCCCTCCTTCTGAGGCCTCTAGGCACACTGTTCATAACCCTATTTGCCAATCTATAATTATCCATACGGGCAACATGGCCAAACCAGCGGAGTCTCTCTCTGCACAATATGCTGCTTAAAGGAGGTTGCAGACTCCTTTGCCTAACCTCATCATTAGTTACAAAGTTAAACCACCTAATACCCAAGATACTGCGTAAGCATCTAGAATCAAAAGCATCTAGTTTCCTGTTATCTTGCTTACACAGCGTCCAAGTTTCACTACCATAACTAACCCTAGAAAGAATCAAACTATTATACAGTCTAATTTTAGTCTTTAGGTGTATACGCCTATTTCTCCCCAATCTCCATAGATTCTTAAAAGTCCCGGCAGCAATATCTTCTTCTTCATATATTAACAACCAACTTATTTTTGAGAACAGGGTGTGCAAGATAAAAAAACAGCTTATAAATCTTAAGAGGCAACAATATGGAATAATAAACAGTAAGTTAAATAAAGTTCAAAAGAGACTAGCATGACAAACTGAGAGAGGTCGAAATAACAGATGGTCAGCACTTCCCCATCTTGACCCACTACATTATGCTGGTATTTTTTCTGCCTTGTAATCATTACAGAAAGTTGTAAGCAATGATTCTTCTGTCAAGACTGTCATGTCAATAATGCTATTGGAACAAACTTCTGTGACAAAGAAAATATGTATCAGCTACCTAGAGGGTTAAAAAATTTTCAAGATCTAGAACAGTTAAAGTTATTCCTTATTACAACCATCCAGTGTTATCAGGTTAACTTTTTCATGACCACAGCTATCACTAAAATTATGGGCTGTCACCTTCTCAGTCCATTCCTAATAAATTTTGATACAATTTGCAAAAAATAGAAATTTGTAGCATGTGGTTAAATTATACTGTGCATCATTCATTACAAGGAATGAACATGATGGCCAACATAAAAAAAATTCAAGAAACAATAAAGATAATGGACAGTTCAGATTTTCCTTCAAATTTTGATGAATTATGGAAAAAGGGCCCAAATGGTAAGCATGTATTTTCTCTAGCAGAGAAAGTTGCTGACAAGTACCATAATATATGCTACTTCTTAGTATGACCAATGCAGATTTAGCATATATTTGTACTGTATGATTAGACAAAACATATAAAAAAAATAAAATACCCCCTCAAGCAGCTGCTTGCCACAGAGGTCTGACAGGAGCCTGTCAGTTTATATGCCACAGTAGGAGATCTGAGAGGATGGCAGGACCTCAGCAGAAAAACGACACACATCCATGCCTACTCCAGGGCTTGAACCCAGGTCCCTTAGATCAGTAGCCAGGCGTGCTAACCACTCGGCCACGGGACGGCACAAAACATATATTTAAACTAAAGTATACTATCTAGATATGTGAAATAATATAATGGTCTAACACATATTTTCCAATCTAGGAGTTGTGATGTGATTCTGATGAGGTCATGATGGAATTATTTCAAGCATCAATACATAAAAAGAATACTCAGATATTGTTCTTGGTGAAGAACATAGTTGTGCAAAGTTCTAAAATATAGAGTAGTGAATGTCAGTTAACTTTTATGAATAAAATTTGGATAAATTGCAATTGCACAAATACACAAAAACTTAAGAGTAACAGGAAAACCACACATTAGCTTGCTGTGTAAAAGTGCATGAAACTAAAAGTGATTAATAATTACTCATGGCTGAAGGAGAAAATGCTTTTCTGGTAATAATCTATAAATATTCAAAGAAAAGCAAAAAAAAAGTGGTGAATCATGATAACATAGTGAACCTTTTAAAAATAATGAGGGAGAAGGGGGTTCTGACTGTCTAAAGCATATGGATATGGGTCGCAAATGGTCTCAAAGACAAGTATTGGGGGTTATGATGATGACAGAGATATAATTACCTACATTATCACTGAGCTACCAACTGCTGAAGGCTGCTAGCTCAATGGTCAGAGCACCTGACATGTCATCAGGAGATCAAGGGTTCAGATCCTACCAGCAAGACAATTTTTCATCTATACCTATATCAGCAGGATAGTTAACAACAAAATAGAGGCCAAATGCATAGAAATTAGTGAAGTGTTGTGGCTAAAAAGTAACAGCATATAACTATATTATGTTAAAATAATTGTAACATCTTGTTTAATGTTATACATTCACTTGTAAATGTAGGAAATTATCTTGCATACCAAAAAATACCATTGGAATAAACCTCTTTTAATTTTGTATGCAATACTGAAATTTACAAAACTTCTGAAACCAGGTAATGATGCAGAGTAAAGTGGAAATAGTATTTTAAAATCATTTTTGTTAATATTTATGCTTTAGGAAAAAAAATCTGCCCACTACTCTTTGCATAAAGAATACTCACAAAGCAATAGTGATTAGTTTTTCAGCCAATTAAACAATGACTTGATTCTTAACACCAGATATCAACGGATGGAACAGTGTTTATGGATCCTGGGGCATAATTCTGCACCGTGCAGTGGTCAAATCTCAGATCTACCAAAAATATTCTTAATAAGGCCTGGGATAGTCTGCCATTTTTCTACTCCTCATCTCAACTTTACTCTGTGGCCATGGTGGTTAGAGAAATGCACAAGTTTTTTTTTTTTTTTTTAAAGTGCAGGCTCCTCAACACAAAGGGTTATGTTGTTTTATGTTTGAAAGGCACTTTTGTTCAAAAAATGGACTACAATTGGCAAGGTTACAAGACCCCAAGGGCTCAGAGTCAGATAGGAGATCAATTGGACAGTAGGAGACAAATGGAAGCCTCCTTTCAAGTGCACTCTCTAATGCACATTGTCCCATCCAAGAGATGGCAGCCTTTCCAAGCCTAGGCAAAGTGAGAATTAATGGAGATTAATGGAGATCTTGATGAAGTTACATGTAAGATGACAGAATAAACTTTTTTAATGAAGTCAATGTACACTTACTGTGAAAGTTCATCTACAATATTTGATATTTTAAATCTCCACAGATTTGGACAGGTGATGGTGTTGAACAGAATGCAGAAGTGAACTGCATATTGTGATGATAGTTCAGTGGTTCTCAACTGTGGTGTCATGATCACTTGTGAGGTAAAGTCACTTGTGTAAAAAGAAATTTGTTACTAAAAATAAAGTACTGTTGTCTGTATGTGATGAACTTTTTTATAAATTAGACAGGATACAATGTTATCCCTATAATAATGTCACTAAAAATCACCTGCATCATAGCTATTTTGGAATAATACAAAATAGCTGAATGGATTCTGCCAAAAACTGAGTAGCACATGGGAGTACGTCATGCATGCAAACATCATCTGCCATGTGTGTTGTGGTGTTAAAAAATAAAAAAAATTGGTTTTCAAAAGGGTTCTGCATATGTTAGAGGACATACAGATATACATATACATTGAGTGGTAAAAAAAATAAATAAATTATGATATGCTTTTGTTTCATTTTCTACTTTCTAGGGCACATACACCGAGGAGCCAAAACATTAGACCAGTGTGTGTTTATGCAACATGCAGAACAACTGCAGGTAAACAATGGTCTGTGTGAAGGTCATGAAATGGTATAACACCTGATACTGAGCTCTGTTAATCAGTGTTATCCTTGTTCTTCAGATGGAAAAGGTAGAGGACTTAAGTGAGTTTGACAAAGGCCAAATTGTAACGGCAGATGACTGCGTCAGAGCATTTCCGAGACAGCAAGGCTTATGAGGTGCTCACAGTCAGCCATGGTTAGTACCTTCAAAAAGTGGTCCGAGAGGGGAAAAACCACAAATTATCGGCAAGGTGTGGGCTGACCACAGCTCATTGATGCTAGAGGTGAGTGAAGGCTATCCCATATGGTACGAGCCAACAGAAAGGATACTGTGGCATAACTTGCCCGTAATTTAACTGACATAGTGGTTAGATAGCTCGCGACTGTTCCAGCAAGGCAAACTTTATGTGTTGTGTTAGCTCTAACTAAGGCAGTGGTCAGCAGTGACTTCGGTCTTAGTAGGGCATGTCCTTGTATGAGAAGGCCTGTATTAAGCTAGGAGTAGCTTCCAGGATTCTTCTCTGTCCTATATGTCGCAAATCAAAAAAAAAAATTTGAATGCTGGTGATGGGAGTAATGTGTCATAATGCACAATACATCGAACCCTGCTGAAAATGGGGCTTTGTAGCCACTCTGAGTGCCCATGCTAACCCCGGTTCACCATCAAAAGTGCCTACAAGGGGCACACAAGCGTCAAAACTGGACCTTGAGTGATTCAAAGAAGGTTGTCTGGTCTGATGAATCTCATTTCCTGTTGCACCATGTGGACGGCTGGGTATGTGTGCGTCATTTACCTGGTGGAAGTGTTGGCACCAGGATGCACAGTGATATGAAAACAAATCAGCGGAGGAAGTGTAATGCTTTGGGCAATGTTCTGCTGGAAAATCCTGGATCCACTTATTCTTGTGCAGGAAACTATGATGTCTACCACCTACCTAAACATCATTTCAGACTAGTGTAATGGGCCAAAGATTAATAACTTTTAAAGTTTTGGACCTTTTGTCTGATTTAATTTATTTCAAATTCTGAATAGCTCTATCGAGTGCCAGGCAATAATAACTTACCAAATAAAATTGCAATAGGGTTCGTTTATTTGCTAAGCATTACTCATTGAGTAAGAATTCAAAAGCGATTGTCAAGTTTAAATATTAAATACAATCAAAAATTAATACACGTTGCTCAAGAGAAAAAAATAGCAAAGATTCAAAAGTTTCTAAAACAAAGTTTATTTCCAAAAATTCAACTTGTCAAACTCAAGTGAAAATGTCGACTACATCTCAAATGAAAACTCTGCTACTAGACAATCTCTTCTCTTACTCCACACCTCCTACTCAACTCTACTGCACTCTAATTAATGCTGTGACCTCACATCACCAATTTATATCGTGTGATGTACAAAGGCCAACACATGTCATGTTGCATGCTAGGAAAGACATTTGCATAAACTGACAATCGCGCAAGCTATGACGCAAGAGAGGCGTGTCTTTAATGCGCTTTAGCGGTTGTCAATCAAAAGGTCAGAGTTGTGCATGAGCAACTCCTGCAGCTCCGATGAGGATCAAGACAGTCCACAAAAAATGAATTAAAATCCCCAAACTGATAAATACAGGTGATCCCCTACTTATGAACAGGTTAAGTTCCCGAGGTTTTGTCATAAGTCGAAATGTTCGTAAGTCGAAAACTAACCTAAAAAGTACATTTGTACACAGAATAACCACTTATTGTTAGTGTTTGATTCTTCAATGTATTTACTAGAATGCATTACACTTGTTTACCCACTCACTACTGCTTACTAGCAGGTGTTTCAAATGTGGTAAAAATCTGCTGTGGTATATGATAACAAAGTCAATATTATAAATAAAACAACTAATACTGTTAATGTATATGTTTGTACATAATTAATATAATAAATACCCCCTCAAGCAGCTGCTTGCCACAGAGGTCTGACAGGACCTCAGCAGAAAAACAACACACACATCCATGCCTTTACCTGGGGCTCGAACCCAGGTCCCTTAGATCAGTAGCCAAGTGTGCTAACCACTCGACCACGGGAATGGCCAATAATGTAATACATGTTGTAAATGACAAAAAAGGAAAATTAGACCACACTATCAACTGTTAAGTCCACGAATCCACGTGAGATTTAAATTTTAGACCTATGGTCAAATTGTTCGTAAGTCTGAAAGTTCATAAGTTGAACGTTCGCAAGTAGGGGAGCACCTGTATAATGTAAATAAAGCAAAACTGGTTAAGGAAAAGTAAAAGTGAATGAGTGGACCATCACACTAGGTACATCCTTTCATGGCAATGGTATTCCCCTCTAGTGTGCCTTCTTTCAGCAGGATAATGCCACACTGCCCGAATTGTTGGAGAATGTTTCGCGGAACATGAGGAAGATTTCCAGGTATTCTCTTGGCCTCCAAATTTACCAGACATCAATTGAGCATTTGTGGTTTGTGTTGGAACATCATATTCAATCTGTGGTGGCTCAACCACGTAACTTACAAGAGTTAAAGGATATGCTGGTAACACGTTGGTACCAGATACCACAAGATACCTTTAGAAATCTGCCTCACCAGGTAGAGCTGTTTTGGCGGCACATGGAGGACCAACATATTAGGCAGATGGTCAAAATGTTTTGGTTCTTTGGTGTACGACTCATAAACATCAACCACGTTTCTCCTTCTCCTTTGGAGTTGTGTTTGAGGTATGCCATGACAATGCAGATATCACAAGCTTTAACTTGAGATAAAACTTGTTAAGGTAGATCAACATGAAATTTCCATCTCCTGATGGGGGAAGGGGGGGGAGAATGGTGGGGGGAAATAATTCAAAGTAATCTATAACTGTCCTCATATGAGCTTTCATTTGACACTTAACTCATTACTGTAGACCCTTGTGTTCAGAAGATATACATTGTAATAATTTATTTCATGCAGGAGGTTACAATAAAATCAAGGTACAGATAATTCTGGATATTAATTTAAAAGTTCAAGTGGCTTGATGCCCCAGAAAGGAACAGCTTTCTTATTTTCCCTTTTTTAGGGGAGAAGAAATCAAGGGGGAATATTGTTATTTTCCAAAACATTCCCCATGTCACAAGCTTTCATTTGCCATACAATTTGTTATGTTCAGCCCTCCATTTGAAAGATACAGTAGAACAATCCTTCCCATATTTTCTCCATTTTGCAGGAGGGAAGCATGGGGGGGGGGGAATTTTTATAACCTATGACACTCTACATGTCAAAAGCTTTCACTTGACACAGCCACTTTGGTCCTCACATTCCAAAGATACAGCAGAATGATTGTTTTCACATTTCCCTTAAGTGGGAAGAAAGCATAGTGGTTCAATTTTTATAGCCTTATGACATTCCTTTTGTCAGAAGCTTTCATTTAACACAGTTTGTTACTTTCAGTATTGGAGTTTCAGTACTGGAGTTCAAGATATCATATACCAATCATTTTTTGATTTCCCCCTTTTTCTTGGGGGGGGGGGGGGTGTTTTTTATCCCATGGCCAAGTGGTTAGTGCACTTGGCTACTGATCTAAGGGACCTGGGTTCGAGCCCCAGGTAAGGCATGGTTGTTTGTGTCGTTTTTCTGCTGAGGTCCTGCCATACTCACAGACCTTCTACTATGGCATATAAACTGACAGGCTCCTGTCAGACCTCTGTGGCAAGCAGCTGCTTGAGGGGGTATTTTTTTTTATGACACTGCACATGTTATAAGCTTTCATTTGACATATAGCTTGTTACTTTTGGCATTCACATTCTCGAGATTCAGATTCTGAAACAACCATTTTCATATTTCCCTCTTTTTTCTGGTGGGGTGAAAAAAAGCATGTGGGAGTCAGTTTTTTATAGCTTACAATACTACCCATGTCACAAGCTTTCATTTGATACATAAATCATTAAGTTTGTCTGTTGCGTTTGAAAGATATGATGGACAAACTGAAAAATGATGAGCAAAAAGCAATAGAAAGGTAAGTAAAAAGCAATAACACCAAAAAATAAAACTATGCAGTATGAATATCATTTTGTGAGAGGCTGCTATAGATGCACTAAAGTGTGACCCTGACAGTCCAATTAACCATAATCAGTTGGGATTGTGTTGTTTTGTATAGACCAACTTTGTGCATCATGTATTACTGTGCCATTAGACACCCATCAATGGAAAATGTCAACATCAAATTTTGTGCAAAGCTAGTGAAAATACCTACTTATATGCATGAAATGTTAAGAACAGTTTATGGGGGTCATGCTCTGTCCAGTGAGAAAACATTTCAATGGTTTAAGTGTTTTCAATAGGGCAGAGAGGATGTAGAAGATGACCCTCGAGGTGAATGACCACCAACTCAAAATTGGTGGGCAGAGTATGTAAGCTACTTTCAAGACTGTTGCTTGAATCTCAGAATGATGGCAAGTGAACTAAATGTCAATAAGAAATTGATAGGGTCCATAATGCCATTGAGGATGAGGATAGGTTTTATGGACAACTTCAGGATATTTTGAATTCTGTCAAGGAAGGAGATATTACCCTTGTTCCCATGGCCGAGTGATTAGCGCGTTTGGCTACTGATCTAAGGGACCTGGGTTCGAGCCCCAGGTAAGGCATGGCTGTTTGTGTCGTTTTTCTGCTGAGGGCCTGCCATCCTCTCAGACCTTCTACTATGGCATATAAATTGACAGGCCCCTGTCAGACCTCTGTAACAAGCAGCTTCTTGAGGGGGTATTTATTATTTTTTTTTATTTACAAAAAGCAGAAAATTTTTAACTTTACTGAGTTAAGTTATGAAGTTTTTGCATTTATTTTTTCATATGAAAAACTAAAACTAAGCCTGGAAAGAAAGCAATGACATTTTTGTCTTTTTTTCAGAGGAGACTAGATAAAATATTTTAGGGATCCAACTGTTAACTTCATTTGTTCATAGATCTTAGTTTTGCCTGTCTTCATTTTTATTTTCTAATATAAGTAAATGCATTTAAAAAACATTAATTTTAACATTTGGTATTAAATATTTCTTCACATTAAGGGATATAACTGGTGTTCCCCTTACTAACCTAACTGTTTTGATACAAGCAATATCCAAAAGAATAAATTTCATTGGAAAATTATTCATAAAAATTTATTGGTATTGGAAAATTCATCGGGTAAAAAGGAACAGGGAGACAAAGTTAATTGAATGATAAGGTTAACAAATTATTTCTGAAAGGAGATAGTGCAGGAATACTATGAATCAACACCTACTAGTCCTAATGGAGCACTACAAAGAGCTTAATAAATGTGTAAAGAGTCAGTTAACAGCTGATAAGAATCTTTGGCTGACAAAGCAGAGGATACATCTAGACAGCACAACAGCAGGGAGTTGTACAAGATAGTTAATCTTTTGTGTGGGAAGAAACAAACAGGTACATAGGGATTGAGGGATAAACATGGTAAAGTCACTTAAGGTAAGGTTTCTGTCATGGCTAGGTGGGCTGAGAATTTCAGGGATGTCCTAAAAACAATGTGATTATTTCTACACCCATTGTTTGTAATGAGGATAGATGCCTTAATGACTTTAATGTTGGCCTTATATCACATTCTGCAGTCACTTTGATTATCTCTATATTAAAACTGCATAAATCCCCAGTGTTGAATGAAATCACCACTGAAATGCTTAGAGGTGGAAACATTTGTGTTATCACATGGCTGACTGAAATTCTGAATGCATTTTATGATAAAGGTCTTGTTACCAAGGATTTTACTAGAGCTATTATTATCCCTATTTTACAAAAGGTGATCATAGTTCTTGTTATAATTATAGGGGAATTAGCTATTTCCCATTCCAGGTAAAGTCCTTTGCATGGTTCTGCTTAATAGAATTAATAATTTGGTGATGGACAACTGTGTGATGAACAGTGTGGATTCAGAAATGGTAGGGGATGTACAGATCAAATATCTTCACTTAGGTAGATTCTTAAGAAATGCTTAGTTTCAGAAACCTGTGGTTACTAGCTTCAAAAAGGTTTTTGACTTTGTTGATCACTGGATCACATAGAATACCTGACAAGTTAGTTAGCATAATGAAAATTCTCTATAATAATACAGAGTTATGTGTGAGAGTTGGTTAAGTTTGAAGTGATTGGCTTACCATTGCTAGTGGAGTTAGACTAGAGTACATTTTTGTCTCCATTTCTCTTTAGTTCGGATATTGATTATGTTATGCAGAATTCTTTGCAAGGGGGAGAATTTGGCTTCAAATGATCTAGAGATTTCAAAATTTCTGATTTAAATTATGCAAATAATTTGGCCCTGTTGGCTAATGATGTTCATGAGATGAATTCTTTCATTAGAACTGTTGATGAAACTGGTAATAGAGGAGATTTGATGATAAACAGAGATAAAAGTGATGAAAATTGGGCAAGCAGATGGTACTTCAGTTGGTTTGAATGGCTGCACTCTTGAGCAAGTGTCTTAGTTTAATTATCTTGGGAGCTATGTAACAGATATTGGTGATGTGTAGAATGAGATAAACAGAAGAATAGGGATTGCTGCTGGGACTTCTAAGAATCTATGGAGAGTGTGGAAAAATAAGTGTATACACCTAAAGACTAAAATTATGCTGCAGAATAGTTTGGTTCTTTCTAAAGTTAGTTATGGCAGCAAAACATTGAACCTTTGTAAGCAGGATAACAGGAAACTTTGATTCTAGATGTTTACACAGTATCTTGGGCATTAGGTGGTTTGACTTTCTAAGTAATGATGAGGTTAGAAGGAGACAGCATCTCCTTTGAGCAGCATATCATGCAAAGAGAGACTGCACTTGTTTGTCCATGTTGTTCATATGCATTGCGGCAGACTGGCAAATACTATTATGAACAGTGTGCCTAAAGGCCTAAGGAAAAGGGGGAGACCTAGGATGCGATGGGGAGACAATGCCAAACAGGATCTTGCTATAATTGGCATATAATGGCCAAATGCAGTAGCTGTAGCTCAGGACAGATGTGTGAAGAACAAAATTATGCATTCTGGTAGGACTTTCGTAGCCCCATGGCTACATGAGGATTTTGTATGTATGCATGAAATAATTCATATTTTATAATATAGTTTTATTATGTTCGCCATCCCATGGCCGAGTGGTTAGCACGCTTGGCTACTGATCTAAGGGACCTGGGTTCGAGCCCCGGGTAAGGCATGGATGGGTGTGCTGTTTTTCTGCTGAGGTCTCGCCATCCTCACAGACCTTCTACGATGGCGTATTAAACTGATCAGGCTCCTGTCAGACCTCTGTGGCAAGCAGTTGCTTGAGGGGGTATTTATTTATTTTATTATGTTCAGTACAATAAGTCAAGCAAAATCTGAAAAATGCACAAGTATGTTCAACTATTGAAAGTAAAACATAAGGTAAGCTACCTAGGCTGTTTCCACCATTTGATTTTGTATTTATCTGAGTATTCATATTCTCTTCCAAGGTACAAAACTTGAATTGCAGGCAGTAAGCAGCAGCCTGTAGCATTAACAATAATGCTATATCCAACTACTCCTTTACTGCTGTTCTGGTGTCTGCCTGACCAGCTTGTTTAAATTAAGGACATAAAAGCATTAGAATGCTGCAAAGACTTAAAAAAATAATAAAAAACTTTGTTGATATAAAATTACAATAAATCATGAACAAAATACCTCTTCTGATTCAAAAACATGACAAATCATCTTTGGTGTGCGCTTTATCTTTGGCTCATTTGGATCATCTGGGCTATTCATCACTCTTCGTCTGGCCATAAGGACAACCAAATCTCCAATGTCAGCTATATATGATATGGCTCTTAATGCATGGTCCATCATTATTTCCTGAAAGTAAAATAATGTACATCACAAAGTTTTATTTGTGACCTTATGACAGCATTAGTAAGTGTAATGTTTGAGAGTTTACAGATATTTTATGGTTCTGATTATTCACTGGATTACAAAAAGACAGGGCTATGCTGTTTTACCACTGAAGTGTTTTACCACTATTTTTTTGTGGTGAAATGGAATAAATGGGAAAAAATTAAGGGACCCCACATTTCAAGGCTAGTTAAGAATATCCTCTGAACAGATGTAAAGGTCCATTTTGGAAATGAGTCAGAAGATGTTGTTTGCCAACATGCTATCTAGAAAAAGATTTATTCAAATATACTGCTAACTGCTAAAAAAATACATATTTTTTACCTCTAGAGAGAGCTTTGAAAACGTATTAGAATGTTTGAAATTTTCCATCAAGCAAGATTGTATTTAACTATTTCACTAATGCACTCTGTCTATACCAACAGTTTTTGAATCATACTTCTCATAGAAAATAAATACTATTTCTCAAAATTTCAAATTCTTGAAAATTCATCATTCTATTACAATTACTATTCATATAGCAAAAAAAATCTATTTCTGAATTTCATATTGAATATTGATTGAAATATGAATTCTATAAGGCTAACATGATCTCTTTTATCAAACTTAAGTCATAAATATTCAGAAATATAATCTTAAAAAAAATAAAGTTGAGGTGCAGTTTTAAACTTTTACTAAGGGGTTGATACACTGATGACATCACATATTTTTGTCTCATTGAGTAAAAGCTAAATATTAAGAATTGCAGGGTAGAAATGTATAGTAAAAAACTCCTATAGACATTGCACAAGGGTCATTCAAATGAAAACCATAAAACCATCATAAAATGCATAAGATGCAAAAAATGATGATAATCATGTGTCCCATTATTAATTAAAGCTTTTTGGCCACACTGAATATAATAATTTGGCT
Source organism: Ryuthela nishihirai (assembly GCA_038380435.1). NCBI lineage: Eukaryota > Metazoa > Arthropoda > Arachnida > Araneae > Heptathelidae > Ryuthela > Ryuthela nishihirai. The sequence continues at coordinate 40,345,337 of JAWZYU010000011.1, read as the reverse complement.
CTATTTGCTGGAATTATTCATAAACAATCAGTCTTAAAAATAACAGTACTCTTGAAATCATGCACAAAATAGAGGTGTGATTTGTAACTCTATTTCTGCCTTCTGCAAGAATAAAACTGACTGAAATTTATCATAAAATGTTGGCTCAGTATAGTGGATGACGATAAATGGAAGAATAAATTCAAGAATAATTAAGAGTGTGTTGAAGATGCTCTATGACCTAGGTAAGTTTGCATGTCATGACACCAAAAAACAGAGTGGCAGTGGAGAAACTTGTGTAAGAAAATTGTTGCATTACCATTGAAGAAAGTGATATAGAGTTGAATATCAGTTTGGTTCAGTGTCTAACATTGTTAGTAGGGAGCTGCAGTTTCAAAAAGTGTGTGCTCACTGGATTCTTTGGCATTTAACACATGTACTGGAGGAATGAGTTGAGGCATGTTCTGTGCTTCTTGGATGGTATGAGCATGAAGGAGAATTCTTAGAATTTACAGTTGCAAGCGATGAATCCAGGATGAACTATTTCTTACCAGAAAGCATATTCAGGGTGGTGTATCAGCTGGAAAGTGTTATTGTATTCTGGGATCATAAAAGGGTAATTCTGTAACACTACCAGGACAGATGAGAAACTGTGATAAGTGAAAAGTACTCTGATGTGCTGCTGAATCATCTAAAGCCGGCAATTCAGAAGGAACATTGCAGCTTGTTATCCTCAGGTATGCGCCTGCAGTCCACTAATGCTGCCCTCATATTGCATGTTCTACACTGAAGCAGATAAAGGAGATGAATTTTTAGGCATTACTCTTATCCTCCATATTCACCAGACTTAGCACCAAGTGATTACCACCTTTTTTGATCACTGAATGGCATAATATAAGGATGTCACTTCTTGTGAGACAAGGCTAAAATGATGGTGCACAAGTAGCTCCACTACCAACCACAAAAAATTTCTCTAGGAATCCATTCATATTTCAGCATTGAAGAAAGCATATTTAACATAATGGTAAGTACCCCAAAGACTGGTATACATATTTTCCTTTTTGAGTACAATCTTTTGTGATTTTCATTTGAATGACTTTCATATTTAATAGTCTATAAAGCAGTTATATATTAATGGTATGTTACTCAGATTATCATGGTCAGTCATGACCATGACCAGTTTATGTGGTTAAATTGTTAGCATGCTTGTCTACTAACTGTGTTTACTATTATTTCCTTTGCTACGTTCTTTCTGCTGAAATCTGCTGAGACCATTCTGTATTATACTGACAGCTTCCTGTCAGTATAATAACTGCAAACTATATTAAATCCTAGCAACAATTCTATTATCTCATTGTGTTATAAACTCATAATTGATTTTTTGGTTGAAACATTGCTTTATTCTCAGATATAGTTATGGTTTCAGTTTCCCACTACAACTGAGAGACTGTTTTTTTACATCAGTCTCATTTTTAATTTCTCTCAGTCACAGTTTTTATTAAAATCTTCAATCCAACCTGAAGCATATATATATATACAGTCGTATTAGAATAATATGACCACCCACGGAATCGTACTGTACCTGCCAGGCACATCACAGAGTGAACGACAAGGTCAACCACACAGAAATAGAAGCTGTCGGCCAGGACATATAAACCATAGTGCGTAACATGAGCACAATGAGCAGAGGTATTGTATGATGGATGTTCAAAAAGGAATGATCATCAGCTACTGCGCCTAGGGTGAAAGCATCTCGGAAACAGCAGATTTCGTGGGTTGTTTGTGAGGTGCTGTAGTAAGGGTGTACCAAGAATTATACTGACAGCTTCTTGTCAGTATAATAACTGCAAACTATATTAAATCCTAGCAACAATTCTACTATCTCATTGTGTTATAAACTCATACTTGATTCTCAGATACACTCTGGCACACTGAGTACCTCCAGATGTCATAACTGTGGAGCCCCAAAGGCCATCGACCCCAGTGGAGAGAATCACCTCCGTTGACTGGTAAAGGGCAATTGACCACTCAAACGAATGCTGGGGCACCCAGGTACATGTCCCCAATAACAGTAGAGTGAACCCTGTTATGCAAGGGTCTCTGGAGTCGATGCTGTGTAAAACACCCATGTTAATCAAAGTCCATTGGCAACAAAACCTGCAGTTTGCACGGGACTACCGTCATTGGGCAGTGGAAGAGTAGAAAAAGGTTGCCTTCTCCGATGAATCAAAGTTTCTACTCCACAGAAATGATGGGCAGTGGTGGATACGGTGTCAGACACATGAGGACCAACACCCAGACACACACTGTCAGTTACTTACAGTCAATACACACTTGTCAGTCAAATACAGGCTGGCAGTAGCAGTGTGCATGTCTGGGGGATGTTTTCCTGGTATGACCTGGGACTGCTGGTACCACTGGATGGGTCCCTGAATGCCAATGGCTACCTGTTCATCCTCACTGACCACATTGCATCCCTTCATATTGGATGTTTACCCTAGTGGTGATGGTGTCTACCAACAGGAGAATTCGCCCTGCCATGTCGCTAAGGTGGTACATGACTGGTTCCAGGAACACGACAGCGATGTCTCCATTCTCCCTTGGCCAGCGAAATCGCCAGACTTCAATCCCATAGAACACTTGTGGGAACATTTGGATCAACAGGTTCAGCGTGTGGACCCACAACCATGTCATCTCCGTGCTCTGTTCGAGTCCGAATGGGTACATGTGCCTCGGGCAACCTTCTAGGGCCTCATTGTGTACATGCAGTCTCAACGCTGTCATCAGGGCCAAGAATGGTTATTCCCATTTTTAGGTAGATGGTCATATTATTCTGATATGACTGTGTATACTTTAGTACATTAAACATGTATAAAACTGAAGTTACTGTTAAATTATACTATTATATTTTTGTTTGCAATTTTACTGTCTTAAAAGCTTTAGGTCAGAAGTGTTTTAACTAAATGCCTCAGATGTTAGTGATGTATATAAATATAAATAATAATGGACATATAAAATGACTGTATTAATAATGTAGAGGAGAATCAGAAGTACCATAGAACACAGAATGCCATTAGCAACATATTTTAAGTGGATTATCAATATTTTTCTTCTCATTGCCATTTCTCATTAGCACATACAGAATACAATTTTGAAACTTTTCAGAATTTGATTCTGTATGCACAATACATTTCTTTCATAAGTATATAAAAGTTTTCACATTTAATTCACCCTGTAGTTTTTTTTAGTTGCATACTACAACTTGAGCTTTTAAATGAAGTATTATTCATTGAAATCAGATTTTAAAAAATGCAAAAATTTTGCACTGTAACCATACAACAACAAGAGATTAGGAACATTTAATAGTAAAGTTAGAGATGTATAATGTTAGTGAAAATATGTGTAATTTCTTTTTTATTTAGGGAATTAAAAATACCTTTAAGTCAGTATTGAGAACCATGATCTTTTCTGTAGATATAAATAAATCCACCTCAGTACTAGGCTGTGTTTCCCCTTCAGGAGCCTATGGCAAAAATATTTACTATGTAAGAATTTTACATCAGTTTCATTTTCAAACATTTACAATTTTAACATTTTTTTTGGAAATTGCTACTAAATTATATGCAAATATTTCAAATAGTGTTAAAATGTTTTCTGTTTTTTGGAAAAAAAATCAACAATTAAACATAAAATTCATTATAAGTGTAATTTTACACCAAAGCACTACATTGTACAGAATGAGGGTCCCACAGATTAAAAGAAAGTTTTCAAATTACTGTTTCTGTATACAGTTAAAGCTCTTTAAAAGTGCATTACAGTTCAGCTCTTTTAAATACAATATTTTTACTTACCAGTATTATAGCAAGAGAGTATAAATACGACAGTTTCATTGAAGTTTAATTGCACAAAAAGTTGTTGGACAATTTTACCCCAAAATGGCATTTTTTGCTTTTTGTTGCATAATGAGCTAAATATATTGGGTATGGATAACTGAGAAGAGGTTCAGAGAACAGTTATTAATAGCTGTAATGTGAGTCCTTTGAGTAGGCAAGTGGAAGTTTCTCATCAAGGCCATCCATTGTTTTTTAATGTGTGCAAATATATGACTTTTCTGAATATGAAGACAAGGCTTAACATCTCATGCAATTGATTGTATCTTTTCAGGCTTAATGGCATGACTTTCTCAATGAGGGCAGGGTATAGGCAAGTGGAGAAAATGTTGATACTGGCACAGTTGGGCCCAAAATTTGAAACTATAGGTATTAAGTTGGCATGCTGCTGATCGAACCACTTTGTGCTCAAAGTATTAAGGAGTTTAAACAGGCTTTATTTGCAATATACATGGGCTGTTCAAAACACATTTAGAACAACACACTTATTAGGAAGAATATGGCACTTACACAGTTCAGAATCTACACACATCGACCACCGAATTAGAAACCTTTATGCAGATGTATGCAAACATCACTTGTGCAGCATATATGCAAAATACATGGTCACAGGCATCACCACATAATCCAGGCAACTATACTGCTCACAAAAATTAGAGGATATATTATCGCTTCACATTCATTTTAAAATATCCCCTAATTTTTGTGAGCAGTGTATTTAAGACTGCTGCTTGTCAGTAATTGCCAGTAGTATTGATCACAATGGGAAAAACAAAGGATTTTTCAAAGTTTGATAAAGGGCTTATTGTGAGTGCCTGTCTGGCTGGAACGACGATTTTAAAAACAGCATAGCTGATTAGTTTCTCAAAAGGGAGATATCTCGGATTTTTAATCAGTGGAAAAATAACTCGCATTGCTTGTCTAAGAGGCGTAAGTGTGGCGCGATGACAATCTGTCAGGAATGAGATCATAGTCATCTGAGTAGGCTTGTACAGAGAAACAGGACTTCCTGTGTGCAGCAATTGACTGAAGTATTCAATGAAGACTGTTCCCGACCCATATCTCAGCGAACTATGCACATAGAATTGAAAAGAATCAGTATTAGCAGTCATATGCCTATATAGAAACCACTGATTTCTGCGAAGAACCTGAAAGTTAGTCTGTAGTGGTGTCAGGAACACTGTGACTGGACACTGGAAGACTGAAAAAACGTCATGTGCTCCGATGAGTAGCGGTACACCTTGTTCTGTACCAATGGTAGGCAGAGAGTTTGGTGGAAGCCCCATAAAACAATGGACTCAGCTTGCCTTGTAAACACAACTCAAGGTTCTGGAGGTGGTGTCATAGTGTGGGGCATGTTCTGTTGGTACAGAACAGGTCCCCTGATATTGCTGGAAGGCCTGGTATCCTCCAAGGATTATCTGAATATTGTTGCTGATCAAGTCCATCCTGCAATGTAAAGGCACTCCAACAACTTGTGGAATCTATGCCAAACCACATATGTGCTGTAATTTGGGCTAAAGGAGGTCCAACTCAGTATTGAATAAAGGTTTCTAATTCTGTGGCTGGTGTGTGTAGTTTCTTGAAAAGTAAGTATATACTAAAGCATCATTTTTGCTACAGTTTGACAAAATTTTTAAACACACTTTTTAGAATGGCACAAAGTTGCTCTGTTGGATTTCTTTTAATACATGTTTAAAATTTTATGTCTGTTGAGTGGTGTCCAAGGGCGGAAAACTTTCATTGGAAGCTCATCTTCCTTGAATCAGTGAGCTGCCTCAAAACCTGCATATGACCCATAGCAGCCTCTTTGTATGCTATTTTCTGCATATTCAAATATTTCAATGGCTGCGATGCTCCCTAATATCTTAACAATTTTGTCAAAAAACAAAATACATTATACTTTATGGAAGAAATAGCACACTAAATAAGAAATGATACTTGTTATGATGTGGCAGCCATACAAGTCACTTGTTTAGATGTGTAGAGACATTCAACACAATTACAACAATGAGGGAGTTTTTAATGCTAGAAAAACAACCAGGATACTTTTTCAGCAGCAGTGTATATTATAATACAACTTATGGAATACCTGACAAGTTAGTTAGTGTAATGAAAGCTGTCTATAATAAAACTGAGTCATGTGTGAGAGTTGGTAAGGCTTGTTGTGATTGGTTTAGCATTGCTAGTGGAGTTAGACAAGGGTGCATTTTGTCCCCTTTTCTCTTTACTTTGGTTATTGATTCTGTTATGCAAGATTCTTTGCAAAGGAAAGATTTTGGCCTTAAATGGTCTAGAGATTTCAAAATTTCTGATTCAGATTATGCAGATGATTTGGCCATGTTGGCTAATGATGAGAAGAATTCATTCATTAGGGCTGTTGATGAGACTGGTAACAGGGTAGGTTTGGTGATAAGCAGAGAAAAAACTAAAGTGATGAAAATTTGTCAGGCAGTTGGTGCTTCAGTTGCTTTGAATGGCTTCATTCTTGAGCAAGTGTGTCAGTTTAATACCTTGAGAGCTATGTAATAGATACCTGGTGATGTGTGGCACAAGACAGATAGAAGAACAGGAATTGCCACTTTTCTGTCTTCAAGATTTGCATAATTTTATTCGGGCTTTTAAAAATCTATAGAGAGTATGGAAAAATTGGCGTATATATCTAAAGACTAAAATTAGGCTGTATAATAGTTTGCTTCTTTCTAAGGTTAGTTATGGTAGTGAAACACGGACTCTTTGCAAGCAGGATAACAAGAAACTTGATACCTGTGATTCTAGATGCTTGCACAGTATCTCGGGCATTAGGTGGTCTGACTTTGTAGGTAATGATGAATTTAGAAGGAGTCATCAACCTCCTTTGAGCAGCATTCTGGGCAGAGAGAGACTGTTTTGGTTTGGCCATGCCCATATGCACAGCTGCATATTGACAAACAAGATTATGAATAGTGTGCCTAAGGGTTTCAGGAAAAAGGGGAGACCTAGGATGTGATGGGCAGACAATGTCAAATAGGACCTTGCTAGAATTGGCCTAGAGTAGTCAAATGCAGCAGCTGTTGCTAACAACAGACATGTCTGGAGAGGAAAATTTCACAGTCTGGTAGGATTCTCCATATCCTGTGGCTTATGGATGAATTGACAGATGGACATATGTATGAATCTGTCCACTATTAAAATTGCATTACTATATTTAGATCCATCATGTCTATATGGTTAAATTTCAGTAATAGGCAGAGTATAAGGTAAAATATGATAAAATTGAAAACATCTAATGGCTCATTTTCATCTCTCATTATATGTATACTTTGATATACATCCCAAGATGTATGCTACATATATACAAATAGATAAATCACATATTCTTATATCCGCAAGTTATGTAATTTTACAGTTAGGTATAATAGTCATCTCTGACTATATAATTATATATCATGAATATAGTTTTTATAATATTTCATTACCAGCTAAGACAACTAAAAATACAATGTGAATTCCAAAGATTATTCAGAAATATTTCCCTGCTTCTCTGTCTTCGAGATTCACATAATTTTATTGCCCAATGAACACATCAAAAAATGTTTTATTCCATAAAAATTTTCATAAAATACCACAAATTTATATGTTCTGGTTTACAACCAATTACTTTTAATTTCCTTTTACTCTTTCAAAGTCAATGGTAAATCCCTAAGATGCTGGATACAAGTAACTTGTTATGGATTTAAACTATAAAACATAGATAAAAAGTAGATTTATAATGAAAAATGAACTGCCTAGATCAAACGAATCATCTGTTTGATTAATTGTGTTAATTATTCACATTTATGTTTGTTACTAGAATAATTTTATTACCTATGGTGAAAGGAACACCATAAAAACAGTTTGTTTACCAAATAATCTTACTATAAACCAGTGTCTCGCAAACTTTTTTACTCTGTGGCACACTGAATCTAATTTTTTTTCTGCGGCACACCTAAAAAAGAATAAAAGCAAACTCTATATAATTGTCATTATATTTGCGCTTTGTTGAAGTCATCAGCCTGGTTTTACTTGAAGATTTGCTCTCGTTCTTTAATTCATAACTCGGTGTTTGTTTTAAATTTTGTCCATTCTATGGCTTGAAATAATCAAAAATTAATACCAAAATTTGGAAAAAGCTTGATAAATTCTTACAAGATCCCAGTTGATAAAATCTGAAAGATTTTTATTAAAGCACATCGATAGCACGTCGATAACACAAGTCAAGTCAAAATGAAATCTTTGGAATATCTAGTGTCAATTTGAAAATCTCTCGCAGCACACTTGGAATCTCTCACGGCACACTACTGTGCCGCGGCACACAGTTTGCGAGACACTGCTATAAACTAATCATTTAAGGCAACAAATTTATGTTTTCAATGTATTTAAAATGCAAATATATGGAAGATGGTATGATCAATTATTTTTTAAAATAGTACAAATTCTTTTCAATGCCAATAAGACTGTTTTATTATGCTTGTCACATTGGTATTGGAAAGAGATAAAAACAAAAATAAATGAAATAAAAAATAGTGTGTGAATTGCTGTGAAATAACTTTATTAATATTAATTAAAGTGAACAAATAAATCCCACACCTTTGCAAAAAATATAATCACAATAGTTAAATAGTTAAACTGTGTGAAATTTCGCAGTGTACTACGGACAAACTATGTGGTAATATTATGCTAATTCCAGATATGATACACAAAGATTACAATACATTATCTTGATACACTGAATAATTTAAATTTCTCAAGCACTCTTTCTACAGTTAAGCACAGAGTGGTGCATATATCAGAAAGGAAGATTCCATCAATGGATTTGCATTTTGATAACAGTATGCTAAAGTTATGACAAATGTCTATTTCAGCTGAGACAAATGGACATTTTTACACATTTGGTTTTGCTTGCCTTAAAAGTCTTTGGCATAACTAAGAACATTAAATATTAATTGCTTTACAAATACACATATAATATCATAAAATAGGTACAGAATGTTTCAATTTAAAAAGGAAATAATACATATTTTAACTACAAGTGCAACTCGTAATTTTAAAATCCTTGGATTAAGTGGCTCTTGAACCATGTCTTTAAATAAATTACTGATAGAGCAAAATGGTTACCAATAGCTTTTAAATGGAAAACTGCAATTCTTAAAATGAATATTACTGGTTTTAACATAATTTTTTTGTCATCAAGTGTTAATAGTTTGTAATGTTTGCTGTGCATAAAATAAAAACTAATAAAAAAAATCAAAAAGGCAATCAAACAAAACACCATATTTTTTATTTAAAAAAATGCTACAGAAAAAATAAGAAAGAAAAATGAAGAGAAAAATTAACAATTACAGGTTTGATGCAGTTAAATGCAGAAGTTACAGAGTGTAATACAAAACAATTCTAATTTTTAAAACAAACTATATGCTAATATTTATAATACAAAGAATGAGCATATAAAAATAGCCAAAATTAGATATTTTATACATAAAACTATGGTAGAATGTAATTAAATCCATAATATATATATAAACTATATAGCTGAATAAAGAAAGATATTCAAAGAAAAGTTAACTCTTCAAACCACCACTTGTTTTACACAAAATCATGCATCACAAAACTATAGCATTTTGAATATGCATTATTTTGCTGCAGTACAAGCAATTTTTGCTTTTCACCATAAGATGCTCATTCTAACATTTTCTGTGAGATTAGAACTTGCCAAATCCATTTCATTTTACAAGTTTGAATGCTTAAATAAGACAGTTGAAAAACTCTCCTCAGATATTACATGATTTTAAATAAAATTTTCAAAATTTCAAAACAAAATTCCAAAATCATATTTTTTGTAAGAAATATATAAAATTTAAAATTATTACAAATCTATATATGTGCAAATTTAAGGTAAGTGTAATCATTCCGGGACTAGATAATTTTTCTCTCTGCTAATGATCACTAAAATGTCTTTTTCACAAAGAAGAATATTTAAGTGGTACATATTTTGTGTAATGGGAAACCTGAGAATACAATGCATAGCAGACAGTTTAAAACAGGGGTTGCCAAGCCAAACTTAGCAAAGAGCCACTAGGAAAATAAAATTAAAAAGTCACAGGAAAAATTCTCTACATAAAAATTTTTATTGAGTAATCAAAAAAATATTTTTGAAGAATCAAGAACATATTTGCATTAATAAAATAAAAATAATGCATTTTTAATGAGACTTATTACCTGGCAAAATTGTTTAGCCATGCAACTAAAAATGTTTGGTCAAAAAGACTGGAAAAAAAAAGAGCCAAATTCAGTATACTGATTGTTTGTTTCATGAACCACAAGTTCTTTTGCAATGGGTCACAGACTGGCCAAGCCTGGTTTAAAAAAACTATATATATGTTAAACTGAAATTCATTAGTGTAAAAAATGTGATACTGTCTAATTCAGAATGTTCAACAAACACATAGAATGATTTGTTACATTCTACTTGGTAAAGCAATTCATTTGAAATTACTATAGTTCCTATAAAATACACTGGTGCTCAAAATTAAAGGATAATCAACAAAAATGTATATAGCTGCTGATATATATAAAGAATGCAGTGAAAATGGGCGAACATGGTAAATACACTATGTGGAACACTATCCCACATTTACAGTTGCCACACGTAAGCCAGAAAATGCGAATTAGGAATGCATTAAAAAGACGTACGAGTCTACTTGCAGCTTGTAGCTGTTCTACACAACTCTTGCTTTCACATCAGTGGCATGTCAAGCTGATTATGTCCCAAAGATATCGTATTGATGATTTCCAATGGTGGAGAGTGATTGGAAGGATGGAAGTAGGTTAGTCCCAGGTGAAGTTCCCAGAGCACTGAATGTTACACAAAATCTATTGTCAAAACTCTGGATACAGTTTCAACAGATGGGAGATATTTGTCATCAACCAGGACTAGGCTGTCCCAGAACAAAAACTGCTGCAGACGATCGCTATATGAGTCTTACTGCCAGACACAGAACAAAGTGATGATTGCTAGGCAACTGTCTTTAGAGCTTGCAGCAGCTACATGAATGAGGGTTTCAAGGCACTGTTTACAGGAGACTTCGTGAGCAAGCCTTTATGCCAGGAGACCTGTTATTTGTGTCCCTCTAACTCCCGCCATCACTGTACTTGTTTAACGTGGATAGTCAACATCACACTTGGAGTCCAGACCAGTGGACACATGTTATGTTCATAGATGAATCGTGATTCAGTTTAAGTACTGATTAGCAACATATTCACATCTGGAGAGAACCAGGAAGCCGCAACAGTTCCTCGAACATCAGGAAAAGGGAGTACTCTAGTGGCCATGGCATGATGGTTGGAACAGGAATCATGACAAATGGGTGTTCAAACCTGCCCATCTTTCTGAGTGGCTCTGTTACTACCCTGTGGTACAGAGATTCCTGAACCCATATGCAGGTCATTCTGGGGAGGCATCAGTCCAGATTTTTTGTTCATATGGACAATAATGCCCACCCTCATTGAGCTTGTGTGGTCAACAGTTTTCTCGAAGAGGAAGATATTCACTGAATGGAGTGGCCGCCCAGATCTTCTGACCTCAATCCCACTGAGCATAAATGGAATACTCTAGGGAGATGCATTAGTGCTACCCAGCCTCCTCCCAGAACTCTCCACGAACTCAGAATAGCATTTGTTGAGGAGTGGTCATTAACCCCTCAGGACCTCATCAATACCCTCATGAACAATATGAGGAGTCGTTGCTTGAGCTACATGGATGTCAGGGATGATCATACTCCATATGATACTATATACTGCATGTCGTACATAACAGACTTTAAGTATTGTTCCATGGATTGCTCTCTGTCATGTCAATTGCACGATTATGATCTTAATGCATGCATATCATACGATTATGAATTTCCTCTGCTTGATTTACATTTGTAATATAATAATAAACCTCTTTACCAAATTTCATTGCATTTCCCTAAAACTATTTCAAGTTATCTATGAACATTATCCTTTAATTTTGAGCACTAGTACAAGTATTATTCAATACATAACTGTGCTTGCTGTAAAAGCAATGAGTTTGTAAACTTTAAAAAAATTAATAAAATTTAATTGCAGCACATTGTATTAACAAGTTTTTTACTGTCACTTAATTGAAGACATCATGATCAAGGATTACTTTTAAATCCAACTAACAGCTTTTAAAAGGAAAATAATAAGTTTTAGTGAAATGTGGAACAGTTTGTTATCAATCTGTTCTGACCAAGATCACTGTTACTGTGTCTGAAGTTTGATGGACAAAAACTACCGGAAATCCATGTATGGAGCAGCAGCAGCATATCCTAAATTGCGTTGTTTTTTCTCTGAGTGGCACTTTTTGCACACAATGATCTAAATGTCCAGGTTACAAGGACCCAAACAGCTTGGAGAATGTTGGGGGAAGGGAACCCACTGGACAGTTATTATACTACAAATGGTAGCCTTCTGTCAAGGACATCCAGCATGTTCTTCAACATGCACAGGATATGGCTCTTCTGCACATGGGACCATGGCTTTATGTCCCTTCCAATGGATGGTGGCCTTTCCAATTCCATTGGTTTTTCCCTTTCTGACTGAAAACAGAGGATAGGAGATAAATCTTAACTCTGGCCCAGGTAGGACTTGAACCTGGGAACTGCAGATTATGAGTCTGGCATGCTACTGACTGAGCAACACAGCAGCAAAAAATATATTGGGCAACAACAAAATGGGCTGCAGCATCTCATTGATGTATTGTTGCGCTGTCACTGAACCCACTGTCATTGGCTTATGTCCACACTTGTGTATTTTACGTGCACTAGATACATGCACTGCGACATGCCTCAAATCAGTGCCATTTTCAGTGATACACACAGTAGCGCACATGCTTCCATCAGTAGTGGATTTTTGTTCAACATTCTGTGCAACTTCGTAGTTTGTCTGGAAGGTTTCGTTCTGTTTTTGCAATTATTGAGTTTGTGTTTTTTGTTCACCATGTCATCAGAACAAACATTGGCCTTTACAAATTATTAATAAATATATTCATTATAAAATAAAATATTTGTTATAAATTATTATTAATAAAATAATAATATTACAAAAAACAAAAATAACCTTCATTTATAATATTTTCACTAAACGTTTCACTATATATTCTACCTATGTTATATAACTCTACAAGTACTTGTTTTGACGTGATATGGAACCTTCAGCTGAAGTAAAGTAATTCATGTTCATTCATTCTTATACCCACTAACATAGCAGCATCAGTTACTTCCATGACAACTTCACGTCTGCACTGGTGAAAAATTGAAAACTATTTGATGCACAGGTGTAGACAGTTGAAGGCAGGCGTTCAACGTATTCCATCTAAAGCATGTGCTAGACTCTGTGTTAAAAAGTGGAACTGAAAGTTGAAAGTGAAGTTGAAAATAGCCATTGAACTACTATGCAAAAGAGCAGTCAATGGCTGTTGAAACTGATAGTACCACAAACCATGATGCCAGACTGAGTAGACATATGATGCTAATGGATGGTAGCAAAACCCAGTTGTCTCCAGACTCTCAATCGGCAATTGTTGGCACTGAGACAGAAGCGAGACCATTGCTGAATATGACATGGTTCCATTTGTCCCACCATGCATGTCTGGTATGGTTGCAATGGCTGGTGAGAGCACAAACATGCCTCAGCCAATCTGTGATTTACAATCCGTGTCGGCACAGGAATGTCCGCAGCTGCCTGTACACTGTGTTGAATGTCATCTGCTGTGGATTGTGAGGCTGATACGGCTTGCCATTGAGTGCATCGATCGAAGCGTTCAGACATCCGCTTATGTGCACCAGTCCCACTATGGCAATGCATGTTACCTCCTCCAACCAGCTGTTGCATTCTGATGTATTTCTGCTATGATGTGATGTAGGAACTAACCAGACATACATAGCTCTATGATGAAGCTTTTGGTAAAGGTGCCCATGTGATGGTAGGATTCCTGATGACATAGCCCAGGCATTCTCACTCCTTACATGTGTTTTTGCCACCAAGATCACTTTGATGCAGTGGTCCACTGGCCTAGGTGTGGACGACCAAACTTAGCTATGCCAACCCATTTTGCTTTGTTATTTCTCTCACTTACCATATGATTAGTTTGCAACTGAACTCATTTCCATAACCCAACTGTTGACACATACCCACCTATTTGCATGGCACTCCAACAAATACTTCCTGGTGTGGCATTTTCTAGGTTGAGCAGTGTATATTAATTTCTTGCTGAGCATGACAATATTTGGTTTTCTCTAAAATTCACTATTACATCATGCTTACCATATGCTCCCCATGTGACATTAGGAAGCTTCTGATGATGCACATGTGTGATGTGACACAATAAATAGTAATAAATGTAAATACTTCTTTTGCCATATCAATATTTTTTCATACTACCTTTCCAGTTTTAAGATATAAGCAATGCTTCATTATGCAGGCAATTCTTGGAGTCACAATTTCAGAAGTTGAATTGGTGGGTTAAGGGTGGCAAAATAACAAGTAGGAGGGAATAGGAAGGGAAAGTGGATTAAGATTTCCTCTACCATAGAAGAGGGTGATTAAAGTAAAGGAACAGATGAGTCAAAACTATTTTCACAAGGTCATTTCAATTCCTTGTTGCACAGCTGTTGTGAGTGTCATGTAATGTCATGTCACAACAAATATCAATGGGAGTAATTTCCCTTTTTTTGTTTTTCCTGTTTCTGGTTAAATCCAGTATGCATAAAAATGACATGTCTTATCACAGAATGGTGATTCCTTTGTCATAATTGTAATTTAATTATAGGTGACTTCATTATAAATTTGTAAAATTGAATTAATTAGTTAATGAAAGAGAAAAATATTTACTCATTTCTTTTTTATGTTCCCGACAAGTTTCACTGTATATATAGATTAATTGGACCTGCTGTTTTCTGCAATAAGAAAATGCTGATAAGCAGTGATGTTCAGAGATTGGGAAGAATTTCTCTCATGGAGAGAGAATTAGATAAAAATTAATGAGTTGAATTCAGATATTGGTTCCCTGCTCTAGCATGAATGAAGATGACATAAGTTTTCTGCTTCTAAGAAAAACAAGTATTTTGAAAGACCATTCTAGAGTGTAAAAATATAACTAAAATGATTATGAATTATTTTGCATATTCTGAGCAATGATGGCATCAGTTTTTAAATCAGGCTGACAGATTTAAAATGAGTGCAAATAGAGCTTTGAAAGCAAAGAATAAACATCCTAAATTCAGGGAGAAGATTAAAATTCTATCATATATTACAGTTGCTTATGTATTTTTTAAATTTTTTTTAATAAGCATAACACTTAATATGTTGTAAATAGTTTGCCATTACAACCAAAAATGCATTACTTAATCATAATGATGCCCTTCAGAGCTAGTCTCTTGGCATTGTGAAATAAGTCTTGCCTGTCAGCAGTGCTTGCCGCTTCCCTTGGGGTCCTAAGTTCGATTCCAGCTGTGGGAAGCCTCATCTTGGCATGATATATTCTCCTCTCCGAGAGGAGCTGCCTAAGTCTGATTTGGCTGATAAGCAGTGATTTCAGAGATTCGGAAGGATTTCTCTCATGGAGTGAGAATTAGATAAAAATTAATGAGTTGAATTCAGATATTGGTTCCCTGCTCTAGCATGAATGAAGATGACATAAGAACTTACCTTATAGGAAGAGGAGGACAGTCACAAGCATGTGATTGGAATACCACTAGTACAGTTAAGGTCTTCAGATGTCTCCCACTTCATGATGGAATAATGTGGCCTCGCCAGTGACAGAGTTGAACACTGAGATTTATCTGGACCATAGAGGCCCTTTGAGATGATTAGACAGAATTTATATAGAATTTATATGAAGTTTATGACGGAGTATTTACAGAGGATTTATTTGAGAAGTTTGAAGAGGTTATTTGAGAGATTTAAGGAGAAGTTGTCACTAGTGGAGCCCAATCATGGGGTGATTTAAAGGTGAGGCATCACAAGATGTCTAAGTAGTCTATACAATACTGTAGTTTCAAGTGAACCAATCGTGGTGGATAAATGAAACAGGTATTTATTCCAGTAACAATACACGTGATTTTCAGCATTGCTAAATTTATTGATAAAATGTTTCTTTTCATAGTTAGATATAGGTTATTTAGATATGCTTGCTACCAAGTTACACTCTCTTATCACACCACTATGCATTTAAAATGCAACTTCAAAGCATCAGAGAGGAAAGATGGCAACAGCTAATAAAATTTTGCATTAATGTAGTTTTTGTAAACTATATTTACATTTATTGGTGTTAAGAGAAAATAATAATAAACACTGTTAAACCAACATCTGTTACATAGGATTATTTAGATATTTCACACAAGTTTTATTTTAAGATTTGTCATGTTTAAGATAAGTCATGATGAGATTAGGGCAGTTTACATAAGCAAAAGAATTATACACTGTCATGAGGTGTTGATGTTTGCTTTTTATATTAATGCAAATACTATTGATCAAACAGAGATAGTATTCACAGTACACTATACAGTGGCAAGGTTGTGCTCAAGTTTGCAACTTCCCTAAGGTTAATGGATCACAGACACAAGGGTAAAGGTTAAAACTAAAAAAAAAATCACATGTATTGCTACTCACAGAATGGGGGAATAATGATATCTTCAACTGCTCCATACGATCATCAACTGGTGGGTCATAGTTTCTGCAGCTGCCTGCAAGGGATTCTCTCACTGCCTCTTGTGATGTAACTTCTGTCTTGGACATCAGCTGTATCCTCGATGGGTTGTGCTTCAAGTGTCAAAGTTATGGAATTATTAAGATGAATCAGTTTCTTTAAAATTGTCCACTTTTAAAGATCGGATTTCTATTGTTTCCTGATTTTAAACTTCGAAATAGATTTTTAATTGAATTTCAGAAATGTAATTTTGAAACAGATTCAAATGTAAAGTTGTGTGGTGTAAAAGTTTTAAACTAATTTTATGAAAATTGGTAAAGTGTTTTCCAATGATGAAATGTAAGTAAATCATAATTCTTCTTAAATTTACAATAGGTTTCAAGGAGGTATGGTACTATTTATCTAGACAGTATTTGCAGTTTTAGGTGCTTGCTATTAACTAAGGCAAATTAAAATCTTGTTTTGTGAGGATACTTGTGATATGATCAGAGGAAGATTGGACATTTTATGCTGTCTAAATTTAATCTATGCATCTAAGAATCTACACAAAAGATAAAAATGGCACATTATAGGACCACTGAGAACAGAAATTGGCATGTCTCCTTACCGTTTCACAGGATATTCTCTTCAAGTAGCAATATAAAGCATGTTTAAACTTTTCAGTGCCAAGAGCTGATTAAATGGTTTTCAGAAATCATTACAAATGATGTTGTAATGTGTTTTTTTTTTTGGCTTACCTACATTTTTTTCCTTTTAATTTTCATATTTTTTTTCAGAATTAACTGCCCTTTCTCTTGGTATGTAATGTAAACTATTTCATTCATTAGCTGCTTCACAATATGGCTTAGAAGTTGAGTTGCATCTTTACAGAAGAAAAAACACAACAACCTGGCACTGTAAGGGTTAAGTGATAACATCATAGTACGCAATGAAACAAAAAATTAATGGTACTTGATGAAAATTAATAAACTTTCCTAGGGCCCAATTCTATGAAAACTATTAACATAATAGGAATAATTATTTGTTAAAAATTTTAATGTCGTCATGAGGAATGTTGTGTTTAAGATACTGAATTACCATTAGTAGCATGACATTTCATTATATATATATATTTACTATTACAATATTACAATGAAATATAAGGAGAGCATAGCTCCTTAGAATTTTCACAAGCATATTTTATTTAATTATGTAGTCAAGGTTTAAATTTTTTTCATATACATCCTACATTTAAGTACGCAATTAATGATGATTCAAAACAAACTAATGACAGGGGCTGCTGAGCTTGCAATACAACACACAGCAACCATAGACTAGGAGCATGCTACACCGCTTCATGTGCATCCACTTACTATGGAATTATAGTCCGCAAGACCATTGAAATAATGACTTTGCCTGTCCCCACCTGCAACCAAGACACTGGAATCACCCTTCATGACATGTGAAAAGAGGTTCTCAACAGCCCTAATGTCACCATATAGTGTCACTTCACTGAACACAAAGCACCATTCTTGCTCCGAAAAGCTTCTGAGTTTTCTCATAAAAACTTTTAATATGCAAATAGTTTGAAGGATAAACTAAAAATTTTATTTCTCTATGACAGAGAATTTCAATTTTATTTTACTACATTTAATTTTACATCTCCCAGAAATAAAACCTACAGTAGCTCAGAATCTTTAAAGGCTTATTAAAAACAGGCTAAATTATACAATGTCGAGTTATCAAGTTCTGTTATATTTTGGAAAAAATTTAGCAATATAGAAACACAGAAGTTTAGAAAAAAGAATACCTAACAAATCTCAGCATATTAAGTCAATAAATAATTAGATATAATAAATGCTGATTAAAAGATATGCCTAATCTTGGTCCTTATTTCACAGCTTTTAGCTATCAGAATTATTACGGGACTTTTTTGAATCTCAGTGGAGTAAAGACTAGATCTATAGTCTAATTCTAACCAGGTCCTGTTTGACAGTGTCTGCCCACCACATACCAAGTCTCCATCTTTTTCTGTGGGTTTTAGGCACACATTAAATCTCAGACACAATGGCTATCAGACTGCAATAATACTTTTCACTCATTCATTCAGTCTGAAATTTTCTGAAAATAACCTCCCAATTCCTAGGAGCTTCAGAATTATTTGGAAATTTTTTTTAACATCTAAATTTACCATTATTCTTTGAAACCTATTATAAATTTAAAGAAAGTTTATGCTATGCATTCCTTTGCTGGAAAAAAAAAACACATAACCTTCATATATATAAGATATTATATTTTCGCTTTTTTCTTCCATCTCAAATGGTAGAAATAAATGCTATTTTTCTTCATGAATTTGTGAGAGATATTGTGAAATAATTTGTGTTGGGGAGGGGGGGGGGGTAAAATTGTGTTGCATTATGCAAAACTTTTCTGATAAAAAAATTAATTTCCTTAACCTTTCAGTCGTTTTGTATGTACAGCTAATATTAAGAGTTAAAAAAAATTAAACACAAAATATAATTCTACCAGGGAGTTAAAATAGGATTTTATCAGGTACTTTTGGTATGGTCAGAGGAAGATTGCAAGCTTTATGCTACCTAACTTTAAACTATACCTCTAAGAAACTACATAAAGGATAAAATTAGTGCATTATCAAAGAAGTAATGCTGAATTATTTCTCTTTCAATGGTGCCACTTTTTCTAATGATGGAAAGTAAGGAAATTACAATACTACTTAAATTCATAACAATGCTTCAGAATATACAGTATAATTTATCTGTATAGTTCCATTTTATTATTTGTTAGTTACATCCTTTTAGTGATTGTAATAAGCTGAGGTAACTAAAATTTTGCTCTATATGGCCATGCATAATGTGATTAATTCTGGTTCATCCAAGAATGCCTTTTTTTTCTACTCATCATCCAAGGCTTAGCAAGGGGTAGGTGAACAAAGTTTTGAATGCTTATCCAAAGGGATATTGCCCTTATATTTATTGAATATTACAATAAATTAAAACTATTTTTAAATATTTAGGAACACATTGTAAGCAATTCATATTGTATTTGTCAAATTACTCAACTATAAGGCAACTCCAATTTTGAAAGTTCCATAAAAATTATTTTTCATGAATTATTTTTAAATTCCTTATGCAGTGGCATTCCTTATGCAGTTTGATAGTTTGGAAGACTTAAAATAAGACATGCCACCTACTTAAAGTAGAATTTTTATCTCACAACATGAAAACTGCTTGATATTTGGCAAAATGAAAAATTTTCAGCAGCTAGCAAAGGAAAGCTATTCTTCATCTGCTAAAAGTCAGTAATAGAGTTTTCTATTAGCTGAAGTTTATCATACATATTTTAGAAGTTAAATCTATTTATTTTAAGGAAACAACAGGCAAGATTCCAAAGATATATATATTTATTAGTGGTAGTACTTTTAGTTTTCCACACAGATAAAAATGCAACTTACCAAAATGTGCTAAACATTTTTTGAAATTTCATTAAATTCAAATGCTACCCAGATACTAAAAACAAGTGATATGGCATGTGCCGTTGATGTCACATACAATTTCCATGTGTCTAAAGCATTTCAAATTTCCTCTGCCAGACCATAGCCATTGCTATTTTATCAAAGTATCATGAGATGGATAACATTAAAATGGTAAGAATAGAAATTTGATCAAAAGAATACAAATATAATTTGCTATAGCTGACAAATTTATTCTAATATTGGGATTCACGATTATTCTTAAAAAAAAAATTATCAACCAAATCATCAAATCTATTTTCATTTGTTGAGGCTTAGTATTGTATCCTTCCCAGACATTAAATGTAGCTGAAGACAATGGTGTAATTTCTGATGTAAATATGGCAATAGGAGTTAAAGCAACATTATATTTGCAAAAACAATGCTGCAAAATGGCTGGCTTGCATGTTTTCTGACCTTAACATGGTGAAAGGAAGGAAGGAATATGAAGACAGATGGTGCTAGAGGACAAGATTTAATTAGCATTGCTTTGAGCACATAAAATGCAGTTCCACATTAAAAGAGAGAATAAACAAAAGAGAGATGGCATAGAGGAATACACATATTTGGTGATGTCCTTAAGGACATAGAAGGAAAAGGTAGAGGAATGGTCTTTTGATAACATGCACATGAATGGGTTGGGTTGTTTTACCTTTGAGTGGCACTTTTTGCACACTATGGTGCTAAATGGCCAGGTCATAAGGACCTCGAGGGCTCAGAGAAGGTTGGGGGAGGGGACCCACTGGAACAGTTGTTGGGAGACAGATGGTAGCCTCCCATCAAGGCCATTCAGTGTGTTCTTTAATGTGCACAGTGTATGGCTCTCCCACACATGGGGCTATGGCTTAACATTCCATCCGATGGACGGTGGCCTTTCCAAGCCCATCGGTGTCCCCTACTGACCATGATCAGGGAGGGGAGTTTTGTGGATATAAATCTAAACGCTGACCCAGCTGGGACTCTAGCCTGGGTGAACATGAATGATTTGAGTGGAAGTTATCATTGAGCTCAATTAAAAGGTATGAATTTTTCAGCTCAATTTTGGAAAAAAACATTACCTTACAATTTGTCTAACATAGCAAATGAATTACATCATGTTTAAATATTATTGTATTTTTGCATTATTTTTTTAAAATAATGAACATTTTTGAAAGATAATGCTCTTTTTAATTATTAAATAGAACTATTTTGGATGTACTTCTGAATGATTATTTATTTGTACACAATGGCCTAAATGGCCAGGTCACAAGGACCCAAAGCCTCAGAGAAGGTTGCGAGAAGGGGACCCCCCACTAGGCAACTGTTAGGAGACAGATGGAAGCATCCCATTAAGGCCATCCAGTGTTCTTTAACATGCACAGGGTATGGTTCTCAAACACAGGACGGCAGCTTTACATCCCATCTGATGGATGGTGGCCTTTTCAAGCCCATTGGTGTCCCCTACTGTCTTAGGGCAGGGTGGGGGTTTAGTGAAGATAAACCTGACAACTGCAGATTACGAGCCTGGCACACTATCAACTGAGCCAACCCCTGCCCCCCCCCCCCCCTATTAAATAGAAATACCATACTTTTGTATTTAAATTTATACAAAGCAATGCCTGCATACAAGCTTACTCCTCTCCGAATATGAATATACAATGATTTACAATGTATAATCACTTTGGGAGTGAAAGGTTTATGTCTGTGAAGTCTGAGGAGGCACTGTATATTATTTCACTTCAGACTTCAGCTTTCCTAGCAATATCACTGAAAGGGGGGAGGGGTATTTTCTTGTTTGATTGTCTGAAAGTTACAAGTGAAAAACTTTTACTTTACATTCTTAATTTTACGAGACCAGTAAAAAAAATCTTTTTGGATTTTGCAAAATTTAGATTTTGTGTTGCATTCAATGAAGAAGCAAACAGCAGGAGTGCAATTTCCATTTCCTAAAAAGATTTTTCTTAAGAGGGCATTTTCAATAGTTGCTTGAGACTATCTGATTAAATGAATAAGCAACACTGCTGATGTTTATCTTCTCTCACTAGAAAAATACTAAATGCATCATGTACATGAATATTTGTTTTTAATCTTTTAATATCAAAATAGAAATAACCTAATTACAGAAATACTTAAAGAAAAAAATAATAGCAACATCAAGGATAGTTTTAAGATTATGTTAACAGTCTAAAAAACCAATTTCTGGAAATACTATGCTCAGTTTCCATGGAAATCCTTAAAAAATGCTGATAATTTTTACACTTTTTCCATTTGAATGAAAATCCATACTTTCATTCAACACTACATAGTTCGATACATTTGACCTATTTGTTATTAATTCTCTGCCACAGAGGTATTATTAGGAGTGAGTTGGTTGTTACAATTTTTCATTTCTTTTTTCAACATGAAGCAAAATATTTTTCAAAATTTGCACTTAAAAGCTTATATATTCTGTGTTTTTTTAAATGAAAGAAAGGCTACAGAAAACACAGATCCAACAAAAAGTAATGTCAAGTTCTATAAATCTGTTCCATTAAGGAGAAAGTTGTTACTATTTTGGCATAAATTGCCCCACTTAATTGCTCAAGATTATAAAGTAGTTTATAGTTTAGAAAAATGCAGAAAACTAAAATTCATACATTGCTAAATAGCATTATTTAGGCATCAGTTCTCTTTCAGCTACAAACACTACTCAGTCAGTCACCTAATATATACTCCATGATACTGAAATTGCACTATCCAGTTGAAAGGTCCAATTTTCATGCAAATTGGTAGGCTAGTGCAGAGTGGTGGAATGTGCAAATGATTCTACTGTCTGAAAAATCAAGCAGAGAGTTTAAGGCTGGACATACCAGCACCTCGACTAAATACCCCATAAGTTTGTAGCCAGTAAAATTCTCAGTGAGTTCACAGAACAAAGCCTGTCCTACCTGGCCTATTGGTTAGCATATCTGACTACTATTCTAACAGGAATGTCCTTGTGTAAATGTTTGTATAGTGTATGAGAAACCAACATATGCCAAAACCTTAAAAGGCTATCTCTGACCTTCCTGTTATTATTTTTTGTAGGAACAGTACAATGTATAAAATGCCAAGACTACATGTACTTCAGCCATATCACCAACTTACAGCACTTAGAGAGGACAAGAACATCAGCTGCCATGAAGGGAGGGGGTCAAGCAAGTAAATAAAAGAATGTGTCAGCCACAACCATACAACAGTTGTTTGATATTGACAACAGTGGTTATGAGGAACCACACACAATCATCACTAAGGATTTGGGGCATGTTGGAGGACAAATCACAGTAGGGCTGACTGCTTTTATGACAGGCATCCACTGCTTATTTTTTGTATTAACACAATCTGCGTGCCAAGTGTCTACTTGAGGGGTAACACTGCGTGTGAACCAATGAAAAGAATAAAACCTTCTGAGCCAATAGTATTTGTGTAAGTTTGCTGTAAATTGATGCCTTACACAAAGCAAAAGCAAAAAGCTCCGTTTTGTAGAGTTTTCATAATGTGAACTGTCTATAGGTTCATTCTGACATTATTAGTACGGTTTCATACATCTAAGCCAGATATAAGTTAGACCAAGGGGAATATTTGTCAATTTTTTGGTTGCATGCACATAATTCAAACTTGCAGTGAAAGGTAAATTTTATGGTTTGAATATGTAAAAAGGTTTAATAATTAAACAGAATTATTTTCAATCATTCTCTTTAATCCTTTCATTACTAGCTTGATAATTTGATTCATCACAGTTTTAAATTTTATCTGCTTGCATAAATGGCATAGGCTGCAGCCCTCTAGATAGCAGAAGGTCCCATCTGCAGTGGAGCCTATAGCCTGTATCATGTACACTAACAGCTATAATTTGAAATAATGATGAGGTAATTCTTTATTGAAATTATTCTCATAGCATCACTCATTTTCTATATTAATAAAACTACTAATTATACAAGCAATTTATTCAAGAAACTAAGAATTAATTTTGAGGTAAAATGAATATTAAATAACACCCATATTTTTTTCTAAACTGCAGATGCAAAACATTTTAAAACCTGTGAGCTACACTGCAAAACTCAGATTCTCTTTAGGCATCAATAAAATTTTGCATGTTTTATTTTTTTCTTAGTCAATACTCATGAAATAATTCCAAGAAAAAGTCTGACAATAAATATGAGAGTGGGTAATATCAAAAATCCTGCAAAATTTAGCTTTCAAGTGATGAGAAATATCTTTTGTAACACCAGAATATTCTGCATTGAAATTATATTATTCAGATTTATAATTTGAAATTTGTTCAACACTTCTTAGAGTTTGAGTGACACCTGCAGGATGTGGATTTACGATTTTTTCCATACCTGTATTCTTCTGATTTGCTTTATTCTTAAAGAAATGAAAGTTGAGAATCAATTTAAAAAAACCATAGATGTTAATCATTTCAATGCATCTAAAACTAATATAATTTTAGCGAAGAATTTTTCGGTATTACAAAAGATATTTCTGGAACTTAGTTATAAGTTTGGATCAGAGAAACCTAAATGAAGATATTGCAGCTGATTACCTGAATTTGTTAGAACTAAGCTACTTATTATAGCCATAAATCAGTTAATCATATGTAGGGCTTCAAAAAGTTCTTGATACATAGCTTTAGATTTGCACTTGTTCCTCCAAAGTTAATGAGCTACAACTTGTTTGCAGAATCATCATTTCTCTCTTTGCTGGCAATGTGTAAAGTTCGGTCTGCGAAATCTATACGGTGTTGCTATGGAGCCTGCTAAAGATGGGGAAACATTTTACATTTTCACAAAGGTGCAGCTTGGAGATGACATGAAAAAAATTCATGCCGATTTATCACAAGTATATAGGAATCATGCCTGTTCATATGGCACTGTTATGGGATGGATGCAGAAGTTCAGAGAAGGGTGGTAGAGCTTCCTCGTGCAGGAAGACCAAATGAGGCTGTGAATGAGAGAACTATCACTGCTGCTCATGAACTCATTAAGGAGAACCTACACATCATCATTCAGGTAATAAATTTAGATGTCAGTGTATCGATTGGCATGTGGAAACAATTATTCATCAACATTTAAAGTTTTAAAAAATCTGGCCAAATAGCCAGATTTTTTGGAACTTTAAATAAATTTAATAAATTTAAATAAACTTTAAAACAATTTTGGCCCACAAACTGACAGAGCATCAAAAAAGAGCTAGAGTCAATTCATGTAAGGAGATGCTGGCAATGTTAGAATCTAGCGGCCCCAAATGGTTAACACATACAGTCACAAGTGATAAGATGTGGCTTTATTACAACTCCCAGAAAGATCAACAACTATGTTTGAGTTGTGGATGATAAACCATAGCCCCAAATTCTCCAACAAGATTTTCGTTTAGGGAAGAGAATGTTCACAATTTTTTTTCAATTCCCAAGGAGTGGTAACTGTGTGATACATCTTATTTGAGAAAATGACTATAAATTGCCAATACTACACCAACATTGTTTTGCCCAAAATGGATAAGGAGATGAAGGAGCAGTGTCCATTGGCTTAGACATCTGCAACTCTGCATAGATGCTGGAGTGCTTTGAAAGACAGTAAAAGTTTTGTTGAGGTAAGTGTAATGGTTTTTGTTCTATAGATGTAGGTCAAGAACTTTTTGAATGTCTCTCATATTACTGACTTTTTGGACCAAATCTCATATTTCTCAGCTGTTCTTAGGTCAATGCTTTTTTCCCTTCTCTTATTCTAGCCCTATTAAAAGGCATAATATATTAAGATAAAGAATACAAATATCAACTGTACCATTTACAGAGCTTAACAATATACACTGTGTGCATGTTGCATGAAAAGAGGTGAATTGTTTACTCCATTGTTTGTGTTTATTAACAATTCTGCAATTCCTGCTAATTGAAATGTATTAAAAAAATACTAACAGTAACACAATCTGTCAAAAATATACTCTATGTTTGCCAATTTACTTCTCAAGTGATATTACTGTATTCATAAAATATAACTTTGCACATGTTTTTTTTTTATAATTATTAATTTTCTTTTGTAATAACACAAATTGTGCAAGTGTGTACAATAGTAAACTAAGCCACATTTGGTAAAAATTGAAAAAAATAACTTTTAGTTTTGCCCCTCTGTTGTAGGTATAAGAGAACAAGAAACTATGTTTGCTACTGGAGAGTATTAAAAATATGTAGACCAATCTATTTTACAATTAGAAAGAGGTATATTGAATGTGTTATAGTGCAGTAACCTAATTATTTTGGGTATCAATTCCCTATTCACACAGCTACAATTCTATGTTAATATAATGCATAAAACTAATTGCATAATAAAGTATGAATTAAAAAATTAATTACTCATTCAGCTTTATAGCATTTTTCAGTCTTTCTATAATACTGCCCCAATTTATACTAAGCATAAAAACTATTTGCAGATAATGATTGTAAAAATGTCTGCAGTAAGTTTGTCTTTACAACTTTACTACCCTAAAATTCTTTACTAACCCGAAATTTAACTGTAGTAAAATTTAGATCTGTTAAAATTAGACACAAGTTATGTAACTTACCAATGACTGATGACAATGCAGCACAAAAGAAAAAGAATATTTAAAAATATCTGACTGTTTTAATGCATATAAATACACATTAATACATTAAAAAACTAAATGGGATATATTTGGTATCTTATCTGCATTTAATGAATGTTTAAAGTTGTGTACGTTAAGAATAAAAAACATAAAGATGCTGATTCATTTATATACATATTGAACAATTAATTATATCATTTTATAAAGGAAACCACAAAAATAAAAAGTATTTGCATTACCAAATTAACTAATATATGAAATGGCAAGTTTCGATATATGCAGCTGTAATTGTAAAAGAAAAATGCAGGATATATTGTGGGCCAGTCAATTACAGTCATAGGAGGGGAAGAGCAAGCACCCTACCTCAGATACACATGAATTTGAGAATTTTACATAAATTAGAATTTGAAAACCTATATGCTACCTATTTCTACATTTTATTAATCCAGGCGACTGAAATCTGCAGACAGATAATATACATTTCTATCATTTGGTACTGTCCTGGGACCGATTCAGACCCTTTAATTTTTTTTTTTTCATTTAACTTATAGAAACAAAATCTTTTATATGCATAGAAAAATGTTTATTTAATATATGAAATGTAGAATTCTTATCATCACTTTTCAGAACTAATTCTATATTATAAAAAGTAACATTTCCCTTCAGGTTTATGTAAAATTTTATTCAAAATGATATACTGTTTATGGTAAATAAAAGTTAATTATGAAATATAAAATATGTAACTAATAATAGTGATGGCATCCTCATTTATAAATGTGTCAAATAGGTAATAGGATTCAAAAGGAGAATTTTTTTTGTTTATTTCTGGTATAGCAGACAGACCTTATATTGCAGTATAAGGAATAATTTAACCCAGGATTGTCCTAAATCTCAGAAAAGAATCATTTCAAACTTTTAAGAGCTTTTTATTATGTCTGCTTTGTAAAGTCAATTAAAATAAGGTTTCTCTTTTTAATACCATGGTACAATTCATAAATGAATTAGCTGTATGCTATAATATTCTTCATATGTCTGTATAGATGTGTGATTTGCATCCCTTGAAGATTTACCTCAACTTGTTCCTGTAATGGTCTGGAAGTCTCTTACTAACATTATTTACAACAAAGCATAGCTGCAAAGAATTTAATGACCCTCATTTCTTCTATAACACTGGCCAACTTACCTGTAACATTTGAGGTAACAGGAACTGTAATTAATGTAAGCATATTCTCTATATCTTTGTCAAGTAAAGTATGCTTTAGTAGTACCAGCATACTCTGACAGTGGGCTGTTGTAAGCATCATCTATTGTCTTTAGTACTAAGTAATGTATATCAGTGCTGTATTCCTGAAGATGATGAATAATTATGCTACTGCAGTTTTGTCAGTTGTCACTTCCTTACATGATTAAGATAACAACTGCAGCATAAATGACTCTTCATGAATTGGACTCTCCACAAAAATAGTATCTGTAATATCTGAATTTATGTAACATTTATTTCACAGTGGAAATTATGGTATAAGTATCTACTCTTGCATGCATTTTCAAAAGTGTTATAGCTTACCAATGAATTGTTAATAATCTAAGAGTAGATTTGTAATGTTAGTATAGTAGACTGCCATTAAGTGATTTCTGTAGCTAATTAGTACATAGCTGAATGCAATTAGCTTAATATCATTTTTGTTTTCATCTGAGACTAGTAACTGATGATTCTAAAGTATTATCATTGTCCACTATTTTATTAGATTCTATGATGGTGTAAGAGTACTTTTTTTATAGTTGATAATTTTTGAAATTTTATTTTTTTATGGAATTGAAAAAATAATGGCTTTCTTAAAAAAAAAAACATTAATTGTCAGAGCCATATTTTTCTTGGTCACCCTACCTATAGGAAAGAAATAATAATAAATATTCTTATTTAATTAAAAATAGTTGGACCACAAGTTATGTGGAGAATATGCTACTGGAAAACACAGTGCAAATGGAAGCTGCATAATTTGAAGCATAAATATATGGAAAATAAGGGGGTGGGGACTTTGAACCAGTTTGATAACATTATAATACAATAATTAATGCAAAATTTGATAATAGAATCTATTCGCAAATCACAAATTATTCATATGATGGAACTCCTCTTGAGAAATGCTGGAACTTTCTGAAGAAGCAGGCTAAAGCCAAAGTCAAAGGCCTGAAAAAATGAAGTGATCTTCTTTTACTTTGCATTACTGATAAGTTCCTTATCAGCTCCATGTAATAAACTATTCAAACACCCTCTTAAGTTGACACACTTTTACAAGATATAGTCAAGATAAATGACTTTTTTACTGCAGCTTTAAGCTAGGCAGAGAACCTCCTAAATGTCTTTAGTAAAGATGATAGGCTTAGTAGACTGTTGCCTTTTTCTCTTCCTTGCTGCTGTTTTTTGTAAGCAATAAGCTGCTTAAGCTTATTACTTGTGGGTTCCTATTGGTTGTTGCTTTACACAAGCCCTATTTTTTTTATAATGATGTGCACAAATGACTCATTACAACTGTATTGGCAGGGAATCAGTGCAACACTATTGTCTTCTCTCAACTTCTCCAGGATTTCTATTTTATTGGCCATGGCAATGGACTTGCACACTCTTTTGGGCAAAGCATCATATGCTTTCTCTGATGCCATTAATAAAGGAAACAAGAGATGATATTAACATTACCAAATCTGAATGACTGGTATTTTGACTTGGAATGCACTAGCTTGCTATGCAGCAAATCAAAAACTATATAAACATGAAGCAAAGTACCAAATAAATTGATGAATTGATTACATCATAAAACATATATAACAGAATAAGTGTGAAAACACATTTGGCCTACATATCAACGTATACATATACTGATGCAAATAAAAATGATAACGAATTTGTATATGAGTTTTGCATTTGCGAAAGTAGTATGCATCCTACAATAATTTTCTCAACTTGTATTAGAAAAAATATGCAAGAAACATATACAACAGTATGCAAAAAAATCCTAACATTTTATTATGCCCAAGTTTGTCAATATTTAAACTAAAAAAAGGGTATCTATAACGATGACATACACTTTCAACATGTTTATGCTATTGTTGACATTTGAAGCATGCTAAATATTATTTTGACCCTTACTCATATTCATGTTTAAATGAAATAAAATATTTTCTTATTTACTTTACAGACTAAGCTAAACATTACTTATTCTAAAATGGAGTCTGACTGCAAAAAAAATATGTGTATAAATGTGTGTAATTATGGTGGTATGCAACCATGTATCTTGCCTAAACTGATGATCTCAGTTCATAGATGTTTAGTTGAGTAGCTTACCAACAAAATTAAAATTAGGTTATATGTAGTACATAGTACAAAATATGTGTAGCAAGAATGCCTAGAAATTTTTAATAATCTTTACAACTTGTAAGATTGCACTGTTATCCAAAATGGATCATCATCAGAAACAAAATTTAGTAATTATTTTTATAATGTGGTAGAAAATGAAATTCAAAACAGTAATATCATAAGTAACATCACAGTAATGTCATATACTAATAAAAATAGTACACAAATAATAGCATGTAGATTGAAGATCAATTTTACAGTAAGTGGTGTTTGAGAGTGGGTGAAATACAAGTCCATGACTCTTGATAATGCCAGGTGTAGCTCCACACTCTATTGTTGAGTTATTAGTGATTAAGCAAGATTTTCAATAATAAACATTGGTGGGTTTGAATCTCATCTAGCTGAATACATCTCCAAGTTAGAATTGTAAAGTAGTAAAAGGGGCTTAAACTTTTTAAAACTTTTGACAAAACTTACTTGTCTATGAGGACAGGCAGTAAAAAAAAATAACCTGTCCTCCAAAAATTCTTGTTGTACACATAAAATGAATAAATTTACCTATAGAAGGCTTAGTTTTCAATATGATATTTATTTATTTCAATATGATATTCATTCAATTGAAACAAAAATCTACTCAAAATTCCCTACTATTCAATCATTGACAATACAAATTAAATTATATATAAACAATCTAAATACAAAACAAACATATATACCTTTTCAATATTTGACTTAAAGTTCATAACCCTGGAAAGCATACAGGTACTATGTGTAACTCCACAGTACATATGTTAAAGAAGCAGGGTTTAATTGTTTATCCTTTCCAGAGTTAATTATCCTCCTTATCTCCTTAATATCACATCTATTATATATTACTATTAATATTATATTATCTCTCTCTATATATTAATAATTATGTTCATCAATAAGATGAGTTCTTACTCCAGCATGAAGCCAGTGATTTGCAAGTGGAATTGGATCAAAGATCAAAGAAATTTGGTACACCATTTGAATTTATTTCCCTAATTATATTCAAATTTTTTTGTGCTCTGAAAGTATGGACTAACTTCAGTGGAAATATAACCCAAGCCCAAACTTCAGTGAGGAAAACAAATAGTCTTCCTCTTTCTTGTAGGATGAATCTATACATAGATCACATCTACTTGTTTCACAAGAAGAGAACTGTTCCTCACATATGTCTGATGTCTGGGGTTAGAAACTTTGTTTTTTGGTTTGTGCTTCCACCTCTCATTACATTTGCACCATATTATTACTTTCATTAAAAGGAGAGTAGAAAAAAAATTACATTGTAAATAATTCTAAAAAGGAAAAAATGAGGAAAGTTTGCAATGAATAAAAAATATCCACACATCTGCATGGATATCAGTCTTTAATTTTTAATCATCAAGCAGCTATGGGCTATAGAGGTCCAACCAGACCATGCAATTCAGTTCTCCAAGCATATCTGTCCTGAGCAATATCTGCATCTGGCCACTGTACACCAATTCTAACAAGGTCTTGTTTGACATTGTCTGCCCACTGCATCCTAGGTCTCCTAATCTTTCTGAGGACTTTAGGCACTCAGAAAGAGGAGGACCTCTTAATAACCCCTTTCACTAATCTATAGTTATGCATACAGGCAACATCGCCAAACCAACAGTCTCTATGCACAATATGCTACTCAGAGAAGGTTGCAGACTCCTTTGCCTAACCTCATCATTACTCACAAAGTTGAACCACCTAGTGCCCAAGATACTGTGTAAGCATCTGAAATCAAAAGCATCAAGTTTCCTGTTATCCTGTTTCCAAAGGGTCCAAATTTCACTACCATAACTAACTCTACAAAGAACCAAACTATTATACAGTCTAATTTTAGTCTTTAGGTGTATACACCTATTTCTCCAGACTTTCCTAAGATTATTAAAAGTCCCAGCAGGAATCCCTATTCGCCTGTTAATCTTATGCTGCACATTACCAGTATCTGTTATGTAGCTACCAAGATAATTAAACTGAGACACCTGCTCAAGAGTGAAACTATTAAAATTAACTTAACCACAGCTTGCCTGACCAATTTTCATCACTTTACTTTTCCCTCTGTTTATAACCAAATCTACTCTACTACCAGTCTCATCAACAGCTCGAATGAAAGAGTTCATCTCATCAACATCATTTGCCAAAAGGGCTAAATCATCAGCATAATCTAAATCAGAAATTTTCAGGTCTCTAGACCATTTAAGCTCAAAATCTTTCCCTTGCAATGAATCTTGCACAACATAATCAATAACCAAACTAAAGAGAAAAGGAGACAAAATGCATCCTTGTTGAACACCAGAAGCAATGCTAAACCAATTGCTATAAGCCTTACGAATGCTCACACATGACTCAGTGTTATTATAGAGAGCTTTCATGTATTATCTGGTATGTCATACAAGCTCATGATCAACAACAAATTATGACATCAACAGGTCAAAAGCCATTCTGAAATCAACAAAACTAGTAACCAAATGTTTCTGAAATTCCAAACATTTCTCAAGAATCTGTCTAAGTCAAAATATCTGATCTACACATCCCCTATCACTTCTGAACCCACACTGCTCTTAATGCAATTGTCAGTCAACCAGATTCTTAATTCTATTAAGCACAATCATGAAAGAGCTTTACCTGGAACAGAAACTAGGCTGATACCCCTATAGTTATCACAGAACTGTGATAACCTTTTTTAAAAATAGGAATAATGATACATCTGGTAAAATCCTTAGGACCAATGCCTTTATAAAAGATCATAAAAAATATTCAAAATTTCAGTCATCCATGTGGTAATCGAAACATTCCCAGCTCTAAGCATTTCCCATAGCAATTTCATCTACTCTGGGGATTTATGTAGTTTAAGTTTAGAAATAGTGAACACAACCTCAGACTGTGATATATGGCCAACATTAAAACAGTAATACATCTGTCACCATTACAAACAATGGGAGTAGAACTAACTACATTGTTTAGAACATCACTGAAATGTTCAGCCCACCTAGCCATGACAGAATCCTCCCCTTCTATAATCTTACCTTGTTTATCCTTCAATCCTTGTATGCCTGTCCGTTTTCTACCACATAAAACATTAACTATCTGGTACAGCTTTCTACTATTATGCTGTCTGACTGCTTCCTCAGCATTGTCAACTAAGCCATAATGCCAAAGATTCTTATCAGCTGCTAACTGATCCTTTACACATTTATTAAGTTCTCTGTAATCCTTTCTATTAGGACTAGTAGGGTATTGATTAAGGACATTCCTGCAATTCTTCCTTTCTAAGATAAGCTTTATAACTCAAACAACCCAACCCAACCCTCTGGTCCTTTTTCCTAAAAGAGTACTGTTAGTTTCCAAAAAAGCATGTTTAAAATGGTCCCATTCTTCCTCAACTTCAGTAGTAAACACACCATGACTGTCATAATGACTAAGTAACCTATCATGGTATGCTTTAGATATAACAGGATCTTTCGGAGTTTCAGAATTAAAAGTAAAATTTTTAATCTTAGCACAACACTTTTTAAGTTCAAGTTGCAAGACACTTTTAACAAGGTAATGGTCATATCCAATTTCAACTTTATACAACCCTTATACAACCTGGTATTCCTAACAGAATTTAGCCCATTTGCTGTTAATTAACCCTTACCATGTTGCAGCCTGAAGAATCATTTTCATCTTTCCCATTCTAGTGGTCAGACCCAAAGCTTTGTTCCCATAGTACAAGGTTGTGAAAAAAAAAAAATTCTGAATTTTTTGCAACCATTTCTAATCAGATATTGAAATAACATTTAAATCTAACTAGTTTAACTAACTAATCAATCTAATTGAGTTGAAATGACACAAAAGTTTTACCTGTTGACTTCGCTTGAAAAACTTATGATAAAGTTTAAAAATAAATCTATTTGAGTTGGCTACGTATTGCAGTAAACAGCATAGCAAATGCAATTCATGCCTTTATTCCGCCATACTGTGCTTAGATTATCAATTGTTTGCATTTCCCACTCTTTTCTGCTATTTATAGCTCTACTAGAATTGTAATGATTTCTAAACTTTTAACGTAAGGATATTGATTTTTTTTTACTACCAGAAATCTGTCCTCCGGGAACTACGCACATCTGCTTTCGATCAATATTTTAGCAGATTTTCGATTTTTAAAGACGTTTTTTTTATTTATTTCAATGCTTCTAAAATGATTTTTTATTGCTTTTCGAATGGATGCTGCGATCATAAACAATAATTAATTAGGAACTATCGAAAGTGAAATTGCTAGCGATCTATAATGGTGGTGATCAGAACAAGCATTTGGATTACTCAGAGCATGATTTTTAAATGGTAGGACTTTATTTATTAATATTTTTAATTACATTTAAAGCATATAAACAAATTAAGGTCAGGAAATTGCATTTTTTAACCAAAATTTCTGCCAGAATTTTAGAATTAAATTTTTTCATAGCAGTTATGCAGCTTCATAATAAAGCGACTTGTTCTCAAATTCAACACATCAATTAAATTTTAAATGCTTTGAAACATACTTTTTTAAAATTTTTTCATACTTCTTTATCACTTTTCTGATATTTTCATTTCTTATTTAAATTATCTAGTTTTTAAAGCAAAATTATTTTTCTGACACTGTTTTACTTAGGCTTAGCATTTGCTGATCATCAAAAGTCTAAGAATATGCATTATATGCATAAATGACTAAATAATTTAGAAAAAATGAAATAAAGGTATGATTTAAGCAATAATCAAAATATTAAGAACTGTTTTATCAAAATAACATAATACAGAAAAAATGGGGGAAAATATATATTTTTGAAATTTCACTAAAGATAAAGTGGAAAAAAATACAGTAAAATTTTGCAATGTTTTAAAAAAAAAATGCTCAAAAAATTTCACCTACCACTTTTTTTTCTTCGAATTTTTGCCATTTTATTAAATACAATTAAATGCTCTTTCTTTTGGTATATAACATGATTTATTTCTGTTCATTAGTTACTTCATGATGAGGTTCTAAAGTTGCTTATTTTATTTTCTGAAAACACTTTAAAATAAATCTGCCCACCACAGTGAATTCAGTTTCAGAAACCTGACACTTTAAGGGTTAATATATAATCAATCACATTTTTATGCAGTCCATCTGATGAAACCCATGTGTACTTAGAAATAGAGTAAAATATTTTTACTCTATTTCTAAGTACACAAAGAGGTGGAGAGGGGTGGGATGGGAGTCAAGGTAGAATGAAGTTGAATGTTATTCCAGTATAAACGTTTCCCCTACTTTTAAGTGGTCTTTAACAAATTTCTTGAAAAATATGTGTAGTATATATGTTTAATATTTTTTCACTCCATTCTGGTTACTAGCATTCTCAAAGGGGCTTCCTTGGCATCCCCTAGATCTGGGACTGGTCCCTATAGTTCATTAAACACATTTCCTTTACTGATGTTACTGCCATGTAGATACCAATTGAGCACATAATTGCACTGGACAATCATTGATTAAATGCTTGATTCTATTTAAGAGGGTTTCTTTTTAAAGAGGTTTTTGCATAAAACTGCATATTTTGAGCTAGAAAAATATAAGCTCACCTGACAAAAAATTAGTCACCCCTGGCTAAATGTCACTTAATAGCGTGTAACACCTCTGTGCGACTGAAGAACAGCTGAAATCCTGTCTGGCATGGATGCCACCAGTGTGCAGATGTAGTGCACATCAATATTCATCCACTCTTCCAGCAGTAAATGCCGCAATTCGGCCAGATTGGCCAGATGGCTGGGAAGGTGCTTCACTTGTTGCACCATACAGTCCCACAAGTTTTCTATCACAAAAATTTTCTATCACAAAAATTTTCTATCACAAAATTGTTTGTGGTGCTATAAGGGGATTCAAATCTGGGGATTTAGCAGGCCAGTCGAGATGTTCAAAAGGTTTCAGAATGCTCATTGTGCCAATCTGACACTTCCGAGCCCTCTGCATGTGACAATTGTAGTCTTGGAAGACTGGGATATCCTTCTGATGTTCACTGTGGAGATGCTGCACAAAAGGCAACATGTGGTCATCAAGTAGCTCCATATTGTCCTTCTGGTTCAAGTGTGATGTCACCACAACCAAAGGACCCATTTCCTCATACGTGAAACAACCCAGAACATCACAGAGCCTCCTCTAGCTTGAACAGAACCTTGCACACAGTCCCCATGGACGGCTTCATGTGGCTTACAATGTACCCGTTGCCTCGCACCCCCATCATTCGAGCACAAGCAAACACGTGACTCATCCGACCAGATCACATGCTTCCAAGAGTTGACAGTTCAGTCTTTGTGGTGCTGTGCCCACTGTAACCATGCAGCCTTGTGCAGAGCTGTTAACATGGGTCTCTTCCATTGCACTCTGCTCCAGATATCCATGGCATGCAGCTCCCTTCGGAGTGTTCATTCGGAAACAGCTTATTGTAGGCCTGCATTGACTGACTGACGAGCAATTCCTGCGTCGTTGCAAAGCGGTTTGCCCTAACAGTGCATGACACACTGTGGTGATCCCTATTGGGGAGCACAGTCTTTCTGCTGCAGTTCTGGCAATGATTAGCAGTGGACTGTGATGTACACCACTGCTGGAAGACCCTTTGGATAGTATGTTTTGACACACCTGCAAAGGCAGCAACTTCTTGTACACTATGCCCTTTGGCTTGGCCAAATGCAATAACACCTTTTTGCCACTCATTCACATCTTTGGCGCGACCCATGTTTCATGGAGCAACACACACGTGGCACACAACCACTTCTTGTCACTGTATGAACCCTATAGTGCATGGCACAGCAATTTGTAGGATGCATTTATTACTGGTGCACCCTCTGTTGCTGTCAAACAGACATAACCCTCTTATGGCGGGAGATGACTAATTTTTTGTCCGGTAAGTTTATTAACCAATGTGAGAACTAAGGGATTTTACAATGTCAAACTTCTCTAATAAGCAAACATTCCATTATAAAATATATCTATTAATGTAAATAATTGAAATATATTATAAAGCAAAATAGGTTAAAATTATAATTCTTACAATTTATTTGAAAGTCTATTATTATGGTAATTAAGTATAGGGGTGGCCCTACTGCACATGCAACAGGTGCAATAAGCACCAAGCAGCATTTTTTAGGGGTGACAAATTTGCAAACAAACTAATAACTATAGTTGCAGTAAGGTTGACTGGAATACGACTCGTTTTTCAACAGATTATTTTTGATTGCTTTTAAAAATTTCATTAAATTTAGCTAAATTAATCATTAATACCTAATATCAGACTTGGAGAAAGGGGCAGCAGAATCCAAGTTCACTC
The DNA here is from genome assembly GCA_038380435.1 of Ryuthela nishihirai. Classification (NCBI taxonomy): domain Eukaryota; kingdom Metazoa; phylum Arthropoda; class Arachnida; order Araneae; family Heptathelidae; genus Ryuthela; species Ryuthela nishihirai. The sequence goes on along the minus strand of JAWZYU010000011.1, from coordinate 40,307,947 downwards.
CAGGCAGCAAAATAACTACATTAGCTCTGATCAAGTAAACTGGCAACCATAAAAGTGGTAATTGAGCTTATACACACATATATATAAATAAAATATTGAAAATTCAAATATTCCATTTCTTAATCAATAAATAATATCCACAGAGTTACCTGTTGACTTGTATGTCAATAGATGGTTTTGTGGAAAAACATTTTGTCGATATTGCATTACAGAAAATACCAAAGAAAAAAAAATAAATATCCCTTCAAGTAGATGCTTGCCACAGTTGTCTGACAGAAGCCTGTCAGATTAATATGCCACAGCGATTTGTAAGGAAGGAGAGACTTAGCAGAAAGACAACATAAACATCCATGTCTTACTTGGGGCTTGAATCCAGAGGAAAAAAAAATACTTTAGATTGTAACATAACTCATCTATCAATTTGTTTCGTTTAACAAGTTTTTGCCATAGAGCAGTTTGTTTCATGTACATGGTTATGAATGCAAATGTTTTTATTTAAAAATTATGAAAAAATTTAATTTATATTTCAATTTTTTTCTGCAACTGCAACTGAATAGCTGATATAAGCAGCATTATTTTTCCACTCACTTTGATCCTTGAAACTGCTTCTTCTGCCTGCATCATTCGTGTAGCTTTTGTAGGTTGACCTTCACAGACTAGTTGAGTTGAACCTAAATAGCGAGCTCTGAAGAGCACCCCCTCAATGAGTACTGCTGGTTCATGAATCAATACTGTATGTATAATGGGGGAAAAAAAGATATTAAATGTGAATATCTATATTAATTAAAAAAAAGATATTAATGTGAATATCTATATTAATACAAAAGCACACCATTTTAAAGAAACAATTTAGTTGCAAAGAAAAATGTACTAATTCTAAACTATGGAATAATAAATAAATTCAATAACTGATTTAAAAATATTAAGAAATAATAAATAGTTATGAACAAACGTTATTTTATAATTGCAGCTAAAACTCTACATTTAACAAAAATTCTATTAGAAAATTTTTACATCCTCCCAACACTTCAAATATTGATTAATAATATAGTGCAAACTCAATATTGGTTAAATCAATAATGTGCTTAGGCTTCATTACATTGTATCATTTTTGAATGATATTTAAACATTTAATGATAAAATTATTCGAAATTTTTGGCCTGTACTATCTACATAAAAAAGAAATTCTTGTCCCATTAGAACAGGGGTCAGAAACTTTTAATGATTCATGAACCATAACAACAAAAAAAAAAAGCTTTTTCGAGAGCTGTAAATTATTTTATTAAGAAAATAAAACTATAACATGTTACATGTTATAATTTTCTAGTTAGAGTATATTCAAGTGTATACAATAAAACAATATTAAAAAATTATTTAAAAAACTGCCATTGAGTGATTTTTCTTTCTCACTGTTTTTGAATAAGTTGGCTGAGAAAACTTTCGAATTTTCTCAGCTAGCTTATTCAAATCTGGGCTGGGTTGTTTTACTTCTGAGCAGTACTTTTTTGCACACCATGGGATAAATGGCCAGGTCACAAGGACCACGAAGGCTCAGAGAAGGTTGGGGGAGAGGACCCACTGGAACAGCTGTTGGGAGACAGATGGTAGCCTCCCGTCAAGGCCATCCAGCGTGTTCTTTAACGTGCACAGGGTGTGGCTCTCCCGCACATGGGGCCACGACTTAACGTCCCATCCGATGGACGGCGACCTTTCCAAGCCCATCGGTGTCCCCTACTGACTGTGGGCAGGGCGGGGAATTTTGTGGAGATAAATCTCAACGCTGACCCAGCTGGGACTCGAACCTGGGAACTACAGATCACGAGCCTGGCGCGCTACCAACTTAGCACCCCCACCCCTATTCAAATCTGGAGTGTATTTAGTGTATTTAACATTACATCAGTGCTTTTCAACTATCATCTGCCAACTTGCTCTGGTACTTTTTTTAAATGAAATTCACTGAAGAAAAATATTTGTTCATAATTAAATGTTGAACCAAAAAGTGTTAAGAGACCAAAAGCCTCATATTAGTGTACTCAGAGTTGTGAGTTCCTGACCCCTGCAATAGAGAAGCTATATGTAGGATTTTGATAGTAGCCAGACAGTAAAGTATATGCAGTCAGTAAAGTATATCACTTCGAGTTTGTTTTTTTAAGGAAAAAAAAATATAAAATATATATTTTAAAAGAGGGAGCAAAATCTACCAAAAAAATATGAAACACAGAAAAACATTGCATTTTTTATAATTTCCAGTGCCAATTGTTATTTTTCCTGGTTACTACTGTGCTTACTAGCTTTTCATTTTGGTACTCATATTCAATAACCTGCCCCATCCTAAGAAATTAAGAAAAACAGACCAAAAGTCTTTTCTTAAACACTCCAGTTGGAGTAACCATTTTAACTAGTGAATTATATTACCAATTTCTCAAAATATTTGTACAGTACCCCAAGAACATTCAAGATTATGGTGTGATTAGGATTTTTATATCATTTGGGTTGGGCTGTTTTATTTACTTCTGAGCAGAACTTTTTTTGCACACAAAGAGCTAAATGGCCAGGTCACTAGGCCATGAGAGCTCAGAGAAGTTTGCGGACATGAGACTGAATGGACAGCTGTTAGGAGACAGATGGTAGCCTCCTGTTTAGGCCATCCAGTGTGTTCTTTCAAATGCACAGGGTATGGCTCTCCCACAGCAATGTCGTGGTTTGATGTTCCATCAGATGGATGGCGGACTTTCCAAGCCCATCAGTGTCCTCTACTGACCGAGTGCAGGGCAGGGAGTTTTGCATAGATAAATCTCAACGCTGGTCCAGGTGGAACTTGAACCTGGGAACTGTAGATTATGAGCCTAGAGCACTACTGATTGAGCCACCCTTGCCTCTTATATAAAATAAAGTGGGCTGACACTTAGACATCTTTCTCTCATTTCATTAATTATACAATTTTTCTGTCTCTTGCCAATATAAATGTAGTTTTTGTATTATGTACAATTTTCAGACTTCTGAAATAAGCATAAAAATTTGGAATTTATTTATAAGGCATATATTTCATACACTTTTTCCTATCATTCACAGAAATTCATTACTTTAAACATATTATTAAACATTTATTATTTCATGAATATTTTTTCCAATTAACCAAAGGCACAGCATTTCTTAACAGTATTTTATATTTACCCTGTCTGAAACATTTTAACATAATTATGGAATTTCAGATGTAATCTAAGGGATACTTGTCTTAGAAATCAAAGTAGTTGATTATTGCATAATGTGTTTATGGTTAATTCTACTGTATTATAAACCCATCTCACTTACTAATCTGAATTTCTATTTCTGGGCCATTCTTTGTTTTTTTGGGACAGTTCTCTTTTTGGACTTTTCTCTACTGCAATATTGCAATTATTTTGATATTACAATAAGAGAAGCATTCAAAAAGTTCCTGACATGCATCTGCAGAATAAAAACCATTGCATTTACCTCAACAAAACTTTTACTGTCCTTCAAAGAAACTCTGTAACTTTTCCGTAACTCTGAATGAATACATTTTGCAAGGTCTTGCACCTTTCAAAAAGGCTTTCCAGTAAGCTCTTTTTTAATTTTTGGAAACAACCAAAAAATTGCATGGTGCAAGATTGGGTGAATATGCAGGATGGGTAGCCGTTTTATTTTTTCCTGCTTCAGATAGGCCATAACTTGCCAGATTTTGTGAGCAATGGCATTGTCATACTTGACATGCCTGTTGTTGGATGCTGTTCTTTCATCTCCTTAACCATTCTGGTCAAAACATTGTTGGTGTAGTATTGGCCATTTATAGTAATCTTTTCAGCTAAGGTGTATCATGGCTATCACTACTTGGAATTAAAAAAATTGTGAACATCCTCTTCCTCGAGCAAAAGTATTGTCAGAGGATTTGGGGATATGGTTCATCTTCTGCAACCCAAACATAGTTGTCGATTTTTCTGGGAGCTGTATAGTAATAAAACCACATCTCATCATCTGTGACAGTGTCTGTTAACTGGAGCCACTAGGTTCAAACATTACCAGCATCTCCTTGCATGAGTCAACTCTAGCTCCACATTGTCAATCAATGCACTGACATCTAAAATGATTCCCTGAACAGTGATGTGTGGGTTTTCTTTAATGAGTTCAGGAAAAGCAGCGATGGTTCTCTCCTTTGGTCTTTATGCATGATGGAGGTGTTCAAAGCTCTGACATCATTCTCTGAATTTGTGCATCCATCCCGTAACAATGTCACATGAACAGACACGACAATCCCCATAAGACTTGTAATAAATTGGCATGAATTTTTTTACATTGTCTCTAAGCTGCATCCTTATGAAAAAGCAAAATGTTTCCACATCTTTAGTAGGCTCCATAACAACAATGCACAGATTTCACAGACCAACTTTACATGTTATCAGTGAAAAGAGAAATAATGATAAGGCATTGTTTTTAACACACAATGACAAATTTAGAAAGATTTCAAGTAGTAGCTCATTAACTTTGGAGGAATGAGTGCAAATCTACAGACACATGTCAGGAATTTTATGAATGGCCTCTGTATAATGTCAGCAGCAGGGGTACAACCTGGATATTGAGTGCGTGTGACAAATTATTCATTTTGCCACCCATAAAGGTGGTTTTTTTTTTATTTCTCCTGCATATGAATTTGGCTGCCCTATAATTTTCCCAATAAATCTACAATACCACATCCTCTGATTTATGAAAAGAAGAAAATAAATGCCATACATTATTATTAAGTGAAAGACTGCTTCTATTTTTAGGAAAAAAAATGTTGTTTCACATTGCTGAACTTTTCTTGTGTACCCTTGGGGATACACATATCAAAGTTTGAGAAACATTACACTAGAATACTATAACTTTATAAGCATTTAAGCCAATATCAGCTTTTTTAATGCATTTACGAAATATTTTCACCTTCTGAAAACCCATTCCATTGTTTTCGTTTTTGCCTTGATTGTAAATTGCACACTTGCATAAAATGGATGGAATCATATATTCACTATATTCCTGATGAAAGACTCAAAACTATCTTATAAGGTGCAGCATATTTTAACTTTTTATAAATATTATTTCCAGAGAATAGAGTTGGTTTGTCAGCAGTTTAAGTTAGGCTCATTTTACTGATGTTACCACAGGATTTATTTATGGCACAAGGGTTGTTATACACCTAAGAAGCAGTTTTCAATACAGAACAGACTAAATGTCATGTCACAAAGATTCAAAGTTCGGGGCAGAATACAGTTACTTCTAAATTTCATCCAGTTTAGTTTTTAATAGCTTTAAGAAACAACAAGAGTAAAAAGTAAAGGTAATGTTTCCTCTAATTATTACAGAGTGTGTGGAAAAAATTTATTTTGCATACCGAAGAAATTTCTTGTACTCATGGAATGGCAGATGAGTATGGGCAGATCTTAGCACAGCATGACTACACAACCATGCGGATTAGAAGGTTGGGTTATTTTACCTCTGAGTGGCACTTTTTTTTTTACACACAATGGGCTAGATGGCCAGGTCACAAAGATCCCAAAGACTCAGAGAAAGTTGAGGGAATAGGGATCCACTGGACAGCTGTTAGGAGAGTGTGGCAGCCTTCTGTTATGGCCATCCAGCATGCTCTTTAATGTGCACAGAGTATGGCTCTCCTGCACACAGAGCCACAGCTTAACTCCCATACAATGGACAGCAGCCATTCCAAACCATTGGTGTCCCCTACTGACTGAGGATAGGGCATGGAGTTTTATGGAGATAAATCTCAATGCTGGCCCAGGTAGGACTCGAACCTGGGGACTGCAGATTTATGAGCCTGGCTAGCTACCGACTGAAAAACTCCCACCCCTTCAGATTAGAGGGAATATTAGTAACACACATATGATCTTGTGTAATAAGACCACTACATTTCTTCCAAAGGAAGTTTCCCCTAATATATTTTCCTCTTACAGACCATACACTAAGCATAAAAATGATCCTATTTAAAATTTTTACACAATTCCTTCAGTTACCAAGGAGCAGATTCTTCTTCAAGGATAAAATTGGCTTTTCCAGTTTTCCCATCGGTATGGAAAATTCTTCACTTGAGAAACTTAAAAAAGACATAAAATGTACAGAGCTAGATATAGTGTGGTGAATTAAGAAAATTCTAATGTGGAGAAGGTGTTTTTGAGTCCAATGGGAGAGTTTTACCATGTCCAAGTCTCTGATTCTGATTTTTGGAGACTCCTTAGAAGATATATGATACTGAAGCCATCCAACAGGTGGGTTAACATCCATTGGCTATACCACTGATATACAGCATTCAATCTGAGTATACCACTGATATACAGTATTCAATCTTTCATGGCAAATGTTAATTTAAGATTTGTGCTTGTCCATTTTCTTTTTCACAGATGAAAGTTTTTATTGAAAGTCTTAAGACAAAATTTGTTACCTTTAGTTAACTCAATTTACTTTTCATTACACATAGCTCAGTAATATATATATAAACTCAAAATCTATTAATATCTTTGTAATAAATAACACAAGGAATATCAATTCCTTTTCATCGAAAAGTTTCTACCACTGCATCACAAATAATATATTAACCTATGTTTCAAAAAAGCATACTATTCCTTTGATTTACATATTTTTATTCTTAGACTATTATGCTTCAGATAGTAATCATTAACCTTTCAAAGGTGCAGAAAAGAAATCCATGGAAATAACTGGGGGATGGAGACTCGAATTTGTTGATTGTTGCTACTAGGGTAGTAATGAGTGTGTCAGATAGAGACATGACACAACAGCTGGTTATACTGTAATATGACAAGTGATTGGCCATACTGAATACATTAGATTAACTTGAAGGATTAAGTTTCAAAAATTAAGAATTTCTTAATATTTAAATTATTTTAACAAAAAATTCCTTATTTTTTTATTGATATCCTTCTTAAATCCCATTATTTTGGTTCATAAAACTCTCTTAACACTTTGTAGTATATAGTTTCCTCCCTTATTAACATTACATCTTGTCATTGCTTGATTTATCATTCACCTTGCATTTATAAAACTAGTGCTGTAAACCTCTTATATGCCCTATATTTGGTGGATTTTCCTGACTGTTACTGCAATTGTCTATAACTTTATTTTCTACTAAGCAGAGCTTTATGAAGGAGTGGGTGAGTGGGTAGGACAATTTGCTTGGCACAACTTTGATTCAGATTGAACTACATATAAATCTTGGGCAATGTTTCTGCTTTCTTTCTGTTGAAATCTCACATTCTTAAAAATATCTTTCCTATTGTGATTTACACTGATAGCACTTTTTTTGAAATGAGTTAAATAAAGTTTTTCTTTTACATAATTTAATTTTTTTTTATTGAGAAGGCACTTCTACTAGAAAAATATGATAAACTATAAAACAATGAAATACATACTATAGTTCTAGTATTATTGTTATGAATTTTTTCAACATATGACATGCAGATATATAATTTTGGATTGTCTTATTCATGCATTACTCTGCAGATCAAAACATAAAGATCATGATGCATTTAAACAAAAATCACTAAAACAAACAAAACTAAAGAAACTAATTAAAAAATACATTTCTAAAGACAATCTGTAACAAGCATAATAAACATTTATTAATTACAATGTGCATAGATAACAGTGATACATAAGGGGAAAATATGCTGAATATAGCATTCAATTTTAGTAATTTCATATATTGCATGACCTCTCCTGATGTTATTACATGATATTTGGTAGTCGGCATTCTAGGGTCATATTTGAGCTCTTCAAAAATCAATTCCCAAACTGAATATTACTAGTTATCCTGCAAACAACAAATCTTATGCTTTATAGGTCACTGACAATTCTATTACCATATATCACACAAAGATAATAGATCAGCTAATTTGATGAAATGCTTCACATTACTTCAAATGAAATCATAGCTTTCTAATCAGAAAATTTTGCCACTCTGAAACATGCACAATTAGCATATACAGACCATGTAATACAGTATTGTTTCTCAACCACCATTCCCACTATTTATTATTTTAATATGCTTAGATCATTTCATCTTTGAGAAGTACTCTTTTTGCTATGCATCAGGCTAAATGGTCATTCACTCCTAAGTATGATTAGAAAAGAGACCAATACAAGTAAAAGCTATTAAGAGCAAATGGAAATTTTCTCTAATATTGGGGATTTTAATTCTGTAACAGATTTGGGAGTTGATAAATGTAAAAATTAAAAGCAGGGTAAAATATTTATTTGAATTACTGTTATTAATATTATACTCTTCTATCATTAAATGCAATAGATCCTAAGATAAAGATCATCATCATCCTCCTCAAACAGCCATGGGCTATGGAGGTCCAACCAGACCATGCAATTTAGTTCTCCAAGCAAGTCTGTCCCGAGCTACATCTACTGCATCTGGCCACTGCACATCAATTCTAATAAGGTCCTGTTTGACATTGTCTGCCCACTGCATCCTTGGTCTCCTCCTCTTTCTGAAGCCTTTAGGCCACTGTTCATAACCCTATTCGCTAATCTACAATTATCCATACGGACAACATGGCCAAACCATTTCTGCAACCAACATGGCCAAACCATTTCTGCACAATATGCTGCTAAAGGAAGTTTCTGACTCCTTTGCACAACCTCATCATTAGTTACAAAGTTGAACCACCTAATACCCAAGATACTGCATAAGCATCTAGAAACAAAAGCATATAGTTTCCTGTTGTTTACAAAGTGTCCAAGTTTCACTACCATAACTAACCCTAGAAAGAACCAAACTATTATACAGTCAGATGTAAAAATAAACTGCATAATTTAACTAAACAATTTTTATGTTCGGAATAAAAATTTATTATGATCCTTATACTCTACTGCCAAATATTGGTATATACAGGAATAAATTTTTGGAGTAATAGATATAATGGATGATAGAAAATAACTACTCTATGGGTTGGGTTGTTTTACCTCTGAGTGGCACTTTTTTTTGCAAACAATTGGCTAAATGGCCAAGTCACTAGGATCCTGAGGGCTCAGAGAAGGTTGGGGGAGAAGGGATCCACTGGACAACCATTGGGAGACAGATGGTACCCTCAAGACCATCCAGCATGTTCATTAATGTGCACAGGGTATACACACATTAATGTGCACAGCACAGGACATGGGACCATGGCTTAACGTCCCACCCAACAGTCTTTCCAAGTCCATCAGTGTATCCTACTAACCAAGGGCAGTGGGGGAGGGGAGTTTTGTGGAGATAATTTCAACATTGGCCCAGGTGGGACTTGAACCTGGAAACTGCAGATTACGAGCCTGGCATGCTACCGACTGAGCCACCCTTGCCCCACTACTCTATGATCAGCATTTGCATATTAGTATCTTCACCAAGTAAGATGCATACTCACATACATGTTGCAGAAACATAATTTTGGATAAAGCTGAAATGAGTATATTCTCGCTAAACATACTAGGACAAGAACTAGCTGGAATTAAAAATACCTAACAATTGTAGGGGTAATTCCTATTGTTTCTGGAATTATAAATTCTTTTGCAATGGTAATTGCTAAACATTTTCAAACTACATTTTTAAATATAGTGCTGAAAATAACAAAAATGTAAATAGATCTGGGAAGCAATGGAACGGCTTATACCTTGACTATGTGCCATAGTCTTAAATGTAATGTGAACTAGTTGCTCAGACTTTTTAAACAGCATAATCGTGGATTAAATATTCTCTAACATTGTGATATTTTCAGTTCTGGCTGCCCAACTGTTTCAAGTTTTTAAAAGAACAATTTTCACAAAAATTGTCAAACTAATAGCAGTTGTTCCTAAAGGATATTGCCTATACTAAATTATTTTAAAGTTTCCTATTTAAATAAATCAGCTATGTCTTAAAATTAATTTCTTTACTCGTATATAAATTTTTTTACTCTTAATTTTAGGTAACATAAGATAAAAATAAGATAAATAAAGACTGTGGTACTCATGAAGCATAATCTATGTTAAACCTACATTACATCCTGAACATTTTTCAATACTGCTTTGTCTTGTTTTGCCTCCCTATTTGTGCTCACTATTGCATTACCTTGCACTGTCATAAAATCTTTGTACTAAGCTTTATGACTATTTAATCTTGCATATTATATAAAAACACCATAAAAACCAGATGTGTTTCAAAGATTTTTTTTAATTTGAGTAAAATTTTTCTAATATATATTTCTTAGCTGCAAATTATGAAATTGTTTTTGAAACAGCATAAAACATTAATGGCAGTAATACTATATTTTAATCATGTTTATTCACATAAAATATATAAATGCACATTGTATTTTGCAACTTAGATAAGTAAATATAATGTGATTTTTACAGAGTTAATCTTTTCAAAATTTTTAAACTTAAGATTTTTAATTTTCCATGTTAATTCTATTTTATGAACAATAGGAATACAACTTAACATAATTTACATTAAATGTAAAAATTTACATAAAATTGTAGCAAAGCATACATACAAAATAGTATACACAAGGAAATAATAAAAAAAGTTAGTAAATTCCAAAATGCTTAAAATACAAACTAACAATTTGATGCACACAAAATGAATACCAGAAATAAACATCTGCATTTCAAGCAAAGAATGTAGTTGAGAAAAAAATTAAAATATTAAATTTTAGTTAATGCAATAATATTCATGGTTGGCTTTGAGGATTATGCCAATAAAATTGGTTTGACATAAAGTTATGAAAATTCTTCAAACAGCATCAACATGCGAACAGCTGAAAGTAGAACACATGCATGTTTTAGTACCCACACTCAATCATAGACTCACCCAATTTGAATTCCATGTTGGCAGCAATCACCAGGAAACAATAAGAAGGGAAAATGACATATAGTCAGAGAAACTGTGTTTTTTGACATCTACCTTACATTTTCAAAGTAAATATTTATGGCAGTAGTATCATATACATTAATAGTCTAATTTTTTTTTTTGCAATATTGAGGCATAATTACATTTTATATAATGTTGTGTGAAGGATAATAACTTTTTAACTTAAAAGTCTAATTTATCTAAAGATTCAAAATCAATAGTCAATACACAGCAGTATATATGCAACAGCATTTAAATTCTGCTGCTTAAACATTTTGCATTTAATGACCAGGAAACAATAAGAAGGGAAAATGACATATAGTCAGAGAAACTGTGTTTTTTGACATCTACCTTACATTTTCAAAGTAAATATTTATGGCAGTAGTATCATATACATTAATAGTCTAATTTTTTTTTTTGCAATATTGAGGCATAATTACATTTTATATAATGTTGTGTGAAGGATAATAACTTTTTAACTTAAAAGTCTAATTTATCTAAAGATTCAAAGTCAATAGTCAATACACAGCAGTATATATGCAACAGGATTTAAATTCTGCTGCTTAAACATTTTATATTTAATGATTAGGAAGTGAAAAAAAAATCAAATAAGTTTTAAATAAAAAAAACTTAGAAAAAAAAAGTACTAATGGAATGCTGGATAATCTGAGAAGACTTATAAAAATATGCAAAGCACTGTGGATGATTAAAATAGCTGATTGAATTAGGATACACACAGAAAATATTTTCATCCTTTAAAGTTTTAAATTTTACAATTCTAGATATCTTGACAACAAGTTATTGTTTTTGCTCTTTTCTTGGCTTTGCCATTTTTTAAGTGGTGTTTATTCACTGATTTTTCAACTAGGCGTAATGATATCTTCACTAATAAGCAATATTTATAACTCTGGACAAACACTTTCCTGGATTATACTACAAACTTGCAATTTGAATCAATGTCTCTTGCTAATGCAATAAACAAGCTGCCATAGTGATAAAAATTTATGACAATGTATCTGCACAGTTGTAATGAATGAAATTAATGAGCAATCTTGAGGTTACAAATTTAAGATTCAACTTTGAGAAGCCACACCTCAGAAACTGAGGGATCTGCAGAAATAAAACTAGGCATAGAATACAATGGAAAAAAAAAATCAAAAACTTTTGCTTAGAATGAAGATAATTACAGATGAGAGCTTCTGGATGGGATGAAAGTACTCTAACAGAAAACCTGATTCAAAAGATTAGTAAATACCTGGCAAATTCAAAGGTGATAATTCAGGTAAATATAATTCACACGGTATAATTCACAAAGTATAATTTCACAGTGCATTATGTTTGAGAGTAAGGCAGCATTATAACAAATGCTATTGTGTTTGACTGAATATATCAGCTACTTTTATCTCAAAACAGAAAAGTTTTGCCTTTGTTCAAAAAGCAGAGAGTATTAAAGACTCACTCATAATGTGTAACAAGCTAGTGCATTGGAAGCAATGCATGTGCTGTATTAATGGAATAGTTTTGGCTTATGGGTTACACTGCAGCTGTTAGTGTCTGAGTTCAAGGCCTGGGCTATCATGGTCATTAGTTTGTCATAACTTGGGTATAGGCTGTTAAGTTGGTGAATCAAAGCACTAATGAAAAAAAAAGAAGGTAGAACTGAATGAGCAAACATGAAAAATCTTCAGACTCATAATTTATAATTGATAATACAGTATATATTACAATCTTTTGTAGCATAATTCACATTGCATTTATGTTTTCTTGCTTTTTGAACAAAAACGAAATTCTAACAGCTGGATTGATTGGTTAATAGGAATCAATTGCATGCCCAAGAATATGGTAACAATATTTAATGAACTTTGACTGAGCTTTGTAAATATGCTTGATTAATTATACTTACTTTCTTTTTAATATAACATCGATCACTATTTCATGCATTAAGTCAAATAGTAATGGGATATGAATTAAAAACATTAAATATGCCTTTATCATTAAATCACATGTAATAATTATTTCATACATCATATTTTGAATATATATTGTAATGCAATTGTAATGCTTTAAAGTGGCCATAGAACATCATAAGTAATACTGCAAAAATTACATTTTTATGATGCATGAAATAATTACTTCAGTGATCTGAAGATAAACCAATATTTAGTGGTTTTTATTTCCACATCTCATGGCTATTACAGTGTTAATGTTTCTACTACTGCTCCAATCTTCTGGACACCATGGGTTTCATTGGTTAGCATTTGGAGTAGGCAAACTGGTTGGTTAATAAAATGCTCATTTCCATTAGTAGTAAGATCAGGGAATGTGATATCTTATACATAAATACAATTTTTTTTAAAATAAAAATATATATCCTCAAACCATGTTTTGAGTGTTACTATCAAGTATGATATTAAGTTTGTGTCACATTTTAGATATGTAGTAAAATGTTTGAACCTTTTTTTTCTGAAAGTGATGCTTGACCTTCTCTTTGCATTCTTATTGCCAGCTCAAGTTTATTTTTTATTTCTTAATTATGCTAAGAAAGTGGAATCTTATTATTATTTTCATATCAAAACAAATATAAGCTATAATATCAACTGGGATGAGAGTTAATTGTGATCAGTCCCCTTGGTTGTAAAAAAAAAATATGTTCTTCCTTTTCAGCTAATGAGCCCAACATGCAATAGATCCAATTATATAGTGACACAGATTTCACAATCTTAACATGGAAACAATAAAATAATAAGAATGGTAGCAACATTGAGAGAAGGATGCTAGGAACTAGTACACAACGAAGAGCTAAAACATTATGACCACCTGCTAATATGATGTTTGTACTTCATGTGCCACCAAAACAGCTCTTACATGGCAAGGCATGGACACAAGATTTCTAATGGTGTCTTGTGGTATGTGGTACCAACACATTACCAGCAGATCCTTTAACTCTTGTAAGTTACATGGTTGAACAGCCGCAGATTGGATATACTGTTCTAACACAAACCACAGATGCTCGATTGGATTGATGTCTGGGGAATTTGGAGAACAGGGCAATACCTGGAAGTCTTCCTCATGTTCTGCGAACCATTCTTGAACAATCTGGGCAGTATAGCATAATGCATTATCCTGCTGAAAGATGGCACTACTAGAGGAGAATACCATTGTCACGAAAGGATGTACCTGGTCTGCAATGATGTTCAGGTAGGTGGTAGATGTCATAGTTTCCCGCACATGAATGACTGGACCCAGGGTTTCCCAGCTGAATATTGCCCACAGCATTACACTTCCTGCATCAGTTTGTTTTCGTTCCACAGTGCATACTAGTGCCAACACTTCCCCAGGTAAATGGTGCACTATATGGATGGCTGGGTATGTGTGCAACAGAAAATGAGATTCATCGGACCAGACAACCTTTTTCCAATCATTCAATGTCCAGTTTTGATGCTTGTGTGCCCATTGTAGGCACTTTTGATGGTGAACTGAGATTAGCATGGGCATTCTGAGCAGCCTGCAGCCACATTTTCAGCAGGATTTGATGTCTGTGTGTTGTGACACATTACTCCTGTCACCAGCATTCAAATTACAGGTGAATTGCGCCACAATATCCCTCCTGTTGGCTTGTACCACATGGGATAGTCTTCGTACACCTACAGCAGTGTTCCTGAACCTTTTATGCTTTACGTACCCCCTGGAAATGTGTATGTAACTGGTGTACCCCTTGTATAGATAGATAAAACTATAGTTATAGTATAACAATGGGAATAAAACACTGACTTTGTTACTAGATCTAGTGACTTTTGAGCTCTCACAGTGTACCCAAAAACATTTTACTGCGTACCCCACATTGAGAACCACTAATGGCCAAGTGGTTAGCGCGCTTCACTACTGATCTAAGGGACCTGGGTTCAAACCCCGGGTAAGGCATGGCTGTTTGTGTCATTTTTCTGCTGAGGTCCTGCCATCCTATCAGACCTTCTACTATGGCATATAAACTGACAGGCTCCTGTCAGACCTCTGTGGCAAGCAGCTGCTTGAGGGGGTATTAATTATTTTATTTTTATTAACCTAGAGCATCGATGAGCCGTAGCCAGCCCACACCTTGCCGGCGGTTTGAATGTGAGTTAATTGTGATCAGTCTTCCTGGTCAGATTCCATTTTCTTTCCTCAGCCCACTTTTTGAAGGTACTAAACCATGGCTGACTGTGAGCACCCAACAAACCTTGCCATTTCAGAAATGCTCTGACCCAGTCATCTGGCCATTACAATTTGGCCTTTGTCAAACTCACTTAAGTCCGCTGCCTTTCCCATCTGAAGAACAAGAATAACAATGATTAACAGAGCTCAGTATCAGGTGTTATTTATACTGTTTTATGACCTTCACAAGCACTGTTGTTTACCTGCAGTTGCTTCAATTTGCATAAACATGCATTGGTCATAATGTTTTGTGTAAAAAAAAAAGTCATTTCCTACCTAAGGTAATTTTTTTCATTTGCATTTATTATTTTATTATGCTGCAAAACTGTTTTTCTGCAGTTGGTTGTATATATGTAGATGTGAATTTATTAATTCTTACATACAATACATACAAAATCCTCATTCAGCCATGGGCTACAGAGGTCAAACCAGACCATGCAATTTTCCTCTCTAGACATGTCTCTTTTGAGCTACATCTGCTGCATTTGGCCATTCTACGCCAATTCTAGTAAGATCCTGTTTGACATGTCTGCCCATCGCATTCTAGGTCTCCCCTTTTTTCTCAAACTCTTAGGAATACTGTTCATAATCCTGTTTGCCAATCTGCAGCTATGCATGCAGGCAATATGGCCAAATCAATGCAGTCTCTCTCTGCACAATATGCTGCTCAAAAGAGGTTCATGACTACTACTTCTCATTATTATTTACAAAGTCAAGCCACCTAATTCCCAAGATACTGCGTAAGCATCTAGAATCAAAAACATCAAGTTTCTTGTTAACCTGCTTACAAAGGGTCCATGTTTTGCTACCATAATTAATTTTAGAAAGATTCAAACTATTACATAGCCTAATTTTAGTCTTTAGGTGTATACGCCTATTTTTCCACACTCTCCATGGATTCATAAAAGTCCCAGTGGCAATCCCTATTCTTCTATTTATCTCATGCTACACATAGCTCCCAGGATAATTAAACTGAGACACTTGCTCAATAGTACAGCATTCAAAGCAACTGAAGCACCATCTGCCTGACCAATTTTCATCACTTTAGTTTTTTCTCTGTTTATCACCAAACCTACTCTATTACCAGTCTCATCATCAGCCCTATAATGAACGAATTCATCTCATCTATTAATTCTTGGGACATGGAATTTGTTGATGTTCAATATTTTTTTATGGACATATCTATATTTCATGTGCAAAATTACTTTAATTTGTTATATTAAATTTAATTCGAGAAAAAACAGCATCATTTTCAGAGACAGTCAGCTTTTATACACTATTCTGAATCTGAAAGCTTCTATTATTTAATTCTACATATCATTATATTTTTATAATTTTACACTAGTAATTTAAAATGCAGTAATTCATTGATTCATAAGCCCAAAAATTATTTACATACAGAATTTTTCATTATCTCTAACTCATTTTATATGCACATCAAATAGCTAACTGAAATTTGATAGAAAGTTCCAATGAAAAAGCTTGGTAAAATATTTACTGTGTGTCTCTTTGCTTAGAAGAAAAGATTAATTAAAGAACATAGTTGGGTTGTTTTACCTCTGAGGGGCACTTTTTTGCACACCATGGGCTAAATGGCCAGGTCACATGGACCCCGAAGGCTCAGAGAAGGTTGGGGGAGGGGACCCACTGGAACAGCTGTTGGGAGACAGATGGTAGCCTCCCGTCAAGGCCATCCAGCGTGTTCTTTAACGTGCACTGGGTATGGCTCTCCCACACATGGGGCCACGGCTTAACGTCCCATCCGACGGACAGCGGCCTTTTCAAGCCCATCGGTGTCCCCTACTGACCGCGGGCAAGGCGGGGAATTTTGCGGAGATAAATCTCAACGCTGACACAGCTGGGACTCGAACCTGGGAACTACAGATTACGAGCCTGGCGCGCTACCAACTGAGCCACCCCGCCCCAAAGAACATAGTAAAATTATGACAATACTATCAGGTTCGTTTCATTACATAAAAAAAAAATCCTGATAGAAACTGTTAGTATACAACCATTTTTTTTTATTTCAAAGCTTACTGTATTAAATAATAGCTGAAGTAAGGAATATGTTAAAAAATCTTTTCTTGTAACTGTAAAAACTCCACAGAGCAGTAACAATTACAATTTTCACTCAACTACACAGGGCAATTACAATTTTCCTTTTATGATTTACAAAATTATCCCAAAGTTTTCTACCAATCAAAATAAAATTTTCCTTCTGCTAAGAGGTACTTCAAAACTTTATATATATATATTTTGCATATTCTTTAAATTCTAAAATGGGGTTTTTGCTAAAAAAAGTTACTAAATTGAGATGTGAAAAATGCAGTTCTTTTCAAACATATGTTAATTTTATGGTTAACAAATTTAATGGATTAAGAACATTGTAATTGCTTTTGCTGATTTAAAGTATTTAAACAGTAATTTAGCTTGTTATATGATTGTTGGAAAAGGAATCAAAGTCTGTAGGCAAACAGAAATTTTTTTTGCATGCTGCCTAAAATAATATGAAGTACATCAAGGAATTTCATCGACACAGAAAAGCTTAATGATTATAATAGCTGCATAAAATCACTAATAGCTGTAAATTTCATTGAATGAATTACAATTATTTTTTGCTTAAAAATTCTTTTGTGCAATGTAAAATCCTGAATATTATTATTCATATTTTCAGATATTAAAATTATCAAAAAGTACTTTTTGTATTTCTTTTCAAAATTTGCTTCCATATTACTCTAAGTATATGCAAGTTATTGTTTTCTAATTGATTATTATTGCTGATTTACAGTAGTTTTGACTAAAATGATCATTTGTTAAAGAACTGAATATACAATGTATTAATATCATTGAATTCAATATATAATTATTTGGAAAAAGTTATTGCTAATGGTTCAGGATCTGAACCCGTGACTCTACAGATATAAAGCCAGAGCACTCTACCAGCTAAACAAACCATCAGATGATAATTTGCTTTCAGAATGTGACCTTTATATCTTTCACTGAATGTGGTTGACCTTGCATCATCTATAATTTCTGAAAGCAACTTATTTTCCAATTGTTGCTAAAGAATCAGATGTTAATGAGGAAGCCACTCACACTTGAGCATTATTGATGAAATAATCAATCCATAAGAAATAACATTGAATTATTTTATTAAATTATTGCTCCTAACTTTTGGAAATTTGTACAACTGGAAATCACTTGGGAGTTGTAGGATTAAGATGTGTAAGCAGTGTGGTTCAACTCTTTTCCTTCCATGGGCTGAGAACAATTTTCAAATCACACACAAGGTCTGGGTAATCTCTAACTACAGCTAGTGTTTTAAGACTATCATTTTCCCTTAGGAGATATTTTGGCAAACTGTTTTAAAAAATCAGTAACTTTTACATTTCCTTTATAATTGCAGTCAGACATAAGCGCATTTTTTTTTTTATCAAAGAACACTTTTTTAAAATCTTCCTCCAGCAGTGGCTGAATTCTTTATGAATACCATCTGTTGTGGTCTGATAAACATGTCTCTACAAAGGATGTGTAGCAGCAAAGTAGCACAAAGACCCCTGAAATGCATTTTTCTTTTATTATGTTTGATGTTGAAAAACAAAGGAAAAGGCACATATATGCTGTAATAATAAAACAAATAATTATGTGTGCTGGAGCAAAATTGTCATTGACCACCAGTTGGGCCATACTGTTGTATGCATAACATTTAGGTTAGGCTGTTTTACATCTGAGAGGTACTTTTTTTGCACACAATGGGCTTAATGGCCAGGTCACATAGACCCCAAACACTCAAAGAAGGTTGGGGGAGGGGATCCACTGGAACAGCTGTTGGGAGACAGATGATAGCCTCTCGCCAAGGCCATCCAGTGTGTTCTTTAACGTGCACAGAGCATGGCTCTCCTGCACACAACACCACAGCTTAATATCCCATATGATGGGCAGCGGCCTTTCCAAATCCCCTATTGACTGTGGGCAGGGAGTTTTGTGGAGATATATCTCAATGCTGACCCAGCTGGGACTCGAACCTGGGAACTGCAGATTGTGAGCCTAGCACACTACCGACTGAGCCACCACCACATCTGTAAGCATAACATTCATCATTCAAGTGAAAAAAGCTCCCTTTATTTTAGATAATATTAACGGATTCAAATAATAAAATGTTGATAAGGCAAGTTTGGGGAAAATATTAAACTTAAAAAACAACCTCACTCTTTAGCATATATAACAGTTTGTTCATTTTAGTAAGAGAGTTTCGCATTTTCAGTTTGATGAACAAAAAATCATATTTACAGTTTGATCATATAAAGGATTTCAAATGCGATTAGCTTGATTAGTCTAATATTTTTAGTTCCTACCAAAATTATTCACAAAAACTAACTCTAAATAATTAAAGTTCTCTATTAATCTTATTAAATTTTCTGTATATCATTGTAATTGTCGTAAAAGCTGAGACAATTAGATAGAATTATTATCTAGGAATTTACCTTGATTTTTTTCTTGCGATGATATCCGATGGGTAGATGAGTCTGTTGTCCTGTGGTGGGTAGTACAGTCCAGATATGAGTTCACATATGTTCTTGATTTTTTTGTTGTTCTTTGCAGGAATGTTGGTGCTAGGTTGACATCGATTTGGTGCACACATTAACTAATGTATTTTTAGATTTCCAGCTTATGTCCCAACTTTTCCGGAAGTGCAAATACTGTATTTAATACATAATCGCTACATGTTTTTCATTGTTGCTCCAATGCATCATCAGGCAAAATGGTTGTTTTGCGGCAGGCAGGGATGTTAGGAGGCTGCAGTCGGTGTTTGTTTATGTTAGGCTCTGAGCATGTTGTGTGGAGGAGTGGTTAGTAGTACATGTGGTGTTGAGGGGTTGGGGAGAATAGAATTTTAAGGCTGGGGATATAGAGTTTTAGGGGGGGGGGAGTTGTTAGGGGCTTTATTTATACAAATAGTGGGAAATCTCGTGTGATGCTGTTGTGATATGTGTGCATGTTGAAAAGGTGGAAAATAGGGGGGGGGGGGGTTGATTAATTTAATGTTTGGAAAATTATTGAAAAGTATTTTCTATGCTGAAGGTGGTGGGATTATGTCATTGTTCCCCACAGGACAATAGACTCATCTACCCAGTGGTTATCATCACAAGAAAAAAAATAAACCAAGGTAAATTCCTAGATAATAATTTCATCTAATTGTCTCAGCTTTTTCAATAATTAAAGTGATATAAAGAAAATTTAATAATTTTAAATCAGCACTGATTTAAACCACCATATTTCAAGTAATCATTATTCTGAAAGAAAAAAAAAATATTCAAAACTTTAAACAAAACCAGCTCATATCATGATGGCACAATATATTTGATTTGAATTACTCTTTGGATGGCATTAATACTATCAAAGTTCTACTTGGTTTTCCTTGGAGTTTTATAAGATTATGCCTTGAGGTAGCTTACACTTGCATCTTAAACACACCTATGCCTAAAAATGAAATATCTGATTTTTGAAATGATACATTTTCATGGCCTGGCTCTCTTTCTTATATTCCATTCTGACAGTTTCCCAACCAGCTTCATTCTTTTTACTAGGTAGTGTTATTGTAGTTTAGATGTAGGATTTGTTTAGTGCCAAATGCAAAAGTTGCAAAAAGCCAATTCAGTGTTCAGAAGATGGAATGTATATAAAATGGTTATTGGATGTGAATAAAATTGAACTGATAACTGAATTGGTTAAAAAAAGCATTGTAGGTAAGATGTATCACTCATTATTGAGTGTATATAAGAAAATCAGGAGAAGTAGGAACTTCATGTCATAATACTTCGTAGATAACTGAAGTATACTGGAAATATACTGGATCATAAATATAGGTAAGAAAGTTTTTAGTTACACATACAGGGGTTTATCAAAATAATGGGAACACCGGCAGCAACTGGAGTACATGCAATATGCCATATGTATATCACAGGGACAATGCCACTTGCAATGTGAGGTATATAAAGGGGAGAAGTACGATGTCAGCTATCACATAGCAGTGCCACAAGTGCAGGAGAAATAGCTGTTGTGGTGTAATTGTCGACAATGTCAGATCTCAGTGACCTCCAAAATGACATGATCATTGGTGCACATCTTACAGGAACTTCAGAAACAAGAACAGCAGAAATAATAGGTGTAACGTGAGGAACTGTATCGAAGATTATGACTACCTATCAAAAAGGACAGGGAACTGCCTCCAAAAATGCAAATTGTAGATGCCATATGAAGTTGTCAGATAGGGTTGGCACGGATTGTACAATGTAAGCACAAGACCATGGCACTGCAAATAGCAGCAGAGTTGAACACCAGTTGGAATGATCCCATTTCCATCATGACAGTTAATCGGGAACTTCATTGTGCAGGTATTTATGGCTGTGCTGCAATCCACAAACCTCTCATTACCAACACCAAAGCAACAAAAAGTCTAAGGTGGTGGAAAACATAAAACTGGGATGCTAAAGACTGCAACGTGCCACCTGGTCTGATGAATCGTGCTATACATTGCTTTCCACCACTGGTACGGTATAGGTCTGGCAAAACGCTGCAGAAGTGTACCACTCTGACTGTGAAGCATGGAGTGCCATTAGTTATTCTGTAAGGTCTTGTCACATCTGCAATGTACGAATCACATCTGCACCCTATGTTGTGGGCATTGTTCTCTAATGACTGTCCCTGGTTTCAAGTGGATAATGCACCTATGCATTGTGTAAAATGTGTCAAGTTGTGGTTTGCAGAGCATGAGGATGAGGTACAGCATCTATCCTGACCACCTCAATCTCCAGACCTCAATATTATTGAACATTTGTGGGAATATCTGGAGCACAAAGTCAGATCACACTTTCCACCTCCATCACCACTGGCATAATTGGGCTATATTTTACAGGAAGAATGGTCCCACATTCCATTACCGTATGTGCATGGCTTGTATGTCTATTCCACGTCAAATTGCATCTGTTCTGAATGTCTGAGGTGGACAGCTTATTAATAAAAATGTTCTCCACAAACAGTACATGTTTCCATTATTTTGATAAACCCCTGTATATAGTAGCTTTAAAACCATATAGTTAAACAGTATGTTGCACAGCATTGATAGAGTACTAGATATAGATATAACAATAATTTCAGATAGTAATAATAACAACTTTTGTATAATGTGGACTATGAAATGATATATCATTAAATAATCTAATTACATTAGTTGAAGAAACGATTTTCAAAAGTTATTAATCATAAGAAAATATTAGCAATTAATAACACAATACAATTAGTGAATTACACATTATTTCTATACACTTCTTCAAACTGTTATTGCATTTTGCAATTTAGTCCTACCAAAATCCTCATAAAGGAATTGCATATTTGCAGTTTCTCTTAGCAGTATACATTTTACGAATGATTTTCAAATAGCAAAATTCTTTAGAAAACTTACAAAAAATAATCTCAGTGATCAAAGTCTGAATTGGAAAGTTCACCACAGTGATGTACTTAAAAAAAATCTCTTAAGATGAAATTGTCATACTGCAACTTTCTGATTCATTCATGGTTGATAACTTTCTAAATCCATTGCTTCAACTAATTTTATTAACTCATTAAAAGTCAAGAAACAACTATTTCCTTGACTTTTAACACAAGTTGACAACTAACCTGTCAATATTGCTGCCACCTAGAAATTAATGAAGATCAAATATATTGTGCCATCAAGGTGTACAACTGTTCTTTTAGCAAGTTGAACACCTTAATCAAAGCTGTAATCAATCAGAATTGGCATCACATTATACATTTTATAATTTGTACTGCATGAAAAAAAAAAAATCACACCATTTTACATTATTTTCCTTTAAATAAATCTCTAGAGTTTCAGAAAACACACTTTCATTTTTTAAAATCTTATATAATGTTAAACATTACAAAACAAAAGGAAAAGCCCAAAATGAAATGAGCTGTGAATTCTGCATTACAATAAGCTCAGATGAAAACTGTACAGTTACAGTGATTTGGCATGCAAGTGATGTTTATCATAAATGAAAAGGCTTACCTGTATTGAATGATAGGCTTACCGTTCCTAATATAAAACACATACTGCTTAACAATTCACAATATATATATATGAAACACTAAAATAAAGAAAAACTGACCTTCCTTTGAAGTGCTCTTTTTCTTTCCAGATGAATTTCTGGCCTGCAATTAAAAATGCATATATATATAATATTTGATTTTCTTTGCATGGAGGGTGAAAGCATGAATTTCAGTTCAGAGATTGTGTTATTCATACTATAAAGGAAAAAAAAAACAGATTCTAAAAGATGCTCTTTTGAAACTTACCGATTTGAATATATTTGCTTTACGGCTCATGTAGAAATAAAATGGTGAAAAAATTTTAAACTGAGAAGTAGAAACTAAACATTTATGAGAAAACATTTTTCTTTTCATGTGCATAGAATTTTTAAAAGTGCATTAAACACATTTATATCTTTTCAATTAAAAAAAAAACATATGTTGAAAACTACATTTCTGTTCTTCCAGATTAGGGGTTCTCAACGTGGGGTAAGTTGTAAAAATTTTTGGGGTACGCTGTGAGATCTCAAAAGTCGCTAGATCTAGTAACAAAGTAAAAATAAAACTATAGTTATAGTATAACAATGGTTATCTATCTATACAAGGGGTATGCCTGTTACATACGCATTTCCAGGGGGTAAGTGAAGCATAAAAGGTTGAGAACCACTGCTCCAGATGATATCAAATAACCCTAACATGCAACCTGGAAAGCTATTAAATATAATTTGAGAAAGAAATGAAGGTTTGTGATCAGAAAAATAATACTATTTCTATTGTGTAATATTTGTTTAAAATTAATGATTCAAAATCATGACAAAACATTTTATTTACAAAAACATTTAAGAAACTGCAATTGAAATAATGAAATCTGAGTAGTATTCATATATTATACAGTTTTATGAAACTGTACATGGTTGAAAACAAACAAATACCCCTCAAGCAGCTGCTTGCCACAGAGGTCTGACAGGAGCCTGTCAGTTTATATGCCACAGTAGAAGGTCTGCATAAATAAAAGTGCTTTAGATAGATTAATCTTAGCTGTTAGTGCCACATGATAAATCCAAGCAAAATTCTTCTTCAGAGCAACTGACAATCACAAAGCAAAAATATGTGAAAACTAGAGCGAGGATAAATAGCACCACAACCCATTCATTGTATTAAGATAAACTGAATGTAGAAAACACACACAGCAGATTTCTATCTCCAAATAGGTCAGACGACTTCCCACAAAAGAAGAGGCTTATCAGAGAGCCACAATAGTCCATTTAAACTTGTCCAATCCCTGAACTGTTGATAGGAATGAAACCCTGATATTTGCTGTACTTTTAATCTAACACAGAGGCAGTGAAGAAATGGAAAAATGGCTATTAAAAGCCTACTTTCAGAATGTGGAGTGATTTTTGCCAAACCACAGTGACTCTGGGAATAATCTTCAAGGTCAGCTCTAGAACAGGAAGCAGAACAATATTCTAACTTCTCAGGCAATATATTTCCATTGTGGCTCAAACATATTCAAGCTACTAGGAGGGTCAACAGCTGTTGGGAGACAGATGGTAGCCTTTCGTCAAGACCATCCAGCGTGTTCTTTAGTGTGCACAGGATATAGCTATCCCACACACAGGGCCATGGGGCTTAACGTCCCATTTCACAGAAGGCAACCTTTCCAAGCTCACCAGTATAAAATGGCTATCACCTACTGATAGTGGGGTAAGTGGGGTAAGTGTCCATTTAACTTTGATGTACCATTAACCAATTTGCATTTTTACTATCACCTACTGACAGAGGCAGAGTGGAAAGTTTTACAGAGATAAATCAATGCTGGCCTGGCTGGGACTCAAACCTGGGAATTGCAGATTATGAGCCTGGCATGCTACCAACTGAGCACCCTCGCTCTGTCTCTATCTCAGTAACAGCACATTCTGGTGGTTTTACAGAGCACCTGTTGTAAAGGTATAAGGGGACTGTAACACTGAAGGAAATAATATTGGATATCGGTTCAACTGCTTTTGCAGGAGGGACGGTAGTTGGTGCAGTCCAAGGACATAACCAGAGGGGGGGGGGGGGGCAGAATAGACAGCACATGGATGTCCTTACATGTGGTCAGGCTATCAGGATGTTGGAATCATAAGTAATATTGCCAGGGCAATAGGTGTGCAATAATTCGTGGTGTCAAGGCTGTGGAGAAAGTACCAAGAGACAGGAAATGTTAGTCATTCAAGTGTGCAAGGTCAACCATGATTTACAACAGCCCAGGACAACTACTATATGACACTAACAGCAAGATGTAACAGACACATTTCTGCGAGAGATTTCGCTGTAGAACTATCTGCAGCTCGTGGATGAACAGTTCAAGGCAAATGATATACAGAAGGCTTCATGAACAAGGACTATATGTGAGATGACCTACAGTTTGCATTCACTCACTTATGGAACAGTAGCAATTGTCATGGTGCAGATATCACAGGGATTGGATCACAAAACAATGGCCAATGTTCTCTTCTGTGATGAATCCAGATTCATCACAGAAGAGAACATTTCAGTTTACAGTGATAGTCATCGTGTTGTCATTTGAGAAAATTATTTTTCAAATTCATTTGAGAGAACCCAGAACTCATTATCACCCCTCAAAGTCAGAGAAATGCACCATTACAAAATGGTGGTTTACTGGTCTGTATTACGTCACATGGCTGCACAGTGCTTTGTGTCTTTTCTGGAGGAACTTTGACAGGCCTCAGATATAGAGAATAAATCCTTGAACCCTATGTGAGGCTTTTTCGGGATGCTGTTGGCCCACAATTCCTCTATCCACATAATATTGCTTTAATGGATGATTTCCTTGAAAATATACATATGCCATGGCTAGCATATTTGCTGGACCTCAACTTTATATTACCTCATCAACAGCATGCAATGTCAATGTGACACTTGTATTACTGTAAGGGATCATCAGACACCTTACTGAACTCTTACATGAGCAAATGTGTCTCTAGGTTATTTCTCCAATTGTCACCCTATTAAACCACAGTGCATTGATTTGGTTCATTCTGTATTTTATATCATTTCTATTGTGCCTTTGTTTCTTCCTTCCATATTCCATCTGCTTTATATTGTCTATGTCATTCCATCATCTTGTGTTTTTAATTCTATCCATTTTGCCAATTATGCTTAACTTTTGGACATCAGTGTATCTCCAGAGGTCTTCATAACCTAGCAGCATGTTCAGGCAGTTATTCAAGCCTGAGGAAGCCCCACATATCAGATGGTGATAATTCAAGGACAACTGAGTATTTGATGCAATTAGTACATATTTGCTTTTTTGGAAAATCTTACAAAATAATGCTATGCTTTACAATATCTGATAGAATATTTTTACAAAACAAATTTTTTATAATTGCTTATATTTTCCACTATTGTATTTGTTTCTATTTATTATATACATTTGACAAATTTTCTGTTTACTTATTTTAGCAGTTATTTGTGGCCAAACAGAGAATGTTGAATTATAGTACTGAATGAAATTTATGATTCATTTAGGATAGGCCAAACCAGAGCCAAAGGAAAACTAGAAAAACAAATCACCTCTGTCAAATGCGAAATCCTCATTTTCAAAAATAAATAATAAAGCTTGTCATTTTCCAACTTCAACGTCTTCTAATAGTGGAAATTCAAAATAATAGATAATTCGGAAAATGTGAGTAGTAATATTTTCCCATCCTTTTGGGAATAAGGAGAAAATCACTGGTGTCAGTGTAAACCCCTTTACTACTATCCACTACCATTTAAATATATCATTTACAATATTAAAGATTTTCATTTTTTGATTTTAGTACAGTCTAAGGATAGAATTAAAGCAACTGAAATATTTAAAAAAATGTGAATTTTAATATCCCATCATATTGTGCTTATTACTGATGATATATCATTATCAAACCTAAAAATAATTTTTCACTTCTCTCTAAAACCAAAAATGCTGAATGTCTAGAAACAGATGTATGATAATTGAAAACAATTTATTTTTTCTGCAATAAGCCAAAAGAGTGAAAAATATAAAATTAATAGAAAAGTTCTAAAGTTTAATGGAATCTTCTAAATTTTGCGAAATAAGTAAGAAAAATGCTTTAAGATTGGAAGAGCTCCTAGCCTTGCCTAAAAGTGCCTAGCAATGTCTTAGTCATGTTATTACGAGTTTCTGGCGGTAGAATGCTTCTTTTTTGATTTCCCCTGCTTTTTAATATTACTTAAATTTTTTAAAAAGAAATCGTGTTTATGAGACCTTTTTAAACGGCTGATTCTCTTAATTCTCAGGTGTTGCCGTTACACATTAAATACTTCTGAACTTGATAAAGATTTATATTATGACGGTTATCAGACGGTTATCAGTAACTGCACACTTCTACGTATTTTCATTACTTATATAGAATGGGCTTATAGAGCAAAAAGACACGAGCTAATAGAACATAACATAAAAAATAATATTACATTGCATGCAATTACACACGACTGTGAAACATTTCCGATTTACAACTAAATCATTAGTACTTAGCGATAATTTATATTTTACCATTCGGGTAATAGGCATAAAGGTTTGTGTATACGGTGGCTCGAAAGAAACTATTAAAGATGACCTGAACTTGTTTATCCATCAGCAGTCCAATCGGTGTGCTGTCACACGTCCTGCTGTTAGACCTTCATATGCTACGAGAATGGGGAGAGCGGATCTCGCAAGAGACCGTTCTTTTCCGCTTCGTCTTCATCTCCGAACACACAGCTACGTGGTTCATTTCGCAGCCGTAATGCTGTACAAGGAGCCTTATTATGCTGTACTGTTGCCGTGGTAACATGGTGGCCTTACGCAAACCGTTGCTACCGAGGTTACCCTATCGTTCATGCTGCGTTACACCAAAGCTGTTTTTACCATCATTGCTGGATGATTAGCTCGTAGAGCTTTTAAAGCAACGTCTTTTGTTAACAAGGTGATTCCTATTAGTTTTCCATACACATTAATTTGAAAACCTAAAACATAACTTTATTTCTTCGTTTTTATTGGTTACTAATGGTGTTTTTTTTTTATTATGCATATACTTTTGTAGGGTCGAATAGAGGAGGGAGGGATGCCAACCCCCTTTCACCTTCAAAAACCATGCCATCTCCCCTTCGGAAAGTTAGTAAACGGAACGACGACGAAAAAAAATCCAATTCATTTGGACTCGATATTACCCCCTCCCCCCTCTATTTTCGAAATACGAGCCTGTACTTTTGTAGTGGTAATATAAAACGCGCTTTGCGAGCAGAATTGCTATTACTAAACGTCCGAGAAGTCGTGACGTAAAATAAATTTCCAGTTTCCTTACCATAGCAGTCGTCTAAAAACTAATTTTAATATAAATCCGTGGCCGAGTGGTTAGCGCGCTTGGCTACTGATCTACGGGACCTGGGTTCGAGCCCCGGGTAAGGCATGGATGTTCGTGTTGTTTTTCTGCTGAGGTCCTGCCATCCTCTCAGATCTTCTACTGTGGAATATAAACTGACAGGCTCCTGTCAGACCTCTGTGGCAAGCAGCTGCTTGAGGGGGTATTTAAAAAATAATAATAATAAATGCCCCCTCAAGCAGCTGCTTGTCACAGAAGTCTGACAGGAACCTGCCAGTTTATATGCCATAGTAGAAGGTCTCTGAGGATGGCAGGACCTCAGCAGAAAAACGACACATACATCCATACCTTACCCGGGGCTCGAACCCAGTCCCTTAGATCAGTAGCCAATCGCGCCAACCACTTGGCCGCGGGACGGTTCATTTCAATATAGTAAAGCAAAATTTCCTGAGAAATTAATTACATCTTTCACCAATTATTTGGAATTTAAGCTTTCCAGATGATTGCTAACAATATAAAAATATGGCTAAAAAGTCAATGAAAATAGCCAAGCACTCTAATCACTTGGCCATGATATAATATGTAACACAGCCAAAATTCGGATACTAATGGCGAAATGTGGGTTTTGCGAATTACAATAACTTAGGAGTCTCGCACTTCTGAATTCTGCCGCTATCACTTATATATTCTTAGTTAAATGCATGTCATTCATCCTCTCAAAGCGACTAAACAATTTCAATATACTTGTTCTTTTTGTGTGATACAATCCTGCATTACACCAAATAATTTCCACCTGACTCAAGGCTGGATTAGACAATTTAGGGTTGAGTTGCTTTACCTCTGAGCGGCACTTTTTTTGCACACCATGGGCTAAATGGCCAGGTCACATGGACCCCGAAGGCTCAGAGAAGGTTGGGGGAGGGGACCCACTGGAACAGCTGTTGGGAGACAGATGGTAGCCTCCCGTCAAGGCCATCCAGCGTGTTCTTTAACGTGCACAGGGTATGGCTTTCCCGCACATGGGACCACGGTTTAACGTCCCATCCGACGGACGGCGTCCTTTCCAAGCCCATCGGTGTCCCCTACTGACCGTGGACAGGGCAGGGAATTTTGCAGAGATAAATCAACGCTGACCCAGCTGGGACTCGAACCTGGGAACTACAGATTACAAGCCTGGCGCGCTACCGACGAGCCACCCCCGCCCCGCAATTTAGGGGATCTGGAGTCAATTTCTAAATGGCTCTCTAATCTGCTAAATTCAAAAGAATGAAAATTGCACCACCTTATGTAAAATTGTCAATTGAAGCAATTAAAAAGTAGGTCTGTAAATGGTAGCTAGGCAATCATTGGAAGGAGAGCTATGCACCAATCCCCTGTGATGATGCATAAAACCGGCCAGGCCTAGAACCTAATGTCCGACCCCGCCTTCTCGTGGTGCAGACCGTTAGTACCTTTCAAAAGAGATACTCTCTTGTGGAAGGGAACGGAACGGCTGCCAGATTAATGTGGCCTACTGATCTGGACAACTATGGCGACTTTTCTCTTTTTTCCTACCCTGCTGAGGAGTGGTCAACCACACAGGGTCCTGGTGCTGACCATATAAACCCACTGGACTGGACAGATATATGGCTCTGAGCATGATTATGGATCCTGATTTTGCTGCACTGGTGGGCTTCTGTGGAGGGAAAATCTTCCGCTGTGTTTTCTGTTTGTTTGTGGGTTGACAGCCCCAAGTTAATAGATTCACAGGATATGTTTATCAGCTGGTGGATAATCCTGAGCAGAGGTCATCGCAGAACTTTTTGCTGCTATTGACATAGTCAAATTCTACATTGGAGGAAGTCTTCCAGTGTAGATGGCTTCAGCCTCTAGTGGTGGGGGAACGGGTCTTTGCCCCATGTCTGCGATTAGGGGGCTGTTTGATATTGTCGGCATTCCCTCTCTCAATAAATATAGCTTCTTTAAACATCCCACTAACCATTTTCTCTCCATAGGTAGTTGGAATGTAAGGACTCTGCACAGAGCTTTTTCTCTTGATGTCTTCACACAAGAATTCCACCATTATAATTTAGATATTCTCGGCTTGCAAGAGACCAGATGGACAGATAAAGGTCAGATTCTTAAAAATAATCTTAAATTTCTCTTTTCAGGGAGGAACGATAATAAACATCACCAAGGCGTGGGTCTGCTTCTCTGCAGACACGCTAATGATGCTCTTCTAGGATATGAGTGTATTAATAAAAGGTTTCTTACAGCAAAATTTCAGACAAGCGTTAAAGACTTAAATGTTATCTGCTGTTATGCCCCCACTGAGGATGCCGTTGAGGATGAGGATAGGTTTTATGGACAACTTCAGGATATTTTGAATTCTGTCAAGAAAGGAGATATTACCTTTGTTCCCATGGCCGAGTGGTTAGCGCGCTTGGCTACTTATCTAAGGGACCTGGGTTCGAGTCCCGGGTAAGGCATGGCTGTTTGTGTCGTTTTTCTGCTGAGGGCCTGCCATCCTCTCAGACCTTCTACATGGCATATAAACTGAGAGGCTCCTGTCAAACCTCTGTGGCAAGCAGCTGCTTGAGGGGGTATTTATTTATTATTATTTTCATTTCTTGGTGACTTCAATGCCAAAGTTGGTACTGACTCTGACCTTTGGGGAGGAGTAATAGGACCTTTTGGTATTGGTAGCTGCAATGGCAATGGGCAACGTCTCCTACAGGTAAGTAAACTCAATGGATTCAGAATAACTAACACTTATTACAAACACCGCGACATACATAAGTACACATGGGTTTCACCCGATGGGCTGCATAAGAATATGATTGATTATATATTAATTAACAGCAAATGGGTTAGTTCTGTTAAGAATAATAGGTCATATAGGGGAGCTGAAATTGGATCTGACCATTACCTTGTTAAAAGTGTCTTGCAACTTAAACTTAAAAAGTGTTGTGCTAGGGTTAAAAAATTTACCTTTAATACTGAAGCTCTGAAAGACCCAGTTATAGCCAAAGCTTACCATGATAGGTTACTTAGTCATTATGACAGTCATGGTATGCTTACTACTGAAGTTGAGGGAAAATGGGACCATTTTAAACTGGCTTTTCTTGAAACTAAGAGTACTCTTTTAGGAAAAAAGCGGCAGAGGCAAAATTATTTGAGTGATAAGGCACTTGAGCTTATTTCTAAAAGAAAGAACTGCAGGAATGTCCTTAATCAATACCCTACTAGTCCTAATAGAAAGGATTACAGAGAGCTTAATAAATGTGTAAAGGATCAGTTAGCAGCTGATAAGAATCTCTGGCATTATGGCTTGGTTGACAATGCTGAGGAAGCAGTCAGACAGCATAATAGTAGAAAGCTGTACCAGATAGTTAATGTTTTATGTGGTAGAAAACGGAAAGGCATACAAGGATTGAAGGATAAACGAGGTAAGGTTATAGAAGGGGAGGATTCTGTCATGGATAGGTGGGCTGAGCATTTCAGTGATGTTCTAAACAATGTGATTAGTTCTACTCCTATTGTTTGCAATGATGATAGATGCATTGGTGGCTTTAATGTTGGCCCTATAACACAATCTGAAGTTATTTTGGCTCTTTCTAAACTTAAACTTCATAAATCCCCAGCTGTAGATGAAATTACTATGGAAATGCTTAGAGCTGGGAATGTTTCTGTTACCACTTGGATGACTGAAATTTTGAATATCTTTTATGATAAAGGCATGGTTCCTAAGGATTTTACCAGAGCTATTGTTATCCCTATTTTCAAAAAAGGTGATCGCAGTTCTTGTGATAACTATAAGGATATCAGCCTACTCTCTGTTCCAGGTAAAGTTCTTTCCATGATTGTGCTTAATAGAATTAAGAATCTGGTTGACAGTCAATTGCGTGATGAGCAATGTGGATTCAGAAGTGGTAGAGGATGTGTGGATCAGATATTTTCACTTAGGCAGATTCTTGAGAAATGTTTAGAGTTTCAGAAACCTTTGGTTGCTAGCTTTGTTGATTTCAAAAAGGCTTTCGACTCTGTTGATCATCATAATTTGTGGTTGATTGTGAGATCATAAGGTATACCAGACAAGTTAGTTAACATAATGAAAGCTCTCTATAATAACACTGAGTCGTGTGTGAGAGTTGGTAAGGTTTGTAGCAATTGGTTTAGCATTACTTCTGGTGTTCGACAAGGGTGCATTTTGTCTCCTTTTCTCTTTAGCTTGGTTATTGATTACGTTATGCGAAATTCACTTCAAGGGAAAGATTTTGGTGTTAAATGGGCTGGAGATACTAAAATTTCTGATTTAGATTATGCTGATGATTTAGCCCTTTTGGCAAATGATGTTGATGAGATGAACTCTTTCATTCGAGCTGTTGATGAGACTGGTAGTAGAGTAGGTTTGGTTATAAACAGAGAAAACTAAAGTGATGAAAATTGGTCAGACAGTTTGTGATTCAGTTAATCTGAATGGTTGCAGTCTTGAGCAGGTGTCAGAGTTTAATTACCTTGGGAGCTATGTAACAGATAATGGTGATATGCGGCATGAGATTAACTGACGAATAGTGATTGCTGCCTGGACTTGTAAGAATCTATGGAGAGTGTGGAGAAATAGGCGTATACACCTAAAGACTAAAATTAGACTGTATAATAATTTGGTTCTTTCTAGGGTTAGTTATGGTAGTGAAACTTGGACACTTTGTAAACAAGATAACAGGAAACTAGATGCTTTTGATTCCAGATGCTTACGCAGTATCTTGTGCATTAGGTGGTTCAACTTTGTAACTAATGATGAGGTTAGGCAAAAGAGTCTGCAACATCCTTTAAGCAGCATAT
The DNA here is from genome assembly GCA_038380435.1 of Ryuthela nishihirai. NCBI lineage: Eukaryota > Metazoa > Arthropoda > Arachnida > Araneae > Heptathelidae > Ryuthela > Ryuthela nishihirai. The sequence continues at coordinate 40,274,584 of JAWZYU010000011.1, read as the reverse complement.
TGTGCAGAGAGAGACTCCGTTGGTTTGGCCATGTTGCCCGTATTAATAATTATAGATTGGAGAATAGGGTTATGAACAGTGTGCCTAAAGGCCTCAGAAAGAAGGGGAGACCTAGTATGCAGTGGGCAGACAATGTCAAACAGGACCTTGTTAGAATTGGTGTGCAGTGGCCAGATGCAGTAGATGTAGCTCAGGATAGACTTGCTTGGAGAACTAAATTGCATGGTCTGGTTGGACCTCCGTAGTCCATGGCTGCTTGAGGATGATGATGATGAAAAAGTAAAGAACACCTTAAATAATAATAATAAAAAAATTTAGGCCCATGGCTCTGCCTGTAATTCGGCCCTGATCTAACTATGAATCAACCTTTTTCTTCTTTAAGTGCCGTTTTCGATTGGGAGGTTGGCAGCCAACAAATACTTTAATTCTCTGTTTCTTGCATCATGAATTGGATCCTCTGTGTCCAAGCCTGCCCACTCGCAAAGGTTATCCACCAACACTTTCTTCTTCTTCTTCCTTGTAGCGACTTGCTCTCTAGGACGAGTTGTGGGATGTCATACTTTTCCCTCTTAGTATATGTCCACATTACGCTAGCTTCCTTCTCTTTACAATCTTTAATAGTTATCTAGTAGACTTGGCCACATCCTGTACCTTAAGGTTTGTCATTCTGCTTCCACTTTATTTGCAGTATCCTCCTAAGGTACCACATCCCAAATGACTCCAATTTGCCTTTTGATTTCTTCTTTAAAGTCCAGGTCTCACACCCATACAGTAGGATGAGCCAGATATAACATTTAAGAATAGTGGGCTTATTTACACCAGCATATTTCACTGCCACAAAATTGGGGAATCAGTTTCAACAGATATTAAGTTATTTTTTAAAAAATAGGGATAGTTTTCGAATAACATGACTGGTTTTTCCATCATGCTAGTCGAAACCATCATCATTTTAATAGGATTTCTCTATTACTTCTCTGAGATCATTTAAATTATTGTATTTACGATATAAGACACTTTAGATGCTTCCTTTGTCTCACCAGTCCTAGTTCATAGTTTCAGAACTACCAAAATGATTTTTCGCATTTGGTTTTACAAATTAGTGGTTTTAAACAGCTATAACACGTAATATACATTGATGGCCATTAAAAGTGCAACACCAGGAAAGACAAGAGATATCAAAGCCATATTTAGTGAATACATAGCTTATGTTACAAGGATCAAATGATTACAAATACAACTCGGTTAGACTTGTGGAATGCAAAGAAATCAGTACCTTGTGTGTAGGCACCATGAGTGGCAATAACTGCTGCTACACAGTCCGGCATTGAGAGGATGAGACGTCAAATATGTGTTTAGAGAATGTCAGTCCATGCAATTTCGAAACGAAGGCAAAGTTCATCTGTTGCAGCAGCTTCTGGTGTGTGCTAGTCGTCATGAGATCATGGACAGACATGTTCAACTGGGGACAGATCCGGTGAACACACAGGCCAAGGCAGAAGTGTCACATGGTGGCTACCCAGGAATTGTTGGACGATACATGCTACATGTGGTCGGGCATTGTCCTGTTGATAAATGGCACCAGAGAGCCCCTGAAGATAAGGTACAACCACAGGCTCCAACACCTTAGTGATGTAACACTGGTTGTTCAAAGTACCAGTAATGCGTACGAGGCACGTGCATGAGTGGAGTCCAATGGCACCCCATACCATAACACCAGGGGCCGGACTTGTATGGTGCTGCATCATGCGTGTCTCACTGAGCCTGTCATCGCGGTTTGGCACATCGGCAACTAAGGTCAAAATGTGCCAGACAAGACAAATAGTAAAAAACAGATCAAAATCATGATAACCCACAACCAAAACTTAAAAGCAACAGGTAAAAGTGATAAAATATAACACAAAAGCCAATAAAAATAGAAAACGTAAAAGGGGGCAACAAGTATAAAACCTGGAAAATAACAATGGGTGTAGAAGGTCCATGTAAAAAATAACAAGGGTAACTGGTTAAAACCAGTTAAAATAGCCACAATAAAGTAAAAATTCAGAGACAAGAGCTAAAAGCGATTTATCTGATAAAAGATGTCCAAGTGTAAGTGGTCATTCTGCATTCGGACGTAAAATCATGAAAGTAAAATACAAACAACGTTAGAGGTTAAAACAAGGGCAATGAATAAAAATATGTTTGATAATTAAAATGGTGTCACAAAACTCTCACTTAGGTTAGTCGTCTGCCCGTAGAAGGAAAGAGTGTGTAATAAATGAATGACCTGAGCAGAGCAAGTACAACTTCCTCCTTGCGATTCCTGCGGTAACAAGACTGCCATGGTATGATGATAGGTTTGATCTCAAAGAGCTTGTTGGTAAGCTGTTCTGACCAAGATCTCTGCCACTGTGTCTGGAGCTCGATGGTAAAACACTGCCGCAAATCCAGATATGGAACCGGCAATGAAGAGTCAGACAGGGGAGTGGCTGACTTGGCAGCAGCATCTGACAAGTCATTGCCCCTGATATTGAAGTGACTGGGCACCCAACAGAAATGGATGATGGTTGTGGCTGCCAGATGATGGAGCTGCTGGTGAATCTTAGAACTGGGTGAGGCTGATGTCTCACTGATATCAAAGCCTGTAGTGAACTAAGTGAGTTGGTGTAAAGCACACACCAATGATAATGCATAGCCGCCACATGGTCCAAGGTGAGACAGATAGCGTGCAACTCTGCAGTGAAAATGGAACACTGCAGTGGGATTTGGTCTGCAATGATTACATCACAGCAGACCATGACCAATCCCACTAATGTGCCAGACTTAGAGCCATCTGTGAAGACAGGCAAGAAGTCCGGGTACTCAGCACGATGGCTGGCAAAGAGTTGTAGTACACAGTCAGGTGTAAAGGCCTTCCCCGTCCTGCACAGAGAAGAATCAAAGAAAGGGGAAACAGCGAGCCACAGTGGGAGTGACTCGACTATGCAATGCTACTGAGACTGGTGTTGTTGCAAACCAAAAGGACAAATGGCAGTCAGCCAATTAGTGTATAGCATTTTCCATTTTGGACTGAAAATGCAGTCCCAAATGGGATGGCCTGGCAGGGATTACGATTTAGATGCATATTGTAGGAACAACTGCTAACGGAAGAGATAAAGATGTTTCGTCGGTCTCAATGTAAAGACTCTGGACTGGTGAGGTGTGGAAGGCTCCCATGCAAACACAGAGGGCCTGATAATGGAGGGGGTCCAGCACCTTCACCACCAAATCCTGGGCCGAGTTGCACACCAGGGATCCATAGTCCAGATTTGACTGGACAAGTGCACGGTTGAGGTAGAGTCAAAGAACCCAAGAGATACAGAAGAGGACCTTGACCCTTGACAATGTTCAATAACCGCATGCACTTGGACTTGAGATGATGTATGTGTAATAAAAAGGTCAATTTCCAATCGAAGATTAGACCGAGAAACTCGGTCTCTGCCACAACTGGAATGTTACCCCTGAGCCGTAGCTCGGGATCCAGGTGAAGATTACACTTGTGGCAAAAGTGCATGCAAGTGGTCTTCTGTGGAGAGAACCGAAACTGTTGGCTGCCACCCAAACTGAAAGATTGTTCAGGACAATTTGCAGTTGTCTTTCAATGACCCTCATGCTGGATGAAGAGCAAAAGATGCTAAAATTGTCAACATAAAGGGCATTGCCTACAGATGGAGGAAGTTGTCTAGTAATAGAATTAATCTTGACAGCAAAAAGCGTAACACTCAGAATGCAGCCTTGTGGCAACCCCTGTTCTTGAAGGTACAGCTGCGACAGAGTGTTGCCGACATGGATACGAAAAGACCATGATGATAAGAAGGTGGAGATGAAGATTGGCATGTGATCTCTCAAGCCAAAGCTATGAAGGTCATGAAGAATGCCGAATCTTCAAGCCATGTCATACCTTTTTTCGATGTCGAAGAAAATTGACACCAGGTGCTCTCTCTAAGTTAAAATGAATTTCTGACAGCCGATTCGAGGCATATCAGATGGCCAAGAGTTGAATGTTGCCTGTGAAAGCCACACTGGGTGCTGGAAAGATTGTGGTGTTCTAAATACCAGATGAGTCTGGCATTATAATTAGAAGGAATCTTGAAATCATTTCCTGGCTTGGGAAAGGCCAAGATGATGGTCTCCTGCCAGGAGTCCAGAAACTGTTCCTCGGGAAAAATGAGATTGAAAAGATGGAGCAGCAGATTCTTACTTGATGGTGAGAGATGTTGGAGCATGGCATAATGGACATTGTCTGGCCCAACAGCAGATGCATGAGAGATGTGCAGAGCAAGACGAAATTCATCCACTGTGAATGGCCTGTTGTAAGGCTCCAGGCCATTCAAGTGGAAGGACAGCAGAGAGCACTCCATCCTGTCTTCTGGGCCAGAAACTTGGAGGAGAAGGAAAAAGATGAGATGGAGGAGAATGACTCCCCCAGAGTGTCGGCAATTGCTTTGAGATCAGCAATTGCCTGTCCATTGTGCTCCAGGATCGATAACGAGTGGGATGTGTAGTTCCTACCCATCTTCCTGACTTTATCCCACATGACCTTAGAACTGGTTATGCAGGTGATAGAAGAAGTGTATTTGATCCAAGATTCCTTCTGGCTCTGGACGAAACACGATTTTGCCTTGGCACATTTGAATGCTTCAAGGTTGGGGGATGTCAGATATCTCCGAACCCCCCCCCCCCCCCCCAAGCCTTGTTCTGAACCTTATGAGCTGCGGTGCAATCTGGATTTCACCACGGTTTCAGAAAACAAGGAAACCGTGTTAAAGTTTGAGGAATTGTTGATACAGCTGCATCTATGATACAGTCCGTTATTTCTGCTACTGCCACATTGATGGGCTCCTGGCTGACAGAGTGGTTATTGAGCTCAAAACCACCCCAGTCAGCCTGATCAAGCCTCCATCATGAGACGTGCAAAGGGCTGTAAGTTCCCCTCCCATGGGAGATGGTACACACCACAGGGAGGTGATTGTTTCCATAAGGGTTGTCCTCGACCTAACATGTAAAGAGTGGAAGGATCGAAGAGGTGCAGATGGTGAGGTCAATGGCAGTGAAGTACGTACTGATACTGGTGTTCAACAGGGAGAGAGAAGGATCAGAAGCCATTGCTCTAGGACCAGCTGGTGTCAGCACTGCCCCAAAGTAGACTATGTCCATTGAAGTCCATGATAAGGAAGGGGGGCCGCAGTTGTGAGAAGAGATCATCTAGGTCTTCCTGGAAGATTATACTTCCAAGTGGAAGATATATCTCCAGAATCAGGGAGAACCCCACGAAGAGGCAGATGGCTACCACCTCTAAGTTGGTGGTAAGGGGTACGACCTGGAATGGAGAATGGTTACTCACGAGGATGACAACACCCCACAAGCTGGACCATCAATGGTGACTAGTGAAAAGTGCCGGATCGTGGGATCTGTGACTGGCTGCAAGTATCCTCCTGCAGGCACACACAGATGGGCTGTTGTGCCTGAAGGAGGGCTTTGATGTCATCAAGGTTCCTCTGGAATCCATGACAATTCCATTGTAGGAGTGTGGCCATCTCAGGACTTAGAAGAGTGGGCAGACGATGAATTCCTATTCAACTTAATCGCCACAGAGGACGGTTTAGTGAATAAGGGGTGGTCTGCATTCATGTCCTCAGAATCGTCTGAGGGACATGTATCGGCGACTCCAGTGGGGGTCCCTTCGGTTTGGAAGGTCTAGCTGTCTGAGGATGGGAAGGAGGAGGCCTTCCGGTGGAGGTGGAAGGCTGAGTTGCAGGAATGGAAATAGGAGTTGATGTCAAAGTTGAACCAACCTTGGTTTCACTTGCATCAGGAGATATCTCACTGCAGGTGAGAGATTCAGTAGGAGTACACTGATGTCAGTCTGCACCACCACTGAAGTCACTGGAACGATGGGCTTTCCAATGACTGCACTGGCATAGGATACTTTGCCAGGTGGGGAGGGTGGTGCAGCGAGGTTTCGAAATATATGGTCGTACCTCACAATACATACAGTCATAAATACATACAGTGTGGCGTATTGAAGGTTATAATCAGTACCCAGGTGGGTACCAATTTACCATCACGATGTGTCGAGACCCCACTGGGTTTCGACACATCGTGATGGTAAATTGGTACCGTTGTTACTCCTTGGGGAGTGAGCTCTGAGAAGATTTCTTCCTTGGTGACTTTGAGAAGGCCCCACTCAGTTATCACACCCCAAGCGGAATTCAAAGTTTTGTGGGGAGTGACCTCGATGGCCACCCTACTAATCTCTCTGACTTTCAGGAGCAGTTCCGAGTATTTGGAACAAGTGGTCTCAACCTGCAAGTCACCAGATCGTAAGCGTTTGACGGATTTTGGCTCTCTCGCAAGACCTTTCCAACTTTTGTTGACAAAAATGGGAAATGTCCCCAGGTACCTGATCACCCATGGAGTGGATGATCAGGAATCTTGGGAATAAAGACACAGACAAAGAAGGTGATGGTGTAGATGACAAAGACAATGAAGATGGGGGCTCATGTTGAGCCCTCTTAGCAGCATCAATGGAATGAATTTCATCTTCATTTTGTTTTTGTGTGGTTTAGTGCCCGCTGTCCCCACCACACTGGTCCCACCACATGGAGCCCAACAAGGGGATGCCCAGTCGGGCGTCAGGGCTACACAGGCACTATACCCACACAGACAGTGAGCCAAGCTTTCACAAATAAATAAAAGGAAAATGAAAAGAGAAATGTGCGAAAAAAACTTTTCTTCAGAAAAGGAACTAAGTGAAAAATAACAAAATTATGAACAAACTGGCCAAACAAAGAAAGGATAACTACAAAAGAAAAATAAGTTGCGAGGAAACTCACAAACTGTACCCAGATGTATGCAAGTTACTCACCGCTCTGCACAGTTGGCCCTAGCAGGACCTGCCCACTAGCCGACTGCTACTAGGGGGACCACCAGAAGACAGGACCCCCTGAGCACTACCAGAATCCTCCTTTCCCGGGACAAAGTCTCTGTGCACGGCAAACATGTGGGCAAGTGTTCAGGACCTTGTGAAGGTACCCGAGCCAGCGGAACCTTCACAGGATGGTACCCTCACTGGACAGGAACTCACACCGAGGGTTCACTGCAGTACTGCCAAATATGGATTTGTTCATCATGGTGCTGCATACTGAAGCGGGATTCATCTGAAAAGACGATGCGATGCCATTCGCACATCCATGCACGATGTTCTTGACACCATTATAGTTACATACACCTGTGTTGTAGTCAATGTTAGCTGAAGTAATGGCCGCCTAGCAAAGATGCTCCTATGCTGCAGATGACATCGAACTGTATGTACAAACACTGGTTGATGTGCAACACACCCTAACTGTTGAGCTAAGGTGTGATGTGGCTGTATGATCATTCATAGCCATGCGCAAGAGATATCTGTCCTCTCGTTCATTTGTGTGACAGTGACGTTGAGATCCGTCACGTCAGTGAGTTCATTCTTTCTCTACCCACTGATGCCATATTCTCATCAGTCACAGCAGTTACATGAAATACATATAAAAAACACTATGCATTAATCGAAGTATAATCGTAAATAAGAAATAAAATTTAAAATATGTCAATCAAGCTAGGACCCTTTTATCATTTCTTATGAGAAATTCGTGTTCGATTAACACGATTTCACTTACGATTTATTTTCAAGGACTAATCTATCGCGTTAGTCGAAGTTATGTTATGAAGCTAACTAATCTGGGACATCAAGCCACTTGAACGTTTAAATTAATATCTAAAAATTACCTGTATCTTGGCTTTACTGTAACCCCCTGCATGGAATATATTATTATTATATTACACTTATTTGATGATACACTCATTCAGCAATGATTTAATACTTTGAAAGAAATCAACTCATATCAGAGTAAGCTACAGCTACCAACGTAGTTTAAAAATTCGCATCATAAGTGAAGTCGTATTCAAGAAAGAGATTAAACATCCTATTTTGATGTATACGTATATTACACACACAAAAGCACTCTAAGAGACAAGTCATTGCTCCTTTCGTACCGGACTTAAATACCATATTATGAGTATAACTCGATGTTGGAAATTACCCGCGACCGAATTTTGCATAGAGGAGTTGATATAAGTTCATTCTTTCTCTGTGTGACATCAGACAGCATATGTCATGGTCTTATGTATCAAGGTGACTTTGCATAAAGACTCAGTGGCGTAGTCAGAATTTTTACAACGGGGAATGGGATTGAAAATATTTTGTTAATGTTTTTAGTAATGTAAATTGCTGAACTAATGATTCTTAGAAATAAACTTTCTCTTGTTTGCCCTAGGGAAATTTTAAGTGGTACTTGAGCCCTGTATAAAAATTATAGGTGAATAAATTAGAAATAATTATTTTTGGCAACTGTAATTTTGCATCAGCACAAAACTGCAACAGCGAAATGAAAGAAAGATGGAGGTTAAAAATACTAAAGCTCTGGAGAGTAGTTATAACCGTAATGGATGCTGTTACATTTACCATTCTTCATAAAACAATATACTGAAAGTTTTTCTTGCTGCTACCATAAAATGATAAAGTCATCATTTAGGCCTTTATATTTAAAAGCACTCAATATAATATAATGCCATAAAGGTGGTAAACTAAAATGTTCAAATGGAAGCAAGTAACAAAATAATCACCTTTTCTACCTGGTCCACTAATCATGCACTTGCACATTACTTATGAGTGAATGAAAGACGTTTTCTTGCAATTGAACTTTTTGGTGAGAAGAAACTTTATCGTGAAAGGCATTTGTGGAAATAAAATACACTTTATTTTGCTTAACCCTTTAGTGTCGAAGTATGTTTAATATAGGCTACAGTTTAAAATCGGATATTTGACAGATTTCTGCTTTTTATTAGACATAAACAGTTTAAGTTAGAAAGTTGAAACTATCTGCAGGAATTTTTAGCAATATGAATTAAGCACCGAAATAATAAAATGGTTCATAATGAAAAATTATTTAATACCTTAAACTATAAAGTGTCATTCTTTCATACAATTAAATATAGATAATGATTTCTGACGTTATTCACACACATACACTTCGTTTCTTTTTCTCTTAAGGTAGTGTTAGAAGACATAAAGCACTTCCTATTATAAGTCATATATAATTTGAGAGCTCAAGCAAGGGAATGAGAAATCTTTCATTGACGACCAGATCAGACAGTGATTCCAATATAGTTAAAATACCATGACGGTCACTTTTGTTCATGGACTAGAGGAAAGTTTTAATCGGCAAACATATTTGACATTATAACGTTCTAACAGGTATCATTATTCTTACACATTAAGTTTTTCAAGACAAATTTATCCTCGATGTGAGCCTGAGCTCAAAAATTCTTGGTGAAAAGTTCTTGCAGCATTTTAATAACTTTTGCAAGTACTTGAAGGTTGACGTTGTTCAATCCACACGCCATTTTTTTTAGTTTGAGAATATTTTTCAGTGAAAAGCAGAACCGAAGGCATAAATCACATTAGACATCGCAAACATATACTATACAGCAATTGGCTTGAGTTTAGGAAAAATTTATACCGCTGTTAAATGCTTCTGAAATTTTAAAGTTCTCGACCTGGGTGCGTATTGGAGAGTAGACTTTGTCCAGCCTTTGTAGTGTAGTTATTTGATGTTTCAAATCAAGTGAGCTTAAGACGAAATTGAAAGTCATCGGTCAGTTAAAAACACTTTAACTATGAAACAATTTCCCTAATCAATTAAACGTTTTAAATTAAAAAACTTAGTTGCCTATGTGCATTAACAATTCTAGTTAAAACCGTAATATACTCATATAATTAAATTCAATTTTTTAAGCCATATTATTTTTGCAGATACATATTTTGCTGTATTGAACGAATAAACATCATGAATCTATTCAAATCACATCGATCAGTTAACCACAAAATCTTAAGTGATCCAAGCTAAGCAACCCTGATCAATTATATAGATGAAAATAAATAAGATTATGACACAGAGCAGTTGCCGATATTCAGGATCAAGTCTCATGTTTTTTATATGGAATTTATATGAAGCATACACAAGCAAAAAGTATGTCATATATAGAGGGCGTATCTAGCCAGTTTTACGTCCGCTGCAAGAGAGTGGTTTTTTTTTTTTTCCGGGGCAAAATGTTATTTTGCGCCTTACTGAATACAGGTTTTCCCCCAATCACGGAACCCCTATATATGGAATTTCACACGGAAATTGTATCTCAGTTCCCAGTTTCGTTATAAGGCAAAAATTCTTAAATTAAGGAAATATTTTGGAAAAAAGATTTTAGAGCTACAAATACAACGATAGACATCAAAGATAGTGCCATGGTTCCAGAGTGCCACGGCCGGATTGTGTATATGGTGATGGTGCCATTGCTGTATAGTATATGTTTGCGATGTCTAATGTGATTTATGCCTTCGGTTCTGCTTTTCACTGAAAAATATTCTCAAACTAAAAAAAATGGCGTGTGGATTGAACAACGTCAACCTTCAAGTACTTGCAAAAGTTATTAAAATGCTGCAAGAACTTTTCACCAAGAATTTTTGAGCTCAGGCTCACATCGAGGATAAATTTGTCTTGAAAAACTTAATGTGTAAGAATAATGATACCTGTTAGAACGTTATAATGTCAAATATGTTTGCCGATTAAAACTTTCCTCTAGTCCATGAACAAAAGTGACCGTCATGGTATTTTAACTATATTGGAATCACTGTCTGATCTGGTCGTCAATGAAACAAGGAAACCCAGGCATCAAGGAAAAGGGCCCCCTTTGATACCTACTCATACCTACCTTGCATTATTTTAAATAAAACTGACATTCTTGAACTGAACAAAACTTTAAATTGGTAGCAACAATAATCAAACAAAAGTGGTATAAGTTTGGTACAAGTTGAGTATCCCCAATTCGAAATATTCAACTTCTTCATATTCCTATCCCTTTGGGATAGGAATATGACTCGCTCCCCCCTCCGTGGTCTATCGTGGATTTTGAGACCCGTGGTCTCTCCCTAACGCAAAAATTTCCGCATCTTCCGTACAAATGGAGAGTTAAAAGAGGGAGATTCCCTATGGCAATTCCTTATGGCATGAGTAGGTAGCAAAGGGGGCCCACATAAGGATAAATCGCATTTTTTAGTTTTACCCTCGAAAGTGTTTTAAAACAAAAACTTTGGTAATGAGGCAAATGACACTTAAGGAAATATTAAAAAAGGCCAACCAACACGTCTCTTCTTCATCCCTGGAGAATCCAGTTCTTGATCCATCAACCTCTTTTGACGTTCCTTCCCAAGATGGAAAATAAATGCATTTACATTCTTTGTTTGTTGCATTTATATTCATATTTTTTTAGTCATATAAAAAGATATTTTTCTGGAAGTTCGAATTTTTTTCTCACTTCTCTTCAATTACACAATATCATGTATTCCCAAATCCGAAACATTCTCGTTCCCAAGCATTTCTAATTAGGGATACAAAACCTATAATTCTATTTTTTTTTACTCATTTATGTTTCGTTTCTGATAATATGGGGTGGGCAAAAAAATTTTAAGTTCTAAGGGCCGTTGTTCAATCTTGCCTCGCGGAGTGGTAACCACCGAACTTTATTTTTGGATTATTTCATGATCTCTATCAATTCCTTTCCCCTGCAGAGCGTTTTTTCAATCTTTACGATATACTACTTATGCAGGACATTCAGACAACTTATTCAAGCAGTAGATAGTGGTGATAACTTATCCATTAGGACTTTAGGCGAAACTATAACATTAAGACTGCACTATATCAGTGTTTTTCAAACTTTTTTGACCGCGACCTACAATAAGAAATACATTTTACATCGCAACTCGGACTCTGATATATTTTATTTCATTAAAAAAATGCTGGTTGTGACCAACTAAATTGATTTCACGCCCCACTAATGGGTTGCGATCTGCAGTTTGAAAAACGCTGCACTAGACAATATTACAGAGGTATGAGCTGAGAAAACAACCTCAAATATAGTCAGAATGTATTCACGGTTTTCGTGCATTTTCAGAAGTGCAGTATATATATTATAGCCATATCACATTCTGTTGGCTATGAGAAGGTAAAGTGTCGGACGTGGATGAACTTTCCTTCCCAAGATTCTCAAGGAAAGGAACTTTCAAATGAGGATTTCGTTGAGCTTGAACAAGAGGAAGCAACAGCTAAAGATGAGCCAGGAGAACCGGAAGAAGAGACTCAATGCCAGTTAACGACTATGCTTTTGTAGGAAACTTGTTCATGAAGATCAAATGATGGAAATCTTCAGGTAGAATGATCTTAATCGTGAAGGAAGACTACAGTTCTTTAGAGTGCCAAGTAATCTACTCAGCAATTATAAGAGACGACGATAATGGGGAAAAAGATAACGCTGTTATCCGTTTTTTGTCAGCAACTTTATCACCTTTTACCCACGATAATGGCAGAATCACCTGACAGTAATGATATAGTTGAGGAATGTGCCCCTTTCTAAACCACCTTCTAAACTTTTTTCACACCCCTAATTCACCTCAAGTGCTGTTCAGCAGTTTTGGGTATAGTAGAATTATTTTTGCAGTTACTTCTCAAATATCTAGTGATTTATATAAAAAAAAAAATCAATGCTCATAATCGGCTGGTTTGCAGTTGCTCAGATTTTTTTTTTGGAATAGATCAAATTAGCATGGCAATGTGTATCAGGGCAATTTTTTTTATTAATTAAAAACTTTATATATTACTCTATTGATTTTGCATTTCATTCTTCACAATATTATTACATCTCTACCTTTGTGCATACACAATTTAATTGTGGTAGTTTATAAGATAATTTCGATGCACAGACAAATAACCTCCTCTATACTTGTAACGTGAGGTATCTATAAACAATCGAAACAACGATAGGGCATTGGTAGTGTTAAAATAGTGTTGTTTTTCTTTTTATTCAAATCATGACAGGATCAAAAATTGTGTTTATATGAGCTTTCGGGTCTAAAAACATTTTTTGTATACGAACGCATCTATTATTACATAATAAGATTAAATGGGGAAATAGAATCCGATGGAAATTCGTTTTTATGAACTCAATTTTTTTATGAACGTAACTCTGCCGCAAATAGGCAACTATCTGTAGTGAGTTTAGTTCCTTCAGTTTGAAAGCAAACTAAATGTTTTCGCTTTGTTTACTTTTTCCCTGTTCCTCTGCAGATATTCGACTTTTTGTTTTTTAAAGATAATTTAAAAATTCTTTTTGGGTCGGATATAATAAATATAATACTAATATCCCCTCAAGCAGCTGCTTGCCACATAGGTCAGAGTAAATTTATACGCCATAGTAGAAGATCTATGAGGAAGACGATACCTCAGCAAAAAGACAACACAAACATGCCTTACTCGGGACTCGAAAACAAGTCCTTTTGATCAAGTAGCCAAGCGCACTAACTACTTGGCCAAGGGACAGTTGGATATAGGTAGTGATAAAATATTACGATTAGCACTTTCCGAATATCCCAATAACATCCTATAATGGTGGAAAATGCCACACGATCTGTTTGTAAGAGAAATTTATTTACATTGGCAGCAATGATTAATCACCTTGATCCTAGAGAAATGTGTAATATTTTTGTTTTAATAAAAAACCCTTGTGTTGTATGTTGTTACTTACTAAAAAAAATATGTGGATCCCCGCATACGAATTTCTGTTAACAAATTGTCTCCCATATGCCCCATTGACTGACATATGAATTACACCGATTTCCATAATTTAAGGGAAACTCAGAAAAATTATGATAAACAAAAAACTATATGAATGATTTTAATGAAATTTGATGAAAACACGAATTACAAATGCTAGTTTTAGATTGACATAAAATATTTTACACTAGAAACATTTTTCCACAAAAAACAACACTTTCAAGAACTTGTCCAAAAACGAGGTGTCAGAATGCAATGGGCAAAGTTCTTCAATAAGCAGTGTGGTACCCTTATAGCAATGCAGGCACGACAGCGATGTTCCATGATATTTATAATGTGAATCAGCTTAGTAGGGAGTAACGAGCATTGTTCCTTTAAGGCAGTAATAAGCTCCCCGTTTGTTTCAGGTGGCGGGTTGTGGGCAGCAACACGTCTCCCTAGAGCATACCACACATGCTCAATCGGATTTGGTCGGGTTGTTGTTGGGTTGTTTTACCTCTGAGTGGCACTTTTTTGCACACCATGGGCTAAATGGCCAGGTCACAAGGACCCCGAATGCTCAGAGAAGGTTGGGGGAGGGGACCCACTGGAACAGCTGTTGGGAGACAGATGGTAGCCTCCCGTCAAGGCCATCCAGCGTGTTCTTTAACGTGCACAGGGTATGGCTCTCCCGCACACGGGGCCACGGCTTAACGTCCCATCCGACGGATGGCGGCCTTTCCAAGCCCATCGGTGTCCCCTACTGACCGTGTGCAGGGCGGGAATTTTGCGGAGATAAATCTCAACGCCGACCCAGCTGGGACTCGAACCTGGGAACTACAGATTATGAGCCTGGCGCGCTACCGACTGAGTCACTCCTGCCCCGGATTTGGTCGGGAGATGAAGCTGGCCACTCCATGCGCATAATGGTCTCCTCTCGAAGGTATTGTTCCATTAGACGAGCTCTGTGTGGACAAGTGCTATAGACGAATGTTTTACCTATTGCACCAGCATAAGAGCGTACATAAGGGCCCAGGATGTTATCTCTATACTTTAGAGCAGTGGTTCTCAACCTTTTATGCCTCACGTGCCCTTTGGTGTGTAGTAACTGGCATATTAGTGTATATGGTAATTAGTGTATGTAACTGGCGTACCCCTTGTATAGATAGATAAAACTATAGTTATAGTATAACAATGGTTATTTTTACTCTGTTACTAGATCTAGCGACTTTTGAGCTCTCACGACGTACCCCAAAAAATTTCACCGCGTACCCACGTTAACTACTTTAGAGCATTGAGGTTCCCACTCGTCAACAAATAGTGGTCCGTGCATCCATCTAAGGAAATGCCACCCCAAACACACACGCTACCTCCGCCGTAACTGTCTCTTTGATGGATGTTACTGGGATGATAGCGGGTATCTCGTTCTCTCCGTATCAAACATTGTCCGAAATCACTCAGCAAACAATATCTGGACACATCTGTGAAGAGTACTGACTTCCATTGCTCTTAGTACGGACCTCCATTACCCTTCTGTCCAGTTAACATGCATGCGTGCCCAATTCAACCGCTCTCTGCTGTGACGTGACGTGAGGGGTATATAAATTACTGGCCTTCTAGCGTACAGACCTCCCTCATAAAGCATTGTACACACAGTAGAAGCTGATACAACCCTCCCAGTGGCTACTGCAAGACAGGAAGTAGATGTCCTGCTCCTTTGTGCTGTTAATCGCAGATATCGGTGTTGTACAGAAGGCGTAACTCTAGCCCTTCTTTGGTTAAACCTCCGAGATGCAAAATCCGTGCTAAGAAATTAATTCTACAATCTATGAACCACAGATGGGTTCACATTCAGCCATCGTGCCACGTCTGATTGATTTTGGCCTGCTTCGAGCTGGCCAATATCTCTCAACTGCAGTTCATTTGGCAAATGATGTCCCACTTCAAAACACCCGTTTTTAGGTCGCTATCCGATTATGCAAATTGACGCAACTAGACTGATTTGAATACGATATGCTCACTCGGCATTACTTTACTGGTTACATGAACAACTTTGGTGAGGATCGCACAATTTTTTGGCGAATTATTGCGATTTTTCTCATTATTCCTTAATTTATGGAAATCAGTGTACTTACGAAGTCGCCAATTTCGGCCAAACAGTGTTCCTAAGAAGATTTATCAGGCATCAACCAATCAGTAACGCCTATCTGTGAGCTCTACTGCTATTATTTATATTATTTGCAGTGTTTCGATTGTGGGACGATCTCTCTCTTGAAGCTCTCATCAACCAGCAGCTTTGAAAATCTCGGTATCTGTACCAGCTCTAATCCCCCAGAGATTGTAATAGAAGGTAATCTTCAAAAACAAATTTCTTTTTCTACTTCGACTTCTTCATCAGCACACTAAGACGGTCATTTTTAAACCTAAGGAGATAGTTTACTGTAATACTTTTATGCTTTATTTATTGACTTTTTTTATGCTTCTACTATTAATTTTAATCTTTTATCATGTTCTTAATAACGTTCATTTGGCAAAAATTAGTGTTCAAATTTTATAAACTATGGTTTTTGGGTCATAAATAATTTCTTAGAACGAATTAAGCTTTAACATGTAATTGTCAATTAGCATAACGAAAGCTTTTGTGGAACGAATTAAAATTCATTATGCGGGGTCCACTGTATTACTATTTACTTTTCTATTAGTTCGAGTTTCCACTATTAGAGGGTATTAAAAGCGGAAAATAAGATACTTCATTCTCTTTGAAAACGAGCATCTCACATTCGCCAGAGTCGATATATTCTTCTAGTTATAAAATTGGTTATGTAATAATTTGAAATTGCGCTTTACTTTAAATTTCATTTAATCCAGGGCAGATGTTCCATTCATTCATGACTTGGCACGGTCCTGCACACTATACTACCAAAAGTGTTCTGACACCCCCAGGTAATTTGAATGGAAAACCAAATCAAAATTTCTCTACTTTGAAACAGAATTTTGAATGTTCCGGAAAATCGCACCCAAATCTTCCTAAACCTCGATTTTCAACAATATTTATTTACTATTTAAAGAATTATGGAGACCGCGTCGCTGATCATAACAATTTACCTCAAAATTTGACAAAAAAATTAATTGCTGTAACAAATCACTTATTAAAATAAATGCAATTTTAGAAGTTGGTGTAATAATTCAGTTTTCGTTTTCAAAATTTGAGCGAGATACTTCAATTATTCCATAAAAAAAAGTTTCAAAGTTAGGCAGCTTTGATGCGATTTTTCCATTTACACAACATTGAAGTGTCTAAACATTTCAGTTCATTAGAATAATATCAGGAAAAACAACTATGCATTGATTCCTTTCTTGGCAAACTAAAGGTAAAGTGAAATGAATTTAAAAATGAAGCAAATATACTTAAAGAACAGATTACTCGAAAGAAACGTGCTTACAGGCTTTATACATTCCATGAATTTTTGAACTATTTAAAATGTCAAAAGAAATATTTAACGACCTAAAATGCAATAACTGCAGTCATAACACGGTGTTGTGTTTTTTCGAATGGGAATTGTTCACAACGCCAAGAAGGGCAGTAACATCGGTATTTCCGTCATCCAGTTTATATCACTAAAATCTTAATTTGTAACGACTGATGTTAACTAATTATCATTTGATGCAAACACAAAATAAGTATTGTCTAAATGGTTCTGCGCATTTTCCAAATCATTCGAGTGAATTAAGAGTATTCGGAGAATGAAGTATTAATGGATAATGAGATTTTCTATGGATATTAATGCTTTATTGCTAGAGAATTGTTTAAATTCTTAAGGACCACAAAGTTTTTCTAATGTGGCTCCAGTGCACCCAGATGCATTGGAACATACATAGGATACTGCAAATATGTTTACTTGCAAATTTAGGATATTAGAGATATTAATTGATATAAACTTATTTACCACTACGACGATTTTAGTTTTTTTTTATTCGATTTATTTAGCAAGACGCGCAATACAGTATACATAGAATATATTGGTTGGCTGGTTTACCTATGAGCGGCACTTTTTTGCACACACTGCGCTAAATGGCCAGGTCACAAGGACCGCGAAGGCTCAGAGAAGGTTGCAGGGGAGCCACTGGAACAGCTGTTGGAAGACAGATGGTAGCCTCCCGTCAAGGCCATCCAGCGTGTTCTTTAACGTGCACAGGGTATGGCTCTCCCGCATAGGAGCCACGGCTTAACGATACATCCGACGGACGGCGGCCTTTTCAAACCCGTCGGTGTCCCCCTACTAACCTTGAGCAGGGCGTTTTGCGGAGATCAATCTCAAAGCTAGCACAGCTGGGACTCAAACCTGTGAACTGCAGATTACGAGCCTGGAGCGTTACCCACTGAGCCACCCCCGCCCCATACATAGAATATAAACTTCAAACAAAAAATTATACCTGTAAAAGCAAATAGATATTTTACTTTCACTACACCGTGTAAACCAAGGTTTCTCAACTCAAGGCTCGCAGACCACGGGTGGTAGTTACAGGTCGCTGCTGGACATAAATTACAGAAAATTAAACCCAAAATTTGCGGAATTTTTTATACTTTAATTTTTTTTAGAGAAAACTTCTTAGGATGAGTGACCAGTCTGCTGGATTTCATTTCTTATCATTTCAGTCATTTTTTCCGACTCGATTGCGTCACCCTCCCCTTCGGTTTTTTTCTAGATCTGTACATGATATACTCGTACATGGGTTAAACTTTAATATCCTAGCTAATTACAATGTGTTCAAAAGAGCAAAAAATACCTATTTACAAATTACAGATACAATTACTATAACTTGAAGGAATTGTTGAAATAACACTTTAAAGTATTTTTTAAGAAATTAACAGAAAAGTTTCTTATACTAGCATAGAAAATCTACTTTAAACATCAAAATTCTTTACTGCTCAGCATTTTATAGATATAAGTTCAGGCTCAATTTTTCGAGTCCGCCCGAACCACCGCAAAGAGCCATTAATTTATTAAAGAGAAAGAATAAGTAAAAAATGTGCTTAATTTTAGTCACTAAAGACTGATTAAAAATATAATCAAAAATATTTTTACTCATTCTTTTACAATTACAAGATCTGAAATTTAAATTATTCTAAGCCCCAGCTCGACGTTGTCTGTGCTATTTTTAAACCAAGCCTTGAGAAACACCGAAGAAAACACACGAGCTCATTCCTAATATCTTATCTAGTACCTCAAGTAACGATTGCCAGAAAACGCACAAGATTTTGCTGTCGATATGCTGCCACTAACATCTATTACAAAACTAACCATTGCATAGTCGAAATTTTCAATGATAAATATAAAAACAAATCGTTTTTTCGATGTCTGCTTATTTTTTCTTGGAGTAATTAATATCGCATATTTATTAACAGCAATGACAGAAGCAGAAAGAAATCGATCGTCATATGACTTTCTTCTGTAAATGAAATGAAGGTGTATTTTTCGAAAGATATCTTTTTTTCGATCTTCGCATTGACTCATTTAACGAAGCACATTCTAATTCACTTCGGGAATTTAATTACGTCTTATTTTTGGGCTGGGAAAGTCACTAAATCGAAACTACATTAAAAGTCGTCAAGAACCTGATTATTAACGCTTTTTTTTTTGTGCAAACACTTTTATGAATAGGAAGCAGAGTGTCGCATAATGAATTTCACTTCACAACTCTGTGCAGCAAATTAGTTCCCGGAATTCGTAACCAGAATGATAGATGTGCTTTAGAAATTATTTTTCCCATTGTGGAAAGAGTTCGAAGAAAATTATGCCTTTTGGGCTGTTTAATGTCTCGCACATATCTAGAAGTTAAATTCTAAATATCGCGATTTTTAATAAACGCGAAAATTAAGAAATAAAAAAAAAGTTATCAGAAGAAATTCGCCACTAGACTTTCAAAATTAAGTCGTAAAGTTAAATAGTTAATTAGACTTGGCAGTGAGCATTACAAGTCGGATCGATCACCAAATTCGAAACTTCGATACATCAGTTTACGCAGGTTTTTATTCTAAAGAAATGAACATTCTGTTATTGATCGCCCTGATTATAAAGTTAACGTTATCTAAAGCTTCAAACAAATGTTGCAAAAACACCAGAATTTATAATAACAATGTTTCTAGTTAACAAATTGAATCATTTAATAAAAAAGAAAATCTTCTGGTGGCCAATGTGTCAGAAGATCTGACAGACACATGTCAGTTGTTTTAGCTTTGGATTTCATTTTTGTGCACAGAGCAAGCTAAATGGCCATGTCACAAGGGCCCTGATAAGATTGGGAAAGGAGACTCACTAGACTGCTGTTAAGAGATAGATGAAAGCCATCCGTCAAGGCCATCCAACGTGTTCTTTAACGTGCATAGGATATGGGGAACAAAGCCTGTGAACATTAACTTAATGTCAGTATTACACGTCATAAAACAGACCTGATAAGGAGGCCAAACGTCAGAAGATTCTGTGTTGTTTCACCCTGGGTGGCAGTTTATATTTTGCACACAATGGGATAAATGGCCATGCCACTAGGATATTAAGGGTTCAGAAAAGTTGTGAAAAAATATCCACTGGACAGCTGCTAGGAGACAGATAGAAGACTCCCATCAAGGCCCCCATCAATACAGCGTTTTCTTTAACCTTACGGAGAAAATCTAAACGAGAAAATCTAGATGAAGAAATTGGGACTCGAACCCGGGAACAACTAAGTTAACCTCCGCCCAGATGTCAGCATAAAAAAAAAACACCAACACTTTGCAATTCGAAGTATCTATAAATAAACAGGATATCAGCTTGCAAAATTTGTGTGTATGCGTAAGTTTATTTGCATCATTATACTTCGCATTCTGTAATATATGATCTCATGATAACATTTCAAGCGTTCTGACCACTGGAGCTACCGGCCGCCGATCAAAATCTCTCCATTTAGTGATATGAACTTAATTCTACCTGCAGTACACAACTCAGATATCTATGTCAGTCGCGTTTAAAAAAGACGCAAAAAGGTAGCTCATGGTTCTTTAATTGACTTCAATTTTGATGAATTTGAAATGAAAAAAAAAAATCACTCTATGCAAAAATCGGAAAGAATCTCGGACTGAAATTGAAATACACACTCAACCCTCCATGTGCGCGAGGATTCCGTTCCTCGAAAACTTCGCGCACGTTAAATTCGCGCAAATGGAACTTAAGGAACAATGGAAAATAAGGGGTTAGGTTCCAAGATCGCTTGTAATTACATCTCTTTACTTTTTACAAACTGATTATGTAAATTACGTAGAATAATAAAAATAAAAAGATAAAAAAATAAAGATTAAGGAGAAATGCGTTTACTACATTTTGTAAAAGTTACATACAGTAGAAATATAATTTTTTTTTAATTTAACAAAACAATCACATAGATTTTGCTGCAGAGATGCCTTTATGGCCTCCTTTGCGCGAACGGTATGCACCGTGGATTCGTTAATTCCGAATGCACGCTCATAGCCGATGCACCTTCACCTGCTTCAATCCTTGAGCTCTCAATTCTCTAAGCTCATGCTTCCTCTTCTCTTTCATGGCTCCAGGCATAATTGCATCTTTTTAAAGTTCAAAAGATGAAAATAATTTAATCTAGATGTTAATGTAAACGTGGGTAAAAATGTAGTATTTGTGAACAAAACGGCTTCCTAGAATGGCTATAGATCGTAGAATCATATTCGATGTACCAGGTAATAATTTTACCCCTAACCATCTCCATCAGAAAGATATGCCTATTTGGCATGAGTAAGAACAAAATATATAAGTAAACCACCCTTAGGTGGGCTCCTAAGGGCAAACATAAGAAAAGCTAAAAATAGCAGTAAAATTGTATAAGAAACCTAAAACGGGTAGGTCTCCTCAGAGAACGATACCGTTTTAGGCCTCTTATACTTGTTCAAAAATCGTAAAGTAGAATGGATATGGCTGTCTCGGCTACTTTTTCCTTTCTCGTTGTTAATAATGACAGCGGTAACTAACTAATTTCATTATTATTATTATTCTAATGACAGTCGTAGTTATCTTCCGTTATTATAATGACAGCGGTAGTTAAACTCATTATTATTATTATAATGACAGTAACTAAATGGGTTAACCGTATTTTCGGTTCGCGTACAAAAAAAAAGAGGACATTAGAGATAGTTCGCGTAAATTTGAATTCGCGCAAATGGAACTCGTGCACATGGAGGATTTACTGTATTCATATTGGACGCGTCTGTTTCAGGACTTTAATAAAGTTGCCCTGATAAATTTTCTTATTACACTGAAGCGTAACACAGGTGTATTTTAAACCTATTGATATTCGAAATAATTTAGCTGGGTTTAGTGGCATTTTTCCTGGAATCTGAATTATTACCTACTCGTTCATCAACATATCTTCTGCGTACTCTTTTGAAGGTGATGGATCTCCCCCCCCCGCCAACCCCGGTTCTACCATTTAATCAATTTCATACGTATTCTTCATTTATCTTTCTCTTTTGTGGCGCTGAGTTAGCTTGATACTTCATTGTGTATTACAATATTTTCTTTACTACATTTTTAAATAAGTGTAAGTGAGACATTGAAAGACGCTTATTTACAAATATCGTTTGTAGACGAATTTGGACAAATAATCAATTAATAGTCCATGGTTATATTCCAATTGAATCAGTTTGTGACAGAGTTTGTTTTAGGAATGTATCAGAGTAAAGAGCTGCATTACCCCACAGCAGGTAAAATGAAACTTGAATATCGAACGCTGGGGTCAGTACAGACACGACTACCAGGTTAACAGGTGTACAGTCTAAACTCTTATATACTGCCCTACCAAAATAATATAGAATTTGCATGTTATGTCAATAGGAATCTAACTTCAAAGCTCTATAACTTATAAAACATGCATTTATTGCAAAAATGTGACTGAAACTAAATTAAAGAAAATAATCAAATCTCGATTTCTCAACAATATCCATTCAGTATTTAGAGGGTTATGGAAGTTGGAATATTTCCTATCTGTAATGCGCCGTAAGAATTTACCCTTGAAATAAATTAAAACTCAAATAATAAGCATTGTTTCAAACCATTTAATAAAATGAATATACATTTTAGAAATCTGCATAATGATTATTTTCAATATTAGAAAATCATGAAGGGTTATTTTTTTACAAAACAAGATAATTTATTGCTAAATATTGCTAGTACCCTTTAAATACTGAACGAATACGTTTGAAAATCGATCTGATTATGATCTTTAATTTATCTTCAGTCAGATTTTTCTATTAAATGCATATTTCAAAAGTTACAGAGCTTCGAAGTTAGATTTCCATTAGTAGGAGCAGTGTATTTACCAAAAAGAAGCAATTTTAACCCACAATTTTGCTTTTTGACTTACCAAATATCTAAAATGTCAAAAAATGTTTAAAAAAAGAATTAGATATCACTTAAAACATTATTTATGCCTTTTTATATATTTGATGAAAATTAAAGTATGTTTCATTATAAGCTTGTTTTTTTCCATTGAATTTTTCCACTCTGGATATTCCAAGAAACCATATAGCTGGCCAGCACTTATGTTTGCATCGAACTGAGAAAGTCATGTAATCCCTATCAGAACGAAATCGATAATTCCATTTTGATATCGTGAGTAAATTACCTAAATAAATGCGACGTTACTTTGTAAAAATATTTTAAAATCTTTTTACTGAATATTAATTCATACGATTTACAAATTTCTGCTAAAATAATCTGAAAAAAGGGTTGTGTTGCTTTACTTCTGAGAGCCAATTTTTTCCCCCACATATTGAGCTCAACAGGAAGGTCACAAAGACACCAAACGTTCAGAAATGATTGGGGGAAAGGCGACCCATTGGACAGCTGCTCGTTATGCAGATAGTAACTTCCCGTCAAAGCCATTCAGCGTGTTCTTTAACGTGCAGAGTGTCTGGATCTCATACACACGGCACCACGGTTTTAAATTCCATCTGACGGATGGCGATCTTTCCAAGCCATTGGTGACAACTATTTCATATTGGAAGCATTTGTGTCAAGACTTTTAATAAAATTACCTTGGTGATTACAAGTCCATTGATAGAAACTGCTGATTACGAGTCAGGCGCGCTATCGACTAAGCCAATCTCCACCCCTATAAAAGAAGGTTTGTTACTAACCTGTTATAATTTAATATGCTAAACCGTAGTGCTTTTATACGGGATGGAAACCGGATGGACTTGGTAATGTAAATAACCGGAAGGGCTCACGGTTATTTATAACGGTAGTGTAAATGTTTATGTTAATTGAGTTGCATGAAATGGAAACAGGAAGTGTTTGGTAGCGTAATGTTTATACGCCTTTGATTAGTTAACTTTGTAACTTTTAACAACTTTTCAGTAACATAATGAATGAGTTAAAGGAATTTTAAAATACGTTGTTTGTTTTAACTCTGAACAGCACTTTTCTGCAGACAATGGGCTAATGTAACAGTGACACTAAGGGCTCTAAGAAGGTTGGGGAAGGGGACCCATTGGAAAGCTGTGGGGACAGCTGGAAGCCTCCCGTCAAGGCCATCCAGATGTTCTTTAAAGTGCACAGGATATGGTTTCCCTGCACACAGAGCCACGGCTTAACATCCCATCCGACGGACGGCGGCATTTCCAAGCTCAGCGGTGTCTCCTTTTTGATCGAGGGCAGGAGCGGCACGATGATATATCACAATGCTGGAGCAGGTGGGACTCAACTGGGAACTACAGATTACGAACTGCTGTGCTATCAAATTGAGCCAAATCTCATTCGAATTTTAAAATAATCTGCAAAGATAAACGTAACGAAAAAAAAAAAATTTCGTTATTTTGCTATTGTCATGGTATTTTCTTTTGTAGCGAACCCAGAGTTTTAAATTCATGAACGTTTTGACTGTTTAGGGTTTCTTTAGTATCCAGATGTTGTCGCTTGTGAGAACACCCTCATTCCAGATTTATTTTGACAATAAAAAACTGATTAGTGCGAATTTGATAGATACGAAATACTTTTTAATCATATGTAAAATCATTTTTATGTATAACAACAACGTACGAGGTCGTAATTATTAATACGAACAAAATTTATAGCTTTATACAAAAGTTATGCAATAGCACTGCATTTCCTTCGTGAGCTCAGCAGTTTGTCATCAGTTGATCATACAAATAAAAGTAAGGCTTTCAGAGGAAACAGTTTTGTATCACAATACTATCCCGATTAAGTGACTCATTAGTGACGAAAAAATAGCTCGCTTGGTCACTTCTGAGACACTAGTGACAGATAAAGAGGATGCTGTAGTTTGAAAAAGCTTTTTACTAATACTTTAAAATTATATTACAGCATTAACTGTATGTTATGTTAATATTTCTATGTTAAGGTAACTACACATTTAAATTTTACAAGGCAAAGAATCCAGTCCATAGTTATACAATTATGCCTGGAATTGCAGCCATAATCTTGAGATTACAGGATGGTACCAAAAAATATGGCCACCTTCGTGATTGTTTGTCCAGCTTCCAACTGCTTTCCATTGTTTGATTCGTCTAAAAATTTTCTTTGAAGCATCATGAAGCAATTGGCTATTCCAGGTTGACAATGTAGAAGCCTGTTTTGCACACAATGGGCTAAATCACCAGGTCACAAGGACCCAAAAGCTCAGAAAAGATTGGGGGAAGGGGACTCACTAGACAGCAGTTAAAGAAGCAGATGGCAGCTTCCTGTCAAAGCCATCCAGCATGTTCTTTAATATGCACATGGTATAGCTCTTCGTACATGGCTTAACGTCCCATCAGAGACAGACGGCGGCCTTTTCTGGCCCATTGATGTCCTCTTTTCGACGGAAGGCAGGATAGGGTGTTAGCGGTGGCAAATCTCATGATCGAGGCATTTACGAAACTACTTTTTTTTACAGAGCATCTGTTTTACATATTTCGTGACGTTATACTGGATTTACGAGTTGATTTTTCCAAACTATACATTATATTACCTAGTTACGTAAAAAAAAAATCTGTTATTTAGTTTTAACGTTTTTTTTAATTCACATTTTGTTAATCCATGCTAAAATTTTGACGAGTAGTATGTATTAGGATTCGCATTTTCCGAAAAAAATTAATTTCTGTCGTTAAAGAGCGCTCAATTTGGAAAAGGGCGAAACTTTTAACAGATATCGTAAACAGTCTTCACTTATTAGAAATATGAGATTTAGGTAGTAGAATGGGGAGGTACATTTTAACTACTATGAAAAGCTCTCTCCCTCGGGAATGACGTTTTTTTTTTTTGCTTTAAGAAGAAAATGAATATTTTTACGTTGGAAACGTAATAATCATATATTTACTAGTGCATTTTTAGAATTTTCCATTAGTCCGACATCTTACCATTAGAAGGTGCTAAAGTTTGAGAATGGCAAACTTTATATTCTTTGACAATGGGCATTCCATATCCGCTAGAGGTGATTTATATTCTCACTTACTGAACACAAATTTATTAAATATGTTAAATAAAGAACTAAGAAGGCCGAAATTTTAGGTTATTTTGTTGTAATTATAAAGAATACCACCCACTCTCCCCCAGTATACTGAACAACTCTTTTAAAATCGTGTGTAAATCTTCGCAGTCTTCAGTTGCAGAGTAGTTGTATTACTAACATATTAATAGATCTATAATATTAACTTATTCTTCTTTATTTTGTATTGATAGAAATACATTTCATTATAACGTTAAATGCAACGAAAGACCAATAAACGATTTTCTTTTCGTTTGCTAACACAGGTTTTCAGATTTGGAGTAAGATAGAGAAGAAGTAAAGATGTGTTTATAAAATAAATAAAAAATAAATACCCCCCTCAAGCAGCTGCTTGCCACAGAGGTCTGACAGGAGCCTGTCAGTTTATATGCCATAGTAGAAGGTCCGAGAGGATGGCAGGCCCTCAGCAGAAAAACGACACAAACAGCCATGCCTTACCCAGGGCTCGAACCCAGGTCACTTAGATTAGTAGCCAAGCGATGATGACTTTAAGATGTGTTCACATTTGCACAACATCAATACCTTTTATTGTTACGAAAAACTGCAGCATTTAAATATTTTTACCATTTTCATTTTTAAGCATTTTGCAATTATTTGTATTTGCCATCTTACTATTCAAACATTAGTGCACTTCTTTTGGTAAATAACACGCTTATTTCAGTTCATTACTTCATGATAAGTTTTAAAATTCGTTTTTTTTTGCCGCTGATAAGAAATTTAAACTTTAGTATGGTACAAAAGTTCACATTTACTGCTGGAAGCCTAATATTTTAAGCTTTCACATATTTAATTGTAACAAGGTATTATTATTATTAGAAAGCCTGCTTTTATATTAAATATCCATTATTTAAATATAAACCTACGAAATTGCGGCGTGTATCTATAAATCATATCTCACAATATATCATTTCATCGCTGAAAATAATAAGAGGCATTTGGATTAACAGTGCTTAGAAGGATAAAACGGCAAATAAATGGAGTGAAACACTTCCTACAGAATTCTTTCCCAAACTCATTTTTAACTTCGTACGATGAAAAAAAATTATAAAGCGATCAGTGTTTTAGAAATTGCAATAAGTGGTTTTAGCAAAAAGCAACAACACAAAACTATCATTTTTACTCCGACTATAATAGTGTGCACACATTCAAGCTTTAGTGTAGAGGACAGTGTGCTCCTCCAGCAATTCTCAGCTCCGTCTTTTTCAGTGTAATGCAGAAGTTCCCCAAGTCCTAGCTACTGGCATAACGCCAATGAAAGGAGATAAAGAGAAATGTACGGGCTTGCAAGACGATAAAATAGACGTTAAGGTGTTCATTCGTACTTCTCTTCATTCGTTCGCTCGTTACTCAGAAAGGTTGGTTTTCAAGCAGAGGAAGCTCTTACAAAAGAAAGAGAACCTGTGGTTTAATGCACGCTAACTTCGCATCCAACTTTTCCCATTGATAGCTAGGACTCCAGCTGATGCTCTTGTGTAAATATACGTTATCCGTCTTTTAATTCTGTAGATAATTAAGATTTCTTTTCTTGTGCCTTTTTACGCTCATTTTAAACAGTTGTGGCCCTTCATTGCAAATTTTAATAACGTTTAAAAGGTAGTGAAAACTACTTACCGTATATGAATGAAAAATAAAAATCGGCTACCAGAAAACGAGTAATGGACATTTTATGTAGCTCAGAGCAAATAACTTTACTGGAAAGCCCTTACTTTATGAAATAAGGCTACGAAAGACAGCTCGATTGCTTTGCACTAAGTTTTAGTGTTCTTACGCAAACGAATTGAACATTTTTATTTGTTTTCTGTGAGAAAATTTAAAAAGAAAATTCTGCTATTCGTATGTTTTATACGTAACAAACATTTTTAGTAGCGAGACTAATACTGTTCAACATTGATTTGGTTCCAATTTTTGGTTTCTTTAATGAAATTAGTTAATCACAGTTTTTTACGCCGACTCTAAAAAACCTAAAAAAATTTATTATAAGCAGATTTTGGGAAAAAAATAAAATTTTACGCATTAGTTTAAACCAGTGGTTCTCAACGTTACTCATCCTACGGCCGCACAAACCATATGAATACGTTGTCGTTGGCTAATAATAACTATTATATGCTAGAACTACAAGACTGCGTTTGCAAAGTGGGCTAAACTTTTACATTTTCTTTGAATTTTGAATCTTTCCGCGTTTCAACAGTGAAGACAAAAAACTCGGGATATGGCTTAAGAGAAAAAAACAACACCTAGTTACATTTACATTGAATGCTTTACCTTTGAGAGGGGAACTTTTTGCACACATTGGGCTTAATGGCCAGATCACAAGGACTTCAATTGCCTAGAGAAGGATTCTAGAGAAGATTTAATTTCAAAGTAGGAGTAAATATGATAGTTTTGTGTTGTTGCTTTTGCTCAAACCACTTATCGTAATTTCTAAAACACTGATCGCCTTATGCTTTTCTTTTCATTGTACGAAGCTAGAAATGAGTTTGGGAAAGAATTCTGTAGAAAGTGTCTCACTCCATTTATTTTATTTGCAGTTTTATCACTTTAAGCACTGTTTAATCCAAATGGAGACGGGGATCTTTTAGGCAGCTGCTAGGAGTCAGATGGAATTCTTCCATCAAGGCCATCTAGCGTGTTCCCGTTGGTGTGCCACGTCTTCTCACTCGACAAGGCTGCTTTTTCAAACAGCGTCCTTTTTCTCATTGAGTGACAGAGCGAAGATTAGCAGAAAAAATCTCATGCAAATACAGTAGGGAATCAAATTTGGAAACAGCAAATTACGACCCTGGTGTGACACATACCCCCATAAGGACATTTTTCGAAGATCGCGGCCAGCATAGAGTCGCGATCAATCTGTTGACAAACAGTACGATAAACAAAATTACTTCGAATACAACAAAATGATTTTCTCTTATTATTAAAAAAGTAATTTTAAACTCGTATAAAAAAAGCTTCTGCATTTACAAGCAACATTAAAGCATATACTTCCATTAAAGGTGCTCGCTATTGTAATCGACCAGCATTCTTGGATTCCACCGACTTGGCACCATCTTCCCATAGCGTAAATGCTCTTGTGTATTTTTCCCCCCGTGCTCATCACTAATGGCTTCAAGGTTCCATGAAATGTCGACAACATACTTTCAGAAACGTCTTGAATCTCATTGTTTTACTTGCAACAGTGTTTTGCGATGTTAATGCATAATATACTCCCCAATCCAGATTTTTTTTTACTGCTCTCAATGTTTTCCAGCCGCTTCTTTAATTGCATTCAAAAACGTCTTTATGGATACTACTGTCTTTCAAGAACTCTCTAATTTGTGGGTCCATAAGCTCTTTTATCTCGCGTCACTTATTCTTGGCAAATTTCTGCTTAAAAAAAAATTTCACTGTCTTATATCGCAGTTTACACAATATTCCTGAATAACACTAACCAAAAAAATATATCTATTTAGAAGAATATGTATATATAGGAAGAAATGCTTAAGGATTATAACGCAAATGTCCTGGAAGATGTTCCTAAAAATACATTTTATGCAGTTTTGCTTTTTCCGCCGAACTTTGGAGCAGTTAGTGAAGAATATGGGGAAAGATTCCACCAGCCGCTATGATAAAAATTATGCAAAGCAGATGAAATCTAAATATGCTGACGACTACTGCTATAAACTGATAAGGGATGCCTCAAATCCGGTCAAAAAAACTTTCGCAAAGCTATTCTGTTATAATATTCATTACAATAACACTATTGATTTAGATTATTAGGCAAAATTTTACGAAGCTTTCTTTTAAAGACTGAGGGGACACAAAAAAAACCAAGCACATTTTCGAAATCAGAATAAAAAAATTAGGAAGACAATTCGACTTCAACAAATACAGATGCTTTTTTCCAAATAATAAGATTGTCACTAACTTTGGCATCCTCTAACAGTGGAAATAAAACTAATAGAAGAATCAGAAAATACGAAAAGAATATTTTTATTAGTACCTAATCGACTAAAAATGAATTTTTCATTTAACGCTTAAAAACACAATGTTTTTCTCATCCTCCTCGGGATGATGGAGCAAATTAACTGTTATCAATGTAACTGACCATCACATTCTAACAGTCAAATTTCAAGCGTGAAAGTTTAAAATATTCATTCCAAGTTTGCCATTTTCCAAATTCAGCGCTTTAAGACACTGGGGAATTAAAATTATTCGAATAATATATTTCGGAAAATGCGAATCGTGATAGTTTATTAGCACCTATTTTTTTTTATCTCCAGAAACATATTAGCACCAAAAATTTTTTATTCCCAGAAACCAAAACGTTGAACATCTACAGGGTGATTCAAAACTTATCGTTCAAATTTCGTGGGGAGTTAGGGAATACGTCAGGAAACCGATTTCACATAGGAAAGTATGTCCGCAAACGTCATCTACATGAACAAAATGGACAAGTAAAGTGAACACAAGGAAACAGTACAGTTAAGTGGTAACGAATGTGACTTTTATTCCAACAAGGTAAAGTACAGGTTCACAGTAGGTGCTCAAAATTGCGACCATTTACACGGACACAGGATTCACAGCGCCGTTGCATTGACCGCCGAACATTTTCAAAAACGCCTGGCATATCACGGACAATGCCTGCGGCGGCCACTATTCGTGCAACAAGGTCCATTTCACTGTCGACGGGAGTCTCGTACACATGGTATTTCATGGCCCCTCACAAAAAGAAATCCGATAAATCAGGTGACCTGGGTGGCCAAGCGATCGGTCCACCTCTACCGATCCATCGAGCTCCGAATGTTCGGTTCAGGTAATCACGCGCAACAATTGTGCTATGGGCTGGAGCACCGTATGCGAGATGCATATCCCTAGCTCTTGATGCGTAAAACGATTCATCTTATCAATAGTAAGTCAGCTCGTACACTGGTGACAGCGGGAGTGGTCGGGCGAGCTGTACACTGGTTGGGTACACACAGCGCCCTCTACATACGCATGCGTACATTTGCGGACATACTTTCCTATGTGAAATCTGTTTCCTGACGTATTCCCTACCTCCCCACGAAATTTGAACGATAAGTTTTGAATCACCCTGTATAGAAAGAGACAACAGAGTGAAAATATAGGCCTGTCTTTGGAAACGAGCTAAAATACTAAAATAATCACCTAATTTCAAGATAGAAATAAAAAAGCTTTAAATTCGTTCAGTGTAGCCATCAGAGTTTATGAATGGCAGAGAAGGGAACAAAAGAATCAAAATTAAGAGGAATAATAGGTCTTAATTGGTGATAATCTTGGCTCTACGAAATTTCAAATTAATACTGTACTCAAAAGATCGGTTTTAAAAATATAAAATTTAGGAATGAAATTCTGCAATTCTAATAACAGGGCCACAAAAACGCAATAATTTATTGCTCTGTGTCAAGATATTTGAATTTAATGACTTTGAACTCGTTGTCTGATTAAATGGGTTGTGTTGGGTTGTTTTACCTCTGAGCGGCACTTTTTTGCACATCATGGGCTAAATGGCCAGGTCACAAGGACCCCGAAGGCTCAGAGAAGGTTGGGGGAGGGGACCCACTGGAATAGCTGTTGGGAGACAGATGGTAGCCCCCCGTCAAGGCCATCCAGCGTGTTCTTTAACGTGCACAGGGTATGGCTCCCCACACACGTGGCCACGGCTTAACGTCCCATCCGACGGACGGCGGCCTTTCCAAGCCCATCGGTGTCCCCTACTGACCGTGGGCAGGGCGGGGAATTTTGCGGAGATAAATCTCAACGCTGACCCAGCTGGGACTCGAACCTGGGAACTACAGATTACGAACCTACCGACTGAGCCACCCCCGCCCCTGTTTAAATGGCATTATGAACTTCTGATAACAAAAAAAATATCGCGAGAAAAATTATTTTCAGACTGTAGTTAGCGAAAGCATTTTATGACAAATGCACTCAGAGGAATATGCGAGGCGTGAGGTTTTGCGCAGAACTATTCGACGCGAACTTAAAATTCAAAATATTGCGATTCTAAAAAATCATCTGAAAACTAATATTAACTTTTCGAGGTTCACACCTGAAATTATGATAATTATTCGATTAATGTGATTAAAACTATCAGAATTTTAAACGTGAATTGCTGCTGTAGAATAACTATAATAATATAATGTAAATTTAATGGGAGAAAAAAAGAGCCAATTGTCCGTTAAATCCACCTTTTAAAAAAAGTTTGATCTCGAAGCCTAGAACGTACACTACATTACAAAAAGCGTTCAGATACTTCGATGTTGTTGTATTTGAATGGAAAGCCGCTATCAACGCTCCTAAATATAGAAAATAAATTTTTAACGAAAAACTGTCACTGAAGATAAATTGAAGTTCTCATTCAATCTACCTAAGTCTCAATTTTCAACAATTTTCGTTTAATAATTTAAAATTATCGAAGTTTAAAATAGAACCTTTGTAGGAACCTAAACATTTTTCTTCAAAATTAACGAAATTGAATCACTACACAAACTTAAAAAAAATACATTTTAGTAAGCGATTTATTGTAAGAATTATTATTTGTGTTCCAATTAGCTTTTGAAGTAAAATGTTGCGATCTGCGACACTGCTATGTAATGTTCCAGCCACCATAACTCTTTAAATCTCAAATGAATATTGTTGAAAATCGAGGTTTACAAAACTTCAAGTGAGATCTTCAACTTAATTGACATTTTGCGTAAAATCCTTATTTTCAAAGTTAAGGAAATATGAATCGTTTTCTATTCAAATAACATGAAAATATCCCGATACTTTTGGTAATGTAGTGTCTGTCTAGCTTTTACTAAAGTTTTCTCGTGAACTTGTAAAATATATGCATGGACCTGCCCACTTTATAGAAGTCCGGTTGACTAATCGTTATGCTAATTAACAATTTTTAATCTGGGGGGGATGGATCAAGAGCATCATGCCTCCATGTTTAAAAATTCTAGTAACCGGAAAGGAGGAGAAAAAAAATATTAACTATTCATATATTAATCGCATTTTTCAAGAAATTTGTTAAAGGTCTCTAAAACGGTAGGAAAAAATGTATACCAGAACAGCGTTCCGGTTAATTCCTGCTCGATTTTGGCAGCTACAGTATTTTTTCCCCCTAGATCCGGGCGTGCCAATTCGAGTCCATGTCATTTGAAAGCAAAAACAAAGTTCAAACCTTTCGAGTTTAGTTCGACTCGACCTCAAAATCTTTCAGGTTACATCTCCCTCAAAATGTCAAAATATTAGTTTTATTTACTATAGTCTATCATCTTCAATACCTACCAAAAGTACTATGGATAGAAAGACAAAAGAATACTAAAATTTCAAACAATACGAGTTTGATTGTTTTACCTCGGAAAAGCACTTTTATTTTGCACATGATAAGCTAAATGGGCAGATCATAAGGACCCCCAAGGGCTTAGTGAAGGTTGGAGAAAGGGATTCACTGAAGTGATGTTTGGAGACAAGACAGGTCATAAGCACCCTCAAGGCCTTGTGAAAGTTGGGGAAGAGGATCCACTGAAATGCTGGTTGGAAGTCTCCTTTCAAGTTTTGGTGTTTCTTTAATGTGCAAAGTTATGGCTTTTCTTCACACAGACAACGGTTTAAACGACGTATCAGATGGACAGTGGCTTCCAGGGAGGCTAATGGATGAAACTAGTGAGCTTTTACACGTTCACTGAAATCCCATTCGGGTTGAGAGAAGAACAAGAATTAGAGGGGAAAATTCATAGTGCATGCATATTTGGGACTCGAATCTCAGAACATCAGATTACGAGCGTGATGCGCTACCGACTGAGTCAACCCAGGTCCTAAAATAACAAAGGGATTGATTCCTCTTCTTATACTGCCCTGTCTTGAAAACCATTTCCTGACACTGCGATTTTTATTACATAACATTTTAAAAGATGGGATTGCTGTACGGGTGTTAAAAGTAACTCAGAAGTTTCTTAGGATACTTAAATTTTAGATTAAATAAAAGGACATAGATCACACCTCTAGCTGCTGCTTGCCAAAGAGGTGTAAGAATAACCTGTCTGTATAACTTACTATGGAGATGATTTGTAAGAAATAGGAGACCTCAGTAGATATGACAACAAAAGGAAGTTCACATCTATGCTTTATCAGGGGTTCGCACCCGGATCAGTGGCCAAGCACATTATCCACTCGGCTACCAAAATAGTAACTTCAATTAATTAAATCCGTCGGGTGGAACAAATTATTAGTAATTTTTTTTTACTAATTTGTTCTACCCGACAATTACATTTTAAAAATGTCTTTAAATTACTTTATCGGTAAAGTACTGAATGTCTTACGGTAAGTTACTGAATGAGCTTACGGGCTTAGGAATGGCATTACAATTAGCTGATTAGATTTCAAATCGACTACTTTTTTCGTAGTTCAATTACACAATGTTTTCAGACACAAAGTTCAAATTCCCGAAGTATAAAGCGAGTCCAGAAATAACTAAATTAGTTCTTAATTATGTTGAAAACTCATAGCAAAATTACATAGCAGCGCGCTAATATTGGAGAATATATCAGCTGGTGGATAATCCTAATCAGAGGCCATCGCAGGTACCTGAACCTTACTTAGCTAGTTGGGCATCGTCAAGCCTAAACTGGAGTAATGTGTCTCAGGCAGGCCATGCGGCTCTTGAAAAAGTCCACTTGAAAAGGTGGTGCCTGAAGTTCCTACCAGCATTGGTGACTTCAGCCTTTAGCGGAGGAGGAACAGGTCTTTGCCCCATGCCTGCGATCAGGGGGCTGTTTGATATTGTTGGCCCTACCAATCTCAATAAACCTAATTTCTTTAAAAATCCTACTAATCATTTTCTCTCTGCAGGAACGTGGAACGTGAGGACATTACATAGAGATTATTCTCTTGATGTCCTCATGCAGGAATTCCAGCGCTATAACCTAGATATTCTAGGCTTGCAAGAGACCAGATGGACAGGTAAAGGTGAGATACTTAAAAATAACTTTAAATTTCTCTTTACAGGGAGGGAGGATGGAAAGCATCACCAAGGCGTGGGTCTGCTGCTCAGCAGACATGCTAGTGATGCTCTTCTAGGAAATGAGTGCATTAATGAAAGGATTCTTACCGCAAAATTTCAGACAAGCATTAAAGACTTGAATGTTATCGGCTGTTACGCCCCCCACTGAGGATGCCGATGAGGATGAGAAGGATAGGTGTTATGGACAACTTCAGGATATTTTGAATTCTGTCAAGAAAGGAGACCCTTATTCTAGGTGACTTCAATACCAAAGTTGGTACTGACTCTGACCTTTGGGGAGGAGTAATAGACCCTTTTGGTATTGGTAGCTGCAATGGCAATGGGCAACATCTCCTACAGGTACGTAAACTTAATGGTTTCAGAATAACTAACACATATTACAAACACCGCGACATATATAAGTACACATGGGTTTCACCTGATGGGCTGCATAAGAATATGATTCATTATATGTTAATTAACAGCAAATGGGCTAATACCAGGTCATATAGGGGAGCTGAAATTGGATCTGGCCATTACCTTGTTAAAAGTGTCTTGTAACTTAAACTTAAAAAGTGTTGTGCTAAGGTTAAAAAATTTACCTTTAATACTGAAGCTCTGAAAAACCCAGTTATACCTAAAGCTTACCGTGATCGGTTACTTATTCATTATGACAGTCATGGTATGCTTACTACTGAAGTTGAGGAAGAATGGGATCATTTTAAACACGCTTTTTTGGACACTAACAGTACTCTTTTAGGAAAAAAGGAGCAGAAGAAACAGAATTATCTGAGTGATAAGGCACTTGAGCTTATATCGGAAAGAAAGAACTGCAGGAATGTCCTTAATCAATACCCTACTAGTCCTAATAGAAAGCATTACAGAGAGCTTAATAAACGTGTAAAAGATCAGTTAGATGATGATAAGAATCTTTGGCTTGATGGTTTGGCTGACAAAGCCGAGGAAGCAGTTAGACAGCACAACAGCAGAGAGCTGTACCAGATAGTTAATATTTTGTGTGGTAGAAAACGGACAGGTATACATGGATTGAAGGATAAAAAAGGTAAGGTTATAGAAGGGGAGGATTCTGTCGTGACAAGGTGGGCTGAGCATTTCAGTGATTTCTAAACAATGTGGTTAGTTCTACTCCCATTGTTTGTAATGATGATAGATGCATTGGCAGCTTTAATGTTCGCCCTATAACACAATCTGAAGTTATTTTGGCTATCTCTAAACTTAAACTTCATAAATCCCCAGGGGTAGATGAAATTACTACAGAAATGCTCAGAGCTGGGAATGTTTCGGTTACCACTTGGTGACTGAAATTTTGAATGACTTTTATGATAAAGGCATGGTTCCTAAAGATTTTACCAGAGCTATTATTATCCCTATTTTCAAAAAAGGTGATCGCAGTTCTTGTGATAACTATAGGGGTATCAGCCTACTCTCTGTTCCAGGTAAAGTTCTTTCCATGATTGTGCTTAATAGAATTAAGAATCTGGTTGACAGGCAATTGCGTGATGAGCAATGTGGATTCAGAAGTGGTAGGGGATGTGTAGATCAGATATTTTCACTTAGGCAGATTCTTGAGAAATGTTTAGAGTTTCAAAAGCCTTTGGTTGCTAGCTTTGTTGATTTCAAAAAGGCTTTCGACTCTGTTGATCGTCATAATTTGTGGTTGATTGTGCGATCATATGGTATACCTGACAAGTTAGTTAACATAATGAAAGCTCTCTATAATAACACTGAGTCGTGTGTGAGAGTTGGTAAGGCTTCTAGCAATTGGTTTAGCATTACTTCTGGTGTTCGACAAGGGTGCATTTTGTCTCCTTTCCTCTTTAGCTTGGTTACTGATTATGTTATGCAAAAATCACTTCAAGGGAAAGATTTTGGCCTTAAATGGGCTGGAGATGCGAAAATTTCTGATTTAGATTATGCTGATGATTTAGCCATTTTGGCAAATGATGTTGATAAGATGAACTCTTTCATTCGAGCTGTTGATGAGACTGGTAATAGAGTAGGTTTGGTTATAAACAGAGAGAAAACTAAAGTGATGAAAATTGATCAGGAAGGTTGTGATTCAGTTAATCTGAATGGTTGCAGTCTTGAGCAGGTGTAACAGTTTAATTACCTTGGGAGCTATGTAACTGATACTGGTGATGTGCGGCATGAGATTAACAGACGAATAGGTATTGCTGCCGGGACTTTTAAGAATCTATGGAGATTGTGGAGAAATAGGCGTATACACCTAAAGACTAAAATTAGACTGTATAATAGTTTGGTTCTTTCTAGGGTTAGTTATGGTAGTGAAACTTGGACGCTATGTAAACAAGATAACAGGAAACTAGATGCTTTTGATTCTAGATGCTTACGCAGTATCTTGGGTATTAGGTGGTTTAACTTTGTAACTAATGATGAGGAGCAAAAGAGTCTGCAACATCCTTTAAGCAGCATATTGTGCAGAGAGAGACTCTGTTGGTTTGGCCATGTTGCCCGTATTAATAATTATAGATTGGAGAATAGGGTTATGAACAGTGTGCCTAAAGGCCTCAGAAAGAAGGGGAGACCTAGTATGCAGTGGGCAGACAATGTCAAACAGGACCTTGTTAGAATTGGTGTGCAGTGGCCAGATGCAGTAGATGCAGCTCAGGATAGACTTGCTTGGAGAACTAAATTGCATGGTCTGGTTGGACCTCCGTAGCCCATGGCTGCTTGAGGATGATGATGATGATGAATAAATTCTCATTCACTGACTCCTTAATATCTGAAAGAGCTGTTAGAACTAAATGTAGATGATCAAGGTACATTATATATGGCAAAAACTGGTACCGGGGTCGAGTAAAACGAAATAAAATAGATGCAAACTTGTAACTCTAAGAAAGTTTTCTCCAATAGTTTCTTCGTTTCCAAACGGTTTGGTGGTGATATTTTTTTATATTGAGTTTTATAAGCATATAATCCAATCCGTAGAGTGCTAGGCTACACATCTAAGTTCCCTAGTTGGGATCCGAGTTGTGCCAATTTAGAAGTTTTCTCTCTTTGTATTCGCCTTATCTTCGTTGAGATAAATTGCACCGACTTGGAAAAATCAATTGTCCGTTGGATGGGAAGCACGTCGTAGCCTCGTGTTTAAGAGAGCCATACCTTGTGGATATTTAAAAAAAAAGTTGGACATCATCATGGATAAGTCAACTAGCATTTGTTATCTAGCTCCTGTGAAATGTGTGTGAATGAAATGCTTGTGTATCTAGCCTAGTGGTCGCCTTCCCCAAACTTTGATCAGGGTCTTGGGGTCCTTATGATCTGGCCATTTTGCCAACTTGGAGTTGGAGTTTCAACGACAAAACAACCCAAGTTCGTCCACAAATTCCACAATCAAGTTTGAACCAACATGGTTTTATAAATAATTCGGTAATGTAAAATAACTGGTAAAAAGAACTCAAACTGTGTATTTAAAGAAATATTTTGACATATATGTAAAAAGTTTTGAATATGAATTATACTAATATAGTTCACCTTCATTGCCATTTACGTGTTTAAATCATTCACCTGACAGAATACATGTGGAGTTTCAAAATTTTCTAACAAAAAAAAAAATCTAGTATACTGTGGTCAGCAATGACAATAAAATGAAGGCTTCGGTGTTATGCCAAAAAAATCCGAAAGGTCATAAGTTTTTCCATGAATAACTTTAGAAATTATCTTCAGAAGTATTAGAGAATGAATCAACCATACAAATTCTCAACCACTGAAACAATTTT
The DNA here is from genome assembly GCA_038380435.1 of Ryuthela nishihirai. NCBI lineage: Eukaryota > Metazoa > Arthropoda > Arachnida > Araneae > Heptathelidae > Ryuthela > Ryuthela nishihirai. The sequence goes on along the minus strand of JAWZYU010000011.1, from coordinate 40,235,594 downwards.
TACACTCAAGAAAAAAGAAATATTTAATAGCAGCAATTTATTTATTTTGAAATTAAAGCAATATTTATATTATGTATTAAACATTTCGCAAGAGTTTTAGTGAAAAATATAATATTGGGAAATAGTACATGTAGTCTTCAGTTTTGGAGAAATTCTGGGATGGATGATAACTGGAATTCAATATTCCAATTTGAATAACTTCCTTAAATAATAAATGAATAATGTATGAAGTCATCATGGTTTTGATCATTTTATTCGACTTAGTTTTTTTTATTTCACTAACATTTATTAGGCAACTTTTTTAGTTTTAGGTTGCTATTGACATAGCATAGAAATAGTCATAATACAGAAAATCACAGGTAATGTTTCTGTTGCTATGGTACTTATGAATTTCCCCCCCAACAAAACCTGAGTTTCACCTCCAGTGGGTAGGAACCCACGATGCCTGATAGCATACCAATTTCTCTATCGTTGAGTTACAGTGAGCTAGCCACTCAAGACAAAACTAATTTTTCAATAGAAATATTCATTTCGCTATATCACAATATTGCTTTCCAGTAAAAGAAGCGAAATAATAAAAACGAAAATACTGCATTCTCTAACTTTGATCGGTACAGGACATCAAATGAACTAATTCTATCAGCAGCGAAAGACAAATATACAAACAAATCCGGAAAGTAAGACTACTTATCCTCTATCAAACAGGTAAAGAAACCAAAACGTTAGAGTATCATTTAACCTAGTAATCTATATACCCGTCCCGTCAAACCGCAAAAGCCACTTCTAGATGTCGCTAGAGGCTAATAAACCAACAAAAGCAGCACGTACGGATGAACAGGTCTACAGAGAGTGAGAAATGATGGAAAACGAAAAAGAGGGAGGACATGTGGGAGGATAACTGAGAGAGAAGACCTACGCCTTGGTTGCTCGGGCAACAAACTCACCATGCAGTGCAAGCCTGAGGCTACAGTTGTAGGAGCACTATCAATCGGCGGATAAGACTTCTCTCTGATTGCACGCACACTTGGAAACATTGGTAGCAGCCTGAGAACATGGCGCAGCTGTGGGGAGCAGGACAGCTGGCTCACACGTGGCAGGCAACAAGTGGGGAAGTGGGTGGGTAGATGGGCTGTGTGTGCGCGCAGACTGGCCTGTTGTCTCGATTTTATATGCTCTCTAGTCACGGGCGAAGGAAAGAAGGACGCGACCAACTGATGCGCCAAGAGCATTGACAGAAAATGCTTAGTTTTCGTTACGGGTACCTTACGCCACTCTCATAAATGCTACAGGGGTTGCCTGAAGAGTAGAGTCAACGTAGTGGTTTGACACAGAAGTAAGGTCACATCATGCTATTGAGAAAAACACTTGAACTTGGCATTTGAATCAGGGAAGGCCATAAACACAGTATACTGTAACACCAACACTGGAAAGTCAAATAGTTTTCTTGTTCCCTTGTTTCTTAGATATAGTAACATGTGCCAAACAATGGGCCATTATAAATGAGAAAAATCCGCGATACTTTTTTGTTTTCGAATTATTAACAAAAAAAAAACCAACCCAATTTTCAAATTTATTTAAAAGATTTAAAAATCTTTCTGCTCTGTATTATTTTTAGTGTAGCATAGGCAAATGATGAATTTTTCTCATTATTTGTGCCAAAAATTAAATATCTCTCGAGATACTGTGCTATAAGATTGTCAGCTTTATTAATCACACAACACGTTCTTTTTTGTTCACAACTTCTATTTCGTTACAAACACAATTTCCACTTAATTTTTCCCATATATTATTATATCCAAACTTCATTACTATTTTGGCAAGGCCCTATGATCAATAGCCAAGACTAATTAAAAGGTTAAAATTGCAATCAAAATATTATACATTTTTACTTTTTTTTTTGACAATTACAAGAAATATTTGGAATTTAAAATATTTGGAGAGCCCGAAGCCATCTGCCCTATTTTGAGCCCAACTAAACACAAGCATCTCTAATGTTGATTAATTGGTATATTTAGCTAATGGGTATTTTAGTTTCCTTAATTTTTGTATCTTTCTGTGGTGCTGAAATCGATTGCCTGGTAGGTACATAATGTAAAAGAGATATCCATCGGACATGAAGAAGTCTAGAATTCTTACAATAGATTTAACACGAATCTGAAAAAAATTTATCTAGTATTTTTAACCACTATTAAGCTGTCCTTAATCCATCGGGTAAAGATGGGCGTAGAGGAAAAATTGTCTTGGGCCAGTTGGGATCTGAATCCACGTCCTCCTGATGATATGTCAGGTGCTCTGCCGCTTAGTTACCGGCCGCCGAAATCCCTCTTCATCTGCTGATGTTATTCTATACACCATCTAGCAAACCACTGTCATTTTAAGTGCATTTGAGAACGCTTTAAAAAAGGCGTTTTGGCATGAAAAAAGATTCTTATTGTTTAAGAAACAAAAATTTAATCGTTGGGTTGTTTTACCTCTGAGCGGCACTTTTTTGCACACCATGGGCTAAATGGCCAGGTCACATGGACCCCGAAGGCTCAGAGAAGGTTGGGGGAGGGGACCCACTGGAACAGCTGTTGGGAGACAGATGGTAGCCTCTCATCAAGGCCATCCAGGGTGTTCTTTAACGTGCACAGGGTATGGCTCTCCCGCACACGGGGCCACGGCTTAAACGTCCCATCCGACGGACGGCGGCCATTTCCAAGCCCATCGGTGTCCCCTACTGACCGTGGGCAGGGCGGGGAATTTTTGCGGAGATAAATCTCAACGCTGACCCAGCTGGAACTCGAACCTGGGAACTACAGATTACGAGCCTGGCACGCTACCGACTGAGCCACCCCCGCCCCATCCAAACAGGACGTTGCCAACTTAGTAGTAGTATCTGCCCCCTGATGCCGACGTGACTGGACACCTAACAGAAGATAATGGTCGAAGTGGCGGCCATACGATGGAGCTGCTGGCGGGTCTCGGAAAGAACAAGGTGAAGCCTCACCAAGATCAAAGCCTATATTGCAAGCTATGCGAGTCAGTGTAAAGCAGATATTAACCATGCTTAGAACCAAAAGGACAAATGGCAGTCAGACTATTACTAATGGGTCCCTTACTATCACAGTCCAAGTGGGATGGCTTGGTAAGGATCGCAATTTAGATGCAGGAACAAATGCTAATGGCATAGAGATAAAGATGGTTCGTCAGCCTGAACATAAAGACCACGGACTAGTGAGGTGCCTGATGGTGGAAATTGTCCAACACCCTCACCACTGAATCCCTGGTAGTCGTAATCCAATTTCGATCAGACAAGTGCATGGTAGAAACAGAGAGAAGGACTTGATGATATTCAATGCCCGCAAGAACTTAGAACCGAGATGTATATGTGGTAAAAATGTCAATTCCATTTAAAAATGAAACCGAGAAACTTGGTCCTGCCACAATTGAAATGTAGTATCCTTGAACCGCAGTTCCGGATCTAGGTGAAGATTACGCTTGTGGAAAAAGTGAAAACAAGTGGTCTTCTGTGGGGAGAACTGAAAACCATTGACCTTCAGTCAAACCGAGTGCTTGTTGAGGGCCGTTTGCAGTTGTCTTTCAATGACAGTCATGCTGAATGAAGAACAAAAAATGTTAAAATCATCAACACAGCACTGACTATAATCGGAGTTGTCAATAATAAAATATATCTTAACAGTGAAATGTGTGACAGAATGTTGGCGACACAGACACGAAAGAACGTGATGATAAGAAGCTGAAGATGAAAATTGGAGTGTTGTGACCACTCAAGCCGAAGGAATGAAGGCCACGAAGAAAGTCGAATCTCCAGGCTATGTTGTACGCTTTTTTTTATGTCAAAGAAAATTGAATCCAGGTGCTCGTTTTAAAAATCAATTTCTGATAGTCAAATGACTAGAGTAGACAGTTACTTATGAAAGCCACACTGGGTGTTAGAAAGAAGTTTGTTGTGTTTTAAATAACAGATGAGTCTGGCATATACCATTCTTTACAATGCCTTACACACGCAACTCATCAATGTGATGGGATGATAATAAAAAAAAAATAATAAATACCCCCTCAAGCAGCTGCTTGCCACAGAGGTCTGACAGGAGCCTGTCAGTTTATAATTTTACAGAATCTTTGAATCTTTATCTGGCTTATGGGAGGTTAAAACGATAGGAAGGGAAGTCCGGAAACTGCTCTTAGAGAAAAATACGATTAAAGATTTGGAGCAGTCAATCTTTGCTCAGTGGAGGAGTATGGTGGAATAACGGACATTGTCTGCCCGACAGCAAATGCACAAGAATAGTGCAAATCATCGTGCAGCTCCTCCTCCTTTGTGAATAGCCTGTTTTAGTGTTTTAGACTAGGGGTTCTCAATGTGAGGTACGCGGTAAAAATTTTTGGGGTACGCGTAAGAGCTCAAAAGTCGCTGGATATATGTTATATACTGTACATATGTTTTATTTTATTCCCATTGTTATACTATAACTATAGTTTTATCTATCTATACAAGGGGTACGCAAGTTACATACACATTTCCAGGGGGTACGTGAAGCATAAAAGGTTGAGAACCATTGCTCTAGACCATTCAAGTAGAAAGATAGCACAGAGCATTCGGCCTTGCTTTTCAAAGTCAGAAACTCGGGGGAATAGGAAGACAATGAAGAGATGGAGGATAACGATTTCACGAATTCCCCAGAATGTTGGCAATTGCTTGGGGAAGCAATTACCTATCTATTGTGCTCCAGGGTCAATAATGTGGAAAATGTAGTTCCCACCTATTTTATGGACTTTATCCTATATGACCTTCGAACTGGGCATGTGGGTGATCAAAGATGTATATTTGATCCTAGATTCCTTTTGGCTCTGGCACCGGATAAAACGGGATTTTGCCCTGGCGTGCTTGAAAACTTCCAGGTTGGAAGATGTTGGTTATCTCTGAAACAACTCCCAAGCATTCATTCCTCTGGAATGAATGACAATTCCACTGTAGGAATGTCTCAGGTCTTACATGAATGGGTGGACAACGATTTCTATTTAAAGCAACACTGCAGAGAATGATGATTACTGAAAATTAGGGCAGTTGGCATTCATATCCTTGTAATCATCCTTGGAATTCGAGGGGCATGAACAGAGACAACCAAATATGGAGAAGATAAGTTGATTTTCTTGGGCACTGGTGATTTCGAAAGTATAGCTCTCTACGGTTGAGAGGGGGGAAGAAGGGGGAAGCAGAAGGCATCAAAAGAGGAATGGAAACCGGAATCGACATCGAGGTGGATACTGACCTACCTCGATTTTGCCTTCTCCAAGAGGTACTAAGCAACTAGTGAGAAAGGCTTAGTGGGTGGAACACTGATAATAGATTGCACTACCACATGTAAATAATAGATAGGCTTCCTAGCAGCCTGCAAAAATTCTCAATATGCCAGTGGCATTACACTATTATAATACAGTTTGCCAGATAGAGGTGGTGGAACAACAATCTTTCTTCCTTCCAGATACGAGATGTTCTGTATCGTTTGGACACACTCCACCTCTTTTTCTGTCTTCCAGTTTGGATGGTCATGCGAGCATGCATGACCATCCAAACTGGATGCAAGATGGGCAGTACTGCAGTTTACACAGATTTCCGTCTCAGCTGTGGAGCTCATTATTAGACGATGCGGACTACCATAATGAGAACAGGTAAGCTTACCCAGGCAAGCTGTGCAGGCATGACCGTATCTCTGGCACTGGAAAAGTGCTGAAGGTTGGGTATATATAATTGCACCTCACAAGGTAAGTACCCTGCCTTGATGGAATAAGGCAAGAGTGATGTATTGAAAGTTAGTATCGTGATGGGTACCAATTTCTCTTCTCGCTAAACCGAAACTTAGTGAATTGCAGTTGAAGAATATTACACCATGTGAGGAATTGAGTGATTTGTGGGGAGACAAGATGACGTGCACCCCACAAATTCCTGTACTTTCAGATGAGTTCTGAGTGTTTTAGAGCATGCAGCTTACACCAAGTCACCAGATCTTAGGTACTTGACTGAATTTGGTGTTCCTGCGACACTTTCCAAACACTTACTGATAAAACAACTCTTTCATTTCTTCAGCCTCGTCCGTAAAGAGGGTTCGACATGAGGCTCCACCCTCATCATCCTCTACATCATTACCGTTGCCTCTTCTTCTGCTCTTCAGTTCCTGATTATCCATTGCATGGGTCACCAGGTACTTGGGGATTGTCTCCTTTATCAGTAAAACGATAATGAGGGTGGAGCCTCATGTCGAACCTTCTTTATGGACGAAGCTGAAGAAATGGAAAGTTTGACTCCATGTTTGCTAAAATTTGTGGTTCACTGTCCATGGTCCCCACCCACCATGGAGTTACTAAGGGGACGCCTGATTGAGTGCCAGAACTGCAATGGCACCATACACCCACACAGCCAGTGAGCCAAGTCCTCACAAAAGAAACATGAAGACTCGGAAAAGAAAAATATGAGGACTCTTGCAAACCTATATCTGAACATGGTACCATATTGCATGGCAGCCCACCAGCTGATTGATATCAGAGGGCCATTCCAGGACCTTCCACTTACTTGAAGCAGAGGCCAAAGCAGTGTGTAGCAGACCCTTTAAATTGCTGCTCAGTTCTGCGATGAACAGGCTCTCCAGTGGCAAGATAGGCCAAAGAGTTATATCATCAGTCATGAGCTGAGGAGAGCAGAAGAGGACCCTTGAACAACTACCTCCTTTTTAGGGATACGTGTTGTAGCACACAGAAAACAAGCAGGCAAGGTTTCAGGACCCTGTGAAGGTACCCAAACCAGTGGAACCTTCACAGATTGGCCCCTCACCATGGACAGCAACTGACTGAGAAGTTTCAATATTTCATTTAACCAATAATTATAAGTATAAAGATGGGCAAAGGATTTGGATTCGTGTACCGAATAAGGAATGGGTATTTCCTTTTTGGTATTGTCTTTCTATTTAGGTTAGCCTTCCTTACAAATCTCTTGATACGCTCTATGAAACTTCATGCGGCAAGCAAGTGCTTGATGGGTAATTTTTTTTATAAAGGTGTTTTGTACATAAGTATTTGTGAATCATGCTCTATACTTTATCAAAAATTCAGTTTGCATTGTGTAAAACATTGGAAGCCCTGAAATTACAGAACTTCTCATTACTGTAACCAGTGGAGTAGGAATTCATAATATTTGTGATGGTGGGTAAAAAAAAAATGGAACTTCATATTAGGACGGAGGCTCAAAATAGGACTTGTCGCATGAGCATTAATTTATAATTTTTGCGTTTCACACGCTGTTTTTAAGTAACCACTATAACGTAAAGAATTTTTAGTTGGGCGCTTTAAAATTTATACATTAAATAATTCTTAGTTGTGTGCTTTAAAATTTATACATCATAAATCATATTACAGTTTGATGGAATAGAACGAATATTTATTCATGTTAACGTTATCAATATGTAATAATATATTTAAAAACTACATTACTATTTAAATTGCAGAATAAAATTATAATGAAATATAAAAAAATGTTGAATATATTTTTTAAATGTACAAATTTCTGATTTATTTTTTACATGAAGTTATTACAATGGTGAAGAGAGGACTCAAGTCTCCATCTCCAAAGCACCAACTGTAATACTTCTAGAACAGTGAACTAAGACTAGTACTAGATTGCACTTCAGATAGATTTGGATTAAAATATCAAATAACGCAAATAGTTCGTATTCTCATTTTTGAAGACGATCAAGTTCATAGTTTCCTCTGTAGCCCCATGTTAGACATTTTACAGTGAACTGTATCTTTCTGCTATTCTCAAAATTCCTTATACATATTGCATAGAGACAAACATTATTAAAATACTGTAAGCATATTAATGATTTTTCATGAAATAAGTGCCTGACGGTAAGTGTATATGCAGAGTTGTTTATTACCCTACAACTTGCACATACTGGTAACGAGCTGAGGAAAGAGAGCGCTAAGTGCAAAGAATGTACAAGAAATCAATCACCTCTTTCAGAATGGGCTTTACTTAGTCCTGTGGGAAGCTGTAAATGACCTTTTAATCTAAAAATCGAGCTTAAAGTTGGAACATTCGGGAAATGTTGACAACGAGCAATAGAATGTTTGAAATGAACCATATTAAATAAACGTAATTGGTACTTCCTAATTAATTTGCTAATAAGCTGACATAAGTATTTTATTCCCAATTTTTGTCTTGCTGAAAAATGACAAAAGACTAAAAATATTAAGGCGGGGTGGGCAAGCAGACGCACTAGACAGCTGTCAGGGACATAAGGAAGCCTTCCATCAAGGACACACAGGGTGTATTTTAAAGTAAATAAATATGGTTCTCATGGCCACGGCTGATAAACAGGGGCCTTTTCACCAAGGGTAGAGTCGAAGGGGGGAATAAACGAGACATTGCGGGAACTCGCAAATAAGAAAATAATAGGGATCTAGCGATCTACCGAATGTGTCCCCCCCCCCTTTCATCTGTGACTTTTTTCGGAGTGTACAGATATTAAGGACGTTGGCTAGTCAGAGAATCTGCGAACTTCGGTTAATAATAGAAACCAGAAGCAAACACAAAAAGTGAAGTCTTAGATAAAAAAAAAACGTTTTGGTGGACGTGAGATCTGCGTGGACAACTACCCAAGACCTCATTTTTATTCAGGTAACATTTTAAATTAGGCTAAGCCTATACAATTTAATGACCTTACAGACTTTTTAAAAATTACATAATCTCTGAAGATCATTTTTTTTTACACAATTCAAATTTTAAAACTAATATCCCACTTTATTTCTAGATCATCACAAATATCAGGTATTTTTGCAAACAAGAAGAAACTTACCTTTTGACGTTTCATAATGAGTTCTCAGCAAGTTTCTGAGGCGTTTAAAGAATGGCGAGAACTCCCACTGATCGTAAATTTCTTATGTTGTAACTTCGTCTCATTTCGCTAAAATTGTTTTACCAATGAGTCGACAATTTTTGCACAGAATAGGCTAAATGGCCAAGTCATTATCCCAAGGTCTCAGAGAAGATTGGCGAAGGGGATCCATTGGACAGCTGCTAGGGACAAACCTCTGTCAAAGCCATCGATATGCAACTCTTTTAAACATGCACAAGATATGGCTCTCCTGTATATGGAACCACAACTTAATATCCTATTCGACGGATGGTGAACCTTTTAAGCCCAGTAGTGTCCCCTTTCTTCCCGAGGGCAAAAAGGGGGTATCAGAAAAAAAACAGTTGGAACTCGATACTGGGAACTACAGATTACGAGAACGACAATCTACTGAACTGAGCCAATCATGCCCATAGATATCAGGCTTCAACAAAAATGACTAAACAGTGGGAACAGGGGAAGTAGTATCATGCTAATATGGTGCTATCAGAATAGTTCCCAGTGACTTCTTCGACAAATTTGCAAAATCCAATATATTGCAGCTAAATGATCAGGACAAAAAGATTCCAAGGCTCCGAAAAGGTTGGGGGAACACTCGGCAACTGTTACAGACAGATGTAAGCTTCCCAGCAGGGCCATCCAAGGGTGTTCTTTAAGATGCACTGGGTATGACTCTCCTGTGCACGGAGCCACGGCTCAATACCTCATCCTACGGACGGCGGTCTTTTCAAGCTCATCGGTGTATTCTTTTTGACCGAGGGCAGGGTGGGATTAGTGCAGATCATCTAAATGACTGTTTTAATTTTTAAGCAAACATACACACATATAATCTCCATGCAGTCTATATCACTAGGAAGCAAACAGATCTGTTTGCTCAGAAGATGGGTAGGCGCTCCATTGAACAGTTATCAGAAGCCTCCTCTCAAGGACATCCCAGCATGATCTTTAACGTACACAAGAAATTAGACTTTTTTTTTGTACGAGAGAAGGCTAATTGTTTCATCCGATGGATGGCGGTCTTTCCAAATCCATCGGTGCCTGCTATCTCACTAAGGGCAGAGAGGTGGTTAGGGGAGAATATCTTGACGCAGGAACAGTGAGAGTATAAAAAGGGATTATTAATTATATTGCATAACAAGTGGACACATTCCAATATATATATATCATGGAGAGTCAAATTCGAAGCTCTGTAACTTCTCAAATAAGTTTCATATGAAAAATGTGATTGAAATTTAACTAAACCTCTTACTCAAATCTATCTAAATTTCGAATTTCATTCGTTAGTTGTTGAAGCTGGATTATTTAGCAATATAACAATGACAGTCAGTCTATGAAATTTATGCAAAATTGACAACTTAAAGAATTACATATTTACACAAAATTCTAAAACAGATTATTTTTAAATGGTTTGATTGAAGTAATTATTATTAAGTTTTAATTTCCTTCTAAGATATATTCTTATTACTGACATTGTCATTGTTGTTAAATATTTAAATTTCCAGAACTAGTTATATATGAAAGAATGTAGCTGAAAAATCAGATTCAGATATATCATTTGAGTTCTTTAGGTTTACTCATATTTTTTTCCATAAAAACAGACTATTTGAGAAGTTATGGAGCTTCGAATTTGACCTCTTGTTGACGTAACATAACGGGGATTTTCATTTTTTCGCCCAATATCTGTATATTTAATGAAACTTTTTTCAACTTTCGAAAGTTTAGTCTAATATAGTGAAAAAACCTTTAAAATAATAAAATGAAGTAAAATTAAACTCAGATGAAGATTATTTGTGAACTTAGAACTGTCAGTTTGTAAAAAAATGCTGCGGACAAACAACACGAAATTTTCAAATTATGATTCGACAAGTAATTTTGCCAAAGATAATAAATAATACAGTTACTTGAAAAACATAACATCCATTCACCGAAATAATTTAAAATTTATCACAAAACCATATTGTTGAGGACTTGTCACTATGTAAACAACCCATCAACTTCCATTTTCTTATTTCAGACACAAGTCCTCATTTTTATCAAGGTAACATTTTAAATTAGGCTAAGCCCATGCAGTTTAATGATCTTACATGCATTTATTTTAAAAATTACATAATCTCTGAAGATAATTTTTTTCACACAATCCAAATTTTAAAGGCGGAGGTGGGCCAAATTTTAAAGACAGTGTTTCATACATGATACAATTAGTACTAGCAATACTTAGGTCAGCAGTTAGAAACACTGTGCTTATGAAATGATTTCTGACAGCATGGCTAAGTAGAACTCCTAGTTCCATTTTATTCCCTTGATTATAAAGAAATTTTGAAAATCATAGGTTGTTTCTGTGGAATCTAGCAAAGCTAGACGAGACTTGGAAGACTCCTTGGGAACATTAATTAAGGTCAGGTCGCTGATCAGAAACGGAGACCTAATGCAGGAATGTGTAATGCTTTGATTAATGAACCATTCTCATAACACAACGTCGCCTAACCGCTTACAGATTTTTTAATTTCTATATGTCCAAATTTTTCTGCAACTCGTAGCAATATAAGAAATTGTCGTATTACATGTAATACGACAATCTCTTCAATATCTTGAGATAATGAATGTCAAAAGCATGAGCCAACTTTGTTTTTTATGCCGGTATGCAAACGACAAAATCCAGGGCTAATTGAAGATTTTTTTTTCCCTTTCGTAGAGCGCCGTAAAGTGAAGCAACATTCGAAAAAGTATATTTTCTAAACAAATAAGGCCGGCACATCTTTGAGCTTTGTCGGAGAATGATTCATTTTGATAACTACAGAGTTGCTTTTTATGTCGCTAGTATTTCCGAAACATTATTAACATTCACAGAGTGTTTCTTATTTTAAGTTACGATTTTGTCGGAGTACTCGTCTTCTCGAGGTTGCCTTTGGGGAAACATATCTAAGGTAGCTGTCTATACTCAGGTCGCCATCTCCTATAAGAGTTCATATGTTTAATATATTTCTCAACTTGATTTTCGTTTACTCACTGTCAAATCCTTCTCCCGCTTTATACTGTTATCTAAAGCCAAAGTAAACATATAATATGACAATCATTCTCATTTACGCTTCAGGAAAGCGGAGAAAAACTTTCAATGGAATAATCAACTACAGTACGACGCAGAATCAAGACACCTGTAAGCTCAGTCCGGAATAGAATGCATTCTATAAAAGTGAATCCGGAACCCCGGTCAGTCTAGTTGGCAAACCCCATCAGACGAATTTCCAGCACACGGAACAAGGAATTTGCTTTCTCAACCCCATTAGTAATTGAATTTCATGTATCCCAATTTTTAACAAGTTTATTCAGAGCCCCCACCCCTCCCCCATGTTATGCAAAGGGAAAGTTAAATACAAAGTCGTAAATTCTACAATAGGTAAAATCAGATCAAAGATCGAAACCCAATATAATTTATGATTTTCAGCAACACTGGTTCAAAAATTAAGAGATGTAAGCTGAAATATTTAACAATAATATTACGTCTCAAAATGGGGACAGGGATGGCTCTTCGGTGGCGCGCCAGGATCGTAATCTGCAACTCCCAGGTTCGAGTCCCAGTTTTGCCAGCGTTGAGATTTATCTCCGCAAAACTCCCTGCCCAAAATCAGTATGGGACACCGACGGGCTTGGAAAGGCTGCCGTCCATCGGAACGAACGTTAAGCTTGGCTCCGTGTGCGGGAGAGTCCTACTTTGTGCACTTTAAACATTACGCTGAATGGCTTTGACGGGAGCCTACCATCTGTCTCCCAACAGCTGTTCTAGTGGGTCCCCGGCTCCCAACCTTCTCTGAGCCCTCGGGGTCCTTGCAATCTGGCCATTTAAGCCCATTGTGTGGAAAAAAAGTGCCGCTCAGAGGTAAAACAACTCGTGTTAAAAAAACTTCCCAAATGAAGTAAACTAAAAAATTACATCGTTATTATAAAACTTATATTCAGTATTTTACTAAAATAAGAAGTACATTTTTAAATGTTTAGATAATGAGTTATTTTCGGAAATTTTGAAGAAACTTTGTAAAATGAGCATCTTGCTGTTAAATATTATAGCTTCAATAACTTTTAAATGTTGAACGAGTGTTGCTGAAAATTTAGTTTTGGCCAGTTTAAATCTTTAATCACGTTTCAAAAAGAGGCTTAAAGTTACGAAGAATCGATTCGCCTCCAATTGTCATATTATGCGGTACGGATAATTTTAGTATAGTATCTTTGCTAAAAATTTTGTATTTTTAAATAATACTGTTCTATGCCCAAACCTTGCAATACATATTTATTGCAGGTAGAGAGTAAAAATACACGATTATTAGAAAGCTTTAAGTTAGCTTCAGGACGATTTTGAAAGCAAAGCAGAAAGTTGTGACAGTGTCTGAATTCGACCCGTACTTAATTAGATTTATTGTTCCTTTTGTAATTCTCAGGACACGTTTTAATATATATAGAGCAATTTCAACTCCGCAGTAATATGCTGCTATCTCATTTTCCTTTCACAACTTTGGCAGTCATTCTGCTAGTATACACGAGCAAACAAATAATAAAAGATGACGCGAGTTTGTTAAGTTGGTAAGAATAAATATATGCAAAAAAAAAATCTAGTACATAATCATAAAATGTTCATTTGTTTTCTTTCGTTAGTAAAGACAGCTATTGCTATAATAATTAGAACTGCTGGAGGTTTGTTTAAATATTCACATGTTTAGAGCATTTACATAATGAATTGTGCACTTTATTACAATAATGGAGAAACATAATTATTATTATGCAACGATACACATTACAGAATATTTAATATTGTTTCATCCAATATTCAATGAGTAATGTTCATGGCTGCATTGAAACAACTGCTAACCAATGAACCTAGCAAAAGTTCGTTACTAAAATAAAAACTGTTGAGCTTTATTAAAGCGTAGAATAACTTAAATATCGAACTAAAAATATATTCAAAAGATTTGAGTTACATCTATCATCTTTGTTACATAACTAAACGACAGTGTCTTGAGACTACATAGCTCAAAAAAATATACTGAATTGCATTTAGGAACAGACAAGAAATTTCAATCTATACAGAATGTTCTTTCGCGTATATAGGGTATAGTCCAACGTAAGAAACCACTGTTTAATATCCCCTGTAATGGACGGCAGCAGTCAGTGCTTCCTATATGATTTAGTTTTGGCCAGTTTATAACGATCCAATCCGATGGAATCGGATTTGAATCGTTATGAACTGAGATGCCTTGCGCTCCGAAGTTAAAGATAAAGAACTCCCGAGTTATAACAATCATACGGTGCGAAAGAGAAAAATATTTAAAAACATTATGAAAACTTTTCTAGAAACAGGATTCCAATAACAACTTTCTTTGTATTCCCAAGTAGATTCAACATAATTCTTTTGCTAAAATCTCATTACGCATATGGCAGCAGAGTGAAACCCGATAATCTATCATTAAATAAGATGCTCAGGTTATGATTGAGAACTATTCCAAAGGTTGACTTAATATGCACCGTGAGTAATGAAAGAGTATTTTTCCGAATAAGTAGGGAAGGATGTTAAAAGCGATGAAATTAAAAGAATTATTATTTACGAGAAAGGCCGCATTCAACTTTTCAAATCGTGATCAGATTGGATGAATCTTCCTTTTTTGGTTTCGTATCAGCTTAGTGTTAAGCCCACTGCTGTAATGGGAATGTTTGGAAGAGTGGATTAACTCGTTATGCAAGCCATAATTTGATGGACCCTGCCATATACAATACCAAGACTCCGAAATAAAATAATCGGTGGGAACATAAAGATATAAATTAAAAAATGAAGGTCTGAACACAGCCCACGGATACGCACTTGGGTTGCCAATATATACTTATATCTACTACAGTAAATTCTCCAAAATCCGAACACCCGAATTTTTTGACAGATATACTGTGTTCAACACAAAGATGATACCGGAAGTACTATTACATGAGAAATGTATCATTCTGTCACTCTAACTGGAAGAACAATTTATACAAGTGCGGAAAGGTCGCATTAGATATATCTCAATCGAGACGGGGGGGGGGAGGGAATGCATACGTTTCAGAAGAGATTTTACATATCATATTTGAGAAAGCTAAAAATCTGAGATTTTTGTGTGCAATTATCTACATAAAGGATAATTCAACGTTTTCATCTACTTATCGGTTGCCTTTTCAAATATTTATTTATGGGTCATCTTTTGTTAATCTTTTGAGAAAAAAAAAATCAAATCTCCCTCAAATATATTTTCGAAATACACCACTGACATTAGGAATCAGTAGTAGTTAACAAGAATGCATGTGCGTTTCTTTGGCAACAGAGTTTCATTGTAATGCGATGTAAGACAGACGCCTCCTTAACTATGATATCAACCATGTATCGCTATGCGAGTATAACAAATGCAGTTTTAAATGTGTATAATAATAATAGATGATACATTTGTCTAGTCGAACTGAATATCAACACAAAGCGTTAATCCAGTGAAAGTGCTGTAACAGCTATGCTTTTCTACCGTAGAAAATTACTTTTCAACTTATCTTTTGCAAGAATATTAAGAGAATAAACAAAAAAAAAATGAAACACACGAATGTGCCTCAACCACGTCATGTATGACAATGCCTGAGATAACCTCAGTGGTTGAAGATCGAGCCATTTTAAAAACCATTCATCGGATCATCAGACCTTTTTCCAGTCGTCCACGCTTGATGTGCAACCATGATTGGTACCACGCAAGCCGCAGTTTTCTGTGTTCCGGATACCAGTGGATGTCGTTTTGTGAATCTATTCTGATATCTCAGAGGATGGAGTTCAATACATTACTGTAAATCTGTTATGACTTCATTGTCAAGACAAGAACTGCCATTCATAAAGAGAAAGTTTCTCAACTGTTGCCTGCCTGTTCGCCTGCAAAAAAAGACATTTAACCTGTCTCATGGATTACGAAAACTTCTTTAATTCAGTACTTTACAATACATTCATGTGTTTTCCATCACAATTCTTGTTCTTACTGGTTGTTTTTCGTTCAGTGTTCCAGTTCCTCATACATTTTTACAAATACCCATGCAACCATGCCATGTGTCATAAGGAAATTTGTAATGTTGTTGGAATTTAAAATATGCTCGGAACAACCAAACAGACGTGCTGCTTCTGATACAGAGGAACCATACACTGAAGCATCATACCTTTCAAATTGTTATAAATTCGGTCCGTTATTTGTGTCACTTTTAAATTTACAATATCTCATAAACTTCACCACCAATTCAATGCTATCACTGAAGGGGTACACCAGCTTTTATCCTGTTCGTACAGTTCATTAAGGAAATTTCATAATTCAGGGGTTATGATAAATTTCGGTGGAGCATATTTTTAGCATGTACTCCAAGACGTTTATTACGCAAATATGAAACTACATTTTCATGTCCATGCAATACTGTGTCATATACCTACTAGATAGCACACAAAAGTTTGGGTTGCATTAATTTTGAATTAACCTATATAATATCATTTTTAACACCGGATAAGGGAGGCATCTGAAAATGAAAAATCTGAGTGTCTAACCGAAGATGTCAGCTCGGATAAATTCGGAACTAGAAAGATAAATTCGAAGGTGAAAATATTGCAATAAATATTCGCATACCCACAGCAGAGAACACAAAATTTCACCTAAATTATTTAGTTAGCTAAAACTTTTACTCTCTACACGTTGCTTTCAAAGTTAGTGTGCTATATGAATAAATATACGCTACTCGCCAATAAGCATTTTTAATTTGTCAATAACGAGAAGAAAGTTTTTGCTCTGCAAAGACTTTCTCATGACAGGTATCAATAAATTGAGAATATATACGAGTTCCTGGTTCTACTACATACGATATTTTGTGATCGGTGTTGGTTTCTAGTTTATAACTTTATAAATATACATGTCAGCTTTCTGCGACAGGAAAAAGCCTCGAAAAATTTACTTTAAAACTTATGCCCGTTATTAATCCGGCAACCACAAGGATTTAAAGCCTGAAAAAATTGTTTCGTTAAGCAAAGTGAGCTTTGCTGACTGAAAATCGAATGTTACGGGCAGATAGACTGATGAAAAAAAGTGCAGTGTGATTTGGCAATCAGAACTGTGAGCAAAAAATCAGGCTTCACTGGCAGTTTCTGTTCACGGTCTGACGAGCATCGTATATGGCAGAGCAATAAGCGAGCTGCAACAGTTGACAGCAAACCCTTATTTCCTCGGCTGTTGACTTGTTACCCGCTTAATCTCCGAGCATTAGCTCACCGTAAACTACTGCTACTTGAGGACAGCTGTGCATGAGCACCTGTAATAACGCGTTGAACTTCGGAAGTAGGAACAGCCTGTTGGAGTTGCCAACGGTTTCGACGTTGGCAGGGCCATGTTGTAACTCGTCGCATTAGTATAACAGCACCCATTTATAATCAGTGATTTAATATAGTTGTAAACTCGGTAAGTATTTTGCACAAGAGACCAATGCAAAAGCAGTTCTTTAATTCAACATTTCTTTGAAAAAAATAATTTCACCATGTGACGTTATGGAATGTAAAAAAGGGACACAAAAGTATAAGTGTTAACCAGACAAATTATGAACACCTGTAAAATTGAAAAAATAATTTTGAAGTAATGAATAAGCATAGTGAGCATTCCCATTTATTATCACACAATTCACCCGGTAATAATTTTCGATTAAGAGTAATACTTGCAATCTGGGGATGCCAGACTTGTAACACCAAGTTCACACATTCGAATCTAAACTGCCTACATGTCTACGCCCTACCCTTTGTGAGGAAGTAGAACATCGATTGACTCGGAAGGAAATCGCTCCGGGAGCGATTATTCGGATGACAGTTCCGATTTTATGTTAAGGAGGACCATCATCATCTGACTTGCAATACCACACAGGATAGCCTTGATAGAGATTTTCATCTCATTGGCTAATTAGTTACATCACTGACACTAGAGGGCGTAAGATTGGGAAAACATGATTTTTGGTGATTTTTTTTGGATATCCGAGAGATACTTTTTGCACACAATGAGCTAAATGGCCAGGTCACGAGACGCCTAAGGCTAAGAGAAGGTTGGGGGAGGTGATTCACTGAACAGCTGTTAGGAAAAAGATGGTAGCCTCCCGTCAAAGCCATCCAGCATGTTCTTTAATGTGCAAAGGGTATGGCTCTCCTGTACAGGGGATTACAGCTTTACGTCCCATTCAGCAGACGGCAGCTATTTCAAGCCAATCAGTGTCTCGTACTGACAAGTACTTTGTCACTTCGTTGAAGGCAGGGAGTTTTTTGAAGATAAATCTTAATCCTGGCCCAGCTAGGACTCGAACCTGGACACTGCATATTACGAGCCTGGCGCTACCTCGCCCCTCATGATTTTTGGAGGCGGTTATAATAATCATGCAATATAAACATCAACTATAACACTTAAACTACAATTTCCTACGACAAGGGGGCTTTGGCATTATTTCATTTTGAGGTGGGGCTGGAGGGTTGCCGGGATACTGACATCTTTTAATGCAATGTCTCTCAACTTTATTCTGTGACGTACCCCTAATCCAGTAATTTGGAATTTTCTGTATGCTTTGTACCTCTTTCCTAAGAGCTTGAAGTACCAGCACCTTCTGCTGTAAGAAAAAAATAAATGGCAAAGTATTATTACTATTACGTAAACGAATCCTCCTTTTTTTTTTAACGAAAAAAACGTATTCCGCTATTATCGGATTTATGTCGCGTACCACCAGTTGAGAAACACTGTTTAAATGGTTAGTGAGAAGCTTCTTCCATAAACCATTCTTGTGCTTTGTGTCTTAACAGTTTACTGCACATCAAGACAGAACGGTATATCTCTTCCTCTCCGTGTATATTCATTTAATCTGAGCTTGATCATGAGATGTAAAGATTCTTTTGCAGTTTCAGATTATGCGCTTTTTACTACTAGTGTTAGACGTTTTATTACCTTCTATTAATATTTAGCTGTGTTAGTACTACCAGTAACTTCAAATTAAAGCAATCTTTTAATAGCCAATGCAAATATGCTACAGATTTTAATTTCTCTAAGATGATGTTAAAGGATATATAAAAATTAAATGTACATAGTGGAAAATGCAGGAGTTCAACCTCTATAATTCTTACACATTTGCGTTCTGAAAAGAAAATGTCATATTAAAGAACAATCTCATGCCTTCTGCAATCTACTGAAGTATTTTACATATACTTTCAGTACAATGAGATAAATTTAAATGTTAAAATATTTTCAAGGAATAAAAACACAAACGGATTTAACACAACGATTTTTCTGCCAATATACAGAATAGCTTCTTTTGTTAGCATACTAAATTCTTAGAAAAATCTAATCAATCTACACTTTTCTGTTTTCAAGCTTCGCTCTCTAAAACCTCATGTCTCACTGAGGTATAATAGCGGGGAAAGCTAGTGGTAAAAATACACATTTGCACTATAAGGCAAACTTCTCCTATTTAAGAGTAACGATAATTTAACCATGTTCCCTTCATTAATATTATTGGCCGACAAATTGTCATTACGACTTGCTGCTACAAACTAAATTATTTTTCTATTCCGATTAGAAATATCTATTACTACACAGATTAAGTAGCTCGAACAGAAAAATGGGAATATATAGAAGTCGTCTAAGCACAAAATCGATGCTACTTCTTCTACCGAGCAATAACCCAACCAAAGCTGTTCCAAGAGTTTTCTCCATATCCTTAATGGCGCCGCCCATCCAACTCTTTGATTTTGCGTGCTCACTCCCGTGACCACAGTTTTTTCCTGCTCAAAATGTTTCTAACAAAAATTACGCCTCAACGATAGCTAATTTCCAATTAGATGACACAACAGAAGAAGGGTCAACAAGTATGAGAGTATAACAACTGAAAAACACATTAATAATTGAAAGCAAATGATTACCTTTGATGATCGGATGGAACTTTAAGCTTAGCGTTTGCGAGTTGAAAATCTAAAGCCGTATTACATAATGTTCGAGTGAAATTAGATAAATCGTGATACGAGTTTATTTATATTAATACTTTGTTTAAATTCAGCAGTATATTTCTCATGGAGAATTCTTGAACCCTCTTCCTGACAGCTGTCAAGAAAAACTGATTGCATATTTGTTGCCGCTGCCTACCTGGAGTACGAAATATCCGACTTGAATCAAATTGTAAATATGGAACTTTTAGGGACCCGACTTGCAATTCCCTTTATGGGCATACAAGCAGTGGTCTATCTGTCAGTCGTTTATCTGTGCTAGCTAATTAATCTATGTTACTAGTTACAAGTACAATGCAAAAACGGTTTGAACTTATTAGTAGTTAGAGAAGTGGAAGAGATTGATTTCTTAACAAGCTGTACCACTGTGGGTCATGACATAATTCAGAGAGTACAACACTATTAAAACATATATGCTTACGTTGTTAAAATATTATGTACTTTTAGTTGTTAAAATTTTATGTTCTTTAAGTCTGTTGATAGATATATAATGTTTTGAGACAACACGCTTCTATTACAATCATATATTAACACCATCGAAAACACTGCGCAGCAAATTTTAGAATGACAATACACACTTACGAGAAAAAAAACTAAGACTCATTGTCACCGTGGTAGTATCAATAAAACGTCTCGCTCATCAACTCATCACCACAGACTATGCACTGAATTAGATCAAAGGTTCGTTTCAGTTCTTTTCAGAAGAATAATGTTTCCAATGAGGCACATTTCATTAGATCAGTTCAGTAGTGTGAGGCATTTCACGAACAGAGGTATAACAGGCGTAGCGTAAATAAACTCTCTCATACTAAAATATTTCGACACTTCTAGGCTTTGTCAATGGAAGATCACTGTTTGCTAACTTGTGAAATATGCAGTTTACGAAACCATGACACTTAGTATAAGTTAATCTTTAAATAATATTCAGGGTGAACATTCACACCACACGAATTTTGAAGTTCTAATAATGAAGTGTAAAACTCCAGAAAAACATTCTTGACACAAAAACACGTTGATTTTAAATAACATTATAGAAATTTCATTCTAACTATATATTTTAAGAATTAAAAAATAAGTTAAAGCCAAAAAAATACATAAAATCAAAAACAAATACATCTATATTTTTGTTTACAATAATATTCCATTCACTATTAAGTGTTGAAACATTACTCTCCAGTTTTAAACAATTTCCTTTTTTGAATGAAAAATTGACATTGAATCACAACTTATTTCTTAAAATATGTTTCTTAATGCAAAAGGAGTAATCATTGTTGTTTAATTAGCATTCGGCGTGAATTTTTAAAACTGATATCACTGCATTTAAATGGCCCAGTTAACATAACTCTGCTAAATGACGAAAGTTAATACCTAAACAAAATCAAAACCTTGATTTTCAGCAACATTCGTCATTTAGTAGAGTTATATTGACTGGAGCATTTAAGAGCAGTGATATCAGTGATTTTGTTTAGGTATTAACTTATTTCCAATGGCAGTTTTTTTTTTGCAAAGGCTTAAGGAATTTAACAACGTTAAATTCCGCTATGTCAGACATAGCGGAATTTAAAATGAACCACTTTGAAAGTGATCAAGAAGATGCCAGTGAATAGAACAGTTTTTTAATATTGGCATATTATAATTGTTTATTACTGTATTAAAATCGAGTTACAACCGATACCGTTTAACGCTTTTACATTTGACAACAGTTAAAAACCATGTATTGAATTAATTTTTATACTAAACATTTTATACTTTCATTGAAAACTTGTATATCTTATATCAGTTATGTACAGTTATTACTTTAGGGAAGTGATTTGATATGGAAAGAGTTCTAAAATTTTTATATAAAAAGCTGGAATAGTTTTGTATACATTTCTTATGTAATCACATGTTCGTAAATTAATAGAAAAAACTGTGCGCTATCATTGTGCTGGTCACAGCTAGTTTTTATTTGTAGCCGGATACAAATAATTGCAAATATAGCCTAGGCTACTATTCGAACATTTACACTAATTACGAAAGGAGATTAAATATAAATTAAAAAATATATATATTTTGTTTTCTTAAAAATAATATTTGGGTTCGGATGTTTTACCTTTCAGAGGCACTTTTTTGCGCACAATGGGCTAAATGGTCTGGTCACAAGGACCTAAAGTTCTCAGTGAAAGACAGGGAAGGGTCAGGTGTTAGGAGACAGATGGAAGTCGCCAGTCAAGGTCATTCAGAGTGTTCTTTAACATGCACACGACATGGCGATCTTTCTCTCTCCTGGCACACAGCAGAGTGGTTTCATCTCTGAAAGGTACTTGGTGCATAATATGCTAAATGGCAAGGTCACAAAGACCAAAGGACTCGCAGATAGTTAGAAAAGAGACGATAATTGTTAGAAGACATATGGAAGCTGCCCGTCAAAGCCCATTCAATGTATTAATTAATATGAAGAGGGTATAGGCCTCCTGCAGTGAAACAGGCTTAACGACCCATTCGATGGATGGCGGCCTTTCCAAACACGTCCCCTTTCTGACAGATTTCATAATAAAATAATAAAATTTCATAATTTTAGAGGATAAAATTTTCAACACAAGCACAATTAGGACTCCAACCTGGGAATATAAAGTTGAGAGCTTGGAAAGCTACCGAATGAGGCAACCCAAGCCTTTCATATATATACACCTCTATTTTGCTATAGAACTAAAATCCCGTTGAAATTCAACAGAAGCTTCCAGAAAAATGCTAAAAATCAGTCATTTTCCGTAATAGGTAAATAGTGACAATTTTTTGCCGTAAAAACCTGAACAATTATGTTGGAGTAAATGCAGTGTCAGCCTATTTACTAATATGTAAAGCAGCAACGCTAAATTTTCCTTGCACATAATAGCCATGAACGATTACAAAAGGAATATGATTACCTGATAAATCATAAGTTTCTAGTATGTGAGAATAACAAAGTATTGTTCATTATCACCAACATCAGATTAAATACGTTCACTACAAATCTTCATTTTCAATGTTCAAAGCAGAACTAAAGCGCTGATATCTTACAAGTTATGAGGGAATGCAATGGAACAGTTTGAAGCTCCAAATGCAGATGCGATCCAAGGATGAATACGATAGAATATTTCATTCATTTAATATCCAAAGACTAGAGATATAGACAACTGAGCCGAAACTGTACTTAAAATATCTTGATTTATAATTCCAACCGAACCACTTTCGAAAAGTGTTATTAATCAAGGTTTGTGTTATCGAAAGTAGATTAATTATCAATAATGCACTACGTTTGTAATAGAATTGTATTCAACAATTGAAAGCACTACTAATTAAGATGATGTTATCAAACGGAAGGAGGTATCATCAACTGCCATCGTTTCTGCATGATGAACAAATTGTTACAAAGGGACTTCAGATCTCTGTATAAAGTGACTAATTTAGTCACAGTTTGAATAAATGAAATTAAGTTATGTTCTCAGTGAAATCAAGCTAGGCATTTTAAACACGAATCATCCTTTTAGGATAATAAAGTCAAGTGATGAAACTCTAGCATACTCTTGCCAAAAATATCTTGACACCCACATCACATATTGGTCTCCTCCCCCTGGCATGTATGCTTGAAATATTCTGCTGCTTCACACTATCTACTTCATTTCTACGTTTCACTGGATTTGTTAGAATGTCCAAACTACTAATAAGTGCCCTTCTAAAAGAAAAATTATAAATAGTGAAAACTTCTAGTACATCAATTTCATAAGGTACGAAATCATCACTTGAAGTTACCAATAAGTCTAGACAAAGATTTGGAAACTATTCATCTCTTCACTTCATAATGAAAAACATGGCGGAACAATGTAGTTGACATATTTTATTACATAATCAACTGAAGATTTTTCAATATTGTAAGAGATATACTGTAAGTTTCCCTCAATAGCTTTCATTACGTTAATGTATAAATTCATGAAATTTAAAGCCTTTTATGGTGGAAAAATAAAATATTTCAACACTTGTGAATTCACACCAGAGAAAACAAGTTGAAAAACACTGCACTTTAGTTTTCTTCAAAACGTTTGCTGTCACCGATTGACACTGCGACATTATTTTAAAGTTCAAGAGAAAAAGTTACACACCACCTCTCCCAACTTAAAATTCAAAATCTCGGACAGCTCAGGATAATTTATAATATCTATTAGATTTCCTGATATTCGATGTCAGAGTCAAACGCCTTCTCACGATATGGTTGAAGCACTCGAAACAGCTATGTCCAATGTGATCTCTATTAAACAGGATAATAGGTATCGTATTTTTTGTATATTGTTCCACTCATTTATGTACTTAGAACAACTAACTGATTTTATGAAGGCAAATTTATATATAAGGAATTATAATTTTCTTCGTGATTTTTTTCCCTAATTAGTTAAAATAGTTGAATATCTGATTGTTTCTTTTCCGTACTACTCTTGTGTGCTGGGAATGTCTTTAATAAATTATATGCAGATGTGTATTTATCCTAGATAGTGAGAAAGTGAAGAAGAATCGGTAGCTCCTGATGGAAAAGCTGGCGATGCCAAACTTGTGTTGACCACGACCAGATGGGTAGAGAATCTGTACAGGTCAAGCGTAGTATACTATAGGGTAGGCAGGTAGGATTAGTGGCAATAGATTGGAATAATACAGATGCATGAAATTGTTTTAAGTGAAACACAATTGTTGGTATCATTTGCCAAGGCTGATAGTGGTCTATATCAGTGCTCCCTACGCAGGACACACATGATCCCATTGCTAATTTCTTGTGACACCATCACTTTCAGTAAAATGGGGATGATGTGAAGATATTATTAGGATGTTTAATATAATGTTGAAATTAATGTTAAAGATATTGAGTTTGCTATTTTCAAACTTTTTTTTTGCTTTATTCATTTTTCCAATTGTTGTGTTAAAACCTATTGTTCAATTATTCTTCTAATGTTCCACAATAATAAAAGGAGTAAAAATTATTTAGCAGACGTTTCACACTTATGTTCGTCTCTGAATCACCAAGCCTGTAACGAGGACTGCAAAGTGGCCCACTTATAGAAAAGTTTGGGGACCACTGGTTGAAGTTGCAGAACATAAGTGATAGACGGTTTTCAGAGTAGCTGCTATAAAATGATAAACAAGTGTGAGTTGCAGGCATAGTATTCACATCACAAAGCATCATATGAGACTTCAGAAGCGATAAGTGGTGAGTGATGATCATGCCCTATGAGAAGATAGTCCAGCTTGATCATTTGGTATGGGTCACAAATTCTAGGAAGTCCAAATATTTTTGCAAATTACTAACGAATTATAAATAGTAAAGTCTTCACGCATTAAATATAAAAAGTTTTCTAAGTAAAATAGTTTACTACTTTTAATTTCATATATAAGGGTCATTCAAATGAAGAGTGTGGGCAACCCCTATATCTGGGTAATGGACTGAATGATCTTCGCCTTTTTTACCACTGCCTTTATAGAGGAAAAAGGTTATCTAGAAGAAACTCATCAACACCAGAAACTGTTGCAAGTATTGGTTTGAACATGATAAACTGTGTGTGGACTCCAGACAAACACCGCAACGAAGAATACAAAGTTGAGCAATGTGCGCTATGCTGACATTTAAATTTGAATCAAGTCCGTTGTTGACTGAATTTCAGGCAAGTTGTGACATCGTCAACTCGCAACGATGCGAAACTAAGGGCATTTGAATGCAGGCAAATAAAGTGGAACAGCCCAGAATCTTTCTCATAAAACCGTTGTTTTGATGCAAAAAAAAAACGTCCGCTCCAATGTTGCCTAAATAACAATAACAACGTTGAAAGGGTATGGTTGTGAATGGCTGGAACATCCTTCCTATGCTGCTGGCATCTCCCCTATTAGATTTTCACATTTCTGGACCTCTAGAAAATGTCATGAAGAGGCTGAAGTTGGACGAAATGATGCATTTGCCACATACTTCCTCATGCACCAACCAATATCGCTCTAGGAAAGAGGTTATTATGTTGCTTAATTTCATGTTGGGGCAGATATCTCAATAGACATGGTTAATCTGAACAGATCAATAAATGATTTACGCTTCATTTCCGACTTTTTCACTTTTCATTTGAACGACACTGATATTTAAGTCAATTTTAGTCATATCATCATTAGGTTACCTCAAAAGGTTTTATAATGACTACGATATTCAAATAATTTTGGCAGGGAGTGTAAATGTAGTATTCCAAAATGTAGTTTCCTTGAACTGATAATGGAACCATTTTTCAGAAATCCAAGGCGGTTTCTACTTTCAGATTTCGCAAGTAAATTTATGCTTTGGTGCACAAACCAGGTATTATGTTATTTTGTAAAATATTCCCAATAAAGCCGTTAATCATATAGTATTCGCTATTAATACCAACACCTTAAACTTTTATACTGAAATTCAGTTTCAGCATTTTCAAGCTATGAATGTTAAAATGGCGAGACTAAAGACTTATGATACGAGAAACACCTCTAATTTTAAATCACTGAATGGAAACAGGCTCTAATATTTATCGTGTGTATTTCAGCTGGGTTTTCTCATCTGATAATACTTACGGTCAGCTGTTGACTGAGTACATTTTTAATGCCAAAAATTATGGATTACATGAATATTTAAAAACAGTATTATAAACTTTAGTTAAAAAACTTTTCACTATTTTATTGCATGTAGCGCACTTGGCTACTGATCTAAGGGACCTGGGTTCGAGCCCCGAGTAAAGCATGGATGTATGTATCTGTCGTTTTTCTGCTGAGGTCCTGCCATCCTCTCAGACCTTCTACTATGGCATATAAACTGACAAGCTCCTGTCAGACCTCTGTGGCAAGCAACTGCTTGAGGGGGTATTTATTTATTATTATTTAAATGCAATAAGAGTCTCAACTTCTAATAATATGATACTAGTTATCATACCTTTCTATGGTGTGGCAGCTCAATATAGAGTATCCGTCACACTGGAGAATAGTTTTTTCTGTTCACCATTCAAGACATCCAGCAGTGCAGCAGACACAAACGACCATCATTCTTCATGTAACGGATACACCATACTAACCGCCCCATCGTAGGACAACTATTACCCTATTATCAGAAACTGATGTGCTACTAGTTGCTTTTAAAAAATATCCACTAAAATAATGAAAAGATTTGACTTTATGGAGCTTACATTTTATGCTCTACTACGAATTTTCTTTCTCTTAAATCGGCGTCCTTTGAATTACATTCGACATGTTTGGTATTCTGATGCAATTACGATAACTTAACCACAGAAACCATCGTTTTTCCTGAAGACAATGCAAGATATATTTGCGTTCTTGTATATCCTACAATATGCATACCGCTAAAATATTTTGTACTGTCGTCACAGAACACATGTATCATATTTATTGAGTCCCAACGGACGATTCAATTCTTGAGAATCTGAAGAAAAATTAACGGAAATAACTCCCCATCTAATTCATTACTAATATTCGCAAATGTTATTGTTGGAAATCTTAGCATCCAATGAAGTAAGTGAAATAATCCTATGGAATTAATAAAACCAAAAAAAAAACATGCCTCCCGGAGGGTTTGGTTTTTTCAATCTTGATTACCAGCAGTTGCTTTCAGCGAAACATTTTTATTATTCTGATACTGGCGATATTACAGAATATTGTTTAATCAAGTTTGGCATCTTGTCTTCCCTACACTCATCTATAAACAAAATAAATATGTGATGAGTTATATTATTAAGCATGTGCATTTTTTTTAATTCAATTTTCTTAAATTTTATTTTTTTAAATTTAAATTTTCTTTTAAATTCAAGTTTAGAATTTTCTATGAGAAAGTCCCAAAAGATGTCATCGTGGGAATTTAAAAAATAAAGCCTCATAAAATAGCGAGTGTTAAGATCCACCAATAAAAACAAATACGTTTTCACAACATGGTGCACGATGACATAATCGATTGCAATATCTTCACTGGTGGTCGTTTACCACCAAATGAAAATAAGCAGGAATATCCAATTGTTACATTAGAGTAGAGGATCAAGAATTTTGTTTTCAAAGCATCTTATTAGAATCAATATTGTTAGTTAACACAAAATTAATCATAAAATTTGAAAGTACAAGAACTATATATCAAAATAAACATATTGGTTCAGTGGTGCAATTATTTGATGGAATATTCAACTAATTAAGAGCTCGAATTAACTATGAAATAGATTGTATTGTTGTACGCCAAAATTCTCCTCATTTGAATAAATATGAAATTCCAAAAATCAAATTGGTTTATTTTTAATATCACTTACAAAAAACAAAACCTTAATAAATGAAAACGTGATGCTTGTAATTAATTCAATCTAAATATCCTAACAAAAGAGAGTTTGATCACAAGTTATTAAACCAGACACAGACAAATCCGATTCGCCCAGAAGAAGAGCAAAAGTTTATAGCTGTGATGGGAGAAAAAAAATAATTGATCCTTCACTTCTTCTAATACAAACATGCATCGTTTTAGAGCCAAATTTAATCTATAGCACAATATTTTGTCTAGTGTTCAAAGATCAAATGATGCTTAAACCAGGCGGGGCAGATATTTCCAATTAATGAGAAATACCTCCTAAATTTGTTGTTCTAATTAATCAGGCGATTAGGCGTCGACACATGAGATAAGTGCACCGAAGCAATTACGTGAGACGAGCGGTATCAGACACGTGCCCTCTTCCGTAATGCAGCAACTGCAGTCGCGACGAAAATGAACAGTGTAGCCCATTCTGGAATGCCTTAGTGCTACTCATAGCGGTGCCTAATGATGCCATACAGCTGCGTACGTGCAACCCAGAAATTAACTACCGAATGATTAAGTGCGCGATGAATTAACAATCTCTTGCGAACGTTTCTACAACCAAGGCGAATAACTAACATAACCGAAATTAGCTATAAGTTTCATCTTTTCTTAACCTGCTCCTTAAATAATACTTATTTAAAAATGGATGAAGCACTAATTACAATTCGGGACAAAGTACTAGATACTAAAGATATATTTACTTTTTACATATGAGATAAACAACGCTGATATTTATTTTCGTGTTTCTAGAATATGTTTTTACTCAATTTGAATAAATGAATGTAAAACATGCGATAAAAATAATAACCATATTTAATTGTATTCCCTTTAAATAAAAAAAAAATAAATAAATACTCCCTCAAGCAGCTGCTTGTCACAGAGGTCTGACAGGAGCCTGTCAGTTTATATGCCATAGTAGAAGGTCTGAGAGGATGGCAGGACCTCAGCAGAAAAACGACACATACATCCATGCCTTATCCGTGGCTCGAACCCAGGTCCCGTAGATCAGTAGCCAAGCGCGCTAACCACTCGGCCACGGGATGGCTAATAAAATCCCAAAAACCCTTTCCGCTCGGATTATTCTTTACTTTGAATCTTTCTGCTATCAATAACCAGAAAACAAACTTGCAGTAATTCGAAAAAAAAAAAATTACATCTGCATTGATATCAGCAGAGGAAAAATAAAACTGTTTACATTTTATGAACAAACAGAAACGAAGAAAATTCAAATACCAGAATGATATGTGATTTAGGTTAAACCATGTAAAGCATACATATTTGTTTTCCTGGAGATGCTTTCTTCCCTCATTTTATGGTTGCACGTAAAGATTCTCTAATTTCTTGCGCAGATTTAGATTTTATAACCTTCTGAAAGAGAATTTGAGAAGATTCCTTCCACAAACAAGTGATAATTACACATTAGCTAATACTATTGTCTGAGTTTCAAACATTAGTCATTTTAATTCCTAATAAAAGTGTTCTATATTTAATGAAAGCACTCGCTCCAAAAATATGAAAATAGCATAAAAATTATTTCGTATCACAGCTAGTAAGGCAATGGCGACTACAATTCATGGAAGACGTGTTTTGTGTGGTCGCTATAGATTGACAAGTGGAAAACTCATGGTTTGATGGAAATATTACGGCTTTGACGTGAATTTTAACAGACTAGTGGTAAGTAAAGCATTTCAGTTTAAAACATATATTTTCATTCCCACAATTTAGTGAAATATTAAAAATGCACGAACAATTAATTATTTATATTCATTTAAGAATACTTAAACTTTTGCTTATTTTGAAAAACCACCCATTAACAGTCCTGCATAATTTCATCAACACGTAAAAAATTTAAAGAGAAATGGATACGAGCTTATCAATCACTGGAGGCATGGTAACAAATATCACAAATATTTGTGGTCGAAGTTGCACATAAGTGTATTTCAACACTCACTTCTGACGAATTCAACAGTAGCAACTATAGGAAGCTGCAGTTCATTATTATACGTATATAACAAAACAAATGAACTACACCGAAAAGGACATAACGGGTAATGTTCGAAAGCTTTATAGGAGTTGCCAGCTATTTCCCTTGGCTTAAGTACTATGTACTGTGCAAACACGTGTTATCTTTATTATGACAGAGAACATTCGGGGTTTGCTGCTATCAACATAAAGCACTTTGAAATCTTTCTGCTATCAATATAAAGCACTTTTAAATCTTGCTGCTTCATATCTCTGGGAATCGTACAGAATGAAATACATATTTACACTTTCAGGTACTTGAAGGAAATAGAGTATAATAATAAAACTCTGTATATGGTTTCCTCCAGCGAAAAAAAAAGTGGAGCTCCATTCAAGCAAAAGAAAATGACACATCGTATAGCTCATTTTACTTCGCATCCTTACACAATTTACGAGATGGTACATCATTCAGGTACCTTTAGATTTCAATGTGTTTCTCCAAAGTTCACACAATTCTATTTCTGTTCCTTTCATGATTAAAAATCAATATCTAGTTTATAAAACAATGCTAGAAAACAAATATTGCAGCAGGCATTCATTATATAACATTCTTATTCATTATATAAACATCTGATCCGAAATAATTTGTTTACTAATAATAACTTGAATGTAAATGCAACACCATCACCGACAAGTATTTATTTATATCAAAAAATGATTTAACATACTATTAATCTTTTTCTCTCTTTAATAAGACCATATATAGATTACAATTATTATTTCATTTAACATCTTTTGCATTATGAATTAAAGGCAACTGAAGTTATTCCAAAGCATTAAAAAATAACAGTGCTTTACTGATGATTTTTCTCCAGATATTAATTTTTAATTTGACCTTTACTGATGTTTCAATTTCGTCATGTTATTTTTTTTACAGAGTGTTGGCGGTTTTATTTCTGGAAAAGCACTCTTGTTCCGCAACGGAATCAAATAACTGTCACAAGTAGATTTACATATCAGCAGAAGTTCCCCAAGGATCAGAACTGTGATGCCTACCAGATATTACGGGCAGATGAAAACTTTTCAAACATCTAGCATGTTTTTTAGCTGTTTGTATAACCTTTGTGATAAAAATTTAACGAAGTTTATTGAAAATAACTCAGAATTACGTTTCCGAAATCTAAATATATAAAGGGTGACGGTAATTCGGTTTAATCAAAATACAAAACGCAAATATCTTCTATGTAACTTAAAAAAAGAATTTGATCATAACTTTTCAACCTTTACAGGTAGTCTGTAGAAAAACCAGGTTGCAAATCTTATCTACAACCTTACACACTATAGTACAGCTTGCTGCAATGTGCAGTTTATTCAGATAACACATGATATGCACTGCAAAATATGACGATTAACTGAAAGCATACGAAAAATATCGGCACGCATCTTCATGGGTCTTTGACATGTGATGGACGGCATTTTCTGAGATTTCTGGTATAACAAAAATATAAGATGCTGCATGCGTAGTGAACGATACTATATTGGGCTACAGATCTCCAGATTCTTGTAACATGGCAGCCTCATCACTCTTACTCTTCGGACTGATTACTTTTACCACTTAAGTAACTCCATCTGTATAAACGGATAGTATAACTTCTCTCACGTTGGCAGGTGAGTAACAGCAGACGCTTCCTGATTACCACCGTTTCACTCGCTTGCTCGCTAGAACTACCGAGAGAAATGAAAGGAAGATTCAGTGAGTTACCTTTTCTATTCGTATTCAATGCGCAAGACAAGAAAGAAAGGCCCAAATACCTTAGAATGCATAAAATATCTAAGGGATTAGAAAAAAAAAGGGTAAGAAATCGGAACAGTATTCCCAAACTATTAAACTTCAGTTTGGAACTGGAGATGTAAACAATATTTATGTTAAAAGTGAAAACAGATTAATTTTTTTTGTCTTTGGCACAATTGATATGGTGCAACATGATGGAAGTTTAAAAAAAAAAATTTTCTTAAACTACGGCCAGAAATTTTCTTCAACCAAATCTAAAAAGAAATATTCACCCACGCTCGAGTTTGCACTTTGATAGAGCATAAGCTATATTGGAAGAAAAAGTATTGCCACGCTTTCATGCTGTCATTGTAATGCAGTAGCAAATCTAACTTTTCTCTCTAACTCTCAACACTAAAATAAGCAAATGAGTAAGTATTACATTTGTAACATCAATTTCTCCTTTATGACTGGAATGAATTCATATTCACTTCAAAGGAAGATAGAGCGCCGACAATCTTGTTGAGTAGGTAAATCGACGCCCTATCTTAACATCTCCTATAACAGAAGGCCAATGGACCAAATTTATGACTTCACTGAAGTAGTCCTACCAAATAGACAATTCTTATATTTTTGATTCTAATATTATTAATTGTGGATTATATGCAAATCTTTATACTAATGTTTATCTATAAATATATTTTATTTAGGAAGAAAATTATTCGTATTTATTATCAAATATAATAATGCTAATACAAATAACTTTTCTCCTAAATAAAGTACATTTATAAATAAAAAGCCCAGAGTAATAATATTAGAATCAAAAATATAAGAACTGTCTATATGATAGGACTACTTAAGCTGACGTCATAAATTTGGCCTCTGGCTTTCTGTTATAGGAGGTGTTGTCTATCTTCCTTTGAAGTGAATACAAATTCAGTGACTGCACCATCGATATGTTTTAGGTTTATTTTCTACTTTTTAAGGCATATATAAGTACTTTTAATTTTTTATATTTATTTATAATTAATAATATTATAATAATTCAAAGCTTATGACACTCCCCGCATCATACGCTTTGATTTGACACAAAATCATTAAGTTTGACCGTCGCGTCCGAAAGATATGGTGGAACATATAAACCAACAAACCGATAAATGACGAGCGAAAATCAATAAGAAGATTGATTGATTTTTCACCTGATAATCAGAGAGTTGTTAGTAGTAGCATAAATGAGAGTTCTGGCACAGTAAAAGAGGCTCGAGAATTCTATGAAAATCCACGGGAAAAGTTATGGGGGTGAGGTAAAAAGTATGTTTCTTGTGGTTTTTTTGTGAAAATGTGTGTGAAAATTAGAAAAAACGGGGTTGTTCAGAAAAACGGAAATTCTCGAGCCCCTTTTACTTAATATATTATTTTCAGAACTCTCATTTATGCTACTACTGGTGTTCCTATACACTGCTGAAATTTTAACGACGAAAATGTTTTTATTTTCAAATTATGTCTAAAAAAATGACTACATACAGAAAGACGATAAAACATTACTTTTTTTTTCTGAAAACCAGTTGTAAATATTATTACAGCAGCATCAAAAAAGCTATTAATAGCTTCTTTTGATACTGCCATTATTATCACAAAACATTTTGGCATATTTTAAAATGTCAGTTGCCATTAGTACGCCAATTATTATGTTAGTCTCATCAGTAGGTAAAGGAACGTGGACATGTGTTTTGTGTACTGTATTTTATATATTATATAAATAAAACGTATATCCTGTACCTGGGGGGAGTGGGGCGGGGGAGGATCAGTCGGTAGCGCGCCAGGCTCGTAACCTGTAGTTCCCAGGATCGAGTCCCAGCTGGGTCAGCGTTGAGATTTATCTCCGCAAAATTCCCAGCCCTGCCCACGGTCAGTAGGGGACACTAATGGGCTTGGAAAGGCTGTCGTCCGTCGGATGGAATGTTAAACCGTGGCTCCGTGTGCGGGAGAGCCATATCCTGTGCACGTTAAAGAACACGCTGGATGGCCTTGACGGGAGGCTACCATCTGGCTCCCAACAGCTGTTCCAATGGGTCTCCTCCCCCAACCTTCGGGGTCTTTTTGACTTGGCCATTTTGCCCATGGTGTGCAAAAAAGTGCCGCTCAGAGGTAAAACAACAACCCAACCTGGGGGGAGAGGGGGGGGGGCTCAACCAGTAGCGTCTAAGCTCCTAATCTACAGTTCCCAGGTTCGAGTCTCACCTGAGTCAGTGTTGAGATTTATCTTCGCAAAACTCCCCCCCCCCCCCCCCACGCCCTGCCCTTGCTCAGTACGGGCCACCGGTGGGCTTGGAAAGGTCATCGTCCGTTGGATGGGACGTTAAGCCGTAGCCTCATGTGCGGGTGACCCTTACCCTGTGCAGGTTAAAGAACACGCTGGATGGTCTTGACGGGAGGCTACCACCTTCTCCTAACAGTTGTTCAGTGGATCACCTTCCCTCAACCTTCTCTGAGTCCTAGGGGTCCTTGTGACCTGGCCATTTAGCCCATTGTGGGCAAAACAAGTGCCGCTCAAAGATAACCCAACTTAGAGCCTGGGCACCAAGTCGGCGATGCATGTCTTTCTTCAATGGCATACTGACATTAACTCTTGGCCAATCTCCAACTGTTGGCAGCAAAGTGTCACTGTCGGCGAGAGTTTACACACAATTGTTGAAATAGATTTTTTTGGAAACAGATTTCGACTCTGTTATATCCTAGTTCTAAATTTCTCCTGTGCCACCCCCGTGTTGCGATAGAAATTCAAATCCCTGCCTAAAACAGAATGCGATTTTGAAACAGCTTTTTTTTTCTCCCCATTCTCTTTACTTCATAATTTTGAATTTTCACCCACCGAATTTCGACCGTCTTTCTGCTAGTATATATTCCATATTGATTCTTTACAAAATATGATCAACTATAAATATATTGATTAAACTCATAATTGGCCCTTTCCGTTAACTTGATATTACGAGGCATAAAGAAACACAGAAAACATGGAAGAAATTTCTCGACATTTATTTCAACTGTTCGTGTCCCACCCGGCTCAAGACAATTTTTTTTCACTAAAACTGATATCGACGTCAACTAAGAGTGATAATTTCCTATTCAACAGAAGAAAATTTTTAAATAAAATATTTAATACTAGAATCGTGTTACTATGAACAAGATCAAATTATCAACTAGGTTTAAACCCTGCTACTAAGAAGTCTAAATAACACGAATGTCTGAAAATGCAGCAAAGCATTCGGTTTGCGATTTGAATTGTAATAAATATAAACAATAATGCAAAAAACGTAAAACTGAACTTTTAAAACTTAGCTAGTGTAGTGTTGAAATTCATAAAAAGGTAAACAACTCGAACTATTGGGTTGGTGCACATGAAATGTGTTTAACCAAACACATTCATGCGAATGCGTCTCATCATGGAAATGAGAGTGCCACCTGCGCTCATAAAAATCGAAAGCAATTACCTGCCTAGTCAAAGTAGTTTTAACATTTTTACGTTTATTATTTTCTCGTGGAATTACTGGGATCGCTGCCTGTTTAGAAGCACATATTAGAACTGTTTTAAACCCAGAAAGTTCGACACAAAATTGAAAATTTTTTGCATACAAAAAAAAAATCGCTCCGTATTCGTCACTAATAGAATATTAACTGGCATTCATTTTAATCTGAATGCCCTTTTCTGTTTTCAAGACGATAATTTAATGTTCTGTATTTTAAAAAGTTTAATTTTTTAACTATTTTTCTTGGGAAGGCCCTTTCTACAAGAGATTCAAAAAACAAATAATCAATACACAGAATCAGGCTCAATTCTTCAAATTTTTTGACCAAACATTTTAAAGGTGCATAAATAAGCGATTTTGCCAATTCATACATTTGAATAGTACTCATTAAAAAAGTATATTTTTGCTTTTCAATCAAGATATTTTCTCGATTCCTTAAAAATATAGTTTTTTCCCAGATTCATTACTCATTAAAAATGTTACTTTTCATTTTTAAATAGAGAATTTTTCTTGCAGCTTTTTAAGAACATCGTTTTTTTTTTTCAAATGGTTCTTCACTAAGTTTGTATTGGACAAGCCTGTTCTAAGTCCCAGTTCCCTAAACAGGCCCGTCCAGCACAAATTTATAAACCTAGGGTATAGTGTTTAACCTCCTAGTAGTACTTTTTTGTGCACAGTGGGTTAAATGGCAAAATCACAGTCACCAAACGCAAAGTTAAAACTCGAACCTGCAAATCTCAGGTAGCGAGCTATATATTGCTCCTCGCAATTAAACGAACTCAGATACTACAAGACAGGCAGGGTAACATAGCCAGAGAATCACAGTTGTCCTGGCTGATGAGTGAATGTCAAACATTCCTGTGACGCAATGAATCGTTAACCGCTAATTACCCACCTAAATTTTAACGTTAAACCCAAAGATAACCACCACAGAAAATATGCTATTGAAGGGAAACTTCCACTGCAGTGTCTTCATGGAAATAAATGAAACCCAGATGAAATAACTTTGTAATTGTCAATATGAGTTATCTAGTGGCAATTAAAGTTTTAAGAGGGGAAAATATTAATAGCTACCTTTCGTGTAAATTTTGTTCGTATGTGTAAAGGAAAAAACTTTAAATTTGCCTCTCGATGAAGATTGTTGGGTTGTTTTACCTCTGAGCGGCACCTTTTTGCATACAATGGGCTAAATAACCGGGGTCACAAGGGCCCCGAAACCCACTGGAATAGCTATTGGGAGACAGATAGTAGGCTCTGTCAAGGCCATTCAGAGTGTTCTTTAAAGTGCAAAGGTATGACTCTCCCGTACACGGGAGCCACGGCTTAACGTCCCATCCAATGGACGGCGGCCTTTCCAAGCCCATCGGTGTCCCCTACTGACCAATGGCAGGGCGGGGAGTTTTGAGGAGATAAATCTCAACGCTGATCCAGCTGGGACTCGAACCTGGGAACTGCAGATTAGGAGCCTGGCGCGCTACAGACTGAGCCACCCCCGCCCCCCTCTCGGCGAAGAATGCTGTAATAATACGTCCTTCCAGATACACTTAGATTTTTATCAATACATTTTTCACAATAATGATTAAAAATTTATCAAAAACAAAGAAGTTCTAGTATTTTTTCAAAGAAACATTTAACAACAAAAAATTTATGAATACATTAAAAACTAACATACGTTGCATTTATCCATCAAATTAATAACTAAATTAGTTATATTTTTTCGTGCAAACACTTTCTCTTAGGCACTGTACTATATCCACTTTTCCTAATAAAACACAATGCTACACTTACAATGCCGTTAACCTAGATGATGAAGGAATCCCTTGATGCATTTCAGGGAGACCTTATTAATTAACGCGGCTACTTCGTTGGCAGTGGCATGTGTCGCTGTTTCTGATACCGCAAATTTTGCTCCAGAGCCTCTTTTCGTCGCAAACTTCTTTCTAATGTAGACAAAAGAGACCGTACCTTCATCATCAGGCGTGGTGCGATCGTCGCCTGGAGACTAGAAAATTTATTATATCTTTCCGGTATCAAACGCATGTATCATTAACGCTATTAGGATGCTTGGCGTTATTGTTCTTGACTGATGTTTGTTTTAGTCTTTTTACGAAGTTTCCTTTACAAGCAATTACTATAAATTACGGCTATTTTCTTTGAAATGTGCTTAGTTTATGCTAACACTGCTTGTGATATTAAATTTAAAGGATTTTAGGTTACAAAATGTTTTAACTGGGTTATTCGCAAACTTGATCGCATTAACAAAAATTGTTTTAGGCAAAAAATAACGGACCCAAGATTGCATAGCGTTTCCCAAACTTTTCCATATTGTTTCCTTTTATAATAAACGAACTCACTTTCTCACACTAGGGTTTGATTTATAATGGTTATTAAACGAACGTTTCATTTTAAGCAATATAGACCATCTATTTCAGCAAGCACAACAAGATGGGGAAAAAGATTTTTATCCACACTTGTTAACGTTTTCCTTAACCATATATATAACGCTTTTCCTAAAGCATGCGTAAAATACACGCCTTACTTGAAATTAATTTACGAAAATGAATTTTTGTTAAAATTACTCAGACTGAGAAAAAAAAAATCGATTCGAGTTTTTCGATTAGGAAAAGTACAGATGGCAGTTCGAGCTGACTAAAAAAATTTGAGTCCTAGCGCGAACTATTTAATTACCGAGTCCTGTTACAAATATATTGACACAGTCGCAAAACCGATATACAGAAATTCATGCAGCAAACGTTTTACAAATTCTTGGTAATATTCTGTATCATATTTTACATTATTCGTATTATGTATATTATAAACTCTAAATACAATTATTTGAAGGCAAAATTAATATCAGAATTATTTGGAAATAAAATCGCTATAAATAATTCGTAGAAACTGCAATCATCACCACTGTAAACAATAAGGGCGATTCATTAATGAGAGAAAGATAATATACGAAAAAAAAAGGTTGAACAGCGCTTTTCTTAATTTTATTAGCTAAACACTGATTGAAAGGTTGAAATCGTAATGAAAAGAAATATTTCATTTTCCACTTATTTTTTCACAATCATAGGCAATTCTGAAAAATTTAATTACGACTATATCCAAACTCGAAACAGTCTTTGCTATTTCAAGCGCGAGTAGCAGGGCCCGAACTCATTCCTAAGGAACACGTTTACAGCGTCCTTCAACTGAAAAGTGGTTTCTGGCATACCTTTCTGTCTACTAGTCTCTAGGGTAGAATGGAAGCACGATTTAAGTATCTCTGAACTCGAAAAGGTGGTTTTTGTAATGCCATTTTGTCTGTTATTCTACCGCCTGAGCAGTTCAAGTTATAGAGTTGAAATTTTAGGTATATTTTTCTCTTGTGGTGTTGCGAATGTAAAACCCTGTGATGCAATAGTTAAGGGATGCAACAGTTTTGTCGTATGTTTTATTTCCATCGATTGTAATCAATGACACAATGAATATAATGGACGATTACATATTTATAGGGAGTTCATGGCAACTATATCTTAATTTTTACAGGGCCGTTAGTATTTTTGCCTAAGAAAAGATTTTTTTCGTCAGTTGCGTTTACATCTGAGCGGCACTTTTTTGCACACAATGAGCTAAATAACCAGGTCACAAGGACCCCAAGGGTTTAGCGACGGTTGGGGAAAGTGATACACTGGTTAGCCATTAGGAGAAAGATAGAACACTCCCGTCAAGGCCGTTAAGTGTGCTCTTTATCTTGCGAAGGGAATGGCTCTTTGCACACGGAACTAAGACTTAAAGCAGGCGTGTCCAACCTTTTGACTTCCCTGGGCCACATTGAGTGAAGATTTGACTTCTCTGGGCCACATTGAGTGAAGATGAAGTGTTTTTTAATATAGTGAATGTATATGAATAATAGAACTTCATTTTTTTTTTATGTTTTTTATTATAAAATTAAAAAAAGGTCAACTTAAAACTAGTTGGATATCAAAAACTCGCTGAAAATCACATAATCATGTTGAAAGTTTA
Source organism: Ryuthela nishihirai (assembly GCA_038380435.1). Lineage (NCBI taxonomy): Eukaryota > Metazoa > Arthropoda > Arachnida > Araneae > Heptathelidae > Ryuthela > Ryuthela nishihirai. Next base: position 40,196,029 of record JAWZYU010000011.1, on the reverse strand, counting down.
TGTCGTAAACTTTACGATTTTGTGGGCGCATTACTAGCTGTCCAGGCCCATCGGTGGTCCTGCTTTTTGTGAAGCAGTTAGCTTAAAACAAGACTACTCAAATGGCAACTCGAGAAAGAAAATGCAGAATATAGTTAAGGTAGTATGAAGCATATAAACACTAAAGAAACGAATGTTTTTGTTCTCACAAAAGTACGGGAAGCAAACAAATAAATTGGTGAAAAAACATGAAACAATGAATGTAATTGTTTCTTTCACCTCTGGTCTGCAAAAATACGTGAAATTCAAAAACTCTAGCTCGCTTGAAAAATGTAATTGAGTAACCTGTCTAAAAAGCCGAAAAAACAATAAAAAGTGGACGCGTTTTGAAAAATGCATGGATCATGTAAAGCTGGTTATTAATATGCTTTACCCACTTCGCGGCAACCAGTTTTACAAGGGCTGAAATCCTACAAAATAAAATTTTTGGATCTTAATGTGGTAATCTTAGTTATTCTGTTGCAAAATAAACTTATCATTGTAAAAGCAGATACATATTCCAACTACACATTTCATTCTCTGAAATGGGTTGGGTTAACCTCTGAGCGGCCCTTTTTTTGCACACAATGGGCTAAATGGCCAGGTCACAAGGACTCCGAGAGCTCAGAGAAAGCTGGGGGATGGGACTCACTGAAGCAGCTGTTGAGAGACAGATGGTAGCCTCCCGTCAAGGCTATCCGATGGACGGCGGTCTTTCTAAGCTCAGCGGTGTTCCCTACTGACCGTGGGCAGGGCGAGTAGCTTTGCGGTAATAAATACCTCTGACCCAGCTGGGACTCGAACCTGGGAACTGCAGATTACGAGCCTGGTGGACTACTGACTGAGCCCCCCCCCCCCTAGCCCCTTTACGCAATGAGACACGCGGGTAGGTGACTAAGTGTTTAAGCAACTCGCAGATAACTACCTAAAGTACAATGCGGCCCTCCATTAGACCAGACCTGGTCAAATATACATAAATCTGCTATTGAAATATTTCGCTATCATTTCACTAGGGGCATATTAGCTGGAAATTCATATACCATGATTAAAAGTCGTACCCTACTTTGCCACTACTTTGTTAATATTTTCGAAAAATGGAATATCTATGCCAAACAATATAATTTTTGGATTTGTTTATCTCTAAGAAGTGTTTTTTTTTTAATGAGGAATATATCACAATGAAAGTAACACTAAGAGTAAAGCCACCCATTTTTTAGTTATTACAGAAAGATGGGAACATTTTACAATCTAGCATATGTTTTAAACAGGCGCAAACTATTAAATATTACTCTGTATCATGACTAATTGTCCCATTCGGTGGAAAACTGAATGAGACTCATGGGGATAGATGGAAGACTTCTACGAAGCCTATCGTTTTCTCCTTTATCAACATGGAAAGCGCATGTTTAAACGAAGAAAACTGCATTTCCAAGTGGAGAATAGAATTTACACAAGAGCTTAGAAAGTTACCTGCCGCCTTTCCTGCAATATAACTGTAAATAATTACAAAAATTAATGACGATCGCTATTAATAAGCTCTTCGGACTCATTTGGAGATATATATTATGTTTAAGAAGGGGAGTTCATCTCGGTCAACGCTGCTAATAATTCTGATATTCACTGGTCATCTCACAAGATATATTTGCCAAACTCGTATTTATTAGTTAAAAAGGTATTAAAAATGAGAAAAATCGTTAATTAGATGAAAAATTTCATTTCATAATGGCGAGAGGGCAATTAAAATTTTGCACTTCTAAACGCCAATGAAAATCCTTTTGTTGGGTTGTTTTATAAGTTACTTTTTTTGCATAAATGGCCACGTCACAACCCCGAGGGCTCAGGGAGAAGGTTGGGGAAAGGTGACGTACGGGAGACAGCTGTTAAAAGATAGATGGTTACCTCTCGTCGAGGCCAGCCAGCGGGTTCTTTAACGTACACCAGGTATGGAACTCCCGCAAAACGGAGCCACGCTTAATGTCCCATCCGACGGACGGCGGCATTTCCAAGCCCATGGGTGCGCTTTACTGACCAACCTTAATGTTGATTAAGCACACTTATTTCGTATATTAACTGTCTACTAAGTTCCCCTGAGCCCAGTTTCTCTTTCTTAATCGATCTCTGAAGTGAAGAAACAATCGAGTATCTTCAATTTGAACTGTTATCGTTAATATCCTTTTCTGGATAAGTTATACAAATTCGCAAAATTCCAAACTTTAGAAATAAATAATTGCTGATAAATATATATATGTCCTGGAAAGACCTTCAGTTGTAAAAAATGTTAAATGTTTACGACAGGATAAATAACTGATAAATTAGCCTTTAGTAACGTCTTTTAAACGTTTTCGTTTACGTAAACCTAAAGATAATTGTCTGATGTTATAATAAAAACGTTATCTGTTTATTGTTTCATATTAATACAAAATGTCGTATGTGAAATGGATGATTCCCAAAGCAAAATGTTTATTCATCTCTCCTATACAGAAAGCATTTTTGGTTATATTGCTACATGTACAGCAATGCCTAATAACATATAAATAAAACAAAAAAAAAAATAGATTTAGCATTTTAACAAATAATTTTAAATCTTATTTTGAAGAAAAAAAAAGTGTCTTTCCAAAATAAACATTGATGAAGCCCCAAGATCGTAAGAGAATCGTAAATTCGAGAAAAAATATTTGCAATAGCATATAATATCGAATCCGTATTATACGTTATTACAAATATGCCTTCTCTATTACAAAATAGATACAATGAAAACTAGTGGTGCTTTGCGAAACTCATCTTAAGGGAACAATTTCAGTTAAACATAGAATTCTATGGCAATTACATCAATAATAATTTTCATCGAACAATCGTCAGACATTAACTGATCGTAAATTATAATACCATGACGCGTAGATATATGCGCAAATGTAATTTTTGTTTTAGATATTCGAATAAAGAGCATGCTAGACAAGCTGTTGCTTATTACTTAGTTACGACCAACCATAGTTAGTTGTTTCTGGCAGGATTGCCGTAGTGACGTCAAAGAGAGCGACGCTTGTTGACCGGTAGAAGCAGAAGGACATATCCACACTTCCCACACACCCCGTCCCAAAGGACTCGTTAAGCCGTCAGCAACATCCAGGGATAAATACAGGCTGTGTGCACTGCATCCATAGTACTGCTGTCCACACGCATGAACGAATAGCTACAAAGGCACCAAGGGAACAGGAGAGGAAAAAGAGCTCAATTCCGCAGAGGTGTACGCAACTCGTAATCCAAAGGTAGCGAGTAGAAGTCCCGTAGGAAATAGTCTCCAGGATTTGTCTTTGACCTCCCACAAGATCCAAATACGGATGTCTGTTTAGCTACAACATATGTTAAATGACAAACCTCAAAGAGCGTTAATACAAACGAAAGAAGATAAACATAAAACGCAATGAGAATAAGAAACCTGTGTCAATCTAATTCTGGAATAGTCTCAAAAGTGAAAATATTAAAATATTCTGGAATAGCCCGTCTGGTTTCTTATCTTTTATGAGTACATAAAGTTCGATTTTTCAGCAGGATTCGTTCGCATTTAAAGATTTCTTAGAGTTAAAACAGGTAGCAGTAGCGTTGGGAATAAGAATTATCTCAAAAGTTATTATTTTTCTTCTCTGAAAAGATTACTTTTTCTCCTCTCTCCTTTTTGTGCGGAACTGAAATTTCCGCACAAATGGAAAAACTTAGAACCTTTAAGTACATTATACAGGTTTCTTATATACATGCAAACACATTCTGCCCATTGTAGTCATGTTCTCCCCAAGCTGAGTTAAACACATTTAAAAACTTATCTCAATACACTTATAAAGCTTTGTTTCTAAATGTTACGCGATGGTCCTTCCACTTTTCGTCATTTTGCAATATTTTTAGGATTGATTGTTTCACCTCTGAACTGTACTTTTTTTTAACACAACGGGCTAACTGGCCAGGTCACAACGATCCTGAGGGCTCAGAGAAAGTTGGGGGAGAGAACCCACTGGACAGGCTGTTAGGACACAGATGGTAGTCTCCCTTCTAGGTCATCTAGCGTGCTCTTTAAAATGTGCACAGGAATGGCTCTCTGGCATACTGAGCCACGGTTTATCGTCCCATCCGACAGACGGCGGCCTTTCCAAGACCATTGGTGTCCCCTGCACCGAGGGCAGGGTGACACTGACCGTGTGATCGGACTACTGACATATATATCTCCACGAAGATCAAATATTTTGAAACTACGCAAGATCAAATATTTTGAAATGATAATCAATGAGAATACAATAGACAAACTGTACTGGTCAACAATGTATGGGGGCAATAATTTTCCACGGAAAACCGTATTTCCACTATCTTATAATGCACTCATGCTGCTGAAAGTGCAAAATGATATGTCAACCAACAAAGAACTTTTATTACGATATCGAACCCACAATCCTAGGGCTAAAACCCTTACACGTCATTCACTATTTCCACGATTTTGGATTCCGAGTGGTTAGCGCACTTGGCTACTGATTAAAAGGTTGGGTTGTTTTACCTCTGAGCGGCACTTTTTTGAACACCATGGGCTAAATGGCCAGGTCACATGGACCCCGAAGGCTCAGAGAAGGTTGGGGGAGGGGACTCACTGGAACAGCTGTTGGCTGATTAAAGGGATCTGGGTTCGAGCCCCGGGAAAAGCATGGATGTTTGTGTTGTTTTTCACAGGCTCCTGTCATCCTATATGGTTTTTTTATTTAACCTCGTTTGGTGTAATACATCCTTGTTGTTCTTGCGCCTTTAAACCCCAAACCAAACAGATCTGTGGCAAGCAGCTGCTTGAGGAAGTATAAATTTGAATATATACGCTCCCAACAGGCAAACATATTGCGGTAATTTAAAAAAAACTAAATCAATGGCTTAAGGGTATGCTGTTGTCAATGATAACTCCAACATGGAAACACTGATTTTCCAAATTAAGCAATATTCCTTTTCTAACAAATTTATTAAATATATTGTTCTCATTCTTAACGAAAAATACATTTCTGCCTGGGGGAGGGGCCTCAGTCGGTAGCGCGCCAGGTTCGTAATCTGCAGTTCCCAGGTTCGAGTCCTAGCTGGGTCAGCGTGAGATTTATCTCCGTAAAACTCCCCGCCCTGCCCAAGGTCAGTAGGGGACATCGATGGGCTTAAAAAGGTCGCTGCAAGTCGGATGGGGCGTTAAGCTGTGGCCCTTTGTGCGGGAGAGCATCTCTGCATGAACCCTGTGTACGTTAAAGAACACACTGGATCGCCTTGAAGAGCGGTTACCATTTGTCTCCCAGCAGCTGATCCAGTGGGTCCCCTCCCCCAACCTTCTCTGAGCCTTCGGAGTTCTTACGACCTGGCGATTTAGCCCATTATGTGCAAAAAAGGGCTGCTCAGAGGTAAAACAACCCAACATTTCTACCATTACAGGATTTTTCTCTCTTACCATATAATGAGAGCTCTGTACTCCTGAGGTACACGAGATTATGGTTATGCTATATTATATATTATATGCGATATTACGGGAATGCTGAAGGTAACACTGCTGTATAGGGTTCAGATCAAACGTGTTTCTCCATAAGATGGATGACGATCAACTCCCGATAGAGTTGCATTGGTTGACTTTAGTAAACCAATCTGGCTTGGTGAGTTCGTCTATTATCATTCTGCAAGATGAAATTGTTCCCTATTGCACCCATATAAAGTCTCACTGAGATGTCCACTCTATTCCCTTTGAGCATACATAATGCTCTCTGAAAGTACATAAACATTGGTGTGTATTGAGGTTTCGTCATAGCAACCATGTACTGTATGTATACATAAGTACAGTAAAACAGATGCTAAAACTATCAAAAATAAATAAGTTTAGGCACTAAAAAATGGCCACAAACTCAAACATTTCAATTCCTTTCGTATAACTGATGCGGGGTATCTGTACAGCTGATTTCGTATATACCCAAGGCTCAGAGGTCGGGGGAGGAGTTACTGAGGAGGCACTGAACAGCTGTCAGGAAGATGGAAGCATCCCGTTAAGATCACCCAGATGCTCTTTAACGGGAACAGGGTACAGCTCGCACGCATTAAGGTTTAACGTCCCACCCGACGAACGGCTGCGTTTCTCACCGAGGGTAGAACGGGAGTTAGCGAGAAAAATTCTCAACGCCGGCACAGTGTGGACTCGAATCTGGAAACTGCAGATTATTAACCAGACACACTACTGACTGAGCCAAACTCCATCCCAGGCAGAAACCTCGTGTCGAAGCTACTAGCTTGATCTTTTAACATACTCAGGGTTTGGTTCTCCTGCACACGAGTTACAGCCTTAGTCACCTTTCTTACCGAGGTTAGAACTAGAGTTAGCGGAGAAAATTCCAACGCTGCACGGGAGGGCTAACCTAGAACAACAGTTACGAGCCTGGAACGCTACCACCTACGCCAATCCCCACCCACTTCGTTCGGCATGAGGATGGAAAGAATATAGTCTAGCATTCGATTCAGAGAAACAGAACCTTTTCTTACACATTTATTGGCGTAATAATCGTATGTTTTAGCTCAAATTTTCAACCAAAAAATATAAGATCATTATGTTCAGCTTTCTCCGAATTAAAAGAAACGATATTATAGAATAATAAAAGAAATTTAAAACTCTTACCGATTGCACACCAACTTGGAGAGAAGAAAAATCCATTACTCATTCCTAATTTCAGATATAGTTATGTAAATGGGGATGCGATGATTATGCAGGGTGGAGATAGATAAAAGGTCTATCTTAAAAATGGATGCGACCATTATAGGGACAAATACGGTATTACAGAAGAAATTATGAATTACATCATTTTACTAACAGGCATTTTTTCGTGTTACTGATATATTTGCGCTCAAATGTTTCTAAGCATTAATATAATTGATGTCAAAATTTCCTAATGTTCAGTTCGAATTACTCAAAATATTTAACGGCAATTAAGGTTTTAAACCAAAAAAACACCAGAAAACCAAAGTGACTGATCATGGTTTTTAGATGTTAAGTTTCCCGTACGAGAAATTATACGTGGCAGTTATATTTCATATATGCTTCAGTGTTTGGAGAATAAGTACCAGACAGCCAGTGTCATTTTATATCGATCTTTGCCAGCTTGTCATTTATGGGAAACCTGTGCGACACGCCTTGGCGGAAGTACGTTCAGAGACTTATTTCCTCTTTTAATTGGAGTGTGCTCCATTTCTAAGCCATACAAGCCCGTTGTAATTGCAAGTGCAGATTCAGTGGAGACCGGAGCTGTACAGCTGCGAGGAAAAACCAAGATGATCACCCAACATGCTCAATCAGTAACACGGAGAAATGCTTCTCGTACAGGAAACTTAACAAGATGGTGTAGTACGTTATATAACACTACCTTTAAAAAACGAGCCGTCCCGTGGCCGAGTGGTTAGCACGCTTGGCTATTGATCTACGGGACCTGGGTTCGAGCCCCGGATAAGGCATGGATGTATGTGTCGTTTTTCTGCTGAGGTCCTGCCATCCTCTCAGATCTTCTACTATGGCATATAAACTGGCAGGCTCCTGTCAGACCTCTGTGGCAAGCAGCTGCTTGAGGGGGTATTTATTATATTTATTAAAAAACGAAGCTTATACAGCTAGAGAAGTGAAATCACTTTTCTGTAAATTCTAATAACCCTTATGTCACAAGTTTTTTAATTTCATATTGCTATATTATTTTTTCAAAAAAAAATAACAGTAGGTATTTTACTTTACTCAGCAAAACAGTAATCATAGTAATCTACTATCTGTCGAATGCTAGACTATATTCTTTCCATCCTCATGCCGAACGAAGTGGGTGGGGATTGGCTTAGGTGGTAACGTTCCAGGCTCGTAACTGTTGTTCTAGGTTAGCCCTGCCGTGCAGCGTTGAAATTTTCTCCGCTAACTCTAGTTCTAACTAACTCGTGTGCAGGAGAACCAAACCCCGAGTATGTTAAAAGATCAAGCTAGTAGCTCGACACGAGGTTTCATGTCTCCTAACAGCTATCCAATGGATCCTCTCCCCAGATCTGAAACTTTAGGTTCCTTGTACACCTGGCCATTTAATGCACTGTGTGCACAAAATTTGTCGCTCAGAGCTAAAACCAACCAACCAATCAGTGTCAGAAGGAAAAATAAATGTTGAATTATCAATTGCATTATGCTACATAAACTCAATGGGTTTTTTTTTTCGTTTTCACTGCTCTCTTAGACTTATTTCCTATTCAAAAGTTAGCACACTGAACTAATCCGAACGTCTTTTTCTCGTGAATATTAAATAAAAAAAAAGGCACTGCAAGAAATTGAAGTACTAAGCATAATTATTGAAGCTGTATTTTCTAATAAACTGAACTATACTATAAAAATATTTTTCTTGAAGGCTCAAAGCAAAAGCCATAGTCCGAGAAAAATACATTTTTTTAAAGCTCAAGGCAAAATCTAAAATGCAAATTTAGAGCCATTTTATCATTAGTATGCCATTTTTTTTTCATTTTTTTTTTCGGTGAATTTTGAAATCTTTCGTGGCATTTAGTCCGTTGTGCAAAAAAACAGTTTCGTTCAGAATTAACCTGTCCCAGCGTCACTGCTAAAACAGTCATCAGAAAATAAAACACTTCAATTCGACTACTTATAAATTCAAAATAATCTGTAAAATCTATTAAAATCTTTAACTATATGGACTGCTCTGAATTTAACGACCAATATTTCATATTTTAGGAAGTTAGTCATGAAAGTTTTCTCACTCATATGATTTTGTAGGTAGCCAAAATCTTAATACTGTATAGATTGAAAGTATTTAAAATTATTTGTATACGCAGACTTTAAAAATGAAACTAAAATACTTGCATTACATCTCAATTGTTAAATATGTTGTTATTATTGTAAGGTATGTAACATAGTTTTAAAAAATTCAACAAAATATTTCAAAGAGATTAAATTTTTTATCCTTTGTTACCATTAATCCAGAAATTAGTTTTCTCTAGTAAACTTTGCTCGGCCTTCGATGAGACAGAAGACACCGTTGAGCTTGGAAAGACTGTCTTCCATCGGAGAGTATGATAAACCTGGTTCCGTGGGTAGGAACAGCCACAGAACCCGGGTGAACAACTGTTAGGAGACAGATGGTCTCGTCAGATTTCCCATCAAGGCCATCGAGCGTGTTCTTTAACGTGTAAGGTGTGGCTCTCCTGCACATGGTCCTGTGAAATGCCATTTAGCCAATTGCAAGCAAAAAGAGCCCTTTCAGAGCTAAACAACTGAACCTATTTTCTGTCAAATCAAATTTTGACAAGTTAATAAAGCAAACTAAACTGCATAAGTAATTACAAATTGCAATATCATTTCTTCTGGAAATATTTGCTTCGCGATTTCCTTTTATGTGTCATAGAACTTTCTCCGTATATCCATCTTTCCTAGTAACAATGCTCAATTCTTGAAATCTCTTAATGGAATCTTTCGCTTAGTTCATCATTCACAGCAACCATAATTTTTGAAGAATGCAGACGAGAGTGCAGATGGCGAGCTTTAAAGACATAGGGCAGCATATTGCAGCTCTTTGTTGCATTCGACACTAATATCATATAGTTTTCTCCCTGTTTCCCTGGAATCCTTTTCTAACTGCATCGAAAGGTTTCATGGATTAATTCGGCATCGGTGAATTTGTTATAAACATTAACCTCCAAATTTCGAACCCAATAGAAAAAACCCAATTTTCATGTTCGCTTCTTTATTTTGGGAAATTTCCATTTAAAATATAGTTAAAAGCAGCACCTTCCTTATTCAATGCCTTTAAGAAAATCTTCATTAGCAAAATTTGATGTGCAGCCATGATAGAAAAATTGGCTTAGTTCTAGTAATGCAGCTTACATCACACATTTTTCCCCTGGGCTTCTTTATGCTAAGGCGACTGCTTTACTCAAATAGTGTTTATAAGTTATGCGGCTATATTATATCATAAGCAAAGTAAATAGTTGTTGGCTAGTGTTTACAGTCATGTGCTAAAATTTTAGAATACACTAAAAAAGACATTGCAAATCATCTAACTACATAACAGCAACTCCTTTCATGGCTAATATCGTACGTGATGATATCCATATAATTAGGTCAACTATTTAATGACCTAACTAAAGTAAGCCATAAAATTCCTTCTCTCTGGTTAGATATACTCAAGATATACTCAAGACACAATTTGAATTTTTAAATAATATTTAAATTCTGTGTATTATACTTAAAGGCTCCAGTCAGATTTCTGTAGCAAGCAGCTGCTTGAAGAGTAATTATTATTATACAATCTAATCAGATTTGCAAAGAATATAGTTTATTGTGGTTGCAAAGGCAATTACAGTATTTATATTTTTATGAAGAATTTTTTGCATTATACTGAGGAAATTGCAAACAGTCTGTTACTTATCGCATAAAAGAAAACAAAGTTGGAACAATGATATTATTATCCTTGTGAGAAACAATATAAAAGTCAACAAATATCGAACTGTCGTTCCTCAACTGATCTGTTGTTTTGGTCAAAATGATACAATTTTGACGCACGATTAGAGCGTTTATACATATTTAAATGCCATCACATTTGGAAAATGTTGTAGCCTTCTCCACTATTGTGCTCATAGCCATTCTATTTAAGAAGTTCATTCCCAAACCAGAGAAAAAGTCGTTTGTCGTGTAGCGTTCCTGTCGACACAATGTCATGCGGGGGCATGAGCCACTTGGGAAATGCGTGCTTCAGACACCTCGCAAACTGCTGTACTGGGTGGGTATAAAGAACTGTCAAGGCTGTCTGAATGATGTATGCGAGGAGCACCTCTGTGTTCCTTTTTTATTCTTCCTAGTTTTCTCTCACTTCTCCTTTTTGCTGCGCGTAGCGGCTGATTTTATCGACGCATATTAATGGCACCGTCATTGCTGATGGTATACAGCCGTGGCAACAGCTCGTCTCTTATATTTGTTTATTGTTGGACCATCATATCAGCAGGAGTGAAAAAGATATTAATGACCAGTGGCTGGGCATTATCAAGAAAGTGACGGAAAGCTTACACTTCTATCGTGCTGGAGGTCACACCTTGTAACAGCATTAGTCCAAGAGACAGCTCACTCTTTGATGGTACCAGCGCGACTTAAGTATAGAAGGTATTGGAAACAGAAATAATCTACCTCATGAACGAAAAAACAGGTTATAGAATATAACAAAATTTTTATTACTTTGGTGATTAGTATTTTTTGCGTACAGCATAAGCACACTAAGTAGTGTGGCTTCGTATTTAGAAGAGCAATATAAAGAGCTAGAGCCTGTACGCGTCGAAGAAATATATATTGAATAGTAATAGGCAAGAGTGCAAGAGATAAAACATCCACCTACCGGACTCGAAAGCACAGGATCTCCTGGTTACGCGTCAGTTGCTCTACTAATTGAGCTAAAGCGGGGACGATTCACACTTGCTTAAGTAAGGTTATGATGGTTGATCATGCTATGAAGCTCTACCACAATGTTCAAACTGTCAGGGATGGGGTCAATGTATTATTTATAATGATAGTAAATCAAACTTTTAAAATCATATATCAAGTATTAATATACTTTTGTTTATTCAGATGCACCGCATCAGAGCACTGAAGATAACTAATCTTGTACGCCGTTAGCTCTAAGGTAAGGGAGATTCCTTCCTATCAAATATGTTGAATAATCTGAATGGAAGGTCGCCATCAACCCATAACAGTTATCCAGTGGATTCGGTTCTCAACCCTTCTCCGAACTTTTGGGATCTCTTGAACCTGACCATTTAACTATTCGGCACAGCACATCAGTAGTGTTTTAGATTCTGTAACAGCATTATAGAAAATTAATTTTAAAATTAAGAAATTTAAAAGCAGAAAAATAATATAAAGGAGCAATTATTTGTCGTTTATTGTGGCCCTCACTTGATCAAAGCGAGAGTTCCAAATGTTATTTTACCATAAACTGATGTTTTAAAGTCACGAAAAGAAGGGTGGGGGGGAGACTGGATGAAGCACTCATGGTTGTTGATAACCGAAATTATCAATAAAAAACAAACAACACAGGGTATCAGGAAAAAAAATGGGGGAGTTTCGAGAATCAATATGTAGGAAAATAACATACATATTCAAGGAAGTATTTTAATTAAAAGGGTATCTCAAATTGTTTGAACATAATAAAATTGTTTTGAACATAATAAAGTGAATTTTCACATGTGCACCATTCGTAACCATGCATATATACAATCGGTATTCCACTTCTTGCCATACACAAGCAACCGTATCCCTTGTTACTTGCTCAGTTGCTCCTCTTATTCTGCTTTGAAACAATTCAAGTCTCGAATTTGCCCATGTAAACTTAACTCTTTACAAAGCCCCACAAGAAAAAATATAAAAGAGTGTTAAATCAGGGCTCCTTGGTGGCTACAGAATTGGACTACCCTTGCCAATCCATCTGTCCGGAAATGCATATGGCAAAATGAGGAATACCGATTGAACACATGCAAGGCCACATGCATTGAGGTTTTCATCAAGGCTACATAATGCTTGACCACTGGTCCTCTTAAAGCAGGGTTCCCAAACATTTCTGCATCGCACCTTTCTTTTCTTGATAAACCATCACAGTTTTCCATCTCTCATTTAATTCCCCTCTTCTATGGGGAGGGGGTGGCTCAGTAGGTAGCGCGCCAGGCTCGTGATCTGTAGTTCCCAGGTTCGAGTCCCAGCTGGGTCAGCGTTGAGATTTATCTCCGCAAAATTCCTCGCCCTGCCTACGGTCAGTAGGGAACACCGATGGGTTTGTAAAGGCCGCCGTCCGTCGGATGGGACGTTAAGCCTTGGCCCCGTGTGCGGGAGAGCCATACCATGTGCACGTTAAAGAACACGCTGGATGGCCTTGACGGGAGGCTACCATCTGTCTCCCAACAGCCGTTCCAGTGGGTCCCCTCCCCCAACCTTCTCTGAGCCTTCGGGGTCCATGTGACCTGGCCATTTAGCCCATGCAGTGCAAAACAGTGCCGCTCAGAGGAAAAATAAACCCAACCACCCTTGTAGCAATGATTTCTATTCATAATTAAAAATTAATAATGGGCACAAAAAATTTCACATCTTTGCACTCCCCAAGGAATGTTTTCACGCCCCCCAGGTTCAGAACCTCTGTTTTATAGGATATTGACCAGATTTTAAATATGAAAACGGGACATTTTGTTATTGTTGTTTTAACTCGGAACGACACTTTTTTTCATACAATGGGCAGGTTACAAGGACCCCGAAGATCACAGAAGTATGGGGTGAGGGAACCAACTACACAACTTTAGGAAACAGATGATAAACTCCCGTCAAGGTCATCCAGCATGCTCTTTAACGTATGTATGGCTCTCCCACATATGGGGTCAAGGTTTAACGTCCCATTCGACAGAAGGTGGCCCTCACTGAACAAGGGCGAGGAGAGCGATTTTGCGGAGATAAATCTCAATGCTGGCCCATCTGGGACTAGAACCTGGGAACTGCAGATTACGAGCCTGGTGCGCTACCAACTAAGCCACCCCTTATTGCAAATAGTGTATTCTTGTCAAAAATCTGAAATTTCGTTAGTAGGGTATGATGTGTCACTTTGTCATCTCTACCCTGTCACTTTGTCATCTGTTTGTCCGTCTACAGACATCAACTTTTTTAGTACAAAAGTTAAATATTCTTTTCGTGTAGAATAAGTACTAATAAAGTATTACGATTTGTCCTTTCCCAATCTTCCAATAGTGTAAATATGCACTGTTAGAGGGTCCTAAAGCTGGAAAGGGTTAAATTTTAAACGAATATTCAAATTGTGTTGTTTGAGTCGGGTTGTTTTACCTCTGAGCGGCACCTTTTGCACACAATGGGCTAAATGGCCAGGTCACAAGGGACCCGAGGGCTCAGAGAAGGTTGTGGGAAGGGACCCAGATGGTAGCCTCCCGTGAAGGCTATCCAGCGTGTTCCTTAACTTGCACAGGGCATGGTTCTCTAGCTTGGGTTGTTTTACCTCTGAGCGGCACTTTTTTGCGCACCATGGGCTAAATGGCCAGGTCATATGGACCCCGAAGGCTCAGAGAAGGTTGGGGGAGGGGACCCACTGGAACAGCTGTTGGGAGACAGATGGTAGCCCCCCGTCAAGGCCATCCAGCGTGTTCTTTAACGTGCACAGGGTATGGCTCTCCCGCACACGGGGCCACGGCTTAACGTCCCATCCGACGGACGGCGGCCTTTCCAAGCCCATCGGTGTCCACTACTGACCGTGGGCAGGGCGGGGAATTTTGCGGAGATAAATCTCAACGCTGACCCAGCTGGGACTCGAACCTGGGAACTACAGATTACGAGCCTGGCGCGCTACCGACTGAGCCACTCCCGCCCCGAGTGGTTCTCTAGCACATTGTGCCATGGCTTAAATGTCCCATCCAACGACGGTGGCTTTTCCAAGCCCTTCAGTGTCCCATACTGACCGAGGGCATGGCGGGAAGTTCTATGGAGATAAATCTCAATGTTTGCCCAGGCGGGATTCGAACCTGGGAACTGCAGATTACGAGCCTGGCGCGCTACCGACTGAGCCACCCATTATTGCAAATTGTGCATTCTTTTCAGAAATCTGAAATTTCGTTAATAGGGTATGATGGTCAAGAAGTTTATACTGAGCGCAGCGGCTTGTCTCTTTACTCTGTGATGCGTAAAAAAGAACAGTTTTTTAAAGAGAGAAAAAAAAATTCTTTCTTGGTTGGATACGCACTAATAAAATTTCATTCATAATAAATTATTCGCATCTTTCCAATCGCTCATTTGTTTGAATTTTCGCCTTTCGAAGGTGCTAAAATTAACAAAAATTACAAAAAAAAATTATCTTTGGAAAAGAGTACATCGATATTTATCTCAGGTGATTGTGACTTTCAAGTTTTCTTCCATTCTATTCATTTGCAGCAGTCTTTCAAAATTTTTAATTTTTAATATCGAAAATGGATATTCGTCTAGTCTAATCACTGGTTATCTACTCGACTTTTAAGAGCAGCCAATATCAAGAGTAAAATATTGTTTCCAAATGGGCTCATTCGGTGTATCATAAAATACGATATTTACAAACGTCCGATGGGCTTGGAAAGGCTGTCGTCCATCGGATGGTACGTTACGCCGCGGCGCCGTTTGCGTGAGAGCCATACTTTGTCTTCCATCTGTCTTCTAACAGCTGTTCCAGTGGGTCCCCTCCCCCAACCTTCTCTGAGCCTTCGGGATCTCTGTGACCTGGCCATTTAGCCCATTTTGTGCAAAAAAATGACGCCGGGAGGCAAAACAACCCAACTTACAAACGGCATTCAAAGATCTCGGTTTTAGACTTAACCTAAATACAAATCTTTTAATATTGCAGTTTCATCTTACATCAACAGAATTTCCAAGTATTCAATTAATTACTAATCTGCTTAGGGAGACCATCATTAAATCCAATGCTTTTTTTTTTTTAAAAAAGGCAATATGAACAGCTTCCATATTACTCTTAGCATCTATCGGACTTCGTAATTTCGAAAGATAGAAGTCCATCGATTTATGCAATTTTGCAAATAACCTTGATTTAATGTTCTTACATTTATTATTAGAAGCTAAATTTAATAATTAAGTGCAAAAAAAAAGTCCTATAATACCAAAAACTCTAAAGTGCTGGAAAGAAGAAAACATCTAATTCGAATTTTTCTAGTTTTAGAATGGCGATGACTTTTTATGATTCCCAAGTCAGCGATTATCAACAATCGCTCAGGAGTGGTAGACGGACTCAGTATATATTTTACCTGCCTAATGTAGACATTTAAAAGCAATTCGTAAAACGTAGTGTAAGGTGAAAACTTCAAAATGCTCTACCGAAATACAGAGAAGGAGAGCTGTTTTCTTTAGTGCAGTAGCACGAAATTTGACAAACAACTCTTCACAACTAGCGTTAGCAGAAATGGCATGGCCACACTTCTGACCGGATTGATTTGGAGGATCAACACATTGACGTGATGTCGACAAATGCTGGTTGCGTTGTCCCGACACGTTCCTGCATAGCATCTTCGCCCTCGCGTCTTCATATTTGAGACAACGGCGAGTCATCAAGTCCAGACTCGGCAAGCTACGCGATGGAGTCAATGCCACTCCCGTGGCGCGTGTGAACGTCGAATGATCACTTCCGGAAAATTATTAAAAGTCTATGGATACACTTTTCAAAATAATGGAACTTGTCTTGTGTGTTGATGTTCTTGTTGCCTTCGCAATTTCTTTTAGTGTCTCGTATGCGAAATTAACTTCAAGGAAAAGATTTTGGCATTAAATGGGCTGGAGATGGGAAAATTTCTGATTTAGATTATGGTGATGATTTAGCCCTTTTGGCAAATGATGTTGGTGAGATGAACTCTTTCATTCGAGCTTTTGATGAGATTGGTAATAGAGTAGGTTTGGTTATAAACAGAGAGAAAACTAAAGTGATGAAAATTGGTCAGGCTGGCTGTGATTCAGTTAATCTGAATGGTTGCAGTCTTGAGCAGGTGTCACAGTTTAATTACCTTGGGAGCTATGTAACAGATAATGGTGATGCGCGGCATGAGATTAACAGATGGATAGGGATTGCTGCCGGGATTTTTAAGAATCTATGGAGAGTGTGGAGAAATAGGCGTATACACCTAAAGACTAAAATTAGACTGTATAATAGTTTGGTTCTTTCTAGGGTTAGTTATGGCAGTGAAACTTGACACTTTGTAAACAAGATAACAGGAAACTAGATGCTTTTGATTCCAGATGCTTACGCAGTATCTTGGGTATTAGGTGGTTCAACTTTGTAACTAATGATAAGGTTAGGCAAAGGAGTTTGCAACCTCCTTTAAGCAGCATATTGTGCAGAGAGAGACTCCGTTGGTTTGGCCATGTTGCCTGTATGAATAATTATAGATTGGCAAATAGGGTTATGAACAGTGTGCCTAAAGGCCTCAGAAAGAAGGGGAGATCTAGGATGCGGTGGGCAGACAATGTCAAACAGGACCTTGTTAGAATTGTTGTGCAGTGGCCAGATGCAGTAGATGTAGCTCAGGATAGATATGCTTGGAGAATTAAACTGCGCGGTCTGGTTGGACCTCCGTAGCCCATGGCTGCTTGAGGATGATGATGATGATGTCGATGGTTTCTTCCATTTCTATGAGAGTACTTTTTAATTGCAGTATATCAAACTATCAAAGAATGCTTAGAGTACAACAAAATACGCTGTTAGTGAAACATATTATTACGAAACAGGATAATATAAATACTCACAGATATAAACAATTTATCAAAAAATACATTAAAGAATTTAACTATATTCCGAATTTCTGCCATAATAAGTGAAAAACGTAAAGAAGTGAACTTCAGCAATGGAATTGAAGCGGATTACTGATGGTCTACTGAGATTCACTTTTCAGCGGCACTTTTTGCGCATAATGGGATAAATAGTCAAGTCACAAGGACTCCAAGGGGTTGGAGACGTTGGGGAAAACGGTCCGATGGATAGTTGTTAGGAGATAGATAGTAGCCTCCAGAGGGCCATTCAACATGTTCTTTAACGTGTATAGGCTATGGTTCTCCTGGCCACGGTTTATCCGACGGACGGGGGAATTTTCCAATCCCATCACTATCCCCTTTCTCAACGAGGGCAGGATTACTGATGATCACGAACAGCATGAGAATTGTTTTGGGATTATAACAGGACACTTCTAACGAACTTTGGAAAGTAGTAAAATTTATGACCAATGCAGAATTTAATTTTTTCATCACATTGAGGGAAATAATTTTTATAACTGCAGGTGAAAAGATGAAAAAAATACATGCTCAGCTTTAAGGTTCTCGAATCTATTTACATGTGATCCTATTGATTCGAACTTTACACGTTGAACTTTATGTTCCCGTAAAATTGTGGTCTACTCGAAATCTTGAGCTTAACATATCCTTACCTAATACACATTTCATGCAAGATAGGACTTTAAAGCTCATAGCATAAGTCACCTTTATTAATTATATATTTAAAATAAACTTTTACATATTCAAAAACGGAAGAACCTTCAATAACAAATTAGTATACAATTATGTAATTAAGAAGCATAACTATATTAAGACCTCGATATTACTGACATTCGTTCAGTGAAAGTCACAATTCGCTTTTTTATCTGCTGCTTTTAAACGCTCAAGATTTCCAGTAGAGCACAATTTTATGGGGACATAAAGTTCAACGTGTAAAGTTCGAATCAATAGGGTCACTTAGGAATAGATTAGAGGCTTAAAGCTCAGATTGTATTTTTTTAATCTTATGCTGGGCTTTCTTCAAGTGGATCAAGTTTTGTTAGGAGGAAAAACAAAGTTATTTAAAGATAAATATCTGTAATCATCATCTGACCCTGAAGTGCAGACTTATTATGCACACTTTCGTGCTTTTAGGGTCGGGTTGTTTTACCTCTGAGCGGCACTTTTTTTTGCACACAATAGGCCAAATGATCAGATCACGAGGGCCACGAAGGCTCAGAGAAGGTTGAGGGAGCGGACCCACGGGATCAGCTGTTGGGAGACAGATGGTAGCCTCCCGTCAAGGCGAATTTCTTTAGCGTGTACAGATTATGGCTCTCCCGCACATGCGCCACGGCTTAACGTCCTCTCCGACGGATTTTCCAATTTCCAAGCCCATCGGTGTATCCTACTGGCGGAGGGCAGGGAGTTCTGCGGAGATAAATCTTAACGCTGGCCTAGGCGGGACTCGAACCTGGGGACGACATATTACGAGCCTGAGCGATACCGACTGAGCCACCCCAGTGGTGAGCCTTCTAACTGGATGACTAACATACATACATTATTAGAATACTTACAGTGCTGTCATTCTGTTTATTCATAACTGGGTCTCCTAATTGTAATTTTTATTTCATTATTTTTAAACCATGATTTTTAAGAATCAATAGCAGTAAAAACAATAAATCCATACATGCGATTTTTTTTCTCTCTCCAAAATAAT
This sequence comes from Ryuthela nishihirai, assembly GCA_038380435.1. Classification (NCBI taxonomy): domain Eukaryota; kingdom Metazoa; phylum Arthropoda; class Arachnida; order Araneae; family Heptathelidae; genus Ryuthela; species Ryuthela nishihirai. The sequence goes on along the minus strand of JAWZYU010000011.1, from coordinate 40,176,977 downwards.
AAATTTTGGGGTGATAAATCTAAAAATTTAGCATCGGGGAGAATTCGAGAATTTAATTTCAGAGAGGGGGGGGGGGATTTAGTTTGAGGGTGGTGAGTCTGAGAATAAGACTTGAATAGAGATTTCTAATTAGTAAAATATTCCACCGGAAAGGTTAAAATTATACTCAATATGGAATAAAATTTTAGAGTAGTTTCCTTTATATCTACTTTTCAGTGTCGGGCATAAAATACGGGGTTAAAATAAAAATTATGCAAAAACTACTGTTTCGGATTTCAAAACAGGTAGACAAGTTTGAGATTTTGCATAAGACGACCGGATTTTCGGGGGGGGGGGGCCTTCCACACACCTTGATACGTTCCTGACTGAAGAAATTTACATCAAATATTGAAAATTGTTCATAATAAAATGGAGCTTTATTAATAAAAATTTCTGAGCGTAATATGTGATCATAATTCTTAGTACTATAACAATATTTGCGCACTTTTAAAACAAGTTACTAACTCGAGGAAATTTCTTAAAAAAGTGAAATTCCCTAAGAAATATTGGCATCATAATACAAGAGTCGACGAAAATTTATAAAAAAAAATCATTCAGAAATATTGATGATATGATATAACGCAACCAATGTTATTCTACTATTTTATTCACCATTATAAGAAAAATGTCTTCTAATAATTTTGAATCCAAATTATTTCTCGTTATATAGACTCCATTTAAGCATAAAAAGAAACTCTCTCTGCAGATACCCGAGTTGCAGGTACTACTAGAGCAATTCTTGCAAGTTATTATAATGCTTTCTCTTTATTTTTCATTTAATTCATTTTATAAAATGGAAATTTTCTTTTGCCTCCAATTTTTTGCTGTCATCAAGATAGATTTCGATTGAAACATGATAATTACCTCCTTTATTTTTCTCATCATATGTACAAGTTGAGGTTTATTGTTAACGGATGGTGGAAAGATCAAAACCGAAAGTTTCGACTATTGTCAAGAAGTTAATGGCCTTCTCCTCCAATTCTCTATCCTACACCCAAATTATACGCCTACATAGTTCCATCTCCAAGTGTTTAAGAGGATGACAGGGATTTGTAATATTTCTAGGATTTTCACCCTATTTTCCTTCTGCATGAATGGAGACACCCTTTCTTTTCCACTCCAGCTCTTATCTGGTTATTATAAATCCCTTTCTCTGAGCGTCAGCTGCGAAGAAGTTGGCTGAGACAGATGCTTCGCAAATTCTTTAGGAATGTATCACTGAGCAGAGTCACTGAAGAGACTTTGTACATTGATCATAAAAGTAAATTGTACATCTGTTTCACAAAAGTTTCTAAGTATATCTTATAAAGGAAAAGATCTGAAACGTATCAACACAAAAACAGTGAAAATAATGAAATAAAGAATTATTTTCCCGATATTTGTTTCGTTTTATCGTTATGAATATTTTTAAATTCCGTTAACGTTATTTAAAATACATTTCGTTATTACGTTACAATAAGGTTTTCCAACACTGCTCACCACTGATATAAAAAGTAACTTTTTCCGCTGATAAAAAAAATTATGTTGGTGGACTGAAACTGTTCTAGTTATATTTTCTGAAGATAAATTTCTATCTTCTGGCATGAATACTTCAGTAACCATAAAGGATACTAACGACCTCAAACGAAGTAGAGTATATTGATTACATATGGATTATTTAAATTTGGCACTATACCAAAAAATGACTCCTTATACTTTGCATTGGCATGAAGCAAGAAAACCCCATATAGTTCCTCCATTAGATTCTTAGTTTTTTAGCTTTTTCCAGATAGTGTAAAATAAAAGACGCAGGTACGAGCAAAAAGAGAGAAAAAAAAAATCAATTTTCTAGATCGTATTCAAGGAAAAGACCGATATCTGTAAAAAGACCAACAATTTTTCCCGGAGCTGGACATTACTTTCAGCAGCGTAAAAACGCACAATGACAGTGTAATTTAATAAATGCTGCTCATTAAATAACTCGTGCAGCAAAAACCCTGCTTTGGGCTCTTTCGCTTAAATATTACAAGTGAAGCGAAAAGAACTCTGTTTCTTAGAAAAGGCATTCAGAAGCAAAAGTATTAACTAGTATTTTTTTTATTCTTAGAATCGAGCTTATCCTATTAATGATGGCGATGAAATACTCGTACAGGTAATTTATCTGCTGGATGAATGGAACTGGTAAATCAAAGTTTCGTGAAATCACATATCATTAAAATACTAAAAAGAATAAGGTTAAAATTAACCAGATGATACAGTAATAAATATATAAGGACACTTGTAAAATGTTACTGTTGAAAGCCACAACTTAAAATTGGGATATTGCAATATTATTTGAAAGTTTAGTACCTCTGTTCCCAAGCTAGCTATTTTATATGCATAATGGTGAAATGACTTTTATGCACACTCTTCTTCAATTTTCTAGAGTTGAGTGTGTTTCAAATTTCTTAAACTTTGAAAAATTTCTAAAACGAAAACAACATTTAGTTTCTATATAAAATGCTAATATGCCAGTTTAATCTTCACACTAAATAATCCACAGCTGAAAACGTACGCCATAAAGGTTCTGTTGGCAATCTGACAAATTACAATCAGGGAGAAAAGTTTTGTTCTATTCTTGAATTTTAAAATCTTATAGAATTCTATCATTTCCCTTTTCTCTAAAAAAATAAAGGATTTTGAGCAAGATATTTTGTGGAAAAATATTCATAGATTACAAATTTCAAAAACGCATTTCAAATCAGAGAAACAATAATTATACTATTAAATGATATATATATATCCTTCTAACTTAACATAATCTGTCTAACTTAACATAGAGCACACAAATTTCGTAAAAGTTTATAACTGTAGAAAAGTAACTACACTATGCTTTAACTGTATGGCCTATATCTCTTCCCGTCAGTATTTAACATATCTCTTTCAGTATTTAACATATCTCTTTCAGTATTTAATATAATAACTATATATGAGTACTGCTAACAAGTTTTTGCACTTTCTGAAAAAAAAGATATGATATTGATTCGATAAATCGTGCACGATAACTTTATAAGGAAGTCTGTCCTACTTTTACGCATTTACGTGATTTAAGATCAGTTTCGATCTTCAGCTTCAAAGGTGAACTTTGTGATGCGAATGGACCTTTACCCTTAAAGTGCCGGGTTAATTTTGAAATGTTTTCAACACTAAAATTAAAGCATGCTTTTTACTAGCTTTTTGCCTGATTTAAAATTTAACAAAATATAAAAATTACCCCTTAACTACAGCTTACCATAGAGGTCCGATAGGAACCTGACAATACAATAAGCCATAGAGGTCTGAGAGGAAAGCAAGACCATAACACAAAGACAACACGTAAAACAACAACAATCATAGCTTATCCCAGGATCGAACCCAGATCCCTCTGATCAGCAGCCAAACGTACTAACAACTCTGCCACAGGATCCGTAAACATAGGAACAGGAAGGAAATTGGGTTGGGTTGTTTTACCTCTGAGCGGCACTTTTTTGCACACCATGGACTAAATGGCCAGGTCACATGGACCCCGAAGGCTCAGAGAAGGTTGGGAGAGGGGACACACTGGAACAGCTGTTGGGAGACAGATGGTAGTCTCCCGTCAAGGCCATCCAGCGTGTTCTTTAACGTGCACAGGGTATGGCTCTCTCGCTCACGGGACCACGACTTAACGTCCCAACCGACGGACGGCGGCCTTTCCAAGCCCATCGGTGTCCCCTACTGACCGTGGGTAGGGCGGGGAGTTTTGCGGAGATAAATCTCAACGCTGACCCAGCTGGGACTTGAACCTGGGAACTGCAGATTAAGAGCCTGGCGCGCTACCGACTGAGCCACCCCCGCCCCAGAACAGGAAGGAAAAGCAAAGGATTGATTGCAAACTATTGATTGCTTTAAGGTCATCATAAGTGGAAGAATTACAATATTATGTTTAATAGTGTAAGGAAAACTTCAACGGCGCAGAAACAGTTCCTTATTTCCGTCAACAGCGGTATTGGTTGCTAATTTTGTATTTGGTAACTGCAGCCTTACCGATTTTCTATAGAGAGTTCCTAGATTCGAGTCCTGCCTGGGGCAGCGTTGAGATTTCCGCAAAACTCCCCGCTCTGCCCACGGTCAGTAGGGGGCACCAACGGGCTTGGAAAGACCGTCGCCCGTCAGAAGGGACGTTAAGCCATACCCTGAACACGTTAAAAAAAAAAACGCTGGATGGCCTTGACGGAAGGCTACCATCTGTCTCCTAACAGCTGTCCAGTGGCTTCCCTAACTTTCTCTGAATTCTCGAGGTCCTTGAAATTAAGAATTTTCACTGAATCCTTGAAAAGGAAATCCGAATTCTCGAGGTCTTTGGCTAATTTTCTCTGAATTCTCGAGGTTCTAAATGGCTTGGTGTGTCTAGAAAAAGGTTTGTCCAGCGCAGAGCATCCAGTTAGAGTCTGAATAAAAATAAGGCCACATATCAAATGAATGACACTGTATTTAAATATTGTATGAAAATCAACGTAGTCCATTATCTAATTTGCCAAATAGCTCTTTTTAAAACAGTGTATTTTGGCAAGATGTTTCATTTCACGCAGGGTTGAGAAACTGCAGGTATGAGATCAAAATAACCAAAATATTAAAAATGTTACATAGATACCATTATTTGATATGTAACTTTGGATATGTAGATTGGTGTATTTTGTCATCCGATGGATGTCAAAATTGATTTCATCAATGATTGTTACCAGAAATTGAAAAGAATTTTATGTTTTAGAAAATGATCCGTAAAATTATGCATCCTAATGAATGCTATTAGTAACTCGTTAATACTTTCAAACAGGAAATATAAAACTTTTCGAAAGTCGTTTGGGACTTATTGTAATATGGAAAGTTATTAAAAACAAACCGTAACTCATAAGATGATAAAGGGATAAAATGAAAAATAGATGAAAATTGCATAAAAGAAAATTTAATAGGAATTCAATGCAAAAAAAATCTGATTGCAAATCGCATGACTAGTTCCAGATACAAAATTTACTGTAAGAATAAATGCAAAACAATAGAATATTTAAAAAAAAAATGAAAAAGCGTGACATCGTATCTTACTTAAGTTATAACTCAATATCTACTCATTGTACTGAGAATCTGTAATAAGATTTGAATTCAGCATTAAATTTGGATTCAGATTACATAAATAGTGAATTTCCATGATTTCTTCTTACAACTCAGAGAGTTCAAACACAGCTCATTTGTAAAGGTGTTGTCAAACATCTGCAAGTAGGCTGTATAATCTTCACAAAACTTCCACGTTCTCAACTCTTCGGCTGGAAGGCGCAATCATTTGCTTTTAAAGGCCAGTGAAGCAAAAAAAAGTGCATAATTCCAAAAACCAATAGACAAATAAACCAACCTGAACGGAAAAGAGAAACTGATTAACCACACCATTCAAGTTACGTTGTAGCTATTTGTTACTCAATATTCTAACATCTGTAAACTAAGATTTATCTTGTTAGTATCTTGAGCAATCATTAAAATTGATCAATAACAGCATGTACGTTTTACGCAAACATACGCCTGGAAAACATCAACTGCTTGTAAATATACGTTGACCTTCATATAATTAAAGGTTTATGTCAAATTCTTAATTTTATCGGTACATGCTCCTTATATAATTTACGTTAACCTTTCTATCATTAGTTTTTTTTTCTTCTCATCAGAAAGACGCATTAACAGAATTCATTATAGAACGACAGATGCAATAAATTCGTACAAATTACTCTACTTAAAAGAAGTTGAAGTGAACAAATTAGGCTTCACAAAAGAAATATTCTATTTAATGCTAAGAGAAAGTTATTTACTTTCTAAGTAGAGTCTCCTATTCTAAATGACAATTTTTTTGCAATTAATGGCTACCTAAAATAAAAAAAAATCTACATACTGTCTACAATAATCTCCTAGGCAATTTATTTTTACTTAACGACCATGTGCCGTTTTTTTATTCGCAAATACAAAGTAATCACGAAACAAAACACTAACTATGGTATATAAAGTGAAAAAAAAAGTAATTTTTAATTTTTCCCCCCTTCTTTCTAAGCTTTTTTATTAAGATCACAAATTTCTCAGGTAAAAATGAAATATTCTTAATAGAGCTGTAGGTTATTCACTTTGGCAGCATCTGCTTTTTAATTCTGGTGATAAATGGCTGAGAATTTTTTTTTTCTTTCTCAAAACGAATTCTCATACTGAACAAGGGTAAAAAATACCTGTTGTTTGAATGCACGGCATAATTAGGGCGGTCACCTTAGTACTTCGGCGGATACTTGGCGTCAAACTCCGTAATGTCTAATGGGTATAAATACTCTTTTAACAAATATGGTAGAAACTGACTAGGTTCTCAGATTACTATATTTCTCAAACGATACAAAATTGACTGAGGTTTAAATACCTATTCTTAACCATTTAGAACTTATTTCTATAGATATTTTAGCTTTCTTCAAAATCAATTTATGAAAAATTATTCCTATATTTTTTTCTCTTTATGAGGCAATAATTTTTTGAAAGCCGTAATTGATTCACTAGTTGACGAATTATAACGTCAACAAGAGTTACAAAATTTCACGAAATGGATTATTAATATTCCATTACTCATTGCCGAATCAATGTTAACTGCTATAAAAGCGGGAAAAAAATTGAAAATTCTACTAAAAAGTGCACATTCATGAAAAATGTTCACGTTGCAACAGTAACATCGCCCTCTACAAAGGAAAATATTTGAAAATTCTGCCCCCCCCCCCAAAAAAAAAACGGAATAATTTCATGAAAACTTAACACTTCCACACAAAGCCGCTCCCTACAAAGGAGAAGCGACTTGAAAATTCTTCCAAATAAAGAATATGCAGTGAGCTGTTTGCACGAAAATGGTATATGTAATTGCTGTTGTATATTGTTGTTACGGAGGGCGTTCAAAAAGTTCTTGACACGTGTCTGTAGATTTGCACTCGTTTCTCCTAAGTTAACGAGCTACGACTTGTTTGAAAGCTTGTCTAAACTTCTCATTACGTGTTAAAAACAAAGGCCTTATCATCATTTCTCTCTCCGCTGGTGGCGCGTAACTTCCGGTCTGCGAAATCTGTGTTGTTGTTGTTATGAACCTTACTAAAGACGGGGAAAGATTTTACATTTTCTCAAAGATGCAGCTTGAGGGCGATGACAAAAAAATTCATGCGATTTATCACAAGTGTATGGGGGTCATGTCTGTTTATATGGCATTGTTACGGGATGGATATGCAAATTCAGAGAAGGACTGCAGAGCTTCGAAGACTTCCCTCGTGCAGGAAGAGCGAAGGAGGCCGTGAATGAGAGAACCATCGCTGCTGTTCGTGAACTCATTAAGGAAAACTGCCACATCACCCTTCAGGTAATAAGTTTAGATGTCAACTGTATCGATTGGAAGTGTGGAAACAATTATTCATTAGTATTTCAAGTTTCGAAAGCTCTGTGCCAAATGGGTGCCTCACAAACTGACAAAACAGCAAAAAAAGCTAGAGTCGATTCGTGCAGAGATGCCTGGCAATGTTTGAACCTAGTGGCTTAAACGGTCAAAAGACATTGTCAAGATCGAAAACTATGTTTGGGTTGAGTAAAATAAACCGCGTCCACAAATCCTCTGACAAGACTTTCGCTCAAGGAAGAACATGTTCACAATTTTTTTTCCAATTCCCAAGGAATGGTAGTCGTGGACACCTTCCCTGAAAAAATGACTATAAATGGCCAATACTACACCAACATTGTTTTGCCCAAAATAGCTAAGGAGATGAAAGAGCAAAAGTTCACCAACATGCATACGATCTTGCATCATGCGTTTTTTGGCTGTTTTCAAAAATTGAAAAGGAACTTGCTTGGAAGCCTTTTTTAAGGGTACAAGACCTAGCAAAATGCGTTCATTCAGAGAGAGTTGCCCTAACAAGAGTATCACCAAGGTTTCCAGAATTGGCGTAGACGTATACAACTTTGCATAGTTGCTGGATGAGAATACTTTGAAGGAGAGTAAAAGTTTTGTTCAGGTAAGTGCAATGGTTTTTGTTCTGCAGATGCACGTCGAGAACTTTTTGAATGCCCCTCGTACAGTACATATTATTGTTGTACGGTTAACCCATATATGAAACAAAAATCTCATGCCTATTAGGCCAGGTATAGGGTCAACCTCGATCGGTATTAGTTGGAAGGGGAAAAAAGACTTTAATCATTATGTTAGAAAGAGGAAACTAGATTTATATTATTTCTTCATTCTTCTGTTGGCTTTCTTTGTGATTTGGCTAGTTTACTCCTGAGAGGCACTTTTTCTTTGCACACAAAGGGCTAACTGGTTTCTATAATTTATGGAAAAATGAGAAAAATCGCCATAATTCGCCAAAAAATGTGCGTTTCTCACCAAACTTGTTCATGTAACCAGTAATGCCGAGTGAGCATAGCAAATTAGTCTAGGTTCCGTCAATTTGCGTAATCGCATAGCGGCATAAAAACGGATGTTTTGGAGTGGATCATTATTTTGTGTTGTAAATGTGAGTAAAGAAATTCTAAATAGCCATTTTGTAGGAATGACCTCGAGAGACTTTGCCATCTAAGAACTTTTTCCATTGCATTCTGACACCTCATTTTTGAACAAGTTCCTGTGTTATTTTTTGACGAAAAAAATGCTTCTACGTAAAATACTTTATGCCATTCTGAAATTAGCATTGCAATTCATGTTTCCATCAAATTCCATTAAAATCATTCATATAGTTTTTTATCTTAATTTTTCCGAGTTTTCCTCAATTTATGGTAACCAGTGTAGATTGGTCACAAGGACCCTAAGGGTTCTAAATCAATTGGAGGAAGGGCCTTTAAACAAATGTAACTTTAAACAGATGTTAGGAGATAGATGTTTCTTGTTTTTTAATGAACAGGTATGAGGAGCAACGAGCTGGAAACGTCTTTACTTAGTAAAAGACGAATAAGATATGGCAATACTTAACTGACGAGAAAACGTGGGTTGGGTTGTTTTACCTCTGAGCGGCACTTTTTTGCACACCATGGGCTAAATGGCCAGGTCACATGGACCCCGAAGGCTCAGAGAAGGTTGGGGGAGGGGACCCACTGGAACAGCTGTTGGGAGACAGATGGTAGCCTCCCGTCAAGGCCATCCAGCGTGTTCTTTAACGTGAACAGGGTATGGCTCTCCCGCACACGGGACCACGACTTAACGTCCCATCCGACGGACGGCGGCCTTTCCAAGCCCATCGGTGTCCCCTACTGACCGTGGGCAGGGCGGGGAATTTTGCGGAGATAGATCTCAACGCTGACCCAGCTGGGACTCGAACCTGGGAACTACAGATTACGAGCCTGGCACGCTACCGACTGAGCCACCCCCGCCCTAAACAGTATGACTCGGACGTGATGAGAAAACGTGACATGAGAATGATTAAGGAACTAACATAAGTTACAACACAAAAACGTACCGGCCGATAAATTATTTTACACCTTCACATTTTCTTTACGAATATATGAAATTGATTAGTGTGAATAATTCACAGCTCAGAAAAGAACATTTTATTGCTGTGTATGTTGTATGCAATGAGGTCTGGAAATTTTGCATTAATCAATATAAGATAAATGCCAAAAAATACGCTATTAAACACTGAAGTTACACCATCTGAATCACTTAAGATTACGTATGTTCCACCATATCAACATTTGATATTCTGTAGAATACGTGGTCAAGGAATGGTCAATCCTACTTTTCCTATAAAATGTTTTTAAACTAATACATTCAATAACAGAACTGAAGCAAAAACTGCTTATACAAGTAAGATAATCATTAGGAAAAATTATCTTTGTTCGGTATTTTGATACTACCACATGGAAGCTGAAAGTTTTCTAAACTAATCTGAAATAACAAGAACACAAATGAAAGAGAAAGAACTAATTTACATAGCCCAAATATTATAGCAACACTCAAGTAACTATGATTATGTCAACCCACGATAGATTCTCGGTATGTGCGAAATGAGGATCTGCAAAGTGATTAATCATGTGTTTGTCCACCACATATGTTACTCCAGTCGTAAGCTGTTCCACTTTAATAACATTATGCGTTGGCTCCATCGTTCAGTGGCAGATACCAGATTCGATGTAATCATATCTATAGTTTAAAGAGCTGGGCCCAGTCTCTGCAACTGAAACGAATTTTTTAACAATATAATTAACAGGTTGCAATTCATTTCAAAAGAAGCTTGTCAGGCATGGAAAGTCCATTTTTCTTTGTTCTGATGAAATAAAAAGTATAATTTTTTTTAATTAAAATACACGTTATTTCAATACTATAGCTTTTAAGTAAATATATTCAAAAACAAGTACTATAATTATTTTTAATAAAAGTTTTCTGTTCTACTTCGACGGGATACCATTACAAAATTTTCTGAAATTATGTTACTACGCCATAAAAAAAAATCTTTTCAGCTCGTTTTCAGAAAAAAAACGAGCAAAATGTTTTCACTCTGTCTGTCTGTCTGTAGACATAGAATTTTCAATTTATTTCTAAAAACAAAGAAGTTCTTTCTTGGTTGGATTGGTAATGATGAAATATTACGATTCGCGCTTTCAGAACTTTCCTATAGCTATAATTGTGCCCTCTAACGGTGAAAAAAGTAAAAAATTGCAAAATTCAAACTAATATTGCAAGCGATGTAATTGCTCAAAAATCTGAAATTTTGGTTGGGAAATGCGAATGTCATCAAGTTTGCATTGAAAACAAATATTTCCGCCTTTACACCAGATGGGGCTGGGAAAATCTCATTTTTACGTTTTAAGAGATAATAGTTTGTTTTTAGAGACAACTTAAAAATTCTTTTTGCGTTGGATAGGTATTGATAAACTATTATAATTAACGCTTTTAGAATCTCCGAAAAAGTCTTATTTGCGGTATGGGGTGGAAGTTTTTAAACGAAAATTGCAAATGATCTATTCTTGCTAGAAATTTGATATTTAAATGGTGGAGTATAATAGATCAAGGGTTTATACTGCAACAATTTTTCCCTTCACTTCCCAGGATGGTTTTCGTTTTGAGAGATTAATAAATTCTTTTTGAGCTGAATAGGTACTAAAGAAAAATGATGATTCATAGTTTTCAAATCCTACAAATGGCGTTAATTTACCATTGTAAGAGAGCGTTATGTGTAGAAAATCTAAAACTTCAAGTAATATTGCAAACGATATTATTATAGAAATTCTGATGATAAGAATGTATTGATGAAGAACTGATATATGAAAAGAAATGATAACTCATAGTCATATGTGTTTAAATTACAATTGTTAAAACTCGACCGGTTGCTTCTAATTTTTATAAATTTAGTACATAATTTTTAAAAATTCAATAATATTTCATTATAGTAATAATAAAGAGTTTTATTTTATATACACTAGATAATTTGCCCTTTAACTCTAGGGGATAAGAAAATCCAACTTTTAAGGAATAAATGAGATGTTTTCTAAGCTAATAATATATTATTTTTCTACATTCTACAATCACACATTAGTTAAAGGGTGCAAAATTCGGAAAATGAAAATCTTCATTGCTTTGAAAACAAGCATCCCACATTCGCACAAGGCGATATACTATCCTTCTGGTTATTATATATACTGTATATCATTAATATTAATCATCTTTCAAATACTGATAAACGAAACAAAAAACCGCTACTCTGGATCAAATTTACAACATTATTCCATAGTGTAGAAATATTTATCCAGCTCTGCTTGCTAACGTTATTGTTTCCTTCAATAGCAAGTTTGATTTCTCAATACCATACAAGTATTATTATACACTGCCTTACTAAAATATTAGAGAAGTTGTATGTCAATAAGTATCTAACTTTTAAGCTCTATAACTTTTAAAACATAAAATCTAATGGGAAAATGTGATTGAATTTATAAGTGAGATAATAACACTGCCCTACTAACCAGAGATAACCAAATGTATCTTAAATCTCGATTTTCAACAATATTAATTCAGTATTTAAAGTTATGGAAACTGTAATATTTAACAATAAATTATCTTGTTTTATAAATATCATTTACAATTTTCTAATAATGAAATAATCATTACGTCCCCGATGGGCTTGGAAAGTCCGTCGGATGGGAGGTTAAGCCGTGGCCCCATGTGCGGGAGAACCATACTCTATGCACGTTAAAGAACATACTTGATGGCCTTGACAAGAGGCTACCATCTGTCTCCTAACAACTGTCCAGTGGATCCTTTCCTGAAAACAACTTTCTCCGAACCCTTGGGTTCCTTGTGACCTGGCCCACTGTGTGCAAAAACGTGACACTCCAACTAATCATTACGTAAATTTGTCAAATGTATTTTTATTAAATAATAAGTACTGTTTCAAACCATTAAGTTTTAATTAATTTCTGAAGTCAAGTCTTACGGTGCATTACTCTCGTGAAATATTCTAACTTTTCATAACTCTCTATATATTGAACGAATATGTTTAAAAATCGAGATTTAAATAGATTTGGTTATAATCTTTATCTCCAATTTTTTCATTAAATACACGTTTTAAAAGTTAGATTCCCATTGACGTAATATACAAATCTCTAATAGTATTTTTGTAGGGCAGTGTACTACGTGTCTTGCGAGACTGATTTTGCATTTAAAGTTTCAGAAACAAAATACTGACGATTCTGTATCTTATATATTACACAGATTCATCTAGTAAAGCCAATGATCTCTTTGGGAGTAATATTAACGGAATGCACATTTCAACTTTAAACAAACAATGGCATCACTAGAAAATGATTACATCGAATTTCTGCAATATATATATAGATAATCGCTGGTAAGTTAAAGTCGTCTATTTCTCAATGCTCTTTTTGATAACGTTTAGATCTTTTCCCTTTCATAAACTAACTGAAAAATTTGGTTTCTTAATTGTGCAAAGTAGGCGGTGCTCAGTTGCTTTCGTAAGCAGGTAAAAATTTTACAACATTAACCTTTAAAGGGTCAAGATTATTTTTCCTTTAAAAAGGCAACTCAACTTCTGAACCTTATTTTGAAGTAACTAATGAATCATATACTTCACATTACATACCAAAAGAAAGAGCATTTAATTCTGATCAAAGAAAATATTGATAGCTAGACAGAAAATATGTTTACAGGCCCATTTGCAAGGATTTTCGAAAAACTAAAAATCGTTTTCCAACATTTTAAGGATTAACAGTGCGATTTAAAGTTACAACATATCTTAAATCATTCTATTAATCTTGAGCTACCAAAGGGCTTTGAACCAAGGACAGGTTTTAATTTGAAATACGACTTTTCTATCGTTTTTGACGGGATGATTTGAGGAAGTCCACGATATTGCGGACGTCAATCTGAGATACAACTCGTTGGGGTCGACCTTCAAGAAATTTCCGTCCCTTTTTAAGGGGAAGGAGGGTGGGGGCAAAATTCGAAATAGCCTATGACAATTCCCACATGAGAAGCTTTCGTTTGATACCTAACTCGTAACTGCGGGACCTTGTGTTCGAAATACATAGAAGAACCATTGTCACATTTTCCCCTTTTTATGGAGGAAGCAACTAAGAGAGGGGGGGGGATTTATAATTCCTCACGTCATATGCTTTCGTTTGACATGCTTCTTATTACGTTAGGCCCTTGAGTTCGAAAGATAAGGTAGAACAATCGCTAAACATTTATCCTCCTTTTCTGGGGGAGAAAGGAGGAAATTTTTTTATAACCCGTGACACTCCCCATGTTACAAGTTTTTATCTGATGCATAGCTCATTACTCTCGGCCCTGGATTCGGAAGATATAGTGAAACAATAATTTTCGCATTTCCCCTTTTTTAAGGAGGAAGAAAGCATGGGTCAAATGCTTTACAGCCTATGATACTTCCCTCTTCATAAGTTTTCATTTGACAGTAACAAGTTATGTTTGACCTTCCCGTTCGCAAGGTATGGTGGAACAACTGTCTTGAGAAACTGATTAATCAATAAATGGCGAGCGAAAAGCAATAGGTAAATAATGTAATAAATTAATGTCTAAATTAAAAGATAATGATAACTTAACATTAAACGCTGCCATGATGAAAGTATCGGTGATAAACGTAACTACTTGGATACATATTTAAAATCGTATTATGGTCAGTATTAGCTTATCTATTACTTAAATATATAACAAATATGAAAGTTTTCGTTACTAGAAAATTTAATATGAAAGTTTTCGTTACATGAAAACTTACTCAAAGAATTAGATAAGACATTCCAGTGGTATCTACATCTTTAACATCTCGACAAAGGCTTTAACTCAAAACAGATACTCCCCGAAGAACAGAAAATAAGAATATCTGAGAAGGAGAACGATGAAAACAAAACTGTCTCCAACATCAGTAAGCAACGAAATTGCTTCTCGAAAAACTTTATATACATTGAAACTGCCGAAGAATATTCACTTAAATGGCAATTTTTATATTAGGGTCAGCAACGAGGTTTACTCAAGCAATTGTCCCTAATTTGCGCAACCACGTAGGTATCCGATTTCTCGTAGCCTAACAGCCGAAGCATTATGGAGAAACGTGCCGACGTTACAAAGTGTCCGGTGCCGCAAACCATCATGGGAGAGTCAGAGACAGTGTAGGAAAAGGTTCAAATTTTGAGCGATAAGTAAACCTAATATCCTATTTACGTTAATGGATGCGACAAAGATGTCCTCGTATATTGTGTGATACGAAACTGATTTCCGCACCAGGGAGACGAAATGTATACGCAGCGAAAGTTTTTAGGATAAAATTCTAAGCGAAGTATTACGAGAGTGGAAAATGCTTTCAAAAGTCGAAATTCTAGCCGCATCTAGAAATATTTTATCAGTAAGTCAACCACAACACATTCATGATGCATTCCTGAATCTTGGTAACTGTAGAATTCTTTGCAGAAATAAACTTATTTCTCCCGAAAATTCCTACGTATAGAAGTAGCTTGGAAAGCGAAGATCGAATATTTGCGAAAGCGAAGATTTTGAATAGAACGATCATACAATGGATGTCTATGGATTTGGGTTCAGTTGTTTTACCCCTGAAAAGACAAAATTATCGTAAAGTAAAATATAGCTGTGTGTCTTCATTGCATAAGAGAAGTCATGCATTCCACAACCGAGAGCCGCATACAACAGCGTAATTTGAAAGTATGTTTTTTTTTTTTTGGGGGGGGGGGATAGAGAGGGAAATTTTCAATTTTTCAAAAGAATAAAACATAGATAATTAATACGTAAATATCAAAAAAGGCAACTAATAAGTAAATAAAAGCCAGTGGTACATTTTGCCTCAGTGCTCAATGGTTGCCAAATGTTTGACGGACATAAAAATACAAAATTTTTAAAACACATACATTTGGAGGGGGTTTAAACCACCCCCAAACCACCCCCTTAAATACGCCACTGACCGCATACGAAATCTTACGAATTGAATGTTTATCAAATTTTTTAACAAGCTAGCTTTTTTGGAAACTATAGTTTTAACTATTTTCTCATTTTTCATCATTTTAATGCAGTAAAAAATAATACAGGCAAGCCTCGTTTGACGCTACCTCAATTAATGCTCTTTCGATATAGCGCAATTTCTTTATTATTTCATTTTTTATGAGTTTACTATTGTTAGAATAGTGATAAGATATCCATTAATGTTATTTGAAACAAAAAATGCACCATATTTCTCAAGCACGACACAAATTTAATGTACGACAAGATATGAAAGATATTGCAAAATGCATTTAAAAATTTGATTTCGAAAAATCTTATACATATAAGGAGTGGAATATTAAACGCTTTATCATCTTATACTGAACTGCTAAAAGTGAAACAGAAAAACTTAAACCAATTAACTTTAGATGATTTTCTAGAGATTCCAGTCAGTAACTTGAGACATTCTTTTTTTTTCTTTTTTGAATTTTATTAAATTTTCTTAGATTTAAATTTTAATTTGAATACAAATATAAAATTTGCAAATTGTAACTTTTATATTTGCATTCAAAAGTTAAAAGTTGTAAATATAAAATAATAAATTGCAGAATTTTTAAATAAAGAAATATGTGCCATTATACCAATTATAACCAGCATTTAGTGCCATTATAACAATAATTTTATTTTAAATAAAGAAATATGTGCCATTATAACAATTTATTCTATTTTCAGGCTGAATTTAAAAATTAACAAATCGTAAATGTATGGGAACTTTTTCTTAGGAATATTATATAGTGTACATGAGGCGTCGTTTAACGCTCGGATTTCAGGAAAGCATCCTGAGCGCTAAACGAGGTATGCCTATAATAATATTCTATCACATTATTTATTAAAATGCGTTGGCAACATTGAAAGTACATGTGTTATTCGTTAATAATCAGTTTTAAAGATGGAGTAACTTACAATCATGCACCGTGATAGAGATGTGATCTGTAATTCTATGTTTGAAAGCTGAAGGAATAAAATGACTGAAATCCATCACAGAATGTTGGCTCACTATACTGGGAAATGAATGAGTCAACGGAAAGTCTACGATTGGGTGGGTCAATTCAAGAACGGTAACGAATGAGTTGAAGATGCTTCGCGACCCCAGAAAGCTCTCTGCGTCGTGACAACACAAAACAGTGGAGTGTAGGAGCTCGTGCGAGAAAATCATCGCATTGCCATTGAAAACATTTGCAGTGGTGTTGAATATCAAACATCGCTAGCGAGGTGTTGCAGTTTTGAATAGTACGTTCGTTGAATTTCACGGAATTGAGCATATGAACTACGGTTGCTTCTTGGACGGTATGAGAGGGAAGGAGATGCTTCTTAGAGCATATAATAAACGGTGATGAATCCTGGCTCCATTATTATTTCTTCTGGAAAGCAAACGCTCACGTTCAGAGTGGCGACATACAAACTCGCCTGGACCGAAGGAAGTCCACACCCATGCATCAGCCGGAAAAGTGCTACGCAATATATTCTGGGATCATAAAGAGGTAATTCCGAAACACTATTATCTGGAAAGACGAGAAACGGTTATAAGGCAAAGTGTAGGGTGTCAGGAAAATAATGGTGGGGTTTTTGAGAACCAGTGTGTAGGAAAATATATATATATTGAAGAAAGTAATATTTTATTTGAAAGCGTATCTTAAATAGTTTTGAACATATTTAGTGTTATAAAATAAATAGTAATAATCCAATTGATATTCCACGCTTGCTGTAGCATAATTTCTTGTTACTTGCTCAGTGCTTCTCTTCTTCTGGCTTTCATATGTTTCAGGTCTCGAATTTTGCCCATGTAATCATAATTCTTTACAAAGTCCCACAAGAAAAAAAAAATCAAGGGGTGTTCATCAACATTTCCCGACAGATGGATTGGCAAGGTGGTCTAATTCTATGGCCAACAAAGACAGGCCACTTAGGATTTAGTTTCGGGGCAGGGGGGGGGGGGGGGGGGCTGAGAATAAGACTTGAGAATAGCTTCAAAATCACTAAAATATTTTATCGGACAAGATAAAAATATTCTATAGCAGTGATGGCGAACATATGGCACGCGAGAGAGGCCATTTCTGTCGGCACACCCACTGATAGGTGAAAAAAATATATGACTAGTGTAAAGAATTGGAAACAATTATGCGTCCACACGTTGCAAAGATCTCGTCAAGTAACTGATTACACATTGCAAAATATACGCTCTAAATCTATCAACTCTCAATTGCTTACTGAGATATTTTACTCTCTCTCAGCCAATGAAATCTCATTTCATCCTGATCACGGCCCTATGGCCTCAGTAATGCCCTGAACATAATAAATGGAAAGTTGAGTGCGGGTTTTTAAGTTTGATTGAATGATTTTGATTGTCATAAAAGTTCTATTCTGTCCCATTATATAAAGGCGGAATCTAAAGTTCAGTATGCGGTATTTTTAATCATTTTTGTATTATATGACAAATGCACATGTAATCTTACTTCGAATAAATACATTTTAAAGTATTTTTGTAACGTTGGCACGTGAATTAGAAAACGTTCTCTTATTTCTGTAATTTTGACACGAGGACTCCAAAAGATTTGCTATCCATGTTCCATTGTATAAGGATTGGATTATTTTACCTCTGAGCGGCACTTTTTTGCACACCATGGGCTAAATGGCCAGGCCACAAGGACCCCGAAGGCTCAGAGAAGGTTGGGGGAGGGGACCCACTGGAACAGCTGTTGGGAGACAGATAGTAGCCTCCCGTCAAGGCCATCCAGCGTGTTCTTTAACGTGCACAGGGTATGGCTCTCCCGCACACGGGGCCACGGCTTTACGTCCCATCCGACGGACGGCGGCCTTTTCATGCCCATCGGTGTCCCCTACTGACCGTGGGCAGGGCGGGGAAATTTTGCGGAGATAAATCTCAAAGCTGACCCAGCTGGGACTCGAACCTGGGAACTACAGATTACGAGCCTGGGGCGCTACCGACTGAGCCATCCCCGCCCCTATTTTATAAGGAATAAAGTTTTATGGTTGTTTTTCAAATCTGTTTTTAGTGTCGGGCATATACTATGGGGCTAAAATAAAATTATATAAAGACACCTGTTTTGCATTTCAAAACAGATAGGCAAATTAGAAATTTCGTATATGACGACCTGATTTTCGGGGGGGGGGGGGCGTCTGATCCCTTTCCTTGATCGAGGAGCCCTGATAGGACAACCCTTTTTTGTGGAGCTTAGTAGAAAATTATGTATATATGGACAAGATTCGCAACCTAAAACATAAGAAAGCCAGAAAAGAGAAGCAACTGAGCAAAAGCAACAAGAGATTATCCTATAGCGTATATCGCACAAAGTGGAATACCGTTTGGGCCTATGCAGGGTCGCGAAAGTACAAGTGAAAAAAAATCACCATGTTCAAAACTATATGAGGTACGCTTTCCATAAAATATTACTTTCTTGAATATATATATTATTTTACGACATATCGATTCTCGAAATCACATTTTTTTTTCCAACACCCTCTACTGTAATGTGTTTCTGAATTATCTAAAGTCAGCAATTCAGACGACACGTCACGGTCTGTTATCCTCGGGGGGGGGGGGGGGAGGGTCTACGAAGCTCTCCAGTGGGGCAGACACAGGAGGTAAAGTTTTTAGGTGTTGCTTCACCCTACATTTACCGGACTTAGTGCCGAGTGATTCCACTTTTTCTTTGGCCACTGAAAGATGCAATAGGAGGACGACACTTCTCGTTATTTGAAGAGATCAAAACGGCAGTGCAGGAGTGCTTCTCTCCAGAAATCCAATCAATAGTTCATCGTTGGAGAAAACGTATCGAACGTATAATGGAGACTACGTTGAAGAATGACATTTTTTTTTAACAAAACAGTTTTCAATATTCCAGTTTTAATTTGAATGACCTTTGCACTTTCAATTTGAAATAAATGTAAGAAATGAAATATATCTATAAATAATAAAAGGTAATACACAAGCAGTATAAAATTGTAGTCATTTAATGGTGGTTCTATTCAACATCAATTCAACATGAAGAATAAAAAACGAAAAAAATATTTTTTAGCGAATATCTTTTTGCAAGCCGCATATGGATTGCGAGCCATGGTTTAACCACCACTGTTATATAGCTCTCCATGGAACAAAAGCAGAGAGTTTACAGAAAATGTTTCTAAAAATATGCAAAGGGGGAAAAAAGAATTAAAAAATGCTTATACTTATGCTTCAGTAAGTTAATAATAACGTCACGAAAATATTATACATTTCCATAACAGACATAATTATATACATTCTAACTAAAAAAAGAGAATGTTTGCAGAAAGCTGCAAATAATTGCCTACCTTGTCGTCATAAAAACCTTTATCGTCTGTCCGTTGGGCTCCAAGCAACCTATCAGTCTCTTGATCCGTGTCACAGTCTTCTGAAAAGAATCGAAAAACAAATACTAGAGCCGATGCTGCCTACAGCAGATCCAAGTTTCGCCCACGTTCTGCGCTAAGAAGTTTTCGCAAACGCTACTGATAACAAGCGCGAGGTATAGGAGATTCATACACTAAAGCAGAAGTTCGTCTCTTGGGGGAACGTGCCGATCGATAAGTGAACGGGCAATTGCAAAGAACTTGCTCGTATTCTAGACTAGACGATGAAGAGCTTTGTAATCAAACAGCAAGCACACCCAAACAAAACGTAAAAGATGCTGAAATCGATTGTACTTCCGAGCATCTGCGTAATATTTAAACTGACAGTTGAGTAGACAAGTAAACGAAGCTCAAGACATTACGATGGGTTATTTAATTTCCCAAATTTAGGTCATCTTTGGAACTGCGAAATGTTCTTGTATTTGATTATTATTAAGTTTTAAAGTTTGGTCCCAAAATTGCAGAATAAATATTAAAGTCTGTCGGAGATAATAGGAGAGGTATTAGATTCCAGTTAGTGTGGAAGATTAAAAAGGTAATAATCTTTATGAATTATATTCTGTGTAAATACACGCATGATAGAATTCACCACGCTTTAAGTGAACGAGGATATCAGTGTTCAATAACTGCACATCTTCCGCTCAAGTGCATATTAAAACTGATGAATATTACGGAGAACGCATCATGTCGATCAACTTACAAAGGTTATGATTATATACTATATACATTACTACGCTGTATTTGTCCCTATTAAAAATTCTCTTAAGACAGTAATTCACCATTCCAAAGTGGTGAATCCAGGTGTTCCAATGGTGGGTTGGGGTTGTTTTACCTCTGAGCGGGCGCTCGGGACCTTGTGCCCCAAATGGCAAGGGTACAAGGTCCCGAGGACTCGGGTAATGTTAAGGGAAGGGGACCCACTGGACAGCTGTTAGGAGACATATGGTAGCCTCCCGTCAAGGCCGTTCACCGTGTTCTTTAACGTGCACAGGATATGGCTCTCCCACACACGGACAACGGCTTGACGTCCCATGCGATGGACGACGGCTCTTCCAGGCCCATCGGTGTCCCCTACTGAACGAGTGCAGGGCGGAGAGTTTCCTGGAGATAAATCTCAAAGCTAGCGCTGGTGGTTCCATTGGTGAATGACTGTTTTAAAAGTTTTTAATAGAAACAAGTACAACGTAATAGTGTGTATAGTATATAACTGAATATGAACTGTGATTAAAATATGATTATGATCTGTTGGGGAGATAGCTTATAGATTACACATTACTGTATTTCTATATTTTGCTATCTGCCAGTTCAATAAATGCGTTTGTGAAAAGCTAAATTGATAACTCTACGAAAAAAAAATAACTTTAAACATTACATCTTTGTAAACAACGTCGGAATAAATCCCGACTGAAAATATCTTTGATTTGACAACTGAATAAAAGCAATACGATATTTGAAACAAATGTATTCTAAAATTCAGCTAATATACAGGGTTTTAGACAATCTTACAACAAGAATGGAAATATATAAAATTTGGAGTTAATCAGTTTGGGTCTGATATGCCCATATATTGCATAACCAACTTAAATTATGATCGGCGTTGCTATAAACTAAAATTAGGAACGGCAAATTGTTTTACAAAAATTATGAGAAGTTACTGTTAAATGAGTGATTCAAATAAACTTGACTTTAACTCGTAATTTGTCTTCTGACAAGCCCATATATTACCTAATCATCTGAAACTGTGACCGGAGCGGTTTCAATTAAAACTCGGAACTAACTTCTGCTACAAAAATTATGAGAAGTCACTGTAAAATGATATTTAAATAAACGTTTCATTTTAACCAGTTTATATTTGGTGGTTTGGGCTGCATTTTAAATAAAGAAGAGGTTAAATAAAAATTATGGTGGTCCACTGTTAATTATTCGGACTACCATCCGATATTAACTAATCTGGTATTTCGCAACAAGGCCAGTCACGTGATCCGCGGAAATCTAAAGAACCACTGTACTAACTATTTAATAGTTTTTTTTACGATTTTAGTTTGTTGTCCATTTTTTTTAAACTGCAGAACACAAACCATAATTCCTGCCAAGAGCATTTTGGTATTGTAAATTCATAAATAATTTCTTATAAATATAATTTATCCAGATGAGGGGAAATCCTCCCTTCGTTCGCTACTAATGCTAGTTAATAAAACCTATGTTCCAAATAAGTACAGATTCATTTAAACGCTTATGACAAAAACCACAAGAAACTGCAAAATTGTACTTAGCGTTCTAATTGCTTTCTAAATAAAGATTAAAATTAATATTTATAAGCAAGCGTTTCAGTTAATTTTGAAAAATTGAGTGACGCTGATCTAAAACTCAGTTAATGAATATTATATTCTTATGTATTTGGTTACATTCAAACTGTAGTTTTTTTTTTAATCACAAATATATATTGCAATATCTATCTCCTTTTTGACATATAAGCTAATCCAATCACGGTTAAGTTTTTTCATCTATTTCAACATTTAAGAAAGCTTTGGTTAATAGCAGAGGTGTGCTAGAGAGAGTTCCCGCGAGCCCCTTGTTAAAAAATTCCTTGAGAAATGCACGTGCAGTGGAATCGCATCTTACACGGCGGTTAGATTCTAAGGTTACTATTTAAATTCTGAAAGCTGAAACATTTAACAGCAGTGTTGCTAGTTGTAAGTATTTGCTTCAAAGGTCATACTCGTTTATCAAAATAAAAGCAATTTAAAAAATCTGTGAAATGATTATTTGGTTTCTGTAAATTTTGAAACAGTTAAATATTTCACCTTTAATAACTCTTTAAATATTAAACGAATATTGCTGCTTAGCATCGCGATTTGGATAAATTTGATTGAGATCTGTAATTTATCACCTGTGTCATTTTTCTGTAAAAAGCTTATTTTTACAAGTTATGTATTTCAAACTTGAGACACTTCCATGTTATGTAAGTAGAAAATAACATTCAGAGCCTCATAAGTTTGATAATACAATGTATATCCCTTTAAAAATTTACTTTCGATTCGTAAGAGAGTTCTTTGAACTGCTCTTGGACCATGAATATTTGCAATTAGTTTTTATGTAGAAAAGGAAGAGAAAAATCGAGAAACGATTTCACGGCATCATTATTAAGATATAAGAATAACATTTTTTTTGCTGGTTAGATTTATTAACACATGTAGATACGATAGGCACAGAAATGTGCTAGTTACATGATTGTAGAAGCCGAGCGCTTTCGAATACTCAGCAGTACTATACTTAACCTTTGAGGTCAAAGGTCACATATAGATCTACTGGTGATAGGGGGCAAAAAATTGGTGCCTAGGGGTATTTTGAGTGGTAGATCTCCGACATTATGACAAATTTTGGATGCAGTGGGTTCTTCGAGGTCAAATCCCGATATACCAGCTATGGAGAACCAAAAATTGGTGAATAGGGCTAAAAACTGGAAATAATAGGAATTTTCCCATCTGCTGTCGCATTCAAGTTCAAATAAGGGTCAGAGTGATGAGCTAGAAATCTAGAGGTGCCAAAGGCACCGTTTGATTTCTAGTATATGTATAGAGTCCTAATAAAAAATTTTACATTATGTGAATAGGAAGCTTTCGAAGCTCTATAACTTCTAAAATACTCTGGTTATTTTTTTAAATTGACTGAAGATAAAGATCTCAATCAAATTTATTAAAATCTCAACTTTTTTCAAAATCATTCATGGTTTAGAGCAGGAGCCTTGGGTCCTGCTATGCACACTCAAGGCTCCTGCTCTAAACACCAGGGGGTCCAGAGGAAGAGAAAACTTTTTGACATTTTTTTTTCATTTTATTTATTTCTGGAAATAAACCAAGCACAGAAATCTGTAAATGGGGTGGGAGGCTTCCATACATTGATTTGGGTTGGGTTGTTTTACCTATGAGCGGCACTTTTTTGCACACTATGGGCTAAATGGCCAAGTCACCAGGACCCCGAAGGCTCAGAGAAGGTTGGGGGAGGAGATCGACTGGAACAGCTGTTGGGAGGCAGATGGTAACCTCCCGTCAAGGCCATCCAGCGTGTTCTTTAACGTGTGCAGGGTATGGCTCTCCCACACAGGGGGCCACGGCTTAACATCCCGTCTGACGGACGGCAGTCTTTCCAAGCCCATCGGTGTCCCCTATTGACCGTGGGCAGGGCGGGGAATTTTGCGGAGATTAATATCAACACTGATCCAACTGGGACTCGAACCTGGGAACTACAGATTATGAGCCAGGTGCACTACCGACTGAGCCACCCCTACCCCCCATACATTGATGCATGGTGTGTGGGATATAAATAAAGTTAAGTTGGGTTGTTTTACCTCTGAACGGCACTTTTTTTGCACACCATGGGCTAAATGGCCAGGTCACAAGGACCCTGAAGGCTCAGAGAAGGTTGGGGGAGTATACCTTACTTAACACTGGCACAGCTGTTGGGAGACAGATGGTAGCCTCCCATCAAGGCCATCCAGAGTGTTCTTTAACGTGCACAGGGTATGGCTCTCCCACACACAGGGCCATGGCTTTACGTCCCATCCAACGGACGGTGGCCTTTCCAAGCCCATCGGTGTCCCCTACTGACCGTGGGCAGGGGGGGGGGGGGATTTTGCGGAAATAAATCTCGACGCTGAAAATAAGGTTAAGAATCTCTGGTTTAGGATTATAGAATTTGAATATTTAACAACAGCAATGCTGGTCATAAAAATGCATCACAGAAGCAAAGGTATGTATTACTTCGAATTATTTAATAAAATACGGCTGAGTGGTTAGCGCACTTGGCTACTGATCAAGGGACCTGGGTTCGAGCCCCGGGTAAGGCATGGCTGTTTGTGTCGTTTTTCTGCTGAGGTCCTGCCATCCTCTCAGACCTTCTACTGTGGCATATAAACTGACAGGCTCCTGTCAGACCTCTGTGGCAAGCAGCTGCTTGAGGGGGTATTTATTATTTTTGCTGTCCCGTGGAAGAGTGGTTAGTGCGCTTGGCTACTTATCTAAGGGACCTGGGTTTGAGTCCTGGGTAAGGCATGGATGTTCGTGTCGTTTTTCTGCTGAGGTCCTGCCATCCTCTCAGACCTTCTACTGTGGCATATAAACTGACAGGCTCCTGTCAGACCTCTGTGGCAAGCAGCTGCTTGAGGGGGTATTTATTTATTTTTTTATTTATTTATGGCTGCATGGCTAGTGCAATTGATTACCGATCAAATGCACTTGGATTTGTGCACCAATTCTTTTCTGTGTTGTTTTTCTGCTGAGGTGTCTTTCCTTCCTCATAGTTATCTATGACATATTAAACTGACAAATTCCTTTTAGACTTCTGTAGTAAGCAGCTGTTTGAAAGTTATTTTTTTTAAAATTAGGTATATTTTATAAATTTCTGCAAATAATTATTTCAAATTCACCAGTTTTGTGTTTCTTAGGATTAATATTACTGTTGTTAAATATTATAGCTTTCATAAGCCTTTAAATACTGATAGAATATTTCCGAAATTCAGGATTTAGATAGACACTACGTAAACCTTTATCGTCAGTTTTATTTACCCACAAAAGCTTATTTAAAAAGTTATATAGTTCAAAATTAGCTTCTGGTTTTCCTCTTTCTCCTACAATAATCCGTTCGATGATTTTTCCTGTAGATTAATATTCAAATGTATACAATTTTTGTATACACCAAGGTCATATGATTGCATGAGTATAATATAGTGGAGTAAGCCCACTTTAAACCAAGTATAATTATATTATAGTGAAAGTATGTATATCAGGTGCCATTAAATCAAGGTACTACTGTATTGACAATGTGCGACATGAAGCAAACAGGACAGAAATTGCTGCTGGAGTTTTCAACAATCTGTGGAGGGTGGAAAAATAAGTGAATATACCTTACTTAACACCCCATTAAGTCTTTACTTTTATATTATCTATCAGCTGAGACTTGAACTTCACAAGACTATCTTCACAGACTCAGTCTTAGTTTTCTCTACCATAATTTGTACTGTTAAAAATGGGGGCAAAAAAATTGTACATCCTTTCTTTTTAAATTTAATGTTATTTTATAGTATTACTTATTCTGTTTGCTAAGCATATTTTATATTTACCATTGTATTCACAAATGGATTGAGAGTATTTTTTTTTTTGCATTCATGATTAGGGCTTTGAGAGTGACATTGATTAGTAATTTAGGTTTCATTTATAGCCTTAAGCATATTTGGAAATTCACATCAAAAGCTGTCCATGGTAACCAAAAAGCTTGTAAATGCAAAGCAGTTAAAACTACACTGAATCATAACTATCTAGATAAATAATAGGAGTGAAATTTTCTTCTATTAGGGATGGTGTAAAACTTTACATAAGCCCTTGCCCATTACCTCCATATACACAAAAGCGTAACCATTTAGGGCAACTTATATTTTTTTCTTGAGATTTCAGCACATTATACTATCATGACCAAGCAATTGATAAGCTTATCATTTTATTTTTATATTACGTGGGTCAGAAACTTCAAGAACATTAACAATACAGTAATTTATTCACCCCCCCCCTCCTTACTTGTTTTTGAACACAAAGTATTTTCTTGTTATATATGGTCATCTTTTCATAATTTATAGATATAATCAGACTTTTTAGTTTTTTATATTTAATTTTAAAATAATTAAATTTTTCATATACATTTAAGGTTTAAAACACATATTCGTTCCCACATGCAAAAAAAAGCCTCATATCACTCACCTTCATCACCATTTCTTTCCCCATGAGAGTCTTGTGGACATCCGTCTTGAGATTTACCCGGTTGTGTTAACCTGTCAATAAGAGCCTCTATAAGACCTACAGTTGTTAACGAAAACCTTAAAAGAAATACTTGTGCATGCAAGATATACTATCTCCTGATAAACTTAGAACTGGCTATTCCGCAGGAGTTATAAATTTCCACTGTTTGGTTAGAATGAAACAGGTAAATTAATAAAATTAGGAAATCACAACTTGGACTGCTATCTTTTTTTATTACATGAAGCTAACATACAAAAAAATGTACAAATGTTAAACATTAAAAAAAAGTCACACGTAAACAGTAACATAAAACTAACAAAATTTAAAAGGTTAAAATTGTGTGGAGGTTGAAAATTTACATTTACAAAAATAAGTGTCAGATCCAAAATAAGAATTTAAAAAAAAAGATCTAGTGATTCCATCTCAAATCAACACAGCTTTCACCTTGACCTCTCCAATTCTGATAATTCATGGTCATTTCATAATAAAATATTTTGAGGTATCAAAATAATATGTATATTTCAGTACAGTGTTTTCAAAAAATTATTAAGGAGATGTGTTTTGAAATATATATAAGATCAAATGTTATGCTATAAACTTCAAGTCAATCATTTTAAGGCCAGGAAAGGACAACAGCCATCTCCCCCTCCTCCCCCTTCAAAAAAAGTTTAAAAATGAAATCAGTTTCATTTCTTTCAGCTTAATTAGGAAAGTTTTTACCAGAACTCACCAAACTTCATTAAAATAAAAAACAGATTCAAAATGGCCTTTTCTGCATTGATTTGATGAATGACTCATCTATGAAACACAAAGGAATTTGTGTGTATGATACGGATGCATAACTAGCTGCTGAACACAATATTGAGACTCTTCTAGGGCACACAGTAACTCTACTAGGGCACAGAGCAGTGTGTACATGTTGAAACATGCTGCGATATGTTGCAAGCAATAACAGAACAATATGCTGTCAGACTCTGCTGTTTTCTCACTTTGAAATGGTGTTCATTTTTGTGTGTGTAATTTTTTGCAGGCTACAGCTGACATAGAAACTGAGAAGCAGTATGTGATATACTGTGCTTGGTGAGGCCTAAGTGGTGCACGAATAGCCTCATAAATAGCTCAAGTACAGTATGGAGAATAGTATTTGAAATGAGGTGTGATTTTAAAGTAGTCCAAACACTTCACAGACACGTGAAATTCTGTGGGGGATGACCAAGATCTGGGCAACCAAGTACTATTCTTGATACACTTGAGTCACTTTCACAACTCTCTGTGCACCATTTAAGCCTTGCCAAACACAGTAATGTATTGGGTAAAACTGCTGCTCAGTTCCAGATCAGCCACAGCATGCAAAAATCAGACACATAAAAAGAACACCTTTCCACAACATGAAAACGATAGAGACTGACTGTGCACTGTTGTGCTCTTACTTACAACTGTATTGCAATATGTTTAAACTTGCACACACAGCTCCATGCTCTTGAAGAACCATTATTTTGTCAATATAATTATTAGCTCATATGAAAAGCTGCTAATTGTTGCTGATGGCAATGCACAAATTAAATGAGCTACCTACAAAACACTTTTTTCCTGCTATTTCGATGAAACGTTTATCTAACTGGAGGCCATTATATGATAGACAGATAAAACAGTGGGATAGAGGAAAACAGAGAATTACATTTTATACATGTATAACATAGTTTCCAATTTAGCTCTAATTGGATTATTTGATTGATCTTCTGTTTTTCTCCACTATGCAGTTTAAAATACGCTGCTCAAAGTGGAAATCGCAACACCAAGAAAAATGGAAGTAAAGATATGTAAATCACAGGAAACAATCAGCCACTGGAGATATGCAAACAATCAAAGTTCCACAATGAATGGACATGTGACAATAAATATTGGGTGCCCAAGAGCTGAGTAGTGAGAAGGGTGTATCATAGCAAGACCAACAGTGAGGTTGAAGTGCATGCTGGGAAAATGTTCAAGACATGCCTTGGAGACACTGGAGGGACCCTTATGTGCAATTGACGACTTCTGAGAGAAAGTGAATCATCAATATGTGAGAGCTCCAATTTAGCCTTCAAGTGATGTCGCACGGATGGAGTGCAATGTGAGCACAGTGCAATGGAGCATCTCGTGCATCATGGAGCACCACATGACACAGACAGGTATGGGATCAGCACACTGTACCACAGGGAGTGAAGATTGCATGTTCCATAGAAGGGTTGGGTTGTTTTACCTCTGAGTGTCACTTTTTTGCACACCATGGGCTAAATGGCCAGGCCACAGGACCCTGAAGGTTCAGAGAAGGTTGGGGGAGGGAACTTACTGGAACAGCTGTTGGGAGACAGATGGTAGGTAGCCTGATGTCAAGGCCATCCAGTGTGTTCTTTAACGTGTGCAGGGTATGGCTCTCCTGCACACAGGAACATGGTTTAATGTTCCATCTGACGGTCAGCGGCCTTTCCAAGCCCATCGGTGTCCCCTACTGACAGTGGGCAGGGCGGGAAGTTTTGTGGAGAAAAATCTCAATGCTGACCCAGCTGGGACTCGAACCTGGGAACTGCAGATTATGAGCCTGGCGTGCTACTGACTGAGTCACCCCCACCTCTACTCCATAGCAGGGCCATTCCCAACACTTTCACCACAGTGACTGTGCTGCAGAGTGATTTGCAAACTCTACTGGTACTGTGGTCTCCACACAAACCATCAGACAACATTTGCATGATGCAGAAATGAGAGAGATGTCCAGTCCAGCATCTGCCATTGCAGCAGCACTGCTTAAGTCATCTCCGCTAATATCAAGAGAGGCAACATTGGACTACAAAATTGAGAAGAGTATTGTTCACATAATGGTCCCAATTTCATTTCGGCATGCCAGAGAGCCATTTATCCATATGGCATTGCCAACGACATGAGGAAGCCTATTCCATTAGTTGCCACATGGCTCCCCATTGTGGTATAATGGTATGGAGTAGCATCACATATAGCAGCTGGACACTCTGCTCCATAATTCTGGCATGCTAACAGCAAGACATTACATCGATAACATCATTAATCCTGTGGCAAGACCCTTTCTTACCACCAAATCTGGACTGATTCTGCAGCAGGACAATGCCACCCCACACATTGCACCTACAATGATGGAGTCTCTAAGGCGTGGACATTCTCCCAAGGCCGCCATACTCCGTGAACTTGTCACTAATTGAGGATATGTGGAACTTTATGGGTCACCGCCTTCGCCAGCTCCATGACCTGTACAGCTGTGTGCCCAATTGGATGCTGTTTGGAATGCCATACCTCAGGACACCATTAACTATCTGATTGATGAAATGGCAAGATGTCTACAGGCCTACTACGTACTGATGAATCTGTAATAAACGCACGTGCCTTGCATTCTCCCATTCTGCTTTTTGATCATTTGTATATCTACCCTCATAGCCCCCATCCTGTTAGTTTTGGGCATATACATCACTTCTAAATAATGAAAGAAACTCGACTTATTTAGTATTCAAATTACCACTTTGAAGTCAATTCAACTCTTAGAGAAATATTGTCTTGAGCCAGGTGGGATACGAACCCACGACCTCCTGATAACATGTCAGGTGCTCTGGACCACTGAGCTACCAGCCACCGATCAAGATCTCCTCTAATTAAAGGAGATTATAGTTAATTAGAGGAAATCTTGATCAGTGGCTGGTAGTTCAGTGGTCCAGGGCACCTGACATGTTATCAGGAGGTCGTGGGTCGTATCCCACCCAGCTCAAGACAATTTTTCCTCTAAGAGTTGAATCGACTTCAAAGTGGTAATTTGAATACATCACTTCCTTTGCAGTGTTGTGATTTCCACTTTGAGCAGTGTATATAAAACAGACATGTGACAAGTGGTGTCATCTGAAAGTATAAATATAAGTTGTAGGTCACAAGACATGGTTCACATAAGTGTTATGAACTATAATATATCATAGGGCTTTAGTGGTGATATATGATGGTATACATTGGATACCTAAGTCCGACTACATATCTTGTGGGGGTCATGAATTAAAAAAAAAATCCTCACTATTTTATAATTAAGATAAAAGATGTGTGCATCTGATATATTAAATTGAAGAATATACATTTGGACATTGTTTTCAACAAGTCTTAGAACAGAGTTTCAAGTGTGAAATTAAAATAAACCAAAATTTATTAATGTTTAAATGTGTTATTATTGGCTGATAAATTAAATATAGAGAACACAATGTGATGTCAAAATTTCAACAACTCAAACCTGACAAAGGCAAAATTAGGCAGAGAAATTGTTAAATTTCAAACCCCTTTTAATGAAGCTTCCTGAAAATGAGTGTTGTTTAAAAACATTTCACCCCAAGACACAACTGAATCATAATAATGAAATAATACTGATGTTATAAAAAAAAGGTTTCTATTATATCTTATTCCTAAGGTTTTAAGGGATAAAAATAAAGAAAAACTTATTAGCCATAATGAATTATGACTGTTAACATATCTGCTAATTGATCTTGAAGGAAATGTGCTTTATCACAAAAGACTGGGAATAATTTGAGATTATTAATAGTTTCTGAATTCTTTTTCCCTGAATGGTCCAGCAGAAATATCTGCTGCTATTGCTAAAAATCACAATTAAGAGAGAACTGGTCTTAACTTTCTACCTCATTTTTTCAAAATACACTAATTTTCAAATTATGGAGCTTCATATATATCTGTTTAACTGACACATGATGTAGGTGATTTTTTTAGCCCACATCTTTTCTCAACAGTACCTATGTACTGTTGAAAGAAATAACAGAACTTTCAACAGTACATAGGTAGTGTAAAAGTTCTGTTGGGAAAATAAGAAAAAGGAATTTTTTACAAAAGTATAAGAATTTATAAATACATTGCCTACCCATACTTATTATAGTTTGTCTATATTGCAGGTGATAATGCCTACTTGTGGAACTTCTACATTGCAAAGGGAATGTCCAAGTGTAGAGTAACATTTATTGCTCCAAGCAAAGAATGATGCTACTAATTACAAGAGATTAAAATAAAATTTTCTATTTTAATTTATTCTGAACTTCAGTAGTGTAGTAATTCATAATGTTTAAGGGGGAAAATATGGAATTTGAAGACTTTAGGGGGCTAAAAATGGAACTTAGTCTGACAGTTTTGGACTCAAGAACAGAATTTGATATTTCATGGGGCTTAAAATCAATTAAGCCATGTGCATTAATTTACTTTTTGCATTTCACACACTTTTTTAATTCTTAGCTAAACTACTATATGAAGAGCTTAAAAATTTATTTTAAGAAATCATAAATATAAAAGTTTAAAGGTACAAAGGAAATCATAAATATAAAGGTTTAAAGGTTGTTAAATTAATACAAGTATTTATTTAGCATTATCAATTGTGAAATCCCATTTTAAAAATCGATTATTGCAAATTTCAAAATAAAATTACATTTAAATTTACATTGATAATAAATTTAAAATAACTTAAAATTCTCTGTCTGAGCAATAAAATTTTTAAGTTTATCCTACAAAATATTTGCACGTTAAAAGTTTTTAGAAGAAAACTCTGAAGCTTTTCGGAGCAAGAACAGCACTCTGTCTTCAGTGAAATGACACTATACGGTGATGTTAGGGTGGTTAAGAGCTTCTTTTCATATGTCATGAAGGAGATTTTAGTGTCTTGGTTGCAGATGGGGACAGGTGAGGTCATTATTTCAATAGCCTCATGAACTATGGTTCTACAGTAAGTGAATACACATGTTAGCAGTGTGGCATGCTCTGAGCCTATGGTTACTGCGTGTTGTATTGTCAGTTTGGCAGCAGCAGTTGTTAGCTTGTTTTGGCTGACATCTGCTTAATGCTCTGTGAACCTCTCTTGTAGAGAACGTATTATCATATTTAAAAATGTGCTAATTTTTCATTTAAGTGGATTTATCAGAAGGTTGAATCCTCTGTTACATCATTGGTGAGGCTTAAGCCCCCTCCCCCACCTCCATTTGTTGTAATGTGTGTTTTTAAACTATAAAAAAAAAACGAAATCAAGTGCTTATATTATAGATAGGAAATTGAATTTTTAAGGCAACACAGGAGAAACCCTATATGAACTGGATAATAAAATATTTGCAGCTGAGATCAAGCAACTGGCAATCAAGTATTTGCAAAATTACAAGGTTTCAAAATCTTAAAAAATATCAATTTCTCAATGTGATATCAAATGGTAACACACACCTCTATGAGGTGTGTCGCTTATGACAAATTCCAAGCTCTATGTGAACATGCATTTTTCGAAAACAGAGGCTGACTGCTGCCTAGTTTTGATTAGATTGCCAAGATTTGATTAGACCTTTTTCTGAACACCAAGTATATGAATACATTTTCCTGAAGTGTATTATGTATGCATTTTAATATAAAATCATATTAATACTTTTACTCTTGTAATTCTTGCTTTCATACACTAAATGTAAATTATAATTTATGATTATAAATTTAAAAAACGAATGATTTTTATACACACCTTGGAACCCAAACTGGTTGGTTTTGACCATCAAACTTGCTGGGATGTGCACTTTTTAGTTGAATATTTTTACTAATTTGTATAGCTTGTTTTATTTCTTTAATAGCTTCTGAGACTGCAGCTGTATCCTGCTTAGAGTTTATGCACTCATCAGGCGAAGTATCATCATTTTGATTATTTAATGACATAGGGCTTGACTGACTTGGTTTCTGAGCTGGTTGTTTAAAAAAAAATATTAATTGCCTGAGTGACTTCAATGAATAAAAATATTGATACACAAATTTACTGTAAAGCATGGTTATTTACATAAAACTCGCATGCATTAGTATAAGGTAAAAAATAGGTTTCTAACAAATAACACTATTTTCAACTAAGGGTAAGGTGTTTTTAATTTGCAATGCCTTTAATATTTCTACATTATATAGTTCTTTCAATACTCATTCATTTATATGAATGGCTAATCTTTTATGCAAAATATATATATATCATTCAGTGACAACAATCCTAAATATTTGGTGCAAAGCCTTTTTGCTCCTAAATATTACTAGCTCACTACAGTGTTCTTCCCAAACTTTGAATAACTATAATAATTTTACAATAAATATTCATACTTAATCTTAAAAAATTATGCTTGATCTTGAATTTTAACAAAATTTGAAGCCAAAATACTCTGAAAAAATAAACCCCAGTTAATTCATATTAGCAGAAAACAATTTTACACACTTTCACAAATAATGGCATATTATCATTTCAAAATGAAATATTCATCCTTATTAAATACATCCATTCTCTCTCACTATATGTTCACATTTTCTTTTGTAAATTACATATAAACAACTACTGCATGATTTTAAAAAAATAGTAACAAATATTTTCAGGAGTGGTACAATAGCAGAAAATTTCTCCTCATAAAAGATTTTACTTATCTTAAGCATTCATTTAATTTTATATACATTTCACTATGGAGTTAAAAAAACTACCTTGAGAATTAGTCTTGATGATAATGGTAAATACTTCTTTGTTTTGGAAGGTTTCGTCTTGAATAGAGAAGCAACAATTTTGATGAAATAGTCTTAATTAACTTCAAAAAATGGTCATGATGTACTAAGATTTTTGATAAGATGACAAGTTATTTCAGAAATAATATTCTGTTCCAATGAATTCATTTTTACCATCATTTCTCACCATGAATTCATTTTTTAAAACAAATTCATAAAACTTTATATTAAAAACTGCTACATCTGTTAAGAAAAAAACCTTCCAGATGGAGAAGCATTTATCATTAGCAGTGAGATTAACTATCAAGGAAATTAATTTCCTTCAGCTGCTAACATAGTAAAATATTTATTTATATAATTGAATCTTTTGATTTAGATGAGAATTTAAACTTATATTTCAAATATCTTGCTTACAGTTTGTTTAGCTTTAACCCTTTAAGTGCCAGAAGCTGATGATCAGTTTTCAAAAATTTCTACAAATGAACTTGCAACATTTTTTTTTATGCTTATCAACATTTTTTTCTTTTTAATTTTTACAATTTTTGTTCAGAATTAAATGCTCTTTCTTTTCATATGTAATGTAATTAATTGATTTATTATTTCATAATGATCCTCAGAAAGTAAGTTGCATTTTTAGAGAACAAAACCCTGACACTATAAGGTTAAACATTACAATTAAGAACTCCATCATGGTTAGCACGTTTGGTTACTGATCAAAGGACAAAATTTGGCATGGATGTTTTCTTTCTTATGTAGCATTAATGCTTTGTTTCTTGTGTAGGAGACCTACACAAGAAAGCGTAGGTCTCCTCTTCCTCACAGAATTTCTCTATAGCATATTATACTTTTGGGCTCCTGTCAGACATTTGTAATAAACAGCTACTTGAGGGAAAATTTATTTTTGGCTGATCCAGTGGTCAAGTGGTTGGTATGTTTGGCTATTGATTAAAGGGACCCAAGTTCATGCCCTAGATAAGGTATGGATGTTTTTTTTTCTGCTGATATCTCGCCTTTCTCACAGATCTTCTCATATGGGGGGTATTAAACTAATAGGCTCTGCTCAAATCTTTATGGCAAGTGGCTGCTTCAGAGGCAGTTTATTTTTTGTTTAGTTTGATAAATAAAGATAAAAGTAAGGTAATATAATTCTAACAGTTATATATATATTCTATAGAATCAGTAGCAACATTCTTTCAACATTTCCATTATATGTACTTTTTTGGGGAGCAAGAGTAATTTTATCCACATCAGTGAACATATTTTTAGTATTGCTGTCAATTTTTAGGGAGTAACGGCTCGCCCTTGCCTACAAATATCCATGAATGTATTCATGATAAATATTTCATTTTTCTTTTTATATATTTATTGGTAGTAGAATGAATGGAGATTTAGTAAACATTTTACATGTTGAATGCATTCAACTGCATCCACTATACCAGTTGTTATTCTTATGTCTTTTTCTCATATCTACAATGATGGAATTATTTAATATTTTTGGATCTACTTCTCTCAATATATCTACTTTTATTTCTAAATCTGACCACTTCTTTTCCACATCTTAATGTCCTCACACAAGAATTCCTGGATATTCTGGGTTTACAAGAGACCAGAATTTTAAGTCAAGGTCAGATACTAAAGAGAAATTTTAAACTACTCTTTTCAAGTCAAGATGATGGTGAACATTTGCAGGATGTAAGTTTCTGCTCAGCAAGAAGGCAAGTGATGATTTTTTGGGATATGATTAAATTAATGGATGATTTCATACAGCTAAATCTAAAACAGGGATTGAATGACTTGAATGTTATCTGTTGCTCCCAAAAGGATTTTGATGAGAATGTAAAGGGCAAGTTTCACAGAAAACTTATGAATATTTTGAATACAGTCAGTAGAGCAGATATTATTCTCCTGCTAATTTCAATATTACAGTTGATACTGACACTGACTTTTGGACTGAAGTTGCCAGTACTGTACTACTCAAGTAACCTTATGGGTCATATATGGCTGAGACTGATTAATTTCAGGTTGAAGAGAGCTATCTGTAAACACATGTAAAAATATAGTTGATGTTAGATATTTAGTCTTGTGTAACTGAAAGATTCGCATTGGAAGATTCGTTTTTTTTTTTTATACCACAAATATTGAGTATATTTGGTTCCTTGAGAGTTGAGCCCTTTTGGTATTAATAATTGCAAAAGCAATGGAGAATGCCTCCTACAGTGAGCAATTCATAATTATGTAAGCATTATTAAAAGAATATGATTGATAATATATTATAATGGGTTAGGAACTTACCAAGTCATGTACGGGAATCAAGATTGAATGTGATTATAACCTTGTTAAAAGTGTCTATCAACTGAAGCTCAAGAAATGTTTGACTAAGGTTTAAAGAAATACTTTTACTTAAGCTAAAACCCAGAAATAAGTTACTAAATCATTTTGACAATTGTGGTTTGCTTCAGCTGAAATTGAGGAAGAAACTGGCCATTTAAACAGTATTCTTGAACTAATAATACTCTTCTGGGGGGAAAAAGTACAGAGGAGATAAACTCATTTGAGTAATAAGGCAACAAAGCTTATTCCTGACAGAATTGAAAAGACTGCATGAATAAACTGAATCAGGACTATTAATTTTAACCTAGACATTTATTAAGCTTCCATTAATGCTATAAGAGATCTTTGAAAGTTGATGAGAATCTTTAGTAACTATGGACCATGCCGTATTACATTTCCAGCACATTTTGAATATGAATGGTTCACATATTGAGAATCTTAATTTGTGAAATAAAGGTTATGTTTGTTCAACTTGGTATTTTCTTTATTTTAGTGCATCCATGCCACTTGGTGGCATTAATACTAATTTTTTTATTTGCAAATTCCCTACCCCATGTTTTTATTAAGATATCCACCACTTTTTGCAGTGATCTGTTGAGTAGATTCTTCTCTACATTGCTCTGAGTACTGTCAGTTTAATTATAACCACCCTGTATATACACTTAAAGACTAAAATAGGCTGTATAATAGTTTGATTATTTCTAAAGTTTGTTATGATAGCAAAACTCCAACCCTTTGTAAGCAAGATAATAGGGAAATTGATGCCATTGATTCTAGATGTTTAGGCAGTCCGTAATTTGGACATTAGATGATGTGACTTTATAAGTAATGATAAGGTCAGGCAAAGGAGTCTGCAACTTTCTTTGAACAACATATTATTACATTGTGAGAAAATTTCTGATTACTCACAATACTGACAGAGAGGCTGCATTGGTTTGGCCATGCTGCCATGTTTATAACTACAAGTCAATGAATAAGGTTATGAACAGTGTGCCTAAAGGTTGTAGAAAATATGGTAGACCTAGAACATAGTTGATAGACAATGTCAAATAGAACCTTGGTAGAAATGATTTACACAGTGGCAAAATACAGCAGCTGTAGCTCTGGGCAGACATATTTGGAAAACTTAATTGCATAGTCAGGTTGACCTCCATAGCTCATGGCTGCTTCAGGACTATATATGTACATATTATACAACTGATATTTTTATATTATGGACATACCTAATTTATAACTGCATGATTTGTTCTTAATTTCTAAAATTTCAAATTCATTATCTGAAATGGTTCAAATATACTCACCAAGAACATCAAAATAGCTGAGATCCACATCTTGAAGAGTAAGGTGTTGTGAATTACACGAATGTCTCCATAAATATTCTGCAACATCCCGATGATTAAGCCTTTCTGATTGGATTACATTATTTGTGTGTTTAGAAAATTCCTGTTCAATTTTGCTAATCTGTTTCTTTATAAGTGCTACAGTTGGATTTTCAAATTCTTCAGACTTCTTTCTTTCAGACCATGCATCAGATGTTTCATCTTCTCCACTTGATTCAGGCTCTTCAATATCATCCCGATCACTACTATGCCCACTTGACAAACCATCCTCCAAAACTGGCATACTGCTCATTAACCTACCACCTGAATTCATACTGCCTTCTAAAGAAACTACACTTTCAACATCATTACTGTCACAATCTGTAGTTTCAGGGGATAATGTGAAGTTCCTTGTATGGTCAACCTGTTCACCTACCTCTGTTTCCCCCAGGTCTTCTGTACCTGGATATGTGCTGTTAGATTCCCGATCTTGTTCTACCATTTCCACTTGTAATGTATGCTGATGAACACTTTCATGTAAAAGCATAAGCTCTTGCTCATTGGGCAAAAATACCATATTATTTTCATCTACATCTTGCTTAGGAGAATTTTCTTCCATTTTAACATGTGGTATTTCTCCATTTACCAGTTTAATATCATTACGCTTTGGACTATCTTGGCTATCAACTCCTGAGGAATGGGCTAGGCGTCGCCCCACGTAGGAACTACCAGTATTAACTCTGTAAAGTCTATATTCTAATTCACTGAAATCTGAATCCTGTCCAGGTAATTTAGGTCCTTTTTCTCTTTTACACATACTTGAATCTAATTCTTCTAATGTGTTTTTCATTTCAGATTCATGACTATTACATTCAGCATGATCAGATGAAGATGATACAGAATTACTTTTTGACTGAGCATTACTAAGAGATTTTTCAGTTTCATTTATAGATTTCTGAGCATTGGAACCTTGCCTTGTATTTAGTTCACCAGCAATGACTTTTAGTAATTCCTCACATGTAGAAGGATGTGTTTTTTCAGAGTGTTGCTCATTAACTTCAGCAACAACTCTATGGGGATAACCAGGTCTAGGTCCATATCTCCTTGGTGATCCCTCATATTCAGCAATGGGCACATTACCAATTACACGTGCAATACCTTGTTTAACAGGAGAAGATGGTTCTGATTCTGTGTCCATTTCTTCTTCTTGGCTTAAGTTATGTGGGCTTTCTTGATGCTCTTCAACACTTTCAGTAGTCCATTGTCCACCACATGGAGACATAGGAGAACTCATATCTAAAGCACCGATATGTGGTTTATGCATTATTTGTAAATTTTCTTCATTATCACTATTTGGAGATTCCAAAATTTCTCCCCGATACGTAGGAAAATCAGAAATTTGCTCACAAGTTGAAGTTTTTACTTGTAATGCACTATTGCTGCCATATTTGCTATTATCTAATTTTTGCTGGCTAATTAACTCACCAATGTCATCGTAAACTATTTCAGCATTACGAACTGGTGCTTCATATACAAGATGTCCAGAAGACAATGTATGTTCTTTTGAGTCAACAGGCATTTCTTGCAAGCCTTTAACAGATGAACTTTTCCGTAAAAATGTACGACCATTACATTTTGGTTCATGATTTGGAGTCTTTTCCTCCATTATGTGTGAATCAGTTCGAAATTTCCCACATGAATGAAGTTTATCTACAGAACCAGAACACATGTTATACATGTATCGCCTTAATTTTTCATCATACATAACATCAGCACTGAAGCGTTTGTAATCCTGTTTTTGATGGTTATGATCATACACCCTTTGCCGATGATAAACTACTTCTTCACTATGGCGTTTTTTGGAAGGCTTACTTCGACTTTTAGAAAATATTTCTCTTCCACCAGCTATTTCTATTCGACTTTCCCGCAAACAATAACCTGAACTTCCATCAACATGATAACCAACATCTAATTCAGGATCATAAACTACTTCCTCACTGTAGTCTTGATGATCACAAACAGAATGGTGATCACTTTTTGAGTTGCACAGCATTGAATTATCATAATCACAGTAGTCATAAGCACTAATCACGGAATGGTCTTCTGAAACAACTTGGTCCATTCTCCCTTGGCGTTGCTCTTCTGATCTTCCACAGCATGATGATGTTTCACTCATATCTGAGGCAGCAACTGGAGAGTGGCGAATTTCTTCTTCATGTAGGTAATTATCATTAGCTTTATCCATACTGCTCATTGTGCTGTCACTGCCTTGTGGTGATGACAGCTTTCTGTCCTTGACAACATTGTTTTGGTTAAAATCACTAGAAATGCGTGGACGACACCTAGGGAAGAGCTTATTAATTTCTTCATTATCACTACTTGGTTCTGATAAAGGTTGGTCCATAACTTTAGCCATGATGACGTCATCACCACATCTCGAGTTAGACCCTCATACCTGTAAAAAAAAATACTTCAGTTATCTAATGTTCATTCATTGTCTATCACACTTTTCATAAAAATTATGTAGTAGATAAAAAAATTATGTAAAGAGCATAAAACATTTCCATTTCCCATTTAATCTCAAACATTATGCTTTGTCAAAACTCAACAATATGTTGGGGGGGGGGGGGGAGTCTGATGCACTTGATCTGAAATCCTCTCATTGTCAGGATACTTGCACTACTATGAACATTAGATAGCTTTTTACAATATTGCTCCTATTAAAAGCAGACTATCAGTATATATATATATATACATATTTCATTGTTCAGACTTTCTCAAGTGCAATTATGGTAAATAATAAATGACATTGTTTTCTCTGGATTCTTCTGATACTTCAAGGTTTGATTGCATGGAAATTTTTAGGGTATTAATATAAATATCATGCATGACCTATAGTTTTCACTAATACCCTATTAAAAGTAGTTAATTTTTTTTAAAGCAAATGCTATAAATAAAGCATATTTTTGGTGGTAGGGATATCAATTGAGACAGACAATTTGATAATGATATAGCAGAAATGGTGGAAAAAAGTTCAGTATCTGCATCTATAGTATATATTTTAGTGCAAACACTAATCTTTTGTATATCATGTATTGTAAGTAAAATATTTTAGGAAAAAATGTATTAATATGCATAATTACACCCACAAACTAGTCATACTCTAGTGGGTTATTATTTCTGCAATGTATATTACTTTCTTATTTGCAACCTAATTCAAAAATAATTCATAAGAATTTTCTGCATATCATTTACATTTTTGTTCATTTTTGTTGAAAAATAATATATATAATAATAAATAAGAAAAATTATAAATATAATAAAATATAAATAAAATTATGTCTTTGCTCTTATTGAAAACCTTGAAGGAAAAGTGAAGTTGACATTTATGATTGCTATTCTTTTGAATTTTCATTTTCCTGTGAATAGTGAAGCAAGGAAATTTAATTGCTTTTGAAGCAACATTGTGTAAGGTAATAATTAGTAGTAGTAATTTGATTATTTGAAATAGAAGTTTACTTCTTAATTGTTCATGGAATAAATGTACAGCAGGTACTTAATGCTATGTGCTATTATTCTAAGTAACATTTATAACCAGTTTATCCTAATAATAAAATTTCATTCATTCATTCATCATGTTAATTTGTTACAAAAGTTCTATCAGTTATTTTTAACTGCAAATTTGAGATGTGTTTATTAATCAAGTTCTGTTACAATCAACACACTTCTGCCTTTGAGTTGCAAGGGCATTTATACCACTTTGAAATAAAAAGAAAGATTTCAGGAGTCTTTTAACTGCTTGAAGGTGGTTTGAATCATTGCTTAGCTGGAAAAACAATTTCTTCCAGAAGAAACTATCAAGATGCTTGAAACAGAGCTAGTCTATGGGGGTAAGGACCATTGAATCTGATAGATGAGAGCTCTGTAGTCCAATTAGTTCTGTTTCCAGAGAGTGATTTGTCAACCATGAGGATCAGGGACATACCCAGGATTTTGTTTTGTGGGGCTCCAAAAATTTAGTTTTGGGGAGGGTTCAAGAATTTAGCTTAGGGGGGAGGGGAGGTGAAAATATGAAGAGTAGGGTTTCCCAATTACTAAAATATTCCACTGGAAGAAAGGAAAAATTAAAATAAAATGGAATATAAAATACGTAGAATATTGTTTTAATCATGTGGAATAAACTTTCATGGTTTTTTTTTTAATCTACTTTAAGTATCAGACATATACTATGGGGCTAAAATACAAAAACAACTATTTTATATTTAAAAGTAGGTAGATAAGTTTAGGATTTCATATAAGATGATCAGATTTTCAGGGGTGATGTCTAGTTCTCTCCCCCTTCCCCTGGATACATCCCTGATGACGTACATGAGGGAAGGGATCTCATCTGATGAAGATTGAACCTGTTTGATTCGTTAATGTTGGCTGTAGTTGGGACAGCTTTTGCTGAACAACACCCAATTTATGGCAGTACTCTTCTGCCATGATGGTTATGCCCGATTTTAGTAAATTATAGTGGATGATACCCATGTAATCACCAAACAGTGACAATAATCTTTTGTGGGCAGATGGGTTCTGCATTTTGTCTATGTTGAACTACTGATTAGCTGTTATACAGAATATATTTCTCCTCCCATGTAATAACCAGTTAAACAATGGAATGTTCTTCATTCTTATGATCAATGAAAAGCTGATCCCCAAATATTTATTAACTTGTATTTCATTCAATTTCTGGGGCACTCACTTGTCAAGCTTTTTCACCTTGCTAATTGCATTTAGCTGGGAATCAGTGATCTGCATGGGTGCTGGCAGGAATTCTTTTTGGAGTAGTTGGGGAAAAAACAGTGTTGAATAGAATTATTAATATCATCATCATTTCATATTCATAAATAAAAGTAAATGGCATGCTTCCAAAAGCAACTGAAAATGTAAAAAAAAAACAAGATTACACTTTGTCAATGAAATAACATCAAATTCTGGTGCACCTTACATTACTCAACATAAATTAGGTTTTCAATTTCTTTAAGGGGGGAATAACCACCCATTTTTGACTATCTGTATATAGTTGCAGACATTATCCACATAGTTATTTACATTGTTTGACATCCCCGGGAAGAAGTGCTTTTTCCCTTGATGCATCCTAAACTTTTCAATTCGAAAATGAACCAAAGACCCCAAGTACAATAATATATGTTATTGTACAAACTTTTAAAAAATGAATACATTCTAATAAAGTTGCAAAAGCTGGAAATTTAATATTATTTACAATATCAAAGTTAAATAAATTATGATTTGCTTAAAAGTAGGAGGTTAACTTTTGAATAAAAGAATATTTCCTATCACAAAGAGCAGAACTTTTAAAATAATATTTATAAAAAAATTATATGAAAATTGGTGAATGCTTTATTTTTTTTTTCAATACAGAAAATAAATAATATTTTATTATTCATACTATATGTGTTTTTACAACAGGTAAATTATTCTGCTTTAGCTCAAAAAATAGATAAAGGCACTGTTTTTCAGGTTTTCTGTTTGCCGTATAAATTATTTCCTTCAGCAAAAAAAACAGCTTAATGCTTATAAAAAAATGTACAAAATTCTGACTTGTCTTAATCTAAAATAATATGATGCTAAAGATATATATATTGTAACTTTTTTTGCATAATTTAAACTTAATTTTACATATTCATAAAATATTTGAGGTGGGACAATTTTCCAATTTAAACACTTAATGCAAATTAATTTCAACAGTGCATTTAATAAATCTACATCACAATATTATAATTAAAATGAACCAATTTTGAACTGCTCTGGGACCTTAAAACATCTGATCCTAAGCTAAGAAATCAAAATTTTAAATAGCCAGTTCAA
This sequence comes from Ryuthela nishihirai, assembly GCA_038380435.1. Classification (NCBI taxonomy): domain Eukaryota; kingdom Metazoa; phylum Arthropoda; class Arachnida; order Araneae; family Heptathelidae; genus Ryuthela; species Ryuthela nishihirai. The sequence goes on along the minus strand of JAWZYU010000011.1, from coordinate 40,133,187 downwards.
TTAAATTCTTGATTAATTAAAACGGAAAAGTGCTGCAAAAAACAACTGACCCTACTTAGGCTACAAATATTATGAAAAAACAAAAATTTTAAATCATTTTAATGTTCACAAAAATTATTTACAGTTGTAATATTAGTTCCTGGCTACATTAACAAGGTCTTGGTAGCTTTATTTTTCAATTTATCATTTTCACTCGACGTCCAAACCAAAAATCTGTGATTTCAGTACTTCACTTAAAGATCATCATCATTACGTTCCTTTCATGCGAACCTTATTATCTAGTCCCTTTAAATAGTGCTGTCATACCAGGTAAGACGAGAAAGTACTTCTGTATATGCTACTGCCATACTTTAACACGATGCGCAATCGTCACTACAAAACATTTGATAACACAAATATAATCAGGTAAACTTTGAAAATGTCATTCAAATTTGTTTAAAAGTGACTAAACTTCCTTTTCCTAACCCATAACAAAGCTCCGCTGCCTGCTTCTTAACTTAGTAAAGGGTTAAAAAATAATAAATATCCCCTCCAGCATCTGCTTGCCACAGAGGTCTAACAGGAGCCTGTCAGTTTAATACGGAGAAATAAAATTGTGGAACTAGCGTCGAATAATTTGAAAGTAATTAGAAAATATTTTTCTTCACTGGAGGAGAAGCTCTCGTAAGAAGGCTGTTCCTCACTGCTACTGAGCGCTACGGTGTTCGCAAATAATTACTGATAACGCCCCAATCATTCCCAAACGTTGTTCCGCGTCTGCCCGCTGTAAGCCATCACACCAATCTGGCTGACAGCAGCGGAAAAGGAAACGTGGAAAACCGACTAAGTAACATAGTCGTTTGACCCATTAGAGACACAATCAATAACGATATGACAATATTAAAGGGTCTGTTTCACGACTTAGGACTCAAAAGCTGATAAAAATTCTTGGTAACTCAACAGCGACATAACACTTTCGCTAATTCGTGTTTATTTACATTGCTCTTATATTCCCTTACCTTGCAAAACTACTATTACATATAAAATCTGCTTGATTGAAGTAGCCAATCAAGAAACTGTACTAGCAGCTAAAAATTCTGAAATTTTTACAGAAAAGTGAGAACCTCTTAATCGGTGCATTAAAGGCTTGGCTCACAGAAGATTGGGGGAAGGGGACCCACTGCACAGTTGTTAAGAGGCAGATGGTAACCTCCCGTTAAGGCCATGCAGTGTGTTCTTTAACTTGCACAAGGTATGGTTCATTAGGGTTTCCCAAATATAGTTTAATATTATCAGTGATTATGATTACTAGTAATAACACTGGGATTCATGCATAATCTTTCAAATATTTCTCATTTAACTGAAAAATTTTGCGCCTTGCTGAATTTCTTAAATTTTATTAAAAATAACTGCTTTTACATTGTCACAAATTTGGTGGATTTTCCGTTAAATCTATCTGACAGGCAGGCTATCATGGGTATATTTTACATTTAGCAGTTAGCGTATTTTTGATTGGAACCTTTATACCCTTGATATACATGTATGACAGGAATTTGTAGCGTAGTGCAATTCAAGTAATAAATTTCTGGGCATTTTTACAACTCAACAGTCTTTTTTTTTTACAATTGTAACACTTAGAAGAATCCTAAACTGCTCCTAGCTTTTACAGGTTTTCTCATACGAGAGGTCTAAGACCGAAGTTAGATTTAGCTGACTCATTTAGTAAAATCTAATAAGCATGTTATGTGCAACAGGTTTACGAGACTGAGTTGGATAATTTTATTTCTGAGCGGCATTTTTTGTACACAATGGGCTAAATGTCCAGGTCACAAGGACCCCGAGAGCTCACAGAAGGTTGGGTGAAGGGAACCCACTGCACAGTTGTTAGGAGGCAAATGGTTACCTCCCGTTAAGGCCATCCAGCATGCTCTTTAACATGCACAGGATATGGTTCTCCTGCATGCAGGACCACGGATATATGTCCCATCTGATGGACGGCAGCTTTTACAAGCCTATCGATGTAACCTTTTTGACTGAGGGTAGGCTGGGGTTTAGTGGAGATAAATCTGAGCGCTGACACAGGTAGTACATGAACCTGGGAATTGAAAATTACGAGTCAGGAGCGCTACCGACTGAGCCATTATCCGCCCCATTTAGTATAGGTACTGGTATAACAAAGAATTAGATATTTTCGTAGGAATGATAATTGCTGAATAACTCAATAATAGTTTCTTTTCTTAGTGTGTATACGGGTGAATGCAGGCAGGTCTGGCTTTTGGGCGGTCATCGTGCGGCAAATTTTTAGGAGTCGCAAAAAAGTATAAAAATAAATAAATACAAATATAAAAAATGTGGCAAATTTACATGCCATTTTACAATTTTTAAGTTTCTCTATATGAATTAGAGAAAAACCAATGAACACGCATATTTCAAGACAGAACACATATAAACATTTTATAATTATTTTGTTTAGTTGGAATAATTAATAATAAATGAAAATATATCATTATGTTTTGAATTTAACCTCTAATAAAAAATTATATTTCATTTTAATTTCAAAAAATATTCTATTCAACTTTTACCCCTCGCCCCCATGTGTTCATTATAATAACCTTTTAAAATGTTCCAGTTGAGAGTGCTAGTAAGGGAGGCAAAACAATATAAAACTTGTGCATATTTCACTCATTTTTCAAGAAATGTTTGAAAAACTTCGAAAATGGAATGAGAAATGTTATGCTGCACTGGAAATCGAGTCATCCCCCCCCCCCCACACACACACACACCTTAGTTTCTTCTAGTTCCAGACCTGAATACATGGAATTAACGGTCAGAAAAATGGTTAACGTGGTCATATACTAGCAATACACGAATGAAAAACATACTATTTAACTACTCATATTCGCTGATCAACTTTTGATTCGAGTGCGGCAGTTATGTGAATCTTTTGATAACCTTAGTAAGTGCATTGATCCTAAAATATAATGTTTTAGGTTGGAGTTAAATCTTATGGTGTTAGGATAGCTTTATTATGTTTTCAAACGCAATGTAAAAATCCAATACAAAAGTTCATACATATTTCAGTGTAATAGTCATTTTATATTGTTAATCTACTTAGGTACTTTTGTGAAAGATTAAATAATTGCTTTACCGTAAATTCAACAATGCGGCTATCAAGAAATATTATCTGAGAATCACTGTTCTATAAGTTGGCACAAGATACTCCTCGAGAGTGATAGCCGACTTCTTCGCCATACCTAACATCATTTCCCGAGTCAAACTTTTGAATAACTCCAGAAGTGTTACGGAAGCATTTGGCAATCAAGAGCACCAAGTTACCTGTTATCTTGTTTACACAAAGTCGAAGTTTCAGCTCCATGAATAACAAATGTAAAGGATTACACTATTGTAAAGCCTTTTCGTCTTCACGGTTATTAATCTTTCTCCACGCTTCTCGTATGATTATTATGCATACATAATCTATTTAAGAATTTTGTTTATCCAAAACGGGGTTAAAGCAATGACTGAATAAGTATGTAGTTGCAAACATTTTGCATTTCACGAATTAATCAATTCTTGTACTTGTTCACACTACCTTCAGAAGCTAAGAAAACGAATCGAAATGTATAAGGAGACAAAAAATTTCAATATAGAAGGTAACAGGAATCACGACAGATTGTACGAAATTGAGTTCCATGTCTTCCAATACTTGTTAAATCAGGCGATTGAGACGTATATAAAAGCAGTTCCTTTTTAACCGCTGTCATCCTCGAAATTAGCAGAATGATTAATTATATTTGGAGTTCTGTCAGATACATCTAAGAACGTAAAGTGAATTATGTAGTAAGTATAACGCTGATCGCAAAAATTTCCATATAGCCAGACTTTGGACACCAAATTTGAAGAGTAAAACAGATTCTAAGCTTGCAGAGTGAGAACATCGTAAAGAGATTCTAATAAGTGATTCACACTAAAATAAGTCGACACATAAAGAGATTCTAATAAGTGATTCTAATAAGTGCAAACAGAACAATGACCCAATGAAAACAGCATATATTTATAAAAATACAAGTGAACTGAAATAATTCAAATACGCATTGCTGTTTTTCTAAAAAATCAGCTTACGGAATGCGATTCTATAAGGAAAGTATTCTTAATTTTTTTCAAAAACTGAACAAAATTTAACTGTTTTAAACTCACAATATATAAAGAGAAAAACAAATACAATTTTCACGGTAAATTTCAACCACAGACTGTTTTCATCATTGTCTTTGTCGCGATTTCCATTTGTAGTTTTACTGTCCAATGTCGACCTGATGACCTTGAACTAGCCATGAGTTAATATACTTCTTTGGATTGAAAAGTGTAAAGTGGCATTTCAACAACCATTCCAATAAACAGTAGAGCAGATGTAGCGGTCGTCAACAACGAAGAACTAATTGGTATGCTAATCAGATTTATTTGGAGAATCTCTTGCTTTAATTTACAAAAAGTATATTGCCCGTAATTTTTAAATATATTTTCTATAATAACCTTTTAAAATATTTTTCTACAATAAAAATGCTTTTATATTATTACAAACCAAAATGGCTCCCGTTGACAAACAGTACTCCAAATACATATGTTGAGGTAAAGTTTGAAACAGGACCGAAACATCATAGGTTGTTTTTCTTGTGGTACATTATATGATATAGCAAACAATAATTTAGGCCACAGTTTCAAAGTCCAAATCAAATATTTTTCTCCATTTATGGCCGTCTCGTGGCCGAGTGGTTAGCGTGCTTGGCTACTGATCAAAGGGACCTGTGTTCGAGCCCAGGGTAAGGCATGGATGTTTGTGTTGTCTTTTTGTTGCGGTCCCGTCATTCTCACAGACCTTCTACTTTGGCGTATAAACTACCAGGCTCCTGTCAGACATCTGTAGCAACAGCTGCTTGAAGGGATATTTTTTTTATACAATGATTAATCAGGATGCTATGAAACCGATGAGCTTTGCAGAAAATGAGAAAATGTAAAGATTCAACCAGTTATCTCTTGGACTCGAAAGTGCGACCTTCACCCTATAATTCCAATAACTTACAGGTTGACCTAAGACGTTCCACAGAGATAAAGTTATATGCTATATCTGAATGTGGAATGCAGGTTTCTTGCCCAAACTTGTAGGGCGACTGTCACATTACCAGGATATTATACGCTCCAGTGCATTCTAATTCACAGAGTAATATGGCTGCAAACTCTTTTCCGTCCTTAAATTGCAGAACTGAACAGAACACATGCAATCGTGTAAAGGGCTAAATAATTTACTTAACCAGAAAAATAATACAAGAGCAAAAAATATATTATGAACGCACATTCTACTTAAGCATCCCGAAACAAAATATCTGGTACCTATTCCTACTCAAATTTAAATATTTAAATACATTGCATTTGATACTTTGCTACATATATTGGCCAGAAATAGCAAACATTCGTCGTAGCATGAATTTGCATCATAATATGAATATAAAGACGCTGTTGTAAGACGTCAAATGGTGCAGTGACGTCCAATAAAAAGGATGCCACTCCTGACAGACGCATGGATTGCAGGTATATGGAGTTGTAAGATGGAAAAGATGAAAGACAATATTTTTGCAACGCATTGAATGCGTTGCAAAAACTTAAATATGGTGCAACAATTCAGTAGACCATGGTAATTGCTCCATGGTCAAAAAAGGGCAGAAGATATTACAGTCTCAAAATAATATCTGGATAACTAGGGAAAAAAATCACATCCAGAAGTGGAAATACGGGCATAAATTTTGCTTGTTTCAATAAAGAGACCATGAAATAAAGAGACCATGAAGCATTGATCGCGACTGTACGAGGAAAGTTTCATTGCCACTTTCAATCAGAATAAGGATGATCAGATACTTTGCCGTACTATGCAGTGCGAACTATGCATTGTACCTAGTCGATATTTTATCAGCAAACACTACTCATTTTGCATTGCAAAATGCCAGAGTATCTCACATTTTGAAAGACCATATACAACGCGCACATCCCACTTTTATTCCAAGCGGTGATGGATACTTTCATGACGATAATGCCACTATTCATTCGTGCTGGTTCTGTTCGTAATTAGTTCGAGGCACATAATAGCGAGATGAGGTATTTGAATTTGCATCCAGTGTTGCAAGATCTCATTCATTTATATTACGATTGTCCAAACTGGAGAGCCGCATGCGCCTATCGAATGGTTAAACTGCAACTCGTGAATAATATGTGATGTGCATGTTGTGAGAATAATTTTTCCCATTGTTGACACACTTATAAGCTATAGGCAATTAACACTATAAAGACCTCTTCTTAAATGTCGTTACACAGTAGTATCTGATATCTCCGTTCTACGTACAGCGCATTACATAAACAGATTTATAAATTAATATGTAACATTACAATAAATTAATGTTTCGGATTTTATTTATTAAATTCTTAGCTGTAGGCATTACTTCAAAAATCTGAACACAACAAAGAAGGAGGTTTTAAGAAAAATATTTCCTCTAATGTGGTCCACGGTTAGGTATCTGAGGTACACTGCAACTGCGCAGTGGTTAGAAAGTTGGATCCCCGCCCTGCCCACGGTCAGTAGGGGACACCGATGGGCTTGGAAAGGCCGCCGTCCGTCGGATGGGACGTTAAGCCGTGGCCCCGTGTGTGGGAAAGCCATACCCTGTGCACGTTAAAGAACACGCTGGATGGCCTTGACGGGAGGCTACCATCTGTCTCCCAACAGCTGTTCCAGTGGGTCCCCTCCCCCAACCTTCTCTGAGCCTTCGGGGTCTATGTGACCTGGCCATTTAGCCCATGGTGTGCAAAAAAGTGCCGCTCAGAGGTAAAACAACCAACCAACCTAATTAGAAAGTTGGACTGCCTTACCTTATATAATTTACGGATGGTTTTTGAACGTAGTATTCGATATGGCAAACCTTTAAATTCGGGAACAAAAATTACTAGCAGCTGAATCAATCCATATCAAATTAACGTTGATAGCTGTCAAAGTTTTAAAATTGAACGAAAATTTTTCAGAAGAGATGAAAATACAAATCTCGAAAATTTGCAGCTGAGAACTCAATAGAGGCTCCATAGAAATCTGTTCAAAATGGTGTCAAGGTAAAATTTATTTTTTTTCCTATTTATCAATTTACCTCTGAGCAGCACTTTTTTTTTACACACAATGGGCTAAATGGTCAGGTCATATAAGGTATATACATGACCTTTCCCGAAGGCTCAGAGAAGGTTGGGGGAGGGGACCCACTGGAACAGCTGATGGAAGACAGATGGTAGCCTCCCGTCAAGGCCATCCAGCATGTTCTTTAATGCGTGCACAGATTATGGCATTCCCGCACACGGCTTATCGTCTCATCCGACGAACGGCGGCCTTTCCAAGTCCATCGATGTTCCCTACTGACCGTGGGCAGGGCGGGGAGTTTTGTGGAGATAAATCTCAACGTTGACCCAGCTGGGACTCGGAACTGCAGATTACGAGCCTGGAGTGCTACCGACTGAGCCACCTCCGCCCCACATAAATTGTGGCACTCTCTACGTATTATTTCAAAAGTCTTGGAAATGTAGATTCCACGTGTGCATTACAAGTACCGAAATTTATTACAGTGAAAAATATTAACCAAAGGTTACAAAAGAATTACATCTTAAGAAATTTGCTGATCTTTTTGAAGCACGAGTGCTAAAAAGTACTTTGTTTTTCAAACAGTTGTTTAGGTACTACTTTCTGATGTTTTTATTACAAATGTTACCATGTTTCAATCACGAGAAATCAGGTATTTAAAACCATAAAATTGAAAAAAAAAAATCCCTCAAGTTGGCAACACTGTATGTCATGCTCGAAACCAGTTTCACATTTCTACTATCATTCATGACGTGCAAGTGAATACTTACATTTGTATGAATTACTGAAATTTCCAACAATATTTTGCTTTCAGTATCTACGGTGTAAACTGGTAATTCAGATAAAATGCTTTTATGACAAGAAAAAAAAGGCTTCAGTAAACAAAATGATTTTTTTTTTGAAATTTTTAATTGTTTCAATTAAATGAAACAGCCTATTTTCCTATACTTGACCTAAAAGGAAAAAAAAAATTTCCTAAAAGTTGAAATAGGGCAATAATGAAATCTCTCATTTCATATAAACTTCAAAGGAAGATAGGGCGCCGGCAATTTTAGTTCGATTGGTAAAAGAAATACGTTTGGCGCTCTATCTTCCTTGAAAGTTAATACGAATTGAGTAAGTGATTTCATCATTGCCATTTTTTTACTTTTATTTCTTACATTTTAGGGCACACATAAGAATTTTACTTATTGCTTTTTAGTGGTAATTTCGTTGGAAATTTTGCTGCTAAAAACCTTTTCTCCGTTTAAAAAAATAAAATTGTTAAATTCTCTAAGTTACTCTGCATGATATAACTTTTCATTTGACATACAACACGTGATGATATACCACTTTTTTTATGGGGGGAAGGATGAAGGGGAATAATTTGAAGTTGTTGTTTTACCTCTGAGCGGCACTTTTTTGCACACTATGGGCTAAATGGCCAGGTCACATGGACCCCGAAAGCTCAGAGAAGGTTGTGAAAAGGGATCCACTGAAACAGCTGTTGGGAGACAGATGGTAGCCTCCCGTCAAGGCCATCCAGCGTGTTCTTTAAAGTGCATACAGAGTATGGACGGGGCCACGGCATTAACGTCCAATCCGACGGACGTCGGTCTTTCCAATCCCATCGGTGTCCCCTACTGACCGTGGGCAGGGCGGGGAGTTTTGCGGAGATAAATCTCAACGCTGACCCAGCTGGGACTCGAGCTTGGGAACTACAGATTAATAATAATTTGAGGAAGCCCTCGACATTATCGACGCTAAAGTTTTAATTTGAGACAACTAATTGCGATTTGCCTCTGTGATATATCCCTCCCCTTTTCGGAGGGAAGGAACCAGACGATATAAATTTTGACTGTTCCCATGTCGCAAGTTTTCACTTGACACATAATTTGTTGTGATTGACCGTCGAATTAGGACAATTAATAGAACAATCTCTTACAACTTTCTCCTTTTTCTTCTGGGGAGAGGGGAAGAAAGCATGGGGGTAAATTTTTTATAGTTAAAGACACTCCTCGCGTCACAACGGGTTGGGAAGATATGGTGGAACAGCCATTTTGACAAACCAACAGTTAGCAGCTAAAAGTAAACGAAGGTAGTAAAAAGCAGTTACCCTATTAAAACAGAAGAAAAAGATGTCATTCCACTTAAAAGTCTGTGAATGCAAAATGACCTCTGTTTGCAATGAAACAGGAGAAGAAATTATCTGTAACATCCTCCAGAGAAAATGTCACAACTTCTGCTTGATTTGGTCATTTAAATGTTGATCTTGAAGAAATTATTACAGAAACCTTCAGTTCTTCTAGAACTTCACCCAAGAAATGTCATAAAACACCTTCACCCAATTACCAACAGTATAACTGATTGGGAAAATGCTTTCTTGAGGTTTCTTAGTCACCATCCAGGTTGCAGAATTTTCATGAATACTACTTTTTGTAAAATAAATAAATAAATACCTCCTCAAGCAGCTGCTTGCCACAGAGGTCTGTAGCCTTTATTAAATGGCTTATGCCAATGGGGATAAAGTAGTTCCGCGTATCCCAGAGATAGGAGCAGCAGGATAAAAAGAATAGAAGCAGATCTCTCTAAAGGCAGATATTTCGCTGAAAATATATATGAAAGTAACCGGTGGGAAAAATATATTGGTAGCACAATTATACTAGCATGTTTTGTTTCGTTTTTTTAAAATTATTCATTAAAAAGTGAACATTATAATTTTACCGAGTTTCCGAATTCATATTTCATCAAAACCCTGTTTGATCTTTTTAAAGAAAACCTGAAAAAATCTATCTCTGCAATGCCCAACAAATAAAGCACTTAGTGAAAACTGAACTACCGAATTATGGGGTTACAAACTGATCAGTACATCTCTTCACCAATTGTTACTGTGCAGAAATGAACAAGTTCAAACTTGTTGGAACTTGTTTACTGGTGGACCTGTGCTTAGAAGATATATCTATTAGACTCTGGTGCCACAATATTCACATACATCTGTGGTCATGGATATAATTCTGAAACACTTGCACAAAATAAAAATTCTGCTTTTTGAACATTAGCCTAACCTGTTCTGTACTGGATAACCATTGTCGAATTAAGCAGAAATGGATATTTCAGTAATTCATATAAATATATGTATACCATTATACATCATGAATTTTATATAATTTCTACAGATCTTGAAGTTTAATATGAATAGTAGTAGAAATGTGAAATTATTTAATACATGGGATGCAATGTTGCCAACTTAACAGATTTTTTTTAATTTTATGATATTATTGCTGATGTTCTAAATTCTCTTATTTGAAACATGGTAACAATTTTGAACAAAAAACGAAAGAAAGTACTACCTAAATACTAATTGGAAAACAAAATTTTTGCACTGGTGATTGAAAAGGGAGGAAAAAAAATTGTAAATGATTGTTTCTACGCAAACTTCGATAATTTTTCATCCTAATAAATCACAGTACATGTAATGTTAAGGTACCCAATGCAATCTACTTTTCGAAATCTTTGAAGTAATGTATAAAATCGTCACAATCCGCCACTAAGTTATATTTTATTTTTCAAAAAGTTGTGTATTGCATCTCGACCCCATTTTGAACAAGCCTCCTATTGGGTTCTCAGCTCGAAATTTTTGGAGTTATGCTTTTATCTCTACAAACTCTTCTGAGATTTTGAAACACGACAGCTAGCAATGTATATCTAATTTGATACGGATCAGTCTAGCTGCATCGCAGGAGTAATGATGCAACATCCATACTGAATTTTTCGAGACTGCTGGAATTCATGTTGACAATGATACAAGGTGTCATTAGGCCACAATGATATAAAATATTATATATAGGTAAGGTTTCTAACTGTTTGGCCAATATCTGATATTAGTATGATACAGTGAAACTTCCCTAAAGACGATACCCGTGAGACAAAATTAAATGCAAATATGCATTTAATTTTGGCTAAAAAAAATTTACTTTCCTATTTAGAGCATTTCGTTTTTGCATTTTCACTGCGTTTATAAGTAAGTCGCTTATTAATTTCAGTCTAAATCATCGTTTTGGCCTACATAGGAGTCCCTTAAAGTTGTCAGGTAATTTAATGCATTAACATGTTTTCGGAATATGGATTCACATTTCCCATCAAGCCTTTTTCGTGTTTTCCGCTAATCTAAGAAATTGAAGTTTAGAAATGTTTAGTACCTAAATTTTATATGTTCTACGATTGCATTACAGCCTATTGAACCATATTCTTCACCACGTACTGTTAGATTTCCTAATGTCTGTAGCAAGCTATTAAGTACAGTGTCATCCGATACATCTTCAACATCACATCGTCCTAAATGAGTTAAATCCTACCTTTTTTTAAAACAGTTTTAAAATGGAGAGTCACTACATTCTAGACTGCGTCAATCCAGGCTATAGCTTTCAATACATCGATGTTTTTACAAGTTTTGTCCCACTGTTTCTATCATCCATTTTTGAAGCATATGTTTAAGAACCATTTGTCGATATTTTTACCTTGAAATTTTGTATAATTCCCTGGTCTAGAAGTTGAGAAGTGGAAGTGACGTTGGGTGACAAAAGCACTGCTTCAGTCTTGTTTAATATTTAGATGAGATATTTTAATCCTTGGTAATGCAATAACTTTTCCGTTCTGGCAATCACTTTTTTTTTCATTTAACTGGGTCAAACATTCCGTCACTAGTCATCCATGCCTTATTCTTTGTTCTCCAAGTAACATAAATTTGTTTGCGTCAATACCTTTAAAGCATCTTGTATTTCGTGATTTTTAGGTTTCAGTAATTTGCTAACAATAAGAGTAATTTCACGAAAGCCCGTCATACTTGTACACAAGAAGTCACTTTACCCCAAAGTAGGTGGTTGGTTCCGTTAGTAATTTGCAATCTCGTAATTTGCAGTTACCAGATTCGCCCAATTGTGTCAGTATTAAGATTTTCCTCCGCTAACTCTCACCCTATCCTTGGCCAGAAGGAACACTGATGGGTTGAAAAGGATGCCTTCCATCGAATGGGACATTAAGCCGTTGCTCCGTGTGCAGGAGAGCCATACCCTGTGCACTTTAAGGAACACGTTGGACGACTTGACGGAAGGCTATCATCTATGTCCTAACAGTTTCCCAGTGGATTCTCCTCCTCAAACCTTTATGAGCCCTTGGGCCTGGCCATCTAGTCTATTCTGTGCATAAAACAAGAACCGTTCTCAGGTAAAACAACCCAATCCTATTTTACTCCCAGAATATGTTTTCCCTCTAGACATCGTTTTTGCGGAATTGCACGGAAAACAGATCCATTTCCTCTGCTTTCTACAAGTTTTCTGGAGAGTATAGTATGATTCAAGCACTGATGGAAGCCTTCCCCCATTTAATAACATTTTCCTAATTTTTACATCAGCAGACTCTACATAAAGAGCTTTGAAAGAAATATTGTAACGTTCACGAAACTTAAGTAACCATCCATTTGAGACTTTAAAATCTGTTACACCGATTTTTGAAGCCATTTTCAAAGATTTTGTTTGAATCATAGGCATTTTTAGATAGAATATATGAATTTTTTTTACCATATTCAGGACAAAACCACTCCAATGTCACTTTATTCACTAAAGGATCTCTAGTATTAGAAAATGTTCGGTATTGTTTTACATTCCCTCGCCATTGTTTTCAGAAGTGTGATTTTTAATCGTTAATGCTACTGAGGTTTTACCTATTTTGAAATGTTTAGCTAACCTACGAACTCCACGTTTTTCTTTCCCGACATGCTCTGTAACTTCAACTTTATATTTTAAAGTTAACAGTTTCAAGATATATTGTGCCTTTATCTGGGTTGGATCTATAAAATTACTATAACCTAGAAAAATTCGCTACACATTTGAAATCGATAACAACCGTACTGCATCTTATAAGGTTATAAGGGACATAATTGAGCTTTATGGAATGCGGATGAGACTTTAGTTAGATGTCATCCTTCGTATACGTAATGACTATCAGTCTATTTAACTCACAGAATAGAATATTGGATTAAACCCAAAAAATTTTATCTCGACCGTCGAAGTATCCGTAACAGAGAGGTTAAAAATACTAAAAATACACCTTTTGAAGTGTCCGCATTGGAGAGGCTACTTAATTTGTCATTTCCAAGGCTTCTGGCAGGGACCGGACAAAGTGTCTGTTAATAGAGGTTTCACTATATGCCGAAATGCAAAGAAAGCTTCCAATGTACCCGTGTATGCAATTTGTGATAAACAAATCTCCTATTCCCTATAAATACTATACATTACTGGTTTTAAGCTGCGTTAGTACGTTATTCACTTCGTGCAATTTTCATGAAAAAGAACAGTCTCAACCGAAAAACATGCTTGGCTTTCACGGAAAGTTAATATGATACTAGTATTGAACATGCTGACAAGTCTGACAATTTTGTTTTCCACACGTTGCTTGTTCTACACAAGTTTTAGCTGATGGCAATAATTTCCTTCATAGATTAGTAATTATGATTTCGTTCTTTGAACTAACGGTAGAAATGATGATTTAATCACCATGGTAGTGTTACAGGCTCGTAATCTGCAGTTCCCAGGTTCAAGTCCCAGCTGGGTCAGCGTTGAGATTTATCTCCGCAAAACTCCTCGCCCTACCCACGGTCAGTAGGGGACATCGATGGGCTTCGAAAGGCCACTGTCCGTCGGATGGGACGTTAATCCGTGACCCGTGTGCAAAAGAGACATACCCTGTGCACGTTAAGAACACGCCGGATGGCCTTGACGAGAGGCTACCATCTGTCTCCCAACAGCTGTTACAGTGGGTCCCCTCCCCCAACCTTCTCTGAGCCTTCGGGATCCTTGTGACCCGGCCATTTAGCCCATGGTCTGCAAAAAAGTGCCTCTCAGAGATAAAACAACCAGTATCAAAGAGCTATTATCCATAAAAAATACAAAATTTATAATATCACAATGTCTATTTAATTTAACCTACACATTTACATCGAAGTTTCGGAATATATTCCAACCAAAAGAAAATAGCACTATTTTTAAGTCGGCAACAAACCAATAAGTTATTAAATATATTACATTCTTATTGAAATTTTTATTAAACTGTTATCTGCTGATTTACGTTCAAATCAAGCTTAGTGTGTCTTGTTTAAGGTTCCATGCAAGTTTTTAAAAGATGTATTGTTTCTGGTTAATTGTAGGGTTAGCTGTGAGCAAACATCGCGAATCCTAGGAGGCTTACACTGTAATAAAGAGAATAAGGTGTGATCAAATTTCATTACCGAACTTCCTGAGATTAGTTGTTCAATATAGAAGCAGCTACATATCTAATCCAAAAATTTTACAAGGTTAAAATGGTTCAGAAGAGCGCACCATACGCCAATGCAATTCACTCTAAGATTCTATACAAGCAGACATGGATTACAACCGAAAGTATTTCTTTTTTGACAACGATATAATTATAAATTTGTCAACTGCTGGACTTTGCATTACCTAGCAAAATAAGTTTTACATTCTTAACATTATTAATAACATGTTTAGAAATAATATAAATATCGCCAATGGTATTACGGTATTAAGTTCGTGATATTAATAAGCTGTTAGGTATTTATTTTTTTCTACAATTTTCTCCAAATCTAGGAGTCAGGAAGGAAGTAAAATTCAATTTCTATCATTAATGAGTATTCCCCTATTTGACTGATCAATAGCAAACAGATGAAATCAATACAAAAAAACTTGTCTATTATCGGTTGTATATTTTCTTCATGTAAGTTACATGAAGAAAATCATGCAAAGTTACCGAGTGCACATTATGCGAATTCTTATACGTAGGGTGGGCTTAAAAATACACCGTGTTATATAATAGTTTAAATCTCATTTCTTAGGTTTACTACTACCCTTAGCAGGCCCAGAGCCATCGGCTTTACTTTTTTTCTTAGCAGAGCTAGTATTCTAGTTTAATATACATGCTTATAGTTTAAATGCGAATAGTTCAAATACATGCTTACGCCGGAGTTTGCGGCGTGTTGGCTTAAAAAATATTAAAAAACAATACCATGCTTGATGTCGTCTGGCCGTGTGCACTAAACTAGAAAGTGCCATCAGGACCAGAGTCTTCAAGTCAATTACACTTCCAATGACTATTTTACGGTATAATGCTTAAAGCCACTAAAAGAGGATGATTGTTCGGCAGCCGGTAGCTCAGTGGTCAGAGCACCTGACATGTTAACAGGAGGTCGTGGGTTCAGATCCCACCCGGCTAATGACAATTTTTCCTCTATATGTATCTAATAATTGTTTATTGTACACAGTTCAAAACATTTAGTTCGGGAACCTGGAACCTGAAGATCGCCAAGTTGATGGTGTAGACGAGTATTAATATTTTCACATGGTTGAGAACTAGCCTTGTTTTAAACCTGAAATGAAACTGTAGGAAAGGGTTGGGTTGTTTTACCTCTGGACTTTTTTGCACACAATGGACTAAATGGCCAGGTCATAAGGAAACTGAGGGCTCAGAAAGTTGGGGGGGGGGACCTCTGGACAGCTATTGGTAGATAGATGGCAGCCTCCCATCAAGGCCATCCAGCGTGTTCTTTAACGTGCACAGATATGGCTCTCCCGCCGACGGACGCGGCCTTTCCAAGCCATCGGTGCCCCCCTAATAACCGTGGGCGTGGCGGGGAGTTTTGCGGAGATAAATCTCAATGCTGGCAGCTGCGACTTGAACCTGGGAAGTGCAGATTACGAACCTGGTGGGCTACCGACTGAGCCACCTCCGTTCCTGTAGGAAAGCTTCCGAATTCAATTAGCACGTTTGTATACAAGCAACGATTTTTTTTTTATTTCAAATCTTTTATCATTAATCAATATAATCCAATGCTTTTCGCCCATTTTTCTCAGATGAAAGAATAAATATTAAAAAAATTCGCCACACAGTGAGATCAAATTTTGCTACATTAGCAAAGCTAAAGCAGTCCCGTGGCCAAGTGGTTAACACGTTTGGCTACTAATCTATGGGACCTGGGTTCGAGCCCCGGGCAAGGCATGGATGTTTGTGTCGTTTTTCTGCTGAGGTCCCGCCATCCTCACAGACCATCTACTTTGGCGTATATACTGGCAGGCTCCTGTCGGACCTCTGTGGCAAGTAGCTGCTTGAGGGAATATTTATTTATATTTATTACCAAAGCTATAGAACAGGGTGGAAATATGAATGAATGATGGCATCCGATGCTCCACTATACAGGACAGTATCACATCATATGGATGGCACCAAAAGTCACATTCGCTTGCTAATTGAAGCTTAAAGAAAGCTGACAATAGAGCTGCTAAGCAGCGGAGAATTGACCGTTCGAAGTGATTTACATTATAATGAAGATATCTATTTCGTTGAATTCATTCGTCTCAGGAAATTAATGGAACTGTTTTAGAATTTTGGATTGTGCCAGAAATAAGTTTCCGATATTTCTATAGGTAGCAATATGATCAAGTTATAAACTGTAACTCTGTAAATGAATTGTGCTGAATTTCGAACCTTTTAGAAAGTGTGATCCCGAGCTTTTATTTATCTTTTTTAAAGAAAAAAAAAATTAGTATAGCTACCTTAATTGCAAATAGTTGGGATTAAATGTCGAAAATTCAAGCTCTCGTGGTTTCAGGGATGGTTGGCTGAGGGGGCCCGTTGTTGGGAAAAGGATGTTAGGTTCCCGTCAAGGCCATCCAGTGTGTTCTTTAACGTGGTGCGGTATGTCTCTCCACACACGGGGCCACGTCTTAACGTCCTAACCGACGGACGGCTAGAGAACAGGGTGCACAACTCAAATGTGAATGCGGCCAGAATCGACTGCTAAAGAAGTGAAGCTGGCCAGAATCAATTTCTAAATAGAATGAAGAGGGCCGTAATCAACTTCTAATGAAATCAAGCTGGCCAGAATAGACTTCTAATGAAATGAAGCTGGTCAGAATAGACTTCTGATGGAATAAAACTGGCCAAGAAAATTCTCTCGCGGGCCATATATTGTGAACCGCTGTTATAGAATGTAACTAACTAGATTTTTCAATATTGCAAGAAATATCAGTTGTTTTAAACAGATTTTGTTTTGTAAAATATTCATGAAATTCAATATTTTTCGGTTAGAAAAATATTTTGCAGAACACAGGCCCATGGAACTCCAATTGGAAATTATAAATATTATTGTGTATTTAGTGCTCTAGCTCGACTGTTGTTACAGCTTGACCGCCCCTGATTTAGATGGCTGAAAGAATGCCTCATTTCCCAAAAAAACATGCAAATGAAAATTTGCAGCTCAACCTGCAAATTCTGGCAACAGTACATGATATCAGTCATGAAATCTCGTGGATCAAACAACTACGAAGGAACTGAGGCAGCTTATTCGTAAATGGTGGTTGACAAAGTGAACAATAATGGCCAAGTCGCACAAGACCTTCAAGGGCTCAGAGAATGTTGGGGGAAAAGAATTCAGTACACAGCCGTTAGAAAACTGATCGAAGCTACCTATCAAGGCTATCCAGAATGATCTTTAACGTGCATATGGGATGCTTCTCCTGCACATGGCTTAATGTCACTTTCGCTAGATGACTGTCTTTTCAAGCTACCAGTGTCCCCTTTCTCACCTTCAGGTCAGAGCGAGGGTTAATGGAGAATATCTAAACGCAAACACAGTTGAGTCTCGAATTAGGGAGCATCGGATTAGTGCCTGGTACACTACCAACTGAGCCAACCCAGTCCTAATTAATCAGAAGAATATATCGAATAGCTCAATGCCTGGAGAGCCATCATGAAGATGAACAAGTACTTTGTTGCTGCACAACACAGCAACCACGGCAATCCCCGGTTTCGTCTCACGACACAACCAAGTTGAATGGAAAGCCGCGACTATCTACGTCGGGGGCAAGGCTACACCATATAGATGCATCTCATCCCCGACATCCTATGGAACAGACCTATAGAAGGAAAGCTCATCCATCGGTCAAAACCTGGAATTTACTCTGTTTCCCGGTTAGTCATGAACAAGGATATGTAAATCAGAGTTCGCTCGGCACCCGGGGTGGAGACTCTTAGTAGGACCCAGACTTTGAAAAAGGCCCTTGCCTAATAGGGGACCATTCCGTTCGGCAGGGCCCTTGAAATGCTCCACTGAGCGCCTGATTTTGAGGTCTTGGCACCGTTCAACCGGGCCACTAAACCGGTCAGCGATGCCTTCGACCTCGGTTGGTCTTGGCTCTGTCCAACCGCGGCCCATACCGGTCAGCAGAGTCTTCGACCGGTTGCCGGGCCACAAGTCCCCCCACCACTGCAAGGTGGTCCCCTATCGGGGGGGGGGGGGGGGGGGGGGGGGCATGAAGAAGAACAATCACAACATGACTTTCTCAGTCCTCCATCTATTTCAGTCTTTTAGCAGGCAGTATAATCCATTCTAACAAATTGTGCGAAGACGCCAAGGTCGTAAATCATCGAAAGAGCCGGAAAAAAATTAGTTATTTGGCTCTGTTCGCTCGATGATATCCGCATGAACTTAGTCACTTTCAAATGTTGACATTTACATGAGTGTCCAACTATACCATATAGATAATTCTTCGTGTTCTAATAACTGGTTCTCACGGTACGAGATCGAAGAACGTGAGTATTCTAGCATATTATGATTGAACAAGAGATGGCGATATATACTGAGTCGTGCTCCAAATTCTCTGCAGGTCTTACTGGATACGACAGAACACATGCAAAAGGTGCCTTTGTATGTAGAGAGATAATATTCAGAAGATTTGGTGGTGTCGTGAATAATTAGCATCGGCGGTGTACTATATATCATCAGGAACGAGACTCTGATTCAACCTTTCCTATAGTTGGATCGCTTCATGAAAAAACAGCCTGACAGGTCATAAACAGAAACATGAGATCCTGTGGCCTACTGCCGTTCGACATGCTAGTGCTTTTCGCTACGGATTCATCTGATGGATGACATGCAAAACTGCATATGGCGCAACTGGTCAGTAACACACTAGAAGACAAGGGCATCGATGGATTGGCCATCGTGTTCAGTACACCTCAGTGCTATTGAGCGCATCTCGGATGCAACGAGATGCGTCCTTCCTACTACGTTGGTATTCTTCCAGACTCTCCATCAACTGGGGAGTAATCGAAACAGAAAGTGGCAGCACATTATGCAAGGACTCATCGATAACATCATTTTGCAAGTACAACGTGGATGCGTGGCTCATAGCAGTTGAAAGTGACCATACACTCCATTAACTATTCATAATTATGACACTTCAAGCTTTTGCAGCTTAAACAGATAGGGTATCTTTCGATTTTTTTTTGTCTTCCATTATAAATGTGCTAAGTTTCCAGTACTCTAGTCTTAATGTTCCCATCGTTATTTTTTTTTATGTAAACAGAGTTTGAATACCGAAATATTGTTCGAATATATGTCCATATTGAATTTATACCTGCCTTCCATGATAGCCGTTGATTTTGTAATTTCTTCGACCAGTGCACGTAGAAATAAATAAATTAGCTACACGCGTAGTCCAAATTAGGAAACGTTGCTGACCATCACACGTTTGCACTGCTACTTGTTATAAGTATCGATTTGTTTTTAATTTTCCATCAAATATGAGATTTAAAATTAGTTACGCAAAAACGGAACACAACATATAGTATGACTAAATATTTGCGAGCGATGATTTGGCTTTATGAAATTTCTTGTTCAGGTGGATTTCTTTTTCACTCTCTCGACCAAAAAATTTAATCCGTACAATGCCTTGGAAAACAATATTGCACAAGCCTTGGGTTATTATATCCTGGACAATATTTTGAAAACAAAAATTCTTGCACTACAAAAATTATATTACACACATTTTCATAAGAAATTGTGGGACATACGCCTTACAAATTTCTTTACATTTTTAGGGGAAAATCCAGATTGATAAATATAACAAAAATTTGATTTTCTTTAAATAGTGAAATCTATATAAAACGTAACCTTAAAATATGCTTGGAAGTTCACAGCAGTATTGGAAAACACTACAATCTAATATATAAAGAAGTTTGTGTGTCTGTCCGCTTACGCATTCGGCCCGCAGAAGACCTAGAGGCACCAAACTTTGCACTGAACGTTCCCTTCACCAGGAAAGAATATAAGTTATGTGCGAACCCACTGGGGTCAACAAAAATAGGGATGGGTAGGTTTGAATTTCTCGAAATCCTCATAGATTTAACATTAGAGGTTAAATACCGGTGTCTTTAATAGACAGCAGTTATTCAAAATCACATGGGAAGTGCCATCTACTATAACTTTAGTGTTTCAGAGTTCTCCTAAAGAGGAGAAAAATTATACGGAGGTGGTGGTGGGGGGGGTGAATCAAATTGATTGTAATGAGTTTTATGCTAAATGAAAACCTGCGAAGTGGGGAGTGCCATCTACTATTTACTTTAGAGTTTCAGACTTCCCCTAAAAGAGGAGGATAAAATTTTAACCATGGAGTGTAGCGGAAAGGGGATGAAACAATCGTAATGATTTTTATGCCATATGAAAGCTTCCCCGCATTGAGTGCAATCTACTATATATTTTAGAGAGTTGCAGACGTTCCCTAGTATGTTACAAAATACACAGTGAAATTAAAAAAAAAATACTCTCCAGGCAGTCTACTTGTCATGAAGTTCTATAGTAATACGTCATAAAGACCTGTGAGGAATGTGGAGGACTCAGCAGTAGAATAAATCATTGCCTATGCAAAAAAAAATTAGACTGAGGTTGGGTTGTTTTAACTCTGAAATGCACTTTTTTGTACACAATGGGCTAAATGGTAGGTCATAACGACCCCAAGGGCTCAGAAAAGATTGGGCTAGGTGATCCACTGGACAGGTCTTAGGAGACAGATGGTAGCTTCCCATAAGATCATTCAGCGTGTTCTTTAACGTGCATAGGGTATAGCTCTCTCCTACATACAGGGCCACGGCTTTATGTGTCATCTGTCGGATGGTGGCCTTTCCAAGCCCACGGTAAAGGTGGGAGTTTTGCGAATATAAATCTCAATGCTGGCCCAGTGGGACTCAAACCTGGGAACTGCAGATTACGAGCCTGGTGTGCTACCGGCTGAGCCAGCCCCAACCAAAAAAATTTGAGAATTTCCATGCTATTGAACAAATGCAAAAATCCGTAACTTCTAAAAGATGCTTTTTTATATAAAAAATGTAAAAGGAAATAAATTAAAAACTAAAATCAGCCTAAATTTTGATTTTCAAAAGTATTTGTTCAATATTACAGAATTATAAACGTTTGACATTGATATTTTTAAATATTCAATCATAAAAGTTTAGAAGTTTTGGCAAATAATTCTTCCACTATTTATCAGTTTTGTATAAGTTTCTTAGAGCTGGAATTGTTGCTGTTAAACATTCCAACATCTACACTGCCTGGACATATTATTATGAACACTGCATCGTGCATGAAGTACTATGAAATATACAAATGCATGCAAAATTTCTTACTAGTGTACGCACTCGATGTTGCAATGTGCCTTTAGTTTTTAAACTGTAACTTACACCGTGCCTTGACAGTTTTTGAACTGTAACACCACCATTAATTCATTCAAAAGTAGAACTTCTTATCTCTATGCTTATTATCTAGTACTTCAGTTGTTTTTTTTCACCTGAGATGACACTACTCCTCGTTAAATTAAGTGTATATTAACTCCATTAGCAAACATCTCTTTAGATCACTGGTTTTCAGCAGAAATTTTCTATTGGTCGCATTATAGCCATGACAAATTCGATGTGCATTTAAAAAATTATTATTTACTGCATTAAAAAGCACTTAAGGGCGGGGGGGGGGGCTCAGTCGGTAACGCGCCAGGCTCGTAATCTGCAGTTCCCAGGTTCGAGTCCCAGCTGGGTCAGGGGCGGGGGTGGCTCAGTCGGTAGCGCGCTAGGCTCGTAATCTGTGGTTCCCAGGTTCGAGTCCCAGCTGGGTCAGCGTTGAGATTTATCTCCGCAAAATTCCCCGCCCTGCTCACGGTCAGTAGGGGACACCGATGGGCTTGGAAAGGCCGCCGTCCGTCGGATGGGACGTTAAGCCGTGGCCCCGTGTGTGGGAAAGCCATACCCTGTGCACGTTAAAGAACACGCTGGATGGCCTTGACGGGAGGCTACCATCTGTCTCCCAACAGCTGTTCCAGTGGGTCCCCTCCCCCAACCTTCTCTGAGCCTTCGGGGTCCATGTGGCCTGGCCATTTAGCCCAGGGTGTGCAAAAAAGTGCCGCTCAGAGGTAAAACAACCCAACCCAACCGGGTCAGCATTGAGATTTATCTCCGAAAAACTCCCCGCTCTGCCCACGGTCAGTAGGGGACACCGATGGGCTTGGAAAGACCGCCGTCCGTCGGATGGGACGTTAAGCCGTGGCCCTGTGTGCGGGAGAGCCACATCTTGCGCACGTTAAAGAACACACTGTATGGCCTTGACGGGATGCTACCATGTCTCCCAACAGAGCTTCCAGTGGGTCCCCTCCCCCAACCTTCGGGGTCCTTGTGACCCTAATTTTATATAAAAAAATATTTTATTTAAATTTAAAGTATACATCAAAATTAAAATGGCATTAAGTCATAACGGTTAAAAAAAAAAGCGCATTATTTCGAAGATCCAGATACTTGAATCTTTTCAGCTTCTTTTCTGTAATCTGTACCTATGTGTCCAATAATGTATAGAAAAACTATTCATGAAATTCGAGTATTATTAATTGAGGTCGCGGGTCGCATCTAAATGCCACGGGGGCCGCTCATGGTCCGCATCTTTGACATGCCTGATCTACAGACTTGGAAGGAAAAGCATTAGAAAACAATTTTTGAGGGGCATATAAAAGATTTTTTCATCTTTAGATGGCTTTAGAACTTTAGAGTTCATACTTTAGAGATAACACAATAATCAATCATCGTGAAATATGCAGAGACTGTTGTATATGGCCACCATCCCTTATACGGTTTTTGATTCAAAGATTTGCTTCAGAATAATATACCGAATGCTATAAATTAGAATATATAGGCTGATGCCTTGTTTAAAAACTGTTCTTTTTCCGAAGAATAGATATGAAAAATAAAAAAAGTTTTTTTGGTGGCTGCAATTGCTCTATTACAGATGCAAAAGAATGGAAAAACTGGACAAAAATCTGGCGGTTAGTTAAAAATTCAACATTTACGCTTGTGTCGACTGTTTTCAGTCGGTCAAAAATTGCAACACTGCGATGGTCATATAAATATTCAGAAGTTCGTTTTCTGTTTTACTTTAAATAGTTGACTGCACTTAAGCCTGTGGAAAAGAATAAACAAAAGGTGTACATCGCCATTAATATCAATCGTTTTTGCCCTTCAAGAAATGTTAATCTTTTATAGACGGTGTCTTCGCGGAGTTTAGCAATTTAAAATAAAGAGTAGAGCTTATACAAAGAGTAAAACTAGCCTGTGCCATATAAAAGCGACAGCTTTACGAGTAAAGAAGTTAATGGTGCAAAGTAAGGGAGTTTTTCTTATGCAATAAGTCAGTCAATACTTAAAGCAACTTATTCAAAGCTCAGTTAATCCAATCAATATCTGGAGAAGTATATAAAAGATTTCCTCTTGAGATTTAAACAAAGAAAGCGCAGCTATGACTAAAAATAAAAAACATAGTAAATAGGTATTTAGATAAGCACAGAAACAACTTCGTATGACGGAAGAAAAATGCAGGGTGTAAAAAGAAATATGCTTTTTTTTTTAAACTAAAATTAAAAACTTGTTGCAAAATATTCACATTACAAAACAAATTGCTTCCCATATTTTAGAACGCCAAATTCCAAATATTTTTATTCAAGCAAGCATAGAAAAATTATTCTAAGCTCAAAGAGATCGAGTATGCCATCTTTATCCCCTTCCTTTAGATTAGGAATTAGATCCGGCCCATTGATGGGTTGGGTTGTTTTACCTCTGAGCGGCACTTTTTTCCACACCATGGGCTAAATGGCCAGGTCACATGGACCCCGAAGGCTCAGAGAAGGTTGGGGTAGGGGACCCACTGGAACAGCTGTTGGGAGACATATGGTAGCCTCCCGTCAAGGCCATCCAGTGTGTTCTTTAACGTGCACAGGGTATGGCTCTCCCACACACGGGGCCACGGCTTAACGTCCCATCCGACGGACGGCGGCCTTTCCAAGCCCATCGGTGTCCCCTACTGACCGTGGGCAGGGCGGGGAATTTTGCGGAGATAATTCTCAACGCTGACCCAGCTGGGACTCGAACCTGGGTACAGATTACGAGCCTGGCGCGCTACCGACTGAGCCACCCCCGCCCCCCGGCCCATTGACGAGTCGATTTTTAATTTTTGTATAATGATATCAAACCATATCACTTTCTCGACTTCTTATTATCCATATTGCTTTTACATATTATATTATTATCCATATTAGGGGTTCTCAACATGGGATACGGGGTAAAAATTTTTGGGGTATGCCCGTGAGAGCCGAAAAGTCGCTAGATCTTCCATTGCCCAATAAAGAATAGTTGATTGAGATATCTTGTGACAATAGTTTAAAAAGCATTCATTCCAAAAAGCCATCGATTAGTTTTTGGATTGGAGTGGAGAAGGAATATCCGACTTTGTCAAGAATTGCAGTCAAATATTTTGTTACCTTTCACAAGAAATTATTTATATGAAACTGGTTTTTCATCTTTAACTGCTTTAAAAAAGAAATATAGGAACAGGCCGGATGTTGAAGATGACTTGCGACTCTACCTTAGCAAGATAACCCCAACCATTGATGAACTGTGCAAGAGAAAACAAGTGCAACCATTTCACTGATTACCCAGTAAAATGTTTATAATTTTATAAGATTTGTTAAATTGTTTATGTCATTTTTTGTGTTTAACGATATATGTAATTTATGAATACAAAATTTAATGTGTGTATATATATATACGTTTTATTTTATTCCCATTGTTATACTATAGCTATAGTTTTATCTATCTACACAAGGGGTACGCCAGTTACATACACATTTCCAGGGAGTACGTGAAGCATAAAAGGTTGAGAACCACTGATGCATATAATTTTACATATTGCTTTTCTCGGCGTATAATTATTCTTAATTGCTTTAAATTTTAAAAACAGCTCTCATTTGTTCTTTCACTGGCCGTTTTGCTTAAAAAACAGCATTTGTGGTAATTTAATCCCCTTTCATTCCATGACATTCGAGATTTCAAGTCATATGATCACGATGATGACATTCGAGGAGAAGCAAAGAATCAAGTGGACTAATCAATCCTTTACTAAGATGGATGCTCAGTGTTGCTACCCGTGTAGAAATTTCAATGAAAATTGTACTTTTATTTTTTTACGTTGGTACTGTTAAATAATCACTGGTGAACGGACGTTTTCAAATTACTCAATAAAGTTTCGTTAATATTTTCAAAATGTATACAATAGAAGAAACCCACTTAAAGATTGGATTAACAAATTCAGTATCCAAATATTGCTATATAGTACACAAATTTCAGATGAGTTTTTCTGACGAAGTATAATAAAGGGAAAGAAAACTTATTGTACAAAAATGCCAATACATAAAAGATATAAAAGCGATTAAACAACAAGTTTTTCGGTGTAACTTAAATCTGATTAGCGGTAACACACTCTCATGCGATAAACGTTCCGAGTTGTATAATTAGGTATACAGATTTTACCAGAAACTCAATACTCGATCTAGAGAATTATTAATTAAACATTAATGTTCCGGATAGTGTGTCGCCTCCTTATTAAAAAATCGCCTATCAGTGTAAAAAGTTGAACTCAGTCATTAAGATCATTTGGTAGTGCGATACTGAAGAACGATTTTGCATCATAAAGACGCACGAAACACATATTTGCTATTATTATTAAAACCGAGTAGAAGTTTGAAACAACATGAGATGAAACGAATTTCTATGAAAATTCGGCATTTTTCTTTCGATATCATGTGGACTACAGAAGCCGACTGTAAATTCCGTTGTGAATAAAAAACATATGTTTCCCACGATTGAACAATCTACCTGTCCCTACATCCAAGAATTTGAAGAGTAGTTGTATGTTGTTGAGTTGAGTTGTTTTACCTCTGAGCGGCACTTTTTTGCACACCATGGGCTAAATGGCCAGGTCACATGGGCCCCGAAGGCTCAGAGAAGGTTGGGGGGAGGGGACCCACTGGAACAGCTGTTGGGAGACAGATGGTAGCCTCCCGTCAAGGCCATCCAGCGTGTTCTTTAACGTGCACAGGGTATGGCTCTCCCGCACACGGGGCCACGGCTTAACGTCCCATCCGGCGGACGGCGGCCTTTCCAAGCCCATCGGTGTCCCCTACTGACCGTGGGCAGGGAATTTTGTGGAGATAAATCTCAACGCTGATCCAGCTGGGACTCGAACCTGGGAACTACAGATTACGAGCCTGGCGCGCTACCGACTGAGCCACCCCCGCCCCAGTAGTTGTATGTAGTGGAATAATATTGTGTAGTAACAATCAACGGACCCAGATTATTACATGAGAGCTGTTTAAAACAGACTTTCTGATTGAATTATTTAGGAATGGTCTCATGATTACTTACAAATTAAGTACATTAAACATAGCTATTTGAAACCACTATATTCCTTTTACTGTTTACAATAAAGGAGAAAACCGCTGTAACACGTGAACTAAATCGGATTTTACTCTTGTGGCAGCACTTCGGAAAAAAGTGAAGAAAAATAACTTCAGTAAAATTCGTTCTAGCAAGAAGAGAACAGTAGCTCTTTCGTAGCTTATATAGGTTTCTCCTACAAACCCAAAACAATGTCTATGCCAACTTGTGTCTGGTTACTCAAGAGTTTCAGCAAAACAATGAGCCACAAAGGGGCATATTTCATTTGTTTTTTCCACAAGTGGTGTAACGAGACAAAGGGCGACATATAACGCCCTCCCCCTGGAAACTAGAAATAACATTAAAAATACATCTTCTGACATGAGTGTGGGATACCATACGGGATAGCCTTCGCTCACCTCTAGCATCGATGAGCGGTGGATCAGCCCACACCTTGACGGCTGTTCGTGGTTTTTTTTCCTTCTTGGACCACTTTTTGCAAGTACTAACCACAGCTGACCGTGAGTACCCCACAAGCCTTCCCGTCTCGAAAATGCTCTGACCCAGTCGTCTGGCCTTTTACAATTTGGCCTTTTTCAAACTAAGTCCGCTGCCTTTTCCATCTGAAGAACAAGAATAGCACTGATTAACATAGCTCAATATCAGGTGTTATTCATACCGTTTCATACCCTTCACAAGCGCCATCGTTTTTCAACAATCTTCGATCAATATTTAAAGAGCCATCGAAGCGGGATTATTTAACAGCAGACGACACTGTCACATTGCCTCCAAATTGATGAAATCTTAAAAATACGTCATTCAAACTTCAGATATTTAATTTATGTTAATGAACAAATTGTTACAAGAGTTGTGTTTTATCTATTGAAGTATTTTTTTTACAAGTGTCAAAAGTTGAAGATAAATGCCCCAGCTTCCATTTATTCTTTAAATATTAAACGAATATTGCGGGAAATATATTTAAAGAGATTTGAGTGACATCTATAATTTATCGCCAATAACAGTTTTTGCATAAAAGGCTTATTCTCAATGTTAGGGAGCTCTGAAAGTGGCTTTCCATTCACATAACATGGAAGTGTCCAGACACTTTTTTCAACGTAATGTACGTAACTCAAGAGACAACTGTTATTGGACGGAAAAACTAAACTGAAATTATTCTTCAATAACGTCGAAATTAAGACACAAAATAATTTTTGTGCGTATTAATTTATTTTCAGTTTACTACACGTAGCTTTAAACTCAATCGGATACAAATTTAGCAACCTATATCGATTTTTTCGCCTTCTCTCTTACTTGGCTCACGTCTCCAATTAAAAAAAATCTAGTTATTTGACTGGTCAACACTAGAAAATAAGAACAAATAAAAAACATTTCAAGTGGTTGAAGTCACTATCGTTCGATGATGTACGTTTTTTTTTCTTCTACACTTAAAGTGAAAACAAAACTGGTATGATTGTAACCCTGACTACGCTTCGATTAGCATCTACACCACACACAAAAGGGGAAAACAGAATAAAACAGAAAACATTTTTTCCCCTTCAAGTCGATAAAGATTCGAAATGGATCTGTGCCAGGTTTGGTAAGTGCTCGTAACAAGTGTGAACAAGCCAATGCAAATGATAGACAAGGTAAGACAGTTAAAAGGTTCAACAGAAATTTTTGAGTACTTTTAAAAACATTAGCAAGAGCCTTTAAAATGAGTTTTAAATTGTTTGTGAGTAGGGTTGAGGAT
Organism: Ryuthela nishihirai; assembly: GCA_038380435.1. NCBI lineage: Eukaryota > Metazoa > Arthropoda > Arachnida > Araneae > Heptathelidae > Ryuthela > Ryuthela nishihirai. The sequence continues at coordinate 40,104,691 of JAWZYU010000011.1, read as the reverse complement.
GTTAATCAGTGGCGCGAGTAGTAAATGGGGGGGAGGCTAGGATGAGGCTGTAAGACTGTGGCGTCGATGCTTCGACAAGTCATATATTAATGGTTAATTTGTAGTTCATATTGTCCAAAAATCTACAATTATACAGATTCTCAATCTTGACAAGTCCCCAAAACTGCCACTCATGCTATGCTTCTGCTTTTTATATTGCGAAATGCTAAAATTAATAGTCTACAATTATAAATATTCTTGAAAACTTAAATGTTTTTCCCCTTCAGAATATACACATTGAACGATAATAATATATGCATATTCTTTTAATCCAAAACCTATTTCTTCTCTAAGCTTTCAGGTTATTAATTTGTAGATAAATGAATGAATAGTACATTGATTCGCTTTAGTTAATCTAACTTGTTTCTCTCTGCTCGAAAGTTCCGATGTTCAAGATTCTTAGTTCACATTGTTCGCAAGCACTATTATTAAGAAAACAAAATGAAAACAAATCATAAATATGACACCATTTTATTTTTAAAACTAAATGTTTTTAAATTTTCGAAGATTTAGGTTTGAACTTGAAATCAGAGAATGTTAATATTTTGGTTCTGAAAATAATAAATGGCTAGACCAGAAGGAAACGAAACTCATAACAGAGCAACGTAAGAAATCTGATTGGACTGCTGTTAAAAGCAGATGGTGGCTTATCAGGGTTATCCATATCTTTTAGAGTTAACTCTGTTGCACACAGAGATCCTGCTTAACGTTTCATCCGACTTTCCAAGTAAATCGTATAATCATTTTTTTTTTATAAACGATGGCAGGAAGCGGATTGATAGGGAACAGAAACGACAAAAGTTGCACGTTACTGACTATGTTACCCGCAATATTAATGCTTCGAGAGTAACATTAAAGAAAAAATTTTCCTTACTGAAACACACTACCCACAGATGAATTTTTCATTGAAATTTTAAATAAATTCCTGTCATATATAGGGGGGGGGAAAAAAGACTACTGATGTCAACTGAAATAGCAGATATTTAAAAGAAATTATTTAGTCGTTTTCGAGAGATAATTCCAGCTCACTGCAACCTAAGTACTATTTAGTTTTTCTCAACACAGCCAAATATAATTGCTGCTATTTTGAATGTTGAAGATTGTAATTGTTTTGTCGAATCTTCAATGCTTTCTTCATCAGCAGGGATCGGCAACCTTTAATCATCGGCGGGCCAGATGAGGATTTTTCAGAGTGCTCGGGGCTAGAATCTTACTTATTTCATTAAAGACTTTAAACTTACCCCCCTCCCCCTACGTGCATGCCCTGAGTAGATAATATGCGAAAACAATTAAAATTCAATAAATATCTATTTAAAACCATCCCGTGGCCGAATAGGTTATGTGTTTGGTGTGCTTAACTATTGATCAAAGAGGCCTGGGTTCGAACCCCGGGTAAGGCATGGATATTTGTGTTATCTTTCTGCTGGCGTATAAACTGACAGGCTCCTGCCAGTCTCTGTGGCAAGCAGCTACTTGAGGGGGCATTATAAAAAAAATACCTATTTATTTCATAAAGGAATGTGTACTTTTTAAAATTTAATGAAAAAAACTTATTTTTAATTAAATTTGGATTAAATATACAAGATAACCGTAAAATTGGATACAAATGAAAAGCATTTTAATGGAAATTAACAACTCCACATACAAATACCACTAATTTAAGCTGCGTTAAAAACATCGGTACTTTCATCAAGATTTAAAGAAAAATATTCGAATTTCGATCCAAGCTCTGTAAAGGTATTTTCTATATTGGCAGAAACTTCATCGATACACCTGATTACGATTCTGTGGAATAAACTTATTTTTTATCTCTAGACAAAACGTCTAGAGATAAAAAGTGCGTGCAAAAAATTTTTGCACGCACTTTTTACGAATTCGCCTTCAGAATAATTTTTGTAATAGTTTGCAATTTTCTTAATATCAAAACTTGCACACAAAATAGCGTAGGAGTCTTGATATCTTCAGGTAAATTAATTTTTTTTGTGTTTATGCAGCCGTAAGTTTCTCAAAGGTTTCTTTTCTATGTTGGCCGTTATAATTTTCATAATTAGGAAGTTTACTGATGTAATAAGCGGTCCCGTGGCCGAGTGGTTAGAGCGCTTGGCGACTGATCTAAGGGACCTGGGTTCGAGCCCCGTATAAGGTATGGATATTTGTGTTGTTTTCCTGCTGAGGTTCTACCATTGTCACAGACTTTCTATTATGGCGTATAGAAAGCCTCCTGTCAGACCTCTGTGGCAAGCAGCTGCTTGAGGGAATTTTTTTTTTTTTTTTACGGATGTAGAGAGATTTGAGTGAGAGTTGAGCTTTTTAATCGGGAGCTGAACAGTACATTCAGAAAACCTGATCTATGCGCAAAGTCTCTAATGACGGTTGATGTCGTCGGAAATTAAATTTAGGCTACTAAAGACCACTTTCAAAAACAGTGTACAGGTAAATTGGAAAAGGCAGAAAAATTGGTATTCCACATACAAGTATTGTATTATTCATACTTACGATACTTCAAGACTTCAAAAAAATTACAATACTTACAATTCTTCAATACTTCTTATTATAAGTTTGAAGTATTGTAAGTATGAATAGTATCTAAGTATGAATTTTCTTTTTCTTATTCAAAATACTTGAAGAATAAGAAAAAAAAATTTAATAATTTGCGGGGACAATATTCGCGCGCCACGGGTTGGCCATGGCTGATCTATAGTGTACAAAGAATTTTTGTTTCTCTTTAAATTACAACGTCTTATTAGAGAAATTTGAAAATTGCACATCAACGAAAACACTATGAAGTAATCTGAAAAAGACGGGAAAAACTGTTACGATGTAATAATACCTTAAATAAAAAACAAATAATAAATACCCCCTCAAGCAGCTGCTTGCCACAGAGGTCTGACAGGAGCCTGTCAGTTTATATGTCATAGTAGGAGATCTGAGAGGATGGCAGGACCTCAGCAGAAAAACAACACACACAGCCATGCCTTACCCGGGGCTCGAACCCAGGTCCCTTAGATCTGTAGCCAAGCGTGCTAACCACTCGGCCATAATACCTTACTAAAGGAATAATGCTTACTATAAGATTATCAAGAGTGGTTATTTAAACAGAATATGTTTATAAACAGTGGAAGATAAGCAATATTTAATGTTAAGTGTTTCAGGCATAAAATATTGATTTTTAAGCTTCTTTAAACAAAAGATTCAACTCTCAGAGGTACCAGAAAGAACAAATATTTGGTTCCTATCCTTCAGTAATTTTTTGTTGCAGTCTCATATTTTCTAGACCACGGTTGTATAGTATCCGTATATGGAAATAAGAATCAATAAATGTAAAATGTAAAAGGCATAACAGCAATAAAGTATAGAATTCTACAGTCGGTGGTGTATAAAACCGGTACTTCAAATTTGTTAAGTGAATCAGGACATTATTTAGATAACAGATATTTAAATTTTGAAACTTGTCTTAATTCATAAAATATTGTTACGACAGATGAACGAGCAACAATGAAACCGGTGATATGCTGTAACATTTTGATGTTCGAGTGTGCTTCAACATGTGAATTACGTCAGAAGCCGTTTGGAACAGTAAAAACTTAAACAACAACGCTGTAAAAGAGAAGAATAGAGAACGTGTCGGCTTGAAAGTGTATAAGCCTTTTTCTCTAAGAGATTTAAGTGAAGTTAATCTCAGGAAAGGAATCTCAGAAATCTCAGGAAATCTCAGGATTCTCAGGAAATTTAAGAGAAGTTAATCTCAGGAAAGTCACTCAACACATTTGAAGTTATGGCCGAAGAGGTAATACACTGCACGATATTGAAATTGCCCCACCCAAAAGCAGCGAGGGGATATGGGTGAAATGTAGCACACACATAGCAATACATATTGGCATACCATGATTTAATTTGCAGTCACTTATAGCGGTTATAATATGAAAAAATGCAGCACAATGTGACTGCCTCAGTAGATGGTTGCACTGCCGTTAATGTCAATACAGACAGCAATACGGCGTGGCATGGAGTCATACTGCTGACGGATATGGTCCCTTGCAAGTCAATGCACACCAAGCAGCATTGACTTGCTCCCATAATTCGAGATTCTGTACCGGCTGGTGAGAGGATTGAACATGTCGTTCAATGTGATCCCACAGATTCTGTACCAGCTGGTGAGAGGATTGAACATGTCGTCCAATGTGGTCCCACAGATTTTCTATTGGGGATAAATCTGGAGATCGTGCTAGCCATGCCAATACTTGAACATGTTGCAAACGTTCTCTGGAGACCCTAACAGTGTGTACATGGGAGTTGTCATGCTGGAAAATGGGCTGCTGCATGCCTCCCAGGAATGGTAACAAAATGGGCTGCAGAACTGCACTAACGTATCGTGCTGCTGTCAGTGTTTCCATGATTCAGACAAGAGGTGACCTGCTGTCATATCCAACAGCACCTCATACCATTATGACTGGCGATAGGCACAAACAAAAGCTGGATCCGTTCTCTCACCAGGTTGTCACCATACACAGACCTGTCGATCATCAGCACCCAAACAGAAACAGGATTCATCATTAAACACAATAGTGTTCCATTCATGACCGCAGTTTGCACAACTTCGGCACCAAGCCAGACGAGTGCTGCAATGGTTTGTAGTCAATGGCAGTCGACGTAATGGTTGCCTAGAGTGCATGTGTACCTCATGCAACTTTCAATTTACCGTTTGAGTTGTTATGGGGACATCCATGGCTGCTGACACAACCCATCAAATATCGCCTGCAATGCTCTGTGATGAACGAGCATGTTGAACAATGCGCCCATCAAGCCATGCTGACGTCTGTTGGACGGCACCACTCCCTCTGTGATGCACACTAGATCCTTCATTTCACCACTGTTGCCAACAGCGTCCAACAGTTCATGCATCCCTATGAACATGGGCAGCGACACGAAGGGGAAGTTCATCCAGCTTCACATAGGCCAATAATTCTTTCTCTTTCAAAAGCATCCAAATGGTGATAAACCTACCGACAGCATGTACCAGGCATTTTCGGCCTTCGCTGAACAATTTCCAAACAGAACCACCTAATCTCAACCGTTTGCACGACTTCCACCTGTATAAACACAATACCATCCCTGTTCCTTCTTGCACCTTTTATCTCTTAAGCCACACACGTCATTGGCTCCAGATTATCATTTGCGTATCTCAACTGTGCACACCCACACTTCCATTTGCATGTTTTTACGACATGTCCTTCTGGATGCGGCACTTTCAATGTCAAGCAGTGTATGTTAGTCGAGCAAGCAGAACTGATCTCAACTTCTCTCTAAGGAAGAGTTTATCGTCACGTCTGAAAAGAATTGGTTCTGAGAGCCCACCATACTTAGCTATAGTTTTGAAGTACTTGATGGCTGAAATCCTGGAACAAAATAATTTGATGTGTACTTATTTTTATTTGTAAAAAGAGTTGGTAATTTACAGGTATATTCGCAAAGATAATTGTGTTACTTATTGAGTGTTGTAAAAAGTCTTCTTTTATGTTTTGAGTGGAGGCTGTGAGAATTATAAAAACTGCTATTTATAGTAATAGTGATATGATAAAATATTCTTTTAGATGGCTTAGTTTCATATTGATTAAGATTAGGATTTGTATTGGTTGAATTTAGTTTATATAAATGTTTTTATTCATATTTTTGTAATAAATTACCTTATTTTAGAATTTTTGTCGCAAAATATTTTTTTGAACTCGCACTCAGTTTCAATCCATTAAATTATAACAATATAATAAATCATTTTACGCCTATCACACATTCAAAAACTCTGAATTTGACTAAGAGGTAATGGATATTGCATGGATCAATCTTCACCCAAAAAAAATTTACAAAAAATTTACATATTTGAACATTCTTGACATCAATACTAGTTCGGATTTAGCAGAATTTTAACATCATTTCAACTATTCATATTTTAATCGTAAGCCCTGTTTTTGACGCGAAATCTTCTATTGATTTTAACTCATTTTTCTTCCAAGCTCCTTGCACATCTTTTATTCGATACATCATTTTTACTATTTTGAAATATTTACGTTACATTGGTTATTTTAATCGAATATGAACTTCTATCTTGTTTGAATTTAATACTTATTGCTTTTGTTTTCACACGGGTTTTATACACCACCCACTGTTCTTTAGCATTCTATACTTTATTGCTGTTATGTCTTTTATATTTTACATTTACTGATTCTTGTTTTCATACACTGATATATACTAACCCATTGTTATTTTCTTTTATACCTTTGTTTTGTGTGCCTTTCACTCTTTTTGCGTCTCGATTTTTAAATCTGGTTGTAGGGTCCATGACTTATATCTTTTTGTTAAACCTCGTTTGGCGCAGGTGGCTAAGTAGCTCCACTATAAAACCCAACAACCAACCTGTACAATTTTAATTAATTTACTGAATCTGTTTCTGGAATCCATTCTGATGCAGTTGCCTGCCTGGAAGCTGTCAGTGTCTAGAAGACACTCGAATGTTCTTAGAGAAAATTGACACCTTTTGCTTGTACATAATTAGCTTACAGATGTTGTGTTTCAATTATTGTGCTGACATCACTTTCATTAATAATGATGATGATGACAAATACATGTCAGTTAATAGCGATCTCTTTAGTGTCTTTATTCCTTACATGAACGAACTGCCGAACAATGCATATATTTATCACGTAAATTGAATCCTCTTTAAGAATCGATTCGCAGATTGGAGTTAGGTTGTTTCATCTCTGAGCGACACTTTTTGGCACACAATGGGCTAAATGGCCAGGTCATAAAAACCCCATTGGATAGCTATCAGTAGCATATGGAAGATCAGGGGCATCTAGCATGTCCTTTAATATGCACAGGGTAAGGATTCCCCTGAACACTGTGCCAAGGTTTATCCGATGGACGGTAGAATTTTCAAGCTCATCGATTTGCAGATAAATAAATGATTGTTACGCCAACCTCCCAATTTAAATAATTACAATGACATCATAATTCTAGAGATTTAAAACAAACATGACCTGTTGGTACGCCTGCTTGCGGGCACCAAAAAGCCGTTTGATATGTCTATTACAGACTATTAGAGGATAATCGTCGATTCCTTAACAAGTTTCAAATTTTATGCCTTATTTTCAAATTATTCTTCAAAATAATTAATGGAGTTTTTTTTTTGCTTTGCTGCTAACCAGCACACGGAGCTACGGCTTCCTTCGACGTATGGCTGCCTTTCCAAGCCCATCGGTGTCCCCTGCTGACCGTGGGCAGGGTGGGGAATTTTTGAGGTGTGATGTAAGTAAAGTAGTGACGCGCAAGATGTGGCCCCCGAGCCAACTTCAAATGGCTCAAGAAGCATTGAATGAAAGTAATGAATTTTTTAAAGGTATGAATTTTTAAAGGTAATGTATACTAGTGAAAGCATTTAATGTGACCATTGAATATTTTTCATATTTCGTAACTTAAATGCTCTTTGAAAATTTTGTTCTGCGTGTGCGGTTTAAGTGTGTCAGAGGTTGATTAAAACAGATTGCGCATTACTGTGTTAGAACTTACAATTGTTAATATGTTAAAGTCGTGGAATTAAAAATTATCTGTCATGTTTCCAATATCACATTGCATATTCTGCGGTCATCTTGCGTTTACAGCATCTTTTTTTTGTTACTGGGTTGATGGGACTTATACGCCATTAAGCTTTATGCAGAAAACCCTGGCAGTTGAGTGTCACAACGAGCCAAGGCGTATTTTATACCTCCATTTACTAACAGGTTTCCCATGGCGGAGTTGTTAACGCTCATGTCTACTGATTAAAGGGCCTAGGTTCGAGCCCCGGGTAAGCCATGGATGTTTCTGTTGTCTTTCTGCTGAAGTCTCGCCTTCTTCGTATATTTTCTCTACGAAATATTAAACTGACTCAGAGCTCTGTGGCAAGCAGCTGCTTGAGCGTTTTTTCCCCTCCCAGATCTCTATGGCATGCTGCTGCTAGAGAAGTAAATTATTTTTTATTTTATAATCTATTAAATTATATGAACCCCAGATTGGACTTATCGGTGTTCCTTATATTCCCACGATATATTCTCATGTTCACAACGTTTCTAACAAAAGCATTTATATTTCAAACTTTTCCCACCATCTCAAATCAGCGCTACGCTTATGTAGTTGGCAAACCTAATACAGGCGATTATTGGTCATATCCCATTGTGTGAAAGAAGTGCCGCTCAGAGGTAAAACAACCCAACCTAGTCAGTGATAAAATTCGATACTTGCAGGGTGCATTTAAAGCAATAAAAACAAAAATGATGCCTAACAAATTTGTTCCTAACAATGCCAAAGTAATCAGAAGTACATTCATCCCGAAGTAATATTTTAAATGAGGAGAATATTGTTTGCAACATTTTTTCCCCATTCACTTTAAATACACTCAAAAGTTCATTTAGAATTCGATGCACCTAATATTCTTATAAGTTTACTAATTTATATTACATTTATATTTACTTCTTTTAGATTGTACATTCTCTACATTCTGAATCAAAATTATAATTACGTTCTATTGAGCAAGAATCTATTCATTACAATCTTTTATTTTCAGCCTCTACTATAAATAATAATTTAACACGTATTTTTTTCCCTACACAATAAGTTCCCTTCAAACACTAATTTACATGCTTTATTGCTCTCTAATTACTTGCACAGTAATATTTACCTATTATTGCTTTCAATAAGAAACTACTCTCTCTTAATATTTTTCGTTTATAATTATCTTTGTATCGATAAACCAGCATTTTCGCACTGTAATTCATATTTCAAAAGCATGAATGACATTTTGAAATTGTGTTACCATTTTATAGCCGTCCGGTGGCCGAGTGGTTAGCGCGCTTGGCTGCTGATCTAAGGGACCTGGGTTCGAACCCCGGAGAAAGCATGGATGTGTGTGTGTGTGTTCTTTTTCTGCTGAGGTCCTGCCATCATCACAGACCAACTACTATGGCATATAAACTGACAGTCTCCTGTCAGACTTCTGTGGCAAGCAGATGCTTGAGGTATTTATTTTTACCATCTTATCATTGCTTTATATACAACTCTAAAAATATAATATCTATAAAAAATAAATATATAAAAATATATATTATATGTCCTTGGCCGAGTGGCTAGCGCGCTTGACTATTGATTTAAGGGACCTGGGTTCGAGCCCCGGATAAGGCATGGGCGTTTGTGTTGTTTTTCTGCTGAGGTCCTGCCATCCTCACAGACCTACTCTGGCATATAAACTGACAGGCTCCTGTCAGACCTCTGTGGCAAGCAGCTGCTTGAGGTTTTTTTTTATATATTTAAAAATATAATAAATCATCTTGAAACGGAATTTACCGAATAATTTTACAAAATTTGTTCACTACTATTTCTTTTTCATCTACATCCTATATTTCTATTTCTAGATACAAGCAGAGACCCTAATGAGTGTTCTGAAATCTACAGGTACTCGACAGAAAAATGTAAACATTCCCAAGTTATTCAATGGAGAGAGTCAAATTCCAAGCTCCATAACTACTTAAATAAGCTTTTATGGAAATTATGAGTGAAGATAAATTAGAAATTAATCAAATTTATCAAAAAATTTATTTTTAAGGATATTAGTTCAATGTTTAAAGAATTAAGAAAACTTTGATACAACAGCAGTACCTATCAAAATCTACCTCAAAAATTCTAACTTTAAAAATATGCATTATTTAGATCTTTTAATAAAATAAGAGTATATTTTAGAAATCTGGGTCAATAATATTTCAATATTGGTCAATTCTGTGCGAGTTTCTTAGAACATTAATTGCTTCAGTTAAATATTGCAGCTTTCACACTTCAAATTTCCAAACCAATATTGCTGAAAACAAAGGTTTTGATGGATTTGAATGAGATCTCTCATTACTAAATTCACATTTTACCAAAAAGAACTCAAGTTATTGAGCTTCAAATTTGACTCCATTGACATAATATGGGGATGTTTCCCGTTTTCTATTCAGCTCGGACGCAAGTGGTTAGCGCACTTAGCTACTAATCACAGGGACCTGGGTTCGAGATTAGGGTAAGGCATGGATGGGTTGGGTTGTTTTACCTCTGAACGGCACTTTTTTGCACACCATGGGCTAAATGGCCAGGTCACATGGACCCCGAAGGCTCAGAGAAGGTTGGGGGAGGGGACCCACTGGAACAGCTGTTGGGTGACAGATGGTAGCCTCCCGTCAAGGCCATCCAGTGTGTTCTTTAACGTGCACAGGGTATGACTCTCCCGCACACGGGGCCACGGCTTAACGTCCCATCCGACGGACGGCGGCCTTTCCAAGCCCATCGGTGTCCCCTACTGACCGTGGGCAGGGCGGAGAATTTTGCGGAGATAAATCTCAACGCTGACCCAGCTGGGACTCGAACCTGGGAACTACAGATTACGAGCCTGGCGCGCTACCGACTGAGCCACCCCCGCCCCAGTAAGGCATGGATGTTTGTGTTGTCTTTCTGCTGAGGTTCCTCGCAGAGCTTTTCTGTGGCTCATTTATATTGACAGGCTCTTGTCAGACCCCTGTGGCAAGCAGCTGCTGGAGGGGTAATTAATTTAACGTTTATCATATCACACGTATTTTGACAAATATGTTTAAAAATATATGTTGAGAAAATATGTTTAAAAATATATTTTGATAAATACTGCCATCCACTCATTTTTTATAGAAGGCCACTAATTCATTTACATCTGAAAGCAGCAATTCAGTTTCCATTTCACTTTTTTAAATGACTTTTCTACAAAAAATTTTTAATTTGCCTATTTCAGTTTTCCAAAATCCACTTGTCATTTTTCAGGCATCAATACATCTCGGATATGCATAATTTTGCCTATCAATACATCTCGGAATGCATAATTTTGCCTATTTATCTGTTTTTCGCGAAAAATATCTATTTTAATGTAAAAGTGTTTATTCTACCAATTCTTCCTTTTAATTTTTGAATAACTTTGACCCACTCCCGCAACTATCATAAACATCCCACCACTAGATAGAACGTTATGTTACACAGTAGATGTGGGTTTTATTTGGCAATAGTGATCTATTGGTGTCCAACGGCAAAAAGATTTTTCTGCAAGTTTCATCACGAATTTAACTACTCAAGGATACTGCACTGGAACTTTCGCTGTTACCTCAACCATCCTGACAAAATAGAGATCCGATTTCTCTACTACGCCACACATTTTGCAACGATAAAATAGATCGTCAAGAACTTCGACAAGGAAGATGTTATTCAATACACATTATGGAACAACTCTTGATGAAGAAGTCCATCCATAATGACTTATCATTCATTGCTGCCACTTCTCAAAATTTCAAGATGCTATTACTTCACTTTAGAAAAGGAATGAAACATCGCAAATTCTTTGCGAGTTTAAATGATACCGTTAACGAAATTACAGCATTCCAGGGGATAAGGGGCTTTTATATATAAAATGTCTGATACGATACTTTCAGCCACAAATTTTAAACAAAATTAGGAAAATTTCAAAAGTATTCCGAATACATTGATACCAATCCATAGACTATAGAGTGTTTCAAGTATATTCCAATTAAGGTGAAAATATAGTTTTATTTTTTGAAACAAGTTTTCTCTGGCAAGAGACTGTTTCGTTTACGGAAATTTGAGGAAAATATTAATTATGTGTAACCACCATAATAATAGAGCCTGTCAGATAGTATGCCATATTACGTGCATAAATTATTTTATTAAACGTTGTTTGGAAGTGAAATACTGAAAGTCTTTTCTTTAGTTTTTACTGTCTAATTTAGATATTTTGCCTATTTTTGTGTCTTTGTTAAAGATTTTTAGCTCCTGAACATCTTTGTTTAGATATCATCATCAGCAACCAGATCCACTTTAAATGTAGCGTCATTCTGATTTATACCCAATTGAAAATTTAATTAATGCAAAATACATTACAATTCTGTACTTTGAATGCACATATGTTTCAAAAGAAGTTTTCAATCAATGAAAAAATTTCGTTTGTTAAGGCAAATGTTTTCAAAAAATAACAGTTTTGTCAGCCTAAAACTATTATGCCTCTCTTATGTATGTATCTACAAATTAAATGAAATCAAATATGTACCCATTAGTGTTGGATGTTTCAAATCAATATAAAACGTAAGGTCACCATCACAAAATGCTTTTCGTCTCGATGTTACTTCATTAGCCAATGGTAAGGCATGATGAACTTCACTCAATGAATTATATTTTAAGTGTCATTTCCCAAAAACTTTCGAATAGGACACAATAACACACACGGAGTCAGTTATGTCACCTGCTGTTTTAGAATTAATCATTACCAATACTCTCGATTAAATATAACAAGTAAAAGGCAACGTATATTATTTGCATTTAATCGATGTTAACAAAATGGTGTGTCAGGAACTCAAAAAAGGCGATATCGTGAATTTAGAATTTTCAGGTTTTTTTTACATGTTCAATTATGCTATTTAACTGTAGTAGCGGATGATGATCATTTTAAAAGACAGCAAATAGGATCCACTGTTCCACCCTTTTAAAGCAAGTGGAGTAGTAACGACCATTCGGCGGACAGAAGAGATCCAAGTACGTGCCAGTTACGCGAAGTAAAGCGACGACAACCGGCGCCTAATGTTAGTCAGCCGGAGACCCAGCCGTTCCACTACCACAAGCAGCGGCACAATAGCTGCTGCTAATTCTTCAGTAAAAATGTCATGTCCAACTAATAATAGATATTGCAGACACAGCAGACAGCTACCCGTTTATTATTGATGTATCAACATGGTTTCGCATAAAGAAGTTTTCATTAGGTAAGTCATAACCCAACACATTTATATTCTGCCCTTTTTAGGACGACATATATTAATAATATTAAAAGAAAACACCTTACCTCTCACAACGTTACATATTGATATTTCTTTAGAACCATTAAGTTTCATACAACCAAAAAGGCACTAGATCTTCATGTCTGTTTGGAGAGTGATGTATAACTCCCCCGAATTTTCCGAGTCATAAAAAGGCATATATATTTAGGCAAATGACTTAGAGAATTCCAATATAATTACAAAATGTATTACTTGGTCACAAGATATGGTTAACTCCCTGGCATTTTGAGACTTGTAGAATATTAATCAATGCATCTAGGCTGTATACGGAAGACTGAAAATGAGCACCATATCCATTTCTACAGTTACATATGAGATCCAATGTAATAAGGCATCCTCACATATGCACACCGTGGAAATTACAAGGCACAACTTAGGCCTAAGGGCAACATCTCCTACATTCTGAGTTGTGTCCAGCCGTCATGGCCAGAAGCCGTAGCGATGCCGTCAGCGATCTGTCATTGGCAAACACGCACACATATATGAACGAGGCTCAAGTACAGGCTCAATTTTCTCCTCTACCAAGGCCACACACACTCCTTATTCCTCCCCTTCGAGCAGCCTACTTTTCCTGATGGCAGTGGCGGCTGTCGCTGTGCCGAATGACTCAAACTTTCCAACACAAAAGCATTACGTAGCTTGGCTGCAAAACGCCAGCCCGATCTATAAATGCGAAGTGCGGAGCTGCTGCCATCTGAGGGCAGCAGGAAGAAGTCGATTGGACAGCATGTAGGCTCATTACATCGAACTCAGCAAGTCCAGTGGGTACCAAAGGTTTGGTATGTATCTTCGAAGCATTACTGCAAACAAGCAGCTCCGCATGTTTTGAACGTGAAACCATCTTCTATCCCAGTGATGCGTTTATTGCCCAAAGACTGGTATCACAAGAAAAAAAATTTTTCTAGATAAAAGTTGTCGTGGTTTCCTCACTAATGTTACTGTGGCGAAGAGGAAACAGCACTTGCGAAAATTACCTTCAAGTCCAAGTGCACCCTGACGGAGTCACGAATACGTTTCATGCGTGTGGTCACAGCTACAACCTCTCCCAAAAGAGCGATTTTTCAAGGTTCTGCGTCATTCTGAAATCTTTACAGAAACTTTAAACTAAAAGACAGTAGTTCGCAGCATTTCATGTTTATCAGTTTATCTAATACAGAAATAGTAAAAGAGATTAAGAAATCGATAAAAATAATTTTAAAATATGAATGAAAGCGCGTGTGGAGTAAAAAAAAAGATATCTTCTGGTCAAATTTTATTCGGCGTATTTTCTTACATATTTCATTCATTAAATAATCATAATTGCATATATATATATCCCTAAGAAAACTGTTCCAGCATAAAAAAAAGTAAAGAAGAATATTGTTATTCAGTAAATAATAAAGACAAATGTATGTGCATAGAGCATCCGGTTTATACAACACTTTATAGCCCTGTACTCTCCATTTTATGGGACAGGGTGGTTCTGTCGGTAGCATGCCAGGCTCGTAATCTGCAGTTCCCAGGTTCGAGTCCCAGCTGGTTCAGCATTGAGATTTACCCCCACAAAAAATTCCCTGCCCTTGGTCAGTAGGGGAGACAGATGGCTTGTAGAGACCGCCGTCCATCGGATAGGATGTTAAGCCGTGGCCCCGTGTGCGGAAGAGCCTACACTGTGAACGTTAAAGAACACACTGGATCGCCTTGACGGGAGGCTACCATCTGTCTCCCAACAGCTGTTACGGTCGGTCCCCCTCTCCCAACCTTCTCCGAGCCTTCGGGGTCCTTGTGACCTGGCCATTTAGTCCATTGTGTGCAAAAAAAAGTGCCCCCTCAGAGGTAAAAACAACCCAAATGCCGCATACACGAGCCACAGCTTAATGTCCCATCCGACGGACGACACCTTTCCAAGCCCGTTAATGTCCACTACTGAGCGAGGGGAGTTTTGCGAATCTCAACGCTGGTCCAGGTGGAACTTAAACCTGGGAACTGCATATTGCAAGCCTGGCGCGCTACCAACTGAGCCACCTCTGTTCCCATTTTTTCCAGATGAAAAACACTCCTAACAAATGTAGGATAGTACTTATATAGTTTGATTTCACATAGATATTCTTTCGATTTGAGATTGTTCTGTTTAGAACAGAAAAGAATAAAAATATAAAAAATCGTTTTAACCAAAATCGGATTAGTAAACATAGATGAAAATATCGAAAGGATCAGAAGGATCTTTAAAAAATATTCGTTTTATTGAATGTCAGATAAGTGAAGACACTTATAGTCCCATACAATTTGTTTTCGTATAGTGCGTTTTTTAATATTTTGACTGTTTCATTTAGAAAGGAATATGTTGTACAGAAATGTTGCATAAGAGAATTTGACATAATTGATGCAAATTGAATATTATGAATGTCCAGCGTGAATTGTACCAGCGTAAGGACGTACATAAGGGTCCAGGATGACATCTCTATACCTTTCAGCATTGAGATTCCCACTCGTTAACACAGAGATCTGTGCGTACACCAAAGGAAATGCCATCCCAAATACACACGCTACCTCCGCCATAACTGTATCTTTGATGGCTGTTACTGGGGTGATAGCGGGTATCTCGTTCTCTCCATATCAAACAATGTCTGGAATCACTCTGCAAGCAATATCTGGGCTCCTCTGTGAATAGTTCGGACCTCCATTGCTTTTCTGTCCAGTTAACATGAGTGCGTGCTCAAATCAACAGCTCTCTCCTGTGATGTGACGGGTATACAAATTACTGGCCTTCTAGAATACAGACCTCTCTCATGAAGCCTTCTACACACCGTAGAAGTTGAAACAACCCTCCCAGTGGCTGCTGCAAGAGAGGATTGTTGATGTGAGGGAGTAGACGTCCTGCTTCTTCGTGCTGTTAATTGCAGATATCGGTCTTGTACAGAAGTCGGATTTCTAGCCCTTCCTCGGATAAACCTATGAGACGTGGAATCTGTGCTGAGAAATTGATTCTACAGTATATGGACCACAGAAGGACTCACATTCAGCCATCGTGCCATGTCTGACTGACTTTGGTCTGCTTCGAGCCGGCATCGCAGTTCACCATAAAACCTGAAATAGCACTCCATCGCAGTTCATTTGCCAAATGATGTGTCGAGGTCATTCCTACAAAATGGCTACTTCGAATTTCTTTACTCACATTTACAACACAAAATAACGATCCACTCCAAAATACCCGTTTTTATGCCGCTATCCGATTACACAAATTGACGCAACCTAGACTAATTTGCATACGACATGCTCGCTCGGCATTACTTTATGGTTACATAAACAAGTTTGGTGAGAATCGCACAATTTGTTGGAGAATTATCGCGATTGTTCTAATTTTTCCGAATTTATGGAAACCAGTGTAGATGAGGTGTCCATACAGGTGATGAATATTATAGTGAGAGTCTGATGAAAGTCACAAATGCGCGAATTAGAGAAACAATGTCACATTTACCATAACATTTCAGAATTAAGGAAACGGTGGGATTTGTCTTTCTAAAATTGTTATTATAATGGTCATAAAAATTAACTGTGATGAGAATAACATTCCTAGGATCATTTGTGAAGTTGTATTTATATTGATGATTCTTGCTTCCAAGGAACAGAACACTTGATTTGTCTTTTGTTATAAGTAGTTCGTACTTTCAGCTCATTGGCAAATAGCATCATAAGCAGTTTGCTGGAGGTACAAAAGAAATTAATGTCATTTGCGTAATAATGGATCAGAGTGAAATTCGTGTTCTTTTCTTATGCGAGTTGAAACTAGTACACAACGCTGCGGTGGTAACTCGCAGCATCAATGCAGCATTTGGAGAAGGCATAGGTAGTGAACAGACAATACGACGTTAGTTTGAAAATTTTCGATCAGGCGACATCAGCCTTCGAAATAAGCCACGTGTTCGACCCGAATAAGTGATTGATAACATTCGATTGAAGGTTTTGATTGAATCCGGCACATGCCAAACTGTATGAAACATCACAGGCAAATTAGGTATACATTATTCAAGTTTCCTAAAACCTGGAAACCATTGGGAAGGTGAAGAAGTTGAATAAATTAGTTCCACGCGAATTAACGGATGGAATAAGGCACTTTGACTTCAAGTGTGCACTTCCCTTCTCATATGAAAGCACAGGGATCCGTTTTGGCAGAGTTATAACGTGTGATGAAAAATCGATCTTGTATGACAATCATCAACATTTTGCTCAATGGCTGGACGTCGTGGAAGCACCCAACACACATGACCAAACCTAATCGTCACCCGAAGAAGGTTATTATGACTGTTTGGTGGGCTGCAGATGGTGTTATCCACTATTCATTCCTAAAACCGGGTGAACAATAAATGCACAGAAGTATTGTGCAGAACTGCAAAAAAATGCATGACAAATTATCTAAAGCCTGCATAACTGGAAATCTTACTAATGTTCGGCGAACCATTCTCGAACAATCCGCCATTATCCTGCTAAAAGAAGGCACTACTAGAGGGGAATACCGTTGCCATGAACGGATGTACTGCAATGGTATCTGGTCTGCAATGATGTTTAGGTAGGTGGTGGTAGACATCATAGTTTTGACGGTGTACCAAGGTTAATATAGGCAATCAGAGTGGCCTGGGGCTATGCAGCATCATTTTCAGCAGGGTTCGATGTACTGTGTGTTATGACACATTACTCCCGTCAACAGCATTCAAATTACGGGCGAGTTGCGCCACAGTATCCCTTTTTGGGCTCGTATCATACGGGATAGCCTTCGCTCACCTCTAGCATCGATAAGCTGCGGTCGGCCCCCACCTTGCTGGCGGTTCTTACGTTTTTCCCTCCTCGGACCACTTTTTCAAGGTACTAACCATGGCTGACTGTGAGCACCCCACAAGCCTTGCCATATCGGAAATGCTGTGATATAGTTGGAGTAATATAGGTTACAATTTGGCCTTTGTCAAACTCACTTAAGTCCGCTGCCTTTCCCATCTGAAGAACAAGAATAACACTGATTAACAGAGCCCAGTATCAGGTGCTATATTTACCGTTTCATGACCTTCACACGCGTCGTCGTTTACATACAGTTGCTTCGTTTTGCATAAAGACGTTTCGTTTGTCATAATGTTTTGACTCTTCGGTGTATAGTTCCTGCTAATAAGCCGTGCGGTTCAAATCTAAAAAAAAATTCTGTATTATGTAAGATGATGGTGATGAATAAAAATATCTACATATTTTCAAAAGAAAAAACTTTATAGGGTACTTCTAAGAGTAAGTCTCAAGCAACAGGAAATTACATTTATCCGGCATCCCTCCAATCCCCATATGTGCCGATAACTGGGGCTTTACTGTATTTATATATTGGTATTAGACTCGTTGGGCAAGCTCATTCCACTGGGGGCTTCTCTTGGTATCGATAGTCCGTTGAGCCTCAGGATTCTCCCCCATCGACTGATACTTAGATAGTAATATTATCCGTGAATACGTTGGTTCTAATATATCGTTAATACAAATGTCCCTACATTGTAAAGGGACTAATGGCTCTGTACAAGAAAGCATGAATATTTTTTGCAGTGAGAGCGCAATTGCAACATCTTCAAGTTGGGAGCACATTATATCACTGCATGTTTTTCTTGCTTATGCTGTTGTAGATTTTTTTATATTTAATATCCCACTAATGTTCATTCATGCGAACAGATATATTCTGCTTTGTTTTTCCGATATATGGGGAAGTTGTACCATCAGACTGTTGTAGAAAAGGACTTTACATACTTCTCCAGTACGCTTTTTAAGATCTCTGTTTTCTTTAAAATATTAATAAGACTCTTTTGGGATTTTACCGGGACAATTTTATATGGTTGGGGGCTTTGTTTAGGTATTTTTAGCCAGGGAAGTTGAAATAATATAGCTGTAAAACGCTTTTTCTTAATACTTCGTTGAACAGAGATAGGTTGGGTGTCATCATTATGCTTTCGCCGTGCTTCTTTTTCTATCGAAGAGATGCATTGCGTTGGGTATCTCCGCCCGTCTGGCAGTATTCCTGATAAGCTTAGTTTCTTTGTGATAGAGCTTTGATGTAATTGAATATCGACATTTCTCAGAAAGCACCTCTGAGTGTTGCCTTTTTTATCCCTAGTGGGTTGGGTTGATAGGAGTTATAAAGAATTAATATTGTATGCGCCACAGACTTCCTGTAAACAGTAGTATCAATTTTATGCTGCCTCCGCTGAATCAAAATAATATGGCAAGTTTTCCATGTTATTCATACACTACCGTTAGATTTATCTTAGGGAAGATGTTATTCATATTGTTTTTAACTTGCTCACTATCAATATATTCTGCGTTGTACATAACTGCTACATCATTCATGTAACGCATATAATAACAGTATTGCTGCAGAATATTATTTATGACTATCCTCTTGGCTATGTCGGACAGGCAAACTGATAGGGAGGAGCCCATAGGCACTCCAAATTTTTATCGGTAAATTTGCTCATCGACTTTAATCGTTGGATGCGACAAATTTCGTAGTTCTATTGAGGGCTTGCGAAAAGAGAGTTACTCCATGTAATGTTTCCAGCCTGTTCTCTACGAATTCAGTTACTTAATCAACTGAGTTGTTAGGGAACATCGATATTATGTCAAGGGAGACCATAAGGAGTAGTGCAATAGGTGACAATACAGGACTCCTCGACTTCCGTAAACTCGGACTTTCGCAGATTTTTCCATAGGCCCAATTCTCGCATTTTTCAAAAGTTTTTTATTGTTAGAATTTCTTAGTACTGTAACAATATGATGAACATCATCAACGATTTGGAAGGATTCAAGTATTATTTTGATAACTGGGAGAAGTAAAAAAATACCTCCTGAAGCAGCTGCTTACCACAGAGATCTGATAGGAGCCTGTCAGTTTAACAAAAGTTTTGATAAAATCAGCTTTGAATCGTCACTTTGAAGGGCAATTCGAGCCTGAGACTAAGAGCGCTATAAGCAACTGCTGTAATCAGAAATAAGCATCATTAAAAATTTGCTTATAAAAGCTTTCTAATGAGCCATTAAACTCAAAACAACCAAACTTATTAAAGCTTCTAAGAAATTTTCAAGAAAGCTGACCAAACATGCAGGAATTAGCCTGATTGTTATAAAGAAATCTGAAATTTATGTTACCTATTCATTTTCTGTCCGGGGAAAAAAAAAAGGTTTATATTACCTCTTTACTCAGAAGTGCAAATAACATTCTATTCCTCCTCATTTGCAATAAAACTGACATAGTAGACGGGTATCAGCTTTTCACAGCAAATTAATCAAGCAAACCAGAGTGAAAAACCAGATGTACTTAAACTTTGTTTTTGGCCATGAAATGCAGCTACCCAGAATTCGCTAAAGGAGCCCTTCAATAGATATGGACAGAAGTATGTAATGCTGATCCTGAACTAGCCTTTAGTCTCTACAATATTGTCGAGCCTAATCGTCGAAGGAACATGACCGACAGCAGAACTGAAAACGTGCACAATGCTTGCTTTCTATCAGTAACAAATTTTTAGAGGTAATTATGCACTTGTATAGAACTCCATAATCAGGATATAAGCAGCTGTGTACCGTTCAATAAGCCCTTATCTCCAATGAGAACGGAAAATGCCAACAACAATGGCCTCAAGTAATAGACCCAAAAATAGGGTGTAGGGTTCCAAAAATCGAAATTCATTCTAATCCACAATGATCGTGGAGCCAGAGATCGGAGGCGGCCATACGCGAGTTTGAATCCGGAATGCTTTACTTCTAAGCGGTAGATCAATCAAGAATTTGAGTACCTTTTGTTGTAAAGTGCTGTAAGCTGCAGTGCCTCTAGACCAGTGATCTCCAAAGTGAGTGCGCGTGTCGATCCACCGGGGTGCGCGAAAAAATTTCATGTTTCCAATTTAGAATTTTTTTTAGATTTTAAATTTATAGAAAAACAATATGGAGGAAAACATTGCACATATTAAAATTTAACGTTCATTTTTTCGTACACGAGACTATTTAATTTCATAAAGGTGTCTGGGATGTTTGTCATAAAGATACTTTCGAATCGCTGTATCACAAGATGTCAAACCAAGCTTTTCAGAAATTATGAAGCATCTTCAGTCACACTGTTCTCATTAAATTATATTTTTAAGTTTATTCGATGTTACTCTTCATACATATTGGAGGTGCCTGCTATTTTTTTTGCTGATTTAGAGTTGATTGAAACCAAAAACATTTGGACGCCACTGCTCTAGGCGGTCATGTAACTTTGCAAACACAAATGCGACTTTTATCTGACAATGACAAACCTTTCCTCCTTAGTTTGGTTACAGATTATGTTATGCGAAATTCATTGCAAAGGGAAAGATTTTAGGCCTAAATGGTTTAGAGATCTGAAAATTTCTGATTCAGATTATGCTGATTATTTAGCCCTTTTGGTAAATGATTGATGAGATGAACTCTTTCATTCGAGCTGTTGGTGAGACTGGTAGTAGAATAGGTTTGGTGATAAACAGAGATAAAACTAAAGTGATGAAAATTGGTCAGGCAGGATAACCATACAGATTAACTGAATCACAGATTCAGTTAACTGTGATTCAGTTAACTGAATCACAGATTCAGTTAATCTGAATGATTGCAGATTCAGATAATTGAACACAGATTCAGTTCAATTATCTTCGGAGCTATGTAATAGATACCGGTGATTGTGGCATGAGATTAACAGACGAATAGGGATTGCTGCTGGGACTTTTAAGAATCTATGGAGAGTGTGGAGAAGTAGGCGTATACACCTAAAGACTAAAATAGACTGTATAATAGTTTGTTTCTTTCTAGGGTTAGTTATGGTAGTGAAACTTGGACGCTTTGTAAACAAGATAACAGGAAACTAGATGCTTACGCAGTATCTTGGCATTAGGTGGTTCAGCTTTGTAACTAATGATGAGGTTAGGCAAAAGAGTCGGCAACCTCCTTTAAGCAGCATATTATGCAGAAAGAGACTCCATTGATTTGGCCATGTTGCCCGTATGCATAACTATAGATTAGCGAATAGGTTTATGAACAGTGTGGATAAAGGTCTCAGAAAGAGGGAAGACCTAGGAATCATGGGTAGGCAATGTCAAACAGTACCTGTTAGAATTGGTCTACAGTGGCAGATGTAGCAGGTGTAGCTCAGGACAGATGGGTGTGGTGAACTAAATTGCACTATCAGGTTAGACCTCCTTGTCCATGGCTGCTTGAGGATGATGAGGCATTTATAAGTTGCTAATTAAAACAAATAATATTCAAAAAATAAAATTAGCAAGAAACATTGTTTCTTCGGCTCTACCAGTAGATTCTAAAAACAGTACATCACTAGATGTCTATAGAAGCAGATTTTATCTATATAACAAAAGAAGGTGTATGTCTCTCTCTCTCTCTGTGTGTGTATGTGTCTGTGGCAGCCATAACTCATCAGGAAATCATGTACACGCTCCAAATTTTCAGAGAATGTTTCAGGTTGTGGTCCGGATTGCAGTGCCAAATTTAAGGTCGAAAGTCCAAAAGGGGGGCTTGCTGAAAGCAAAAATATTTACCATGCTATTCCTACGGGAAACGATAATCGCTGTCAAATCTATTGTTGCTATTTACTGCTCCCTAACTCTGAAAGTAAAGAGTTGAAATATCATTTAAATCTGCTGCCGTTGCCAGATTCTCCACATTTACAAAGGCATTACTTAGGCGTTCCATTGCAGCTGGGGACTTGATATTCTAACCAAACATGGGGTTGGACAGGGGGAACCCGCCTACGAAATTTGGGACCTTCCATTCCAGTAGAGTATCTCCGGAATTACAGAATGCCAATATCTGACGAAATAAATATATCGATAGTTTGTCACGGGCTCTGAGAGCTCGCGTCGAGTCACAATGACCTTAGCAACACCGGGAAATTCTTCGTGTTGTTCAAACTGCGATAAAATGTCGGAGGGGGGGGGGATACTCACAAAATAACCTTTAGTGCAGGAAACAACAAAATATGCAGATTAAAAGTGAGACACGAGCTGTCACAATTTGTGTAGAAACGAAGCCACGGGCCAAGTGAGAACCTGATTTTTAAACCAATTACTGGGGCACACGGGGGACGCTGTGCAGGAAATTTGGACCGTGCGGACGAATATCACAGGAGCCATATGGTGCCAAATTCTGTGGTAACGGAAGTAAAAAATCTCATTAGTTTACGCAGAAACTAAGCCACTGGCTTTAAGAGAGCTCGCTGCCGTCAACAACGATCCAAGCTAACACTGACAAATTTCTCCCTGTTGAAAATCTGTGATAGTGTCGGGGGGGGGGGGGGGGGTATTTACAAAATTTACCTTTAGTGCAGTGAAAATAAAAATGTACAGATTAAAAGTGACACCCGGGCAGCGCTGGGTACGTTCAGCTAGTATAAAAAAATCCGGACATTTCGAGGTTAGAACAAAAGTTTGTGGTGAAACCCGAAGATTCCAAACTGAGAGATGGTAATCCTAATTTTAATAAATTTTTACTTTAGCCTGGCCTGATTTTTGTATTTCGTTCTATTTTTAAGTGTCGCTTCCAGAAAAGAACGTTAAAAAGGTAGATTTTCCCCCCCTTTCTACTTGGATGTTAATATTACCTACACTTTGTTATGATGTGAATGTAAATTAGATTGCTGTTGCCCTGTCATTGGAATATTAAACGTTGTCGCGTGCATAAAAGAATTACTCTGCGTGCTAAGGAAAACATGGGAGATTCCTTTGACTAAAGCAGATGTTCTTAATAGCTTACCCTGGGGACTATCTCCTATTGTTAGAGTAATGTTCAGACCGATTTATGCCGAGAACCATAACTGTCGGTTATTGATGCCTAGCTAGTTAGTCAAGGCTTTCAGTATCGGTTGGCGACATTCAGACTCCAATAATTAGCAACGATCGTTAATCTGAAAAACTGTAAGTGGTTTGCCGAAAAGAACTGAAAGTTTGTACCGTAAATATTTACCCTTTTAATGAATTTCACTATTTCGATATATAAGATTTTTAAATATATATATAAATCAATAAATAAGGCTAAGCAAATATTAGTGTAATAATTGAAGCGTTTAATAACTTTTCAGGAGACACGAATCAAGCAGGATGGGTCCTTATTAAGTCTAGCTGAATGTACCCGGCGCTGCCCGGGTGTCACTTTTAATCTGAACATTTTTACTTTCACTGCACTAAAGGTAAATTTTGTAAATA
The DNA here is from genome assembly GCA_038380435.1 of Ryuthela nishihirai. Taxonomy (NCBI): domain Eukaryota; kingdom Metazoa; phylum Arthropoda; class Arachnida; order Araneae; family Heptathelidae; genus Ryuthela; species Ryuthela nishihirai. The sequence goes on along the minus strand of JAWZYU010000011.1, from coordinate 40,080,519 downwards.
CCCCCCTCCCCGACACTTTAGCACAGATTTTCAACAGAGAGAAATTTGTCAGTGTTAGGTTGGATCGTTATTGATGCCACGAGCTCTCTTAAAGCCAGTGGCTTAGTTTCTGCGTAAACTAACGAGATTTTTACTTCCGTTACCACAGAATTTGGCGCCATATGGCTCCCGTGATATTCGTCCGCACGGTCCAAATTTCCTGCACAGCTTCCCCCGTGTGCCCCAGTAATTGGTTTAAAAATCAGGTTCTCACTTGGCCCGTGGCTTCGTTTCTACACAAATTGTGACAGCTCGTGTCTCACTTTTAATCTGCATATTTTGTTGTTTCCTGCACTAAAGGTTATTTTGTGAGTATCCCCCCCCCCCTCCGACATTTTTTCACAGTTTGAACAACACGAAGAATTTCCCGGTGTTGCTAAGGTCATTGTGACTCGACGCGAACTCTCAGAGCCCGTGACAAACTATCGATATATATTTTTCGTCAGATATTGGCATTCTGTAATTCCGGAGATACTCTACTGGAATGGAAGGTCCCAAATTTCGTAGGCGGGTTCCCCCTGTCCAACCCCATGTTTGGTTAGAATATCAAGTCCCCAGCTGCAATGGAACGCCTAAGTAATGCCTTTGTAAATGTGGAGAATCTGGCAACGGCAGCAGATTTAAATGATATTTCAACTCTTTACTTTCAGAGTTAGGGAGCAGTAAATAGCAACAATAGATTTGACAGCGATTATCGTTTCCCGTAGGAATAGCATGGTAAATATTTTTGCTTTCAGCAAGCCCCCCTTTTGGACTTTCGACCTTAAATTTGGCATTACAATTCACACCACAACCTGAAACATTCTTTTTTTTTTCACATGGGACACACCCAACAGAGGAGCGTGCTGTTTGTGTTGTTTCTTTCAAAAGCACCCTGTAATTCTTTAAATACTTGATCGCATGGTCCCAATATCGCACACGGGTTATTATGTGCTCCTCTGCATTGCGTTAAAAATTCGAATCCCTACTTTCTCGTATAAGAAACTGATTCCGAACATCCGACCACATTCCCCCCACCTTTTTTTACACTGTTTGAGCCTCATAAATTTCCAAATAGACTGGATTCCATAAATTAAGGAAACTCAGAAAAATTATGATAAACACAAAAATTATATGATTTTAACGAAATTTGATGAAAACATGAATTACAATGCTAGTTTTTCAGAATGGCATAAAACATTTCACACTAGAAACATTTTTCGTAAAAAAATAACACTTGCAGGAACTTTCCAAAAATGAGGTGTCAGAATGAAATGGTAAATTCTTTAATAAGGAGTGTGGTCACCCCTTACTGCAATGCAGGCACGACAGCGATGCTCCATGCTGTTTATGATGTTGTGAATCAGCTCAGTAGGGAGTAACGACCATTGTTCCTTTAAAGCAGTAATAAGCTCCCCCTTTGTTTGAGGTGGCGGGTTGAGGGCAGCAACACGTCTTCCTAGAGCATCCCACACATGGGTTGGGTTGTTTTACCTCTGAGCGGCACTTTTTTGCACACCATGGGCTAAATGGCCAGGTCACATGGACCCCGAAGGTTTAGAGAAGGTTGGGGGAGGTGACCCACTTGAACAGCTGCTGGGAGACAGATGGCAGCCTCCCGTCAAGGCCATCCAGCGTGTTCTTTAATGTGCACAGGGTATGGCTCTCTCGCACACGGGGCCACGGCTTAACGTCCCATCCGACGGACGACGGCCTTTCCAAGCCCATCGATGTCCCCTACTGACCATGGGCAGGGCGGAGAGTTTTGCGGAGATAAATCTCAACGATCCCCCAGCTGGGACTCGAACCTGGGAACTGCAGATTACGAGCCTGGCGCGCTACCCCTGCCCCTCCCACACATGCTTAATCGGATTTAGGTCGGGAGATCGAGCTGGCTACTCCATGAGCATAATGGTCTGCTTTTGAAGTTATTGTTCGATTAGTCGAGCTCTGTGTGGATGAGCGATATCGTCTTGTAAGATGAATATTTCACCTATTGCACCAGCGTAAGGACGTACATAAGGGTTCAGGATGTCATGGACCCTTATGCATGACATTGATGCTCAAAGATCCAGGAGCTCTGAGCTTTAAGATTCCCACTCATCTGTGCGTCCACCTAAGGAAAAGCCACTCCAAACACACAAGCTACCTCCGCCGTAACTGTCTCTTTGATGGACGTTACTGGGATGATAGTGGGTATTTTGTTCTCTCCATATCAAACAATGTCCGGAATCACTCTGCAAGCGATATCTAGACTCATCTGTGAAGAGTACGGACCTCCATTACTCTTCAGTCCAGTTAACATGCGTGCAGCTAAAATCAACCACTCTCTCCTGTGACATGACGGGTATACAAATTACTGGCGTTCTAGCATACAGACCTCCCTCATGAAGCCTTCTACGTACAGTAGAAACTGATACAACCCTCCCAGTGGCTGCTCTGAGGGTGTAGATGCCCTGCTTCTTCATGCTGTTAATCGCAGATATTGGTCTTGTACAGCAGTCATAACTTTAGCCATTCCGCAGCTAAACCTACAAGATGCAGAATTCGTGCTAAGAAATTGATTCCACAGTCTATGGACAGGACTCACATTCAGCTATCGTGCCACGTCTGACTGACTTTGGCCTGCTTCGAGCCAGCCAACAGCTCTCCAACACAATTCACTTGGGAAATGACATCTCGAGATCATTCCTACAAAATGGCTATTTCGAATTTTTTTACTCACATTTATAGCACAAAATAAGAATCCTATGTCACTCTCGTACGTGTCTGGTGTTTGTACAGGGTACACTGAATAGCAAAACATATGTCAACTACATCGTACAGCAGCCATCCTGCCATATTGAGTGTAATCCAAATGCAATATTCCAGCAGTATAACGCCTGCCCACACAACTCAACATGCTCTTTAGGCAGTGTACGAACTCCCTTGGCCAGCAAGCTCTTTGGACTTGTCTCCAATTGAGCATGTCTGGGACTGGATCGGACAAAGACTCTTCCAAAGACCATAGGAGGCAACAACCATCGATGAATTACACGTCCAAGTTGAAAACGCATGGAATGGTATCCCCCAGCGTGATACCCAGCATTTGTACGACCGATTGCATGCCAAATTGGAAGCTTGTATTGCTGGTCGAGGAGGTTCAACACCTTATTAAAATAAATGTCGCCTTCTGTAAAATGTAATACTCATTAAAAGGTAAAATAAACATTAAATCACTTCACACGTGTGATCACTGTCCTTTCCCAACAAGTTGTTTCTACTAAATAAATTTCATAGATTACGTTTCAATTTTTAATGTGTTCTTTTTTCAATTTCCATCAGTGTACATGAATAATTTAGTGTAGTACGTAACATTTATAAGTTCATTAATACAAAGTGTAGTATTTTATTTTAAAAAATTCAGCTTTTACCCTTTTACAAATTTTTATATTTTAATTGGAAACTTAATGTTTATTTGTTTCAAGTTTTATTAAGCTATTTAACAAATTGTGGATTGCACTAATATAGTTTTTTTAAAATTATAAAAATTTATAGTGCCAAAGTAGGATTCTTTCATACTATTCAAAGTCTCATAACTAAGTTTTATTTGATTTATCCTTTTATTTTGAGAGTTTTATATATATATTTGATGTGATATTCACAGGCTTTGATGAAAAAGAAATATCACAATATATTCTCATAATATTATCTGGATATTGCTAAGAAAGTCAATTCTTAGTAGGCTGGATGCATCCCATGAGCCTAGGTTGCAACTACTGTTCCAGACCAAGAGAATTTAAATGCCTAGCATATTAGTTACCGTATATTAGGAGATTGTACTTTTTTGCTCAGAACAGGAAATACTGCTATCTATGCCAAAATTACTTTCCTTCCCTAATTTGTTTTCAGCTTTAAATGATGCAAAAGAACGCCCAGACATGTAACTTTCCGGCATTCCCAATTACCCAAGTTAGAAGTCAGCAACCAGGTAAAAATAAATTAAAGGCAACTGTGAATGATAAGTATCATCATTCTTATTCGCCAGGCATAACGATTATTTCACCAACATCAAATAAGGTAGCTTACTAACATGGCACACATTTAGGCCATTACTTTCATTTCATAATGGCAAATGGTCGCATAAACCCGAAGATGCAAACACGAGAGAACACGGAAAATTAGTCGACTTTAATGATGAGTTAATAAATTCTGCTGTATCCAAGCATATTTGAGTCCTAATGTAAGAGTAATCACTGAGATATTTTAATGGCATACTGCAAACTCCTAATCCAGGTTATATGTTGCACTACAGTCGACGGAAATTTTCTCCAAACGGCATAATATAAATTCTTCTACGCAGAGTGAAATTAACTGTTCCCTGAAGGATATGGTACATTTTTCATTCAAATCACAGTTTAATTTCACACACCATGATCTCTAGTCAGTTCAATTACCCCATACATGAACACACAATTGGGAAAAAAAAAAGTTTTTACCGATTACATCTAACAGTATCTTTTAATATGTAAAACATACATTAGCGAAATGTGAGATGCGATTAAGACACTGGAAAAATGTAACTTTCAAATGATATATGTATAGACAAAGTGCATAATTTTTGTCGAAATTAACTCTACAGAAACATATATTAAAGAGCATATTACGTTTATTTTTTTTATTTAATACGAAGAAAATTCGCTTCATTAGAAAAAAGTTTAACATTAATCAGCACTGTAAAATCCATTACAACATTTAATCTCGGGATCTGAGAAAAGTCAGTCAGCTAAATCATCACAGCAGGGGTTGGGTTACCTCTGAGCGGCACTTTTTTGCACACCATGGGCTAAATGGCCAGGTCACATGGACCCCAAAGGCTCAGAGAAGGTTGGGGGAGGGGACCCACTGGAACAGCTGTTGGGAGACAGATGGTAGCCTCCCGTCAAGGCCATCCAGCGTGTTCTTTAACGTGCACAGGGTATGGCTCTCCCGCACACGGGGCCACGGCTTAATGTCCCATCCGACGGACGGCGGCCTTTCCAAGCCCCTCGGTGTCCCCTACTGACCGTGGACAGGGCGGGGAATTTTGCGGAGATAAATTTCAACGCTGACCCAGCTGGGACTCGAACCTGGGAACTACAGATTACGAGCCTGGTGCGCTACCGACTGAGCCACCCCCACCCGTCACAGCAGGGGACCTGAGTAGCAACTTTAAGGGTTGTTGGGTTGTTTTACCTTTGAGCGGCACTTTTTTTGCACACCATGGGCTAAATGGCCAGGTCACATGGACCCCGAAGGTTCAGAGAAGGTTGGGGGAGGTGACCCACTGGAACAGCTTTGGGAGACAGATGGCAGCCTCCCGTCAAGGCCATCCAGCGTGTTCTTTAACGTGCACAGGTTATGGCTCTCCTTCACACGGGGCCACGGCTTAACGTCCCATCCGACGGGCGGCGGCCTTTCCAAGCCCATCGGTGTCCCCTACTGACCGTTGGCAGGGCGGGGAGTTTTGCGGAGATAAATCTCAACGCTGAACCAGCTGCGACTCGAACCTGGGAACTGCAGATTACGAGCCTGGCGCGCTACCGACTGAGCCACCCCCGCCCCAACTTTAAGGGAAAACGAAGAACAGTCCCATAATACATTCACAGAAACTAAAATTAGACGGCGTGACATGGAGGAAATGAAAAAATTATAAACAACTTGGATAGTTCGATTATTGTTACTTTTGAGGGTTTTTTTACCTCTAAGCGGCACTTTTTTTGCACACAATGGGCTAAATGACCAGGTCACAAAGATCCCCAGGCCTCAGAGAAGGTTGAGAAAGAGAATCAACTGGAGAGCTTAGTTAGGGACAACTGTTACTTAGGGGATTGGATTAGACAGATGGAAGCTTCCCGTCAGGACCATCCAGTGATTTCTTTAACGTGCACATGGTATGACTCTCCTGTACATGGAGCTACGGCTAATGTCCTATTCGATGTACTAGGGCAGAACGGGTTTATTAGAGATAAATCTGACTTAACCCCGGGTTCTGCAGATTACGAACCTGGAGCCCTGGCGACCGAGCCAAAACTTTTGAAGAACGCTGTTTTGCTGAAAATGGGTTAAACGACTATGTCCTAAACGTTTCAAAAGATACGAATGAGCCTTCTAGTAATGCAATGTAGTATGTTTTTAACCCATGTTATATAGATGTTCCCAAGAAAGTCTAATCAAAATTTGGAAACGTGTTATACTTCGCATAGTGATGAAAAAGTTACTATAAACATTGAGCCAGAAACACTTCCCTTCCGAGTTAAGCAAATTTTGAGAGTGCAAGTAATGAAGCTTGGCAGCATATGCTAGGTAAATTTGCATGTCTGACGGTATAGTAGATTATGCTAATGTTGGACAAATTCCCACCACTCCTGGGTAATCTCAATCGAACATATCCTGCTTGTTGAATTGTTATAGGTGGACCAACTGCCTGGTCTACACACTCTCCCGAACTGAATCCATTGGATTTCTTCTTATGGGGAAACGTTAATGCTGATGTTTACGCTACCCCGGTGGATGGTTGTCGAAGAATTCAGAACACTTCCTAACTTTATGAATGTGTTCGACCAGTTGATGAGAAGACGTTGTGAGGCGTGTATTGCTGTTCAGGGAAGCCATTTGAAACAAATAATTACGCAATTGTTCTTATCGATCACTTACAGTGTGCTGTAATAACTGGAATTGAAACTAATTACCATCTTTCTTACTTGCTGTCAGACTAGATGCCTTTTTAAATATCTTTTTGTTTGTGTTTTGTACGTTATTTTGGATTTCATCAAAAAGGCATATGTTACGTGGGAGGCCCTCAGTCCCAGCAACTGGAATGTTAATCAAGGTAGTAGTGTAAGGGGGATGAAGGTCACCCACTGCTGGTGTCCGCAGACAAGTGACCCTGGACCCGGGGGTCAGCGACCTTGCCACATCGCGGAAGAGAGAAGAGTGTTGGCAACGACGAAGGAAGAGAGCCAGTCGAAGGACGAACGCATGAAGACGTAAAATTGTAAAGCTGGTAAATGCCGACAGGGAATAACGGCATTGGGCTCTGTGAAAACAGCTGAACAGGCATAGTAAGCTGGTGATGCAATGTTATGTAACTGAGCATATGTCCTTGTCTATCAAGCATGTATGTGAATGTTCAATAAATAATTGTTATATTTAAGTAAAGGCTGGAGTTGAACCATTTTATTGGGGAGGAGCCTCAGTATTGAGTCCCTGCAATTGCGATAAAATCTTTGATTTTATCTGAAAGACCCTTTCACCCGTTGCGTATTGCGATCGAACCGGAGGGGCATTCCATAAGTGATTCCAATAGACAGACAACCGAAGAAGAAACATCACACTTGCACTCTCAAAATATATTATAACTCGGAAGGAAGCGTTCCTGTCCCAATGTTCAGAGGAATTTTTTTTTATCACTATGCGCATTAGAACACGTTTCCAATGTTTGACCAGGCAATTTGAAAACACCCTGTATAGTTGGGTTGTTTTACCTCTGAGCGTCACTTTTTTGCACACCATGGGCTAAATGGCCAGGTCACATGGACCCCTTAGGCTCAGAGAAGGTTGGGGGAGGACACTGGACTAGCTATTGGGAGACAGATGGTAGTCTCCCGTCAAGGCCATCCAGCATGTTCTTTAATGTGCACAGGGTATGGCTCTCCCGCACACGGAGCCGTGGCTTACGTCCCATCCGACGGACGGCGGTCTTTTCAAGCCCATCGTTGTCCCCTACTGACAGTGAGCAGGGCGGGGAATTTTGCGGAGATAAATGTCAACGCTGACCCAGCTGGGGCTCGAACCTGTGAACTACAGATTACAAGCCTTGCGCGCTACCGACTGAGTCCCCTACCCCGCCCCACCCTGTATAGTACTTAAGGTGAGGGAAGAATGTGTAGAATGTTATCACGCTTGTTTTTAGAAAATCTATAACCATCTCAATTCCTGTAATCAAGAACATTTTAATTACCCCATACATGAACCATACATAAAATGGTTCTAGCAACCCTGAAGACTGATGTAAAATTGGTATTTGAAGAAAAGTGATTTTAAGCTAGATTCCATATAGCATATTTTAAGGTTATGGAATGTTGTTAACGATTGTTTAAAAAACCGATTTAGTATTAAGAAATACAAATCAAAGGTTTAATGAAATGATTCAGATGGCGTTCAAAAGGTTCTTGGCATTATTATGTCTGTAGATTTGCACGCTTGGCTACTGATCTATGGGACCTGGGTTCGAGCCCCGGGTAAGGCATGGATGTGTGTGTTGTTTTTCTGCTGAGGTCCTGCCATCCTCTCAGACCTTCTACTATGGCATATAAACTGACAGGCTCCTGTCAGACCTCTGTGGCAAGCAGCTGCTTGAGGGGGTAATTTATTTATTTATTTATTTATTTATTTAGATTTGCACTCGTTCCTCCGAAGTTAACGAGCTATGACTTGTTTGAAAGCTTTCTAAACTTGTCATTACATGCTAAAAACAAAGGCTGTATCATCAATTCTCTTTTAGCCGCCAGCCTATAAAGTTCGGTCTGAGAAATCTGTGCTTGTTGATATGGAGCCTACTAACGACGGGGAAACATTTTCACAAGGATGCAGCTTGGGGACGACAAGAAAAATATTCCTGCAGATTTATCACAAGTATATGGGGATCATACCTGTTCATATGTCACTATTATGGGATGAATACACAAATTCAGAGGACGGCAGAACTTCGAAGACTTCACTCGTGCTAGAAGACTAATGGAGGCCGTGAACAAGAGAACCATCGCTGCTGTTCGTGAACTCATTAAAGGAAACCCACAAATAACCGTTCAGGTAATAAATTTAGATAGATATCAGTATATCGGTTGGCAGTGTGGAATTAATTATTCATCAAAATTTAAAGTTTTGAAAGATCTGTGCTAAATGGATACTCCACAAACTGACAGGAAAGCAGAAATGCCCAGCAGTCAATAAAATTTACTTTTGCTCACATTACTCAGGCAGCAACGATTGGAAAAAGTTGCATCTCCTTGAGTATTGATGGCGCCGTGTCAGCCACATCTCAGTGAAGAATTGTAAGGTCGTATTCTGAAAAATTTCATTGTCCGAGGCGTGATACAATGGTAGTGCGCTCTGGCATGAATCTGGAGAGATGCGAGTTCGATTCCCGCCGTGTCGGCGATGAATTTTTTTTTTTCAGAATAATTTAACTAATGATCTATTGATTTATTCACAAAATGTTCGTTTATTGAAAGTCAATAATGATACAGCACATTTATAAAACTGCTGTTTTATTACAAAATTATCATGTTTGCAGCAAAAACTCATGAATCATTAGGACAATACTGTAACAGATCAGTAAATACGCAGGTTAATTATTAGATTTTTATTCAACCAATCAGGGGTGCTTAGAAGTTCGCAATCGAACTTCTAAGCACCCCGATATAATACTGTAACGTACATTAATCATTCAGATGACACGAGGTTCAGGGCCTCTCTGTTGTCGGAGTGTGCCTTTTTTAATGTTTTCAAACATGTTACACATTGAAAAACATTTGCTTGAACAAGACAGTTGAATGATGTCGAACATACCCAGAACGATATTCGTAAAATAAACAACAGAATGCAAGGGAATAGGCAAATTCACAAATTTATCCGAAAAAGGCAAAAATCAACTATTTTTATCTGCTCTCAATTTTTATAAGGGGTTTAAATACCTGAAAATCAGTTAACAGTTTATAAAATTATTTACGCTTATTTCTTACAGAAGACATTTCAATTCTATATCGTTGCTATTACTATTCATCAATTGATTCAACTAATTTTTACCTTTCTACACAAATTTACCACATTTTACGATCAGAAATAGGTGATTTTTGTAATGATATAATAGTTATCAGTTTGGTTGCAGTAGCTAGATAAATTACAGAGTGCTTCTGATCTTTTTGTTATTTCAACTATCCCATATTTTTCATTTTGAATATAAGGCAAGTCAAGTTCTGAGATCAGTAGCACGAAAACTCCTTTCATCTGAATATTAATGAATATATTTAAAATTACTCCAAAATCTCAGCAGCATCTTTAGCAACTTTCGTATTCAGACCTGCTTTTTGTCTCTTAAATTTTGTACGTAATATGTCTAAAAAGTAACGTAGGTATTAGAATTGCAATCATATTGCAGCCAATAAAGATACTAAACATTTCATTAACGTTTTTACAAAGCTCTCCTCACAAAATAAAAAATATCTTTCAGCAGTAAAGGCATTTCAATAATCACCATTCTACGAATTTCAACTGCAGTCACCGCTTTTCAAAATAACTGATTTAAACAAACAGTGATGGAATAGAATTATCACGAAACAAAGCATGCATTTGAATGTACCGAAAGTGCTGAGAACAGTGGCACGAAAACTCCTTTCATCTGAATGATTAATGCATATTACAATCTTCTTCCTGTAGTAAAATGAGTATCGGTAAACCATTAGATGCACAACATTAAGTAACGATCCAAACAATAAATGATAAAAAAAAACGCTGTTCAACGTAAATTGACAGCGGAACATCTCTCTCTAGCAATTTCTTTTTCATTTTAATATGCCACATGTGCACATTAAAAAGAGAAATTTGACATTTGAAAATAAGCTATTCGAGTATTTCACAAGCCAATAATATTGGAAGTACATCATATTAAATAGCATTTATTCACTGAGCAAAGCATGTTAAAATGAAATGGGAAATATCTGATTTTTATTATTTTTTAAGTAAACTGATGAATTACTTGAACACGGCAGTCTACTCCATTGGTCATAAAAATAACATTAAATATTCATTAAACTACCAAATGAAGAAATAAATTCTAATATAAGACAAATGTATCAAATTCAAATAATAGCTGTGTGAACATTAATGCAAGACAAATGAGTACATTATAATGTTTTTTTTTCTCCATTTTGTATCGTAAAGTAAATGAAAAGAAAAAATCTGTGCTTGGTTAATATGATCTTCGTATTATTACATACCGGATTAAATCTAATCAATTATTCTTAAATATTCAGAAAACTAAATATATTAATTTCAGATTAAGAAGTAGTATGACTTTTGAAAAGTAAAATTAAGTTTCATAAATCATTATGCAATAATATAACATGTAATTGCCCAGTAATTAGTTCTACTGATAGTTATAAATATTTGGGTGTTATTATTCATCGGAAATTAATAGAGTTTACATACACAAATAAAGTAATCAAAACAATAAATTCAATAATACCATATTTATTACATAAGAAAATTTGCTTACTTGTCTGTTTTGAAGATTATGTGTTTCAAGTGGGTTAAATCTTACTTATTATATGGTCTCTTGTCATGGAGTGGTGTTTGTTAGTCCTACATTAAGCCATTACAATATGCACAAAATTATCTTATTAGGTCAATGATGAATTTGAGGAATTTTTATCCCGTCGATGGAATTTATAAAATTTTCCATATTCTTACTGTGCATAAATTATATATTCCAAGTGATCAAACATATAAAAAAAACTTGGGAAGAACTTAAAATTAGAAAATTTCAAATTAACACAAGGTTATCAATTATTGTTACACAATATTGTGGCATCTAAAACATTAACAGAAAGGCTTTATATACCAAAGACCAAAACATTATGACCACCTTTCTAATATGATGTTGGGCCTCAACGTGCTGCCAAAACAGCTCTTACTCGGCGAGGCATGGACGCTACAAGATTTCTAAAACTTTTGGTGTATGGTAGCAACACGTTACCAGCAGATCCTTTAACTCTTATAAGTTACGTGGTTGAGCCGTCGCAGATCAGGTATGCTGTTCCAACACAAACCACAGATGCTCGATTGGATTGATGTCTGGGGAATTTAGAGGCCAGGGCAATACCTGGAAGTTTTCCTCATGTCGCAAACCATTCTCGAACAATCTGGGCAGTGTGACATGGCACATGATCCTGCTGAAAGAAGGCGCTACTAGAGGGATATACTATTGCCATGAAAGGATGTACCTGGTCTGCAATGATGTAGTGTAGGTAGTAGACGTCATAGTTTCTTGCACATGAATGACTGGACCCAAGGTTTCCCAGCAGAACAATGCCCAAAGTATTACACTTCCTCCACTGGCTTGTTTTCATCCCACCGTGCATCCTGGTGCCAACACTTCCTCCAGGTTAACGATGCACATGTACCCGGCTGTCCACTTTGTGCAAAAGAAAACAAAATTCATCAGACCAGATGACTTTCTTCCAATCATTCAAGGTCAAGTTTCAATGCTCGCATCCCCACTGTAGATGCTTTCAACAGTGTACAGAGGTTAGCATGGGCACTTGGAGTTGCTTGCAGCTACGAAGCCACATTTTCAGCAGGGTTTGATGTATTGTGTGTTATGACACATTATTCCCGTCACCAGCGTTTAAATTACTGGCGAGTTCTGCCACAGTATCTTTCCTGTTGGCTCATACCATATGGGATAGCCTTCGCTCACCTCTAGCATTGATCAGCCATGGTCAGCCCACATCTTGCTGGCGTTTCATGGTTTTTCCTCCTCAGACCACTTTTCGAAGGTACTAACCATGGCTGACCATGAGCACCTCACAAGCCTTGCTGTTTCGAAAATGCTCTGACCTAGCGACTGACCATTACAATTTGGCCTTTGTGAAACTCAATTAAGTCTGCTGTCTTTCCCATCTGAAGAACAAGAACTTCTGATTAACAGAGCTTAGTATCAGGTGCTCCGATTTGCATAAAGATGCGCTGGTCACAATGTTTTGGCTCTTCAGTTATTTATTTCACTAGTAGACTTTTTAATGCTATTCCAAGATATCTGATTTTAAAATTTTGGGATCATCAATTCTTTAAATAATTTAAAATTTGATTAATGAATAAAATTTTTAAAACTTGTTTAATATCAATTTTGTATTATAAATTACATTATTGCACAATCTAGTTTTGTTTCAGTTTGTAATATATGTTTGATTGTATTTTTTTTTAATTTAAATACTCCCTCAAGCAGCTGCTTGCCACAGAGGTCTGACAGGAGCCTGTCAGTTTATATGCCACAGTAGAAGGTCTGAGAAGATGGCAGGCCCTCAGCAGAAAAACGACATAAACAGCCATGCCTTATCTGGGGCTCGAACCCAGGTCCTGTAGATCAGTAGCCAAGTGTGCTAACCATTCGGCCATGGGACGGCTGCATTATAATAATGTAAAATTGAATCCACATACGAGTTTGAAGTCTTATGGATCTGCAGTGTTTTATTTCTATGTATTGTTTAAAGTTAATAAAGGTCTATCTATCTATCTATCTAATAATAAGAGTGACATATATGAAGTGAGTCTGTAGCATGCCAAGTTCTGGGCCGGATGTCCCTGGTTCGAATTCTAATTGTGCCAGTGTTCAGATTTCCTCCGCTCATCTGTAGCCTGTTTTCAATAACAAAACAAAAACGAAAAACACATGGCTCAGATTGAAAAAATTGCCATCCTTGGATGGGATATCCTGGTTTGCATGAAGGGGAGTTGAGTCCTACGAACGTTAAAAAACAAGTGTACAGTTTTCGGGAAGGTTCCAATCTGTCTCTAACTTACACACAATAATAATTATTTATTCCATGCAGGGGGTTACAGTAAAGCCAAGATAACTTTAGATACTAATTTAAACGTTCAAGTGGCTTGATGCCCAATACATTTGCGAAATTAAAAAGAAATATGGATAGTACAAAAATAAAAATGTGCTTACAGGAATTGCATAATTATTTGATACATACAAACAAAATGACAAGTGGCACAGATGGAGACAAACATATAACATGAAATATAATGAAAAACGTAGTAAAATCAGGGGGAAGAAAAAGAAGTTTTAAGACAACAGAGATTAATATTAAATGAATGAACAGGGGAAAAAGGATTGCGAATAATCCATACAAAGAGCAAAGATGGGGGAGTGGGAAAAGGAGTGAGAAAATTTCCTTTCGCAGACTTATCCTGACAATAAAGTTATTTGGGTTCTTTTACCTCTGTGCAGCGCTTCTTTTGCACACATTTAGCTAAATGCCGAAAACATAACGACTCCAAAGGCACAGAGTTGAATAGGGGACGGACCTTCCCTGGCCTGCACAATCGCCTGATCTTAATCCAATCGAAAATATATGGGGCAATTTGGAATGCGCTATTCGAATGGGCAGACCTCTGCCCTCTTCACTTCGAGATATTTAAACCATTTTTCAAGAGTGTTGTTCAAAATCCCTACAAGTTGTATTTCGAAATTATGTGGCAAAAAATCCCGTCGAGTCTTTGCGCACGTTTAATAATAATGTTAAGGCTTGGGGTTTGTTCCTCGGGTTTATTTTACTTAGTAAATTTGTTTTATGGGCGATTTCATTCACAAAGAATTATAATTTTAAAGAGAATAATAATTTTATTTCCTAAAATAGCGTTTTGATGGCACGACAAAGTAATTTGGAAGGTGTTCATAATAATTTGACCAGGTAGTATTTATGAGTATATGTGATACCTAATTCCTTATATTACCAGCACACACAAAATCTTTAATACATTTTTAAAAAAAAAAGATGATATAATGATTAGATTACGGGTGGACAAAACATAGTAAGTCAAATGATTGTATCCAGTACCCTACCGGATAGAATGATTTGATCTACTTTTATCCAATACCCTACTACATCTAGCAATAAGAAAAATGGTAATGTGTTCAAACACAAAGTATCAGTTTTAAAATCACCCTACTCGAGGATTTCTGTCACAGCAGGAAGACCTAGCTCTGGAAAATCTCAAATCATCACTAAAAATTGACATAAAGCAATAACATGTATGGAAAACCATGATTCAGTCATTGGAGATTAAAATTTGACATGAGATTACCTCTCCATAGTGATAATACATAGCCTGACAGTAATTTCCCTTTGCCAACATAAAAATTTTCTTTATTTTTCAACATTACAAAAAAAAAAATCGAAATTTTCCTTTTTCTCCTTTCCACAGAAAAAAACACACAATATTATTATCATTACCACTGATCATTTAAAACCATTATTAAAAAAATTGCTCATCAAGCAGTCGTTTGCCACAGAGGTCTGAAAGCAGTCTGCCAATGTGATATGCTGCAGAGATCTGCAAGGAATGCGAGACCAGCAGAAACAAAACACAAACCAGAAGTGACGTAGATTCCGATTTGCTCGCAAAGCGGAGCATTAGCCAGGAAGCTCTTGTGGCATAGCTGGTTGTGTACACATGCATGGGAAGGCCTGAAAGAAAAAAATGGAGAAGGAATCTGAAGTTCCCAAATGCACATAAAATATAATGATTGCCTAGATGGTGTATAGCATAACATCTGCTGTAGAGGAGAGGTTGATCAGCTGCCTGTAGCTCAGTGGTCAGAGCACCTGATATATCACTAGGAGGTCGTGGAATATAGAAACATGTTTATATTACACAATTTTCCCCTACACCCATCTTCATCCTGTTACTTAAAACAGCTTAATAGTGATTCTCAGTAAATCAATGATGACATGTGAATTCATTTGTCTAGATACAAAGTACTATTGATCATAACCAGTAGTGACACAGATTGCGATTTGCTCACAAAAAAAGTATCAATCAGGAGGCTCTTGTAGCATGGTTGGTCGGGTACATATCCCAGGGAAGGCTATGCAGAATAGTCCCCGAATGCACTCAAAACACACTGATTAACCAGATTGTGTATAGCATAACATCTGCAGTAGAGGTTGCTCAACGGCCGGTAGCTCAATGGTCAGAGCACCTGACATGTCATCAGGAGGTCGTGGGTTCAGATCCCACCCGGCTCAAAACAATTTTTTCTCTACATTCATTTTCATCCTGTTACTTGAAACAGTTTAATAGTAGTTAAATACTCAGTAAGTCAATGATAAGCTGTGAATTCATTTGACAAAAAAGAAACATTCATACCTTATCAGGGGTTCGAACCCAAGTCCCTTTAAACAGTAGCCAATAGCGCTAACCACTGAGCCTTTGAGGTGTTTTTAAAACTATTAATAAAGATAAATAAATACCACCTCAAGCAGCTACTTGTCACAAAGATATGACAGGAGCCTGTCAGTTTACGTGACATAGTAGGTCTGTGAGGATGGCACGACCTCAGCAGAAAACCAACACGAATATCTTTGAATTGCTCAGGGGAAACATAGCAGTGAATAGGTCCAAATTTACATTAACATCGCAGATTAAATGTTTAAATTAGTAATGTCGCAAACGTTTGCAAATAATAGTTATCAGACATTAAAAATTATTAAAACAAAAATTTATTTCTAATCACTTTTCGATACCCCAGACTGGGAAACTTTCAAGAACCCAAGTCCCTTTAAATACATAGTGATTATATTCAATATATAGTGTAATTTGCAAGTAAAAATTAAAGAAATAATACAGTTGGATTGCTTTAACCTCTGAACTTTTCTTTGCAACCAGCAGTTTTGTTTATACAATGGCCAGGTACCGAGGACTCCAAAAGGTCAGTGAATGTTGGGGAAGGGACAATATAAATGGAACCTTGCACTGGACAGCCCTTAGGAGACTTATGAAAGCCTCCCGTCAAGGCCACCCGACGTGTTTTTAAAGTACACAGGGTATGGCTCTCCTGCACACGGGCATTACGGCTGCCTTTCCACACTGAATATACAAATACATAGCAAAGAGGAACTTCCTTAGGTCCACATTTCATTTAGTTCAAAGTGGAGAAAATATAATTTCCCGTTAATAGGAAATACTTTATAAATTATATCTGTTACAAAAAAAAATTAACAACTACCTGATGATTTAATATATTAAATGGCAAAGTAATTTGGATATTTTGCATATATCTTTTCAGACTTAAGCGAATTTTTAACGCAAATGGCATTTTTACGAACAAGTGATAAATCTTCATCTAAAATAACAAATAAATTTATAAAAAAAAACAAATATTATACAATTTTGAAAAAAAAAAAATTTGTTTTTCAAGTAAAATATTTAATTAAAATCAAAGATTAGAGATGAAGATATGAATAGTTACTATTAAATTATACACTTATCAGAATCCGTGAACAATATTTAGCACTTGCGTTATAAAATCAGATTGAAAAATGGATGTATGAATTCACAGTTTGCCAATATTCATAATCAGCCTATAACAACGGTTCTCATCTCCCCTCAAACCCCCTTTACCCGCCCCCCAGTTACATGTCGGGTATTCTCACTAAACCATCAATGGCTAGGTCATTCCATCAGCTAATGCCGCAACTAGCCTCGTGAGAATAACCGCTATTCTACCAAGGGAGACGTGGGTTCGAGTCTCACTTATGACGGAACTGATTTTTTTCAGAAATATATTTCTTAAATTCTGTCAACAAGTAATCAGTGTATTTACTATTAATTTGATTAGTACATTAGAAGTTTTTTTCTTTTGTAATTAATTTAACTTTGAGGGGGTTGGGGAAACGACAAATACTTAAAACCACTTTTGTTGGAGGTTTCGTCTACTATACAGGTCATATGAAAGAATCTGCCCAAAAAAAGATTCTGCTGACATATTGAATTGTATAAAACCTAGTGTAATGAAGAAAAAAACATTCTTGACGGAAGAGAAAAAAGCCTAGGAATCTTTGGACCCAGACCGAATACGAAGATATGCCTCATGAAATGCCACTGAATATCATGATCAGTTCTCCATTGTTAACTGTAACAGAATGATCAGTAGCGAGCGAGTTTCTAATTTACCTAACTACTACTTCTATTAGAAAAAGAATTGGCTGCTACGAAAATAAAAATATAAAGGCCCACGTACATTGGCTAATGTGAATGTAGCTTTAAAGTGTGTAAAATATTGAAAGTTTTGCGAATGCTTGAGATCCGATGCTTGTTTGCAAGTAAAAGAAATCAATGGTTTTTTAATGACTAATAATTGACTGTAATAAAAAATAAGCATTATTTCCGAAACATATGCCTTCTAAATATTAAGACAAAATTTACCTATATGCAATTTCGCAAATTCTTCTGGATTCATTTTGCTCTTTTAAATGCCTTTATCCGAGATTATGAGAAGTTATATTTTATTACCCAGTAACTTTTCATTATGTAAACTTTGTGATCTTCACGACCGAAATTTTCACAGATTTAATTCGTATTCCACGCAACACTAGAGAAATGTTTGGAACTTAAATTCTTTGTCAGCAATAAGATCGCTTTTTTCACATATGTTTTTTTTAATTTGTCGCTTTATTCTAATGCATTATTTTCCTTTCTAAAGTGAATATCATTATTGAATTTCAAATAAGGTTTTTTCCCAATAAATCAAGCAATTTTTTCTCACTATGTCAGCCAGCAATAAATGCAGTAATGTTTGCCCATGTTCCTGCTACATTTCATCCGTTATCCGACTTACCATTACTCTTTTATCCGACGAGAGCTTTTACATGCGGATATCCGCATCCACGTAGGACTCTACTTATAATGACCAATTAGAACAATACTCCTGTGCTTTACAAAGAATGATTCACTGAGTACATTATCATAATTAAATCATCCTGAATTGTTCTTCCTCTGTCAAATAACTTAATCGAGTTATAAAGAGAGAAGTCTGTAATCACTGGCCCTGATATGTTTAGAAAATATCAATTAGGTTCTCATCTCTGTCAAATAAATTACTCACTCTGCTTCAGCTGGACAGATGATGATAAATGGATGGATTTATTTGCAATTAAATAAACATCCCATATTTTGCGATATATTTCACTCCTCCAAAAGTATGCCTCGTACATTCTTGAAGGTTAACAGATGATGCTTCCTAAACTGGTAATCAGGATTTAGATAGCCTTCGATGGAGCACTGCATTTTGGCCCCGTTATAAGCTTTGCTGACATTTACCAGAGAGTAAAATTTTGCGAGCAAATTTAATATGCCTATAAACTTGTGCTCTAAGCAAAATATCTTCATGGTGGCATCGCATTACCAAGCTGTTAATACACAATTTAATTATATCATTAAAATTATATCGGAAAAATTACTTCTATTACAATATCTCATGTATTACGTTTCTACTAATAAATAAGCTTCATATAAAATCTCGTTATTCGCAAGATGCGAGTGCCATTCAGCCAATCACATAAAACTGCATTAAAATGGATGTATTATTTTGTCATTAGTATATACCTTACATATCTATATTTCTTCCCTCAGTTCCAATGATCAACTATTTAGAACTTGTAGAAGTTAATAGACATAATCCAACTAAATCAACGATGCACCCACCTTCTTCGCGATCGAAAAATGCAGATTACAATTTTCATAAATAATAGGTTTTAGTGCTTATATCTGGTGTAGCAGAGGACGTTTCTGGATAACACTGTAATAAAGGATAATTTTAATGTTACTTTGCCACAAAGTAAGAAGCGCTAAATAATGGAAAAAAAAACATATGATGTGATACTAAAACTTATCATTCTTTTATTACTGTCGTTCACGTTATCTTTTCAGATACTAGGTAACATTATTTTAAGTCTTTAAAAGCAGCTTATTAAGTAGTTTAGTTGTCAAGTATACAGTGTGTTTTATAAAAAATCTATTAACACTTCCAATGCTTACACCCATTCATAATATTGTAACGAATGAAATGCAGTCAGTAGAATAATATACAGTTTAATTTAAAATCAAAATTCATTCGTTCTGTTATGCACTGTCACTGGTTCGACACTGCTGTTCTTTATGTTTTTTTTTTTTGCAATAGTTCAAACCACTACAACAGTGCGTAACAGAACGAATTAATTTTGACTTTAAACTTTATATATATTATTCTACTGACTGCTTTTCATTCGTTACAATATTATCACGTGTTCATTTGTGTAATATATTTTGGAAGATGGTTCAACTTACTGTGGAAGTTTAAAAGATAATTTAGACGCACAGAAAAATAACCCCTTCCATACTTGTGACGTGAGGAATCGTATATACAATAAAAATACGAGTGAGCATTGAAAGTGTTAAAACGTCGTTGGTTTTCTTTTTATTCAAATGTGTTTAAAATGATCAAAAATCTGGATAAGATAAAAGATTTCTATAAAAATGCATATATCATTTCATAATGGGATTCAATGGGGAAATAGGGTTCGTTATACAGAAATTCATTTTAACGCCAACTTTATAGAAATGTAGCCCGTAAATCGAGGGCTACCTGTACACTTATGTATACGAATATGCAGAACTGCTAACCTCTGCTAGATACAACTAGGGTTAATAAGTTTGAACCAAGCACACCTAACTGGATTAATTCAAATCAAACATAAGCATATTTTCCAACATTTTTACTTTGTTAACCTTAATAACAATCACATAAATTATACAGTATGCTGGTTGGTGAATATTTTACTTACTCAGTAAGTTTGTAATGCACTATTTACTAATCAAAGAAACTATTCTCATATTCATTGATTCTACACTCAGATGTCCAATTGAGTGATATGACTGAGAGATAAGAAAGACCTCAACCTTTGGTGCTCAAACTGGTGACTGCTTTATTTAGGCATAAAGATTCTGAGAGCATTAAATTCCGTTTCACGAACTGATTTGTTCCTTGAAACTGATTAAGACAGATCTGTGTAACAGGCACAAAATCAATTTTGCTCTTGCGCCTCACACTTCCTAAAATATATCCATATCTATTAAGTCTGTTTGAACTTATCGAAGTTTTCCTACAGCATATATCTATATATATTCCGAAAACTTAAATGTGGTCTCCAGCAGAAATAGGTAACCTTCGACGAGTATCCACTAGATGACACGACAAGGGGCTTTGGTGGGTGAACGAGGAATTCAGTAGCATATCTTCGAATTCAGAGAGTGCGGAAATATTCGTTTACTATTATCTTTAAAAAATACGAGGCTCAAAGAAGTCATTTTTAATTCTGCAAGCTTTTCAGGTAATCACTGAATTAATACTGTTTAATCATTAAAATGCAAAATTAAAAAATACCTATTTTCCTATGTGTGTCCTTAAAAGTAAAACATACCTTTGGCGAAATCATTCACTGAATTCATATTCGCTTCAAAGGAATATAAAGCGCCAGCAATTTTATTGGGTAAGTCCCGTGGCAGAGTGGTTAACGTGCTTAGCTACTAATCTAAGGGACCTGTAGTTCGAGCCCCGGTTAAGGCATGGACGTTTGTAATGTTTTTCTGCTGAGGTCCCACCATCCTCTCAAATCTTCCACTATGGTGTATAAACTGAGAGGCTCCTGTCAGACCACTGTTGCAAGCAGCTGCTTGAGGGGGTATTTATTTTTATTTAAGTAAATCGGCGACTCTTTCTTCCTATGGAGAAAATACGAATTCAGCGTGTGATTTCACCAACGCTTTTATGTTTATTTTTTACTTTTTAGGACACACATAGGAAGATATTTTTTGAATTCTTCATTTATATTTTTTTACTTTGTCACTAAAAACACTATCTTCAGAAACTTTCATTTGGCATACGATTATTAAAGCTTTTTCCTCATTTTTGTGGGGGAAAAAGGGGGGCGTGATTTGAAGCAGCCTATGCCAAAAGTTTTGAGATATAACTAGTTGCCGTTGATCCCACAAAATTTCCGCACCCCTTTTTATGGGAAGGTGGGGGGAGGGGGCAAATAAGTAGTAATCATAAATGATAGTTCTTGGCGAATGTTAAAAGTATAAGGAATTTTATGTTAATCTATGGGAAAAGTTTCGGGAAATGAGAATAAAATCTTACTGGCAAAATTCGAAGTTGACTACTTCGGAATTGACTCACTCCTCACATGAGCTTTCATTTGACACCATACTCTTAACTATGGGCCCATGTGTTCGGAAGGTATAGAAGAACTATATTACATTTCCCCCATTTTTGGAGGGAAGAGAGCACGAGCGAAATAAATGTTTATAGGCCATAATACTTCCCATCTGACAAGCTTCCATTTGACACACATTTTATTGCTTTCGAAAGATATAGTAGAAAGTTAGTTACATATTTACTCCCTTTCTGGGGGGGGGGGGGGGGGGCGAAATCATGGTGGTTAATTTTTTTATAACCTGTGACACTTCCCATATCATAAGTATTCATTTGGACGCATAGCTCGTTTCTCTCAGCCCTCGCTTTAGGAAGATATAGTGGAACGATCGTTTTGCATTTTCCTTTTTAGGGAGGGAAAAAAAGCGTGGGGAAGGAAATAAGAAAACGATTTTAAATAGGGGGGGGAAAGCATAACGGATAAATTTTCTATACCCTATACACTCTCCGTATCACAAGAGTTCATTTCACACATAAATCTTTACGTTTGTTCGCGCTGATTAGACAATACCATCCATTTCTTTTCAACCATCTTCCTATTGCCATTTGTTGGACATTTGTCTGTTTCTAAGTAGTGCGTTCCAGAATTGGCGTTAACATCTGCATCTTTGCATAGATGCTGGAGGGGAGTACTAAGAAGGACAGTAAAAGTTTTTTTGAGGTAAGTGCAATGGTTTTTGTTCTATAGATGCATGCTAACAACTTTTTGAAAGCTCCTCCTAAAAGCTTTTGACGTAGTGGAGTGCCATAGGCTACTTCAAGTTATACCCTCTACTTTCTTCCCCTCACCAATTGTGGACGGAATTTTAAGAGGTGTCGATCGCATGGAGTTATTGTCAAATGAAAGCTTTTGACATGGGGTTGGGTTGTTTTACCTCTGAGCGGCACTTTTTTGCACACCATGGGCTAAATGGCCAGGTCACATGGACTCCGAAGCTCAGAGAAGGTTGGGGGGAGGGGACCCACAGGAACAGCTGTTGGGAGACAGATGGTAGCCTCCCGTCAAGGCCATCCAGCGTGTTCTTTAACATGCACAGGGTATGGCTCTCGCACACGGGGCCACGGTTTAACGTCCCATCCGACGGACGGCGGCCTTTCCAAGCCCATCGGTGTCCCCTACTGACCGTAGGCAGGGCGGGTAATTTTGCGGTTTGACATGGGGAATGTCATACATTACCTCAAATGTGCAAATGTCCCGTGTCATTAAAAAAGAAAATAAAAAAAAAAAATTAAAGAGATTATTAAATTATTTTCCAACATGCCCTAAAACGTAAAAATAAATAAAACATGTCTGTGCTAAAGTCACTTAATCAATTCATATTACTTCAAAGGAAAATAGGGCACCAAAACTGGGTTCTCTTGATGTGAAAAAAAAAATTGCTGGCGACCTAATTGTATAGTCATATCTATTAATAATCTCCCAAAAATTGCGGAATCGTTTACTTATTTATAACTCCACTGTGAAACATTTCCTGAAACTAGAAAAAAAAAACTGGAATGAAAAGTGAAATGACAAAGAAAAATGCAAAAAACTGATGCCACAACCTAATTAATAATGTTTCACGTGTACAAGCTTCCTTTCGTGTTCTAGAATACATTACGAACAAAAAACAGCTCTTAAATGTTCGGCCAACATTTATTTTTCGAAATACAAAAAATGAAACAGTTCTATTACATTAGCATAATGACAACAACAAACGTTGCCCTTTTTCTTTTCTGCTTTTCGTTCTATCGTGATCGTCAACGGGATGCTTTTTAAACATCAACTGAGTTCTATTAAAAATCGAATTTCGCAAAGATTATTGAAGCTGGTCTACTACATTTCAAACGCAGCCCGCGATCGACACTAAGTCTCTTTACGAATAGGCGCAGAAGATGGGAGTCACCTCGACAGTGGTGCCAAGAAAACTATAATGCCAGCAGGTTTCTTGGAAAGGATATATTTCCAAGAAAATATATATCTTGAAAAGGATATGATTTCTTGGAAAGGATAAACCTTGCAAGTGCTAACTTCAGTGGGAAAAAACAAATACCCTCCCTATCTTGAGGGGTGAATCTATAATAGATATCTCTTATTTCCCAGGACGATTTTTTCACGTTTGAGATAGGTGTTAAAAATTTCCGGTTTCATCTCCCGTTACATTTGCAGTCGTTACTTTTTCTAAAAGGGGGCGGGGGTGGCTCAGTCGGTAGCGCGCCAGGCTCCTAATCTGTAGTTCCCAGGTTCGAGTCCCAGCTGGGTCAGCGTTCAGATTTATCTCCGCAAAATTCCCCGCCCTGCCCACGATCAATAGGGGACACCGATGGGCTTGGAAAGGCCGCCGTCCGTCGGATGGGACGTTAAGCCGTGGCTCCGTGTGCGAGAGAGCTATACCCTGTGCACGTTAAAGAACACGCTGGATGGCCTTGACGGGAGACTACCATCTGTCTCCCAACAGCTGTTCCAGTGGGTCCCCTCCCCCAACCTTCTCTGAGCCTTCGGGGTCCATGTGACCTGGCCATTTAGCCCATGGTGTGCAAAAAAGTGCCGCTCAGAGGTAAAGCAACCCAACCCTTTTTCTAAAAGGAGAGGAGGATATATAAGAGAATGCAAATAAATTCTTAAAAGGGAAAAATGAGAAAAGTTTGCAAAAAAAATTTAACCACCCTTCCGCGAGGACGTCAATTTATAATTTTTAGTCGTCCTCCAGTACAATATACACAGTAGTATCAGAATAACATGACCACCTACCATAGTATATGTATGGTAGGAGGTCATATTATTCTGATACGACTGTGTAATCGTCGCGGATGGGTCGACGAAGATTTTGCAAGCCCTGTGGCAAAACGGAATAAATCTTTTTCGGGTGTCGGATATCGAACATTAACATAGATTATTGATACTTACTAAAAACATCATTGCCAAGGTTTGGTGTGATTTGTTCGATGGAAAAAAAGAAATAAATTGAAATTAAAAGTGTGTGCAAAAAATTCATTCAATATTCGTTTTTTTTTTTTCTGATAAATTTTTTAGAACAGATTGCTGCTGCTCTGAAAGTTGTAAACTTCCATATCTGCTTAAATACTGTAAGAATGCTGTTGAAAATCGAGATTTAAATGGATTTGTTTCAGATCTTTAAATTATTCTCCGCCACATTTTCTCACAAAACGCTTATTTTAAAAGTTATAGAGATTCGAAGTCAATGTCCCACTGACAAAATATGGGGTGGATATTAGCAAACCCTATCTTATAGAATAAAGCAGCTGATGCACCACTTTTTCTAGGGGGGAAAAGTCTCGTCACTTCAACAAACCAATTAGCATACTTTCTTATATACAAATGCTATAATCTCTCACCTGCTTACTGAAGCTTTTTGTCTTCCTTTACACAACCAATTACTTAATGTCATTTTTAAGTTTCTATGTTGTGAGAATTAGCAAAAGAACTGAGTCGACATTGATAAACAGAAATCATTGTTCTCGATTTGTCAGAATGATAAAAAAGCTTATTCACAGAGAAAATTGCTTAGTATATTTCTAAAAGCTACAGCATTTTAAAGATTTAAATTATGATTTTACAGGAATGTAAACTAAAAAATCTGAGTTTCGTTTTGTGCTTTGACGAGTGCTCATGTGTCGTGTATAGTCACGAAATACCATGTGTTGCATAAAAATAGTTTAAAGTAACACCATTTTATTCCATGTGGGAATCAAACTGCTTATACAACCGTGACTTCCAGTGCATCGGAATAATGCAAGGAAGTTCTTTCCTATTATAACCAATCGACTGGTTATCGCGTTTGGCTACTGATCTAAGGGACCTGGGTTCGAGCCCCGGGTAAGGCATGGATATTTGTGTTGTTTTTCTGTTGAGATCACGCCATCCTCAAGACCTTCTACTATGGCGTATAAAATGACAGGCTCCTGTCAGACCTCTGTAGCAAGCTGCTGCTTGAGGGAGTATTTATTTATTTAAACCACTATAAACTTCCCCATTTTTTGTCCATAAATATTAGATTAAAAGATTTTAATTAGTTTAGCCCATAAATGAAAAACTCTCCTTCAGTTTGACAAGTATTGATGAAATATTACGTTGGGTTGTTTTACGTCTGAGCAGCACTTTTTTCATACAATGGGCTAAATGGTCAGGTCACAAGGATCCCAGGGGCAATCCAACAGCTGTTAAGAGAGAGATTGTTGCCTCCGGTCAAGGACATCTAATGTGTTCTTTAACATACACAGGATATGGCCTCTCCTCCACAGAGTAACATGGCTTTAATGTCCTATCTGATAAGAAGGCGGTCTTTCCAAGCCCATTGGTGTCTCCTCCTTACTGAGGACAGGGTGGGGGTTTGCTGAGATAATTCTCAACGCTGGTATATAGTTGAGACTCAAACCTGGGAACCGCATATCACGAGCCTGGTGAGCTACCGACTGAGCCAACCCCGGCATGGAATGTCATGGTCAAGTAGTTTACATTGGCAGCAATGATTTCACCTCTTACATCCAGGGGGTGATAAAAAGCAACTCTTTTGTTATAAAATATTGCTCTTTTTATTCCAATTCTCAATTAGTAAGAATTTCTACCGTTAGAGGATGTTAAAGCGGAAAATAAACTTCATTCTCTTTTAAAACGAGCACCATTCGACATAGGTGATATGTTATTCTAGTTTTGTTGTGTTAAATGGTGTGTATTTGTCTTCATATGAAAATATAGATAGACATGGTGATAAAAACTCATATATATATATCATGGAAATTAAGTCTGGTATACGTTATGAGATAGTTTCGAGAATGGTGCGGGGGTTCGATTCTCCCCACTTCTAATTTTTCTATTTGAAACAGTATTACCAGAAATGCTGAATATAGGGAAACAGAACTAGGGGTTCATGGTTCCCTTTCAGATATTAATAACCGGAAAGGTGGTCAAAATATTAATGATATATATTAATAATATGTTGTATAGTTTCTGAAAAAGCATTAAAATAGAAAAAAAAATCATATATTGGAAACAGGTTTCAATTCGTTCTGACTAGAACCGTTCATTTGGTCCTTCCCTAAAATATTTATCTATATAGATCTAGCCAGGGTATCAGTAGTGAAAAAGAAATGTATAGTTGTGAAAAATACTCCAATTTTAAATTTCAAACATTTCTTCTTCAAAACTCTGACTAGAGTTTATAATAGCGAAAGTAAAACGAAGTAGAAGTGTCTGTATTGTCTGGGAAACAAGTGATTTATTCTGCCTAATCTAAAACTGTGCCTTCTCTTCCCAGACCCCCTACGATGATTCCCCACTGATAAACCAGAAGAGACCTTATCGAGGAAATAGTCCCTTAGCGGCCTCTTAATATTTCGCAATTCTCAAACTTTGGACATAATGTTGATCGAGTAAATTTCCGGACATCCATTGCCAAATAGCATCATTAGAGTTGTTCATAAAAGTATATGTGTAAATTGTGCCCAAAATCAATAATTTTTGAGAGTAAACAACCTGTTAAAAGTTTTCCATGTGTAAGAAGGGGTAGTAAATGGTTACAATCAGAGGAGGTTGGTTGGTAGCACATTTTTTGCATACAATGGGCTAAACAGCCAGATCATAAGGACTCCATGGCTCAGGAAAAGTTGCAGAAAGGGATCCAGTGGACAGCTATTAGGAAACAGATAGAAGCCTACCGTCAAGGTAATCTAACGTGTTCTTTTACGCGACAGGATATGGCGCTCCTGCACACGGTTTAGGCTTAATGTACGAACGATGGAACGTCTCCTTTACAACCCATCGATGTTCGCTATCTGAGCGAGGGCATCGTGGGGAATAATCTTCATAGTCATTATGACAATCGTGGTTTGTTTACTACTAAAGTTTAGGAAGAATGGCGCCATTTTAAATAGGCTTTTCTTGAAACTAACATTACTCTATTGTATAAAAAGAGGAAGGGGAGACGTTTCGCGCTATTTGCGTGATAATGCTAGGAAACTTATTCTTTAAAGAAAGAATAGCAGGGATAAATTGTACCCTACTGGTCGTAACATACAGCATTACAAAGAGCTTCATAAATGTGTAAAGGATCGGTTGAATGCTGATTGGAATTTGGGCTCGATGGCTGACAAAGCAGAGGAAGCAGCTAGACAGCATAACAGAGCTGTAACGGATAGTTAATGTTTGCGTGGCAAGAACTGGCACACTGCAATTGAAAGATAAATATGGTAATGTTATTATAAGCAAGAATTATGTCATGGCTAAATGAGCTAAGTATTTCAGAGATATTATAAACGATCTGATTAGATCTACTCCGATTACTATATTATTAATTTTAATGTTAGTACTATTATCACAAGCTGAAATTACTTTGGCTTAACTTGAAATTGAAACTTCATTAACCTCTAGGAGTAGATAAAATTACTACTGAAATGCTTAGAGCTGGAAATGTTTCTGTTGGCGCACGGCTGACTGCAATTTTGATTTTTTTACGATAAAGGAGTTATTCTTAAGGATTTTTACTACAGCTACTATTATCCATGTTTGCAAAAAAGGTGATCGCAATTCTTGTAATAATTATAGAAGGATCAGTTTACTTTCTTTTCCAGCTAAAGTTATTTGCATTATTGTGCTTAATAGCGTTAAGAATTTGGTTGAAGGTAAACTTCACGATGAACAATGTGGGTACAGAAGTGGTAAGGGGACCATAGATCAAATATATTCACACTGAACACGTCAACTTAAGAAGATTCTTGAGAAATGTTTAGAGCAGTACGTTTGAACCTTTCACTTCTGAAATTGTCTATTTACCATGACACAACTTTGGTAAAAAGCCAATTTTTATTTTATATTTTAAAATCCAATTTATTTCAATAAACACGCATATTATGCTTAACATTTGGCAAAAAAATTGTAAAAAAAGTACTGGGTACAAATTATTATATAGCATAATTATTATTCTTAAATTAGTGCGACACACCTGGACCTTGGATGCAACGCAGTATTATATCACGACACAACTAGTTGAGAGTTGCAAAAACCTATAGTTACCAACTCCGTTGATTTCCAAAACATTTTATATTCCTGATCATTATAATTTTTGGATATCGTGAGATCGTATGGGTTGGGTTGTTTTACCTCTGAGCGGCACTTTTTTTGCACACCGTGGGCCAGGTCACAAGGACCCCGAAGGCTCAGAGAAGGTTGGGGGAAGGGTCCCACTAGAACAGCTGTTGGGAGAAAGATGGTAGCCTCTAGTCAAGGCCATTCAGTGTGTCCTTTACCGTGCGCAGAGTATGGCCCTCCCACACACGAGGACATGGCTTAACGTCCCATCCGACGGACGCCGATCTTTCCAAGCCCATCGGTGTCCCCTACTGACCGTGGGTAGGGCGTGGCAGTGCGGAGACAAATCTCAACACTGAACCAGCTGGGACTCGAACCTGGGAACTACAGACTACCGACTGAGCCGCCACCCCCGCCCCTGAGATCGTATGCATACCTAATATGTTATTTACCCTTATAGTTATAAAGATCACCACTAGGAAAATTTGTGTAAATTTCCAGAATCGCTTCACGTATTTCTTTTAAAATCAAGAGAAAGCATGGATGGATAGATCATATCTGAAATGATTACCAATAATAATTAAAGGCCGTGTATACGACATTGACGTGTTCAATGCTTTCGAATGATTGTGTTCTTATCTCGGGAGTGGTATAATGGATACTGGTGGTATGCGACATGAGATCAACAAAGAATAGGAATTGTTGCTAGGACTTTTAAAAATCTGTAGACATTATATAAAAAATAGAAGTATACACCTAATGTAAATAGGCTATATAGTAGTTTGGTCCTCTATAACTTGTCTATGGTAGTGAAACTTCGACCCTTTGTAAGCAAGAAAACGTGATGACTTTGATTCTAGATATTTAAGTAGTATCTTAGGCATTATTGGCAGTCAGCAACTATCTTTGAACAGTACATTTTGCTGAAAGACATGTTGCTTGTATGCATAATGACAGATTAGTAAAACAGACTTATGAACAGTGTGCCTAAATGCTTCAGAAAAACGGGAATACCTAGGATGTGGAGGGAGATATTGTCGTCACACAGGACCTTGTTAGTGGTGTGCAGTGACTAAATCTAGCAACTGTAACTCAGGAAAATATGTGTTCGGAGGATTAAATTAGTTGGGTTGGAATGGTTGCTTGAGGATTATGTATGTGTGTATACAGAGTATAGATTTACAAATTAGGTCCACGAGCACTTGTGAAATGTGTCTTAGTTAAAAATGTGTAATCCAAAAAAATCCCTTTTCAAAAAAATTTTCATAACTTCACTATGCATAATTATTAATTTCAACATAGTTAATATACATAAGATAACTAACAGAAGATGAAAATTCCGAAAGCTTAGTCATTTGACTTTCAGTAATAAAACAAGCAATCTGCTGTGATTGATTGGCTGCTACGCACGAACTATGTCTTAGTGAAGCAAAATTGCGAAAAAAATTAGCTTTGCTCTTGATTACATTCGGTCAGCGAAGTATAGTTCTA
Organism: Ryuthela nishihirai; assembly: GCA_038380435.1. NCBI lineage: Eukaryota > Metazoa > Arthropoda > Arachnida > Araneae > Heptathelidae > Ryuthela > Ryuthela nishihirai. The sequence continues at coordinate 40,050,142 of JAWZYU010000011.1, read as the reverse complement.
AAAGCAGTCTGCTGTCCAAAAACGTTGTGAACTTGTTTGTATACTATTTTATGATTGCTGAGTTGATCAACTCAACGTGAAGGCTTCAGTTTGACACTATAGCAAGCAATTTACGAAGCTGAAAAAAACGGATCCGATTTTCATCACGGGAAGTTTTATATTCAGTGGCTTGCTGCATGCAAATTGAGTACATGTGGCATACTACAGATCAGAACAGTCGAGACAAATGGGCTCTTAAATTTTTTCTTAAGGCCCAGGTTGCGATGTGTCTATGAAAACAATGTTTCCGATAATTAAACAAAAATATTAAATATATTCTTAATGACGTAAAATATAAAGCTATTGGCCTAAAAGTTAAGGTATTTTTAGAACTTAAATCCGAACTACGATCTGAGACTTGACTGAACTACGTATCGGAACGTGTTCAGGTCGATTTTCAGCGTTACTTTCACCATTAGACAAGTTAATCTACGCCACTAAGACCAGGGAACACTGACAAGAATACAATCATCTTTCAAAATACTTTTATCACCTGAAAAAAAAATCACACTTCTTCTTTAGAGTTCAGTACTACAAAGGAAATTGTTTCATATTTGCTTGTTAGTGGAAAAATTTACACCCTATCTTGATTCAAAATCTTCATACCGAAAATTGCTTAAATATATGTTACACTGCCGACAGAAAAAAAACAATAGAAAATGAAATGTTTTCGTGATATTTTTGTTGCAATGTAATATACGAATAAATAAAATTAACCTATGCTTACAGGATTCTCATTTCAATCCGGCAGGGTTGTGTACAAAGAGGGCATTCAATTTCCGTCACATCACTGCGAAGTCTCTGCCTCCTAAATAAAATCAAGATTAAAACACACACCGAACAAAACACCCAGCAAACTATTTTTCACAAGTAGATTACTGAAATGATTTTTTGCTTATTTCCATTATTTTATCAACTCTATATAACATATTTAATTAAGTGCCGTTATATATCAACACTATTCGAATTTAGCTTACTTTTAGTTATAATTTAAGGCAAAATTTAGCATTTCATTGTGTAAAATGTTCAGAGCAAATTTAATTCAAAAATTCATCAGTAATTTAGCGTGATAATCATGCAGATTCAAAAGTTATGCTACTTAGGAATTTAAACTGTTGGGAAAAGAATTATTTTTGGTTTCACCCATTGCACTAAATGGTTAGAAAGCTAAAATAACGCTGGGTTCACGTTTAGGATTCGCTTAATGTATGGACTTCAAATCGATCAGCTATAACTAAATTTAACATAATATATCTAGCATGCTTCCAATTGTTCAGGAATCTGAATTACTTTTGGCGAATTCTGATAATTTTCATTAGAGTCTGTGTTAGGTTGTTGTGAGCGGCACTTTCTTACCTACAATGAACTAAATGACCTGGTCACAAGGATCCCAAGGCTCAGAGGGGGTAGGGTTCGGTTGTTTTACCTCAGAGGAGCACCTTTTTGTACACAATGGGATAAATGGCCAGGTCTCAGAGAAGGTTAAGAGATGGGGGGGGGGTTCACTGTATAGTTGTTGGGAGACATCTAGTAGCCTCCTGTCAAAGCCATCCAGTGTGTTCTTTAATGTCCACAGAGTATAGCTCTCCTGCACATGGGCCACGGCTTAACATCCCATCCGATGGACGGTGGCCTTTCCTAGCCCTTCAGTGTCTCCCTACTGACTCAGGACAGGGCAAGGCTGGGAGCTTTACGGTGATAAATCTCAAAGCTAGCCCAGGAGGGACTCAAACCTAGGAACTGGTATGCTACCAACTGAGCCACTCCCACCCCAGAGAGGGTGAGGGGAAGGGCATCCATTTGACAGTTGTTGAGAGACAGATAGAAGCCTCTTGTTATAGCCATTCGACAAATTCTTTAATGTACAAGAGGTATGACTCTCCTACCAAGGGGCCAGCAGTCCATCAGAGCTGCACAAGCTCATCAGTGTCCCTTTTCTGACCAAAGGCAGGGACGGAGTTCAGCGGAGGTAAATCTAAATGCTGACTCAGGTGAGACTCTCATCTGGGAACTTCACTTTAGGAGCCTTAGGGCACTCTACCAACTCTACCAACTGAGCTAACCTCCGCCACTTGACAAGTTTTTCTGAGGCCTTTAGGCACACTGTTCATAACCCTATTTACTAATCTGTGCTTTGCAGGTAACATGGCAATCAAAGCAGTCTTTCACTGCTCGAAGGTGGTTGCTGACTTTTGCCTAGCTTCACCATTACAAAGTCACACCATCTAATATATCCACGATACTCCTTAAGCATCTAGAATCAAAGGCATCAAGTTTCCTATTATCTAGCTTACAGAGAGTCCAGGATTCACTACAACAGAAAACTTTAGAAGGCATCAAACTATTGGGGAAACAAATTCTAAACAGTAAGAGCCACAGCCATCAAATTCGGTACACAGCTTCTTCTTATCGTGACTTGAAGCAATGGGTTTCGACAAAAAAATTATCCCTTCCTTCCCCCAAAAAAAGGAAGTGTGTGAGCGATTGCAGAGCCCAACAAGTTATATCTCAAAGGAAAACTCATGATGTGGGAAGTATCATTGGCTATCTCAAACTATGTCCTGTCGTTTCTCCCTCACCCCCGAAAAAGACAGAAGTTTTGATGTGATATACACAGAAATACGTATTTTAAGAAATTGAATTAAAGATCGGACCAAGGACGATAAAAATTGGATAGCATACTATCTGCAAAAGCCCATTTAAAATAGACTAGAAATTGAAATTTAGAGAATTGTGTGTTTTTGTTAATGAAATAAATTAATCAGTCAATCACAAATTCAACTTCACAGCCTTACTCGCAAATACTCTATAGTTGTTCAACAATCTTTTTAGTTTTTCAGAATCTGCCACACAAATTCTTAATTTATTTCCGTCCCCTATTTTTAGTACCGAAACTGAAAACAGTTCATTAGCAAAAACTGGTTATGTTAAAAACACTTACTTAATCGAATTTTTGTTGCCATGGTTTATTAATTGTAATTACAGAGGTCATAATGTATTTACTCTTTGGGATACAAATGTTATTCAATTAAAGACAGTTGGATGATACGTGATAATTATAAGAGAATTACATAACCATTTTGTAGATGCAGTTTTTTTTTTGTTTGAAATCGCTCTAATATTTCAGCTCCAGAGCTGGAATTTACAAATGTTAAAATGGCCGAAATATTAATCATTATACATAAGTGATAGAATATGCGTTTAATATAAGAGACAGCTTATTGTGAACAAATGATTGATAATTCTAGTTCTCAAGCTAAAATGCTACACATCTCAAAATAGATAACCAATATGGCGGCAGCCACTCCGACAGTTATCGCGTAAACATATATATATATCCCCTCAAGCAGCTGCTTGCCACAGAGGTCTGACGGGAGCCTGTCAGTTTATACGCCACAGTAGAAAGTCTGAGAGGATGGCGGGATCTCAGCAGAAAAACATCACAAACCTCCATGCCTTACCAGGGGCTCGAACCCAGATCCCTTAGAGCAGTAGCCAAGGGCGCTAACCACTCAGCACACGTGCTTATTCTACAAATTCAACTGTGATTTTATGATCAATAATAACTTTTCTAAACAGTGTCACTTTATTTAATGCTGAAACCTTTACTCAAAGGATTTTTTTTATAAATACCCGAAGAAAATTCAAATGTTGAAGTTCGCATTAACATTATTTCTGGTTGCTATAAATTCTATATGAGCCTAGATTCCATTAAATCTATATTTGCGAAAGAACCCATATTGGTTTGGTGGTTTGAGCAGCACTTTTTTTGCACACAATAGGCTAAATGGCCATGTCACAAGGACCCCAGAGGTACAGAGAAGGTTGGGAAAGGAGACCCAATGAACAACTAGCAGTCTCCAGTCAGGTATTTCAGCGTGATTTTTAACGTGCAAAAGGTGTGGGCTCTCTTGCACATGGGGAACAGGTCAATGTTCCATCAGACAAACAGCAGCCTTTTCAAGAATATCGATGTCGCCTTTCTCACCGAGGGCAGGGTGGGGATTAGCGGAGATAAATCTGGATTAAGGCACAGTTGGGACTCGAACCTGGGAATTGCAGATTACAAACAGGGCACACTACCAAATGAATCAACTTCCATCCCTCACATTCCGTAGATGGCAGCTGTAATAGGTTGGTGAAATTACACGGTTGAGCTGCAATTTCTTTTATAAAGTTATAAAGATTCAGGGTCCTATTCCTGATTCAGAGCTGTTTATTCACTATTCTTAGTATCATGAATTTCAGACGACCGAATTAGATACAATTTTAGTGAAAAAATACAAATATAATTTGTAATATATAAGCAAATTTTGTAATATCAGGAGTTATTATTCTTAAATATTAACTAAATTTGTATTGTCAATTTTCATTTGGGGAGTTGGTTTCCCAGCTTTCCTAACGCCAAGTATACATAACCTCCAAAATGCTTTTGTAAAACTGTTATATGATCTCAATGGTGTTCTCCACCATTAAGTACATCTCATTTCCACTATCAGAGAAAACTGCTGATGGCATATAAATAAAGATTAAATTATTAACACTAGCTTCAGAACGCAACGTTGAATTTAAAGAATTCCGAAGCTTGCCGTAGATATTCAGTATAACATCACAAAAAAAAGATATTTAATATAAACCAAAATAATTCTAATAATTAATTTAATGGCAATACCAACTCTTTCAAAAATTTTAAGGGAAAAATAAGGTCGCTGCTAATGCGAGATAAAGAAAGGACAATCTTCGAAAAACCTTCGGGAAAAGTTTATTTTAAGTGAAATAAATACTTCAGATAACAAGTTGCAATTTTTCACTAATCACAATATTTAATGTCCGTCAAAGCCTGTTAAGGCTATAAAGGTCAATGCAATCGACTGTGAGCTAAAACATCTGCGTTCAGTTGTTTTCAAAACTATTTTAACACGGGGAATTAAGTATAGTAAATAGAGTAACTCAGGTACAAAGAACAGCAAAGTTGGAAAAAAAGTACGAAAGATAAAAAGTAAAGAGATGTAATTATTCTTAGCATCATGAATTTGAGATGACAGAATGGTTACACGAATTAGTTACAATTATCATTCACTAATTTTCAGGGTATTTCTATTCTCTAACTCCTTTCTCAGTTCACCCGCCGTAACAAAAACATTTTCCAACTCAAAAACATTTTCCGACTGATCTAACTTAAAGAAGCCGTTCCGAAACTAATCACTTTGCCCTATTTAGCTGTTCTACAAAGCAAATAAAAGTCAAGACGAGTTTTAAAGATAAAGTTCTAAGGAACGGCTGGCTGCACATTTTCATGCCATAGGAAACTTGAATAACTAGATGAGATTACATGCTTGGACAAACACGTCTGTTGGAAAGTACTCGGAATGACATTGGATCCTTAAGGAAAAACTATTTATTGCATCTTTAGACACTAAAATTTTAGTAGTACAAGAAAAGATAATAAAAGTATCAATTTTTTATATACAAAATTTGAAGAGATTTTTCAATTATGCATAAAGCCTGCAGTTATTAATCAGCCTTATTTTCTGCTTACAATGATGAAGCAATGATATGCAGTCAATAAACAGTAGTATATCAGAGAAATGCCTTCTAGAGAGATTTTAACACTCTTCCGCTAATAAAAATATTACTTTTTTAAAAGTAGCCGTTTTAAAGTACAATCCTGCGTACGTTTATTTGTTGAGGAAGATGCTTCAGTATGCAAGTTGCAATAAAAACAAATTTAAGAACTTTGATATCATAAGTGTTCGTATATAAATATTCAAATTGCACTGAAAGAGAAAAGAAAAGCTCATGGGGATTGTATATATTTATAAGTTGTGAAGTAGTACCATAGCCGATTTCAAACTTATTTTTCGAATATGAAGTTACTCTTATACATCGATATCAAATTTAGATGGAAATTGCTTTAAGTCGGATGAAATAAGAATACACGTCAAGTAGGTTTTATCCTACCCCGCTCAAAGTAGGTTTTATCCCACCCCGCTCAAGACACGTTTTCCTTTAAATCTGACACATCGACATGAGTGACTTCATGACCATTTAACTGAATCGATATCGAGAAATTTATTAAGTAAACTTAATTTGTTTCGTTCGTCCGATGAAATGACAAACAAAACCGGAAATTAAAACAGAAAAATTTATTCCTGAGAATGAATCTCTCGCATCACCAGACAAGTCCAGCATCCACTAAGAGCAAGAATTTACATGCAGTAGTTTACAAGAAGCATGTAAACAACTTATAACAGAATTGAGGCTTAAATGAATTTAAGACAACTTATTGAATATGAAAAAGAGCAACATAAATACAGCCTGCTGGTTTTGTTCTATTTTTATCAGAAATTATATTTAACAGGGTCACTGGCAATTTCTGCGGGGCAATGAATTATGTTTCATAATACTAAACTGCTGTTTCTAGATTTTTAAAGTCAATATCTAACTAAAATAAGAAAAATTTGTGAGCTTTCTCTTGTTGATATTAATTGTGGATAAAAAGCAATGAATTCATATTTCACTTTACACGTGTTTTGGAAGCATATTTAACTAGGTATCCTGCAACCTGGCCAATTAAAATATCATATTAAATTCTTTATGGATAAAAAATATTAACAATTTCCTTAAAGAAGGTTGTAAAATATTTCGTCGATGTGCTAAAATGAAGGAATGATTAACGAAAAGTTTCCTTATCTGTTAAGTTACTGTACGTAAGTGCCACTTTATCGATAAATGAACGGCATGACGACAGACTACTTTCTTTCGCTGAGTTAATAGCTTTAACAGACTGTGGAAAGCTCTGCTCTAACACATTGAGTTGGGTTGTTTTACCTCTGAGCGGCTCTTTTTTGCACAATGGCCAGGTCACAAGGACCCCAAAGGCTAAGAGTAGGTTGGGGGAGGGGACCCACTGGAATAGCTGTTGGGAGACAGATGGTAGCCTCCCGTCAAGGCCATCCAGCGTGTTCTTTAAAGTGCACAGGATATAGCTTTTTCCCACACGGTGCCACGGCTTAACGTCCCATCTGATGGATGGCGGCCTTTCCAAGCCCATCGATGTCCTCTACTGACCGTGGGCAGGGCAGGAAATTTTGAGAAATAAATCTCAACGTTGACCCAACTGGGACTCGAACCTGAGAACTACAGATTACGAGCATGGCGCGCTACCGACTGAGTCACCCCGCCCCTCTATAACATATTGCAAACAGAAGGAAACGTTTAACGCAAAACTAACCATACTTGTTTTTCTGCCAATTTTAGTTACGAGGGGTGTTCAAAAAGTTCTTGACATGCATCTGCAGAACAAAAAAAATTGCAGACATCTACGCCAATTCTGGAATCTTTGGTGGGTATTCCTGTTGGGGAATAATCTACAACTCTGAATGAATGCATTTTACAAGGTCCTGCATCTTTGAAAAAAGCTTCCCAACCTTTAAATTTTTGTAAATAATTAAAAATCGCATGGTGCAAGATCGGGTGAATATGCAGGATTGGATAGCAGTGTGATCTTTTTCCTGCTCCAAATAGGCCGTAACTTGCCGCGTTTTTGTGAGCACTGGCATTGTCATGAAGGAGAACCTTTAACACGGCTGTTCTTGGACGTTACTCCATCTCCTTAATCATTTTGGGCAAAACAGAGTTGCTCTAGTGTTGGCCATTTATAGTCATTTTTTTTTTCAGGTAAAGTGTCCACGGCTACCACTCCTTGGAAATTGAAAAAAATTGTGAACATCTTCCTTGAGCGAAAGTCTTATAGGATTTGGGGGCGTGGTTCATCTTCCGTAACCCAAACATAGTTTGATCTTTCTGGGAGTTGTGATAAAAAGTTTCATCACCTGTGACAATGTCTGTTAACCGTTTGGTGCCACTATGTTCAAACATAGTGGGGTAACCATCGGGCACAGATCTTTCGGAACATTAAATGCTGATGAATCATTGTTTCCACACTATAAACCGATATACTGACATTTAAACATTACCTGAACGGTGATGTGCGGATTTTCCTTAATAAGTTCACGAACGACAGCAATGGGTCTTTCGTTGACAGCCTCCTTCAGTCTTACTGCATGAGGAAGGTCTTGGAAGCTCTGCTGTCCTCTGAATTTGCGCATCCATCCCGTAACAATTCCATATGAACTGGAATGATCCCCATATACTTATGATAAATCGGCATTAATTATTTTCGAATCGTCCCAAAGCTGCATCCTTGTGAAAACGTAAAATCTTTCCCGTCTTTAGTAGGCTCCATAGCAACGACACACAGATTTCGCAGACCGAACTTTATTCACTGCCAACGAAGAAAAAAATTATGATACGGCCTTTGTTTTTAACATGTAGTGACAAGTTTAGAGGAGCTTTCAAACAAGTTGTAGCTCATTAACTTTGGAAGAGTGCAAATCTACATACACGTGTTAAAACTTTTTGAATGCCCTCCGTACAACTGACTTAAATTACTTTAAAGTTTCATATATTTATGCCTGATATTTTCTTAAATGTTATATTTTTGAAAGTAATTTGAAGGTAGCTGCCGCCTTGGATGGCACGCCGAATTTGTAGAAAAATCGCGGCGAAAATTCTTTTTCGCAATTATTTTTCAATTGCTTTGTTAAGGCGATTATTTACCAGGTAGGCAGAAAACGTTAATTTCTGCTAGTAGCCACTGTTAGAATCTGTTCCTAGATGCTTTGAAGTGCCATTAACTTTCCAATGGAAAATTTAATATTTTCACTCTATCACGATATGAATGAATAAGGCATATAACCGAGAAAAAATTCCGAGAGAAGCAAATTTTTCAAAATACTGTTAATCATTGTGTCCTAGTTGTGCAGTTGATAAATGCACTTTCTCGGTTATATACCTTCTTGTATTTTTAGCAGTGAACCTAGCCAAAGCAAGTCACCTAAGATTGGCGTGTTATGAGCACCATCCAATCACCACTTTTGTCAAGAGCTAATCTATTATCTGGACTAAAACGTCTAAAAATGGTGACTTCCTTTATTTTCAAGTTCAAATAAAAATATTACAGTTGAACAAGCAACAGTTAAGGTTGAAGGGCCTGACTAATATATCTAGTATCCCTCATCCTCTACAAAATAGGAAAGTCATTCTACTTGGGCAAACGGCGATGTTCCTGTATGGCCATGGTCCACACAGGAAAATACGCCACAAGGCTGTTTTCCCAAGGTCATTCGAGTGTCGCTGAAAGGGAGGAGAGCTCAGTTAATGTACTTACATAATCGTACGTTCTTGCGTGTCTTTCTTTGCTCTTGGTGAATTTATTTCTCTGTGAAGTCTTTCATGTAATTTTTGCTTTTTTTTATCATATCGAACTGTGCAGTAGCAAACTACATGAGTAATCCTTCGAAGAATAAGTAAAACAATGTTTCATATATATTCGAATTAAAATAAAAATAAATAAAATAAATCCCCCCTCAAGCAGCTGCTTGCCAGAGGTCTGACAGGAGCCTGTCAGTTTATATGCCAAAGTAAAAGATCTGAGAGGATGGCAGGACCTCAGCAGAAAACAACACGAACATCCATGCCTTACCCGGGGCTCGAACCCAGGTCCCTTAGATCGGAAGCCAAGCGTGCTAACCACTAGGCCATGGGACGGCATATTCGAATTAGAAGCAAAAATTAGTATGAAGTGGGTGCTGCAGTTTCGACGTAAAGATAAATTCGATGCGCACATGTTGATACGTGGTTAACATTTTTCAATGCCTGTTAAGATCGATCGCCTGTAAGATTTATGACCCCGAACTCTCAGGACTACCTATGAAACTAAACTAAATAAAGCTATTCCAGATTAAAAAAAAACTGTCACATAAAAAATTCAGTCTTGTTGCAATAACCGATTCTACTCCGACCAAACGATTATGTCGCAAACCTATCGCTCTAAAAACCACCACAGTGTACCCAGTAAAAAAGTAGCATTATCTCAGGTAATCGATAATTTAAATACCTTGGCTTATACTGTACTAATTCATGCGAATAAGAATTTAAATCAGGGAGTCATAGTCTTCGCATTAAAAATTACGGCAACTGTTTCAAATTGCTATTAAAAACTAAATAAAGCCAAGGGGAAAATCTCTGATTTACAAACATGATTACGATCAAAACGAAAGCAGTGGAATAAACATAAATAGAAATTGATACAGCAGAATAAAAATTTCAGAATTAATCAAAACAAGAGAAAAAAAAAAGGGCAGACTTTTCGTTGAATAACTGCAAGAAAAATTTTCTTAGTAAATTGAAATCTGTATTTACGCCACGTCACATTAAATATTTTTTGGAAGGGATAAATTTTGAACCACTACTTACGGCTAATATAAATATTATATCTTTATTTTCATTCTGATTATTAACATAGTTGGTAAAACGATAAGTTGAAATAAAGATTTGGTGCTCTGATTCGACCGAATTTAATTTTAAGAGCAAGATCAGATCGGGATCTTTCTTAGATCAATCTCGATCATCAAGATTTCTCAGATCATCTAACAGAAATTCTATAGTAATTAGATATATATTATCATAGAATTTCTTTATTTTTTATTTATATCAATTATTAACTTTTTAGAGCAATTACTTAAATTGGAATTACTGCTATTAGTCAATTTCCTTAACTCTAAATAGAGAATGAATATTGTTAAAGATTCGTTCTCTATTTAGAGTTGTTTTATTTAGGTTTATTTATTAGCTTTATTTATGTTGAAATAGATTTCAGATCTTTAAATTGTCTTCAGTCACACTTTTCCAAAAAATGATTAAGATGATCCCGAGTTCTGTATCTGTTATTACTGACATAACACATAAGTGTACCTAATAAAGCGGCCGAAGAGTGTTTATCTATAGAAATAAATATTTCCCTGATAGCTAGATAGACCACAAACACTTAAAAAAAACTAAAATTGTAATTTTACACTTTTTCTGCCAACAGTAATCTGCTTCCCGTACGCTTTACCTTCGTCTCCCTACTGTGAAGTCAAAATGACAAGCCAGTGACGTCAAGAAATGTTTCCTCGCGGAGTAGCACCATCCTTCCTTTATTCACCCTGCTAGGTGAGGGTCTATGTGGATTCTGCATAATTCTGATACTGAGTTGAATATATGTATGCATTGTCTTTTATTTAAATCTTGTAAAGTATAATTAGGAAATTACCAAATAATGAATACATGGCTATATAAGATAGATAATTTCAAATATAAGGTATAAGTAGATAATTTCAAACGTTAGAAGATCAATGACTTTAGTTGTTGCAAAAGATGCAGGTGTATCATTTTTTTTTTCTCAATTTTAAGATTTATTCGAAAGTTAGTTTTTTGGCATCTGAAAAAGAGTGTTAAGATATACACTGAAGTGCCATTGAATTAAGGATAGGAGACACTATCCAAATTCAGTACCGCAAGTCCCGCATTTACGAGCATGCGTGGCTGAAACTGGTCTTTTATAGCTGTCAGCTTTGGCTTCCCCAAGCATTCGTCGTGAGAAGCGTAATGAGAAAGGCGTAGGATTTAGATGCATTTGACAGAGGGCATATCGTAGGCGCCTGGATGGATGGGACACTCTATCTCCGAAATTGTCAATGAATTTGGATTTTCTCATACAACAGTTTCAAGAGTGTTCCGGGAATATGAAAATTCCGGCAAAAAAACAAACACCCGGACAAACTGCAAAGGACAACCAGTCTTGAATGATCATGGGCTTCGCCATCTGACCCACATCGTACAGACTGATAGGAGCCAGACATTATCTGAAATCACCTCCCATCTGAACATGGGTTCCAGCCGGGAAATCAGTGCATGGACCATGCAATGCTCACTTCATCGTTTCATCTTCGGGGAATTGCCGACCTACGAGAGTCCCACTTCTAACGGCACAACACCAGGCTCAACTCCTTGCTGGGCTAAAAAACATCGAAACTGGCCCATCAAAAATTGGCAACGGATAGGAGTGATGAATCCCGATTTAAACTTAATCACGCCGATGGGAGGCTGAGGGTATGGCACCAACCCTATGAAGCCATGGATTCTGCATGTCAGTAGGAACAGTACAAGCTGGTGGTGGCTCAGTAATGGCCTGGGGTGTCTTCAGTTGGACGTGTGTGGGACCTTTCATAATGGCCTGGGGTGTCTTCAGTGGACGTGTGTTGGACGTGTGTGTACCAGAAGGTACGTGTACCGACAATTCTCAATGCATCCCGGTATGTAGAACTCATGGCTGACCATTTACACCCATTTATGGCCATCATGCATCCCAATGGAGATGGTATCTACCAGCAAGACAACTGTTCATCTCACAGGTCCAAGTTGGTTACTGCGTGGTTGCAGGAGCATTCTGCTGACTTTGAAATAATGAATTGGCCACCTAGAAGCCCAGATTTAAATCCCATCAAAAATCTTTGGAATACCGTCGAGCAGAGTGTTTGGGCCTGTGTCCCATCAGTGACGACCTTGAGAGAATTGGGGACAGCTCTGGAGGATGCATGGGTCACCATACCTGTGGAAAATTTACGCAAGCTTGTGGAGTCCTTGCCTCGTCATGCGCGGTCTTTATCAGGGCCAGATGGAGTTCAACATGTTACTAGGTTGTTATCCCTAATTCAATGGCACTTCAATGTAAATAGTGGTCTTTAAAGTTTACATGGGCAACCATACCCCTAGGTGGCATTTTATGAGCCGTGGACTTCCTGATCAAGCAATGCAGAGATCCGTGGACCTCCCCTGGTTAAACAATGCATAGTAATGAGTTGATTAAAATGCACATTGCACACAATTTTACACGATTTATCATTATTGTCAGTGAAAATCAACAAGTGAGGTTGCTTAACGATTAGCAATTTAATTAACAATTTATATTATTTTTCGGTTATAACGATGATTTGCTGATACTGATATTTAAAGTAGATTTGGGTAATAAATATATGGCATAAAAATATCTCCCATGAACTCAATTTTGAAAATCCCTGTTACAAATTTTTAGGTGCATCCAATGAAATCAGTCTGGAATTTTCAAGTATAAGATCTAATATTGATTTAGTAAAATCTATAGCAATTTGAGGGGGGAATTCAGATTCTGGAAATATATTTATTATCGAAATCTAAATATTATTCAAGAAATACATATTTTTATATTAATGTAAAATATTATTCCTGCGTTCTGAATTGCAGGAAAACACACATATACAAAAGCAACAATTATGCCAAATATCTCAAAACCCCCATGTAAATAGAAGTATTATCGTCGAAATTCAATACACAGCGAAGCAATTCCTTTACATATTGGTTTTTGATGATAACATGTTATGCAAAATGGTGCAAATTCGTTTCTTTTCGGTGCCGAATTCTTTTCTACAGTGGCCATACTGCGTTTGACAGATAGCCAAAAACAGAAGCCTGGAAGAGGTCAGACTCGGCAGACAGGCGCTGATTGGATTCTTTGCGATCTTTTAAGGCTCTTGAGACACGTGATCGATGAAGGGGGCATCTATATTTATATTCGTTGAATAGAAAAGAGCAGTTAAAACACAAACCATTGACAGGAGAATAATATATTTATTTGGTCTTCAGTAGAGCACAAAAAATTACCCAATGTAGATTTAAAAGTACTATCTTCTGTGTGTATATCGTAGCACATATTTTAATTTGGACAAAATTATCATTAACAATTTTACCTAAATAATTATTATTAATAATTAATACAATAATTTGTTTTTTATCTCATACACGAGATAAAAACAAATTATTTTAAATTTTTCCTCATTCTCATTTTCGAAGAATTCCAAAGTCCAGAAAGGCTCTCATAGTTGGATAGATATTGAAACATAGCATAACTTTTCACCTAATACTGAATCACCGAAACGCTAGGGCTGACGTGAATAATTTCGTCACAACATCCATCAATGTCAGAATAATTATGTTTCCGGTGTAATGCTTAATCAGCTAATTTCGGAGAAGTTGTATAGTAATTCGTCCAATAGCCTCGTAGAGGTCAATAGCGTGTTGATTAAAGGCAACAAAATGCAAATAATCGTATGCGACAGGCTAACTTCAAGGTCAGAGATTGATGGAAAAGATGAGCAAAATATAGCACGAAACAAAATAGGTTTAGAGCATCTAAGATCATAAAAAAACGAGTAAATTACATAACCTCCCCCTCAAAAAAAAAGACACTATAGTACAACTCGTTTACATAACTGTCTATAATTGCTGTAAAAGACACATTCGACCAGCTTCGATGTAGCAAGTTAAAAAAAGTCCGTTTTATAACTTTGAATAGTTCGACAGTCACTCAAAACTATTGACTGGGCGCAGATTGTGATGAATATACTGCATCTGCACTTTAATACGAGATCAGATATGCCTATCATTAAATAACAGTATACTCTAGATATGAGTTCGGGCTCAATCATAATTTAAATTTCAAATTTTTTCCCAATTGTGAAAATATAAATAAGAAAAAAAAATCTTTTGATTATAATTACAACTTTTAATCAACCTTAGGCAATTCGAAATAAGAATCATGCACTCCTCGATTTTTTTCCAGATTGGTCGGCTGGTTGGGGTTTTATTGCGCATTGGCAACAGAGGCCATAATACGCCAAATGAGATTAAAAAAAGAGAATAAAAGACATAAGAAACCCACAACCAAAGTTAAAAGCAAAAACTGTAAACGTAAAAGACGAAACCAATACACATATATAATACAAAAAGATAAAACGAACCCGGGTGTAAAATACCCAGGATGAACAAGGTATAAAAGTTAAAGTCATAAAATCACAATCTGCTAAAATAACCTGTATAGTGTAAAAAAGCAAAGACAGAAGGTAAAAAAGAGCCAGATAAAAGACGACCCAGTGTAAGGGGCTCGGACGTAAAATCATGGAAGTAGAAATAAAAACATCATTCAAATTTAAAAGCGGGACAGGAGATTAAAATATGTTTAATCGTTAAAATGGTGTCACAAAACTCGCACTTTGGTTCGTCGTCCGCCCGAAGAAGAAACGAATGAGTGATAAATGCGTGATCTAAGTGGAGCAGAGCAAGTACAACTTCCTCCTTGCGATTGCTGCGAAAATAAGACTGCCATGGTTTGACAATGGGCTTGATCTCAAAAATCGTATCAACCTGTTCAGATCAAGATCTCTGCTACCATGCCCGGAGCTCAATGGAAAAACGCTGCCAGAAGTCCAAGTATGGAACCGGCAGCAGAGAGTCGGATAGGAGTATGGCTGACTTGGCAGCAGCATCTGCCATGTCATTGCCCCTGATTCCGACATGACCGAGCACCCAAGAGAAGATGGTGTTTGTGGCTGCCACACGATGGAGCTGCTGGCGGATCTTGGATGGAGCTGCTTGGCAGAACAGGGTGAGGATGATGCCTCGCAGAGATCAAAGCGTGTAGCGAGCTAAGCGAGTCGGTGTAGAGGACACATTGATGATGACGCTTAGCTGCAATGTGGTCCAAGGCAATGCTGATAGCATGCAACTCTGCAGTGAAGATGGAACACTGCTGTGGGATCTGGTCTGCAATGATGGTATCACAGCAGACCACAGCCGATCCCTCTAAAATGCTGGACTGTCTGTGAAGGCAGGCAAGAAGTCCGGGTGCCCAATACGATGGCTGGCAAAGAGTTGCTGATACACACAGTTGGGTGTAAAGGCCTTCCCTGTCCTGCAAAGGGAAAAGTCGCAGGAAGGGGAAAGAGCGAGCCACAGTGGTAGTGGATCAGCTGTCGACTTTGAGATGCTATCGAGACAGGAGTTAATGTCATGCAGGTACCTTGGATTTTTTACAGATGTTCTTTCATTAAAAAAGCATTCTTAGCGTTTTCTCACGAATTTTGAGTTTCTACTAATTATTTTTAGTATTTTTCGTTCCAAATAATATTAAGTTTTAATTTTGTCTTCCAATAATTATTTTAATGTTTGCAATAGCCTATAATACGGACAGTTGCAAAAATAGGTTAGCGGTATGAATTTCTGTATACAAGTAACGATAAACATATAGAGTGGTCACGTAACTAGAAATTTCTTTCTCAACAACGATTATTATTATAAAAGTTGCGTATCCGAAAATTTTCCCAAATTCACTCTTCTGTACGAAACTATTTCTAATTACATTTAACCCTCTGAGGTCCAATTTTGATTATTTAACATGCAAAACGTCGGACTAAGTCTAACATAGGACCTCAAAAGGTTAACTATTATTAATCACTATCTTTTGAACGGTGAGAATAAAGCTAATGAAACAGATTTACCTATCTTCCTGTGTGACTTTTGAAGCTCATTTAATTACCTTTAATACCCTCTACTAATGACATTTTATTTAGTAATTTATTCGTGATTTATATTTACTTTCGGTTGTTTTTATTATTACTTTGGTTTTACTGTCTTAAATTTTCACTGAATATGTAAATCTAATAATTTTAATGCCATTCATTTTAGCCATTTATAAATCCAGTTTTTTTTTCTGTTAAACGAATAATTGAAATATTTTTTATAATAGTTACTAAATATTAACGAAATACAACTGCATAGCTGAAGATTTGTTCCATCTGTGTTTATTTATATCAATGTTCATGTGAATTTGCATATGTCAGGAAATATTTATATGTTTTACGATGTATCATATAAATTTTTTTCGTTAGAGAGCATAATAATTTCGGCCTTGGGATCGAAAATTTGAGTCCGAACTTATCTCTACTATTCAAGGCAATATAAGATAGCAGCAGAAAAAACTAACGGAACAAAGAATGCGACTTAATTATTGTATATTTGCTGTTATATATAAATGTGATAAATATTCGTACTATTTATGAATCAACATTGAACATCAGGAGCTACAACATTAAATCAGCCATTTTTAACTGCGGCAGTACTTGGCAGGATACAGAGGACAACTTTTAGTAATGGATGAAAAAAAATCAATATCTCTTAGAAACACACCAGGTCACCAACTATATTATCACAACTGATAATTGAGAACAATTCAGGATGGTTGGTATTTGTAACATCCGTCATTCTAGTAAGCACTGTACTATGGTGAGAAATGAATATTTTAATACTCTTATTACTTTACTACTCTATATTGCTATAGTTAGTATTTGCTTATAGTCAGTATGTTTATTATTATTGCTGTTTATACTTGTATTATTATTGCTATTTATACTTGTATAAAGCCGTCCCATGGCCGAGTGGTTAGCACGCTTGGTTACTGATCTAAGGGACCTGGGTTCGAGCCCCGGGTAAGGACGGATATATGTGTCGTTTTTCTGCTGAGGTCCTGCCATCCTCTCAGATCATCTACTCTGGCATATAAACTGACAGGTTCCTGTCAGACCTCTGTGGCAAGCAGCTGCTTGAGGGGGTATTTTTTTTTTATACTTGTATTATTATTATTATTGCTGTTTTGCTGTAGTGTATGAATGTAAAGAGCACAAAGCTGCTTTTTAAAAAAACATCGAGCTTTTGGACTATCGTCTATTCCAGACAGCCTCTCTCAACCTATATAGTATGCAGAAAGGAGGTTTGAAAAATATATAGAGAAATGCATGCAGCTATTCGTTAATTTTATTCTTATATTATTAATTATATTCATTTTATTACTAAATTAAAATGTTAATATTATTTGGAACGAAAAATATTAGAAATATTAGTAGAAACTGAAATTTCGTTGGTATCATTATAAACGCAAAGAGCCATTCATTTAGGATACAGAAACGCAAAAAAAAAATCAAAAGCCGCATGGTGCTTATTTTAACAACTAAATTGGCAGGATATAATGAGGATAAGGTTAAAATTATAATAAATTTTTTTTATATTTTTACTTAGCTTTTTTCATAAATAGATGAAATATTTGAAATTTAAATTATTCTGAGCCCAAAGACATTCTAGTATCATCATATTATATATTAACCGTAATTCCGGGCAGGAGGACACGTGTGAAGTCATCAGTGGCAGAAATTGCCAGTTTCCCCGGGTTCCGCAGCTACTTCAGCGATCACTGTCAAATTTTGGTGGGGTGGTCCAACACCTCCTGCAACTTAGTTCTAGCCCTGTTGTGGTAAGAGATTGAGTTTCTAGCTACCGTGGGTCGGGAGTGATACGTCGAAAAGCATCTGCAATTTCTGGGAGCTCTGCCTCGCCTACTTTGTGAATGGCAAAGTACGTGTGGAAAGCTATGAATGAAATTATCAATGGACATAGGTTTGGCTGGATTTAATTCTCATTGGGTTGTTTTACCACTGAACGACACTTATTTGCACACAATGGGCTAAATGAGCAGGTCACAAAGATCCGAAGGCTCAGAGGTTGGGGAAGGGAAACCACTGGAATAGCTGTTGGGAGACAGACGGTAGCCTCCCGTCAAGGCCATCCAACATGTTCTTTAATTCCACAGGGTATGGCTCTTCTTCACACGGAGTCACAGTTTAACATCCCATTTCATAGACGGTGGCCTTTCTAAGCCCATCAGTGTCACCTACGGACCGTGGGCAGCGCAGAGAGTTTTGCGGAGATATAATTCTAACTGGAGTGGTGGAAAGTTATGAATGAACTTATCGATGGGAAGTATTATCAGTATATTTCGTTTCCCGCCAACCTTTTGGCTGGGTATAACTAGTATATATACACTAGCGGAAATTGAAAAAAGAACACCACTAACAACTGAAGTGTAATCTATGAGATTTATTGAGCAGAAACACTTGTTGGGAAAGGTCAGTGATCACACAATTGTGAAGTGATTCAAGGTTTATTTTACCTTTTAATGAGTATTACATTTTACAGAAGACATTTTAATAAGGTGATGAACCTCCTCGAGCAGCAGTACAAGCTTCCAATCTGGCGTGCAATCGGTCGTAAAATTTCTGGATATCATGCTGGGGGATACTATTCCATGAGCTTTCAACTTGGACATGTAATTCAGCGATGGTCATCACCTGCCACGGTCCGCAGAAGTCTTTATCTGATCCAATCCCAGACATGCTCGATTGACGACAAGTCCTGAGAGCGTGCTGCCCAAGGGAGTTGGTGCACTGCCTGAAGAGCATGTTGAGTTGCCCAGGCAGAGTGTGGACAGGCGTTATTCTATTGGAATATTGCATTTGGGATTACACTCAAATATGGCAGGATGACTGGCTGTACGATGTCGCTGATATACATATTGCTATTCAGTGTACCCTGTACAAACACCAGACTTACGAAAGTGATAGCTAATCACTCCTCATAACATGATGCTCTGTGTGGGTCCTGTGTGTTGCTAGCGGATGCATGATGGTAGAAGCCACTCACCTTGTCACCTTTGGATGTGTAAAAGACCATCAGACACACTTAAACAGAATTGGCTTTCATTACTGAAGACCACAGACTGCCATTCTTCCCTCCAATGAACTTGTACCTGACACCACTGCAAACGTGCTCGACAGTGACAAGGTAACAGTGGTAACCATGCCAGCAGCACATGTGCCTGTAGTCCAGCTTCCAAAAGATGACTGGGTATCGTTCTTGTAGACACCCTTAGTAAGACAGATCAAATTTGTGACGCCGTACCAGTCCATTCTGCTGCCACCACCACCCTTCTGATACGCCGATCCTATCATGCATCTGCATGATAAGATCATACATCTGTTTTGCCCAGGACCATATCTGCGAGTGTGTGAATGCTTTTCTAACCATCGACGCCACCATCGTACCACTGCCGATACCTCTCATCCAATATGGTGTGCAATTTGACGAAAAGACCAACCTGTTTCCAGAAGACCCACTATACAACCTCACTCAAACGCTGTTAACTGAACCAATGTTGTGCGCCTGTGTTGTCCAGGAATAGTAGCTTCTTCAAAGAGCACTGAACAACATGACACAAGATGAATAACTTCTTTCTTCATGCCCTAGTCCTTAAATACACATGGCGTACATTTGCATATTGTTGTCCTCAGTGATATCATTATTTCATCTAATGACTTTCAATCTTGGATCACGGTTTCTGCTGCCCTTAGCTATTAACGTATTATAATATGATGCTCCTAAAGGAATTCCTTCCGGGTGTTCTTTTTTCAATTTCTGCCAGTGTATATATTTGATGTATTAAATTTAGGTATGAGCCCCAATCTTTTGTAGTGTGAGATCACTCAAACAATTAATGCTAAGACAAAAGGTTTTGGACCAATTGCTCCACACAACATAATTTCGCGAAGATTGGACCTACTGCCTTCAGATTTTCACACATTCAAGTCTACAAACATTGCAATACAAAAAAAATGTGCCTGCAATAAATTTCTTCAGGGCAATATTAGTTGCTGTAGCGCTTGGCAGATATCCAACAGTATACACCAAATAGTAGTGCACCACTTCCTTGTTTGATGAAAAGTTGGTATCATTTTTAACTGATTGAACATCTCGTAATTTCCCATATACTAAGTACTGCGACTGTTCGATCCCAAGTTTCATGTACGAGTTTATCCCCTACCACTCCATACTGCATTAAAAATTCAAGTCCTTATCTGTAACAGAACTAGATTAAGAACCCAAAAGCACCATATTTCACTATTTTTATTGCTTAATGTTTCAATCCTAGACCCACCCCTGTAAATTCCTACATACTTGACCCACCAGTCCCAAACTTCCCGTATGGGTTTCTTCGTAGACACCCTATGTTACATTAGAAATTTAAGCCTCTACCTATGACAGAACCCGAGTTGAAAAGCAATTTGATTTTTACATCTGATTTCAAAACCTGCAACCACTTTTCCCCATTTCTATTTGTAATTTAGAATTTTCATTTTCGACCATACCATCGAATTCGGTGAGCTGTACATGCAGGTTTAAATATCCAATACATATGGGAACAATAATTGTTAAGTATTATTTTATGAAAAGCTATATGATGGTGAGCTTGTGCAGCAAATTGAAGTATGCGGCCTGGAAGAATGGTATGTGTTTAGAAGTTAAAACAGCTGTCTCAAAATTTTTTTTCACAATAATTCATTACTTTTTCTATCCTTTACGTAGGTTTCTGATTTCAATTATTCGTAGATTTCATCTTTTAATATTTCAACAGAAAATATTATTAAATTTGCTTGAAGTCATTGTTCTATTAACTTTTCGGTGAAAAAACTTAATTTTCCCGCTTTTAGTTATCTCAGAATAATCCATATACAACGAAGAACCAAAACATAATGACTAGTGTGTCATTATGCAAATCGAAGCAACTGCAGGTAAATGATGGCGCTTGTGAAGGTCATGGAATGGCAAAAATAACACCTGATACTGAACTGTGTTAATCAGTGCTATTCTTGTTTTTCAGATGGGAAAGGCAGCGACTTTAGTGAGTTTGACAAAGGCCAAATTGTAATGGCCAGATGAGTGGGTCAGAGCATTTCCAAGACAGCAAGGCTTGAGCGGTGCTCACAGTCAGCCATGGTTAGTACCTTCAAAAAGTGGTCCGAAGAGGGAAAAACCACAAATTGCCGGCAAGGTATGGGCTGACAACGTTCATTGATGCTAGAGGTGAGTGAAGGCTATCCCATATGGTACGAGCCAACAGAAGAGATACTGTGGCACAACACGCCCGTAATTTGAATGCTGGTGAGGGGAGTAATGTGTCACAACACACAATACATTGAACCCTGCTGAAAATGGGGCTGCATAGGCGCAGGCCACTCCGAGTGCCCATGCTAACCTCAGTTCACTGTCGAAAGTGCCTACAATGGGCACATGAGCATCAAAACTGGACCTTAAATGATTGGAAGAAGGTCGTCTGGTCCAATGAATCTAATTTCCTGTTGCACCATGTGGACGGCCAGGTACGTGTGTATCTTTTACCTGGGAAAGCTGGGCACCAGGATGCACCGTGGGACAAAAAACAAGCAGGTGGAGGAAGTGTAATGCTTTGGGCAATGTTCTGCTGGGAAACTCTGGGTTCAGTTATTCATGTGCAGGGTTGGGTTGTGTTGTTGTTGTTTTACCTCTGAGCGGCACTTTTTTGCACACCATGGGCTAAATGGCCAGGTCACATGGACCCCGAAGGCATAGAGAAGGTTGGGGGAGGGGACCCACTGGAACAGCTGTTGGGAGACAGATGGTAGCCTCCCATCAAGGCCATCCAGCGTGTTCTTTAACGTGCACAGGGTATGGCTCTCCCGCACACGGGGCCACGGCTTAACGTCCCATCCGACGGACGGCGGCCTTTCCAAGCCCATCGGTGTTCCCTACTGACCGTGGGTAGGGCGGGGAATTTTTGCGGAGATAAATCTCAATGCTGACCCAGCTGGGACTCGAACCTGGGAACTACAGATTACGAGCCTGGCGCGCTACCGAGCCACCCCCGCCCCTTCATGTGCAGGAAATTATGATGTCTACCACCTACCTAAACATCATTGCAGACCAGGTACATCCTTTCATGGCAACGATATATCTCTCTAGTAGTGCCTTCTTTCGGCAGGATAATGCACCATGCATACTGCCTGGATTGTCGGAAAATAGTTTATGGAACATGAGGAAGATTTACAGGTATTGCCCTGGCCTCCAAATTCCCCAGACATCAATAAGTTGTTGTTTTGGGTTGTTTTACTTCTGAGCGGCACTTTTTTGCACACTATGGGCTAAATGGCCAAGTCACATGGACCCCGAAGGCTCAGAGAAGGTTGGGGGTTGGGTTGTTTTACCTCTGAGCGGCACTTTTTTGCACACCATGGGCTAAATGGCCAGGTCACAAGGACCCCGAAGGCTCAGAGAAGGTTGGGGGAAGGGACCCACTGGAACAGCTGTTGGGAGACAGATGGTAGCCTCCCGTCAAGGCCTTCCAGTGTGTTCTTTAACGTGCACAGGGTATGGCTCTCCCGCACACGGGGCCACGGCTTAACGTCCCATCCGACGGACGGCGGCCTTTCCAAGCCCATCGGTGTCCCCTACTGACCGTGGGCAAGGCGGGGAATTTTGCGGAGATAAATCTCGACGCTGACCCAGCTGGGACTCGAACCTGGGAACTACAGATTACGAGCCTGGCGCGCTACCGACTGAGCCACCCCCGCCCCAAGGTTGGGGGAGGGGACCCACTGGAACAGCTGTTGGGAGACAAATGGTAGCCTCCTGTCAAGGCCATCCAGAGTGTTCTTTAATGTGCGTAGGGTATGGCTCTCCCACACACAGAGACACAACTTAAAGTCCCATCCGATGGATGACGACATTTCCAAGCCCATCGATGTTCTCTACTGACTGTGGGCAGGGCGGGGAATTTTGTGAAGATAAATCTCAATGCTGACCCAGCTGGGACTCAAACCTGGGAACTACAGATTATGAGCCTGGTGTGCTACCGACCGAGCCACCCCCACCCCAGACAGACATCAATACAATCGCGCATCTGTGGTTTGTGTTGGAACACCATATCCAATCTGTGGCACCTCAAACACGTAACATACAAGAGTTATAGGATCTGCTGATCAGGTGTTAGTAATAGATACCATAAGACACCTTTAGAAATCTTGCAGTGTCCATGCCTCACCAGGTAAGAGCTGTTTTGGCAACATATGGAGGACCAACATCATATTAGGCAGGTGGTCGTAATGTTTTGACTCTTTGGTGTATGCATTACTTCACAAGCTCCATGTAATTTCATACTTAAACTTTGGAAAATACAAAATGAATCTATAAGCTAATAATAAAAATAAATACCCCCTGAAACAGCTGCTTGCAACAGAGGTGTGACAAGAACCTGTCAGTTTATACACCATTGTAGAAGGTCTGTGAGGATGGCGGGTCCTCAGCAGAAAAACAACGTAAACATCCATGTCTTACCTGGGGCTCAAACCCAGGTCTCTTAGATCAGTAGCCAAGCACGCTAACCACTCAGCCATAAGCTAATACAAAACATAAAAAAATGCTTAGTAACCATTGAAAATTAGTTGCGTTGCTCACAAATACCATTTTCTTGAAATCTTCGTAACTTGTTGATAACATATTCTGCTTAACATTGTTTCATTATTATTTAAATTGGCATTTCCTTTTTTTTCCCCTTAGATCCATTTTGTGGGATAAATAGTAATGCTACTTAAATCAGCCTGATTTAATTAATTATCCTGACTTAACCCAATCAGGTGGAGCGGTGAACTGATCCTTTATATTATTGTATCAATAACCAGACCTATCTATAACTCAATTTGCTGATTGGTTTTGGCTACCTTCCGCTTCTTTCATTATCTTAAGAGTTTTATAATTTAAATTAATCCCTCCTCACTCTCACCTTTGCGATCTAACAGGATCACAAAAAAAAAATCCTCATCATACATAAATCCTTGGAGAGGAAGAGTTCCCACTAGGACACTACTGAAGCATTCAGGTCGCAAACTCCATGTCAGACACTGCATTAAGAGTCTTTATGATGTACTAAAATATGGTCATATTCATTAAGCAACTTTTACCTTCAAAGCAATCAGCACCCGAAAATATCGACAAAGTTTCGAGGACATCAAGAACATCGACTATAAATGTCAAAATTACGTTAATTAACGAGGAAACGACATCCCCTGAGACACTAATTTAGTACACTTTACGAAAACTATATTCTTTTAGAACTTCAGAAGAATAAATTAGTCATTTATCGTATTTCATGGTACATAAAATGGCAGTCCCTTACTTTGCTAGTGTTTCCAAGGACCTTGTAGAATTACATAAAAGTCATTCGTCATCAGCAACGTTTATATCTGACAGTTGTAACAATTGCTACGAGCGATTACGAACTTCTTTTCGGCCACTAAGCGTTCAATTGTGCCACGAGAACTTCATTAACGAAGCGTGCAGCAATCACGACTTGAAGAATTCAGTTTCGTGATCAAAAATCAATTACTTCAGGTCTGCCAACAATATTCGATTGTCCATCATTGAAGACCATTAAAGTTTCAATGTCTTAGTTAATGACAAAGCACTTATGCGCAAACGCAACACATTTTAACAAAATCGTTTACTCTCTTATGACACCTCAGGTCACTGTCGTTGAAAAGGGTACATTATGGTGCAATCTAATACAGAGATGCAAGTACAAAGTAGTTAAAATAGCCAGCAGAGAAAATAAGGTTCCATTACTACAACACACAACAATCTTTGTATGAAACTTCCACTGTTTCCACAATATAGACTAACATTATTTTAACACGTGAAATTCATCACTAAATAATGTACAATTAAAATGAGGTAATTTCACGAAAGAACACTAATGTGTGGCTGAATATATGATAAATTTCATTGATTGGTAGTTAACTTGAATTACTCTTTTCGTTATTATGGCAAAAATGTAAGTATCTCACAAATTCAAGACATAAATTTCATTATCCCCTAAAAAAAAAAAATCAATCCATTTTACTTTGCTCAGCTTTTTACTTCATGCATTATTTTTGATAACAACTACAAAATTTTCCATTTTACTAACTAGTTTTAAAGTTTAGTTCAATCGTTATTTCGTCAACTATGTATAAAAATTACCATTATCATTGGTTTCTTAATCATAAGAGACGGAAAAATGAAACAGCTCCATGTTATATAGAGAGCGAGTTTAATAGTGAATAATTCTTAAAAAAGTTATTGACGGGAAATTGCGACTGATTTAAAAAGTTAATGAGCCCTGAATGATTGAATTAATAAAATAATAATTAATTAATTAAAGTTCTAATTGACTCGGCGTAACAATAGAACTGTCCTAACAATGAAATGGACAGTTGGGTTGTTTTATCTCTGAGTGGCACTTTTTTGCACACCATGGGCTAAATGGCCAGGTCACACGGACCCCGAAGGCTCAGAGAAGGTTGGGGGAGGGGACCCACTGGAACAGCTGTTGGGAGACAGATGGTAGCCTCCCGTCAAGGCCATCCAGCGTGTTCTCTAACGTGCACAGGGTATGGCTCTCCCGCACACGGGGCCACGGCTTAACGTCCCATCCGACGGACGGCGGCCTTTCCAAGCCCATCGGTGTCCCCTACTGACCGTGGGCAGGGCGGGGAATTTTGCGGAGATAAATCTCAACGCTGACCCAGCTGGGACTCGAACCTGGGAACTACAGATTACTAGCTGAAATGGACAGTATTTGCCCGATACCAGTATGAAATCTTCAAACAACAATCGGCTACGGCCTACAGTAAATATTCTTACTTTATTAAACTACTCTTAAATGACCCTCTATTGTCTAAATTCCTTTCACTCAATTTACACTCCATAAGTAAAATAAGTTTAAAATTGTGCACTTTAAAAAAAAATTCGTTTATTTTATTCTGAAATTTTTTTGGGGAAAAACCACCCTTTTAAACTTATGAAGAAATAACTTGCACGAAACTGTAGTGGCAGATTAAGCTCGTGCAGTCTACTGAAGAAATATGAAGCAATTTCAACTAATAAATTCAAGATGAAAGACAACACTAAAAAACATCCATGCCTTAGTCCCTGTGATCAGTAGTTAAGCACGCTAAACACTCGGCCACCAGGACAGCACCACGTGGATAAGAAAATTCTAAATACACGGTGCACGCTGTTGACTGGAAAACAATTTTAAAATACATCTTAAACTCCCAGTCTGGCTTGGCTGAGTTAGGTACATAAAATGCCATTCTTTAAGTTGCCAATTAAGCAAGCCATTTTAACTCGTTAACGTTTGCTTGCTCTGCGATGGAGAGAGAGTAAACATGTTTTTGCTTATCTAAAAAAGAAGGGTTGTTGGAATTTGCTTACTAGGTTGATAACCCAAAGCAGTGTTCATTTTAGTTTTTCCTCCGACAAATGACGCATCGCTAACAGACGCGACGTAATTGATATATCAAAGACCGGGTTTACTGTCGCGTAACCACAATGCTTTGAAAATCCAATGTATGAATCACAACCGATGTTGACAGTTCAGGGTATGATATGAACTGAAAGTCCACATACAGCTCACCTTCCTCTTCAAGTCGTCCCTCAACGGCAAAACCATATATGGGCGTACAAAGTGATTAGGTATATATGCCCAGTGAGAATGAAAAATTGCGTCAGTGCTTTGGTTTCCCCAAAGCACCGAAGCTTTGAGTTGTTTGAGTTGTTTTACCTCTGAGCGGCACTTTTTTGCACACCATGGGCTAAATGGCCAGGTCACATGGACCCCGAAGGCTCAGAGAAGGTTGGGGAAGGGGACCCACTGGAACAGCTGTTGGGAGACAGATGGTAGCCTCCCGTCAAGGCCATCCAGCGTGTTCTTTAACGTGCACAGGGTATGGCTCTCCCACACACGGGGCCACGGCTTAACGTCCCATCCGACGGACGGCGGCCTTTCCAAGTTCATCGGTGTCCCCTACTGACCGTGGGCAGGGCGAGGAATTTTGCGGAGATAAATCTCAACACTGACCCAGCTGGGACTCGAACCTGGGAACTACAGATTACGAGCCTGGCGCGCTACCGACTGAGCCACCCCCGCCCCAGCACCGAAGCATTATTTCATTCTTTGTCTTTGCGGACACAAAAACAGATTTACACTTAATAAAATTTATCTTGCATTTATCAAATATAAAAGCAAAACAATTAACTGATTGTTCTTATCAAACCCATTCACTTGATTCATCTAATGGTTGGATAATAAATTGTAATGCTTCAGAAATTCCTATCTACAAATAAACAGATATAAAAATAAATTTAATTTTTTTGGAGGGAGGGTGTGTGAAAGAATCAATTTCAGTTTCTTGTGGGGTTTCACAATAATGGCGTAAAATTCTAAGAATTATACGTGTTGTTCACGCTTGCGTGTTTGGCTACAAAAATAATAAAAGCAATGCATTATGCGGGGTAATAGAGTATTTACAATAGTACATACTGTGAACGAGTGGCGAATTCAGGAACACTCCCCCACCCCTCCAAAAAAAATACAGAAATATTGACTTGCATCCGGGTAGGTCCGGCCTGCGCCACACCCATGGATCTGCCATTGACTATGAAGTGTTAAAATCATCTGATGAAATGATAACTACCTAACAGTTGCACAGCAGAACCCAACTGCTTGCCAAGAAGCAAAAGAATGATAAATAATTCCTATATAGTAATATACTGTTGAAAGCCGGAGATATGTTCCTGAAGAAGAGATTTTATCAAATCATTATAACACTTGATAATGAGATTGTTCCTAACATTGCTACGTTAAACTTAATTTAGCTAATGGCATATAAAGGTAATCTATAACATATTCCTCGATGTTTATTACTTTGTTTCAGGAGGTGGGGGTGGCTCAGTCGGTAGCGCGCCAGGCTCGTAATCTGTAGTTCCCAGGTTCGAGTCCCAGCTGGGTCAGCGTTGAGATTTATCTCCGCAAAATTCCTCGCCCTGCCCACGATCAGTAGGGGACACCGATGGGCTTGGAAAGGCCGCCGTCCGTCGGATGGGACGCTAAGCCGTGGCCCCGTGTGCGGGAGAGTCATACCCTGTGCACGTTAAAGAACACGCTGGATGGCCTTGACGGGAGGCTACCATCTGTCTCCCAACAGCTGTTCCAGTGGGTCCCCTCCCCCAACCTTCTCTGAGCCTTCAGGGTCCATGTGACCTGGCCATTTAGCCCATGGTATGCAAAAAAAGTGCCGCTCAGAGGTAAAACAACCCAACTTTGTCTCAGAACGTAAGCCCAAACACTAAGGAGTAAAATGGTGAAATTTTGAACAATGTTTTTCGTCAAATTCCAAGTCGCGAAAATTTCATTAAAATAAATCAACTAGGAGCCGAGCACCCCCTCACGCAATTACTTGCCATAGAGGTCTGACAAGAGCCTGCTATTTTAATATGCCACAGTAGAAGATCCGGGCGGGACCTCAGCAGAAAAAACAACACATCCAGGAGCTCGAACCCAGGTGCTTTTGATCAGTAGGCAAGAGTGCTAAAACCACTCGGCCACGGGACGGCTGATCCATCGTTTATAGACAATGAAAGTTCTGTTCGCTATGCTTTGGAGACCTCTTACGATTTCACAACCAAATTTTGCATGATGGGTCATGAGATCAAGAAGGTTTTGTTCTGTGTTTGACGTAAGGGGTGTGCCCCCCCCCCCCCCCCACCAAAAAAAAAAATGAGACCTCCTAAAGGAATAAATGGTAAGAGCTAGGACCACTAAATCCGGTATAATTTAAAACATTAGTTTTCAAACTTCATTCAACAGCGATTCAAATTACGAGCCTAACGATTTAGGGCTCAACGGTCGGCAAAGATTAAGCTTAAGAACGATTACGTTGTCCCCACTCCCGTCCAACCGAACGTGTGTATAAATACCATTTTCAGTTTCTACGCCCTCCTAAGAAACTAATCACGTCTCCCACATTTTGGAATCCACTAACTTAAAGCAACATAAGGGCACTTCAATCTTTTTCATAGAGAACCTAACCCCCGCCCCCCAAAAAAAGAGGGGGGGGAATACATAAACAATTGCGAAGCGTAACAGTTGTATGAAAAATGAAAGCTTCTGACGTATGGTAAATACTTAAAACTATGTCCTTTCCCTTCTGCTCCTCCCACACACAAAAAAGTAGAAAGTTTTATCTGGATTGATCGTAACGAGATGAATGTCAAATTAAAGCTTGTGACACGGGGAATGTCACCTATTTTATATTACAGAGTTCAGTTTGGATTAAGAACAAGAGCAGCGCCGAATAAATATGCTAGTTGATTAAAAAATAAATCAGGATATGCGCAAACACACAATACATTACAATATCATTGCGTTTCGATACAATTTCATGAAAATTAATAAAATAAAGCACAATGCAAAATAATACTAACAATTACAGTAAAATTTTGAAGGCAAGTTCCGTTGATAGTTCTTTAATTCCTTTATGTAGATCTGCTTTTCAGTTATTCCAACGAATCTATTTAACACGTAGGAAAATATTAATACTGAATACAGCCATTGCATGCGGTCTCAAAAGTACGCAAGGGTTAGATTCCTGGTACACTTATGTGAGTTGGAATTCCCCTATACAAAACTATTGTAAAAATACTAAGGTAAAACTACACGAAATCCTATAAGCCATGTACACGTGTAAACTTTTTCTTAATTTAAATGTACATAAATCTTAAAGTGTAAATGTTATAAACTACTATAACTGAACGTTATAATTTTCAGTTTTCAAAGGGGTTGGGTTGTTTTACCTTTGAACAACACTTTTTTTGTACACAATGGGCTAAATGGACAGGTTAGAAGGTCCCCAAAAAGCTGAGAAGGTTGGAGGGCCCCAATGGATAACTGTTGAGAGACAGATGGTAGCCTCCCGTCAAGGCCATCCAGCGTGCTCTTTAAAGTGCACAGAGTATGGTCCCCTGCACACGAGCCACGACTTAATGTTCCATCCGATGGATGGCGGCCTTTCCAAGGCATCAGTGCCCTACTACTGACCGAGGGCAGGACGGGGTATTTTGCGGAGATAAATCTCGACGCTGGCCTAGGCGGGATTCAAATCTGGGAACTGCAGATTACGAGCCTGATGCGCTATCGACTGAGCCGCCCCTTCTCAAAATTGAGAAATCAATAATGTACTCATTTGAAGTGATTAATGTACAACCGAAAATTATCTCATCCATATCATTTCTGTTCGGAGTGGCATTATATTTATTTTATCAATATACAGAGCCACGCTAATA
The DNA here is from genome assembly GCA_038380435.1 of Ryuthela nishihirai. Taxonomy (NCBI): domain Eukaryota; kingdom Metazoa; phylum Arthropoda; class Arachnida; order Araneae; family Heptathelidae; genus Ryuthela; species Ryuthela nishihirai. The sequence continues at coordinate 40,019,488 of JAWZYU010000011.1, read as the reverse complement.
TACAACCAAAAACATGTGCATGTAAACGACAGTGGAGAGGCGAACAATTTTAGTCGTACTTTCCTTACTATTTATAGAATTTGTCACGCCCCCTCCTTTACTACGTCCATCATTAACAGATACGTTTATATTCTTCTAATAACAATAATTGTCATTAGATATGTTTGATTAGTAATATGAATTAATTTTAATGCCATTACTATATACTATACATACTACACTAAAGTGCCATTGAAATAGGGATAGGAGACGTTATCCAAATTTAGTACTCGGTTGTTCTCGGGTTGAAAATACAAAATGAATAGAATTTCTAAATTCAATCAATAAAGACAAAATACACATTTCATCCTCATGAAAATTACCATACCTAAGATAAAATGTAGCTGATATTGCAATAACTAAATACAAAAATGCTTAAAAGCTGATGCTTGAAGCGACATGAGTAGGCGCATTCGAGAAATATACTTTTTGCAGCTAAAATTAAGACCTCATTTTGCAGACCAAGACTGAAATTTTTTAAAGAATTATACACAGAAAGTGATATCAGACTACTCAAATACAATTTCAAGTAAGATTAATAAAAATAAATAAATAAATCCCTCCTCAAGCAGCTGCTTGCCACAGAGGTCTGACAGGAGCCTGTCAGTTTATATGCCAGAGTAGATGGTCTGAGAGAATGGCAGGACCTCAGCAGAAAAACGTCACAAACAGCCATGCCTTACCCGGGGCTCGAACCCAGGTCCCGTAGATCAGTAGCCAAGCGCGCTAACCACTCGGCCATTACATTACCCAAAATTCTGCATCAAAAAAATACTATTAATTCTATATGTTCTGTTATTTTACACCTTGAGCAGCACTTTTGGTTCAAACAATAAGCTAAATGGCCAGGTCAAGAACCCCAAGAGCTCAGAGGTTGGGAGAAAGGGGCACAACTGGATAGCTGTTAGGAGACATATGGAAGCTTCTTGTCAAAGGCATCCAGCATATTCTCCAACATGTACAAAGTATGGCTCTCCCACACAGGGCCATAGCTTAAAGTCCCATCGGACAGACAGCTGCCTTTCTAAGCCCAACAGTGTCCCCTTTCTCACTAAGGGGAGATTGGGGTTAGCGGAGTAATCAACATTGGTCCAGTTGGAGCTCAAACCTGGGAACAGCATATTACCAAATTCCAATACATATATTGCATATTCCATATACACATATAGAGGTAACCAATCGCCACCTCTATATACACAGTCATATCAGAATAATATGACCACCCATAGAATCACAGTGTATCTACCCAGGCGCATCACAGAGTGCCCATTGACAAGGTTGATCACACGGAAATATAGGCGCCCAGCCAGGACAGATGAGACATAGTGCGTAACGTGAGCACAATGTGCATAGGTATTGATTTGATGGACATTAAAAAAGGAATGATCATCGGCTACCACTCCAAGGGTGGAAGCATCTTGGAAACAGCAGACTTTGTGGACTGTTTGCGAGGTGCTTATTGTAAGGGTGTACCAAGAACGGACCACTGGCACACCAAGTACCTCCAGATGTCATAACTGTGGATCCCCAAAGACCATTGACCCCAGAGGAGAATGTTGCCTCTGTCGAAAAAGGGCAATCGACACGAAACAGTGCATCAATTGACCACTTAAAAGAACGCTGGGGCACCCAGGTACGTGTCCCCGATAACAGTAGAGTGAACCCTGTTATGCATGGGTCTCTGGAGTCGATGCTGCGTAAAGGCACCCATGTTAACCCAGGTCCATCAGCAATGATGCCTGCAGTTCGCACAGGACTACTATCATTGGACAGTGGAAGAGTGGAAAAAGGTAGCCTTCTCTAATGAATCGAGATTTATACTCCACAGAAATGACAGGCAGTAGCAGATACGGCATCAGACACATGAGAACCAACAACCAGACATGCTTGTTGGTCAAGTACAGGTCAGCAGTGTGCATGTTTGAGGGATGTTTTCCTGGTATGACCTGGGACCACTGGATGGGTCCCTGAATGCCAATGGCTACCTGTTCATCCTCACTGACCACATGCATCCCTTCATGTTGGGCATTTACCCTGGTGGTGATGGTTTCTACCAACAGGACAATGCGCCCTGCCATGTCGCTAAGGTGGTGTGTGACTGGTTCCAGAAACACAACAGTGATGTCTCTGTTCTCCTTTGGCCAGCGAAATCGCCTGACCTCAATCCCATAGAGCACTTGTGGGACCATTTGGATTGACAGGTTTGGCATGCAGATCCACAACCACATCATCTCCAGAACCTCTGTGCTCTGTTGGAGTCCGAATGGGCACGTGTGCCTCTAGCAACCTTCCAGGCCTCACTGCGTCAATGCCACGCAGTCTCATCACTGTTATCCAGCCAAGGGTGGTTATTCCCATTATTAAGTAGGTGGTCATATTACTCTGATACGACTGTGTATGTATATAATGCATATAGAATGTTATGAATTTTCAGGGTTGGGTTGTTTCAGCTCTGAGCATCATTTTTTGCACACAGTGGGCTAAATGGCAAGGACCCCAAAGGCTCAGAGAAGGTTCTTGGGAGGGGACTCACTGGACAGCTGTTAGAAGACAGATGGTAGCCTCCCATCAAGCCCACACTGTGTTCTTTAACCTTTTAACACCCAAGAAATCTGAGAAAAAGGTAAATAAAAGTCTTGAATAAAGACAAAGAAATAACACTATTCGAACTAGTCCATTTCAAAATCTCGGCCATTTTGGGCTGTTCTGAGCATTACAGAGTTAATGTGTACAGAGCATAGTTCTCCAGCACACAGGCCATGGCTTAACATCTCATACAACTGACAGTGGCTTTTCCAAGACAATGGTGTCCCCTACTGACCAAGGGGGGCAGGGGGTTTTGAGGAGATAAATCTCAATGCTGGCATGACTTGGTCTCGAACCTGGGAACTACAGATTATGAGTCTGGCATGCTACTGAATCATTCCCACCCTTAAGAATTTTCAGGAACATGAAATGTAATTTGCATATCTTTCATGAATTTCTCAACTTTCAACACTGAGAGAGGAAATGGTAAATGCAAATATTCCAAAATACATGCCTGTTTATTTTAACTTGCAAGTTTCTTCGGAAATGAATACATGAATGGACAAAGAATAATTTGCATACTGAAAGTATAATGCAAAGGCATGATCATCAACAAGTGGTGGAGGGGCAGCAGATCTGAAATATAATTTTCTTTAAAAAACTGGAGTATTACTGTTTTTTTTTTTAATTAGCCTTTATTATAAAGGTTTTATATAATTTTTTTGCTAACAAAGGTGTATTTAAATAAAAAAATATTTTTGGAAACATGTGAATTATCCTATTTTGGTTGATGATTAAACATACTGGAAGAAGCGATGCCCATTATTTAATAAGAAAATTGCAATGGCATTCTTCCAAAGAATGAAATATCATAATACTCAAATGCATCTCAAATAATGCATATCACAGACACTTTTACCCTAAACTTCCCTGATGTTGTAGGTAAACAATTTTGCTATTGTTGTAATGAACTTGAAAGGTGCAACATTAGGAATGTCTCTTAATGTGCATTTAAGCCCAAGTTGGGCAGTATATTAAATTTTTGTTGGAAAATATTTGATATCTCATTTAAATAAATTAGAAATAAGAAATAACAGACAAATAATTCAGCACTATGATTTAAACCACTATCTTTTAAATAATCATTTCTTTCCTTAAAACTTACAGATTGCAGAAATTTCAAATAGGAGTGGCACAGCTCAATATATATAGCATAAGCATCTAAAAAAAATAGAATAATCAATGCTATTGACTGGGCTGGAGAAATCCACTTGCCAATGGGGAGTGAATTTTCGGGCATGGCTTGTTACTTTCTAAGCTCTAAAAATAAAAAATAAAAATAAATACCCCCTCAAGCAGCTGCTTGCCACAGAGGTCTGACAGGAGCCTGTCAGTTTATATGCCATAGTAGAAGGTCTGAAAGGAAGACAAGATTAAAATATTTGCAGGGGAAAGAACATAAACTTTCACCTTGGAATACAGTTAGATTGGGTTGTTTAACTTTTGTGTGGCACTTTTCACCACACAATGGGCTAAATGGCCAGATCACAAGAACCTCAATGGACTCAAGGCTGTCTCTCCCTTGAATCTCCTACTTTTTATTTATATATTACTCAAGGAAAAACAAGCTTTGCAGAATATACATATAATTTAAAATTACATGACTGAATATTCCACTTTCAACAAAAATGATTTGAACAAGCATTTAGTTGCAAAACTTATTTAATAGAAAATGCTTTAATTTTAAATCAACTCATAATAAATAGGCACTTTAGCATCAATTTAAATTTTAGAGGAAAAATTGTCTTGAGCCGGGTGGGATATGAACCCACGACCTCCTGATAACATGTCAGGTGCTCCGGACCACTGAGCTACCGGCCGCCGATCAAGATCTATAACTAGCGCTATGAACATTCCCTTTATGTTTCATATAAGCGCTGTTCAGGCAATATTTCTAGCTACAAGCAGCATTTATATTTGCCAGTAGATGGAAGCATGTACGACAAGTATGCAGATAATAAATAATTAATGAAATAGGCTCGGCGCATTTCAAATCAACTCATAATAAATAGACACTTTAGCGTTGATTTAAATTTTAGAGGAAAAATTGTCTTGAGCTGGGTGGGTTACGAAACCACGACCTCCTGATAACATGTCAGGTGCTCTGGACCACTGAGCTACCGGCTGCCGATCAAGATCTGCTATATCTTGGGTTTGTATCCCACCCGGCTCAAGACAATTTTTCCTCTAAAATTTAAATCGACGCTACAGTGCCTGTTTATTATCAGTTGATTTGAAATAAGTCGAGCTTATTTCATTAATTATTTAATATCTTTAATTTTATGCCCTCATAGACCCTAAAGTTCACTGCTAACATGTAAATATCTGGTATGTTTTCAATAAACCCTTTTCTACTAAATAAAGTTTATGAAATAAAAAATTAAATTAACTGAAATTAAGAATAACATTACCACATTTGAACTGTTGCTGTTCTGCTAAGAAATAGTATCACTATATTATTATTTTGATTAGATATATCAATCTGAAACTTCAGTTACTTGGATGCACAGTTTATAACCAATTCAACTGATTGTCCTTTTAATAGAAGCATGTTTCTCAATAGTGATATTCTAATATAACTGCTACTGTAATCATGCATGAACATAATGACCTACTTAAAGAGGAAAATAAACTGAAGTTAACATATAAAAAAAAATGCAAAATAACTCTCTAGTATATTGTTTTAAACAACTCAGCTGATATATTACCATGTGCATTGCAGTCAATACAGCATCTTAATGTCATTGTTTTGTGAAAGTTCCCCCCCCCCCCCACCTCGAAGAAAAAAAACAAAACTCTGTTTCACTAACTATGGACCATTTTGGGCTGACTATACTTGCAGTGATATGATTTATCAGCAAAGCAACTTCCTCTGAAAACAGATAACACAATTCTAGTCAATGTATATAAAGTATATTATGTTGAAGCTACAGAAATGTTACTAATATCTTGGGCATATTTTCTTAAACAAAGTATGAACTTTGTAGAAGTGTCAGATATTCACAGTATCACAAAAAATTTCTTATCTGCAAATGTGAGGCAAAATCTGAATGTTCACTGCAAAAATATATTAGGATGCAAGGAAAACAAGTAAAGCAAGATATAGGAAAAACAACTTCCATCAGCAGATGTTATATTTCTTTGTGCCACATAATTTTTTGCTACTCCACAGTGAAATACATTGTCCAAATGGTAAAAAAAAACTATATCTCTGTAGCATTCAAGGCCAGATGGACAGACTGATATGCATAGACACTAAAGACTTGGTTTCTGAAAATCCAAGAATTCACATGAGTATGAGGCTAAAAGTCCAAATGTGTAACTCCAGAGTTAATTATAATAATTATAAACCAAATAATGCAAACAGTTGAACTTCTATGGCATATAAACTGACAGGCTCTATCAGACCTCTGTTGAAAGCAGCTGCTTTGAGGAGTTTTTTCAATTATTTTTTAGAACTGCTGCATTTAAGATGCCAGAATCAGATATTAGCATATCCCCCCCATATCCTCCATCTTAATTAAGCAGCTACTGTTGAATTAAGGAGCCAACACTGTCATTTCAATTTTCACTACTGCAAAATGACTCAATTATCATCTTAAATGAAATATTACAACTGATGCACAACTGGAAACTTTAATAAGAATCACATCCTTTTACCCAGAGCCTCTTTTTCACAAAAAAGAATATTTGTAATTCCAAAAAGATGTCATTATTAATGTTACACTTCTATTATATTTAATAATTTTCCTAATAGTTAAGGACAGAAAAATTATATATGTACCTCAAACCTGTTGACAGCAGGGGGCACAGGTGGCTCAATCAGTAGCAAGCCAGGCTTGTAATCTGCAGTTCCCAGTTAGAGTCCCAATTGGGCAGGCATTGAGATTCACCTCTGCAAAACTCCATACCCTGCCCTGTCAGTAGGGAACACTGATTGGCTTGGAAAAGCAGCCATCTGTTGGATGGGATGTTAAGCCGTGGCCCCACAAGACAATACCCTGTGCAACAGGGTATTGTCTTGTGGGGACCACTGGACAGCTATCTCCCAACAGCTGTTCAGTGGGTCCCAGCCTTCTCTGAGCATTTGGGATCCTTGTGACTTGACCATTTACCACATTTTGTGCAAAAAAAAAAAGTGCTGCTCAAAGGTAAAACAACCCAACTACACAGCAGACAGGTTACGAATTGGTATGGTTTTCCTAGCTAAAATTTAAAACTCCAAAAAAAAAATAAGCTGTGATTGCGTAAAATGTTTCTTTTGATCTTTGGCATGCATAAAAACATTAATCAACTGAACTACACTCAAAAGATTGACAACTCCAGGTGTAGATCAATAAGTGTAATCAGCTCACTATGCATATTAAAAATTAGGATAATGTCTTAGGAAATGTGCTGTTCCCTAGGCAGACCTGAAACAGCGTAAGAGTTCATGCATCTAAAGATCCTTGCTTGCTGCTTATCTAACTTAATTCTTAACTCAAAACAATATCCAGAAGGTATGTAAGGACTTTAGCTCTAAACTTAACGACATGAATGATCCCTTGTCTTTATTAACTATTATCTAACTTTTACCCTTAATTTGCCACACCCATAATAAAAATGTTTATTCAAATTACAACTGGAATGGCTAATATTTAGACAACCATTTTACTCAGATAATATATATAGTAATAATTTCAGCCGTCCCATGGCCGAGTGGTTAGCGCGCTTGGCTACTGATCTAAGGGACCTGGGTTCGAGCCCCGGGTAAGGCATGGATGTATGTGTCGTTTTTCTGCTGAGGTCCTGCCATCCTCTCAGACCTTCTACTCTGGCATATAAACTGACAGGCTCCTGTCAGACCTCTGTGGCAAGCAGCTGCTTGAGGGGGTATTTATTTATTTTTATTTATTAATAATTTCATGACTGCCGTGGCCAAGTAGTTAGCACACTTGGCTACTAATCAAAGGCAGGAAGGCAAAGATGCCTCTTGTGTGTCCTTTTGCTGAGGTCTTACTTTCCTCACATCTTCACTATGGCATATAAACTGATAGGCTCCCATCAGACCTCTGTGGCAAACAGCTACTTATGGAGGTAGTTATTTATTTCTTTACCTCTTTGTAACATGCTACAAAAAAAATGATCAACTCCAGATTATCTCCCTTTAACGTTCATTAACTATCTTCAAGTTTAGCTTCATGGGGGAAGATCCAAGTGCACCTAGTCTTGCAATTTAATGTGGTCCCACTTTCATGTATCATTGGATGAAATATTATTACAAAGTTTGGTAATGTGACATGATCCCAAAGTATTTTTTATATCAAGATAGCCCTGACCAATTTTATAGCTTTATCTGATTTTAATTCATTGTTTCATTCACACTCAAGTTTTATACTAAGGTGACCAAATTTAAAGAAAATGAGACAGGGACTTTTGAAAATCAAATTTAAAGGTTTGAGCATACATCTCCATAAAACAGGGATGTCTGTTCACTCTAGTTTGACAGATCACAATTCACAACTTTATTATAAAATTCTAGCCTCAATTTATCAGTCACTCACCAACCAAACTTTTAAATGTTGCTACTACTTTTCTTTTAGTAATCTCATATTGTACAGTTAATTTAATATTTAAACAAAATTAAAAACATTCTGGAACACTTCTGAAGACATTTAACATTTATTATTGATCAGGAGGAAAGAGCTTTCATTCAAGGTTTGTTCCCCGAAAATGGGGAAGTTTGGTCACCCTAATTTGAAAAATATTATACAACAGCAAGCTAATTTCAATAAATTTTCCTTCCTAAACGAATTCAAGTATGGGCTACCCGTCTGCCCAAATACGTATATAAATGCACACATTTAAACAAGACTCGACTTATTAGGATATGGGTAATTTATGATCTAAAAGTTTCCTGAAAAATTACCATTTCAATTAGCAACTCAAATTGATATTTCTTTTCAATATTCCACTTTAAAGCTCAAAATAATTGTTTCCATACGACAGATTCACCATAACACTAAGCATGGGCACATAGTTACATATGTACTCGTTTCAGTTTCGTACCGAAAATCTGTCATATTTCAAAGCATTGCAACTGAAATATAATCAAACGACTTTCTTTTCACTTTTCAGCTTTTCCCATATTATTATTATGAGGAGCTTTAAATTGTCTATTCAATAAGCAACTGAATTGCATATGAGGATGATTAAAATACACAGATTTTGATCATAAAACCTGAAGAATCGCCATTACTTGTCTGCATTATTAGGTATAGTAACATAAATATTTTGTAGTTTTCACCGAGATATCTCAAAAATATTTACAAAAATTATATTTTAACTACAGAAGCAACATTAATTATCTGCATTGGCATGGCAATATAGAGAAAAAATATTTGTTATCTTACCTAAGTCTACAAATAGCCAACTCTCGTTTATTACTAATACATTCCCCGAAAAGTACAAAGCACAAATAAACAACCGCAAACACAGTTAATCCAATTTTTTCCTTCACACAGATATATCCATAAATTACAATGAATGCCACACTACTATCACTACCGTGAGAAAATGTCTGTCGCCCAGATACCCTAGTTCACAGCACAGATGCTAGCATACTAGAAAAGATATAAATATAAACATAGAGGAATTCTCAACGTTTCAATAAAGAACTGAACGCATGGAGATATTAACCACTCGGATCCAGATGGCAGCACAGTACAGACAAGATTAAACGGTCAAGTCCATGCTTCATATTAAGCAAACTCACTTTAACTTCTGCAGGGTAAGGACAAATATTTTACCTATTAGATTTTCAGTCAGCGCCACAGAGTTCTGTACGAGTAAAACTATATGGATAGTATGAAAATGTGAACAAATATACTAAAATTTTTTGGAACAAGAGAAACTGGATTCTTTATCCTTTGAGTTTTTATTTTACGGTCAAGTCATGCTTCATATTTAGCAAACTCACTTTAACTTCTGCAGGATAAGGACAAATATTTTACTTATTAGATTTTCAGTCAGCGCCACAGAGTTCTGTACAGGTAAAACTGTATGGATAGTACGAAAATGTGAACAAATATACTAAAATTTTTTGGAACAAGAGAAACTGGATTCTTTACCCTTTGAGTTTTTATCATTAGTACATTGCCAAAACATAGTTCTTTGCTTGTTTCAGTCGTCCGACAAAATAAGTCAAAAAATATTTCTGTGTCTAGAACTTACCACTATTTTTCAGGAGCTTGCAACGCATTTTGTTGATAGCACAGCAGGAGAAGTGCAAATAGAGGCATATGGGAAAGAATCTATACATCGGATGGGACAATGGGCCATGGTTACCTGTGCCAGAGAGTCGTTCCCTATGTATGTGACTGAACACAACGAATGGCAATGAGGGGAGATTTTCACATGTACAGTCAAGGCCGGACTTACACTTAAGCTAATTAGACTACAGCTTAGGGCCTCACGATATAAGGAGCCTCAAAAAGAACGAATTACAAGTTTTATTGTATAGCAGTTGTGAATTTGTGTTAGTAATTATAAATATAATTAGAAGTATGCAATAAATGATTCACAACACCAGTTTCATGTTTATTTTTAAATAGAATAGTGAGAAAAATAAATATCTGAATTTCGACTTTCGAATTTATGGAGCTCTTAACCTCGACATAGCTTAGAGCTCAGAAACCGTTTTTCAGAAAACATTTGATGCTCGAATATGGGAATTTCAGACTAATAGCCTAATATCCGGCCCCGTGTCAAGGTCATTGTCTTATCCAACCTTCTCCGAGCCCTTCGTGTCGTGGTGACCTGGCCATTTATTCCTTACATATATCATGCCCGGATACGTGATTTTGGAATTCCTTTGTGTTTCATAAACGTTTTCTCCAAACGTTTCTGCAAACGTTGAGCCTTGTGTAGTGGACCTCACAAAATTCAAGGTTTGTTTAATTCAGGATAACGAAAAGAAAAGGAATTTCGAAAATTACATATCCGGGAATGGTGCAATGGGATAAATAACCAGGTCACATGTGTACAAAGGCTCAGAGAAATTCGGTGAAGATGATGTACTGGACAAATTGAAGTCTCCCATCAATCCATCCATTGGGTTCTGTAACTTGCAGAGGGTATGGCTCTCTTGCACATGGCGTCATGGCCTAATGTCTCATCCAATGGATAGTTTAATGGTTTAAACGTAATTATTTTTTTCTGATTAATTATAGAATGAACTTTTGTTCTTAACCAGTGCAAGCTACAGTTCAAAATAACTGTTATTTGAACTTAGATGGTAGAGGCTAAGAGTGAAAATATATTGTATAATTAAAAATGATGAACACTGATGTAAACAGGCTTTTTACTTCAGTGTCCCCTTTCTCCCTGACGGCAGATTGGGGTGAGCGAAAATAAAATCAACGAACATTTGATACTCGAATATGGGAATTTCAGACTAATAGCCTAATATGCTACCAACTGATCCAATCCCTCCCACTGCCCCAGAGATATTTAATATGTCTCCTGTTACATGTTAGTTTTCATGAAATTAAGATATATTATAAAAGCACTTTTCTTTCACAGGAGGTGGAAGATACCTGCACTGGAGAGTCTGAAAGAACAATGCATTCAGTGTTTCTGCCATTTAGGCAACCTCTGATTGGATAGCTATCAGAATAATATTTTATTGTGGTTTGAAGACCACTGCAGACTTACTTGTTAATAGTTGATAACTAAAAACAGTGAAATTCAATATTAATGAAACATTTTTGAAATGTCTTTTCTTGCACTAAATCGAAGTCTTCACTAATTCGGGAGTATGCAAAGCTACATCAAGGTACAGTTCTTCTGATAAAGTTTACTGTTTATAATTATGATAGAATAACTTGTTTAGATAAGCAGTTAAGATAACCGTTTCTACTGGCACTGTCTCACTCTGAACAGTCCTTTTCACATCTTTCCGAAGATGCTTGATAGAGTTCAGATATGGGAACTGTGCAGGCCAATGAGAAGCAAGGAAAACTCGTTCGCGTGTTCCTGCAGCCATTTGGTGATGATACATTGCTTGCAAGCAAGTGCATAATAGGCTGAATGTATCCATCCGAGCGAGGATAAACTATAGCCATGAAGGGATGAACTTAGTGAGCAATGATGTTCAAATACAGCGTGGCATTCAGATCTTTTTTGATGGGTATCAGGCGGCCTAATGTGTGTCAGGAAAAAATTTCCTATACTATCACCACTGGCCTGTACTGTTGTCACCAGACTCTTAAGATGGATCCATGGCCTCATGTTGCATGTGCCAAATTCAGATCTTTCGATCAGCATGATGCAAAAGGAACCTCGATTCGTCCGACCAGGCTTCCTTTTACCAGTCCTCAACAATTTAGTATCAATGCTCCTGCACCTATTAGAGATGCTCTTTTGTGTTCTTCACTGAAAACATCGGCACTCGACTTGGTCGACGGCTGTTGTAGCCGAATCGTGAAAAGATTCCATGTTTGGAGATGACTTCTACACACCAATGTTCATTTCTGTTCGGATTTACATGGTTGTGTCACGTCTGTTCGTTTGCCTGGTTCTTATCAATCTCCCTTGACAAATCTGATCCACAAGATGTTTTCGGTCACAGAATCGGCGATCAGTGGTCGCTTTTTGCGTTTTTGCATCAATCTTGGTAAACCCTTGAAACGGATGCGCATGAAAATTCCAGAAGACTATCATTTGTGAGATGCTAGGACAAGCATGCCTAGCATCAACTATCATGCTGTGTTCAAAGTCGTTCAGGTTGCTCGTTTTGCCCATTCTAATGCCCAATCCAACTCTAATTGATGCTCGAGAGCTAGTCTGCCTGATTTATACTGTGCACACTGTGGTCATATGACGCATTACGTCACATGACCTACACGTTGAAATGAATCATTTATGTGACGAGGGTGGTGTACCAAATAAACTGATATCTCAGTGTATATTGAAATGTAAATTATATACCTGCAATATCTGATACATTGTAGATGATAGTAGTAGATGGGCCACTTTGGGGGAAAATGACCTTTTGACCTTGAAGGTCACGCAGCAGTCAGATGACCCCCAAAAGTCCCGTGATTTTGCCGTTCGTCCGCCATTTTGGATTCTTGCATAGTTGAGTCATCCCCCTGTTTGACCACGCCCCTCCAAAAGTCCCGAGATTTTTCCGCCATCTTGGATTCTTGCATAGTTGAGTCATCATCCCCTGGTTGACCCAAACCCATCGTGAAGCAACCGTCCCAAATATTTTTATTGCAGCGCCATCTAGTGTTTCTAGTGTTTAACTATATTTATAAAAAAAGTCTCCCACCGGTGGATTCGATCACACAACCTCACGCTTACCAGCGCGTTTTATCCATTACGCCAGCGGTAACATGTGAAAGCGATGCTTAAAGGTAGATGCTGTCAGTGAAGAATCGATCATTTTAACCTACGAATAAATGTATTTCTTGTAAATAAGAGTATTTTTTTTCTTTATAAATCGGAATTGAACATTGGGAATTAATTTGATTATTTTTTGTATGTCACATTGGAAATTATTTTTTTTATTCCTTGTCTACGAATAAATTCGTTATACCTTGTAAACCACATTTAACTTGGAAATAAATTTTTATTTCTGGTATATTAGGAACATATATATTTTTATTCTTTGTTAATCACATTGGGAATTAATTTGATTATTTTTTTGTATGTCACATTGGAAATTATTTTTTTTATTCCTTGTCTACGAATAAATTCGTTATACCTTGTAAACCACATTTAACTTGGTAATAAATTTTTATTTCTGGTATATTAGGAACATATATATTTTTATTCTTTGTTAATCACATTGGGAATTAATTTGATTATTTTTTTGTATGTCACATTGGAAATTATTTTTTTTATTCCTTGTCTACGAATAAATTCGTTATACCTTGTAAACCACATTTAACTTGGTAATAAATTTTTATTTCTGGTATATTAGGAACATATATATTTTTATTCTTTGTTAATCACATTGGGAATTAATTTGATTATTTTTTTGTATGTCACATTGGAAATTATTTTTTTTATTCCTTGTCTACGAATAAATTCGTTATACCTTGTAAACCACATTTAACTTGGTAATAAATTTTTATTTCTGGTATATTAGGAACATATATATTTTTATTCTTTGTTAATCACATTGGGAATTAATTTGATTATTTTTTGTATGTCACATCGGAAATAATTTTTTTATTCCTTGTCTACGAATAAATTCGTTATACCTTGTAAACCACATGGGAAATAAATTTGATTATTCCTTGTCCACTTAGAAATCAATTTATAAGTACTTTCCCGTGGACCACGATTTACTGACAGAATCTGAAAAGTCCTGCGAAACAGATTTAAAATACGTATTTAAAAACTCGTCAAAATATTCCTCACCTTTATTAAAATCACTCCACGGTTGAAATAAAAATCAGTTTTCTGTAGATGTGTTTCACCGGAAAAAAAAAATCGTCCCTCGCTGTGTGGATTCCAGGACGCACGGGATTATACCGTGTACTTGCTGTGGCTTAGATGCATGTCAGACATTTCAGATATTAACCTAGCATTCTTTATAACTAGCTTTTTCTATGTGTTTCTTACACCAAAACACGATAGTCCTTTCACATTAATATACATATTTTTTATAACCCACGTATTTTAAGTCCGTTTCAGTAACACTTATTTCTTTTAACTCCACGACTGTCGCTTACTAGATGTATCCACAGTAACTGTTTTTAAAAGACTGTCCTGCAGAAAATGCCGATGGGTATAAAATATGATTTTATTCGTCGTGATGAAAAATATTGAGGAGTGATAGGATCGACCTAATAGACTCTGTGTTCGGATCCTCACCCCGGACAGCGTTTCACTGACGGATGGTTCAGTCCTACGAAATTAAAAAATTTCAAACGGGGGATCAAATTGACGAATGAATCTGTGCTGCTCCCGCATTAGGCGCGCTGTCTTACATCTTGAAAACTCACTGGCACTCTTTATCGTGGATTTCGGACGCGATATTTTTCCCAAGTCCGGAGACGGTTCTCTGCACAACCCTTTATGATAGGTTTCAACGCACCCCATGTAGACTTTTGAAATGACACGTCCTAAACCTTCAAGAGTTATGCGTATTAGTCTCCATCGGGTTGGTGCCGTCAGATATCTGTGTTTCCACGTAGTAACGCAACACCGAAGGAAAAACGTCTCTCCCATCGTTTGCGTGCAAGCGTATGTCTCATCACGCTGATGAAATCGGGTAAAAAATAACTTTTTTGTACGAGGTAGAATGATATAGAAAGTAAGAATGCTAAAAAACTTTCATCATGAATGCATATTAACGGAGTAGGGGAACATTAGTTTAAAACTTCGATTATAAAAATAATACATTGCTTCACGCACCCTCTCAACTTACCTCCACTAATCCACTGAAATTATATTTGCAACGGGACTGATAGCCAAAATTTAGCAAGCGAAACCACTTAACTGACATATATGCTCTGATCGTGCCTACTGCTTACAAGAGAGACGACCTTCTAACCCGTTTCGATACCTTGTACACTCATCCCCATGTGATCTGACAAGACACAACAAGCGAGTGGTGTGCAAAGGTCACGGGGACCAACGGTGGAATGCGGCGTCTTTGAGAAGAGTGGCGGGTCCGTCCGAAAACCTAATGGGAAAGTTAAATAATTACTGTTTCCTCTCGAAATACAGAAGGAATTCTACTGCTGATAGACGCACTTAAAAATAGGAATCTATGAAATCCAAAGGGAGATTGCTGTTTTTACATATTATCGGGATTACAATTAATACCGATTCCCTGCCCTTTAGGTTATGAAATATAACTGGAACCTTATTAGGTCACTTAAAATTGAGTTGACACACCTTATGACCGACTCCTCGGAGAAGTGCTAAATCTATGTGGCGGAATGCTAAAAATAGAATTCATACGTTTCCGTAAAGAACTTTAGTTCCAATATGAGTTAAAAGGTTATGGTTCGACTCAGGAAAAATAGGATTCGACCTCGGACATTAGAAAAGATGTGCGCCGTATAATTCCGTGGAAAAATACGAAAATCTTTAGCAATATCCCCGGCGTCCTTTGTTAGGCGATAGTATTAACATCCTTATACGTTCTCACTTGAAGCTTGCTTTCTCTATCATAACCCGCGATGCTTGCGAAAATTATCAAAGATGAATAGAGGTCTGAATGTACAATCTTCGGAGTTCATTTTACTGTAGATGTCTAATTCTGGCAGGATCCCTCTCCACTTTTAAAATTTAGATCTTACACCAAAACCCGATAGTCCTTTCATATACGTATTTTTATAACCCACGTATTTTAAGTCTGTTTTAATCAATACTTATTTCTTTCAACTCACTCCCTCGTGACTATTACTAGAAGAAGGGCTACCTCACAGTAGCAGCAAATAAAAAATCTGATTTTATTCGTCGTGATGAAAAATATTGAAGGTAATAGGGTCGACCTAAAAGATCCTTGTTCGGATCCTCACCCCGGATGGCTTTTAACAAAAGTCCTACGAAATAAAATAAAAACTCCCCCGTTACGGGACGTTGTTTAAAAATACTTATTATGGCTGTGTCCTCAGTATATGATGCAAACTCTTTCCCAGGAAGTAACGCTATTCGATGTATCCCCCGGTTACATGCTTTTACAGGGTAAAGCCTGTGTGGCAGAATGTTAAAAGTAGAGTTCATACGGTTCCGTAAAGCTTAAGTTCCAACATGCGTTAAAGGAGTATGGTTCGACTCACTTTGAGAGGAGCAGACGCTCGGACCAAAAGCCTGATGGGTCTCCTGCCGAATGCTACACTTTATCAGAACACCATGTGGGGTACCTTCTAGAAAAGGGAAAATTTTTAATGTCATAAGAAATGTGTGACGTATAATCCGTGGAAAAAATACGAAATCTTTAACATCCGCACTTCAAATTTTCATACGACATTCGGGGGGTTAAGTTTCAACCTTTATTTTTTCCATCTCCAATAATACACAGTTTCTGTGGAGCACTGGTGACTTCGACGCAAAGGGTGATCCACACTAAAAAACAAATCCCATAGACAATGAAGAACTAAAAAAGTCATTAAAACAGTGAATGTACAGAGATTGACAGCAGTAATATAGACAGGGACCCATCGCTCACTATCATAGCCCTCGAGAAATTATCAAAGATGAATAGAGTTCTGGCCACGCAATCTTCTGAGTTAATTCTGGACGGATCACAAGGACTTTTTCTCACATTCGTTAATCAAAGTGTCTACGCATCAGACTTGTCATTACCCCGACAAACTATCCATAGACTGAGTAAGTATTTAGAATGAAAAATTCAGTTTGCTTCAGTGTCACAGCTTTAATTTTCAGATGCACTCCATAGATTTTCAGATGCACTCCATAGATTCGTAAAACACTCATTAGGTATGCGTTCACAAGATAATTACAGTTCATCACTGATTCATCTTCCCTATCTTTCTAATAAATCATACGCCCAAAGTAGATAATTATATTACGAAAATAAAATCGATTTTAAGTGATTCCGTATTCGTAATTTATTAATGCTAAAGAATCACGACGAAAATCTCACAATAGTCTACCCAATACTTTACCATAGACGATACAGTCACAAGTTACGATAGTCAGCATCTGCTCCCATAGACCAGGGACGGGTGAATAGCGACCCATGGGTCGCATTCGCCCCGCTAGGAGTTTTTTGTTGTCCGACAAGACAGAAAAATCCTCCCCGTGCGCGATCGAAGATTCGTCTCGCATTTTCCATTAGGACGGCCACGTCAATATGCATACGAAGTGTATGAAAACAATTGCCCACTCCGGCCATAGACAGTAGCTTAGTTACTTCTAACAAAGTCAAGGTTTGAGATCCATAGTAAGACACGAATGTTACCGAACACCTATGTCATGTGAATGCTAACTGTTAAGACAGATAGTTGCCATGCACTCTTACATGCGCGAAGCTTCCATTTCCTAATGTGTGAGGGGAAAGCGTGAACAGTCATACAATAAGTCAATGCTGACTGCATGAAATATGATTCGAACGGAAGACAATCTGAACAGGTGCTTTTATTTGGAAATTTAAAAACTGAAAACTCACTGTATATAATATTTCCGTGAAAAGTTGGGGGCCAGTTCGCGACCTAGCACTGTCTTCAACTGGCGATAAAACGTAAGCTCTCTTTTCAGAGTTCCTGCCTACCCCCTTTGTAATCAGGAAAAAACTCTCGAGAGCAAATTATATCTAAAATCAGTTTCACTTGAGTTTTTCGTAACCCCTTGTGCCGTCGAACTAAGATTCAGACACTCAGCTGTCGGGCATGAGGTTAAACTAATTTCTCACCTCGGTACGTTCGAATAAGCGCACGCTGCAAACACAAGTTTTTCGACAAAAGATAAGGTGTTTCGCTACAACATAACACGGAGATGTCTGTTTAGTTATTTTTCCCTATTTCAACACTGTCTATGGAACATTACGCCTCTACATACCATAAGCATAATGTCTCGCGATTCTAAGCATTCCCCGAACCGATATTAATCTTATTTTTGTAGTTCAACGGAGTGCTTTGAGCTTGCTCAACCTCTGTCAAGGGTTGGACCAGTGCTTTCACCGATGGGGCGGACCAGCAGCTATGCCATTTATTAGTGGATTGCTCGTACTAGCAGAGCCGGTACAAGGTGAATGCAAATCGGTTCATATATCGTGTCTGCTTCTTCATATCTCTATTCTTTCGAACACAAATGTTAAAAGATTTCATGTAGCAGCTAAGAAACAGTAAAAAGGTGATTTTCCGCATTTAACTACAACCATCTATCTGGTAGAGGAATCCTCAAAACTAAGTAACAATACTAGAAAAATCACTGTCCATAACATTTATATTCATGTATTTCATTTTCTTGTTGCGAGGCATCTGACCGAAAAACGTAAGCATTCATTACCTCAAAACAGATAAGACAGAGGGTGCTATGCACAGTCTTGAAAAACACCAAGAAGGCTAGTAACCACGGTTTAACCATTCGTTTTTTAAGTATTAGGACGTTCATGTTACAATTTCTTGCAACAACGTTCATTTCTGGTAAAGATGCATGTCAGCACATTCACTTTATGTGTGAATATTACATTTCAATCGTGTGTGAACCAGGCATTCAGTTGAGAAGAGTATGTGAATATTACATTTTAACTGTATGTGAATCAGTCACTGCAGAATACTAACACCTTTGCGAGCTCACTGAAACGTGCCTACTTCTTGTGTCTCTCCATATACTCTTCTTATGAGCACAAAAGATAGGATGTTTCACTACAATCTAACACGGAGATGTCTGTTTAGTTATTTTTTCCTCCTATTTCTACACTAGTGCGGAAGTCTTAGAACAAGTGGTTCGGGTTAGCACACGTTTTTGATATGTATCTTGTTTGGCAATCTGAAAGAACACTGTCTATGGAACATTACCCCTGCAAGCTAGTATTAATTACTTCATGATTCTGAGGGACGAAGGTTGTAATCGTTGGCAGATATTTTTCAGAAATATGTAATCAACCATAGTGTTCGGATATTTGATCCATAGTAAGACATGAACGTTGTTTACTTCCCATCGACAACCCCTTCTACGGATCGTATGAGAGATAACTGTTACGACAATTAGCTACGTGAGTCGTATTTATTTTTAAAAGCAAAGACACACTAATTACCGACTAGCTAGAGAACGATATATTAACCTGCTAAAGTTTGATTTTAACGATCAGAGAGTGTATATACCATCACTCTTTTAGTTCATACTAATATTCCAACTTTTAAAGGAAACATTGTCTCGTTATAAGCGATTAAATGCACACTCTATACTTTAAATCTATAGAGACAACGATCACTAAACATGGAACACATCTGTGAAATATCACCACATTTTTGTTTTTAACGTACGGTTGAATCGTTCTACTAAGCTAGCTTTGGTTCCCCATCCCTTTCTTTTACATCCACCCGATATAAAACATTCGGCCCAACATAGCTTACTCTGTAGGGCCGAATGTTTTATATCGGGTGGGTGTAAAAGAAAGGGATGGGGAACCAAAGCTAGCTTAGTAGAACGATTCAACCGTACGTTAAAAACAAAAATGTGGTGATATTTCACAGATGTGTTCCATGTTTAGTGATCGTTGTCTCTATAGATTTAAAGTATAGAGTGTGCATTTAATCGCTTATAACGAGACAATGTTTCCTTTAAAAGTTGGAATATTAGTATGAACTAAAAGAGTGATGGTATATACACTCTCTGATCGTTAAAATCAAACTTTAGCAGGTTAATATATCGTTCTCTAGCTAGTCGGTAATTAGTGTGTCTTTGCTTTTAAAAATAAATACGACTCACGTAGCTAATTGTCGTAACAGTTATCTCTCATACGATCCGTAGAAGGGGTTGTCGATGGGAAGTAAACAACGTTCATGTCTTACTATGGATCAAATATCCGAACACTATGGTTGATTACTTATTTCTGAAAAATATCTGCCAACGATTACAACCTTCGTCCCTCAGAATCGTGAAGTAATTAATACTAGCTTGCAGGGGTAATGTTCCATAGACAGTGTTCTTTCAGATTGCCAAACAAGATACATATCAAAAACGTGTGCTAACCCGAACCACTTGTTCTAAGACTTCCGCACTAGTGTAGAAATAGGAGGAAAAAATAACTAAACAGACATCTCCGTGTTAGATTGTAGTGAAACATCCTATCTTTTGTGCTCATAAGAAGAGTATATGGAGAGACACAAGAAGTAGGCACGTTTCAGTGAGCTCGCAAAGGTGTTAGTATTCTGAAGTGACTGATTCACATACAGTTAAAATGTAATATTCACATACTCTTCTCAACTGAATGCCTGGTTCACACACGATTGAAATGTAATATTCACACATAAAGTGAATGTGCTGACATGCATCTTTACCAGAAATGAACGTTGTTGCAAGAAATTGTAACATGAACGTCCTAATACTTAAAAAACGAATGGTTAAACCGTGGTTACTAGCCTTCTTGGTGTTTTTCAAGACTGTGCATAGCACCCTCTGTCTTATCTGTTTTGAGGTAATGAATGCTTACGTTTTTCGGTCAGATGCCTCGCAACAAGAAAATGAAATACATGAATATAAATGTTATGGACAGTGATTTTTCTAGTATTGTTACTTAGTTTTGAGGATTCCTCTACCAGATAGATGGTTGTAGTTAAATGCGGAAAATCACCTTTTTACTGTTTCTTAGCTGCTACATGAAATCTTTTAACATTTGTGTTCGAAAGAATAGAGATATGAAGAAGCAGACACGATATATGAACCGATTTGCATTCACCTTGTACCGGCTCTACTAGTATGAGCAATCCACTAATAAATGGCATAGCTGCTGGTCCGCCCCATCGGTGAAAGCACTGGTCCAACCCTTGACAGAGGTTGAGCAAGCTCAAAGCACTCCGTTGAACTACAAAAATAAGATTAATATCGGTTCGGGGAATGCTTAGAATCGCGAGACATTATGCTTATGGTATGTAGAGGCGTAATGTTCCATAGACAGTGTTGAAATAGGGAAAAATAACTAAACAGACATCTCCGTGTTATGTTGTAGCGAAACACCTTATCTTTTGTCGAAAAACTTGTGTTTGCAGCGTGCGCTTATTCAAACGTACCGAGGTGAGAAATTAGTTTAACCTTATGCCCGACAGCTGAGTGTCTGAATCTTAGTTCGACGGCACAAGGGGTTACGAAAAACTCAAGTGAAACTGATTTTAGATATAATTTGCTCTCGAGAGTTTTTTCCTGATTACAAAGGGGGTAGGCAGGAACTCTGAAAAGAGAGCTTACGTTTTATCGCCAGTTGAAGACAGTGCTAGGTCGCGAACTGGCCCCCAACTTTTCACGGAAATATTATATACAGTGAGTTTTCAGTTTTTAAATTTCCAAACAAAAGCACCTGTTCAGATTGTCTTCCGTTCGAATCATATTTCATGCAGTCAGCATTGACTTATTGTATGACTGTTCACGCTTTCCCCTCACACATTAGGAAATGGAAGCTTCGCGCATGTAAGAGTACATGGCAACTATCTGTCTTAACAGTTAGCATTCACATGACATAGGTGTTCGGTAACATTCGTGTCTTACTATGGATCTCAAACCTTGACTTTGTTAGAAGTAATTAAGCTACTGTCTATGGCCGGAGTGGGCAATTGTTTTCATACACTTCGTATGCATATTGACGTGGCCGTCCTAATGGAAAATGCGAGACGAATCTTCGGTCGCGCACGGGGAGGATTTTTCTGTCTTGGCGGACAACAAAAAACTCCTAGCGGGGCGAATGCGACCCATGGGTCGCTATTCACCCGTCCCTGGTCTATGGGAGCAGATGCTGACTATCGTAACTTGTGACTGTATCGTCTATGGTAAAGTATTGGGTAGACTATTGTGAGATTTTCGTCGTGATTCTTTAGCATTAATAAATTACGAATAGAATCACTTAAAATCGATTTTATTTTCGTAATATAATTATCTACTTTGGGCGTATGATTTATTAGAAAGATAGGGAAGATGAATCAGTGATGAACTGTAATTATCTTGTGAACGCATACCTAATGAGTGTTTTACGAATCTATGGAGTGCATCTGAAAATCTATGGAGTGCATCTGAAAATTAAAGCTGTGACACTGAAGCAAACTGAATTTTTCATTCTAAATACTTACTCAGTCTATGGATAGTTTGTCGGGGTAATGACAAGTCTGATGCGTAGACACTTTGATTAACGAATGTGAGAAAAAGTCCTTGTGATCCGTCCAGAATTAACTCAGAAGATTGCGTGGCCAGAACTCTATTCATCTTTGATAATTTCTCGAGGGCTATGATAGTGAGCGATGGGTCCCTGTCTATATTACTGCTGTCAATCTCTGTACATTCACTGTTTTAATGACTTTTTTAGTTCTTCATTGTCTATGGGATTTGTTTTTTAGTGTGGATCACCCTTTGCGTCGAAGTCACCAGTGCTCCACAGAAACTGTGTATTATTGGAGATGGAAAAAATAAAGGTTGAAACTTAACCCCCCGAATGTCGTATGAAAATTTGAAGTGCGGATGTTAAAGATTTCGTATTTTTTCCACGGATTATACGTCACACATTTCTTATGACATTAAAAATTTTCCCTTTTCTAGAAGGTACCCCACATGGTGTTCTGATAAAGTGTAGCATTCGGCAGGAGACCCATCAGGCTTTTGGTCCGAGCGTCTGCTCCTCTCAAAGTGAGTCGAACCATACTCCTTTAACGCATGTTGGAACTTAAGCTTTACGGAAACGTATGAACTCTACTTTTAACATTCTGCCATCCAGGTTTTACCCTGTAAAAGCATGTAACCGGGGGATACATCGAATAGCGTTACTTCCTGGGAAAGAGTTTGCATCATATACTGAGGACACAGCCATAATAAGTATTTTTAAACAACGTCCCGTAACGGGGGAGTTTTTATTTTATTTCGTAGGACTTTTGTTAAAAGCCATCCGGGGTGAGGATCCGAACAAGGATCTTTTAGGTCGACCCTATTACCTTCAATATTTTTCATCACGACGAATAAAATCAGATTTTTTATTTGCTGCTACTGTGAGGTAGCCCTTCTTCTAGTAATAGTCACGAGGGAGTGAGTTGAAAGAAATAAGTATTGATTAAAACGGACTTAAAATACGTGGGTTATAAAAATACGTATATGAAAGGACTATCGGGTTTTGGTGTAAGATCTAAATTTTAAAAGTGGAGAGGGATCCTGCCAGAATTAGACATCTACAGTAAAATGAACTCCGAAGATTGTACATTCAGACCTCTATTCATCTTTGATAATTTTCGCAAGCATCGCGGGTTATGATAGAGAAAGCAAGCTTCAAGTGAGAACGTATAAGGATGTTAATACTATCGCCTAACAAAGGACGCCGGGGATATTGCTAAAGATTTTCGTATTTTTCCACGGAATTATACGGCGCACATCTTTTCTAATGTCCGAGGTCGAATCCTATTTTTCCTGAGTCGAACCATAACCTTTTAACTCATATTGGAACTAAAGTTCTTTACGGAAACGTATGAATTCTATTTTTAGCATTCCGCCACATAGATTTAGCACTTCTCCGAGGAGTCGGTCATAAGGTGTGTCAACTCAATTTTAAGTGACCTAATAAGGTTCCAGTTATATTTCATAACCTAAAGGGCAGGGAATCGGTATTAATTGTAATCCCGATAATATGTAAAAACAGCAATCTCCCTTTGGATTTCATAGATTCCTATTTTTAAGTGCGTCTATCAGCAGTAGAATTCCTTCTGTATTTCGAGAGGAAACAGTAATTATTTAACTTTCCCATTAGGTTTTCGGACGGACCCGCCACTCTTCTCAAAGACGCCGCATTCCACCGTTGGTCCCCGTGACCTTTGCACACCACTCGCTTGTTGTGTCTTGTCAGATCACATGGGGATGAGTGTACAAGGTATCGAAACGGGTTAGAAGGTCATCTCTCTTGTAAGCAGTAGGCACGATCAGAGCATATATGTCAGTTAAGTGGTTTCGCTTGCTAAATTTTGGCTATCAGTCCCGTTGCAAATATAATTTCAGTTAATTAGTGGAGGTAAGTTGAGAGGGTGCGTGAAGCAATGTATTATTTTTATAATCGAAGTTTTAAACTAATGTTCCCCTACTCCGTTAATATGCATTCATGAAGAAAGTTTTTTAGCATTCTTACTTTCTATAACATTCTACCTCGTACAAAAAGTTATTTTTTACCCGATTTCATCAGCGTGATGAGACATACGCTTGCACGCAAACGATGGGAGAGACGTTTTTTCTTCGGTGTTGCGTTACTACGTGGAAACACAGATATCTGACGGCACCAACCCGATGGAGACTAATACGCATAACTCTTGAAGGTTTAGGACGTGTCATTTCAAAAGTCTACATGGGGTGCGTTGAAACCTATCATAAAGGGTTGTGCAGAGAACCGTCTCCGGACTTGGGAAAAATATCGCGTCCGAAATCCACGATAAAGAGTGCCAGTGAGTTTTCAAGATGTAAGACAGCGCGCCTAATGCGGGAGCAGCACAGATTCATTCGTCAATTTGATCCCCCGTTTGGAATTTTTTAATTTCGTAGGACTGAACCATCCGTCAGTGAAACGCTGTCCGGGGTGAGGATCCGAACACAGAGTCTATTAGGTCGATCCTATCACTCCTCAATATTTTTCATCACGACGAATAAAATCATATTTTATACCCATCGGCATTTTCTGCGGGACAGTCTTTTAAAAACGGTTACTGTGGATACATCTAGTAAGCGACAGTCGTGGAGTTAAAAGAAATAAGTGTTACTGAAACGGACTTAAAATACGTGGGTTATAAAAAATATGTATATTAATGTGAAAGGACTATCGTGTTTTGGTGTAAGAAACACATAGAAAAAGCTAGTTATAAAGAATGCTAGGTTAATATCTGAAATGTCTGACATGCATCTAAGCCACAGCAAGTACACGGTATAATCCCGTGCGTCCTGGAATCCACACAGCGAGGGACGATTTTTTTTTTTCCGGTGAAACACATCTACAGAAAACTGATTTTTATTTCGACCGTGGAGTGATTTTAATAAAGGTGAGGAATATTTTGACGAGTTTTTAAATACGTATTTTAAATCTGTTTCGCAGGACTTTTCAGATTCTGTCAGTAAATCGTGGTCCACGGGGAAAGTACTTATAAATTGATTTCTAAGTGGACAAGGAATAATCAAATTTATTTCCCATGTGGTTTACAAGGTATAACGAATTTATTCGTAGACAAGGAATAAAAAAATAATTTCCGTTATGACATACAAAAAATAATCAAATTAATTCCCAATGTGCTTAACAAAGAATAAAAATGTATATGTTCCTAATATACCAGAAATAAAAATTTATTACCAAGTTAAATGTGGTTTACAAGGTATAACGAATTTATTCGTAGACAAGGAATAAAAAAAATAATTTCCAATGTGACATACAAAAAAATAATCAAATTAATTCCCAATGTGATTAACAAAGAATAAAAATATATATGTTCCTAATATACCAGAAATAAAAATTTATTACCAAGTTAAATGTGGTTTACAAGGTATAACGAATTTATTCGTAGACAAGGAATAACAAAAATAATTTCCAATGTGACATACAAAAAAATAATCAAATTAATTCCCAATGTGATTAACAAAGAATAAAAATATATATGTTCCTAATATACCAGAAATAAAAATTTATTTCCAAGTTAAATGTGGTTTACAAGGTATAACGAATTTATTCGTAGACAAGGAATAAAAAAAATAATTTCCAATGTGACATACAAAAAATAATCAAATTAATTCCCAATGTTCAATTCCGATTTATAAAGAAAAAAAATACTCTTATTTACAAGAAATACATTTATTCGTAGGTTAAAATGATCGATTCTTCACTGACAGCATCTACCTTTAAGCATCGCTTTCACATGTTACCGCTGGCGTAATGGATAAAACGCGCTGGTAAGCGTAAGGTTGTGTGATCGAATCCACAGGTGGGAGACTTTTTTTATAAATATAGTTAAACACTAGAAACACTAGATGGCGCTGCAATAAAAATATTTGGGACGGTTGCTTCACGATGGGTTTGGGTCAACCAGGGGATGATGACTCAACTATGCAAGAATCCAAGATGGCGGAAAAATCACGGGACTTTTGGAGGGGCGTGGTCAAACAGGGGGATGACTCAACTATGCAAGAATCCAAAATGGGGGACGAACGGCAAAATCACGGGACTTTTGTGGGTCATCTGACTGCTGCGTGACCTTCAAGGTCAAAAGGTCATTTGTCCCCAAAGTGGCCCATCTACTACTGATGATTCTTATGCATATGGTAATCCTTGGATTATTTTCTTTAGTATGAACTGATCCATTACTTTCGTAGCAGTGGATTCCTGTTGGTGATGTTGCTTGTGTGGCTCAGTTTTTGTAAATAAAATTTTCATGCACCGAAAATATTCGACTAGTAGTCCTAACTGCAGTTTACAATTTCTTGCTTGTATCTGGCTGCAATTTGAGCCCCTGCGAAAAATTAAATTAAAACTTGCTGACACATGCACTATTATTGAGAGTTATTGACGAATTTATGAACATGTGATTGCATAAAAAGTTTATAAATGTTTCCATGCCAAATCAAACATTTTCCTATAGTAATTGTACAATTCTGTTTTCACGAAAGGGAATACTCATATCCAAACAAACCTCTGGGTCTGGGGCATGGCCAGTATTTACAAATTCTGCGCTATTAGCCTACTACATTTTTTAAAGCACAGGTTGCTCTTTATGATCTAGGATTATTAAGGGGTGGGGGTATATGTCCCCCTTACTTCCCCCCTAGATCCGGCCCTGGATATAACTATTCTGCCCCCATGGTAAAAGTTAAAAGTGGGCGCCTATGGGTACTACTCATTCATAAGGTAGACGACTGCAGTGCCCTCAGAAAAATAGGACACTTTCAGAGGGATTATTCCAGCTCACAGCAGCTAGAAACCCGATCTCTTAACCTAATAAAGTAAGACCTTAATGGTACCACCACACTAAATTTGGGACCAATAGCACAAGTACCCATGAAACCATAAGGAGCCAAAAAATTTCTGGAACCAATGACGCCACGACACGAATACGGATGTACAAGAAACGCATGTTCTGCCGTTCGTCCGTTTGTCTGTCTATTTATTCATTTGCTGACCCCACAATTACTGCTATTGTATAACATGATATTTATGCATTGTGAATAAAGGAAAACAAGCAATATAAAATTTACCTAATGCTCTTCCTTGGCAAAATGTAAAGTTTGGCAACCTTACTGGCCACCAGAGGGCGGGGGTGACTCAATCGGTAGTGCGCCAGGCTCGTAATCTGTAGTTCCCAGGTTCGAGTCCCAGCTGGGTCAGCTTTGAGATTTATCTCTGCAAAACTCCCCACCCTGCCCACAGTCAGTAGGCGACACCGATGGGTTTGGAAAGGCAGCCGTCCGTCGGATGGGATGTTAAGCCATGTAGGGAGAACCATTCCCTGTGCACATTAAAAAACACTCTGGATGGTTTTGACGGGAAGCTACCATCTGTCTCTCGACATCTGTTCCAGTAGGGCCCCAACCTTCTCTGAGCCTTCGGAGGCCTTGTGACCTGGCCATTTAGCCCATGGTGTGCAACAGAAGTGCCGCTCCCAGGTAAAACAACCCAACCCAACTGGCCACCAGAATTATTTCTGCACACAAAATTAACCAAAGTTCAATTTTTGAGACTACAGTGCCTGTTTAATATGCCCCTTGCCCTCTCCTCCTCTCCCATAGATCCGGCCCTGATGGCTACCATATGTGAAGACTCTTTGGATGCTTACAATGTACGCCTATATAAATACATCTTATATTTAGTCATCTTCATCATTCGGCAGCAATTTTTACAACAATCAATTTCTCATTTTCAATCTTTACTACTCTGCAGTCATCTAGAGTAGAGGTTCTCAACGTGGAGTACACGTACCCCTTGGGGGTACGCGGTAGAATTTTTTGGGGTACTCCGTGAGAGCTCAAAAGTCACTAGATCTAGTTGCAAAC
Source organism: Ryuthela nishihirai (assembly GCA_038380435.1). Lineage (NCBI taxonomy): Eukaryota > Metazoa > Arthropoda > Arachnida > Araneae > Heptathelidae > Ryuthela > Ryuthela nishihirai. The sequence goes on along the minus strand of JAWZYU010000011.1, from coordinate 39,991,195 downwards.
TCAGTGTTTTATTTTATTCCCGTTGTTATACTATAACTATAGTTTTATCTATCTATGCAGGGAGTACGCCAGTTACATACAGATTTCCAGGGTGTACGTGAAGCATAAAAGGTTGAGAACCACCATGTAATAAAATAAAACTGCATTTACCACTTTTTGTTTCTTCTATATCATTGTTTTTTTCTCTCCTCTAAACAGAGTTACATTTATGAACTATACATATATGGTAAGTAAAGAATACAAAGGATTATCCAAAGTATAGGCATAATCTATAATAATTAAAGGAGATATCTGTCTGTTTCTGTGTGGCAGCCATAACGCATCGGAAATAATCTGAATTGCAGTGCCGAATTTCAAATCGAAATTCCAAAAGGAGGACTTCCTAGAAACAAAAATATTTACAATGCTCTTCGGAAAACGGTAATAACCTAATAACTGCCAAATCTGTTGTTGCCATCCACTGCTCTTTAACTGTGAACGTAAGAGTTATAACAACGTTTAAATCTGCTGCCGTTGCCAGACCCCCCTCACATTCAAAAAGAATTTTCATTTTAAGGGTCCCATTACAGGTAGGAACCAGATTTTTTAACCCGATACGAGGTCACACAGAAGGGTTGGGTTGTTTTATCTCTGAGCGGCACTTTTTTTGCACACAATGGGCTAAATGTTCAGGTCACAATGACCCCAAAGGCTCAGAGAAGGTTTGAAGAGGGGACCCACTCGAATAGCAGTTGGGATACAGATTGTTGTCTCCCATCAAGGCCAACCAGCATGTTCTTTAACGTGCACAGGGTATGGCTCTCCCGCACACAGAGCCACGGCTTAACGTCACATCTTATGGTGTCCCCTACTGACCATGGGCAGGGCGGAGAGTTTTGCGGAGATAAATCTCAATGCTGATCCAGCTGGGTCTCGAACCTGGCAACTGCAGAATACGAGCCTGGCACGTTACCGACTAAGCCACCCCCACCCTAGTTACTTCTTCTGTGTGAGGATCGTTCGTTCGAGTGTCACGAAACTACATGGCAGGGGATTACCAGGGTTTGGGAGATGGGAGACAGGGGGGTCGGGCCCCAGGTCCCACTCCAAAAAAAATATAAAAAAATTTCGTCGTCTTATATGAAATCTCAAACTTTTCTACCTACTTTGAAATCCAAATAGTTGTCTTTCTCTAATTTTATTTTAACCCCTTTGTATATAATAAGTCCGATACTAAAAATAGGTTTAAAAAAACAACTATAAAATTTTATTCCATACACAATAGAATAGCATTTTAATCTTTTCTGTCCGGTGGAAAAATTTAGTAATTGAGAAACCCTACTCAAGTCTTATTCTCGAAATTCCCTCTCGAAATAAAATCCTGGATACGTGCCTTCACATTAGATCCTTGCCTTGATCCGACCCTAAGATGTAAAACACATTGTAGAAGTTTGCACTTCCAATATCGACAGAAACTTCTCAAGATTCGATTGCAACCCCTTCTTCTTTCTGTAGTAATTTCTAACAGCTTCTTACGTTGACTAACAGATGGCAGCACAAGATTGATGCATCAATAGTTACATGCATGACAGGAAAACTTTGATAGTTTCAGCCTCTAGAAGAAGGAGCGGAAATTGATTCGATTGAGCCGAAAAATGCAAAAGAAGCTGGGCTGGGGGGGATACTGGATTTTCATTTAACGTAGGAACTGACACCCAGCGCACCAAGGGCATATAGGCCCCCATGAGGAGCTTAATCAAGTAACAAACATTCGAATATTTTGTTTTCATTTACTAGACCAGTGGTTCTCAACCTTTTATGCTTCACGTACCCCCTAGACATGTGTATGCAACTGGCGTACCCCTTGTTTAGATAGATAAAACTAGAGTATAACAAAGAGAATAAAATGAAACATATATATATATCCACATTAAATTTTGTATTCATAAATTACATATATCGTTAAACACAAAAAATGACATAAACAATTTAACAAATCTTATAAAATTACAAACATTTTACAGGGTAATCAGTGAAATGGTTGCACTTGTTTACTCTTGCACAGTTCATAAATGGTTGGGGTTATCTTGCTAAGGTAGAGTCGCAAGTCATCTTCAACATCCGGCCTGTTCCTATATTTCTTTTTTTAAAGCAGTTAAAGATGAAAAACCAGTTTCATATAAATAATTTGTTGTGAAAGGTAACAAAATATTTGACTGCAATTCTTGACAAAGTCGGATATTCCTTCTCCACTCCAATCCAAAAACTAATCAATGGCTTTTTTGGAATGAATGCTTTTTAAACAAATATATCACAAGATATTTCAATCAATTCTTCTTTATTGGAGAATGAAAGCTTATATTTTTCCAAATCAAATGTGAAGGGGACTCGAATCCATTCTTGCGTTTAATCAGGGGGTGGAAAATACTGCCTTATAAGAGTTTTAAGAGTACTTAGTGAACGATTATGTGTTGTCTGATGTCTTCAAAGTGTGCTCATTTTCTTTAAGAAATGAATCTAGTCGCTGAAATTGATCACAGTTGTTCTTTTTAATTTCGTTATCCCATAGAGAATTTTTTTTTTGTCATGGCCTCTGTTTTCTTCTCATCATAGAACACATCAACGTTGTCTCCTTGCTTTTAATTTCGTTTTCCCATAGAGAATTTTTTTTTTTATCATGGCCTCTGTTTTCTTCTCAACATAGAACACATCAACGTTGTCTCCTTGCAATGATAAGTTCAAAATATTCATTTTTTTCAAAAATATCAGCTAAATATGCTAACCGTAGAAAGAAGCCATTCTAAGTCTTGTAGTCTCAAAGAAAGTCGAAACTCTTGATCCATGAGAAAAAGGCGCACTTCATTGTGGAGTTCAAATAAACGGCAAAGAACATTTCCTCGTGACAACCAACGTATTTCTGTGTGAAGCAGCAATCTCTTACGCAGGCTACCCATTTCTTCACACATAATGGAAAAAAGTCGAGACTTCAATGATCAGATTTTGATGAAATTTAACATTTGTACACTTTCATCCAGAACTCTTTTCAAATCATCAGGGAGAAATTTAGCTATCAGCGACGACAACAATGAGTGAAACATTCTGGTGCAACTTGTTTTATACGATCTGCTAATCCTGTGATATAACCACTCGTTGCTTTTGCTCCATCAGTACGTACAGAAATACAATTTTTCCATTCAAGGTTGTTTTCGGCAAAGAAATGGTTCAATCATATTAAAAATATTCTCACCCGTAGTAGAAGTTTTGAGACGCTTACAAAATAAAATATCTTTAAATATTGCATCCTGGAATTTTCTATGCACAAAAACATGTAATTGAGCTAGCCCAGCTATGTCTGTCGACTCATCCACTTGTATGGCAAACAACGGGCTACATTGAATAGCTTAAATGAGTTGGTCAGTAATATTACGGGTCATATCTTTAATTCTCCTGGAAACTGTGTCGTTTGACAAAGGAGTGGTTCTGACAAGGTTTGTCTCTTTTTGACCTAACATACAAGAAGCTATTTCTTCTGCTGCTGGAAGAATGAGTGACTTGCCTATTGTGTGAGCCTGCCTAGGTTTGGCAATTTAAAGGCTTACTTTGTAATTCGCTTTAAATGCACTTTCATTTTCTTCTACACCAGAAAAATGTTTAATTACGGTTTTTTTACTACTCAAGTCTTCCAAAAGACGTTCAAAATAGCTTAAAGTCTTATTTTTTAAATGCCTTTGTTTTGTTTCAAAGTGTCGTCGTAAAAAAAGACGGTTTCATAGAATTTTGTGACAGGACTTCAGAGCAAACAACGCACTGTGAATTTGGTTCTACTAAATTTCCTGTCCATGTAAAGCCAAATTGTAAATATGATTCATAATATTTACGTTTTTTAATTTTTTTATCACTTGATTGTTTAACATTTAACGTTCTTTTAGTTACTGCTGAATCCACTTCTTTTATCACATGGGATGATGACGTAGTCGTAGATGTAGAAGCAATCGGCTCCGGCTGCATGTTACTTTTCTTCTTAATGATCCATTTATCCATGTTTCAAGGAACTTTAGAAACACGTTCATTTAACTTCACAGTAAACTGAAAAAAATTTTAAGCACAGCAAGTGAAATAAATCACAACAAATGCATAGAGCAGTAAGAAGGCACATTCATTCACTTAGAATGGATGTTTTGACTGGGCGATCAGCTGTTCGGGTAGGTTCGGCTCTCAGGTAGGGAAGGGAGAATTGAAAAACGTGTACAAACATGAACTACAGCGCCGCGCTTCGCCACTCAGTTCTCAGAAATCAATCGGTAGCAGTGTTGCCAACTTAGCGACTTTGTTACTAGATCTAGAGACTTTTGAGCTCTCACGGCGTACCCCAAAAAATTTTACCCCTTACCGCCGTTGAGAACTCCTATACTAGACTATAATAATTCAAGTTGTATAGTACTCGTACCTGAGAGTTGTAAAATGTATTAAAATATAAAATCACAATTCTCTTGATCTCGATGTCTTTGACTTAGTCCTTTTTTCACTTAAATGAATATTTATTATTTACTAACTATTTATGACTGAAATTTTTGACTTAGTCCTTTTTTCACTTAAATGAATATTTATTATTTACTAACTATTTATGACTGAAATTTTTTATTAAAATCTTTTTTGAAAATATGAAATTTGTCAGCAAAGTATACGATTTCGTTAAAATGAACTAAATTTAAAGCTGCGCATCTGTAATTTTTTCCATCCATTAAATTCGAAGGCCACAAAAGAGTTAAGAACGGCACTGTTTTCATTGCAATATTAAAACATTTTTCACCTCCGTTTTAGAGGACTTTAAAAATTTATTGAAACATTCATGAGATATACATAAGTTTCATAAGTTTCACAATTTTTTTCCCTCCATTACCATTACCATTACATAAGTGTATGACTTCTTTCCCATTCCATAGATTCATAACAGCGCCATACGCCAGCAAAACGTGACCATTCATGTCTACCCAATCATTGGACATGCGCAAGCCCAGATCTAGAAAAAATTGAGAGTGGAGGGGACAAGAAACATTATCGTGCCGAAAAAATATAAAAGCGGGGAGGGGGATAGGTTGTTTGGGTTGTTTTACCTCTGAGCGGCACTTTTTTGCACACCATGGGCTAAATGGCCAGGTCACATAGACCCCGAAGGCTCAGAGAAGGTTGGGGGAGGGGACCCACTGGAACAGCTGTTGGGAGACAGATGGTAGCCCCCGTCAAGGCCATCCAACGTGTCTTTAACGTGCACAGGGTATGGCTCTCCCGCACACAGGGCCACGGCTTAACGTCCCATCCGACGGACGGCGGCCTTTCCAAGCCCATCGGTGTGGGGGGGGGGGGTTAGACTTAGATAGATACGTGCGTCTTTTGCCTCTGGACATCCGTCTTTTCTGGTTTTCATTTGCGCTTATGTCGACTAATGCTTTTGAGATGAATTAAAGGACTAACTGGATGAAAGAGAAATTATTCTGACAATCATAAAGACAATGGCTGAACTCAGCTTAATACTATTATTCTTAGCAAAATCCTTCGAAACACAAATCCCTCTCTTCCAAAGTCCGGAACTTCCATATGGCAGATAGGCACTTACCTAGGAGCTCCAACATAATAAGGGCCCCAGCATTTATTATTGTCTGTTACAATTTTATTCATTTAAGTAATATCAAAATTATGTCCTTTTCAATTCTTAGAAGAAATGAAAAACTCACCTTCATATAAATATTTAGCTAGAGAAAAGTTACGAGGTTTTGTACATATTTTCCCATTTGCATAACGTAGAGATGTCCCAGGACTTTCATAATTTATTGCAATTTCTTCCTTCACCAGGGGAAAAAAAAAGTAAATGAAGATGAAAAGTGTTTAAATGTAAAAACGAACAATTTGAATTTTAAATGTTACCGTACATTGAATATATTAATTTATACGCTATGCATAATATTAATTTATTACATTAATATTTACAGCATTTGATAACATAGCCGTATTATTCATCATTAAAATTGCTACATCGGTTTCGATTACATTATCTCCATTTTTCTTAGTTGCATAAATGAAAAAAAAAAACAATCATAAGGGTGCACCCTCACTTGGTGTGCCTATAGGAGCGTAAGCTGAAAATCCGACTTTATTCTTACTATCGAAACTTCTTTATAAGTGTAAGCGTGATTACTATAATTCCTCGGTCTCACTTCCCTTTCTTCTTTACCCTTTGTCAGTAACTTCTTTTCGTAAGAACCTGTGCTAAATCGTAATAAAAAAATAAATGCCCCCTCAAGCAGCTGCATGCCACAGAGATCTGACAGGAGCCGGTCAGTTTATATGTCATAGTAGAAGGTGTAAATAACATGAAAAATATTTCGGAGTTGTTTTTCTGAAAACTGACTGAAATCAGCTTTTACGGCATAATGGCTGGTATACCTTTTCTTGTTAGAGGCATTGGCGAGTAAATTTCACTTCGGTCGTGTTCAAGAGTGGTCTTAATATCAGAAGACGACTTGTACAGTCGCTCAAAAAAATATCCGAACACTATGGTTGATTACAGACTTTAGAAAAAATATCTGCCAACGTTCTTTAGAAATTAGTGATCTAGCAACTTTCGTCTACCTAAACGAAGGTTGCCAGATCACTAATTTCTAAAGAAAGTTGCCAGATATTTTTTCTGAAGTCTGCAATCAACCATAGTGTTCAGATATTTTTTTGAGCGGCTGTATAAGCTAGGAATAGCTTCTAAAATCTTTCTCTGGACTACACGTAGAAATCGAAAAAAAAAGGGAAAATATTGAATCAAGAATGCTAAAAATGCAATCTATGAGGAAAAATTCAAGAACCAGGCGTAACCCTAAGATATGTTTTAAAAACTTCGATTCGCGTCTAGTTTCACATGGTTAATCGAAAGTAATCAAGGCTTAATAATTAACTCTTTAAAAAGTATATGTTTTGGAGTAAGATTAAGGATTTGTGAAATTAACCTTTATGATAAGAGGTTTTATAACTGATGAACAGTAAATATATTGTTTAACGCATTTTCCATAAGTGTAAATAAATATCATTTCAAATGGTTCGTGTGCTCTGGTAGATTTGCGATTTGTGCTGCCATCTAGCGATCCGTATTTTTCAGAACTCAAGCTTTAACGCAGAGAAGTGATGTACTATACGAGTGAACACACGTACATCAGCAGTAACGTGAACACAACTCGGAATTCAGTTTTGCTTTTTTTGCTTTGTTTAGAGTGCTAAAGCATCCCCCTTTAAATCTTTGAAAGCTATAAATTGGAAAATGATAAAACTATTCACGGGTGCGGTTCAAAGTTTGAGAAAACCGCCGTGTTAATTGGAATTGAATAAAAAGAAACCAAAGCAGTTGTAGTTTCCAAAGATATAGAACTGGATCAACCGTTAAAGAATAAACATGAAGTTAGACACTAATCAGCATGCAACGAAATTCTTAAATTTGTGAAAATTTGGTTTTCTGAGTCACCAGCACAGATAGTGTTGTTCTTAAGAAGGCAAGCCACTTTATTTGGCTAAGAGAAATTACTTCTGCATAAGTTGCATCGAAAGCATTTATACGAAAAAGCCCCAAATATAGGTTGTGGTCACAATACATACTGTAGGTGGCGAGCCAATATTTATTTCAAAGCTGTGAAAAAAATATTAGTTTCAGCACCCCCCTAAAAACCTCAGGTTCATCCCATTCCTAAAATAGATGACGAGACAGAGGCTGGGGACCCACTGGACAGCTCGCTGTTAGGCGATGGATGGTACTTTCGTCAAGACCATTCAGCGTGTTCTTTAATAATAAAATAGAAACTCTGAAAACACTCTTGATTTTCACACTGGCAGAGTTTTTGGCTTTAGGGATTTATGTAGGACTTTTTCTCCATTTTCACATTTTTTTTGTGTTTCACCAAGTCATAATATTTACCCAGTGAAAAACAATAAGAAAAAATTATGTATTTTAAAATGATAGAGATATTTTGAAGACTGTTGATAACATAGTCCTATGTGTATATCAGAAAATGAGCTTGGAAAGGAGGTTAAGTAGCTGGATTGAGGAAAACTGATGTAATTCCTCTTCCGTTTCAATAATCTTTTTAAAAAGGTATTCTTTTGAAATTAGTGTACTATACACGATTTTTTATTTACGCTCCTGTTATTAATGTTCTTAAGCATTGGAGGTGGGCAACATCTGCCCTCTTGCCCATCATAGGGAAGCAAGGGTTTACTCAGTTGGTAACGCGCCGGGCTCATAATCTGCAGTTCCCAGGTCTTCGAATCCCAACTGGGAACCCCGCCCGCCTTCCTCCTCAGCACTCTAGTGAGAAAGAGGACGCCGATGGGCTTGGAAAAGCTGACGTCCATCCGATGGGACATTAAGTCTGCGCCGTGTTCAGGAGAACCATACCCTGTGCACGTTAAAGAACATGCTGGATGGTCTTGTCCGGAGGCTTCTCCTAACAGCTATCCAATGAATCCTCTTACCAGCGCTGGATTAACCATTAAGCAAAATAAGAACGTGCTTAGGGCACCAAAGGAAGGAGGGGGGAACCAGAGAGTTTTTGCCCTAGTTATCATGTCCTTAACTTTGTTGGGAGAGCCTCTTTGTGAGAGTGATTAAAAATCGTTTCGATAAATTTCGTTTTGCATTTTTTTTATAACAATTTTATTAAGAAATGCATAAAAAATTTGAAAATTTGCATTTTTTTTCTGTTGCCCTAATTCTAAGTAAATAATTTGCTTATATTGCTTACTGCTATTTAGTGTTAAGTAAAATTTAAAAAAAAAACAGTTTTTATTTAACGTAGTTGTCAGGTCTTGCCTGGAAGAAAATTGAATTTTCAATCTCTTATTTCACCTTCAACACTTATTGAGTCTTAATTTTGGAAATTGTCAACTAAGGAATGGAATGGCCGAGAGGGACCATTGTTGGACTGTGCTTAGGGCATCAGTTGGCCTTAATCCAGCGCAGTCTCTTACCCTAGCCTTCTCTGACCCCTTGGAGAAATTTTAATGTAATTTAACCAGGCGATATAATTATAAATATTAATGTAATTTAACCTGGCAATAATGGGCCCAATTTAGTGATGTGCCATTTAGCCCAATGTGTGCAAAACTGTGCCGCTCAGAGGTACAAACAACCCAATCCCTCCTAGTTCTGGCAAATATGTAGTGATCAACTCATAGGTTATCCTCTTTTGTATTCACAGCGATCATCAAATTTATTTGAAGCCACCTATCCTCGTTGGATTGTACTTCCACAATTGATCAAGATATATTAAAAACGGACCACGAAACGTTGCCAAAATTATCTTTGTAATGGAAATATCCGTTGCAATTCTGATAGGATTAAAGATGGATGCTTCATTAGCAAAATTTTGCTGGAAGAATTCAGGAAGTTTGGTGTGTGTGTGTGGGGGGGTATCCTCTCCTAGATCCTGATCAGCAATGACTTCGATCCTACAGTAGGGCATGTGACCTTGTATGAGAAGGCCTGTAAAAGCTAGGAGTAACTTCTAGGATTCTCCTCTCTTCTATGTGTTGCAAAAAAAACTAATTCAGTGTACCATTGATATAACATGAGCATGAAATTAAGTTTTGATCACCAGTGTGGAACTTGCGTATCAAATTCGAAATGAACTAGAACCGATAATTAGAAAAGGTTACAAAACCAACAAAAAGCATACAACAACAATAATAAAATTTGTTTTGCTTCTTTAAAATCTTAAACCTGTAGTGATGTTTAGAAATGGCTTTCAATATCATATACTTCGTTCTTTCTCCAATTTCTTAAAGGGGTGGCTCAGTCCGTAGCGCGGCCGGCTCTTAATCTGTAGTTCCCAGGTTCGAGTCCCAGCTGGGTTAGCGTTGAGATTTATCTCCGCAAAATTCCCCGCCTTGCCCACGGTCAGTAGGGGACACCGATAGGCTTGGAAAGGCCGCCGTCTGTCGGATGGGACGTTAAGCCGTGGCCTCGAGTGCGGGAGAGCCATACCCTGTGCACGTTAAAGAACACGCTGGATGGCCATGATGGGAGGCTACCATCTGTCTCCCAACAGTTGATACGGTGGGTTCCCTCCCCCAACTGAGCCTTCGGGGTCAATGTGACCTGCACATCTAACCCACGGTGTGCAAAAAAAGTGCCGTTCAAAGGTACAACAACCCAACTTCGTTCTTTTGTGATTACTTCACCAGCTTACAGTACTGGATTACTTAATCCAATTATAAATAAATAAAAATAAATACCCCCTCAAGCAGCTGCTTGCCACAGAGGTCTGACAGGAGCCTGTCAGTTTATATGCCACAGTAGGAGATCTGAGAGGATGGCAGGACCTCAGCAGAAAAACGACACACACATCCATGCCTAATTCCGGGGCTCGAACCCAGGTCCCTTAGATCAGTAGCCAAGCGTGCTAACCACTCGGCCACGGGACGGCATCCAATTATAACAGTGTGAAAATTTCGGGTTCCATTTATGGACTCAGGGCGGGATTAAAGTGCTTGTAGACCCTATGGTGAATGTATTTTTATGGGTGTATTTATTTCGAAAGGGCTCTTTGTGTATACACTGCTCAGTAACATACTCATTAACATATTTATTCGGAAGACATCTATGTTACAGATTTATCACAAAAAGCAAAAAAGACTGAAAATTTGTGCCTTAGTACTTCCCTGTATGCACTGTTTTCTTTTGTTTCCCAATGAGCTCAGTAGTCAGGTCAAAAGCCGAAATTTCAGCGAAAAAGAAACAAAAAACTGTACCGCTAATGGAAGCAGAAGCCAGTAAAAAGGCATCCACCCAATTTTATCATTTGAACTGATTTAGATCTCCAGCTTCCATGTTTTGACGTCCCTCATCTGAAGAACTATGACTTATCCCAAAGCCCACTTCTATGCACCCTTTTTAAATAGTGCTTTTTTTAAAAGATAAATATAAAATTTTATTCTTTCATTCATTATCATCAATATTACATAAGTTTTCGTGGACTGTTACATCATCTTAAACCTCAAAATATTACTGCAACAAAAATTACGAGCAATATTAGCGGAAAATGAAGGAAACCTTCATTTTCCTCTATTATTGCTAAATTCATTTTTCCGATGATTAACTGGGGCGGGGGTGGCTCAGTCGGTAGCGCGCCAGGCTCGTAATCTGTAGTTCCCAGGTTCGAGTCCCAGCTGGGTCAGCGTTGAGATTTATCTCCGCAAAATTCCCCGCCCTGCCCACGGTCAGTAGGGAAAACCGATGGACTTGGAAAGTCCGCCGTCCGTCGGATGGGACGTTAAGCCGTGGCCCGTGTATGGGAGAGAGCCATACTCTGTGCACGTTAAAGAACACGCTGGGTGGCCTTGACGGGAGGCTACCATCTGTCTCCCAACAGCTGTTCCAGTGGGTCCCCTCCTCCAACCTTCTCTGAGCCTTCGGGGTCTATGTGACCTGGCCATTTAGCCCATTGTGTGCAAAAAAGTGCCGCTCAGAGGTAAAACAACCCAACAAGAATGAAAAAGAGTAATTCCACAAGAGTGTGAATTCGCATATGGACAAATTCAGTTAAATTGTATTATTAAATCATTTATTACTAATCTACGGTACCTGGCTTCGAGCCCCGGGGTAAGGCATGGATGTTGTGTAGTTTCTCTGCTGAGGACCTGCCATCATCACAGACCTTTTATGGCGTATAAATGGCAGGCTCCTGTCAGACCTCTGTATCAAGCAGTTTTTTGAAGGGGTTAAAACGAAAAAAAAGTTAAAAAGTTCCAAAAAATACACTTGTACAACTGAACCATATACACGTTTTCGCAGAGGCCAAGGCATGGGAAAGAGGCGAAAATTTCAACACCGATAGTTGGGACTTTATATAGGAACTTCAAGTTATAACCTTCGAAAGCTATTGACTGTGTCAGGATCCTCTAAAAGTATCCAAGTGTTCCGATCTATATCCATCATGATCTTATTTCAAATTCACTCTCTCACTTCGAAGAAATGTTGAGCATTAACTTCTGAAAATAATTGCTTTCTAATGCTTCCAACATGATTACTAAATGCCCGATGTTTTTAAAGATTTCTAATTTCTGTTCATCCTGAAATGCTGATTACATTAGGAGCACATAGAGCACTGTTTTCCCACTTATTTCTCTTGTCGACACACTTGGGAAATAGTCCATTTACCGCGAGTGATGGAAAAGCCAATTTTTTTGTTTTATTATGTATCTAAAAATTTAAGTTTCTTTAAACTGAAACGCATATTAATCTCAACATTTGACAAAAAAGCTAAAAAATAAATATAAAAAAAGTATTAAAAGTACAAATTGTAATATAGTGCTATTGATTTTCTTAAATTTTCGTGACACAGAGGCTGTGTTGTCATCCCAATTTATAAATAACCAATTCTTTTCACGGTAATTTTTATTTTACTATTATTCTTAATATACAGTGATATGAAACGAATTTAGGGAAATCACGTTTTTAAGTCAGCGGAAGACGGAGAAATCACAACGTTGCCCTTTATACCTATATTTAGTTTGCATCATTATTCACGTAATGATTGTTCTTTATATTGTTAGTTATTTTTCATTTTATCAAATATTTTTTTCCCTTTTACAGCAATCGATTTGATTACACCAGCATGAATCGGTTGGATTATTATTATCATTACAGAAAAGTACTTTAAACATTTCTGTTCATAATGGATTTTTTTGCCATAGTACATACTAAATAAAAAAATAAAAATGGCAGTAAAAGTTGTAATGGTGTCAAAAGATTTTCGTCGGTGGGACAAAAAGTTTGGAGGAGATAGAAGAAGATGTCGAAACCCCGGGAAAATGGATGCATTTCAGATAGAAAAGAATGCAGCTTAAAATAAATGAGTCAAAGCTTGGAGATACACAAATAAATATCCTTCTTCTTAACTAACTGCCTGGTGTAAACAGATAACAAGAGTACAAACACGCTGAGACAATTTGGATACTCTTTTCTTTATGGAGTATTTGTCACGCATTGAAGATATTAAATTAGGACATTGGCGGTGCTGAAGCTCTGGAGCGACCCATTTGTTTCAAATTGGGGAAGTAATTGCATAAGAAAAAAGACTCACAAAGCCGTCGGTGAATTGGGATGCTTCTGTAAATAAATACTAAATTGATGAGAAAGTCTATTTTGGTAGCAGCAAAGGGCAAAAAAATGAGGAGAACTTTACAAGAATAAAAGGTAAAGGTCTTGCATATTAAAAAAAATAGCCTTTTAAAAAAAGCCTTTAAAAATAGCCAGTTGTTTTTATTGTAAATGGAATTATTAGCAAAATAACCACAGAATCAGTGACGAAAATAGAGTTTTTATTGAATAAATACATTTTATTGAATAAATACAGAGGGAAAATTGTCATTAGTGGGGTGAGATCTGAACCCAAGTGACCTCTGATAGCCAACCAATCATCCTTGTTAATGGCTTTAAGCATTATACCATAGATACTGGAAATATATCTGACTGTAATTTAAAATGAATACTGAGACATAATCTAATTAATAATATTTAATATGATCACAATAGTATTAAAAATGATCACTTTCCTAGAAAGCACCTTCTAGACCAGAGTCTTCAATTACAGTCAGATACATTTCCAATGACCAACTCCATGGTATAAATGCTTAAAGTCGCCAATAAATGATGGTTGTTCGGTGGCGGGTAGCTCAGCGGTCAGAGCCTGGCATGTCATTAGGAAGTCGTAGATTCGGATCTCATCCGGCTTAATGACAATTTTTCCACTATATTTATTCAACATATCACCAACAGGTGCATATCTGTGATTTATTATTATTTCAGAGTAATTTATTGTGAATAGGATTATTGGCCAGAGTGGTTAGCACGCTTGGCTACTGATCTAAGGGACCTGGGTTCCAGCCCCGGGTAAGGCATGGATGTGTGTGTTGTTTTTCTGCTGAGGTCCTGCCATCCTCACCTTCTGCTATGGCATGTCTAGACCTTCTACTATGGCATATAAACTGACAGGCTCCTGTCAGACCTCTGTGGCAAGCAGCTGCTTGATGGGGTGTTTATTTTTTTTATTTTTAACCACACAACCCTCGTGGTGACAACAGAATCATTTTATTTGTAAATAGAATTTTTGGCAAAATAATCACACAATCAATCGTGGGAGTAGTCCTTTTTATTATAAACAGGATTACTAACGAAGTACTCATAAAATTAATGGTGCAAATAGGATATTGTATATTGCGAGTGAGAAAAATATCCTAATAACCACAAAATAGTGGGGAAAAGAGGAGCCTTATTTTCATTGGTATCACTATCAATTTAATCTCGTAGTCAGTAGGGAGGGGTGGTTATGTTAACAGTAAGTGAGATAGGATAAATCAGTGGTGACGAAAATTTTAACAACAGTAGTATTCAGGGACGTAGCTCAGAATGTTTTCAAGCAGAATTTCATTTCAGGAGAGAATCCAAAAAACAAAGTGATGAGGAAAAAAATACAATGATGAATGTGTTAAAAAAACCTAAATTCACACAAAAAATTCCTTTCTTCAATCGTAATTTCTAAATTTTTATACCGTATTACACTTTTCGTGTTGGAAGTAGGTGTATATACCTTTATGATCCATAATCGTATAAAAATCCTTGTCAAAGCCCTAGATTTTGTCAGTCTGAAGCGATTGAATCCATTACTTAAAACAATGGGTACTTACCTATGTGCCTGATACTTATTTTCAAAAAGTATGACTTAGTCTCTTCCAGTTTTTTTCGGGAAATTCAGTTGCATCGCCGACTGCAAGTTCATCCTTAAATCTTTGAAATAAGAACTGTGAACAGTAAGACAATTTAGTTTCAAACAAAAACAATTTAATATGTAACTATTTTATCTCAACTTTATATACATTTGCAAATTCGTTAGATGTGAAGTTTATAATCAGTGTTCATCAAGGAATAGTTAATGGTTTGAGACAGTATGAATATGAATGATGACTTCTAAATATACTGAAACATACCAAATTAATAGTTCTTAAAATGATCACTGAGCTTTCAATAAAAAGAATCAACGTGGGAGAAATAGTAGAACTTCTGTCTCTTGTCATTTCCCACGATTTCAGCGGAGCTAGAATCATTTCCAGAGATATTAGATAATGAAAACTATCGATCTGTTTTCAAACTTCTTTATAAAAAGAAATTGCTTCATTCTCTCTAACGCACTTCCTTTTATGATTTTCACAACGTAATAAACATCGTTCTTTCATCGCTTGAACTCAATAAGAACGTAATCTTCTTCGTTAAGAGATTTATCTTCTTTAAAGCCTGATGGATCTATCTGTAGTAGGAACAAAAAATCAACATCATCAGCGGATCGAGCCGATAAAGCTTCTTTAGTGCTACTTCTTCTTACTCTATAAAGGGCCTTTTTTTTTTCCTTTCTATAGCTCTAGCATATTTATTAGTTACAGTTTTTTTCTTGTTTGTTGCGCTTTTGTCTGCAGTTTCTCTTATGTGGCATCGGCCAACATCATCCTACTTTCATTTTTTTTTTTATTTTGGAATTTTTTTTTCAATCCTGTTTGACACAACTTCCATACTTTTCATCGAGACACAAAACTGAGCAGATTTCTTCGGCTTATATTAGGTTTAAGTGAGCTTCAGTAAACTGAAAGAGTGTCTCGCTGTTACCCCTACTGATTTTTCTAGAAACCTTTCGAATTCAAGCTTAATTAAACTTAAATAAGAACGGGCGGTTTAAAATGGTTTTGAGACAGTGTGAATATGAATGATGAATTCCAATATTCTGAAGCATGCCAAATTAATAGTTCTTAAAATGATCACTGAGCTTTCAGGAAAAAGAATTAATCTGGAAGAAAGAGTAGAATTTATGTCTCTTGTTATTTCCCATGATTTGTGGAACTAGAATTATCTCCAAAGATATTAGATAATGCAAACTATCGATATGTTTTCAAGCTTCTTTAAAAAAAGAAATTGTTTCATTCTCTCTAATGCGGGGGCGGGGGTCTCTAATGCGGGCTCAGTCGGTAGCGCGTCAGATTCGTAATCTGTAGTACCAGGTTCGAGTCCCAGCTGGGTCAGCGTTGAGATTTATCTCCGCAAAATTCCCCGCCCTGCCCACGGTCAATAGGGGACACCGATGGGCTTGGAAAGGCCGCCGTCCGTCGGATGGGACATTAAGCCGTGGCCCCGTGTGCGGGAGAGCCATACCCTGTGCACGTTAAAGAACACGCTGGATGGCCTTGACGGGAACCTACCATCTGTCTCCCAACAGCTATTCTAGTGGGTCCCCTCCCCCAACCTTCTCTGAGCCTTCGGGGTCCATGTGACCTGGCCATTTAGTCCATTGTGTGCAAAAAAGTGCCGCTCCGAGGTAAAACAACCCAACCCTCTCTAATGCGACCTGTCCTCCCAGCCTGAGGGGAACTAAAATGTCCTCCCCGCCTGAGGTTTGCGGGAAAATCCGAGAGTATTCCACCACCCTCGCCAGTCTTCCCATTCTTTCCTTATTTCTTTAGTTCCTAGTTTACCAGAACTTTCCAGTGCTGTACTGTCTACTATTATCAGGAGCATTCTACTTCTGAAACATGTGATTGGATTATACATTCCCTACAAAAAGGATTAGAGAATTTACTCATTATGTCAAGGGGAATTTAATTTCGAAGCTCTATTATTTCTAATATGCATTTAATGGAAATATGTCACTGAAAATAAATTAAAGATCATTATCTATTTCAATCTCGATTTTCAACAACATTCGTTCATTATTTAAAGAGTTATAGAAGCTGGAATATTTAGAAAAAATTATCTTTTAAAAAAATTCATAATTATCAAATATTAAAATAATCATTACAAAAAAACTTCTAAAATTCATTTTGTAATAACGATTTTAAAACATATTATTTAGGTTTTAATAAATGTCTAAGGTAAAATCTTATGACTTATTACTATTGTTAAATATTTCAGCTTTCATAAGTCTTTAAATATTGAACGAATAATTGTTTAAAATAGAGATTTAAATAGATTTGATTGTGATTTTTAATTTATTTTCAGTCACATTATTCCATTAAATGCATAGGCTAGAAGTTACAGTGTTTCGAAGTTAGAATTCCATTGACATAAATGAAAAGCGCGATATTTGGTAGGGCCAGGGGCGTAGCCATGGGGGGGGGACGGAGGGGAGGCTCCCCCCCAAAATAACTCGGAGTTGGCAAAATTCGAAGCGATCTCGTAAAATTTAGGTGACTTGTGAAAATTTGTACTTTTTTTGAAAAATTAAGGGGAGTTGTAAAAATCGTGGCAACTTGGCAAATCTAAGGCAGTTCGGAAAATGGAGAGACGGCAAAATTTGGAGCAGATGGCAAAATTCGAAGTCACTTAGTAAAATATAGGTGAGTTGGCAAAATCGGGACAACTTGGCAAAATTCGCAGTAACTTGGTAAAATCTTGGGGAGTTGGCAAAATCGGGACAACTTGGCCAAATCTTGGGAAGTTGGCAAAATTCCGAGTGACTTGGTAAAATTTTGAGGAGTTGGTAAAATTCGGAGTGACTTGGCAAAATCGTGGGGAGTTGGCAAAATTCCAGTGAGTTGTAAAAATTAGGATTTTTTTCTGTAAAATTATGCCGAGTTGGCAAAATCTAGGGATAGTTGGTAAAATTCGGAGTGACTTGGCAAAATCGTAGGGAGTTGGCAAAATTCAGGTGAGATGTGGAGGTGAAATGTATTCTTCGATTTTAGTCAACTATCCTGAATTTCACAAACCCAATCCCAATTATCACAACCCGCCCGTGTTTTCCAAGTGGATTCGAATTTTGCCAACTGCCCTACATTCTGTTAAGTTTCCTCAATTTATCCAACACTACTTCATTTCACAAAACAAATCTTAATTTTCACAACTCGCCTATATTTTTACCAAGTGCATTCGAATTTTGCCAACTACTCTAGATTTTGCCAACTCGCCGTAATTTTACAGAAAAAATCGCACTTTTTACATCTTCCCTGAATTTGCCAAGCCACTTCGAATCTTATCAACTCTCCTTAATTGCACAAGAAAGGCACAATTTTCACAACTACCCTGCATTTTACCAAGTGACTTCGAATTTTGCCAACTCCCCTAGATTTTGCCAAGAGTACTTGGTTTTTCCAACTCTCCTTAATTTCACAAAACCAATCCCAATTTTTACAACTCACCTGTACTTTACCAAGTGGTTTCCAGTTTTGCCAACTTCCATAGATTTTGCAAAGTTTTCTCGATTTTATCAACTGTCCTTAATTTCACAAAAACAATACCAATTTTTACAAATCGCCCGTATTTTACCAAGTGGATTCGTATTTTGCCAACTCCCCCAAGATTTCCAACTCTCCTAGATATTGCGAAGCTGCCTCGATTTTGCCAAGTCACTCCGAATTTTGCCAACTGCCCCTAGTTTTTGCCAACTCCCTAAGTTTTGCCAACTCTCCTAGATTTTGCCAACTCGCCATAATTTTACAGAAAAAAATCCTAATTTTTACATCTCACCTGAATTTTGGCAACTCCCCACGATTTTGTCAAGTCATTCCGAATTTTGTCAACTCCCCAAGATTTTACCAAGTCACTCCGAATTTTGCCAACTCCCCAAGATTTGGCCAAATTGTCCCGATTTTGCCAACTCCCCAAGATTTTACCAAGTCACTCTAAATTTTGCCAAAGTTGTCCCGATTTTGTCAACTCACCTATATTTTGCTAAGTGGCTTCGAATTTTGCCAACTCACCTATATTTTACTAATTGGCTTCGAATTTTGCCAACTGCTCTAAATTTTGCCGTCTCTCCATTTTCCAAACTGCCTTAGATTTGACAAGTTGCCTCGATTTTTACAACTCCCTTTAATTTTATAAAAAAAAAATTGGGGAGTTTGAAAGTTTGAAGTGATTTGGCAAATTTAGGAGAGATGCATAGGTTGGGATTAGTTTTCGTGAAATTAAGGAAATTTAACCAAATCAAGGCAAAAATTCATACTACTAATTTGCTACAATTCAGACGAAATGTAAATATTGGAAGTATTTCTGAGAAATTATGGCTAGTTGGCAAAATTGGAAGTCAAATGGCAAAATTGGAAGTCAAATGGCAAAATGTAGGAGAAACTTAAAAACTGGCTTACCCCCTCCCCCCATGGAGCGAAAATCTAAGCAAGTTTGCTCAGTTGGCAAATTTTGTCAAAATTTTGTTCGAGTTGGAAAACTTTGGACTTCTCCCCCCCCCCCCCCCCAACAATCATATTCCTTCGCTACGCCCCTGGGTAGGGCGGTGTATAAAGAAGCTAGCCCACTCGAGAAACATCTTTGAGAGTCTCTGCGAGGAGTGTTTCTGGTATAACTCGATGCGGGAGTCGGATTCCTACGAGTCGGTGCAAATGTAACGAGCAACTGTTGTGAGAATAATCTTTCGCGGATGACAAAGTTTGTCGATGATAAAGGGATTCCTCCCCCCCCCCAATCTTTACCGTTGATCAGTCCTGCGACATGTGCTAGATTCCCAGAAATGGCACTAGTATGAAGAGGCAGCAAAATTATGCTTCAAGAACGCAACTGTGGTCAAAGGTTTCAGAAAGGCTAAACTCACTGCAAGAGAAGAAACAAAATAAATTAAGATACAGAAAGTGCCAATAAGAGAAACAGCATTCAGCACACATTCTGCAGGAAATAGCAGACAGTCTGAAAATAATAGAAACAGAACTCACCTTAAACAGGAAGAAAAAAAAGTAGAGAATGGAAAAGGCAGAAAAGAAATAAACTTAACAAATAAAACGAAAAAAAAAAAACTATTATTTTTCGAAAAGGATATTTCAGTCGTAAAAATATTTAAAAAATAATATATCTAAACAAGTTTATAAATTAGAAAAAAATACCAAAATTTATAATTAATACTCAAATGAAATATCAAACAATAAGAAATGGATAATAGAAGAATAAATATGCTGAAATGGAAATGTCAGATAATTAACAACAACAATTACCTGGAATAATTAAACATTTGGTACATTCCCACAATATATAATTTTCTCACTTCAGAAAATGAAAGCCTAAAAATATCTTGCATGCCAACTTTTTTGTAGGTTATTAGCAACAAAACAAACATATGCATCTGCATATGTTTGTTTTGTTGCAAAACTTTATTTATACTTGTTTTGCAAAACTTTACGTCGTTTTCTTTTATCTTATTTCTTATATATCATATTACATTTCTATAAATATATGGAGTTAAAATTGAAAATTGAGTAATTTGCGTGATGCCATGAGGTGAAAATGTAAAACAGCTGTAAAACCGCTTCATAATCTCCAAAAATGCAAATGAACCGTGAGTAAAAAACTGACTCTCTAACAGGTCTACGAATCATTTTATTGTTTGTCTACGAATTGGGAGTATTTTTATTGCTTTGCATACGAACTGGAGATCGCAGTTTCGTTAAAATAATCTCAAAGATATCATTTAGATGACTTATTAAGGTGCCAATGGAGGAATGATGGCTTGGCAGTCTCAAAACATTGCAACAAGACGGCTGAATGTGTTTCTAATGGTGATCTGCAGGCTCTGGAGGTAATGATTTGAAGATATGTGTGATGTCACTAGAAGACCAGTGCGAGGTTGGCTAAGAATCACAACATCTCGAGGTAACCAGTATATGGTTTGGATTGCAGATGTCTTATAGAGCACAAGCAGCTCCCAAACTTGTGTTTCCCATTCTTCGGGGGTGGCTCAGTCGGTAGCGCGTCAGGCTCGTAATCTGTAGTTCCCAGGTTCAAGTCCCAGCTGGGTCAGCGTTGAGATTTATCTCCGCAACAATTCCCCGCCCTGCCCACGGTCAGTAGGGGACACCGATGGGCTTGGAAAGGCCGTCGTCCGTCGGATGGGACGTTAAGCCGTGGCCCCGTGTGCGGGAGAGCTATACCCTCTGCACGTTAAAGAACATGCTGGATGGCCTTGACGGGAGGCTACCATCTGTCTCCCAACAACTGTTCCAGTGGGTCCCCTTCCCCAACCTTCTCTGAGCCTTCGGGGTCCATGTGACCTGGCCATTTAGCCCATGGTGTGCAAAAAAAGTGCCGCTCAGAGGTAAAACAACCCAACCCATTCTTCGGAAGAAGAATTTTAAAGGTGAACTATTTACAGAAGGCTCCAAGAGAGTGTGCAAGAGGACCAGTGATATGTGTCTCCATAACAACCTCCCAAAGAAGGATATCCGGTTATTTCTTTGACAGCATTTGTTTGACCGAATTCTACTCGAGGTAATTTGCTCGAAAAGGAAATTTGTTCGAAACGGAAATATCCAACCTTTTGTCGAAGTTTGAGAATTCAGGAATATTGAGAGACTGTTAGAGGGCGATCTCCTCGTTAGGGTCTCTTCTATTTCGTCACTGGGGAATCATCGGAGGAAGGAAGGAGAGAGGGAGTTGGGGGGGGGGGTTCTGATCAGAAAGGCGAGAGCAGATGAGGCTTAGTTTTTTATTAGAGCCAACACTTGTTTTCCCAACTATCTAGACAGGCATACCTAGAATTCAGTTTCGGGGAGGGGGAGGAATAATTCAATCTCGAGGAGTCTCCGAGAATTTAACTTTGGGGTCGGGGGTTAAGTCCTGATAATAAAACTTCAGTATGGTTTCCCAATTACTAAAATATTCCACCGAACAGGAAAGGTTAAAATGATATTCTATACGGAGCAGGGGGCAACCGGGTCATGCCCCCCCCCTTTCAGAGTGTAAGTGAGGATAAAAAAGACAAAAAACTATTAAAATTATTTATATTTCATTCATTTTTCAAGAAAGTTTTTAAAACCCGTAAAACGGAGGGGGGAAATGTTGTATTGCATTGAAAATCAAGTTTCTTGTCCCCCCCCCCCTCTCCTTTTGACATGTTTTCTTCTAGATTGTGTTTCTTGGCTCCCCTTGAATTTTTTCTAGATCCGGGAGTGATACGGAGTAATATTTTACAGTTTTGTTTTTAAATCTGTTTTTAGTGTCAGACATAAAATATGGGACTAAAATAAATTATACAAAGACAACGGTTTTGGTTTTCAAAGCAGGTAGACAAATTTAAGATTTAATAAGACAACATGATTTTCAGGGGGGAGGAGGGGTGCGGAAACCCGGACCTTCCTCTGGGTACGTTCCTGAATCGAGATACCATTGACTTCCTTCTAGTTTTCACTGTTCATGTAAGCAATAGTTGGAGATTTTTGAAGAAGGGGTTTATGTTAGAAATTTGAAACTTGTATTTTCCACAACTACACATTTCTTTTCCAATAACTGGTAGCCAGGCTTAGACAACATAGATAAATATTTTTGGGGAGGGCCAAGTTATCGGATCGAGCCAGAAAGAACTGAAACGCAATGTGATATATGATTTTTTCCTCTTCTATTTTAGTGTTCTTTCAAAAAAATTTATACAAAATATAAATTAAAATTATATAAAATAAATATCCAAAAAACAAAAAAGGCAAATTACTACAAATCTTCACAAATTTTTTGAAAGAACAAAACTTACTAAGTAACATGGAAAGAAGATAGAATTTTAATCAAGAACAATTTTTAATCCACAAACCAAACACATGTTTAGAAACATCTACTTAAGACAATTTAACATTCTTTCCTCGTGTACGCTCAAACTACACGAAAAACGCATGCACCGAAGGGTTGGGTTGGGTTGTTTTACCTCTGAGCGGCACTTTTTTGCACACCATGGGCTAAATGGCCAGGTCACATGGACCCCGAAGGCTCAGAGAAGGTTGGGGGAGGGGACCCACTGGAACAGCTGTTGGGAGACAGATGGTAGCTTCCCGTCAAGGCCATCCAGCCTGTTCTTTAACGTTGGGTTGTTTTACCTCTGAGCGGCACTTTTTTGCACACCATGGGCTAAATGGCCAGGTCACATGGACCCCGAAGACTCAGAGAAGGTTGGGGGAGGGGACCCACTGGAACAGCTTTTGGGAGACAGATGGTAGCTTCCCGTCAAGGCCATCCAGCCTGTTCTTTAACGTTGGGTTGTTTTACCTCTGAGCGGCACTTTTTTGCACACCATGGGCTAAATGGCCAGGTCACATGGACCCCGAAGACTCAGAGAAGGTTGGGGGAGGGGACCCACTGGAACAGCTTTTGGGAGACAGATGGTAGCTTCCCGTCAAGGCCATCCAGCCTGTTCTTTAACGTTGGGTTGTTTTACCTCTGAGCGGCACTTTTTTGCACACCATGGGCTAAATGGCCAGGTCACATGGACCCCGAAGACTCAGAGAAGGTTGGGGGAGGGGACCCACTGGAACAGCTTTTGGGAGACAGATGGTAGCTTCCCGTCAAGGCCATCCAGCCTGTTCTTTAACGTTGGGTTGTTTTACCTCTGAGCGGCACTTTTTTGCACACCATGGGATAAATGGCCAGGTCACAAGGACCCCGAAGACTCAGAGAAGGTTGGGAGAGGGGACCCACTGGAACAGCTGTTGGGAGACAGAAGGTAGCCTCCCGTCAAGTCCATCCAGAGTGTTCTTTAACGTGCACAGGGTATGGCTTTCCCGCACACGGAGCCACGGCTTAACGTCCCATCCGACGGACGGAGGCCTTCCCAAGCCCATCGGTGTCCCCTACTGACCGTGGGCAGGGCGGGGAATTTTGCGGAGATCCACCGAAGGCTTAATTATCTTATAGAAACAAAACTGAAACTAAACCTCTCTTCTGGCGTCAGATATGGAAGAGGAGTAGTCAATAATATTGCTGAATTATACATTCAATGTGCAACATAACTTAGTTGAGAAAAAGGCATATTGCAACTGTCTTCATTGATCTGCAACAGGTTTTTGAACAACTTTCGCAGGATGGTTTCCTGTACAATCTAACAGAAACTGAATTATTAGGGGGAAAATGTTTCTTTTTCTACATGACTATAATAAAAACAAAGAAATGCAAGTGAAAGTAGATAAATGTCTTTATATTATTAAAGAAACTGAAGAAAGATATTTGGATCAGCGCAATTAATCACAAACTGGCTTAAGAAAACCACCAACACTCAATAAAATAAAAAAATTCTGCAACTCCCAGCATCTTAAAAATTCAAATCACAAAAATCACAATCACAAAAAAAATGCTTGCCATATTAAAATATAACAACATGAAATAAAAACAAGCCCATAAATGTAGATTTCTAGGAATATCCGTGGACCGAACAATGATACTAAAGTTCCACCTTCGAAAGAGCAAAACAAACACACTTTATAATATAAAAAAAAATAAATAAATACCCCCTCAAGCAGCTGCTTGCCACAGAGGTCTGACAGGAGCCTGTCAGTTTATATGCCACAGTAGAAGATCTGAGAGGATGGCAAGGCCTCAGCGAAAAACAACACGAACATCCATGCCTGGAAATATGCTAAAACTTTATACATGTATCTTAAAGACAAAAAATGATTGTTTAAAAACTACTTCTACCACAAGAATAAATTATCGTGGAAAAAGGAGCAATTAATATGATTAGATATTGTATTGAACAACTACACACATGCCCGGCAATATCCCTACGTGTAGAAAGAGACCACTTCCATTAAGAAAGAAAACATCAGCTGAAAAAATATGCATCTTTGACTATACCAAACATTCAAAATGGTCATAAAGATATTAAATAAAAATCTTACATCAGAAACTGAAGTAAGAAACCTAAAAAATTGCAAGAAAATAAAGACACAAAAATAAAAAACAGTGCCATCTTACACACTAACATCCTGTAAAAAATCAAAGAAGAACTACTTGGAATCACACACAAAAAAGAACGTTAAGTAAATATAGAGGTAAAATTGTCATTATTCTGTAGGATCTGAAAGTGGTTCAGATCCCAACCGTCTAATAACAATTTTTCCTCTATATATACTTAAAACATCACCAACAGGTGAGATCCTATTATTTCAACAATAATGCTTACCTTGATACCAAAAAATTTTGGTTTGAAAAAAAATATCATATTACTTGGCGTAGACTGGTGGTGTGCACGAACTTGGAAAATACCTTCTAAACGATACTCTTCAATTATCAGTCAGATATATTTATTAGTCAGATATATTTCCAATAACTAACTATGTGGTATAATGCTTCAAGCTTACTAATAGAGAATTCGGCGGCCGGTAGCTCAGCGGTCAGAACACCTGACACGTTATCAGGAGTTCGTGGGTTAAATTTCCATCCGGCTAATGACACTTTTTTCCCCTCTATATTTATTCAGCAAATAAACAACAGGTGTTCTTATTATTTCAAAAAGAATCTAATAAACGAAAGTGTTTGACTCAAGACAAATCTTCCAAATACAACATCCCTACGACATGCCACTTCTCCAGATCGTTCTTACTCTACTAACCTATAGTGGTTGGGTTGTTTTACCTCTGAGCGGCACTTTTTTGCACACCATGGGCTAAATGGCCAGGTCACATGGACCCCGAAGGCTCAGAGAAGGTTGAGGGAGGGGACCCACTGGAACAGCTGTTGGGAGACAGATGGTAGCCTCCCGTTAAGGCCATCCAGCGTGTTCCTTAACGTGCACAGGGTATGGCTCTCCAGCACAGGGGCCACGGCTTAACGTCCCATCCAACAGACGGCGGCCTTTCCAAGCCCGTCGGTGTCCCCTACTGACCGTGGGCAAGGCGGGGAATTTTTGCGGAGATAAATCTCAACGCTGACCCAGTTGGGACTCGAACCTGGGAACTACAGAATACGAGCCTGGCGCTCTACCGACCGAGCCCCCCCCCCTATAGTCGTACATCGTGTATAGATATGCGATGTTTCAGGTAAAACTTTACCCGTTTCCATCTGAGAAATAAGCCCAGTTGGCATAAGTAAAAACATATAACAAGTAAACCACCCGTGGGTGGCCCTCTAGAGGCTGACATAAATCACAAGCCAAAAATAGCATATATCATGGACTAGAGACCTAAAAACGAGTAGCTTTACTCAGAGAAAGACATCATTTTAGGCCTCTTGTACTTATTAAGATCATAATTAAGCAAAGAAGAAATAATCTCATTAGGATTATTTTTAACAGCCTGAAAAAACCTGTTTGAGATGCATTTAATATGAGTATATAATTTATGTGATCGATGCCCAAGTCTTTATGAAGTTGTCTGACCTATAGTTACTGGCATGAACCTTTATATACCAAGGGATAATTATTCAAATAGATTTTAATCCCTCCAACATCAAGCGTAATTATTGATGAAATCATTAAACATTCAACGCGATATGAAAAATGATTATTGAGAGAGAAAAAAATAAACGAATAAGTGGCATACTCTGGAAGCAAAAAATCATCAGTATAATCCATCCCGTGACCGACTGGATAGCACTCTTGGCTATCCAATCGGAGAACCTGGGTTCGAGCCCCGGTTTGAGGCATGGATGATTGCGTTGATTTTCTGTTGAGGTCTTGCCTTCCTCACATACCTTCAACTATGGCGTATAAACTGAGAAGCTCCTGCCAGACTTCTGTGTCAAGCAGTTGCTTGAGGAGGTATTTATTTACAATCCATTAAAGCATACCCAGCCAGTATAATTCACCCGAGCTATATCTCAATACCCTAAATCTCACAAAGGAGCACTTCAAGAAAGCAAAAACAAAATAAGTTTGCAATGGCTACTTAGCCATATTGAATGGTGTCGAAATGAGATTGCAGACAAATATGCAAAACAAATAATTAGTAACAGCATTCACATTGCCCTCCACCAAAACTTCTCAAAAAATTAAATATGGGAACAAAAAAACCAAGAGAAAAATCTTTCTCGTCCAAAATCTCGGGATTTTCAAACCATAGTTGAGTTGAGTTGTTTTACCTCTGAGTGGCACTTTTTTGCACACCATGGATTAAATGTCCAGGTCACAAGGACCCCGAAGGCTCAGAGAAGGTTGGGTGAGGGGACCGACTGGAACAGCTGTTGGGAGACAGATGGTAGCCTCCCGTCAAGGCCATCCAGCGTGTTCTTTAACGTGCACAAGGTATGGCTCTCCCACACACGTGGCCACTGCTTAACGTCCCATCCGACGGACGGCGTCCTTTCCAAGCCCATCGGTGTCCCCTACTGACCGTGGTCAGGGCGGGGAATTTTGCGGAGATAAATCTCAACGCTGACCCAGCTGGGACTCGAACTTCAAACCACAGAAGACTACTTGACAAATCTATAGGTTGGATCAAACTCTCAATATTTTCAAGAAGAACAAATCAAAATAATTCTATTAAATTTCGACATTTTAAGTTGGAAAAAGTAATCTTCACAGAGTTAAAAAGACTGCAATATTTTCGATGCTAAAGAAAATATACCACAACTGCTATTAAACAGTCTTATATACGAAACTACAGAGAAGAATGTTCAAAAGCCTAAAAATGTTAAACATTTTCGATGACTTCAACCTGCAAACAATTTTAGCTGATGAAGATCACGGAAAACGGGATTATATAAAGATTAATCAGAGTTCTAAAAGATTCGGTTCTTGATGATCAAATGTAGGGAAGCTAGCTAACTCAAGCCATTAATACTTTGGATGTTACCGTCATGCTGGGTAAGACGGGGTCTGTCCTGCAACTCTAATACTTTGTGCAGTCGTCACTTCAGAGCATTGTATTACCAGTGGGAATTTTTGTGACGCGATTATAAGCGGAAATAGTGCACAGTGAGTTATTCTTCACCATTTCGCACCACAATGCAGTACGCTTTAAACCACTTTTCATGCTATTTTTCAAAATGACTAAAATTGACTTTGCTAACCCAGCAATAATTCGGACTCTATGATTGGTCGGCTGCTGTACATCTGTGCTCTGAGTGTCATGATTTACATAACGCTTTGACAGGGGAGGAAGTTAACAATTCTGTTACATCATGTTACAGCGGGAAAGACGTATTGATTCCGTTACATCATTTTATAAAACAGACGGGTTCGTGTTCCGTTACTTCGTGTTACAAGAGGAAGGGGGTACTAATTCTCTACACCGTGTTAGAAGGGGAGGTGTATCGATTCCGTTATATCATGTTGCAAAAGGGAGGGGTAGTGATTCAGTCACATCGTGTTACGAAGGGGAGGAGTGATTACGCTATCCAGTGTTAAGAAGAGGAGACGGTAGTGATTATATTGCATAGTTTTACAAGGGGAAGGAAGGTATTGTTTCCGTTATATTGTGCTACAAAGGGGAGGGGGTAATGATTATGTTACATTGTGCTACAAAGGGGAGGGGATAGTGATTCTGTTACATAGTGCTACAAAGGGTAGGGGATTATGATTCTGTTACATCGTGCTACAAAGGGGAGGGGATAGTGATTCTGTTACATCGTGCTACAAAGGGGAGGGGATTATGATTCTGTTACATCGTGCTACAAAGGGGAGGGGATAGTAATTCTGTTACATCGTGCTACAAAGGGGGATAGTGATTCTGTTACATCGTGCTACAAAGGGGAGGGGACAGTGATTCTGTTACATCGTGCTACAAAGTGGAGGGGATAGTGATTCTGTTACATCGTGCTACAAAGGGGAGGGGATAGTGATTCTATTATATCGTGCTACAAAGAGGAGGGGATAGTGATTCTGTTACATCGTGCTACAAAGAGGAGGGGATAGTGATTCTGTTACATCGTGCTACAATGTGGAGGGAGATAGTGATTCTGTTACATCGTGCTACAAAGGGGGGGATAGTGATTCTGTTACATCGTGCTACAAAGGGGAGGGGATAGTGATTTTGTTACATCGTGTTACAATGTGGAGGGGGATAGTGATTCTGTTACATCGTGCTACAAAGGGGAGGGGATTGTGATTCTGTTACATCGTGCTACAAAGGGGAGGGGATAGTGATTCTGTTACATCGTGCTACAAAGGGGAGGGGATTGTGATTCTGTTACATCGTGCTACAAAGGGGAGGGGATAGTGATTCTGTTACATCGTGCTACAAAGGGGAGGGGATAGTGATTCTGTTACATCGTGCTACAAAGGAGAGGGGGATAGTGTTTCTGTTACATCGTGCTACAAAGGGGAGGGGATATTGATCTGTTACATCGTGCTACAAAGGGGAGGGGATAGTGATTCTGTTACATCGTGCTACAAAGGGGAGGGGATTGTGATTCTGTTACATCGTGCTACAAAGGGGAGGGGATATTGATCTGTTACATCGTACTACAAAGGGGAGGGGATAGTGATTCTGTTACATCGTGCTACAAAGGGGAGGGGATTGTGATTCTGTTACATCGTGATACAAAGGGGACGGGATAGTGATTATGTTAGATCGTGCTACAAAGGGGAGGGGATAGTGATTCTCTTACATCGTGCTACAAAGGGGAGGGGATATTGATCTGTTACATCGTGCTACAAAGGGGAGGAGATAGTGATTCTGTTGTTACATCGTGATACAAAGGGGAGGGGATAGTGATTCTGTTACATCGTGATACAAAGGGGAGGGGATAGTGATTCTGTTACATCGTGCTACAAAGGGGAGCGGATAGTGATTCTGTTACATCGTGCTACAAAGGGGAGGGGATAGTGATTCTCTTACATCGTGCTACAAAGGAGAGGGCGATAGTGATTCTGTTACATCGTGCTACAAAGGGGAGGGGATATTGATCTGTAACATCGTGCTACAAAGGGGAGGGGATAGTGATTCTGTTACATCGTGCTACAAAGGGGAGGGGATATTGATCTGTTACATCGTGCTACAAAGGGGAGGGGATAGTGATTCTCTTACATCGTGCTACAAAGGGGAGGGGATAGTGTTTCTGTTACATCGTGCTACAAAGGGGAGGGGATAGTGATTCTCTTACATCGTGCTACAAAGGGGAGGGGATAGTGATTCTCTTACATCGTGCTACAAAGGGGAGGGGATAGTGATTCTGTTACATCGTGCTACAAAGGGGAGGGGATAGTGATTCTGTTACATCGTGCTACAAAGGGGAGGGGATAGTGATTCTCTTACATCGTGCTACAAAGGGGAGGGGGATAGTGTTTCTGTTACATCGTGCTACAAAGGGGAGGGGATAGTGATTCTGTTACATCGTGCTACAAAGGGGAGGGGATTGTGATTCTGTTACATCGTGCTACAAAGGGGAGGGGATATTGATCTGTTACATCGTGCTACAAAGGGGAGGGGATAGTGATTCTCTTACTTCGTGCTACAAAGGGGAGGGGATAGTGTTTCTGTTACATCGTGCTACAAAGGGGAGGGGATATTGATCTGTTACATCGTGCTACAAAGGGGAGGGAATATTGATCTGTTACATCGTGCTACAAAGGGGAGGGGATAGTGATTCTGTTACATCGTGCTACAAAGGGGAGGGGATTGTGATTCTGTTACATCGTGATACAAAGGGGAGGGGATAGTGATTCTGTTACATCGTGCTACAAAGGGGAGGGGATAGTGATTCTGTTACATCGTGCTACAAAGGGGAGGGGATAGTGATTCTCTTACATCGTGCTACAAAGGGGAGGGGGATATTGTTTCTGTTACATCGTGCTACAAAGGGGAGGGGATTGTGATTCTGTTACATCGTGCTACAAAGGGGAGGGGATATTGATCTGTTACATCGTGCTACAAAGGGGAGGAGATAGTGATTCTATTGTTACATCGTGATACAAAGGGGAGGGGATAGTGATTCTGTTACATCGTGCTACAAAGGGGACGGGATAGTGATTCTGTTACATCGTGATACAAAGGGGAGGGGATATTGATCTGTTACATCGTGCTACAAAGGGGAGGGGATATTGATCTGTTACATCGTGCTACAAAGGGGAGGGGATAGTGATTCTGTTACATCGTGCTACAAAGGGGAGGGGATAGTGATTCTGTTACATCGTGCTGCAAAGGGGACGGGATAGTGATTCTGTTACATCGTGCTACAAAGGGGAGGGGATAGTGATTCTGTTACATCGTGCTACAAAGGGGAGGGGATAGTGATTCTCTTACATCGTGCTACAAAGGGGAGGGGGATAGTGTTTCTGTTACATCGTGCTACAAAGGGGAGGGGATAGTGATTCTGTTACATCGTGCTACAAAGGGGAGGGGATTGTGATTCTGTTACATCGTGCTACAAAGGGGAGGGGATATTGATCTGTTACATCGTGCTACAAAGGGGAGGGGATAGTGATTCTCTTACTTCGTGCTACAAAGGGGAGGGGATAGTGATTCTGTTACATCGTGCTACAAAGGGGAGGGGATAGTGATTCTGTTACATCGTGCTACAAAGGGGAGGGGATAGTGATCTGTTACATCGTGCTACAAAGGGGAGGGGATAGTGATTCTGTTACATCGTGCTACAAAGGGGAGGGGATTGTGATTCTCTTACATCGTGATACAAAGGGGAGGGGATAGTGATTCTGTTACATCGTGCTACAAAGGGGAGGGGATAGTGATTCTGTTACATCGTGCTACAAAGGGGAGGGGATAGTGATTCTCTTACATCGTGCTACAAAGGGGAGGGGGATAGTGTTTCTGTTACATCGTGCTACAAAGGGGAGGGGATTGTGATTCTGTTACATCGTGCTACAAAGGGGAGGGGATATTGATCTGTTACATCGTGCTACAAAGGGGAGGAGATAGTGATTCTATTGTTACATCGTGATACAAAGGGGAGGGGATAGTGATTCTGTTACATCGTGCTACAAAGGGGACGGGATAGTGATTCTGTTACATCGTGATACAAAGGGGAGGGGATATTGATCTGTTACATCGTGCTACAAAGGGGAGGGGATATTGATCTGTTACATCGTGCTACAAAGGGGAGGGGATAGTGATTCTGTTACATCGTGCTACAAAGGGGAGGGGATAGTGATTCTGTTACATCGTGCTGCAAAGGGGACGGGATAGTGATTCTGTTACATCGTGCTACAAAGGGGAGGGGATATTGATCTGTTACATCGTGCTACAAAGGGGAGGGGATATTGATCTGTTACATCGTGCTACAAAGGGGAGGGGATATTGATCTGTTACATCGTGCTACAAAGGGGAGGGGATAGTGATTCTCTTACATCGTGCTACAAAGGGGAGGGGATAGTGATTCTCTTACATCGTGCTACAAAGGGGAGGGGATAGTGAGTCTGTTACGCTAAACCAGCGCTGTCCAACTAGCGGCCCGCAAAAGGATTTTTGTGGTCCCCAAACAAAATGAAGTTTTTACTTGAAATTTTAAATAAATGAAAATAAATAAATACCCCCTCAAGTAGCTGCTTGCCACAGAGGTCTGACAGGAGCCTGTCAGTTTATATGCCATAGTCGAAGGTCTGAGAGGATGGCAAGACCTCAGCAGAAAAACAACACGCACAACCATGCCTTACCCGGGGCTCGAACCAGGTCCCTTAGAACAGTAGCCAAGCGTGCTAACCACTCGGCCATGGGACGGCGAAATTTTAAATAAATATCTATAATCCATCTTATAATTTTTTGTCAACTTATATCACTTTACTTGATATGCAATTGTCAACTTAGTCATTTTATTTGCAATTATTGCATTATTTCAACTTACTCATTCTATTCTTATTGTCCAACAACTACGGCCACAATGCTCCCATTAAATTTATTAAATATTTGATAAGTTTAGAAAATTTATATTTGTTTATTATTACTGATTATTTTTCACATAAATAAAATAATTTTTTGAGGTGACATAAACTGACTTTTCAATTACCTATCCTGTCCTATTCTTTCTTTTGGCCAATGAAATATTGGCGAAAGGAAAAATGGCCCGCGGTCTTAGAGAAGTTGGACAGCACTGCGCTAAACGATAGGTAGGGGGTAGTGATTCTGTTATATCGTTTAACGATAGGTAGAGGATAGTGATTCTGTTATATCGTTTAACGATAGGTAGAGGATAGTGATTCTGTTATATCGTTTAACGATAGGTAGAGTATAGTGATTCTGTTAATCGTTTAACGATAGGTAGAGGATAGTGATTCTGTTATATCGTTTAACGATAGGTAGAGGATAGTGATTCTGTTATATCGTTTAACGATAGGTAGAGGATAGTGATTCTGTTATATCGTTTAACGATAGGAAGAGGATAGTGATTCTGTTATATCGTTTAACGATAGGTAGAGGATAGTGATTCTGTTATATCGTTTAACGATAGGAAGAGGATAGTGATTCTGTTATATCGTTTAGCGATAGGTAGGGGGTAGTGATTTCGTTATGTCGTTTAACGATATTTACAGTTTATCGTTTAACGTTTTAGGTAGGGGTAGTGATTCTGTTATATTGTTTAACGATAGGTAGGGGAGAGTAATTCTGTTTATATCGTTTAACGATAGGTAGGGGGTAGTGATTATGTGATATCATTTTACGATAGACAGGGTATAGTGATTCTATTATATCGTTTAACGATTTTAGGTAGGGGTAGTGATTCTGTTATATCGTTTAACGATAGGTAGGGGAGAGTTATTCTGTTTATATCGTTTAACGATAGGTAGGGGGTAGTGATTCTGTTATATCATTTTACGATAGGAAGGGGATAGTGATTCTGTTATATCGTTTAACGATAGGTAGGGGGTAGTCATTCTGTTATATCGTGTTACACCAGAGGAGAGAATATTAATTCGGTTGTTTTGTGTTACAAGGGGAAGAGAGATAATGTTTCCGTTATATCGCGTTACCAGTGGGAGGGGTTTCATGGTGATATTAAGTAACGCTAAATAGTTTACTTATCGATGTGGGCAAGGGCGGTTCAGTCAGTAGCGCGCCAGGCTCGTAATCTGTAGTTCCCAGGTTCGAGTTCCAGCTGGGTCAGCATTGAGATTTATCTCCGCAAAATTCCCTGCCCACGGTCAGTAGGGGACACCGATATAACAGAATCACTACCCCTTACCTATCGTTAAATGATACATTGGAAAAGCCGCCGTCCGTCGTATGGGACATTAAGCGTGTCCCCGTATGCGGGAGAGTCATCCCTCTGCACGTTAGAACACGCTGAATGGCCTTGACAGGAGGCTACCATCTGTCTCCCAACAGCTGTTCCAGTGGGTCCCCTCCCCCAACCTTCTCTGAACCTTCGGGGTCCATGTGACCTGACCATTTAGCCCATGGTGGGCAAAAAAGTGCCGCTCAGAAGTAAAACAACCCAAGGTTAAAGAACACGTTGGATGGTCTTGACAGGAGGCTGCCATCTGTCTCCCAACAGCTGTTCCAGTGGGTCCCCTCCCCCAACCTACTCTGAGCTTCCGGGGACCATAGCCATTTAGCCCATTGTGTGCAAAAAAGTGCTGCTCAGAGGTAAAACAACCCAACCCAAAGCTTCTGAAAGCGATCAGTTCTTTTTCCATAATAACATAAAAGCTGGTTTTTTTTATGACAAAAATCAGCTTCTTTTATGACATTATTTATAAATTACTACTACTACTACCGTACTCGCAATGCCGTTTCCATGCAAGAAAATTAAGATTCTTTCAAATAGAAAAGTAGTGCATAAAAGGAAGAGAGAAATGGGGTCGGATCGGGTCAAGCATTACATGGAGTTAAGTAAAAGGAAGAAAGGGAGGGGGGGGGGGGAGAATTCTTATAAAACAGCGTTACACGTTTTATGGACATCTCGTGTTATTACTGGAATTAAGACTGGTCTTTACTATGTATTCGCTGCCATCTTGTTGACTTACGGTGGAGGAATCTTGTTTGGTATTTATCTGTTTTTCAGATAGTTGAAATTTCAATCGGTTATATTTCTACAAAATTGTTTTGTTGACAAGCTAAGATGAATTCCTTCCTTTCTTGGGTACAATGACAGACAAGATGAATCAATAAAAATTACTAACCAAGGCCGAATAGCTTATTTTACGAATTAATAATCTCTTTATGTGGTTGCCTTTGTGGTGCCGAAATGAAGGACGCGACTTTGGGGCCATTGGTGCAATGGAGCATTAAAAAACAACTCAGCAGCGACAGACAGAGACATTGGAAACGTTTCGCAAATGATTTTTCCTGTGGGATGACTCACGTAACGTCACTTGGACAATTCTTCTTCAAGGATGCTGTCACGCAATCATTGGGAGGACGCAGTATCGTCTGAGTTGCTTTCGGAAACTCTCAGAAGGCCTCTCGCTGATTTCGGTTAAAGGAGAAGAAGCACGGCTCAGTCAGTAGCTCCAGCTCGTAATCTAATGTTCCCAAATTCGAGTCTCCACTGTGCTTGGGTTGATATTTTCTTTCGTAACCCTAACTCTACCCTCGGTGACAAAGGGGGGGACAGAGATGGATTTTGAAAGGCCTACGTCCTACGGATAGGATGTTGTGGTCACGTATGTAAGTTGGGTTGAGTTGTTTTACCTCTGAGCAGCACTTTTTTTGCACACAATGGGAAATGTACAGCATTGATTTCCAATCTGATTATCGTAGGCTGCCTATTTAAATCAGGAACTAAAACTGTTATAATTTACTAACTAATTTTTAATACTAACTAGTTTATCAGCTTTCGCTTTTAATGCTTTTGTTGGTGGCTCCGAAACTTTCGATTTGCTTAAATTTGTGAAACTCAGGTCTAAATGCAACCCTTCTAACTGAGAACTGCTGTTCTCAAAGGATGTAAACATGTGGAATTCATATAGATATTAGAGACGTAGATATCTGAAATGGGAGGAAGTATGTCTGATAACCAACTAGTTATGATACTTAAGAAGAGTTCAGTTTTGTATTATCTTCGTTAATTGATTTCATTTCAGAAATAAGTTAGTCCAAAAAAAAAAATGCCTTCATAATAATTTCGTATTTCGTCTCCCGATTCTTCTCCATTGCTCAACAGCTTAGGAATCGTAAGCTGTAAGCCCCTACCTTGAGATTCTGCTATCACAATGGACAGGTTTGGTAATAGTAATGACCTCTTTTTTATGGTCAAGAATTGCGCAAAATATGTTTCGGGATTTTCGAAAGTGTCTGCAACGCATTTCATGGCCAAAGCAGCTTCGGAATTTTAATCGCAGAGTGAATTTGTCAACTCACCTGCAGCTGCATAGGTCATGTAAATGTACATCATTGATTTCCAATATGTCCAAACTGAGAAACTAAAATTATAGGGGTCATGTGACATAAATTTATAAATGTTATGCATCACGTGACGACTGAAAGAAGTTTTAAAATTTAACTTTTCATTGTAGTAATTGTCCTTCAAGTAAATATTTGCTGTTTTATAAGATATTTAACCACATTTCTAAAACTGAAAAGTTTTTACTGATGTTTTTTTTTTTCAAAGCTCTTGTTTTATATCCCAAGGCCGCTGTTTTATGTAGTTTAGTGTAGCGACTGAAGTGACGCAATTCTTTTATTACCTCTTATCTTAACGATAAGGTCACCAGAATACGTGAAGCTATAAAACATCCCAAACGACAAAAGCAGACAAGTTTAATATATCATTGTGTACAGATTGTAATATAGGGGTTGGGTTGTTTTACCTCTGAGCGGCACTTTTTTGCACACCATGGGCTAAAATGGCCAGGTCACATGGACCCCGAAGGCTC
The DNA here is from genome assembly GCA_038380435.1 of Ryuthela nishihirai. Lineage (NCBI taxonomy): Eukaryota > Metazoa > Arthropoda > Arachnida > Araneae > Heptathelidae > Ryuthela > Ryuthela nishihirai. The sequence goes on along the minus strand of JAWZYU010000011.1, from coordinate 39,954,740 downwards.
AGAGCAGGTTGGGGGAGGGGACCCACTGGAACAGCTGTTGGAAGATAGATGGTAGCCTCCCGTCAAGGCCATCCAGCGTGTTCTTTAACGTGCACAGGGTATGGCTCTCCCGCACACGGGGCCACGGCTTAACGTCCCATCCGACGGACGGCGGCCTTTCCAAGTCCATTGGTGTCCCCTACTGACCGTAGGCAGGGCGGGGAATTTTTGCGGAGATAAATCTCAACGCTGACCCAGCTGGGACTCGAACCTGGGAACTACAGATTACGAGCCTGGCGCGCTACCGACTGAGCACCCCCGCCCCTGTAATATAGGGGATATTCATGGATTGATTCAGATGTGAAATTGCAAAATGTTTATGATAACTTTGGAACCACTGAAATAATGAGATTGCCCAGTTGACACCTCGACAGGGCTCATAGGTTTGATGAATGAGCTTGAAATGAGGTTGAATGAGCTATCAATCACTCATCAATTAATCAATGGTTTTATAAATCTCTTGTTTGATCGGAAATAATCGTTCGATTACTGCGATGGTCATCTATATTCAAATGCAAAATATATATATATATAAAAAGGAATCCTGTCTTCCTTTTTGTGACATGAAAAGTGAAAAAGAAAAAAAAAATGATGAAATAACTTACTGGATTCTTATCACCTCCCAAGGCAAAAAAGGAATTTTTGCTAAATTGATCGAGAAATCAGTTTTGGAACTTATTTTTCTCTGAAATTAATATGAATTCACTAATTGCTGATTCACTAAGTGATTTCATCATTGGCATGTTTTACTGTATTTTTTGCTCTTTATGGTGCACTTAAAAAAAGAAAGTTATTTAAATTTTTTATTCCAATATTTTGGCTTTTTACTTTTTTTAATTCTTTATGGACAACAAACGCACGGATCCTTGTCTTTAAAATCGCTTATCGTTTCACTGTCGTTTTCGTGTCACGTGACACGAAGGTTGCCAGATCACTAATTTCTAAAAACATCGTCGTCAGAAATTTTTTCTGAATTCTGTAATCAATCATAATGTTCGGATATTTTTAATATATACAGTATGATGTGTATGAATATATAATGCAATGAATATGGAGCGCGTGCAGTTACCGTTCACAGCAAACTGGAGCGGTTGCGGTTAATGTCACAGCACATTGGATCGTGTGAACTCACAAAGACCTAGATCGTGTGGGCTCACTCACGGAAATATTGAGCGTGTGCAGTTACCGTTCACAGCAAACTGGAGCGTGTGCAGTAACTGCACATGCTCCAGTTTGCTGTGAACGGTAACTGGAGCGTGTACAGTTGCTGTACACCCTCCAGTTATTTTTCCTGAATTCTGTAATCACGTGACACGAAGGTTGCCAGATCACTAATTTCTAAAAAAATCGTTGCCAGATATTTTTTCTGAAGTCTGTAATCAACCATGGTGTTCGGATACTTTTTTGAGCGACTGTACATCTCTTTCGCGCCCGGATTTTCCAAGGGTTGCATGCGCCAGTCATCTTCCTCCCCCTGTGATTTCCATGTCATTTTTATTGTCATTTCCATGGGGTGTGATGAGTATAGCCTTTAGAGGCCATGTTATTCTGCGTATCACTTTCATAAAGGGTGAATTTTGCGTACAACATAGGTGAAATTAAGCTACCATTTCCACAGAAGGTGATTTGTGAATCACTTTCTACATATATTACTTTCAGAGACGCTGATGTTGTTATCAGGTATTACTTTCAAAGAAAGTGATATTAAACGTACCATCTTAAGAGAAAGTGATATTGTGCGTGTCACTCTCAGAGAAGATGAGTTATGTCTTTCGCTTTCAGAGGTAGTGATGGGTTGCGCATCACTTTCAGAGAAAGTGACATTATACATATCGCTTTCCGGAATTTAGTCAGAAATTAAGTCAGTTTATTAGAAAGGTGATATTAAGCAGTTTTGTACTATTCTTTTTCAGCTGGGCTGTAAATTTTTGTAACTATGATGCTTGTTTGTTTTCAAAGAACTTGTAAAATATATTTCGATAAAAAAGTGCTTATTTTCAAACAGGACTTGCGGCCTGAGATAAAAGAATGCTAGAAATAAATCATGCAAATGTCCCTTGGGGGAGCAAAAGAGATAGTTTCTATCCCCTCTGAAAAGAATACAGTTTTTTCAAGCAATTAATCAATAAAAAAAAGCATGATCTGTGAATTAAAATAGTTTTCTCCTCACCTTAAAATAACATTTTTTTCTTTCCTCCCTTTAAGTTCGAAGGAGTTGAACCTTTTTTTAATTTATATACTGAAATATAAAATAATTCTTGTATCGTTATTACTTTTGTAGCAAATATGGCTGAGATGTGTAGTCGTTATTTTGGTGTTCAGTTTCAAAACTTTTCACAAGTGTTTGACATTATTTTCTCGTTGTTAGTTATAACATCAGTATTTCAAACAACATAAAAAAATACACTAAACGTTATAAAGTAAATATTTGTTTATTGCACATAATGTGGCTGTACAAAAACACAGCAAACTGGTGTATTGGATGTCTGAGTAAAAATACCAAACATTTTCAGAGGTTAAGATAATTACACAAATAAAATAATAATATAATTTTGTTTCTTCGTAGAACTTACGAACAATATTGTTTTACATTAATCGTGCCAATGGAACACAAAATTTTGATTTTTAAGTGATTGACATTGATTTTTATTAAAGACGAATATTTCCTGAAAACTTTACAAAGTCATACCATTCGATTTCTAAAGTTGCTCTCTGTACAGAGCAGCTGAGGATCACTCCCAATTATCGCCACCAGTGTGTATTGTTCTCAATTTATGCAAACTAAATTTTCCCTGGTTAATTCTTTCTTTAAAGCAGATAGTTATTTCAGTGCTAGCCAGCACCAGATGATATTAAATTAGTTTTATTCCTAGTATTTCATTTCAAAAACAAATAAAATATTAAAGAATCTTAAACTTAAAGAAGTTTAGAAGTTTATTCTTAAAGTATGATGTTTTATGATTTAAATTAAGTAGATGAAATGCGATTTACTTCGATATTATTGTTCATTATTTTCAATATCCTATTTTGTATCAGTTACAAAATAATAGAAGCCTTTACCAAAGGTGACGATTTTTTCTCGCTCAACAATATTTTTCGTCTGTTGTAACTTAGAGGTTAAATTACTGTTTGCATTTTTTTGATTATACAGTAAATGTTTGCTATGAAATCGCCCAGCAAAAAAGAAATATTATTTCAAAATCTCCTTAAATTTATTGCGTATTAATTTACTAGTGCAACAAAACATCACCTACACGATTAATCGGTAGCATTTATTTGAACATTTATATCGAACACTTTTATTTGTCATAAACTTTCATAATAGATTAAAATTCTGTCGAGCTATCTAAAAAATTAACCAAGGAAATGCTTGTTGCATACATCACATTTGGTCAAGTGAAAATAACATTTTTTCCTCAGTTGCTGTATTGGTTAATTAATATCAAGTGAAACAAATGGCAGAATTAATTAGAAGAGAAATAATTTATCGTTAAAAACGTGATTACATGGAAAATATGATATCTCTAGTGATGTTAATTTCAACAAACAACACAATGACACAGAACTGACAGACGGACATTCAATTTAATACTTTAAGTTTGTTACTCATAACGGCTCGACATGTGATATAACATATGAAATACTACTACTAATACGGTTGTGAATATCAGATGAACATTAAAAACTGTACACGAAAGAAATAAGCACAATTTTGTTCAAGGGACCGGGGCGATGTTTCTAACGATAAATATCACCTGTTAAAGAAAATAATTTACATTTGTGCTGTTGGATTTCCTGGGACTATGGTTCTGCACAGCACTAAACTTAACAGAAGCTTAACGATATGAAATATTCTTAATAACTGCTGGAATATCAGTAGAAATGCTGATACAATTTAGCAGATTCATTGGTACATCTCACTTTGTAACACGAAGCACTATAATATAATTGTCTTGTACTATTCGTAAACAAAAATTTTACAGATTTTCAAAACACAGTTCTAAATGCATATATAATTATAAATAATATAATGTTTATGTTTGCAACCATTTTGTTTTCTTCCAAATATCTGTGCTAATATTTGACATTCTCCGAGACTGGTGAAGCATTTCAAATCTTTTACTGATTTGTCTCTTTTCACTTTCTTATATACATATGTGACTAAATTCATTTTCATGAATACATCACATTGCTTTTATTACAAAAATGTTATTTTAATAGCTTATTATAATTTATTTCTTATCTGTTTAATAATTACTGACTGAGATTTTGTTCCAAATATTTTAAAATGTTTCAAAGTGATACCCGCTAGGTTTTTTTTTTTACCAAAGATTCGTGATTGGCTTTCTTTACCTATGGGCGGGATTTCAGAATAATTGCGAAATAACTAGGTATGGAATAAATTTAGTAATAAACATAAAAATCACAAAAATAATGCTACCGTATCAAAACGCTAGTACCGTAAATTTCGTTTGCTTCATGTTTAATACTTAAATCATTAGTTTATAATAAATTGAATATTTTAAAATTTGTGAGAATAGAATGACAGTCTCTTAAGTAATTAAAAATAACCTAGAGTGCCAAATAATATTAAAATAACAATTATATAAGTATAGCAAAATAACAGCATTTAGCGCAAGGAAGTATGCAAAATGAAATCGCTTTAAAAACACGTAGAAAAATATCTAAAGGTAATACGATATAACATTTCAGAATAAGCTACTGATCATTGATCTGAAAATTTTCATTGGCTATTCGCAGAGTTCACCGTTAAAGATGCTAGAGGGGAAGTAATCCCATTGATGCATGCTATAATTCAAACCTTGTTTTACCTTTCTGTTCAGCTGGATTCTTTAGTCTGAGTCTGATGAGCAATCAAGGGGCAAGAGAAGTCACCATAGAGGAAAATATATATATAGGAAGAGTTAAGATGTCGCAGTCTGCTATCTGTTGTGGAATTTGAAGTTGACGATGCCTGACAGCCGCAGGTGGGTTTCTGAGGAGAAATCTTCAGGTTTATGAATGGAATGCAATACACGAAGACTAAAGATCAGATTTTGAGTCCAACGTAAATGTACACTCAGAAGCAGGTTGGAACACAGCTGCTTAAATGTTCTGTGAAATTTAAAACCTGAATCTAAAAGCATTAATATGCAATCTAGCGGCTAACACCTCGATAGCCAAATTCTAAATCATTGGGTTCCAATAGGATTTCTGTCCTTGCGAAACTAGCGACGATCAGGTCACCACATGGTGCAAAATACATGAAATATTATTTCTTTTATTAGAATAGCAGTGAGCCACAAAATGAATTCTAAGAAATTTCTAAACTTTAAAAACATAAAATTTTAGTATCATGAAGCTAATCACGAAGTTTTTAATCAACCGCTTGTGCAAAAATAGACTGATATTATACAAATATGAAAGTGAAACTTCCATATTTATTAGAATAATAAAAATAATCATAAAGTTTGAAAAGGATATCATTTTTGTTACTAAGTGCAATCTTCAGAAAGAAGGGTGTTGTTTGTAGTGACTGATTGCTTAAAATTTTCCAATGGGAGAGATTTTGACAGATTTCACTCTAATAGATTTGACAGCTTTTGTCTTTGATTTTCTGAGATTTCCCTAGAAAATATATGTTATTTAAACCCACAAGGAGGGGAGTTATTATAATCCCGAATTCCCCTTCGGTATGCTTCTGGTTTTTTGGATTGTTTTACTTCTGAACGGAACTTTTTTGCACACAGTGGGCTAAATGGTGAAATCTCAAAGGCTCATAGCAGGGCAGCAGAAGAAGACTCCCATTGAACAGCTGTTGACACACAGATGGAAGCCTCTATCAGGGTCATCCAGAATGCTCTTTAATGTGCACAGAGTATGGCTTTCTTGCACAAGAGAGCAACGACTTAATGTTCCATCTGAGAGATGGAGGCTTTTCTAAGTCCATGGCTATCCCTTTTCTCATCGAGGAGCAGAGTGAGGGTTCAACGGAGATAAATCTCAACGTAAGCATAGTAGGAATTCGAACATCAGGCTGCAGCTTGATACACTATCGACTGCGCCAACCTCCTCCTCCTCCTCCTCTCAGAAAAAAAGATTTCTGCAAAGTATTTTTAACCGTTTCCGAAATCTGAGCTATTTAGGAATAATAGTGAAGTAGTTTAAAGAGATACGAAGTAGTTTAAGGTATGTTGAGTAAAAACATAGGTCAGCTACAAGAAAATATTTGCGGTGAAATAAAGATTCTCGGAAGAAAAGCTTTGATCAGGTCTCCACAAATAGATTTCGACTCGTGATCATTAATGAAAGTCAGAATACATATTGTTCTCATTAAAAGACTTACACTATTATTATCATGATAGAGCGTCTAAAACATTTCAATTATAAACGATATTGCTGTATGGCTTTAATGTTTTTTTCTTTGTAGTTTCCAACTTTCTTTGCGATTGATAAACATTTATATTCTAGTGGTTCCAAAAAATTATTTTCGCCTTCTGATAACTTAGTTCTCGCTTTATTCTGAGAGATGAATGTAGATCATCGAAAAAAAAAAGGTTTGCATTATGTTGAATTAAAGGAAGTGTAGAATTTTCTGAAGCAATCACTAGTGTCTTAGCATCCCATTTAAACTACATTCTTATCATCTCTGAATGGAATGAGATTAGTTGTCAGCCCGCTCGCTTTCATATTCTGAAAAATATGATGCTTAAGGAAAGGTCTCAGACTAATGCGATCTTAACGAGAAGATTTTGTTTCTTCTCTATCAATTGCATTATGATCAATTATTCTCTGATCAATTACATTATGATAGGAATTGCACTCATGGAATATAATCACAGAGAGCATAAAGCATTTGAGATTAAACACGCAACTTCTAAGAGAGAAAATATTATGACATTTAATCACCATGTGTAATGCAGATCATGTTCTTTCTGAAGAGGAAGAAATGTGCGATGGAGATGATAGGAATCAAATTTCCTAAAAAATATTTATTTGAAGATGACACTGTAGCGATATTATAAATCTAATGCAATACCACAACGGAAATTGTTAAGTAAGGCATTTCAGACAAGAAAATTGACGTATCTGCTTCTCGAAACTGCTGTTTTTATTACATTGGAAAAAACCTAATTACTTGGAATTTCTGTTAGATAACTAAAAGTACTCAGGTTAACAAACGATACTCAGAGAATGTGCCATTCTATACTTTCTATGATTATCATTATAATCTTGAAATCGTTTTACCAAAAGAAATGAACCTCGTTTATACGAGAGCAAGAGCATTCTCGTAAAGCAAGAATCCGAGCAATTGCTTTTCTCTATTTCAACTTCTGTCAGTATTTAGAAATTTGGATCCTTAAATCATATTTCTTTCATCACCAAATCTGTAACTGTACGGATCATCGCTAACTCACAAATATTTTTGAGAAATAAAATTTAGCGTAGAAGTTCTACCTACCCTTAAGTATCTATTGTTATTAAAATGATTCTTTTTAAAGCTCAAATGATGATTGTATTGATTTTAATAGCATGACATATGTGATTCAGCAACTAAAATATTCTTTGTACAACCATCGACAGCACTTTCGTGAACTTCGCTGTTTCCGACTCGTAGAAAAGAGAACATATTTACAATTTTCTTATTAAAATATACACAAAAATGCACACTTCTTTTAGCACTGTTCTAACCAACGTTATGTCACGTTTGCAATTACAGTAACATTGTCAACAGAACACTCTACGGAGGAAACTAAGAATGGTTAATGTTAGAAGTGAATGTAAAAATGTGCACAATGGTATTAACACCAAACAGCGAAATGGAAATGTTGTCCCAGCTGTCATAATGTAAATAACTCACAAAAACAACACGTTACACTTTACCCTGATACTCGCTGATGAGACAACTTCTCATACAAAGATACGAAGTTCTTTGCTCCGCCCGAAACAAGGCGTAAGGCCCCAGACTTCATGAAATACTTCTTGGTGTTCACAGCAACCCAATCAGGCAGGTGGTATTACCTTGGTTCCAAGACTGGGAAAGCGATGGAGACTGAGTCTGGGAGAGGCTTTAAGTGACTAAACCAGAAGAGACCGTTGCCAGCAACTGTCAGTCATTGTTTAGCTTTATGGAGAAGGCAATTGGACTGTCGAGGATGCTTATCTCTTCAAGACATGGCAATAGCGGTGTCCGCTGAGATCTTATGGAGTCTCCTGAATACTAAGCAGGTCTCTTCTCTAGGCACAACCAGTCCAGGAACGTCGTACATGTCTGGCTCCGAAAATCCATCTGGAAGGATGATGTCGAATGTCTGGAGTATAGTGGACAAGCCCAAGAACAGAGTTGACTTCACGAGGCCATCCCCGAGGCAAGTTCTTCGTCCAGTCCCAAACGGAAGAAAGAAGTCAGGCTTCGAAACCTTCCCTTCAATTGTGAGGAACCTGCAAGTGCAAGAAAGAAGAACCTCTTGTCAGCGGAGTGTGACGCTTTTCTTGTTAGTAAACAGCACAGCGCACGGAATGCGCCTTCCAGTCACTGCACTTCGCAGCCCTTATCTCACGCAAGCACGCACAAGCACACAGGAGCGCACGCACTCATGTACAAAAACCGTCGGTTGATTGAGATGTGTTGACATAGGTGGGTTGGGTAGTTTCAGCAGGCTGCCCCATGCTCGTGTTATGAATCACAGATGTGGCGCACAGTTGACGCTCAGAACCTGTTAAACAGGACACACACTTGCAGAGATCGAGACGAAGAGGCATCAGATCCTCCATAAGGAGACACTCGGCATTAATAAGGCTGAATTATATCATAGGCTTATCAGATGCCGACATCCTCTTAATTAAATTGTTCTTTCTCTATTTTATTTTGTCTTACTGTTTTAATTTTTATCTGTAGTCAGACCTACGGCTTGACATTCGGTATACCAGCTACCTCCCTGTTTAAAAGAGTAGTAATTCGTCTGGCAATAGTAAAACAATAAAACTGTTGTAAAATTCCCTCGGATTAATTATTCGAGAAGGGTTTTTTACAGAGTGGAGAATCTTGGTTATGTTGGAAACTTCTATAAACAAATTAATAAAACTTTTATTTTAACAAGCTTAATAAATCTGCCGTATAATAGTAATTCTCACTAAAAGTGTGATTATGAAACCATGAAATTCAGAAATATGCAGCAAAATAAAGTATTGAAATGTTATTTTGCCAATAAGTCTTCGCATAAACAACGGTGGAGTGAATAATATGTGTTTGAAAAGTAGAAAATATTCGACTGACATGCCAACTCATTGGTTGGTACATACATAAGCCATTGATGATGAATCTCACCATTAGATGCGCAAGTTAATCACAAAATTTGCTCCATGGGGCAGCCCGCGTCTGAAGTGTATAATTTGGCAGAATGTTTAGTAGAGTAATATTTATCATCTTTTTAAGCATTATTTTGGAAATTGTGTTGCTTCATAAACAGCTTTCTAAATATGTAAATGGTACGTGAGAGCAGGAAAAACACAACGAAAAATATAAATAATAAAACACAATTAATACTAACTACTAATTAAATAAAAGAATTGAACAAAAGATGTATTTAGTATTATTAAGTCATTAAGCGATAAAAGTTCGTAGATAGAGTAAAGAAAGCTCGCTTTCTTCGAATTATTTCTTCATTTGAAACGAGCTAAACGTACTTATATCACGCAGCATTAAAAAAGTGCTTATACCAAATTTTAATTTCGGAGATTCGAGTTCAGTAATGTCCTTTTGATAATCTTATAACGTATCCTTCGTGAATACCGTTACCAATATAAAAGATATCCGACAAGTGTATTCCAGTCATCAATTATTGCAGTTGTCATCATTTGCATTACAAAGGGCGAACTAGAATTTGACCGCAGAGAAACACGAACTTAACGATAACTATTTATACTAAAAAAAGAATTTAGAGTTGTTCCAACAACAGTCAATTATTCCATTGTACTTAAGCAGCTAAACATCATCTTTCGAAGATTCCGTTGAGGAACAAGAGATTCCCTGTAGCCGAGTGATTAGCGTGCTTGACAACTAATCCAAAGGACCCGGTTTCGCATGGCTGTTTCCCTTCTTGTGTTGTCCTTTTGCTGAAACCTCGCTTTCCTCATATGCCTTCGCTATGGCATATAAACTGACAGGCTGCTGTCAGACCTATTTTGGGAGCAGCTGCATGAGAAGCACTTTTTTTTTGTTATTATCTTTCCTATTTCTCATCTCATGGGTTGTTGGGTTGTTTTACCTCTGAGCGGCACTTTTTTGCACACCATGGGCTAAATGGCCAGGTCGCATGGACCTCGAAGGCTCAGAGAAGGTTGGGGGTTAGGTTGTTTTACCTCTGAGCGGCACTTTTTTACACACCATGGGCTAAATGGCCAGGTCACATGGACCCCGAAGGCTCAGAGAAGGTTGGGGAGGGGACCCACTGGAACAGCTGTTGGGAGACAGATGGTAGCCTCTCGTCAAGGCCATCCAGCGTGTTCTTTAACGTGCACAGGGTATGGCTCTCCCGCAGACGGGGCCACGGCTTAACGTCCCATCCGACGGACGGCAGCCTTTCCAAACCCATCGGTGTCCCCTACTGACCGTGGGCAGGGCAGGGAATTTTGTGGAGATAAATCTCAACGCTGACCAAGCTGGGACTCGAACCTGGGAACTACAGATTACGAGCCTGGCGCTCTACCGACTGAGCCACCCCCGCCTCCATCTCATGGGTTCATCACGATTGTCTACTTGTGGAATCTCTGAAGACACATCTTGAACTGATTATTTATTTGATTGCAGTTTGTTCTGTTTGTTGAGAAGTACTGCATAACAGTGGGACACAGTGGATTTTCTTATGGGAGGGTGGGGCAAATTTAGAGAGTAAGTTGGGACTTTAAATTCAATATCAATCCACACGGATGATATAGAAGCAGTAGAATTTGATTAATATACATAATCGAAAGCATTAATCTTTTAAATTTTAAAAGAAACCTTCTTTTAAGGGGCGTTCAGACCCAACGAAATCCCCCTGCATATGCCACTGCTGCATAATATATATATAACCTGATCGTTATATATAACTTATATATATATATATTGCATTTTAACATAAACTCCCCAATTTTCCGTTTTGTAGCTTGAGAACGTTCAAATCATGCTGAGCATGTGGCTTTACAGGAACAAGATGATTACATGGGATCAAAAATAAACTTCAATATTCTCTGCCCTATATAACTCATAATCGATTGCTTTCACTTCTGGCGTCATTATAAGAGTTATGATATTTCAATCTGATATCACTTCAGTAATGATAGACAACGGTTTTGTGTTTTAATTAAAAGGTTTCTTTTTATGCGTTTCATTTTCTGCCTTGTGTTATGCGCAATAGATATTGAAACAAGAATATCGTCAACGTAAAATTGAAAACTTGTACAATTGCTTAAAACATAATTGCAACCATTCTTCTTCTTAAATAATAATTAAAGCACTAAGTTATACTTTTATTATTCTAATAAATGCGAAAATGAAAGGCAGTCTAGGTACCCCACCCACTTCACATCATAAGCTTTCCATTGACACCTAACTGAATATTCTCTGTTCTTACATTTGGAAGATATTGTGTATAAATAATCTTCATATTTCTTCGTTTTAAAGAGTGGAAAAATGCACGGGGGATACATATTTTACAGCCTATAACACTTCCCGTGGCACAAGCGTTCATATGACAAGTGGCTCGTTGTGATCGGTCAATGGTTGGAAAGATATGATGGAGCAATCATTTTGACGAACACAATCATTTTGACGACACATTTTGACGAGCAAAAAAAGCAGTAGAAAGATAGGTGATGTAAACAAAAATCGAAACAGCAAAAATGAAGTTAAACTAAGTCCAGCAAGTTTACTATTAGAAGTAAGGTGCGAATTATTAGACAGAAGTGAGAATTTTCTCTTCTTGGGATCACTTTTAAAGACATAAGTAATGAAAGCGAAATCAACATCTATCGTTCATTCTGTGTATCTACTGCAACGGAAGATATATCACATCCGATAAAAACCCACCAACAGTGATATATACCAAACATGGTCACACGATATCCGCTGCTGAACATCGGGGAATGCATGAAATGGAGAAGAGCAGATCTCAATTAGGATAATACTAGAAGGATCCAAAAGTGATCGACTAGTGATACAAAAGAGATTGACTAGTGATACCAAAGTGATCGCATTCCATTACTAACGATGTTTAACATCATATAGATAATTACTACAAATCATTGTTCGTCTGAATTCAGCTTGATGAATTGACAACGAATTTCATGTCAGAGGTTCTGTTACTAATATGTGAGCTAAATGAGTTAAAGATCAGAAACCTGGGGGTCAACTTCAATTTTCATATCTTTGGGGAAATTCGACCTTTAAAATCTTGGAGTTTCAGTGGATTCCTGGAAACTTCATTAGGGGACAGAGAAAGAAATGGCCACAGATTCTTGAAACCTGAAACAAAAACCACTGGCTGATTTAGATTAAAACAACGAAAGTCCCTTCTTGGAAGAGAGCCAATTTTCTTTAAATGATCTCATTCATAAAAGCAGGCCTCATACAATAAAATGTTTTCCAATATTAGAAACAAAATTTTTGCTTTCCATTTTGACTTCCATCATCAAAAGGTTTTATGTTAATTAATCACTTGTAAACTATGCATTCCATTCAGGGCCGGACTTTGACCTTTTGAGGCGCTAAGCTATGAAAGTTCAAGAATCCCTAAGCTACGATAAGTTTAAGAGGCATCAAAATTTCAAAAGTCGAAAAAAAGCTACGTATTCATTATTCTGATTGAAGAGAACATTAAAAAAATAAATATTGAATTGATGTGGTGAAAACATTATACAAGCACTGGTTTACAATAATGACTTGTTTAAAGCTAAGATGAACAGTGTTTGCACAATAGATTAATTAGAATATAAAATTTCATCACACAGTAAACTCAAATTTTTGAGGCCCTCATAATCGTGATGACCTAAACTGCAGCTTAGTTAACTTATGCATAAGTAGGTCCTGATTCCGTTTACTCTTGATTGAGTTAAAAAATATTCTTTCAATTGAGGGGTCGGGGGTAGCTCAGTCGGTAGCGCGCCAGGTTCGTAATCTGTAGTTCCCAGGTTCGAGTCCCAGCTGGGTCAGCGATGAGATTTATCTCCGCAAAATTCCCCGCCTTGCCCACGGTCAGTAGGGGACACCGATGGACCGCCGTCCGTCGGATGGGACGTTAAGCCGTGGCCCCGTGTGCGAGGGAGCCATACCCTGTGCACGTTAAAGAACACGCTGGATGGCCTTGACGGGAGGCTACCATCTGTCTCCCAACAGCTATTTGATGATTGACTGTTGGTGCATTTTTAACTCAAAGTTTATATGATCATAATTTAGAAGAAGCAATTTTATCTATAAAGCCTAAATAAAATAAATTGGAATTTTGAATATATATATATATTTCGATGTCAGAGTTTTATCTACAGAATTAGTAGACTGATTTCCAAAATTAAGAGAAGATAAAGAAAAATGAAAATAATTGAAACATGCAGCGAACAATATCTATAAAGCTTGTCATCATGATGATATATGTTGTAGGTAATGGGAGCACGAAGATTCGAAGTAAAAGATGGTTTATTACTAGAGATAGAGTTATAAAGATTAAAATGATATAACAGTGAAAAGTTAACAGAGTTGTATGAGTAAAAAAAGGTTTAAAAGTTGGATCAAGTGTATGTAACACAGTATACAGGGTGAATCTGAAAAAGTGGGCAAAACTTTACGGGGTGGTAGAACGCAGCTATACGAGCAATATTCGTCATAGAATGTATGGTCGGAACGCAAGCGGTGAGAAGTTAAAAGGTAGTTTTCCACTGTCACATTTAAAGAATGAACACAAGAAGGAGAGGAGATACTTCAGAAAACATTTTATTAACATGAATGTAATTGAGGTACATGCTCGAAGAAATTGCTCAAAAGAGCTGCCGCCAGCTGTAATGCAGGCTTCACATCTGCGGGATAGGGACCGACGCACATTTGCGAAGACGTTGGGTGCGAGGACCGACCCTTTTATACCATTTCCAACGCCACCTAGCGGCTCGCCGTTTGCGTTCCGCCCATACTTTCTATGACGAATATTGCTTGTATAGCTGCGTTCTACCACCCCGTAAAGTTTTGCCCACTTTTTCAGATTCACCCTGTATATGTACCAATTGCTCCAATAGGGCGTTCGCTAGACTCGTAATCTGCAGTTCCAGATTCAAGTCATTTCTCTACCTGCGGTGATAATTTTCTCCGCTAATCCCCTTTCTACTCTCGGGAGAAAAAGAAGACACCAGTGGGTATCGAAAAGCCCCCGTCAGTCGGACGAGACGTTAAACAGTGGCTGCTTGCGCAGAGAGAGCCAGATTCTGTGCAAGTTAAAGAACACACTGGATGGTTTTGACGAAGACTTCTGTCTGTCTCCTAAAAGCAGTCCTGTGGATCCTCTCCCCTAACCTTCTCTGAACTCATTGGGTCCTTGTGACCTGGCGATTTAGCTCATTGTGCATAAAAAGAGCCGCTCAGAAATAAAATAACTCAAACCATAGCTTTATTAGTCCCTAGAGACTATGGGGAGAGGCCACAACACATATCTCTAGAGGGTTTATCTTCCTTTACTGAATTGGGAAACACTAAAAAATATAACTTACTTTGGTGGAACAACTAAGGGTATTACCGTGAAATGCAACTTTTTTACTTTTAAGAGATCAATGAAAAATTTCTTTTTGGTTGGATACGTATTTGGGTTGTTGGGTTGTTTTACCTCTGAGCGGCACTTTTTTGCACACCATGGGCTAAATGGCCAGGTCACATGGACCCCGAAGGCTCAGAGAAGGTTGGGGGAGGGGACCCATTGGAACAGCTGTTGGGAGACAGATGGTAGCCTCCCGTCAAGGCCATCCAGTGTGTTCTTTAACTTGCACAGGGTATGGCTCTCCCGCACACGGGGCCACGGCTTAACGTCCCATCCGACGGACGGTGGCCTTTCCAAGCCCATCGGTGTCCCCTACTGACCGTGGGCAGGGCAGGGAATTTTGCGGAGATAAATCTCAACGCTGACTCAGCTGGGACTCGAACCTGAGAACTACAGATTACGAGCCTGGCGCGCTACCGACTGAGCCACCCCCGCCCCATGGATAGGTATTATTGAAATATTACTCTTCTTTTTGGTTGAATAGATACTACTGAATTATTAATTTTCTGAAGTGTCCATTAATCTAATTTTCACCATTAGAAATAATAAATAAATACCCCCTCAAGCAGCTGCTTGCCACAGAGGTCTGACAGGAGCCTGTCAGTTTATATGCCACAGTAGATGGTCTGTGAGGTTGGCAAGATCTCAGCAGAAAAACAACACAAACATCCATGCCTTACCCGGGGCTCGAACCCAGGTCCCTTACAGCAGTAACCAAGCGCGCTAACTACTCGGCCACGGGACGGCAACTTTCACCATTAGAGGGTGCTAATTTCAGAAAATGAGGAATTTCATATTCTTTTGAAAAAAAAAACATATTTGTTAGATACCAGTGGCGCAGTAATATTGTTGTAGGTGGAAAAATGCTACAGGCCTGGAGCTTCTGCCCCCCCCCCCCAATCAAACTCGTACCAAAATAGAAAAGATAGAGATCATCGTAATCATTTCGCAATACTAATTTCGTATCTATCTTTTAATCAATTACTATACTTCAACTGTAGAAAATTTCTTTCAACGGAAAAAATGCATATTTAATTAATTAGTTAAAATAAAGTTTTACTTCTCCATATCAACCGCATAAGTATTTAACTTAGAGGGTCCATGTGTTTTGCCACGGGACCTTCCGCTGCTGTAGACATTTGATTATTCTTTTAGTTTGAAATAGATAAAAAATGATCCAGATAAAAGGAATCCAGGAGAAACATGATGCGAGTTTCCACATTTTATTGGGATTCGAAGGCAAGTGCGATGCGGGTACATATTTATTAGCATGACCTGTATTAGAAATTGGGTTGGGTTGTTTTACCTCTGAGCGGCACTTTTTTGCACACCATGGGCTAAATGGCCAGGTCACAAGGACCCCGAAGGCTCAGAGAAGGTTGGGGGAGGGGACCCACTGGAACAGCTGTTGGGAGACAGATGGTAGCCTCCCGTCAAGGCCATCCAGCGTGTTCTTTAACGTGCACAGGGTATGGCTCTCCCGCACACGGGGCCACGGCTTAACGTCCCATCCGACGGACGGCGGCCTTTCCAAGCCCATCGGTGTCCCCTACTGACCGTGAGCAGGGCGGGGAATTTTGCGGAGATAAATCTCAACGCTGACCCAGCTGGGACTCGAACCTGGGAACTACAGATTACGAGCCTGGCGCGCTACCGACTAAGCCACCAGGGAGGCAAGACTTCAGCAGAAAGATAACACAAGAAGGAAAGTAATCGATGCCTTATACGGGGCTTGAATGAAGATTCCTTTGATCTGCAGTCAAGCATGCTAACCAGTCGGAGAGGAGGACGGCAATATTGAGTTATAAAAAGCCGCGCTATACGCTAGACATATAACAAGTTTTATTCTTTACAAAATGATAAATGAAAGCTGCAAAAAAAATTTTAAATATGTTGGAAAGGGCAAATATGTTCTTCGAAAGTTACATTAATTCTTTCTGGTTTGTTTGAAGAGAATTTGAATTCGAATTTATATTGCTTGTTCATTTCTCGTACTGTATTGCAGTAAACGTGTTTTTCTTTTCTTTTTTCCTTTGTATTTAAATGAAAATGTTCATTTTTATATTTGCAAAAATAATAAAAAAGATAAACACCTCCTCAAGCAGCTGCTTGCCACAGAGGTCTGACAGGAGCCTGATCAGTTTAATACGCCATAGTAGAGGGATCTGTGAGGATGGCGGGTCCTCAGGAGTTTTTTTGCCAACTGCATGAGGTGTCCCCAGGTGGTCACCCTCCCAGGTACAGTCGCTCAAAAAAGTATCCGAACACTACGGTTGATTACAGAATGCAGAAAAAATATCTGGCAACAATTTTTTTGGAAATTAGTGATCTGGCAACCTTCGTGTCACGTGACACGAAGGTTGCCAGATCAATAATTTCTAAAAATATCGTTGCCAGATATTTTTTATGAATTCTGTAATCGAGCATAGTGCTCGGATACTATTTTGAGCGACTGTAGGTGGTCATATTATATTGATACTAGATCGTGTGGGCTCACTCACGGAAATATTGAGCGTGTGCAGTTACCGTTCACAGCAAACTGGAGCGTGTGCAGTTTGCTGTGAACGGTAACTGGAGCGTGTACAGTTGCTGTACACGCTCCAGATATTTTTCCTGAATTCTGTAATCACGTGACACGAAGGTTGCCAGATCACTAATTTCTAAAAAAACTTTCCCAGATATTTTTTCTGCATTCTGTAATCAACCGTAGTGTTCGGATACTTTTTTGAGCGACTGTACTGACTGCGCCCAAAGCTGCTTAACCTCGGTGATCGAACGAGAACTAGTTTGACCACAATCAGCCTATGCGGGGATCTTTATGTTGTGACTAATTTGCGAGAAATAAGTTGAACTTTCTTTTTTTCATTTCATGCAATGCTAACAGTTTATAATTTTTTCATTTTCAGTAATGCTAACAGTTATCTAGGTGTTATATAACAGAATTTTATAACAACCTAGATAAGCGAATGCTTTTGGCAGCTGGATACCTCTCGTGAAAGCCATTCAGCATGCTCTTTAATGAAAAGCAGGTTATGGATCTCTTACAGACAGCGTCATTACTAAACGTCCCATCAGACGGACTTTCCATGTTCAACGGTGTCTCCTTTCTCACCAATGGCAAAAAAGGAGTTAGCGGGGGAATTTCCTAATGCAGACATAATTGAGATTCGAACCAGGGAGCTGCAGATTACGAGCTTGGCCCGCTATCGTGCTGAGCCTGAGCCAATCCCAGGTCCCACACTGTGAAGAGTTGAGTGCTCTAGGTTATTTTTGAAACAGACGTCTCAATGTTTTGTGATTGTAAGGTGTGAGAGTTATTTCGACAGGTGTTTTTTTTAGAAACACTCCAAATGCCAGAGTTTGGATGAGAAGACATCCTCTTGCTTCGACTGTTCGGAACTAAGTGATGTCCGTAGAGTTTAGATTGGATTGTTTTACCTCTGAGCGGCACTTTTTTTGCACACCATGGGCTAAATGGCCAGGCCACAAGGACCCCGAAGGCTCAGAGAAGGTTGGGGGAGGGGACCCACTGTAACAGCTGTTGGGAGACAGATAGTAGCCTCCTGTCAAGGCCATCCAGCGTGTTCTTTAACGTGCACAGGGTATGGCTCTCCCGCACACGGGGCACACGGCTCAACGTTCCATCCGACGAACGTGACCTTTCCAAGCCCATCGGTGTCCCCTACTGACCGTGGGCAAGGCGGGGAATTTTGCGGAGATAAATTTCAACGCTGACCCAGCTGGGACTCGAACCTGGGAACTACAGATTACGAGCCTGGCGCGTTACCGACTGAGCCACCCCCGCCCCATGTCCGTAGAGAGTAGAATGCGAACTGATTATGAGCTGTGAACTGCGTGGACATGAATGCTGATAAAATCGTGCGTTAGGCTTACATATTTTTTACTTAGCTCGAAAAAATTCAAGTGTATGGGATGCGTTACTTTTTGATCACCCTAAATTATACTTTTTCCCAAATTTTGCTCATCAGTTCATAATTATTGTTACGTTAGAAGAAAATAGTGAAAGTGTACAATTTGTGAATGGGAAGTCAGCAGTAAAGAAAAGGAAGCATTTTAATATGAAATAAGGAATTATATGCGATATTCAAAAATTAATGTTAATATACCTTTCTGGCTTAAATTTCCTCGGTTCGCTCCACAGTTGAGGATCCATATTGAGATCGTAGGTATTGAACATCACCATGGTATCTTTTGGAATCATATAATCTAAAGGAAGATAAAGATGCAACACTGATTAATACTTACAACAAGTTAATTATATGCTATTACGGAAAGGTAAACAAAGAGATATTTGTGCTCAGAGAGAGATATTGCATTCTCCGAATGGACCAAAACTTCTCGATAGGATTCTGAATTGCAGAACGAGTTAATTTTTAATTTAAGTGACTGTTCCGAATTGGGTTGGGTTGGGTTGTTTTACCTCTGAGCGGCACTTTTTTGCACACCATGGGCTAAATGGCCAGGTCACATGGACCCCGAAGGCTCAGAGAAGAATTAATTCTGTTCCGAATTAATTTCGCTAATCCAAAATCACATTTACACTACATTGCTGTCATTTAGACCCAAATAAACACACACACATATATATATACAGTATATATATACTGTGTATAATAAATGAAAAGTAATTACCTTTGTTGGATGTGATTTATCATTAACATCCTATAATCAGAAACATTAAATATAAAATACTACATTTAATTTTAAATATAATACAGTGGACCTTCGTTATAGCGCTGCTCGCTATACCGCGCACTCGGTTATAGCGCGGGCGATGTTCGCGATAAGTTCAAACATGTTTATACAGGTCCGTGCGGCGTTAGTGAGTATCGCATTTTATTGTTACTGCGTATTAAGTGATTGTGTATGTATTGAGTTCCTGCATGTATTTTGAATAGTGTTTAATTATTGTATGCATGATGAGTAAAAGAAAAGCTTACAGTGTGAAATTTATTGTGTCGCCACCGCGCCGCTCGGTATAACGCGGTTCACCTTATAACGCGGGTGTTGTTTCCCGCCCGACATGCGCGTTATATCGGGGGTCCACTGTATTTAAAATTTTTATCAACTTATTACAGAACCAAAGACAATACATTATTAACCCGTGATTCCACATTGCAGAGTTTTACTGCAGTTGTAGTCTAACCTTGAGCCAACGCGATATTAGTAAAAAAAACTTTGTTTATAATTTGAAACGAAAAAGTTTATTGGAATGATTACAAAAAATATCGTAATTTTTATTAAAAAAAAGGACAGTGATCCCTCCCCCTCCCATTTTCCACTAATGCAAAATGATCCATAGCCATGATTATAGTCCTCAAGAGTTGGGTGATGGATGAAAAGGCAAAGGTGAGAAGGAAAAGGCCGAGATTTGAAAAATATTTACAGGCCAGGATCTATGGATGGGGGAGAAAACAGACCATGCCCCCTCCCCTCCTTGAGAATACTTGTAGCAGGAATATAGGTCAGTGTTTCTAAAGTTTTATGATGGCGGTTCCTTAGCTTATCGAAAATTTCATCGCCCCTTAAATTGTACGCATGTGCAGTGGCAAGTAATATCAATTATTGAGATTCGAAGGGAAAAGTAAGAGAAAAATTCACCTGACAATGTTGGCAAGTGTCAGGAACCCTCAGTTACTTTTGTGATGTTGAACTTCAAATCGTGCAAGAGATGCAACGGTGAAAAAGGCTTTTAATTGAATCAGTGGTCTTGGGATTGTGTTGCTAAAAGCAATGCACGAAACTAAATAATCGAACTCTCACATTTTGAGATTTATAATCAATTCAATTTTATTGTAAAACTTTCCTAGAAATTACCTACCCCTAGATAATGCTATAGGTGGAAAAAAAAAAACCATTAACCATATGTATATTACATGCATTTTGTTTTTCAAAAATGTTTTTAAAAACCACTATAATGGAGGGAAAAGTTTTATACTGGAATGCACTTGGCTCCCTCTTTATTTCTTTTACAGCTCGATCCAGTCAATTCTTCCCTCCCCTTTATTTTTTTCATTATTCGATCCTGATGACACATTGAAAAAGGAAAGAAAACATGAGTTTTAGGCTTCAGAATCGCTCTTTGCCTTCTCTAGGAGGAAATTCTTTCTTGATTTTACCCTCTCTTATCGCAAAGTCAAAAAGTCATAGATACCGTGGGTTTTACTAAATTCTGCATGGAATTATTCAGGGCTATTCAAGAATATAAAATCTGGACACTTAAGCAGATAAAAGGCTACTTGAAATCTATCTTTACAGAAAAATAAAGTTTACAAAGCCTTATTTTAGTTTAATGGATAACAATAGATATCCGCTAAAGCTCGAAAGTCGTTAATGTGCACATTACCTAGCTAATCTTCAGATTAACTGATTTGCTCCGTTGCGGAATCAAGAGTTTTCCGCATTTTACCTAGGTAATGTGCACATTAACGGCTTCCGTATCGTTAAAGTTCAAAAGTTTGTTTCGCTCATAGTGGTGAATCTCTTGAATATGAATCTTCGTGTCACGTGATTCACTCGTCCGCATTATAAAATACGCCCCGGATGAGCGGAGGCCAAGTGAGAACGAATCGGTAAAGTGATTCATTCTTGATAACGAATCACTAAAATGATTCATTCTCACTTGGCCTGCTCATTTTGGGGGCGTTTTTTATAATTCGGACGACTGATTCATGTTGACAGAGGGATGACCCTGGTTTCAACTCTACTCTCGGACACTAGAAAAATAACATTATGTTATTTAAAGCGTACAGAAACGTTCCTGTTGTTCCAGCAAAGATCTTATTTTCACTTTAACGAGTGCCTAGTAGGTAATGTGCAGATTATCCAGGTAATTTGCAGATTGCCTAGATAATTTGAGAAATGAAACAATTTTCCGCACGTTAACGGATCACCCTAGTTAATCTGCACAGTACCTAGATAATCTGTAGAATAACTGATTTCTGCACTTTAGCGCTAACAGATACACTAATCTAGATGATAATGTAACCTATTCGTCAAATGGGTTCAGCATAAACACTTGCGCTGCTAACCTTCTATATGGGGGATAGAATACACTTCCGCCGTGAATTGCTTTTCAAAAACGGATTCTTTGAACCGTAGAGTATTAATTGAGAAATTTGCATTTAATTGTTTGCGCTTTCCATTTCCACTACACGATTCATTTCACTAATAAATCAGCACTTTGACGTCGATTCTAATTTTAGAGGAAAAAGTTTTCCTCTAAAATTAGAATCGACTTCAAAGTGCTGATTTATTAGTGGATGTTGAACAGTCGAGTTTTTCTCATTATTTATCATGATACATTTCATTATCATGTATCCAAATACTCTAACTCTCGTCATTTCATGGCACCTTTTTGAACAAAATAAATTTGTTATGTTCATACGTTAAAAAATATTCTTAAAAGAAGAAATCAGAAGTTGCTCATTAGAACAGCTTCATATTTTGTATTTGGAAGATACTTTAAGTTATTCAGTAAATTATATAGGAGTGTTTCTGCCGTTTAGTGGGTATTATACAAGTTGGATCGTATTATTATTCTATCACTGTTTTCTTGTTTAAAAGTATCGCTAAACCCAAGAATTTTGTGGCAGCAAACATGTTGAGAAACAGTGTCTTACATTAAACATTTTCTTTAAGCAGCGTTCTGTACATTTTTAGGGCTCACTTTTTGGCAATATCCGTTTGATAACATTAAACGCCCTCACGAGTGATAATCTTAAAAAACATATTACAGATTACCCATAATCTAAGGACTAATTTTAATATTTCTCTCTGAAAAATAACACATATCAGAACTTTAATTTTTTAGTTTAAATTTATGAAT
The DNA here is from genome assembly GCA_038380435.1 of Ryuthela nishihirai. Classification (NCBI taxonomy): domain Eukaryota; kingdom Metazoa; phylum Arthropoda; class Arachnida; order Araneae; family Heptathelidae; genus Ryuthela; species Ryuthela nishihirai. Next base: position 39,932,078 of record JAWZYU010000011.1, on the reverse strand, counting down.
AATTCGCAAATTCAGTTAAAGTGCAGTGATATACAATTACGTTAACTCTGTATTCCGGTAGCAAACCTTGATAATACAACCTTGTGAAACATTAAAGAGAAAATGATAATTAAAAAAGGGTCAGGGGAACGATTTATATTTACCTTGGATACTTGTGTCCTTGGTAGCTACATGAGGGATGATAGGGGAGGCTATCACGCGCAGTAGTTCCAAGGTTGTGGCTTCCGTGTAAGGCATGGAAGACCGGTCCTCCATAGTCGGAGCACGGGCATTGTTTGTTGCTCTTGCAACTTCTTCTCTAATCTTTCCTCTGACTTCTGGATTGGCGGCCATAAAGTGCAAACCCCAAAGCCAGAGATTTCCTAGAACTGAATGACCACCGATAAGGTCGTCTATTATAACTTCGGCATCTTCTCGACTCAGAGCTCCAGGTTTATCTTTGTTTTCTTCCAGGTGACTCAAGAAGATGTCTACTAAGTCTCTAGGATTTTCGTAGTCCACAGTCTGTTCGTGTTCTTCGAAAACTGGAGCAGTAACGTCCGAAACGGTCTCTGCGAGATCTTTCAACTCTTGCAATCTCTGACGGTTGAAGATTTTCAACCATGGCATGAAATCAATGGCGAAACCCTGAAAGAGCTCTCTGAAGACAATGTCGTAGATTTTGACAATTTTTTGGAAATTCATGTCATCGGCTGGGAAGCGTTTACTGCACAGATACTGGAAGAAAATGTTTGCTGTGGTAAAGAGAAGGAATGGTCGTGGCTCTATGGCTCTGCCTTCGACTTCCGTTAGAGAGATGAGCATTTCTTGTAACTCTGCTGTGATGAATCTGTTCATTCTGTTCCCATCAAGGGTTTTGGCCCTGGGGTGCATAAAAGGAAAAGCCAGTTCTCTTCGGGTTTTCTGTTTTTCCGACCAGTCACAAAGAGCGATGGCTAAAAAATAGAAATAAGTGTTAATTAAAATCTAGAAACGCTTTTTTTTTTAAATCTAGCAGGTTCTCAATATCATGTACAGACACTTATTCAGGTATAGCTTGAATATTAAAGCATGCAGGAGTAATTTAATGGTTTAAAAATTTATCTGAAAGTGACATATATATAAAATGGCCGAAATCAGATATGAATGAAACAGGACCGGATCTGGAGAAAAGAGAAGAGGAAAGGGAGCTCTGTCCCCCATATTTGAGAATGAACAGAGGCGAAAATAATATTAAACATTTATGTATTACGCTTATTTTTCAAGAAATTTATTAAAGACCACTAAAACGGAGGGAAAACGTACATACTGCAACGATGTTCCGGTTCATTCCGACTCAATGTTGCCTTCCTTTCCATCATCTAGGGGTGGTGAGTCTAGGGGATTCTTGCCTTCTTTCCCATCGTCTAGGGGTGGTGAATCTAGGAGATTCTTTCCATCCTTCCCATCATCTAGGGGTGGTGAATCTAGGAGATTCTTTCCATCCTTCCCATCATCTAGGGGTGGTGAATCTAGGAGATTCTTTCCATCCTTCCCATCATCTAGGGGTGGTGAATCTAAAGAGGATCTTGCCTTTCTTCCCATCATCTAGGGGTGTTGAATCTAGGGGGGGGGGGGGGGGTTGCCTTCCTTCCCATCAATCTATGGTTGGTGAATATAGGGATATCTTGCTTTCCTTCCAATCATCTAGGAGTGGTGAATCTAGGGAGATCTTGCCTTCCTTCCCATCAATCTAGGGGTGGTGAATAAGCTGTCATTTAAATGTTTCTGAACGTACAAAACTTGTACATATCATTTCACTCTGATTGCTTGTTTCCAACCTCTTTTTTTATATCCTGTCTGAAATAATGCATACAAGCTTTGAACATTCATGAAACATATAAGTGATTACTCACCACCGCTAGATTCTCTGACCTCACAAATCGAGTGTTACTCGTGGGTCAGAAAGTCAAGAACACTGGAGGAGCTACGGTGTGAGATTGTATTGGCCTTTGCGGATATTTCATCGGAAACACGCCTAAATGTGCATTAATCTGATGTGTATCATTCTAAGCAAGACGCTGATGTTAGGTATTTTTGTTCTTTTAGGTAAACACTCTAATTTTCTTACTTCTGAAGCTCTAATTTTAAAGATTTATGTGAACATAGTGTATACACTTGATTTCGGGACACCTATTAAAGAAATGACATCTTAGTAACAATTTTTGTAGTTTCGAATTCAGTGTCTATCATTTTATTTTTCGCTTTAGCGGTAACTAGGAAAGAACGAAATAAAATTATTGTGAAAATTCAACACAAACATTCTTATGTTTTTGAAACAATTGATTAGAATTCTATTAGATGTTCTCAAATGAAAATTTTTGCTTTGAAGATATAAAATCAAAAGCGCCAATTGTTTTAACAGGCAACTATAATTTGTTTTTCTTTCAGCACAAGAAGTGTACCGACGGACCCAATGGTTAGAAGGTCATGATTCGAAGATATCGATTGAGCAGTTCGAGTCGGGATAGAAATCAAGATTTTTAGGCATCTGACTGAGCGAAAAAGAGAGAGAAATTCTTCTTCTCTGATTAGAAACGCCCAGCCCCACAGGCAGACATCAAATTCTAGTAACTACTTAATTTCCACCAAAATAATTCCACCAAATTAGTCAAATTAGTAGCATTTAGTATTGTAAAGTTCTCCTTCTAGTTTATAGTCCAAATAATTTCTGGTTAAAAAAATTAAACAATTAAATTCAGCCATTTGCTAAAAATATTTTGATTTAAATTTTAAGATATTTCCAACAGTAATTATTTCCACACTGAATTAAAATTATGCAGCATTAGTAATATTTTTGCCAATTAAGCAACCATTTTGTTGTAACCTGATCTCTATTCTTGTTTGTAATTTGCGGTTGCATTTTCTTTCCTTTGCCAGATTTAGACATGGTGAAGAGAATTCCTTTCCCTGTTGGAGACATGGTGAAGAGATTTCCTTTCCCAGATGGAGACATAGTGAAGAGATTTCCTTTCCCAGATGGTGACATGGTGAAGAGAATTCCTTTTCCAGATGGAGACATGGTGAAGAGATTTACTTTCCCAGATGGAGACATGGTGAAGAGATTTCCTTTCCCAGATGGACACATGGTGAAGAGAATTCCTTTTCCAGATGGAGTCATGGTGAAGAGATTTCCTTTCCCAGATGGAGACATGGTGAAAAGATTTCCTTTCCCAGATGGAGACATGGTGAAGAGATTTCCTTTCCCAGATGGAGACATGGTGAAGAGAATTCCTTTTCGAGATGGAGACATGGTGAAGAGATTTCCTTTCCCAGATGGAGACATGGTGAAGAGAATTCCTTTTCAAGATGGAGACATGGTGAAGAGATTTCCTTTTCCAGATGGAGACATGGTGAAGAGAATTCCTTTTCCAGATGGAGACATGGTGAAGAGATTCCTTTCCCAGATGGAGACACGGTGAAGAGATTTCCTTTCCCAGATGGAGACATGGTGAAGAGAATTCCTTTTCCAGATGGAGACATGGTGAAGAGATTTCCTTTCCCAGATGGAGACATGGTGAAGAGAATTCCTTTTCCAGATGGAGACATGGTAGAGAGAATTCCTTTCCCAGATGGAGACATGGTGAAGAGAATTCCTTTTCCAGATGGAGACATGATGAAGAGATTTCCTTTCCCAGATGGAGAAATGGTGAAGAGAGCCATGTGTAAGAGACACTACAGAATATCGTTACCATTCATATGTATTCGAGAGCGTTTCTGCAGATAGAGATGCTGATATTAAAAGCAACTCACACTAATGGGAAAAATATTTTCTTCTCTTTTGAAACATATGAAGTCGATTTTTCGTAAATAAACTTTTTTTCTTAGATAGTGAAGAAATAGACATCACTGCGAAACACCTTCTATCATTTCTGTCTGATTTTCAATAGACCTTTCTTTTCTGAGAAATCTTTTAAAGCTAGAGTAAAATGTTTTGTTTCTTGGACGATTGGAATCGGATATCAATTAAAACTGGTCCACGAACCCCATAAAAGTCGTAGGAAACATATTTCAAGGGGCAAAAACATCTCAAAAATTGCTCAACAATTTTTCAATAGCTAATTTTTTTGAGCAGTGGAAAATTTTGGAAAAAATTTCTGTCTGGTTAAATAAGTTTGTCGACCACTGGCCGAGGGGAGAAATGCTTGGCTTCTGATGAAAGGAACCCGGGTTCGAGCCCCGGAATAGACACGGGAGAATTTTTTTCTTCTGCTGACTCTCCGTTGAGGTTTCATTTATCCTCATAGATCCTAGCGCACCAGACTCGTAATCTGCAGTTCGCAGGTTCGAGTCCCCCCTGTGCCAACTTTGAGATTTATTACCACAAAACCCTCAGACATGCCCTCGGTCAGTAGAGAATACTGATGGACTTGGAAAGATCGTCATCCGTCAGATGGGACGTCGGTAAAGACGTGGTTCCGTGTATGGGAGAGCCATACCTTGTGCACGTTGGATGGCCTTAACGGGAGGCTACCATCTGTCTCCTACAGTTGTCAAGTGGGTCCCCTCCCCCAACCTTCCCTGGCCCTTTGGGGTCCTTGTGATCTGGCCTTTTAGCCCATTGTGTGAAAAAAATGCCTCTTAGGGGTAAAACAACCCAGCCTCACATATCTTCTCTGTGATGTATTGTACTGATAGGAACCAGTCATACCACTGTGGCAAGCAACTGCTTGAGAGGCAATTTTTGTCATTTCTCATTAGAGTGGCTTATAAAAAATGGGATGATTTTAACTTATATAGTTTTTTCGCTTATTTTTAGTTAATGATCTTAAAACTTCAATGGAAAACGTCCGAGTTTTGCATAACAGATTTTGGTGTCACATAACTGCCGAAAGAGAAATGCGTATCATTGTTACGTCAAGTAAAATGTGTAACAAAGTTTTAATATTCACATATTTATTGCTCATTGTTGATGGCGAAGTTTAAGATTTGGATAATACTTCGCTGAGCTTCACGCCTTGTTAGCTGTTTGCTACGGGAAAGTGGCTCAAACATTTCCTTACAATCGAATATTGATCTAAAGAGCTCTAAAAATTTGCAAAGAACCAAATTACGGTCTTCATTATTATGCAAATTGACGTGCCACATTTCTTTTACGACTTTTGGTGTTTATCAAATGCGTAAAGAGGACGATTTCAGCTATCGAAATTCAGATATGGATTACGATGGCGAAGCGATGAGTAACTTTCAAAAGCAGATCTGCTCGAAAGAAGCAAATAGCATTTTCCATAGGCTACATTCAAAGGATAATTATGGAAAGTTTGCTACTTAATAGAGTACAACTGAAATTGGCTTCTTATAGAGCTGGGTTGGATTGTTTTACCTCTGAGCGGCACTTTTTTGCACACCATGGGCTAAATGGCCAGGTCACATGGACTCCGAAGGCTCAGAGAAGGATGGGGGAGGGGACCCACTGGAACAGCTGTTGGGAGACAGACGGTAGCCTCCCGTCAAGGCCATCCAGCGTGTTCTTTAACGTGCACAGGGTATGTCTCTCCCGCACACGGGGCCACGGCTTAACGTCCCATCCGACGGACGGCGGCCTTTCCAAGCCCATCGGTGTCCCCTACTGACCGTGGGCAGGGCGGGGAATTTTGCGGAGATAAATCTCAACGCTGACCCAGCTGGGACTCGAACCTGGGAACTACGATTACGAGCCTGGTGCGCTACCGACTGAGCCACCCCCGCCCCAGCTTCTTATAAAGATTTTGCAATAAAGGAAAATAATGCGGAATATTAGAAGTTTCAAATAAAGAAATATTAGTTCGTAAGGCTTTTACAAATTGTTTTATATCATTTAAATAATTTATTTCTGTAACATTAACGATTGGTTAGTATCTTAGCACTAACTGAACTGTGTTCTGACTCGTAAGTCAGCATGCAGCCATGAGTGGGGGTGGGGGGGAGCTCTTGGATTTCCACCCTCCCGAAATTCCATGTAAAAAATTCCACAAAATTCCACGGTAAAAAAAAGTAGATGATTAAGAATTCAGATTTAAATTTCTTGTCGTTGTTGTTTAACCCATTTATTATTGCAATACACAGAATTATATACTTTACCATTAGTAAATAAAATATTAGGAATATATCGAATTTCTTCCATTGCATTTTTTCTAATTTTGAGGCTTCTGCCAAAATTTTTGTCCCCTACTCCAATAGCAAAATATTTTTCCTATGTGCCTGTCTGTCGTAAATATTCATATTTAGAGTCAGTCTGTTGAATTATTTCTGATATAAAGTGTGAAGATAACGATTTCTGATAGGTTTACGAATTCTCCATTAGATGAAACATTTTATGCACTATATGATGCCTCAATTTCGCGATATGAAGGCCCAAAGAAAAATAATTCTGTTTTAGTATATGAGACAAACAAGCAGACCTTGGGGAATAGAATTGGTTTAGTAACGTTGACATAAATAGGATCTCGTTTATTCAACGCTTAGAGGATAAAGAGAACGTGATATAAGTCAAGTGTCGCTTTGGTAGTAGGATAAATAGCAAGTATTTTCTTCTCAGTGCAAAAAGACCATTTTCAAGTTTTAATACACATAATATTAAAAACTTTTGAAGGAGCAAAATAGAAATAATTCTAAACAACTAAAATATGTGTTGTTTTAATCCTTACAATCCGAAGCCTTTTCAGTTTCCATGCTTCATCAAGAAGAGTTGAGTTGATTTGTTTTACTTCTGAGTTGTACCTTTTTGCACAATGGACTAAATGGCCAGGTCACAAAAACCCCAAGTGTTCAGAGAAGTTTGGGGAAAGGTTACTCACTGGACAGCTATTAGATGCCAGATCGACAGACTGCAAACTAGTGTCCAGGCTAGTGGGGAGTCGAACCTGGAAATTGCATATTGCGAACCTGACGCGCTACCGACTGAGCTAATCCCACCCCTTACGAAGAAGAAGGGGTGGGGGACGTCATCGTGACCTACTTTTTTTATTTTAATACAATTTTTGATAAAAATTCGTAATTTATATGAATTAACATCAATAAAAACACTCAATGCATTTCAAAGGTAACGCCATTTTTAATCAAGTAATTACCCAAGATTTCAGATTATAGTCATCATCATCGATGTTCTGCCAGAGCTTACACGACAGTTTCTTGGTGCTTTGTTTTCTGTAAACGAAATTTGTTGCTAGCTAACATTAAAATAGTTGTAACTGAATTTAAAATCTGAAACAGATATGGCTATACGAGTAATTATTTAAAAAAAAATGCATTTTTATTTTTTTTTCCCTTTAGGTTATTTTTGAATGCTTGGAGCATAAAAATAAGTTCAATGAAATTTCTTAAATTATTTAACCAAATATATCATAGTACATTTGATTATAGACACTATATTAGTTAATATCGTTTTTTTTTTCTAAACTTTTTTGTCGCTTTTTAAAGTTTAAAGATTAAAAAAGAACAGAATTGCGAACCAATCCCTCCTCCTTAGATAATGTAGATTCATTATTCAGCTCATTATATAAAAATTTGGTTATATATTATATAAGGGTAGGAAGCGATTAAACACGTAAGTTCATAATAACAATATTGATAAACTTCGAAATGTTGGTTAAACCGATGTCGAATAAGTGGACTGTCGCTCAAAAAAGTATCCGAACACTATGCTTGATTACAGCATTCAGAAAAAATATCTGGAAACGATTTTTTTTAGAAATTAGTAACCTTCGTGTCACGAAGGTTACCAGATCACTAATTTCTAAAAAAAATCGTTGCCAGATATTTTTTCTGAATGCTGTATTCAAGCATAGTGTTCGGATACTTTTTTGAGCGACTGTATGTCTAAATTCTTTTCCATGTGAGGCTGAAGAAAAAAGGCATGCCTTTAGTTATCGATTTGGTGTAAGCTCTTAAACGCTTTGGGGTTGGATTCGTCTGACTGATTTGGAAACATTCCAACGATTCTTTCAAGCGCGAGGCAAAGTAAAAATAAATGAAAAGAAAAGAAGAACGAAAGAAAGAACGAAATTAATGGAAAATAGAAATTCTTTATTACTTTGTGGATTTTTTTCTGTTACTGCATGTAAGACCCCTTTTTGTACTAGCGAAGTAGTAAAACAATCTTAGCATACTGGTAAAAAATGTTTGCACAGCATTGTACGTTGGTTATTTTATTTACGGATTTGTGAATAAAAGTGAACTCGTGCTTTGAAATATGCTCGTAACGAATTCATATGCCCCCATAAAAAATAATGTTATAAATCCGCTAGTGCGTTTTTTGTTGAAAAAATTTTAAAAACCGTAAAAATCAAAATTTACTGTAGAAAAATTTAATTACATTCCAAATAGCAATTATGCGAATGGTTTTAAAATACCAAGAACCAATATTAATTTATGTAAAAGATGTTTTACAATTATCAGTGATAGAATATTCCAGTTTACGAGCAATTTATGGTTATTTGCATTCGGCATCGAATAATTTTGGGAAATTATTTCATAAAGTTTGAAATGCTTTTATTGTGGATGTTGAATTAACAAGCATTATTGAACAGCATATTTCAGCAGCTCACATTTTGCACAAATGCTGAGAAACATACGCTTAGTTTAAAATGTTATTGATAGTTTAATAGCTGTTAAAGTTGCTAATAGCTGAAAAAAATGTTTCTCAAAAGGTTGCTAATAGCCTGTTGGCTAGATGTGCGGTAGAAACCAATAAATAAGCCAATGACTCAAATTGGAAAAAAAAAATAAGCAAATATTGCCAAAATGAAAAATTATATCTCAAAAACTGTGCTAATAGCTATTATAAAGTTGGCAACACTGAACATTAAGAGAAATTCGCTAATATTAAACGTTGAAATGGGTTCATGCATGAAATAAGAATGGAACATTTTGTTCGCTTATGAAATGAGGAATCAAAATTATTTAGCATGTGGAATATTCGTAACTATGAATTATTCTAAACTTCAATATTATTTAATTGAAGTCTGTATTTATATTTGATAACATTTATTACGAAGTTATTGACGAAATTTTGCCTAGATTAATCAATACATCAAGTCTAGATATGTAAGAGATATTATACAGGCACCACATTTTCTCAAAATATAATCTTAAGATGACGCTTGGGACTGATGCCTTTGACTTTTCCTTTTGACGGTTGAATCTTTAAGCATTTATGTTTCTTAAATACATATCTAGAATTAAGAAATGTTTTATTTTGTGTTTCGCTTTTGTTACAAAAAGAGGAATTAATAACATATAATCACTTTTAAAAAATATATGTATATATATTGTGGAATGTTTATTATGGAGATTTGATTTTAAAATTTATGTCGTCTCCTTTTCCATAAAGTTTCCGATTTAAGTTCATTCAAAAATACGTAACATTTTTCATACATAATGGAAAAGTTCTTTACTATTTAACACATTTCGACTTTGAAAAATATCCATCCAAAACCAATCCAAGATACCAATAGCCATCCAAATTTTGAATATAAGAATATCCATCGAAAATCATCAAAAATTCATGCAAAATACGAATGCATTTCAAGTTTATATTTAAACTGTTTCCAACTAATGTGATTTTTCTTAAAACTTCTCTTTATCTCTAGCTTCTTACATTTTTTTTTTTTGCTGCGTTAAAATATACTAGCAGACTAGGAAATAAATATGCACAATAAAGAAGCCAATAAACTTCTTAGCAAAATATTATGATCCTGAATTAAACATTAATTTCTTTCAGGAAATATTTCAAAATTATTAGAAAGTGCATACTAACTGCAATAATCTTTACATTTGTCCCCAAATATTGTACTGAAGATAAAAAGGCTTTAAACGTTAAAAACGATTTTAACACAAATCGCGACTAAAACAAATTTAAAAAAAAACTTTTACTACAATCTAGAAATATTAAGAAACTAGAAGATCAGTCAAATCTTAGTTTCGAAGTTTTGTTTCGTTTCTAATACTGCAGGAAGTTTCATTGTGACATCATCATCACTAAATGGCCATGACACTCGCTACACAAAATAATTTCCTTTCCCAAAAGAAAAATAATTCTGTTTTGTGCACTTAAACTTTAACGATCATGTAGAATTTTAGATTGTCTATCAACATTGGGATTTATGATTGCGGCTTCTACTTAGTCATTAATTGTCATTGGCTCTGCCTTCTGGTAAATATTACCTGTACGAGAAGATATTGATGAAGTCTTTTAAATATTTTTCTTAGGATATTATCCATCTGGAATCATTGTGCAAGGTGACATTGAACAGAAAGTGGAATGCTTTACACTCTTAAGTTAGTTCAAACTTTGTTAATACACTCAGATGCCATGCATTCGGAACGCAAAACTTAATTTAATACCTTAAATACGAAACGAAATATTGTTAACGTAAAACACTTACATAAATTTCTGTCCCCTCTGAAGATGGCGTGGAACCTCAGAAAGTCTGGCCTGTTAGCGAAATCCTGACTTTTCGAGACGAGCACCTCTTTGATCAGTCCGATGGAACTGACGACCACACACTTCCTAGAGCCCAACGTTAGGCCGTAGATATCTCCGTACTGCTGACGCAATGCCGAGAAAGCATCCCAGTGCTTCCGGAAACGACCGACGATGTGCGAGCAGCCCAAGAGAGGCAAGCCACGAGGGCCAGGAAGACGACGTAGGGAAGTCCCTCCTGCACCACTAGTTCTTCGTTGCTGTGCGTGGCGCACAAGCAGGAGCATTAGACCCAGCACCGTCATTGCGCCGGCCAAGGCCACGGTCAGGGGAGACACAGCGGCAAAGGTCATCGTCGCTATCGGGTGGACAAACGACTTGATCTGCAAAGAGACGGCCAGAAAGAGTACATTAGAAACTGCGGTGGATGCACTAACTTTGCGAGAAAATCAAAATGTAGCGTAGGAAGCGATCAATGGTATAACTTTTGGGTTAATAAGCTTAGATAGGTTTATGAGCAACGATATTAACACTCTATCAGTAGTTCTTACCTTGATGGCGTTAAATCACGTTTCTCAAATTCTGTGGCTTTCTTTAGTCCGAATTAGCTCAGGTATCAAACGCAAAGTGCTTTTTCGCATTGTAAAGAACTTGCACATTCTTATTCTATGTTTCCTAATCTCATGTTGCATATAAAATAAATAAATACCCCCTCAAGCAGCTGCTTGCCACAGAGGTCTGACAGGAGCCTGTCAGTTTATATGCCACAGTAGGAGATCTGAGAGGATGGCAAGACCTCAGGAGAAAAACGACACACACATCCATGCCTAATCCGGGGCTCGAACCCAGGTCCCTTAGATCAGTAGCCAAGCGTGCTAAACACTCGGCCACGGGACGGCTATGTTGTATAACATAACTAAATTTAATACTCGGTATCATTATTCCTGTTTCTAATTCCACGCGTGCATTCTTAAAAGAATGTATATCCATAATTAAATTTTAGGTTTTCTTACTGCTTGTTAAAGTCAAAGCAAACGACTTTAGTATCATTCAGATTTATGCAATAAATTTTTTATTGCCCGAGAGACGGAGTTTTTAATTATTATTAAAAAACGTTGCTCTATTTTTACCAAATTGGTTGCAAACGTTTGTTTCTAGTTATTAGAAACGTTACAAAGGTTCGTCCTAGATTACTTAATCTTTTTTCGCCTATATATTTCATCTGCTTCCCTTTTGAAATTCGAAACTGATTTCTAATAAGTAACAAACTGTTATTATAGTCTACAAAACGCTGAGAGAACTAAAAGATCTCTCAGCGTTTGTACAATATAAAATTGATCCGATTGTACAATATAAAAGATATCCGATTGTACAATATAAAAGATATCCGATTGTACAATATAAAAGATATCCGATTGTACAATATAAAACGAAAATTTTATTTTCAATCGTGAATTTATTCTTCAAATTTCATTCAAACGCATATTGGACACAAGCACAATAAGATTACACAACCTCTCCTCTTGAGTGCATAATTGCAGACTAAACGCATTTCTATGTGAATCCTTTCTTCGGTGTAATCAATAGAGTACGTTTCTTGCGTACTTCAAACGCACTCCCAAACATCACTAACATCGTCGACCGCAAGGTAACTATCAGAAGTATGTGGGATACTTTTGGTTGTAGAGTAATTTGATAAGCTTTGAGTAGTTAGCATTCTTGAAAAGTTCCATTGAGGGGGGAAGGGTTGGGTTGTTTTACCTCTGAGCGGCACTTTTTTGCACATCATGGGCTAAATGATCAGGTCACATGGACTCCGAAGGCTCAGAGAAGGTTGGGGGAGGGGACCCACTGGAACAGCTATTGGGAGACAGATGGGAGCCTCCCGTCAAGGCCATCCAGCGTGTTCTTTAACGTGCACAGGGTATGGTTCTCCCGCACACGGGGCCACGGCTTAACGTCCCATCCGATGGACGGCGGCCTTTCCAAGCCCATCGGTGTCCCCTACTGACCGTGGGCAGGGCGGGGAATTTTGCGGAGATAAATCTCAACGCTGACCCAGCTGGGACTCGAACCTGGGAACTACAGATTACGAGCCTGGCGCGCTACCGATTGAGCCAACCCCGCCCCAGGGGGGGGAGGTGCGATATTGAAAAGCATAAATCACTAGTTTCACAAGACCAAAGTTAAACAACGCTGAAGCAGAGATAAATTGTCAGTGAAATGCGATTCAATAAGGATCGTGCTATAAGAATTATATGTAAATAAAGAGTCTATCATTTTAAAAGAATTCAGATGAAATTATCCCAGTTTAAGAATGTCCGACTTGCAATCCATACTGTATTTGAATCCAAAAAAAAAAAAAAAAAAAAAAATCAATATCGCCATTTTCTTCACTGAGAATTGTTAATGCAAGAACTATTTATTAATGATCTTACTTTAATCCCCACTCTGAAACATCTGATCACAAAAAATAACAATCTAAGTTATATTTGTTTTGCAGAGCAAATAAGGGATAATTTCTACAATTGGGCTCTCTATATCAACAACATAAATATTCCAAACATGAATCCGTGAAGCAAAATCACCCGTAATATTTATTTTCTGCTAAAATTCGGAAATATTTCTTGTGATGAAACTAAAAAAAATGCTTACTTACTGTTTAACTAGATGACAACAAATTGAGACAATGACATTTTTAAAACTAAGTTACTATAGTATTCCGTTAGTATGAGACTGATCACAGCAGAGAGCAAGAAGCAGTTGATAGTATCCCTCTTTCAGAAAATAGCAATTTAGAAGAATTTATGCAATAGCTTTATAACTTAGGCTCTTAACCAAAGCACTAAAAGCCTTTGACACTTTAGCGATGAGAGCATGTATTTTTTTAAATATTCGATTCTAAACCCAATAAAAATGAGCCACACGAAACGAAAATCTGACACACTCAATTTACACAATAGCGTAAACGTTCCTCAATACAAAGATACAATTAAGTTTCAAGATTTCTTTGGTATTTACCAAAAAAAAAAACTTTTACAGTAGCATGATCGGTATGAGACCCTTTAACAACTACAAGCTTTAACTCTGTTAATAATTTTACCGACAACAGAAATTTAGATACGATAACCACGAGGAAGACAAAAACTGCAATATTTGGTCGGTAAATGTTAGTCGTTTTTCTTTTGTGAGAGAAATGATCGTTTCAAAATCCATTTGCAAGAAGTCTCGCCCTACCTTTATCCAGTAAGGTCAAACAGAGTGGTCTCCTTTCCACCTCTTCACTGTGCTCCCCTGTATTGCAGCTCTCTCTGGGAGATCTCGGCAGCAGCCTCGCCCCTTCAGCGTCACCCTCACTCTTATATACCTGAAAGCACCGACCTCGGGCGGCTTGTTGCGATCCCCCTTCCCCCGACCAATGCACAATCCCCCTGATTGGATGAAAAGGGCCGGAAAACTTGTTGCTAGCACACGTAGCACTGATGAACCCGACAAACTGTCAATCATGCGAGGAACGGTGTCGGTGATTGGCAGGTGGAATCTGCTCCAGCTGAACTGTTCAGGTGACCGCCGATCGGATGGAAGTGGCAGAGGAGAGACACACTCAGATCCGGCAGAGATGGCACTCGGAAGGTTTTACTAAAGGCATTCTTTGCCAGTAGGGGGTGCTTACACTTGGAGGCTCTACAGAGCTCTGGGCCGTGTCGTCTTTCTTAATTATGTAGTAAATTTTCTAATACCGTAAGCTTTTCTTAATTCTTTTACCACATTTAGGGATTCACGTAAAAAAAAAAAGTTCATGGAAAGCGCTTGAACGTCAGGTGGATTGCCACAAATTGTGAGTGTAAAAATATTGTATTCGTAACGATGAAATAAGAGAGAGAAACTGAAGCATTTTGAAACGTGTTTCGGCATCATGGGCTGATGACTTCACGTTCTAAAAATGTTGTCGAATTAACTGAAATTTTACAGCAAGTTGTTACATGAGCACTAAAAGTAGAAAGGTTGGGTTGTTTTACCTCTGAGCGGCACTTTTTTGCACACCATGGGCTAAATGGCCAGGTCACATGGACCCCGAAGGCTCAGAGAAGGTTGGGGGAGGGGACCCACTGGAACAGCTGTTGGGATACAGATGGTAGCCTCCCGTCAAGGCCATCCAGCGTGTTCTTTAACGTGCACAGGGTATGTCTCTCCCGCACACGGGGCCACGGCTTAACGTCCCATCCGACGGACGGCGGCCTTTCCAAGCCCATCGGTGTCCCCTATTGACCATGGGCAGGGCGGAAAATCTCAACGCTGACCCAACTGGGACTCGAACCTGGGAATACTACAGATTACGAGCCTGGCGTGCTAAAAGTAGAAAGAATATAGGCGATACGATTAAAATTTTTTCACAGCAGCAATACGCATTAATAGATTAATATTGTTAGATTATTTTCTTATAAGTGATTTACAGGCGAGAGAAGTAGGATGTGAATGCCACGTTAGACACCCAATATTTAGAGGAAATAGAACGAAAACCATTTTTTTTTCTGTGATTCTATATAATTTGTGGATGTTACGCCATCCTTTTATACGACTACAATATATGGTTGCTTGAAGGTAAACTTTGAACAAAACGAAACCGCGAGATAACTTACTCAGTAGCGCGTCAGATTGATAACTCAAAGTTCTCGTGCTCGGTCCTTTTTCTGTCAGCATCGAGAAAATGACACATTTCTCTGTGGACAGGAAATCTCAAGTCCCCTGCAAGTTAAAAATCATTCTGAATGGCCATGATGGGACCTAATGATTTGACCCTAATAAATAAATAAATACCTCCTCAAGCAGCTGCTTGCCACAGAGGTCTGACAGGAGCCTGCCAGTTTATATGCCATAGTAGAAGGTCTGAGAGGATGGCAGGACCTCAGCAGAAAAACGACACATATATCCATGTCTTATTCCGGGGCTCGAACCCAGGTCCCGTAGATCAGTAGCCAAGCGTGCTAACCACTCGGCCACAGGACGGCTTGACCCTAATAGCGTGCAGTAAATTCTCTTTCCCGCTCCTGTCCTCAGTTTTGGAGTCTTTGTGACTTGCCCCAATTTTCCCATCATGTTCACAATTCAGCGAGAAAGATTAGAACTGAATTCTGTATAGGATCGTTTCAAGCTGCACAGGAAGAATTACATTAGCACAATGAAACGACGTTACAAGGTGATAAATATAAATGAAATTTTCCGGTTTTTAAGAAATAAGAGCAAAAAAAAAAGATATTAGAAAAATTGCACAGTATCGTTAAAGAAAAAAAAAAAGACCTCAAAGACAAAAAAGCGGGAAATGGCAATTATTTGGTCCAGGGGAGGGAGAGGGGATTAAATATGTACACTATCTCAAAAAAGTATCCGAACAATATGGTTGATTACAGAATTCAGGAAAAATATCTGGCAACGATTTTTTTTTTAGAAATTAGTGATCTGGCAACCTTCGTGTCACGTGACACGAAGGCCAGATCACTAAGATCACTAATTTGTAAAAAAAAAAAATCGTTGCCAGATATTTTTTCTGAATTCTGTGATCAACCATAGTGTTCGGATACTTTTTTGAGCGACTGTATATGGGGCGAAAACGGAAGAAAAAAAAAGTGAGAAGTGAGTTCGAATATCGAAGAAAGAGTGGCATCGGATCAAAAGCACAACGACAAGAGGGAAAGATGAAACTGCCAACAAGATGACCTTATTTGATCTTTGTTTATCTTCTTTTCCAGTTTGACAAGTGATGGATAGTTCCTGATGGAAATAAGTGGGGATTTAAGACCCCGTTTGATCAACGATCAGATAGATTGTGGGAAGTGTACTAGTCATAGATGCCAGATGCTTTACTGCCACACTTGTAGACGGAATGGGTGAAGAATTCGATGACCCGGTCTTCAAAGAATCTCAGGTTTGAACTATTGAACTACGATGACTTTTAGCTTATCCTTTTGTCGCTGAAGCGAAAGAGCGTCTGAGCGACCATTAACAACAGAAATTTTTTTCTGCCAACTGACGCTTAAACTTTTCTTCGATGCGAGGGGGCACATTGCGTGAAAATTCTCTAAGTGAATCTCTCGGAATTTGATGATCAACTAGTTATATGCAGAACTGTCGGTAGAGTTGATTTTTTTTATCCTGCATTTTATTCAATTAAAAAATAGCACACATTCTCACAAAATTTCGAACATGTCCTTCCCTTAATTTTGACCCCTCCCAATACGATTGGGGGAAAATACCATGCAATACACACCTTTGATTTACACGGATAAGAAAATGCAACTACGTAGTTTCTTTTTACAAAATGATAAGCTAAGTTTTACACAGTACCGATTTATATATATTTTTTTAAATGTACAGTCGCTGAAAAAAGCATCCGAACACTATGCTCGATTACAGAATGCAGAAAAAAATATCTGGCAACGATTTTTTTAGAAATTAGTGATCTGGCAACCTTCGTGTCACGTGACACGAAGGTTGCCAGATCACTAATTTCTAAAAAAGTCTTTGCCAGATATTTTTTTCTGAATTCTGTAATCAACCATAGTGTTCGGATATTTTTTAATATATTTAATGCGTATGAATATATAATGCAATGAATATGGAGCGTGTGCAGTTACCGTTCACAGCAAACTGGAGCGGTTGCGGTTAATGTTCACAGCACATTGGATCGTGTGAGCTCACAAAGACCTAGATCGTGTGGGCTCACTCACGTAAATATTGAGCGTGTGCAGTTACCGTTCACAGCAAACTGAACTGCACACGCTCCAGTTTGCTGTGAACGGTAACTGGAGCGTGTACAGTTGCTGTACACGCTCCAGATATTTTTTCCTGAATTCTGTAATCAAGTGACACGAAGGTTACAGTTCACTAATTTCTAAAAAAAATCGTTGCCAGATATTTTTTCTGGATTCTGCAATCAACCGTAGTGTTCGGATATTGAGCGACTGTACCTATATAGATATAATCAGGCCCGGATCTAGAAAAAAAGATATCGAGACTTGGGGGGGGGGGGGAGAGACAAGAGACTGGATTTCGAGTGCAGCATAACATTCCCACCCCCCCTCCCGCTCTCTGTTATATGGATCTTCAAAAAAATTCTTGGAAAATGCATGAAAAATAAATAATTTTAATAATTTTTTTGCCTCTTTTACACTTATTTGAATTCTGAAGAGGGGAAGTGGAGGGGCGGGGGTGGGGAGCTTGCGGCCCAGGTGCGGCCCTGGATATAATACATATAATAAAGTAGCAGTAAGAGAGAGAAAAGGGTTTCTATTGGGGACTGTCTTTCCAAAGTAAAAATTAATGAAATGGATTTTAGTTGATATTTGCTTTTAAGAATAAATAGATAATAGTAAATTTCTATATCTAAAAAAATCGTGATCTGTAAGAAGTTATATTCATATTCTTTCGCTAAAATTTTATTCTTGCCGTTGCAGTGCAATCTGTCTGGCAACTTCTTAATAAAATAATACCTGTTTTGGATCGGCACCGATATCTGACTCTTCTAGACTGAATTCTCTCAAGCTAGTAAAAAACCATGTTTTAGCTAATTTTTAGCAGCAAGTTTTTTTGTTTTTTTCCGATTTAGTTGATGGTATTTATAGCCTATTATCGCTTTATACCCCATTGTGAGAACATAACCATTCTCACGGCATATTTAGAGCAGATGAATTCTTTTACTAAGTTACAATCACAACATATAGTAGAGAAGAAACGACCATGCCCGGGACTCGAACCCGGACGTTGTAGTGTCACCTCAATCAACGCGATACCACTGAGCCACCTAGGTTCCAATTCGCTTCATTAACAACAACTTAGTAGACTGTTATATAGGCTAAATATAGCTGATTCATAAGTATACTGTTTCGTAAACTATCACAATATTTTATAAAATAAATTTTTAAGTATTGATACCAAAAGCAAAAGTAATAGGCGAGAAATTAAGGCAAGCTTATCAGAATTAGTACAAATAAAATACATAAAAATGTTACCTTAATGTTTGATATTACCGCTAAACTTAAACTTGAGACAAATATAAACAATAAAATTTTCAACGTACGTTTTATTAACATTACGAATTTTTGGAACTAATCTCCATTTTGTCCCACAAGTTTGCACATTCGATTTCGATTCACACGGTAGTTTTATGGAACCAATTTACTGTGTAAATCGAGTTGGGTTGTTTTACCTCTGAGCGGCACTTTTTTGCACACCATGGGCTAAATGGCCAGGTCACATGGACCCCGAAGGCTCAGAGAAGGTTGGGGGAGGGGACCCACTGGAACAGCTGTTGGGATACAGATGGTAGCCTCCCGTCAAGGCCATCCAGCGTGTTCTTTAACGTGCACAGGGTATGGCTCTCCCGCACACGGGGCCACGGCTTAACGTCCCATCCGACGGACGGCGGCCTTTCCAAGCCCATCGGTGTCCCCTACTGACCGTGGGCAGGGCGGGTAATTTTTCGGAGATAAATCTCAACGCTGACCCAGCTGGGACTCGAACCTGGGAACTACAGATTACGAGCCTGGCGCGCTACCGACTGAGCCACCCCCGCCCCTTGTAAATCGAGAGATGGGTGTATATTCTGCACACGAAACTTAAACTGATAATACTCAAATTTGATGGAAGCAGAGCGAGAGTTAGCAGAGAAAATCTCAATGAGACAGAATAAGGACTCGAACCTGGGAACATCGGGTTACGATTTTGGCGCATTGCCAACTGTTTCATTTGCTACTCTTCTATCTAAATCGTTTGCTCATCTCTTCACGAAATATCGCTTTCGCTTCTCAGCTCTTCTGCTTAATGATTTCCTTGATGAAGCTGACAATGTTAATTCTTCTGACCGTGTTGCGCCAGGCTCGTAATCTGTAGTTCCCAGGTTCGAGTCCCAGCTGGGTCAGCGTTGAGATTTATCTCCGCAAAATCCCCCGCCCTGCCCATGGTCAGTAGGGGACACCGATGGGCTTCGAAAGGCCGCCGTCCGTCGGATGGGACGTTAAGCCGTGGCCCGTGTGCGGGAGAGCCATACCCTGTGCACGTTAAAGAACACGCTGGATGGCCTTGACGGGAGGCTACCATCTGTCTCCCAACAGCTGTTCCAGTGGGTCCCCTCCCCCAACCTTCTCTGAGCCTTCGGGGTCCATGTGACCTGGCCATTTAGCCCATGGTGTGCAAAAAAGTGCCGCTCAGAGGTAAAACAACCCAAAGTTAAAGAACACGCTGGATGGCCTTGACGGGAGGCTACCATCTGTCTCCCAACAGCTGTTCCAGTGGGTCCCCTCCCCCAACCTTCTCTGAGCCTTCGGGGTCCATGTGACCTGGCCATTTAGCCCATGGTGTGCAAAAAAGTACCGCTCAGAGGTAAAACAACCCAAAGTTAAAGAACACGCTGGATGGCCTTGACGGGAGGCTACCATCTGTCTCCCAACAGCTGTTCCAGTGGGTCCCCTCCCCCAACCTTCTCTGAGCCTTCGAGGTCCATATGACCTGGCCATTTAGCCCATGGTGTGCAAAAAAGTGCCGCTCAGAGGTAAAACAACCCAACAACAACTGACCGTGTTTTTTTTTTCGTCGTATGATCAATTCCAGAGTTTTTCAAACAAAAATCCTTCAACAAAAAAAATCTTTTATATCACTAATGCCGCAAAGACGCTACTAAATTATCTATCTTTATTATGGCGCCGGTTATTTTCCATTAAGTTATATGCTGACAGAAACCTTGGCCAAAGGAACTTCAATTTGCTTTAAGATCCGTCCACATTCAATGCTCTTGATAAAGGCGATCTCAAAAAACTTGGCTTCATTCATTACATTCACTAACAATAACTGCAAACTTTTGATTTGTTATTGTAACAAGTGACGTAAGGTAGCATTAAATCAAATAAATTTTTAAAGCCACGAGGAGGCAAAGCATAAATCGATCAGATAATAGAAATCGATATCTAGTTGATGTCGATGTAATGAATGTAACCTTGACACCTATGATAGTGATGCAGAGTGTGTGTGTGTGTGGGGGGGGGGGAGGGGTACTCAGTGATTAGCGCGCTAGGGTCGTAATCTGTAGTTCCCAGGTTCGAATCCCTCCTGGGCCAGCGCTGACCTTTATCTCTGCAAAACTCCCCTCCCTCGGTCAGTAGGGGACACCGATGGGATGTCGTAGGGGACACCGATGGTAGGGGACACCGATGGGATGGGGGGACACCGATAGGGGACCCTCGGTCAGTAGGGGACACCGATGGGACACCGATGGGCTTGGAAAAGCTGTCGTCCATTGGATGGGACGTTAAGACGTTGCGCCGTGTGCGAAAGAACCACACTTTCTGCATATTAAAGAACACGCTGGATGGTTTTGACGGGAGCCTACCACCTGTCTCTTAATAGTTGTCCAATTGGTCCCTTTCCTCCAACCATCTCTGATCCCTCGGGGTCCTTGTGACCTGGCCATTGGGTGCAGAAAATCCTCTATTACGCAGAACAACCGATAATTACGCAGAGCAGAGGCATGAAATCCGAAATAGCGGAAGTTTCTGGATTTCCAAAGATTGGATACTATATACATATTTACCTTAAAGGAGCAGTTGAAGCTTTTCAAGAAGAAGACCTTCGGGTCATCATTTTATCAAAGGTGAAAAATTAACGGGATCCAGAAACAACACCTTAGCAAAATGGGAATTGTTTAAAATGAAAATAAAAGAGTTACAATATAGAGTTACAAGTATTTTATAACTACGCTTTATAAATAAAAGAAAGAGGTACTTTCATTTTCGTATTTACTTGAACCTAAATCGGTCTTATTCCCGCTCTTAGACTTTAGGGTGTGTCTTAGGAAAATAACATTTGAATAAATCGTGCACAAAACGATTAAATATCACAGGAAAATACTATATAAGTTTCATTACAGTACAATTTTGAAATAAAAACCACTAAAATGGAATTGAAATAAATTTTAACTCTTGCACTAGCCAGTGATGATGTTGACAAGTCCGAAGAGTATCTAGAAGAGTAAATTTAGAAAAAGCTTTCATTATTAAACAGCTGTGTATATCACGGTACTAGTTGTAGCCTCTTTTCGTGGGGCGGGGGTGGCTCAGTCGATAGCGCGCCAGGCTCGTAATATGTAGTTCCCAGGTTCGAGTCTCAGCTGGATCAGCGTTGAGATTTATCTCCGCAAAATTCCCCGCCCTGCCCACGGTCAGTAGGGGGCACCGATGGGCTTGGAAAGGCCGCCGTCCGTCGGATGGGACGTTAAGCCGTGGCCCCGTGTGCGGGAGAGCCATACCCTGTGCACGTTAAAGAACACGCTGGATGGCCTTGACGGGAGGCTACCATCTGTCTCCCAACAGCTGTTCCAGTGGGTTCCCTCCCCTAACCTTCTCTGAGCCTTCGGGGTCCATGTGACCTGGCCATTTAGCCCATGGTGTGCAAAAAAGTGCCGCTCAGAGGTAAAACAACCCAAAGCCTCTTTTCATATATTAGAAACTAAGCATTTATGTGGCCACTGCAGTTGCTTCGTGATTTTAATTAGCACAATGGCTCCGAAGTGATAACTTTACACTGCTAGTTCCGGTCAAATAATTCTACAAGTGAAAAGTAATACTAATAATGCTTATTAACCATTCTATTTTTTTGTAATCATACAATATTTAGGGTTTATATTTTCTTAATATAATTAGAATGCAATCTAAAAGCGAGAAGTGCTTTCTTTTTAGTTTGGAGAAGCCGAAAAAAAAGGGACGCAACCATGGGCGACGGCAGAGGGGGTGGAGGGGAAAGAGATGGGGGCAGTTGCCGCTCCTCTAAAAAATTACTTTAAAAATTATTCATGTTAAATAATACAAGTTACTAAAAATTAATGTAGTTTTTCTAACGGAATGTCTTGAGCTTTAAGTTTTCTTTTATTGTCGGGAGCATTTTATTTATTTTGATTTATTAACAAGAAAAATAAAAGATTTTTAGAAGTATTTTCAATAATAAGTTTTTCTATTTTTCGCTTTTTAGGGAGTCGTTGGTTGTATTGTGGTACGATTTGCGCATGATGTATTCGCAACCTGCCTTGTTAATGAATGCCTCGACATAAGTATTTCTATCTTGAAATATTAATCCCCCCCCCACACACACACAAGAATGCATTCCGTCCGACGCATATGAATATGACTCAGATTCTAGAAAATACAGTATTTAATTAAGTCAATTAGGTAAGAAAATTATTTCTCCATAGGCTACGATTTTAAGATGGTGAGACTGGCCAAGATTTTGTGCAATGTAAACAACTGACTTTATCATAAGTGAGGCAGATAAATTACTAATGGAAGAAATTAAGACTCTTGATGGCACAAGAAATAAAAAAAAAATCACTCTTTAATGCATTTTTTTACTTAGCTTAAAAGAATTATTACCAATGTACCTGATATTTTTTCTGGCATACTCAGCTCACACGGGGGGGGGGGGGGGGGGGGGGCTCCGCCGGTAGCGCGCCAGGCTCGTAATCTGTAGTTCCCAGGTTCGAGTCCCAGCTGGGTCAGCGTTGAGATTTATCTCCGCAAAATTCCCCGCCCTGCCCACGGTCAGTAGGGGACACCGATGGGCTTGGAAAGGCCGCCGTCCGTCGGATGGGACGTTAAGCCGTGGCCCCGTGTGCGGGAGAGCCATACCCTGTGCACGTTAAAGAACACGCTGGATGGCCTTGACGGGAGGCTACCATCTGTCTCCCAACAGCTGTTCCAGTGGGTCCCCTCCCCCAACCTTCTCTGACATGTTCGGGGTCCATGTGACCTGGCCATTTAGCCCGTGGTGTGCAAAAAAGTGCCGCTCAGAGGTAAAACAACCCAACCCAACTCAGCTCACATTGCAAGATGGCATTCTGATTAACTCTACTTCCGTCAGTTGCACAAGAGGAACAAAAAGTCGCATTCCATTTGACTCAATAGGAATAAGCATACGTACAAGTTGTAACGCATGGTTGGAATGTATCATAAGTTCCTCAAGATACGTATGAACACGTGGAAACTAGTCCATCCATTTTTGAACATGTCTAGAATGGTCCTTACAATATCTCGGGGATACCTATAACTGAACTTAGGCAGTGTTATAAGCTTAGCCACTTTTCTTAGCCAAATATATCTTATTTAACCAATCTTTCCTATAAATTTCAGTGGAAATTAAAATACTGCTCTCAAAAAATGGATGTGGGTTCCCCTATCACTCTCTGTTCTGAATATTACTAATATTGGAAACCTTAAACTGGAAGGAAAAAGAGCGGAGACAAATCTCAACGCTGACCCAACTGGGACTCGAACCTGGTAACTGCAGATTACGAGCCTGGCGCGCTACCGACTGAGCCCCCCCCGCCCCGCCCCTTCGTACAAAGATAATCTTCAAGATGTTTCTCATGCTTATAATTTTCTTCGAATTTTCTGTGTTTTAATGACAGAATGGTTAGCATGCTTTACTACTAAAGAAAGGGACCTTTGTTCGAGCCCTTGATAAGTGTGACTACGTTTCCTTTCCGTATTGCCTTTCTTCTGAGATATCGCCTTCCTCACAGATCTTCTCTGTGTGGTGTATTGAACTGACAGCCTGCTGTCCGATCTTTGAGGCAAGCTGCTGTTTGAGGGGGAAATTTTTAATACTTCAGATTTGAATCATCTTTCTTCTAATATGTAACATTTTCAGTTCATTATTTACTTCATAATACACTTCTGAAGTTGAGTTTTTTTGAAGTTGAGTTTTAAAAAAAAGTTTTATATTTGTATCGGATGAACTTTCGTAACTTCTGTTGTTGTTTTTGTTTCATAAAAGCAGCTAAAAATTAGAATTTTCCATTGGTGCAAGGAGCAATCTGACCTGTAGTGCTTATGATCTTGGGAAGGGGGTGAATCAATCGGTAGCCACCATGGTCGTAATGTGAAGCTCCCAGGTTCGAATCCCACCTGGGTCAGAGTTCAGATTTATCTCTGCAGTTCCACCCCCTCCCCTAGGTAATACCGATGGGCTGGAAAAGGCTGTCGTCCGTCGAATAGGACTTTAAGCCGCGGTCTGTGTGCTGGAGAGCGATACATTAAGCATGTTAGAGAACATGCTGCATGGCCTTGATGGGAGGCTACGATCTGTCTCCCAACAGCTGTTCCAGTGGGTCCCCTCCATCAACCTTCTCTGAGCTTTCTGGGTCCTTGTGACCTGGCCATTTAGCCCATGGTGTGCAAAAAAGTGCTGCTCAGAGGTAAACCAAGCCAACTTAATCCTACGATCCGCACACTAGTGGTCAGAACAGAGCGAGATAAAATAGTCCATGGTCTATAATACACTATTCTCATGTGGCGAACATCAATGAATTTATATGATTGTATTTAGGATTTATTGATCGTCATTCTAAGAGCTAACCGTACCCTAATTTGATGCCGATATAAAGCAAACAGATAATTCTTTTCGTTTTATGAACCGTAATGCCTTTGTCAGAGCCAAACAACTCCGGTTAAATTAAAAAAGACTTACTTAAGAGCTCTGTTTGAAGCCACTCTCTTCGCTGTTGTATTCTGCTAACACTGGGTATAAGGCAAAAATTGTTTTGTGCCGGGTGGTATCCGAACCCACGATCTCCTAATAAAGCAGAGCACCTGACACGTTATCAGGAGGGCGTGAGTTCGAATCCCACCTGGTACGAGACAATTTTTCCCTATCCCCAGTGTTAACATAATACAATAGCAAAGAGAGTAAATTCAAATAAACCTGATGATGACTGTGAATGCAAAAGGAGATTGCTGAAGAACTTTATAACTTTTACAAATCTACTCATGAGCTGTTTATAAATTATATGTTTTCTCAAGAAATTTTGTGGCGGGGGTGGTTCAGTCGGTAGCGCGCCAGGCTCGTAATCTGTAGTTCCCAGGTTCGAGTTCCAGCTGGGTCAGCGTTGAGATTTATCTCCGCAAAATTCCCCGCCCTGCCCACGGTCAGTAGGGGACACCGATGGGTTTGGAAAGGCCGCCGTCCGTCGGATGGGACGTTAAGCCGTGGTCCCGTGTGCGGGAGAGCCATACCCTGTGCACGTTAAGGAACACGCTGGATGGCCTTGACGGGAGGCTACCATCTGTCTCCCAACAGCTGTTCCAGTGGGTCCCCTCCCCCAACCTTCTCTGAGCCTTCGGGGTCCATGTGACCTGGCCATTTAGCCCATGGTGTGCAAAAAAGTGCCGCTCAGAGGTAAAACAATCCAACCCAAGAAATTTTTTAAGTTTATAGAGGTTTACTCAGACACTTTTCTCTGTAGTTTTACGCAATTTTTTTTTACATAGAAATTATTATTACGTTCATGCCGCGAGAGGGAATCTAACCCAAGCCTCAAAGACCTATATTATACGATTGCGAGAGCACTTGAGCCAGAGACAGATTTGCGTTTTATGAGTTACGTGTATTTAAATGTGCAAAATATTCCTTAGAATTATACTCGCTAAATTAACTGGAATTATTTTTGACTTCGGTATGCATATTTTTAGCAACAGTAATACATTTTACGGAAAGATTTAATTACATTGCATAGAATCTATGTTTAATTAGCATTTATACTGCTCCCAAAATAAACCTTCTTATGAAACCAAGGTTCTCTCTTTTGGAATTTGAATATTTATTGCAGTTATTAAGACTTGGCACGAAACACACTATTGGGGGGGGGGGTTAAATGAAGAGAAGATCTGTTGAAAGACATTCTCAGAAATCATAGAAAGAAATCACCGTAAGTTTATTTAAATCGACCAATACAAAGTAGGTAGTATCGAGAGAAAAACGAATTGCTAGTCCACCAGCAAAAGCTGAGTTTTATCAAATCGTCACACACTGCTATCAAACAGCTAAAGTATATTTACGAAATTAGATAAAAGTCTTGTGAAAAAAAAAAGCCTTAACATATATTAGTGTATTTGGCCTTATCTTATCCGGCATTTTTTAGCAACTACACATTTTTTCTGATTAGTGGCAGTTGCTTCCCACTTTCAACAATTACGAAAATGCCAGATGACGTAAACTGAATAGAAATGGGAGCAAATGGTGAGTCCGAGCTGTGATGGATGCTCTGGAAAGATGAAATCCAAGAGATGCGGGGATCGGAAGTGGGAGGGGGAGGGACGGAATAAAAAGAAGGAAGAGGAGCATTTGACGAGGAATATATTCCTCGAAAAGTTCAAGGCCAATGGAGCGAAATGTGTTGCATGTATGTAAGGAGGGAGATTTGTAATAAAGGCTTTGATAGTTGGAATAAAATCTCGATTCGCTTATAGCATTATTTTCAATCGGGTGTCTTAGTTAATATTTCAAGTTAACATTATTTAAAATAATTTTAATAACTGTATGATTTCCATAAAGAGTATTAATGGATAATTAATAAAGATTTTAATGGATTTCTGCGAAAGCAAAAACAAATATATTTCTTAATAATTAAAAATTTTAAGTGTGCTCGTAAATTTTTCAAAAACATTTCTTAGTAAAAATAACTATATCGCTAAAATTCAGACGCCGCAAAAAAGATTAAAATTTACTTTATTCAGGAATAAAATAATGTTGGCAACAAGTAAAAAGGGAGAGAGAGAGATTTTACAGAGAATATGCAAATAAATTTATTTCACACAAAACATTAATTATATATGTTACCGCTAAAGTGCAGAAATCAGTTATTCTACAGATTATCTAGGTATTGTGCAGATTAACTAGGGTGATCCGTTAACGTGAGGAAAATTTCTCAAATTACCTAGGTAATCTGCAAATTACCTGGATAATCTGCACATTACCTACTAGGCACTCGTTAAAGTGAAAATAAGATCTTTGCTGGAACAACAGGAACGTTTCTGTACGCTTAAATTAACATAATGTTATTTATCTAGTGTCCGAGAGTAGAGTTGAAACCAGGGTCATCCCTCTGTCAACATGAATCAGTCGTCCGAATTATAAAAAACGCCCCCAAAATGAGCAGGCCAAGTGAGAACGAATCATTTTAGTGATTCGTTATCAAGAATGAATCACTTTACCGATTCGTTCTCACTTGGCCTCCGCTCATCCGGGGCGTATTTTATAATGCGGACGAGTGAATCACGTGACACGAAGATTCATATTCAAGAGATTCACCACTATGAGCGAAACAAACTTTTGAACTTTAACGATACGGAAGCCGTTAATGTGCACATTACCTAGGTAAAATGCGGAAAACTCTTGATTCCGCACGTTAACGGAGCAAATCAGTTAATCTGCAGATTAGCTAGGTAATGTGCACATTAACGGCTTTCGAGCTTTAGCGGTAACATATACACTAACATAAATACTATTTACACAAGTTATTGACAACAAATTTAGTGCTAGTGCACCTATTTGCGCTTAGCTTATTTCACTAATATAACACAAATTCACTTCTATGCCTTACCGTTATACTTTATAAAATGCTTGCTTCACTGAAAATACAAATGAACCGACACACATGATGCAACTATCGCCAGAATCACTTCAACTAACTTCTCTAACCTGACGTCACTTAAGTCTTTTTTTCATTATTCTCCAAATAACTGGGATGTTCTCTTGAGTTCCAGAAACATAGTTCCAACGACTCTCATTAATTAAAGAAGTTCACGAAACCGTGCCGATTTGCATGTACAGGGGGCTGCTGTAAAAATTTTTGGTTTTGTTGCCTTGGTATTAGTAGCAGTGGTGAAATTTTCGTTATCATTTTATTAATTCTTTGCGCCGTGTCGCTATTATTAACAAAATAGATCTCAAACAAATATTTCGAAGAGAAAACGCGCAAAATTGTTATTTTTGTCCAATATGAGAATCAAGAAAGCTGAAATGCAATTTCGTAGTGTTGAATCGCGAATAAAAATGAAATTAAATCATAATTAAAACAATAATTGGAACTTTGAATTTTGCTATTGTTTTTTTTTTCGATTACCATTTGAATGACTGAAGGTCAGTTTTGAAGCAGCCATCCGAAAAAAATACATTGCGGAAAAATATCGCAAACAATAAATCATTGCGCTGGCGCAAGATCGGGATGTTAAAAAAATTAGTGGGAGGCAAATGGCTGGATTGAAATAGAAGGCGTTTTTTTTAAATGATTTTTTTTATCCTGGTCAAGAAGAGCAATATACATTTTTTTCCAGTCGTTTAAAATGTAGTCTTGCAAAATGTGTGTTATCCGTTCAGATTATATAATAGGTTCTCAGCTACTATAAATTCTAGAAAAAAAATAAAGAAAGTGGATAGGGGCAAAAAGATTGGATTTCCATTCTCGTATAATATTTTCCTCTTCGTTTTAGAGGTGTTTAAAAAAATGTCTTAAAAATTCCATAAATATGCACAAGTACAGGTCACTGAGGTCTGTGTTGATATCGATGAAGTGTAAAGCGCACATTTGCTTTGAGGATGAAACTTACTCCTTTAATGGCTTGCTTCCATCGTCTTCCTGGAGACATCAACTCCTTCAGGAAGATCACGGAAACCACAAACCATCGATATGACTAAAAGAGTAACACCTCCAAAAAATTTGCGCTGTACATTGCGTCGGTAGCAGAAGATTTGGATTGGTTTGTTTCACCTCTAAGAGGCGCTTTTTTGCACACAATGGGCTAAATGGCCAGGTCACATGGACCCCGAAGGCTCAGAGAAGGTTGGGGGAGGGGACCCACTGGAACAGCTGTTGGGAGACAGATGGTAGCCTCCCGTCAAGGCCATCCAGCATGTTCTTTAACGTGCACAGGGTATGGCTCTCTCACACACTTAACGTCCACTGCTTAACGGGCCACTGGTTAACGTCCCATTCGACGGACGGCGGCATTTCCAAGCCCATCGGTGTTCCCTACTGACCGTGGGCAGGGCGAGGAATTTTGCGGAGATAAATCTCAACGCTGACCCAGCTGGGACTCGAACCTGGGAACTGCAGATTACGAGCCTGGCGCGCTCCAACTGAGCCACATCCGCCCCTAAATGGCCAAGTACGAGTACCCCGAGAACTCAGAGAAGGTCGAGGGAAGGAGACCCACTGAACAGCTCTTAGGAGCAGATGGAAGCCTCTTACCAAAGGCATCCAGCTTGTTCTCTTGCGTGCACAAAGTATGGCTCTCCACACTGGGCCATGACTTAATATGTCATCCGACAGACGGCAGTCTTTCCAAGCCCAACTTCTCCTCTTACTCACCGACGGGAGGGTGAAAGTTAGCAGATATATATTAACATTGGCCCAGTTGGGACTCGAACTTGGAAACTACAGATTACGAGCCTCGTACGCTGCCGACTAACCTCCACCCCCGTCCCAGGTAACAGCACAGACCTGGGTGAACTGTGCAGGGGAAGTGGACTGCCTACAGAGACATCGGCGTCTGGAGGAACCCACATACTCCTGGAAATCTGGAAAAAATGTGTGTTGTTTACAAAACTTTTAACGGCACTTTTTTTGCACACAGTGGGCTAAATGGCCAGGTCACAAGGACCCTAAGGGACTCACCGGACAGATATCAGGATGGAAGCCTCTCATCAAGGTAAGTTATAAGAAAAATGAGGGATTTACCTTATATCTGAAAAAAGCAAAAAAGCAATGACTTTCTTTTAAAGATTCTTTTCACCCCCTTGAGAAATTCGGGGCGGGGGTGGCTCAGTCGGTAGCGCGCCAGGCTCGTAATCTGTAGTTCCCAGGTTCGAGTCCCAGCTGGGTCAGCGTTGAGATTTATCTCCGCAAAATTCCCCGCTCTGCCCACGGTCAGTAGGGGACACCGATGGGCTTGGAAAGGCCGCCGTCCGTCGGATGGGACGTTAAGCCGTGGCCCCGTGTGCGAGAGAGACATACCCTGTGCACGTTAAAGAACACGCTGGATGGCCTTGACGGGGGGCTACCATCTGTCTCCCAACAGCTGTTCCAGTGGGTCTCCTCCCCCAACCTTCTCTGAGCCTTCGGGGTCCATGTGACCTGGTCATTTAGCCCATGGTGTGCAAAAAAGTGCCGCTCAGAGGTAAAACAACCCAACCCAACCTTGAGAAATTCTGCTGACGCCAGTTTGCAGAGAACTCTGCAAAACAAAGAAGCAGCGGTAACAGCCGTTAGAGAGGGACGATGTCTAAGTGCAAGACAGCGGATCAGAAACTAAGGATACAACTGGTTCAGAATTTTCGAATTTATAATGTTTTACGAACTTTAGTGTTTTGGTTCAAGGAAAGGCTTTCAATAAAATA
Source organism: Ryuthela nishihirai (assembly GCA_038380435.1). Taxonomy (NCBI): domain Eukaryota; kingdom Metazoa; phylum Arthropoda; class Arachnida; order Araneae; family Heptathelidae; genus Ryuthela; species Ryuthela nishihirai. Next base: position 39,901,447 of record JAWZYU010000011.1, on the reverse strand, counting down.
TCTTGGAAAGGAAAAGGCTTCCATAAATAAATTTATTGTTTGAAAATGTTCTTTTTCGAATAAATTTGTATAATAAGTAAAAACTATCTTTACTGCTTTTTTTTTGTTTAAATTATTTAATTTTTTTTGTTGCCGCGTGTGAGAACCACTGAGCTAGATGCTATAGGGTAGAGGTTCTCAACATGGGGTACGCGGGAAAATTTTTTTGGGGTACGCCGTGAGAGCTCAAAAGTCGCTAAATGTAAGTTAAGTACCAGATTTAATGTGTGTATATATATATATGTTTTATTTTATTCCCATTGTATATTATAATTATAGTTTTATCTATCTATAAAAGGGGTACTCCAGTTACATACACATTCCCCGGGGTTACGTGAAGCATAAAAGCTTGAGAACCACTGCTATAAAGAATATAACGTATGGGAATATTTTTGGACTTATAATAACATTACTCAGTTTGGAGGGTTTCTAAGAATTCCATGCAAAGATATTTTCACTTATCATTGTTATTAAAGATAAGATGGGAACCAGATGCTTCGTTTCGAGTGATCTACAATTTAAAAAAGTTTTTAATTATTTAACAAACCGGATCCCAAAATGCTAAAAAGTTTAAATTAAGAAGCAATGTGTAAAAAATAGCAAATTTAGAAAATTAAATAAGGAGCAATCATCAATAAATACAACAAAAAAATTTAAAGTTTTTTTTGCCGTCAAAATTTCACCTGAGGTCCCACCTGTCCCTTAAAGAAACGACTGACCACATTCCCTTATAGTTGCATCATTCACTCCACCTCCAGAATAGATAACATACCTAACCGAAAGGCCTAAGAAAGAGTGATCATAAAGCAAAAAAATAAAATGTAACACTACTACAGTAAAGGAGCTTACTACTAAATATTCACTAAATATTACCTAATAGAAAAGATAGGAAAAATTAAAAAGAAAAAACTTCAAATTCACTTTTGCCGCAACTTTACTAAATAATAATAATAACTGGAAATTCCCACTGAACTATTAGAGCAATTTTACTACATAAAAAAACCTTTGAAAAATCTACAATAATTAAAGGACAGAGTGTTGGGTTGTTTTACCTCTGAGCGGCACTTTTTTGCACACCATGGGCTAAATGGCCAAGGTCGCATGGACCCCGAAGGTTCAGAGAAGGTTGGGGGAGGGGACCCACTGGAACAGCTGTTGGGAGACAGATGGTAGCCTCCCGTCAAGGCCATCCAGCGTGTTCTTTAACGTGCACAGGGTATGGCTCTCCCGCACACGGGGCCACGGCTTAACGTCCCATCCGACGGACGGCGGCCTTTCCAAGCCCATCGGTGTCCCCTACTGACCGTGGGCAGGGCGGGGAATTTTTGCGGAGATAAATCTCAACCAGCTGGGACTCGAACCTGGGAACTACAGATTACGAGCCTGGCGCGCTACCGACTGAGCCACCCCAATTAAAGGATAGAACCTTAAACTTCATCTAAACATAGTAAATCAAAGCAGCTATCAAAGATTTATCTCAAAGTTAACGATACTTCCTATGACTTATTAAAGGTATCCCCAAACTCTCCTAGGAACCATTACCACAAGAATTTAATTAATAAATCCTTAACCTCCCCCTTTTCATTAAACTCAAAATAAAATAAGATATATATATATTTATATATATATATATACATACAGGGTATTCCAAAAGTCTGGATCCATAGGCAGTTGTCCTTATTTGAAATATGATAATTTTTTTCTTTTGTATTTCTGGGAATTTTCGTTATTTGAAATATGATTATTTTCTATTGTGTTTCAGATCCAAGAATGCTTCGAAACTAACAGTAGATGAAAGTATTGAACTCGTTCTCATGCACGCAAGACAGGATGCTTCACATAGAGGAATTGCTGCCGAATTCAATAGAAAGCATCCCGATAAACAAACCAATAACACATTGGAAAAGTATTTAAACATTTTAGAGAAAGAGGAAGCGTACATGATCGACTGCGTAGTGGTCGTCCAAAAGCTAACTGATGAGGAAACCTCTGAAATGGTATGCGAACACCTACTGAAAAGCCCAAAAAAGTCAATACGCAGATTATCATATGAAACAGGTGTCACAAGGACCTCGACTCAACGAATTCTTAGAAATCATCATTTCCATTCCTATAAAGTGCACTTGATCAGGACTGCATGGCGATGACATAGACAGACGTGTGGAATTTTGTAAGTGGTTCTTACAAGAGCGGGAATTGATGGTGTTTTCCAGTGATGAAGCCTCATTTCATCTAAATGGCAGTGTCAACCGGCACAATGCATGTTACTGGTCTGAAGACAACCCAAACCAGATGGAGGAAGGCCATTTCCAAACAGATCCACAAATTACGGTGTGGAGGGGATATTTAGTGACAGATTAATTAGGCCATATTTTTTGATGACTCCGTATGCTAAAAACTTATCTTGTCTCTCAGCTGGGTTGGGTTGTTTCACCTCTGAGCGGCACTTTTTTGCACACCATGGGCTAAATGGCCAGGTCACATGGACCCCGAAGGCTCAGAGAAGGTTGGGGGAGGGGACCCACTGGAACAGCTGTTGGGAGACAGATGGTAGCCTCCCGTCAAGGCCATCCAGCGTGTTCTTTAACGTGCACAGGGTATGGCTCTCCCGCATACGGGGCCACGGTTTAACGTCCCATCCGACGGACGGCGGCCTTTCCAAGCCCATCGGTGTCCCCTACTGACCGTGGGCAGGGCGGGGAATTTTGCGGAGATAAATCTCAACGCTGACCCAGCTGGGACTCGAACCTGGGAACTACAGATTACGAGTCTGGCGCGCTACCGACTGAGCCACCCCCGCCCCGCCAGCTGACGTGCAGTACCGTCCCAGATTGAACAGTAAGTCGCTGTTAGTCACAAAAATGCGACCACAGGATTGGGCGTGGGGATTATTTGTAATTTTTCCACTTCACAAGAGTCTAGACTTGCCAGAGGACCAGCCGTGTCATCTGTATTTCCGTGCATGTTTGCTGTGTTGACATGCAGCAGATGCGAACTATACAGGACGAACACCACAGACTTATTGAAACTAAGTTCACATGCCTTTAACTCTAACAATAATAATTATGGTCACTGAGAACCTCCATACCATCCAGTAACAGAGCCAGGAGGTCCAACTGCACACTGCATATGAGCTGGTATTGCGGAGGGCATCCTCAACCCTTTTCCTAATCAATTGACTGCCGAAAATTACTGCGTATTCCTGCAAGAGGTCCTGCCACTCTAAGATGTGCTACTAGCAATCACCACAAACACATTTCGGCATAAGGGGTATGATGTACTTGGATACCTCCTACCCCAGTAGATAAATTGGGATTGGCGTCATCGCATCGTGACCTGAGCTATCGCCTATGCTGAATTATTCCGATTGCTTCCTGTGGGGACATCTGAAAGCCTGGTGTGGATGCGGCCAAAAAAGATTACGTTTTTGTCAAACTTCATGCGGACACCAGTGCAGCTTCTTGGTAAACGTTATCTAGGCATGTACTAAGTGACCTTTAATCTGAGACGCCAGGAACGGGAATGGGAACCATATACAGGTTGGTGGGTTGTTTTACCTCTGGGCGGCACTTTTTTGCCCACCATGGGCTAAATGGCCAGGTCACAAGGACCCCAAAGGCTCAGAAAAGGTTGGGAGAGGGGACCCACTGGAACAGCTGTTGGGAGACAGATGGTAGCTTCCCGTCAAGGCCATCCAGCGTGTTCTTTAACGTGCACAGGGTATGGCTCTCCCGCACACGGGGCCACTGCTTAACGTCCTATCCGACGGACGGCGGCCTTTCCAAGCCCATCGGTGTCCCCTACTGACCGTGGGTAGGGTGAGAAATTTTTGCGGAGATAAATCTCAACGCTGACCCAGCTGGGACTCGAACCTGGGAACTACAGATTACGAGCCTGGCGCGTTACCGACTGAGCCACCCCCGCCCCGGAACCATATACAGAGGTCCAGGGTGCATATTCTGTTGGCGTTTTCAGCGTCTGGTGTAACAATTATTAATTTTTTTGAATATCAAGTTTTACAGCCGTCAGTGAGACCACATATCTGCATTAGTGCGACTACAATTGTACGTCTATACACTTAAAGGTTTATTTACTTTGTTTTGAAGTTTCTATTAAAAAAATTATAAAATTTCGCATGAAGAATATATTCTATCTTTATAAGTAAAGGTTCATAACTTTTTTCATGTTATATGCATTAAATATCGAAATTTAATCACCAGTAAATTTAAGGAAATTACCTTCATCGCAGTCATTTGTGGCTTGAGGACTCATCACATATTCATCATAATTTGAAAATTCTAATGACATCCTTAACAAGTCATTAGATTTGATATAAAGGCCGCCGTCCGTCAGATAGGACGTCAAGCCGTGGCCTTGTGTGCGGGAGAGTCATACCCTGAGCACATTAAAAACACACTGGATGACCTTGACGGGAGCCTACCATCTGTCTTTTAACAGCTGTTCCAGTGGGTCCCCTCTCCCAACCTTCTCTGAGCCTTCGGGGTCCATGTGAGCTGGCCATTTAGCCCATGGTGTGCAAAAAAGTGCCGCTCAGAGGTAAAACAACCCAACTTCTCTGAGTCCTCAGTGTCTTTGTGACCTGGCCATTTAGCCCATTGTGTTCAAAAAAGTGCTGCTCAGAGTAAAACAACCCAATTATATTTGATACTGTAATTTTATTATTTATAAGAGGTTTATAAAAAAACAGATATTTTAAATTATTTAAACCTTTTCTTTTTACCCGATTTTTTGTAAGAGTTTGTAAGAGTTTTGTAAGAGTTTGTTAATCGGGATTTTTTACCCGATTAAGTGTAGTTTACATTCACATCTGCATAAGGAAATTTAAAAGGGGACACCCATGTGCTTGGAAAGGTGAGTCTCCGTGTCCTTTAAGCCGTGGAGCGGGAGAGCCATAACCTGTGCACGTTAAAGACCGCCCAGGATGGTTTTCACGGCAGACTTCCATCCATCTTCTAATACCTGTCTAGTGGATCCCTTCCCCAAGGGGCTCAGTCGGAAGCGCGCCAGGCTCGTAATCTCTAGTTCCTAGGTTCGAGTCCCAGCTGGGTCAACGTTGAGATTTATCTCCGCAAAAATTCCCCGCCCTGCCCACGGTCAGTAAGGGACACCGATGGGCTTGGAAAGGCCGCCGTCCGTCGGATGGGACGTTAAGCCGTGGCCCCGTGTGCGGGAGAGCCATACCCTTTGCACGTTAAAGAACACGCTTGATGGCTTTGACGGGAGGCTACCATCTGTCTCCCAACAGCTGTTCCAGTGGGTCCCCTCCCTCAACCTTCTCTGAGACTTCGGGGTCCATGTGACCTGGCCATTTAGCCCATGGTGTGCAAATAAGTGCCGCTCTGAGGTAAAACAACCCTTCCCCAACCTTCTCCGAGCCTTAGGGGTCCTTTAGGTCTGGCCATTTAACCCACTGACGTAAAAAAAGTACCGCTCAGAGAAAACAATACAACAGAACACAAGGATATTTAAATTTAATTATTATTTATACAAATTATTCTACTAAAAGAATTTATCCAGAAGTTAAAAATTCTCTTAACACAAAAGATGATATTTTTTGGTTTATTCAAAATTTTGCGTATTGAAAGTTTATATGTATCTGTTTGTGTTATCAACAAACTTCATCAATAATAGCTATAAGCAAAATATTTGTCACGATACGTTTGTTAGAAAAAAATGCTAGGAGTTTTTTTAAAGGAACCAAAATTCTGTAATAATTGTGGACGAAATTCCACAAAAACCTCTTTAACTTGCTTCCTATAGAGAAAGTATAAACCTAAGTAAAATTTCTGATGTTGAAGAAAAATTATTTGAGTGGTTGAAGAAAAAGTGATGTTTTTAGTCGTAAATGGGGCGGGGATGGCTCAGTCGGTAGCGCGCCAGGCTCGAGTCCTAGCTGGGTCAGCGTTGAGATTTATCTCCGCAAAATTCCCCGCCCTGCACACGGGCAGTAGGGGACACCGATGGGCTTGGAAAGGCCGCCGTCCGTCGGATGGGACGTTAAGCCGTGGCCCCGTGTGCAGGAGAGCCATACCTTGTGCACGTTAAAGAACACGCTGGATGGCCTTGACTGGAGGTTACCATCTATCTCCCAACAGCTGTTCCAGTGGATCCCCTCCCCCAACCTTCTTTGAGCCTTCGGGGTCCATGTGACCTGGCTATTTAGCCCATGGTGTGCAAAAAAGTGCCGCTCAGAGGTAAAACAACCCAACCCGATCAGTGGTTCTCAACGTGGGATACGCGTTAAAATTTTTTGGGGTGCGCCGTGAGAGCTCAAAAGCCGCTAGATCTAGTAACAAAGTTGCTAAGTTGGCAACACTGCTGTGCAAAAATGTCATTTTTTGTGTTTATCGATATATGTAATTTATGAATACAAAATTTAATGTGTGTATATATATATATTTTATTCCCATTGTTATACTATAACTATAGTTTTATCTATTTATACAAGGGGTACGTCAGTTACATACACATTTCCAGGGGGACTACTGAACTAAAGAATTTTAATGGTATTTTTACTACTTTTATTTCAGTATGGGTTGGAAGAGAGTCATAGAAAATATTCAGTGCTCGCCTGGTTTGTCTTTCACCAATTTGATTCTCATTTCTAGAAAGGTCGTGGACTCCTGGTGAATATTAATAAAAATACTGTAACCTATCTCGATATATATCTCACATCCTACCTCTGATATATTGCAACCCTTAGCATACGTTTCCTACTTTCTAATATGAATGCGAATTTTCGTTATGACACTAATTCGACCTATCTATTGAAGTTAACGCTTTGGAAAGTTATTTGTTCTAGGAAATGTAAACAATAACTACGGTGATTATAATCTCCTTCAGGCGAAAAAAAAGAAAGGATTCTGGGACAAAGTTGTTTACAAGAAGAGCCATAGTTGCCGTGGGGCATACTAAGGTGGCTTCCCTTTCTTATTCTTATTGCACCACCCAGTCATTGAAGTTTTATTTATCTGAGCACCTTGTTATTTAGAGTTCAGTTGTTCGAAAACCATGACGATGAGCTAAGTGAAGGTGATATTTGGAATACACTACGTAGCTTCAAGAAAAACAATAACACAAGGCAAAGGATTGTTTCTTAGTGCAGTTTCTGTATCTATATGGGAGAATGGAGGTCTTGTTAGAGCTGAAAGATTTCTCCCTAAAAATAATAAATGGTGCTATGGGAAAACATTACCTCCATTAATAAAAAAAAATTGCCGGTGAAATATATTTGTTACTGTCAATTTAAATGAGATTTCTTATTCTGGGTTTTTTTTCCTTTGTTTCTTCCGCGGAAAAACTCGAGCGATCACCTCGATCGTTTTAAGCTTTTATCTCGTTTTACAAAAAACAAAAGAGAATAATTTCTCTTTATCGTCTGTCTGTCTGTCTATAAAAATAAAGAATTTTTATTTATGGAAAGAAAATTCTTTTGCGTTGTATAGTGATGAAATGTTACGATTTGTCCTTTCCGAATATAGCGTTGAGATTTATCTCCGCAAAATTCCCCGCCCTGCCCACGGTCAGTAAGGGACACCGATGGGCTTGGAAAGGCCGCCGTCCGTCGGATGGGGTGTTAAGCCGTGACGCCGTGTGCGGGAGAGCCATACCCTGTGCACGTTAAAGAACACGCTGGATGGCCTTGACGGGAGGCTACCATCTGTATCCCAACAGCTGTTCCAGTGGGTCCCCTCCCCCAACCTTCTCTGAGTCTTCGGGGTCCATGTGACCTGGCCATTTAGCCCATTGTGTGCAAAAAAGTGCCGTGCAGAGGTTAAACAACCCAACCCAACCCTTTCCGAATATCATAAACGCTGTAATTGCACCCTCTAAAGGAAAAATGTCGAAAATTCCAAAATTTTTTAAAGAATATTGCAAATGATGTATTTAGGCTGGAAATTTTAAATTTTGGTCACCACCAAAATTTAAAATTGTGAAGATCACGAAGTTTCCATTGGTAGCAATGAGTTGACCCCTTAGATTCAGAGTGGGTGGGAAACGCAATTGTTTCATTTTAAGAGATAATTGAAAAACTTGGGTTGGCACTAAAAAAAAATTGGCATTTTTTAAATACTTAGGTAGTTTTAATTTACATCGTTAGAGATCACTAAATATGCAAAAGGCAAAAATTTTAACAAATATTTCAAGTGATCTGTTTATGGTAGAAATTTAAAATTTCGGTGATAAAGTTTCAAGAGATATGGCAGCGACTGTAATCATCTGCCCCCTTTTCTCAGAGGGGTGTCAAAAAGACAAGTTTTAAAATTTAAGAAATAAAAGACAAATAATTTTAATGTTGTGTAATTCCTAATAAAATACTATTTGTATTTACCCCCATCATCCGTTTGCTCAAATTAAAACTCTTAAGGAGTAAAAAAAGTAGGTAAATGACAAATTTTATTCTCTTTGAAAACGAGATTACCAAATGCGGCCAGAGGAGATATACATTCTTTGGGGGGGGGGGGGGGGGGGCTCAGTCGGTAACGCGCCAGGCTCGTAATCTGCAGTTCCCAGGTTCGAGTCCCAGCTGGACCAGCATTGAGTTTTTATCTCCGCAAAACTCCTCGCACTGTTCACGCTCAGTAGGGGACACCGACGGGCTTGGAAAGGCCGCCGTCAATCGGATAGGACGTTAAGTCTCATCTGTCACCAGGCTATCATCTGTCTCCTAACAGCTGTTCCAGTGGGTTCCCTCCCCCAACCTTCTCTGAGCCTTCGGGGTCCTTGCGATCTAGCCATTTAGCCCATTGTGTGTAAAAAGTGCCGCTCAGGGGTAAAACAACCCAACGCATTCTTCTAGCTGTAAGCAATTTCTCTGTAATGTAAGTTTCAAGGTTGAAAATAAACGAGCTGAAAATTGGGAAAACAAAATGGAAGAGATAAATGGCAGAATAGCAGTATGAGGGGAAAAGCAGAAAGAATGCTTTGGGTTGTTTTAGTTCTGAGTGTCATTTTATTTTTGCCTGTAGTGGGCTAAATGGCCATGTCACAAGAACCCCAAGAGCTCATAAATGGGTGGAGAAAGTGAATCTATTAAGGTAACTTTGAGGATTGAAGCCTCCCTTCAAGGATGGGTTTGGAAAGGGCGCCGTCCGTCGGATGGGACGTTAAGCAGTGGCCCCGTGTGTGAGAGAGGCATACCCTGGGCACGTTAAAGAACACGCTGGATGGCCTTGACGGGAGGCTACCATCTGTCTCCCAACAGCTGTTACAGTGGGTCCCCTTCCCCAACCTTCTCTGAGCCTTCGGGGTCCATGTGACCTGCCCATTTAGCCCATGGTGTGCAAAAAGGTGCCGTTCAGAGGTAAAACAACCCAAATCAATCCTCCCTTCAAGGCCATTCTGTGTATTTGTTAACGTGCATGTGATATAGTTCTACATAAGGGGATATGTTTTAAATGGACGGCGACTTTTTCCGAGTCTGTTGGTGTCCCCTTTGTCGCTAAAGATAAAATAAAGGAAAAAAAAATCTGAATTGGATTTAAATTCTGAATTGACTGGAAAGCTATCGACTGAGCCAATTTTGTCACCGAAAAAGAAGGACCTCACATTTGTTAAGAAGGGTATATAGGTGAAAAAGAGGGATGATAGGTAAAAAGAAAGAGGTATAGCAATCTCTCACATTTGTTGAGAATAACTTTGTTCAGGAATAACTTTCGTTCCGACTCCCTTTACAATTTTTTTTTGATTTGCGACACATAGGACAGAGAAGAATCCTAGAAGCTACTGCTAGCTTAATACAAGCCTTCTCATACAAGGACATGCCCTATTAAGACCAAAGTCACTGCTGACCACTGCCTTAGTTAGAGCTAACACAACACACAAAGTTTGCCTTGCTGGAACAGTCGCTAGCTGCCTAACCACTATGCCAGTTAAGGCTATTGCTGTTACTCATTTAATGCTAGGAAAGCAGGCTTAACGCGATTCCCACCAACGCAATATGAAAAATATTAACTTGTAAAAATTCCAATAGCATCGTTCAGAGAAGTGCATTTGGTGGTGGAGGTCTGATTGTGTGAGTCGGGTTTCCATTGGCTGCAGTACCGATCTCTATGTCTTTGACGGACGTTCTGTGAATGCTCTGAGATACCTGAATGAGGGGGGCGGGGGTGGCTCAGTCGGTAGCGCGCCAGACTCGTAATCTGTAGTTCCCAGGTTCGAGTCCCAGCTGGGTCAGCGTTGAGATTTATCTCCGCAAAATTCCCCGCCCTGCCCACGGTCAGTAGGGGACACCGATGGGCTTGGAAAGGCCGCCGTCCGTCGGATGGGACGTTAAGCCGTGGCCCCGTGTGCGGGAGAGCCATACCCTGTGCACGTTAAAGAACACGCTGGATGGCCTTGACGGGAGGCTACCATCTGTCTCCCAACAGCTGTTCCAGTGGGTCCCCTCCCCCAACCTTCTCTGAGCCTTCGGGGTCCATGTGACCTGGCCATTTAGCCCATGGTGTGCAAAAAAGTGCCGCTCAGAGGTAAAACAACCCAACCCTGAATGAGGTCCTTGAACCCTATATCAAACTCTATGTTGGTGCAATAGGTAACAATTTCCTCCTAATGGGAGCTAATGCCCGTTCATACAGAGCAAGAATGGTCAACCAATATCTTCAGGAAGAAGGTATTCAACAAATGAAGTGGATAACATTCTCTCCGGATCTCAACCAGGTACAATCGCTCAAAAAAGTATCCGAACACTATGGTTGATTACAGAATTCAGAAAAAATATCTGGCAACGATTTTTTTTTAGAAATTAGTGATCTGGCAACCTTCGTGTCACGTGATTACAGAATTCAGGAAAAATATCTGGAGCGTTTACAGCAACTGTACACGCTCCAGTTACCGTTCACAGCAAACTGGAGCGTGTGCAGTTACTGCATACGCTCCAGTTTGCTGTGAACGGTAACTGCACACGCTCAATATTTCCGTGAGTGAGCCTACACGATCTAGTATCAAAATAATATGACCACCTACAGTCGCTCAAAAAAGTATCCGAACACTATGGTTGATTACAGAACCTTCATGTCACGTGACACGAAGGTTGCCAGATCACTAATTACTAAAAAAAATCGTTGCCAGATATTTTTTCTGAATTCTGTAATCAACCATATTGTTCGGATACTTTTTTGAGCGACTGTAAAACATCTGCGGGATCCATTTAATTATAAGAACAGTCCTGAGGTTCCGGGGACTTCAAGACTGCTCAGTGACTTTATTGCCCTTATATTCCTTGGATTATTTAATGAGAACACGAATCGACGTTGTGACGTCCCTCGCGCCCCTTTTTTCACGAACTTTCTTTTATTTATTTATTTTTAAAGTATATGAAAATAATTTTGACCCAAATTTCTCTGACCTATCACAACATTATTTATGTATCTACCTGTTGAATTTGATTAAATTTGCACAAATATATTTCGAGATATGAGCATTTTACTGATATATGCTTTTGATGAGTAGTGTAGAATCAAAGCATTGAATGACCTCGGGTAATTCTTTTTCTTTTAACGGTATAAATTAATTCTTATTCGTATAGTTTATTCCAGCAAATACAATTGATTCATCTCGTGGAAACTAATCCGCAATGTCATTAAAGGATAAAAAAATTATTTATCATCAGCGGCGATAACTTACAGTACTGTGCGAATTAGTTGGGACAAGCGAAGGAATGCTAAGTCCCTTCCGCTGCGGAGTCTAAATTACTGCAAGTCGAAACTTGTTCGTGACCTTCTGCTGCAAGTCTAAACTAATCTAACAGACGCTTCACCCCATTGAAGGAATGATGGACAACAAAAAGTGCATACATAGGCGTTCTGGAGGCGAAAATGGTCCCAACACTGCAGAAGCTGTTTCCTAACGACGATGGGGTATTTCAACAGGATCTGACTCCATGACACAATTCTAAGCTTGCTAAGAGTTTCTTTACCCAGCAACATTTGAAGGTATTGGAGTGGCCAGGAAATTCACCCGATCTAAACCCCATTGAAAATTTGTGGGCCATTATTAAAGCGCGCATATCTAAGATGGATTGCACGACGAAAACCAAAATGATATAAAGTGTCATGAAAGTGTGGTACCACGACACTGAAGTGAAGGAGATGTGTGGAAAGCTAGTGGCATCAATGGTTGAGGGGGTGGAAGAAGTAATTAAAGCTAAGGGGGGGGGGTCACATTCACTATTAACTATGTACACTATTCAACAAATAAATATTTTAGTTGTGTCTTTGTTACTGCATTTTCCTATTGTCCCAACTAATTTTCACAGTACTTTATGTAGAATGTTTAGGTCATTAATGGTTTCTATCAGAATTCTGAATATTTTTATGTGGAAGGTATATTGTAAGCTACAGGGGTATATCCATATAGTACTTTTTTCCCCCAACTTCATTTTACAGTGAGAAGAACTTTCATGACGCTGAATTTAAATATGAAGAAATTATTATTTTTGTAAATGGAAGTGTTTCTGCTACCTAACTAGTAGAATTAAATGTTTTAACATAAGCGAAAAACTTTTTTACAATGCATAACAAGAAGTATGAAAAGAGGAATTAAATCTATTCCGTACACTATCATATTACCGAAATTGGACTGGGTTCGATTTGAAACAACATAATATCACAATAGTCTGTAAATGGTAGCTAGGTAGTCACTGGAAGGAGAGCTATGCACCAATCCCCTGTGATGATGCATAGAACCAGCAGGCCTAGCACCTAATGTCCGACCCCGCCTTCTCGTGGTGCAGACCGTTAGCACCTTTCAAAAGAGATACTCTCTTGTGGAAGTGAACGGAAGGGGAGGGCTGCCAGATTAGTGTGGCCTACTGATCTGGACAACTATGGCTACTTTTCTTTTTTTTCTACCCTGCTGAGGAGTGGTCAACCACACAGGGTCCTGGTGCTGACCATATAAACCCACTGGACTGAACAGATATATGGCTCTGAGCTTGATTATGGATCCTGATTTTGCTGCACTGGTGGGCTTCTGTAGAGGGAAAATCTTCCGCTGTGTTTTCTGTTTGTTTGTGGGTTGACAACTCCAAGTGAATAGATTCCCAGGATATGTTTATCAGCTGGTGGATAATCCTGAGCAGAGGTCATCGCAGGCACCTGAACTCTTTGCTTCTATTGGCATCGTCAAATTCTACATTGGAGGACGTCTTCCAGTGTAGATGGCTTCAGCCTTTAGTGGTGGGGGAACGGGTCTTTGCCCCATGTCTGCGATTAGGGGGCTGTTTGATATTGTCGGGATTCCCTCTCTCAATAAACATTTTTTTTATTTGCGACATGTAGGACAGAGAATAATCCTAGAAACTACTCCTAGCTTTTACAGGCCTTCTCATACAAGGACATGCCCTACTACGACCGAAGTCACTGCTGACCACTGCCTTAATTAGAGTTAACACAACATACAAAGTTTGCCTTGCTGGAACAGTCGCTAGCTGCCTAACCACTATGCCAGTAAGGCTGTCGTGACATAGTTACTTTAAACATCCCACTAACCATTTTCTCTCCATATGTAGTTGGAATGTGAGGACTCTGCACAGAGTTTTTTCTCTTGATGTCCACACACAAGAATTCCACCATTATAATTTAGATATTCTCGGCTTGCAAGAGATCAGATGGACAGATAAAGGTCAGATTCTTAAAAATAATCTTAAATTTCTCTTTTCAGGGAGGGACAACAATAAGCATCACCAAGGCGTGGGTCTGTTTCTCAGCAGACACGCTAGTGATGCTCTTCTAGGATATGAGTGCATTAATGAAAGGTTTCTTACAGCAAAATTTCAGACAAGCGTTAAAGACTTGAATGCTATCTGCTGTTATGCCCTCACTGAGGATGCGATGAGGATGAGAAGGATAGGTTTCATGGACAACTTCAGGATATTTTGAATTCTCTCAAGAAAGGAGATATTACCCTTGTTCTTCGTGACTTCAATGCCAAAGTTGGTACTGACTCTGACCTTTGGGGAGCAGTAATAGGCCCTTTTGGTGTTGGTAGCTGCAATGGCAATGGGCAACGTCTCCTACAGGTAAGTAAACTGAATGGATTCAGAATAACTAACACTTATTACAAACACCGCGACATACATAAGTACACATGGGTTTCACCCGATGGTCTGCATAAGAATATGATTGATTATATATTAATTAACAGCAAATGGGCTAGTTCTGTTAGGAATACCAGGTCATGTAGGGGAGCTGAAATTAGATCTGACCATTACCTTGTTAAAAGTGTCTTGCAACTTAAACTTAAAAAGGGTTGTGCTAGGGTTAAAAGATTTACTTTTAATACTGAAGCTATGAAAGACTCAGTTATAGCCAAAGCTTACCATGATAGGTTACTTAGTCATTATGACAGTCGTGGTATGCTTACTACTGAAGTTGAGGAAGAATGGAATCATTTTAAACAGGCTTTTTTGGACACTAACAGTACTCTTTTAGGAAAAAAGGAGCAGAGGAGTCAGAATTATTTAAGTGATAAGTCACTTGAGCTTATTTGGGAAAGAAAGAACTGCAAGAATATCCTTAATCAACACCCTATTAGTCCTAATAGAAAGCATTACAGAGAACTTAATAAACATGTAAAAGATCAGTTAGCTGCTGATAAGAATCTTTGTATTGATGGCTTGGCTGACAAAGCCGAGGAAGCAGTTTGACAGCACAACAGCAGAGAGCTGTACCGGATAGTTAATATTTTGTGTGGTAGAAAACGAACGGGTATACAGGGATTGAAGGATAAACAGGGTAAGGTTATAGAAGGTGAGGATTCTGTCATGGCTAGGTGGGCTGAGCATTTCAGTGATGTTCTAAACAATGTGGTTAGTTCAACTCCCATTGTTTGCAATGATGATAGATGCATTGGTGGCTTTAATGTTAGCCCTATAACACAATCTGAAGTTATTTTGGCTGTTTCTAAACTTAAACTTCATAAATCCCCAGGGGTAGATAAAATTACTACGGAAATGCTTAGAGCTGGGAATGTTTCGGTTACCACTTGGATGACTGAAATTCTGAATATCTTTTATGATAAAAAGGCATGGTTCCTAAGGATTTTACCAGAGCTATTGTTGTCCCTATTTTCAAAAAAAAGGTGATCGCAGTTCTTCTGATAACTATAGGGGTATCAGCTTACTCTCTGTTCCAGGTAAAGTTCTTTCCATGATTGTGCTTAATAGAATTAAGAATCTGGTTGACAGTCAATTGCGTGATGAGCAATGTG
Source organism: Ryuthela nishihirai (assembly GCA_038380435.1). NCBI lineage: Eukaryota > Metazoa > Arthropoda > Arachnida > Araneae > Heptathelidae > Ryuthela > Ryuthela nishihirai. Next base: position 39,886,177 of record JAWZYU010000011.1, on the reverse strand, counting down.
GATTCAGAAGTGGTAGGGGATGTGTGGATCAGATATTTTCACTTAGGCAGATTCTTGAGAAATGTTTAGAGTTTCAGAAACCTTTGGTTGCTAGCTTTGTTGATTTCAAAAAGGCTTTCGACTCTGTTGATCGTCATAATTTGTGGTTGATCATATGGTATACCTGACAAGTTAATTAACATAATGAAAGCTCTCTATAATAACACTGAGTCGTGTGTTAGTTGGTAAGGCTTGTAGCAATTGGTTTAGCATTACTTCTGGTGTTCGACAAGGGTGCATTTTGTCTCTTTTTCTCTTTAGCTTGATTATTGATTATGCTATGCGAAATTCACTTCAAGGGAAAGATTTTGGCCTTAAATGGACTGGAGATACGAAAATTTCTGATTTAGATTATGCTGATGATTTAGCCCTTTTGGTAAATGAATGAAGTTGATAAGATGAACTCTTTCATTCGAGCTGTTGATAAAACTGGTAGTAGAGTAGGTTTAGTTATAAACAGAGAGAAAACTAGAGTGATGAAAATTGGTCAGGCAGGCTGTGATTCAGTTAATCTGAATGGTTGCAGTCTTGAGCAGGTGTCACAGTTTAATTATCTTGGGAGATATGTAACAGATAATGGTGATGTGTGGCATGAGATTAACAGACGAATAGGGATTGTTACCGGGACTTTTAAGAATCTATGGAGAGTGTGGAGAAATAGGCGTATACACCTAAAGACTAAAATTAGACTGTATAATAGTTTTGTTCTCTCTAGGGTTAGTTATGGTAGTGAAACTTGGACACTTTGTAAACATGATAACAGGAAACTAGATGCTTTTTATTCCAGATGCTTACGCAGTATCTTAGGCATTAGGTGGTTCAACTTTGTAACTAATGATGATGTTAGGCAAAGGAGTCTGCAACCTCCTTTAAGCAGCATATTGTGCAGAGAGAGACTCCGTTGGTTTGGCCATGTTGCCCGTATGAATAATTATAGATTGGCGAATGGGGTTATGAACAGTGTGCCTAAAGGCCTCAGAAAGAAGGGGAGACCTAGGATGCGGTGGGCAGACAATGTCAAACAGGACCTTGTTAGAATTTTTGTGCAGTGGCCTGATGCAGTAGATGTAGCTCAGGACAGACTTGCTTGGAGAACTAAATTGCACGGTCTGGTTGGACCTTCGTAGCCCATGGCTGCTTGAAGATGATGATGATGAATTTCACATTTGGCAATTTTTTTAAATTATTGGAACACAGGTAAAAATGCTACTAAAAAAGAGGTATTAGTTGTAGAAACCGTAAAAAAAGTGAATTCCCCACATTACAAATTAAAGGGATCCCACATTATATATCTGGTTTCGTTTCCACAAGGGGACTCTCTTTTCGTATATTAATTTCTTTTCTAAGAAATTTTCCATGATATCCTAAGAAAAATCGATATGATTCTGCAAAATACTATGCATACTGATAATGCAGTAAGTGGTTCTGTTACTAAAAAACTACAAATTATTTTGAGTAACGAGTTAAAAAAATTGTGAACACATTGGATAAAATGGTTTCAAACTATCTGTCAAAGAGGAATATAAAGAGATTACCCTTGATGTCTCTTTTAATATTCTCGATATCAGCATACAACGCCCCACTGAGAGAAGAAATCGTATACTCAGAACAAATACTGCCAAAGGAATAATAGAGAATATTTAAGCACAGGAATTTTTCCAAAGTCTTCCATTTCAAAAGAGAGCCGAAAAAAGAAACTTTTTCATCTAACCTTAAAAAATTTCTAATTTTCACGAACCGACAAATTATTATGTATTATTATTATTTAGACAGCGAAGCAAATGATCTTTGCATTTCTCAGTAAAAAGCAACGTATACTGCTTGTACTTTGACAGACTCTTTCGGCTTTTTTTTATTTTGTTATTTCTCGGAGATTATAGTGGTAACGAGTAAATAAGATATTCAAAGGCATATTTACTAAGAAGACGACTTAAGCGTAATAAATATTGTCAAAAAGTAAGATATTCCTTTTCATTCTTGACTGTCAGAAAGCGCAGGTGAAGATTTATTTCAACTTTTTACTATTTCTTAAAATTTTGTCTTTGTAAGCGTCTTTGCAAAATGCATATTGCAAGAAAAGTGTTCAGTTTTAAATACATCAAAAGTATACATGTTGGTATGAAGTTTGATTTTTATTAAGGAAAAAAAAACTTGTTCCTTATTTTCGCCAATCTAAATCGTACATTAATTAATAAAAGGTATTACGGCTCATACTTGGAGGAATAATAATATTTTTAGGGTAAACCTTTACTTGTAGGTCAATATAAACAAAAATATGCAATGCAGCCGATAAAAAACGGGGGGAGGGGGAGGGAATGAGACTGGATTAAGTTGCAGTGTAATATTTCCCCCTCTGTTTCAGAGGTCTTTAAAAATTTCTTAAAAAGTGAGTGAAATATTCACAAGTTAAATAATTTTTGTCCCCATTCCCGTTACTAGTATTTTCAAAGGGGAGGAGCATGCCCCTCCCTCTGCCTCCATCCGCCTATATCTGGCCCTGTTCACTTGTAAATAAAAATATCAATGTAAATGATAAATTAGATCTCTGTGGATGGGTAGAATCTCTTCACAGAATTATGGCACAGAAGACATTCAAACTGAGTTGAAGTTTGATTCCATAGCGCAACAGACTTACAACCTGATGTTATTGCGTTAGAGTTACCATTCATGCATATAAAATCTTCATGCAGCCATGGGCTACGGAGGTCCAACCAGATTGTGTAATTTTCCTCTCCAGACATGTCTGTTCTGAGCTACTGCTGGTGCATTTGTCCACTCTAGGCCAATTCTAGCAAGGTCCTGTTTGACATTGTCTGCCCAGCACATCCTAGGTCTCTCCCTTTTTCTGACACCCTTTGGTACACTGTTCATAATTCTGTTTGCCAATCTGTAACAATGCATGCGGGCAACATAGTCAAATCAACGCAGTCTCTATCTGCACAATGTGCTGCTCAAAAAAGGATGATGCCTGTTTCTTCTAACCTCATCATTACTTACAAAATTGAACCACTTAATGCCCAGGATACTGCGTAAGCATCTGGAATCAAAGGCATCAAGTTTCTTGTTATCCTGCTTACAAAGGGTCCATGTTTAGCTTCCGTAACTAACCTTAGAAAGAACCAAACTATTTTACAGTCAATTTTAGTCTTTAGGTGTATACGCCTATTTTTCTACACTCTCCATAGATTCTTAAAAGTCCCAGCGGCAATTTCTATTCTTCTGTTTATCTCATTCTACAGATCACCAATATCTGTTACGTAGCTCCCAAGATAATTAAACTGAGACACATGCTGAAGAGTGCAGTCATGAAAAGTTGCCTGCCCAATTTTCATCACTTTAGTTTTTTCTCTGTTTATCACCAAACTTACTCTATTATTATTCTCATGAACAGTCCTAATGAAAGAATTCATCTCATCAATATCATTAGCCAACAGGGCCAAATCATCTGCATAATCTAAATCAGAAAGTTTGAAATCTCTAGTCCATTTAAGTCCAAAATCTTTCTCTTACAAAGAATTTCTCATAACATAATCAATAACAAAAGAGAAAAGGTGACGAAATGCTTCCTTGTCTAACTCCATTTGTAATGCTAAACCAATCGCTGAAAGACGTACCAACTCTCACACACGACTCAGTATTGTTACAGAGCGCTTTCATTACACTAACTAACTTATCAAGTATTCCATAAGATCTAACAATCAACTACAAATTATTTCGATCAACAGAGTCAAAAGCCTTTTGAAATCTATAAAGTTAGTAACCACAGGTTCCTGAAACTAAAAATTTCTCACGAATCTGCCTAAGTGAAAATATTTAACCAAAACATCCTCTACCACTTCTGAATTCACACTGTTCATCACGCAGTTGTACATCAATAAATTCTTAATTCTGTTAAGTATAATGATGCAAAGAACTTTACCTGGAATAGAAAGTAAACAAAATCCCCTATAATTATCAAAAATTGGGATCACCTTTTATAAAATTGGGACAATGATAGCCCTAGTAAAATCCTTATCAACAACATCTGTATCATAAAATATTCAAAATTTCATTCAGCCATGTGACAACACAAATGTTCCCGGCTCTACGTATTTCAGTGGTGATTTTATCCACCCTTGGGGGTTTATGCAATTTTAACTTAGATATAGCCAAAGCGACTTCGGAATGTGATATAGGGCCATCATAAATTAAATTAATTTTCCTACACAAAGGACGGAGATAACCGAGAAGCTATATTAAGCTTGTCGTGGTTTCTCATACAAACACTTACACAAGGATATGCCCTGCTGGTCTCAATACTCAGGTACGCTACCACTAGACCAGGTAGGGTCTAATTAAAGCCAGTAATGCATCTATCCTCATTATAAACAATGGGAGTAGAAATCATCATATTATTTAGAACATCTATGAAATGCTCAGCCCACCTAGCCATCACAGAATGCTATATTCAGATTTTCTGCACTAATCCCACCCTCACCTAGACAACAAAGGGGACATCGATGGTTTTTTAAAGCTGCTTTCTGTCGGATGCGATGTAAAGCCGTGACTACGTGCGTAGGATAATTATACTTTGTGCATGTTATAAAACATGCTGGATGATCTTGATGGGGAGCATCTACTACCGCCGTCTCCTAACAGTTGTCCAGGGAGTTTTATTTGCCTAGCGTATTCAAAACTTGGAGGAAAATAAAATGTTTTTCTTGGAGGATAATATAGGATAATAGGATAATGATAACACTGAAATGTTTACTTGTACCTGACTGTCAAAGGTTTATTGAATATTTTAGATTGGATTGTTTTACCTCTGAGCGGCACTGTTTTGCATACCATGGGCTATATGACCAGGTCACAAGAACCCCGAAGGCTCAGAGAAGGTTGGGGGAGGGGACCCACTGGAACAGCTCTTGGGAGACAGATGGTAGTCTCCCATCCACGCTCCCATCCAGCGTGTTCTTTAACGTGCACAGGGTATTGTCTCCTGCACACGGGGCCACGGCTGCGACGGACGGCGGCCTTTCCAAGCCCATCGGGAACATTTTAGAGCAGGTGGGTCAACAACCATTAAATTATTCGCGAGCGACTTCACATGATTGATCTAGAATGAAAGCTTTCTTGTGATATGTACTAAATTCGAATTTTTTCTCCTCCTTATATATATATAAATCATGATTTCATTTGAAAGATAATTTTTTGAAGTATCCGTGATTGCCTTTTAGACGAATATCCCGTAATTTTAAACAGAGATGTTATCACTTAATTAACAGTCGTAATTCGAAATGAGAATCATTATCACTTCTAGACAGCAACAACTTTCTCTAATTGGTATGCATATCGCACACAAGATACTTAGGAACGATGAAGTATACACAACGGCATTAATGTTCTGGACAGTGGTCCTTCTTTCATCAAATGGTGCAAAACAGCACATTCCTTAATCAAAAGAAAGCGCTAACATGTTTTAACAAATGAAATAATTTCAGCATCCGAATTTTACTTCTAGGTTACTTCACCTTATGCAAACCTTGCACTCTTCGTAGCCAGATGTAGATAAGGAAGAGATTTAAAGAAAATAGAAATGAGAAGACAATTGCTGAATGAAAAGCAATAATAGGAAAATTTAATAACATAAAATATCAGTTTTAAGAAAAGAGATTTGTTTTCGAAATTTCAAAATTAATTCAACTTGAATTTAACTTACCTTAAAGGCAAACGTTTCCAGTTTGTTTCTAATGTTCGAATGAATAAAGACTCGGAAGACGAAGCGCTTTCTTCCACCAAGTTAGCTACATTTTGCCTTATATCATTAACTTTGGTGATAACTCATTTGTCGGAAGAAGTTCCATGTCTAAAAATATGAAAATTCGGTGACTAAACGGAAAAAAAGAGAAGACGTTAACACCCGTCTTTCAATAGAGAGTTCCTTTTAGATTCCCCTTATCTTACTTTCAGATGCTTTCACATTCGTTATTCTTTTATTTCTGGTTAGATTCTAATCATATTTTAATCGAACAGCATAAATCTTCTCTCTGTTTTGTTGGTATTAGAAGAAAATTCATTTCTTAGTCACTATGTTTCGTCACTCAAGGCAACATCAGTAGTCAGCGTTTCTATTTGAACTTAGGACTTTTCTATTTCTTCTAAATCTGAAGCTTCTGATTTTCTATCTGTTTTAAACATAGATTCACCAATTTCCATTACAAGCTTTATTCTCAAGCAATGCATACTAATCATGCAAATTGGTAGAAATCCACGTGAATTCAAACGTAAGTTTCGATGAAACAAAGCAACCTTTTCGAAATGCTCAAGTGTCAAATGACGGCTCCAGTTCAAATATATGAATCTTTTCCTTCCTTTTAAAATAAAAATCAAAATCATATTTATCAACAGCACGGGAACAAACGAACTTTCCGTACATGGTCAATTTTTCATTTACACAAATGTAATGTAATGTAAACGCAATGTAAGAAATGTCTTCCTTAAATACGGGCATACGAGTCAATTTACCAAAAAAAAATGTTTCACGAAATAGAAATAATTAAAGATAATGAAGATCTCAGACATCAACACCAATTCGTTTTGCGTATCCTCCCTCCTCTAAGTATCGAGGTCCAGTTGTAGACCTTTACCATTTGGTATAAAAAGCCGTGTCTTCGATGCATTCCTCACGCATGTCCTGTATGATCTTCAGCAGGCAAGAAGTAACAGCATTAAGTTTGCGCAATGAAACGTGCAGTGGGAAGTCCATACTCCTAGCGATAAACGATGTCCAAATAGATATGTACTCTAAGTAAGCTTGAATTTGTTTTCTGAGTTTTGCTGAGATAAACGGAAACCGCACGTGCGTTTACTGATAATGTCTCAGCCCTGCATCATGAGGTACTGGTATTAAGTTGGGCCTCAAATGAATATGTATCGCATGCACTGCATTTGGAAACTGACGAAATGGGTTCTGTTTAGGAGTTGAAGCAATTGTGGACTCTTTACTAACACGGTATGCGAATCCGTCAGGTCGAAACAATTTTCATTATTTTACTATGTGAGTTTAAAAACAACCAGAATCACTTCTACTTCGAGCAAAAGGGTAGTTATCTTACCTTTATTACGATGTGGTTGAAGAAATAATCAAAAAGATTAATAAATGGTCTTAAGAGCAAAACTAGCAGCCCTCACTTATGACTGCCAATTTGCAAGATATCTAATGAGTATAATAATGTATCATCATCAAGAGGTCTAGCAACAGCAATGAAAGACAAAGACTACTATTTTGGGTGAAACAAATTTATCATTTTTTCAAAACTTCAGCGTTATAAGCGTAACATAATTATTCTTCTATGGAAGTTGATGTTCTGCTAGTTGTTTTAAACTTATGCAGTACTACATAATTTTCTACACTTTCCTTAATTGTCGATGAAGCCTAAATAAATAAATACCCCCTTAAGCAGCTGCTTGCCACAGAGGTCTGATAGGAGACTGTCAGTTTATACGTCACAGTAGAATGTCTGAGAGGATGGCGGGACTTCAGCAGAAAAACAACACAAACGTACATATCTTACCCGGGCTCGAACCCAGGTCACTTAGATCATTAGATCCGTAGCCAAGCGCGCTAACCACTTGCGACGGCAGATGAAACATAAACGCAGCCAATATTACAACAGCGATATTACACTAATTTTTTGCGGGATTTCAGCGACAAAGATTATAGAAAAACGTGAAGAGTATGAATCAAAATGAATATAATAATTTACATTGGATAAATCAAGCATTTCCATTTTCATCTAACTTGCTAATAGAGAAAATGAAATTTCGTTAATATCAGAAGATTTCTGAATTCGTCTTCTAAGTTCGGAAACCATTTTTACTGGCGACGCATTCTTAACAAATAAAAGAAATAACGGATAATTAATTAATATTGTCGTTTTTCTGCTGAGGTCCTGCCATCCTCACAGATCTTCTACTATGGCATATAAACTGACAGGCTCCTGTCAGACCTCTGTGGCAAGCAGCTGCTTGAGGGGGTATTTTTTTTTATAATATTAATAGAATATATTATTATTATATAATATTAACATAATAGAACATTAATATTAATATACACTGGTACTCAGAATAATAGGATATAGAAAAAAAAAGTGTAGATAAAACTCAAAATGGTTTTCATCAAATAAAATCAAATGTTGTGTGTAAAGATATTGTGACATGATAGGGTAACATTCAGTGAGAAAATAAGTAAGTCGTGTAGCATGAATGTTGTACATTGAGAGTATGAGTTACCATAATAATAAAAAATAATAATACAAAAAATAATAAAAAAAAAAAAAAAAAAATAATACATAAATAATTATACAAGGGAAAATATTACATAGCTCACACAACGCTTTCTCTAAAAGTTGGCTAAGATGCTGTTGAGGTTTTTATGCTAATAAAGTCTACTCCTCCACAAGAGCTAATAAAGTCTACTCCTCCACAAGAGCTAATAAAGTCTACTCCTCCACAAGAGCTAATAAAGTCTACTCCTCCACAAGAGCTAATAAAGTCTACTCCTCCACAAGAGCTAATAAAGTCTACTCCTCCACAAGAGCTAATAAAGTCTACTCCTCCACAAGAGCAGCTCTGAGCTCACTAAGGCTTTGGTAGAAAATAAATTCGCTTCCCCAGGGCGTCCTATGCGTAACTGGATTAAGGTTGAGATCTGACTAGCCACTCCATTCTGTAAATATGTTTACTTTCAGGAAAGTTACCGACCACATGATCTGTACGGGGACAGGTATCCACAAAGATGAAATCAGTGTCTAGACCCTTGAAAATTCCCATATAGTGCACAACGGAATCCATAGGGTTCACGAAGCCTCCTGCGGTCACTAACAGCTCCAGAGACAGTTGCCCAGCTGCCGTTTCCGTCGTTTTCCCACTAAAGATAGATAACGATCATCTAGAGTAGGGGTTCTCAACGTGGGGTACGTGGTAAAATTTTTTGGGATACGCTGTGAGAGCTCAAAAGTCTCTTAACAAAGTCAGTGTTTTATTTTATTCCCATTGTTACACTACAACTATCGTTTTATCCATCTATACAAGGGGTACGCCAGTTACATACACATTTCCAGGGGGCACGTGAAGCATAAAAGTTTGAGAACCACTGATCTAGAGTAATTTGTGGTGCTAACCTCTCTTGTTTCTTAAATTGTCTCCAAAGCCTTGAAAAGACATTTCATGGTACAATTAAAGACCTCGATACTTCGTTCTAGGATTGACCAGCTTCTGTCTCACTTTCCACTGTACACAATCACTTCACTCCACTGTACACAATCACTCCACTCCACTGTACACAATCACGTCACTCTACTGTACACATTCACGTCACTCCTCTGTACACAATCACTTCACTCCACTGTACACAATCACGTCACTCCACTGTACAGAATCACGTCACTCCACTGTACACAATCACGTCACTCTACTGTACACATTCACGTCACTCCTCTGTACACAATCACTTCACTCCACTGTACACAATCACGTCACTCCACTGTACACAATCACGTCACTCCACTGTACAGAATCACGTCACTCCACTGTACACAATCACGTCACTCCACTGTACACAATCACTTCACTCCACTGTACACAATCACGTCACTCCACTGTACACAATCACGTCACTCCACTGTACACAATCACGTCACTCCACTGTACACAGTCACCCTCACGTCACTCCACTGTACACTATCACCACTCACTCAATCAGGTCTTTATGACATTTAAAATCAAACTACTACCAAAATTAACCCCATGCTGGCTGGAGCGTTAACGAGTGGCTATTTTTTTTATAATTGGGATTATCGGATTAGTGCATTATGCCATAAAGTGAGAATATTCTATTTTCTACATATATAGTTAATTGAACTAAGAGCCTTAACGACCATAATGGTTAGGGAGTTAGTGACTGTTCCAGCAAGTCAAACTTTGTGTGCTGTGTTAGCTCTAACTGAGGCAGTGGTCAGTAGGGACTTTGGTTTTCATAAGGAATGTCTTTGTATGAGAAGGCATGTAAAAGTAAGGACTAACTTCTATGATTCTTCTCTGTCCTAAGTGTTGCAAATGAATACAAGTAGAATGAGAGACAATCAAAACAAATATGACAGAACACACGACCAACTCGCTCCAAGACTCGAACCTGGACCACTGAAGTTGCAGTGTTACCGCAAGACAACGGGATAAATGGATGTCTGTTACAGCCACGCATTCTTTTAGAGCAACCGTAATTTTCAGCCTGGTGCTTAATTTTGGACGCATTTTCTTCTTTCCCATACATACGTCATACATATGAGGGTAAGTCAGAAAGTAAGGCTCTCAGTTTCTTCTCCGCCAAACTATCAAACGTCTGGGGCTGTGCAACAACCGCGTGCCAGCACCAAATAGTGTCACTGAACGCAATAGTGAAGTTAGATCAATAATTTCAATAATTTCAATAGTGAAGTTAGATGAAAATGGAAACGCTTGATTTATCCAATGTAAATTATTATTGTATTCATGGTACAATTAAAGCCCTGGATACCTCGGTCTGGGAATGACTGACAAGAGCCTGTCAGTTTATACGCCACAGTAGAAAGTCTGAGAGGATGGCGGACCTCAGCAGAAAAACAACACAAACGTCCATGACTTACCCAGTTAAAATAAATACCCCCTCAAGCAGCTGCTTGCCACAGAGGTCTGACAGGAGCCTGTCAGTTACCCATCATTATATCAGCTCGGTTACCACGTCATCTTCAGATTCTCAATCGGCGATCGTTGGCGCTGAGACAGAAGCGAGACTAGGCACTGAGACTTGCTACGACATGGTTCCATTCGTCCTGCCATGCATATCTGACATGGTCGCAATGGTTAGCAAGAGCGCAAACATGCCTCAGTCAATCTGCGATTCAGAGTCCATCCGATGACAACTATGAATGGAGTATAGTCGTCTGCTGTGGATTGTGGGAGTGCTACGGCTTGCCATCGAATGCGACGATCGAGGTGTTCGGATGTCCACCTACGTGCACCAGTCCCACTATGGAGAAGCACATTACCTTCCTCCAACCACTGTCGCCAAATTCGGCCGACAGTTGTTGCACTCCAAAGCGTTTCTGCCACAATGCGACGCAGGGATCAATCAGCCGTACATAGCCCTATGATGAAGCCTCTAGTAAAGTTGTCTGTGCGATGGTAGGATTCCCGATGACATCACCCAGGCATTCTAACTTCTTACACGTGCTTTCGCCACCGAGATCACTTCACTCCTCTGTACACAATCACGTCACTCCACTGTACACAATCACGTCACTCCACTGTACACAATCACGTCACTCCACTGTATACAATCACTTCACTCCACTGTACACAATCACGTCACTCCACTGTACACAATCACATCACTCCACTGTACACAATCACTTCACTCCACTGTACACAATCACGTCACTCCACTGTACATACTCCCAAGGGAGGACGACCAAACTTAGCTATGCCGAGTCGTTTTGACCTATTATCTCCCTCACCTGTGACGTGATTGGTTCACAACTGCACTCATTTATATAACCCAACTGTCGGACACATACCCACCTATTTCCATGTCGCTCCAACAAATACTTCCTGGTGTGACATTTTTTATGTCGAGCAGTGTACATTGCCAATGACAACTATGACTGGAGTAGTACGTTGTCAATGGGAAAGAGACGGTCGTTTCGCACCACACTTTTAGCGGGTTTAAGAGGTATATAATATAATTCGTATTGATAAAACTATTTTGTATAAATCTTTCTTTGATTTTCTAACACTTATTACACTAATATATATAGCCGTATTTAATTTCGATTTTTTTAAAATGAGACATTTTTAAATTTTCTACGATGAAGTCTTTAATTTCTCATTTTATTTCCTGAAATGTGGATAAATGCTTTAATTGATGATATATCATAACAAGTTCTTACTAATTGAAAACAAAACATTTTTTATTACTGATAATCCCTCCGTTGGGAGTATAAAAATTTTAAGTCTGCTATCATTAACTACTTAAGAACGGCACACAAATATAATAAAAAAATATCACACGTGCTTGGCTACTGATCTAAGGGACCTGGGTTCGAGCCCTGGGTAAGGCATGGATGTTGGTGTCGTTTTTCTGCTGAGGTCCCGCCATCCTCTCAGACCTTCTACTTTGGCGTATAAACTGCCAGACTTCTGTTAAACCTCTGTGGCTAGCAGCTGCTTGAGGGGGTATTTATTCTATTATTTATAGTTTCTTTCATCATCATCATCATCATCAACTTCAAGCAGCCATGGGCTACAGAGGTCCAATCAGACCAAGCAATTTAGCATTTTTAAAAAGCATTTTGTAGCTTCTCCAATCATATCTGCCCTGAGCTACATCTACTGCATCTGGCCATTGCACACCAATTCTAACAAGGTCCTGTTTGACATTGTCTGCCCACCGCATCCTAGGTCTCCCCTTCTTTCTGAGGCCTTTAGGCACACTGTTCATAACCCTATTCGCCAATCTATAATTATTCATACGGGCAACATGGCCAAACCAACGGAGTCTCTCTCTGCACAATATGCTGCTTGAAGGAGGTTGCAAACTCCTTTTCCTAATCTCATCATTAGTTACAAAGTTGAACCACCTAATGCCCAAGATACTGCGTAAGCATCTAGAATCAAAAGCATCTAGTTTCCTGTTATCTTGTTTACAAAGTGTCCAAGTTTCACTACCATAACTAACCCTAGAAAGAACCAAACTATTATACAGTCTAATTTTAGTCTTTAGGTGTATACGCCTATTTCTCCACACTCTCCATAGATTCTTAAAAGTCCCGGCAGCAATCCCTATTCGTCTGTTAATCTCATGCCGCACATCACCAGTATCTGTTACATAGCTCCCTAGATAAAATTACACCGAGGCATTTGCTCAAGAATCCCATTTTCGCCATAGGCTATATATTATCCTTCTAGTAGTTGAAAATGCTGAAATTTTAAAGAATTATTTTAAAAGCTAGGAATTCTTAAATATATTGTTTCGGATTGCGGACTGCCATGCCAGTTTCTGCCTAGCTCTGTTCATCAATGTATTCAAATTTCTGAACATAATGATCTCAGAAATAAATAGATTGAAGCTGAATTATTAAAAAAAAAAGCATTTTGTTGCTGCTTGTCGCAATTTCAGTAATCCAACTTTGTCGCTAACAGGGTATAGCTATCCCGCACACGGGGTCACGGCTTAACGTCCTCCCATCCGACGGACGACAGTCTTTCCAAGACCATCGGTGTCCCCTACTGACCGTGGGCAGGACGGGGAATTTTGAAGTAATAAGTCTCAACGCTGACCCAGCTGGGACTCGAACCTGGGAACTACAGATAACGAGAGTACACACCTGGGAACTACAGATAACGGGAGTTTGAACTAAAACTTCGGAATCACCTCACAAGTGCTCAAAAATTGAGGTTTAAGAATTTATGTTCCAGAGCAGAATTATCAACTCTCGGCTCATTGGAAAAGAACTTGCGACTCATAAAACAAATCATTAGTTTTTGAAATCTGTAAATCTGACTCATTTCTTCCAATTTCGTTCACCAAACATTTTTAAGTGCATAACGTAACGTTTTTCCAATTCATAGCATTCATTAAGAAATGCATATTTTAGCTTTCAAATCAAGATATTGTCTTGGTTCCTTAAAAATATAATTTTTTTCTCCGATTCGTTACTCATTTCCAATATATGCTTTCCTTTTTAAGAAGAGAATGTGTCCTGCTTTCTCTTTAAGGATATATGGAGTTTTTTCTTTCTGGCTCTTTTCTAAGTTTATGTTGGCTACCCCTGTATTAGGCATGGTGAGAGTGAAATCGCAAATATTCCCTCCTTTAAATATGATAGAAGGTTGCTTGTTACGCCACTTATTTTATCTCTATCTTTTTATAACGTATGTTTATTGATTTATTTGTTGTTTGCGATTAATTTGAGGGCTGGGGTGGCTAAGTCAGTAGCGCGCCAAGCTCGTTATCTGTAGTTCCCAGGTTCGAGTCCCAGCTGGTCAGCGTTGTTCTTATCACTTCAAAATTCCCCGTCCTGCCCACGGTCAGTAGGGGACACCGATGGGCTTGGAAAGACTGCCGTCCGTCGGATGGGACGTTAAGCCCCGTGTGCGGGAGAGCTATACCCTGTGCACGTTAAAGAACACGCTCGATGGCCTTGACGGGAGGCTACCATCTGTCTCCCAATAGCTGTTCTAGTGAGCCCCCAACCTTTTCTGAGTCTTCGGGGTCCATGTGACCTGGTCATTTAGCCCATTGTGTGCAAAAAATGTGCCGCTCAGAGGTAAAACAACCCAACCCTACAAGCCATTAATTTGCAGTAAATCGAATCGTTAGTTCATTGTGTAGAAATTTCCAAGGACTATTTCGCCTTTCCACCTTTGTACTTTTGGATGAGCCAGGCAACTGATGGGGAGAAGACGCATGCGGTCTTGTCTTTCTATGGTATCAGAGACGTAAAGCGCATCAATAGTACATCAGTGAGCGAGACGGCGTGACGGTTGACATTTCTAAGCCAAGGTCGATACAAAAACTGTTGCAACACCGTTATACTGTCGCATACAAGAGGTCAGGGTCGTGATTCCGACGTGGATAGGGAGGCGGCACTGTTACTTCACGAAGAAATTACCTTCTGGTCTAATTCTTATGAGTTCCACGAACATGGAGACTTGTGTCTGTCAAATGCTTTTCTTGGTTCTCTTTGAACACGTCTGCATGAGACTCTATGGTTCTTCAGATCGCGTATCTATTAGCATACGGAAGTGCAATCATGCAAGTTAGTCGCGATAATGTCATGCAGATTATTTAATGTTTTTAAGCCTATGGACGTCATATGACGTCTGCTGGTGCATGTCTCAAACGTCTGCAGACGTCATCTGAAGCTGACGAAAGCATATCTCAAGATCTTGAAGACATTACATGATTTTTCGCTTTTATAATTCCAGGAACAAAAATCGATTCCTACAGAACCTTCGAGAACACTCGCTCACATGTGGGTGTATGCATGTGCGTCCGTATTCCATAATGATTGGATAAAAATTAAAAAAAAATAAATACCCCCTCAAGCAGCTGCTTGCCACAGAGGTCTGACAGGAGCCTGTCAGTTTATATGCCAAAGTAGTAGGTGTGATGATGGCAGGACTTCAGCAGAAAAACAACACACACAACCATGCCTTACCCGGGGCTCGAACCCAGGTCCTTTAGATCAGTAGCCAAGCGTGCTAACCACTCGGCCATGGGAAGGCAATGATTGGATAGTTTGCGAATATTCATTCAATTCGAAACAATTCATCATTGAAACTCCATATATTTAATATGATTGGGTAATTAGGATAGTTTAACATAATTAGGGTTAGAGCATTACGGTAGTTCAAGACAACTGGAATGTGTACATTTAGATAGTTCAACATAATTACCATGATTCACTTGGATGTTTCGGTCTAAAGGGGATGAAAATATTTGACCAGTTCAACCTAATTGGGATGAATACGTTTGGATGATCAATCTAATTAAGAAGAGTACATTTGGCTGGTTCAACCTAATTGGGGTGAGTACATTTAGAATAGCTCCCTGATAAATAAGATGAGTACATTGGGTTAATCGGCATGATTGAGATAAATACGTTTGTATAATTCGGATGAATATCTTTTGTTGGTTCAACACAATTGGGTTTCTACACGATTACAGGTTTCGGGGTTCTTGATGTGTCTCCACCGTTCGTCTGATGGGCGTTAAGCCGAGGCCCCGTGCTGGGAAGAGCCATACCCTGTGCATTTTAAAGAACACGCTGGATGGCCTTGACGGGAGGCTACCATCTGCCTCCCAACAGCTGTACAGTGGGTCCCCTCCCCCAACCTTCTTGGAGCCATCGGGCTCCTTGTGACCTGGCCATTTAGCCCCTTTGTGTGAAAAAAGTGCTGCTCAAAGGTCAAACAACCCAACCTTTGTATGTCTTTAAGGCCGACCTTTCCTATAATAGAGCGATTTTTTTTCCTCTGGAGATCTAACCAATTCATCAAAGTACTTTAGAGTCATAACTTATCCATTAGCTTACAGATGTTGTGATATTCCCGCACTGTGTTGAGTCAGATAAGAGGTAGAGCACTTGATTAATTCACAAGGGGTTTGCAAAAACATACTTTCTTTTTTCTTCTTAAAAATCCATTTATTCTCCTTGTACTTGTGGGATGGGTTGCTTTACCTCTAAGCGGCACTTTTTTGCACACCATGGGCTAAATGGCCAGGTCACATGGACCCCGAAGGCTCAGAGAAGGTTGGGGGAGGGGACCCACTGGAACAGCTGTTGGGAAACATGATAGCCTCCCGTCAAGGCCATCCAGCGTGTTCTTTAATGTGCACAGGGTATGGATCTCCCGCACACGGGGCCACGGCTTAACGTTCCATCCGACGTACGGCGGCCTTTCCAAGCCCATCGGTGTCCCCTACTGACCGTGGGCAGGGCGGGGAATTTTGCGGAGATAAATCTCAACGCTGACCCAGCTGGGACTCGAACCTGGGAACTACAGATTACGAGTCTGGCCGCTACCTACTGAGCCACCCCTGCCCCCTTGTACTTGTGAAATTACTGCTTGAAAAATACAGAAGAATTGATGCTGTTCAGAGCTCATAGTTTGAATTTTTAAAATTCATCTCCGTTCAGATTTTATGCTGTTGTTATTTCTCTGTGGCAAAAGAACAGATGCTTCACAAAAACGTTGCAGGTGTCGAAGAGAGGTTACTGCAGTGTCCCCATCCCAAAAAGGTTAGCAGGTCTTGCAAACTCTGTTCTTCCATTCTTTTTGGTGTTGATCATCATCTTTCCATCAGTGTCCAGTTATGAAGAGCTGATAAAAACTGAACAACAGCAAGAGGTGGATTTTGATTCCCAAGCTCCGATCCAAAGCTTATAGCAACTTATTGACTACGCATTAATGAAACAAAAATCCAAGACGAATATTGAGGCTTTTGAATCCTTACTCATTCATGACACATGTGTGTATTTAGAAGAAAAAAATAATATGGATGCTTTCCCGAAAAGAACATTTCTATTTAGCTTCGCAAAGTAACAGTTAACGGATGAAATCTGATGGTTACCGTATTGCAAATGCAATATCTACATTGATAAACCAACAGTTACGAAAGCATTGCCATTGCACCACTCGTCTCTGGTTAACGGTTTGATGAACTAAAGATTGTTGTAGCCGTTGTTAACCGCTGAGGGAAGATATTTCGTGCAATCCGTAAAAATCTGGGGCGGGGGTGCTCAGTCGGTAGCGCGCCAGGCTCGTAATCTGTAGTTCCCAGGTTCGAGTCCCAGCTGCGTCAGCTTGAGATTTATCTCCAAAAAATTCCCCGCCCTGCCCACGGTCAGTAGGGGACACCGATGGGCTTGGAAAGGCCGCCGTCCGTCCGTCGGATGGACGTTAAGCCGTGGCCCCTTGTGCGGGAGAGCCATACCCTGTGCACGTTAAAGAACACGCTGGATGGCCTTGACGGGAGGCTACCATTTGTCTCCTAACAGCTGTTCCAGTGGGTCCCCTTCCCCAACCTTCTCTGAGCCTTCGGGGTCCATGTGACCTGGCCATTTAGCCCATGGTGTGCAAAAAAGTGCCGCTCAGAGGTAAAACAACCAAACCCGTAAAAATCTGCAGTTAGGTTCAATGCGTTTAGCGTTCTTCATGTGTCTCCACCGTTCGTCGGATGGGCGTTAAGTGGTGGCCCCGTGCTCGGAAGAGACATACCCTGTGCACGTTAAAGAACACACTGAATGGCCTTGACGGGAGGCTACCATCTGTCTCCCAATAGTTGTTCAATGGCCTTCTCACTCCCCCAACCTTTTCGGAGCCCTCGGGGTCCTTGTGACCTGGGGGGTCCAATACAAATTCCAATTGTCTTGAACTACCGTAATGCTCTAACCCTAATTAGGGGCGGGGGTGGCTCAGTCGGTAGCGCGCCAGGCTCGTAATCTGTAGTTCCCAGGTTCAAGTCCCAGCTGGGTCAGCGTTGAGATTTATCTCCGCAAAAATTCCCCGCCCTGCCCACGGTCAGTAGGGGACACCGATGGGCTTGGAAAGACCGCCGTCCGTCGGATGGGACGTTAAACCGTGGCCCCGTGTGCGGGAGAGCCATACCCTGTGCACGTTAAAGAACACGCTGGATGGCCTTGACGGGAGGCTATCATCTGTCACCCAACAGCTGTTCCAGTGGGTCCCCTCCCCCAACCTTCTCTGAGCCTTCGGGGTCCATGTGACCTGGCCATTTAGCCCATGGTGTGCAAAAAAGTGCGGCTCAGAGGTAAAGCAACTCATCCCACAAGTACAAGGAGAATAAATGGATTTTTAAGAAGAAAAAAGAAAATATGTTTTTGCAAACCCCTTGTGAATGAATCAAGTGCTCTACCTCTTATCTGACTCAGCACAGTGCGGGAATATCACAACATCTGTAAGCAAATGGATAAGTTATGACTCTAAAGTGCTTTGATGAAATGGTTAGATCGCCAGAGGAAAAAAAAACGCTCTATTATAGGAAAGGTCGGCCTTAAAGACATACAAAGGTTGGGTTGTTTGACCTTTGAGCAGCACTTTTTTCACACAATGGGCTAAATGGCCAGGTCACAAGGAGCCCGATGGCTCCAAGAAGATTGGGGGAGGGGACCCACTGGACAGCTGTTGGGAGGCAGATGGTAGCCTCCCGTCAAGGCCATCCAGCGTGTTCTTTAAAATGCACAGGGTATGGCTCTCCCCAGCACGGGGCCTCGGCTTAACGCCCATCAGACGAACGGTGGAGACACATGAAGAACCCCGAAACCTGTAATCGTGTAGAAACCCAATTGTGTTGAACCAACAAAAGATATTCATCCGAATTATACAAACGTATTTATCTCAATCATGCCGATTAACCCAATGTACTCATCTTATTTATCAGGGAGCTATTCTAAATGTACTCACCCCAATTAGGTTGAACCAGCCAAATGTACTCTTCTTAATTAGATTGATCATCCAAACGTATTCATCCCAATTAGGTTGAACTGGTCAAATATTTTCATCCCCTTTAGACCGAAACATCCAAGTGAATCATGGTAATTATGTTGAACTATCTAAATGTACACATTCCAGTTGTCTTGAACTACCGTAATGCTCTAACCCTAATTATGTTAAACTATCCTAATTACCAAATCATTTTAAATATATGGAGTTTCAATGATGAATTGTTTCGAATTGATCAAAAATCTGCAGTTAGGTTCAATGTGTTCCTTCAATAACTGTCCATTTGGCCGTTTGCAAGGTAAAAATATGTCCGCTAAAAGTATACTGCTGAAATTCTTATGTTAGGAAATTAAGAGCGTATTTTTGATCACTTATGAAAAAAAAAATACTGTGATGTATGAACTTCTTTCACTGCGCGAGAAGAAATTATCATATTGCTTCTTAATCCTAAAAGCGAGGCAAAAATCCGTTCCTCATTCGCTATGATATTTGATACTAATTGTGGTAGGATATATCAAAACGCTCTTTTCATCAGATCTTTGCTGCAACAAGAGGAACAAATCTACTAAGACATATGGGGCGGGGGTGGCTCAGTCGGTAGCGCGCCAGGCTCGTAATCTGTAGTTCCCAGGTTCGAGTCGCAGCTGGGTCAGCGTTGAGATTTATCTCCGCAAAATTCCCCGCCCTGCCCACGGTCAGTAGGGGACACCGATGGGCTTGGAAAGGCCGCCGTCCGTCGGATGGGACGTTAAGCCGTGGCCCCGTGTGCGGGAGAGCCATACCCTGTGCACGTTAAAGAATACGCTGGATGGCCTTGACGGGGGGGGGGGGCTACCATCTGTCTCCCAACAGCTGTTCCATTGGGTCCCCTCCCCCAACCTTCTCTGAGCCTTCGGGGTCCATGTGACCTGGCCATTTAGCCCATTGTGTGCAAAAAAGTGCCGTTCAGAGGTAAAACAACCCAACTTACTAAGACATAACATTCCAGTTTAGGATTAACGATTCCACTGTAATAGAAGAATTAGGTACCTGCGATGGCCTCTGACCAGAATCATCCAGCAACTAATATGAAGTGTAATTAGCACTTTTCAAAAAACGTTGTTTAATTAACTGTTCAGTTTCATCCCAATCCATGTAGGTCGCAATAAAATATTCTCACACCTTTGATTCTATCCGTTGCTTAACATTAAGAACTAAAAATGGTACAAAATTATATAAGATCTTTTGCTTCAGCTTGCCTTGTCGGGATGGCTTTCCCTGAATTTGAGTAAAAACAATCCGTGGAAATGGGCTCTTCTATGCTTCAAGTGACGGCGAATCAAGTTCGATTTCTGGGTCCTCCAAATGAGGGCAAAAAACGCATTTTCCGACGATAATGACTGATGGCACATCCGATCATGTCCTGTGAATGAGGGTTGGGTTGTTTTACCTCTGAGCGGCACTTTTTTGCACACCATGGGCTAAATGGCCAGGTCACATGGATCCCGAAGGCTCAGAGAAGGTTGGGGGAGGGGACCCACTGGAACAGCTGTTGGGAGAGAGATGGTAGCCTCCCGTCAAGGTCATCCAGCGTGTTCTTTTACGTGCACAGGTATGGCTCTCCCGCACACGGGGCCACGGCTTAACGTCCTATCCGACGGACGGAGGCCTTTCCAAGTCCATTGGTGTCCCCTACTGACCGTGGGCAATTTTGCGGAGATAAATCTCAACGCTGACCCAGCTGGGACTCGAACCCGGGAACTACAGATTACCGACTGAGCCACCCCCGCCCCAGGATTGGGATGAAAGCACACAGTTAATAAAACAGTATTTTTTGTAAAAGTACTAATTTAACTAAAAACTATTTGCAATATATAACTTTATACTATAAAGTGCTTTTTATATCTATTTTTCTTTTTCATTTTGCAACATATGGGACAGAGAATTGTCCAAAACATTACACCCAGTTTGTACAGGCCTTCTCATACAAGGGCAAATCCTGTAAATACCGGAGTCACTGCTAACCACTGCCTCAGTTAAAGGGGCGGGGATGGCTCAGTCGGTAGCTCGCCAATAATCTGCAGTTCCCAGGTTCGAGTCCCAGCTGGGTCAGCATTGAGGTTTATCTCCGAAAAACTCCCCACTCTGCCCAAGGTCAGTAGGGGACACCGATGGGCTAGGAAAGGTCGCCGTCCGTCGGATGGGATGCTAAGCCGTGGTACCGTGTGCGGGAGAACTATACCCTGTGCAAAGAATACACTGGATGGCCGTGACGGGAGGCTACCTTCTGTCTCCCAACAGCTATTCCAGTGGGTCCCTCCTCCAACCTTCTCTGAGACTTCGGGGTCCATGTGACCTGGCCATTTAGCCCATGGTGTGCAAAAAAGTGCCGCTCAGAGGTAAAACAATCCAATCGTCTCAGTTAAATCTAGCACAATACCAAAATCTTACACGCTAGAACAATAGCCACTTCCTTAACCACTATACCAGTTAAGGTCATTCATTGTGGATGGCAATCCACAAGAAAGCGAAAAACAGAAAGCTATTTAACAACGTCCACCACTGAAGCAATTCCAGTATCTATATATCATATCTGTCGAAATGTCGAATACGTATCATGTAGGTTTGTTATTAAAATATAACCTACTCGTGAAGCCCTCTTGACAGGAGATGTGACATGGAGATTCCCGATGTATGACATCCCCAGAAAAATAATCTGTAACGGAGGCAAGACATATGTAGAAATACAAAACAAGAGAAAAGCAAACATCCATGCCTTGTGTGCACTCGGACCCATGTATTAGTATCGGACACCGATTGCCCGTTTCTCGGCAGTCGGTGTCCGATAGATCGAAGAATAAATACCATGAAGACTACGAAAGTGAGCAGAAAGTAATGTTTCGAGCTTTTCCCTTCCAAACTATCAAACTTCTAGTACTGTGTCATCACCGCATTTTAGCACCAAACAGCCTCGGATCTAGAAAAATTTAATGGTGTGTGGGGGGGGGAGGGGGGTGCAAGTGAAGCAGTCTAATCGAAAAACTGTAAGGGTCATGTAAGTTAAATATTTCTGTAGAGTAAAATATTTTTTGAAATATGCGTGAAATTTGAACCAGTTTAATAATACCCTTACTAGCATTCTCAATGGGGGGATCCCCATAGATCCGGTCCTATTACCTAATAATATCACCAAGTGAAAACAACTATCGCTCTTACACACCTGCGCTCTGAGGCGCAGAGTCGAAGCGAACATGGCACTTGTATATGCTGCTGAAAATCTGAGCAGTAATCAGGCTAGGTAGGCACAGAAGACTCCACCAGTGGAAATTCATCGACATCTTGTGACTGTGTACAGTCGCTCAAATAAATATTCGAACACTACGGATGATTACAGAATTCAGAAAAAATATCTGTACGGCTCGGATGTCTTCTTAGTGCAACTATCGCACAGTAATACACGTCTACACACACTGTTTCCTAATCGATGAACAGTCGAATCTGGCGACGAGCAACTGTTACAACAAGTGTCTCAATAAGTATGATGATTACGTTGAAACGTAATATAAATTATGTGGAGTTATTTCTTGTATATTGTCTTTGATATAATTACCTGCCGTCCGCATAAATAAAAAAAAATCTTACTTTCTGACATACCCTCGTAATTAAGTCGTGGCAACTCGAAACGAAATGGTTAAATAAAAGTACGTTTTAATGACAGAAAACGCATTGCCAATAAATATCATGCACCAAATTCTAGCATTTGAGTGCATTTTTACTCATGTCTCGCTATAAGCAGAGTCAATTACGTGAGTTAATTTCTCGTAAGAGAATGGGAAATAACCCGTGTTTGGAAGCCCTTTGAACGAAGGTTGGACCTTGTTGGGTAATGATTGGTTCCAACATTGGCCAAACATAAACTACTGACTGAGACAAAATTTAGGCCCCTATTTGGTGATTTCTTTTCAAATTCAAAAAGCCTGAAACGTTCTGTTGAGTTTTAAGGGAAACGTGCAAGCTTCAGACATTTTGTTCGCAGAAAAATCTAAACATTGGGTAAATTTTAAGTGTCTATGAAAATAAAAATAAAAATCTATTTGTTGTTGTTGTTTTATCTCTGAGCGGCACTTTTTTGCACACCATGGGCTAAATGGCCAGGTCACATGGACCCGAAGGCTCAGAGAAGGTTGGGGGAGGGGACCCACTGGAACAGCTGTTGGGAGACAGATGGTAGCCTCCCGTCAAGGCCATCCAGCGTGTTCTTTAACGTGCACAGGGTATGGCTCTCCCGCAAACGGGGCCATTACATGGCTTAACGTCCCATCCGACGGACGGCGGCCTTTCCAAGCCCATCGGTGTCCCCTACTGACCGTGGGCAGGGCGGGGAATTTTGCGGAGATAAATCTCAACGCTGACCCAGCTGGGACTCGAACCTGGGAACTGCAGATTACGAGCCTGGCGCGCTACCGACTGAGCCATCCCAATAAAAATCTAAATATTAAGCAAATTTTAAGTGTATATGATAATAAAAAATCTAAATATTAAATAAATTTTAAGTGTCTATGATGATAAGAAAAATCTTATGCGTTTTATATTTCTAAAAACTATATAAATTAATATAACACACAATATTATATTTAATTTATATCTTTTTATATATATTGCAAAATAGTACATTAAATACCGCACACAATAATTTCAAAATCATAATCTAATCAGAATTATTGAGAATGCATAAATTATACGCGAAAAAAACATCAAGAAGCCAATAATAACTAAAATATAAATTTGTATTCATTGTAGTTGAAAACATATGCAAATTTCCGTGACTTAACTATGTTAAGTAGACTACAAAATTTAATTTGGACAAATTTTTTTCGTTCTACAAAGAACTATCCTCAGAACTGACTTAGTTGTAGCATTGAAACATGGAACATAAAAATGGAAATTATTTATTAACTTAATATCATTAAAAACTTGTGAGGCAACTTGAAAGAAAATACGTCATCAGAAGAGAATCCTTCTCCCTGATAAAGATTTAACATCAAATAAACTTATCTATTAGTGACCCGATATTAATACGTATATACAGGGTGAATCTGAAAAAGTGGGCAAAACCTTACGGGGTGGTAGAACGCAGCTATACGAGCAATATTCGTCATGGAATGTATGGTGGGAACGCAAACGGCGAGCCGCTAGGTGGCGTTGGAAATGGTATAAAAGGGTCGGTCCTCGCACCCAACGTCTTCGCAAATGTGCGTCGGTCCCTATCTCGCAGGTGTGAAGCCTGCATTACAGCTGGCGGCAGCTCTTTTGAGCAATTTCTTTGAGCATGTACCTCAATTACATTCCTGTTAATAAAATGTTTTCTGAAGTATCTCCTCTCCTTCTTGTGTTCATTCTTTAAATGTGACAGTGGAAAACTACCTTTTAACTTCTCACCGCTTGCGTTCCGACCATACATTCTATGACGAATATTGCTCGTATTAGCTGCGTTCTACCACCCGTAAAATTTTGCCCACTTTTTCAGATTCACCCTGTATATTTAGATATAACGTTCTGATAATTTGTAATGTTGGTATCTTAAAATGCATTTTGAACTCTTTCCACGAACTGATTAAAATCTTTATAATATTGAATCCTAATCAATAAATCGTACTCTAATTTTGAATCGTTATTAAAAAAAATAAATAAATAAATACCCCCTCAAGCAGCTGCTTGCCACAGAGGTCTGACAGGAGCCTGTCGGTTTATATGCCACAGTAGAAGATCTGAGAGGATGGCAGGACCTCAGCAGAAACCAACACGAACATCCATGCCTTACCCGGGGCTCGAACCCAGGTCCCGTAGATCAGTAGCCAAACGCGCTAACCACTCGGCCACGGGACGGCAGATTACATAAATTAATTTTTGATTCACTGCTATGGAGGGTTTGTATTTTTTCAATTATATATCAATTTGTATGTGCCTTTGTTATCATCTGTTGAACAGGAATGTTAAATCTTAGTTATATATCAAAACGTACACCAATATAATTCTTATCCGTGCGATTTGATTTGTTATTTCTAATGAAATAGTCATGGCAAACGAATTTTCGTTTATCATTGTTACTAATTATACCCCATTTCGATATATTAAAACCCAAAACCGATTTTCTTACGACATTCCTCCAAAAATTTTACATCTAACTGTAAAACAAACTATTATCCATATTTTTTTCTCCATATTTTTATGCTTTTTGAGATCATCAGCGAATACTAAACAATTAGTTTAACGTAGGTTATTTGGCAAATCATTAATAAATATGTTGACTAATAAGAGACCAACATTTGATTCTTGAAGAACATCTGACTGACTGGTAAATTTATTTAAATGCCAACCATTATATATAGAACAAGGAAAATCACAGTCCTCGGTTGATTTCATCAAGTATTTTAACCATTATTAAGATGTTCTTAATCCACATCGGTAAAGATGGATAAAGAGGAAAAATTGTCTTGTCAGGAGGATGTCATCAGGAGGACGTGGATTCAGATCTCACTTAGTCCAAGACAATCTTTCCTCTTCAACCATCTTTACCTCTGTAGATTAAGAACATCTTAATAATAGTTAAAATACTTGATTAAATCAACCGAGGACTGTGAATTTCCCTGTTCTACATATATGTTACCGCTAAAGTGCAGAAATCAGTTATTCTACAGATTATCTAGGTATTGTGCAGATTAACTAGGGTGATCCGTTAACGTGCGGAAAATTGTTTCATTTCTCAAATTACCTGGATAATCTGCACATTACCTACTAGGCACTCGTTAAAGTGAAAATAAGATCTTTGCTGGAACAACAGGAACGTTTCTGTACGCTTAAATTAACATAATGTTATTTATCTAGTGTCCGAGAGTAGAGTTGAAACCAGGGTCATCCCTCTGTCAACATGAATCAGTCGTCCGAATTATAAAAAACGCCCCCAAAATGAGCAGGCCAAGTGAGAACGAATCATTTTAGTGATTCGTTATCAAGAATGAATCACTTTACCGATTCGTTCTCACTTGGCCTCCGCTCATCCGGGGCGTATTTTATAATGCGGACGAGTGAATCACGTGACACGAAGATTCATATTCAAGAGATTCACCACTATGAGAGAAACAAACTTTTGAACTTTAACGATACGGAAGCCGTTAATGTGCACATTACCTAGGTAAAATGCGGAAAACCCTTGATTCCGCACGTTAACGGAGCAAATCAGTTAATCTGCAGATTAGCTAGATAATGTGCACATTAACGGCTTTCGAGCTTTAGCGGTAACATATATACTGGTACTATTGACTGGACTAGAAGTGATGCAGATCCTTATTGATCATAAAAAAAGCACATCAACCAAAAGGCCCTTGGCGTGTCGTCATGTGCTTGCGGATAGGAAGGATACA
Organism: Ryuthela nishihirai; assembly: GCA_038380435.1. Classification (NCBI taxonomy): domain Eukaryota; kingdom Metazoa; phylum Arthropoda; class Arachnida; order Araneae; family Heptathelidae; genus Ryuthela; species Ryuthela nishihirai. The sequence goes on along the minus strand of JAWZYU010000011.1, from coordinate 39,859,694 downwards.
TGAAGAAAGAGTCTCCAAATGCACTTAAAATGACTGTGGCTGATAGATGCTCAGCGGCAGAGCACCTGACATGTCATCAGGAGGAGGTGGATTCAGATCCCACCGGGATCAATTTTTCCTTTTCACCCATCTTTACTCTGTGGATTAAAGACAGCTAAATAGTGGTTAAAAAACTTGAAATACCATTATAAACAATACAAAGAGGTCTATCAGTAAAATGAGAAAAAAAATACAATCTGTTAACTTGAATTGATTATAATCGGGTTTTAATACATCAATATACCAAAATTTATTTTATTCAATATTATACAGAAAGGCTATAAACTACTCCATTCGACAATTATGAATGAAAATTAGGGTAATATTATTACTTAAATTCATCATATTAAAGTAGATCTTTTAGGCATAAATGCATGCATAAAATACATTGAATTAGAACTGTTGATTTGAACAAACATTTTACTATAGAGAACACACTAAAAATGTTTTAAAAAATACACAAAATTACCACAGGTCGATAGTCGTCTATTTCATTCTTCTTCCGTTTTCTATATAGAGACATTTTATATTTCTTATGTAACTTGGGAATTTGTTACCTTGAAGCAATTATTATACAAAATGAACACATTTATAGATCAAACAATCCCTGCATTACTTGAAAAGAAATGGAGGTATCTGTTCTGAAACCTTTGACTTTTCATTCAATGTAGAATATCATCGTAGCTAATATATGTAACGATTATTAAACCGACAAAATTATTCACTTCTCTTCCAATCTGATTAATATCATTTCTATATTAGTGACCTACAATTTTAAAATCATTTTAAAATTCTATTTATGTTACTTTTGTAATATTTTAAAACAAACTCTAAATTCGATACCCTGTTAAACCTTTAAAGTACACTTATTGTATAATTTGGCTTTAGCCTGATTTACTTGAAAAATATTAACAGTAAACCAGTACGATGAGTTCTTGCTTTTTACTCTGATTTTTTGGGACCCAGATCTTAAAACCTGAATGTCAAATGACTTCTATATTTAGTAAATTACATTGGCTGCCTTCAGAAATTTGACTGCATCATTATAGTAATGCCCAGTATCACGGATGAAAAATCATCGTATGGGTTGTTTTACCTCTGAGCGGCACTTTTTTACAGACCATGGGCTAAATGGCCAGGTCACAAGGACCCCGAAGGCTCAGGGAAGGTTGGGGGAGGGGACCCACTGGAACAGCTGTTGGGAGACAGATGGTAGCCTCCCGTCAAGGCCATCCAGCGTGTTCTTTAATGTGCACAGGGTACGGCTCTCCCGGGTTGGGTTGTTTTACCTCTGAGGGGCACTTTTTTGCACACCATGGGCTAAATGGCCAGGTCACAAGGACCCCGAAGGCTCAGAGAAGGTTGGGGGAGGAGACCCACTGGAACAGCTGTTGAGAGACAGATGGTAGCCTCCCGTCAAGGCCATCCAGCGTTTTCTTTAACGTGCACAGGGTATGGCTCACCCGCACACGGGGCCACGGCTCAATGTCCCATCCTACGGACGGTGGCCTTTCCAAGCCCATCGGTGTCCCCTACTGACCGTGGGCAGGGCGGTCATCGTATTGAACCGAAACAACTTCGGCATTAAGTATCTTCTTTATTTCGGTGGCCCTTATCTTTTGACTTTTATTTCTACCTTTTAAAAACCTTTTGGCACGGTTTTTGCATCAGAGAACTAGTTAATCGTTGTGAAGTTCTAATGTTAATTGCAGCAATATGCATTTCTGCATTTGGCATTATTCAGACAAGCATTCTGCTAGATCAACACATTGCCTGCGACGAATACAAAACCCTCATTTTAAAAGAGAATGAAGTTCATTTTCCGAATTTATCACCCTGTAATGGCCGAGTGGTTAGCACGCTTGGCTACCGAACTAAGGGACCTGGGTTCGAGTCCAGGGTAAGGCATAGTTGTGTGTGTTGTTTTTCTGCTGAGGTCCTACCATCCTCACAGACCTCCTACTATGGCATATAAACTGGCAGGCTCCTGTCAGACCTCTGTGGCAAGCAGCTGATTGAGGGGGTATTTATTTTATTTTTATTTAATGGTGTAAATACAGACTAAAGGACGATTCATAAAATGCAAAGCGTGATGTTTCATTGGTTCATATCCAAATCAAGGAGACTTTTTTATATTCTTTTAAAAGAAAACAAAATTGCCTTTCCCATCTCCATGGAGATAAGAGAAGAAATTGATACTGTCAGTGTAAACCCTTTGGACCAACACACCCTACCACCTAAATTTCAAGAATCAAAATATCGAATCTAATAGTTTTTTTTTTTTGACTCAATGCTGGCACAGGTGGGACTCGAACCTGGGAACTTTAGGTTATAAGCCTGTCACGCTATTAACTGAGCCACCCCCTCTTTTTCTACAGAATATAAGGTGGAAGCAATAGCTCCTAAATAAAGGTGAAGAAAAAAATTAAAATGAAGAGAATTCAAAATGAAAAAAAAAAAAAAATTCTTAAGGAAAATATGCATTAAAAAAAAGTCCATGTTCTTCTCGTGGATCCCGGAGAAACTTCTTCTGAAAGCAACTTAATGAAACAGATTTATCCAAAACAAGTGATCATTATTTCAATTTTAAAATAAGAGACAATATTTCTAGTATTACAGCAAACAGTCCTAATAAGATTTCTCTATTTGACGATGATAAGTAACAACCATGAATTACGCTTAATGGCCAAAAGTGGGATTTTTCAAAATCAGATAAATGATAGAATTAAACGTAATAATTCCAACGGAAAAACGTAGAACTTCATACAATTTCGTGGATAAAAATCTCTGAAACACATCTTTGATTATTCTTTGCAACCAAAGTCACCCCCCCCCCCCCCACTCCGACTTTCCCGACGTCCAAGGTCAAGATCGAACTCGCATTTCTCGTTTGCGGATCGTGCATTTCGTTTTTCCCAAACCTGAGGTGACTTAAAACTGCCGATATTACCTTGGCTTTCAGCACACAAGGACAGAAGACGCTTCACCATCCCCACCTACCGAAGAGCATTTTGTTGTCCTCTGATACGAATGCCGCAAATAGCAGTCAGCCAACTCCTCTCACTCTTGTGACAGGAGATGCTGCAGGCGCAACAGGGTGTTGTGGAGAAGTATTTTTAGCCGGACCTGACTGCGTCATTATCACTGATACTCGACAATCTTATCGGGTGGATGGCCTTCTTCGGCCCGAAACGTAAACATCGTGGCTTACAAGCTAGTCTCAGTTAGCGTGAAAAAGCGAATGTAAAAAGAATGGATTATTTTCTGCTCGTTTTAGATTTGTTTTCTAGTATTATTTTACAAATGATGATATTGGTCTAAATATGGCTCTGGTGATTTACTCGTTTGAAATGCAGTCAATTAACGGGGAAGACTTTCACGCAACTTTCAGTGGTTGAAAGAAAATAACATATCATTCCTGGAGATTATGGGATGCTCGTTTTCAGAGAACAATGCAGTTTTTCATTTTACGAAATTTGAAAGCTTTAACTGTAGTAATTCGGACTAATGGGTTTTTGGAAAATGTCGATAGTTGGGTTGTTTTACCTCTGAGCTGCACTTTTTTTTCACACAATGGGCTAAATGATCAGGTCACAAAGACCCCGAAGGCTGAAAGAAGGTTAGGGGAGGGGACCACTGGAAAAGCTGTTTGGTGACAGATGGTAGCTTCCCGTCAAGGCCATCCAGTTTGCTTTAACGTGCATAGGGTATGTCTATGCCGTACACGGGGCCACGGCTTAACGTCCCATCCATCAGAAGGCGGCCTGTCCTAGTCCATTGATGAATGTGAATAGTAATGTTAGTGTTAGTCCTATACAAAGGAAAAATAATTTCTCAATTATCCCTAAAAACGATAAAGTTTAGTTTTCTCATCTTTCTAGCGTTAAGGTGCAAATCGGTTAGTGTGTGTAAAACAAAATAATTTATTTATTTTTATTATATTAAAACATCATTGAAATTTTTAAAATTAAATGCTAACTTAAAAAAAAAGCTACAGATCGATTATGAAATAATTTTAATTTAATTAAAACACGTGTAAATGTCAGTTCTCTTTCTGTTATTAAGTCATCTGAGTATCCATTCTTCACCGACACATTTTATCATAATTCCTAATTTTTAGCATAAATATATTATTTGCAACATTACTTTTTTTGCAATGTCTACTTTAGCTCCCTCTAACGGTGTAAATTAAAGTTTTTTGGTGGATTTGGAAACTACGAATAATCATATTTCGTTAATACTTATTAAATTCAAAAAGAATTTTTCTTTAATTTCTCAAAACGGAAATTTGCGTTTTCCACACCCCTGGGAGTGAAGGGGCTTCTAAGCTTCTTGGCTTCTTGGTCATCAGACTCTAATTCATTCTAAGCTTCTTGGTCATCAGACTCCGCCATTAAAATATCTAATTTCTAACCCATAATAGATCGTTTGCAATATTTGTCTAAAATTTTGAAACTTTCGACTTTTTCCATCGTTAGAGGGCTCAAATATAGCTATTGGAAGTAACGTTGGGTTGTTTTACCTCTGAGCGGCACTTTTTTGCACGCAATGGGCTAAATGGCCAGGTCACAAGGAACCCGAAGACTCAGAGAAGGTTGGGGGAGGGGACCCATTGGAACAGCTGTTGGGAGACAGATGGTAGCCTCCCGTCAAGGCCATCCAGTGTGTTCTTTAACGCGCACAGGGTATGGCTCTCCCGCACACGGGGCCACCCCCTGTGCGCGTCCATCCGACGTCCCATCCGACGGACGGCGGCCTTTCCAAACCCATCGGTGTCCCCTACTGACCTGGGCAGGACAGGGAGTTTTGTGGAGATAAATCTCAACACTGACCCAGCTGGGACTCGAACCTGGGAACTACAGATTACGAGCCAGGCGCGCTACCGACTGAGCCACCCCCGCTCCTCAGCGATAAAGACTATAGAAAAACGTGAAGAGTATGAATCAAAATGAACCTGGGAACTGCAGATTACGAGCATTGGAAGTAACGAATGTGCGAAGCATAATATTTCATCGATACTATCCAATCCGAAAAAGAATTTTTACCTAAAATCTAAAAACAGAATTATCATCTGTAAACAAAGAAGTTGAATGTCTGGAGAGGATAAACAGGCTGACAGACGGCAAAATGAAAACATTACCTCTTTTTTTCTGAAGTCGAACTAAAAATGATGTATGATAGAGAGGGATCAAGGAAATTAAGGATGTGGGTATCCCCCGTAAAAAAAAATGTGTCGTTTCGCTTATGCAGTGATTTAGCCTTTATCAGAGTTCTTAAAGACAAACTGAGTCACAATTTGTGGTTCTCTAATAATCATAATGATATTGACTAAAATACACAATTTATTTATGTCCGGATACAGATAATCCGAGTACAGATAGTCCGGGTACAGATAATCCGGGTACAGATAGTCCGGATTGGCAGACGTATTGGATTGTTGTTTTACCACTGAGCGGCATTTTTTTTTGTACACAATGGGATAAACAGCCAGGTCACAAGGACCTTGAGAGGTCAGAGAAGGTTGGGGGAAGAGCACCCACAGGGCAGTTGTTAGGAGACAGATGATAGCCTTCCGTCAAAACCATCCAGCATGTTCTTAAACGTACCCAGGGGTTCTTAAACGTACTCTGTGGGTGACTCTCTCACCCACAGGGCTACGGTTTAACGGACACTGCCTGATTGAACGTTCCGTCCCCTTTTTACAGGGGGGGGAGGGAATGCTTGAAACACCTATGACAGTCTCTCACATGAGAAACTTCATTTTTCACCTATTTCGTAATTATGGGCCCTCGCTTTCGGAAGTTAGAATAGAAGTATTTTTACCTTTTCACCCTTTTAGGGGGGAAATCGCTGGGGGAGGGATTAAATTTTTTATACAGCTTCCACGTCATAAGCTTTCATTTGATACATTAGTTACTTTCGCCCCTCGCATTCGAAAGATGTAGTAGAATAATTCTTAACGTAATTATTCTTTTTTGGGGAGGGGAGGAAGATAGCATGAGAGGTAATTTTTCTTTAATGCTACACTTCCCACGTCACAAGATTTAATTTGATGTACAGCTCGTTTATTCTCGGTACAGTGGCTCAAAAAAGTATCCGAACACTATGGTTGATTACAGAATTCAGAAAAAACATCTGGCAACGATTTTTTTAGAAATTAGTGATATGGCAACCTTCGTGTCACGTGATTACAGAATTCAGGAAAAATATCTTGAGCATGTACAGCAACTGTACACGCTCCAGTTACCGTTCAGAGCAAACTGGAGCGTGTGCAGTTACTGCACACGCTCCAGTTTGCTGTGAACGGTAACTGCACACGCTCAATATTTCTGTGAGTGAGCCCACACGATCCAGGTCTTTGTGAGCTCACACGATCCAATGTGCTGTGAACATTAATCGCAACCGCTCCAGTTTGCTGTGAACGGTAACTGCACACGCTCCATATTCATTGCATTATATATTCATACGCATTATATACATTAAAAAATATCCGAACACTATGGTTGATTACAGAATTCAGAAAAAAACATCTGGCAACGATTTTTTAGAAATTAGTGATCTGGCAACCTTCGTGTCACGTGACACGAAGGTTGCCAGATCACTAATTTCTAAAAAATCGTTGCCAGATGTTTTTTTCTGAATTCTGTAATCAACCGTAGTGTTCGGATACTTTTTTGAGCGACTGTACTCACATTCACAAGATATAGTGAAATAATCATTTCCACATTTCCCATTTTTTAGGTGAGAAGAAAGTTGGTGCGAAAACGTTTTATGGCTTTTGATATACCCTGCATCAAAAACTTTCATTTGATAGCACATTAAGTTTGGCCCAGGCAGTTGCAAATATAGTGAAACAACTGTCTTGATAAAGCGATAAACCAAAAACAAATGACGAGCGAAAAGCAATCGGAAGATAGGTAAATAAGAAACTATTTAGAATAAAGTTTTGTTTCATTTAAAAACCATTTATATTAAAAAGGAGTTTTGACGCCCACGCCAGGTGACCAAGGTGGTCTACACTTGCATAGGACATGGCATCAAAACGAGTGCGATTGGAATTTTTCAACAATGTCAATAGATACACTACGTTGAAAAATAAATAATAAATAAATAAATACCCCCTCAAGCAGCTGCTTGCCACAGAGGTCTGACAGGAGCCTGTCAGTTTGTATGACATAGTAGAAGGTCTGAGAGTATGCCATAGTAAAGGTCATAGTAGAAGGCCATAGTAGAAGGTCTGAGAAGATGGCAGGACCTCAGCAGAAAAATAACACAAATATCCATGACTTACCCGGGGCTCGCACCCAGGTCCCGTAGATCAGAAACCGAGCGCGCTAACCACTCGGCCACTTCCATTTATGTGAATGGAAAGCCACTTTAAAAGCTCCCTAACATTGAAAATAAACCTTTTACACAAAAACTGTTATTGGCGATAAATTGTAGATGTCACTCAAATCTCTCTAAATATATTTCTCGCAATATTCGTTTAATATTTAAAGAATGAATGGAAGCTGAAGCATTTATCTTCATCTTTTGACACTTGTGAAAAAATACTTCAATAGATGAAACACAACTCTTGTAACAATTTGTTCACTAACATAAATTAAACATCTGAAGTTTGTATGACGATTTTTTAAGATTTCATCAATTTGGAGACAATGTGACAGTGTCGTCTGCTGTCAAATGGTCCCGCTTCAATGACTCTTTAAATATTGATCGAAGATTATTGAAAACTGACACTGTCACATTGCTTCCAAACTGATGAAATCTTAAAAAAATGTCATACAAACTTCAGATGTTTAATTTATGTTAATGAACAAATTATTACAAGAGTCAGCTTCCATTCATTCTTTAAATATTAAGCAAATATTGCGCGAAATATATTTAAAGAGATTTGAGTGACATCTACAATTTATCGCCAATAACAGTTTTTTGCGTAAAAGGTTTATTTTCAATGTTAGGGAATTTGAAAGTGGCTTTCCATTCACATAATATGGAAGTGTCGGGACACTTTTTTCAACATAGTGTATGTGTGTGCCGGTTTAAATTCATTCAGCTCTCGGCTTGTGTGGGACACATCAGGTAAGACCAGTTCATACACAGTGAAACCAACTACGGAGGGGCAAGGAAGAGCTCAGTCCATCTCATCATCAGTCCGCGTCCCAGTTTCGAGTCCCAGTCCGCGTCCCAGGTTCGAGTCCCAGCTGGGTCAGCGTTGAGATTTATCTCCTCAAACTTCCCTGCCCTGCCCACGGTCAGTAGGGGACACCGATGGGCTTGGAAAGGCCGCCGTCCGTCGGATGGGACGTTAAGCCGTGGCCCCGTGTGCGGGAGAGACATACCCTGTGCACGTTAAAGAACACGCTGGATGGCCTTGACGGGAGGCTACCATCTGTCTCCCAACAGCTGTTCCATTGGGTCCCCTCCCCCAACCTTCTCTGAACCTTCGGGGTCCATGTAACCTGGCCATTTAGCCCATGGTGTGCAAAAAAGTTCCGCTCAGAGGTAAAACAACCCAACCCAACCCGACACAATAGCGTTAAGCGATTGGTAGCCAGCGAGATCATAGTGTCACTTGAAGAAATGAAGCTTCGAGTAGCTAAAAGGAGGATTTCTTGTTGGGAACTGCCTAACCCTCAAGCAGCATAGGTCTAACACAGGCCCGTATCTAGGGACAAGAATGCCAGGAAGGGTAACGAAAACCAAAAATTATTAAATTTCTGCGTATTTCACGCATTTTTCAAAAAATCATTTAAAAACCTCTAAAACGCAGAGGGTTGGGTTGTTTTACCTCTGAGCGGCACTTTTTTGCACATCATGGGCTAAATGGCCAGGTCACATGGACCCGTAGGCTCAGAGAAGGTTGGGGGAGTGGACCCACTGGAACAGCTGTTGGGAGACAGATGGTAGCCTCCCGTCAAGGCCATCCAGGGTGTTCTTTAACGTGCACAGGGTATGGCTCTCCCGCACACGGGGCCACTGCTTAACGTCCCATCCGACTGACGGCGGCCTTTCCAAGCCCATCGGTGTCCCCTACTGACCATGGGCAGGGCGGGGGATTTTGCGGAGATAAATCTCAACGCTGACCCAGCTGGGACTCGAACCTGGGAACTACCGACTGATCCACCCCCGCCCCAAAACGCAGAGGTAAATATTACACTGCAATGGAAATCCAGTCTCCCTTTTGCCTGGGGCGGGGGTGGCTCAGTCGGTAGGGCGCCAGGCTCGTAATCTGTAGTTCCCAGACTCAGGTCCCAGCTGGGTCAGCGTTGAGATTTATCTCCGCAAAATTCCCCGCCCTGCCCACGGTCAGTAGGGGACACCGAAGGGCTTGGAAAAGCCGCCGTCCGTCGGATGGTACGTTAAGCCGTGGCCCCGTGTGCGGGAGAGCCATACCCTGTGCACGTTAAAAAACACGCTGGATGGCCTTGACGGGAGGCTACCATCTATCTCCCAACAGCTGTTCCAGTGGGTCTCCTCCCCCAACCTTCTCTGAGCCTTCGGGGTCCATGTGACCTGGCCATTCAGCCCGTGGTGTACAAAAAACTGCCGCTCAGAGGAAAAACAACCGAACCCAACAATTTCTTTATCTGAAGGAAAAATTTTCTAACACCAATGCGAATACTGCCTTGTTATTAAATTTAATGCAAAGAAAATATCTATTATTTCCATCCTGATAAAAAATTTCAGGTCACGTCAATAACAATAGTATATTTAAAAATAACAAATAACATCAATAGCAATCCGCGGAGTCCGCAGGTCCACAGGAAGGGGTGGCAAAGAATAAAAATGAAGGGTAGTTTTTTTCTCGAGGGGTTAAGAGACTGACTCTGTTAATACTAATACGTATTTAAAACATTTTCCGATATTCCAAGAGAAGAAAAAAATGCTTTCTTTATAGTATTTCAGTCGTCAGTGATAATTGTTAAGCTGCTTGTTATCAATGGTGGGCATTGAGTATCTGTTATATTAATATTTTTAATTTTGAGTCCCATAGAATGCTTTGTGTTGGGTTGTTTTACCTCTGAGCGGCACTTTTTTGCACACCATGGGTTAAATGGCCAGGTCCCATGGACCCGAAGGCTCAGAGAAGGTTGGGGGAGGGGACCCACTGGAACAGCTGTTGGGAGACAGATGGTAGCCTCCCGTCAAGACCATCCAGCGTGTTCTTTAACGTGCACAGGGTATGGCTCTCCCGCACACGGGGCCACGGCTTAACGTACCATCCGACGGACGGCGGCTTTTCCAAGCCCTTCGGTGTCCCCTACTGACCGTGGGCAGGGCGGGGAATTTTGCGGAGATAAATCTCAACGCTGACCCAGCTGGGACCCGAACCTGGGAACTACAGATTACGAGCCTGGCGCGCTACCGACTGAGCCACCCCCGCCCCAGGCAAAAGGGAGACTGGATTTCCATTGCAGTGTAATATTTACCTCTGCGTTTTGGGGCGGGGGTGGATCAGTCGGTAGTTCCCAGGTTCGAGTCCCAGCTGGGTCAGCATTGAGATTTATCTCCGCAAAATCCCCCGCCCTGCCCATGGTCAGTAGGGGACACCGATGGGCTTGGAAAGGCCGCCGTCAGTCGGATGGGACGTTAAGCCGTGGCCCCGTGTGCGGGAGAGCCATACCCTGTGCACGTTAAAGAACACGCTGGATGGCCTTGACGGGAGGCTACCATCTGTCTCCCAACAGCTGTTCCAGTGGGTCCCCTCCCCCAACCTTCTCTGATCCTACGGTTCCATGTGACCTGGCCATTTAGCCCATTGTGTGCAAAAAAAGTGCCGCTCAAAGGTAAAACAACCCAATCTTAGCGGCGATCCTTTGGCACGATTGATAAATGGCCAAGTCGCAAAGATAACCAAGGACTCAGAGTAGGGCGGGGGAAAGGGAATGCTGGATAGCTTTAGACAGACAAATGGAAGTCTCCCGTCAAGGCCATACAGCGTGATTTCAAACACGGGGGTCGCCGTTTAAGTTCCTGTCTGATAGACTGCCGCCATTATTAAGATCCTCGGTGTTCCTTTCCCCTCGAGGGTAGAGCAAAGACTAGCAGAGATCTCAAGTACAGTTACAGTTCGTACTTGAGACAGGTTTGAGGTTACGAGCCTAGTTTCCTACTGACTAAACCAATCCCTGCCCCAAGTATTTTCACTTTTCAGTATTTAGAACAAACGAAATTTTTATTAAAGTTGGTGTAAGGTTGGTGTGTCTCTCAATCAATCATCATTTTTTTTTTGCCTTTGAAAGATTTAGGGATGTACAGTTGCTCAAAAAAGTTTCCTAACACTATGGTTGATTACAGAATTCAGAAAAAATATCTGGCAACGATTTTTTTTAGAAATTAGTGATCTGGCAACCTTCGTGTCACGTGACACGAAGGTTGCCAGATCACTAATTTCTAAAAAAAAATTGTTGCCAGATATTTTTTCTGAATTCTGTAATCAACCATAGCGTTAGGATATTTTTTTAGCGACTGTACTTTTCCGATAACAAAATCTAAGCATCAAAAAATATTGAAACGATTGTTGGAGAATTATTTCAAAACACACGAATGCTTTCATCATAGAGTAAAAGAGTACTAAAATGGGGTATTGTTCACAAAACCGTGACCACAATCTACCTCGGTAGAAACCACCATTTTGGTGGTAGGAAACTCATTCTCGCAAAGTGATTCCTTCCTTTTTGGAAAATTAAGGGAAGTTGTCAAAAACGTGGCAACTTGGCAAATCTAAGGCAGTTCGGAAAATGGGGAGACGGCAAAATTTAGAGCAGTTGGCAAAATTCGAAGCCACTTAGTAAAATATAGGTGAGTTGGCAAAATCGGGACAACTTGGCAAAATTCGAAGCCACTTAGTAAAATATAGGTGAGTTGGCAAAATCGGGACAACTTGGCAAAATTCGGAGTGACTTGGTAAAATCTTGGGGAGTTGGCAAAATCGGGACAACTTGGCAAAATCTTAGGGAGTTGGCAAAATTCGGAGTGACTTGGTAAAATCTTGGGGAGTTAACAAAATTCGGAGTAAATTAGCAAAATCGTGGGGAGTTGGCAAAATTCAGGTGAGTTGTAAAAATTAGGATTTTTTCTGTAAAATTATAGCGAGTTGGCAAAATCTAGGAAAGTTGGCAAAATTCGGAATGGCTTGGCAAAATCGTGGGGAGTTGGAAAAATTTACGTGAGATGTGAAAATTTGGATTTTTTTCTGTAAAATTATGGCGAGTTGACAAAACTTAGGGAGTTGACAAAATCTAGGGACAGTTGGGAAAATTCGGGGTGACTTGGCAAAATTCAGGTGAGATGTGAAAATTTGGATTTTTTTCAGTAAAATTATGGCGAGTTGGCAAAATCTAGGAGAGTTGGCAAAACTTAGGGAGTTCGCAAAAACTAGGGACAGTTGCCAAAATTCGGAGTGACTTGGCAAAATCGTGGGAGTTGGCAAAATTCAGGTGATATGTAAAAATTAGGATTTTTTTCTGTAAAATTATGGCGAGTTGGCTAAATCTTGGGACAGTTGGTAAAATTCGAAGTGACTTGGCAGAAAAAATCGCACTTTTTACATCTTCCCTGAATTTGCCAAGCCACTTCGAATCTTATCAACTCTCCTTAATTGCACAAGAAAGGCACAATTTTCACAACTACCCTGTATTTTACCAAGTGGCTCTGAATTTTGCCAAAAGTTCTTGGCTTTTCCAACTCTTATTAATTTCACAACACCAATCCCAAGTTTTACAACTCACCTGTACTTTACCAAGTGGTTTCCAGTTTTGCCAACTTCCCTAGATTTTGCAAAGTTTTCTCGATTTTATCAACTGTCCTTAATTTCACAAAAACAATCCCAATTTTCACAAATCGCCCGTATTATACCAAGTAAATTTGAATTTTGCCAACTCCCCCAAGATTTTCCAACTCTCCTAGATATTGCGAAGCTGCCTCGATTTTGCAAACACGCCATAATTTTACAGAAAAAAGATTGCAATTTTTACAATTCACCTGAATTTTGTCAATTCTCCACGATTTTGCCAAGTCACTTCGAATTTTGCCAACTGTCCCTAGATTTTGTCAACTCTCTAAGTTTTGCCAACTCGCCATAATTTTACAGAAAAAAATCCTAATTTTTACATCTCACCTGAATTTTGGCAACTCTCCACGATTTTGCCAAGTCACTCCGAATTTTGCCAACTCCCCAAGATTTTACCAAGTCACTCCGAATTTTGCCAACTCCCCAAGATTTTACCGAGTCACTCCGAATTTTGCCAAAGTTGTCCCGATTTTGTGAACTCACCTGTATTTTACTAAGTGGCTTCGAATTTTGCCAACTGCTCTAAATTTTGCCGTCTCTCCATTTTCCAAACTGCCTTAGATTTGCCAAGTTGCCAAGATTTTGACAACTCCCCTTAATTTTCCAAAAAAAAAAAAAAAAAAAAATTGGGTAGTTTGAAAGTTTGAAGTGATTTGGGAAATTTAGGAGATATGTAAAGATTGGGATTAGTTTCGTGAAATTAAGATTTGACCAAATCAAGGCAAAAATTCATACTGATTTGCTACAATTCAGACGAAATATAAATATTGGAAGTACTTCTGAAAAATTACGGATAGCTGGGCAGAATTGGAAGGCAAATGGCAAAATGTAGGAGAGACTTAAAAATTGGCTTACCCCCTCCCCCCCATGGAGCGAAAATCTAAAAATCTAAGCAAGTTTGCTCAGTTGGGAAATTTTGCCAAAATTTTTCTCGAGCTGGAAAACTTTGGACTTCTCCCCCCCCCCCCGAACCATATTCCTTCGCTACTCCCCTGGCCGTAGTTATAATATCTTGCTGACATTTGATGCAAAACGGGATTTTAGTGAAGCTTTGAGAATAAAATGAACAAAATCTAAATCTGACGGTTATAAAAATTTGACATCAAGTTGCCAGCAGGATAATTGCTATTTTACACTATCTAATTTCCCTTTATCTGTCACTCTAACAAACAGATGGAAAGATCGAATGTAATCAGAAATCTTCTGTTCGCTCTCTCTCTCAATAAATTATACAACAGCGAATAACGCTTAGTTATTCCAGTTTCATCAATTCTTCTGCAGATATTTATATGAATCTCTAATGAATATTTCTGTCTTTCGTTCTATCCCTATACCGTATTTCTGAATTACAGGAAAATTTCCTTGTGATGCATAACTGTTTATGAAGCTTTTATAAATGAAATGCTTACTATGCAGAGGAGAAATTATAATTTTCGTCAAAACATAAAGAATGACATTGTTTCTCATTTTGAAAGAACCATCAACTGCAAAAGGGACAGAACTTTCTCCTCGCGCACCTCATTCACAAGAAGCGGTTGGGTTGTTTTACCTCTGAGCGGCACTTTTTTGCACACCATGGGCTAAATGGCCAGGTCACATGGACCCCAGAGGCTCAGAGAAGGTTGGGGGAGGGGACCCACTGGAACAGCTGTTGGGAGACAGATGGTAGCCTCCCGTCAAGACCATCCAGCGTGTTCTTTAACGTCCACAGGGTATGGCTCTCCCGCACACGGAGCCACGGCTTAACGTCCCATCCGACGGACGGCGGCCTTTCCAAGCCCATCGGTGTCCCCTACTGACCGTGGGCAGGGCGGGGAATTTTGCGGAGATAAATCTCAACGCTGACCCAGCTGGGACTCGAACCTGGGAACTACAGATTACGAGCCTGGCGCTACCGACTGAGCCACTCCCGCCCCACTATACAGAGGAGAAATTATAATTTTCGTCAAAACATAAAGAATGACATTGTTTCTCATTTTGAAAGAACCATCAACTGCAAAAGGGACAGAACTTTCTCCTCGCGCATCTCATTCACAAGAAGCGGTAGTGAGCAGTTATGTATGGTGAGGTTTTTCAATTTTCTATAAAAATTTTAAAATGTTTTACTCTCGCAACCATGGAAAAAAAGTAATATAACTGAAATAGATGTGGAAATTTTAATGATAATGCAGATTTGTTACCAAATACTGTGAAAAATAATGTAATACAATAATAATAAAAATAATAATAATTTATTTCCTACAGGGGGTTACGGTAAAGCCAAGGTACAGGTAATTTTGGATATTAATTTAAACGTTCAAGTGGCTTGATGACCAAGTACATTTGAGAAATTAAAAAGTAATATTGAGGATAGTGCAAAAATACTATCATATTTACAGGAATTGCATAATTATTTGATACATACACTGCTCGACATTGAAAGTGCCCCACTCAGAAGGACATGTCTTAGAGACATGCAAATAGAAGTGTGGGTGTGAGCCGTTGAGATACGCAAATGATGATAATCCGGAGCCAATGACGTGTGTGGCTCAAAAGATAGAAGGTGCAAAAAGGAACAGGGGTGGTATTGTGTTTATGCAAGTGGAAGTCGTGCGAACGATTGAGATTAGGTGGTTCCGCTTGGAAATTGTTCGGCGAAGGCCGAAAATGCCTTGTACATGCCATAGGCAGCTTTATCGCCATTTGGATGCTTTTGAGAGAGGAAGAATTATAGGCCTATGTGAAGCTGGGTGGACTACACATCGTGTCGCTGCCTATGTTCATTGGGATGCACGAACTGTTGGATGCTGTTACCAACAGTGGTGAAATGTAGGTTCTAGCATGCATTGCAGAGAGAGTGATGCCATCCGACATATGTCAACACGGCTTGATAGGCGCATTGTTCGACATGCTCGTTCGTCACCACAGAGCACTGCAGGCGATATTTGATGACCTGTGTCAGCAGCCATGGACGTCCCCATAACGACCCGAACACTAAACCGAAATTTGCATGAGGCACACCTGCGCTCTAGACAAATATTACATCGACTGCCATTGACTGCAAACCTTCTTAGCGCTCGTCTGGCTTGGTGCCGAAGTCGTGCGAACTGAGGTCACGAATGGAACACTGTTGTGTTTAATGATGAATCCCGTTTCTGTCTGGGTACTGACAGTCGACGGATCCGTGTATGGCGACAACTTGGCGAGAGAACGGATCCAGCAGAGAACAGAACGCCTGTGAGACAGGCATAATGGTATGGAGTACTATTGGATATGATAGCGTGTCACCTATTGTCTGCATCACGGGAACACTGACAGCTGCACAATACATTAGTGTGGTTCTGAAGTCCGTTTGTTACCATTCCTGGGAAGCATGCAGCAGCCCATTTTCCAGCATGACAACGCCCATGTACACACTGCTAGAGTCTCCAGACAACATTTGCAACATGTTCAAATATTGCCATGGCCAGCATGATCTCCAGATTTATCCCCAATAGAAAATCTGTGGGACTACATTGGACGACGTGTGTGTCGTGACGCTGGTGGTAAGGGAAGGAACAACGCCGATTTTTATTTCGTCATGTGGAATTAGATTTTCTTTGAAGTGTGCCGAATGTGATGTTGGGCCAGATGACAAACGATTTATCCACTCTATAGCAGAGGACGATCAATTAGTCCTTTGATTACCTTCACCCTTATTTCAGTGAAATAACAGGTTCGTGGGTTGTTACATCCGTACCGACGTATGCCTCAGACTTGCTGCACCAAGTGATGTATAGAAATATGTCCAACAATTCACGCACGAGAGTTGTATAGGGACGACACAGTTTATTCACACTTATATACAATCACGTGCTGGGGATGCTCTCGACTCCGTAGGCCTTTGCTGCTCTGCTGCTGCAAACAATTATGTAATGAGGTGGAGAACCACTTTGCAGATTCTCGCTTAACCGACCTCAAACTCGGCGAAAGAATATCCAACCTTTGTCTATAACGTGGTTCACTAAGAACTCACTTCAGTTCCACAGAACTGTATTTGATTCATCAAGAATCTTGGGGAGGGGGTGGCTCAGTCAGTAGCGCGTCAGGCTCGTAATCTGTAGTTCCCAGGTTCGAGTCCCAGCTGGGTCTTCACGAGGGTCAGTTCGAGTCCCAGCTGGGTTCCAGCGTTGAGATTTATCTCCGTAAAATTCCCCGCCCTGCCCACGGTCAGTAGGGGACACCGATGGCCTTGGAAAGGCCGCAGTCCGTCGGATGGGACGTTAAGCCATGGCTCTGTGTGCGGGAGAGCCATACCCTGTGCACGTTAAAGAACACGCTGGATGGCCTTGACGGGAGGCTACCATCTGTCTCCCAACAGCTATTCCAGTGGGTCCCCTCCCCCAACCTTCTCTGAGCCTTCGGGGTCCATGTGACCTGGCCATTTAGCCCATTGTGTGCAAAATAGTGCCGCTCAGAGATAAAACAACCCAACCCAAGAATCTTGATTCTCGCATAGAATCGAACCCTCTCCTTAAGGGTTTTGTTTGAGTAAGAGCGGCGTCCTTTGACGCGTGTTCAAACATCCTTGATAGCGATGCTCAAGACTTGTTTCCTTATTGCCTGGCTCATCTCCAGTGCTCACACTCGCGCCCCTGGCTAGTTGTAAAAGTCCATAAAAGGGCTTTTTTGACTCGTCGCTTCCAAGTAGTCAGCTCATACCTAAAAACAACATCATGAGTCACATCCTCACAATAGCCCTTCCAAAACACACTTAATACATAAAAATATTTAAAACAACAAAAATACAATAAAAATGCAACAATAAATGAAGATAAATAAATTATAGGGACATGACACTGTGCAATCCTCGGAATCTCGATGAATTATGGGAGCAAGTCAATGCTGCTTGGTATACAATTCCTCAGGATTGGATTGTTTTACCTCTGAGCGGCACTTTTTTGCACACCATGGGCTAAATGGCCAGGTCACATGGACCCCGAAGGCTCAGAGAAGGTTGGGGTATGGGACCCATTGGAACAGCTGTTGGGAGACAGATGGTAGTCTCCCGTCAAGGCCGTCCAGCGTGTTCTTTAACGTGCACAGGGTATGGCTCTCCCGCACACGGGGACACGGCTTAACGTCCCATCCGACGGACGGCGGCCTTTATCAAGCCCATCGGTGTCCCCTACTGACCGTGGGCAGGGCGGGGAAATTTTGCGGAGATAAATCTCAACGCTGACCCAGCTGGGACTCGAACCTGGGAACTACAGATTACGAGCCTGGCGCGCTACCGACTGAGCCACCCCCGCACCCAATTCCTCAGGACCATATACGTCGACTGTATGACTCCATGCCACGCTGTATTGCTGCCTGTATTGCCGTTCACGGCGGTGCAACCACCTACTTAGGCAGTCTTATTTGTGCTGCATTATCTCATCTTATAACCACTGAAAGTGGCTGCAAATTAAATCATGGTATGCCAATATGTATTGCCATGTGTGTGCTACATTTCACCCCTATCCCCTCACTCCTTCTGGGTGGGGCAATTTCAATGTCGTGCAGGGTGTAAACAAAATATGTGTGTAAAAACTGAAATATGATAAAAAAAAATATAGTAAACTTTTGGAGAAGAAAAAGAAGGTTTAAGACAACAGAGAGTAATATTAAATGAATGGAGAGTGGGGGGGGGGGGATGAGATTGCGTAAAATCCAGACAAAGGACAAAGATGGGGAGTGGGAATAGGGGTGAGGAGATGTTGTTGGTCAAACGTTTCAATATTCTAATAGGAGTGGAGTAATATAGCTTAGAATTTTGTTTTAGATTTTAAAGAAGTGATTTCGCTCGGTAGAGAGTGCATGCAGAAAACAATGCAGAAACATTCAAAAATCATTCATTTTCATATTTAAGTATTTTTCTTAATTTGTTTTGCTGAGAAATTAACAAATTATATTAAATTACCAAAAGTATTCTGAAAACTGCAGTCAAAGCTCCCAAATTTTCAGATAAGCTTTTTATAGCAAAATGTCAAAAGCTATAAATTTAAAATCCTTAAAAAAAATTCCCAACTCTCAGTTTTTTATTATATTTGTGTAATATTTAAAGAGCTCTGAAAGCTGACCCATTTAGTAGCAGTGTTGACAGTCGTAAGATTTTACTTCAAAAGTTATAAAAAAGTTTGCTAAAATAAATGTAATGAACTAATGGAAAAGAACCACTCTAATGAACAACTCACAAGCAGTATATGGTGCCAAATATTTTAACTTCTTATAACTCTATAATATTTTAACTTTTAAATTCTTTAATACTGTTTAATACTCTTTTTAATTTTTTAATTATTTTACTCTTGAATCTCCCTTCAACCATGGATATTTTCAATTAGTTTTTACTATCTTCCTATTGCTCTTCACTCGTCATTTGTCCATTTATTATTCCCCGCCCTGCCCACGGTCAGTAGGGGACACCGATGGGCTTGGAAAGGCCGCCGTCCGTCGGATGGGACGTTAAGCCGTGACCCGTGTGCGAGAGAGCCATACCCTGTGCACGTTAAAGAACACGCTGGATGACCTTGACGGGAGGCTACCATCTGTCTCCCAACAGCTGTTCCAGTGGGTCCCCTCCCCCAACCTTCTCTGAGCCTTCGGGGTCCATGTGACCTGGCCATTTAGCCCATGGTGTGCAAAAAAGTGCCGCTCAGAGGTAAAACAACCCAACCCTTGTCCATTTATTATGGATTTGTCAAAAGAGTTGTTCCACCATATCTTTCGAACACGACGGACTACCTTAATGATTTATGTGTGAAGTTAAAGCTTGTGTAACGGGGAATGTCATAAATTATAGGAAATTTACCCCTATGCTTTCTTCCCCCTTAAAAAGGGAAATATAAAAATGATTGTTCCGCTATATCTTCAGAAATCGAAAGTCACGTCGACGTTCAACAGCATAACTAAATAAAAAACCTTTAAAATTGTCAATATCTTTCTTCTTCCGTGGTTTAAAATTAGAGTAACTTAGAGTTTGGCACTTCGTGCAGTTTAGTACCAAATTTAGAGCTTGCACAATAAAATTCTTTTGTATTGCAACATATCAAACAAAAAATACGTTAAATTACAAAAAGTGTAAATGGGAAGTTTTCTTTCACTGCATCTTCGTTTTTTTCTGGAATTTACAACTGTAGTTTTTGTCTTCATCTCATGTCACGTTAGCAGTGAACGCGGCGCCATCTATCAGAGGAAACTGGAAGAAATATTATTTGAAATAATGAATTGTTCAATCGTTTACCCTGCTTTTTTTAAACCTTCGGAATTAACGTTTTACGACTACGACAAACAGTAGTTAATAGAACAATTTTTAAAAAGGATTTCTTAATATTTACCAAGAGGAAACTTATTCCTCAAACTTTCTTTAATAATGGAAAGCGGAATAGCTTAGAATATTTTATATCCTACTACAAAAGTCTAAAATCTGTGTGACTTTGTTAAGTAATCTCTATTAGTGTTGATGATAAAAAATCAGTTAACTTCAATATTTCTAAAAATTTTGAGACAGTTCACTACTAATGTTTTACATACGTCAAATACTAAAAGCCATTTCTATTATTGCTAATTAATAAATTGGAGTTCTTTTCCGTCGACTATTGTATTCATGTACGGTACATTTTAAACTACCCATGGAGGTTGGGTTGTTGGGTTGTTTTACCTCTGAGCGGCACTTTTTTGCACACCATGGGCTAAATGGCCAGGTCACATGGACCCCAGAGACTCAGAGAAGGTGGGGGGAGGGGACCCACTGGAACAGCTGTTGGGAGACAGATGGTAGCCTCCGGGCAAGGCCATCCAGCGTGTTCTTTAACGTGCACAGGGTATGGCTCTCCCGCACACGGGGCCACGGCTTAACGTCCCATCCGACGGACAGCGGCCTTTCGAAGCCCATCGGTGTTCCCTAGTGACCGTGGGCAAGGCGGGAAATTTTGCGGAGATAAATCTCAACGCTGAACCCATGGAGGCATAAGAGGAAAAGAACATTGTTTAAATTTATTTTCAAAGCAATTTTCATACATTTATTTGAACAAAATATAATACGTAGGTGAGCTAAAAATAAATAACTGACAGCAAGCAATGAAAATTAAGTTGTATCGGTGTTGTTGCACCTCTGAGCGGTACTCTTTTTGAATCTCGGGGGGGGGGGGGTCATATCCTATTTATAGTGCAATGGAAATCCAGTCTCTTATTTTTATTTATTAGAGATTTATTTTTTTTATTTAGGATGAAAATAAGAGCAATCATTAAATGAAAAAGAGTCCTTGGTACAAATTTCAGATGTTTCCCCCCCCCCCGTATTTTCATTTAGTACATACAAAATTAAATTATGCCAATTTCAAAAATTAATAATCAAAATTGAAGAAATATTCTCCGTATTTATGAGTAATGTGCATTCTTCTTGCTATTCAGAAGTATTGTATTGAACTATTTAAATCTGTATGCAAAACTTTTATAATTCTGCAAGCAATATTCATTTTTTTTTACTGCTGCGATTATAAAATATCCAGAAACACCTGTAGAAAATTTTTATCCATGAAAATTTTTCCAGGAGTTAAATTTTCAAATTGTTTAAATTTAATGGTAGTAATTTTCTACGGAATTATTTTACCTCTGAGACTTTTCTGCCGCCTGAATTGTTTCTTTTAGACATTTAGCTGATACTTTTTGCTATTAATATGATTTAAGAAACAATCAGTCTTTGATTTTTCATTATGAACTTTTACTCTTTAATCAAATTCAATCCATAATATTTTTTATCCTTAGATTTTTAATTTCATCTTTTCTCTTTACTCTGGGGGACCATGAAATTACGCAGTTAAGTTGGGTTGGGTTGTTTTACCTCTGAGCAGCACTTTTTTGCACACCATGAGCTAAATGGCCAGGTCACATGGACCCCGTAGGCTCAGAGAAGGTTGGGGGAGGGGACCCACTGGAATAGCTGTTGGGAGACAGATGGTAGCCTCCCGTCAAGGGCATCCAGCGTGTTCTTTAACGTGCACAGGGTATGGCTCTCCCGCACACGGGGCCACGGCTTAACGTCCCATCCGACGGACGGCGGCCTTTTCAAGCCCATCGGTGTCCCCTACTGACCGTGGGCAGGGCAGGGAATTTTGCGGAGATAAATCTCAACGCTGACTACGCAGTTAAGACTTCGACGGTTCTTATAGATCATTGGTTTATTGATAAGTGCTTGATGGATCATTGGTCTGTGACCTATTAGAAGTGTCATCTGAGCACTCGCATATTCTCCCTAGTTTCCACTACGCTAAGGTAGCGGATCAGTCGGTAGCAGTCCAGGCTCGTAATCTGCAGTTCTCAGGTTCCAGTCCCAACAGGGTCAATGTTTAAAAATTTTTTCGCTAACCCGCGTTTTACTCTCGGTGAGAAAGGAGGCACCAATGGGCTTGGAAAGGCCGCCGTCCTTCTGATGGGATTAAAAGCCATGTTGCCGTGTGGATGAGAGCCATAGACCGTGCACGTTAAAGATAAGGTGGAAGGCCTTAATGGCAGGCTTCCATCTGTCTGGAAACAGCTGTATAGGTCTAGGTCCCCTTCCCTAAACCTCTCCTAATCTTTGAGGTCCTTGTGACCTGGCCATTTAACTCATTGTGTGCGAAAAAGTGCCGCTCTGAGGTAAAACAATCCAATCCCCACTATCCCTTTGGGTATTTAATAAAATAGATATTTAAACAATATATTAGTTTCCAAAGTTAAATATTTGGAACACTGCTGATTCGAAACTGCTGATTCTGATCTAGAAAAAAAGTAAAAATTAGGTGGGGGGGGGGGGCAAGGAACTCAATCGAGGCGGAGAAATGTAAAGCGGGTGCAAGAGATTGACTTTCCATTGTAGTATAACATTTCCCCCCTTCCGTTTTTGGGGTTTTAAAATATTTCTTGAAAAATGCATGAAATATACACAAGTTTAGCAAAGTTTTGCCTCTATCACCCTTACTAGCATTCTACATCCCTTGCACCCCAGTCTAGATCTGGTCCCTAGGACCAGTAACACAAAACGTCTAGCAATTGTAAAACAAGGCTAAAATTAAAAATTGAAATAATTGGTTAATAATAGTAATTTTCTCTTCATAAACATGGTTTCATTATATTCAACATTTTTCTAAACCTTTTCGAATATATGTGTTACCGCTAAAGCTCGAAAGCCGTTAATGTGCACATTACCTAGCTAATCTGCAGATTAACTGATTTGCTCCGTTAACGTGCGGAATCAAGAGTTTTCCGCATTTTACCTAGGTAATGTGCACATTAACGGCTTCCGTATCGTTAAAGTTCAAAAGTTTGTTTCTCTCATAGTAGTGAATCTCTTGAATATGAATCTTCGTGTCACGTGATTCACTCGTCCGCATTATAAAAAACGCCCCGGATGAGCGGAGGCCAAGTGAGAACGAATCGGTAAAGTGATTCATTCTTGATAACGAATCACTAAAATGATTCGTTCTCACTTGGCCTGCTCATTTTGGGGGCGTTTTTTATAATTCTGACGACTGATTCATGTTGACAGAGGGATGACCCTGGTTTCAACTCTACTCTCGGACACTAGATAAATAACATTATGTTAATTTAAGCGTACAGAAACGTTCCTGTTGTTCCAGCAAAGATCTTATTTTCACTTTAACGAGTGCCTAGTAGGTAATGTGCAGATTATCCAGGTAATTTGCAGATTACCTAGGTAATTTGAGAAATGAAATAATTTTCCGCACGTTAACGGATCACCCTAGTTAATCTGTACAATACCTAGATAATCTGTAGAATAACTGATTTCTGCACTTTAGCGGTAACATATATATAAATATTTTTTCTTAATTGTACTTCTAACTTACAATGTTATGAAATTTTTCTGCGAAATGAATGCAATTGCTTTTTATTTTTTTAGAGAGGTGGGTGGGCGGGGGGGGGGGGCACTATCATAACAAAATATTAGTTTATTCGCTTTGCAATTGCTCACACCAAAAATACATCATCTGAAAATAGTGTATAAACGGATCAAAAATTTGTTTCCTTTACGAATTTGGATATTTGCTTAGAAAGGAGATCAAATTAAGTTTCAATAACTCAGTGAAAAACATTGTTTCTAGTTTGAGCTTGATTAGCTCCGTGAAAAATAAAAAAGTTTCAGTTAATCAAAGCAGCACTTAATCTGATTTTGTGTAATATGGGTCTCATTAGAGATTCAGTGGTACCCATATTAAAGATTTCGTTCTTCCAATTTCACGTGTCAGTTAGTTGGCATTATCGCCAATTGCGTTCATGGAGTCCTCGCCTTCATCAGCCAAAGTGTTCAGGTGGTTTGGTGGGTTTTCAAGTGGTGTAGCCTCCCTCTCTTCTCGGCGCTGGAGAGTCAGCAAGAGCAATCAATGGCTCTTGCAGCGACGACGATTGGAAAAGATCTTTGATTGATTACAGTCGCCAAACACGTCACCAGCTAAGCAACGTAAGATAACACACGTGGAAAGGGAATACAAACGCGGGTCTTCTTTCGAACTCTTTCAAGTAGCATGTTCGGGATATTCTCACATTCTACTTCTTTTAAGTGTAAATGAAACATGAGTGAAATTAATACGTAGAAAGTCGGTTATCTCAATCAACTGGAAGGATATCGATGTAAAAATAATTGAAAAAAGGCGATTTCGAACTGAAGTTTGTACTTTATTAACTTTTGTTTCTTATGGGTTGGGTTGTTTTACCTCCGAGCGGCACTTTTTTTTGCATATCATGGGCTAAATGGCCAGGTCACATGAACCCCGAAGGCTCAGAGAAGGTTGGGGGAGGGGACCCACTGGAACAGATGTTGGGAGACAGATGGCAGCCTCCCGTCAAGGCCATCCAGCGTGTTCTTTAACGTGTACAGGGTATATCTCTCACGCACACGGGGCCACGGCTTAAATCTAATCCGATGGACGGCGGCCTTTCCAAGCCCATCGGTGTTTATTATGATTCTACAGAAAGAGATACATACTACAGAACAGAAATATATGTAGTTCTTAGTGTCATTAGTTCTTCATGCCACTCATTGCAAAAAGAACTTGTGGTTCATAAAATAAATCATCAATATACTGAATATGGCTCATTTCTACTAATTTCCTTCGCGAAACATTTTGAGGTGCACAACTAAATGATTTTTGAATTCATGGCACTCATTAAAAATGTATATTTTTTCTAATCACAATATATTTCCTTATTTCGTAAAAATGTAATCTTTTTCTCAATTTATTACTCATTAGAAACATATGCATTCGTTTTTAAGTATAGAATATTTCCTGGGCTTTTTAAGAATATGAATTCCGTAAGTGAATTCGTCAATGGTGTATTTCACCTTTTTATTTTACTTTTTAGAGGTCTTATTTATGCATACACACACACATGGTCTGGACAAATTATTATGAGTTGGGTTGGGTTGTTTTACCTCTGAGCAGCACTTTTTTGCACACCATGGGCTAAATGGCCAGGTCACATGGACCCCGAAGGCTCAGAGAAGGTTGGGGGAGAGAACTCACTGGAACAGCTGTTGGGAGACAGATGGTAGCCCCCCGTCAAGGCCATCCAGCGTGTTCTTTAACGTGCACAGGGTATGGATTTCCAGCACACGGGGGCACGGCTTAACGTCCCATCCGACGGACGGCGGCCTTTCCAAGCCCATCGGTGTCCCCTACTGACCGTGGGCAGGGCGGGGAATTTTTGCGGAGATAAATCTCAACGCTGACCCAGCTGGGAAAATTATTATGAATACTGCCTAGTTTGAAAGACATGAAACACGACAACGTACACAGAATTTCTTACTGACGTCAGTATTCTTTATCACTGTGAAGTCCTGTAAAAGTCGTAAAGGCATGATGGGAAGCAACGTCCAGTGCAAGCCGTAAGGACATGCGTAAAAAGGCTGATCGTACTGACTTCGAAAAGCGGCCTATCATTGGAGTGCGATGGGCAGGATCATCCGTAACGGAGGTGATGGAACTCAGCGGATAATCACGGGGCACAATATCCCAAGTGTATAGATAATGGCAATGGCCTTAAAAAAGCGCCCGCTATCGTGACTAATGCATCGTTCTCCAAATCCTCACGGAGTCAAGGACTACCGAGGTCCAACTTCACTGTATAATTTCGTCCTCCAAACATGTCTCCCTTAACTGCAGCTGCTGCTTTTGACCACTGTAGACCAACTCTAGCAGGTCCTGTTTGAAATTTCTACCCATTTTCCCGATGGCTTTAAGCACACTGTTCATAATCCTAATCCTCACTCTGTCTTTATGCATATGGATAATGTGACCAAACCAACGCAGTCTTTCTCTGCACAATATGCTGCTCAAATGAGGTCGCCGTCTCCTTCATTATATGCAAAGTCAAAGTCAAACCACCTAATTCCCAAAATACTCTTAAACATCTAGACTCAAAGTCATCAAGTTTCATATTATCTTGCGTACAAAAAGTAAAGGCTTCACTATTATAACAAATCCCAGAAACAACCAAACTATTATGCAGCCAAATTTTAGTCATTAAATGTTACTCCCATTCCCGGATCTAGAAAAAAATTGACGAGGAGGGGGAGGGGGTTATGATTCATCCCTAATTATGTCTTCTTTTTACTTTCCAAAGATTTTAAAGTCCAAACAGAAATTCTTATTCTTTTGTTTATCTCATATCGCATATCGCAAGTATCTATCAATCAGCTCCTGAAATTTATTTCAATTCGGAATTTTCCACATTACATGATTTTCCGAAACCCAAAAATTTTTAGAGAAAGTCTTTTTCTTGGGTTGGGTTGTTTTACCTCTGAGCGGCACTTTTTTGCACACCATGGGCTAAATGGCCAGATCACATGGACCCCGAAGGCTCAGAGAAGGTTTGGGGGAGGAGACCCACTGGAACAGCTGTTGGGAGACAGATGATAGCCTCCCGTCAAGGCCATCCAGCGTGTTCTTTAACGTGCACAGGGTATGGCTCTCCCGCACACGGGGCCATGGCTTAACGTCCCATCCTACGGACGGCGGCCTTTCCAAGCCCATCGGTGTCCCCTACTGACCGTGCGCAGGGCGGGGAATTTTGCGGAGATAAACCTCAACGCTGATCCAGCTGGGACTCGAACCTGGGAACTACAGGTTACGAGCCTGGCACGCTACCGACTGAGCCACCCCCGCCCCAAAGTCTTTTTCTCCATTCGTTTCTGTTAATACAGTCCGTTGTGCCATCGCTTTCCTTCGATTATGATTTTTTTGGTTTACCTCTAACTCTTCTTCCTTTGGGGTTCCATTCTTGAATCATTTTAGGAATTCTTCTTCCATCCATGCGTTCCTTCATCAATATGCTTCTGCTCCATGTAATAGCATGATGTTCGAAGGATTGGAATTCGGGATTGGGTTCGATTGGAATTCGGAGGATTGGGTTCGATTGGAATTCGGAGGATTGGGTTCGATTGAAATTCGGTACAATTGCGAAAATAACTTTCTTTTTTTATAATCATGTTTTTCCTTCATAGAATTGAATTCAGCAATCCTATAGCTTTCTTAACATTTTCTTTTTCTATTTCATCTGACGATCCATCAGTTTGAGCTATTGATTTCAGATGATTAAACTTGTCTGTAGGTTTTATTGTGCTATTTTTAATCCCTGTTTCTGCAGCTTGGTTTGTACTCAATAATCTTTTTTAATTAATATTAAAATCCCATTTTCTCTGTTCTTCTAGTAACTTTCGAAAGAGAACATTCTCATTTTCACCGTCTTGAGCAACAGATGGTGTAAATTTGAATCTTTTTGAATCGGTCATTTTCTTCACCAATTATTTAGGACACTTCTATGAACAATTTAAGCAACGTTGGAGACATTTTAAATCCTTGAAGACTTTTGGTTGTGCTCAATTCCGTAGATTAATTAACGTTTACTCTGCATCTATTGTTTCCATATGATCTTATAATACTATTAATAAGTGATTTGTTGACGTCAGTCTCTTCCATAGCTTTCCAAAAACGTTTGCTACTCAAACTATCATATACTTTTTCAAGATCTATAAAAAATCTTCTATTATCTATAAAATTCTTAATATATTCTTAATATTATCTTAATACATTTATATATAAAATTCTTATAATATTCTTAAATCTATAAAATTTTGCAATCTTTGTAATTCCTTTTCCTTCGCTTATTTCAACATTCTTCTAATATCTGTTTCATAAAGTTTTGGGCGATGCACAATTTTCTTGCTCTAAGTCGACATTGCTCTTCTGAATTATTAAACTCCATTTCCAGCTTAATTCTAAAAATTGTCTTAAGAATTCTTGTTGTGGGATTAGTTACCCAAATCTTCTGTAATTAAAGCAATTTTTCCGGTCTCCCTTTTTAAATATCGATGTAATGTAACGAAGTCTCGTGTATTCTGACATTTTCTCCCCCTTTAAAATGCCTTTGATTAATTCAGTTATTAATAGACTAATTTTTTCTCCCTCTATAATTGTAAGGTTTCCTAATTAATCTTCCTTGTCCTGATGCTTCATGACTATTAATCTTTTTAAACCTTTCTTCAATAAATATTTACATATTGACTCCGTTAGGTTCTGTGATGTCTCTAAATTATTTTCTTTTCTCATTAAGAAGTCTCTTTTAAAAATCTGCCCATTTATGCAAGCTGAGATTCAATTTGGCTTTATGTTCAGTGCTCTGACGAAGGTTATTAAGATTAGATCATGATTCTGCATTTCTTATGTAACCGATCTTGTTATTCATATTTGCAGATGTTCTTTCCCACTCTGTGTTTTAAGCTTCCTTGACCTAATATTTAATTAATTTCCTCTTTTCTCTCTCTATGACTTTATCTTCTACATTTTTTGAACTCAGAGAATTAAATATGCTCTTTTCTTTAATATTTCTCCTTATTTTATCAATAAAACCATCTATTACCAAACTACTTTTTTTCTTCGAAATTTTCCAGAACTGCACATTCTATTTTTTTTATTATATCACACAGATAATCATAGTTGTCTCTAGAGAAGATTCTTGAAGTTTTTCGTCTAGCCCATATTTTCTAAACTTAAATTTCTGTTCTGATAAATCCACTGGGAGGTAATATCGGCTTTAACCAAACGATGATTAGATCCACTGTCCATCCCTATAGAAAACCGTACAGTCGCTCAAAAAAAATATCCGAACACTATGGTTGATTACAGAATTCAGAAAAAATATCTGTCAATGATTTTTTTTTTTAGAAATTAGGTAATCTCTACCATAAATCTCTACATAAATCACATCTCTACCATAAACTGAGTTCAGCCACAAATGTCCAATTTTCAATATTTCTTTCATTACTTGGAATCGAAACCCATGCTTTTGTTCTATTTCTTTTACCTACTCCCCTCCATAAATGAAAGTAGTGGATGTAATGCGAGTGGCGTTCAAAACGTTCTTGACATGCAGGGTGAATATCCAGGATAGGGTAACTATTTGATTTTTTCCTGGTCCAGAGAGGCCGTAACTTGTCGGGTTTTGTGAGCACTGGCATTGTCGTAAAGAAGAAGAACTCTTGGCACGATTGTTATAAGACGTTTCTCCTTCATCTCCTTAATCATTTCGGGCAAAATATTGTTGGTGTGGTATTTATCATTTACAGTTATTTTTTCGGGTAAGGTGTCCACGGCTATCGCTCCTTGGGAATTGAAAGAAATTGTGAATATCCTCTTCCATGAGGGAAGGTTTTATCGAAGGATTTGGAGACGCGGTTCATATTTCTCAACTCAAACATAGTTGTCGATCTTTTCTGGGAATTGTACAGTAAAAAAACCACGTCTCATCACCTGGGACAATGTTTGTTAACCGTTTGGGGACCACTAGGTTTAAACAATCCCAGCATCTCCTTGCTCGAGTCGATTCTAGCTCGTTTTTTGCTGTTCTGTCAGTTTGTGGGGTACCCATTTGGCACAGATCGTTCGGAACTTTTAATGCTGATGAACAGTATTCCTCGCTGACATCCAAACTTATTACCTAAACGGTAATGAGTGGGTTTTCCTTAATGAGTTCACGAACAGCAGCGATGGTTCTCTCCTTCACGGTCTCCTCCCGCCATCCTGCACGAGGAGATCTTCGAAGCTCTGCCGTCCTTCTCTGAAATTGCCATCCATTCCTTAACAGCGCCATATGAACAGACATGATACCCATATACTTGTGATAAATCAGCATGAATTTTTTTCGCGTCGTCTCCAAGCAACAACGCACAGATTTTGAAGACCAAACTGAGCGAAGAGAGAATTGATGATGCGGCCTTTTTCTTAACAACATAATCACAAATTTAGACAATCTTTCAAACAAGTCGTAGCTCGTTAACTTCGGAGAATCTAGTGCAAATATACGGACACGTGAAGAACTTTTGAACGTCCTTCGTAATCTTCCCCATCGCCTTTATTGTTTGTCTCAGATAATGCTATCATATCTAACTTATAATGTGATAATTCATTTAAAAGTAGTTCTTTTTATTGCACCCAACCCTGAACATTCACACATCCAAAAATCATTTTCCTTTTCCGTTTACTATTTTGTTGCTCATGAGTCATTATTTTGTTATTAGTCTTGGGTCGTTCAATAAATGTTGAATTTTCTTGATGAGTGAGGTTCTGGTGCATTGCATCAATCTTCATCTTTGAAGGCCAGTTAGTTTCGTTTATTTTCACATTAATTTCAAATTGCTTACGATAATTTTGAATAAATTAATGATATCTTTTAACACTTGCACTTTTAATAGTTGCGTCATCATTACCATGCACAATGAAGAACTTTTTCAGTTGTGAAGTGCAGAGGACAATGTTAAGTGGAGCGTAACTGAAATGCTACACTGTAGCTTCTTAATAATTTACATTTATTTAAAAATAAAAATACAGTGAAATGACAGTATAACCAAAGTCAGAATAACGAAAATTTGCTACGTATCAAATGTAAAGACGTTCATGTTAGCGAATGCCACTATAATAAAGGGTTGGGTCGTTTTACCTCTGAGCGGCACTTTTTTGCACACCATGGGCTAAATGGCCAGGTCACAAGGACCCCGAAGGCTCAGAGAAGGTTGGGGAAGGGGACCCACTGGACAGCTGTTGGGAGACAGATGGTAGCCTCCCGTCAAGGCCATCCAGCGTGTTCTTTAACGTGCACAGGGTATGGCTCTCCCGCACACGGGGCCATGGCTTAACGTCCCATCCGACGGACGGCGGCCTTTCCAAGCCCATCGGTGTCCCCTACTGACCGTGGGAAGGGGGGGATTTTGCGGAGATAAATCTCAACGCTGACCCAGCTGGGACTCGAACCTGGGAACTACAGATTACGAGCCTGGCGCGCTACACACTGAGCCACCCCCGCCCCCCACTATAATAAAACCATCAGTTCAATAAAACAAAAATTTATTCCGATAGAAAAACCTATGACCAACACGTGAATTTTTAAAAACAAAATCCTTAAGCAATATACACAATGTACATTTCAGTATATGGCAACGCTGCAATGATTTAAAAGTTGTGAAATACCTAACCAATCACAGCTTTATGAATCACGTGCTATTGTACATTGCTGCCGGGCACGCATTTTTGTCGATCTCATTGCGTGGCATAGATTCTTTCTACGCATGTGATGGGCATAGCGCTTTAAAGTGGAGTTGCCATATTTTCCTAGCGTCAAATGGGATTTTCAAACTTGGAGATCTACGCGATTCTGCTCTCATTGCATTTTAAGTAACGGTAACGCCAGCGAAAATGTTATTTAAAAGCAGTTCCAGATCATGCGTTTTATTTTATCGTTCGTTAAATTTAATTATTGTTATATTTTTTCTTTACTATTATTGTTCTGATTAAGATGTTAATTTGTTTAATTTCGCTACTAGCAGCCAATATGGCGCGAAGTCTTCGTCAGTTTCGTAATATTCCTGACAATGTGTTGCAGAGTTGCATCATCATTTAAGAGTTTATGACAGATTATTGTTAGGACATACAGTTGAAAAAATTACTGACAATTTAAAAACTCTAATACACATTAAATTTTTTCAATAATGATTATCTTGTAGTATATACAGCTGGATCAGCTTTAAGATTTATCTCCTTAAAATTCCCAGGTTCGAGTCCCAACTGTGTCAGCGTTTAGATTTATCTCCGCAAAATTACATGCCCACGGTCAGTAAGGGAGACCGATGGGCTTCGAAAGGCCGCCGTCCATCGGATGGGACGTTAAGCCGAGACCCCGTGTGCGGGAGAGCCTTATCCTCCTGGCTATTTAGCCCATGGTGTGCAAAAAAAGTGCCGCTCAGAGGTAAAACAACCCAAACATTTTGTAGTATATAACTATTATAGCGCGTTTTTCATTGCTTTTCAGTATAACGAATATACTCTTGTCACCAGTCTACTGGGTTGGGTTGTTTTACCTCTGAGCGGCACTTTTTTGCACACCATGGGCTAAATGGCCAGGTCACATGGACCCCGAAGGCTCAGAGAAGGTTGGGGGAGGGGACCCACTGGAACAGCTGTTGGGAGACAGATGGGAGCCTCCCGTCAAGGCCATCCAGCGTGTTCTTTAACGTGCACAGGGTATGGTTCTCCCGCACACGGTGCCACGGCTTAAGGTTCCATCCGACGGACGGCGGCCTTTCGAAGCCCATCTGACCGTGGGCAGGGAATTTTGCGGAGATAAATCTCAACGCTGACCCAGATGGGACTCGAACCTGCACCAGTCTACTGACATTTCACTCTAGTTTCCGATGGTAAAAAACAAACAGTGAATTAAACAACCAGACCACAATTATTTCTTCAGAGAGAACAATAAATAGTTACGCTAAAACTCGAATATTCACATCTCAATCTGCTGTTACATCTGTTACAGAGGTTATGAAAGCTAACGATCATTTCAGCATCATATTAACAACTGTTTATCATTCGAAGAACCTATGACAGCCAGAAGCTGCAAAACTTATAAAAAGTCTCTTGTGATATCGTAAGTGCAGAAGACTGGTGATGTCGGGGCGGGGGTGGCTCAGTCGGTAGCGCGTCAGCTCGTAATCTGCAGTTCCCAGGTTCGAGTCCCAGCTGGGTCAGCGTTGAGATTTATCTCCGCAAAATTCTCCGCCCTGCCCACGGTCAGTAGGGGACACCGATGGGCTTGGAAAGGCCGCCGTCCGTCGGATGGGACGTTAAGCCGTGGCCCGTGTGCGGGAAATCCATACCCTGTGCACGTTAAAGAACACGCTGGATGGCCTTGACGGGAGGCTACCATCTGTCTCCCAACAACTGTTCCAGTGGGTTCCCTCCCCCAACCTTCTCTAAGCCTTCGGGGTCCATGTGACCTGGCCATTTAGCCCATGGTGTGCAAAAAAGTGCTGCTCAGAGGTAAAACAATCCAACCCAACTGGTGATGTCATCATTAGATCTCATCTACTCTAAAACGTTAGCTCACATTTTATATAATCTAGTTAAATAACCAGTCTAAAAGAGAAATATTAATAAGAATCAACAGCAGAAAAACTGGCAAGATGTTATAAACAGAGAATCAGCATCGTGGAAATGCAGTTTTAGTTAATGACCTCTTTTAACACTTCCCATGCCCAATGAAGAATGTTTTCCGTTCTAAAGTGGAGATGACCGTGTTATCTGTAATCGAAAGGAGTGTTACTGATACGCTACACTGTAAATATCGTAACAGAATGGGCAAGGTTACCGATCAAGGCCGCTGGTGCATCAAGGCCGATAAGAAAAACGAGTAATGTGTACAGTTCATAACGGTAATGAAGTTGTTTGTGCAATCCCTGTCGATAAAACTACGCTGAGGCGGCACAAGGTTGTCATTTTGACACACATTCGAGAACGTCAGGAGAAACACCCTTTAAAAGTCTTTTCCTGTGTATCAAAGGCTAAGTTAAAAAGAAAAACTTGTCTAACACTGAATTTAACAAAAATCGTATTAACCACTCTCTTTGGCAAGGAAATGGATGTGAACAGATTGTTAATTAATCTCGTTTAATTGCCTCGTTGTGGTTTGGGAATGCATCTTAGGTTGAGTTATTTTATCCTAATACCACTTTTGCGCTCACAATGGGCTCAATGACCAGGTAACAAAGACCCCAAAGCTCAGCGTCAGGTTGGAAAAGAGTAGAGGACAGATGAGTCATATAACATGTTCTCTAATGTTCACAGTTCTCCTCTATATACGACTGAGTCACGGCTTAACACCCATTCGAGGGACGGCAGCATTTCCAAGACCTTTAGTGTCCCCATTTTCACGAACGCTAAAACGGGAGATAGCGGAGAAAATCTCAAGGCAGGTTCAGTTTGGATTCGAAATGAAGAACATCAACAACCGCAAAGCATCCATAAGATAGCTAAGATGACAAATATATATATCCTTTGGGCATCTTAGATATCTTCTGGATATTTTGTGGATGTAGTGGTTGTGGGGACTGAGGCAATCTCCTGTCTCCATTGGAGATCGCAAGAAATTGTTTCGTACTTAAATGCATCCCAGCTAATATTCACTGCTTCTGTATTGTGAAAATGAAATTTCTTCGAGAATTAAATCTTCGAGCAGTTAACGGAGTATTGTTAATTACCTAATGCTAATGTTTTTAAAGTCGGATTATTTTTTAAGTTTCTTTCCCTCTGCCGTTCCTGTTTGAAAAGAAATCAATGAAGGAGTTGATTTCGCTATAAAAAAATATTAACAATTCAGACAGTCGTGTTGTACTTTCACAGTCATTTTACCGTGACGAAGATTGCTTGTTCTCCTATTATTGTGTAGGCTTTCCCAGACAAACGAGGTAAGTATATCAAGGTCGACAAGTATCCAACTGCCGAACAGAGATCTCTGGCAAGTTGTGCAAAGTACTCATGGACAACAAGCTTTTGTTTCAAGCTTTCTCATTCCTGTGTGTCACGCCTGTCTCTTTTGGCCGTCACGTGTTATGATTATTGAAATAAAGGAACTTTTCCACGATACATTGCACTATATTGACATCAAAATAAACACTATATCACAAAAACACTGATGCTTCCACGCTATCTGAATGGGAAGCGACATTCAAAACTCCTTAACTTTGAAATAAGTTTTAATGAAAAAATGTACCTGAGATTGTTTGAAGATCTCACTGAAATTTCTCTAACCTTCCTCAATATTCACTTAATATTTAAGGAATTGTGGAAGCTGAAACACTCAACTGTTACTTCTGCTATTCATGAAAATTTGCTTCAAAAAATAAAACTCAGTTGTTTGCAGAAATCATTCACTAACATAAATGTAATATTTAAAGTTTCAACAACGTTTTTTTTTGCAGTTTTCATCAGTTTCGAGGAGAAAAAAATGCTCTGAAAGAGTGTGAATGCAGCATCTGCTGTTAAATGTTCCAGCGGCAATAATTATTTTAATTTTAAGGAATATTTTTGAATTTTAAGATTTACATAGATCTCAGTAAGTGATTTAGAGTACATATCTGATCTGAGTTGAATATTTTCCACTCAGATCAGATATGTACTCTAAATCAACAATAAACATGACATGTTTATTGTTGATTTAGAGTCTCTAATCAACAAATAACATGAGATGAAAACAATTTGTAATAAGCTCACTTTTATAAACAGAATGCTTCTTCGTCTCCGCACATTTTCACTTATTTTATTTAATGCATTTTACACACTATATTTTATACCAAGTGTGAACAAACTCCGGCAGATTTAACATATCATCTGGCACGTGTGAAAAACAGAAAATAATCATTTTTAACCTGGATTAATAAAGCGAATGGTACCCCCTTACACAAAGCACAGATGTAACCAGAAGCTCTATTGGGCTTGTCCTCGTTTCTCATTCAACATACAAACACATACACAGGAATATGCCAACTGGCAGACGCGTATTTAGAGGGGGAGGGGTCGCTTAAGGTGCTAAATCACTCCCCCTAAATCTTTGAAAGCTCTAATTTGGAAAATCCTAAAACTATTCGGAGAGGTGGTTCAAGGGTTTGACGAAAACGCCTTGTTCACTGAAATTAATTTAAAGGATATTATGGTAGGAGCAACTTGTTAAGGTATAGACATTGGGGATTTTCTACTTCCTATTTTTAACTTGCAACCGTGAGAGAATAAACACAAAGTAAGACTATAGTCAATAAGCGATGAAATGATGAATTTCTGAAATTGTGCACTTCTCAGCCACCAGTGCAGACAGAATGCATGTTTCAACAACGGGTTGTTCAACAAGGGGAACTTTTAGAATTCTAGTACTGATAATAGTAGTAAAAAATCATTTAACTTCATAATCATCATCCTCAAGAAGCCCTGGGCTATGGAGGTACAACCAGAACGTGCAATTTAGTTCTCCAAGCAAGTCTATCCTGAGCTACATCTACTGCATCTGGCCACTGCACACCAATTCTAATATGGTCCTGTTTGATATTGTCTGCCCACCGCATCCCCCTCCTTTCTGAAGCCTTTACGCACACTGTTCATAACCCTATTCGCCAATCTATAATTATCCATACGGGCAATATGGCCAAACCAACGGAGTCTCTCTCTGCACAATATGCTGCTTAAAGGAGGTTGCAAACTCCTTTGCCTAACCTCATCATTAGTTACAAAGTTGAACCACCTAATGCCCAAGATACTGCGTAAGCATCTGGAATCAAAAGCATCTAGTTTCCTGTTATCTTGTTTACAAAGTGTCCAAGTTTCACTACCATAACTAACCCTAGAAAGAACCAAACTATTATACAGTCTAATTTTAGTCTTTAGGTGTATACGCCTATTTCTCCACATTCTCCATAGATTCTTAAAAGTCCCGGCAGCAATCCCTATTCG
Source organism: Ryuthela nishihirai (assembly GCA_038380435.1). Lineage (NCBI taxonomy): Eukaryota > Metazoa > Arthropoda > Arachnida > Araneae > Heptathelidae > Ryuthela > Ryuthela nishihirai. The sequence continues at coordinate 39,823,046 of JAWZYU010000011.1, read as the reverse complement.
TCTGTTAATCTCATGCCGCACATCACCATTATCTGTTACATAGCTCCCAAGATAATTAAACTGTGACACCTGCTCAAGACTGCAACCATTCAGATTAACTGAATCACAGCCTGTCTGACCAATTTTCATCACTTTAGTTTTCTCTCTGTTCATAACCAAACCTACTCTACTACCAGTCTCATCAACAGCTCGAATGAAAGAGTTCATCTCATCCATATCATTTGCCAAAAGGGCTAAATCATCAGCATAATCTAAATCAGAAATTTTTGTATCTCCAGTCCATTTAAGGCCAAAATCTTTCCCTTGAAGTGACTTTCGCATAACATAATCAATAACCAAGCTAAAGAGAAAAGGAGACAAAATGCACCTTTTGTCGAACACCAGAAGTAATTCTAAACCAATTGCTACAAGCCTTACCAACTCTCACACACGACTCAGTGTTATTATAGAGAGCTTTCATTATGTTAACTAACTTGTCTGGTATACCATATGATTTCACAATCAACCACAAATTATGACGATCAACAGAGTCGAAAGCGTTTTTGAAATCAACAAAGCTAGCAACTAAAGGTTTCTGAAACTCTAAACATTTCTCAAGATCTGCCTAAGTGAAAATATCTGATCTACACATCCCCTACCACTTCTGAATCCACATTGCTCTCATCACGCAATTGACTGTCAACCAGATTCTTAATTCTATTAAGCACAATCATGGAAAGAACTTTACCTGGGACAGAGAGTAGGCTGATACCCCTACAGTTATCACAGGAACTGCGATCACCTTCTTTGAAAATAGGGATAACAATATTCTCTGGTAATATCATTAGGAACCATGCCTTTATCATAAAAGATATTCAAAATTTCAGTCATCCAAGTGGTAACCGAAACATTCCCAGCTCTAAGCATTTACGTAATAATTTCATCTACCCCTGGAGTTTTATGAAGTTTAAATTTAGAAATAGCCAAAATAACTTCAGAATGTGCTATAGGGCCAACATTAAAGCCACCAATGCATCTATCATCATTGCAAAAAATGGGAGTAGAACTAACCACATTGTTTAGAACATCACTGAAATGCTCAGCCCACCTAGCCATGACAGAATCCTCACCTTCTATAACCTTACCTTGTTTATCCTTCAAACCCTGTATACCTGTTCGTTTTCTACCACACAAAACATTAACTATCTGGTACAGCTTTCTGCTGTTGTGCTGTCTAACTGCTTCCTCGGCTTTGTCAGCCAAACCATCAAGCCAAAGATTCTTATCAGCATCTAACTGGTCCTTTATACGTTTATTAAGAGTTCTGTAATGCTTTCTATTAGGACTAGTAGGGTATTGATTAAGGACATTTCTGCAGTTCTTTCTTTCCGAAATAAGCTCAAGTGCCTTATCACTCAGATAATTCTGCCTCCTCTGCTACTTTTTTTCCTAAAAGAGTACTGTTAGTGTCCAAAAAAGCCTGTTTAAAATGATCCCATTCTTCCTCAACTTCAGTAGTAAGCATACCATGATTGTCATAATGACTAAGTAACCTATCATGGTAAGCTTTAGCTATAATTGGGTCTTTCAGAGATTCACTATTAAAAGTAAAATTTTTAACCCTACCACAACACTTTTTAAGTTTAAGTTACAAGAAACTTTTAACAAGGTAATGATAGATCCAATTTCAGCTCCCCTATATGACCTGGTATTCCTAACAGAACTAGCCCATTTGCTATTAATTAATATATAATCAATCATATTCTTATGCAGCCCATCAGGTGAAACCCATGTGTACTTATGTATGTCGCGGTATTTGTAATAATTGTTAGTTATTCTGAATCCATTGAGTTTACTTACCTGTAGAAGACATTGTCTATTGCCATTGCAGCTACCAATACCAAAAGGGCCTATTACTCCTCCCCACAGGTCAGAGTCAGTATCAACTTTGGCATTGAAGTCACCTAAAACAAAGGTAATATCTCCTTTCTTGACAGAATTCAAAATATCCTGAAGTTGTTCCTAAAACCTATCCTTTTCATCCTCATTGGCATCCTCAGTGGGGCCATAACAGCAGATAACATTCAAGTCTTTAACGCTTGTCTGAAATTTTGCTGTAAGAAACCTTTCATTAATGCACTCATATCCTAGAAGAGCATCACTAGCTTGTCTGCTGAGAAGCAGACCCACGCCTTGGTGATGCTTATTGTCGTCCCTCCCTGAAAAGAGAAATTGAAGATTATTTTTAAGAATCTGACCTTATCTGTCCATCTGGTCTCTTGCAAGCGGAGAATATCTAAATTATAATGGTGGAATTCTTGTGTGAGGACATCAAGAGAAAAAGTTCTGTGCAGAGTCCTCACATTCCAACTACCTATGGAGAGAAAATGGTTAGTAGGATGTCTAAAGAAACTATGTTTATTGAGAGAGGGAATTCCGACAATATCAAACAGCCCCCTAATCGCAGACATGGGGCAAAGACCCGTTCCCCCACCACTAAAGACTGAAGCCATCTACACTGGAAGACTTTCTCCAATGTAGAATTTGACGATGCCAATAGAAGCAAAGAGTTCAGGTGCCTGCGATGACTTCTGCTCAGGATTATCCACCAGCTGATAAACATATCCTGTGAATCTATTCACTTGGGGCTGTCAACCCACAAACAAACAGAAAACACAGCGGAAGATTTTCCCTCCACAGAAGCCCACCAGTGCAGCAAAATCAGGATCCATAATCAAGCTCAGAGCCATATATCTGTTCCGTCCAGTGGGTTTATATGGTCAGCACCAGGACCCTGTGTGGTTGACCACTCCTCAGCAGGGTAGAAAAAAAAGAAAAGTAGCCATAGTTGTCCAGATCAGTAGGCCACATTAATCTGGCAGCCCTCCCGTTCCGTTCGCTTCCACAAGAGAGTATCTCTTTTGAAAGGTACTATCGGTGTGCACCACGAGAAGGCGGGGTCGGACATTAGGTGCTTGGCCTGCCGGTTCTATGCATCATCACAGGGGATTGGTTCATAGCTCTCCTTCCAGTGACTACCTAGCTACCATTTACAGACCAACATTTAACTTAGTTATATTTTATGAATTTTTCCAAGAAATTTTTAAAGACCTGTAAAATGGAGGGGAAAATGTTATACTGCATTGGAAATTCAGTCTCTTCTCCCCCCCCCTTACATTTCTTGCGCTCGATGATGTTTGTTGCCCCTCACCCCCCCACCCCCCCCGGGAGCCGCGGTTGGCTCAGTCGGTAGCGCGCCAGTCGTAATCTGCAGTTCCCAGGTTCGAGTCCCAGCTTGGTCAGCATTAAGATTTATCTCCGGAAAACACCTCTATCTGCCCACGGTCAGTAGGGGACACCGATGGGCTTGGAAAGGCCACCGTCCGTCGGATGGGACGTTAAGCCGTGACCCCGTGTGCCGGAGCGCCATACTCTGTGCACGTTAAAGACCACGCTGGATGGCCTTGACGGGAGGCTACTATCTGTCTTCCAACAGCTTTTCCAGTGGATCCCCTCCCCCAACCTTCTCAGAGCCTTCGGGGTTCTTGTGACCTGGCCATTTAGCCCATTGTGTGCAAAAAAGTGCCGCTCAGAGGTAAAACAACCAACCAAAAAAAGCCCCTCTCCCTCGATTTTTTTTCTAGATCCGGGACTGCTAAGAACAGATGTGTTTGCATAAATAAATTACACAGTGAGAACTCCGTAGCCTTTGGCTCTTGAAGATTTTGTACGTACAAAAACGAAAAAGAAAAAGCACATCTAATCAAATATAGTGGCAACAACAAATAGTCAACTCATTTTTTCACTGAATTATATGAGGAGAATAGCCCCCTTCCGCCATAGTTCCCACTCAAATTCTTCCTCTGTTCTAGTGTAGCTGGCCCATTTTCAGATCTATTCATATTAAGTGAAAGCAAACATCAAAATTTATACAGAACAATATACTGTATAAAAAATAAAATAAATAAAATAAATACCCCCTCAAACAGCTGCTTGCCACAGAGGTCTGACAGGAGCCTGTTAGTTTATATGGCACAGTAGAAGGTCTGAGAGGATGGCAGGACCTCAGCAGAAAAACGACACATACATCCATGCCTTACCCGGGGTTCGAACCCAGGTAATAAAAAAATTATAAACATTTGTAAAGTGTATATATATATATATTTGGGTTGGGTTGTTTTACCTCTGAGCGGCACTTTTTTGCACACAATGGGCTAAATGGCCAGGTCACATGAACCCTAAAGGCTCAGAGAAGGTTGGGGGAGGAGACCCACTGGAACAGCTGTTGGGAGACAGATGGTAGCCTCCCGTCAAGGCCATCCAGCGAGTTCTTTAACGTGCACAGGGTATGTCTCTCTCGCACACGGGGCCACGGCTTAACGTCCCATCCGATGGACGGCGGCCTTTCGAAGCCCATCGGTGTCCCTTACTGACCGTGGGCAGGGAATTTTGCGGAGATAAATCTAAACGCTGACCCTGGAACTTGGGAACTACAGATTACGAGCCTGGCGCGCTACCGACTGAACCACCCCCGCCCCATATATATATATACTGTATATTGCATATACAGTATATATATTATGAAGATATAAAGTGTGAGTATTAGTAGGTGTTAGTTATTCTCAAACCATTAATGCAATTTTCACCTGAAGTAAAACAACAACTGCTTAAATCATGATGCAAGAAGGAACAAAAATTATCGTATGCACTAAGAAATGGAAAAACAAATAGGTCACAGCAGCAAATGATTTCTTCATTGCTTCGATTATTTTTTTTTGGCTCGTGATCTTGAATAAAAGAGAGGAACAGAAAGAGACAAGCTGACTGGTCAGGGACCAAGAAGCAGACATTTCCTGAATCATTTTATCTCTCATTACCATCCTAAAAACGACCTAACATCATAATCGAACAGCCTAGTAATAGCCTACATAATAATTCAATAGCCTCGTGCGTCTACGGCCTCCTTCTCCAGACTGCACGAGGGTGTGAGGTGGACGTGCAGAGCAACAGCTCGCGGATTAACCGATTGTTACCACTACACACGTTTTCCGTGGCCTAATCTGATAGACAGGATTTATGTGTCACCGAAACTCTGCTTGAATAATGTCATTTGGGAAGGTTAATTACATATCTAATGCGCGGGATTACAACTGATAGTATTTTGCCCATGAAACGTTGATTTTTTTTTTTCATTTTTTGGATTTCTTTTGAATAAGATTGCTTAAAGAAATTGTTGCAGTCAGTTTTGGGTCAGGTACGTCTCATGTGAAGTTTGTTTTCTACAAAAGATAGGAAAAGAAAGATGACGCCTTCCTGTCTGAATTGCGACAGTTGGTGGCGGCTCGATCTGCTTCATTTTTCGGTACGAATGAAAAAAGTTTGCATTCTTGTTTCTTGAAATGACGCTAGTGAAAAGAAGTTCCATACTAATATAAATATTATTTCACGGATGTTTTACCCCTGAGAGGCATTTTTTCGCACACAATGGCCTAAATGTCCAGGTTGGGTTGTTTTACATCTGAGCGGCACTTTTTTGCACACCATGGGCTAAATGGCCAGGTCACATGGACCCTGAAGGCTCAGAGAAGGTTGGGGGAGGGGACCCACTGGAACAGCTGTTGGGAGACAGATGGCAGCCTCCCGTCAAGGCCATCCAGCGTGTTCTTTAACGTGCACAGGGTATGGCTCTCCCGCACACGGGGCCACGGCTTAACGTCCCATCCGACGGACGGCGGCCTTTCCAAGCCCAGCGGTGTCCCCTACTGACCGTGGGCAGAGGGGGGAATTTTTGCGGAGATAAATCTCAACGCTGACCCAGCTGGGACTCGAACCTGGGAACTACAGATTACGAGCCTGGCGCGCTACCGACTGAGCCACCCCCGCCCCAAATGTCCAGGTTACAATGATCCCAAGGGCTAAGAGAAGGTCGGGGAATGGGACTCACTGGGCAGCTCTTAAGAGACAGATGGTAATCTCCCGTCAAGACCATCCAGCGAGTTCTATAATGCGCACAGGGTATGGCTCTCCCGCACACGGGTCCACGACTTTACGTCCCATCCGACGAACGGCCATCCAAGTCCATCGGTGTCCCTTATTGACCGAGGGAAGTGCTGGAGTTTTAAGGAGATAAGTCTCAACGCTGGCTCACGAGGAACTCGATTGCATCACTTACTCCCACCCCCCCTCTTTTTTTTTTTTTTTTCTAGACGGGGCCTGTATATGCGCATACGAAAAAAAAATCGTTTGAATGTTGGGAATTGAACTACAAACCATTCATTTTAAGGTCTTTCGTGTTAATCCGGCTTAGTAATATTATCGTCAAAAAATCCCAATGTAAGGGAATAATTTCAAAAAATTCGCAACCCCTTTAACTGTAGACGCCGCTCTGTACGCATTCTTCCTAATTACTTTTCTTTATTCGGAATATTAATAAAAAGAGATATAAATTAGGAAGAAGCCATCAAAATTCTGACTAAATATTATGACTTTTTAATTTGAAAAAAAAGTGAGTTTTTAATTCTAAGTCCTAGTCATTAATTTTTAGTGATCGCCATTACCATCTGTACTTTTATCGTAGTCAAAATCCATATTAAACTGAAAAGCAATTAAAATAATAAAAAAAGGAAATTTCCAATACAACAAATGAAGGAATGAAATTGCAATGAACACATTGCTTCTAATCGTCACATTGAAATCAAAAATTAACTAACAAGTCAATCATTCCTGGTGAGTATGAAACGCTTAGACTGAATGAGAAAAGAATGTTTCGACAGCTGAACGTGCTACAATGAACCGTGATGTGTTTCGTCTTGATGCTCGCGTGAACTACAGCGTGAGAATTACGTCACCAACTATTTCGAACGAACTTGTCTTAAAAAAGAATAAGTTGTCGCAATGAAGAGGAAATTAAGAGTATGAAGAAAGACGTAGTTTGTTTTAGTCTGTGTGGTATAGTTAAAAGAAGAAACGTTTTTATTTGGTGTGTTTGCAGGAGATTAAATAAGTTTATTAGTGTTGATCCTGTTAGCGGACTGCAAGAAAAAGAAGGGTGCTTTATATATTTAAAAATGTGGCTGAGGAGGTCATGCGTTAGTCGAGCAAACAGAGCTGATCTCAACTTTTCTGTAGGAGTTGGGTTGTTTTACCTCTGAGCGGCACTTTTTTGCACACCATGGACTAAATGGCCAGTTCACATGGACCCCGAAAGCTCAGAGAAGGTTGGGGGAGGGACCCACTGGAATAGCTGTTGGGAGACAGATGGTAGCCTCTCGTCAAGGCCATCCAGCGTATTCTTTAACGTGCACAGGGTATTGCTCTCCCGCACACGGGGCCACGGCTTAACGTCCCATCCGACGGACGGCGGCCTTTCCAAGCCCATCGGTGTCCCCTACTGACCATGGGCAGGGCGGGGAATTTTGAGGAGATAAATCTCAACGCTGACCCAGCTGGGACTAGAACCTGGGAACTACAGATTACGAGCCTGGCGCGCTACCGACTGAGCCACCCCCGCCCCTTTCTGTAGGAAGAGTTCATCATTATATTTAGTTGTTTAGGAATTGGTGAGGTTATTCTCGATAGATTGCAGGTTTGTTCACAAATATGATTGTGTCACTTATCGATTGATGTAAAAGCCTTATACTTTGTGTGTAGATAATAAGAATAGTAACATAGTGTTAAGTTCTTTTTGAAGATTCCTTTTCATTCGGGGTCCATGTGACCTGGCCATTTCATATTTATGAGTTGAGTTTATGTAAATGTTTTCATTCATACTTTTTGTAATAAATTACATTATTTTAGAATTATAATTGCTAAATACTATTTTTTTTAAATGACGCTCAGTTTCTATCCGTTTAATTCATAACAATATTTTACCATTTCAGAAATCTAACACCCTCTAACACTGGGAATTCAAACTAATGGAAGATTCGGTAAACTCGAATTGTAATACCTTACTAATACCTGTCCCTCCCAGAAAGATTTTTTTCGTTTATTTTTCAAAACAAAACTGCCTTTTCGCAGCCCCTAAGGTTATGACAGCAAGTCGCTGCTATCAGCGTAATGTCAACTTCTATGCACCATCAAAATCTGAAATTCATAGATCGAATAGAAATTCCATTTTCAGATTTTAAAATTCTCTAACGTGGAAATTCGAACTATGAGATACGTAAATCACAAGCACGTACACAAAAGATTCACCTCATCTCCAAAGTTTCACTCGCTTCCTCCCCAGAAATTGTTTCCGGATTGCAGAGACCCACGTCGAAAGAACTGAAGGCGAAAAAATAATTGAAAATATTGTTTGACAAGCATCTTGTTTAACTTCATTCCAAAAACAAATATTTCGTAAAGAAATGTGCACAGTGGCTTTATATAGGCCCAGATCTAGAAAATCAAGAAGGGGAAAGCCGATAGACGTAATCGGGTCTGAAAAAATGCAAAACGGGGACGGGGGGCGAGGCGGGTTGGGGAGAAGAGGCTTCGTTTCCGATGCAGTCTTCGTTTCACCCTTCGTTTCACAGGTCTTTAATAAAAACTTTCTTGAAAAAAAAATGCATGAAATAAAAATAGGTTTAATAATTTTTGTCTCTATTACAGTTACTAGCATTCTGAAAGGGGAGAGCATAGCCCCGTGCCTCCCCCCACAGATGCAGCCCTGGCTTTACACAGAGCGGAGCCCTGAAAAAATACTGCTCTTTAACTTACCAGGAGGGTGGGTTGGGTTGTTTTACCTCTGAGCGGCACTTTTTTGCACACCATGGGCTAAATGGCCAGGTCACATGGACCCCGAAGGCTCAGAGAAGGTTGGGACCCACTGGAACAGCTGTTGGGAGACAGATGGTAGCCTCCCGTCACGGCCATCCAGCGTGTTCTTTAACATGCACAGGGTATGGCTCTCCCGCACACGGGGCCACGGCTTAACGTCCCATCCGACGGACGGCGGCCTTTCCAAGCCCATCGGTGTCCCCTACTGACCGTGGGCAGGGCGGGGAATTTTGCGGAGATAAATCTCAACGCTGACCCAGCTGGGACTCGAACCTGGCGCGCTACCGACTAAGCCACCCCCGCTCCTAACTTATACGAACGAGGTGAACGTGTCCAAAACTGAATGCTTTATTTCGTTTTGGATGAGTTAAGTTGGTGACTGTAATGACTGCGTTCGTCAGTAAAATATATACATTGTGCATGAAATTGGAGTGTGAATGCAGAAAAGAGATTTAGGTGGAACGATCCTGCTGTTAAATATATTCCAGCTGACATAACTCTTTAAATACTGAACGAATATTGCTGCAATTCAAGATTTAGATAGACTTGATTGAGATCTTGAATTTATCTTCGGTTTCATTCCCATAAAATGTTCATAGAATTTTTGGGTTTTTTTCCCCTTCAATAGTTCAGTTTTAAATTTTGTTTCCCATTGAGATGATAAAGTCTTAGTAGAAGTTCAAGGATGTATAGCTGCTTGACTTTAGATCCCATCTGTCGAAAGTCTTATTTTAAGTCAATAAAGATGACAAAGAATTGTCATTAGCATCATAAAGCCAAGTGACGTAGAGATTTCATATCATAAGTGAGAACTCTATGGAGAATCAAAGACAGTAAAATGTAAGCTTCAAGCATGGTTTGAAGGGTTTTTCTTTTGGGTAAGAATATGTCCTAGCATATATACAAGGTAATTCTTCAAAAATTTCGTCTAAGACTCTAGTCGGAAGTTCAAGCACTATATAAATTTTGCAACAAACTAACTCATCATCATCATCATCCTCAAGAAGCCACGGGCTACGGAGGTCCAACCAGATTTTGCGATTTAGTTCTCCAAACACATCTCTCTTGAGCTACATCAGTTGCATCTGGTCACCGTAGACCAATTCTAACAAGATCCTGTTTGATATTGTCTGCTCACCGCATCCTAGGTCTCTCCCTCTTTCTGGCTTTTAGGCACACTATTCATAACGCTATTCGCTAATCTACAGTTAGGCATACGGGCAACATGCCAAACAAACGGAGTCTCTCTCTCTCTGTACAATACGCTGCTTAAAGGAGTTGCCGATTTTTTGCCTAATTCATCATTACTTACAAAGTCAAACCACCTAATGCCCAAGATACTGCATAATCATCTAGAATCAAGGCATTAAGTTTCTTGTTATCTTGTTTACAGAGGGTCCATGATTCACTACCATAACTAAGCCCCAGAAAGAATCAAACTATTATACAGTCTAATTTCAGTCTTTAGGTGTATACACCTATTTCTCCACTCTCCATAGATTTTTAAAAGTCCCGGCAGCAATTCCTATCCGTCTGTTAATCTCATGCCGCACATCACCATTATCTGTTACATATCTCCCAAGATAATTAAACTGTGACACCTGCTCAAGACTGCAACTATTCAGATTAACTGAATCACAGCCTGTCTGACCAATTTTCATCACTTTAGTTTTCTCTCTGTTTATAACCAAACCTACTCTATTATTTTAAAAGTCCGGCAGCAATCCCTATCCGTCTGTTAATCTCATCCGCACATCACCATTATCTGTTACATATCTCCCAAGATAATTAAACTGTGACACCTGCTCAAGACTGCAACCATTCAGATTAACTGAATCACAGCCTGCCTGACCAATTTTCATCACTTTAGTTTTCTCTCTGTTTATAACCAAACCTACTCTATTATTTTAAAAGTCCCGGCAGCAATCCCTATCCGTCTGTTAATCTCATGCCGCACATCACCATTATCTGTTACATATCTCCCAAGATAATTAAACTGTGACACCTGCTCAAGGCTGCAACCATTCAGATTAACTGAATCACAGCCTGCCTGACCAATTTTCATCACTTTAGTTTTCTCTCTGTTTATAACCAAACCTACTCTATTACTAATCTCATCAAAAGCACGAATGAAAGAATTCATCTCACCAACATCATTTGCCAAAAGGGCTAAATCATCAGCATAATCTAAATCAGAAATTTTCCCATCTCCAGACAATTTAAGGCCAAAATCTTTCCCTTGAAGTCAATTTCGCATAACATAATCAATAACCAAACTAAAGAGAAAAGGCGACAAAATGCACCATTGTCTAAAACCAAAAGCAATGTGCTAACAAAATTAATAATTATAATATAATTATAATAAAAATATATATAATAATTATAAATAATTATAATAATATTATTAATAATAAGGCTTGTAGCTAATAAATTGCTACAAGCCTTACCAAATTCTCACCATACGACTCAGTGTTATTATAAAGAGCTATCATTATGCTAATCTTGTGTGTTATGCCATATGATCTCACGATCAACCACATATTATGACGTTCAACAGAGTCAAAAACCTTTTTGAAATCTACAGAGCTAGTAACTACAAGTTTCTCAAACTCTAAACATTTCTCAAGAATCTGCCTAAGTGAAAAAATCTGACAAATACATCCCCTGCCAATTCCGAATCCACACTGGTCATCATGCAATCAATTACCAGATTCTTAATTCTATTAAGCACAATCATGCAAAGAACTTTACCTGGAACAGAAAGTAGGTTGATACCCCTACAGTTATTACAAGAACTGCGATCACCTTTAAAAAAAAATAGGGATAATAATTGTTCTGGTAAAACCCTTAGTGACAATGTCTTTATCATAAAAGATATTCAAAATTTCAGTGAGCCATGTAGTAACAGAAGCATTACTAGCTCTAAGCATATCAGGAGTAATTTCATCTACCCCTGGCGATTTGTGTAGTTTAAGTTCAGAAATAGCCAAAATAACTTCAGATTGTGTTATAGAGCCATCATTAAAGCCACCAATGCATCTATCATCATTGCAAACAATGGGATGAGAACTAACCACATTGTTTAGAACAGTGGTTCTGAACCTTTTATACTTCACGTACTCCCTGGAAATATGTATGTAACTGGCGTATCCCTTATATAGATAGATAAAACTATAGTTATAGTATAATAATGCCACCTTAGCGACTTTTGAGCTCTCACGGGGTACCCCAAATCATTTTACCGCGTACCCCACGTTGAGAACTCCTGTTTTAGGACATCACTGTATGCTTCGTCCACCTAGCTAGGACAGAATCCTCACCTTCTACAACCTTACCTTGTTTATCCTTCAATCCCTGTATACCTGTCCGTTTTCTACCACACAAAACATTAACTATCTGGTACAGCTCTCTGCTGTTGTGCTGTCTAATTGCTTCCTCGGCTTTGTCAGCCAAGCCATCAAGCCAAAGATTCTTATCAGTAGCTAGCTGATCCTTGACACGTTTATTAAGCTCTCTGTAATGCTTTCTATTAGGACTAGTAGGGTATTGATTAAGGACTTTCCTGTAGTTCTTTCTTTCTGAAATAAGCTCGAGTGCTTATCACTCAAATAATTTTGCCTCCTCCGCTCCTTTTTTCCTAAAAGAGTACTGTGAGTTTTAAAAAAAGCCTGTTTAAAACGGTCCCATTCTTCTTCAATTTCAGTAGTAAGCAAACCATAAGATAAATGGGGGTTCTGACTCACAGGAGGCTAATGTTAATCCTATGGGGGAATTCCAATCCAAACAAATCGAAGGAGGCTAATGTTAATCCTATGGGAGAATTCCAATCCAGAAAAATCGAAGGAGGCTAATGTTAATCCTATGAGAGATTTCTAATCCAGAGCTTCGAAGGTGGTTACTGTTAATCCTATATGGGGGGATTTCTAAAAGAGAATCTAGGAGGCTAATGTTTACTCTATAGGAGTATTTCTCATCCAGAGGGGGCAATATTATTTTTACTTGTCGTTTTTACATGCTAAGGCAAAAAAAAAACAGTTACCAACATTGCAAGCTTTATTTTCCATCATGAAAATATACCATACAATCCATCTCTCTTCATTTTCAGAGTCTTAAGCTAGTGGATGAGAAGTGAAACAGTTAACAATCACAGATAAATCACTTTCCGACCTAATCCATTTGATACTAAGGGGGAGACCTGAATACGCATTGCTTTTCCCCAAGCTCAAATAAAATGACAAGAATATTGGGAACAAGTAATGTTTTATCGAATTTCGTGTTAACTCTCATCCTCAAATCTTGCACGTTTACTTAAAGAGGACACATGATAATTATAAATACGTGTGAAATAATTTCAAAATGATTTATATACATCCCAGTGAAACAACTGGAACAGCAAAATTTTCTGTAAAAATAATATTGGCCCCCTCTGGATGAGAAATACTCCTATTGAGTTTACATTAGCCTCCTAGATTCTCTTTTAAAAATCCCCCCCCCCATATAGGATTAACAGTAACCACCTTCGATGCTCTTGATTAGAAATCTCCCATAGGATTAACATTAGCCTCCTTCGATTTCTTTGGATTGAAATTCTCCCATAGGATTAACATTAGCCTCCTGTGAGTCAGAACCCCCATTTATCTTCTACTAGACTGTCACAATGACTAAGCAATCTATCATGATAAGCTTTAGCTATAACTGGGCTATAAATTAAATATAGATATAATATATTATTTATATTATTAAATTATATATATTATTTTAATAGCTATAAATTAAAAATGCTTTTTGCTTATGATAAAATATTTGGATTCGTACTTTCCAAATCTCACAAAAGTTAAAATTGCAAAATTTTCAACGAGTATTACAAGCGATGTATTTATGATAGAAATCTGAAATTTTCATGGTGGAATGTGAAAGTCATGAGGTTTGCAATGCTAGTAATAAATTGACCTCTTACATCCAGAGGTGTGAGCAACGCAGTTCATTTTTTGAAGCGATAACTGAAAAATTATTTTTTATTTGGGTAGGTACTAATGAATTATTACTGATTCACATTTTTAAAATCATTAGGTAGTTTAAATTGATAGCATTAGACAGTGCTAAATACGAAAAAACAATTAAACTTTTAACGAATATTGCAAGTGGTCTACTTATAGTAGAAATTTAAAATTTGAGTTGGATGGCTTTACCTCTGAGTGGTACTTTTTTGCACACAATGGGCTAAATGGCCAAGTCACAAAGACCACAAAAGTTCAAAGAAGGTGGACGACTCGCTGCGATAGCTGTTGGAAGACAGATGGTAGCCTCGTTGGAAGACAGATGGAAACAGCTGTTGGAAGACAGATGGTAGCCTCGTTGGAAGACAGATGGAAACAGCTGTTGGAAGACAGATGGTAGCCTCATTGGAAGACAGATGGTAGCCTCGTTGGAAGATAGATGGAAACAGCTGTTGGAAGACAGATGGTAGCCTCCTTGGAAGACAGATGGTAGCCCCGTTGGAAGACAGATGGAAACAGCTGTTGGAAGACAGATGGTAGCCTTGTTGGAAGACAAATGGTAGCCTCGTTGGAAGACAGATGGAAACAGCTCTTGGAAAACATATGGTAGCCCCGTTGGAAGACAGATGGTAGCCTCATTGGAAGACAAATGGAAACAGCTGTTGGAAGACAGATGGTAGCCTCGTTGGAAGACAGATGGAAACAGCTGTTGGAAGACAGATGGTAGCCTCATTGGAAGACAGATGGAAACAGCTGTTGGAAGACAGATGGTAGCCTCGTTGGAAGATAGATGGAAACAGCTGTTGGAAGACAGATGGTAGCCTCCTTGGAAGACAGATGGTAGCCCCGTTGGAAGACAGATGGAAACAGCTGTTGGAAGACAGATGGTAGCCTCGTTGGAAGACAGATGGAAACAGCTGTTGGAAGACAGATGGTAGCCTTGTTGGAAGACAAATGGTAGCCTCGTTGGAAGACAGATGGAAACAGCTCTTGGAAAACATATGGTAGCCCCGTTGGAAGACAGATGGAAACAGCTGTTGGAAGACAGATGGTAGCCTCATTGGAAGACAAATGGAAACAGCTGTTGGAAGACAGATGGTAGCCTCGTTGGAAGACAGATGGAAACAGCTGTTGGAAGACAGATGGTAGCCTCATTGGAAGACAGATGGAAACAGCTGTTGGAAGACAGATGGTAGCCTCGTTGGAAGATAGATGGAAACAGCTGTTGGAAGACAGATGGTAGCCTCCTTGGAAGACAGATGGTAGCCCCGTTGGAAGACAGATGGAAACAGCTCTTGGAAGACAGATGGTAGCCTCGTTGGAAGACAGATGGAAACAGCTGTTGGAAGACAGATGGTAGCCTTGTTGGAAGACAAATGGTAGCCTCGTTGGAAGACAGATGGAAACAGCTCTTGGAAAACATATGGTAGCCCCGTTGGAAGACAGATGGAAACAGCTGTTGGAAGACAGATGGTAGCCTCATTGGAAGACAAATGGAAACAGCTGTTGGAAGACAGATGGAAACAGCTGTTGGAAGACAGATGGTAGCCTCGTTGGAAGACAGATGGAAACAGCTGTTGGAAGACAGATGGTAGCCTCATTGGAAGACAGATGGAAACAGCTGTTGGAAGACAGATGGTAGCCTCGTTGGAAGATAGATGGAAACAGCTGTTGGAAGACAGATGGTAGCCTCCTTGGAAGACAGATGGTAGCCCCGTTGGAAGACAGATGGAAACAGCTGTTGGAAGACAGATGGTAGCCTCGTTGGAAGACAGATGGAAACAGCTGTTGGAAGACAGATGGAAACAGCTGTTGGAAGACAAATGGTAGCCTCGTTGGAAGACAGATGGAAACAGCTCTTGGAAAACATATGGTAGCCCCGTTGGAAGACAGATGGAAACAGCTGTTGGAAGACAGATGGTAGCCTCATTGGAAGACAAATGGAAACAGCTGTTGGAAGACAGATGGAAACAGCTGTTGGAAGACATATGGTAGCCCCGTTGGAAGACAGATGGAAACAGCTGTTGGAAGACATATGGTAGTCTCCCAGTGTGTTCTTTAACGTGCATAGGATATGGCTCTCAAATCACAACACTCTTGAGCCTCTTTCTCCTCTCGTTCTGTCATCAGCATCTTATTTTTGTCTGTTATAACATTCATCTTAAACTAAATAAAGTAAATGATCTTTTTCTTTTGTTCCCATAAGTGAAAGAGCTTTATTTTCTCATCACTAGTGCAATACATATTAGAGTTAAACATTCGCGATGTGGTTTGGTCTCGCTGGTGCGGAACCCGAACCCTTTCTTCTTCATGATGGTAAAACCGCGAATAGCCCTGCAGACATTTAATTACTCGGTTATCGGTTTAGCCAACCAAAAGATGAATGACCGCTGAATTCAGAAGGATGTGCGTGATATCACGTGATGATTTAGTGATCATTAAGGCATTGGGGGAGGGCGGGGAGAAAAGGGGTCATACCCACCATTTTTGTTGAATTTTAAAGCCGGAACGGAGACGAAAACTATTATAGACATATACACCGAAGAGCCAAAACATTATGACCACCTGCCTAATATGATGTTGGTCCTCCACGTGCCACCAAAACACCTCTTACCCGGCGAGGCATGGACGCTACAAGAATTCTAAAGGTATTTTGTGATATCTGGTACCAACACGTTACCAGCAGATACTTTAACTCTTGTAAGTTACGTGGTTGAGCAGTCACAGACCAGATATACTGTTCCAACACAAACAATAGATGCTCGATTGGATTGATGTCTGGGGAATTTAAAGGATAAGGCAATACCTGGAAGTCTTTCTCGTGTTCCGTGAACCATTCTCGAACAATCCGGGCAGTGTAGTATGGCGCATTATCCTGCTGAAAGAAGCTCTACTAGAGGGGAATACAGTTGCCATGAAAGGATGTACCTAGTGGGCTATAATGTTTAGGTAGGTGGTAGACGTCATAGTGTCCTGCACAGGAATGACTGGACCCAGGGTTTCCCAGAACATTACCCAAAGCATTACATATCCCCCACCGGCTTGTTTTCGTCCCACGGTGCATCCTGGTGCCAGCATTTCCCCAGGCACGGGTTTCCCAGCTCTTTAACGGGCACAGGGCACACGTACTCGGCCGTCCACATGGTGCAACAGGAAATGAGATTCATTGGAGCAGACGATCTTCTTCCAATCATTCAAGGTCCAGTTTTGATGTTCGCGTGCTCATTTTAGGTGCTTTCGACAGTGAACCGAGATTAGTATGGGCCCTCAGAGCGGCCTGCGACTACACAGCCCCATTTTCAGCAGGGTTCGATGTGCTCTGCGTTGTGACACATTACTCCCGTCACCAGCATTCAAATTACGGGCGAGTTGCGTTACAGTATCCCTTCTGTTGGCTCGTACCATACGGGATAGCCTTTGTTCACCTCTAGCATCAAAGATCCATGGTCAGCCCACACCTTTGCCAGAGTTCGTGATTTTTCCCTCCTTGGACCACTTTTTGAAGATTCTAACCACGGTTGACCATGAGCACTGCACAAGCGTTGTCGTCTCGGAAATGCTCTGACCCAGTCGTCTGACCATTACAATTTGGCCTTTGTCAAACTCACTTAAATCCGCTGCCTTTCCCATCTGAAGAATTAGAATAACGCTGATTAACAAAGCTCAGTATCAGGTATTATTTATACCGTTTCATGACCTTCACACACGCCGTCGTTTACCTGCAGTTGCTTCGATTTGCATAGGTCATAATGTTTTGGCTCTTCGGTGTATGTATATTTCACATGAGAAATCTGTCGTCGCTTACTGAGTCTCTTCATTTAAGTCAAGATGATTAAGGTCTTTTAATTCTTGATGCAGATCAGTGTCTCTTTTGCTGATCAACAGCATATTAATTCATGATGTTTTGGAAGAAGGGGAGAACGAAAATGGAACTTAATATTTCGGAGGGAGGTTAGAAATTGGATTTCATATTTCGGGAGGCTAAAGTTTAACTAGATGTGGTGGGTTGGATTGTTTTACTTCTGAGCGGAACTTTTTTGCATATAATGGGCTAAATAGCCACGTCACAAGGATCCCGAAAGCTCAGAGAAAGTTTGAGGAAGGGAATTCACTGGATAGCTGTTGGGATACAGATGGTAGCCTCGCGTCAACGCTATCATTGTGTTCTTTAAAGTGCACAGGGTATGGCTCTCGCGCACACTGGAGCCACGGATTAACATCCCATCCGATGGATGACAGCCTTTCCAAGCCTATCGGTATTCCCTACTGACCGAGGGCAGGGTGGGGAGTTTTGCGGAGATAAATATCAACACTAGCCTATTTGGGACTCGAACCTGGGAACTGTAGATTAAGAATCTGGCGCGCAATTTGCAGATACCCGCCTCAGATATGGAGAATAGGGGGCTCAAAATGGAATTTCATATTTGGTGTGGCTCGAAGGAAAATTGTTTATTTGGAGGGAGCCTCAATAATGGAACTTCTCCATGCTTATTAATTTTTAATTTTTGCGTTTCATACACTCCTTACAAGCAATTTCTCTAAGTTAAAGAACTTTAAGTTAAACTGCTACATGAACGCTTAAAACATTTACGTTAAAAATTGCAAATGTTAGTTAGTTTAATGGAATAATAGAAGCATTTATTTAGTTAATATTATCAACACATGAAAAATTACAATTTTATCGTGAATTCAGAAAAAAAATTATATTAAATTAATATTAATAAGAATTTTTAAATTATATTTCGAAATGTGCAAATTTTCATTTATTTTTAGGTTATCAGAATGGGGGCTCAAATGCCGCGAACACAGCAAGGTCATTTCAGATCAGCATCATCTGAACCAGACGGAAGAAAATTATGATAAGATAGTGAATATATCGCATAAAGTATCTTAGATAAAATTGGAGCTTAGATAAATTTGGGCGTTGATCTGAAGAATCATATAAAAGTGGAGTAGCAAAGATAGTCACATATGCAGGTGGAGCATTATGATCTGAAAATGAGGCATTTAAAATGTGAAATAAATTGTGGCAAATTCAACGATTTGCGATGCTGAGTGTAACAAGATATATGTCTGTAATGGTCTCGTATGATTACTAGGCCCTTGATTTACACCGGAGTTTGATTTCTGGAGATGCCGGCGTATATCGAATTGGCGTGAGTCCCGAATTATAATGTATTTCAATGACATGCGTTCCAGGTGTACGAAAATTAAGACTCTCTTTCTTAATGTTTTAAACATAAACGTTATATACGTGCTCTAAAATCACATTTATTTCGCAATGCATACTTGTATAATATAAATCGGTAGGTATTACTGATGAGAGGAAGATTCTGGTTGTGGATTGTCAAGATCATCTTTCTTTGGATCAGTTAAAGACTTTTCAGATTTCTTTTTAAAATAAGAACGGAGGGTTGTTTGCATTGCTTGATGCCTCCTTTCCTGCAAAACGGTGTAGTAAGGCTGCAACACTGCATCGATTCCTTTTCTAATAGAACAGATTCGTTCCCAGTCAGGATCGATGTCGCCTAGCCTCTGCAAGGCGACATCGATCCTGACTGGGGACATCAATCTCCTATCAATACTAGCCTGAATTTCCTGCAAGTCATGTGTTTTTATAGACCGCAAAACGGGCTCATCTTGTTCTTGTTGCTGCCGTTCCTGAGCCAACTGTGCAGTTAAATCTTCCAGTTCCTCATGGCTGCTCCAAAATAATAATATCAAAGCAAAATTTTGTGTCCTAATAGGCGAAAAAATGAACAGGAACGAAAGAGATTTTACAAAAAATGCAAATGTTTATCAAACTGAGCAAGTTTAAATTCTAGTCTGCAAAATGGAAGAAGTTTACAGCTAATCATCATCACAATGTTAAGTTCTAAGTTGACAGCCAAGCAGCTCTCTTCTCTTTAAAAACATTTGGTCACATAAATTCTATTATCACTGATATTAAATTGAAATTAAAAGATTCGAACAAAGGTTATGATATCTAATTTAATTGGGTAACGAGTGATGTTGGTATTCTAGGGAATGAACTTGTTGACCAAGACGTTAAAGAAGCAAGCGCAAAGTCACAAGTCCATATTTCAGTTGAAACCACGATACAATATCAATCCACTTTAATAGTTAAGAGCTTGAGAAAGCAGATATACACAGTCGTATCAGAATAATATGACCACCTACCATACATATACTATGGTAGGTGGTCATATTATTCTGATACGGCGGTCTAGAGATCAGCTAATGAAAAAGGGAGATATATTGCAAAAATCTTGAAAAAAGTTTCTTTCAGAAGAATAAATAGAGATTTCTGTATAAATCAAGTTCTAACTAATCATAGGAATTAAGAATATTTGTTCTTCTGAGATATTATTTCTTCAAGATTTTTACATTGCTTATGGGTGAGGAGGTAGCGACTAGGATGCCGATGAGCTTGTACAGTCGCTCAAAAAAGTATCCGAACACTATGGTTGATTACAAAATTCAGAAAAAATATCTGGCAACGATTTTTTTTAGAAATTAGTGATCTGGCAACCTTCGTATCACGTGATTACAGAATTCAGGAAAAATATATGGAGCGTGTACAGCAACTGCAAACATTCAATATTTCCGTGAGTGAGCCCACACGATCCAGGTTTTTGTGAGCTCACACGATCCAATGTGCTGTGAACATTAACTGCAACCGCTCCAGTTTGCTGTGAACGGTAACTGCACACGCTCCATATTCATTGCATTATATATTCATACGCATTTTATATATATTAAAAAATATTCGAACACTATTAGATCACTAATTTCTAAAAAAAATCGTTGCCAGATATTTTTTCTGAATTCTGTAATCAACCATAGTGTTCGGATACTTTTTTGAGCGACTGTACAGACCGCCGTCAGTGTACACGAGAGCCATATCTTGGATGGTCCTGACGGAAGCGTTCTGTCCCCTAACAACTGTTCGGTGGATTCCTATCACCTGCCCATTTAGCCTATTGTGTACAAATAAAAAATAAAAGCTTTCAGAGGTAAAACAAATCAACCACTTAGAGAGCCGATGCTCTCTAAAAAAGCAAAAAAAAAAGAGAAACGATGAAGGAAGTGACGTAATGCACAAAATATGAAGCAACAGTCTTTGCGCAAGAAGACGCATTATGAGGCATAGACTTTTACTGAAGGGGTTTAAATAATTCCTTCGATACAAAACCTTGCTCAACTACAAAGAATTATATAAATAGTATTAGACTTTTGTTTGGAGAGTTTCGAACCTTCCAGCATTTTGATACCCAAAGATATAAGTAGAAGATACGTTTTTTCAAGGTCGCAACAAGATATAGATGAAGATTTGGGAAGAAGAATCTCGATTGCGTTCATTAATAAATGTTTAAAACTTTCTATTTCGTTAAATTGTCATTTTATATCTTATGAAATGTGACGGGAAAATGCTTTTATAATTCATTAAATGTTAAATTTGGTCCCCCTATTAGTTCTGTGCATATCTATATTATTTTTGTTTCTCATAAAGAAATCAAAGAAGAAAAGGAAATGTGCATTTCGAGTTGTTTCGGGTAGGAATTGGGAGGGGATTTCTAATGGCGGTTTCCTCCTGGTTTTCTTGGAAATCTGACGCGGAGCATTCAATTTGACTGCATTATTAGCCTCTAATGCTCAAAAGTTTTCAACTACGCTGTAGATTCCCACACTGTCCTTACATTTATTACGAATTACACTTCTTTCTGATTTGTGGCAGTTTCTGCAATAAACTTTAAGTGTCAACAATTCCATTTCTACTTCCCAGACTATTGGTGGTCCACTGACCACATTGTAAAATCCTCTGCTCCAAACAAAACTGATCTAACTTTAAATAAATGCATACCAAAAAACGTCTAAATGTCTTAACCGTACAGCTGTAGGGTTCAAGAACAGCTGTAGGGTTCAAATATGATACTTCGTATCGTAGAAAGAACTGAAATGTCTAATATGATTCAGGTGGAACTTTGGCAATCCAACATTGGGAAAGGAACGAAATTTTCAATTAATAATTAGGAGTGACCAATATTGCACTTACACTGAAGCACTGTGTATATCTTCCAGTAGTAAAAAAGGCATCACAGTCATTAAATTTACATTTTTCTCTTAGAAATATACTGGGAAATGTTCTAAAGTTCTCTATACAAACCTAGTATCGATGTTGACTCTACGTCATTACTCATCAATGTGATTTACTACCTTCATCGTAAACATTATATGCTAAGTAAAACTCAACCAAAATGAAAATTAAAAATGAAACCTGAAAGTGTGATTTGCAGAAAATATTGAACATATGCGTTGGTTAAATCATGGTTTTCAATCTACTGAATATTGTTTGTTGTATGCAAACTTTTTTCTTTCTCGGCCATTACTTCCTTACTGCCCTTGAAACTCCATTAAAGAGAAGCAGGCCAGAGACACCAAGGGCAAGGCTACTTTTAAAGCCCCACGCTCTGGCGAAGGTGCTCTGTTGTCAGCTGTCGTCATCTTCGTGATGACTGTGACTGACGTCACACACCTTCTGAGTGACATCATTTCATTGATGCAGTTGCTGATAACCGTACTGGTTCTTCGATTCGGCCATGTTACTGCATTTAAATGAGTTGGAGCATATATAACATAGATGGGAAAAGAAATTTTATCTTTATAGCGAAAAATGTTTAGAAGACTAATAAACAAAATATATTTAAAAGAACAGTATAATGATACTTCTTTCAAATTCTGAACGGAAGAAGATTTGTTGTAGAATGTTGTTTTTGTTGTTTTTATTATCGAAAACGAAGGATTTCTAACTGATCATTAATTCAGTACTCAAGCCTGCAGTTACCAAAACATATTGGAGATAAGTATCAAAACGCACAGTTTAAAACATGAAGCTCGAAACTGTTATGTATGAAAATTTAAATGCATTTCTTTTAGTTTCTATTAAATTCTGTCTAAATCATAATAGAATTAAGTGGCTAAAGGTCTTAATTACAATCTTTTAAATTAAATTGGAATGTTTCTGTCATATAGGATACCACTGTCTGAACCCTCAATAGTGGCACTAGGTGGTAGCAGTCATCCCTGTTACACACTCGCACTGTGAGGCGCAGCGTCCTCGTATTTTTATGATTAGTTGAATTATTTTAACAGTTTACGTTACGTTTTTCTTACAGTAAGTCAGAAAGTAAGGCTCCCTATTAAAGTTTTGCAGAAGGAAAGTAAATGCACCGAATACAATATACAGGAAATGTCCCCACACACGATTATTTTTTTTTACACTAGTCATCAGACTTTTAAAGACACTTGTAACCGTAGATCAGTTTATCGAAACCCTACCGATATAAATATGCGTCCTGCTCTTGGAGACACTTTGTGATTTCCTCTTTGAAAGCATCATCCGATAGAAAGCGATATCTATGGAGATTCTTCTTCAACTTCCCAAATAAGTGAAAACGAGACGTGACTATATGATCATGGGTGGTGAATAGTTACCCATCGCCAGGTGATGAAATCCTTAGCCACTACAGTCACACGATCATCTTCAAACTCAAGGAATCATTTCGTCCCACATTGCATTGACAGGACTTCCAAGTCATGCACATCCACAAGTTGTCAATGGATTCCTACCGTTTACGTTTTCTGTTCTAGTTGGGTTCTACAGAAATCAAATTACTGCTTCTCCCGCTACACATCTATTTACCGTACCTTCGCATGTTCACTACGACGCTGCGCCTCACAGTACGAGTGTGTAACAGGGATGACTGTTACCACTCAGTGCCACTATTTGGTACTAACATGAGGTGGTGTCACAGCCTCAGATATTTGCTCATCATCCTCAAGCAGCCATGGACTACGGAGGTTCAACCAGACCGTGCAATTTAGTTTTCCAAGCAAGTCTGTCTTGAGCTACATCTACTGCATCTGGCTACTGCACACCAATTCTAACAAGGTCCTGTTTGACATTGTCTGCCCACCGCATCCTAGGTCTCTCACCTCTTTCTGAGGCCTTTAGGCACACTGTTCAAAACCCTATTCGCCAATCTATAATTATCCATATGGGCAACATGGCCAAACCAACGGAGTCTCTCTCTGCACATATGCTGCTTAAAGGAGGATGCAGACTCCTTTGCCTAATCTCGTCATTAGTTACAAAGTTAAACTTCCTAATACCCAAGATACTACGTAAGCATCTAGAATCTAAAGCATCTAGTTACCTGTTATCTTGTTTACACAGCGTCCAAGTTTCACTACCATAACTAACCCTAGAAAGAACCAAACTATTATACAGTCTAATTTTAGTCTTTAGGTGTATACGCCTATTTCTCCACAATCTCAATAGATTCTTAAAGGTCCCGACAGCAATCCCTATTCGTCTGTTAATCTCATGCCGCATATCACCATTATCTATTAAATAGCTCCCAAGGTAATTAAACTGTGATACCTGCTCAAGAGTGCAACCATTCAGATTAACTGAATCACAACCTGCCTTACCAATTTTCATCACTTTAGTTTTCTCTCTGTTTATAACCAAACCTACTCTACTACCAGTCTCATTAACATCATTTGCCAAAAGGACTAAATCATCTGCATAACCTAAATCAAACAATTTTTAAATCTCCAGACCATTTAAGGCCAAAATCTTTCCCTTGCAGTCATTTTCGCATAACATAGTCAATAACCAAACTAAAGAGAAAAGGAGACAAAATGCACCCTTGTCGAACACCAGAAGTAATGCTAAACCAATTGCTACAAGCCTTACTAACTCTCACGCATGACTCAGTGTTATTATAGACAGCTTTCATTACGTTAACTAACTTGTCTGGTATGCCATACATTTCACAATCAGCCACAAATTATGGCGATCAACAGTGTCAAAGTCTTTTGGGAATCAACAAAGCTAGAACCAAGGTTTCTGAAACTCTAAACGTTTCTCAAGAATCTGCCTAAGTGAAAATATCTGATCCACACATCCCCTACCACTTCTGAATCCACATTGCTCATCACGCAATTGACTGTCAACCAGATTCTTAATTCTATTAAGCGCAACCATGGAAAGAACCTTACCTGGAACAGAGAGTAGGCTGATACCCCTATAGTTATCCCAAGAACTGCGATCACCTTTTTGGAAAATAGGGATAACAATAGCTCTGGTAAAATCCTTAGGAACCATGCCTTTACCATAAAAGTTATTCAAAATTTCAGTCATCCAAGTGGTAACCGAAACATTCCCAGCTCTAAGCATTTCTGTAGTAATTTCATCTACCCCTGGGGATTTATATAGTTTAAGTTTAGAAACAACCAAAATAACTTCAGATTGTGTTATAGGGCCAACATTAAAGCCACCAATGCATCTATCATCATTGCAAACAATGGGAGTAAAACTAACTACATTGTTTAGAACATCACTGAAATGCTCAGCCCACCTAGCCATGACAGAATCCTCCCCTTCAATAACCTTACCTTGTTTATCCTTCAATCCTTCTATACCTGTCCGTTTTCTACCACACAAAACATGAACTATCTGGTACAGCTCTCTGCTGTTGTGCTGTCTAACTCTTTCCTCAGCTTTTCAGCCAAACCATCAAGCCAAAGATTCTTATCAGCAGCTAGCTGATCTTTTACACGTTTATTAAGTTCTCTGTAATGCTTTCTATTAGTACTAGTAGGGTATTGATTAAGGACATTCCTGCAGTTCTTTCTTTCCGAAATAAGCTCAAGTGCCTTATCACTCAGATAGTTCTGTTTCTTCTGCTCCTTTTTTCTTAAAAGAGTTCTGTTAGTGTCCAAAAAAGCCTGTTTAAAATGATCCCATTCTTCCTCAACTTCAGTAGTAAGCAAACCATGACTGTCATAATGACTAAGTAACCTATCATGGTAAGCTTTGGCTATAACTGGATCTTTCAGAGCTTCAGTATTAAAAGTAAATTTTTTAACCCTAGCACAACACTTTTTAAGTTTAAGTTGCAACACACTTTTAACAGTAGTCAGATCCAATTTCAGCTCCCCTATATGACCTGGTATTCCTAACAGAACTAGCCCATTTGCTGTTAATTAATATGTAATCAATCATATTCTTATGCAGGCCATCAGGTGAAGCCCATGTGTACTTATGCATGTCGCGATGTTTGTAATAAGTGTTAGTTATTCTGAATCCATTGAGTTTACTTACCTGTAGGAGACGTTGTCCATTGCCATTGCAGCTACCAATACCAAAAGGGCCTCTTACTCCTCCCCAAAGGTCAGAGTCAGTACCAACTTTGGCATTGAAGTCACCAAGAACAAGGGTAATATCTCCTTTCTTGACAGAATTCAAAATATCCTGAAGTTGTTTACAAAACCTATCCTTCTCATCCTCATTGGCATCCTCAATGTAGGCATAACAGCAGATAACATTCAAGTCTTTAACGCTTGTCTGAAATTTTGCTGTAAGAAACCTTTCATTAATGCACTCATATCCTAGAAGAGCATCACTAGCTTGTCTGCTGAGAAGCAGACCCACGCCTTGGTGATTCTCATTATCGTCCCTCCCTGAAAAGAGAAATTTAAGATTATTTTTAAGAATCTGACCTTATCTGTCCATCTGGTCTCTTGCAAGCCGAGAATATCTAAATTATAATGGTGGAATTCTTGTGTGAGGACATCAAGAGAAAAAGCTCTGTGCAGAATCCTCACATTCCAACTACCTATGGAGAGAAAATGGTTAGTAGGATGTCTAAAGAAACTATGTTTATTGAGAGAGGGAATGCCGACAATATCAAACAGCCCCCTAATCGCAGACATGGGGCAAAGACCCGTTCCCCCACCACTAAAGGCTAAAGCCATCTACACTGAAAGACTTCCTCCAATGTAGAATTTGACGATGCCAATAGAAGCAAAGAGTTCAGGTGCCTTCGATGACCTCTGCTCAGGATTATCCACCAGCTGATAAACATATCCTGTGAATCTATTCACTTGGGGCTGTCAACCCACAAACAAACAGAAAACACAGCGGAAGATTTTTCGTCCACAAAAGTCCACCAGTGCAGCAAAATCAGGATCCATAATCAAGCTCAGAGCCATAATTCCGTTCAGGTTGGTATATATGGTCAGCACCAGGACCCTGTGGGGTTGACCACTCCTCAGCATGGTAAAAAAAAAAGAAAAGTAGCCATAGTTGTCCAGATCAGTAGGCCACATTAATCTGGCAGTCCTCCCGTTCCGTTCCTTTCCACAAGAGAGTATCTCTTTTGAAAGGTATTAACGGTCTGCACCACGAGAATGCGGGGTCGGACATTAGGTGCTAGGCCTGGCCGATTTTATGCGTCATCACAGGGGATTGGTGCATAGCTCTCCTTCCTGTGATTACCTAGCTACAATTTACAGACCGATTTTGCTAGTTTGACAAAAAACAAATTGAAAACCTTACTTTCTGACTTACTCCAATAGAATAAGCTATGTGGTCAGCTGACCTCGAAGGCTCAGAGAAGGTTGGGAGAGGGGACCTATTGGAACAGAAGATGGTAGCGTGTCTGGTAGTGTGTCCCATCCAGTGTGTTTTTAACGTGCACAGGGTAGGGCTCTCCTGCACACGGAGCCACAGCTTAACGTCCCATCCGACGGACGATGATCTTTCGATGTTCCATCGATGTTCCCTACTGACCGTGAGCAGGGCGGGAAATTTTGCGGAGATAAATCTCAACGCTGACCCAGCTGGGACTCGAACCCGGAAACTAGAGATTACGAGCCTGGCGCGCTACCGACTGAGCCACCGCCGTCCCTGGTGTGTGAGGGAAGTAAATTAAAATTCTTAATAAATCACATAATCCTTCGACACACACATCAAAATTGCAACACAATGAACGTGACATAGATGCCTATGGGAGGCTCCGATCATTGCATTTCAATCTTCAGTAATCGTATGGACTATTCCAGTACCTCAATGTTATAAAGATCTTCATAAATTGAACATCACCGGTATTGAAGATGAGATATATTTTACCCAAAAGAGAGAATGACAGAAAACCTAGAAGTTACTTCTATATTTGAAAGGGTTGTGAAGGTTGGCTATGTCGGTAGAGGTCTAGACTCATAAGCTGATGTTCTCAGTTTCGAGTTCTCACTGTGCTTTATATTGAGATTTCCTCCACTACCTCTCGGTGATAAAAGGTACACCGATGGACTTGGAATAGTACTTGGAAAATCAGAACCCCCTGCACATTAAAGAATACATTGGATGCCACGATGGGAGATTTTCTAGAAGTTGTCCAGGGAAATCCCTTGCTCTGAGCAAAACTGAAAAATCTGTTGTGTCATAGGTTATGGCAGAACAACGATGAAATGAAAATTACAAGGAAATTTATGATGATAAACTCCTTCAAATCTTTGATACAAAATAGGAAATGTTAAAAACGTGCTATTAACCAGAAAATGTTTTAAAATGATGAAAATAGCTAAGAGCAACATTGATAATTAAAACGTTATTGTCCGACACATTATCTTTTATCGCTAAACTTTTAATAATAAGGTGGCATCTTTTCTAAATGCTAGCGTAATTTTCCACTGTTTAAAAGAAACAAATAGTCCCATCGCTGTTGCAACATTTATAATATTCCTGTAATTTTTCGTGTGAAGATGCACCGATTTTTGAATATTCGTAACAAATACATGATCGACTTACATTATACGAATATCATCAATCGAGCAAGTAAACCGTGCAACTCATCTTCCATTTGGGGCGGGGATGGCTCAGTCGGTAGCGCGCCAGGCTCGTAATCTGTAGTTCCTGCTCAAGATTATATTTAAGGCTCATATTTAAGGGAAATGATGCCCTAGTGAAAGGTTAAAGCTAGAGGGCACAATATTGATAATCAAGTACCCAATATCTTTAATGATATTGTCCTTATGAAGTCCTTCAAGAATTGGCCGCTTATTTATTGTTGATTACACTATGTGTGGAAATATGTGCATGTTTCTTCGGATTGTGTTAGGTTGCTTTACCTCTGAGCGGCACTTCTTCGCACACTAAGCTTAATGGCAGGTCACAAAGACGCCAAGAGCTCGGAGAAAGTTGGGAAAGAGGATCCACTGGACAACTGTTAAGAGACAGATAGAAGCCTCCTGTCAAGGCCATCCAGCGTGTTTTTTTAAGGTGCACGGCGTGTGGCTCTTCTGCACACGAGGTCACCGCTTGAAATCCCATCCGATGGACGGCGGCCTATCCAAGCCCAAATGTGTCCCTTTTCTAACCTGGGTCAAAGGTGACTGTTTAGCACGGGGCGGGGGTGGCTCAGTCGGTAGCGCGTCAGGCTCGTAATCTGTAGTTCCCAGGTTCGAGTCCCAGCTGGGTCAGCGTTGAGATTTATCTCCGCAAAATTCCCCGCCTTGCCCACGGTCAGTAGGGGACACCGATGGGCTTGGAAATGCCGCCGTCCGTCGGATGGGACGTTAAGCCGTGGCCCCGTGTGCGGGAGAGCCATACCCTGTGCACGTTAAAGAACACGCTGGATGGCCTTGACGGGAGGCTACCATCTGTCTCCCAACAGCTGTTCCAGTGGGTACCCTCCCCCAACCTTCTCTGAGCCTTCGGGGTCCATATGACCTGGCCATTTAGCCCATGGTGTGCAAAAAAGTGCCGCTCAGAGGTAAAACAACCCATCTTCCATTTCAATTCAATAAATTCCTCAAAATTTTGTCTTTTTATGTTACTCTTAGACAACATTGAAAATTCCGAAAATAGTTTTCTAATTAACAAAAAGATTTATCACTTAATATTTCGTTTTTTAAAATTGTCCTAAAAGCTTAAAATTAATTAAAATACGAGTGGCGAACAATTGTAGATTGAAAGGTGGGATAGCATTTCCTCCCCTCCCCCAGTTGAAAAATATTTTTTTTTGCTTTCATTTTCTTTTGTAATTAAATAAAGGACATGCTGGATATAAATAATATAAGGAGACAACTAGCCATAGATTATGGAAAAATGAGAAAAATCGCGATAATTTGACAAAATATTGTGCGATCCTCACCAAACATGTTCATGTAACCAGTAAAGTGATGCCGAGTGAGCATGTTCTATATGCAAATAGTCTAGTTGCGTCAATTTGCGTAATCGGAGAGCGGCATAAAAATGGGTGTTTTGGAGCGGATCGTTATTTTGTGTTGTAAATGTGAGTACAGAAATTCGAAATAGCCATTTTGTAGGAATGATCTCGAGACATCATTTGCCAAATGAACTGCGGTGGAGAACTATTGGCCGACTCGAAGCAGGCCAAAGTCAGTCAGACGTGGCACGATGGCTGAATGTCCTTCTGTGGTCCATAGACTGTGGAATCAATTTCTTAGCACGAATTCCACGTCTCATAGGTTTATCCGAGGAAGGGCTAGAAATCCGACTTCTGTACAAGACCGATATCTGCAATTAACAGCACGAAGAAGCAGGACGTCTACTCCCTCACATCAACAATCCTCTCTTGCAGCAGCCACTGGGAGGATTGTTTCAACTTCTACTGTGTGTAGAAGGCTTCATGAGAGAGGTCTGTATTCTAGAAGGCCAGTAATTTGTATACCCGTCACATCACAGGAGAGAGCGGTTGATTTGAGCATGTTAACTGGCATTGCATGCATGTTAACTGGACAAAAGTGCAATGGAGGACCGTACTCTTCACAGATGAGTCCAGATATTGCTTGCAGAATGGTTCCGAACATTGTTTGATGTGGAGAAAACGAGGCACCCGCTATAATCCCAGTAAGTCAAAGAGACAGTTATGACGGAGGTAGCGTGTGTGTTTGGGGTGGCATTTCCTTAGGTGGACGCACAGACCTCTATGTGTTGATGAGTGGGAACCTCAATGCTCAAAGGTATAGAAATGACATCCTGGACCCTTATGTACGTCCTTACTCTGTGCAATAGGTGAAACATTCATCTTACAAGACGATAACGCTCGTCCACACAGAGCTCGACTAGTGGAACAATACCTTCAAGAGGAGACCATTATGCGCATGGAGTGGCCAGTTCGATCTTCCGATCAAAATCCGATTGAGCATGTGTGCTCTAGGGAGACATGTTATAGCCCTCAACCCACCACCCGAAACAAAGGGGGAGCTTATTACTGCTTTAAAGGAACAATGGTCGTTACTCCCTACTGAGCTGATTCACAACATCATAAACAACATTGAACATCGCTGTCTTGCCTACATGTCACTCCTTATTAAAGAACTTTACCCATTGTATTCTGATACCTCATTTTTGGAGAAGATCCTCTGTTATTTTTTGAACGAAAAATGTTTCTAGTGTAAAACATTTTGTGCAATTCTGAAATTCATTGTAATTCATGTTTCCATCATATTTCCTTAAAATCTTTCATATAGTTTTTCGTTTATCATAATTTTTCTGAGTTTTCCTTAATTTATGGAAACCAAAGTAGATCGCATTGGGAACTAATGAAATATCGCAAATTTAAAATTTAATTAATCAATGAAATAAATATCATGTAACCTGTTGCAATAAATCGCGAATGATTAATTTCGAATGCAAGTATAAATCCACTTCAGTGATAATGCGGTATGAAGGTGAAATTGGCTGGGACCTCGTTCTATAATGTTTCAGTTTGTTGATTGGACAGGGCAGTCTAAGCTCTATTATAACCATGCAAATCTTGCATTATTTTTGCCCAACGATAAGGTCCATTGCTCTCCTGAAATGAGAAATATTCATCGGGAAATATTTTTCTGTAGTCGGTAACATCCCATTACGAAGTGGTGGGTGTTGGCTCAGCTCGAAGCGCACTAGGTTCGTAATCCACTGTTCCCAGGTTCGAGTCCCACCTGAACCAGCGTTAAGATTTGTCTGTACTAAACAGTTGGGTTGGGTTGTTTTACCTCTGAGCGGCACTTTTTAGCACACCATGGGCTAAATGGCCAGGTCACATGGACCCTGAAGGCTCAGAGAAGGTTGGGGAAGAGGACCCACTGGAAGAGCTGTTGGGAGACAGATGGTAGCCTCCCGTCAAGGCCATCCAGCGTGTTCTTTAACGTGCACAGGGTATGGCTTAACGCCCCGTCCGACGGACGGCGGTCTTTCCAAGCCCATCGGTGTTCCCTACTGACCGTGGGCAGGGCGGGGAATTTTTGCGGAGATAAATCTCAACGTTGACCCAGCTGGGACTCGAACCTGGGAACTACAGATTACGAGCCTGACGCGCTACCGACTGAGCCACCCCCGCCCCGTGCTAAACAGTCACCTTTGACCCAGGTTAGAAAAGGGACACATTTGGGCTTGGATAGGCCGCCGTCCATCGGATGGGATTTCAAGCGGTGACCTCGTGTGCAGAAGAGCCACACGCCGTGCACCTTAAAAAACACGCTGGATGGCCTTGACAGGAGGCTTCTATCTGTCTCTTAACAGTTGCCCAGTGGATCCTCTTTCCCAACTTTCTCCTAGCTCTTGGCGTCTTTGTGACCTGCCATTAAGCTTAGTGTGTGCGAAGAAGTGCCGCTCAGAGGTAAAGCAACCTAACACAATCCGAAGAAACATGCACATATTTCCACACATAGTGTAATCAACAATACATAAGCGGCCAATTCCTGAAGGACTTCATAAGGACAATATCATTAAAGATATTGGGTACTTGATTATCAATATTGTGCCCTCTAGCTTTAACTTTTTACTAGGACATCATTTCCCTTAAATATGACCCGTTCTTAGTAGTGATTGAGAAAGAAGATTCTTCTTTGAAAAAATAATTGCATTCATCAATGGTCCACTTTTAATGTTTTTCTGCAAACTGCAAAGTTTTGTGTCCTCAAATATGTTGATAGAAGAAGTGTTTCCCTGACTTTACAACTCTATATAAAACAGTCACCAACGAATCATCACACTTGAATATGTTTACCTCACAGATTTCAAACCATTTTCGAAGTAACTGTGGGGAGATTAACTTCTTGTTCTTATGAAAAAGCTTTTCATGACTTAGTCATCTCGAAGAATAACCGACATTGGACACCTGTACGAAGCCCGTCTCTGAAAATATTCACTGCCATTTCATAACTTAGTCATCTCCAAGTGTGGCCTATCTTGAACATCCTGATTAAACCGGTCTTTGATACTATTCATTATCGTTTCATAACTTAGTCATCTCCAAGTGTGGCCTATCTTGAACATCCTGATTAAACCGGTCTTTGATACTATTCATTATCGTTTCATAACTTAGTCATTCCAAGTGTGGCCTATCTTGAACATCCTGATTAAACCGGTCTTTGATACTATTCATTATCGTTTCATAACTTAGTCATTCCAAGTGTGGCCTATCTTGAACATCCTGATGAAACCGGTCTTTGATACTATTCATTATCGTTTCATAACTTAGTCATCTCCAAGTGTGACCCACTTTGGACATCCTGTACGAAGCCCATTTTGAAATTCATAAGAGAAATTTGTAATCTGGAGGTCAATATTTTGATAATAATGGGTTAACTAAAAACTATTTAAATCAAAACTCAAAACAGAACTCATTGTAAAGTGGTTTTAAGCTCGAATAAGACAAGGTACGAAATTAAACAATACAAAAAAAAAACTATTCAGTTGAAATATGATTTCTATTGAAGTAACTAAGTATTTCCGATCAAATTGCATAACTAGAGGTATATGGTAACAAATTATTTAATGCAGAAATACATTTATTCGTACATTTTTTATTTTAAAACTGATTTAATTTACAACAGAGAGTTTTTGACAAATAATGGTTTGTTTCGGGAAGTATTATCTCCAAATATACATAATCCACCACATTTTAAAAGTTGTATCTGTACCATTTCCCCGCTCAATCACTCACTATACGTTTCTCAAGAGACGTTAAGGAAGTTTTTAGTGCAATATTTCCTGACAGATGGATTGGTAGGAATGGGTCCAATTCTATAGCACCAAGGAGCTCTGATTTGATACCCTTCGAATTTTTCCTTGTGGGGATTTGAAAAGAATTATGTTTGCATAACAAAATTCGAGAACTAAATTATTTGAGAGCCAGAATACGAGAAGTAACTGAGCAAGTAACAAGATATAGCTGCAGCGTGTATGCCAAAAAGTGGAATACCGATTGGCATATGCAGGGTCACGAACGGTGAATATGGGGGAAATCATTAATTATATCAAAACTATTTCAGGTACGCTTTCAATTAAAATATTATTTTCTTACATATCGATTCTCAAAACCCCATCATTATTTTTCGGACACCCTGTAGAGTTCAAGTGAAACAATACTGAACTTTACTACACAACATTATTGCTTTCAGTAGTTGCTTGTTTTATTCTTCCACTCTAATCTCAAGGGGGGCGGGGGTGGCTCAGTCGGTAGCGCGCCAGGCTCGTAATCTGTAGTTCCCAGGTTCGAGTCCCAGCTGGGTCAGCGTTGAGATTTATCTCCGCAAAATTCCTTGCCCTGCCCACGGTCAGTAGGGGACACCGATGGGCTTGGAAAGACCGCCGTCCGTCGGATGGGACGTTAAGCCGTGGTCCCGTGTGTAAGAGAGCATACCCTATGCACGTTAAAGAACACGCTGGATGGCCTTGACGGGAGGCTACCATCTGTCTCCCAACAGCTGTTCTAGTGGGTCCCCTCCCCCAACCTTCTCTGAGCCTTCGGGGTACATGTGACCTGGCCATTTAGCCCATGGTGTGCAAAAAAGTGCCGCTCAGAGGTAAAACAACCCAACTAATCTCAAGTGAAGAAGTTTTTATAAATCCATAGAAATTTTGTTAAAACTATTCGTGGACAACATTGAATCTCCGTTTTATCTCCCAGTGTTTCAGAAACTTTGAAACAATTTCACGTGGATGGATCTAAAAGCTCTAAACTTCAGATTGATCTTAGCCATGCGTTAATATAAAATTCACGATTATGAAATTATTTAGAGATTTTATTTAAAATGAAACGTAAGGGAAAAGTTCACCATCTAATACAGACAGTTGTGAGTGATTGATGGTCTGGCTGACGGTTGACAGTGGATCACACTAATTGTAACTATAATGCAGAAATCGTACAGCTCTGAAAACTTGGACGTAAAGGTAATCCGGATCGTACATCTCGAAGAAAATCCGAAATTTGACCTCCGACTTGTGGTGAAAGGTGAAACTGAGGTGAACTGAGGTCACGTAGAGATCAAACCTTGATCTACTGACTGATCTCTGACTGCTAGAAATGTGAAAATTGGTGTTTGAGGGTGGTAGATGTAGGAAACGTTATGAAATTTCGGATCCCGAGGGTCTTTCGAGGTCATAGGTCAAATATAGATCTACTGGTGCTAAAGGGTTAAACATTGGTACCTGGGGGAATTTTGAGTGGTAAATTTTAGAAATTACAGGAATTTTAAGATTCGGTATCGCATTGAAGATCAAATAGGGGTCGGAGTGAAGGTCTTCAAGAGGTGTCGAAGGCACTGATTGATTTCTAGTTAATCGATATGTGCTTATGCTTCAACCCTATTTGATGGAAGCGGTCTATCCAACGCACATTCTGAGTCCTTATCATCTGAAAGAACGTTGTGGTGATGGCAAGTACATTTTTCAACACAGTAGAAACTCCAACCAGGGAAATATTTTAACGCAGTTGAGATTAAAACCAACGAATTTTTTGACCGCATTTCTGATTTTAGAATCAGCGAGATCCTTTTAACACATTTGGAACTAGGACCGGCGAACATTTACAAACTTTAGATTATATGCGGAGAATGTTTTTAAGCACATTTGGAAATAGAAATAATGAGTTGTTTTAGTACATTTGAAATTAAAATCATGGAATTTTTACGCATTCGCACCCATGGCAAGTTTATATTAGAAGCAAAGAAGTATTTTCCAGCTTAGCTGAGATTAGAACTAGTGAACTTTCTTAGAACAGCTGAAATTAGACCATGGAACATTTTACACAGTTAAGATTAGAACCAGGGAACTTTTGTTTCCCAGTTTAGATTGTAAACATGAAACTTTTTTTTAGAAAATTTGAGGTTTAAATGAGGGAAATCTCTGATCACAATGGAGATTAGTATCACTCAAATTTTTAACACAGTTGAGATTAGTACATTTGAACTTTTTTAACACAACTGCGATTAGTACGACTGAATCTTTCTTAGCACAGTTCAGAACTGGATTTTTGCAATAATAAAATATAACATTTTTTACTGTATTGTTGTTATTTCTAAGTACTTCAGTTTCGAAATAGTACACAGGTCTTTATAGACATCCTGAGCACGTTGGAAGAAAACAAATTTTAAATTTGCATTCTGCTAGATTATTTTCTCGTAAATAGAACTTCAAACAGAAAAAACAATTTTAAGCGCTTTTTTATCTCCTCTCTAATGATGTTGCTTATGCATTAGATTTACCTTCTGGTGCACGAAACACGTTCATGTGAACGTGTGGAAGTTTAGTGACGTTGTAGTGATGTAAGGCTAAGTGCCGAACAGGATTTTTCCAGAAAGATCTAGTTTGGCTTCAGTGGAACCCAAGGGTTCTTTTGCTGCGCATTTTTCTGATGTGTTGCCTTTCGGAACTTTAAATTTTATTTTGAATTAATACACATTTAAAGATATTAAACTATGATTTTAGCATTATAAGATGGAAATAATGTAAAGGAGAAAAAGTAAATTATAGTAAGTGTTTGTATATAGATCTTAATTTGTTTAATATGAATTTCGAGTAGTACACAGTTGGAATCAATCAATTCCTTTGATATTTGCGCCAGGCTCGTAATCTGTAGTTCCCAGGTTCGAGTCCCAGCTGGGTCAGCGTTGAGATTTATCTCCGCAAAATTTCCCCCGCCCTGCCCACGGTCAGTAGGGGACACCGATGGGCTTGAAAAGGCCGCCGTCCGGATGGGACGTTAAGCCGTGGCCCCGTGTGCGGGAGAGTCATACCCTGTGCACGTTAAAGAACAGCTGGATGGCCTTGACGGGAGGCTACCATCTGTCTCCCAACAGCTGTTCCAGTGGGTCCCTTCTCTGAGCCTTCGGGGTCCATGTGACCTGGGCATTTAGCCCATGGTGTGCAAAAAAGTGCCGCTCAGAGGTAAAACAATCCAATCCAATCCTTTGATATTTACTTATGTTTTTTGAAGAGGATGAAGTTGAATGCGTAATATTTCCGTTTTATTTTCCATACCTGGTTGACGCTTTCAAGTACAAACTTCTGCCTCAGATTCAGGGACGGATTCAAAATTTTTTGGGACCGGCTAAATTTAAAATTCTCCCGCCCTCACGATCGCTGAATAGTTAACTAATAAACATGGTAATTATCCTCAAGAATAATAAAAATAAAAAATTTTGTTATGAGAGGGAGAAAACCATTTGAATGATGTACTAAATGTAATATTTTTTTTAATAATTTATTTTCATTTTTTCTAAATTACATCTACAATTTCATTCAAGAATTACAAAAACCAAGCAAATATATTTACATGATTGAAAGTTATTGATTAAATTATAAGGAGTTGCAGAAGCCATGGATTACTTCTGAAATTCTGAACTTATTAAAAGAAAGAGATAAGCTATATAAAAAAAACCCTTTAAATGAACTTACGAAAGTAGCTTTAAAAATTTCAGAAATCAAATAAATTATAAAATTCGAGATGCAAAAAACAGTTTCCTTACAACTCAGTTTCAAAATTGTGATGGCAATATATCAAAGCAGTGGAAATTGATAGGCGAGATAATAAATCAGAAGAAGGTAGAAAATAAATATCCTGAATTAGAAAGTGGTTCTGATTCAACTGAAAATGCTAAGTTATTGGCAAACCAATTTAATGAATACTTTGTAAATATAGCAGTAAAAGAATAGGATTCTAAGAAATCAAAAAAGCCATATGAGTAAAAATGCCAAATCAATGTTTTTAGCTCCAACTTGTAGAAAGGAATTGACTGACATTATAAAAGGTTCATTGGCGGCTCGTAGCTAAAATTAGTGGGGGTGCTGCTCCAGAAAATTTTTAGCCTTTGCTTTAAAATTGTGTAAAAGGAAACAAACATGTATAAAAAGAAAATTTATTCAGAAACTTGATAAAATCCTAAAAGAACAAAATCAAACATTTTTTACTTACTTTAACCTAAATTGTTACAGTTCAAGCTTAATTTATTCATTTAAAGATGAAATCCATTCTTCTTGTTTTAATTTGCGCGAAAAAAAAATGTATCAAATAGAATAGCTGGAAGCAGGATAATATTCTAATTCTACACTTTATCACATTCAAGAATATGGTACACGGTTTTTAAGCACAACACACGCGGAGTAAAAAAAACTACCTTCAACCAGCACGCCAGGGTCGGCACAGCGGGAACGACAGTGCTCTCTCTCCCTTGCAGCCTCGCGTGTAGCTTCCTATGTGCGCATGCGCACAACAGTCAAACACCTCGCCGCTAGTACTGTGAAGCGCACAGTTCCATACAAAGATTTTTGTATCTTTTTCATAAACTGGGGGATATCTACTGACATTAAGCTTAAGGATTATATATTGTACAAGTATAAAGGAAGAATTAAAGAAAAAAGGACTCATTATATTAAATGTTATCGATAATATCTAGTTGAAATTGGGGGTGCTGCAGTTCACAGTGACTATACGCGAGCCGCCACTGAAAAGGTTTTAAAAATAAAAAATCTGCTGGGTATGACAATATTTCTATTATTGCTGTTAAAAAACGCTCTTTTCACTTGATTCAACCATTGGTTCACATATGTAATTTATCATTCGAAACAGGCACTTTTCCAAATTTAATGAAGAAAGCTATTGTAATTCCAGTTTACAAAAAGGGAAATAAAAATGATTTTAAGAATTATCGACCGCTATCTCTTCTCCCAGTATTTTCAAAAATATTAGAAAAACTAGTTAATAATAGACTGATAAATTTTTTAGATAGTTTTAATTTTCTCTCTGAAAACCAATTTGGGTTTACGAAAGGTAGAAGTACAGAAACTGCATTGTTGAATTATAGGTCAAAGGTGTTTCGTTCCATGGACAATAATCAATTTACTCTGTCCGTATTTATGGACTTGAAGAAAGCTTTTGACACCGTTGATCACGAAATTTTAATTAGCAAACTAGAAACTATTGACATTTGTGGTGTTGTATTAAAATGGTTTAAAGACTACTTACAGCACAGAACGCAATGTGTTAGTTTTTTAATACACTTAGTAACCCAAAACATATTTCATATGGTGTACCACAAGGTACAGTCCTGGGACCAAGATTGTTTTTGATATTCATAAATGGTCTATGTAAATTAAAACTAAATAGCTATATTAACACTTTTGCAGATGATACATCATTAAGAGCCGTCCCATGGCCGAGTGGTTAGCACGTTTGGCTACTGATCTAAGGGACCTGGGTTCGAGCCCCGGGTAAGGCATGGATGTATGTGTCGTTTTTCTGCTGAGGTCCTGCCATCCTCACAGACCTTCTCATCATCATCATCATCATCATCCTCAAGCAGCCATGGGCTACGGAGGTCCAATCAGACCACGCAGTTAAATTCTCCAAGCATATCTGTACTGAGCTACATCAGCTGCATCCGGCCACTGCACACCAATTCTAACACGGTCCTGTTTGACATTGTCTGCCCACCGCATCCTAGGTCTCCCCCTCCTTCTGAGGCCTCTAGGCACACTGTTCATAACCCTATTCGCCAATCTATAATTATCCATACGGGTAACATGGCCAAACACGCGGAGTCTCTCTCTGCACAATATGCTGCTTAAAGGAGGTTGCAGACTCCTTTGCCTAACCTCATCATTAGTTACAAAGTTAAACCACCTAATACCCAAGATACTGCGTAAGCATCTAGAATCAAAAGCATCTAGTTTACTGTTATCTTGTTTACACAGCGTCCAAGTTTCACTACCATAACTAACCCTAGAAAGAACCAAACTATTATACAGTCTAATTTTAGTCTTTATGTGTATACGCCTATTTCTCCACAATCTCCATAGATTCTTAAAAGTCCCGGCAGCAATACCTATTCGTCTGTTAATCTCATGCCGCACATCACCAGTATCAGTTACATAACTCCCAAGATAATTAAACTGTGACACCTGCTCAAGACTGCAACCATTCAGATTAACTGAATCACAACCTGCCTGACCAATTTTCATCACTTTAGTTTTCTCTCTGTTTATAACCAAACCTACTCTACTACCAGTCTCATCAACAGCTTGAATGAAAGAGTTCATCTCATCAACATCATTTGCCAAAAGGGCTAAATCATCAGCATAATCTAAATCAGAAATTTTCGTATCTCCAGCCCATTTAAGGCCAAAATCTTTCCCTCGAAGTGAATTTCGCATAACATAATCAACAACCAAACTAAAGAGAAAAGGAGACAAAATGCACCCTTGTCGAACACCAGACGTAATGCTAAACCAATTGCTACAAGACTTACCAACTCTCACACATGACTCAGTGTTATTATAGAGAGCTTTCATTATGTTAACTAACTTGTGTGGTATACCATAAGATCTCACAATCAACCACAAATTATGACGATCAACAGAGTCGAAAGCCTTTTTGAAATCAACAAAGCTAGCAACCAAAGGTTTCTGAAACTCTAAACATTTCTCAAGAATCTGCCTAAGTGAAAATATCTGATCTACACATCCCCTACCACTTCTGAATCCACATTGCTCATCACGCAATTGCCTGTCAACCAGATTCTTAATTCTATTAAGCACAATCAAGGAAAGAACTTTACCTGGAACAGAGAGTAGGCTGATACCCCTATAGTTATCACAAGAACTGCGATCACCTTTTTTGAAAATAGGGATAATAATAGCTCTGGTAAAATCTTTAGGAACCATGCCTTTATCATAAAAGTTATTCAAAATTTCAGTCATCCAAGTGGTAACCAAAACATTCCCAGCTTTGAGCATTTCTGTAGTAATATCATCTACCCCTGGGGATTTATGAAGTTTCAGTTTAGAGATAGCCAAACTAACTTCAGATTGTGTTATAGGGCCAACATTAAAGCTGCCAATGCATCTATCATCATTACAAACAATGGGAGTAGAACTAACCACATTGTTTAGAACATCACTGAAATGCTCAGCCCACTTAGCCGTGAGATAATCCTCACCTTCTATAACCTTACCTTCTTTATCCTTCAATCCCTGTATGCCTGTCCGTTTTCTACCACATAAAACATTAACTATCTGGTACAGCTCTCTGCTGTTGTGCTGCCTAACTGATTCCTCAGCTTTGTCAGCCAAGCTATCAAGCCAAAGATTTTTATCAGTAGCTAACTGATCCTTTACATGTTTATTAAGCTCTCTGTGATCT
Organism: Ryuthela nishihirai; assembly: GCA_038380435.1. NCBI lineage: Eukaryota > Metazoa > Arthropoda > Arachnida > Araneae > Heptathelidae > Ryuthela > Ryuthela nishihirai. The sequence goes on along the minus strand of JAWZYU010000011.1, from coordinate 39,782,023 downwards.
TTTCTATTAGGACTAGTAGGGTACTGATTAAGGACATTCCTGCAATTCCTTCTTTCTGAAATAAGCTTAATTGCCTTGTCACTTAAATAATTCTGCCTCCTTTGCTCCTTTTTTCCTAAAAGAGTACTGTTAGTTTCCAAAAAAGCCTGTTTAAAATGGCCCCATTCTTCCTCAACTTCAGTATTAAGCAAACCATGACCGTCATAATGACTAAGTAACCTATCATGGTAAGCTTTAGCTATAACTGTGTCATTCAGAGCTTCAGTATTAAAGGTAAATTTTTTAACTCTAGCACAACACTTTTTAAGTTTAAGTTGCAACACACTTTTAACAAGGTAATGGTCAGATCCAATTTCAGCTCCCCTATATGCCCCGGTATTTCTAACAGAAGTAGCCCATTTGCTGTTAATTAATATATAATCAATCATATTCCTATGCAGTCCATCAGGTGAAACCCATTTGTATTTATGTATGTCGCGGTGTTTGTAATATGTGTTAGTTATTCTGAAACCATTGAGTTTACTTACCTGTAGAAGACGTTGCCCATTGCCATTGCAGCTACCAATACCAAAAGGGCCTATCACTCCTCCCCAAAGATCAGAGTCAGTACCAACTTTGGCATTGAAGTCACCAAGAACAAGGGTAATATCTCCTTTCTTGACAGAATTCAAAATATCCTGAAGTTGTCCGTAAAACCTATCCTTCTCATCCTCATCAGCATCCTCAGTGGGGGCATAACAGCAGATAACATTCAAGTTTTTAATGCTTGTCTGAAATTTTGCTGTAAGAAACCTTTCATTAATGCACTCATATCCTAGAAGAGCATCACTAGCATGTCTGCTGAGCAGCAGACCCACGCCTTGGTGATGCTTTCCATCCTCCCTCCCTGTAAAGAGAAATTTAAAGTTATTTTTAAGTATCTCACCTTTACCTGTCCATCTGGTCTCTTGCAAGCCTAGAATATCTAGGTTATAGCGCTGGAATTCCTGCATGAGGACATCAAGAGAATAATCTCTATGTAATGTCCTCACGTTCCACGTTCCTGCAGAGAGAAAATGATTAGTAGGATTTTTAAAGAAATTAGGTTTATTGAGATTGGTAGGGCCAACAATATCAAACAGCCCCCTGATCGCAGGCATGGGGCAAAGACCCGTTCCTCCTCCGCTAAAGGCTGAAGTCACCGATGCTGGTAGGAACTTCAGGCACCACCTTTTCAAGTGGACTTTTTCAAGAGCCACATGGCCTGCCTGAGACGCATTACTCCAGTTTAGGCTTGACGATGCCCAACTAGCTAAGTAAGGTTCAGGTACCTGCGATGGCCTCTGATTAGGATTATCCACCAGCTGATATAAGGTATCCCATGCTTCTGTTCACTTAGAGCTGGCAACCCAGAAGCAAACAGAAAACACAGCGGCAGACTCTCCCTCAACAGAGGCCCACCAGTGCAGCAAGTCCAGGATCCATAATCAAGCTCAAATCCATAAACAAGTCCAGTCTAGTAGGTATAAATGGTCAGCACCAGGACCCTGTGAAGTTGACCACTCCTCAGCAGGGTTGAAAAAAAAGAAAAAAGGTGGCCATAGATGACCAGATCAGTAGGCCATACTGAACTGGCAGCCCTCCCCTTCCGTTCCCTTACAAAAGAGAATATCTCTTTTGAAAGGTACTAACGGCCTGCACCACGAGAAGGCGGGGTCGGACATTAGGTGCTAGACCTGGCCGGTTCTGTGCATCATTGGCATATAAACTGACAGGCTCCTGTCAGACCTCTGTGGCAAGCAGCTGGTTGAGGGGGTGTTTATTTTTATTTTGATTTTACATCATTAACTTTATTGCTGATTCTCTGGAAAATCTCCTTTATAACATGAACACTGATCTAAAATGTGTGATGAAATGGTTGGATTTAAATGGATTACATTTAAATACGAAAAAGACTAAGTATATTCTATTTAACCTAAAAAAGAAAGCAAACAATCCACATTCGATCAAATTAAAATTGCATAACTTTTCATGCAACAAATACTCAGCTTGTTGCTGTGAAGAAATTGAACAGGTTCAAAGTATACTACACCTAGACGTTTATATTGATAGCTCTCTAAGTTGGAAAATGCACATTGGAAAACTAACAAACACGCTTAGACAGATGTTATATAAATTTTATTATTTAAAAAAATCATCAGTAATAAAATGTTAATAATGCTATACAAATCTTGGGTCCAGTTTGCTATACAGTATGGTATTACAAGTTGGGGAAGAACATACATTTCATCATTAAGGAATCTGATTTCAATGCAAAATAAACTTATATTTCAAATATTACCAAATAAATATAAAACTGTTACCATCTTTTGTAAGTATACCATTTCAGGTTTATTTCCACTGAGACATTTATTTGTTTATAGAACATTAAATTACTTCTTTAAAAACAATAATGCAGTGCTACATTATGCAAATTATTCTATGCGAGATGATGGGAAAAGGTTTCTGTTGCCACTTGCAAAGAAAGGAAATTATGCACAAACATTTTGATTATTTGGCCCAAAAATTTTTAATTCTTTACCGATTATAATTCGGAATGAAACTAATTTTATGCATTTCAGATCTCTCACTGTTAATTATCTAATGAGTATTACTAATGCTGACAGCCTGTTTTCAGTGTTAAAGTAAAAAAAAATTAATCGTTTTTATAAATCCTGTATTGTTTTTGTTTATTTTTTTCTTTATGCAAAGTTGAGTGTCACTGTGCCAAAATTATGTATTTAAATAATTTGTATATTAACCTACATGAGCTTAGATGCTCTTGGGTTAATAAGAGTATTACAAATATATGCTGTTGTAACCTTATTATTATAATAAACTGATGATGATGATGACATCTACAAAATGCGCGAATAGGACAATAATATTAGGTATCGTATAGAACAGTGATTCTCAACCTTTTATGCGTCAGGTACCCCCTGGAAGTGTGTATGTAACTGGCGTACCCCTTGTATAGATAGATAAAATTATAGTTATAGTATAACAATGGGAATAAAATAAAACTTATATATATATATAAACACATTAAAATTTTAATTCATAAATTATATATATCTATAAACACAAAAAATTACATAAACAATTTAATAAATCTTATAAAATTATGAACATTTTACTGGATAAACATTTTACTGGATAATCAGTGAAATGGACTTGTTACTAGATCTAGCGACTTTCGAGCTCTCACGGCGTACCACAAAAAATTTTATCGCGTACCCCACGTTCAGAATCCCTAGTATAGAGCAGTGGTTCTCAACCTTTTATGCTTCACGTACCCCCTGGAAATGTGTATGTAACTGGCGTAACCCTTGTACAGATTGAAAAAACTATAATTATAATACAATAATGCCAACTTAGCGACTATGTTACTAGATCTAGCGACCTTTGAGCTCTCATGGCGTACCCAAAAAAATTTTATCGCGTACCCCCAAGGGATACGCGTACCTCACGTTGAGAACCCTGGTTATCACGTTGAGAACCCCTGGTAAGGAGGTTCATGCGAGGGAGGTGGAGGCATAAGCTACCATTACTTCAAATTTCATTTTTCATTTTTTCACATCTGTGCTTCTTTACCTCTTTTAATGGAATCTTTATCAAAAATTTTAAATATTTCCCTTCTTAAAAGTGAGGTCCTTCTTAATGTTATGTCCCCTCCCCCTGCCATGGCTGGTGGCCGTTATGTTAATCCAGCCTTTCAGATTTACTAAACAGACTTTCACATTAAGTGGTCATTTTATTAAGTCACACAAAGAAAAGACTAATTATATTCCACCAGTCAATGCAATGGCTCAGAGATATCATTCTCGAGCTCTGATATAAAAAAAAATACCCCCTCAAGCAGCTGCTTGCCACAGAGGTCTGACAGGAGCCTGTCAGTTTATATGCCATAGTAGAAGGTCTGAGAGGATGGCAGGACCTCAGCAGAAAAACGACACACACACATCCATGCCTTACCCGGGACTCGAACCCAGGTCCCTTAGATCAGTAGCTAAGCGTGTTAACCACTCGGCCATGGGACGGCTAAAAATAAATACCCCCTCAAGCAGCTGCTTGCCACAGAGGTCTGACAGGAGCCTGTCAGTTTACATGTCATAGTAGAAGGTCTGAGAGGATGGCAGGACCTCAGCAGAAAGTCTGATATACCAGGTGATTATAAAAAAAACAACCATTTCCGAGTCAAATATATGAAAAATGGTTGGTCAGGTATGTCCGTAACAGTTTCGAAGATACGTTATAGCAGTAATTTTCAAACTTTACTATAACAGTGTGAAATATCTCGTGACTTGAATGGCGGTCTCGAGGTGGGGTAGGGTGGTTCAGTTCCATTGAGTTCCGTTCTTGAGAGTTGCTTACTGTCCTACCACCCCCGTCATCCCCGTAAGAAATGCCTGTCTGGAACCGCCCTGAAGTAGCCTCAAAGCCATTAGTATGCTGGAGTGAGGTTAGGGGGCCATTCATAGGGAAGTGCCTTTAGATGATTCTATTTTAATGTGTTCTTTCAGAGTGTCCTTCATGGCAGTGGAAAACCCGTGAATTTTCACCCATCTTGCACAAAGATCGTGTCTAGTGTATCAGAAGCCTTTGCTGTAGCATTCGAGCAGCAAAACAGAGATCGATGTGCGATATCGTTTAGCTGTCACAATTCTCGTCTGCAATTTGGACGTTATGATCTCTTGCAAGAAAAATCTAATGACAAATTCTGATGTAAACCAAAACCTCCTATAGCAGAAAGCCAGAGGACCAAATTTATGACGTCAGCTAAAGAGTCCTACATATACAGGGTGATTCAAAACTTATCGTTCAAATTTCGTGGGGAGGTAGGGAATACGTCAGGAAACCGATTTCACACAGGAAAGTATTCCGCAAATGTACGCATGCGTATGTAGAGGGCGCTGTGTGTACCCAACCAGTGTACAGCTCGCCCGACCACTCCCGCTGTCATCAGTGTACGAGCTGACTTACTAGTGAAAGATGAATCGTTTTACGCATCAAGAGCTAGCGGATATGCATCTCGACAGTGAAATGGACCTTGTTGCACGAATAGTGGCCGCCGCAGGCATTGTCCGTGATATGCCAGGCGTTTTTGAAAATGTTCGGCGGTCAATGCAACGGCGCTGTGAATCCTGTGTCCGTGTAAATGGTCGCAATTTTGAGCACCTACTGTGAACCTGTACTTTACCTTGTTGGAATAAAAGTCACATTCGTTACCACTTAACTGTACTGTTTCCTTGTGTTCACTTTACCTGTCCATTTTGTTCATGTAGATGACGTTTGCGGACATACTTTCCTATGTGAAATCGGTTTCCTGACGTATTCCCTAACTCCCCACGAAATTTGAACGATAAGTTTTGAATCACCCTGTAGACAATTCTTTATTTTTGATTCTAATATTTTTATTGGTGGACTCTGTGCTAATTTTTATACTAATATTTTTCTATAAATATACTTTATTTAGGAGAAAATTTATTTGTATTAACATTATTATATTTGATAATAAATGCAAATAATTTTCTTCCTAAATAAAATATTTTTATAGATAAATATTAGTATAAAGATTAGCACAAGAGTCTACCAGTAATAATATTAGAATAAAAAATATAAGAATTATCTACATGGTAGGACTACTTAAGGGGTGTATAAATTTGGCACATTGGCCTTCTGTTACAGGAGGTGTTGTGTAAACTCACACCACAGAACCGCGGTGAAGGTGATGCGAGGTGTATTACTGAACATAGATAACCCTGTTGTTAGAGAGTCCAGCGTTGGAATGGGAACTGACATCATACTACCCACAAACTATTGCACATCCAATGCGTAATATTGAGCGTGGTGCTTAATGTTGCTAAATCAGTTATCTGCTGAGTAACAGCGAATAGCTGATGGCATATGTAAAGAGAATGCATATAATACAACAACAATTTAGCTAATTTACCTTCCAAAGGAAAAATTTATTTACAATGGGCTAAATGGTCAGATTACAAGGACCCCAAGGACTCAGAGAAGGTTAGGGAAAGGGGATCCATTGGACACCTGCTAGGAGACAGATGGAAGCTTCCCGTAAAGACCATCCAGCGTGTTTCTTTAACGTATGGCTTTCCTATGCATTAGACCATGGCTTAACCCCCATTAGATGGCCATCGGTGTCCTCTTTCTTACCGAGGGCTGGTTAAGGTTACAGAAAGTCTTGAACATGGGAACTGCAGATTATGGGTCTGACCTGCTACCAACTAAGCCAACCCCCTGTCTACCAATAATGGTATTATGAATGTTTTCGAGTTTAAAAAAGGCTCTTTTCAGAGGCATAAAAATCGAGTTTTTCCAATTTTTTTTTTTTAAATCCAGTTGGAAACAGGTTAAATAAAAGTAATGTTTTTAATAACTCCTTACAGAATAAATATCAGTTCTACTTAATTTATTATACAGAAAGCAGTCTGCATTCGATACCAATCAATAAATAGCTTCCAGATTTCTCCAGATTGAATAAAACAGCTAAATATTGCCAAAAGAAATAACATTAACCAATTGTTATTATAAAATTTAAATATCTGTGTTAGCTTTCAAAGCAGCTAAATTTAACTAGAAACTAGCTGGTTGGCAACACTAATTACAATAACTGCTCTATACATAATTTTCGGTCGTAAGAATTATCTAATGGGAGCGTACTTTTAAGTCAATCCAGAGTGACGTCATCATTAACTTCTGCAACGTGTGGCCGAACGATTAACTTCAGGCTAAGGGTTGGGTTGGGTTGTTTTACCTCTGAGCGGCACTTTTTTGCACACCATGGCTAAATAGCCAGGTCACATGGACCCCGAAGGCTCAGAGAAGGTTGGGGGAGGGAACCCACTGGAACAGCTGTTGGGAGACATGGTAGCCTCCCGTCAAGGCTCAGGCTAAGGGAGGAATCGTGGTGAAACAGGAAGAGCCCCTGATTAACAATTAATTATTCCGTTCATTACGTAATATTTTTTATTTACTAGTATACTATTATGCATATTATTATTAAAATATTTTCCTCCAATTCAGGGTTATATAAAAATTCTTGAAAATATGTGTAATACATATTAGTTAAATCGTGCCAAAATTTGGGCATTGGACGTTCGCAATTAATAATTGTTCTCATCGATAAGTTCATTCATAGCTTTCTATCGTTAACTTGCTACTAACAGGGTTCGACTCCATTTACAGGCAGCGCCCCCAAGAATTTCGGACACTTTCCGATGGATTACTCCTAATCCACGGCAGCTAGGAACCAGATCTGTTAACCCAACAGGGTTGGGACTAAGTGGGACCAGATCACCAAATTTGGGACCGATCGCTCAAGTAGTTGTGGAACCACATGAAAACCGAGAATTTCTGGCACTGATAACGTCACACATGTCCGCCCTTCTCTCGGGCAGACACGTGTGACGTTCGCTCGCAATTACGACTATTATAAAACATGATGATGTTAAATACATATTAATGCAGGGTCATTACAAATAAATATCCATATTTAAAGTGCGATATTTTATTGAATAATTAAGTAACAAACGTAATTTTATGTATAAAATGTAAGGAAACTCTCAAAGTCTCATTTTGGGATCAATATATTTCAATGTGTGGCGCCAATCCATGCGATATTCAACTTCTGTTTGTACTCAACTCAGCGTGTCTGGTTGAACTCTTGGAACTGAGTCCCGACTTTTTCGAATCAAGCAACCCGGAGATATTTGAAATCTGTTGCTCCTAGTTCGAAAATTTTCAGTTTGATGTACTAACAGGAACATCAAGTCTGGGAAAGTCGATATTAATAGAAATAAACATGTTTTAAATAAAAAAAAAAACTCTACCTATTCAGCAATATTGGATTAGTTACCTTTCGTAATCATAGATGGCGCCATGAGTGACAAGATCAGTGTATTTAAAAGTCACTATTAAATGGCTATATGGCAGAACTGGTGATAGCTTAGTGGTTAGAATAACTTGGAGGCGTGGGTTCGAATCACATTCATCAGCGAATCATTTTTTCTACAAAATTATGTTAATAAGTTTATTACTGATTAATCTCTGCTTATTCCTATTTTTAACTACACAATTATTAAAATACTTTAAAAGTAGATTGACTAACGATAAAATAGTTATAATAATTCAAGACCAATTTTATTTGTTGATTAACAAGCCTATAGGTTTGTAGTTTTGTTACAATTATTGTACTATATTTCTCCCCCTCTGTCTAATCTGCTTTCGCAGGTTGACCTTTTCCATGCTCATAAAAACCGGAAATTTCTGAACGCTCGTATCAAAATTTAATTTAATTCAATGTTCAATTTTTGCAATCAACTGTCCTTCGATTACTTTCTGAGAAAAATTTTCTCAAGTAAGCGCGCTTGGCTACTGATCTACGGGACCTGGGTTCGAGCCCCGGGTAAGGCATGGATGTTCGTGTTGTTTTTCTGCTGAGGCCCTGCCATCCTCTCAGATCTTCTACTATGGCATATAAACTGACAGGCTCCTGTCAGACCTCTGTGGCAAGCAGCTGCTTGAGGGGGTATATTACTTCTAGGAATCGGGTGAATTTTATTCATTTGTTCATTAGCATTTTAAATCTATATTTAATTCAGAACTCCTATTTACACTTTTAAAAGAAAAATCATTGGAAAAAACCCATAATATACTTATTCAGTTCAATTTAGCCGATGCAGAATATAATAACTCAACCTGAAACCTAGAGATGACTCTCCCAAACCTGGACACTTTGGATAAACCTGGAGAAGTGGCAACTCTACCCATATGGGAAATTTAATGATTTAGTAAGTCGTCAACAGATGGCGCTTTAGGGCGAGTTCTATCAAATCAATATGAAATTGAGAGTTGAAACTTTTTCTATACTATAACCTCCTTAGTATTCAGGGCGAACCCCGCAGCACGGAGGTGGTATGCTCAAACCCGAAGAGATGGTGCCTCTATTTGCAACGTCGGCAGTGATTCTTTTCCTTTAAAAGTTATAATTTATCATTTTTTTCGGAACAAACGATATTATAATGTGTTCCCAGAAAAAAAGTCCAATTATATCAAATCGGGACTTTCAGGGGCGACAAGATCGTTCTGACTCTAGCAATTCTGCAATTTCGAAATTTGATAGGATACGACATTATATGTGGCACTAGCACCACCATGTGGGACTAACTCTGCTCAGTCATAACAAGGAAAATTTCAGCCTTCCTTGACACTTTGAACACGTAATTACTTTTATTAATTAATTATTTAATGAAATATATCCCTTTAAAAACGTTGACATTCTTTTACAATGGCCCTGTATGTTTTCGCATCCATTCCAATTACTGGCATTCTCAAAGAGGGGATTGGGTTATTTTACCTCTGAGCGGCACTTTTTTGCACACCATGGGCTAAATGGCCAGGTCACAAGGACCCCGAAGGCTGAGAGAAGGTTGGGGGAGGGAATCCACTGGAACAGCTGTTGGGAGGCAGATGATAGCTTCCCGTCAAGGCCATGCAGCGTGTTCTTTAACGTGCACAGGGTATGTTACGCTCTTCCGCACACGGGGCTATGGCTTAACGTCCCATCCGACGGATGGTGGCCTTTCCTAGCCCATCGGTGTCCCCTACTGACCGTGGGCAGGGCGGAGAATTTTGCGGAGATCAATCTCAACGCTGACCCAGCTGGGACTCGAACCTGGGAACTGCAGATTACGAGCCTGGCGCACTACCGACTGAGCCACCCCCGTCCCTCGAAGGAGGGAGCATGGCACCTTTGACCTTTCCCTCCTTCCGTAAATTCGAGTTTATATATATGTGCGACCAATGTTTACAACAGAGATGAGATCAGGCTCCATTTTTCGAGCCCGTACCCCGATTGAGTCCGAAATTACTGATCCCGAGTCCGAATCGTTTTAAGAATTGATGAGTCCGAGCCCGATTTTTAAAAAAAAAACATATTTCACTGACACATCATAAGACATACATACAAGATTATATATAAATTAAGAAAAGCCAATAGTTAAGAAAAAAAAAAATCTAATGACTTTTTCTGACATATTTTGGGGATGACTAAATCTCCTTTCATTCGTAAAAATAAAAATAAACAAAAATAAAAATTTCAAAGGAAATAATTAAATGGCTTTTAATTCAAAATAGAAATGTGTCAATTGTTTCCTTTTATTTTAAGTGAATAGCAAAATAACCCGTATTAATCACGTTGCTGACAGCAGTAACTGATGATCCTTCATAAAACACCAACCCAAACTTCTTTCATTTGCATTACTTATAGCGATACGAAATTACATTAGTAGTCACCATGTAACTACGAGATGTCAACCCAACCAAAAAGTGATCATTAGTTAATGCTTGGCGCTTCCGAAAGTTTGCTATGTTGAAAGAAGCGTAAATCATTGAAATTCCTTTAATCATTCTCTGGTGCTGTATTTTTGCACGAGTTTGGTCTCTAATATATCTGTCTTGAATCTTTACGTGTAGCTTAGGTAATAGACAAGAAAAGAGAGCGAAGATAGAAGAAGGATAAAGACAGCATTCCTCTTCCCTTGCAGAGAGAAGAGAGGGCCGCATTTAGCTCGAGTGATGGTTAAATAAATGGCTGGTGCAGCTTCGCTCACGTAGCGAGAAACGGGCAATTATCTCCTGCAAAGCCGTGCTATCTGGAGAGGCACTGCTAACCCAATGACCTTGACTCGAAAGAAAGATTGCCCCCTTCTTCCCCTTACAGACTTCATTACCTTGTTTTGGAAAGGTCACTTTGCCAGAAACGTTTTCTTCGCACAATCCTGTTATCAAGAGGGAGGGCAGATTTCCCTATCTTTAAGATGATAGGTAGTCCCGAGGGATTTCGAATGGATTGTGAACAAAGAAGGATTTGAAAAGATTACTGTAATTGACTGAAGATGATTGAAAGATGTTGACGTTTAACGAATTGATTCGATTATTTTTTCCTCAAAGGCTTTACTGAATTCCTGCACAACATACGGCCAGCGGAACAGTTTCGGTTTCTGCAGTAAAATTGGGGCGGGGGTGGCTCAGTCGGTAGCGCGCCAGGCTCTTAATTTGTAGTTCCCAGGTTCGAGTCCCAGCTGGGTCAGCGTTGAGATTTATCTCCGCAAAATTCCCCGCCCTGCCCACGGTCAGTAGGGGACACCTATGGGTTTGGAAAGGCCGCCGTCCGTCGGATGGGACGTTAAAGCCGTGGCCCCGTGTGAGGGAGAGCCATACCCTGTGCACTTTAAAGAACACGCTGGATGGCTTTGACGGGAGGCTACCATCTGTCTCCCAACAGCTGTTCCAGTGGATCACCTCCCCCAACCTTCTCTGAGCCTTCGGGGTCCATGTGACCTGGCCATTTAGCCCATGGTGTGCAAAAAAGTGCCGCTCAGAGGTAAAACAACCCAACCCCACCCTGAAATATCAAGTTTGACACACAGATCTGATATCACTGGGCAACGTTTCAGTTATCATTAAACAAAACGCACATGTTCTAGTTGCGTAATTAAAATACTAATCTACAGTTTCTAATTCTGCTTCGTCCTTGTGCTAAACTTGTGAGACTTTTTGGTTCTTACTCAAATGAGTGTCGGGATTTGTCTGGTTAAATTAGTTGCAATGCACTGATAGTTTGCCTCAGGCTGAGAAATATGAGAGCTTTAACAAATTTAGAGTAGATTCGGAACGAAGATCATTCAATTCTGACTCGATAAACTTGTTTATTGAATATCGACAATAAATATTTGAGTCATTCAGTGGTTGTTCGGCCTAAGGAACGCACGTTGCATTCCCTGTAACAATTAGAAAATAACCAGACAACAACAACAAAAAATAGATTTCGAAAATAACAGTTATTTTCTTTCATTACCAAAATTATTTCCGTTTATTTTTATTGCTTTTTTTTTTATTTTTCTGAGGCAAGAGTGGTGAGACATAAACTTATTTCCTCCACCCCGAAAAAACAGATACAAACAGAAATCCCAACTTTTAACCGACAATGCATAGCGGAAACGCACTGATATTTAGTACTATTTATTATCCGAGAGGCTTCATTTTAGAGAGCGCTGGCCATGGAGATATATAACACAGGATTTGAGCAGAATTATGCTGTGCAGTAGAGCTCAAGTGTGCATATGTCAAAATAAAGCGATTGTTGATCGGATGTGTCAAACACGCGGGTGGGGTATGATCAAAAACCTGTTATCAAAGTGATTCAATATGTTGGAAAATTCGAGTTGTATAATTCTTAACCTACGGTTAATAGCGACAAGTTTCTAACTTTCTCGCAGCACTGCTTAATTAATTTAATAAAGCCTTGGATGTGGATGTAAGGTGTACATGCGTTTGGGCTCAGTTTTTCGAGTTAGTTTACTTAGACAGAGTCCTCTAGAACCCGAATCGTATGGACAAATTATTGATCCCGAGCCCGATTTGGTAAAAAAAACTCTCTAACTCATCATAAGACATATATAAACAGAAATGTATGTCCCTAATCATTTATTTCGCTCTTATATTATTAATGTAGCCATTTTATAACAAAATGAAAATATTAACGCTATTTAGAATTAAAAATACTATTAGAAATGCTAGTAGTAGAAACTGAAAGTCCGTAGGTAACATCATTATAAACTCAAAGATTATTTATTATACAAAGAGAATACGTAAAAGAATAATCAAAACTTGCAAAATACTCATTTTTAATTACTAAAGATTCATTAAAAATAATAATCAAAAAACGATTTTTTTAATTTGTTTCACATTTCCAAGAAATATTTGAAATTTCAATTATTCTGAGCCGGAGGCCAATCTCTTCTCTATTATTAGGATGCTTTGAAAGTCTAATCGATTAGAAATCACAGTTGGCCTGAAATTTTCATTTCTATAAGAGATAGAAAAACTCTTTTGTATAGAGATGTCATGAAACATCGAAACAGAAAGAGAGAATTAACTACGATGTTAACTTCTTGCGAAAATTTCAATTTTACACATACTCAGTTTTATTACATTATGAAATAAATATGAAAATACCCCAGGCAAGTGGAAAAATGTGTCGTAGGACACATATATTTGCAAATGTATGTGTCCTACGACAAATATATGTGTCCGATACAAATATATGTGTCCTATGACAATATTTCGATACAAATTTAGTTTTCTTTTAATTTTTACATCTTTGATATAGGTATAAATGATAATAAGTCGATTTAGGGAGCTGTACAGAAGAGAGCTTGGCGCAACAGTTTCATTTTTTTAATTGTGATTGAAAGGTATTCGATTTTTTTACGATTATGATTAAATGTATTTTCATAAATTTTGGTTGACTACTTCTCTTTTGCCTGGGATACTTAAATTCATGCAAGTGTAGAAGTTCTTGCCAGACGCTTCATTAATCCTTTAGGAATAAAAAAAATCATATTCTAAATAAAACTTACGCTGCCTTTATTATGCTTATTTACAAACTTTTGTTGCATATTAATGACTGCGTACATAATTTAATTATATTTCTTCCATTAATATTTACTCAAAAAACATTACCTTTACAATTAATTAGTAATTTACCCTGGGAGTAATATTCCAATTCATCTACTTCTTCTTCGATTTCTGTTATGCAATCCCCACTGATAAAACTCACAATTCGTCACTGATGTTCATTTGGGTAATTAAAAAAAATCGTTTTGATCGAAAGACAGTTTTATGCCATCTGACTGAAGATCCACGTCCAGTAGATTAACAGACAGTTCCATCATTTTCAATGTTATTCCTGCCAGACTCTTAACTTGCTGAGAAGCCTAAAAAAGACTAGCTAAGTGAATTTATTATATTTGACACTTTATTTTTATGAGACTACAGAAAGTGAATGTTTCCTCTTGTGGCGAGCGAAAGCACCCTAATAAATTAGAAGCAGAAATTCTTCCGTGTATAATATTAATAACAGAAATAGATGCGGAGGAATAATTTACCTATGTTTTGCAACAATATTTTTCGAAACATCAGTAGAATAGAGAGGAAAAAAATTCACTAATTAGCAAAATAATTGCTGAGAAAAAAAAAGAGCCAAACGTCGCTCAATTTTCTACCTCCCCTCCCCTCACCTCCCAGTTAAATTATTCCGAGCATCCCCCTCCCCCCACTCCTCTTCATTTCATTAGAAATCGATTTAGCCAATTCCATTTCTTGAGTTTGGAGCTTTGCTTACTGTGCTTAACAAAGAGGCGATTTGTAATTTTGTTTCTCTTTTTGTTTCGTTTAGTTTTTAATTTCGTTTTGTGGAATAATTGCCAGTGAAGTCTGAAAGTTGGAAATCATTGAGTCAGCGGCAAACTGTCAAAAGAAAGGTATTTTTATTAAACAATTTCTATACATATAAATACAATTACTATACATGCAAATACAATTACTATACATGTAAATATAATTACTATACATGTAAATACAATTACTATACATATAAATTGTATGAGTTACTCTACTAATCAAATGCTAATATCACATGACGAGACAGTTGTAAAGTATGTCACTAAAATTGTTTCCTTAGTACTGCAATATTTAATATTAACTAATATTAACAATTGGAATCCGAAAAGCACCAGATTTGATATATCTGGTTCTATCGAGGGCATTATTCATATAATCGATTCTAGTCGCAAGCTAGCATAACGAATGAATGCCGTATTTCTCGCACATCTTCCACAATGCAAAAAAAAAACCTTTTAATAATAAGAAAAAAGTGCTTGTGTTTTTGATTTCAGGATTGCTGATGCGACTGAGAAACTTCGTCTACGGTAATTCGTTGTAGTGAATTAGCAAAAATATTATCAGGATTAAAACAAGTTTCTTTTTGGTCAGTGTAAGGTCAGATGCAGCACGTCTCCCGTCAAACAAAGGTCGAGGAGCCTCTTGACCTTTGCCTTGACCGTCGAATGCTGGAGAGTTGCACAGGGACCCATCAGTCGGCGTGTCGCATCACTATTCGCCCCTTGCGAACGAAGTATCCTATGTGACCAAGTTCAAATGAGAGAACCAAGATTGCATTTGACTTCTGCTAGCCAATTTGCTGCAGGTCAGATGTCAGCCTCTGACCAGAATAAGATTTTCGCTCGGAAACGAGCCTTTCTAGACGAGATTTGCATACAGCTAGACAGGATAGCTTGCTCTGGGGAGCTTTGCTTTGTGTTAAGGGCGAGACTTAGGAAAGAGCCAACCTTGTATGTTTAATTGTAAACTACAGTGGACCATCGTTATAGCGCTGCTCGCTATACCGCGCACTCGGTTATAGCGCGGGCGATGTTCGCGATAAGTTATAGATAGTGTTTGTTTTTACATATTTTCAAGCGTACCTTATGTACGTAAATAAAATAATAAATATATGTATTTATTAAGATGTATAACTATGTTATGTGAATTTTAATAAAACACTTAATAAATAAATTGGTTTTTTTTTATTAAAATACATAATATATATAGTCGATGGGATGTTTCAGTATATAGCTCAAATCGTTCTGAGTAAATTTATTGTGTCGCCACCGCGCCGCTCGGTATAACGCGGTTCACCTTGTAACGCGGGTGTTGTTTCCCGCCCGACATGCGCGTTATATCGGGGGTCCACTGTACTGTGAATAAATGTCGTTGTGAATAGTTGTACAGTGTTAAGTACAGTCTCCCTAGAGCTGAGGAGTGCTTCATCACCCACCAGAACAGGAAGCTTCAACGCATGCGTCTTGAGTTCTTCAAGAACATCGGACTCTTCTGGAAAATTTAATGTTTTTCTTTCCTTTTTGTCAGAACAAATTTACTTTTCTCTTCTTATCTCTTAATTTACAAATTTATTTTCCCCTTCTTATCCCTTAATTTACAAATTTTGTTTTTTACAGGTCCTAGTGAAATAACAGGGAAGTAATTCCTAATGACTCTTCTACCTTATCTTCTATTCTGGCTGGTATAAGGAGCCCCATATTAGAGGCTAATTTAACCATTATTCAATGTTAACTTGAACTTTGCTCTGTGTTAAGTACGAGGCTTTAATGAAGGACCGACCTTGTACGTTCATTTGTAAATTACTGTAAATAAATGTTCTTGCACATAGTTGTTTAGTATTGAGTAAGTTTATGCGTTTGCCCAGAAGATACTAGGCAGAATTTTCTGAATGGATTCAATTGAATACACTGAGGAACTTATTGAAATGAATGCTCGGGACTAAGGACTGACGAATTTATGACCTCATCACTATGGTCATCGTCTTTTACAGTCACTAAAAACGAAAATATGTTAAAGGTATCTGATGTTATGACTAATCTTAAGTTATACATTTGTTGTAGACTGTTAAAAACAATTAAACGGTTGGGTTGTTTTGCCTCTGATCGGCACATTTTTGCACACAATGGGCTAAATGGCCAGGTCACATGGACCCCGAAGGCTCAGAGAAGGTTGGGGGAGGGGACCCACTGGAACAGCTGTTGGGAGACAGATGGTAGCATCCCGTCAAGGCCATCCAGCGTGTTCTTTAACGTGCACAGGGTATGGCTCTCCCGCACACAGTACCACGGCTTAACGTCCCATCCGACGGACGGCGGCCTTTCCAAGCCCATCGGTGTCCTCTACTGACCGTGGGCAGGGCGGGGAATTTTGCGGAGAGAAATCTCAACGCTGACCCAGCTGGGACTCGAACTTGGGAACTACAGATTACGAGCCTGACGCGCTACCGACTGAGCCGCTACCGACTGAGCCACCCCCGCCCCTCAATTAAACGGCAATGCGTATGTTATGTCAGTAGAATGGTACAAACGAAGCTTCCCTACTTTGAAACTAAGATGTTATGAATAAAAGTACTAGGGAAAAAAAGATTTAGAGATACTAATCAGACTCATGTATCTTGCTTTAAATAATTAAAAATCATTTATTACTAATTTATTATTAATTATTTTTTTATTTAATATATATTCATTTTTTTGATGATGGACACGACAACTTAATCTGTAGTTGATGTTCTTAGAAATCAACCACATTTTGACAATGTTGCTAATGCAAAATTCAAAGATTATCCTCCATAAATTTCTAGATTACTAATCATGAATACTGATAGATCATGAAATCAAAGAAAACGCATTTTATGACTGTCTACTATATATTAAAGGGGGCGGGGGTGGCTCAGTCGGTAGCGCGCCAGGCTCGTAATCTGTAGTTCCCAGGTTCGAGTCCCAGCTGGGTCAGCGTTGAGATTTATCTCCGCAAAATTCCCCGCCCTGCCCACGGTCAGTAGGGGACACCGATGGGCTTGAAAAGGCCGACGTCCGTCGGCTGGGACGTTAAGCCGTGGCCCCGTGTGCGGGAGAGACATACCCTGTGCACGTTAAAGAACTCGCTGGATGGCCTTGACGGGAGGCTACCATCTGTCTCCCAACAGCTGTTCCAGTGGGTCCCCTCCCCCAACCTTCTCTGAGCCTTCGGGGTCCATGTGACCTGGCCATTTAGCCCATGGTGTGCAAAAAAGTGCCGCTCAGAGGTAAAACAACCCAACCCAACTATATATTAAAGAGAATGTGTTTATTTCTCTGTCAATTTCAGGTGAACAGATACTCTGACCAAGAATATCTGTTTAATCAAGTACTCCTAAACAGTAAGAGCTGTAATTAGAAATTCGGCATACAACTTTCTCTTATTAGAACGCAAGTAACATAAGGATTTTTATCCCCAACACTTTCTCGCCTTAATAAAATATAGAGATAGAATTCCTAATCAGTAAGAACAAGTACAGTCGCTCAAAAGAGTATCCGAACACTATGGTTCATTACAGAATTCAGAAAAAATATCTGGCAACGATTTTTTTTAGAAATTAGTGATCTGGCAACCTTCGTGTCACGTGATTACAGAATTCAGGAAAAATACCTGGAGCGTGTACAGCAACTGTACACGCTCCAGTTACCGTTCACAGCAAACTGGAGCGTGTGCAGTTACTGCACACGCTCCAGTTTGCTGTGAACGGTAACTGCACACGCTCAATATTTCCGTGAGTGAGCCCACACGATCTAGGTCTTTGTGAGCTCACACGATCCAATGGGCTGTGAACATTAACCGCAACCGCTCCAATTTGCTGTGAACGGTAACTGCACACGCTCCATATTCATTGTATTATATATTCATACGCATTATATATATTAAAAAATATCCGAACACTATGGTTGATTACAGAATTCAGAAAAAATATCTGGCAACGATTTTTTTTTTAGAAATTAGTGATCTGGCAACCTTCGTGTCACGTGACACGAAGGTTGCCAGTTCACAATCCATGGATCTAAGGGACCTGGGGTCTAAGGGACCCAGGTCCCTTAGATCAGCAGCCAAGCGTGCTAACCACTCGGCCACGGAACGGCTAATTAAACCTTAAGACATGAAAATTGTCTTCTACTAATATCTTAGACAGTTTGATTAATTTAAAGACACCCCGAGTATTTAGTTCTTGGTGTCTTTGTGACTTGGTGTTTTAGTCTACTGTATGAGCAAAAGCACTGCTCAAAAGCACAATAATCCAAAGATAACGTTCTTATCGAATTAAGCAACGTTTTTAAATAACAACTAACTCCTAAGCTTAAAATAGACTGGGCGGATGAAAATCATAGTGTAATTGATTTATAATCTAAGTACTACGCGAATCAGATGAAGGTCAGACGGAAGCAAATGAAGGCATCTTTTAGGATAAAGATGAGAGGCATCAGGAAGAGAACGAGGTGAATGTCCGTGCATCTTATTTTCACCTCACCTTTAGCAGCTATTGCGGCTTAAGAAGGTAAGCAGTTTGCAGCCTCAGAGAGAATTCTGAGAACTCTGCTGAAGCATCTGCTGCTAACACGATTAATCTCTTACATAGCAGGAGAAGAACCGGTACGTCGACATTATTCTAGCAGAAGAAGTTGCCGCCAAACTCTTAAGCTGTCTCTTCCTTTAACGTTTGCATATCCCGAGGGAAGAGGTGATCTTATCAGCAGATCAGGATACTCTACAAAATATCAAGTTGATGAGAATCTGATGGTTGATACAGACATCGCTGAAAATTCGAATTTTCGGGAAAGATTATACGGTTTCTTTTTTTTTGTTAATATAATTATATGTATTAGAATTAAAAATTATTTTTCCTTCACATTCGTTTTAGTTTTGATCAGTATTTGTGATATCAATGTTGGGTTGTTTTACCTCTGAGCGGCACTTTTTTGCACACAATGGGCTAAATGGCCAGGTCACATGAACCCCGAAGGCTCAGAGAAGGGTTGGGGGAGGGAACCCACTGGAACAGCTGTTGGGAGACAGATGGTAGCCTCCCGTCAAGGCCATCCAGCGTGTTCTTTAACGTGCACAGGGTATGGCTCTCCCGCACACGGGGCCACGGCTTAACGTCCCATCCGACGGACGGCGGTCTTTCCAAGCCCATCGGTGTCCCCTACTGACCGTGGGCAGGGCGGGGAATTTTGCGGAGATAAATCTCAACGCTGACCTAGCTGGGACTCGAACCTGGGAACTACAGATTACGAGCCTGGCGCGCTACCGACTGAGCCACCCCCGCCCCTAGTGATATCAAGAGTAATTTTCATTATTGCACTATTACCTGAGCGTTTAAAGCATTAATAGTTATCAGTGAATTGTTGAGCAAAACATTTAAAAATTGGAATTCTTATTCTTGTAGAATAGTAGAAAGCGTGACAATGCTTCTGAAGTATTTCGGCTCTAAGGGTATGACAAAAAAAGTCAAGTTTTAATTTTTTACTCAGCTGTATAGTGCGATACAGTTTTTTTACCTATATGGAATTACACAGTCGTATCAGAATAATATGACCACCTACCATAGTATATGTATGGTAGGTGGTCATATTATACTGATACGACTGTGTATATTAAAATAAATAAATATCCCCTCAAGCAGCCGCTTGCCACAAAGGTCTGACAGGAGCCTGTCAGTTTATATGCCACAGTAGGAGATCTGAGAGGATGGCAGGACCTCAGCAGAAAAACGACACACACATCCATGCCTAATCCGGAGCTCGAACCCAGGTCCCTTAGGGGTAGGGGTCGAAGCTCGAACCAGGACCCCTTAGATCAGTAGCCAAGCGTGCTAATCACTCGGCCACGGGACGCCTGCTGTGTATATTACCCCTAGGCTTTCCCCAGTAAATAAAGTTTAAATATTAGGAAGGGTGTCACAATATGGGGGGGGGGAGGATTTAAAGAGAATATGTTCCATTATGAAGCAGATGAAATGAAGTATGAAAATAACTCAGCGGATAATTACGAATTTGAGTAAAAATAAAAAATTAATAACTTCAGGGGGAGAGGTGTTTGAGAATTCAAAGATGATGTTCTTATTCTTAGCAGGAGTCGGTAGTGAAGGTAAATCCATCCGTCATCCTGCTAACATTCAGCCCATTTTTTATGCTCATTTTGTAGGATTCTTATTTGGGCCATTCATTATATTTTGCATTTATGGATCAGTTACCAAAGATCATTATCCTGATCATTTATGGATCAGTTACCTATTCTATCTCTGCTGACAATGAAATAAAATCAGTTTTTTTTTCTCCAGAAATTGAAACCATGGAGAGTGATAATTGCATAGGGAGCAGAAGTAAGAGGTTAAAATGAATAATTTATATTACTGAATGTTAATTCTCATGGGGGTTTAGAAACATATCTGTTGGCTCAAGCAGGAAGAGGTTGAGGTCTTAATAGGGTTGGGTTGTTTTACCTCTGAGTGGCACTTTTTTGCACACCATGGGCTAAATGGCCAGGTCACATGGACCCCGTAGGCTCAGAGAAGGTTGGGGGAGGGGACCCACTGGAACAGCTGTTGGGAGACAGATGGTAGCCTCCCGTCAAGGCCATCCAGCGTATTCTTTAATGTGCACAGGGAATGGCTCTCCCGCACACTGAGCCACGGCTTAACGTCTCATCCGACGGACGGCGGCCTTTCCGAGTCCATTGGTGTCCCCTACTGACCGTGGGCAAGGCGGGGAATTTTGCGGAGATAAATCTCAACGCTGACCCAGCTGGGACTCGAACCTGGGAACTACAGATTACGAGCCTGGCGCGCTACCGACTGACCCACCCCCGCCCCATTCTACCAGGAGGGAACAGGTCTTTGCTCCATGCCAGGGATTGCGGGGCTCTTTGATAGTGTCGGTCTTTCTTCTCTCAGCAAACATTGTTTTTTTAAAGACCCTAATCATTTTCCTTTTCACAGATGCTTGAAATGGGATAACTCAATGCTCAGTTATTAGAGAGATGTTATTCTCTTAAAATAATTTATTATTATAGTTAAGATAACAGAGATATTATTCTCTTGATGTCCTCACACAGTAATTTCAGCGATGTAACCTGGACATTCTGGGCTTACAAGAGAACAGATGGATAAATAAAAAGTCAGATACTTAAAAATATCGTCTACATGTTGTAGGTCTGTTTCTCAGCAGAAACGCCAGTTATGCTCTTCTAAGAAAGATTTCTTACTACTAGATTTAACATAAAGATTACAGATTTGTATATTATGTGTTTTTATGACCATACTTGCGACTCTGAGGAGAACGACAAAGATAAGCTCAGGGCCGTGCGGTAGATTTTCTCATTATGATGCAAGTGTTCGAAATGCCGCCCCTTAAAGGTTTTTTCTTTAAAATAACCTTCGATTGTGATTTAAAAAAAAACTGCACAAAATGTACGAATACTATTTTTAATTTGAAAATATAAACTACTTTAAAAAATGATATCAACTACAACAATCTACTAGAGTTTTACCCTTCTAACTTTAGCAAATTCGTTAATTAGGGATGTCTAGTCTAGAGTGGCAGCCAATGTAGCTTCAATAGAAATTAATGACAGATTTCTAAGTTTTGTTTGGCTTATTGAACTTTTTAAGTAGTGTTTTATTAATTTTAATTTGGAATAACTTCTTTCCCCACTAGCTACAGAGACAGGGAGTGTTAATAAAATTCTCAGAGCTACAACAGTATTAGGATACAAAGTAATTAAGTTATTTTGGCACAAATAATTTAAAACATCCAAAGGTTTCATAGAATATGGTAGCATTCGGGATACATCACGTAATTCTTCTTGAAGATCATTTGGATTTATATCTGATTCATTTTCGACCGAAAGTATTGACTGGAGACTGGTACAATAATTTTCTAGCATTTTGTCATCTATATCATTGAGTTTTAAAATGTCATATAAAAACTGAAAATTTTTGTTATGGGTTTCCAGAAGCGTGAATCGTTCATTCAGAGAATTAAGGCTAATGTCCAGAATATAATTGAAAAAGTTTATTACAAATTTATTCTCCTCTGTTAACCCTTTCACTACTAAGGGAAACATTTTTCCCATTTTAAAATTGGTGATTCTCGTATTTAATTATAACCTTATCTGCATTTTTTATACAGAATGTCAAAATAGAACGTATGCCGAACGCAATTACGTAAACGGGAACGTTTAGAAAACAAAAACAGAACTGTCAGGACGCATAATATATGTACTATGTGCAATGTCCATCTTTGCCTCACTACCAAAAGAAATTGCTTCGCAGAATATCATAATTATCACATCATTTTGTATAGTAATTTTATTTCATAATTTTGTATTATTTTAGTTAACATTTTGTTCTAATAAACCAATAAATAAAAGACATTGCATAATAAGCCTATCTATAATTTGTGTTACCTTTATAGTCCATTGGGAAAAATATTTCCCATAAAATTCCAAAAAAACTACACATTGTTATGTATTTTTCTTATGATTTTTATTTATTTTACGTCTAAACAAACTAAAATAAACAGTTACATATTAATATTTACTCTTAAAAACCTTATGGTCCTGAAAGGGTTAAGGGTAGATCGACAGCTTCTTCATAGTCAAATTGATGCTTGTTCCTTCTGGCTCTAACTTCAGTTTCGGCAGGAAATTCTGCACTGCATTCAAGATTCTCTGCAATCTCATTAGCAGCAATTTTCATCTGATCATATCCAGATTGTCTATAACTTTTCACTTTTTGTATGGTTTCTGATAACATCCTTACACAATCTGACAAATTTATAGTTACAGATTGCAATAGCTTCGAGACTGAATTTAGTTCAAATAAAATATCATACCAAAGAATTACACCGCATATAAACTTGTAATTTTTAATATTTTTTGCTAACCCTCTTGCTTTAACTTTAGTTTCTGATCTCTGTTGATGTCTTCTATTATTTGGAATAATGCATCATAGATTTCGCAAAGTTGAAATCGCAAAGGCTTTAACGCATCTACTGTGCTTGACCACCTAGTAGCACTCAATGGTTTTAGAGTTAATTGTGAAACATATTTTTTTAGCACTTCCCAACGCTTTGTAGAACCAGAAAAAAAAGTGTAAAGTTCTTGAACAATAGAAAAAAAAGTTGTTTCTGTAGAAGTAGACGTTGCATCATTCACAACTAGGTTTAAAGAATGACATGCGCAGGGCACATAAAACGCCCTTGGATATTTTTCAAGAATTCTATTTTGTACACCCTTTCTTACTTCTTTCATATTAGCTCCGTTGTCATAGCCTTGTATTTTGCTGCCGTTGTATTAGCTCCGTTGTCTAAGCCACTTTAACTCAAAACCTAACTTTTCCAAATGTGTCAGAATAAGTTCTGTCAAAAAAAAAGCTAGTAAGATTTGTAGGTAACAGAACATCATCATCATCATCATCATCCTCAAGCAGCCATGGGCTACGGAGGTCCAACCAGACCATGCAATTTAGTTCTCCAAGCAAGTCTATCATGAGCTACATCTACTGCATCTGGCCACTGCACACCAATTCTAACAAGGTCCTGTTTGACATTGTCTGCCCACCGCATCCTAGGTCTCCCCTTCTTTCTGAGGCCTTTAGGCACACTGTTCATAACCCTATTCGCCAATCTATAATTATCCATACGGGCAACATGGCCAAACCAACGGAGTCTCTCTCTGCACAATATGCTGCTTAAAGGAGGTTGCAAACTCATTTGCCTAACCTCATCATTAGTTACAAAGTTGAACCACCTAATGCCCAAGATACTGCGTAAGCATCTGGAATCAAAAGCATCTAGTTTCCTGTTATCTTGTTTACAAAGTGTCCAAGTTTCACTACCATAACTAACCCTAGAAAGAACCAAACTATTATACAGTCCAATTTTAGTCTTTAGGTGTATACGCCTATTTCTCCACACTCTCCATAGGTTCTTAAAAGTCCCGGCAGCAATCCCTATTGGTCTGTTAATCTCATGACGCACATCACCATTATCTGTTACATAGCTCCCAAGATAATTAAACTGTGACACCTGCTCAAGACTGCAACCATTCAGATTAACTGAATCACAGCCTGCCTGACTAATTTTCATCACTTTAGTTTTCTCTCTGTTTATAACCAAACCTACTCTACTACCAGTCTCATCAACAGCTCGAATGAAAGAGTTCATCTCATCAACATCATTTGCCAAAAGGGCTAAATCATCAGCATAATCTAAATCAGAAATTTTCGTATCTCCAGCCCATTCAAGGCCAAAATCTTTCCCTTGAAGTGAATTTCGCATAACATAATCAATAACCAAGCTAAAGAGAAAAGGAGACAAAATGCACCCTTGTCGAACACCAGAAGTAATGCCAAACCAACTGCTACAAGCCTTACCAACTCTCACACACGATTCAGTGTTATTATAGAGAGCTTTCATAATGTTAACTAACTTGTCTGGTATACCATATGATCTCACAATCAACCACAAATTATGACGATCAACAGAGTCGAAAGCCTTTTTGAAATCAACAAAGCTAGCAACCAAAGGTTTCTGAAACTCTAAACATTTCTCAAGAATCTGCCTAAGTGAAAATATCTGATCCACACATCCCCTACCACTTCTGAATCCACATTGCTCATCACGCAATTGACTGTCAACCAGATTCTTAATTCTATTAAGCACAATCATGGAAAGAACTTTACCTGGAACAGAGAGTAGGCTGATACCCCTATAGTTATCACAAGAACTGCGATCACCTTTTTTGAAAATAGGGATAACAATAGCTCTGGTAAAATCCTTAGGAACCATGCCTTTATCATAAAAGATATTCAGAATTTCAGTCATCCAAGTGGTAACTGAAACATTCCCAGCTCTAAGCATTTCGGTAGTAATTTCATCTACCCCTGGGGATTTATGTAGTTTAAGTTTAGAAACAGCCAAAATAACTTCAGATTGTGTTATAGGGCCAACATTGAAGCCACCAATGCATTTATCATCATTGCAAACGATGGGAGTAGAACTAACCACATTGTTTAGAACATCACTGAAATGCTCAGCCCACCTAGCCATGACAGAATCCTCCCCTTCTATAACCTTACCATGTGTATCCTTCAATCCTTGCATGCCTGTGCGTTTTCTACCACACAAAACATTAACTATCTGGTACAGCTCTCTGCTGTTGTGCTGTCTAACTGCTTCCTCGGCTTTGTCAGCCAAACCATCAAGCCAAAGATTCTTATCAGCAGCTAACTGATCTTTTACACGTTTATTAAGTTCTCTGTAATGCTTTCTATTAGGACTAGTAGGGTATTGATTAAAGACATTCCTGCAGTTCTTTCTTTCCGAAATAAGCTCAAGTGCCTTATCACTCAGATAATTGTGTCTCTTCTGCTCCTTTTTTCCTAAAAGACTACTGTTAGTGTCCATAAAAGCCTGTTTAAAATGATCCCATTCTTCCTCAACTTCAGCAGTAAGCAAACCATGACTGTCATAATGACTAAGTAACCTATAATGGTAAGCTTTGGCTATAACTGGATCTTTAAGAGCTTCAGTATTAAAAGTAAATTTTTTAACCCTAGCACAACACTTTTTAAGTTTAAGTTGCAACACTCTTTTAACAAGGTAATGATCAGATCCAATTTCAGCTCCCCTATATGCCCTGGTATTCCTAACAGAACTAGTCCATTTGCTGTTAATTAATATGTAATCAATCATATTCTTATGCAGCCCATCAGGTGAAACCCATGTGTACTTATGTATGTCGCGGTGTTTGTAATAAGTGTTAGTTATTCTGAATCCATTGAGTTTACTTACCTGTAGGAGACGTTGCCCATATTGTCTCCACTTCAACGTATATGAATTTGGTAAAAATAGAGCAATAAATAACGAACGCAAAAGTAGGCAAATGCAAATATTTCCTAAGCAACTCACTCTCTATCACACACAGAAAGCAAAAGTAGCCCAATATTACCTAAATAACTCTCTATATATCACACAGAGGCAGACGTTCCGCACCGGAGATATACCCAGTCCATGCAAATACTACTTTTTAATTCGAGTCCCAATTGTCATAACATAATCATTTTCAATGATAATAAGTAACTACAATTGCTGTAAAAAACAATAATTCTCTTACCTGATCTACTTTTTAAACACAAAAGCTGAATTAGTATAAATGCACAAATATTATACTGATACAGATATATTACATATCTGATTTACTGATTTAAATACAGCACAGCCGCTTGCCACGTCTCATGACAAACTAACATTAAAATCAAATATTGTCAATAATTGTAAGTTCAAAGCAAAACTATCAACGCGTAACACTTGTTGTCTTTTGTGATAATTGCCGCCTCAGCAATTGTCTTTTGTGATAATTGCCGCCTCAGCTTTTAGGAGCGGCCGCTGTCAGATCAAAAGTCTTTCGGCGAGCGCTCGCCAGCGATGCACCTGCACCAGAAACCGAGATCAAAGGATACCGAAAGCGCTTAGGCAGAGGCGTACGATAAATCATAAATCGTATACATCAATATCGGAATAACATAGACCAATATAGAAAAGCGTTGCGTAAAGATTTTTAATTATTGAATGGTTCAAATTGTATTTTAATTTCGCTGCTTATGCCGCCCCCTTACGGTGCCGCCTGATGCGGCCGCCTCTCTGTATCATAGCACGGCACGGCCCTGCTGATCGCTGTCGTCTATTCAAGTTTTCTACCGCTCCAAGGCGAGCTAATGATTCTTTCGGAATGAACTGTTCAATTTGGCGAAAGCCTCTTAGTTCCGGTCCCCTTTTTTCCCCCATACTATAATTTAGGGAAGAATTGCCGGTTGGTGTCCCCCTTCGACTATATGCTCACTCATAGTAGAATTTTTTATGATTACAGCTCTCATTGCAACATTTATCTGCCGGATGGTTTAGTGAAAAGTTCTGACGCCACGTCAAGGCACCATCCATGTCAGAGTGTTTTGCTCTAACCCAGGAGAAAACCCCTCCACACACAGGCAGCTAATGTGGAAGGAAAAAGAGGGTGCCGGCTCCATTAAATGTCATTACTGATATGTCAGAGTGTTTTGCTCTAACCCAGGAGAAAACCCCTCGACACATAGGCAGCTAATGTGGAAGGAAAAAGAGGGTGCCGTCTCCATTAAATGTCATTACTGATACGTCAGAGTGTTTTGCTCTAACCCAGGAGAAAACCCCTCCACACATAGGCAGCTAATGTGGAAGGAAAAAGAGGGTGCCGGCTCCATTAAATGTCATTACTGATATGTCAGAGTGTTTTGCTCTAACCCAGGAGAAAACCCCTCCACACACAGGCAGCTAATGTGGAAGGAAAAAGAGGGTGCCGGCTCCATTAAATGTCATTACTGATATGTCAGAGTGTTTTGCTCTAACCCAGGAGAAAACCCCTCCACACATAGGCAGCTAATGTGGAAGGAAAAAGAGGGATCCGGCTCCATTAAATGTCATTACTGATATGTCAGAGTGTTTTGCTCTAACCCAGGAGAAAACCCCTCCACACATAGGCAGCTAATGTGGAAGGAAAAAGAGGGTGCCGGCTCCATTAAATGTCATTACTGATACGTCAGAGTGTTTTGCTCTAACCCAGGAGAAAACCCCTCCACACATAGGCAGCTAATGTGGAAGGAAAAAGAGGGATCCGGCTCCATTAAATGTCATTACTGATATGTCAGAGTGTTTTGCTCTAACCCAGGAGAAAACCCCTCCACACACAGGCAGCTAATGTGGAAGGAAAAAGAGGGTGCCGGCTCCATTAAATGTCATTACTGATATGTCAGAGTGTTTTGCTCTAACCCAGGAGAAAACCCCTCCACACATAGGCAGCTAATGTGGAAGGAAAAAGAGGGATCCGGCTCTATTAAATGTCATTACTGATATGTCAGAGTTTTTTGCTCTAACCCAGGAGAAAACCCCTCCACACATAGGCAGCTAATGTGGAAGGAAAAAGAGGGATCCGGCTCTATTAAATGTCATTACTGATATGTCAGAGTGTTTTGCTCTAACCCAGGAGAAAACCCCTCCACACATAGGCAGCTAATGTGGAAGGAAAAAGAGGGTGCCGGCTCCATTAAATGTCATTACTGATATGTCAGAGTGTTTTGCTCTAACCCAGGAGAAAACCCCTCCACACATAGGCAGCTAATGTGGAAGGAAAAAGAGGGTGCTGGCTCCATTAAATGTCATTACTGATACGTCAGAGTGTTTTGCTCTAACCCAGGAGAAAACCCCTCCACACATAGGCAGCTAATGTGGAAGGAAAAAGAGGGATCCGGCTCCATTAAATGTCATTACTGATATGTCAGAGTGTTTTGCTCTAACCCAGGAGAAAACCCCTCCACACACAGGCAGCTAATGTGGAAGGAAAAAGAGGGTGCCGGCTCCATTAAATGTCATTACTGATATGTCAGAGTGTTTTGCTCTAACCCAGGAGAAAACCCCTCCACACATAGGCAGCTAATGTGGAAGGAAAAAGAGGGATCCGGCTCCATTAAATGTCATTACTGATATGTCAGAGTGTTTTGCTCTAACCCAGGAGAAAACCCCTCCACACATAGGCAGCTAATGTGGAAGGAAAAAGAGGGATCATAAATAAGCTTCCTTAACAGTTTTCTTTCCTTTCTCCATCCCATTTATTCGATGTCTTCATCATGGAGTCAACCGCCTTAACTGGAGCAAAGAGAGTTTCCTTCTTTTTTAATCTAGGAACCTGCTGGGACTTTCCTTTCAAGGGCACTGGGACGAATATCGACTTATAGAGTGCATTATAGTCCATTTCACTCATCTTACTTGGCCGTTTGACCTGTCCTCTAGTATAATTGTCTGAACTTTCCTGTCCTTTTCCCCACATATTCATAATTTTCTCCTTGGCACTCATTCTGCTGTATTCTGGGGTAGGAACTTCTATCATACCAGAAGGTACCTTTGGGAACTGTTGTGGAGGCGATTTAATAGGTCTCTTCGCAGAAGGGATTTCTTGGCAATGTTTCTCCGCTCCAGCTCTTTAAGATCTTCTCCTTGGCACTCATTCCTTTGTTATCACAGGCAGGAACATTTATCGTACCAGGATACACTTTTCCAAGCTTTGGAGGAGGCTGTTTAAGAACTCTCTTAGTAGAAGGATCTGTTGACAATATCTCACTTTTCCAACTCTTCATAATCTTATCTTTTTCACTGTTTACACTGTTCTATGTTGCAGGACTTTGAATCCTACCAAGATGTCCTATTTCCAAATGTGGTGGTTTAAGAAATGTCTTGGTAGAAGGATCTGGCGACAATTGCTGTAATCTCCAAGTGTTCATTATATTCTTCTTCTTGTTTGAGTTTTCAAAAGGGCGGTGTTGGAAAGGTTCGATAGTGAGGCGCCATTAGCCACCCGCCTACACAAATTCACAAGCTGTCAGCAAACGGCGAATGAGAGTGTCCGGGAGTATGCTGCCCGCATTCGGACCTGGGCCTATCAGTTTTTGGGAACAGCAGGAAGAAACATGGACAGCGAGGATCAGGGAATCGGCGATCAGATGCGCCTTGCCCAGTTTTTGGCGGGCCTGGCCCCGCGGCTCAAGCGGTTCGTACTGTCTCATAACCCCCGCACATTTGAGGAGGCTTTAGCAAAAGCTACACTGGAGGAGAGCAATGAGTGTGCCTCCGGACGAACGCCAGCCATACGAGCACTTGACGAGGAAACCCCTGCTAGGAACACAGAGTCGAACCCTCTGCCCCAGCTACAGGATCTGTTGGCAGCCTTTCCGCTGTGCCAGATCCAGGCAGATCTAGTACGTTTGGGGGAGCCCCTCCACCAGATTGAGGGACAGCGAGAGAGGAGCCATACCAGTCAGCCCCAGCAACAGCGGCACCCCTGGGCGGATCGCCAGGGTGTCACGTGCTTTGCGTGCGGTGGAGTGGGCCATTACGCCTGTCAGTGTGCGCCGCCCCCGACCCTACGCCCACGTGACCCGCAATACCAAACAGGACGAAACCGGCAGCAAAATCGAGACTGAGCAACTCCACGGATTCCAACCTCGGACTTCAAGATAGTAAGACGTGTTCGCTAGTGCTCTCTGTTTTCCACGTGTTTGTGAATTCAGGTAACAATGGATATCAATAAGGACTCCAGATTAAATCGTTGTTTCAAGTTTTTACATCGTGATCTCAGCTATGAGACTTTCGTGACTATATTGGCCAACAATAAGGACCCAGCTGCTATTGAAGTCGCACAAAGTATTTCCAAAGATATCACCATTATTACTTTTGCCTCTGAAGACGCTGCGGATGATTTTGCCGCTGATCCGAACCTGGTGTTTCCCACGGACCAGCCCATCGCATTCAAGCGCCTAGGATATCCCCAGAAAAAAGTTTTCATCTCTAAACTACCATTCTTCATCCCTAACTGTGACATCGTGGACGCCCTCAAGCCATATGGCATTGTAAAAAGCATTGCAGAAGAGTTCCTGAACCTCCCGGGATTGGAATCCATCCGGACGGGTACGAGGGTAGTCCACATGGAGATGAAGAAAATGGTACCCAATTTCCTCCACATCTCTACCTTTTCGGCTACAATTAATTACTCTGGCATGATCCGGCTTTGCAAGTGGTGCAGGCTCCCAGGCCACATCATAAAGGACTGCGAAGCCTTCGCCAAGAAGAACCTGCCACCTCCCGCATCAAAATCGGTCATAATTTCGGACTCTATCTCGACCAGCAACTGCTGGCACCAACCTCCATTCAAAGAGAAGAAGTTCAGGATGCTCCAAAAGAAATTCCCGCTCCTGAAGAGTCAGCTCCTTCTATTCCCCTTCAACAAAAAAGAAAGCACCTTCCCTCTCCATCGGATTCACCTTCTGCCTCTGAGTCTACTGCCCATCAGAAGAAAAAACAGCCAGCTCCTGACTCGCCTTCCTCATTAATAGGTAATATTCAAAATTTCATCATAGATCGATCCACCTCCCCCTCTATTACTCTAAATTCTGACCCCCCTGATTTTCTTGAAACCTTTGAGGACCTCCTTGATTTTCTAAAATTTCTTATTAACCCTAAATTAGCCTCCTCCGAATGGGAAATCCCCCCCCCCCCCAACCTTAAAGCTCTTAAAAAAACGCTATCCAAGGACGGTTGCATTTTGCCGAAGTATCGAGACCTTTACCTCTCTGCTTTAGGCAAATGCCCGCAGAGAGAGTGCTTTTCTATTTGGGACTTCCTCCAATTAGTAAAGAATCTCCTCCCTCTTTATAAATAATTCACTATTCTTCCGTTTTTAAATTATTTTCCGTTCAAAATTAGCCCTTTTCCATCTTTTTTACTCATTTAGCGATCAAAATTCTGCCTCCTCTCCATTCCTCACTCTCAGCCAATCCCAAAATTCCTTTATCCTCCTTGGCCCTCCTAAGACCCCTCTTGCCCACTCGTCTCCGTTAGCGTCAAACCTAACCAACTTCCAGCTCCCGCTCTCAGCCAATGCCAAAATTCCTTCAATCCCATTGGCTGTGACGTCAGCGATCGATTTCCATCATCTCGCTGCTCTGACGCTACTTTTGGCTTTATTTCTCCCCCCTCCCTTCAAATTATTGCTCCCCCGTCCACAATTTTATGTTTAGCCTACTTAACACTAAATTATCACTAAATTATACCCTTCTCCCCCTTTTTTCTCTCTTATTCCACGATTTTCGCGACACTTACCAACTTTGGAGCAAAATAAGATCTGTGCAAACTTTCGGCCTTTCCTTCCACCCTTGCCTCTAAAAATTAAAATTCCAATTTTTAACATCTTCTCCCTCACTCTATCACCCACAGAAGATATTGGCTCGTGGTCCTGATGATAAGCAGGCCGAGGCTTGCTTTACAAATAGGACCAGCATTTAGAGGGATGTGAAAGAAGAAGAGCAACTCCACGGAGTACCCGCTGGACGAGAGAGAATGGATTACCCTTTACCCCCCCTCAGCGAACTCGAGATCAGGGTAGAGAAGAGTTACGACAAGCCAACCACCATACGGCTCCTTTAAACTAGAACGGGAGGGAAGCCCCGGATGCACTTCCCAGAGTCCCCTCGAAGCGTCAGCCGTCCGCATTGCCCCGTGTGCCATACTATGCAGTGATGAAAATTCACCTATTGTGTCTGGCCGCATGGAGGACACGGAGGTGTCAGCCCTTGTCAATACCGGCGCCACTCTGTCCGTCATGAATAGCCAGTGTTTTCAGCGCTTGAGAGGCCGAATCCTGCACAAAACGGTCCCCCTCCAACAAAACTGTAGATGGCCACCCCCTTCCAGTGATAGGCAGATACATGGTGACCCTCACATTTGACGCGCTAACGCTACCGCGTTAAATATATAATTGAAATCCAAAGTGAATGCACAGTATTCCCTGTTAAGAAACAATAATTAATAGATTCTGAAAAAAATTCATCGCCTCCACGGCGGGAATCGAACCCGCATCTCTCCAGATTCATGCCAGAGCGTGCTAACCATTTGCACCACGCGTCGGATAACGAATATTTTCAGAATTTGACCTTTTAAGTTTTTCTTCTTGAGACGTGACTGAGATAGCGTGTTTCCGGGGGCTTCAATTTCCGACTGGCGTAAGCTACCGGATGACGGAAACCGTCGTCCGTCTCCTGCTCGAGTACGCCGGCTACCGCAATATCCGACGCATCGGTTGACAGGAAAAATTTCCGTCCAAAGTCGGGGTACAGGAGAAGGGGCTCGGTCATTAATTTCCTCTTCAGTACTTCGAATGCTTCCTCCGCTTCTGGAGACCATCTAAAAGGGGTGTCCTTCTTCACTAAATGGACCAAGGGGGCTGTAAGATCGGCGTAGCGATCGATAAAACGCCGGTAGTAGCCGGTTAGGCCTAGGAAGGCTCGAACGTTCCGGACATTACGGGGGCGAGGAAATTCTTCAATGGCCTGGACGTTCCACGGGTCCGGCTGGACCCCTTCTGCGGAAATAAAATGTCCCAAGTAAGTGAGGGATTCCTTCGTGAATTGGCACTTTGCTGGCTTCAACTTTAAATTGTAGGCCCTTAGGCGGTCAAATACCCTCTGTAACCGTTCTGTGTGTTGTTCAAATGTCTGGGAGGCCACCATTATGTCGTCGAGGTAGACGAGAACTTGCTCTTGTCGCATTCCCATTAATACGTGGTCCAATAAATGCTGGAACGTAGCGGGACTGTTCTTCAGTCCAAATGGTAAGTAGTTAAATTCAAATAACCCTTTCCTGCTGATGAACGCAGTTTTCTCCACGTCACGTGGGTGAACGGGAACCTGCCAATAACCGGATACCATATCCAGTGAGCTAAAATATTTGGC
This sequence comes from Ryuthela nishihirai, assembly GCA_038380435.1. NCBI lineage: Eukaryota > Metazoa > Arthropoda > Arachnida > Araneae > Heptathelidae > Ryuthela > Ryuthela nishihirai. The sequence continues at coordinate 39,748,398 of JAWZYU010000011.1, read as the reverse complement.
GTGAGCTAGTTGGTCGATAATTTCGTTTATGAGGGGGAGGGGGTACGAATCTGGGACTGTTTTCACATTTAGGGCCCTGTAGTCGACGCAGAATCTGTAGGTGGAGTCTTTTTTCTTCACTAAGACGATGGGTGACGCAAAAGGAGAGGCGCTTTCTCTTATTATTCCTTGCTCTAACAACTCATCCACTTGTCGGTCCAATTCGCCCTGCAGCGCGAACGGCACCCTGTATGCCCGCTGCCTCGTCCTTTTTCCTGTGCAGTGTGCCTGAATGACAATCTATGATGAATCGGTGCTTTTTGAGGATATCGTGTCCCATTATCATGTATCGTGGAGTGTCTATGTCAAGGGCTACTATGGGGTGTTCAAATCTAATCCCGTCAAATGTGAGGGTCACCATGTATCTGCCTATCACTGGAAGGGGGTGGCCATCTACAGTTTTCAAATTATGTTGGAGGGGGACCGTTTTGTGCAAGATTCGGCCTCTCAAGCGCTGAAAACACTGGCTATTCATGACGGACACAATGGCGCCGGTATCGACAAGGGCCGACACCTCCGTGTCCTCCATGCGGCCAGACACAATAGGTGAATTTTCATCACTGCATAGTATGGCACACGGGGCAATGCGGACGGCTGACGCTTCGAGGGGACTCTGGGAAGTGCATCCGGGGCTTCCCTCCCGTTCTAGTTTAAAGGAGCCGTATGGTGGTTGGCTTGTCGTAACTCTTCTCTACCCTGATCCATTCCTTACTGGACAACATCTTTTCCGCCAATGTTTGATAAAATCCCAGGTTTCTCTAATAAAAAATCACATGACTCCACAATTATAAAAGAAATTTCCTTACTACACATTAATTATCAATTTAATAATTATATCAAAATTTATACAGATGGGTCTTCCAACCAAAACACTAAAAGTTATTCTGGTGCTATTTTTTTCCCAGAATTTAATTTCTCTTCAAAATTTAAATTTAATACTTCCTTTTTGAACATAGCTACTGAACTTTACTCCATTATAGAAGCCACAAAATGGGCCACAAAATTTTACAATTCTAAAATAATTATTTTTACAGATTGCAAATCTGCACTTTTTAGCCTTTTCCAAAATCCCCTTAAAACTAACTTTAATGTATTCACAAATGATCATTTATTTCATACTTTTAAACATTTATCACATAACAATATCTTAATAATTCAATGGATACCTGCCCATGTGGGCATTCCTGATAATGAAACTGTAGATAGGCTGGATAAAGAAGCTTTAAATCACAACTCACATATTCCAACCCCATCATTTATTTATCAAATCAAATTAACAAATAAAAAATTACTAATAGAAGAATTGCAATCTTGGTATAATAATAATAGATCTCAATCCCACCGCTATAAAATTAATCCCAAAATTCAAAAATTCCATGACTTTAATTTGAAAAAAAAACGAAATAAATGCCATTCTTCGAATTAAAACCAATACAGCACTAACTAACTATAGACTCTTTCAATATAAAATTATTGATTCTCCTAATTGTCCAAACTGCAATACTTTTCACACATTAGAACATATTATTTTCAATTGCAAAAGTTATGATAATGAAAGAAGACAATATTTCTCAAAACTTTCAAAACTTAATATTTTATCTTATGACTTTCAAAGTATCTTATTTTCTTCAAACTCAAAGCTAATACCTGTTCTGTATAACTATCTCATTCAATTTCTGAAGAACTCAAAAATTCTTGATATTTTATAAAAAAAAAATTACAAATACTATCATCATCATCCTCAAGCAGCCATGGGCTACGGAGATCCAACCAGACCACGCAGTTTAATTCTCCAAGCATATCTGTCCTGAGCTACATCTGCTGCATCCGGCCACTGCACACCAATTCTAACAAGGTCCTGTTTGACATTGTCTGCCCACCGCATCCTAGGTCTCCCCCTCCTTCTGAGGCCTCTAGGCACACTGTTCGTAAATCTATTCGCCAATCTATAATTATCCATACGGGCAACATGTCCAAACCAGCGGAGTCTCTCTCTGCACAATATGCTGCTTAAAGGAGGTTGCAGACTCCTTTGCCTAACCTCATCATTAGGTACAAAGTTAAACCACCTAATACCCAAGATACTGCGTAAGCATCTAGAATCAAAAGCATCTAGTTTCCTGTTATCTTGTTTACACAGCGTCCAAGTTTCACTACCATAACTAACCCTAGAAAGAACCAAACTATTATACAGTCTAATTTTAGTCTTTAGGTGTATACGCCTATTTCTCCACAATCTCCATAGATTCTTAAAAGTCCCGGCAGCAATACCTATTCGTCTGTTAATCTCATGCCGCACATCACCAGTATCAGTTACATAGCTCCCAAGGTAATTAAACTGTGACACCTGCTCAAGACTGCAACCATTCAGATTAACTGAATCACAACCTGCCTGACCAATTTTCATCACTTTAGTTTTTTCTCTGTTTATAACCAAACCTACTCTACTACCAGTCTCATCAACAGCTCGAATGAAAGAGTTCATCTCATCAACATCATTTGCCAAAAGGGCTAAATCATCAGCATAATCTAAATCAGAAATTTTCGTATCTCCAGCCCATTTAAGGCCAAAATCTTTTCTTCGAAGCGAATTTCGCATAACATAATCAATAACCAAACTAAAGAGAAAAGGAGACAAAATGCACCCTTGTCGAACACCAGACGTAATGCTAAACCAATTGCTACAAGACTTACCAACTCTCACACATGACTCATTGTTATTATAGAGAGCTTTCATTATGTTAACTAACTTGTCTGGTATACCATATGATCTCACAATCAACCACAAATTATGACGATCAACAGAGTCGAAAGCCTTTTTGAAATCAACAAAGCTAGCAACCAAAGGTTTCTGAAACTCTAAACATTTCTCAAGAATCTGCCTAAGTGAAAATATCTGATCCACACATCCCCTACCACTTCTGAATCCACATTGCTCATCACGCAATTGCCTGTCAACCAGATTCTTAATTCTATTAAGCACAATCATGGAAAGAACTTTACATGGAACGGAGAGTAGGCTGATACCCCTATAGTTATCACAAGAACTGCGATCACCGTTTTTGAAAATAGGGATAATAATAGCTCTGGTAAAATCTTTAGGAACCATGCCTTTATCATAAAAGTTATTCAAAATTTCAGTCATCCAAGTGGTAACCGAAACATTCCCAGCTCTGAGCATTTCTGTAGTAATTTCATCTACCCCTGGGGATTTATGAAGTTTAAGTTTAGAGATAGCCAAACTAACTTCAGATTGTGTTATAGGGCCAACATTGAAGCCACCAATGCATTTATCATCATTACAAACAATGGGAGTAGAACTAACCACATTGTTTAGAACATCACTGAAATGCAAACAGAAAACACAGCGGCAGATTCTCCCTCAACAGAGGCCCACCAGTGCATCAAGCCCAGGATCCATAATCAAACTCAAATCCATAAACAAGTCCAGTCTGGTAGGTATAAATGGTCAGCACCAGGACCCTGTGAAGTTGACCACACCTCAGCAGGGTACTATACCATCATTAATACTATACCATCTATTTAACTTAATTCAGATTCAAAAAGCCTCTGAATGAGTTTGCTTTTATAAAGCAAGAATATTCAATTTATGTTATGTGTTCTACTACTACTACCCTGATCTCGAGTTTCGCTGAGGGGGTGTAAAGGGGAATCCATTCTCTCTCGTGCAGCGGGTCCTCCGTGGAGTTGCTCGGTCTCGATTTTGCTGCCGGTTTCGTCCTGTTTGGTATCGCGGGTCACGTGGGCGTAGGGTCGGGGGCGACGCACACTGACGGGCGTAATGGCCCACTCCACCGCACGCAAAGCACGAGACACCCTGGTGATCCGCCAAGGGGTGCCGCTGTTGCTGGGGCTGACTGGTATGGCTCCTCTCTCGCTGTCCCTCAATCTGGTGGAGGCGCTCCCCCAAACGTACTAGATCTGCCTGGATCTGGCACAGCGGAAAGGCTGCCAACAGATCCTGTAGATGGGTCAGAGGGTTCGACTCTGTGTTCCTAGCAGGGGTTTCCTCGTCAAGTGCTCGTATGGCTGGCGTTCGTCCGGAGGCACGCTCATTGCTCTCCTCCAGTGTAGCTTTTGCTAAAGCCTCCTCAAATGGGCGGGGGTTATGAGACAGTACGAACAGTAACTGAACACATAACAAATAACTCCTGAGCTAAAGTATACTTAAACAATAACAGAAATCTTATTCCCCATTTAACTCCCAATATATTATCATTTCTTACCACCGCGATTTTACAGACGTCCGCACTTAATGCGGTGCAACCAATCTTCTGAGCGTCCAACGCTCGACAAACAGCAAGGATATTGGCTAAAAGAAATACAACAAGTATGCACTAACATAAATTCACTACTGCATAAACACATAAGTTCCCTAACTAGATAAATGGTATATTGAAGTTCAGACCTACTTTGATTAGATGAGGATGCGAAGGAGAACGACCTCGACGACGAGGAGTTGTAGGCAATTCTAACAGAGAGACATGGCCTCTTCTCCAACGTTAACGTATTTTTCATTGTTTCGTAATGAATTATTCTGTTGCGTACAACACTATTCTACGACTTGGTTTGTTACGTATAACAATAGTGAAGTCAACGCAATTGATGTCTTAGTTATTTACAAAGTCTTATCTGCGTTGCCAAAGGTATACTCAGAAACTTTCAATGAGAGTTAACATGTTTTGGTCTATTTGTAATTTCTTTTATTGTATGCTTGAGTGTTTCATTTCTGGAGACTCCATTAAAAAACGTATGATACTCAGATCCACAACCTTAACACCCCCCAACATAAGCACACTTGGGTACGCCTAGTGTTGCCAACTGTCCCGCATCATCAATATTTATCCTGCTTGTCGTACCAAAGCCATATGGGACACCGCATTGACTGATCCGAGAATACTGTCGATCACATGACGTGCATTAGATCTAATATGAGAAATGAGCCTAGGGACAGTTCAAACTCCACTTATCTGTGCAACCCCACTCTTTAAATAGCTGAGACTCTCTCGAAATTCAGATGAAGAATCATCTAACTAATTTTGGTCAACTGCTCAAAGAGTGATTTTTGCTGTTTATTCATAAGTAGCATGTGCCGACGCAAACTTCTCATCACAAAGATACGATATTCTGACCTGGAAATTATAATTGATATATTGAATTTGAATGGAAAAATTGAATGATAAGCCATTTGTGGAATGTTGCATTTTTGAGAACAATATTCAACATACTATTGATATGGATTGGAAAATATTAATGGAAAATGAAGGTCTTTGCTATTTTTTGAAATTTGTGGTAAAAATATGTTCTAAACCATTTTACATTATTATTATTTTATATTAAGTATACCGGGCCCCAGGCCGGATCTATGGGACGGCGGAGGAGGGAGGGGAGAGATGTATAGTCCAACCAGGCAGGTGCGCAAGATTAAGTTTCGGTAGGGGGGTCCGAGAATTCAGTTTGGGGGAGACTCCGGGAATTTAACTTCAGTGGAACAGAAATGTTTAGATTAAAGTTTATGGTTAAATTCTACCTTAACTGTGTATTACCGTATTTCTTCGATTCTAAGACGCCATCGATTCTAAGACGCACTTTAATTTCAGCACCACCAACAGACAAAAAGTTTTGATTCTAAGAAATAAAAAATAAATAAATTGCTAAAATATATCTAACAAATATTTTTATTATAATAGAATTCAATTTACTAACAACAATAGTACTTATTTATCAGTAAGTATTCTATTCATCACTTCCTTCTGAATCAATATCAGAGTCTGATTCTTCTGAGCCGTCTTTTCTGCGATTCTAAGACGCCATCGATTCTAAGACGCACCCCGTTTTTAGAGACGTTTATGGGGAAAAAAGTGCGTCTTAGAATCGAAGAAATACGGTACTCTCTTGGGATAGGAGGAGCATATCGAAATAACATAAAGCCTTTGATATTGTTACAAAGTCATATAATTAAACGAATTAATAAAAACAAAAGCATGCACGTGTAATAAGCAAATGTCATGATGCAAATATTTTGCCTATAAGGAATTAAAAAATTAATTGCTTATAATGTACCTATGACGTAAGCGGATGTGTGACGTCATAGGGGCAAAGCACTGTCTGTGGGGGGTATTATCCTGCGAATACAACTATTAGCTTATTGGCAAATTTGCAGCACGGTGAGGTAGCTTTGATCCTGGACCTTTCAGTTCTAACTTCATCTGGTATGACTCAGATGTTTGCGCTAAACGAAAAGGAAATGAAGAATAGATAACACGAACGTATTTTGGAGATTGGAGCTTCTGCAGCAGTTAAAAATTCTTTGATATAATATTAGAGTTGAGTTAAAATTTTTATATTTGATTTTATTGTTTGAGATGGCTTTCGTTAAAGTACCTACTTCCTACATACGCCCAAAACATACAAAATAAACCTAAAGAATATTGATGTAATCAGTCATTGAATTCGCATTTTACCTACTCAACAAGAGTAATTCCAAAGAAGTACCTAGAAACCCACGCTCCTGAAAAGAGTCTTCCCCCCTCCCTTCGAACTTCCAGCTGTCATACTAAATCTCAAACTTCATTACCGCTTTGAAATCCAAAACACTTGTCTTTACATAATTTTATTTCAGTCTTTAATTTCATGTCCGGCACCAAAATATTAAATTTAAAAAAATATAAAATCTCATACTATTTAGTTTGGCAAATGAGAAATCATACACAAGTGAGATTTCCCAAAACTGAATTTTCGGACTCCTCTCAAAACAAAAATCTCGGACCTCCCGAAAACAATCTCCCTCCCACTGAAACGAAATTCTTGGATCGTCCTGAAGCTAAATCCGGCCTTGCGGGCTAACTATCTTCTTTTGAAGGGAATACGAACTCAGTGACTGATTGCACAATCCATGTATTTCAGGTTTATTGTCTAAGTTTTAAGGTGTTTATAGGTAGGCCAGTTTTTTAAATTTATTTTTCATTTTTATTATACCACAAAAAGATGCAGAAAACAAATCCTGCCCACAAAAGTTTTATTTTATTTTACTCCATTGTAAACAGCGGAAAGAAAGAAATTTGAAATATTCATACAATAATTTCACATAAAGTCTCTGCAAGATTAATTTCATACATTTGATATAAATGTATGAAATTAATCTTGCAAAGACTTTTACTCTTAAAAACCTTAATGTTTCAATAATCCAGCTTTAGGAAAAAAAATGAGGCTCATATTGTTTTCAAAAAAATATAGCACTCGATTTTAAACTTTTGCCCAATATTTTTCTCTTTTGCGTTTGTCTTTGGATTAGGAAAAGTTGATAACTACTTATCTATTCCATGGTATTATGATTTTTCCCAAATGTCAGAGCAATTTGCAAGTGGATTAAATATTTTGTTTAAATGTTGACCAAAAATTAAGCTGTCTAAAAAACTAATAACTTACTAGATTGAAATTTTATGGGGAGCAAAAAGGGAAAAATGTCTTTTTTTATATTATATATTATACTAATCGAAAATAGTGTACGACAAGTAACGTTTAAAAAGCTTTTAAAATATTAATTTCTAAAGATATAATTTGCCCATTACTTTATGTTAATAGGAGCGTTACTAAATATTTTACTTCCTTATTTCCTTTTCCCACTACCACACTCATTTGGAAAATTTGTGAAGTTCTCTATCGCCATGAAGTTAAAACATATAATTCTTAAAATTATCATATTTTTAAATTAAAAAAAAATGTTAAAAATATTTTAAGAGAAAAAAAATAATGTTACGAAAATATGAATGCCATTTCTCTTCTGATAAAGATATAGTAAGCGTTAAAACAATAATCTGGAAATCGTAAAGATCAACAATCCACTAGCAGAAATATTTCGCAGTGTTAGACCCAACTTTCCTACAAGCTTCGCTCTTACTCTCCTACCCAGCTTTGCCTCTGGTGGAAATTACTACCGAACTCATACTGTACAACGGGATGCAAGCGAATATTGTCAGTGACACTTTACAGCACCCCCGAGGGAATGGTTGACGACGCCCCTTTTGCCTACCTCGTTAATCTCTCATTTGCATTCTCATTGCTAATCGTTCAGAGAGGGAAAGCAATATTGAAAACTCTCGGCCGGTAAGCTGGATCGTGGCGATAGGAGTATTCAGACAGCTTGGTATCCAAAGGATTAATGGTAGATTATGATGGGCAAAGGGATATACAATGTGGGAGTTGTCGCCTTTTAACTCCGGGGAAGTTGGAAAGCACAACTTTTTTTTGTTTTAGGAAATAAATACGTACGTGTTCTGGACACGTTTTGTATTAATTCTGGTTTTGGCTAAAATAATTGAATTTTTATAGATTAGAAGCAATAATTTGTAATATTGCATAAAGTTCCAGGATGATTGATTTTTCTCTTGACTATTCAAATTCTTCAAATAGCATGCATTGAAATACATGATATATGAATTTTGGACATTCAAATTATCTTTGGTGTCATTTTTCGAAAAAAAATATTTTACAAATGAAGGACATTCAGTATTTCGCTTTGAAAGCTCTCTAAAGAATTATATATTTTTTCTGAAAAAACATGTTTTGCCCTGAGTGAAACTCGAACCCACGTCTTCTGTATATTTACATGCCAACAACGTTCCCTCTACGATGCGAAGACACTACCAAGATGGGCCTCGCGCAGATCCATCATTCTCCGTGTACGAAAGTTCGCAAAAGATGAACCCAACAGCCCGGCGCACGAAGAATTTCTTCTGCGGGCACTATCTCCAAAAATGAGAGAGAACGTTGAATGCCAGGTGTTCTAACCACTCAGTTATCAGCAGCTTCTTCATTTCTCTCACAATGGTGCCTATAAATCATTACAATTTTTCGCGCTCTTGACGCCATCTATGATCGAGAACGATAAACATTTCTATATTTGCCCCAAGGGAAAAATTTGTTGCAATGTTCAAATGTTTCACGTTCCAAATCACAGATGGCGCTACGAACAGCGACAAAATGGGATAATCTATAGTCATAGTTGTCCGGAAAAAAACTAGCTGTTGATGGTATAGTGGTTAGAACACCTGGAATGCATTCAGGAGATGTGGGTTTGAATATCGCTCAGGGGGAAACTTATGTTTTGAGATTGGGGTGGGAGTGGCTCAGTTGGCAGCATGCCAGGCTTGTAATCTTCAGTTCCCAGATTAGGGGATAGCGATGGGCTTGGAAAGGTCGCTTCCATCAGATGGGATGTTAAGCCGTGGGCCCATGTGTGGGAGAGCCATACCCTGTGCACGTTAAAGAACATGCTGGATGGCCGTTATGAGAGGTTACCATCTGTCTCCTAACAGCTGTCCTGTGGGCCCAACCTTCTCTGAGCCCTCGTGAACATCGTAACCTGGCCATTTAGCCTATTGTGTGCACAAAAGTGCAACTCAGAGATAAAACAACCCAAACAACTCAACCCATGTTTTGAGTAAAAATATTTCTTTAATTCTATACTTAGAAGTAATCTGTATCTCTTTACTCTTGAGCTTTATAATGATTTGATACGGCTGTATAGCAAGGTCAAATCTGATAGTGGTAGTGGGAGAAGTCAAGGGGTCATGCTCCTCCCCATTTTAAAACTTCCCCATTTTAATATAAGCAAAAAAATTTTAAAACGCTAGTAAAGATATAGGCAAAAATCATTAAACTTATGCATATTTCATGCATTTTTCAAGAAATGTTTTAAAGAGCTCTAAAAAGGAGGGAAATGGTTAGACTACAATCGAAATACAGTCTCTTGCCCCCCCCCCCCCCCCTTTATTTTTTACGGGCTCGTTTGCATCACTTGGCCCATTTTGTTGCATGTTATTAGAAAAGCGGAAACAAAGTAAGCAAGCTACAAAACCAGTCACCTTCTGCGAGGTAACAACTTGAATGGAAAGCACAAGGAGAGGAAGCTGTTGCCTTTGGAGGAGTCTGATCTCGAAGGATGGTGGTGGTGGAGGAGGAGGAGGGGGACACTGGAACAGAAGGAACAGAAGTTGGGATGCTGGAAGAGCCACCTGGAAGAGAGTTGGGTTGTTTTACCTCTGAGCGGCACTTTTTTGCACACCATAGGCTAAATGGCCAGGTCACAAGGACCCCGAAGGCTCAGAGAAGGTTGGGGGAGGGGACCCACTGGAACAGCTGTTGGGAGACAGATGGTAGCCTCCCGTCAAGGCCATCCAGCGTGTTCTTTAACGTGCACAGGGTATGGCTCTCCCGCACACGGGGCCACGGCTTAACGTCCCATCCGACGGACGGCGGCCTTTCCAAGCCCATCGGTGTCCCCTACTGACCGTGGGCAGGGCGGGGAATTTTGCGGAGATAAATCTCAACGCTGACCCAGCTGGGACTCGAACCTGGGATCTACAGATTACGAGCCTGGCGCGCTACCGACTGAGCTACCCCCGCCCCACTTGGAAGAGAACTGGATGCAAGGGGATCTACTTCACTTTTGGTGACGTGAAAAAATTATCTCGCTGGAAATCTAGTAAGGAAAAAAATGATAATTAATTCTCTATTTCATTAAAATGTAATTTTTTAATTTATTATTACCAATTGTTTATATTAACTTCGGATATAGGTAGAAGCGTAGTAGGAAGATAGAGAATAAAGGAATTCAGTGACTTCTTTGTTTATGGATCTTGAAAACTTATTTTGTGGCCATTCACGTGATGACTTCTGAACAATGAAAAGAGCAGGATGAAAAACGAGTTAAAAAGTTTTAATACACCACTAAAAATTACTTTCATTGGAGCTGTTGATGAGACTGGTAAGGTGTTGGTGACAGAGAGAAACTAAAGTGATGAAAATTGGTCAGGCAGGTGGCACTTTAATTCGTTTCACCCTTGAGCAAGTGTTCCGATTTAATTATCACTGGATTAACACTGGACTCAATATTAATTATCACTTGACTGAACATAATATATATATATAGCACATTTCCATCATAGTATAAGGATCAATATCCATCATAGTATAAGGATCAATATCCATTACACTGTAGGAAAATGATGGTCACACCTGGTCTTGGGTGATCCATGTTTCAAACCAATAGTCCTCCGGTTGGCTTATTTACATGGTGTAAATTTTCCTACCACAGAGAATTTTAGGGGACTAAACAATTATAAAAGCATTATTTAAGAAGAATCGTCTGTTTATAAAAGAAAAATAAATCTTAACCGTTGCTTCTTTTATACAAACACTTACATGACATAGAATGCCCTGATAAAATAAAGTCAACATAGAGAATAGACAAATATTAGCACTCGCCTCTGAAGTCTGAGACCACGAAGTGTTCCAGGTAACTAGTTTGTAATCGCTGCAATGCTTGGATTTCCAAACTCAGTTCTTCATGGAGAACACTTTCTAATTCGCATTTCTTCCCCAATTCCCGCACTTTGGACTGGAAGGAATAGGAAACATTTCTGAAAAGTACTTTAAAGAACCTTAAGTAGCGAAAACGAATAAAAATAAACTTCATTTCAACATTTCTTAGATTGAGGATTTTTGGTATTTTTCCTAAAATGGTTTCTTAAGTAAAGTTCCTAAAGTAATCCTTAATAACACTGGTTTACAAGGATTTTATAACTGCCTTTAACTATTTTTCAAGTGCTGATGTCAGATCTGGCCTTAAAAAATGGCTAGCACGCCACGTTTTTATGTTATTGGTAATTTTGACTCGTGTTAGAATCTTCCTATACTTAACACTTCCAGGCAACTGGGAGGATACTGGATATTTTACTTTTTGTGGCTAGAAACACTGATTGCGAAGTGGGAGAAAACATGTAACAGTAATCTAACCTCAGACCGCCATTTGTTGTTTTCATTATAGGAGGAACATGTGCTGTACCTTGAAGAGTGAATTTTGGCATTTAAATGGCACAAAGTCAGCATCGTAAATGTGTTATTGTGCCAGATAAATTTTGTTATGTGTGTGGAAATTATATTTTAAAATCCCATGGTCGTTCTCTGACAAATATTGCCTATAACTTGTATTTTGGATGTCATGTTGGAGATCAGGACAAAACATGGGCTCCACATGTGTGCTGCATTTCGTGCATTGTTGCTTTGAGGGAATAGTTGAGAAAGGTAAGATAAAATCCATGCTCTTTGCAGTTCCAATGATTTGGAATTAGCCAACTAGTCATTTGCATGATTTCTATTTTTGTTTAACTAAAGTGTCGTGCTTTTCAAAAAAGAACAAAAGCAAAATACAATATCAAAATGTGCTTTCAGTCATAAGGCCAGTTCCTCATGTAGAAGATATTCCTATACCAACACCTCCAACTAACTGGGAGGAGATGGATTCCCATTCATCAGAGGAAGACTTTGAGGCACATACAGATTCCGATCCTACATACACCCCTAAAAAGTTAGATGAGTCTCATCTGATTCAGCAAATGAACTAAATGATCTTGTTCGAAACCTAGGACTTTTTGCATGAAAATCAATTATCAAAATATCAAATATAAAAAAAAAATCAAATATCAGTGTTGCTTTTCTTCATAAGGGAAAAATTCGTTTTCACCGGTGTCACTGAACAGTAGTAAATATCCAAAACTTATTGCTGAGGTTTGTACTTTTAAATTATTCCTGCAAATTTTTAGTTAGGCGGATTTTTATGTTACCGAATCGAAGAAGCTTTCTCATGTAGCTTGTTCCATAGATATACTGATATAATCGCTGAAGTATTTGCTAAATTTTGACGATCACTCCAGCTGCAAATAAAATTTCGATGGATTAGCTCAGGTAAGTTGAGAGTTGTTATCAGTATATCGATCGAGTGAGACTTAATAAGTGTATTATTTTTATAGTAGCTTAGTGTATGAGTGTATTTTATACTATTTGTTAAAACTAATATCCCCTACACCATTAACATACATTCATGTTGGACTTGGATGTAGAACCAAAGTTAGATGTTTTACGCACCGTAAGCAGAAACGCAAGGGTATCAAGGTAATTAGGAATGCTAAATTTAGAAAACAATTCATACGTTGAGGATACTCAACGTATGAATTGTTCTCTAAATTTAGCATTCCTTACTTTCTATAGCATTCTGCCGCGTACAAAATTCATTACAGAATTATTTTTACCCAATGAAAACAACTGACCTTGTAAAGAGTAATGCACACACGTGTACTAACCGAGAGGTCGCAACGCGAAATAAACGTGATTCATAGGATTCACAACGTGAGTCATAGGATCACACGTTCGCTGGTAAATTGAGGAAAAGACGATTTATAAAAACTGTGAGAGCGTTTAGAATTACAGATTTAAAAAAAAAATGATATCTTACTTTCAAACAATTAGCTGATTTTTCTTCCGAGGAAGAAACAATATTTTGTTATAGATTGCTACTGCGTAACATTACTTCGTAGGAAAGAATATTTTGCATCTTGTGGTAAGGATGCAGCGGTAATAAGTATTAGGAATAAAAAGTTTTAAACTTGTGACCCAGTCGCGTAACGGATATACGGAAATTAAAAAAGTTAGTTTTATTGATTATTCTTTTGCAATCACTATGTCTTTGAAGTGACTTAGTAGAGGAATTGGGAGATGATTGAAATTTGTAAGGAAGAGGGAACTTTTTATCTGTGATTCGATGAAAATGCGGAGAATAATAAATTGAGACTCGGCAGAAATAAGAATTTAACGTAGAATCACTTTTATCATTCCGAAACAAGTCCTGACGCGGAAAGTGCAGTTCAGAATATGTGTGAACACAGATATCTGATGGCAACATCCTTCAACCCAATGGAGATTAATTTTAATAAGAGAGGCACAACACTTGGAGGTTTAGGGGCGTGAAGGGAAATTTCAAAATGGTTTGTCTTCTTCCGATGAGGTACATTGTTTATTTACAAAATAGCTGACCAATCATAAAGGGAAGATGGGATGTTTCGATAAGAGGATTGAAAATTATTTCCAAAACATTGTTTCCCTACCGTATCTCCTGTGATGGCCTGAAACAAAGGGGGGTAGAAATAGGGGTGACAATGCGGTTTAGTCAGAACGGCTGTCAATGAGTGACATCTCTGGACTTAGTTTTCGGACCCATCTCGAAATTTTTCGACGATCAAGAGTGCCAGTGGGTTTTAATGTTGTAACACATCACGTCTGATATGGAAAGAAAGGGAGGTCGACAGCATGGCAGGTAACGTAATCCAAGATGACCGTTGCTAGAAATTTCGAGAAGGATTAACCTTTCAACACTACCACCCAGGATGTGAGGGGGTGGAACTTTTGCCGAGTTTTAATTAATGAAGGTTTTCTTAATAAATGGGAAATGGGAGGACTTTTTGATGAATAACGGATTTATCGAAAATGACCGCCAAAGGGATGAGAGAGATACCTTGAACTTTGCCACCGAAAGTTCAGTTGGACTTGGTAAATTTCAGATGAGGGTAGAAACCAAGGAACTTATTCGGGAGTTTGTGATCGGTGAGGGGTGTTTAATATAGGGGGCGGAACTTTTCATAAGGGTTTTTTTAATGAGGGGGGGATTAAATAATACAGGTCGGTCAACTAGGGGGTCTTTAAAGTCAGGGGATTAGAAAATACTGGTTGGTCAACCGGGGCAGTTTTGATAGGGTTTTTAATAAAGGGGGTGGAACATTTGATAAGGGATTTTCTTAATGAGGGGAAGTCAAAAAATTGGAAAAATTATGGCTGAAATAGAGGGCTTTTCTAAAGGTATAGTACTCATGATATACACTAAATGGCGCCACGGGTTTTAATAAAGTTAAAATAAAGGGGAGCAGAACTTTTGATAAGGAGGGTTTTTTTAATGAGGGGGAATTAAAAAATACAGGTCAACCAAGGGGGTCTTTATTAATTATTGATTATGAAATATGAATTATTAATTATGAATTACTAATATTAATAAGATGACGTGGTCAGTTATAAGTATTAATAAGGGGGCGTGGCCGGTGACGTCATAGGGGGAAGCACTGTGCAAAAGGGGTACCGTATAATGGGACTCTACTACTGACATTCACTCCATTTTACCAGATGATCGCGACAAATTTAATGATGCAATTTTGGAAAGATTTTATATTGAGAAAGACATCAATGAGCTTGTATATACTGAACATTGCTCTTCTCAAATCAACGGTTTGGAAGCCATTCAGGATTTAACCTCTGCCCCAAAACATGGATTAGATTTAATTCATAGTATTTCTGATACTGTCAAAAAACCCAAAGGGAAGGGTAATGACAAAAAATCTAAAAAAGGGAGGAACAAAGTACAATAAAATAACTTTAGTTAATCAGTTTTTTTAAATCAGTTGTAACGCAAAGAAAAATTCGCTTGCGATCTCAAAATAATTTTTTTAGGAATGAGGACAAAAGTAAATTCGCTTTTCGGTGGCAAATGTTTTGACCCGGCATTGCATTCAGTGCCGGGCCAATACATTTGCAACCGAAATTTATTGCCATAAACCCATTATGTTATTCTTATAACCAGTTTAATTTTTAAAAAAATGATTTGCATTTGTTTTGTTATTTGAATTAAATTTTCTGCACTTATTGATAACTTACATTAATGGAAAGCTTTAATTCCTAAATCAGCTGCTAAAATTTCGAAATAACTGGAAATATTTCTAAACTTCCTCGCAAAGACGACTTGCATTAATAGATTTAAAATTTAATCTTTTTTACTTTTGCATAAAGATCGGCGAACTGGATCCCTTAGCAAAGCTCTTTTATTAAATCTCTTCTCGGCATTATTATGGCAATTTACAGCTGAACAACAGCAAGCAGGGCCGGGTTGTTTTACCTCTGAGCGGCACTTTTTTGCACACCATGCGCTAAATGGCCAGGTCACATGGACCCCGAAGGCTCAGAGAAGGTTGGGGAGGGGACCCACTAGAACAACTGTTGGGAGACAGATGGTAGCCTCCCGTCAAGGCCATCCAGCGTGTTCTTTAACGTGAACAGGGTATGGCTCTCCCGCACACGGGGCCACGGCTTAACGTCCCATCCGAAGGACGGCGGCCTTTCCAAGCCCATCGGAGTCCCCTACTGACCGTGGGCAGGGCGGGGAATTTAGCGGAGATAAATCTCAACGCTGACCCAGCTGGGACTCGAACCTGGGAACTACAGATTACGAGCCTGGCGCGCTACCGACTGAGCCACCCCCGCCCCAAGCAAGCAGGGCCGGACTTACACATAAGCTAACTAAGCTACAACTTAAGGCCTCACGATATGAGGGACCTCATTGAAATGTATATCAAGTTTCACTGCGTTACGAAAATTTCTTTAATATTTATTCTTCTGTGCAAACGCTGTTCATTTTTGCTTAACAATGCTACAATAATGTTTTCATCACATCATTTTCATGTGTATTTTTTAATGTCCCCCTCAATCAGAATAGATAGATATATTTCGACTTTCGAATTTTTGGGGGCTCATAAATTTGAATAGCTTAGAGCCTCTTCAATATACCTTAGTTTAGGGCCTCAGACAGTCAAAGTCCGGCCCTGACAGCAAGGCATTTTGTTCAAAGTACAATAAAATAACTTTAGCGTATAATGCTAAATTTCAAATCCTAGACTTTTAGCTCAAGTTGTTGAATATATTCCAGCAGAAATAAGGAATTGATTATAATGTTAAAGCAGGCACAAAAAAGTTCAAAATAACACATCTTTATTGATGCCAAATATTGCGGAATTATCATCTTGGTTAAAGTAAGCTAACAAAGCATCTATTTCAAACTAAAAAGAGAATCTAATTAACACTGGATGCAAAAGATCCGTCTTATACGTTCATTTTCAATGCACATCGTTTGAAGACAGCACTATTTGGTAATAACATGGCTGACTTTGGGATTGACCAATCAGGTTGAATCACCCGTATGGCCACTCTCTTCTAATAAAGAATCTCTAGAACAGCACTGCTTGCAGCGCTACTTTTGTCAGCCGGTCGTAATTTTTATTTTCCCACCAAGTTTCCAAGTGTGTGGACAGCTTGCTTTTCAGTTCCGTATCTATTATTTGTTTTCTTTATTGCCTTTCAAAAAAATATGAAGTAGAAAAATTCAGTTATTAAGATTATATAAAAATAATATAGAATAATGTGAAATGAACTACTCGCTTTTAAAAAAAAAAAATTAGGTGTAATTTTAAAATTGCAATTATATACTACACTGCTCGACATTGAAAGTGCCCCATCCAGAAGGATATATCGTACAAACATTGAAATAGAAGGGTGGGTGTGCGCAGTTGAGATATGCAAATGATGATAATCCGGAGCCAATGACGTGTGTGGCTCAAGAGATAAAAGATGCAGTAGGAACGGGGATGGTATTGCGTTTATGCAAGTGGAAGTCCTACGATCGGTTGAGATTAGGTAGTTCCGCTTGGAAATTGTTCAGCGAAGGCCGAATATGCCTGGCACACGCCGTTGGCAGGTTTATCATCATTTGGATGTTTTTGAGAGAGGAAGAATTATAGGCCTATGTGAAGCTGGATGGTCTACACGTCGTGTCGTTGCCCATATTCATCGGGATGCAAGAACTGTTGGACGCTGTTGGCAACAATGACCAAATGAAGGTTCTAGGGTGCGTCACAGAGGGAGTGGTGTCGTCCGACAGACATCAGCACGGCTTGATAGATACATTGTTCGACATGCTCGTTCGTCACTACAGAGCATTGCAGGCGATATTCGACGGCTGTGTCAGCAGACATGGACATCCCCATAACGACCCGAACCGTAAACCGAAGGTTGCATGAGTCTCACATGGGCTCTAGGCAACCGTTACATTGACTGTCATTGACTGCAAACCATCGCAGCGCTCGTCTGGATTGGTGCCGAAGTCGTGCGAACTGGGGTCACGAATAGAACACTGTTGTGTTTAGTGATGAATCCCGTTTCTGTCTGGGTGCTGACAATCGACGGGTCTGTTTATGGTGACAACCTGGTGAGAGGACAGATCGAACTTTTGTTCACAAACGGCACACCGCCCATCAGCTAGGCATAATGTATGGGGTGCTATTGGATATGACAGCAGGTTACCTCTTGTTCGCATCACGGGAACACTGACAGTTGCACGATATGTTAACGCGGCTCTGCAGTCCGTTTTGTTACCGTTCCTGGGAGGCATGCAGCAGCCCATTTTCCAGCATGACAATGCCCGTGTACACACTACTAGGGTTTTCAGACAATGTTTGTAACATGTTCAAGTATTGCCATGAGCAGCAGGATCTCCAGATTTATCCCCAATAGAAAATCTGTGGGACCACATTGGACGACGTGTGCAATCCTCTCACCCGCCAGTGCGGAATCTCGATGAATTATGGGAGCAAGTCAACTGTTTGGTGTGCAATTTCTCAGGACCATATCCGTCGACTGTATGACTCCATGCCACGCCATATTACTGCCTGTATTGCCGTTCACGGCGATGCAACCACCTACTGAGGCAGTCATATTGCGCTGCATTATCTCATCTTCTAACCGCTCTAGATGACCGCAAACTAAATCATGGTATGCCAATATGTATTGCTATGTGTATGCTACATTTCACCCCTATCCCCTCACTACTTCTGGATGGGGTAATTTCAATGTCGTGCAGTGTATTATTGGAACAGGACTAGTTTGGGGGCTGCCGGGCAGGAGTGATGGCATCTTTTTGTACCTCAATGGACATATATGGAGGTCGTCTATCTGTGCTAACTATTTAATCTGTGATAACGACATGCTTAAATCGGTATAAACTTATATCGACGTCATTTTACATTGATAATGGTTTGATATCGACGACATTTTATATTGATAAAGGTTTATTATCGACGGCATTTTATATTGATAAAGGTTTATTATTAAAGTAACTTTATATTGATTAAAGTTTAATATCGACGGCATTTTACATTGGTAAAGTTTAATATCGGCATCCTCTTATATTGATTAAAGTTTAATATCGACATCATTTTATAGTCATAAAGATTTAATATCGACGGCATTTTATATTGATAAAGATTTAATATATACATAATATAATATTGATTAAAGTTGATATCAACGACATTTTGTATTGTTGAATATAGCAGACAGGATAAGGTTTCGATATCAAAGCCCTTTTATATTGATTAAAGTTTAGCATCGACGGCATTTTATACTGATAAGGATTTATTATCGATGCATTTTATATTGGTTATAGTTTAATATCTATAGTATTTAATATCTATAGTAATTTATATTGATAAAGATTTTAATATCTACGTCATTTTATACTGATTAAAGTTTAATATCAACTGCATTTTATATTGATAAAGTTTTGATATCGTAGCCATTTCACAGTGATAAAGAGTTAATATCGACGTCATTTTATATTGGCTAAAGCTTAGTATCGACAGTATTTGCATTGATATATAAATATGTATTATAGACTTTATTTTGCATTGATTAAAATTTAGTATCGACGCCCTTCATATTGTTGAACATTTATATTTATGCACTTTTATGTCGAAAACTTTTTATATTGATATCTCTCAATATCTAAAGTTTTGTGTTCTTTTATTCAACATAACATTCCAACCAGCATTTTGCATTTGCCTTGGAACCTAAGAAAGTTGTTATGTCAGTTTCTTTTGTTTAAATTTAATTATTAGCGTTATCTTGCTAGCCGTGATGTTAATATTCGTTCGCCTATAACGTGAGCGACCTGTTTCCTAGTTTAATTTTCGAATTTATGCAAAGAACAAGCTATATTGCATGTAAAAATTCTGTTTTTGCTTTCAATTGGGGAAATAACTGAATCATTAATTTATATAATAAAGATGCTAGAAATATTTTTCTTAATTACCTCCAGTTTAGGGAGTTATTCTAGGCACTGAAAATTAATTTCGTTATCTCGAAACACGATTTTTTGATTAAAGTGTTTCTTTCTTTTTTTGTTAAAATTATAGCTCACGGCAATTGGCCGAGCGTATCACGAGGCATTAAGACTTCGAAAAGAAAAGATTCCCGCAACATTTACCAGATGGTGCGAACAAAAAGTGTTCAGAAGTCTCCGTAAAAGTAGACTGCATGCGATCCCAAGTGCTCTCCGAAGTTAAGCAGCTGCTTCCTTCAGAAGTGACACGTTGAGCGTCAGGAACACGAAGATATCAACGTTATCAATGTGCACCAAATCGTCTCAACTATAAGCTAAGAGAAATTCAAATTTTTCGCAACTATTTGATTACCATTCGTATTGGGGATAATTAACAATTGATTACCATTCGTATTGGGAAATGAAGATCATTCTACACTGTGTGGTTTAGCCAAATAATTAGTCATAATAAACTACTTGCCAGACATCGCATTAAATAACTTCCACGAGAAACAAAAAGTAACAGAATAATGAACAAAAATACCAGTGGAGACTTTTTAACCAACTTTCCAATATGGATATCAACCCTTCCAGTATTATCTAAGAATATTCCTGGAATTCATTCAAAAAATCCCTCAGATAAATCAACGCTTAAACTTCTATCAGAAACCCACATAGAACATAACTACGAAAACTACATATAAATTTATACTGATTGATCTCAGAATTTTGAAAAAACAATAACATCTGGGGAATTTTACTGTCCAAGAAACAACTTTGAATTCAATTTAAATTTGATTTTCCTACTCCCGTCCTCATTGCTGCTGAATTGACAGCTATCATACTAGCAATAAACTGGGCTCTCCAATTCTCCAACAAAAATATTGTAATCTTGACAGATACCAAGACCTCTTTAGACAAGATAATCCGTTTAAAAGTAATTATAATATTTTCATAAATGACACTTACACATTAGTATACAACCATATACAACAACATATTACATACACAATGGATACCCTCACACATTAATCTAAAATACAATGACATTGCAGACACTTTAGCAAAAAATGCAAAAAACCTGAACCATTCTATGAATTCCCCATATCATTTCTTCTACATAAAAACTTAAATAAAAACACGTGAACAGTACACTTCAAAATTGGTATTCCACATATGCAAGTCACACATACAGATACTTAATTTCACATAAAATGAATAAATTCAACAATTATGGATTACAAAAAAAAGGAAATTAGCATAATATTAAGAATCAAAGCCAACCTAGCATTAAGAAAAACCATGCTCTTTAAAATGAATGAAATAAATTCACCAAATTGTCTAAAATGTAATGAACCACAAACAATAGAACACATAATTTTTCAATGTTAAAGAATTTACAGACGAAAGAAATAAATACTTCCGAAAACTCAGAAAACATAAAACTAATCAATTTAACTTTCAATCAATCCTTGAACCAAAGCAAAAGCACTTAAACCCATATACTATAATCTACTAATTATTTTTCTAAAGAACATAGACTGTTTAAATTCCTTATAAAAATTTAAAAAAATTAATATAAATATTAATATAAAAATAAAAATAAAAACTATCAAAAGTTCTTGAATGAGTCTTCGCGGAAACGAGAGTTCTCCTTGAAGGAATATTCAATTGTTGATGTGTGACATGTACGTATGCAATAAACAGTTACATATGAAATGTTATCAGTCGTCCCAAGTTAGAGTTCTACCTCTGGAAGAGTTGATATTCCACTAATCCGCACCCTACCCTCACGAGAAAGGGGACATTGATGGACTCGGATAGTGCGTTAAGACGTGGTTCCGTGCAGAGGAGAGTAATGTCTTATGCACGACAAAGAATAATCTAGATGATGTTCTTCCATCTTCATCTAACAGCTCTCCATTAGAATCTCAACCATACATGAGCAATATAAAAAGGTTCTTGCAACCTGGACCTTTTAGCCCACTGAGTGCAGAAAAGTGACGCACAGAGATAAAACAATATAGCACAATCTTTTTTCACTCAGCATTTTATTTGTTTATAAAGTGAAAAGAAAAATTCTTAAACCAGAGTATCTTTCTTAGTTTCAGTTCCTGAAGAAGACACTGCCAACAATCCAACAATTCTGAAACGACATATTTCTAGAAAATTCAGGCATTAGTATATAATTTTGAATTTCATTAGTTAAAAAGCGTTCACCTTACACTAAAAAAATTCCGACAAAGGTAAATATCTTTTTTTTTAATGACCGAAAGGCAGGTTATGTAGATTTTCTTTCTGCCGATCTTTCTGGATTTAACAGGACATAATGCAAATTTCTTGGTGACTTGAATTTTGCATTTTGTTTTCTATGTAATCATCATTTAAATAGAAAACAAAAAGTGAACGAATCGGTAAGTAAATAAAATTTATCTTTCATTAGTTAATTTAGATTCTTCCCAATTTTTACTCTCCCGTCAGCACTTGTAGATATAAATTACCTCTTTAAACTGCTTACTTTATAGAATCATTTCTTCATACAATTTCTTTCTAAACGTTCATACGTTATGAGGTTCATCTTTGTTGCAATAATTTCAAACAGCGTTAGAAGCTATCACCTATTCTCCTTCCTTACAAGAGCAGGATACAGGGAAGAAGAAGACTCATGGAAAATTTCAATTGTAGGAGGAGTAAACAAATAATAAACCTGTATATTACCCGTAATATTACTAGAATATTTAAAAAAATCCGCTAGGAATGGAAGATCTAAAATGCAAATTGTAATATTTGACGTAAATAATTTTCGAAAACAAAATTAAAATTATTGAGACGCCTTTCTGGTCCATTTCGTATAATTCTGTGACTTACTTTCCTACAGAAAAAATTTATTTTTTTTACTCCCGTGACCACCTGCTCTATTCTTTGCTATTCTTTGAATTTTCAGACGTTTTGTTTCACACACTGCATTTTATTATATATAAAGCCTCAAAATCGTTAACAAATAGCAAACCAATAGAAAGTAAAAATACAAACTGAATATCCTCAAGAATAAAATTTTTCTGGGAATTATACTGATGGCAAATTGCATATTTGAATGAAATATATCTAAATCTTAAATTCCAACATTATCCGTTCAGTACTGAAAATACCGTAAATGTTCTAATAATACCACGGGCTGCAATTTACAATTTCTTGCTTGGGTTGAGTTGTTTTACCTCTGAGAGGCACATTTTTTGCACTCAATGGGCTAAATGGGCAGGCCTCAAAAGGACTACAAGTGTTCAGAGAAGGTTAGGGGAAGGGGATCCACTATTCTTAGGAGACAGTTGGGAGCCTCCTTTCGAAGTCATCCAGCGTTTTCTTTAATGTGCAAAATATATGGATCTCCTGCATAAGGAACCACGGATTTACGTCCCATCCTAGACGGCGGTTTTTCGAAGCTCGTCAATGTCCCTTTTCTGACCGAGGCAGCGGTGATAAATCTGAACTCTGGAACAAGTGAGATTCGAACCCTGGAACTGCAGACAGCGAGCCCATATATCTGAATATAATAGGGGGCTAAAATAAAATTTTATAAAGAACCGGTTTTGGATTTAGAAGCAGGTGAACAAGTTTAAGATTTCGTATAAGACGACCAGATTTCTTTTTTTTTGGAGGGGAAAGGGTGTTCCCCTGGTCCCCTGGGTACGTCCCTGATTCTTATCTCACTATAACTAGTATTTCGAATTTTTTTTTTTTTTGTTGGTTTTTTTCGGTTTATGCGAAGTGCCACGATTATTTGATTACTGCATCATCAACCTAAAGTTTCTTTAATTTATGATAAATTAATATTAAAATGAATAGTATACATCAGATTAAATTTTTGACTGATTATTTTTCGCTACTACAAGTCAATAATTTTGAGCGAAATTAGATAAATTGAACTGTATGTTTTACAATATTGTTTTGTTCTTTTATTTATTTATATATATTGCTCACAAAAATTAGGGGATATTTCAAAATGAATATGAAGCGATAAAAAAAGAAGCATTTGAATTTTTTTTTATTAAACAAGACCATCAGAAAAGCAAACGACAAGTCAAAGAAAGTTGTTCGATTATGCAAATGAGATGCAAAGTCAATTGTCGTGATTGAGTAGCAAGTGACATATTGGTGGGTGTGAATAGAAGCATGTCGAACTGGACGAGAGTGCCACTCATTGACTGTTCAGTAGGGTGTGTGGTCACCCAAGACTGCCAAAACACATTGATAGCGATGGGGCATGGACAGGATCAGAATGTCCAGCAGTTCATGTGGGATCCTCTGCCACTCTTGCTCCAGGGCAACTTCCAGCTCAAGAAGTGTTGTGGGAGACATTGCACGGTTTGCCAGACGTCTTCCCAGTGCATCCCAAGCATGTTCAATGATTTAATTTACTGATGTAGTAAAATTAATTAATGACTTTAATTATCATTTCATTCATATTAATAATTATAATAATGACACAACTATTAACTTTCATAATTATTCCTCTGTCTTAAATAACGAAAATTCCATGTTTTTAAAAATCACAGATTAAGCTGAATTGAATAATATTATAAACAATTTAGATGAAAATAAGGCTTATGGATTTGATAATATAAGTCCAAAAATATTAAAATCATTAATAAATACCATGCAACATTTTTAACACAAATCATAAATATATCGTTTAATTTTGGCATTTTTATAAACCAATTGAAAACTGCTATTGTAAAGCCTACATACAAAAAAGGAGATAAAATATTTTAAATAATTATAGACCAATCTATGTATTACCTATTTTTTCAAAAGTTATCGAAACAATAATGAAAAATAGACTTATAAAATTTTTGAATAATTCATCATTTTTTTTATAAATCGCAATTTGGGTTTAGAGAACATAAGAGTACAGATAATGCAGTACTGGAAACGACCAATACTGTTTTACATGGTATAAATAATTCTCAAAAAACTATGGTAATTTTTTTGACATTCAAAAGCATTTGATACTGTAAATCATGATACCTTATTGCAGAAACTTAATTACATTGGTGTTAGAGGAAATACGCTAAAATGGTTTAAGTCATATATTACAGATAGAAAACAAATTGTAGACATAAAAAGTATAAAAAGTTCACCCTTATTGCCTACTAAAGGAGTGCCTCGAGGCTCAGTTTTAGGACCTATTTTATTCCTGATTTATTTCAATGATTTCTTTTTTAATAACTTAAAAGGATATCCTATATCCTATGCTGATGATACTGCTATAGTATATAGAAGTAATAATTCTGAAGAATTGAAATCGACTATATCTCATGATTTAAAAAAAAAATCAGTTATGGTTTCATCAAAATCATCTTACATTAAATATCGGAAAATCGTATTCAATGTATTTCAGTCTCACTAACAAGAGTTATCTCAAAGATAAAATCATATATCATAGATTTACTTGTGATAATAATATTGTATGTACATGTGCAGAAATGAAACAAATTAAAACATACAAATATTTGGGGATTAATATTGATAATAATTTGAAGTGGAATAGTCATACAAATATAATTGCAAAACGTTTAAAATATTTCCTAATTAAAATATATCATCTAAAGAAAATTGTAGGTACTTCCTTTCTAATAACTCTTTATTATTCATGGATTCAATCTACTTTACAATACTGTTTAATTAGTTGGGGAAGAACATATCTTAATTCTTTAAATAAATTAATAACATTACAAAACAGAATTCTGAAGGTTATTATGAATAACAAAATTACGATTTTAAAAAATATGATTATTGAAAATGAAATTTTGAATTTAGGACAATTATATATTTATAAAATTATTACGTTTGTGTTTAAAAACCCAGATTTCTTAAAATTACAACATATAAAAATAAATCTTAGAAATAAAGAACTTTATTATGTACCTTTTTCAAGAAAAGAAATTATCCATAAACATTTCATGATTCTAGCTTCACAAAATTTAAAAAAATTACCGAAAAATATAAGGGAAGAAAGAAATAAAAATATATTTAAAATAAAAATTAAGCGAAGATTATTGCATATACACAATATTGAGTCTTTATTTCATTGTTAAGTTACTTACCACATTTCATGTCATTAATGAATAAATCAAAAATTATTAACTTTTCCACTCTTAAACCTTTAATTCTGTATTATAAATGCATATCGTTAATAACTAATAATTTAATTTGACAACCTGTAAGAGCATAAAGCTCATTGGTTGTTCTTATATGGCTTCTATTTTATTGCATTTCTTTTCACAATAAACATTTTACATTACATGGATTTATTTATATCAGTTCAATTGTTCATACCGAATTGTGATTTTATTTTAACTCATTATGTTGTTATGTTGTATAAACATTATTTATTTATTATTAAGTGTATTATATGTTTATATAGTCAATAAACATTATTATTATTATTTATTAAACATTCAGGTCTGGAGAACGTCCATGAGTACGATTCCTACCTCCTGAAGCATGTTGTTGACGAGATGCGCACGGTGGGGCCTTGAATTATCGTCCATGAAAAGAAAGTTGTTTCCAACTGCTCCAGCATAGGGTACCACTATAGGGTGCAGGACCTCATCTCGATATCTGACAGCAGTCAGAGATCCGTTTCTGATGACGTGGAGGTCGGTACGACCACCAATGCTGATGCCAGCCCACACCATGATTCCACCACCACCGAAGGAGTCCCTTTCTCGCATGAAAAGTGTATCCTCCCGTGTTCCTCGTTCACACCAGATCAGGACACGATGATTGTCAGGCTGCAGACTGAACCATGACATATCAGAGAAGAAGATCGTTGACCACTCATCACGGGTCTAATGACGATGCTCATCAGCCCACCTTCTACGAGTTCTACGGTGTTCAGCAGATAAAGGAATCAGGGCCGTGCGGTAGATTTTCTCATTATGATGCAAGTCTTCGAAATGCCTCCCCTTAAAGGTTTTTTCTTTAAAATAACCTTCGATTGTGATTTAAAAAAAAACTGCACAAAATGTACGAATACTATTTTTAATTTGAAAATATAAACTACTTTAAAAAATGATATCAACTACAACAATCTACTGGAGTTTTACCCTTCTAACTTTAGCAAATTCGTTAATTAGGGATGTCTAGTCTAGAGTGGCAGCCAATGTAGATTCAATAGAAATTAATGACAGATTTCTAAGTTTTGTTTGGCTTATTGAACTTTTTAAGTAGTGTTTTATTAATTTTAATTTGGAATAACTTCTTTCACCACTAGGTACAGAGACAGGGAGTGTTAATAAAATTCTCAGAGCTACAACAGTATTCGGATACAAAGTAATTAAGTTATTTTGGCACAAATAATTTAAAACATCCAAAGGTTTCATAGAATATGGTAGCATTCGGGATACATCACGTAATTCTTCTTGAAGATCATTTGCATTTATATCTGATTCATTTTCGACCGAAAGTATTGACTGGAGACTGGTACAATAATTTTCTAGCATTTTGTCATCTATATCATTGAGTTTTAAAATGTCATATAAAAACTGAAAATTTTTGCTATGGGTTTCCAGAAGCGTGAATCGTTCATTCAGAGAATTAAGGCTAATGTCCAGAATATAATTGAAAAAGTTTATTACAAATTTATTCTCCTCTGTTAACCCTTTCACGACTAAGGGAAACATTTTTCCCATTTTAAAATTGGTGATTGTCGTATTTAATTATAACCTTATCTGCATTTTTATACAGAATGTCAAAATAGAACGTATGCCGAACGCAATTACGTAAACGGGAACGTTTAGAAAACAAAAACAGAACTGTCAGGACGCATAATATATGTACTATGTGCAATGTCCATCTTTGCCTCACTACCAAAAGAAATTGCTTCGCAGAATATCATAATTATCACATCATTTTGTATAGTAATTTTATTTCATAATTTTGTATTATTTTAGTTAACATTTTGTTCTAATAAACCAATAAATAAAAGACATTGCATAATAAGCCTATCTATAATTTGTGTTACCTTTATAGTCCATTGGGAAAAATATTTCCCATAAAATTCCAAAAAAACTACACATTGTTATGTATTTTTCTTATGATTTTTATTTATTTTACGTCTAAACAAACTAAAATAAACAGTTACATATTAATATTTACTCTTAAAAACCTTATGGTCCTGAAAGGGTTAAGGGTAGATCGACAGCTTCTTCATAGTCAAATTGATGCTTGTTCCTTCTGGCTCTAACTTCAGTTTCGGCAGGAAATTCTGCACTGCATTCAAGATTCTCTGCAATCTCATTAGCAGCAATTTTCATCTGATCATATCCAGATTGTCTATAACTTTTCACTTTTTGTATGGTTTCTGATAACATCCTTACACAATCTGACAAATTTATAGTTACAGATTGCAATAGCTTCGAGACTGAATTTATTTCAAATAAAATATCATACCAAAGAATTACACCGCATATAAACTTGTAATTTTTAATATTTTTTGCTAACCCTCTTGCTTTAACTTTAGTTTCTGATCTCTGTTGATTCTTCTATTATTTGGAATAATGCATCATAGATTTCGCAAAGTTGAAATCGTAAAGGCTTTAACGCATCTACTGTGCTTGACCACCTAGTAGCACTCAATGGTTTTAGAGTTAATTGTGAAACATATTTTTTTAGCACTTCCCAACGCTTTGTAGAACCAGAAAAAAAAGTGTAAAGTTCTTCAACAATAGAAAAAAAAGTTGTTTCTGTAGAAGTAGACGTTGCATCATTCACAACTAGGTTTAAAGAATGACATGCGCAGGGCACATAAAATGCCCTTGGATATTTTTCAAGAATTCTATTTTGTACACCCTTTCTTACTTCTTTCATATTAGCTCCGTTGTCATAGCCTTGTATTTTGCTGCCGTTGTATTAGCTCCGTTGTCTAAGGCACTTTAACTCAAAAACTAACTTTTCCAAATGTGTCAGAATAAGTTCTGTCAAAAAAAAAGCTAGTAAGATTTGTAGGTAACAGAACATAATAAATAGATAATGAATATCTGTCAAATTGACAGCTAGCAGCTGTTTTGACATATGCATTTCTTTAACTTGTTATTGTATTGTCTCCACTTCAACGTATATGAATTTGGTAAAAATAGAGCAATAAATAACGAACGCAAAAGTAGGCAAATGCAAATATTTCCTAAGCAACTCACTCTCTATCACACACAGAAAGCAAAAGTAGCCCAATATTACCTAAATAACTCTCTACATATCACACAGAGGCAGACGTTCCGCACCTGAGATATACCCAGTCCATGCAAATACTACTTTTTAATTCGAGTCCCAATTGTCATAACATAATCATTTTCAATGATAATAAGTAACTACAATTGCTGTAAAAAACAATAATTCTCTTACCTGATCTACTTTTTAAACACAAAAACTGAATTAGTATAAATGCACAAATATTATACTGATACAGATATATTACATATCTGATTTACTGATTTAAATACAGCACAGCCGCTTGCCACGTCTCATGACAAACTAACATTAAAATCAAATATTGTCAATAATTGTAAGTTCAAAGCAAAACTATCAACGCGTAACACTTGTTGTCTTTTGTGATAATTGCCGCCTCAGCAATTGTCTTTTGTGATAATTGCCGCCTCAGCTTTTAGGAGCGGCCGCTGTCAGATCAAAAGTCTTTCGGCGAGCGCTCGCCAGCGATGCACCTGCACCAGAAACCGAGATCAAAGGGTACCGAAAGCGCTTAGGCAGAGGCGTACGATAAATCATAAATCGTATACATCAATATCGGAATAACATAGACCAATATAGAAAAGCGTTGCGTAAAGATTTTTAATTATTGAATGGTTCAAATTGTATTTTGATTTCGCTGCTTATGCCGCCCCCTTACGGTGCCGCCTGATGCGGCCGCCTCTCTGTATCATAGCACGGCACGGCCCTGGATAAGCTTTACTAACAACATACTGATGATAAGTTCAAAGATAAAGTTATTAATTATATACAACACAATAGTGTAAATACCCAATAAAAACCAAAGATAAAGTTCTTCTTCAGAGATACCTTTTACCGACATTACTGAAAAATATCACTTTATTTAACAGGAATATGAGAGACTTCTCTGTTAGACTTCTCTGTTATGATAGACTTCTCTGTTATGAGATTAACGTTAAATGAACTATCTCTGTTAGGAACACCAGGTTATATGGGTGAGCAGAAATAGGATCTGACCATTATTTTGCTAAAAGTGTCTTTCAACGGAATCTTAAGAGATGTTTTGTTGAGGTTAAACAGAATTTAACCCTGAAGTTCTGAAAAACCCTGAAAAGGCCAAAGTTTACCATGATAGATCACTTAGTCATTATACTTAGTTTAGAAAGATTCCTTAAGCCAGGGGTGGGCAATTGTTTTCGTATCTACACTGTGCATGCGTATTGACGTGGCCGTCCTAGTGGAAAATACGAGACGAATCTTCGGTCGCGCACGGGAAGGAAATCTCGGTTCAAGGCGGATTTTTCTGACTGTCTTGGCGGGCCACAAAAACTCTTAGCGGGCCGCTATTTACCCACCCCTGCCTTAAGCCATAGTTAGCTTACAACTGAACAGGAAGGAAAATGGAACCATTTAAACATGTTCTTCTAGAACCCAACCATAATTTTTGGGGTAAAGCGAAACAGAGGAAAGAAAGACATTTGGCTGATAACGTATGAATCTTATTTCTGAAACAAGGAATTACAGAGATAAACTGAATCAAAGTCCTACTAGTCCTAACAGAGAGAATTACAGAGAGCTTAATAAACGCTTCAAGCAGTGGTTCTCAACCTTTTATGCTTCACATACCCCCTGGAAATGTGTATGTAACTGGCGTACCCCTTGTATAGATAGATAAAACTATAGTTATAGTATAACAATGGAAATAAAATAAAACATATATATCAGTGGTTCTCAACCTTTTATGCTTCACATACCCCCTGGAAATGTGTATGTAACTGGCGTACCCCTTGTATAGATAGATAAAACTATAGTTATAGTATAACAATGGAAATAAAATAAAACATATATATCAGTGGTTCTCAACCTTTTATGCTTCACATACCCCCTGGAAATGTGAATGTAACTGGCTTACCCCTTGTATAGATAGATAAAACTATAGTTATAGTATAACAATGGAAATAAAATAAAACATATATATCAGTGGTTCTCAACCTTTTATGCTTCACGTACCCCTTGGAAATGTGTATGTAACTGGCGTACCCCTTGTATAGATAGATAAAACTATAGTTATATAACAATGGAAATAAAATAAAACATATATATCAGTGGTTCTCAACCTTTTATGCTTCACATACCCCCTGGAAATGTGTATGTAACTGGCGTACCCCTTGTATAGATAGATAAAACTATAATTATAGTATAACAATGTGAATAAAATAAAACATATATATCAGTGATTCTCTACCTTTTATGCTTCACATACCCCCTGGAAATGTGTATGTAACTGGCGTACAGCGTGTATAGATAGATAAAACTATAGTTATAGTATAACAATGGGAATGAAATAAAACATTGACTTTGTTACTACTAGATCTAGCGATTTTTGAGCTGTCACGGTGTACCCCAAACATTTTACCGCGTACCCCACGTTGAGAACCTCTAGCTTAAAGGATCAGTTGAAAGCTGAAATGAATCTTTGGCTTGATAGCTTGGTTGACAAAGCTGTAAAGAAGATAAACAACGCAACAGCAGAGAACTGTATCAGGCAGTATACGTTTCTGTGCGAGAAAGCAGGCTGGTACACGTTGATTGATGGTTGGGTTGTTTTACCTCTGAGCGGCACTTTTTTTGCACACCATGGGCTAAATGGCCAGGTCACATGGACCCCGAAGGCTCAGAGAAGGTTGGGGGAGGGGACCCACTGTAGCAGCTGTTGGGAGACAGATGGTAGCCTCCCGTCAAGGCCATCCAGCGTGTTCTTTAGCGTGCACAGGGTATGTCTCTCCCGCACACGGGGCCACGGCTTAACGTCCCATCCGACGGACGGCGGCCTTTTCAAGCCCATCGGTGTCCCCTACTGACCGTAGGCAGGGTGGGGAAATTTTGCGGAAATAAATCTCAACGCTGACCCAGCTGGGACTCGAACGTGGGAACTACAGATTACGAGCCTGGCGCGCTACCGACTGAGCCACCCCCGCCCCCCATGATAAAGTAATTGAAGACGAGGATTCATTATGGCAAGGTGGTTGAGCATTACAGAAATATTCTAAATGATGTGGTTAGTTCTACTCTCATTGTTCTCAATAAAGATAGATAATTACAGTAGGTCCTTACTTTACGACGGTTTGATTATACCGATTGAATATCCGCCGGTTTGTGAATTTTCAAATAATTTCCTTAGTTTCCTTAAAATTTCTGTAAAATTCTATTTCACTCTGTCGCCAACAAAAAAAAAAATCACTGCGCAACGCTACTGGGGGCGGGGACTCGATCCATCTCGAAGATTTTAGAGTTCTAGCGAACCGAGCATTGTATTTCTGTGTCTCAGATTAAAGACTGACCCTGTGTTGTGTTCGGTAGTGATTCTTTATTTAACGGTGAGTTTATTTTAAAACTCGGTTTGTGAACTTGAATACCGACCCTGTTTATAATTATATTTGCAGGAATGAATCATTTATGCTCAGGAACAGCAGAAGAAAGAAGAAAGCCGAGTCAGTTTTACCGTCTATAAAAAAAATGACTTGCAGGAAGTTCTGGCTGTGATTAATAGTTACCTGCATAGGCTAGGCGACATCGATTCTGACTGGGAACGAAGCTGTTCTATTTGAAAAGTTATCATTGCAATGTTGCAGCCCTACTACCATGTTTTACCATAAAGGAGGCGTCAAGTAATGCAAACAATCCTCTTTTCTTATTCTGAAAAGAAATCTGAAAAGCATTTAACTGATCCAAAGACTGCAGAAGATGATCCAGTCGACCAGACCATCCACAACCAGTACTTTCCTCTTGTCAGTAATGCCTACCTACTTATATTATAGGGATGGCTCAGTCGGTAGCGCGCCAGGCTCGTAATCTGTAGTTCCCAGGTTCGAGTCCCAGCTGGGTCAGCGTTGAGATTTATCTCCGCAAAATTCTCCGCCCTGCCCACGGTCAGTAGGGGACACCGATGGGTTTGGAAAGGCCGCCGTCCGTCGGATGGGACGTTAAGCCGTGGCCCCTGTGCGGGAGAGCCATACCCTGTGCACGTTAAAGAACACGCTGGATGGCCTTGACGGGAGGCTACCATCTGTTTCCCAACAGCTGTTCCAGTGGGTCCCCTCCCCCAACCTTCTCTGAGCCTTCGGGGTCCATGTGATCTGGCCATTTAGCCCATGGTGTGCAAAAAAGTGCCGCTCAGAGGTAAAACAACCCAACCCAACTTATATTATAGGGATGGCTTAGTCGGTAGCGCGCCAGACTCGTAATCTGTAGTTCCCAGTTCGAGTCCCAGCTGGGTCAGCGTTGAGATTTATCTCCGCAAAATTCTCGCCCTGCCCACTGTCAGTAGGGAACACCGATGGGCTTAAAAAGGCCGCCATCTGTCGGATGTGACGTTAAGTCGAGGCCCCGTGTGCGGTAGAGATATACCTTGTGCACGTTAAAGAACACGCTGTATAGCCTTGACGGGAGGCTACCATCTGTCTCCTAAGAGTCGTTCCAGTGGGTCCCCTCCCCCAACCTTCTCTGAGTCTTTGGGGTCCATGTGACCTGGCCATTTAGTCCATGGTGTGCAGAAAAGTTCCGCTCAGAGGTAAAACAACCCAACTTACATTACCCGTATGTATTACAAAAACAAATGTGATTTTAATGCAGGTATGTAATGTTTATGTTTAAATTATTAAAATTATTGTGTGAAAGAGAGTCCAAATTTTCGTACACCTGGAATGCATCTCATTGAAATGCATTGGTAGTTGAAAATAATAATCAACCTACTAAATTTAAGCAAATAATTTCCAATTGCTTTAAACTCCAGGAATGAACCAATGAAATATCAATTATAACGATTTTTGAAATGCCCTTGAGAAAATATATTTTCGAATATAAATATATAAAATAAATAGGATTTAGTAGTTATACTTTTATTAAACGGAAATAATATAATGTATAAATCAGTTTTGAATTTTAAACGAAGGTTTTAAGTACATCTGATGTTCTTTAATGATCTAAGTCTTTTATTGCTTAATATCAATATACACTGAGCAGACTTTGCATTAGCAAACCCCCTCGTGAAGAAATGGACCGGTCTGTGGCTCTAGGGAGGTCTCAAGGTCGGGAACGTCCAATATAGATTGTGGAACACACACAGCAATAGCCTTTTGCATTACTTCGAGGAAGAATGAGTTTGCGTACTGATCTTTCCGACTTCGAACATAGTTTGATTGTGGGGGCGCGACGTTCAGGTGCCAGTATCTCAACAGCAGCCGACAAGTGATCTATTCCCGTTCTGTGGTGTCACAAGTCTACCGTGACTGGCTCATCTCTTTTAAAATATTAAAAACTTTAGTCAATTACACGACAACATCCCTAGATCTAAGTATTCAGTAATAATTTTATCTAACTCCGCTGACTTATAGTTTTAATTTTGAGATAGTCGTCCCGTGGCCGAGTGGTTAGCGCGCTTGGCTACTGATCTACGGGACCTGGGTTCGAGCCCCGGGTAAGGCATGGATGTTCGTATTGTCTCACATGCATGGTTTAAAAATGGTGATTGAATGAATATTTTAATGTAAATTAATAGTAACAAAATTAACTTCTAAGAGTAAAAGTAATTCGAGTTTCATTTATGCCAATTCGAAATACACCATCTCCAAGAACTAAACTCCGGCGTAAATCACTAGTGTACTGGTTTTAATGTTCTTCTAGTGTACTGGTTTTAATGTTCTTCCTTTATCAATATAAAGTGGAATATCATTTTAAACAGGAATTTGGTTTTAAAGCTGGCGCTTATAGCGAAAATCGCGTATAGTCCAAAATACTCTTTAAAATCCCTTAAATCGCAGATAAACAACAGTATGCATGGTTTTATGTATACAATCCTGTGCAGTAATATGTATAGATGTATAATGTATTTTGCCGTCCCGTGGTCGAGTGGTTAGCACGCTTGGCTACTGATCTAAGGGACCTGGGTTCGAGCCCGGATTTAGGCATGGATGTATGTGTCGTTTTTCTGCTGAGGTCCTGCCATCCTCTCAGACCTTCTACTGTGGCATATAAACTGACAGGCTCCTGTCAGACCTCTGTGGCAAGCAGCTGCTTGAGGGGGTATTTGTTTTTTATTATTATAATGTATAAAGTAATATACAGTGTATAATAAAGAATACTATGTAAAATATAACTTCATAGTATTTTTAATAAAATATAAAAGAATAAATAAGGAAGTTTTTGAGGTTGAACTAATTTCTAAAACTCTTGAACCAGCCTTGGTTCGCTTTGAAGTCTTTCTGATCAAAAGGCTGTTCCTCTATATCGGGAGGTTTGAACAGCGCATAGAGGCTAAGAGCTTTATTTTCCTCAAAGTGTTGCCATTGATAGGCACATGTTTAAAGTCCGTGTCAACAAGCCATATCTTTAATACCTATTCAGTCTTACCTAGCACTTGACTCATCATCTTGGCAGTTATTGGAGCACTTGATGCCACGGCTTGGCGAATTTCTCTCTCTCGAATCTTGATGGCGCGGATGAACGATTCGTTGCTGACATATCTACTCACCACGTTGGAGATCGACATACCATCTCTTAATAAGTCCATCACAGCCAGTTTTTACTCCAATGTTAGAACATATATTTATTTCTTCGGTTGAGAACCACATGAAGGAGCGGCTTACGTTTAGGGGCCACGTTGTACAAAATTGCAAACTTTAACACTAGAATGAGACTCTAGTTGGCGAGATGCTCACATAATGAGAGGGGCGGGGGTGGCTCAGTTGGTAGCGCACCAGACTCGTAATCTGTAGTTCTCAGGTTCGAGTCCCAGCTGGGTCAGCGTTGAAATTTATCTCCGCAAAATTCCCCGCCCTGCCCACGGTCAGTAGGGGACACCGATGGGCTTGGAAAGGCCGCCGTCCGTCGGATGGGACGTTAAGCCGTGGCCCCGTGTGCGGGAGAGCCATACCCTGTGCACGTTAAAGAACACGCTGGATGGCCTTGACGGGAGGCTACCATCTGTCTCCCAACAGCTGGTCCAGTGGGTCCCCTCCCCCAACCTTCTCTGAGCCTTCGGGGTCAATGCGACCTGGCCATTTAGCCCATGATGTGCAAAAAAGTGCCGCTCAGAGGTAAAACAACCCAACTCACATTATGAGAGGCACACTGAAACTGAGACCGAGTGAGGGAACAGCAGATTCACGTCTCTCATCTCAAACTCATTGAGGGGATTGGCGAGCGGAATCACTACCACTACTTAAAATGATATTTTTGCGGGGTTTTTTTGTCCTGCGCGTATAGTTGGATTCGCGTAAGTTAAATGCGCGTATCCAGTATGAAGTTACTTTGACTATCTCAAAATCAAAACTATAAGTCAACAGCGTTAGATAAAATTATTACTGAATACTTAGATCTAGGGATGTTGTCGTGTAATTGACTAAAGTTTTTAATGTTTTAAAAGAGATGAGCCAGTCACGGTAGACTTGTGACACCACAGAACGGGAATAGATCACCATGGCGGCTGCTGTTGAGATACTTGGCACCTGAACGTCGCGCCCCCACAATCAAACTATGTTCGAAGTCGGAAAGATCACTATGCAAACTCATTCTTCCTCGAAGTAATGCGAAAGGCTATTGCTGTGTGTGTTCCACAATCTATATTGGACGTTCCCGACCTTGAGACCTCCCTAGAGCCACAGACCGGTCCATTCCTTCACGAGGGGGTTTGTTAATGCAAAGTCTGCTCAGTGTATATTGATATTAAGCAATAAAAGACTTAGGTCATTAAGGAACATCAGATGTACTTAAAACCTTCGTTTAAAATTCAAAACTGATTTTTATATATTATATTATTTCCGTTTAATAAAAGTATAACTACTAAATCCTATTTATTTTATATATTTATATTCGAAAATATATTTTCTCAAGGGCATTTCAAAAATCGTTATAATTGATATTTCATTGGTTCATTCCTGGAGTTTAAAGCAATTGGAAATTATTTGCTTAAATTTAGTAGGTTGATTATTATTTTATATCCAAATCTATGCAAATTAAATGATTTAGATTTTTATATTAAATGAAAATATATTTATTCATAACTGACCCGATATATTTTGAACAAAGACACAAAATTGAAATAAGTGTATCTAGTTTTCTACTTCAGATTTTCTTTCTTATATATTGAACACATTCTTTCAAAACGTGTACAATATATGGATTTGCTATTTTGTCACCTTCTTTTCGGTAGTGAAACGACCTAGCATGGTGACAGGGCAGTACAATGGGCAGTACGCCAAAGGGGAGTCGTATTCCATATTATCAACGTAGTCTCTTTTTTAACCAGACTATTTTTTCTCATATCTTTTGGCTTGGAAATTAATCTTTTCTTTTGTCTTTGTTCACGCTTTTTTTTCTTTCCGAAAACTTAATCGTTTGGCTTTTAATTTTGAAGATTAGTTTTGTCCTCTTTTTGAAGAAGATCTTTTTATATATATGAAGAAGATTTTTTTGAAGAAGATCTTTTTATATATTATTATATAAAAAGTTACCTGTGCACGTGGCAACCTTCGTGTCACGTGACACGAAGGTTGCCAGATCACTATTTTCTAAAAAAAAGTTGCCAGATATTTTTTTTTTGAATTCTGTAATCAACCGTAGTGTTCGGATACTTTTTTGAGCGACTGTACAGTGTGGTCCAAATAAGACTGAAGGATTAAAAAATTCATAACTTTTTTTTTAATTATTTTTATTTTTTTGTTTTTTGCAGAACATTCTTTGGAGATTTATGATGGCTACTTATGATGTCCAACAACAAGTCAAAATCATTGAATTTTCTTATTCTATTCAACGGTCTATTATTTTAACTGGAAGAAAATGCTGTCAGCATTTTAATGTCAGAACACCTCCCAGTGACAACACGATTAGGAACTTACTCCCGGTTTGAGGAGCAGGGATCAGTGTTGGATCGTGCAGGAAGAGGTAATCGTCGTACTGTGAGCAATGACTCAGCAGTGGAGGCTGTTGTAAGGCAGAGTGTGAACGAAGATCCATCTGTCTCTACTCATCGTCATTCTACCCAATTGGGCATCACCAGATCATCGCTACAACGGATTTTCATTGGATATTAAATTGTTTACATACAAGATTCAAATAG
The DNA here is from genome assembly GCA_038380435.1 of Ryuthela nishihirai. Classification (NCBI taxonomy): domain Eukaryota; kingdom Metazoa; phylum Arthropoda; class Arachnida; order Araneae; family Heptathelidae; genus Ryuthela; species Ryuthela nishihirai. The sequence goes on along the minus strand of JAWZYU010000011.1, from coordinate 39,710,191 downwards.
TACAGAATTTGTTACCCCAGGATCCTCAGCAACGCCTGGAATATGCCATTCGTTTTGTTTAGATAGCCAGAGAAAATGGTAACTTTTTCGACAACCTAATAATGAGCGATGAGGCTCATTTTCATTTAAATGGTGAATAAGCAAAATTACAGATTCTCAGGCACTAAAAATCTTAGGACAATGCATCAGCGTCAATTGCACTCCCCCAGATGCACTGTCTGGAGCGGTGTTACGGCTGATAGAGTTATCGGCGCATATATTTTTGAAAATGAGGTAGATCATCCAGAAAGCATTGCCGGTGCTCTGTATAGGACCATGATTGATAATCTTTTACGTCCGGTGGTCGAGGGTAATCCTGGCATATGGTTCCAGTAGGATGGAGCCACTGCGCACACAGCCAGAGCGACAATGGAGCTTCTGCGTGAACTTTTCGGTGAACGACTCACTTCAAGAAATTCGGATTTCGTTTGGAATTCCCGCTCACCGGATTTGACTGCCCCGACTTCTTCTTGTGGGGCTACTTGAAGGAGCGGGTGTATGTGAACAAACCCCAAACCATTCAGCAACTCAAGTGCAACATTCGAACCGAAATAAGAAATTTGGAGAACAAAACCTCGCGTTTTGTGATGGAAAATACTCTGGAAAGAACCCATATTTGCCAGCAAGAAAATGTGGTGCATTTGAGGGATGTTGTATTTCGTACATATCTCTAAAATTTTCCATGAATTATAGTTCTAACAAACAAATACAAAATTGAATAAAAACTTATTTGCAAGAGTTATTTGTGTTTTACATCCTCCAGTCTCATTTGGGCCACCTTGCAGATGTGTTCCCGAAATCGTAATTTATTGCCTACAACCGACATATTAGGGATTTATTGGATTACTCGAACAATAATACAGATGATGAACCTGATTTTATAAATACATTCTGTATTGTCAAATGAGTAACAACGGAAGAAAAATTTAATACAATAACTTACAGTATACTGTACTGTGCTCGCAGGTGCATTGGGCAACCACCAACATGATGAATTTGACAGTGTTTGGTAGACAAGATAAGAATTGCTGGCGGGAAGATGGGCTAGGTTATGGTCCATCTTGAGAGTTAGTGTGGCAGAGTACAGTATATGTAGAGTGGTACACTAGCTCTGATTGGCTGACAACGTACAATAGATGGAGCTCTATTCTATTGGCTGACCGGCAATGTGAAAATTATATATTAATTTTACTGTTCAGTATTGTAACGGATTTATATATATATACTAGCTGAATATACCCGGCGCTGCCCGGGTGCCACTTTTAATTTGTGTATTCTTATTTTCACTGCATTAAAGGTAAAATTTTTAGGACCTCCCCGCTCCGACACTTTAGCACAGATTTTCAACAGAAAAAAATTTGCCCGCATCGTTGTTGACGTCAGCGAGCACTCCTCATAGCCTGTGGCTTAGTTTCTGCGTAAGCTTTCGAGATTTTATTTCCGTTACCATAGATTTTGTTAGCTTATGGTTCCCGTGATATTCGTCCGCACAATCCAAATTTGCTGCACAGCGTCCCCGTGTGGTCCGGTGATTGGTTTAAAAATCAGGTGCTCGCTTGGCCCGTCATTTCGTTTCTACACAAATTGTGACTGCTCGTGTCTCATTTTTAATCTGCATATTCTGCTGTTTCCTGCACTAAAGGATAGTTTTGTGAGTCCCCCCCCCCCCGACATTTTATCACAGTTTGAACACGATGAATTTCCCGGTGTTGCAAAGGTCACTGCTGACTCGGCGCGCGCTCTCAGAGCCCGTGACAAACGATCGAGATATTTATTTCGTCAGATTTTTGCATTCTGTAATTCCCGAGGTATTCACCGAAAGGTTCCAAATTTCGTAGGCGGGTTCCCCCTGCCCGACTCCATGTTTGGTTAGAAAATCAGGTCCCCAGCTGCAATGGAACGCCTCAATAATGCCTTTGGAAATGTGAGGAATCTGGCAACGGTAGTAGATTTAAATGCTATTTTAACTCTTTACTTTCACAGTTAGGTAGCAGTAAATGGCAACAATGGATATGACAGCAATTCTCGTATCCCGTAGAAATAGCAAGGGAAATATTTTTGCTTGTAGCAAGCCCCCCTTTTGGACTTTTGAGCTGAAATTTGGTACTGCAATCCAGACCACAACCTGAAACCCTCTCTGAAAATTTGGAGCGCATACGTTGATTTCCCGCTGAGTTATGCTGCCACAGAAAGATAGACAGACATCTTTTATTATATAGATTTAAATATATCTAACAGGCATTTAAATACAAAATTTAAATATAATCATCACACAGCCAGACACACATACATCTTCTTTTATTATATAGATATATTTAAATCTATATAATAAAAGAAGATTAGATGGTTCAGTCCAACGATTGCGTCGAAGTAGATGATATAGTTTTGCGATTTACTACTATCATATTGCTCTACGAAAAAGTTTTGGTTCCTGCATTCTTTGTTCCTAGAGATAGTCATCCTCACAGGAATCTTTCTATGAAGACAATATATATATATGTCTTTTATAAACTTCAGCTCTATATCTATGGGGGGGTTCAGTCGGTAGCGCGTCAGGCTCGTAATCTGTAGTTCCCAGGTTCGAGTCCCAGCTGGGTCAGCGTTGAGATTTATCTCCGCAAAATTCCCTGCCCACGGTCAGTAGGGGACAGCGATGGGCTTGGAAAGACCGCCGTCCGTCGGATGGGACGTTAAGCTGTGGCCCTGTGTGCGGGAGAGCCATACACTGTGCACGTTAAAGAACACGCTGGATGGCCTTGACGGGAGGCTACCATCTGTCTCCCAACAGCTGTTCCAGTGGGTCCCCTCCCCTAACCTTCTCTGAGCCTTCGGGGTCCATGCGACCTGGCCATTTAGCCCATGGTGTGCAAAAAAGTGCCCATGGGCACTTTTTTGCACACCATGGTTGTTCTCAGAGGTAAAAAGTTGTCCACATGGTTGTTCTCAGAGGTAAAACAACCCAACTCTATGTCTACCATTCTAAATAAGCAGCTAAAATAGTGTCAGGGATCGAACTTATACTTGCTCATACACGAAGTCCTTAACTAGTATTTTTTTTCTCTCGCTGGACAAGTAAAAATCATGATATAAACTTAGTATCTTTATGAAGAACTTTTACCATCGAATTTTGCACTATCGTATTCTTCGCTTATCTGGAAATTCTACTAAGCGCCATTTTACAAGTAATCGTAAGAAGCCTTTGTTTTTCAAAAGTTTTTCTTGTGAGTCGTTCGCACAATATTATTTACAGCAGTGCTTTTCAAAGTGGTGGGTCAGCGTTGAGATTTATCTCCGCAAAATTCCCCGCCTTGCCCACGGTCAGTAGGGGACACCGATGGGCTTGGAAAGGCCGCCGTCCGTCGGATGGGATGTTAACCGTGGCCCCGTGTGCGGGAGAGACATACCCTGTGCACGTTAAAGAACACGCTGTATAGCTTTGACGGGAGGCTACCATCTGTCTCCCAAGAGCCGTTCCAGTGGGTCCCCTCCCCCAACCTTCTTTGGGCCTTCGGGGTCCATGTGACCTGGCCATTTAGCCCATAGTGTGCGGGAGAGAAATACTCTGTGCACGTTAAAGAACACGCTGTATAGCCTTGACGGGAGGCTACCATCTGTCTCCCAAGAGCCGTTCCAGTGGGTCCCCTCCCCCAACCTTCTCTGAGCCTTCGGGGTCCATGTGACCTGGCCATTTAGCCCAAAGTGTGCAAAAAAAGTGCCGCTCAAAGGTAAAACAACCCAACCCAACTCAAAGTGGTGGTCGGCGAGCCATCAGTCTCTGGTTCGTAGCGAGCTGCCAGGAAAGAAATACTCTGTGTTTTCAAAAGCATAACATTCATATGCCAGAGCTTCACTATTCGTATGTTCCAACCATAGAGTTCTTTATATAGTACAGGTAAATATTTCAACCACACTATATAAATAACTGAGCAAGTTGGGCAGAAAGAACGCTTGTAATGCATTTTTAACGTAATTAAAGCCTATTTTGTTTAATGATTAGGAAACATGGTTCAAACAAATTCAGTTGTGAAATGCAGAAATCATAATAACAAGAATTAATCTCTTAATTTCTTCAACTAAGTTTATTTAATCTCCTCTTTTAACTCAAATTAATTTATTGTTCATGATTAGTGTTAATCAATGGTAAATACACATACTACTTGTAGCTTTGTTTAAAGTTTACATTTGTATTTTAGAAATAATCGTAAACTGTATAAATGATTACGTTTGCAGATTTCCTATTAAACAGTCATGATTAGGCCAATGGTTAGAGTGATGGGCTTGGAAAGGCCGCCGTCCGTCAGATGGGACGTTAAGCCGTGGCCCCTTGTGCGGGAGAGCCATACCCTGTGCACGTTAAAGAACACGCTTAAAGAACTCCAGTGGGTCCCCTCCCCAACCTTCTCTGAGCCTTCGGGGTCTATGTGACCTGGCCATTTAGCCCATGGTGTGCAAAAAAGTACTGCTCAGAGGTAAAACAACCCAACCCAAAGCCAATGGTTAGTGAACATGAAACGTGTGCCGAAAGGAAGAAAAAGTTTTGGATGCCGACAAAGCACAGCAAAACGTGCAGCACACATTTCAAACTAGACTGCTGCATTAGGCGAGATTTATCAAGAACCCTAATGTACAAATTGATTAATAGAAATTGCCAAGAGTAAATGCATATTTTTTCTCATAAATGCGCAATACAGTGATACTTTACAATATTCAGTTGACATTATGCACAGGGAAAGCTTTTTATATTTTGTTTTCATCTAAGAAACACAATTTTTCAACTTCTGCCATACCAATTCATTACGAAATTTCCTTGTTAGGACAAAAGTAAAACAGATTTCGAGGTCCTATAACTTGTATGGAAAAATACTGCTGAAGATGAATTAAAGATCTCAATCAAATCTACCTAAATCTCTATTTTCAAAAATAATCGTTCAATATACCAAGAGTTAAACTACAGTACAGCCACTCAGAATTAATCGCAGAATTCCAGCTACCATAATTCTTTAAAGTTTGAACGAATATAGGATAAATATTGTGATTTAGGTAGATTTGATTGAGATCTTTACTTCAACAATAATTTTTGATACAAAGCGTATTTTAGAAGTTCTAAACTATTCCACTGATGTAACATTAAAATAAATAACGAACAAAATTCCCAATGACATGACGTTGAAATTTCCTAATCAATTGACGGGGCTCTCAGCTATCTAACGACCAGTGCCGTGCAGGACACCACGTAAGAAAAAGTGAATTTTGGCTTACAGACAAAAAACGGCCATCTCTTTTTTTTTTTGGTGGGTGGGTGGGTGGGTGATGGGTATTTTGGTTTATTGAAAAAAAAAGTGTAATTCTGACTAGTTGGAAGAAAAAGGGCTGAAACCCCTGTGACCTTAACCCTCTGCTCCGGCAAGGTCCCTATTAAATTTTTTTCTAATGGAGGCCTTTCCACCCATGCAGTTTTTAAACCTTAATGTACAGTCGCTCAAAAAAAATATACGAACACTATGGTATACTACATGAAGGTTGCCAGATCACTTTTTCTAAAAAAATCGTTTCCAGATATTTTTTCCGAATTTTGTAATCAACCATAGTGTTCGGATATTTTTTGAGCGACTGAACAATGCGTCTTTCACTTGTTTTAAATAAATTGTCGAGATGTGTGGGCACTGATGGTAACAGTGGTGGATTTACCTCCACACTATGTAGACTTGTGGAGATGAAAGAGAAAAATAATGTTTTATATCCTATAACAATACCCACAATAAGCTTTCATTTGACAATTAACTATTTACGTTCAGCAACAGCAGATGGAAGACGCAAAAACAATAAAAAAACATCCATTCTTTTGTTGGGGTAGGCGGAAGAGAATCCAAAAAAAAAAAATTATATGACCTGTTATTCCTCATAAACTTTTTTTGATGCAGAACCCGTTTTGATCGATTCCTAAATTGAGGAGCTGATCACCTGCTTTGACCAGCGGTGTGACAAATGACATGCGAAAGCATTAGGAACATGTTTGGTTTTTAAACAATATTTCTGTATAAGAAGTACTAGCTAAGAAGCTAGTACTTCTTATACAGAAATATTGTTTTATATCGTGTTATATTTATAAAATTGTTATATTTATAAAATTTATATAATTTATTTTAATTTATTTATAATATTTATATTTATAAATTTGCCCCCTTTTTATATTTTGTTATCTGTATAAGAATACAGATTATAGCTACAGATTATACTCTTATAGCTACAGAGTAATTGCCTTGATACTTTGAGTTTTGTTTGCGAAAAAATAATGTATTCGTATAATGCCTTCATAACATATATAGGAACCTAAACTGATTGCGTACTTTAGCTACGATTCTGATGTTTTGCCCAATTATTCATCCATGAAACTGCCTCCTTACTGATCTATGGCCTCTAATGGCTAATCCATAAGAAGTCTACCTCTAGTATATATACAGTATATAAAACTCTGTGGTTCCAATGGGGTGGGGGTGGCTCAGTCGGTAGCGCGCCAGGCTCGTAATCTGTAGTTCCCAGGTTCGAGTCCCAGCTGGGTCAGCGTTGAGATTTATCTCCGCAAAAATTCCCCGCTCTGCCCACGGTCAGTAGGGGACACCGATGGGCTTGGAAAGGCAGCCGTCCGTCGGATGGGACGTTAAGCCGTGGCCCCGTGTGCGGGAGAGCCATACCCTGTGCACGTTAAAGAACACGCTGGATGGCCTTGACGGGAGGCTACCATCTGTCTCCCAACAGCTGTTCCAGTGGGTCCCCTCCCCCAACCTTCTCTGAGCCTTCGGGGTCCATGTGACCTGGCCATTTAGCCCATGGTGTGCAAAAAAGTGCCGCTCAGAGGTAAAACAACCCAACTGTGGTTCCAACAGTCCAGATGACGTCATATCGTGCTGAGTGAGAAAAATATCATGCGCATAGACATACCTTTGAGGAAACACGTCACCAGAAGCCCCCACGCGCATGCGCGGCCAATGGACCTAAGAAGCAGAGTTTCCTGTTCGGTCCGCCACATCAGACAGTTTGAGAAACACTGGTTTACAGTATTGGATTAGCATGCCGAAACTGTCCACATTCTTAGCCAGAGAATCCAGCAAAACTTAAGGAACACGTATGAATCATTAAAATTAATTTTGTCCAATTTTATGCACACGTATTTTTCTGTTCTATGCGGAATGCATGAAATTTCCCTCTTTTTATCACATTTTCCATAATTCTTTCACTAGGAAGCGTCCATAGTGTCCTTTGTGGTTATGAAATAACACTTAAATTTCTTGAGAAAACCTGCATTGAAGGTCGCATTTGTTGTGAACAGCATCTCTGAAATTTCCTTTTAGCTTTTTGAAAGATGATGAAATTTTGCATCATTAAAAATCTATGAATTAAAAATAAGTGATCTTAAATTTTTTTTCTTTAAATGATGTATGAGCTCTTTAGTTTCGAACATTTTGTTCAAAAATTGTTCTGTTACAGTGTCGTCTCTGCACTTTATGGTTTCCATCAGCCCCACCCGCCCGCGATCCAAATATAATATATTCGAAACCCGATTAAATGTTTAGATCGCATCCAGCATGCGTTAATTTCGCATCTGGAATATCTGAGAACCACTCATAATCTGAGTATACAGTATTATGTAAAGATGCCTCAAACTATTTTTAATGATGTTTATAAAACTGATGTTTATAAACTCAATTTATTTAACTATTTTAAAGATGCCTCAAACTAATTATTAAACTAATAACCTCTGAGCGGCACTTTTTTGCACACCATGGGCTAAATGGCCAGGTCACATGGACCCCGAAGGCTCAGAGAAGGTTGGGGGAGGGGACCCACTGGAACAGCTGTAGGGAGACAGATGGTAGCCTCCCGTCAAGGCCATCCAGCGTGTTCTTTAACGTGCACAGGGTATGGCTCTCCCACACACGGGGGCCACGGCTTAACGTCCCATCCGACGGACGGAGGCCTTTCCAAGTTCATCGGTGTCCCCTACTGACCGTGGGCAGGGAATTTAGCGGAGATAAATCTCAACGCTGACCCAGCTGGGACTCGAACCTGGGAACTACAGATTACGAGCCTGGCGCGCTACCGACTGAGCCACCCCCGCCTACCCACAAGATGGGGGAGCTGATAGTTTCATGAAGGTCCGAAGAAAAGGACGGTGGTCAGCTTCTCCTGTTTTAGTATCATCCCCTCCAAATGAATGTTGTTAGTGTCAGCATGAGTATTGGACTGCATATGGTGTCATTGGGGTAAGAAGTGAGGGCTTAATCCTGTGGAAAGGAGGGCTGAACCCAGTGGAATGTGATGTTTTTCCCAATCGATGAAAAGAACGGGAAAAGAGGAGTCCCTCTCTGAGTGTCTTGGGAGAGAGACACTGGTGTTGCGGCTTAAGACAGAGAGCCGGTTGAATAAGAACTGCATCCAACTTGATGTAAGGCCAGTTAGTATGGTTTGTTGCCGTGTGTTAGCTTCTGATTAAAGGGGATGTTGTGAGAGTGCAAAGTAGCACTGTATTATGCCGATTGATGTATTTAGATGTATCATAATAATAAAACATGATGGCTGTGGCACCATAACTCGTAGGGAAATCGTCGTATACATTTCGTTCGCATCGTTGACATTTTCGCAGCATGTTTAAAGTGCTAAAAGCAAAAATAGCCACTTTACAATTCCTATGGGAAAAGGTAATGGCCTCTAATTTTATAGTTGCCGTTTACTGCTCCCAACTTCTGACCGTAAGACTCATAATGACATTTAAATCTGCTGCCGTGCCAGATTCCCAATATTTCTAAATGCATTATTATTTTAAGGCGTCCCATTCCTGCTAGGGACCTGATCTTTCAACCCAACACAGGGTCACCCAGGGGGAACCTGCGTATGAAATTTGGAACCGTTCGGTCGAGTATCACGGGAACCACAGGGTACAGTCGTTCAAAAAAGTATCCGAACACTACGGTTGATTACAGAATTCAGAAAAAATATCTGGCAACGATTTTTTTTAGAAAATAGTGATCTGGCAACCTTTGTGTCACGTGACACGAAGGTTGCCAGATCACTAATTTCTAAAAAAATCGTTGCCAGATATTTTTTCTGAGTTCTGTAATCAACAGTAGTGTTCGGATACTTTTTTGAGCGACTGTAGGTGGTCATGTTATTTTGATACTAGATCATGTGGGCTCACTCACGGAAATATTGAGCGTGTGCAGTTACCGTTCACAGCAAACTGCACACGCTCCAGTGCAGTAACTGCATACGCTCCAGTTTGCTGTGAACGGTAACTGGAGCGTGTACAGTTGCTGTACACGCTCCAGATATTTTTCCTGAATTCTGTAATCACGTGACACGAAGGTTGCGAGATCACTAATTGCTAAAAAAAATCGTTGCCAGATGTTTTTTCTGAATTCTGCAATCAACCGTAGTGTTCGGATACTTTTTTGAGCGACTGTACCAAAATCTATCGAAATAAAACTCCTCGATAGTTAGTGACGATGCCACGGGCTATGAGAGCATCGGCCGATGTCAGCAATGATCTTGCAACGCTGGGCAATTTTTCGTGTTGAAACTGTGCTAAAGTATCGGGAAGGGGGAGTCAGAACTCACAAAACTAACCTTTTCGGAGTCAAAAATAGAATATACAGATTAAAATGAGACCCGACCAACGCCGGGGTACCGTGCTAGTATAGTAATAAACGTCTAAATAGTAATGCAGGTGCAGGGACATACCCTGGGGATTTGATTTTTGATTCACGAAATCCTGTCGTCTTATACAATATCTTAAACTTGTCTACCTGCTTTGGAATCTAAAACAGTTGTCTTTGTATAATTTTATTTTAGCCATATTTTTTTATGTCCGACATTATAAATAGCTTTAAATAAAAGTAGCTAATATAAAATCTTATTTCCATATAGAATATTATTTTACCTTTCTTCGGTGGAATATTTTAGTAACTGGAAAACGCTACCAAGTCTTATTCTAAGACCCAACTTCCCATCCCAAAACTAAATTCTCTGAGTTTCTCTGAAACTGAATTCTGCCCCTTCCCTCAAACTAAATTCTCAGACCCTCGCCTCCACCCCCATCCCCCACCCCGAAACTAAATCCTGGGTACTTGACTGTACCGGTGTACCTCAGTTATTGAGCATCGCTAGTGATAGTGCATTTGTCTCACCCACGTTAATAACCACGACGGCCAGACTACTGACACTTGCTTTTTTAAAACTATGTGGGATTTGCAATTATGTACGATTCTTTGACAAGTTTTCAGTGTAGAAACTATGAAGACAGCTTGAGCAAGGAAAGGATTTACCATTGTGTCTCGAAGGAAATGCTCTAAATCTGACAAAATTTTTGATTCGCGAATGACGAAAATTGATGCCATTTTTCGAATGTAAAAGTTGTATAGATTCTTTAACATGAATCTTTAAAACCTATAACGCCTCCAAATCATTTTGCTCAAGAAAAAATGCATTTATAGAGAGGTTGTTTAATTCTCGAACATTGGGATTTTAATCGAGAGCTCAGTGACGATGTTATCTATCACATTTCCCAATTTCCCATATTTTTCAACACGTTGTGAATTGTCATTCGTCATTATGTAAACCTGATAATATTGACCACAGGAAGAATTTGTCGTCAGAGTTTTTGTAACTACGCAAATTTCAAAGGTTTTGGTAAATCTATGAAAGAAGATACTTCAACTGCATTGTGCTGTGATGCTGGAATTTCTAGTGAAATAGTTTTCACATTCCATATTTCTTCTCTGTTCGATAGATATTTCGTTCACCCATCAATTTCATTGATCAATGTCAATAGAACTAATTAATACTGCAGTAAAGAAACCTTCAAAGGTCTCAAAATTATGGTATTTGCGCAAAATTTATCAAATTGTGCGAGGCTCTACTGTTCCATGATCCACTAATATTTGCACCATTGCATTTGCTTAGAATTCTAGATTTTTCTCAGAAAGCCATTGCTTGTTTCATCCACTCCACGGTAGAGCTTTTCTTTTTGATTTCATGTTCGCTCTTTATCTTTTACTTGACAGTTTCACTTTTATATATCATTTGAACTCGTCACTTACTCTATCTTTCAAGACCCACGCCTTGCTGGCCCCAAGGCAACATTGATAATGAACCCAGGAAATGAAAGATGTATTTATTTTCTCAGTCCGTGTCAGCAATGCCAATAACAGGACCTTGACAAAGCTGGGTTTTTTGAGACGGACCAACAGGACAAAAAGACAGCCCCAAACTGGTCGAAATCTGCAGATAACCTGCGTAACAACATTACTTAACAACTGTCCGCGGGCCAGACCATCTAGAACCTTTTGGGTCAACGAACTACTTACCTCCCACCTCAGGCAAACACGTTGAATCTTTACACTAGTTCCGGTACCGTTTCACTAGGGGAACTTGTCAAGCTTTCGTGGTCAGTGGGGAAAGTTTTCCACTTTCCCTGTTTCTGGGCTAATCTCTCTCTTTACAAGATTTGAAAGACGGTTTGAGATACATTCGTTACTATTTTTTTAGTTCACTGATGTCAAGGAGGCCTTTGTGACTGATCGCTGAGCTAATTTCGGATGGGAACGACATGTAAACCAAGTGATGTAAAATATGACGCTTTTGGGTTTTGGCCCAGAGATTGATTTGGCTATGTGTTGATTTACAGATAACTGATATTTCTTTCTAGTTTCGAAACAATTCTCTGCTTAAAAGGAACAAAGCAAAAATCACTTAAGTCACTTGAAAATTCGGGAGATTGGTTTAAATGGATGTCAGCGAATACGGTAGATTTAGGGATTAATCTATTTAAAATGGAAGTCGAGAATGCACGTACAGTGTTCAGAAAAAATATCTGGAGCGTGTACAGCAACTGTACACGCTCCAGTTACCGTTCACAGCAAACTGGAGCACACGCTCCAGTTTGCTGTGAACGGTAACTGCAGACGCTCAATATTTCCGTGAGTGAGCCCACACGATCCAATGTGCTGTGAACGGTAACTGCAGACGCTCAATATTTCGGTGAGTGGGCCCACACGATCCAGGTTTTTGTGAGCTCACACGATCCAATGTGCTGTGAACATTAACAGCAACCGCTCCAGTTTGCTGTGAACGGTAACTGCAGACGCTCAATATTTCCGTGAGTGAGCCCACACGATCTATATCAAAATAATATGACCACCTACAGTCGCTCAAAAAAATATCCGAACACTACGGTTGATTACAGAATTTAGAACTGGAGCGTGTGCAGTTACTGCACACGCTCCACGATTACAGAATTTAGAACTGGAGCGTGTGCAGTTACTGCACACGCTCCAGTTTGCTGTGAACGGCAACTGCACACGCTCAATATTTCTGTGAGTGGGCCCACACGATCCAGGTTTTTGTGATCTCACACGATCCAATGTGCTGTGAACATTAACCGCAATCGCTCCAGTTTGCTGTGAACGGTAACTGCACACGCTCAATATTTCTGTGAGTGGGCCCACACGATCCAGGTCTTTGTGAGCTCACACGATCCAATGTGCTGTGAACATTAACCGCAATCGCTCCAGTTTGCTGTGAACGGTAACTGCACATGTCCGATCACAATGGCATAAGTGAAAAACGGTCTTTTTATTAATGAACATTTTACCGAAAAATCAAACTTTTGTTGAGCAGAAAGACGAAAGTCTGTTTTATTCTCTCTATTCAAGTGCTGCTGGTGCACTGTTTTGTGTCGAAATAATCATTTCATCATGCAGTAGAAAGGCCATAATTAAGATAGTTTTGAGAACCTATCCGTCTGATATGTCAAGGTATAATAGATGTGGGGGTCATTCTTATGGTTCTGTGTAAAACTTGCCTTTCTCATTTTCATCCAAATTTTCAGTGGGGGAATAGCACCAAATAACATCCAACTCTTTAATCCTTGTCCTAAATTTAAGTGTAAAACATATTTCATTAATTAATTCATATTCTAAGTCCCTCACCTGTATTTTAGCTAAAATGCAAAACTACAACAAGCAAGTGTTTGCTATCGCCATTCCTGAAAAGAGAAATTTAAGATTCATGAATCGTTAGCTGAGTTTCGCCCTGACACTTTGACGATGACGTGGTAGGACGATGAATAGTTAGGTGAGTTTCGCTGTGAGTATGAACCCACTACCTCCCGATAAAATACCAGGTGTTCTATCAACTGAATCATTCGCAGCTGACTGATTTTCCAGCTAATTGGGATTTTCCTGTACTACTCTACTATTGACATTTAAGAACATTTTTAAGTATCTGACCATTAGAAATTAATTTACCTGCCCTTAGGCCTATTGCAAACCCATTAATTCCAGGTTATACGATTGGAATTCCTGTGTGAGGACATGAAAAGAACAGTCTCTATTAATAATCCTCATGTCCCCAAATTGCTGTTGAAAGAAAATGGGATTTTAAAAGAAGCTGTTTATTATGAAAGTTAGGACCAACAATACGTATCAAACAGCCTTCTGATCTCAGGGGTGGGAAAAAAGACCCTCTTTCTGTCTGCTAGGAGCTGAAGCCACGATGCTGCTGGGAACTCAAGCAACCATTAGAGTCTAACCATCACAATTCATCATTCGTGTTTATAGCATCAGCAAGCTGGGTCTCAGACACATTACTCTAGTTTAGGATTAGCGATGCTACATCTAGTTTCAAGTGTTCAGGTGCCTTGGATGACATCAGATTAGGCTCATCTGGTTTCAAAGCAGGTAGACAAATTTGGGATTTTGGATAAGGCGACAGGATTTTCGGGCGGGGGGAGGTTCACCTCCTCCCTCTGAGTACGTCCCTAGCCCTCATCTTCCGTTCCCTTTCAGGAGACAGGATATCTCTCTGAAAAAGTACTTAAAGACTTGCACCATGGAAAGCAAGGTCTTACTTCTTGCTCTGACTAGGCGGTTCTGTGCATCACCGTAGGAGAATAGTGCTCAGTTTCCCTTCAAGTTAAGCATAAAGCTTATACATATCGACATACAGCACGCAATTTTGGGAAGGTCCAAAAGAAAAGTTGGTCCACTGTGGTCAGACTCTTTTAAGCTATTCAATCCACCTTCAGATGGCTCAACTATGTCCCTTTTATGGATTATTCGATGATTATTCGATGAATAACGAATGAATACATAGTCGCTCAAAAATATATCCGAACACTATGATTGATTACAGAATTCAGAAAAAATATCTGGAGCATGTACAGCAACTGTACACGCTCCAGTTACCGTTCACAGCAAACTGGAGCGTGTGCAGTTACTGCACACGCTCCAGTTTGCTGTGGGCCCACACAATCCAGGTCTTTGTGAGCTCACACGATCCAATGTGCTGTGAACGGTAACTGCACACGCTCAATATTTCCGTGAGTGAGCCCACACGATCCAGGTCTTTGTGAGCTCACACGATCCAATGTGCTGTGAACATTAACCGCAACCGCTCCAGTTTGCTGTGAACGGTAACTGCACACGCTCAATATTTCCGTGAGTGAGCCCACACGATCCAATGTGCTGTGAACGGTAACTGCACACGCTCAATATTTCCGTGAGTGAGCCCACACGATCTAGGTCTTTGTGAGCTCACACGATCCAATGTGCTGTGAACATTAACCGCAACCGCTCCAGTTTGCCTGTGAACGGTAACTGCACAAGCTCCATATTCATTGCATTATATATTCATACGCATTATATATATTAAAAAATATCCGAACACTATGGTTGATTACAGAATTCAGAAAAAATATCTGGCAACGATTTTTTTTAGAAATTAGTGATCTGGCAACCTTCGTGACACGAAGTTGCCAGATCACTATGACACGAAGTTGCCAGATCACTAATTTCTAAAAAAAACGTTGCCAGATATTTTTTCTCAATTCTGTAATCAACCATAGTGTTCGGATACTTTTTTGAGCGACTGTACATTTACAATTCTACATACTGCAATTATTACATTACACAGTTAAAAATATATAGAATATGCAGCGGCTGCCCACCTGATATAGTCACTCTATGTATAAGCTATTTGGCTGAATTAAGCTTCAGAACTCAACCGCTATGTAGAAGAAAATGGCTAAAAGAAATTCCTCAGACGATCCGCTCTGAGAGGAGGAAAGTCTGGACCCTAAAGAAGCAACTTACTTTCAGTTCAAAAGTTCTAAAGAGTAACTGCACCCAGCATTCCTTCCAATACACATAGGAAATCTCAAGAGTCATATAATTTGTGGGGCGGGGGTGGCTCAGTCGGTAGCGCGTCAGACTCGTAATCTGTAGTTCCCAGGTTCGAGTCCCAGCTGGGTGAGCTTTGAGATTTATCTCCGAAAAATTCCCCGCCCTGCCCACGGTCAATAGGGGACACCGATGGGCTTGGAAAGGCCGCCGTCCGTCGGATGGGACGTTAAGCCGTGGCCCCGTGTGCGGGAGAGCCATACCCTGTGCACGTTAAAGAACACGCTGGATGGCATTGACAGGAGGCTACCATCTGTCTCCCAACAGCTGTTCCAGTGGGTCCCCTCCCCCAACCTTCTCTGAGCCTTCGGGGTCAATGTGACCTGGCCATTTAGCCCATGGTGTGCAAAAAAGTGCCGCTCAGAGGTAAAACAATCCAATCCATATAATTTGTCGCTGCAATATTTACATGTATGAATGAACCTTGTTATTATATAAATATACGTAAAACCATGGACGAATCCAGGACGGTGCGCCCTTTTGAGATAATGGAGGAAGAATAATTACGCTCCTGCTTATTTCACGTATTTATTAAGAAATGTGTTAAAGACCTCTGAAACGAAAAGCAAAAAAATTGTTCAGAGAGTTGCGTTGGTTTGGCCATGTTGCGCGTATGCATAACTGTAAATTATCGAGTAGGGTGATGACCAGTGTGCCTAAAGGCCTCAGAAAGTGGGCGAGAGCTAGGATGCAGTGGGCGGACAATGTCAAACAGGACCTTCTTAAAATTGGTGTACATTAGTCAATGCATCATCTGTAGCTCAGGATAGACATATACTGCTCGACATTGAAAGTGCCCCACCCAGAAGGACATGTCGTACAAACAAACAAGGGTGGGTGTGCGCAGTTGATATATGTAAATGATGACAATCCGGAGCCAATTACGTGTGTGGCTCAAAAGATAAAAGGCACAAAAAGGAACAGAGATGGTATTGTGTTTATGCAGATGGAAGTCTTACGAATGGTTGAGATTAGGTGGTTCCACTTGGAAATTGTTCAGCGAAGGCTGAAAATGCCTGGTACATGCTGTCGGCAGGTTTATCGCCATTTGGATGCTTTTAAGAGAGGAAGAATTATAGGCCTATGTGAAGCTGGATGGACTTCCACTTCGTGTCGCTGCCCATGTTCATCGGGATGCGCGAACTGTTGGACGCTGTTGCCAACAGTGGCGAAATGAAGGTTCTAGCATGTGTCACAGAGGGAGTGATGCCGACCGACAGATGTCAGCACGGCTTGATAGCTCGATGATAGCACGGCTTGATAGCTTTGATGCTCGTTCATCACCACAGAGCACTGCAAGCAATATTCGATGGGCTGTGTCAGCAGCCATGGACGTCCCCATAACGACCTGAACGGTAAACTTAAGGTTGCATGAGGTACACCTGCGCTCTAGGCAACCGTTACATCAATTGCCATTGACTGCAAACCATCGCAGCACTCGTCTGGCGTGGTGTCGAAGTCATGCGAACCTGGATCATGAATGGAACACTGTTGTGTTTAGTGATGAATTCCGTTTCTATCTGGGTGCTGATGATCGACGGTTTCGTGTGTGGCGACAACCTGGCGAGAGGACGAATCCAGCTTTTATTCACAACCTGCACACCTCCAGTCAGCCAGGCATAATAGTATGAGGTGCCATTGGATATGACAGTAGGTCATCTCATGTCCGCATCACGGGAACACTGACAACTGCACGATACGTTAGCGTGGCTCTGCAGCCCGTTTTGTTACCGTTCCTGGGAGGCATGTAACAGCCCCTTTTCCAGGATGACAACGCCCATGTGCACACTGCTAGAGTCTCCAGACAATGTTTGCAACATGTTCAAGTATTGCCATAACCAGTACGATCTCCAGATTTATCCCCAATAGAAAATCTGTGGGACCACATTAGACGACGTTTACAATCCTCTCACCGGCCGGCGCGGAATCTCGATGAATTATGGGAACAATTCAACGCTGCTTGGGGTGCAATTCCTCAGGATCATATCCGTCGACTGTATGACTCCATGCCATACGATGAATTATGGGAACAATTCAACGCTGCTTGGGGTGCAATTCCTCAGGATCATATCCGTCGACTGTATGACTCCATGCCATACCATATTGCTGCCTGTATTGTCGTTCACTGTGGTGCAATCACCTACTGATGCAGTCACATTGTGCTGCATTATCTCATCTTCTAACCATTGAAAGTGGCTGCAAATTAAATCGTGGTATGCCAATGCGTATTGCTATGTGTGTGCTACATTTCACCCCTATCCCCTCACTTCTTCTGGGTGGTTCTTTTCGCTTTAGTGGTTCACTCTTCCTCTCTTTCGCTTTTTCCTTCTGGGTGGGTTTTTTCGCTTTTAGCTTTATTAATATTTATTGCAGTTATATCAAATAATATCCTGACAATTTCAATGTCGTGCAGTGTATATGGAGAACAAAATTTACAGTCTGGTGATTGAGGATTCTGTAAAACGTAGAGAAATGCAATACCTGCAACAGAAATCTTGGATGTCACTTTTTTCCAGCCTCGATTACGCTACTTACTCCACTTCTCCCCCTACTTTTTCCCAGCTGGGTCAGCGTTGAGATTTATCTCCGCAAAAATTCCCCGCCCTGCCCACGGTCAGTAGGGGACACCGATGGGCTTGGAAAGGCCGTCGTCTGTCGGATGGGACGTTAAGCCGTGGCCCCGTGTGCGGGAGAGCCATACTCTGTGCACGTTAAAGAACACGCTGGATGGCCTTGACGGGAGGCTACCATCTGTCTCCCAACAGCTGTTCCAGTGGGTCCCCTCCCCCAACCTTCTCTGAGCTTTCGGGGTCCATGTGACCTGGCCATTTAGCCCATGGTGTGCAAAAAAGTGCCGCTCAGAGGTAAAACAACCCAACCCCCTACTTTTACTTTTTTTTAGGTTACGGACCTGTGTAGACTGATTATTGTAGTTTATATTCGCTTTTAGCTTTATTAATATTTATTGCATTTTTATCAAATAACCAATATTCTAAGTATCCTAATTATTAGCCAGTATCATAACTATTTTGATTAAAATGTTAATATAAAGGTTTTTTATATCAGTTAATACCTTTATTCAACCAGAATAAAGTGTGAAGAAATACATCAAAGAAAGCAGCGCAGTATAATTATATAATTGTCTTAACTACAATTGGGACCAAGGGGTCACTAGATCCGTCCAGGTTTCATATACATAGGCATAGGATATAATACACTGGTGTCCAAAAGTTAAGCATTGCTGCCAAACAGGATAAAAAGAAAAATACGAGACGATAAAATGGCATGGGAGATATAGAGCAGATGAAATATGGAAGTAAGAAACAAATGCGCGATATAACTGCTATAAAATACAGGATAAGCCGCAGTAATGCAGGGTAGTTCAATAGGGTGGCAACTGGAGAAGTTACCTGGAGACGCATTCACTTGTTCATGAGAGTTCAGTAGGGTGTCTGATGACCCCTTACAGCGATACAGATGTCACATCGACGTTGCATGCTGTTGATGAGAGCAGCAAGAACCTCCTGAGGCATTAGATCCCACTTCTGCACAAAAACAGACCGGAGCTCCAGAAGTCCAGGAGAAGGTTGACGGGCTGAAATCCGTCTCCCCAAAGCATCCCACACATGCTCAAAGGATTGAGTCAAGGCCACCTAGAAGACAAGGCCATGACAGCGATACTATGACGTCAGGGAGAACAGGCGAATTAACCTCGCTGTGTAAAAGCTTGTTTGCTGCGTTGGCTTTCACGAAGATATCTCATTCGCCTGTTCTCTCTCCGTCCGTGACGTCACAGTATCTCTGTCATTGCCTTGTCTTCTAGGTGGCCTTGGTTGAGTCCTGTAAATAAGCCAAGCACGCGTTCGGGCGACAAGTCTAAGGGTTGGGTTGGGTTGTTTTACCTCTGAGCGGCACTTTTTTGCACACCATGGGCTAAATGGCCAGATCACATGGACCCCGAAGGCTCAGAGAAGGTTTGGGGGAGGGGACCCACTGGAACAGCTGTTGGGAGACAGATGATAGCCTCCCGTCAAGGCCATCCAGTGTGTTCTTTAACGTGCACAGGGTATGGCTCTCCCGCACACAGGGCCATGGCTTAACGTCCCATCCTACGGACGGCGGCCTTTCCAAGCCCATCGGTGTCCCCTACTGACCGTGGGCAGGGCGGGAAATTTTGCGGAGATAAATCTCAACGCTGATCCAGCTGGGACTCGAACCTGGGAACTACAGGTTACGAGCCTGGCACGCTACCGACTGAGCCACCCCCGCCCCAAAGTCTTTTTCTCCATTCGTTTCTGTTAATACAGTCCGTTGTGCCATCGCTTTCCTTCGATTATGATTTTTTTGGTTTACCTCTAACTCTTCTTCCTTTGGGGTTCCATTCTTGAATCATTTTAGGAATTCTTCTTCCATCCATACGTTCCTTCATCCATATGCTTCTGCTCCATGTAATAGCATGATGTTTGGTACAATTGCGAAAATAACTTTCTTTTTTCATAATCATGTTTTTCCTTCATAGAATTGAATTCAGCAATCCTACAGCTTTCTTACCATTTTCTTTTTCTATTTCATCTGACGATCCATCAGTTTGAGCTATTGATTTCAGATGATTAAACTTGTCTGTAGGTTTTATTGTGCTATTTTTAATCCCTGTTTCTGCAGCTTGGTTTGTACTCAATAATCTTTTTTAATTAATATTAAAATCCCATTTTCTCTGTTCTTCTAGTAACTTTCGAAAGAGAACATTCTCATTTTCACCGTCTTGAGCAACAGATGGTGTAAATTTGAATCTTTTTGAATCAGTCATTTTCTTCATCAATTATTTAGGACACTTCTATGAACAATTTAAGCAACGTTGGAGACATTTTAAATCCTTGAAGGCTTTTGGCTGTGCTCAGTTCCATAGATTAATTAACGTTTACTCTGCATCTATTGTTTCCATATGATCTTATAATACTATTAATAAGTGATTTGTTGACGTCAGTCTCTTCCATAGCTTTCCAAAAACGTTTGCTACTCAAACTATCATATACTTTTTCAAGATCTAACTGATATGTGATCATGCTAATTCTAACTCAGGCATGGCCAACTGTTTTTGCCCCCGGGCCGGATTGGGAAAAAAATATTTTCACGGGCCGGACGAAATATTAAAATTGAAAAATGTTAAGCAAAACACTTATTTCTTTAAGTAAACAAAATTTTATTATGAAATTTGTTTATGAATAATTGTAAGTAAATCAATACAACAAGTTAACATAATAACTAATGCGACGTGTTGAGGCGGTTTGCATCGCTTATTTTTTTTTTATTATCGTTCGTTTTAATACGTCGCTTGAACATCAAACAGATCATATCGAGTACAGATGAGTATAAAAGTTTTAATTCTTTATAACGGAATCTTTTTTAAAAAATATAGAAGTATCGAGAATTAATTCGATTAATTACTAGAAGTTAAATGCTAATATTGAAAAATTGTTCGCGGGCCACATAAATTCATTACGCGGGCCGGATCCGGCCCGCGGGCCGTATGTTGGCCATGCCTGTTCTAACTAATACGCAGAAATGGTAGAGCTATGAAAATTTCTACCTGGGGGTAGTCTGGATCATGGATTTCAGGAAAATCCGAACTTTAACCTTCGACTTATCCTTTAAATATAGGTCACCTTGATGTCAAACCTTGAAACGTGAATATTGGTGTCTAGAGAGGGGAGGCGTTTCGGATTGTAGATATAGAAAGCATTGCGAAATTTCGGATCTTCGCGGTTAAAGATTAAATTTAGATCTACCAGTGCTAAAAAGCAAAGGTTGGTTCCTGGAGATAATTTGGGTCGTAGACCTCAAAAATGCTGTGAAAAGTTTGGATGCGATGGGTCCTTAGAAGTCGAAGGTCAGATTTCGACATGCCAGTAATGGAAAGCTGAAAATTTGTGAATAGGGCTATTTCGAACAGTAGAACTCAGAAATGAGACGAATTTTCAGAACCGGGGTCGCATTCAAGGTCAAAGAGAGTTACGGTCTAGAAATCGAAAAATGTCGAATGCACTGATGGCTTTTTGTTATGATATAACTTGCCATCCATATAGCATGAATAATGAATTAAAGTTGCGTGCCATTAACATGCATAAACTAAAATGGAATTTACATTTAGATATTCCTCTGTTTATGTAATATAACACAATGAAGGAATTAAAAACAAAATTAACTGTTAATATTAAATCACAGGGAAAAAAATTATGTTAATTAAATTAAAATTTGTTTCAGAGATTTCATTTCTGAGATTATGGAAATGCTAATTGTAAAACAATAATTAGTGAATATAAAACTCTTATATAGAATGCATTTTCGAAATTGCAATTATTAATCTTAAGTCTGTGTTGCACATAGAGGGAATATTTTTCATTTATTTCAATGATTTAAGCATTGCACCTGCTATCTTTGAAAATCTTTCAAAATTTGCATTTTGCACAGCGATATATATATATCGCTCTGCATAATATCTTTTCCAATAGGGTTGGGTTGTTTTACCTCTGAGCGGCACTTTTTTGCACACCATGGGCTAAATGGCCAGGTCACATGGACCCCGAAGGCTCAGAGAAGGTTGGGGGAGGGGACCCACTGGAACAGCTGTTGGGAGACAGATGGTAGCCTCCCGTCAGGGCCATCCAGCGTGTTCTTTAACGTGCACAGGGTATGGCTCTCCCGCACACGGGGCCACGGCTTAACGTCCCATCCGACGGACGGCGGCCTTTCCAAGCTCAGCGGTGTCCCCTACTGACCGTGGTCAGGGCGGGAAATTTTGCGGAGATAAATCTCAACGCTGACCCAGCTGGGGCTCGAACCTGGGAACTACAGATTACGAGCCTGGCGCGCTACCGACTGAGCCACCCCCGCCCCCTTTTCCAATAGAAAACCTCACAAAGACAGTGATTGATGGGAAAACATTTATTGGACATAATTATTACAAATGGCCTACTAGATGATACATTTCATAATGTTACACTAGATGCTCGAAGTTTCCACCATGAGACGCGATGCATGCGTGACACCGACGGAGCATTGATTGCCGGACACGGTCGAACACACCTGGAGTTTCTCTGATAGTAGCAGCAGCGCAGACGAGCCTTGCCACGAGATCCATGTCAGACTTCACAGGCGATTCATACACGGTAGCTTTGAGGGCCCCCACAGATAGAAATCAACGCTCGTTAAATCAGGTGAGCGTGGGGGCCAGGCAACTGGTCCAGCACGCCTAATCCATCGTTGCCCAAAAGATATGTTCAAATGCGCACGAACACACCTTCCATAATGGGGAGATGCCCCATCATGTTGAAACCACATGTTGCGTCTCACATTTGCTGGACAAGTAAGTCTGGTCAAGTAAGTCTGGTAGAACCTGTTCCAGAAAGATCAGATACTTCGCGGAGGTCATGTGGGATGGTAAAAGGTATGTCCCGACTAAGCAGTCGCCGACCAAACCTGCCCACACATTTACTGCGAAACGATGTTGTGCCGCATGGGTGAGCACACCGTGGGGGTTCTCGTGAGCCCACAAATGCGCATTGTGCTGATTGAATACGCCATCCCGAGTGAAACTGTCCTCATCAGTAAATAAAACATAAGCTGGGAAATTCACGTCTTGGGCACTTTCTTGGAGATACCACTGCGCAAAACGCACATGTGCAGGATGATCTGTGGGGAGAAGTAACTGAACCCTTTGGAGATGAAAGGGGTGTAAGGACTCGTCGTGCAAAACATGCTGTACACTGCAACGAAACGCTCCTAAGGCAGAGGCAACGGCACGTGTGCTGGTACTAGGATTAGTCTCCACGGCATCCAACACACTTTCTTCCATGGCGGGAGTACGCATCGATCGTGGCCTGCCTTCACTTCTGCTACCTCTTAATGACCCATAATCGCACAAATTTTGATGCGCACGCGCAAACAAACTGCGGCCCGGTACATGTCTGTGTGGGAAGCGTTCTTGATACATTCGTTGAGCGGCTCGTCCGTTGCCCTCAGCTATTCCATACACTAAGTGCATGTCTGCCAGCTCCCTGTTCGAATGCCTTTGCATGCTCTTCGTAAGCCGACTGCCGCTCGAATGAGGAAATCCGAAATTTCCCCTCTAGCGCACTGATGAACAGCGCCGCCTATTGACTTACGGTGACGTCTCTGGTTATAAGTTCCTATGCAATTCTCATTCCTTTAGATGTTATCTACCTCCACTAAAAGTTCGTACCTATATTTTTGAGACACCCTGTATAATAATAGTCGTATTGGTATGGGGGGGGCGGACATTGATATAGGTGTTTTTTCCTTCTACGACGTGCTCACGTCATCGCTTGTACTAGCTTAATATACAAATTACTAAGAACTTTTATGGCTAGATTTCGGTGTCAGGTAAATTCACAGTTACTTTACCGATTGACCCTTCACCTCTAATTTGGTATGCTGGTCTCCCCTGTATGGCCTTATGTTGGGTAAAATCCCCTGCCATGGGATGAGATTAACCTCTCATCCCATGGCCGTGATCTGGAAATGCCGGTGAGAGAAGCCGGTGATCTGGAAATTACTGGGAACAGAAGCTGGCGTTCCCAGTAATTCGCCTCTTTGTTTTTACAAACAGTTACCACTGCGCAAAACGCATCGTCAATCGCATCTTTGTTTTTACAAACAAAGAGGCGAAATAAGCTCCTAGTCAAGTGTGGCTGTATAAGTGGTGTAGAACGTGATGCTCTCTAATTACTGAGTATAAATGCAGACACCTGCATCATTCGTTCAAATTGAAACAATGTATTCGTTTATTGATCTAAAGAAACTAGAAGGCAAAATGTAACGACTGTACTTTGAATTTATACGAGTATTTTTTTCATCTTATTTTACGTTAATTATTGGGGCGGGGGTGGCTCAGTCGGTAGCGCGCCAGGCTCGTAATCTGTAGTTCCCAGGTTCGAGTCCCAGCTGGGTCAGCGTTGAGATTTATCTCCGCAAAATTCACCGCTCTGCCCACGGTCAGTAGGGGACACCGATGGGCTTGGAAAGGCCACCGTCCGTCGGATGGGACGTTAAGCCGTGGCCCCCTGTGCGGGAGAGCCATACCCTGTGCACGTTAAAGAACACGCTGGATGGCCTTGACGGGAGGCTACCATCTGTCTCCCAACAGCTGTTTCTGTGGGTCCCCTCCCCCAACCTTCTCTGAGCCTTCGGGGTCCATGTGACCTGGCTATTTAGCCCATGGTGTGCACAAAAGTGCCGCTCAGAGGTAAAACAAACCAAACGTTAATTATTTCTCAATGTTTAAAAGAAAAAGATCACTTTTGAATTCAATTAAATCAAATATTGTCTAAAAAAAAGATTATATTTGATATTAAAAAAAAAGGTTCTGTGTGATGTTAAAAAGGTTATATGTGATGTTTGAATAAATTTATTTTCCAAAAGCAATTATGGTTAATTCTAAAATTTAAAAAATGTAAAATCATTTTGCTAAAGCATACATATTTTAAATTTTTTAAAGCATAAATATAAGTTATTTCAGAACACAAGAAATGCAGGGTAAATTTGCTATAAAATATAAATTCATTTATTTATCTGTTTACGAACTTCCTGGACCAAAATTAAACGTTAACAATTTGAACAAAATTCGATGATGCTTCAAAAAAGACTGATAAAAAATTTAAGAAACTTCAAGCAGCTGCTTTCCAGAGAGATCTGACAGGACTCTGGTTTGTACAAACATAAATAAAACCTTTAATACTCAATTGCATTGTGGGATTAATTGACATGATTTGTATATATTCCAAGCACACTCGAATCTTTATAATATTCTGCTAATATTTATTTTAGTCTGGCATTTGCCGTAACTTTTGAGCAATAGGAAAAGAGTGCTGCTTCGTACCTCGTATACTCGGAGTGTCCTCTGCAGGGGCCCGCTGCTGATGTCAGTCAATTACTGCGATTAGAGCTTCCTGGGATGGGGGAGCCGTTCCTTCGGAAAGTCGACGGCGCTTCGCTACTCATAGTTGACAGTCTCCAAAAAACGTACACTGCATCCTTCTCTCTCTATCTGGGAAACTTCTCCGACTACCGTCAGTATACCTTGGAGTATCTCTGGGTATCTGGGTATATCTGGGGCGCTCCTTTGTCTGTTCCCCGTTTTATACTTCTATTATCACCCCGTTGATTAATGCGGTTGCTTGCTGAAACTTCCCATGATCTCTTGGCTGGAGTTGTTCTCAAGGGTTGAGCGGCGGGTGTCAGATGTCCAGTAGAGGCGAGGTGGCTTCCCAACTGAATTCGCATCACACATGTCCAGCGGTATTCTGACACTCCGTGTCGAACATTGCCAAGTTTTCTGTGATCGTCATGTTCGTGATGTCAAGAAGGGTGAATTTATGTGGGTTGGGTTGTGTTTTGTGTCGCTGGACAGTTCGGGTGGGCTCTCAATGTCACTTCTAGTATATATGAGGTAGTCATTGTTGCGTACCTCGAGCGAAGCTTCCCCGTCATGCCCCAGCTCCCCTTGAAGAGAAAAAGCAGGTGACCTTCGGATGGAGGAATGAGGCGTGGGAAGAATTATCTAATTTAATTTTATCCGTTAGGACGAAAGAATAATTGAGACATAACAATATTCGTTAAATATTTAAAATATGGAAATTGTAATATTTAAAAGCAGTAGCGCGCTTGGCTACTGATCTACGGGACCTGGGTTCGAGCCCCGGGTAAGGCATGGCTGTTTGTGTCGTTTTTCTGCTGAGGTCCTGCCATCCTCTAAGACCTTCTACTGTGGCCAGATCCTACTGTGGCCAACTGTACTGATCTCCAGCCAGGAGATCATGGGAAGTTTCAGCCAGCAATCTCCTGTCAGACCTCTGTGGCAAGCAGCTGCTTGAGGGGGTATTTATTTTGCCGTCCCATGGTCGAGTGGTTAGCGCGCTTGGCTACTGATCTAAGGGACCTGGGTTCGAGTCCCGGGTAAGGCATGGATGTAGTGTCATTTTTCTGCTGAGGTCCCGCCATCCTCACAGACCTTCTACTATGGCATATAAACTGACAGGCTCCTGTCAGACCTCTGTGGCAAGCAGCTGCTTCAGGGGGTATTTATTTATTTTATTTTTAATGGCAGTCTTATTAAACGTAAACAAAATGATGAATACAGTTGATTATCGTTATACGCAAGGGTTCCGTTCCTAAAAACGTTGTTTATGTCAAATCTGTGTAAAATGGAAAACTTTTGCCGTGTAATAATAAGAGTTGCGTTCTGGAAAATGAAAGAATTCGGTCTTTCGAGATTAATCATTAAACTATATCTATGCTTTATACATTTTAACACTCAAGAGCTATAACTAATTATACGAAACACATACAAAAAATACAAGCATTAAAAAATGCTATAAATTCAAAATTAATCTATTTTATATGTCTTTCACGCTTCATTCTATCAATTTGAAGTGAGTTCATTTCAGACATCGCCAATGATATCAGTGTTGACCATCAAGATAACTACGGATATTAGTAACCATTTTGCTGTTAAACTGAAAACCCCGAAAAAGGTTCAGCATTCTTAAGAAAATTGAAACTTATTATAACATTTTGATCGATAGACTGGAGGAGTGATTGGGTGCTAAAATCAACACCTGAATATTTTCACCGAAACTACAGGGTTGGGTTGTTTTACCTCTGAGCGGCACTTTTTTGCACACCATGGGCTAAATGGCCAGGTCACAAGAACCCCGAAGGCTCTGAGAAGGTTGGGGGAGGGGATCCACTGGAACAGCGGTTGAGAGACAGATGGTAGCCTCCCGTCAAGGCCATCCAGCGTGTTCTTTAACGTGCACAGGGTATGGCTCTCCCGCACACCGTCCACGGCTTAACGTCCCATCCGACGGACGGCGGCCTTTCCAAGCCCATCGGTGTCCCCTATTGACCGTGGGCAGGGCGGGGAATTTTGCGGAGCTAAATATCAACGCTGACCCAGCTGCGACTCGAACCTGGGAACTACAGATTACGAGTCTGGCGGGCTACCGACTGAGCCACGCCCGCCCCTCCGAAACAACAGGAAAACATTTTCTGAGTCACCAGGAGCATTATCCAAAATAATGAGACTTTGGAAAAAAACCTTCTACTTTTCAGAAACGTCCTTTTCCTTGCAGCTCTCTCGAAAAATAATCATTGGAAATCGTCGTAGCAGCGATCCAATATGGGAAACCCCGAATAACGAAAGCGCTTGTAACGAAAGTTAACTGTATTGAAAGAATTATTTCCAGGTTTTCAAATAATACATTACTTAAGTTTATATTTAATATTTACTTAACTTTATTTAAAATACTTACTTAAGTACTGTCCTAAACTCACATTAACTATCATTGCTGTTTTTAAACATTCAACTTCACAATTATTTAAATGCTGAGCGAATATTGTTGAAAACCTATATTTAGATATATTTGATTCAGATCTTTAAGTTATATTCATCAACATTTTTCCAAAAGCAAAAAAGCTTATTGAATAACTCTTAAAGTGTCCGAAAACAGTTAACAGTTTTTAAAACCAAGGTTACGTAAAAAAACTGTTTACTCTGTGATATCATTTAAATGTCATATTGAGTAACTGGCTCTCCCGCACACGGGTCCACGGCTGAACGTCCCATCCGACGGACGGCGGCCTTTCCAAGCCCATCGGTGTCCCCTACTGACCGTGGGCAGGGCGGGGAATTTTGCGGAGATAAATCTCAACGCAGTCTGGTGATTGACATTTTAGATTTTTCATCAAATTTTAGATTTATACTGCATTCGGATTCCGAAGGACAAGCTTTTTAACTTCGTGGGACTTGATTCTGTACTAAAAAAGTTATGGAAAAAACTAAAGGCAATTATGAATTACATAAATTTCAGTTTGAATTTCTGTTATTTTATTATTGAGAATGAAATGCTCTTTTATTTTATATATAACATGATCCCTCTCTCTATATATATATACTAGAAATCAACCGGTATAGAAGATATCGTTTGACTGAAGAAGGCACCTCTTGATTTCGAGCCCGTCACTCAGACCTTTATATGACCTCGAATGTGACCACTGCATCTGAAACTCCTTCTCATTTCTGAGTTCTACTGCCGGAAATAGCCCTATTCACCAATTTTTAGCCTTTCAGCGCTGGCATATCGGGATTTGATCTCTGATCTCGAAAGACACATCGCATCCAAAATTTGGCATAATTTCTGAGATCTACGACTCAAAATACCCCCAAGAAGAAATTTTTAACCTCTGTCATCGGTACACCTATATTTGACCTTTAACCTCGAAAGACCCATCTCATTCAAATTTTGGCATAATTTCTGAGATCTACGACTCAAAATATCCTCAGTCACCAATTTTTAGCCTTCTATCACGCTAGATTCATATTTGACATTTGCCCTCGAAGGAAGCACGGCAACTAAAATTCACCAACATTTCCGAGATCTACGACCCAAAACACTCCCAGGAGCCAATTTTTAGCTCTCTAGCATCGATAGATCTAAATTTGTCCGTTTGTCCTCGAAAGACCTACCGAATCCGAAAATTTCCTAACGTTTCCTACATCTACATCCGAAACACCCTTGGACACTAATTTTTATGTTTCTAGCACTTGTAGATCCTGCTTTAACCTCTACGTGACCTTTATTTGACTTTGAAGGACAGGTAGGAGGTCAGATTTCAGATATTTCCTGAAATGTATGATCTGGATTACTCCTAGATGCAAATTTTCGGAGCTCTACCATTTCTGCATCATAGTTAGAATTAGCGTGATCTCTTGTCAGTCAGTCGTCAGTCAATAAGTCAGCCGTCAGTCAATAAGTCAATCAGTCAGCCGTCAGTCAATAAGTCAATCAGTCAGCCGTCAATCATTCACAATCGTCTACATATATATTAAATATCTCTTAGTCACTCCAGCTAATGTTGTGTAAAGTTTGGTTGCTTTTCTGCTGAAAAATACAAAAACAAAACATCTTGGCCTCAACTTCATACATTATGAGAAACCTGACACTTAAGAGAGAGGGGCGGGGGTGGCTCAGTCGGTAGCGCGCCAGGCTCGCAATCTGTAGTTCCCAGGTTCGAGTCCCAGCTGGGTTAGCGTTGAGATTTATGTCTGCAAAATTCCCCGCCCTGTCCACGGTCAGTAAGGGACACCGATGGGCTTGGAAAGGCCGCCGTCCGTCGGATGGGACGTTAAGCCGTGGCCCCGTGTGCGGGAGAGCCATACCCTGTGCACGTTAAAGAACACGCTGGATGGCCTTGACGGGAGGCTACCATCTGCCTCCCAACAGCTGTTCCAGTGGGTCCCCTCCCCCAACCTTCTCTGAGCCTTCGGGATCCATGTGACCTGGCCATTTAGCCCATAGTGTGCAAAAAAAGTGCCGCTCAGAGGTAAAACAACCCAACCCACTTAAGAGAGTTAAAAAGTTGATAAACACCACTTGAGCATAAGAACGCATTTTAACTCATAAATGGTTACCTGAAAAAAATCGAGTTTCTCCACAAGTGAGATACAAGCCTATTATCTCCTGATAACATAACAGCTCACTCGAGGCGAAACAAAAATTTTTTCAGCCAACTATTCATTAGTCCCATGTTTACAGGACATCCGTGTCTTATTCCTTAGAAACGTCCCCGAGATTCGGACTTAAAATATTAAATAGCATAACCATATTAAAGTAAATTATTCCGATGCAATCCTTATCTGGACTGAGCTACGTTCTTACGAACTGGGAGCTGATTTTAATTCATCTAAATTTTCTTCTCTCATTATCTCAGTTCATTTGACTACCATTTCACTGGCTTCAGTCAGATAACACGATTACACATTTCAAGGCAATTTATCAAACTCAATTATGCATCATATTAAATTTATGAGGCTAAATTTGTTTTAGACAAGATAGAAATGTATTTTTATCCCCAACCACAGGGAAAAATAAGGATCGGGAATGATATCGGATAATATAATCACCTGATAGTTAACACTTTTTTGCTCATTGGCCGTTTGAACTTGCGGAAATGACATATAAAAATGATTTCTTCGCAGTTTCCAAATGCGAAAGGGTGAAATTTCCTGGTTGGTAGACGTGCATTGAGGTCACGGTGCGAGATAGCACCGACAACATTGCTACTTACGGGAGCTTCATCCATTCAGGCAGGAAAGTAGTACGGAGAATACCAAAAAGGTCTCATCTGCATAAGTCGTTCCCTGATGAGGCGGTTGTTGTGTGAGGACTCTGAGTCAGCCGATGAATAGCTTTAAGGCTGGCAAGGGACAGGTCGGATGCTTTTCCACAGGACGCATTACGCAATTCAAAGCGTCAACCGATTGCCTTGTTGTTTAAGATGATAAATTATAGGATATTAGTGAGCATCAATGCCATTAAAATTTCAACACCCTAAAAGAAAAGACACAATTGAACATACTTCCTGATACAGAATACATCTTTCAATGCAATCTATACACTGTATACTCTGGTAAATTGAATTATTGTAGCGATGATTATAAATAATAAGTCAACCGTTTTTTCCCACCCCCAACGGTTTTTCTGACCCTCTGGTAGTAACGTCACTACCGGCTCAAGGTCTAAAAGTTTCCGCAGAGCAAGTTCACGGTCCACTTCTAGAATCTCTTGTAGAATTTTTATACCCTGATTAAGTTGTATTTTCTTTTAATGATGCGAATTTAAATGAACAGGACACAAACCTTGCGGAACTGTTTAGCATGTACAGAAATAGTAACTGGAGTCACCATGGCAACAGCTTCTTTTGGCAGTTTTCTTTGACGCCTGAAAACGACTGCTCCTAACGATTATTTCAGGTTTGAGGAATTCTGTTTTTATTGGTAGAGTATATGCCAACTGCAAATGACTTTTTCGTTACGAACATTGAGAGCAACAAATTTAAAAGTAGCAAACAATTTTTATTCTTTTATTTCTGAATCGCATTGTTTTGCCCAAATTGGGCAAAATGGCCAAGTAACAAAGACCTCTTTCTCTTATTCGAAGACTCAGAGATTGGTAAGGATATCCACTGGAGAGCTGGTAGAGGCATCCAGTAGGAAGTTGTTGAGAGTTAGAGGAAAGCTTACCATGAAGGCTATCAAGTGTGTTCTTTAACGTGCACAGGTTTTCTGTACAGCAAGTTTTAAAATTTTGTGTTACCCACAGCAGTCTTTCAGTCCCATTGGGGAAGCCTTTCTCTTTCTCGTCATATTGAACTAGAGGAGAGTAGGGTAGAAAATCTCAAACCAGGAACAGTGGCGATTCGAACCTGGGAATATGTAAGGCTGCAGTTCACTGATCCAAATCCTCTTCTAAAAATTTCGAAAATTCTGTTCTTCTTATCTTATCCCCAACAATATGAATGACTGTTCCAGACATGCACTCATTGAAAAGCGAAATAATGCTATTGTGGAAGTAAATACTTTAATGATAATATTATTTCTTGATCAGAGAAGCTACTTACTATTTATTGTTTGCTAATAAAACACCTAATATTTCATGTCAGCAACAAAGCTGCGTTTGAAATATCTATTCCTGACCGAATAATAGAGGATATAAAATTATTGGGTAGAATTTTCCCGAAAAGCAAATCACGTTTGTAATTAGAGTAAATTTCGAGTTTCGACGGGTAAAAAGGAAAAAATTCGAAATGGTGAATTAAAGACATTGAAGGGGAAAAAATTATTTCTTAGTTTCGAAAATCGAAGTCTATTATAATTAGGGATTTGAAGTTTTGAAACAAGAAATTTCCCGTTGGAAATCAAACGGGTCTCCATCCCCCCCCCCCCCCAGATGAAGTCTAAAAAAAAAAGCGGGTTTAAACTCGAACTCCTGTCGTAAACGTGACTTAAATATTTAACTCAATAGGGGTGCCAATGGGAAAACCCGTAAGAGAAATTTGGGACTGGACGGTGAAGTGATTGAGTAGTTACGAAGTAAGTGGGTCAACAAATGTCAAAGGCAAAATTGCAGTCCTTCAACTTAAAAAAAGGGGAAAATAAATGCGATTCTAGGATCTAGGTCGCGTTTTATTATAGATTGGAACTTGAATTTTCATCCCAACTCTGGAGACAGAAATTTGAGATCGAGCAGTCAAGTATTTCAGGAATTACAGGGGGTTTAAATCTGTAAACGAAAGATAATTTTTTTTAACAA
Organism: Ryuthela nishihirai; assembly: GCA_038380435.1. Taxonomy (NCBI): domain Eukaryota; kingdom Metazoa; phylum Arthropoda; class Arachnida; order Araneae; family Heptathelidae; genus Ryuthela; species Ryuthela nishihirai. The sequence continues at coordinate 39,677,751 of JAWZYU010000011.1, read as the reverse complement.
TTTGTGTAGTAATTTGAGGAATTACAGGGGTTTTAAATCTGTTAACGAAAGACAATTTTTCCAATAATTTGTGTAGTAATTTGTGGAATTACAGAGGCTTAAATCTGTCAAAGAAATATAATTTTTCCAACAAATTCTGCAGTAATTTGAGGAATTACAGGGGGTTTAAATCTGTTAAAAAACGATAATTTTTTTCGACAAATTGTGCAGTAATTTGTGAAATTACAGGGGGTTTAAATTTGTTAAAGAAAGACAATTTTTTTCAGCAATTTTTAATTTTGCAAATTTAGGAATTACAATTTGAGGAATTACAAGGGGTTTAAATGTTTTAAAGGAAGATAATTTTTTCAACAATTTGTGTCGTAATTTGAGGAATTACAGAGGCTTAAATCTGTTAAAGAAAGATAAAATTTTCAACAATTTACATAGTAATTTGGGGAATTACAGGGAGTTTAAATCTGTTAAAGAATTTTTTCAACAAATCGTGCAGTAATTTGAGGAATTACAGGATATATTAAGAAGAATATTAAGAAGAGAAGTTATATTAAGCTTGAAATAATGAGGTGAAAAAAATTGATTATCTTGACAATGATTCGAACCCAGGTCTCCCAGAATCATACCAGGCGTCATAACCGCTAGACAACGCAGGAACTGACCATTTCTTCAACAAAGTGACATTTAAGTATTCCTGTTGATTCACAAGTGGCGCCATCTATTATCAGGAGTTGGGCAACCAAACCTCCACACTCCCACTCGTGATTTCAAATGTTTCCAGTTTACAGGACGTTTTCCTGTGATATTTATTACTGAATATATTAAGCCCTTCGTAGTCTCTTATACAACATACAAACACACAAGGACATGCCCGCTGGTCTTAGTAGTTAGTTACGCTAACCACTAGACCAGGTAGGGCTTTATAATATGCATTTTATTTATTGCAGTCTTTTCCTTCTCTTCCTTTCGTGTACATTCAAAAAGCTATTATATAGTTTGGAATGTAAACCTATAAATCATGTCAGAGTTATAACCTATCAACTTAACTGTGTTGCTATATTGGCATAACTAAATGTTGTACATAATACAATTATGCATAATGCACCAATAAAGAACGCTATAAACTTACTTTGTGGTAAACTCTCGTACGTTTTCTAGGTCTAAAGCAAAGGAGAATATTAAAATTACTTTTCCTACTAGCATTCATATGTTCAGTTCGGTAATAAACCCTGACCATGATCAAGGTAAAATAACATCCTGGTCGAAGTTTAGGTTAGTCATGGCTAGTTTTAGCGCCCTCTACCATTTAGAAAGATTTATAAATTCCACATCAAAACTCCGAAATATTCAAATTCTGATTATAAGTGCGTTTAAATTCATTAACAAAGAAACATATATAAAAAAGGATAATACATTTCGTATTTCTCTATGTTTTTTTAAGCACTTGGTGCCCTGTGGTTGATGGTTCCCCTGGCAACTGCCCGGTCAGTTTGTACCTCGTTTCGACCCTTCTCTGATCCGTATCCTTTGCGTATACAACCGTAATTTCAGTCTGGAAAGATAATGGATTGACCCATGGAAACTTGAAATTAATCTTCGTAGCCTGAAAATGCACAGAAGGAGAATTTCATGATATTCATAATAGCCACCACTGAATACGTAATAATGTTCCATAATCAATCAAATGATTATGCATTATAATTGTTATTTCCCTTTTCTTTGAAGAAAAGTTCTTGCGGAAAGAGCTCAATCTCACATTTTACTTTATATCGGGATTTTTTATAACGATAATTGCAAGTTTAGGTTAAATGTGTTTAGTTGAAGAAATCATAGCGCAATTCCCCATCCCTTAACCTTAAAGTTAGTGCAACGGAATACACTGCCTAAAGAGTCTATTTAAAAACATAAACACAGGAATACACCGCCTAAAGGGTCCATTAAATTATATGAATACAGGAATACACCGCCTAAAGGGTCTATTAAATTGTATTAATACAGGAATACACTGCCTAAAGGGTCCATTAAATTATATGAATACAGGAATACACTGCCTAAAGGGTCTATTAAATTGTATTAATACAGGAATACACTGCCTAAAGGGTCCATTAAATTATATGAATACAGGAATACACCGCCTGAAGAGTCTATTAAATTATATGAATACAGGAATACACTGCCTAAAGAGTCCATCAAAAATCTGAATAACCGTTCCAGTCTCTTTCATATCTCCCTTGTTTTCTTTTCCTGATTCCAATTTAGCAGCACTTAATCTGATGTCTCGCTTTTAGCGACAGCTGCTACGAGACAAAAGCATTTTCTGCGAAACGTAATCTTGGGGACAGATTAAATTTGTTCAAATGCTGTTAAAAAGGTTTAGTTACACGTTTACCAAAAGAAATGCAATTTTTATTTTAGTTTCTTTGTATTTGTTTAAAAAAAAAAGGAGGAAATGCAGAAAAGAAATCAGCAAAAAATATAACAAAACAATCAAACATCAGGAATAAAAATAGAATGTTGAAGAATAGTACTTTTTTTCCCACTGTAATTTTGCTCTCCCGATGCAATCGGTACAAAAAAAGTCCTGTCGCGAGTTCTAGTCACCTCTTCATAAACATGATTTTGATCCAAACTCTACTACCCCAGTACTTTTCTCAGTTTGATGTTTTAGAGTAGCAGCTGTGAATTTTGTTATTTTTCGAACTTTTCAGGTTAAAATTGCGTTCTTTTCCTGCTTGTGGTTCTCAAGCACGACCACAAGAAATTATCAAAAACTGAAATAAAAAAGTATTAATAATAATTCTTTTATTTTACAGATTCTCCGCAAAGAAAGAACATTTTCTAACAAGCGCATTATTATATAAAAATAAATAAAAATAAATACCCCCTCAAGCAGCTGCTTGCCACAGAGGTCTGACAGGAGAATGTCAGTTTATATGCCAAAGTAGAAGATCTGAGAGGATGGCAGGACCTCAGCGAAAAACAACACATACAACCAATCTTATCCGGGGCTCGAACCCAAGTCCCTTAGATCAAGTAGCCAAGCGCGCTAACCACACTCGCCCATGGGACGGCTATTATTATATACTTTATATAAAAACTTAAAGTATTCGATATTCTATTATATAACCTTTCCTTGAAACAAAGACGTGTAAGGTATGACAGCTGTAAACAATCTGTGCATATTTCATGACGATTAATTATGATGCGCTAAAAATTAATAATGAAAGTTTTTATATTCTCAAAAAATTGTTTTCCTACGTTTACCTTACAAAGGAACACATCCTCATGTAATATACACTGGTTTCCATAAATTAAGGAAAATCCCTGTGTTAAGTCAATGGGAAGCTAATGTGAAAGCACTATAACTTCTAAAATAGGTTTTTTACATGTTAAATTTCCATTTTATATTTCTTAATGAGGTTACATCTAATTATTTGTGATCGTGGTCGATAATAAAAATAATAATTGCCGCCTAGGTGGCGCAGTGGTATTGCTTTGTAACTGAAGGGTTCGAGTCCCGGGTTGCATGATTGTTTTTGTATATGTGCTCATAGGCTCACTAAAGCAGTGATGAGCAATGACTTTGGGCTTAGTAGAGCATGATGCCCTTGTATGAGGAGGTCTGTGAAAAGTAGGAATAAATTCAGGAACCCTTCACTGTATTTTATGTTGCAAAGCAAATAATAATAATTCATTCACTAATAAATTATTAAATGAAAACGTCCTGCAGATAAGAAACACCTGAAATGATTAGTTTATAAAAAAATAGATTGTCTGACTGGGATTCGAACTCAGGTCTCCCGAAGCCATTTTTTCAACTAATTATTTCATATAATAATTTTATGAAATATAATGAATAATGTTAATATTCCGTGCTACAGTACAGCCAGTAAGAGGTCGAGAAAATATCACTTGAGAACCGTTTCTGTTGAGCGATAAATTCGCCCTCTCTTTAACATCAAGATCTTTTCCTACGATTTCTATTATTAGACCTATTCTACGAATAGAGAAACCAGATTCGAAAATGAAGTTGGGAAAGAATATCATCATCATCAACATCATCATCAAGCAGCCATGGACTACGGAGGTCCAACCAGACCGTGCAATTTAGTTATCCAAGCAAGTCTGTCCTGAGCTACATCTACTGCATCTGGCCACTGCACACCAATTCTAACAAGGTCCTGTTTGACATTCTGCCCACCGCATCCTAGGTATCCCCCTCCTTCTGAGGCATCTAGTCACGCTGTTCATAACCTTATTCGCCAATCTATAATTATCCATACGGGCAATATGGCCAAACCAGCGGAGTCTCTCTCTGCACAATATGCTGCTTTAAGGAGGTTGCAAACTCTTTGCCTAACCTCATCATTAGTTACAAAGTTGAACCACCTAATGCCCAAGATATCTGGAATCAAAAGCATCCAGTTTCCTGTTACCTTGTTTACAAAGTGTGCAAGTTTCACTACCATAACTAACCCTAGAAAGAAACAAACTATTATATAGTCTAATTTTAGTCTTTAGGTGTATACGCCTATTTCTCCACACTCTCCATAGATTCTTAAAAGTCCCGGCAACAATCCTTATCCGTCTGTTAATCTCATGCCGCACATCACCATTATCTCTTACATACCTCCCAAGATAATTAAACTGTGACACCTGCTCAAGACTGCAACCATTCAGATTAACTGAATCACAACCTGCCTGACCAATTTTCATCACTTTAGTCTTCACTCTGTTTATAACCAAAACTACTCTACTACCAGTTTCATCAAAAGCTCGAATGAAAGAGTTCATCTCGTCAACATCATTTGCCAAAAGGGCTAAATCATCAGCATAATCTAAATCAGAAATTTTCGTATCTTCAGTCCATTTAAGGCCAAAATCTTTCCCTTGAAATGAATTTCGCATAACGTAATCAATAACCAAGCTAAAGAGAAAAGGAGACAAAATGCACCCTTGTCGAACACCAGAAGCAATGCTAAACCAATTGCTACAAGACTTATCAATTCTCACACATGACTCAGTGTTATTATAGAGAGCTTTCATTATGTTAACTAACTTCTCTGGTATACCATATAATCTCACAATCAACCCAAATTATGACGATCAATAGAGCCGGAAGCCTTTTTGAAATCAACAAAGCTACTAACCAAAGGTTTCTGAAACTCTAAACATTTCTCAAGAATCTGTCTGAGTGAAAATATCTGATCCACTTCTGAATCCACATTGCTCATCACGCAATTGACTGTCAACCAGATTCTTAATTCTATTAAGCACAATCATGGAAAGAACTTTACCTGCAACAGAGAGTAGACTGATACCCCTATAATTATCACAAGAACTGCGATCACTTTTTTTGAAAATAGGGATAACAATAGCTCTGGTAAAATCCTTAGGAAACATGCCTTTATCATAAACGATATTCAGAATTTCTGTCTTCAAGTGGTAACCGAAACTTTCCCAGCTCTAAGCACTTCCGCAGTAATTTCATCTACCCCTGGGGATTTATGAAGTTTAAATTTAGAAATAGTCAAAATAACTTCAGATTGTGTTATAGGGCGAACATTAAACCAACCAATGCATCTATCATCATTGCAAACAATGGGAACAGAACTAACCACATTGTTTAGAACATCACTGAAATGCTCAGCCCACCTAGCCATGACAGAATCCTCACCTTCTATAACCTTACGTTGTTTAGCCTTCAATCCCTGTATACCCGTTCGTTTTCTATCACACAAAACATTAACTATCTGGTACAGCTCTCTGCTGTTGTGCTGTCTAACTGCTTCTTCAGCTTTGTCAGCCAAGCCATCAAGCCAAAGATTCTTATCAGCAGCTAACTGATCTTTTACACGTTTATTAAGCTCTCTGTAATACTTTCTATTAGGACTAGTAGGGTATTGATTAAGGATATTCCTGCAGTTCTTTCTTTCCGAAATAAGCTCAAGTGCCTTATCACTCAGATAATTCTGACTCCTCTGCTCCTTTTTTCCTAAAAGAGTACTGTTAGGGTCCAAAAAATCCGGTTTAAAATTATCCCATTCTTCCTCAACTTCAGTAGTAAGCATACCATGACTGTCATAATGACTAAGTAACCTATCATGGTAAGCTTTGACAATTACTGGGTCTTTCAGAGCTTCAGTATTAAAAGTAAATTTTTTAACCCTAGCACAACACTTTTTAAGTTTAAGTTGCAAGACACTTTTAACAAGATAATGGTCAGATCCAATTTCAGCTCCCCTATATGAACTAGCCCATTTGCTGTTAATTAATACATAATCAATCTTATTCTTATGCAGCCCATCGGGTGAAACCCATGTGTACTTATGTATGTCGCGGTGTTTGCAATAAGTGTTAGTTATTCTGAATCCATTGAGTTTACTTACCTGTAGGAGACGTTGCCCATTGCCATTGCAGCTACCAATACCAAAATGGCCTAATACTTATCCTCAAAGGTCAGAGTCGGTACCAACTTTGGCATTGAAGTCATCAAGAACAAGGGTAATATCTCCTTTCTTGACAGAATTCAAAATATCCTGAAGTTGTTCATAAAATATCCATCTCATCCTCATCGGCATCCTCAGTGGGGGCATAACAGCAGATAACATTCAGGTCTTTAACGCTTGTCTGAAATTTTGCTGTAAGAAACCTTTCATTAAAGCACTCATATCCTAGAAGAGCATCACTAGCGTGTCTGCTGAGAAGCAGACACACGCCTTGGTGATGCTTATTGTCGTCCCTCCCTGAAAAGAGAAATTTAAGATTATTTTTAAGAATCTGACCTTTATCTGTCCATCTAGTCTCTTGCAAGCCGAGAATATCTAAATTATAACGGTGGAATTCTTGTGTGAGGACATCAAGAGAAAAAGCTCTCTGCAGAGTCCTTACATTCCAACTACCTATAGAGAGAAAATGGTTAGTGGGATGTTTAAAGAAACTATGTTTATTGAGAGAGGGAATGCCGACAATATCAAACAGCCCCCTAATCGCAGACATGGGGCAAAGACCCGTTCCCCCACCACTAAAGGCTAAAGCCATCTACACTGGAAGACTTCCTCCAATGTAGAATTTGACGATGCCAATAGAAGCAAAGAGTTGAGGTGCCTGCGATGACCTCTGCTCAGGATTATCTACCAGCTGATAAACATATCCTGTGAATCTATTCACTTGGGGCTGTCAACCCACAAACAAACAGAAAACACAGCGGAAGATTTTTCCCTCCACAGAAGCCCACCAGTGAAGCAAAATCAGGATCCATAATCAAGCTCAGCGACATATATCTGTCCAGTCCAGTGGGTTTATATGGTCAGCACCAGGACCCTGTCTGGTTGACCACTCCTCAGCAGGGTAGAAAAAAAAAGAAAAGTAGCCATAATTGTCCATACCAGTAGACCACACTAATCTGGCAGCCCTCCTCTTCCATTCCCTTCCACAAGAGAGTATCTCTTTTGAACGGTACTAACGGTCTGCACCACGAGAAGGCGGACTAACGGTCTGAACCACAAGTAGGTGCTATGCCTGACCGGTTCTGTGCATCATCACAGGGGATTGGTGCATAGCTCTCCTTCCAGTGACTTCCTAGCTACCATTTACAGGCCGGCGAAAGAATAGAAATATATGAAATCAACCTGAAATTTGTCTTCCAGATTCTCCTTAGTAAAATAAGTGTTTCAATTTTAGTTTCGGCGTTGCTATCCTGTTATTCTAATAGAATTCCTTTATTCTTAATGCATACACAGTCGTATCAGAATAATATTACCACCTGCCATAGTATATGTATGGTAGGTGGTCATATTATTCTGATACGACTGTGTATATTGAACTGTTCCTGCTAGCTGAGAATAAATTAATAGGTCACTAAGATAAAACTGCGTAACACTATACTTTTACATTTTTGTAGCGTAAAATATATTTCCTTTCCATGAGAAAACAGAAATTTTTCAAAACTAAGTTCCATTTTTTTTTCAGACAGGTGCTAGGGACATCGACTAATTCTCTTCGTTTTGCGTCGGACAATTTAAAAAACAAAATCGTAATTCTCTGGATATTATCCATCTTACATCACTGCTGCCAAAATGACAGGGGGCGGGGTGGCTCAGTCGGTAGCGCGCCAGGCTCGAATCCCATCTGCGCCAAAGTTGAGATTTATTTCCGCAAAACTTACCACCTTGCCTTCAGTCAGTAGGAGACACCGATGAGCTTGGAATATCTCGCAACCCGTCGGATGGGGTATTAAACTGTGACATTATGCGCGTGAGAGCCACACCTTGTGCACGTTAAAGAGCATGCTGGATGGCTTTTATGGATAGCTACTACCTGTCTCCTAACAGCTGTCCAGTGGTCTCTTTCACCCTGTCTGCTATGAGCCTTCGGGGTCCTTATGACCTGCCCATTGTGGGAAAAAAATATGTCACTCAGAGGTAAAACAACCCAACATTAAACAACCAACCCTCAGATTTACTGTTCAGGGCTGTACTTTGAACAAAAACATTTTATGAAGCTCTCTGTATATGATTCAGAGCAATACCAGATCAAATTTTATCTTATTGGAAGTTTCGAGGCGTATATCACATGAGAAGACATCATCAATTAACTAACTTTTATCAACAGGATGCATATTCTTGCACACGCATTCCTTCTTATTTACTTAGAAAATTTTATACGTGTTTTATGATTTGTACAAACCAGCTCTTGGAGGGAAGGGTGTGTGTTTGAGATGAACCCGTTCTTCATTGAGTTTCTCTACCTAATGATATATAGAATTTGATCTTGCTGCACTATATAATTATTACAACATAGTCTGCAAAATAAGATCAAACGAATCAAAATTTGTTTTTATCTAGTTTGCAAAAAAAGCTAATGCTTGCACTTTATCGTCGACGGCCCAGTGCTATGTTAGCGCGCTTGGCTACTGATCTACGGGACCTGGGTTCGAGCCCCGGGTAAGGCATGGATGTTCGTGTTGTTTTCTGCTGAGGTCCTGCCATCCTCTCAGATCTTCTACTGTGTCATATAAACTGACAGGTTCCTATCAGACCTCTGTGGCAAGCAGCTGCTTGAGGGGGTATTTATTTTATTTATTTATCCATCTGTAGACATTCAACTTTTCTACTTCTTTTTTTTCTTGTTTTCTTGTTTCATTAACTTCTTTTCTACTTCTTTTCTACTAGAGCAGGGGTGGCCAACCCGCGGCCCGCCTTGAACATTTTTCCGGCCCGCGAGATTCATCACCCTTTTACAAAATATATTTATTTTATAATGGCCAAAGTAGTGGAAACCAATGTATTAAAAAAATACATTATTTGTGCATCCATATATTCAAAAATTAACTGTCGAAATTATGAGAAAAAATTAACTTTGATTTTAAAATAATATTCTTGCGAATATATGACAGATATTGCCTGTTTTATCTATGAGTTTACAGTTATGAGTTCGCAGAATAATTAAATTATATTCTGCGAACTCATGATGTTTCACTCTTAAGTGACCTCAGTGACGCAGTGACTATCCCTAGATACGCACAGTTGATTGTTGAGAGCAGAGCAGAGCATTTGCTTTTTGGCTTCGTTTTGTGTGCTGTGACTGCAGGATAATTATTTTAATATACCTGTACTTCAACAACATATTTAAAACAACAACAGCCAGGTAATAACTCCTATTAAATTAAAAATGACTTTTAATTTAACAATTAAAAATAGATATATTTAATATCTCTTATTTTCAGTATGACTTCAAAGAAAAGAAGAATAGTGGACGAAAATAGAAAGTATAGCGAGGAATGGGAAGAGAAGTACTTCTTCATAGTTCAAAATACAAAATTATTGTGTTTAATTTGCCGAGAGGTCGTTGCTGTATTTGAGGAATATAATGTTAAGAGGTATTTACGAAACAAAACATGAGGATTATTTGAAGTTCGATAAAGAAGTGAAACAATCGAAGCTGAAGGAGTTTAAGTCGCAATTAAAGGCTCAACAAAAAATGTTTGGTGCAGCATTACAGCAACCTTCCAATATTGTTAAGGCAAGCTATTCTGTTTCATTTTTGATTGCAAAAAAAATGAAAACATTTTCGGATGGTGAATTTGTGAAAGAATGTTTGGAAGCTGTTGTGAAGGATACTTTGCCTGATAAAAGTAAACTGTTTTCGAACCTAAGCCTATCTCGGCAAACAGTGTGTCGTCGAATTAATGACATTTCAAATGAAATTATCTCAAAACTGCGCGACAGAATTCGAGATTTCAAATATTTTTCCTTGGCATTTGACGAAAGCAGAGACATTTCAGACTCAGCTCAGCTTGTAGTGTTCCTTCGTGGAGTAAATGAATCATTTCAAGTAACTGAAGAAATGTTAAATTTGATAAGTTTAAAAGGTACAACAACAGGAGAAGATATTTTCCATGCTGTTGAAAACTGTTTATGCGAAAACAAATTGGATTTGGAAATACTTTCTGGAATATCAACTGATGGAACACCTGCTATGATAGGTAAAGAAAAGGGAGCTATAAAATTACTAATCGATAAAATAGAATCTAACAACAAAACTAGTAACCGCTCCAAAAGGGAAGATTTAATTATAATCCACTGTTTGATTCATCAACAAAATTTATGTGCCCAAGTATTATCGATGGATCATGTTATGCAAGTAGTTATAAAAACAGTGAATTACATTCGATCACATGCACTTCCGCATCGACAATTTAAGGAGTTCCTGAAAGAATTAGATTCTGAATATGGTGACGTTGTATACTTCAGTCAAGTCAGATGGTTAAGTCGTGGAAGATGTTTACAGCGGGTTTATGAGTTACGAGAAGAAATTGACTTGTTTATGAATGACAAGAAAAGACCTGTACCAGAATTAAGAAATGATGAGTGGTTATTGGATTTATGCTTTTTGGTGGATATTGTCGAAAAACTCAATCAATTAAATATATCATTGCAAGGAAAAGATAACCTTATAATCGATACATTTAATCACATCAAAGCATTTCAGAAGAAATTGTTGTTATTTGAACCGCAATTGAAAAGTAATAACGCTCACCACTTTCCATTGTTGAAAGAATTTAAGAAATAAAAATGTAACAATTACATCAAATATGCAAAAGAAATAAGAAAACTTACAGCTGCTTTTGAAAGCCGATTCAGTAATTTAGAGTTAGACAAATACAAAAAATTTTTTGAAATATATTCATCTCTCTTTCATGTTGAAATCGAGTCGGCCCCAGAATATCTCCAAATGGAACTGGTTGACTTACAGTGCAATATTGAATTAAAACACATTTTTGAAACATCAGAATCAGAAATAGATTTTTATAACACTTACGTCACAAAAGAGAAATTTTCAAATTTGAGAAATCTGGCACAAAAAGTTGTTAGCGCTTTTGGTTCAACTTACAGCTGCGAACCGTTTTTTTTCGAAAATGAAATTGACTAAACACAAAACACGCTCAAACATAACGGACGCTAACCCGCAACACCAATTACGATGTGCAAATACCCAAATTGAGATCGATTTGCAAAAGCTAAGTGAAAGAGTGGAGAAACAAATATCGCACTAGTAAAATAAATATTTTTTAATGATTTCATTTTTTTTATTTCATTTATATCTATATATTTTTTATATTTCATTTTTAGTGTTATATATTTCTTTACAATGTGCGTTTAGTATCATTATTATTATATTATCTATGTTTACATGTAAGAATAATAGTAAACACAATAATAATAACTCATTATGTTTCAATTTTTCTCTCCAAAAAAATGTCTATAGTGGGTCTAAATCTAATATGGGGATATATAATTTTATATGCGGCCCGCGGAGTTATGATGCATTTCCAAAGTGGCCCGCAAGATCATTTGGGTTGGCCACCCCCCTGTACTAGAGTAAAATTAAAAAATAAAACTTCTTTTTGTGTTGGATAGGCATTGATGAAACATTAAAATTCTCACTTTCTGAATCTCCCAAAAGCTATAATTGCGCCCCCTGGCATTGGAAAAAATTTACAATTGAAAACTTTTAAACGACTATTACAAATTACGTATTTATGCTAGAAATTTGAAATTTTGGTGGTGGAATGTGACGGTAATGAAGTTTTAATTGGTGGCAATGAGTTGATCCCTTAGGCCCAGGGAGGGCAGGGAAAGAAACATTTCTATTTTTAAAGATAATTGGAAAATTCTTTTTAGTTAGATTACTACTAATGAAATATTATTCGCATTTTTGAAATCCTCAGGTTTTAATTCACATCGTGTGAGGCACTAAATATGGAAAATGCGAATTTTTTAATGAATATTTAAAGTGATCTGTCTATGGTAGAAACCTAAAATTCCCATGATACAGTGCTGAAAGAGATTCCACTGACAGCAACAATCAGTCCCATTTTCTGAGAGGGGTGTATGAAAAGCAACTTTTTCGTTTTAAACAATAAAAGAGAAATGCCACTTGCGGCTTGATTGCTGGAACAGTGTCTTCATGTGAAACACTGATTGTGTACTCTAGGTAGAAATGTTCATAATATCAATTAGAGGAGATCTTGATCGGCGACCGGTAGCTCAGTGATCCAGAGCACCTGACATGCTATCAGGAGATCGTGGATTCGCATCCCACCCGGATCAAGACAATTTTTCCTCTTAAAAGTAAAATTAGATCCCCCCCCCCCCTAAGAGTGGCATTTCCTTAACCGAAATAGTCCAGAATATTCAAATTTATTCTTTCTCTACTAATGAAATATTTATTTTTGCATTTTCGAATCACCCATTAATTTGAATCAAACTTTTAAAGACTGCAAAAGTCGGTAAATGGAAAAATTTATTCTTTCTGAAAATGAGATTCCTAAATTACCAGATCCCTAATTTAGAAAACAGTTTTGTTTGTGCAGAGACCTCTGAGAGAGGAACGAAATTTACCTTTAGTGCTCTTGCTTGTTATATTGCACGCAAATTCATCATTTCTCTAGAATATATACATATACTCAGCAATCACTTTACTTAATGTACAGTGGGGCGGGGGTGGCTCAGTCGGTAGGCGCCAGGCTCGTAATCTGTAGTTCCCAGGTTCGAGTCCAGCTGGGTCAGCGTTGAGATTTATCTCCGCAAAATTCCCCGCCCTGCCTACGGTCAGTAGGGGACACCGATGGGCTTGGAAATGCCGCCGTCCGTCGGATGGGACGTTAAGCCGTGGCCCCGTGTGCGGGAGAGCTATACCCTGTGCACGTTAAAGAACACGCTGGATGGCCTTGACGGGAGGCTACCATCTGTCTCCCAACAGCTGTTCCAGTGGGTCCCCTCCCCCAATCTTCTCTGAGCCTTCGGGGTCCTTGTGACCTGGCCATTTAGCCCATGGTGTGCAAAAAAGTGCCGCTCAGAGGTAAAACAACCCAACTTAATGTACGTTGAATGTTGTCAATAGTCAACCTGAAATCAGATGCAGAATTCAATACTTTCTTAAATAAATAAGCTTTTCATGGAAAAATGTGACTGAAGATAATTTAAACATCTCAATCACGCCTATTTAAATCTCAAGTTCCAATAATATGCGTTCAGTATTTAAAGAGCTCGAAACATTTCGGAGGAAGCTGAAACATTTAGAAAGAAGCGGAAACATTTAACACGTTATCTCGCTCTGCAAAAATGAAACTTCAAAATTGGTGAAAATGAAAATATTCGCACACGTATTAGTAAAGTTTGATATAACGGTTATTGATTTCGTTACTGCTTTCGTTCTAACTTGTTTTATTAACTTTTCAAAGCAATTATTTAAACTGGAATCGTTTCTGCGAAATATTCGAATTTCCATAACTCTCTCAATAGCGAGCCAACTGTTGAAAAAGCGAGATTTAAATAGATTTGATTGAAATTTTAAAACTATCTCCAGTCACATTTTTTTATGAAAAGCTTGTTAAGAAGCTACTGAGTTCCGCATCTGAATGACCATTTACGCATTTACGTAATATGGAACTGTACCTAATCAAGTGAATGATGAATGCAATTTTCTGTCCTAAAGCTGCACTACACTGGTTTCCATAAATTAAGGAAAATCCCTATGTTAAGTCAACGGGAAGCTAACGTCTAAGCACTATAACTTCTAAAATAAGTTTTTTTTTTGTTTTAAAAAATGTGATTGCAGATAAAGATCTCAATCAAATAAATCAATATCTCGTTTTTTAACAATATTCGTTCAGTATTAAATGAGTTATGAAAGTTTGAATATTTAACAACAGCAATGCCAGTCTTAAGGAACTTATACAAAACTGAAGAATAGTGAAAGAATACTTTACACAAAGTTCTAAAATAGAAACTTATTTTATTAAACACTTTGATACAATATTTATTATTAAGTTTTAATTAACTTCTGAAGTCAATTTTTGTGGCTGGCATTGTTATCGCTAAATATTCAAACGTCCATAACTCATTAAATACTGAATAAATATTGTTAAAAATCGAGATATTGATTTATTTGATTGAGATCTTTATCTTCGATCACATTTTTCAAAACAAAAAAACTCATTTTAGAAATTATAGAGCTTTCACGTTAGCTTCCCATTGACTTAACATAGGGATTTTCCTTAATTTATGGAAACCAGTGTATATTACATGAGGGTGTGATGCATTCATAAATGCCATAGATATTTCATATATCATTGTAATAATTAGTCACATGAACCACATGCGGTATCTGCGCAATTGCAATTGCTATCAAACACTCTGGAGAACTTCAGGTATTTCAATTATTGTGGTAGATTGTAATTTCTTCTGAATTCTATTCTAGCCAATTAATTTTAAATTTTAGCTCTGTTCCTTTTTGTTATTCTGCAGCAAAGCCTGTTGAAGGGAACGCAAATATAGAATAGCTACAGAGAAGGGCCACTAGGTCAAGGAATCACCAGACATGGTTCTGTTTTGCAGAAAAAAAATGATGTTAGGGTGTCTTTTAAATTTGTGAAAGAAAATTCTTCAGTGGCGCATTTTGTTGCTAAGGGAATTCAGAGCGTTTTCCTACAGCACACGTGACTTGTATAACTATTACTTTAAAGTTACCCATCAGATAAGAAAAAGTACCACCACCTCAAGAATTTTGATTGCTCATCCGAAGGTGCTAAATATATACGATGACCTTCGTAAAAATTTTAAAGGACCTTCTTGATCTTTTTTAGACTTCCACGTGCATTACACGTTTTTTTCTTTACTTGCCTACAATGTCATTACATTATTTGCTGCGTCATAGTTTTATCGTGTAGATCCTGCCCATGTCCGTGGGAAAACCCTGACTTCATTTTGTAAATTTGAGAATACATGCGCTTCTTTTTCTCCACCCTAAATAAGAGTCCTTGAAGTAATGGTCTTTTTCGGCGTATTTTCAACAAAGTTTCAACAGAGCAGCGGATTTGTTACTATGTAATCGTTCATGTCACTCCTTCTTACGTTCGAATGGGTTCATTAAATAACACGATGATTAAGAAAGAGGGAGCTTCTGTATGCAGTAATACATCTGTTACCATGAAGGAACCACGTTGTTTTAGCTTCGTTATTAGAGAGCTAGTTGTATGAATTTGTTTTTTTTATTAGTAATGTTCTAAAAAAATTATAAAGTATTGTAATGCCACAAATTATCACTCTGACTGTAATATGTTTTCTTGCGTCATAATTTTATTTATATTTTATGATTCGGATGACATTTCTTCAACACTGGTATCAACGGAAGAAACAATCATTGTAATTTGTTCTTGTGCACTTCTGATGAAGAAGACAGTTTTCTAGGATATGTGGTGAAATTCTACAGAACATGAAAGCTTATGTACAGTCGCTCAAAAAAGTATCCGAACACTATGGTTGATTACAGAATTCAGAAAAAATATCTGGCAACGATTTTTTTAGAAATTAGTGATCTGGCAACCTTCGTGTCACGTGATTACAGAATTCAGGAAAAATATCTGGAGCGTGTACAGCAACTGTACACGCTCCAGTTACCGTTCACAGCAAACTGGAGCGTGTGCAGTAACTGCACACGCTCCAGTTTGCTGTGAACGGTAACTGCACACGCTCAATATTTCCGTGAGTGAGCCCACACGATCCAGGTCTTTGTGAGCTCACACGATCCAATGTGCTGTGAACATTAACCGCAACCGCTCCAGTTTGCTGTGAACGGTAACTGCACACGCTCCATATTCATTGCATTATATATTCATACGCATTATACATATTAAAAAAGTATCCGAGCACTATGGTTGATTACAGAATTCATAAAAGATATCTGGCAACGATTTTTTTTTAGCAATTAGTGATCTGGCAACCTTCGTGACACGTGACACGAAGGTTGCCAGATCACTAATTGCTAAAAAAAATCGTTGCCAGATATTTTTTCTGAATTCTGTAATCAACCATAGTGTTCGGATACTTTTTTGAGTGACTGTACATAAAAGCAAAGTAGTTGCTGCCACCTCTCGATAGATTACGACAATATTTCCACTCTCTGAAATGAAATATAGATCCACTATATACTTTATAGCCGTCCTGGTGGCCGAGTGGTTAGCGTGCTTTTCTACTGATCAAAGGGACCTAGGTTCGAACCTCGGGTTAGGAAGGCATGGATGTTTGTATTCTCTTTATGCTGTGGTTTCACCATCCTCACAGACCTTCTACTGTGACGTATTAAACTTTCGAGACCTCTGTGGCAAGCAGCTACTTGAGGGTTATTTTATTTATATGCTTTAAAATATGCTTCATACATATGCTTTAAAAATCTAAAATACATGATTTAAACATGATAAATGTGGTGTGGCATATTTGTTCAAAACAATGGGAAACAAATGAATGTGATATTTATCATCTATACGCAATGCTTTCCAAATTGCAAGCAGTTTACTTCCGGGATTACGGGAGGGCGACACTTTTCATGCTAAATAGCATAATTTTAGTTAGAGCTTTAAATTTCACTTTGAAAAGTAATTTATAATATATATTTTCATAATAAAACCAAGTCATTTTCAACTGTGTTGCGAACTATTAATTTTGCCAAGGAAGGATACTTATGTATGAAGAATTTAAGAACAACATAAATACGAAAATATAAAATGTGTTAACCATAAGATTTACAAGAGAATGCTAATACTATATTTTAACACATCATGTCATTAAATCGTGTACCTCAGTCGGTTAAATGCCTTGTCTCTTTGGACTTGAGGGGCGGGGGCGGGGGCGGCTCAGTCGGTTAGCGCGTCAGGCTCGTAATCTGTAGTTCCCAGGTTCGAGTCCCAGCTGGGTCAGCGTTGAGATTTATCTCTGCAAAATTCCTCGCCCTGCCCACGGTCAGTAGTGGACACCGATGGGCTTTGAAAGACCGCCGTCCGTCGGATGGGACGTTAAGCCGTGGCCCCGTGTGCTGGAGAGCCATACCCTGTGCACGTCAAAGAACACGCTGGATGGCCTTGACGGGAGGCTACCATCTGTCTCCCAACAGCTGTTCCAGTGGGTCTCCTGCCCCAACCTTCTCTGAGCCTTCGGGGTCCATGTGACCTGGCAATTGTGTGCAAAAAAGTGCCGCTCAGAGGTAAAACAACCCAACAACTTTGGACTTGCAATTTTAAAACGTCTGCGGTTCGATATCAGTCATTGGAGTTTATTCAGTACATTTTTTTATTATTCATTTTACTACCATATCACTTTTTTACACTTTGTTACAAATAAGATGAATATATGTAATAAAATATACATATAATAATATCCAATATAAGTAATAAAATAAGTAATATTATCAATTAAATATATTGAAAATAGACAACTTTTCAAGTGATAATTTACTACGAGTAATTCAGTTTAAAATAATGAATGTAAATTAATAATCGTAACGGAGTCAAAAAACAGTAATCATGTATATTAGACAAAAATTTCACGAAGAATTTTTTAAAAAATACCAGCAGAACAAGAGAGGAAAATTACATATATATATATACAGATAATTATTACAGTAGAGTCCTATTTGGTAGGAACCTTCAAAAAGTGGTCCGAGGAGGGGAGAACCACGAATCGGCGGCAAGGTGTGGGCCAACAATCGCTCATCGATGCTAGAGGTGAGCGAAGGCTGTCCCATATGGTAGGAGCCAACAGAAGGGATACTGTGGCGCAACTCGCCGTAATTTGAAAGCTGGTGAAGGGAGTAAAGTGTAACAACACACAGTACATCGAACCTTGCTGAAAATGGGACCGCGTAGCAGCAGGCCGCTATGAGTGCCCACGCTAACCTCGGTTTACCGTCGAAAGCTCCTACAATGGGCATGCGAGCATCAAAACTGAACCTTGAATGATTAGAAGAACTCGTCTCGTCCGATAAATCTCGTTTCCTGTTTGCACCATGTGGACGGTCGGGTACGTGTGCGTCATTTACCTGACGAAGTGTTGCACCAGGATGCACCATGGAATGAAAACAAGCCGGTTGGGTTGGGTTGTTTTACCTCTGAGCGGCACTTTTTTGCACACCATGGGCTAAATGGCCAGGTCACATGGACCCCGAAGGCTCAGAGAAGGTTGGAGGAGGGGACCCACTGGAACAGCTGTTGGGAGACAGATGGTAGCCTCCAGTCAAGGTCATCCAGAGTGTTCTTTAACGTGCACAGGGTATGGCTCTCCCGCACACGGGGCCACGGCTTAACGTCCCGTCCGACGGAAGGCGGCCTTTCCAAGCCCATCGGTGTCCCCTACTGACCGTGGGCAGGGCGGGGAATTTTGCGGAGATAAATCTCAACGCTGACCCAGCTGGGACTCGAACCTGGGAACTGCAGATCACGAGCCTGTCGCGCTACCGACTGAGCCACCCCCGCCCCGAACAAGCCGGTGAAGGAAGTGTAATGCTTTGGGCAATGTTCTGTTGGGAAACCCTGGGTCCAGTCATTCGTGTGCAGGAAACTATGACGTCTACCATCTACCTAAGCATCATTGCAGACCAGGTACATCCTTTCATGGCAACAGTATTACCTTCTAGTAGTGCCTTCTTTCAGCAAGATAATGCGCCATACCACACTGCCCAGATTGTTCGAGAATGGTTTGTGGAACGTGAGGAAGACTTCCAGGTATTGCCCTGGCCTCCAAATTCCCCAGATATCAATCCAATCGAGCATCTGTGGTTTGTGTTGGAACAGCATATCCGATCTGCGGCGGCTCAACCACGTAACTTACAAGAGTTAAAAAATCTGCTGGTAACGTGTTGGTACCAGATACCACAACACACCTTTAGAAATCTTGTAGTGTCCACGCCTAGCCGGGTAAGAGCTGTTTTGACGGCACGTGGAGAACCAACATCATATTAGGCAGGTGGTCATAATGTTTTGGCTCTTCGGTGCATGTTTAGCTTTTTTAAATGCCTACACTAAAATGAACAGATATTTATTTTGGTTTACATTTTTTTTCATTCGAAAGTTGCAAAATGTTTTTAGAGTGAGTCACCTCCCCCTCCCCACCTCCAACATTCTGGACACATATCCTCGAATCTTTCGCATCTAGGTCCTCTCAAATTTTTCGTGTCCGATGCTTTCAGTGCCTTAATCCGCCACTGCAAAAAGCTACAAATAAGCTTAAAGATCAAGGCCCAGAACAGGGCTAAGGAAGTCACTTACGGAACCTACATTACGAGTCTACCATTAGAAGGATCCATCTTGTGTTTTAACGCTTACAGAATTCTATGTTTACAAATACTCCAGCAGAGGAAAAAAGTCGCATCATTTTTCACTCGAGCTGTAGCCGAGTAACGGGTAGCAGTCTGAGGTTAAAGGTCGAAGTCGTGACCTGAAAGTTCACTTAGTCACATCATTTGTAACGAAAGTCGATAACTAGGCTGGAAGGCTTCATCGTCTAGAGTTGTATCATCTCAAGCAGCTTTTTCTTGAAAGGTCACAGGCGTTCGTACACGTGTTTGCAGGGTAATGTGACCTTGCGCGTGCCTCTCTGAACTTGATCCTCCCAACAACTTCAGTCACTTATCGCTTTACGCCACTGAGAGACGCAATTTATCCTTCTTCACGATGGCATGTTTTTTGTGATTTCTAAAAGTCTTCTAGTTTGCTAACAGTTTTCAATTGGATGTCAGTTTAAATTTGCTAACAGTTTCTAAAAACTGATAATGATTTCTGATCATATTTAACATTCACGCTTTTTGCATGACACGATACACTTGAAGTACCTAAAGTTTATTCTTACAGCAAATCCTACGTAACTTCGCATGTTATATTTCTGGAACGATAAGAAGTTAAACTTATTCCATATTTTCACGCAAATATACCATAATAAAATGGGATGCGTTCTGAGATTTTTTTTTCTCCAATAAATATATTTTATTTATGACATTTAAGTATTTAATGAGAGCTGTTGTTGGAATTTGAAGAAAATGAAACTCACATGGATAAATGCTAACAAATTTCCCCTTGAAATTCGGTCGCCCTATATATTTCCCACTCCTATGAAGTGAAAAGAAAAAGGTGGTTTTCAACTCGAATTCTATCATAAGCAGAAACTTGTTTTCTTAAGCAATAAATTGTGGCAAGGATGAAACCCGGATGAGAAATTTGGAAGTTTTTGTTGTTGTTTGTTGGGTTGTTTTACCTCTGAGCGGCACTTTTTTGCACACCATGGGCTAAATGGCCAGGTCACATGAACCCCGAAGGCTCAGAGAAGGTTGGGGGTAGGGGACCCACTGGAACAGCTGTTGGGAGACAGATGGTAGCCTCCCGTCAAGGCCATCCAGCGTGTTCTTTAACGTGCACAGGGTATGGCTCTCCCGCACACGGGGCCACGGCTTAACGTCCCATCAGACGGACGGCGGAAGTTTTTGTGATGTTATAAAGAGTGCAGGATGATGGGATGTAGAAAAGTATTAAAATTTCGAAGATCAAATTGTAAAATTGGGTTTGAAATCTCTTTTCATTGGATGTAGTGAGTCATTTTTTAATGCAAAGGAAGGTACTGGGGGAAACCACACGTGCGAAATTTGAGACTAGTAAGTAAAGTATTTGTGAAATTACTGCGGGTTTAATTCTGTTTAAAACAAACATCTCTTCAATAGTGAATCAAACGATGTGCGCCTCTATTGGGCGTGGCCCGTGTACAGTTCTAGACAAAAGCATGGACTAAAGTAGTCAACGAACTAAAGCAGTGTCTCGCAAACTTTTTTACTCTGCGGCACACTGAATCTAATTTTTTTTCCGCGGCGCACTGAATCTAATTTTTTTCCGCGGCGCACTGAATCTATTTTTCCCCCGCGGCACACCTAAAAAAGAATAAAAGCAAACTCTATATAATCGTCATTATATTTGCGCTCTGTTGAAGTCATCAGCCTGATTTTACTTGAAGATTTGCTCTCGTTCTTTAATTCATAACTCGGTGTTTGTTTTAAATATTTGTCCATTCTATGGCTTGAAATAATCAAAAATTAATACCAAAATTTGGAGAAAGCTTGATAAATACTTACAAGATCCCAGTTGATAAAATCTGAAAGATTTTTATTAAAGCACGTCGATAACACAAGTCAGGTCAAAATGAAATCTTTCGAATATCTAGTGTCAATTTGAAAATCTCTCGCGGCACAAAGTTTGCGAGACACTGAACTAAAGAGTTATTCTGGGTTACCACTGATCGTGCCCAGCGTTTAGATTTATCCCTTTCTGCCCTAGGTGCGAAAATAACACCTTTGATTCTTGGAAAATGGCGCCAACCATAACCCCGACTTCAGAAGAGCCATATTAAATGCACTTTAAAGAACACGCTGTATATGCTGGATAACCTTGACGAAACTCTTCTAGCTTCTAAGAACTACCAAGTGGATCACCTTCCTATCTCTCTGAGTCCTTGGGTCCTTTTGACTTAGTTGTGTGTCGTGACACATTGTGTGCAAACAAAAAGTACCACTCAGAGTAAAACAACCCAACCTTTTGATTCTACACTTGCGCAAAACGTAGAGTCATTCTATGAGTGTGAAGAAGCTGGAGTGTGTGAGAAATATTTCCTAAAAGCTACATTGCGCTTATCGTTATATCTGAAGAGTTAGAAGAATTAATCGTTCATTGCTAAAAGTATGATAAATTCGACTCATTTTGTTTTTGATATAGGCAGAGCCGTGTGGTGAGGTGGAAAGGCGTCAGACAACAGAGGTAACGATTCGGATGTGATTTGTGAAACATAAAGGATCAAAAAAAGGAAAGAAAAAGACATTCAGATTCGCCAAAGAGTAAGTGTAAGACCCCAAACGGTGTTTCGATTCATATTGTGCATTTCGTATACGGAGGGCGTTCAAAAGGTTCTTGACACGTGTCTGTAGATTTACACTCGTTCCTATTATGTTAATGGGGGCGGGGGTGGCTCAGTCGGTAGCGCGCCAGGCTCGTAATCTGTAGTTCCCAGGTTCGAGTCCCAGCTGGGTCAGCGTTGAGATTTATCTCCGCAAAATTCCCCGCCCTGCCCACGGTCAGTAGGGGACACCGATGGGCTTGGAAAGGCCGCCGTCCGTCGGATGGGACGTTAAAGCCGTGGAACCGTGTGCGGGAGAGCCATACCCTGTGCACGTTAAAGAACACGCTGGATGGCCTTGACGGGAGACTACCATCTGTCTCCCAACAGCTGTTCCAGTGGGTCCTCTCCCCCAACCTTCTCTCAGCCTTCGGGGTCCATGTGACCTGGCCATTTAGCCCATGGTGTGCAAAAAAGTGCCGCTCAGAGGTAAAATAACCCAACCCAACTCTTATGTCAATGAGCTACGACTTGTTTGAAAGCTTGTCTGAACTTGTCATTTCGTTAAAAACACTCGACGTATCATCATTTCTCTCTTCTCTGGTGGAGGGAAAAGTTCGGTCTTCGAAATCTGTGTTGTTGTTGTGGAGCCTTCTGAAGATGGGGAAAGATTTTACATTTTCTCAAGGATGCAGCTTGGGACGATGCGAAAAAAATTCATGCCGATTTATCACAAGTATATAGGGATCGAGCTCGTTCATATGGCATTGTCACGGGATGGATGGGCAAATTCAGAGAAGGACGGCAGAGATTCGAAGACCTCCCACGTGCAGAAAGAGCGAAGAAGCTGTGAACGAGAGAACCATCGCTGCTTGTTCGTGAACTTATTAAGGAAAACCCACACATCACCATTCAGGTAATATGTTTATTTGTCAGTGTATCAATTGGCAGTGTGGAAATAATTATTTATCAACATTTAAAGTTCCTAAAGATCTGTGCCAAGTAGGTAGTCCACAAAATGACAGAACAGCAAAAAGGAACTAGTGTCGACTTGTGGAAATAGATGCTGACTATCAACCACCAAAGGTTAACAGATATTGTACAACTTCCCGAAAGATCAACAACTATGTTTGAATTGCAGAAGATAAACCGCGTCCCCAAATCCTATGACTAGGCTTTCGCTCAAAGAAGAGGATGTTCACATTTTTTTCAATTCTCAAGGAGTGGTAGCCGTGGACACCTTACCTGAAAAGATGAAGATGATTAGAAATGGCCAATACTACAACAACGTTGTTTTGTCCAAAATGGTTAAGGAGATGAAGGAGCAGCGTTCAACAACAGACATGTCAAGGGTTCTCCTTCTTCGTGACAATGCGCTCACAAAACTCGGCAAGTTACGGACTATCTGCAGCATTCAAATGGCTACCCCATCCTGCATATTTGCACGATCTTGCAGCATGCGATTTTTGGTTGTATTCAAAAATTAAAAAGTAACTTGCTGGGAAGCCTTTTTTCAAGGGTGCAAGACGTTGCAAAATGGGTTGGGTTGTTTTACCTCTAAGCGGCACTTTTTTGCACACCATGGGCTAAATGGCCAGGTCACATGGACCCCGAAGGCTCAGAGAAGGTTGGGGGAGGGGACCCACTGGAACAGCTGTTGGGAGACAGATGGTAGCCTCCCGTCAAGGCCATCCAGCGTGTTCTTTAACGTGCACAGGGTATGGCTCTCCCGCACACGGGGCCACGGCTTAACGTCCCATCCGACGGACGGCGGCCTTTCCAAGTCCATCGGTGTCCCTTACTGACCGTGGGCAGGGCGGGGAATTTTGCGGAGATAAATCTCAATGCTGACCCAGCTGGGACTCGAACCTGGAAACTACAGATTACGAGCCTGGCGCGCTACCGATTGAGCCACCCCCTCCCCATTTCAAGGGTGCAAGACGTTGCAAAATGAGTTCATTCCGAGTTACGGAGTATTCCCAAACAGAAGTACCACCAAGCATTCCAGAATTGTCGTAGACGTCTGCAACTATGCATAGATCCTGGAAGGAAGTACTTTGAAGGACAGTAAAAGTTTTGTTGTGGTAAGTGCAATTATTTTTATTCTACAGTTGCACGTTAAAAACGTTTTGAACGCTCCTCGTAGTAGAGAAACAAACAATGAGGGTAAAATGAATTATGCCTTAAAATTTTGCATTTCCGAAAAGAAAGAAACTGCCTTTTGTATTGAAAAAATGATAGCATGATTTCTTACACGGTCATTTACTCTGTTGGAGGGGTGGGGGAGGCTCAGTCGGTAGCGCGCCAGGCTCGTAATCTGTAGTTCCCAGGTTCGAGTCCCAGCTGGGTCAGCGTTGAGATTTATCTCCGCAAAATTTCCCCGCCCTGCCCACGGTCAGTAGGGGACAATGATGGGCTTGAAAAGGCCGCCGTCCGTCGGATGGGACGTTAAGCCATGGCCCCGTGTGCGGGAGAGCCATACTGTGCACGTTAAAGAACACGCTGGATGGCCTTGACGGGAGGCTACCATCTGTCTCCCAACAGCTGTTCCAGTGGGTCCCCTCCCACAACCTTCTCTGAGCCTTCGGGGTCCTTGGGGCAGGTTCGCTTTCCGTGTGCGGGAGAGCCATACCCTGTGCACGTTAAAGAACACGCTGGATGGCCTTGACGGGAGGCTACCATCTGTCTCCCAACAGCTGTTCCAGTGGGTCCCCTCCCACAACCTTCTCTGAGCCTTCGGGGTCCTTGCGGCCTGGCCATTTAGCCCATGGTGTGCAAAAAAGTGCCGCTCAGAGGTAATCCAATCTACTCCGTTGTAGTTCATTTTCGTTGAATTAACTGCTATAAGTAGAACGGACGAAAAAAAAACATTTAATACAGATAGAAGATAAGTTATAGAGAAATTATTAATAATTAAACTGTTCAAGATTTTTTCAAATAATCTCCGAACACCAATGTTCTTGCTCAGCAAAAAAGTGAAGGAATTGTATAATGATATGTAATAGAGATGAGCTTTGTCGGGCTCAAAATAGCAGAGACGCCTTGGGGCAGGTTCGCTCTCAGTTTGATTCAAATTTCAAACATTTCTTCTAATTGGGGAAAAAAATATATATATATAAAATACCTTTTTGGTTATAATTTCGGTCTTTTAAACATTCTTTAGTAATTAAAAAATAAGCACTCTGCAACTTTTGATTATTTTTGACATTCTCTATGCTTAATAAATCAATGTCTTTCTGCGTTAATAATGATGTCACCAATGAACTTTCAGTTTCTAATAATATTTGTGATATATTTTTCGTTCCAAATAGCATTTACATTTTAAATTTGTCGATAAATGATTACAATTAATAATATAAGAATGATATAAATGATTAGCGACATGCATTTCTGTATATGTGTTTACATATTCTGTATATTTTCCCCAAAATTGGGTTCGGGCGAGAGCCTGCTCAAAAAATTAAGCCCAGACTCAGCTTTAATATGCAATTACAGAAGGATTAACTAATAAACGTCGTTCCCTGTAAAGCTAACTTCGCTCTTACGCCAAATGCACGGTACTTTTTCATTATTAATTCACATTAATCCCTATGTTATTGTATTGTTTTTATACATTCCAGTTTACCTACATATGCGGATTTGGGTTGGGTTGTTTTACCTCTGAGCGGCACTTTTTTGCACACCATGGGCTAAATGGTCAGGTCACATGGACCCCGAAGGCTCAGAGAAGGTTGGGGGAGGGGACCCACTGGAACAGCTGTTGGGAGACAGATGGTAGCCTCCCGTCAAGGCCCACCAGCGTGTTCTTTAACGTGCACAGGGTATGGCTCTCCCGCACACGGGCCACGGCTTAACGTCCCGTCCGACGGAAGGCGGACTTTCCAAGCCCATCGGTGTCCCCTACTGACCGTGGGCAGGGCGGGGAATTTTTGCGGAGATAAATCTCAACGCTGACCCAGCTGGGACTCGAACCTGGGAACTACAGATTACGAGCCTGGTGCGCTACCGACTGAGCCACCCCCGCCCCATTTGTTCTCCAGACATGTCTGTCCTGAACTATAGCTGTTGCATTTGGCCACTGTAAGCCAATTCTAGCAAGGTTCCTTTTCGATTCTAATTAGGTCTCCCTCTTTTCTTGAGCTCTTTAGACACACTTTCCATAAGCCATTCGTCAATCTGCCGCTATGCACACGGGCAACATGGCCAAACCAATGCAGTCTCTCTTTGCCAAAAGTGTTGCTGAAAAGAGCTTTCCGACTCCTTCTTCTAACCTCATTAATAAGATAAGAGGCTCTTTTAAAAATAATGAGACCATAGAAACTGCAAACACATGCCTTTCACAAGCTTTATTGTAATTCAAATTACAGAGCTGGTTGTTTCACCCCAGTAATGATCATAATGCTGCTCACTCAGTTACAGTAATTTCAATGGTATGGATTGATAATAATGTTCTAAAACGTCCTCCTGACAACTCTACATCGGTTGGAATGCATTGCTGTTAGCTATCTTCTTGAAAAAAAAAAGAAACTAAAGCCAATTAAATCAACTTCTTTTTTAAATGCAGTTTCTCTTTCCTATCTCTATTGATGTGTTAGCCACGACTCAAGGGGTCACGTCACTGATGAATGGTTGTCTAAATAAAGAAGATCCGCCACTGATAGATACTGCGCGAGCAACTTAATTCACATAGCGATTAATCACTGACCCTGAACTCGGTCAGAGACCGTTTCCTTCACATAACGTTACACAACTATACAGCCAGAGACTGAATAACTCTTAATGTGATATAGGCATAATGCAGTAAAAAAAAAATCAAGAATTTTTTTTTTCAAAAATGTACTTTTTTTAAGTCAGCGTGATTTTTGCTTGAAGATGAATCATTTCTGACAACGAACAGAACCTTAAGTGATGATGAATTCTCCTTGATGATAGAGATAAAACAGACGAGTTAGCTTGACATTTTAAGGAGCCAAAAAAAAAAGATGAGAGAAAAAAATGGTTCCCAAAAAACTTCTGGCCTCTCTCCCTCTCCCTGTGATGGCAGTAAAAGGATCTAACCTTATCTTGAAACTTGACGTTCTCGTGAGGTCGTCGAATACAGATAACAGTTGCAATAAAATGTGATCTCTGTCGTAACGTTTGCTTTCTCTAGGAAGTAGGAAACATCGTTACTCGGCACACTCGGGGCTTAGATGCACCATCTGGAAAGGTAGGAATGGCTTTCTCGGAATATTGCGAAGTTCAAAATGAGGTTAATAGGCCATTCGTTTTGTACTACCAAAGGAAATCGAGCTCCTATAAAACGTTTGGCATAAAGAGGCGATTTCTTTTCCTCGACAGGATTTATTTGCTATTTTGTGAGCTATTACCACAAATTCTCTCAGTATTTTTCACTGCAGGTAAGCCAGAAAATATATAAAGTGTAAGAATCGAACATTTGTCTGCCACCAGGGACTTATGAAAGAGGGTTGTGTTGTTTTACCTCTGGGCGGATTTTTTTTGCACACAACGGGCTACATGATCAGGTCATATGCACCCCAGGGACTCAAAGAAGGTTAGGGGAAAGCGATCCACTAGGTAGCTGTAAGGATACAGATGAAAACCTCCCGTCGAGGTCATCCAGCGTGTTCTTTAAGATGCACAGTGTATGGTTCTCTGCTACAAGGCTTAACCCTCTCACGACTAAGGGAAACATTTTTCCCCATTTTAAAATTGGTGATTGTCGTATTTAATTATAACCTTATCTGCATTTTTTATACAGAATGTCAAAATAGAACGTATGCCGAACGCAATTACGTAAACGGGAACGTTTAGTCCATGTCCATCTTTGCAATAATGTTGCATCTGTGCAATGTCCATCTTTGCTTCACAACCAAAAGAAATTGCTTCGCAGAATATCATAATTAGCACATCATTTTGTATAGTAATTTTATTTCATAATTTTGTATTATTTTAGTTAACATTTTGTTCTAATAAATCAATAAATAAAAGACATTGCATAATAAGCCTAACTATAATTTGTGTTACCTTTATAGTCCATTGGGAAAAATATTTCCCATAAAATTCCAAAAAAACTACACATTGTTATGTATTTTTCTTATGATTTTTATTTATTTTACGTCTAAACAAACTAAAATAAACAGTTACATACTAATATTTACTCTTAGAAACCTTATGGTCCTGAAAGGGTTAACGTCCAATGAACGGAAGTGGCCAAGGGTAGGATGAGGAATTTAGCGGAGATAAATGTCAACGTTGGTTCAGGCGGAACTCGAAAGTGGGAAGTGAAGATTACTAGCCTGGCATGTTACAAATTGAGCCAACTCCCGTATCAATATATTATTAGTATTTATAGTTATTTCGTAGTGTTGACGCACTCAACATCTGACGTAGTCAAGACGCTGTGACTGATGGAGATGCATGATTGCTGTGAATTAAGCTGTAATACAATATAAATTGAGGATTGTGATGTTTATGATAAGAATTTTTACTTTGGGGATAATGATATAAATTTAATTCAGGGCAATGAGGAGTGGTCAACTTTGCAGGTTCCTGGTGCTGACCATTTATACCTACTAGACTGGACTTGTTTATGGATTTGAGCTTGATTATTGATCCTGGACTTGCTGCACTGGTGGGCCTCTGCTGAGGGAGAATCTGCTGCTGTGTTTTCTGTTTGCTTCTGGGTTGCGAGCCCTAAGTGAACATAGGCATGGGATACCTTATATCAGCTGGTGGATAATCCTAATTAGAGGCCATTGCAGGTATCTGAACCTTACTTAGCTAGTTGGGCATCGTCAAGCTTAAACTGGAGTAATGTGTCTCAGGCAGGCTATATGGCTCTTGAAAAAGTTCACTTGAAAAGGTGGTGCCTGAAGTTCCTACCAGCATCGGTAACTTCAGCCTTTAGCTGAGGAGGAACATGTCTTTGCCCCATGCCTGCGATCAGGGGGCTATTTGATATTGTTGGCCCTACCAATCTTAATAAACCTAATTTCTTTAAAAATCCTACTAATCATTTTCTCTCTGCAGGAACGTGGAACGTGAGGACATTACATAGAGATTATTCTCTTGATGTCCTCACGCAGGAATTCCAGCGCTATAACCTAGATATTCTAGGCTTGCAAGAGACCAGATGGACAGGTAAAGGTGAGATACTTAAAAAATAACTTTAAATTTCTCTTTACAGGGAGGGAGGATGGAAAGCATCACCAAGCCGTGGGTCTGCTGCTCATCAGACATGCTAGTGATGCTCTTCTAGGAAATGAGTGCATTAATGAAAGGTTTCTTACAGCAAAATTTCAGACAAGCATTAAAGACTTGAATGTTATCTGCTGTTAGGCCCCCAATGAGGATGCTGATGAGGATGAGAAGGATAGGTTTTATGGACAACTTCAGGGTATTTTGAATTCTGTCAAGAAAGGAGACCTTTGTTCTAGGTGACTTCAATACCAAAGTTGGTACTGACTCTGACCTTTGGGGAGGAGTAATAGACCCTTTTGGTATTGGTAGCTGCAATGGCAATGGGCAACATCTCCTACAGGTAAGTAAACTCAATGGTTTCAGAATAACTAAAACATATTACAACACCGCGACATACGTAAGTACACATGGGTTTCACCTGATGGGCTGCATAAGAATATGATTGATTATATATTAATTAACAGCAAATCGGCCAGTTCTGTTAGGAATACCAGGGCAGATAGGGGAGCTGAAATTGGATCTGACCATTACCTTGTTAAAAGTGTCATGCAACTTAAACTTAAAAAGTGTTGTGCTAATGTTAAAAAATTTACCTTTAATACTGAAGCTCTGAAAAACCCAGTTATACCTAAAGCTTACCGTGATCGGTTACTTATTCATTATGACAGTCATGATTTTCTTACTGCCGAAGTTGAGGAAGAATGGGATCATTTTAAACAGGCTTTTTTGGAAACTAACAGTAATGTTTTAGGAAAAAAAGGAGCAGAGGAGACAGAATTATTTGAGTGATAAGGAACTTGAGCTTAGTTCAGAAAGAAGGAACTGCAGGAATGTCCTTAATCAATACCCTACTAGTCCTAATAGAAAGGATTACAGAGAGCTTAATAAACGTGTTAACGATGAGTTAGCTACTGATAAGAATCTTTGGCTTGATAGCTTGGCTGACAAAGCTGAGGAAGCAGTTAGGCAGCACAACAGCAGAGAGCTGTACCAGATCGTTGAGGTTTTATGTAGTAGAAAACGGACAGGTATACAGTGATTGAAGAATAAACAAGGTAAGGTTATAGACGGAGAGGATTCTGTCATGGCTAGGTGGGCTGAGCATTTCAGTGATGTTCTAAAAAATGTGGTTAGTTCTGCTCCCATTGTTTGTAATGATGATACATGTATTGGGGGCTTTACTGTTGGCCCTATAACACAATCTGAAGTTATTTTGGCTATCTCTAAACTTAAACTTCATAAATCCCTAGGGGTAGATGAAATTACTACGGAAATACTTAGCTGGGAGCTGGGAATGTTTCGGTTACCACTTGGATGACTAAAATTCTGATTATCTTTTATGATAAAGGCATGGTTCCTAAGGATTTTACCAGAGCTATTGTTATCCCTATTTTCAAAAAAGGTGATCGCAGTTCTTGTGATAACTATAGGGGTATCAGCCTACTCTCTTCCAGGTAAAGTTCTTTCCATGATTGTGCTTAATAGAATTAAGAATCTGGTTGGCAGTCAATTGCGTGATGAGCAATGTGGATTCAGAAATGGTAGGGGATGTGTGGATCAGATATTTTCACTTAGGCAGATTCTTGAGAAATGTTTAGAGTTTCAGAAACCTTTGGTTGCTAGCTTTGCTGATTTCAAAAAGGCTTTCGACTCTGTTGATCGTCATAATTTGTGGTTGATTGTGAAATCATATGGTATACCAGACAAGTTAGTTAACATAATGAAAGCTCTCTATAATAACACTGAGTCGTGTGTGAGAGTTGGTAAGGCTTGTAGCAATTGGTTTAGCATTACGTCTGGTGTTCGACAAGGGTACATTTTGTCTCCTTTTCTCTTTAGCTTGGTTATTGATTATGTTATGCAACATTCACTTCAAGGGAAAGATTTTGGCCTTAAATGGGCTGAAAATACGAAAATTTTCTGATTTAGATTATGGTGATGTTTTAGCCCTTTTGGCAAATGATGTTGATGAGATGAACTCTTTCATTCGAGCTGTTGATGAGACTGGTAGTAGAGTAGGTTTGGTTATAAACAGAGAGAAAACTAAAGTGATGAAAATTGGTCAGGCAGTTTGTGATTCAGTTACCTTGGGAGCTATGTAACAGATAATGGTGATATGCGGCATGAGATTAACAGACGAATAGGTATTGCTGCCGGGACTTTTAAGAATCTATGGAGAGTGTGGAGAAATAGGCGTATACACCTAATAACTAAAATTAGACTGTATAATAGTTTGGTTCTTTCTAGGGTTAGTTATGGTAGTGAAACGTGGACGCTCTGTAAACAAGATAACAGGAAACTAGTTGCTTTTGATTCTAGATGCTTACGCAGTATCTTGGGTATTAGGTGGTTTAACTTTGTAACTAATGATGAGGTTAGGCAAAGGAGTCTGCAACCTCCTTTAAGCAGCATATTGTGCAGAGAGAGACTCCGCTGGTTTGGCCATGTTGCCCGTATGGATAATTATAGATTGGCGAATAGGGTTATGAACAGAGTGCCTAGAGGCCTCAGAAAGAGGGGGAGACCAAGGGTGCGGTGGGCAGACAATGTCAAACAGGACCTTGTTAGAATTGGTGTGCAGTGGCCGGATGCAGCATATGTAGCTCAGGACAGATATGCTTGGAGAATTCAACTGCACTGTCTGGTTGGACCTCCGTAGCCCATGGCTGCTTGAGGATGATGATGATGATGAATATAAGAAATCTTCAGAAAAAAATTTATAATTTTATAAATTCTATAAAAAAACAAACAAACAAACCCAACGTCTATGCTAAAGATCCGTTTTTCCAAAACAATTGAATGTGTTGAGTAATACCTGAAACTTTTAGCATAGAAGTTGGGATCTTTGCGCATTATAGATCTCATACGGGGGCGGAGATTGCTCAGTCGGTCTCGTAATCTGTAGTTCCCAGTTTCGAGTCCCAGCTGGGTCAGCGTTGAGATTTATTTCCGCAAAATTCCCCGCCTTGCCCACGGTCAGTAGGGGACACCGATAGGCTTGGAAATACCGCCGTCCGTCGGATGGGACGTTAAGCCGTAGCCCCGTGTGCGGGAGAGCCATACCCTATGCACCTTAAAGAACACGCTGGATGGTCAACAATCTGTCTCCCAACAGCTATTCCAGTGGGTCCTCTCCACCAACCTTTTCTGAGCCTTCGGGTTCATGTGACCTGGCCATTTAGCCCATGGTATGCAAAAAAGTGCCACTCAGATGTAAAACAACCCAACCCTATAGATCTCATGAGTTTTCAAGACAGAGTTTATTGCTGAATTGGTTGTCTGATGTTGAATCTAAATACACTATACTCACGAGGGATTTAAATTTGAATGTTTTAAGCCATGATTCGCATACGGAAAATTTTTCTCATGTAGTTAGTTCAAATGGATTTATTTTGTGTCATAAAATGATCCCTAGGGATAGATCTGAAACGTGCCTAAATCATTTATTTATCAAGAAACTTTAAAAACGACTCTCTAACTTCTTACATAGTTAAGTTTGAAATCGCTGATCGTTATTTTGTTGGACTTAATTTTTGTCTGTTTTTTTTTGCACAGTCAACGAATAAGGTTATAAATAAAATTGACACTACGGTACTCCGAAAAACATAATCTATTGAAACATGGGAGGACGTTAAAAGTGAAAAATATGTAAATATTGTTTTTAACGCCTTTAGCACCACTTAATAAATTAATCGATAAATCTGGAGTAAGAAAGGCTAGTTCTTTATTAAACGTCTAAAACCGTGTATTACAGATGCAATTGTGAACTCACTAATGTGTAGGAATAGAACGTATAAATTATATAAGGAGCATAGATTAAACGAGATTAAATGATGAGGATTAAATAATCCATTTGAGCTATACTATTATAAGAAAATCTTTTCAAAAATGGTAATAAAACAAAACTTGAAAACCAGTAGTGAAATGTGTGGCAGGAATAAACAATCGGTTATTTTTCCAGATACTTTAAAAGTTGGTGACAATTGCTACTCCCAAAGTGATGATTTGATTACATTGGCAAATATGTCTAATGACTATTTTGTGAACGTAGCTGGCCACAGACCCTACCTGGTTAGCGTACCTGACTACTAAGACCAGAGGGGCATGTTCTTGTGTGAGTGGCTGTAAGAGAAATCAGGACAAGTCTATTATAGTTTCTAGGTTATCTCCGTCTTTTGTCAGAGAAAGGCCTTCTTCCTTTTTAAATTAAAACTTTTATACGGAGATCAAGACGATGTCGATATATCTTTATCCGAAAATACACAGTTCATTTCTAAAAATTTCAATTCCTTTTTTGTATCTCATGTTATTTAGCTATATTTAATTGATTCGATTTGGCAGTTAAAGAGCTGTAAATCGATTGAGCACGATCATATTTCCTCATATGTTGTCAAGTTGTCAAGAGTATGATTTCGGAAATCAAATCTATTCTCTGCTACTCTACTTGTTAAATAAGTCACTATAGGATGGTATTTCTCCCCTCGTGTCTAAAGATAACAATTATAATTCCAGTTCTTTAAAGTGGAGATCACAGCGCATTGGAAAATTATTGGCCAATTTCTCCTCTTTCTGATTTTCCTAAAGTTTTTGAGATTATCAAAACGGAAGTACTCTCGTTTTTGGGTAAGTATAATATAATTTCTTGATATCAGTTCAGTTTCAGGAAGGGTATGTGTAATGAAGATGCTATTTTAGAGTTAACATCATCTGTCTATATGGTTTTAATGTAATTGTAAAACAGTGTCTCTTTTTTTACAGGTGCAAAAGACGTTTGATTCTGTGTCACATGCTCTTAAAAACTAGAACTGTTTGGTATAAGAGGGAATATGTTTCTTTGGTTTAAAGTTTCTTTTTAATCGTAAACAAACTGCTAAGATGAAATATACTTTAAATAACGAATCTGAAGTGAAATTTGGATTGCCACAAGGCTTTTTTTACATACATTAATGACTATTGTAATTTACATTTTTATGCAAAATTAATTGTTTTAGCAGATGATTATTTGACTCTTGCTTGCAACGGGAATGAGAGACTTATAATACAAATGATTGAAGTTGGCATTGTTAATCTTCGGAGCTGGTTTACTAAAAACAAATTATTTTATACGTCTTAAAAGCTAAACATATTGATATCAGACTACGGAAATACCAGGAAGATATTTTTCAAGATAAAATTATTTACCATGAAATGAATGAGTTATTACAGTTAAAATTGTAACTGTGAGAAAATTGAAGATATTTTATATTGATAAAAAACTAAGAAACCAAAAATTATCGTGGAAAATTCATGCAAATGAAACATTAAATAACATTAATAAATTTTACCTAAGCTGTATTTTTTTAGAAATTTCGTTGATCTTTCTTTGCTTAAAATTATTTATTTCGCATGGGTTACGTCATATTTGTTATATGGAATTTTATCATGGGGTGGAGCTTATTATGATACAACGAAATATATGTTCTAAACCACATTGTAAAATGCATTTTGAAACTGAGGAGATGTAATTCTCTGACAGAGGTTTACTCTGCCATGAGTATCTTAAACATTAAGAAATTGCATCTTTTTCATATTATTGAGAATGCTAAGAAAAATCGGAACTTGCATTCGGTTAGAACCTCTATAAAAGACTCTCATATACCAAAGGAAATTGTACTAGTTGATATTGTAACAAAATAAAACTATCATTACTACTCATTATATTTATCTTGCAAGTTGCATGTACATACAATGTTTTACCAAAAGATTTAAAGATGACTATTATTTGCATAACTTTTATAAGAAATTTAAAAGAACAGATATTGTTGGGTTGTTTTACCTCTGAGCGGCACTTTTTTGCACAACATGGGCTAAATGGCCAGGTCACAAGGACCCCGAAGGCTCAGAGAAGGTTGGGGGAGGGGACCCACTGGAACAGCTGTTGGGAGACAGATGGTAGCCTCCCGTCAAGGCCATCCAGCGTGTTCTTTAACGTGCACAGGGTATGGCTCTCCCGCACACGGGGCCACGGCTTAACGTCCCATCCGACGGACGGCGGCCTTTCCAAGCCCATCGGTGTCCCCTACTGACCGTGGGCAGGGCGGGGAATATTTTGCGGAGATAAATATCAACGCTGACCCAGCTGGGACTCGAACCTGGGAACTACAGATTACGAGCCTGGCGCGCTACCGACTGAGCTACCCCCGCCCCACAGATATTGTAGTACGGTAATATTGATCAGTTGTTTAAATAGGTTGTGTCAAATTGCTTTTCTGTATATATATATACACTTGCCTAATACTTTTGCCAATGAAATTATTTTTATGTAAATTATGTGAGAATTATAGATGTGAACATTAGATACATGCACCAAATTGATATTGAGTTAAAATGGACTTTTACTTCTGTTGGCAAAAAATAATAATTAATAACAAATTTGGTAAATTCAGTTCCACGTGACAGTTTTACTTTTGTGAATTTTTCTATGATTAATTCTTAGTTTCTTATTTTAATTTTGATATTCAGCTGCCTTTAATTGATATATTCTAATATTTCTGACTTCATATAATCTATTTTATGCAAAGCTTTATGATGTTTATATGACAACATTTGTTTTGTATTATCACTTATGAAAGCTGGAATATTGAGCATTAAAATTATCTTTGTCTTATATGTTATCTCTTAGTTGTCTATTCATTCACGGAAAGTTGGCGATTTGGATCAGTTAGAGAGAGGGTACTTAAAAATGCTTGTCGCAATTGACTTCATCGGGTATAAGTCGATTTTGGCTTCTCAACCATAAATTGAAAAAAACTGCGAAAAGTTATTAGTTCTTATAATAACTGATTCAGTTTAAATCCTCCTCAGAAAGAGAGTTTCAGTAATTTATCTTTTGTGGTAGTCAAAGCATTGCAGCAGTTTTCCACAATATGTGTCTAGCGGCGATCTCTGCAGAGAGAACTCCAGCGAAAAAGCCGTTTGCAATTTTGCACCTTTTAGTAACACTTATGTCAATTATAACGCTTCAGTTTCTGGGAAACGGTTTTAAAAACATGACTTCGGACAGTATAGTACTACATAGTTTTCCATAAATTAAGAAATAAAGGAAAAAAATCGATATCATAAGACTCTGACGATGGAAATGTATGAAAGTCATGTATCGTGTGTAAAATATGATGCGGGATTGAGGTATGGTATGCAAATTATTGTCGCTGCAACAGTATATGCAAATTCGTAGAGCTTTAAAAGCGGGCATTTCAAAGCTGTTCTCCAAGACTAGCACGGTCCATTTAGCTACGAAGTGCGAGGTAGAGTTTTTGAGAGAGGAGAATTGTTGGGTATGTCTACCAGACATCATTTATCGGAAGAAGCGCGGTGGCGAACTATAGGTCGGCTCGAGGTACGTCAAAATCAAGCAGATATTGCCACATGGCATTACGCTGATTATTACTGAATTGTTCAGTGGTGTCAAGACTTTAGAAGAGATTGGTCCTGCCATCCTATCAGACCTTCTACTATGGCATATAAACTGACAGGCTCCTGTCAGACCTCTGTGGCAAGCAGCTGCTTGAGGGGTATTTATTTATTTATTTATTTTGCATATAGAGAGCATCCGGACGATTCAGTAGTGGACAACTATAGGCAAAACCCCTAACGGAGGACTGCTATCTGGTGTTATGCGCTCGGAGAAGCAGGATGTCAACACCAGGTCAACTGAGATCGGATCTTGCAGCAACGTCTGGAGAATATCCACTACTATTATACACCGAAGACTTCAATAAGTGTGCCTGCAAGTTAGGCGGTCGGAGTTATGCGTGTTCCTGATTCAGGATTTCAGGAACCAGTATTTCATTCCCTGAAACCAGGATTTCAGGTTTTTCCTTAATTTATGGAAACCAACCTCACTGACGCCAGGGAGAAACCGTCTAAACTGGTGCAGACATCATGTCAGTTGGGCCCAGGAGCAACAGCGGTCCGCACACTCATATAGTCACACAAAGGAGTCCAAGATTTCATCCTTGTACAGTCGGTCAAAAAAGTATCAGAACACTACGGTTGATTACAGAATTCAAAAAAAAATATCTGACAACTTTTTTTTAGAAAATAGTGATCTGGCAACCTTCGTGTCATGTGACACGAAGGTTGCCAGATCACTATTTTCTAAATAAAAAGTTGTAATCAACCGTAGTGTAAAAACTCTGTAATCAACCGTAGTGTTCGGATACTTTTTTGACCGACTGTACATGTGACCAGTGACGCTGTATATCAACTGACGCCGCGATATCAACTGATGTACGCTGTATATCAGTCAGATATAAACTGATATACGCTGTATATCAACTGACGCCGCGAATCGCTGTGGAGGGCAAATCCCGATTCATCTGTGACTCTTCACAGATGAATTGGGATTTGCCTTCCACAGCTATTCGAGGCGTCAGTTGATATACAGCGTATCAGGAACACTATATCATGACACAAAATATCTGTGAATGGGACACCTACTGTGATGGTAGTGTCATGGTCTGGAGAGAAATATCTTTGGGCTGCTGCACAGATCTATAAGTGCTTCCAACAGGCTACGTCACTGGTCACAGGTACAAGGATAAAATCTTGGACTCCTTTGTGTGACTATATGAGTGTGCAATAGGTGATACCTTCTACCTATATAGAACGGTAATACCCATCCTCACCACTGTCCCCTTGTCGATTTTTATCTGGAGAATAACACTATTAAGAGTATGGAGGGACCAGTCCATTCTCCCGACCTAAATCCGACAGAACGTGCATGGGATGCTCTTGGGAGACAGGTCGCTCCTCTGAATCCCCTCCTACAAGTCTCCTGAAGCTTCCTGAGCTTTGGAGGAGCAATGGAGATTACTACCCACAGCGCTGATGGAGAGTCTTTTCAGCAGCATGGAACATCGCTTCGAGACCTGCTTAGTGGTAAGAGGTGATCACTCTCCATATTGATGGACGGGGGTGGCTCAGTCGGTAGCGCGCCAGGCTCGTAATCTGTAGTTCCCAGGTTCGAGTCACAGCTGGGTCAGCGTTGAGATTTATCTCCGCAAAATTCCCCGCCCTGCCCACGGTCAGTAGGGGACACCGATGGGCTTGAAAAGGCCGCCGTCCGTCGTATGGGACGTTAAGCCGTGGTTCCGTGTGCGGGAGAGACATACCCTGTGCACGTTAAAGAACACGCTGGATGGCCTTGACGGGAGGCTACCATCTGTCTCCCAACAGCTGTTCCAGTGGGTCCCCTCCCCCAACCTTCTCTGAGCCTTCGGGGTCCATGTGACCTGGCAATTTAGCCCATGGTGTGCAAAAAAGTGCCGTTCAGAGGTAAAACAACCCAACCCAACTCTCCATATTGAACCACTTGGACTATGTCGGTTGACTTTAACCTTATTACTATATATCCGTATTCGCATATAATTTTGGCAATTAAAAGTGCTATTCCATTTTCCAACCGTTATTCTTACACACAGTGTTTACAACACCTATCTTCCGGTTCACATACAGTGGATCCAACATGTCTTCTGGAAAAAAAAAAAACAGGAATAGGTTGTTCCTTAATTTATGGAAACCAGTGTGCTAACTACCTTAAAAAAGTTTTAAGTTTACATTCGATCCTTAATTTTAAATTTTTTAAGCTAAATGGAACAATATAAAATATCCTGCAAGTGTAAGAGATAGCTGTAACGCATTCTGCAGACAGCTGAGTGCATTTTTCATATTTGCCTTTTTTTTAAAGCCTTTTTAAAAAAAGGCAAATATGTATTTATAATAATTTTTCATTTTTGCCTTTTTTTTAAATTTTTTTTTAAATTGAGTACACTGAATATCATACTCGCCTAATTTAGCATCAGTTGTAAGCTCATTGAGTTTTTACTATTCTTTAATCTCTTGAACCTCCCTTTAAGCTAGGGGCGGGGGTGGCTCAGTCGGTAGTGCGCCAGGCTCGTAATCTGTAGTTCCCAGGTTCGAGTCCCAGCTGGGTCAGCGTTGAGATTTGTCTCCGCAAAATTCCCCGCCCTTCCCACGGTCAGTAGGGGACACTGATGGGCTTGGAAAGGCCGCCGTCCCTCGGATGGGACGTTAAGCCGTGGCCCCGTGTGCGGGAGAGCCATACCCTGTGCACGTTAAAGAGCACGCTGGATGGCCTTGACGGGAGGCTACCATCTGTCTCCCAACAGCTGTTCCAGTGGGTCCCCTCCCCCAACCTTCTCTGAGCCTTCGGGGTCCATGTGACCTGGCCATTTAGCCCATGGTGCGCAAAAAAGTGCCGCTCAGAGGTAAAACAATCCAACCCTTTAAGCTGATTTTTCCATGTGAATTCAAATAATACGTAATGACCGCAATGGCAATTGTTCTTTAAAGCAATAATTAAGTATAATAATGCATTGTAAATTTAGATAAATATCGAATGAAAAAATGTAAATCAATTTGCATATTATTCCGCTTTAGAAGAAATCAAATTTGACTAAAGAAAATGATGGTAAATTTGAGACTTCCTTTTTAGATAGAGTCTTGGCTACTAGCTAAGATTGCTCTCTGGATCCTCCTTCCCGAGTATTCTTTAACGTGCACAGCATAATGGATATAAATATTTTAGTAATAAATAATTAACTCAATCTTTTTATTGAACACTTTAGAAATGAATGTTTAATTAATTTTACATGTACAGTCGCTCAAAAAAGGATCCGAACACTACGGTTGATTACAGAATTCAGAAAAAATATCTGGCAACCTTCGTGTCACGTGACACGAAGGTTGCCAGATCATTAATTTCTAAAAAAAAATCGTTGCCAGACATTTTTTCTGAATTCTGTAATCAACCGTAGTGTTCTTATATTTTTTTGAGCAACTGTAGGTGGTCATATTATTTTGATATAGATCGTGTGGGCTCACTCACGGAAATATTGAGCGTGTGCAGTTACCGTTCACTGGAAACTAGAGCGTGTGCAGTAACTGCACACGCTCCAGTTTGCTGTGAACGGTAACTGGAGCGTGTACAATTGCTGTACACGCTCCAGATATTTTCCCTGAATTCTGTAATCACGTGACACGAAGGTTGCCAGATCACTAATTTCTAAAAAAATCGTTGCCAGATATTTTTTCTGAATTCTGTAATCAACCATAGTATTCGGAGACTTTTTTGAGCGACTGTACTATATAACTTATAACATTCAGCGTAGAGTAACATATATAAATCAAATTTATCGTTTTAAAATTTTCATTTTCATTTTCAGGAGAGAAAGAGAGTGTCGTTTACATAAAAAGAAAAACGAGCTACCGTTTTCATTTTGTCGTCTGTCTGCAGACATTCCACTTTTTTTTTTGTTTTTAGAGCTAAATGGAAATTTCTTTATGGTTTGGATAGGTATTGACCAAATATTACGATTTGCACTTTCAGAATATCCCCGTAGAGTCTCTAGCTGGAGGAAAATTTGGAAAGAATAATAACATTGCAAACCTTATTTATGCTAGAAATTTATGATATTGTTGTTGCGTATTGTTGAGAACTTTTTGTTTCATGAGATAAATATTTTGTTTCTTGCTCTTGGTTCTGACCAGAGGGACCTGGGTTCGAGTCCCGGTTTGTGTTGTCTTTCTGCTGAGGTTCCGGCATCCTCACAGACCTTCTACTACGGTATATAAAGTGACAGGCTCCTGCCATTCTCACCTCTGCTGCAAGCAGTTGCTGGAGAGACTTTTTATTTATTTTATTTGCATTTTCCCGATCATCGATTAGTTTGATT
Organism: Ryuthela nishihirai; assembly: GCA_038380435.1. Classification (NCBI taxonomy): domain Eukaryota; kingdom Metazoa; phylum Arthropoda; class Arachnida; order Araneae; family Heptathelidae; genus Ryuthela; species Ryuthela nishihirai. Next base: position 39,636,614 of record JAWZYU010000011.1, on the reverse strand, counting down.
TCCCATCATTAGAGGGGCGGGGGTTAGGCATTAGAGGGGCGGGTATTAGCCAGGCTCGTAATCTGTAGTTCCCAGGTTCGAGTCCCAGCTGGGTCAGCGTTGAGATTGATCTCCGCAAAATTGCCCGCCCTGCCCACGGTCAGTAGGGGACACCGATGGGCTTGGAAAGGCCGCCGTCCGTCGGATGGGACATTAAGCCGTGGCCCCGTGTGCGGGAGAGCCATACCCTGTGCACGTTAAAGAACACGCTGGATGGCCTTGACGGGAGGCTACCATCTGTTTCCTAACAGCTGTTCCAGTGGGTCCCCTCCCCCAATCTTCTCTGAGCCTTCGGGGTCCATGTGACCTGGCCATTTAACCCATGGTGTGCAAAAAAGTGCCGCTCAGAGGTAAAACAACCCAACCCATCATTAGAGGATTCAAAAAATCGGAAAATGAAAAACGTCATTCTCTTTGAAAATCAGCATCCCTTATTATCCAGACGCGACGTTTTATTCTTGTTTATTTTTTATTCTATGGACACCTTTCTTTTGTCTAGGCATTTATGAGTTTATTAGACTGTTTGCACTATAAATTGTCATGTAGGATCAAAACTAATTCAATTAGTCAGTTAGTATAAATGAGAAAAGAGAAAAATTTAAGTTAATTTTGCAGATGAAGACCTAAACAACTGGAGATGCTTTATTAGATATACTCAAATGGCGATCCACGAGACACGTCCGGCAGAAAAATGTTGGAGGTGGTGAGAAAATCTGAAAAATAGAAAGAGCAAATTCGCAAAAAGAAATGTATTTGTTTTCGTAAAAGAGACATGAAAAAACAAACGAGTTAAAAATGTGAAAGAGTGAGTGAAAAAAAAAACTAATTTAATATAAAAAAGGTAATTTTTGTGTGTGTGTGTGTGTGCTTTTTATCTTCGCTTCTGACCTTCAAAAAAAATAACCTAAATTCGGAAAATGGAAAAAATCTGAGCAACTTAGAAAATCATTTAGTAGTCCAAGAGTTTTCAGTTGCTACAGCAATATCCAAATTGTCTAGACTAAATCGGATACGAATAATTCGGATTATTGAAAGAATGAAGAGATGAAAAAAACGCATAAAATACTTCGCTTATCTAATATCAGCTGGAAGAAAAGTTTTGGAATTGAGAAATATGATTTAGTTGCTGCATAACGTTAGACAGTGTTAACAATGAGATAAATGAACGACATACATTAGAAACATACACTACCTGAACAAATTATTATGAACAGCGGATTGTGCATCAAGTACCAGGAAATATGCTTGCAAAATTTCTTAATGACATAAATATTCTACGTCGCTACGAAATCCTATAAAAACTGAAAAGGCATGGGGGAAAGCAAAGCCAAGAGCGACATGGGTAAAAAGTAGGAGGAGGGGACTATTAAGGTCATCCTGGGCAATGCCCCATCAAAAATAATAAACGAATTTCAAATTTAGTATTCATTATTTGTCATATCTAAATCAACATAATAGCATTTTTATACGTTTTGTAATCGTTATTTACCGGAATGATATTTATGTGTGAAATATTTAAGAACAGCATTAGATGTAAAAGTATAAAATATGTTGAACATATGGTCTATAAGAGAATAAACATTACACCTTAAAATAATTTGTAGTGTTGTTTTTCGACTTGTAACTTAAAGGTTTCCAGTTCAATCCCAGCTGCTGTAATTACAGTTTTTTTTTCGGTCTTTTCTTGTAATTCTTTTGATTACCATATCACTTTTTTACAATTCGTTGTAAAATATATTAATATTTTCGGATACTTTTTTGAGCGACTGTATATACAATAACATAACATTGTAAATTCAATATAACCAAACTAGGAAACTGCTCAAGTGATAAATTACGATGAGAAATTCATTTTAAAATAATAAATATAGATATTTAATTGAAATGGAATCAAAAAAATAAACCAATATATTAGATATAATTTTGAAGAACAGTTTTTTAAACTTCCACTAGAACGGGAAGAAGAATGCATATATACTGTCTGTATGTGTAGTTAATTAATATATTGGAGAGGCAAAATACTAAATTGACAGGGAGAGAACAAGAACATATTTTGAATTTATTTTTGCTAAATAATGCGTTTTGAGAATAGCTGAAAACAAAACGAACATATTCGTTACGAAACGTCATCTCAGTCCTATGTGGTTCGCAAAAGTCCCGGCCCCGCCCTCGGTCAGTAGGGGATACCGATGGGCTTGGAAAGGCTGCCGTCTGTCGGATGAAACATGTGCGGAGATAGCCATACCCTATGTATGTTAAAGAACACGCTGGATGGTCTTAACGGGAAACTATCCTTTGTTCTCCCAACGACTGTTCAGTGGGTCTCCTTCCCCCAACCTTCTCTGAGCCCTCTGGCCAGGTCCGGGTCCTTGTGACCTAGCTATTTCTGGTTACGAATGGCTAGATCTGGGTCCTTGTGACGTGGCCATTTAGCCCATTGTGTGCAATAAAACTGTCGCTCAGAGGAAAAACAACCCAGCCTATTCAATTCAATTGAATATCAAGCATTTTAAGAGTCTCACCAGCAGCATGGAAGGAGGGAAAGTTGTTTGGATTGGCTAAGAGTCTCACCAGCAGCATGGAAGGAGGGAAAGTTGTTTGGATTGGCTAAGAGTCTCACCAGCAGCATGGAAGGAGGGAAAGTTGTTTCGATTGGCTAAGAGTCTCACCAGCAGCATGGAAGGAGGGAAAGATGTTTGGATTGGCTAAGAGTCTCACCAGCAGCATGGAAGGAGGGAAAGTTGTTTGGATTGGCTAAGAGTCTCACCAGCAGTATGGAAGGAGGGAAAGTTGTTTGAATTGGCCATTGGTCCATCCCCAATGCTCCCCATCTCCAAATGACAAAAGGGCAACCATTATTGCAACAATGGGGGCCATGTTAAGTATTCCTGCTTCTTCGAAACTAAATCTCCATCTCGGCCAACAGTTCTAGGAAACAATGGTCAGCTGAGGGACCGTCGGGGATTTGAGACTCTACGCGTGACTCTGACTCCTTTCACGTGACGTGACAGAGCAGTCCGTTGGAGACGAAGGAGCATCGTCTTGGAGGTGAGGCAGGGAGTGACACTGCCACCTCAGGCTGAGTTTTAGCCTTGTTCTATAGGTCCTTGTGATGTACATGTCAATAAATTGGTGTGTATATATATATAAGTGTACTGTGATATTAATTCCACCAGGAGTCTTCCTCATCCTGAGAAGAGGTAAAAGCAAACGCGCCAATTTATACTCCTCGGCAGTTCACTCGGCAGCAGTCCAAGGAAGGAAGTTTATGAGCATCTCCAAAATTGTTTTTCCTGTATCTGGATCCTGCTTGTAATAGTCAAAGTGCCATACCCAATATTTTAGAGGGCGGGGGTGGCTCAGTCGGTAGCGCGCCAGGCTCGTAATCTGTAGTTCCCAGGTTCGAGTCCCACCTGGGTCAGCGTTGAGATTTATCTCCGCAAAATTCTCGCCCTGCCCACGGTCAGTAGGGGACACCGATGGTCTTGGAAAGGCCGCCGTACGTCGGATGGGACGTTAAGCCGTGGCCCCGTGTGCGGGAGAGCCATACCCTGTGCACGTTAAAGAACACGCTGGATGGCCTTGACGGGAGGATACCATCTGTCTCCCAACAGCTGTTACAGTGGGTCCCCTCCCACAACCTTCTTTGAGCCTTCGGGGTCCATGTGACCTGGCCATTTAGCCCATGGTGTGCAAAAAAGTGCCGCTCAGAGGTAAAACAACCAAAACAACCCAAACAACCCAACCCCTCTCCTAACCTTCTCTGAGCCTTCGGGGTCCATGTGACCTGGCCATTTAGCCCATGATGTGCAAAAAAGTGCCGCTCAGAGGCAAAACAACCCAACAACCCAACCCAATATTTTAGTCACGCCGCCACTGGTAAAAAGGCAGACATGACTGACTTTGAAAGGGAACTCATCGTTGGAGCGCGATGATCTGGAACATCCGTAACGGAAGTGATGGAACTCAGATGAAAATCACGGGGCAAAACATTCCGAAGTGTATGGAGAATGGTAATAGTTTAAAACAACGTCCACCAATCGTGGCAGATGAAGAAGGAAGAAAATTCTGACAGACGAGGACAGGGGTTTGTTGACACGAACTCTACGGCAAAACAACTACAGTAACAACAACTCTGCGTAGATTATATGTCAGTTGTTCTAACCGTCTCAGTTAAGACAATGGCGATTTACATATTTAAATATCGTTATGAGCTGGAGGTTCTGTGATGGAGTAATAATTCAGTGCGTCCAGATATAGAATCTAAGCTCTTAACCCTACCTATTAAATCAGATGTGAATCGCCAACTTCTTAGTTCAAATGTTTAGAGTTGGGTTGTTTTACCTCTGAGCGGCACTTTTTTGCACACCATGGGCTAAATGGCCAGGTCACATGGACCCCGAAGTCTCAGAGAGGGTTGGGGACCCACTGGAACAGCTGTTGGGAGACAGATGGTAGCTTCCCGTCAAGGCCATCCAGCGTGTTCTTTAACGTGCACCGGGTATGGCTCTCCCGCACACGGGGCCACGGTTTAACGTCCCATCCGACGGACGACGGCCTTTCCAAGCCCATCGGTGTCCCCTACTGACCGTGGACAGGGCGGGAAATTTTTGCGGAGATAAATCTCAACGCTGACCTAGCTGGGACTCGAACCTGGGAACTACAGATTACGAGCCTGGCGCGCTACCGACTGAGCCACCCCTGTCCCTTCAAATGTTTAGAGAAACCGGCTTTACAATCAATATATTTCACTTTAGCAATTTCTGAAATAGACAGAGCAGCTGGCACATCGCTATGAGATCCAACTGAAATGGCTAGGTCAAACAGCACATAACCAGATCACATTGAAACGGCCAGAACAGCTGGTGGTAAACCATGAGATCTAGGTGACGAATCGAAATTTTTTAACCCTTATCTAACGCCTAACATCACTTACTAAAGTGAATTCCTGATATCCTAAGGACACATTAGTCGCTTTTTTTTCTTTGAATTACTGCTCTATGTGACAGTTATGTGCACAAGTGGGGATAAAAGTCAGTCAGTTTATTCATGATTCCAAATTATCTAGTTTTGTCCAAATATTCTCTTTTTAAAATAATATCCGATTCAATTGCTTAAGAGGTGATGAATTTAGGACATGCTAAGTTACATACTAGAGAAAAAGAGGATTTGGGTTGGTTTACCTCTAAGCGGCACTTTTTTCACACCATGGGCTAAATGGCCAGGTCACATGGACCCCGAAGACTCAGAGAAGGTTGGGGGAGGGGATCCATTGGAACAGCTGTTGGGAGACAGATGGTAGCCTCCCGTCAAACCAACCAGCGTGTTCTTTAACGTGCACAGGGTATGGCTCTCCCACACACGGGGCCACGGTTTAACGTCCCATCCGACGGACGGCGGCCTTTCCAAGCTCATCGGTGTCCCCTACTGACCGTGGGCAGGGCATTTTTACGCGAGATAAATCTCAACGCTGACCGAGCTGGGACTCGAACCTGGGAACTACAGATTACGAGCCTGGCGCGCTACCGACTGAGCCACCCCCGCCCCTGAGAAAAAGAGGAACTGGAAATATTATTTTTAGAATGAGACATGACAAAGAATAAGATAGTGAGAGTAGTTTTGCGGTATTGAATAACTATGTTAAAGAAATATTATTTTCATGTTTATAGTTGTTATTAGTCTGTTGGTTTTTTAACATAAAAAAACACATCTGAACTTAAACGAAAAAAAGTGTTATAGTTCAAATCTACACGAATAGCTAATTCTTTTTGCATATATATTTTTTTCCTGTATAGTCTGATGCAATGTAAAACGTCAATTGCTCCAAACTGGAAAATCGGTGTCCGGAATTTAGCCCAGATAATGAGCTACCGAAGTGCTGGTGGCGGCAACTTGTGACGTGCTGGTAAACACGTGGTCCTTGTCTCACACCTGGGGACACACACAGTCATTGGCCCAGAGCTGAACCGGTTTAGGGAGTTGGCTTCTAATGTGTATCTCCAGTACATCAGGCAAAAGGATGCCCTGTGGCGAAAATAGCGCGAACCGGCCAGTGCTGTGAATGTATTAAAAAAAAAAATACCCCCTCAAGCAGCTGCTTGCCACAGAGGTCTGACAGGAGCCTGTCAGTTTATATGCCATTGTAGAAGATCTGAGAGGATGGCAAGACTTCAGCAGAAAAACAACACAATATATTAGGTCTCTGGAAATTAACTTCGTCTATGGTCGAAACATTGAGAAGGTCGAATTGGTATTGACCTAGGTGAAAAGAACTGGTGTATGACACAATCTTTTTAAAAAAGAAATCAACAGAACGGAAAAAGAGATTTTACTTTTATCCAAAACTTTGTTACATATAAATAAATACCCACTCAAGCAGCTGCTTGCCACAGATTGCCTGTCAGTTTATATGCCATAGTAGAAGGTCTGAGAGGATGGCAGGACCTCAGCAGAAAAACCACACAAACACCAATGCCTTATCCGGGGCTCGAACCCAGGTCCCTTAGATCAGTAGCCAAGAGCGCTAACCACTCGGCCACACACTATATTATCAAAAGCTTTGAAACAATTTCATGCTGTGTAAATAGAAAGCCAGATTCACAGCTCTCTACTTTGAAAAATGAGCTTTTCACTCAAAGCTGTCTCTGGAGTTCGATTGAGTCATCGCAAAGCTGTCTCTGGAGGTGAAATATGTTGAGTCATCGCAAAGCTGTCTCTGGAGGTGAAATATGTTGAGTCATCGCAAAGCTGTCTCTGGAGGTGAAATATGTTGAGTCATCGCAAAGCTGTCTCTGGAGGTGAAATATGTTGAGTCATCGCAAAGCTGTGTCTGGAGGTGAAATATGTCGAGTCATCGTAAAGCTGTCTCTGGAGGTGAAATATGTCGAGTCATCGCAAAGCTATCTCTGGAGGTGAAATATGTCGAGTCATCGTAAAGCTGTCTCTGGAGGTGAAATATGTCGAGTCATCGCAAAGCTACTTCTCTGGAGGTGAAATATGTCGAGTCATCGCAAAGCTGCCTCTGGAGGTGAAATATGCCGAGTTATCGCAAAGCTGTCTCTGGAGGTGAAATATGTCGAGTCATCGCAAAGCTGTCTCTGGAGGTGAAATATGTCGAGTCATCGCAAAGCTGTCTCTGGAGGTGAAATATGTTGAGTCATCGCAAAGCTGTCTGGAGGTGAAATATGTCGAGTCATCACAAAGCTGTCTCTGGAGGTGAAATATGTCGAGTCATCGCAAAGCTGTCTCTGGAGGTGAAATATATCGAGTCATCGCAAAGCTGTCTCTGGAGGTGAAATATGTCGAGTCATCGCAAAGCTGTCTCTGGAGGTGAAATATGCCGAGTTATCGCAAAGCTGTCTCTGAAGGTGAAATATGTCGAGTCATCGCAAAGCTGTCTCTGGAGGTGAAATATGTCGAGTCATCGTAAAGCTGTCTCTGGAGGTGAAATATGTTGAGTCATCACAAAGCTGTGTCTGGAGGTGAAATACGTCGAGTCATCACAAAGCTGTCTCTGGAGGTGAAATACGTCGAGTCATCGCAAAGCTGTCTCTGGAGGTGAAATATGTCGAGTCATCGCAAAGCTGTCCCTGGAGGTGAAATATGTCGAGTCATCGCAAAGCTGTCTCTGGAGGTGAAATATATCGAGTCATCGCAAAGCTGTCTCTGGAGGTGAAATATGTCGAGTCATCGCAAAGCTGTCTCTGGAGGTGAAATATGTCGAGTCATCGCAAAGCTGCCTCTGGAGGTGAAATATGCCTAGTTATCGCAAAGCTGTCTCTGGAGGTGAAATATGTCGAGTCATCGCAAAGCTGTCTCTGGAGGTGAAATATGTCGAGTCATCGCAAAGCTGTCTCTGGAGGTGAAATATGTCGAGTCATCGCAAAGCTGTGTCTGGAGGTGAAATATGTCGAGTCATCACAAAGCTGTCTCTGGAGGTGAAATATGTCGAGTCATCGCAAAGCTGTCTCTGGAGGTGAAATATGTCGAGTCATCGCAAAGCTGTCTCTGGAGGTGAAATATATCGAGTCATCGCAAAGCTGTCTCTGGAGGTGAAATATGTCGAGTCATCGCAAAGCTGTCTCTGGAGATGAAATATGTCGAGTCATCGCAAAGCTGTCTCTGGAGGTGAAATATGTCGAGTCATCGCAAAGCTGTGTCTGGAGGTGAAATATGTCGAGTCATCACAAAGCTGTCTCTGGAGGTGAAATATGTCGAGTCATCGCAAAGCTGTCTCTGGAGGTGAAATATGTCGAGTCATCGCAAAGCTGTCTCTGGAGGTGAAATATATCGAGTCATCGCAAAGCTGTCTCTGGAGGTGAAATATGTCGAGTCATCGCAAAGCTGTCTCTGGAGGTGAAATATGTCGAGTCATCGCAAAGCTGTCTCTGGAGATGAAATATGTCGAGTCATCGCAAAGCTGTCTCTGGAGATGAAATATGTCGAGTCATCGCAAAGCTGTCTCTGGAGATGAAATATGTCGAGTCATCGCAAAGCTGTCTCTGGAGGTGAAATATGTTGAGTCATCGCAAAGCTGTCTCTGGAGGTGAAATATGTCGAGTCATCACAAAGCTGTCTCTGGAGGTGAAATATGTCGAGTCATCACAAAGCTGTCTCTGGAGGTGAAATATGTCGAGTCATCGCAAAGCTGTCTCTGGAGGTGAAATATGTCGAGTCATCGCAAAGCTGTCTCTGGAGGTGAAATATGTCGAGTCATCGCAAAGCTGTCTCTGGAGGTGAAATATGTCGAGTCATCGCAAAGCTGTCTCTGGAGATGAAATATGTCGAGTCATCGCAAAGCTGTCTCTGGAGATGAAAATATGTCGAGTCATCGCAAAGCTGTCTCTGGAGGTGAAATATGTCGAGTCATCGCAAAGCTGTCTCTGGAGGTGAAATATGTCGAGTCATCACAAAGCTGTCTCTGGAGATGAAATATGTCGAGTCATCACAAAGCTGTCTCTGGAGGTGAAATATGTCGAGTCATCGCAAAGCTGTCTCTGGAGGTGAAATATGTCGAGTCATCGCAAAGCTGTCTCTGGAGGTGAAATATATCGAGTCATCGCAAAGCTGTCTCTGGAGGTGAAATATGTCGAGTCATCGCAAAGCTGTCTCTGGAGATGAAATATGTCGAGTCATCGCAAAGCTGTCTCTGGAGATGAAATATGTCGAGTCATCGCAAAGCTGTCTCTGGAGGTGAAATATGTTGAGTCATCGCAAAGCTGTGTCTGGAGGTGAAATATGTCGAGTCATCGTAAAGCTGTCTCTGGAGGTGAAATATGTTGATTGTAAAGCCAGTTCTCATTCAATCTCCAAATTTCGATTTTCCAACACTTATTTGTTTATTATTTAAAGAGTTTGTTACTCTTTTCTGAACATTTTCCCGCAAATTTCTAAAATTACATTTCTTTTTTGTGACCAATTTGAAATAACAGTTATTGTTTTCGTTTCAATTAATTTTCGAGCCAAATTCTTGTGACAAATATTTCTGAAATTCAAGATTTGAATAAATTAGATTGAGATATTTAATTTATCGTAGTGACAGTTTATCGTAAAACGCTTACACTAAAATCAGGAAGCTCTGAATGTTTCTTTCCAGTCACATAACGTGGAAATGTACAAATAATTATGGTAATAATTTTGGCCTCCAGAGTCTGTGATGGGTTTCGATTGGTCCTAAAATCAAGAGAAATATGTTTACTAAAGAAGAATATTTGATTACACTTTTGAACTGCTTTACACATAGAGGACTTTTATTATTCTATTGTATTTTTTAAAGGATCAAAGAACATGAAAAGCAATAGCACGACATTCATAGTATTTTTAATGTGCAAATTCATATTGTTATTCAATACTTGCTGAAGTATTTTCCTTTCGGCTTTTCAGCTTCATAGTGTCCAATGCTACAATATTAACTTCTCTGAAAATTAAGAGGGATTCTATAGAAATAAGCAAACAACGATAAAAATTTGATTATCATTCGTTCAAATTATTTCTCTTTAATAATTGTCCTTTCTTGAGACAGATTGTTTTCTGTTTTAACTTATACATGAAATGGTAAATCTTAAATATAGAGGAAAAATTGCCTTGAGTCTGGCAGGTTCGTAGCCGACCCATCTCAAGACACTCTTTATAGTTAAGATTGTTCACGGACTACAGGTTCTTATCAGTGTTTTATGGTTATTAAATGAAATGGTTAGCCTGCTAAAATGCAGTTCAGAAGGCATCGGCTGTTCACGCTGCGACATAGATGTTTGAATTGTTTTCTTAAACTAAGTTCTCCTGCTTCTTTCACCAGCGAAACAAACTGATTTCTGTTGTACAATTGAATTTTCCAAAAACGTTTTTCGAAAGAAAATAATTTTTATTCTCTTTTGAATGAAAGACGAGAAAGGGATTGCACGTTGGCGTCACACAGCTCAAATAGCGATAGGTTTCATAAGAAGTCCAACTCTGGAGAAGTTTGGCACCTTTCAAGAATATATTATATATATATACATATATTGATTTGTAGGCAGGGTAGAATTCAAGTTTAATGGCACCTATGGAAAAAAAATCAAAGTTGTGCCTCTTATATTTAAAATGTCAATAAATGCATGAGTGATTTCATAAAACACATGTTATATTAATTGTTTAAAAATATGATTTACGTTTATAAAAAAAATGCCTTTTTTTTATAGAAAACCCATTAAAAGTAATGGTAGGCTACAAAAAAACTATTACATATAGATTTTATAATGATTATTTTTGCTGCTATAAAAACATCATTGCACTAAGGAAAGAATAAGTAATTTTTAAATAGTTTTTCATGCTTTTTAGTCTGCAAAATCGTTAATGACATCATCAAAATTGGGGGCGGGGGTGGCTCAGTCGGTAGCGCGCCAGGCTCGTAATCTGTAGTTTCCAGGTTCGAGTCCCAGCTGGGTCAGCGTTGAGATTTATCTCCGCAAAATTCCCCGCCCTGCCCACGGTCAGTAGGGGACACCGATGGGCTTGGAAAGGCCGCCGTCCGTCGGATGGGACGTTAAGCCGTGGACCCGTGTGCGGGAGAGCCATACTCTGTGTATGTTAAAGAACACGCTGGATGGCCTTGACGGGAGGCTATCATCTGTCTCCCAACAGCTGTTCCAGTGGGTCCCTTCTCTGAGCCTTCGGGGTCCATGTGACCTGGCCATTTAGCCCATGGTGTGCAAAAAAGTGCCGCTCAGAGGTAAAACAACCCAACCCATCATCAAAATTTGTTTCTTGAAATAAATCACTTTCAACGGATAAAAATCATACTCGAAATATTTTTTCCATATTTTTTCCATATTTATATATATATTTATAAATGTAACAGTGCTAATGTGAGAAAATGTCATTTAGCACTTATGAGTGGGACCATATTGGTCACAGCGTAAATGCGTCTAAGTCTCTAGATCATAAAATATGCTACAATTTTGTATCTTACTAGAAAACAAATTATAAAATTTTTTTATTTAATATAGAAACAATCTATAATTTTAAATATAAACGATACTCGTAAGAAAACGGTAGATATACGTGTAAGAATGCTAAAAGGATTGAAAAAGATAGCCCTTACTTTAGAGAAGGGAAAACTGTAAAAGTTTCTAATAATTTCCCGAGAACCAGTGTGTTTTACATTGCTGAAAAAAATACTAACTGCGAAGAAGAACGAATGCGATGCAGAACAAGAATCTTAAAACAATAAGCAGAGGACGACTGGAATCATGGTTTTCATTTTTTCGTGAGAGATATTGTCTTGCTATTCAATTGAAGCGTAGACAGATGCGCAGAATCTTAAAATAGCTCGGAGGCGATAATTTATGACATACTTATTATCATTACATTTCTGTAGTAAACGGTGATGAACATTTATTCCCTTCAGCATATGATTATCAAAGAATGTAATAGTTGTTTGATATCATTAGAGTCAATACTACACCTCCATAACCTCACAATTTATATCAATATCATTAGCTGTCTGTATGGCATCAAGTACAGTCGCTCAAAAAAGTATCCGAACGCTATGGTTGATTTACAGAATTCAGAAAAAATATCTGGTGACACGAAGGGACTCACGTGACACGAAGGTTGCCAGATTACTAACTTCTAAAAAAAATCGTTGCCAGATATTTTTTCTTAATTCTCTAATCAACCGTAGCGTTCCGATACTTTTTTGAGCGACTGTAGATGCTCATATTATTTTAATACTAGATCGTGTGGGCTCACTCACGGAAATATTGAGCGTATGCAGTTACCGTTCACAGCAAACTGGAGCGTGTGCTGTAACTGCACACACTCCAGTTTACTGTGAACGGTAACTGGAGCGTGTACAGTTGCTGTACACGCTCCAGATATTTTTCCTGAATTCTGTAATCACGTGACACGAAGGTTGCCAGATCACTAATTTCTAAAAAAATCGTTGCCAGATATTTTTTTTGAATTCTGTAATCAACCATGGTGTTCGGATACTTTTTTGAGCGACTGTAGGTGGTCATATTATTTTGATACTAGATCGTGTGGGCTCACTCACGGAAATATTGAGCGTGTGCATCCAGTTTGCTGTGAACGGTAATTGGAGCGTGTACAGTTGCTGTACACGCTCCAGATATTTTTTCCTGAATTCTGTAATCACGTGACACGAAGTTGCCAGATCACTAACTTCTAAAAAAAATCGTTGCCAGATATTTTTTCTGAATTCTGTAATCAACCATAGCGTTCGGATACTTTTTGAGCGACTTTTAACTGGTAAAACGATTTTAATATAGATCACTTTCAGTCTCAGGTGATAAAAGTCACATTGGGAAATCAAATCGATGGCTCTAAATATGCAGATAATATAAATATTACGTATCGAACCATCCGACCATGTCGAGTGCCGATGTCAGCGAAGAACACGAAAGCGCGTCAGCAATGGGAACAGGAGCATCGACACTGGACCGTTGAAGACTGGAAATAGGTAGCTTGATTGGACGAATCAAGGTTCCTTTTGCATCATGCTGATAGAAGAATAAGAATTTGGTTCAAGCAACATGAGGCCATGAACCATCTTGTCTGATGTCAACAGTATAGGCCGGTGGTGGCCGTGTGATGGTGTGGGGAATGTGTTCCTGCCACACATTAGGTCCCCTGATACCCATCGAAGGACATCTGAACGCCCCGGCATATTTAAATATTGTTAGTCACCAAGTTCATCCCTTCATGGCTACCGTTTATCCTCACTCATAGACACTTTCAGCATGATAATGCATCTGCTCACAAAGCATATATCATCACGAAATGGTGATAATATATGCTTTGTGACGACGAGTTTTCCTTGCTTCATTGGCCTTCACGGTTCCCAGATCTAAATCCTATCGATCATCTTGGGGATAAGGTGGCAAGAGCTGTCCGCAGACAAAGATTGCGCCGCCGTCCAATTTTCAGAAACTGCGCGACACAATCATTTCTGCATAGTATACAACATTCCTGCACAACACATCCAGTATCTTCTACGTTCCGTGCTCCGACGAATTCGGGCTGTTCTGAAGGCCAAAGGAAGCGTAATACGCTATTATAGGTGCATCAAATAAACTGGTATCTCAGTATGATATGAAGCTAAAATTATACAAACACACCTGATTTGGATTTCAAAGCAGGTAGAGAAGTTTAAGATTTCGTGTAAGACGACCTGATTTGTGGGGGGGGGGGTCCGGCACCCACCTGGGTGCGTCCCTGTCACCTGTCACATATTTATTTCATACACTCAAATAGATTTGCTTTTCGACGAACTGAAAACAATTTCACTAGTATTTCCCATTACTTTACCGCCTACTGTTACATATGTAGTGAAAGAAAATTAACGAAAAGGTCAAATCTAATTGGAATTGTTTCAGCCTTTATTAAATTACTCAAATTTACTTAAAAGAGCAAAGCCTTTTCTTTTGAATCATTCTTCACTCATAGTAGTCTAGACTGCAATAATTACTTATATTTTTTTTTACTCTTTCTACAGTTATTATGCCATTTCCTTACATTGTTCAGAGCAAAGAATCAAGAAACGCGTTACAAAAGTTTTTCCTTGTCTAATAGATGTAATAAGATATTGAACAACATCGAGGGTAAAAGATCACAGTGACTGATCACACTTTTAAGCTGTCCTTAATTTGGATCGTTTGACGTTTGCCTCATCTAATTTTGTTGGACGAGGTTGATTCGCAATAAATGAAACATAATTGTATATTTTATTAAAATTATACATATATTAAATGCATAATAAACTTTATGTCACATTTAATTTTAGCAGTTGCTGCAAAATTTATTTAGTTCAAGATTGTTCCATCTTGAACTAAATAACAACAGCCCATTTGCAACAGCCCATTGCCAACAGCCCATTTGCAAATTCAGCAAAGCAGTTTAAGTACTTTAGTATTATTGTGTTAATTCCTATGAACATGCTCATAACTACATAACATAAAATATATAGTATAAAAATTGCCCATTTGCAAATTCAGCAAAGCAGTTTAAGTACTTTAGTATTATTGTGTTAATTCCTATGAACATGCTCATAACTACATAACATAAAATATATAGTATAAAAATTGCCCATTTGCAAATTCAGCAAAGCAGTTTAAGTACTTTAGTATTATTGTGTTAATTCCTATGAACATGCTCATAACTACATAACATAAAATATATAGTATAAAAATTGTACACAGTACATATCTGTAACAATAAAAGGAGATTATCTATATGCTTGTGGAAGCCATAACTCACTGGAAAGTCGTGGTAAATGCTCCAATTTTCTACACGTGTTAATGATCTTCATCCAGATTGCAGTGCCGAATTTCAAGGTTAAATTCAGAAAGGGGCTTTCTAGATTCAAAAATATTTATCATTCTAATCCTACGGGAAATTGTAATCGGTGCCAAATCTATTGTTGCCATTCACTGCTCCTTAACTGTGAACGTAAGAGTCAAGCTTAAATCTGGGCCGTTGCCAGATCCCCACATTCACAAAGGACTTATTATTTTAAAGCGTTCCATTGCAAGTAGGAACCATTGAGGAAGTAATACTAGAGACAGGACTACGATTCCCGTAGCATTGACCGCCATGATCACAGACGGCTGTGTCTGCCGACTGCTTAGTGAGGAAAGATACCCATGATGCCTTGCGAATTGACTGCGAAGAACGATGGGGCTATTTAAAAAGGCTTAACAAATGATTTAAATGTGGCAGAACTTTGCTGTTTTTTGTTTTTTATTTCAATGAGGTTATTCTAATGTAGTAATTAAAGCAAAATAGATTTAATTAATACATACTGAATAGATTTAATTAATACACATTTTTTTATATCGGATGGAAAACGAAGACGCTGGAAACTACCTCTCTTTCAAATCGAGGTTTTGTATGAAAATTAAAAAAAAATTCTATATGTTCTTAATATGTGATTAAAGCTGAACTAAATTGACTTTAATTTGAGTCCGTTTAAAACAGGAACAATGGTAAACATATTTTAAAATCTAATAAATTTAATTCCATATGATTAATATTTCTTATTGTAATAAATTGTGCAAAAACATTATTTTAATTTCATGTTAATTCAGGCTTTAAATCATCTACTTTACATATGCAAATATTATTAGTTTCATATATTAAAAAATTTGTGAATTACATTCGACTTAGACAGAAAGGTATATTGAAAAGTTGACAACCCTTTATTTTTAAATCCCTTAGTTTAACAATTTCAATTTTTAATTTATCACAAAGAACACATCTTGTAATTTTCGAAAAGTACTAATCTATGAAATATCAAATTACTTCCTTTACAGCATTTGTTTTTGCATCCGTACGCGAATCATGAAGTAGGCATTTCACTGTTGACTTATTAAAAACACCCAACTTTCGCCTCACTATCGACTAGGCTTAATATCTGTACGTGTTCATGGCGTACGTTGCCAATCCTGTCTCTAGTAATATTACTTCAATGGTAGGAACTTGATTTTTTTTAACCCAACACTGGTCACACAGGAGCAAACGGGGTGCGAAATGTGGGTGTGTACGATCCACAGGGTGGGAACCATAGGGTACCAAAATATGTCCGAAACATAAATCGCGATAGTTTGCGACTAAGTCGGGGGCGTGCGCTGATTTCATCAACAACCTGAACAATGCCGGGCAATTCTTTGTGTTGAATCTGTGCTAAAGATTCGGCCGGGGGGGGGGGGGAAGCATTGTTCCCAAAACCAACGTATAGTGCAAAAGAGAATATTAAGATTAAAAGTGAAACCCGGGCAGCGCCTGTTGCCATTCAGCAATTGTGAAATATAACGAATATTTTTACTTTTTCTGTCTGTACTCTTTATATCTGAAAAATATACTTACAGAATTATTTCATCTACTGACGTTCCATGTGTTTGCAGCATGAAACTGAGAAGTGCAAAATTTTGGTTACCATTACCTATATCCAAGAGCATTTTTGAACTCATCAATGAACACTAAATCAATAAAGTATTTTTTGAACATTCTCATGAAATGTTAACAGAAAGCCTAATTCGAAATTCTTCTCTCCTAAAGCAAGCTTTTTATGGAAACATCAGACTGAAAACGATCTTGTGTTAAATCTACCAACATCTTGAATTTTAAGATATTCTTTCAGTATTTAAAGTTTATGGAAGCTACACGAGGTTGTTTCTAATATAGTATACTATTTGAAGATTTTTCAATTATATCAATATCCCAGTTCATTTAGTTTCGCTATTGCTTTGCCAGCACTTAGGGATGTAATTCTCAATTTCGGCGCCAATTCTGACACTTGTATCATCTGCTACACCGCCTTTTCGTTTCACTAACATCCACTCATCTCTCTACCTATTTCAACTCATTCAAGTCACGTCAGAAATCAGGCAAATGCACATGTAACATTTAGTGTAGAGGCTCTTAAATTGTGATCTACGGAGGATATCAAAATGCTTAGTAATACTTAAGCAGTACAGATACTTCAAAGCTGAAGAAATTCTCAATATCCTTCAACTTAGAAATATTTATATTGGTTTGGTAACACTTCGGGCGAATAGCCATCTAAGCTTAGGTACTAATTTGGGTGGATACACATATTTATACGGACCTCATTTCCGTCTAAATGTGGGTATCCGCCATGTTTACTGAGGAAATTTTACATACATACATACATACATACATACATACATACATACATACATACATACAACCTTATGCAAGCATGAGCTACGGAGGTACAACCAGACTGTGTAATTTTCCTCTCCAAATGTATCTGTTCTGAGCTACTGCTGTTGCATTTAGCCCCTCTAGGTCAATTTTAGAAAGGTCCTGTTTGACATTGTATGCCCTTCGCATCCTAGGTCTCCCCTTTTTTCTGACACTTTTAGGCACATTGTTCATAATTCTGTTTGCCAATATGCAATAATGCATACGGGCAACCAACACAGTCTCTCTCTCTGCACAATGTGCTGCTAAAAAGAGGCTGATGACTCCTTCTAACCTCATCATTATTTACAAAGCCGAACTACCTAATGCCCAAGATACTGCGTAAGCATCTAGAATCAAAGGTATCAAGTTTCTTGTTATTCTGCTTACAAAGAGTCCATGTTTCGCTTCCATAACTAACCTTAGAAAGAATTAAACTATTATACAGTCAAATTTTAGTCTTTAGGTGTACACGCCTATTTTTCCACACTCTCCATAGATTCTTAAAAGTCCCAGCGGCAATCCCTGTTCTTCTATTTATCTCATGCCGCACATCACCAGTATGTTACGTAGCTCCCAAGATAATTAAACTGAGACACTTGCTCAAGAGTGCAGTCATTTAAAGCAACTGAAGCACCATCTGTCTGACCAATTTTCATCACTTTAGTTTTTTCTCTGTTTATCACCAAACCTACTTTATTACCATTCTCGTGAACAGCTTGAATAAAAGAGTTCATCTCATCAATATCATTAGCCAACAAGGCCAAATCATCTGCATAATCTAAATCAGAAATTTTTAAATCTCTAGACCATTTAAGGCCAAAATCTTTCCCTTGCAAAGAATTTCGCATTACATAATCAATAACAAAAGAGAAAAAGGAGATAAAATGTACCCTTGTCCACTAGCACTGTAATAAAGTTTAAGAAGTGCTGATTTAATATGTAGCTGTACAATTTTGTATATTCATGTTATTTTCCTCCTTACTGTATGTAATATATTTTTATTTGTAATTTTGTTACATATATGCATTTTTCCTCTATGTTTAGTAATATTATCCTTTATTGAATTGTATTTGATGAAATTACCTAAAATTTCAATACGGAGTATGGAGTGCAAGAACATATTCAGGTAATTAGCCAAGTGCGAAAAAATCCGCCTATCCCCTTCCAAGGAGAAACGCGGGATCTCATGGTTATGGAGGCGGATGGTGTGGATATCTTCACAGTCGCATGATTGCTACAAAATGACTGTCACTGTTAGTAAGATTTATTCTTCCGCATCTCAAGTATTTTGCTCATTTCGTATGGGAAGTAATGTTTTATAAATTTCATCTATAAATTCTATTTTCGTCGCAATTTTCAGGAATGTAACCCCGACGCAAATAGACATTGGTAAATGGACCGTTCCATGGCTGAGTGGTTAGCACGCTTAGCTACTGATCCAAGGGACTTGGATTCAAGCCCCGGTGTAAGGCATGGATATTTGTGCTGTCTTTCTGCTGAGGTCCTGCCAAACTCACAGACCTTCTACTGTGACGTATAAACTGACAGGCTCCTGTCAGACCTCTATAAATATTTCCTCAAGCAGCTGCTTGAGGAAATATTTATATTTTATTTTCATTTATAGTAATAGAAAGGAGAAAGGAGAAAGTAATATCGGATTATAGAATATTTTACAATTATTATTAATATTACAATACTGCTTTTGCAATTTTTTATGCAAAATAAGAGAAATTGCAATATTTAATATGAAACAGAGTTCTTGTGAATATTATAAAACACTTATTACAAACATCTAGAAAAAGATTATCGATGAAGCGGCGGAATCGCTTGCTTGAACGATTCTCGCCATTCTCTTTTGACTCTTCTGATCCACAAGCTGTTTTCATCCACAGCTTTTTCGTCCATTCCATTCTCGGTAATCTCTTGAAACTGTTGTGCATGAAACACTAACAATATTCAAATATGCTGCCCAGAAGGGTGGCCGTTTGAGAGATGCTATAGTAATATCCGGCATGCCTAGCACCAACTATCATACCACGTTCAAAGTCGCTCATTTTGACCACCTGACGCTCAATCCAATTCTAACTGATGCCCGAAAGAGCTGGTCTGCCTGATTTATACTGCACGTCTTGGTCACGCCATGTATTACGTGTTGGAAGAAACTATTTATGTGACGAGGAATGGTATGCCTAATAAATTGACGTCTCAGTGTATATGTCCAACACTAAAAGTAGCTATATGAAAAAACAACTATAAAGTTTTATTCCATATAAAATAAAATTTTAATCTTTCCTGTCAGGTGAAATATTTTAGTAATTGAGAAACTGTTCATGTCTTATTCTCGGACCCCTCCCTCCAAAACTAAATTCCCCTACCCACCCCTAAACCAAATTTTCGGATCCCCTCGAAACTAAATTTCCTGAACCCCTTACCCCATCCCCGTAATTAAATCAGGGGTACGTGCCTGGCAAGCGATTCCTTCTTCCTACGATTCGAAGCAACGGGTTTTACTAGATAATGAAAACATAGTTATGCATGTCCGGATATGAGGGTTGGGTTGGGTTGTTTTACCTCTGAGCGGCACTTTTTTGCACACCATGGGTTAAATGGCCAGGTCACAAGGACCCCGAAGGCTCAGAGAAGGTTGGGGGAGGGGACCCACTGGAACAGCTGTTGGGAGACAGATGGTAGCCTCACATCAAGTTGGGTTGTTTTATCTCTGAGCGGCACTTTTTTGCACACCATGAGCTACTGTACAGTAACGATAAATAAAAAAAAAAATCAAAAATATTCCCTCAGGCAGGTGTATGCCACAGGAGCCTATCAGTTTATACGGCACAGTAGAAGGTCTGTGAGGATGGCGGGACCTCAACAGAAAAACAATACAAACATCCGTGCTTTACCCGGCATTCGAACTCAGGTTAATGAAAAAGAATTAGAAATGAGATAATATCATACAGAAAAGTGAGTTTGGACAAAATGCTCGAGTAGGTCTTCTCTGTTTTTAAAGTTATTGCTTAAGGGGAGAAATTTACCAATCTCTGTTGCCATTTATTAGGAACTCGATTATCGCGTTGATGAGGGATTCTTTGAATGCTATTTGGTTTCCGTCTATAGCTAATGCAGGATATATAGGAATACCCCTGGCATTATGTTGTTTCCTCATATGCTGATATACTGTTGAGAAGCCAACATTTGCAAGTACCTAGTTTTAAAAATATCCTAAATATTTTCGTTAAAACAATAGCCAACTTCGTATTTAATAGGGTATATATATTTGCATTTGACATATTAAGGATTTTTAGCTACATAAAATGTGGAATGGAGGCAAATCTGTCACAGAGTAACTAAAGGAGGATAAACCTAAACCAAGTTTTAGCCATTTTTTAATCATTAATCAAAACCAAAATATTCGGCCTCTCTGATCTTTACCTAAAATTTTTAATCAATAATGAAATATTCTTGTATTCGACCTCCTAGTTCATATTTTGATATTTCTGATTTATCTTCATTTGCTAGGAGTCAGAACAGAAATTAAGAACTCAGTACAATAATGACACTCAGTACATCATGGGGATCGGCAAAGCAATCCCTCTGAAAAATTTATCTAAAAATTCATTTGTAATGAATAATAATTATTGTATATAAGAATGAATTTACACGAATAATAATTAGGGGATGTTTCTAAACTATCCTCTAGTTCTCCTGCGAAGTGCAAGGTAGAGTTGTCGAGATAGCAGAATTGTTAGGTATGTCTACCAAACATCATTAATCGGAAGAGGTGAGGTGGCGAGCTACATGTCGGCTCGAGGTAAGTCAAAGTGAAGAAGATACTCCACATGACGTAATGTGAGTCGTTCAGTGGTGCCTAGACTTTGGCAGAAATTCCAACAAGTCTGGATATGCTGCGGATCAGCGACACATCTCTATTTCATCTACATTGGTTTCCATAAATTAAAGAACAACCTGAAAACCCGTTAAATCTGCTGCATGTGAATCGGAAGAAATATAAAACTGTGAGTAAGGATAACAGTTGAAAAATGGAATAAAAGTTTTAAATCTGAAAATTATATACGATTGCAGACATGTGGTAAATAGGTGAAGGTCAACTGAGATATTACCAAGTGGTATTTTATACAGTTTATGCGCTCAGAGGAACAGGTGGCTGCAAAGATCTTCATGTGTTTCCAATAGAGTCAACGTCACGAGTATATCCAGACGATTCAGTACTGGACAACTATAGGCAAAAACCCCAAGGTAAAACTGGTATCTGGTGTTATGCGCTCAGAGGAACAGGATTGCAACACCTTCTCTAATGCAACTGGATCTCGCAGCAGCAGATGGAACTGATACATCCGTTAATACCATACGAAGACTGTGGTATGCCTGTACAGTCGCTCAAAAAAGTATCCGAACACTATGGTTGATTACAGAATTCAGAAAAAATATCTGGCAACGATTTTTTTTAGAAATTAGTGAACTGGCAACCTTCGTGTCACGTGATTACAGAATTCAGGAAAAATATCTGGAGCGTGTACAGCAACTGTACACGCTCCAGTCACGTTCAGTTACCGCAAACTGGAGCGTGTGCAGTAACTGCACACGCTCAATATTTCCGTGAGTGAGCCCACACGATCCAGGTCTTTGTGAGCTCACAGATCCAATGTGCTGTGATTATTAACCGCAACCGCTGCAGTTTGCTGTGAACGGTAACTCAACCGTAATGTTCAGATACTTTTTTAATATATACAATGCGTATGAATATATAATGCAATGAATATGGAGCGTGTGCAGTTACCGTTCACAGCAAACTGGAGCGGTTGCGGTTAATGTTCGCAGCACTTTGGATCGTGTGAGCTCACAAAGACCTAGATCGTGTGGGCTCACTCACGGAAATATTAAGCGTGTGCAGTTACCTTTCACAGCAAACTGGAGCGGTTGCGGTTAATGTTCACAGCACATTGGATCGTGTGAGCTCACAAAGACCTAGATCGTGTGGGTTCACTCACGGAAATATTGAGCGTGTGCAGTTACCGTTCACAGCAAATTGGAGCGTGTGCATCCAGTTTGCTGTGAACGGTAACTGGAGCGTGTACAGTTGCTGTACACGCTCCAGATTTTTTTCCTGATTTCTGTAATCACGTGACACGAAGGTTCCCAGATCACTAATTTCTAAAAAAATCGTTGCCAGATATTTTTTCTGAATTCAGTAGTCAACCATAGTGTTTGGATACCTTTTTGAGCGACTGTACCTGTGCCGACAATGCTCAACAAAGAATTAGGAAGTACTTTTGATGTCGTTCTACGTACAAGGGAAAATCTACGCAGAACACTGTTTCTCCTCCAAAGCATGTCGAAACTCCGAGGGGCTTTGGGAGCGGGATTCATGGGAGCAATCTTCTTCCAAGAGCATCCTATGCACGTTCTATCGGATTTAGGTCGGGAAACAGGAATGGACACTCCATAACAAAGTGCATCTGCATAAGGTAGCCCAAAGGGGTCTAATATTTCATCATTGCATCTGCGTATGGTGACGTAGTCTGTCGGAAGCACATGAAGATCTTTGCAGCCACCTGAAGAGATCCCTCCCCAAACCATGATACTACCGCCATCTCAGTTGTCCCGTTCACGGATATTTGTGTCATGATATAGCGTTTCTATTCCCTCCATATCAATTGACCCCACGAAAATCAGTGAAGGTCAAATTTCGACTCATCCGTGAAAAGCATGGACCGTCATTGTTCCTGAATCCAGTTGCCTGATGTTGCTTGAGGGGGTATTAGTGGTTAGCGCGCTTGGCTACTGATCTAAGGGACCTGGGTTCGAGCCCCGGATAAGGCATGGATGTTGGTGTTGTTTTCTGCTGAGGTCCTGCCATCCTCACAGACCTTCTACTGTGGCATATAAACTGACAGGCTCCTGTCAGACCTCTGTGGCAAGCAGCTGCTTGAGGGGATATTAGTGGTTAGCGCGCTTGGCTACTGATCTAAGGGACCTGGGTTCGAGCCCCGGGTAAGGCATGGATGTTGGTGTTGTTTTCTGCTGAGGTCCTGCCATCCTCACAGACCTTCTGCTGTGGCATATAAACTGACAGGCTCCTGTCAGATCTCTGTGGCAAGCAGCTGCTTGAGGGGGTATTAGTGGTTAGCGCGCTTGGCTACTGATCTAAGGGACCTGGGTTCGAGCCCCGGGTAAGGCATGGATGTTGGTGTTGTTTTCTGCTGAGGTCCTGCCATCCTCACAGACCTTCTACTGTGGCATATAAACTGACAGTCTCCTGTCAGACCTCTGTGGCAAGCAGCTGCTTGAGGGGGTATTAGTGGTTAGCGCGCTTGGCTACTGATCTAAGGGACCTGGGTTCGAGCCCCGGGTAAGGCATGGATGTTGGTGTTGTTTTCTGCTGAGGTCCTGCCATCCTCACAGACCTTCTACTGTGGCATATAAACTGACAGGCTCCTGTCAGACCTCTGTGGCAAGCAGCTGCTTGGGGAGGGGGGGGGGGGTATTATTTATTAATATAGATGAAATAGAGATGTGTGGCTGATTCGCAGTGCCCCTCTCGCTTGAGTCATTAAACTGACTGTTCAGCATGCTAATCCTTCAAGAGTTGCCGTTCTATCCCTCTTCTATTCTGTTGAGCTGTTAAATGCCACAATGTCTGTGTGGAGGTGCTGCCACATCAGTAACGTTATGGGACCAGATATCTGTGGCGGGGAAAACACGAACCAGACACTGGAGGGTTAAAACGCTGTCTTTCATTATTCCCAAGTAATAAACATTACATAGCGAATAAGATAGTAAAGATATAAGATAAAAAAAATAAGGCCGTATAATGTAGGTAATTTAATGACAAACAAGCATTGAAAAATATGAATTGCTATACTTTTCAAATGTATATTTAGCGGACTCTTTATTGTGCACAATTCCATGTTAAGTCAATAGCAACTCAGATAAGGAACTCAGCAACTTGTGTAATAAGTTTTTTTTATGAAAAAATGTGACTGAAGATAATTTAAAGAGCTCAATAAAATCTGTTTCACTCTCGACTTCCAAAATTATTCTTTCGTTATTTAAAGCCTTACGGAAATTGGGATATTTAACAGAAACAATACCAATTTAAATAATTGCTTTGAAGAATTAATAGAAAATTTTACTAAAGCTATAACCGTTGTACTAAATTTTACTGACTACTACTAATTGCTAAACATGAGTACCCGTATAAGATACGACGCAGAATTGAACTAAAAATGGTATGCAAAACAAGGCTCAGTTTTGCAGTTCACGAAATAATTATGCTAAATTTTCACCAATTCCGAATGACCTTTTGGAGAATGAGCTAAATGTTTAATTCAATTCAATTCAAAAACTTCACAGGGATTGGGAGGTCCTTCTTCAGACTTTCCCATGTAATATTTTGTTTTCTTATAGGTATTATGTATTTTTATATGTATTTTTTTCCCAAAGGTTGTTTTTTCTCTTATCCTTTAAGAGAGTAATTTTTTAATTAAATTTTTTTTCCTTCATTTTTTTTTTGTACATACAATTTGTTTTTCATATATATATATTTTTTAAGTATTTTTTTATAGATTATTCCATATGTTTGTTGTTTTGAGGAAGTCAAGTAAGAAGTCAAATATTTTAATTTGAGTTTGTAAGATAGGATGGTTTAAAATAGAGTTTAAAGTAAAATCATTTATATCTAAGCTTTCAAGATTTCAAAAAAAGTTTTCCTTTGAGTATTATATTTTTCACAATTTAAAATTATGTGGGAAGAATTTTCAATTAGATTACATTTTGGACATTTAGGGGAGTTGCTTAAATTAAGTAAAAATTTTGATTTATTTAAAAATATGGTATCAGTTCTTAAACGAAAAATAATTTTGGATTACTAAATGTTTAAACTTCCAAAACTCTTT
Organism: Ryuthela nishihirai; assembly: GCA_038380435.1. Classification (NCBI taxonomy): domain Eukaryota; kingdom Metazoa; phylum Arthropoda; class Arachnida; order Araneae; family Heptathelidae; genus Ryuthela; species Ryuthela nishihirai. Next base: position 39,611,454 of record JAWZYU010000011.1, on the reverse strand, counting down.
AAATACTGAACGCATATTGCTGGAAATCGAAGGTGGCATAGATTTAATAGAGATCTTTAAATTATCTTGGGTCCCAATTTTTCATAAAGAGCTTATTAAAAAATTTACTAAGTTCTGCACCTGAGTTACTACTGACATAACATGGCAAATGATAAAGTGACCGCTGAGTGTCTATGTGTATATCATATCTAAAATTGCCACGAAATTAATAACTTAAAATATTGTTTTTAATATAATGTAGGTAATTTATTGACATACAAGCTTTGAAAAATATGAATAGCTATATTTTTCAAAAATATACTCAGCGAACTTAATAGCATCATTTGATTGCAAGAGCATACCTGACATTTCATGTTACTAAACTGAGCAACGCCTATTAGTGATGTAATGGACTGATTTATAAAAAAAATTGAAGGTCAGAGAGGTTTAAAGATTATTAGAATTGCTATTCGGCACAGGAGCATACTGCTGTATTTACCGATAGCGGAATTATTTTTGTATAATATACCAGCTCGGAGGCGAATTATGTTGACAACTATGGGTCTACGATGTGATCTAACTATGTGATTATAACTTCATTTATCGAGAGATGGCGGCGATGACGTCATCACTATTGTAACAGTTGTCCAGAAATAGTTCTTATAATAAATCCTCCTCCGTAATATGTTATATACATATATTTAAGCGATGATGTGCAAATCAGTTAACAACATCTGTTATGATCAACTGGAAATGTGAAATGTAAATTGTTTTGAACGGCAAAATTATTTTACTCATGCCTCTCCTATCAAAATCAAGCTGACAATCAAAAGAAAGGAAAGTTAAATTGGATTTTCTGTAGTTATTGTTATAAAAATTTTGAGATCGAAGTTGTGTTTGACATCCACTTAAAATAGTAAGACCTCTAGCAATTCTTAAATTCTGAATCCGTCCTTTTTACTGAAATTTAGCTTCCAGTTTATTGCATTATCTCCTCAAGGCGAAATAATATATGAGAGTTACTCATTATTCTTAAGGGCTACTTAAATTGCTTTAAATAATGGAACGAAATCTCGAATTTTTTTATTTTAAAACATATTGGCGTCACACTTGGAAAAGTACACCGTTTCCATTTTGCAGAGTTCCAGAAAGATAAGCCACTTGTTATGATATTTAATAAGATTAAAGTATTAATAATCTCTGTTTCACAAAAATCAATAAATTGAATTTAAGTTAACATTATAAATAACGTAATGAAATTCTAAACTTATCGAAATGATTTTGTTGCTGTTAGGTTAAAGTAGTATAATAAAATGGGTTTGTTCTACGTTTTTGCACTCACATGTATGCCTAGTGTTTGTTGAATATTTCCATCCACAATTTTATTGAGAGAAACCAATCGTGAAATTTTTTTTGTGTTTTCAGACTCGTAAATATCTTCTTCGAAATACACAATATTGTCGCAATTTCATTTGCACGGAATGTATTCCGGAATAAAAATCCTTTTTTAGTCGCAATTGAAATTGAATTTAACTACGTAAAAAATTAGGGTTACCCCTCCTAAAGGTCTAATTCAGGAGATTTACTTAAACTTAGCTACCAATTTATTGAAACCTGAAATATATTCTACGAAATAATTTTATGAGATTATGATTCACTTAAAAAAACGCCAAGATGTGCAATAAAAGTTTTTAGTGTTACAGCTTCAAAACCATTGCTTCAGACTTAGGTTAATAAAAGTTATCAGGACAGATAGTTTAATACATATAAAATGGTCTACGAAATATTTAATGAAATAAATCGTAATATATATATATATACAGTCGTATCAGAATAATATGACCACCTACCATACGTATACTATGGTGGTGGTCTTATTATTCTGGTACGAGTGTGTATATATTTCGTGGAATTTTATATAATGTTTCACTATCAAAGGGACCTGGATTCGAGCCCCGGATAAGGCATGGATATATGTGCGTTTTTCTGCTGAGGGCTTGCCATCCTCTCAGACCTTCTACTATGGCATATAAACTGACAGGCTCCTGTCAGACCTCTGTGGCAAGCAGCTGCTTGAGGGGATATATATAGTATTTTAACTGTAATACGTATAAAACCATAAGATTTATAATAATCTACGATATGTAAATACCTGAAAACGAAGTCGGACTACTATTGGGTTAAAATTACTGATATGACATTTAAAAGCCAGGTAGAAGAACCAATCAGAGTAAAGGGTTGGGTTGTTTTACCTCTGAACGGCACTTTTTTGCACACAATGGGCTAAATGGCCAGATCACATGGACCCCGAAGGCTCAGAGAAGGTTGGGGCAGGGGACCCACTGGAACAGCTGTTGGGAGACAGATGGTAGCCTCCCGTCAAGGCCATCCAGTGTGTTCTTTAACGTGTGCAGGGTATGTCTCTCCCGCACACGGGCCACGGCTTAACGTCCCATCCGACGGACGACGGCCTTTCCAAGCCCATCGGTGTCCCCTACTGACCGTGGGCAGGGCGGGGAATTTTGCGGAGATCAATCTCGACGCTGACCCAGCTGGGACTTGAACCTGGGAACTACAGATTACGAGCCTGGCGCGCTACCGACTGAGCCACCCTCGCCCCTCAGAGGAAAAGAACCTGCTTTGTGGTAACACAAAGTTGAAGCAAATGCTGTCATTTTTAATAAACAGAGTATGGTATTAAGTAGCAGGTGTATTGATTCAGCAAATATTAAATTGGAAAATGATAGTTTCAGTGCGAAAGTGTCGTATTTCAAACTTTCTAATCATTGAGTGTTTTGATCTAATTTAAGAAGGTAAGCAAGAAATCCTGGTGAAGATAAGGACGATTTCTCACCCTTCATAGTGATAAAGCAATATTAAAACGTGAGACTTACGGAGAGATTTCACAGAGATTCCGCGAATGTTTGAGCTAATGCAAAAAATGGGAATTAAGTCAGATTGTATTGATGTTGTACATTTCTTTTGAAGGATCTTTGTGAGAGATGGTGTAAATTGTTACATGAAATACTAAGAAATTTTGAACGCAGCCTCCTTCGGTCAGCTAATACTTCTCTCCTACTTCAGATCGGAAAAGGTTCAGGTGGGAAAATAAACAACGGCAAAACTCTTGTTTCGTGAGAACATCCCAAAGTTGCTGTAATCCTTAACTCAATGGGGCGGGGGTGGCTCAGTCGGTAGCGCGCCAGGCTCGTAATCTGTAGTTCCCAGGTTCGAGTCCCAGCTGGGTCAGCGTTGAGATTTATCTCCGCAAAATTCCCCCCCCTGCCCACGGTCAGTAGGGGACACCGATGGGCTTGGAAAGGCCGCCGTCCGTCGGATGGGACATTAAGCCGTGGCCCCGTGTGCGGGAGAGCCATACCCTGTGCACGTTAAAGAACACGCTGGATGGTCTTGACGGGAAGTTACCATCTGTCTCCCAACAGCTGTTCCAGTGGATCCCCTCCCCCAACCTTCTCTGAGCCTTCGGGGTCCATGTGACCTGGCCATTTAGCCCATGGTGTGCAAAAAAGTGCCGCTCAGAGGTAAAACAACCTTAACTCAATTAAACTCCACCAGAAATATATCATAAAAGCTCCTGAAACGTGGAAAAAGCCACGTTTCCGCCTGAACGTGGGAAAAGCCACGTTCAGGCGGACGTTCCTGAAACAGTGGACAGGTTCCTGAAACGGCGGACAGTTTCCCTAAACTGAAACTTCCGGAAACAGGCGGACAGGTTCCTGAAACGTGGAAAAAGCCACGTTTCAGGCGGAACGTTTTCCACGTTTCCGCCTGAAACGTGGAAAAGATATTCTCCACGTTTCAGGCGTTCATTTAACCTCAACTTATTACAGTCGACCCAGTGAAATTTCTCCTTTTTTTTGTGTGTGTGTGTGGGGGGGGGGGGGGGGTGGAAAGAGGTAACACAATTTAAAGTAGCCAAATTGCGTACGATATACTTGTTGCGCTCTCCATTCCTCTTGCAATTCCTCTTCGTTTCGGGGAAGAACCTTACGTTCTTTCAGTTATGACAAATATATATGCCGAACAATTATTGGCCAAACAAACGTAGAGATAATCACTAAAATATATTGCACATTTAGTATGAAAGGGAAACTCAATTCAGGACACGATTCCACAAGCATAAAATTCAGAATTAAAATGTGTTATGTGTTGAGTGTATTTCATATGTGAAAGGGAAGATTCTATTCCTCAAGATGCTGTAGATATTTATCAAACAAAAACGCTTAAAACAACTGTAGCTTAAAGGACATAAATGAGCCAAAAGTTGTAATTAGACATACATATATATTTTTATTGCAATAAAATTGTTACTTGGCTATCATGGAATTCTTTGGCGACATGACAGACTTCTTGTTTAAGAGGAGGTAGAATGTGTAGATCTTCCTAAAAACCCTAAACTCCTATTAACGCCCAGCATGCTTTGCCCATAATACGGCATAGGTTAGAAGAAATTTGGGTATAGCATTTTTTACACTTATGATGTTATTCGCATGAAATGGATTGCTAACTGTTACAGAAGAACCTTACATCTGTGGAGGGGGGGGGGGGGGGGGGGGCTCAGTCGGTAGCGCGCCAGGCTCGTAATCTGTAGTTCCCAGGTTCGAGTCCCAGCTGGATCAGCGTTGAGATTGATCTCCGCAAAATTGCCCGCCCTGCCCACGGTCAGTAGGGGACACCGATGGGCTTGGAAAGGCCGCCCCGTCGGATGGAACGTTAAGCCGTAGCTCCGTGTGCGGGAGAGCCATATCCTGTGCACGTTAAAGAACACGCTGGATGGCCTTGACAGGAGTAACCATCTGTCTCCCAACAGCTGTTCCAGTGGGTCCCCTCCCCCAACCTTCTCTGAGCCTTCGGGGTCCCTGTGACCTGGCCATTTAGCCCATGGTGTGCAAAAAAGTGCCGCTCAGAGGTAAAACAACCCAACCCAACACGTTTCCAGGGGGTATGTGAAGCATAAACGGTTGAGAACCACTGCTCTAGAGCTACTGTACTATGTTCAGCCCTTTAAGTCAAGATGTCAAACTCTCACAAGGGCATGCCAAACCATCAAGACCACTTGACCAGCAGTCGAAATTTCATTGAGACCACAGGGACAGTGCATCAGATTGTTTTCTGGTTGGTTTCGTAAAAAAAAAATGAACAAAGATTAAAAAAATCCAATACAAATGTAAAATTGCTTCCATATTCTTACTAGAGAACAATGAAAATTATATAAGTAAAAATTGAAAATATTCAAAAAAAAGACATTTGTGAGAAAGTCACTCTTTTCGCCAAAAGTTACTCTCGCCGATGAGTGGGATTCGAACCCACGCCTCCCAGTTTCTCTATCCACTAAGCTATCACCAGGAAAAATGACGGAGATGGTGACGGCTTAGTGGATAGAGAAACTGGGAGGCGTGGGTTCGAATCCCACTCATAGGCGAAGCTCAGCTTTTTCACAAAAGTATTTCTGGAATTAAATATCAACAGCTAATCTGTGAATTTATTATTGATTGATTCTTAAAAAAAAGAAAGAATTTTGGTGAAATAAGTGCATTGAAAATAAACGTGAATGTTATTTCAAAATCACGGAGAAAAACATTTTCTCACACAACTGAATGAATTTCTTTAAATTAGGGTTTAATTTAGGCGGTGACGATCTCTATATTCCACATATGTAGATTTTAAATAACAATCTTCGTAAAGCTCCCCAAGTCACCAATTTCCTTTATTCCGACTTCTTGGTTGGGTTGTTTTACCTCTGAGCGGCACTTTTTTGCACACAATGGGCAGGTCATATGAACCCTGAAGGCTCAGAGAAGGTTGGGAAGGGGACCCTTTTGCACACAATGGGCAGGTCACATGAACCCTGAAATCTCAGAGAAGGTTGGGGAGGGGACCCTTTTGCACACAATGTGCAGGTCACATGAACTCTGAAGGCTCAGAGAAGGTTGGGAAGGGGACCCTTTTGCACACAATGGGCAGGTCACATGAACCCTGAAGGCTCAGAGAAGGTTGGGGAGGGTACCTTTTTGCACACAATGGGCAGGTCACATGAACCCTGAAGGCTCAGAGAAGGTTGGGGAGGGGACTCTTTTGCACACAATGGACAGGTCACATGAACCCCGAAGGTTCAGAGAAGGTTGGGGAGGGGACCCTTTTGCACACAATGGACAGGTCACATGAACCCTGAAAGCTCAGAGAAGGTTGGGGAGGGTACCCTTTTGCACACAATGGGCAGGTCACATGAACCCCGAAGGCTCAGAACGTTGGGAAGGGGAACCTTTTGCACACAATCGGCAGGTCACATCAACCCCGAAGGCTCAGAGAAGGTTGGGGGAGGGGACCCACTGGAACAATTGTTAGGAAACAGATGGTAGCCTCCTGTCAAGGCTAGAGGTCCTGTATAGTTAGAGGCTGGCCATCTCGGTGATTCACAGCCATTGGTTGATCGAGTCACGTGGTTTATGGGAACCATGTTTTGTCGTACCGTAAGACGAAAGCCTATGAGTTAGTAGTGTACCAAGTTAAAACTTCTCAGTTGTTATAGTTTTATATATTTCTACCATTTTTTTGTCTATAAAACATGTCATATTTTATGAATGCCTCACTGCACTACGTTTGGGTGTATAAATTTCACTAAAAGAAATAAAGTAATGAATTTCCCGAGAAACTCCGTCAGAAGACGGCAATCGGCTGCAAAAGTGAAATGAGCTAACTGAAAACCAACAGATAATTTCTTTTAAGGTTCGTTTGAAAAACGAACTGTTTTCACTTTGTCGTCTGCCTATGCCAATATTTGTTTATTTGTCTGTACGTCTCTCTATTAACTGTTGTCTGTCCATCTATCTGTGCGTCTATAGAAAATAAACTTTTTTACTTTTAGAGCTAAATGAAAAATTCTTTTTGGGTTGGATAGGTGTCGAACAAATATTGCGATTAGCAATTTTGAAAAATTTCAGTAGCTTTAATAGCGTCCTCTAGCGATGGGAAAAGATGGAAAATGACAAAATTTTAAACGAATATTGCAAACAAACTATTTACAATAGAAATATGAAATTTTGGTAGTAGAGTGTTATGGTCAGAAAGTTTGCAACGGCAACAAGGGTTGTTTTACCTCTGAGCGGCACTTTTTTGCACACCATGGGCTAAATGGCCAGGTCACATGGACCCCGAAGGTTCAGAGAAGGTTGGGGGAGGAGACCCACTGGAACAGCTGTTGGGAGACAGATGGTAGCCTCCCGTCAAGGTCATCCAGCGTGTTCTTTAACGTGCACAGGGTATGGCTCTCCCGCATACGGGGCCACATCTTAACATCCCATCCGACGGACGGCGGCCTTTCCAAGCCTATCGGTGTCCCCTACTGACCGTGGACAGGGCGGGGGAATTTTGCGGAGATAAATCTCAACGCTGACCCAGCTGGGACTCGAACCTGGGAACTACAGATTACGAGCCTGGCGCGCTACCGACTGAGCCACCCCCGCCCCACGGCAACAAGGCTTTGCTGTCGTATCCAAAAGGGTGTGCGAAAATAAAACTTTTTTAAAGAGATAAACGAAACAATATATATATATTATTTTACAGGCACTAACAAAATATTAAGGATTTAAACAATATTTGATAATCTCAGCATTACCTGTAGACGTTTAGACATCTATAAATCAATAAATATTTTTTGTTAAAAAAGCCGGCGTTAGTTCAACAGGTTGGGTTGGGTTGTTTTACTTATGAGCGGTACTTTTTTGCACACCATAGGATAAATGGCCAGATCACAAGGACCCTGAAGGCTCAGAGAAGGTTGGGGGAGGGGACCCACTGGAACAGCTGTTGGGAGACAGATGGTAGCCTCCTGTCAAGGCCATCCAGCGTGTTCTTTAACGTGCACAGGGTATGGCTCTCCCGCACACGGGACCACGGTAGTTCAACGGGTTAGAATACTCTGGAATGTTTCTGGAGAAATACGAGTTCGAATCCCGTATGTCGGCGAAATTTTTTTCCACAAAAATATTAATATTTACATTTTTCGACACCCCATCAGTGGAATTTCCAGTGTTAGAGAGTGCTAAAGGCGGTATATAAACACTCGAAAGGCGGACTCTAGCGGCGAAAAAAAGCTGGAAAATACCAAACCTTTAAATAAATATTGCAAACGATTTATTTTTGCTAGAAACTTAAATTTTTGGTCATAGAGTGTTTTGGTCATAAAGTGGTTTACACTAATAGTAATGATTTGTTCCGTTGATAAAATTCAACTTTTCTACTTTAAGAGATAAATAAAAAACTTTTCTCCACATTACAGGTACTAATAAAATATTAATAGTTTATTTTCTCAATTACACAGTAGTTCGAATTTCAACTGTCAGAGGGAACTTAATGTGCAAAATAACTAGACCTCATATCGCCTCTGGCGCATATGGGTTGGGTTGTTTTACCTCTGAGCGGCACTTTTTGCACACCATGGGCTAAATGGCCAGGTCACATGGACCCCGAGGCTCAGAGAAGGTTGGGGGAGGGGACCCACTGGAACAGCTGTTGGGAGACAGATGGTAGCCTCCCGTCAAGGCCATCCAGCATGTTCTTTAACGTGCACAGGGTATGGCTCTCCCGCACAAGGGACCACGGCTTAACGTCCCATCCGACGGACGGCGGCCTTTCCAAGCCCATCGGTGTCCCCTACTGACCGTGGGCAGGGCGGGGAATTTTGCGGAGATAAATCTCAACGCTCACCCAGCTGGGACTCGAACCTGGGAACTACAGATTACGAGCCTGGCGCGCTACCGACTGAGCCACCCCCGCCCCGGCGCATATGGGAATCTCGTTTTCAAAGAGAATGAAGTTCGTCCTTTGCCTATTTTTTCACTCCTTAAAAGTTTAATTATGTATGTTCGTTTTGTTTTTCCGCTGAGGTCCCGACATCTTCATGAACCTTCTACTGTGACGTATAAACTGACAGGCTCCTGTGAGACCTCTATACAAGCAGCTGCTGGAAAGATAATTTATTTTTTAATATATGATGGGAAAAATGTGCATAGTAGTATTTTATTAGTAATTATAAAACATAAAAAGTATTTGTCTTTTAGTTCTTAAATTTAAAAAGTTGATTTTCTCTCGTTCCTCTGAAAATAGTGGGCAGATCACTGTTGTCAGTGTTCCCAGGTTCGAGTCCCAGCTGGGTCAGCGTTGAGATTTATCTCCGCAAAATTCCCCGCCCTGCCCACGGTCAGTAGGGGACACCGATGGGCTTGGAAAGGCCGCCGTCCGTCGTATGGGACATTAAGCCGTGGCCCCGTGTGCAAGAGAGACATACCCTGTGCACGTTAAAGAACACGCTGGATGGCCTTGACGGGAGGCTACCATCTGTCTCCCAACAGCTGTTCCAGTGGGTCCCCTCCCCCAACCTTCTTTGAGCCTTCGGGGTCCATGTGACCTGGCCATTTAGCCCATGGTGTGCAAAAAAGTGCCGCTCAGAGGTAAAACAACCCAACCCAACTGTTGTCAGTAGAATTTCTACCATGACAGAACTCTACCCGCCGAAATTTCTATCATAAACAGATCACTTGAAACATTCGTTAAAAGTTTTGCAGTTTCGATATTTAGTGATCTCTAAATGATATAAATGAAAACTACCTTGAAAATGCGAATTACATTTCATTAGTAAGCAACTAAAAAAGAGATTTCCAATTATCTCTTAAAATAAAACCGTTCCATTTCTTACCTACCTTGTGCTTAGGGTCAACTCATTGCTGTCAAAGGAATTTTCAAGACTGCCACATTCCTCGACCAAAATTTCAAATTTCTAGCATGACTACATCGCTTGCGATATTCGTTTAAATTTTTGGGATTTTTTTTTCCAATTTAGAGGGCGCAATTAAAAGGGCTTTTGGGAAATTCGCAAAATGTAAATTGTAATATTTCATCAATACCTGTCCAACCAAAAAAAGAATTTTTGATTTTTTTTTCTCTAAAAACACACACTTTTCTGTTAAAGCAAAAAAAATTGCATTTACCTCCCCCTCCCCCCTCCCCTGGGTCTAAAGGGTCAAGTGATTGTTGCCAATGGTAACTTCGTAACCTTCACGTTTCAACACCAAAATATCAAACTTCTAACATATATATGTTACCGCTGAAGTGCAGAAATCAGTTAATGTGCACATTACCTAGCTAATCTGCAGATTAACTAGTGTGATCCGTTAAAGTGCGGAAAATTGTTTCATTTCTCAAATTACCTAGGTAATCTGCAAATACCTAGATAATCTGCACATTACCTACTAGGCACTCGTTAAAGTGAAAATAAGATCTTTGTGGAACAACAGCAACGTTTCTGTACGCTTAAATTAACATAATGTTATTTATTTATTTTTCGATATCTAAAGAATCAAGTTTATACAATCAAACAATCAACAAATTAGTTGATATGTTACCGTTAAAGTGTATATAATTCAGTTATTTCAAAGAATACCTAGTTATTTCATGAAATAACTGATCAAATCAGTTAAAGCGTGTAATAAATTAATAATTCCACACTTTAACTAGTTATTCTATGAAATAACTAATGATAGACAATTAAAGTGTAAAATAAACAATCTGACTGAATTATACAGCATACCAAATGTTATATATATAGGCACAATAAAATCATTTGTTACAACAGGGATTACTAAAATGGCATTTGGAATTGCATTAATGTGCGAAGGCCAAGTAAGAACTAATCCGTAAAGTGGTGAATCTCTTGAATATGAATCTTCGTGTCACGTGATTAAGTCGTCCGCATTATAAAAAACGCCCCGGATGAGCGGAGGCCAAGTGCGAACGAATCAGTAAAGTGATTCATTCTTGGGAATGAATCACTAAAGTGATTCGTTTCACTTGGCCTGCTCATTTTGGGGGCGTTTTTTATAATTCGGACGACTGATTCATGTTGACAGAGGGATGACCTGGTTTCAACTCTACTCTCGGACACTAGAAATAGTCTTTTTTTTTTACTTTTGAACTTTAACGATACGGAAGAGGTTAATGTGCACATTACCTAGGTAAAATGCGGAAAACTCTTGATTCCGCACTTTAACGGAGCAAATCAGTTAATCTGCAGATTAGCTAGGTAATGTGCACATTAACGGCTTTCGAGCTTTAACGGTAACATATACATTGTTTGTAATATTCGTTTGATATTTTGGAATTTTGAACTTCTTCGACCGTTAGAGGGCGCAGTTAAAACTTTTGGGAGATTCGAAAAACGCAAATCATAATATATCATTAATACCTATCTAACACAGAAAGAATTTTTTATTTATTTGTATAAACAAAAAAGTTCGATATTTACAGAAGGACGGAAAACGAAGCGAAATTACATCTTTTTAAAAAAAAAGCCCTAAAATTTACTTTTCCTTTTTTAGCCGTTTTCTAAAGTGCTTCCAATCATGAACACTGAAATCTGTATCAAATATTACCCTACCCTTTTCTGAAATCCATAAGTACCGTGCAATAAATCTGTATCAAATATTACCCTACCCTTTTCTGAAATCCATAAGTACCGTGCAATAAATCTGTATCAAATATTACCCTACCCTTTTCTGAAATCCATAAGTACCCTGCAATAAATCTGTATCAAATATTACCCTACCCTTTTCTGAAATCCATAAGTACCGTGCAATATCATTCAGCTATGCAAGCTAAACAATTCGAGCCGACGACAAAGCATGGCATCCGATTTATGAGATGGCCAACCTCTACCTATATAGGACCCCTATTCAAGGCCATCCAGTGTGTTCTTTAACGGGCACAGTGTATGGCTCTCCCGCATACGGGGCCACGGCTTAACGTCCCATCCGACGGACGGCGGTGGTTCCAAGCCCATTGGTGTCCCCTACTGACTGTGGGCAGGGCGGGGAGTTTTACGGAGATAAATCTCAACGCTGACCCAACTGGGACTCGAACCTGGGAACTGCAGATTATGAGCATGGCGCGCTACCGACTGAGCTACCCCATTTCTTGGTTAGAGAAACCTTGAGTAGTCTACTATTCATGTTTCAAAAAAAATTGGGGGGGGGGGGGGTGTATATCTGTTTGGCTTGTTGGGTTGTTTTACCTCTGAGCGCCCTTTTTTGCACACCATGGGCTAAATGGCCAGGTCACAATGACCCCGAAGGCTCAGAGAAGGTTGGGGGAGGGGACCCACTGGAACAGCTGTTGGGAGACAGATGGTAGCCCCCCGTCAAGGCCATCCAGCGTGTTCTTTAACGTGCACAGGGTATGGCTCTCCCGCACACGGAGCCACGGCTTAACGTCCCATCCGACGGACGGCGGCCTTTCCAAGCTCATCGATGTCCCCTACTGACCGTGGGAAAGGCGGGGAATTTTACGGAGATAAATCTCAACGCTGACCCAGCTGGGACTCGAACCTGGGAACTACAGATTACGAGCCTGACACGCTACCGACTGAGCCACCCCCGCCCCTATCTACTTGGCATCCCTGCTTTTAGTACTATGATTCCATATATGAGAAAAGCTTAATATTGTATACGTCAATGTCAAACCGAAAGGGTTAAGATGCTTGTTTTATATTAACATGCTCTATATTCTCCCATCTCGTTTGATATGTGTCTGTTGAGTCCTTCAGTGAGCATGGCAGAACGACGCAAGCCACGACAACGATATTAACAGATGCACTTGTCCCTGTTTCAACTCAAAGTTTTCACTTCCTTGTGTTCGCTGTTATGCAGGAAACATGCCAAATATTTCGAGCCTTAGAAAGCGCAGAAGCCTTGGGAGCAGGGTCAAACGAAAAATATTTACAACTCAAATGAACACAAGTCCAAAAAATGAAATGTGTCCTTCTTCTCTCGTGTCAACACACAACTGTCGCGCTAACTATTAATTATTCTTCCTTGTGTAGTTAAAGGAAGAAATTTGAATATTCACTATGCTTCAAACGACCTCGTGGACTAATCGCTTCGAAGTCTTGCATTCAGGTTGCCCATCTGCAGTTATGATGAAAAATAATTTAATGTAGAGGATATTTATGACTAGAGATGTTTTGATTACATAAAATTGACATGTGTATATACTTATATATATATTTAGTGTTAAAGGCATCATACGAACGAGTTGCATTCCAGATTTTCGTTCGTATTCCGGTACTCTTGTTCCAATTGATACAATGTTATAAATAAGAGTTAAAATTCCTGAACCACCCCAAGTTGAATTTTTTAACCTGTGTTTAAGCATAAAAAATGTTAATTATCACTAAATATTATTACAAAATAATAATACATCAGAAATAAAATTCAAACGAACTAAGTCCTTTTTAAATTCATTTCCAAACCAAACCAGCCGTATCTGGTCTACTGTACCTGACTACTAAAGCCAGCGGGCATGTCCTTGTGTAAGTGGTTGTATGAGTTATTGGGTTTCCTCTGAGCGGCATTTTTTTGCGCGCAATGGGCTAAATGGCCAGGTCACAAATACACCGAAGCCTCAGGGAAGGTAGGGGGAGGGGACCCACTGGAACAGCTGTTTGGGAGACAAATGGTAGCCTCCCGCCAAGACATCCAGCGTGTTCTTTAACGTGCACAAGGTATGACTCTCCCGTACATGGGCCACGGCTTAACAGCCCATCCGATGGACGGCGGCCTTTACCAAGCCCATCGGTGTTCCCTACTGACCGTGGGCAGGACGTTTTTCGGAGATAAATCTCAACGCTGACCCAGCTGGGACTCGAACCCGGGAACTGCAGATTACGAGACTGGCGCGCTACCGATTGAGCCACCGCCATCCCTGTGGGTGTATGAGAAATCAGGACGAGCTTCTAGGCTATCTCGGCTCATTGTGTAGGACTCTAGGACTTAACAAATTTTCTGAATAAGTTATAGCAACGAATAAATGTTCTTTAATTCATTACAGATAGCCAAAGCAAATTTAAAAATTTACAGATTATCATTACTAATATCATTAACTCAAACAACTGCATAACTATGGAATCCTGTACGAATCGTATCCTTGTCATTATTACACCAATTGAAATCTCAGGCAGCAGGGGAGGGGGTGGCTCAGTTGGTAGCGCGTCAGGCTCGTAATCTATAGTTCCCAGGTTCGAGTCCCAGCTGGGTCAGCGTTGAGATTTATCTCCGCAAAATTCCCCGCCCTGCCCACGGTCAGTAGGGGACACCGATGGGCTTGGAAAGGCCGCCGTCCGTCGGATGGGACGTTAAGCCGTGGTCCCTTGTGCGGGAGAGACATACCCTGTGCACGTTAAAGAACACGCTGGATGGCCTTGACGGGAGGCTACCATCTGTCTCCCAACAGCTGTTCCAGTGGGTCCCCTCCCCCAACCTTCTCTGAGCCTTCGAGGTCCATGTGACCTGGCCATTTAGCCCATGGTGTGCAAAAAAGTGCCGCTCAGAGGTAAAACAACCCAACCCAGGCAGCAAGTTGTTTGCGTTAGATTTCTTTGAATTTCAGCATTATATTTAAAGCAGATCTATTTTCAAAACGATAAAAACGATTTCGATGAAAAAACATAAATTAAAAAATATTGATCTTCCTATAGGGCCCTCAAAAATAGAGAGTAAACCTAAAGCATATCGATGGTGCAATCAGTCACTGAGTTCGTTTTCACTTCAAAGAAAGATAGGGCGCCGGCAATCTTGTCGAGTAGGTACATCGACTCCCTATCTTCCTTCGAAGATAATACGAACTCAGTGACTGATTGCATCATCTATATGCTTTAGGTTTATTTTCTACTTTTTAGGGCCCTATGAGAAGACAAGTATTTTATTAAATTTTTTTAATTCATTTTTTTGTTGTCACTAAAAACACCTGCTATCAAAAACTTTCATTTCATATATGACTCATAAACATCGAGCACATTTTCCATCCTTTTGGATTCTGGTTTTTGATAGCCCACGACATTGGAGACGTCACAAGCTTTAATTTGAAATACGACTCGTTAAAGTCGACCCCTGCGAAAATCCACTCCCCACCCAAAATTCGAAATAGTTCCTGATCGTCATTCTACGAGCTCTCATTTGACACCTAACTCGAAACTGTAGGCTCTCGCGTTCCGATTTTATATAGAACGACTTTTAAATTTCTCGTTTTTTAAGGGGGAAGAAAGCATGGGGGTTCATTTTTTATAGCCCACGACACTCCCCATATCACAAACTTTCATTTGGCACATAAATCATTAAGTTTCTCCATGGCGTTCGAAAGATAAAGTGGAACAACATTTTGTCAAATCCACAAACCGACAAATGTCAAAGCCAAAAGCAATAGGAAGATGAGTAAAACGAGTTGGCCGGAGCATCAAATACCCATACAGAGGGTTGGCTTGTTTTACCTCTGAGCGGCACTTTTTTGCACACCATGGGCTAAATGGCCAGGTCACAAGGACCCCGAAAGCTCAGAGAAGTTTGGGGGATGGGACCCATTGGAACAGCTGTTGGAAGATAGATGGTAGCCTCCCGTCAAGGCCATCCTGCGTGTTCTTTAACGTGCACAGGGTATGGCTCTCCCGCACAAGGGGCCACGGCTTAACGTCCCATCCGACGGGCGGCGCCCTTTCCAAGCCCATCGGTGTCCCCTACTGACCGTGAGCAGGGCGAGGAATTTTGCGGAGATAAATCTCAACGCTGACCCAGCTGGGACTCGATCCTGGGAACTACAGATTACCAGCCTGGCGCGCTACCGACTGAGCCACCCTCGCCCCCCATACAGAGGGACCAGTCCAGAGTTATTAATCCCTTTGTGCAGAAGCTCACTATTCTTCTTTTAATAGGTAATTTTCCGATGAAATTGAACAGATCGCGTGAATATCTCCCCCAACTAGAAAAACCTCGAATTGCTGCTAGTCAGAGAGGTCTGCCAGTTTATGCACCATACAGAGAGTCTGTAAAGAAAGCGAGAAATCTGCGGAAAGACAAAATAAACATCCTTGCTTTCAACATAAACATCCATGCTTTACCTACAGCTCGAGCCTGGGAGATTCACAAAATGCAAATCGTAATATTTCATTGATACCTATCCAACACAAAAATAATTTTAATTCATCTCTATAAGCAAAAAAGTTCGTATTCACTTCAAAGTCTACAGACAGATAGACGACAATGTGAAACTATTATCTCTTTTTTTTAAAAGGAAATTAAATGGCTGTAAAATAACACGATAGGCTGTAAAATAACACGATAGGCTGTAAAATAACTTCTGCCCTGGGAGAGTTATTACGATGATACGTTGGGTTGGGTTGTTTTACCTCTGAGCGGCACTTTTTTGCACACCATGGGCTAAATGGCCAGGTCACATGGACCCCGAAGACTCAGGGAAGGTTGGGGGAGGAGACCCACTGGAACAGCTGTTGGGAGACAGATGGTAGCCTCCCGTCAAGGCCATCCAGCGTGTTCTTTAACGTGCACAGGGTATGGCTCTCCCGCACATGGGGGCCATGGCTTAACGTCCCATCCGACGGACGGCAGCCTTTCCAAGCCCATCGGTGTCCCCTACTGACCGTGGGCAGGGGGGGGGGGATTTTGCGGAGATAAATCTCAACGCTGACTCAGCTGGGACTCGAACCTGAGAACTACAGATTACGAGCCTGGCGCGCTACCGATTGAGCCACCCCCGCCCCTCACACACTTGGGACTTGTTTTCAAGTTCTTTCACTAATCGTGAAAATATTAATATTTTTCTTCTGAACAACCGAGCTTTCTTATTCTTATTGTTTCTTCTGAAAAATCACTTTAAAAATAATACACTACCAGTCTTGCTACACGTCATATGATATTTTAAGCCCTATTAACTAAGGGATAAAAATTTAAGCTAGATTTCTCAAAGCAGGTATAATGCCCCTAGCATTGAAAAACACCATTTGAGAGGTAGACTAGAAAGAAACTTCGGTTTTCACTAGAACGAAAGCCCCAAAAATTAAAGCAGAAAGATGCTAATAAAGTGAATAAAGTAAAACCCTAATTATCCGAACTGAACTGGACCGAAAATGTCGGATAATGCGAAAAAGATTAAAAACACAGAACACAAAAACTGTTCCAAAATTATTAAAATGTCATTAATGTATTGAATAGTCTGTTGAATAATCTATTAGTCAGCAACTCTAGTGTGAGCAATGATCTAATTGAAAGTCAATGTGCACCCAATTGTGCAAAAAAAGGCTATTATTAAGAACTCGTTAGCTTGCTTATCATTACATATTAATCCATTTTTATAAGGGAGGGGCTAAATTTTTCGAGGTCCAAATTCTTACCTTTTATTAAGTTATGATGAGATGACGAGACATACTGTATCATCGTAATAGGTAGCGCGCCAGGCTCGTAATCTGTAGTTTCCAGGTTCGAATTCCAACTGGGTCAGCGTTGAGATTTATCTCCGCAAAATTCCCAGCCCTGCCCACGGTCAGTAGGGGACACCGATGGACTTGGAAAGGCCGCAGACGTTAAGCCGTGGCCCCGTGTGCGGGAGAGCCATACCCTGTGCACGTTAAAGAACACGCTGGATGGCCTTGACGGGAGGCTACCATCTGTCTCCCAACAGCTGTTCCAGTGGGTCCCCTCCCCCAACCTTCTCTGAGCCTTCGGGGTCCATGTGACCTGGCCATTTAGCCCATGGTGTGCAAAAAAGTGCCGCTCAGAGGTAAAACAACCCAAACATGGTTCAGTCCAACGATTGCGTCGAAGTAGATGATATAGTTTTGGGATTTACTTCTATCATATTGCTCTACGAAAAGGTTTGGTTCCTGCATTCTTTGATGCTAGAGATAGTCATCCTCACAGGAATCTTTCTATGAAAACAATATATATATGTCTTTTATAAACTTCAGCTCTATATCTACCATTTCTAAATAAGCAGCTAAAATAGTGTCAGGGATCGAACTTATACTTGCTCATACACGAAGTCCTTTTACGAGTATTTTTTTTTCTCTCGCTGAACAAGTAAAAATCATGATATACACTGAGTATATTATGAAGAACTTTTACCACCGAATTTTGCACTATCGTATTCTTCGCTTATCTGGAAATTCTACTGAGCGCCATTTTACAAGTAATCTTAAGAAGCCTTTGTTTTTTAAAAGTTTTTCTTGTGAGTCGTTCGCACAATATTATTTACAGTAGGGCTACTCAAAGTGGTGGGTCAGCGTTGAGATTTATCTCCGCAAAATTCCCCGCCTTGCCCACGGTCAGTAGGGGACACCGATGGGCTTGGAAAGGCCGCCGTCCGTCGGATGGGACATTAAGCCGTGGCCCCGTGTGCGGGAGAGCCATACCCTGTGCACGTTAAAGAACACGCTGGATGGCCTTGACGGGAGGCTACCATCTGTCTCCCAACAGCTGTTCCAGTGGGTCCCCTCCCCCAACCTTCCCTGAGTCTTCGGGGTCCATGTGACCTGGCCATTTAGCCCATGGTGTGCAAAAAAGTGCCGCTCAGAGGTAAAACAACCCAACGTTAAAGAACACGCTGGATGGCCTTGACGGGAGGCTACCATCTGTCTCCCAACAGCTGTTCCAGTGGGTCCCCTCCCCCAACCTTCCCTGAGCCTTCGGGGTCCATGTGACTTGGCCATTTAGCCCATGGTGTGCAAAAAAGTGCCGCTCAGAGATAAAACAACCCAACCCAAGTGTGTGAAAGATGTTTCCATCATGGTGTTCCCTTATTCTGAAATTAGAGAAAAATAACACTGTATTAATACGGTAATTTTCACCAAGCAACTTTAAGTGGGTGGAATCCATACAGAAAATAATTTAATTTTCGAATTAAATTATCTGAATACGTCGAAACAGTTGAGAAGGCTTATTTCGTTATCCAACTAAGCAAATAATATCATGAACTAGTTTTCTATTATATTAAGGACATTTTTAAAAAAAACTGGTGACCCACGTGAACGCAAAATAATTCAATATGAAAGTAGGTCTCAAATACTGAAATCAAAACTAAAACTGCTGGTACTGCTGAGCTAACACGATCGCAATCGTTGTAAATCTCTTTTTATCTACGAACTCGTAACTTACAATATCCGTAAAAACTGATTTCAGCACTTAGGGTCTTGGTGGAACACAGAAGAAACATTGATGCGTTAACACGGTCTGATCCATACAGATCCCAATTATCTTTTACAAACAATTTTTCTTTTATAAAATCAGCATTTTTTTCGTGGGAAGCATAGACCGAAGGCAATGCGAAAAATAAAATCTTTTCGATTAAAAAATGGATAGTAATAGAGCAAAAATCGTGATTATATTTTTTCTGGGGTACTTATGGAGCCCACCGGCGTAACGAAGTGCTAAAATAAGTTTCCTTAGACTTTGCATCACATTGGAACAAAACAAAATTTTTTTTTTGCTCCTTAGAATATTATTTTTGGATTCTCTTGATTGTGTACCAAGGTTGCGACCCTGACACGCGATTGACCTCTAAAGAAAAAGTCGTCTGAGCATAATATTAGCAAATATGTAAGAATGCATTTGCTTTCGTTCTTTAAAAACAAAAGTTTGGCCAAAAGGGGTAAACAGGGAGAAAACTGTGCAAGGATGGGTAATCCTTGGAGTAAAAAATCCCTCTCAAGCACGCTTAACGATTTACATGTCACAGTAGTCGAACAATGGGGAAAGGAAAGGGCAATTCGAGGACGGTAGTCATTTGCCATGGATTTTTCTCTCGCAAGGTCCAGAATGAAGAGGGAAATAGCATTGACTTAGACTAGATCTGAATCCCAAGAAGGACGTTTTCAAGCTCCAACGATAATATCACTGAGATGAATGCGTTCTAAATATAGAACTTACGGTTATATTTAGCCTAGACGCGAAAGTCATGACCTACAAAAGCGCCACCAAGCGGTGACAGACAGTAAATGGGTTGCAAGGACTGGGCAAAAGCAATCACAACATTGACCTCATTCATTCAAGGTGTGTGTGTATTCACTGTGTGTGGTGCTCTCTGTAAGCAAAGGGTTAACAGCGCCACACCTTGAGCACGTGGCAACTCGGAAGTGGCATTGTGCGTGCTGGATCTAGTTTACGACACCACCAGATAGGAATCGATCGCATGAGCTACATAGCATAAGACGTAAGGAGCGACGCTGGTTACAAAAGTAGCCCTTGTCATACTCGTTGCTTTTGCTGGCTTCCTTGAGGAGTACTTCCGTCTAGAAACAAGGGCTCGAGATGGCAAAACAAAACAGCAGCAAGCAAATCGAGTAGCTGAAGGCGTTTAAAGATTTATTCCTTAACTTTATTGATTGTCATCAGCCTAAGGATTACGTTCATTTTTGTACAGCAAGTTCGTGATACTGAAAAGAAATAGTTAGCTATAAATTATGCAGCAGCTTAATTAGCGTGACATTATTATATGACAAAAGTATTATCCTTTGAATCTTTTTCGGATGTAGAAGAAGAAATTAGATTATGCGAATTTCGATGGCCCAGATACTTTTTCGTATGTAGTGAAACCTGGCCACACGTGGACTTTCTGCGAATCTCTTCCAGACAATTTCTGTTGATAGGCTGCAGCATTTGTCTCCGACGACCGCATTTTTGTATGTTTCGATAATTAACCGCGTTATTGGCAGGTTACTGGTTTTAAAGGGTTAATCATTTGAATCGCCGAGCCACTATTCATTGATAGAGCATTTAACGACTTTAAATATAAAAAAAACTTCGAAAAAAGATTGTTAACTATTCAGGCGAATATACAAACTCCAGAAAGGTCTTACGATCGCTTCCTGTCTGCAGGAAGTAGTGAAAGAACTGAAGTGTAATGTATGCATCTAGAACACCAGACGTTAATCTAGAACACGTGCGTAATATTCTTTATGCAAAAACGAGAAGATTTATGAACGTGGCCGAGCTTTCTTAGAGGAAAGCAATGCAGTCAAAACTTTCATTCAAGTTATGTCGTTAAGCGATATCAAGATCTGTGGGCTAAACTTTTAGTACTCTTTTATTTTATTCATTCTTAAATATTCTTATAAATCCCGTTAACTGTATCTCCGCAAAATTCCCCGCCCTGCCCACGGTCAGTAAGGGACACCGATGGGCTTGGAAAGGCCGCCGTCCGTCGGATGGGACGTTACGCCGGGGCTCCGTGTGTGGGAGAGCCATACCCTGTGCACGTTAAAGAACACGCTGGATGGCCTTGACGGGAGGCTACCATATGTCTCCCAACAGCTGTTCCAGTGGGTCCCCTCCCCCAACCTTCTCTGAGCCTTCGGGTCCATGTGACTTGGCCATTTAGACCATGGTGTGCAAAAAAGTGCCGCTCAGAGGTAAAACAACCCAACACAACCCGTTAACTGACTCGGCAAATTTTGAAGAACATGACAAATACCTGATATTAAGAAACTGCGTGTCGCGTATGCCAAACTCTTATACACAAAACGTTTTTAATATATTTATGTTTGAGATTAGATTCTGGAGATTTTATTCAGTTACAAGAGTATAGCACGGATATTTCATCGGTATGATTGTCGATGTAATCATTTCCCATGAATTGGGAAAGTCGCTTAATTTCAAAGATCATTTTAATGTCCTCCACTGTCAAAGCCAGATCTAAGGAGGGCCATGCCCCTCCCCTCCCCCCATTGAATTCTAGTAAGGTAATTGAGAATGCTTTGGTTACTAAGGGACCTGGGTTCGAGCCCCGGATAAGGCATGGATGTATGTGTCGTTTTTCTGCTGTGGTCCTGCCACCCTCTCAGACCTTCTACTATGGCATATAAACTGATAGACTCCTGTCAGACCTCTGTGGCAAGCAGCTGCTTGAGGGGGGGGGGGGTGTATAGTAAGGGTAATAGAGGTCAAAAGTGATTAAACATACGTATATTTCATGCATTTTTTAAGAAATCTTTTGAAAGGCCTCTAAAACGAAGGGAAAAATATTATACTACAATGAAAATTTAGTCTCTGCCCTCCTTTTTTTTTTTTACTTTTTTTTGACGCGAATGATTTTCTTGCCCTCTCCCCTCCTCCTTAATTTTTTTTCTGCATCCGGGCCTGTCCACTCTACATAGATTTTAAATCCTCCATTTTTTTTTTATTTGTTCTCAGTTATTTCTGTTATGCTCTTATTATCACTGTCTTAAATTTTCATTGCAAAATATGAAAATGAATTTTAATACCATTCATTTTAGTCGTTTACGAATCCTAATTTTTTTGTTAGACAAATAATTTCATTATTTTTCAGCCACTAAAAATTTAACGAAAAACTGTGATGGTGATATCTTTTTTACCCATCGCATTAGTTATAATAACGTTCATGTGAAATCATATTCATTTGAAATAAGTCGGGGAATAACTGTACGTATAAAACATTATAATTCCTGCACACGACAAATTTTATTTTGTTTCTATTTTCTTTCTGGAATCTGCATACAGGGAACTCTTTTTACCGGGGGTTCTTTTCCTTTTTTTAGTAAATCATCTTTTAAAAAATCTTACGTCTTGTACAGTCGCTCAAAAAAGTATCCGAACACTGTGGTTGATTATAGAATTCAGAAAAAATATCTGGCAACGGTTTTTTTTTAAATTAGTGATCTGGCAACCTTCGTGTCACGTGATTACAGAATTCAGGAAAAATATCTGGAGCGTGTACAGCAACTGTACACGCTCCAGCAAACTGGACTCCAGCAAACAGCAAACTGGAGCGTGTGCAGTTACTGCACACGCTCAATATTTCTGTGAGTGAGCCCACCGATCCAATGTGCTGTGAACATTAACCGCAACCGCTCCAGTTTGCTGTGAACGGTAACTGCACACGCTCCATATTCATTGCATTATATATTCATACGCATTATACATATTAAAAAATATCCGAACACTATGATTGATTACAAAATTCAGGAAAAATATCTGGCAACGATTTTTTTAGAAATTAGTGATCTGGCAACCTTCGTGTCACGTGACACGAAGGTTGCCAGATCACTAATTTCTAAAAAAATCGTTGCCAGATATTTTTTCTGAATTCTGTAATCAACCACAGTGTTCGGATACTTTTTTGAGCGAGAGTACATATATTAATTCGCATAAATACTTAGTATATCTATCTCCACCCCCTGTTGTGACATCAGAAAATTGTATACATGATTATGTATTAGACATTAACCATGTCATTCACCGGAAAATGATATATTAATGACGAAAAGAATAAATTTTTCTGTTAAAAAATATTTATGGCAAACAGCGATTAAAATCTAGGAAAATGTGTTTTACGACTACTTCCGCTTCCATTTTCATATTTGTTCATTATCTTTGGATCTACTTCGCATGCAGAATCAGAATGCAATTGCATTTACAGTTATGGCTATGTAGTTCAAGAAAAAATAAATTTTTAAATAGGCAAGATGAAGTTGATATATTCTAAAAAGAAATAGAAATCATATTTAACTGATCGTAATTAGTTTTAAACTACTCTGCATATTTTCGTAAACTTCCTCCTCCTCCTCACTAGGGGTGGCTCAGTCGGTAGCGCGCCAGGCTCGTAATCTGAAGTTCCCAGGTTCGAGTCCCAGCTGGGTCAGCGTTGAGATTTATCTCCGCAAAAATTCCCCCGCCCTGCCCACGGTCAGTAGGGAACACCGATGGGCTTGGTAAAGGCCGCCGTCCGTCGGATGGGACGTTAAGCCGTGGCCCCGTGTGCGGGAGAGCCATACCCTGTGCACGTTAAAGAACACGCTGGATGGCCTTGACGGGAGGCTACCATCTGTCTCCCAACAGCTGCTACAGTGGGTCCCCTCCCCCAACCTTCTCTGAGCCTTCGGGATCCATGTGACCTGGCCATTTAGCCCATGATGTGTAAAAAAGTGCCGCTCAGAGATAAAACAACCCAACGTTAAAGAACACGCTGGATGTCCTTGACGGGAGGCTACCATCTGTCTCCCAACAGCTGTTCCAGTGGGTCCCCTCCCCCAACCTTCTCTGATCCTTCGGGGTCCATGTGACCTGGCCATTTAGCCCATGGTGGGCAAAAAAGTGCTGATCAGAGGTAAAACAACCCAACGTTTAAGAACACGCTGGATGTCCTTGACGGGAGGCTACCATCTGTCTCCCAACAGCTGTTCCAGTGGGTCCCCTCCCCCAACCTTCTCTGAGCCTTCGGGGTCCATGTGACCTGGCCATTTACCCCATGGTGTGCAAAAAAGTGCCGCTCAGAGGTAAAACAACCCAATCCAACCTCCTCCTCACTACCACTAGGAATCACTATATTATGAGGATTACCACAAGAGGTGGATTTTAAACTCCCTACGCCTGCTTACAAAATATTTGGTTGTCTCAAGGAATTAAAAAATGTTTTCAACCTGCTTTTAATAGTTTGTTTCATTAGTTTAACAAACTTTTAATGAATAAAACTTTGCTATTAGAAACGCATTTTGTTGCATATTTTGCTCGTATACTGATTATCAATTTTAATTTCATTGGGGAAACAAAATTTTATTGTTTAATAATGATAAACGCCAACATAGAAGACAAATGAAACAAAACCTTACCGCTAGCGATTTTAATGGCTCGCAGTTCCGTTTTGTGATCAGAAATTGCTAATGAACAGAACTGGTTCTAGGGTGAAGGGCAAAGATGCCTTCCCCCCACTTGTTTTGGAATACTAGGAAATATAATAGAGGTTATTATATATATTATTATCAAACTTATTTAATTTATGGATTTTTCAAGAAATTTTTAAAGACTTGCGAAATGGAGGGGAATATGTTATACTGCATTAGAAATCCAGTTTCTTCCTACCCCATTTACATTTCTTCGGCTCGATGTGTTTCTAGACATTTAAATAAAAAATAAATATCCCCTCAAGCAGCTGCTTGCCACATAGGTCTGACAGGAGCCTGTCAGTTTATATGCCACAGTAGAAGATCTGAGAGGATGGCAGGACCTCAGCAGAAAAACGACACGAACATCCATGCCTTACCCGGGGCTCGAACCCAGGTCCCGTAGATCAGTAGCCAAGTGCACTAACCACTCGGCCTTAACTGTAATATATTGATATTAAACCACTTTATGAATTGCATAAGATCCCTTTTATACCTTGTCAGGCTAGAGGCCTTTTTAAATTTTTCTTTGTTCGGGTTTTGTATGTTATTTTGGATTTCACCAAAATGGGCATATGCTACGTGGGAGGTCCTCTGTCCCAGAATCTGGAGAGTAATTGAAGTAGCAGTGCCCGTAGGGGTCGGAGGTCACCCCACTGCTCGCGGACGCCCCAGATGGTCGGGCAGAGAGAGAGAAAGGAAGAAAGGGTTGGCAACAACGAGGAGGAGAGAGAGCCAGTCGAGGACGACCGCGGGCAGACATAAAATTGTAAAGCTGGTAAATGCCGACTGGTAATAACGGCATTGGGCTCTGTGAATGCAGCTGAACAGGCATAGTAAGCTGTTGTTGTAATCTATGTAATTGAGCATATGTCCTTGTCCATCAAGCATGTTTGGAAAGTTCAATAAATATTTGTTATTTTAAAGTAAAGGCTGAAGTTGAACCAATTTATTGGGGAGGAGCCTCAGTATTGAGTCCCTGCAATTGTGGTAAAATCTTTGATTTTTGTTCCGAAAGACTCTTTCACCCGTCGCGTATTGCGATCGAACCGAGGGGACGTTCCTAAGTGGTCCCAATAGACCGACAAACGAAGAAGCAACATCACAAAGTGGCGCAGCCGCCAGTACGCAACAGAGGTGAAAGTAGCGGCGAAGGTGACGGAAGAGTTCCGACATCCATTGTGAGCTGACCAGAACAAGGCTGATACTGCCAAGAGTGTCCTGCGGTGTGCTTCAGGTGATAGAATAGCTGTGAAGGTACCTGAAGAATTGTGCATCATGTTCGAACTGTGGAAAAAGCTGTGAAGGTGATGGAAAAGTTCAACATCCACTGGGAGCTGACCAACGCAAGGCTGATACTGCCAAGAGTGTTCCGACTGTGTGCTTCAGGTGGCAGACTGACGAGGCGGTTCGTTCCTGTCGTCACATCGGAGGTAAGTATCCTCTTACTCTAGGGGTGAGTAGTTAGATACGGCAGAGGCCTGTACGAGCTAAAATGGAGCTTAGGAGCGGTCGCTATAGGGAAAGGGATGAGTTAAGGCGAGGCTACACAGTCACAGAAAGGGATAGCGCGCAGGGTGGTGCTTCAGGAAGTGACCGGGGAAGCGAGGAGGTGACAATAGACAGAGAGTCTGATGCTGTGGAAGACATGAGAGGGTTGAGGGATTATGGCAATGACAACGATACAGATATGCTGCGGAGCGGGACCAGAAAGCAGAGAGCTAAAGAAAGGATTAAATATGATTTTGAATTAGAGAGTATGAGGTTAGAGATGCAGCTGAGAAGGGAAGAGAGAGAGGCGGCAGAAAGAGAAAGGGAAAAGGAGAGAGAGGCGGCAGAAGCAGAAAGGGAAAAGGAGAGAGAGCATGAGTATAGAATGCTGGAACTGCAAATGAGGAATGCAAACGACGAGAGGGGTGATGTGCGAACGGTGGCAGTTTCAAGTAATCCAGCAGATGCGCGGCTGGCTAGTTATATAAAATTATTGGGAAATATGTTAGCTGGAAGCCCTAAAAACCCAGAAGAGGTGATAAATCTCTTTGAGACAGCGGAAAGGGGATTTAAGATATATGAAGTACCAGAGGAGTTTTATGGCAAAGTCATCATTTCTTTTTTAGACGGTAAATATGCAAATCACGTTTTTCGAAAATTTAAGTGCAGAGGATTTTGCTAATTATAAGAAAGTTAAAGAGGCCGTATTAAAAGAGTTTAAGCTCACTCCCTCTGCGTACAAGAGAAAGTTTGAAACTATCACGAAAGAACCGAATGAGTCATATAATCAATTAGCCTCGAGACTCAGAAATAGCTGGGATTATTACGTCCGCAGTAGGAAGGTGACAAAATTTGAGGAGCTTATGGACCTGATAGTGTCGGATAAGTTACGCGATAGCCTTCCTCAAAACACTCATGCTTACGTAGTACAGAAAGAGGCGGAGTCATGGGCAAACGCAGACGAAATAGCAACGTGGGCAGAAATCCATCTAACCAGTGTAAACGGAACGGAAGATGTCCTAACTTTTAAAGAGGTAAGGCATAGACAATATGCTGAACGTGTTGTTTCCCCCCAGCAGAGGATAGACTCAGAGAGAAATTATTCGAGCAGAAGGTATCAACCGGCAGTTAATTTAGCCGAATATAGAAATGTCCCAAAGGTAAGGAGGTGCCATAAATGTAGATCCGATCAACATTTGATGAGATATTGCCCACTAAAAACTGTGGACCGTGAGAGCCGAACTCAGGTGTACAAAGTTAGCACCTTGGATCAGAATTCTGAAGATGTTTGTGAGGCAACAATAGGAAGGGTTACGACACATTCAAAGCCAAGTCCAAGCAGTCGAGTAATGGGACAGGGAGAGATACGTATCCCAGTAGATTATGAAGAGGTTCGAATCAGATGTGGCGACCAGACGGCTAGAGCAGTCGTGGATTCGGGGGCAGAACTGACAGTAATCAGAAAGGGGATGCTGAACGAAGAAAATCACCCGGTAAAAGACCATCTGTTGTTGCATGGACCGTTTGGTGATGCCAAAAGGGCAGAGGTAAAAGAGCTGCCTTTAAGTTTGACTGATGGCACAGACAATAGCACTGGGAGTGGCGGAGAAATTAAAGTGCTATGCGCAGTAGTAGCAAATCTGCGGAAGGAGGTACTCCTGAGTGTGGAAGCTTATAGTTAGCTAATTAGAAAGATGAAGAGAAGGCTGGTAACTGGTAACCCCAGGAGGAAAATCCACGAGCCGTGGGCCAATACAGGAAGCTGCTATGAAAGAGGTGGAGAAATTCCAGTTAGAAAAAGGGAAATGTATGCTCCATGGAGACCATCCAATCAACGTCGTCCTATCTCCCAGCCCAAACATGTGCAGCAATCTGTCAGACTCGATGTCTACGATGATCAAAATTGTGCAGGGGAGGGGGCGAACATGGCAATTGGAGGTAACAATGGGTCAGGCCGACGCCAATGTCGACGACTTTCAGCCTATAGAGTCAGAGGGTACGTACGGGAAGGTGATATCTAGTTAGTCACGAAAGGTGTGCATAGCCTTTCACCTGGGATGTCACCTGTGAACGAATGAACACCGCCAGTACGGCATACCTTCATCAAAGAGTGTTGTTAGCGAGAGAATTAATTTATAAACTGTTTACTCTTGGACAACTACTTCAGTCACCGTGTTTTTTTTTTGTTTGAAGCAAAAAGACAATATTTAGACTCAGTGCACCTAGAAGTTCTTTTATATTTAAGTGTAGTGCACATAGATGTGTAAAAGATGCGCTAATTCGCAGAGAATTTATAGAATTCATAAAGCGACTTAGAACTCTGAATTTTATGGCATTGAACTCTAAGATTTACGTGAAAATGAATTCTGATTTTCAGCATTCAATTTGACTTTTTAGTCAGCAGTTAACAGGACTAACTACTGACTTCTGGCAGGGAGGTGTCAAGCTAGAGGCCTTTTTAATTTTTTTTTTTGTTCGGGTTTTGTATGTTATTTTGGATTTCACCAAAATGGGCATATGCTACGTGGGAGGCCCTCTGTCCCAGCATCTGGAGAGTAATTGAAGTAGCAGTGCCCGGAGGGGACGGAGGTCACCCCACTGCTCGCGGACGCTCCAGATGGTCGGGCAGAGAGAGAGAAAGGAAGAAAGGGTTGGCAACAACGAGGAGGAGAGAGAGCCAGTCGAGGAACGACCGCGGGCAGACATAAAATTGTAAAGCTAGTAAATGCCGACTGGTAATAACGGCATTGGGCTCTGTGAATGCAGCTGAACAGGCATAGTAAGCTGTTGTTGTAATCTATGTAATTGAGCATATGTCCCTGTCCATCAAGCATGTTTGGAAGGTTCAATAAATATTTGTTATTTTAAAGTAAAGGCTGAAGTTGAACCAATTTATTGGGGAGGAGCCTCAGTATTGAATCCCTGCAATTGTGATAAAATCTTTGATTTTTTTTCCGAAAGACTCTTTCACCCGTCGCGTATTGCGATCGAACCGAGGGGACGTTCCTAAGTGGTCCCAATAGACCGACAAACGAAGAAGCAACATCACATACCTGTAGTATTCTTGTGAGTGGATATTTGTTTCCTGAATAAATCAAAACAGTGTCATAAGATAAGGTTATACACATAGTTACAAAATTCATTTACATGTACTAAGAACAGTAGAAGGAGAAGATTATCCTTGAGGTAGTCCATATTCTATGGGTAATTTACTACTCATATTAATGTCTATTTAATCCATGTTTTCCTTATTTTTAATAGAGTTTTTTAACCACGAAAACATTTTACTTCTTATTCTCAATTAATTGTTTCTCCAACAACAAATCATGGAAAAGCAGAATAAAAAGTTTTTCTTGTATGAAACTGGGACAGCCGTCTTCTAATGTATTTCATACTTCTTTAGATATTTCCGAGTGTAGCGAGTATGTCTCAAATGCAAACTTCTGTCGTGGGGGATGGGGGTTACTTTAAATTTTCCCCCCACTCCATCCTACTTTTCCCCACCCCGAAAAAACGCGAGCAAATTTCGTGAGGGTCGATCGTAACGAATTGTATGCCAAATGAAAGCTTGCAATATAAATAATGTTACCTATTATATATTTTAGGGAATTCGATCTAATTGAGTTAAGGAGAGAAGCAAAGCAAGGCCTCTTATTTTTTTACATTTAATATCATTTTATAGTTAATTTTGCAATTTTGGATGAATTTAGTTTGATTAATTTCGCATGTCTGATGACACCTACCTAGTAAATACCTGAGATATTGATTTTGATAACAATACAGGTAGTCACCAAGGATGTACCCTGGGAGGGAGGGGGGACCAGCCCCCATCGAAAATCCCGTCGTCTTTTACAAAATCTCAAACTTGTCTACCTGCTTTGAATTCAAAAACAGGTGACTTTGCATAATTTTATTTGCCCACATATTATATGCCCCGTAATATTATCCCATATAGATAGAATACCATTTTATCATTTTCTGTCCAGTGGAGTATTCTAGTAAACGGGAAACCTTACTCAAGTCCTTAAGTTTCGATGTTGACCCCCTCCCCTCTCAATCCGACATAAAACTCATCTGAACATGTTTTGAACACTACCCCTGTAATGTGCTTGTGACAAATTACAAGATCTTTGAATCTAACAGGGTGTATCAAAGAAAACGTATATTCCATTGAAGAAGTCAAGAAAACGCGCCATAGGGGTTGGTGTCGCCTTCATTGGGAACCATTGATTTAAAGCAGGCATGACAAACACGCGGCCCGCCGGGAACTGTTCTGCGGCCCGCCAAGATTGATAACCAATACGTTTATTTAACTTTTGACAACGCTGGTTTCTTTAATTAAAATTATAAGTACGTACACGGTACATGAATTAAATAAACGTATTTCAGAAAACATTTTCATTTATATTTAAGGGAAACTATTGCGCATAAATGTATATGTCGGAGCCCGATCGTAGAATTGCTCATATCATGAAATGCCCGATCATTTCATGAAATAGTGGCATTTCATGATATGAGCAATTCTACGATCGGGCTCCGACACATCTCATCTGACGACATCTCTCCGACACATCTCACCGACGCTCTCGACACGTCTCGAGGTCATTCAAATGTACGTACTTTGCGCATGGCAATGAGTCACGAAATGCCAGTAGAGTCGGAAGCTATTCGTTAGCAGTCAGTGAACGAATACTGCGTTCTAGTCTAGTTTGCACATAACAATTTTCATCTGGTTTTTTTTTGTTTTGCTGCCCGCGATTTAATATATAATACTTAATATGGCCCTCGGTGGTTAACGAGTTTGACATGCCTGATTTAAAGTATTGTTCCTCTGCATCTTCCGAATGTAATGAGTTATATGTAATGCCCAAGTGTAATGAGTTATATTATATGTCGAAAGAAATCTTCTGATACGGAGAGTGTCTTTGATTTTCTCAAGTTATGTTCCCTTCTTCCCACGAAAAAAAGAGGCTGAAGTTTCACTAAGTTAGATCGCAACGAATTATGTCTGAAGCGAAAACTTTTCACTTCGAGAATGATATCAGTACCTTAAACTATTTTCTCTTCTTCCCCCCCCCCCCTCCCACACACACAGAAAATAAGGTAAATAAATTTGACGGAGATTGATCGTAACGAGTCATGTGTAAAATGAATGCTTAAGACGTGCACAGTAACATAGGGAAGGTAATAATTTTCTACTCCGAAGCAAGGGAAGGTAATAATTTTCTACTCCGAAGCAAGGGAAGATATTTGCTTCTAAGAATAAAGTTCCCTGAAAAATTGCCTCTAAAAAGAAAAAAATGAGTAAATTACCCCTCAAGCAGTTGCTTAGCAATAATGTTAGGCCATGGAGTTTGTTTTAACAGTTGGAACAAAATAAATCATAAAATTAATTGCACTGTGAAACTTGCTATAGTTTAAGTACGTTATACAACATTATATTGGGGCGGGGGTGGCTCAGTCGGTAGCTCACCAGGCTCGTAATCTGCAGCTGAGTTCAGAGGTTCAGAGCAGCAGGTTCGAGTCCCAGCTGAGTCAGCGTTGAGATTTATCTCCGCAAAACTTCCCCGCCCTGCCCACGGGCAGTAGGGGACACCGATGGGCTTGGAAAGGCCGCCGTCCGTCGGATGGGACGTTAAGCCGTGGCCCCGTATGCGGGAGAGCCATACCCTGTGCATGTTAAAGAACACGCTGGATGGCCTTGACGGGAGGCTACCATCTGTCTCCCAACAGCTGTTCCAGTGGGTCCCCTCCCCCAACCTTCTCTGAGCCTTCGGGGTCCATGTGACCTGGCCATTTATTTAGTCCATGGTGTGCAAAAAAGTGCCGCTCAGAGGTAAAACAACCCAACCCTTTAATGCTTTTCGTTCCCAAGGGAACTAGCATTTTAATTTTGTCATAAAATGATTATTATTAATAATGTAAGAAGAAAATAAATGATTAGCAATACGCATTTCTGTATATATATCTTATGATGCGCCAGAGACGTTTTCTTTCTAAATCAGGTTCAATAATTGTCGAAAAATTTAACCCGATCTCTAATAAATCACCTTCTTTTTGCGTTAAATGGTAAGATGTGTAAAGTGGTTTCCCTGCTCTTATGAAATCCTTTATTAGTACTGCCATCTGGAGGACATATTTTAAACATCTTCCTTTGCGGTGAGTTACAGTGGTTGCTTTCGTTGGTGCTTAACCTCCCCTCCCTTTTTTTTTCATAAAAATTTATTGCTCCAGAAAACGTAAGGAAAGGGGAGTATAAGAAAAGTACTAAGAGAATTATATTGAGATATATTCAAAACACAGAGAGGTTATTAAGTTTGTGATTTACGAAAACTGTTTTGAAACCGATCGCTGATAAGGAAGCGGCCTTCTTGTTTTGGATTTGCAACATGGTCAGTAACTCTATCACGTGGAAAAAAGATTCATATAGTTGGAAAATGCTAGAGGGCTAAATCATTTCATGGGATTAAACGAACCTATTCGATTGACAATTAAGGAGAAACTGAAATAAAAGGGATTCTCTTTATTAACCACCAAGACCAGATCTAGGGGGTGGCTCAGTCGGTAGCGCGCCAGGCTCGTAATCTGTAGTTCCCAGGTTCGAGTCCCACCTGGGTCAGCGTTGAAATTTATCTCCGTCAAAATTCCGCGCCCTGCCCACGGTCAGTAGGGGACACCGATGGGCTTGGAAAGGCCGCCGTGTGCGGGAGAGCCATACCCTGTGCACGTTAAAGAACACGCTGGATGGCCTTGACGGGAGGCTACCATCTGTCTCCCAACAGCTGTTCCAGTGGGTCCCCTCCCCCAATCTTCTCTGAGCCTTCGGGGTCCATGTGACCTGACCATTTAGCACATGGTGTGCAAAAAAAGTGCCGCTCAGAGGTAACCCAGATCTAGGGTCTTGTTTGCTTTTGATAGATTATCCCATCTATAAAACCGTGGGGGAAATGTTATACTGCATTGAAATTCAGTCTCTTGACTCCCCCCCGCACTATTTTTTCGGCTCCATTGTGTCTCTTTTCCACCCCACCCCATCTTCGATTTTCTTTCTAGATCCGGACCTGCTCACCACTATAATTTGTTTTGGATGAAACAAAATATAAAACACAAAAATATTTGTATAACTCGATGCTATCCGAGGAACTTAATGATGGTTTTTAAATAAAGAAGTGAATATTTTTAAATAACTATTATTTAGGAGGTTTCTATCTCCTGTGTTAAACCCAACAAAATCTTTCAAAAGTGTTGCTCTAATGCTACGTAGATTGCTACATTTTCATCCATTCTCTAAGAAACTGTTCCTTTTTAAAATCTTTTTTGTGAATGTATGAAAGGAAGTGAGGATAAGACAGAGAGAGGGTGCACATGCAAAATACACCTTTTTGTGTCCCCTTTTGAGTAGTTCTGCCTCTGTACAGTAGCTCAAAAAAGTATCCTAACACTATGGTTGATTACAGAATTCAGAAAAAATATCTGGCAACGATTTTTTTTTTTAGAAATTAGTGATCTGGCAACCTTCGTGTCACGTGATTACAGAATTCAGGAAAAATATCTGGAGCGTGTACAGCAACTGTACACGCTCCAGTTACCGTTCACAGCAAACTGGAGCGTGTGCAGTTACTGCACACGCTCCAATTTGCTGTGAACGGTAACTGCACACGCTCAATATTTCCGTGAGTGAGCCCACACGATCTAGTATCAAAATAATATGACCACCTACAGTCGCTCAAAAAAGTATCCAAACACTATGGTTGATTACAGAATTCAGAAAAATATCTGGCAACGATTTTTTTTAGAAATGAGTGATCTGGCAACTTCGTGTCACGTGACACGAAGTTGCCAGATCACTAATTTCTAAACAAAATATAGTGTTCGGATACATTTTTGAGCGATTGTACAAACACAAAGACCGTGATAATATTAAATATAAATTTCTTTAAAGTGCTCCAGGATGTTTTACCTCTACCACAACGGTTTGGAACATCTCCAAAGGCTGGTAAATCATTTTGCAAACAACTAGAAATTTGTCAGATTTTTCAAGACATTCTATAACCTAATTTTACAATGGTTTTAAAACCAAACTATGATGGGAAATCATTCTGGTCCCGATAATATGCTTTTTACTATCTACTTTTTTTTTAGTTTTCTAATGTTTTGGCAGACATCGATCTCAGCAACCCATTCCTGGATGTTTTGAATCTCACGACTGATTACTTTTCTTTTTCAAACAGAAAGCTACCTGCTGAGTAAATGCTATAAGATTCCCTGAATGTAATGTAACCAGAGGACGTTCTCCCTCAGAACCTGACCGAAGTTGAAATGAATGTTTAGACTGATTGACAACAGTAACTTGATCATGGTCTGTAAACACTAATTGTCAAATCAATGCGGAATTAAGTCATTGCTTTTCCTTCTTCACTGCATCCTTGTTACGAGCTCTGCGCAAAAATATTCCCACGGTTCTCACTTAAAATAAAACTTGTTAATGAATTTTGTAAAATAAAGCTTGTTTATGGACCTCTTTATTTGGGAAATGTATTTGACAGATTATTTATAGTTTCTGATGATGGTTTTACATAATTTCAAACACAAAAGTTTAAACATTTATTTAGTAACCAATAATTGTACCCTATAACACATTTCTACTGCTACCGGATATATGTAATTATTTTATTGTCCGTTAAAATGTTGAAAACCTAAGTTTGATGAAGCGAACAAACGTATTGTTGCGGATTGCAAAAATGGATAGCCACTGAGCGTGAGCATTAAAAACTATATTTCAAAACCAAATTCAATACAAGGTAAATTGTTACAAAGAAAATATGGATGAAGTATCTTATTAACAAATCAACTATTAACCATACACAAGTCATCAATCTTCCTGCGCAGAGCACACAACATTAGCTCTGTCTATTCCACTAAATGTTACCTTTTACTTGATTACCATGTCGCTTGAACATCTTCGTACACAAACAAAATCGTCCTGTGCTAGTTCGCTAACTCACTCTAGCAGAACCATACGACCGTCCGCGTAACACAACACATAAAAGATACCACTTTTATACTTCCCGCGTACACAACACATAAAGATAATTCTTTATACTTAACGTGCACTGTCTCATAACAGCTAACCGTCCTTTTTCGAACTCTAGACCGTTACACATACGACCGTTACACGCTCCACTGTTCTTCTTCAAATTCTCCCAAAGTTCTTATTCGTTGGCGATACTTTTTGCTTTCGGTTGCCAGATTCCTTCTGTCGTAACAGTATCAATGAGTTAATACATGTTAATAAAAAAATTAATCCCTCAAGCAGCTTTATGCCACAGAGGTCTGACAGGAGACTAATATAATATGCTAGAGAGAAGTCCTGTAAAGAAGGCCACAACTCAAAAGAAAGATAATACAAGAAAACACGATACCTTGTCTCAGTCTTTTGATCCGAATCAAGCACGCTAACCACTCCGTCGTCGGGACGGTTTCACTTCTTTCATTGTGTAAGTAAATTGCGCATGTTCCATATTGATGTAGAAAGCGCCATATTCAAGGCCAGATAGAAAGGGGAGCAAGAGGCATTCCCCTCACCCCCTTTAGAATGCTAGTAAGGGTAATAGAAGTAAAAATATTATTCATTATTTATATTTCATGAATTTTTAAAGTTTTTTACAGACTGTCAAAACGGAGGGGGAAATTCTATACTGCATTGGAAATCCAGTCTCTTGGGCCCTACCCTTTTGCATTTTTCCAGCTCGATAGTGTTTCTTGACCCTCCCCCTTCGATTATTATTCTAGATCCAGGCCTATTCAAGGCTAATTTCTCCATGATTTAATATTACCTTGAACACGTTCAAGTGAAGCGATGGTATACTTCTTCAACAGTCCAAAATGGATTTTACAAATCCTTTAATAGCTAGACCTAATGCAACGGACATGGGTATGAGCATTCTGAAGAGCGATATCATTCAAACTTTTAATCTCATCTCTTTAACTCTATTCATTAAATCGTACATGCTGCATATATTATAAATTCCTGACACAGTAGTAGAACTAGGCCCGGATGTAGAAAAAAATCAGGGGGGGGGGGGGCAAGAAACACAGTTGAACCGGAAAAATGAAGGGGATGGGGCAAGAGACTGAATTTCCGATGTAGTAAATAATTCTCCGCCGTTTTACAGGTCTGTAAATAAACAAGCGTGATTTTTTTTTTGCCTCTATTAATCTCACTAGCATTCTGAAGGGGTGGGGGCTTGTTTTTCTTGCCCTTCTTGCTCTCCCCTTCCACGGTCCTGAGTATAACTAATTATTTATCTGAATTCTTGCATTTCATATCATTAAAAAATCAATATGGATTTTGAAAATACATAATGCATTTTTTTTTTATCAAAGGGCTATTCAAATTTACATCTGCAGGTTTTTGGCTGTTCCTGACCTCTTTCCCCAACCCCACCCCACATCAGCAAACGTTGGGTTACCCACCTCCCATCATCTTACTTAATGTTTTGTGGTAACCCTTTATGTATAAAAAAATAAAAATGCATTTTTGATGTTTTCGTAAATCTAAATATGGAAGTTCCATTTTTCTTGGAGTAGTTTAAGAAAATACACAATAACTGTTCCTTCTCCAACCTTCCAAGACTTTGAATGATGTGTTAGCTCTAATTGAAGCAGTGATCATTTAAAACTGGACTTCGTGTTACTAAAACATGTCTCATGTGTAAGAAAGTCTGTAAAAGTTAGAAGTAGCTTCAATAATCATGGTGAAATTAGCCTGAAAGGATTCCTCTCTTTTCTAAGTGTTAAAAATGAAAAAAAGAAAAAAAAAATCCCTTGAGCGTGATAGATCTGTCAAACAGAGATATAAAATATTGAAAATGCAATAATGGAAATATATATGTTACCG
Source organism: Ryuthela nishihirai (assembly GCA_038380435.1). Taxonomy (NCBI): domain Eukaryota; kingdom Metazoa; phylum Arthropoda; class Arachnida; order Araneae; family Heptathelidae; genus Ryuthela; species Ryuthela nishihirai. The sequence continues at coordinate 39,574,558 of JAWZYU010000011.1, read as the reverse complement.
CTAAAGCTCGAAAACCGTTAATGTGCACATTACCTAGCTAATCTGCAGATTAACTGATTTGCTCCGTTAACGTGCGGAATCAAGAGTTTTCCGCATTTTACCTAGGTAATGTGCACATTAACGGCTTCCGTATCGTTAAAGTTCAAAAGTTTGTTTCTCTCATAGTGGTGAATCTCTTGAATATGAATCTTCGTGTCACGTGATTCTCGTCCGCATTATAAAAAACGCCCCGGATGAGCGGAGGCCAAGTGAGAACGAATCGGTAAAGTGATTCATTCTTGATAACGAATCACTAAAATGATTCGTTCTCACTTGGCCTGCTCATTTTGGGGGCGTTTTTTATAATTCGGACGACTGATTCATGTTGACAGAGGGATGACCCTAGTTTCAACTCTACTCTCGGACACTAGATAAATAACATTAGGTTAAGACAATTTTCCTCTATGCCCACATTGATTTAGAGCATAATAATGTTCAAAAACATTGATGCATATAAATATTTCCGTTATTGTGTTTCAATATTTCATAATTTAAATCTTAAAAAAATATTGCTTAAAAATGAGATAGTTCAATGTTTTTTTAAAATTTTCAATTTATTTTCTGCGAATTTTCTTACAAAATGCTTATTTCAAAGCTTTGAAATAGGCCCGGATCTCGAAAGAAATTAAGGGAGGTCCAAGCAAAGCAATCGAGCTGGAAAAAGGTAAGGGACTGGTGGTGGGTGGGGGGGGGGGGGGGTTGGGTAAGACCTTGCCTACACTAAGCCTTAACTGGACTAGTGGTTACAGAGCTAGTGACTGCTCCAGCAATTAACAATCACTGAAAGGTGTGTTGTGTTAGCCCTAACTGAGGCAGTGGTCAGCAATGATTTCGGTCTTAGTAGGGTATATTCTTCTATGATAAGACCTGTAAAAAGCTGGAAGCAGCTTCTAGGATTCTTCTCTGTACTATATGTCTAAATGAAAAAAAAAAGAGCCTAGATTTCCATTATAGTGTAACATTTTTCCCTTCATTTTAAAGATTTTCAAAAAGAATATTCATGAAAAATGCGTGAAATAGACACGTTTTATAATTTATGGCCTCTAACTTACTCTTACTAGGAGAGGGGCATGGTCCCTCCTCCTTTTATCAAATCTGTAAGTAGGGCTCGCAAAGCAAGGGCCCCTCTAGATCTCGCCCCGACTTTGAATAAAGCTTTTCACTCACACAACATGGAAATGTCCCAATATTTTGATAATCAGAAATCAGAGGCGCATTTGTTCATTCACAGTGCAAAAAACGAGATTTTTTTTTGCATTGGAAAATGAATAATTTGATTTGTAAATTGTTACGGCACACATAGGGTATTATAAATTATATGCTATGTATGTATGATATTAATTTATTACATTTTCACAGTATATGGTAACACAGTTGTATACAATTTACCCGTTCTTTTCCGTTACATTATTCCCATTCTTCAGGGCTGTGAAAATAAGAAATTTTATAACTTTTAATAGAAATTGAAAAAAATACCATATATAACTGCGCACTAGGCTTCTTTTTCCTAGAGGCGCATGAGATATAAATCCGGCCCTGACAATACTTGTAATTTGATATTTTCTTGGTAATGTTGGTAAAGAATTTCCCCCAAGTTATTAGACTTTAGTAACCCTTCTCTTGGGCATGGCTCCCTAAAATTTATGAAGCCTTCCTCCCTGCGACTTTTCTGTCGCCTTATCTGTCGATCAAATCTGTCGGTAGGGTTAAAAAAAGGATTAGGATTAAAAATGAAGCAAAATGTAGCAAAACGAATATAGAAACAACCTTCAAGCATTTCTTTCATCCTAAACGCGAACGCACTTGCTACTTACTCTAGTGAATTGTGGTCTGTGGGATCTTTAGTGCCAGATAAATACTCTTCTGTATGCATTTGGTGAGTTTTTGATAACAGTGTAACGTGATTCGTTCGAAAAGAGGTCATCGAGTTTGTTGGGTTTTTCAGTTTGTGCAAGTCCAGGAAGTGGCGTGGGCGCCTCGGCTGCTGACAGACGAATGGAGAGCATTAACGGAGGCCCAGAAAACATCTAGGCCAATGTAGGAAAATAGAGTGAGGAAAGGGGTCTAATTTTGTTCTCTTGCCTCCGTTTTCTAGGGCTGATCAAGACGTACTTCCGGCATGCTCTGCACACGGAAGGCGAGAACTGTAGGTTGGCAGATCAGGACAGTCATGACAAGCAAATTCTATGCAAATTGGTTACTGGAGCAATGAGACGAGTTTTGAGATCTTTTCCCGAGTAATTTAAAACAGTTTAAACAAGCTCCGATGGTTTGAAATACACAACTGAACAAAATAATGGATCAAGTACTTAAAACCATTTCTCAGTCGGTCTTGCTGATAGGGTGAAGTTGGGTTACTTTTGTTTATGCTATTAGAATGATTCATCTCATTCAGTATTTAGTTGGGGCAGATTTCCATTAGCCTATAGTCTCGGATATTGTTCATCTTGCCTTTATGTATTCTGTGAAAAAAACATCAGTTTGATTTTGCTTTTGTTAATGTAATTTTTAATTTATTTAGTTTTATATATGTATTTAACTATATAACGATAAAAGTACATAGAGAAAAAAAAACATGTCGCCTTTGGCGAACATGGAAAGATCGTTTTCATAGAGAGTTACCCTAATGATGAAACTTTGAACTAACAGATGATTACGGAAAATACAGAGAGTAATATTTCATTGGTACTTATCAAACAGAAAAAGAAGTTTTCGTTCATTTCTAAAAGCAAAAAAGTTGAACGTCTAATAGCGGAAGGACGAACGCCAAAGCGAAAATAATAGCTTGTTTTTAGGAACAAACTAAAAACGAAAACTAGCGCCAACACGAGAATTTCGTCCAGTATCCATAATAGATGAGGTAGAACGGAAATATCCGTTTCGTAAGTACACGTGAATTTTTAATTCAGTACGAAAGGAGAGTTCAAATTCTTAAATCTATCCTTTTCCAAATCTTTTTGATGCAACACATGCATATTTATTATGTAAAACAAATATTGAAATTTCAAAGTAATTTATATAGAAACTGATTTGAATTAACCCTCTTGTATAATCTTGATGAAATGTCTTCTCGAAAATTTAAAATGCTCTGCAGTAAAATAATATACAGTAAATGCAAATCGTGAATGCTAAATTCAATCTTTTAATGTTATAAAAGTTATACACCCATCCTCCGAATTACACGGTCAAAAAAAAAATGCAACCAGTTTCGACTTATAAGGTGATAGACTCGGTTTTACACAATGCAGATTGAGATTTTTATGTATATAGATATAATACATAATATGAAGTAGCAGTGGTACAGCGTCGAGAATTATAATGTTACCCAAAGTAAAAAAAATCAACTAAATGGTTTTAATTTATATCATTTACTTCAAAAATAAATAGATAATAGTAAATTCTTATATTAATAAAATGGTCATATGTAACAATTTATATTTATATTCTTTTGCTAAAATTATATTCTTGCCACTGTAATACAATTTTTCTTGCGACATCTTAATGAAATGAAGCCTATTTTGAATTCACAGCGAGATCTGACATTTCTAAACTGAATTTTTCAGACAAGTAAAAAGCGTATTTTATCTCATTTTTTGCAACAAGTTTAACTTTGTAGACTATTACCTAGTCTAAGTACAGCTGATTCGTATGTAGATTGTTTCGTGAAATATCATAATAATAAAAATAAATAATAAATACCCCCTCAAGCAGCTGCTTGCCACAGAGGTCTGACAGGAGCCTGTCAGTTTATATGCCAAAGTAGGAGGTCTGAGAGGATGGCAGGACCTCAGCAGAAAAACGACACAAACATCCATGCCTTACCCGGGGCTCGAATAAATACTAATTTTTTTCAAAAATAAATTACTAAGTGTTGATACAAATCCTTAATTTCGAATTTATATTCAGTTCATAAATATCCTTCTTTCAAATTTTTCTTCAAATTCGATAGTATACATCTACATTAGCGATAAGTATTTTTCGGGACCAAAAAGAAATTTATAAGAAATTAATCTAAATCTTATCTAAATTAGTTGAAATAAAATGCAAAATATTGTTGCATAAATGCTTATTATTAGCTGAACTGAAATTTGAAATAAATATATACACCTATCCCTCGATTTACACGGTACTCAGTTCACACAATTTTGGCTTTGCACGGTCAAAAAATGCAACCAGTTTCGATTTACACGGTACTGACTGAGATTTTCTTTCTATGTACGTCTCAGTCAGTACCGTGTAAATCGAAACTGGTTGCATTTTTTGACCGTGCAAAGCCAAAATTGTGTGAACTGAGTACCGTGTAAATCGAGGGATAGGTGTATATATAAATAAAACTTCCAACGTACGTTTTATTCACAACAAGGATTTTTTTCGGAACCTATCCCCCCAATTTTCCATAAGTTGTTGGTTTCGATTTACACGGTTTTGATCTACGCTGTGAATTCCCGGAACCTATCTTCCGTGTAAATCGGGGGATGGTGTATTTTTTATAATGCTCAATATCAGCAGTACTAATATATAGTATACCTAATATAAGCTCAATATCATGCCAGATTGAAAAAAAAGTATGCGACTTAAAAATTATTGCTACGCAAAATTGCACTAAATTTTGCCACCTCTAGATGGGGCTTTGAAAGTTGACAGCAGTGATTTTTGGGGGTTTGCAACATAAAGGATAGCAAATAATTCAAGTACTCCTTCTCATACCCTGGGCGGGGGTGGCTCAGTCGGTAGCGCGCCAGGCTCGTAATCTGTACTTCCCAGCTGGGTCAGCGTTGAGATTTATCTCTGCAAAAATTCCCTGCCCACGGTCAGTAGGGGACACCGATGGGTTTGGAAAGGCCGCCGTCCGTCGGATGGGACGTTAAGCCGTGGCCCCGTGTGCGGGAGAGCCATAACCTGTGCACGTTAAAGAACACGCTGGATGGCCTTGACGGGAGGCTACCATCTGTCTCCCAACAGCTATTCCAGTGGGTCCCCTCCCCCAACCTTCTCTGAGCCTTCGGGGTCCATGTGACCTGGCCATTTAGCCCATGGTGTGCAAAAAAGTGCCGCTCAGAGGTAAAACAACCCAACTCTTCTCATACAATAGCATACCCTATCAAGACCGAAGTCACTGGTGACTACTGCCTCAGTCAGAGTTAATAGAAACACGCAAAGTTTGCCTTTTGGAACAGTAGCTAGTCATTAAAGGCCAAATAACTCTTGATTGCTTATTAAGCGTGAATAAAAATCGGCACGTCATACATTTTGAAGTGTACTAAATAATTAATATTATGCCTTTTTCCTACTGAATTGTTAGTTGGTACTTGTAATAAACTTAGAAAAACCTTATTTTATTTCACAAATTGAAACATGCCCTCCTTTGTTCTCCTTTCAGAATATTGGCATCTGGTAACTCTAGTTAGTAAGCACCATCAACAACGTCAGGTGATTTATCCCTAAACCTATGATGTCCATTATTGTGATGATTTACCTAAGGTTCAAAAAATGGGCTTTTTCATATCATAAAGGAACTGAGTATTTTATTCCCCAGATCAGAACTTGGCGACTTAATTAACGAAACAGATAATGGCGTAACGGTTAGCGAATCTCTTGACAGGTTGGTGTCCTGCCGTCGCAAATATATCTTTCCATTTCTACTGTCCTCTTCCGCATTCCTGTCTTCAGGGTCGCACACGTAACACTCTACGAACGTTTCTTCGTTTTATTCCCACAGTTGTATTCTACGCCCAACACATCAACAAACACTGCTCGCGTGTGGCAGCGATGGAGAGAGATTAAATGACCAAAAAAAAGTACACGTGGAACTATTTATGTTCGCCGTGCAATTAGTTAAAAAAATAGTAGAAAGTGGAATGTAGTAAGAGTGAAAGTTCTGGAAAACAAATGAATAAATTTTATTTCCAATCACGTAGTTTACATGAAACCTCTTAATTGGGAACTTACACGTGGTAGTTAGTGGCATGGTCTTGTAGAAATCGAAGTTGTTTTTCTAGGTAAAAATTATAGGAAATATGTTAGCACGTGGAACATGGTTACAAATAATTAAAAGTAGACTTGACCTTGTCTGGCGTCTTATGATCGCTCCTGTGTTTAGTGGCAGTGTCGTAGAAGGAAGTAGATCTTAGCAGCGAGTTTTATTTTTAAAACTTTTCATACCTTGTTAAATATTTTTCAAAGAACTTCAGTTTGTAAAATATATATTTCATGATTTTATATATGAGTAGTTGGGAAACCTTACAATTTTTTTTTGTTGCTACCTGACCAGATCAAAGATCCAAAAGTCTCAGGTATGTCAGAGCAGTTTCAGGACAATTGAATGGAAAGAAAGCTAGGATTCGTAGTAACAATCTTTATATTATTGACTAGAGAGAAAACTCAGATGCGTCGTGACAATTTTTATACTAACAACTAGAGCAGTGTATCGCAAACTTTTTTACTCTGCGGCACACTGAATCTCATTTTTTTCCGCGGCACAATGAATCTCATTTTTTTCCGCGGCACACTGAATCTCATTTTTTTTTCCGCGGCACACCTAAATAATAATAAAAGTAAACTCTATATAAATCGTCATTATATTTGCGCTTTGTTGAAGTCCTCAGCCTGGTTTTACTTGAAGATTTGCTCTCGTTCTTTAATTCATAACTCTGTGTTTGTTTAAAATATTTGTCCATTCTATGGCTTGAAATAATCAAAAATTAATACCAAAATTTGTAAAAAGCTTGATAAATACTTACAAGATCCCAGTTGATAAAATCTGAAAGATTTTTATTAAAGCACGTCGATAACACAAGTCAAGTCAAAATGAAATCTTTGGAATATCTAGTGTCAATTTGAAAATCTCTCGCGGTACACAGTTTGCGAGACACTGAACCTAGAGAGAAGGCTCAGATAATCGTAGCATTCTTTAGACTAGGGGGTTCTCAAAATGGGGTATGCGTACCCCCTTGGGGGGAAGCGGTAAAATTTTTGGGGTATACCGTGAGAGCTCAAAAGTCGCTAGATATATGTTTTATTTCAGTCCCATTGTCATACTATAACTATAGTCTTATCTATCTATACAAGGGGTACACCAGTTATATACACATTTCCAGGGGGTACGTGAAGCATAAAAGGTTGAGATCCACTGATATATATATTTTATTTCCATTGTTATACTATAACTATAGTTTTATCTATCTATACAAGGGGTACGCCAGTTACATACACATTTCCAGGGGGTACGTGAAGCATAAAAGGTTGAGAACCACTGATATATATGTTTTATTTTATTTCCATTGTTATACTATAACTATAGTTTTATCTATCTATACAAGGGGTACGCCAGTTACATACACATTTCCAGGGGGTACGTGAAGCATAAAAGGTTGAGAACCACGGATATATATGTTTTATTTTATTTCCATTGTTATACTATAACTACAGTTTTATCTATCTATACAAGGGGTACGCCAGTTACATACACATTTCCAGGGGGTACGTGAAGCATAAATGGTTGAGAACCACTGATATATATGTTTTATTTTATTTCCATTGTTATACTATAACTATAGTTTTATCTATCTATACAAGGGGTACGCCAGTTACATACACATTTCCAGGGGGGTACGTGAAGCATAAAAGGTTGAGAACCAGTGCTAGACTACTGACAGAATGCTTTGGGGTCAGAGGAGACTACTAACTAAAGAGAAGGTTCAAGTGTGAGGGCCTTTCTTTTGGCTAATAACGAGACAAAAGTTAGGTATGGGTAACAAATTTTATGTTAGTGAACAAAGAGAAGGCTCAGTTGTGCGATAGCACAGTTTGGAGAGACAAGATGATTAGTCGGAAGCACAATAATGGAGGCAACACGCCGTCCAGAACATTATTACATTATCTTTAGTAATGTAAAATATCAGAAACGATAAAAGTACATGGTTAGTATTGAGATTTGTCACATAACATAATATAGTACTTTAAAACTGATCCAAACTCTGTCTAAAGGTCAGAAAGAACTGAAATCACTCTCGAAACCTATCTGGATTCACTCGAATGGGACTAATCTGCATAACAGGCCGTATCTTGCACGCGAGATATCCCTTGAACGTATATGGTGTAGACGAAATCTACTAGCGTTTTGAAATGTGTTTTTAGTGGACATTATACATAGGCTTAAATAAGTTTTTATTCCTGCAAATCATTAAATCTCATATCACGTCTTGACTATATTTTAAAAGTCCATCGGCTGGCCTTTGATATAAAGTAGGCCCTTAATTTAAGCAACTTCATAATTAAACTATTTATTTATTAAACATTCCAAAACTCCCTTAGAACACATCGAGAGACCTTTTAATTTTGGCATCGGGTTAACCGTGCAACATCTGTAGGTTCAGCCCTGTTGATGTCGTATATCCCTTGTAATAGATGCTCTTTGTAAAAGGTGCTGTGACGATAAGCAAGCAGATTCAAGCATGCTTTTCAATGTAGAAATGTTTCGCGAGGTCATATATGCTCCTTAGCAACGTAATTTCGTTGCAATTTGTCGACAAGAGAGAAAATTAAAAAGAAGAAAAAAACGTTAGATTGATTGTTACCAATTAAGCTTTAATGGCGAATATATAAAAACGTAACTTTTGGTGCTCCTCATGCTGTACGAAATTCATAAAAAAAATTTACGTATTTTGGCTGGCCGTTCTGTGGCTGGGGGCCTAAGGTAAGGGACTAGACTGTCTATCGGTTAATCCGGTACTTTATTCTCATCATATTCAGAGTTATCAATGAGACCACCATATCTCTACAAAATTGGCAGTTTGATGATAAACACTACTTTTCGTCAAAAGTGATTTATACGTTCCTATAGTTGATTTAAATTACAATGCACATCGTATATTACTATATACTGATGTTTTTTGCTAAGTTAACACAAAAATAATACACTCCCCAGCCAAATTATTATGAACACCTACCTAACACTTCGTCGTATGTATCATGTTATGGAAGAGAATTCATTGGACAGCCGTTAAGAAACAAATGAAAGTTTCCCGTCCAGCGTGCACATGGGGCCACGGCTTTAATTCCATCCGATGGAGAGAGGCTTTTTCAAGTCCATTGGTGACCCCTTTCTTACTGTGGGCAGGGTAAGGATTAGGAGAGATAAATCTCAATGTAGACACAGTTGGGACTCTAACCAAGGAACCGCAGATTACGAACCTGGCTCGTCAATTTTGAATGTTTGAAATGCGTAAGAGCCAGGGACATAGCCAGAAAGTTTTTTACGAGGACACTGGTTGTTCACAAAGCGATCTCGATTAACCGACTTTCGATCATCCAGTTATTGCTTTAACCGGTCAGTCTGTTGAGCGTCGAATTTTGTACAGTTACCACACAGTGATAGAGCTATGTAACCTAGCACCCCCACCCCCACCTCCTCAACTCCTTCAAGATAGTGTTAAAAATTTCTTACAGGAAAACATTATATTATGGTCATTAATGTTTTCAATTTTAGCATTTTTTTCAGTAAAATTTAAAATAATATATTTACTTGCGCAACGGTGCCCTCTTCTTTTTCCCCTGATTAATGTAACCAAAAATGTTTTATAAAAGCTTTCATCATGAACGGAAAAATTATTCACTGACTGAGTCATCCCTCACCCTAGATTGAGGACCTCTGACTAGAAGTTGTTTATGAATATTTACAGCAGAAATCACTGTTTTATAAAAGAAGAACATTTGATTAAATTATGTTACACTTCTTTGTGACAGTCCCATGGCCGAGTGGTTAACACATTAGCCTACTGATTCTACGGAACCTGGGTTCGAGCCCGGGTAAGGCATGGATGTTTGTGCTGTTTCTCTGCTGAAGTCCCGCCATCCTCACATTCTACTGTGGCGTATGACAGGCTCCTGTCAGACATTTGTGGCAAACAGCTGCTTGAGGGGTATTTATTTTTTTTTACGCTTCTTCATAGCAACTTTACAGTGTTAGGATGATGTTAACTTTTTTGCCAGCACTTCGACTTTATATTTATCATTATGCCTCATTAACATGTTTTTTTTTGTTTCCATTTCCATTATTTTTCATAATCAAGCTGTATTTCCAATTTTTCCAGTCTTTTTTAATTATTCACATTTCTTTTCGAATATCCGATATTTTGACGTATCCGAGCCATAAACAGACCACTTATCATAGTTCTACTTGTACTGGGATACTCATGTATCAAAAACAACCTCAGGGATAGTGTCGCCCTGCCAATGATGCCAAGTAACACCTTTATTTTCTTTTTAAAAGGGAAGAAGTTACTTTCATTCACAAAGGATGAAAACCTAAAAGCTCTGTTGGACTTGTCCCAGTTTCTCATACAACATACACAAGGATTTGCCCGCTGGTTTAATAGTCAAGATATGGGCTAAATGGGAATTTACTGAAGAACATTTTTAAACTTTTTGTATAAGAACGTCTCAAAAGCGGCTTTAACATTTTCGCATCTTGGGCATATTGGGTGACATCGGTTTCCCCAAAATATTTTCTTGGGAAAGATATGAACCTTTCGACAAAGTGGAAGTAGAAGCTTGTACAACTTCAGAAGAGGCCACGATTACAATATACATATAAAATCATCTGTATTGATGCACAGGTCTCTACGGAAAGTTTTGTAATCGTTAGGTAGAACATTATAATACGATTCGCTCAGTAATTATGCACATCGCGTATTCACGGAAATGAACTGTGACTTCCGCTTCGATCATAGATTTTAAAGCATCTGAGGTCCTGCCATCCTCTCAGACCTTCTACTCTGGCATATAAACTGACAGGCTCCTGTCAGACTTCTGTGGCAAGCAGCTGCTTGAGGGAGTATTATTTATTTATTTTATAACGTAACCGTTAGATTGGTTTTCCTGATATTTGCTCATCATCAGGGCATTTTGACGCATCAGGAAATCACTCAACGTAAGTTCTTTTTCCATAAGAACATTTTTACCAAAGAGTGTTTTACATCTCTTAGAAAAAAAATATGTTGTAAAAATATCCTCAAGTTTTTCGGAATATATGTAAATATCGGCTGTTTCAATTTCCTATGGGAGTTCTTCTGATTCCAGATTCTTTTATTTAGAAGTGTTTAAAAAATTATTTTCGTTGAATGCCAGTTTAGTAAGCTGATAGTCTTATGCAGCTTGGTTTTATGTACTGCGTTCTTTGATTGAGGTTTGCTTTATTCGGAAGAAGCAGAAATATAATACAAATATAAAAATCCTTTTTTAATCGAGTTGTCGAATTAGTGAGAATAAAAAATACGGGCTCCTTCGGTATCTTGTACTTCGTTACTTTGTTTTCCGATTCTTTCGTTTTTAAAAAAAATAAACGTTTAAAAATAAGTTTTATTGAAATTCGGATTAGTGAGCAAACCAGTAGTCTCTTTGATTTCCGCTTGCTTAATTTAGAAGATGCAAAGTTTATAAAAATCCGTTATAACCGAAGTCGATTACCGAGAATAGATAAAAAAAAGATGTTCTTCGATAACTGTAATTCTTTACATTGATTTTCGATTGTTTGTGTAGAAGAAAAGAACGTTTAAAAAAGTCGCTTTATTGAATGTCGGAATTGTGAGTCTACTGATATTCTCTTGCGGTTTGATTTCCTGCACTGCGTTCTTTCATTTCCGTTTACTTCATCTAAAAGATGCAGAAAAAAAAAAGAACAGAAATATAAAAAACCGTGGTAACCAATGTCAGATTATCGAGAATATATATATATATGCATATAAAAAAAAGATATGATTCGGTAACTATAAATATTTATATTTATTTTTGATTGCTCTGTTTGGGAGAAAAGTATGCTTAAAAAATTCGCTTTATTCAGTGCCGGATTATTGAGTACACTGATAGTCTCTTGTGGTTTGGTTTTCTGCACGCGTTCTTTGATTTCCGTTTGCTTTATTTCGAAGATGCAGAAAAGAATATAAAGATCCGCTGTAACCGAGGTCAGATTAGCGAGAATAGATTTGTTTTTTAAAATGTGTTTCGGTAAATGTAATTCTTTACATTGATTTCCGATTGTTTCGTTTGGAAGAACGTTTTAAAAAAGTCGCTTTATTGAATGTCGGATTAATGAGTATATTGATAGTCTCTTGTGGTTTGGTTTCCTGTATTGCGTTCTTTTATCTCCGTTTACTTCATCTAAAAGATATAGAAAAGCGCAAATATAAAATCTGTTATAAACGAACTCGGATTAGCGAGTTTAGATAAAACTAGAACGTGTATCGCCTCTGGCGAATATGGGGATATCGTTTAAAAGAGAATGAAGTTTGTCATTTACCTACTTTTTCACTCCTTAAAAGTTTTAATTTCAATTACGAGATGAGGGGGATAATGCAAATAGTAGTATTTTATTAGTAATTATGCAAAATAACTGACATTTCTTACATTTCAAAAGTAGCTTTTCTCACAGCCCTCTGGGAAAAGGGGGGCAAATTATTGCTGTCAGTGGAATATCTCTTACCACTGAAATTTCAAATTTCTACCATAAACAGACCACTTGCAACATTCGTTAAAAATTGTGCAGTTTCCATATTTAGCGATCCTTAACGATATATATTAAAACTACCTAAGTATTTGGGGAATGAGAATTATAATTGATAGGCACCAATCCAACTAAAAGGTTTGGGTTGTTTTACCTCTGAGCGGCACTTTTTTGCACACCATGGGCTAAATGGCCAGGTCACATGGACCCCGAAGGCTCAGAGGTTGGGGGAGGGGACCCAAGTGGAACAGCTGTTGGGAGACAGATGGTAGCCTCCCGTCAAGGTCATCCAGCGTGTTCTTTAACGTGCACAGGGTATGACTCTCCCGCACACGGGGCCATGGCTTAACGTCCCATCCGACGGACGGCGGCCTTTCCAAGCCCATCGGTGTCCCCTACTGACCGTGGGCAGGGCGGAGAGTCATGCGGAGATAAATCTCAACGCTGACCCAGCTGGGACTCGAACCTGGGGACTACAGATTACGAGCCTGGCGCGCTACCGACTGAGCCACCCCCGCCCCATCCAACTAAAAAGTAGTTTTCCAATTCTCTCTTAAAACAAAACAATTGTTTCCCACCACCCTGGGCGTAAGGTATCAATTCATTGCTGCCAAAGGAAACTTCATAACCCTTACATTCCACCTCCATAATTTTAAATTCTAGCATAAATACATCATTTGCAATATTTGTTAAAAAAAAATGTCTGGAATTTTCCATTTTTTTTCAATGTTAGAGGGCGCAGTTATAGTTTTTTCAGATATTCGGAAAAATGAAAATCGTTATAGTTCATAATACTTATCAAATTCAAAAATAATTTTTATCTCTAAAAACAAACAATTATCTTTCAAAACACAAAAGTTTCATTTTCCCACTCCCCAGGGTCAATCGATTGTTGGTACTGTAAACTTCCTACTATCACATTCCACCACTAAGATTTCAAATTTCTAGCATAAATACACCGTTTGCAATATTCCTTTGAAATTTTCAACTTTTTTCCACCGTTAGAGGGTGCAATTATAGCTAAAGGAAAGTCCCGTCAGTGCAAATCGTAATATTTCATTAATACATATCCAACACAAAAAGAATGGTCAATATAGCTCTATAAATAAAATCATGTCTACAGACGGACAAGTTGGGTTGGGTTTTACCTCTGAGTGGCACTTTTTTGCACACCATGGGCTAAATCGCCAGGTCACATGGACCCCGAAGGCTCAGAGGTTGAGGAAGGGGATCCACTGGAACAGCTGTTGGGAGACAGATGGTAGCCTCCCGTCAAGGCCATCCAACGTGTTCTTTAACGTGCACAAGGTATGGCTCTCTTTGTACACGAGGCCACGGCTTAACATCCCATCCGACGGACGGCGGTCTTTCCAAGCCCATCGGTGTCCCCTACTGATCGTGGGTAGGGCGGGGCAGACAAAGTGAAACATTTATCACATTTCTTTGAAAACGAAATAAAAACTTCGGCTGTTTCAACTAGGAGGTGCCAGGTTGTTGTATTTCGTTTTAGCAGGGCTCTTATAAAATCAGTTTTATCGGATTAATGAAAATATAGATGGTCCTATGATGTTTTGCTTCGTGTTGCGCAGTTTCTGTCCGTTTGTTTTAAGCTTCAAATTTTTTTTCCTGAATAGGCTTCGAAAAAGGCAATTGGGCAAGGAGAGCAAAGACAATTGTTTGGGGCCTCATGCTAAAAAACGCAAGGTACTAATAGCAACATTTCTTGTGCTATGTGAACTCGTAGGAAGTTTTTAATCAGGGTTGCAACTGCATGCCTTTCTCCAATGCACCATACAATGGAAGTAATCATTTAGAATCAGATTAGAAGGGGAAGGTGGTTACCTTTTGTCAACACCAAACAGGGTAAGTGGACGATTAGTTTTGGTTCAGTTAGAATTTTAAATTCAAATTCCTGATGGATAACTCAATATTAATCATTCAAAATTTGGGTGCAGGTGAGAAAAGAGACAAAGACGTTTAAAGTTAGATCATGTCAAAGACAGAACATCTCTCTTATAAATGAGAAACAGGATAGCGTTTACCTCGATTAGTAACAAGAACTCTAATCAGAGTAAAAAAAGGTAATGCAGAATTTCTTTATTTTTGATAGGGTGCATTTTTCTCTCATTTCCCATCTCTTTTTCTATCATTCGAACTTTTGTGATTTCACTTTTAATACTGGGAGAGCTGTTGAGAATGTTTGAGAGTAGTGGTGATGGAGATGGGAATACTGACACTGGTCTTGCACTTTCCACAATTTTTTTCTGAAGATTTATTAGAATGTGGTAAAAAACACATATCAGGCACGACTTGGAACATACCCTGATCACGGGTACACTACAAGTTGTGGTGAAAAAAAATGTATATTCTAGTTCAGTGTACTCTAGAAGGTTCTACTTTTAACATGAAATATGCTAGAAGGGGACTTTGAATTTGTTGAGAGTTTAAATTTTCCAGTATACACGTTTAACAGTCCTGTGAATTTCATTGAAGTGCTGGCAAATCTTAGCAGAAAAAAAATACCATGAATTTGAAGTGTCCATCTGAACAAACTTATGCTTTCAAATTTATTCATCTATTACTTTTTTCATATTTTAAGAATTAACAAATATTTTAATCAAAGTTTTATTTCAATAATTTATTTCACATATTTACAAAATGAATAATACACTTTTAAGTTAAGGAAGACTAAAGTATCACCACGTGAATGGTGCTCTTTCTCTAAGCAGTCTCACACCATAGCGAGGCCATTCTTTTTGCCTAATCCATAGTTCCTGAGCTGTATCTAGGCAGCTCATCACTGATGCACCTTTCCATGTTGTGATTCGAGGATCCATATCCTAGCAAATATACATAAAACATTTTTGTGAGCAACTAATTTTTAAAATACCACATGAATTACTTCATGCCTAAAATTTCAAAGTGTAAACAAAGAAACATTGAACCAAAACAATTTATGCGATCAGAGTATAAAGTCAAAAATAATGCAAATTCTCAGGAATGAATAATGATATAATTGTGATAATCGCACTTGACCCTTAGTCAAAGCTTCAGTGCTCCTGCCAATTTTCAAAGGGTATATTCTGTAACTTCGAATCACTTTATTATAAAACATTATTAACCAGCTGGAAACGTTTAAAAATTTATAACTTTTATTATAAGCTTTAAACGAAATAAAAACAGGTACAGATGCCAGTTGATTACGGAGCATCAGTGAAAAAAGGTTTGAAATCAGCAAGAGAAGTATAAATTAATACATCTTATATTTATATTTCTCTAAAAGCAACACACATTTTAAAACAACAAAGTCTATCAACCTATACTAGCATGAAATTATCAATATTGTTTATATTTGTTTACTCTTTATATTCAACATAAGTTTCGCTCATCATCTGTCTTTCTCAGGGATAAAAAAAAACGAAAATTAAAACACTTACAACACCATTGGTTGTAAACAAAGACTACTAACCTCAACAGTAAAACTTTTGGGATTTGGTAAATACTATAAGAAGTTCAAAGATTTTTGGAAGGTTGAAAATTTGAAGCTATCAGGGTCTAAAATAGTCACTAATGCCACCTGTAATGTTTTCTAAATAAAACCATTCTTCTTTAGCTAACCTGCAAGATTAATTTCTTTTCTCATTTAACAGCTTCTTCCCACAAATACAAAGTGGTCTGCTATTATGGCAGTTGGGCAGTTTATCGACCTGATAAAGGAAAATTTCCAGTTGAAAATATCGACCCAAAAATCTGCACCCATCTAATCTATGGCTTCACAGGACTAGGATTTGACAACAGAATAAGGAGCCTTGACCCTTACAATGACCTCGAAGAAAACTATGGAAAAGGTAAGATTTTTAGTTATACCTATTTATAGTTTGTAAGTCAATCAAAAATTTAGATTTGTTACGAATCTATGATCTCTTAATGACAAGCTGGTTGATCTCTGTTAATAAACATTTCATGGGGTATAGGTCCCATGAAATCCTCATGTGATTTTCACTCCCCAACAAAAAAAAAATTCCCATCAAAGCATACAAAAACTTTCCATAGCAAATATTTTTTTTCACCAGCTATCTTTCTATTGCCTTCATATCATTACCCATTTTAATTTAAGAAAACTGCTAGCTAACCTTAATATATAGCTTTTTGGCAAGCAGAAATTATTGCCAGAAAGCAACTAACCTATCTTCATGTATCTACATGAACAATGTTGTAGCTTACCAACCAAATGTGAATTTGCACTAGTGGGTAGGTAGGTATGTTGTATTTGTACTAATAGGTAGCTAGTTGGTAAGCCAGCCCACCAGCCAATCATTATTTTTTTAACAAGATACTGTATTGCATCGTTTCTGTAATTGTAGTCATAATATCTGCATCTTTACTGCACAATCTACAGTGCATAGCTTGCTTTGGTACCTGTTCTCACAGATATTAGTGAATTTTAAATGACCAGGTTGTTGATCAGAGGAAATGTGAAACTGACCATTTTGCAGCTGAAAGTATTTCTGTTGCACTTATCACGGCAAATAATGCTCCATGACTTGATCTCATCCAATGTGCATATTTAATTTCAGCAGCATGTAATATTTGAGAGCAATATGACCTATACTATATGGTCAGGTGATTGGACACCTGACCATTTAGTATAGGTATACAAAATGCACTGGATATTGAAACATATATTAAATGTATCATTAATATAAGTCAGATATCAGTAGCAACATACAGTATTTAAGAGTAGGTGTAGTGTGATCAAGAACCAGTAAACACCTTACTGTGTGGTGTCTTAAATCATGTGTCTCTGTTTTGTGAATTCTGGTGATTTTTCTTTCAACATCTGTTTTTGAAGGCTCCTTCAGTATCTAACTATGGGAAAACTGTCAGAAGTCACACAGAATGAACCCGGGTTAAGGAAGCAGCAGATCATATCAGCTACAGAAGGAAAAACAGTCCCAGAAAGAACTGTGAGGTTGTTATAAAAACATTTTTCTTCTTTTGCACGAGTCAAGTTTGTTGTACTGAACACACGGTATACAGTGACGCAAGGTTTAATAGTGTATAATAAAGTGAATGTAAATTGTACCTGTGTGTTAAAGCTAAATTTTAGTGTTATGGAAAATAGTCACTCAGATTTGAGTTGTTTTACCTCTGAGTGGCATGTTTTTGCACATTATAGACAAAATGGTCAAGTCATAAGGATTCTGAGGACTCAAAGAAGGTTTGGGAAATGGATTCACTAGAAAGCTATTAGGAGAGATATGAAAGCATTCCGTCAATGTGTTCTTTTAATGTGCACAAGGTATGGCTCTCTTGCCCCTAGGGCCACAGCTTATTCAATCACGCAATAGCAAATAAGCTCACCGAACAAAAAATTAGTCACCCCTGGCTGAATGTTACCTAATAGCATGTAACACCTCCATGTGACAGAAGAACAACCAAAATCCTGTTTGGCATGGATGACACCAGTGTGTGTATGTACTGCACATCAATATTCATCCACTCTTCTAGTAACAAATGCTGCAGTTTGGCCAGATTGACTGGATGGCTGGGATGGTGCTTCACTCGTTCCCCCAAATAGTCTCACAAGTTTTTTATGGGATTCAAATCCGGGAATTTGGCAGGTCAGTCGAGATGTTTGAAAGCTCCAGAATGCTTGTCGTGCCAATCCGACACACTTCGAGCCCTGTGCACGTGACAATTATAGTCTTGGAAGACTGGGGTATCCTTCTGGTGTTCACTGTAGAGATGCTGCACAAAAGGCAACATATGGTCATCCAGTAGCTCCATATAGCCCTTTTGGTTCAAGTGTGATATCACCGCAACCAAAGGACCCATTTCCTCATATGTGAAACACCCCCAGAACATCACAAAGCCTGATTCAGCTTGCACACAGTCCACATTAAAAATTTGCATATATAGAACATAGTAGCAAATAATATTTTTGATTATATACAAAATAAAAACAGACCATTAAAAAAGACACTAGATTGAAACAAAAGGAAATATCATAAATTACTGAAAGTGAAAAGTAATTGCAGCAAATGTTGAAGTAACTACAAAATGCCTATGTTTAAAAAATATTTTTTGCTGAAAATTTTTATATGATTTTTATATTTTATATGGCAAATTTTTCATATGAGTTTTGCTGTGAGTGGGACTCAAACCCATGTTTCCCAATTACATGCCAGGTGTTCTAACATTTAAACTATAGCACCTAACCTTTTTTAGCATGTAATCTGGAGTTGTGGGTTCAAGTTCAACTAATGGTAAAACTCAAAATTTTCAATAAAAAATATTTCTCGAGTTTTATGTTTAAGGTAATTCTATACCCTTATTATTGATCCTCATGTTTATTCATTACTGAAAAATATATTACAATGTGAATTATAAAAAAAAAACTAAAAGAATTTCGAAGGAAGTGATTATGTAATACAATAAAAACACTATAAAATTGTGGTGCTGCTATACAGCTTCAGAATTTCTAAAAAAAAAAGCTTAATTAGAAATAATCTTGCAAACTGTCTTATTTCTAAGACGTATGTTCTAAGTACATGAAATAATTTAATGCTGAATATTTTTATTGAGCATTTCCAAATTTTAAAAAACTGATATAATTTATATTTCATGAATTTTTATTTAAAATGCTTGTTATTGAAATAAATTTAAAGCTGAATCATTACTTTATAAAATTAAAAAAATGTGCATTAAATCTTACGCTGTCGGACCTTGAAAATGCGATCTCCAAAGCCTGCACATACAAACCATGAATGATAAACTCCATCATTAATACCATAAAAAGTTAAAAAAATATTTAAATATTAAAGTTTGAACTAACTTTTTATTTATATATATATGTGAAATAGACATCTCAGAGCTCTTTAAAAAATCAATTTTTTTTGCATTTTATTCCTCAACTTGATATATCAGAAAATAAAAAGCCTTTTCTCTTGCTCAAACTGCCATTAGTATAGTGCAAGAGATTGGTTTACTGCTGGCTAAGTTTACCCTCATAACACAAATCCACTAGCTGACATAAAGCTCCAACTAGTTAATTGAGTTATTTACTACGAATATACCCATGTGTTCTCAATAAAATGAAGTTGGATGCCTTGGAACATTTTTTTTATTGGAGGATTTCAGTGATTTGCATGAAAATACAGCTGGACATGTTTTTCTTCATTTTAATATATTAAGTGATTAAAAACTATTTTAGTGTTTTTAAATTATTTTTACCTATTATTGGTTATTGTTTATAAAAGGAATATGATAAGAAAAATTAATATTTATTTGATCACGTGATCAGCAATGTCATAGGATCAGCAGACATCTGGTTTTGTTTTAAATTTTTTAGCGTGAACTTGTTAGGGTGTACAGATAGATATTTAAATTGCATTCAGAAAGTTTTTTTTTGTGTGCATTGTTTTGTTGATGAAATATAGTTTTTGAAGGATAATTAAGTGTTTTAAAATACTTTCTAAAATATGAAATAATCATAATGGATATTATCAAGTTGAACTGGAAAATTGCGAGTTTTTTTCTAAACTATTTCATTGACTCTGAGAGTGATTCAGATCACTTCTGACTTTTCTCAAATTCTGAAGGGGGATATCAATTCTATACTTCTGGAATTATTTATATTGCTTCTCAAATATATACTGCAATTAGACAGAATTATTTGATGTTTGAGCAAAAATTAAATCATTTTAGGCACATGTGACTGAAAATGGTAGCTGCTTTTGGAGACATGATTATAACATTATAACACAAAATTTGAATTTTTAAATGATAAGACTGAGTTTAGAATTATTTTTAATTAA
The DNA here is from genome assembly GCA_038380435.1 of Ryuthela nishihirai. Classification (NCBI taxonomy): domain Eukaryota; kingdom Metazoa; phylum Arthropoda; class Arachnida; order Araneae; family Heptathelidae; genus Ryuthela; species Ryuthela nishihirai. The sequence goes on along the minus strand of JAWZYU010000011.1, from coordinate 39,554,200 downwards.
ATGTTTTCATAAATAGCATTCAGAGTTTGTAAATTTTAAGTCAAGTTTTTGCCATTTTCTTAAAGTCCAAGTTATAGGAGTCAGTATATAACGCAAATTTATCTAGGAGGGTTTGATCTTCAATACAGTGGTTACAATGAACTGTTTTTGCTTTGAAATATTTTTATTTAATTTCTTCACAACTTAATTATATATTTTTCAGCTTTTAAATTATTTTGTTCTTAAAGCAAAATAAATTTTTATAACACTACTACTTTAGTCTTAGAGTTTGACGATTGGAAAAAAATTTATAAAATGTTTATGTTGTTTACATAAATGACCAAATAATTTTGAAAAAATTAAATAAATGAAAGATTTAGGTAATAAGAGAAATTATGTATTATATATATATATCTATCAAAGTAATGAAATACTTAAAAAATACGGTAATTTTTTTTATTTCTTATTTTTACTGAATTTTAAATTTAAAAATACAGTAAAACCTTGAAAATTTCTTTAAAACTGCTTATAAAAATTCACTTAAATATCCTTTTTTTAATTTTTACAATTTTCTTAACCCCAATTAAATGCTTTTTTTTCTCTTTGGTATATAACATGACCTATTTCTGTTGATTCGTTATTTTTTTCAATTCTAAAGCTAACTTGTTTATTTGACTGGTCACAGCTGGTGAAAAGCCTGGCTTTTCTCATAGTATAGTAAAATAAATAAAATAAATACCCCCTCAAGCAGCTGCTTGCCACAGAGGTCCGACAGGAGCCTGTCAGTTTAAATGCCAGAGCAGAAGGTCTGTGAGGATGGCAGGGCCTCAGCAGAAAAACAACACACACAACCATGCCTTACCCGGAGCTCGAACCCAGGTCCCTTAGATCAATAGCCAAGTGTGCTAACCACTCGGCCATGGGAGTACTGAGGAAAAAAATTCATGAGAGTAATTTTCTTGGTTTAAATTATTCAGAAATAAGTAGCCTTTCTATTCATATGCAGTATAGATATTTTTGTCTAGTTTTTTAAGCAAATTTTCATTTTCTGGCAATCCAGATGCATTTTTTACTACATGCTTTTAAAAAGCCCTACTGAAACAAAACTAGTAATCATGTTTTGATAAATATTTTATTAATTTTATTATTTACTGTTATAAATGATGAAAGATAATTTCAGTTAGGTTGGTGTTACTGTGTCTGAAACTAAAGGGGATTGTTACATGCTGGAGGGAGAAACAGTTTTGTTAGTAATGTTAATATTCAAAGCTAAATAAAGAAAGTAAATACAAACTACTAATATTGAATTTATTGAAAGTTTGAAAATGATCACAGGAGGGGTAGGGGCAGTCTCAACAATCTAAAAAACACATACTGGGGTACTGAACTAAAATAATAAAAATAAATATCCCCTCAAGCAGCTGCTTGCCACAGAGGTCTGACAGGAGCCTGTCAGTTTATATGCCATAGTAGATCTGAGAGGATGGCAGGACCTCAGCAGAAAAATGACACGAACATCCATGCCTTAACCCGAGGCTTGAACCCAGGTCCCTTAGATCTATTAATTAATGTTTCTTAACAGGGAATATTGTGCATTCACTTTGGATTGATTTTAATGACATATACTATTGTTCCTAATATCAGTATAACCTAATTGTTATAATAGCATTTAAACTGGTTGTTTTTATTTTTACACATTTATACAGTAAATTGATTTAATTTCAATTGTTTTGTTAATTGACAAGTTGAAAAAAATTTGTAAGGGGTACAAACCATACTAGACAGAATACTGAAGTAGGTCAATGGGACCATTATTCTACTTTGACCTACTTCAGTAGATTTTTAAATTGCATGCTAACAACATACAAAATTTAAAATTTAATAATTATATCCAGGAGAACATAATTATCTTTAAAAATTATAATTAATAAAATATGAATTACTCACTTTAGGTCTTGTTATGATGTCTATTGGTTCACCTCTATACATAATGGGAATTTGAACAGATAATCGATTTTGTAACCAGGTGTGAATACCAGGAAACATCATCCCTCCTCCTACAACTATAATGCAACTGTACATCTTTCGCTTCAGTTCTTCAGACTCTAAAGTAGCAAATATTAGGATATTTATTTACTCAGAAAAGGAATTAAATGAAAAAGTATTGCCATTCAAATTCTGTGGATAGCATTTCTCTTATAATTAAAAGATTAAAAGGAAGGTAAGATTCTATTGTAATGGAAGTAAAATGAAACATAAAAATTTTTGCTATAATCAAATGTAACATGGTTAACTGTTTTTATATTCTTTGGATCACCCAATGGTATATGCATTCTAGATTGATGAAACATATACACATTATCGTACCAAATTAATCACAGAATTTCCATGTATGCTAGATGAAATTAAAATTTGAAGCTCGGTAACTTTCAAACAAAATAGCATTTATGGGTTGGGTTGTTTAACCTCTGAGTGACACTTTTTCTGCATGCAATGGGCTAAATGGCCAGGTCACAAGGACCCCAAGGGCTCAGAGAAGGTTGAGGAGAAGGTAACCTGACTTCTCTCTCTTAACAACTGAACAGCTGTTGGAAGACGTATGGTAACCTCCTGTCAAGGCCATTCAACATGTTCTTTAATATGCACAGAGTATGGCTCTCCTGCACACAGGGCCATGGTTTAATGTTCCATCCAACGGATAGCCCATTAGTGTCCCCTACTGACCGAGGGTAGGGCAGGGAGTTTTGAGAGATACTCAGTCGTACCAGAATGACATGACCACCTACCATATGTATACTATGGTAGGTGGTCATATTATTCTGATATGACTGTGTAAATCTCAATGATGGCCCAGGCAGGACTCAAACCTGGGAACTGCAGATTATGAGTCTGGTGCACTACCAACTGAGCCATCGTCACCCCAGCATTTATGGGGAAATTATGTTGAAAACAAAGATGAAAATCAGATATAAACAATGTTTTATTTCACAACGTTTGTTCAGCATTTAAAGAGCTGTAATATTTGGCAGTAGCATTATTCATTCCATGGAATCTTCCATATTGATGAACGAAGAAAAAATCATTATAAAAACTTTCAAAATTCATTTATTTTAGTCAAATGGTTTGATATAGCATTTACATACATGTACACATTACTCCAGGCTAGGGTTGGCAATGTCCATAGAGATACAGGTTCAGGTACCTGTGATAACCTCTCATTAGAATTATCAGCCAGTTGGTATAAAGTATCCTGTGCACTTGGGGCTGGCAACCCACAAGCAAACAGAAAACAGCAGTATATTTTCCTCAATAGAAGACGAGTAGTTAAACATTCAGAATACATAATTAAACTCAAAGCCATTAGCCAGTCAAGTGGCTTTAACTGGTCAGCACCAAGACCCTGTAGAATTTTCCAACCTCATCAGGGTAAAAAAAAAAGTGCCCATAGATGACCAGAATAATAGGCCACGTTGACTTGACAGCCCTCTCCTTTCATTCCCCTTTCAGAAGAGAGTATCACTTTTGGTTGCACCACAAGAAGGCAGAATTAAACTTTAAGATCTAGACTGAGAAGAAAAGTTATATGTTCCATACAGCAAAATACAATTTTTTTTCCATCAAAACTCACCCAGAGGCAGATAGTCGAACAGACCTAATTGTTGACATTTAATTTGCAGATGGAAAAAAAAACACCTGCCTGGTTCTGTACATCATTGCAGGTGACTGGCATACAGCTCTCCTTCCAGTGTATACCTAGATACCATTTACAGGCAAACAACTTTAGATAAATTCTTATCCTGGCATCTTTCACCTTTAGTGTAATTTTCCCACAAAAAGCTTATTTTAAATGCTACACAGCATCAAATTTTGGTCTCCACTGATTTAATACAAATGTCTCATAATCTGCGATGGGTTTGATGTTTTACCTTTGAGCAGCATTTTTTTAACACTATGAGCTAAATGGTCAGGTCCCAAGGACCCCAAAAGCTTAGAGTTGGTTAGGGGAAGGGGACCTACTGAACAGCTATTAGAAGATGGATAGAAGCTTCCCATCAGAGTCATTCAGTGTGTTCTTTAATGTACACAGAGTATGGTTCTTTTTGGCTTTATGTCAAACAAACAAAATAATGAATCCTTCATTTTATTGGAGAGTTTAATATTTTGCTTCAAAATTTCTGCATTCTGAGGTTAAGCACAAGATTAAAACATTCAAAAATACATATTACACTCAATTATATGAAGAGTACCTGAAAAATACTCTAAAATAGCAGATTGAAGTTGGAAATAAAACTTTCCACTTTTCTTCAATAAATAAAAAAGTTCTAGAAAAAAAAGACAACTTTCCAAAATTCAAATATTTCCAAACCTGTTCAAAAACATATTTTAAGTTTTTTATCAAATAATTTATTAATTTATTTATTTTAATTTAATATTTTAAAGTTTAATTTCCAAAGCAATGGCCTTTAATGTTGTTTTCAACTTTGGAAACAAGTGAAAATTGCAAGGTGCAAAATCAGGGTAGTAGGGCAGATGTTCTAGCATTTCAGCAGCAATATCGATGACAATAGTTTGAACCAAAGCAGTAGTATGGGGCCTTGAACTGTTCTGGCACAGAGCCAAAGGGGGGAACAACATTTCCCCATTGGAATTCTGGACATTTTTCACAAACTCCACAACAAGTTTTGCTCAAAGGACTTCTGTATATGCTTCATTATTCATTGTTGATCCCTGTGGCATAAATCTGTTACAGGAATGTCTTTGCAATTAAAAAACAGCACAGATCTTTGTTTCCTCGCTGACCTCACAGCTTGAAATTTCATGATCCATGGTGAACTTGAGTGCTTCTATTCACTGGGTTGGTGTTTTGTTTGCAGATCATAGTGGAAAAATCCAAGTCTTATCTCCAGTCATAATATACTATACAAATCTTAAACTTGCCAATAAATTCTGACACTTATCAACATGTTTTTGCTTTTGTTCAGGGATCAGGTTATGCAGGATCCAACGAGTACAAATTCTTGATAATTTCAACCTCTGTTGCTCTATCACTATTGAATGAATGCTGTCACAAGTGCTCAGGAGAGGTTGCTCATTGTGTACATAGGGTTATTCTATAGTCCATTGAGCATATCTTGGGCTCAAATGATTTGCTGAACACTGATAGAATTGCTCGATTGGCTGTATCTTGGGTCATCTTCCACGAACTGCACTTGTCTATGAAGCATCTATGCCGCTTGAAAATCACACTGCATTTCAAGTACTGTTCTTCATATACTTAAGCCATTTTTGCAACTGTCTGTGCACCATATCACATACTGTTGCTCAGTTTTCACATCAGCCATAACCTGAAAACAAAAAATGCACACACGAAAACAAACACGTTTGGAAAGCAAGATGACAGAGACTGAGTGTGTACTATTCTGCTGTTATTTGCAACTATATTGCAACTTGCACACACTAATCCATGCCCCTGAAGAGTCACTGTGTTGCCATATATCATGTATAATTCATACAGAGAGCTAATAATTGTTGGTGATGACAGTCCATGAATTAAATGATCCACTTATATATATATATGAATGAGTATATTAATACTTACCACAACAGTCAATGCTCTGCACAATAGCTTGATCAATTCCTAATAAGCTTTCACACAAGAGGTCCTGCTCACTTTCCCTCACATTGATGTTTGAAGGTGGATCTGTAGAGTCTGTATCATCTTCTAGAACACTTTGGTTCAAATGGTTGTCCTCCATCATTGTCTGTTCTGATGATGGACCTTCAGCTATATCTTTAATGCCTCTTCTCTTAAATTTAAAAGGTAAGGAAAAATAGTTGCAATTTATGGAAATCTTCAACAAATGGGTGTGAAAACATTCTAAATTTAAAATTATTTAATTTAAACCAAAATTATTTTAGCTTAATCTAAACAATTAATAATTTTAAATAATTTAAAATTAGTAAATGAAGAAAGTAATATTCAGTAATATAAGCAGATAAAAAAATCTCAAATAAAATTTAGTTTACAGAAGAAATTAAATAATTTTATCAGCCACCACAATATAATTATGAAATTTTTACATTTATAAAAATCCCAAATGGCAGTGCAATACATATAGCGTAAAGAGAATGTAAGAGAATATGACAGATCAAACCAAAAGACATGAAAAGAAAAAACATACAGTGAGATAGAATTGTGTCATATAGACAATGAACATGAGCAAAGTCTTGATCAAAATTTGGGAAAATCTGGAGAGTGAACAATGAACACAATGAACAAATGTTAACTTATATGGTTTAATCAAGAGTAATACTGTAATAATGTTTAAAATAAAAATAATAAACACCAACTAAAATTTAAGAAAGGCTAAGAATCTAATGCTACCAGTCACACACAGAGGGAAACATATCACACCAAAAGATTATGTTAAGGATAGCACTATCCATTGAAACAAACGAATGGAAGGCATCAGTCACCATATGTGATGACATTACTTCTAAATTATAATGATCTGTTCACTTTGCATGTGGAACAAATGCAGACATTGAATATTGCACTGAATTTAGAATAAACAAAAGTCCTGGGAAATGTGCAAATAGATACAGTATCCACTTTATCATCGCAGCAGAATACAATGTGCATGAAGCAGTAGGAAATGTAAGAGCTTCTATTCTATAAGAAGTGACAGCTGACATAACAGCTTCTGTGGTAAGACAGCCAGCAAATGCTGACATAGATGTCACTTAGAGTGAATCAAATAATATATGGGAAAATCTAAAACTCATATTAGCTGAAGAATAGATTAACCACTAATGGTGTAGTGGTTAGCATGCTTGGCATGTTACTGGGAGACATGGGTTTGAATCCCACTCATGGCAAAACGATTTTTTTTTCAGCTATTTTATTAGGCAATATTTTTATGATTCACATACATTAACATATGCATTGGCAATGTTCCTTCAAGATTACTTATTACAAACTCTTCTGTATAAGTCTTTTAAATTCACAACATATAATCATCTATAAACTATATTTTAAATGTACCTACACTGTTTTCAATGTATCTCCAATATTTAATATTAATAAACACAATGAAGAGCCAAAACATTATGACCAGCACATCTTTATGCAAATTGAAGCAACTGCAGGTAAATGATGGCATGTATGAAGGTCTTGAAACAGTATAAATAACACCTGATACTGAGCTCTGTTAATCAGTGTTATTGTTCTTCTTGGATGAAGTTGGTTTTTGGTAGATAGATATTAAACATTTACCAGCACTACATTTGATCATTAGAGGTTGAGAACTGAATACAGCCATCAACTTCATTTTCATGGGTGAATATGATGGAAGGCATCGTGTTATGCAATTTGTCTAATAATTTCAACAATTCCTACCATCTTGTCACCTGATGATGACATGAAGTAATCATGGTGAAATGCACTGTGGCAGGAAACATTTTAATTGCAAATAGCTTTTAATAGTTTTGAAGGTTTCTTCATTTTTACTTGTTTGGTGCTATGAAGAATAATTTTAAATTATTTTAAACACTGCTTCTCTTCTTTAACTGCAATTCATACCAACATATTGTTCAAAACTTGATGGGTTTATTTTGTGGATGATAAGCACTTTGAAGTTTGTTTCTGTCACAACTACCCACAGCAGACCAACCTGGGAGTGTGCCAGCAAATATCATTCTCTACACAGATAAACTAGCATACCATCATGTGGAGTCATGGTTATTCAATTAGAACTGTCAAATTACAACCATGGCAAATAAGAGACTTTTGCTATCAAAAATAATCTATAATAGTAAAGATTAATAGCAAACTTTTTTACCACCAAAATGTTGGAATTCGCCAGATATCATTTGCAAAATATACTTAACCATTATGGTAGTGTGTATGCCTTAATTTCAATACAACCTTAGAATAAAATTCTAGGATTTGATTTTGACATGTGAATTCTTTTTTATTAAACAGTAAAATTGTGTATTAATTTTTTTTAGATTATATAACCACTGTGGTTTTAAGTTAATTAGAATCTACAAGGAGAGTTTCACTGAAAACAATGGTTGAATGCCAACTTTAAAAAGAAAAAGTATAGAGTCAGATCATTGTGAAAAAAGAATGGAAAAACATACAGCTGTAATTTAATTTAATAAATACTCAGTGTTAGTATTAATCATTACAAGAAACTTACTGGTTATCTTAGCATGCCACTGCTGCTGCTGAATATTCTAGCTTCCATCTCTTTAAATACTGAACAAAATTGAGATTTAGATCTACTTGATTGAGTCTTTAATTTATTTGCAATCACATTTTTACATAAAGAGTTTATTTCAGAAAACATAGAACTGTGAAGTTAGCTTCCCATTTACATAACATGGGAATGTAACTTAACTTTTGGACACCAGTGCAAATACTATTGGTAAGAAAAACAGTAGAGACTTTTTTGGAAATATAATCATAAAATCATTACCTTAACTTATTGGGCAATGCTGCATTACAACATAAACATAATGTGAAATACAGCATAAACATAATGAATGATAGCAATTATTTTTATATCATAAAATTAATTATAATGAATTTTAAAAATAAGAACTTTCAGAAAAGAAATATAAATATGCTTTAGAAAAGAAATAATTATATAGAATGGAACACTCTGGAAATTTTTAATTTAATGAAATGTACAAAAACAATATGAAGAAATATGAATCACTTACACAAAATATAAAAGCTAAAACCATCAAACTCCAAAACATAATTACAACTGAAATGAGAATTCAAAGCAAGATTATTGTTGAAAAGAGAAGACAATCAGCAAATCAGGGACTTATCCATGAAAGTTACAGGGCAAATATTCCTGAAAACAAGTTGGACATGTGAGCTGGTCAATTTCACCTGATTTACTCTGGTAGAACAGATGAAATAGAAGTCTGCAGTAATCTGGTTCACACTATACTGAAAAAGCTGGAAAAGTGCAGGAATCCTACCAAAAGTTGAAAGAGAGCATTTCTCCCAAGTATTCAGACAGTTCAAATAGACCAATAAAGCAAAACAGGTAGAAGCTGTCAAATCAAGTTTTGCTTTTTTTCATTTTGATATTTACTTATAATTGAAAAAACTGATGTTGCAAACTATGAGAAATTTCTGACTGACATAAATTTATGTGTAGCTGGCAAAAACATATAACTGAGAAACAATTGAACAATGTTCCACTGTAAAAGGTGGCAAACCATTATCATATATACAGATAGGTGGCAGAGGTTTAGGTGATATTTTACCGAGATTACAAGTTAAATGTTTATTAACTGTCTTGTCTGTATTTTAACAAAATAATAATAGTACCTGTGTTTGTATCAAATATATTTCATCATGTGGATCTTCAGAATCTCCAGTAGACCTTTGTAGTGTTCTCACTGCTTTTGGACCAGTCAATCCAAACAATTCAGGATGAAATAAGGCTAGTGGTGCAATCAAACATTCATCACCTACCTAATAATAAAATATTGTAATTTTTAATTTGTAAAAAATGTTTATCTGCAATATATGAAAAATTTCACAGAGACAAATTTTAAAAGTTAAGAAATGGAATAACCAGTCTGTTACATAACTTGGTTACTGGTTATAAATACTGAGCCAGAACCATTAATTTTAAATAGCTTGCTTATTGAAACTATTTTGCTGTGGAGTAATTAGGTACACAAAGGTAAATGGCAATTGTTGCACTTTTAGGCTAGTCTATATTGTACATCTAGCAGTTGGCTCTTCCATTCTGTAAAGTACTGTCGTGGATCACAGATTCAATGCGGAAATTCTTTTTAGCATATAGCTGTTTAATCTAAAGTGGTCAGGCTTCACTACCACATCCATAACAATAGTTGTTTTATTAAAATGTAGCAAAATAGTGCAGTAATAATTGAGTTTAAGTTAACATTTAACACTGTGTAAAATTAGGTGATATCGAACCTTAGTATGAGGAATGCTAATGTAATAGAGTGTTTGCATTAACTATTCAGGAGCATCATATTATTAAATTATTCTCTACAACTAACTTCAAATAATCATACTTGTCTGTTGTACTTGGTATTGGTATTTGTGGTTGTACTTCCTGTACAACTACAAATACCAATGCTTATTACATTTTAGACAGCAACTAAAAAAATAATTTTGTTTTTTGGCCACATACGTAACATAATTTAGTAATTATCAAACATTACTAAAATCATAACTTCTGAATCAAGATCTAGTTTAATGTCAAGTAATAAATATAGGTAAACTGTTTACCCTTGCTATTGTGCAAAAGCAGATACCCATTTGCCAATACATCAGATGGTTTGTAGACTCACTATTAGACAGTCTTTCGATAAGGAGATTACAACTCTTGTATCGTTATTGTACTCCAATGTGAAGATTACAGTTTTGTGATACAGCTGTTGTTGTGGATATGTGGTTTTGGAAAGAACATCCATGTTGATAGTTGTTATAATCCACTGGCTAACTTAAAAGATGTTGCCTGTTGTAAGGTATTAGCTAGCTTAAATATGTGCCAATGGAACACAAGTTTTCTGATGGTATATGTAACACATTTACAGAATAGTACATTTCAGATGTGTACCATTCTGTAATTCAAGTACTTACATTTTACTTGTGCTAACATTGGCAGGTTTCAACTGCTCTAATATGAAGTAAGTTGTTATATTATGCCACTAACCACATCAAATGGCTTACCTCATGCTCAGCTGCCTCAATTAAGAGCATGCCCAGATTTTAAAACTATTTATCAACTGAGGACAATTTCACAAATTCAAAAACTGAGGACAATTTCAAAAAGACAAACTTTAAAGTTATTTAAAATTAAAATTAAGTTATTTATATACAGAGTGCATGACACAATATATTTTACTTTATTTTCAGATATAGATTGTGCTGCATTTGGTTGGGAATTTGCTAGATATTCAAATTTTACATTATTGCATACCTTATTAATTTGTTTAGTTTGTTATCCTGCAACATATCCTAGTTTGATATATATTTCATCTCCTTATAAAAGAGATATGGAGTTCTCAGAAATGGAGTTTTCAGTTTTTTCATTCTCAGAAAAAATATGTTCTAAGTGCTGAAGTTTTATATTAGTATGGGTGCACTGTATTGCTGTACAGAAGTTAAATTATTTACTTTAAGATAGTTGTAGAGAATAATTTAATAATATGTTCCTGAATTGTTAATGCAAAGCTGAATTCTACTGAACATAACTGCCCCCCCCCCCTTCCTTATACTAAGGGTCTATATCACATGATTTTATACAGTGTTAACTTAAACTTAATTATTAAAGTATATATATGGTGAAAATGTGGCAGGAGAGGCAACTTTACCAATTGTTGCTAATGATTTAGATGCTAATGAGCAGGTTAATCACGCTCAAGGTTTATTAAAAATCCATCCATTATAGATATATATATATATGGTGATTTAATTTTTCACTTTTATTAACATTAAGTTCTAAGAATAAAATTTTGGTGAAAGAACGAAAGTATAATTTGTTATAAGGACTGAACTTTTTAAATATTGTGATGTACTAATATCTATTATTCTTAACCCTTCCAGTGTGCACATCGTTTGTATATGTTCAGAGAATATGAATTGAGGTGCCAAGGATGTATGTATATGCTTTCAGCACAACAAAAAAAAATAGAATTTTCAAAAATGAAAATTGGTGTTATAATTTGTTTTTTACACATAACTTATAAAAATATATAATTCAGGCTTCAAAAACAATATTTTGTTTTTAATTTGATGCATATTTTATTAAACTATAATATAAATAATTTTATAAAGCATCTGATTGCCATTTCTTGTAAGTAGAAGCACTTAACGGTATTGCCGATTTGCTTGTTAAAGTTCCTATTTGCTGAAGCAACCTTCTGATTTAAGCTCACAAGTTTGATTTGAACTATTATCAACAAATATTTCTTTAAATTTTCGAAAATCTTCTAAAAATTAATAAAAAAAACTGCTATTTTTAAAAACGATAGATTTTGGAAGTAATTACAAAATACGTACTGCCATTTTTTTCCCATTTCACATTCTTTTCTGTCATAACCTATTTCAGTATTCCCAAGTTATTGTTATCATTTTTTGCAGCATTCTATGCATCTTTCCCGCCTTCAAAATCGAAACTGGAAGCAAACACATCCTTCTTAGAAATTCTGGTTGCAGCTGCATTTAATTAGTTATGCTTCACTGAGACAAACAAGATGCAGATGGCGGACACATGCACTCTCTGTTGCGTATGCTATAAGAGTTGTTTAAAGTTTTGGTCCAGCATATTGGATACCCTTTGTAAAGTATTTTTTTTATATTTAAATCTTAGTTTTCATTTCAGTAGATTTATTTTCACATAGATGATAATCACAGCATGACCTGATGCTCTTTTGGCATTGATAAATCAATAAATATTTAGCGCAAAAAATTTTCACTGACATACGAAAATCGAACCCCCATCTCTCCAGAAACATGCCAGAGTGTTCTTACCAGTTAAACTAATGCCAGCTCATCTTTTTTTCGCTTATTTAAGACTATACTCTATCACTGAGAAATGCGGGCCAACCATTGGCGCCATCTGTGGTCTTGGGTGCAACTATTACCTTTATATCGCGCAGAGTGAGATGGAAATAAATAATAGTCTCTTCACGCTATTTAGCATTATTAATGATTTAAACATAGATGATAATTGCAGCATGACCTGAAGCTCTTTTGGCATTGATAAATCAATAAATATTTAATGGAAAAAATTTTCGCCAAAATACGGGAATCAAACCCACATCTCTCCAGAAACATGCCAAAGTGTTCTTACTATCCACTAAATATTTATTGATTTATCAATGCCAAAAGAGCATCAGGTCATGCTGCGATTATCATCTATGTTTAAATCATTAATAACGCTAATTAGCGTGAAGAGACTATTATTTATTTCCATCTCACTCTGTGCAATATAAAGGTAATAGTTGCCACCCGAGACCACAGATGGTGCCAATGGTTGGCCCACATTTCTCAGTGATAGAGTATAGTTTTAAATAAGTGGAAAAAAGACGAGCTGGCATTAGTTCAACTGGTAAGAACACTCTGGGAAGTTTCTGGAGAGATGCCGCCGAAAATTTTTTCCGCTAAATATTTACAGATTTACTTTTGGAAATTAGCGATTTTTTTGGCCAATAGATAAACACTGATTTTTTTCATAGTTATGTTACATCATATGGCATGCCTACAATTTGTTGGTGTGGATATTTTAACATTACATTAGGCTATATGTTAATTTTTATTTTATTATTTATTAGTTTTCCAGTAAAACTTTGATCTAGTATCGTTTTCTGAAAATAAATGAGGTCTTGGATATGGAAGCAAATTAATTTCTGTAGATTTACATCCGCTAGTTAGCGATCTTTCGATTGGCTGATTTCTATCTTTCCAAGTTATGCTAGATCAGAGGTCGGCTTAAAAGTTGTTGTGGATATTTTATTTAACATCCCATAAGGTTATATGTAATTTTTCTTTTATTATTTCTTGTTTCTTTGGTAAAAAAAACTTTCAGCTTGTACTGTTTTCTGAAAATGAATATCTGGGATACGGAAGCAAAATAGACTTCCTTGTTATGGAAATCAGCCTTCGTGTGGGAGGGCAATTTCGAGAAGGTGTCTCCTCTGCTAAACTCACATAGAAAGCTTCACCTTTAAATAAACCCAAAAAATATACTTTTTTTTTTAAATTACGAGTTTTTATGTTTATAATGAATGATTTTAAAGGCACCTCCCCCCCCCCCCTCAGTACCTTGGCTGTGCCACACAGATGACATAACACTGTTTTTTTTTGCTTTCATGCACCAACCTTTCTGAACTTAGCCAAGATTGCCAAACTTCAACACTGAAAGAAAAAAACTCATGATTTTTAGCAAAAAAGTAACCAAGGAAGTTTATTTCTATTTCATAACCAGTTCAGAAAATCCCATGAATGTGAGAAGTCCAAGTCACGTTGTATAACACTGACCGTGTTTAAAATATACAATACCAAAAAGAATCATTAAAAGAAATAAAAATGATATTTCAGGTTGAATATTATATGGAATGTTCCTTTTGATAAATATATAATTTAACTATTTTTATTCATAAGGTTTTCCAAAATGAAGCCTTAACTGTATAGTGTGATCTTTTTTTTTCACCATATCACATTGAAAAAGGTTTATTAAAATCAATGTGCTTACAAAATTTATTTATATTATTTATTTTCATAAAATTCGTAATTAAATTCTGTTTAATTTAATATATAAAATGACCTATTTCCATTGGTTGGTTATTTTTTTAAAAAATTCTAAAGTTGACTTGTTTATGAGACTCAGCACAATTGGCTAAAAGTCTGGAATTTTCTCAGAGTATGGTACCGAGAAAAAAATTACAAAACAAGAGAAATATTTACTTAAAACCAAAAAAATTATTTTTTTGTTATTCAGAAATATATAGCCATTCTATTCATGTGCATTGTAATCATTTCTGTCTATTAGTTTTTTTTTTAAATAAATTTTTACTTGCATTGCCAGATGCAGTTTTTTACTACTTGACTCTAAAAAAAAAAGTCCTATTAAAATAAAACATATCATCTTTTTTGTTAAATACTTGTTTTTCAGAAAATCCAGAATTAAATGCTGATTAATTTGATATAGAACATGCCATAATTCCTTTCATTAGTTATCTGGCAAAAAAAGTTCTAAAGTTAAAGTTTTTTTTGGCTGAGCATAGTGAGAAAATAGCTTGGCCTCTGGATGGAAACCTGTTTTTCAGCCTGCGCAATGGAAGGGTTAAAACTAAATTTTATTAACTAGAATTATTTAGCAAAAATTAATTCCTTTTAATTATTTAGGGAAATTTACTTCCCATTAAATTAATTCCTTTAGGGAAATTTAATATATGTAATAATCTCCCCTGACACTATGTCTACTGACACATAATCAATAACAGAAAAGAAAATTCCATGGTTATAATTATTAATACAAAGAATAATATTCTAAAAATGTTCCCAAAAATTTGATATTTTATTTTTACTCTGAACTCAAAATATTTAAAAAATTCGAACTGGTTCAAGTTCAATTTGACTATCTTGATAAGAAAACAATAGGGTCGGGTTCAAGTAAAATGGTTGGGTTGGAATGATTCTGTTCCATGTCTGGTTTTAGTTCAAACCCCTGGTTTAAATCTTTATACTCTGAGCATTAAGGCATAATTGTGAGCTTGTTCACATAAATGAGTCCATTTATGGCAAAAATTATCTGTTTTTCTTTGAAGAAGGCACTGAAATACAGCTTCATCCACTTCTTGTTTGCAGCTGTTCTAAAGTATGTGTGATCACTTAAAACATTCTTGTGCTGTTTTTTTTTTAAATGATTTGATTTTGTGTCCATTGCTTCAGAATTGTTGATGCAGCTGATAAACTCATTATGTTTCTTAGACACACTAACATTTTAATTTTATTTTTGATCAAAAGAGTCCATACCCATATTAAAGAACTGGATGACCTTCACAGGAGGCTTCTGTCAGCTGTCCTGTGCTTCCTCTACCCAACTCTGAATCCTTTTGACCTGGCCATTTAAGCTCATTGTGTATACAAAAGTGCTGCTCAGAGGCAAAACAACCCAAATCTATTTTCATTGTCTTGAATTATCAGCATTTTACATTCTATAGAGTATTGCTTTAATTTTTTGGCACTCTGCAACCACATCCTTAACAAAATGCTTGAGAAACTTGCTTGAAAAGCAAGGCAACCACACTTTACTCACAAATGCAGAAGTTGAGGCTGATAGTACAGCTTCTCTGCAGAATCTGTGGGCACAATAATCATGATAGTAAGAAGCAAACACTGTTATGCCATAGTGTACACAGGATACTTACAATGTAACTTACTTTAAATAAACATCACATTTTTTTAAAAGTAAAAACAAATATAAACTATTTTAAATAACTTCTACTAAACAAAAACGTTAACCATATATAAAAAAAGGAAAATTTGCCTCATCAAATTTACCTTAAATTTATTTCCTATACAAAAGTTAAATAATACCTGTAAGTATATAAAATGGGCAGGACTTTTAAAATTAGCTATTCCTGTTAAAATCTATGATGCATTTTATGAATATTTTTTAAAGTTATTTAAAAATATAAATAACAATTTATAAAAAATATTGCTGATGGTATGGGATTCAGATTTGCGACTCTCCAGATACATGCCAGAGAGCACTACCAACTAAACCAACCACCGAACAATAATTTGCTTTCAGAACATGACCTTTATACATTTTGCTGAATGTGGCAGACCTTGTGCCATTTATAATTGGTGAAGGTAACTTATATTTCAACTGTTGCTACAGATCAGATGTTAATGAGGAAGTCACTCATGCTTAAGTGTTATTAATGAAAAATCAATCCATAGTAAATATACAGATTACCTGTAGATATATATATAATTCAATAAATCAGTTGTTAATGAGGTCACAAGTTCAAATCCTGCACTGTCAGCAATAATTTTTTCCAAATAATTTATTTAATTATATATCTACAGGTACTCTGTGTATTTACCAGGAATTGATTTAAAAATATAATAATTTTACAGACATTACCTTAATAACATACTGGTGCAATGGTTTCTTTGGATGTTTAACTTGGAAACTGCGATCTTGTGCTCCACAAATATCCTAGAGAAGAGGGAAAAACATTTATATTCATATTTAAAAAACAGTTTATTCCAGGCAATATGTTAAAATAAAAATTTTCAGATCATTTTTAAAGTAATAAAAATTCATTTTCACTGAACAATGCCACTGTAATCAGTCAAATGCTCTTGAAAAATTTTTAGTTGCAATATATGCAATTATCATTGAAATACAGCTATTCCATATTAGGTCAATTTCTGTGCATATTAATCAACATGATAAGAATGAAGCCTTGATAAAATGTTGCAATCTGCACATTAGTAACCATCTAATGAGTTCCTTATTCTGAGCCCTGTTATATTATATTATTATATATTATTAGGTGGAAATCTAAATTTAAAGTTCCATAACTTCTAAAATAAGCTTCTTATGAAAAAAATGAGTAATTAAAAAAAAAAAATGAGAAATTACAGTAACTTACAGATCTATCTCAAACCTAATTTTATTATATTTTCCAATAATATTTCTTCAATGTTTAAAGAATTACAAAAGTTGAACAGATTCTTAATCTATTTTAATCTATAGCACAATGCTATATATTATAATTTTGTTTAAATTGGCATAAATCATAAGAATCATTACACAAACTCTTAAAAATAAAACTATTTTAGTAAATGGCATGAGATAGGAGTAATTATTTATGCCACTTCTTGAATAAAATTCTTATGACTGACACTACTGCTTTTTAATATTCTGTATTTCTTAACTTTTTAAATATTGAATGAATAGGGTTGAAAATAAACCTTTAGATTTTCAGTTCAGTTTTATTAAAATAATAAGGTTACAAACAACAGATATTTGTAATACTCTTATTAACCCAAGAGCATCTAAGCTCATGTAGGTTAATTTACAAATTATTTAAATACATAATTTTGGCAACACTGACACTCAACTTTACATAAAGAAAAAAATATATATATATACAAAAACAACACAGAATTTATAAAAATGAATTATTTTTTTTTTACTTTAACACTGCAAACAGGCTGTCTGCATTTGTAATGGTCATTAGATAATTAGCAGTGAGAGATCTGAAATGCATAAAATTAGTTTCATTTCGAATTATAATCGGTAAAGAATTAAAAATTTTAGCGGCCAAATAATCAAAGTGTTTGTGCATAATTTCTTTATTTGCAAGTGGTAACAGAAACCTTTTCCCATTATCTCGCATAGAATAATTTGTATAATGCAGCACTGCATTATTGTTTTTAAAGAAGTAATTTAATGTTCTATAAACAAATAAATGTCTCAGTGGAAATATACCTGGAATGGTATACTTACAAAAAATGGTAACAGTTTTATATTTATTTGGTAAAATTTGGAATATAAATTTATTTTGCATTGAGATTAGACTCCTTAATGATGAAATGTATGTTCCTCCCCAACTTGTAATACCATACTGTATAGCAGACTGGACCCAAGATTTGTATAACATTATTAACATTTTATTACTGAGGATTTTTTTTTAAATAATAAAATTTATATAACATCTGTCTAAGTGTGTTTGTTAGTTTTCCAATATGCATTTTCCAACTTAGGGAGCTATCAATATAAACGCCTAGGTAGAGTAGACTTTGAACCTGATCAATTTCTTCACAGCAACAAGCTGAGTAATTATTGCATGAAAATGTATGCAATTTTAATTTAATCAAATTTGGATTGTATGATTTCTTTTTTAGGTTAAATAGAATATACTTAGTCTTTTTCGTATTTAAATGTAATCCATTTAAATCCAACCATTTCATCACACATTTTAGATCAGTGTTCATGTTATATAGGAGATTTTCCAGAGAATCAGCACATAAAGTTAATGATGTGTCATCTGCAAAAGTGTTTATATAGCTATTTATTTTTAATTTACATAGATCATTTATGAATATCAGAAACAAGGTTGGTCCCAGGACTGAACCTTGTGGTACGCCACACGAAATATGTTTTGGGTTACTAAGTGTATTAAAAAGACTAACACATTGCGTTCTGTGCTGTAAGTAGTCTTTAAACCATTTTAATACAACACCACGAATGCCAATATTTTCTAGTTTGCTAATTAAAATTTCGTGATCAACGGTGTCAAAAGCTTTCTCTAAGTCCATAAATACGGACAGAGTAAATTGATTATTGTCTATGGAATGAAACACCTTTGACGTATAATTCAACAATGCATTTTCTGTACCTCTACCCTTCCTAAACCCAAATTGGTTTTCAGAGAGAAAATTAAAACTGTCTAAAAAATTTATCAGTCTATTATTAACTAATTTTTCTAATATTTTTGAAAATACTGGGAGAAGAGATATCGGTCGATAATTCTTAAAATCATTTTTATTTCCCTTTTTGTAAACTGGAATTACAATAGCTTTCTTCATTAAATCTGGAAAAGTGCCAGTTTCGAAGGATAAATTACAAATGTGAACCAATGGTTGAATCAAGTTAAAAGAACATTTTTTAACAGCAATAATGGAAATATTGTCATACCCAGCAGATTTTTTATTTTTAAATCCTTTTATAATGTCAGTCAATTCCTTTCTACAAGTTGGAGCTAAAAACATGGATTTGACATTTTTACTGATATGGCTATTTTGATTTCTTACAATCCTATTCTTTGACAGATTTACTGCTATATTTACAAAGTGTTCATTAAATTGGTTTGCCAATAACTTAGCATTTTCAGTTGAATTAGAACCACTTTCTAATTCTGGATATTTATTTTCTACCTTCTTCTGATTTATTATCTCTCTTATCAATTTCCACTGCTTTGATATATTTCCATCACAATTTTGAAACTGAGTTGCAAGGAAACTGTTTTTTGCATCTCGTATTTTATAATTTATTTGATTTCTAAAGTTTTTAAAGCTACTTTCGTAAGTTTCATTTAAAGGGTATTTTTTTGTGTTTTTTATATAGCTTATCTCTTTCTTTTAATAAGTTCAGAATTTCGGAAGTAATCCATGGCTTTGCTGATTGTGATTTATTTTGAATTTTTCTTTCTCTAGTTGAATCTTTAATTATGAGATTAAATGTGGATAAAAATTTATTATAAGCTTCATTGGCATCATTAAGAGTTAATACCTCGTCCCAGGAACATTCACTTAAAAGCCTATTCAATAAAGTATAGTCTATGTAGTGATAAAGAATAGACTCTGTATAATTATCACACTGAATATTCATATTATTGTTAAAATTAACTGTTAAGGCAATGGGATAATGATCAGTCACTGCTAATTTAACAATACTACTCTTGAATGAACTTTCGATTTTGCTTTTAACAAAAATGTGATCTAAACAAGTAGAAGATATCATACTTTCTCTGGTCGGTGAATTTATGAAACTTTGAAAGCCATTTGATGACAACAAATTTAGATATTCATTTGTGTAGTGATCATTTCCTAGTATATCTATATTTAAATCACCAATTACAACAACTTCGCTTTTATTATCAAATGATAAGAGTAGTTCCTGAAATTCTACTAGGAAGGTGGTAAGTGGGATACAAAGAGATCTATAGATACATACGAAATATTGCTGATAATTTTCCAGATAAATAGCAATATATTCAGCTGAACTTATATCATTAAATGCAATTTGCTTGACTATTAAGGAACTTTTAACGTAGCAAAGTATCCCACCAGATTTATTGTAATCTCTACAACAATGGAACATATGATAACCATCTATCTGATACAAATTTAACTCATGTGGTTTGATCCATATTTCAGAAAGTATTTTAACTTCATATTTACACTGCATTTTTTTAAAGTTAAGAGAATTTTAAATTCAGTTTTCCACTGACATGCTGTTCATATTGCATTGTCACTTAGTTTATAAATAATATATACAGAATAGTTCAGTTATTTCATCCTAAGCAATATTATTTTATCTGCATTACGGGTGAAATGGTCAGGTAAAAAAGAATCTAGGGCTCAGGATAAGGAGCTCATAGATGGTTGCTAATGTGCAGATTGCAACATTTTATCAAAGGCTTCATTCTTAGCATGTTCATTAATATGCACAGAATGTGGTATTTCTGAATATACGACCAAAGTTTGTTCTACTTCAAAACATCTGTGAGCCACAACTAAATTGGCAATTGTTTTGGAATAATACATCAGCAACAAGTGATGCACCACTTGTATGGTACTCAGTTCATAACAAAGGAATTCAAGGGAGTATAAAAACTATTTCAGTTGGTATTATTAATAATTTCACTGTTTACATCAGATGAACATATAAACTTTGCTCTCTATTTCACAAAAGAAAGCAAGATCTTACATTTTACAAAATTTTGAGATCCCAGTTTAAATTATGCATTTTCAAAATTTTTTTAATATTTAACAAATTTTATAAGAGGTACTCATAAATAATGATCAACATATATAACAACAGATATACAGGCATTCATATTTCAATTCTATGTCTCATGGGCAAAGTTGACATTATGGAACCACATATCCTTAGTCAAATTAATTCTTATGGTGGAAAAATGTTCAATGTGCGTCTTTTCCTACATTTCTTTACCATATTTTGCTAGTCCCTATTCAAAATGTATAGATGATACCTTCTGTATAACCAAATAGTTTTCAAACATTTTCTTATACACTTTTATACAACAGGGAAAATATGAAAATTAATCATTTAGTTTTTCATAATGAACTTTCCATGATAAATTAATGCTATTCTGGAAATTTTAGACTTTGGTATTAGTAATATATTATTTGCAAAAAACACTGAAAAGTAACATATTTCAGAACACCCTCTTTTGTTGTTGATGCAAACTAAACATTTTAATATGTTAAACACACTTACAAGATTCACATGACATAACGTTTCTTTTAGCTCTTGCAACATCAAAGCATCTAATGTAAGTTTAGGAGAACATTCACGGTATGGAAGACCACTTTTGAGTTGTAACCAGTGAAACAGTTGTGTGATGTCACTTCCACCATACTCCATGCATAACCTGTAATTAAAATAATACTTTACTAAATACAGAATATATTAACTTTTTCTTTTAACTGTTAATGAAGCTATCATCTGTGATGATGCATATTAGATAAAATTGGGAAAATATCCAGTTTAAATTTTTGCTACTAGTGGTACAAATGTTTGAAGACTTCTATAAGACTTACTAATATTGTCAATAAGCTATGAAATCAGAATATATATTTTTTTTAATGCAGGTTCTACTTTGATGTGTCAAAGAAGTTCTCCACTGGTTCAGGAATCTACTATACTTTATTACTGAAAATTATGGAATCTACTCTATTTTATTACTGGGTTACTGAAACATACCTGAACACTTACATATTCTGAGAGTTTTTGCATACACACACAAAAAAAAGTTATTTTATGCATGAAAACATTTCATTATATAATTTTTAAAAACACTGACTTAAAGTACATTTATACTTCCCATTTGGGGAAGCAAGATTTAAATAACTGACTGTCAACACCACACAAAAGCAAATAGAAAGTATTTCAATGGCAATAAATGAGCATTATGGAATATTGTAGAAGGCAAATGAATCATAGTGGAATTTACATTTACCTTGTATTTCTATGAGAGATACCATCTTCTACACATGATACAGTTGTTTTCTGATCACCAACATCAACAACACATGCATAGCTAAGCCCAGCTCCAAATGTAGCACATACAGATTCCTATCAAATATTAAATCAATTATACTACAAAAATTATACTGTCAAGCAAATGAAATATATATATATTAGTTCTTTAATAATAAGGATGAACTATTTACCAATTACCAGAAGTGGTCATGAATTTGAAGTAGGGGCCCTTTTGAAAGATTTTGTAGTCCAGAAATGACACTAAAACTTCACTAATAGATTATTAAGCAATTGAGATCCTTTTTAGAATCTTGTCATTTGGCCTTTTGGTTACTGACGGTGTCAGGATTTCTTTCCTGGAAAAGAAAATGATGACCAAACTCTGTGCTGCTAATCTCTGGAATGCAACACTTGCAATGGAGGGGGGGAGGGGGGGGGGGGTTATGATGGAAAAAGAAATCATAAATACAAAACAACCATTAAATGAGTAAGGGGCAAGTAAAACTTGCCTTAATGTTAATAGACACTATTCATCAAAGTTAAAGTACAAGTTCTAAAGTTGAGATTATTCATAAAGTGTATGGATATGTGGAAAACAAGCATGAAGATAAGCACGGCATAAATACAAAAATGAGAAAAACAAAAACAACAGTAAACCTTTATTAACATAAAAGTTAATGCTAGAATAAAGATATGTTTTCCTGTGAAAGAAATGCAAGCCTTACATCTTTTAAGCCCACAGACATAAATGTAGAATAAGACAATGCAATTTAAAATAAAGAAAAATCATTAAAGTTTGAAAATTATTTTGAATTATCATTATTTGCATAATGTTGTATCGGGAAATATATTTCCTTTCTGCTGACTGAAGAATAGCTAAATATAGGTGTATGTGTATCTAACAAATAATAGTTATACAATATGTGTCAAAATTTGGCAATGATAGCATTTTACTTGACTAAAATAAAAATTGGAAAGCATATGCAAAATAATGCAACACACTAAACATCACATGGAGAAAAACCATAGTTAGGTGGCAAATGTATTGTTCAAGAATTACAATCACATAATGTTCAAAGTGGCTACTGCCATATTCATAACATGCTCATGCATGCCTGTGCCAGGCTTCATTGACTGCAACTAGTTTCTTTCTGGATATTGACCACTTCTGCAGTAATGACATCTTTTAAATCCTTCATTGAGTGAAAGAGATTCTGATATATACTATTAATCAAAGTTAAAGTATAAGCTCTAAAGTTCAGATTATTCATAAAGTTGATTGATTCCTCTTCCCCCCCCCCCCCCCCATCCCAATAAGTCCTGATTTGATAGCATTGGGTTTCTTTTTTGGGTGATACACTAAAAACATTGTTTATGCTGGGGGATATAGCAATTTACAGAATTTAAAAGGAAGAATCACTGCATCTGTTACAAATGTTACACAAGACATGCTGAGCCTTCTACGTTTCCTTAATCAGTTTTAATTTATTTATGTTATAATTATTATTTATTATATATTTTAATATATTACTTTCTTTACTTTGAATCATCATTTTCTTCCTGCCCATTGAGTTGTCAACTGCACAATTCTGTTTTGATTGACAGCTGCTAATCACATCTGTTTACATCATCATCAACACCCGATTGTTGCATGCAAATGTGGCTTACTTATGTGATGTCGGCATGTACCACATTAGCTTGAGCCAGAGTGTGGCAAAGTGACTGTAGTCACAGTAGTCAGTGGAGTGAGTGAAGTCACAGAAGTGAGTTGTAGTAGAGTAACTGTAGTCAAGGAGCTGTTGGAGGAGAAGTTTTTCTTTTTGTACAACTTGTTTAAGAATCTTTATCGATGAGTCTATAATCCAATAAACTTTATTTTACGGAATTTGTATTTGGTCTTATTATTTTCTTCTCTTGAGCAGAGTTTGTTTAGTAATATTGATTTAATTTTGTAACAATCTTAACTTTAAGTTTTTTGTCTGATGCTCTTTAAAAAAAAAGAACCCTTATTTAATTTCTTAGTAAGATTAATTGCCTGATACCTGCATGCAGCTATCTGGCAAAGAATATAATAACTTAATAGTTACTTAAAATATTGCACAAAAAAATAAAATTGGGTATTCTTTCCCAAGGTTCAATCCAAAAGTTCAGACTACTGATAAAAAAATGTAGGCTTACCTTAGGTTTTAATCAATGTTATCTCCTTCAAAGTAGTCTTCTTGGGAGCAAATGCAGTGAGCCCAGTACTTTTACCAATGCTGAAAACACCTCTGAAATGCCTGTTTTGAAATGATGTTCAGCACTTCCTTTGATTCTGCCTGAATCATTTTGGCACAATTAAATTGTTGACCCTTAACTTAAGGTGGAACTTCATCTTAGGGAACAGGAAGAAGTCACATCAAGCAAGGTCTGGTGAGTAGGGGGGGGGGGGGGGGGGGGAACCACTGCCATGTTATTTTTGGCCAAAAACTGCTGAACAGACAGAGCAGTATGAATTGACGTATTGTTTTGATGCACCACCCATACTGCTCTGTCTGTTCAGCAGTTGTGCCATTTTGTTGGAAATTTCAGTCTCACAATCGCCTTTATATGCTTCAGGACCTTGATATAGTAGTATTGATTCATTGCTGGGCATGCAGAAATAAATTCCTTGTGTACGATTCCCTCCACAACAAAGAAACAAATCAGCATGCCCTTCACCGATCTCGCTTTCTTTGGTCAAGGTGAAGGATTCTTCCATAGGGATGATTGCTGTTTTGTTTCTAGGTAATACTACAAACTCAGCTTTCATCACCAATTATGACTTTAGATAGGAAGTTTCAGTCATTTTTGACTTGCTCCTGAAGGTCCCACTGGTGCTCAAAATTAAAGGATAATCGACAAAAACGAATGTAGCTGCCGATATGTGTAAAAGAATGCAGTGAAATGGGCAAACATGGAAAATATGCTATGTGGAAAACTATCACACATTTACACCTGCCACACGTATGCTGGAATATGCAAATTAGGAATGAGTTAAAAAGACTACAAGTCTACTGGCAGCTTGTAGTTGTTCTAGGCAACTCTTGCTTTCACTTCAGTGGCACGTCAAGCTGATCATGTCCCACAGACATCATAAGGATTATTTTCAGTAGTGGAGAGTGATTTAAAGAATGGAATCAGGTCAGTCCCAGATGGAAATTTCCAGAACATTGAATGTTCTACAAAATGTCCTGTCAAGACTCTGGAGACAGTTTCAACAGAGAGGAAATATTCATTGTCGACCAGGACAAAGCTGTCCCAGAGCCACGACTGCTGTAGACAATCACTATGAGTCTTACTCCACACGGAATAGAGTGATGACCACTAGACAACTGTCTTTGGAGCTTGCAGCAGCTACAGAAATGAGGGTTTCAAGGAATACTGTTTACAGGACACATTCGTGAGCAATGCCTTTATGCCAGAAGACCTGTTATTTGTGTCCCCCCAACTCCCACCACCCAGTAAGCTCGTTTAATGTGGAGTCACCAACATCACACTTGGAGTCCAGACCAGTGGGTGCATCTTATGCTCACAGATTAATCGCAATTCAGCTTAAGTACTGATTTGCGATGTATTCTGGAGAGAACCAGTGACCTGCAACAGTCCCTCGAACTACTGCTGTAGACAATCACTATGAGTCTTACTCCACACGGAATAGAGTGATGACCACTAGACAACTGTCTTTGGAGCTTGCAGCAGCTACAGAAATGAGGGTTTCAAGGAATACTGTTTACAGGACACATTCGTGAGCAATGCCTTTATGCCAGAAGACCTGTTATTTGTGTCCCCCCAACTCCCACCACCCAGTAAGCTCGTTTAATGTGGAGTCACCAACATCACACTTGGAGTCCAGACCAGTGGGTGCATCTTATGCTCACAGATTAATCGCAATTCAGCTTAAGTACTGATTTGCGATGTATTCTGGAGAGAACCAGTGACCTGCAACAGTCCCTCGAACATCAGAGAAAAGGACTACTCTGGTGGCTGTGGTATGATGGTTGGGGCAGGAATCAATAAGTGGCTCTGTTACTGCCCTGCGGTACAGAGACGAGTTCCCGAATCCATATGTCAGGCAATTCTGGGGAGCTGTCAGTCCAGATTTTATTCTTATAGATGATAATGCCAGCCCTCATCAAGCTCATGTGATCAACAATTTTTCTCAAAGAGGAAGATATTGACTGAATGGAGTGGCACCCAGATCTCCTACCTCAATCCCATTGAGCAAGTATGGGATGCTCTAGGGGATACATTGGAGCTCGCCAGCCCCCTCCCAGAATACTCCACAAACTCAGAACAGTATTTGTCGAGGTGTGGTTATTAGTTAGATTATTTTTGATACTTCTGGTTCAACAGACAAGGAAAACACCACTCTTATGCCGATACAATTTTTAGAGAAAAATTGTCCTGAGCTGGGAAGGATATGAACCCACAACCTCCTGATAACATGTCAGGTGCTCTGACATGTTATCAGGATTTATTATATTTATTAATTAACATGTCAGGTCCTGATAGCATGTCAGGTGCTCAACAGAGCACCTGACATGCTATCAGGAGGTCGTGGGTTCATATCCCACCTGGCTCAAGACAATTTTTCCTATAAAAATTGGATCGACAAAAGAGTGGTGTTTCCTTTGTCTGTTGAGTGGTCATTAATCCCTCAAGATCTCATCAATACCCTCATAAACAGTATGAGGAGTCCTTGCTTGAGCTGCATGGCTCTTAGACAATCATACTCCATATTAACATACCACATATCATACATAAGACTTTAAGTATCGTTCAATCAATTGCTCCTTCATGTCAATTGCATGATTATGATCTTAATGCATGAACAGTAATGATTATGAATTTCTTCTGCTTGATTTATATTTATAATGTAATAATAAACCTCTATCAAATTTCATTGCATTCTCTTAAAAATACTTCAAGTAATGCATGAATTTATACATTATCCTTGAATTCTGAGCACTAGTGTAGTAAATATATAAATTTCTCACAGAACAGCACCATATATAATGACCTGAATAACTCGTTATGATCTATCTCTATTAAATTTAGGATTTTTAAGGTAGGACAAAAGAAAAGGGGGCTTTCTTATTAGTCTAAATATAAGCTTTAATTTGATAAAGTACATTATGATAAGCCTGTGGGTTGGGAAGATATCACAAAACAAGTGTGCATCTACTTTTCTCTCCTTTTTGAGGGCTAAAAGAAGAGCATGAAATATTTTCTCTAACCTATGTCACTCACTATATCATAAGATTTTATTTGAGATAAAACTCGTAGTGGCTCATGTGTTAGGAAGATGTAGTGGGACAACCATTTACATGCCTCTAACATTTTTTTAAGAGGGAAAGGAATTTTTATATAAGGTTGTACCATAACTAATGTTCATTTTTATGCACTGTCAAGATTACAATATGTGTGAGACTTGTTTTCTTGGTGTGTATTGTAAGATGAGTGTTTTAAGTTTGTATCATAATAAGTTGTCAATCTATATAGAACTTTTGGTTGATGCAGATGTTGCATTTGTTTTTAATAATCAAAATATGAAGGCTTCAGATGAGCACATTAGGCATATTATGCTGCAAGAATTTCATAAAGGGTTTTCATCACATAGTCATGAAAAACATTCAAGTTGTTTATGGAGAAGATGCCACCAGTGGTTTGCAGAGTTTAGATCTGGTGAATACAGCATAGTTGATATGTGGTTCAGCCAACCTGCTGAATTCAGTAATGACTTGCTGAAAGTTACAGTTGAAGTTAATTCAAAATAACAATTAGGGAACTTGCTCAGTAACCAAATTTGACCCATTCCAACATTCTACATCACCATAAATGAGTGGAAAAAGGATCCAAACTTTAAAAACGAGTTCCAAATTAAATGTCTACAGCAAACTTTCAATGGGTAATCATTTGCCTTTCACTGCATTCCCATGAATCTCAATCACTATTTTTGGATTCAATTGCTATTAGGGATCAAAAATGGGTGCTTTACTACTAAACACCAGTGGCTTAGTCTCAAGAATTCAGCCACACCAGCCATGAAAATGGTTTTACCCCATGAAAGTTTCATTGTGTTTAGTGGATTATGAAGGGCATAAGCCATTTTGAAATAATGAATTTACATGAAACAGTCACAGCTAGCATTTATTGCTTGCAACTCCAACATTTGAATGCTGCTTTGCAACATAAACAATAATCTTTGGACAATCAAAAGAGTATTTTGTTTATCAGGACAGTGCTTGATCTCATACTGTTTGAATTATAATTGCCAAAATTGAGGAGCTTGGTTTGAAAAAAATGCCACATCTGCCAGACCTTGCACCATCAAATTAATATTCATTTCATAGTTTAGAAAATTATTTTGATGGGAAAATGTTGCAAGTTTAGAAGTTGTCAAAACTGAACTCACCAACTTCTTTAATTCAAAATCTCAAGAATTTTATAAATGTGGAATAGAAAATCTTGTCAAAGGTGGTAAGAAGTGACAGAAAATGAGGAATATACATTTTTGATTAGAAGTTTAATTCATGGAATTCAGATATCATTTGGAAATGAAATGTAAAAAGTGTACACAATAAAAAATGACACTTCTTATATCATAAGCATAATTTGAATTATGATTCATCGCAATAAGCTCTCAAGTGAGGGAAATGTATTGATGTATTGGAAGAATCGTTTATCCTATTCTCCCCCCACTTTTTTTGAGGGGGAGAAAACTTTTTACAACCTATAACCTTCCTCATAGCATAGAAGAAAAGTACTGTAGTATTCGTAATTCTGGATAAAGTTGTTGTTAGGACTGGGAACCTCACTTGTTCACTCATAAATGGCATGCAAATTTTCTGGTGTGGTTTGTTATTTTAAAAACTATGAAAAATTACAGTAATGAAATATTTCCAATTGAATACAGTATCATTCATTTCATTTCATGTTCTTTTTCATGACACACAAAAATAGGAGGAAGTTTTTGTCTTTTCCTCCCTTAATTTGGTTAAACATCTTTATTCTGGCTTGTGATAAAAATTGCTGGCTGTGTGGAATCAGGGCAAAAAAAAAATGTTTCATCTTAATTTAATAATTTATATCATAGATTCCCAATGGGGGCAATACCGCCCCCCAGTGGGAGCTGGAGCCTTCCATGGGGGCGGTAGCGGATCTAGAGGCAAATGGGAGGCGTTGAGGCAGTCAAGAGGGGCGGTCAAATAAATAAATTAATTTAATGGAATTTTCTGTGACAACCTTTTTATCTCTTCTATTCTGTGGTGTCTTCCTGGTGATTCTGGTCATCCACTACCTCATCCGTCATGTACAGCTTTTCAACTGCAGCTTGGATAATAAGTTCCCTGCTACCGCCTACTAGCGTACTGGTACGTCTGAAGTCGACTGAGATGCTCTCAAAAGTTCTCTTCAAGATCACAGATTGGATATAAGCTCAATATGTTTTCCCACTCCAAGTCGCTTTGAGTATGCTTTATGGTACGTAGTTACAATACCATCCCACGTCAGAACATAAGGAATAATATTAACATTACACTTGTGAATTAGGCTCAACTCATTAGCCAGCAGATCATACTTCCTCTTCTTTTCAACCTCTACTGTCTGCAGGTTATCCTGAGATGTTATTCCTACTTCAATAATTGTAATCTCATTCAACACCTTAGCATGCACTACTATATCAGGCTTATTATGTTGGACATGTGTGTCCATCCTGACAGGCAAATCAACCATGATGCAATAATAATATAATAATAATAAATTTATTATATTTAATATTTTTTTATAATTAATTTTTTAATATAATAAAATACTTTGAAAATACCTGTTTTTGTGAATAAATATTTTATCTAGCTATGTAAATTATCATATTGTTATCGCGTTAATAAGCATTTTTAAATTAGCATTAGGTATACCTATACCTAATTTGTTTCAGTTTAGAATAGATTGACGGTGACAAGTCCTTGCAAATTGGTAGGCAAACACGCGGTTCATGCAATTTAACATGTTTCGACAAGAATATGGGAGCTTGAAATGACTTGTTTATGGAACAAGTGCGCCGGCATCGCAAACATACAAGTTAATGCGTGAACAAAATCAAATCTATAAAAGTGATAGCTCTAGGAATGTTTTATTATTTTTATGTGCTTTGCCGTGATAAATAGTCGTGAGTGATAAGTGTTAGAAGTCATTATAAACACTATTTTTATAGCTATCTATAAATCTGTTGAGAAGTTAATTTGTATTTGAAAATGTCTGAATCTACATCTAAAAAGAAATGCCGGCAGTACAGTATTGAGTATTTGAAATATGGATTTACGTACTCTCCTACAAACCAATCATTACCTATGTGTTTAATTTGCGGAAAAGTTTTTTTCAAATGAAGCTATGAAACCTTCTAGGCTACAAGAGCATTTAAATAAAATGCATGCTGATAAGAAGAACAAAGATTTATCCTATTTTCAAGAACTGGAAAAGCAATATTTAAAACAGCCAACTATGTCAAACCTTTTTGCGTCGTCTTCTAAACAAGATGATGATGGACTATGAGCCTCATATAACATTTCATTGTTAATCGCAAAAGCAGGGAAACCACACACAATTGGCAAGGAATTAATTTTGCCGGCAGTCAAAGAGATATTAAAAACTGTTCTTCATCATAAGACACCGTCAGATATCATCAAAAAAATTCCTCTCAGTAATAATTCAGTGCAAAGAAGAATAGATGAAATGGCAAAAGACATTGAAATATCATTATGTGATTACTTAAAGACTTGCAAATTTTCCATTCAACTTGATGACTCAACTCTACCTAATAACGAAGCTCTACTCTTATCATACGTGCGATTTATAAAAGAAGAAAAAATTCACGAAGAGTTATTATTTGCTAAAAATTTGGAATCTGATACAAAGGGAGAATCTATATTTAATACCATGCAAAAGTTTTTTCAAGAGAAAGAAATTCCTATTTGCAATATTTTGTCTGCTGCTACTGATGGTGCTCCAGCAATGACAGGGCATCATAAGGGTTTCATAGCGCATTTGAAACAAGCAATACCAAATGTACTCGCTGTACATTGTATTATTCATCGTCAGCATTTGGTTGCAAAAAATTTGAATGAACGTCTGCATACGTCGCTCCATTACGTTATTAAAGCAATCAATAAGATTAGAAGCAATTCATTGAATGACCGATTATTTGGTAAGCTTTGTAATGAAAATGATGAAGATTACAATCGCTTGCTGCTGCACACAGAAGTACGTTGGCTCTCTAAAGGTGTTTGTCTGAATCGTTATTTCAATCTATTTGACTCAGTACTGGACTTTCTTGAAGACAGAGACGAAAAATTGCGCGAAAACCTGATTACGTCAAAAAATGACATCGCTTATTTGACAGACCTGTTTAAAATATTTAATCATGTTAATTTACAATTGCAAGGTGATGAGTTGAATTTAATTAAAACAAAAAACGTCATAGCTGCTTTTGCGGGAAAACTTCTTCTATTCAAACGAAATCTAGGTAGAGGTGAATACAACCACTTTCCCAGATTATCAGCAGTCTCTGCAAAACCGGAAGATTTACTTACTTACTGCCAACACTTGGAAGTTCTTCATGTTGATTTTACGGAGCGTTTCCAAGATATTTTAAACATGAATATACCGAGTTGGGTTTTAGATCCTTTTGCAAACACAGATACTGAAGAATCATCAAATTTGGAAGAGGAACTCTTAGAACTCACGACTAACGAAGCACTCAAAGTAAAATTCAAACATGGATACCAAGAGTTCTGGCTTCAAAAATCAATACCAGTTCTCTACCCTGGATTGTGGGCAATAGTATAGAAGTTTTTAATTGCATTTCCTTTGTCCTATATGGCTGAGCGTGGATTCAGTGCAGTAGCTAATTTACTGTCAAAGAAGAGGAACAGACTACACATCACTGAACGTGGCGATCTGCGATTGATGTTAATGAAATTGGAACCCGACATTAACAAATTGTTCACTCCACCAGCCTCAACCATCTCATTAATTTTTTTCTTATTGATTCTGTGTTTATTTTTAAAATTTTAATAAACAATTTTATTGTACATTTGGTTGTTGTTTTATTAATTTCTGCTTTATGATTTTTAATAGATAAATAAACAGATAAATTAGGTACAGATAATATGCAACAATATTTTAATATTTCATATAAAATTAACTATTATGGATTAGGGGGGGGGGGCATTGAAATTTTTGTTCTCTTCTAAAGGGGGCGATGGTCCAGAAAAGGTTGGGAATCACTGATTTATTTGAATACACTCTGTTTTATGTCTAGATCTGTGGAACTAAGCTTCATTGTAACATTTGCTCAGGATTATATTTAATGCAGTTATTTGTTTCAATACATTTGCTACAAATGTCAAGTTACATTTAACCATTGTCATACAGTGGTAAACAAGTGTCATAAGCCTTTTATTAATTTAACAGAATATGATAAATAACTTCAAAAAAATAGGATGTCAGTAATTTTTGTTCAACTGGTAAGGTAATCAGTTTTGATATCTCATTTCTCTTTAAAATTAATAGGAATACTTGATTTCATCATTGGAATTATGTTTCTTTTTTTTTTATTTTTTTAGGGCACATATATGAAAACGGGTATTTGTAAAATTTATATATTTCTTTTTTTTCTTCTTTTAGTCCTAACTATGGACACAGACTTTTTTTTTACTAAAACCTGTATTTCCCCCTACTTCAGAGGATGGAATTGTTATATTCTTTATGATACTATGTCATAAACTTTCATTTAATATATAATACATTACCCTCAACCCCTATTAAGTTTCTTTCCCCCTTTTGAGGAGACAAAAAAGAGGAGACAAGGTTTGTGGTAACTTATGACACTCTCCATGCTACAAGTTTTCATTTGACATATAACTCATTAAATTCTTTAAGTTCTCCTTCCTTTTTAGAAGAGTCTGAAATCAGGGGGTCATAGATCATAACACTCCTCACATTATAAGTGTTCCTTTGACATATAACTTGCTACAGTCAGTCATGTTCAAAAAACATGATAATTGTTTACACATATTCCCTTTTCTAGTATGAGAAAAGGATGGGTGGTAGATGTTTTGTAGCCTTTGCCACAAGATTTCATTTAATATATAACTTACTAATATATACTGGCCAAGTGATTAGTGCTTGTCTACTAATCAAAGGCACTTGGGTTCAAGCCCCAGATAAGGTATGTTTTTGTGTTGTTCTTTCTGCTGAATCTTGCCTTCCTCATATATATCCTCTAGGTGTATGAAACTGACAGGCTCTTGTCAGACCTTGGGTGGCAAGCAGGTGCTTGAAATGTAATTCATCTATTACCAATATATGATTGGGAATTGAGCGGCAAGATATGGCAGAAACTATTTTTATAAACCCACAAACTGTAGTCACAAATGATTAGTAAAAAGCAATAAGAGGATAGGTGGTGATTCCTTCTAGTAGTTATTAGAGAAAAATATCCAAAATATTTCAATACTGAGAAACTGAATGATTTATAATCTTAAAATAAATGATGGTGTAAGATAACCTTAAAGTACCAATAAGATAATGTAAATGTTCATTAGATTTTTTTATCTCGATTCAGGTACTAAAAAACCCAAACTGAGAGTTTACTGTTAAATTCGTGTTCATTTATTGTTAAAAAA
This sequence comes from Ryuthela nishihirai, assembly GCA_038380435.1. NCBI lineage: Eukaryota > Metazoa > Arthropoda > Arachnida > Araneae > Heptathelidae > Ryuthela > Ryuthela nishihirai. Next base: position 39,520,191 of record JAWZYU010000011.1, on the reverse strand, counting down.
TTAAGAAAAATTTGTACTGGTTATGTGTGAGGTTTTAAACTATTCCTCTTTCAATAATATCTAGGCTTTGTTGACAATAAAACTCAATGAAAAAAAAAAAGAAAATCATTGGGAAATGATTAATTGGAAATTAGAAAATGATATTAAATTTCTAAATTTAAATCTCCAGTGTTGCACCCAGAAACTTTCAATGGGTGGTTTTTTGATGTGCTTGAGTCTCTGATTTTGGTTTTTTTTATTCTTATAATTTCATTAGTTTTTTTTTTACTATGCTATTCAAAAGAGAAATTTTCGTTTTATTAATCAATTTGCACAAAAAAAAAAGAATACATGCTGGAAGGTAATATAAGGAGAAAGCAAGATACTGGACTTTGAAATAAATTTCTTACCAAATGTACAAAGCAGCTACTGAACCCCAGTCGAGTCAGAAGTAAGTTCACAATCTCCTTCACATGTTCCCTTTTGTAAACATCTGGAATCACCAAGACTGCTCTAAAGAGCTAAATTATAAAAAGTTTTAGAGACAAAATAAATCTATATATACTTAATGATACACTGAAAAATCAGTTATGACTTCTAAATGTCACCACTTGTTGCCTAAATACATAAACTTCATTTATTGTTTTTTTTTTTGTTACTTTTATTAACTGTACATTGGTTTATTTCAGTCCAAAATTTTAATATTTTTAATAGAAGTTCATTTCTTCTTCTACATAAAATTTCATTGAAAATATACTTAAATCACATTATTAGTTTCTTCACTCTGATAAAAAGCTGACAGGTTTCATTCTTAATACCTTGTAGTTAATGACTTACAAGATGAAAACACAATGATGAAAAAGAGAAGTTGTCATCTAGTCTATTTTTTTATTTTTCTGTATTAGTCTGCAGAAACTTGTGATGAATGAGCAACAAAAATACTGATGAGATTTGTTGAAATTATTTCGGTTTTTACAAAAATGATTACATACTTAGTTGCAATATCCAAAATTCGAAAAATATCCTTCTCATTTTTTAACATATTACACTAAACTAACTTGTAATGATTGAAAGCCAAAAATACAGATGGAAGATGTTGATATTGTAAGGTTTACAAAGAGATGTTATTGCATATAACTAAAGATATTTTTATTCTTTGGCATATTAGTCTGCAATACACTACAAATGTTTGATGGATAAAACATATAAAACATGAATGGACATTGCTGAATCAAGTTGTAAAAAATAAAATTACCAAAACCTGTATAGACCATATTAATATTAAACTGATTAAAAATATGTCAGCAAATTCAATAATTCAAACAAGCAAAATAGCAGATCACTATATGACTTTAACACTGATTAGCAACACCAATAACAATTTGAATAATACTAATTATAGTGAAACAGACCAGGAAAATAAGAATTGGTCATTTGACCATAACAATATAAACAAAGCTATTTCTGAAATGAATTGGACTTTAGAAAATTATGGAGACAACCCAATGGATGAATTAAACCTATATAAAGTATTTAAAGACATTTATGATGGAATTTTAGGAAAAAATAGAATATATATGAGGAGAGTTGGAAATGTAAAAAGAAATCATAGCAAAAATTGGATAACACCGAACTTGATAGAATTAATTGAAGAAAGAAATAAAGCTTGGATTAAATTTAAAAACAATGATAAGAGTGATGCTTATAAAAATAACTATAAAAAATTAAGGAATATGGTTAATATTCAGATTAGAAATCAGAAACAACTTTATTATAGAAATAAACTTATAATGAAAAAAAATGATATGAAGGATACCTGGCAATTAATATATGAAATATTAAAGGAAAACAGAAAAAATCATTGGACGATGTAATAATTGACAATATGGCCAAAAAGAAATTATCTGTGGAAGAAATAGCAAATAATTACAATGACATTTATAATACACTAATTTTACAGATAAGAAATACAAATCACCAAGACGATATAAATTATGTTCCAACCATGATACAAAGTTTTGAAATCTATCTATATACATGAAATCACTGAAAAACAAACTGATGAAATAATTACTTCATTAGACACCAATAAATCACCTGGTTACGATAATGTTTGCATTAAACATGTAAAATTTAATAAAGAGACACTTCTAAATATTATATCAAAAATTATAAATCAGATTATATTTACTGGGAACATACCAACTGAACTCAAAACAGGTATTTTAAGACCTATTTTTAAAGGTGGTATTAAGGAGGATTTTTCTAACTATTGACCAATAACAATTCTGCCTATTTTTTCGAAAATAATGGAAAAATATATTTATAATACTGTTTTTAACTTTTTACTTAAACACAACATAATTAATGAAAATCAGTTTAGCTTTCAAAAAGGAAAAAACACAATTCAACCAATTTCCAAATTGCAAATAATATTAAATCATTGAATAATAGGGAAAAAATTGTAACTATGTTCTTAGATCTAAAGAAAGCCTTCGATACAATAGATCATAGCATTTTACTAAATAAATTGGAAAATTACGGCATTCGCGGTATATTGTTAGATTGGTTTAGAAATTATTTATCAGACAGATACACAATTACTAAAATAAAAAACTGCTACAGCAGAAAAGTAATTACACGATGTGGAATTCCCCAAGGCTCAATTTTAGGTCCTTTATTGTTCCTAGTATACATAAATGATTTGTTCAATACAAAATTAAATAGTGCTATTTATCTATATGCTGACGATATTGTTTTAATAAACAGTCAGAAATATTTAAATGATAGCATTTCAGAGGTTCAAACAGATTACAATAATATTATTAGATGGTCAAATCATAATAAAATCTATTTAAATGAGAAAAAAACAAAACTGATGATTATTTATTCACCAGGATTTCATATTCATCAAAACCTCTTTATCAAAACTCATAAAATAAATTGCAGAAAATAGGACGCTTCAAATTATGAATCATTATGCAGTTGCCCACTTGTTGAGCAAGTAAATAAAATAAATTACTTATGAATCATTTTTGATGAATATTTTGGGTGGAATGCCCACATATGTGAAAGCTTGAGAATATCGGCGATAAAAATTCAAAAATTGAAATACGTATTAAATATGGAAACATGTGTACTATTTTACAAAGCAACATGCGAATCTATTTTAAATTATGGAATAATTGTGCATGGAACAACTAACTTAACTAACATAAATAAAATAGAAAAACTGCAGTCTATAATAGCTAAAAATATTATTCCGTCTCATTTGCAAAAAATTTATAAAACTTCTACCGATAGATTAAAATTTTTAAATCTTTTATCCTACAGCAATTTATATAAATACAATGTAATAATTAAAATTTTTTTGACGAAACTTACAAACTAAAAATTCAACATAATAAAAATACAAGACTTCAAAACCAAGGTTATTACAAATTGCCAAATTTTCGAAATAATTACAGGAAACATACCTTCGAATATCAAGTACCACTTATATTTAATGCTATTCCAAAAGAATTACTAAATATAGACTCTTTTAGAAGACTTAAAATGGAATTAAAAAATTATTTGGTATTTTCTAGTTAGCTGATTTTTATGTGTTGTGTTTTGTGGATTTATTTGATGTACACCATTTTTGTGGCTGAATGACCTATGTTTAATATAATTTATTTATTTTCCTGCAGATAAGCTATTTAGCTTTGCGGGTCAAAGTGTAAATGTTTTTGTATTCTTTACTGTTATGAATAAAAATTATATTATATTATTAAAAAAAAAATTAGATGGTGGTAACCTTGAAGTCAAATATGAAGGTATTAAAAGTATATAATTTATCAACTTAAAAAAAATTACTTTGTATGATTGTGATAAATTACAACTATCAGACTCCCGTCAGGTATTGTTGTTAATATTCTTTATTTTAGGTTTTAAATTATAAATTAACTTTACCTCATATAGTGATTAGCATACCTGACTACTATGCCAATAGGGTGTGTATATGTTGTACATGAAACCAGGGCAAGGCTGATAGATCTTCCATGTTATCTCTGCCTTTGGTGTAGGAGTGTGCCTGTTTCCCTTTAAACAATATTGAAGAAAGTACATCATTGCAGTATCAAGATATAGTAATATGTTGTGTATAACAAGTTTGCACATTTCCTAGTTGGTTTAGTTCAGGCAGGTCATTATTATAACAATCAAATCATCATTGTGCATTCATCTTGCAAACCATTAAAACACAATTAGGTATTAAAAACAAACTAATATTTTCTTCTAGTTAAGTTTTTAAATTTCAGTGTGAAAGGCAGGTAAATAAAATAATAATGAAAACTCATTTTACTACAATTATTTGTCTTTTTATTACCAGACCAATGAAGAAACTTGTGTATTTTATATCCATAGGTGGAATTTCCTTCTGCAGTATAAAGTTCATGTCCTATTAACAGGTCATCAACTTTAAACAATGCTGCAAAACACAAATTTAAAAGTAAAAAATGTACAAGATTGAAAAACTAAAAAGTACAATGAAATAATAATAAAGGAAACAGTAGAAAAGAGAGCAGTTAAATAATGCATCTATTATTTTTTTTAAATGTAAAATTTGGAATGAAAAAAAACCTGTATCAACTATGACTTTAAAATTCAGTATATTAAGCCATTAACATTTGATATTTTTTCAATAATTCTACTTTACTGAGGTTACCTTTGTGATAGCAATCTACAAATAGAAATCTTTAAATGCTTTAACATCGTTTACATACAGTGGCTCTTCTAAAAGCTATTACATGAATAATTTTCAAATATTTTAAATTTGTAAATTCTTTGAAAATTGCTTACTGTCCACGATCTTCCAATCAGCAATGAGTGTACTTAAGTTTAATCTCATATTCATAACCTCAAGTTAGGTTCATAAGTTTAAACCTTTTACTGCCATATTGGCACAAAATGACCTCATCCAATCAATGCCACTCCTTTGTCTTCACTACCTCCTACTTGCAGTTGGGGCCATGCAGGTAGTGAAAGGATTAAAGATTATATTGTATAACTCACATTTATATATCATTATTAAAAATAACTATTTCTCTGTTAGAATGTCTTTTTAACAGTAGCTAGTAATTCCTGATTTAAATCCCAAGATATTTTGGATACATTTAACCCTTTGAGTGCCAGTTGAGTCCCATGTCATATATACATGACCTTCATAATTGTTATTCAGGTTGCTAATAGTTTCAATTCTGGTCTATTCATTCATGCCAACTCTTGAATTTATAAGAAATTATGTATGAAATACAGAGGCTCAATGTAATCAATACTGGAAATTTATGCAAATTTTCCTAGTGTTAATCTAATTGATCCTGGTATTCCAAGGGTTAATACAGGGAAGCCGTGTGTGTGTGTATCAACTCTATGGTGGAAATCTAATGTCCTATATAGCTCCTATAAATCATGCTGGACTATATATATATGTGTACATCTATATAGTCCAGCATGATTTAAACAAGGGGATAACTAGGATGACAAATATTTCATTTGGCAAACAGCATAAGATATGCCAATCTTTCAGTGAGCCAATTCTGTTAACAAATGTAATAGGAGTGTGTGTGTGTGTGTAAGGGGGGGGGGGAATATTTTGTTGATATATAGTGTGATATTTATTCACTTACAAGATGAAACATAACGATGAAAGAGAGATGTTGATCTCTAAAGTCTATTTTTTTCTTTTTCTATATTAGTTTATATTCAGCATACATATTGTTATGACAGATGAACGTGCTGCAATGAATTTATGATAAATGTGTCATGAATGCTCGCATATGCTTCTGTGTGAGAATTACGTAATCAACAAATTGGAACACAGAACCTATCAGAAAAATAAGAAAGATTATTATGTTGGAGTTGTGGATTTGCGAAAGGAGGCATAATTAGCTTCAGTACATACATGATAAATGTATAAAAAGAAGTATTTTATATGGTGAGTGTGAAGGAGATTAATTAATTTATTAGTGTGGATAGTGTTAGTAAACTAGTAAGGGAAAAGAATTTATCATCTTATGCATGGTGATCAATGTCTGAAAAGAATTGGTTCTGAGAAACCAGTACACTTAGCTGCAGTTTTGGAGTACTTGATAACTAAAACCTTAGATGGAAGTGATTTAGTGTATAGTTAACTATATTACATTCTCAGGTTACGATATTTTGAACTGCCTTCAGTTAGCAATTTTCATCATCATCCTTAATCAGGCATGGGCTAAGGAGGTCCAACCAGACTGCAATTTAGTTTTCCAAGCATATCTGTCATGAGCTGCATCTGGCCATTGCACCCCAATTCTAACAAGGTCCTGTTTGACTTTGCCCACCGCATCCTAGGTCTCCCCCTCTTTCTGGGGCCTTTAAGTAATATTTGGATAATTATCCATATGGATAATTACAATTTGGATAAACCTATTTGTAATTATCAATATGGGCAGCAGTCTCTCTCTCTCTCTCTGGACAATATGCTGCTTAAAGGAGGTTGGAGACTCTTTTGCCTAACCTCATCATTACTTACAAAGTGGGAAGGGGGTGGCTCAGTCGGTAGCGCATCAGGCTCTAATCTGTAGTTCCCAGGTTTGAGTCCCAGCTGGGTCAGCATTGAGATTTACCTCCGCAAAATTTCCAGCTCTGCCCACAGTCAGCAGGGGACACTGATGGGTTTGGAAAGGCCACCGTCCATCTTATGGGATGTTAAGCTGTGGCCCCATGTGCAGGAGAGCCTGTGCACGTTAAAGAACATGCTGGATGGCCTTGATGGGAGGCTACCATCTGTCTCCCAACAGCTGTTCCAGTAGGTTCCCTTCTCCAACCGTCTCTGAGCCTTCAGGGTTCATGTGTCCTGGCCATTTAGTCTATGGTGTGCAAAAAAGGGCCACTCAGAGGTAAAACAACCCAACCCAACTAACAAAGTTGAACCACCTAATGCCCAAGATACTGCATAAGCATCTAGAATCAAAAGCATCAAGTTTCCTGTTATCTTGTTTACAAAGCATTCAATTTCACTACCATAAATAACCCTACAAAGAACCAAACTATTATACAGCCTAATTTTAGTCTTTAGGTGTATACATCGATTTCTCCACACTCTCCACAGATTCTTAAAATCCCAGCAGCAATCCCTATTCATCTGTTAATCTCATGCTGCACAACAGAATACTGATAAAAAAGGAAAAAGACATTGGATGTGCTTGGGCTCAGATGTGGTCACATCCTCAGCACCATTATAGTAATGCTACTGCCTTCTTTCCAAGACCTGCAGTAAACAAATAGACAACAGCATAGGCTGATCAGTATATTCAGTAAATGGTCATAAGGGATAGTTCCTTAACTATTCACACTTGGCTGATATTTATGTCTTGTATTCATCTGGCAAAACAGATGTTAAGAACTTTATTTAAGTGACTCTTCCCTAATGATGCTCATTATTGCTAGGGCTGTACTCATTGAAGAGCAGGTTCTAAGCTGTCGGGAGGAAGGTTGATTCAGTTTTGCAGATGCAGTTTCCACACTTGGCTGAGCATGTCTAGTGTAATACTTGCAACAGTGAACAGTTACATATTTTCCTTTAAATGCTGTAAATTAATGTTTTTTTTTTCTGAATAAATGAGGTCTCTACTAAGTTTCCTAAAAAAAGATGTCCAATGGTGTTAAATTAGGACCTCAGGGGCCACAGATCAGTCCACCCTTTGACTAGTCCACCTCCAACAATCCGGCAATTTGGAAACTTCGCATTTATACTTTTACATGTGACATTATGACACCATGTGATACAAATTCCATGCCATCATAATAAGGAAACTATTAGTATTTCTTAACATTTTAGACGAAAAATTACTTTTTTTTACTTATTTAATAAAACACTTTAAAATATGGGTACTCTTTTAAAATGATCCTGTATTTTACCCAAACATGAATGCTTTGGGATTGGGGACAAAAAGAATACTTATCAAAGGGGTGCCACTTTTTACCTTGTCTCAGGTGCCAAATAGTGCCACAAAACTCTACTATGCCAGTCTGACTGGCATAGTGGCAGGTTAGGGAATGGATGCTGAGAACATAAGTCATCTTCCTCAATCTCCAATTAATGGTTTGAGTTGTCATTGCCTATAGCAGGAATTGAGTGCCTTTAATTTGGTTAGCAGTAATCAAACTATCCCTTATGGCCATTTATTGAATATATTGATCAGACTATACTGTTGTCTATTTGTTTAATGCAGATCTGGAAAATAAGACAGTAGCATAACTATAATGGTGCTGAGTATGTGACCACATTTAAGCAAAGCACATCCCATGTCTTTTTCCTCTTTTATCAGTCCTCACATCATTTGAAGTGATTTCATGCCTTATAAAGTTTTCCATATAACTCAGAATTCTGTTGTCAAATAAACTCACTTGTCAGTGTTGTACTAGTTATAGTAGAATTTTTACTAATGATAAGACTCCTGAATTCCATATCAATTTATGTTCCTTAAATGGTTAAGTATATCTCTAATTTCAATCAAGTTAAAATTAATTTTGTTCGGTTCACCATAAGAATGTTATCAACTGCCTCTATGGGTAATGGCTCCTTTTGGTCCTAAGAAGATAGCAGTTTACAAGATTTGTTTTGATCATAACCCCATCCAATATTTTAAAATGTTAAATTATATACATTAAACCAAAGATACAACCCCAATAGAGAAAACATGCATCATTACCCAAGCCCTGAGCCTCCAAAGATAAAATGTATATTATAGTTATCATTACATATTTATATACAGGCATATCTCGGTCATATGACACATTAGGTTCCACACCACCATCTTACAGCGAATTTCGTCGTCTAAGGAATCATTGCCTTGTTTTCCCTTGTAGATGCATGTAATGGTTTAATTACATTTTTAAGTAGTCATATAAGTGCATAACTGACACAAATAAAGCATTTACAGTTAAAATAAACTCTCACTCGTCACTAAATTTTAATCTTAGTATCAAATGTTTACAAGTCTTCTTCTTTTCAATGGAAGCAACAGTACCCTTACATGATTTTTATCTGCCATTATTAACAATAAAAAAAATAATAGTTATAAACAGTTTAAAATTCACAGCAAAACACTAAAGCAGTGAGATGCAGTGAGTAAAGACAACATATGCAAATTGAGTCCACGAAAACTGCGCATCGGTTGATTTCAAAACTGAGTAAATGGGAAACATTGTCCAATGCGAAGAATCACGTGCAAAGTCATCGCATGCAATACTATGCAAAACAGACCACCTGTTTTGGGTATGTGTTGGTTCAAGGTGTTGTAAGATCATGGTGAAATTAGCCTCCAATGAGGATCTCCCTAAACCAGACATGTGTTCGCAGCATGGCAAAGTATTGCTCAATGAAATATAGCTCATGGCGCTGCTGTTGGTCACTAACAAGCCACCATTTTTACTATGCAGTTGTCCCGCTTTACCCAGCTTTGGCTAATTCATGACAGCATCATGTCATTAAAACCATCATATGAGCAAATGCGACATTGTAAAAATGGGCATTGGTTGTAATTAAAAATCGTCGTGAAGCGAAATGTAAAGCGGAGTATTACTGTATATTTATTTCATGATTACATTTACAATTTTGGTAATATATTTATATTTTGTTTCTTATCCAATAGAATCGATGAGTTGCAAGTTTTATAAGGGGTGAAGGGGAGTATTCTTACTGACCTACACCTGGATCCTTACAAACCTTGTTATGCCCCTGAGAGATCTGATTGTTCTGTGGTCCCTACTAAATACACCAACTGTTTTTCATCCTAATGTGAGCTATGATTTGGCATACTGTCCATCTTGTTTCAAAGTAGTGCACCATCCTACTTCTTTCAAAAGAACAGAAATGCACATAGGAGCTTTTATAACATATACTACACTACCACTAGATGGGTTCTGGATGTTTTAACTTTCATATATTGTATAATTTTTGTATAATTATATAATATAATATATTTTGTATAATTATATAATAAGCACATACTTTAATTGTATGACCCTCAAAGCTGATTCTAGTAACTATGTTTCTGAACCAATTTTGTTAGGTAGTTGATCATTTCCATATTGATATGCACTTGTATGCACATGCATGCACTTGTTTTTGAGCATATTTAGAATTCTATAAGGTGAGGACAATTTCCTTGTCAGATAGTCTCAACTTTCTAGCAAATTTGTTGCAATTGTTGTAACTTGCCTGTTAGCTCATATTACATCAATTATAAATATATAGAAAAGAACACTTATTAGACTCTATCACCCATACTAATAGTTGGGGGAGTAAAACTCTGTACACTTAATAATATACAGGAAAATAAGTTACAGAATATTTAAAAATTTTCAGTTGAATGCATAATGTGTGACTAAAAGTATTCAAGGCATAGTAAATAAATGTCATCCTTAATACTTTGGGCGAGTAAAAAAAACACATTTGTTAACATGGTCAAAAGATTGAACAATATAATTAAATATTCACAGTTTTTAAGATTTCAGAGTGTCTGTAACTTCTATGGAAAGAATTTTGATTATGCATTCCTAGTTACATTCTTCAATTATTACATGGCCACAAATATTAATTTTCTCTGAGAATTATGCATAATTTTTGTTATACAGATATTATATAATACACACAGATATTGCAATGGAAGATCCTTCTGGCAATAATAAATGCATCACTATCAACATACATATTTGTGAAATTTGTGTTTATTAGAATTTCAAAATTGTTCCAAACTCTATTGAAAGTTTTCCAAATAAATATTAAGATATAAGTTCGGTTGTTTCACCTCTGAGAGGCACTTTTTTTGTAAAAAGGGTAGGTCACAAGGACCATGATGGGGGAAAAGTTGACAACTGTAAGAAGGCTGATGAAAACTTTCCACCGAAGCCATCAGTATTTTAGTTAACATGTATAGCTTCCATACACACAGTATTGCAGCTTTATGTTCCATTCAAGGAACAGTAGTCTTTCCAAGCCCTTTGGTGTTACTTTTCTCACTGAGAGCATAGTATGGGAGAAATTCTCAGTGAAAGCACAATTGGGACTTGTGATCTGGTATGTTAGAATATCAGCAATATGTAGCCGAAATGTTTTCCACAAAATATTTATTGATGTATTGATTTTAAAAAGTCAACAAGTAACGCTGTGCTTGTCGTCTGTTTATTTCAATTATTTTTGAGCACATTAACTCTTTACAATTTCCAATTCTAATATTAAAATTCAGGTTAAAAGTAAGCAAAAAAAAACTGATGTTTCTTTTTCCCTATTCATCAGATTCTTTTTTGTGCTATGTTTTAATTTTTCCTGTAATTCAAAAAAGACCAGAAGCTGAGAGTTAATATAGGTATAAATTTCAGGGGTTTCAAACCCCTAAAATATCTTCTTTGGTATGCCTCTACGAAATGATACATAAAAAAGATAACATCACTATAGGAACTGTATTTATTATTACACTCAAAGCCCAATATAACTTTGCTCAAATTGTAAAAGTCACCTATCAATCCAAACAGCTCTCCATTAAACTCATATTGAAAATTTATTAGTATACCTACATAAAAAAAATACTATTCAAAACCTATCATTTCTTTACATTGTGATGAATACTCAGGAATATTCATACACATCAATAGCACAATGGGTTATTTTACCTCTGAACACCACATTTTTGCACACAATAAACTAAACGGCCAGGTCAAAGGGACCCCAATAGCTCAGAGAAGGTTAGGGGGAAGGGGACTCACTGGACAGTTGTTATGAGACAGACAGTAGCCTCCTATCAAGTCCCCATCCAGCATTCCTTAATGTGCACAGAATATGGCTCTCCTACATTCAGGGCCATGGCTTTATATTCCATCTAAGAGAAAGCAGCCTTTCCAAGCCTATTGGTGTTCCTTTTCTGATCAAAGGCAGGGTGGGGGTTAGTGGTGATAAGAACCTATGCTGCAGATTATGAGCCTGGTACAATGCTTACTGAGCCACCTCCATCCACTAATAGCACAAATTGCAATTATTAGATATACAGTATGTATTATATGGATTTAAAAACTTTTAAATAACGCACGTGAAAAGAGCAAAAAGTAAAATATGAAATACACACACATATATAGCAGCAACTTCTTATTTTAATTTTAAAAATAAACACATAAAACATTCTCACTTTTAATTCCTTTAATGGAATATCTAAATACTGTTGGATTGCAGCACTCCAAATGACTTCCAAATCAGATAATACAGCAGTTACAGAGCCGCCAATTCCAGAATGAATATTAAGTTGTCCACGTCTTATAGGCCAATGAATTTCAAAATTTTCATTGGGATTTAAATACAATACCTAAAATATTTAAAAAAAATAATTGAACACTGAAATTTAAAAATAAATGATATTAATAATTATGAGGAAATATTTTGACAAAAATAACATACAAATTATTTTAAGATAAAAATAAAAACTGAACATCAGCTTTTATTAAATAGCATTTCAGCTTTATTATATACCTGAACTACTATTAAATTATTAATCTGTAATAAAAGTAAAAAAGTAATACTCACTTCTTCACCAACAACTACATTTTGTGACTCATCCACTTTAGTCCAATGTAGATCACAACTCCCATTTAAAATTTCTGGCTTGACATGAATGTTATGTTCTCGTACCTAAATGATTTTAAAACAATTTTGAAAGAGAATTTAACATTAAATTTTTCACCTCTACACAATTAATGGTTGATAAGTAAAAATAATGCTGTTAATATTAATCTTCACAACCATAATTATAGTCAAATGTATCATCAAATGTCTGTAGATGTATTTGATTGAAAATGTTGATGAGATTATCTTTGAGTGAAAACTGATTGTAAAATTAAGTTGGAAACCATATATAAGTAAACAAATAAGATCAATATAATTGCTTTAATTTACAAAAGTCACTGTTATTAAATCATTAAAAGTTTTCAGACTATAGTTATCTTAAGTAGTGTCAATTAAATAATTTTGTTTCATAAAACAATTGAGCATTTTTTAGCCAAAATTCCATGCTTGGTCTGTGCAATAATTCTGTACAGGTACTGCTATTTACTAAAGATGAAATATTTACCAAATTATCACCATAATTAGCTCTTGTTTCTACACTCCCTTGCTGTGTCATGACTGGCACACTCAAAATATTCTGGGTTGTCTTCTTAGTGTCCAGTATTGACTTACCATCCATAACTTTACTGAATCTAAGAAGATAATCCAAAATACTGTGAGGTGGCCAGCCATTATACAGCAAAGGAGTTCAAAAACAAGAATTAATTACAGTAAGAATTTGGTAAATATTCTATCTTTAGCAAATAGCAGTACCTGAAAAGAATTATTACGGAGACTAAGCATGAAATTTTAACTAAAAGATGCTTAGTTGTTTTACTTCAAGTAAAATTATTTAACTGCCACTACTGAAGATTATTATAGTCTGAGAACTTTTAATGATTTAGTAACAGGGGCTTTTGTGAATGAAAGTAATTATTATATATCACTGCACTTGCAAATATATTTTTCAAAAGCTCAATATAGATGTAAACAAATAAGATCACTGCTACATAAGTATATACACTTCAGAATGGTATTGAATCAAAATAAGTGAAGAGTTATATATTTTTAAGGGTGGCAAAGTGGTTAAGATGCTTGGCTGCATATCACAGGTACTTGAATTCCAGTAATGGACAAGGCATCGATGTTTCTTGACTTGTGTTGTCATTCTACTGATGTCTCACTTTCCTCATAAACTATTAACGATAAATGCTTGAGGGATAATTGATTTATTTATAGTCTGTTTTCAGCTGTGGGATTTTATGTTATGATGAGACATATAAATTTACACTATGTTTATTACCCTTGTTTAGCTTCTAAAATAAAATAATGAAAAGCATATACATTTCTAGAAGTAACAATATAGAAGATATATGGTAAATACTGTGAGTTAATTAAAATAAGACATAATGCATTTCTTAAGCTTATGCTTCTTTAAATGTAGTTTTTTTTAACAAAAATTAAGAGATATCTTTTATGAAACAGAGAAATGATATACTGACCTGTATTGCAACAAAGTAACTTCTCCATAAGCACTACAAATATCATGCTCATAAAATATATAATTCCTTCACATCTGACCTTAAAACTATACCTGTGGCTATTACTTCAACAAAGGAAAACAGGTGTACTTTCAGTGAATAACCTATTTGGAATCTGTATTTTAAGTTGTCATAACTTAATTGATAAATGTTTAAAATTTTGTCTCTACACACAAGCATTAATGCAATAAATTTTCTAATTCTATATGAGATATTTATATCAATATCAAATTGTTATGAACTGTAATTTCAATTCAAGAATAGATAATAATAAAATGCAGTTCAAATCGAAATACAGATGCTCTTGAAGATGCTTCATACTTTACTCTGTTAGTTTTTTGTCGATAGTCTTTTTCAGTACCATAATCACAACAATCTGGATGAGGTTGATGTATGGTATAAATTGATCTGAGAATAGAAATATCAATGCAGTCTCTTACTTCATTGTGATAATAAATTGAAAATGAAATTTGTTCTAACTTGTGTTGTTTAATGACTTATAACAATAGAACTCAATGACAAGAAACAGATTACCTTATATTAGTTATTTAATTTAGTAGTACACTAATCCAGAAGCATATTATATTTGCACTCAGTAAAGAATTAAATGGCAAAAGATGTCAAAATCGACACTTCCACATAGATTAAATGATACTGACATTTAATATTCTAATTATTAAATTCATCAGCTTATAAATATTAATACATACAGTGATGATTCAGTTCCACCCTTTTGACTATCATTAGGTGCAACTATTAAAATTCCTTATTCTTTGTCTTAAATTATGAACTGTTAAGTATAGTTCATAATAATAACATTAATCCAGTTCAGAGAAGGCTGATGTCACTTGGAGATCAAGGTTGTTTTTAAAATATGTTGCCAATTAGGCAATGGATGGAAATATTTTTATTGGGTGGTGGTTAACATTTTTTATGAAGCATTAAGACTGATAACATGTTACATTTTGTGATTAAAAATTCAATGCATAATTCTAAAAGATTAGTCAGAAATTGATGATGAACATTTATCGACTGCTTGACACTGATATCCTATCATGATAGTCAGAAAACTTGTCACTATGAGAAATTTTTTTATATATACACCAAAGAGCCAAAACATTATGACCAGTGTGTCTTTATGCAAATCAAAGCAACTGCAAGTAAACAATGGCATGCGTGAAGGTCATGAAACGGTATAAATAACACCTGATACTGAGTTCTGTTAATCAGTGTTATTCTTGTTCTTGAGATGGAAAAGGCAGCGAACTTAAGTGAGTTTGACAAAGGCCAAATTGCAATGACCAGACAAATGCGTAAGAGCATTTCCGAGATGCCAAGGCTTGTGGGGTGCTCACAGTCAGCCATGGTTAGTACTTCCAAAAAGTGGTCCGAGGAGGGGGAAACCACAAACTGCTGGCAAGGTACAGGCCGACCATAGCTCATCAATGCTAGAGGTGAGCGAAGGCTATCCCATATGGTATGAGCCAACAGGAAAGATACTGTGGTGGAACTCACCAGTAATTTAAATACAGGAGTAATGTGTCACAACACACAGTTCATTGAACCCCACTGAAAATGGGGCTGCATAGCTGCTCTGAGTGCCATGCTAATCTTGGTTCACTGTCGAAAACGCCTACAATGGACATTTGAGCATCAAAACTAGACCTTGAATGACTGGAAGAAGGTCATCTGGTCCGATGAATCTTGTTTCCTGTTGAACCATTTGGATTGCTGGGTATGTGTGCATTGTTTACCTGGAGAAGTGTTGGCACCAGGATGCACCATGGGATGAAAACAAGCCAGTGGAGGAAGTGTAAAGCTTTGGGCAATATTCTGCTGGGAAACCCTGGGTCCAGTCATTCATGTGCAGGAAACTATTACATCTACCACCTACCTAAATATCACTGCAGATAATGTACATCCTTTCATGGCAACGGTATTCCCCTCTAGTAGTGCCTTCTTTCAGCAGAATAATGTACCATGCCACACTACCTGGATTGTTGGAGAATGGTTCGCGGAACATGAGGAAGACTTCCAGGTATTGCCCTGGCCTCCAAATTCCCCAGACATAAATCCAATTAAGCATCTGTAGTTTGTGTTGGAACAGCATATCTGATCTACAGTGGCTCAATCATGTAACTTACAAGAGTTAAAGGATCTGGTGGTAATGTGTTGGTACCAGATACCACAAGACACCTTTAGAAATCTTGTAGCATTCATGTCTCACTAGGTAAGAACTGTTTCGGTGGCATGTGGAGGACCAACATCATATTAGGCAGGTAATATTCAAATGCAAGTGTTACACATTCATAGATAGATATATTGACTATTTTTCAACATAATCTCCAAGGTGATTGAGATATTTCTCACAATATGAAATCAGTGAGTTGATACCAGAAGTATATAATATGGGCTTTGTACATGGAGACGTTTTCAAATAGCCTGTTGAACTTCAAAATCTGTTACTTCCAACATGTTTCAGAAGAGGGCCAAACAGGTGATAAATCAGTTGAGGCCAATTCAGGGCTATAAGGAGGTGTTTGTAACACTCCTATCCAACTTTATCCAAGTCTCATGTCTGCTGAGATGTATGGGATCTGGCATTTTGATTGTTGTCCAGAAAGACAACTACCTTTGAGAGAAGTCCTGGTCTTTTTAAATGCCAGAGTGTTTCACAATGGGAGCCAACACTCATTGCTGTCACAATCTCTACAAAGTCCACCATTCATGCCCTTTCACAATCTCAGAATATGGTAGCCATTACTTTTCATGCAGATGGAGCTACTTTAAACTTTTTGGCCTGGAGGAATTGCCATACTCCAATTCCATGAGCAACTTCTTCATTTCAGGATGCACACATACAAAATGTCACACATTAGTAATGCACACAAATCATCTCCAGTAATAATGCAATCTAGGAAATTATTTCCTTCTTCAGCATATCATTGAATAGTTGGAAAACAGGTCATTATGCATTGCCCTTTATGATCTTCCATCAATTTTTGTGGCACCCAACAGACAGAGACATTATGGCACCCCATCTTACTATGAGCAATGCCATATACTACACCATAATTAATGCAAACTTCCGCAGAAAATTTGCACAAAGTTACTTTTCTGATTCGTTGAATCAGTTCAACCTGTGCTGCACTGCATTCTGTGAATGATATATTCAGCCATCCACTCTCGATTTCATCACGAACACAAATTTTTCCATCACTGAGAACTGCTTGTACCATTTTGATGGTTCACATTTCCACCATACATTTCAAGAAGCTGTTGATCAATTTCTGCTACAGGCATGCACTTTGTCCACAGAAACTCAACAACATGAACCTCTTCATGGAACCATGTTTCCAAGTGAGTTCTTATTTTGAACTACTCTAACAGTGCATCTTGTTGCACATGCAGTTGTCAGATATTGCAAATTATGTCACACACAGGGTTACATCACAAATTCTAAGGACCCTAACTTTTGCCTGTAAAACAATATTACCACTTATTCTTATTTTATGATCAACCTACATATTATTTTTAGAAGTTACTAAGAAACTAGCTCAAGCATATCCAAACTTAGTGCTATGAAATGGCATCGCCACTCAGTTGAAAAGTCAAAACTATAACCATTTGCAAAGCAAATGATTTCCAGAGCTTTTATGTTATGAGTCCTAAATTACAAAACATTTGCAAATATTTTATGATATAATTATGCAATATAAAATATTAATCAAAACCGAAAAAAAAAAGTGAATGAATGCACTTCTTAACAAAAGAATAAAATACTGTATTTGGTGTTATTGATTTGAATAAATCCATTACAAGTACCTTGGGCAGTGGAACTGAATATCGAGTTTTTCCTTCAGAGGTCAAACATGATGCTAAAACAGTACTTATGGCTGATTGAATCTCTTCCATACATGCTGCAGAATCTGGATTCTAGAAAATGGAAACTATGGTTATTACATAATTAAAAGAATGAATTTTACTGTATGGCATTAAATATACTTTATTAGTTGGGTTGTTTTACCTCTGAGTGGCACTTTTTTCCACATAATGGGTTAAATGGCCAGGTAACAAGAACCCCAAGGGCTCAGAGAAGGTGGGGAAAGGGGGTTATATTTATTATTTGTCCAAGCTGGAGCAGCTGGGACAAATAATAAATATAATCAATCAGAGTCTATCATGCTGTCTCCTAACAGCTGTCCAGTGGTCCTTTTATGTCACATATATGTGACATAAAAGAAATGTTCATAGAACTAATTAGAGGAGATCTTGATCGGCGCTGCAGGCTCAGTGATCCAGAGCACCTGGCATGTTATCAGAGCACCTGGTATGTTATCATGATCCAGAGCACCTGGCATGTATCGTGGGTTCATATCCCACCAGGCTCAAGACATTTTTTCCTCTAAAATTTAAATCGACGTTAAAGCGCTGATTTATTAGTTGATATGGAATACGTCAAGTTTATTTCATTATTTATTATCTGCATACTTGTAATCATATGCTTCCATCTATTAGCAAATTGAAGGCCGCTTGTGGCTAAACTGCCCAGGATAGCGCATATATGATATAAAAGAAATGTTCATAGCACTAATTAGAGGAGATCTTGATCAGCGGCCAGTAACTCAGTGGTCCAGAGCACCTGACATGTTATCAGGAGGTCATGGGTTTGTATCCCACCCGGCTCAAGACAATTTTTCCTCTAAAATTTCAATCGACACTAAAGTGCTAATTTATTAGTTGATATTTATAATCAATTATATATATATATATTGATTATAAATATAAGCAATTAAATTTTCACATCAACTTTACTGGGCAAAAATATAATTAGTGTACTTGAGATATGCATTACCATCTACTCCAATATGCTATTTGAAAACACAGAGGACACTGCCTTCAATTCATAGAAATTTCAGTTGTGTACTGCAGGTTGTTCCTCCATAATAAATACACAGATTATCTGTAGAAATAGACTTCAACAATTATTCAAAACATCTGAAAAAAATTATCACAGACATGGTGGGAATCAAACCTGCAATGTTCTAGATGCATGCCAGATTGTTCCTGTAAATAGAGGCAATGTTGATTGATATTCTTCAACCAAGGCAAGTTAGTAGAGCACCTGACATGTCATCAGGAAAATGTTGGTCCATATCCAATCTGATGAGATAATTTTCTTCTAAATTCAATATCAATGTATGATAGTGACTTTGTGATATTACAATATTCAACTGCATTTGACTTATTCAGAAATTCCCACTAAATTAATTTATGAACCTTAGAATTTTTTTTTAAATGAACAGCCTTACCATTTTGATTGTAGGTATTAAAAGACTATCTTCATATTTTGCACCATTTCCTTTATGTTTTCTTGCAATTACATGAGGAATAACATGAGGATACGTATCTGAAGCTCGACCAATGCGTAAAAACATTGATCCTGGATGAATTATTACTATGGTTGATGCTTGTATGGGCTGAAAAAAAAGAAAACTTTAAAGCAAAATTTGCAATTGCCAAAAAAAATTACTAGCTACAGAATTTTGTCAAAACTGCAAACAGCATTTTTCTCTTAAGCAACTTACAAAACATTTCTACAGTCAACAATGCCTCAAGAGAAAAAAATATATGAAGCGAAAATTATGTACAACCAAACTACTTATATATACACTGAAGTGCCATTGAATTAGAGATAGGAGATGTTATCCACATTCAGTACTGCAAGTCCTGCATTTGTGAGCATGCATGGCTGAAACTCTGGTAATATATAACTGTCATCTTTGGCTCCCCAAGCATTTGTTGTGAAAAGTATAATGGGTAAGGCGCAGGATTTAGATGCATTTGACAGAGGGCAGATCATAGGTGCCCGATGGATGAGAATACTTAAGCTCCGAAATTGTCAATGAACTTGAATTTTCTCATACGACAGTTTCAAGACTCAATAAATATTTTGTGGAAAAAATTTCGCCAACATACAGGACTTGAACCTGCATCTCTCCAGAAACATGCCAGAGTATTCTTACTGATTGAACTAATGCTGGCTCATCTTTTTTCCCCTAATTTAAGACTTTGAATCATTCACCAATGATTTTCAGTGCCAAACATTGGCACCATCTATGATCAACGAGTGGCAACAATTCCTTTTTATACTGTACTGAGTGAGATGGAAATAATAGTCCCTTCACACTATTTAGCGTTATTAATGATTTAAACATAGGTGACAATCACAGCGTTACCTGGGTGACATTTTAATGCCAATACATCAATAAATATTTTGTGAAAAAAATTTTGCCGACATACGGGACTTGAACCTGCATCTCTCCAGAAACATGCGAGAGTATTCTTACTGATTTAACTAATGCCATCTCATCTTTTATCCACTAATTTAAGACTTTGAGTCTTTAATTAGTAACACCATGATTGTCACCTATGTTTAGTTTCAAGAGTGTTCCAGGAATATGAAAATTCTGGCAAAAAAAACAAGCACCCGGACAAACTGCAAAGGACAACCAGCTTTGAATGATTGTGGGTTTCGCCATCTGACCCGCATCATACGGACCGATAGGGGCCAGACATCTGAAATCACCTCCTATCTGAATGCAGGTTCCAGCACCAGGAAGTCAGTGCATGGACCATGCAACACTCACTTCATCGTCTGGGCTTCAGAAGCTGCCGACCTACAAGAGTCCCACTTCTAATGGCATGACATCGGGCTCAACGCCTTGCCTGGGCTAAAGAATATTGAAACTAGACCATCGAAAATTGGCAACGGATAATCTGGATTGATGAATCCCAATTTAAATTTCATCATGCCGATGGGAGACTGAGGGTATGGCACCAACACCATGAAGCCATGTATACTGCATGTCAGATCGGAACAATACAAGCTGGTAATGGCACAGTGATGGCCTGGGGTGTCTTCAGTTGGATGTCTGTGGGATCTTTGGTACGTGTACCGATGCCTCTCAATTCATCCCAGTATGTAGAACTCGTGGCTGACCATTTACACCCATCATGCATCCCAATGGTGATGGCATCTACCAGCAAGACAACTGTTCATCTCACAGGTCAGGTTGGCTATTGCATGGTTGCAGGAGCATTCTGCTGATTTTGAAATAATGAATTGGCCACCTAGAAGCCCAGATTTAAATCCCATCGAAAATCTTTGGGATACTGTCGAGTAGAGTGATTGGGCCTGTGTCTCATCAGCAATTACCTTGAGATAATTTTGGACAGCTCTGGAGGATGCATGGGTCACTATACCTGTGGAAATTTTATGCAAGCTTGTGGAGTCCTTGCCTCGTCATGCGGTGGCCTTTATCAGGGCCAGATGGGGTCCAACATGTTACTAGGTTGTTATCCCTAATTCAATGGCACTTCAGTATATATATATATACACACACACACAGAGCAGTAGCAGATTATCCTAAGGAACACAAATGCATGTTATACCTCTGGAATAATTACAAAATAAAAAATATAAATTTGGACAAAAGTATTTATTTTATCCATTCAGAAATTTTTATTATTTTATGAGATGTAAGAGAAGTGAAGTATCAATAAATGGTTTTGTAGAAAAACATTTCACCAACGTGCAGAAGGCTCTTCAGAGTCTCTCGAGAAACATGCAAGAGTATTCTAAAACCACTGAACTAACGCTGCCTCTGTCTGATTTTACTTCATACAGCTGCAGACGCTGGCTGTATTGAAGTGAAACATATTTCCTCCACTCTGAATGGCTGACAAAAGAGATCTGAACTTTTCATTTCGTTATGCACAGTTAAAGTTGGTATATGGACAAGTAATACAGTTTATTGTTTGAGACTTCACATGACAGAGATCAAGCTATGACATTTCAACATGACATTTGAGTACAGTTATTCTTGTCCTTAATTCAAGTGCACATGTGCAAAGATAAATAAGATTCATTGTGGTTGGATGCTTAAACATAAAGCATGTGCAAAGATCTAAGTCAGTAATTTGAAATTGAGGGTAAAAATCATGGCTTCTTGATACCATTTCTAATTTTTTCACAGCCACAATTAACTATTTATATAAAGCCCTTGGTCTGTAAATGGTAGCTAGGTAGTCACAGGAAGGAGAGCTATGCACCAATCCCCTGTGATGATGCACAGAACCGGCCAGGTCTAGCACCTAATGTCCGATCCCGGCTTCTCGTTGTGCAGACCGTTAGTACCTTTCAAAAGAGATACTCTCTTGTGGAAGTGAATGGAAGGTGAGGGGTACCAGATTAGTGTAGCCTACTGATCTGGACAACTCTGGCTACTTTTCCTTTTTCTAACCTGCTGAGGAGTGGTCAACCATACAGGGTCCTGGTGCTGACCATATAAACCCAATGGACTGAATTATGGCTCTGAGCTTGATTATGGATCCTGAATTTGCTGCACTGGTGTGCTTCTGTGGAGGGAAAATCTTCCACTGTGTTTTCTGCTTGTTTGTGGGTTGACAGCCCCAAGTGAATAGATTCACAGGATATGATTATCAACTGGTGGATAATCTTGAGCAGAGGTCATCACAGGCACCTGAACTCTTTGCTTCTATTGGCATCATCAAATTCTACATTGGAGGAAGTCTTCCAGTATAGATGGATTCAGCCTTTAGTGGTGGGGGAATGGGACTTTACCCCATATCTGCAATTAGGGAGCTGTTTGATATTGTCGGCATTTCCTCTCTCAATAAACACAGTTTCTTTAAACATCCCACTAACCATTTTCTCTCCATAGGTAATTGGAATGTGAGGACTCTGCACGGAGCTTTTTCTCTTGATGTCCTTACACAAGAATTCCACCATTATAACTTAGATATTCTCGACTTGCAAGACCAGATGGACAGATAAAGGTCAGATTCTTAAAAATAATCTTAAATTTCTCTTTTCAGGGAGGGACAATAATAAATATCACCAAGGCATGGGTCTGCTTCTCAGCAGACACGCTAATGATGTTCTTCTAGGATACAAGTGCATTAATGAAAGGTTTATTACAGCAAGATTTCAGATAAGCGTTAAAGACTTAAATGTTATCTGCTGTTATGCCCCCACTGAAGATGAGGATGAGAAGGATGGGTTTAAAGGACAACTTCAGAATATTTTGAATTCTGTCAAGAAAGGAGATATTACCCTTGTTCTTGGTGACTTCAATGCCAAAGTTGGTACTGACTCTGACCTTTGGAGAGGGGTGATAGGCCCTTTTGGTATTGGTAGCTGCAATGGCAATGGACAACATCTCCTACAGGTAAGTAAACTCAATGGATTCAGAATAACTAACATTTATTACAAACACCGCGACATACATAAGTACACATGGGTTTCACCTGATGGACTGCATAAGAATATGATTGATTATTTATTAATTAACAGCAAATGGGCTAGTTCTATTAGGAATACCAGGTCATATAGAGGAGCTGAAATTGCATCTGACCATTACCTTGTTAAAAATATCTTGCAACTTAAACTTAAAAAGTGTTGTGCTAAGTTTAAAAATTTTACCTTTGATACTGAATCACTGAAAGACCCAGTTATAGCTAAAGCTTACAGTGATAGGATACTTAGTCATTATGACAATCATGGTTTGCTTACTACTGAAGTTGAGGAAGAATGGGAACATTTTAAACAGACTTTTTTGGAAACTAACAGTACTCTTTTAGGAAAAAAGTGTAGAGGAGGCAGAATTATTTGAGTATTAAGGCACTTGAACTTATTTCAGAAAGAACGAACTGCATGAATGTCTTTAATTAATATAATAATAATAATTTATTTCATGTAGGGGCTTACAGTAAAGCCAAGGTACAGATCATTTTGGATATTAATGCCCTACTAATCCTAATAGAAAACATTACAGAGAGCTTAATAAATGTGTAAAGGATCAGTTAGCTGCTGATAAGAATCTTTGGCTTGGTGGCTTGCCTGACAAAGCTGAGAAAGCAGTTAGACAGCACAACAGCAGAGAGCTATACCTGATAGTTAATGTTTTGTGTGGTAGAAAACGGACAGGCATACAAGGATTGAAGGATAAACAAGGTAAGGTTATAGAAGGGGAGGATTCTGTCATGGCTAGGTGGGCTGAGCATTTCAGTGATGTTCTAAACAATGTAGTTAGTTCTACTGCCATTGTTTGCAATGATGATAGATGCATTGGTGGCTTTAATGTTGGCCCTATAACACAATCTGAAGTTATTTTGGCTGTTTCTAAACTTAAACTACATAAATCCCCAGGTGCAGATGAAATTACTATGGAAATGCTTAGAGCTGGGAATGTTTTTGTTACCACTTGGATGACTGAAATTTTGAATATCTTTTATGATAAAGGCGTGGTTCCTACGGATTTTACCACAGCTATTATTATCCCTATTTTCAAAAAAGGTGATCGCAGTTCTTGTGATAACTATAGGGGTATCAGCCTACTCTCTGTTCCAGGGAAAGTTCTTTGCATGATTGTGCTTAATAGAATTAAGAATCTGGTTGACAGGCAATTGCGTGATGAGCAATGTGGATTCAGAAGTGGTAGGGGATGTGTGGATCAGATATTTTCACTTAGGCAGATTCTTGAGAAATGTTTAGAGTTTCAGAAACCTTTGGTTGCTAGCTTTGTTGATTTCAAAAAGGCTTTCGACTCTGTTAATCGTCATTATTTGTGGTTGATTATGAGATCATATGGTATACCAGACAAGTTAGTTAACATAATGAAAGCTCTCGATAATAACACTGAGTCGTGTGAGAGTTGGTA
Source organism: Ryuthela nishihirai (assembly GCA_038380435.1). Lineage (NCBI taxonomy): Eukaryota > Metazoa > Arthropoda > Arachnida > Araneae > Heptathelidae > Ryuthela > Ryuthela nishihirai. The sequence goes on along the minus strand of JAWZYU010000011.1, from coordinate 39,495,313 downwards.
AGTCTCGTAGCAATTGGTTTAGCATTATTTCTGGTGTTCGACAAGGGTGCATTTTGTCTCCTTTTCTCTTTAGTTTGGTTATTGATTATGTTATGCAAAATTCACTTCAAGGGAAAGATTTTGGCCTTAAATGGGCTGGAGTACGAAAATTTCTGATTTAGATTATGCTGATGATTTGGCCCTTTTGGCAAATGATATCGATGAGACGAACTCTTTCATTCGAGCTGTTGATGAGACTGGTAGTAGAGTAGGTTTGTTTATAAACAGAGAAAACTAAGGTGATGAAAATTGGTCAGGCAGGCTGTGGTTCAGTTAATCTGAACGGCTGCACTCTAGAGAATGTGTCTTAGATTAATTACCTTGGAAGCTATGCAACAGATAATGGTGATATGCGGCATGAGATTAACAGACGAATAGGGATTGCTGCCGGGACTTGTAAGAATCTATGGAGAGTGTGCTGAAATAGGCGTATACACCTAAAGACTAAAATTAGACTGTATAACAGTTTGGTTCTTTCTAGGGTTAGTTAAAAACCTGGACTCTGTAAACCTGGACTCTGTAAACAAGATAACAGGAAACCTGGACTCTGTAAACAAGATAACAGGAAACTAGATGCTTTTTATTCTAGATGCTTTTGCAATATCTTGGGCATTAGGTGGTTCAACTCTGTAAATAATGATGAGGTTAGGCAAAGGAGTCAGCAATCTTCTTTAAGCAGCATGTTGTGCAGAGAGAGAGACTCCATTGGTTTGGCCATGTTGTCCGTATGGATAATTATAGATTTGCGAATAGGATTATGAACAGTGTGCCTGAAGGCTTCAGAAAGAGGGGGAGACTAAGGATGTGGTGGGCTGACAATGTCAAACAGGACCTTATTAGAATTGGTGTGCAGTGGCCGGATGCAGCTCAGGACAGACTTGCTTGGAGAACTAAACCTCATGGTCTGGTTGGACCTACGTAGCCCATGGCTGCTTCAGGATGATGATGATGATGAAGATAAAGCCCTTTAAGTAAATATAGGATGTTTTGAAGGTATAATTGATTGAGAACAAAAGTTAATCAGAAAATTTTATTTTTTCAGGAGATCAAGAAACTGTTCTGTGTTAAAATTCCATGAAGCATTGATATAGCAGTAAAAGACTCTCAGTTTAGTTAAATAAATAATAAATAAATACCCCCTCAAGGATAGCTGCGTACCACAGAGGTCTGACAGGAGGCTGTCAGTTTAATACACCTTATTAGATGTGTCAGGTGAGATCTCAGCAGAAAAACAACACAAACATCAATGCCTTACCTGGGGCTCAAACCCAAGTCCCTTTGATCAGTAGTCAAGCATGCTAACCACTCAGCAACCGGGTGTCTGCTCTGTTCTAAATAATTCTCTTAAAATCATCTGGTAAATTTTCCTTGGGGATATTTAATCTAATAGTCTCCTATGACATTACACCACTGGTACTCACTAACCTTTGGGCAAGTGCGATAGGTCTTAATTGTAGCTGCAATAGTAATGGCGAATATCTCCTACAAGTATGCAAATTTGATGATATATAAATAAGTAATACTTGCTACAAACACCATGATATTCTAAATATACATGAGCTTCATCTAATAGGTTGCATAAAAATATAAATATTAACAGAAAACAGGCTATCTCTGTTAGGAACACAGGCCTTATAGCAGAGCACATTTTGGTCTGATCATTACCTTGTTAAAGGTATCTTGGAACTTACCAAAATGTGCTAAGGTAAAAACACTTACATTTAACACTGAAGCTCTAAAAGATTCAGATATGGCCACAGCTTACCATGATAAGTTATTTACATATCACACTAATTATGGCTTGTTTCATCCCACTGACTGAGTGGTAAGAATGCTTGACTACTGACTTAAAGGAGTCACATTCTATATTTCTTGTGTTTTCTTTTTGTTGAGGTATCTTACAATTTTCACAGACAGATACAATAAGCTCCCAGTTATTCAGTAGTCAAACATTCAGAATTCTCATGTAACTGGCATAAATTTAAAATTAAATATTTGAACTTAGTATGGCATTTTCACACGAGGAAAGAAAAACATGCAGATGTAAGAAATGTTTTCAAAAAAACTTCTAGAATTTTATATCTTCTCAACCCTCGACATTGGCTACTGTTCAAAAATCAAATGCTAGTTTAGTGGATGACCCTAATGAAATGCCATCTGAGTTTCCAGAAACTAGCTGGAAAACTATGCTGCACATACATATGCACAGACAATTTTTTTTTTCAGTTTAGCTTAGTTTCACTATTTCCATGTCTTGAATAGTACTTTTTTTTGTTGTTGTGTATACATAGCCTTTCTATCAACTTTACCTTTCAAAAATGCACTTTCACATTTTGTTATTAGGAAAATATGGTACTAGTGGTAATCAGCACCATCCAAATGCCAAAATTAAAACTCTTTCCATAGTAGATTTCAGTGTAGGAGTTCCCAACATTTTTAAGTACATGGATTCAAATTCAGAGACATTAAAACAGAAACTACATATAAAAAAAAATTATATTTTAGATATTTACATTTGTATTAAGGGCATTATACTTAATCTTTATTATCATTCCTTTTAACAGCATTTTTATTTCAACTACGGCTTGAATACAAGATTGTACCTACTATATCTAGTTTCTATAGAAAAAGTTCTCATCTAACCTGCAGATTCATCTAACTAGCAACCCCCATCCCCCATAAATGCTGGATAACTGGGAGTTCATTGTACATGGTCTACTATACCGACAGGCTCTGGTCAGACTTCTGTAGCATGCAGCTACTTGGGGAGTAATTTTTTTATTATAATTGAAGTTGGGTAACAACAGTATTTTAAAGGGGCAATTTTTGAAACTATCTATCTTTTCTAGGAAAAAAGGGTGCAGAGGGCACAAAGTCATTTGAGTGATAATACAATGGATATTATTTCTGAAAGAACTGCAAAAACCGAATTGACACACTATACTACTTTTAACAGATAGCATTATATAAAGTTTAATAAATATGCAAAGAATTAGTTGAGAACTGATAGTAATCTATGGCTAGATAACATGACTGACAAAGTAAACTGTTAGAGTACACAAAAATAAAGAGTTGCAGTAAATAGTAAATATCTTTTTTGAGGGGGAAAAAATGATATACAGGGATTGAGGGATAAGGGACAAGTTATTGAAAATGAAGCGAAAGTCAGGAAAAAACTAGTAATTATTCAGAATTGTACTCACACCATAATTTTGTTTTTATCTACAAAAGTAGTCTGTGCAAGTAGTGTCTTTTCCTCTGTCATTATCTCAAAACCAAGTACTATTCCCACCATCTATAAAATAAGATTCTCAAAAGAAAAACTGCTGAAAAATATTGGGTATTACAGAGGGTGTTCAAAAAGTTATTGACATATGTCTGTAGATTTGCAATCACTCCTCCAAAGTTAACCAGCTACAACTTGTTCGAAAGCTTGTCTAAACTTGTCATATGTGTTAAAACAAAGGCCATATCATTTCTCTTTTCCCTTGCAGCACATTGAAGAAGTTCAGTCTGCAAAATCTGTGCATTAGCTATGCAGCCTATTAAAGATGGGGAAATATTTTCCATTTTCACAAGGATGCAACTTGGGGATGATGCGAAAAAAATTCATGCCAATTTATCACAAGTATAACAGGGATCATGCCTGTTCATATGGCACTGTTGTGGAATGGATACACAAATTCAGAGAAGGATGGCAGAGCTTTTACCTTCCTCATACAGGAAGGCCAAAAGGGGCCATAAATGAGAGAAACATTACTGCTGTTCATTAACTTATTAAGGAAAACCACATATCGCCATTCAAGTAATAAGTTTAGATGTCAGTGTATCAATTGGCAAAGTGGAAATAATTATTCATCAGCATTAAAAGTTCCAAAAGATAGGTGCCAAATGGGTACCACAAACTGACAGAACAGCAAAAAAGGGCTAGAGTTGACTTGTGTAAGGACAGACATCGCCACAAATGATGTGTAAATAAATAAAATAAATACCCCCTCAAGCAGCTGCTTGCACAGAGGTCTGACAGGAGCCTGTCAGTTATATGCCATAGTAGAAGGTCTGTGAGGATGGCAGGACCTCAGCAGAAAAACAACACACACATCCATGCCTTAATCCGGGGCTCGAACCCAGGTCCCTTAGATGAGTAGCCAAGTGCACTAACCACTCGGCCATTGGGTTATTTTACCTCTGAATGTAATAAAGTATGTGAATAATCGGAATGTAACTAGGGAATATGTGAACAACAGGATTTTTGCAGGATTGAATGGCACACTTATTGTCTGCTCCTGAAATTTGTGGTAGCCTTTAAATCCTGCATTTTGATATTTTTTAGGTATCTGCTTGAGAGGGTGTTATTTATTTATTTATATATTATTATTTAGTAATGCAGACTATGTAGCCAGACCCAAATCAACTGAAATTCTTGGTTTTTAGGTGCTTTTCCTTAAAGTGCAGAATAAAAATTATGTTTACCAATAATATCTTGTTAAATTGGTGGTCTTTGATGAGATTTCTTATTTTATATTTGGGGGGGGGGGGGGGGACAAAATATGTAGAATGAAAATTTGTTGTTTAGCAATATACTCTAAAAATGTTTTTGATAATATTTATTTTTGGGGACTTTTTCAAGTGAAGAATGAAAATAAGTTGTTTAGAGATAAGTTTTAGTTAAAATAATTGTCTTCAATGAGATTATTTATTTTGGGGGTCTTTTTCTACATGCTAAACATATTGTTGTTTAGCGATATGTTCTAGGGAAAATAATTGTCTAATGATATATATATATCTTTTGGGCCTTTTTTAGAATACAGAATGAAAATTTATGTAACAATATGCTCGAGTCAAAAATAGTTGTCTAATGAGAATATATATCTTTTGGAACTTTTCATTAAGTGCAGAAGATACATTTACCCATCGGTTAGTGATATATGTTGAAGAAAGAAGTGGCTTCATTTGGCACTGTTCAAGTGCTTAAGTAATGTTTGTTGCTAACAATATGCATAGCTATGAAAAACATTTCTCAGGTGGTTATTTTTGTTGGTATTTTATACAATAAACAAAAATTTGATGTTTAAAAATAAGCATTTATCATTATACTCTTTTTACCACATTCTCACTTTACAGTGTCTTCATTAGTTCATAATACAAATTTTAGGCCATTCAAATAAAACTTTGTTGAATATTCTTTGAAATATGCAATTTCTATGCTTTTTCATTCTGGTGTGTATTTAGCATAAATTTTCATTACAGTAATGATTTAGGAAGGATATTTGTATGTTTATTGAAAAAAGAGATTTTGTTCATTTCTACTAGTGACCATTAAGGGGTGGGAAATTGGACAATAAGTCAAAATGCAATGTATCATTAGTTGCAGAAAAAAACAAAATGACGGCATTGTAACAATGAACTGCAGTTCAGCTCTTTAATAAAATATAACAATAACTAAGCTGACAAGCAGAATGCACAGGAACAGTCAAAGCATCGCTTGCAGCAAGAAATTCTTCCTTGTGACATACTTGCTTAATACAGTATCAAGCTTAATCGGGTTATCATGTTGAATACAGTATTACATCATTTGTCAGTCATGTGACTTGCACTTGTCAGTCATTCATATGATTCGTCTTCTACCATGTTATGATTGCTTGATTACAAAGTATTATTTTATATGGCTCTTTGTGTATGTGGGATTCACAACCGCATATAATCAAATTCTTTACACTTCGAACTGATAAGTGTGGCATTTATTTTATTAAATAATAAATAAATACCCCCTCAAGCTGCTTGTCACAGAGGTCTGACAGCAGCCTGGCAGTTTAAACGTCTTAGTAAATCTGTGAGGATGGCGAGACCTCGGCAGAAAACCGACACGAACATCCATGCCTAATCCCTGGTCCCAAGTCCCTTAGATCAGTAGCTAAGCGCGCTAACCACTCGGCCACGGAATGCACATAGTCACATCAGTCATCGGTAAAGATTTCTCAAATACTCCATGCGAGTTACATTAACTCTTATATATTAGTGCATTACTGTGTTTTCATCGTAGTAAAAAAATATCAAAATTGAAATATATAACAAAAAATGCAGTCTTTTTTCATTAAGAAAACGAAATATCGCATCTTTCATACCTCTATTGGAATATCTGGAAAAATTTGCGCTGGAACCAGAGGTTTTTTAGCTATGATAGGAGCCATGTTGGTATTAACGGTGCCTACGTAATGAAATGCCTGCCGATTTCACGACGTGAAGCGACAACAGCGCTAGTTACGTGTTCGTCCATTGTGGCACTGGCGATCCCTGTTTTGCTTTCTGCTAGCTTCCTAGACACTCCTTGGTACGTTATTACATTGTTCAGCGCGTTTTAAAATTTGATTCTGATAAGGATTTATTCATATGTGAGTTATTTATTGTTCTGTCTATTTTCTGTAATTTCTAAGGAGCAGTTTTAACAATGGTATATTGCTGTGTGCCGTTTTGCAGAAGTGAAACTTGTAAAACGAAAATAAGTTTTCATCAAATCCATTCCAAGCTTGATTCGCGAGAAAAATGGCTGAAAGCAATATGTCGGCAAAGAAAGGTCTTTGTCTTTATAATTACCTTAATAAGTTTGTTGACATGAATAATTTGAAAAATGTTTAATAAATTACTTTTGAATAAATAACATTCTGATATTTTAAATTCATCGGTATTGTAAGCAAATGAAAGTAATTTCTGTTACCTTAAATCATAAATATCTTTACACATACTGAATTGAATTACGCTGCACAAACAAAATAATTTCCATGTTATGTGAATTGTAATGACTTCGAAGTTTTACGATACGAAAAAACAAGATAATTTTTTGTTAAATACTCTGGCTTCCATAACTAAATGCAGAACAAATATTTTTGAAAAATTGCGATTTATCTTTTCCGTTTTTACATTTGTTTTTCCGGAATACGTAGTATGTATCAAATAAACTATAAAATATAGGGCAAAATTTAATTTTTATTTTTTTTTAACTTCTTTGTTTAACAGACTTAAGTGAACTGTACATTTTGAGTGTAAGGAATGATTAAATAATATTTCACAAACACATCAAATGGAAATGCCTAAATTTAGATTGAAAAAGTTAGAAAATTGTGCTTGTATAAAATAAATAAATACCCCCTCAAGCAGCTGCTTGCCACAGAGGTCTAACAGGAGCCTGTCAGTTTATATGCCACAGTAGAAGATCGGAGAGGATGGCAGGACCTCAGCAGAAAACCATAAACATCCATGCCTTACCTGGAGCTCAAACCCAGGTCCCTTTGATCAGTAGCCAAGCACGCTAACTACTTGGCCTAATATTGCAGTGATTTTTATCCCCATGATAGAATGCATTCTTTCTTCAGTAATTGTTAATTTGGCCAGATGCTGAAATCATTTAAAATGATTGTAAGTTTCACTAGGTAGTGGTGTAGGATATTTAAAGTATATTATAGTATACGACAGTACTTTAGGTAGAATGTCGCAGAGCAATGATCATAATAAATATGCCCTAGAATAGTATTTTGATTCCTGATGATATGACATATCATTTAAAACATTAACCTCTTGATAATGCTGATTACATTCCTGTTTAATTTTCAACAAGTGAAGTAAAAAATTAAACATAGTATTTATTCTTCTAATTATTGTTTTTATTTAGTTGACTATTAATGTTTGATTCATACACATACTTTCTCTTAACAGGAATGAAAAAGGGAAGTAAATGGTGCCCTAGCCAATATTCTGCAGTTTGTGGGAAGCATTTTAAAGGATTTTAAAACTGTAGGGAAAAGTAATATCTTGAAACCATCTCCAGTGCCTTCCGTGTTTCCCAGTTACCCTACACACTTGAGTAAAAAAGAAGTAGTGAAAAGAAAAACAAAAGGAATTACGGGGAATACTGTTCCATCGACTCTTAGTGCAAATATTTGCAGCTCCCCTTTTCCTTTTGGAAATTTAGATGTGTTAGCTGAGGCAGCTTCCTTTAGCAACAAAATGGATATAAGCTGAAAATCATGTGACAAATGCATTCACACTGAACATGATACAAAAAGCATTTTATTTTTGAGAAATAAAAATAGAAATATAACATCAAGGTTTTACAGAGTGAGGAAACAGTTAAATACAATGAAAACCAAATATAATAGTCTTCTAAAACACTGCCAGAAATTAGAATCTGACTTTGAATGTGTGAAAAATTTACAAGAAAATGCTGCAGATGGAAATCATAGTGCTGTTTTTTTTGCTAGATCAGCTAAAAGCTTATGAGCAAAACAAGCCCAAGTGACATGAACTTGCAGTAAGATTTTGCATTACGTGGCAGAGCCGTTCACCGTGTGGCTATCGTTATGCTCGAAACATCAAACTCTTAAAATTACCAGCTAGATCAACATTACAAAAGTATCTGTCTAATAGTCCTATGGAAACTGGCTTCAGTAGCCTTATTCAGCAAAGACTATATGCTGAGAAAAAAAGATTGACAGAAAAAGAGCTCCTTGATAGCCTAATAATTAACGAAATGGGCATTAAACCGATGTTGTTGTACAATAAGTTGCAGGACCGTTACTTTGGTAATGTCATGGATGGATCGAAAATGAATTAGGAATTCAAAACAAATTAGCCAATCGTTTACTGTGCTTCCTGTTTTCCGGTTTATCAACACATTTTCGCCTTCCAGTTGCTTATTATTTTACCCATCAGTTACCAGGAAATCAGTTGTATCTACTGACACTGAATGTCTTCAAACAGCTGGAAAATATTGGATTTCAAGTTGTAAGAATTATAACTGATAATCACAAGGTAAATACCTTCATGTACCAAAAGCTATGTCATGGCTCAATTAAACCTGAAATTGAGCATCCTTGTGATCCAGAAAAGAAGTTGTTCCTCAGTTATGATTACTGCCACATAATCAAAAATTCCAGATCCTAATTTTTATCTAATAAAAAAAATTTGTGTGTTGGGGCCGAAAATATTTCACAGAAATATTTGTACCATACATGCGATTTGCAAAGTAAAGAAATATGTAAACCTATAAAAATCTTGCAAAGAAGCATTTGTTTCCTTCAACTTTTGAAAAAATGAATGTAAAGAGAGCAATAGCAATTTTTGCTCCTGAGGTAACATCTATCTTAAAATTTCTATGTGATTATGGTAGGCAATGTTCTGTAAAAGGTTTCGAAGATGCACAGAAGACCATTGAATTTATGGAAGTAGTGCATAAATGGTTCACATTGCATAACATTTAAAATACCAGGTATCATATATAAAGCAATAATCCTATGTGTATGCAGTTCTTTTCTGTTACTGATGAAAGATTGCATTGGTTAGAGAATGATTTCTTAGATTATTTACTTAAGTGGAAAAATTCTTGTTCTCAACCAAAATTACAATTTATAAGTGCAGAAACAAATGAAGCAATAGTTGTGACAACATTATTCTTGTTCTCAACCAAAATTATTGTTATTATTCTTGTTCTCAACCAAAATTATTGTTCTAAAAATTCTTGTTCTCAACCAAAATTACAATTTATAAGTGCAGAAACATATGAAGCAACAGTTGTTACAACATTATCTACTATAAAATGTGTGAAATATCTACTGAATGAAGCATTTAATTTTGTGTTAACAGAAAATTTTCCAGTGATGTGGAATCGTTTTTTGCCTGTATTAGGCAACTGGGAGGCAAAAATGACCAAACAAATGCTTGTAGTGCTGCTGCAGCAATTAAAAAATTCTTAAAACGGGCGTAATTTCTGCATCACTTTCAAGCAATGTGAACAACAAACCTTCCCTAGATGTAATGGGTCCTGTTTCTACAATCCCCCAATCCTTCACAATTAGTAATAAAGCTTCAGAAATATCTTTTGAAATACTGTTAGCAGAACTTTCTGAGATAGAAAATATAAATTCGTTTTGTAGAGTGTCACTTTTGACAGCAACATTAGTGGTGATCGCTGGTTACCTAGTTAGAGCAGTACAAGATAACATAGAATGCACAGCTGCTCTGAGCTATTAAATACTCCTCAGTCACCATCAGCATCAAGTGCCAGAATTCGAAATCTCGATCGTGGGGGCTTGAAATATCCAAAGCTTGAATTTGTCAGTGTTTTAGATGTTATGGAAAAAGCTGTAAAAAAATTACTGCCCACTTTGAGTTCAAAGAGAAAAGTGTTAACCCTGTTAACGTTAACATTTCTACCAAGGTTATGCAAAAATAAATTATTTCATTGTTCTTTTAATGACAGCCACATAAAAAACCTTTGTAAATTAATAGAGAAATTTTTAGAACCACATTTAACGAATTATGGCAGTAAGTGTACTGAAGAAGTTGCACAACTCAAGCTGAATTCTAAACCCCTCTCAAGAAAAATGCTTAAATTATAAAGATCTCAGTTGTTAATTCCTGTTATATATCTGATAGAACGTTTAGGTATTCAACAGAATCCTTGAATTGTACAAATACATGTATAAATATTCTTTAATGTGAGATTTTAAGATAGAAGTAATTAAGAACTGAAATTTAGCAACACTGAAATAAAAGAGTTCTGATAAAGAGTAAATTCTGTGTTGCAGCATGAACTTCATTTGTGTCTATTGGTAAAGTTCCAGTGCCTATGGAAACCATGGAAGTAGGAAGCTAAGAGGAGCCCTAAGACTTGAAAATGATGCTTCGGCGACTGCGCGGCAGCCATGTTGTTCTATTCAAAACATTGATCAGTAGTATAGGTGAGTAATGAAATGTTGCGCTATAAAAATTTAATTTTTTTCGACATTTGTATTATGGAAGCCTGTTCAGCTTACGGCTGCACGAATCGCCCTTCAAAAAAGATACCAGGAATTACCTTTCATCGGTAAGTTTGTCATTTTTATAAATGTTTAAATATTATATAATAATAATACAAGCAACTTCCTGTTGAAATTACACCGCTATGAAATCGGTTTTATTTCGTGTTACAAACCTCGATCGGATTGTACTCGGTGATAAATGTGAAGATGTACTTCTTATATTGATTAATTGATTTTACGTTACACTTATTTGAGAATTCCTTCTGCAGGCTTTCTCAGTTAAAAAATTTTGTTGGCTGTAATTGAATATTAGTGTGTATTCTATTTAATGGATGATGAATTTACATACTTTTAAATAGAGGTGATTAAAATATCAAGGAGTTTCTTTTTTGTTTTTATTTTAGGTGGAAGTATTAGATGTTATTTTGTTTAAATGTTTCAGTGTTTAAATTCCTCTCCATGATTTAATAAGTTCAGTGTAAGAAGGGAAAAGTAAATTACAATAAAGTATTGTCATAAGGTGAGAAATATTACCTTTCTTTTTTTTTAAATTTGGATGGCATTTAAGGGTTTTCTTTAAATGCCCCCTTTTTTTCTTGGATTGGAGTCTTATATTTTTGAATTCCTTTTTAGATTAATTTAATGTATCTGGTGTAAATCGTCATAGGTGAGTGACAGCGATCATTAGGGTGAAAATTTTTCAAATTGTTTAAATAATTTTAGTTAAAAGCGGAGAGGAGAGTGTAATGCTTTTCGTTAATTCTTCTGATAGGGTTCTATTTGTCCCTTTTAAGGTGAATACTGAATTTATTTAATTCTGTATGGATTTCAAATAGAGCGAGTTTATTGCTTGTAGTTATTTTATTTTCACTTTGGTTGAGGGGTAGGTTAGGCGTACATGACGGACAGTCATACAGGGATTGAAGGATAAACAAGGTAAGGTTATAGAAGGTGAGGATTCTCTCATGGCTAGGTGGGCTGAGCATTTCAGTGATGTTCTAAACAATGTGGTTAGTTCTACTCCCATTTTTTGTAATGATGATAGATGCATTGGCAGCTTTAATGTTGGCCCTATAACACAATCTGAAGTTAGTTTGGCTATCTCTAAACTGAAACTTCATAAATCCCCAGGGGTAGATGAAATTACTACAGAAATGCTCAGAGCTGGGAATGTTTTGGTTATCACTTGGATGACTGAAATTTTGAATAACTTTTATGATAAAGGCATGGTTCCTAAAGATTTTACCAGAGCTATTATTATCCCTATTTTCAAAAAAGGTGATCGCAGTTCTTGTGATAACTATACGGATATCAGCCTACTCTCTGTTCCAGGTAAAGTTCTTTCCATGATTGTGCTTAATAGAATTAAGAATCTGGTTGACAGGCAATTGCGTGATGAGCAATGTGGATTCAGAAGTGGTAGGGGATGTGTAGATCAGATATTTTCACTTAGGCAGATTCTTGAGAAATGTTTAGAGTTTCAGAAACCTTTGGTTGCTAGCTTTGTTGATTTCAAAAAGGCTTTCGACTCTGTTGATCGTCATAATTTGTGGTTGTGAGATCATATGGTATACCAGACAAGTTAGTTAACATAATGAAAGCTCTCTATAATAACACTGAGTCATGTGTGAGAGTTGGTAAGTCTTGTAGCAATTGGTTTAGCATTGCTTCTGGTGTTCGACAAGGGTGCATTTTGTCTCCTTTTCTCTTTAGTTTGGTTGTTGATTATGTTATGCGAAATTCACTTCGAGGGAAAGATTTTGGCCTTAAATGGGCTGGAGATACGAAAATTTCTGATTTAGATTATGCTGATGATTTAGCCCTTTTGGCAAATGATGTTGATGAGATGAACTCTTTCATTCGAGCTGTTGATGAGACTGGTAGTAGAGTAGGTTTGGTTATAAACAGTGAGAAAACTAAAGTGATGAAAATTGGTCAGGCAGGTTGTGATTCAGTTAATCTGAATGGTTGCAGTCTTGAGCAGGTGTCACAGTTTAATTATCTTGGGAGCTATGTAACTGATACTGGTGATGTGCGGCATGAGATTAACAGACGAATAGGTATTGCTGCCGGGACTTTTAAGAATCTATGGAGATTGTGGAGAAATAGGCGTATACACCTAAAGACTAAAATTAGACTGTATAATAGTTTGGTTCTTTCTAGGGTTAGTTATGGTAGTGAAACTTGGACGCTGTGTAAACAAGATAACAGGAAACTAGATGCTTTTGATTCTAGATGCTTACGCAGTATCTTGGGTATTAGGTGGTTTAACTTTGTAACTAATGATGAGGTTAGGCAAAGGAGTCTGCAACCTCTTTTAAGCAGCATATTGTGCAGAGAGAGACTCCGCTGGTTTGGCCATGTTGCCCGTATGGATAATTATAGATTGGCGAATAGGTTATGAACAGTGTGCCTAGAGGCTTCAGAAGGAGGGGGAGACCTAGGATGCGGTGGGCAGACAATGTCAAACAGGACCTTGTTAGAATTGGTGTGCAATGGCCGGATGCAGCAGATGTAGCTCAGGACAGATATGCTTGGAGAATTAAACTGCATGGTCTGGTTGGACCTCCGTAGCCCATGGCTGCTTGAGGATGATGATGATGATGATGATGAGAGACAGGAGTCAGGCACTGAGATGGGTTCAAGCCACTGTCTGGAACGTTGACTTTTTTTTTTAAATGGGTATTATATTCCCTTCACCCTGTGGATATATATATTTTTTCTTTTTATTATATTTTTTTAATTTTTTTTATTAATTTTGCTTAGTATAATTTTTAGTTGCTTTTTTTTTTAAAAAGTTTTTTCAGATATTATTTTGAAATTTTCCTTTGTGGCTGAGGAAGGATGTATTTCAATCCTTACGAGATTTTTTTATGAGAGATTGTAATAATTGTGTATTTTGTATTGATTGTTAACTTTGGTTGAGGGAGGAGAATGAGCATGAGATGGGGGAGAGATGTGAAGCTGAGGGTACAAACATAGAGCTGGTGGGTTCGAGCCACCATCTGGGGCGTTTTTTTTGTTTAAATATATATTTTTTTTAGTTCTTGTTTTTTACTTATACTATTGGCTTTATTTAGTTTTGTTAAGCAAATTTTTTTTTTTTTTTGTGGAATGAGAATTTTTTTAACGTAAAACAGCTATTTTCTTAATTTTACAAATGTAATTTTTTGCGGTTTAAATGCTGCTATTGCATATAACTTTTATGTTTTATCCATAAAATGTTTTCTACTGTTATCAGTGTAGTATAAATAAACTTTTAAAATCTTGCAATTGTTTGTTATTGTCGTATTCAACGAAATACATAAATAGTTCTGCTGTATAGTAATTCTGTATGGAAATATTCATTGCATTAAAAAAAAAACAATATAAATTCCAAATAGCTTAAATGGGCTTTCTCTTAGTTGTAAAAAATTAATCTTCCCGTATATAACGCACAGTAAAACTGAGAATAGCACGTGAAAAGTAGGCTTGATTGCAGCGGCAGACGGTTTGTTTTGAATGCAACAATATGGCTACTGCCCTGCTGCCTAAGCATCATTTTCCTTGGACAGGGAAAGCACGTTAGGGCCTCTCCTTATCTTCCTACTTCCATAATGGAAACAGCATTATGTAGTCAAATTATTCCGTTAAAGAATTCTGCATATATATATCATAAAAATAAGTGATGGTAAAGGTAAATGAATCTCTTTTGTTGCGATCTTATGCAACCACGGCAATTTCCGGTTCCGCTTGTACAGCACTACCTGGTTATGAAAAGCCATGACCATCTAGAGCCGGGGGCAAGGAATACGCCCTATAGGCGCACCTCAACCCCAGCCTCACATGGCAGCAGTCCTATAGAAGGAAAGCTGACCACCGGAAGAAACCTTATTTTAATCTATTCCCCGGTTTGCAAATGTGCAAGGATATATAGATCCAAGCTCGATCGGCACCCGGGGTGGAGACTCTTAGTAAGACCCAGACTTTTTGGACTGCTTGTGCCTACAAGGTGGGCTCAGAACTTTCGGCAGAGCCGTCGAACAGACCACACAGGTCTGAGAGGTGAGGTCTCCGACGCCGTCACCATCTGACCGGCAATCAAGTCGGCCAGCAGCATCTTCAACCTCGGTTGGCCTTAGCCATGTCCAACCGGGACGCCAATCCGGTCGGCACAGCCTTCAGCCGGGTTGCTGGGCCCTAGGCCCCCCCACCACGACAAGGTGGTCCCCTATCGGGGGGGGGGGGGGGTAAAGGTAAAGTGATTTAAAAAATTTTATTCATTAATTTTTTAGTGTATTTTCCTCAAATAATTAGCGTTAAATAAATATTGTTCGACCAGATAGCTATGTACTTAACGTTAGCTTACCGCGGAACGGTGCTGCCCTCATGTGGCAAGTTTTGAAGCTTACTAACACCACGGAGGTGTGAATGAGAGGAGACGCCTTAAAGCGTCGAAGGTCATGATACTGACGCAGCAGGGGGGTAGCCATCTTGTTGCTTCCAAAACCGTCTGCCGCTGCAATCAAGCCTGCTTTTCACCATTTTTTTTTTATGACTAAGAGAAAGCCCATTTAAGCTATTTGGAATTTATATTGCTTTTTTTTAATGCAATGAATATTTCCATACAGAATTACTGTATAGCAGAACTATTTATGTATTTCGTTGAATACGACAATAACAAACAATTACAAGATTTTAAAAGTTTATTTATACTGCACTGATAACAGTAGAAAATATTTTATGGATAAGACATGAAAGTTATATGCAATAACAGCATTTAAACCGCAAAAAATCACATTTGTAAGATTCAGAAAATAGCCATTTTATGTTAAAAAAAATTCTGATTCCACAAGAATAAAACAATTTGCCTAACAAAATTAAATAAAGCCAATAGTGTAGGAGCCAAAATGGTAGATTTTAAAAACACTTTAAACTTTGGTGGAGAAATCATGTATAACACACCTACATTAAAATGCCTTCCAGTGATTTTTCACAATAGTCAACTCCAAAAAAAATGTTAATATGTTATGATACCCACTATTAAGACAATTATGAGTGTACTGAATTTTCATTTTGACTTCAAAGTCAACAGGTAGCTCTGCATTTACTATTTATTGATTAATTAATTCTACTGTTTTATTTGGAGAATTTTTCGGTTAACTGTTTCCTTTTCTGACAACAAAGAGCAGAAAGTGATGCAAATTAGCTTAAAATTATGATTTATAACATTTAGTTTATAACTTTTTAAATTTTAACCGCTGGAAGTCACTTGTAACCTAGTTTGTATTACATCATTATTAAAAACTTTAATTTGCAGTTATACTATTCACTGTTCTGATTGTAGCAATATGTGTGTTGTTTTGATATGAAGCCCCAAGATCTCAGGGCTTCATCTATACCACAAAAGTAACCTTTAAGTATTGATTAGACATTTTTAAAACTTTGTACTGACTTTGTTTAAAATTTTCTAATATTTCAGATAATGGATAAAAGTACAATCACATCTATCCAAGATATTTTTTGATAGATGAGGAACTTAACATCTTCTACAGACAAAGTGTGTCATCATCAAAATTCTTTGTTTCGTGATAGTCGAAAATTCATGAAACTAATCAAACAGACACATTAGCAAAACTGTTATCTATAATGCTTCTCGTCTCTATCTAATAGAAAGCTGAAATAAAAGATAATTTCTATGTATTGGCCATAAGCTGACAGTGCATTTTAGTTTACAGTGCAAAAAATAAAGCATCTTTTCACGAAATTTATTTAAATAAAACAGTACCAAACAGTAAACCATAGAATTAAGTTTGAAATAAATATGTAAAATTTGTAACACATCTCTAAACTCGTAACATGAAAAATAAATCTCTGGTGTGATGACACCCGATTTTTTGAGGTAGCTACACCCCTGAATTTCTGCTTATTTATAAATATATTGCAGTTGCTAATATAGGAAGTAAAAAAAACTAAAAAAATATATGTACAAAAAAAAATTAGCTAACAATCCAAAAAAACTCTCCAGATGGTGGCTCGAACCCACCAGCTCTGTTTCTGTACTCTCAGCTTCACATCTCTCCCCCATCTCATGCTCCTCCCTCAACCAGAGTTAACAATCAATACAAAATACACAATTATTACAATCTCTCAAAAAAAAAAAATCCCATAAGGATTGAAATACATCCTTCCTCAGCCACAAAGGAAAAATTCAAAATAATATCAAAATACTACACAAAAAAGCAACTAAAAATTATACTAAGCAAAAATAATAAAAATTAAAAAAAAATTTAAATATATATATATATATCCACAGGGTGAAGGGAATATAATATCCATTTTAAAAAAAAAGAGCAACGTTCCAGAGAGTGGCTCGAACCCAACATCTCAGTACCTGACTCCTGTCTCTCATATCTCTCTTTATGTATGCCGAACCTACCCCTCAACCAAAGTAAAAATAAAATAACTAAAAGCAATACACTCGCTCTATTTAAAATCCATACAGAATTAAATAAATTCAGTATTCACCTTTAAACGGAAAATTTGAACCCTATCAAAAGAATTAACGAAAAGGAGAAAAGCATTACACTCTTCGTTCCTCTTTTAACTAAAATTATTTAAACAATTTGAAAAATTTTCACCCTAATGATCGCTGTCACTCACCTATGACGATTTACACCAGATACATTAAATTAATCTAAAAAGGAATTCAAAAATATAAGACTCCAATCCAAGAAAAAAAGGGGGCATTTAAACAAAACCCTTAAATGCCATCCAAATTAAAAAAAAAAACAAAGACAATATTTCTCACCTTATGAAAATACTTTACTGTAATTTACTTTTCCCTTTTTACACTGAACTTATTAAATCAGGGAGAGGAATTTAAACACTGAAACATTTAAATAAAATAATATCTAAAACTTCCACCTAAAATAAAAAAAACAAAAAAAAACTCACTGATATTTTAATCACCTTTATTTAAAAGTATGTAAATTCATCATCCATTAAATAGAATACACACTAATATTCAATTACAGCCAACACAATGTTTTAACTGAGAAAGCCGGCAGAAGGAATTCACAAATAAGTGTAACGTAAAATCAATCAATCAATAAATATAGGAAGTACATCTTCACATTTATCACTGAGTACAATCCTAAGAAAATAAAAAAAAAATCTGGTGAAGAATCGAGGTTTGTAACTCGAAATAAAACTGATTTCCTAGCGGCGTAAATAGAACGCAAAGATAATTGTATCATTATATAATTAATTAAACCTTATAAAAATGACAAACTGACCGATGAAAGGTATTCCTGGTATCTTTTTTGAAGGGCGATTAGTGCATCCAAAACGTTGAATAAATTAACATAAACAAATATCGTATAAAATCAATTTTCTATAGCGCAAGACACATTGTATTCCAACACTACTGATCAATGTTTTGAATAGAACAACATGGCTGACGCGCAGTCGCCGTAGCATCATCTTCAAATGCTTAGGGCCCTCCTCTTTTCTTTCTACCTCCATGGCTAACACGGAGATTCGCGGAAATCGGCAGGCATTCCATTACGTAGGCACCGGTATTAGTTACTTAGTGTTAATTCCTTATTTTCGCAAGAAACATTTGGCAGTTAAATTTCATTTCTTTTGAATTCTCTCTGCCAATATTCTAACAGGCGTCTAACTTTATTGAGTTCCTCATCGTAGATAACATTGCTTTCAATTCTAAAACCTAAGCGCCAACTCCATTATGAGGTTTCTTGTGACCACCACCACCAATTTAATCTCAAACCGGCCAAACCCTAAAACAAGAATAAAAATTATTTTTATAAGTGTAAGTTAAGGCTTTTTAAAAGTATTTTTCAGTGCTCTAAAGAAGGTTTGGACATTTCATAATTAATCATACTGAAAAGCGTTTTGTAACACCATAACCGAGGTATATTAAGTTTCAGTTTAATTTCAGAAAAAACTCTTTCGTTCTTAAGCGATTGCAAATTCCATTTGATGAGCCCTGTACAGTTCAATTAAATGTGCTTGATTGAATTTAGCATTAGTGATAAACTCTTAAGATGCCTGATAAGCTAATAAATTTCTTAAACCAATATTTGTTTCCATGCAGCATATCTTATTTAGCATAAAAGGAAATTATATGAAATATTATAAATTATTCCAAGGACTGGCTCCTTCTCAATTTGACTTTCCAGATTTCTTTACATCTAGCTTAAGGACTATATAATAATTCAGATCATGATTCAGTCGGTATATATTCCAGGCGTTAACTTGTGGTACCACGTTACCATCTTCAATTTGAATTCCTCACTGCCATCGAATATTTTTATATTATTTCAGCTCCTGTTTCCTTTAGTACATAGATTCCCAACGGGGGCGATACCGCCCCCCAGTGGGCGCTGGAGCCTTCCATGGGGGCGGTAGCGGATCCAGAGGCAAATGGGGGGTGTTGAGGCAGTCAAGAGGGGCGGTCAAATAAATAAATTAATTTAATGGAATTTTCTGTGACAACCTTTTTATCTCTTCTATTCTGTGATGTCTTCCTGGTGATTCTGGTCATCCACTACCTCATCCGTCATGTACAGCTTTTCAACTGCAGCTTGGATAATAAGTTCCCTGCTACCGCCTACTAGCGTACTGGTACGTCTGAAGTCGACTGAGATGCTCTCAAAAGTTCTCTTCAAGATCACAGATTGGATATAAGCTTCAATATGTTTTCCCACTCCAAGTCGCTTTAAGTATGCTTTATGGTACGTAGTTACAATACCATCCCACGTCAGAACATAAGGTATAATATTAACATTACACTTGTGAATTAGGCTCAACTCATTAGCCAGCATATCATACTTCCTCTTCTTTTCAACCACTACTTTCTGCAGGTTATCCTGAGATGTTATTCCTACTTCAATAATTGTAATCTCATTAAATACCTTAGCATGCACTACTATATCAGGCTTATTTATGTTGGACATGTGTGTCCGTCCTGATAGGCAAATCAAACTTGATGCAATAATAATATAATAATAAATTTATTATATTTAATATTTTTTTTATAATTTTTTAAATATATAAAATACCTTGAAAATACCTGTTTTCATGAATAAATATTTTATCTAGCTATGTAAATTATCTTATTGTTATCGCGTTAATAAACATTTTCAAATTAGCATTAGGTATACCTATACCTAATTTGTTTTAGTTTAGAATAGATTGATGGTGACAAGTCCTTGCAAGTTGGTAGGCAAACACGCGGTTCATGCAATTTAACATGTTTCGACAAGAATATGGGAGCTTGAAATGACTTGTTTACGGAGGAAGTGCGCCGGCATCGCAAACATACAAGTTAATGCGTGCACAAAATCAAATCTATAAAAGCGATAGCTCTAGGAATGTTTTATTATTTTTATGTGCTTCGCCGTGATAAATAGTCGTGAGTGATAAGTGTTAGAAGTCATTATAAACATTATTTTTATAACTATGTATAAATCTGTCGAGAAGTTAATTTGTATTTGAAACTGTCTGAATCTAAAAAAACTAAAAAGAAATGCCGGCAGGACAGTATTGAGTATTTGAAATATGGATTTACGTACTCTCCTACAAACCAATCATTACCTATGTGTTTAATTTGCGGAAAAGTTTTTTTCAAATGAAGCTATGAAACCTTCTAGGCTACAAGAGCATTTAAATAAAATGCATGCTGATAAGAAGAACAAAGATTTATCCTATTTTCAAGAACTGGAAAAGCAATATTTAAAACAGCCAACTATGTCAAACCTTTTTGCGTCGTCTTCTAAACAAGATGATGATGGACTACGAGCCTCATATAACGTTTCATTGTTAATCGCAAAAGCAGGAAAACCACACACAATTGGCGAGGAATTAATTTTGCCGGCAGTCAAAGAGATATTAAAAACTGTTCTTCATCATAAGACACCGTCAGATATCATCAAAAAAATTCCTCTCAGTAATAATTCAGTGCAAAGAAGAATAGATGAAATGGCAAAAGACGTTGAAATATCATTATGTGATTACTTAAAGACTTGCAAATTTTCCATTCAACTCGATGAATCAACTCTACCAAATAACGAAGCTCTACTCTTATCATACGTACGATTTATAAAACAAGAAAAATTTCACGAAGAGTTATTATTTGCTAAAAATTTGGAATCTGATACAAAGGGAGAATCCATATTTAATACCATGAAAAAGTTTTTTCAAGAGAAAGAAATTCCTATTTGCAACATTTTGTCTGTTGCTACTGCGGCCGAGTGGTTATCGCGCTTGACTACTGATCTAAGGGACCGGGTTCGAGCCCCGGGTAAGGCATGTATGTGTCGTTTTTTTGCTGAGGTCCTGCCATCCTCTCAGATCTTCTACTATGGCATATAAACTGACAGGCTCCTGTCAGACCTCTGTGGCAAGCAGCTGTTTGAGGGGGTATTTATTTTTTATTTTACTGATGGTGCTCCAGCAATGACAGGGCGTCATAAGGGTTTCATAGCGCATTTGAAACAAGCAGTACCAAATGTACTCGCTGTACATTGTATTATTCATCGTCAGCATTTGGTTGCAAAAAATTTGAATGAACGTCTGCATACGTCGCTCCATTACGTTATTAAAGCAATCAATAAGATTAGAAGCAATTCATTGAATGACCGATTATTTGGTAAGCTTTGTAATGAAAATGATGAAGATTACAATCGCTTGCTGCTGCACACAGAAGTATGTTGGCTCTCTAAAGGTGTTTGTCTGAATCGTTTTTTCAATCTATTTGACTCAGTACTGGACTTTCTTGAAGACAGAGACAAAAAATTGTGCGAAAACCTGATTACGTCAAAAAATGACATCGCTTATTTGACAGACCTGTTTAAAATATTTAATCAAATTAATTTACAATTGCGAGGTGATGAGTTGAATTTAATTAAAACAAAAAACGTCATAGCTGCTTTTGCGGGAAAACTTCTTCTATTCAAACGAAATCTAGGTAGAGGTGAATACAACCACTTTCCCACATTATCAGCAGTCTCTGCAAAACCGGAAGATTTACTTACTTACTGCCAACACTTGGAAGTTCTTCATGTTGATTTTACGGAGCGTTTCCAAGATATTTTAAACATGAATATACCGAGTTGGGTTTTAGATCCTTTCGCAAACACAGATACTGAAGAATCATCAAATTTGGAAGAGGAACTCTTAGAACTCACGACTAACGAAGCACTCAAAGTGAAATTCAAATATGGATACCAAGAGTTCTGGCTTCAAAAATCAATACCAGTTCTCTACCCTGGATTGTGGGAAATAGCACAGAAGTTTTTAATCGCATTTCCTTCGTCCTATATGGCTGAGCGTGGATTCAGTGCAGTAGCTAATTTACTGTCAAAGAAGAGGAACAGACTACACATCACTGAACGTGGTGATCTGCGATTGATGTTAACGAAATTGGAACCCAACATTAAAAAATTGTTAACACTCCACCAACCTCAACCATCTCATTAATTTTTTTATTTATTTTTAATTTTGTGTTTATCTCATTATTTTTTATTTCTTATTGATTCTGTGTTTATTTTTAAAATTTTAATAAACAATTTTATTGTACATTTGGTTGTCGTTTTATTAATTTCTGCTTTATGATTTTTAATAGATAAATAAACAGATAAATTAGGTACAGATAATATGCAACAATATTTTAATATTTCATATAAAATTAATTATTATGGACTAGGGGGGCGTTGAAATTTTTGTTCTCTTCTAAAGGGGGCGATGGTTCAGAAAAGGTTGGGAATCACTGGTCTAAAAGGAGAGAAAACACCCTCAAAGTGATTTTTGACATATTTCTGGCACTCAGTGGCAGGGCCGCCGACAGGGGGGGGGGGGGGGCAAGGGGGACTAGGGCATAGGGGCCCGTCAGATTAAGTGACTCTTTACTTTTTCTTACAAAATTATTCTTAGTTAGGCTATATATCGATCCTATGAAATTCCATAAGAACATTATTTGTTATAATATGCTTTTAAAAAGAAACACTAGTTGGATTATAACATATTATCTCATTAACAGTAGTTGAACGAACCATTTCTTAACATCTTTTGTCCGCGTTAACTTACAGCATTTGTTTGTATTTTCCCTGTTAACCACCCCACCCCTGCAGCAGTAGCAACAGTTGGACTCTCCCAAACCTAACCCGTGCGATCAGGTATCTTATATTGTTCATGTTTCGAGTTCCAGTAACATCGTCTGTGGTCTGTGTGTCAATGTTACAAATTATAACAGTTTAAAAGTCTCTTGTCGGCACATTTGTTTCACCATTTCGTTGTCATTTGTTTAGAAAAATGATATATTCATTGGTGCTATAGTCTAACTGAACAATGGACAAGTATAAGCATAAGTCAGGAGCTGAGAAGCTCAAGGAGAGAAATAAAAAATTGGAAGTTATTAAGAAATGGAGTAGAACTTTGTTTGAAGTAGGTGTAAAAGTGAATGTGGACAGTGAAAGTGCAAAAAATGCATGCCTGACTGCGCAACAGGCTTTTTTTCCTCTGAATGTCATCATTGTTTCCAGAATAATTGCTATTAATGATTTGTAAAGATAAAAAGTTTTCAAGGGCGGGCCCCGAGCATAATATTACATAGGGGCCCATAAATTCTCTCGGCGGACCTGCTCAGTGGTATCATAGCTAGCACAACTGAGGTAATTGTTCGAATACTTACTGATTGCCAGGTTGCAGATGAAAGGGACCTGGGTTCGAGTCCTGGGAAAAATTGTTGTCTTTCCACTGAATTCTCGCCTTCCTCACAGTATTTATTTCTGGAGTATAATACTGGTAAGAGCTGCCAAAACCTCTGTGACAAACAGCTATCTGATAATTTTTTTTTATTCGTCATAGAATAAATTTCTAAAATATTTTAAGCACGCTCTATGTAAGAAAAAGCTAAATTTGTAAACAACGGTAAATGTTCAACAGATGGCGCCACATGCTCATTTTGTTTTCATCTTCGGAATGCTCCTGTCATTCGCGTTCCTGAGCGCTTGCGCTGTCAGATGAATTTGATTTGTTCCACTGGTACTATTGTTCAGCTCGTGAGTAATACTTGTCGACTGATTTATTGGCTAGCAAAATGGCAACTGGCGATATTTTATGTCTTTTAGTGGGCTGCTTCAGACAATCATCAAACGGGAGCATTACGAGTGGAGGACGCCTGCGACAGAAACTTTATAGACGAGCTATAAAGGACACCTTTAATCCTCAGATGCCAGAGTTATGTACCTATCAAGCATTTTAGTTTCAGATTTACGGTGGGGATAGATATAATACCAAATTCACAGCATTTTTAACTTTCTTTTCTTGCCTACTAAGCACTGAGGAATTAGTTCTTCCCCTAGCAGTTAGTGTTAATAATCAATGAATGCTAATAGCTAATAAAATGGTGATTAGGATGAAGATATTGGATCCAGTAACGTTAGGTGGACTTCAACTTTAAAAAAAAATTTTTTTTTGATCTAAGGGACCTGGGTTCGAGCCCCGGGTAAGGCATGGATGTATGTGTCGTTTTTCTGCTGAGGTCCTGCCATCCTCACAGACATTCTACTGTGGCATATAAACTGACAGGCTCCTGTCAGACCTCTGTGGCAAGCAGCTGCTTGAGGGGGTATTTATCTTTTATTTATTTACATCACGAAAGATATCAGCTTAGGAAACAATCCAGAATCAATACTTTCCTTAAAGCTGATGATCTAGTCATGAATGAATTATCAGTCATTGCTTTTTCTCTTAGTGGATCTGCTTTCTTAAGTACAATTGTCATCTTTTCGTTAAAGACTATGAATGCTGCCATTGCAATAACGAAAAGAAATTTTAGTCAAATGCTTAAACATAACGTTTAAGTTAACAGAATTATAACTTTATGGTGTTTTTTGCATGGGACATCATTTTTTATCTTATCCCCACGCTGACGAGTTGCAATTTTTAAAAGGATTGATCAGATTTAACAAAAATAGCCTCACCTTTTAGTATCACGAACTTTGTTTCGCAGTCTTTCTGCAGTAGAGTACATTTGCGGTTGCGGATAGCTCATTAATATTAGCCTTGTGGCCTCAGAGATATTTAAAATTTAACCGCGAAAGGAAATCTTTTCTCAACAGGAATCACCTCAATGTGTAAAATCAAGAACGGCGAGGTATCACTCAAAATTAGGCCAACTCGCCAATAATACTTGAAAAACAATATCGTTTAGTATATATTGTTTTATGTACTATTAAAGGCCGAAGGTTGGCTCATTTGGTAATGTGCCAGGCTTAAAATTAATGTGTCATAATCTCTCAGGTTCGAGTACCACCTGAGACTGCATTGAGATATTTTCCACTAAGTCCCGCTTTGCTATCGGTGAGAAAGAGAATAACGATGGATTTGGAAAGGCCGCCATCAATCAGGCGGGACCTTAAATTATAGCTACGTGTTCAGGAGAGTCATATCTTGTACGCATTAAAGAACACACTAGAGGCAAGGATATACCCCCATCCAACCCACCCCGGGCCGGGGAGAAGGGAGTCCCCCGAAATCCTGTCCTATAAGAAATCTCAGACTTGTCTACCAGCTTTGAAATCCAAAACAGGTGTCTTTGCATAATTTAATTTTAGCCCCATATTATGTACCCGACGCTAAAAATTTATTTTAAAAATAGAACAACTGTGAAATTTTATTCCATATAGGATTCCATTTTAACCTTTCCTGTCCGGTGGGAGTATTTTAGTAATTGGAATATCATATTCAAGTCTTATTCTTGCCCGCCCCCGCCCCCCCTCCTCGAAACTAAATCCTGGGTACGTGCCTGATTGGATGTGCCTTGACGAGAAGCTCCGTTTGTCTCCTAACAGATGTCCAGGGGCTTTGAGCCCTATGGATTCTTGTGACCTAGCGATTAAGTTCAAATTAAGGGCAAAATTGTGCCATTAAGAGATGAAAGAATTCAACCTGCTCTGCTACTTTGGGATTCCATGCTTGGAGCATACCTAGCATTCCATTCTCCCTAGTTTTAACAGACAATGAAACATTCAATATACTTATGCAATGACGTACCCAAGGGGGAGGTTATATTCTCTCTTAAGGGTTTGAATAATATATATTTTCTAAGGAAACCCACGAAAATTAGAGACTCAAGGTCAATCCTCACCAGTTTCCATTTGATTAGGGGTTCTCAACGTGTGGTACGCGATAAAAGTTTTTGAGGTACGCCGTGAGAGCTCAAAAGTCGCTAGATATAGTAACAAAGTCAGTGTTTTATTTTATTCCCATTGTTATACTATAACTATAGTTTTATCTATCTATACAAGGGGTACGCCAGTTACATACACATTTCCAGTGGGTACGTGAAGCATAAAAGGTTGAGAAAGACTGCATTAAATAATCGGTTTTCTTGTTATGTATATATACAGTATAAACCCATTGTACGTTTCTAGGTTCATCATTGTGCACATACCATCACAGGATTCAAAATTTTGGGGTTTCAGAACACAAAAGTGAGAATGTTCCGAAAATACATCTTTTGCCATACTGTCAAATATTAATTGCAGATCCTCAAGTCACTCGGTAATCAACACTAGAAATATATTTTTTTAGAGAAATCCGCAATTTTCTACTACATGGTGAGCTGAAGCTTTTTTAAATTTGGGCTCATACCGTTCAATTAAACATTTTCTATTATACTTGTAAAGATCCTGCAAAAGAAAAAGTCGATTATACTGGAACAAATGGAGTTAAAGGTGTATGTCCAAGCATAACAACGAAGTTGACAACAAAGGAAATTCACAAACTGAGTAATTTGCAGTAGTAAGAAATTAGTAGCAAGTAGGTGTGAAAATACCTGTGAGGTGATAACGTATCGAATACCCTAGAAATGGGAAATTACTTTAAATCAATATCCAAAAACAAATTTTATGTAGTCAAAGTGAAAGAAATACCTCTGAACACAATGAATGCTCTTTGGTTAGCATTTCTTATAGCTTTAGTTGTAAAGCACAATGAAATGAACGTGAGATTTCAGGGAATATGTAAACATGTTACTAAAACGTTTAATTCAATTGAATGCCACTAAGAGTAAACTGAATAATCTTCTCACGTGTTGTAAATGGTCTTTTCCCTTTTGAACTTCGAAGAATATCGCTATTGTTAATACGAAAAATTGGATCGTTGAGCTCTCGGAAATTCTCACTAATTCGATGATAGAAGTTCAAAAATTCTCATCGGTTTCATAGGTATATGTTGCAAACTCTCGAGTTCTAACTTCTCATCAGTTCAAGAAGGGAATGTTTCAATTTCGTAATCATTATCATACCATATGCACGTAGCCAGGGGGAGGGTCCTTGAGGGAAGGTCTCCACCCCTAAAAATTCTAAAACTGTAAGAAAAAATGGAAGCTTGCGATTTAGAAAGGAAATTTTTGGGCGTATTTAATTATTTCTAAACCAATTATTAGCATATTCATATTACATGTAATGTATACTTTCATCATCATCATCATCATCATCATCATCATCATCATCATCATCATCATCATCATCATCATCATCATCATCATCATCATCATCATCATCATCAAGCAGCCATGGGCTACGGAGGTCCAACCAGACAGTGCGATTTAGTTCTCCAAGCATATCTGCCCTGAGCTACATCTGCTGCATCCGGCCACTGCACACCAATTCTCGCATCCTAGGTCTCCCCCTCCTTCTGAGGCCTCTAGTCACACTGTTCATAACCCTATTCGCCAATCTAATTATCCATACGGGCAACATGGCCAAACCAGCGGAGTCTCCCTGCACAATATGCTGCTCAAAGGACTTTGCCTAACATAATTAATTACAAAGTTAAACCATCTAATGCCCAAGATACTGCATAAGTATCCTGTTATCTTGTGTACAGTGTCCAAGTTTCACTACCATAAGTAACCCTAGAAAGAACCAAACCATTATACAGTCTAATTTTAGTCTTTAGGTGTATACGTCTATTTCTCCACACTCTTCATAGATTCTTAAAAGTCCCAGCAGAAATCCCTATTCGTCTGTTAATCTCATGCCACACATCACCATTATCTGTTACATAACTCCCAAGATAATTAAACTGTGACACCTGCCCAAGACTGCAACCATTCAGATTAACTGAATCACAGCCTGTCTGACCAATTTTCTTTACTTTAGTTTTCTATCTGTTTATAACCAAACCTACTCTACTACCAGTCTCATCAACAGCTGGAATGAAAGAGTTCATCTCATCAACATCATTTGCCGAAAGGGCTAAATCTCAGCATAATCTAAATCAGACATTTTCGTATTTCCAGTCCATTTAAGGCCAAAATCTCTCCCTTGAAGTGAATTTCGCATAACATAATCAATAACCAAGCTAAAGAGAAAAGGAGACAAAATGCACCCTTGTCGAACACCAGAAGTAATGCTAAACCAATTGCTACAAGCCTTACCAACTCTCACACACGACTCAGTGTTATTATAGAGCTTTCATTATGTAACAAACTTGTCTGGTATACCATATGATTTCACAATCAACCACAAATTATGACGATCAACAGAGTCGAAAGCCTTTTTGAAATCAACAAAGCTAGCAACCAAAGGTTTCTGAAACTCTAAACATTTCTCAAGAATCTGCCTAAGTTAAAATATCTGATCCACACATCCCCTACCACTTCTGAATCCACATTGCTCATCACGCAATTGACTGTCAACCAGATTCTTAATTCTATTAAGCACAATCATGGAAAGAACTTTACCTGCAACAGAGAGTAGACTGATACCCCTATAATTATCACAAGAACTGCGATCACCTTTTTTGAAAATAGGGATAACAATAGCTCTGGTAAAATTCTTAGGAACCATGCCTTTATCATAAAAGATATTCAGAATTGCAGTCATCCAAGTGGTAACCGAAACATTCCCAGCTCTAAGCATTTCCGTAGTAATTTCATCTACCCCTGGGGATTTATGAAGTTTAAGTTTAGAAACAGCCAAAATAACTTCAGATTGTGTTATAGGGCCAACATTAAAGCCACCAATGCATCTATCATCATTACAAACAATGGGAGTAGAACTAACCACATTGTTTAGAACATCACTGAAATGCTCAGCCCACCTAGCCATGACTGAATCCTCACCTTCTATAACCTTACCTTGTTTATCCTTCAATCCTTGTATGCCTGTCCGTTTTCTACCACACAAAACATTGACTATCTGGTACAGCTCTCTGCTCTTGTGCTTTCTAACTGCTTCCTCTGCTTGGTCTGCCAAACCATCAAAGCAAAGATTCTTATCAGCAGCTAACTGATCCTTTACACGTTTATTAAGCTCTCTGTAATGCTTTGTATTAGGACTAGTAGGGTACTGATTAAGGATCTTTCTTTCTGAAATAAGCTCAAGTGCCTTATCACTCAAATAATTCTGTCTCTTCTGCTCTTTATTTCCTAAAAGAGTATTGTTAGTTTCCAAAAAAGCCTGTTTAAAACGGTCCCATTCTTCCTCAACTTCAGTAGTAAGCAAACCATGACTGTCATAATGACTAAGTAACCTATCATAGTAAGGTTTAGGTATAACTGGGTCTTTCAGTGCTTCAGTATCAAAGGTAAAATTTTTAACCTTAACACAACACTTTTTAAGTTTAAGTTGCAAGATACTTTTAACAAGGAATGGTCAGATGCAATTTCAGCTCCCCTATATGACCTGGTATTCCTAACAGAACTAGCCCATTTGCTGTTAATTAATATATAATCAATCATATTCTTATGCAGCCCATCAGGTGAAACCCATGTGTACTTATGTATGTCGCGGTGTTTGTAATAAGTGTTAGTTATTCTGAAACCATTGTGTTTACTTACCTGTAGGAGAAGTTGCCCATTGCCATTGCAGCTACCAATACCAAAAGGGCCTATCAACCCTCCCCAAATGTCAGAGTCAGTACCAACTTTGGCATTGAAGTCACTTAGAACAAGGGTAATATCTCCTTTCTTGACAGAATTCAAAATATCCTGAAGTTGTCCGTAAAACCTATCCTTCTCATCCTCATCGGCATCCTCAGTGGGGACATAACAGCAGATAACATTGAAGTCTTTAACGCTTATCTGAAATTTTGCTGTAAGAAACCTTTCATTAATGCATTCATATCGTAGAAGAGCATCACTAGCATGTCTGTTGAGAAGCAGACCCTCGCCTTGGTGATGCTTTCCATCCTCCCTCCTCTTCCCTAAGAGAAATTTAAAGTTATTTTTAAGTATCTCACCTTTACCTGCCTATCTGGTCTTTTGCAAGCCTAGAATATCTAGGTTATAGCGTTGAAATTCCTGCATGAGGACATCAAGAGAATAATCTCTATATAATGTCCTCACATTCCACGTTCCTGTAGAGAGAAAATGATTAGTAGGATTTTTAAAGAATCAAGGTTTATTGAGATAGGTAGGGCCAACAATATGAAACAGCCCCCTGATCGCAGTCATGGGGCAAAGACCTATTCCTCCTCAGCTAAAGGCTGAAGTCACCGATGCTGGTAGGAACTTAAGGCACCACCTTTTCAAGTGGACTTTTTCAAGAGCCATATGGTTGCCTGAGACACATTTCTCCAGGCTTGACGATGACCAACTAGCTAAGTAAGGTTCAAGTACCTGTGATGGCTTCTGATTAGGATTATCCACCAGCTGATATAAGGTATCCTATGCTTCTGTTAACTTAGGGCTGGTAACCCAGAAGCAAACAGAAAACACAGTGGCAGATTCTCCCTCAGCAGAGGCCCACCAGTGCAGCAAGTCCAGGATCAATAATCAAGCTCAAATCCATAAACAAGTCCAGTCTAGTAGGTATAAATGATCAGCACCAGGACCCTGTAAAGTTGACCACTCCTCGGCAGGGTTGAAAAAAAAAAAGAAAAAAGTTTAAATAGAAGACCAGATCAGTAGGCCATACTGAACTGGCAGCCCTTCCCTTCCGTTCCCTTCCAAAAGAGAATATCTCTTTTGAAAGGTACTAACGGCCTGCACCACGAAAAGGCGGGGTCGGACATTAGGTGCTAGACCTGGCCGGTTCTGTGCATCATCACTAGGGATTGGTACACAGCTCTCCTTCCAGTTTATGTCTAGCTACCATTTTCAGACCATACTTTACCAACAGTAAAATGATTTTACACCAGATTTAGAATGTTTTACTTTCCATCACAATTTTGTAAACATTTTGTACGCAATTCACATTAAGTGTAAAGAAGTTACCCTTAAATCAAACACACTTATTAAAAGAGAGTCTCTGAGAATTCCCTTTTATATTGAAATAACGTAAAATTTTATAACCTTAGTGAATATGGTGCTGACTATAAACAATTTGTCGCACTAATTTGTTATAAAATCAAATAAGCTAATGCTGACACTGTCCTATTTGATTTTTTTGTGAAACAATTGCTTGAGGGGTGATTTTTGTTTAGCATATATGTATTTTTTTAGCATGTAATATTTCCTGGTATTATAATTCTGACAGTCATCCAAATAACTTAAACGTTCTGGCCACCAGGGGCGGCTCGTCATTAGGGGCCATAGGGGCTCGGCCCCACCAACGTATTCGCGGTTAAGTTCTTTATGTGCAAATATGCCTATCATAGTACAATTTTATTAGTTCCTAAGGCATGGATGTTCGTGTTGTTTTCTGCTGAGGTCCTGCCATCCTCTCAGATCTTCTACTGTGGAATATAAACTGACAGGCTCCTGTCAGACCTCTGTGGCAAGCAGCTGCTTGAGGGGGTATTTATTTTATTTTTATTTAAATCCACGATCAATGCTGGAGAGGAAAGAGGGCAGGCATTAATCAGAATTTTTTCTTCGGTTGCCAGATATCTAGTTCGACACTGATTCTGAAAATTTATGTTGGTTATCTGTAGTGACTTAAAAAATGAAAAATAAATACCCCCTCAAGCAGCTGCTTGCCACATAGGTCTGACAGGAGCCTCTCAGTTTGTATGCCATAGTACAGGGGTGGGCAATTGTTTTCGTATCTACACTGCGCATGCATATTGAGGTGGCCGTCCTAGTGGAAAATACGAGACGAATCTTCGGTCGCGCACGGGAAGGAAATCTCGGTTCAAGGCGGATTTTTCTGACTGTCTTGGCGGGCCAGCCGTCCCGTGGCCGAGTAGTTAGCGCTCTTGGCTACTGATCTAAGGGACCTGGGTTCGAGCCCCGGATAAGGCATGGATGTGTGTGTCGTTTTCCTGCTGAGGGCCTGTCATCCTCTCAGACCTTCTACTATGGCATATAAACTGACAGGCTCCTGTCAGATCCCTGTGGCAAGCAGCTGCTTGAGGGGGTATTTATTTATTTATTTATTTTTTATTTATTACTTGGCGGGCCACAAAAAACTCTTAGCGGGCCGCTATTTGCGCACCCCTGCCATAGTAGAAGGTCTGTGAGGATGGCAGGACCTCAGCAGAAAAACAACACAAACATCCATGCCTTACCCGATGTTCGAATCTAGGTACCTTAGATCAGTAACCAAGCACACTAACCATGCAAGAGCATTTATTCTTTCTTTCAACAGATGAAAAACAAACGAGCAATATATTTCTATACCAATATTTTATTCGGCAAAATTTATTAGGCTATTGATTGGATTATTCAGTCTCTGTGTTTTTTTAAGTGCAGAATGAAAGTGCCTTGTTCAAAAATTTGCATTGTTTGGACTATTTGTTTGTGAGGGAATTATTTAGTTTCAGTGGGATTTTTTCTTTTTAAGTGTGAAATAGAATTCCGTTGTGATATCAGGATAATCCAATCAGACACAACAGAAATTCGTTTTGTCTTCGTTAACAAGACAATTTCGTTCATTAACATTTTATACAATATATAAACCTTACCAAGCCCATCAGTCTTACTAAGGTCAGAGTGGTAGATTAGCGGAGAAAATCTCAGGGTAGGCACAATTGGGACTCAAACTGAGGGAAATAAACGGGAGAAAAATCGTAAATCTCCCCAAATGGGCAAAATGGAAAATAATTTCTGAAATTTTGTTTCTTCAAGGCTATTTCTATTTTGTCCCCTCTGAATTGTGGCGCCAGGGCGAATTCTTCCCCCTCCCCCCCTAGTTAAGCCACTACAGACTATGTGTCTGGGGCATTACCAACTACCTTCGTCCCTGCGAGTAGGTTTCACTCTATGGTATACTGGCCCCACCACAAGGGGGTGACTTAGTCGGTAGCGCGCCAGGCTCGTAATCTGCAGTTCCCAGGTTCGAGTCCCAGTTGGGTCAGCTTTGAGATTTATCTCCACAAAATTCCGCGCCCTGCCCACGGTCAGTACACACCGATCGGCTTGGAAAGACCACCGTCCGTCGGATGGGACGTTAAGCCGTGGCCCCGTGTGGGGGAGAGCCATACCCTGTTCACGTTAAAGAACACGCTGGATGCCTTGATGGGAGGCTACCATCTGTCTCCCAACAGCTGTTCCAGTGGGTCCCCTCCCCCAACTTTCTCTGAGTCTTCGGGGTCCATGTGATCTGGCCATTTAGCCCATGGTGTGCAAAAAAGTGCCGCTCAGAGGTAAAACAACCCCACTACCAGCTGCTACTGCGTGCCACTTAGCTTTACAGAAGAACATAACTTTCGAAAATATACTCTTGGAGAAAAAAAGTATATTTATATATTCATAATTTACTAACAAATAGTTTTATTTTCCACCACCTGAATTGCAAAAACTTTATCTTCCATGCAGAATGGCGTTCGTGAGTTGTAGGTTTTCATGTCTCACTTATTTCGTTCTGGAAGCAGAAAACGTTCGGCATATTTTAAAGATCATTGAATTAAGAATCTATACATAAAAGTTGGTGACGTTTTAAATCATTTCTTCCACATCTTCTATGACCTGGTTTCAAGGACAGAATTTTAACCTTGAAAATCCATGTATTTTTATTCTACTTTTCAATAAAAAAAAAACGAGAGACCTTTTATCTGATAGATCTTGCTTTCAGCAAAACCAGCTATAAAACGTGTCAAATATATTCAAATATATTCGGATTTTGCTCTGCCATTTCGTGCGCTTTTCTCTCGTAGGAACCGGAAGAAAACAGACATTTTTCATTCCGAAATGAAAACGTAATTAATCAGCTGCCTCGCTTCCTAAACAACAAATTACTTCTTTTCGCCAGAAAGAAAAAGGTGAGGGAAGAAGAGGCAAGTGAAGAGAGAGAGAGAAAGGGGAGCAAAAACGAAGCAAAAACCACTTCCGCACCATTTGCCCGTCCCCATCTCATCCTTCGGGCGCCTCCAAGTCGGCTTCTCTTCCACACACCTCGGTGACTTTTCATAAAAGTGGCTATGTAGAAAGAGAAAGCGAGTGCCACTGATGCTGGGGATTGGGAGAGACAGAGTAAGGACTGAGGGAAGATGAAGAGAAGGATGAAGAAGATTGGCCGAGCCAAATGTGCCCCGCTAACTGTTTTCACCCACAACGGGAATCATTTTTATCACTTAACTTGACAACGCCAGATTCTGAGGCCCATTTCAGAAAGGGGGTGGGTGAAAATGGGATGGAGGGGATGGAGAAGAAGAAGAAGAGGAGAAGAAAGTAGCAAAAAAGAAAGTCTTTTTGACGTGAGCACCGACCATATAGCGTACCAAGCCTAGTCGTCTGCACGACGTAATGGTGTGGTACTAGAAAGCTTTTTTCCCCTCCTATCTTTGTATGGTGTTTTAGAGATTTATTTTTTTTCCATCTCTGTTCTTAGCTCCTCCTATTTGAGAGGAGACAAGGAAGGATGATGGGAGGAGATGGAAAAGAGGACACTTCCGTTGTCTCCGTTGTGTCATCCTTCCCCTCTGTGAAGAGAAAAGCGAAACAACAGATCCGACGTTTCACGGTGGATAAATCACTAACGATTTGCTTCTCAGGGTTTTTTGTCTCTTCTTCTGCTGAGTCAGCTTCAAAGCGGGATTTTCTTCTGTGATGCCATTTTTTTTATATGAATGTCGTTTTTTTGTGCGAGTGTGTGTGAAAAACAATAATTAAAAAAGCACATCGTTCTTTTGTCTGGCTGTAAAACTTTCTCTTATGCTTAAAAAAAATGCGAAACATCAAAATACGTTTTTTAGTTTTCTTCGATCTTCTACGACCAGCTGAGATGGTGATCTAACAGGCTGACCCATTTGTTGATTCTTTTCGAGAAAATTGCTTTTTTTCGTCACTATAGCAGGGCTTTTTTTTTTTAGAATTATTTTTGAGTCTAACGTCGATTGTTACATTTTATAATCTTAAAATTC
The DNA here is from genome assembly GCA_038380435.1 of Ryuthela nishihirai. Classification (NCBI taxonomy): domain Eukaryota; kingdom Metazoa; phylum Arthropoda; class Arachnida; order Araneae; family Heptathelidae; genus Ryuthela; species Ryuthela nishihirai. The sequence goes on along the minus strand of JAWZYU010000011.1, from coordinate 39,460,220 downwards.
AGTGTTTGGAATTTTTTGTATTTTTTATTCTTATGCGTTTACTGAATAGGTTCCGACAGTTGTTTGCCTAGCAATCTCATAGGCTTAAAATATCGGGTTTTGCATTATAAGCATGAGGAATTCAGGTCAGTCGGTAGAATGCCAGGCTCGTAATCTGCAGTTAACAAGTTTGAGTCCCACCTGGGACAGCGATAAGATCTCCGATTGGCTTGGCGAACCGATTGGCTTGGAAAGGCTGCCGTCGTCGGATGGGACCTAAAGCCGTGGATCCGTGTGCAATACATCCATATCCTGTGCACGTTAAAGAACATGCTGGATGGACTAGATAGGACAGCAGTGTATTCCTAAGAGCTATCTAGTGGTAAATAAGTGGCCTTCTCTGAGCTTTCAGGGTCCTTTTGACCTGCCTATTTAACCTATTGTGTGCAAAAAAGTGCCGATCAGATATAAAACAACTCTATGGATTGTTTTACCTCTGAGCGGTACTTTTTTGCACACCATGGGCGAAATGGCCAGGTCACATGAACCCCGAAGGCTCAGAGAAGATTGGGGGAGGAGACCCACTGGAACAGCTGTTGGGAGACAAATGGTAGCCTCCCGTTAAAGCCATCTAGCGAGTTCTTTAACGTGCACAGGGACCATGTTTTAACACGGACCACGTTTTAACGTCCCATCCGATAGACGGCGGCGTTTCCAAGCCCATCGGTGTCCCCTACTGACCGTGGGCATGGCGGGGAATTTTGCGGAGATAAATCTTAACACCGACCCAGCTGGAACTCGAACCTGGGTACTGTAGATTACCAGCCTGGCACGCTACCGACTGAACCACCTCGCCCAAACCACTCTATGACATTTAAAGTTCCAGTAATAGACTTTTGCAGGTCGTTAGCAGAGAAAATCCAAACGCAAGAATAGTGGAGACTCGAACTGGGAATATGAAGTTACCGCAAGGCGGGCAATCAACTAAGCCGACTCTCAATTTGCAAATCTGTGGTTCCGCTGCTGCTTGAGATGAATAAAACGAAAACTAGCCAACCGCTTCAAGAGTTGTGTTTAATCTGCTACATTTAGTTTTCTATGATTGTGGAAGAAAAGGATTTTCGCCTTACATACGTAGTGATAGAAGAAAAGAAGAAGCCGGTGGTTGATGACACCACTGCTTAGCAGAACCACATCCTTCATGTTAGTTGCTGACTCTGTAATTGGGTATTCCAGCTCGTATGGTATCGGATGACAATGAAGCGAACCGCCAACAATTTATCATCCATCATCCTTCTGCAGTTGCCACCTTTAATAAGAGGTGATAATCGTAATTGCTTCCTTGGCTAATAGTTGTGTCAGATTAATTACGGAAACACACGCGCTTTGTTCCTGCACGTGCCAGCCGGGACCCAGAAAGGCCTGACCCCCTATCACGTGACACCAGCACTTAATTTTTGGTTGCTGTGATCGAAAAACCTGAAAAAGTGCTTGTGCGGAAAGTCGTGTTCTTTTCTTGTAGGTTGGCTAAAGGCGGAATGTGGCATTTTCTGGTGGGACAAAAAAAAAGATGCTAATTATGTGGATGAGCGGCCACTTTTTTTGCGTTTCGGTTACTCTCTAAGAGAAAAGGTAATTTATTACATCCACATGGATTGGCAATACAAGATGGAAGAATGATCTAATCCCCTGTCCAAAGAACGAGTGGAGATTTTATTTTTAGTAGATAGACGGTTTTACTTCGCGTGTGATAAATGCTTTTTTCAAATGTTCACTCACTGGATTTGTAATTTTTTTTTTTTCATTTCCGCGTGATTTAATTTCCTTCGACAACCTGACACAACGTAAACGATTATTTTAACGAGGCTACGAAATACAAATCACTTCCCTTACATCAGTTTAATTCGTTTGGGAAGAGAACCATAACAACATTGTTTCAGCATAAAATATTATCGTCTGTAAATAGACCGGTGATGGCCTATTTGTTAGCGAATCGGGTTCAAGTCAGAATCACAGAATGAAAATCGTTGATTAACCGATTATGAAGTCGGAAGGTACTTTATTTTCTGCTTAATGGCCAAGTTGAAACGCGGAAGGTTCTCTGATATGGTGTCTGTAATTTGGAACTATTGATCAGAGAAGTGGCGAATAAATTGCTTTTAATTGCCAAAAAAGTGGGATAATAATGCAGAATGTATATTTTTGTAGTTCTGGTAAGAGCCGTTGTAATTCATCTATTTAAGTCCATGATGATTTCAATGACTCTTAGTTATAATGTTGCACTTTTCTTCTTAGGTTTTAATTCTGAGGTATAGGGGCGGGGGTGGCTCAGTCGGTAGCGCGCCAGGCTCGTAATCTGTAGTTCCCAGGTTCGAGTCCCAGCTGGGTCAGCGTTGAGATTTATCTCCGCAAAAATTCCCCTCCCTGCCCACGGTCAGTAGGGGACACCGATGGGCTTGGAAAGGCCGCCGTCCGTCGGATGGGACGTTAAGCCGTGGCCCCGTGTGCGGGAGAGAGCCATACCCTGTGCACATTAAAGAACACGCTGGATGGCCTTGACGGGAGGCTACCATCTGTTTCCCAACAGCTGTTCCAGTGGATCCCCTTCCTCAACCTTCTCTGAGCCTTCGGGGTACATGTGACCTGGCCATTTAGCCCATAGTGTACAAAAAAGTGCCGCTCAGATGTAAAACAACCCAACCTGTTTCGGTCGAGTTCACGTGAACCATTTGTTAAATTCATAGCCAGTTTCAAGGAGACGTTTGTTAAATTCCTGACCAATTTACACGAAGAGTCAGTCACAGTTTTCAGTCACTATGTGTTTTTCTCCGTTATATTTTTACAGTAATGCGCTTTATTTTTATACGTTTCAGAAATATTTTGTTATGAAATCTCACAGCAGAACACAAATTCAGTAACTATTTGAAGAGTTCCAAATCCATTGCGATTCTTCTTCCCCGAAGCAATACGTTTATTAAACTTTGATGAACACAAGAAATTAATTATCACATGCAATGCCGGATTTACGCATAAGCTAACTAAGCTACAACTTAGGACCTCATGAAATGACGAGCTTCAAAAAACATTTAAAGTTCGAAGTTAAAAAACAAATCGCTTCAAGAATCTGCTTACCACAGAGGTCTAACAGGAGCCTGTTAGTTTAATACGCCACAGCAAAAGGTCTGTGAAGAAGAGGAGAAACTCAACAGAAAGACAACACAAACATCCATGCCTTGCCTGGGGCTCGAACCCAGATCCCGTTGATCAGTAGCCAAGCGCGTTAACCACTCGGCATTTTTTTTATATTTTGATTAATTTATTGTGCAAACATTGTTGATCTCAGCCTTACACAGTATTTATTGTATACCAATGCTAGTATAATGTTTTCACCACAGCAATTCCATATTTTTTAATGTTCCCTTGAATCAGGATAATAAATATGTAACTTATTTCGACTTTCGAAATTTTGGGGCCTCTTAAACTTATTGTAGCTAGGGCCTAAGAAGGTCAAAGTTCGGTCCTAATATTGAATATTCTAAAGCAGGCGTGTCCAAACTTTTGACTTCCCTGGGCCACATTGAGTGCAGATTTGACTTCCCTGGGCCACACTGAGTGAAGATGAATTGTTTTGGGCCGCACATAAAATATATAATATAGTTAATGTATATGAATAATAAAGCTTCATTTATTTTCTTATGTTTTTTATTACAAAATTAAAAAAAGGGCAACATAAAACAAGTGGGATATTAAAAACTCGCTGAAAAATCATATAATCATGTTGAAAGCTTATGTCGTAAACACGCAAACTTTACGATTTTGTGGGTCGCATGCGGCCCACGGGTTGGACACCCCTGTTCTAGAGTCAAAATCATTTTTCGGCACTCGGAGATGCGGCGATAATGCTCAAGAAAAAAACGTGTTGTCCGATAGATGGCGCTAGTTACTCACACTCCTAAAGGCTTCGCAGTAGAGCGATATTTCGCAGCGTGTAGATTTTTGAAATTTACTGAATACTATTCAGTCAGAAGCGTCTAATCAAATGGTGCAAATGGTGCAGCTGCACCACGGCCCAAAAAATAAAAACGAGGAAGTTTGCCCTTTATTAAAAATTTCAAGCACTGATAACAAATATAAATATTTGTCAGATTTCAGAGCAGGTTAAACATTCGCAAAAAGAAAACTTGAAATAATGAGTTGAAAAAAATTGGTGGTTGTCCTGACTAGGATTCGAAACCAGGCCTTTAGAAGGATGCCGGGCATCGTAACCGCTAGACCACCGAGGAACTGACTACTTCTAGAAAACCTGGGTTCGAATCCCGGTCAGGATAACAACCAATTTTTTTCAACTCATTATTTCAAGTGTTTCTTGACTACAGGACATTTTCCTGTGATTATTTATTACTAAAACAATTTTACACTCCCGCTTTATAAAAGAAACAGCAAAGATCGATTAACAGCGTACGTGGTATACAGAAAAAAGGAGTTAAAAAAAAGATGCAGATATTTCCTCAATGTTTTCTCCTAGAATTTGGGTTGTTTTACCCCTGAGCGGCACTTTTTTGCACACCATGGGCTAAATGGCCAGGTCACATGGACCCTGAAGGCCCAGAGAAGGTTGGGGGAGGGGACCCACTGGAACAGCTGTTGGGAGACGGATGGTAGCCTCCCGTCAAGGCCATCCAGCGTTTTCTTTAACGTGCACAGGGTATGGCTCTCCCGCACACGGGGCCACGGCTTAACGTCCCATCCGATGGACGGCGGCCTTTCCAAGCCCATCGGTGTCCCCTACTGACCGTGGGCAGGGCGGAGAATTTTGCGGAGATAAATCTTAACGCTGACCCAGCTGGGACTGGAACCTGGGAACTACAGATTACGAGCCTGGCGCACTACCGACTGAGCCATCCCCGCCCCTTTCTCCTAGAAATACAGTCAAAACGTTTACGATCAATAGATGACGTATCTAAATTTAAGAAATCTCCAATGTTGGCCTTTTAAAATCTTCCCAAATGCTGCACACTTCATTATGAGGCTTGTAAGGAATCGAGGAATAGTTTAAATATTTGAAATGAAAGTGCACAAAAGATGTCATTAATATGGGGCGTAGAACCAAGATTTCAGTTGGGTTGGGTTGTTTTACCTCTGAGCGGCACTTTTTTGCACACCTTGGGCTAAATGGCCAGGTCACATGGACCCCGAAGGCTCAGAGAAGGTTGGGGGAGGAGACCCACTGGAACAGCTGTTGGGAGATAGATGGTAGCCTCCCGTCAAGGCCATCCAGCGTGTTCTTTAACGTGCACAGAGTATGGCTGTCCCACACACGGGCCACGGCTTAAAGTCCCATCCGACGGACGGCGGCCTTTTCAAGCCCATCGGTGTCCCCTACTGACCGTGGGCAGGGCGGGGAAATTTTGCGGAGATAAATCTCAACGCTGACGCAGCTGGGACTCGAACCTGGGAATTACAGATTACGAGCCTGGCGCGCTACCGACTGAGCCACCCCCGCCCCATACATAAAGACAGGGACATTCGCTTCCACAGGGTCATAAAAGATGGATAGTTAAAGTCTATTCCTAGTATACTAGCAGTTATGAGTAAATATCTGAAATGTGAGTTTTTTAAATGTGATGTTTTTCAGGGTGTCGATTTCAGGTAAATATTTTACGAATTCAATCGCGATTGAAATAATTTTAAGACATTTTTGTTTCTTATTTATCGATTTATTTAACTTTAGAAATTTAATAATTACTCGGAAGTAAGGTAAATATGCAATTTTCAGCAATTGGCTTTAGATATTACCGATGGTGGAATCGATATTAAAAAATAATAAAAAAAATTATATAAAGGAATTAAGAAGCAAAATATTTAAAAAACCGGAAAAATTAACGCAATGAAATTAAGTTAAAAAAATGCAGTTAAAATATATGCACTGATTGCAAGAGTGATATCCAAATTCATAACTTTACAGGTACTCTTATATAATTTATGTTTTTGACAATAGTGATAGTTCAAACGTTCCACGTTTTCGATTTACTTACAAACCTGCCAATCGAATATTTTCCCGGAAACTTGGCTTACTCAGCTTGCAGTTGTTGGATTTCAATTCTTGCTCTGATATTACTTTAATCAATAACAAATGCGATTCGGTGATACTGATCGCCCAGATTTCTTCTTTCTTTTCCTGAGAGAAAAGATGGTTAAAAAAGGTAAATACTGCCGAAGATGTCCCATATCTGGCATGCAAATAGAGTCGCCAGCGACGGCAATCGATTTGCTGAAAAATAAAGATAAATGTTTGTCACGCTAACGTCACTGCTGTTTAAATAGTTTTAAGGCTCTTTTTTTTTGTTTTTAGTTTATACCTATTTAAATTTTAAATTCATTGCCACAGGCACGTTTCCATTTCGTCTGTTTATGATCTCTGATCACTACTGATGTAAAAACCAATCCCTTTGCATCTCAATAAGCTCCCTTTGTAAATCTTCATCTGCTTTCTCGAAATTCAACTTTTTTTTTTCAGCAATTCAATATTTTGTATGTAGTAGAGATGAGTTAGAATTTAAATTTCTAATTTGTCTCGTAGCTATGAAAATGCAAATTAGTAGGAAAAAAAATTAATAATATCTTTCGGTTAAAATTCAGTTTTTTAATCAGTCTGTACTATTAAAGAATGAAGCTTTTAATTTTTTATTATTATTAGCTTTTTTGTTATTGAATATTATAATTCTGTTATTCAAGAATTATCAGTTTCTTCAAATTACTTCTAGTATCTTTCTTTCCATGTGACTTTAATTTAGTTTTCAAATAGTTATATTTAAAGTTCATAATAGTCTAATACGAAGAATTAAAGAATTGCTATGCATGCATTTCTACGTACACTGTATATAGTATGTTTAAGATGCTTCGAAACGTTCGTTTTAGGAGCAATGATTTCTCCTAATCAGGCTTGAAAATTTGAACCGAATTCGTTTCTAGTGTATATCATTCAATTTTAAATGTTGTTCACTCAAATATAAGAGTTTATGTGAATAAATTGCCTTTTTTTTCAGCCGAATTTAGAAGAAATTTTATTTTTTGTTATCATGGAAAAAAATAAATACTGCAAACGAATAGAAAACTTTAATTTTTTAGGCACACATTGTGTAATTTATATAGGTAAAAGAGTTAGATTGTAGTTGTACAATCGCTCAAAAAAGTATCCAAACACTATGGTTGATTACAGAATTCAGAAAAATATCTGGCAACGATTTTTTTTAGAAATTAGTGATCTGGCAACTTCGTGTCACGTGATTACAGAATTCAGGAAAAATATCTGGAGCGTATACAGCAACTGTACACGCTCCAGTTACCGTTCACAGCAAACTGGAGCGTGTGCAGTTACTGCACACGCTCCAGTTTGCTGTGAACGGTAACTGTACACGCTCAATATTTCCGTGAGTGAGACAACACGATCTAATTTCTAAAAAAAAATCGTTGCCAGATATCTTTTCTGAATTTTGTAATCAACCATAGTGTTCGGATACTTTTTCGACACGAAGGTTGCCAGATTACTAATTTCTAAACCTGGATCGTGTGGGCCCACTCACAGAAATATTGAGCGTGTGCAGTTATCATTCACAGCAAATTGGAGCGTGTGCAGTTATTGCACACGCTCCAGTTTGCTGTGAACGGTAACTGGAGCGTGTACAGTTGCTGTACACGCTCCAGATATTTTTCCTGAATTCTGTAATCACGCGACACGAAGGTTGCCAGATCACTAATTTCTAAAAAAACATCGTTGCCAGAAATTTTTTCTGAATTCTGTAATCAACCATAGTGTTCGGATACTTTTTTCAGCGACTGTATTATCGGAGTAACACTTTTTTTGGGGCACAAGGGGACTGGACTGTAGTTAGGTGACTGATGGAAGTCTCCTGTCAAGGACATCCAGGGTATTCTTTAACGTGTATAGTCTTACCTACGCATGGAACCATGGCTTAAAATTTCATTTAAAGGACTGCAGCCATTTCTATGCCCATCGCTTCCCATTTTTCAATTTCGGAACAGAGCAGAGAGTATCTCAACTTAGGCACAGCTAAGACCAGGGCGGAGACCAATAACGGCGAGGCGAGTGAGACACTAACCTCGGGCGCACAAGATGAGGGGGCACAGAAAAAGACAACTATGAAATTACACTGGAGGCGCAAAAAATTGCTATGGAACTATATTGGGGGTGCAGAAAAAGACTGCTATGAAACTATATTGGAGGCGCAGAAGAAAAGAAACCTGCTATGAAACTTTATTGGGGCGCATAAAAAGACTGCTATAAAATTATATTAGGGGTGCAGAAAAACACTGCTATGAAATTATATTGGGGGTGCAAAAAAGCCTGCTTGAAACTATATTAGGGGTGCAGAAAAACAGTGCTATGAAATTATATTGGGGGTGCAGGAAAACACTGCTATGAAACTATATTGGGTAGCACAATTTTCTGTTCTTGCTTCGGGCGCAAAAACAGCTAATTACGGCTCTGGCTGAAACTCAAACCTGGGGCATCAGATTATGAGCCTGAAGCGCTACCGACTGAGCCAACCTTCGCTTCTTGGGAAAAGAGTTGTTGGGTTGGGTTGTTTTACCTCTGAGCGGCACTTTTGTGCACACCATGGGCTAAATGGCCAGGTCACATGGACCCCGAAGGCTCAGAGAACGTTTGGGGGAGGGGACCGACTGGAACAGCTGTTGGGAGACAGATGGTAGCCTCCCGTCAAGGCCATCCAGCGTGTTCTTTAACGTGCACATGGTATAGCTCTCTCGCACACGGGGCCACGGCTTAACGTTCCCATCCGACGGACGATGGCCTATCCAAGCCCATCGGTGTCCCCTACTGACCGTGGGCAGGGCGGGGAAATGGGAAAAGAGTGTAAATTTGGAATGTAGGGATCTCCTTCGTCCAATCCTGATTTAAGGAAAAAGTTTAAAAGTTCGATTATGCTATTAATATAGATTCCTGTTTCAAAGAAATTAATCGTTCAACTTTTCTTTTGGTTTATAAAATAAATATATTGTTCTGAATTATCTTTGCTAATAAAGGGATTTATAAAGCATTTTAAAAAGATTTGATACATGGGCATAGGCATAAGTCGGCATCAAAACCAGCGACTGAAAAACGTACAGTTAAAAATAACAATGATGCCGTAATTCAAAAGACATTGAAAGCAATAAAAGATCAAGATCCGAGCTGTAAGGCCTGTTGGTACAACTATTTATTTGTCCCTGAGTAGCCTGTTTCACATGTCTGCACTAATGCTTCTTTTCTGCATTTTGCAATAGAGTATTCTTTAATAATATCATCATATGATAATTTCATTAAGTGATTTTCTACGGACAAGATGCAAAGAAATTTTTACTCTTCATAAGTTATAGTTATCGGAAATTAGTTTTTTTTTTATGTAAGGCACTCTACAGGAAATCTCCCAGCTTCTCATTTAGTTTTCAATTAATTTAGATAATTATAAATATTCTATCAATAAACATAAGTCATGCAGGCCATGCTTAAAGGTGTTGTTCCTAAGGATTTTACTAGGGCTATCATTTTAAAAAAGGATTACCTAAAGTACCAAATTGTTATATTTAACCAGTCTGAGGTTGAACGCACAACACTGATACAAATAGCACTGGATTAAGGTGTAATGGGCCCTAAGTGTGTACACTATTTGGGTCTCCTTATACTCTTTAAAATCGTGAAATGTTTTCTACTTGAGCAGTCTACGGGGACTTCTATTTGGTCGGATTCCTAGGCCAGCGCCTAGGAGGTCTGTGTGTTTATTCAGATAGCGAATATAATAAGTATCTTTCATTGACGGTGTTGCTTTGGGGGTGCTATTACTTTTTCAAAACGGGACACGGATATTGATTAGAAAAAAAAAAATCTTCGAAAGTCACTTTTTGCATCGTTTTCTTAATAATTAATTTTCTTTTTAATCGTCCTTTCGATCTTGAGTAGATGTGGATTTATTCAAGGATTATGATGGCTTCCGATCCGGGACTTAAAATCTCGGAGTCTCTTGAACTGAAGACTTAATTCTCCAGTAATGAATCTGTTTTTAGTCCTACATCACTGAAAAGATAGCGGCAACCATTTTATCATCGAAGCGTCGGCGATCTTAGAAAGCCTCAAGTTGGCACAGATGGGATATTGCACACAGAACCTCGACTCAATGTTTCATCTGAAGGCCATCTAACTTTCTAAGATCCCCACTGAATCATTACTCATCAGAAGCAGAACATCAGTGAGTCTAGAAAGTTGTTGGGTTGTTTTACCTCTGAGTTGCGTTTATTTTTGCACACAATGGGCTAAATGGCCAGGTCATAAGGACTCCAAGTGCTCAGAGAAGGTTGGGGGGAAGGGGACCCACTGGGCAGCTGTTTGGAGACAGATGGTAGTCTCCCGTCAAGGCCATGCAGAGCGTTCTTTAACGTGCACAGGGTATGGCTCTCCCGCATACGGGGCCATATCTATTCAATTCCAAAACCTAAGCGCCAACTCCATGATGAGGCTTCTTGTGACCACCACCAATTTAATCTCAAACCGGCCAAACCCTAAAAGAAGAAAAAAAATTATTTTTATAAGTGTAAGTTATGGCTTTTTAAAAGTATTATTCAGTGCTCTAAAGAAGGTTTGGACATTTCATAATTAATCATACTGGAAAGCGTTTTGATACACCATAACCGAGGTATATTAAGTTTCAGTTTAATTTCAGCAAAAACTCTTTCGTTCTTAAGCGATTGCAAATTCCATTTGATGAGCCCTGTACAGTTCAATTAAATGTGCTTGATTGAATTTAGCATTAGTGACAAACTCTTAAGATGCCTGATAAGCTAATGAATTTCTTAAACCAATATTTGTTTCCATGCAGCATATCTTATTTAGCATAAAAGGAAATTATATGAAATATTATCATAAATTACTCCAAGGACTGGTTCCTTCTCAATTTGACTTTACAGATTTCTTTACATCTAGCTTAATGACTATATAATGATTCAGTCGGTATATATTCCAGGCGTTAACTTGTGGTATCACGTTACCATCTTCAATTTGAATTCCTCACTGCCATCGAATATTTTTATATTATTTCAGCTCCTGTTTCCTTTAGTACAACTGATTATTTGCATTTTAATTCATCACTTCGGAACGAATTTTCTTCATTTTTAACGTTTGCTGCTATATAGGCACAACAGAGGCAGTGAACTAATATCCGAATTTTCAGCTTGTTTATTAGTGCAATTAATCGATTTATATGGGAGAAATACTTTTATTTATTCCCAAATGCCACTGCTGAACTTTATTGGGCTGTTTAACCAATGAACTTTATTGGGCTGTTAACCTCTGAACCATAGAGTTCTATAATAAACTAGAGAGAGCTCTGGCAACTGTACAGTCGCTCAAAAAAGTATCCACACGCTATGGTTGATTACAGAATTCAAAAAAAATATCTGGCAACGATTTTTTTTAGAAATTAGTGATCTGGCAACTTCGTGTCACGATCACTAATTTCTAAAAAAAATCGTTGCCAGATATTTTTTCTGAATTCTGTAATAAACCACAGTGTTTGGATACTTTTTTGAGCGACTGTAGGTGGTCATATTATTTTGATACTAGATCGTGTGGGCTCACTCACGGAAATATTGAGCGTGTGCAGTTACCGTTCACAGCAAACTGGAGCGTCTGCAGTAACTGCAGACGCTTCAGTTTGCTGTGAACGGTAACTGGAGCGTGTACAGTTGCTGTACACGCTCCAGATATTTTTCCTGAATTCTGTAATCACGTGACACGAAGGTTGCCAGATCACTAATTTCTAAAAAAAAATCGTTGCCAGATATTTTTTCTGAATTCTGTAATCAACCATAGTGTTCGGATACTTTTTTGAGCGATTGTACCATGGTTCGCAATCATCGAAATATGTTCAGAACACAACATCGAAGAAGTTGGGGAGGAAGGACGCCAAATTGGGACGGGCAAGTTGGGAAGGAAGGACGCCTGTAATGTATTCTTTAGCGTAGTGATGCCCAAGTTTGTAGTCGTTATATGATACGTTACAATCGTGTTCTGCTGTAGAACGCAAAAATCGTTAAAGTTAGATCTCTTAATTTCTTCTGCTAAATTTATTCAAACTACTTTTTTAAGCAATATTAAACGTAATTCACACGGGGTCAGGGCTTAACACCCCATGAGACGGATGGAGGCCTTTCTAAGCCCTCAGTATCCCCTCTTTGACCGAAGGGGAGGGCAAGGGATTAGTGGAGATAATTCTCAGCTCTGGCACTGTCTAGAAATTATCAAGTAGATACAGATAGGATTCGAACCTGGTGCTCTACCAACCGCATTGTCTCTATTCCAATTACGTTTTGTAGTACACACACACAAAAATAAAATAAAATATCGGTTTATGCAAGTATTTCGAAAATTTTAACAAGCCATGTACATTTTTCACTTAATGCTACATCATACCGGCACCACCAACGGTTTAGGAAATCCGAAACTCCACATATTTATTTTATGTCACAATCTTTTTTTTTTCAGATCTGAGCCAAACCTCTCCCCATCCTCAAGCGATGAATTCACGCTCCTTCAACGTGACAGCGTTACACGGATTCGCTGTCCTTCGACGCATGCTGGACCCATGACAAAAGCGAACCATACGGTGGGACCTTCACTTGCTTACCGACAGTCCTCTTCGCTATTGACCCTGGCCGCCTGCCTGACCTTTGTTCGCAGCGAGGACGGAGCTGCAACCGGGGGTAAGGAGATGATTGTCACGCCGCCATCCGCTGAAAGGCTAGTCACTGATGGATCACGTTTTTATACATCCCGAAGAAGGCCAATTTTCCCTACACCTATATTTTATTTCTGAAGGTTTGCATGGCAGTGATCTCTTTTCACACCAGAGTGGCTCCCTACTGAGAGACTTCAGAGGAACGCCGTGGTTCTCCACCCGAGCGCACATTCCACACTAGCATCCCCCCCTTTCACATCTGACCCTCCCTCACCATTCCTCCTGTATGGCTTTCTTCTCTCCTCCCTCTCCCATTATTCCGATGATGCGTCAGTTCCTGCTCCGGAGAAATGCGCAGTTTGAAAATCCCACAAAAGGTATGCAACGCGTTCAGGTGAGTGACTGCTTCTGACCGAGCTACAGGAGTCCTAAGCAGTATTTGCCGAAGTCGTGCTTGTCGCCACAATAGAGTATTTACTCTTCCAAGTGGGGCTCTGTTGAGCGCATAAAGCACCGCTGTGTTGTCAGAGCAGTGACACTCGAAGGCTTTACGTGAGAGATTACTAAATCTCTGTCCCTATGAACTTTGTCACAAGGCATCATCTTCTTCTCCACCAGTAACTACCATGTGGGAAGTCCTTAGCGCTGAAAAAATAATGCTATTGACTCACATCTGGTGTAATCAAAAAGATGTTCGTTTCAGTAGTAAAGAACCACAGGATGTGTCCTGTAGACATGGAAGTCATGAAAAAATAAGTTGAAAAATTTGATTTTGCCGTGAGTGGGATTCGAACCCACGTCTTCTGGAAACATGCCAGTTATTACTGTTTCCAGGAGACGTAGGTTCGAATCCCACTCATGGTAAAACCAATTTTTTTCAGCTTATTATTTCATGAGAGTTGGGTTGTTTTACCTCTGAGCGGCACTATTTTTGCACACAATGGGCTAAATGGCCAGATCACATGAACCCCGAAGGCTCAGAGAAGGTTGGGGGAGGGGACCCACTGGAACAGATGTTAGGAGATAGATGGTAGCCTCCCGTCAAGGCCATCCAGTGTGTTCTTTAACGTGCACGGGGTATGTCTTTCCCGCACACGGAGCCACGGCTTAATGTCCCATCCGACGGACGGCGGCCTTTCCAAGACCATCGGTGTCCACTACTGACGGTGGGCAGGACGGGGAATTTTGCGGAGATAAATCTCAACGCTGACCCACCTGGGACTCGAACTGGGAATTACAGATTACGAGCCTGGCGCGCTACCGACTGAGCCATCCCCGCCCCTGTTTCATGAGATGTTCGTTTTTTGTGCTAATGCTCATTGCAATCAAAGTGAGATTTTTTCCCCCTTTCGTCGTGTTTAAATTGCTGCTGCTGATCTGAAGACCTCGACACTCATGGAATCTCGATAAAGTCAAAAATTCGATTTTTTTCCAACATTTCACTGACTAAAAGATTTCGCAATCAGTATAATCTAGTATTTACGTACACATTTCGTGCTTTTATTAGTCTAATACCAAATATGATGCGATTTTTGTTCACTACACTAAAATGAACAGATATTTATTTAGGTTTATAAATAAGTTTTTCTTTATTTTTCAGCATGTTCAAATTTATATGCAGTTGTTTTGGGTTGTTTTACCTCTGAGCGGCACTTTTTTTACACACCATGGTCTAAATGGCCAGGTCACAAGGACCTCGAAGGCTCAGAGAAGGTTGGGGGAGGGGACCCACTGCAACAGCTGTTGGGAGACAGATGGTAGCCTCCCGTCAAGGCCATCCAGCGTGTTCTTTAACGTGCACAGGGTATGGCTCTCCCGCACACGGGGCAACGGCTTAACATCCCATCCGACAGACGGCGGCCTTTCCAAGCCCATCGGTGTCCCCTACTGACCGTGGGCAGGGCGGGGAATTTTGCGGAGATAAATATCAACGCTGACCCAGCTGGGACTCGAACCTGGGAACTACAGATTACGAGCCTGGCGCGCTACCGACTGAGCCACCCCCGCCCCTTATATACAGTAAACTTCCGCTTATCCGGCATTTATGGAGAGTGGGAGTTGCCGGTTAGATGAATCTTCCGGTTTCATAAGAAGCATACGATAAATGATACGTAAAGCTTTCGGATCCCGGCTGTACTTTAAGCGATTGAGCCATCCGTAAGAAAATGTACAATCGTTCAAATAAATATCCGAACCCTATGGTTGATTAGAGAATTCAGAAAAAATATCTGGCAACGACACGAAGGTTGCCAGATCACTAATTTCTATAAAAATCGTTGCCAGATATTTTTTCTGAATTCTCTAATCAACCATAATGTTCGGATATTTATTTGAGCGACTGTACACTTCTCCATTATTTTCATCTTCCCATAAAATTCCTTAGCCTTTTCTACTACTATTAGTTCTGACATGCACCTCTTTAACGAGAACATTCATACAACGCCCTATCCAAATCTTCAAATTTAAGGGTATGAAGTGTACGACGCCGTTCTACGCTTTTAACGCTCTCAGATTTCACTAAGAGCTCTTGAAGCTTTCCACTTTGCGCTTTACGTCATCATAGGGGCGGGGGTGGCTCAGTCGGTAGCGCGCCAGGCTCGTAATCTGTATTCCCAGGTTCGAGTCCCAGCTGGGTCAGCGTTGAGATTTATTTCCGCAAAATTCCCCGCCCTGCCCACGGTCAGTAGGGGACACCGATGGGCTTGGAAAGGCCGCCGTCCGTCGGATGGGACGTTAAGCCGTGGTTCCGTGTGCAGGAGAGCCATACCCTGTGCACGTTAAAGAACACGCTGGATGGCCTTGACGGGAGGCTACCATCTGTCTCCCAACAGCTGTTGCAGTGGGTCCCCTTCCCCAACCTTCTCTGAGCCTCCGGGGTCCATGTGACCTGGCCATTTAGCCCATGGTGTGCAAAAAAGTGCCGCTCAGAGGTAACCCAACCCAAAGCTTTACGTCATAGATCGTTGACGAACCAAAGTTGAATTCCTGCATAAATAAAAAGTAAAAATAAATACCCCCTCAAGCAGCTGCTTGCCACAGAGGTCTGACAGGAGCCTGTCAGTTTATATGTCATAGTAGGAGATCTGAGAGGATGGCAGGACCTCAGCTCCTGCATAAACACAATGTGATTTGCAGTCTTTCGCATATTTCAGTTTTTTTGCTTCAAAGTTAAAACAACATGTTTTCGCTTTAGTCCTTGTTTGGTATTCTGCTTTGATAGCATTACAAATTGAGTGATGCAAGATTCCCGATAAGCAGAGCAAACACGATCACAAAATCAACTACCTGCTACTTTAATGGCAGTCATGGAACTAGAGTGCATAGCGTGTCATAATGTGAATGTAACAATGCGTGAAAGACGACGGTATCAGGAAAAATTATCACGTGCATTGGAATCTGCCATACCAAGTTAAATTTGAAATTTATACCAGTTGCATGAGAATTCCAGATGCTTGAGTACCAGATAACCAGGAGTTTACTATAATGGATTTTAAATTTTCTATTTTTGCATTTCTGCAATTCAATTTATTTAACCAGCTTATGTATTTAACCTGCTGCATAATGAATATACATTTTTCCTATTTGTAAGTTGCAAATGTTTTGTATAGTTAAACACATTCACTCCTGGACTCCTGGATTCCTTTTGCCCCTAAGTCCTCTCGAATCTTTCGCTCTTAGGGCCACCAGATACCTTAATTTGTCATTGAGATTAATGTTTAAAGAATGTTCATGAACTGGCATTCATCATTTCTGGTTCATGCATGCATAAAGAAAGGATACGCACAATGTTAGTTGTTAGTTAGATTTATGTCTATAGTTAACACCTGAAGGCCATTTCCAGGTTCGAGTCCCAGCTGGGTCAGCGTTGAGATTTATCTCCGCAAAATTCCCCGCCCTGCCCACGGTCAGTAGGGGACACTGATGGGCTTGGAAAGGCTGCCGTCCGTCGTATGGGACGTTAAACCATGGCCCCGTGTGCGGGAGAGCCATACCCTGTGCACGCTAAAGAACATGCTGGATGGCCTTGACGGGAGGCTATCATCTGTCTCCTAACAGCTGTTCATTAGGTCCCTTCCCCCAACCTCTGAGCCTTCAGCGTCCTTGTGACCTGGCCATTTATCCATGGTGTGCAAAAAAATGCCGCTCAGAGGTAAACCAAACCAAACCAAACCTGAAGGCCGACCATTGTCATTTACCCAATGTGTGTCAAAAGTCATGTTTTGAGGAGCACCGAAAGGGGAGGAGAGACAAAATTAGAATTTGCCCCCTCCCCCCCCTCCCCCCCAAAAAACAAAAAAAAACAAAAAAACTCCAGATTTATACAGATCCTCAAAGTTTATATTTAGCCTTAAAAATCTATACACTATTAGGAGATTAAAAAAAAACATTTAAGTGAGAGTCCAGCAAATGCAACTATTACAATCTTCAGATAAATATTACCCACAAATCTTAACTCTTTCAGAAGCTTTCTAAAATTCAACTTTTTTTTTTTCATATTGATCAGATTTCTTTTTTGAATTTAACTTTTTCAAACTGGTCCGCTTTTTCGGATAAAATTTAATTTTTTTTTATACCGACAACAATTTGTCCTTTAAATAGGAATAATTGCTGCCGAGGCTATGCGTACATTTTAAAAAGAAGATTTCTGAAGCAAATGGAGATACTCAGAAGATCAATGTTCTCGCAAATCCACCGTTTGTATTTTAGTTTTTAAACAAAGTTCAGTTTTTATAAGTGAAAAATGAAAGTTTAGCATACTTACACACGCCTACTTATATTCTTAGATCCTTAATCAACTAAAAATCACAGTTCAGGATTTCAGACTAAGACACAATTCCCAAAATGAATGTTACAGAAACTTGCGAAATTCAATTTACAGATTGGGAAAAATGTATACTGCCCACCAGTCTCAAATATATAAAAAAAAAAATAAATACCCCCTCAAGCAGCTGCTTGCCACAGAGGTCTGACAGGAGCCTCTCAGTTTATATGCCATAGTAGAAGATCTGAGCGGATGGCAGGACCTCAGCAGAAAAACGACACATACATCCATGCCTGATCCGGGGCTCGAACCCAGGTCCCTTAGATCAGTAGCCAAGCGCGCTAACCACTCGGCCATGGGACAGACCTCAAATATATAAATATATAATAATTGCGATTCTTTATCTGTGTTTATTAATATATTCAGTGTTGGATTAAAGTATGTTCTGTATTACTTCTTAACAGTTTGCAACCATAGATCGCAGGAATCAAACGTTCCAGATTCACGTGTTACAACTTTAGGAAGAGTTGGGAAAAGTTGTATTAGATTATCTGCAATTAGGTAACGTATTATGGGGTATCGAGAATAAAACATTATCAAGAAAATAAGCTTTTAGTGAAGGTGTTTTATTTACTTTATTCATTGATTACATCCTTTGCAACTGTGAGCAGCACTAGTGGATATACAAAGAGCTAAATAGACAGGTTAGAAGGGCTCAGAGCTGGAGATAGGAAAGCCTCCTGCCAAAGTCATCAAACATGTTCCTTAATATGCTCAGAGTATGATTCTTGCACATAGAATCACGGCTTAATGTCCCATCGGACATGGCAAGATTAGCATAATGACCATCCCGCCATGACAGGGGGCATACCCTCAGAGAAGGCCTCACTTTTAAGGAGGGAAAGTATTAAAGACTTTTGAGAAAGATTCTAGTTAAAAAGAAAAAGAAGCGGAGAGAAGAGGGAACGACAAATTTGAAAGTACGGAAGGCGTTCAAAAAGTTCTTCACACATGTCCGTAGATTTGCACTCGTTCCTCTGAAGTTAACGAGTTACCAATTGTTTGAAAGCTTGTCTAAACTTGTCAATACGCGTTAAAAACAAAAGGCCGTATCATCATTTCTCTTTTTGCTGACTGCGCGTAAAGTTCGGTCTGAGAAATCTGTGCGTTGTTGCTATGGAGCCTACTAAAGACAGGGTAAGATTTTACATTTTGACAAAGATGCAGCTTGGGGCGAAAAAAAATCATGCCGATTTATCACAAGTATATGGAGATCATGCCTCTTCACATGGCACTGTTACGGGGTGAATGCGAAAATTCAGAGAAAGATGGCGAAAGATGGCAGAGCTTCGAATACCTCCCTTGTGCACGAACGCAGGATTTACAAATCATCAGACCTAAATCCAATTGAGCATATGTTGGATTCATATTGCAGAATATTCAGTCATCAGCCCCTGCCCGAGCTCTCCATGAACTCGGATCTGCTCTTGGGGAGGAGTGGGCTTTATCACCAAAAAAGAGTGCAAAAAATCACAACAGTATTGTTGGTTGCACGGTTGACCATAAACCTCATTAAGATTTCATGCTTCCTAATTCCAAAACATCCATTAAGGGAACTCATTTCCCTCATATGCAGCACTCATGAATATTTACACGATTTCTCATTATCACATTTCCTATCAGTCATGTCAAATACCTTTCCATACGATTTTATTTGTATTTGCTGCAAACAGTTTTGTGTTAGCTCGGTGTTAGTGATCAAAGGGGCTTGTGTTCGAGCTCCGATAAGGCACAGGAGCGCTCATAAGAGTCTCAAGCCTGGAGGGAACCATTGACGGACTTATGGAACATTTTGTAGTCTAGAAATGACACTCTCAACTTTACTAATGGATTATTTAGCAATCGATATCATTTTAAACAACTTGTCAGTTGGTCTCTGGGATAATGAGGGTATTAGGGATTTTTCTCCTGAAAAAGAAAATGGCAATCCAAACCTTGTACTTCTAATTCCTTCAGGAACAAAAAATGACTAAAAAGAAAAGAAAAAATATTCCCAAATCTTTTGAAGGAGGACATACCCCCCCTAAACCCCCCGCTTAGAACCTCCACTGATTAAGACACGAATGTTATAGAGATACGATATATAAAGACACGAAATTTATAATTCAACTGACAATATGTTAAAATTTGATGCAGAGTTTATCATTTAACCGAAAATAAGATACTATCCAGAGCTAAAATATGCAAGTAGCAGATTTACCCGGCCTTACTCGGGTCTGAAACTCTTTAAAATATAGAGTAGATTGCACTCCCCATATTGCAAGCTTTCATTTGTCATAAAAATCGTTATGAACCCCCCCCCCCCCCCCTCGTTTAATTTTTCTCGCTTTTTTAGGGAGTTATAGAAATGGATGTATTTCGAGATACCTTATGAATATCCCACGTTAGAAGTTTCTAAATCAAACAACGAAATTGCCTCGCTCAGATAATCAAACTTTTCAAATCATTTCGTACCCACCAGAGAGGAGCGGGGGTGGCTCAGACGGTAGCGCGCCAGGCTCGTAATCTGTAGTTCCCAGGCTCGCGTAGTTCCAGGTAGTTCCAGGTAGCGCGCCAGGCTCGTAATCTGTAGTTCCAGGTTCCCAGATGGGTCAGCGTCGAGATTTATCTGCGCAAAATTCCCCGCCCTGCCCACGGTCAGTAGGGGACACCGATGGGCTTGGAAAGGCCGCCGTCCGTCTGATGGGTCGTTAAGCCGTGGCCTCGTGTGCGGGAGAGCCATACCCTGTGCACGTTAAAGAACACGCTGGATGGCCTTGACGGGAGGCTACCATCTGTCTCCCAACAGCTGTTCCAGTGGGTCCCCTCCCCCAACCTTCTCTGAGCCTTCGGGGTCCATGTGACCTGGCCATTTAGCCCATGGTGTGCAAAAAAGTGCCGCTCAGAGGTAAAATAACCCAAACTACAACAACCCACCAGAGACCCTCGGACACAATTTGCCCAGGTATATGTAACTTTATACAAAAAGGAAATTAAATATGGTCTGAGATGTCCAAAAAATTATATACATACTACGAAAAAATTATTATTATGGAAAAACATTATTTATTACTTGACATATTAAAACTTTTATTAATTAAATATGTGATATATACGTTTATTTACTTTTACATATTTTTCAGTTCCGATACGAATTCTTAGTTTTTGAAGTTTTATTTCAACAAAAAATCTCGAGGTCCACTCGTGTTTAATTTGAACGACTTCAGTATCCACGGACGCTTGCTCTATTAACCCAACTAACTGAGCAATGAGTTTATCACGCGAAATTTGAAGTTATTTTGAATAGCTTTGAACATTAAACGTTTAATCACGCGAAATCAGAAATTAGTTTAGTTTGATGTATTCCTTTTTTCAAATTTATTGGTGGCAAAAATTATTTTGAATAACTTTTCACCGTTAATACTAAGTCTATGAGGATTTTGAGAAATTCAATTTTGGCTGACCCCAGCTGGTTCGCAAATAGCCTATATTCTTCCTCTGGGTTAAGGAAACGTTCATGCAGAGTTTGGAGTCCAGCTCTTCTGAGGGCCGAGTGCGTAAGCCGACAGACACAAAAACAAAAAAGTTTTCTTCTTTATATATTAGATCAGTGGTTCTCAACCTTTATGCTTCACGTACCCCCTGGAAATGTGTATGTAACTGGCGTACCCCTTATATAGATAGATAAAACTATAGTTATAGTATAATAATGCCAACTTAGCGACTTTACTAGATAAGCGATTTTTGAGCTCTCACGGCGTACCCCAAAACATTTTACTGTATTAGATGATATAAATAAAAAATAAATACCCCCTCAAGCAGCTGCTTGCCACAGAGGTCTGACAGGAGCCTGTCAGTTTATGTGCCATAGTAGAAGGTCTGTGAGGATGGCAGGACCTCAGCAGAGAAACGACACATACATCCATGCCTTAGCCCGGGGCTCGAACCCAGGTCCTTTAGATCAGTAGCCAAGTGCGCCAACCACTCGGCCACGGGACGGCTATTAAATGATACTTTTAATTATTTCAATTTAGTATTTCACTGTCTGGGATGTATTTGTTACTCTTTGTATTTCACTAAATTTTCAATTAAAGTTGACAATGCTGTAATATATCAAAATATTTTGATCAGTTTTAACATCGATTCTGTTAATTAAGCAAATTGACATCAACAACATATTTTAAATAACAAATTTTGTTTGAGCTATTTTTACTCGGAGAAAAAAGAGCTAATTTTCTACTACACAAAGGGCATTGCCATTTTTTTTAAGAGTTGTCTTCTACACTTCTTGTCAAAAAACTATAATGGAAACAAATATACAAAAGACTAAAAAAAATTACAATGACCTACGACAGTTCCTTTCTTTGCCATCGTTGTTTTGAAATGGAAAAGTGCTACAATTAAGAAAGTGAGCTCCAAGCTATGTGCAAAAAGGAGATGCTCGAACAAGTCAGGTGTTCTGCCGTAAGGTATTTGGCTTCAGCTCACCGCAGTGGACGTTTTGTTCGGGCCAGAGCGAGGCGGAGGACAAGGCCGGGGAGGCCGCTGACACACAGCGGGATATCATGCAACATCTCGCCTCACTGTGTTTGTGTGTTTTCGAGTCTTTGGGAGTCGCAAGTGGCCATTTTACTGCTTCTGTTAATCTCATTGCTTCACTGACTGCTTGGTCTCTGACTCTGTTTGCTTTGGATATCCAGCAGACAAGCCACTTCGAGGGACCAAGGTCACCAAATGACCCGTCTTTTCCTCCTACGCCGAACGAAACCCTCCCGCTGTATTCTGTGGGAAATTCATAGAGTGGAATTCAAACAGCGCACGGAATTCAAGATCATTTTGTGTCCCTGTTTGACTTCCAGCTTAAGGTTAGAGAGAAAGTTTTTATAAAGCCTGGTTTCGCAAACAAGTTGATGAACGATGCTTGCTTGTTGCTGCAAATCATCGACTTTGCCAATTTATCGCCATAAATTATTTTAAGCCTTTTCTCGTTTATTGAATGAGGAATCACAAATGTATGTGCTGATTACAGTTTCAATACAAATCTTTTTTTAACGCATTTAATGTTAGAGAAAGAATGAATAATATTGAAGAGATTTTTGCTGTAATTATATGGGAACTGTAGATCTCATTATGTCGTTAAGTGAATAAGTATCTGTTTAGTTAACCACTAGTACGATGCATAAAACTAGACTAGGACTTGTGCAAGTATAAAACTTGATATTTCGTCAAGTTTAACGATAATGCACTATTAAAGCTGTAAAAAAAAATAAATACCCCCTCAAGCACCTGCTTGCCACAGAGGTCTTGACAGGAGCCTGTTAGTTTATATGCCACAGTAGAAGGTCTGTGAGGATTGCAGGACCTCAGCAGAAAAACAATGCAAATGTCCATGCCTTAATCGTGGCTCGAATCCAGGTTCCTTAGATCAGTAGCCAAGCACGCTAGCCACTCGGCCACGGGACTTAGGTCAATTCAAAGGTAAACACCTGCATTGGCTAAATACTTTCCCCAAATACATGGTTGGGTTGTTTTACCTCTGAGCGGCACTTTTTTGCACACCATGGGCTAAATGGCCAGGTCACAAGGACCCCGAAGGCTCAGAGAAGGTTGGGGGAGGGGACCCACTGGAACAGCTGTTGGGAGACAGATGGTAGCCTCCCGTGAAGGCCATCCAGCGTGTTCTTTAACGTGCGCAGGGTATGGCTCTCCGGCACACGGGGCCACGGCTTAACGTCCCATCCGACGGAAGGCGGCCTTTCCAAGCCCATCGGTGTCCCCTACTGACCGTGGGCAAGGCTGGGAATTTTGCGGAGATAAATCTCAACGCTGACCTAGCTGGGACTCGAACCTGGGAACTACAGATTACGAGCCTGGCGCGCTACCGATTGAGCCACCCCCGCCCCAAATACATGGTTATAAATACCTTCAGACACTCTTTTAGAATATTGACAAAGTCTACAGTTCTTCAGAACAGAGTTGAACAGAGAACAGATGTGCATTTGAAGGTTCCTCGTTTCAAGATGTGACACAGTACTTATTTAGTTCTTGATACAACGTGTAGTATAATTTCAGTATTTCACAAAAAGTCCGATTGCGCGATTGTAGTTCCTTCTGTTTTTTATTATCTACTATTAAATGTCGAAGGGCTATGAAATTAAAAAAGCATTATCGCTAAACTTCGAAATATTAAGTAAAAAGCTGTGAAATTATTTTGCTTAAAGAAATAATTTGTTTAAACAACTATTGCTATAAAACTTGACATAGAAATTAATATTTAGATTAGTTCAAAGTATTAAGAGTTTCACAGGGTGGCTCAGTCGGTAGCGCGCCAGGCTCGTAATCTGTAGTTCCCAGGTTAGAGTCCCAGCTGGGTCAGCGTTGAGATTTATTTCCGCAAAATTCCCCGCCCTGCCCACGGTCAGTAGGGGACGCCGACAGGTTTGGAAAGGCCGTCGTCCGTCAGATGGGACGTTAAGCCGTGTTCCGTGTGTGGGAGAGCCATACCCTGTGCACGTTAAAGAACACGCTGGATGGCCTTGACGGGAGGCTACCATCTGTCTCCCAACAACTGTTCCAGTGGGTCCCCTCCCCCAACCTTCTCTGAGCCTTCGGGGTCCATGTGACCTGGCCATTTAGCCCATGGTGTGCAAAAAAAGTGCCGCTCAGAGGTAAAACAACCCAACCCAAAATTAAGAGTTTCATAGTCTGCAGGCGACAATTAAACTTCTATATTCTATAAATAACAAAATAAATTACTTCTCAAGAAGCTTCATGTTACCCAGATCTAAGAAGCCTATTAATATAACACGCCTTAGAGGAGATCTGCGAGGAAACCAATACCTTAGCAGAAAGATAACATAGAACAGTAGCGACTCATGAGTTTCTAAATAGGTGGGGCCAGCATAATAATATATACAGAGGAACCAACTGTGCAGGGGCGGTGATGGCTACGGTGGTAGTGTGCAACATCGACAATTTCCTCCCCTAATCCCAATTCTGTCATCGGTGAAGAAAGGAACATCGATTGGAAAAAATAAATACCCACTCAAGCAGCTGCTGCCACAGAGGTCTGACAGGAGCCTGTCAGTTTATATGCCAAATTAGAAGGTCTAAGAGGATGGCAGGACCTCAGCAGAAAACAACACATACGGGGCTCGAACCCAGGTCCCTTAGATCACTAGCCAAGAGCGCTAAAGAGGATGGCAGGACCTCAGCAGAAAACAACACATACGGGACTCGAACCCAGGTCCCTTAGATCACTAGCCAAGAGCGCTAACCACTCGGCCGCGCAAAGAACATATATATGTATGGATAATAAAATTTCATATATATATATTGTAGCTTGCACGTACTCCAGGATTCAGTTTCAGGATTAGCCTTTCTTCTTGTAATATTTCGCTCTCATAATTAAAGCACTCAAGACAGTTTCGAGTGTTACTTCACTAAATGCTTATTGAAATTAGACGAACAGGATATTTTAGGGAGCACATATCCATGTAAAATGCTATTTTTATTATTTATTCCAGTAAGGAGTTTAATGTTTTAATATATGTATTACAGAAATGTTGGTGGGGATAGCCGCCCCTAATGAGGAGCCGCCACTGGAAAAGAAATATCTACACCTTATCCGGGGCTAGAACCCAGGTCCCTGTGATAATAGCGATGCACATTAACCACCTTATATGACAATGTAATTTCAAGGACTTAGGTAACAGCGTAATTTTGGGATTCAAAGTGGGATGTAAATTTGGGGTCCGAGGTTGCAGGGTAAATTTTAAGGCCTCAGGATGCAGTGTAAATGTAGATGATATGAGACAACAAAATAGCTTTGGAGCTCTTCAGATAGCAATCTAATTTTAGAGCCTTAAGTGGCAGTGAAATTTTTTAGACTTTAGAAGACTCTTTTTGCTGCTCTAGGTGACAGTGTAATTCTCGATCTCTAGACGAGCGTCATCAGGCCATTCCAAACGATCCGGACCAACATCATCAGGCCGCTTCAAATAATCTAGATTGGTTTGGGTTGTTTTACCTCTGAGCGGCACATTTTTGTACACCATGGGCTAAATGACCAGGTCACATGGACCCCGAAGGCTCAGAGATGGTTGGGGAAGGGGACCCACTGGAACAGCTACTGGGAGACAGATGGTAGCCTCCCGTCAAGGCCATCCAGCGTGTTCTTTAACGTGCACAGGGTATGACTCTCCCGCATACGGAGTCACGGCTTAATCATCCATCCGACGGACGGCGGCCTTTCCAAGTCCATCGGTTTTCCCTACTGACCGTGGGCAGGGGGGGGGGAATTTTGCGGAGATAAATCTCAACGCTGACCCACTGGGACTCGAACCTGGGAACTACAGATTACGAGCCTGGCGCGCTACCGACTGAAATTAGTGGTCTGGCAACTTCGTGTCACGTGACACGAAGTTGCCAGACCACTAATTTCTAAAAAAAATCGTTGCCAGATATTTTTTCTGAATTCTGTTATCAACCATAGTGTTCGGATACTTTTTTGAGCGACTGTAGGTGGTCATATTATTTTGATACTAGATCGAGTGGGCTCACTCACGGAAATATTGAGCGTGTGCAGTTACCGTTCACAGCAAACTGGAGCGTGTGCAGTAACTGCACACGCTCCAGTTTGCTGTGAATGGTAACTGGAGCGTGTACAGTTGCTGTACACGCTCCAGATATTTTTCCTGAATTCTGTAATCACGTGACACGAAGGTTGCCAGATCACTAATTTCTAAAAAAATCGTTGCGAGATATTTTTCTCGCAACGAAGAATTTTGTAATCAACCATAGTGTTCGGAGACTTTTTTGAGCGACTGTACAGTGTACACCTATCAGGAGACAGATGGAAATCACCCGTATGTCTATCCAGCGGGTTTACTCGCGGAGGACATGGCTCTCTTGAACACATGGTCGTGCCAAGTGTGGTCCTTGTTCTGCCTTTTGAGCACCTCTGTTATCTGGCCGGGATCTTAAAATAAAATAAAAACTGGGGGGAGCCGAAACAGCGTTCCGGTGTATACAATTTATTCTCCCGTTTTAGTGGTCTTTAAAAACCTTTTTGAAAAATATGTGTAATGCATATATTAAATATTTTTTGCCTCCGTTCTGATTACTAGAATTCTCAAAGTTAGGGGGGGGGGGGTATGGGGTTGTTGTTGGGTTGGGTTGGTAGCTCTGAGCGGCACTTTTTTGCACACCATGGGCTAAATGGCCAGGTCACATGGACCCCGAAGGCTCAGAGAAGGTTGGGGGAGGGGACCCACTGAAACAGCTGTTGGGAGACAGATGGTAGCCTCCCGTCAAGGCCATCCAGCGTGTTCTTTAACTTGCACAGGATGTGGCTCTCCAGCACACGGGACCACGGCTTAACGTCCCATCCGACGGACGGAGGCCTTTCCAAGCCTATCGGTGTCCCCTACTGACCGTGGGCAGGGCGGGGAATTTTGCGGAGATAAATCTCAACGCTGACCCAGCTGGGACTCGAACCTGGGAACTACAGATTACGAGCCTGGCCCGCTACCGACTGAGCACCCCCGCCCCGGGGGTATGGGGAGGGGCCATGGTCCGTAGATCCAGCTTTGTTTGCTAAAGAGTTAAAAAAAAATGCAATACCTGTTAACTTGCATATTATTAAGTTCTCTGTCAGATAGCAGAAAATAAATTAACGCTTCCATTTGCTCTCGATTTTGCAATATTCAGCTCTTCAATTCTATTTAACTTTAGAAACGTTAATAGATTCAGCGAGGTTGGCGTTTTGCCATTCAACAGCTGTGGTATCGCCAAAAGAAAGAATCACTGCAAAACTAAAACCATTTCTTTGGAAAATGTTTGATCACGATGAAATCCCTCAAGTCGACGATACCCTCCACTGACAGGTGTGATGTCCCCCCCCCCCCCCCACCCTCATGTCATTACCCTCTACTTGTCTCCAATGATTTGTTATCGGCTGGCTAGGCCAAGAATTGATGGCAGTTCCAATTACGGGCCATGTTCCCGGCGACCAATCCATGAACGACCTAGCACCATCTGCTGCTCACCATTTCATCTCGTTGTTTTAATATGTCATACAAAACTCACAACGCTTTCAGAAGTTTTTCACCGATTTCTGACAGATGGACATTTGTTTTCCCTCTGCCGCGATTCTGTGGGAAGGTCATCCCGCCCGGCGGCTGGCTGGCTGACTGCGGGATGGCGTGCCTTGTGAATAGATTAATTGTCGGCGTCATGGCATAATGCAATTATTGAAAAAACTGATCGATTACATGTGTCTGCTGTACGGCGATGCACGGCGAGAAAACTGGAGGAGGTCACTTCTTCCGAATCATGTCAAATTATCATTCTTAACGGAAGAGTGAGAGGGTGCGGGGCGGGGGGGGGGGAGATGTCACTGTGAGAAGAAGCTTCTCCTTTGTAATTTCGTGATGAATGATTCTCCAATTGAACTGCTTCTGAATTAATCGAAAATGCGCAGGATTTCTTTTCCCTTCATGTCGTTTTCTGTTGGATCGCAGAAATCTAAACATACGAAGGTAGAAGCTAAGTAAAACGTTTGATTCATCTCTCCTAAATATTGCAATTAATAACATTTAATTAAAAGTCAATAAGTGCTGGTGAGAGGCTGAGAAGAGCGTAGAATAATTGATTTAAGACCAATTTTTTTTTTTTGGAGGGGTGGGGGGGGGGACAAACATTCGTATTTGGTCTATTATTAGCTCACTAAACTGCAGTCTTCGGGATTAAGTTTTAAGTAAAGGTTGGGTTGTTTTACTTCTGAGTGGCACGTTTTTGAACACAATGGGCTAAAGTGTCAGGTTACATGGACCCCGAGCACCCAGAAAAGGTTAGAGGGAGGGGACCCACTGGACCGCTGTTAGGAGACAGATGGTAGCTTCCGTCAAGGTCATCCATCGTGTTCTTTTGTGTGCACAGGATATGGCTCTCACGCACACGGGTTCATGGCTTAATATCCCATCCGACGGACGGGGACCTTTTTGAGCCCATCGATATCCTCTATTGACCGAGGGCAGGGCAAGGAGTTTTGCGGAGATAAATCTCAACTCTGGCCCAGCTGGGACTCGAACCTAGAAACTGCAGATTGCGATCTTGGAGCGCTACCGACTCAGTCACCATCCTCCCCCGTTTTTGAGTAAGGTATGAATTTACAATTTCTTCCTTCCGAAGATTCATCCCCTTGTTGGGTTGTTTTATCTGTGAGCTGCACTCTTTGGCAGGAAATGCGATAAATGTCCAGGTCCCACTGACCCCAAGGGCTCAGAGAAGTTTGGTGAAAAGGGGACCACTGGGTCCCCTTTTCACCAAACTTCTCTGAGCCCTTGGACCCCAAAAAAATGGACCCCCAAAAAAAACAACAAAAAAAAAATCCAGTGGGTCCCCTCCCCTTTTTTTGGGGGGGGGGGTCCATGTGACCTGGCCATTTAGCCCACGGTGTGCAAAAAAGTGCCGCTCAGAGATAAAACAACCCAACCCATAAAGAGGGGACAAGATTACTTTGTTCCCTCTTTATACACTCGTCAGTATGAGACACTGATAGGACTGGAAGGGCCAACGTCCTTTGCCTGGATCGTAAAGCCGTGACCCCGTGTGGTGTGTAGGAGAGTCATATCCTTTTTATGTTAAAGAACATCTGGATGGCTTTGACCGACATCTAGGGGCGGGGGAGGGGGGGGGGGAGCTCAGTCGATAGCGCGCCAGACTCGTAATCTGCAGTTCCCAGGTGTTCGAGTCCCAGCTTGACCATCGTTGAGATTTATCTCCGCATAATTCCCTGCTCTCACCACGGTCAGTAGGGGACACGGATGGGACCTTAAGCCGTGGCCCGTGTGCGAGAGAGCCATACTCTGTGGACGTTAAAGATCATGTTGAATGGCCTTGACGGAAGGCTACCATCTGTAGCCCAACAGCAATCCAGTGGGTCCCCTCCCCAAAACTGCTCTGAGCTTTCGGGGTCCTTGTGACATGGCCATTTAGCCCATTGTATGCAAAAAAAGGGTCTCTCAAAGGAAAACAACAGAACAAAACAAGCATGTTTTGTCATATTTGAACTTGCAGGTTAACGAACGACATATTTTTTTTTTCTTAATGGGACTTTTCAAACCCAGATTCTTCCTTATTCTCTCAAAATAAGCTTATGGTTTCCTAATTGCCGTCCAGTGGATCCCCCTGCTCCAGCCTTCTCAAAATAAGCTTATGGTTTCCTAATTGCTGTCCAGTGGATCCCCCTGCTCCAGCCTTCTCAAAATAAGCTTATGGTTTCCTAATTGCCGTCCAGTGGATCCCCCTGCTCCAGCCTTCTCAAAATAAGCTTATGGTTTCCTAATTGCTGTCCAGTGGATCCCCCTGCTCCAGCCTTCTCAAAATAAGCTTATGGTTTCCTAATTGCCGTCCAGTGGATCCCCCTGCTCCAGCCTTCTCAAAATAAGCTTATGGTTTCCTAATTGCTGTCCAGTGGATCCCGCTGCTCTAACCTTCTCAAAATAAGCTTATGGTTTCCTAATTGCTGTCCAGTGGATCCCCCTGCTCCAGCCTTCTCAAAATAAGCTTATGGTTTCCTAATTGCTGTCCAGTGGATCCCCCTGCTCCAGTGGATCCCCCTGCTCCAGCCTTCTCAAAATAAGCTTATTGTTTCCGTGTAAATGTCGAGAATAACACTAAAGCGTTGATGGTATTCTTTTCAAATATTGTTCTGACCAGTAATAACCTTTTTAATGCCAAAAGGAACGAAAGTGGGCTCAGTCAATAGTCTTGTAATATGACTTTTCCAAATTCGAGTTTCCACTATACTTGGATTGAGATCTTCCTCTATTAATCCCTGTTCTATCCTAGGATGAGAAAAAGGGAAACCGATGTGTTTGGAAAGGTGCCGGTCCACCTGACGTTAATCGTGGCACCGCTCCCAATACTGAATATTCTATTATGTTAAAGAAGGCTTTGGATGGCCTTGATCTTTGTATGGCCTTTCATCTCTCTCCTGATTGTTCTCCAGTGGAAACCTTCTCTAAGCCACTGGGGGTCCTCGTGATTGGGCCGTTAAGTTCTTTGTCTGAAAAAAAAAAGTACCTTTCAATGGTAAAGCAACAAAACTTTAATTCCAAAATATTTTGACTTCCAAATTTACAAAGAATTTTCAGTCTAATTAGTAATGGCATCTTTGAAAGTGTAATTTTTTAAATATAAATCAATCACAGAAAAAAAAAATTGTGCGAAATTTTTTACGAGTAGCGATTTCATACACATCGAATGGCTTGTTTTAGTAATTATTAATTTCACTTATCCTTCGGCAAGTTTATGTCAAAGTCAGGAATATATTAAGTTTACTTTCATGAAATTCATCACGAAATGCTTGTCCTTCACTGCATCAGATCTCCATCTTCTCTCCTCTTCACACCTGCAGCTGTGTTTTGCTAATGCCCCTCAGCCACACACATCGCAATAATTACCTCTCTCACATTCCAATATTTCTCCACCTCGCCATCATCAGTAACCAGCGACACTCACTAAGCACATGAATGTTGTAATTCCGCTTGTAATTTTCCTTTAAGAGATTTACCTTTATGTTTGCGCTCGGTGTTTTTCTTCAAACGTCAAAATCAAGAGGAAAGAAAAATAACGTTGTACTTAGTGGTCCTGCTGCTGGAATTCGTTCTGTCAGGAGCGAACCAAGGCAAGCGCACGTGTTCGGGTTCCCGCGGGCCCGGAAAGGGGTGAATGTTGGAGGGGGAAGGCGAGTAGTAAGAGGGAGGAGTCGAGGGCTAGGGGGGTGAGTCTGTGGGCGGGGTTGAGTAGCTGTGCAGGTGTGAAAACCCCAATGATGTGACGCCCCGGCCAGAACACCTGGGGAGCAGGGACACCGCAGTGACGGACAGGAGAACGCCAATTTATTTCAGTGGTGCTTTCAACTGCGGCCGCATCGCCCGAGGGCAGGTAACGGGGTGTCTGTGGCTCCTCGCCGCCCAGCTGGCCTCCCGCTGTGCTCCGAATTGGGGCTGCTGGCAATGGCTGTCACAGGTACATCGTGGCCGATTCCTTCTGCAAATGGAATGGAACCATCGTGACGGAATACAAAGGCAAACCGATCTCATCGTCTCGTGTCACGTAGTTCAAGAAGTTACTCAGCTCATTGCCGACTGGACGCCGAAGACAAAAAAAATACTTCGTCTCATTCAGCTAGTACTCGATTATGGAAAGAAAAAGTATCTGTGATCTTTGCTCAGATAATTTTGATAATTTTTTCCAGCGCGCTTGGCTACTGATCTACGGGACCTGGGTTCGAGCCCCGGGTAAGGCATGGATGGCCCCGGGTAAGGTTCGTGTTGTTTTCTGCTGAGGTCTTGCCATCCTCTCAGATCTTCTACTGTGGCATATAAACTGACAGGTCCCTGTCAGACCTCTGTGGCAAGGAGCTGCTTGAGGGGGTATTTATTTTTTAGTCGTCCCATGGCCGAGTGGTTAGCACGCTTGGCTACTGATCTAAGGAACCTGGGTTCGAGCCCCGGGTAAGGCATGGTTGTGTGTATTGTTTCTCTGCTGAGGGCCTGCCATCCTCACAGATCTTCTACTATGGCATATAAACTGACAGGCTCCTGTCAGACCTCTGTGGCAAGCAGCTGCTCGAGGGGGTATTTATTTTTTATTTTATTTTGCTAGAACGATTTGAAGTGATGACCTTCTGGCCATCCCTTTTCATCACGGGAATTTCAGTAGACTCAAGCGTGCCCATCTATTAATAGGAAGAACCTGTCATATTAATGATCCTTGTTTTGTAGATGTTATCCTCTATTATTTATCCTATTCGACAAACCGTTAGCGAACTTAGCTGGGGAGCTTGGTGATCTGGGTTCGAGTCGTGAATGAGGTATAGATGTCTTTTTTTTCTCATGTACCTTTCTGCTGAGGTTTCAGGTGACTTCTCTGAAGCGCATTATATATTTTCCATCGTAAAAAAAAAGGATGTCTGAAGAGATTTTTTTATGGCTAGAGGAAAAACTTGCGATGTTTCTTCCCTTGACTGGGTGGTTAGCGGGCTTGGCTATTGATCACAGGGATCTGGGTTCGAGCTGCCGTTTGAGGGATTATTATATTCATGCAAATTATAATTTTTTGTGCTCTTATTTTAAAAGCTAACACTATTTGTATTTAACGTATAAATGATGTTTATTACATTTTTTTTAATAATGAAAATAGTAGGTTTCATTTTTTATACTTTTATTACACATAGTCAAAAAATAAAGACCCTCTTAAGAGCTGCTTGTCACAAAGGTCTGACAGGAGACTTTTAGTTTAATACGGCATAATGCAGTGATTCTAAACCTTTTATACTTCACGAACCGCTGGAAATGTGTATGTAACTGGCGTATTCCTTGTATCGATAGATAAAGCTATAGTTATAGTATAACAATGGTTATTTTTATTTTGTTACTAGATCTAGTGACTTTTGAGCTCTCATGGCGTACCCCAAAATATTTTACCGCGTACCCCACGTTGTGAACCCCTAGCATAGTAGATCTGTGAGGATGACGTCATCATCATCCTCAAGCAGCCATGGGCTACGGAGGTCCAACCAGACCGTGTGATTTAGTTCTCCAAGCATATCTGTCCTGAGCTACATCTATTACATCCGGCCACTGCACACCAATTCTAACAAGGTCCTGTTTGACATTGTCTGCCCACCGCATCCTAGGTCTCCCCCTCTTTCTGAGGCCTTTAGGCACACTGTTCATAACCCTATTCGCCAATCTATAATTATCCATACGGGCAACATGACCAAACCAGCGGAGTCTCTGTCTGCACAATATGCTGCTTAAAGGAGGTTGCAGACTCTTTTGCCTAACCTCATCATTAGTTATAAAGCTAAACCACCTAATACCCAAGACACTACGTAAGCATCTAGAATCAAAAGCATCTAGTCTCCTGTTATCTTGTTTACAAAGTGTCCAAGTTTCACTACCATAACTAACCCTAGAAAGAACCAAACTATTATACAGTCTAATTTTAGTCTTTAGGTGTATACGCCTATTTCTCCACAATCTCCATAAATTCTTAAAAGTCCCGGCAGCAATCCCTATTCGTCTGTTAATCTCATGCCGCACATCACCAGTATCTGTTACGTAGTTCCCAAGGTAATTAAACTGTGACACCTGCTCCAGACTGCAACCATTCAGATTAACTGAATCACAACCTGCCTGACCAATTTTCATCACTTTAGTTTTCTCTCTGTTTATAACCAAACCTACTCTACTACCAGTTTCATCAACAGCTCGAATGAAAGAGTTCATCTCATCAACATCATTTGCCAAATGGGCTAAATCATCAGCATAATCTAAATCAGAAATTTTCGTATCTTCAGTCCATTTAAGGCCAAAATCTTTCCCTTGAAGTGAATTTCGCATAACATAATCAATAACCAAATTGAAGAGAAAAGGAGATAAAATGCACCCTTGTCGAACACCAGAAGTAATGCTAAAACAATTGCTACAAGCCTTACCAACTCTCACACATGACTCAGTGTTATTATACAGAGTTTTCATTATGTTAAGTAACTTGTCTGGTATACCATATGATCTCACAATCAACCACAAATTATGTCGATCAACAGAGTCGAAAGCCTTTTTGAAATCAACAAAGCTAGCAACCAAAGGTTTCTGAAACTCTAAACATTTCTCAAGAATCTGCCTAAGTGAAAATATCTGATCTACACATCCCCTACCACTTCTGAATCCATATTGCTCATCACGCAATTGCCTGTCAACCAGATTCTTAATTCTATTAAGCACAATCATGGAAAGAACTTTACCTGGAACGGAGAGTAGGCTGATACCCCTATAGTTATGACAAGAACTGCGATTACCTTTTTTGAAAATAGGGATAACAATAGCTCTGGTAAAATCCTTAGGAACCATGCCTTTATCATAAAAGATATTCAGAATTTCAGTCATCCAAGTGGTAACCGAAACATTCCCAGCTCTAAGCATTTCCGTAGTAATTTCATCTACCCCTGGGGATTTATGTAGTTTAAAATAACTTCAGATTGTGTTATAGGGCTAACATTAAAGCCACCAATGCATCTATCATCATTGCAAACAATGGGATTAGAACTAACCACATTGTTTAGAATATCACTGAAATGCTCAGCCCACCTAGCCATGACAGAATCCTCCCCTTCTATAACCTTACCTTGTTTATCCTTCAATCCCTGTATACTTGTCCATTTTCTACCACACAAAACATTAACTATCTGGTACAGCTCTCTGCTGTTGTACTGTCTAACTGCTTCCTCGGCTTTGTCAGCCAAGCCATCAAGCCAAAGATTCTTATCAGCAGCTAACTGATCCTTTACACGTTTATTAAGCTGTCTGTGACCTTCTACTGTGGCATATATACTGGCAGGCTCCTGTCAGACCTCTGTGGCAAGCAGCTGCTTGAGGGGGTATAATGCTTTATATTAGGACTAGTAGGTTATTGATTAAGGACATTCTTGTAGTTCTTTCTTTCAGAAATAAGCTCAAGTGCCTTATCATTCAAATAATTCTGCCTTCCCTTCTCCTTTTTTTCCTAAAAGGGTACTGTTAGTTTCCAAATAACATTCAAGTCTTTAATGCTTGTCTGAAATTTTGCTGTAAGAAACCTTTCATTAATGCACTAATATCCTAGAAGAGCATCACGTGTCTGCTGAGAAGCAGACCCATGCCTTGGTGATATTTATCATCTTCCCTTCCTGAAAAGAGAAATTTAAGATTATTTTAAGAATCTGACCTTTAAGAGTTCAGCTGCTTGCGATGATTTCTGCTCAGGATTATCCTCCACCTGATAGACATATCATGTGAATCTATTTACTTGGGTTTGTCAATCTCCACAAACAAACAGAAAACACAGTGGAAGATTTTCCCTCCACAGAAGCTCACTAGTGCAGCAAAATCAGGTTCCATAATCAAGCTCAGAGCCATAATTCCGTTCAGGTTGGTATATATGGTCCGCACCAGGACCCTGTGTGTTGACCACTCCTCAGCAAGGGTAGAAAAAAAAGAAAAGTAGCCATAGTTGTTCAGATCAGTAGGCCACACTAATCTGGCAGCCCTCAACTTCCGTTCACTTCCACAAGAGAACATCTCTTTTGAAAGGTACTAACGGTCTGCACCACGAGAAGGCAGGGCCGGATATTAAGTGCTAGGCCTAGCTGGTTCTATGCATCATCACAGGGGATGATGCATAGCTCTCCTTCCAGTGACTACCTTTCTACCATTTACAGACCTAAGGAATGATGTGACCTCACTTTATTCGTACATATTAACAGTTCTATGAAACTGTAAAGCTTGTCAGTGTGCGAAGATAATTAGTATTTTAGAATTAAAATAATATTGTCGCAGAATAATTAGTTTATAAATATTTTTGAAAGTCATGTATCAGTGATGGATGGAGAATGAAACACTTGGGAAACTATGGACACCAGAAAAACCTGACAGTAAAATTCCTGCGCGAAAACCAGCTAATATTAAACAGAAGGAGTTTACTCCCATAGAATGCAAAAAGCACATATGCACGTAAGTGCAATAATAATTTAATTAATTATCTCTCAAGTAGTTGCTTGCTACCGAGGTTCGGCAGGAGTCTGTCAATTTAATGAGTCAGTCTGCTGAAGGTTACCGACTTCCTCTCAGATCAGGGAAGATCTGAGAGGAATTCGAGACCTCAGCAGAAAGACAACAGCCATACCTTATCGAAGACTCGAACCCAGGTCCCTTTGATCAGTTGTGAAACTTGCTAACTGGAGGGAAAATAATTTAAATCGCTGCACAATTTCTAAAAGGAAGCTTTTCCTTTTAATCTTTAATATAAGAAAGACAGTTTGGTGGAAATTTCATTTCTACTTTCTAATTTGTCTGCGATATCATCTTTCATTGAAATGAATTATTCATTCATAAATCTTCTATTCAAAGTGATCTTCTTTCCTCACTTGTATTCTAATGTTTGAAGGAAAACATCAGAAATATAGAGATAAATCTCTTAAGGGAAAAATTGCAAGCGGAATAATAACGTTCATATGATTAGTGGTTGCCGACGGTTAGTGATGATGACGAGGTGGAGAAACACTGGAATGTAAGAGAATTAATTATTACGATGAGAGGACTGAGAACTTTTAGTGTCAGCAAAATACAGATGAAGGGACAGAAGAGGGAGATCTAATGTAGTTTTTTTCGCTCTTATTTTTTCTAACTTTGATGGTTTAAACCAGTGTCTCGCAAACTTTTTTACTCTGCGGCACACTGAATCTAATTTTTTTCCGCGGCACACTGAATCTAATTTTTTTTTCCGCGGCACACCTAAAAAAGAATAAAAGCAAACTCTAAATAATCGTCATTATATTTGCGCTTTGTTAAAGTCATCAGCCTGGTTTTACTTAAAGATTTGCTCTCGTTCTTTAATTCATAACTCGGTGTTTGTTTTAAATATTTGTCCATTCTATGGCTTGAAATAATCAAAAATTAATACCAAAATTTGGAAAAAGCTTGATAAATACTTACAAGATCCCAGTTGATAAAATCTGAAAGATTTTTATTAAAGCACGTCGATAACACAAATCAAGTCAAAATAAAATCTTTGGAATATCTAGTGTCAATTTGAAAATCTCTCGCGGCACACAATTTGCGAGACACTGGTTTAAACTTTTATGTTTTCCTCTTCCTGTCGTAGAATTCTTCCTTAACTTTTACGAGGTTATGGGGTAGCTTTATCTTTTTTGGTTCCTATTATTTGAAACGTAATAAGCGGGGATGACCAGGAACCTAATCGCAGCAGACTCTAATTTATTCCTTTGTCTTTTTCCAGTGTTTACATCCTTATTACTTGTCAGAGCCATGCTTTTGACGAGTGGGCAAGTGGGAAAAATTTGGTTTCGAATAGGCTACCATTCTTTAATGGGATATTGAAACTGTTTCGTGTGAAGTAGATAACTTTGCCTCCATCACTCTCTTGTGAGTCGATTTTTAATCTCACTGTGCATCAAAAAGCTTACCAGTTCTATCCCTTTTCAACATTCATGCAAATTTCATAAACGGCTTGAATATTGAATCAAAATTATATCAACTCTCTCGAAGAATTAATATTGTTTTTTCCCAATGTTTTTCATTTGAATGAAAGGTAATTTAGAAGTATTCGCATTCGATTCAGAATAAACAACAAAGGGGAAAAGAAAACAAAAGGAGATAAAAGCACCAAAAAAAAAAACAAACAAACAAAAAACAATCAATTTATTGGAAAAAAATTTAACTCAAGGAAAATGCGAATCCTAAACCAAAATGAAACAATTTATCGTCTGTGTGTATTTCCGCTGTTCCTTAGAAAGAAAATGAGAGTCAGATATTTTAACCTCTCAATCGGTGAGTAATTGATGTTGAAAAAATATTAATAGAGATGCAAAAAGAAGGAAAGAGTAACGATGTGATGTCACGCGACGATGAAATTCAAATTGGGGTAAGTCAACTACAGGCGTCGTTCGAATCGCTCCGTTGCCAATGATTTGTCGTTTTGCATAAACGAACATGACAGTGGACTTGGGTCCTGTTAACCATTCTGTTATTTCCCTAAAGAAAAATGCGAACCTCTCAACGCACCTCTAAAGGTTTATTCCATCCCCTGTTTGTTGATACAACATGTCGGTTTTCGGAAATATAACGTAAGTTGCAATTTTACGTCTCTCAATATGCAATAACTTATATGCAAGATGGGAGAAGAGACACCTGGTGGATTTGCATCGGTGAATATTTTAACGTTAGATCCAAAGCAATGGATTATTTTTTCGGATAAATTCTGGGGCTTCGACTCTATCCAAGAGTTGGGTTTCAATCATTATTTCCTTTTTTCTTTCTTTCTAATGCGCTACATTTGAATACAAAGAATGTTTTTAGTTCCTAAGTCATATTATTTGCTCGTAATTGAACGAGATGGGCTCGCAGTTTACAATTTTGCTACGCCCAGTGAATGGCGAAATAAATGTAATTTGGGAAGTTGTTCGTGTTTTCTTCTATTCTGTACATCGTTGTGATTGATAGAAAGTAATCGTTTCTGTGTTCGGATGAAATTAGCAAAGAGATGAATGCATAAATATTCATCAGTGAAAGATAATCAGTAAGAATTTTTTTTTTTATTTTCTGATGTTGGGAAAACATTAGGTTTTATTTTTCCGCTCCAGAAGTTTTTTTTTTTTCAAATAACAGCCACAGATTTTTCCTAATGCCTTTTTCTCTCTTTCTGTTGCAATGTAATTCTCTTTATCTTTTATTTATTCAACTCAATACTTTTCTTTTGAATTTTTGAAGCAGTTTCAATGAGCTCTGTGTAGAAATTATATTTCGGAAGTTTGTTACCTGTGATTGATGCTATTTGCACCTTTCTTTTTCTGTATACTTATTTGGTTGTTTTACCTCTCAGCGGAACTTTTTTTTCTACAAACAAATGATCAAGTCACAAGGATACCAAGGGGCTCAGAGAAGGTTGGGGGAAGGGGATACACTGGACAGCTGTTAAGAGACAGATAGTAGCCTCCCGTCAAAGTCTCCAACGGGAGCAAGTTATGGTTTTCCCGCACACGACCACGGTTTAAGGTCCCATCTGATGGACGGCAGCTTTTCAAGACCAGATATCCTATATTAACAGAGGGCAGGTGGGGTTTAGGGAAATTGATCTCAACAGGTTGGATTCGAATTTGGGAACTGCAGATTACGAACCTGGTGCGCTACAGAATGATTTAATCTCTGTCCTTTTTCTGTCCAAAAAGTTCATGTAATCCTAATTTATAAATCTGAAATAGTTTTGGAAGTTTGGACTTAAAACTAAACGCGGATCAGCCTTCGTGGGAACTACAGCGATTGAGAGGAACAGGGCCCACTCTGTCAGATTCTATCCAAAAGATATTTTTTCTCCTACCAGTGACTGATCAGGTTAGAGTTTTTAAAGTGGTCCCAAAGTTTACATCACTGACCAGAGGGAAGGCAATTGGACCATAGCATGGCATTCCCAGGGAAAATAGACTACAAAGGGACCGTTAATGTGCAGTTAAGGGAAACATTCACATAAAGCAAAGATTGTAGGAATTGAAGGAGACTGAATATTTTACTGTTAGTATAACTGAAGAGTAACATATAAAAGTTAAAAATTAGATTTCTAAAACTAGCGTACATGAAATAAAATTCTTTTAACGAACTTCCTCTCAGTCTTCTCTTAGTGAACTCTCATCTCAGCCTACAAAATACTACTAAATAAATAAATATTTTTACTGTTTTTGTTTTCGATATAATTTTTACAGCAGTGATGCTAAAAATTCATGCTGGTAAAATATTCCATTCAAATTTCCTTATTTCAAAAAACCATCATAATTTTCTGATAAGAACCGTGTTAAAACAATGATTCTGTAAAACAGAGGTTTAATTGTTGCTAAAAGATATAAGAAATTTTATAGCCCGCAAAAAATATGTGAAAACAAAACATGAAAAAACAAGAAAATTTCAAAAAAGAAATGTAAGAAGCAACCGATGTGGGAAAGAAATTGAAAACATACACTGGTTTCTATAAATTAAGGAAGAGTCCTTAATTCCCAAAAACCAGTGTTATGCGATGTGTAAGAACCATGTTATGTAAATGGGAAACTAACATCAAAGCTGTATAACTTCTAAAATAATAATTTTTTTTGTTTTGAAAAATATGATAGCATTAAAGGCCTTTATCAAATATATTGATATCTCGATTTTCAAAAATATTCGTTCAATATTTAATGAGTTATGGAAGTTTGAATATTTAGCGATAACAATGCCAGCCACAAAAATTGACTTCAGAAGTAAATTAAAACTTAGTAATAAGTAATGTATTAAAGTGTTTAATAAAATAAGTTTGTATTTTAGAACTTTGTGTAAAGAATTCTTTCACTATTCTTCAGTTTTGTATTATAAGTTTCTTAAGACTGGCATTGCTGTTGTTAAATATTCAAACTTCCATAACTCATTAAATACAGAAAGAATATTGTTGAAAATCGAGATATTGATTTATTTGATTGAGATCTTTAATTGCAATCACATTTTTCAAAACAAAAAAACTCATTTTGGAAGTTATAAAGCTTCGACGTTAGCTTCCCATTGACATAACATAGGGTTGTTCCTTAATTTATGGAAACCAGTGTATATTGTTCTTAATAAATGTTGTTGTTTTTTTCATCTCTGACCTACAAAGTACTAAAACAAAAACAAAAATACTACTCAGATTGAAAACGCAATTGAGTATCTATGCCCCAGAATCTGGTCCTTTAAACCCTCAAGTACACAACAAAAAGGTCAAAAATCCATACATTGCTTGGCCAATTAGCATTACAATAGCAGGAAGACGAGCGCATAGACTTCCAAAAGATGCTAACTTATGATCAACTGCTCAAACCAGCGCGGTACATATTTGGTTGACATCGCAGGCTCATGTGCTACCCAGTCCGGCTTTCAAAAGCCATCATCTGTTGAGCATATTTTAATGCTGCCTTTGAGTTGCCGACTCCCAAGAAGCTTTATTCAAAGTGGATGTAACGTGCAGCCCACTGACACCTCCACCGCACCCAGAAGCCGAGCAATGTGCTGCTTCTTGATCTTGCTGCCTTCTGCTGCTGCTGCAAGCGTTCACGAAGCTCCAACTAGTTCACAAGTGATTTCGTGACAAATGACTTTACGTTCCCCCAGTGACGGTTTGACAGCCCCATAAAAGAGCAGAGTAATGCTGCATTTGAAAGGATGGTCAGAAGGGACGTCCTACCTGACGGTCGGAGGTTGCTGCCGGGAAATTAGGTGTTCTTTGTTCTCATCAAAGTCAACGAAATGCCAGTGAGTAAAGCAATTAAACTCTTTCTCGTCCTTTTGGCGAAATGTCCGGATGCGATTATTTTGAATCTGTATTTGCTCCCGTATGAATGTTGAATGGTCTGAAAAGATTTCGATCGAATTCCTTGGAGGTCTGTCGTTGTGAAAGGTCGTCCGAATTCAGTTGCTTTTTCTCGCGCGAGTTTAAATGTATTTGATTTTTATGCAGTCTTGATTGATGTACATACTTCATGTAGAAAAAAAATGGCGCTACTAAATGATGTGCTGCTAACGGTTAACATGTACACTACGGGACGAAATTCTTGGAACGAAAAACAAATCAAATATAAAGAAAGTTATACAAAAATATATTTTAATTGATGTAAATTACCTGACGTCATATTATTGTATTAAACTGTTTAGTGAATCATAGTGATAAAAGCATGCAGAAAATTCTTCAAAATAATATAAATTTTGAACAACAAATATTTCTGTATAGGGGGGGTATTTATTCTTTATTTATATATATATATAATCAAAAATAGTTTAAATATTCTATAACTGATATTTGCAATTCGCTTTCTTATTCCACGCGCTTAGACATTTTATTCAGGCTTGGTTGTTTTACTTCAGAGCGGCACTCTTTTCGCACACAATGGTCCAAATGGTCAGGTCACAAGTACCAGAAGGATCAGAGAAGGTTGGGAAAAGGGCACTCCCTAGACAGCTGTTGGGACACAGATGGTAGCTTTCCGTCAGCATGTTCTTTAACGTGTTCTGGGTAGGGTTCTCTCATATAGGGAGCCACGGCTTAACGTATTATCCGACGGACGGCGGCCTTTACAAGCCCATTGGTGTTCCCTACTGATTAAGGTCAGGATGGGAGGGGGGGGGGGGGGTTAGGGAAAAAAATCTCAACGCTAACACACGATGGACTCGAACCTGGGAACTGCAGATTACGATCCTGGCTATACCGACTGAACCAACCCCGCCCCAATTTTATTAAGAGAATATCAATTAGGTGAATATTAATAGATAATCTTATCAACT
The DNA here is from genome assembly GCA_038380435.1 of Ryuthela nishihirai. NCBI lineage: Eukaryota > Metazoa > Arthropoda > Arachnida > Araneae > Heptathelidae > Ryuthela > Ryuthela nishihirai. The sequence goes on along the minus strand of JAWZYU010000011.1, from coordinate 39,417,789 downwards.
ACAATACCACAACATCAATATTCAACATGAATTTGGTAAATAGTAATACATAAAATCAGAATCTTCGAGAGACAACACGAGCTCCAGAATGGAAATTGGGCCTCCTTTTTAAATATCGTAACCTAGATGCTCATTTTAAGCAATTTGAATAAGCAAGGTTTCCCGTTTTCAACATTTAATAAAATTTTGGGCATATACTAGATAGGAGAAGTGGTAATATCTGGAATCAATAATAAATATCTCCTCAAGTAGTTGCTCGCTATAGAGGTCTGACAGGAGCCTCTCAGTATAATAAGACATATAGAATATCTGTGAGGAAGGCGAGACTTCAACAGAAAGACAACGAACGCATGGAAAGAAACATCCATGTCTTATCCGTAACTGAAACCCGAGTCTCTTTGAGCAGTAGCTTACTACTCGGCAACCGCGACAATTCATCAATAATATTAATAGGTTATGAAAACTAATGTTTCCATGCACAATATCATCATCATCATCCTCAAGCAGCCATGGGCTACGGAGGTCCAACCATAACATGCAGATTAGTTCTCCAAGCAGATCTGTCCTGAGCTACATCTGCTGCATCTGGCCATTGCACACCAATTCTAACAAGGTCCTGTTTGACATTGTCAGCCCACCGCACTTATGTCTTCCCCTCTTTCTGAGACCTTTAGGCACACTGTTCATAACCCTATTCGCTATTCTATAATTATACATACAGATAATATGGCCAAACCAACGGAGTCTCTGCACAATACGCTGCTCAAAGGAGGTTATTTTGCTATGTAAATTGGAGTTAAAATCTTGAATGAATATCTTACCTTGTTAATGAACAGTACAAAAATACGATCCAACACTCTAATTTCATATTTCCTATAATTTGGAATTAATTAATTCTATTCAGTCTCAACCTATCTGAAAGCCGCTAGAGCTCAAAGGTGCTACGCGGATTAAAACTGCTGATATTCACATCTCCAAAGTAAAAAAAAAATATTATGTTAACGCGGATAGCGAAAAATACATCGGATTTGATAAAGATAATGCAGTAACATGAGCAAACAATTTTCCAGCTGAGTGAGATAATGGAAAAAGAAACTCTGTGTGATAATGGGAAAAGAAACTATGTGTGATAATAGGAAAAGAAACTGCGTGTGCTAATGGGAAAAGAAACTATGTGTGATAATAGGAAAAGAAACTGTGTGTGATAATGGGAAAAGAAACTATGTGTGATAATAGGAAAAGAAACTGCGTGTCATAATGGGAAAAGAAACTATGTGTGATAATGGGAAAAGAAACTATGTGTGATAATAGGAAAAGAAACTGCGTGTGATAATGGGAAAAGAAACTATGTGTGATAATAGGAAAAGAAACTGCGTGTGATAATGAAAAAAGAAACTATGTGTGATAATGGAAAAAGAAACTGCGTGTGATAATGGAAAAAGAAACTGTGTGATAATGGGAAAAGAAACTATGTGTGATAATAGGAAAAGAAACTGTGTGTGATAATGGGAAAAGAAACTATATGTGATAATAGGAAAAGAAACTGCGTGTGATAATGGGAAAAGAAACTATGTGTGATAATAGGAAAAGAAACTGCGTGTGATAATGGGAAAAGAAACTATGTGTGATAATAGGAAAAGAAACTGCGTGTGATAATGGGAAAAGAAACTATGTGTGATAATAGGAAAAGAAACTGTGTGTGATAATGGGAAAAGAAACTATGTGTGATAATAGGAAAAGAAACTGCGTGTGATAATGGGAAAAGAAACTATGTGTGATAATGGGAAAAGAAGCTGTGTGATAATGGGAAAAGAAACTATGTGTGATAATAGGAAAAGAAACTGCATGTGATAATGGGAAAAGAAACTATGTGTGATAATAGGAAAAGAAACTGCGTGTGATAATGGGAAAAGAAGCTGTGTGATAATGGGAAAAGAAACTATGTGTGATAATAGGAAAAGAAACTGCATGTGATAATGGGAAAAGAAACTATGTGTGATAATAGGAAAAGAAACTGTGTGTGATAATGGGAAAAGAAACTATGTGTGATAATAGGAAAAGAAACTGTGTGTGATAATGGGAAAAGAAACTGTGTGTGATAATAGGAAAAGAAACTGCGTGTGATAATGGGAAAAGAAACTAGTGTGATAATAGGAAAAGAAACTATGTGTGATAATGGGAAAAGAAACTGTGTGTGATAATGGGAAAAGAAACTATGTGTGATAATAGGAAAAGAAACTGTGTGTGATAATGGGAAAAGAAACTATATGTGATAATAGGAAAAGAAACTGCGTGTGATAATGGGAAAAGAAACTATGTGTTAATAGGAAAAGAAACTGCGTGTGATAATGGGAAAAGAAACTATGTGTGATAATAGGAAAAGAAACTGTGTGTGATAATGGGAAAAGAAACTATGTGTGATAATAGGAAAAGAAACTGCGTGTGACAATGGGAAAAGAAACTATGTGTGATAATAGGAAAAGAAACTGTGTGTGATAATGGGAAAAGAAACTATGTGTGATAATAGGAAAAGAAACTGCGTGTGATAATGGAAAAAGAAACTATGTGTGATAATAGGAAAAGAAACTGTGTGATAATGGGAAAAGAAACTATGTGTGATAATAGGAAAAGAAACTCTGTGTGATAATGGGAAAAGAAACTATGTGTAATAATAGGAAAAGAAACTGCGTGTGATAATGGGAAAATAAACTATGTGTGATAATAGGAAAAGAAACTGCGTATGATAATGGGAAAAGAAACTATGTGTGATAATAGGAAAAGAAACTGTGTGTGATAATGGGAAAAGAAACTATGTGTGATAATGGAAAAAGAAACCTGATTTGAAAATTCAGTGACGATAGTCACTTTAAAAAGAAAAAAAAAATACGTTGCAATAAAGATCAAAATTAAAAACCCCCCAACTTTTCCAATGTGAAGAATGCTGGCAAAGCAGAACATAAATTCAAAAAAATTACTGGACTGTTAAGTAGAAAACTGGAATGAAATATGTAAAAATTTCAGTATTAGATATTCCGAAGTTGCCTAGTCGGAAAATAAAAAGGAGTTTGTCTCCCATAATCGCCAAAACTGCATTTAAAGAACAAAATTAACTCCGAAGAATTTGCATAATTATATTTAAGCAAACTTTTTATCTAATATTTAATAAACCACATTTTTACGAACTAAAAGTTTATTTTTTTTATCACAATGTAATTTTTTCAGTTGATTATTAGTCATTAATGAACCATTTAGACTGATATCTTTTACTCGCATACATACATCAAACCTCAAGAATTTGCAAAATATCGATGATTTTGAGAAGCCATATATGCGGATATTGATCCGGATAAGATTTTTTTTTATCCGCGCAGAGATCTGCTCAAGTGGCTTTAATTGATTTATAACTAGCAAACTGTTCTAAGACACAATCGAAATATAATATTTCACCTGGAAGTTTCCTCTACTGCTATTAATTACACTCAATCTAGCAAGTCTGTCTTTACACATGGTTGATCCTAGAATAATTTTGTCGTCAAATAATAGTAGTGGGATATATGAAGAACTAGAAGAATGACATATCGCCTCTGCAGAATATGGGTTGTTCGTTTCAAAGGAAACGAAATTTTTCGATTTCCAAATTTTTCACCCTTGAACAGTAGTAATTTGTACTAAAAATGTGAAAAAAGTGTATGAAAATGTGAAGAGTAATATGCTTTTAGTCCTATACAGCGCAAAAAGAATTTCTCATTTATCCCTTAAAAAAGTTGTATTTTTTTTTGACCCTCTAGGGTTAAGGTACAAATCAGTGTAAAACACTTCCTTGATCAACCCCCCCCCCCCCCACTCTTTAATAAGATTTGTCTGGAGCTTTCTGGTTCAGTATTATTTCGGTAGCAAAAAAAAGCAAAAGAAAAAGTAAAAGTAGGTAAAATTTATAATTTTTCAGTGATGTAATCTTTTAACTTTGACTACAAACTATTTAATTTAAAAAATGAAAAAAAAAAATATTACTACCATATTGAAATACTAGCAAATTTTTTTAAATTATTTACTAAGCTATTTAAATATAAAATCAACCAATCGAATATTAATCAATAATAATTTATTGAAACAAAAATAATAAATAAATGAAATAAATCCTCCTCGAGTAGCTGCTTGCCACAGTGGTCTAACATGAGCCTATCTGTATAAGAGGGGCGGGGGTGGGTCAGTCTGTAGCGCGCCAGGCTCGTAATCTGCAGTTCCCAGGTTCGAGCTCAGAAGTTTGACAGAAGCTTATCAATTTAGGTCCTAAGAGGATGGTGGGACCTCAACAGAAAAACAACCCAAACATCCATGCCTTACCCGGGGTTCAAACCCAGGTCCCTTTGATCACTAGCCAAACACGCTAACCACTCGGCTACATGACGGCTATATTTAGAAAGAATGCAGCAAATAGCATAATGCAACCACAAAACATCGCAACACCATAAAGGAAAAAGATGGAAGCAAAAAAAAAAATATTTACGAATTTTCCGACAAGTTAAAATTCCGAATAGATTTTAAAGTTTCTATAAACTTGAATATTCTGTCGACAAAAGAAAAATGATAATATCAATAATCCTTGAACAGTATGCAAATATTGTAACGTAGTATCTTAGAAATTAGGTGATTTGATGAGGCAAGTAATGATGAGATTAGACGAAGGAGTCATCAACCACCTTCCGCAGCAGCCTGCTTCTCAACTGCCTGGAGATCTACCGACCCTCCGGGGTCAAGGTCAGCCCTTGTGGCTCGATCGTTTCTCCCCCGTACTGGGGGAAGTACTAGACTTGTTCTACTGAGTTACAAATATCCTGAGGCTTATCGTACTGCTCTGCCAAAGGAAGTTTACCCCTAAAATGTCAATGAAGTGAAATAAATGAATATGAAAGGGGAAAAAAAGATGACTCTAATGTTGGTGAAGAGATTTATGCCTAAAGGCCGTAGGAAAAAAAGACTAGGATGAAGTGTGTAGCATATCGCTGATGTTCTTACGAACACTGACATCAATGAAAGATCTTCTGATTAAGATGAATGCATTTATGGGATATAAAATTTATTAATTTGTTGATTATGTCAATAACTAGAATCATTTCAAGGAGCATTCTTCATACCAACTTTGACACTTAACTTGGGTAATATTTAGGGATCACGGAACAGGGAGGTGTAATTAAAAAATGTACACTGAGAGTTAATCTTTTGTCGTGGCAATATGAAAAACGATTTCTCTTTTTCGCTTCTAAACTATAATGGATTATTGACAGATAATTTAGTTTGAGGACTCTCGAGGAAAACAAATCTGTAACTGCAAGTAATAAATTTAAATCTTTGAGTTTTGAGTAAGAATGTAAAAATGATTTCTATTATTAAATAGATCTAAGCATTGTTCTTATGACTTAAAGCAGTGGTTCCCAAACCCAAAGTTGTGATTCATACTTGGGTCACGAGTTTTCTTATGGGTAATGATCCATACTTCAGACACGAGGATTTTCTGATGGTTCACGATACATACTTGGGTCATGAAGGTTTCTTGTGGGTGGCGAGTGTTTTCTGATGGATCGTGTTCCATACTTGGGTCACGGGTTTTCTGATGTGTCACAATCCATATTTGGGACATGAAGGTTTTCTTATGGGTTGCAATCCATGATTGGGACATGAGGGTTTGTGATGGGTAGTGAGTTCTTAAAGGTAGTATTTCATGGTTTAAGTAATAACTTACTACTGCTTTAAGTCGTAAGAACAATGTTACATCACTTACCAGTGAGGTGGTGACATCTTAAAGGTGGTTAACATTAGAGTCATCTTAAAGGTGATGGGTTACGAGGGTTTTCTGATGCGCTGTGTTCCACACTTGGATCATGAGGGTTTTCTGATGAGTCGTGTTCCATTTTTTGTGTCATGAAGGTTTTCTGACGGGCCATGTTCCATACTTGGGCCATGAGGGTTTCTGATGGGTTACAATCCATACTTGGATCACAAGGGCTTCTAATGGATGGCGAGAGTTTTATGATGGGTATGAGGGTTTTCCAATTGGCTGTGTTCCATGTTTGGAACATGATGGTTTTCTGATGGGTTGCAATTCATACTTTGGTCACAAGGATTCCCTTACTGGTTTCGATCCATACTTGGGCCACAAGGGTTTCTAATTGATGGCGAGGGTTTTCCATGGGTCGTATTCCATACATGGGTCACAAGGGTTTTTTTTACTGGTTGCAATCCATACTTGGGTCACAATTTTTTCTAATGGATGGCGAGGGTTTTCGATTATTAGAAACCCTTGTATATGATATATATATATATAAATTGTAACCCGTGGATGGCGAGGGTTCCCTCGCCATCCGTGGGTTACAATCCATATATATATATATCGATGGGTTACAATCCATGTTTGGTTCCCAAGGATTTCCTGAGCACGAGGACTTTCTAATGGGCCACCAAAAGCTGTAGACTCCCCCCCCCCCCAAAAAAAATGCAGCTAACGTGTAGGTGCGACTACCATTTAGGTAACAAGGCGAATGGAAATTTGATTTATGGGTCGCGACCGAAACGGATTGGAAAACATTGAATTAAAGAATAATACAGAACATGACGAATCACTTTCAAAGAACTAACATTTTCTTTCTCTGCAGCCATTAAAAAATCGATAAGAAAACATTTCACTCTCTGTTATTGCTCTTGAGCACTACTTTTAGCGACCAAATGATTTATGGATTTTTTTACGCATATATATATATGCCATGTGTGTACTAAGAAGTAATATCAAACTAATCTTACCATAATTAGCTACCAATTTTCTGCTTACAGTTATAGATTACTTAACAATACAGCAAAGCGTTATAATAACTGATTGTTGATAGTCCAATATACCATTAAATGTCGCATTCAGGACAGAATTTGATGTCCGTCTGGGCTCTCGCGAGGTCTTATTACTGCCATTGTGTGATCAATTGGAAATAATGAAAGAGATTAGGAAGTCATCAAATTGCCATCAGTGTTAGAGGCGAAAAATTAAAAGTATAATAGGAAGCCTTCTCCAAAGTCTGGGCGTGGAAATATAAAGAAACTGATGGGAGGAAGGAAATTTGATAGTAATTATGGATATTGTCAGGTAGCTTTTCCTGCACAATAATGGTGCTAACTCCTTCACTTACAGTGCTGATGCTTCGGCCATTCAGCTGGTGCATCGACCATGGAACCACAAACCAAATGGCACAAAGTTTGTAATTAATGTGTCATTTGGCGAAACCAATGACGACATTCAAGATTCGATTTTTTTTATTGTCAACATCTAGTTGGCTTCGACCCAAAGCTGTGGTCATTAGGTATTGTCGATGGTTCAGCATCGAATGGTGGAGGCATTAGACCTGAGACACGCGACGATAAACTCCTCCTGTCCACAAGGGACTACGCCTACTAATCTCTCATGTCAGGGCAGACCTCCTCTTCTGTGCTGGGTGGTCATTAGTATTTACATGCTTTTTTTTTTGTAACAGAGGTGTAGTGTTACCCAACCGGTTGCTATTACAATCAAATTTGATTATCTTTCCTTTCGGAGTGATAAACTTTTATGTAATGTGCCAGATATCAGGGAACGTGCTAATTTCAGTGACGCCTGCTGTAATTCTCCTTAATGAATTGAACTTTGGGGATGCGAATTATCACAACGCAGAAGTTGGGTTGTTTTATCCCTGAGCGGCACTATTTTGGACACCATGGGTTAAATGGCCAGATCACAACGACCCCGAAGGCTCAGAGAAGGTTGGGGGAGAAGACCCACTGGAACAGCTGTTGGGAGACAGATAGTAGCCTCCCGTCAAGGCCATCCAGCGTGTTCTTTAACGTGCACAGGGTATGGCTCTCCTGCACACGGGGCCACGGCTTAACGTCCCATCCGACGGACGGCAGCCTTTACCAAGCCCATCGGTGTCCCCTACTGACCGTGGGCAGGGCGCGGAATTTTGCAGAGATAAATCTCAAAGCTGACCCAACTGGGACTCGAACCTGGAAACTACAGATTACGAGCCTAACGCGCTACCGACTAAGCCCCTCCCCGCCCCCCAAATCATCTAGACCACTGGTTTCGAACGTAGACCATATGGCCCCCAGGGGACCACGCCATACTGGAGCCACATGGGAAAAATGGAACTTAAGGGGTCACAGTAAGTTTCTGAGGGGGGGGCCAAGTTTCTGCAGATTACGAGCCTGGCACACCACCGACTGAGCCACCCCCGCCCCACACAACGCATGACAACAGTGGTACCATGAACATGACGCATATTTTACCTTTATCAAAAAGGAAAGTTATATGTTAGAATTACGATACTATGAACTAAACGGAGATAAAAAAAAATGTTCGGATTAACGAAAAATCAGGCAAAAATCACGAAAAAATGAATGGAACCTTTTGTTATTTATCAAATTTTCGAGACATTCTATGATAGAAAAGTGAGAGTTGTTAGCAGGTACTTCTTTTCTTCAAGGACGACTACATGAAAGAGCGAGTGTAATTATATCATTTCTTTCAAAATTCATGGAAAATAAAATCTAGAACTGTTCAAAAATTGGTTTTCTCTAAAATTATTTTCGTAGAGAGAAGGGTCTAAAAAATTTATTTCATTAAATACAGCTGGAGTCTAAGATTTTGGATTGTAACTTTTGTATGATTTTTAAGCGTTTCATCAATAGACATCTGTTACACATGTTAGTAACTTTTTAGTACGTTACATAAGCATCTTTTTATCCTTAAATTACGAAAAATTAAAAATGTTGCTTCCTGTAGCTATTCCATGCAGTTTTTCGAAATGATGAATGTTTCCACTGTATCTGTACAGCTTTGAAAAGTCCATTAAAATATCAGCTGAATGTTATCGGTGGCTTTCAATTATCTAAAATGTTTCCGTTTAAGAAAGCTAAAATCAGAACATTGAAAGTTCGGTTCCGAAATTTGATAAAGTGGCCTCATATAAAAGCATGTTTAAAGAAATAAAACACTTTTATTCGTATGCGACGGATAATCAAGAACGTCGAGTTTTATTCCACTGAATAGAATTAATTCACTTATTCTTGTCTCCAGTGTTATCCACGTTCCAGTATTACAGTTCTTATTATTCAAGTAAAAATAATTTTGTTAACTCTTAGAAGTGTAAAAAACTAACCCTCTCTTCAATTCTGGATCCGCACTTCAGGGCATCAGAAGTGTATTCTCTCTCCAGAGCTTTTAAAAGATGTGAGTAGGGGGAAAAGGAGAGTTCTGGACCAGTGGCGGAGCTATGTTAATCCTATGGGCTCCGCCACCATGTGTTTCAAGCTGGTGGTGGAGCACATTGGTCAGAATTCTCGTCGTTTTTTTAAGACTGAAATCGGACAATGGTGAATAAAATACCTCCCTCCAGTGATGTAATAATCTGAAATTATATTATTCAGTTAAATTGCAGATAATCCATTAGTAATTTCCACCGACGTCCATCTTGGTTTCTACCCTCATGCGAAATTTCTAAGTCCGGACTCTACCATTTTGAATCCTGACTCACCTATTAGAAGTTCTGCCTTTCAAAGTATTTTTACCCAATAGCATTGTTTCTTTTCGTTTCTGCGGGACAGTCTTTAATTCCAGTTTCTGCGGGATAGTCCTTCTTCTAGTATAAATACGACATCCATCAGTCAGATTCCTCATTCTGTTGTCAGACGTTGACAGTGACAGTTCTCTGCTGCTGCGTCTCCGTGATTTTTTTCAACTGCTAGAAAGCAATAGTGATAGTTCTCCACGTCCTCGTGTGGGGCGGGGGTGGCTCAGTCGGTAGCGCGCCAGGCTCGTAATCTGTAGTTCCCAGGTTCGAGTCCCAGCTGGGTCAGCGTTGAGATTTATCTCCGCAAAATTCCCTGCCCACGGTCAGTAGGGGACACCGATGGGCTTGGACAGGCCGCCGTCCGTCGGATGGGACGTTAAGCCGTGGCCCCGTGTGCGGGAGAGCCATACCCTGTGCACGTTAAAGAACACGCTGGATGGCCTTGACGGGAGGCTACCATCTGTCTCCCAACAGCTGTTCCAGTGGGTCTCCTCCCCCAACCATTTCTGAGCCTTCGGGGTCCATGTGACCTGGCCATTTAGCCCATGGTGTGCAAAAAAGTGCCGCTCAGAGGTAAAACAACCCAACCCACGTCCTCGTGTAGTATCACCTATTTTACAACTCACTGTTTCATAATGTAACCATGTGATATATGTGGGAAGGCTTTCACGCTCCAGAAAAATCTCATTCGTCATATGAGAAATCATGATGGGAATAACCTGTTTAAGTGCTCTGAATGCGAATCGACATTCTCAAGGAGAGATGACCTCCGACGTCACGAGTTATCCCACACCTCAAGGAAAACCTACAAATGTGAAGAATGTGCAATGGAGTTTGGGAGAAAAGACAGTCTTTTGCGCCATCAAAGAAAGCCCCACAATAATAAGCGAAAACGTTCTGAAGATGAAAGGATTCCCCAGAAGAAACAAAAACCAGACCCTGAAGACCCCTGTCAGTTTACAGAAGAAATGAAAAGGACCCTGTCAACATATAAACTGGTGGCAACGGATGAAACATCTGTTGACCTCACCTTTTTTCTTGAATCCTGGCGGGAGTCACTCATAACTCATCTGAAAGAAGAATTGACTTCGAAAGGTAGCATTAAATGGTACCTTGCTGTACAAATGCGCTTCAGGCGAAAAGTTTCCCCTTCCATCTTCCAACACTGTACCCCATTTTTCCGAAGTAACAGTGTCACAAGTCTTCCTACATCATCCCTAAGCAGAGAATTGGATTCAGCGTATAAGAAGATTAAAGCCTTATTTGAAGAATTTGGAGTACATAGTGGATGGACACTGGATACTGTACTCCACGCTGAAATAAACGTTGGGAAATATATCCCTCTTTCAGGGTCTAGTTATATCCCTACTCCAAGAGAATTACTGTTAAAACACGTTATTGTCAATGTATGTAATTCTGACCAAAAATGTTTTATCTGGTCTGTTTTAGCCTCTTTGTTTCCTACGACAGATCATCCACAACGTCCTACCACCTACATTCATTTAGAAGATAAATTAAACATATCTGGCCTAATTTTCCCTGTAACAATAACTCAAATATCTAAATTCGAAAAAATGAACAACATTTCTGTCAATGTTTTTGGATACGAGAAAGAGGTGCTACCACTTTACATCACACCATTCAGATTTAAAGCGCACGCAAATCTCCTTCTGTTATCGGATGATGAAAAGCAACATTATTGCTTAATTAAGAATATGAGTAGGCTACTCAGTCCTCTCACCAAACATAATGGTGTACATTTTTACTGTGATTACTGCCTTCACCGTTTCACAAATGAATCACTCTTGAAGAATCATATTCCCTATTGTCAAGAACAAGGACCCCAGAGAGTAGAATTTCCAACTGAAGAGGAGAAATGGCTGAAATTCACAAATTTCAAGTTTCAGCAGCCCGTTCCATACGTGATTTATGCCGACTTTGAATCATTCCTAGTGAAAGTGGACACTTGTATGCCTAACCCTGCACAAACTCTCACCACTAACACGGCAAATCATGAGCTCTGTGGATTTGCATATCTTGTTGTTGGACCTGACGGCTGCAGCTATAAATCTCCAATAGTTTATAGAGGTCCTAATGTGGTAAAAATATTTTTGGAATGTCTGCTTTAAGAAGAAAACGATGTAAAAAATTTACTCTCGGAGATCAAACCAATACAACTTTCAAATCACGAAGAGGAATCATTTCGCAACGCTATCAATTGTCATATTTGCAAAGATGTTCTGGGACCAGATCGCGTGAGAGATCACGATCATTAAACCGGCAAATTCCGAGGAGCTGCCCATAATTCTTGTAATCTGAACTTTAAGTTAACCAATAGGATTCCAGTTATCTTTCACAACCTAAAGGGATATGACAGCCACCTTATTATGCAGGGAATCGGCAGAATCAAAAATACAAAGATTAATTGCATTCCCAATAACATGGAAACATATATAGCATTCTCCCTTGGAACTATGAATTTCATAGATTCCTATCAATTTTTAAGTGCATCTCTTGAGAAGCTAGTCAATAACCTATCGACAGAAGAATTCCATATTTTGAAAGAACATGTTGAAACTGAACGGCTTCACTTGGTTTTGAGAAAAGGAGTTTACCCCTACAATTGGATTGACAGCAGCGAAAAGTTTGAAGAAACATTATTACCTCCACGTGAAGCTTTTTACAATCAACTAACAGAGGAAGCGCTGGGGGAAGAAGACTACATCCATGCATTGAAAATATGCAACTCATTCAACATAAAAAATCTAGGCCAATATCACGACTTGTACCTGAAGACCGACGTACTCCTCTTAGCTGATGTGTTTGAGAATTTCAGAAGACTATGTATCAGATACTACGAAATCGATCCCTGTCATGTTTACACATCTCCTGGACTAGCCTGGCAAGCATGCCTGAAGATGGCAAATATTAATCTAGAGTTGATAACAGACCTTGCAATGTACCTTTTCCTGGAAAAAGGCCTACTAGGAGGATTTTCAGTGGTATGCAATCGTTTTAGCACTGCGAACAACAAGTATTTAGATACCTATAATCCTCAGTTACCCTCTAAATACATTATGTATTATGATGCCAACAATCTTTATGGATGGGCAATGTCACAATGTCTCCCTCAAAGCGATTTCCGATGGCTTAATAAAGAAGAAATAAAAGATCTAGATATTACAGCAGTTGCTGATGATTCGAATAAAGGGTACATATTGGAAGTTGATTTAGATTATCCAGTTTCTCTGCACGACAAGCATAATGATTATCCACTAGCTCCTGAGAAACTTCAGATTACCAGCAACATGCTATCACCATATTTTCAAGAGGTTGCCCGAAACCTTGGAATGAATACAAGCCAATCAGTCGTGAAATTAGCCCCAAATCTAAATTCTAAAGAAAAATATGTCCTTCATTATCGAAATTTCAAACAATATTTATCCTTCGGTATGCAGCTGAAGAAAATACATTGCGTTTTAGAATTTAATCAGTCTTGCTGGCTAAAACCATATATAGAATTTAATACAGATCAGCGGAAGAAAGCTAGAAACGACTTCGAGAAGGACTTCTTCAAACTGATGAATAATGCTGTGTTTGGAAAAACGATGGAAAATTTGAGAAATCGAGTGAAAATTGAATTGACTCAGAACCCGAAGAGACAATGTAAACTCGTAGCATCACCTGCTTTTCATGCTTTTCGTGTTTTTGACAACGACCTCGCATGTGTGCAATCAAAACAAACTAAATTGAAACTCAACAGGCCTATTTATGCGGGTTTCAGTATTCTAGATATTAGTAAACTATTATGTATAGCTTTCATTATGACTATATTAGTCCAAAATATGGAGAAAAAGCTAAATTATTGTTCACTGATACAGATTCACTGTGCTACGAGCTTCAAACCGAGGACGTGTATGCTGATATGAAAGGCGATATAGATCATTTTGATACGTCCGACTATCACATAGACCATGTTTTGCATAGTACACATAATAAATAGGTACTAGGTAAAATGAAAGAGGAACTTTCAGGAGTACCTATCAAACAATTTGCAGGCCTTCGTTCTAAAATGTATTCCCTTCAGAGTTTATATGAGGAGAAGAAGACGGGGAAAGGAGTCCCCAAATACATCGTAAAAAGAACCCTTCGTCACAAGGATTACAGAGACTGCTTAATAAACAAATCACCTTGTCGAGTAGATTTGACAAGGATTCAAAGTAGCAACCATCATCTTCATACAGTGAAAGGTATAAAACTTGGTCTGTTCCATTTCATGATAAAAGATATATTTTAGAAAATGGTTATGACACCCTTTCATACGGTCACTATAAAACAATGAAAAAATAACATAACAGAAAAACGAATATTTCACTGTGATTTTTAATATGTTTGAGCTATTTATGTATAAAACATATGATAATTTTATCCAAATGTATGCATATAACCCCCCTATATATGTAAAAATATTACATGCCATTATTATATGTAGACAGCTATGTGTTAAAACCATTTCCTCTGTTAACCTGCATATTTGTAAGCAGGCTGTAAAGTATAATCAATGTGAAAAAAAAAGCAACATTGTGAAATGTATAAAATTGTAAACCAAAGGAAATCATTACATGTGAAGCCTACGCATTGTCATTGTTTTCTTCATTTTGACACAGTGAATCTGTATCAGTGAACAATAATTTAGCTTTTTCTCCATATTTTGGACTAATATAGTCATAATGAAAGCTATACATAATAGTTTACTAATATCTAGAATACTGAAACCCGCATAAATAGGCCTGTTGAGTTTCAATTTAGTTTGTTTTGATTGTACACATGCGAGGTCGTTGTCAAAAACACGAAAAGCATGAAAAGCAGGTGATGCTACGAGTTTACATTGTCTCTTCGGGTTCTGAGTCAATTCAATTTTCACTCGATTTCTCAAATTTTGCATCGTTTTTCCAAACACAGCATTATTCATCAGTTTGAAGAAGTCCTTCTCGAAGTCGTTTCTAGCTTTCTTCCGCTGATCTGTATTAAATTCTATATATGATTTTAGCCAGCAAGACTGATTAAATTCTAAAACGCAATGTATTTTCTTCAGCTGCATACCGAAGGATAAATATTGTTTGAAATTTCGATAATGAAGGACATATTTTTCTTTAGAATTTAGATTTGGGGCTAATTTCACGACTGATTGGCTTGTATTCATTCCAAGGTTTTGGGCAACCTCTTGAAAATTTGGTGATAGCATGTTGCTGGTAATCTGAAGTTTCTCAGGAGCTAGTGGATAATCATTATGCTTGTCGTGCAGAGAAACTGGATAATCTAAATCAACTTCCAATATGTACCCTTTATTCGAATCATCAGCAACTGCTGTAATATCTAGATCTTTTATTTCTTCTTTATTAAGCCATCGGAAATCGCTTTGAGGGAGACATTGTGACATTGCCCATCCATAAAGATTGTTGGCATCATAATACATAATGTATTTAGAGGGTAACTGAGGATTATAGGTATCTAAATACTTGTTGTTCGCAGTGCTAAAACGATTGCATACCACTGAAAATCCTCCTAGTAGGCCTTTTTCCAGGAAAAGGTACATTGCAGGGTCTGTTATCAACTCTAGATTAATATTGTCATCTTCAGGCATGCTTGCCAGGCTAGTCCAGGAGATGTGTAAACATGACAGGGATCGATTTCGTAGTATCTGATACATAGTCTTCTGAAATTCTCAAACACATCAGCTAAGAGGAGTACGTCGGTCTTCAGGTACAAGTCGTGATATTGGCCTAGATTTTTTATGTTGAATGAGTTGCATATTTTCAATGCATGGATGTAGTCTTCTTCCCCCAGCGCTTCTTCTGTTAGTTGATTGTAAAAAGCTTCACGTGGAGGTAATAATGTTTCTTCAAAGTTTTCGCTGCTGTCAATCTAATTGTAGGGGTAAACTCCTTTTCTCAAAACCAAGTGAAGCCGTTCAGTTTCAACATGTTCTTTCAAAATATGGAATTCTTCTGTCGATAGGTTATTGACTAGCTTCTCAAGAGATGCACTTAAAAATTGATAGGAATCTATGAAATTCATAGTTCCAAGGGAGAATGCTATATATGTTTCCATGTTATTGGGAATGCAATTAATCTTTGTATTTTTGATTCTGCCGATTCCCTGCATAATAAGGTGGCTGTCATATCCCTTTAGGTTGTGAAAGATAACTGGAATCCTATTGGTTAACTTAAAGTTCAGATTACAGGAATTATGGGCAGCTCCTCGGAATTTGCCGGTTTAATGATCGTGATCTCTCACGCGATCTGGTCCCAGAACATCTTTGCAAATATGACAATTGATAGCGTTGCGAAATGATTCCTCTTCGTGATTTGAAAGTTGCATTGGTTTGATCTCCGAGAGTAAATTTTTTATATCGTTTTCTTCTTTAAGCAGACATTCCAAAAATATTTTTACCACATTAGGACCTCTATAAACTATTGGAGGTTTATAGCTGCAGCCGTCAGGTCCAACAACAAGATATGCAAATCCACAGAGCTCATGATTTGCCGTGTTAGTGGTGAGAGTTTGTGCAGGGTTAGGCATACAAGTGTCCACTTTCACTAGGAATGATTCAAAGTCGGCATAAATCACGTATGGAACGGGCTGCTGAAACTTGAAATTTGTGAATTTCAGCCATTTCTCCTCTTCAGTTGGAAATTCTACTCTCTGGGGTCCTTGTTCTTGACAATAGGGAATATGATTCTTCAAGAGTGATTCATTTGTGAAACGGTGATGCAGTAATCACAGTAGAAACTCACACCGTTATGTTTAGTGAGAGGACTGAGAAGTGTACTCATATTCTTAATGGAGCAATAATGCTGCTTTTCATCATCCGATAACAGAAGGAGATTTGCGTGCGCTTTAAATCTGAATGGCGTGATGTAAAGTGGGAACACCTCTTTCTCGTATCCGAAAACATTGACAGAAATGTTATTCATTTTTTCAAATTTAGATATTTGATTTATTGTTATAGGGAAAATTAGGCCAGATGTGTTTAATTTTTCTTCTAAATGAATGTAGGTGGGAGGACTTTGTGTATGATCTGTGGCAGGGTTCAAAAAGGCTAAAACAGACAAGACAAAACATTTTTGGTCAGAATTACATACATTGACAATAGCGTGTTTTAACAGTAATTCTCTTGGAGTAGGGATATAACTAGACCCTGAAAGAAGGATATATTTTCCAACGTTCATTTCAGCGTGGAGTATCTAGTATCCATCCACTATGTGCTCCTTCAAATTCTTCAAATGAAGTCTTGATCTTCTTGCACGCTGTATCCAGTTCTTTGTTTAGGGATGATGTAGGAAGACTTGTGACACAGTTACTTCGGAAAAATGGGGTGCAGTGTTCGAAAGTAGAAGGGGAAACTTTTCGCCTGAAGCGCACTTGCACGGCAAGGTACCATTTAATGCTACCTTTTGAGATCAATTCTTCTTTCAGATGAGTTAGGAGTGACTCCCGCGAGGATTCAAGGAAAAAGGTGAGGTCAACAGATGTTTCTTCCGTTGCCATTAGCTTATGTGTTGACAGGGTCCTTTTCATTTCTTCTGTAAACTGACAGGGGTCTTCAGGGTCTGGTTTTTGTTTCTTCTGGGGAATCCTTTCATCTTCAGAAAGTTTTCGCTTATTAATGTGTGGCTTTCTTTGATGTCGTAAAAGACTGTCTTTTCTTCCAAACTCCATTGCACATTCTTCGCATTCATAGGTTTTCCTGGATGTGTGGGTTAACTCATGACGTCGGACGTCATCTCTCCTTGAGAATGTCGATTCGCATTGAGAGCACTTAAACAGGCTATTTCCATCATGATTTCTCTTATGACGAATGAGATGGGTCTGATGAAGGAAAGCCTTCTCACATATATCACATGGATACATTATGAAGCAGTGACTTGTAAAACAACTGATTTATACTATACGAGGAGGTCGAGAACTATTACTATTGGCTTCTAGCAGTTGAAAAAAATCACGGAGACGCAGCAGCAGAGAACTGTCACTGTCAACGTCTGACAACAGAATGAGGATTCTGACTGATGGATGTCGTATTTATACTAGAAGAAGGATTATCCCGCAGAAACAGATTTAAAAGACTATCCCGCAGTAAATAAAAAAGAAAAAATACTATTGGTTAAAAATGAAAAAAAATTAATTAAAAGAAAAACGGTGAAAAGAAAAAGATCTGTGATTTAAAAATAAATTATTTGAAATTATGAAAATTATTGAGGGGATATAAGTATTGGTGACCTGTATGGGTGACAAAAAAAGACCGCCTCCATTTTGAAACACAAGGGAGGCGGATCCCATAGAATTAACATTGCCCCACCTCTGGTCCAGAACTCTCATTATCCTCCTACTCATTTTGCATTGTATGTAAGTAGACTGATTCTTAGATATTATTGTATAAGCAGTCTAATCTTAGATATTAATGATTAATATAGCAAAATTTAATGTCGTTTTTAAAAGCAATTGAAGATTATCCATTGAAAATAAGTCGAAACTCGGCCTTAAAATCCGAAACCTCAGCAGAAACCATTTTTGGAGAACCCATCTAAATTCACTCGATGAGCCGTAGTTTGCATCTCTTTGATATACGAAGGACATGCAAACCTATTGGGGTTATTTTCAGTGGCGGCTCGTAACTAAAATGTTTGGTGGTGACGTTGATTACTTACAGTCAGTTCCCGGATGTAAGCAAAAATAATTGGGAAGATGTCTCATATTCAGTTGACCCCGCCCCCTCCGACAGGGAATTACCTTGACGTGGTGGTGGTGGTGGTGGTGGGGGGGGGGCTTGAGGGCTCATCGAGGTCGAAGGCTATATGACCGGTTTGGGCCCTGGTTGGATAGGCTAAGACCTCAAACTTAGGGTAGTTGTTCGGGGCCCTGTTGACTGACTTGGTACGTTAGGTCGAACAGGGCCCCAAAAATCGGGCCGGACTAAGAGTTCCCACCACGGGAGCCGAGTCAACTTAGATCTACATATCCTTTTTTGTAGCTAACCAACCGTGCAATAGATTAAAATCCAGGTTTTGCAGCGGCGGTGCCGTGGGTTGAGCTTTACTTATATAGTACTGTTCACTCACCCTAGACTGTCGTGGGCTGTGCATTTACCTATATGGTATTGTATGTCCCCGACCTTTAGGTAGTGGTCAAAGTGGCATTATCCCTATACTGGTAGTGCTTCAGGCAGAACCAGTGGGTCTTGTCTTTTAGTATACTTACCTGATATTCAGTTGAACCGAATAGGACTGAAAAGACGTTTCGTAATACATGTTGTTGTTGTTGTTTTACCTCTGAGCGGCACTTTTTTGCACACCATGTGCTAAATGGCCAGGTCACATGGACCCCGAAGGCTCAGAGAAGGTTGAGGGGAGGGGACCCACTGGAACAGCTGTTGGGAGACAGATGGTAACCTCCCGTCAAGGCCATCCAGTGTGTTCTTTAACGTGCACAGGGTATGGCTCTCCCGCACACGGGGCCACGGCTTAACGTCCCATCCGACGGACGGCGGCCTTTCCAAGCCCATCGGTGTCACCTACTGACCGTGGGCAGGGCGGGGAATTTTGCGGAGATAAATCTCAACGCTGACCCAGCTGGGACTCGAATCTGGGAAGTACAGATTACGAGCCTGGCGCGCTACCGACTGAGCCACCCCCGCCCCTTCGTAATACATGTGTTGTTGTTGTTGTTTTTTTCAACTATTGTCAAAACGCATTATTTAACAGAACATTTCGGAAAAAAAATAACCTCGAAAAGGCATTTTTGTTTTTTCTATTTCAATTCAGTATTTTGCAGGTATGGTCTTTAATTTGTCTGCAAATTTTCCGCCCCTAAAAATAATGCCGTCCGATGCAGTCGCACTGATTGCACGTGCGGTAGCACCGTCCTTGGTTACTTTTCTACGCATTGGGTTACTAAGCACGATAATCTGAGTAGTCGTTCTGCCTTGTGTCATTAATGTAAAGGTTTAAGACGAATTGTAGCAATGGTGACGTGGAAATGAATCCTCTGAAAGAAAAAGTCATTAATTTTTCTAGATCATAATTTAGTCTATTCCAGTTTTCTTTAACTCCTTAATCAACAGATAAACTTTGCTTCTCTATCTGACTGTTACTTTCAAAAATAACTTCCTATAGATCATTCCAAGGCAATGAAGCGGAGAATGATCTCTTGTCTTACAAATGAGATCATTCACTCAAAGTTCTCCTCCTGCAAGAATCCATTTGCTGCTTTGTTTTATCGCTTCGTGGACTCGCAACTACTAAGCGAGGCCTCCATTTGTTCTGCAGTCACGAATCGTTGTCACATGGCAAATGACCGGGGTGAGATTAATGTTAAGTTTCATACTACGATTATCGCTTTTCATGACCTCTTTTGCTCACAAAGCGAACTCCCATTAAAGACAAAACAATGACGATGATTCGTCGCTGCATTTCCAGCTTATTTCTTCACGATGGTTTGTGGTTGAAACGTTGGGTTGTTTTACCTCTGAGCGTTACGTTTTTCAAACAGTGGGCTAAATGGCAAGGTCACAATGGTTCCAAGGGATCAGAGAAGATTGGAGGAAGTAATTCAATGGACAGTTGTTATGAGAGAGATGGGCAATCTCCCGTCGAGGCCATCCACAAAATGTTTGTCCTGCACACGGGGCCACGGTTTTACGTCCCTCCGATGGGCAGCGGTCTTTTCAAGCCCTTCGGTGTCCTCTACTGACGATGGCAGGTGGGGGTTTTCGAAGATAAATCTCAACGTTGACACAGGCGGGACTCGAACCTAGGAATTGCAGATTGAGGTTGAAACGACGGAATTCAGTTTATTACACTGATGAGTGATTCTAATGCAAATGACGATGATATGATCGACTTATTCCGGGGCTTATATCAGGCTATAATGAAAGAATGAATTACCCCTCAAGCAGCTGCTTGCTAAGAAGATTTGATAGGAATCTGTCAATATAATACTTTACAGAGAAGATCTACAACGAAGAAAAAGAAAAAAATCTCAGCAGAAAGACAACAGAAGAAACATTCATTTTTTTAAATCCAGTACTGGAGCCCAGATCATTTTGCTCCGCATTAAATACGCTAACCATTTGGCCACTCTCCAAGATAGAGGACTTATTCCCGTGGCCGAGTGGTTAGCGCTCTTAGCTACTGATCTAAGGGACCTGGGTTCGAGCACTGGATAAGACATGGAAATTCGTGTTTTTCTGCTGAGGTCCTACCATCCTCACAGACCTTCTACATGGCGTATAAACGGTTAGGCTCCTGTCAGACCTTTGTGGCAAGTAGCTGCTTGAGGGAGTATTAATTTATTTATAATCCTTTGTTTAGAACCAGCTTGAAAGCTTCATGATTTTCCTTCCTGTTTAGGAAACACAGTTGTATTAAAGTGCAGAGTGAAAGTAAAGTGATGTATTGCGTTTTGAGATTCCATCCAGATGGATAACAATTGAATGAGCGAGACAGGAAAATGTTAGAATATTTGTTAGTAAGAAGATCTGCAACTCCCATCAAGATAACTAACAGGGGATCCAAAGAGCAGAAATACAGCTTTTCTGCACACAATGGATGACTGCCTTTCCAAGACGGTGTTATTTTTCTGAAAGAGATAGTGAAAAGCAGAGAAAATCTCACATCTGGCAGTAATAGGATATGAATCTGGAAATTCCATTTTACAAGAGTGATAACTATAGGGTAGGGGTTACATCACCTAGTGCCTGGTTATATGAATATAAAGTCAGAATGGATAGAGCTCCGTTAAACTAGTGGTTTCCAAACCAAGGTTCGAAAACCAAATTTGAGCGATGAAGGGCTTTCTGATGAATCGAGAAAAACTCCCCTCCCCCCCAAAAAAAAATAAAATAAATAAAAATAAAATATACTGATGACCCGGGGCAGTTAGCCATTAGGTACTGCTACCATTTGGATTGTGAGGTGATTGAAAATTTGAATATTTGAATTTTGAATCGCAACCAAAAAGGTTTGGAAAACATTGGTAATTTCTGACGAAAGAGTGATTATTTCAGATGAGATACTCAAGACCGTTCTACACACACCAGCCACTGAATTAGAAACCTTTACGCAGATGTACGTAAACGTCACTTGCGCAGCGTATATGCAAAATACATGGTCACGTGCATCACCACGTGATCTAGGCAACTATTTAAGACTGCTGTTCGTCAGTAATCGTCAGCAGTGTTGATCACAATGGGATAAACAAAGGATCTTTCGGGGTTCGATAAAGGGCTTTTTGTGGCTACCCGTCTGGCCGGGGTGGCTCAGTCGGTAGCGCGTCAGACTCGTAATCTGTAGTTCCCAGGTTCGAGTCCCAGCTGGGTGAGCGTTGAGATTTATCTCCGCAAAATTCCCCGCCCAGTCCACGGTCAGTAGGGTACACCGATGGGCTTAGAAAGGCCGCCGTCCGTCGGATGGGACGTTAAGCCGTGGCCCCGTGTGCGGGAGAGCCATACCTTGTGCATGTTAAAGAACACGCTGGATGGCCTTATCTGTCTCCCAACAGCTGTTCCAGTGGGTCCCCTCCCCCAACCTTCTCTGAGCCTTCGGGGTCCATGTGACCTGGCCATTTAGCCCATTGTGGGCAAAAAAAGTGCTGCTCAGAGGTAAAACAACCCAACCCAATCCGTCTGGCTGGAGCGACGATTTTAAAAACAGTAGGGCTGACTGGTTTCTCAAAGTGTGAATATCTGGGGTTTTAATCAGCGGAAAAATAACCCACATTGCTTGTCAAAGAAGTGTAAGTGTGGTGCGACGACAATCTGTCAGGAACGAGATTGCCGTCGTCTGAGAAGGTTTGTATGGGGAAACAGGACTTCCTGTGTACAGCATTTGACCGAAGCATTCAATGAAGGCTGTTCCCGACCCATATCTCAGCGAACTATGCGTAGAGAATTGAAGAGGTCGGTATTAGCAGTTGCATGCCTATACGAAACCATTGATTTCTGTGAAGAACCGGAAAGTTCGTCTACTGTGACTGGACATGGGAAGACTGGAAAAAAGTCATGTGGTCCGATGAGTCACGGTACACTTTGTTCTGTACCGACAGTAGACATACAGTTTGTTGGGAGCCCCATGAAGCAATGGTCGCAGCTTGCCTTGTGAACACAACTCAAAGTCCTGAAGGCGGTGTCATGGTGTGGGGCATGTTCTGTTGGTACGGAAAGGGTCCCCTGATATTACTGGAAGATCTGGCGTCCTCCAAGGATTATCTGAACATTGTTGCCGATTAAATCCATTCTGCAATGTTGACTTTTTATCCAGTGGGTGACGGTTGTTTCATGGACGACAATGCTACTGGCCATCGCGCAAGATGTGTTCAGTGAGCATGACAGCGACATCCACCATTTTCCTTGGCCATCATAAAACCCGGATCTGAACCCTATTGAGAATGTATGAGACACGTTAGAAAAACAGATTAGTGGGCAAAGTCTTTTCCGTCAAATCAGAGTCAGTTGAAAGACTGTTTGGTGAACTGGTATGCTGGAAATGTAAAAGCACTCCAAAACCTTGTGAGTTTTGAATCTATGCCAAACCACTGTAATTTGCTGCTAAAGGCAGCTGTAATTTGCTGTAACATGTGCTGTAATTTGGGCTAAAGGAGGTCTAACTGGGTATTGAATAAAGGTTTCTAATTCATTGGCAGGTTTGTGTACAATCAGACACGTAACCATGAGTTCGCGGGCCTCTTCCAATATTCCAAGTGAAGAAAAATTTAGATTAAAATTTGAGAAACGGTTTTAGCGTGTTCGCTACGGATCAAAGGGACCCGGGTATATTTTTAAGACATGTTTTATTGTACTATATGCAATTATATATATATATTTAGTTGCCAATGAAAAATATTAGACTTATGTCGAATTATTTTCTCCCGTCACAATTTTTTCCAATTTGGACCCTCCCGAAATTTTGTTTGCTCCTCCCCCCACCCTACTCCAAAGAAATATTTTATGACTATGTGCCTATTTGACATGTTTAGCATACAGCTTTCTTACATGGCGAAAAATAAAACATACAGTATTTTCCTATACAACTTTTCCAAATGCATTGACTTCTTTCTAAACGTATACGGCTTCTTGTCTACAACAAGGCAGAAAGCACCGAAGCAGATTGAATCTCAGTGATCAGGAATCGAAATTTAAGTTTAATGCCTGGGGCTCTTTTACCCATTATGCCGCCTGAAATTTTCCATGAAGTCGAAGGATGACAATCCCTGTTATCGCATACACGTCAAGAGTTTTCTGCCGATGCATTTTGACAGCTCTGCGACATGAAATTCCCGAACTCAGACTAGGAATTACCAGCCTGGTTACCCATATGCTGCCTGAGACTCTCCATGAAGTCGAAGGATGAAAATCCCTCTTATCGCATCCAGGGTAAGAGTCTTTTGACGGTGCATTTGATAGCTCTGCGACATGAAATTCCCGAACTCAGACTAGGAATTACCAGCCTGGTTACCCATATGCTGCCTGAGACTCTCCATGAAGTCGAAGGATGAAAATCCCTCTTATCGCATCCAGGGTAAGAGTCTTTTGACGGTGCATTTGATAGCTCTGCGACATGAAATTCCCGAACTCAGACTAGGAATTACCAGCCTGGTTACCCATATGCTGCCTGAGACTCTCCATGAAGTCGAAGGATGAAAATCCCTCTAATCGCATCCAGGGTAAGAGTCTTTTGATGGTGCATTTGATAGCTCTGCGACATGAAATTCCCGAACTCAGACTAGGAATTACCAGCCTGGTTACCCATATGCTGCCTGAGACTCTCCATGAAGTCGAAGGATGAAAATCCCTCTTATCGCATCCAGGGTAAGAGTCTTTTGACGGTGCATTTGATAGCTCTGCGACATGAAATCCCCGAAATCAGACTTGGAATTACTAGTCTGGTTAGCCATTAATCTCCATACAGCTTCTAACTATTGATTGACATTTAGAGCAAATCGAAACCTTGTGTGATTTCAAGCCCGGCAGTTGTTAAATCCACGGAGGATTAGATGAGACATTTTGACTATAAATCAAGTGACTATAAATCTCGTAGATGGATTATTATTATACACACATGTTTAAAATACTTCAGAGACATTTTGCTAAATTTTTATACATGTATTTACGCTTAGACATACATACACTCACAAAAAAGCAGACTTTACCTGCATTTTCCCCAGTTGAACTGTAAACCTTGACCCTCGTTATGAAGTAAATTACACGTTTCCTGAATGCATGAGAAGCGTGTCTGATTATGTTACAAGTGATTATTCTGCAGCTTCAAGTTTTTTTTATCATTTGCGAATGAGGCAGCACTCCAAGTGACGAAATAAAAACAAGTCATATCTTTTGAATGCATTCATTTGTACGCAAACAAAAACGCAATTTTCTGCGACCCAAGACGACTTTTCCCACCTTCCCATTCCCCCAGTGAAGCTCATTGTGAATATGTAACAACACCGTTCTTTCCTCCTAGTCGACCAAATGCCTTTCCCAGTCATTGTACTGTGTAATTGGGAAGCTACGTGATTGACTCTTGCATGGACTTCGGCAGCCCTCTCAGCATGAGACCCTTAATGGGAACGGCGAGGCGTGGGTTTCCACCGTAGCATCGCCACGTGTACCGAGAGGAAGGTGAGAGAAATCCTGTCGGCCGGAGCATGCCCATAAACACTGAGGCTGTCAAGAGGCAACAATTGTGGGCAAATCAGATCCTCAGCAGGGCGTAGCCGCGGTTAATTCCTCTCCCGTCGCTCCTTTGGACTTCGCCGTGGAGGAAGATTCTGAATGGTTTTATTTTAACGCTTGTGACAGAAGATCGAGCAGGATGTTGGGTTGAGAGATGATGATGAGCAGCGAAATCATCGTGGTTGAGGTTTTCGTAAAGTGAGTGTTTTAGTTGTAGCTAAATATTTCTTCTTTCTGTGAGGAAACTGTTGTGGTTTCACGATAAAAATAAAGCCTCATTCGTCTTACTCGAATCGCTGGAGAAATAATGACACCACATGTTATTTACATAATCGACACAACAGCTTAAGCTATTTTTCGACGCACAGAAGCGTTTAGTGCCATGACTAATTGCATAAGTGACTTGTATGGATTAATCACAAACTATTCCTTTGCAGCTGTAATTCAAGTATCTTATGCCCTGAAAATGCACGGAAGAAGAACTGTGTGAATGAGCCTTTCTAAGAAAATTTTTGTCTCGTATATTCTTCGAAAGACTTCTGAATGCATGCATTCTTTTAGGTGGTAGGACAGTCGCATTACTGTGATTTTTCTTTTGGAAAGCATTAAAAATAATCTCGGTCAAATCCGCTTGACAGTGATGTTTCGAAGTCATCATCATCAACATCCTCAAGCAGCCATGGGCTACGGAGGTCCAACCAGACCGTGCAATTTAGTTCTCCAAGCAAGTCTATCCTGAGCTACATCTGCTGCATCTGGCCACTGCACACCAATTCTAACAAGGTCCTGTTTGACATTGTCTGCCCACCGCATCCTAGGTCTCCCCTTCTTTCTGAGGCCTTTAGGTACACTGTTCATAACCCTATTCGCCAATCTATAATTATTCATACGGGCAACATGGCCAAACCAGCGGAGTCTCTCTCTGCACAATATGCTGCTTAAAGGAGGTGCAAACTCCTTTGCCTAACCTCATCATTAGTTACAAAGTTGAACCACCTAATGCCCAAGATACTGCGTAAGCATCTGGAATCAAAAGCATCTAGTTTCCTGTTATCCTGTTTACAAAGTGTCCAAGTTTCACTACCATAACTAACCCTAGAAAGAACCAAACTATTATACCCCCTCAAGCAGCTGCTTGCCACAGAGGTCTGACAGGAGCCTGTCAGTTTATATGCCACAGTAGAAGATCTGAGAAGTTGGCAGGCAGTATGCGAAAAAAATCTCTTTCCATTTCAAACTAGTGAATGTTTATACCATGACAGAGCATTCAAGGCTTATTTTAGAATTTACTCTCATGTTGAGTCTCATGCGTTTATCCTGAACGAGATAACGAAACCGATGCAGGAGAAAGTTTATTCCTTCTTTAAATGATCACGTGACTCTCTCTCCCCACCTTCAGATGAATGTCAAGAATCAGTTCCCTTCACATCAGGCATCCAAAATTTTTTTACTGTTCATCGAGTTAATAAACTGTGGTTTCATAGACCTGATTGTTAATTTTAGAGCAGGTTGCCAAAGAAAATATTTCCCTCCCCCCCCCCTTTTTTTTCTGTTAGTATACTTTTTAAATTTTTTTATTAAAATGCATTGGATAATTGTGTTTATAAGTGTTAATTATTTTTTGCTTTCTTAAAAAGTTAAAAAAAAAACACTTTTCATTTTAATTTTTTTGTCTTTTTTTAATTTTTGTTATGTTTGGAATATGCAAAAAAAGGGTTTATGACTATAGGCCAAGGTCATGAACACATTTTTTACATATTCTTTATTAAAATACCATCTATATATTTTTGTGAATGAAACATAAATTGTAATTGAAACATAAAGCAAAAAATTTACATAATTTTATTGAACAGAGAACTGGTCCCCATTGCTCGCCGACCGTGAAATTCACTTACCAAGCCTTTTTTTGGTCTCAGTTTATCGATTTATCTGGGTAAGCACACCCAATGTAGCAGCACCGCCCTAAGCAGATGCATTACAGTATCCGTATCTGTCAAACAACCAATTAAATAATCAGTGATTCAGCTGTCAATCATTCAATGATCTGGGAGAAATGTCGAAGCATCTACTGCGCATTCTCATAGTTTCCCATTTC
This sequence comes from Ryuthela nishihirai, assembly GCA_038380435.1. Classification (NCBI taxonomy): domain Eukaryota; kingdom Metazoa; phylum Arthropoda; class Arachnida; order Araneae; family Heptathelidae; genus Ryuthela; species Ryuthela nishihirai. Next base: position 39,390,380 of record JAWZYU010000011.1, on the reverse strand, counting down.
TTCCTCTCCCATACAACCACAATATCCAGAATATATCTACAAGATATCTAAGATGCCAGTTGATATTCTCGAAACATCTTAGATATCTCTGAGATATTTTCTGGAGATTGTGGTTATGTGGGCAGTTGTTACTATTCAATTCCAGTTTATTCAGGCTGTCAACTTTACATTAGGCCTTAACTTGCGATCCTCCGGACCACACGGGGCAGTCGTTGGTTCTATCGGTAGCACACCAGGCTCGTAATATGCAGTTCCCAGGTTCGAGTCCGAACAGTGGATTAGTATTGAGATTTATCTGCTCTAACCTCCACCTTTCTCACGTTGAGAAAGTCCATTGGTGTCAATCCGTCAAAGTGTCAATCCGCAGCCTATACAAGCCCATTGGTAGGCTGTATAGGCCCGCAGCCTATACAGCCTACCAATGGGCTTGTATAGGCTGCCTTCCGTCGTATGGTACGTTAAGCTGTGACCTAGCTGCAGGCTAGCCATACTTTATGTACGTTAAAGAACCAGCTGGACGATCTTGACTGAGGCTACCAAATGTCTCCTAGCAGCTATACAATGGTCATTTTCCTGCAACCTTCTCTGAGCTGGTATTTGTTTATCTGATTATTTGGCCCATTGTGTGCAAAAAAAGTGTCGCTGAGAGGTAAAACAATCAGAACTCTTAAACCTGGTACTAAAACTTAGAAGTTAGGGTGGAAAAGTAAGAAACATCCTAGAATCGTTGTATAAGGAAGATGGGAAATTAAACTTCAAATTAAATCCAAAGATGGGAAATTTAACAATGAATTAAGTTAAAAACCTACGGTTTGGTAACCATTTTTCTGTTTGGCATGGAGATTGAAGTGACATAATAAATATCGCTCCTTGACGAGAAGACTGTACGAATGAACAGGGCAGCACCTAGAAAGGCAAAAGAGGCCATTTATTCCAGGATTTTGTAGAGAGAAGGCAATTGAGACAATTTGCTCCTATGTCTTGTAGAGAGAAGAAATCTCATATTCTCTGTGGACCACTTTATAAGACCTCTGTGAAATACTGTTTCTATTTTTTTTTCTCTACTTGCATACTGTGATTGGCTCTGTATTAAAAATTAAAATAAATAAATAAAAATAAAATAAAAAATAAATAAATTCCCCCTCAAGCAGCTGCTTGCCACAAAGGTTTGAAAAGAGCCTGAGGCTATTTTATTTATTCGAAATGAAATTCTGAAGCTTAACTTGTTTGTCTTAAGTGACATTTAGGCCTGCATATTCAGACAGTGTAAGCTGTCTTTACTGATTATAAGGAAAAGAAAAATGAATTAAAAATGCTTCCATTGTTCGAAAGTAAATAAGCAAACATTTTTTTTTAATTTTCAAAAGAACTCAAAAGCCTAAAGTTGATTGGGATCTAGAAACTTACCGGATAGCTATATAGTGCAGGTGATATTTTCTCTTCGTTAGCCGGTAGGTTTTTCACCATCCATAGAAAGCTAGTCTAATGCCCCAATGCAACGGGTTGGGTTGTTTTACCTCTGAGCGGCACTTTTTTGCACACAATGGGCTAAATGGCCAGGTCACATGGACCCCGAAGGCTCAGAGAAGGTTGGGGGAGGGGACCCACTGGAACAGCTGTTGGGAGGCAGATGGTAGCCTCCCGTCAAGGCCATCCAGTGTGTTCTTTAACGTGCACAGGGTATGGCTCTCCCACACACGGGGTCACGGCTTAACGTCCCATCCGACGGACGGCGGCCTTTCCAAGCCCATCGGTGTCCCCTACTGACCATGGGCAGGGCGGGGAATTTTGCGGAGATAAACCTCAACGCCGACACCTGGGAACTGCAGATTACGAGCCTGGCGCGCTACCAACTGAGCAACCCCCGCCCCCGCCCTTTATGCAACGGGACATTACGCTGTAGTCTTCTGCAGTTTTCTGTGGCGTTCCGATGCAATGAGGCATTACGCTTTAGTTTTTTATGGTCTTCTGTAGAGTTCCAATGCAATGGAGCCTTACACTGTAGTCTTCTATGATATTCTGTGGCGTCCCAATGCAATGGGGCCTTACACTGTAGTCTTCTATGATATTCTGTGGCGTCCCAATGCAATGTGGAATTACGGACCATTTAACCACCAAGGACGGATCTAGTGGTGGGTCACACGAGGAGTATTCTACCCTCTACTTTGGGTTAATGTTAACAACTCGAACGGAGATGAAAAATCAGTGAACAGGTTTAAAGTATTAAATAAATTTCTCAAGAATATTTTCTTAAAAAGATAATTAGAACGGCGAAGGGAAACATATATTGTACTCAATTATTTTCTTAAAAAGGGAAAATTCCAGAACGGCGTTCTATCAGTTCTGGCCCAGTTCAATTTCTACCCAAGATATTTTTTCTTAGATTCTAACCTAAATACGAGAGATCTGAATATGAGATTAAGACTCGATATACTGGAAAGTTTATGTTTTTATGTAATCTTGAAATATGAAAAAAAAAATGTTGAAATTGAATTGTCCGATAAAAAGGACCTAATCTAGTGTATTTCTTTCATATGCTTTACATACAAAGAGACCCTTTCTCTGTCCCTGTTGGATGCAATTCGTAAACAACTAAACTTTTACCTAGTTTAAATTTTGAAACGCTTCAAGTAGTTCTTCTCATAGTCATACGGTTTTACTGCCATGGACCCCTACAGAGTCGTGCATACGGAGTCTCATCAGTACTTTGACGGTGAGGCTCTGGGATTTTCACATGGGAAGGGTGGAAATACAGTCAGTGGCATTTGGATGTTCAGAACCAAGCTTCTGGTTTATAGGTGCTTCGGACGATTATCCTATTTAGTATTGTAGTAAACAATTGCTGAAATTTCATGCAATTTATGAAAAATGTTTTCCTTCAGTCTGTTTAACAGTTGAAGAGAACTTGGAAGAACAGATAAGTAGGATTAGAAATTTTGTAATGAAAAAATTCAGTTTTATTTCGTGCATCATTATTTAAGTGTTGTACGTGTTTACTGCACTAGCGTACAACAGGAATTTCTTTTGTTTCTCGATATAAGATCCAAGCCACTTGCGTTGTGGCAATTTAAATTAACTACTAAGGTCAATATAGTTTGGAATAATGACCTTACACCAAAACTTTACAAACAAAAGTTCCGTTTTCAGATATTATGGTAGCGTCCCATGGCCGAGTGGTTAACACGCTTGGCTACTGATCTAAGGGACCTGGGTTCGAGCCCCTGGTAAGGCATGGATGTGTGTGTTATTTTTCTGCTGAGGTCCTGCCATCCTCACAGACCTTCTACTATGGCATATAAACTGACAGGCTCCTGTCAGACCTCTGTGGCAAGCAGCTGCTTGAGGGGTGTATTTATATATTATGGCAGAAAAAATATATTTAATTGAGCATCCGGTTGAGTAACTAGATAATTTTCCACCCGGGGCTAGTGACTGTTACTGTCGCCCCCATAGTCCACTGCAGTGCGTCAATTTTGCCGCCTCTGAACTGAGAGGAGCCCAGCTGGTTCAGCATTGAGATTTATCTCCGCAAAATTCCCCGCTCTGCCCACGGTCAGAAGGGAAAACCGATGGACTTGGAAAGGCCGCCGTCCGTCGGATGGATGATTCAGCCGTGGTCCAGTATGCGGGAAAATCATACCCTGTGCACGTTAAAGAACACGCTGAATGGCCTTAACGGGAGGCTATCATCTGTCTCCTAACAGCTGTTCCAGTGGGTCTCCTCCCCAACCTTCTCTGAACCATCGGGGTCCTGTGACCTGGCCATTTAGCCCATGGTGTGCAAAAAAAGTGCCGTTCAGATATAAAACAACCCAACCCAACTGAGGGGAGCAAACGGGAAAAAAAATCGCAAAATCCCCACACTGGGTAAAAATGAAGAAAAAAAGAAAGAAAAAGAAAAAAACTTCTTGAAAGCTATTTTGTCACTCTTTGAATTGTGGCACTCCCCCCCACTAGTTACACCACTCGATGCATCGGCAGCTTTTATCGTAGCTCAGTGATTGATTGAAACAGTTCATTATTAAGTTTATTACTTGTCAATGAACCAGTGATGTCATAAACCATTGGCTGATCCCTTCCAAAATTCTTTCAGACAGCGACTCCCCCCACCCCCTCCCTTACCTGAAAATATTTTCTGGTCTAGTACAGTCGCTCAAAAAAGCATCCGAACACTATGGTTGGTTACAGAATTCAGAAAAAATATCTGGCAACGATTTTTTTTAGAGATTAGTGATCTGGCAACCTTCGTGTCACGTGTTAAGAGACTTTCTGCTTACACTGAAATTCTAAGATGTTAATGCTGCAATGAATTGAGAGTGTATAGTTTTACTTTGAAAAGTTCTATACATTAAATATTACAAATGTACTTAACATTCATAACATTTGAATACACTTAACACATTTTATCACTTTTTAAATATACATGTTGGTATTTACACACATCTACTGTTCTCACATTTTAGCACAGAAGCTTTTATCGCCTTTTGTATCCATAGAAACATGTTAAAGAAATACCCATTGCAACATTTAAAATTCTTAGAGTATTTTTGGATATGGGAAATACACTGGTTTCCATAAATTAAGGAAAATCCCTATGTTAAGTCAACGGGAAGCTAACGTCAAAGCTCTATAACTTCCAAAATAAGTTTTTTCGTTTTGAAAAATGTGATTGCAGATAAAGATCTCAATCAAATAAATCAATATCTCGATTTTCAACAATATTCGTTCAGTATTTAATGAGTTATGGAAGTTTGAATATTTAACAACAGCAATGCCAGTCTTAAGTAACTTATACAAAACTGAAGAAGGTGAAAGAATTCTTTACACAAAGTTCTAAAATACAAACTTATGTTATTAAACACTTTGATACATTACTTATTACTAAGTTTTAATTAGCTTCTGAAGTCAATTTTTGTGGCTGGCATTGTTATCGCTAAATATTCAAACTTCCATAACTGATTATATACTGAACGAATATTTTTGAAAATCGAGATATCAATATATTTGATAAAGGCCTTTAATGCTATCAGATTTTTCAAAACAAAAAAAAATACTTATTTTAGAAGTTATAGAGCTTTGACGTTAACTTCCCATTGATAAACAGAGGGATTTTCCTTAATATGTGGAAACCAGTGTATTAAGATTCGCTCTTTCCAAAGCTACAAATATTTTAATAACTCCCTCTAATGGGGAAATAATTTGGAAAAATGGCTAAACAATAAGCGAATATTGCAAACAATCTGTTTATGCCAGAAATTTAAAATTTTTGTTGGTGGAGTATAAAGTTCACGACGTTTTCAGCGATCCTTAAACCCAGCAGAGTAAGAAAAAAAGCAATTTTTTTTAAAAGAAATAAATGAATTTTTATTTTTTCGTATTTTATAGATGCTAATAAAACAACACTCTTTGCATTTTCACCATCATCCATTTGTTTGAATTTTTAAAGTCAGGGTTAATGTTTTTTATTGTCAGTCAAAAGGCTGGAAATGAAAAACAGAAAAGTTCCAACAGACCTGCAACCTCCTCGGATGACGACCCCAGTCAGGGGTCGAAATATCGGGATATTTATTCACAAGAAAGTGAATCTCTCTTTGTCTTAAGTTCTGATGGATATTAATCTCTTAATCTCACATTCACCAGAGGCAATATACTATTTTTCTTGTTTACACATAGTAACATTTTCTATGTTTGAACTGTCTCGAACATTTCTTAGTCACCCCTTTCACTCTTATGTTGACGATCTCCCATCACATTATTTTCAGGTTTAAAGGTTTATGTACCATCATGATAAACAGAAGGACAGAACATCTTACTGTTTTTATTACTCAGTTTAATGCGAAGGGCCTTACAGTCGCTCAAAAAAGTATCCGAACACTATGGCTGATTACAGAATTCAGAAAAAATATCTGGCAACGATTTTTTTTAGAAATGAGTGATCTGGCAACCTTCGTGTCACACAGCCTTCGTGTCACACAGCCTTCGTGTCACACACCTTCGTGTCACGTGACACGAAGTTGCCAGATCACTTATTTCTAAAAAAAATCGTTGCCAGATATTTTTTCTGAATTCTGTAATCAACCATAGTGTTCGGATACTTTTTTGAGCGACTGTAGGTGGTCATATTATTTTGATACTAGATCGTGTGGGCCCACTCACGGAAATATTGAGCGTGTGCAGTTACCGTTCACAGCAAACTGGAGCGTATGCAGTAACTGCACACGCTCCAGTTTGCTGTGAACGGTAACTGGAGCGTGTACAGTTGCTGTACACGCTCCAGATATTTTTCCTGAATTCTGTAATCACGTGACAGGAAGGTTGCCAGATCACTAATTTCTAAAAAAATCGTTGCCAGATATTTTTTCTGAATTCTGTAATCAGCCATAGTGTTCGGATACTTTTTTGAGCGACTGTACACGACTCACTAGTGGAGCGTAAAGTATTTCAACTACGTTTGCTCTGCATATTTGCAGATGGGTTAAGGGCGTTCATGACCTACATAATTACGTTTATTTATTGATGATAGTCTTTTGTTTATTAGGAACACACTCCGGATCTTTATCTGAGTAGGATTCAACAAAATCGTCTTCTTAGAACATGAAATATTAAGTTTTTTTATCATTCGTGCTATCATTAGCATTGCTCATGACATTCGTCATAGAAGTATTTGCGGCTTAACACTTTGGGCGTCACATGACGTACGTTGTATACTATCTCAAATGCTTTCTGGGGTCATATAACGTCTATTGCATTTAAAATTTATGATAAAATACTAGCTAATAACACCTTTTAACTGCACTAAAGGCTCGTTTTATGAGTTCTTCCTCCCTGCTTCCACCCCTACCGACACAACATGAAGTTGGGTTGGGTTGTTTTACCTCTGAGCGGCACTTTTTTGCACACCATGGTCTAAATGGCCAGGTCACAAGGACCCCGAAGGTTCAGAGAAGGTTGGGGGAGGGGACCCATTGGAACAGCTGTTGGGAGACAGATGGTAGCCTCCCGTCAAGGCCATCCAGCGTGTTCTTTAACGTGCACAGGGTATGGCTCTCCCGCACACGGGGCCACGGCTTAATGTCCCATACAAGGAACAGCGGCCTTTACAAGCCCATCGGTGTCCCCTACTGACCATGGACAAAGCGGGGAATTTTGTGGAGATAAATCTCAACGCTGACCAAGTTGCGACTCGAACCTGGGAGCTGCAGATTATTGGCTGGTGCGCTACCGACTGAGACACCCCCACCCCCACACAACATGAAGATTTTCCCGGAGGTGCTCAGGTCGCTGCAATGTTATCCTATGCTCTCATTGCCGTGGCTTTGTCGCAAACTATCCAAATTTTTATTTCGCCAGAATTTGGGATTTTGTGATTCTCGATGTACTTGACCGAAAGGTCTCAAATTTTGTACGCTGGGTTCCCTTGTCACATATAGGCGCCATTCAGGCAATCTTAGCCACAAGAGCCCTCCATCTGCCAAAATGATGGAAAGCATATCTTAGAAGAATACTAATGATGATAAATAATGAGATAAACTCGACCTCTCAACATCCACCAATAAATCAGCACTTTGACGTCGATTCTAATGTGCAGGCCGGACTTACGCATAACCTAACTAAGCTACAGCTTAGGGCCTCACGATTATGAGGGGCCTCAAAAATTTAAGTTTATTGTGTTACGAAATTTTATGTTCAAATTAATCATTCTGCAAACACCGAACATCACTTTAAACAGCCATTATTAAGCTCACCGGGCGAAAAATTAGTCATCTCCCGCCATAAGAGAGTTACGTCCATTCGACAGCAATAGAAGGCGAACCAGAAATAAACGAGTCCTACAAATAGCTGTGCCGTGCGCTACGGGGTTCATACAGTGACAAGAAGTGGTAGTGTGGCACGTGTGTATTAGTCTCTTCTTGAAGCATGGGTCGCGCCAAAGATGTGAATGAGTAGCAAAAAGGCGTTATTGCGTTTGGCCAAGCCAAAGGACATAGTGTACAAGAAGTTCCTGCCTTTGCAGGTGTGTCGAAGCGTACTGTCCAAAGAGTCTTCCAGCAGTGGCGTACATCGCAGTCCACTGCTAATCGTCGCCAGAACTGTGGCAGAAAAACTACTCACCAATAGGGACCCCACAGTGTCTCACGCAATGTTAGGACCAACCGCTTTGCAACGAGGAAGTAATTTCTCCAGTCAGTCAATGCAGGCCTACAACAAATTGTTTCGAAATGAACATTCTGAAGGGAACTGCATGCCATGGATATCTGGAGCAGAGTACGGTGGAAGAGACCCATGTTAACAGCTCTGCACAAGGCTGCACGGTTACAGTGCATGGCGCCACAAAGATTAGACTGTCGACTCTTGGAAGCATGTGATCTGGTCGGATGAGTCACGTTTTTGCTTGTATTCGAATGATGTGATTGATTCGAATGCGTGTACATCGTAAGCTGCACGAACCCTTCCATGCAGGCTGTGTGCAAGGTTCTGTTCAAGCTGGAGGAGGCTCTGTGATGTTTTCGGGGTGTTTCACGTACGAGGAAATGGGTCCTTTTGTTCTGGTGACATTACACTTGAACCAGAAGGCTATATGGAGCTACTGGACGACCACATGTTTCCTTTTGTGCAGCATCTCCACAGTGAACATCAGAAGGATACCCCAGTCTTCCAAGATGACACTTGTTGCATGCACAGGGCTCGAAGTGTGTCAGATTGGCATGACGAGCATTCTGAAGTCTTCGAACATCTCGACTGACCTACCAAATCCCCGGATTTGAATCCCATAGAAAACTTGTGGGACTATTTGGTGCAACGAGTGAAACGCCATTCCAGCCATCTGGTCAATCTGGCCGAACTGTAGCATTTGCTGCAGTTCGACAGTCTAATCTTTGTGGATAATGATAATAATAAATGTCATAAGATTGGGATAATTATCATATTGTGGATAATGATAATATAATAATATGTCATAAGAGTCGACAGTCTAATCTTTGTGACGCCATGCACTGTAACCGTGCAGCCTTGTGCAGAGCTGTTAACATGGGTCTCTTCCACGGTACTATGCTCCAGAACTGCAGCATTTGCTGCTGGAGGAGTGGATGAATATTGATGTGCACTATATCCGTACACTGGTGACAGGAGTCAGACAGGATTTCGGCTCTTATTCGGTCGCATGGAGGCGTTACGTGCTATTAGGTGACTAAATTTTTGTCTGGTGAGCTCATAAACCAGTGCTAGTATAATGTTTTTAACACATCAATTTCATATTTATTTTTTAATGTTCCTTTTAATCAGAATAATAAATATATAATTTATTTCGACTTTCCAAATTTTGGGGATTCTTAAACTTATTGTACCTTAGTTAGGCTACAAAAAGTTTAAGAGGCCCAAACAAACCTATAATGCTTAAACTTATTTTAGGGCCTCATAAACTTGTCGTAGTTTAGGCCTTCAGAAAAGTCCGGCCGTGCCCTTATGTGACACTGTGTTGTGTTAAAAAACAGATTCCTAGTTGCAATGGGAAGCCGTAAAATAATTATGCCTTTGAAAATGTGTGGAATATGGCAACTGCAGCATATTTAAATTTATTAATCCGCGGCTGAGTGGTTAGTGCGCTTCGGTACTAATCTAAGTGACCTGGGTTCAAGCCCCGTGTAAGGCATCGATGTTCGTGTTGTTTTTCTGTTGAGGTCCTTCCATCCTCACAGACCTTCTACTATGGCATATAAATTGACAGGCTCCTGTCAGACCTCTGAGGTAAAGCAGCTGTTTGAGGGGGTATTTTTTTTAATTTATTTTATGACTCTTACGTTCACAGTTAGGGAGCACTAAATGGCAACAATTATATTGGCAGCGATTACCTTTTGTAGTAGGAATAGCATGGTAAATATATTTGCACCTAGCAAGCTTCCATTTTGGAATTTGGCCTTAAAATTCGGCACTGCAATTCGGACGACAACCAGAAACACTCTGTGAAATTTTGAAACTTCTACCACGTTTTCTCGAGGAGTTATGGCTGCCATTGAGAGACATCTTTTATTATTATAGATATGTGTGCATTAAGAAAAACTTATTAAATTTTTATATTGAATTTTAAATACTTATTGCATGGTTGACGTGAAACATACGTTTATTAGCAACTGCTGTTTATTAATACCGAGGCTCAAAGCAGGATGCACTCAGGGCTAAGAGCAGAGGATATCCGCACCTGAAAATCCGGTCGTCTCATACGAAATATTCAAACTTGTCTACCTTCTTTGAAATCCAAAAAATTGTATCTTTGTGGAATTTCATTTTAGCCTTATAGTATATTCCGACACTAAAAATAGATTTAAAAGAAAACTAAAAAAATTCGTTCCACATAGAATGTCATTTTAGACTTTGATGTCCAGTGAAATATTTTAATAATTTAGTAATTGGGAAACCATATTGAAGTCTTATCCCGCCCCCGCATCCTCGAACTAATTTCTCGAAACTTCCCGAGAATAAATTCTCGGACCCCCCCCCCCCCCCCCCCCCGAAACTAAATTCTCGATCCTTCCCGAGACTAAATTCTCGGACCCCTCCCCCTCCCCGAAACTAAATTCTCGAACCCTACCGAGACTAAATTCGCGGACCTTCCCCCGAAACTAAATTCTCGAACCTTCCCCCGAAACTAAATTCTCGAACCTTCCCCCGAAATTAAATTCTCGAACCTTCCCCCGAAATTAAATTCTCGAACCTTCCCCCGAAACTAAATTTTTGAACCTTCCCCCGAAACTAAATTCTCGAACCCTCCCCGAAACTAAATTCTCGCCCCCCCACCCCCGAAACCAAATTCTCGGGGACTTCCCATCTCACCCCAGCTAAATCCTAGGTACAAGCCTGGCTCAAAGAGTTGAGAAATTTCACAGCGACATCCTCATTCATTTTTTGCACGTTTACAAAAACGAGCAATTGCTTTCGATTTGTCGTTCGTCCATCTGTAGACATTCAACTTTTTGGCTTTAGAAAAGAAACGGACTATTCTTTTGGGGGTACTAATTAAATATTGCTATTTGCATTTTCCAAATCATCCACAATTTTATTTTTAGTCATTAGAGGGTGATCAAGTCATAAAATGAACTTAATTCTCTTCGAAAACAATCATTCTCTATTTACTAGGGGGGGGGGGGGGGCGATATGTTTGTTATTCTTCTAGTTGCTGTTTTAATTCCACTGACTGACTGACGGCTGACAGGGGATCACCAATTCTAAATCTAAATAAAAGCCAATTCTAAACTATGGTACAGAAATGATCGAGCTCTGAAAAATGCACATAGAGATAATCCGAATCGTAGATCTCGGTAAAAATCCAAAATTTGACCTTCGATTTGTCCTTCAAGGTCGAATTGAGGTCACATAGAGGTCAAACCTTGATCTATGCGTGCTACAAACGTTGAAATTGGGGTCTTGGGGTGTTGCGGGGTGTAGATGTCGGAAACGTTGCGAAATTTCGGATCCGGAGAGTCCTTAGAGGTGAAAGGTCAAATTTAGATGTATCAGTGCTAAAGAGCTAAAAATTGGTTCCCGGGGGTAGTTTGGGTTGTAGATTTCAGAAATCTTGCGAAATTTTGGATGTGATGGGTCCTTTGATTTCAAAGGTAAATATAGATCTATCAGTGTTAGACGGCTAAGAAACGGTTGGGTTGGGTGGGTTGTTTTACCTCTGAGCGGCACTTTTTTGCACACCATGGGCTAAATGGCCAGGTCACATGGACCCTGAAGGCTCAGAGAAGGTTGGGGGAGGGGACTCACTGGAACAGCTGTTGGGAGACAGATGGTAGCCTCCCGTCAAGGTCATCCAACGTGTTCATTTAACGTGCACAGGGTATGGCTCTCCCGCACACGGGGCCACGGCTTAACGCTAAGAAACGGTACCTAGGGATATTATCAGTTGCAGATCTCAGGAATATTGTGAAATTTTTATAAACCATGGGCCCTTCGAGGTCATAAGTCAAATATAGACCTACAGGTATTAGAGGGGCTAAAAATGAATTCCTTGGGGGTAATTTTGAGATCTTACATCTCAGAAATTTTGTGAAAAGTCAAATGGAAAGCTAAAAATTGGTGTATAGCACTATTTCTGGCAGTAGAACTCAGAAATAAGATAGATATTGAGATTCGGTGTCGGGTTCGAGGTCAAACAGAGATAGGTTGGGTTGTTTTACCTCTCAGCGGCACTTTTTTGCACACCATGGGCTAAATGGCCAGGTCACATGGACCCCGAAGGCTGAGAGAAGGTTGGGGGAGGGGACCCATTGGAATAGCTGTTGGGAGACAGATGGTAGCCTCCCGTCAAGGCCATCCAGCGTGTTCTTTAACGTGCACAGGGTATGGCTCTCCCGTACACGGGGCCACGGCTTAACGTCCCATCCGACGGACGGCGGCGTTTCCAAGCCCATCGGTGTCTCCTACTGACCGTGGGCAGAGCGGGGAATTTTGCGGAGATAAATCTCAACGCTGACCCAGCTGGGACTCGAACCTGGGAACTACAGATTACGAGCCTGGCGCGCTACCGACTGAGCCACCCCCGCCCCACAGAGATAGGAGTGACAGGCTACAAAGCAAGAGGTGACGAAGACATCGACTGATTTTTTGTGTAACATATTCTTGCAATAATTTAATGTTCACAAAAATGTTCCTTACTATCATTTGCAGCAGTGCTCTTTAATAGCGTTCATTAGAAATGCAAATTGTGTTTAAAATATATTTACGTTTTGCATGTTTGCGTTCTTATTTATATGGATATCTCAACACAATTATCACTTATAATTTGTGGCAAGAATTCTTTCTCTCTACAGCTAAGGCTGCATAACGGAGCAAACAATTTCCCCAGTGTGGAAGTTCTTCCCTAATGAAATTCTACTTTAGCAATATGGTTCATGCTTTTATTCAAAACGATAAATTAATCACGCTTGCTACAGACATTAAAGTTTTCCAGCGCAATACGCAATACAAAATATCTGTGAGGGACGGATAGACGTCATTAGAAAGATAACATACACCTAAAACATCCATCCAATCGTTATCCAGGAACAGAATCCGGGTCTCTTTGCACCAAGCACTGCCGTCGGTGAGAAAAGGGTCACCGTCCGTCGGATGGGATGTTAAACCTTGGGTCTTTGTTCATAACGGCAAACCCTGTGCATGTTAAAGAACACGCTGGATGGCTTTGACGAAAGGTTTCCATCTGTCTCCTAACAGTTGCCCAGTGGGTCCCATTTCTCCAACGTCCTTTTTGCTCCTGAAGTCCTTTGGACCTGGCCATTTAGGCCATGGTATTTCAAAAAGTGCTACTTAGAGGTAAAACAATTCAATCCAATCCAAGTACATTAACCACTCGGCCACGTAATGTAATAGAGTCTTGAAAATTAGGACTGTAGTCTAATTGCATGTCTAATTCCCTATTTGGTCACATTAGAGACATGTACTAATTTTTCCATTATACAAGCATTAAATTGAAAAGAAATCTAACAGTTATAATTAGTTTCGAAAGTAATAGTTCAATGAAATTACCAATGGTATATCAATATGTTTACGTGTACATATAACTGGTTATAGCATTGCTAGTTTCAGGGCAGTGTTTTGGGCAATTCTGGCGGAAATAAGACAAGTAGACAGGATAAGTTTAATTAAACAAAATCAATGAAATATTTGGACGTGAGCAAGGATTATTATTGAAAAAGAACCTTACAATTAAGGTAAAATTTTCAATAATAACTTAAGTTTTTATTTACTTAAGTTATTATTGAAAAAGATTATTATTGATGAAGGAAAGGTTATATAAAAAAAAATACCCTCTCAAGCAGCTGCTTGTCACAGAGGTCTGACAGGAGCCTGTCAGTTTTTATGCCATAGTAGAAGATCTGTGAGGATGGCAGGACCTCAGCAGAAAAATGATACATACATCCATGGCTACTTTACACACACCCGGGGCTCTTTGCATCAGTTGAAATGAATATATTTTTATTTAAAAAAAAATGATTGCGCATTTTACGAAATTAAGAATTTAAATGTCAGAGACATAGCCCAGATGTGTCTTCTTTCTCACCTAGTGCGGTTAGCAGACAAAATTTCACGGTTGGCACAGATGGGGCTCGAATCCCTGAACATCGGATTTTAGAGGCTGATTCCATCGTTAATTCAGGCGTGGTATTGCTTATTAAACGCTTCAAGTGGCAGGGTTGCTGTTAAATGTTTCAAATGGCAGTGTTGCTATTGAATGTTTCAAGTGGCAGTGTTATTATTAAATATTTCAAGTGGTAGTATTGCTATTAAATGTTTTAAGTGGCAGTGGTGCTATTAAATATTTCAAGTGATAGTGTCGCTATTAAATATTTCAAGTGGTAGTGTTGCTATTAAATGTTTCAAATGGCAGTGTTATTATTAAATATTTCAAATGGTAGTGTTGCTATTAAATGTTTCAAGTGGCAGTGTTATTATTGAATATTTCAAGTGGTAGTATTGCTATTAAATGTTTTAAGTGGCAGTGGTGCTATTAAATATTTCAAGTGATAGTGTCGCTATTAAATATTTCAAGTGGTAGTGTTGCTATTAAATGTTTCAAGTGGCAGTGTTATTATTAAATATTTCAAATGGTAGTGTTGCTATTAAATGTTTCAAGTGGCAGTGTTATTATTGAATATTTCAAGTGGTAGTATTGCTATTAAATGTTTTAAGTGGCAGTGGTGCTATTAAATATTTCAAGTGATAGTGTCGCTATTAAATGTTTCAAGTGGTAGTGTTGCTATTAAATGTTTCAAGTGGCAGTGTTATTATTAAATATTTCAAATGGTAGTGTTGCTATTAAATGTTTCAAGTGGCAGTGTTATTATTAAATATTTCAAATGGTAGTGTTGCTATTAAATGTTTCAAGTGGCAGTGTTATTATTAAATATTTCAAGTGGTAGTATTGCTATTAAATGTTTTAAGTGGCAGTGGTGCTATTAAATATTTCAAGTGATAGTGTCGCTATTAAATGTTTCAAGTGGTAGTGTTGCTATTAAATATTTCAAGTGGCAGTGTTATTATTAAATATTTCAAATGGTAGTGTTGCTATTAAATGTTTCAAGTGGCAGTGTTATTATTAAATATTTCAAATGGTAGTGTTGCTATTAAATGTTTCAAGTGGCAGTGTTATTATTAAATATTTCAAGTGGTAGTATTGCTATTAAATGTTTTAAGTGGCAGTGGTGCTATTAAATATTTCAAGTGATAGTGTCGCTATTAAATGTTTCAAGTGGTAGTGTTGCTATTAAATGTTTCAAGTGGCAGTGTTATTATTAAATATTTCAAATGGTAGTGTTGCTATTAAATGTTTCAAGTGGCAGTGTTATTATTAAATATTTCAAATGGTAGTGTTGCTATTAAATGTTTCAAGTGGCAGTGTTATTATTAAATATTTCAAGTGGTAGTATTGCTATTAAATGTTTTAAGTGGCAGTGGTGCTATTAAATATTTCAAGTGATAGTGTCGCTATTAAATGTTTCAAGTGGTAGTGTTGCTATTAAATGTTTCAAGTGGCAGTGTTATTATTAAATATTTCAAATGGTAGTGTTGCTATTAAATGTTTCAAGTGGCAGTGTTATTATTAAATATTTCAAATGGTAGTGTTGCTATTAAATGTTTCAAGTGGCAGTGTTATTATTAAATATTTCAAGTGGTAGTATTGCTATTAAATGTTTTAAGTGGCAGTGGTGCTATTAAATATTTCAAGTGATAGTGTCGCTATTAAATGTTTCAAGTGGTAGTGTTGCTATTAAATGTTTCAAGTGGCAGTGTTATTATTAAATATTTCAAATGGTAGTGTTGCTATTAAATGTTTCAAGTGGCAGTGTTATTATTAAATATTTCAAATGGTAGTGTTGCTATTAAATGTTTCAAGTGGCAGTGTTATTATTAAATATTTCAAGTGGTAGTATTGCTATTAAATGTTTTAAGTGGCAGTGGTGCTATTAAATATTTCAAGTGATAGTGTCGCTATTAAATGTTTCAAGTGGTAGTGTTGCTATTAAATGTTTCAAGTGGCAGTGTTATTATTAAATATTTCAAATGGTAGTGTTGCTATTAAATGTTTCAAGTGGCAGTGTTATTATTAAATATTTCAAATGGTAGTGTTGCTATTAAATGTTTCAAGTGGCAGTGTTATTATTAAATATTTCAAGTGGTAGTATTGCTATTAAATGTTTTAAGTGGCAGTGGTGCTATTAAATATTTCAAGTGATAGTGTCGCTATTAAATGTTTCAAGTGGTAGTGTTGCTATTAAATGTTTCAAGTGGCAGTGTTATTATTAAATATTTCAAATGGTAGTGTTGCTATTAAATGTTTCAAGTGGCAGTGTTATTATTAAATATTTCAAATGGTAGTGTTGCTATTAAATGTTTCAAGTGGCAGTGTTATTATTAAATATTTCAAGTGGTAGTATTGCTATTAAATGTTTTAAGTGGCAGTGGTGCTATTAAATATTTCAAGTGATAGTGTCGCTATTAAATGTTTCAAGTGGCAGTGTTATTATTAAATATTTCAAATGGTAGTGTTGCTATTAAATGTTTCAAGTGGCAGTGTTATTATTAAATATTTCAAATGGTAGTGTTGCTATTAAATGTTTCAAGTGGCAGTGTTATTATTAAATATTTCAAATGGTAGTGTTGCTATTAAATGTTTCAAGTGGCAGTGTTATTATTAAATATTTCAAGTGGTAGTATTGCTATTAAATGTTTCAAGTGGCAGTGTTATTATTGAATATTTCAAGTGGTAGTATTGCTATTAAATGTTTCAAGTGGCAGTGTTATTATTAAATATTTCAAGTGGTAGTGTTGCTATTAAATGTTTCAAGTGGCAGTGTTATTATTAAATATTTCAAATGGTAGTGTTGCTATTAAATGTTTCAAGTGGCAGTGTTATTATTAAATATTTCAAATGGTAGTGTTGCTATTAAATGTTTCAAGTGGCAGTGTTATTATTAAATATTTCAAATGGTAGTGTTGCTATTAAATGTTTCAAGTGGCAGTGTTATTATTAAATATTTCAAGTGGTAGTATTGCTATTAAATGTTTTAAGTGGCAGTGGTGCTATTAAATATTTCAAGTGATAGTGTCGCTATTAAATGTTTCAAGTGGCAGTGGTGCTATTAAATATTTCAAATGGTAGTGTTGCTATTAAATGTTTCAAGTGGCAGTGTTATTATTAAATATTTCAAATGGTAGTGTTGCTATTAAATGTTTCAAGTGGCAGTGTTATTATTAAATATTTCAAATGGTAGTGTTGCTATTAAATGTTTCAAGTGGCAGTGTTATTATTAAATATTTCAAGTGGTAGTATTGCTATTAAATGTTTCAAGTGGCAGTGTTATTATTGAATATTTCAAGTGGTAGTATTGCTATTAAATGTTTCAAGTGGCAGTGTTATTATTAAATATTTCAAGTGGTAGTGTTGCTATTAAATGTTTCAAGTGGCAGTGTTATTATTAAATATTTCAAATGGTAGTGTTGCTATTAAATGTTTCAAGTGGCAGTGTTATTATTAAATATTTCAAATGGTAGTGTTGCTATTAAATGTTTCAAGTGGCAGTGTTATTATTAAATATTTCAAATGGTAGTGTTGCTATTAAATGTTTCAAGTGGCAGTGTTATTATTAAATATTTCAAGTGGTAGTATTGCTATTAAATGTTTTAAGTGGCAGTGGTGCTATTAAATATTTCAAGTGATAGTGTCGCTATTAAATGTTTCAAGTGATAGTGTTGCTGTTAAATGTTTCAAGTGGCAGAGTTGCTATTAAATGTTCAAGTGGCAGTGGTGCTATTAAGCATTTCAAGTGGTAGGTAGTGTTACTACCAAATGTTTTAGCTATCAACATGAACTGTTGGATAAATCGAGGCTTTGTTCTATCCGTCCGCCCATCTGCTCGTCCAGCAGGAAATCAAGCCTATTATTTATATTAAATTTTGATTTTCGAGGAATCTAGGACGTTTCATAATAGAAAGTGAGGGGAGGGTGGGAATGCTCCTCTTAACGCAATGTGTCAGACAAAAATACTACTGGCTGTCGAAGGTAAGTTCATTATATTAAAAAAAAAAAGTCTTCCCTCTTCGCTCTCTTTCTCTTTTTAAGTTAGCATAGAAATGAGTGCATAGAGATTTTAAAAAGTTTTTTCATGTTTTGATTTCTGAAGGGTGGTAGAAACCCCTTCTACCTCATCTGTGAACTTCCATGGGCGAGGGATGGCAGTTTGTAGCACTCCATTGTCATAGCCTGAAATTCCCAGATTCGTGTTCCGATTCTTCCACCATCGAAGTTTTCAAATATCCCTGCGGTCTTTCGGAAAGGGATAACTATTGGGCTGGAGAAGACCGCCCCCCAGCGGATGAAACTCTCAAATTTAAAATCTATAGGCCTCGTGCAGAGCAGAACCATACCTAGTGCACTTTGAAACTCCCACTTGCTCCGAAGAGCTTTCATTTCCCAAACTTTATCCTTGGTCTTATAGATTTTTTTTCTTACATACTAAATTGTGAAGTAAAAGAGTCTTAGGTGTAATCAACCCAACTCAGTTCATGGTATGATCGAAATTTCATTACGAAACGTAAAATTAATAGTAAATTATCTAACAGGAGCCTGTCAGTATAATACGCCATAAAGATCTCTGAGGAAGGCAAGTCCTTAGCAGGAATACACCTCATCCGGGAATGAATCCGCATCATTTTGATCAAGAGCCAAGGACGCTCTGGCAAAATCCTGAAGCAATCAAAGACCTCAAGCAGCTACTTGCAACTTTACATAAAAGTGCAAGCTGTATATCGAATTGTCTTTATTCAATTAAAGAGTAGACATGAATCATTCATATTCCCTCGTTCTGAATAAAAAATAAAAAAATAAATACTCCCTCAAGCAGTTGCTTGCCACAGAGGTCTGACAGGAGCCTGTCAGTTTATATGCCATATTAGAGGGTCTGAGAGGTTGGCAGGACCTCAGCAGAAAAACAACACAAACGTCTATACCTTACCCGGGGCTCGAACCCAGGTCCCTTAGATCAGTAGCCAAGCGCACTAACCACTTGGCCACGGGATGGCTCGTTCTGAATAAGTGCAGGAAAAAAAATTGCTTCGGAGAATAATATTTTTCCGGAGTTAAAGTTTAGCTTTGAACCGAAATGTTTAGGCAATAGTTCCTCTTAAATTTAAATACGATAAGCTCAGTCCCACTACACCGAATCTCTTTCCCGCCCTCTTATGACACATTTGACCTTTCACCTCGGGTGTCCAAACTGCTGACTTCATTAGCTCGTACGGTTCATGAACAGACTGAAAAGACCGTTGCCACAATGTGTTGGGATCACGCTGCCGATCGTAGTAGCGTGTGTGTGCCTCGTGCACGTGACTTGGAGCTTCTCCCCTCCCCCCTTTCCTCTCACTACCTTCCTTCCCCCTCCCTTAGTGCGTCACATTCACAACTGACGCTCTTGATTGCGATCACAATAACGAAGAACTGTATGATTCGCAAGAGCTGACGACTCTGCGACACAGAGCCGCTGAAGTGACGACGTGAATCGAAAGGGGATATGGACTCAACTGTCAATCTTGCGAACAAGGGCTGCGTTGCTGGCAGCTCTCTTTCATTCTGCTCAGGGGATTGTGAGGGGAGAGCAATGGAAAGTTGGGCCTGCATGAGAAAGAGTATTGAGGCAAAGGGCAGTGGAAGAAGTGGCTGTAATAGGCTATCTCTGTGTTATGTTCGTGGCCATTACATCTCATTGTGAACCGAACGGTGACTGCGGGAGGCAAGCCAATGAAGAGGTCGTAACGCCGGGGGGAGTGAGTGACGGTGGCCCGACTGTTCTTCCGGAACATGAGCTTGGAGACTGACGGCTGGCGCAATTCCCCCCCATTGCTAGAGCATTGGATGTGTTGTGTGTTGTTTGGCGACTGCAGGTTCCAGACTTGTGGGATCTGAGTCGCTTATGACCGTCCGACCACACCGACCACGAAAGCTCATAATATTGATATCACCAATTCGGCGCAGACCTCCAAGTAACTAAGCACTGTAGTTAAAATACGTATCCACTTGTACATTCTTGAAATGCGACTTAGTTTTCTGTTGGTGGTCATTAAAACAGTCGTTCTCAAAGACTTCTGCCATTACTCATAAATCTTGAACTAGAAGAGACACCGACACGATTCAAAAACCATTATGTAACTAAAAATATTTCTCTGTCATTTGAGATGTACGCCATTTTTATCACAGACTGAAATATAAAGGCAAGGTCTTCGGAAATATGTTTCAATTCTTTCCTACATTTTAAAGTTTCAGGAAGGTAGGACAAAGCCAAAGTACAGTCGCTCAAACGGGGCGGGGGTGGCTCAGTCGGTAGCGCGCCAGGCTCGTAATCTGTAGTTCCCAGGTTCGAGTCCCAGCTGGGTCAGCGTTGAGATTTATCTCCGCAAAATTCCCCGCCCTGCCCACGGTCAGTAGGGGGCACCGATGGGCTTGGAAAGGCCGCCGTCCGTCGGATGGGACGTTAAGCCGTGGCCCCGTGTGCGGGAGAGCCATGTGCACGTTAAAGAACACGCTGGATGGCCTTGACGGGAGGCTACCATCTGTCTCCCAACAGTTGTTCCAGTGGGTCCCCTCCCCCAACCTTCTCTGAGCCTTCGGGGTCCATGTGACCTGGCCATTTAGCCCATGGTGTGCAAAAAAGTGCCGCTCAGAGGTAAAACATCCCAACCCAACGTGTACAGGAGAGCCGTACTCTGTGCACGTTACAGAACGTGCTGGATGGCCTTGACAGGAGGCATCCATCTGTCTCCTAATCGCTGCTCAGTTAGTCCATTGTGCTAAAAAAAAGCGCTTTTCAGAGGTAAAACGGTTCACTCTGTCCTAAAAAGGAGACAAACGTCATCGTTCGGTTTGTTGTGACAAACCCATTTGATATCACACGAAAGAAAAAACAAAATTAACTCATTAGTTACTTTTTTGTTCCTAATTTTCTACATTTATAACCCTTCAATTGCATTTCAAGGCTTATTAGAAATTTCGGATTTTGGAATGACTACTAAACATTTTCGAGGTCATTGATCATTTGTTTTCTTTAACATTGAGATACCGAGGAAACTCTGCTTTTTGAACATCTATTTCACTACAGAGTTCAATCAGTGGCGAATAAGCGCACAATTGCACGAGGCCTCGATATTCATGCGAGCCTCGAATCAAAACTCGATTTTTTTCCCAACATTTGGTAAAATAATTCAGAATCAGAATATAATTACGTACACATCTAGTGTTTTTCACTTAGGTTAACGTTAAATCAGGGACGTACCCAGGATTTAGTTTTGGGGAGTGGAGGGCGGGGACGAGAATAAAATTTCGGGAAGGATTCAATAATTTAGTTTCAGGGAGAGTTCGAAGATTTATTTTCAGGGAGGGTTCGAGGATTTAGTTTCGGGGGAGGTGGGGGTCTAAAAAAAAACACTTAAGTAGGTTTCCCAATTACTAAATTATTCCACCGAACAGGAAATGTTAAAATGATATTCCATATGGAATAAGATTTTATAGTCGTTTTTTAATCTATTTTTAGTGTCGGACATGAAATATGGGGCTTAGATAAAAATATGCAAAGAAAATTGTATTGACTTTCAAAACAGGTAAACAAGTTTGATATTTCGTATAAGGCTACCGGATTTTCTGGGGAGGGGAGGACATCATAGTCTCCCTCCATCTGGATACATCCTTCCACTAAATATAATGCAATATTTTGTTAAATATACTATAAAGAGTAGATATTTAATAATTCATCTTTTCTTTCATCTGGAATGTGCAAGGTTGTATAATATATATTAAATTTTCTATTTATACATTTCTGTAGCTCATTTATTTAACTGCTGCATACATTTTTTTAATTCGCAAGTTGCAAAATGCTTGTAGATTGAGTAACCCTCCCCCCACATGTTCGGACAGTTGGGACTCTCCTGTTCATTTTGTTCCTGCGACCTTCATCCTTAATCCATTATTGACCTATGTGCCAACTTTCATGCTAGAGGCAACAGTGAAGGATTGTGTGAACTGTCTCAGGAATAATACGAGACTTTGAATTTGCATTTAGTCTTATTTACTTCTCAACGAAGTTAGATGTACATCACATACAGGGCATTTTATCCAATCTGTACCTGTTGTATGACTTACAGCTTAATGTTGAAGTTTAAGCTGCACTACCCTTGCCAATTGAAATGAAACTGAAAAACGATGTTGAGATGTGAAGCCTAGCACGAAGAAGACACTCGACCCATTCTGCCTGCAGAGAAAACTTGAATTATCATCAACGTAATCAGATTCCTGTCCTATTTTGTCATTATGAACATCTCAATGTTAAATTTTTTTTTTATCAAGGCGGTTTACTTTGGAAACCGAGTGTTTGTACTCGAACCAAACATTAAATTTAACATTCACCTCTTGTTTGCTCACTTGTTCATGAGACGCCAAATTTTACACTTCTCTCTAACAAACAGATTTTTTTTCATGTTCATCTGTCTACTACTGCCTTATGAATTAGCATGATGTCTATTTGGCTGCCACACATCACAACTCTCTCTAAGCAAACAATGTAATCGCACATTGTTATTATGGGGTTTAATGGCGCGACGTCAAAGTATTAAGTGGCAATCATTTATACGAGAGACAGCCTTGTTCTACCCGACGCAGAAAGGCAACTCTTTCGTGAGCAACGCTCCACTCACAATAACTCATTGTACCCACTCAGTGAATAGCTTGCCAGACACATCTGCCTGTTGCCCACACAATCATCGTGTCTGTGTTCTCAGGGAATATCCTATAGCCGACTTCCCGTCAGACCCATTAGTCTAGGTGGACCCAACACGCGAGCTTCTGCTTACAGAGTTCTCATCTGACCTTTGGCCACGCGTGAGTGCTATGTGTACTAGGTGTCGCCTGATGAGTTAGTTCTTGTCTTTTGTTGTATCTTCATTTCCGGGGACTTTCTTAAAGACGGGTGGTTGGCCGTGCTGTTTATTCAGGAAGCTCCGGTAGACACTTGGTCGAAATAATTATGATCGATCAGCCACTGTATGGTTGGGAACTGTAATAGTCTCTGTCTCAGAGGTGGCTGTCTTCTTGTGATGCCATCAGCTCCGTTGTATCTCAGTGTGTGCATTGGGGGAAATTCGTATGCAAAACTCAGTGATAATAATGGCCCAGCACCCGCACGACACTGAGGAGAGAGTTCACCATGACTACCGTATTAGAATATCTGAGAGGATGGAGAGGTCGTCCGGGACGTATAATCACTTAAAACAAAGCTTAAAAATGTAACCATGTTCGGGTGATTTTGAGTACGGCGAAGGTTTCTCATGTACGCCGTTTAAGGCTCGAGTAACAACTTATTCGCAGAGAAAATTATGGGTAGTCACAGTAAAGAGAGAGGAACAAAGCGTGTTCCTGAATAAATCACTAATACGAACGATGAAAAGATAGAAATGGATTCACCTGAAGTGAATTTCAGCACGTAGAGATCTTGTAGATAGAGTAAAAGAAACGTGCATTTATCTGTTATGACGGATGTGTGACAATTTATTTTCGCTATTAATTGACAACTTTGGGGAGTTGCGAAACTTATTGTCATTTTTCTTTTGAAGCTTTTAGAAAGTGTCGCTTTACCTACAGCAATTTGACTTGATGTCATTACATTCGGCTTTTTTTTTTAATAAAAAAAAAAATCGAAAAATAGTGCGTTGAAAAGCAATTCACGTCAACAATATAAAAATATTCTTGTTTCAAGTTTCTTTTCCCTTCTTGTAATTAATTAATTTGACATAAATATCTTCGAATTTTTTTTCTCAATTTTTTGCTTTCTTTTTTTTATTTTATTTTTATGAGGTCTTTCAGTTACTTGAGGATTTTTTTTTTGTTTTCTTACAATTTTCTTAAATGGCCAGGGTATGAAAACCCCAAGTTCAGAAAAGGATTTAGAAAGCCAATTTCCCCAATGACAGTTACTAGGGGGTGATTGTTTTCCCTCTGAGCGACGCTATTTTTGCAATTGACTAAATGGCCAAGTCACAAGGACTCCAAACGCTCATAACTGGGCAAGGGAAAAGGAACCACTGGACAGTTAGGAGATAAATGAAAGCCTCCTGCCAAAGCCATCCCGAAGTATTTTTAAGCGCACAGATTATGGCATCTTCTGCAGATGGTGAAATAGTTTAACGTTCCGTTCGACGGACGGTGAGCTCTAAACCCATCGGTATCCCGAACGAGGGCAGAGTTGTTTTACTTCTGAGGCACTTTTTTTGCACACCATGTGCTAAATGGCCAGGTCACATGGACCCCGAACGCTCAGAGTAGGTTGGGGGAGGGGACCCACTGGAACAGCTGTTGGGAGACAGATGATAGCCTCCCCTTTAGGCCATTCAGCGTGTTCATTAACGTGCACAGGGTATGATTCTCCCGCACACGGGGCCACGGCTTAACGTCCCATCCGACGGACGGCGGCCTTTCCAAGTCCATCGGTTTTCCCTACTGACCGTGGGCAGAGCGGGGAATTTTGCGGAGATAAATCTCAACGCTGACCCACCTGGGACTCGAACCTGGGAACTACAGATTACGAGCCTGGCGTGCTACCGACTGACCTACCCCGCCTCCAGAGTGAGGGTCAGCAGAGAAAATATCAATGCTAGCTAGCATAGGGGGGACTCGAACCTGTGAATGTGTGAGTCTGGCGAGCTGCAGACTGAGCCAATCCCTTTCCTAGGCCTAAATTTGTAAGATAGATGAAGATCTCAAGGATATCCAGTATGTGCTTTAAAGTGCAGAGGATATGGCTCTATGTTGATATGACCACGCCTTAATATTCTTTCCAATAGAAGGCATCCTTTACAATTCATACCGTGATCCCTAATCATCGATTAACAATTGTTCCTCAAATCCGTGAGAGTCACCAGATGGAATCAGAAGGAAAAATATTAATTAGACTTTTGAAAATGGGGTGGAAGTTGACCCATTGGTAGCGCGTCAGGCTCGTAATTTGCAGTTCCCAGATTTGAGTCCCAATTGTGCCAGCGTTGAGATTTATTGCCACTAAACCAGCACCCTGCCCTCGGTGAGAAAGGGAATACCGATCGACTTGGAAAGATCGCCGTCCGTGGAATGGGACGTAAAGCCGTGGCCCTGTGTGAAGTAGACCCATAGCCTGCGCACGTTAAAGAACAAGCTGCGTGGCTTTGACGGGAGGCTACCATCTGTCTCCCAACAGCTTTCCAGTGAGTGTCCTTTAGACACTCGTTTGCCGCAACATTGCCTTTGCGCCATAAAACCTCAAACAGCCAAATAACCAAGCCCCTGTGGCCGAGTGGTTAGCGCGTTTGGCTACTTATCTAAGGGATCTGGGTTCGAGCCCTGGGTAAGGCATGGATGTATGTATTGTTTTTCTGCTGAGGTCCTGCCATCCTCTGAGACCTTCTAGTCTGGCATATAAACTGACAGGCCCTGTCAGACCTCTGTGGCAAGCAGCTGCTTGAGGGGGGATTTATTTATTTTTTGCCCTACGAGCAATTGGGGTTCTTGTGATCTGGCCATTTAGCCCATTGTGTGCAAAAAAAGTCCTGTGCAGAGATGAAACAACCCAACTCAAACTGTCAAATTTTTAGCACGGACGGATTGTTATTCAGATGACAATATTGAAGGTTTTGACATTTTCCAACTTTGCTGAGGTCTCGCCATCCTCACAGACCTTCTACTATGGCGTATTAAACTGACAGGCTCCTGTCAGACCTCTGTGGCAAGCAGCTGCTTGAGGGGGTATTTATTTTTTTTATTTTAGTGCCATCAAATGGTGGAAATTGAAACTATTAGGAGATTTAGAAAATACAAATCGGAATATTTTATTGGAAACTATCCAACCCTAAACAACACTAAAAGAATTTTTCATTTATTTTTTAAAACGACAAAGCCGAATGTCTACAGACAGACAAATGGATGGACAGACGATAAAGCGAAAACAATAGCTCGTTTTACTTAAACGAGCTAAAAAAATCGGTAGCAGCAGAAACCATAACGTAACAATCAGTTGGCTATCAACAACAGATGCGGGTGACACATGCGCAGTCTGATTGACAGAAGCAAAAACGAAATAAGTTTAATATTTCACATAAACAAAAAATAACAAGCTTTGGTCATAGCTCGGATAATCTATATAAATCCTAGTCTGGTGTGAAAAGAGTTAAAACTTTGGTCCGAGTCATCGTATAGCGGATGCAGGTCGTGTAGCGTGGTTGGGTTCGGGTGACCGCTTTTCTCTGTCCCATGTGTAAAATACCAAGATAGAAAAGATTTGATTATTTAATGCAAATAATTAAAAAATCGATGAAGATGAATAAATGTGTTAATGCAGATAGGAGATGAAGAGATTATGGCGACTGATGACAAAAGTCTGATCAGAAGAAGAATCGAGAATTTACACAGTTTGGTTTGTGAGAGGAAAATTTAGGGTCGGGACCATGACCTTCCTTGGCTATGTATCGCTACACTACCTATGGCTTCGACTCAAACTCTGCAATAGGTTGTTTTACCTCTGAGTAGCACTTTCTTTGTACACAGTGGGCTAAATGGCCAAGTCACAAGAACCCCGAGGGCTCAGAGAAGGTTGGGGAAGGAATCCACTGGACAGCTGTTATGAGACAGATGGAAAAAAAATAATAATAAATAAATACCCCCTCAAGCAGCTGCTTGCCACAGAGGTCTGACAGGAGCCTGTCAGTTTATATGCCATAGTAGAAGGTCTGTGAGGATGGCAGGCCCTCAGCAGAAAAACGACACAAACAGTCATGCCTTACCCGGGCTCGAACCCAGGTCCCTTAGGTCAGTAGCCAAGAGCGCTAACCACTTGACCATGGGACGGCACAATAAATACCCCCTCAAGCAGCTGCTTGCCACAGAGGTCTGACAGGAGCCTGTCAGTTTATATGCCATAGTAGAAGGTCTGAGAGGATGACAGGCCCTCAGCAGAAAAACGACACAAACAGCCAAGCCTTACCCGGGGTTCGAACCCAGGTCCCTTAGGTCAGTAGCCAAGCGCGCTAACCACTCGGCCATATGACGGCACAATAAATACCCCCTCAAGCAGTTGCTTGCCACAGAGGTCTGACAGGAGCCTGTCAGTTTATATGCCATAGTAGAAGGTCTGTGAGGATGGCAGGCCCTCAGCAGAAAAACGACACAAACAACCATGCCGGGGTTGTTTGTGTCGGCACAAACAACCATGCCGGGGTTGTTTGTGTCGGCACAAACAACCATGCCGGGTCGACTGTACCTAGATTTTTGCTACGTGGGGGGAGGGGGGGGAGGTAATTTTCACAACTTTCCTTTCCTGAATTTTGTCATGTAACTTTTAATTTTTTAATTTCGCCGACTAGCCATAATTTCACAGAAATAATTCCGATATATACATCTCGCCTGAATTGTAGCAAGTCAGTGTGAATTTTCCCAATTCCCCATGAATTGGCCAACTCTCCTTATTTTCACAAAACCAATTCCAACTTTTACATCTCTCCTAAATTTGCTAAGTCACTTCAAATTTTTCAAACTCCCCAAGATTTTGCCAAGTTGTCTCATTTTTGCCAAATCTTTTTACTTTCAACAAAACTAAATCCTAATTTTCACAACTCACCTGCATTTTACCATGTGGATACGAATTTTGCCAAGTTTCCTCGATTTTGCCAACTCGCCACAATTTAACAGAAAAAAAATCCCAATTTTTACATCTCACCTGATTTTTGCAAAGTCACTCTGAATTTTGCCAACTCCCCAAGATTTGCCAATTTTCCTAGATTTTGCCAACACCCCATAATTTTACAGAAAAAAATTCCATTTTTTACATCTCAACTGAATTTTACCAATCACCCTGACTGCTCAAAGAAGGTTGGGGGAGGAAACCCCACTGAACGGCTGCTAGAAGAGAGACGATAGCCTCTCGTCAAAATCATCCAGTGTATTCTTTAATGGTAGCAGGTTATGTCTCTCCCTCACATAGGACCACGGCATAACGTCCTATCCGACAGACTGCCGCCCTTTTGAAGACCATCAGTGTCTCCTACTGCCCGAGGGCAGGGAGTTTTGCAAATATAAATTTGGAGATTACGAGACTGGCCCTCTATCGACTGAACCACCCCCACGCCTCTCGGTCACCGGGACTGCCAGGGTGAGCAATAATAAATAAAAAAAATAAATACCCCCTCAAGCAGCTGCTTGCCACAGAGGTCTGACAGGAGCCTGTCAGCAATAAAAGACGGAAAACTTAAGAGATGACGGCCCAGGTCTTGTTCGGAAGATGAGCTGGCTAGAAATTTATGAATTTTATTTGGAGAAATTTGGTACAAATATACAAAACTGAAAAAGATTAAGAGCGTTGATGATGTTTCCTCTAAACACGGATTCTTGGCTTAATGTCTCATCCTATAGACAACAAATTTTATAAGCAAGTCGATATATCTTTTCTCACCAAACACTGGGCTTAAACAACAGAAGGAAATTCCAATTCAGCCATGGTTGGTACTGGAAATGGGAACTTCGTATGACGAGGCGGGCGACTCCATCTCTCTGGGCCATCTAAAACTCAGATAATAAATTTCAACAGTAAAAGTAATCTCGAATTATTTTTCCATTTTTCACTGTCAAATAAAGAACGTGTCTCTCAAGTTGTGTCGTTTCTCACTAATTCCTGCGAAAAAACGAAGTTTCGCACGTGAAACCGAATCGTTCACCCCCGGAGGATGCTTTTCCGCCCCCCGCCTCGAGCTCCACCTCGTCTAAGGCCTCCGTCTGCTGCCTGCTTGGCCGCCTCTTCGAAACGGATAATGGCTGCGACAAGTGACGGACGCTAATTCTCGGCTCTTCCATCAATGCTGGTTCTGCACGAGCAGCGGATAGGGAAGAGTGGTCATTTGCGGAGACTGCAGCGGTCTGCCCGCTCTGCTCCGACTGTACCCTTCAGAAGACGAAATGGTTCAATCTTTTTGGATTCGTGGCAGACCCTAGTGTGAAGCATCTGCACTTGAAGCTCGCATAATTGGTCAGTTCCCTTTCTGGAAGCAGTTTCTGTTTTTTTTCTCTCTCTCTCCCTTCCTTCATCGTTGTTGGTGTATCCGTTTTCTCTTGTTGTCTCACCGTTGTCAGTATTGTGCACCGGAGTGTGATAATAACTCTCGCATGCAAGAGTAGACTGCGTAAGGGTTGCCATACTCCAATGAGGTTGGTCGACTTTAAGAGGAGTTGCATTGTGGGGAGTCTTTTAAAAGTGTTTTCCTTTTTTTTTTCTTCCAGCTACCTCCATCATATTTCGGCTGAGAAAGCAATCAACTTCGGTGTGCAGTTCACACTTGCACTAAAAAACGCAGGACGTTGACATTATCCAGGGAAATTATTGGTCTCGGGAGATGAATGGGATGAGGAAGATGCCAGAGAGTGCGAAGAGCTGTGAAAAAGGAATTTCGGAAATTGTGGTAGCAATTTGGCAGAAGTAATTCAGAGAGATTCTTTTAAATCAGAAGCCTAGGAAGTTAAAGTGGTCATTCACTTATGTGGTGTGATGGCAATCTTGGATCAAGAAGAAATCCATTTTGGCAGAAGTTTGAAACATCGTTTCCACCATCATCCACACTACGTGGGAGGTTACCATACCAGGAAAAAAAAAAAAGAATTTGAAATGATTGAGAGAATTAGTTAAAATTTTGTATTAAATCGGAAAAGGTCAGCGTTTTACGTTTTTGGCAAAATAAAAACATTAAACTTATTTTTTTCATCAATTTCTACCATGAAACAATTGAAATTTTTAAAACATACTCGTTGCAGTAGATGGATTTACTCTTCAAAGCCTTTCTAAAGGGCACGGCAGTTCACGTGAATTGAAATAGAGATAATTGACTGGATGCAGTCAAAGTATTTAAAGAAACTACTGCTCTTCCGAGAATCTGAAGAAAAGGAAAAACAGGAACTTCATAAATAAGAATTATCATCGTCTAGAACAGTTGTAGTAAATACTCATATTGGTAGAGTTCCAGTGGACGTGGGTTGGTTAAATCGGTAGCACTCCAGGCTCGTAATCTGATGTTCACAGGTTCGAGTCCCACCTGGACCAGCTCCAAAAATTTTCTCCGTTGTGCCCTCGGTGAGAAAGGATTCATGGGACGGGACGTTAAGCCACATGTGCAGCAGAGAGCCATTTCCTGTGCATTGTAGATAACACGCTCGACATCTTTGACGGGAGACTTTGCTACTGATCTAAGGGACCTGGGTTCGAGCCCCGGTTCTGGCAACGATTTTTTTTAGAAATTAGTGATCTGGCAACTTCGTGTCACGTGACACGAAGGTTGCCAGATCACTAACTTCTAAAAAAAATCTTTGCCTGATATTTTTTCTGAATTCTGTAATCAACCATAGTGTTCGGATACTTTTTTGAGCGACTGTACCAACCTGACAGAGATATCATTTTCTCAGTTGGCAAAATTTGATTTTCTAGTTGGAAAATTTTCGATTTCAACTCCCCCTTCCCCAACGTGCTTCGCTACGCCCCAGACTCCATCTAGCTGACATCTTCCTAACAAACAAGAGGAGATGGTGGTTGGGGGGGGGGGGGGGTCCGTTATCACCGCCACCCACAAAAACAGGGACTTCCCTTCAATATCATCACAGGAATTCCAAAGTTTTCACACATTTCTGATACATCCTCTGCACCAGGTGCAGTGCCATAAACTCGATGTTCCCAGCCAACAGAAATAGCTACAAGTGATGGCATTGTGAAAACAAAATCAAAATGGCATAAACATCATCTATATTAACTTGGGACATCACTGGATATACTATCAACGTAGCGAAGTTACTCACATTACTCAAGTACTAAACTTATTATTAAAACCATTAACTAATTTTGCGAGGGATAGATATGAAGTATAAATGATAAGGTTACTAACAGCAGGTAATGGTTCATATCCTATTCGGCTGAAAACAATTTTTCCAGTGTACTTAAGATTGTTTCCAAAGACCTTTAATTACATCCAATTACTGTGACTCTTATACAACTTCTGAATACATATTTGCCCACCATAAAAACGCGACACATTTTACCATTAAATTATATATCAAGGTTTCACATTGTAACACAATTGAAAGCTGTGAAATAGTCTTCTTAAATATTATCGATCATTAGTCCTGTCAAGTGACAACAGCATGTCAGTTTGCAAAGATTTCTTCTCTAGGGGGACTGTGAACAATTCGAGCTGTTTGCAGATAGCGGACGGTCCCTTGCTCCAAGTGGGCTTTGCAGCAGTTGGGACTGAACGATGTAATCGGGAGATTACGTGACGTCGTTTGCTAGTCGGACCGCCGAAAATTACAGTACATGAAGCGAACTCACAGGCCCGGTCCACCATTACAACACCTCGCTCTGTGTCTGGCCT
Source organism: Ryuthela nishihirai (assembly GCA_038380435.1). Taxonomy (NCBI): domain Eukaryota; kingdom Metazoa; phylum Arthropoda; class Arachnida; order Araneae; family Heptathelidae; genus Ryuthela; species Ryuthela nishihirai. The sequence goes on along the minus strand of JAWZYU010000011.1, from coordinate 39,358,919 downwards.
CGGCCTCGACTACAGACAAAGACAAGATTTATTGTTTCTGAAGTCGCTTATTGAAAAGGCAAACCTCGCTACACGGAGCTCGCGCTGTGTTATTTGAAGGAATGATTGACGCGCGGAACGTCACATTTGGTTGAGTAAAACCGCTGAATTTGGCGGAAACAACACTTTGCTCTCTCACTCGAAGCTTATCTCTTGAGAAAAGAGACCAACTTGTTTGAGGCAAAATTTTCTGCGTTTTTCGTGTGGAATGTTCAATGCTTCGTTCGGTGAGTTTGTCAAGGCTGCATAGGTTATTTTAGAAGCCTTATAATTGGGTAATAAAAACGAGGAAAATCCTTACAGCAAATAGGGCTAATAAGAATGGTACATTTTGCAGTACTCTTCTGGAAAGGAACAGTAATTACAATGGACTAACACTCTTCGCCAAACGTTCTTATTATCTGCAGATGATTTGTGTCACCATTAGAAAAATGAAGTGATATCCTAAGGGTAAAATTAGCCAGTTTATGTCTCTATTTGCCTGAATAGAGGACAGTTATGAGATGAAATGCACTTCGACCAATGTTATTTTGTTACGAAGATGACATCTAATTCAGACATTTATGTGTAACTGAAACGACACCAGCCTCTCCAAGCATATTTTTACGAAAGTGTTGAAACACTTTCGTAAAAATATGCTTGGAGAGGCTGGTGTCGTTTCAGTTACACATAATTTGTTAATTATTCTATGTGTTATTATTATCCTTTATTGTTAGGTTCATCGCTTTACAAGATGCGAGGTAAATATCTGTACTTGTTGATTGGGTGAAATAATAGCAGTTATAATTGCAAAAACAGTTTTAGAGGTTAATATCAACGATTCGTATTCTCGAACTTTTTACTGAAATACCCTTTGAATGTGGAGAAGAGTGCTTTCAGCGAATCCGCCATCAGTGGGATCATTCTCACATTCTTGATAAAAATAAAATAAATACCCCCTCAAGCAGCTGCTTGCCACAGAGGTCTGACAGTTTATATGCCAGAGTAGAAAGTCTGAGAGGATGGCAGGACCTCAGCAGAAAACCGACACATACACCCATGCCTTACCCGGGGCTCGAACCCAGGTCCCTTAGATCATTAGCCAAGCGTGCTAACCACTCGACCACAGGACGACAGAAACATAATAATTAACCTGAGATTTCTTACTTAAGAGTGGAACGTTGAGTTGTTTTAACTCTGAGCGGCGGGGCGGGGGTGGCTCAGTCGGTAGCGCGCCAGGCTCGTAATCTGTAGTTCACAGGTTCGAGTCCCAGCTGGGTCAGCGTTGAGATTTATCTCCGCAAAATTCCCGCCCTGCCCACGGTCAGTAGGGGACACCGATGGGCTTGGAAAGGCCGCCGTCCGTCGGATGGGACGTTAAGCCGTGGCCCCGTGTGCGGGAGAGCCATGTGCACGTTAAAGAACACGCTGGATGGCCTTGACGGGAGGCTACCATCTGTCTCCCAACAGCTGTTCCAGTGGGTCCCCTCCCCCAACCTTCTCTGAGCCTTCGGGGTCCATGTGATTTGGCCATTTCGCCCATGGTGTGCAAAAAAGTGCCGCTCAGAGGTAAAACAACCCAAATCCTGATTGTACAGATTGAAGGAGCACTGGATTCACAGAGGTAACTTTCTTTAGTAAGAACTTAATTTAGATATAATTTATGTAGATTTGTGTCTTTCAGTTACTTGATAGGGTCATTTATTTTATCATCTGAGCAGAAAATATTTTTAATCGAATTTCTTCTTCTGCAATTAGAAATTTTTGCGGCTATTAACTTTTCAATGGAAAAATCTAACTTTTAGTTGGGTTGTTCTATTTTTGAGCTAGGGGCGGGGGTGGCTCAGTCGGTAGCGCGCCAGGTTCGAGTCCCAGCTGGGTCAGCGTTGAGATTTTTCTCCGCAAAATTCCCCGCCCTGCCCACATCAGTAGGGGACACCGATGGGCTTGGAAAAGCCGCCGTCCGTCGGATGGAGGTTAAGCCGTGGCCCCGTGTGCGGGAGAGCCATACCCTGTGCACGTTAAAGAACACGCTGGATGGCCTAGACGGGAGGCTACCATCTGTCTCCCAACAGCTGTTCCAATGGGTCCCCTCCCCAAACCTTCTCTGAGCCTTCGGGATCCTTGTGACCTGGTCATTTAGCCCATGGTGTGCAAAAAAGTGCCGCTCAGAGGTAAAACAACCCAACCCTATCTTTGAGCGACAATTTTTTTGCCCACAGCCAGGTGTGGATCTAGAAAATAAATATGGGGGTGGGGGGGGGGAGCAAGAAATGCAATCGAACTGGAAAAATGAAAAATGTTAAAGGGAGAGCCAAGAAACTACATTTTCAATGCAGTATAACATTTCTCCCTCCGTTTTACAGCTTTTTAAAATAATTTCTTCAAATATTCATCAAATATAAATAAGTTTACAAATTTTTTGTCTCTGCTATCTTATTACCATTCTGAAAAGGGCTGCCTCATTGCCCCTCCCGCCCCCTTGATCCGGTCCTGTCCACAGTGGATTAAATGGCCAGGTCACAAGGACACCGAGGTTCAGAGAAGGTTGGGGAAGGGAACCCACTGGACAGCTGCTAGGAGACAAATGGAAACCTCCCGTAAAGGCCATCCAGTGTGTTCTTTAACGTGCCCAGGGTATGACTGTCTTGCACATGGTGCCACTGATTAACGTCTAATTTGACGGACGGCGGCCTTTGCAAGCAAATCGGTGTCCCTTATTGACCGAAGGCAGATGTTAGCAGAAATAAATCAACGCTGAACAAAGTGGGACTCGAATCTAGGAACTACAGATTAGAGGCCCTGGCGCTCAACCAATTGAGCCTCCCCTCAGCTTAGAATATGTGATCACCTTTATCGCTAATATAGGCTACTTACAACTAATTCCATTATCTAAAGAGCTTCCTTTGCATCCCCCCCCCTTTCTTTTCATTCTTTGTTAGACCATTTCTTTGATTGGTTTCTAAAGATACGAACATCTACGATGCATTTCGGTTACTCAATTCACTGTTCGTGTATGTTGTTATTCTTTTCCTAAACGTCATTCTCGTGCCACTTAGTAAATTCCGCTTGAGTCAACGAAAATATAGAGTGTACCTGAATGTCCCGATAAATAAAAATCCCATAACATTTATTTTTGACGCCCTTCTTACAAACCAAACATTTTCGCACCTGCTACTGTTCAAACATTGCTCACTGGCAAAACTTTCGTCCAAAGTTTCTGTGTACGTTGCATTTAAAACGTATTCAATGCAAATAAACAGCACTTCGCTTAATGAGCGTGACAGAGTTGACAATATTTAGTCTGCTACTTCTGAATTGTCCTTTATCGTGTACTTGCTTTAGAAGTAGACGAGTTGATTATGTTAAACAAGAAAACTATGCTAACGTTGCTAATATCCGTGACTATTTGTTGGGCTCTGATACTGTAGAACAAAAATATCTGTTTCACCAGTTAACGACTTTAGTTTCCTCTCTCAAGAGTTTGCTGTGTTGTTAAACTGTTTGTATTTTAAAGTTCAACTTCAAAGAAAGAAAACAACCTAATATTCAGATTCCTCTTTTAGCTGTAGATTAGATTTCAAATGGCATTTATTTATTCTTGTTCCGTTTAGGGAAGTCAGAGATTAATCCACATGGGCTCTGTTCTTCAAGGAAAATCCACCGTCGATGGGACATTAAAGGATTCAAGGGAATTGGGATTTCTCTTCATATCAATGCAAAGCCATTCGAATGCTAATTATCCTTAAAGATTAATTTCCCAGGAAATGAATCAATAACTATTTTGCTTTCAGAAATCGTTCTGTTATATCAGAAGTTTTTAAATCGAGTCCGCAGACAATTGGGGCGGGGGTGGCTCAGTCGGTAGCGCGCCAGGCTCGTAATCTGTAGTTCCCAGGTTCGAGTCCCAGCTGGGTCAGCGTTGAGATTTATCTCCGCAAAATTCCCCGCCCTGCCCACGGTCAGTAGGGGACATCAATGAGCTTGGAAAGGCCGCCGTCCGTCGGATGGGACGTTAAGCCGTGGCCCCGTGTGCGGGAGAGCCATACCCTGTGCACGTTAAAGAACACGCTGGATGGCCTTGACGGGAGGCCACCATCTGTCTCCCAACAGCTGTTCCAGTGGGTCCCCTCACCCAACCTTCTCTGAGCCTTCGGGGTCCATGTGACCTGGCCATTTAGACCATGGTGTGCAAAAAAGTGCCGCTCAGAGGTAAAACAACCCAACCCGCACACCATTAACGGTTTGTGACAATTTAGTTGGTAGTTCACGAAGTTTGAATGGAAAGCCACATTCAAAGTGTTTTATCTCCAAGCTCCTGTGCAGTGGCTCTTTCTCTCCTATACAGCTCTGAGCCTTGACCTCTGAGCACCACATTCTATGCACACTATGGACTAAATAGCCTGATCACAAGGGCAACAATGGTCTTAGAGAAGATGGAGAAAGAGTACCCACTGGTAAGGAGACAGATGGAAGTCTCTCGTCAAGGCCATCCGGCGTGTTCATTAACGTGCACGTGGCTCTCCTGCACACGGATTGTTTGGGTTGTTTTACCTCTGAGCGACACTTTTTTGCACACCATGGGCTAAATGGCCAGGTCACATGGACCCCGAAGGCTCAGAGAAGGTTGGGGGAGGGATCCACTGGAACAACTGTAGGAGACAGATGGTAGCCTCCCGTCAAGGCCATCCAGTCTCTTCTTTAACGTGCACAGGGTATGGCTCTCCCACACACGGAGCCACGGCTTAACGTCCCATCCGACGGACGGCGGCCTTTCCAAGCCCATCGGTGTCCTCTACTGACCGTGGGCAGGGCGGGGAGTTTTGCGGAGATAAATCGCAAAGATGACCCAGCTGGGACTCGAACATGGGACTGCATATTACGAGCCTGACGCACTACCGACTGAGCCACTCCCGCCCCCCTGCACACGGCGCAAGGCTTAATGTTGCATCCAACGGGGGACTTTCCAAGCCCATCTGTATCTTCTTTCTAACCAAGGGCAGGGTGGGGGTTTAGCGGAGATAAATCTCGACCCTGCCACATTTGAGATTCGACCAGGACCGGATTAAGTAGTTGGGAGCCCTGCGCAGTACAGAGCCACGGTTATATTCCTTTGTTTACAACCAACCAAACTATAATGAAAATTGTGCTGCTTTACATAAAATTATTTAGACAACCAAAAAAATAATATAAAGAGTACCTTAAACAAGTTTAAAAAAACCAGGCTGGGCCCTAGAGCTAGGGCCGGATCTGAAGTGGGGAGTGGAGACTTGAGAAACAATGGAAGAAAAAGACTAATGGAAATCCAATCTCTTGCCCTCCCCCGCCCCCTTTACGTTTGCTTGTCTTGATTGCGTTTGCTTCACCCTCCTCCTATTTCTTTTCTAGATCCGGGCCTCTTCAATCGGGCTCTAAATTCGACTCAGAAGTAAAAAATGTCCGATTTCTAACAAACTCTAACGAGTGCTAACGAGAATCGGGCAGTATCTTTTGGATCTTTGGGGTTGTTTTGTTGGGTTGTTTTACCTCTGAGCGACACTTTTTTTGCACACCATGGGCTAAAATGGCCAGGTCACATGGACCCCGAAGGCTCAGAGAAAGTTGGGGGAGGGGACCCACTGGAACAGCTGTTGGGAGACAGATGGTAGCCTCCCGTCAAGGCCATCCAGCGTGTTCTTTAACGTGCACAGGGTATGGCTCTCTCGCACACGGGGCCACGGCTTAACGTACCATCCGACGGACGGCGGCCTTTCCAAGCCCATCGGTGTCCCCTACTGACCATGGGCAGGGCGGGGAATTTTGCGGAGATAAATCTCAACGCTGACCCAGCTGGGACTCGAACCTGGGAACTACAGATTACGAGCCTGGCGCGCTACCGACTGAGCCCCCCCCCCCCCCCCCCCCCCCCGCCTCCGGATCTTTGGGGAAATCGGAAAGATATCGGATAGTATCTTTTGTACCCTGCCAGAGCTCATCTTTACAAGCGGTTGAAGCATCTTTTGCCTTTCTTGTAAGGTGATATCTACAAGACACCAGGATACGGTTCACCTGAGGACCTTGACTTAACGTCTCATTCGATGGACGGATTCTCTCATCAAGGGTAAAGTGCATTCAATGGCGGATCAAATCACTAAACTGGCTGTGTCAGGTTCGAAACTAAAAACTTTAGAGTTACTTTCAGGCTCGTTATCTTCTGTATGATCTTCGTATCGCATCGGTGGGAAGAGAAAATCGTCTCGAGCAGATCAATTGCTGGATTTGTGGGACAATTATCTTTGCTGTCGGAGCATCATTACAGTGACTCTGTCATTACTGCCCCTAGCAGAAAATCGACATTGTCTGACAACATTGTCTGAAGCTTTTAGTGCAAAGAGAGATGTTTCAATGATGCGAAACGAGGAAGATTGTTTTCTTCTTTGCACGAAACATATCCTTTGCTTTGAATTCCGCTTCCTTCTCGTCCGTCAACGAAAAACAACTGCGTTGTATTGATCTCAGTGATGATGAAGCACTTCCATCTGTTCAATGTCCCGCCCTACCCACGGTCAGTAGGGGACACCGATGGGCTTGGAAAGGCCGCCGTCCGTCGGATGGGACTTTAAGCCGTGGTCCGTGTGCGGGACAGCCATACCCTGTACACGTTAAAGAACACGCTGGATGGCCTTGACGGGAGGCTACCATCTGTCTCCCAACAGCTGTTCCAGTGGATCCCCTCCCCCAACCTTCTCTGAGCCTTCGGGGTCCATGTGATTTGGCCATTTAGCCCATGGTGTGCAAAAAAGTGCAGCTCAGAGGTAAAACAATCCAACCCAACTCTGTTCAATGTTCTTTCTTCTTCTCTTAACGCCACAATGGGAAATAGCGTTCATATGGTTCCAGATTTGTTTTCCAAACCTCACTGTTCTCGTTGGAGTGATTGGTGGCTCTGTTCCAGAGAGTTAGATGCATACTCTGAGGTTTACAAAGTCGATTCTCATATTTGTACTCTGTTTTCATTTCGATAGGATGGAATCTGGTATAGTCAGTAATTTTCCCTATACCCTCTAAATTCTCCAACCGGCATCCCAAGAATTAAGTTCAGGTAATGTTATAAAATTAAGTATTTTTTAACCTTAATTCACTACATTAAAAATGTGAACTTTCCTTTCACACACTTCTTTAATTTACATTTTTGGGAAAACCGCAAGATGCATGTTTTCTTCCGAGGAGCGTGTCTTATTTTATAGCGGGGTGGAATATGGTTTAAAGCACGTCAAGCTCGAATATACACTGTGCCTGCATTGAGATTTTCTCCGTTAACCCTCTTCTCAGCTGTAGCTTCTCAGTGAGAAAGGGGACAGCTTCTCTCTGCAGCTTCTCAGTGAGAAAGGGGACAGTGATGGTGGATGGCCTTAAGAAGAGACTTCCATCTGTCTCGTAATAGATGTCTGGTGAATACCAGACATCTATTATGAGGCTTAGCACTGACTCGTTTGAGCCTTGTGACTTGCCCATTTAGCTCATTCTGAGCACGAAAGTGACTCTCAGAAGTAAAACAATTCAATTCTTCTTCTGAAGGATGTTGAGGAGAGCTATACCCTGTGTAAAGGATACTCAAGGTGTCATTGTAATATACTGCTCGCAAAAATTAGGGGATATTTCATCGCTTCATATTCATTTTGAAATATCCCCTAATTTTTGTGAGCAGTATAATTATCAGCTTTCCATTGTGAGTCTCTCTAGTATAGTATTCACTGAGACTTGGGTCCTAAAAGTCTATTTGAATTGGTGTGTAGTTTAAACGTTGCCCACGGACTAAATCCAAAGCATCTAATCAGTGGCAAAGAGTTTATGGAAGGAAGGTTTCTCTTAAAATTGATGTAATTAAATATTTGTAGGTTCTTAATGGGTTGGTTGTTGAGTTGGATTGTTTTACCTAAGGGACAGTTTTTTTTTTTTTTTTGCAAACAGTGCTGCTCTAAATGGCTAGGTCACAAGGACTCCAAGGTCGCAGAGGACTGGGAAAAGGATCTAGTGGGTAGCTGATAAGAAATATATGATAGTTCCCTGTTCCTTAACGTGTACGAACTGTGGTTCTTCTGTACACGGTACGACGGCTTAGCATCCTTTCAGATGGATGGCGACATTTCCAAGTTCATCGGTGTCCCCTTTCTCACCGAGGACATGGTGGGGGTTTAGACGCAGATAAATCTCAACACTGACAAAGGGGACTCAAACCTGGGGACCGCAGATTACGAGCCTGGCGTGCTACTGACTGAGCCAACGCCGATTCCCATATATTCATTATGACGCAAAATATAATCCTATTTGGATAAATGGTAAGAAGTATGAAATACCCCTAGTAAACAAGGAGCTAATACACATGCACATAGCTTATTTAACTCCTACGATGTTTAATGGTTTACCTCTTGATGGATTGTTTTTGTACAAAAAGAGATCCTGCCATCCTCTCAGACCTTCTACTCTGGCATATAAACTGACAGGCTCCTATCAGACCTCTGTGGCATGCAGCTGCTTGAGGGGGTATTTATTCATTTATTAAACTAGAAGAACGCACATCGCTTCTCGCAAATATGGACGGGAATCTCCTTTTCAAGGGGAATGAAGTTGTTGTTTACCTCCTTTTTCGGGGCCGGGGTGGCTCAGTCGGTAGCGCGTCAGGCTCGTAATCTGTAGTTCACAGGTTCGAGTCCCAGCTGGGTCAGCGTTGAGATTTATCTCCGCAAAATTCCCGCCCTGCCCACGGTCAGTAGGGGACACTGATGGGCTTGGAAAGGCCGCCGTCCGTCGGATGGGACGATAAGCCGTGGCCCCGCGTGCGGGAGAGCCATACCCTGTGCACGTTAAAGAACACGCTGGATGGCCTTGACGGGAGGCTACCATCTGTCTCCCAACAGCTGTTCCAGTGGGTCCCCTCCCCCAACCTTCTCTGAGCCTTCGGGGTCCATGTGACCTGGCCATTTAGCCCATGGTGTACAAAAAAGTGCCGCTCAGAGGTAAAACAACCCAACCCAAGCTCAAAGGGCTTTGAGCGCATAATCATCGTCAATGCAGAGGATTCAGATGCGACAATAATGAAACATTCACGTTCTAATTGAACATGTGAAATTTCATTTCATCGTCTATGACTGAATTGATTTAGAAGCAAGAAAATTATTCTCGATTAAATCTGGCCATTTATTGGATGGAACTAAAACCAAAAAAATAATAAAGCGATAGAAGATAAGATCGATTCTGAATGTAAAAAGTTTGTTAAGAGGATTTTAATATTCTATTCATGTTTTAATCTGTTTGCTGGAGAAATTTGGACTAATAAGTGAATCTATTATTGCTCTATTGAATCGCAATAAAGATTACTAATGCCGCATTTGTTATCTAAAATATCTTAAGTCCATTAGAATCAGCCAGCAAATGAATAAGAGATTAGAAACGAGAAGAAGAGAGAAAGGTTACTTCTGCTATTATTGCAGAGACCACATTTACATAGAACCATTTCTTTCAACGTCGAAATATCATTCGTACCATTGAGCATTTCCTATATTCCCTTGAAGGCCATTTCCATAAGAAGAGCGTGAAACATTGTACGATGAATGTTTTATGTGTGATGCAGTCCTAATAATGGTTGTTCGCCATCGCACAAAAAAAAAATTACAAGCTTTTGAAAAAGAAAAAAATAAAACTTGAAAGACCATAGAGCAGTTTTATCGATTTGAAAGCGCACGGCTGCAGATGCATGCAACTCGGGCGTTACGTTTTGAATGTGCAGAGAGAATAAGAATTTTTACTCCGAGACTGTTTCCATAGATTCGAACAAAGCAAGGCTGCCTATTGTGGAGGTAGTATGTATCGCGTGACCATCGCATCGCGGGGCAAGTCTTCAGAGAAGTGTACTTTCGTATTGTTAACACGATTGGTCGCTGTGTACGACACGCATGCAACGCACCGTTCGATATCAGCAATCTCAAACAAACAGTTCGTTTGCTTGTCGACAACAAATTCATGAAGATGAGAAAGATGTAATATGTAATAGCACGTTACGTAGGGAGAGGGAATAATAGGTCGACGATTGTAATTTTTTTGCCGGTTCATTTCTCAAGTCAGTACGCGTTTAATTTGATTTCGAATTTCCTTCTTTATGTGTGACTGTTTTCTTTTTAATAATATCCATTTTGTAGGGGTGGCTAAATGGTTAGCGTGCACGGTTACTGATCAAAGGGATTTGAGTTCTAGACCCGGATAAGGCAAGGATGTTTCTTAAGTTTTTTTTTTTTCCCTGCGGTCTAGCCTTTCTTTCAAGTTCCTTGTAGGATGTACTATGAGGATGTTTGGCTTTATACCGGTGTTAATGAGGGTAATTGAGACCCAACGGTGTTTTAGAGAGAATGTGTGATAAAATGTCTTCATTGGTGTATTATACTGTTATTTTTCCACATTTTCTCGCTCTCAATCGCTTATTTACTCTATTAAGAGGAACAAGTGTTGTATTTGAACTTAATATTCCAATTTCGAGTACCTACTACACCTATGTTGAGATTATTCTCTACTAGCCATAGCACGATCTTGGTCTTTGTGAACTGGTGTTTAGTCCACTGCAGGTATTAAGATAAAACAACTTAATAAATAAATAGCCCCTTAAGCAGCTGCTTGCCACAGAGGTCTGACAGGAGCCTGTCAGTTTATATGCCACAGTAGAGGATCTGAGAGGATGGCAGGACCTCAACAGAAAACAACACGAACATCCATGCCTTACCAGGGGCTCGAACCCAGGTCCCTTAGATCAGTAGCCAAGCGCGCTAACCACTCGGCCACGGGACGGCTTAACGGAGTTAAATGAATAAATAAATATTCCCTTAAGCAGCTGAGATGAAGGCGAGACCTCAGCAGAAAAACAACACACTCCGGTCCCTTCGATCAGCAGCCAAGCGCGCTGTTAAGTGGTCACGTGACGGTTTGGAGCTAAATGAATTAAAAAAAAAAGCTTAAAATTCACATTAAAATGTCAGAGTAAAAACTGACTTTTTTGGTACCTTCTGGCAGCAGTGTTTAATAATATTCCAAACCGTTAAAGTGCGAAACATTTCAGCCAATTGGTCAAAGTTTTTAACTCTGAGGTCCTGCCATCCTCTCAGATCTCTTACTGTGGCATATAAACTGACAGGCTCCTGTCAGACCTCTGTGGCAAGCAGCTGCTTGAGGGGGTATACTACATCAAAAAGCAGTTTTTACCATTCGCAATTTAATATGTGAAGATCCCATCGCAAAAAATTCATGAGCCGATTTATTCTTGAGATTTTAAATTGGTTGTGCAGTATTATATTTAAGTAATTTTCAGCAAAAAATACGAATATATGAAGGAAATTTATCGTAGAAATAGAATATTTACTTTTATTGTGTTTCTTAATTCTGTTTTACACTGCTGGCCATTGAAAATGCAACACCAGGAAGAACTCATCAGATTGTCCCGAAACATGCAAGATGGGTAGCCCATGGAAGAACATGTAAATGATTCAAAGCGCAGCGCATACGCACATCATGTGTGACAGTAACGCCCCCTGGAAGTGGTATAAGAGGAGATTACAAGGAACCGGTGTAAAGCATTGGAATTGTGTTTGCTCGCAGTTCTTGCGTATTAAAGGATCAAGTATGCCCCGTCGAAGAACACGACATCCATGCGACCAGGTGTCCGACTTTGATCGAGGGAGAATTGTGAGATTACGGGAAGGCGGATTATCGTACCAAGATATCGGTGCTCGTGTTGGACGGAATGCTGCCACAGTGATGAGAATATGACGTCAGTGGGTAGAACTCACCGACGTGAGGGATCTCAACGGCCCTGTCACACAAACGAACGAGAAGACAGACATCTCGTGCGCATGGCTTTTAAAGATCGTACAGCGACATCAAACACCTTAGCTCAACAGTTAGGATGTGCTGCACATCAAGCAGTGTCCGCACGTACGGTTCGACGTGGTCTGCAATATCGGGACACCTTTGCTAGGTGGCCATTGCTTCGGCTATCATTGACTCTACACACAGGCATATGCGACTGCAATGATGCCAAGAACGTCGCTCATGGATGTGCGAATGGCATCGCATCGTCTTTTCAGAAGAATCCCACTTCAGTATGCAGCACCATGATGATGGACGAATCCGTATCTGGCAGTACCGCAGTGACAGGCTCAGTGAGACATGCATGATGCAGCGCCATACAGGTCTGGCCACCGGTATTATGGTATAGGGTGCCATTGGACTCCACTCATACACGTGCCTTGGCATTACTTGTACTTTGAACAGTCAGCGTTATATCACTGAGGTGTTGGAGCCTGTGGTCGTACCTTATTTTCAGGGGCTCTCTGGTGCCATTTACCAACAGGGCAATGCCCGACCACATGTGGTATGCATCATCCAACAATTCCTGGATAGCCACCATGTGACACTTCTGTCTTGGCCTGCGCGTTCACCGGATCTGTCCCCAATAGAACATGTCTGGTCCATGATCTACCAGGTATAACAGATGAACTTTGGTTACGTATTGAAATTGCATGAACTGACATTCTCTAAACACATATTCGACATTTCATCTTCTTAATGCCGGACCGTGTAGCAGCGGTTATTGCCACTCATCATGACTATACAAGATACTGATTTCTTTGTATTCTACAGGTCTAACCGAGTTGCATTTGTAACCATTTGATCATTGTAACATAAGCTATGCATTCATTAAATATGGATTTGATATCTCTTGTCTTTCCTAGTATAGTGGGGGCGGGGGTGGCTCAGTCGGTAGCGCGCCAGGCTCGTAATCTGTAGTTCCCAGGTTCGAGTCCCAGCTCTGTCAGCGTTGAGATTTATCTCCGCAAAATTCCCCGCCCTGCCCACGGTCAGTAGGGGACACCGATGGGCTTGGAAAGGCCGCCGTCCGTCGGATGGGACGTTAAGCCGTGTCTCCGTGTGCGGGAGAGAGCCATACCCTGTGCACGTTAAAGAACACGCTGGATGGCCTTGACGGGAGGCTACCATCTGTCTCCCAACAGGTGTTCCAATGGGTCCCCTCGCCCAACCTTCTCTGAGCCTTCGGGGTCCATGTGACCTGGCCATTTAGCCCATGGTGTGCAAAAAAGTGCCGCTCAGAGGCAAAACAACCCAAATCCTGGTATTGCACTTTTAATGGCCAGCAGTGTAGTTTCCGTCACGAAAAAAATTGCTTAATTCCATATAATAATAATTTTTTTCTTTATTTCTAAAGGAAAGTATTATATAATTTAAGAAGTGTTTATCCAGGTTTCTTATGTTTCCATATTAATTATTACATCATTTTGTGCAATTAAATTACACTTATCATTATAAAAACTCATTCTCTACAAGAAAAATATAAAAAAAAATTGTATTTAACATTATATTTTGCTATATCATTCTCAAGTATTTTCGGTTTGGGAACAATAAAATATCTAACGTCAAAATTTGACTGATCATTGCATACTTAAAAGAAAAACTAATCATATTGTTTCATTTCATAATTTTATTTATGAAATTAGTCTATTACATTACTAAAGAATGTGTACAGCACTTCTAATTTTGATAAAATGTGTCTCATTCTTTTCAGGGATCAGCTTGTAGATAAACCCGAAACCGCAGACTGATGTAGATTCAAAGACCGACCTGACCCAAGGAAATCTCGTAATAAAGCATCGAAAAGTTGTAATAATTCATTTAACAAAAATTCGGAAGGAAAATGGAAAATTGAAATAAACGTCTCAGTGACGCAGCAGTGACATTGCAGGAAGATAGGTAAAAATCTCTAAAACGAAGAGGAAAACATTATACTGCAATGGAAATCCAGTTTCTTCTCCCCCCCCCCCCCACCCCCGCACCTACCTTTTTTCGGCTCGATTGCGTCGCTAGCTCCCCTCTCCCGATCTTTTTCTAGATCCGTGCCTAGGAGCAGATGAAATCCCTTCTTCTTGAAAAACTGAATTGCGCTTGGTTCTACGTATTACTTCATTTGAAATGTCTTCTGGATTATGGATTTATATTTAATTAATTTATTATTTTTTTCTCGATCTCTCATCAATAAAAAGAAACCCTTGAAATGGGAGGGATGGCAGTTGGCTCAATCGGTATGCTTGGAAAGTCCGCCGTCCGTCGGATGGGACGTTAAGCCGTGGCCCCGTGTGCGGGAGAGCCATACCCTGTGCACGTTAAAGAACACGCTGGATGGCCTTGACGGGAGGCTACCATCTGTCTCCCAACAGCTATTGCAGTGGGTCCCCTCCCCCAACCATCTCTGAGCCTTCGGGGTGCATGTAACCTGGCCATTTAGCCCATGGTGTGCAAAAGAGTGCCACTCAGAGGTAAAACAACCCAACCCCACTGTGGCTCCCCTCACCCTGCATCAGAAAGGAGTCAGCATTGCGTTAATTAAAGCATTAATCTTATCTCTTCTATTTAAGACATCCTTTGGAAATTATGAGGTATTTACACTACTTTATACTATTCTTTTACACGAAACTAAAAATAAATATCATGAGTACAACGACTCACCAGAACTGAAAGAGTGCAGCGTTGTAAATTAAGTAGTAGGTTAAATCGTAATTTTTGAATAAAAACGCAAAAAATAAAAAAAAAAAACTAGTTAGAATCAAATTAGAACCTTTTTAAATTATAGCTACTGTTCAAAAATTTAGTGTGGTTGCAATTCAGTAGTTCATCGGGAAATGTGCATCCTATAACTTAGTAATCAACTCAGTCCTGGGATCAGAGCAATTATTCCGAGACCTGAAGGAGATAAAAGTGGGTTGGGTTATTTTTACCTCTGAGCGGCACTTTTTTTGCACATCATGGGCTAAATGGCCAGGTCACATGGACCCCGAAGGCTCAGAGAAGGTTGGGGGAGGGGACCCACTGGAACAGCTGTTGGGAGAAAGATGGTAACCTCCCGTCAAGGCCATCCAGCGTGTTCTTTAACGTGCACAGGGTATGGCTCTCCCGCACACGGGCCCACGGCTTAATGTCCCATCCGACGGACGGCGGCCTTTTCAAGCCCATCGGTGTCCTCTACTGACCGTGGGCAGGGCGGGGAGTTATGCGGAGATAAATCTCAACGCTGACCCAGCTGGGACTCGAACCTGGGAACTACAGATTACGAGCCTGGCGCACTACCGACTGAGCCACCCCCGCCCCAGATAAAAGTGTATTTGCATATTAACAAAGATAAGTTTTCTAAAAGTATAAGCAGTGGTTACACAAAAAAAATTGCTATCAGTTTAAAATAATATTTCCTGGATAGGACAATCAGACGGCGTATTCTGTATTGTACAAACACTTTCTCAAATAGATTTAGAAACTATCCAAGACTTTTTTTTTATTAAGTCCTGAAGGGAAAAATTTTTTTTCCTGGTATAGATTTGTGGAAAAAATGATTCGCCGATGAGTGGGATTACCGCGAAAATAGAAATGTGTGTTTAACGGATCATTTTGTCGACAAAATCATTACTTGAATTCGCTTGAATTATATGTCAATAGGTAATCTGAGAATTTATTATTGATTAACTTTCCTAGTTTCCCACAATCTCCAAACAATATTTAAACCAGGGGTGCCCATTGCGGCTCCCGTTGGCCAAAGGTTGCCCTTTAACAAGATGAAAGTCGCCCACAGCATCGTAAGCAGTAGAGCTAATTTTTAAGAGATAGATTTTTTTTTGTACAGTCGCTCAAAAAAGTATCCGAACACTATGGTTGATTACAGAATTCAGAAAAAAATATCTGGCAACGATTTTTTTAGAATTAGTGATCTGGCAACCTTCGTGCCACGTGACACGAAGTTGAAAGATCACTAATTCTAAAAAATCTGGCAACCTTCGTGTCACGTGATACGAAGTTGCCAGATCACTAATTTCTAAAAAAAATCGTTGCCAGACTGTACTAAACATTTTTAGATTTATTTACCGCAAAAACAGAAATGTGCTTTTAACACGTTAAGCTCCGATTAGATTATTTATTTTCAGTTGTTTACTACTGATGACACACCTTTTATTGCTTTATACTCAAAGGTAAATAAAAATTTAGTAGCCCTGTAGAGAAATTCTAAATTAAAAGTTTGGGCACTCTGGATTTAAACCATAAATGATTAATATAACGTTTGATTGCTACATATAATAAATATGAACTTTAACGAATACAGGTGCTACATCCCGCACACGCTACTATCCCTATGTTTGCACGTTCAATAAGATATCAGATTCGACCGCCGTGGGAACTTCATAGACCTCAAAACTCATTAACTCATTACCTAGTTACACGAGCTGTGATTTCGTCTTGTCCTTCTCCTCCTCCATCCCCCGCTTCTTCCCCTCTCAGTTTTACCCACTTCCCGTCGTAGTGATGGATCTTTGAGCGACAGAAGGTGCTAGAGGATGGAGGGAGAATGTTGGGGGAAGTCGGGGGGTTGAGTTCTGCGACAAACCCTACCACTCCATTAACGGCCGGTGAACTGCACCGTGTAATGGCCACAAGTGTCCATTTGGACGTCCGCAGCGTGTTGCATGGGTCATACGACCGACACGTGACTCCCGCCACAAGATTTATGACGGCGGATACGGTGGGAACCACATGGAGAGCTCGGCGCGCAGTCAGCCGATCGATTAGAACGTTGAGTCTGTAAGAGAAAGGTTGTGGGGTGCATTATTTATTGTGGGTTTCCGCTCCGCCCGCCGCGGATCGGGTCAGGGAATGGAATTGCAGCGCCGTTATGATTAAAGTTATTAGCTTTATGGAGCCGGGCTGTGAATAATAAAGTTCAGGAGTGCGTGGAAGGCACACTTGATATAGAGCCTCTCGTTTAATTAAGTGATCGCACGGTGCTCAGCTTCCTTCTACTGGAGAGAGAGACACAGCTCTGATGTACATTGTGTAAAATGGCTATTACATTTGCTTTCATAGTGTCACCGTGGATTAATTGGACGGGCTTTAAGGATGATAAACGGGAGCACACTCGTTGAGCACCAGTCTCTAGTGAAGGACGACACTAGGTCCGACCTCTGAGATCGATTTAACAAGGTTAAACAAGGAGTTTAACAGGCGGAATTTAGTCTCTTGATGCAACTGGCACAGCTAACTATAAGAAAGATTTAGATTGGGTTGCTTTACCTCTGAGCTGCATTTTGGAGCACAACAATGGGCGAAATGGCCAGGTCATAAGGACCCCAAAGGCTCAAAATTGATTAGGGGAAGGGAACACATTGAACATCTCTTAGAGGCAGATGGCAGCCTTTCGTTGTCCATCCAGCGTGTTCTTTAATGTTCACATGATATGGCTCTCCTGCAACTGACCCATGGCTTTTCATCCAGCGTGTTCTTTAATGTTCACATGATATGGCTCTCCTGCAACTGACCCATGGCTTTTCATCCAGCGTGTTCTTTAATGTTCACAGGGGCGGGAGTGGCCCAGTCGGTAGCGCGCCAGGCTCGTAATCGGTAGTTCCCAGGTTCGAGTCCCAGCTGGGTCAGCGTTGAGATTTATCTCCGCAAAATTCCCCGCCCTGCCCACGGTCAGTAGGGGACACCGATGGTCTTGGAAAGGCCGCCGTCCGTCGGATGGGATGTTAAACCGTGGCCCCGTGTGCGGGAGAGCCATACCCTGTGCACGTTAAAGAACACGCTGGATGGCCTTGACGGGAGGCTACCATCTGTCTCCCAACAGCTGTTCCAGTGGGTCCCCTCCCCCAACCTTCTCTGAGCCTTCGGGGTCCATGTGACCTGGCCATTTAGCCCATGGTGTGCAAAAAAGTGCCGCTCAGAGGTAAAACAACCCAACCCAAACAACTTTAATGTTCACATGATATGGCTCTCCTGCAACTGACCCATGACTTTTCATCCAGCGTGTTCTTTAATGTTCACATGATATGGCTCTCCTGCAACTGACCCATGACTTTTCATCCAGCGTGTTCTTTAATGTTCACATGATATGGCTCTCCTGCAACTGACCCATGGCTTTTCATCCAGCGTGTTCTTTAATGTTCACATGATATGGCTCTCCTGCAACTGACCCATGACTTTTCATCCAGCGTGTTCTTTAATGTTCACATGATATGGCTCTCCTGCAACTGACCCATGACTTTTCATCCAGAGTGTTCTTTAATGTTCACATGATATGGCTCTCCTGCAACTGACCCATGACTTTTCATCCAGCGTGTTCTTTAATGTTCACATGATATGGCTCTCCTGCAACTGACCCATGACTTTTCATCCAGAGTGTTCTTTAATGTTCACATGATATGGCTCTCCTGCAACTGACCCATGACTTTTCATCCAGCGTGTTCTTTAATGTTCACATGATATGGCTCTCCTGCAACTGACCCATGACTTTTCATCCAGCGTGTTCTTTAATGTTCACATGATATGGCTCTCCTGCAACTGACCCATGACTTTTCATCCAGAGTGTTCTTTAATGTTCACATGATATAGCTCTCCTGCAACTGACCCATGTCTTTTCATCCCGTGTTCTATAAGAGATCATCCAAATTTTACTTTTTAATTTCCTCCGGAAACTGCTCCACAATAAATTTAAACATTGAATGAAATGTTGAATTTTAGACATTTTGGTCAGTTAAAACGATAATCGTATGTTTGAAATTCCGCTGATCGAAGTTTTGCTGTACTTGAGACAAGTTATTATATCGTACATGAGACTTCTCCACTGTAAAGAGTGTAAAAAAAGTTTTCCAAGAAGTAGAACAGAACAATTTTTACTAAAAGATTTTGAATTGAACTTTTTTTCATATGAGCGTCTCTGAAAAATTATACTGCAAAAATTCAAAAGTCGTTTAGAACCATTCCAAACATTTTCAAATAAGCAATTTTGATTTAGAAGGAGTAAACTTGTTTAACTTTAAACTTATTGAAGGAAATTGATCAAAGTATTAATAAATAATTAAATAATATACAATAAAGTGAAATTTTTATGGATCTTGATAAAGTGCATCATGAAATATTGTAAATTATTAAAAGCTTTACTCTTGGAATTAGGAGCAAACTTCATACGAATTTAGCACGAAACCGAATTGTCCTAAATATGTAAATCAAAGATACAAGGAAAAAAAAAACCTGAAGTTCCACAGAAATCTTTAAATATAAATAAATACCCCCTCAAGCAGCTGCTTGCCACATAGGTCTGACAGGAGGCTGTCAGTTTATATGCCATAGTAGAAGGTCTGTGAGGATGGCAGGATCTCAGCAGAAAACAACACATACAAACCATGTCTTACTCAGGTCCCATTAGATCAGTAGCCAAGCGTGCTAACCACTCGACCATGGGACGGTTACAGAAATCTTGACTGGATGTTAATTATTTTAGGTTTATTTAAACCACCTTATAAATATTACTTTCCCTCAAATATTATGAGTGTTCGCTGTTGGCATGATTTCACTTTATATAGGTGAGTAACTGGATTTAGTTATTTTCAGCTCAAAGGAAAAAAGACCCAGGAAAGGCTGTTAAAAAAACAGACTTTCATAAAAGGGAAGCCGACGTATTTTTGGCTCCGAAAGTAGACGGAAATCAGACTCATATTCTATTATAATTCATAAGTAATGGTCATGGTTGACGGCAAGGAACAGCGAGAGGAGGAGCATTTGCACATTTTCCTCGATTTGTTAAAAATATGACATTGGCATTGAAGTTGATTTGCGATTAGGATGCTCTACAAAAAACAGAGAATCCCTGGAATAATTCCAGCGGACCTCCACCTCTCAATTCCGAAAATAGTATCTCCAATAATAATAATAATAAAATAAATACCCCCTCAAGCAGCTGCTTGCCACAGAGGTCTGACAGGAGCCTGTCAGTTTATATGCCACAGTAGAAGATCTGAGAGGATGGCAGGACCTCAGCAGAAAACAACACGAACATACGAGATACAAATATCTGCGAATACGAGAAATATCAAGGGCCAATTATTTCGGGTTGCAATTTGAATATTTTCATGAATGTTAAAAATGCTCATTCGTATCATAGAGGTTTTAATGGGAAGAAAAAAAAACAAAAACAAACGCACCAAGATTAGTAACAGACAAAATGATCAAATTTAAATATTTGTTCAATTTTGATATTGTTCTTTCCTTTAATAAAGCATTATGGCACAAGCACCGGTTTCAAACATGCTTAAAAAGGCATTATGGCAATAAGTACTGGTTTCAAACCTGCATAAAAAAGTATTACGGTAATGAAGACTGCTGCTTTTAATAAAAAAAATGAATAAATAAATACCCCCTCAAGCAGCTGCTTGCCACAGAGGTCTGACAGGAGCCTGTCAATTTATATGCCATAGTAGAAGGTCTGAGAGGATGGCATGACCTCAGCAGAAAAACGACACAGACAGCCATGCCTTACCCGGGGCTTGAACCCAGGTCTCTTAGATCAGTAGCCAAGCGCGCTAAACCACTCGGCGGGACGGCTAAAAATAAATACCCCCTCAAGCAGCTGCTTGCCACAGAGGTCTGACAGGAGCCTGTCAGTTTATTTGCCACAGTGGAAGGTCTGAGAGGATGGCAGGACCTCAGCAGAAAAATGACATACACATCCATGCCTTACCCGGGACTCGAACCCAGGTCCCTTAGATCAATATCTAAGTGTGCTAACCACTCGACCATGGGACGGCTAAAAATAAATACCCCCTCAAGCAGCTGCTTGCCACAGAGGTCTGACAGGAGCCTGTCAGTTTATTTGCCGTAGTAGAAGGTTTGAGAGGATTGCAGGACCTCAGCAGAAAAACGACACATACATCCATGCCTTACTCTGGGGCTCGAACCCAGGTCCCGTAGATCAGTAGCCAAGCGTGCTAAACACTCGGCCATGGGACGGCTGCTGCTTTTAAACCTCTTTGAAAAAGCATTATGACGATAAGTACTGGCTTGAAACCTGCTTAAAAAAGCATTATGACAATAAGTACCGGTTTCAAACCTTCTTGTCCCTGTGTTCTGATTTAAAAAAGATTTTAAAAAATGTTACTCTTATACTCAGTTTTAAATTTTGGTGCGTTAAAAGAAAGATCAAAAGTTAATGTACAAAGATCAAAATATAATGTAATATCAAAAGTTGTGTTTTGTGAAACAAATATGGTACAAATATAAATTTTTAGAATGACTATTGTTTTTAGAGTCAATTTCACGGTGTATTTTAAATTAATTGAATTATCTAGCTGTTCGGAATCGGGTTCTATTATAGGTAGTGTCGTGTCCCTTTCTCTCTCTTCTGTGGTAGGGAATGTTAAAATTTCTTATTTATATCAAAGTATAAAATAAAAAAATAAATACCCCCTCAAGCAGCTCTTGCCACAGAGGTCTGACAGGAGCCTGTCAGTTTATATGCCATAGTAGAAGGTCTGTGAGGATGGCAGGACCTCAGCAGAAAAACAACACGAACATCCATGCCTTACCCGGGGCTCGAACCCAGGTCCCGTAGATCAGTAGCCAAGCGTGCTAACCACTCAGCCACACCAATCAATAATTGTGCCCAATGTGATGAAGTATTCTGGAGAGCTGTATGTCTCAAAGCAACACATTCTATTTCGATTGATGAACAAATTTAAATAAAAAATAAATACCCCCTCAAGCAGCTGCTTGCCACAGAGGTCTGACAGGAACCTGTCAGTTTATACGCCACAGTAGAAGGGCTGAGAAGATAGCGGGACCTCAGCAGAAAAACAACACAAACGTCCATGCCTTAACCCGGGGTTCGAACCCAGATTCCTTAGATCAGTAACCAAGCACGCTAACCACGCGGCCAAGCGATGGCTTGATGAACAAACTAGCAGATAATTATTGAAAAACTTAATAGTGAAATTTATTATCATCAGTGCTATCTTCTCGTTGCTAGGATACGTCTTAGGAGGTTGACTATTTATCATTGCTTAATGTTAGCTCTGTAGTCACACAGACTGAATAACTTTTCATCATCATCATCATCCTCAAGCAGCCATGCGCTACGGAGGTCCAACCAGACCGTGCAATTTAGTTCTCCAAGCAAGTCTATCCTGAGCTACATCTACTGCATCTGGCCACTGCACAGCAATTCTAACAAGGTCCTGTTTGACATTGTCTGCCCACCGCATCCTAGGTCTCCCCTTCTGAATAACTTTCAATCATAAATAAATAAAATAATAAATACCCCCTCAAGCAGCTGCTTGCCACAGAGGTCTGACAGGAGCCTGTCAGTTTATATGCCACAGTAAGAGATCTGAGAGGATGGCAGGACCTCAGCAGAAAAACGACACACACATCCTTGCCTAATCCGGGGCTCGAACCCAGGTCCCTTAGATCAGTAGCCAAGCGTGCTAACCACTCGGCCACTGGACGGTTTTAATCATAGACCGATTAATATGAATGGTTTCACAAATCTCAAGTACATATAGTCATCCAGACTATTAACTTGTCATATCACTTGGGTTGAAATCCATCAAACTCCACATTGAGATCTTGCGTCTGATTTGGATCGAAATCCCCGATCATCGCGAAACGCACGGCTCAACTCTTTGACGTCCGATACGAGACTGCTTGTCCGTACTCTGTGGTTTATCCCATCGCTGAACGCTCTCTCTCACGCTGCTACTTATTCTGGAAATATCCGTTGTCAAAACGACCGCACCGCATGTGTAGTATCATAAACTTCCATGTTGCTGATAACACCTTCCAAGCGAACTAGAGGAAGTTGGGGGGGGGGATCCGGAGGGGATCCTCATCATCTGCAAGCACAACGACTTCCTACCTATCGTCACAGGAAGTGGATCTCCACCTAAGTTTTCACATACCGTATTTCTGATACATCCTTTGCACCAGATGTAGTACCATAAAGCCCGACGTTACCAACCAATAGAAATAACTACAAGTGGTGACATTGTAGAGACAGATATTTTTGCTAATAACACAAAAACGAAATATCACAAATATCATCTATATACACCACAATAATAGAAAATATGAACAATAAAAAAAGTCAATGCACGTATTTTACATTACTCAATACTATTTATTAAAATCATTAACAAATTTTGCAAGGGATACGACAGGTAGGATGTTGGTTGTTTTACCTCTGACCGGCACTTTTTTGAACACAATGGGCTAAATGGCCTGGTCATAAGGACCCCGAAGGCTCAGAGAAGGTTGGGGGAGGGGACCCATTGGAATAGCTGTTGGGAGACAGATGGTAGCCTCCCGTCAAGGCTATCCAGCGTCTTCTTTAATGTGCACAGGGTATGGCTCTCCCGCACACGGAGCCACGGCTTAACGTCCCATCCGACGGGTGGTGGCCTTTCCAAGCCCATCGGTGTCCCCTACTGACCGTGGGCAGGACGGGAGTTTTGCGATAGGTAGGAACTTAAATTTTTAGCGTAACATGGGAGTTGGAAGAGAAATACTATAAGGAAAAAAATGCTCGAATTTCAAAGAACTGAAAAAACTGACATTTAGGAAAATGTCCCGGTTTTTACCTATGGAACACTGGTATCTTAATGTAACTACAAGCTGTTAACTTTCGGAAAGATAACGTTTCGCCTATTGAAGTTTGTTCTAGAAACGTTTCTTCTCTACAATATTCCATCTCGATTACATATCGTTCCAAAACAAACTATAACGTTTCTTCCCAAAGTTCTGGGGTGAGGGATAGCTCAGTCGGTAGTTGCGCCAGGCTTGTAATCTGCAGTTCCCAAGTTCGAGTTCCAGCTGAGTCAGCGTTGAGATTTATCTCCTCAAAATTCCCTGCCCACGGTCAGTAGGGGACACCGAGGGGCTTGAAAAGGCCGGCGTCCCCCAACCTTCTCAGCTCCTTCGGGGTTTTGTAACCTGGCCATTTAGCACATTGTGTGCAAAAAAAAATGCCACTCAGAGGTAAAAATAACCCAATCCCAAAAGAACCAATAATTCATTCTTTTTTAGACATCGGATATCAAATAGTCTTTATTCAGGCCAGGATTTATCTTAGGCCCTTTAGGCACTAGCCTAGGTGCGCCATCATTTAGTTGCTACAAATTGTTTATTTAAGTAACAAAAATATGTCTTTTTTTAATTTTAACTAGTTGCAAGTATTCATCGAGAGCGAATACTCTCTTTTCAAAGTAAGAAAAAGAATTCTTGTTAGAATATGGACTTTGAAGTTATAACACTATATTACTGAACCTATTTGGATATTTTCATGTTATGTGAAAAAAAAAATTTTTTTTAAGCTCCTTAACTTTGAAAATAAGCTTTTTAGAGAAAAAGATTGCAGACGATAAATTGCAGATCTCAATCAAATATATCCAGATTTTGATTTTAGAAAATATCAGTGTATTATTTGAAGAGTAAGTGAAGCTAAGCAGTCTCGTGGCCGAGTGGTTAGCGCACTAGCTACTGGTCAAAGGAACTTGGGTTCGAGCCCCGGGTAAGGCATGGTTGTTTGCGCTTTCTTCTACTGAGGTCCCACCATTCTCACAGACCTTCTACTATGGCGTATTAAACTGACAGGCTCCTGTCAGACCTCTGTGGCAAGCAGCTGCTTGAGGAGGTATTTATGATCAGTTAATTGAAGCTGAAATATGTGACAAATCTTTTTTTGGTGAAAGAAAAATGAATATAGCATATAACTTGCAATATTCATTCTGTAATTTCTACATATATTTATTATTCATTGCAATTTCTACATACATTTGGCTAATGATCTACGGGACCTGGGTTCGAGTCCCGGGTAAGGCATGGATGTATGTGTCGTTTTTCTGCTGAGGTCCTGCCATCCTCTCAGATCTTCTACCGTGGCAATTAAACTGACAGGCTCCTGTCAGACCTCTGTGGCAAGCAGCTGCTTGAGGGGGTATTTATTTTTATTTTTAAATACGTAAAATATACCCCCTCAAGCAGCTGCTTGCCACAGAGGTTTGCTCAGCAGAAAAACGACACACACATCCATTCCTTACCCGGAGACTCAAACCCAGGTTCCTTTGATCAGTAGCCAAGCGTGCTAACCACTCGGCCTAACCACTCAGATTTTATGATTTTCTTTGACAGCAGATGCTGCTGTTAGATTCGTCTTGAACACTATTTCAAAATTAAATCAAAGTAAAAAAATGTTATCTAAACCTCTAAACTTACATTTATTTCAGTAAAAGATTTTTTACAATTTTAAGGTAATTCTCAGGTAGCAACATTAATGTTGAATATTTCAATTCCCAGAACTCTTTGAATGGTAAACAGATATTGCTCATAATCTAGATTTGGGGAACTCTTGAGATTTTGCATTTCGTGTGACCTTTTGCTGCAAAACCCTTAAAATTGGGAAGCTTCGAATACATTTCTCCGCCGAGTGGTTAGCACGCTTGGCTACTGATCTAAGGGACCTGGGTTCGAGCCCCGGATTTGGCATGGATGTGTGTATCGTTTTTCTGCTGAGGTCCTGCCATCCTCTCAGATCTCCTACTGTGGCATATAAACTGACAGGCTCCTGTCAGACCTCTGTGGCAAGCAGCTGCTTGAGGGGGTATTTATTTATTTTTTTACCACATGAAAGTGACGCAAAAGTTTTGACAATTTAATATAACCTTTTTATTCTCAGAGCACACAAAAAAGGAGAAAGAAAAATGTTTAAATTTCAAATGAAAAATTTGATTGGGAAATATTCCTACACAATGAATATTGTAAATTATATGCTATGAATAATATTAATTTATTTACACATTTATTGAAAAAACGATATTATTTATCATTAAAATTTCTACATATATTTAGATTATATGATTTTCTTTCTTCGTGGTTTTGAAAGCAAGAAAATTAATACTTGGTATAATAAATTAAAAAGACTTCTGTACATAAGGGAGCACTATTATTTCGTATGCCTAGCGGCGAGTGAGGTGTAAATCCGGCCTTACTTATATTATCATTCGGCAATTCTTTCTCCAAATTCTAGGTTAATGGACTAGGTAGTCCATGTGTTCTTTAGTTTCTGTTTGAAAATATACTTTTGTCTTTCTATTATTCAATTTATTCAGTAGTTGAGTAAAAATGAACAAAGTGAATGAGTATTCTCATAAACTATTCTTATCTTCTCAGGCTTCTGTAATAAGTAGTTAATAGCTCATTTCCTTTTTATGACTGATCACATCTTTGCAGAACTTGATCAATTGATTCTTTACTTATCACTGAATTTTTGCTCCCAAAATAATCTTCGCAATTCCAATGAAGTCCTGATTTCATTGCAACTGTATTTCAGGATCCTAATATTCCAACTCTGCATCATCACTCCTAAACAGAAATTCATCATCTTCATCTGAGTACAGTTCAAGAATAGAGTTAGATAATAATTTCACTGTTTTGTTTGGTCATTCCTGAAATAAATATATATATCATATAATATCATATATATATATATCATATTAAACACATTTATAAAATGAGCAATTTTTTTCTAAACAAATGTAAATAAAACACTACAAGCATAATATTTTTAGGTTTCAATAGGCTTACTATAAACCCCCATTTTCTGATAGGAGTCCAGTTATTTTGACACAATTTCATTCGTCAAAATTCTGCCACTTCCGATTAAAGCATGTTATCATAAAATTATTTGTGTGATACAAATTTGCTAAAGGAAATTAAGAGCCTGTCGCCAGTATTGAGAGTCCTTGTATCCTATTGGTTAGATAAAAGAAGGATTGATATTGTATAACGCAAAACCTATTTTTAATCTAGGATTTTACGCAACTGATATGATTATTTGACCACAGTTTAAGCATAAAGAATATATTTAAAGGAAGAAGATGAGCAATGATAAAATTTCACTTATGCTTTCTTGCAAGATATAAGCCTCTTTTTTCTGCTACACGCCATTTTCAAATTATCTCTAGCGGCAGGAATAAAGGAAGAGATTATTAAAATAGCAACCGAATAAATGTTCCTGTCTCTGACTTGTAGATATTTACCTGGTAATCGTTTCGATGTATTGCAAAAAATAGGTGAAATTGTGTCTCATAGGATACAGAGAGAACAAGGAGGTTAAAAGTACTTTCATATAAAACCCAGACCTCATGCCTCTGTTTAATATGATTTACATATTCGACAAATATTAATATCTACAGACTTACAAAATGAGGAACTTTGGGACGAAATGTCGTAGATGATTGAGATGAAACCTCGTTGGAACGACATGTTTTCGTACGAGAGGTTTTGAAACCCATAAAATGATAACGGAAGGCGGTTATCATTTTACGGTCATTTGGCCCTACAAAACGTTTTGGAACTTTCTGAATTCTAATTTATCAATCATAAAGTACTTCAGTTAACTTATTTATTAAGAAGTTAAACATGAAATTACCTGTATCTAGAAAAAAAAAAGGAGCTCATAACGCCTTGGAGTCGGAGAAAAATAAAAAGGAAACGTTGGAAGGGGGAGGGGAGACTGGATCTGCAGTATCTTGCACTCTTTTTTTTTTATTAGTTTTTAAAACATTTCTTTAAAACTGCGTGAAATATCCACAAGTTTAATATTTTTTTGCCTCCATTACCTTTACCAGAATTTTCAAAGGAGGGAGGATTATCCCCCTTTGCCTCCCCTATTATATACATATTGCAAAATATCTTTTACCTCCGAGAACGTTAATCGTGCTAAGAGTCCCTTTGTGCTCTGATGCAGGAAATGAACCAAAACGTCGTTTAAGTATTAACCGAAACAATTCACACAATTAATGAAGAACAAAAGTTTTGGTGTTTGTTAGTCGCCAACCTATAAGCCGAAGATGACACATGATGATGAATTACTTCAAACAATGTAGTCATATTAAGTTTCCAAACCTTGGAAAGGGATGCAAAGAATTGCCAAGAGTATTGACAAGCAGCAAATCATAGATAAAAGGTTGACTAAGTTTACAAGTATCTCATGAAACTGTTCCGAAGCGAATAACAGTTTCTTCATTCAAACAGAACCCAGTCAACAAAGGATAAGGAAACTAGGTTTGCCACCAAAAAACTGAAGCAGAAACATATGAGATAAATTCCGTCAGTGAACACTGCCAATGTTCGCGAATTGCTAGGGACACCGATGGGCTTGAAAAGGCCGTCGTCCGTCGGATGGGACGTTAAGCCGTGGCTCCGTGTGCTGGAGAGCCATACCCTGGTAACTATGAAACCTATGGTATATTATATATAGCCTGGTAACTATGGAACCTATGTTATATTATGTATAGCCTGGTAACTATGGAACCTATGATATATTATATATAACCTGGTAACTATGGAACCTATGGTATATAATATGTAGCCTGGTAACTATAGTATATTAACCTTCCCAAGGAGCCGGGGGGTGGGCTCAGCCGGTAGCGCGCCAGGATCGTAATCTGCAGTTCCCAGGTTCGAATCCCAGCTGGGTCAGCGTTGAGATTTCTCTCCGCAAAACTCCAAACTTGACGGGAGTCTATCGTCTGTTTTCCAACAGCTGTTCCAGTGGATCTCCTCCCCCAACCTTCTCTGAGCCTTGGGGGTCGTTGTGACCTGGCTATTTAGCCCATGGTGTGCAAAAAAGTGCCGCTCAGAGGTAAAACAACTCAACCCAATCCGAAATGCTAGGAACAACCTCGCCTCTTCTAAAGTGAAAAGTTTTTGGCTTTGGTAGGGCTCAGTTTTCCGTTTTGTCCTAATGACGCTCAGTTTGTGTCTCGCTTCGAACGCATGAGCAAGAGCGTGCGGGCCACAAACGTAATTAGCACTTTGCGTGCCGGTTTCAGAGGAAGAGGGCTTGACGAACTCTCAACCCGGCAATACCGAGGTCCCGAACCAGTTCCGGCCACCCGAAATGTCCAAGTTCCTCTGTGTTGACGAGGCCCACTGTCATAGCAACCAATGGCCTCAGGTTCTCTGGCGACGGTGTAAAGTGATGCGCGTGTCTGGTGAGGGCCGATCTCGTTGCCGCCTTCCGTGGCCTGTGACGACAACGGCCGGATGAAGTGTGGGCTTTGCAGGTTACGTAAAAGTTAGGCTCCAGAGTTTAGAGAGAGAGATGTTGTTTTGATACGGTGCTTTAATTAAATAATTAAGATTGAATGCTGCGAATGTTTGTAGTCGTTTCTCATTGTTAATTAGGTGTCAGGGAAAGACGAATTTGTTTGCGAATGTCACGGACTGGCAGGATTAAATGACAGGATAGATGACAGTTTTAACAACTGATCGGAAGTTAGAAAACTTCCATCAAGAACTAGACTTTCCATCCGACTGAATTACAGCGAAGTCTCGATTTATGCGATATAAAAGGATCACATTGGATATTCAAGAGCCATAGTATAAAACAGTATAAGAGGAAGAAGCCCATCCCATCAATCACTATGGGTTATGAGAATAAGAAACCTATCCCATCAACCACCATGGGTTGGGAGAATAAGAGGAAGCAGCACATCCCATCGATCACCACGGGTTATGAGAATAAGAAATCTATCCCATCGACCACCACGGGTTATGAGAATAAGAAATCTATCCCATCGATCACCACAGGTTATGAGAATAAGAAATCTATTCCATCGACCACCATGGGTTGTGAGAATAAGAGGAAGCAGCCCATCGCATCGATCACCACGGGTTATGAGAATAAGAAACCTATCCCATCGACCACCATGGGTTGTGAGAATCCCATCGATCACCACAGGTCATGAGAATAAAAAACCTATCCCATCGACCACCATGGGTTGTGAGGACCAGGAACTCGATAAAAAGGAATGTGATCATACAAGGTCAGGTCCAGAAAATCTGGACATTCTCCCCCAACCCCCATCCACCCTAACTTATTGTAGACTAATTGCTATTAAGATATTATGCTTATAATAAACTAATTGCTATTAAGCAACAACTTTCTTTTAATTTCACTACACGCATTAATTTTCTGACACCGGCATGCTAAAGTGTAAGTTGATATTAAGAAGTTTTCCTATTAATCTGGATTATTCACTTAACAAATTTAAATAGGATGGTGATATTTTTGACTAGATATGAAACAGGTGTCTACATTCAGGGTTAGTAAGATTCGACTACCATTTTTGCCGAAAAGGGAAGACTAATACCAAGGTACTGTCCTCCCCACCCTTTAAACTCTCGGTAAGTGAGACGGAGACTTTTTTCATATTCTCATACCCATGGCATCAACGGGACAGGCCCCCTCCTCTTATGCTCATAACCCATGGTGATCGATAGGATAGGCTTCTTATTCTCATAACCCATGGTGATCGATATGATAGGCTTCTTATTCTCATAACCCATGGTGATCGGTGGGAGGGGCTCCTTCCTCTTGTTCTCACAACCTATGGTGGTTGATGGGATAGGTTTCTTATTCTCATAACCCGTGGTGATCGATGCGATGGGCTGCTTCCTCTTATTCTCCCAACCCATGGTGGTCGATGGGATAGATTTCTTATTCTCATAACCCGTGGTGATCGATGCGATGGGTTGCTTCCTCTTATTCTCACAACCCATGGTGGTCGATGGGATAGATTTCGTATTCTCATAACACGTGGTGATCGATGGGATGTGCTGCTTCCTCTTATTCTCCCAACCCATGGTGGTCGATGGGATAGGCTTCTTATTCTCATAACCCATGGTGATCGGTGGGAGGGGCTCCTTCCTCTTGTTCTCACAACCCATGATGGTTGATGGGACAGGTTTCTTATTCTCATAACCCTCGGTGATCGATGGGATGGTTTCTCTTATTCTCTTATTCTCACAACCCATGGTATGGATAGGGTAGGCTTCGTATTCTCATAACACGTGGTGATTGATGGGATTGGCTCCTTCCTCTTATTCTCACAACTCATGGTGGTAGATAAGATATTCTTCTTATTTAAATAATCCACGGTCATCGATGGGATGGGCTCCTTCCTCTTATTCTCATAACACATGGTGATTGATGGGATTGGCTCCTTCCTCTTTTTCTCACAACCCATGGTGGTCGATGGTATAGGCCCCTTCTTCATATCCTTACATCTCATGGTGGCTAATGGGACATGACAACGCCCCCACCTCTGCAATCACTTTCTTGAAAAGTGAGGATGTGAACCTAAATGGTATTCGTGAAATGTAGAAAAAATAAAAAAACTGAAACTAGACAATAATGGAATCACTGGAAAAATTAATGTTAATCTTTTCATAATTCATTTTCTAATTAACATATATAAATAAATAACTTTTTCTCTCTTATCAATTTTGAGACACATTTCAGGGATCAAACATTACAGCAGATCTCGAAAACTAAAAAAAGGAACTCTGAAAGCTAAAATATATTAATATACGACATTCTCATAATTTAAGAGTTTTAATGAAATTTTAAGCGTGTTGACTGCCAAATGCTATTGTTTCTCCCTGTACTATGAAAAAAAAAAAACAACAATAAAAACAACATAGATCGAAAGAATATATAAAAGAAAAATAATATATAAATATAAAAGCAAATTTATAAAGCTTTGTAAAGTAACATTTCACAATTTCATGTACTACTGAGGTGATTAATCGTTTAATGGCAACATAATCATAATTTGATATTTTAACATTATTTGGGCATTTTAAGTTTAGTCGCTTTTAAAATTAACTAATGATTCGCCATACTTCAGAAGACTTTTTTTATTTAATGGCAGTTTTTATTAAAAAAATATTTTATTTCGCTTCGAAGAAAACTTTCTAATTTATTCAACGAATGACCCAATTCTGTTTCCGAATTTTCCCCAATCTATTGCAGTTATTTCAATTTTCTTATGTTTCCCAGAGTTTTTTGATGTACATGCCGCCAAAAGATCCTTCAACATCAGCTGTCTACAGAAAGCGATTCAATGTCGAGTATGATGACGTAAGGATATAATTAGTTCCACCCGAAAATTGATTTTTAAGAGAAAAAAAAAAACCTCTCCACCATTTTTTGTCCTTTTTTCCCTCTCCATCTTTCTTCTCAAACCAATAATCTCTTTCTCCATCAGAGATCGGCATCCACATAGAGACGGATGTATCGGACGCAGAATGAGACGCGTTTTGTGCCTTTGTGGCATTGCAAGGCACGAGGCTATCTGGGGAAACACATTTGTCGCACGCTTGGCGAGTTCCACATAGAAAGTCAATGCGAAAAAAAAAAGGCCAGACCAACCAATAATGCGGTGCCGGATCGTTCTCGTCTCTGCCTCCCTGATGCTCTCTGCATCTCATAATGTCTCCTTTTCACATCGAGTGCCACTCACAGAATTCGGACTGAGCCGGAGAGAGACCCAATTTGTCACCGGCGGCCGGCAGCCGTGGCAATGGCCGCCATGTCGCATCCATCATGATAATCACACAAGCGCATATACATGGAAAAGTGGGCCCCGATGTTGTAAGGTCCACTGAAGCGTAGGATTGATATGTCGTTTACGAGCAACGAATATCGGCGCTCTGCCTGTCGGGACGGCGACTCCGCCGCAACCCTGGCGACCGCCTCTGCGGCCCGACACCCATGATCGATGCTCCCCCTGGAGTCGGGGTGCAGAGTGTGGCCTTCTCGTGCACTGGCTTGTCTCGCCGTTGTTGTTGCGGTCACCTTCGTTGATTAGGGTTAAGAGGTGAGCCGACGACTACAACCCTGTGAAACGGGTTAGCTCTAATCTTTATACACAAGCTTATAACATCGCAGTTCTGCTGGGATCTGCCCTTCCTCCGGAGGCTGCCGCTGCTCTGGAAGATGTGAATTACTGCGTGGTGCTCGCGATGCTCTTTTCCCTCTCCGCCATCCTCACTGCCTCTTGCTCCGTTCACAGCTGACTGGTTCCGCGACACACTGTCCGCATCTCGCCCGTAACCACGGTTCACGGCGCCGTAAATCACACTTGTAATTAGCATTTGTCTGTGGCACACACTGACTGCATCTGCCCGTGCTGAGTTAGAAAGAGATGCTCCACGGCAGAAGCTCCGAATGCATCATTTTGATGGATAATAGGAGGTGGTGAGATAATTTCTAGGATTCTTTTGCTCTCACCTGAGATGGAGGAATATTTTACATATTATTCGAACACTTCTAAGAAAACGAAAATGCGTTTTATACGTGTGGTTTCTTTTGGGAATTCGTAAAATTATTAAATGCGGAATTTTAAAATTACATGGGTTTTAAATATGGCTTAATATTAAATCCAGGAAGAGTAAAGACTTTTATAAGCATGTTAGTACTATTCTGATCTGTAATTACCATATTTAATTAAGGCGGGTTGCTCGTAATTTAATGTTTCCAGGTTCGAATCCCCATTGTGCCTGAATTGGGATTTTCTCTACTAATCTCTAATATACTCTCGGTGAAAACAGAGGTATCGATGGGCTAAGAAAGGCCTCCCGCCGTTCATTAGATGAGATATTAAGTCGTGGTTCAGAGTAGAGTCATACCCTGTGCACGTTGCATAGCACACTGAGTGGTCATTGCAGAGGCTTCCATCTGTCTGCAAGCGGATTCAGTGGATTCGCTTCCCCTACCCAGCTCTGAGTCCTTAGGGTCCTTGTGACTGGCCATTTAGTCCATTGTGCGCATAAAAATGCCTCTTAGAGATAAACAACCCAAAACATTCCGAATACTTCTGTTTAGTTTTCAGAGGCACCAAAAATCGGCTTCTAAACAGAAGTTTTCTAAAAAGATTTTTTTTTTAATGATCACAACAATTTTTCCACATTCCATTTCCCGTACTCTGTAATTTTTTAGCGGGAGATAGCTTTTCCATTTAGGGCTTATTATCTTGGCTTGAGTCAAAGAATGCGTACTTTGCTATAATTCGGAATCATTTGGTTTCTGCATACTCTGAGTGGTTAGCACGCTTAGCTACTGATCTAAGGGACCTGGGTTCGAGCCCCGAGTAAGGCATGGATGTGTGTGTGTCGTTTTTCTGCTGAGGTCCTGCCATCCTCTCAAACCTTCTACTGTGGCAAATAAACTGACAGGCTCCTGTCAGACCTCTGTGGCCAGCAGCTGCTTGAGGGGGTATTTATTTTTAGCCGTCCCATGGCCGAGTGGTTATCACACTTAGCTACTGATCTAAGGGACCTGGGTTCGAGTCCGGGGTAAGGCATGGATGTGTGTGTCGTTTTTCTGCTGAGGTCCTGCCATCTTCTCAGACCTTCTACTGTGGCAAATAAACTGACAGGCTCCTGTCAGTCCTCTGTGGCAAGCAGCTGCTTGAGGGGGTATTTATTTTTAGCCGTCCCATGGCCGAGTGGTTATCACGCTTAGCTACTGATCTAAGGGACCTGGGTTCGAGTCCCGGGTAAGGCATGGATGTGTGTGTGTCGTTTTTCTGCTGAGGTCCTGCCATCATCTCAGACCTTCTACTGTGGCAAATAAACTGAGAGGCTCCTGTCAGTCCTCTGTGGCAAGTAGCTGCTTGAAGGGGTATTTATTTTTAGCCGTCCCATGGCCGAGTGGTTAGCACGCTTAGCTACTGATCTAAGGGACCTGGGTTCGAGGCCCGGGTAAGGCATGGATGTGTGTGTGTGTCGTTTTTCTGCTGAGATCCTGCCATCTTCTCAGACCTTCTACTGTGGCAAATAAACTGACAGGCTCCTGTCAGACCTCTGTGGAAAGCAGCTGCTTGAGGGGGTATTTATTTTTAGCCGTCCCATGGCCGAGTGGTTATCACGCTTAGCTACTGATCTAAGGAACCTGGGTTCGAGTCCCGGGTAAGGCATGGATGTATGTGTCGTTTTTCTGCTGAGGTCCTGCCATCTTCTCAGACCTTCTACTGTGGCAAATATACTGACAGGCTCCTGTCAGTCCTCTGTACCAAGCAGCTGCTTGAGGGGGTATTTATTTTTAGCCGTCCCATGGCCGAGTGGTTAGCACGCTTAGCTACTGATCTAAGGGACCTGGGTTCGAGTCCCGGGTAAGGCATGGATGTGTGTGTCGTTTTTCTGCTGAGGTCCTGCCATCCTCACAGACCTTCTACTATGGCATATAAACTGACAGGCTCCTGTCAGACCTCTGTGGAAAGCAGCTGCTTGAGGGGGTATTTATTTATTTTTATGCTCTGAAAAGTTTGATGGGAGTTGGTTAAAATAAGGGGACCCACTGAAGAGCTTAGGAGACGAATTAAATCCTCCCTTCAAGGCCCCCCCAGTGTGTTTTTTGACGGGCACAGGGTTTGGCTTTCCTGAACCCGGGGGGAAGTAACGGAGATAAATTCCAAAAAATCCGAAAGCGGTGGAACGAATTCCGATTTTTATGATCCCCCCCCCCTCCCCGATAACGAATGGGCTATTCGAAACCAATTTAACACCAGATCTGTGATTTCCTGACTGCTATAACGAAACTTTGTTACAGAATATTCCACTCTACCTCTGAAGTGTTGTAGATCAATATTAACAATTTATATAATGGCTAAACAAACAAAAAAAATCCTCTTATATCAGTGGAAAATTAAATTCGATGAGCCAAATTTCTCAAATAAGTTTATTGCGTGGAAAAACGTGACTGACTCCCCCCTCCCCCGAAACATCCACTGTTTCTCCACTGCCCTTGTCTCCGTCCCTGATTCCCACTGACATAACAGGGAAATTCTCTAATATTGTTGTATGGCAGGCCCGGTTCTAAAAAAAAATGGAGAGGGTAGAACCAAGAAACAGAATCGAACCTATTTTTCTATTTCAGACTTGCTGTGCAAATTATTCACCTTTATTTCAGAATCGAACCTATTTCATCAATCGAACGTATTTTTCTATTTCAGACTTGCTGTGCATATTAAACTGGCAGGCTCCTGTCAGACCTCCTGGCAAGCAGCTGCTTGAGGAGGTATTTATTTATTACCATTATTAGCATTCTGAAAGGAGGGGGGGGGGCATGGACTCCTTGCACACTCCCTAGGTCTGGCCCTCTTTTAGGGTAATCTAAAAGTGTTTAAGTAAACGACTCGGCAGTAAGTAATGGAATTCGAATGCATATTGAAACTGTTGTATTCTATTTCCTGAAGATAAGCTACGTAGCTTTGCGGAACAACTAAAATTTGTTATTCATTATTGTGATGAGAAAATACGATTTAATTAGTATGAAAAATCCTTTATCACTTAAGCAAAAATGCCAAAAACTTAAAAATATTAGTTTTTGGGTGCGGTGGGGGACCTGGGTTCGAGCTCCGGGTAAGGCATGGCTGTTTGTGTTGTTTTCTGCTGAGGTCCTGCCATCCTCTCAGATCTTCTACTATGGCATATAAACTGACAGGCTCCTGTCAGACCTCTGTGGCAAGCAGCTGCTTGAGGGGGTAATTATTTATTTATATTGGGACACACTAATTTAAGGCATAATGAGATGAAAGAATTAAAAACTGTTTATTTGATTTACCACTGAGGAGAAACTAAATTTGATACCGCGGCTTCACGTGGATCATTAAATCAAGGACGGAATTATTATTTCTTTACCAAGAATTTGACAACTCTGACAATTGAGCAGGTGAATACTCTTTTATGAGGAACTTTTACAAGCATACCCAGTGCATTGATTCGGTGTTTAGAAATTCTGAGTGATCAAAACATTTGAATGAAGAGACAGTCCCTGACGGTAATTGAAACCATTTATCGCTAAATGAGGTGATACGTACGGAATTATTCTCCGATTGCTTTTGTATAAAATCGCTATTTTCTAAATCTGAATACAGCAACAGTTTATTGTCTGCAGACAACGAAATAATATTACCTCTTTACCGGCTGAAGAGGGGCGAGGGTGGCTCAGTCGATAGCGCGCCAGGCTCGTAATCTGTAGTTCCCAGGTTCGAGTCCCAGCTGGGTCAGCGTTGAGATTTATCTCCGCAAAATTCCCCGCCCTGCCCACGGTCAGTAGGGGACACCGATGGGCTTGGAAAGGCCGCCGTCCGTCGGATGGGACGTTAAGCCGTGGCCCCGTGTGCGAGAGAGCCATACCTTGTGCACGTTAAAGAACACGCTGGCCGTCCTTGACGGGAGGTTACCATCTGCCTCCCAACAGCTGTTCCAGTGGGTCCCCTCCCCCAACCTTCTCTGAGCCTTCGGGGTCCATGTGACCTGGCCATTTAGCCCATGGTGTGCAAAAAAGTGCCGTTCAGAGGTAAAACAACCCAACAGGCTGAAGACCAAAAAAAGGCCTTTATTGTAATGATTATTGTTGGCAACTAGAATGCAATCCATTATATATTAAATAATAATCCAATAAAAATTATTCCTCAACTAATTTCAGAATTAAAATAATATCTGAAATATGAGAAACAAATTGAACATTTCAAGCACAATAAGTATACAAATATTGTATAATTAAAGAACTAATTCTTGAATTATATATAGCCAGGAGCTAGAAAAATCAAAGCGAGGAGAACGTGTCCTTTGTCCTCCTGAAAAAACAAATGTCTTCTATATAGCTAAAATTCTGTAACACGGAAATACTTGAATTCTTTTTAGAAGGCGCAAAATTAAAGCTTTCACAAAAACTCATCTTACGATTTTTTTTAAACCTATTTGACATTGAAGCATGTACAACATATTTTCTTGTCATAAGAGTCTTCAGGGAATTTAAAAATATTAATTTCTCCCTACATTCAGAAATTGACGCAGTAGAGAAAAAGAAAAAAAAAATGCTGACAAATGGCAAGTGTTCCATTGCTCCTGGCGAAATCATACATCACGATAACCTCGTTGGCTGAACGGGCAGAGGCTGTGGCTAACGTATGCAGTTGCGACGACCCAGCCCTCCCTAGCCTGCTGGTCGACAGCACTATCAGTCACGGCCATGGGGCGAATCTCGCCAGAACCTACGAGCCGTGCAAGAAATATTTGGTTATAAGACATCTGCCGCCATGTTCGAGTCAATAATTCAAGTTCTATCTCTTTCTTTTGCTCTCTCTCCCTCTCTCTGATGGCGTGGTCTCTTTTTTTTGTGAAATCCTCCAACAGAAGCCAACACGACGAAAAAGGTTACATTTTTATATCTTGATCTCAGGCTCTTTTGGACGCCATTTCCGCTACTGTGCGAGCGGAGGACAGTTTTGGTCATCGGGAAGCAACAATGACTCTGACGACAACAAGCAGGCTTTATGGATGGTCGATGTCGCTGAGAATTCAAATGTCCTCAAGGCAACGAAGCGGCATTTGTTGTCACAGCGCCCTCCTCCCTCTTATGTGGATCCCTCAGCAACCGTGTGAGAACGGCAACAAAGCACGTAGCGGTCAGTAGTTGATTATTATGGATGGCGCTTGGGCCGAGAAAGGAGAGAAAAGCCACAGAATGAAGATGGAGAATTGAGCTTTTGGGTGAAAAGGAGAAATGTCTTGTTTGCTTCTAAGATGTATCTGTTTGCTTTTCAGCAGCTATTGATATTTGAGTCAAAGTGAAGTATGAGCTGCTCGGACAGGAGAAGTGAAAGTCAACTTTGTTTGACTGCGAACAGTCGCGAATAGAGGGGACGGTTTTTTGTTACTGTACGTGTGTGTAGGCAGAATTGAGATGGTTATTTTACCTCTCATAGGTAGTTTTTGGACAGGTCACAAAGACCCCTATGGGCTCAGAGCTCAGTAGATAAGGGACCGATTGAATAGATATTAGAACACAGATCATCATCTTCTCATCATAGATACCCTGTGTTCTACAACATGCATGGAGTACGGTTTTTCTGCACAAGGTTCACGTTTAATATCCCATCAAATAGACGACTGCCTCTTCAAGTCGGTGTTCCTTTCAGTCTTCATTTTCCGCAGAGCGGGTGTTTAGTAGAGAAAATCACAACCCAGGCACAGTGGAAACTCGAACCTAGTAACATTAAATTAAGAGCTTGATACGTTATCGACTAAGCTAACTTCCATCTACTACAGTAGACGGCGTGGGTGGTCTCAGTTGGAAAGCCATCAGACTCGAAATCTGCAGTTCCCAAGTTCGAGTCCTTGTATGCAGTTAATATTCGGTAGCACGGTAACATTTGAAATCTTTTGAATCTCAGTTATGCGAGCATGGAAATTTATTTCCCCCAATCCTTACCTTGGTCAGAAAAGGGAAATCGATGGGCTTGGAAAGGGCGCCGTCATTGTATGGGTGGAACGCTAAGCCGTGGCTCCGTATTCACAGAAGAGCCATATCCTGTTCAGGGTAAAAAATACGCTGGATGAACTTGACGAGAACCAGTGGGTCCTAACATTCTATGAGCCCTTGGTTTCTTTTGACCTGGTTATTTTTACACATCATGACATGGTGTGCAAAAAAAAATTCTTCTCAGAGGTAAACGATCCAATAACCCATCTTCCAGAGAGATACAGTAGCAAAATTATAACAGTGAACAAACTAGAATTAATTTTTTAAATTAAATACCCCCTCAAGCAGCTGCTTGCCACAGAGATCTGGCAGGAGCCTGTCAGCCATTCAATTCACTTGAAAGGAAAGAAGGCGATGGCAATCTTGTTAAGTAGGTAAATCGATGACATATCTTCCTTTGAAGTAAATAAAATCAGTTACTGATTGCACCATCGATATGCTTTAGGTTTATTTTTTACTTTTAGAATACAGTAAGATAGATTTTTTTAAAGTTTTTTAAGTTATTTATAATTTTTGCCTTATCACTCTATCATTCGTCAGTTCTATTTCTTTTTTGCACAATCTACACCAAGATGTCACTAAAGAAACTTTACCTTCAGAAACTTTCATTTGGTATATTACTCATGAACATCGACCGCATTTGTCCTTCCACTTTTTTTTGGAGTCGTGTTTGAGGTGGGTGATGACATTACAGACCTAAAGAGCTTTAATTCGAGATAAAACTCGTTATGATCGAGGCCCCCAGAAAATTTCGTTCCTTTTTGGGGGGAGTGGAGAACGGTCGAGGTATAATTCGAAGTAGTCTGCGCCTGTCTTCATTGAAGCTTTCATTTGACACCTAACTCGTAACTGTAGTCTCTCGGGTTTGGAAGAAAGAGTAGTTGGGTTGGGTTGTTTTACCTCTGAGCGGCACTTTTTGCACACAATGGGCTAAATGGCCAGGTCACAAGGACCCCGAAGGCTCAGAGTAGGTTGGGGGAGGGGACCCACTGGAACAGCTGTTGGGAGACAGATGGTAGCCTCCCGTCAAGGCCATCCAGTGTATTCTTTAACGTGCACGGGGTATGGCTCTCCCGCACACCGTGCCACGGCTTAACGTCCCATCCGACGGACGGCGACCTTTCCAAGCCCATCGGTGTCCCCTACTGACCGTGGGCAGGGCGGAGAGTTTTGCGGAGATAAATCTGAACTCTGACCCAGCTGGGAAAGAAAGAGTAGAAGAAAGATTTTCACATTTGCTGTTTTTAAGGGGAAAAATTGTGACAACCGATAATGCACCACACATTACAAGCTCTCATTTAACATACAACTTGTAACGTTCGGCCCTCGCGTTCGAAAGATAAGTAGAACATTTCTTTATATATTTTTATAATTTTTGGAGGGAGAGGGCAGGAACATGGAGGTGAAATTTCATAACCTGTGACACTCCCCATGTCACAAGCTTTCAGTTGATTATACCCCGTTACTTTCAACCCTTGTTATCCAAAGATGTAAAGAACAATCGTTTTCATATTTCCCCTGTTTAAGGAGGAGAAGAAATCATGGGGAGGTTATTTTTTTATAGCCTATCAAATTCCCTTCGTCACAAGCTTTCATTTGACATATAATCATTAAGGCTGTCCCATGGCCGAGTGGTTAGCACGCTTGGCTACTGATCTAAGAGACCTGGGTTCGAGGCATGGATGTGTGTGTCGTTTTTCTGCTGAGGTCCTGCCATCCTCTCAGATCTCCTACTGTGGCATATAAACTGACAGGCTCCTGTCAGACCTCTGTGGCAAACAGCTGCTTGAGGGGGTATTTTTTTTTTTAATCATTAAGTTTGTCCGTCGAGTTCGAAAGCTATGGTGGAAAAACTGTTTTGACAAATCCACAAACCGACAAAGGACGAATGAAAAGTAATAGGAAGATATGTAATAAAATGATTTATATCAAAATTTAAACATTTTCCGTAAAAAAACTTGTAGGAAAAAATTAAATATTCTTAGTGTAATGCATTTTAAGCTATGCTCTTAAATGCTGTTTGAAGTTAGCTATACGCTGCGAAATGAAAAAAAGTAATATAACTGACGAATGTTTAAACCTTTTTTAGTGACTTTCTTCTTGAACAGTTTTTTTTCCCTTAAAAGTTGAATTTGGTTCTATTACGGATTTAGACATGTTTATTCTTAAACTAGTAAATCTCATCTCTTTTGCAATAAACCCAAATGTGATGAAAGCTGTATTGAGAGAACACATTGTGTTATGATACTTCTTTTTTCAATAGTATTAACTAGTATTAACTTTTTTTTAATAGTATTTTTTCAATAGTATTAAATAATAATCAATAGTATAGGTTTAATAGTTAATGTACTAAATAACTTTGATAGAAATTAGTGTACTAAAGTATTTTGATAGAAATTAAGCTACTGAATTATTTTCGTAGAAATTGAGGTATTAAAATATTTTGACAGAAATTAAGGTATTGAATTATTTTCATAGAAACTGATGTATTAAATTATTTTAATAGAAATTAAGGTACTAAATTATTTTCATAGATATTAAGGCACTAAATTATTTTCATACAAATTAAGGTACTAAATTATTTTCATAAAAAGTAAGGCACTAAATTATTTTCATAAAAATTAAGGTACTAAATTATTTTGATATAAATATAGCACAAAATTATTTTCATAGAAATTAATGTACTAAATTACTTTGATAGAAATTAATGTATTAAATTTGTTAGAAATTAATGTACTAAATTATTTTGATAGAAATAATGTACTAAATTATTTTCATAGAAATTAATGTATTAAAGGCTTGTAAGATGAATGAAAATTAAAACAATTGATTATGAGTGAAACATATCTTATATCTTGAAGATGAAATGTAGAAGATAACGAAACTTGCATTATTTTTACAACACAGATATTTATTTACAATCGATCTAGTATGTACAATCTATTTGCAGAGATGCATCCACAATTAACATCAGATCGTAATAATTTATTTAATAAAACTCTCAAATGCACTTTAAAACAATAGCTACAGATGTGATTCATTAGCTTCGTACGTCTATAAATAATAGAATAATCATACTAATCGGTACTTTGCACGATCCACACAAAGATGACAAGATATTGGTAGATTACTTCCTACTTGGACTCTTACAGATGTGTAGGTTGACCTACGCATCTGTAATCTGTCTCAATCTTTTATTGTTTCTAATCACTTCTCATTACAAATGCTTTGTATTAAATGTTCTCATTTGCGAATTATCGTCGTGATGAGCAGTGCGATGTAATGAAGAGATACCTGTGCAGAATTCATATTTTGAGTTGTTAACTTCAAGTTATCTCATTTCAAACCAACGAAGTTCATTTTTTCACAGGCAGGCAGTGGACCATTCGTACCTGACATGCCGTTTTCGTGTAAAATCAATTGCTCACAACCCTTTCACATGACTTTAGATATGCTGCGATGAAAGTGTACATTTTGGACAATTTTCCTAATTTTTTGTCAATTTTCCTAATCTGTACATTTTGGACAATTTTCTTCAATGTACGCGCATTAAATACAAAGCGTATGGAAATGTAACTTTCGCAAAAATTCCAGTCTATGTGGTTATTTCTCTAGATAGCAAATATGCATATTCACTAGGTCATATAAAAATGCTTTTAAGGTTATGGAGTTAGCTAAAAGATAATCAGTTCACAAAGGATCGTTGAGTTGTCTTACCAATGAGCGACACTTTTTTCCGCTCACAATGGGCTAAATGGCCAGAACATAGGGTCTCAAAGAAGGTTGGGGGAAGGGGACTAATGACTGCCTTAGGAGAGAAATGATAGCTTCCTGTCAAGGCCATCCAGCGTGTACTTTGACGTGTACAGGGAGTGGCTCTCCTGCACACAGGCCACGGTTCAAGGTTTAACTATCATCCGATGGATGGCGCCCTTTACCAACCGCATTAGTATTCCCTACTGACCGAGGGTAGGTTGGAGGTTTTGCGGAGATAAATTTTAACGCCGTTCCAGATGAGATTCGAACTTGAAAACTCAGATTACGAGGCTATCACGCTCCCGACTGAGTTACCTTCGCCATTTTAATAACGATTCCTCAAGTTCCCTGAACAGTTATTTAGAACAATCTTGATCCACTTTTCGCACGATTAACTCGTAACGTTGTGTTGTAAGGGGCATGATTTGCATTCATTACAACAGGGAGTTGTAGCAAATAGTTTTTGTTTTATGCGGGAAGGAACAGGTAGGTACACAGGGATTGAGGGAGAAATATTGTAAGGTTATTGAAGGTGAAGATTCTGTCATAGCTAGGTGGGCTGAGCATTTCAGAGATATTCTAAACAATGTAATTGCTTGTACTCCCATTGTTTGTAATGATAGATGCATTACTAGCCTTAATGTTGGCCCTATATCATAGTCTGAAGTTATGTTAGCTATTTCTAAACTTAAGCTGTATAAATCCCTAGGAGTGGATGAAATTACTACTGAAACGCTTAGAGCTGCGAATGTTTCTAGCTATTTGCTGACTGAAAGTTTGAATATTTTTTACAATAAAGTTGTTGCTTAGAATTTTACTAGAGCTGTTATTACTATTATTTTTTTAAAAAAAAGATGATTGCTGTTCTTGGGAAAGCAATAGAGTATCAGCCTATTTTCTTTTCCAGGAAACAGTTTTTGCATGATTGTGCTTAACAGAATAAGAATCTGGTTGATGAACAATTGCGTGATGAGCAGTGTGAATTCAGAAGTGGTAGGAGATGTATTGATCGGATTTTTTCACTCAGGCAGATTGTTGAGAAATGTTTAGAGTTTCCGAAACTTTTGGTTACTAGCTTTGTAGATTTCAGAAAAGCTTTTGACTCTGTTGACCGACATAATTTGTGGTTGATTTGAGATCGTATGGCATACCAGACAAGTTTAACTTAATGAAAGCTCTCTGTAATAACACTGAGTCATGTGTGTTATTATAGGTAAATGGTAAGGTTTATAGTGATTGGTTAATCATATATATATATATAGTGATTGGTATATAGATTATATGATTATATGATGTATTGGATTATAGTGATTGGTTAATCATATATATATATATATAGTGATTGGTATATAGATTATATGATTATATGATGTATTGGATTATAGTGATTGGTTAATCATTACTAGTGGAGTTAGCTAAGTGTTCATTTTGTAAACTTTTCTCTTTAGCTTGGTTATTGATTATGTTATGCGGAATTCTCTGCAAGGAGAAGATTTTGGCCTAAGTTTTCTAGAGAAGGGAAAATTTCTGAATTAGCCTTTTCGGGCTAAATCAGAAATTTTTATCAAGAAATGTTGATAATTAAATCAGAAAATTTAATGAGAAATGCTGATGAGATACTCTTTCATTAGAGCGGTTGATGAGTGTAGTAAGTTTGATGATAAACAGAAAATTAAAGGGATTAAAATAAGTCAGGTAGATTGTGGTTTACTTAATCTAAATGATTGCACCCTTGATCAAATGTCTCAGTTTAATTATCTTGGAATCTATGTAATACTAGAACTGGCGATGTGTACATTAGATAAACAGAAGAACAGGAACTGTTGCTGGGACTTTTAAGAATCTATGTAGAGTGTGGCGTAATAGGCGTATACACCTAAAGACTAAAATTGGGCTATGCTGTAGTTTCGTACTTTCTAAAGTTATCGGTATCTTAGGCATTAGGTGGTTTAACTTTTCAGAAATGATGTGGTTAGGCAAAGGAATCAACAACCTCCATTGTGCAGAGAGAGGGT
Organism: Ryuthela nishihirai; assembly: GCA_038380435.1. Classification (NCBI taxonomy): domain Eukaryota; kingdom Metazoa; phylum Arthropoda; class Arachnida; order Araneae; family Heptathelidae; genus Ryuthela; species Ryuthela nishihirai. Next base: position 39,314,111 of record JAWZYU010000011.1, on the reverse strand, counting down.
GCTTTGGTTTGACCATGTTGCCCATTTACATTATTACAAATTATCGAATAGAGTTAAGAACAGTGTGCCGAAAGGCCTAAGAAAGAGGGGGACACTTAGGATGCGATGGACAGGCAATGTCAAACAGGATCTCTTTAGAAGTGATCTACAGTGGCAAGATGCAGCGGAAGTAGCTCAGAACAGATGCGTTTTTGAGAACTAAATTGCAGTCTGGAAGGACTTTCGTAGCTCATGGTTGCATGAGGATTCTATATGCATGTATGTATGTAAGCACACGAAAAGCCCTTCCTCACCATCCAACTATTTTTGATCTGCTTTGCAGACACGAGGTTCAATGGTATGATATAAGATAATAACCAAAAAAACCTTCATAAGTGTCTCCGCCCAAATTACGACATTTCATTCAAGAGAATTGAACACGTATTATTACTCACAACTACAGTTTAGGGAAACCCTACAACACTATTTTTCTTGAGTCATCCATTTCTATTCCGTGCGAATCTGAATACGTTTAAGCGATGTGCTCCATTTAACAACAAAGAACATCTGACTCCTCGAATATTTGAATTGTAACATCAGCATCACATGCCATTTCGAACTAAAAGATTCTTTTGATTTTTGCCGAGGCACGATAATTATGCCTTTGTAACAAAAATGAAACCAGAAAATCTCCTTGAACAGCTCGAGTTTTCCCAACTGTTCTAGAAAGTTCACTGTTCCTTGAGCTTCTTCAAGGCTAAAGAAGAGAGAAATCGAGAGAGAGAAAGAATTGGAAGGGAGAGAAGAAGAAAAAATCCAAATGTGAAGCGACGTAATCGCGCTTAAAAAGAAAACCCGAATCGACTTCGTCCTCCCAAACGTTGTATCATTCTTTAGGCAATTGTTGCTCGTGACATAAGGGTTATGTAGAGAGCACTCGTCACGCGCCCTACGTGACCGGAACACTGATCGGAACAGCCATTTCGACTGCTCTGGAACTGTTTATATAGAAAGCATTGGCCACAAATGGCGCACGCAGCAGATTAATGCGAATTGGCCACTACTGTTAATTTGGCTCTCACGATCACATGTTCTCCTCCCTCCCAACACTCTTTGCATCCCCCCGTTCACTTTGGACTCCCCTATTCTCCCCCAACTCACGCTAACAGCTTCAACTGCAAAGCTTAGAATGATCAGTTTGATTGTCGCCGTGTCCTCTAGTAACGACTCACTACCAATGGCGTTTCCGCATACATTTTTCCTTGTAATTATTAACCCCCAAACTTCTTTTTTTTTTTTCACATATATATATATCTCCCTCCTCTTGTTGTATACACCGCTTTACACGGAATTCGCTGATTACCGGTTGAGGTGTAATGCGGCGAGCATAGAAATGAGACCAAGGACGCAGAGTAGAGTGAGGGAGACTTCTCTTGTTTACCACCCATTCGTGACTCTTTGTGGAATTAAACGAACCTAAATGGAGTTAAGCACACTGGTAATGATGAGGTAAAAAATGCGCCGAAGAAAAAAGATAAAAGAAGCGAGGAAGTTGTAGGGCTCATTCCGAATAAAAGACTCATGTATGGCCAGTGAAGAGAGAAACACGATTTCCCTGGTTACATTTCCCTTGTGCGTATTAGGCTCAGTGCATGACTTGAAGTGTTTTCTAGATAATGATTCACTTCCATTGCTCCTACAGGCGAAACTTCAGGTTTCGGTTTTACGAGTCCTGATTGTAACGTGCAATATGAAATTGAGAGAATGAGTGAATATCGCTACAAGTGGGGTGGGGGTGGCTCAGTCGGTAGCGCGCCAGGCTCGTAATCTGTAGTTCCAAGGTTCGAGTCCCCGCTGGGTCAGCGTTGAGATTTATCTCCGCAAAATTCCCGCCCTGCCCACGGTCAGTAGGGGACACCGATGGACTTGGAAAGGCCGCCGTCCGTCGGTTGGGACGTTAAGGCGTGGCCCCATGTGCGGGAGAATCATACCCTGTGCACGTTAAAGAACAAGCTGGATGGCCTTGACGGAAGGCTACCATCTGTCTCCCAACAGTGGGTCCCCTCCCCCAACTTTCTCTGAGCCTTCGGGGTCCATGTGACCTGGCCATTTAGCCCATGGTGTGCAAAAAAGTGCCGCTCAGAGGTAAAACAACCCAATGGCTACAAGTTACCAAATTGTCATCTTCACAATACCCCGTTCTTTTTTTTTCATACGCTCTCATGCAAAAAAAAAGGACAAAATACTACCAAGATAATTTTTTTTGCTTCTTTTTAGCTTCATTCCCAACTTTTTATTTAATTTTTCAAAAAATGTTTTGAAAAATTTTTAAATCTTCGGAATGCTCTATCACATTGGCATGGATTACTGAGAATATTGTTGACGTCGTGCTAAAACGGTCATGCTTAGAAATTCAGAAGTAATATTGAACTCATTGATTCATAATTGTTTTGAAATTGGGACAAAAAAACCGGGGTTGTGATTAAAAAAAAACAAACTATAGTTTTTAAGGGAACTAGCAATACATTTACGAAGGTAACTTTTTAATAAATGTTGCATTAGTAATAGAAATATCCTGACTCTGAAATCTAATTGTAGATGGAAGTTTTGCAACAAAATTATTTTTTAGGAGATGAATCAGGGAAAAAAAATTAATTTTTTAAAAATTAAAATTTAATTAATTTTTTGTATTTATATTTTTGTCATAATTATACACCAGCGCTCAAGTATTCAGTTGCTTTAGCTGGGTATATTTCATAAATTTTTGTATTGATACATATCTATGTTGAATAAAAATTGAATTGAATTGAATTGAAAAAATTGAAAAAAAGGATATCGTTTAAAAGAATTAAGTGACTGTGTGTGTATGGTATGGACACATCAAATGGATGGATGAGGGAAAATAGCTAAAGAAGACTTCCGACAGATTCCACAATTCAGAAGAAAAAGACAAAGAGATGAGACAAGGGAAGCAATTTGGGAATCCTAGAAAACATGGCAAGATGGAGTGGACAAGCATTTAAAAGGAAGGCCTAAACATGTTGAAAGATTAATAAAAGACACAATAAGAAGAAAACCTAAGAAAATGTGGGGAAGATGGAATGACAAACACAATTAGAAGAAGAGTAAGACGTAGTAAAATGGGCAGAATAATGAAGAAAAAGGAGAGACAGAATTGAGGAAATGGAGTGGCAAAGAAGCAATCGAGAGAAACAAATAAATTTCTGGAACTGACTTTTTTTCATAAAAATAAAGAATACAGTACATTCACCATTTACTCTCAAAGCTGAATAGCTTATCTGTAGGTTGTGTTGGGTTGGATTGTTTTACCTCTGAGCGGCTTATGTGTAGGTTGTGTTGGGTTGGATTGTTTTACATCTGAGCGGCTTATCTGTAGGAAATTGAATAAATTAAACATTGGTTACTCAGATACGATAATGGTTTACATCATAAATATTTCACCAAACATCACATATAATATTCAGCAAATTTGTTTTCCACAAATATTCTCCAAATTTAGTTTCTAGGGTTGGTTTACCTCTGGGAGGTAATTTTTTGTACACAATCCTCCTCCTCCCCCACCCAGGGCTCAGGAAAAGTTGGGGGGATGAGACTCACTGAATAGCTATTAGGAGACAGATGGTAGCCACCAGTCAAGGCCGCATAGCGTGTTCATTACAATGCATAGAGTATGGATCTCCCGCACACAGGGCCACGGATTAACGTCCCATCCGAGGGACAGCGATCTTTCCGAGCCCATCGGTGTCCCTTACTGTAGAGCGAAGAATTTTACTCAACCGTTCTGGCTCAACGCTGGCCCAGGAGGGACTTGAACCTGGAAACTGCAGATTAGGAGACACCCCAGCCGCAGTTTGTAGGGATACTAAATAGAAGAAACCATCAAAATAAGAGGAAAACCCATAAAAATACTTAAGAGATGGAGTGGTAAAAACAGTCAGAAGAAGGAGGAACGTATAGGAATAAGAAAAGATTAAATGGCAGAATCATACGGAACAATAAAAACCTCCAAAAGTATAGGGTTGGGTTGTTTCACCTCTGAGCGGCACTTTTTTGCACACCAAGGGCTAAATGGCCAGGTCATATGGACCCCGAAGGTTCAGAGAAGGTTGGGGGAGGGGACCCACTGGAACAGCTGTTGGGAGACAGATGGTAGCCTCCCGTCAAGGCCATCCAGCGTGTTCTTTAACGTGCACAGGATATGGCTCTCCCGCACACGGGGCCACGGCTTAACGTCCCATCCGACGGACGGCGGCCTTTCCAAGCCCATCGGTGTCCCCTACTGACCGTGGGAATTTTGCGGAGATAAATCTCAACGCTGACCCAGCTGGGACTCGAACCTGGGAACTCCAGATTATGAGCCTGGCGCGCTACCGACTGAGCCACCCCCGCCCCAAAAGTATAGGGAGACTGAGTGGTAGGAACACAGTAAAATGTGAGGATGTAGAATATCAGAAGAAAACAGAGAGGTTCAAGGGAATGATAATTTTCCAACATCCAATTTCTAGGATTATCGGAGATAAATCGTAACACTAGCACAGGTGGAACAAGAACCTGTTAACTACGGATTACATACCTAGCGGTGTAGTGTCTCAGCCAACCTCCAGTCCGGTTGAATGTTTAACAGCAGACTTTGCTGCTATGCTTCTCCCCAAAACACTTTTCTTCAAAAACTGAATCATCACACAAACTTTTAATAATACGCTTATTTTAGTAAACGATTTGTTATAACAATTACGGAAATTTTGTTCAACATTCTTATAACAAGTAATCCTATTGCTCAGCGGTGCAGCGAGTCCTTCTGACAACAGGAAAATTGCCCGTTGTCTGTCACAAATAGTCAATATTATTATCCTCTCTCTTCCAAAGTTCATTACATATTGTCAGTTTTTGAAAGGTATATATTCTAACACATCCGTTACCTCCCCACTATTTTTCCCTACAAATAGGGAAATTAGGGGGAGAATTATATTCAAAAATATGTGTTTATAGTAAGTGAAACGATCATTCCAGTAGTTCCCAGAAGCTGAAAAACCAAACAAACACGTAAGATTCACCATTTTATTTTCGGGGCGGGGGTGGCTCAGTCGCTAGCGCGCCAGGCTCGCAATTTGTAGTTTCCAGGTTCGAGTCCCAGCTGGGTCAGTATTCAGATTTATCTCCGCAAAATGCCCTGCCAATGGTCAATAGGGGACACCGATGGACTTGGAAAGGCCGCCGTCCATCGGATGGGACGTTAAGCCATGGCTCGGTGTGCGGGAGAGCCATACCCTGAGCAAGCTAAAGAATGCACTGGATGGCCTTGACGGGAGGCTACCATCTGTCTCCCAACAGCTGTTCCGGTGATTCCCCTCCCTTAACATTCTCTGAACCTTCGGGGTCCTTGTGACCTGGCCATTTAGCACATGGTGTGCAAAAAAGTGCCGCTTAGAGGTAAAAGAACCCAACCATTTTATTTTCATCCTTCTACTGAGGTCTTGCCTTCGTCACACCAAGTGATATACATCTGCGAAACGAAACTACTTCACGGGTACAATTTGTCATCCGTAATAATTGCTACAGAAGGATTTTTTTCTTCAAAAATAAATATGTCCCGCACGACATCGTAATTCTTTTAAAATTAAACTTTCCAGTTTAGCATTAAAAAGGAAACTTTCATACCTATTGAACAACTAATTCAGCAAAAAAAAAAAAAATTGAAAAAGAATATAGAATGCTATTTTCTTAATCTGTTTTTTTTTTAAACGGATGATTTTCAAAACTGTTCTAAACCGAAAGTTTTCTAAATTTATATGCACACAGCTATTTTATTGCACTCTGCCAGTGTTCCAATCAGATTTACGGGCGACACAAAATACACAGCCGTATCAGAAAAATATGACACCTACCTAATATTGGGAATGGGGGGAGGTCATATTATTCTGATACGACTGTATTATTAGAGGTGACTAAGATAATCTCAAATCTCATGTTTCACGACATCACACGATTTGATTATTTTAAACGATGAATGTTAAAAAAACTTCTCATTTTGGAATATCATACTAACGTTTAAAAATCGTACGAGACTAGGTGGCCGTGTAGTTAAGGCGGTGGACTGCTAATCCATTGGGCTCTACCTGCGTTTTTTCGAATCCCATCCTCGTCGAATGTTTTTTTATTGGAGGTGATCACAGGTTTCACGACATTACACCATTTGATTATTTTGAATGATGAATGTTAAATTAACGTTCTCATTTTGGAAAATCATACTAATGTTTAAAAACCGTACGGGACGAGGTGGCCGAGTGGTTAAGGCGGTGGACTGCTAATCCATTGGGCTCTGCCCGCGTGGAACCGAATCCCATCCTCGTCGAATTGTTTTTTTATTGGAGGTGACTAAGATGATCGCAGGTTTCACGACATTACACCATTTGATTATTTTGAATGATGAATGTTAAATTAACGTTCTCATTTTGGAATATCATACTAATGTTTAAAAACCATACGGGACGAGGTGGCTGAGTGGTTAAGGCGGTGGACTGCTACTCGATTGGGCTCTGCAGCGTGGGTTCGAATCCTCGTCGAATTGTTTCTTTATTGGAGGTGATGACAGGTTTCACGACATTACACCATTTGATTATTTTGAATGATGAATATTAAATTAACGTTCTCATTTTGGAATATCATACTAATGCTTTAAAACTGTACGAGACGAGGTGGCCGAGTGGTTAAGGCGGTGGACTGCTAATCCATTGGGCTCTGCCCGCATGGGTTCGAATCCCATCCTCGTCGAATGTTTTTTTATTGGAGGTGATGACAGGTTTCACGACATTACACCATTTGATTATTTTGAATGATTAATGTTAAATTAACGTTCTCATTTTGGAATATCATACTAATGTTTAAAAACCCTACGGGAAGAGGTGGCCGAGTGGTTAAGGCGGTGGACTACTAATCCATTGGGCTCTGCCCGCATGGGTTCGAATCCCATCCTCGTCGAATGTTTTTTTATTGGAGGTGATGACAGGTTTCACGACATTACACCATTTGATTATTTTGAATGATTAATGTTAAATTAACGTTCTCATTTTGGAATATCATACTAATGTTTAAAAACCCTACGGGAAGAGGTGGCCGAGTGGTTAAGGCGGTGGACTGCTAATCCATTGGACTCTGCCCGCGTGGGTTCCCATCCTCGTCGAATTGCTTTTTTATTGGAGGTGATGACAGGTTTCACGACATTACACCATTTGATTATTTTGAATGATGAATATTAAATTAACGTTCTCATTTTGGAATATCATACTAATGTTTAAAAACTGTACGAGACGAGGTGACCGTGTAGCTAAGGCGGTGGACTGCTAATCCATTGGGCTCTACCCGCGTTTTTTCGAATCCCATCCTCGTCGAATTGCTTTTTTTATTGGAGGTGATGACAGGTTTCACGATATTACACCATTTGATTATTTTGAATGATGAATGTTAAATTAACGTTCTCATTTTGGAATATCATACTAATGGCCAAAAACTGTACGAGACGAGGTGGCAGAGTGGTTAAGGCGGTGGACTGCTAATCCATTGGGCTCTGCCCGCGTTTTTTCGAATCTCATCCTCGTCGAATTTTTTTTATTAGAGGTGATCACAGGTTTTACGACATTACACCATTTGATTATTTTGAATGATGAATGTTAAATTAACGTTCTCATTTTGGATTATCATACTATTGTTTCAAAACCAAACGACGAGGTGGCCGAGTGGTTAAGGCGGTGGACTGCTAATCCATTGGGCTCTGCCCGCGTTTTTTCGAATCTCATCCTCGTCGAATTTTTTTTATTAGAGGTGATCACAGGTTTTACGACATTACACCATTTGATTATTTTGAATGATGAATGTTAAATTAACGTTCTCATTTTGGAATATCATACTAATGTTCAAAAACTGTACGAGACGAGGTGGCAGAGTGGTTAAGGCGGTGGACTGCTAATCCATTGGGCTCTGCCCGCGTTTTTTCGAATCTCATCCTCGTCGAATTTTTTTTATTAGAGGTGATCACAGGTTTTACGACATTTACACCATTTGATTATTTTGAATGATGAATGTTAAATTAACGTTCTCATTTTGGATTATCATACTATTGTTTCAAAACCATACGACGAGGTGGCCGAGTGGTTAAGGCGGTGGACTGCTAATCCATTGGGCTCTGCCAGCGTGGGTTCGAATTCCATTCTCGTCGAATTGTTTTTTTTTATTGGAGGTGACTAAGATGATCGCAAGTTTCACGACATTACATCATTTGATTATTTTGAATGATGAATGTTAAATTAACGTTCTCATTTTGGAATATCATACTAATGATTCGAAACCGTACAAGACGATGTGGCCAAGTGGTTAAGGCGGTGGATTGCTAATCCATTGGGTTTTGCCCGCCTGTGTTCGAATCCCATCCTCCGTGAACTGTTTTTTATTGGAGTCCGTTAAGATTATCACAGGTTTCACTTTACACCATTTGATTATTTTGAATGATGAATGTTAGATTAACGTTCTCATTTTGGAATATCATACTAACGTTTAAAAATCGTACGAGACGAGGTGACCGTGTAGTTAAGGCGGTGGACTGCTAATCCATTGGGCTCTACCCGCGTTTTTTCGAATCCCATCCTCGTCGAATGTTTTTTTATTGGAGGTGATCACAGGTTTCACGACATTACACCATTTGATTATTTTGAATGATGAATGTTAAATTAACGTTCTCATTTTGGGATATCATACTAATGTTTTAAAACCGTACGGGACGAGGTGGCTGAGTGGTTAAGGCGGTGGACTGCTAATCCATTGGGCTCTGCCTGCGTGGGTTCGAATCCCATCCTCGGTGAATTGTTTCCTTTTATTTGAGGTGACTAAGATGATGTCATATTTTACCGTATCACTTTGATTTGATTATTGTTGATGATTAAGGTAAGGAATAGGATCCAATTGTCCTTTTGGTTTGCAACCGATGATCGAAAAACTGAAATTTATTTTCTTTCTTCCTCGATAGCGAAATTCGTGTAATAATCCAGTTATTGTCACATCTTTATGTTTAGTAAATTTTTGTTATTATTATAGTATTTATTGCCTTTTAAGAGCAAAGCGTGCTTTTGAAATTATTAACGTAATATTTGCCGCCAAGTCGGCTGTGATGAAAAGGAATAAATATGATTTTTACAACTCAAGAATCGTGTTATTAAAAGTCCATCATGATTTAATATTGTCAGACAGTTTTAATATTGCTGATTTTATTATCAATATCACATACTTATTGCTTTTGTTAGGTAATAAATAGTATGTGCTATTTTTAAAAGTACACTAAAATTTCGGGAAGGAAAATCCCATAAATTTGAATTTTACCGTGATTCGGATGATGGGCAGATGACAAAACCAGCTGTTTCGCGAAAAATTTCAAACATTCCTACTGAGTGCCTTTAATATTGGAACCAGTAATTAATATTGAAGAACTTTGCGATTTTTATTTATTATGCAAACGTTACTATATGATATTCTAACCAAACAGTATGTTAGGTTAGAATACCTGAAAGTAATGTAAAAGTGCATATTTTTTAAAGCAATTTTGCTATGTGGACGGAATTTACCCTCTTTTCATTCTTTATTCCAAATTGGTAATCGCTGTGGATCTTTTCCATTAAGAGGAAGAGGCAGCTGCATATAAAGGCAAATTTAGATAATGGACGGTACTTCAAGAGGGGTTAGTTATGGTAGTGAAACTTGGACGCTGTGTAAACAAGATAACAGGAAACTAGATGCTTTTGATTCTAGATGCTTACGCAGTATCTTGGGTGTTAGGTGGTTTAACTTTGTAACTAATGATGAGGTTAGGCAAAGGAGTCTGCAACCTCCTTTAAGCAGCATATTGTGCAGAGAGAGACTCCGCTGGTTTGGCCATGTTGCCCGTATGGATAATTATAGATTGGCGAATAGGGTTATGAACAGTGTGCCTAGAGGCCTCAGAAGGGGGGGGAGACCTAGGATGCGGTGGGCAGACAATGTCAAACAGGACCTTGTTAGAATTGGTGTACAGTGGCCGGATGCAGCAGATGTAGCTCAGGACAGATATGCTTGGAGAATTAAACTGTGTGGTCTGGTTGGACCTTCGTAGCCATGGCTGCTTGAGGATGATGATGATGATGTTGACTTCAAGAGAGAAAAATGTGATACTTGTTACGAATGAAACGTATTTTGAAAGGTTTATTAATACATATTTATCTCAAATTTCAGTTCAAGAGTAATGATAAACATTAATGTGACATTATTTTGCACGTTGTTAGCGCTAATTCAGATAAACTTAGATTAATTTGTCATACATTTCTTTTTGGCCATGTAAAATAGTTATCGTTAACGTAGACGTACACTATCGAATTTGAAAACGAAATTTAAAAGAAGATATTTTCTTTCTTTCCCCTCAATTTAAACATAGAACATAATGACAGTCTCCTACGGTTATTCTGTTTTTTCTTTAATAGTTCGATGGTTTCAAATATGTGAAATTGGTTTCTCAAAGAATTATTTTTTCGCTGGCCTTGCCTTTGGAACAAGGTCCTGTAATGCGTTGATCTTTGGTTCGAAAAACATTTTTTCAAAAACATTTAAGGTTGAAAATTTACTTGTGAATTTTTAGTATGTAATGACTTTCTTTTTTTGCTAGAAACTTTCATACAGTCACGGTTATCAGACTTCCTATATTAAGCGGCATTCTTACTTCTTCTGAATAAAATGAAATTCGATTTTTCAACCATTGTTTTGTGATGTTTATTTTTAATAACCTCCAAATATCCAAATCCATAACAATCCAAATATTCGGATTTTTGTCTGACACCTAGTTACGGGGCAATACTACGATCGTGTGATTAGAGTAAATAAATTTTATTTAATTATAAAATTATAAAATAAATTAATATAATTAATTTATTCCAGTATCTTTATACTTCAATGACAGCTATCACCTCTAAATTTCAGACAGGTCGGAAGAAAGTGTTGGTGGATTTTAAGATATTCAGCTTTGAGTTTAAACTTTGGTCGCTATTTCTTAAAAATTCCGCTTCGTGTGGTTTAAAGAAACCTAACATACCATTTTGTTTTACAAAATATGACAGAATATTGATCGAAGCAATGAACTAGCTCTGTCAGACACAGATTTTCCTAACTTTATGTTCTAGCACGACATAATGATATTGCTGCATTAAAGCAAATGAATGTTTACCAACATCAATTCTTTTCTTCTCTGATGAATTAGAATAACGTTTAGCATCGCGAAACATGTGTCAGGCACCGGATCTCTTGTCAATTATCGCATGTTCATTCTGTCAGAAGTTGTTAGACAAATCGTCGGATAAATGAGATGGAAATACTTCTTGCTCGTAATATTTATCCCTCCTGAATAAATTGGAAGATAAACCTTACGAGTCAACAAGTGGAAAAAAAGCAAATATATGCGCATGTCTGACTCTGTTAGTAGTACAGGGAAAGCTAAAACTAATTACATTCTGTAATAAACCTGACTTCATTTACCTTATCAGTTGTCATATTTATGTGTGCGGTCTTTCAAATAACGCTAAAAAGCGTTATCTGTCGAGTAAACATGTTCTTTTATTGGTTCAGTACCAATGTAAGGGATCGAGCTGTTTAGTTGTATCGGTTGGTGAAGTTACACATCAGTATATCCTAGAGAATGATTTTTTTTAAAGGAATGAAGAACAACATTCTAAGCAGATCCAGATTCAGAGTTGGTGGGTTGTTTTACCTCTGAGCGGCACTTTTTTGCACACCATGGGCTAAATGGCCAGGTCACATGGACCCCGAAGGCTCAGAGAAGGTTGGGGGAGGGGACCCACTGGAACAGCTGTTGGGATACAGATGGTAGCCTCCCGTCAAGGCCATCCAGCGTGTTCTTTAACGTGCACAGGGTATGGCTCTCCCGCACACGGGGCCACGGCTTAACGTCCCATCCGACGGACGGCGGCCTTTCCAAGCCCATCGGTGTCCCCTACTGACCGTGGGCAGGGCGGGGAGTCATGAGGAGATAAATCTCAACGCTGACCCAGCTGGGACTCGAACCTGGGAACTACAGATTACGAGCCTGGCGCGCTACCGACTGAGTCACCCCCACCCTCCAGATTCAGAAAAAAATAAGGGAGGAGTAAGTGACGCAATAGAGCCTGATTAAAAAAATGACGCAATCGAGCCTTATTTCCATTTGAGTATAACATATCCCCCATTTTCCAAGTTTTAGAAGTTTTAAGAAACTTCATGAAAAATGCTGAAATGCCCACAAGTTCAATAATTTTGGCCTCCATTGCTTTTACTAGCAATCTCAAAGGGGGGGGGGGGCTTGCCCTACTTTTCCTTCCTCCCATTTTAGATCAGGCCCTGAATCTAAGAGGTCATTAGAGATTGAGATTTAACTGGTGGTCGGCGAAGTAGGTGTTGAAAATTTACTACTAAAATGCAATGTCAGCCTAAAATGTTTTTCGTTAAATTTAAATAGTCCTATTTTTGCACTTTTATTGGCCGTTTAAGCGAGATCAAAAGGGCTCTAGCAATTTGATGTAGTTATCCAAATGCACTAATTTTAAAGTTGTTTGAGTTCTGTTATTGCCTTAGCAAAAAATTGCTGTCAGTACTCAGCAAAAATGATAACAGAAAAAATATGTACGATACACAACAAAATCTGAAAAATGTAGTATTTAACAAATTTGATTTTGCTAATTATTGGTTGGTTTTTATGTAGTTAAGTTCTGTGTGTTCTTCTACCAAAATATCTGATAGAGAAATCGAGACTGCTGTTTTGCCTATTAGCTTACTGTAATAATTTCATCTTTTAGTATATTATTTTTAGATCGCAGTCATCTGTTTTAATCAGGTACCTGCTATCTGTTAATCAGGTACCTAGTCGACTAATGTCTCAATAGATTGGACGATTTCTTTTTTTTAATCCTTCAAAAATATGTTTTCTTTCTGATGATGAAGCATCTTTATATCGCTATCCCGTGGCCGAGTGGTTAGCGCGCTTGGCTACTGATCTACTGGACCTGGGTTCGAACCCCGGGTAAGGCATGGGTTTTCTGCTGAAGTCCTACCATTCTCTCAGATTTTCTATTTTGGCATATAAACTGACGGGCTCCTGCCAGACCTCTGTGGCAAGCAGCTGCTTGAGGGGGTATTTAGTATTTATCTGTCTGCCCGTCTATAGACATCTAACTTTTCTATTTATCGAGATGTATTAAAAATTTCTTTTGTGTTGGATAGGTATTGATGAAATATTACGATATGTACTTTCCGAAGCTCTCTAAAGATATAATTACGCTCTCTCATAATCATCATCATCATCATCCTCAAGCAGCCATGGGCTACGGAGATCCAACCAGACCGTGCAATTTAGTTCTCCAAGCAAGTCTATCCTGAGCTACATCTACTGCATCTGGCCACTGCACACCAATTCCAACAAGGTCCTGTTTGACATTGTCTGCCCACCGCATCCTAGGTCTCCCCTTCTTTCTGAGGCCTTTAGGCACACTGTTCATAACCCTATTCGCCAATCTATAATTACTCATACGGGCAACATGGCCAAACCAACGGAGTCTCTCTCTGCACAATATGCTGCTTAAAGGAGGTTGCAAACTAAATTGTCTAACCTCATCATTAGTTACAAAGTTGAACCACCTAATGCCCAAGATACTGCGTAAGCATCTGGAATCAAAAGCATCTAGTTTCCTGTTATCTTGTTTACAAAGTGTCCAAGTTTCACTACCATAACTAACCCTAGAAAGAACCAAACTATTATACAGTCTAATTTTAGTCTTTAGGTGTATACGCCTATTTCTCCACACTCTCCATAGATTCTTAAAAGTCCCGTCAGCAATCCCTATTCGTCTGTTAATCTCATGCCGCACATCACCATTATCCGTTACATAGCTCCCAAGGTAATTAAACTGTGACACCTGCTCAAGACTGCAACCTTTCAGATTAACTGAATCACAGCCTGCCTGACCAATTTTCATCACTTTAGTTTTCTCTCTGTTTATAACCAAACCTACTCTACTACCAGTCTCATCAACAGCTCGAATGAAAGAGTTCATCTCATCAACATCATTTGCCAAAAGGGCTAAATCATCAGCATAATCTAAATCAGAAATTTTCGTATCTCCAGCCCATTTCAGGCCAAAATCTTTCCCTTGAAGTGAATTTGCATAATATAATCAATAACCAAGCTAAAGAGAAAAGGAGACAAAATGCACCCTTGTCGAACACCAGAAGTAATGCTAAACCAATTGCTACAAGCCTTACCAACTCTCACACACGACTCAGTGTTATTATAGAGAGCTTTCATTATGTTAACTAACTTGTCTGGTATACCATATGATCTCACAATCAACCACAAATTATGACGATCAACAGAGTCGAAAGCCTTTTTGAAATCAACAAAGCTAGCAACCAAAGGTTTCTGAAACTCTAAACATTTCTCAAGAATCTGCCTAAGTGAAAATATCTGATCCACACATCCCCTACCACTTCTGAATCCACATTGCTCATCACGCAATTGACTGTCAACCAGATTCTTAATTCTATTAAGCACAATCATGGAAAGAACTTTACCTGGAACAGAGAATAGGCTGATACCCCTATAGTTATCACAAGAACTGCGATCACCTTTTTTGAAAATAGGGATAACAATAGCTCTGGTAAAATCCTTAGGAACCATGCCTTTATCATAAAAGATATTCAGAATTTCAGTCATCCAAGTGGTAACCGACACATTCCCAGCTCTAAGCTTTTCGGTAGTAATTTCATTTACCCCTGGGGATTTATGTAGTTTAAGTTTAGAAACGGCCACAATAACTTCAGATTGTGTTATAGGGCCAACATTAAAGCCACCAATGCATCTATCATCATTGCAAACAATGGGAGTAGAATTAACTACATTGTTTAGAACATCACTGAAATGCTCAGCCCACCTAGCCATGACAGAATCCTCCCCTTCTATAACCTTACCTTGTTTATCCTTCAATCCTTGTATGCCTGTCCTTTTTCTACCACACAAAACATTAACTATCTGGTACAGCTCTCTGCTGTTGTGCTGTCTAACTGCTTCCTCGGCTTTGTCAGCCAAACCATCAAGCCAAAGATTCTTATCAGCAGCTAACTGATCTTTTACACGTTTATTAAGTTCTCTGTAATGCTTTCTATTAGGACTAGTAGGGTATTGATTAAAGACATTCCTGCAGTTCTTTCTTTCCGAAATAAGCTTAAGTGCCTTATCACTCAGATAATTCTGCCTTTTCTGCTCCTTTTTTCCTAAAAGAGTACTGCTAGTGTCCAAAAAAGCCTGTTTAAAATGATCCCATTCTTCCTCAACTTCAGTGGTAAGCATACCATGACTGTCATAATGACTAAGTAACCTATCATGGTAAGCTTTGGCTATAACTGGATCTTTCAGAGCTTCAGTATTAAAAGTAAATTTTTTAACCCTAGCACAACACTTTTTAAGTTTAAGTTGCAACACACTTTTAACAAGGTAATGGACAGATCCAATTTCAGCTCCCCTATATGCCCTGGTATTCCTAACAGAACTAGCCCATTTGCTGTTAATTAATATGTAATCAATCATATTCTTATGCAGCCCATCAGGTGAAACCCATGTGTATTTATGTATGTCGCGGTGTTTGTAATAAATGTTAGTTATTCTGAATCCATTGAGTTTACTTACCTGTAGGAGACGTTGCCCATTGCCATTGCAGCTACCAATACCAAAAGGGCCTATTACTCTTTCCCAAAGGTCAGAGTCAGTACCAACTTTGGCATTGAAGTCACCAAGAACAAGGGTAATATCTCCTTTCTTGACAGAATTCAAAATATCCTGAAGTTGTTCATAAAACCTATCCTTCTCATCCTCATCGGCATCCTCAGTGGAGGCATAACAGCAGATAACATTCAAGTCTTTAACGCTTGTCTGAAATTTTGCTGTAAGAAATCTTTCATTAATGCACTCATATCCTAGAAGAGCATCGCTAGCGTGTCTGCTGAGAAGCAGACCCACGCCTTGGTGATGCTTATTGTCGTCCCTCCCTGAAAAGAGAAATTTAAGATTATTTTTAAGAATCTGACATTTGTCTGTCCATCTGGTCTCTTGCAAGCCAAGAATATCTAAATTATAATGGTGGAATTCTTGTGTGAGGACATCAAGAGAAAAAGCTCTGTGCAGAGTCCTCACATTCCAACTACCTACGGAGAGAAAATGGTTAGTGGGATGTTTAAAGAAACTATGTTTATTGAGAGAGGGAATGCTGACAATATCAAACAGCCCCCTAATCGCAGACATGGGGCAAAGATCCGTTCCCCCACTACTAAAGGCTGAAGCCATCTACACTGGAAGACTTCCTCCAATGTAGAATTTGACGATGCCAATAGAAGCAAAGAGTTCAGGTGCCTGCGATGACTTCTGCTCAGGATTATCCACCAGCTGATAAACATATCCTGTGAATCTATTCACTTGGGGCTGTCAACCCACAAACAAACAGAAAACACAGCGGAAGATTTTCCCTCCACAGAAGCCAACCAGTGCAGCAAAATCAGGATCCATAATCAAGCTCAGAGCCATATATCGGTCCAGTCCAGTAGGTTTATATGGTCAGCACCAGGACCCTGTGTGGTTGACCACTCCTCAGCAGGGTAGGAAAAAAAGAAAAGTAGCCATAGTTGTCCAGATCAGTAGGCCACACTAATCTGGCAGCCCTCCCCTTCCGTTCACTTCCACAAGAGAGTATCTCTTTTGAAAGTTACTAACGGTCTGCACCACGAGAAGGCGGGGTCGGACATTAGGTGCTAGTCCTGGCCGATTCTATGCATCATCACAGGGGATTGGTGCATAGCTCTCCTTCCAGTGACACCTAGCTACCATTTACAGACCAACGCTCTCTAGCGATGGAAAAAGTTGAAAATTCCAAAATTTCAAACGAATATTGCAAACGATGTATTTACGCTAAAAATTTGAAATTTTGGTGGTGGAATGTGAAGATCACGAAATATCCTTGTCAATAATGAGTTAAATGATCCCTTAGACCCAGAAAGGGTGGGAAAACACACCTTTTTAGTTTTAGCAGATAATTGTTTGTTTTTAAAGATAAATGAAAATTTCTTTTTGGGTTAGATAGGAATTGATAAAATATTATGATTCACGCTTTTTAAAACTTACAAAAGCTATTATTGCGCCCTCTAACGGTGGAAAAATTTGTAAATTACAAAATTTCAAACGAATATTGCAATGATGCATTAATGATATAACTATCAAATTTTGGTGGTGGAATGTGAACGCTATGAAGTTTCCATTGCAAAACAATGAAAATGATAATTAGAAATTTTTTTAATTTGATTTGTATTAATGAAATATTAGAATTCGCAATTTTCAAATACTTAGTAGTTTTAATATATATATCTTTACAGGTCACTGAAATGATGAAACACAGATCTGTTATCGAGTTTTAGAAATAATATGTATGGAATAGAAATTTGAAAAACTAGTAATAGTTTTTAAGAGGGATTCCACTGATAGTAATAATCTACCTACTTTTCTGAGAGAGGTGTTGGAAACTCAACTTTTAAGAATTAAAAGACGAATACTTTAATGTTGTTTAATTACCAATGACATACTATTTGCATTTTTCCCATCATCCGCTGGCTCAAATTAAAACTTTTAAAGAATGAAACAGAAGGTAAAGGAAAAATTCATTTCTCTTTGAAAATGAGATTCTCATATGCACCAGAGGCGATAGGCGTCCTTCTAGTTTCCTTATGTTTTTTGACAATGAATAGTCATTTCCATATAAACATTTTTTTTTAAATTTTATTCAAATCTAGTTTGATCTTTTTTTTTTATTCGGCTTTCTTATAATACTCGCGCTCTTGTAAAATATTTATCTTTAATTTTTTTTTATTTTCATTTTTGCTAAGGATGTTGAATTCACATTCCCCCCTTTAAAAAACTAGAAAAACAAAGCTACAACAGTTAAAAAATAAGAACTAAATTTAGACGTAAGAGATTAGCTACAATGCAAAACTGGTCATCGAGTTTCCAGACTATCATCTGCAAAAAGGAATTTGCTAAAATCTGACAAAAGGATAGTTAACATTCAGATGGTGATATCAAACATGACTCCATTTAAATATGTGAAGAGATTTGGATATGATCGTTAATAATAGAGACTTATTA
Source organism: Ryuthela nishihirai (assembly GCA_038380435.1). Taxonomy (NCBI): domain Eukaryota; kingdom Metazoa; phylum Arthropoda; class Arachnida; order Araneae; family Heptathelidae; genus Ryuthela; species Ryuthela nishihirai. Next base: position 39,295,876 of record JAWZYU010000011.1, on the reverse strand, counting down.
GTAGGAGGAGGTAGGCTGGTTACCAAAATATATTCTCAGTTTTACTTTGGAGTATTTTTCACCCTTCCCTTATTCTCTCGGAGAGACTGAGTGGGTAAGGCATTGCTTGTAATCTGATATTCCCAAGTTAGATCACCAACTGTGCCTATATTAAGATTTCCTCCGCTAACCACTTTGTCACTTCTAGGAAAAGGGATCTAATGGGCTTAATTGTAGAGAACACTGTACCTAGATGGAAGGTTAAACCTGGACCCTGCAGGAGATAAATACTATGTGTTCGTTAAAGAACACTCTGGATAACCCTGACGGGAAGCTTCCTTATGTCTCGTAACGGTTGACAAGTGGATTCCTTCGCACAGTTTTCTCTGATTTCTTCTTCCAATCATTCAAGGGCAAGTTTTGATGCCCGCGTGCCCATTGGAGGAGCTTTCGACAGTGAACCGGGTTAGCATGGGCACTCGGAGCGGGCTTATGCAGCCCCATTTTCAGCAGGGTTCGATGCACTGTGTGTTGTGACACATTACTCTCGTCACCAGCATTCAAATTACGGGCGAGTTGCGCCACAGTATCCCTTCTGTTGGCTCGTACCATATGGGATATCCTTCGCTCACCTCTAGCATCGATGAGCCGTGGTCGGCCCACACCTTGCCGCCGGTTCGTGGTTTTTCCCTTTTCAGACCACTTTTTTGGAGGTACTAACCACGGCTGATCGTGAGCACCCCACAATCCTTAAATAAAAAATAAATAAATACCCCCTCAAGCAGCTGCTTGCCACAGAGGTCTGACAGGAGCCTGTCAGTTTATATGCCATAGTAGAAGGTCTGAGAGGATGGCAGAACCTCAGCAGAAAAACGACACATACATCCATGTCTTACCCGGGGCTCGAACCCAGGTCCCTTAGATCAGTAACGTCTCGGAAATGCTCTGACGCAGTCATCTGGCCGTTACAATTTGGCCTTTGTCAAACTCACTTAAGTCCGCTGCCTTTCCTATCTGAAGAACAAGAATAACACTGATTAACAGAGCTCAGTATCAAGAGTTATTTGTACCGTTTCATGACCTTTACACGCGCCGTCATTTACCTGCAGTTTCTTCGATTTGTATAAAGACGCGATGGTCATAATGTTTTGGCACTTCAGTGTATATTTATGATAGTACATTTTCCCATATCTCACATTTTCCTGCTTTTTTTTTTCATTTAGCCCCGGGTAAGGCACGGATGTGTGTGTCGTTTTTCTGCCGAGGTCCTGCCATCCTCTCAGATCTTTTACTATGGCATATAAACTGACAGGCTCCTGTCAAACCTCTGTTGCAAGCATCTGCTTGAGGGGGTATTATTTTTATTTTTTTCATAGTTTTAACTTAGGTTTCGCAAAATACATTCCTTAGCTTTGTGCATGCTGTTTTGTCCTTTTAAATATTCTTTAGCCTCTGCCCTGATTTCTAACTGTTAACAAAAGCAAGCAATATCATAAACAGTTGGTAAGAGATTTCATTTTTTTTACAGAATTTGAACACTAATTACCGAATAAAAAAACACAAACACAAAAAAGCACCAATTTAATTGATAAAAAATGTCCAAAAGCTCGAAACTTTTTAAGTAACCTATTTTGTCTTCCTCTCTCCTTAATTACACGTAATCACTGCAGTAGCCGAGAACCATAGACGAGAGATTTTAAGTGAGTTGTAAACGTCATCATTTGGGAAAAACAGGAAGTCAAATGATACGTTGTGAAGTTGAACGGGAGGCGGCTAATGAACAGAGAGGAAATTAACACGTTCGTGATGACCTGACGACCACGCGTTGCTTGTCTGAAAATGATTTAATTATATCGCGACAAAACTGCAGCTCTCTCTTTTTGAAACTGCCTTACCACTCTCCTCTGTACGGAGTCTCCAATTTACCTGGTTCATGTGGCCGGAAATGTGGAACTGATGACAGTGTTTGAAGTCCTATTGACGGTCCGAGTCTGTACTTTACTGAACACGAAGGCCCCATCGCGTCAGAAGGAGGAGGCCTCCTGCCTTCGAGAGACGGTGAGCGGTAGTCCGCCAACCCCTAACAACAACAAAACGACGTTGGGAAGCAGAGAGGCTGTTGCCTCCCACCCAGAATATCGACTTCCCATGTCGCTGTCGTCTCCCTCCATTTCCAGGGCCTGACAATTACTGGCCAGATATAAACAGAACAGTGCAGAAGAGAGAGAAAAAAGGCCGACCAATTTGGGTCCAAATATATCCCATTGTTCTAGTCCCCAAATTGGTACTTTACCTCCATTGTAGCAGAGCGGCATCTGTTTGCCACGCATCTCATCACCCATCCTGTCTACTCTGGTTCACCCAGCGCCTTCTAATTACATCACACCTTCTCTGGTCCCACATCACCGTCCCGCACGTTTATTTGCATAAACCATTTGCGAATGAGAGTTATAATTTAATATTGTAATCTGGCCGCAATTATTTACCCCTCAAGGAACGAGCACGCAGATCCACAACATCATCTCCTGGCGGCAACATTAACCATGGCCACAACACAGCCCCCAGACACCGCTGCGTGCTGATGAGCGTGCAGTGTAAGCATGACGCTTAAGCTGGGAGGTGACAGAAACCGGTTGTTAGCGGATATTTTTATGTTGATGAGGAGGATGACAAATTTCGAAGCAAACTGCATATATTAGTTGAACGAGGTCCTCTTTGCTCGGCTCTTTCTTTCCATGTCGCTTTCTCACCTTGCCCAGCCCCTTTCCGGTGAAACCTTATTCGATTTAATAATCGAAATATTTGTTTCCAGCTCCCATCCCACCTTTTTGTCTCTCTTCCCACATCGTCCTCCGCTCCTTGGTCAGATAACAACTCATCTGCATAATTGGCGAAACGAGAACTATGAGGGATGGTGATGAGGAGCAACCTTTCGTTGCTATGGGAGCTTTGACGTCCTCCGCTTCGGAAGAGAAGAAACGTGTTGGATTGACATAATACTACAAGAATGGAAGGGGAGGGGAAAAGAAGGGTGGGTTGAAGAAGAAGAAGAAGAGTTGCCACTTTGAGGCAAGTTTCAGTTTATAGCTCTGATTAGATCAGCATCCAGGAGGGCAATTCAATGAGCTCAGATCTCGAAAACAATAAAAGAGCCCACAACGGACGAACACTAAGAAGATGCTGTTTTATTTTTTATTCTTCTAGAGGAGAGGTGTTTTAATGGCATTTTATATTTTGTTCCATCCTGCCATAAATCCATCTAATTGCCATAAAGATTTTTTCTTTTAAATTCTGTGGTCAAAATGTATAATATTTCTACAAATGCGTGCCAGCTCTTATCTAAAAGAGACCAAATGACCGGTTGGTTTTAAAGTTTGGCTGTGGTATTATATAAAAGTTGAGATGGCATCGGTGTCCCCTACTGACCGTGGGCAGGGTGGGGAATCTTGCGGAGATAAATCTCAATGCTGACCCAGCTGGGACTCGAACCTGGGAACTGCAGATTACGAGTCTGTTGCGCTACCGTCTGAACCACCCTCGCCCCTAAGTTATTAGTAGAATACTTGAAAGGGAATAGAATACTTTAGCATAAAAAGAACTGTAAAGTGTGTCAATTTAAAAGCAGTTTCAAAATTTGATGCAATTTTTCAAGAACTTGTTTGCCGCTTATAAGGAGTGTCTTCCACTCTTTGGAGAGCTGCTTTCTAAACCGTAAAGAATTAGACGCTCAATTGACTACATATACCCTTTTCAAGCAGAATTTATGTTCGTTTTTTCGTCGTAATGACAGCGAAATGTTTTTGCCTCTTCTAGTTGTTTATTTAAGCCAGGTGTGTTTTTCCCCCTCCCTTTCTGATTTGCTTCTTGTGCGTAGCGAATATTAAAATTGACTTCTGATTTCGCTTGAAGCTATGTTGATCGATGCATGAGTCGCGATCAAAATTCAGTGTGGTGTATTTTCCACGTTTGCCCCAAGTAACCACCGCATCACGTAAAATGAATTCGATTCGTTCTATCTGAGGAACCGCAAAAGAATCGAGATGAGGAGATTGGATTGATTTACCTCTGAGCGGCAGTTTTTTGCACACAATGGGCTAAATGGCCAGGCCACAAGGACCCCGAAGGCTCAGAGAAGGTTGGGGGTGGGGATCCATTGGAACAGCTGTTGGGAGACAGATGGTAGCCTCCCGTCAAGGCCATCCAGCGTGTTCTTTAACGTGCACAGGGTATGGCTCTCCCGCACACGGGGCCAGGGCTTAACGTCCCATCCGACGGACGGCGGCCTTTTCAAGCCCATCGGTGTCCCCTACTGACCGTGGGCAGGGCGGGGAAATTTTGCGGAGATAAATTTCAACGCTGACCCAGCTGGGACTCGAACCTGGGAACTACAGATTAAGAGCCTGGCACGCTACCGACTGAGCCACCCCCACCCCCGAGATGAGGAGGAACAAAATTTAAAATCCAGGATATTAAAGCACGTTTTACCTAAAACTAATTTTTTTAAAGATTAGATTAAATATGTCAGGGGAGGGGATAGTGGTTAAGTTAAAATCCCGCTATTACCCTATTTTGGAGATCACAAGTTTTAATCGCAACTTGCCAGCGATGGGATTTTATCCATTAATTCCTCTCTGTTCTCTGTCTGCAGGAGATCATTCCTTGTGCGCGTTAAAGAACATGCTGGATGGCCTTGAAAGAAAGCTTCTGTTTCCTAACAGCCGTTCAGTGGGTCTTCTTCTTTTTCCCAGTTCCGAGCTGTTTTCGGTGTAGCACATCCTGAACATCTCTGAGGAAGACAAGACTTCCTCAGATAAGCAAAACGGACCAAAAATCTCGGTTTTACATGTTGTATTCGAACTCAGGTCGCTTTAATTCGCAGCTAAGAGCGCTACAAGAATGTTTTCGAGGTTTAGATAGGTTTGAAATCTTTATCTCCAGTAACATTTTTCTATAAAAAAAATTAATTAAAAAAATTATGGAGCATCGAAATTGATTTTTTTTTTTAATTTCAATTATCTGAAACAACGTTTGGAGGAATTTTTGATTTACTTGAATCATATATTAAAATACACTGGTTTTCATAAATTAAGGAAAATCCCTATGTTAAGTCAATGGGAAGCTAACGTCAAAGCTCTATAACTTCTAAAATAAGCTTCTTTGCTTTGAAAAATGTGATTGCAGATAAAGATCTCAATCAGATAAATCAATATCTCGATTTTCAACAATATTCGTTCCGTATTGAATGAGTTATGGAAGTTTGAATATTTAACAACAGCAATGCCAGTCTTAAGAAACTTATACAAAACTGAAGAATTATGAAAGAATTCTTTACACAAAGTTCCAAAATACAAACTTATTTTATCAAACACTTTGATACATTACTTATTACTAACTTTTAATTAACTTCTGAAATCAACTTTTGTGGCTTGCATCTGCAATTACATTTTTCAAAACAAAAAAACCTATTTTAAAAATTATAGAGCTTTCACGTTAGCTTCCCATTGACTTAACATAGGGATTTTCCATAAATTATGGAAGAAAATCAGTGTAATAAAAGAAAGACATCTGGATCTCTCTCTTTGTATGTCTATGGCATCCATACCTTATCGGCAAATCGTGGTAGATGCTTCAAAATCTCTAAAAGTGTTTATGGTTGTCGTCCTAGTTGCAATAACTGAAATGGAAATCGAAATTCAGAAAGTTGGGTGGTGGTTGCTAAAAGCAAAAAAATATTTATCATGCTAGCCATACGGAAACGATAATCGCTTCCAGATCCATTTTCCCGTGGCCGAATGATTAGAGTGCTTGGCTACTGATCAAAAGGACCAGGGTTCGAGCCCCGGGTAAGGCATGGATGTTTGAGTTGTTTTTCTGCTGAGGTCTCGCCTTTCTCACAGACTTGCTACTCTGGCGTATAAACTGACACCTGTCAGACATCTGTGGGCACCTGTCAGACCTCTGTGGCAAGCAGCTGCTTGAGGGGATATTTGTTTTTATTTAACTGTAAATATATAAGAGTCATAGCAACACTGTGAATATAAGAGTCCTGCACTTTCCTAAAGACATTATTTTATTAAGGAGTCCTATTGCAAGTAGAACTTAATTTTTTAACCCACCTTGAGGTCACACAGGGGAAACTCGCATACGAAAATTGGGACCGTTCGGCCAAGTATTTGGGGAACCACAAGTTATCAAAATCTGCCGAAAGAGAAATTAAAATCTCGATTTTCCACGTAGAGGGGCGGGGGTGGCTCAGTCGGTAGCACGCCAGGCTCGTAATCTGTAGTTCCCAGGTTCGAGTCCCAGCTGGGTCAGCGTTGAGATTTATCTCCGCAAAATTCCCCGCCCTGCCCACGGTCAGTAGGGGACACCAATGGGCTTGGAAAGGCCGCCGTCCGTCGGATGGGACTTTAAGCCGTGGCCCCGTGTGCGGGAGAGCCATACCCTGTGTACGTTAAAGAACACGCTGGATGGCCTTGACGGGAGTCTACCATCTGTCTCCCAACAGCTGTTCCAGTGGGTCCCCTCCCCCAACCTTCTCTGAGCCTTCGGGGTCCATGTGACCTGGCCATTTAGTCAATGGTGTGCAAAAAAGTGCCGCTAAGAGGTAAAACAACTCAACCCAAATCCACGTAGAAATGTAGTCATGAGAGTGTGCACTGAAGTCAGCAATGACCTGAGTAAAAACGTCGGGCAATTCCTCGTTCTGTGCTAAACGGTAGATGGGGTGAGGAGTGGGGGTGGATGCAGAAGTTGGTATTCACAAAACTGACCTTTAGTGCAGTGAAAACAAGGACATATCGATTAAAATCAGATTAAAAGTGAACCAGTGCGACATGTGACTGGCAGTGCCAGATACAGTTAGTATTTAAAAAATTCTCAAGAATAGACCCTCCCCTCTGTTCGTTCCCATGAAGGCCCAACTCTATCTTTCGCATAGTTAACATTTAGGGAAGGGGATTCTACTAACCATCTATTAGTAGACAGATTGGATGCCTCCCTTCAAGACCATCCAGTGTGTTCTTTAACGTGTACAGTCGCTCAAAAAAGTATCCGAACACTATGGTTGATTGCAAAATTCAGAAAAAATATCTGGCATTGATTTTTTTTTAGAAATTAGTCATCTGACAACCTTCGCATCACGAGACACGAAGGTTGCCAGATCACTAATTTCTAAAAAAATCGTTGATAGATATTTTTTCTGAATTCTGTAATCAACCATAGTGTTCGGATATTTTTTAATATATATAATGAGTATGAATATATAATGCAATGAATATGGAGCGTGTGCAGTTACCGTTCACAGCAAACTGGAGAGATTGCGGTTAATGTTCACAGCACATTGGATCGTGTGAGCTCACAAGGACTTAGATCGTGTGGGCTCACTCACGGAAATATTGAGCGTGTGCAGTTACCGTTCACAGCAAACTGGAGCGGTTGCGGTTAATGTTCACAGCACATTGGATCGTGTGAGCTCACAAAGACCTGGATCGTATGGGCTCACTCACGGAAATATTGAGCGTGTGCAGTTACCGTTCACAGCAAACTGGAGCGGTTGCGGTTAATGTTCACAGCACATTGGATCGTGTGAGCTCACAAAGACCTGGATCGTATGGGCTCATTCACGGAAATATTGAGCGTGTGCAGTTACCGTTCACAGCAAACTGGAGCGGTTCCGGTTAATGTTCACAGCACATTGGATCGTGTGAGCTCACAAAGACCTGGATCGTATGGGCTCACTCACGGAAATGTTGAGCGTGTGCAGTTACCGTTCACAGCAAACTGGAGCGTGTGCAGCAACTACACACGCTCCAGTTTGCTGTGAACGGTAACTGGAGCGTGTACAATTGCTGTACACGCTCCAGATATTTTTTCTGAATTCTGTAATCAATCATAGTGTTCGGATATATTTTTGAGCGACTGTATATTCATTCGTTATTCATCGAATAATCATCGAATAATCCATAAAAGGGACAACTTAATGTCTCATTTAATGGAGAGCATCCTTTACAAGCCTATCGATATCCCTTTCCCCAATGAAGACAGAGAGTAGGCTAGCAGAGATAAATAGGGGAACAACTGGAAACTCGGAAACATCTGCTTACTAATCTGGTGCGCTATAGAGATAACTCCTAACCACAGGGTGAGGAGGGGGTGGGGAAGTAATGCAATGTGTGGGGAAATGTAATGGATAACACTGTATAACACTGAAAATGTTTTGGAAATAAAAACAGCCGTTTTTTACTGATTTCGAGTCGCTGAACACGATTGTGACATTAAAATTTGGTGATTACAGTCGCTCAAAGAAGTATCCGAACACTATGGTTGATTACAGAATTCAGAAAAAATATCTGGCAACGATTTTTTTTTAGAAAATAGTGACCTGGCAACCTTCGTATCACGTGACACGAAGATTGCCAGATCACTAATTCCGAAAAAAAATCGTTGCCAGATATTTTTTCTGAATTCTGTAATCAACCATAGTGTACGGATACTTCTTTGAGCGACTGTACCTCTTGCTTTTAAAATTTTACGAGACTGCTTCCATATGCAGTGTATACTGATTTGAGTCTTTTGCCACTGTACGAAATTCGAGACAATGCAATACCAGGGAGCTATTGCATCATTCGGAAGTTACCCTTCGTCAGTTATCGTTCCTTCATGATTGTATGTGGGTGCTGTATATGAGCGATATGCATTGTTCTTGTGTGAACAATGCAGACCATTTTTCTTACATTTGTGGCGAAGTTACTTTTGGGTCACAGAAGCATGAAATAACGCCTGTCATCAAAAAGGTCTACCACTTTTACTTCGGATGTAAGATTGGAGATCAACAGAGGAACTGGACTCCGCATATAGTGTGTAATAGTTGCAAAATACATCTTCGCAGCTGGTTAATTGGCAAGAGGAAGTCGATGCCATTTGCCATTCCTCTCTGGCGGGAATTGTCCAACCACGTGAGTGATCATTACTTTTGTATGACATCTCAGCTGGGAAGTGGCATTACTAAACAGAAAAAGCAGACAATAAACTACCCCAACATACCATCTGCTCTCTTCCCAGTGCCACATGGAGAAAACCTGCCCTTCCTGGACCACCAGAACATTACCATGTGGACTCAGAGGAAGAAGAGCAAGAGAAGGAAGAAACAGCATCTAGATTCCGACTTCACACCCACAACATCAGATTCACCACACCAGATCACGCAGAACGAGTTGAATGATCTTGTTTAGAAATCTGGAGCTGTCAAAGAGTAAGTCGGAACTCCTAGGATCCAGACTACTGGAATCTCCTTGATCGAAATGTGAAAGTAAGTACTTATCGTAGCCGTCAAAAAAGATCTGGTATTGTTCTTTACCATGGTATGTAACCTGGTTGCTTGCAACGATCTGTTTATTCACATCCCTTCACATGATGCATACTTCAGAAAAATGGAGGTTATTTACAGATTCCTCGAAATCAAATATGAAAACCGTTCTTCTACACAATGGGAGAATTCTGTTCCAGTAGGCCATGCTGTTAATAAGAAGGAAACTTATGATAATTACTTCAATACATAAATGACAAATATAAGTGGCATATTTATGCGGACTTAAAAGTCTTTTTGTTTGAACTACAGATTGGATACGCAAAGTTCTGTTGCTTTCTTTGCGAATGTAATGGCAGAGACAAAGCATATCATTACATGAAGACGATTTGGGCTTCTCGGCAATCACTGGAGCCAGGGAAAAAGAATGTAGAGCATCATCCGCTGGTACAATCCACGAATATTTTGTTGCCACCTTTACATATAAAATTAATGATAATGATTAATGATGATTAATGAATTAATGAAACTTAATGAAGAATTTTGTCATTGCTATGGATCAGACGCAAACTGCCTTTCGTACCTTCGACAAAAATTTCTAAGACTTAATGATGCAAAGATATCTTTGCATCACTAAGTTGCCCACTGCTACATGATGAGGTGTTTTGATCGTGTCATCACTGGTGATGAAGAGAGAGCATGACATGCCTTCCGACAGGTGGCGATGGGCTTCTTAGGAAATAAAACAGAAAATTCTGAGGACTTGTGGAAGAACTGCTATCCTTATATCACAAACTGGGATGTAGTATGTCTTTGAAGGTATATTTCTTAAGTTCTCATTTAGATTTCTTTCTAGAAAACTAAGGCGTTGTGAGTGGTAAGCACGTGGAACTAGGAGAAAATGCTACAATGGAAAAGAAATATCGAGTAAGATGGAGCCCATCAATGTTAATTGATTACTGCTGGAATCTGATGCGAGATTCTCAAGATTTGGTATATAAGCAGCAGGCGAATAGAGATCTTTGCTGCAGATCGATAAGCAATCTTCAACGAATGACGTAATGCAGGAAAGTGACTGAATCTAGAAAACCGTAGCCAATCAAACATTTTTGTTGTCATTTTCGTGTTCAGCATTTCGATTTACATAAGAAACGGCTGTTTGCACTTCCGAAACACACCAAAGGTCAACATTTATTCAGTGTAATCGATCCTTTACTTCCTACTGGTAATTCTTCATAAATCTCTAATGGAAATAGCAATTGTTGATAATTTATTAATAATATAATTTATTTAAGAGCTTTTATTCTGTATCGAGCAGAGAATTGAACTGGCACTTGAAGTCTAAAACAATTTTAAAGTAAGACTTATTTTTCTCAATAAAGTTCTTCTCGTTCAATCAGTATCCTCTACTGCTGTACGAAAGAATACAAATGTAACGATGGAGATTTTCCGTGACCACTGATTGCTCTCGGATTCAACATCTACTTTGGACATTTCCTCTGCTGACGTTTAGGTGCATTGCTGGTAATACGACACGAAAATGATTGATCGGACATTCCCATTCCATCACCTCAAAGCAGATTAAATTCTAAGTAAGGTATTCTACTTTGGGAAACAAAATGTAAAAAAAAATAAATGTTCATTTCGTGTACGGCTTTCCAACACAAAGCTCAACGTCTTCATAGTCTCCTACGATGTGGTATTATCATGAGATTTAGCCAGAGAATTTCCTCTTTGTGTTCGAAGAATCTGCAAAGTTACGGAGTGTAATGATTCTAGAAAAAAATATAAGGTAAATATTAAATGTAAAGCCAATCGGAAAGAAAAATATCCGATACTTGTCACTTATCTCCGGAACACTTCAGGGAAGACTTATGGTTATAAAGGTTGAGTTTATTGGACACTGAATGGAACGTTTTGTATCCAAATGAGCGAAGTGGCCAGGCCTCAAATCTGTAAAGTTCAATCACGGTTGATGAAGAAGACCTTCTGGCAGCCTTTACAGTCAGATGTGAGCGTCTAATACAGAACTTGCAGCGCATTTACAAACGTTTACCGAACTGTCTCCTCTGCATACAGGTCGTTCCTTTTCTCGCAGAAGTAAGAGCGAAGTCCGAAATGTGTGACCTCAGTTTTCAGTTTGCAAGCCTCAATCGTTATCATCTGCTCACCTGAGGGCTCTTTTCGAAAGAAAATGATTCGATGCCAAAAATGCTTGAACGACAAAAGGATGCAAAGAAGAAAAGGTCAGTGATCGATCTGCAGAGAGTCGAAAAACGATAATTTAAACAAAGAATAAAGATTATTATATTATCAACATCGTCCTGACAAAATTTGCAGTGTGCAGTTTTTTTCCAAGTAAATCAATATTTAGGTAGAAAAGATTTAATGTATTATAGTGACTGATCATTTACAGTAGCGATTATCAATCTCAGGAACAAAACCCAAATCAAGGACGTGGGACAATAGCTTATCAAAAAGTGTTTTCTAACCTTCAGAAACACTCATAAAAAAAAATTCAAGAGACCCCACAAACTAATAAATTTTATTTTTCAACCCTACTTCCTCTAACTCATGAATGGAAAATTCAAAATTAGGATATATTTTATATATAGATACATTTAAATATGTGTATTTATGTATCCATCTTGGAAACTAGTATCTAGTTGGTTAACAATCGTTGGTTTAGAATCGCAGCAAAAGAAGAAAGCTTGGAAATCTCTCACCTAAGGAACAAGTTGAATGGTGCTTTCAAGAGCAGTCTTTGGTTGTTGGTTTATGCTTTTCTAGTATCAATCCCATTGTGAAAAGCTTTAAACATGACGCCATTTAAAACGCCTTATAGTCATCCGTTAAACCCCTACCCTACCCTCGGTCAATGGAGGAAACCAATGAGTCTGGAACATCGTTGTCCTCCATTGACTGAGGTCGCTATCCATCGGGTGGGATATTAAGCATTGGTCCCGTGTACGAGAGAGTGCACGTTAAAGAATAAGCTGGATGGCCTTGACAGGAGGCTACCATATGTCTATTAACAGTTGTCCAGTGGGTCCCCTTCTCCAAACCTTCTCTGAGATCTTGGGATCCTTGTGACCTAGCTTGTAGCTTTTCTGAACCTTTGGTGTCCTTGTGACCTAGCTTGTAGCTTTTCTGAGCCTTTGGAGTCCTTGTGACCTAGCTTGTAGCTTTTCTGAGCCTTTGGAATCCTTGTGACCTAGCTTGTAGCTTTTCTGAGCCTTTGGAGTCCTTGTGACCTAGCTTGTAGCTTTTCTGAGCCTTTCGGGTCCTTGTGACCTAGCTTGTAGCATTTCTGAGCCTTTGGAGTCCTTGTGACCTAGCTTGTAGCTTTTCTGAGCCTTTGGAGTCCTTGTGACCTAGCTTGTAGCTTTTCTGAGCCTTTGGGGTCCTTGTCACCTAGCTTGTAGCTTTTCTGAGCATTAGAGTCCTTGTCACCTAGCTTGTAGCTTTTCTGAGCCTTTGGGGTCCTTGTCACCTAGCTTGTAGCTTTTCTGAGCCTTTGGGGTCCTTGTGACCTAGCTTGTAGCTTTTCTGAACCTTTGGGGTCCTTGTGAACTAGCTTGTAGCTTTTCTGAGCCTTTGGGGTCCTTGTGACTTTGTGTTCAAAAAAGTGCCGCTAGAGGTGAAACAATCCAATTCTTGTGGTCAAATTCATACTAACTTAATAAAGTTCTCGATGCTTCGTCAGCTAACTTATTTTTCTTCTAAATTTGATACGGATGTTAACAGTGATTTCATACGTTTCAAATATATAATCATTGTTTCGCTAACTTTCAAGAAACAATGAACATCTGACAAGAACATTTATTTTCCTTTTTGTACCACTCGAAGGATTCCGTCTGATTTGGATCTCTTCTTCCAACGAAGTATTTTTTAAATCAGCAAACCATCAATTGTCACTGAGAGGTTGCAATGTGGTGAAAGAACATTCCTGATTTCTGGCAGAGCACACTCTCTTATTGCAGCAAATCATCCACCCATGACAATAATTACTGCAGATCTCGCATTCGCCGGTCATAAAACCCCATCATCGATCATACTTTTCCTCTCAACTTGAATATTCAAACTTATTATTTGGCTTCTGATCAATTTCCAACGGACAGCATGACAATCTATCTTAACTCTTGCTCTGTTCCTGCATTGCTCCAAAGGTTTGTCTCTCAAGCAATTCAGGCTAATTTGAGATGATTGCAAACTCACAAAGGGTTGGGTTGTTTTACCTCTGAGCGGTACTTTTTTGCACACCATGGACTAAATGGCCAGGTCACAAGAACCCCAAAGGCTCAGAGAAGGTTGGGGGAGGGGACCCATCGGAACAGCTGTTGGGAGACAGATGGTAGCCTCCGGTCAAGGCCATCCAGTGTGTTCTTTAACGTGCACAGGGTATGGCTCTCCCACACATAAACCACGGCTTAAAATCCCACCCGATGGACGGCAGCCTTTCTAAGCCCATCGGTGTCCCCTACTGACCGTGGACAGCGCGGGGAGTTTTGCGGACTCACAAAGGACATACCTCTTCATTGTGAAACATTCTTCATACAGCATCTGTACTAACACTTTATGTACTTTATTAAACCATCACGTTACTAAAGACAAAGAAGAAGGATCATTTCAAAGCAAAATGCTTTCCTGAAACTTTTCAAATATTTAAAATTTTCAAAAAAGTTCGAAAAAAATATATATATCGAAAAATAAAGTGTTTTCTTTAATATGTATATATACGTTTCAGGGCAAAAAAACCCCCAAGAATAGCTTTGAAGAGCCTTCTTCTCTTTATAAGACCTTTAACATTGAGAGAAAGACAATAATGCTTATCTATGCAGTAAAGATGTGTAGATCATAAGAATAAACGTCATTAAAATTTGTAAATCAACTACACATGTGTGTTCTACAAAAAACACGTTATTGACAAGTACAGTGTCCTCGTAGTATCTTTGTCACTATACTGAAGATGACTGCGAAATATTGAGCAAATTACCAGTTTAAAAGTGCTGTGAAAATAGTGTCTCAATTTAATGGATGAGTACTGATCGTGAGTTCAAGTAAATACATGACAATGATAATTACAAAACAATGCAATTCATTGCAAAGGCATGGATGAAATTATTTATACAAACTGAGTCAACCGGCACGAAAATCTATATCAATATAAAGATAAACTTTCAGAAGAATCCATTATCTTATCTCTATTCACACCCAAATCACAAACCAAATCTAATATCATTCGACGAACAGTAAAATCATGTTTGTAAACAAATATGTTAATCTATCGAGATTAACCTTACCAATTCTTATAAACAAACTAAATACTATCGTGCATACATTAAGTAATAATATCTTCCTACAGAAAAGTTAAGAACAGCTCTGTCTATTTGACTAACGTTTATCGCTTCATTTTTTTATTGTCAATGTCCCTTGTATAACTTTCACTTGAGACGTAGGGGCGGGGGTGGCTCAGTCAGTAGCGCGCCAGGCTCGTAATCTGTAGTTCCCAGGTTCGAGTCCCAGCTGGGTCAGCGTTGAGATTTATCTCCGCAAAAATTCCCCCCTCTGCCCACGGTCAGTAGGGGACCCCGATGGGCTTGAAAAGGCCGCCGTCCGTCGGATGGGACGTTAAGCCGTGTCCCTGTGTGCGGGAGAGCCATACCCTGTGCACGTTAAAGAACACGCTGGATGGTCTTGACGGGAAGCTATCATCTGTCTCCCAACAGCTGTTCCAGTGGGTCCCCTCCCCTAACCTTCTTTGAGCCTTCGGCTCAGAGAACAGCACGCTCAGAACAGAGACATAACAGCACGCTCAGTCGGTAGCGCGCCAGGCTCGTAATCTGTAGTTCCCAAGTTCGAGTCCCAGCTGGGTCAGCGTTAAGATTTATCTCCGCAAAAATTCCCCCCTCTGCCCACGGTCAGTAGGGGACACCGATGGGCTTGAAAAGGCCGCCGTCCATCGGATGGGACGTTAAGCCGTGGCCCTGTGTGCGGGAGAGCCATACCCTGTGCACGTTAAAGAACACGCTGGATGGCCTTGACGGGAAGCTATCATCTGTCTCCCAACAGCTGTTCCAGTGGGTCCCCTCCCCTAACCTTCTCTGAGCCTTCGGCTCAGCCTGGCCATTAGCCCATGGTGTGCAAAAAAGTGCCGCTCAGAGGTAAAACAACCCAACTTGAGACGTAAACCATTCTTATTTTCCTTATTAATTCACTAATAGGATTTACACTAATAAACTATTTAACCTCCCGCGCACAAACCACATAAAATACTTCTTCTTTTTAACCACTTTATATTGTACAGACTGAGACTAACTATGTCTCCTTTCACATCTCAACAACTCCAACATAACAATTCTTTCTTATTTTTCAGTGAAGTTCCTCATTCCAATTCGTTGGTTAGGTAATTCTCACGCAGAAGCATACGCGAGCGTTCATGACACGTTTATCATAAATTCACTGTGGCACGTTCATCTGTCGTAACAATAGAAATGACTATTAAGGCAACTCTCTGCTATGGAGGGTTGACAAGAGGCTGTCAGTGCCACATACGAGAAACAAGCCAAATCTATTTTATGTCGTATTATATGGATGACCATATACGGAGTTGAGACCTCATCAGAAATACAATACAGGAATCCATTTCTTTTCAGACAATCGAACCTTGATCTGCAGACAAGATTACTAATCACTCGATCACTGGGGCAGATACTGTTTTATATTCTTTTAAAAAGGAAGAAGGTACGTAAGATATATAATGCACAAAGGACTAGGATTGTCCTGGTTTCTCATACAAACACATACCCACTGGTTTAAGCAGTCAAGTACGCTGATCACTAGGCCAGTTAGGAGCTCAATCTCTCCTCAATCATATTAATGATCAAATCATTAATATGATTGAGGAGATTTCATATTAATATCAAATCATTTCATATTAACCTCAATCATATTAATATCAAATCAATTAATAATTGCATTGTCTGATAATTCCTAAAATTGTAAAAGTTTTTCTAAAAATTCGATTAACTGAAAAAATAGTAGATTAAAATGAACCACAAAAAGAAAAACAAACAAACAAAAAAACACGCAACTTTGGAAGGAATGGTAAAAAAAATATATAACCAATCCAAGTAACTACTCTAAAAAAAAAAAATAAATAAATACCCCCTCAAGCAGCTGCTTGCCACAGAGGTCTGACAGGAGCCTGTTAGTTTATATGCCACAGTAGAAGGTCTGAGAGGATGGCAGGACCTCAGCAGAAAAACGACACAAACAGCCATGCCTTACCCGGGGCTCGAACCCAGGTCCAGTAGATCAGTAGCCAAGCACGCTAACCACTCGGCACTACTCTAATGAACTAATAACAATTATTGCATGCAGATTCGAAATCCTGCTATATATATGTATTTGTAAGAAGTATTCAAAACAACTCGAGTGATCGTAAAGAAATCAAACACTAATTTCAAAATTTCAGACATTGTTTGGATAGATAGGATCGAAGAAATTCATTTATTGTGACGATTGGTGTTCAATCAGATTTTTTGCACAAGTGTGAAAATTTCGGCCAACTGCCTTCGAGATTCTGTTCTAATGAACGGGAAAGAGTACCCGAATGTTGTTCTACTATATAGGACTATTTAGAGATGATTCGGGCTCAAATTTTAAGCCGAATGATCTAGAACTCCGAATATTTCGATAAAAAGATGAGCGCGGCTAAAGGGGAAAAAAAATCTGACACTCG
Source organism: Ryuthela nishihirai (assembly GCA_038380435.1). Lineage (NCBI taxonomy): Eukaryota > Metazoa > Arthropoda > Arachnida > Araneae > Heptathelidae > Ryuthela > Ryuthela nishihirai. The sequence continues at coordinate 39,278,846 of JAWZYU010000011.1, read as the reverse complement.
TAAAAAAAACACATTTACAGATGACGTTAACCGTCTTCTTTCAAAGTCATCATAAAATCAATGTTTCAAACTTGAGAATAAACATTTGAAAATAAAAGTAAAATCAATGTTATTCAAGATCAAAAATATTTTAAAAAATCGTAGAAATTGAAAATTCTTCAATAAAATCCTTAAAAATGGTGAGGATGATTAATTAATAGGAGAAAGAATATTTGGGAAAACAAAAATCAAAAGTCGAAAGAGTGTTTACTAATTTTAGTTATTAAACACTGATTAAACAGTTGAAATCATAATAAGAAATCTTTATTCTACTTTTTTCCCACAATTGTGAGCAAAATTCAGAAACCAGAATTGTAATTGAGTCCTTTGTCTTCTGGTTTACTTGAAGTCCAACCAGGCCATAACTGATCGTTAATGGGGAATGGATGTTTCGTATAGCGCCAGACTAGACTGAACTGTGCGTGCATTGTGATTTATTTCCACTAACTCTCTCTCTGCCCTCGGTGAGAAAGGGGACATCGAGGGACTTGGTAAGGTTTCAGTCCTATGGAGGACCCTGGAGACGTCCTGGAGAGGACTATGGAGAGGACTATGGAGGGGGTCCCTGGAGACGGATGGAAGATTCCTGCCAAAGCCATTCACTGTGTTCTTTATGTGCACAGAGTTGGCTCTCCTGCACACGGCATCACGGTTTAACGTACAATCGCTCAAAAAAGTATCCGAACACTATGGTTGATTACAGAATTCAGAAAAAATATCTGGCAACGATTTTTTTAGAAATTAGTGATCTGGCAACCTTCGCGTCACGTGATTATAGAATTCAGGAAAAATATCTGGTGCGTGTACAGCAACTGTACACGCTCCAGTTACCGTTCACAGCAAACTGGAGCGTGTGCAGTTTGCTGTGAGCGGTAACTGCACACGCTCAATATATCCGTGAGTGAGCCCACACGATCTAGTATCAAAATAAGATGATCACCTACAGTCGTTCAAAAAAGTATCCGAACATTATGGTTGATTACAGAATTCAGAAAAAATATCTGGCAACGATTTTTTTTAGAAATTAGTGATCTGGCAACCTTCGTGCCACGTGACACGAAGTTGCCAGATCACTAATTTCTAAAAACAAATCGTTGCCAGATATTTTTCTGAATTCTGTAATCAACCATAGTGTTCGGATACTTTTTTGAGCGATTGTACGTTAAACCGTGATGCCGTGTGCAGGAGAGCCAACTCTGTGCACATAAAGAACACAGTGAATGGCTTTGGCAGGAATCTTCCATCCGTCTCCAGGGACCCCCTCCCCGGAGACGGATGGGAAGTCTGTAACGCGCATAGTCTGTAACGCGCCAGGCTCGTAACCTGCAGTTCCCAGGTTCGAGTCTAGCGTTGGGCTAGCGTTGACATTTATCTCCGCAAAACTTTCCGCTCTGCCCATGATCAGTAGGGGGATGATCCATCTGTCGGATGGGACATAAAGCCGGTGGCACCGTGTGCATGTTAAGGAGCACGCTAGGTGGCCTTGATGGGAGGCTACCATCTGCTTCCTAATAGCTGTTCGCTGGGTTTCCCCATTGTTCTCTGAGTCTCAGGGTCCTTGTGACCTGGCCATTTAGTCCATTGTGTGCAAAAAGAAATGCCGTTCAGAAGTAAAATAACCCAACCTATCTGTCTCCTAACAGATATCCAATGGATCCCTTTCTCCAACCTTTTCTGAGCCTTTGGAGTTCTTGTGACTTGGTCATTTAGTCCAATGTGTGTACAAAACAGCCGCTCAGAGGTAAAACAATACGACACATCATCAATGATCATATCTAAAACTGTTATCTTAGCGCGAGCACTGGCAGAGTATGTAGCGCTTAAATTCCCACTTTCGAATATGCAGAAGCTTCTCCCACATCCTTAATGCACAATTACTGGTGTCATTAACATGAGTGGTAACTAGGGAGACAATGAGACTGGGCGATTGTCAGGCTAGAGGCCTTTTTAGATTTTTTTTTGTTCAGGCTGTGTATATTTATTTTGGATGTCGCCAAAATAGTCATATGCTACGGGGAGGCCCTCTGTCCCGACATCTGGAAAGTTAATTGCAGTAGCAGTGTACAGGGAACGGCTAGCGTCCGCTGGCAAGTGACCCGGGTCCCTGAGGGCTAACGGACGCCCAGATGGTGAGGCATAGAAAAGAAAGGAGGAAAGGGTTTGGCAACGATGGAGAGAGCCGGTCGAGTCTCGGAAGGAGATGGACGAGAAATTGTAAAGCGGGAAATGCCGACTGGTAATAGCGGCATTGGCTCTGTAAATACAGCTGAACAGGCATAGTAAGCTGGTGTTGTTGTAATCCATGTAATTGAGCATATGTCCTCGTCCAGCAAGTACGTTGGAAGGTTAAATAAATCTTTGTTATTTTTAAGTAAAGCCTGAAGTTGGACTAATTTATTGGGGAGGAGCCTCAGTATCGAGTCTCTGCAGTTGTGAATAAACCGTTTGATTCTATCCGAAAGACTCTTTCACCCGTCGCGTATAGCGATCGAACCGAGGGACCGACAAACGAAGAGTTAACATCACAAAGTGGCGCAGTCGACAGTACGCAACAGCGGTGAAAGTAGCGGCGAAGGTGACGGAAGAGTTCCGACATCCATTGTGAGCTGACCAGAACAAGGCTGATACTGCCAAGAGTGTCCTGCGGTGTGCTTCAGGCGATAGAATAGCTGGGAAGGTACCTGAAGAATCGTGGAAAAACGTTCGAACTGTGGAAAAAGCTGTGAAGGTGACGGAAAAGTTCAACATCCACTGGGAGCTGACCGACGCAAGGCTGATACTGCCAAGAGTGTTCCGACTGTGTGCTTCGGGTGGCAGACTGACGAGGCGGTTCGTTCCTGTCATAGCATCGGAGGAAAGTATCCTCTTACTCTAGGGGCAAGTAGTTAGATACGGCAGAGGCCTGTACGAGCTAAAATGGAGCTTAGGAGCGGTCGCGATAGGGAAAGGGATGAGTTAAGACGAGGATTCACAGAGAGGGATAGCGCGCAGGGTGGTTATTCAGGGAATGACCTGGGAGGCGAGGAGGTGACAATAGACAGAGAGTCTGATGCTGCGATAGACATGAGAGGGTTGAGGGATTATGGCAATGACAACGATGCGGATATGCTGCAGAGCGGGACCAGAAAGCAGAGAGCTAAAGAAAGGATTGGATATGATTTTGAATTAGAGAGGATGAGGTTAGAGATGCAACTGAGAAGGGAAGAGAGAGAGGCAGCAGAAAGGGAAAGAGAAAAGGAGAGAGAGCATGAGTATAGAATGCTGGAACTGCAAATGAGGAATGCAAACGAGGAGAGGGGTGATGGGCGAACGGTGGCAGTATCTAGTAATCCAGCAGATGCGCGGCTGGCTAATTATATAAAATTATTGGGAAATATGTTAGCTGGAAGCCCTAAAAACCCTGAAGAGGTGATAAATCTCTTTGAGACAGCGGAAAGGGGATTTAAGATATATGAAGTGCCAGAGGAATTTCAAGGCAAAGTCATCATTTCTTTTTTAGATGGTAATTATGCAAATCACGTTTTTCGAAAATTAAGTGCAGAGGATTTTGTTTATTATAAGAAAGTTAAAGAGGCCGTATTAAAAGAGTTTAAGCTCACTCCCTCTGCGTACAAGAGAAAGTTTGAAACTATCACGAAAGAACCGAATGAGTCATATAATCAATTAGCCTCGAGGCTCAGAAATAGCTGGGATTACTACGTCCGCAGTAGGAAGGTGACAAATTTTGAGGAGCTTATGGACCTGATAGTGTCGGATAAATTACGTGATAGCCTTCCTCAAGACACCCATGCTTACGTAGTACAGAAAGAGGCAGAGTCATGGGCAAAAGCAGACGAAATAGCCACGTGGGCAGAAATCCATCTAGCCAGTGTAAACGGAACGGAAGAGGTCCTAACTTTTAAAGAGGTAAGGCATAGACATTATGCAGAACGTGTTGTTTCCCCCCAGCAGAGGATAGACTCAGAGAGAAATTACTCGAGCAGAAGGTATCAATCGGCAGTTAATTTAGCTGAATATAGAAATATCCCAAAAGTAAGGAGGTGCCATAAATGTAGATCTGACGAACATTTGATGAAAGATTGCCCACTGAGAACTGGGGACCGTGAGAACCGAACTCAGGTGTACCAATTTAGCACCTTGGATCAGAATTCTAAAGATGTTTGTGAGGCAACAATAGGAAGGGTTACGACACATACAAAGCCAAGTCCAAGCAGTCGAGTAATGGGACAGGGAGAGATACGTATCCCAGTAGATTATGAAGAGGTTCGAGTCAGATGTGGCGACCAGACAGCTAGAGCAGTCGTGGATTCGGGGGCAGAACTGACAGTAATCAGAAAGGGGATGCTAAACGAAGAAAAACACCCGGTAAAAGACCATCTGTTGTTGCATGGACCGTTTGGTGATGCCATAAGGGCAGAGGTAAAAGAGCTGCCTTTAAGTTTGATTGATTGTACAGACAATAGCACTGTGAGTGGCGGAGAAATTAAAGTGCTATGCGCAGTAGTAGCAAAGCTGCGGAAGGAGGTACTTCTGAGTGTGGAAGCATATGGTAAGTTGATTAGAAAGAAGGAGAGAAGGCCTGTAACTGGTAACCTCAGGAGGAAAATCCACGAGCCGTGGGCCAATAGAGGAAGCTACTACGAAAGAGGTAGAGAAATTCCAGTTAGTAACAGGGAAATGTATGCTCCATGGAGACCGTCCAATCAGCGCCATCTTATCTCCCAGCCCAAACATGTGCAGCAATCTGTCAGACTCGATGTCTACGAGGGTCAAAATTATGTAGGGGAGGGAGCGAACATGGCAATTGGAGGTAACAATGGGTCAGGCCGACGCCAATGTCGACGACTTTCAGCCTGTAGAGTCTGAGGGTACGTACGGGAAGGTGATATCTAGGTAGTTATGAAAGGTGTGCATAGCCTTCCACATGGGATGTCACCTGTGAACGATGAACACCGCCGGTATGGCATTCCTTAGTCAAAGGCAGTTGTTAGTTAGATAATTAATTTATAAACTGTTTACTCTCGGACAGCTACTTCAGTCACCAGGTTTTTTTTGTTTGAAGCAAAAAGACAATTTTTAGACTCAGTCAGCGGAAGTATACCTAGAAGTTATTTTATATGTAAGTGTAGTGTACATAGATGTGTAAAAGAGGTGCCAATTCGCAGAGAATTGATAGAATTCATGAAGCAACTTAGAACTCTGTATTTTGTGGCATTGAACTCTAAGATTAATGCGAAAATGAACTCCGATTTTCAGCATTCAACTTGACTTTTTAGTCAGCAGTTAACAGGACTAACTACTGACTTCTGGCAGGGAGGTGTCAGGCTAGAGGCCTTTTTAGATTTTTTTTGTTCAGGCTGTGTATATTTATTTTGGATGTCGCCAAAATAGTCATATGCTACGGGGAGGCCCTCTGTCCCGACATCTGGAAAGTTAATTGCAGTAGCAGTGTACAGGGAACGGCTAGCGTCCGCTGGCAAGTGACCCGGGTCCCTGAGGGCTAACGGACGCCCAGATGGTGAGGCATAGAAAAGAAAGGAGGAAAGGGTTTGGCAACGATGGAGAGAGCCGGTCGAGTCTCGGAAGGAGACGGACGAGAAATTGTAAAGCGGGAAATGCCGACTGGTAATAGCGGCATTGGCTCTGTAAATACAGCTGAACAGGCATAGTAAGCTGGTGTTGTTGTAATCCATGTAATTGAGCATATGTCCTCGTCCAGCAAGTACGTTGGAAGGTTAAATAAATCTTTGTTATTTTTAAGTAAAGCCTGAAGTTGGACTAATTTATTGGGGAGGAGCCTCAGTATCGAGTCTCTGCAGTTGTGAATAAACCGTTTGATTCTATCCGAAAGACTCTTTCACCCGTCGCGTATAGCGATCGAACCGAGGGACCGACAAACGAAGAGTTAACATCACAGCGATCGACTGGACTTCGATCATTCTTACAGTTCATAGGTCAATGGCTTCTCAATCATCCAAAGATCTATGAAAACTGTCGAAGCGGCAACTGCGCAGTCTCATAGTCTCTCCCTTTGCCCCCAACGCTATGCCACTGTTTCTCATCACTTGCCCAAAACATCGTGTTTTGGCAAAAAAAAAACACAAAGGAAACCATTACGAATTCCCGCTTTAGCAATTGAAAACGGAGTTTCTTTTTCTCTCACTTCGCAGAAGTTAATTAAATTCAAAATAACGATTAAGTAAGGCAAGTTTCTTTTGTGATTACTCTTTCGACAATCTCCTTTTCCTTAAGCCACGTGGGAAGGGAAATATTCCCGTTGCATTAACGTCTCTGCCGGCATCTGCGCACACACATCACCGTAGTATTTGCCGAAGGAAGTTTCCCAGCTTCCACCGAGAACTGTGTTTCCGCTGCTGCGAGGAATGATGGAAACGGCAAATGGCCACGCGAAGGAAGAAGAACTAAGAGAGGAAACCACAGCGCTGCAGTCGCCAAACAGCACGAAAGGGATATGACGGAGATTTCCGGTGACGTCACAGAACACGAAATTAGAAGTAATTAGGGTTCAGATTGTGGCGGTCACTTCGTGGGTAGATTACATATAACGCATAAATGACGGTACTAGGTAGTTATGATTTGCTGCATGCAATGTTTTAGAACTGATATTTGTACAGCTTTTGAGGAATGAGTATGAACATCATTAACATTATTGAAACGATTTTTCCATCAAAAGAAGAATAACAGTCTGAATTCATTGTAAAAGGAACTTAAAGAGAATAAATGTCAATTTTAATCATAAGTAGCTGAAGTTTCTAATCTCCAAAGGCTTGTTGGTTGTTGTTGGGTTGTTTTACCTCTGAGCGGCACTTTTTTGCACGCCACGGGCTAAATGGCCAGGTCACATGGACCCCGAAGGCTCAGAGAAGGTTGGGGGAGGGGACCTACTGGAACAGCTGTTGGGAGACAGATGGTAGCCTCCCGTCAAGGCCATCCAGCGTGTTCTTTAACGTGCACAGGGTATGTCTCTCCCGCACACGGGGCCAAGGCTTAACGTCCCATCCGACGGACGGCGGCCTTTCCAAGCCCAGCGGTGTCCCCTACTGACCGTGGGCAGGGCGGGGAATTTTGCGGAGATAAATCTCAACGCTAACCCAGTTGGGACTCGAACCTGGGAACAACAGATTACGAGCCTGGCGCGCTACCGACTGAGCCACCCCCGCCCCCCAAAGGCTTGTTGCTCCAAGTTATGACGTCAGATGTTGTTTAGCGATTTGCTTAATAGTTCAGTTACATGATTATATTTTCATTAGCAAAGAAGATTAAAGTTTCAAAGCGAAAAAGAAAGGAGACAATTTAATTTCTTGAGGAAATTCATTTAGTAAACAGATTCAGGAAAGCGAACGCAGAAGTTGAATTGGGCAGCAAGAGTCTCGGTGGAGTAGCTTTTGAGCGGATAGAAGTTTGAATCCAAATGAAGAAATTCTGCCTTCGTGGGCTGTGTCCACGACATACTTACTTGCCTATTGTTTTTTGGGACGGAGGGATTAGCTCAGAAGGTAGCACGCCAGGTTCGTAATCTCTAGTTTCCAGGTTCGGGTCCCGCATGTGTTGAGATTTATCTCCGCTATCTCCCAACCTGACCTCGGTGAGAAGGAGGACACGGACGGGCTTGGAAAAGCTGACGTCCATCGGAAGAGCTATTAAGCTGTAGCCCCGTGAGCAGCAGATGCTGTGCACGTTTAAAGAACAAGCTGGATGTCTTTGACGGGAGTTACTTTCTGTCTCCTAACAGCTGTCGAGGAATCCCCTTCACCCCCAACATTCTCTGAGCCCTTATTGTCTGTATGACCCTGGCCATTTAGCACATTGGGCACAAAAAATGCCTCTCAGAAGTAAAACGATCCAATCTTGTTTAGTTTTTATAAAAGAAGTAGAAGGCTGTCATTATACTTTACGTACGATATATTAAAAATTATTACGATTATTATAAAACATTATATTGACCTTGCGCCTAAATTTTTGAATTTTTTTGTCAAACAATATGAAAATGGAAAAAACTTTACATAGCTTTGGTTCAAATCTTCGTAAATGGCTATTAGATATTAATAATATTGAGAATTTGTTTTTGTAATAAATTTCATAATTTTTAATCGTTTATTAAATTTTTTGTGTCCAATTGTTCAAATTATTTTATTCTTCGACTACTTTATAAATATTTAAAATATTTATTGACTGTTGTTGCCAAAATTATAAATTATATATATGAAATATGAGAAAATTCCACAGGCGAGTTATTAATTCTTGCGGATTTCTGTAAGATTCAATTGTAATATTTGTGCCCACTGGGCTGGACCAATGTAATCGGATGCATTATGTATTAAACAAATGTTATTATTATATAATACTCATCGATACTCTAGCTTATAAGCTTTTTAGCGTTGCGGGTCAAATGAAAAAAATTTTTTGTATCTGTTTTATGTGAGCTGATAATGAAAAAAAGTATTCATCTGATCATCTATGTATCAAATATTATCTATATAATATATCAAATATTATCTATATATATTATAATCAATATATATTATCATTCATATGATCATCTATGTATCAAATGTAACTGAATGATTTATATTTATTCGTTTACATTGGTACAACGTGAGTGGTAACTGGGGAGTCTATGAGACTGCGCAGTTGACAGCTCGACAATTATAAATCATGATCTCTCAGTATTCACACGCGCTATGCTCTTCTTCATTTATATCGTTCAAAGAGAATCCTTTCTTCTGTACCCTATACTTTCCCATTATGTTTCAGTGAAGCGCCAAACAGGCAATTGCTCTGAATGGGCATGGGAAGGGGTTGATTCAGTCGGTAGCACCCCATGCCCGTAACCTGAAGTTCCCAAAGTTCGAATCCCCCCAATTCTTGAGTTCAGATTTTCTTCTCTAATCACCGCTCTGCCTTGGGTAAGTAAGGGAACAATGACGGGATTGGAAAGACCTTTGTTAGTCGGATGGGATATTAAGCCATGATCCGTGTTCAGAAAAACCACACTCCGTGCATTAACCGCCTTGATGTCAATTTTTTTTGGAAGTGTCGTAATTTTAGTGTTAAGCTAAACCGAGACAGTGTTGGGGTTGTGTTAGGTTGTTTTACCTCTGAGCGGCATTTTTTTGTACACCATGGGCTAAATGGCCAGGTCACATGGACCCCGAAGGCTCAGAGAAGGTCGGGGGAGGGGACCTACTGGAACAGCTGTTGGGAGACAGATGGTAGCCTCCCGTCAAGGCCATCCAGCGTGTTCTTTAACGTGCACAGGGTATGGTTCTCCCGCACACGGGGCCACGGCTTAACGTCCCATCCGACGGACGGCGGCCTTTTCAAGCCCATCGGTGTCCCCTACTGACCGTGGGCAGGGCGGGGAATTTTGCGGAGATAAATCTCAACGCTGACCCAGCTGGGACTCGAACCTGGGAACTACAGATTACGAGCCTGGCGCGCTACCGACTGAGCCACCCCCGCCCCCAGTCTTGGGGTAAACGTCAAGATGGTTAAAGAACAAGATGGATGTCCTTGACGAGAAGTTTCCATTTGTCTCCCAACGTTTTCTCTTTGACCTACCCAACTTTGACTCTTGAGGTCTTTATGATTTGGCCATTTAATTTGTGTGCAAAAAGGTACATTTCAGAGGTAATCGAAATTTAAAATTTAGGATTCTTCTATATAACACTTTTCGCGTTAAGCGATAACTGCCTTCATTTCTCTTATCTCGAGGAATAACAGAAGGCTATAACGAGAAGTAAAGATGAGTAAGACATTGTCTGATGATTAGGTTTCTTAATTTTACCCAAGCCAAAAATGGCTATTCGTATTTACTGTACGTATGAGCCTACCGAAGAAGTTAATGTATTCAGTTCCGTAAACATTTCTCCTTTGAATGGTGCATTTCACTTTAACAAGCTTGACGTTTGACGAAACTATCTCGCTTTGCAGAGCCATCAATTTCACATTAGCATGGTTTTAAAATGATTCTCTGAGCATTTGAAAAGAAGGATGTAAATTTCTGTAGATGAAAATGGATGCATTTTTACTCATAGCTTGTGAACAACTTTCCCCAAAAGCAAATCTCGATTTTCAACAATATTGGTTTAATATTTCAAGAGTTATCGAGTCCGGAACACTTGAAAGCAGAATCTCCAAAGATGTATTTCTCCGAAATTGAAGAGAATTGAATCATTACGCCTAACGTTTAAAATTACGTTTATTTCAGTATATTAACGTTGTAACTGTAATTATCTGTGCTAGAATTATCTTGTGTGAGAAGTTATTTTCAGTAGCATCCGCTTGTTAACTGCTAGCATCGATAATTCTTTTAATATTAAACGAACGTCTTTAATAATCGAGATTTAGAGAGATGTGGATGAGGTCTTTAATTTATCATCAGTGACTAATGGGGAGTTTTGAGTGTTGCTTTCAATTCAAATAACATAGAGGTATCTTTTGGTAATATCCCATTTAGTGAAAATAAAAAAAAAAAGATTCCTCATATAGAATGCAATGCCTCAAGATGATGATGATGATGAGGGTGTCATACTAACGCTTCCTCATTCTTCCTCCAAAATCTAATCTTTCAAGAATCGTTACTAAAAGAATCGACATCAGTGTTAAATTTTTATTTAGACTTTGGATGCATAGTTTGGCAAATATGTGTGTATACCGTACATACTTATTATCCTCCTCCTCATCATCATTCTCAAGCAGTCATGGGCTACGAAGGTCCAACAAGATTGTGCAATTTAATTCTCCAAACGTATCTGTACTGAGCTATATCCGCTGTATCTGCCACTGTACATCAATTCTAACAAGGTCCTGTTTGACATTGTATGCCTACCGCTTCCTAGGTCTATCCCTGTTTCTGAGGCTTTTAAGCACACTGTTCATAACCCTATTAGCGAACCTATAGTTATGCATACGGGCAACATAACCAAACTAACAGGGTCTCTCTCTGCAAAATATACTGCTCAAAGGAGATTGCCGACTCCTTTGCCTAATCTCATCATTAGTTACAAAGTTGAACCACCTAATGCCCAAGATACTGCATAAGCATCTAGAATCAAAAGCATCTAGTTTCCTGTTATCTTGTTTACACAGCGTCCAAGTTTCACTACCATAACTAACCCTAGAAAGAACCAAACTATTATACAGTCTAATTTTAGTCTTTAGGTGTATACGCCTATTTCTCCACAATCCCAATAGATTCTTAAAAGTCCCGGCAGCAATCCCTATTCGTCTGTTAATCTCATGCTGCACATCACCAGTATCTGTTTTATAGCTCCAAAGATAATTAAACTGTGACACCTGCTCAAGACTGCAACCATTCAGATTAACTGAACCACAGCCTGTCTGACCAATTTTCATAACTTAGTTTTTATCTCTGTTTATCACCAAACCTACTCTATTACCAATCTCACCAACATCCGAATGAAAGAATTCATCTCAGTAACATTATTTTCCAAAAGGGCTAAATCATCAGCATAAGATAAATCAGAAATTTTCATATCTCTAGACCAGGGGTCTGCAAACTTTTTTTGTAAAGGGCCAAATAGTAAATATTTTAGGCACTGCGAGCTAAGAGGCAAACTTTAGGATATTTAAATCGGTAAACCTACTCAAACAACAAGAAAAGAAAAAGGTTTCACCAATTGCAAAAAGAGGCGGCGGGCTGGATTTGGTCCGCGGGCCGTAGTTTTCCGACCCCTGCTCTAGACCATTTAAGCCCAAAATATTTCCCTTGCAGTGAAATTCTCATAACATAATCAATAGCCAAACTATAGAGAAAAGGAGACAAAATGCACCCTTGTCGAACACCAGAAGTAATGCTAAACCAATTGCTACAAGCCTTACCAACTCTCAAACACGACTCAGTGTTATTATAGAGAGCTTTCGTTATGTTAACTAATTTGTGTGGTATGCCACATGATCTCATGATCAATCCATAATATATGACGGTCAACAGAAAAAGACTTTTTGAAATCTACAAAGTTGTTTCTGAAACTCCGCATATTTCTCAAGAAAAGTCAAAGTGAAAAAATCTGATCAGTACAGTCGCTCAAAAAAGTATCCGAACGCTATGGCTGATTACAGAATTCAGAAAAAATATCTGGCAAAGATTTTTTTAGAAATTAGTGATCTGGCAACCTTCGTGTCACGTGACACGAAGGTTGCCAGATCACTAATTTCTGATTAAATCGTTGCCAGATATTTTTTCTGAATTCTGTAATCAACCATAGCGTTCGGATACTTTTTTGAGCGACTGTACTTCTCCTACTACTTCTACAAAACTGTCCATCAATTATATTCTTAATTCTATTAAGCACAATCATGCAAATAATTTTATGTGGAACAAACATTGGCCGCTAAAGACCTAAAGTTATCACAAGAATTGCAATCACCTCTTTTAAAAAAATAGAGATAATAATAGCTCTGGAGAAATCTTTAGAAACAATTCCTTTATCACGAAAGATATTCAAAATTTCAGTCAACCATATGACAAGAAAAATATTCCCAACTTTAAGCATTTCAGTAGTAATTTCATATACCCTTGGGGTTGGTTTAGAAATAGTCAAAATAACTTCAGATTGTGTTATAGGGCAAACATTAAGCCAGTAATGCATCTGTCATCATTGCAAACAATGGGAATAGAACCAACGACATTGTTTAGAACATCACTGAAATGATCAGCCTACCTAGCCATGACAGAATCCTCACCTTCTATAAACCTTACCTTGCTTATCCTTCAATCTCTGCATACCTGTCCGTTTTCTACCACACAAAACATTAACTGTCTGGTACGGCTCTTTGTTGTTGAGCTGTCTAAACGTTTTCTCTTCTTTGCCAGTCAAACTATCAAGCTAAAAGTTCTTATCAGCTGCTAACTGATCCTTTACACGTTTATTAAGCTCTCTGTAACGCTTTCTCTTAGGACTAATAGGATGTAGACTAAGGATTTCTTGCATTTATTTCCTTCAAAAATAAGCTCCAGTCCTTATCACTCAAATAATTTTGTTTTCTATTCTCTTTTTTACACAAAAGAGTAAAAAGTCGATTGGTTCAATCGATAGCGCTCCAGGCTCGTAATCTGGAGTTCCCAGGTTCGAGTGAGTCCCAGTTGTGCCAGCGTTGAGATTTGTCTCCGCTAATTTCAACCATGCCCTAGGTCAGAAAAGGGACATCGATGGGCTTAAAAAGGCGGGCGTCCCCCTGATGGGATGCTAAGCTGTGCTACCAAGTGTGTACAAGATAGCCATATCCTGTGCACGTTAAAAGACGCACTGAACGGTCTCGACGAGAGGCTACCATCTGTCTTCAAATAGTTGTCCAGTAAGTCCCATTCCTCAATCTTCTGTGTCGGGAGTGGATCAGTTAGGCAGCGCATCAGTCTCATAATCTGCAGTTACCATCTCATAATCTCGAGTTCCACTTGGAACAGCGTTGAGATATGTCTGCTCAATACTCTCCTCCCTTCCTAGAGGACACCTATGAGTTTGAAGACCATCTGTCTCTTAATAGCTGCCTCAGTGAGTCCCCTTCCCCCCCCCTTCTGTGAGCTCTCGGAGTCCTTGTGATCTAACTATTTAGCCCGTGTGCGCAAAAGTGTCCTTAAGAGGTAAAACAACCCAACTTTTACTCAAACACAAAGTAGAGGCACTTCAAGATTCATAAACGTTTACGAGATTTTCTCAATGTTAACACGAGAACGATTTACTGATCCTCAATCTCATTCTAATCTTTCGTGATAAAATCAAATTACAGCGTCATTTGAACCCTAATTCCGATTACTTCCTCATTTGTGTTGATAATTTCACGAAGCAAAAACCAACACAAGAGAAAACATCCAAATGGCTACATTTGTACTAGTTTAGATAATAACATTAGAGATAAACATGAACTGAAACAGGTTTACCTTCGTTCTTGTCATAAACCATTCTCATTTAGGTTTTTAAAAGCAAGGAAAGACGTTATCTCTATAAAGAGGACAGGACAAACAAAACACTGATCTTCGATATCTGTTGACTCCTATTCTTTAACAGAAGTTACAAGGAAGAAAGATAGGGATAGAATAAATACGAGATTAAGAGACAGGAAAAAGAAAGTGATCGAACTATTCTTCAACCGAAGAGCTTACGTGACAAAGCTGAGCTCTGTAAATATACTCGGTGGTTAAGGGGACTTTACTATTGAGAGAAAAGAAACGACATAATTGCGTGTCACACTCTAAACCTACATCTAATATGCAATGGTGGCAATTGTTTCGGACTTGACCGCATCTACGTTGACGGAACGGAACGCACCATTCTTTTCTCTACATAAATAACCTAAGTGTGCTACTGGGAACAACAGTCGAGTGGTAATGGCTAAGGAAGGCATAAAACAAGGATTTATTATTCCTCAGAGCCAATTTTCTTTCCCCAGTCACACTGATAACGTTAATCGTATGCCAGGACTTATCTCACGAAAACAATCAGTAAATATGAACAACCTCCAGCGACAAAGTCACCCAGCGTACCCACTCTGGGGGGGAGAGAGGGGAGGTGCATCATGAGAAACACGAAGGGGAAAGAAACGAACACGTTTGCGTATTCCAACTTTGAGCAGTTGAAATGGTAGCTCAATTAACTTGGAATAATTCGACTTATGCAGAATAGCTCTTCTCTGCAGGATACTTGAGGCTGTTGGCCTTACAGCATCTCTTGTAAAGATTTCAGTTTTAAGATGGAAATCTTCATCCGTAGAAGACACGTGAAGAATAAAAATTAAGTCAGTAAACACTTGGATAAACTGGTTTTTTTTTTCTTTTGAAGTGATTTAATATAAATGCTAATAAAGGAGCATCTTAACAGTATGCTCACAAATGTACTACTATATGTAACATTGTATTTTTAGAGCCCATTCTTCCGTCTCTTCCCTTTATCAAAAGTGTGTTCGGCATTCTAATTCTGTCAGCATGTTCTGTTGGTATGTTTCTTAGCGTACCTAAGTGCCCTTGCCATGTGAATACTAAGTAGTGTTAATTAGGTTTGGGAACTTTAAAAAGATGGCTTCGAAATAAGCTTTGACAGTTGACCAAGATCACAGTTTTCTGCTTGTCATTATCCATCCTTATATAATTTTTCTTCTTTTCCTTCTAAGGAAAATATCTAAAACATATTACAGATATTTAATGCTCTTTTTTTTTTCATCTGTCCCGTGGTAGAGAGGTCAGCGCGCTTGGCTACTGAGGTAAGCGATCTGGGTTCGAGTCCCGACTAAGGCATGGATGAGTGTCTTGTTTTTCTGCTGAGGTCCCGCCATCTTCTCAGACCTTCTACTATGGCATATAAACTGTCAAATCTCTGTGACAAGCAGCTGCTTGAGGGGGTATTTATTTCACCTGACTTTTCTAATGATAGAAATATATGATTCATTTCATACTTTTAATATCCACGTTCACATTTTTTTCTTGAAGTCTTTCTAAGAAAAATTAGTATGTAAGGTAAAGTGCACTCAAAGACTTCAAGAAAAAAATGTGAACGTGGATATTAAAAGTATGAAATGAATCATATATTTCTATCATTCGAAAAGTCAGGTGAAATAAATACCCCCTCAAGCAGCTGCTTGTTTTACACTATTTTACTACTTTAACTACATTACATTTTTAAAAAAATCCGCATGCAAGGTAAAGTGCACTCAGTTACTGAAGCAACAGCAAAGCATTGAAATGGATCTTCGGTATCCCACAGTTACTTAAGGATTGTATATATATTACTTAAGGATTGTATATATATGTTACCGCTAAAGCTCGAAAGCCGTTAATGTGCACATTACCTAGATAATCTGCAGATTAACTGATTTGCTCCGTTAACGTGCGGAATCAAGAGTTTTCCGCATTTTACCTAGGTAATG
The DNA here is from genome assembly GCA_038380435.1 of Ryuthela nishihirai. NCBI lineage: Eukaryota > Metazoa > Arthropoda > Arachnida > Araneae > Heptathelidae > Ryuthela > Ryuthela nishihirai. The sequence continues at coordinate 39,262,904 of JAWZYU010000011.1, read as the reverse complement.
TGCACATTAACGGCTTCCGTATCGTTAAAGTTTAAAAGTTTGTTTCTCTCATAGTGGTGAATCTCTTGAATATGAATCTTCGTGTCACGTGATTCACTCGTCCGCATTATAAAAAACGCCCCGGATGAGCGGAGGCCAAGTGAGAACGAATCGGTAAAGTGATTCATTCTTGATAACGAATCACTAAAATGATTCGTTCTCACTTGGCCTGCTCATTTTGGGGGTGTTTTTTATAATTCGGACGACTGATTCATGTTGACAGAGGGATGACCCTGGTTTCAACTCTACTCTCGGACACTTGATAAATAACATTATGTTAATTTAAGCGTACAGAAACGTCCTGTTGTTCCAGCGAAGATCTTATTTTCACTTTAACGAGTGCCTAGTAAGTAATGTGCAGATTATCCAGGTAATTTGCAGATTACCTAGGTAATTTGAGAAATGAAACAATTTTCCGCACGTTAACGGATCACCCTAGTTAATCTGCACAATACCTAGATAATCTGTAGAATAACTGATTTCTGCACTTTAGCGGTATCATATATACACAGGTTTCCATAAATTAAGGAAAATCCCTATGCTAAGTCAATGGGAAGATAAAATCAAAGCTCTATAACTTCTAAAATAGGATTGTTTGTTTTGAGAAATGTGATTGGAGATAAAGATCTCAATCAAATAAATCAATATCTTGATTTTCAACAATATTCGTTCAATATTTAATGAGTTATGGAAGTTTGAATATTTAACGATGACAATACCAGCCGCAAAAATTGACTTCAGAAGTTAATTAAAACTTATTATTAAGTATTGTATCAACGTGTTTAATAAAATAAGTTTGTATTTTAGAACTTTGTGTAAAGAATTCTTTCATAATTCTTCAGTTTTGTATAAATTTCTTAAGACTGCTGTTGTTAAATATTCAAACTTCCATAACTCATTAAATATTGAACGAATATTGTTGAAAATCGAGTTTGATTTATTTGATTGAGATCTTTATTTGCAATCACGATTTATTTGATTGAGATTATATATACTAGAAATGAATTGGTGCATTCGGTACTTCTTGATTTCTAGCCCGTCAATCTGACCCTGATTTGACCTTGAATGTAACATCGGATCTGAAAATTCCTCTTATTTCTGAGTTCTACTGCCTGAAATAACTCTGAATTTTTACCTCTCCATCACCAGTATATTGAATCTAACCTTTGACCTCGTGAGACACCTATCACATCCAAAATTTGGCAAAATTGCTGAGAACTATGACTCAAAATACTGCCTGGCACCACTTTTTAGCCCTCTACCACAGGTAGATCGATATTTAAAATTTGACCTCGTAGGACCTTGACCTTGTAAATACCCCCAGGAACCAATTTTTAGCTCTCTAGCACTGGTAGTTCGATATTTGACCTTTAACCTCGAAGAACCCTCTGAATCCGAAATTCTATATAACGTTTCCGAGATCTACAACCGGAAACACCCCCAAATGCTAATTTTCACGTTTCTAGCACTTGTAGATCAAAGTTTGACCTCTACGTGACCTCTAGCTGAACTCGAAGGATACGTCGGGAGTCAAATTTCATATTATCCCCGAGATCTACGACCCAGATTACCTTTACGTGGGGGCGGGGATGCTCAGTCGGTAGCGTGCCAGGCTTGTAATCTGCAGTTCCCAGGTTCGAGTCCCAGCTAGGTCAGAGTTGAGATTTATCTCCACAAAATTCCCCGCTCTGCCCACGGTCAGTAGGGGACACCGATGGGCTTGGAAAGGCCTCCGTCCGTCGGTTGGGACGTCAAGCCGTGGCCCCGTGTGCGGGAGAACCATACCCTGTGCAGGTTAAAGAACATGCTGGATGGCCTTGACGGGAGGCTACCATCTGTCTCCCAAAAGCTGTTCCAGTGGGTCCCCTCCCCCAACCTTCTCTGAGCCTTCGGGGTCCTTGTGACCTGGACATTTAGCCCATGGTGTGTAAAACAAAGTGCCGCTCAGTGGTAAAACAACCCAACCTCTACGTGCAAATTTTCGGAGCTCTACCATCTCTGCATCGTTGTTAGATTTAGCTTGATTCCCTGTCAGCTGTTAATCACTCACAGTCATCTATATGTACGAGTATTAGATATGAAGATTATTCCGTTTTTTTTTTAAATATTAGTTTTATGAGATTCAGACCAACGCTATTACCAATAATGAACAAATTTCCTAATTGTTCTTTTCTTTGATGTTTATATGTAGCTCCAAATATTTTACTATTAAAATAGTTTCAAATGCTTTATTATTAAATTAATATTTAATTTTTTTGTTACTTCCAAAAAATTATTTGCGAAATCAACTTTCAATAATTATTATCTCCAGATTGACACTTTCAGTTTTTATGCTTTTCAAAGAAGGAATTTTTCCTGATTGTCATGACATTTTAGTTGTGAAAAAGGAAACCAATTGGCTAATAAAAATCGCCACCATCGAGAAAGGAGACCCCCCCCATCCCCCTTTTATCGGATGAACTTTCGTTCCCATCTGGAGATGAGCTGATTGACTTTCGCTCCTTTTGCCAGGAAGTTCGATTAACTGATACTTCTTTCATACGACCTTACTAACCTTGAGAAATCTGCTTGACCTTTTATGATTCTTTGTTCATTTGTTTCTCAAGTGTCGAGCGGTCCATGAATTATTTTGCTTTTTAATAAGCAAATTCTGAAAACTAAAGACAAAAATTGTAAATCTAAAAATAATATTTTTTATGTGTTTTAAACTTATTCTTTTTATTAATTAACAGAGATTGTATTTTACAAATTAGATTGTTTATAGACAAAGAAAGTTTATATTCCGTTAAGACACGCTGAACGAAAAATTGTTAGTTTGAAATATAAATAAATATTAAAAGAAAAAAAATATTATTAATACTAATTATATTAGTCCGATACTAAATAATGACATGAAGTAAAATTAACCAAAATTCGCCATTTATACATCTTCAAAAGAGAATCGAATAAATGGATTTCAGTAGAACAGACATTTTGTTGTTTGCTGCAGGGAAATGCAGCGTTTGCTTATTATTGTATAACCTGTTGTTCTCATTGTGAATCCAGCAAACAAGTTTCGGCTTATGCTGGATGCTTATTTTTTATTCATGTATTTGAAATTATTATTTAGGGAATTCGATAAAATAAATTCAAACCTCTGAGACACTGGTATCCAAAAGTTAATTTGAGCCCCATGTTATGTGAACCCAAGCTAATTGCGACGCTCTATAATTTCTAAAGCAAATTTTTATGGAAAAATATAGCTGAAAATAAAGATCCCAGCGAAATCTATCTAAATATCGAATTTTAATAATATTCGTTCGATACGTAAAAAGTTACAGTAGCTGGAATATTTATCTACATACAAGGCTGGGATACAAAGCTACCAAAGAAACTAATTCAAAATTGAGGAATACTGAAAGAATTATTTACACAGACTTCTAAAACATACAATTATTTTATTAAATGGTTCGAACCAATGCTTATTGGGTATTAACTTCGAGGTTAATTCTTGTGACCTAGCATCGCTATTGTTAAATATCTCGACTTCCATAGCTTTTTAAATATTGAACGAATATTTTTGAAAATCGTGATTTAGATGTAACTTTATCAATATCTACAATTTATCTTCAGTCACATTTTTCCAGAAAAACTTATTTTGGAAGTTGTAGAGCCTCGAAGTCAGCTGCCCACTGACATAACTTGGGGTGTAACTTTTCTCACTTTTGGGTTTTCTTTTGGGTTTGGGGTGTAAAAGTCAGCTTCCCACTGACATAACTTGGGGTGTAACTTTTCTCACTTTTGGGTTTACTTTTGGGTTTGGGGTGTAAAAGTCAGCTTCCCACTGACATAACTTGGGGTGTAACTTTTGGGCACCATGTAGGTACGAAACACCAGTAAAAGGGTATATGTTACGAACATATTATGTAACTTTGTTTCTCAAAATATTCGTATTAATAATAAATAACCCCTCAAGCAGCTGCTTGCCACAGAGGTCTGACAGGAGCCTGTCATTTTATATGCCAAAGTAGAAGATCTGAGAGGATGGCAGGACCTCAGCAGAAAACAACACGAACATCCATGCCTTCCACGGGCTCGAACCCAGGTCCCGTAGATCAGTAGTCAAGCGCGCTAACCACTCGGCCACGGGACGGCTTATTTACTGCTAACGAAACTGAGTTGCGTGAAAGTTGCTCAGTTTCCTATTTTAATGAATGTCGCACGAGATCTCAAAAATATTATATTTACTACGGATAGTCCCAGGGAAAGCAAAAGGCGTTTGTCGTTTTTGAGATTTAAATAAAAATATAATATGCAACACATAAATTTGTTTCTAAATTTATTTCTGAGCTGCAATTTCTTTACATTTCTGAATTTATTCTGCACTGCAATTTTTTTAAATTTAAATTGCTGATCAGAAGAGGACATAAAAATTCGTTTTTACATCCATCAGTATATAAAATTACTCATTGGGATATTTGACATGTAATTCTGCAGCATTCTCATAATGAAAGAAGTGAAAAAGGTTTATATATGTCACATATTGGTCACGAGTTCTTCCTTGGATGCCATTAAGATTCACTTCGAGAAAATTTAAGAAAAATCAGAATAGGTATTTCTTTCCTTTTTTTTGGTAATTTTTTTTATCAGATAAAACGTGAAGAGTTGTTTCTGCTTTACACCTTTTTGATTCAATGACAAAAGCTAAAAATCGTTTAACAGTTACACTCGAAAAAATGACCAGCTATGAATAATAATTGCTAATCACAGTGGCAACAGCAGAGTTGCAAATGTAGCAAGCTGCCCGACATTTGCGTGAAGGTTAGATTTTGAACACACGCTTCACACGATACGAGGCTCTCCAAACGATAGGATTTCGTGACACGGAATTGCACGACGATTGAATCCGATGATTAAACTCTACTTGTGGACAGTCCCGAGCTTTTGGTGAGTTGAGGTTTTGCCTCGACCAGCCAGGCCAGATCGTTGGATTTTCAGGAATAGAGTCGACGCGATGATTTTGAGTAGCACGCAGTCAAGATGGGAATAGAAGCCGGAGCTCCACAGGCATCGTCCATTGATTCATCTGGCTGAGGCCCGTGTGTTGTTTAATTCATAACATGCCTCTGTTTGTTTTATGGCTGCGCAAGCATAAGTCATACGAACATTATAATGTCCCTCGTGGTCGCAAAGTGGGCATTATTGTCACGCTTTTATCTGCACGTTCAGTAGTTATTGTCACGCTTTTATCTGCACGTTCAGTAGTTATTGTCACGTTTTACTCTGCCATTTCTCGAGCACCGAAGTGAGCAAACAAACAAATAAAGATATTTTTCAGTAAAGCGTGACCTTTCTATTAAATAAAATATATTTTATGAGTCTGTTCTTAGGTTTCCCTTTTCGTAAGATTTGGGTTTTGAGGTTTTGTCTCTGGGACGCATTTTTTTTTTTTGCCTATGATGTCTAAATAGCAATGTCACATGAATCCCAAGGCTTAGAGAGAGTTGGGGAAGGCTGGAGAGCTGTTAGGAGAGAGATGCAAGCGTCCTCTCAAGACCATCCAGTATGTTCTTTAGCGTGTGTAGGATTTGAACCTCTTGCACAAGGGGGCACGGCTTTAGAACCCAGCCGACCTCCTTTCTCACCGAGGGCATGGTAGGAGTTAGTGGAAAAAATACTCAACTCAGATAGAGACTCGAACCTGGTACGGGCCTGGCGTGCTATAGACTGAGTGAACTCCCTCCTTTTTTGGGTAAGATGTTATATTGTCAGCTTTCTATTTGATTCCGTGGTATACCCAGATTCCATTGTAAACTTGAGCGATAAATTGTTTGAAAATGGCAGATATCCATAAATGTGCTATACGTAATTGAAAATGATGGAACTGGTGAGACTGTCTCGACGTTTGAATTTAGAACACCACTGTGAAAATAGCATTTCTCAGAGATTGAGGAGTCGCATGAATACTGGCAAACCTAGAAGATTTGGCTGCTTAAATATATATAAATTCAAGTTCAAACTCAATAAAGTCATTTGAAAATCGTAAGGAGAAGATGGAAGACCAAATTGAGAACATATCGTGAGTTTAAAATGATAGTTAATTCTCATGAGACATAGAACCTAACACTCGCATTTTTAACTGATCATTCTGGTAATAAAACGAATAAGTACTTAAATTCATCACGGAAAAAAATCTGTTCTATTAGGTCAAGATTCGACACACAGTTCCCTGTTTCGTCATTACCAACCAGATCACTTATTTTTGTTGAGTGCCAGGATTTCGCTGAGAATTGCTCCAGATGAAAGAGAGTCAACTGACTTCCCTCTCTCATCAGAGGGCTACCATATTAATGTGGCCTAGTGATCTTCACTATTATGGCTACTTCTTTTACGCGCGTTTGGTTACTGATCTAAAGGACCTGGGTTCGAGCCCCGGGTAAGGCATGGATGTTGGTGTTGTTTTTCTGTTGAGGTCCTTGCCATCCTCACAGACCTTCTACTATGGCATATAAACTGACAGGATCCTGTCAGACCTCTGTGGCAAGCAGCTGCTTGAGGGGGTATTTATTATTTATTTTTTGCTGAGGAGTGGTCAACCACACAGGGTCTTGGTGCTTACCATATATATACCAACCTGAATGGAATAATGGCTCTGAGCTTGATTTTGGATCTTGAATTTGCTGCATTGGTGGGCTTCTGTTGAGAGAAAATCTTTTGCTGCGTTTTCTGTTTCTTTGTGGTCACTAGAAAGCACACACAAAAAAAAAAAACCCAACCACTAACTATTTTCTCTCCATAGGTAGTTGGAATACGAGGACTCTGCACAAAGATTATTCTCTTGATGTCCTCACACAAGAATTCCACCGTTGTAATTTAGATATTCTCGGCTTGGAAGAGACCAGATGGACAGATAAAGGTCAGATTCTTAAAAATAATCTTAAATTTCTCTTTTCAGGGAGGGAGGATGGAAAGCATCTTCAAGGCGCAGGTTTGCTTCTCAGAAGATGCGCTAAGTGATGTTCTACGATATGAGTGTATTAATGACAGGTTTCTTACAGCAAAATTTCAGATAAGCATTAAAGACTTGAATGTTATCTGTTGTTAGGCCCCCACAGAGGATGTCGATGAGGATGAGATGTTATCTGTTGTTATGCTCTTACTGAGGATGCTGATGGGGATGGGAAAGTTAGGTTTTACGGATAACTTCAGGATATTTTGATTCTGTCAAGAAAGGAGATATTTCTCTTGTTCTAAGCGACTTCAATGCTAAAGATGGTACTGATTCTGACCTTTGGGTAGAGGCAATAGGTTCTTTGGTATTGGTAGCTACAGTGACAATGGGCAATGCCTCCTACAGGGACACTCTACAAGCAGGGGTGAAAGTGGTTTGCATTTCTTACCCTTAGTAATTATTACATTTTCTAATCACCCACAAATTTCGTACGCCTAAAATAATAATATACTACACGTACGCTTAAAAGCATAGTTATGTGTGGAAAATCCACGCACAGGCGGTCTCTGCAATGAAGTCATCTTACAGGGGTAATAAAATGAAGTGTATGCTGACGAAAGTACAGTACTCCAGTATTTTCTATATTTTCCGCTAATAGCCAACGATTTAAATGTTTTTAGTGTGAAATAAATATTAATATGCCTACCTACTATACTGAGATTGGGCTGTATTCTCAGATTTCCGCATTATTGAAAAAAAAAAAGCAATAATAAGATGGAGGGTTCTTACCTAGTGTTACGTTTTTAAACTAAACGCCCCTGGCAAATATGGGATTTTCGTTTTCAGAGAAAATGAAGATTTTCATTTTCCGAATTTATGGGTGATTGGAAAAATGTAAATAATAATATATTATTAAGCGCTATAGGATATTATGCAGAGAGGATATTATGCAGAGAGGTCTAGCACTACGTGGTCTAGTGGTTAGTATACCTGACTAGTAAGTCAGCGGAGAGTGTCCATGTGTAAGCAGTTGTATGAGAAATCAGCACAAACTATGTAAAAGCTTCTAGGCTATCTCCGTCCGTTGTATATAGGGGAGTATCTTCTTCTATAAAAGAGAGCTCCCTTAAAATGAAAAGGTTGGATTATCCGGTCCCCTAGGTTTCAGGGGTAAATCACCCAGTGTACTTACCACGTACGCTTAAAAGCATAGCTATGTGTGAAAAACTACATAGTGATTACGATAAAATGATTTATTTATTATTGCTGTATTGAAATATTACTGAAAAATTTAACACTAAATTTATATAAATAAGGAGTGACCAGGTCTAATTTTAATTAATTTATAATTTAATTCAAGTACATTCAGTATATTCAGTTAAGCCGTCCCGTGGCCGAGTGGTTAGCGCGTTTAACTCTGATCAAAGAGACTTGAGGTTCAAACCCCGGTTAAGGTATGTTATTTTTCTGCTGCGTCGCCTTCCTCACAGACCTTCTACTATGGCATATAAACTGACATGCTCTTGTCAGACCTCTGTGGCAAGCAGTTGCTTGAGGGGAATGATTTTGAAGTATATATTTTCTTTCATTCACTTTATTTTATATATTTATTTTATTTTCATTGAGTTTGCAGGATTTGGAGGATTTGAAAACTATGAATCATCATATTTCGTTAGTACCTATTCTACTCAAAAAGAATTTTTCCCTTAATCAATCTCTCAAAAAAAAGTTATATTTACCGACCCACCCTGGGGGTGAAGAAACAAACTTGCCGCCAATGTAAATAAATTCCTTGATACACCACTAAAATATCAGATTTCTAGTCCAAATAGATCGTTTGCAATATTTGTTTAAAATTCTTCACCGTTAGAGTACGCAATTAAAGCTTTTGGAAGATTCTAATAGTGGTAATCATAATAGTTCATCAATACCTATTCAACAAAAAAAGAATTTTCAATTTATCCCTAAAAACAAACACTGACTTTTAAAACACAAAAATATGGCGCTATGGTTATGGTAGTGAAACTTGAACTCTTTGCAAACAAGGAAGCAAGAAACTTGATGCTTTTTATTCTAGAGCTCATGCTGTATCTTGGGCATTCGATGGTTCAACTTTGTAACTAATGATGAGATTAGGCAAAGGAATCGGCATTCTCCTTTGAGCAGCATATTTTGCAGAGAGAGACCTTGTTGGTTTGGCTATGTTGCCCGTATGCATAACTATAAGTCGCTAATAGGGTTATGAACAGTGTGCTTAAAGGCCTCAGAAACAAGGATAGACCTAGGATGCGGTAGGCATACAATGCCAAACAGGACCTTGTTAGAATTGGTGTACAGTGGCAGATACAGCGGATATAGCTCAGTACAGATACGTTTGGAGAATTAAATTGCACAATTTGGTTGGACTTCCTTAGCCCATGGGGGTGGGGGTGGCTCAGTCGGTAGCGCGCCAGGCTCGTAATCTGTAGTTCCCAGGTTCCAGTCCAAGCTGGGTCAGCGTTGAGATTTATCTCCGCAAAATTTCCCCGCCCTGCCCACGGTCAGTAGGGGACACCGATGGGCTTGGAAAAGCCGCCGTCCGTCGGATGGGACGTTAAGCCGTGGCACCGTGTGCGGGAGAGCCATGCCCTGTGCACGTTAAAGAACACGCTGGATGGCCTTGACGGGAGGCTACCATCTGTCTCCCAACAGCTGTTCCAGAGGGTCCCCTCCCCCAACCTTCTCTGAGCCTTCGGGGTCCTTGTGGCCTGGCTATTTAGCCCATGGTGTGCAAAAAAGTGCCGCTCATTGGTAAAAGCAATCCAATCCAATCCTTAGCCCATGGCTGCTTGAGGATGACGATGCGGCTGAGTGGTTATCGTTCTTGGCTACTGATCGAAGGGAACTGGGATCGAGCTACGGGTAAAGAATGGATATTTGTATTGTCTTTCTGCAGAGGTTTCGTTTTCTTTGCAGATCGTGTCTACGGCGTGTTATACTTATAGGCTCCTGTCAGACCTCTGTGGCAAGCAGATGCTTGAGAGAATGTTTATTATTTTATTTTTGAAACACGAAAATATTATGTTGTTATGGAATTCCAGTCTCTTTCACCCCCTCCCCTGATTTTTTTTTTTTTTTTTTTTTTTTTCAGGCTCGATCGAATCACTTGGTCCACCTCTTTCATATTTTGCAGTTCAGGTCCTGCTCTAAAGTACAAACGGATAGTAAACGAAATCAAGCTCTATTCCAATATACGCTTCTGTTTTGCATCCGCCTTAGCAGTATTCAGCCTTTTCCTCTGAGAAACCATTTTTTTTTTAAATAATGGAGGCAACTCGCCAGCCAGAACAATAATGCGCTGTGCTAACAAAGTAGTATAAATATTTGACGTGGCACCCCAACTTCGTTTTAAAATAAATCTATCGCAAACTATAATCAAAGCTTAAGTATCTACAATGTGCTCATTTGAATTCAGAACCTTACCTACAGTTTCTCTATAAAAATAAACAGAAACTTCTTGAAACTAATTGTCAGTTACTAACGATGCCAAAGTAATGATACCAATCATTCATTTATAATTAACACTTCAATGGGATGGACGAACTAACCTGCTTCTCTGATCATAGGTTGCACATCCACGTATCGCGTATTGGTTAATTCATTTTGACTGTAGAATATACTTCCAAATTGTTTTTATTCGCATGGCTAAAGCGTTGGGATATTGCAGAAAGAGCTCTCCCTTTTTAAAACAGCCATGCTTTCACCAGGACACATCCTTATAACAATAAAGTCGTTGAATAAAAAAAAACGATAAACTCGTTGCCATAGCAAATAAGATTGATCACACCAAAGCACTTCAGTTTACTCAGAGACTTCTATTGTTATACAAGTCAGAGAGATCTTATTTTCTCTTTCCCTCTGCTTTTCCAGCCTCTTATAATCACTTATTTATCATTCTTCATTCCACACTTCCGTGCTCTTTCTGAATACAGCGAGAGCAAAGAACAGCAAAGACAAAAACTGGACTCGAGTTACAACAAGACGAAAAAAAAAATACTCCACGAAATGCCCTTTCTAGATAGCAGTGAGAACATTTTTTTATCTCTCTCTCTCTACTCCCTGTGCTCATTCTGGCTCGTCTTCTTTGTGGTGGAAGAAAGAACTACAAAGCCCGGCTGTTAATTTGATTACAGTGAACTGTGCTTGAAGAAGCGACCATTTTTCAGAAAAGGCTGAGAAGAGTTGATACGCTCAGTCATTAACAGCACTGCTACTGTCACACTGAGTCGGCAACTGTACACTGCGCAGAGTCAGGGTGGGGTGGTTGGTTGGTAGCCGTATCTTCTTCCACTATCATTGTTTTCACAATACCCTGACTCATTATTCTTCGCGTTCCCACCCCTCTGCGCTAACCATCTTCGCGGTGACAAGAACGTCAACCATTCATTAAGCTTCCACTCCATTAAACGAAACGGTGACACCCTCGGTATGAGAGGAAGAACGAAAGGAAAGTGCACAATCGCTCATGTTTTGCTGCCGTCCTTTGGCTGCAAAAATACGGGGCTGTTGAAGCGGCTAACGCCCGCCGCCATCTATTATCCGTAAAGGCACGTCGTCAGTGCTTCCGCTCAAGTAATGATAAAAAGAGACCTTCGAGGCAGAGGAAGAGGAATAAACTTTTTACACTTTTATTTTGCTTTGATTTGGTCGAGGAACGACGGAGGGGAGAAAGTTTTCTTCAAGCTGTAGTGGCAACAGAGAATATTTTTTCTTTGACAACGGAGATATATAGATTTATATTTTTTCCCATTCTTTTTATCGTATCATTGTACTTAGTAGGCCGAGGAAATTAAATGCAAACTCACCAAAATACAAAAGCGATATGTCATCGAAATGCAAGAGGTTATTTGTGTTGATTTGGTTGCCTTTTCTATCCCTGAACTTTTGCCTTTCTTTTTTCAGTTTTCTTTCTTTCATCATTTTGGCATGAAGAGGCTATTTATTCACGAACACAAAGAAGTTCCTGAAGTGTGGATAATAATAACAACAAGGAGGGGAAATTTTATGATCTGAAGAATAAATCTGCTTTCGAGTTTCAATTTGATTTTGCGCCATGTAGATGAGAATTTCTTTGGAGTAAGGGATAAAAATAAAGTTTGCTACAATATGTCAACTCGTGAATTTGTTTTCTTTACACCCATATAAAAACGTTTCGTTATGTTTATATTCTATGTTGCCCAGAATATTCTTCACCAGTAAGGGGCATGCTGTTTTATTTAACACGATAATAAGTATATAAGTATTTTTTACTGGATTGTAGTTACAAAGCAACTTTAATAGTATACGAACACTGTGATAATGATTATAAAGCCTTTTTACTGCATTCTTTTATTAAACTCCTTTTATTAAACTCAATAATATCCTTTTATTAATCAATAATATCCTTTTATTAAACTCAATAATAGGAATTGAAAAGATTAATAAAGCCTAGCCACTATATGTCAAATCGCTTACATTTCAACACGACACTCTTCGTGTCGTATTTTTCTATATGTAAGAGCGTCTTTCTTATACGTAAAAGATAAGTATGTTGAGGAACACAAATCAACCTGCTTCATATACGTAAAAGATCAGGGGCGGGGGTGGCTCAGTCGGTAGAGCGCCAGGCTCGTAATCTGTAGCCATGTCTATCCAAGCCCAAAGTTGGGTTGGGTTGTTTTACCTCTGAGCGGTGCTTTTTTGCACACAATGGGCTAAATGGCCAGGTCACATGGATCCCGAAGGCTCAGAGAAGGTTGGGGGAGGGGACCCACTGGAATAGCTGTTGGGAGACAGATGGACTCAATAATAGGAATTGAAAAGTTTAATAAAGCCTAGCCACTATATGTCAAATCGCTTACATTTCAACACGACACTCTTTGTGTCGTATTTACTATATGTAAGAGCGTCTTTCTTATACGTAAAAGATAAGTATGTTGAGGAACACAAATCAACCTGCTTCATATACGTAAAAGATCAGGGGCGGGGGTGGCTCAGTCGGTAGCGCGCCAGGCTCGTAATCTGTAGCCATGTCTATCCAAGCCCAAAGTTGGGTTGGGTTGTTTTACCTCTGAGCGGTGCTTTTTTGCACACAATGGGCTAAATGGCCAGGTCACATGGACCCCGAAGGCTCAGAGAAGGTTGGGGGAGGGGACCCACTGGAATAGCTGTTGGGAGACAGATGGTAGCCTCCCGTCAAGGCCATCCAGCGTGTTCTTTAACGTGCACAGGGTATGGCTCTCCCGCACACGGGGCCACGGCTTAACGTCCCATCCGACGGACGGCGGCCTTTCCAAGCCCATCGGTGTCCCCTACTGACCGTGGGCAGGGCGGGGAATTTTGCTGGAGATAAATCTCAACGCTGACCCAGCTGGGACTCGAACCTGGAATCTGCAAAATTCCCCGCCCTGCCCACGGTCAGTAGGGGACACCGATGGGCTTGGAAAGTCCGCCGTCCGTCGGATGGGACGTTAAGCCGTGGTCCCGTGTGCGGGAGAGCCATACCCTGTGCACGTTAAAGAACAGACTGGATGGCTTTGACGGCAGGCTACCATCTGTCTCACAAAAGCCATTCCAGTGGGTCCCCTCCCCAACCTTCTCTGAGCCTACGGGGTCCATGTGACCTGGCCATTTAGCCCATGGTGTGCAAAAAAGTGCAGCTCAGAGGTAAAACAACCCAACCCGTAAAAGATCAGTGTGTTGAAGAACACAAATCACCCTGTTTCTTATATGTCAAAGATCGGGGTTGAGGAACAACCCAAAGCCTGACGTCTGAGTCGACCTGCCAAAAAGCCATATTGAGATTCTGTTTGAATTATTAAGATTTACTACAAAATTCCGTGATTGTTCAGAAATGAGATGATAAATTCGGAACAGCCCTCACCATCGGATGGACGTTGATCAGGAAGGAGATCGTTGTGCAGGAGAGTCATGTTTTTTATGCAAAAATCAAAATAATATTATTTTTTCTGTCTTATTCACATTATAGAACAATTATTCGAAATAATGACCTGAAAAGCATATGCTTATCTTCAGAAAAAATAATAATTTTCCATAGAAAATTGATAAAATTAAAAAGCACTGCAATCAATTTATATGTGACGATGTGAAATTTCAGTTTTTCAATTCATAATGAATTTTAATGTCCTGAAGAAAGTTTTTAGTCTCACTTTCAATTTCCCTATAGTTAAGTAATAGAATGATTTCTCTTGGTAGTTAGTTAAACGTGTAAGATAGTTATCTCCCAGTACATTTATTTAACTTTCTGATTGCACCATTTTACTGCACTCTGTAACGCTTCAAATGTATGTTAAACTTCCTCACTTCGGACATTTTGACTGATCCAAATGATACAAATTTTCTGGATAGCATCGGGCGCCAGGCAATTTATTTGGCCAAATAAAGTTAAATAAGGGTTCGCTAAGTATATTATGCGCTACTTAGTTACAAAGAATTTAATTGAAGAAGATTGTCAAATTGTTAAAGTTTAAATCTAATCAAAATCAATTTATCCTGCTCAGGAGAAAAAAAAAAGAAAAATCAAAATATTTCATAAAACAAACAAAGTTTATTTCCAAAAAATCAAGACTCACCAAGTAAGAATCGTTACGAATACAAAACATTCTGAGCAACTACAGGTCACTCCAAACAACATCTCCAAAACTGACAAACTTCTCAACTAACATCGTCTCAACTCCCTCAAAAACTTCTCGCACCTCAACTGTACTTTTGTGCGCAACAAGTCATTTTGTAGAATTTCGATGAGCACAAGCGTTATTTTCCTTTTAGGTCTTGAATGTGTATATTCCATGAAAAGATTGCATCAATGCAAAATCCAAGATCCCATCAATACCAATGTCTAGATATTTATAGTTGTCAGATTTTCTATAACATTTCGAACGGCAAAAATGCGCCTAAAGGCTTTAATTGACATCTCTTCTGAACTTGAGGTCCTGGATGCTTGTTCTTGTTTCTGGATAGTGTCAAAAAGTAATGTCACACATCTTTAACCCTTTAACGCCCATAACGGTCCAAAATGGCCGAAATTTTGAAAAGCACTTGCCGAAATAGTGCTATTCCTTCGTCTTTAATACCCTCTACCCTTTTCTGCAATATCTTGGGCACTAGAGGGTTAAGGAAACACAAAATTGGAATAGAACAGAATGGAACTGGACAGAACTGAATAAGTTGTCGCTGTCACAGTTTCTTATAATGAGCTGGGGACTTTTCACAAAATTTTCACGCCCACTTTTAAACAACTGAATTCACTGACCTTGTTTTAAGACTTACATCATACTCTTCGATATTAAACATCGTGTTTCACCCGGAGTGAAAAAATTTCATTCTAGTATATAAGATTGGGGAGGAAGCAGGATATCTCAGTATAGTTCGTAACGGGTTGTTTTACCTATGAGGGGAATATTTTGCTCACAATGGGCTAAATGGCTAGATTACAAGGATCCCGAGGGCTCAGAGTAGGTTGTGGAGACGGATGCTAGCCTCCCATCAAGGTCATCCAGCATGTTGCTTACCGTGCACAGGTTCATAACAGAATATTCCTAGGCAACTTAAGATTTTCCCCACTAATCTGTGCTCTGCCTGCGGTGAGAAAGGGGACACCAATAGGCCTGGAAACACTAACGTTCTGTAAAGAGATGTTAAGCCGTGGCTCTTATGAGAAAGAGAACCATGACCTGTGCACGTTCAAAAATACGCTAGTTGGCCTTGATGGAAGGATTTCATCTGTCTCCTGGCAGCTGTAGTAACTTCTTCTTTACCCAATTCTGACCCTTGGTGGTTTCCGTGACCATGGTCATTTAGCCCATTGCCTAAAAAAAGTGCAGTTAAAAAGTAAAACAACCCAAACTTATTCTTTTTTATTGGTATCGCCCGTCTATTAAAATAAAAAAAAATACCCCCTCAAGCAGCTGCTTGCCACAGAGGTCTGAACAGGAGCCTGTCAGTTTATATGCCAGAGTAGAAGGTCTGAGAGGATGGCAGGACCTCAGCAGGAAAACGATACATAATACATCCATGCCTAACCCGGGGCTCGAACCCAGGTCCCTTAGATCAGTAGCCAAGCGCGCTAACCACTCGGCCATGGGACAGCTCAAGCTTTACACCAAACATTCTTCGAACGGCTCAATACACATCATATAGTTAAACAGAATATAAAAAAGCACTTTCATTACCTCATTCGTTTCTTATATAATACCCACTTTCAGTTACTAATTAAAGTTTTGTATTTGGTTTCTTTCTTTAATCTGAATTTGCGAACGATGGCTGAAGAAAAACAATAACCTTGCTTAAACCATTTAACCTCCGATAGCGGAGAGCGACGCACTTTCTAGCCTCTCCCGCTGTGTGTGTGAGTGGCTCGAGTCCAATTACCTCGGCATGCAGAAGCCAAAGAGTTGCAAATGGTCCGAGAGCGTGGACGCCGAGCTGCAAAAGAAAGACGGAGCAGGAGCGGCACTTCGCTCCAATTAAACAGAGACAAAGGGAATTAGACGCATCGCCATGCGTGGTTGGCACGGATGCACAGCTTTGGCTCTTGTTGGTTTAGACGCCTTAGGACCTGCGAGACACAATAGGGGAAGGGAATCTTCCACCTCTTGCTGAGAGATCTCTCTCTGCTGTGTTGAAAGATGGTGCGTTTGTTTGGATTATTTAAACAAGAACGGAAATTAAAGGATATGTAAACGCTTGGATTTATTGACGGAAGAAAACAAAGATTTTACTTTCCGTTTCGCAATAATTATCGAATGCTTGCAAACTATTTTCAGTTTTAATAAATTCCTTTCATAAAAGGATAGTTTGGGGCGGGGGTGGCTCAGTCGTTAGCGCGCCAGGCTCGTAATCTGTAGTTCCCAGGTTCGAGTCCCAGCTGGGTCAGCGTTGAGATTTATCTCCGCAAAATTCCCCGCCCTGCCCACGGTCAGTAGGGGACACCGATGGGCTTGGAAAGGCCGCCGTCCGTCGGATGGGACGTTAAGCCGTGGCCCCGTGTGCGGGAGAGACATACTCTGTGCACGTTAAAGAACACGCTGGATGGCCTTGACGGGGGGCTACCATCTGTCTCCCAACAGCTGTTCCAGTGGGTCCCCTCCCCCAACCTTCTCTGAGCCTTCGGGGTCCATGTGACTTGGCCATTTAGCCCATGTGTGCAAAAAAGTGCCGCTCAGAGGTAAAACAACCCAACCCAACTCTGAAATAGTGAGATTTCTGAGACATTAACGTTTTTTCACTAGGGATAAAGTGTTTTCACTTAAATTTCCCAGTGAATGTCATATGTAAGCAAAAATTGTTGTTTTGTACACTTTCTTTCAGTCATCAGTTTTTACTGAAACTGGGTATTGCAAGCAATGACTAGTTAGACCTTAATGGTATTCCAAGGGACTCAAAATTATTTTATTGACATTAATAAAATCTAATTACGCGATGTTTAATGCTCAACGACTCACTACCTTATGTATTTATTTGTACCAAAGACGTATTCATTTTATGTCTTACATTCATTTGTACCAAAGACAGTCAGATTATTTCCATAATTTAAGATTTAGCAGATTATAAAAATTCCATAATGCGATTAAGAAATTGGAATATAATCTATAAACACACACTATAAAGTTTTACATATTTAAAATTCCACGAAAAATTTTATATTTTGTTAGGTTTTCGTAACATTTACTTACACTCTGGAATTCAAAGTTTAACAGGCATCAATCAGTAAAAAACTATTGAATTCAAACTTTTGAAGTAAATGTATCATATGTACAGTAGCTCAAAAAAGTATCCGAACACTACGGTTGATTACAAAATTCAGAAAAAATATCTGGCAACGATTTTTTTAGAAATTAGTGATCTGGCAACCTTCGTGTCACGTGACACGAAGGTTGCCAGATCTTAACTAATTTCTAAAAAAATCGTTGCCAGATATTTTTTTTGAATTTTGTAATCAACCGTAGTGTTCCGATACTTTTTTGGGCGACTGTACTTTAAATGTTAAATAAGAAAGGAATGTATGAAATTTAAATATAAAAATAATAGATCGTTCCCGTAGCAAGAATATCTGATATATAATCAGGCTCTGGTCTAGAAAAAAATAAGGGTGGGGGAATCGAATCGCCATTCCGGTATAAATTTTTTCTTTCCATTTTAGAGGCTTTGAAAAAATTTCCTGAAAAATAGGTGGAATATCTATTTATATGTTTA
Organism: Ryuthela nishihirai; assembly: GCA_038380435.1. Classification (NCBI taxonomy): domain Eukaryota; kingdom Metazoa; phylum Arthropoda; class Arachnida; order Araneae; family Heptathelidae; genus Ryuthela; species Ryuthela nishihirai. The sequence continues at coordinate 39,244,702 of JAWZYU010000011.1, read as the reverse complement.
ATATTCTTTCGCCTCCCTTCCGGTTACAAGTATTCTCAAGGGCGGGAGAGTGTAGGGGGACTTTCCTCTTTATATCCGGCCCTGCATATAATTCTCTCTTTCTCTTCTCCAAAATATCCCGGGCGCTCCTCATTACTGATCTAAGTGATCTCTTGTTTAGGCTTGTCAGAAATTAATTCGATTAACTCGACCGAAAAAAAATTCTTCACAAAATGCATCTTTATAAACCATTTCTGAAGAAATTTTACAGTTATAATTTTTTTCGAAATCCGGCGGGATCGCTTTGGCTCTTATATATAAAAAAATTCACTATTTCAGTGAACGTTTTCATATTTCACAGTATTTAGATTCACTTCTGCACTTAAATGAGGAAAGAGTAGTTCTTCCCCTCGAAAAGCCAATCTCACGTTTTATTTGAATTCTTTACATTCAACATATTATCTTTAAGATGAGGTTTTGCACAAGGTAATACGAGAATATTGGGTTGTTTGACCCCTGAGTGGCACATTTATCACATATTGGTCTAAATAGCCAAGTCACAATGGTCCCAAAATTTCAGAGAGTGTTGGGGGAAGGAGACCTGCTGGACAGCTTTTGAGGAGATAAATCTCAACGCTGACATAGGTGGGATTCGAACCTGGAAACTGCAAATTTTGAGCCTGGCGCGCTAGCGACTGAGCCAACCTCCGTCCAAATGCTAGAGACTCTTTAATGCAGCTTTTATCACTACCACGATTGATGACAAACTGAATGCAGCGGTGTAGATGGTTTTTTTCGTTTTTTCATGGTTTCTTTCGTGTAAAAGCATCTTTTCCTCAAAACACATCCATTTGACTGGGAAAGATGCAAAAAGTGTGTTCACAAAAGTGTTGGCAAACGAAATGAAAAACATTTCGTTACGTTTTTCGTTACAAAATAAATTTAATATCGTTTTTCGTTATAGCAAAATTTGAATTTCGTTATTACGTTACGTTAACATTTAACGAAATATTTTTAGTAGGAATGCAAAATAATGAAATATATGCTGTCATTTTAATTATATATGCATGCATTAGTGACTTCTAGCGGTCTCCCCCCCCCCCCGATCGATTCCCCCAAGAGATTCTAGGGAGAGAAAAAATGAAGAAAGTTTAATTTTATGATGCCTAATTTTGGACAGTCTATCCATCTATTAAACAGACACCAGTGTTCCAATGATTGGGATGAAGTCGGAATGTAGACTAAGATAGTGTTGACTATTAATGTCACACCGATGGCCATTATTGATAAAGCTGAACAGCAATACTGAACAAAGCTATCGAATTGTTTGTCCTCCTCCAAAGTATTGGATTCATTGGTGAATCCAATACCTTGGATTCAGCAATGCATAACAAAGTTATCGAATCAGTTCTCCTCCCTCATAATATTGAATTCAGGAAAACTGAACAAAGCTATCAAATTGGTTCTTCTCCTCCAAAACATTAAATTCAGCAATATTGAATAAAGCTATCGAATCAATTCTCATCCCCCATAGTATAGAATTAAGCAAAACTGAAAAAAGCTGAATAATCGAATATACCTATGTTTCTTTGCACATGCAGTCGTTGGGCATCCTTCAGCCAGTCTTCTGGTAACAGTATTTCTCTCTCGTAACAATGTCCAGAGAGTCTACGAACGGCAGAATGTCTGTGACACCAAACCCCATAAGGTAATGTCCGCTTGGGATTGTCCCTTTACAAAAGTTCTTCATCATAAACTTTTAGACAAACAGTAGACAATGCTTTGTAGCATTTTTTAAGATATTTTAAGATTTTAAATTAATAAGATTTTGTAACTTTAGACAATGCTTTGTAGTATTTTTTAAGATTTTTGAGATCTCGGCATAAATGGTCTTTCGACCATATGTAAAATGAGCAGCCCCACGGAAACGTTTTATTTCAAAGCATAAAAATTTCGCATATTTAAAATTGTGATATTTTGATTTGCATACGCCGAGTGGTTAGCGCGCTATCCCCGGGTAAGGCATGGATGTATGTGTCGTTTTTCTGCTGAGGTCCTGCCATCCTCACACACCTTCTACTATGACATTATAAACTGACAGGCTCCTGTCAGACCTCTGTGGCAAGCAGCTGCTTGAGTGGGTATTTATTATTTATTTATTTATTAGATACTAATAAAAAAATAGACTAGTGACTTTTAAAATTTTTTCGAGATCTAGTAGAGTTATTTAGAAATGTAATGTTGTCCTTAACTTTTCCAAGGAAGTTTACAGCCAATTATCCCTTTTTTCCTCGGAACTAAGTTCATATCTTAAAATCTCGAACCGTCCACGATGTGAAACATAACGTTGAAATTAGCAAATTATAAAGTGTAAGGTATTAAATGTTGCATATGTTGCAGATGATGATAAAAAAAATGTAAATAACTTAAGTTGAAGAATCTAATGAATTGCTTAGTGAACTTGTAGGAATAAGAAATCACTGAAAAGCTGCTTTTAAAGACTGACCGGAAACTTTATATTCGGTGAACTATTGAAATGTGCATTAATTAATAGAGAAACTTTAAAGTTAAGTATTCTCAGAAAATGAGATTTTTTTTGCTGCATTGGATCCGAGAAATTTTTAAGAATTGAGAGACGTGCAAACACACGTCGAAGTTATGCACTACTTCTCTGCGTTTTAGAGCAGAATACACATTGAGGAAAAATATTTCAACGGGAATTGCAATCTTGGTCATAAATATTTATATATATTGCGATATAATAATCATGGTGAGATTTTGCAAAAATTAGAAAATATCACTTTTTTTCTAATTTTACTCTCCTTTTTTTTTGTTTCTCTTAATTCCGAGTTTTCATGAACTGAAAGCGAAAACTAGAATATTAACATATCGCCTCTGACGAATGTGAAATGTTCATTTTTAAAGACAAAATTAAATTTCGTCATTTTAAAACTTCAACACCCTCTAACAACGAAAATTTGAAATAATAGATGATTCAGAAAAATGCAAATAGTAATAATTCATTAGTACAAAATACAACCCGAAAAAAAATTTTCATTTTTCTCTTAAAACTAAAATGGAAAAAAAGGTTTTTCCATATTCCTGGGGATGGTAAGGGGGCAAATCGCTGCTCTCAGTGTAAATTCCTTCACCATCAAGGGTCGGTAGCGTGCCAAGCTCGTAATCTGCAGTACCCAGGTTTGAGATTAATCTCTCCGCAAAACTCCCCGCCCTGCCCATGGTCAGTAGGGGACACCGATGGACTTGGAATGGTCGCCGTCCGTCGGATTGGACGTTAAGTCGTGGCCTCATGTGCGGGAGAGCCATACCCTGTTCACGTTAAAGAACACACTGGATGGCCTTGACGAGAGGCTACCATCTGTCTCCCAACAGCCATTCCAGTGGCTCCCCTCCCCCAACCTTCTCTGATCCTTCGGAGTCCATGTGACCTGGCCATTTAGCCCATGGTGTGCAAAAAAGTGCCGCTCAGAGGTAAAACAACCCAACAACACAGAAAACTCATATTTTTTTCTTTGCAATTTTCTTCTTCAACAAGACTGAATATAATTTTAATAAACGTCCGTAAGGGACTGAGTTTAATTGTTATAGCACTAATCATCCCTTCTTTCTGCACAATACGCTAATGACGAAGTCGAAAAAAAACCAAGATGCAGGATAAATTTTTGAATAGAAGATTCATGAGATCTTTACCAATAGAAGGTAATATTCCATCAATGGCAACTACTGAGTATGTGCTGTTCAACGTGCATAGGACATAAATTCTTCATTATAATACTATATCACCAGATCACGACTTAAACTTCCAAGTGACGAACGGCGAGTTTTCCCAGTTTCATTGTTTCCATTCACAGTGAATAAGTAGAGTGTGTAGAATCAGAGAAATTTCTAAAGCTAACATTTCAAGAGTAAGAGCCTTAGAAAAGGAGTAGAGCAATCCTCATTATCTTACAAAGAAGCCAGAGCAATCCTCATTATCTTACAAAGAAGCCAGAGCAATCCTCATTATCTTACAAAGAAGCCAGAGCAATCCTCATTATCTTACAAAGAAGCTGAAAACACTCTTCTACCAGAAATGTGCCATTCTTGAGACCAATATCGAATGAAAGGGGTGTTTATAATGCATTTTATTATTGCGATATGGAAACATGAATTTACGTTTAGTGAACGTTAATACATTTGTAAATTTTTGTTCTTTCAGAACCTTGCTGCCAGTTTGAACATTTGAAAGGAATGCAAAACCTTCAGTTTTCCTGCTATTTAGGCAAACCTCTTCAGATTCTTTTCCTGATTTTATTTTTTATCCTCTCGATGTCTTCAAAAACCTGCAGTTTAGGGTATTGAGTCAAAAATTACTCACCGCAAATTCTGTCTCCAAGGACAGTAATTGGTAGTCCGAAGGAAGTTTATTGACGACGAAGCTATGGCATGTTGAAAATGATTGGTCACCCAATGACCTTACATGGCAACCTCAATACTTTATCGTTTCAGCAACAAGTGAAATATATTTATGCATGCATTTTTTAGCACTCTTTTCATTCCTTTGCATTGCATCTTCTGCTGGAAGAAGAACAGGTTTGGAACTCTCAGGAAAATCACTTTTGTCTCTTTTATCCGAAGAGATGTGTTCCACTGACGCATCAAATTGTTCTCCAGAAAGGGCCAAAACAGAAAAAAAAAAAGATGAAGTGTTTTAAAATTTGTTCTATGGCCCCTTGAATGTTAACTTAAGAAATATCCAAATTCTTTCGTATTCAAATTTCGCTACAGTAATTTTTTGATAGAAGTTTAATGTAGACGTTCATAGAAAATATGGCAAGGAGAATCCTGTGTAAAGAGAAGAAGAAGATCGTGTAAGGAATGGAGAGATGATGATGTGGGAAAACAAGATGAGAATTGAATGTATTCAAGAAGAAGATTGCATTGATGATACAAGTGGAAAGAGATGTTGTCTAGAAGCAGCCAAGTAGGAAAAAGCTAAATTATACAGCTAAAGTAGAGAAAATCGTGAGGAACGACGAATAAAATTTTGCTCTCAGGATTGTTATTGATGCAGATATCAGCTATGCCATCTTTAATGACTTAACTTTTCTTCTTTGATTCGACATCGTAATCATTTACGGTGATGCTAAAGAATTTTCTCCGTATATGGTTAGCATGCTTGGCTACTGATTAAATGGATCCGGGTTCGAGTCCCGGAATTTGGATAATGTCGTTCTCTTACTCTCTTTCTATTCCTTCCTAATAGATCTTCCCAATGGCGTATTAAACTGATGGCTTTTGTGAGACCTCTGCAGTAAACAGTTGCTTGAGGGAGAATTTATTCCTTTTATTTATTACACAGGCTTTTACGCATGTTTTATAACGTAGAAATAAGAAGGCAAAAATAATGAGAAATTCGGGAGGCAGTGAACCTTTAACGTTTTCAATTTTTTTTTTCAATTTTATTATTCTTCATAACTCTTATTAGAGTTCTTATTAGAGTTGAGAACTGGCATCAGATAGAGAAGCATTTTTTTTTGCATGTGTGAAATTCACATCAGAGATCTTGCATCGCAGTAACTGAGGTCCGTTGATGCACTCTTAAAAATGGGCCAACCTTGTTTTCAAAACACATGCAAACTGGCACCATTGAAAAGTTCGGACAAAATTTGGAGTCAAAAATGCGCGAATCCAATTTACTAATTAATTTTTAACGGTTACGGTGTGTTTTTCGGCTTTCTTGGGTTTGTTAATTTGCTTTTTAATGTTAGCAGATTTTTTTAAAACCTCGTTAATATTTTACTTGTGAACAAGCCCGGATCTAGAAAAAAATAAAGAAAAGGAGAAGGGATGGCAAGAGACAGGATTTCCATTTTAGTATAACATTTCCACTTCTGATTCAGAGGTGTTTTAGGGGCGGGGGTGGCTCAGTCGGTAGCGCGCCAGGCTCGTAATCTGTAGTTCCCAGGTTCGAGTCCCACCTGGGTCAGCGTTGAGATTTATCTCCGCAAAATTCCCCGCCCTGCCTACGGTCAGTACAGGACACCGATGGGCTTGGAAAGGCCGCCGTCCGTCGGATGAGACGTTAAGCAATGGCCCGTGTGCGGGAGAGCCATACCCTGTGCACGTTAAAGAACACGCTGGATGGCCTTGACGGGAGGCTACCATCTGTCTCCCAACAGCTGTTCCAGTGGGTCCCCAACCTTCTCTGAGCCTTCGGGGTCCAGAGACGGTCACCGGTCTTGCTTGTGAGTATATTAATTACAGTTTTTTTTTTTGCTTGCTATTACCTTTAACCATTCTTAACGAAAAATATTGATAGTATCCAGATGAAGACTATAAAAACCATACATATAATAATTAAACTGTAGAGGTTTATTTAGCGAAAAGGAAATTTATCGCAGTCCTGCAAAGGAATCTTCATTCCATCAGCTTTAAACCAAAAAGATTAGGGGTGGCTCAGTCGGTAGCGCGCCAGGCTCGTAATCTGTAGTTCCCAGGTTCGAGTCCCATCTGGGTCGGCGTTGAGATTTATCTCCGCAAAATTCCCCGCCCTGCCTACGGTCAGTACAGGACACCGATGGGCTTGGAAAGGCCGCCGTCCGTCGGATGAGACGTTAAGCAATGGCCCGTGTGCGGGAGAGCCATACCCTGTGCACGTTAAAGAACACGCTGGATGGCCTTGACGGGAGGCTACCATCTGTCTCCCAACAGCTGTTCCAGTGGGTCCCCAACCTTCTCTGAGCCTTCGGGGTCCAGAGACGGTCACCGGTCTTGCTTGTGAGTATATTAATTACAGTTTTTTTTTTTGCTTGCTATTACCTTTAACCATTCTTAACGAAAAATATTGATAGTATCCAGATGAAGACTATAAAAACCATACATATAATAATTAAACTGTAGAGGTTTATTTAGCGAAAAGGAAATTTATCGCAGTCCTGCAAAGGAATCTTCATTCCATCAGCTTTAAACCAAAAAGATTAGGGGTGGCTCAGTCGGTAGCGCGCCAGGCTCGTAATCTGTAGTTCCCAGGTTCGAGTCCCATCTGGGTCGGCGTTGAGATTTATCTCCGCAAAACTCCCTGCCCATGGTCAGTAGGGGACACCGATGGGCTTTGAAAGGCCGCCGTCCGTCGGATGGGACGTTAACCCGTGGCCCCATTAGTGGGAGAGCCATAACATGTGCACGTTAAAGAACACACTGGATGACCTTGACGGGAGGCTACCATCTCTCTCTCCCAACAGCTGTTCCAGTGGGTCCCCAATCTTCTCTGAGCCTTCGGGGTCCATGTGAACTGGACATTTAGCCCATGTTGAGCAAAAAAAATGTGCCGCTCAGAGGTAAAACAACCCAATCAAAAGATTATGAGAGCCACAACACATACATGAATATACTTAAACTTATAGAAGTCTCTAGAACATATATTGAGTATTTCTATAACCCTCAATGAATGTTCTAGTCGTAGAGAAAATAAAAAAGCTAAACCATAAAGTTTTTTTTATCTGTCTTTGTCGCCTGATGCAGCAGATGTAGCTCAGGACAGATATGCTTGGAGAATTAAACTGCGCAGTCTGGTTGGACCTCCGTAGCCCATGGCTGCTTGAGGATGATGATGATGATGATGTTATTGTAATTTTACTTTCCCTTGTATTTGTCCCAGTCTCATTTTTCACGCCACAAAGTGCATTAAGAGTTTTGTTCCATCTCAGAGATGAGGGTTGGGTTGTTTTACCTCTGAGAGGCACTTTTTTGCACACCATGGGCTAAATGGCCAGGTCACATGGACCCCGAAGGCTCAGAGAAGATTGGGGGAAGGGATCCACTGGAACAGCTGTTGGGAGACAGATTGTAGCCTCCCGTCAAGGCCATCCAGCGTGTTCTTTAACGTTCACAGGGTATGGCTCTCCCGCACACGGGGTCACGGCTTAACGTCCCATCGGACAGACGACGGTATTTCCAAGCCCATCGGTGTCCCCTATTGGGAATTTTGCGGAGATAAATCTCAACGATGATCTAGCTGGGGCTCGAACCCGGGAACTACAGAGTGCGAGCCTGGCGCGCTACCGACTGAGCCACCCCTCAGAGATGAGGAAGGAGGTTAGATTTTTATACACTCAAACGATCAAAGCACGTAAGATTGCACCCGGTCCAAAAGCTATGAGTTACGATTACTTTATAACACAAAAATGTATGTGGTACTCACGAATACTTTTTAATCGCTTTATAAGTAGAAAAGTAGATGTAGGATTCACGAATTTACTTTTTCGATGATAGCGGAATCAACATACAAAATTGCGGAATCAGTTCAGGTATCAAAGTTGTGGTCTCTGCAGTAATGAAAATGCTGAGGTCATTTCGCTAACAAATAATTAATGATGATTTTTACTAAAGTGATGCTCGAAGAGGCTCTTGTATTCATTATTTTCTTATAATACAATGTTTTTATACGTAAGTACGATGCTAACACTATTTCGTTTTTAAGCCAATTTAATCACGATAAAAATGTTTTCCCCTCGTGTAGTCCCATTGGGATGGAGGTCTCATAAAAGCTTCATGACGGAGGTGAAAAAGAAAATTACTTTAGGTTTGGATCTAAGATCCTTTGTTGCTAAATACAATAACTGATGTCTACGGTGACAATGCAAGTATAATCACTCTCGCAATGCTTCATTCGGTTGGGTTGTTTTACCTCTGAGCGGAACTTTTTTGCACACCATGGGCTAAATGGCCAGGTAACATGGACCCCGAAGGCTCAGAGAAGGTTGGGGGAGGGGACCCACTGGAACAGCTGTTGGGAGACAGATGGTAGCCTCCCGTCAAGTCCATCCAGCGTGTTCTTTAACGTACACAGAGTATGGCTCTCCCGCACACGGGGCCACGGCTTAACGTCCCATCCGACGGACGGCGGCCTTTACAAGCCCATCGGTGTCCCCTACTGACCGTGGGCAGGGAGGGAAATTTTGCGGAGATAAATCTCAACGCTGACATAGCTGGGACTCGAACCTGGAAACTACAGATTACGAGCCTGGCGCGCTACCGACTGAGCCACCCCCGCCCCGCTTCATTCGGTAGATTTCCCCCGACGTGGTTATGACTTAAAAGCGTTTTATTATTTTCCCCATTTTTTTTTCTTTTCATTTGTTTTTCGGCTTTCGTGTTTGTCAAAATGGGTATTCCACCATACCTTGGGGTGGGCATTGGCTCAGTCGGTAGCACAGCAGGCTCGTAATCTGCAATTCCCAGGTTCGAGTCCCTCCTATGCCAATTTGAGGTTATCTCCACTAACACCCCAACCCCCTGCACTCGGTTAGTAGTGGATACCGCTGGGCTTGGAAAGACCGCCGTCAGTCGAATGGGACGTTAAGCCGTCGTCCCGGATACAAGATAGCTATACCCTGTGCACATTAAAGAACACGTTGAATGGCCTTTACCGCAGGCTATCATCTGTTTCCTAACATCTGTCTAATGGATCCCCTCCCCCCAAATTTCTCTGAACTCTCGGGAGCCTTGTGAGCTGGCTATATAGCACACTATATGCAAAAAAAAGGCAGCTCAGAGGTAAAACTACAAAAACCCTGTATCCGTTCGTAACGAGTGATGTACCAAATAAAAGTTTGCGGCGTGAAGATTTTTGGGTTGTTTTACCTCTGAGCGGCACTTTTTTGCACACCATGGGCTAAATGGCCAGGTCACATGGACCCCGGAGGCTCAGAGAAGGTTGGGGGAGAGGACCCACTGGAACAGCTGTTGGGAGACAGATGGTAGTCTCCCGTCAAGATCATCCAGCGTGTTCTTTAACGTGCACAGGGTATGGCTCTCCCGCACACGGGGCCACGGCTTAACGTCCCATCCGACGCACGGCGGCCTTTCCAAGCCCATCGGTGTCCCCCTACTGACCGTGGGCAAGGCGGGGAATTTTGCGGAGATAAATCTCAACGCTGATCCAGCTGGGACTCGAACCTGGGAACTACAGATTACGAGCCTAGCGCGCTACCGACTGAGCCACCCCCAGTCATAGGCCAAAAAATATTTATCCCGCTCATTCTTCCCTCCTGAAAAGAGGAAAAAGTATAAAGCATTATTTCACTAAATCTTTCGAACACGAAGGCAAGAGCGGCAACAAGTTTTCCCACAAATGAAAGCTTGCGACATGGGGAATGCCAAAGGCTATCTCAAGTTATACCCCTCCCACTTTCTTGCTTACGAAAAGTGGGAGGTAAATTTAGCGGGGATCGAACGAAAGCAACGAGCTTTGTCTTAAAGGAAACTTTTGCTTTTGAAGGATCTCTTGAGCTACTAAAAGTTACGCCTTCTCTTTTTCCCTCTCTCAGAGTGTGGGGGGAGAGAAATTTGATAGAAGTCGATCACAAAGTGTCAATTGAAAACTTAAGACATGCAGATTAACATAGGGACCATAATAATTTTCTCTTCCCAAGTAGGGGAAAGGTAGGTGTTTTAATTGCAAAGTTCCTTGAGAAGTTGGGGCGGGGGTGGCTCAGTCGGTAGCGTGCCAGGCTCGTAATCTGCAGTTCCCAGGTTTGAGTCCCAGGTGGGTAAGCACTGAGATTTATCACCGCAAAATCTGCGCCCTGCCCATGGTCAGTAGGGGACACCGATGAGTTTGGAAAGGCCGCCGTCCTTCGGATGGGACGTTAATCCGTGGCTCAGTTTACGGGAGAGCCATACTTTGTGCACACTAAAGAACACGCTGGCTTGCCTTGACGGGAGGCTACCATCTTCATCCCAACAACTGTTCTAGTGGGTCCTCTTCCCCAACCTTCTCTGAGTCATCTGGATTCTTGTGACCTGGCCGTTTAGTCCATGGTGTGCAAAAAAGTACCGCTCAGAGTTAACACAACCCAACCCTTAAAGAAGTTTCCATTAAAAATCAAAACATAGAATAACTGGCACAGTGATTAGATAGCTAGCGACTGTTCCTGGACAAACTTTGTGTGCTGTGTTAGCTTTAACTGAGGTAGTGGTCAGCAGCTCGGTAATTCGGTCTTAGTAGAGCATGTCCTGGCATAAGGCCTGTTAAAGCTAGGAGTTGCTCCTAGCTTTCAGTCCTATAGATCGCAAGTAAAAAATTCCGATATTTTTATCTATACCTTAAAAAAAAAAAGGGAGGGGGAGGGGTAAACATACAACGATGAAAACACTTGCTGAATTCGTATTAACTTCAAAGGAAAATGGAGTATCAAAATTGATTTCTCTTATCAAAGGAGCAAAAAATTGCCGTCGCACTATCTTCCCCGGAAGTATATCTGAACTCAGTTAGCGATTACATCACTGACATTTCTTGCTTTTATTTTTAGGGTGCATATAAAGAGATGAGTAATTCAGAAAATATTTCCATTTATTTGTTCGCTTTTTATCCCAATCATCTTTTGGTCATGTCCTGAACTTCCTAGAATGCAGCTGCGGTCCTGATTTTGCAGAAATACGTCACTGTGCGAGTGCATCGTTAATAAATCTTTTCTGTTGTGTCCGCCACCTAAGCAGACATAAATTAGTTGCTATAGAAATAAAAAATAACCTTTTGTAATCATGTTTGTTTCTCAGATTTTGTTGTGAAAAAAGTTGCCTCTAAAGAAGTTAAAAAATGGATATTTTTTATCTCCTCCTCGTATAAAAATTACACCTTCCTAATGATCATAAGATATCCACTCTTTATACCGTAGAACAATTTTAAAAATTAATGAAACATCTGAAATTTAAAAAAATTAAACGACACATACTTAAAATCTTTTAAGTTGCAAAATGTGGCTGAAGGCGATATTAAGAATCAGCGTGAAAAAGCTAGTTTTCTATCTACTTTGTGTTTTATTTATAAACATAATTACAGCTTTGTTAACTGATGATAGCGTTTACTTTAAGCAACCAGATTCGTTTATAAACGACTTGTAATAACCCCTAAGTACAAAATTCAACTCGATTTCTTCTGCATCTTTAAGTGGTTGCGTTAACTCTTAACGGTAGAACTACAGCATATCTTTGCTACATAATAAGCTGAACAACTACATCATGTGGATCCACTCTAATTAAGGTTAGGAAAGAGGTGGACTGTTTTACCTCTGAGAGGCATCTTTTTTCATACAATGGGCTAAAAGTCCATGCCACAAGTACCACAAGGACTCAGATAAGGTTGAGAAGGAGGGAACCCACTGGACAGTATCTAGGAGACATATTGCAGCCTCTCGTCAAGGCCATCGAGCATGTTCTTTAAAGTACAAATCCTGCAAATAGGAGCAAATTTCCTGCAAATAGGGACCATAGCTTAATGTCCCATCTGATGGACAGAGATTCTTTTGAAGACCATTGGTGTTCCCTTGATCACCGAGGGCAGGGTGGGCGTTAGCGGAGATAAATTTCCGCTAACCAATTGGGACTCAATCCTGGGAATTGCAGCTTACGACTCTGTGTTGCTACCGACTGAGCCACCACCGGCCATATTTAGGAAACAAACCCAATGGACAATTATTAAATAGATTCGAGGCAGGGAGAGTCTTCAAAGTGCTCAGGGAGAGGCGGGGGTGGGGAGAATCAAATCTACACACTTTAGAGTGGGAAACTTCCCAGTTTATGTGTCACAAGTGTTAGGGGGAAAGCTCCTGATCTTGCAAGCTCCCGCTGAAGCTTTCCATTGGTATTGTTTTTAAAGAACTTGTATAGGTTACCACTCTCTGCCTAAAGGCTTTAAATTTTCATTCAATGAGCGGCGACCATTTCAAGTTCAGCATTTTAGGCTGAATATTTCCACAGAGAATTCAAATGTGAACAAAAAGGGTTCCTAAACCTCTTACTCTTGGGGCAAATAATGCTTTTCTTCCCGATGATGGTAAAATGGCTAGCGCACTTCACTATTGGTCAAAGGAACACAAGCGATCGAAATTGTAAAATTTAAAAAATTAAGTGAAATATTTGGGTGGGAAATATAGAAAAATGCGATTACAGTTTCAGTAAAATGGGTGAAATGAAAAAAAAAAGGGAAATTTGAATTTCTTTGCTGAAGTTGGAAATATAGTTTTACGTTTTTAACTTCTTTCAGATTTAAGCAATTTAAGGCATGCTATATAATCGGATTTTGCATTCTGTTTAAATGCAGGGTAAAACCACATTTCCGAGTGAACTATGTGAAGCAAGCATATCACATGAAATAGAACGACATAAGCTTAAGTGGAAAAAAAATCACGAAAATCCAACCGTTTATAGGAAATTTTTGGCTTTATACGCGCGTACTTAGATTTTTTTTCCTGCAATTTAAATTTGCTTAACTCTAAAACTAAAGAACAGACATATAGTAAGAAATAGTTTAGTGGAGGAGACGTACAGACGCAATATTTTTTATTTAATTCTAATCAAGTTTAAAAGGACACGTAATAGAATAGCAAGCAAGATGAAAATAAATCATTACACACCAAATTCGATAAATCTTAATCTTAGCTTTTAGCTTCCTACAAATTCGATGGTAAGAGCTTGTCCCATCATCCAAAAAAGACTGACTAAGATGAACTCAAAAACGAAGACGAAAAACGAACTCACAAAGAGGAGATTCGATTTGGTATATTTCAAAATTTATGGCCATAGGGCGCTTTTGGCCATTCAGAATTTTTGGCCTATATAGCGCAAGAGATGTTCTTTATAAAAATGTGCATATGTTTCCAACGTTGATTTACTTAAAACTGCTAGGAAAAAAAATTCTAGAAAGTATAAAATGGTGTAGCGCTTATCAAAATCTCGTCAAATCTCAATAAATAACCTAATATAAAAAAAATCCAGTCTTCGATAAATGTAGTTCTTCATATTAAAATTTTTTTGCTTGAACATTGTTATATAAAATTCAATGAGAGCTGCAAATAAAGGGTATAAAATATTTCATAAATTCAAGTCAGAGTTTTGCAAAAAAATATTGTTTTTGCAAAGACAAAAGAGTTCAAAAATATATATATTGAAAGAAATCAGAAAAGTCCGAGTAGTTCCTTATATTACCTTGTAGTTATTTGGTTCCAGAATGATTTTTCCTGTATAATGTTGACGAGGTTAGTAAGATAAAACTGAGAGCTTCTTATACCATTTTGTATATTCCACTTCAATATATCATTTTTAGGAGCCTTCGGGAGAGGGGGGAGGGGTTGGCCCCTCACCCTCCTTTCCCTCACCGCTGTCTCCTGTACCACTGCGAATCCACTCCACAGCCTCAAGGGCCATGAATAATCATTCCTGAAAGTTGTGGTTATTATGTATGTCTGCTCTCTGATAGTTGTTGAGAAAACGATCCCCATCAAGGAAACAATTTCTGGAAATTTGAAGTCTACCATTTAGTGAAATGATCTTGCCATTCAAGATTAAAGGGAACCGCTCTAAACAACCAAGTGAGTAAAGTCTGCTATGGACGCCTTCTGGCAACGATCAATGTTCTCCAAAAACATCGTGGTTACATCCTATCATAAAACGATCTACTAAGTGCACTCTCCTCGTATTTCAACCCTTCTCTGCATGTTTAAATGATTCCCGAGGAGTAATCGTTAACATCTGGGATTTTAAATCCATTAAAGTTGACCATTCTATTCCCTCATGTTCAACCTACTGAGGATACCGTATTTGTATTTCTGTAGTGGCCGAGTGGTTAGCACGCTTGGCTATTGATCTAATGGGACCGGGTTCGAGCCCCCTGGTAAGGCATGGATGTGTGTTGTTTTTCTGCTGAGGTCCTGCCATCCTCTCAGATCTTCTACTATGGCATATAAACTGACAGGCTCCTGTCAGACCTCTGTGGCAAGCAGCTGCTTGAGGGGGTATTTAATTTTTAAAGTGTTTATCGCTTCCCCTTCGATTGGCTTTGTTTCCCACCCCCCTATGCAACTACTTCATGGCGATCACATCTCCATATCCCAGAACTTTAATTACTAAGAGGATCAATTCTGAATTCTACTCGGAGGCAAATTCTGGGCTGCATTGCTTGTTGTTGAAATAAAATTTAAAATGTGAATATGAGTTATATATATAATATAAAAATAAATACCCCTTCAAGCAGCTGCTTGCCACAGAGGTCTGATTACATCAATTATCCTGTAATTTATGTGCCATAGTAGAAGGTCTGAGAGGATGGCAGGACTCAGCAAAAAAACGACACATGCCTTACTCGGAGCTCGA
The DNA here is from genome assembly GCA_038380435.1 of Ryuthela nishihirai. Taxonomy (NCBI): domain Eukaryota; kingdom Metazoa; phylum Arthropoda; class Arachnida; order Araneae; family Heptathelidae; genus Ryuthela; species Ryuthela nishihirai. The sequence continues at coordinate 39,229,570 of JAWZYU010000011.1, read as the reverse complement.
ACCCAGATACTACAATTAGTAACCAAGCGCGCTAACCACTCGGTCACGGGACGGCGATGAAGATGAAACCAGAAAAAACGAAATCGATATTAATAAGGCAAAAACATACGAAAAATTTTCACAAGTCGGAAAATGTGTTGCGCCAAGCATCCCAACCCGCCCCTGTTTGGGTCTACTAACTCTTTATACAGAACATGAAAAAAGTATCCGAAGACAGCTTCGGATAGAAATGCCTTAAAATGTGTTTAACCTATATTTGCATGCGAACTGTTTGGAACATGAAATCATTCCTACACTTAGAAAATTAGGTAAATGCATAAAAACCAGCCCTAGTTCAATTTATGCTTCTTTAACAAATTATCCGCTTAGAGAATTGTCTCTCCTGATCTCATTGATCTGTATGCAAAAGGCATTTTAAGGAATCAGCCAAGAGTGTCTAATCACGAGATGAAATACTCCCATCTTCAACAAAAACCTCATTTAAATGATGATTGATAGTGTTCTCTTCATTAAGCGGCTCATATTATCTGCTTAGGGCCTAGACCTGCTGGTTTTTAGTGTAAATGCCAGCACGTGGCACTAAAGATTTCCGGTCCGGTGGAATAAAGAGAAGAATCAAGGGAGGGAAGGTTATTGCTGACATCGTGATTGGGTTGGGTTGTTTTACCTCTGAGCGGCACTTTTTTGCACACCATGGGCTAAATGGCCAGGTCACATGGACCCCGAAGGCTCAGAGAAGGTTGGGGGAGGGGACCCACTGGAACAGCTGTTGGGAGACAGATGGTAGCCTCCCGTCAAGGCCATCCAGCGTGTTCTTTAACGTGCACATTGTATGGCTTTCCCGCACACGGTGCCACAGCTTAACTTCCCATCCGACGGACGGCGGCCTTTCCAAGCCCATCGGTGTCCCCTACTGACCGTGGGCAGGGCGGGAATTTTGCGGAGATAAATCTCAACGCTGACCCAGCTGGAACTCGAACCTGGGAACTACAGATTACGAGCCTGGCGCGCTACCGATGAGCCACTCTCGCCCCAACATCGTGATAATATTGCATTTAAGTAGAGGCAACATTAAAATGTTTTTAATAGTTCTTCATGAGTAGTGAAGTCATCAGTACAAGGGTACTTTTTCTCTCTCTTGGTATCTGGGTATCCATATTTATGATGATTGAAATTCCCGCTTCATCGATGAATGGTGATTCACATTGATTGATTGATGAATTATATTCACAACAATAGAACGGCACAAGGGCAAAACGAAGTCCCTTTATTTTAGTTTATAAATAAGCCCATTAACCAAGTTTATAAATAAGCCGATCAAAACCAAAATAACGAAATGGAATTTCGATTATTTTCATGATTTCCGAATAATCGTTTGGTCTTGCTCTGGTTTCAAGTGACCTTGGAATGGTTGAATGATATGTAATTGGGTTATTGCCAGAATGACGGATCTTTCTGTCTGACCTTTTGATTTATTGCTCTTTCGTAACCATTGAATAGAGTTTCATTTATTGTTTTTATTCTGGAAAATTTTCGAAGATTTGGTAGTTCTTTCTGAAATGAGTTTCAGAAACTGGAAATCGAAACGGAAAATTTTCTTCTGAATATTTTCTTGAAATAAATTTCGTATCCCAATTCAGGTAAACTTTGAATCTCATAAATTTATCAAGTGTTTGTAGAAACTGGATAATTCGATAAACTTCAAAATCCAAATTGTACAGCTTTGAAACATCATGAAGTGATTAGAAAGATTATCTTCGAAAGGCAGTATCCGTCGGCTAGTATATTAAGTTCTGAATATGGGTAAGGGAGAGTTATACACTGCGCACAATAAAAAACACACTAAATGGACTTGTGAGGCTTTTCTATCCAATGAAATTTCTTTCTCACTCTGAGTCCTTGAGTCCTTGTGATTTGGCCATTTACGTCACTGCGTGAAAAAACGTGCATCTCGGAAGTAAAACAATCCAACACCTTTATTTGAGAGGAGTGGGGGTGGCTCAGTCGGTAGCGCGCCAGGCTCGTAATCTGTAGTTCCCAGGTTCGAGTCCCAGCTGGGTCAGCGTTGAGATTTATCTCCGCAAAAATTCCCCGCCCTGCCCACGGTCAGTAGGGGACACCGCTGGGCTTGGAAAGGCCGCCGTCCGTCGGATGGGACGTTAAGCCGTGGCCGTGTGCGGGAGAGCCATAACCTGAGCACGTTAAAGAACACGCTGGATGGCCTTGACGGGAGGCTACCATCTGTCTCCCAACAGCTGTTCCAGTGGGTTCCCAACCTTCTCTGAGCCTTCGGGGTCCATGTGACCTGGCCATTTAGCCCATGGTGTGCAAAAAAAGTACCGCTCAGAGGTAAAACAACCCAACCTTTATTGAGCTGCATCAAATATTCTGGACGGACTGCTGATGTATTTCAATGGTTTTCTTTCTTTGAAAAACAACAACAACTGATCTTCAGTTATTGCATGAAGAGGAAGGGGCGCCAGTGAATGGATTATGCGTCACAAAAATAATTTTCTTTCCGATAAATTTCGGTAATTGTTTCGCTTAAATCGCAACATTTTTTCGCTTAAATCGCAACATTGATCGCTTGAATCGCAACATTGTTCGTTATGCTTTCTTAGAATTTTTAAAAAAATATATATATATTTCTCCGATGATATTGTTTCTGCTGTATATGTATTTTTTTATCTGATTATGAAAATTTTTCTATGACGTTCAATCTTCAGATAACCTCATTTTCCTTTCATTCCAATAGATAAATAAATACCCCCTCAAGCAGCTGCTTGCCACAGAGGTCTGACAGGAACCTGTCAGTTTATATGTCATAGTAGAAGGTCTGAGAGGATGGCAGGCCCTCAACAAAAAAACGACACAAACAGCCATGTCTATACCTGGGGCTCGAACCCAGGTCCCTTAGATCAGTAGCCAAGCGCGCTAACCACTCGGCCATGGGACGGCAGAAATAAATACCCCCCTCAAGCAGCTGCTTGCCACAGAGGTCTGACAGGAGCCTGTCAGTTTATATGCCAAAGTAGAAGGTCTGAGAGGATGGCAGGACCTCAGCAGAAAAACGACACATAGTTGCTTTTCTGCTGACCGGCTTACAATGCCTTACCCGGGGCTCGAACCCAGGTCCCGTAGATAAATAGCCAAGCGCGCTAACCACTCGGCCATGGGACGGCTCAATCATTCCAATATACTGAAATAAATATATATTAACGTACAAAACGGTAAACTCACCTAATTTTTTTTTATTGTGGTTTTGTATTTTTAAATCCTCTGGGGCTTCATTATCCCTTCTGTATGATCCTGATTAAATCAGATTAATGAGAATTGTACCTCTAAATAGTGGCCTTAAGTAAGTGCCAAACTGGCCTATTTCTCAGACTGGCTCTAGACGGATGCTTAACTGGCTTATGCCTAAAATCGGCCCAAGTAAAGTGCTTATCTAGCCTATGAGCGATATTAGACACGTACCTGTCTGATCTAAACCTGAGATCAGCTCTTGTTAGGCTACAGCTTCAAAGACGGCGCTCCAGTACAGGCGGCAGTTTTTTGGGGAGGAGCGGCATTTTTGCAAAAAGAATAATGATTATAATTGCAATAAGTTTGGTCGAAGTAAGCACAACCAATTTTTTTTAACAGATGATTCTCGATTGCTTTTAAAAATGAAATTAAGTTTACTAAATTAATCATTAATATCTAAAATTAAACTTACAGAAAGGGGCGGTCCGAGTTCGCTCCAGCCGGCAAAATAGTTAGCACTTCGTTTTCCAGGAATTAAAGCTTGACGAATGTTCAGTCCTTTACAGCATAATAAGATTTTTCTGCTCTCCCATTCAGAAAGGAAACAGGAAGATTTTCTGTATCCATCCTCTAAACTGAGGCGCAAAGAATGACTTTCAGATCTATAAAAAATACGTCATTTTTGTTTATTTAAGATAACTCTCCATAATTTCGTATGACTCAATTATTTGCACAACAGGTGCATCAAACTGAAGGATACTTTTACTCAGTGTCAACTGTTTTGGGAACAGATCCATGTTAGATATGGTGGTGATTAGGCAGAGAGGTAAATCTTAAAGCAGGCATAGTTGGTACTCGAACGGGAATAAATAAAAAATAATACCTCCTCAAGCAGCTGCTTGCCACAGAGGTCGAACAAGAGCCTGTCAGTTTATATGCCATAGTAGAAGGTCTGAGAGGATGGCAGGACCTCAGCAGAAAAACGACACATACATCCACGCCTTAACCGGGGTTCGAACCAAGGTCCCTTAGATCAAGTAGCCAAGCGCGCTAACCACTCGGCCATGGGACGGCTACGAACGGGAATATCATTATTAAAAGATAAACTCCCTCCCTTAAACTGGCAGTTCCTCCTTTAATATTCCATTTTCATCACTCCGTGTATACTGAGTTAATGTTGTTGATAATTCAGGTTTAGATAGGTGAGATCGAGATATTTAATTTCCTTTCGGTCATATTGTCATAAAAAGCTTACTCAAAATATTTTTAAGCACTAAATTTTCTCCCCCTCCCTCTCTCCCTCTCTTATTGTCGTAATATAGGTTTGTTCTTAATAAAAAAAATCTGAACGTAGTTTTTTATTTCCATTTTGCTAAAAGTACACCCTTTCGAACTTTATTTTAAGGAACCAATGAAAATTCGCCATTATTGATGATTGTGCTTGTGTCCAAGGATGATTATCTTACCATTAAAGTCATTACAAAAAGAAAAACATCATTCAGGAAAAAAAAAGTTTTTTCCTCTTTTTTTACTGAAAATAAAATTTTGGAATCTTAAAAAAGACAAATTTCATATTTGAAATCGATATCCTTGGAATTCTCTTTCCACGTTTCGACAAATTCAAATCTCTAGTTAAATCATTGGTCACTATTGTTCCTCTAATAATACAGCTGTTGTTTTTTTTTCTGAGTGGAGTAACTGGGTAAGAGATTCATCGGACTCCTACTAGTAAATGGATCGAAACTTCACCTCAAGGCTAACAGCCTCTCCACCATACAGGAACCAAGGCTTAACTCGGTCCTTTCGAAGCCTATCGGTGTCCGCTTTCTCGTCGAAGGCAGAGAATGTGTTATTGGAGCAAATCCTAATGAGGACTCGAATCTTGGACCATCACTGCCAATTCCTGTCCTCTTACAATACAGCATGAGAATGTCCGTTTTTTTTTTTTTGTCTCATTTGGACATATGGGATAGAGAAGAATCCTAGAATCTGCTCCTAACTTTCAAGGCCTCCTCATGCGAGTATATGCCTTACTAAGATCGAAGTCACTGCCTCAGTTAGAGCTAACACAACACATAAAATTTGCCTTGCTACAACAGTCGCTAGCTCCCTAACCACTGTACCAGTTAAGGCGTATGCTAGTTGTAAAAAGATCTGTAGGCAGAAGCGAAACTACTTGTTTTGAGCAGAAGTCAACATCTTATCATATATGGTGGGGATAGGGTTGTCAGACGATCTTGCGTTCTCAATATATGTTCCGAGTCCTGTGCGAATTCCATGTGGGACGCTCTAATTCCAGGATATGGCTGAATCTGCGATCGCACTGCCGATCGTGTGAAGTGCAACTAGATCGAATTTGCTTAGAGATGAACCATGCTGACGATGCAATCTGTGCATCGCAAAACTGAATGATAAATGATGGGGCCGCCCTCTAATTCAAGTGTAGTGTCGTTCAACCAATTTCACTTAACTGTGGAAGGAGTGATCTTCATCGTTCGTGCATGAGCATCATGTGTCGACTCTAACCTATCAGCACAGAGATACGATGTTAGGACCTGGAAAGTATAATTGATATATTGAATTTGAATGAAAAAATTAATGGTAATAAACTATTTTGGGGGAATTTTGTTTGAAGAAAAAAAAAGATATTCAACATATTAGGTGGTACAACTTTAAATGAAAAATATATGAATTATTTTTAAGAAATTCATAATAAAAATATAAAAAAAATTTAGGCTATTTTTCCTTAAAAATTAAGTATATTGGGTTCTAACTCTTTTGTAGAGTGTGTGATTATTAAGAGTATGAATAGATTATCTGGGGAACTAATTAAACCTGAAATAATTATTTCGGCAAATTGTGAATCATCTGGTACAGGATTTTTTTAATTGGTGCAAATGATAAAAAAATAAGTTATTAGCTGCTTTTGAATCAAGAAAAAAAATATGCTCGTAGAAATGAATCGAATTATTTATTTTTCTTATTATATTAATATTAGTAATAATCAGAGACGGATCTTGGGAGGGGGGCTACGTCCAAGGGAGCCATGACCCCCCCCCCCCCACCCCCTTGAGAATGCTATTAAGGCTAATGAAGGCCAAAAATGATTTAACTTGAGCAAATTTCACCAAATTTTTGATGAATGTTTTAAAAACCTCTAAAACGAAGGGGAAAATGTTACATTGCAACGGATACCCTATGTATTTGCAAAAAAAAAAATCTCGAAAGATCTAAAAAAGTCCCTGACGCGGTAGAAACATTTCGCAGTTTCCGTAATCGACATGCAAAAATAAATTACAATCATAACATTTCACTTCAGCAACTGAAAATAAAATTTGTTATTCAGCGCTTTCATTTGACAAAAACAATATTTTCTGCTTACTTAAAAAAAACTGTTATGAATTGTTTTTAGAAGATGATTAAGGGAACAACGCACCTAGATCGATTTTCTTTACCGAAGTGAGAACAGTTGGTGGCTGTTGCGGGTGAACAGTGAGAAATTTCGAAACCTACAACTCATGTTCACTGCTCAAACAGAAACACTGGTTCATATTCTAACAACTGTACATGAAGTGCAAAAAATAACTGTAACTTTATTAAATTATTAGAATTTTCAGCCAAAGTTATATGGCTCTATTTAACATTTCGACTTCCAGAAGAGATGAAAGAATAATACAAGAACCAACAATAAAAAAATCGATGGCTCTCATATATAAATGTCGTATAAAAATAAATAAATACCCCCTCAAGCAGCTGCTTGCCACAGAGGTCTGACAGGAGCCTGTCAGTTTATACCACACAGTAGAAGATCTGAGAGGATGGCAGGACCTCAGCAGAAAACAACACGAACATCCATGCCTTACCCGGGGCTCGAACCCAGGTATATTGTGTGAAGAAAAATACCTAATGAAGAACAAATGCTGCAAATTTATGTGCTCAACATTTCTGTAAAATTTAAAAAATAAAAAATAAATACCCCCTCAAGCAGCTGCTTGCCACAGAGGTCAGACAGGAGCCTGTCAGTATATATGCCATAGTAGGTCTGTGAGGATGGCAGGACCTCAGCAGAAAAACAACACAAACGTCCATGCCTTATCCGGGGCTCGAAGCCAGGTCGATCAGTAGCCAAGCGTGCTAACCACTCGGCCACGGGACGGTAAGTTTCCTAAATTTATCCTGGAAAATCTCAAGGAAATAATGACATTCAAAGAAATAAAATCTTAAGCGGTTTATTTTAGTGACAATTAGAATGAATCGCTTACGATTTTATGATCTCGGATGATTAGCGGTTCATTCTAGTTATCACTAGAATGAGCCACTTACCATCCGTGATCATTATAGCGATTTCAAAATGTAATTGCTGTTAACAATTCTATTCGGAGTTGGGTTGTTTTATCTCTGCGTAGCATTTTTCTGCACAGAATGGGCTAAATGACCAGGTTACATGGACCCCAAAGGCTCAGAGCTGGGCATGAGAAGGAGATCCACTGAACAATTGTTAGGGACAGATGTAATCCTCCCATCAAGGCCATTCAGCATGTTCTTTAACGTTCTCTCTCATGCACACAGCGTCACTGCTTAACGTCCCATCAGTCGGACAACATTCATTCCGAGTCATCAGCATTTCTTTATTCCCAAGGAGCAGGGCGTCGATTCAACTATAATTATGTCTTTGTGGATGAACATTTTCAGCACACGTAACAACTGGGACTGGAACTTTTGGACTTTGGCAAGTCACAGAAATACTTATGCTTCTCTTCTTGGCAAGACTAAAGATCGAATGAATAGAACTTTATACGAATCAATATAACGAGATGGCTATATAGACTATATATATGATAACGCAGCGTTTGTCATTTCTTTTTAACTATGTTTTTAGTTCTATAAGCCCATTTGGGACTGGAATATGGAAACTGCAGATTACGAGCCTGGCGTGCTGCCTACTGAGCCAATCCCCTGATATATGGATGGAATACGCTAAATGAAAATTTAATAGCTTAATATCGGTATGAATTGTGTCTGACCAACAACTGGATGTATGGTTAACGTTAAATCTTTCTACCTTTATTTCTCATATTCAATAAAAAAAAAATCGGTTCGCATTCTGTTGCTCATATGTATTCCCAAAGACAGTTACTCTTTTACTGTAAATGGGTTGGGTTGGGTTGTTTTACCTCTGAGCGGCACTTTTTTGCACACCATGGGCTAAATGGTCAGGTCACATGGACCCCGAAGGCTCAGAGAAGGTTGGGGGAGGGGACCCACTGGAACAGCTGTTGGGAGACAGATGGTAGCCTCCCGTCAAGGCCATCCAGCGTGTTCTTTAACGGGCACAGGGTATGGCTCTCCCGCACACGGGGCCACGGCTTAACGTCTCATCCGACGGACGGCGGCCTTTCCAAGCCCATCGGTGTCCCCTACTGACCGTGGGCAGGGCGGGGAAATTTTGCGGAGATGAATCTCAACGCTGACCCAGCTGGGACTCGAACCTGGGAATACTGTAAATGGAACTTTCGGGATATCTGAAATTTGATGTTTTGCTTATAAGGGAGAATCCCTGTAAATTGAAGCAGTCAGAAGTTTAAAAGAAAATTAACGTCCAAACTGCTTTTTGGATTGGGTTGTTTTACCTCTGAGCGGCACTTTTTTTGCACACCATGGGCGAAATGGCCAGGCCACATAACCCCGAAAGCTGAGAGAAGGTTGGGGGAGGGGACCCACTGGAACAGCTGTTGGGAGACAGATGGCAGCCTCCCGTCAAGGCCATCCAGCGTGTTCTTTAACGTGCAAGGGTATGGCTCTCCCACACACGGGGCCACGGCTTAACGTCCCATCCGACGGACGGTGGCCTTTCCAAGCCCATCGGTGTCCCCTACTGACCGTGGGCAGGGCGGAGAGTTTTGCGGAGATAAATCTCAACGCTGAGTCCAAACTGCATTATTGCGAGATGTTCACTTTCATCTTACAAGAGATCACTGTTTGTTTTTGTTGGAAAGGCCACCGCCCGTCGGATGGGATATAAAGCAGTAGCGTTAATGTGCTGTAGAACCATACCCTGTGTATGTTAAAGAACACTCTATATAGCCTTGACGGGAATTTTCCTTCTGTCTCCTAAACAGATGTTCAGTGGATCCACTTCTTCCAATCTTCTCTGAGCCCTTGGAATCCTTGTTATCTGGTCATTTATCCCACTGTGTACAAAAAAAAGTGCCTCTCAGGTGGTAAAACAATCCACCTATTTTTTATGACAGTAAAACAAACTTCTAAAACTTAGTTCTTTTATTACAGTCAACGAAATTAAACAAAGAAACTTAATTCAGTAGTACTGCATTAAAATTTTTTTAGTTTGTTTCTTCAAATAACTATTCCATTTCTCATCGTTTAGTTGTTAGAGCTGTCTAATCGATCGCAATTTCTATGGTGATGAGACTCAATATAAAAAGAGACAAGTTTACTTTTTCTTTAGCTTTAAATCCCGTGGCCGAGTGAGTGATTAGCGCACTTGGCTGCTGATCTACGCCAGAGTTGTAGCCCCGGGTAAGGTATGGACGTTTGTGTTGTTTTTCTGCTGAGGGCCTGCCATCCTCACAGACCTTCTACTATGGCATATAAACTGGCAGGCTCCTGTCAGACCTCTGTGGCAAGCAGCTGCTTGAGGGGGTAAAAAATGCAATTTCTAGTCCACAAAGTGAAATTGTTAGAGGTTTGTTTTTCAGTCTGCAAGAAGTGCGCAATTATATGCTTTTTGGCAGCGCTGGTGAAATCTACTCCCAAAACGGCGAATGGATTATATGGCTTGGCTTCTTACTAAAAAGTTAAGAGTACATGTACAGTTTTTAGAAGCAGTGAAATAATTCTAGGGAAAAGTAATTCATTTTTGCCTTTGAACGGAGTGTAATTAATTTCGCTGAATGCCCTTTATTTTATGCACAATATTAACAAAAAATATTCTGTTCCTCCCACATTCGAATAAGTTTTTGCCCTGGCCAGACCTTCTACTGTGGCATATAAACTGACAGGCTCCTGTCAGACCTCTGTGGCAAGCAGCTGCTTGAGGGAATATTTATTTTATTTATTTTTTTATGTAAAAACTTCTGGCTAGTCAATTTTTCCGAATTTCCTCACTCCTACTTTTTGGCGTCGACATCCGATTATCCTATGAACAGGTAAAAGGAAATCTCAGCGCAGTTTTTCTACAAGTAGTAATTAAATACGATAGAATTTGCATTTTCTGCGATATTAAAATAGCAATAGAAACTTAACTTTGAAGCATTGTTACTGACAGTGTTCGTAAAAATTACAGTTTACGATTAATAATGCTTAATTCAGTCCTATTCCGTTTACCTTTGAAAGAATGAAAATATTGCACGAGTATTTTGCTTGATTGATAGAAGAAAGCAAAATAAAAAAAAATACCCTCTTAAGCTGCAAGGATTTGAAAAAATAATAATAAATAAATACCCCACCAAGCAGCTGCTTGCCACAGAGGTCTGACAGGAGCCTGTCAGTTTATATGCCACAGTAGAAGATCTGAGAGGATGGCAGGACCTCAGCAGAAAAACAACCCACATACATCCATGCCTTACCCGGGGCTCGAACCCAGGTCCCTTAGATCAGTAGCCAAGCGCGCTAACCACTCGGCCATGGGACAGGAGAAAGAAAAAATATTTGAAAAGATCAGTTCTAAATTTAGTAAGAAAATCTTTGAGAAATTGAGAAATTAAATAATAATAATAGTAAGTTGCTCTTAATTAACTTGATATCAGTAGGTATTGATCCAATGCTAGCCGAAATCTTATACAATTTCCTTAAGAATATTTCCCCCCCCCCCGAAAAAAAGCTGAGTTTGACACCCCTATGTGTTGAGCTTCGATGGGCCTATATACCGCCATAGACTACAACATTTTTATATGATTTTGATCTCACCAATATAAACTAACGTTCGACACAACGTCAGACTGTGCAGTTACTCGTTCAACTATATTTTCTTGTAACTAGCCCCGGATAAGGCATGGATGTTCGTGTTGTTTTTCTGTTGAGGTCCTGCCATCCTCTCAGAGCTTCTACTATGGCATATAAACTGACAGGCTCCTGTCAGACCTCTGTGGCAAGCAGCTGCTTGAGGGGTTATTTATTATTTTATTAGTCTAAACCATCTTGGCGATTCCTAACATTTGATTTTTTTTTTAATTTGTGATCAGGCCCACAAAGCTATTAGCAGGTTATTATAAAAGACCATACATACCATCCTAGACTCGAACCCGGATCCCAACAGTTTCAGTTTCATCACAAACTACTCCACTGCCCCACTGAAAGAGCAAAGCATCAATGTGCATGCGAGTCTACACAAATGCATTAGCGGTAACTTCATGAGATGAGGAGAAAATCTGTTATGGAGTAAATATGCTCTTTTCAGTGCCCTAAATTTTACAGCCGTCCCGTGGCCGAGTGATTAGCGCGCTTGGCTACTGATCGACCTGGCTTCGAGCCCCGGATAAGGCATGGACGTTTGTGTTGTTTTTCTGCTGAGGTCCTCACAGACCTTCTACTAATATAATAAATAAATACCCCCTCAAGCAGCTGCTTGCCACAGAGGTCTGACAGGAGCCTGTCAGTTTATATGCCATAGTAGGAGATCTGAGAGGATGACAGGACCTCAGCAGAAAAACACACGAACATCCATGCCTAAATCCGGGGCTCGAACCCAGATCCCATTAGATCAGTAGCCAAGCGTGCTAACCACTCGGCCACGGGACGGCCTTCTACTATGGCATATAAACTGACAGGCTCCTGTCTGACCTCTGTGGCAAGCAGCTGCTTGAGGGGGTATTTATTTTTTTATTTTTTAAATTTTACAGAAATGTTGAGCACATAAATTTTCAGCATTTGTTCTTCATTAGGTATTTTCCTTCACACAATATAGGTTCACCAAACAGTAAATTTTGCATTTCATTCTTAATCCACTGATTAAATTATTATATTTTCTCGATCAATTAAAAATTCAGCAGCTCTCTCCTCAATAATGGAGCAACTGCAAAAACCTTGTTTCGAAATAAATTGCTTTTTCAATTTGCAACAGAACAGTTATAAGTGATACAACATTTATTTAGTGAATACCTATTTAGTGTACAACAGATTTTGGAATGTGCACATGATACGGGAATACCTCCCGTATCATGATTTCCGTATTTGATTTCTTTTAATGTTTTCAGCCGAGTGGTTCTCGCGTTTGGCTACTGATCTACGGGACCTGGGTTCGAGCCCCGGGTAAGGCATGGATGTTCGTGTTGTTTTCTGCTGAGGTCCTGCCATCCTCTCAGATCTTCTACTATGGCATATAAACTGACAGGCTCCTGTCAGACCTCTGTGGCAAGCAGCTGCTTGAGGGGGTATTTATTTTATTTATTATAATGTTTTCAGACCTTTTCCTTACAGAGTTAATAAGGTACTTAAATATCAACTTCTCGTCATAAATGGATTTGTCACATTTTTTTTTCAGTCCATTTTTGCTGAGAGATGCTTAGTTTATATAAGGATTCGTATGTCATACTCAGAAATATCACATCTGATCATCCTATCAACAGAAAACAGCGAATCTCAGTGTACTTTTCTCTTTTCCTGTTAGGATGTACAAATTTATGAGGAAACTAAATTTTTCTGGCGAATCTCAGTGTACTTTTCTTTTTTCCTGTTAGGATGTACAAATTTAGGAGGAAAAAAACAGCTCGCTTGTTAGCTAAATATAGACCATCGATGCTTAAAAACGTATGGTAATTTATAAATTTTCTTTATACATTTATTTAACATATTGAAATCCACTGCTTCGTGAACCAACTAGTGTGCAAAAAAAATCCAGTGAAGCTCATTGATTATGTAAAATGTTCTTTTCATTTAAAAGCTTTACTCATCGCAGTGAAATTTATATGGATTTTTTTTTATCTATAGGGTAAAAAAAGGTTACTGCATTGATAGCACTTGAACCTCTCAGAAAAAACTGATTAGTTGATTTTTTTTCCACAGCTTTGTAGTAATATTCATGGATAAAAAAAATGTGTCATTTTAGTTTTCTCCTTTTACTCTGGCACTTTGATACACTGACAAATGATTCGTTTTTAATTTTATATCTTTCCGGGGTAAAAAAATAAGCGACGTAAAAAATTGAATGAGGAGAGTTGGAAAAAAATAATGTGAAAGGCCCCCATGTCGACTTACGTAACTCTTACCTTGGGACAAAAAAAAAACACCAGAAAGACTAAAAACAAGTTCTTCTCATGTTACGAAACGTAAAGGACCCCGAGTTGGAACCAAAGTCAAATGTTGACAAAAGGACACCGTTCGCACAAAGGCTATTTCTTCTTAAGGGGCTTTAAGGGGCAAGGGAACCGTAAAGGCAACTGGAGAGGTTCCTCTTCAATGGAGAAGAAAGCCGCAAAGCGAGGCTTGACTTTGGAAACTCGCGACTCGACATCGACTAAAAGCGAACTATTGAAGGAAAAGCGGCGTGTTTTTCAAGAGGTGGACAATAGTGGAAAGGGAAAGGAGGGCGACAAAAGGGACATGGCACAATGTCCGCCGCCATGGTCGTGTGTGTGCGTGTCAAGAGACAGGCGAACAAGAGGAGCTGGAGTGTCCCGTCGCGCGCCTTTGGCCGCTGAATAATCGGCCAGAAGAGGAACTAGCAGAAGAACAACAAGAGCGGGAAGGAGCAAAAAAGAGCGACGCTTCAGATTTCGGTCGAGAGGCTATCGAATCGAGCGCAGCGGAACTAATCGCTGGAGGAGCAGGGTCGAAAGCGATCCCGTGTGCGGGTACAAAACATCCTTTCATGGAGCCGTGGTCCGCGCTGCCGCCGAGTTCAAGAGGGGGAGAGGTTGTACTTACGGTTGGGCCTGGCTTGTCCACGGCTTCGTGCCCCGCCTGTGACCACGGCTCGTCTCGACGTGGCCACGGCCTCGATGGCTGACTGACAGACGCTGGAGAATGCTGATTGGTCGACTGCTGCCGGCGATGGGGAGAGGCGGACGTGGTCCAACGGCGGCTCTCGCTGGCACGCACGAGGGGGAGAACCAATAGGTGTGACCCAACTTGTTTCAGCCGCGCCAACGCCGACCACTTGGCAGCGAGGCCGCCATCACTGTGGAGGGAAAGCTCAGGTGCGCGCGAAGCCACAGAAGTCACCTCTGCGCTGATGTTGGTGTTGTTTTTAAGGATCTTGTCAGCCTGCCCCCCACCTACCACCACCTCCCCTCCTTCACGAGATTGGTAGCCATGATTGTAAAGCCTCCGGAGCGCTAAGAAGTGACCAGCAAACTCTGCGACGGTGAAGAGTGCTCAAGCCAAGAACGTACGTGCAAGTGTGTGTGCGTGTGCCCCAAGCGGAGACTCCCTGAGTGCGTTGTTTTGTGCGTTGCCGCCCGCCGCCTGCAGGCTTTCCCATGGACGTACCACGGCCACCGCATTAAGGCCACAGCAATGCCGCGGCCCGGTCGCAATACATACGGCGACCAGAAGCCTCCGTACTCCTATATTTCTCTTACTTTTATGGCCATCCAGAGCTCGACGGAAAAAATGCTCACTCTTAGTGATATCTACAAGTTCATCATGGACAGATTTCCGTACTACCGCAAGAACACGCAGCGGTGGCAGAACAGTTTGAGACATAATTTATCGTTTAATGACTGTTTCATCAAGATCCCTAGGCGGCCTGACAGGCCAGGTAAAGGCAGTTACTGGGCCCTGCATCCGGCGTGTGGTGACATGTTCGAGAACGGAAGTTTCCTTAGGAGGAGGAAGCGGTTTAAGTTGCCGAAGCAGCTGAAAGATGCCACTGCAGCTGCTCTGGCTGAACTGAAGCAGATCGAAACGGCAACCCAAAACGCAGTCCAAGAGCAAGCTAAGATGAGGCTGACAGCTCTAGCTGCTGCCCCCAGTCATTTGCAGCCTCTGAGCGACAATCTTCTTTCCTCTGCGACCACCTACAAGCAGCCTTTCACTATCGAAAACCTCATCGGGCCGGATTTGAAGAACGCTGCACTTCCCCCTCCACCGATGCCAGGACAGCCGATGATACCGCAGCCGATGCTACCCAGGTCACTAGCAACTTTCGGGTCTCTATCGATGGGAACGTGGCATCCGACTTACACATCGGCAGGGATGACCTTTACCCCCGCCGCCGGACTACCGAGCCCGGACTTTCCTCATCTGTTCGGCACAGCTGTGACAGCGCACTCAAAGCCCCATCCGACGGCGACCAGTGTGTTCAGCCTGCCGCTTCATGGTATGCATCGGGGCTTGTCCGGACAGGTGCCGTTCTCTCTTCCGTCGCTACCCATCCGGCCTACCTTCATCCCGGCATTCCCGTCTCTGCCCGACCACGGTCTGCTCGGCGCTGCTGTACTCCCATCCCTCACGTGTTCCACATGTTCGCCGCCAGCTAGGGTAGATTCCGTGTCCAGCGATGTGTCGTCCAAGTCATTAGACGTAGTTTCGGACGATTCCTCTAAATAACCTTTTCCAGCTCTAAACTGTTCCTCGAACTGGGATGACTGTTGTGTTATCTTCAAAGTGCACTGTAGACCAGTGTTAACTTTTTGAGACTGGACTAAATGACTGATTAATCGCCATCTCCATCATCATCTCCCATTTATCACGAAGCATCTTCATCTGCAACGTGTCCAAGACAGCAGGCGCTGAGTGTACAGGTTCAAGGTAAACTGTTCTGTTTTCCCACCTCAAGTGTCAGTGCTAGTTCTCAATGTAAGCGACCAACTCTACTGCCCAGCCTGTTAATAATACTCCGAAGGACGAATTAGGCTAACTCTGGATGTAGAGGGGCACACACATATGTGAATGTAAATATTTTGATTCCATTTGAAGCTTTTACTCACCATTGCGAAAATTCACTTGAGAAAAAAGCATTTTGCCAATTGCCGTTAGGTGTGTCACATATGTGAGTGCTCTGATACACATTGTGTGTAGATTAAATTCAATTTTTTTTTTGTATGGATGGCTGTGGCAATTATTCACCTAAAAGCCGAACAAACTTTCTATCAAGAAACATAAAAGTGCTTTTTGACGCTTACTGTATAAGGTTTTTCCACCTTAAGTTATAAGTAGTTTAGATGTAAGCAAAAAGGCCACACAACAGGTTTGAGCCGACGACAGCTGATCTGCTGGTGGCTAGCAAATCAGTTGTCTCCCAGTATTTCCGATGACTGTTTTGAAGAGTTCCTGTGGTAGAATTCTGTCCCTATTCTGCCTAAATACTCAGAGACTAAAAAACAATGTATGTATGTATGTATTTGTATATACATGAGAGTGATTTGTATGAATACCAGAATGACTGAGCTGAAACTGAGAGGGATGAGAGATTAACCTGAAAAAAACCATTTACTAAGAAATGATAACTTTGCTCTCTTTCATTCTAAAACTAATATGTCATAGTCGTATTTATTCGCACTTCAAAAATTTTCGTAAAATTATTCTTAAGTTTCTAAATGCATTTTATGATATTTCATTTGTTTGACCTTTTACGCTGTCCAGTATTCTGCATGCTCGTTTGTTATGGGGATATTTTTATCACATCGAGAACAAAATGCCATAGTGCTCACACATAGGTAGTAAGTTTAGATTGTCGTGATAGCTTCTCATGATAAGCTCTAGGACCAATTTCAAAGGATAATTCTAAATAAATTTTACTATTTTTTATTCTATAAATATGATTCTAAAACATACCCATTTGCGTTCTAATAATAAATATAATAATTAATAGATATAGAATGTTTTTTATTATCCCATGCTTTCAATTGAATGAATTTAAAAAAAAAAGAAATCACCGTTTTAAATGTTAAAACGCCTCAGGTAACTTATTGTCACAATGAACTAATTATAATTATAATAGAATATTAACATTTCGAATAATAGAAAACAATTGCTAAAGTGTGCACCATTACCCAGAACAGAATGGGAGACATCTATTTCAAATACAGAAATTTTAATATTACTTTATATAGGGTACATCAGGAAAACGAATGAAACGATGATAGAAAAAACTGGTGATACTCAACATTTTCTTAAAAGATAATAAAAAAAACCAAGTAAATAGTTTAAATGCATCCATGTTCTTCAATACATACCTTTAGCAGTTAGTCACGTTAAAGTTATGGTTCAACCAAGAAAATCTGACTTGTTTTACCTGAAATAAATATTTCTTATTTGCACTATATATTTATTTTAGTTTCTTTTTTTAAAAACTCTCGCGTATCGCAACAATCAGAGAGAAGAAAACATGTTGGATTTTATCTTCAAAGATTTTGATGTTTTCAATTGTTTACTCTCCATGGAGGTGTTATTTTTCCGCTTTGCAAATCAAGTAGCTGGCAGGTTCCAGTTGATTATTTATTTAAGACATATCATGCTTCTTAGGTTTCGTAAAACATTTCTTTATTTAACACGGAATAGCCTTAAAAGGTCATTTATCGTACCAGATTAGTTCATTGTGTTCTTAGAATACCGAACTTGTCCTTATTATACCTCGAAGTTTTTTAAAGTACTTTTTACGAAATGCTACATTGATTAATACTAAAGTAATTCGATTCGATGATGCACCTTTTAATAGTTTCTTTTGTTTTTAATATTGATTAGTTTCTAACCAAAGCTTTCTTTAATTTTTAATTAATTAGTTTTTAACCAATGCTTTTTTTTTAATTTTTTCCTATGGATTATAATTAAAAGAAATCAACAGAAACAATTTAGTTATTCTTTCTAAAATAAGAAAAGCAATATGGTGTCAGATTATGGATAATTTAAAAATAGTTGCTGGAAATGCTAAATCTGCTAAAGTTTAAAATTAAAATGATATTTCTCTTAATCTGTTATACTTAAGTATTTTTTTTTTAATTTAGGATTATCTGATGATATTTATAATGCTTCCCATCAGCAAGTTCAAGTAAAAGTGATTTTTTATTCAAATTGTTAGCATACGGCAAGAAAAAAGTTTTAAGAAACCTTCAAATTTCGATCTTGTTACTAATAGCTGTGACCTATCTTTTTAAGATTTGGATCAAATAAACAAAATTTTAAGTGTTTCGTAAAACTTAGAGTGTAAAATGAAAATACTAAATAGCAGCTGAAAGAAAAATTACCTTATGATACAATGAAAGTTTCTATGCAAAACAAAAGCATCCTGAGCAAAATTTTCCATTTATATCTTACTGATTAGCATTTAAACATTCAGTTAAATGCTTATGTGTTTTCGTTTGCTCTTTTTTAATGCTCTTGTGTTCTCGTTTGCTCTTTTTTAATACTCTTGTGCTTTCGTTTGCATATGCTATAGGGTAATAATAATTAACCTTACTCTGAATGCTTTGCGTTGTCAGATATTGTTGCCACTTTTTTAACGTGTGTTTCAGAAATATTCTCAGCACAAAAACTAAATCTACTAAAATTGAGATTGAATTTAAGTTGGAATCGATTTAGTTCATATATCTTTTGGATCGTTTCTTGAATATAGCTAATATAAGAAAAACCCTTTCCCATTTTTGTAACTTTGATGACCAAACTTTTTATCTTTATTCAGGCCACTTTAATTTCAATCATTTTTATTTAAAAAAAACAAATTATTAGCCACATTCTTTAACCTTAAATGAAACACAATAATTTTTCTTTTGAAATAAGAATCGAAACTAAACTCTATTATCTAACCATTCGACTCAGACATGCTTGAAATATGTCAATTGTGTTAAAATAGCGCAATAAACAACAGAAATTATACCCAACATAACTTTTTCTAAAATGCAATTTATGAATTATATCTAATATTATGCGATTTGAATATCCACTGATAAAATAGAAGGTGTTTTGGTTTTGCAAGGATTGCGAATATTCCAAGGAAATAATTTTGAAATAAATCAAAATAATTTATTTTTAAGAAACGACAGTCGAAAAAAGAGAGTAATATTACTTACTAAGTTTTTGCTCAAATTTTGTCATAATTTTTTGTTAGTTTTGTACTTTTTGACAGCCGTTTGATTTAGTATATTTCATTGCATTGATTCCTTTAAAAGTACTATTTTTCTTCTATCAGAGTTTCTCGAAATCAATTTTTTTTAAATGATAAAATAATTCTAAGCCATTTTCGGCAATTGCCGATGTAAGCAAAATTAAAAACAAAACCCCGAAAAAGCTAAATTATTGACTTTTTATCCCCTAAATATTCAGGCATAATTTTCAGATCTGAACGATATAAAAAGGGCAGGTGACGGAAGAAAATTAACGGCAAATTATTTCCGTCATATTGTTATAATAAAAACGGAAATTCACATCACTTTATAAAATGTAAAAAAAAACAACTGAATCTTGAAATTTGAGCAAGAAAAATAAGTTTTATATTTAATTCAATGTGGAAATTAGTTGATATCGGAGCAACAAAGAGATAGAGACCTATGAAATGATTTTTGATTACTGAAGAAATTGTTTCCATTTTTGACACAATGATTGTTTTTATTCTATTAAATAAGAATAAAACGGCTGTTTCGGTATAAAATTCTGTTCAGAAGTCGCATTAAAATGTGTTAAAAATTCTTCAAAATTCCAGTGTTGGAATATTCTCGCGTTGTAAAAACGACGCCTAGTTAATTTTTCTATTTTGTACTATGTTAACTTAAGTTTAAATTTGGTCTTTAATCGCATTTCAAGCTCATTTTCCGAAATATAATTTGTTTAAATACTTAGTTCAAAATCATATACACGTCTATACATGTATAATTTATTCTACTTCTGGACTCAATTTACATGTCAAGAGAAACAAATACAGAAACAATTTTTAAGATTTTTTTTCTGTGTTCAAAAACACATTTATTGATTAAATTCTGTAGTTTATTAATTGCGAACAAAAGCTTGTAACTTAACTTTTTTGCTGCTTTAAAATAGCAAATTTATCATTTCACTTTCTCATTCTACTTTGTAATGGATGATAAAAAAAATGACAGAAGAGAGAGTGCGTGAAAAAAAGAGAGAGAAAAAAAAATGTGATGATTATGTAAAGATCGGGAGAGAATGAAAGAACGAATGGTCCTGGACCCACAGCTCTGCTGCTGCAGAGCTGACTCCTAAATCCTGTTGTACGTTCTCTGTATATTATGACTGCGAAAAGCCTCCAAATGTACATAATGTTCACAAACTGATATGTATAATAAAACAATTCTGTTTTTGCCACTAGGAATGAAATCCGAGCCTCTTTTTAAAAAAAAAACATGTTGTCAATGTCTATGAAAGAATATTACACTGGGGGAAAAAAGTTACTCAAAAATCAGCTGCAACCATTTCAGAAGTTTCAGAATTTTGAGAATTTGAGCGTGTCTTTATTCACGTTTTTTATAGAAGTGCTCAAACTTAAGGAGTTACTTATTTCCTTTTATTAGCAATACGAAAACAATAGGTAAGAAAAGCAAACAGCTTCATGGGAGTCATCAGGGGAGAAGGATGGGGCTAGACGAAAAAGCATTTCACTTTTAGAGATTTGTAGCAACTTTAAAATCATGTCGTTAATATTTTTGATTATGGGACACATGTAAAGCAAAATTCCCCCTCCAACGAAATGCTTTTGCCAACTCCCATGAAGAGATTGCGGATTTTCTTTCCTCAGCGAGCGGTATTTTTTCTCCAGCAATGATCACATAAATATTTCTTTTGCACAGACTTCGTTATTTTCAGTGAAAAACGTTGTTGAGGTCAGTGTTATTGAAAATTTTCTGCTCAATTCGAAATCTAAATTGGTTTATTTACAATACCATAAGGATCATAGAGAAGATGCATGGTACCGAACGTTTGCAAGAGAAAACTGACCGCAGAATTCAATGTAGGATTGCGAGCTTAAAAACTACTGAATGGCAGTAAGATTAACAAATCATATCATCTTAAGAGAATGTTAGAGTTGTTTACCAAACACAAAATCATGAAATAGTAAGAAAAGACTGCAGTGTCTTCTGAAGAAAAAAAAGTTGATCGCGAAATTGATTTGAACGTGAAATGAATAACAGGAGAGAAAATCAATCTGATTTCAGATTAATACAGAATAATTATTATCGAGTATTTACTGATACTCGAAAAAGTATTTTTGCAGATTACATTCTCCCCCCCCCCCCCCCCGATTTAATTTTTTGATTAAGAGTAATGTTAGAACGAGAAAAATTTCGCATTTCCATTATTTTCTATTTATTTCTTAGTTTTAAAACAAGGAACAGATTTAAACTCTGGGAAATATTATTAACTGAGAACATCCAAAGATAAAATTTAAGGAAATCAGCTAGAACACAATTTTATGATCAGTTGATTACAATAACTTTCACTAATCAGTTTCACGGTTTACAGTTAAGGTCATTATTATGCTGTTTCAGTTTTTTTTTTCTAGCATTTTCTCATGTTTTTCCGAAATGTCTGTGACAATGGATGAAGGTATATCTAGGCATACGTTACAAGATATTGAAATGAAGCTTTAATTATAGTGTCAACAAAAGGGAGCAAAACATGTTTCTATGTTACCTTTTGAGAAGTTGGCATAAGCCCTCACTACCATTTCCCATCCTACTCTCTAAAAATTGTGCGAACCAAACATTTGCTATGCAACATGAAATATACATTGCAAATTACCAAACATAACCCGGAAAAAATAAACCTTGTCCGAAATGTAATCATATATCAAAATTGAATTTGGCTTCAGTTTTGGCTTTTTCATTTTAATGTGTTGGGATAATTTTTAAATTATTTTTGTCAGCTTTTATTTCAATTGCATTTTGTTGTAAAGTAAAATTAAAGAGATCTGTGCAAAAGTGTATTAATATCGAAAATAATGAGCACTCCATTTCATCAAAAACAACAACAAAACTGCAGTTAATTTTGAATTCTATTGTGTTTATTATAGAATGGAAACAATATTTTTCCAAGAATTTTTACCAAGGGTTTTAGGCTTATAAAGTGGCTGGGGAAATCCACTCGTCAAATGAGTGAATTTTCTGGCATGGCTTATTACTTTTAAAGCTAAGAAAAATGACAATAGTACAGTATTTCCAGGTAAAAGAAAATAATTTTCCTTTGAACGCAGTGTCATTAATTTCGCTGCGTGGTCTTCTTTAAATGCACATAAAAGCAAGAAAACACGTATTTGTTTTATCCTCTCCCACACTGAGAATATGCCTTTGCTCTGGTTTGTGGTAAAAAATGCTGACTTGTCAGATTTTTCCGAATTTGCCCTGCCCTGCTTATAACATTCTGCAGAACAATAATAAAACATTTTAAAAGAAAATAAAATAGTGAGAAAAAAAAAACAAAATTAAAGCTTCCAGAAAGAAACTATAATTTACAAAGTGACGAATTAAATTTAAATAGTTTCAAATGTTGATGAACAAAAACTAATGGCATTTTTTAATAAAGAAATTTGTGTGGTGATTCTGCGACCTAGAGGTTGGCTTCTACGTGGCTGAGGAGAAAAGGTACCTTGGTTCGATTCCCATAAAGGGGAAGAATGCTTTTATTGAACTTCTACTCTAGTCTTGCATACCTTCGCTATTTCATGGTAGGATTTTTTAATATTTTTTTTAAAAGGGAAAGAGTTACTCCCATACAAAAAAAGGACAGAGGTAACATACAAGCCACATTAGACTTGTTCTGGTTTCTCATACAGCATACAAACTTTTACACAAGGACACTTCAGCTGGATTAGTAGTCAGTCAAGACCAAGGAGGAGGGCTAAAATACAGATATTTTTGAAGAAAAAAAATACACTATCCCTGCTATATCCGGGACTCATTTATAAACCTACGATTCAAGTGGACAGTCTGAAAAGAAATTATTTTTTTCAAATTTGTTTATATGGCATAAAGCAATTAAAAATACCTTTTTTTTATCTCCTTTTTTTTTGGAAATAAAGAACTTGTCTCATAAAATTCTTTATTCTGATAATGCTAATTTAGAATGAAATAAATTTTACCCAGGAGGAAAAGAAATTTGAAGAATTAAATAAATCGGTTGATAATT
The DNA here is from genome assembly GCA_038380435.1 of Ryuthela nishihirai. Lineage (NCBI taxonomy): Eukaryota > Metazoa > Arthropoda > Arachnida > Araneae > Heptathelidae > Ryuthela > Ryuthela nishihirai. The sequence goes on along the minus strand of JAWZYU010000011.1, from coordinate 39,206,293 downwards.
AATGGACCGAAATTCTTCAAATCCTATTCCCCAGCTCGAAAAAGAAAGGTTTCCTGTCACAACGGTAAAGAATATCCACATACGGAAAGCTAAAGGGAATGAGAATGGTTTCTAGAGGGAAGAATTTATTTGCACGAAAGGCTGTTAGAAATATCCACCATTAATCAATAATGTTCTTTCAACGAAAATTCGTTTTTTTTTATGCACATATCTAAAATTCATTCTAGCATTGGATAAAATAAATAAGACGAATTTCGAGTAGTTAGCGTTCTTTTCTACAAAATAGACTTGAATTCGAGTCCCAGATAACGCAAGGTTGAATGTTTTTCGATTGTATCTCGCCTTTCCCACACATTTTCTCTTTTAACATATTATACTGAGTGGCTCTTGTTCTATTATACTTCGTGGCAGACAGCTGCTTGAGGAATAATTGATATTTTTTAAATTAAAAATAAAAATTATAATAATGGCTAATATTATAACTCCACTTTCGAACAAAGATGTACTTGAGGGGAAAAAAATCATCATCTGATATTGATAGCTGTATATCAACATTTAATTAAAGTTATTTATTTACTTTAAATAAAAGATAACTGCTATCTATGTATTGTACAATACAGAGAGTCGGCGGCTTAATACTTTTAGAAACTGAAGATGAAAATAACAATTGTTCGGCCCTTCATTTACTACTTTCTCTTAGTAGTAATATTATGTATAATAACCTAAAGTGTGGCCCTCCTTTAATCATAGGGGCTAGTGCACCCAAACTCTGCACTTTTTACGAACAGAAGAACCTTTGTTGAACTTTTGTTTTTAGAGGAAATTCATGACACATTTTAAGGATTCATAATAGAGATATATGGGATTCAGAATATTACCTTTTTCTTACAATTTCGTGATATCTATTAGCATCTCATATTCTATTAGCCTTTTCATTTCTGTTAGATTCATGGGCAATAACTAGTTTCTAAAAAGCAAAAATGATGTTCAAATGCTTATCAATTCCTTAAAGAGGATTACATCACGAATTTCACACGGAATTAATATACCGAAAGTGAAAGAACGAATTTCCAAATTTCTTCTTTGAAAGTTGTCTTGACATTCCGCCTATATTTCAATTTTTTTTAAACTTAAAATTTTCTCTAAATGTATTTAAGTCACAGAGCAATGAAATATAGCATGTTTTAATCTTATACCACTGAGATTTCTCGTCGTCCAGTAGAATGTTCACTGATCGCCTAGGCCTGAATTTTAAACCATGGTAGCTTAGAATGATTGTGTGTTTGAATAAGAAATCTATAGGTTTAAAAAAAATTATAATTTCTAGATTTCTCCATCTAATTCTGTATGAGTACAAAAACATATCAAGAACGAAAATATTTCCTGTAGATCTCCCCTTCAATAATTAATTTTCGACACAGAACTTGAAGTGTGTTTCAGAAAAATGTTTCGGTTTCAAACTCAAGAAGTTCAGTGTCAGAAAAAATCTGAAATGCACTTTCAGCCATCAAATCAATGTTCGCCGGTAAGGAAATGATAAAATGAGCATTAAATGAAATCAGTTTTACACAGAATAGATCATTTGTGTAACATCAGCTTATTCGTAATTTCACATGATAGACTTGTTATTGCTGACATGGTTGTCAAAAGGCTTAATAAGAGATTTTTAAGGAAATAAAGAAACAACTACTCTGCTATCGCAGAAGTTCTAAATTTTTTAAACGTAAGAAATGTTACTTTATTTAAAGAGGGATGTGCTGAAGGCAGTTTGTCCATTTCACGCAGTACAGATAATTTAAATATGCGTGCAAAATTTCACACTCTACCGGTGTTTTAAAGATTTAACCAAGACCACATAATTTAATTCCATTTTAAAATTTGAATGCACTCTCAGTTTTCAAATAATCTTTTTTCGCCGAATCTTTATACTTACATAATAAATATCTCTTGCCTTAAATGGTAGCGTTAGAGGTCTTTCGACTTCGGTGGAAGTCATCTTCAGTAAGCGAGCTTCTTCTGAAGGAAAAATTCGCCAAATATTTCTGAGCAGCAATTGTTTCATTTGGTCGTGAAAGCCAACTCTGATAAGATGTTTTTTTTTGCCCAACTCATTCTCGTTCTTTTATCATTTCTCTTACTTTTGGACGAAGATGCTAAATAGATTGGGTGCCGCACTCAAGGAATAAAGGGATGCTATCATCATCAAATTGCAGTGCCCTATTTCTTGTTTAGCTAGTGGCTGTAAATTGATGCATTAATGCTGCATGTTATTGAGAGCTCTTAAATCATTCGTAGTCTTCCTCTTGTCTTTATCAAAGGTCGCACATAATCTTAAATTTATCCTTAACAATTCTGAAAATAGTGAAGTTAAGTAATTGGTTTAATTTCTTATCACGTTATTGGGGCGGAGGTGGCTCAGTCGGTAGCGTACCAGACTCGTAATCTGTAGTTCCCAGGTTCGAGTCCCAGCTGGGTCAGCGTTGAGATTTATCTCCGCAAAATTCCCCGCCCTGCCCACGGTCAGTAGGGGACACCGATGGGCTTGGAAAGGCCGCCGTCCGTCGGATGGGACGTTAAGCCGTGGCCCGGTGTGCGGGAGAGCCATACCCTGTGCACGTTAAAGAACACGCTGGATGGCCTTGACGGGGGGCTACCATCTGTCTCCCAACAGCTGTTCCAGTGGGTCCCCTCCCCCAACCTTCTCTGAGACTTCGGGGTCCATGTGACCAGGCCATTTAGCCCATGTGTGCAAAAAAGTGCCGCTCAGAGGTAAAGCAACCCAACCCAATCTTATCACGTTATTATTCGGTTTGTGTATAATGGTTTTTGATGTTCGTCCTCTCTCTCTTTAGGTAAGTAGTTCTGTAGGCCTATTGTTTTTTTTTTTCTAAGTGTCTGGCAAAGTGAATGGAAAGATAATTTTGAAGCTTTGTCATTTGTAAATAAATTTCTTGTGGAAAAATAAGACTGCAAATAAGTTAAAGTTCTAGATAAAATCTAAATAAATTTTGACCTTAATTTTGTTAATCTTGACTCTTTCACATATGTGACTGGAAATCAGTATTTAAAGCTTTCTAACTTTAAAATAAGCTTTTTAAGAAAAAAATGGAACTGGAAATAAATTGAAGGAATTAAATTTTTTTATCTAAATCTCCATTTTTAACAATGGTCGTTAAATATTTAGAGTCGTGGAAGCTGAAATGCTTAACATCAATGTTGCTAGTAATAAAACTTTACTTGAAAAGTTAATTAAAATGCAATAAGAATAGCAAATCATGCTCTAAAATAAATGTATTTTTAAAAGATTGTGTAAAGGTACTTTCAATTTTCGTTAATTTTAAACAAAGTGGGTGGAAATGGACATTATTAAATTTCGTAAAAGAGGACCAGTGTAAATGGCAGTGTCGTATATCTTTCATGTCCCACTAGCGAAATTTTGCTTAAGAAAGCTTATTCCAAAAGTTAGAAATCTCGGAACTTATTTTTCTTCACAAATCATGAAAGTGTCTCAGTACTTTCGATAATATAGTGTATAGCAAAACATTAACTATTACAAAGAACAACATCGTACCGAAGATAATGTTTAATTGTAGAACTAATTAAAGTAATAGTCATATAGTAGTTAATGAGTTTGTTTTAGTTCCCGTCAGTTTTAGAGCAATTTCTTTGGAACAAAGATTCTGGAAAATGTTACATTTTTTCGCATCATTTTATTGTTTAGTGAATATTGCTTGAAAAACTAAGATTTTATTCATTATAACTTCAAACTCTGACATCATTTTCTCACGAAAACTTATTTAAATGTTATATTGCTTCTAATTCGGCTATCAATTGATTTAATGTAGAAATATGCAGACACTTTGATATGCATGCAAAGCGAAACATTGTATGTATTACTCGAAGAGGAGTGAAATCTTTATAAGAATTTTTTTTATCAAAACCACGATTATTAAATACGTAGAAAAAGCAAGAACAACCTTTAACGTTTCATAAGAAAATCTATTGAACTAGAAAGAAGAAGTATCTCTACTTCTTGGAATTGTTTTTCCCCCATGATATACCCACTTTGCTCTCTTTTACAGCAAACAGTAATAATGGTTAGAGTTAAAACAATCCGATTTCCGTAAATGCAAATTGAAACGTAATATAAATAATAATATTTTTTTTCTGAGGCATCCACTGAGGTCTGACAGGAATATTTCGGTGAAATACATCTATGAGTCCTCTGCGGAAAAACAACACAAATATCCACGCCTTATGAAGGATTCGAACCAGCTATACTCTGTAACCAAGCGCGCTAACCATTCAGTTGCTGGGAATATTATAAATATGATTTCACTATTACACATTGTTAAGATATGAATGCATGAATGTTGCAATGGAAGTAGCATAATCGCATAAGGAACGTAGAAAAAAAAATCCAAAGTAATAGGAATTGTTATCAAATGAATGTTAATGTTTCTCATCATTTGCACAGAATAGAATCTTTGTAGTTGTTAGGCCAACTGGGAAGTAATTGTTTCATGAGAGCATTTATATTTTATTTTCTGTTTATAAATGCAATCAGTATCGAAATACTTCCACATTATGTGAATGAAGAATGATATTAAAAAGTTTCTTAACTTTCCAAATAAGTTTTTTTTTAACCGAAAAACGTTACTGGACATAATTTAAAATCTCAGCCAAAGTTTATCCGAATCTTGATTCCCCCCCCCCCCGTGATATTTGTTTAATATCGCCGGAAAATTGTTAAATATTCCGCGTCAATAATTTTATTAATATATTAAAAGACTAGTGGAAGCCAAAACATTTAAGAATAGCTTTGATGTTCATAAGAATTTAACTCAAAATTATTTGAAATAAATATAATAACCATTTTAACAAAATGGTCGTAAGATGAAACGAAATTTTAGCAGTTGCCTACTGAGTTTTTCAGTTTTCATCAATTTTAGCAGTTGCCTACTGAGTTTTTCAGTTTTCATCAATTTTAGCAGTTGCCTACTGAGTTTTTCAGTTTTCATCAATTTTAACGAAAAACCTTTTAAGTAGGGAATGACAGCAATCTTTGGTCTCCCATAATTTTTTGAATACCAAATACAAGAATATTGCAGAGAATCACAATTTTAGAGAGCTTTAAGTGAGATTTTCAATTTGTTTCCAATAAAATTTCTCTTTAAAGCTCATTTTCAAAGTTTTGGACGTGGTCATTCATTAACATAACATGCAAGTGTTTCAATGCACTTGGAGGATCATGTGTATAATGATAGCTTTAAAAAAAAAGACTTTCCTTATCGAAGATTTATTCTATACGACGGAACGTACGCAAGCAATGATAACGCACTGTGCATAGTAGAGTTAAATGAGATTCAGCATAGTTTCTAATAAATGATCTGTTATTTAAAGAAACTCTGAACTAATAACAAAACAATGCTTTAACTGCTTCCATTTCCAATACTTTAACTGCTTCCATCCTGTTTTTGACATTTGATTTTTTGAAATGCTATTTATAAGTTTATTATTCTATGAGGTAAAATTATAAAGATTTTACTCATATTTTCAAATTATGGATGGAGTGGTAAACTCCATCCATAAGGTAAGGAATAACGCTTAAACGCATTTGGGGAAAAAAAATCTCACGAAATTTGAGTCTGTAGTAATAACAGTGCAGCAATTTCATATTACTTCCAAATTTTACTTTAATTATTTCTTTTAAGGCAACTTATTATTTCAAAGCAACGAAAAAACATAGGTTAATGATTAGAAATAGCAAACTCTAAGTTGTTGTTTTTTTCCATTTCGAAACCTTCTTTTTTGTGTGTCCTGATCTTATTTTAGAAACACTGATTAGTAGCAGTATTATAAAGCAAATAAATATATTTAAGCTCAGACTTTTAAAGTCTTTCCTTCATGGGAAGAGTGAAAAATTAAAGAAGTATCTAGAATAAAAAATCCTTTAAAAATTGCTTAAATTTCTGATTCTTTCCACAATACGATCAAAACGAGTTTCTGGAGTCATTTCATGTCTAACGAATTATAAAATTTGATTAAACGCACAGCACATTTATAAAGTCAAAATCAAGTCGTATTTTCGACTGATACTGAAGTAGACTTATAAATATACCCGCCAAAAATTGAATTTATGGGATTCTTCTTGCTAGGATAATATTTTTTCCCAGTAAATGACAATCAGATCATATCTAGAGTTGTTTTCTGAAGGAACTGAAATTGAGAGGGAAATGTTCCAAATTTAAGAGGGTATTCCAGTATTAAGGTGGACGGTATAATTTAAAGGAAATGAAACGTAGTTGTAAAGAATCAAACTAAAAACACAGAATGTAGCGGAATGTAAATGTAACTGGAATCCCCAACAACCATCATTATAGCGATGTCGAGGAATCCCTGATCCAGGCATACCTGTAAAAATCTGCATGCATAAAGGCAAATACTCAAGGCGTAAAAAAGTGTAGACATCATCCATGTGACTGCCGTTTTATTTTCGTAAAAACCATCTCTTATCATTTGATTTATAATTATGCTTGATTAAAGTGTCTTAAGTGCTCCTGATAGCAGAAATAGTTCATATTTACGAAAACACACTTAAATAGTTATCGAAATTGAGCTCAGCATTTTCTTGAGAATGGCAAGGCCTAGAGATGATCCAGTGATGCCAACTGAAACAAGAACTTCGTGGTGATAGGTTCTTAGCGGAAATTATACGTAGTATCGGTAGTCTGACTTGTTCCCTTATTCTTCCATGCGTGTTTCACAGCTGGCATTTCACGTCACCGGATCTCCCGCCCTTTGAGCTTAGAGCTGCGTGGCTGTGGAAAGTTGTGTACAGGTCAATATTCATGCTCTCGCACAGTAGGAGGGAACTTGGCCGCTGCAGTAAAGTGAATCTCCTGAAGAGGGGGGGGAAATGCCTTCTACCATTCAGCGATGGCCAGAATCTATTACTGCACGTAAAATAGAATATCAGGAAAATTAATAGAAAAAAAATTCACGCCACTGTGGTTTCTATCTTTAACTGCGGAAACATAAAAAAAAATCGATTCTAGAGTAAACGAATTTTAAATAAAATAAAAAAAAAAACGTTTTCCGCAAGTAAAAAGTATGGAATAAAACAAGACACATTTCCGATAATGAAATAAACTTATTCATTTCTTGCTAATTTCAAATCATTTCGTGTTAACAATGAAGGATATTAATGTAATTAATGTTAAATAAGAATATGAATTTATTAACAGTATCATATTATATGTTAATTTCAGAAGAATATTTTCACAGAGGTTTATCGGTAAAAAAAGACTCATATTTCATCTGCCTTGTGTGTGTATGAAGGGAAGTCACAAACTTTCATTTGCCTAAAACGCGTTAAGATCTGTCCCCATGGTGAGGAATGTAAGGGAACAACTGTTTACACACTATCCATTTTCAAGAGAAATATAAAGGATGATCGAAATATTTACATAGGCTATGAGACGTACCCTGATGAAATGAATGCATATGTCATGGGGGGGGGGGGGGGGGGGCATGACATATGCATTCATTTCATCTATAGTTTGCTCCAATGAGGGATGAAATTTTTATTTCTATGACACTACCATCGTCACAAGCTTTTATTTGATATGTAACTGGTTACGATTGGCCACTGATAGGGAAGATATGGTGAAACATACGTTTGATAAATTCAGAAACCGACCGACAAGTGAGAAGCGAAAAACGGTTTAAAGATAGAGATAAAAACAAGTTTAGACGATCTTGGGTGTTTTTTCTTTTTAAGCTTATGACAGGGCCAGGAGGGGGTAAACTGAAGAAGTTAAACTCAAATTTTGATTCAGACTCCAAAACTTCTAACGTTTTAAGATTTCAAAACTCAGAGTTCACTTCAGCTTGAGCCGAAGATTTACATAATACCGTATTTATATATATATATATATTTAAAAATTCCCAGTCACTTAGAAATGATTGATTTCATAAATAAATTCCTTTGAAGGCTTTTTTTTTATATCCTTTACACTGAACTGAATTATGTGGCATTAGGTCCATATTTAGAATGCTTTGCTTTTCAGTTGTGTAAATTGTGACAACAGGGAACGTTGGAGATCACCGGAAATGTAAGCAAGTAAAGGAACTTTAAACAAAATTAATGAGAATGAATGGTATAAAGTAAATTTACTTTGCCTACAAACAGAATTTCACACACATATATTTGGGATTAAATATAAATTTGTTTGTTAAATTCTCTGCTTTTTCTCATATTAATACATTTAATTTGGGTCGTTTAAAACACATTTCTAGTTTGAAAGTCAAGAAAGGATTGTAATATTATAAAGTGTTGAAACTTCAGTACAACATATATTGTTACTTATTGAAATTGCATCATATATATCTAGATTCAGTAAGTCAAGATGGTGAAATTCGAATAGTTAGAATACAGATGGATGAAAACCGTTAAAAGCCGTTTTACAAAATTATATTTTTGCTGGAGTTTAGACGACGAGTTTAGTTTCCTCCTCCATTTTGTTATCTACTCTTCATATCTTATCTCTCTTACTCTTAGGATTTGTTGAATCTTACGGTTAGGATTTGCTGTCTCCATAAAACTTTTACGTTGATTCTCACTATGTGAATTTCCATCTCAGTTTTACGAGAAATGCTTCAAATTCAATTGAAAACCCATTCTATGGTTAAGCACCACGGATGGTAAAACCGGGGAAAGCGAACCGCATGTCTCGCGAAAGATGTTTATTGTGAAGAGAAAAGCATATTTCAAAGAAATAATGTCCTTTATGAATTTTGATGGGTTTGATTCATAACTATCGCATAAAGCGATTTCTTATTGATATGTTTATTACTTTAATTTTATGTACATATATATATTATTTAACATTTTGTTTTCCAGTTTTTATTTCAAAACTTAAATTTCCTTTAAATAAATGTCTTTTTTTAAATGCAATTGCAGCGAAATGGAAGAGGTTTGCCCAATACATATTTCAAATGAGCATACTAGAAGGCCGTACCGTGGACGAGTGGTTAGCACGCTTGGCTATTGATCTAAGGGGCCTGGGTTCGAGCCCCGGGTAAGGCATGGATGTTAGTGTCGTTTTTCTGCTGAGGTCATGCCATCCTCTCAGACCTTCTACTGTGGCATATAAACTGACAGGCTCCTGTCAGACCTCTGTGGTAAGCAGCTGCTTGAGGGGGTATTTATTTTATTTTTATACACTAGAAGCTTGCTCATTAAAAATGGTGACAAGCATGTGATTCTCAATTTAATCTCAAATATTCAATATGGAGCTCCCTACAGCTTCCAGCGAAAGTTCTGAAAGCGTCTCTTCCATGCTTCAAGGATTTCCATGCCATTCTCAGTGTTAGGTTGTATGGCTATTCGCGTTATATAGTATCGATGAGAACAACAGGATTGAATCATTGCAGGTTTTTATCTTTAGATTTACTGGTATATGAAACAAGTGAAGTGTATGAAAAGCTGTAATGATGATGAATTGAAATTTTGGTTTGGAAATCAAAAGTTTGCAGTATTAATAATTAGAGTCCACTTAAGTAGACTCTAATTTAAACACACATTTTTTTTTCAAATTTTCTTATGCACTCTGCTCTCAAAATATATACTAAATAAGAATATATATATCTAGATTATATTTATATACTTTATTACGAGATTAATTAGGTATTTTTATAGAATATTTTTTCCCCGATAGATGCCAGATATAAAGGAATTTAGTTAATATTTTTTTAAATAACAGTGCTAATGGCCTATCCGTTGTGATGTTGTAAATAGTGGAAGAAATCTATTTTCCGACTCTAGTTCAAGCATATATGTTTATTTTACATTTCTCCTGAAGTGTTTACCTCTCTCAGAAATCGTTTTTATTTTATGACGATTAGCGCCGACAGTAACGAGTCAGACTTCCGTTTCAGGTGGCTGAAGGCCGAACTTGAAAAAGAAAAAGTTATATGCTTAAACTTCTCTAGAATGCTTACTACAGAGCATCAGGTTTCTTACAGAGAGGGGGATATATTGCCTCGTCATTCCCCTATGTCAACGCTAGTGCTTTTGTTTAAAATTTATTGCAATACTCACAACATCTGCATGAATTAATTCTAACTTTGGTAATTCTACATGTCGGGCCTGTTTTTGGACTAGCTTGAAACTCTGAAATAAGAGTCATAATATTTTGACAGCGAAAAAACACAAGACTCATTACTTAGAAGTACAGAGAAGAGTTTGTAATGGGTTGGGTTGTTTTACCTATGAGCGGCACTTTTTTGCACACCATGGGCTAAATGGCCAGGTCACATGGACCCCGAAGGCTCAGAGAAGGTTGGGGGAGGGGACCCACTGGAACAGCTGTTGGGAGACAGATGGTAGCCTCCCGTCAAGGCCATCCAGCGTGTTCTTTAACGTGCACAGGGTATGGCTCTCCCGCACACGGGGCCACGGCTTAACGTCCCATCCGACGGACGGTGGCCTTTCCAAGCCCATCGGTGTCCCCTACTGACCGTGGTCAGGGAAGGGATTTTTGCGGAGATAAATCTCAACGCTGATCCAGCTGGGACTCGAACCTGGGAACTACAGATTATGAGCCTGGCGCGCTACCGACTGAGCCACCCCCGCCCCAAGAGTTTGTAATGAATGCAAATGATTTGAAAATTTCTAAATTTTTACCAGTTTGAAAACGTGGACGAAATTGCGACATTTCTACTCATAGTCATAGAGTTTTCTTTACACTGCGAATGCGAGAGAAAATTGTTCATACATCTATTATCATCTAAGTCTGTTGGCATAGTCGGAATGAAACATTTCATCAGAAGAATGTACGGGGCAATATGGGAGATAAATATTTATCAACTTTTAGGTTTTTAACCCTAAAATTAAAAAAAATCTGTTAAATAATCTATGAAATATTCCGACTAAATGTTACCAACGTTCAGGCACAAAGCTGCAGTACCTAAAAGTTCAATACTGCATTATTAAAATAAACTATGAATTCCATATAAAGGTTTTCGATCGTGCTTGTGAAATATAAATGCAATGCAGAACACAAGCTAAGTGAAATAATTTATTGAGTAAGAAAAGGTGAAATAGACTTTTATACTTCTACCATGAATGCTGACTTACACGGCAACCTTCGTTCGACCTGCATCCCCCGATACCTTCGACCCTACCTATTGGCTTGAAATACAAAGAGGGAAAAAAATAAATACCCTCGAATTATTTCACTTTTACGGGAATACGAATTTCTATATTTGCTTAAAGTTAACTGATTTCGAAATTTACTGTAACGATTTGCTAGCTGGCTGAAGTATCCAAAGTTTTGCACAGATTAGCTAGCTGATTTTATCGAAAGTCTTGGATATATTTATCGTTATATTTTTCAAAATGAAATCAAAAACTTTTTTTTAATTCCATGAGCTAGTGTATCGCAGATCAATATACTGTGAATAATTTGATCAATTTTGTGTCAATACTTTACTTTCGAATCCCTTAGCATCATATTATTCAGTTTGAAAAATAAATGAATAAAAAAGAATTAGCCTGAAGTATTGCTTGCCACAGAAGTCTGATAGGAGCCTGCCAGTTTAATACGCCTTAGAGAAAATCTGTGAAGGCAAGACCCCAGCATGCTAACATCTAACATCCATGCCTTTTTCCTGGGTTCGATCCCAGGTTCATTTGATCAGTAGCCAAGCATGCTACCTACTCCACCAAAGGCAATACTGTAAGAATATGCAAATACATGCATATCCATTTGGAACACGAAACTTTCGATCCGTTGCTCATTCGCATATAGGAGTAGAAAAACCAATACTGTAACAGGATGGAATAATCACAAGAGAGCAAAATGTCTAGTAATGAAACCGTTTTCCAATATTTTTACTGATTTAAAACAGAACAAAACAATTTCTTTCGCGGTACTCGAGACGGATTTAGATATAAATAATTCATTTTTCAGTAATCAACATGATCATGTTAACAGTTTGAGAGTTATTATGAAGCAAGCACACAAACAAACAACAGAAATATCGAAGGTTTTGAATGGAATCAGAGACACCTAACATATCCTCTATTAATCAAAAATAAATAGCATTAGTGAAAATAAACTAAATTTTGTGGTTGTTTATTATATTTGATTATCTCTGAAAAAAATATATTCTCGATGTGCAACGAACTAAGTCAATGATGAACAGAAGTCTGAGAAGAAGTGGACAAAACAAAAGATGCTGGACAGATGAAGGCCGCCCCTAAAGGCCATTAAACATGGTCTTTAACGTACTCACGGTATGGTTCTCCTGAATGCGGGCCACCAAAAGGACGTCAACGTTTTTCTTTCACCTGGGCGTCGATCTTTTCACCATCTCTTTTCTTTCCGTTCATCCGCGACCAGGGTGAAGAAAAGAGAGAAAACTTTCAAGGCTGGTAAAGGCGGGGATGTGAACGATAGGTTATGAACCTGGCAAGCTCCCGATTGGCGATTTGCTCCAAACATATTTTGGCATCAATTGATCTTTTACTCGTAGGCGCATTTTCAGTGTGAGCTACGTAATGTTTGTTCATATTCATTGGACTAATAAGGGGATTATTATTTAGCGTTACGTTTTAAGAACTGATGATGAAAATTCATGATTTATCCTCCTCTCTTCAGGAGCCACGACGTTACTCATTTGGTAGCGCACTGGACTCATTATTCTGAGGAACTCGTTTACGAATATCATCCACTAGAACATTTTTTCTTTTGCTCCCTTTGTATCCTTTCTTAGGAGAGGAAGAGGTTGGACATGAGGTTGTCCAATCGTCACAATGGACTTTCAGAAATATTGCGTGTAGGAGGCTTACTCTGTATACTATATATTACACTATTCGGCATTAAGAAACATGCCGAATAGATTTGACAAAATCCTTCCCATCTGCCTCTATTAGCTGTTCAGAGGGAACTTTATTTTCCAAACTCTCTCTCTGTTCCTTCTCTTAATAGTCGGATCTGTAAAGCTAAGAGCTCAACTGCAGACTTGACAGGACAAAAGGACATCTTCTCAATCAGTGATTCGAACCCTGACTTTGACATCTGCGTTCTACTGCTAGCTAACGCGATACTACTGCATTATTAAAATAAAATAAATAAATACCCCCTCAAGCAGCTGCTTGCCACAGAGGTCTGACAGGAGCCTGTCAGTTTATATGCCAGAGTAGAAGATCTGAGAGGATGGCAGGACCTCAGCAGAAAAACGACACATACATCCATGCCTTACCTGGGGCTCGAACCCAGGTCCCTTAGATCAGTAGCCAAGCGCGCTAATCACTCGGCCATGGGACGGCTACTGCATTATTAGGGTCTTTTAAAAGGGTCATTATTTTAACTGAATTATTAGCTGACCATAGTTTCAGACTCACAGCTGGTAAACCAAATATAAACAATCGGGACTCATAGGCAGTTCCACACATTCAAAATAAATACGGTAATGCGTCGGTGTTGTGTCTATCTGCATAAATAGAGGAACTTGAGTTGTAACATTTTTCTGCATCATCAACGATTATTATCTGCTGAGGTGTAGCGTTCATACAAAGTCTTCAGTAGAAACTTTTATAGCTTCATGGCATTCTTATAAAATCTATGGAACGATATTTCGTGTGATCTATAGATAAAATTTTCAATTGAATTAAGCAAGAACACCTTAAAGTAAAGAACGAAAACAATCTGTAAGCCTTTGGCGTCTGTTGTTTCGAATACAATATTCACCCAAGGAAAAGCCCATTGGAAATCAGTACGCTAATCACTACACCAGTCTTCCTAAACTGAAAAACGTTTTTTTTTTTATTAATTAAAAAGTGTTCAGCTTAGAAGTACCAGTCAAGTGTCTGGAAATATTTTGAAATACGTCATTATTAAAATTTTTTGTATCAAATATAAATTAAATTAAAAAAAATATCTGAAACAAATTACTTGGGAAAACTTGCGAAACAAAAAGTTGTCTTTTTTTTTCTATCTTGAACTATTTTGTTACATTGGGAGCAGGTAGAATTATCACTTATCAGACACAAAAAGTCACAGAGAGAAAAAAAAACATTTTTTTCTATCTAGCTATTTAAATTAATTTACAGCATTTGTAGGAAATTAGCAAAATCCTATTGCACTAAATTCTATGGCCATCAATCACTTCCGCATATTATAAAGATTTGGCCCGTTTTTAAAATTGAACTCTGTGACTTTTTATTACAAAGACTTCTCATGTGTTTCTTTTTGTACTCAACATTTTAGCTTTCCATTATAAAGATAACCAATTTCTCTTTCGTTACGTAACTCGGACTTGACAACAAAAGAAAAAAAAAGATCTTTTTTAAAAAATGATCTGAATTTAGAACAAAAGATATAAATTCAGGCCTTAAAAACATGGAAGAAAAGTTTTTGCTGCTGAAAATTTGGTCGACCAGATTCGCCACTCCTCAATAATATTTACAAAATATATATAAATTTATCAATGCCAAAAAAACAAGATATATTTTATATCATATTTATATTTTACGTAAATATGAAATATTTTTTGGGGATTCAATTAATACTTTAAGATTTACCACCGGATATTGGGAATGATGTTTTAATTAAGTAAATGTGTATAGATAATATGGTTTCAAAATTAGAAATGTTGATAAGAAACAGGATCTAATTTTTCAAGGGACTGGGATCAGAAACTTAATCGTATTTGCATATTGCCAGAGGACTGTACGATAAATTTCATTGGTTTATTATAAATTTTTTAAGAACTTTTTACGCATACATGGCTTTCTGTGGAGGGAGAGAGGCAAAGATATTTATTCAAAAAGGGAAAAAAACACAGGAATATATCTCTCGCTAGAGATTCGAACTCGATATTTGTAAAATTACTCTTGAAGAATGTTTCGTTTCTCCGAGAGTACAAAATTCGGATAAAGAGTGTAAATATTGAATAAAACTGATATCATCTGTTTGCTTGAATACTACAAGGATGGGAGGAAGTGGGCGGGGGGGATGCGAAGTTTTGATATTCCCAGCGATTGATATTAAATTCAGTATTACATGCAGTGCAGGGTCAAGATGGTGTAAAAAGAGTGAAGTAGTGAACATCAACACCAGAAAAGAAGTTAAAAAACATGCTTTACTAGCTTTTTTATGAACTGTTAACGATTTCAAATGTTCTTTTCTTGCTATTTATAATGTTCCAGACCCTAATGAAAGATGTTTAACATTCATAACTTTAAGATACGAAAATTAAACTATCTGACGTCTCATAAAGATAAATGCTCTCTTTTTTCCAATGGGAAAAAAAAAATACTCCGGAAGAGAACAAGATTTAAGAATTTTTTTTTTCCTCTAGTGCATCTCAAATATGTATGCTCCACAAATAATTCCTTAATGATTCCATTGAGTTATAATATCATTTCCAGAGTACTCTGAGTAATAAGAAGAATCCTGTTTGAAAGGATCAAGGGAATGGTATAGATTGAGCATAGTGAACATATGGAAAGCATTAAAGATGTAAAAACTCTACTCGGGACATTGGGATTGGTAATTTTGAGACTTTTCCAGTTTTTGAAAAAATATATGTATATAAACGTGCAGATTACGTATTTGTATTATATGTTCATTTTAGCTATTTTATCTCTAACAAATTTTGTCTCACAACAAGCCAAACAGCTAAGTCACTAGGACCACAATTTTCAAGATAGTATTGGAAAGGATTATTCACTGGACATCACCAGAATGCAGATGAGACTTTATTATCGAAGATATCCAGCGTGCTTTAACTCCCGCAAGGTATGGCTTTGACAGGTTATTTTAACCTTTGAGCGGCTCTTTTTTGGCACACAATGGGCTAAATGGTCAGGTCACAAGGACTCAGAGAAGGGAGAAGAGGGACCACTGGACAGCTATTAGGAGATAGATGGTCTGTAAAGGCCATTTAGCTTTCTTTAGCCTGCTAAGGGTATAGATCTCATGAACACGAGACGTGGCTTAATATCCCGTCCAACGGACGGAGGTCTTTCCAAGCCCATCAATGCCCCTTTTCTGGCCGACTGCTGGTGGGGGTTAGTGGAGACAAATAAAAACGCTGGGACAGGTGGTACTCGAACTTGAGAACTACAGTTACGAGACAGGCATGCTACCCACTGGACCGCCTTCTCCCCCAAGCAATATGCACAAAGAGCCACGGCTTAATGTGACATATTCAACTGACGACATCTTTCCTAGGCAGTTTTGGTGACATCGTTGAAACAGAGCCTTTCATAGCTTTCCTGTGAGAAATATTTTTTCAAATGTTACACTGTTTATCATTTTTCATTCTATGACAATAACAGTGACAACTTCAGCAACAGTAAAGTAACAACGCAAACAACATTTACTAAGGATATTTGCATGCAGGAATAGCCGGTGTCACCGTGTATAGAACAAGCCCAAAACTTGCCATCCGAGAATTAATTACTCTGTGGTGGAAAGCAGTCCCTCGAGCAAAGAAGACATCAGGCTACCCGCAGAGGTATGAATTAGTGAGTGTGTCACACAAGTTGTAGGCCTAATTGACTCGGAAATTATAACATTACTAAACCCTATGGAAGCACAATTGAAATATTGTTAAAACACTGTAACTTCGTTGTAACTGAACCAGGGGTGTGCCTGATACAAGCTCGTTTAGGCTCGAGTCAGCCCATTGCTAAAACCAGAAGAACGTTCATTAAATTTTTACTAAAATATTAAGAGTAATAATACTATTTCATAAGCATTGAAATATGACAATCATTCGACACAATGAAAACTTACTATGTGAATTAGTTCCCCCCCCCACACACACACACTTATTTTTGTTTGCATGTAGTGAACCCATTCTTAAAGCAATTGGTGAACTCGTTGTTGTAATTGATTGGTATTCATATGCAATTGATTGGCTCCTGATTCGAACAAACACAAAAGTATTTTTAATAAATATTTATATAACGAATATTGAATTTTTAATGCACGAATCTTAAGTTTTCTGCAATTACCATGTGTTCAGTTTTCTTGTGAACTGTATATTGCTTTAATTTTTGGTTGTAAACCATTTTCTGCATACTCTGGTGCTTAAAATCCGTGGGTAATTAGAAATAAAAATGCAAACAGTAAAGATAAAATTACTTTTTCGTCAGCATTACTTGTTTTATCGTTTTATTAACTAATTAGAAAACATCCAAAGAGAAAAATTACTACGTTTTAATTTTTGTTTTCTAAAAATCTAACTGTTAATTTTCTTATTTTTCTTTTTGTAATGTCCTATCTTTTCTTTCAGAAATCCTGAAAAGTACTTATACTGGTTATAGCCATTAAAAATTAAAATAAAATAAGAGTAACTCTCCCTTTCCTCCCATGGTGCATAAAATGAATTCGTGCGCTGTTTATCATTAGACGTTGATAAGACTTTATCTGTGACGAAGTTTACATGTGAGGAATGAGACCGCTCAGTTGAAGCATTGGCGAATCTCAGAAGTCATTGGTTGATAGTGTTAGCAATGACTTACAAAGCAATAAATGGCCTCGCAGATTAAAGGGCACTGATCTATTGCTTAATGATTGACAAGAGATTGATAGCTCAGTCAACCAATGATCTCTGAGAATGGTCGATATTTCAACTGTTCCAACTCAGTGTCCTAAGTGCTCCCATGCAAACCTATCAACTGGCCTTTAAAATACGGTTTGACTTCAGATAAAATGAGTTTTAGGTAGCTTTTTAAGAAGTAACAATTTTATCAAAAAAATTGGATTAGTATTTATATGAGTACTTAAAATTACAGCTAAATACGAGCTCCTACCATTCATACTTTCATTGCTTGCCTGCGACGCCCTAACGTGGCAAAGCAGATAGCTTTTGAGCAAATGTTGTCAACCTGCGGTTGAGTCGATTCGATGTTTTACCGTCTCGCCGCTCACCAATGAGCTGAATAGCTCCGTCACCCGATGAAGCAAAAGAGAAGACATTAAGAATAATCTTTTGTCAATCACTCCGGTCGACGTGGCACGAATGTTGCAAAGAATAATAGATCGCGGCAAAGCACACGTTGCTCACGCTCTGTGAAGTGAATATTTAAAAGTTTGATTTGCTAATTCATTACGATATATTTTGATGGTTATATTCATTAGGTGAGAAGTGGCACGATTAACTGGCGTTTGGAATAATAATGCGAATTCAGTTTTTCTAAGGTTTATGAAAATGAACTTGTTGTATGTGCTTGCTTCCCCCACCCCCCAACTTTCACCTGTGGTTGCTTTAAATCGTTTTTTGTTTGTTAATTTACTACAATTTTAAAGTAAAATACCGTAGAGTTGCTTCAAAATATTTGGAAACGGAATGATTATCGTATATAAGCACTAAAAATAATTATCTTTTGCCGGGTAAAATTTGAACATTGCATATAAAGAGATGAAAATCCTTTTAACGTATTATATGGCCGAGTGGTTAGCGCGCTTGGCTACTGATCTACGAGACCTGGGTTCGAGCCCCGGGTTAAGGCATGGATGTTCGTGTTGTTTTCTGCTGAGGTCCTGCCATCCTCTCAGATCTTCTACTGTGGCATATAAACTGACAGGCTCCTGTCAGACCTCTGTGGCAAGCAGCTGCTTGAGGGGGTATTTATTTATTTATAAGAACATTTTCCTGCGAGTTAAAGTTCTGAGAGGCTTTTTAGCTCTTTTTATGATGCACTTAGATACGTTCTTCATGTACAGTCGCTCAAAAAAGTATCCGAACACTATGGTTGATTACAGAATTCAGAAAAAATATCTGGCAACGATCTTTTTAGAAATTAGTGATCTGTGATCAACCTTCGTGTCACGTGACACGAAGGTGTTCGGATACTTTTTTGAGCGACTGTACAAGGCCATTCATTTTGATGTTCAGATGCATTGATAATTCCTTTTCAAATAAAAATAGATTTTCTAACTTTTGCAGTTTTTATCCTCAAGATATTTGTATTTTTATCCTCAAGATATTTGTATTTTTTTATCCTAGCAGAAAATAAATATAACAAAATGATGGATGTTTTTCAGCGTGAGTCAAATGATCAATTTTTCTCATTATTTAAACGTTAATTTAGAGTTAAATATTTGTGTTGAAATGTTCTATGAGCAAACCGAATCTGCAAAATTAGACAACTAACTCCTTTGAAAGACAAACCTTTAAAGTTCGCTTCTAATGATTTGGTTTCGTGTGCAGAATGCAGGCTGGTTTCGTGCTAATATCGAGCACTCGAGCATGTTATTTATTAACTCATATTGCATTTTTAATAATGTCACTGCATAATTAATTTCCTTGTGTATTCCCAGACTATTTCATTACGTGTCAAGAAATTAAACTTGAAATTTTATTGCATATGCCTGTGTTTGATTTGCATAGTAAAGTTTTGCTGGCCTTTAACTTTTGTTTCATTGCAAAGGATTCCCCGCCCTGCCCACGGTCAGTAGGGGACACCGATGGGCTTGGAAAGGCTGCCGTCCGTCGGATGGTACGTTAAGCCGTGGCCCCGTGTGCGGGAGAGCCATACCCTGTGCACGTTAAAGAACACGCTGGATGCCTTGACGGGAGGCTACCATCTGTCTCCCAACAGCTGTTCCAGTGGGTCCCCTCCCCCAACCTTCTCTGGGCCTTCGGGGTCCTTGTGGCCTGGCCATTTAGCCCATGGTGTGCAAAAAAATGCCGCTCAGAGGTAAAACAACCCAACCCATTGCAAAGGAATGAATCCAAAAACGATTGCACTCGATTTTTGCAATGAAAACTTAAGTAAATTATCTCCACAAAAATTATATGATGCTCCCTATCAAATAAATCTAATACGTTTAATCTCTACGATTGACTGAAGTAAATAACAAAGCCTGATATTTATGTACTATAATTAAAATATGTTTAATTTAAAAGTTTTGATAGTTGAGTTAGAATTTTCTCAATAGCAATTCTATTTCAATTTCGATTAAAAGGAAACACAGCATTTGCTTTAAAAAAGATTTTTTCTTACTGGCTATTTCAATTGCCATTTAGGGAAATACAGTGGACCTTCGTTATAGCGCTGCTCGCTGTACCGCGCACTCGGTTATAGCGCTGGCGATGTTCGCGATAAGTTCAAACATGTTTATACAGGTCATACTTATTAAGATGTATAACTATGTTATGTGAATTTTAATAAAACACTTAATAAATAAATTGTTTTTTTTTATTAAAATACATAATATATATATATAGTTGATGGGATGTTTCAGTACATAGCTCAAATCGTTCTGAGTAAATTTATTGTGTCGCCACCGCGCCGCTCGGTATAACGCGGGTGTTGTTTCCCGCCCGACATGCGCGTTATATCGGGGGTCCACTGTATCAGTGTGTTGGAAGTAGTCATTGTTTTCCAATATGGGATATTCAGATTCTTTTTACCTCTCGTTTCCACACAGGAATGTGTAACATTACCGATACCACGAAATTCTTCATTGCAATCTACAGACTTTACTCTGCAAATTAGTTTCCTTAGTGTGTGACGTATTTGCCGCTCTCTTTACCATCAAGTCATTAGTAGGACTTCTAAAACCTCACTTCGGAAATTGTAACTCTCTTTTTGGGAATAAAACAAATTCCAATGTTAATTCAAAAATATATGTCATTTTAAGAATGTAATATTTTTCATTGAATTATGGAAATCATTTTTAGTAATATTGTCATTAAAAGACTAATCTCCTTTACAGAGTTGAATGTTAGAGTTTTAAGCACATATTTTAAATATAAAGCACATGCAATATACAAATATATTAAATTAAAAAAAATTCCCCCAAGTAGATGCTTGCCACAGATGTCTGACAAGAACCTGTTAGTATAATACGCCATCTGTGAGGATAGCAAAACCCCAGTAAAAAGATAATACGGAGAAAAAATCATCCATTCTTTATCCGAGGTTCGGACATTAGTCTCTTTAATACCCTAGCAAGCACGCTAACTCCTCGACCATTGGGACGGCTTTTAAAGTATACATATATTAAAATATATGTAATAATCAGCGATAAAGCGTAAGTAGGAGCTATTGAGTCAATGAGACTTCGCAATTTTTTTTTCTAGGAGCCCATTGATTTAGTTAGGTATCAATCATTTAAAAAACAACCAATGATGTCATTGGTTGGTCTATGAGACCATTGGTTCAGTGACATGTAATGTACAGTGATAGTTTGTCACACTCACGCTTTGTCGCTGGTTATAATATAAATATGTCAAGATCTGTGTATATATAAAATAAAGATTTGAAATAATAATTTACAGTAAAACTGAAATAGATAGTATTACGTTAAAAATTATTTAACTAATTATACTATGTTAATTTATTTAGAATTGCAGGCTGCACAAAAACTTAAGCTATAGTTGAAAGAAGCGAGTTGAGCAATAAACGTTTAGAGAAAAAATAGATTAGCTATTAAACTGACTATCTAATTTTTAACTACAGGAATTTCAAGTACAGTAACTGGAATTCATACAATGATATTAACTGTGTTGATATTATAAAGAAAAAAAATGTACAAATGTGCGAAAACAGAAAAAAAATGTGTTCCTTAAAACTGACATTTGTATAGATAATGGTGTTAATTCAAACTAAATATAGGAACATGTATTTAGAAATTGCATATTCTTGTAGTTAGTAGTTTGTTAATACCTTTGTGGTTTAGCTTCTGGGTACTCCATTTGGTTAAAAAAAAATTCACTAGCCATTTTTATTTTCTTCCTGCTTTTTAATGCAACGGATACTTCTCTTTCATTAGCGACAGAACAGAAAGACATTGAAAAAAAAAAGCGTCCGATTTTCTAAGTTGTTCCACTCTAATTCACAAGCCGACCCATTCTCTTTTACGGAATATCTGTCAGGTTGATGTACTAAACGTTTTAACAGAAACCGCGGAACTTGTTTCCATTGAATGAAAACAACTTGTATGACTACATTTCAACGTTCATGCCTCTACATAGTGCATGTGCACATATTGACACCACTTGGCAATGTCCTATTACACCATTTCCCATACTTGCTGATAGGAAACCAACCACTAATTAGTCCACAAAACACCTGGCGAAAGAAACGCATTCTACACAAACTTCTACAGTTTTTTTTATAACTTCTTAAGTCTTCAGCAAAGATTTATCTTTATTATACTCTCTTTATTGTAAGGACAATAAATATGCTGTACCATCCTCCCGAAAAACGCTCAACAAATTTTATGTGTATTTTTTGCAAGCATGGCCCCTTTGTTGTCTCAACAACTTTGAACCAAAATATTTAAGATCAGGTTGAATTTTAAAGATGATGACTAACGTGTATTATGTAGTACAAGAGAAAATATTCTTCCATATGACAACTCAAGGAATAAATGGTAGTTCCGTTAATTCCAAATCAAAATTTTCCAAAAGAAATCGTTAACGAAAACTGCATAAACATCCATAATGCTAGAAAAGTTAACGAATCCTGTTGAATCGAACAGATTCCGATTTGTTGTTTCACCCCAGATTTGTTTTCGCAACACGAGGTCAGTTTAATTAATCGAATGGTTTCTCTAATTCCGTTGTTTGTTTCCTGCACCAACGAGAACAGGTAGAAACAAGCGAAGGAAGTCTTTTACAATCGTCAACCAGATGCCAACCTATGCATGTCAGTTTCTTTCAAAATCAGAATGGATCAAAACTAAAAACTAACTTACAAATATGGTCTTAAATATCACATTGAAGATTTTCGATGCTGTCGAGGGTCTGTGAAGTCGCAATGGAGCGGAGGGAGGGAGGAGAATCCTCTGTCCCTTTCCGTTTTTAACCAGTTTGCTCCGCGAGAAGTACTTAAATCTAATATTTTATCTTTCCGTCCCGACAAAAAACTTTACTCTTAAACGCCACCGAAACTGATAGTTTCTTAAACATCTTTAAAAATCGTCTAATCCTATCTTAAAAATTATCTTTATATTAAATATTAATTTTCTTAATTTATTAATAAGCACTCTTGCAAAGACTACTTTGCTTATTAATGATTTCAGTTATTGCTTTTCTAAGCAATGCCTAAATTGAGTTGTTTAACCCATGAGCGGAACTTTTGCGCATATAATGGGTTAAATGGTCAGGCCACAAGAACCCCAAAGGCTCAGAGAAGGAGACCTATTGCACAGCTGTTAGATAAAGCCATCCATCGTGTTCTTTAACGTTCACTGGGTATAGCTTATCTGCACCTGGGATTACGGCTTAATGTCCCATCCAAGGGATGGCGGTCTTTCCAAAGTAATCTGCATCTCCTTTCTTATCGTGAACAGAGTGGGAATTAGTGAAGATAAACAAAGAGTACGGAACTGAAGAGTTGGAACTCTTAACTTTTGGAACTGCAGCTTTCCACCTGGCTCACTACCAACTGATTCATCCCCGTCTCCTCAATGTCGAAATATCCAGTGAGAAGTTCTTTCCAAAGGACAAAAAACAAAATTCCGAGAATATTCTGTCTCGTTCTCTTTTTAATGTGCGATAAACGCGAAACTAGATTTAGTCTAAACCTGTGGAGTACATAAAGTGACCTATTAAAATCATATACACAGTCGGGGTCCGTCCCGTGGCCGAGTGGTTAGCACGTTTGGCTTCTGAGCCTTCTACTTTGGCATATAAACTGATTGGCTCCTGTCAGACCTCTGTGGCAAGCAGCTGCTTGAGGGGGTATTTATTTTTTATTACACAGTCCGTATCTATCAACGTTTTATTCAAAGGCCTTTCTCTTTTTAAACTAGAAAATTCTTTTTTAGGCTCATGCTTTATTAATATAAAAATAAATAAACACCCCCTCAAGCAGCTGCTTGCCACAGAGGTCTGACAGGAGCCTGTCAGTTTATATGCCGTAGTAGAAGGTCTGAGAGGATGGTGGGGCCTCAGCAGAAAAACGATACATACATCCATGCCTTAACCCGGGGCTCGAACCCAGGTCCCTTACATCAGTAGCCAAGCGCGCTAACCACTCGGCCATGGGGCGGCTCAATGCTTTATTGAAGCAACTAAATATTTAAAACCATAAGTTGCTAAATCTATAAATAAAGCTTTAGATATTTTTTGTTTAGTTGCTTTTCATCATCCTGAAAATCGTCATTCTGACGTCATTTCCCAAACCGATCCACCGACTCAAACCGATCAATGCAAAAAACAGTCTCATAATAAAGGTAATTGTCAGTGGCGTGTGTCTAGGAGCAACTGGGATAGTTCGTAGAGACTGCGAGACTGCGTAATTGGTGCCTTTATGAGAACTGCAAAAGCTTCAGCTGCAGAGTCTGATATTCTCCCCAGGCTTGCCTAATTCTACGCCTTTAATACAAGTATAGTAACAGTTTTCAAACTCTCTAAAGTCTCACCTTCCTATGAGTTTGTCTATCGCCATGCTTTCAATTTGTCAGCATTCATGCCAATAACCTTCCCCCCCCCCGCCTTCTTTGTGTTTACCATATTAACGCTATGCTTCAGTCTCTGAGGTGTGGAGTTGCTCATTATCGAATCCAGAATTTATTCACTCAAGATAGCCTTACCAGTTTCATCCGTTATAGTCAGACCACAACTATGCATGCAGTGAATGCACTAATTCGGTGAGAAAAATGCATGAAAGTAGATTTTATGATATGTCAACAAAATCAATGCGTTTATTGTATTTTCAAGGGGTATGGATTCAGATAAAAAGAGCATAACTGACCTCTTATGCGAAACTTAAGACCTGGACTGCAAAATATGCAGTGTACTAATAAGCTCTCCCCCCCCCCTCACTTTAATAGTCCACTATTCCTCTTGCAATCTGGAAACTTCGCTGCAAAGCTCAAAACGATTCTGAGCAGTGTAACATAAATAAGTGAAACTTTGTTGAACGCTCAGAAGAGACGAATTTCTGACATTCTTTTTTAGGATGTTTTAAACGGATCAAATGCTTTTTCAAATATTTCAGAACTTTTCAAAATGAAGCAAATATTCACTCTCTGCCACATCTCTTCAAACCAACATAGGTGCGCGCCAGGCTCGTAATCTGTAGTTCCCAGGTTCGAGTCCCAGCTGGGTCAGCGTTGAGATTTATCTCCGCAAAATTCCCCGCCCTGCCCACGGTCAGTAGGGGACACCGATGGGCTTGGAAAGGACGCAATTTCCTACTACTAAAAGAATTTGCGTCAATCAGTGGATTGTAATAAAACTAAATTGTACATATTTATTTATTTATAAACATCAATCACCTCTGGGGCGTTTAATAAAAGTAGATTTTAAGGCAGTAAAAGTACAGACAAAAGTATAATAGTAAAATTAAACAATAAATTCAATATTTACACACATTTGATGAACTGATTATATAAATAAAAATAAAATAAATACCCCCTCAAGCAGCTGCTTGCCACAAAGGTCTGACAGGAGCCTGTCAGTTTATATGCCACAGTAGGAGATCTGAGAGGATGGCAGGACCTCAGCAGAAAAACGACACAAACAGCCATGCCTTACCCGGGGCTTGAACCCAGGTCCCTTAGATCAGTAGCCAGCGTGCTAACCACTCGGCCAGGGGACGGCTCCTGATATATAAGGTTGGATAAAAGATTTCGATGAAAATTATGATTGGCTAAGAGAGCCAAAAAATCTTTCTCAGTTGTAGTGGGAAATTGAAATCAATACTAATATATCCGAGGAAAGGGGGCGTGGGTGGCTCAGTCGGTAGCGCGCCAGGCTCGTAATCTGTAGTTCCCAGGTTCGAGTCCCAGCTGGGTCTGCGTTGAGATTTATCTCCGCAAAATTCCCGCCCTGCCCACGGTCAGTAGGGGACACCGATGGGCTTGGAAAGGCCGCCGTCCGTCGGATGGGACGTTAAGCCGTGGCCCCGTGTGCGGGAGAGCCATACCCTGTGCACGTTAAAGAACACGCTGGATGGCCTTGACGGGAGGCTACCATCTGTCTCCCAACAGCTGTTCCAGTGGGTCCCCTCCCCCAACCTTCTCTGAGCCTTCGGGGTCCATGTGACCTGGCCATTTAGCCCATGGTGTGCAAAAAAGTGCTGCTCAGAGGTAACCCAACCAACATAGGTCATCCTTCACATGCTGCTTATGGGTTTATCAGATGCTAAAGCGTTTAACTGTACAGACAAATTCTTAAAATAAAATTAAAATCATCTTTGTAAACAATTTCTGAATAAATTTTACACTGAAAGTATCTTTAATGCAATATTTGAATTAAGTAGCATGATATTTCAAATAAATGCACTCCAAAATTCTGGAAATATTCAAGTTTTGCGTCAATCTAATAAGAATAAACAAAATGCACAAATTTTAAAACTAATTTGCTTAACTAGTGAAAGCACATACGTAGCTTATTTTAGCTGCATTTATCTTGACGCATGAAATCTCTGCCTTGCGTCCACTCTCTTACTTGATGTTCCCAAATAAGATCCTGACCCTGGATGTTTCGCTTCATACATTTATTGCATTTAGATTTTCCTCCGATTGTCTGATCGCTTCTCTGAGAAAAAAAAAGCCCCTTTTTGAAAGAGCAGCAATTTTATCATTAAATGGCCTTGCAAAAACCACTCGCTCATGTATCGAATGAGAAATTATTAAGCTTGTGTTGTCAAGGCGGAAATCTAGAAGTAAGAATACTCACTGGATCAATAGTAAGGGGCGATACGAAACCTCCCGCCAAGTCTATTCAGAGTGTTTTTCCAGCCAGCGTAGACTATGACTATTTTTTTTCTTCACACAGAACTATGACTTAATATCATATTCGAAGGTCGGTTGCATTTTTTTGTCAACGGTGTCCTCTTTCTCACTGAGAATAGGACGAGGGAGAAAGTATAAAATTGCAACTCTAGTGGTTGGAATCCTCAGTTTTGTAAATTTTAGGAAATTGGAGCATTGCAGAGTGTTCCACTATATACACAAGATTTAGAAGACATTTTTCTTTTAAAGTTAAAAGCTTTTAAGAGATACCAAGTCAGTGATTTATTTAAAATTACGAACATTTCAACGTTAGCAGAGTCGGGATTCAAATCTGGGAATTTTAAATTATTAGTTTTGCATGTCACTCACTCAAAGTCTTGACTCTGTATCATTTAGGACTTTTCAAACTCATTGATGATGAAAATGTGTTTAGGTAAAAATTAAAGATATAAGAAGAATTTCAATAACCAAATAAATATATCCTAGATTTTCTATAGTTAAAAAAAACATGAAATAATTTCGGAAATTTTTACTTAGATCAAACTAAAAGCGGTTACAAAGCATAAGAATTGTAAGTTGTTAACAGTGAAAAGTAAATTTCTAAAAATGCTCCGAAGGTCTCTAAAAATTTTTTTATCTAAAAATTAAACGATGGTGTCATGTTTTTATAACAGCAGACGAAAAAAAAACCTAGAGAAATTTTGTATTTGCAATGAGAAATTTTAAATAATGTTATCTGATTATTAATATGCTTTTCCTTTAAACAACTTATGCACTTTGATAACAAATAACGTCCTTGCAATGTTTAACATTATATCTGACAGCTTGATAATAGTACGAAACAAATAGCTGTCTTCGTTAGCATTTATCTTTATTAAACAACTTGTTTGAAATGATCTCTCGTGACTTGAATGAAATATAAGGAATGTTAAATACGACACTGGACTGGTAACGAGTGAAATTTTTGCATTAAATGTTCATCATTTTCAAGTTTCGATACATTCAGCTCGTGATCTTTATTCATAAACATGTTAACAATCAATATAGTTATAAGTTATATATATATATAATAGATTTACTACGAAAATCTAATAAATCTGATTTAAATTTGTAACTCATATAGCCCGTCACCGTAGACGACTGATTAGCATGCTTGGTTGCAGCTCTAGGTCTAGTCCCTATAAGGGATGATGTTTGTTTTCTTGCGTTGCCTTTCTGCTAAGCCTTTCTCACAGACCCCTACTGCCTATCACACATTCATGTTTCTGTTGGACCTTTTGTAAGCAGCTGCTTGAGGGTAATTAATTAATATTTTTATTGGCATTCCAATGGCTAGTAGAATATATAGTAGGCTTCGTTGCGAAGCAAACCGACTTGGGCTTGAATCCCGACAAGGCACTGATATTTTGTTTCTAATGTATGTTTACTTTCTTCTCAGGTCTGGCCTCTCTCATAGACATTCTTTATAGTGTATTATGCTGACAGTGCTGTGAAACGTGGTGTGTGGGGGCGTCTATTGGCTCAATCGGAAATGCATCAAGCTCGTAATCTGCACTTGCTGATCACAAAACTGATTGCCTTATTTACATTATATATCACTTGTTTTTATCACTGAAAATATAAGACTGTATCTCGGACAATTGTTACATTCATTAGTTTGCATTTAGAGCAATTCTAAAATATTGGAAGAGTTATAAGTGTTTTATGATTAACCGTAAGTCGAAAAATATTTTTTTCCTTCCTTGTTATCGCCTCATTTCTAATAAAAGATATTTCTTTTATCTCAAGGCATCTAAGGATGATTGATATTTTTTCCCTTTTCCTCCTCTGCTTTCGATCATAACTTTGTTCGATTTGTCCCTTTCAATCCAACATCTAGTCATTGCTTTCGTTTAGGAAGGAAACTTCATTAGTAAATTATATAAATTGCAGGCATTTGCAACATTCCTGCTATCTGACTAAATAACGTGTTTACTTTACACAGATTTCTCTTGAGAAAAATCTGCTGGATTCAATCCCTGAAAACTGTTTTTAAATGCGTCCCATTTGCTATTAATCAGCTCATACTCATTCTTTCAGGAACGCTTTTCACGCTCTATTTTATTCTAAGTCCTCGTTGAGTGCCACGGACAAATCAGAGAAATTGCATTTTACCTGCAACTTATTTCATGAGCGGTGAATGAAGATTTTTTTAATGAACTTGATCATTCACTATTCACAAAATTAAATTAAATAAAGTGATATTTAAATTTCTGCAAAGCATGTGCTGAAACGTCCCGTGGCCGAGTGGTTAGCGCGCTTGGCTACTGATCTACGGGACCTGGGTTCGAGCCCCGGGTAAGGCATGGATGTTCGTGTTGTTTTCTGCTGAGGTCCTGCCATCCTCTCAGATCTTCTACTGTGGCATATAAACTGACAGGCTCCTGTCAGACCTCTGTGGCAAGCAGCTGCTTGAGGGGGTATTTATTTTTATTTATTTATATGTGCTGAAAAAAATATCAATCATTTACTTCATAGTTAACATGAAATCTCCAGTCTGCTGATAAGAATGGAAAACAATACGGTTTAGCAAATGCAAAACTTCAGCATAATTTTGTACTTTTCAAACCTATTCTAAAATTATTAATAGTTTTAGTAACATTTCTGATCTCAGGTTCATTTTAACAGTGCATCATTACATATCGCGAAGTAAAAGTAAAGAGAGATTTGGGGAAAGAAATGTTCGTAGAACTTTGATTGAACTCAGTATAATTTTCAACTAGAAAGTTTCTATCACTCTAGACTAATATTCCCTGGATTGATCAAGTCTAAACTAGATGTAATTAATGTGTAGATATATTTCATACATATTATATCAATGTTTAACAAAGTGCATAATTGTAAATTACATGCACATGACCCTACTGGCCTGCCTCGATGTTTTCTTCGCTGACCTATTTCGATAAGAAAAGGAACACCAGGATGGACTTTGAAAGGCTACCTCCCCCTCCCCCCCGATTGGATGTTAAACCGTCACCCATTTTGAAGAAAACCAATATTTTGAGTATATTAAAGAACACGATGGATGATAGATTCTCCCTCTGTCTCCAAATGGCCCCACAGATGATTATCTTACTATTCACCTCTGAGCCTTTGGGGTCTTTGTGACCTGGCCGTTTATTCTACTGTAGGCAAAAAAGTCTCACTCATATATAAGACAACTAACTCATTTTCACACAAAACCCATTTTTTTTGTCATTATGAGATAGCATACAGAGACCACAAAGTATTTCTTTGCAAAGTTCTGTTTCATCCTTTTCCCTCTAACATTTGTTTTCTATGAACGAAAACACAGAAATCGCTAAGTATTTCTTTGTAAAGTTCCCTTCATCCTTTTCCCTCAAATGTCATCGATGAATATGCAATAAGCGCTTCAACAATCCTTAATGGACGTCGGCAGTTCTCTCTTGTGCTCAGATAATGTTACAGCTGTCGACTTCCAGTGTCCAAAGGAGCACTACACAGTTGAAATAAAGCTCCTTTTAATCTCTTAAATCGGACGATCATCTTTCGTTGAGACACCTATTAAACATAAAGAGGAGGAAACGAAGAGAGATGTACAGAGAAGAATGAGAGGCGGAGTCAAGAGTCTAGTGCTTGGGTGGTCCGCAAGGCGATATTTTGCGATTCCGTATTGGTCGACTAGTCTTTCTAAGTGGCTTATCGTCACAGGCATTCATCCTTTGATGAATCGCGACTGACCATCTGCTGTCTCTTGTGTCAGCCACAGATTACGACAGGAAAGAAAGCTCTCATCAGTGGCATGCATGGCTGAACAGAAGCTTCCGACTCTGCTCCTTCGTGTGGGTCTGCGTCAGATGCTACAGGTTGCAGAAATAGCTATAAATCGTTGTACCTTGGGATGCGAGATGGGGAGGAGGTTGATTATCATCTGTCGATGGCAGCTAGTGTTTGACCCGATGACAAGTGCGCCTCGCGTCCCGGATCTGAGTAAATAACAAGAAGAGGATGAGGAAGATGATAAGTAACAGGAAAAGGACGAGACGCAAGTGATGTTTCTAAATGTAAAAGATAATTTCACTTCATAAAAGGTACATAATTATTATGCTCATAAAAATATGCACATTTTCAGACAACAAAACCGTGACATCTAGAATCTTTGATTTTTTTCGTTTTTTTACATCAACGTGAAAGTCTGTTTTAAATTACGAGATCAAGTTGAATTTATCAGATCGTAGAATAGTATCAATAATGTGTTAAGAAAATCATCATTCAGTTTGTTACAATTACCTTAAACAGCAGTAACAAAGTCGTTTAAAGTTTTTTTTTTTACAAAATATTTGAAGAATTTTTTTTCTGTTGCAATCGTTTAAACAGTAAACATATTTCTCCCGTTAACAATTTCTCCGTTAATTTTCTAATTGAAAAGTATTTTTAGTTGATAAATTTATCCTTTTTCCTGGAAATTATGTGATGTCACCATCTCTGTTTTTAAATGTTTTATATGTAGGCTTATATAATCGAAGAAAACCCCAGAAAAATGTTTCACATGTATTAAATGGGATGAAATTTTTTCAATGAAATGGGAACGATTCACACATTATTTGATTTAGGACTGAAGATGAGAATAAATGAGTGATGATTTAGGATAAATGAGTTGATGATAATAGGATGGCGATGATCATATGTGAAGAACAGATGATAACGATGCTGGAGATGGTGATGACGACAAATGCTTGATGATGATAGTGATGGCGACAATGCTTGATAGTGATAACGACGTCATTGCTTGATGGTGACGGTGACGACGACAATGCTTGATGCTGATGGTGATGACGACAACGCTCGATGGTGATGGCGATGACGACAATGCTTGATGGTGATGGCGATGACGACTACGACAATGCTTGATGGTGATAGCGACGACGACGATATTGATATTAGTAATGATAATGTTAACGTAAATCCAAGTTACTTCTGTAAAAAAAAATACAAAATAGGGAATTTCATCGAGTGAAAAAAATGCATTGGAATATAATTGAAAAGGAATTAAACTTGAAAAAAGTTTTACAAATATTAACCCAAGAATCGCATTACCAGTAGTGAAAAACTATACAACTAGAACAGCCTAAATAAAAAACATAATGCTAAGCACTTATTTCTAAACATAAAATTTTGCTTCTGCGCATAAAAGAAAACAAGGAAGAATATATAACATAATTCATAATTGCACATATAGTGCTACATATACTACAACGAATGTCGGTCGATGCATCTGATAATAATGATGATGATTGATGTTACTGATGATAACATTGTCGAGAATGTTCGCGAAAACGACGATTAATTTCACAACTTCCA
Organism: Ryuthela nishihirai; assembly: GCA_038380435.1. Taxonomy (NCBI): domain Eukaryota; kingdom Metazoa; phylum Arthropoda; class Arachnida; order Araneae; family Heptathelidae; genus Ryuthela; species Ryuthela nishihirai. Next base: position 39,174,209 of record JAWZYU010000011.1, on the reverse strand, counting down.
CAACCTTTTCATGTGTACAGAAACATGTATACACTTTTGATCTAAAACATTTTGCCACTGAAAATTATTTAAATAAGAGCCTCAAAAAATTTTCCTTCCTGATTTTTTTAGTTGATGACAAGGAGTTAAACGATAAAACGATAAACTCTCTTCATCAATGAAATATTATATCAATGATAATTATCAGATAAAGATAACGTAGAGTGATGGTACTACTACTACTACTGAAACAAAAATTATATTTCCCCCTACATTTCTCAGTATCTCTTCACGGTATGTTAACGCAAATTGTAAAAAGTTTATAGTCCTTTTCGCACAAACATTACAATTTGAAAAAAAAAACGAAAACTCAATTCTCGTGATTAAATGTTCAGTAAAAAATTCTCTTCTTTTGATATTGCAGAAATCGACCAAGAGATGTTTCTTTCTTTATACGATCTCCTAAAATAAAGACCAACATCACTACTAGTTAAATATGTTGCAAAATATGACGTAAATTAGATATATTTGTGAAGAATATTGATGTATTAACGAAATATGAAATGATTAAAGATTTTTTAATGTGACACTAAAAACAAATAGCTGGAGAAAAGGACGAAAAAACTTGTCTTGAGTCACAGAAGATGCTAATGGTAATATCAGCAGATGCTCATAAACTCGAAATTTAAAAGCAAATTGACTTTTGAGCAGCAGCTTGCCATAGAAGTCTGAGAGCAGCCCGTCTGTATAATATGCCATAGAGAAGGTCTTTAGTAAAGCGAGACCTCAACAGAAAACCAACAATAGAAAAAAAAAAATCATACTAACCATTTAGCAACCTGGACGGTCAACTGAAATATTTATATTTCTGATTACTAATTTTGATTGATACTTTGTTTTATATTGTATGAGACTTTTCTCTGATATTAACTCTTAAACTTCTTATTAATTTTTCTGTGGCATGGCTTCTTTACTTTGATTACGTATTATAATTTATATCGCTACTTCTCGTTATCTCACAGGCAGTATAATAATAAAATAAATAACTATCCTCTAAAACAGCTGCTTGTCACAGAGGTCTGACAGAAGTCTGTCAGTTTATACGCCATAGTAGGAGATCTGAGAGGATGGCGGGACCTCAGCAGAAAAACTATACAAACATCCATGCCTTACCCGGGGCTCGAATCCAGGTCCCTTAGATCAGTAGCTAAGCGCGCTAACTACTACGACTAATAAATTCGATTCTTATTAGATAAGACTTCTCAACGAGTAAAATTGCATCGTTATGATTCAAATTTCAGAGCATCTTTTGATTTCCGAGATTAGTGCCCATCGTTATGTTAAGAGAGTCCATCACATAACAGTCTGATGGAAATTGGAACTGACATTCGAAAAGTTCTTTAAAATGCACAGGATACAACTCTCCTTCAGACGGATCTTCCGCTTAGCTTCAACAGGACATTTCAAGTCCCTGTTGCATCATTATTACTGGTAATAGGACATGGATTACCGGTGACATGCTTGATTATGATCCGTTTCAAGCTTTATTTCATTTGGAGAATGTCTAACATCTGGCATTGATTAAGTTGAGAATTTAGGTTACAAGAGAGATGCGCTACCGATTTTACCAAGTTTCGTTCATATTCAATCCCCAACTGACGAGTCTTAATCGATATCCGAGTTCTCCTTTTCCGACTCAAAAAAAAAGGGTGCTCCTGTACCTCAAGTTCCATCTACTTCATATGGGAACTTTGGACTCTTTTTGTTATTACCATGTAGTCGCATTGGTTTTAATAATAGGGCATGTAAATGTTCCATTTTGTTTTCAATCATTAGATGAACAATAACCTTTCGTGCAACATAAGGATCCGTTTCAAGCTTTATTTCAAACTATTGCAACATATTTAAACAATATAATGGTATCCACTGAAGCACCCTGATACATGAAAATGCTCCATTTGTGTTGAATTCGAGGGAGAAAGTATTCGGACTTTTTATTATAATTATACGCAACAGTTGACTAATTTAAACGAATAGTAATATTGTACTAATATTTTAATGAATTAACATTTTTTTTAAATTGGGTATTGTGGCGATGCAAAAATGTCTAACTTTGCAACATGTGCTACAAAAAGGCATTTACGATCTACTGAAATTGCTGCGATTTAACTTATAGAACATTAAATTAGAACAGCTGCATTAACTGGAAACGATTCAATGAACCTCTTTGGATACTGGAAAATATAACAGTATTGAAACACCACACAGCTCACATATTTCTAAAAACCAAAGCAAAATAAGACAACACACCTTTATCATGAAAATTCTGACATTTTCGTTCCTTTGTTCACTTGCTCTACTTAAAGAAATGTCTTGATGAACTTCATTGGTGATATTTCAAAAAAGAGAATTAATTAACTGGGGAAGACTTTGATTTTTATTACACAGAGTTGAGCTTGATGAAATAAAAATAAAATAATAAATGACTCTGAATATGATACATATGTATTCCGTCCGGAAATTAAAATATCCGCAACTTTTTCTAACAGCTGTCAAACGTACATAGGAAAGAAATACTCAATTCCATTTTATTTAGCATTGCCCATTACAGATACTTTCTGCGTCGATGAAGTTCGTCGTGTAAAATTTTAGCCTGATTTGTTGCTTAATTTGTGACATGGTATTGATTTATCGTCTGGCCTTCGCGTGTCAAAATGCTGATTAGGAAATTGATGTATGCTTGCTTCGCCTGGATCTTCGCCATTGTTAATTATACGCATGGCTTGCCTTTGGTGTATAAGCAGCTGCTGAAATTCATTGTTCACTTAGACACCCGATGTGTACAAGTAAATAGGATGCAGTTAGTAGACGAGAGGATCGGTTAAGGAGAAGCAGAAAGAAATGACAACAAGCGAATTAACAACACATCTTCAGGCATTTTTTTTTTATCGACATCTAAAAGTAATGATTAATATGATGTAAAGAAACGGAGACGTGCTTGGTTTGTTAGTAGGGAAATCAAGTTAAAAATCGCACTGCATTTAAGTTCCCTTCGTTAAAAAGTGTTGGGACTTAGAATCTGCGTATTGCCAAGTCACTCACCTATATCCTACTAGGCCCGACAATACTCTGTAATAGAAAATTTAATTTTTAAATGTGGAGATATTTTTATTAATACCCATATCTTAAAATCCAAGTGGTAGATATATATATATATATTTAAATATTTGGTAATTCATTTTAAAATATTCATGAATATTTTATATCATAACAGCCAAATTATTTTATTTAATGCACTTTAAAAAGAAATGGCTTGTAGTTAAACTTTAGACAAAGAACTTCAAATCTAGAAAAATCACTAGAAACTACAAAAATTAAATTATCTTTACGCATATTTAATTTGCCTGCTTTTCTCCCTCTGAAGGCCTTAATTTGCCTGCTTTCTCCTCTTTCCCCCTAGATACAATAACAATATATATATTTTTGTGTGTATCTAGGTGGCCCTGACCCAGCCAGATGGCAAAGACCCGGGCTTCGAAGTAGGGTTGAAAGAAAATTCACTGGGAGACTGTTTGAGAACGGAATATTCCACTAAATTCTTTCAAACATATTATTTTAAGTCGTATAGGATATATCTTTCCTGCACATAAAACCACGGCTTAATCCTCACCTTCCCTTTTATGACGGCAATCGTTACAGATCCATCGGTATTTCTTTTCTCATTGAAGATAAGGTACGACCAAGAGGAGAAAATCTCAACTCCAGCATAGTTGGCTGTTGGAAGGGTGAAAGAGGTGGAAGAAGAATTGCCACTTGAGTGATCAAAACTCAGATGAGATTTGCTATTCTTTTATGAGCGTCTAATAGTTTAAAATTGAGAGCTGTCAATGATAAAAGCTTTCGCTTAATGTTAAGGACAAGCAAAATTCGGCGCAAAGTCAATAATTCAGGGAATTTCGGGGTTTTTTGGGGTTTCTACGGGGTTACTTCCGGTGACCTTTGACCCCCCCCAAGATAGGTCTCGTCGACCTCTACCCCGGGGTCACTTCCAGTCTTTTTCCGACGCTCGGGGGGGCCTGGAAAAGGGTATTTACCTGGGACCCTTGGGGTCTTTTTGGGGTCACTTCCGGTTGACCGCTGCTCCTTTTGGGACTTTTGGTGGTTACTTCCGGTCCTTTTCTACCTTCCGGCAGAATTTGGGGTTTCTAGGGGCATTTTTGGATTTTTGGGGATCTTGATTCGCTAACTAGAGGTCGTCAATCTATCTGCTACAGTGATATTTCGTCAGCTAAGCTTTGTGTCATTGGTCTAAATGCTTAATTTCATCAAATTAATAGAAACATGGAGATATTTCTGTTTTTATCACAGTAACCTCATTTTCCTGTCGAACAGAATGGAAATGAAGTTTCAGCATTTTGTTCCCTTATGGCTACTGATCAGTAACGAAGCCTGAGTAGAAGCAATTGAGACAAGGATATTGCATAGTTGAGGCATCAAGGGTTCTCACAGGTCATCAGTTAATTGAACTATAACTCACTTAGTCAAACAAAGATCTATGATGTTATTTGTTGATTCACAAGTAATTAATAGCCCAATCAGACATTGACCTATATCGTTTCGTCAACTGTGCAGTGGGGCGGGAGTGGCTCAGTCGGTAGCGCATCAGGCTTGTAATCTGTAGTTCCCAGGTTCGAGTCCCAGCTGGGTCAGCGTTGAGATTTATCTCCGCAAAATTCCCCGCCCTGCCCACGGTCAGTAGGGGACACCGATGGGCTTGGAAAGGCCGCCGTCCGTCGGATGGGACGTTAAACCGTGGCCCCGTGTGCGGGAGAGCCATACCCTGTGCACGTTAAAGAACACGCTGGATGGCCTTGACGGGAGACTACCATCTGTCTCCCAACAGCTGTTCCAGTGGGTCCCCTCCGCCAACCTTCTCTGAGCCTTCGGGGTCCATGTGACCTGGCCATTTAGCCCATGGTGTGCAAAAAAGTGCCGCTCAGAGGTAAAACAACCCAAACAACCCAACTGTGCAGTCTCAATTGTTTCCACTCGCACTTAATCACTGTTACCGATAGTTTATGTTGAATTCCTGGTAGTCCAACTGCTATGACTACTTTTTTTAGATATCAGTAATTAGGGTTCAGAAAAATATTTTATTATTTTAGGAGTGGTAAAATCCTCATGCTTCTATCCGACAGCAATTTCTCGATAGACTCACGGCTATTAATCCTATGGCCTCATCATTCTACGCAAATCCGACAAACTAATAGAAAAATATGCCGACCCTCTACTCTGGATTGTTCGTTCAATTTTTTAAAACTATCGGGAGATGGATTTTAAAACAACTATCAAAAGCTGGGATTTTTCAAAAATTGTCGGGAGATAGATTTTTTTAAAAACTATCGGAAGTTGGATTTTACAAACCATCAGGTGCTGGATATTTAAAAACTCTAGGGAGTTGGAACATTCAAAAGCAGTGTTACCAATCCTGAGAATTCTTTTCTAAAATTAATTAAAACTTAAAATTTACTTATTGTATGAAGCCAAACTTAATAAATATAGGCTTTCGCTTTGTCTCTTTCAAATCATTTAAATGCTGAGCGAATGCTGAGCAACTATAAAATCTATAATCTCCCCAATTTCTCCATCAAACATATATTGCAGAAGTTAGGCATATTTTTAGAAGTAGAAAATCAATATTTTAAAAAATCAAATCGTAATTTTTCGAAACACAATCTTCAATTGAAATGAAGCTGCTTTTTTCGTTATACCTTTACATGTCGTTAGCAAAACATTTTTTACTACTGATTATTAATAGTTAACGTTATTCCGCTTCTGCGTTTTTTAGCAATTTTTTTCCTAGTTGAAGCTAAAATGGGAGAAAAATGTAAATTAATTTAAAAAGATACATGATAATAATATAAGTAAAAGGATTATTTAACTTATTAGATGTCCATCAAAGTACTAATTGCTCATAAAAGCTCTTCCTACTTGCTTTAGAGATTAGTAGTATCTGACTATTAAACCATCTAGCACGTTCTTGTGTACTATATTGCATGAGAGACCAGGAGAAGCTTGATAGAGCTTCCAGATTATTTGCATCCCTTTTTTTGGTTGAGGAGTTTTTCTTTTTTATTCAATTCAAATATTTTGATTTTTGATATAAATATACATCATTATAATGTAAATAACCCAAGAGCATATGCTCATCCAGGTTATTGTAATAATTAACACAGGAATAAAGTAGTGACAACATATATATATATACAATATTAAACTACTTCAAATATAGTTGAGTGTGCAATAACAGAAAAGTAAAAATCCTTTTATCGAACAGTGGCAAATATATATAAATGATTTCATTTTTCTATACACATTTTTTTGTTCGTGTAGACATAAAACTGTAACTACAAGGAGCTAGCTTAAAGTATGAAAGTAAGGCTCCATATCAGTTATATTTTTGAGGAACTGTTTCAGTTTTGATTTATATGTGGAATATCCACAATTGTATTTTCTGAGATCAGGTGGTAAGGAATTAAATAACTTAGGTGCAAGATACAAATAGTGTTTGTGAAGTATTTCTTTTTTTGCCTTGGGAACTACGTATGTCATTTCTTCGTTTCTTAAACAATATTTATGAGTTTTCAGTTGAATTTCAGAATTATGTTTATAAAGATAAAGCATTAGCTTGTACGTATAAAGGTGTCTTAAAGGAAATATATTTAATTCACAGTATTTATTATATATGCTACCGCTAAAGTTCCAAAGCCGTTAATGTGCACATTACTTAGCTAATCTGCAGATTAATAATACTAAACTGGTTTGCTCCGTTAACGTGCGGAATCAAGAGTTTTCCGCATTTTACCTAGATAATGTGCACATTAACGGCTTCCGTATCGTTAAAGTTCAAAAGTTTGTTTCTCTCATAGTGGTGAATCTCTTGAATATGAATCTTCGTGTCACGTGATTCACTCGTCCGCATTATAAAAAACGCCCCGGATGAGCGGAGGCCAAGTGAGAACGAATCGGTAAAGTGATTCATTCTTGATAACGAATCACTAAAATGATTCGTTCTCACTTGGCCTGCTCATTTTGGGGGCGTTTTTTATAATTCGGACGACTGAATCATGTTGACAGAGGGATGACCCTGGTTTCAACTCTACTCTCGGACACTAGATAAATAACATTATGTTAATTTAAGCGTACAGAAACGTTCCTGTTGTTCCAGCAAAGATCTTATTTTCACTTTAACCAGTGCCTAGTAGGTAATGTGCAGATTATCCAGGTAATTTGCAGATTACCTAGGTAATTTGAGAAATGAAACAATTTTCCGCACGTTAACGGATCACCCTAGTTAATCTGCACAATACCTAGATAATCTGTAGAATAACTGATTTCTGCCCTTTAGCAGTAACATATATATGTTTAAATTTTTTTTTGTTGAATGGTTATACACTTTATTATTTTGTTTTGCAACCTAAACATAGGTTTAAGTGCAGTTTTATATGTTCCACCATAGCATAATATTCCATAAATTCTTTCCTTTAAAAATAACATAAAATAATGGAAACTTTAGATTACAAGTTATTGATTTCTTACTTGTTGTTCGTAAAACGATTTGGGGGAATTCTTCCGATCTGGCATTGTGTATACTGACATCTGGCAAAGCTGCGAAATTTCTATAGTTTCAGCAAAATACAATGTATTTGATTATTTTTTCATTTTTCATTTGTAGTATACAGGACGGAGAAGGGTCCTAAAACTACCCCTAATCTCTGCAGGTCTTCTCATATAAGGACATATCCCACTCAGACAGAAGTCACTGTTGACCACTGTCTTAGTTAGTTAACATCGCCCAAACAAATACCATGTCAGGCCTCATGAACTCGGCTATCATGGACTGGAACCCGGACCGGAAAAAAAGGTGAATATAAAAATATAATCATCTATACCTGAGGTAGTCGTCCCGTGGCCGAGTGGTTAGCGCGCTTGGCTACTGATCTACGGGACCTGGGTTCGAGCCCCGGGTAAGGCATGGATGTTCGTGTTGTTTTCTGCTGGGGTCCTGCCATCCTCTCAGATCTTTTGCTCTGGCATATAAACTGACAGGCTCCTGTCAGACCTCTGTGGCAAGCAGCTGCTTGAGGGGGTATTTATTTATTTTATTTATACCTGAGGTACAGCTGATTGATGAATTTTTATTTTCATTTTTTTATTTATTTTTTGAACAACTCCTTACAGACTCCGGTGTGGTCTAGTGGTCAGGATACCTGGCTCTCACCCAGGACGCCCGTGTTCGATTCCCGGTATCGGAAGCAATTTTTAGCCGTCCCATGGCCGAGTGGTTTAGCGCGCTTGGCTACTGATCTAAGGGACCTGGGTTCAAGCCAGAAAAGGCAAGGCTGTATAATTTAGTAAGGCATGGGAGTCTGTGTCATTTTTCTGCTGAGGTCCTGTCGTCTTCTCAGACCTTCTACTTTGGCATATAAACTGACAGGCTCCTGTCAGACATCTGTGGCAAGCATCTGTTTGAGGGGGTATTTATTTTTTATTTTTTTAACAATTCTTTACTGCATTCACTAGATACATCAGAAATACTCTTTTTACAATTAGGAAAATTTAATAATAAAGTTTTAAATTAGTAAATATTTATGGAAAAAATTATTTTTGCTGAAGGTGTGCGACCCGATACCACGACTCTTTAGATACGCGTCAGAGTACTCTAACCTAATTTTTCCGCATAAGTATTTATTGAATTCCATATCTACATGTAACCTATTATTTACTGTGGATTGGTTTTAGATTTCGTTACTAGTTTTCAAATTCTGTTTCATCCAATATTAAAGTACCATACCGGGAATTAAACAGGACTTTTGAATTAGATATCTACAGCACTTTTACTTCTTATCTCTCGAATCCCGATTGCCATTTCCGAAATCAAAAATAATTGCCTTCCTGACTTTATCAATAAAATATTATGTTCCTAGTCAAACCAAGAACAGAAAAGGGAGGAAAAACCGCACACCAGTGTTTTTTTCCGAGGAGGGAGGGGGTTAATGCAGTTCTTGAATCTTTTAACAACAGCACTTTCTTCGTCAGTTGTTTAAGTTGTTACTGAATGTTTCAATCTTTCCATGCAGTGGTAGTCAATATTTGCTTTCCCGCAGAGCAAGGAACTATGTAAGAAAAAAGTCCTTCTGTGTATTCTAGATCACTGTTTCTCAACCTTTGGTTTTTTTTGCTCATGGCCCCTTCTGAGCTTCTTCTTTTACTTCTACGCCACAATCCCACCCACCCCCTCACAGCCTCTGTTAGTTGGAAAAACTTCCATGCGCATCACTAGAAGTATGGCGTGTCCCCCTGGGGGTCACATGGTCCACGTTGGGAACCACTGTTCTAGATGATAAAAATTGAGTTCTATGTACATCTGCATGTAAAAAGGAGATGATTTTTTTTGATATTCGATAACAAATCGATCCTTTCGAAAAATATTCTTTAAGCATTTCAAATAATTCAAAAAGGTTTTATTCTGACGAGTATAAAAGTAATAAATTTAAAGAAATTGAAGCCTAATGCGTTCTAGGAGGGTCTTTGAGCTTTTCTTATTTATAGGTGTGTTTCTCTGTTTTTACCGAAATGACTCTCAAACGAATCACTTTTAAATGAAATGTTTCAAATGAATTCTTTAGATAAAAATGCCAGTGGCGATGTGTTCATGGAGACAATTGAATCAATGAGATTAGTTAGTGGACGCATCGACGCTTTCAATTAGAAATATTCTTTTTACATTCAGAAAAAGTTTAGTAATAAATGTTTTAAATAAAATATTGTTATCAGTTTTTTAATTATAATTTATCGGAAATCAAAGTACAGGACAGGAATTACACTCTGTTTTGATTAGACTTTAACAACATTCAGCTTCTGGTTTCTGAAATCATGATGTTTCCGCTATCGTTTTTTTTTTTTTCAATCAGCCCCCTTAGCTCATAAATCAAAGATCATGGATACATTGCCGAATAATTGAAATCAACAACCAATGAGCTATGAGAACTACCAATGCATCCACTGAGCAATTTCTTTGTATCGAAACTGCATCATCGTCAGCAGTAGAGAAGAGATTGATCAGCATCCGGTAGTTCAATGGTCAGAGATACCTGACATGTCATTAGAAGGTCATGGGTTCAGATTATACCCGGCTCAAGATAATTTTTCCTCTTCGCCCATCTAATCCTGTTACTAAAACAGCAGCATAATACTGATTAAATACTTAGTAAAGCTTTCATGCCGTCCCGTGGCCGAGTTGTTAGCGCGCTTGGCTACTGATCTAAGGGACTTGGGTTCAAACCCCGGATAAGGCATGGATGTATGTGTCGTTTTCTGCTGAGGTCTCCTGCCATCCTCTCAGACCTTCTACTTTGGCATATAAACTGACAGGCTCCTGTCAGACCTCTGTGGCAAGCAGCTGCTTGAGGGGGTATTTATTTATTTTTTATTTTAAAGCTTTCATACAAGTTTTGCCACTAAAGAATTTCAGTTCGAACACGAGATAGCTCGGACATTTTGTATCCAAATCCGCGCGCCGAACTGTCAAATTGCACAGAACATTTCAAAGAATAATGAAAATTTGTTACATATATGTAAAATGTGTCTCCTATACGTATTTCTCATCCGTCAGTCTGCACTGCCACAAGATTACTTACTAAGTAAGTATTCCCAAGAGCTTCAAAATACATAAGAATCATTACATAAGAATCAAATACAGAGAAGTATTTTGGTCTTTGACCGACCAGTTTTTAACTAGTGCTTTTAGGTTTATTATCACTATTGTCTTATATTCGGAAGGAAAAGAAATATATTATGTGCTTATAATTTTTGCCTTTGCATATTATATACATCTCCAGAATGACGAAATAATCTTGTAAGATCTGCAGGTTTAAAAAGAATTCTGTTTAAACAGGTGATTGACATAAATGCATTACACACACACACACTTGAAATCTGTACTTCCTTAATACGATCTCTATGTCAGCGAATGGACGCAAACATTACGCTTCAAAAATATTTCAATTGTATACGATATCTAAACACTCGTTTATGTTCCCAGCTGTCTTTTGCTGTGTTACCAACAGGAAGTTCTCATAAATAGCGAGGTTGGGGTGTTTCACGCCTTTGCATGTTACAGGTACTTGGTGTCCTTCAACACAGGCAAATCTGACGCTTTGGAAGACAGAAACTCCCTAGATATTCTTCTATTTATCCGTTTCTCCCTCATCGTGATAATAAAAAGTAGAGTTTCAGAAATGCAGAAGAGAGAGAGGCTACCGAATCGCATGCGTCAGTGATAATAACCTATCTGTGTTACAGAGGCGCGCCCTTCCATCCGAGAGCTGCCTCGCTCATGAAGAGAGAGTAAATTGCTCTGTGATGATGATTTCACTAGGTGATGGTTGGTGGGGAATTTTCCCATCAGCCACTTACGCTTCAGTACCACGAGAAAGTAACATTAGCTAATTGGCTGTAGGAGACAGAGGAGGGGAAACAGTAGGGAGAAAAGGGGAGGATTTTAGCGGTTTCGGCGTAACAGTAGCCGGCTATTTATAACGTTAAATTCCGCGTAATTTACTGAGGTGTATCAGAGGCCTTGCGGAAAGTTCAGGAGAATTTCATTTGTGCCGTTATGAGCTTTGGGTAATGACCCTTCCTGCTGGTACTCTTCGGAAAGGAAGGAACGTTTGCCTGGTCAATCACAGCTCACGATTTGTCATTGGCCCAAAAGGCAACACGGATGAAAGAAATATGTAATTAATGAAATCCCGCTTTGAAGTGGAGAATTCGAGAAGGAAAAGTAAGTGAAGAGTTTCTGCACTCCTGCCTCAACAGATTGTGCATGATGAAGTGCATAAGATAATTATGAGTTGAAATTGATCGCCGTTGTACTATTTAATATAAAGAGCAGGAAACTGCTTATGAAATGTTTAGCAGATGTTGAAAGCCACACGTTTAGTATGCGTCGTTGCTGTATTCTAATAGGGAAAGCTACTGAATACGAAACATCATTATGGATTGCTTTAATATTCGTTTAATTCCCTGATTATCTTGACTAGCGAAAAAAATATTAAAATAACGTCATTGTTTTTGTGGATTTTAAGGATTTTTTTTTTCCAAAATTAAATATGGAAGTTCTTAAGAATTCTTAAGAAGATTCTGGAAGAATTTTAATGCTAATTCATGTGAAAAATTGCTTCACAAGAAACAGCATTTGATTTCGATTAGCTAAGATTGAACAGAATGTGACATATAATACTGATAAAGTTCGGTTGTTGGGTTATTTTACACTTAGAGGCATAATTTTGTACACGATGGGCTAATGAATGGGTCACAAAGACCACATAGGGTCAGAGAATATTTGTGGAGGGAGAGTTCTACTCGATATCTGTTAGGAGACAGATGGGACACTCTCGTCAAGACCATCCAGCGTCTTCTTTAAAGGGCGGAGCGTATGGCTCTCCAGTACACGGAGCCATGACTAAAACGTTCCATCCGATCTTTCTAAGCCGACTGTTTTCTTTTTCTCACTAAAGGCAAGAGTGAGGTTTAGCGGAGATAAATCTCAACGCTGTTAAAGTTGGGACTCGAACCTGAGAAATGCAGATCACAACCTGATGCGCTACAGGAATTAATAATATGAAATTGTACTATTTGTTGCCAAATGTTCAGCAACCACGGCAATCCCCGGTTCCGTCTCACGACACTACCAAGTTAACGGAAAGCCGTGACTATCTAGAGTCGGGGGCAAGAATACACCATATAGATTCATCTCATCCCCAACCTCACATGGCAGCAGTCCTATAGAAGGAAAGCTAACCACCGGTAGAAACTTGAAATTTAATCTGTTCCACAGTTAGCCATGAACAAGGATATGTAGATCCAAGTTCGCTCGGCTCCCGGGGTGTAATAACATGAAATGTAGAAATGGTTTTTAAAACTAAATGGAAAGGGTTATTTCCTTTTCTTTGCGCGAATCTGCTCAGTATTTTTGTTCTATTCGCTTATTCTGAAGAAATATTATTTTTTGCACATATAAGGGAAAATATAACTTGCCTAGACGTATTAGAAATATCGATTTCTTAAAAAGAAAAATGTCACTTTCTTAAATGTGTAAAAAGAAATACCGTTGTCTTAACTGCGCATGGAAAATGAACTTTTCGCACCTATAAGGAAATATTTTAGATATAAGAAAGTTATATTTTGCTTATGTAAGAAAAAATATCATTTTCTGACACATATAAGAAGAAATATAATTTCTACAATAAAGCATCGAATTTTTATACCGTGGATGTGTGTGTTGTTTTTCTGCTGAGGTCCTGCCATCCTCACAGACCTTCTACTATGGCATATAAACTGACAGGCTCCTGTCAGACCTCTGTGGCAAGCAGCTGCTTGAGGGGGTATTTATTTTTATTATTTTTATTTTTTTATAAAATGCGATTCCTAAAAAAACTCTCATTTTATGACATCATATAATTTAGTCCAAATTGTAGAAGAATCAAATTAATATAACTCAGTGATAACAAATCAGAGGATCACCAAGGTTTCGTACAGATGCTTTTCATAAGCAACCAGGTCGCAGCTTGCCTGTTTTGAAAAGTAAAAGAAACAACAGAATTCGATAGCGCACTAAAACATTGATCTGTGATGTTTTAATAAAACAAAGTAAAATCGTATTTATTATCATGATTACAAGTTTGTGTCAAACTCCTAATTCCTTCTCAACGTAATTCGATTCTTATTTCAGCTCAATGTAGTTTTATGTTGCATGAGTATATGTACCCATTAGAAGGATACGTACTAGAAACAATTTACCAGATTGGACAAAAATTCATGTATAAGAAGATTATTTGGTCTTTAAATACTAATTTAATATATATTGGTAAGCTTCATACCTTTAATAATTAGCGATTAATTAATAGAAAGCTCTCTGGACTATTATAATTATACCTGCAGCACTGGTATCACTTAGAGCTGATATATAGCTAATACAATGCAAAAACCAAAACATTTGGAGCTGATTCTTCTGTCATCTAAGGCGCAATACAAACAATATTTTTATGGGATCCTGAAAGAGATTTCTGAAGTTTATTGAAGTCAGGTATTCGAAGAAAGATTTTGGGGTTGAAAATAAAATACTGGAATATGATTTGAAGAGCCGAATATATTATACAGCCTAAAACGTAGCGTAACCAAATTAATATGACTCACTGATGTAGCACAATAAAGTTACACCAGGTTTCACCCATGTTCTTTTTTAAGCAGTCAGGTCGCTGATACGGAGCTTAATCAACAGTAACATTCAGACTTGATCAGTATCATGCCAGGTGCGATCAGTAATATCCAGTTTCATACAAAGGAATATTTTATATTCAAATTAAACTTACTATCAAACTAAACTTATACTCGATCAAGTACATGTTAGGCTCAGTCACTAGCATGCTTGCTTGCAGGCGGTGTTTGTGAATTCGAACAAGATCTTGCCAGATTTGAAGAATTATCCGTTTGGTTGCCTCGATGAAACAGGAGACACTGATAAGCTTGGAAAGATCGCAGTTTTTCAAATGCAACGTTGAATTATGCATGCTGATATGTGCAGGAGAGTATTATCTACTTTAAAAAGCAAACAACATTATCGTTATGGAGTGTTATCCTCTCTAACAACTCTTTCTAGTCATCCCTCCCCCTGAGTTAAGAGAAACTGCTGCTTGGAGGTTTGTTTATACATCAACAACACATTGCCAGTTGCGTTTTTTATATACATCAAAAATATCGTTTAAAAATTTAGGTAGCATCTTCATTAAGTCTGACTACAAACAAAGCAGGTGTTTTTCTCACAATTATCTCGCCTCACTTAATATACATGAACATCCTTCTTTTTCATTATTTATCGCAACACTGTTTAAAAATTCAAATCCCAGATTGGCTGTTCGATTTCGATGCTTAACTCGATCTCTTGGAAAAAGATCGGGAGAATAATAAATGAACTCTTTGGGAATTGAACACTCTATCTTTATTCAAATTATCTCTGAACATTTGTTTTAACAATTGAACTCGGCAATTTGAATCTGAAAGCACATCTGAATGGGAGGTGCTCAGTTAACGTTGACTCGATTTACTTGGGCTCATAATGACCAATTCATAGAATGCCATTAATTATGTACGGTGCAATATTTCCTTACAGTACGTAAAGCGAACAAGTACTGACACCGATAACTTTGCAAGTAGTCAGAGTGGATACGTAATAACTCGTTTGTGATTTGTTTGTTGGAAGTCTGTCTGCTCCCCATCAATGATAGGATACATGCTGTCTCCGAAAACCACGCCCCCGTCAGCACAATCGCCCAGAGCTTTCATGGACATCACAAGAACTGTGAGTTTGTGCTAATGTTTTTCACTGGCCGGCAAATTACAGGTTAGGCATCGTGTTCCTGTTTCTGATTATGAAAGTCCGTTTTTATCATTTCATATCGAGTTTAATTTCCTACTAGGTAAGTCTGCAGATAACGAAACCTAGTCAAGCAGTGATTACACTTAAATCGCGCAAATTAGGAAATGCTGTGTCAGAGTTTCTTTCAAAAGTAGGTTTATTTTCTGTAAGCAGCAGAAAAAAATCAAAGACAGATATAACAGAATGAAAAGATGATCGTGGAAAACTTCTTTTAAAACTCTGACGTTCAAAGATTCTAAAATGCCGAGCTACATTTTAAGTTACAATTCATTCCCAGGAAATGCGCTTTTCATGGAGATCGGACAAAAGCGTGTGAGTAAAATGTGTCATAGATATAAACATTAAAGAAGACAACCTCCTTATTTTTTAAAAAATGCTTCTCTGGGAGTTGAACCTACAAATTTCTATTTCTTTAAACAAGCACGCCATTCACTGGGACGCTTTGATAACAAGAAAGCCTACACGTGGAGAGGAATTCATTTTGACAATTGTTATACTCAAAGATTGGAGACAAGCACTGCCAAAGCAAAAAAAAAAAATTGAGAATTTTCTTGTAATATCAGTGGAAAACCCGAATTCGATGTTCTCTTACTTCTAAAAGATACACTGAAGAGGATATATAACTGAAGAAAATATGAGATCTATGTGAAGTCTAAATCCTGAAGTTGAGATATATTCAACCAGTATTTAAACAGTTATGGAAGCTGGAATATTTATTCGTAACGTTGCCAGTACAAGTAAACTTATACCAAAGCGACGAATAAGGAAGAACTTCTTTGCATGAACGTTTAAAATATATACTTCATTTATTAAATGTTTTAAAAAAAACTATTAAACTTATTATTTTGATATTTCTGGTTTGATTAAGGTCTAAGGTAAATTCTGACGACAGGAATTTACTGCTGCTATACATTGAAACTTCGCAATTCTTTAAATACTAAAAGAATATTGGTTTAAACATCGAGATCTTTAATTCATCATCAATCACATATTTCCATAAAAATCTTATTTTAAATATTACGGAACATCAAATTTTGGCTTCCAACTGACATGGAAGTTTTCTAATTCTTCATCTAATCAGTGTAGGGTGATAGGCACTAAACGCATAGTGACTTTACGGGTGGATGAACAGCAATGTACGTATCAAAAGTGCAGACTTTAGAGGTGAAAACACACAGCCGAATGAAAGGAAATATGTTATTGCCACGTTAGTCGTATACGCGGAGTGTCTAAAGAGATTGAATCCAATGTATATGTCACCGGCAAAGTTTGAAATCCGGCATTCTATAGAATGCCTAAAACTAGCCGGCAATGTATGAAACGATTCATATTTCACACATTTCCTAGGCATTCTATAGAATGCCAAAAGGCAAATCGGCAAAGTATAAGATACTCCCGGCAGTGACGTTTAATGTCGCAATGCGAGTCACGTGACTCTCGACTCTCGCCTCAAACAGAGAGCCAGAGCACTCAGTCCAATTCGAATTGACCAGTAAATGTTCCCCTGGGTCCCCTATAGGCTCACCCTGATTGCCAGATCCGCCAGTCCCTAGTTTCGGTAAAAAAGAGCGCCGTAGTTGGTCACTTTGGACACCAAAAAGACACCCTTCCTATTGGAAAAGCGTCCCCTAGCGTTGTAAGAGTGTAAAAGAGGGTTGCCTCAATAGGGATCCCAAAGTTTGAGAACCCTAGCTTCCATAGAAAGAGAGTTAAGGTCAAAAAACAGATTTAAAAAAGTCATCAAAAAACGACATATCACAAGCATCTCGGAACTACACTGAAATAGATTTGACAAGTAGTAAAGTGAAATACGAATATCCTAACTCGAATTGCAAACTTCGAATATTCAACACTTTACTGATTCGTTCTCACTTGGCTTTACCTCATTTGGGGCGTTTTTTATAATGCGGACGACAGATTCATTACAGGTTATGATGTTAATATTTCTGGCGGTAGTTCAGCAATGGTATTTTTCTCTTTTTGTAGAAAAATCCCGTATCTTATATTTTGTACTTCTTACATTTTCACATGCATCTTTTCAATAAAAGCCTTTTTCATACTTTGCCGAAATAGTATTTGTCATTCTATATAATGCCTAGGTATTCTATACAATGCCTAGGGAAAGTATGTAATAATTCTCATATTTCATACATTGCCTAAAAACGCCGGGTATTCTATAGAATGCCTAGGCATTCTATAGAATGCCGGCTTTTCATACATTGCCGGTAACATATATACCAACCAAAGATCATGTTCCTATACATTAGGCTTGATAAATGCAACTTACTTTCTCTGCGATTCCAGATAAGCAATTATTTATTTTGATACATTGAATCTTTTAGGATAAAAATCTGACTCTACAAAATCTGATGTTTTCCATCTAGTTCGAGTCTCATCTGTGACTGCATTTAAACTTTTAATCGTTAATCCCACCTCTGTCCTTTTAGGAAAGAGGAACCGATTGGCTTGGAAAGTCGCAGTCCGTCGGTTGGCACCTTAAGCAGGGGTTCCGTATTCAAGAAAGATATGTACACCCTATGCATGTTAAAGAACTCGTCTTTATACATCTCCCAGATAATTCACGCAAATGAAATTTCTATTTCAACATTATGGTTGAGGCTTTTATCAAAAATACATAAAGCCAGCTTCAATTTATACACGTAGAATGCATGTTATAATTGAAGAGTTATTGTACCATATTATATTGGGTGTATGAGGAGAGGAGGAGAGATTATTACTTCCCTTGATCGAAATATTGGAGAGATTACACACTACCCTACCAAAATATTAGAGAAATTCCATTCTATGTCAATGTGAATCTAACTTTGAAGCTCTATAACTCTTAAAATATGAATTTATTGGAAAAATATGACTGAAGGTAAAGTTAAGATCAAAATCAAATCTATTTTAATCTCCATTTCAATAATATTCTTTAAATATTTAAAGAGTTCATCATCATCATCACCCTCAAGCAGCCATGGGCTACGGAGGTCCAACCAGACCGTGCAATTTAGTTCTCCAAGCAAGTCTGTCCTGAGCTACATCTACTGCATCTGGCCACTGCACACCAATTCTAACAAGGTCTTGTTTGACTTTGTCTGCCCACCGCATCCTAGTCTTCCCCTCTTTCTGAGACTGAAATATTTCACAACATTAATGCTTATTATTTAAATATTAAATCAATAGTAAACAATTATAAATAATTTGCCGTTAAATATTCCAGCTTCCATAACTCTTTAAATACTGAACGAATATCGTTGAAAATCAAGACATGAAAGCCGGTTTTTCCGACATGAAAGTCGGAAAAAGTAAAGAGAGCGTGAACAACAGACGGATTTCCATTGCAGTATAACAGTTTTTCCACCGTTTAGAGAGGTCTTGAAACATTTCTTGAGAAATGCATGAAATATATTTAAGTTTATCGTTTTTTCGAGCCCCGGGTAAGGCATGGCTGTTTGTGTCGTTTTTCTGCTGAGGTCCTGCCATCCTCTCAGACCTTCTACTGTGGCATATAAACTGACAGGCTCCTGTCAGACCTCTGTGGCAAGCAGCTGCTTGAGGGGGTATTTATTTTATTTTTTTTCTACTCTTACTAGCATTATCAGGGGGCCGGCGTGACCTCCCTATAGCTCCCCTCCTAGATCCGGCTCTGGTCTTAGCAAAACCTTTTCATTGCTCTAAATAGCAAGCAATTTTCTTTTTGCAAAAAATAACTACACAATCTATCAGCAGGTAGATAACAAAAGTTTGCTACGCTTTGAACAAAGAAACCTCAAATTTTGCCACCACACTGGCAGCATTTATTGTAGTCAGGCCAAAACAAATATTAATTTTTTATCTTATTTTTGATAACTCGGCAGCAAATATTACGTGACGCAAAGAAAACATTTGTTGTTGTAACAACGTTACATAACGTTATACACATATCATTACTGTACAGTCGCTCAAAAAAGTATCCGAACACCATGGTTGATTACAAAATTCAGAAAAAATATCTGGCAATTTTTTTTTTGAAATTAGTGATCTGGCAACCTTCGTGTCACGTGACACGAAGGTTGCCAGTGACACGAAGGTTGCCAGATCACTAATTTCTAAAAAAAAAATTGCCAGATATTTTTTCTGAATTCTGTAATCAACCGTGGTGTTCGGATACTTTTTTGAGCGACTGTACAAGAAAAATAATGTCTTAAAATTATTATGACATTACTGCAAATGTGTTTTCTTGATCACTAATAATAAATGCAGGTGTAGATATCATTATTACTTTTTGATAATTGTATTTCCAATGGTGGATGGAGTTTGACATGTTTAATCTGGATTTTCCCGAATCTATGTTTTTTTGGGAAAGTTCTTAGAAAATATATGTTATCAAGGAGAGAAAATATATGTCTTCAAGGGAAGGGTTATAACATCCTCTTTGGCTAAACCACTGATTGCTAGCATTGCATTTGTCGAAATCAAATTCTCGTTTCCTACACTTAACTTTTACACTTCTTGAGGTTTTGAAAACTGTTAATTCTTTTACTTTCATTGGTTTTGCCTCTTGAAAGTTTTCCTTATTTACTGAGTAAATTATTCCCCGCTCTGCCCACGGTCAGTAGGGGACACCGATGGGCTTGGAAAGGCCGCCGTCCGTAGGATGGGACGTTAAGCCGTGGCCCCGTGTGCGGGAGAGCCATACCCTGTGCACGTTAAAGAACACGCTGGATGGCCTTGACGGGAGGCTACCATCTGTCTCCCAACAGCTGTTCCAGTGGGTCCCCTCCCCCAACCTTCTCTGAGCCTTCGGGGTCCATGTGACCTGGCCATTTAGCCCATGGTGTGCAAAAAAGTGCCGCTCAGAGGTAAAACAACCCAACCCAACTGTAAATTGAAACAGATGCGTTATGATTATGTGCGTCGTAACTATTGGTAACCGGGGAGACCATGGGGTGCCTGTGAGACTGCACAGTTGGCACTTCAACAGTTCTCATAGACCATATGACGTCTCAATCAACCAATGATCTATGAGTATCGACGATGAATCAATTGCGCAGTCTCATAGTCTCAACCATAATCGCCGTAATTGCCCTGGCTGTAACAGTCATGCAGGCAAAGCAACCTTTCGCAGCATTTTATTTACCTTGGAAGCTTCATGTTCTTTTTAAAGTTGTTTCGGGTTCGATGACTGGATTTTGTTGGTCTTTTCCAGGTTTCTATTTCTTCTTCTGAAGGGAAAAAAAGTTTTAAGTTAATTTTTCCCTTACTCTAATCGTTTTAATGTTACAATTGATATAGGAAAGCAGATGATTTTTACTGAGTGAAATGATTAAACAGAAATTGAATTTTTTCCTCTAACTGCGATTTTTTAAAACACAGAAAATGCACGAGTCGGCCGATATTTCAAATTTAACGAAAAGGGTCATAAGAGTTCACAAATGGAAGGCTGATTCTGAGACATTGGGTTAGCATAGATAGAAGTATAATTATTCTTCAAGCTGCTGCTTGCTTAAAAAGTTTGACAGGAGTCTATTAGTATAATGCAGTATAGAAAAGATCTCTTAAGAAAACAAGACATTAGCAGAAAGGAACATACTTTAAGAAAATGTACTTACCTTATCAAGGATTCGAACCTAGGTTACCTAATTCCACAGCCAGACATGCCAATCACTTACCCACTAAGACGGTGCCAGACATTCTCAATTTAATGGTAAGAAAGTTTTGCATGAATACTTATCAAAATTAATTACACTTCAAAATGAATCAATAGTCTTACGTTTCAGTATTGCATCAAAAGCAATCCATGCTGTTAGTCAACACTGCTAATTTTCTTAATAAATAAAATAAATACCCCCTCAAGCAGCTGCTTGCCACAGAGGTCTGACAGGAGCATGTCAGTTTATATGCCACAGTAGAAGATCTGAGAGGATGGCAGGACCTCAGCAGAAGGACTAATAAAATACCTCAAGCGCAAAATATAGGCAACTCTAGCTGATATTATACCTTCAAATCCTATTGGATTTTTATTCTTTCAACACTGAAGTGCCAAACTATAACTGCACATTGTGCCTACAAGAGAACGCACAATAAGGACTGGAAGCATTTACAAAGATGTTTAAAATGCACTTCGTGCGATGGAGGAGTCCTCTAAAATTTCGTGACTTTGCAAGGCATGAGTCAGAAATCGCCATTAAAAGCGATTGAACCATCAATACCGCGAAAAACAAAAGTCAAAATGCCAGCTGTTCTTTTCCTCTGAACTTGCTTTCTGTCACGCACCGTACCTCGGTCTGAGTGAAACAATAACAGGATTTGAAAAACTGTGCGAGAAAAACAGCGAGAGATCCTGAGAACGGATATAAAACTTATATGTGTATAATCATCTTTTCGTTTGGCAGCTGTAGTTAAATCAGTGATGAGCACCGCCCACTTTTAAATTCAATACATGAAGCACAGCAATCAAGCATCCTCCAAATACACGTAATTGTTGTCAAAATTTCGTTTATGTTCCAACAAGTTATCAGGGATGTAATTGCGATGCTTTATGGTAGTAATTGACTCTAATGATTTGCTTAATATTTGGTTGGATTATGTCGTGATTTGATAGACACACATCACGCGAATTTGCAAAATTTTGTCGTTATCGTTATTATGGGGTTGTTACATCGATACCGCTTCAAGTTCCAAAATGACAGTCTCTCTTAAGTGTTTTTACATTATTATCATTTAGTTTCTAAAACTGCAGAATGATCGAGTTATTAATTATGAGTTATCGGATGAGGAAATCGAAAAAAGGGATAATAAAGGGAAAATGCAAAGTTGGGACGGCTTTCTTTATTTGCTAATTTTAGAGTTTAATGTTTGAGCTGTTGAGTTGTTTTACCTCTGAGCGGCACTTTTTTGTACACAATGGGCTAAATCGCCAGATCACAAGGACCCCGAAGGCTCATAGAAGGTTGAGGGAGGGACACACTGTAACAGCTGTGGGGAGACACTGGTAGCCTCCCGTCAAGTCATCCAGCGTGTTCTTTAACGTGCACATTTTGGCTCTCCCGCACACGGGACCAAGACTTAACGTCCTATCCGAAGGACGGTGGTCTTTTCAAGACTATCGGTGTCCCCTACTGACTGTGGACAGGGCGGGGAATTTTCTATATGCTGACCCAGCTGGGACTCGAACCTGGGAACTGCAGATTACGAGACTGATGCGTTACAGTCTGAGCTGCCTCCTCCCTTGTTTGAGTTGTAGATCATCGTATATGTTTTACGGAAAAAAGGAAAACAATGGAAAAAATAAAAATAAAAAAAAAATCCGGTATCCGCTGAGTGAAATTTATTGATAACATGCCAGTTGCTCTACCTGTTAAGCAAACATTTTAGTATCTGACGTACAACCAGGAGGTTCCGAATTCGAGTCCTGAAAGCGGTTGGTGATTTTATTTTTCACACTTACTTATTATTCATTATTAGCATTTACTTCACGAGTACTGTAGTGGGGCAGGGGGTTGATTCATAGTCTGAAGTTCCTACGTTCGAATCCAGCTGTGCCTATATTGAGATTTATCTTTGCTAACTCTCACCTTGCCCTCGATGAGAAAGGGGACACCGATGGACTTGTGAAGGACTCCGCCCGTTGGAATGGAACATACGCTGTGCACCGTAAAGAACACTTTGGATAGTCATGAAGGGAGGCTTCCATCTGTCTCCTAACAGCTGTCCAGTGCATTTTCTTCCTCAACATTCTCTGATCCTTTGGGGTCCTTGTAACCTGGCCGTTTAGCCCAGTAGATGCAAAAAAGCGCCACTCAGAGATTAAAAAACCAATCTTAATATTGGTAAATGCCTCAAAAATGCAAGTAGTGTTTTAAAATTTAAGTGTTTTTTTTTCAGATCCTTAGCATAATTAAAGTTTCGATCCAGTATGTTATTAAATTATGCTAGATTGTTCCAAGCTGAAACTTTTCTGATTTTTGAATAAGGTTTGGATAAGTACATTTGAGCATGAATCTTTAGAGTTATATTTTTCTTCTCATCTTTTAAGCAAAAAAAACAACAACACTGTAGTCTTCTATTCAAATCTGTACATGCCGATGAATACTGATTTCTGCCAAAAAAAAATAATTCCATTGGAACGAAAAATAATTATTAAAGGCAAAATTTTAACTTTTCTCTTAATTCATAATAATTTGAAATTCACACCTCACTGTAGAGAATTTTCTGCCAAATCTGTTGGGCATAAAACATAGATAATTGGAAAAGCAATAAATATATAACTATTATTTGTCATGACAATTTTATTCGATTCTGAGTGCAAAAACTAAAGATCACTACCCTCTGCTATAAAGAATAATTCTATTCCTCTCCAGAATTCATCACAGTCTTGCAAATGATAGCAATTACAAAATGCTGACGCTTTCAACTAAGTAGGTTTCATATAAGGGTCGTTCATATAAAGAAGTAGATAATTCGGAAAGAAAGCATAAAGCATTTATTTATCTATAGATATTGTCTAAGCCTTTTGAGAAATTTTGCCCAACGTAAAGTTGTTAACGTGATACTTTGTACAGTCGCTCAAAAAAGTATCCGAACACTATGGCTGATTACAGAATTCTGAAAAAATATCTGGCAGCGATTCTTTTAGAAATTAGTGATCTGGCTCACGTGACACGAAGGTTGCCAGAGCACTAATTTCTAAAAAAAAAATCGTTGCCAGATATTTTTCCTGAATTCTGTAATCAGCCATAGTCTATGACCATGCATTGCACCTCTTCCTTTTTACGATTTTTTCAGAGGACCGAAAATTATGAAAATCACATTGGGTGAGGTCAGGACTGTAGGGAAGCACTCCCAGCGATACCTGTTAAATATTCTTGCTGTTAATTGGATAGTAAGCGGAGTTGTCGTTGTCATGAAGCAAACAACCTTCTCCCTTAAAAGCCTTCAGCACTTCGATTTCATTACCTGCTTAAACGGCTCAAAGTTTTGCAATGTGAGTTGATGGTGTCATCACGGTCCAGAAACTCAGTTAATAACGAACCTTGTCACTCAAATTGAAACTTCAGCTTGCGACAAAATAGTTGAAATTTGTATGCTTCCATGTGAAGCTTATCTGGAATTAACAGAATACATTCAAGCTGATACTTACCACTGATTATGCTATTGATCAGTTGTTTCTGTGTATACTCATTTCCCTGTGTGAGGGCACAAAGATCAATCAGTCCTACCCAGAAATAGGGACTGTTTACGTTTCATTTAACTGACTCTTGTTGATACAAGAAATCCATTTTGATTGCAGTTGGCTTCTCCATAAGCGTCATCTAAACCGAGTCCAAAATATAGTTACGTATGCATTACAAGCTTGATTGTTTTACCACAGAGCACTTCTTTTCTGCACACAATGGTCTAAATGGCCAGGTCACAAATAATAAAAAAATAATAAATACCCCCTCAAGCAGCTGCTTGCCACAGAGGTCTGACAGGAGCCTGTCAGTTTATATGCCAGAGCAGAAGGTCTGAGAGGATGGCAGGACCTCAGCAGAAAAACGACACATACATCCATGCCTTACCCGGGGCTCGAACCCAGGTCCCTTAGATCAGTAGCCAAGCGTGCTAACCACTCGGCCATGGGACGGCTGGTCACAAATACAGTCGCTCAAAAAAATATCCGAACACTATGGTTGTTACAGAATTCAGAAAAAATATCTGGCAACGATTTGTTTTAGAAATTAGCGATCTGGCAACCTTCGTGTACGTACATGAAGGTTGCTAGATCACTAATTTCAAAAAAAAAAATCGTTGCCAGATATTTTTTCTGAATTCTGTAATCAACCATAGTGTTCGGATATTTTTTTGAGCGACTGTATCCAAGGGATCAGAGAAGTTTGGGGAAGGGAATCCATTGAACACCTTTACGAGACACATGAAACCAGGCTATCCAGGTTTTTGGGTTTTCGAACCTGGGAACTGCAGAATAGTAATAGTGGTAACATGCTATCCAGGTTGTTCTTTAACGTACACAGGTTATAGCCCACCTGCCTCGGAGCCACAGCTTAACGCCCCATTCGATGGGAGGCCTTTCCTTGCACACCGATGCTCCTTTTTCTCTCTTTCTCATTTAACTGGAGTTAATGTAGATAAGTCTCAACACTGGCACAGTTGGGTCTCGAACCTAGGAACTGTAGATTATGATATATATAAATATGCACATTTAGTTGTGCAGACATCTCATGAATTATCTTTATAAGGTTTTGAAATTCTGGACTAGTCTTAGATTTAGTCTTAGAGAAATGTGTATGAAACGGTGGATTTAGGTTTTTCTGTGCTAAAACAAAATTTACTTGACTCACCTTTCAAGAAGAAGGAGAGGGGGGGGGGGATGTTCACATCGTGTGGCGGAACTTTGAGTTTTTTGAGGTTCAGTTTTCATTTTTATTGTCTTCACTATGGCGGCATAGTAATAGTGGGTTGGGTTTGGTTGTTTTACCTCTGAGGAGCACTTTTTTGTATACAGTGGGCTTAAATGCCCAGGTCACAAGAACCCCGAAGGTTCAGAGAAGGTTGGAGGAGGGGACCCACTGGAACAGCTGTTGGGAGACAGATGGTAGCCTCCCGTCAAGATCATCCAGTGTTTTCTTTAACGTACACAGCGTATGGCTCTCCCGCACACGGGGCCACGGCTTAACGTCCCATCCGACGGACGGAGGCCTTTCTAAGCCCATCGGTGTCCCTTACTGACCGTGGGCAGGGCGGGGGAGTTTTGCGCAGATAAATCTCAACGCTGACTCAGCTGGGACTCGAACCTGGGAACTGCAGAATAGTAATAGTGGTAACTGGGAAAGAATGGATTGTTTTACCTTTGAGCGATGATCACACAATGGGCTAATTGAACAGGCCAAAAGGACCCCAAAGGCTCAGACAATATTAAGGGAATGAACACATTGGAAAATTTGTTAGGAGACAGATAGTAGCGTTCCATCTTACTCCATCGTCTTACTTCTTAAAATTTTCCATTTTTAGGATCTTTCCCGGAACTATAGAAATGCATCATAGCACAATCTAAAAAAGCCAAACCTACATGTATGAAGACCAATGCAATTAAGTAATATGATGAACGTACCATGGCCGAGTGGTGAGCGCGATTGGCTTCTGATATAAGGGACCTGGGTTCGAGCCCCGGTTTCAAGGCATGGATGTATGTGTCGTTTTTCTGCTGAGGTCCTGCCATCCTCTCAGACCTTCTACTATGGCATATAAACTGACAAGCTCCTGTCAGACCTTTGTGGCAAGCAGCTGTTTGAGGGGCTTATTATTTATTATTTTATTTATATATGAACGTAAAGGTATTCAGACATAGACAGTTATCACAGATTTGTGGTTTATTTGACTTCGTTATCTTAAGAGTAAGGCCTATATTAGCTAGAAATCACTAATAGGCTTTTCTATCTTCTATGCAACGTATCAAATATTAAAATATTGTTGGAAGAGATAATCAGAATTGGGTCGTTTTTCTGTTCCTAGTTCCTTTATTCTAACTCTTTCCGTTTCTCATTCTGCTGCTTTTTGTATGTTCTCACTTGTGTTCAATGTTAAATCCACATCTAAATATATGCCATATCCCATAAAATGGCCAGTTTTTTCATTTTCTTTTTTAAAAATCTGAACAAATTCTGCTTTTTGTCTCCTCACGGCCAAGTAGTTAGCGTGCTTCCTACTTATGAAAGTATACCTGGTTCGATTCCTGGATAAGGTATGAATGTTTCTTTTCGTCCTTTCTGCTGAAGTCTCGGATTCACTCATAGAACTTCTTTATGACTATTATACCGAAAGATTCTTGTCAGAACTCTGTGACAAACAACTGTTGAGGGGTAAGTTTATTTGTTACAGTCTACAAAACGTTTCGGGTATATCAAATATTTTTCCAGTGATCAGTAACACTACGCATTTCTTTCACTGGGAAAGGTTTCACCTTTATCGATAATTTCGACTTGCGACAAAACGCTGTTAGAGAATGAAAAGAATAGAAGATTCCTACCAAACCAGAACGACGTTCCATCTTCGTTCCAGTTATTAACATTCTCAAAATAGAGGGTGGGGGGAGGTATATGACCACCTAACCCCCCCACCTATATCTGTCTCTAGTAGATTTACCTATTATTCACTACTGCTTTGTAAGCTGCAAAATGTTTTACCAACCAAAATGTTTACCATGTTTCTCAATCAAGTGTTTTGAAAACTTGTGTTGTAAGTCGGTATGGCGCCAGGTCCGTAATCTGCATTTCCTAGATCCGAGTCCCAGCTGTGACAACTTTGAGATTTATTTCTACTAACTCCCTGCCTCGGAAAGAAAGGGCACACCGCTGGGCTTGGAAAGGCAACAGTCTGTTGGAGGGAACTCTAGGTTGTACCCCTGTTTACAGGAGATCTATACTTTGTTGACGTTAAGGAACATGACGGCTGGCGTTCACGTTAAAAAACATGATGGCTGGCGTTCACGTTAAAAAACATGATGGCTGGCTTTGACCGGACACTACCATCTGTGTCTTAACAGTTCTCCAGTGGGTTCCTTTCCCCCAACCTTGCCTGAGACCTTGGGAACTTCGTGACCAGGCCAATCAGCCCATTGTGTGAAAAAAAAAAGAGTGCCGCTCAGATGTAAAACATCACAGTTACGACTAAGACTACGTCACAATTGCGAAGACAATAAAATTGAAACTAAGCCTCAGAAAAATCAAGGTTTCGAGACATGATGGGATCTCTCCCCCCCCACCCCCCGACAATTCAGTCGTCTTATACGAAATCTCAAATTTCTCTACCTGCTTTGAAATCGAAAACAGTTGTCTTTATATAATTTTGTTTTAGCCCCATATTTTATGTCCGACACCAAAAATAGATTAAAAAAAAGCTATAAAATCTTATTCGATTGGGTTGTTTTACCTCTGAGCGGCACTTTTTTGCACACAATGGGCTAAATGGCCAGGTCACATGGACCCCGAAGGCTCAGAGAAGGTTGGTGGAGGGGACCCACTGGAACAGCTGTTGGGAGACATATGGTAGCCTCCCGTCAAGGCCATCCAGTGTGTTCTTTAACGTGCACAGGGTATGTCTCTCCCGCACACGGGGCCACGGCTTAACGTCCCGATACGACGGCCTTTCCAAGCCCATCGGTGTCCCCTACTGACTGTGGGCAGGGCGGGGAATTTTGCGGAGATAAATCTCAACGCTGACCCAGCTGGGACTCGAGCCTGTGAACTACAGATTACGAGCCTGACGCGCTACCGACTGAGCCACCCCCGTCCCATCTTATTCGATATAAAATAACATTTTAACCTTTCCTGTCCGGTGGAATATTTTAGTAATTGGGGAACCTTACTGAAGTCTTATTCTCTAACCCCAACATGAAACTAAATTCTTCAAGAAATTTAACTTCTCGTCCCTCCCCCTCCCAAGCTAAATCCTGGGTACGTCTCTGCCATAGGTGTCTCTTTACACGATCTAGTAAAGGTGGATTATTTAAGGTGTATACTGTATATATCAATGTTCAAATATGTGGTTCAGAGAGTAAGATTTATAAGTCCTGAAAAGAACTCGTATGTGGGCTAAACAAGATGTCGTTACTTACATTGTATGAGAAGCCTAATTTTTTGCTACTTTCACAAAATTAGAAAAGCAAACAATAATAAAAAAATTATTAGAAAAAAATTTATAATTTTGTGAGTAAGAATTTAAAAAATACAAGAAAGGACGTTCATTCAAAATTGCATATTGGTTTGAAAACATATATTATGTTCAACAAAACCGTGTGTAACAAATGTATTACCGTATGTGGGTGGAATGTTTTCAGCTCATACTCCAATTCAACCTTATTTAAACAATGATAGATGCAGTCTGAGCTATAAACTCATAACGATAAAAACCATTGGCTCCGAACCGAACGGTGACTGCAGCTATTATACAGATATATAGATTTAAAGTAGAACTCTTTCTTAAGGTTGAAATAGTGTTTATAACGTTTTTTTTCCCAGATTCTTCGTTAACAAAAGCCTGCGTCATATGATATCCATATTCCTAAAATTATCGCGATCCACATAAAATTATCTCAAGGGCTCATTTAGCCTAGGCTGTCGTATGTTTGACACCCTGAAATAAAGCTTCCAGATTCTCGTTTTCCCTGAAACATTCCGTATTTCAATTAATTTGGTTTGAGAACAATCGGTTAAAAAATGATACAATGCATTCACAGAAATATTCGTTTTAAAAGCCAAACTAATAAATTCTACTAATATTAGCATTATCATGCTGTATAGGGATATCATTGGATAGTGAAAAAGACGCTTTGTGTCTTGAATTAACAACACTGTACCCCGCATATGTATATAGAACACAGGTATATTTTTTCTAAAGAAAAAAAAAACTCTTTTTTCGCTCGACATTAAGTGTCTGATTTCCTTGCGTTGGGTTGTTTTATCTCTGTGCGCCACTTTTTTGCACACCATGGGCTAAATGGCCAGGTCACAAAGACCCCGAAGGCTCAGAGAAGGTTGGGGGAGGGGACCCACTGGAAGAAATGTTGGGAGACAGATGGTAGCCTCCCGTCAAGGCCATCCAGCATGTTCTTTAAAGTGCACAAGTTATGGCTCTCCCGCACACGGAGCCACAGTTTAACGTACCATCCGACGGACGGCGGCCTTTCTAAGTCCATCGGTGTCCCCTATTGGCCGTGGGCAGGGCGGGGAATTTTGCGGAGATAAATCTCAACGCTGACCCAACTGGGAACTACAGATTACGAGCCTGGCGCACTACCGACTGAGCATTTATACTAAGTAAACATAGCCTAGTGGTAGAGTTTAATTTCCTGCTAAATAGTTGTTGTATTTAAAGGGCCTGGCCTCACGAATATTTGCAGTTGTTAGATACGCTATGCCAGTAATTTAAATGCCTATTTAATTACTTGCTGAAGTAGAATTTTACATGAATTCTCTATATGCAAATTAAACTTTTCATCGGCTTCATCTGATACTTTATACTCAGTTGTTTCCTATAATTCGTTCTTGTCCCAATGTTTGCCATACTGTAATTGAACAAACATGTGACATGTCCCCTGTTATAATATCAAAAATGTGACAACTCTGTTATAACTCTAAAGAGGATTTTTGTTAAAGCGTTTTATATAAATCTTATATAAGTCGGTAGCGCGTCACACTCTTAATCTGAAGGTTCATGGTTCAAATCCCACCTGGGTCATCGTTGAGATTTATATCTCCGAAACTGCCTCTGTCAGTAGGGGACACCGATGGACTTGGAGAGGTTGCCGTCTTTCGAATGGGATGTTCAACCATAGCATCATGTGCAGGATAACCATACCATGTACACGTTAAAGAACACACTGGATGACCATGACGAGAGTCTACCATCTGTCTCCTAACAGTTGCCCAATGGGTCCCCTCACCCCAACCTTCTCTGAGTCCTCGGGGTCCTTGTGACCTGGCCATTTAACTCATTGTGTGCAAAAAAAGAAGTGGAACTCAGAGATAAAACAACCCATAAATTTCGTCTTGATCCATGTGATAGTTGGATTCGGTTGGCCTACCTCTGAGCTGCATTTTTGTGCAAACAATGCGATAAATGACCAGGTCACAGGGATACCAAGGACCCAGATATGGAATGTGAAGGATATAGCTCTTTTGTACAGGGATCACGACTTAAATATCCCATCCGATAGATGGCGTCATTTCCAATCACATCCTTGTCTATCTTTCTCATCGAGGGCAGAACAGAAGTTTAGCGGAGAAAAACTCAATTCATGTGCAGTAGGACTCGAACCCGGATGTATCAAGTTACGATCTAAGAGCCGTACCTACTTGAGTCAATAGCTCTCTTAATCCTAATGATAGCTGAAGTATAATCTGAGCACGGATATTTATAATTTCACATTTAACTCAATTTTCAATTTATTGGCGAAAATGCAACTTTCATGAATTTATGAACCTTATGAAACTTCAACACCCGTAAAAAATATTATTTTAAAATAAGAATATTATACGTTTTTGACAAGTTATATATTTTTTATTGGCGATATTTTTTTCTTTTTTTCCTTGATCGTTAATCTCGGTAAAATAAATAATTTGAAGATATATTCCTCGACTCGCAAATGGAGTCATGCGGACACATGCAATAGCGATGATGATGATGATGATTAGGACCAAAATAAGCCTACTTACTATAGATTCATTTTGATGATAATAATCTGAAGATACATTCATAAGTTCAGAAATAGAAATAATGCACATATATACAAGAAAGAAAAAAGGCTAGATAATTATATTGATAAGAACGGAATTTTTTTCACCCCTCAAGCAGCTGCTTGCGATAGAGGTTTGGCAGGAGCCTGTCGGTTTAATACGCCATAGAGAAAATCTATAAGTAAAGCAAGACTTCAGCAGGAAATTTTTAAACTTCAATTTTGTTTTAAAAACAGAGAAAAGAAACATCTCTACCATATCCGAGATTCAAACCCAGGCCTCTTCAATTAGTAGTCAAGCTCGCTTAATACAAGACATTAAAGTGACGTCAATTAGTAGTCAAGCTCGCTAACCATTCGGGCACCTACAGTATTTACGTCCCTTGTAGTTCGTTCTAATCTGTAGCATAGCGAGGCTGGCAATTGGGTAGACTATGAGACTGCGCAGTTGATAATTCGACAGTTCTCACAGAACATTGGTCAATGGCATATCAATTTTCAGGCAATCAGCAAATGATTGACGAAACGGTCGAACCATCAACTGCGCAAGCTCCTAATCTCCCAGTTACCATTTACATTATGCCACTGATTTTAATGCTGCTCTTTACAAACAGAAAGAAAAAGATAAATTTTTAAAATTTACCCACCAGATATTAACACTTAATAGTAAAAAACACTTTTTTAAAGATATTTAATCTCGATTACTTTTTATCTGACATCAAACCAACAAGCCCCTAGCAACATCATTCAGCATATGAATAACTGTCAAATCACTTTTTATGCTTCGCAAGGCACAATAAACGCTATAAAAAAAACACAAAAATAACAATAATAAAAAAAGATCAATATTAGAAAAGCATTACAAAATCGATAAGAAAAAAAAAAAACGTTGAACTGAGTAATAGAAAATTTGAAACAAAGCATTTCGTAAGCAATAGAGCAAATGAAACCTTTCTAAATATCGCTGGTAGCCTTTTACCCTAACGACCCCACAAACAGAAGAAGAAGAAAAAACAAAGAAGCGTTGAAAATCAATTTAGGAAGCTTTAGTAATTACACTGATCACCGATCCCTTGTGAGATAATGTTTCAGCCCGCTGGCAGGTGTTCAACGGAGGTAAGGCCTCCGGGTTTCTTCCCTACTTCCGATAGAGACTCCTTCTGTGGGTAACGACGACGACCAGTCCTCTCTCACTGCTTTGCTTTAGTAGACAGAGACACAGATCACCCGGACACACAGAAGATTGCAATGAAAAGCATGGAGGCTCTTCGGTAAGTATTACTTGCTTATTATCTAGAATGTTTCCTTGTTCATTTCTATTTACTTAAAAATGAAGAGAGCCAAAGTTTTTAATTCATTTTGTCAGTTACACCAGTAGACTAGGGAATTGTTACATAACTTTTCATCAGTATCTATTTTGTACTATTTATATTTAAGATGTTTAAGCAATATTTTATGTGTAAGGTGCTCTTAGCTTAAATTATCGTTGTACAACGAATCAAGTTAATTGGGTAGGGGATTATTCAGTCGGTAGTGCGATAGGCTTAGTCTGATATTCCGAGGTCCTAGTCAGAAGGTCAGCGTTGAGATTTATCTCCGCAAAATTCTCCGCCCTGCCCACGGTCATTGGGGACACCGATGGGCTTGGAAAGGCCGCCGTCCGTCGGATGGGACGTTAAGCCGTGGCCCCGCGTGCGGGAGAGCCATACCCTGTACACGTTAAAGAACACGCTGAATGGCCTTGATGGGAGGCTACCATCTGTCTCCTAATAACTGTTCCAGTGGATCCCCTCTCCCAACATTCTCTGAGCCTTCGGGGTCCATGTGACCTAGCCATTTAGCCCATGGTGTGCAAAAAAGTGCCGCTCAGAGGTAAAACAACCCAACCCAACCTAGTCAGAAGTGTGTTTTTTCCCCTCTAACCTACATTCTTTCTTTAGTGAGAAAGGAGACGCGAAATGAGTTTTACAATGGCCCTTGTCCGTCGGATGATTTTTTAAGTCATAGCACATTTTGCATTATTAGAGCCCTACTCTGTACACGTTAGGAAACACGCTGAATGACCTTGAAGGGAGACTTTCATCTGTCTCCTAATAGCTGTCTAGTGTATACCATCCCCAAATTCATCTGAGCATTTAGAGCACATGACCTGATCATTTGGTATATCATGTGCAAAAGAAAAGTTCCGCTGAGATGTAAAACACAACAAGTTAATTGGGGAAATAAGTCCTTTACTAGGTTTTAGACATTTTAAGCTTTTTTACGTTTTAATTACCTGTTTTCTCTAAGAAGTTTTTTTTCCAGTTCGTTTCAACGAGCTAACAAAGGATGCTCTTTTATCAGTAATGTCCAGCTTGCACGAATCGTCTATTAAAATCCCATAATTCATATTGGATTGCCCATTTGTCCTCATTTTTCAATGCTGATTTACATTTTTCGCCTTACTGTTTCATAGTGCAATATGTCTGAAGCCCATTTTAGGGAGTTGCTCCGTTGGATCCCGCTGGGGTCGAAGGCGAGATCAGCGTTTCCAGAACCTTCAGCTTCTTCTTCTTCCTCTAGCTCCTACTCTCCCACTGTTCACGATCCATTAAAACTTCCTCTACATAAATGACGACCCACTTAAATTGTGCTTTACAAAGAGAATACCAAACCGCGAAACAATAGAACACCTAATCTTGTTTTTTAACAGCATCATTGAATACGATATTTGGATTCAAGCTTCTCGAAACTTGGCGGGATCTTAAGTAAACGCAAAGCGTAGAACAGATTTTCAAAAACAATTTCTTCGATTTTTTTTTATTTTACAGTGGGTATAAAGGGCAGAAGTTACATTCAACACACTAGAAAGTTTAAAAATGTAAACATTTGACATATTTCATTTAAGTTCCAGTGAGTTTTTGCCTTATTTTAATTTGCGTAGTTTTAAACTGAGCCGTCCCGTGGCCGAGTGGTTAGCACGCTTGGCTACTGATCTAAGGGACCTGGGTTCGCGCCCCGGATTAGGCATGGATGTGTGTGTGTGTGTGTCGTTTTTCTGCTGAGATCCTGCCATCCTCTCAGATCTCCTACTGTGGCATATAAGATGACAGGTTCCTGTCAGACCTCTGTGGCAAGCAGCTGCTTGAGGGGGGTATTTAAAAAAAATTTATTAAACTAACGTTTGCAAATATGTCTTGACACTCATTTGGCTAAAGTGTGCGACGGAGCACTCTACAACCACTGCTTCAAATGAACTGTTTCTCAATCTTATAAGAAGTTGGTTTGGTGGTAAACGAGCCCAGTAAGACTCAGGCTCATACCGGAATTATTGAGCCCATCCCGAGTCCTAACACATATAGAGTATACATGATTTTAACGCCTACCTAAATGCTTTATAAACGAGAAAGATGTGAATAAATAAATTCATGTATAGTATTTCATGTAATATAACAAACAATACGCAAACCATCCCGGGCCTCTAATTACTTTAACAGTTCAATGTATATTGAACTGTTAAATTAATTAGAGGCAACCAATATAATCCCTGTTAGGCTTCACATCGCGATGCGACCACACCAAACAGAAATACTTACGTTCATTTGTTAATCAGATAAATCATTTAATTAAAATTCTGTAGTTCAATGTCACGTGACACGAAGATTGCCAGATCACTAATTTCTAAAAAAATCGTTGCCAGATATTTTTTCTGAATTCTGCAATCAACTATAGTGTTCGGATACTTTTTTGAGCGACTGTAGACTTCAGGGTGAACAATGGTCTATTTTTCGACAAATTATCTTAACATAATTTCGACGAATTAATGTCTAAATCAACTATGTTATAAACTCTTTAATTTCATTTTTTTAGCACGTTCAACTCTGATACCGAAATTCAACATAAAAATTACTGTAGATTTTTGTATTTCACAAAAAAGCCGTCACGCTATCGAATAATTTCCATTAACGATATTCATCGCTTCTTTTAATTTCTTTTAATCTTAAAATCGTGGGGGAAAAAAAAGAGAATCGGGAACAGAACTCACTTGCATTTAGAAATGCATTTAATTTCATTCTTCATTAATTCATCTGTTAACAATTTCATTTTAAAAGATATTTTGTTTAATGTGACGTGGTAAGTGCAATTAATGTTTAGAGAAGTTTCCAATTGGTAACGCCTTTCTGTAGTTCAATAATTATTTTAGAGTATCTGGATGGAATAAATCCAAATTTCAACTTTCATGCAAAGGAGTTTTAAGTGTGAAATATTTTTTAACTGAAGAAGAGTCGCCATTCTCATAATTTGTTTTATTTCTGATCATTTGCATTGGATTGGATCCCTGTTAGGCTTCAAATCGCGATGCGACCACACCAAGCAGAAATTACTTACATTCATTTGTTAATCAGATAAATTAAATAATAAATTATTTAATTAAAATCCAGATGAAAATTAGAAACAAGCTAAACAGTGGCATCGTCGTTGTTTTAGTGTGAAATTTCAGATTCCCTGTGAAGCTCAATAAAAATATATATTTGTGTTGAAAGCACATAGACATTTAGAAATATAAGCAGAATATTTTGCTGATTTTTGCTTATACTGGATTTTTTTTCATTCCATAATTCACAATTAATCTTTCATAACCACTGAGAGAAAATAAATATTTAATAATGCTTCAAAAGGACGAGCACTAAGATTAACATCCCTATATTTTGTTTTATATCAATTTTTTCATGCCATTAAAATCGACCAAGTGTGGATCATTTGGCTCTGAGCCATGTAACAATTCCCCCCCACTTCGTTTTTTTCGCTCAGAGTTTGTTTTATGAGCAAACTTTTGGCAGAAATAATATTGGTCTCTGGATACAAAAATAACGATAAAGGAATGGAAATAGAGACGGTTTGGTTGCTTTTCTTCTCAACAAAAGAGTTTCGTACTTAAGAATATTAATCTTTATGCATTTGATGGAGCTTCAAAGGAAAGGAAATTCACAGCTGCCATCAATTACCTGCTCATTTCAGATAACAGAATAAAAAGAACAGGATTTCCAGGTAGTCATTGCATTAATGTAATACTATGCCGTCCCGTGGCCGAGTGGTTAGCGCGCTCGGCTACTGATCTGCGGGACCTGGGTTCGAGCCCCGGGTTAAGGCATGGATGTTCGTGTTGTTTTCTGCTGAGGTCCTGCCATCCTCTCAGATCTTCTACTGTGGCATATAAACTGACAGGCTCCTGTTCAGACCTCTGTGGCAAGCAGCTGCTTGAGGGGGTATTTATTTTTTTTTTTTATTTAATTTAATCAGAAATAACCAGCTGTGGGAGTTGTCACAGTTGGTAGCGTCCCAGGCTCGTAATCTGCAGTTTCCTGGCTCGAGTCCCACCTGTGCTACTGTTGAGATTTATCTCTGCTAAACCCCTCACCCTGTCCTGTGTCAGAAAAGGTGTTCCAATGGTTTGAAAAGGCCGTCGTCCGTCGCATAGGACGTTAAGCTGTCACCCGTGTGCGAGGGAGTCATACCCTGTCACTTGAACACAAGGATGGTCTTGACAAGAGTCTTCTTTCTGTCCTCTAAGAGCTATCTAGTGGGTGGGCTCCCCCAACCTTCTCTGAGCCTTCGGGATTTTTGTGACCTGGCCGTTTAGGCCAGTGTGTGCAAAAAAGTGCCGCTCAGAGGTGAAATAACCCAAAGCAACTATCTTACTGGTTGTTACCATTTATATTTTTTTTTTCAAATAAATGTATATTGCAACATTTATTTGAAATTTGAAAACCGAACAAATAACTTTAGGAAAATAGTTTCCACTTTAAAAATTTCTGGAGTTTAGCTTAGTGGTGTACGTAATACAGCAGAACCTTGATTATACGAATGGTCATTTTAAAAAGAACTCTTAACACAAAAGATAATTACGATTTTTTAATCCTTAAATTTTTACTTATTAGTTCCTACATGTACTGCAGAAATGTAGACTATGTAATAAGGAACGTTTATGAACGATTTCATTTTGAAACAATAGATTTTCTGTTATCAAACATACATATCCTCCATTAATTCGCATTGTTGTATAGTCCGCTGCATAGATATTCATATACGTTTAAGCATGCAAAAAGGCTAATAGCAAGTTTTAATGTGTAAATTTTTTTAAATCTACTCGACAAGAACAAATACAAATTCTAGTTTTTGTTTAGTGAAAATCTTATGAGTTAAAATCTACAAGTTTGTTTTTGTGTGTGTGAGTTTGAAAAATCATCATAAGGTGGCATCGTCCACTTTTCGGCAAGATAACTTTCCATCAGTAAATCATATTCCCTCTTACTTATAAAGAACACATGTTTGAAAGTGCTAAGGATATTTTTCATCACGAATAGAACCCTCAATTCCTTAGGACTGGGTATCTTTTAGACGTAACATTTTTTGGCAGATGCAAATGTCCATATAAAAGAAATGCCATGGCCGAGTGGTTAGCG
This sequence comes from Ryuthela nishihirai, assembly GCA_038380435.1. NCBI lineage: Eukaryota > Metazoa > Arthropoda > Arachnida > Araneae > Heptathelidae > Ryuthela > Ryuthela nishihirai. Next base: position 39,136,072 of record JAWZYU010000011.1, on the reverse strand, counting down.
CGCTTGGCTACTGATCTGGGTTCGAGCCTCGGTTAAGGCATGGATGTATGTGTCGGTTTTTCTGCTGAGATCCTGCCATCCTCTCAGATCTTCTACACTGCTCTGTGTCTATATAAACTGTCAGACCTCTGTGGCAAGCAGCTGCTTGAGGGGATATTTATTTATTTCTTATTCCTCAATTCATATGTTGCCGCTTTTAAATTAGGTAAAAATAATTCAGTTTTGTTTACTGAATGTGTCATTCTTTAAGTTCCCCTTAAATTCAGCTTCGTTATATTTTTTTATCAGAACTTCTTAGAGAAATATTTTAGCTGTACTCCATCATCTAGCTATTAACCCTTAATAGAACTAAAGTGATTTCAGAGCAAACCTAAAGGCCAAGATAAACGAACATCTAGAACAGGTATTATAGCTGCAATAATCTCATCCCAATCTCTACTTCCACGTCTTGCTCTTGATGGATGCTAAACTGTAGGTAAAAAAAATTATTTCTAATGAAGGTTTTCTGAGCGAGAGGAAAAGCGAATTATTCAAATATTTTGCTTTTCCTGTCTTCATGATACATATTAGATACACGGCACGCAAACGCGTGTCCCAAATCCAAGGCTTAGATACAATAATACGAAACGAGAATTCGAAATCCCAATATTTTATTGGTTATGGTAACCGCTTTTGCTAATAGACTCAGGCAACTTCAGAACTTCTCTAAATATGATCTGCTAATAACGTATTCAAAAGTTCAAACATCCATTTCCGTAAGTAGACAAAATCGTACGGAGTAATATGGTTGATACACAAGTTGCTGACTTGAAAATTTTCGTAATGCATTTCACGAAATTAAGTCTGAGATATATTTTATGGATGTTATACTCATTGAGAAATGCATTATTAATACAAAGAACGAAAGTCAAAGGCCATATAGCGTCAAAAATTGATTTAGTCCTCTCTCCACCTCCCAATACAAGGAAGTTTATCGAAAAACAATACACCAGGCAATGGATAGAATAGATAAGGAAATATCAATATTACTGAGCGAAACGAGCAACTAAAATCGGTGGTACAACGTCATCAAATGTCCTATAAAACATTAAAATAAATGCACTCCATTGCTCTGTTTGTACGCATGATACCAGAATCTGAAAATAAAAACCATTATATTCCCGAAAATGATATTTGATGGCCTTATCGTTTTCACATCTGCGGATCCAGAATCTCAATTTAGTGCGGTGTTCAAAATACAATAATACCTGAGTGCGCTCTATTATTTCTTCTTTCTCCTCCTTGTAAGGGATAAACTTTCGGAAGCTTCCAAGCTTCGAGTTAATATCAATGTTTACTTTCCCGATGTATGTTCTGCATGCTGGCTATATAATACAACCGCCACTATTTGTTAGCAGCCGATAGACAGTTTCAGACACGAACATTTCATGTTGACCATGGCAACACTGCCACATGAGCTGGCCATCGGTCAATAGAACCATGGGACACACTTGTAGTTTCGTGAGTGCTTACCTGTACTGCACTGCTGCCTTTCCCCCTCCCCTATCTAACGGGAACCCTTCCCCTTCCTTCCCCCCCAGATTCACCATCACGGCAGCATTTACGTGTGCAATGGCGTGAGGTACAATTGGAAAATGGTGGAAGGCAGCAATCCCGAAATATGTTTTAAGGCGCATTTACACAGAAGGAGCATTGTGAACATCTGTGCATCACAGTTAGTCGTGGAGCTTTCATCTTTATTACGTGATGGAGACCGATGAGATATCTCTCCGTGTGGAACGGTTTCGCTATCGATTTTTGATTTCTGTTCTTGGGAAATTTTTGAATAGATAATTTTAATCTTTTTTATACATTTGGATAGAAAATCAAACACTTCTCGTAATGAAAGGAAGAGAAATAAACATATATTATCTGATATTGGAAAATCTCAAATAGCTTTCAAGTAAGCCATTTGTTGAATATAAATTCTGTCGATGTAGCTGAACATGCCGGTGTGTTTTCGAATAGACTAAGCTGGTCATTTCTTTTTTGTGCATTATCGTTCCATATATCTTTTGGGCGAGTAAGACTAGAATGCTTAGAAACGCATTTCTTAAAGCAGTTTGCTTAAATGATTGCGAAATGTGCTTATATTATGTAAAATGATTGGAACTGATGTATTACAGTTCTTTTCAGTCTTAACATACCACAGAGAAAGGATAAAATACTGTTTTCTAATTCAATATAGTGAAGGCGTCTGCAGTGATGAATGAGAAAGGTTTTTTTTTTCTCTTTGTCTCGTTTGCAAACTTGGAAATTATTATGTAGGAAGTGAATAAAAAAAAAACTCATCCAGCACAAAAATAATCCTGACAATCTGGTCTCTACAATTGTAATTGTTTTCATTCTGATAAGAGTTTTTTTGTTGTGAACAATTATCAGAAGGTGCATCATTCACTTTTCGGCTAGATGACTTGCTATCAATAAATCACATTCCTCTTACTTATAAAGAATACAGGTTTGAAAGTGCTGAGGGTCGTTCTTCATCACGAATCGAACCCTCAACTCCTCAGGATTCAGAGAATGGCATTAAATCCATTCGTGCTTCAATAAGGAAATTTCTCAATAAATTTATTTTAAACATCGTGTCAGTAAGATTTTTCTTATCGTGTCAGCAGGATAAATTACTTCTAGCTTTCTCAATGTGAATACAAAATAAGATGATTGAATGCTTTCCACGTGCAAGTTAATAAGTCATATTTCAGCTCCTTTACTTAACCTATCGAATACCTCAAGAGCTGTAATTTGAGTAATATATACCACTAGCAACTTATCCGTTGATACTTTCATAAATGGGCAATGCATAAGTTAATTTCTTGTTAAGGAATGATCTTTTTTGCACTTTTAAAGTTTATAGGAGCGCTATAATAAGTGTATTTCGTCGCTATTTTGAGGGAAATATTTACTTAAATAATTGAATTCATATTGTGGATTTATATATATATAGTCATTATAATGTTTTCCTGATCGTTATAATTAAAAAATAAAACTAATATCATTTATATGCTTCTGATTTTCTGCCTCAGAACAATTTTGTTCTCAAAATTTTTACATATTATCTAATGCACACAAAATATATATATTACATAATGTCCATAAAATATATATAATAATTACTACCTATAATCCTCGTTGAGCGTTTAATATATCCGATTGGAATAACAAAATGGTTAGGCATGAAAAGTAATACGTAATGGCAAAACAGATCTGTGAAATAAAGATATTAAAGAGTGCGAGATGAACGCAGCAAATTACTGGAAGAGTAAGAAGATGAGGTTGAATTGTTCACTTTAGACAATGCGAGGCACCACTGTCATGACAAATGGCGTCATCGAACTGCAGACATTTTCTTTTGTAGTTGTTTGTTCCCCAAAACGCAGTAGCACCTGTCTGTTGTTGCATAATTGGAAAAGAAGGACGACGACACTGTGTTTTCCTCAAAATAATTATGGCTTGACTTGAAGATGAAATAAACGCACACGAGAAAGGCCAGTATACTTGATGTATTTGCTGCTTGTCTCCATTAAGCTTTTTCGTTTTCCGACAAGGCTTTATGTTCAAACGCGAATACCCACAAATTCACTGTGCTGCCTTCATTGTGAGAGTGATTGCTAATTTTAATAAGCGCTTTTTCAAACTCTCTCTGCTTTTAATATGACATCAATCCTTCTTCTTCATTTCTTCGTTAAGCAATCTATCTAATCTGTTGATAATTTATCATCCCTTAGCGAATGTACGAGAAAATGATAAATAAACTAATAAACAGCTCATTAAAAGAAAATTCGCAATATGTATAAGCAAAGAAATAAAATGTGCCTGTATAAAATATTAGGCTTTTATTCGCTAACTGGAAAATATTTATAGTTTGCTGTTTTTGGTGCTGCCTTCGGAGCTAATATCGGAATGATTACGACATACGACCTCCAGTTCTTACGATCCCAAATGAAGCATAAACATAAAAAAATAGTATTTCATGATAGGACTTGTAGGAAACAGAAACTGTTGTTTACCATGTAATTCCTCATTTGTTATTGGTTGCAATTTAGTGACTGGCAGCATGATTAAATTAGTGTACCAGACTTCACCCAACTTTGCGTCATTAAAGCAAATATACTGGAAAATGTGCGATAAAGTGAGACTGGAGGACCTCGAAATTAGCATTTGCCTTTCGACAACAAAAAATATCAAGCTGATCAGAATAGGTAGAGTCATACACTTCGGTTATCTTGTCTGCCACTTTAAACAATTCAGGTAAGGTGACTATATGTAGGGTAAACTTAGTTAGTTTTCATTCATTTTTAGTTAAGATGTGTAATAATTACTACAAATATACCTATTGGAGATGTCCTACTACAGTAATAGTATTTGCACAAAATCATCATGCATAATATATGCAAATAAATTGTTGTATGGTCTTAAATTGTTTATACTAATTATTAGGGGAAAATAAGTTTAATTGAAAAATATTTATAATAATAAACAGCTTTGCCTAAGTATTTATTTTTGTCTCCTTCACTATTAGGGGTGGCTCAGTCGGTAGCGCGCCAGGCTCGTAATCTGTAGTTCCCAGGTTCGAGTCCCAGCTGGGTCAGCGTTGAGATTTATCTCCACAAAATTCCCCGCCCTGCCCACGGTCAGTAGGGGACACCGATGGTCTTGGAAAGGCCTCCGTCCGTCGGATGGGACGTTAAGCCATGGCCCCGTGTGCGGGAGAGCAGTCCCTGTGCACGTTAAAGAGCACGCTGGATGGCCTTGACGGGAGGCTATCATCTGTCTCCCAACATCTGTTCCATTGGGTCCCCTCCCCCAACCTTCTCTGAGCCTTCGGGGTCCATGTGACCTGGCCATTTAGCCCATGGTGTGCAGAAAAGTGCCGCTCAGAGGTAAAGCAACCCTTCACTATTTTGATTTAATTTTTTGCTTCAATGTTCTCGTTTTCTGATAAGTAATAAAAAAAATAAAATAAATACCCCCTCAAGCAGCTGCTTGCCACAGAGGTCTGACAGGAGCCTGTCAGTTTATATGCCACAGTAGGAGATCTGAGAGGATGGCAGGACCTCAGCAGAAAAACGACACACACATCCATGCCTAATTCCGGGGCTCGAACCCAGGTCCCTTAGATCAGTAGCCAAGCGTGCTAACCACTCGGCCACGGGACGGCCATGATAAGTAATACTATCCAAAAAAAATCAGTCTTACCTTTCTTTAGTTTTAATTCACAGATAATGATACTTCATTGCAATACAAATACAATACTACAGTAATTCAAAATGAATGCATAAACTGGAATTAATATATATATAGGTGAATAATAAACATAAAAGCACCTACGAATAATTAGAAGCTTGTTACACATATGTATTAGATAATATGTACAAATTTTGGGAACAAAATTGTTCTGAGGCAGAAAATCAGAAGCATATAAATGGTATTAGTTTTATTTTTTAATTATAACGATTAAAAAAAAAAACCTTATAATCAGAAATAAAGGTACCAGAAAATATTTGTTCCACAAAGGTTAGGTTAGGTTGTTTTACCTCTCACGGGCACTTTTTTTGCACACAATGGGTTAAATAGAAAGGTCACAAATATTTCAAGAGCTCAGAAAAGGTTGAAGGAAGAGTGTCCACTGAACAGCTGTTAGGAAAAAGTTGACAGTTCACCTTGTTCATTTAGGTGCACAAGGTATAGCTCTCTTCTACACTGACGATGGCTTAACATCCCATCAGACGGACGGCTGCTTTTCCCAGCTCATAGGTGTCCCTTTCTCACCGAGGGCAGAAATCAGGGTAGAAAATTCTGAGCGCTGGCCAAGTTGGGACTCGAATACGTTAATATTAATCTCACTGCTTACTTTTAACTATACCTGGAAATTTTGAAAACGATCAAAATCTACTTACTTGTATAACTAGATTCTGCTGAGGTACCGCCATCCTCACAAGCCTTCTACGGCGGTTAATGATAATTGGAGTTTAAACTGACAGGCTCCTCATGTCAGACCTCTATGGCATATTTATTATTTTATAACTAGATCAAAAATGGTTACTCAATAGTAAAAATAGTTTTCTTTAATTAGATTTAAATAGTTAGGAATTTTTTTTAATAATCAGTTTTCTGCTCTAATTGATTTCCCATACATATTTTAAATATCCTTTGACATCGATCATAGATACCTATTAGCAAAATGTCTTGTAAATTTATAAATTGAAAAACGGAGGTCTCGTTCATGAAAAAAAAAAACTGAATGTGCAAAAAAGCACCTGACGAAATGAAATCAATAAACGAGCGAAAGTCAGTTTTTGTAGATAGTCTAATCTGCATAATTCACGTGTTTTTAGTTGTAAATAATCATTTGTAATAAAAGTAAATAAGATTGATTAGCTAAGAGTACCAAAATTACGGAGGATGTAATACCAATGACTCTTTTAATCGAACTGGAAACTAGGTACATTATCTTTGGGACAATCACGTCTGGAAAATATAGCTCTTTTTCACTTTGTTGCTTTTCTGTAATTTCCTACATGTACTGCGATTGTCCAATAGATCTAACAAGCGAAACGCTTTGCCGGCAATTTACCCGTAATCCCGGTGACCAATCCGGCCCTGGCGGCCACGATCATTGCGATGCGATCGGACTACCGGTCTCTCTGTCACTAGTGCTCCCGGAGAGAGGAAGGCGCTAGCCGCTTTCGAGAGGCAGAGAGACCGCTACATTGCTCTGGCGGTTACGGGAGAGGTGCTCCGTGAAATGCCGCTGAGGAGTGATGGGAAAGAGATTAAAGATTTATGTTAATATGAGACTATTTTTCGCCATTTTCAAAGATATATGCTTTTCCATAGGTTCATTGACACATTTACAAGCGAACATATATTATTCTGTTTTTAAAGCTTTGAAATTAAAAACAAAATACAGAACTGTAGATTTTTTAGGTTACGGAAAAGTCTATACTTTATAAAATGTCGGCGCCATAATAATAGTGATGAATCTAAATATATATATTTTCATTATGGCTCATTAATAATTAGAGTACTTTACCAATTAATTGTATGATAAATAAAAAATGAAAATGCCAACAAGTTCTTTAAAATACAATTTTATTTGTGTTACTCTCGTTATTTCGTGTTTTCAATCTCACGGATATTAAATGATCTAATTTCTTAAACATAACTTGCTTTTCTTAAGCATAAGCAAAAGAAGTCAAGGTTTTCTATTGGCCAGTTTCTCATGAGCAGTGCGAGAGATTCTTACTTGAACTAATGTTTTATATTTTACTTAATTTTTCCGCTCTTCGCTAATCATTACTGAGTATCGCTTCTATTAGAAAAAGGTACTGATAAAATTCTTCCAGACTGCAGGATGATTTAGCTTATTATTGATACTATTTATTGTAACTTTATTTTTTAATATAACTCATCAAAGTTCAGGATCTTCAGATATATATAGAATGATATAATGAGTTCTGCCTTACCCAACTATTTTCTGAAATGGTATGACAGAAAACTATTTAAGTCATTTATACTACATGAGCCTTCTCACGCAAATGCTTTAGTTTTCCTAATCGAACATAACTGGCTAGTACAGATAGATTTTAAGAGTCAGTCTCAATGCCATAATTTGCATTAAGAACGCAATCTACGGAAATCTAAACAAATGAAAACAAAATTAATTAACATTGACGTCCAGTGAAAATGGTAACATGGTTTATTTCATTATGTAAACAATTAGGAGTAAATTTGCTTTTTTGATTTCACAAAACATTCAATTTTTAAGCCCACATAAACTTATTCATTAAAATCTTCCTTATTTGCCTTGCCTTATTCAAGTCCAAGAATTAAATATTTCACTCCAATTTTAATCTTTTGTTCACAAGGTTTATTGGGGTCTCTTTAAACATTTCTTTAAGCTTTAGTATATTGCAGTCTAAATTTATCAATCTCTTACAGTGACCATAAGCATTTTAAATTTTTTATCAGCATAGTGCTTTTTTTTTTAAAGAAACTATCGTGGTGTTTCTAAAAAAATTATTCAGGTTATCAAAATTGTATCCATTTTCAGAATACTGATCTCTTCTCTTGCAAGAAACAACAAAAAAATGTCAATAGCGATATTGTAAACGATATTTGAATCGAGAATTTGTTCGATCTGTCGAGTTTTCTTCTCAAATGACATATGTTCCATTAAGCCATTCAATTTTTATTCTTTCCAGAACAAATAAACGTGCATAAAACTTTAACGAATTAGGAATTTGAATCTGGTTGCAAGTGTTTTTGGAGCGTTGGAGATAATTAAATGAGATTTAATTAGGGAAACTGGAATGGACAATAACTGGTACGTTGTGCGGTAATTTGCAGAAATTGTCCAGTTTGATTTTCTATTTTGATTGATTTCGATTTAAACCTATTGCTATCAACAATAAAAATAACGCAAACCGTTAATTTCAGGGAAATATGAATGACAAAAACTTGCAAAGTTGTAGCCGTTAAGAAACTATATAAAATAAATATAGGTATTATAGCATTTTTATAAGTTTACACAATTATAGTTATCGCTTAAACACAGTATTATCGGGAAAGTATATGAATTACTTAAGCAATAGGCTATATATTCTAAAAATATTATTACATGATACGTTTCGATTATATGCTCACAATATTTCTGAAAATAGCAGCGATATATTGGAAACATCTGCCAAATTTAGACGTTTCAGAGTCCGCCCAGTGCATTGCGAAGTACTGACAAAACAGTTTTCCGGGTCATTACCGTTATTTAACAAGGATACAAATAAAATGCAAATAAATCAAAATGAAAGATACATATTGCATTTTTCTAAAGTCTATATTTGATAAAAGTCTATATTATTTCGAATTTTTTAAAGAAATGCTTATGAAAGGAAAAACTCTGAAATGAAATTAGGTACATTTTCATAAACACACTAGATTTAAATAAGGGCATCTCTGCTGCAGATAAACGAGGACACTTGCTGCACTCTTAACTAGCCCTGTATCTAATACTAATTTTGCAAATAATTATATTACAATTAAATCTCATAATTTGCAAGTAATATAATGTGTAAAACGATGAGGGTATATTTTATACACTAATGTGTATTATGATTATATTAGTGTATCATAATATCTAGGAAACGATGTTTTTTTATCCTGTTATTTATTTATTTATTATACTATTGGTTAAGGCCAAGTATATTTATTATTCTTTGATGTTATAATGATCATTATATTAATTTAGCATGTTATTCTATTAGCAACCTTGGTTACCTGTCTGGTATTAAATGTAACTAACAGCTGTTTTCTTTCCTGTTGTTATTTTACTTCTGAGTAGCACTTTTTGGTGCATAGTGGGCTAAACTGCCAGGTCTAAAGGCCCAAAATGATCAGAGATGGTTGGAGAAAGAACTGCCATCTGTTAGGAAACAGATGGTAGTGTCTGTCAAGGCCATCTAGTGTGGTCTTTAACGTGTACAGGACACGACTGTCCACACACAAGAGCCAACCGCTTAACATCCCATCTGACGTTCGGCGGCTTTTCCAATCCTATATGTGTTACCTTTCTCACCACGGACAGAGTGACGTTTAGAAGAGAAAATCTCAACCCAGGCGCAGTTGGACTCGAATCTGAGAACATAAAATTACGAGTCTAGCTCTCTACAGACGGAGTCAATTCCCTCCCAATTATATAATAAAAAGATCCAGAGTGTTTCACAACATTAGTAATCTGTGTGTGGCCCAAATGGTGTAAAAGGCAGTGGTTATTTTATCAATACTTAGGTTGTTGATATTCTCAGATAGAATTAGACTGATGATATTCTCAGACAGAATAACATAGAAGATTCGAATGTATTTACGATCAGGTTATTTTATTCAGAAAAAGACACAATTTTAAACATCACTTTTAACATCACTTTTATATCATCGGAGTGGGAAATGTGTTTAGTAATTTTCCTTTTTGGTCTGTAATATTTGCAATTCTTTGAATAAGATTCTTCTTAAAGCTCTCCTGGAACAGGTCTTGAAAGAGCCAGAAATTTTTAGGTAGAGACTTGTGTCACTCATTTCGTTTTTGATTCTTTCGCCAAAAATAATTCATTCGCTTAAAAGAATTATTCCTTTTTAATTTATTTATTTCAAGTAATACTAATAGGGTATTCAAGAAACGCAAAATTTTAATTTACCGATTTGAACAATTTATAATAAAACACTAAATATTAATATGAATTTACTGTAGTCAAAACTAGATATTTGTCTTCCCGATATTTATAGGTAATGAAAATACTTCAGGTTTAGATGAGCACTTTGAGATTAACAATCAATGATTATAACGGAAAAATAATCAGCAGCTTTCATCATTATTATAAGTGGTTAAATCTATTCTTCTCAAATTAAATTTCTTTTCAGCCAAAATTCCACATTTAAGCTTTAACTTTAATTTGCTCAAAATTTCGCATTTTTACAATGAACTCCGATTACTTCCTTATTAGCCCTCGTACATATCTTTCCTAAACTCTACTATATACTTATTCCTATTAACATGTAAAAAAATTGAGAATAGCTGTGAAAATATTTAGTCAATTTTATATTTGTTCTTGCAACTTTATTGCTTTTTTTTTTCTGTTTTGTTCGTATTAAACATAATAGTACGATGGAGTAACATTTATTCTTATCTTGAGTTTTTCTTTTAATTCTTTCGCTATTTCTTAGCGTGACAACTATGTATCAATAACCCGATGGTCTTCGAAAGGTTGGAAAGGCCGCCGTCCGTCGGATGGGACGTTAAGAAGTGGCTCCGTGTGCGGGAGAGCCATGCCCTGTGCAGGTTAAAGAACACGCTGATGGTCTTGACGGCGGGCTACCATCTGTCTCCCAACAGCTGTTCCAGTGGGTCCCCTCCCCCAACCTTCTCTGAGCCTTCGGGGTCCATATGACCTGGCCATTTAGCCCATGGTGTGCAAAAAAGTGCCGCTCAGAGGTAAAACAACCCAACCCAACAACGTCTTCGAAAGGCTACCGTCTGTTGGATGCCTCCATCTCTCTCCTAACAGCTATTCAGTGGGTCCTCTTCACCAATCCAACTCCGAGTCCATGGGGTCCGTGTGACCTGGATTGTATGCACGAGAGAGGCTCAAATTTAAAACCATTCAATTCATCCTAAAAGCAATTATTTAGAACTTCATGAAAGTTGTTCGTAAATTTGCTCGAGAGTATGTATTTGACTTCCTTGACCATTACTTCCTCCCTTGTCAGTTAAACTTCGGTTCTGACAAACAAAAGCCTTTCAGTGAACATTTCTTCTATTGTGAACAAAATATTTGGAAATAAAATAAACATAAGAAGTGTCACTCTTCAGCACAAAGATGAATGTTCGATGGACAAGACTCTTTAAAACATTCCTCTTCTGTTCAGAGTTTCCTACTGGTATTAAAATATTTAGATGGTTAACTACCATCTAAATATTTCAATACCAGTAGGGGGAACACACATAGTTATAATTAGAACTCTACGCGGATAACGAAAGTTCATGTCGCATCCTGCAAAGTCTTTAGCAGCATCCGGAAATCTTCATCAGTACTTCTGTATACAGAAATCTTCACCGTGTATATTGGCTGCTTAATAGCCATCTAAGTTTCGCAAATGTTTGAAGTCCGATGTATGTTTGCGAGAAAATAAATCAGTCTAATGATTTATTAATGACTAATAATTAACTAAAAATACACTCTGATAAAAAAAACCTGCATTTAAAAAAAAAAAGATAATATTATATGAAAATTTTCTTAAATGCAATCTTGTAACTTCTTCTGAATAAACTTTGCTTTTTAAAAGTAGTTATCCGCGATTATGGGAAGAACTCCTTTTCATTACCCAGTAACTCCTTTATACATTTCATTCTGTAAATTTAGTGATATTCACGACTGAACTTTTCACAAATTTAATTCTAGTTTTCTGCGGAACACTAGAGTAATATTTTTGAACATGTATTCTGCTTTGTCAGCAAAGAGATCACTTCTTTCCCAGAAAATAAGCTGATACCAGCCATGCTGTAATGTTTGATCATGTTGCTCTAGATAAATTAACTTTACCTATGCAGGATTTTGCAAATCACTACACTTATAAATTGAGATATAATCTTTAAAATAAAGATTATAATTATTTAATTTTTTTAATTTAGCAATGTCGATTCTACTTATTTTTTAATTTAGCAAATGTCGAAATATTGCGATTTTTTTTTCATTTGAAGCAAAAATTCTTTACAATCAATAAAATACTTCAACTCTTAAATTTCTTCTAATTTCCACACTGTGTGGTAAACCTGGACCAATTAATTAATTTTAATTATGATAATGTAATATCCCGTAATCTTCCACATAAGGCATACACAGAGCATTGTAATAATACGTAAGGCAGAAGGCAAATGTGTAGGAGAATACTATGGTTTAACTCAGTGCTTCTCAAACTGTGGGTTGCCTCCCCCTCCCGGGGGCCGTGAAGCTTAAGTCAGAAAACCACGAGATCACAGAATCAATAGAATTGTTGCCAACATCAGTTTCAACTTTACCAGGTCATCTACGTTGACATTATCAATTAGAAGTAAGAGACGAAAAGCCGTAACAAAATAAAATATGCAACATGGGAAAAACTCGAAAATATAATCCTGACCATCTAATATAGAGACCCTTAAATGTGGTCAAAGCCTGGAAGGGGTTTTTTCATACATGAATATAACCATCCTCTTTGTGTTACCATTTGCCTGTCTTGAACCGTATGAATCACTCCGAGAGATTTCCACCATTCCTTAGTGTATCAGAACTTTCTGGGGTTCCTCCTTATGCTATTGCCTTGAGCATTCCATTGTGAGAATCTTCTTAATTAGAGTTACTTCGTTAGCTTTTTTTTTTTGCACATGACTAAATGGACATGTCACAAGCACCTCAAGAAGCGCTGAACAGTTCTTAGGAGATTGTTTGAAGCCTAGGTCATCCAGTGTGTTCTTTAATGTGCACAGGGTATTTAGAAATGGAAACGCCAAGTCCTATGGATCCTTACCTTTCAAAGTTAATATTCTGTCTAAACCAGAGAAGCATTTTTGAGAAGGATTTGGACGATGATGAACATCTTACTCTTCATCTGAGAGAAAGAAGAGGATTAAAGTTGTAAAGGGTGAGTAACAAATTTTTTTAAATTGGTTTTACAATTACTGTTCAAACTTCTATTTAGATTGCACATTTTCGTAACGTTTAAGCTCAAGTAATTAGATGACGAAAATTAATTATTTTTCGACTTCGCCTTATGCAGTTATTTGAATTAGATTCTCCTTTCTTTATTTAAATTTCTATTCTTTTAATAATAAAAAAATATATACCCTCTCAAGCAACTGCTTGCCACAGAGGTCTGACAGTTTATATGCCATAGTAGAAGGTCTGTGAGGATGGCAGAACCTCAGCAGAAAAACAACACAAACGTCCATGCCTTACCCAGGACTCGAACCCAGGTCCCTTAGAACAGCAGACAAGCGCGCTAACCACTCGGCCACGGGACGTTTATTATTTTAATAGTATACAAATATTACAGAAATTCTTTAGGCAATTTTAATTCAGAAAGTTTCTACAATACAATGTACTTTAATTACTCGACTGTAGGATGATATTTCATTCCCATTTCTAAATCTCTGAAAGTATCTTTATATAGAGGGGAAAAATTTTCTTCAAAAAACTTGCTTTAGGACTGTTAAATATTTAAATAAAATAACCCCTCAAGCAGCTGCTTTTCACAGAGGTTCTGGAAGGAGCCTGTCAGTTTATACGTCATAGGAAGGTCTCTGAAGATGGCGGGACCTCAGCAGAAAAACAACACAAACACCTATGCCTTTGCCCGGGGCTCTAATCCCAAGTCCCTTTATCAGTTGCCATGTACGATAACAACTCGGCTCCAGACTGCTTTTTTTAGTAACTAATATTACTGAGCTGAAACTTAGACAAACTCTTATGAACTGAAATATTTCCCTTAACTTCAAAAGTATTTCATGCATTAAATGTATTATGATTTCTTATTTCACTCGAATTTATTGTTTTCCCTTTTCCTGAAAAGCAACTTTCAGTCTCGTTACGCGAGGAAATATGCCACATTCTCATTATTGATGGGTTTTTTTTTTATCTATTCATGTCACACGACTGTTAAATGTTTTGCACTTGTAGGAAATTAAAAATTTCTCTAAATGTCATGCAACAGAGTGTTTGTGACTGAGTAATATTCTTCCCAAGGATGGTAAAAATCCATTGTTTTTCAGAAGAATATGATATTTTTACACCAGTCTTTTATTTCTAATAGAAATTGGCTATGATTTCGTCATAAGACTCAAGGATAAGGAAGATTTCCGCACTTCCAGTGTATATTGTTTTAATCTGGAATGATTCGTGGCGGTACATCATAAGGCAACAATATACACTGGTTTTCCTAAATTAAGGAAAACTCCTATGTTAAGTCAACGGGAAGCTAACGTCAAAGTTCTGTAACTTCTAAAATAAGTATTTTTGTCTTGAAAAATGTGATTGCAGATAAAGATCTCAATCGAATAAATCAATATCTCGATTTTCAACAATATTCGTTCAGTATTTAATAAGTTATGGAAATTTGAATATTTAACAACAGCAATGACAGTCTTAAGAAACTTATGCAAAACTGAAGAAGGTGAAAGAATTCTTTACACAAAGTTCTAAAATACAAACTTATTTTATTAAACACTTTGATACATTACTTATTACTAAGTTTTAATTAGCTTCTGAAGTCAATTTTTGTGGCTGGCATTGTTATCGCTAAATATTCAAACTTCCATAACTCATTAAATACTGAACGAATATTGTTGAAAATCGAGATATAGATTTATTTGATTGAGATCTTTATCTGCAATCACATTTTCAAAACAGAAAAAAAAACTTATTTTAGAAGTTACAGAATTTTGACGTTAGCTTCCAATTGACTTAACAAGGGGATTTTCCTTAATTTATAGAATTTTGGGTTGGGTTGTTTTACCTCTGAGCGGCACTTTTTTTGCACACCTTGGGCTAAATGGCCAGGTCACATGGACCCCGAAGGCTCAGAGAAGGTTGGGGGAGGGAACCCACTGGAACAGCTGTTGGGAGATAGATCGTAGCCTCCCGTCAAGGCCATCCAGCGTGTTCTTTAACGTGCACAGGGTATGGCTCTCCCGCACACGGGGCCACGGCTTAACGTCCCATCCGACGGACGGCGGCCTTTACAAGCCCGTCAGTTAAACTTCGGAAAAGAATTTTGGAAAGTTAACTTCGGAAAGGGAATTTTGCGGAGATAAATCTCAACGCTGACCCAGCTGGGACTCGAACCTGGGAACTACAGATTACGAGCCTGGCGCGCTACCGACCGAGCCACCCCCGCCCCCTTAATTTATAGAAACCAGTGTACAATGAAAGCTAAATGCACTTTCTTAGCAGCATAACTTCTGAAAAATTGCACGCAGTCATACCAGTAGGCAAATAATACATATACTATATAATGAAAACTGAAAACGATGGAAACTGAAAATCAGGAATCAGTTATTTTTTAATGAAGTAATTATTAGTACACAGGAGCCATAAATAGAAATATTTTCTGGAGGATTCAGGTCGAGCCAAAGGTTTAATTTGTAGGTCAAAAGAAATAGAAACATTTTCTTTTAAATTTTTAACGACACTCTGCTAATCAGTATAGAAAATTTTCAGCCATCAAATTGCAATACTTAAAGCTTAAAATTATGTTAATCTGATAAATACTTCGATTTCCAGTCAAACGTTCTAATCAAGTGTTTGTTCGTGAAAAGTAGCTGCGACTCAAAATAAAATTAAATGAAATAACATTTTCGATAACGAAAGGGAAAAAGGAATGTAGGTGCCCATAAACGTTGCTTGAGGGAATAGATGTCTTCTCCCCGGATTAGAAAGGCGTTCTTAACATAATTTCAATTACTTCCATAAAGTATCAGGTTTTGAAACAAAAGCTCTGCAAACAGTAGGGGTTGGGCATGGAATGGCCTTCTATCCGTCGGATGAGACGCTAAGCCGCGGTCCCCTTGTGGGGGAGAGCCATACCCTATGCACGTTGAAGAACACGCTCGATGGCCTTAACGGGAAGCTGCCATTTGTCTCCCAACAGCTGTCTAGTGAGTCTCCTTCCCTCAGCCTTCTCTGAGCCCTCGGGGTCCTTGTGGCCTGGCCATTTTGCCCATTGTGTGCAAAAAAAAAATGCCGCTCAGAGGTAAAACAACCCAAATTTAAACAAATGCTCTTCTATGACAAAACGGATGATGATTTTTATAGTTAGTCGGTAAAATATTTAGCTCTTTGAAAAAAGACTGCAAATACAGTAACTTCAGCCAGGTGAGGTTCCAAATGAACACAAGGTAAATTATTCTTAGAAAGACATCATTAAATAAAAGAGAAGGTAATGAAAATTTCCTTTCTTCACAGAGCGCTTTTTTTTTCCTTCCACGATTTTTCTCTTTCAAATATCTTTCAATCTGACGTTTTCAATGTTAACGAGGTCTCCATTTTTGCTTCCTACTCAATATTGTCTACTTTCCCAAAATGGAGACTCCTGTTCAACTACAGTTTCATTCAAGGGGTGCGACATGGCTCCAGTGGTAGCTTCTTAACCTGTAATTAACAATTACGAAATCGAACATGAATTTGACGAAATATTCTCTACTTATCCATGTTCGGTGTTTGTGAGAAACATCACTTTGAAGTGTTTCGGAAAAAAAAAGGTCCAATACATGTAGCATTTAAGCTGCGGTTCCTTTAATGTGCATGAGAGACCTCTGAACATTTTAAATAATACGCTGTGGAAGGTTTCCTACTATCCTAACAGATTCCATTTTCAAAATTTCTCTTCAGATGTTATTGTGGTTTGAACCATTTGGTCCGCAATTGCGTTTCGCTACTGATCGAAGTAACTTGAGTTCGAGCCCTGGAAAATCATGGATGTTTGTGTTGTTTTTCTGCTGATGCCTTGCCTTCTTTAAGACTTTCTCCTATGGCGTATAAACTGACAGGCTCCTGTCAGACTTCTGTGGCAAGCAGCTGCTTAGGGAATATTTTTTTTAGCAGAGACAAAATCCATTGGTCAGGGTTAATACATGCTTGCAGAAGCTAAACCGGGTCGATCCAATAAAAAATTTGCATTCTAAAACATACATCTTTGCAAAAATCGACTGACTAAATGTCCCTTTGAAATTACTTTTACTTTTGCAATTGAATTAGGCAGAAAAATCTTTCAAAGAAATGCATTCTGCAATTCTGAGAAATATGCAAGTTCAATGCGAACAGAAATATACAAAATTTGATGTTAATCAATTTAGCTTTTGAAAAATCCATATAGTTCATCCGAATGCTACTAATCCATATCTTTCCATTCATTAATTACAGTTTGTCTTTATTTCACTGTTGTACGTTTTGATATAATCTTAATATCTCTTCCTTTTTTCACGGCCGTCTTACCATAGAAATCACGAAAACAATGCACGTCATCAAGCTCAGAAAGAAAGGGGGGGGGGGGGGAATTGGGAAGCCAAAATCAAATCAAAATTAAACGGAACGTTGTTCCTGTGCTTTTTCCTTCTGTTTCAGTAGTCTTTAAGAAATTTCTTGAAAAATACGAGTTGCATATGTATTTTTTCTGAATTCTGTAATCAACCATAGTGTTCGGATACTTTTTTGAGCGACTGTACAGTAGACTTTTTATATTTTCGCTTTTGTATTCTGAAAGGGAGGTGGTGGCATAGCGCCGTAAACCTTTCCCCTGACCCGCCCGCATCTCACCAACATATTCTTAAAAAGATAACAATAAAAGAAACGAGACTTCTGTACAAAATTATTTTCGTGCAAATTAATATCTACGCCTTCGTCACACAACAGTTCCACAACACGAAACTTCAATTCTTGTCTCACCATCGCCCGGTCGTCCAAATGTCTCTCATTTTAACGATCTGTGACCAAAAACTACAATTAATTACCTGACTTACGTGATCGACTAGCACATGCCAGGAAACATCCCATGGACCAACAATCTCTTCACCATTTGCGTGACCGTGAACGATGCACAAAAGGTACCAAAAGTCTTCACTGTTTCGCTTTCATTTGTCGAGTTTGCGTGTTGACACAGAGTTTGGGCCACACCGTCATTTTCGAGAGAGAAAGAGACAAGACTTTTGCTCATTTCTGTTGATTATATGAATGATCGATTGAGCGAAGAGTTCGAGTTTTTGATTTCCTTTTTATTTCGCTTCGGTTTGTCTCAGTTGTTGTTTAATCTCGCCGGTCTTTCAGCGTAAATGCGAAATATTCCTTGAAGCATTATCCCAGCTAGGTCAGCGTTGAGATTTATCTTCGCAAAATTCCCCGCCTGCCCACGGTCAGTAGGGGACACCGATGGGCTTGGAAAGGCCTCCGTCCGTCGGATGGGACGTTAAGCCGTGGCCTCGTGTGCGGGAGAGCCATACCCTGTGCACGTTAAAGAACACGCTGGATGGCCTTGACGGGAGACTACCATCTGTCTCCCAACAGCTGTTCCAGTGGGTCCCCTCCCCCAACCTTCTCTGAGCCTTCGGGGTCCATGGTGGCTTGGCCATTTAGCCCATGGTGTGCAAAAAAGTGCCGCTCAGAGGTAAAACAACCCAACCCAACAACCTTGAAGCATAACTATTGGCTCATTGCAGTACAACGGTAAAGTATAAAAAATAAATACAACCTCAAGCAGCTACTTGCCACGTAGGTCTGACACTTTAATACGTCATAGTAGAAGGTCTGTGATGATGACGGGGGACCTCAGCAGAAAAACAACACAAACATCCTTATCTTACAAGTTGATCAGTAGCCAAGCTTGCTAACCATCGGCCATGAGACGGCTAAGGTTTTGTGAAAATAAAGGAATTGGGTGAGCACACTGGCTTTTATATTTAACCTGGGACTCTGATTTGGAGTGGGGCTGGGGTGGCTCAGTCGGTAGCGCTCCAGGCTGGTAATCTGCAGTTCCCAGGTTCGAGTCCCAGCTGCCTCAGCGTTGAGATTTATCTCCGCAAAAATTCCCCGCCGGGCCCACGGTCTGTAGGGGACACCGATGGGCTTGGAAAGGCCGCCGTCCGTCGGATGGGACTGTTAAGCCGTGGCACCGTGTGCGAGAGAGCCATACTCTGTGCACTTTAAAAAACACGCTGGATAGATTTGACGGGAGGCTGCCATCTGTCTCCCAACAGCTGTTCCAGTGGGTCCCCTAACCTTCTCTGAGCCTTCGGGGTCCTTGTGACCTCGCCATTTAGCCCATGGTGTGCAAAAAAAGTGCCGCTCAGAGGCAAAACAACCCAACACTCTGATTTGGAGTACTCTTATTAGAAGGGTAATCACATATCATCTTTTAGGAGTAACTGCCCCCCAAACCTTAGGTAGTATCAGTCAGTTGGTAAAAATTGAAATAAATATTCCATAATTGCAATTTTCTTTTCTATGTTAACAGTTATAAGAGCTTGGACAGAAAAATTTCGTCAATTTTAGTATATCTTTAATCTGAAGCTAAATGTATAATAATTTTTATATCAACAATTTGCACACGTTTTCTCAGAGTGTGTAAAGGTTATTTTCATATTCATTTTTCGCGGCAAAAAGTTATTTCGCATTTAACATTGCAAATAATAATATGTACTAGATCAGAGGTTCCCAAACTTATTTGTCCTACCGCCCCCTTTTCAGAAAAAAATTACTCAGCGCCCCCCTGGAAATCTACCTTCTTTAAGCGAACAAACAGAAAGATGCAGTGACAAATTTGCGTTCTTTTATGTATCTATATTTCTACCTACGTCCTACAACATAATAAAGATAGATGTTGTTGTAAATAAGACACCTTGAAGCTTGAAATTATAAAATTATTTATTAAAATCAACCATAATAACATTCGCGTTACACACAGAAAATTAAGATAACGAAGGATAATTTTATGTATTTATTTGGAAAATAAAGTAATCACTACGACTTTAACTCTATGTTACCCAACAGATGAAACGTACGAACGGTTTTTCAAAATTTTCTTATCTTCTCTTCTTTCTTTATGCTTCCACCGCCCCCCAATTGCACCCGAGGCTGCTACCGACCCCTGGATCGTTCCAGCGCCCTGCAGAGGACGGTATCGCCCACTTTGGGAAACATTGTACTAGATAGACCGCTATTTCAAGTCGTTTATTCATCTCTAGCTGAAATGCACCCAGGGTCTTAATTTTATTCTATGTATATTCTGATTTTATATTCACTGCGTTATATTCACTGCACTAACGGTTTGTTTTGTGAGTACCCTGTGTCCTTCCCCCACAACCTAATACCTCACAAATTTTACACGAGAATTACTCGGCGTTGCTTGCGTCATCGCGCGCTCTCATAGTCCGTGACTTCGTATCTACGCAAACTATTGAGATTTTATTTCCGTTGCTACAGATTTTGGTACCCTGTGGTTCCCGTGATATTCGATCGAAACGTTCCAAATTTTCTTACGCAGGTTTCCCCCTGGTGACCCCATGTTGGGTTAAAAGATCGAGTCGCTAGCTGCAAAGAGACGCCGTAAAACAATAATGCCTTTGGGAATGTAAAGGATCTGACAATGGAGGCAGATTTACACGTTGTTTTCAGTCTTATATTCGCAGGAAATGGCAACAACGAATTTGGCAGCTGCTTCGGTTTCCAGTAATAATAGCATGGTAAAATATTTTTGATTCTAGCAAGCACCTTTTGGAAATTCAACTTGAAATTATTCACTGAAATTTGGACAACAACCAGACACACTCTGCAAAATTTTGCACATAGCAAAAACTGAGTGTTTTTGGTTAAAGTGTCCCAGTTTTAGATATTTCAAACCGGGATATAGGCTGGGTGTCCATTTTAAAATAAAATTGTCACCCCCTACTCATGAAAGAGACCGAGTTTACGACTTACTAGTTGATTAATTTGTTCCGATCAAACTTAACAATAATAATTGACTGCCTTCGAAATTTACGTTTTAAAGAGCTAATCTATTCTCCAGTTTGTAACCGTAGCTTCCAATATCTATTCTCTTGTTTGCAACCGTAATCTTCGAACAGCAAATTAACCCAGTAATCACTGGGAAACTGAGATGGTCAATTACAAGCGTCATGAGAACACAATTCACAAGCTCCTATTAAAAATTACATTTTTTGCACATTATAGTAAACTAGAGAGTGCACTTGGAAAGCACCTATGGAGAGCACGTTTCTTCTGGGCAAAAATCGAAATAACAAAAACCCTTTTTGATCAGGGGATTTGATGAGGAAGAAATTCTCAGGTTAATCGGTATATTAGCAGACAGGAGCTTCCAGTTAAAGCCATCCGGCGTCCTATTTAGTATCTTTAGTCATCATACTCTTTAATGCACGAATTGAAACTCAAGGTTTAGACTTGAGTTTTACGAGGGATTGCCCTTGTCTTGATATACGGGGATGCGAGACGAATCTTGCATCCCGGTACATCAAGACAGGGGCAATCCCTCGTAAGGCAAACCCTCGTACAAGTATCAAACAAGGGTAATCCCTCGTAAGACAATCCCTCGTACAAGTATCAAACAAGGGTAATCCCTCGTAAGACAATCCCTCGTACAAGTATCAAACAAGGGTAATCCCTCGTAAGACAATCCCTCGTACAAGTATCAAACAAGGGTAATCCCTCGTAAGGCAAACATACGCGAAAGGTAAAGTTATTTGAGTGTCTGTTTTATCTTTGACAATTGCAGTTTCCGGTGTTTCAACACTTTCACACAATTCATTTTGGCTTTATTCTGGAAAAAAAGCCAGATCAGAAAAGAAGTAAGGAGTTTACACGTGTGACCCATGCAAGTAATGCGAAATGTCCTCACATAACACAGAGGTGTTCATGTTGTATTCGTTGCTCATCGTAAAGGATAAATAGACCTGTCAGAGTGTGACGCCGTGATGCATACATTAGCTTCTCCATCTCAGGCACCCAGAGAAGGCTGTTCTTAGTAGCGGCCTCCGTCAAAGCTACACCCTGGCTCACGATGGTTCAGAACAACGACGAAACAAGCACCCAAAGCTGCCACCGCTACCGAATGCCCGAGCTGTACCCCTATCCCCCCTCGTCACCCCCTAGGGATCGTGGGTCGGGGCCGTCTTTATTACAGAGCTATGTGTCGCCCTGAGAAAATCGGTAAATAAATAATGACTGGTTTTAGGGATCAGAGGTAACCTTTTGACACGGGGTAATAACACACCGGCATGTTGTGCGCATGCGTTACGTGGATCGTGAGCCCGTTGAAAATTCATTACTCCCTGCATCTCAGCATAGCACTTGGTGTTCGAGTCGAACGAATACAATATAATTATGTAGATACGACACAGTAAGGCGAAATTTTGGTTTGAAAGGTTCTCGCCAAAGTCAACATTAGCTAGATAAGGTAGTTTGCAGACACCTGAAGCAGTAAAAAATATATCATCTGTGAGGTGCAAGATTTTTTTGACCATTTCGGTATATTTGTTCCGCCAACGATCAATGCTGTGCGATTATTTCCATTGGACGGTGTCGTAAAGGGCAAATTCTTGGCGTTCTCCGCTTGCACTGTGAGGATGTGGATAATGGTCTGAAGAAGTGAGAAGGGGGAACTGTGTAAGTGGGGGGGGGGGGGTCAGCTACATTTGTTCAATGAGCTTTTGCCAGGTTCCAGTATATTATCTCATGGGTAATGAATGTACGACGGGTTTCTTTCATGTCTGTGGCATCCATGCAAACCCTCAATAAAATAATCAGTGTCGGAAATGCATTAATCAAATACTAAATATACGTATTTTTAAAGTTTCTTGTGTTGTAGTATGTAAATCTGTTTGTCGTGGTTACCCGTCAGATTGTTCTACCTGTGAGCTGCACTTTTTTTGCATACAGTGGGCTAAATGGCAAGTCACAAGGACACCAAGGATTCAGAGCTGGGTACGGGAAAGAGACCCACTGGAAAACTATTAGCAGACAGAAGGAAGATTTCCAGTAAGCCATCCAATGTGTTCTTAAAAGTGTACAGAGTGCACAGCAGTCTTGCTCACAGGCCATGGCCTAACATCACAACTGACGTACGGCAGCCGTTACTAACTCGATAGGAGTTCCCGTTCTCACCGAGGGCAGAGTGTTATTAAGGAGAAATTCTCATAACAGGCACAGTGGGGTTTCGAACCTGAAAGAATCAAGTTACGGAGCTTGGCATGCTACCGATGAATCAACCCTGGCCAAACCAATCAATTTCTTTCTGTTGTCGATTTTTAAGAACTACCTATATGCCTTGATAGCGATATGAGCAGGAAATTGCTGGATCATGCGCTTTCCACTTTAAGGCTACCAGTGGCATACAAAGGGAAAGCTTGAGAGTTTGAATAACAATATTTTCTATGGCAGTCTCCAAAATGAGACATTTCAGCATGCCAAAAAACCTAATATTAGACTAACACATCAAGCTTCACTTCAAATCTTCCCCATTCAAACTTTCCTGGTTCCATTGAAGGTCCTTAATATGTCACAGATAACTGATAAAGGTTGATTACGTAGGATCCAATGAGCAATTTATTAAGTATCCACCAGCATACTGCTAAGTATCTCGGTTCCAAAATTTCTGGTTGGAATCGAGAGTGAACGAAACATTGTGATGGGACAAGCTGGAATATTTGTCGACATATTTCGATCACTAATTGAATTATCTCCATGAGAATCTTAAACCTTGAAATCGAAAATGTTTTGATTCGTTATTACCTGATTCCTAATATTCGAATGGGACGAAGAAAACAAACACACGGCACTTGAAATAAAGGCTAACTCACTGTAGCGTTCGTAAAGAACAACCATGAAAGGGTTTCTGTCAAATTCTGGCCGTGAAGAACAAAACTTTTAAACTCGAGATATTCAAACTCACATCCTTAAAATGCTTATTTCAGAAGTAATGGAGTATTGAGTTAGGTTTTCCATTGACATTACAGAAAAATTCTCCAACTTTTCTGTCTAGACAGGATCTATAAACCATTTATTTGAAAAGTATAACTTTAATTCAGAATAAACTCTATCGTAGTTTTTGGGGTCGAAATATTAAAATAAATAAACATATTCTTACTAACGACTTACTTACGAAAAAAACATATTCTTACTAAGATTATCCCGGAATGATGCTTTAATATTAAAATCTTTATCTTTTGACTGCTAGAAAACAATGGAAAACTTCCCAAACATAAACACCCTGACAAGTAATGTCCACTAGGTTTATATCAGCAAATCTGCATCAATTTTTCCATGTCGTCGTTGCGTTCAGTCGGTAACGCGCCAGGGTTATAATCGACAGTTCCCAGGTTCGAGTCCCAGCTGAGCCAGCGTTGAAATTTATCTCGCAAGACCCTTCTGAGTAGGGGACACCGATAGGCTTGGAAAGGCCGTTGTGCTTTTCATGGTACTGCCATACCCTGTGCACGTTAAAGAACAAGCTGCATGGCCTTGGCGGGAGGATATCATTTGTCTCCTAACAGCTGTCCAGTAAGTCCTTTAACCCCATACTTTTCTTAGCCCTCGGGATTCTTGTGACCGGTTCATTTAGTTCATTGTGTGCGAAAAAGTGCAGTTCAGAGGTAAAACAACCCAACCAATTGGCGTTTTGAAGAGAAATTGAAGATGACAATCTATCACAGGAGACCCAAAAAAAAAACATATTCTTTAAAAAAAATAGCAAAGTATGTTAAGAAAGAAATCCTTTTGCTTGGTCTGTGGTTCCTCTAAAGCAGGCGTATGGCCAACAAGCGCTGTCTCATCTATTCATAGAGTAATTTTTGCATTTAGTGTACAAAATGTACTGTTAATATGATAGTTAGTGATCTTGAAATTTAAATTAATTTAAATATAATTTCGAAGAATCAAACAAGAAAGTTTTAATTAGCTCCTTATGTGTAAAACTTTCTTTGACTTCCGTATTTCTTTCAAAATGTAAGAATTTCTCCTCAAACACGATTGAAACTCCCGTAAAAAGAATATTTGCAGCCTGCAGGTGCAAGCATTCCTTAAGATTGTTCTTGTAGAACATTTTAGTTGCAAAAGATGGGTTTCAAGCAATCATGGCCATGCTCACAAAGTTGGATTGTTTCACTTTTCAGCTGATTCACTGGAGAGGTATTAAGGGTCAGAAGGAAGCCTCCCCTACAGCGGAACAGGGCACAAGCTTATAATAAATAGCGTAACCTTTTCTGTTTGCTCATTGTGAGCCTGTTATGGCACCCATTTATGTTTCTGTTGTTATACATTGCAGCTTCCGACATTTCACGTTCATATGTGCATTCGTGTGTTCGTCCCAAAATAACTATCGAATAACTTGGATGGATTATTATATAGGTGGAGAAATAATTGTTTATGCAAAAGCTCGCGTCAAGTATCGAAACAAAAAGAAGAGTCTCTTGGAAACGAAATGAAAGCGAAAATCAGTCAAGAGACACAACAACCAGTCAGCTATTAATTAACATTGTTCAGGATAATTTTAAAGAAGTCTTCCTTTTGTTCTAACTCGCATTATATATCGTTTAGTATGCAGGCTTACGGAGATTTTGAATAGATTAATTGATAAAGGAATCGCCCTAAAAACTACAGCATTCATATAAATAATTATAACTGCATAAGACATATTGTTCTACTAAGATTATCCCGGAATGATGCTTTAATATTAAAATCTTTATCTTTTGACTGCTAGAAAACAATGGAAAACTTCCCAAACATAAACACTCTGACAAGTAATGTCCACTAGGTTTATATCAGCAAATCTGCATCAATTTTTCCATGTCGTCGTTGCGTTCAAGCGTTTAGTTTCAATACAGCAGTCTCATAATTCATTCAAAAACCACGGCTTTTTTTACTGTTAACTTTGATGATTACGAACACCTTGTTTTAAGTTTCAATGGCAGCGTTGTTTAACCTTTCATGTAGAGTCGATAGCTCGATTTTCTAGTTTGAAAAGCCGAGGGCATCTCTATGATTTATAAGTAGGAGAGACAGAAGTGTCATAGCACGAAGCAGAAAAAAAAATGTCCTTTAAGATCCTCTCACACAGCCTGCGGGTTATATTTGACATTTTTGGCTTAGATAAATTGTCCTTGCGAATGATAGGAACACATCCATGAAAAGCCTTGAAGAAAGTCTGTGAAAGATTCGGCTATTCTCCTTTGATACCTACAGAGAGAGAACACTATAATAGGTAACGTGCTAGGCTTTTAAACGGTGGTTTACAGATTTGATAACCTACTTACCAGCATTGATTTTTTTTTTCACTTGTGCTTGCCTGATGAATCTCGATGAATTTCGATGCCACTCCCATTGGTTGGATGAGATGTTAAAGACATAGTTGGCATGCATGATATTCACACCCTGTGAATATTAAAAAAACTATCTCTATAGTCTTAGTATGTCATTTCTATCAGCTTCTAATGCTGTCTTGTGGTTCCTTTAACTCAAGAAGTTCTGAATCTTAGATTTTTTCGTATTCATTTAATCTACTGCATAGCAATTGATGGAGAATATCCATTTTGCTCAGTGGCCTTCAAAATGGGCATTTTATAATGTTACACTGATCCGAAAAGTGAGCTGTGAATCTATTAGCCCCGGGTAAGGCATGGATGTATGTGTCGTTTTTCTGCTGAGGTCCTGCCATCCTCTCAGAACTTCTACTATGGCATATAAACTGACAGGCTCCTGTCAGACCTCTGTGGCAAGCAGCTGCTTGAGGGGATATTTATTTTTTATTTTTAGCAATATAAAATAAAGATGGGCGGTGAATCAAAAAAAGGTTGAAGAACAGATAAAAAGACAGAATTTTATTTAGCTAGTTGCAGCAATGGATAAACATTGAGCATATAAATATTAATAATCATATACTTTATTAATAATGATTATTTTTATTATTAATTATCATAACAGAAGTGGATTGGTGAAACTATTATCCATTGTACAATAACAGCTCCAAACAGATAATAGACATTTAATGTGTAAATTGCGCCATTCTAATGCAATTTATTAACAATGGCAATTTTTCTGTTGTGTTTAGTCCATTCATAACAATTTATTAATAATTTCCATTTAGTCCATTCTGTAACAATAAATCAACAATTCAATCCATTGTCCAGAAAATGATTATTATGCCCATTTTACACACTGGTCAAACATAGATTAAAAATGATTGCTTAACTCATTGTAGAGCAAAATATTGGAAATAACTATTTATCCAAGTATGCAGCAAAAAATGTTTCAAAAATTAAATAATCTGGAAAACTTTTGCTGCACCTAAAATAGCAACACACATGAGAGGAAATTGAAAAGGACGTTTCTTTTTTACCTTTATTTTCCCTTCAGACGTTTGAATGAAGCTGCAGCTAATTTTTGATTCCTTGAGTTACTGCCTAAATTAGTTACTGTAGACTGCATTGAAATAAAATATAATCGAAAGCATCAATTATGAACTTGTGTGTATTTTTCCGAATTTATGACAAACTTTCCTAAACTATCAAAAATACGAGTTTATATTGTTCTTATGTGCAAGAAATTCTGCTCAGTTTGCAAAAATTTCGCAGAATTTGTAAAGATATAATTTCTTCTATCCTGAAAAAAATTTGTAATCTTTTTATTATTCTTTATCTGTTCAATTTTATTCATTTTTTTTTAAATATGGTTACTGGGACTTTAGCCAATGTTCGCTTTATGTCCCAAGGCGAGAACATCGTTTTTTTGCGACATATCTATAAGTGAGCATTTCTTATTGCTTAGGGGCAATCACAATGTAAATGAGAGACAATGTACTGGGACTCGAAACCGGACCCCAGTAGTCACGTGTCACCGCAGGCCAACGCGATACCACTGAGCAACCGAAGCGGTCTGTTCAGTTTCATTCTGCATTTAGCACAATTTACAGGTGGAGAAAATATATTTGCATAAAGAAAGAACTCTCTTTGCATTTGTAAGCTGTAGTCATATAGTTATTTGTATTTTAAGCGGTAGTCATAGAGTTCTTTATATTGTTAGCTGTAGTCACAGAGTTACTGAGTGACAAATTTTTGTCTAGGAAATATCAATTTAATTCACTGTAAATTTCTTTTATAGGTGAAGAAATTATATTTGCATAAAGAAAATTTATGTAAAACTGTTATAATAATCGCAGTCTTACATAAATATATAAATTTATGTAAAACTGCTATCGCCTAGAATTAAATTGATATTTCCTAGACAAAAATTTGTCACTCAGTAATTCTGTGATTACAGCTAACAATATAAAGAACTCTATGACTACCGCTTAAAATACAAATAACTATATGACTACAGCTTACAAATGCAAGGAGAATTCTTTCTTTATGCAAATATAATTTCTTCACTTGTAAATTAAATTGTGACAAAATTACAGTTACATGTTTTTCACTGTAAATTTCTTCACTTGTAAATTACTGATATCGCCTAGACGAAAACTCAGCTGGGTCAGCGTTGAGATTTATCTCCGCAAAATTCCCCGCCCTGCCCACGGTCAGTAGGGGACACCGATGGGCTTGGAAAGGCCGCCGTCCGTCGGATGGGACGTTCAGCCGTGACCCGGTGTGCGGGAGAGTCATACCCTGTGCACGTTAAAGAACACGCTGGATGGCCTTGACGGGAGGCTATCATCTGTCTCCCAACAGCTATTCCAGTGGGTCCCCTCCCCCAACCTTCTCTGAGCCTTCGGGGTCCATGTGACCTGGCCATTTAGCCCATGGTATGCAAAAAAGTGCCCCTCAGAGGTAAAACAACCCAACCCAACCTAGACGAAAATTTGTCACTCAGGTTTTTAAGAACAGGACATTATAGCTGCAGTTGATACATTCATTCAGTTTTACTAGGTAACAGAATGGAACTCGAATCAATGCTTTCTCTCTCATTGTGAGCATTTGATACATTCAGAAATTTTGCAAAAGTTTTCACAAAGGAGGCAGAAAAACCTTTGCTCAATAGTCAGAGAAATGACAGTTGGTGCATGCATACTGATTTGGGAACGTAAAATCAGCGAAATCTGTTTGTGGTTTCCTGATTTGCAGTTTATAGTTGGGAAATTTTGTTTACTCTTCGTAAAGATGGTGCAAATAATTAAAAGGATTTTTTTGTCAAAGTATATGAATTCAAGTTATTCGTTAGAAAAGTAGAAATTGTTACTATAACATAAAATAAAAATATATTTCTTGAAAACAAAAACGATTAAATTCAAAACAATGCTTTGTTAAATTCGAAAATAATTCACAACAATCTTGATTTATCATTTAATCAAAAGATCAAACAATATCAGAAGATTAAAACAATTGAGAAATGTACGAAGATGCCTAAAGGCTGCTGAGAGAAAATTCGAATTCGAAGATCATATTCGGACGCAATTCTTAGAGGCAACAAGGAAAAGCAGAATAATTTTCAATCATGATTAGCACCTGCTTTGGAGAAGCATATGGTGGAGGCTCATAGGACGATCCCTTGCTTTCTTTCATGTTGCCGGTGGCAAAGGTTGGCGCCTCATCTCTTTAAAGTAGGTGGGGCCGCGTCAGCTCTGAGTAACAAGAAATTATCCCCGAGAGCGAATTAAGATGAAAGGTGGACCAGCTGATTCCTGCTATCGCCTAGTTACCGAATTATAAAAACCCAGAGTAGAAAGAAAAAGAGCCACCTGATTCCTGTTATCGCTTAGTTATCAAATCGTACGAACGAAATAAAAAAAACATGAGTCACATGATCTTGCACTCTCTCCTGGTTACGAATGGTAAGGATGCAGGGCAGAAGGAGCAACAGCCATCTTATTCTTGCTCTTACCTAGTTACCGAATTGCAAGGATACAGAGTAGAAGAAACAGCCATCTTATTCTTGCTCTTACCTAGTTACCGAATTGCAAGGATACAGAGTAGAAGAAACAGCCATCTTATTCTTGCTCTTACCTAGTTACCGAATTGCAAGGATACAGAGTAGAAGAAACAGCCATCTTATTCTTGCTCTTACCTAGTTACCGAATTGCAAGGATACAGAGTAGAAGAAACAGCCATCTTATTCTTGCTCTTACCTAGTTACCGAATTGCAAGGATACAGAGTAGAAGAAACAAGAGTAGAAGAAACAAGAGCCACTTGATTTTCTGTAAACTTCTTTTCACTGAATATGAATATGCACAGTCGTATCAGAATAATATGACCACCTACCTAATAATGGGAATAACCTCACTTGGCTCTGATGACAGCGGTGATACGGCATGGCATGGACGCAATGAGGCCCTGGAAGGTTGCCAGAGGCACACGTGCCTATTCGGACTGCAGCAGAGTATGGAGGTTCCTGAGATGATGTGGTTGTGGGTCCGCATGCCAAACCTGTCGATCCAAATGGTCTCACAAGGGCTCTATGGGATTGAGGTCCGGCGATTTCGCTGGCCAAGGGAGAATGGAGACAACCAGTCACGCATTACCTTTGCCGTCATGGCAGGGCGCATTGTCCTGTTGGTAGACACCATCACCACCAGGGTAAATGTCCAACATGAAGGGATGCATGTGGTCAGCGAGGATGGACAAGTAGTCATTGGCGTTCAGGGACCCATCGAGTGGTACAGTCGCTCAAAAAAGTATCCGAACACTACGGTTGATTACAAAATTCAGAAAAAATATCTGGCAACGATTTTTTTACAAATTAGTGATCTGGCAACCTTCATGTACGTACACGAAGGTCGCCCACGTACTTCGTGTTCGCACACGAAGGTTCTCAGATTACTAATTTCTAAAAAAAGTTGCAGATATTTTTTCTGAATTCTGTTATCAACCATAAAAAAATAACAAATACCCCCTCAAGCAGCTGCTTGCCACAGAGGTCTGACAGGAGCCTGTCAGTTTATATGCCATATCTGTGAGGATGGCAGGCCCTCAGCAGAAAAACGACATATACATCCATGCCTTAACCGGGGCTCGAACCCAGGTCCCTTAGATCAGTAGCCAAGCGCGCTAACCACTCGGCCATGGGACGGCTAATTAACCATAGTGTTCGGATATTTTTAGAGCGACTGTACACCCTTACTACAGCACCTCACGAACACCCCACGAAGTCTGCTGTTTCCGAGATGCTTCCACCCTTGGTCCGGTAGCCGATAATCATTCCTTTTTGAACGTCCGTCAAATCAATACCTCTGCACATTGTGCTCGTGTTACGCACTATGGCTCATCTGTCATGGCCGGCAGCTTATATCTCCGTGTAGTCGACCTTGTTATGCGCACTCTGTGACGTGCCTGGGCTGGTACACTGTGATTCAGTGGGTGTCATATTATTCTGATCCGACTGTGTATATTCATAATTCTAATTATGTAATAATAACTAATTATGTTCAAAAGTATTTGAGGTGCGCTTTCAATTAATGTTAATTTCTTGAAAATGTATGTTATTTTCCTACGTATTGGTTCTCGAAACCGGGCCATATATTTCGACACTGTATCTCTGCTTGCCTATTAGAGACGTAATAGGGTAATGACATTAATAAGACCAATTCAGAGACTCTAATTCGTAAATTCAGACATATTGAAATAAGAATTACCCATGGTATGCGAAATTCTTTTGCACACCATGGATTAAATGGCCAGGTCACAAGGACCCCGAAGGCTCAGAGAAGGTTGGGGAGGAGACCCACTGTAATAGCTGTTGGTAGATAGATGGTAGCCTCCCGTCAAGGCCATCCAGCGTGTTCTATAACGCGAACAGGTTATGGTTCTCCTTCACACGGGCCATGACTTAACGTCCCATCCGACGGACGGCGGCCTTTCCAAGCCCAGCGGTGTCCCCTACTGACCGTGGGCCGGGCCGGGAATTTTGCGAAAATAAATCTTAACGCTGACCCAGCTGGGACTCGAACCTAGGAACTACAGATTATGAGCTCGGCGCGCTACCGACTGAGACATTCCCGCCCCTCATTGGAGATAAGAGCAATCAGTTGGTTCAATATGATAAATCAAGTTCTCGATGAAATTTTATCTAAATTTTGATTTTTATCACTCTTTGTTTAGTTTTGTAAAATTATGAAAGATGGCATGCATAACATCAACGTTTACAATCATGCAGTTATAAAAAAAATCCCCTCAAGCAACTGCTTGCCACAGAAGTTTAACAGGAGCCTGTTAGTTTAATACGTCACACTAGAAGATCTGTGAGGTTGGCGGGACCTCGGCAGAAACACAAACATCCATGCCTTGACTCGGGACTCGAACACAGGTCCCGTCGATCAGTAGCAAGCGCGCTAACCACTGCCAACAAGCTTTTAATGAAAATAACATCATTAGAGAAAAGAACAGTCAATCGAAAAGATCTGTTCAATCAATTTCTCAATCAAATTTCTCGATCGAACCTTGACTTTCAACTGTATTTGTTCAGAATTAAAGAGTTGTGAAATTTCGAATGCTTAATATAAGCAATCACCATCATAAAACAATTTTTTAATGAAAAAAAGCATCAGTGGAGAATTTGTCTAAATCTTGATATTTAACACTTTTTCTTTTGTTTTTAGGAAGTTATCAAAGATGAAATGTTTATCAGTCACGCGGTATAAAACAGGTTTTTTATAGAACAATATCAGTAGATATATAGTCTTCTCGAAATTTCAGTAAGTTTAATCTCAATAAATATCGATCAATTTATCCAGTTCGTGACTTTCATCACTATTCATTTAGTGCAGGGGTGGGCAAATAGCGGCCCGCTAAGAGTTTTTTGTGGCCCGCCAAGACAGTCAGAAAAATCCGCCTTGAACCGAGATTTCATTCCCGTTCGCGACCGAAGATTCGTCTCGTATTTTCCACTAGGACGGCCACGTCAATACGCATCCGCAGTGTAGATACGAAAACAATTGCCCACCCCTGATTTAGTGTTTCAGAATTATGATAGATAGAATACTTAACGTCACCGATTCCAGGCATGCGGTCATAAAATAAACTTTTTTGGTGAAACATCACTAAATATAAAAGTAGTTAGTCGTCCATTAGTGAAATATCACAGATGTCCTGTAGACATAGGACTCACGAAATTGTTAGCTGAAAAAAATTAGATTTACAGTGAGCGGGATTCGAACCCCAACTGCTAGTAACATGCCAGGCGTGGCATGCACAACTGCATCATCAGTGGTTAACCTGTAGCTTCAATCTGATCATAAATCTTCCGATCAAATTTGTATGAAACCTTGCATAATTTTCATTTGGGTCCTTTATCTTTTTAAATATTTTCCACAGACGGCGCTTTTTATCTATACGCTAAAGCTTTTCCCCTTCCCCTCCCCATCCTTTCGATCGTTTGCCCTCTGCATATCAGCTAAGACAATGCTCTAAATAAATACACACTTCTTCAATTGCTGGGGGAGGGCATCACTGCATTCACCAGTTTCAAAATTTTGCATAAATGCTTAAAAGTTGCAGAATAAACTCCGATTCTTCTGCTTATCTTAAGATACGCATCCACTGCAGCTATCACACAACTGCCAAGGTAATTAATCTGAAAAACGTGCTTCAAAAAATAATCTTTCGAAAAAGATCAACGACTCACCCAACTGACTAGTTTGACTCAACTAACCAGTGAATGTATCGGTTGCTCTAAGCTTTGAAATTGTTGCGTTTTAACACTTCATAATTCCGGAGTCAATTGTCAAAGGATCAAAACAACCCAACACAAATTTAAGTATATATTTTTTTCTAATTCTATTCTTTATTTCCTGTAGAGAAGATCAAACAAAAGCCGCAACAATAATAGGAGTTGTGACTGTGAAAATTGGCATTTATGGACAAGGAAAAAAATGAGGAAAAAATCCTGAAACTGTAGGCTAAAATAATAACGAACATTATAACGGGAAAAATATGATAATCATTTATGTCTGAAGCTGTATACTTTCCTTGTTTCGCAAGAAAGTCATAAAGTTAACAATGAAGGAAATCAAATAAGGTTAAGTATATTAATTTTATTATAATGGTGGAACTAATATGAAAAATCAAGCTCAATGATCTTTGAAGAGACGAACTGGAATTTAAAGGAAAATATTCACATAATGCCGAATTAAGAAAAATAAATATTTTCTCAATTCAAATAAAGAACACACGGATACCCTTGATCGGAGGTTCTCGATTGGCATATCGGCTTTCCCACTGTCTACTTGATTCGACCTCGTAATCCTTGTTAAGTAGACCATTTAGAGATAGTGTATGAAGAAAAATATTGTCTAATACAGGCTCCTCAGACTATATGGATCTCGAAACCACTGGGGCCATGAAGCTTAAGAAAAAAGTCGCGAGTTCACGGAATCGACAAATAGGACAATTTCAACTTCACCAGAAACATCGACGTCGATATTAATTTTAGGTAAGAAAACTCGTACCAAAAAAAACTCCAACATAAAATCCTGATTACTTATAACAGAGGCTCTCAAAATGTGATTCGCCACTCCCAATTGAGTTGCGAGAAGCTTCGAAGGGGATCGCAGAACTCTGAAGAACTATATTAAAAATATATATTGTCCCAAGAATGAAATAACCATCCACCCGGCGGTTAACCCTTGCATATCCTAGACCTCCCGACCCGTATGGACCAATTCGAGAGTAATCCACCACCATTACCAGCCTTTTCGTTTTTTCGTTAGTTTACCAGAAGCTTCTGATGCTGCAGCGCATAGTATTGCCTGAATCATTCTGTTGTAAGAACAGTCTTTCCTCGATTGACGTTATTTTCATGAATGGTAAAAGGTTTGCAGGACAAACTACGTCAATCACGGGTGTGTGTGACAAATTCCTTGAGTAGTAAAATGTGGAGGCGAAAAATTCCGTCAATGGTAAGGGGAGCTGAGAGTGGAAAAATTTGAGAACTACTGAACAAGTGAATCTACTTAAAGTCTACTACTGAATATGATTGAATGATGCCATCCGACGTTCCACTATACAGGACAGTACTACATCTTATTGATGGCACCAAAAGCCACCTTCGTGTGCTGGTTAAGGCCTATCAAAACTCTGACATTGAAGTAGCGGAGTGAATACCTGTCGTTTACATTAAATAAATACCCCCTCAAGCAGCTGCTTGCCACGGAGGTCTGACAGGAGCCTGTCAGTTTATATGCCATAGTAGAAGGTCTGAGAGGATGGCAGGACCTCAGCAGAAACACGACACATACATCCATGCCTTACCGGGGCTCGAACCCAGGTCCCTTAGATCAGTAGCCAAGCTCGCTAACCACTCGGCCACGGGATTACTATAGTGTTATCGAAATCTTTGATTCGTTGAATTCTGTAATTTTGAAACTTTGGAATTTTGAGTCGTGTGTGCTGGTTGATGCATTTTTGTAACGCTGACATTAAGGCTGCGGGGCAGCTGGGAGAATACCTTCCGTCTACATTAGCTTACTATTATCGAATCAGTCAGTTCATTCATATCTCTAATTATGGAACTTTCGAATTTTGAACCGTGCCGATGATTTATTGCCAATATGGTTAGGTAGCAATATGGTCTAATTTTTACTGTCACTCTGTACATTAATTGTGCCGAAAGTCTACCATTATTTAAGGGGTAAATTAGAGTTCTTTTAATTTTAAATCATGATATTCGATATTTAAATATCAGTTATTTGGGACAGATATTCAAGTTCGAAGCTCTCGTGGTGTCGTGGATGGTTAGGTGAGGGGACCCACCTGACAGCTGTTGGGAAAAGGGTGTCAGCCTCCGTCAAGGCCACCCAGCGTGTTCTTTAACGCGCGTGGGTGTGTCTCTCCCACACACCGGACCACGGCTTAACGTCCCATCCGACGGATGGCGGCCTTTTGAAACCCAACAGTGACCCCTATTCACTGTAGGCAGGGCGGGGAGTTTGGCAGAGAAAAATCTCTACACTTGCCCAGCTGGACCCCAAACCTGATATTGCAGGTTACGATCCTGGCACGCTACCAACTTGAACCTCCCCAACTACTACTGAATATTTGAATTCTTTTGAGTGAGGGCATTTAGAGACTGCAATAAGAAAAAAGAGGAGTAAATACTATTTATAGCACTTTTCAGTTGAGCTATAAATTACACACTTGTCATCTGCTTCTTGAGACTGTGAGCAGCTGGGACAAATGCCTTCAGGAGACACAGGAAATTGTGTATTGTAAATAGCTATAGGGGTATCAGCTTACTTTCTGTTCCAGATAAGCTTCTTTGCATGATTGTGCTTAATAAAATTAAGAATCTAGTTTATGGGCAATTGGGTGCTGCGCAATGTGGATTCAGAAGTGGTAGCCGATGTGTAGATCAAATATTTTCACTCAGGCTGATTCTTGAGAAATGTTTAGAGTTTCAGTAACCTTTGGTTGCTAGCTTTGTTAATTTCAAAAAAAGCTTTCGACTCTGTTGATCGTCATAATTTGTGGTTGATTGTGAGATCGTATGGCATACCAGGCAAGTCAGTTAACATAATGAAAGTTCTCTATAATGACACTGAGTTGTGTGTGAGAGTTGCTAAGGCTTGTAGCAATTGGTTTAGCATTGCTTCCGGTGTTCGACAAGGGTGCATTTTGTCTCCTTTTCTCTTTAATTTGGCTATTGATTATATTATGCGAAATTCACTGCAAGGAAAAGATTTTGGCCTTAAATGGTCTGGAGATCTGAAAATTTCTTGTTTAGATTATGCTGATGATGCAGCCCTTTTGATAAATGATGTTGATGAGATGAATTCTTTCATTAGGGCTGTTGTTGAGACTGGTAGTAGAGTAGGTCTGGTTATAAAGAGAGAGAAAACTAAAGTGATGAAAATTCGTCAGGCAGTTGGTGCTTCAGTTGTTTTGAATGGCTGCAATCTTCAGCAATGGTCTCAGTTTAATTATCCTGGGAGCTCTGCTATGGAAATGAACTTTAGATATTGGTGATGTGCGGCATGAGATTAACAAACGGATAGGGATTGCTGCCGGAACTTTTAAGTATCTATGTAGATGTGGAGAAATAGGCGTATACACCTAAAGACTAAAATTAAACTATAATACTTTGGTTCTTTCTACGGTTAGTTATGGTAGTGAGACTTGGACGCTTTGTAAACAAGATGACAGGAAATTTGATGCTTTTGATTCTAGATGCTTACGCAGTATCTTGGGCATTAGGTGATTTAACTTTGTAACTAATGATGAGGTTAGGCAAAGGAGTCGGCAACCTCCTTTGAGCAGCATATTGTGCAGAGAGGGACTCCGCTGGTTTGGCCATGGTGCTCGTATGGATAATTATAGATTAGCGCATAGGGTTATGAAAACGCCTCAGAAAGAGGGGGAGACCTACGTAGATTCGTGGGTAGAAAATGTCAAACAGGACCTTGTTAGAATTGGTGTACAGTGGCCCGATGCAGCAGATGTAGCTTAGGACAGATAAGCTTGGAGAACTAAATTGCACGGTCTGGTTGGACCTCCATAGCCCTTGGCTGTTTCAGGATGATGCTGATGAGAGAGAAGATTCATAACATCAATTAGAGAAGATCTTGATCTGCGGCCGGTAGCTCAGCAGTCGGAGCACCTGACATATCATCAGGAGATCGTGGGTTCAAATCCCACCAAGCTGAAGACAATTTTTCCTGTGAAATTGATATCGACGTTGAACTAAGAGCGATACCTTCCTTGACAGTTGAAACAAAACGTCTAAAAATTTCTTCAATATTTTCCAAATCAGGCATTTTAACGAAATATCAGGCGAAAAATTTTATTAAGTAAAATAAATCTC
Organism: Ryuthela nishihirai; assembly: GCA_038380435.1. Classification (NCBI taxonomy): domain Eukaryota; kingdom Metazoa; phylum Arthropoda; class Arachnida; order Araneae; family Heptathelidae; genus Ryuthela; species Ryuthela nishihirai. The sequence goes on along the minus strand of JAWZYU010000011.1, from coordinate 39,098,230 downwards.
TATGAATCTTGTTTTTCAGCAATATTAGTTAATTTAAGTTTATTATAGCTGAAATCTTACTTAAAGTGAAAAGAAAGCTGGAATATTTAATAACAATTTTTTTGGTTTAAAAACCGTGTTGTTCAAATTTACATCTACAAGAATCAATAATAAGATCAACTTCTAAAAACACACCTAATTTGTTTAAAATTTGATCTAATGGTTATTGTTAACCTTTTAATAGAAATATTAAGGTAAACTCCCATAACTGGAATCGCTGATGTTCCACATTTCATAATTCTAAAAAGAAAATAGGGATGATAATCAAGATTTAGATAAATCTGATGTAGAAATTTATTATCCGACTAATCTCAAGTGATATTTTCCCCCCCCCCCCCCGCCTAGGCGGGAGTGGCTCAGTCGGTAGCGCGCCACGCTCGTAATCTGTAGTTCCCAGGTTCGAGTCCCAGCTGGGTCAGCGTTGAGATTTATCTCCGCAAAATTCCCCGCCCTGCCCACGGTCAATAGGGGACACCGATGGGCTTGGAAAGGTCGCCGTCCGTCGGATGGGACGTTAAGCCATGGCCCCGTGTGCGGGAGAGCCATACCCTGTGCACGTTAAAGAACACGCTGGATGGCCTTGACGGGAGGCTACCATCTGTCTCCCAACAGCTGTTCCAGTGGGTCCCCTCCCCCGACTTTCTCTGAGCCTTCGGGGTCCATGTGACCTGGCCATTTAGCCCATGGTGTGCAAAAAAGTGCCGCTCAGAGGTAAAACAACCCAACCCAATCTCAAGTGATATTTTTCCCTTTTTAAAAGCTTGTTTCATGACTCTATCGTTGGAATTGTTGATGCGAAACCTCTCAGCTTTCATTTAACTCTATAATACTAAACAAATAGTGTACACTCTCTATAGGAATAACCGAATATTTTATCATCATCATCATCATCCTCACGCAGCCATGGGCTACGGAGGTCCAACCAGACTGTGCAATTTAGTTCTCCAAGCAAGTCTATCCTGAGCTACATCTACTGCATCTGGCCACTGCACACCAATTCTAACAAGGTCCTGTTTGACATTGTCTGCCCACCAGTATTTTTCTATTATGAGCAAAATTGTTTAGGAAATGAATCTCTTTAAAATCATCATATTGGTGGATTATTGTGCACTGCAAACCGATTTCGATTATTCAATGAAGTGCCCGCCACTGATTAATTTACATTTAAAAATGATGCTAAAAGGATTTTAAAATAATTTATCCTTTTCTAAAATTTATTATTAGAGAAGTTAAACTTGATTCTGAATAAGGAAAGATAACAAAACAAGAACGTGATACTTTCGATTTCAGGTGATATGCAGTATGTTGAATAAATAGGTGGCCAGACTCCTGTCGGACCTCTTGTGGCAATCAGCTGCTTGAGGGGGTATTTAATTATTTATTATTTTATTTCATGACTAACAACAATGTTAGGAGAAGGAATAAGATTTTGTCTAAACCTCGCTATTATTTCGAGACCTAAAAGCGAAGCACTTTTTTTTTTCAATTTACAGGCAAATGGCTGAAAATGAATGAGAAGAGATGAATGAGAAGAGATGGGCAGATTTTCATGAGCATTGTTGAAAAGCAATTAAAAACATCTGCTGATTATTTTGCAAATGAATCCAAAAGACGCAGGAAGTGGGTAATGAGATTTTCGAAAAAATAAAAACACTTTAGGTTAAGTCATAAAAGCTGATAGTTTTCCTTCATTATTTATGAATTAATTTTATTCTCTATTGACTTAGTTGAAAGACATGTGGAAAAAGAACATGTGACTCATTTTACTCTGTAAGAAGATGGGTAAAAATCCCCAAACGATTTAAGACTAGAAGGGTTGGGTTGTTTTACCTCTGAGTAGCACTTTTTTGCACACCATGAGCTAAATGGCCAGGAAACAAGGACCCCGAAGGTTCAGAGAAGGTTGGGGGAGGGGACTCACTGAAACAGCTATTGGGAACCACTGAAACATGGTAGCCTCCCGTCAAGGATATCCAGCGTGTTCTTTAACGTGCACAGGACATGGTTCTCCTGCACACGGAGCCACGGCTTAACGTCCCATCCGACGGACGGCGACATTTCCAAGCCCATCGGTGTCTCCTACTCACCCTGGGCAGGGCGGGGAGTTTTGCGGAGATAAGTTTCAACGCTGACCCAGCTGGGACTCGAACCTGGGAACTAGCAGATTACGAGCCTGGTGCGCTACCGACTGAGCCACCTCCGCCCCAAAACTAGGAGATTCACACAAACTGTATTTTGTTTTTGAAATACATTTATCTTGAACAGAGCAATTGGTGCATTAGGTCACTGAAAGCCAACCTTAAGAAACACCTGCTTCGTATTTTATCATTCTCATTCTCTCTTTACTCTCAAGCTCTTATTATTACTGTTCATAACTCTGTTCATTATCTGCAGTTCAGTATGCGGAAGAACCATGGTCAAGCCATTGAAATCTCTCGCTATATAAGAAACTGATAATGGTACTTATAATTCATACATACAATAAATGATAGGACAATGAAAATGAAAATTTGGAAACATACAATTACTACCAAAATGTGATATTTTTAAATCCATGAATTTTTACGTAAAAGCAATTCATTTTTTTAGCTTCCTTCTTAAATGTTATTTAATTTATGTTTCATTTCATCATGTAATGAATTATATTTTTTATAATACACGAAAACCGTTTTTAAAATTTTCCACTTAGTTATCTAACAACAATTACATATTTATTTTGTAGTAATCATAGGATGCTTTTGCATCCTATGGTTATTACAAAAAATGTTTTTAAAAGCTCAAGAAAATAATAATAATTTTAATTTTGTATACATCCCCGGCATTAATATGATCAAAAAAGCACTAATCTATGTTTAATGAAACCTCACTAAGAACACAAAGATCTCAATATATATGAGTAAAGTCATTCAATAAGACCACAAAACTCTCAATATAAATATAAAGTCATTCAATAAGACCACAAAACTCTCAATATAAATATAAAGTCATTCAATAAGACCACAAAACTCTCAATATATATATAAAGTTATTCAATAAGACTACAAAATTCTCAATATATATATAAGACACAAATCACTCAATAAGACCACAAAGCTCTCAATATAAAAAGTCACTCAATAAGACCACAAAGCTCTCAATATAAAAAAAATCACTCAATAAGACCACAAAGCTCTCAATATAAAAAGTCGCTCAATAAGACCACAACGCACTCACTATATATATTAAGACAAAAGTCTCAAAAAGCTCGAAACAGGACGGAGGTAAAGAGCTCACTGAACAGCTGTTAAATTCAAATGAGAGACACCCATCAACTCTATCCAATGTGCTTTTAAACCATGATATTCTATGGCTCTCGCGCACTTGGAGCCACGGTCTAATGTCCCATTGGATCGAGCATCTCTTTTAATCCCACCAGATATTTCTTTTCTCACGCAAGCCAATGGCAAATGATGAGAATTCGTTACCGGACACACTTGGTTACATTTTAGATTTTTCTGCAATGATATCATCTATTCTGTTAACGCACTGGATAAAGGATCACTGGCACCAAGTATGAATACAAAAAGCTTATCTATTCTGATGCATTTCTTAGTAAGGAGTGGTTAGTTAACTACGAATTTGTTTTTATTTATTTTTTTATGAGACCGTTTCTACGTGGCTTCTTCAGACCGCAAAAGCCGATAATGACAAGGGATTATTCGTATTTGCTTTCGTTTTGCTTTTTGCATAGTTGTTTGCTGCTATGAGTAAGTCTTATAAAGCAAAAGAGAAAAGAAATGTGAATTTGTTTATACACAAACCAATCCGAAATAAATGCAAAGAAAAACAACCTTGCTTTAGCTGTATAAATGAAGATTGACATCGAAACAAGAGAAAGATGATTTGGTTGGTTGCGGGTGCTTGGTGATTGATGGATTATCTGAATGATTGACTGAAATCTAAAGAGATATGGCGAGAAACACCTGAAGGATAAACCTGCACTGATGAGGCATTTCTAACTCTAGATCAGAGCACTCCTTGCATGTAAGCTTAAGGTCAGTGCTATAAACCCACATTTAAGATTACGAGATTAAATTCTGTGAAATGCTCGATTCAAGAGCTACCAATCGAATTAGATTTAACCCACGAACCTATAGTTACTCTTCGCTATCAGCTTCTTTATCGCATTAGGTAAAAAAAAGTAATAACTGGCGATGTAAAGAGAAAATCACTAGTTCTATGGGAAACGAATTGTAAACCAGAGATGTTATCTGTATAGAGAGTCCAGTTGTAAATAACATTAAGCCATCTTTGGTGGCGAAAGCTGATTCGTTTTTACTCGATACTTATCTCTTAGTTCCTTCCACTCTTTCATGGACAGGGAGGCTTGCCTACAAAGTGTAGCGTCATCCGGTGAATCTCTCCACAGAAGCCACAAGCTTAATCAGATTAGGAAAAGACTTTCGCCAATCACAGGTCGCAGTCTATCATTAATCACAACGATGCTATCTATGCACGTGTTTTGCTCACCAGTGAAAACAAACGTCAAAGCAGGAAACTATTACGTGATTATTACGCGGTAATTGCGCCACAGGGGGTCAACAAACAAAACAGGCATTAAGACACAACTGTCAAGTCTCGGGGAAATTAGGATGGCTCTTTGAAAATTAGACTGTTGTTTCCATTAGAACAAGAGTTGGTATAATTCAATAAAAAAAAATGGCGTGATTTTGAACAGAAATAATAAACAAAAATTTAGATACTTCTCTTGGAAACAGTGCGAATTTATTATAGTAATAATTAAAATTAAAAAAATGTAAACTGATTAATGTTAATAATTTTTCCCATCTCAACTGTCTTTATGTTAATATCAGTCAATGGTATTCTAGAATTTCCAAAGCAAAGAACAATACTTAGGTTGTTTTCTCCTGCAAACGTATCGGAATAATTTCCAAACTTTATGCATAATAATAATTTAATGCTCTTTTTTTTAGGAGATATTGATTTCGTTTTTGTTTAAAAAATGGCTTCCTTTGAAAGAAAATTCCTTCTTCTTCAATCTGGCTTTATTTCGGCCAATGGAAACATATGATATCTGCATCTGCAAATACCAAAACGTACCTCTTATTAAGATAGCAAGTTAATTATATTTCAGGTCTCTACAGAAATCTCTAGGTTTCTGATTTTGTTCACTACAAAATCACGCTTAGTTGAAAAGTTAAAGTACTAACACTAGAAATAGCTGGCAATGGATTGAAAGTAGTAATGCTAGTAGTGACGTCGCACCATGGGACCCCATGCACAATACTTCACCCCATGACGTCACCGACCACACATACTTCCGGTCACGCCCCCTTACGTAATCATCCACGCCCCTTATTAATATGCATAATTCATAATAATTAATTAATTAAAAAAATTAATTTTCCCTTTATTAAAAACCCATTATTAAAAATAACTTCCCCTTTATTAAGTACCCGTGGCGCCATCTAGTGTATATGATGAGTACTATTTTTAGAAAATACCCTCAATTTTAGTTGTAATTTTTCCAATTTCTGACTCACCCTCATTAAAGAAAAAAACCTTATTAAAAATTCCTTCCCCCTTTATTAAAAACCCGTGGCGCCCTCTAGTATATATGATGAGTACTATTTTTGGAAAAACCCTCAATTTCAGTCGTAATTTTTGAATCCCACTCATTAAAAAAAAACCTTATCAGAAGTTCCACCCCCCTTTATTAAAAACCCTACTTGTATTTTAAAACACACCTCTTTAAAAAAACCTGGTTGACCCACCAGGTATTTTAAGCCCCCTGGTTGATCCACCTGAATTTTTAAAGACCCTGGTTGATCCACCTGTATTTTTAAAGCCCCCATGAATTTCCTAACACCTGAAAAAGATTTTTGGTGGCACCATCTAGTGTATACTTTAGCAAGATTTTAAACGAAATTATTCCCAATTTTTGACTCACCCTTATCAAAAATTCAGCCTCCCTCTATTAAACCCCCCCTCACTGATCACATACTCTCATCCCTTGCTATCGACCCGCATCAGAAATTTATCAAGTCCAACTAATCTTTTCGGTGGCAACGTTCATCCCCTCACAGAATGACTGATGCAATCCTATTACAAGGTCCCATATTTTGCGAATTCGACCTTCACTAGAATAAGGACTATTCCAGCACTAACTGTTTTAAAAGACTGTCCCACAGAAAATGAAAAAATGCCATTGGGTAAAATTAGAAAAATTAATAAAAGGAAAACGGCGAAAAAATCTGATTTAGAAACAAATTATTCGTAATTATGAAAAATATTGAGGGGTAATATGGTCTGGGGACCTGTATGGGCGACATAAAAGACTCGCTTTAGAACATGCAACAAGCATTTGGAACTCACCCCGGACCATGTTTTACTGATGGATGGTTTTAATATCTGAAAAGTCTCGCGAAATTAAAAAATATTATTCCAAATGGGGACCACGTTTTGTTGAAGGATAAATCTTGGTTAACCCCCCCTGCGCTGTCGGCCCCTTTGCTTCCGTATCAGGTGCAATGTCTTACAACATGAAAACCCAATGGCACTCTTGATCGTAGTTTTCGGACTCGAAATTTTTCCAAGTCCAGAGACGGTTGCCAGCCCCTCTGACTAAACCCATATTGTCTACCTCATTTCAATCTCCTTTCGTTTCAGACCATCACAGGATATGGAAACAATGTTTTCCATCCTCTTATCGAAACATCCCATTTATGATAGGTCAGTTATTTGTTTACCTCATCGGAAGAATTTCCCTTCGAGCCCCTAAACCTCCAAGAGTTGAGCTTCTCTTATTTAGTCTCCATAGGGTTGAAGGATGTTGCCATCAGATATCTGTGTTTCCGCGTCAGGACTAATTTTGGAAAGTGGTTTTACATTAAATCTGGCATGTCTCAATTAATTACTCTCCGTAAGTATATCCGTTACGCAACATGGTTTTATTCCTAATACTTATTATCGCTGTATCCTCAGTACATGATGCAAACTCTTTCCTAGGAAGTAATGCTACGCTGTAAGATAACAATTTCTTCCTCTGAAGAAAAATCAGCTATGGGAGTAATCATTTTTTAAACGTTCTCACAGTTTTAAAAATCGTCTTTTCCAGCGTTTACCGTCGAACGTGTAGACCATCACGCTGATGAAATTCGCGTTGTGGCGTTAGTACATGCTTTACAAGGTGAGTTATTTTCATCGGATAAATGCGGCAGAATGCTATAGAAAGTAAGAATGCTAAAAGTACGTTGCGGGTACCCTTACACTGTGTACCACTTGTTCTAAGAATTCCACACTAGTGTAGAAATATGCAGGAAAAATAATAAACAGACATGAAACCCCTGTGTTAGATTGTAGTGAAACACCCTATCTTTGTCGAAAAACTTGTGTTTGCAGCTAACCACCTTCACACACTTATGCGCTTATTCAAATGTACCAGGGGACCAGGAACTCTGAAAAGAGCGTGAGAGAGCGCTTGGAATAACCGTTGAGAGAGCTCACGTTTCTTACGTTACGTTTTATTGGCGGTTGAAGTCAGAGAATGCAAAGTTAGGTCTAGCGGATCGATTCTGGGACCCAACTTTTCATGGAAATACTGAAAAATATTGTTGTTTTCTTATAAACAGTGAGTTTTCAGATTTTAAATTTCCAAACTTCTGTGGTTCTTTACTGATGTTTTCTATATGCAAAGTATTTTGTGATATTCATCTATCCATGTGTATGCAATGGACCGTGATTTACTAGTGTGGGACCTAAAAAATTTATGATTTTTCCTGTATTACTCCTTCCGCTAAAGAGTGACTTTTATCAGTTGCTCCTTAGGTCCTCCTTATTTTACACACTTTTACAACCATCCCACTGCATTTTTACACTTTCTCTCTCGTCACAGTATGCTTTACAGTTATTGTGTCTTCCACTTCCAAAGAATTTGGAAATATTCACCTATCCACTGAAATGTGTGTGTATTTACAGATATTCCAATACCCTTTACGTTTTAGTGATTCTCATTGAATTTACCAACCATTTCGTTGTTTTTCTAATTTTCGTTTATGCATGTAATTTGATTAAATGACCTAGTCACATGCAGTGTCGTAGGTAAAGTACTGTCCATTTCAGGCTATTGTGAGATTTTCGTCGTAAGCAGTTATATGGAATCAGATCTGACGCAGATGATGCTTGCGATTTATCTACTTTGGTCGTATGGTTTATTAGAAAGATACACATAGGGAAGATGTATTAGTGTTTGAACTTTAATTATCTTGTGAGAGAGAAAGCAAAGAATACATAATGAGAGTTTTACGAATCTATGGAGAAACGTGCATCTGAAGAGTTAGTTTAAACAAACTTGCAATCGGGCTTTCATTCTAAATGCTTTTTGCTTGCAGTGCTAAAACGATTCACTGAAATCCCCCTCATATACCTCCCAAATAGGTACATTGTAGTTTATCAACTATATTCGTCATCTTCAGGTATGAAGGCGGGAGCTGTGTAAACATGACAGGAATCAATTCATAGTATCTGACACATAGTTTTAGCACTTCTCCGAGGAGGCGCTCATAATACGTGTCATCCCAATTTTCAAGCTCCCTAATAATGTTCCAGTTATATTTCATAACCTAAAGGACAGCCATCTTATTACACAAGGAATGATCAAAAATAAGAAGATTAATTGTGTTCCCAATAATATGGAAAACAGCATTCCCTCTTTGAATTTCATAGATTCTTATCAATTTTTAATAGAACAATAATGCTGCTTTTCATCATCTGATAACAGCCTACGCTTTAAATCTGAATGGCGTGATGTAGAGTGGGAACACCTCTTTCTCGTCTCCAAAAACATTGACTGAAATGTTGTTCATTTTTAGGAATTTAGATATTTGATTTATTGTTATAGGGAGAATTAGGCCGGATGTGTTTAATTTTTCTTCTAAATGCATATAGTTGTTAAGGTGTTCAATTTATTACAGGCTCATTCACAGTTAATACAAGATTTATATATGTGGAAAGTAGTCCCAGTGGTAATGGAAAAAAGAGTTAATTCCTAGTTCATTAGTAGCAAAATATCACGTGCTTTTCCCGGTTGGTGCCGTAGAAGCTTCTAATAGCATGCTCAGGGTAGGAGATCATTTGACAGTCGAAGTAAACACAAGACGGCCATGTATAAAGCAGAGAAAAACTAACAAGAATTGTGTGTACTAAATGTGACTCTTTGAAAAATTTTGTTTTGCACTGTTTCATCAATATTCATGTTACTGCATTCATTCCAATAAATAATTCAGCGAAACATTATTATATACATCAACTCTTGATTTTTCTTGGCTGATTAACTGGTTTTCCATGGTACAAAATAATAATAAACTGTAGATATGTAACTTTTTGAGGGCACTGAAGATATAAAATGAAAACATTCATTCTCTTTAGAAACTCCCGTATTCCACCGATATGTTATTTTTCTCAGTCTGCTAATCTCCTACTTCTCGCCTTCCTAACGGCTACCAAAGGACTCACTGAACTATGCAGAATCACACCCTGCTTGTCACTTTGAATGAATTTGCATACCTTGACCTTAGTTCTCGTACCTTTTACAGTTTTCATCCTTACGAATCTTTTGAATAATGTCGCGAGTTTCTTCTCATCAGTTCTGGAAGACTATGTTTTAGCATGAAATCAGTTTGTGTTAATGAATGCTGTGGAATTATTTACCAAGTTTCTCTTTTTAATGAAGGAAATCGTTTATCAGTAGCAGATGCAAATATTGCGGTGCAGATAGCAGCAGTTCTTTCGTACATAGCCCACTTGTTGCGAAATGCACATCACGCGAGTTGATGAAAGGTCGAGCTCGCAAAATATGAGACTTTGATGAATAATTGCAACACCCATTCTGATCGTTGCCACCTAAAGAGATTAGCGGACTTGGAAAATTTTTCAGTGCAGAGAGTCATTCGTGAATAAAATGTGGTCCGGGGTGAGGTACCGAATGTCTGTTGCGTGTTCTAAAGCGGGTCTTATATGTCACCCCAACAGACCATATTACACCTCAATATCATTTCAAAATTGCGAATTATTTATTTTTAAATCAGATTTTTCTCCTTTTATTGCATTTTTACCCAATGGTATTTTCTGTGGGACATTCTATTAAAACAGTTACTGCGGGATAGTCCTTCTTCTAGTGAAGGTTGAACTCGCAAAATACGGGGATCTTGTTCAAGGATTGCATCAACCATCCAGCGAGGGGTTGCCACCCAAAGTTTAGCGGGACTTGGCAAATTTCAGATGAACGTGGACACCAAAGGAGTTTGGTGAAGTTTTTATAGAGTGAACTTTTGATAAGGGGGTTTAATAAAGGGGAGAGGGTTTTAATGAGTGTTTCATTAATAAGGAATAAAAAATAGGTAATACAACTTTGGGAGTTGATTTTCTGTGAGTGACTGCTATCAAAAGTTTTGCAGTTATTTAGAGACTTGCATCATCCCTTTCTGCGTGAGGTTGCCACCCATGCAATTATTCTGAGGCTTGCATCAGCCGATCGTTGCCATCCCGAAGTTTAGTTGGTAAGGGACTTATTCAGAGATTAAGGGGGCTTAAAATATAGGGGGGTAAACCAGGGGGGTCTGAAATAAAGAAAAATAGGGACTATTCGAGAAGGAGGGCTTAAAATATAGGTGGGTCAACCAGGGGTCTTTAATGACAGGTTGGCTGAAAAATGGGGAAATTAGGGTTAAAATAGGGGTTTTTCGGAAAATAATACTCTTCATAGTCACCAGATGGCGCCAGGGGTTAAAAAGGAGGGGAAGGGTTTTTTAATAAGGGGGAGAAATTTTTAATCAACGGGGAGTCCAAAATCGGGTAATTAAAGCTAAAATAGGGGTTTTTCCGAATATAGTATTCCTCATAGTCGCCAGATGGCGCCACGGGTTAAAAAGGGGGGAAGGAAAGAGGGTTTTTAATAAGGGAGGAGAAATTTTTAATAAAGTTTTTTAACAAGGAGGGATTAATCAATTTTGAATTATCAATTATGAATTATTAATTATTAATTATTAATTATGGATATTAATAAGGGGAGTGGTCAGTGACGTCATATGAGGGAGTGGTCGGTGACGTCATGGGGGGAAGCACTGTGTGTGCGGTAGCGTAGAGTGGGACTAAACTACTGACATCCGTTGAATATGTATAAGGCCATTCATCTCTTGATTTGAGCTTGAATACTTATATTTCAGTAAGTTTTTTTTCAACACGTTTGAATATTTTTTTGAGCACGCCTGTATTACGTTTTCTGTCAGATGCCTCATAACAAGAAAATGGTTTGAAGTACAAGAATATAATAAAAATTAATGTTATGGACAGTGATTTTTCTAGTACTGTTCATAGATTTCCCGTTACTAGTAAAGACGTATTTGTGTCTTAGTTTTGAGGATTCCTGAACCCGATAGATGGCGCTGGTTAAATGCCAAAATCGACTGTTGATATCTTCCTTTGAAATCTTTTAACATTTGTGCTCGAAAGAATAGAGATATGAAGAAGCAGACACGATATATGTATGAATACCGGTTTGCCTTCACCTTGTACCCGCTCTTCCAACTCCGCTAGTACTGGTAATTCACCAATAAATAGCATCGCTGCCCGCTAGCGGTCCAACCCTTCTACCTCAGTCTCCTCCCCCCAACCTTCTGGCCAACCTTCAGCTATTGATCTCAAACTGTAGGATTTATCACCTATTTCCAATGTGAGTGTCTTGTGAGGATTTCACTGTAGTTTACTCCATTGGGTCGATTTCACCCATGTTCAGAAAAGTGAATATTTGAATCACATACAACTGAAATGTAATATTCAAATGCTTGCACAAAAAGTGAATGTTCCATCTTCACTAGAAATGAACGTTGTTGTAAGAAATTAACACCCTAATACTCAAAAATTGAATACTTGTGGTTAAACTATTGCTACTACTTGTATTCTCCTTGCTGTGTTTCAAGCTGGCACCGGGCGCCCTCTGTCGGGGTGTTTTGAGATGAACTGATGAATGCTTGTGTTACGTTTTCTTTTAATGTGAGAATGCTGGGTAGGGTGCTTTTCTTTCCTATCGCTTCTCCTTTTCGATCTTACTTCTGCAATATTGATTGTCTTGATGAGTGTTTGAAGTGTGATATAAGCGTTGAAAGACTTGGCGCTTTACGCATTAGGTCTGGAAAACTTTTGAAACGCAAAGTATTGTCTAACAGATCGGTTCTGGGAGCCCTCAGAATCGAGACACATTTAGTACACACTAATGGAATTTACTGGAGTAATGCTACTTCCTATAGGTAGTGTTCTTTCATATTTCCAAACAAGTGAAACACCATAACATTTTCAAAAAACGTGTGCTTGCCGGAACCACATTCACACGAACATAGTGCCACTTGTTCTAAGAATTCCACACCGTTGCGGGGGAAAAACAACCATTTTCGCACAAACACACTTACTTGTTCTAAGAATTCCACACTAATATAGAAATATTCTCATGCAGGAAAAATAACTAAACCGATTCTTAGACATGAAATATGCATGCTTGATTTCCTCGTGTAGTGAAAACTACGAATACATATCATTGTCGAAAAAACATGTGCTTGCAGCTAAAAATAACCACCTTCAGCCTTATCACGAAGTTTATTTACGTGCTTATTGAAACGTAGTAGGGAACTATAGAAATACACACAGAACCCTGAAAATACATGAATGACAAAATACTGAAATGACATAAATCTTTTAATCTGTTGGTTATCATAACTTATAGCTGTATCGTGGTTAAAGTACTGTCCATTTCAGGCTATTGTGACATTTTCAACATAAAGAATTAGCAGATATATGGAAAAAATAATAATCTGACTCAGATGATGCTTGCGATTTTACCTTTTTCGGCAAATGGTGCTATGAAAGTAAATATACACATAGGGAAGATGAATCAGTGGTTGAGAAAGTTACTTTAATTATCTTGGGAAATGTATGAGAAAATGCAAAGAATAGATATTGAGAAACATGCATCTGAAGATTAAGCTATATAATGAGTTTATCTCTAAGATTGTATGACAGAGAAGCAAACTTGCTATCAGTTTTTCATTCTAAATGCTTGTTTGCATATCACTGAAATTCCTCCCCATATGCCTCCCAAAAAGCTACATTGTAGGTTATCAACTCTAGTTTAATATTTGTCATCTTCAGGCATGAAGCTAGTCCAGGTGTAAACATGACAGGGATCAATTTCATAGTATCTGACACAAAGTGAAACACATCGGCTAAGAGGACCACATTGGTCTTCAGATCGTGATATTGGCCTAGGTTTTTTATGTCGAATGAATTTCATTGCATGGATATAGTCTTCTTCCCTAGTGCTTCTCCAAGGAGCCGGTCATAATGTATGTAATCTCAATTTTAAGCTCCCAAATAAGATTCCAGTTATATTTCATAACCTAAAGGACAGCCAACTGCAAGGAATGATCGAAAAAGATTAATTGCATTCCCAATAATATGGAAAAATACACAACATTCTCCCTTGAAACTTTGAATTTCATAGATTCTTATCAATTTTTAAGTGCATCTCTTGAGACGGCAGAAGAATTCCTTATTTTGCATTTCGTCATGAATCAAGTAATTATTTAACTTTCTCATTAGGGCTCAGGAAGATAAACCATGGAGTGGTTCTCACAGGGAATTAGACATGCTTCCGGTTTATCTGCTTTCCATAGATCAGCACGTGAGTTGACCCATGACCTTTGTACATCACCAGTTAGGCAGCTTGTTGCCATGGTGTGTCTCCCGCCCATTTCAACAGATTATTTGACAATGATAGTAGGAGCTTTTGTTTGTCGCTTCTTGTACGCTCTATCTGAGAACATCGATTTTCGTGACAAAAGTGCAGAATTCTTTTACTGAGACCCGATCAGAACATATATATCAGAGCATAGTTAGGCGGATTTTTATGTTAGCAAAGAAGCTGAAGTATTTGCTAAATTTTGACTATCAGTCCAGCTGCAAATAAAATTTTGGTGGGTTAACTCAGGTAAGTTGATAGGGTATGATCGACTGAGACTTATGTATTATTTTTATAGTAGGTTAGTGTATTTGTTAAAACTATTGTTCTCTACACCGTTAACTTGTGTTGGAACTAAAGTTTTTTACGCACCGTAAGGGTACCCGCAACGTACTTTTAGCATTCTTACTTTCTATAGCATTCTGCCGCATTTACCCGATGAAAATAACTGACCTTGTCAAGCGTGTACTAACGACGCAACGCGAATTTCATCAGCGTGATGGTCTACACGTTCGACGGTAAGCGCTGGAAAAGACGTTTTTTAAAACTGTGAGAACGTTTAAAAAATGATTACTCCAATAGCTGATTTTTCTTCAGAGGAAGAAATTGTTATCTTACAGCGTAGCATTACTTCCTAGGAAAGAGTTTGCATCATGTACTGAGGATAGAGCAGTAATAATTATTAGGAATAAAACCATGTTGCGTAACGGATATACTTACGAAGAGTAATTAATTGAGACATGCCAGATTTAATGTAAAACCACTTTCCAAAACTAGTCCTGATGTGGAAACACAGATATCTGATGGCAACATCCTGCAACCCTATGGAGACTAAATAAGAGAAGCTCAACTCTTGGAGGTTTAGGGGCTCGAAGGGAAATTCTTCCGATGAGGTAAACAAATAACTGACCTATCATAAATGGGAAGTTTCAATAAGAGGATGGAAAACATTGTTTCCATATCCTGTGATGGTCTGAAACGAAAGGAGATGAAATGAGGTAGACAATATGGGTTTAGTCAGAGGGGCTGGCAACCGTCTCTGGACTTGGAAAAATTTCGAGTCCGAAAACTACGATCAAGAGTGCCATTGGGTTTTCATGTTGTAAGACATCGCACCTGATGCGGAAGCAAAGGGGTCGACAGCGCAGGGGGGTGAACAAAGATTTATCCTTCAATAAAACGTGGTCCCCGTTTGGAATAATATTTTTTAATTTCGCGAGACTTTTCAGATATTAAAACCATTCATCAGTAAAACATGGTCCAGGGTGAGGTTCCAAACGCTTGTTGCATGTTCTAAAGCGGGTCTTTTATGTCGCCCATACAGGTCACCAGACCATATTACCCCTCAATATTTTTCATAATTACAAATAATTTGTTTCTAAATCAGATTTTTTCGCCGTTTTCCTTTTATTATTATTTTTTTACCCAATAGCATTTTTTCATTTTCTGCAAGACAGTCTTTTAAAACAGTTAGTGCTGGAATAGTCCTTATTCTAGTGAAGGTCGAATTCGCAAGATATGGGACCTTGTAATAGGATTGCATCAGTCATTCTGTGAGGGGATGAACGTTGCCACCGAAAAGATTAGTTGGACTTGATAAATTTCTGATGCGGGTCGATAGTAAGGGACGAGAGTATGTGATCAGTGAGGGGGGGGGAGGGGTTAATAGAGGGAGGCTGAATTTTTGATAAGGGTGAGTCAAAAATTGGGAATAATTTCGTTTAAAATCTTGCTAAAGTATACACTAGATGGTGCCACCAAAATTCTTTTTCAGGTGTTAGGAAATTCAGGGGGGCTTTAAAAATACTGGTGGATCAACCAGGGGGCTTAAAAATACCTGGTGGGTCAACCAGTGTTTTTTAAAGAGGTGTGTTTAAAAATAAAGGTAGGGTTTTTAATAAAGGTGGCAGAACTTTCGATAAGGGTTTTTTTTAACGAGGGAGAGTCAAAAATTACAACTAAAATTGAGGGGTTTTTCTAAAAATAGTACTCATCATATACACTAGATGGCGCCATGGGTACTTAATAAAGGGGGAAGGAATTTTTAATAAGGGTTTTTTAATAAAGGGGGTAATTAATTTTTAAAAAAATATTAATTATCAATATTAATAAGGGGGCGTGATGAATTATGTAAGGGGTGTGGTCGGAAATGGGTGTGGCCGGTGACGTCGTGGGGGGGAAGCACTGTGTGTGTGGAGTCCCATGGTGCGACGTCACTACTAATGCTACGAATTGCCGGCATCAATTGAAAGTACTGTAGTACATTGTGACACAATTACGTTGAAGGAATGCAACACTATGAATTACTGGCAATAATTTGAAGATAGCAGCACTGCGAAATGCTCAGTGTCAGTTGAAAGCAGCAGCACTGAGAAAAGCTCAGGGTCAGTTGAATGTCTCAGCACTGCGAAATGCTCAGTGTCAGTTGAAGAGAGATGCATCACGAAATGTTGATGGTCAGTTGACTGTAGGTGCATTGGGACTAAAATAATTATTATCAAAAAACATTTTTAAATCTTCTTTCCATGGCCAAAGAATTATGTTTCCTCTACGTTCATTTAGTCTGGGATGCTTTACCTCTGAAAGGCAATTTTTTTTTTACACAATGAGATAAATGGCCAAGTCACAAAGATCCTAAAGACTCAGAGAAGATTTGGAAAGGGGACTCAATGGACAGTTGTTAGGAAACGGATGGAAGTCTTCCGTCAATGCCATCCACGTTTTCTTTAACGTGAACACTTTCTTTAACGTCCTGCACGAGGGAGCACGCTTAACGATCCATCAGACGGACGACGGTCTTTCTAACCGAGGACACGGTGGGGATTAGTGTATATAAATCTCAACCCGGGCATGTGTTAGACTCGAACCCGGGAACTGCAGATTACGAACCTGGCACTCTAGGGACTAAGTCCTTCCCTTCCTTTCTACCAAAGACACATACAAGCAAAACAGCACAAAGACTTACAAAAGGCTTTTTTTTTACTTTTATTAGATTCAGATGTTAGATTTTAAGGAATACCATGCTTCTTTTTTACAGTAATAAAGTAAATCAATGAATATCTCCGCTCGCTGGATGGAGCGCAATTGATAGTGAGTCAGCAGTTAGACCAACGCTCATAGATCATTTGATTAACAATTAAGTGATAGCTCCATCAGCCAGCAATCAATGACAAACGCCGATTCTTCAGTTGAGAGTCTCATTGTGTCAATTGCTTCCAAACACGCTCTGCATCTGGTTTTTTTCTCTCCTCCGTTTGTTTTTGTTTTCAAACAAAAGTCTTCTTACGAAGCATATGCAGTATATATCTTTAATATTTTTTCGCTTCCCTTCTGGTCATCAAAATTCTCTAAGGACATGGAAGGCAGGCGGGTATGCCCCTGTTGCTTTGCTACAAGATTTAGTTGGGTTTTTTTTTGCATCCCGAGGAAAGAAAAAAGGATTACAAATTATTATTTTTCTCTCCTGGAGATGCCTGTGGCAGACATGGATAGGGCGTTTTAAGTGCTACAGTTGATGGAAACCATTTTAACGTTTTACCTTATTTGTAACGTGTTAGCTTGGTTTTCGTGCGGCCGTGAGTTGAGAGAAAAAAAAAAGCGCTTTTCTACGAATCAGTAGGAAAACTGAAGCCAAAAAATACAGTCTTATTGGACAAAAGGCTTATTAATTATTCTCTCCACATAAATTTTGCTATCTTGTAGACGCTCATGTTAGTACACGGCTTATCTGTAAGCTGTACTGTCTGACAGGGACAATGAAGAGAATTACTAAGGGTTGAGTGATAAAAAAATTCTATCGGCATAGAGCGAAGTGACATTGACAAAGCGATATTAATAATGTATGTGTAATACACGAAAGTCTAGTTTACGTTTCCAGCTCTAATATCACAGCAAGTAATAACGTTAAGCGAATAAATACATACTAAATTATGAGATGATTCCTAAGAACGTAAATCCTCAACTGATTTAGATGTAATGTAGACGTGTGATAAGAAATTTAGCTTTACCAGCACGAAGACCGTGTAAGAGTCATAATTCATTTACACATTTATTGCAATGAAAGTCGGTCATATTTGGATAAGGTCATAATTCTGACAAAAGTAAATACAAAATAGGGGGAGTCTACTTCACCAAGAATTGCAGATTGGGGTTGGTGACAATGCAGCTTCGCGTGATGGTAGCATTGTTATATTGGTCACCTGTTGCCAGTGGTGAGGCGTCGTTCAAAGGTGTTTCTAACCACTCTCTGTCCCAGTAGTTGTTTATGCAATAAAACTCCCCGTAATGCTTTGGATACCTTTAGGGCACTTGTGAAGCGAAAATGGCTATTGCGTGAGCAGATTTTTTGTAGCTCTGTGCTTTTCTTTAAAGGATTTCAATAATTAATAGCACCTTTTGTGACATCTTTATCCTACTGTTTATCACAATGCTTTATATTTGTGTTATAAAGGAGTGTTTAGAGGGGGGGGGGGGCAGAGATGCGTTATTTGGGAAGTCATTGTTCGGGGAGGAGTTCTCGGAAAGGTTTTCTGTTGTGTCATCTATCACATTACGGACTCTCGAATCATGCAGGGAAAAAGTTGCGAGTTCAGGTCCCAAGAGCTTGTGAGGTTCGGAATAAATGATTTGTGTTTAGCACGAATTCAAAAATTGGATCGGATAAGAGGCTTTGGCGTGGAAAGAAATGGTGAACGGAGAAATTAAGAAAAATGAACTGTTGTTTTTGTTATGGAAATAATTCCCTCGCTATTGAGATTTATGAGGTGATCGTAACTCTTATGGAAGAATCTTATTCGAGGGAACCAATTGGGTGCTTTTTACCATAAGGTGGAACTACATGCACACACAATGGGCTAAGTGGCGAGTCACAAAGATCACAAGAGCTTAGAGTCGGATACGGGAAGAGGCCCACTAGACTGTTATTACGAAACAGATGGAAACCTTCAGTCAAGGCTACCCAGCATGTTCTTTAGTTTGTATACAGGGTATGGCTGTCCTGTACAAGGGATCATAGGTTAACATTCCATACGAAGGACTTTAGAAGTCCATTGGTGTCCCCTTTCTCAACAAGGTCAGGGTAGGGGATAGTAGAGATAAAAATGAACATAGGCACAGTTGGGACTCGAACATGGTAACATCAGTAAGTGTGGGAAATTCGGAAAAATCTCAACTGGTTTGGGTGTAGTATTTACCACAAGCCAAGACAAAGGCACGTGCGAGAGTGGGAGAGAAAATGGCAAAATATTTTTCTTTTTTTTTTATGTGTATTAAAAAGGAACCTTGAACGAAATTAACGATACTGCATTCAAATGTAATATTTAATTTCCTTCCCCAGGAAATATTTCAGTCTTGTAATTTTTCCTGGTTTTACAAGTAGTAAGACACGCCAGAAAATTCACTCGCCGTTAGTGAGTGTGAGAGTGAATTTCCACATTCTTAAATAAATCATATTAAGATCGTGGAGTGCTACCGACTGAACCAGGAAAAGAGTAAGATAATACTTGGACGAGCAAACCAGAATGTGCAAATTTTTGAACTTAATTTTTAAAACAATTGGGAAAAAATTGTCAAAAATAGACAAAATATATATGAAATCCAAATTGACAAAATGTATGTAACACGCTTTAGTAAAGTACGGAGGTCGAGTGTTTAGCGTGCTTGGCTGGCGACCAAAGGGACCCTGGTTACAGTTGCCGGATCAGGAAGTTATGTTTCCTTTTTCTTGTTGTCTTTCTGCCGAGGTCTCGCCTTCTTCACAGCTCTTTCCTATGGTGCATTGCATTGGCAGGCCCTTTCATATCTCTGCAGCAGGCAGCTGAGGAAGGGATAAGCTGTTAATTTTTGTTTACGATAGTTGTAAATAGTCTCTCTTAATACATAGTAGCAGCAATTAGACTCTTTTTGTGTTGCTAAGTCCTGAAACTTCACCAACATTGAATGAAGAAAATTAATTCACAACTGCGGTGAGATTATGAAGTGAAAGGAATAAACGAAATCATGCATTTCATTAGTAAAATGATCATTGCTTAAGAACCATTCAATCGGTATGAATCTCTTTTGTTGCGATCTTATGCAACCACGGCAATTCCCGGTTCCGCTTGTACAGCACTACCTGGTTATGAAGAGCCGTGCTTATCTAGAGCCGGGGGCAAGGAATACGCCCTATAGGCGCACCTCAACCCCAGCCTCACATGGCAGCAGTCCTATAGAAGGAAAGCTGACCACCGGAAGAAACCTTACTTTAATCTATTCCCCGGTTTGCAAATGTGCAAGGATATATAGATCCAAGCTCGATCGGCACCCGGGGTGGAGACTCTTAGTAAGACCCAGACTTTTTGGAGGGCTCGTGCCTACTTGGCGGGCTCAGACCTTTCAGCAGAGCCCTCGAACAGCTCCACTGATCTCCTGCAAAGTGAGGTCTCCGACACCGTCACCATCCGACCGGCAATCAAGCCGGCCAGCAGCATCTTCGACCTCGGTTGGCCTTAGCCTTGTCCAACCGGGGGACCAATCCGGTCGGCACAGCCTTCAGCCGGGTTGCTGGGCCCTAGCCCCCCCCCCCCCCCCACCACCACCACCACGTCAAGGTGGTCCCCTATCGGGGAGGGGATTCAATCGGTATGAAGAAATTCAATTGATTCTAATCCTCCAAAGTAATCGCTACCACCAACCCATCCTGACTAATTCCCCGCCCTGAGCACGGTCAGTAGGGGACACCGATGGGCTTGGAAAGGACGCCGTCCGTCGGATGGGACGTTAAGCCGTGGCCCCGTGTGCGGGAGAGACATACCCTGTGCACGTTAAAGAACACGCTGGATGGCCTTGACGGGAGGCTACCATCTGTCTCCCAACAGCTATTCCAGTGGGTCCCCTCCCACAACCTTCTCTGAGCCTTCGGGGTCCATGTGACCTGGCCATTTAGCCCATGGTGTGCAAAAAAAAGTGCCGCTCAGAGGTAAAACAACCCAACCCAACCCATCCTGAACGATATATGTGGAGTTGGTACCAGGTTTCACGGTAGAAGTCTAATGAAATAAAACCTGGAACGAGTATCCTTGCAGTTGTTTAAACAGTCTCATCCATAAATAAAATAAAACAGCTTCATCCATGTGACCTGGCCATAAATGGCCAGGTCACATGGACCCCGAAGGCTCAGAGAAGGTTGGGGGAGGGGACCCACTGGAATAGCTGTTGGGAGACAGATGGTAGCCTCCCGTCATTAAGATCACTGAGAAATAAATAATTTTAATACGCACGTATATTGAAAACACCAATAAAAGTTATATTGATTCTAATAGTTTCTAAAATGTATGCTGTTAATTTCTCACACGTACTGATATGGTGTAGAAGACTGGGATGGGGATGGACTATCAAGTTTATTTTCCACGTCACTTTAACAGAACTTTCTTCGACCAACTTCGCGGGAAAAAAAATGGGAGACTTAATTTGAAACTTTTGCTCTATCTGTATGTTCGGGGGAATATGGGAGAGGGGCAGTGCCATCTTGTCAAATCCTGATTCAGTTTTTGTATAGAGACTATTAAAGAGCTTTAACAGTTGGAATGGAGTAAAACAATAGTACAATATATTTAGTATATATTATATATACATTTTGTAAAAATATTTTTTAAAACACACTAAAATGAAAGAGAAAAAATATACATTGCATTGTTAAACACCTGAGAATACTTTCAGGAAAAAAACAACTGGAAAAAGTTCCAGTTCAATGCAGCCATTTAACTTTCCTCTCTCCCTCAAACTAAATTTTTCTGAAAACCGGTCCTGGTTCTATTATACAGACGGCGGCTGATGCCAATTCATTGTTTCCTATCAGCTCAGTATGTGAATGCTCCTAAGCTTCAGTGATCTTTGATTTATCCGATACGAGATGTATCAAAATGAAATTTAGGCCATACGTATGTAAACCGAAACAAAATCTGAAAGAGCGTGGCCAGTGAATAAAGTAATACCCAAAAGTAAAGAAGCAAAATGCTATTGAGAAGGCAGGGCCAGTTACTGAGGCAAATCTCTTATGAGACAAATTTAATAATTTCGAAAATAAACGACGAA
Source organism: Ryuthela nishihirai (assembly GCA_038380435.1). Taxonomy (NCBI): domain Eukaryota; kingdom Metazoa; phylum Arthropoda; class Arachnida; order Araneae; family Heptathelidae; genus Ryuthela; species Ryuthela nishihirai. The sequence goes on along the minus strand of JAWZYU010000011.1, from coordinate 39,076,335 downwards.
ATAGAAGTGTGACAGATATTAAAAGAAACTATTCTTAACTTGAGTTATCCGTAGTGGCCGATCATCTTTTCTACAGTTACTAACTTTGAAAAATATGTAATCTTTCCCTAAAGACAATTTTTCCTCTACATCCATCTTTATCCTGTTACTTAAACATCTTAATAGTGACTTAATAAACTTCATTTTTTGTTTAAGTGAGGGTTAACATTTGGTGGGTATCGGATGTATTTTTCGTACTCGGAGTATGAATCGAAATTCACCTACCGCACTCATAGTGAAAGGGAGAGGTAAAAGTCATGTGTGCTCTCCCCGTGTGAAGATTCAAAATAATATATTTAATTGAACCCCGTGTTGATTTTTTGTCTAAATAATAGAGCAGAAGAGTTAAAATCCTACTTTGGTATTCAAGCATTATTTACTGTACTGACTTAATGAATTTCACTTTTCGAATGGTTGATTTTTTTGATAGCAAGTAATCAATGCAGCTGCTAAGTTTCGCTTATTCCCGTTATCCTGTTTATACTGAACAGTTGATTTCATTTACCATTATGATGTTTTTTTTTGTCTGGCATTTTCTACAGCACAGAGTTTCAAAGTGTGGATCGCGGCAGTCGACTGGAGAGTAAAGTATTTGAAAAGGACGCAGTGCATTGAATATTAACTTTGAATATCCATATTATGAGTAAGAAACTAAAAATATATGTTTTGAAATGCATTCATGTCATAAATGAATTGCAATAATTTATTAACTAAATAACTCGATTTAATGAAAGTTAAAAGGAATCAAAAATATTTTATGGAAGTTTAAATCCATGATATTTTCATTTCATTGGCCTGTTTACTCATCATTGTGAATAATATCTGTTTGAAATTAAATCTAATCATATTTAGTAACATATTACTCAATAAAATATATAAATACTAAATCTTTGTTTCATGTTGAGCGTATCTGTATTGCGATCCTGTATTTTTCAGGGTCTAAAAGAAACATCTGAAAATATTTTTTTCTGGGGGGGGGGGGGAAGAAAAAAGTTTGAAAAATCATAGTCTACAGTATCTAGTGGCATACTTGGTGGAGGACATTATTTGATTAAACCCTATACTCTTCAGATATTGAAAAATATATCTATAATTTCTTAGACAGTTCTAGAAATCAAAAATTAAGTATCTCAAACTCCCCACTTAGACAGTTCTAGAAATCAAAAATTAAGTATCTCAAACTCCCCACTTAGACTTATCAACAGATTAGAACTTTCTAGGACGCCACTGCTAGTGACTAGGACATCCTCTAATGCATTTAGGCTACAACAATCTGATAACATCGTACACAAAAATGCAACTCTCTCTCGGTAATCAATAATATTTGCTATTGATGATTACGGTAGAAGGATTCATTATTGTAATTATAAAATGATAATAACAAAAGACATTTCAAGTTTTATTTTATTTCTACTAAACATGAATGAAGACCATGATATATATTTGAAAGGGATATTTAATTAACGAACATTTTCCATACACGAATCGCTGGTATATTCTGTCATATTTTATCTGTGAAGCTCACGCATCAAGTATTAGATAAAGAATGCTAGCCTTTCATTCGTCTAGACAAAATCTCTTCCTTTATTCTCTCTCTATAGTGCAAGTAAACATATTGATATCTAGGATCGATCAGTATCAAAAGAATAATATCAATCCTCCAGTAAACAGAACCAACGTCCCGTGTGTATACTTTGTCCCAATTCATATACATTCGACAAACACGCGTCAAAACACTAAAACACACGTCCTTGCCTACGTATTTCCGAAACGATCACCGCTATAACAACAAGAAGATGTTTTTAAAGCTCTTGGGGAATAGAAAGTGAACGAATGATGTCATCAATAATGAACAGCATAGCGTGTTTGGTCTCTACTTCCAAACAGCATAGACCCCGTCACAACAACGATAGCTGCAAGTTGATCTATCTGCCGGGACAGCCTTTGCCGGAACGGGTACAGGAAACACAACTTCAGATGTCGTGGTCCAGCCCCTTTACCTGCAGTTGCAGGAGATGTTTTTTTTCTCTCTCATCTTGCGTCCAAGTTATTGACAGTCGGCGAACGCCTTCACCGCCATAGCGTGAGTGTTGGGTTACAGATTTTTGCATTATTCCTACATTGCTTACGGCAGGTGATACAACCGAAAGTTTGTTGTGTGTAGATTCAGCTGTGAACCTGCATAGAGCAATGGGAGGGAGGTTTGTACTGTTTACTCAGGGTATGCTGAAAAACAACCTTGGCGCACAAAATAATAACGAACATGCTAGCACACGATATAACCACCACTTCTGTGAGTTTCCGACTTCCATTGTTTGCAAGGTGCGTTTTAAATATTTTTCTTTTCTTTTTATATTCATGTTTGTTTTTGATTTCCTCTCTCGAATGGGTAAACAAGGATGTGTTTAGAATGAGCTTTCCGCACGATATTGTCACGGTTTCTGGTTTTCCTCGAAGAAACAAAATGAAACTGTTAAAAAAAAAGGAATTTGTATACTTATGAGATTTTTCCCGCATCATCCATAACTAGCATTTTCATTGTCTTTCATGTAGAACAAACTTGACCCAGTCAGCTTGGTGGTGAGGGAAAATTTTCCCAAAAGGTAGTGTGTTAATTCTTGTCTCGTGACATATAGTTTCATATATATTACACTAACTAAATGTTTCGTTTAACAAAACGTCTATTTTTGTTTACCTGTAGAAATACGACTGAATACTCGATTTTTACTTTACTAAATTATAGTTCAAACGATATAGGAGACTGTGAAATTTTAGATAGGACTCTGACTTCGAAATATTTTGTTATTGTTTGAGGTAATGCCAGGTTCTGTCATGGTTTCAACCCTTTGAAAATACCGAAGATTTTGCTTGAAAGCGTTTTCTTTTATCTCGTACCAGGCAATTTTTATAGATTCTGATATTACTAAATTTCGTACGGTAGAAGAAAAAAAAGTATCCATTTTATTTGCGTTTTTTTAATTTTTTTTGAGAAAAAGACACGCCGATGAACTTAAAAGCATTGTTGCCTGTCGGGTCTGATTAAAATTCATAACTCAAGTGCAGGAACACTGCGCTCTGTGAACGCTTAATAACTTCTTTGGAGTCTCCTGCATGCCTTAAGAGCTGTCTAGAGCTCTCATACTCTTCAAGGATTCTCCAAGAGCTTTCTTAAGGAAGACAAAATGTAAACGGGCGTGTTTTTAGTATTATTGAAACTTTCCAAGAGGAGCATTTGCATCCTTTCTCTAGATGCTCATGGTTGCATCTTTCTTAGATGCTAATCAAATTTCTCTGTTTTATACACCTTTGGACAAAAATTAAGTTAAACCTTATGTTAAGCAAATGATAAGCTAACGTCGAAGTCTATAACTTATAAAATAAGTTTTTTTTTTAAATTGTGATAGCAGATAAAGATTTCAATAAAATATATCCATATCATGATTTTCAATAATATTCGTTCTGTATTTAATGAGTTATGGAAGTTTGAATATTTAACAATAACAATGCCAGTCGTAAGAAATTATATAAAACTAGCGAATACTTGAAATATGAATTTTGCACAAACTTATAAACTACTATACGCTTATTTTAAATAATTAAATCGTTTAAAATAATAATACTTATTAAGTCCTAGGTATGCGATAAATTCTTATGAATGGCATTGTTATTGTTAAACATTCAAACTTCCGTAACTCAATAAATACTTAACGAATGTTATTGAAAATCGAGATATTGATATATTTGATTAAGGTCTTTGCTGCCTATCACATTTTTCAAAACAACAACAAACTTATTTTAGATGTTCTAGGGCTTCGACGTTAGTTTTCAATTTAATAATATAGGATTTTAACTGAACTTTTGTCCATCATTGCACATATGTGCATTTACATCAACTGAATCAATACTTATTAGGACTATTAGTGCATCCTTGCACCGTGGTTATATCACTGGGACATTTCCTAATGCACTATTGTGTTATTCCTCCACCCCTTGTATATCTTCAGCGGTATTTCTTTGCCATGCCTATGTCTATGGTACTATGTCCCCAACCTGTATTCTTATGTCCTCCCCCGACCACACTTCTCCTGGAGTTCGGGAATTGCTCAGTCAGTATCGCTCCAAGCTCACAATCTGCAGTTCCCAGGTTGAGATTTATCTCCTCAAAAACTCCACTCTTGCCCAAATCAGTAGGGGACACCGATGGGCTTAGAATGACCACTGTCCGTCGAATGGAACGTTAAGCCGTGTTCCGTGTGTAGGTGAGCATTCCCTGTGCACGTTAAAGAATACGTTGGTCAGCCTCGACGGGAGGCTACCATCTGTCTCCTAACAACTGTCCTCCCCACAGCTTTCTCTGAGCATTGGGGATCTTTGTGACCTGGCCATTTAACCCATTGTATGCAAAAAAAAATGCCGTTCAGAGGTAAAACAACCCACCCCTCACTTCTCCAGAGTATACTTGACAAGCATTGATCTTTTTAACATATGTTCGACTTTGGGAAAAATGAAAGTGAATAACTTTGCTTTCTATTACATAGAGCAAATCGTTTCTTCCATCTGTCTCATTACAATTATTCCTTTACCCTTTCATGGTTTAGTGCCCTACCTTGCTTGACTGATAGCTCAGAGGTACTGGAGGACCGAAGACAGAGACATAAAAAAATTAATGGTCAATTTAGTGTTTTGAGTGGTCAATTTCACAGACATTACATCTGCTGAATGGATTACTTGTGGATCATTCTTGATTCTGGACACTTATGGTCTTTGAAGGGAAATGCTACATTACAATTTGCTTTTAACGCTTCTTAAGATCTTTTTCTTTTCTGAGGCAGATGCTTTACATAAAGGACTTTTGTTTAATATGTTTTTTTCAAGTTTTTATTTTAATAATTTCCTTTTTAAGAAAAGTGGCCTTTTTTACAAATGGTTTTAATGAAAAATGAAAGTTTTAATTATTTATTCGAAATGTTGAAGTATGGGTCCATGAGTCTTTACAGCTCTAATACAGTTTCCACTTGTTACTCAGTAAATCATTTCCCATTAGACCGATATTTCTATTCCACTCATATTTTGGAGCAACTAATCAAAGTTCGAGCCCCTGAAAAGACAGTGGTGATTTTGTGTTTTCTTTGTGCTGAGGTCTCGCCTTCCTCACGGATTTTCTCTATGGCGTATTAAACTAATGACTGACTTTTGTCAGACCTCTGTTGAAAGCTGCTGCTTGAGGGGTAATTTATTTGTTTCATTAATTAATTTAGAAAGCAAACTATCCACGGATCCAACCTGCAATTCGAAATATTAGAAATTTTACTTTCGGAAATAGTTTTCTCAGCGGGGTAGCAATAATTTGGAGGCAGCGGTGGCAAAATGGCACTGACCCTATGGCTTCAGGGGGAATCAAATGAAAACTGACAATTATCTTGATAGATCATACTCTTGCTTCTCAATTAACTTTGATGAATCGTTTATTATTTTGCAGAAGTATTGTTGGGTTGTTTTACCTCTGAGCGGCACTTTTTTGCACAACATGGGCTAAATGGCCAGGTCACATGGATCCCGAAGGCTCAGAGAAGGTTGGGGGAGAGGACCCACTGGAACAGCTGTTGGGAGACAGATGGTAGCCTCCCGTCAAGGCCATCCAGGGTGTTCTTTAACGTGCACAGGGTATGGCTCTCCCGCACACGGGGCCACGGCTTAACGTCCCATCCGACGGACGGCGACCTTTCCAAGCCCATCGGTGTCCCCTACTGACCGTGGGCAGGGCGGGGAATTTTGCGGAGATAAATCTCAACGCTGACCCAGCTGGGACTCGAACCTGGGAACTACAGATTACGAGCCTGGCGCGCTACCGACTGAGCCACCCCCGCCCCTTTGAAGAAGTGAAACTAAGGAAGAAAGATTCTTAAAAAGTTTCTTTTTAACGTAATATATCAATAAAATTCATTTTATATTTATTAATGTTGATTTTCCATGCAGAGTTTAATAAATTATTATACTTCTTTTATAGCTATTCGTTTCTTTTCAATGAAAACCGTTATGCATTTAATGAGATAAAAATAGTTTTAGGCCTCCATATCAACCGCAAAAGTAGTGAGGTAAAGAAATTCATAAGTAAAGTTTTGCCATTCCCTTCCATTCTTAGTTATGCCACTTGTAATTCCCATTTCCAGTATGAACGAACTTTTTCCAACTGGAAATCTCTGCTTCTTGACTGCCTGGAGATCTACCAGCCCACTGGTGTCAAGGTACCCTTGTGGCTCGATCGTTTGTGGCCCCATAGTTGCGCCCTGCCCACGGTCAGTAGGGGACACCGGTGGGCTTGAAAAGGACGCTGTCCATCGGATGGGACGTTAAGCCGTTGTCCCGTGTGCGGGAGAGCCATACCCTGTGCACGTTAAAGAACACGCTGGATGGCCTTGACGGGAGTCTACCATATGTCTCCCAACAGCTATTCCAGTGGATCCCCTCCCCCAACCCTATCTGAGCCTTCGGGGCCCATGTGACCTAGCCATTTAGCCCATGGTGTGCAAAACAGTGCCGCTCAGAGGTAAAATAACCCAACCCCCACAGTGGGGAAGTACTACTGTTCAACTGAGTTACAGATATCCTGCGGCTTTGTCCATAGGGAGTTTACCACTAAAACATTCAATGAAGTGAAATAAATGAACTGGGAAATCGGAGGACGAACTTTCCGTTTCGTCATTCTCTGAGTAATCTTGACTTTCGTCATGATGAAATGTTCACAGAATGCCTTTCTTGCTGTCATCTCTCCCTGCAATATATAATAGCTTTTCCATTTGAACTTTGAGAACCCCCCCCCCCCTCACCCGTTTGTCTTATCCTTTGTCGAGAGGTAAGAATTTGCAGACGATACGAAGCTCCGGGATTCTATCTGTAGATAAACATTGCTTATCTGATCGCAAAAACGTTTTTACTCCGCCTCGAATTAGATAAAAAATTAAAATTTCGCGTTCATTTATGAGTGAGAAGAATTAACACATACGGAGTAAAACCTGAAAATAAACCAAATGAAAGGTTCCGTGATTAGTACTAATATGCGAACCCCACAATTAATATTTACACTTAGCTCCAAAATAGTATCAAGTCTTGTTTGGAAGCGAATGCGTATAACAGAAAGTCTCCCTTCCTCAACTGCAGTGGAAGGCGAAGTGCCTTTGCAACCGACTCCCGCTTTCAGATGGCTGGGAGCTAGTAGACGATGATCCGTACGGCAATTTCGGTGGGACAGGGCATCGATCACGCGCTTTCCATGAGTCGGAGAAGAGTCAGTTGGCTAAGCCACCCGTATTAACTGGGTACACTGGAGTATCACTAAAGCTCCTCCGCTAGAGCCTATGGAGGATAAGACTCCGGGTATTCTGATGTTTCTCGATCTGACTCATTGGCACCGACCGCCAACTGCTGTTGCTGTTGTTCCTGCTGCGCCTCATTACTTTACGACGAGCAAATTGGCCATTGGCTATACAGACACTTAACCAATCGTTCCCTTTGTTGTACTTGGGTTCGTTTGCAAAGAAGTGAGGCTGTGTTAAGGAAGAGCTCGATCGTTACAATTGCGAGCTTTTTCGTTAATCTTTCTGATCCTGGTTTGTTTTCTGATCTCGTAAAAATGGCTGATATTTGTCAGAAGATTCTACACCACGTTGATTTTCGGGAAGTTTTTCTCAAGTTTTGTATACGCTTGTTTTCGACTGAGGCAAGCTTTGTTATACGAAAGCCTTTTCATTAATTTACCTCTCCTACGTTATTGTTCTTCTATATTTCATCTTAATGGCGCTCTTTTTTTTTTCGGAGGGGTGATAAGTCGGGAAACGTACAATTGATGAAATGAAATATCCACATTTGTTCATGTATGTGTAACTAAATAATAATAAATACCCACTCAAGCAACTGCTTGCGACAGAGGTCTGACGGAAGCCTGTCAGTTTATATGCCACAGAACACCAACGTCCATGCCACAGAACACCAACGTCCATGCCACAAAACACCAACGTCCATGCCACAGAACACTATCCGAGGCTCGCCACTTGAAATAAATGCCTTTAAAACGCAAATTGGTTTACATTTCAACGCGCTGATGCAATTATGTCATACTCTTTACAAGACGACCTTTCCTGGGGCTACCATATAAGAACCCAGATGGTATAAAATATACTCTAAAATCATAGCTTATCAAATCATTCAGCACATGAATTTCCACTGCAAGTTACGAACAATTCAAATGTCGTTCGGGTCTCAGTGCACTGAAATTTTCGGTAGAAGATGAAATTGGGTTGGGTTGGGTTGTTTTACCTCTGAGCGGCACTTTTTTGCACACCATGGGCTAAATGGCCAGGTCACATGGACCCCGAAGGCTCAGAGAAGGTTGGGGGAGGGAACCCACTGGAACAGCTGTTGGGAGACAGATGGTAGCCTCCCGTCAAGGCCATCCAGCGTGTTCTTTAACGTGCACAGGGTATGGCTCTCCCGCACACGGGGTCACGGCTTAACGTCCCATCCGACGGACGGCGGCCTTTTCAAGCTCATCGGTGTCCCCTACTGACCGTGGGCAGGGCGGGGAATTTTGCGGCGATAAATCTCAACGCTGACCCAGCTGGGACTCGAACCTGGGAACTACAGATTACGAGCCTGGCGCGCTACCGAATGAGCCACCCCCGCCCCCCTGAAGATGGAATAGGAATCGCTTTACAATCTTTTTTTCCCATCCAAATATGTAAAGGTAATATGTCAAATTTGGAGCCAATAATCACGTGACTTCTAAAGTAGATAAGTACATGCTGGCAATGGAAAGAATGTTAGCAGGATCTTGCCTTTTAGTTTAGCCAAACTCACGTCCATTAAAATCTTCTTTAACTCTTTCCTTCGACATTCCCAATCATAACCAGACTAGAAACCGCCAAGATTTAGGCCTGACTCAGTCGTTGTTATAACTGGCAAACAATTGTCGCCTTCTTGGTTATCAAAACTCGAAAATTTATAAAGAACGTTGAAAGTTAACATAAATAATTAACTTGAATTAAACAAAGTGGAAACGCAAGGACATCTCATCAAGGGATCTACATAGGTGAGGGAATGGCTCAATCAGTAACTCCAGTCTTGAAATCTGATGTTTCCACAAGTTCAAGGCAAAGTGGAGATTCGACCCTCGGATGCGTCTTTGAGATTTTCAACTCTAACTCACGATGCCCTTGATGAAAAAAGATGACAGGTCTTAGACCTTCGTCTCTTAGACTGGACATTAATCTGTAATTTCGTGTGCAGGAATTCTATAATTTTCATTAAAGGACAATTCTCGATGATCTTGATAGGAATTTTCCACCTATGTGTGGGGCGGGGGAGGCTCAGTCGGTAGCGAGCCAGGCTCGTAATATGCAATTCCGAGGTTCGAGTCCCAGCTGGGTCAGCTTTGAGATTTATCTCCGCAAAACTCCTTGTCCTGCCCACGGTCAGTAGGGGACACCGATGGGCTTGGAAAGGTCGCCGTTCATCGGATGGGACGTTAAGCCGTGGCCCAGTGTGCGGGAGAGAGCCAACTTTAACCCTGTGCATCTTAAAGAACACGCTGGATGGCCTTGACGGGAGGCTACCATCTGTCTCCCAACAGCCGTTCCAGTGGTCCCCTCACACAACCTTCTCTGAGCCATCGGGGTCCTTATGACCTGGCCATTTAGCCTATTGTGTACAAAAAAGTGCCGCTCAGAGGCAAAACACCAACAACAATCCACCTATGTGTAAGAATTCGGCATATGTGCTCATTAAAAAAAAAGCTGAATGGTCTTTACTGAAGATTTACACTTGTCTCCTAACATCCGTCTAGTAGCCATTTCTCTACTCCTCTCTTAGCACTTGAGTCCTTGTAGCCTGGAATATAGCCCCTGTATGCAAAAAAGATGCTCAGAGAGAAACATTCAAACTCAACACGCTGCAGAATAAAAACGTAAGTTTTTCGCATCACGTTTAAAGCAGAGGAAACAGAACGACTAAACAAATATTTCCTTTAAAAATATCGCCTACTGTATCATCATATTCGTATCAGTACATTGCTTCACGAATCAACATTCCATTTATTTCCGCCTATAGCGAAGAGAGACATTCACATCCTGGAATGTCTGTGAGAAAAAGACTAGAGCTGACTGTCATTTAGACTAACTGACTTCAAATAGTTTTTTCGAATTCATTTCTGAGATTTGCCGAGACGAGTTTCTAACAGAGCGTTTGTTGTTCCGCAGATGATCCAGGGTTAGGAATTCTATTCAGCATTTCCCTTCTCGTTTTGTGGACATTAAATCATCCCTTTCCACGCATCGGCAAGAACAATGAAAGTCTCCAAGTGTGGCATCAATGGGTTAACATTCAGACCACGTCACGTGGAGACTATCTCGCAGTCATTTGAGTCTCTTTTATGGCTCTTCATTGACTCTGGGAGGAAAAGAAGTTCCCTCAGAGGACTAGCTTACAGGAAGTATGGTTCAGAGCCGAAGACGGATCGAGAGGTAGAAAGAGGACGACAGAATTCATTATCACTCATCTATTGAGTGAGCCAAATCTAATGGAGAAGTACGACAACACGGTAGGTGACATTTTCTGTGTTTTCGTCTCATTTCACTGTTTTGCAGTTGTAAATATATAATAAACAAGAACTGAGACAGAGGTAATCAACCAAATGTTATTCTGTATAAATAAATACCCCCTCAAGCAGCTGCTTGCCACAGAGGTCTGACAGTTTATATGCCACAGTAGATGGGTCTGAGAGGATGGCAGGACCTCAGCAGAAAAACGACACATACATCCATGCCTTACCCGGGGCTCGAACCCAGGTCCCTTAGATTTGTAGCCAAGCGCGCTAACCACTCGGCCACGGGACGGCTTATTCTGTATGGAAAATTAAATTATCTTGATCAGTTGAGAAGGATATTCCACTTGGTAAAATTACCGATTTTTCGTTACGCATTGGAATAAGTTATCGGAATAAGACTAATGTTTATCCCAGAGATGGAAGTTGTTGCATTCGACTTTGTGTCTTTTTTTGGTTTTTTTTTCTTTTTTTTTTCTTGAATTTAATGCTTTTACGCAGAGAATGAGGTAAATGGCCAGGTCACAAAAACCCCAAAAGCTCAAAGAAGGTTGGAGAATAGGATCCACTGGGCAGCTGTTAGGAAAAACGATTCAGCCTCCCATCCATCATCCAGTGCGTTCTTTAACTTGCACTGGCATGTCTTTTTTTGCACACGAAACCACGACTTGGCGTCCCATCCAACTGATGACGGCCTTTCCAAGCCTATCGTTGTCCCCTTTGTGACCAAGGTCATGGTGTAGGTTTAGTGGAGATAAATCTCAATGCTGGCCCAGTTGGGACAGGAACCTGGAAATAAATTATCAGGAACCTGGGGAGTTCCGACTTGATCCAACCCCCGCCCCGATAAAGTGGCTTTGTTAGACACATCCTTCAAACCTTGCTAAATTCCAGTATCCAGTAAGGTTAGATTCCTCCGTGTAAGGGATGAATGTATGTGTCGTTTTTCTGCAGAGGTCCTGCCATCCTCTCAGACCTTCTACTATGGCATATAAACTGACAGGCACCTGTCAGACCTCTGTGGCAAGCAGCTGCTTGAGAGATATTTATTTATTTTTTTTATTCATTGAGATATTTATTTATTTTTGAGATATTTATTTATTTTTTTTATTCATTGATGACGACGTACCATTCAGAGAAAAAAATGCTTACTGTATTTATTTTCATTTTATTTTCTAAAACTCTCTAGCTTTTAAAGCATTTGAAAGATTTAATTTTCCTCCGCAGATTTAAACCAAAGATATCAAATTATTTTGTCCCTTGAGTTTCCGCATGCCAGTTTTAAAAATCTGCCATAGGTTAAATGACATGGAAAATTTTTTTAGTATTAAGGTCGAAGCGAAACACACCCTCGTGGTCATTTTAAACGCTGTGTCCTATTCTTTCCAGCCGATTAATCAGCTTTAGATCATAGAAATGCTAGTTCAATTATTATTAAATCGCACCGAAACTAAGTTGCAATAATTTTGTGAACAAAGTTTACATTCATTTATTTAAAAGGTACCTAATGCTAATATAGTTTGGCATCGATGAGGTACTTCTGTTTTGAACTGATGCTGAGAAATTTTGAATTTCTTGGATGTCGGCATCTTCCTTATAGTATTAATGGGAATTATGAATCAGGAATTTTAGAGTGGCGATCCAGCCTTCTCAGGGTTATGGCTTTTCTTTCCCCCACTCTTTCATTTGGGAGAAAGGGGAGCCAATTGGCTCGAAAAGGACTGCAATTTCAAGTTCGGGTCCCAGCTGGGCGAGTGTAGAGATTTTCTCTGACATACTCCCCGTCCTCCCAACAGTGAATAGGGGTCACTGTTGGGCTTGAAAAGGCCGCCGTCCGTTGGATGGGACGTTAAGCAGTGGCCCCCTATGTGGGAGAACCACACCCTACGCACGTTAAAGAACACGCTGGATGGCCTTGACAGGAGGGCGACACTCTTTTCCCAACAGCTGTCAATTGGGTCCCCTCTCCCAACCATCCACGAACTCACGAGAGCTCGGAACTGGGACATTAATCCCAACTATTTGGTTTTATGGTAGCAATAATCTTTTTTTTTTTAAATCTCGAAATTCTCACTTCAAAAACGGTCGACTCTCGGCATAATTCATTTACAGGTTACAGTATAAATTCAGACCATATTGCTACCTAATTTTATCCGCAATAATTCCTTGGCACGGCTCAAAATTCGAAAAGTTTCCACATTCCAGATATGAATGAACTGACAGAATTAGATAACTTTTCTTTTCGACAGGTTCCTTCTCCGCTGTTTCGCAGCATTAATGCTAGTTTTCTTCTAACGTCGATCAGTACACGAATGTGACATATGGTGCCATTCATCAGATGCAGTACTGCCCTGTATAGTGGAACATCGGATGTCATCACTCAACCATATTTAAACCATTGTCCAGTAAATGAAATAGTGTACATTGGTTCCGTGTACAGAAAAAGCTATTACTTATGTGCGTTAAAGATTACATTACAGTGACGAGAAGCTCCATTTGCCAATTAAAAGTTGTCGGATGAGACCTTTTACCTGACCCTGATGTGAATTTCAGGTCTTTTTGATCAGGGGATTTATTTCGGTGTGAAATATAAAAAAGAGCTCAGATGTAAAATACTCCAACAGACAATTTTTTTTTTCATTTCGACACTATTTTTATATCTCCACCGTTTATTTTCTCAAACTACTCAAATTTAGTTTTCATTAAAATGATGGAAGTTTTACTCTGATGCATGTATAGTTACAAAATTCCGTTTATTATTAATTCATTTGACAACAGTCTCGCTGTCTATTGTTTAACTATCATTAGTTTAGAAGTTCACCGGCAAAACAATTATTTTTACCCGTCCCATGGCCGATTGGTTAGCGCGCTTGGCTACTGATCTAATGGATCTGGGTTTGAGTCCCGGGTAAGGCATGGATGTATGTGTCGTTTTTCTGCTGAGGTCTTGCCATCCTCTCAGACCTTCTACTGTGACATATAAATTGTCAGACCTATGTGGTAAGCAGCTGCTTTAGGGGGTATCATTTTTTTTATTTTCTTGCTGGTACGAAATGAACATAGCTTTTATGAAAATATGAACTGTAATTTTCCTACTAGCTCTAATACAGGAGGGTTTTGTCTAACGCAGATCTTTTCGACAGGTTCCTTGAAATAGCTAAAGTAGAAAGTCTAGTCTACTGAAATAGCCATAGCAGAAAGTCTGAGAGGATGGCAAGACTAGCTCTGAAGTTCAAAAGCCATTGAATAGATAAGGATGAGTTGCTTTAACTATGAGAGGCTCATTTTTGCGCTGAATGGGCTAAATAGCCAGATCACAAAAACCCCAAAGGTTTTGAGAAAGTTGAAGAAGGACAGCGGCAAAGCATAGTGGAAGCAATTGAGATAATGAGACTGCGCAGTTGATGAAGCGATGATTCTCGTAGATCATTGGCTGATTGACCTATCAGTCATTTTTCAATCAACCAATGATCTACGATGCAAATGTAGATCATTGGTTGATATATTATTTGCTGATTGGCAAGTAATTAATAATTCGGTAAATCAATGACCTGTAAGAATCATGGATATCTCAACTACGCAGGCTGAATGTCCCCTCCATTGCTTCCCTTCGCACTTCGCCTCTGAAGAAAGATGTACATTGGACAGCTGTTATGAAACAGATAGAGGTTCCCATCAAGGCAATCCAGCGTGTTCTTTAACTTACACGGGTATGGATCTTCTGTACACGGAACCACAGCTTAACATCTCATCCGACTGACGGCTGCCTTTCCAATCCTTTCTGTTCCCCCTTTCTGACCAAGGGCAGGGTGTGGATTTAGCGGTGATAAATCTTAACGATGGAACACGTGGGACTCGAACCTGGAAACATCAGATTACGAAACTGGCGAACTATCGACTGAGTCAACTCCCGCTCCAGATAGGAAGGAAATAATTCTTCAGTTAAATAACAATGCACCTTGAAGGTAAGAGGACTTGAATTGCGTCTATGTGCGTCTATGCTTTTTTACCAAATATAAAACATCGAAATGACAGAACGAGAAATTTGAGTTCCTTTTCCGACTGCGTGAACAATAAAGTGAAGTACTAATTATCGAACACTTCTACCAAAACAAATATATTTTTCGGTTCCCTGTACGTTTAAACGATTAGAGGTATTAGCAAAAAATAGGTAGCAATGCACGTTCCAGCCACTATTTGGTGGCGCATGACTACACAGTAGACGCCTGTTGAAAGAACGGAGGGAGGGAAGTCAGAGCTAGGGGGGGATGAATAAGTGCATCTCCCTGTCACCCTAATTTCTTACGGTACCCCCAACGTGTGAAGAGCCTCCGGCCCAAGCACCCATTAGTTAACAGCTCGCCAGGTGTTAAACTTTCGTGCTCCGAGGTCAGCATTACGACGCCCTCCCATGGCACATCTCGGCTTTGTTTGAAAACCGGAGGTGTTATCTCCAAGTTTTGCTTCTGCCAGGGAATGCTTATTTTCTTGAAGTATTGCTCGAAATGGTGTCAGCCACAGGAAACGAAGCAATAATTACTTTTCCCTTAATCTGCGAGTATAACCAACTGCTTGACTAGTTGTTTGCGAAGGAGCATCAACCCTCTTTTGTAAAAAGGGAAGGAGAGGGGGGGGGGGAGAATTGCTCCCTCTTCAGACACGAAGAGAACAAACGAACATTTGGCCTCGTCAGAGAGAAGAAAAATGACAGCTTTTACACTTCCACGTGCTAACTCTATCGCCATCGAACACTGGAGCCCGGAAATTCACAAAGCACGTGTAGGAAATAAATAGGGATTACTCCAGAAAGAGTCACCTTTCTGAAAGTGCTGTGCAGTGTTTAAACCGTATCGGATCATTACTTCATTGAACTATTATTATATAAATAATAGTAATTGTAGTTGCAATTTTTTCCATTTTAATCGTGTTTTTATCTGTTGTAATCTAAAATGCACTTCACGATTCACCATTAACGTTTCTATCAACGTTGGTGCTGCTGCACCTGCCAGTCACAACAGGTCAGTCAGGTTAGTTACAACAGTCGCAACAGGTAATTAACGAGAACTGTACTTCAGAAATTTCCAGAAAAAGATTCGATCCTACAAGCAAAAGATTCATATACTTTTTAGGTATAGTGAATAGTCATGGTATGAGTCGGAGGTTAATATTTTATCATAAACATTTGTTTTCTTGGTTATTTCAGCAAAATTCCTCTTCTGTAAAACTGTTGTTTTGATTTTATTCAGTGATTCGGATTCGTTTTGACTTATGCACAGCTTGTATAAATATCTTTTTAAAATAAAAAAAATCGCCAACAGCACTTTACACGATTTGTAAAGGGGCCAATTCCTCACATTTTATTGAAGTGCGCAAGATAAGCAGATGAAAGATAGAAACGATTTGAAGCATTTCAACAAAAATGTAAAGCAACCGAGTACACTCTGCAAATCCTAGCAACAATTCTACAATCCCCTTGTGTTATAAATTCAAAGTTGAGTTTGGTTGAAATATCACTTTATCCTCGGATATAGTAGTATTGATTTCAATTTCCCACTACAACTGAGAAAGAGTTTTTGCCTCTCTCAGCCAATCATAATTTTCATCGAAATCTTTTATCCAACCTTATATATCAGTTCATCAAATGTGTGTAAATATTGAATTTATTGTTTAATTTTACTATTATACTTTTGTTTGTACTTTTACTGCCTTGGGGCGGGGGTGGCTCAGTCGGTAGCGCGTCAGGCTCGTAATCTGTAGTTCTCAGGTTCGAGTCCCAGCTGGGTCAGCGTTGAGATTTATCTCCGCAAAATTCCCCGCCCTGCCCACGGTCAGTAGGGGACACCGATGGGCTTCGAAAGGCCGCCGTCCGTCGGATGGGACGTTAAGCCGTTTCCCCCGTGTGCGGGAGAGCCATACCCTGTGCACGTTAAAGAACACGCTGGATGGCCTTGACGGGAGGCTACCATCTGTCTCCCAACACCTGTTCCAGTGGGTCCCCTCCCCTAACCTTCTCTGAGCCTTCGGGGTCCAAGTGCCGCTCAGAGGTAAAACAACCCAACCCAATTTACTGCCTTAAAATCTACTTTTATTAAACGCCCCAGAGTGATTGATGTTTATAAATAAATAAATATGTACAATTTAGTTTTATTACAATCCACTGATTGACGGAAATTCTTTTAGTAGTAGGAACGACATCACTCTACATCTTCTTGGCTTTTATATATTGAGATTGTTATTTGGAACAAGAGATGAGGAAAGGAATGGCAGATCATTACTAATATTTTTCTTGCTGTGTCCCAGTGACCGAAGTAGTTAGCGTGTTGCCTGCGGATCAAAGGGACTGAGTTCAGGCCCGATGTTGTCTTTCTGCTGCGGTCTCTTCTTCATTACAGACCTTTTCTATGAAGCATTATACTGACGCTCCTGCAAGATTTCTGTGATAAGCAGCTAGTTGTGGGATAATATATTTGTATACTATCAACAGAAAACCATTTCTAGTACATAATATTTATCCACCTCCAAATATATGTGCTTCCCAAAATTTGCCGTCTTAGTTAGCTACCTGCCCTGTTTGATGGAAAAGGCGCATCTTCGTCAGGTTTGGCAAGAATGTTCATGTTCTTTATAACAAAAATCCTCCTTAAATTTCTGAAACAATACGTTCTATTAAATTATTGTCGTAAAAGGATAAAATATTTGGGTTCTTATTGATGACATCATATTTACAGTATCATATTTAATAATTCAGTTCGTAAAGTTTTGAAATTCTGTTGCATTAGCAATCAGAAATTTTACTTTGTCTGGAAAAATTGGGAATATGTTGTTTTTTCAAAAATAAAAACGTAAGCTATCGAAGTAACAAATGATGTGCAGATTCAAAGAATGAAGTAACAAATGATGTGCAGATTCAAAGAATGAAGTAACAAGTATAAAAACCAAGATTGTAGATTAATTATTAATTTTTTTCCCAACAATATGCGAAATTTTGGGGCATTTTTTCCCCTTTACTCTCCACTGAATTTGTTACCTTCATTTCATTACAGCTCGCAACCAGAAACCAGTAGAAATATAAGGTAAGGCCAGTAACACATTAGAACAGGACTCTCAAACACGGCGCTCTCGAAGTCCTTTTGTGTAGCCTCTAAAGCAATACGTTCTCTCACAATGATGGTAGCAAAATGTGGCTTACTACTTGGCTCGACTTATATTATCTGATGCGAATATTGAAAATATGGTCACATCCAGCCGTAGATAATAATTATTTATTTCATGCATGGGGGTTACAGTAAAGCCAAGGTACAGGTAATTTTGGAGATTTATGTTTTATTATTAAAAGTATGTAGCATTTAAATACTAAAATAATAATTTAAGCAATTAGGTTTTGATTATTATTGTTTCAAATTAAATATGGCCCTTCCTATAATGAGAAATAACTGATTTGGCCGTTATATGATTTAAGTTTGAGACGCCTGCGCCAGACGAAAATATTTTCGCAACTTGTAAAAACGTGCTAAAAAAAATAGAATGATAAAAAAGTAATTTATGTGAAGCGTGTTCAGTTTTGCATTGGCCTTTGTACTTTACGTATTAAATCAGTGTTGCCTTTTTAGGGGGGGGGGAGGAAGAAGATGGGTAGGCTCTACATGTCTATAAATTTTATTTATTGGAAGTGAGAACAAAAGTACAAATTAATATTATAAATCTTTAATAAAATCATCTTATCTGAAGGTGGTTTTATTAATGTTTTAAAATGTTAATTAATAGACTCCAATTCTGAGTGTTGCCTTCAGAGGTTCTATATCTCGATTTCATTCTTTGATTTTGGTGTCCACAATGTTGAATTGTAATCCAGCAGAAAATGCGGCAAAGAAAAGGTATCTCGAACTGTGTATTAAAATCTACAACTAACCTACTCTCAAATAAATGAAAATACTTAAATTATACTTTTAGATGGAATCGAAAAAAAGGTGGGAATACGGCGTATACACGCGTACTTCAGAAAAGAAGCGCCGCATTGAATTAACGAATTTTTTTATATAGAATCTAAACATTAATAATTAAATCACTGCTAGATGAGGGGGGAGGGTGTAATCGATGTTTGCATGGGACCGCACAAACCTTTAAGCTTCATTGGTGATAGGCAGTGTTGGCGGACTGGGTTGTTTTACCTCTGATTGGCACTTTTTTTGCACACTGGGCTAAATAGTCAGGTCATAAGGATCCTAAGAGCTCAGAGAAGGTTGGGGAAAGGGGACCCACTGGACAGCTGATAGGAGACAGATGGTAGCTTCCTGTCAAGGCCATCCAGAGTTTCTTTAACATGGATAAGGTATGGCTTTCCTGGTCACGGGACACGGCTTAATGTCCCTTACGACGAATGAAGGCCTTTCCAAGCCCATCGGTATCCCCTACTGACAGAAGGCAGGGTGAGGGCATTTGTAGAAATAAGTACGGTATATAATCGTAAAACGCTGATATTGAAATTAAATTGCTCTGTGCAGTTAAGTGAAAAGATAAATGATAGACATTTTGTCTTCTGAGACGCCAAAATGCTTTCTGAGAATTCGTCAATTGCGTCACCTAAAATGATTCTCGATGCATTTTTGTGCAGTGACGCATTGCTTATTGATGAAAGGCACAATTTTAAGAGATTTACAACTGTCAGTCAAAGGCACTGTTCGGTGACTTTTAATTTACACCTGAAAGGGATTCTCACTATTGATGCATGAAGCGAAGAATGGGTAGATAAACTCTTCTTGTTCAGGAAGCGCATCAGTGAAGTTTTGTTGATAATATTGGCGTTTGGTTTCCAGCCCGAATCTTGATGCTGAGGCTCTCGTCGATTTGCACATCAGATATCTGAAGATCGGCGGCAATACTGAAAGATCGTAATGGATCAAAAGATGCCAGAAAGATTACCAGGAAGAAGAAAATATGACGTGGCTTGGAAATAGCATTGTCTGTTTTCGTCAGCTACGAAAGTATCAATCTTGTTGACAGTAGCTAAAAAGTAACAAAACGATATGAGAATAATTCTTTTCTGACTGGAAGCAGTTAAGAAGAAAAAGGAAAAATAAAAGGACTACCCATAAATCAGACTGTCTCCTATTCCATGTGTAGCTTGAGGGGGAAAAAAGCTTTGAATAGTAAGATGGTATTGTTTGAATGTTGTTGGAAAGAATATTGCCCACTGTGTGACAAATTTGCATTACCTTAAATTTAGTTGTTTTTTTTACATTACAATTTTTAATTTTGAATTTGTTGTTTAGTGCTCTTAGTTCATATACGATTAAAATCAGTGCATCATTTTAGACAGATAATTTTGATTATGAGAGTTTAATTTGTGAAACTCTCATAAACTGCTACAAAATTTATGCTAGAGATAAGGGATAAAGCATCGTGATGATTTAAAAAGGAAAGAATTTTAGAATCCAAAGTATTATTAAAGAACACAAGAAAAAAAAAATCCATACGTGACACAACAAACGAATTATTGGCTATTCATTAAATAGAATACAAATAAAATTCCTTCCAATAATCACAACTTTCATTGTTCACTACAAATAACATCAGTTAGTCCTTTTAGAAAATGTTTCGTAGGGTCAGTCTCTCACAACCCGGTAAGTTTGCCAAAAATATTTTCGCCGCTCGGAAGGTAACTGAAAAAAAAATTATATATTCCCTCATCCACGCTCTCTCTTAATACAAGAGTTTTTAGTAAAGGACTCTGAAGTAGGTAAGAAAATAACTTTTTTACTCCTTTGATTCTATTCCTTTATCAATTCAATAAAAATAGCAATATCATAAAAAAATTAAATATTTCTATTAATGTTAGTAATATTTTTCTTTTCTGCTTTTCTGAATCGAAGACCTTTAGATACTTCCTGCTGAAATAACACCAAAGGATCTTAATTGGAAATCATTATTTAATTAAAATTTATTCCTTACCAGAGTAAAGCCAATATACATCAAATGGCTTAATGCCACTTGAGCATTTAAATAAGCATGACGAGTAAACAGATTGTCTTAATATCCCGGGTGTAACATTTCTCCCATTCTTAACTTTAAGACAAGGATAGTCGTTTTGTCGTCTTGGATATACGATGAAGAAAGTTTCGATTTCAATGGCACATCACATCCAAGACGTTTGGAGGGAGCGTTGGAAGGGCCTGGGCAATTTCACCAATACAGTAAATAGTCTGAATAAATGTTTAAGACATGCGAATACTGCGATGACGTTGAAGAATGGAGATGTATTATTTGTTTTAAATGGAATGTTCAACTATCTTTTTTTTTTTAGAAATTGTCAAATAAAATTAATTATAAGAGAAACATAAATAAAGTAATATTTCAATTTACAGAATAAATAACAATAATTTATTCCAACACACACACCCAACTAACATGATTTCGCCTCTTTTTTATTTAATGGTATTTTTTCGATTCATTCACTGTTATTATCCAAGGAACGAAAGTATGATAGCAATTTTTCTTATCTCCAAAAAGAAACGCTCTCGGTCCCTTGCTACAAGCTTGACAGTCATTTTTACTGACGTTGGCTACTGATCTAAGGGACCTGGGTTCGAGCCCCGGAATTAGGCATGGATGTGTGTGTCGTTTTTCTGCTGAGGTCCTGCCATCCTCTCAGATCTCCTACTGTGGCATATAAACTGACAGGCTCCTGTCAGACCTCTGTGGCAAGCAGCTGCTTGAGGGGGTATTTATTTATTATTATACTTAATCTGAAAGATAAAGAGAAATTCATTAATTTGAAAATGAATTATATAATGGAAACAAAATTTATTCATTGCGATTAACACAAAATGCATTAAATCCTATCCGCTCCCAAACCTAAATATAGCAAATAATGAAAGTTGTTAGCGACAACTTATTTCATCCGGAAGAGTATCTTTAGCAAACGATCTTGGCAGAGCAGACAAGATTAAGTGCATTTAAAATAGTGATACATTGATCCATGCATTGTACGCACTCTTAAATCAACCGCTTTGAGAGGCAAATAGGTGCGTGTCTGTATGGTTCCTTGTACCTGGAAGTCCCTCCTGTTTTACATTTGTAAAGCATGCAAAAGCCAATGTCTTTGCACGTAAGGTAACAATTACGGAACGAGCAATGACGTATATACAAAGCTAACGGCATTTAAAGGGCGTTTTGCATCCCTGGAAAGTGACGGACGCAGTTCTGTATTTCGTTATCAAACTGATTGATACGTCACTCACGGAATCGATGGACACCATTTCACGCATATGTCGCGATATCGCGAGAACTCGTCGAATTTGAATAATTCAAGCTAGATGAACCGCCAGGACAGAATGACGAACACTCCACTGATGGGGGGGGGGGAAGTTTGGGGGAGATGATATTTACATTTTTGTAATGTGTTTCCCATTATGTGATCTTCATCATTCCCAGCGAAATGGATTGTGTTGATGTGCATTGTCACAGTCTGCACGTAGAGTGAGCGATTGGGCCTTACGCATAAATAAGAATCGACACAATTGAAATGTAAGTGTAACAGAGAAGGTATTGATCAAAAATAATAACTGAAAATTTCGTAGGGAAGAAGAATCATTAAGGTGGGGGGGGGGGGGCTGAACGAATGCTTTGCTTCTGGTGTGATGTTGACTGGAACAACATTGTCAAATTTTATAAAAATTATAATCCCCATCGGGTAAAATAATTGCAAACAAGGCTTTTATTTTGGGGAACTGCTTTTCAGAACTTTTTTTTCTCTGTTAGGTAGTAGGAAATTTATAGAGTTAGGAAATTTTATTCACATGATAAAGACTGTTTAGATTTCAATGTCATAGAAAAGAAAGAATGCAATACCGGACACAAAAGTCAATACCGAGATTTCGGTATTAGAATTCGTCACTACATGCATGTATTGATGCAGGTAATAAAATGCAGAAAAATATCTAGACCAGTGGTTCTCAACCTTTTTTGTTTCACGTACCCCCTGGAAATGTATATGTAACTGGCGTACCCCTTGTATAGATAGATAAAATTATAGTTATAGTATAAGAATGGGAATAAAATAAAACATATACGTATATAAATATATGTTATATATATATATATACCTATATATATATAACATATATTTAGCGACTTTTGAGCTCTCACGGCGTACCCCAAAAAATTTTACCGCGTACCCCACGTTAAGAACCCCTAATCTAGACTAATTCAGATAAAATGTGGAAGATCATTTCAAAATACACTTCGTATCAATTATTATTTTTTTTCTCAATTACGTATATGTAAATGGCCGTCCCGTGGCCGAATGGTTACGTGCTTGGCTACCGATCTAAGAGACCTGGGTTCGAGCCCCGGGTATGGCATGGATGTTTGTGTTGTGTTTCCACTTAGGTTCCGCCATACTCACACACCTTGCACTATGGCGTGTTAAACTGACAGCCTCCTGTCAGATTTCTGTGGCAAGCAGCTACTTGAGTAATTATTTATTTTCATATCTAAATGTAAAGCGAAGCACAAACAAAAAAAAAACAAGGAATTTAGAATAAAAATTTTACAAGATATAATAATAGAAAAAACTATTCAGTCGAAAATAAATAAACCTTAAATCAAGAAACACATATAATCTGCAATCTAAAGTGAAGGGTGAGCTTATCAATTATTGATAATAACTCTACATCAAATGTTTACTTCAGATACATTCTTTCATGAAACAACTTATATTTCTCATTATGTATTGTTGCATTTCAGGTTTTGCAGCTGTCTTCGGTTGTAATATGAAGTATAGCACCCGAGAAACCATTTCTTCGCTGGACACCTCATCGGAGTGATAAGTTTTTTTTTGGCATTTAATACCGAAATACCGATTTTAAGCGGAACGGTACTACAATATTTTGTATCGAAAAATAGGTCGATATACCTGTATTCAGGGCGACAAAATACCTACCACACACGTACGGCATTTTTAGTGGCTGCAATTTTTGTGAATAAACTAACGACAAATAGTTGGCTGGAGTAAATACGATCTAATTTTCGACAAATTTCCCGCCCTGCTCTATGCTACATCTATGATCGGTTTCACATTTTATCTACATGGTCAATATATGGTTGGTAGCATAGCGCATTCATAATCTAAGATTTCAGAGTCCAAATCATAGCTCTGCTAGTTTTCATAATTTTCTCGTTTGTCTGCGTTCTCTTTACGCTGAAAGAAAACACCGTGGCGATTTTGGAAAGACAGCTATGTGCCAAAAAATTATGACCCATGCTACATAAAGTAGAGAGATCTGTCCTGTGCTTTTTGAAATCGCATTAGATTGCCTCTTAGCTGAGAGCAACTCACGCAGAGTAGTGTACTGAAGAATGCCAAGAAGAAACAAAGTTAGTTTTAAAATGAAGTTATTAAAATGCATTTCTTATTGGTTTTATTTTATTTATTTTTTATAGTTTGATTTTATATCTACTATTGGCTGAATCTTGATCAGTTTCACCATATTTGGAGTCAGAAGCGATTACTTCCACTGCAGGATAACGCAAACTATACCATACAGTATGCATTTGACAAGGTCAAAATCCATTCCATTTCGGAGATTTTGCTAATCCTTCCACTGGCATGTACCTTTAGCTATTTCAATTCTACGAATCTTGAAAATAAAATTATTGTATGCGTTCTGTCTGGTTTTATGTATCTGGGTTTAGACAAATAATTGTGAACAGCTGCCAGAAAACTAGAAAACATCCATCACTGCAAAGATAAGCGAGTTCTGCGACAACGACAAGCCAATCCTACTCTCTCTTTCACACAATATTCTAGTTGCCTCCCATTAACGAGCAGCAAAGGTTGACACGGTATGTTGTTGTGCTCGAGTCAGTCACCAGAGAGTCGCAGTTGACTGATGAGGTAACATCTGTCTATAAATCGCGCAATATCATCACACTGATCTGCTCTTCTCTCTCTTTGTGTATCCGGGTTGTCCCGCGTTGATTGGCTGAGTGACAGCACGGCTCTCAACCCAACTTGTCAATGAAGGGCATCCACGCGTGACAGCCTTTGGTGGACGTTCAAAGGAGCATTTGGTAGCAAAGGAAAGCTAAAACAATTGTCATTATGGAAGATCCTCCCCTTCCTTGTGGGCTCAGCTCAGCAGGTCTTTGTTTCCACACGGACCAAAGAAGATGATAGGGGAAAAAGCATAAGAGGAGGGACAAGGGCCGCGCGGGGTCCTTCCAGCTCTCGAAAACAAACCTTTATCTTTATCCTTATGTGCAGAAGCGAGATCTTCTTCCAGATAGGCTACTGCCAATTTTGCCATTTTTTTTTTTCAAACAACAAAGGGAAGTCCAGATGACAGAAAATCGTGTTCTACTAACAGCGGCAAATAAGCGCACGAATCCGTAGAAACCAATAACCTCTCTCAACTAACAAGATAGAGGAAAAGATATCACTTGGTGATATGTCTTTGTCAAACACATTTTTTTTTATCTCTATATGTGATTGAGAGGACAACACAGAGATCCAAACATCTTTTATCTCATACAGAAATATGTCATTGATGAATACGCTATTGATGAAGGTAGGATAAACATCGTAGGTCAATGATTGATTTCAATGCATTTCGCTCTTTGTTTTCTTTGAGGGTAAATGTGGAAAGATTTCAGTTTCGTATCAACGAATTAGTAGAAGAAAGAGTTTGTCAATTAGGGAGATAACAGTTACAGAAATCGATTAATATGTGTCAAAGGGATTATAGAAATCAAAGTCTTAATGTGGCAGAAAAGCGTTGGAGACTTATAAACGTGATGGAAATCTGATTATTCACAGTTTTCACCGACATTTTTATCTGTGATATCTAAATACAAAGGTAATTGTCATACTTAACAATCACCCTGTAGCTATAGCTAGATTTTTTTTCCTACAGGTTTTTAAGTTAGAAACAAGTATCATAACGCATCATTGGTTATCTGGTGATTCCCTTGTGCAACGTAACATATCGGTTAAATGTTTAAGTCAAAAAGACCTATAGGGATCAGATAGTGGTGGATTAAGACTATTTTTCTAATTGTAGTGGAGAGGTAAACGATATACCGGGCATTGGGGCGAATGAATACGATAGATACCTTATACGTAAAGGCGAATTTCAATTTGTTTCCAATTTACTGTGGAGAGGTGTAATTGCTCCTCTTTTTCTCTCTGGATTTGCCACTGAGGTCGAAACATGAGTTGGGGAATTGAGCAAACAAACATCTATTGCATGGATATTAGCTCTTTCCGTCAAGATCATTGATTTTAATGAATTCAGGTTAAGGTTCTGCCGTACACGATCCACGGCTTAGCATAGCATCCAAAGAGTGTCAGCTCTCGAATCCCAACGGTTCACCAAGGACAAAGCACAGTGGAGTTCAGAAGTCATCATTGGCACAGTTGAAACCTCAATCTAGAAATTTTAAGTAACGAGCCAGGTGTACTACCTGTTTAGACCGTTAATGTGAAAAGCACTTCTACATTATGTGACATGAAGACGATGGAATTTTATGGAACAGCAAGTGGCAGATTTTTCTGCAAAGATTTCCTTTGAAGGAAAGAATTAAAGGAAAGGATTTTCCTTTAAAGATCCTAAATTTTCAGGCTTCTGTAGCTTTTCTTGACATTTTATGAAAATGGCCTCACTCTTTAGTTTCATTTGTTACTAGTTTTGCATGGTCAGGTGATGTTGGGATCCATTCTGTCTCTTCACGAGTTAAGTCTCATGATTTTGGCAATGCATTTAATAACCTTTAGCAGCTTGTGTGAATAATTTGGGGCTTGCTATCTTTCTTTAATATTTTCTTGAAAGGTCTCCAAACTTTCTTCTCGTTGGCGATCACGTAGTCCGTAATCTTACGTTGCTTCACAGAGAAGAGAGTTATTAACCTGCATAATATTTTAAGAGTCGGACGTTGACTGTCTTGGGCCCATTCTACATCAAATGCGTGAATCAGAGTCTCGTTAACATTTAATGCATAGGCAGTAAAGCATTTATTTCTGAAGGTCCATATATATAAAAGATATTTAAAAAATTCGCTTCAATAAAATTTTTTAAATTTCTTATTCCGCTTATTGAACAAGTCTTGTGGCAGTTCTTTAGCTGAAACCCTCAATAGTTTAAGAAATTTGTGAAGCATTGCATTTAAAAAAGATTTAAAATGTGTTTTTCTCTTTGTTAATATATTCACATATAGTAAAAAGTTTTGAAAACTTTAATTCATCATTAAATCCATATTAGATATAAAATATTTAACTACCGAAGACTATGGACTTGAAACTGGCTATGCAATATTATCCTTCAAGCCCACTCTCTTGAGCAAAAGTTTCAAACATTAAGCCATTGGAATACAAACTGTAATAAGGTTCTGTTTGACGTTGCAGCCGTCCCGTGGCCGAGTGGTTAGCGCGCTGGCTACTGATCTACGGGACCTGGGTTCGAGCCCCGGGTAAGGCATGGATGTTCGCGTTGTTTTCTGCTGAGGTCCTGCCATCCTCTCAAACCTTCTACTATGACATATAAACTGACAGGCTCCTGTCAGACCTCTGTGGCAAGCAGCTGCTTGAGGGGGTATTTATTTTTATTTATTTATTTGACGTTGCCATTATTCTCCACTGATTCCTCTTCCACTAAGAATCTCTCCATAAACAAGCTGCTACTTAAAGGTGATTGGTGACCTCTAACCTCATCGCTATAACACAGTCCAGTTACCTAATGCTCAAGATGATGAATAAACATCTGGTGTCTAAAGCATCAAGATCTTTTCTTCTTATGCAGAAATTTTAAGAAAGATTGGCCTGCTATTTTGTTTATAATAGCAGGCCAACCTTTCTCATTCGAACCTCGCAGTCATTCCATATTCGAACCTCACAGTCAGAATATTCTTAGAAGGAACCAACTTTTTGTAAAGAATAAGTTTAGTTTTGCGCATATCCTCCTATTTTTCAAAACTCTTCACAGATTCTTAAAAGTTCCAACAGTAATTGTGATTGCTCCGGTTATCTCAATTGCACACATCTGTTGTAATAGCATTATATAACATTGCTAGAAATCAAACGGGACCTTTGGCACCTCTTAATTTCCAGGAAGTCACACAGACCACGAAGGCGACGCCAGATTTGAAAATTTCTTTTATTTTTGAGTTCAACTGCCTGAAATAGCCATATTCCCAATTTTCTTAGCTCTCAGTACCGTATATCGAAATTAGACCTTTAACCTCTAAAGATCTCTGCCATCCAAATTTTGACATAATTTCTAAGATCTACGTCTCAAAATACCCCCAGGCACCAATTTTTAGCGCTCTACAGCAGGTAGATCTATATATAACCTTTGACCTCAAAGGAACCATTGCAACTAAATTTCGCAACATTTCTGAGATCTACGACCTAAAACACATCCAAACCACTTTTCAGCACTCTAGCACCGAGGCCGAGTGGTTAGCGCGCGCTACTGATCTACGGGACCTGGGTTAGAGCCCCGGGTAAGGCATGGCTGTTTGTGTCGTTTTTCTGCTGAGGTCCTGCCATCCTCTCAGACCTTCTACTGTGGCATATAAACTGACAGGCCCCTGTCTGACCTCTGTGGCAAGCAGCTGCTTGAGGGGGTATTTATTATTATTTATTAGCACCGATAGATCTAAATTTGGCTTTTGACCATGAAGGACTTACCTGAATCCAAAATGTCGTAATATTTCTGAGATCTGCAACCCGAAAATCCCCAGACACCAATTTTCGCGTTTCTAGCACTCAAGGTTTTATCTCTGTGTGACCTCAGTTTGACCTTGAAGGACACATCGGATGTCAAATTTCGGAAATTTCCCTAAAGCCTATGATCCAGATTACGCCTAGGTGCAAATTTTCAGAAATCTACCATTTCTGTCAGTCAGCCGCCAGTCAATCACTCACAATCGTCCGTATATAATGCAAGTGGTAGCTCGTTAACTTCGGAGGAAGGAGTGCAAATCTACAGACAAGTTTGAGGACTGTTTTTGAACGTCCTCCGTAAGCTTTTCACAGAGATATATGACAGGGTAGCTTAAAAATCTCAGTCAAATCTATCTGCATCTCGATTTCCAAAAATCTCATTCATTTGTGCTATTTTACCTTTGAGCGGCACTGTTTTGCACACAATGAGCTAAAATGGTGAGCCACGAGGACTCGGAAAAAGTTGGTGAAGGGGACACACTGAACAGCTATTAGAAGTCAGATGGTAACTTCCTGTCACTGCTATCCAGCGTTTTCTGTATCGTGCACAAGTATGACTCCCTTGCACAGGGGCCACGGCTTAACGTTCCAACCGACGCACAGCGGCCTTTCCAACCTATTGGTGTCCCCCATTCTCACCGACGCATGTGGGGTTTAGTGGAGATAAATCTGAACATGAGAACTGTAGAATACGAGCTTGCCTGCCTACCGGGTAAGCTAACACCTGTCCCTTTTATACATTATACACGTATTACATGTTTGTATTGTCTTTATCCTGAACGTTTACCATATTCCATCTCAAGTCCTTTTTCACGACGGTCTGATCAATATAACTCTATAACAGTTATACTTACAGATCTTTGTAAAATCACCAAGGTAAGTGGTGTTCTGAAGAAATTTTTTCATTACATTGCTATCCTGTTAAATTTTGATAGTTCAGAACGGCATTTCGCTTTATTTTCCCAAAACTATTTGACATTCTATTTGAAAGAATTTTTTTTACCAAAGTTGTAAAAAAAATACAGTAAAAATATCTTTACTGATTTTTTTTTACAACCTACGTTGAATTACAAACCGTTATTTTTACTTTGGAAGAGTTAAATTCACATTTTAATACTTGAAATAGAGACTACAACCGACTTTCAGATTGTAAATTGACAGTCTTTTATTTTCCACAGTTGTGGTCTAAAAATGCTCTTAAAAGTAGAATTACTCTTCCAGATGTAATTTGTTAATAAATACTTTATGTGGCCTATTAGTTAGTTTGCTTGGCTACTGATCAAAGAGCTCATATAAGGATGGATGTTTCCTTTCTTCTGTGTCTTTCTGCTGAGGTCCTCCTTTATGGGCGTCATATTATACTGACTGACTCTTGTTACATTTTGTAGATATGGATTTCAGAGCTATTTTCCATTTACTCTGTTCATATTATACTGACGGACTCTTTTTTAGACCTCTGTAGTTATGCATTTGAGAGATTTTTTTTAATTCTCTTTTCATAAGTATTATACTGACGGACTCTTGTCTTCCAAATTTAATAATTTTGTCTTTTTTTAATTGTCTTCCAAATTTAACTGACGGACTCTCCTCTTTAGGTATGCAATTGAAATATATTTTTTGTTTCTCTGTTATGTTTCGAGAGTGAATCTGTTCGCAAATGAAATGGTGGATTAAAACTAACTTATTCTTTGCTATAAAAGTACTTCTTTAACCTGAATGCTTTTTACCTTTTACCTTCACAAAGAAGGAAAATTATAGAATTATTAAGTTCCACTATCATTTGTTAACTTTCATGTTTTCAAAGCACAGAATAGATCTTTGGGAAATATATATCGTATTAGGAAAACAATTTAACGACGCAATCATAAACCATGACGATTGAAACTGTCAATGGGAGACTTCTTTTTTTAGTGCGATATTAGTTGGCTGGTAGTCTCTCTACTCCCATATTCTGTAAAAGTATATGTAATGGAGAGTGGGGTAATTTGCGTCAGAGGCACGAACTGTCTGTAAAAAAAAGTTCTCATACTTCTTTTTTTTTCTCGGAAGCAAAAAAACGGTTCTAAAATAAAATGTGCCTTTAATGGCTAAAATGATTGGAACAAAATATTAATGGAGCTAAAGCTGAATAATTCTGTAACCAAGATATAGAAAGTGAATTGCGATTTCAAGGCTATCAGGGATCCGTGTTGAAACTAAAAAAAACCCTCCTTGATATTTCGTCGCTGGAAATGCATGTCCATTTTATCTGCAATTGGTTCTTTTGAGTTAACGAAGAGAAAGAAAGAGAAAAAAAAAATATTAACCCATTTATCAGATGTTGATTATTTTATGAAGAGAGAGGAAGTGATTCATTACAATTCTCAGTTTATATTCGTCACGTCGGATTTAATAACTTAGTTCGGCAAAAAATTTCCAACACAGTAATAACTACATTTTATTCATTCAGCGATTGATTCCATCAGCTTTCTAATGACTAGAGGAAATTTCTTATTTATATATACTGTAAGAGAGCTGGGAATAAGGCAACTACGTGGAATCCGATTTACCATTAAGAGGAGAGTAAAGTGGATTTTGATGGTGATACTTATTTTTGGTTTCGATCATTTGGTAGGAGTGATTGCGAATAAGACAGACGTGAGATTTCTTCAAGGCACCTAGTAAAAGGAATATTTCTAGCTGTCTTTGCAGAAATTTAGACAGGAATCCGGAAAGTAGTTGAGATGAATTTTTGACATCTAAGCCTTTTGAGGAGGAACGAGCATTTCTACTCGATTTCTCCAGTCGATCCGAGCAATCTTCATTTCAATGGAAAGAGTGAATCATGTCGAATCGCATCCTCAGTGGCGGTAGTGGGAGATACTTATCAGTGAGATCCAAAAAAAAAAAAAAAATGAAATATATCGTAACAAACAAAATAAACATTCACGACTAAACCCAAACTAATGGAACGAATTTAAAATTACTATGGTTTCAGTGAGCCGTCCCGTGGCCGAGTGGTTAGCACGTTTGGCTACTGATCTAAGGGACGTGGGTTCGAGCCCCGGGTAAGGCATGGTTGTTTGTGTCGTTTTTCTGCTGAGGTCCTGCCATCCTCTCAGACCTTCTACTATGGCATATAAACTGACAGGCTCTTGTCAGACCTCTGTGGCCAGCAGCTGCTTGAGGTGGTATTTTTTTTTATGGTTTTAGTATGATAAATTTTTAGATGTTTTTAATAAAATAAACGAAAAAGATAAAGTTCCAACAAGAAGAAAATAAAATGTAAATTTATAAAGTGCTAGAATTTCAGCCAGGGGTGTCAGACAAACAGCCCGCGTGATCATTTGATCCGATCAACTGTAATGTTTGCAATGTTTATAGTGTACGTACGGGTTTCTCAATTGTCACGGGATTTTTATCAGAAATTCGGAAGAAAATTTCTGAACTTAATCTCGTTATTTTGACGAGATTAAGTTCAAAAAATCAATCTGACGTCTTAAATCTCGTCAGTTTGAGGAGATTAAGTTAAAAAGTAAGATCAATGATCACTGTTTTAAACCTCAATATAATAACGATAATCACTGTTTGATTATGAATCCATAATTTACGTATTTGTTTATGAATATATTGCATCTAAATTTTACCACATGACATGAATCAAGACGTTTACTGCAAGAAGATTCTGCTTTTAAGTTTTGTTACGCCTTCACATTCCCCATAAGTTCCCAAATAGTTCACTTCTAAATTCTAAATTTCGCATATGAATATTCAACTAGACCATCCAGTATTGCATTTAAAATTCATGTCCCTACCTGTAATAGCATCTGAGTTGGAATTTTTTATTTCTTGAAACTAAATTCAAACACGAAACAATCTTGAGCACAATGACCGAAATGACTGCACATATGTATCAGATAATTTTATTCAATGGTTATCAACTGGAATATTAGTTTAATAAATAAATTATCCCTCAAGCACCTGCTTGACACAGAGGTCTGACAGGAACCTGTCAGTTTAATACGCCAACAGAAAAGGTTTGTGAGAAAAGCGAGACCTCAGAAAAAAGACAATGCCCTAATGAATCCATGCCATACCCGGGGCTCGAACCCACATCCCTTTTATCAATAGCCAATCGCGCTATCTGCTCTACCTCACTCACAGAGAATTTGAGAAAATTCACAAAATTGGGATACGCCTTAAATACTAAAACGTGCATATCATTTTATAAATCATTAGGCGAATTTCTTTGAAATTATGAAATAACCAAACAAAGAACGAACTTAAGAAATATAACAATTTTAGTCTTTCAATTTTATTTATAACAGTTATGAAATAGCTGTAAAATAACAGAGAGATTATTCATAAGGATAAGCAACTGCTTGAGGGGGTATTTATTTTTATTTTTTATTATTATAGTAGTACTCAACCACTGGGCCGAGGCATTATTAAGGAAAAAAAAATCATTAATCAGTTTGGCTAAAAAAAATTAATAATCTATAATAGAGAAGCCTTGAAATGCAAATTAAATAGGCAATATATAAAGCAAGAATTGATAGATTTAAATCTATATTATTTTTTATTAATTGAAGATACTATTGGGATTGAATTGTTAAAAACTTTAGTGCAGATGTTTTCTATTGATGTGAAACGTTACACTGATGTTCCACGAATAAGGGTAAAATATGAAAGAAGGATAGTCATTTGGTCAATAGCCGAGAATTTTTTAATTATTAAAATGTTTTACTTTTGATGTGCCGCGACATGAAAAAGATAGGGAACTTCTCATTTAATCACAATTTATTTTGGTAATGTCATAATATCTGATTCACCTTAATAAAAATATAAAATTTGATATATAGTGTCATTATCAATTACCTAAGATTAGAAATCCCAACCAAAAAATGCGCGAATGTAAAATTTAATTTATATTTAATTCCAAGAGAACTTAATTATTACTGGTGAGTTTAAAAGAACAAAATTTAAACTGAAAGATTACCTCAGATAGAATAATTAAAGATATAATAGAATATTACCTATTTTCATATAACATGCTTATTGTGTATAAAAATTCATATAATAATTAAAATTATATATGAAATAGAATGCTTATTCATTTTTTTTGAAGTATATAAAAGTTGATTGATTGTCAAGCAGCTGCTTGAGGCTTTTTATCTTTTTTTTTATTCAAAAATAAAACGCACCATTTGATGATTATGTGTTTTGTTTTGTTTTTTAGTATACATTCAGTAAACTTATTTTAATTAAGATAATATGATAAGCATATAATAATATCTCGTTTTGTTTCCTTTTTGCAGCTGAATTCAACCAAAAAGAGCAGCTTTCATATATTTCTAGATTATGAAATGAACTGACACTGATACGCCCAGGAAAAAATTTCCACTCATGGGGCTCTTTCTTCAAGTTCCAAAAACCTACAAAGAAAGAAAAATCTTAAAAATGCACTTGATTTCAAAACTGTTTCGCATCAAAACTCGTTTTATCAAAATATCAATTTCTTGCAATGAAATATTTCTATTATGAACATGTATAGTTTTTCTTTCAGTTCAAGTAAATTCATTTTATAAATTCAGTGTAGACCATTTTCATGAAGACGAATGCACACATGAGCCATAGAATTTCCTTCAGTGATTATCAGTTGGAATATTAACTTAACACAAGCAAAGAATTTGGAAACATTACAATAGAAAGGATTCAGACTGCTAAATTATTAACAACTTCTGCAGACAAAGACTCAAATTGTTTCAGAGTAGAAAACCAACAGCTCCGTGTTGCGCTATTATTGTATCTGAAAGAGTGTCACGCATTCCCGACACAAAAAGGTGTTTGGGAAAAAAAGAAACTAAAACTTTCTCTTTTTCAGGAAACTTGCTACTTCAAGCGCCGTGCCTTCCAAATCCCATAGTCTGCCTACATTGCCATTTCATGTCCTCTCACGCCTATCGTTTGTAAATAATAAATAACGTGTGGTCTGCGTGTCTCACAAACCTCACGGTACTGCTCGATTGAGCGCATGCGCACAATAGCAGCGACGCTCTTATTTAGAGCCAAGAACGCTGAGAACCCAAATCGTTAACTTTAGCAATATGATCCTGTCACGAAAGAGATGTAAGGAACGATAGCGTCATTCCCAAGACTCTTTACATGTTATCTGACAAGGAAAAGTACTACGAGGAAAGAAGTCATTTCAAATTAATATTTATGTCTCTTACTATGTTTTGTGTTTAACTTAATAGCAGAGTATATAAACCAAGCCTTTCAAACCCGTATCTCATGAGCAGCTTGAGACTCATTGCTAAAGAACTTATAAACAAATAATCAGTATACTGAACTTGACTAAATGATTTGGCCGGTTCATCGTATTCATAAACACAAATATGTATTTTTTTTGATTCCTTAAAAACATATTTTTTTTTTACACTTTATTAGAAATATATGTTTTCGTTTTTAAGTGGAGAAACGAACATATTATCATTAGCCGTGTGTGATCTGAACCAATGACCTTCTAATAATATGGGAAGTGTTCTGATCGCTGAACTACCAGACGCTGAACATTCGTCCTCTAAATAGTGGATTAAAGCATTATAGCATAGAGTTAGTACATTGGAAATGCACCTGGCTGTAAGTGAAGAGTCTCGTCTAGAAGGTACTTTCCAGGTTAGTGATCACAACCGACCCACATCAAGTGGCATGGTTTTTTTTAAATCAACTCGTCAAGTATCAAGCGTTAGCGTTGAAATAATTGAAATAATGACTAACCCGTGGTATAATGCTTAAAGCCACTAATAGAGAATGATTGTTCGGCGGTCAGAGCACCTGACATATTATTAGGAGGTCCTGGATTCAGATCCCACTCAGCTAACGATATTTTTCCTCTATATTTTCCTAACATGTCACCAACTTATTATTCCAACGAAAATTATATAGTTCTCTTTAAGAATATAATTTTTTTCTTAGTAGATTTTCATTCTGTTTCAGTTGTACGAATCTGATTTAAACAAACATTTAAATATAGATTTGAACGAATGAGATGGCATAGAACCGGCCTGCACATTTTTGGTGTAGAGTCACCCAGCAATCATCACCCGGAGTTTAAAATTTATTAAAAATGTAATTTATAGGCGTTCAATTATTACTAGTTAATAAAAAAACTTACATAAAATTTCATTAATACTGGAATATAGGCTTAGCACCGATATTCGAGTACTGATGAAACTTTATGTAAGCTTTTATTTTTTGGAAAGTTTGTTAAATA
Source organism: Ryuthela nishihirai (assembly GCA_038380435.1). Classification (NCBI taxonomy): domain Eukaryota; kingdom Metazoa; phylum Arthropoda; class Arachnida; order Araneae; family Heptathelidae; genus Ryuthela; species Ryuthela nishihirai. The sequence goes on along the minus strand of JAWZYU010000011.1, from coordinate 39,040,728 downwards.
TTCTTAGGTCACACCCATTGCTTTTTTTGCTGAAGACAGCTTTATTGAAATTTCATGATGGATATAAAAATATGGCGTCGTTAGGCGGCGTCTCAGTTGTCACTAAAAAAAAGTTATATGCTGTCAGTGAATAATAAAATACTAAGCAATGCTTCTACACGTGTTATGTGTTATGGGGAATTTTCTTCTGAAACTTGCATCATTGGATTGAAAGCTAAAGAAAAGTTTGACGAAATCTGAAAAGTTTTGTTATGAAGAATATTTTACGACATTGTTTAAAAGTTTTTTCTTTTTGATTTCTCCGTCGCAAAGTTGGCGCAGCATGGTTTTAGTTGTCTTTGCTCCATAAAACCCAAAACATCCAAACAACCATTACAAGGGTTGGGTTGTTTTACCTCTGAGCGGCACTTTTTTGCACACCATGGGCTAAATGGCCAGGTCACATGGACCCCGAAGGCTCAGAGAAGGTTGGGGGAGGGAACCCATTGGAACAGCTGTTGGGAGACAGATGGTAGCCTCCCGTCAAGGCCATCCAGCGTGTTCTTTAACGTGCACAGGGTATGGCTCTCCCGCACACGGGGCCACGGCTTAACGTCCCATCCGACGGACGGCGGCCTTTCGAACCCCATCAGTGTCCCCTACTGACCGTGGACAGGGCGGGGAATTTTGCGGAGGTAAATCTCAACGCTGACCCAGCTGGGACTCGAACCTGGGAACTACAGATTACGAGCCTGGCACGCTACCGACTGAGCCACCCCCGCCCCAACAACCATTACAAAGAGTTCAAATAAATGAAATTATGTATATTTCATTTATTTGTAAGATATAGCAGGGATGGAATAACGTAATTGGACATTACATTATTCAAATTGGGCATTAAATGCTCAATTACATAATTTCATCTCTACTTTGTTCTTGTGTTAAACTTGGATGAAGGAGACTTGCATTCTTATTCACAAGTTGGTTTATTCAATCGAATTTAGTTATATTGCACTGAAATTTTCCTCAGCTGGGAAAACATGAAAGCATTAGCAAGTTTAAAATAGATTTAGAAGGAAGAGCATTCAAAACAGATTCGACATACAGTTTCATTTACACCCAGTCCCTGACTAATACGAATTGTACCAATATTATTTCGGCTTAACACCGTTTTTAAAGTAGGACTTGTTTAGGACAAAACATGACGATGGTTCGATTTCACGTGATTCTGCCACTATTTCTCTACGATCGTTTATACTATTGCATTTACAATATATGGAGGCACCTTGGTGCTTATTATATTTGTTTATAATTTCGGTATTTTGGAAAATATTTTTCACTATTGCCTATACAAATTGGTATGTTTAAACAGCTTTAGTATGTAATACATTTGAGAACATACTAAAGTTCAACTTTGTAATCAGTTGTTTTTAATATTGTAATCAGTTGTTTTTATTTTTTTCTCATATTGTAATCAGTTGTTTAACATATGAAATTTTCATTTCATATGTCGCTGACCGATGGCTATGTGCACATATAGAAATTCACCCTGATTGGCTAAAGATTGCAATTTGTCACGTGTAGGGTAGAAAGGCTTGTAAACATATAGTTAGTTACCTTTAATACTCGACAATCAATTTCTCATTTACAATATTTATCACTCGATAATCATCTATGTAAATAAATAATTAATGTTACCGGGCGCCGTCCGCACGCTCTCCTGCACGAATTTTAAAATTTTTATCAAAGTAAATGTTCCCTAATTGCATTTAACATTTTTTGTTCCTACTTTAACATTGTTTTCCTTCTGTAAAAATGAGTTATATGTGTGAAATATACTAAACAAAAAGCACAAAGCATTAACCAAAGTATAGTCGTATAAGCATGGACTTCCGCAGAGAGGGGGGGGGGGGGGAGAACGGGGCACTTGCTCCCCCCTGGGATCGAGTGAAAAATTCCACAAATTATAATCGTAACAATTTAAACGTAATTAATTTATATACATTATGGATGTGATTTTGTATTGATGCAATACTGTATTCTATAATCTACTTGTGAAAAAAAACCCTAAAATATTAAATAATTAAATAAAAATTTATTGATGTAATTATTTGTCCCCAAGCTTTGCCCCCCCTCCTGGAAAATTTTCTGCGGACGCCCATAGTAATAAGGAATAAAATTGAAAATGTATCAGTCAGTTTAGGATTATGATATACATCCTCCCTATTTACATTATTTCATAAGAAATATTCATGTCTGACAAACACGATTTTTTTTTGAAGAAGGTATCAATCGTGTTAGTCGGGGACTGACTGTTTATATCTGTTCCACTTGTGAAAGAGAGTCGCGAAAAATTTTTCAATCTAAAAGACTGTTTTATTTCAGCTGATTTAAGATCCATTTTTAGTGCATCAAGGGCAAATTTAGCGAATTTATTGCACATGACCTTTCAGAATATTTTTGTTACCAGATTAAAGAAGATGCGTGTTTTCTATTGTGGTGGAGGAAACCACCGCCTGTATTAAAGCCGAAGAGGACTCGATTCGAAAAGAATAGTAAACACATACATTTATTACACATATTTTTCAAGAATATCTTCTACAACACCACTAGAAACAGAGAGGAAAAACGTATGTTTTACTGTTTCATAAATATAAGTTTAAATAAAACGGAATTTTTTCCTCCCCACGTGCCATTATTCATGGCCAGCTTCATTCCAGTGAAAATCGAATCTGGTCTGTTTCATTACTTTAGAAATCAACTATGGCCCACTTCATTCCATTAGAAATCGATTTTAGCCCCGGTCCATTACATTAGAAATTGAATATGAGCTGCTTCATTCCACTGGAAGTCGATTCTGGCCGAATTAGAAAGAAAATTGGAAGCAAGAAGCACGTATCTCGTCCACATTCCAGATAGAAATAATAATTCTTAAAACTTTAGCAACAGGGGTAAGTAGAAAGAAAAACTAAAATAAAAATAAATACCCCCTCAAGCAGCTGCTTGCCACAGAGGTCTGACAGGAGCCTCTCAGTTTATATGCCCTAGTAGAAGGTCTGAGAGGATGGCAGGACCTCAGCAGAAAAACGACACAAACAGCCATGCCTTACGCGGGGCTCGAACCCAGGTCCCTTAGATTAATAGCCAAGCGTGCTAACCACTCGGCCATGGGACGACTACAAAAACTAAAATACTTTCCATTATATAAAAAATACATTTAACATACTCGAGCTTAGAACACAATAGCTAAAATGTTATGGTTAAGTTAGTAGAATGACAGATTACATTGTGAATTTTGTTTTTGAAGACGTGCACTCTTTTCTCTATTCTAATATCGTAAGGCAAAGAGATAAATAATTTTGGAGTAATAAAAACAAAATGCCTTTGCGAAATAGCTTTTATAATCAATGGAACATAAAAAGATATTTTTTTTCTCATATTGTAATCAGTTGTTTTTATTTTGCAGGTAATCAATGTTAGCAAATGCATCGTTTAAATGTTTTGGTGACCAATGTTTGTAAATCCGCAATATAAACAAAAGCATGTCCAAAATAACATGAATTTGAAATTACAGTTTTTGATATACTCAAAAACCCGAGCTTTTCTTTCTTAAGGTATAGAATATCATCATTTGAACTCCTTGTAACGGAGAAATCAATAAGAAAAACTTTTAAATAAGTTCGTCAAAAAATATTCTTCAGAATGAAACTTTTCATTTTTCGTCAGACTTTCAAAATAAAGACACAAGCCTCGGAAAAAAAATCAAAAAGGCTGAAATTCCTCGTAATAACACTTATCGTAGTATTGCTTATTATTTAAAATTCCCATGAGGGCAATATGCATATATATTTTAGAAAACACACAAGATGACATGGGAAAATATACCCTATATTTTATCACAAACACGTGCGTCTGCTCTGCCTGCGGAACTAAACAAGGTGTTTAACCAGCCATGACTGGAAAAATTTACTGTCTGCTAAACAGCAATGAGAAAGTTGAAACTGTGGGCAAAAGACAGGGGTGTTGCATGCCACGATGTTGGCAGTGTTGTTTTAGCAGGCTGTGGACAAGAACACGAACAGAAAAAGAAAACACTTATTTCAACTTTAGGGATTAGCGTTATCGGAGAAGCAGATCGGTCTTCTAGCATCCTGGCCTTGAGTACAGAGAAAGGATGGGTCAGGCAATGGCAATAAATTTCTGTCGACGTTATCTGCAGTGGCAAAACGGCAGCATCGATCTGATAAGAATGCTAAATAGAGAACAGAGGAAACAATTAAAGGTGCAATTGCACTGTATTAACATTTATGGACTTTGGGAGGACGTATTAAAAGCATCAATTTACATTGTTCGAAACATGCAGTTGGATTACTAATTACTGATTAGGTTTTATTGCCTGTGGTACTTTCATGCAGTTAATAGGCGACGTAGATCCAAATTAGTAATGTAACAATTCGTAATAAAACGATAAAACAACGTTCATTTGAATAATAAGACCAGATATAACCGTAGTATGAAGCTTTATAATCAGGATGTTTAGTACTAACGGTGTGTTTCTGTAGATAATATTTATTACGGGAAGTTTTCAAACCGAAAGTAAATTAAGATTTATGTAATGCGTTGTGAACAGTGAGAGGGCCACCCGAACTAGACGGAAAAAGTATAGGGTCTTTTATGTTCTTTCAGTTATGTAAACAACGTTTGGTTTTTCGGTATAAAATCTCTCAAGCAGCCGTTTGTCATAGAGGTCTGACAGAGAGCTTTTCAAAATAATATGCGATGGAACAAAGACCAGTGAGGCGTGCGATACCTCAGCAGAAAGGCAACATTAGAAAAGGAAGCATCTGAGTTTTATCCGGAGATTCAACACGGGTCTATTTGATCAATAAAAGCGCTAACTACTCAGCCACCCGAATGCCGTTAAGAGCGCTATAAAATATTCTCTAAAACCTTGAAATATTACGCTGTTGGTTCGTGCATAAGGTTCAAAAAGCTCAGTTACATCCCTGTGAGATGTAAATGGTAAGCTAATGTTTCATTGTCTGACAGTCGCTCAAAAAAGTATCCGAACACTATTTTTTTAGAAAAAATCGTTGCCATATATTTTTTCTGAATTCCGTAATCAACCATAGTGTTCGGATACTTTTTTGAGCGACTGTACTGTTGATGTGTGATTACCTGTCGAAATAAATCCAATATCCTGATTTAAGGACTTGGACTGTCACAATGAATCCCCTCACTGTGTGAAATTAGCATATAAAGATAAAAACAGAATTTTCGCATAATCGCATTCAGTGCTGGGACTGTGTTTTAAGCCAAATCACATAGTAGGGGACTTCCTCCGACTTTTAGAGGACTGAATTCGTGATAAAAGATGGTTTCGAAGTGGAGGATATGCCAATGTTTTCCAATTTAAACAATAACCATTAACTATGTCTTAAAAAGAATTCTTCTGAGATTCACTGAACACCGCTCAACCCGTACCATTTCTCAAGTATGCATAATTCTCAAAAGGTACATTTCTCAAGTATGAAAAATTACATACAATGTAAATAGGGAGGAGCGAACTGAATGATTTTTAGGGAGTTGGAAGTTAACGTAGAGACAGAGTCAGATTTAGAAAAGAAAAAAAATCTAGAGAGTAAGTGAAGGAATCAGAACGTCATGAATTACGTTCAGAAAGACGGTTCAGAAAGAGTGACCTGGCCTTTTAGCTCATTGTGTGCACAAAAGTGGCACTTAGGATCAAACAACAACTAAACAAAAATGTGCTTTTTTCAGTCCATCTTTAATCGCAAATATTTTTTAAATAATAAACTTAACTATAATAAACTTCGAAGTATTCAGAATAAGCAACAACTACTCCGCATTATCTCACTACACGGTAAAAACAAAAGTAGTAGTTCCCCACCCGCTCTATATTCAAGTCAAATTCAAAACACACTCTAAGGCTAATTTTCGATGCTTACACGTATTATTCCAGGTTAAATGTCTTTCCGTATCGCTTTAACGTTGCCACAGCAAAAGCCCGAGGAAATTTCTATTTTGCGAAATAAAGTTAGTCATAACATTTCCAAGGTTGAAATATATATATAAAAAATTGTAAAACTAGGAGATGACAGAAAAATAAATAGAAAAAAAAAATGAGATAAAAGGAAATAAAAGTAAAAAATGAACACCGAGTTCCAATACTAAAAGAAGAAAAAACAAACATCACATTGGGAGAAGTTGACGGTTTGAAGCAAGTTACTGCTTTCCGCAGGCTTAGCACCGAAAATTTGTAATTTTTATTACTTCTTTCTATTATTAATCCTCGGTGGTTCTTTCGTCTTATTTTACATATTTGCAGTTTAAAATCAGTAGAAAAATAAGTATCCCCCATAGACAATGGAGAATACTTACAAAGTACATCACAATCCTTTTATCTGTGCTTATTATTAAATTAACATGCTTTTTCTGCGAATTTCTTTATTAGATGCAGCTGTTTGGAAATCATCAGTCTAACTTTCAAAATGGCATCCTTAGAGAAATTCCTACTTGTTGTCCTTTCGGTGACTTCATCTTCGTCAAGTTTTACTAACACGATCAGACCTTTGCCTCTGATTCTTGAAAACGTGACCATCTGTCGTGTGTGCAGAATGTATTAGCATTCTATCTCCTTTGCCTCTTCACATTAGCAAAGCATTTTGAGGACTAAACAAATTTCGAGTCGTCATTCTTCCTTATCTAAACAACACAGTCGCCATTTCCAACGGTGAAGTGTGACGCAAATTGCTGCTCCTCAAATCAAAGTCAACCTGCAATCAATTTAAACTTCTGGGTACGGATTATTTAGCCAGTATCAAACTTGGTTCATAGTTTTAACTTTCTCAAATTCCATCCCTTACCTATTTTGAACTTCCTAGCAGTTGTCCAGTGTATCTTTTAACCAAGCTTCCAGTTCCGTACAGGCCCTTGTCTTAAAGGGGGAGGGGGAAAGCACTGGTTTTGGAATATGAAGTTTATGATTGAGTAATTAATATACATCTAGTGTCCACTTACTAAATATGGATCCAAGTCGCATCAAAGGGGATCTGATTCAATTCTAAAAAGCTTAAAAAAACTCTTTGCTGAAAATGTTTAAAAAATATAAATTAAAAATCAGAAACAAATCTGCTTAAATCTCGATTTTTTTAAAAGTATTCATTCGATATTTAAAGAGTTATAGAATCAGAAACATTCAAACATAAGCTTTGTTTGTTTTTCAAAAATTATTCACAATTAGGAAATATTGAAAAATAAAAGTGCTTTAAATATGCCTGCACATGTTAGTAAAGTCCAATAAAATGATTATTTCCCGAGTTTTAACTTTTTGGCTGTTGTTAAATATTTCAATTTCCACAGGACCTAATCGCGGGAAAAAAATTGGGGATGGGCCAACTGACTATATGGGAACAGAACAGACTAGATTCCGATATTTTTAGTCGGAAATTATTTTTGAAGAAGAGTGCAAGTATATGTTTTCTCTCTTCGCTGTAGTGGTTTAAAAGCATTTCCATAAAATATTTATTTAATGAGCTATTGGGTTCTGCTTGTAAGTTTTGTCTATTCGAGTCCAAAGAACTGCCAATAAAGAAAGTGCATTCATCGATGTTCCAATGACGTAAATAAAATCGATTTCTACAACAAAAGAAACAGAGGAAGAAAACGATTGCAGCCGAACACGAAAAACACGTAAATAATATCAAATTTATTCCTCCCTGTGAGCTAGTAAAATGGTACTCGAACAATTAGGTTTTAAAGTGATGTTCACGGTATAAAATGTTCTCTACGACGTCATCAAATAAACAACACATTGCTCCATTTCATCGCATCTAATGCCGTTCTCAAGCAAATAACAAGCTTTCCGTTTTCATATAGAGGTGATATACATAATAAAAAAAATACCCCCTCAAGCAGCTGCTTGCCACAGAGGTCTGACAGGCTCCTGTCAGTCTCGACGAAAAGGTCTATATATATATTTCCAAGAAGAACCCAAAGAAAAAGAGTTTTCAGAAATTGGGTCCTAATAAACGTCTCTTGCTCAAGGAAAGATATCAGCCAACTTTATCTCCTGATAAGTATTCTAAGTTATAAAATCTTTGTCGCCTGGCCATTGGCATATTGTGTGCCACTGTCTCCAAATAACAAAAGGAATACACATCCTCTTTCTATTCAGGATTCTTTCTTGAACAGGAGAGCAGGTTTTGTGGCTCATTAAACATTGTATTGCTTGACGAAAATCCTAAGAGTACCTAGAAATGATAAAAAAAACTTATCGCGTTGTATTATGCTGAAGTTTCCGCTGTCAGTAACATATGTACATATAAACTAATATCCCTCGCCATGGTATCACTCCAGACCCTTATTCTGTATGCAGAACCATACAATTATCGTATCTCCAATTAGATATGTAAACTTCAGCAACTGACAATCTCACTGGTGCGAATCATCCTTAGTTTTATGAGACTGAAAGATGATATCTTTGCAGATGCCATGATTGATGATTACAGCCAAATATGCCGTGCTTGACATCCAACGCGAATATTATCAACACTGTATTAGAAAGAGAACAAACGGAGAAAGAGAGTTATATGCTGCGACAATTTTAAGGACTTCCTTGTTCTGTGAACGACTTATCCAAACGTTTGACCAAGTTCCAGTTTCCTTTTGATTCATCCGCCGTCACACATTCGTCTTTAATGGTGCCCCGGAGACACGTGATTGTCTCTGCTCGAATAGATATCATCTGTCACAGCAGGGAATGACGGGAAATGACATCTGCCTCCCTTCTGTCCTTGAACACCAATGGCAGCAAATTGTCACGTTCTCAGGTAGAGTTCTGCTTCCACAAGCACCTTTAGGTAGACGACATCTGAGGCACGAAAATGGGATCACTGACTGAAAGATTTCCATCTTTGTCCATTGACACAATCCTTATGAAGAGAATCAATCGATTTAAATGAGAACTATCAGATTCCTTTTATCGCTTATTTATGCCATTCTCAGGCACGTTGTTTTTCCTCGCTTTGGTTGAATTCTCATTCTTTTTCTTTATTACTATATCTTTATGGCTATAACATTTGCATGTCCTATAGAAGCCTTTCTTTTCGTATTACACAGATATTGTGAGTAAGAATATAGTCAATGTCGTAGACTAGTTTTTAAGAGCTATAGATAAGATAGTAGCCGTCCCATGGCCGAGTGGTTAGCACGCTTGGCTACGGATCTAAGGGACCTGGGTTCGAGCCCCGGGTAAGGCATGGACGTCTGTGTCGTTTTTCTGTTGAGTCCTGCCATCCTCACAGACCTTCTACTATGGCATATAAACTGACAGGCTCCTGTCAGACCTCTGTGGCAAGCAGCTGCTTGAGGGGGGTATTTATTATTATTTTTTTTAATAGATAAGATAGTACCGAGCATTGCTTGACAAGAAATGCAACAAGGCACAAATTGAGGCTTAGAATGGATAAATTTCATCGATTAAAAATGCAATGACTGATTGAACCATCGATATGGTTTAGTTTTATTTTCTATTTTTTAGGACCATGTGGGAAGATAGGCATTTTAAATTTTTTCAATTTATTTATATTATTTCTTTGTCATTCAAAACACCTACCTTGAAAAACTTTCATTTTATATTTGATTCATAAACCTCGACCACATTATCCTCCCCATGTTTTTGAAGTCGTGTTTAAAGTAGCCCATGACATTGGAGACATCAAAGCCTTAATTTCAGATATACCTCATTAAATTTCCCCTCCGCGAAAATCCTTGATTGAAGGATAGCCTTGACGGGAGGCTGCCATCTCTCTCCTAACAGCTCTCCAATGGGTCCCCTTCCCCAATCTTCTCTGAACCGTCGGAGTCCTTGTGACCTGGCTATTTCCCATTGCGTGGTTAACCACACTCAAAGGTAAAACAACCCAACCTTCGCAGAGGTGGTTTACAACAGTGGTGCTTCAAGAGATGAGAAGGCTTAAGTAAAGGACAATATAAGGGATTTTAACTTAGTGATGAATCAATGTTAATCAAGTCATTTTGCACTAAATTCACACGACATGTAATGGAAATAAAGCAAACGTGTCAGTGTTTGTAAGTCTGAAAATGGGTTGGGTTATTTTACCTCTGAGCCGCACTTTTTGCACACAATGGGCTAAATGTCTAGGTCACAAGTACCCCGAAAGCTTAGAGAAGGGAGGGGGGGGACCCACTGGACAGCTATTAGGAGACAGATGGTAGCTTCCCGTTAAGGTTATCCAGCTTGTTTTTTAACGTGCACAGGGTATGGCTCTCCCACACACGGAGCCACATCTTAACGTCCCATCCGATGGACGGCGATCTTTCCAAGCCCATCGGTGTCCCCTACTTGTCGAGAAGTTATGCGGAGATAAATCTCAACCTTGGACCAACTAAGACTCGAACCTGGGAACTACAGATTGCGAGCCTGGCGCGCTACCTACTGAGCCACCCACTCCACCTCTTTGAGGGACCGCTTCATTCTTTATGTGAAACAGAGTATTGCCACCGAAAAAACTGTCACGGGAAATCTAACTGCTGCAAAAAAAATTGATAATTCTTGAAAATTTTCACATCAATGAAATTAATAATAATTATTGATTCCGGAAGGATAATGTGGGAAACAGCCATAGTTTGAATAGGAATGAGCAAACCAAGATATAAATAGCCTATAATTTTGATAGGAATTATCCAAAACTGAATAAGAAAGAAATTCTTAAATGTAAAAAATGGTATAAATTAAAATTTTAATTTTAGCAGTAACAAACACCATTTCTGTATTTATTAATTTCTTCTTCTTAATTTTTGGTTCATTTCTTATTGAGTTACTTTGTTATTACCTGTGAGAATTAGTAGATTCAATCATTTTCAACAAGCTCTTTTTTATGCTAATTTATTTTCACCCAAATATTTCAGTACCTTCACAAATACTAACTCTTTTGCCTCATTTTATTTAAAATTTTGTTAATTTTAGTGCAACATCTTTTAAGGGTGAATCTCGTAGGTTTGACATTGATTCAGACTTAAAATGGCCATTTATCCTCTAGTGACGAAATTTATGTACATCGCATTTCACGCATATTACTTCCCATTATACGTGACTTTATATGCATAACAAGTTCAAATACCTGATTTCAAACGCCCAAATCCGGTTTACATTGTTAACAGGCTGTGTTTCAAGGAAAAACAATGACTCTTTGGTAAGTGGAACCTTCAGATGTTAATAGAATGATGAATAGCTTCCATACGCAAAAGTCGATTATAAGTAAATCCACCTGACTGCGCATCTGATAATATGACTAACCATGTTGAACATTAGCTGGAAGTTTAAACTTTTACCAAGCTTGTTTTTCAAGTACCTAAATACGTCACTTTATTTATATATGTGTTATTGTTTCATTTCTTATTAGATTATTTTTCTAATTTCTTCCAATTATTTTTAACACGATCCAAAATATTGTGCATTGTTTGCTGCGTGTGACAATGAGGGAATGTATGTTCAAATTAGAAGTAGTATTAATGTAATTTCAAATTAGAGTCTGTCAATTGCTTTGAAATTACCTCTCTAAAGAGATTCTTCTAGAAATTATATTATCTGCTGAATGCCAGAATCTTTTTTTTTAAAATGGCTATGCATTTTGAAATCTATTCACAAATCAACGATCGAATCACTCTGTTTAACGGCGAATGTGAGATCCTTTTAGCTGCTGATTTCTCTAATAAGCTATTATCCTCCACACTGATCTGTATCGACAAGTGGCTTCCATATATCTAAGTGATTTCCATTGTCTTTAAAGCTGTCATGCATTTATCGTCTATCTGGGATTAATGTTATCTCAAAATGTTTCTGTAATACTCTGTTACTATTGTTCTTTTCTATAGAAAGTTTATCATGACTCATGAACTCCTTCAAGTAAACTTGCTATTTTCTATTTTTTCACCCACTGATTAAAAAAGGCTTTATCAATAATTAAAATAATGAGTCTATCGATTTCTGTGTTCATCACTGGACTTAAACTATAGATGTGATATCTGATTGAATGTTTTTTTTTTCTTTCCGTTAGGTCGACTTTATTACTTTTCCAAGACCTCTCAGCAAGAAAGGATTTTTTATTTTTGCATTGAAATATTAAGATGCCCTATTATCCGTCCAGTGAAAGAGTGGTTAGCGCACTTGGCTACTGATCTAAGCGACCTGGGCATTGAGCCCCGGATAAGGCATGGATGTTCGTGTTGTTTTTCTTCTGAGGTCCTGCCATCCTCACAGACTTTCTACTATGGCATATAAACTGTGACAGGCTTCTGTCAGACCTCTGTGGCAAGCAGCTGCTTGAGGGGGTATTTATTTATTTATGATTATTATTCAAAAGTCCTTTTTCATTGAATCTACACTGGCCTACAAAAATATCAGAGTTTCCATGTTATGTCAATAGGAATCTAACTTCGAAGCTCTATAACTTCTATATTATTCATTTCATGGAAAACTATCCCAGAAGGTAAATTACAGATCATAATCAAACCTATTTAAATCTTAATTTCAAAAATATTCGTTCAGTAGTAAAAGAATTATGGAACCTGGAATAGTTAGCAATAATTTATCTTGTTTTCTAAAACCATTCACACGAAAATTTCACGAATATTGAAATAATCATTACGCAAACTTGTAAAATGTATATATATATATAACTTTTTTATGAATGTTTTGAAACAACACTTACTATTTAAGTTTTAATTCATTTCGTAGGTAAATTCTTATGATGCCTTACTGTTTTGAAATATTCCAGCTTCCATATTTTTTTAAATACTGGACGAATATTATTGCAAATCAAGATTGAAATAGATTTGATTATGATCGTTAATTTATGTTCAATTACATTTATTCGATAAATGCATGCTTTAGAAGCTATAAAGCTTCGAAGTTAGATCCCCATTGAGTCATGGAAATTTCCTAATATTTTGGTAGGGCAGTGTATATCTCAAAACGTAAGATACTTTCATAGTTATAATTTATACCAGTGCATAAATTTTTCTTTTGAATGAATAAAAGCAAGTATTCTGCTGTGGAAAAAGAAGATTTGAATCCCAAATCCCTTTTCTTAGAAGAAGTAGTAAATGCGCTTCTGACGAAGTGTGGCTTCTCCCACAACTTTTCTCTACTAAGAATTGTGCTGATAGTCTCTAATCAAATTTCCCTGATAAGTACATTGCATAAGGAGGATTTAAGTACAAGTAAGGTAACTGAAGAGTCATTGAGCAAGAATCGCTTCATTGATCGTACGTACTTTGGGGAATCGCGACTAGTTAAGTTGACAAAACTCTCTTTGATTACTGCAATTCTATCTTTTGATTAATTCTGCGATTGTTCGGCGATCGTTCAGGAACTAAATACGATTCTTATTTGCATCATTAGCAACTTTGTGCAATAATAAAAGAATTCCTCTTTTTTTATGCCACAAAGTGCAGAGGTGAATAAATACAAGAGTCCGTATGTGGAAATAAGAAGTGGAAATAAGAATGAGTGATACTTGGGAAATTTGCAAATTTTATTTCAAAGCATATGATCTTCCATTGGTGCCAATGACAGATCAAAAGAAAAAGATTCCTAGTTTAGAGAGGGCTCATACCTACTCAGATCAAGTGTCTAATACTGCAACAAATCTAACAAATATAAAGAAAATTGAAAAACTTCGATCTGTAAATAGCCAAAATAATAATACCAACAATACTTAAAAACGAAATTATGCGACTTGAAGAAGCATACTACAATCCTTGAGTATTTCATCATAAAGAAACTTAAAATAAAAAAAAAATCATTTTGATTACATAAAAAAAATTGTGTACCTTTCTCAAATTTTAGTCAAAATATAGGGAATTTTTGCGTGTCATCTGTTTTTTAAAATGAAGTTGAAGATTTAGAGAATATATATGTGTACGTGTTATAAATGTTTTATTCAATTACCTACAGATAAAGACAGCTTTTTGGGGCAGGCTCTCATTTGGAATTAAATTAAAACTGCATAGTAAGAGATGGCAGGACCTCAGCAGAAAAACGACACAAACAGCCATGCCTTACCCGGGGCTCGAACCCAGGTCCTCGTAGATCAGTAGCCAAGCGTGCTAACCACTCGTCCATGGGACGGCATATAAAATAAAATAAACGATTAAAAATAAAATACACAACTGACAGAAATATACACTTAACAAGTATCTCTGAGTAATCTAGGAGTTACCAAACAACTCTCACAGATTACAAAATCAAAATCCGTACAGATTACAAAATCAAAAATCTTTAGCAATGGAAGAAAATTAAGAAATTACATTAAAAGCGTCTTCAAAATCATCAGTATTTACCAGATTTTTTTTCTTCTTAAAATTACATTCACTTTTTTCTCCTTTTATACTATTAGGCAAAGAATTATATAATTTTGGTGCAATAAAATTAAAATGCTCATGTACGATTTATTTATTTGATTTCACAACATGAAACATGTTTGTTGAACATCTGGTATCATATGAGAGGAACCGTTTTTCGACCCAATTGTTGTTTTTATGTAAAAATAAAAGACTTCTATAAAAATATAACTTTCTGAAGGGTTATTGATAAATCTTCCATAATCATTTTAAGTATTTTATATTAACCTTTGGTTGTGAACATTGTGCCTAAGAGTTTCAGAAAAAAGGAAGAGACCTAGGAAGTGATGGGAGACAATATCAAACAGGACCTTGCTAGAATTGACTTAGAGCGGCCAAATGCAGCAGCTTTAGTTCAGAAGAGACACGTCTGGAGATGAAAATTACACAGTCTGGTTGGATCTCCGTAAGACATAGCTGCATGAGGATTTTGTATGTATGTATGTATGTATATCTGGTTACTAGTCTCGTAATTTGCTTTGTTCAGTTTTGTTTGGGGCGGGGGTAGCTCAGTCGGTAGCGCGCCAGACTCGTAATCTGTAGTTCCCAGGTTCGAGTCCCAGCTGGGTCAGCGTTGAGATTTATCTCCGCAAAAATTCCCCGCCTTGCCCACGGTCAGTAGGGGACACCGATGGGCTTGGAAAGGCCGCCGTCCATCGGATGGGACGTTAAGCTGTGGCTCCGTGTGCGGGAGAGCCATACCCTGTGCACGTTAAAGAACACGCTGGATGGCCTTGACGGGAGGCTACCATTTGTCTCCCAACAGCTGTTCCAGTGGGTCCCCTCCCCCAACCTTCTCTACAGCTGTTCCAGTGGGTCCCCTCCCCCAACCTTCTCTGAGCCTTCGGGGTCCATGTGACCTGGCCATTTAGCCCATGGTGTGCAAAAAAGTGCCGCTCAGAGGTAACACAACCCAATTCAGTTTTCTTTTTAACTGTGTTATCAAATTAGTTCTTTCAGTACCCGAGTGGTTAGCGTGCTTGACAAATGATCAAAGGGACTTGAGTTCGAGCCCTGGATATCTTTCTGCTGAGGTCTCGCAGATCTTCTCTATGGCGTATTAAACTGACAGGCTCCTGTCAGACCACTATGGCAAGCAGCTGCTTGATGGGTAATTTTTCTTATTTTGCACTATAATGCATATTCGTGAGAATAAAAAAATATATTTTTTAAAAAATGCACAGTTGATTGGAGTATGAAAATAGTAGACCCTAAAAATTTGCACCTAATGGAATTTGGATCCTAGATCTAAGAAAATTTGCATATTTCGATGTCCGGCGCGGCCTTCAAGGTCAAATAACTAATTCGTGTCGTGTACAGCTTAGAAAAGTTGGGGCGGGGTAGCTCAGTCGGTAGCGCTCCAGGCTCGTAATCTGTAGTTCCCAGTTCGAGTCTCAGCCTCCAAAGGGGTCAGCGTTGAGATTTATCTCCGCAAAATTCTCCGCCCTGCCCACGGTCAGAAGGGAACACCGATGGGCTTGGAAAGGCCACCGTCCGTCGGATGGGATGTTAAGGCGAAGCCCCGTGTTACGAGAGAGCCATACCCTGTGCACGTTACGTGTGCGAGAGAGCTATACCCTGTGCACTCTGAATGGCCTTGATGGGAGGCTACCATCTGTCTCCCAACCAGTGGTCCCAACATGTGTTCCAGTGGGTCCCCTCCCACAATCTTCTCTGAGCCTTCGGGATCCTTGTGACCTGACCATTTAGCCCATGGTGTGCAAAAAAAGTGCCGCTCAGAGGTAAAACAAATCAACAACTTAGAAAATTTACGGACCATAATGAAACCATTCTCTTAGCTAGAAACCTAAACTCTGAAAATACCAGCTGGAACTGAAGACACTCATATGTGAATGGTAGAGCTCGACTGAAATCATCATCATCATCCTCAAGCAGCCATGGACTACGGAGGTCCAACCAGACCGTGCAATTTAGTTCTCCAAGCATGCCTGTCCTGAGCTACATCTGCTGCATCCGGCCACTGCACACCAATTCCAACAAGGTCCTGTTTGACATTGTCTGCCCACCGCATCCTAGGTCTCCCCCTCTTTCTGAGACCTTTTGGCACACTGTTCATAACCCTATTCGCCAATCTATAATTATCCATACGGGCAACATGGCCAAACCAGCGGAGTCTCTCCTTGCACAATATGCTGCTTAAAGGAGGTTGCCAACTCCTTTGCCTAACCTCATCATTAGTTACAAAGTTGAACCACCTAATGCCCAAGATACTGCGTAAGCATCTGGAATCAAAAGCATCTAGTTTCCTGTTATCTTGTTTACAAAGTGTCCAAGTTTCACTACCATAACTAACCCTAGAAAGAACCAAACTATTATACAGTCTAATTTTAGTCTTTAGGTGTATACGCCTATTTCTCCACACTCTCCATAGATTCTTAAAAGTCCCGGCAGCAATCCCTATTCGTCTATTAATCTCATGCCGCACATCACCAGTATCTATTACATAACTCTCAAGATAATTAAACTGTGACACCTGCTCAAGACTGAAATATTCAATTAAAAATTGAATCTTTATTAATGCCCTCAAAACATTTTTTCATCTGTAGCTGAAAAGAAGCCAAATATTCCTCCACCCTTTTTAGCACAAGAATTTTGTTAATCAGTTATAATCTTATTGTTCTATGCAAATTAGCATCCCATCATAATCTGGTTGTTTTAAACTTGAATGCTCACGTCCAAAACTCATCGCTGATTTCTACCAAAAGTGAACTGGAAATCCTTCCGTGAAAGAATCAGTTAGAGAGTTGTTGGAGTCGATTATGGAGGATGTCGACAAAGAATGGATTAGAAGATAATTGAATTTAATCCATCAAAATCAATTCCTTCTCGAATTTCCTTGTCGACTTATTCCGAGTTGAAGTAAACATTTTCCCTACCAATTAAAGCATGTGGAATTCGCTGTTCATTTCTGAGGAAGTCGCAAGAGTTAATTATAGCAAGTGAAATATAGCCGGACTTGTTTTAAAGAAACAAAAAGAGCCAGATAACCTAAAAGTTCTAACATGCCTCTTCTGGTTTCTTATACATCATAGAAACACATACACATGTCATCGCGAGCCAACGCGAAACAACCTAAGCGGCAAACACATTTTTTTCAAAATTAAACTATTTGAATTCAATAGTTCGATTGTCCAATGCAGCCAAATACTCGCAAATGAAGAGGGAAAAATCAATGGGAATTTAACTTCGAAGTCCTATAATTTCTAAAATGTACATGCAATGGAAAAAATATGACTGAAGATAAATTATAGATTATAATCAAATCTGTTTAAATCTAGATTTTTAATATCAATAATATTCCTTCGATATTCAAAGAGTTATTGAAGCTGGAATATTTGACAGTAAATAGTTTTTTTATTTAAAACTTATTCATAATTATTCTCATAAATTTATTTTATTGAATACTTCGGAACAATATTTTTTAAGATTTAATTAATTTTTGAGGTAAACTTTTATGACTCACTGCACGTTGTGAAATATACTATAATCAAGGAATCAATAGAATCCGCAATCCGGCATCGTCCCAGAGTTTGTCACGATTCCCGTGAACTTCGTTTGGATATAACAGTACAGTTAAATAGATTGCGTTGTAATCTACATGAAATTTTAAATCATATTTGATTCAAATATGACTTACTCTATATTTGAATGATAGAAAATGAAGCCTATTATTTCAACAACTTTGTCCGAAGTTAACAGTTTTCTGATGTACACATAAGTTAACTTGATTAGCACAATTTAATTTTGGCATTATTATTATTATGTACCTAATGGCCGAGCGGTTAGCACGCTTGGCTACTGATCTAAGGGACCTGGGTTCGAGCCCTGGGTTAAGGCATGGATGTGTGTGTTGTTTTTCTGCTGAGATCCTGCCATCCTCACAGACCTTCTACTGTGGCATATAAACTGATAGGCTCCTGTCAGACCTCTGTGGCAAGCAGCTGCTTGAGGGGGTAGACCTCTGTGGCAAGCAGCTGTTTGAGGGGGTATTTATTTAAACTTCTTCATTCTGGCATTCTCTTGAGCTTTGAAAATGTTCTCACAAAATGGCTGCTCTGGAAAAACTCCTGTGATTTGCTACTTTTGCCAAAATTTCTGGTTTGGCTTGGCATAGCTCATAGTTCTTACATTTGGCTATCATATATTTGTTTATAAACTTTCAGTAGGCAATAAACTTTAATTCTTCAAATGAATTTTATATAATAATAATAAGCGTACATTTACTCTTCATGTTTTCTAACTACTTTATCTAAATGTGCGTACGTATAAGGAACAATTCATTGTTTATTGTTTCACATATTTCATTTCATAAAAGCACTTTAAGACACGACGTTAAATCAAAATATCTTAATTACAAATTCGCATTCAAACGCGCATTTTTATTTAAAAATCTGTGTATAATAATAAAAAATAAATTCACACACAATCTTATTTACAAATTTTCAATGAAATATTTTTATTTACTGGATAATAATTCGTAGTTTTTGCTTCATTTTACTTACATGGGTAATAAACTATAAAGATTATTGCTCATATAGATATAAAGCAAGAATAGAATATGGTTTCAGTAAATGAAAATGTTAACTATTTTTTTTAGTTATCGCTCATTTATAACATTGTAAGTTTTGTTATACACAAAACTTACGAATAAAATTAAAATAAATTAAAGATTTACATAACGTTTCTTATTTCATATGGCTAGTGTATCTCTTGTGATCCCAAGTATCTCTTTATGATCCAAGTTTCAATATAGTGTGGAGAGATTTCTGGTCTAAAGGTATTCAAGTGTTTCAATATTATTTTCTATGATTTAATTATCACATAATGGTTTTTTCCTTTCGGATTCCCGTTTAAAAACTCTGTAAATCATTTTACGTGACACGTTTCTGTTTTGTAAAGAAAGCTACAGACACTTTTAGCGTTCTTTTCAGGTGTTTCAGTCAAATTTTGTCGATTTTCTTAATCGTCTTATCTTCTACCATCAAAACGTCAAAGAGAAATCGACAAAACGTCCGGTATTGAGTTCAGTTGTCATAATAAAACTGAGCTTTTCTTTTTCCTTCCGAAACTGAATTTCTGATCCTTATCACCACACGAAATCTTCCATGCAGCCATAAAACATTATAGCTAGCTTACACTAAGCCTGTAGTTAATCCAACTCGTGAAAGCACACAAAATATTCCTCAATTTTTAACTTCCCCGCCGTGAGACTTTTACACGGTGCTACAACTAAATTGAAGTTTTAGTGTGATGTTATGGTTGAAATCTTCTTATGTAACTGACGATTATAGCCCTCTTCGAAGAAACGAGCTTTCCTCTGAATGCGTTTTTTTTCCACCTCCCATTCCACTCTGTTTTTCTCTTCTGAATTTATTCCTTGTTTCCAATTCTTTTACCATTTTTTATTTTGACTTTTTCCCCCGTTGCGTTACTCAGCACATGTGCCTGTGTGATGTGGATTATGTCTCAGATCTGACATTCATGGGCTTTAAATTAAAGGGCCGAGGAAATGCCTTTTTTTTCATTTAATTCCCTTTAATTTCCTTCAAAACAATAAGTTGGGTTGTCTTACCTCTGAACGGCACTTTTTTGAACAAAATGAGCTAAATGGCCAGGTCACAAGGACTCCGAAGTCTCAGAGAAGGTTGGGGGAGGAGACCCACTGGAACAGCTGTTGGGAGACAGATGGTAGCCTCCCATCAAGTCATTCAGCGTGTTCTTTAACGTGCAGAAGGTATGGCTCTCTTCCGCATACGAGGCCACGGCTTAACGCCTCCTCCGACGGACGGCGTAAGGGACAGCCCATCGCTGTCCATTTCTGCGGAGATAAATCTCAACGCTGACCCAGATGGGACTCGAACCTGGAAACTGCAGATTACGAGCCCGGCGCGCTACCGACTGAGCCACCTCCGCCCCCAAAACAATAAGTGCATCCACTTTTTACCTCAGCAACTATAGTCAGAAAGTTGTTTAGGTTCCTTAGCTATACTACGTGCATTACGATTACGATTAACGTGCACCTTAAATATGCCTCACTGCTGTAATTTAGTGAAACTTTTTATCACAAGTTGCAATTCAGCGAATATTAACATCGCAGAGCTTTGCATTATGCTAAAAATGTGTTCTTTGTGTTGTTTTTTTACTAAGAATTATCCCTGCCATGAGAATAGATTCTGTATAAAAAAAAGATCGAATTTTCGGAAAAAATATCCCTTTTTCAATTGAATTTTTTGAAGGAGCTGAGGAAACTTAAGGTATGTTTACATCTATCTGTGATCAGATTGTAAACAACTAAACTTTGTCATAAACTTATTAAGCGCATATAAATGAGACCTATTCGAAGCGTGAACTGAATATTCAGTGACGGATTGGTTAGAGAGCCATCTAAGTTTTTTTGGGGGGCAGACTTTTTTTACAGACCCAGATCAAGCGTAATCCAGATATTGCTGATTACGTATCGTGATTCTAGAAAAATAACTCAGTTAGAGTAGAACCCCAATTATTCGGCTTAAGAGCTCTCGAAAAACAGTCAGAGAGGTTTTCTGATTGTTCAAGAATTCCTTCTAAACGGTAAGATAAACAAATTCGGTATACAGCTTCCTCTCTTCGTAGCTCAGTGCAACGTAAGGGTTTGGACCCCATGAAATTTAATCCCCTACCCCCACAAAAAAAATGTCGGATTAACACGTACTGATAAGCAAACTAACGAGTTCTTAATAATAACCGTTATTTCCAATCGAGCTCAATAATGTACAGGGATGTAACAATTGGGTTATGTTCACAGAAGACTCATCGATTGATTGACTGTTGATATAGATTGATGTCATTTTAACTGTTATGAAACAGTTTACGTGATCTGTATTTTTAATTTTATTCGCATTAT
This sequence comes from Ryuthela nishihirai, assembly GCA_038380435.1. Taxonomy (NCBI): domain Eukaryota; kingdom Metazoa; phylum Arthropoda; class Arachnida; order Araneae; family Heptathelidae; genus Ryuthela; species Ryuthela nishihirai. Next base: position 39,019,397 of record JAWZYU010000011.1, on the reverse strand, counting down.
CGACATTTTCGTTTTTGTGACCATCCTTTAGTTTAAGTCGGATAATCGGAGTTTTGCTGCATTTTAAATAATCTCATTGACGCCATCACTTAAGTTATTGTACCAGATACAAATAATGGTACAATAACTTAAGTGATGGCGTCAATGAGAATTAAATCAGATGTGACTTAGATGTAAATTGGAATGGAACTATTCGAAAGAGGCCATGAGAGAAAACTGAACTGGTCCCAGGCATCTTTAATCCGTCCCTGTACCTACAACATTGGTAATCACATCACGGCGCATCTTTCTGACAGTTGCAAACTGTGCCTTACACGAAAGAGACAGACCGATGCACTAGCACAATGAAGCAATAAAACAAACGCGTGAATGCTGTGCATTCAGCTTCATTACAGGTGAGCGTTTATGCGTGGAGTTGTTGACAATGTGAGTGTTGGGAGCGTTATTTATAAAGAGATGTTATCACTCCACCAATGAGGGATGCTTTCATCCACTCTACTCCTCTATTTCCGGAGGTAAAGGAAGCGATAGATTGATGCCATCACCAGACATTATTGAATTAAAATCATAATTTTACTCACGCAGAGTATGTAAATTACTTTATGGCCTGTCAGTTCTAATATAATGATGATGCTTTTGTGGTGATGATCTTGAACTCGTTAATGATTGCTTTCAATGTCTATTTAAAATACGATCAAAGTAGTCCACCAAAAGTTCTTTCAATCTCTGAAGTGTATACACCACATTGATAAAACAAGTTAATGATTGCTTTCAATGTATATTTAAAATACGATCAAAGTAGTCCACCAAAAGTTCTTTCAATCTCTGAAGTGTATACACCACATTGATAAAACAAGTTAATGATTGCTTTCAATGTATATTTAAAATACGATCAAAGTAGTCCACCAAAAGTTCTTTCAATCTCTGAAGTGTATACACCACATTGATAAAACAAGTTAATGATTGCTTTCAATGTATATTTAAAATACGATCAAAGTAGTCCACCAAAAGTTCTTTCAATCTCTGAAGTGTTTACACCACATTGATAAAACAAGTTAATGATTGCTTTCAATGTATATTTAAAATACGATCAAAGTAGTCCACCAAAAGTTCTTTCAATCTCTGAAGTGTTTACACCACATTGATAAAACAAGTTAATGATTGCTTTCAATGTATATTTAAAATACGATCAAAGTAGTCCACCAAAAGTTCTTTCAATCTCTGAAGTGTATACACCACATTGATAAAACAAGTTAATGATTGCTTTCAATGTATATTTAAAATACGATCAAAGTAGTCCACCAAAAGTTCTTTCAATCTCTGAAGTGTATGCACCACATTGATAAAACATATAATTACTGACTAAATTGTTTTCTTTTTCCTAAGAATAAATGATGGAAAATTTGGAATGGAAACTTTAAAAAATGAATTTGAATAATCAAAGTTGAAACTATGAGGTGGAATGCTCCTTCTGACTATGTAGATTCTTGTATTCAAAATAAAAAATCATAGTAGGTGCATAATTAAATATGAGAGACTATCTCCGCTTAAAACTAGGTATTTTTGCATGTGTTAAATTTCATTCATTTTAATTTTCTTATCACACTGAAATTTACACAGATGTAATATGCAACAAACAGAACCTGACAGCTGCAAGTGTTGGTAGATACTAGAGATGAGTTCGGGCTCAAACTGGAACAGGGTCGGGTCACCATTTTGTAGCGGCCCGTGACACTTGATTGGCAGATTCTACCAAAACAGCCAATAATCGAAGATCTTGTTACTAATATCTTCATTTGACTGTGGTAAGCTCAACATGTCTAAACTTTCCTGACAAGATGGGCTTGAACTGGATAGATCGCTTTTTATTCTGCCAAGGAAGGATACTTCTGTATAGATCTAGAGAGAGACATGATAAGAATGCTTATTATGCACTCAAGATCGATGTCAAATAAAAGCTCCTGGACCACCGTAGTTTTACGTGGAACAGGAAAATTATCTCACCTTCTACAAGTGATGGCTCCATCTGGAAGATGGTTAAAACATTAAAGAATCCTTATGTTAACTACCCTCCCATCCATGGAAAGGATGGATTGTGCTGTAATGAGGATGATAAATGTGAAGCTTTTGCGGATGCGTTTGAGGTTCAATTTCAAGAAAATTCTGATCTTTCCAATGATAACACCTGTGATAAAGTGGATGAAACTCTTTTCCGTTTTTTCTCAAGTGGAGAGATCTAGAATTCGTTTTACATCTCCATCTGAATTGATTCAGGCCATCCGCAAGTTGAAACCCAATAAGGCTTCAGGTCCTGATGACATATCAAACAGGATGCTGAAGAACCTCCCGAAAAATGCTATCACGCTGTTGTGCAACATTTTCAATTTCCTCCTCCGGCATCACACTTTCCGGGGGTATGGAAGAATGCCTATGTTAGGCTCATCCATAAACCGGGTAAGGACCCTTCTTTAGCTGACAACTATCACCCAATAAGTCTATTATCCTGTTTAGGAAAGTTGTTTGAGCGAATTCTGCTCAACCGACTGGCTGAATTCCTTTCAAATCACCCTATTCTACCTGAGTCACAATTCGGATTCAGACGAAAAAGATCAACTCAGCATCAAGTCCTCAGAGTAGTGGAGAATATTGCTGAGGCACTCAACAAAAAAGAAACTGTTGCTGCCGTCTTTCTGGACGTGGTCAAAGCTTTTGACCGCGTCTGGATGGACGGCCTCATCTATAAACTGATCACAATTGGAATTCCTTCGGGCCTTACCCATATCCTTCAATCTTATCTTTCAGATAGAACCTTCCAGGTTCACATTAAATCCTGTTTCCACAAAGAGAGTGGTGGCCGCTGGAGTCCCACAAGGCTCTCTCCTAGGCCCCACTCTCTTCTCATTGTACCTTTTTGACATTCATTCTTTTGACCGGATTATCATTGCTCAGTATGCACTCATCTCCCCTTCTTTGGGAGTTGAGTATGCAACAATAAGACTTCAAAATTGCTTGAATGAGTTAGACTCATGGTACGATAACTGGAAGATGAAAATAAACACAGATAAGAGTAACGCCATACTCTTTAGTGGCAGGAGGATTAATAACTCTCAAACCTTACTCTTTATGAATGAAGACATCAGATGGCAAGATACTGTGAAATACCTTGGAGTCACCTTGCATAAGAAACTCAAGTGGGATCCATACATTCATGGGATCATCACTAAGATGAATCCCGTCAGATGTCAGCTGGGACCTCTTCTCAGACGAAATTCCGTCTTGTCCATTGACCACAAGCTTTTGCTATACGACATGGTCATACGTCCCATCATATCATATGCTTCCCCTATTTGGGCGAACACTACTTCTACCAATATCCACAAGAGTCAGGTCTTGCAGAAGAAGATCTTGAGATGTGTGGTCGATGCCCCATGGTTTGTAACTAACAGACAAATCCATAAAGATCTGGGTATCGACCATATTTACTCTTATATTAAGTTTCTTTCACGTGGCTTTTTTGAGTCAGTTCAAAGCAATCCACATGAAATCATATCCTGCTTGCTTGACTACAACCATGAAGTCATGAATAGTTACAAGAGGCCTAAAATGATGGCTTTCAGCAAAGATAGTCATCCATTTTAGATCTCTTGTGCATCCTTACTACTTTTATATTGATTTTTATTGCCCTTCGGGGCACACCACTGGTGATTTAAAATTTTATTTGTTTTTACACTGATGTCAACTAGGCACATGTTCAGATGGAGGAGGTTAGGGGGTACCCAAGTACCTGGTACTCTGATAATTATTTACCGATCTACGATCTACTACTTCTGTATGAAGATTTTCAGAACATTAGATATGAAAATATAAAATGTGTTAAACATTTGGTCTATAAGATAATGTTAATAATACATTTTAACACCGATAGATGTGTGTTCTTTGGGATTTGCAACTTAAAGGTCTATGGTTCGATCCCAGCCGATGTTATTATAGTATTTTTCAGTCACTCTTTTTTATAACTCATTTATTACCTATCGCTTTTTACAATTCGTTGTAAAGTAAATTAACACATGTAATAAAATTTCAGTTTATTTGAAGCGACTATATTTACTGTTGCATTCTGCTAATACTGGGTATAGGTGAAAAACTGCCTTGATGCGAACAGGATCCGAAACCAAAACCTGCTAATAATATATCAGGTACTCTAACCGCTGAGCTAGCGGTTACTAATCAGGATTTGTCCTGTTGCAGTTAGGTCTCATGTATATGTTATGATTGCAGATAGTCTCCATTTATCGGGGCTATTTAATGCTCATGCACAACCTAATGATCGTTGTGAATCAAAAGAAGATGACTATGGATGGCATAGATCAGGCATATCAAACTCGTTAACCACCGAGGGCCATATTAAGTATTATATATTAAATCGCGGGCCGCAAAACAAAAAAAAAAACCAGATGAAAATTGTTATGTGCAAACTAGACTAGAACGCAGTATTCGTTCACTGACTGCTAACGAATAGCTTCCGACTCTACTGGCATTTCGTGACTCATTGCCATGCGCAAAGTACGTACATTTGAATGACCTCGAGACATGTGTCGAGAGCGTCGGTGAGATGTGTCGGAGAGATGTCGTCAGATGAGATGTGTCGGAGCCCGATCGTAGAATTGCTCATATCATGAAATGCCACTATTTCATGAAATGATCGGGCATTTCATGATATGAGCAATTCTTCGATCGGGCTCCGACATATACATTTATGTGCAATAGTTTTCCTTAAATATAAATGGAAATGTTTTCTGAAATACGTTTATTTAATTCATGTATCATGTACCTACTTATAATTTTAATTAAAGAATCCAGTGTTATCAAAAGTTAAATAAACGTATTGGTTATCAATCTTGGCGGGCCGCAGAATAGTTCCCAGCGGGCCGCGTGTTTGACATGCCTGGCATAGATGAAGATGGTTTTGGAGAAAAAACAGCTGGATCGCTTGGTGTGCTTCTGGTGTTGTGCCTGAACCTTAAAGAGCTCCGACAAATGGGGACTTTATCTGCAATCATAATTTCTACTTGAAACTGGGGAATGAGCAACAGTAATTGCAACAAGACAAATCCTGATTAGTGATCATCCTTTGTAGAGTAGCTCTTCCTAGAGTAGTTCAGCGGTCAGGGCAACTGACATGTTATCAGGAGGTCGTGGGTTCGGTTCGCATTCGGCTCAACACAATTTATAGCCAGTGTATCCAGTATAGCAGAATACAGCAACAAGGATAGTGTTTTCAAATAAACCTAATGAATTAAAAGGTGATATGTAATAACATATATAGCAAATTAAATATAACCAAAATAGATAACTTTTCAAGCGATAATTTACGACGAGTAATTCGGTTTAAAAAAGTAAATATAAATTTACAGTCGGAACGAGGTCAAAAAGTACTAAACCTGTATATTAGACATAATTTTCCCCAATAGCTTTTTAAAAACACCACTAGAACGGAAAGGAAAAAAATACATATATAAGTAATTGTTACAATGGAAGGATAAAATATTAAATTGAAGTAGAAAGAGCAAGAGTACCTTTTCGAGTTTTTTTTCTTGTTCTGAAACTTTTCTTTTTAATACTGCGTTTTGAGAATAGCTGAAAAACGAATATATGCATTACGAAACGTCTTTTTAGTCCTATTTAGTTCAATATCAGACGTCTACCCAATTTTTATCCGGGCCTTATCTACAGAATCAAAGTTTCCCACCTGGGGCGGGGGTGGCTCAGTCGGTAGCGCTCCAGGCTCGTAATCTGTAGTTCCCAGGTTCGAGTCCCAGCTGGGTCAGCGTTGAGATTTATCTCCGCAAAATTCCCCGCCCTGCCCACGGTCAGTAGGGGACACCGATGGGCTTGGAAAGGCCGCCGTCCGTCGGATGAAACGTTAAGCCGTGGCCCCGTGTGCGGGAGAGCCATACCCTGTGCACCTTAAAGAACACGCTGGATGGCCTTGACGGGAGGCTACCATCTGTCTCCCAACAGCTGTTCCAGTGGGTCCCCTCCCCCAACCTTCTGAGCCTTCGGGGTCCTTGTGACCTGGCCATTTAGCCCATGGTGTGTAAAAAAGTGCCGCTCAGAGGTAAAACAACCCAAAGTTTCCCACCAAAAAATTTAGTCACGAGCAGCCACTTGGTTGTTCTTCCTAGTGAGTGTGTCCACATGAGGCGGACCAAAGATGGGATTTTTGTCTTCTTAGGGATACAAGTGAAGGCTTTATTATCGTAGATGCTAGATATGCAAATAAAGGCTCAATTATCGTAGCTCTGCCTAGGTATGCAATGAAGGCTCAATTATCGTAATTTTTCCTAGTTTCCCAAACGAAGGCTTTATTATTGTAGCTCTTCCCAGGTGTGCAAATAAGGCTCTATTATCGTAGCTTTTCCTAAGTAGGCAAGTGAAGGTTCTATTATCGTAGATCTTTCTAGATATGCAAATGAAAGCTCTATTATATTAGCTCTTCCTACTTATGCAAATGAAAGCTCTATTATATTAGCTCTTCCTACTTATGCAAATGAAAGCTTTGTTATCACAGATCTTCCTAGGTGTGTTCAGACGGTTCACCAATCAAGGCTCTGTTATCTTATCTTCCTAGTTATGCAAATGAAGGTTTCATTATCGTAGTTCTTCCTAAGTATGCAAATGAAGGCACTATTATCGTAGCTCTTAGGTATGCAAATGAAGACTCTATTATCGTAGCTCATCTTACGGTATGCAAGTGAAGGCTCTATTATCTTAGCTCTCTTTAGTTATGCAAATGAAGGCTTTATTATCATAGATCTTTCTAGATATGCAAATGAAGGCTATATTATCATAGCTCTTCCTAGGTATGCAAATGAAGGTTCTATTATCTTAGCTCTTCCTAGGTATCCAAATGAAGACTCTTTATCGTAGCTCTTCTTAGGTATGCAAATTAAGGCTCTGTATCAATTAAGGCTTGTTCCTGTGAGTAACTTGCGGAATGTGAAGGGTTGGGTTGTTTTACATCTGAGCGGCACTTTTTTGGCAAACAATGGGCTAAATGGCCAGGTCACAAGGACCGCGAAGGCTCAGAGAAGGTTGGGGGAGGGGACCCAATGGAACAGCTGTTGGAAGACAGATGGTAGCCTCCCGTCAAAGCCACCCAGCGTGTTCTTTAACGTGCACAGGGTACGGCTCTCCCGCACACGGGGCCACAGCTTAACGTCCCATCCGATGAACGGCGGCTTTTCCAAGCCCATCTGTGTTCCCTTCTGACCGTGGGCAGGGCGGTGAGCAATGTGAAGGAAAATTCAGTCGTCTTCCCTGGTCACCTAATTTGAATCTTTTTTTTTCACATTCACTAAGAATCACTCGGGCTTCTCGCGACCTCCCCAATTCCTGAAGCCTTGCTTTCTGAGTTTTAGTTGATAATAAAGGTCTTCAATAGAGTACCGACTACCGAATCGGAAATATCTGAGTTTACCGCTCATTGCTCGTGTTAATGATCTCGGCTTTTGTTGAAAACAGTAACCATTTCGTAGACAGCTGAACATTAATTTGATCTCGCATGCTCTATAATGTTCTATGGTACTTTATCTACATTTATTGGATGTCTTCCACAATTACTCCTATCAGAATTGGGTTGGGTTGTTTTACCTCTGAGCGGCACTTTTTTGCACACCATGGGCTAAATGGCCAGGTCACATGGACCCCGAAGGCTCAGAGAAGGTTGGGGGAGGGGACCCACTGGAACAGCTATTGGGAGACAGATGGTAGCCTCCCGTCAAGGCCATCCAGCGTGTTCTTTAACGTGCACAGGGTATGAGCTCTCCCGCACACGGGGCCACGGCTTAACGTCCCATCCGACGGACGGCGGCCTTTCCAAGCCCATCGGTGTCCCCTACTGACCGTGGGCAGGGCGGGGAATTTTTCGGAGATAAATCTCGACGCTGACCCAGCTGGGACTCGAACCTGGGAACTACAGATTACGAGCCTGGCGCACTACTGACTGAGCCACCCTCGCCCCATGTCAGAATTGGAGACTCCGTGTGTTATCTTCTCTGATTGCCTTAGTTTTGGCTTATGGTTGCCTCAACCCGTCGAGGCAACCTTTTCAGAAGTCGGCTATATCACGTCATTCTCATCTCATGGTCAAGGCTTGCCAGTGGCTGCGCTGTTTATATTTAAGTCAGCTCAGAGATCTCGTGATAATGCCATGTAACCTTCTCCGTCGCATATCTGTGCTTTTGCATCGCAATTATAGTAAATAAAACACGGTTTATAATATTTTAACCAGGCAGTGCAGGTGATAATCTATCTGTCAGTGCCTATGTCTGAGCTCCATATGTTAGAATGCAATTTTGTGAATCATTCGCTCTTGATATATTTCTTGTCTATATCAGCATTCTTATTGCCTTCTTTTCCTGTTGCTTTCTTGTTCTCACTTCTTCCATGGATGTGCCATCCTCCTTGGCGATAAACCGCAGATTCTTAAACCTGTTTATCTTTCTCATCATGTCTCCATCCACCTCATGATCACTATCATTTGCTCCCAGATATTTTGTTGTTGTTTTTTCAAAATTTATGTTTTTAATCTTTTTGTATATTTTTCTTTTAAATTCCTCAACGTATATTCTAGTCACATTCATCCTGAGCAACTATTATTTGATCATTCGGAAAAAAAATAAAGAGAAGATAAGGTCTTTCGAGATTCGGTGTACCAATTCCTTCACATTTTTTTTTTCCATTCTTTCATATCTTTTCAATAGGTGACCTGTAACACTTCAAGCAGTCAATACCTTATTAATTCTTCTTTTATTACCACTCCTTTTAGTGCACTTCATATGCTTTTTACCCTTAAATCTACAAAAGCTTTATGTATCTCCTTATTTCACCCTATTGTCTTTCATATTAACTGCCTAATTATGAAGATATTGTCAACAGAAGAATTCCATTCGCAAACTCATTCTGTTCCTTCACTCTATTACCTTCATTTTCTTTCTTATCTCTGATTATCCTTCTTGCAATTCTCGTAATACTGTTTTTTACACAAATTTCTCTATAATTCTTTTTTTTTTACCATATCTTCTGGTATAACACTTTCCACAAAACTTCCCACTATCGACAAAAAATGTTTCAAGTAAAAAAGATCGGGTGTAAATTTTAGCTATTTTTACTCTTGGTTAGAGACTATATTTGTTAAGTAGTTTACAAAAAATATACAATGATTATCGTGTCCCAAGCAGAACTCATTTTTTTGACAAGTGAAATATTTGAACTGATAGAGTATTTTTATTTCTTGATTATTCTTGTTATTTTGTTAGATCTATCTGTGATCTTGGACAATTTGTTAAAGAGATGGTTTGTTGGTTAGGAACACTGTATTTTATGATATTGCACTTGCTATAAAGCACATTTCATAAATGTGTGATCAACAAGATGATGGAAGTCGGCTCGCTGTGATGTTTATATAGGAAAGTCCGAGCATTCAGAGTTAGAGGTGTGAAATATTACTCCCCGCTTGTTACGGTCGCTGTTTGTGCGACGCAGTCGATAGAGCAAGTGAATATTCTCGGGGCAATTAGCGGCTGAGGAAATAATTTTGATATGTTATGGGCAGATTCGTACTGGACGTCCCAAGAGGAAGAGCAAGTGACTTTCCGCGGTGGTCGCGCAGTTCGATCGGATTTGAGAGGCAAGATCTCAGAGTAAGGTTTTATCGATCTCAACTCTAGTTAGTAAAATAGTCTGTGTAACTAAATGCATCAGGTAGTCTGTGTGACTAAACACATCAGGTAGTCTGTGTGACTAATAAGACTGTGTCTGTATAATATGCGGTTAGTAAACGGTCTGTGTGACCAATTAAGTTTATCTCGATACTCTGTGCGACTAAGTTATTCAATTAGACTGTGCGGCTGAATTATCAAAAAAGTCTATGCGATTGCATGATCTGGTAGGTCAGCACTAAGGAGAGATAGATGGTTGACTTCAAGAGGCGTATCCCAGCAACAGGATGGATGGCACTGACTGTTAAAGAAAGAATAAATTCAATTTGTTAAGTTTTTCATTAACTATCTTCCGAATTATTCATCAGTCAAAGGAGATTGTGTTGTTTGGATTTATTACATCGATTCCCCTCTAGAAGGCGGATTCCGTCACAGTATCTGTGACTGACTCAACACTCTCTGACACAGGCATCGTATTGTCCCAATAATTGGTTGCCACTTGCCACAATACCGACATCACACTAAATAAGGGACAAGGGACTTCACATTATGGAGTGGTTCTGCCAGAATTTGTCTCGGTGAAGAACAAGTAGAGGTCAGGGACATTCACAACGATAGTCTTGTTTCTCTTACAACAGAACAACTCTCTTAGAACAGAATACACAACAACCTATTAGAAGATCGGGAGGTTTTGTTTTTGTGATGTTCATGATAAGAATTACAAAGCAAGCATGGGAAAAATAGTTTTTTTTACGACAAATACATAAAACAAAAAAAAAAAAAAATACCCCCTCAAGCAGCTGCTTGCCACAGAGGTCTGACAGGAGCCTGTCAGTTTAATATGCCATAGTAGAAGGTCTGAGAGGATGGCAGGACCTCAGCAGAAAAACGACACAAACAGCCATGCCTTATCCGGGCTCGGAACCCAGGTCCCTTAGATTAGTAGCCAAGCGCGCTAACCACTCGGCCACGGGACGGCTTAAAACAAACAGAAACACGAAATTATCTATTCCACCAGGTAATTCTTCTCAAACAAAAATATCCCACGACTTCAACTACACATGTGTTTTTCTTTAACTGTTTATGTAACGTTCATAAACTGGAAAAAAACAAACTGAAACGCTGGCCTTTAAGAAAAACATTTTGTTTAATCGGCTTGTATTCCACTTTTAATGCCTGTGTACAGACGTGAACTAATCCTTTGTCGTTCACATCATTTTGCCAAAGGGATAATGTTTATTTTTGTGCGCCCAGCATCTTAACGCCTTTGTTGCGAATGTCAGTGGCATTTATGCACACATTTCTGTTGATCGGAAGATTTGCTGCGTGTCGTGAATGCTGAAGACTCAAGACTCCTTTGACAGGATGAGAGACAGTCGCAGTCACCTAGCAACACATAAAGATGGTTCGGGGGCCATTCTTTAACTTCGTAATAAGTCTCGAGAGTTTACGTTCAACTTCATCCTCCTTTACAAGAAAACCGAGACCGATCGGAACTCAATTTCACAGTGTTACAAGTAACTTGCATTTTGCACTTTAACGTCGTTATTTTCTCTCTGCTTTTCGGGTATGTGTTTGACAAGAATCTACTCGTCCTACACATCCTGTTTATTGTAGTCACGCTTTTTGTTTGCCGACCAAGTGTTACAACTTGAGAAAGTTGTGATAGGATCTGATGGGACTTGGCACTAATGCAGATCACGTCTAGGCTTACAATAGAACGCTTAGCATGAATACCACTGAGACGCAAAGCTCGCAAATTAAGAGCTCAATGCAGCTCAGCCATAGGGTATTGGATTTCAAACACTATGCGAATCCAAACTTTAGATAATGCAAAGCAAAACTTTGATAATACTGCATTAATCAAGTCGAACTGTTTCTCTTTTATCAAAATTATCTTAAAGATTTACTTTTTTTTCTGCGTGGAAATAATTCGTAGGGTTGTCATTCGAAACTGTTTTGGTGCTTTGGAATGTAAAGCAAATAAGTCGAATCAGTCTAATTGGAAACATGATGTACAATATGTAAGTTATGCTGCTAAACCTCGTCATGCAGGAAACCTGTTCTTAGTGGGAAGTGGAGGAGGGGGGGGGGTCACTAATGGAGCCCATTTGGTCCTTCAACCACACCCACCTAATGTTTAGATAATGATTCTTTGCAAGCATTAGACAGCAATACGTATTCATACATGAGTTAAAACTAAGGAGCGGCTAGTTCCTATCTTTCATTGAAACTCTTAAGTTATTCTGTTCGATGATCTAATAGTCAGCAGTTTAAATGCCTAGACTTCGCTTCCAACTGAAGGTTGCAAAAAAATTGGTATTTATTTCCAATGGTGACTCGTTTTGTTTGTGACTAACTCAAAGCATACTTTTTTTTTAAAAAGTAGTGTCACAAAATAAATACATACTAATATAAATTATTAATTATTAATTTATATAAGTCATAAACAGAATTACGTATCAGAGGACTGCGAAAACTTAATGTGGTGTTATCTACAATAACTCCCAATATTTATACAATATTTCTCCCAATAGTAGCGATGTGCGATTATTATTTCAAATATTGAAACGTGTGCTTCTATTAGATTAGTGTATGCAACAAATCATGGGTTGTATCGTTCTTCTACCATTGAGTGATATCTTTTACACACGATGGGCTAAATGGCTAACCTCAAGGGATCAGAGATAGGTAGGGGATCCACTGGGCAGAAGTATTTAAAAATTGGCATTTTTTTATGACGCTTCAAAATTAGCTTTGGTCATTCCAATCGGTAAACTGGAAACGAAAAGAACATGCTAAATTATAGGGCGATTTCCACGTTGCCAATTTTATTCCGATGTTTTAGGGGAAAAAAATCAAAAGTAGACTTTTGGATTTTTACGAAAAAAATCGGTATGGCTTCAATGAAAATAGAAATACAAAGCAAGAAGTATTAGATATGACAGAAAAAAATCTTTAATTGTAAACGATAATAAAAAAATTATCGCTATGATTATTGATATTCAAAAAGCCTTTGCTTCTGTAGATCATGGTTTATTATTGAATAAATTATTTCTCAAGTGGCATTAGATGAAAGGTTATGATGGGTTTTTAATTTTTTGAAAAACAGGAAACAAGATGTTGAAATTCAACATGAATTAAGCAATTAGTAATTACTTCGCCATAAAGAAAGGTGTCCCCTAAGGTTTTGTATTGGGACACATTTTATTTTTTTAACGACTTTTGCGGTTTGGATTTAAGAGATTGCTCACTTGCTTTCCTGATGATGCAACAATTGTGTGCAGAGTAACTTGTGTGGAAAATCTGAAAGTTACATTCAGCTAGATTTAAAATTAATCCATAATGGTTTAATATAAAAGAAATATTCCCTCTTACAGCTGCCTGTCAGTTTATATGCTATAGATATAAGCTATCTACCAACATACAAAACACCTAAATTAATTTATTTTCAATTAGCGGAGTCATGCAGTATTAGATATTAAATGTAATAATTTGGATTGCGATATAGTAAAGAATTGTATATGTCCAATTATAGAACGAGTTTATACATATATATATATATTGGAGTTTACTTGGTTGAACTATAATCTAAAAAAGGTAAAACCCATAAAGATACTATTATCAAAAAATTAAGATATATTCTATATAGGTTATACCAACTGAAACAAATTATGGCAAAAACTTCTCTAATAACTCTATATTATACTTGGGTATATTCTACAATACAATATAGTATTTGTAGCTGGAGGGGGGGAGGCTGATACAAAAATAATTTACACAATGCGATTTTCATATATAAAAACATTATAAATTAATTTTCAGTCTGCATTCTTACTGCAATATAACTTCTGTAGATCCGTCGATAATAATCATTCTTTTACTATATTCGTTAAACTTATTCATATATAATTTTTATATTTTTATTCCTAAATCAGCAATGGCTAACAACTTTTGTGGCACCTTATTACTCAAGGCGAGGTGATCATTTATTTCTTTCGCCTTTACCGCATAAAAATATATTGAAAAGGCGTTTTGCATTTATAGCTCCAAAAATATTTAAGTCTGGATATTAGTAAGAACGAAAAAAGATTGTAGCGTGATTTAAAAAGGAAATTCAGAAGTTTGTGTTTTATACAGAAAATTTTGTAAATATAATAAGTTAATTGTTTCTCATTAAAATCTGATCGAATGCTTTCCAGCAGCGAAATGTTGCCTAAGTTTGAAAATATTAATCATGTATGGAAATCTGGACGGAATATTGTTGTTCCTTGGTATTCATATAGTAGTATCAAATTTTTTTTTTTGCGTTTTTCCTTTTTTCTTTTTCTCGTTTTATGTTTTTTTTCCTCAAAATGTTTTAAAAAAATCTTGTAACGTGATACTAATTGTTTAAACAAACTATGGTAATTGTAATATGATACGTAAATTCATAAGAGGAATAAGAAATAAAGGCTATTAGTAGTAGTAGTTATATAATAGCCAACCCTTCACCATCCGATTATCTTTTAACCAGCTAAGAGTCAGTTAACAGTCAAATTTGTCGGATCTGTGGCATAAAGAGTTACGCTTTCCAGCCTCCTGAAAGGCAATATCATAAATATCTTAGGGGAAAAAAAACTGGTAGATAGGATCGGAAAACCACCCCCATTTAAGCCTGTTTTTAGTAAGATTTAAAAATAGTAGTTTCGCTTCAATTTTTTTATCCGTATTAATGTATACCAAAATGTTTCTTTAAAGGTTTTCGTCATGGAGGAAAGCAAATTATAGGCCTCGGAGAATAGCGTATTTGGAAAATATGTTTTTTTTATTGGGGGGGAAGTGTTTTTTTTTTTAAAAAAAGATTGAAACATAGGTAATTAATACGTGAATATTAAAGCATAAAAATGAAAAATAATATCCGAAACATACACGTTTGGAGTATTGTTCCCCCCCCCCCCCCCCCAAAAAAAAACCTTCCCTGGCTTCGAAGTTTCGGAAAAGAGAACATTAGATTATGTGAAAATAATAACATCAGCTTAACACTGTTAAAGCATTAACTCTCTTTGACGGCTGGTCAATGTGGATTGTTTCTCTGGATATAAGTTTTAAACTTTATTAATAATGTTTTTATTGTATTTTCTTTATCGTTTATAATAAACATGTAGAGTCAATGCTTTTCTCCATTATTATTAACTGTCGGCTCTAAGTGTTAATTTTCATAATAAGATTTCTAATACTTCAGTTATTCCAGAATACTTTTCACCATTTTCATTACTCAGTTAGAGATGTCGACAACCCGGCACCTTCAACTTCCTTTCAATAATCTATAATTCCACTGCAGATTTTTTTATCTAATGAAGCCATTTTGAAATCTTGTGGTAGCAAATGTTAAATTTACTTTCTTTACCCAGTGTTCGGAGAAAACAGGAAAAACAACTATACAAAGAAAAGAACTGTCTACAGGAAGCGTTTATTTATTATTGTTCATTACATACAGTCGCTCAAAAAAGTATCCGAACACTATAGTTGATTACAGAATTCAGAAAAAATATTTGGCAACGATTATTTTAGAAATTGTTGCCAGATATTTTTTCTGAATTCTGTAATCAACTAAGTTGGTGTTCGGATACTTTTCGGATACTTTTGGTGTTCGGATACTTTTTTGAGCGACTGTACATTTGAGTCTCTCGGTCGTTCATATGAAACAATTTGAAAATATATATTTTTTTTGCATAAAAACAAATTAAAAACATTGGTTGAGTACATAGATTGTAATAAATGAAGAAAAAATAAAAGTTTAATCTATTTATATTAATTCAAAATTTATTAAAGATAGGTAGTTCAAGTAAAAAGTTCAACAAAATTAAAAGACAAGATTTTCTGGTGTTTTTAATTAGATGGCTTTATAATTTGTACATTAGATTCTTTAATGTTTATTTTTATTAAGTTTTCAAAAAAAGTCTTGTCTTTATAAATGCCATTTTGAACAGTTTAATGTAAGATGATTAATTATTACCGGTATTTTACTACAGACAGAGTTATGAATTTATAATTTTCCAAACTTTTTATCTGGCTTATAATTTGATGCATACTGTGCAGAGAGAGCTTGCGTTTGTTTGGCCACATTACGTGTATGCATAACTACAAATTACCGAATGGGGTTATGAACATTGTGGTCAAAGGCATCATAAAAAGGGGGAACCTCAGGGTGCGGGGGGCTGATAATGCCAAACAGGACTTCGTTAAGATTCGCCGACACTTCCCAATTAGGGGTGGCTCAGTCGGTAGCGCGCCAGGCTCGTAATTTGTAGTTCTCAGGTTCGAGTCCCAGCTGGGTCAGAGTTGAGATTTATCTCCGCAAAATTTCCCCGCCCTGCCCACGGTCAGTAGTGGACACTTATGGGCTTGATAAAGGCCGCCGTCCGTCGGATGGGACGTTAAGCAGTGGCCCCGTGTGCGGGAGAGCCATACCCTGTGCACGTTAAAGAACACTCTGGATGGTCTTGACGGGAGGCTACCATCTGTCTCCCAACAGCTGTTCCAGTGGGTCCCCTCCCCCAACCTTCTCTGAGCCTTCGGGGTCTATGTGACCTGGCTATTTAGCCCATGGTGTGCAAAAAAGTGCCACTCAGGTAAAACAACCGAACCCAAATGGGGCAGAATAACTGAGGACAGACATGTTTGGGGAACTAAATTGTGTGGGGAAGATATACCTCCTTATTCCGTAGCTGCTCGAGAATTCTGTCTGTCTGTCTGTCTGTCTGTCTATATATATATGTGTAATTTGATAAGAAATAAAACCAAAAATAACGAAATGAATGGATAGACAGCAAATAAAACAAAGAGCTGCAGAATGTAAAATATTACTTAAATTTTATTTCATGTGCAATATTTTTTCAAAAAATTAAATTAAAATTTTAAAAAGGAAGATTAAAAATATTTATTCTTAAGTTGCATTTGTTTACGTACAGTGCTTGATAAAACATCTATGTTTAAAATTACCATTTTATTGGTGAAACTGTTCCTGCTATGTCTTTTCAGTGGGTGATTTTGGGGTGAAAATATGTTTCCTATTTCTTTAAAGAGAGTGGTACAATATTAACTAGGCTTATAATAAATAAAACTGAGAAAATGTTGAGCATGCATACATATCTGCCTTCGAAGTTTTATTGGGCAAATAAGTAAAACTCCTGCTGCAATGGCGGGAACTCATTCCGTTTCAGACTATTATTTTTTGAAGAAAATAAAAATAATTCTTGTTAATCCCGTCTGGAATAAGGACCCAATTTTCAAGAACGCACTTCAACCGTTAAGCAAGGATCAACTACATAATAGAAATCATTCAATTATATTTAGTGAACCTTCATTATGGATTTTAATACACAACTAAGCTTAATAGCACGTCACATCACACCAAAACCTTTGACCTATACGTCGTACCGGGACTCATCGACTGATTTTGACCACTGGTCGTTCGTACAATTTTAATACCTTTCGGCTGCGCGTAAGTTTGATCTGTGTTATGCAGGATCCACCACTTAAACTCCATAACACGAAATCGTTCCTCCTGTAGATAGCCAACACTTGGCTTCGAATTGATCCCTGTTTGACACCATCCTTAATAAGCCTCATTTCATGTAGGAAACGCCGAAAGTCCGTAGAGCATGCCATTGTTACGCGTCGCACGCAAATAGGCGACGACCAATGGGAACTCGCCTTGGCGTCAAGACATTGTTAGATCAACTCGCATCGAAGAAGCACGTTTGTCAACAAGTGATTTGAGAAGTTGAAAGAAAAAGCTGGTGTTTGTATTAAAAATTTGCCATTTATTTTCACAGTGGTTGGTTAATTTTCTCCATAATAAGTTCGTGCATCTCCAGTCGATGATCGATGGTATTAGCGCCACCTCGGGCAGCAAATCGTCGGCATCTTTGCAGCTAATTACTTGACTTTTTTTCTCTCCCACTCTGACACAAGGAAAGCCATTAGGTAATTAATATATTTTACTTATTTATTCCCATGCACATCGTGGATTTATTATGTATGATAATAGGAAATTATAGGTGTACCAGACAGGATGGAAAAGCTCTAATAACACAAAGTTCGTACTCCGCATGCAAAAGTGGCACTGAATTTTAATGTGGCCATACGACTGACTTCTGGAGTGTCAAGTAACGTCGGCGGGTGTTAAAGGGCAAATGAATAACCCAACTACACGAAGCTGCAATAAACTCTCCCGCAATTTGCATAGATATGGAGAAAGGGAAGTTGACTTTTTTTCAACGGTGCGATTCTTAACTTATTCTGCTGATAAGAAGCAGATTAGGTAAGGAGTCAAGGGAAAGAGAAAAGTAATAGCAAACTTCAGGCAATTAGGCAACAAGACACTTGGTATAGACTGCAACTGACTTAGAACAAAATCTGTTTACTTATCAAAAAACTGCTTTTTGTTTTTGCGAAAAAAATGCTCCTCAAAAATTACAGTTCGTTTTTTCTCCAATTGTTTCTGAAAATTCAATCACTTTGGTGATTCCATTTTTTCCTCCTCCGCTCCGTCTTCGGTGAAAAGGGGGCGCTGCTGAGCCTGGAAACATTGCCGTTTTGTCGAATGGAAATTTAAGCCGCGTTTCCATGTACAAGAAAGGCATATGATGTACACTTTACAGAAACACACTGGATAGACTTGAGTGACGACTTCCACCTCTCCTGAGCAGATCTATTCCTATCCAGCCCTAAACCTTTGGGATCAGTCAATTTGAGTATGAGAGTTTGGCTTATTAGTCTAAACATCAATCACTAAACCAAACAACTTATCCGTTATTCTGCAGATCTGAATTTGGCAGCCAATTTAAAATTCTGAATACCGCTAGTGACTACTCTATGTTTATTCATTATGTATTACGTTTTTGCCACCATTACCCATATTAAAAAAAAATAAAAATAAATACCCCCTCAAGCAGCTGCTTGCCACAGAGGTCTGACAGGAGCCTGTCAGTTTATATGCCAGAGTAGAAGATCTGAGAGTGTGGCAGGACCTCAGCAGGAAAACGACACATACATCCATGCCTTACCCGGGGCTCGAACCCAGGTCCCTTAGATCACTTGCCAAGCGCGCTAACCACTCAGCCATAGGACGGCTTACCCATATTAGTCTTCTCAAAAGAGTCTCTTCTTTAAGGGGGTAAAGGCACCCATCCCCCCCCTTAAATTCTACTCTGCACTACAGTATTTTCAATGTCAGTTGCAGGAAACATGTTTATCACTTGCTAACGTTTTTCGAAGAATTATTCAACTATATGGTCTCTTCAGTCAGTGATTTGTTCCGCTGATGTATGTACGTAAAGGCAACATGAAATATTAAAGAGCGATCCACTCTCTTCGGTACACATTCCAATATTCACACTACACATCTTTCAGCACGCATCACGAAAACAACTGATGGCATTATTATCCACTTTGCATTCTCTGTTTTTCTCCTTTAATGAAAGTGCCTTTGTAAAATTCCCACAACAGTTCGGCCGTTGCCTGCTGCAAAACCCGCGAGGTTAATAAACAAATGACTTTATTTTAAACGATTAGTTCTAATGGCTACACGAGTTTAATTGTCTTACAAGCAGAACTGATGTTTAGCCACCATTTGGTCTTCACTTAGCTATCCCACCACCAAACAAACGCTGCAGAGAAAACGACTCGGGCGAGGTAGTGAATGAACCTTTCACCCCCCCCCCCCCACACACACACAACCTCTCCCTTATCCCCCACCTCAAACACACACACCTCAACTTCTGCTCAACGTTGTGTGAAACCGGCCAACTCGTGCTCCTCGACTCCCATTGCTTCTCAGTCTGTGCCACTTTGTCGAGCTGCTGGGCCGAAGGATTAACATTCCGCTTGCATGCTTAAACCGTAGGAAGTAGGCACCAGTGGCGCAACAAAGGGGCGAGATTAGATCTCTCAATATTATCACTGTTTACCTTTGGCTTCCAGGGTGGGGAGGAGAAGTGGGGTGGGGAAACAGCAGCAGCAACATCCAACACAGCAGCTGCTAGGACTCGGCTGAGTCAGCAGGAGGAACGATCAGACAAGGCGAAAAGCATGACTGCATCCTCATCACGTGCGGGGCTATGCCTTCGTCGTTGTCGCTTTGTCAACAGCGGTTTAGTCTTGGAATGCTGTTATGTCAGAAGGCTGAGGTTGATCAACAACAGTTGATCTCTGTAATGTTGATATAGTTCACGGCTAGAGGAGATGCGATGTTTTCATCTGTAATTTTACGACGAGAAACGTGTGTTTTAAATGGAATTTTTGTTCGGTGGCAATGAAGAATGTGTGTGTTTTTTTTAAATCATGCCTTTCTTCCTTTTCTAAGTGACGTATAGGAAAGAACACTTCTCTGAAAACTTTTTGATTCAATTTGAATGCTTCAAACTTCACCTCAAAAGAAAGACGTCAATTAACTTCTGCTTTTGCTTTGTTCTAGAGGTTCTAGTTTTTGACTGCACATGGCAAGGAGACGTGAGTTGAAATCTCAATCAAGTCCTAGATATTTAAGTTATTTTACTACGGTCGTCTGTCTTATAGAGAAATGAACTGATGGTGATTTCAACTAACATCTCTGGAATGCACGATGAGTTTGTTTTTTTAAATTCTCTTTCCTAATTTGAATCAAAAAGTGAATCTAATCCTAATTAAAAACCGTAGAAGAGTATTTCTTGTCGTTTTTGCTTTCAACAGAACAAAACCTGTGATATCATAAGCTAACCGGTTTGCAAAAGTTATTTATATCCATTGGAGCATTTCGTTATTATATTAGCAGATAGTCAAGTCAATTTTGTTAATGGATGCAGGAATTAAGGTCAACCTCAGTGGTCTGTAAGATGGAGGTTGCGACATCTTTCAGACTTTAATCGCTGAAGTTCGAAATCCATTGATCCTATTTAAAGACAGCATAAATAATGCTTAACGTTATTAATAATTGATGTTATTAAGCATTTAATTATTCTGCCTATAAACAAGTATGGTCGTCCCGTGGCCGAGTGGTTAGCGCGCTTGGCTACTGATCTAAGGGACCTGGGTTCGAGCCCCGGATAAGGCATGAATGTTCGTGTTGTTTTCTGCTGAGGTCCTGCCATCCTCTCAGATCTTCTACTCTGGCATATAAAGTGACAGGCTCCTGTCAGACCTCTGTGGCAAGCAGCTGCTTGAGGGGGTATTATTTATTTTTTTTTTTTTTATAAACAGGATGAGTGGATTCCAAACTTTAGCGATTTAAGTTTTAATCGACAATCGTCCCCGTGGATGAGTGGTTAGTGGCTTTCTCACTAATACCGAGGTCAGAGCAAAGATAAAATATGAATGTTTCCCTTTTGTTTTCTCATGCTTGAGGTCTCGCATTCCTCAGAGATCTTCCCTAAGAATTATTTTGATGAAAGCTCGTGACAAGCAGCTGATTGAACAGTTTTTTCAACTTCAACTTGTATTCTACTTGTTTTTTAATATGTACGGATATACATTGATTGCAATGCACTTTAGGGTTCAAGCTTTAGGTTATATTACTAGCTTTAGAAAATCAAATTTATAGTAAAATCGCGATTACTCAACTTTCGGTTATCCGATATCCGTAATAGCCTGCCAATTAAAAACATTCTCTGTATAAAATCGTATTATTATTATAACGCACTTTATTTTACAATATGAAATTTTGAGGAGAAATTGCGAAGCATTTAACTGCATAAATTCAGGCTTAATTCTATTAATAACTGAGGCGTTGCGAGGCTTTAAAACTATATTTATTCATTGATTTCATTTGCATTATAACATATATAGGTTATAACACCATCTATAGGAAAAAGAAGAGTACTAACACACAGAATGAAGTAGAAATACTTCTGGCTTCTGCAGGCCTTTTCGTACAGGGATATGTCCTCTCAGGGTAAATAGGTTACACTGTCTCAGTTATCGCTAACACAAGGGAGAGGTGGTTTTTGCACGTAATGAAAAACCTCTGACGGAATAATTTTGGTTGGGTTGGGTTGTTTTACCTCTGAGCGGCACTTTTTTTGCACACCATGGGCTAAATGGCCAGGTCACATGGACCCCGAAGGCTCAGAGAAGGTTGGGGGAGGGGACCCACTGGAACAACTGTTGGGAGACAGATGGTAGCCTCCCGTTAAGGCCATCCAGCGTGTTCTTTAACGTGCACAGGGTATGGCTCTCCCGCACACGGGGGCCACGGCTTAACGTCCCATCCAACGGACGGCGGCCTTTCCAAGCCCATCGGTGTCCCCTACTGACCGTGGGCAGGGCGGGAAATTTTGCGGAGATAAATCTCAACGCTGACTCAACTGGGAAACTCAATGTAACAAATATTTCGGTTATCCAGACGCAATCTCTGTTGCTAGGGCACATGATCCAGAATTTGTATTTGGAAAAGAATTGACTGATTTAGTATACTAGAGATTATTTTGAACTTCGCGATAAAATGTAACTGTAAACAGTTATAACTTCAACATCTCGGACCACTATCGAAGTTCTCACAGAACACAGTTTGAAAACTCAAGATTTATTCAATTGCTATTTAATTAAATTTGATGGATGATCGGAATATTACACTGTATACAAAACACAGCCTTTGTTTTATATCAGTTAATCGAACCAAGGAAAGAAAGTAATCTTGGTGTTTTAACAATGACTTATTACTGAACGATTATTCTCTTAGCCTTTTGTTACATGCATAAAATTTTGAATAGTTTAAAAGAAAATAGCAAAAAATTAGAAACAAAATATTTAAAATGATGTTTTAACGAAAATATTTAAAAATAGAAAAGAGTAAATAAGCAATAAAGTTTATAAAATTACTTAAAGATAAAATGAAATTTTTGAATTAAACCTGCTTTATGTTTGGTTAAGTTATGGCTCATTAAGTATTATTAACCTTCAGCTATTAGATCGTTGAGCGTTTAGGGTTTGCTGCCACACGTTTCACCCACGATTATAGAATAACTGTTTTCGTTATAACACCATCTATAGGAAAAAGAAGAGTACTAAAAGCATGGACGTCCTTAGTGGAAACTTAAAACTATATTTTAGGCTTTTAATTATCAAAGTCGTTCTCCCATCCTCTTCATACTAGCCAAATTATATTTCTTTTAATTTAATTACGTGTTCTTCTGCTCCTAACAGCTGCCCAGGGATTCACAATCTCAAAGGCTATTCTGGGGGATTGGAGGGGAGGAGTTGGCTCAGTCGATAGCGCGCCAGGAAACGTAATCTGTAGTTCCCAGGTTCGAGTCCTAGTTGTGTCAGCTTTGAGATTTATTTCCCTAAAACCACCACTGTGCTTTCAGTCAATAGCGGATACAGATGGGCTTGGAAGGGCCAACGGCCAATCGAGAGAGGCCGCCCTGTGTGAGGTAAAGCCATACCCTGTGCATGTTAAAGAACACGCTGGAATGTCTTGACAGGTGGCTATCATCCGTATCCTAACAGCTGTCCAGTGGGTCCTCTTCCCCAACCTTCTCTGAGCCCCTGGGTAGGTCCTTGTAACCTTGCAATTCAATCCATTGTGTGCAAAAAAAGTGTTGCTCAGAGGTAAAACAACCCTGTTATGCGAAATGGGATTATTGTGACCTGGCCATACATGCCATGGGTATTCGTCTTTGTGGAAACTTAAAACTATATTTCAGTCAGTTAACATATAGGTATCGCCTATACATGCCCATTTCTTTGCAAAAAGGAGAACAGCACTCAAGGAAAATATTGTCGTAACCTCATACGCATTATGGAAAAAGTCTAATAGCCATGGCATTTTTCCATAAATCTCTCGTTCCGAAATCTATTTCAGGAACTCGCTATTGCCTCCCAAGCATAAAGATTTCTACACCTTATTATCAGAAATGAAGAATTAGCTGGGCAAAATGACGTATAAATCAAGGACATCGTGCTAGGTGCTCTTACCTAATTATTTATCAGATTGTTGTCATTTCTTCATATACTACACAGACTTCACACTACTGAAACTGTATCGCCTATACATAAGATCTCTATACGTATATAAGATTGGGTTGTTTTACCTATGAGCGGCACTTTTTTTGCACATAATGGGCTAAATAGCCAAGTCACAAGGACCCCGAAGGTTAAGAGAAGCTTGGGGGAAGGGACCCACTGGAACGCTGTTGGGAGACAGATGGTAGTCTACCGTTAAGGTCATCCAGCGTGTTCTTCAACGTGAACAGAATACTCCCGCACACGGGACCACGGCTTAACATTCCACGCGACGGTCGACCGCATCTTGAAGCCTATCGGTGTCCCTTACTGACTGTGAGCAGGGCGGGGAGTTTTGAAGAGATAAATCTCAACGCTGACCCAGATGGGACTCGAATCTCGAAACTGTAGATTACGAGTCTGGCGCTCAACCTACTAAGTGACCCCCCCCCCCCCTATATATATATATATACACTCTGTTCATATTTTATTAAGGAAAAATGTTATATCGGTAGGGAATCTTATTTAGAGCTCGATAACTTCTTAAATAAGACCTTTATATAAAATTGTGATGGAAATAAACAAATAGCTCAATCAAATTATTTTCATATGTTGATTTTCAAGGGGAGTGGGGCATGACCACCCCCCACTCCTCCAAGCTCTAACTTTCAAAATACTGGTAACTAAAATGTTGATGAAAAAATTATATTCATTACAAACATTTTTCGAAATTTCTGAAACACCATTAAAACGGAGGGAAAGACCTTGATACTGGAACGGAGATGCAGCTCCATCTAAAGCCCCCCCCCCCCCCTTTAATTTTTCTGGATCTGATCGTACTTTCGTCATTTAAAAAACTGAATCATTTTAGCATTCTATTCCTTCCGCGAAAATTTGAAGAAAATCGAAATAATCGTAAGCAAGTGTTAAAAATGCGCTTTTTTTTAGCAAACTTTTCATGTAACTGCTATTGTTTTGTTTTCAGCTGTTCGATTTAACTTTTAAAATCTCAACTATTAACACTACCAATGTTGTTGTTAAAAGTTTCAGTTTCCATAACTCTTGAAATATTTAACAAAAATTTCAAAAATTGGAATTCAGATAAATATTAATTATATTCATTGTCACAACTTTATCTTAGTCATATTTTCCCACAAAAAGTTTATTTGGGAAGTTCTGAATCTGCCTTCTAATGACTTAAAACGTGTCGAATTCTAATAACGTAATCACTGATGAGCAGGGCTGGATCTAGAAAAGAATCGATGGGGGGGGGGAGGAGTGTAGATTTCCGTTGCTTGAATATGATTGAATGATGCAATCCGATGTTCCACTATACAGCACAGTACAGTCGCTCAAAAAAGTATCCAAACATTATGGTTGATTACAGAATTCAGAAAAAATATCGGCAACGATTTTTTTTTAGAAATTAGTGATCTGGCAACCTTCGTGTCAAAGGTTGCCAGATCACTAATTTCTAAAAAAAATCGTTGCCAGATATTTTTTCTGAATTCTGTAATCAACCACAGTGTTCGGATATTTTTTAATATATATAATGCGTATGAATATATAATGCAATGAATATGGAGCGTGTGCAGTTACATTCACAGCAAACTGGAGCGGTTGCGGTTAATGTTCACAGCACATTGGATCGTGTGAGCTCACAAAGACCTAGATCGTGTGGGCTCACTCACGGAAATATTGAGCGTGTGCAGTTACCGTTCACAGCAAACTGGAGCGTGTGAAGTTACTGCACACGCTCCAGTTTGCTGTGAACGGTAACTGGAGCGTGTACAGTTGCTGTACACGGTCCAGATATTTTTCCTGAATTCTGTAATCACGTGACACGAAAGTTGCCAGATCACTAATTTCTAAAAAAAATCGTTGCCAGATATTTTTTCTGAATTCTGTAATCAACCATAGTGTTCGGATACTTTTTTGAGCGACTGTATTACATCATTTGGATGGCACCAGAAGCACCTTCGTGTGCTGGTTGAGGCCTATCGGCTGACAACGAAGCTGCAAAGCAGCTGAGAGAGTACCCATCGTCTGCATTACTTTATATTATCAGAATCTTCTGTTTATTCATATCTCTTATTTTGGTACTTTCGAATTCTGAGCCTTGTGTGCTGGTGGATGCCTATCAGAACGCTGACATTAAGGATCCGGAGTAGTTGGGAGAGTACCTATCGTCTACATTATTTTAACATTATCGAAATCAGTAAGTTCATTCATATCTCTAATTATGAAACTTTCGAATTTTAAACCGTGCCGATGATTTATTGCCAATATGGTTAGGTAGCATTATGGTCTAATTTTTACCGCAACTCTGTATATGAATGTGCCGAAAGTCTACCATTTTTAAGGGTAAATTAGAGCTCTTTTAATTTTAAAAACATCGTATTCGCTAAATATCATTTACTTAGGACAGATGTCCAAGTACGAAACTCTCGTGGATGGTTGGGTGAGGGGACCCACTTAACAGCTGTTGGGAAAAGGGTGTCAGCCTCCCGTCAAGGCCATCCAGCGTGTTCTTTAACGTTCGTGGGTGTATCTCTCCCATACACGGGAGCACGGCTTAACGTCCCAATCCGACGGACGGCGGAGATTTCAAGCCCAACAGTGACCCCTATTCACTGTAGGCAGGGCGGGGAGTTTGGCAGCGAATAATCTCTACACTTGCCCAGCTGGAACCCGAACCTGATAATTGCAGGTTACGAGCCTGGCACGCTACCAACTGAGCTTTCCCAGATTTCCGTTGCAATATAACATTTCCGCCCTCCATTTTAAAGGTGTTTAGAAAAATTCTTGCATTTCTACCTTGGTGTGACCCTACATGAAAAGATTACCGAAATGAACATTTCTCAAGCATCGACCACGTCAAATCTGAGTCTGCGCAAATGATTCTTCAATTGCCAGGTTTCAGATTTTCCAAAATAAAATCGTCAGGACAATAGCGGGTTGGGTTGTTTTACCTCTGAGCGGCACTTTTTTGTACACAAAGGGCTAAATGGCCAGGTCACATGGACCCCGAAGGCTCATAGAAGGTTGGGGGAGGGGACCCACTAGAACAGCTGTTGGGAGACAGATGGTAGCCTCCCGTCAAGGCCATCCAGCGTGTTCTTTAACGTGCACAGGGTATGGCTCTCCCGCACACGAGGCCACGGCTTAACGTCCCATCCGACGGACGGCGGCCTTTCCAAGCCCATCGGTGTCCCCTACTGACCGTGGGCAGGGCGGGGAATTTTGCGGAGATAAATCTCAACGCTGACCCAGCTGGGACTCGAACCTGGGAACTACAGATTACGAGCCTGGCACGCTACCGACTGAGCCACCCCCGCCCCGGAAGCATGGAGAGGGGACTCACAAATCTGACATTTAGGTACGAAAATAAGAATACACAGAAGTGAGCCGTGCCGGGTACAGTTTAGCTTGTATTATAAATAACTCGTTGAACCCTTTTACTCCAATCGCGGACTCCTAGGGTTCACATTACAGGGAACCACAGATATAGGTGATTCAGTTTCAATAAGAACCAATATAATTTAAATAGTGCCCTATTATTCCTGTCACTGTCAAGTAAGACTTTTTTTTTCTAGCTCGAATCCAAGTTTCGCTTGACCAAACACACATAGAAGTGCTTCTTCGTGCAAAGACTATTGTTTTCTCGTCATCTGACACCACAACGTAACTGATAACAGTCCATTCTGCTCCCACTTCCAAGAAGAAAATTATTTACTCAGCAAACAAACTGCTACAAAGCAAGCTGACAGATAAATGGGCAGAACAGTTGTTCGACGTAGAACCAGGATAGCCAGAGGAACAAATAAACGATTAGGACCACGCATAGCGCTAGATTTAGCCAATCCATGGACAGGAAGGCATGAAATATTCCGCAGCTGATAGATGAGAACCGCTGCGACATTAATCAAATATTAATTCACGGCCCTTGCACTAATAGTTCGTGAGAAGACAGGCCACGTTACGAGGGCATCCACTAAATGTCGCCAGGTGAAAGAAGAGGAAGCGCTCGTGCATCTCGGAACAAGGACGAGTTTTCAGAGAACATGTCGCTTTTGACGACAGCAGCATGACTAAACAGCGTCATTTTGTCATCCTGCATTCTTCATCACGTGCCGTATTAATGGCCCGTACCCGTGGTGCCACGAGGAATGCGAACTATCAATACTTTGCTTAATAGCTCGAGACCTTCATGCCCTGAGCTACGAGGCGGATAGAGCGTGCAAAAACGAGTTAAACTACGATCAGAGTAATTTTTTTCCTTTTGTCTTAAGGACGTGAGAGTAAGGGCAATTAGTGAAGTTGAATACTTTTCATTATACGATTAAAATACTGTGCGTCTCCGGTTGGGTCCTGGCGTGAATAAATTGGCAAGGAAGGGAAGAAGTATATTGAACTTTTTCTCTGTAACTATAGTATTACGTTCGGTTATGATAGAGTTGGGTTATAATAATAATAATCTTTATTTTATTCCGCCAGTCAATACAATATACATTTACATAGCATAATTATCTAATAACAATTAATATATACATGAAAAAATTGAGAAGTGAAATAGCTGAGAAATATCAATTGCATCAGAAAAAGTAAATAACAATCATATTAAATATTGGTGTTTAATAGGAAGGGGTGTTTAATAGGAAAGGCGAAACAAAAAAGGAGAGCATAGTAAGCTGACGCTTATTTTTAGTTAATGCTCCCTATTTCCTTTAAAGTTCAATTATGACAACAGTAAAGTATACAATAATTCAAATAGCACAATAATTCAATAGTATAAAAGGTCAAATGGTTATGAGACATATTACACTGATACATAGAAGAAGGTTCATTGCTTTGTAAGTAGAAACGTTCTACATTTGATTTTAAATAATTTTAAAGATTTTGCATTTTTAACATCATCAGGAAATTCAGACCAAATTTTTATTGCATTGTATTTGATAGATCTCTGCCCAATTGACAATCGACACAAAGGTATACTCAGATCCTCTCTATGACGTGTTTCATAATTATGAAAATTCGAAAGACTCTGAAAATAGTCTTTAAATCTATCCAATTTAATCAATCTCATTGTAATCGAATACACAAAGTTTCCTGATATCAGTTTGCAATTATTATAGACATTAAGAATTTTAACCTCAGAAAATAAATGTGCCACGGGATCATAATATCTTTTACCAACAATATATCTAACAATTCTTTTCTGAAGACGATATATAGCATTCAGATTATAGTCAAAAGTATTACCCCAGACTAAGATTCCATATGTTATATAAGAATAAATGAAAGAGTAGTATAAATTTGTCAAAATTTGTTTGTTAACCAGATGACGTATTTTACCAATCATACCAACATTCCTTGACAGAGTGATTCTCAGCTGCTTTACGTGAAATGACCAGTTCAGATTTTCATCGATCCATATTCCTAAGAATTTATATTCAGTGCATCTCTTTAGCTTAATTTCATTAATCTTCACATCGAAACATTTCTCATCGATATTTTTATTTTTATTTTTATAAATCATGTATTTGGATTTCTTGACATTTATTAATAAATTGTTATGTCTGCACCATTCAGATATAATATTTAGAGAGTAGTTAACACTGCTAATCAGGCTTGCAGAATCTTGGTTGAAATCGACAATGCTTGTATCATCAGCATATAATAACATCTTTGAATTAATGTGTAACTTTGCTAAGTCGTTAATGTAAAGTAGGAAAAGGATCGGACCGAGAATCGAACCTTGAGGCACACCTCTGTAAATAAAATGTTCATCTGATATACTACCATTTACTTCTACAAGAGCTTTCCTCTGAAATAAGTAGCTTCTTAACCAGTTATTTATTTTACCTCTCAGGCCATAAAATTCAATTTTCTTTAACAAAATTTCATGGTTAATACTGTCAAATGCTTTCGTAAAATCAAGATATACAGCTAATCCAATGTGACCTGCATCCAAATGATTGACAATATGCTCATATAAATCTGCAATGGCTGTCTGAGTAGATTTTTTATTTTGAAAACCATATTGTTGTTGTGTGATAATTTTCATATTATCTAGGAATTTAGTCATACGTGTACAAATTAGCTTTTCAAAGATTTTCGAGAAGATTGGCAAAATTGAAATTGGTCTGTAGTTTTCTATGTTTTCTTTATCACCTGATTTATGTATGGGAAGAATTCTGGCAATTTTCAGTTTATCCGGGAATACTTCGTTTATTATTGATAAATTAAATATATAGCACAAAGGTTCTTTTATTGTATGTATAATCTTTTTAATTACATTAATATTTATGTCATCTATACCTGGTGACTTATCAGCTCCTAGATCATTCACAATGTTACTGATCTCTTGAGTAACAATTGGCATGACATAAAATGTCTGGTCTATGCACTCAATTTGATATTTATATTTGCCATGAAATTTTTCAGTTTGGTTCAGTATCAATTTGTTAACGGTATCATGAAAATAGCTATTGAAGGCATTGGACTTCGCATAGTCATCAGCAATAATTGCATCATCAGAAGAAATGTCTCCTACTATTGACTTACATTTATTTCTACCCAAAACATCGTTGAGATATTTCCATTTCTGTTTAGAATTTTTGCTAGAATCAAATCTACTGTTATAATAGGCGTTCTTTGTTTGTCTGATTTGGGCAGTAACGAAATTACGAAATTCTTTATATGCAGAACTGTCATCCTCTAAATGGGTTTCTTTTGCTTTTTTGAATAAATTATCTCTTCTAGTTATTAATTTTTTCAGATCTTTCGTCATCCAAGGAGCATATTTATTTGGCCTTTGGAACTTCTTAATACCCGTGGGCAAATATTTATTATAGTGATTTATAAAAATATTTATGAAATAATTATATGCTTCATTTACATCGCTGATTAAGTAAAGGAATTGCCAATCAATACGATTTAATTTATATTGCAATTGCAGAATATTATTGTCATTGATTTCTCTATATCTATAACTGCTAGGTAGCATTTGAAAATTTGTCCTTTGGACCAGAAAAAATGTGGGGAAATGATCTGTAATTTTTGACATCAGAACTCCATTTTGACAATCTACATTCGAAATTCCATAATCAATTAGTGTAGAACTTTGATTTCCAACTCTAGTTGGTAATCCACTGTTTAAAACAAAACAATCATATGAATTAACTAGGTCTATTAAATTTAATACATTTTTATCTTGGTTCATAATATCAAGGTTATAGTCACCCATTAATATAAAGATCGATTTCAGTTTAAGTAATGAGTTTAAAACAAATTCTAGATGTGACAGAAATAATTGTACATCACCCTGAGGTGGTCGATAAATACTGCCCACAATCAGATTTCCTGATTTAGCAAGCAAAATCTCGTAATCATCAGTGATAACTGACAAATTGTTTAATATCTTGAAAGAAAAGCTTTCTCTGAAATAAAGTGCTACTCCTCCACCTTTTTACCTCTGAGCGGCACTTTTTTTGCACACCATGGGCTAAATGGCCAGGTCACATGGACCCCGAAGGCTCAGAGAAGGTTGGGGGAGGGGACCCACTAGAACAGCTGTTGGGAGACAGATGGTAGCCTCCCGTCAAGGCCATCCAGCGTGTTCTTTAACGTGCACAGGGTATGGCTCTCCCGCACACGGCGCCACGGCTTAACGTCCCATCCGACGGACGGCGGCCTTTCCAAGCCCATCGGTGTCCCCTACTGACCGTGGGCAGGGCGGGTTGTTGGGTTGTTTTACCTCTGAGCGGCACTTTTTTGCACACCATGGGCTAAATGGCCAGGTCACAAGGACCCCGAAGTCTCAGAGAAGGTTGGGGGAGGGGACCCACTAGAACAGCTGTTGGGAGACAGATGGTAGCCTCCCGTCAAGGCCACCCAGCGTGTTCTTTATCGTGCACAGGGTATGTCTCTCCCGCACACGGGGCCACGGCTTAACGTCCCATCCGACGGACGGCGGCCTTTCCAAGCCCATCGGTGTCCCCTACTGACCGTGAGCAGGGCGGGGAATTTTGCGGAGATAAATCTCAACGCTGACCCAGCTGGGACTCGAACCTGGGAACTGCAGATTACGAGCCTGGCGCGCTACCGACTGAGCCACCCCCGCCCCATTTTGATAGAGAAATCGCAGCTTTTTTTTATTAGAAGTTGTTAATACCGTATACTTTTTACACATGTGTTTTGAGAAAGGAAAATGTTTTTGCCCAGTGTGTCTACTGATCTACGAGGACCTGGGTTCGAGCCCCGGGTAAGGCATGGATGTGTGTGTCGTTTTTCTGCTGAGGTCCTGCCATCCTCTCAGACCTTCTACTATGGCATATAAACTGACAGGCTCCTCTCAGACCTCTGTGGCAAGCAGATGCTTGAGAGGGTATTTATTTATTTTTTATTTATTTCAACGTTCCGCAAAATGTATTGTTATTTCATCAGAAATAAGGTTTTAGATTTTACGATTATTTTATAAAATACTAAAAAACTTTCTAAAATAACCTATATGTTTTGCAAATATTACAAGGTCTACAGTTGATTATATTTATTGTTTCTTTGTTACGTTAGAGCAAAATACGTCAATTCAAATCTTCTGCCAAATTTTTAAATTTTTTTTTAATATTCTGTAACAGAAAAAGGTTGAAAAATATTTTTTGAATATTCTATTTTATAAACAAATGGGGCGCAATTCTCCATCAAAGAGTTTCTTGTCCAATCATGGCTTATTACTTTTAACTACGGAAGCCAATAAAAGTAAGATTCTATGTTTGAAAATATATCAATCCTCAGCTCGTTAGGGAGCTTCTATGGTAATTTTTTTACATCTATAATAATAAAAAATGTATGGTCGCCAAACCTCTTAACATAAAGGTGCTAAGAACCAGAAATTTTGGCAAAAGATTAAGATTAAAATGATAATGTACAGTGTAAAATATAAACTCCATAGGTTGAATAGGTGCTTAGAAATAGTTTCTTTTTTTTTTGATAAAGCATATTTCTCCTCTATACTTTATTCGTATCTTCTCATTCTCAAGGGGTGGCTCAGTCGGTAGCTCGCCAGGCTCGTAATCTGTAGTTCCCAGGTTCGAGTCCCAGCTGGGTCAGCGTTGAGATTTATCTCAGCAAAATTCCCTGCCCACGGTCAGTGGGGGACACCGATGGGCTTGGAAATGCCGTTGGATGAGACGTTAAGCCGTGGCCCCGTGTGCGGGAGAGCCATACCCTGTGCCCGTTAAAGAACACGCTGGATGGCCTTGACGGGAGGCTACCATCTGTCTCCCAACAGCTGTTCCAGTGGGTCACCCTCTTCCAACCTTCTCCGAGCCTTCGGGGTCCATGTGACCTTGCCATTTAGCCCATGGTGTGCAAAAAAGTGCCGCTCAGAGGTAAAACAACCCAACTCTCAGTCTCAAATTCCAAGCGCTAAAGCCACCAAATGTTGTCAGATCCCTTACGTTCCCAAAGATTATATTAAGGCGTCCCATTGCAGGTAGGAATCTGATTTTTTGACCCAACACTGGGTCGCAAACACACGTACCCACGTGTAAAATTTGCGATCATTCAATAAAGTATCTCGAAAATTACAGAGGACCAAAATGTGTTGAACGGAAATAACACTTTCGATAATTTGCGTAGAAACTAAGCATCGCGATCTGAGAACATCGGGCAATTCTTCTAGTCTCTAATATACCAGTGTAAAAAAAAATATGCTTCATTGTGCTCTTTCCGAACTTAAAACCAGCGTTTTTAATTGCTCACTTCTATAAAGTATGTATATTAATACTGTACGAGTACGTACATTAGAAAAATTACTTATTTTTCACATAAGTCGAGGAACTATTTGTAATAACAAGTTTTGTTTGTAGTAGCGGAATTACATCTGCGAGTCGTTCTTGTAAGAACTCGTGTGGGTGTGGCCTCTTTGGTTGATTGCTTTATTTGATTTTCAGATTTACCTCTTCATTCTTTATTTGGAAGGAATATAGGATTACACGGTCGCGCTCAGATCGTTGCTGACCACTTATTGTTGCGGAGAACATAATCAGATCGTCTGGGTTCGAGCCCCGAGTAAGGCATGGATGTATGTGTCGTTTTTCTGCTGAGGTCCTGCCATCCTCTCAGACCTTCTACTTTGACATATAAACTGACAGGCTCCTGTCAGACCTCTGTGGCAAGCAGCTGCTTGAGGGGGGTACTTATTTATTTATAATTGCGGAGAAACGAAAAAAAAACACGGAAATATTATCGTGTTTTTATTACATTTGTTCTTTATGGAAACCAGTGTTATATATTGGCCCAAGCTCTTACATCCTTAAAGCAAAAAAAAATGCTGCGTAATATCATTTTATATTTTTGAGTTGTATGATTTTTAACTTACTTCAACTTACTTTTTCTTTTTTTTTACTTCTTTAATTACTTTCTTAATCATTGTTCAAATAAACCAAAGGAATTAAAAATCAGTTAAT
Organism: Ryuthela nishihirai; assembly: GCA_038380435.1. NCBI lineage: Eukaryota > Metazoa > Arthropoda > Arachnida > Araneae > Heptathelidae > Ryuthela > Ryuthela nishihirai. Next base: position 38,985,238 of record JAWZYU010000011.1, on the reverse strand, counting down.
GTTCTAAATTTTTGTAATTTTTTTAATTTTTTTTTAAAAGTGTTGAACGGAAATAATACTTTTGATAATTTGCGTAGAAACTAAGACACAGGCTATGAGAGCGCGCGCTGACGTCAGCATCGCGATCTTAAAACCAGTGTTATATATTGGCCAAGCTCTTAATAACAACTAATATTATTTTATAATGATTTTGACGATATCGAAATATTACTAAAACTTAATTGATTACAAGGCTTGGTTATTAATTTTTAAGGAAAAGGGCATTATTTTTATAATTCGGCATAGCTAAGAGGGAATAGGGGGGTTTATTAAACCCTTCCTTGGAAAAAGTTTATTTTTAAGAAATCAATAATCAAAAATCCTCTTCAGCCTCCAATTCTCCCCCCCCCCTCCAACCCTCTTTTAAAATTCCCGGCTACGGCACTTACAATATCAATATTAAAGTTCAATTGGTGACAATATAAACTGACAGTTCAATTGATGTTCAATTGATGACAATATTAATGTTCAATTGATGACAATATTAAAATTCAGTTGATGACAATATTAAAGTTCAATTGATGACAACATTAAAGTTCAATTAATCAATGCTTCCATGATAGGAAATTTAGTTTATTAATTTCTACTTTGAATCACAGTTGATGCCAAGTAAGGAGTAGTAAATTTTATTGCATATGGACGATTTTTAGAAAATTACCTTAGTTTAAATTGTATTGAACGCAATTTTTTTTTAGAGGTAAATTAAAAATTATTTTTGGGTTGGGTAGGTATTAATATAATTACCATTCACATTTACAAAATTTCCCATTAAATAAATTGCGCCGTCTGACAGTCGAAATTTTTGGAAAATGACAAAATTTTAAAAGAATATTATAAACAATTTATTTATGCTAGAATATTGAAATTTCATTGGTGGAGTGTCATTGTCCAAGGTGCCAAAGGTTTTACGCTGACAGCGGTCATTTTTCTCCTTACACAGAGGAGAAGCAACTCTTTTATTTTTACGGGTATAAATTTTCTAACAATTTATCTAGAACCTAACAAAAATGAGAATTTTTATCTCCTCTCAAAAGGAATCTAACATCGAAGCTCAGTAACTTTTAAAATATGCATTTCATGGAGAAATATAACTGAAGATAAAATAAAGATCATAATCAAATACATTTACTATTACATAGAATATTCGTTCAGTAATTAAAGAGTTAGAAAGCTGCAATATTTAAAAATAAACTGTCTTTCGCAAACGCTATTAATAATTGCCTAATATTGAAATAATCCCTATCACACTTTTAAAATGCATAATATTTCATTAAATGGTCTGAAACAATATTTGTTATTTAGGTTTTAATTAATTTCTGAGGAAATTTTTCTTACGCTTGTTTTACCTCTCAAAAGACAAGTTAATAATTGTCTATAGAAAGTTCATTTGAGCACAAATGTAGAAAGCCAACAAAATCCTGTCCATCACTGCGATGAATTGATGCTTCGATTAACTGACCTCGCGATGAATTGATACTACGATTAAATGACCTCGCGATGAATTGATGCTTCGATTAACTGACCTCGCGATGAATTGATACTTTGATTAAATGACCTCGTGATGAATTGATGCTTCGATTAACTGACCTCACGATGAATTGATACTTCGATTAAATGACCTCGCGATGAATTGATGCTTCGATTAAATGACCTCGCGATGAATTGATGCTTCAATTAACTGACCTCACGATGAATTGATGCTTCGATTAACTGACCTCGCGATGAATTGATGCTTCGATTAACTGACCTCGCAATGAATTGATGCTTCGATTAAATGACCTCGCGATGAATTGATGCTTCGATTAAATGACCTCGCGATGAATTGATGCTTCGATTAAATGACCTCGCGATGAATTGATGCTTCGATTAACTGATCTCGCGATGAATTGATGCTTCGATTAACTGACCTCGCGATGAATTGATGCTTCAATTAACTGACCTCGCGATGAATTGATGCTTCGATTAACTGACCTCGCGATGAATTGATGCTTCGATTAACTGATCTCGCGATGAATTGATGCTTCGATTAACTGACCTCGCGATGAATTGATGCTTCGATTAACTGACCTCGCGATGAATTGATGCTTCGATTAACTGACCTCGCGATGAATTGATGCTTCGATTAACTGACCTCGCGATGAATTGATGCTTCGATTAACTGACCTCGCGATGAATTGATGCTTCGATTAACTGACCTCGCGATGAATTGATGCTTCGATTAACTGACCTCGCGATGAATTGATGCTTCGATTAACTGACCTCGCGATGAATTGATGCTTCGATTAACTGACCTCGCGATGAATTGATGCTTCGATTAACTGACCTCGCGATGAATTGATGCTTCGATTAACTGACCATGATGAACTGACATACAACCATGGTTAAGACAGAAATTCTTTTTTTATTGCAAGAGAATATGATTCAGTCATTTGATAGCTCTTTAGCTTTACCTAGAGTCTCATCACAGCATCTTTTTCCTCTACCATAGCAGAAAACTATTTGTCTTGCACCTGCTATCTGCAGATCTTACTTGCTATTCCCAGCATAACCCTCTGAGTAATGAATGAGGTGTCTGGAGAATCAAACAATTCGTAATAAAAACGTTACGAATATAATTAGACACCATATGTTACGAAAACCAGATGAACTTGCATTCCAAAGAGGTACAATTCTCCATTTCAGATATCCCTAAGGTGGCGGTAAAAGGATGTGACAACTGGGAGGGGTTGGAAATGTCATAAGCCGATTACTGATCTTGAAAGCGTCAGGCAACTGTTTGTTATTTATCTACGGAGCTTCCAGTTTTAATGCTAAGTAGCAAATCTTTCAAAGAGCAGATTACATAGTGTCAGGAAATAAAGCTCACAGAATATTTATTTAAGAGTAGTTTTAGTATTCAGTTGTTCCGCACATTTTAAGACTCAATTTAGCAGAAGAAGCAATATTTTAACTGTTGAAACGCAGTCGTCTTGAAAGCCTTTTTTTTTCCATGTGCCGAACTGAACACCAGGAAGAAATTAAAGTGATTTATTATTTTCAACTTAACGATAAAATTATAGTTCTTTGGGCTTTGCTGTTCAACATTAGAGCTTCTATAGAAGATCCATCCAATCATGGCTCAACCAGTCATGGTCGCAACTGACTCATAAAACAAATAATCAATATACTGAGAAGATTCTGTCTCATATCTTTCAACTTTTTGAGCAAAATATTTTTAGATGCATAACTAAATGATTTTTGCCAATTCAAGGTATTCTTCAAATATGCATATTTTTGTTTTTTAATCAAGATATTTTCTCGGTTCCTCAGAAATATAATTTTTTTTCTAATAATAATTCACTAGAAATGTATAATTTCAAGCAGAGAACTTTTCCTGCTGCTCTTTAAGAATATAGTTTTTTCTTAATGAATCTTCACTAAGTTTTGTGTTGGAAGAGCATGGTCTAAAGTTTGAAAACCTGATTTATATAGATGTGATCTGAAGAATTTATATAGATGTAATCTTAATTTTCTCATTGTTTCTCATCTCATACTTAAAATACATGAATCGAAATTTTTAAAATATCCATTTTCTTCTATGGGAGTTAAAAAGCTAAAAGTATAAAATGATTCCAACGATGAAAATACTGCACAATTTTTATTAACTTCAAAGGTAGATAAGTCACCAGAATATTTTTTAGATCGTTCTCCAAAAAAAAAAAAAAATCAAGCTATAAGTAAACATTTTTTAATTTTTAAAGATAAATGAAAAATCATCTGAATTGTATAGATATTAATGCGATATTAGGATTCGCATTTTTCGTCTCTTCCAAATAGTTTTAATTTTCAACGTTAGAGGGACTTGAAGCTGGAAAATGCAAAACTTCAAATGAATATTTGGGGATCGGATATATTTATGGATCGTTTAGATCCATTCAAGCTAGAGGTTTGAAATTTTGGTAGTAGAATTCGACGGTCAAGGAATTTACATTGATTACAGCGATTTGCTCCCTTACTCCAGAAAGGGGTGGGGGAAAAAACAAATTCTTTGCTTTAAGTGATGAATAAAACAAATTCTTTTCAGGTAAGATAGGTGTTATTGGAATCTAATCCAATAACACCTATCCTATGTCTCTAATCTATGTTTCCTGAATTGGCCATTGGTTCGAATTTCAGGTCCGTTTAGAGGGTGCAAAAATAGTACAACTTCGAATTTCATTCTCTTTGAAAACGTGCATCGCATATTCGCCCGAGGCGAAATGTTGCTCTTCTAGTTTCCATTTGCAAAGGAAACCACTTCTAAGGCCTAAGCTTCTTTTGAACAACTGAGAAATCAGTAAGGGTGACCGAGTGGTTAACGCGCTTGGCTACTGATTCAAAAGAATCTGGTATCGAGACTCGAATAAGAATGAAAGTTATGTGTTGTCTTGCATTCCTCATAGGTCTTTATGGCATATCATAATGATATGCTCCTGTCAGACCTCTTTGGAAAAAAGCTGCTGCATGGGTAATTTCTTTATTTTTTTTATATTATGCTGTAATTTTCACATTCTAAGACACTTTTTTTTATGAATCAATTTTTTTTTTATTTGCATATATTTTATATTTCGCTTTTCAGTTGAGTGACAGGCTCCTGTCAGACCTCTGTGGCAAGCAGATGCTTGAAGGGGTGTTTATTTTATTTAGCCGTCGCGTGGCCGAGTGGTTAGCGCGTTTGGCTACTGATCTAAGGGACCTGGGCTCGATCCCCGGATAAGGCATGGTCGTTTTTCTGCTGAAGTCCTGCCATCCTCACAGACCTTCTACTATGGCATATAAACTGACAGGCTCCTGTCAGACCTCTGTGGCAAGCAACTGCTTGAGGGGGTATTTATTTTATTTTCAGTTGCGAAGTCTTTGTAAATTTATGCCTTAAAATTCGCCTTCCCTTTTGACGGTAAAGAGAGAAGGAGGCATAATTTTAAGTACTTGTGACACTCCCCAACTCACAAGTTTCCATTTGATACATACCTTGCTATGCCCTACCTTAGAAGATATAAAAACAACAATCGTTCATACATTTTTCCGTTTTTAGGGAAAAAAGAAAATATGGGAAGAGGGAGGGTGATTTTCTAAACAAGACACTCGCCACGTCACAAGCTTTCATTCGTTACACTCGGCCCTCGCTTTCGGAAGATATAACAGAACAATCATTTGCACAGTTCCCTTTCTTTAAGGTATAGAAAAGTGGTTGGGCTGTTTTACCTCTGAGTGGCACTTTTTTGCCCACCACGGGCTAAATGGCCAGGTCACAAGGACCCCGAAGGCTCAGAGAACGTTGGGGGAGGGGACCTACTGGAACAGCTGTTGGGAGACAGATGATAGCCTCCCGTCAAGGCCATCCAGTGTGTTCTTTAACGTGCACAGTTCTTTAACGTCCCATCCGACTGACGGCGGCCTTTCCAAGCCCATCGGTGTCCCCTACTGACCGTGAGTAGGGCGGGGAGTTTTGCGGAGATACGGACCCAGCTGGACTCGAACCTGGGAACTACAGATTACGAGCCTGGCGCGCTACCGACTGAGCCATCCCCGCCCCTAGGGAGAGAAAGGATGGGGTAGTGTCTTATACCTTACGTCATTCCCTACGTCACAAGTTTTCATTTGCTATATAACTCTTTGGAATCAACCGAAAGATTGGTTGGGGAGATATGGTACAGTCGCTCAAAAAAAAATATCCGAACACTATGGTTGATTACAGAATTCAGAAAAAAATATCTGGCAACGATTTTTTTTAGAGATTAGTGATCTGGCAACACACGAAGGCTGCCAGATCACTAATTTCTAAAAAAATCGTTGCCAGATATTTTTTCTGAATTCTGTAATCAACCATAGTGTTCGGATATTTTTTTGAGCGACTGTACAATAGCTGTTTTTACAAACACGCAAAACAACATAGTCACTGACGGGACACTGACCATCTACCACAAATGCAAAAGCGAAAAGAAATACGAAGATTATTTAAAAAATCAAGTCTTAATATTAAATTATTAATTGATGTTGACATCTCAACAATATCATCCAAGAACTAGTCACGGCTAGGTCATCTGATGATGGCATGACGTGGGAATCTCATACAGAAATTTTACAAAATCTAAAACAATTGATGTAAAACAATATTCCTCAATATACACAACGACTTCAAAGCTAAATTAATATATTTTCAACACTGGTAGTTAAATATAAGATTTTTAATGCTACATGAGCTGAGTGATTAGCGGTCTTAATTACTTATATAAGGGATTCGAACTCCGCAGAAGTTAATAGAATTTTGTGTTGTCCTTCTGCTTGGGTCTCGCCTTCCTCACAGATCTTCTCTATGACGTATTAAACTGAGAGATTCCTGTCAGACATCTGTGGTCAACAGCTACTTAAGGGGGAATTTATTTTTATGATTGACTTACAAATGTATCTTCTGGCTTTCAATTAGCTGGCCTCTCATTTTGAACAGTGAATATCAATTTACACATGATCAAAGTGCAAAAGGGACAGACAAACTCAAGTACGATGATGTGTAGGAAAACTCACCTATTCTGGAGTCGTTGCTCATGGTTTTAACTGCACTTTTCAAAGGACTCAGACTCTATGCTGTGCTCTGAGTGTATAAAATCAGGGACGGGGAAACTCCTGCCCTCGGACTGTTTTCGATCCGCTAGATGAGTTTATGTGGCCAGCCGTCAAGTAAAGAATATTATTTTTTTGCAAAGAATATAATTTTTATTCGTAAGAGTGGCATATAAACTGACAGGCTCCTGTCACACCTCTGTGGCAAGCAGCTGCTTGAGGGGGTATTTATTTTTTTTTAATTATTTTAAAGAATACAAATACATTTACAATTTGACCCGCAAAGCTAAATAACTTATCTGCAGGAATCAGAGTGTCGACGTCCAATAATTTATAGCCAAACATTAGTGAAATCGTCAGGAAACTGCAGCTGCATTCATCACATTAAAGCATCAGTTTAATTATGTATGTTCTTTACCATTGTTTAATAAATAGTATATTTCAAGATCGATATAATCACTTCTTTATTATTTCCCGCAATTATACATATAATATATGGTTTCATAGGATTTTCAATATTGCTCTCTTAATGTCTAACTTCATTTTAGTGGCCCGCAGAAAAAAAAAGTTTCCCCACCTCTGACATAAATTGATCTTTATCCTTAAAAATGACTAGTAAGCTGGTGAAAGCACGATTAATCTTTAAGTAAAATATGAAGCATCATGCTGTTGTTGTTTTTTTTCTTTCTTTCGGTCTGATTTTAAGGAAGTTCCGTTGTTTTTTGTTTCTTTCAGAAACAGGTGAAGTAATGACAATAAAATGCGACAGAGCAGTATATCTCTATCGAGTAAACAGTACAACAAACCACACAGAGGATGCGCCTCAATCTCATTCACTCCATGATGATTCAATGCTCTCGTCTTCCGCCTCACATGGGATATGACCCATTCTCCCAGCATCATGGTAAGTGGAGCAGAACGTTTGAAAGGATGCCATAGTTCACTGAAAACGGTACATAGAGCTCAAAGAAATTGATCGTTGACACAACACAGGTAAGAAGTTTTCTCTGAAAGGCTTCTGTTTTATCTACTGTGACACAAATGATATTTTATCATTTTCGTAACCGTTTTCTTTCAAGTATTTACCTGCTGAATCGATCTCTTTAAGATTAGATTGTGAGTCTTTAATAAAAACCAGCGATTCATGTGGAATTAAGTGCTGATAATGTTGGCAAATATTAATTATGGTAATCAAATTCAATGTATGACTGAGATGCTTTATTTTATTAACGGGTATGGATATTGATTTTTACTTGCTGCTAAAGAAGGGCACAAACTAAATTAGAATTCGCGGACAGTATTTTAATTCATTGCGAAAATAATTGGAATTTTGAGAATTACTCTTACAAGAACTTCAATATTTTTGATTTCAAAAGCACATATTTTTAGAATTTTACGTTTTAATTTTCCAATTGCTAAATTGCTTAAGAAGGTATAGGTAAACATTCGTCACTGGCAGTCATTTACTCAGGATTTAGTTGTTTCGAGGGGAAGGCGGGAGTTCAATCTATATTTTACTTTCGGGAGGGGAGGGGTGAGAGCAGGGCCGCACTTTGACCTTCTGAGTCCCTAAACTACAATGAGTTGAAGATGCACCAAAATTTCGAAAGTCGAAAGAAGTTATATATTTATTATTCTGATTGAAGGGAACATTAAAAAATTATTTAAAAAATTTATAAATAAAGTATGTTGAAAACATTACACTAGCACTGGTTTTCAGCAATGATTGTTAACAGCTGAGATGAACAGTGTTTGCACAACAGATTAATTTGAATATAAAATTTCATGACACAATAAACTTAAATTTTTGAGGCGCCTCATAATCGTGAGGCCGTAAACTGTGGCTTAGTTAGCTTATGCATAAGTCCGACCCTGGGTGGGAGAGTAAGACTCGAGTAGGGTTTCCCAATTACTAAAATATTCCGCTGGACATGAGGAAAGATTCAAATGATATTCTATACGGAATAGAATTTTATAGCTGTTTTTAAATGTATTTTTACTGTCGGAAATTGTCAAACACCCAACTGGACGAAGTTAGCGACCTCCGAAAAGATGTAGTAACGAGATTGTGAGTGATTTTTTTGATTCCACATTTTACTAATTCGCACCTTCTGTGACTTTATATCTTATGGTGGCGTTTTTATAATGATATCAATGGAATAAAAGAATGAGAAAAAATACCTTGGAAATAAAAAATGTTCATTGTTTTTGAAGTTACGGTTCCTGAAACAACACAGAATAAGAAAAAGCATTTGAAATCAGCGAAGCAAATCTACATGACTGGCCAGTGTTTACTTAACATATCTGTACTTGGAAATTGCTCGTAACAGCCTCAGGGCAATAAGTTTAAAAGGAATCTTATGCTTCGTGAGAGAAATATGCAGCCTTGTAACGATTATTAGACCTCAGAAGCGCAATTTGTTGAGTCTTTATTGTCGGTATAAGAAAATGCGCTCAGAACAATGTGTAGAGCTCAGCTGATAGCAAACGTAATCGTAGCCTCGGGCAAACTGAACGCTACAGTGGCTTGATCAAACCGAGTTAAATCCGTTTAGTGCAGAAGATCTGAGAAGCGAAAAACAAGTGCATTTGAATATTCTTGAACAGAAAACACTCGCCCGTGATAAATAAATGGTTTAAAAAGGAATCATTGCGAAGATCACTGTTTACTGACATCGAGTTAGCAATGGAAAGTTTAATACGCTTGAACTTCTTTATCCAGCAACCTTGTAATATGTGAACTATGCCTGACCATGGAATTTTTCGAATTGGGCTTACGAAATTAAAGGTATTGTACAAAGTGAGGAATTGCTTCATTGCACACGCTAAATGTAAACTAAAATATTCAGCACCTTGTAAAATGTTTTTTTTTTAAATGCAAAACAAATACAAACGATAAAGTGCTCATTCGAATATAAAAGCTTTTATTTAATGTTAAGTGATTCTGAAATCTGAAAAAAAAAAAGTAAAATTAGTGATTTGTTTTATTTATGCGTATTTGGGGGTGAAAGAGTTATATAACAACACGTTTAAATAAACTATTTTTATTGTGTAAGAAGTATTTTCAGTGACGTAGCGTGCCGCCGCCCAAGTGTGTAAACAAGCATATGACTCTACCAGATTAAAGTGCTCAGAGAAAACCTAACTCCCTATAAAATATATATCTCTCTATTAAAATTCCTAACCAATGCCACTATTTCGCCAACTGCGAGTGATGTCACGAGAGTTTTCTCAGAGCCAAAACCTTTACTCATTCTGGGATTTTGATTTTGAAATGTTTATCTTCTAACGCATGTTTTCACAAAGCCTAAAGTTAAAAGTTTAAAAAATATTTTGAATGTCTATAAAAAACACCGAAAGAAGGAATATGTGAGAAATTATGATCGGTAAAAAAAAAGCAACTAGAAAATGAAAACGATGAAGTCTTTTTCAATCGAAATAATACATATATTCCACTATTTTCAGTTACAAAGATCTATTAGGTTGGGTTTTTTACCTCTGAGCGGCACTTTTTTGCACACCATGTGCTAAATGGCCAGTTCACATGGACCCCGAAGGCTCAGAGAAGGTTGGGGGAGGGGACCTACTGGAACAGCTGTTGGGAGACAGATGGTAGCCTCCCGCCAAGGCCATCCAGCGTGTTCTTTAACTTGCACAGGGTATGGCTCTCCCGCACAGGGGGCCACGGCTTAACGTCCCATCCGACGGACGGCGGCATTTCCAAGCCCATCGGTGTTCCATACTGACCGTGGGCAGGGCGGGGAATTTTGCGGAGATAAATCTCGACGCTGACCCAGCTGGGACTCGAACCTGGGAACTGCAGATTACGAGCCTGGCGCGCTACCGACTGAGCCATCCCCGCCCCAAATCTATTAGGTAATATGCTCATATCCTACACATTATTATTAATAACCTATGTAGAAAAATTCAAATTATCGATTGTCTCATTTTCTTTTTAAAGTGACAAAAGAGACAAAATAGAGCTGTCGTTCGATTGTAAAAGGCATTGCTTAAGGTGCGGCAAGTCCAATGGGAACAGCCAAATTAGACTTTCTCCTTCAGCTATTTTTTAAAATAAAATCAGCAATTAAAACGAAAATGTTATTTGATTATAGTACCACAATGGAAGAGCATTTTTCTTTTCAATTTATATTTGATGCTTGTCTTACACAACCTCTTAAAAAGCGACATTATATTTCTTGCTAATATAGGGACGGCCCTCGATTTCAATGAGTTCTAATATTCTCAAATGTTAAGCGTGATTTAGACTAGTTGAATTCAACAGAGAATATCCGTACCTTTTTGCTGTTAAAAATCTTTCTTACGAATACCTAAAAATTGCTTTTTACATCCAAACTCTTATAATGATTGTTAGCTGATATTCACCCTACAGTCTAATTTTATGCTTTTCTATATTTCTTTGAGACTTTTAACGTAATTCTTCCGCAAACTTGAATTTAGTCTCCGATTAGTGGGTTGAATTTATGAAAACTTTTGTTTATAAATTAAAAACTTTTGAAGACCTCTACAAATGGTGGGGAAAATGTTATACTACAATGGAATTCCAGTGTCTCGTCCCTACCACTCCGGAGCGGGGGCGGCTCAGGCTCGTAATCTGCAGTTCCCAGGTTCGAGTCCCAGCTGGGTCAGCGTTGAGATTTATCTCTGCAAAATTCCCCGCCCTACTCACGGTTAGTAGGGAACATCGATGGGCTTGGAAAGGCTGCTGTCCTTCTGATAGGACGTTAAGCCGTGACCCCGTGTGCAGGAGAGTCATGCCCTGGTGCAAGCTAGATGGCCTTGACGGGAGGCTACCATCTGTCTCCCAACAGCTGTTCCAGTGGGTCCCCTTCCACAACTTTCTCCGAGCCTTTGGGGTCCAGCGTGTTCTTTAACGTGTACAGCCGTGACCCCGTGCACACCCTGTGCACGGGGTCACGGCTTAACATCCTATCAGAAGGACAGCGGCCTTTTCAAGTTCATCTGTGTCCCCTACTGACCGTGGGCAGGGCGGGGAATTTTGCGGAGATAAATCTCAACGCTGAGCCAGCTGGTACTCGAATCTGGGAACTACAGATTACGAGACTGGCGCGCTACCAACTGAGTTAGACAGTAATAGGTGTGTGCACACAGATCCACTGTTTAATTCCTGCACACAGAGATGATAGTTACATATGCATTCCAACTTCTGTCTAATAGTTATATATCATTCTCCAGAAAATGGCTGTTAAGATCGAAGAAAAGTAATTGATACTGCCTTGGTTATCATTTTATACTTCTAGTGCGTTTGACAATTTCCACTTGAAACGAAGTAGCCGAAAGTATCCGGAATTACTGTGAGGATAGAAGATTGATTGGACAATGCCAGAGTGTCTATGAACTGTCCCAACCAATAAAGACCATCGCCTAACGGTTTTAAATCTGTTGGGTTATTTTAGTCATGAGCGACACTTTTTGCTTTGGAACAATGGGCTAATGGGCAAGATCGCCAAGATCCTATGAATCGGAGGGTAGCCGGTGGATAACACCAAGGTTGAACTGTTCTATTTTCATTTTTCTTTTTCACAAAAAGGACGACAAATAAGTGTAGGAAATCTCGATACTTTTTAATTAGCGCAATTGGTACTGAACTTTGGAACTTGAGGTTGGATCGACTGCAACCTTTGTCATCAAACGCTCGCAGTTCCTTTCCCAATATTTTAGATTTCCTCCCCTTGTAGAAATCTCATCCTCCTATGCCTTGAGCAACCGAGAAAGGTGATGACAAAGGGATTACAGAAATCTCCATTAGTCGAATTAAGCAGTGGATCTGTGTGCAATATATACAGTCGTATCAGAATAATATGACCACCTACTATACATATACTATGGTAGGTGGTCATATTATTCTGATACGACTGTGTAATGACCCCATTGCACCACCAAGATCATTTCAAGGGCAGATCAAGTGTTCCGTCTGCTTCTGTTAACTGTCTGTTAACTTCTGTTCTTTTAGTGTTGACTGCTCTCATTTTTATTCTGGGTTAGATTACATTGTTTTTCCCTGAGCGACACTTGTTTGCACACAATGGGATAAAAAGCAACTGAAGGGCTCAGAGCTGAATAGGGGATGAATTGTCACTGGACAATATGGAAGTCTCTCTTTTAAAGCTCCCACAGTGTTCTTTAACATACACATACTCCCTCTGAACATAGACCTGTCAATATCCCATTCGACAGATGGACGTTTTTCAAGTCCATCGGTATCTCATCTCTTCCAGGGCAAAGCGGCAATTAACGAAGAAATTCTCAAAGCTGGCATAATTGGGATCCAAACCTGGGAAAATCAGCTTGTCAACGATATCTTTGATCTTCCCATTTATCACATAATGGTGAGAAACATCACCTATTACGGTTAAAACAAGAGAACTATGGATGCATGCAACTTCTTCAAGCCATATCGTTCCATCGGCTGGAATCTCCTGTTCTTTTATCAGACCATCAGACTAAATTTATAATTAAATAAAGCTAATATTTTGACTTGCAGGGAAAACAACATAGCGTGACTCCCACCAATAAGCAAAATTCCCAGATTCTAGCTGGCCCTACCAAAGGACCCTACAGAGAATATCTCACCCTCCTGCACGGCACCTACGGCATCCGAGTATAGTACACGGCCGCTGCGTGTGCAGCATTCATTTCCGTCGTCATTTGCTGTGGGCAAGCAACTGTTATGTCGCCATCTGAAGCGTGTCTGCCGCGCGCTGGCTGACGTCACAAGGAGGAGGAGGTGGTGGTGATGGGGAGTAAAAGCAAGGTGGGGGATACCAAGGTGGGGAGGCGGAGGAAAGGAAGAGAACGAAGAGGCGAATGTTGCCGATCCGGTGAGTCGCCCCCGGGTTCGTGCAGACATTAGTCTGGCGCAGGTGTTGGAGATGGCTAGGGTTTTGCAGATAACATCTGCCGCCAGGCACACACTGGCAATCTATGTCGTAGCAGCGGCACTCGGGTGGAAGATGATGAACTAATAACACGTTCCCAGAGCCGCACAGAAGAGGACGGCATACGGAAGAGTTATCTGCAGAAAGGACTAGCGATGTCGTCCAATCATCACAGGACTGCTTCCACTAACACTTTATAGCATAAGAGGGGAGGAGATAAGAGATGAAAATGAAGAAACGAAAAAAAAAACGTATCTGTCACTAAAGGGGGGGGGGGGAGCTCATTTCGCTCGTTGGACACCCTGCTGGTGTGCTGATCAAGGCAGGCTCTATGTCAAGTCATTCCGTCGTCGATCGGAAGTCGTTAATGTGGGTTTAATTGGAAGGTGGTTGAAGGTTCCGTTGAGTACCTGCTCCCCTGATGTTGTCACTCGAGACGGGTGTTAAGCCTTGGGATGACGTACTTGCCGACTTGAAGCAGCCCTAACAGACAGGGAAGTTTTAATGAGACGCAAGCATCTGCGAAAAACCGACCACACTCATTGAAGTTAACCAACATTTTGGATTTTATTGATCATTTAACGTTCTATAAAATTGGAATAATAAAGACTTGTTTTTTTTTCATGATTTAGATTTGCAAGCACATAAAGTCTGTGATACTTCATAGACCTCACTATTTTAAGAAGTGGTCTCATTTGCATAGTTCTATATATTTCGCAACAAGTTTCCAGATTGATATTGGGTATCAGCACCGTATGCGGTCTCATATTCTTTTGTTTCTTTTCCCTTTTTACATTTCATTTTATTAATTTTCTGTTTTTCTTTTCCTTTTTTTCTTCTAATAAAAATCTATAAGACGGATTTTTGTCATGAATAACGCTTTGCTGATTTAATATTGACACCCAGGGTATTTGAATTTTTTTGTTTCAAAATTAAGAAAAGTTGGTTGGACTGACATTGATTGAACATGAAATGACATTGCTTTAAATTACGATGATTTTATTGACTATTTTTCCAAAATAAAAGGTAAAGATATAAATTGCAATAAAAAAAGTGTATCTGCCAGCAGTTATGTTATTTTATTAATACTACTGATAGAAAAATTGCCTAAATAGTATGTTTAAAGAGCATTTTTTTCCAAGTTGAGCAAATTTTATCTCTATTGTTGTACGTAATCAATAAGTCCCATCAGTTAATAAATTTTACGTTCGCAGATTTTATAGGTTATTAACAGGTTCTTCTGACATTGCCCATTGCTCCAATCTTTAAACTTTCTGAAATATGTAGCAGATGACACACACTACGTTGAAAATTTTGATTTAACATAAAACTCATTAGGATCGATCCCCCACCCCCTTCCTCCTCTGGGGCGGGAGTGGCTCAGTCGGTAGCGCGCCAGGCTCGTAATCTGTAGTTCCCAGATTCGAGTCCCAGCTGGGTCAGCGTTGAGATTTATCTCCGCAAAATTCCCCGCCCTGCCCACGGTCAGTAGGGGACACCGATGGGCTTGGAAAGGCCGCCGTCCGTCGGATGGGACGTTAAGCCGTGGCCCCGTGTGCGGGAGAGCCATACCCTGTGCACGTTAAAGAACACGCTGGATGGCTTGACGGGAGTCTACCATCTGTCTCCCAACAGCTGTTCCAGTGGGTCCCCTCCCCCAATCTTCTCTGAGCCTTCGGGGTCCATGTGACCTGGCCATTTAGCCCATGGTGTGCAAAAAAGTGCCGCTCAGAGGTAAAACAACCCAACAACCCTTCCTCCTGTGAGACACTCCTCTCTTTTTTGGGGAGGGGGATACTTTATTTGATGTAGTCCATGCTATTGTCTATATTAGTAGTTTTGATTTGAGATATAACTCGTTAAGATTGTATTGCTTTGCCATAACATTTTTTTATTTTAGAGCAGTGTTTCGCAAACGTTTTCACTCTGCGGCACACTGAATCGAATTTTTTTTTCCGCGGCACACCTAAAAAAGAATAAAAGCAAACTCTATATAATCGTCATTATTTTTGCGCTTTGTTGAAGTCATCAGCCTGGTTTTACTTGAAGATTTGCTCTCGTTCTTTAATTCATAACTCGGTGTTTGTTTTAAATATTTTTCCATTCTATGGCTTGAAATAATCAAAAATTAATGCCAAAATTTGGAAAAAGCTTGATAAATACTTACAAGATCCCAGTTGATAAAATGTGAAAGATTTTTATTAAACCACGTCGATAACACAAGTCAAGTCAAAATGAAATCTTTGGAATATCTAGTGTCAATTTGAAAATCTCTCGCGGCAACAGTTTGCGAGACACTGTTTTAGAGGTACAAAAAGTTTTGGAAAACTTTACGTGGCTTACTTAAAGCCACGTAAATTTCGATTTCGTAAATTTTCGATTTTCGGAATTCGGTGATCGCAAAACATACAGTTGAAGAGAAATCTTTACCTAGTTTGTTTTTGGCTGCGGGCTTTCTAGGGGGAAGAAAGAAAGTTTGGGAGTGAAATCTTTACGCTTTCTTAACTTGCTACGAGGAGAAACTGTACACGGAATTCGCTAATCATAGTTCTTAAAATTTAAGAGAAATTCTTCTTCTTCTGTTGCAGGAGGAGGTGATTTTGAATGGAGGAAGAGAAAATTGGTAAAAAAAAACTGTTACTTTGCTTTAATTATCGTTGCCAGAAGTTAAGTAGCGAATTAGATAGTCTTAGATCTTATCATTTAGAAGCAGTCGTTACTATTTTCGGAAAGGGGATAAATTTGTAAGTTTAAGTCCTTATCTTGCTCTGAGTTACCTTTGAATAGAATCTGTTTACAAATTTTGTGGTCACAGCTCTTACTATTTTAGGAGCGGTTCTTACAGCGTTTTTTAAGGTAGAGGAAGAATCTGAGGATCTAAAAATGCTGCGCTAGGTTACAATTAGCGGAAGTAATACACCGAATTCAATGGAGTTACTTATTGAGTCTTACCTTAAGGAGGACTTCTTGATCAAATACGCAAACTCTTTCAAATATATAGGAAATTTATTTCGTATGTTCAGACCTTCTACTATGGCATATAAACTGACAGGTTCCTTTCAGACCTCTGTGGCAAGCAGCTGCTTGAGGGGGTATTTATTTGCTTTTTATTATACTTTATAAATAAGATATTAATACAAGGGATCACTACGGTTCATCCTACAGATATTTTCGCTATATTATACTTTCGATATTAAGGTTGGGTTGGGTTGTTTTACCTCTGAGCGGCACTTTTTTGCACACCATGGGCTAAATGGCCAGGCCACAAGGACCCCGAAGGCTCAGAGAAGGTTGGGAGAGGGGACCCACTGGAACAGCTGTTGGGAGACAGATGGTAGACTCCCGTCAAGGCCATCCAGCGTGTTCTTTAACGTGCACAGGTATGGCTCTCCCGCACACGGGGCCACGGCTTAACATCCCATCCGACGGACGGCGGCCTGTTCCAAGCCCATCGGTGTCCCCTACTGACCATGGGCAGGGCGGGGAATTTTGCGGAGAAAAATCTCAACGCTGACCCAGCTGGGACTCGAACCTGGGAACTACAGATTATGAGCCTGGCGCGCTACCGACTGAGCCACCCCCGCCCCCCGATATTAAGGAAGTAAACAAATATTTTGTTCTTTTTGTAATTTGACAGAATGTAAAGTTGAATCTACTTAATAATAATAACTTTATTTATGCCTTAGTGAAGCCATCCCATGGCGAGTGGTTAGCGCGCTTGGCTACTGATCTACGGGACCCTGGCATTAATGTGTGTGTGTTGTTTTTCTGCTGAGGTCCTGCCATCCCCTCAACCTTCTACTGTGGCATTTAAAATGACAGGCTCCTGTCAGACCTCTGTGGCAAGCAGCTGCTTGATGGGGTATTTATTTTATGCCGTCGAGTGGTTAGCCCGCTTGGCTGTTGATCTAAGGGACCTGGGTTCGAGCCCCGGGTAAGGCATGGATGTGTGTGTTGTTTTTCTGCTGAGGTCCTGCTATCCTCACAGACCTACTATGGCGTATTAAACTAACAGGCTCCTGCCAGACCTTTGTGGCAAGCAGCTGCATGAGGGAGTATTTATTATTTATTTTTTATTGTGAATATATATATATATTGTATTATATACGTATATAGTAACTTATCAACGTTTTTAAAAAAATCAGAACAGCTTTTATGGTTACAATGTATAGAAACTTGAAGAAAACTTGAAGAAGTGCTTTCTTCTAGTTTAAAAAAAAATCTTTTATGTTCCCATTTTAATCTCTCGTCCTCCAATTAATATGCAGAGCTCATTTACATATCGCTGAATAACCCTTTTACGAATTTAAATTTTGATAGAACTGGAAACATACTCCGACATTTAGTTCCTTTACATCAGTCATGGAAAACCAGTGTCCCATAGGCCAGATCAGGCCGCTTCCAGTTTTAAAATGGCCCCTGGCATATTCATAACAGTTACTTTTAATTTATTGTACACTAACTGAACGGCACCTGGCGATGCCCGGGTGCCACTTTTAATCTGTATATTCTTATTTTCACTTCACTAAAAGTACGTTTGTAAGAACTGTTCCCCCCCCCCCCGACACTTTATTGCAGATTCAGCATGAAGAAAATTTCCCAGCGTTTGCTTGGGTTGTTGCTGACGTCAGCGCACCCTTTAGGAATTGTACAGCTTTGCTGACGTCAGCACGCTCTCTCATAGCTCGTGGCTTTGTTTCTACCTGAACTAGCGAGAGTTTTATTTCATTACAACAGATTTTGCTGACCTATGGCTCCTGTGATACGAGACCGCACGGTCCAAATTTCCTATACGCCCCCCCCCCCCCCCGTCATTTAAATCAACCCGTGTGTCCAAGTGGTTGATTAAAAATTAGGTTCCTACTTTTTGCTCGTGTCTGCGTTAGTATAAAAATTGTCGCTTCCCGAGTCTCACTTTTAACCTGCATATTCTGTTTTTTACTGAACTAAAGGTTAGTTTTGTGACCACCACCCCCCGACATTTTAGCTTAGATTCAACATGAAGAACTGTCCTGTGTTCCAAAGATCGTTGCTAACTCATCATGCGCTCTCATAGCCCGTGGCTTTGGGGGTGGCTCAGTCGGTAGCGCGCCAGACTCGTAATCTGTAGTTCCCAGGTTCGAGTCCCAGCTGGGTCAGCGTTGAGATTTATCTCCGCAGTAATTCCCCGCCTTGCCCACGGTCAGTAGGGTACATCGATGGGCCTTGGAAAGGCCGCCGTCCGTCGGATGGGACGTTAAGCCGTGGCTCCGTGTGAGGGAGAGCCATACCCTGTGCACGTTAAAGAACACGTTGGATGGCCTGGATGGGAGGCTACCATCTGTCTCCCAACTGCTGTTCCAGTGAGTCCCCTCCCCCAACCTTCTCTGAGCCTTCGGGGTCCATGCGACCTGACCATTTAGCCCATGGTGTGCAAAAAAGCACCGCTCAGAGGTAAAACAACCAACTAACCCGTGGCTTGTCGCAAGCGATCGAGATTTTTATTTCGATATATTTTGGTACTCTGGTTCTCGATGTATTTGACTGAACGGTTCCTGCCTGACTTGGATTAAAAAATGAGGTCCCTAGCTGCAATGAGATGCCTTAAAATAATGCCTTTGGAAATGTGGGGAGTCTGGCAACCGCAGCAGTTTTAAATGTTGACTCTTACGCTCACAATTAGGGAGCACGGCAACAATAAAATTGACAGCGATTACCGTTTCTCGTAGAAATAACATAGTAAATATTTTTGCTTCTAGCAAGCGCCCATTTTGGAATTTCGACTTGAAATTTGGCACTGCAACCAACACAACAACTAGAAACATTCTCTGAAACTATAAAGCTTCTACTATGATTCCCAATGATTTATGGCTGCCACAAACACACAGACACCTAAAATATACCGTAGTTTAGCAGTTTGTTTCTCTGTCTGTCTGTCTGTTTATTCGAGAATGTCCCCTAAACGTTAAAAGCTAACACCACTTAATTTCGTCTACAGATTCATCTCAATGTAACTTAATGCGCTATAGTGGTTTCGACTCCATAAAATTAATTCCTCTCACAAAACTTGGGCGCGAAACGTCTGTCCATTGGCCACTTTTCGCACCGATTACGTACTACTCCATTCATAACTTTCAACTCCCTATTCCTCAAGTAGGCGACGGCAGCGACCCAGAGAGTGCGGATATTTGCGGCGTGTTTAAACTCGATCCACAGCAGCTAGGTGCCCGATATCTAAACTCGACGCAGAAGGATGCAAGTGGAATGACCACGCCAAATTTGGATCAATCTGTCAAGTACCTGCCGCATTCCAGGGAGCTGAAAACTTCTATCGCCAAGATAGAAAAACGCATGTTAAGCCTCGGATGTACAAGACACGAGGGTTATTTATACAAGAAATATTTTTACAAGATTTATTGTTATTATACAAGAATTATTTATACAAATTTAAACAAGAAATGAGACTTACTACTCTGAATCATTTGCTATGTCGATGTTTTTAAACTTTTTTCTCTTGAGAACGCACTTAATAATAATAATTTGTTTCATGCAGGGGGTTACAGTAAAGCCAAGGTACAGGTTGGGTTGTTTTACCTCTGAGCGGCACTTTTTTGCACACCATGGGCTAAATGGCCAGTCACATGGACCCCGAAGGCTCAGAGAAGGTTGGGGGAGGGGACCCACTGGAACAGCTGTTGGGAGAGAGATGGTAGCCTCCCGTCAAGGCCATCCAGCGTGTTCTTTAACGTGCACAGGGTATGGCTCTCCCTCACACGGGGCCACGGCTTAACGTCCCATCCGACGGGCGGCGGCCTTTCCAAGCCCATCGGTGTCCCCTACTGACCGTGGGCAGGGCGGTGAATTTTGCGGAGATAAATCTCAACGCTGACCCAGCTGGGACTCGAACCTGGGAACTTCAGATTACGAGCCTGGCGCGCTACCGACTGAGCCACTCCGTCCCCCAAGGTACAGGTAATTTTGGATATTAGTTTAAACATTCAAGTGGCTTGATGATTGAAATTGTCTGTTTTCCGCGACATATCTGTGGTAAAGAGTCAATTTTTTTTTCTTCTGAATATTCAATTTATTTTAACAAAAACGCATGTTAAGCTCAACATTTGACAAAAAGCAATAAAATCATAATAAAAAAATTGTAAAAAATGTACTGAAGTGCAAATTGTTAAGCAGTAGTATTATTTGTAATAAATTCTCGCGACAGCCTAGACCCTGAACGCGACACAACGGTTGGGAACAATTAGTTTCTAAGTAATTTTCACTAGTTTTAAGTAATTTTTACGTATGAAACCTATATATAAAAAATATTTTCAACTCCTTGAAATTATTTCTTAACTCAAAATTTAAGATTAGAAAAGTGGATTCCACTAAAATATATTTTGCAGGCTAGATCCAGTCGGTGGACTTGCCATATGGATTTACCTCATATAAGTGTTTTGGGATTTCGGTAACGTGAGATATATGAGATACAATATTCTGTCTGCCTTCTACAAGGTTGTGATCATTTACTGAGAGCCTAAGGGAATTTTTTTGTTACTAATATATTTAACCTGTCAAATAACCCATAAAACAACTTCCGATGCCCACATAACTTTACTGTCGCTAACGACGTGTATGGTCTTCCTGCAAATTCCATTACACTTGAGACCACGCCTGTTTTTTGCAGAAAAAAATCGATTCACCGCACCCATAATTACTATGTGAAACGTTGATGCCAGTTTACACTAAATTTCTGCTGTAAAAGATACTTCAAGAATCGTAATTTGCAATGCACGCAAATTACTGAACCTCGAATCAGAAAGTAAATGAAGAAAACTGAACCTCGAATCAGATAAGTAATCCTAAAATAAGTACGACTCAAGGCTGGAACGTGACATTCAAATTTATTCGCAGTTTTTAGTCGTGAAGAGAGAAACAGAAGAGATAACGAAAAAAAAAAATAAAGAGGCATCGATCGAGTCCATTACTGAATGAGCCCCCACATGCAGCCTGGCGGCGCCTGCCGGGGATTAGGACTAATTTCTAGTGACCAGCGTTAATTGCATCCGATGTTTGCTCGAAACGCAACCTCAGTAATTCTAAGTAGCACTTTCGAGGTACAGAGAACTGGTCACGCTAGGCGGAACTTGAAGAACAAAGATCTTAGTTATGTATTGGTAACACACATACGTGAGTGAGGGATTCTGTGTCTGGGCATTCGTGACAGGACGAATGATTGTCACCAGATGACGTGGAGAGATGGTGAAAGGTTTCGGAGTAGATAACTACAAATGGAGTTCGAGATGAGAGTTCCTAAGTCCATATCTGGGAGAGTTGTATTCTGTAATCCTATAATTGTCATAATTTCCGTCGAACTGCTCTCTGTGGGGAGAGAGGAGAAGGTGAGAAAACGGAGAAATAGAAAAGCCGTTAGTTCTGCTAATTTATTTAAACGTTCTAAGATGGAGAATCGAAGAAACATCGTGGCAATTTTTCTTCCTCTACCAGTTCTCGCCTTTCGTGTTTATTTCCTATTATAAATGTATTGATGGCCTTCCACTTTTAAGCATGACAGCCTCATCCATCTTGAGAATTAGCTTTCATCTCAGTCTAAATGCCTTTCGTGGTGGAAATGTTCTCACTGGATCAAAACAGCTTGAGGCTTTTGGATAAGTAGGGCTTTTCTGTGAGTCGTTCCAGACCTCTAATTGGAGGATAAAAGGAATGGTAAATGTTTGAAAAAGAACGTAGAAGTAAGGTTGGCGGCGGGTTATAATGTTAGAAAAAAAAAATTATGATTTTAGAGAGTAGAAGGAAGAAACTTTTAAAATCTTGACTAATTATTCTTCCGAGTGGCTGGTTGGTCAGTGGAAGTTTTATAGCGCAAGAGCAACTATGCTATATTGCTCCAAACAGATAAAATGAAAAAAAAAAATGCTTTTTCGTTCTTTGCTAATCTCAAATAATTGTAAGTTTCTTTACCATTTTCTTCTTCTGAAGGTAAAAGTGCTTTGATTCATGGATCTGAAAGTTGGTCTACTTTAAAGGAAAAAAATTGGTTTTGGTCTGTTTGGTTGCAAACAATGAGAATGTCTGTAAAACATTCACTAAATAAATTACTAATGGTTCTTTATTCATCGTGACAAAGAAAATATAAATACGAAAAGGGATGGGAATAAAATAAGAAATACAAAAACAATATTAATTGTAGTCTTGCATTTTTTTTTTATTTTAAATAGTATATCTTTGATAACGAAATACCCTTACGAAAACAAAAACATATTCTTTTATAAAATACGAAACTTGCATAAAATGTAAAGCAAAATAACACGTGCTGCATTTCAGTGATTGAGTAGATGTGATGAATAGATAATTGAAGTTTGCATTTATCACTGATTTTTTTCGTTTTCCCAAATCCATCACAATTCCGTACATTTTCGAACTGGACTTACAAAGATGAAATTTGTTCAAGTTCATCTAGACAAGTACAAGAAGGAATAATAGGTGCATTTACGAGCAATATCTAGACTAGAAATGACTTCGAGGTCAAATTTTGATGCCCGAACTTGCAAGTGCCCAAACCACTTCGGTATTACAGAGCTCAACCAGGAGTTTGGGTTGGGTTGTTTTACCTCTGAGCGGCACTTTTTTGCACACCATGGGCTAAATGGCCGGGTCACATGGACCCCGAAGGCTTCGAGAAGTTTGGGGGAGGGGACCCACTGGAACAGCTGTTGGGAGACAGATGGTAGCCCCCCGTCAAGGCCATCCAGCGTGTTCTTTAACGTGCACAGGATATGTCTCTCCCGCACACGGGGCCACGGCTTAACGTCCCATCCGACGGACGGCGGCCTTTCCAAACCCATCGGTGTCACCTACTGACCGTGGGCAGGGCAGAGATTTTTGCGGAGATAAATCTCAACGCTGACCCAGCTGGGACTCGAACCTGGGAACTACAGATTACGAGCCTGGCGCGCTACCGACTGAGCCACCCCCGCCCCCTCAACCAGGAGAAAAAGCTGTATCTGACACATCGTAAAATATATATATGGCAGAAACACATGGCGAAAAACCATTTTCAATTTCTTCCTATTGTACGTTATTACAAACTTTAAAACAATTATCAATATTTCATGACAAAATTAAAATCTTAATTGCTATTCGGAACTAAAAATGCTAAAAATAATTTGCAGGACCTTGAAATCCCTCAATAACATTGTTTTAAACACTAAAAGTGATTCCTTAATATAATAAAAAAAAAAGAGAGACTCTCTGTAAAAATAAAAGTCTGAATGGTACAGTCGCTCAAAAAAAAGTATCCGAACACTATGGTTGATTACAGAATTCAGAAAAAATATCTGGCAACGTTTTTTTTAGAAATTAGTGATCTGGCAACCTTCGTTCAAGAGAATTTTTTGGCTGCATCCATGGGGACTCGAGTGATGAGAAGTTCGAGTGTGCCTGGCACACTGCTTTGATTTAGCAGTCAGTGACCAAAAAGTTGAAAATTATCAGAATCTGATGAAATTTTATTTTCTCATTCTCTTAAGTTATATCTCAATGCTTGTTCGAATTCTCTTTGCCAGCTGAATCTCTTGCTGCCAATGACCGAGTACTTCACCGTACTTTGCCTCAGAAAATATGAGGACCACGGTCTAAATCCCGTATAAGTCATGGCGTTCTGTTTTCTTTCAATTGACTCTCACAGACTTTTCTCTATGGAATAGGGGCGGGGGTGGCTCAGTCGGTAGCGCGCCAGGCTCGTAATCTGTAGTTCCCAGGTTCGAGTCCCAGCTGGGTCAGCGTTGAGATTTATCTCCGGAAAATTCCCCGCCCTGCCCACGGTCAGTAGGGAACACCGATGGGCTTGGAAAGGCAGCCGTCCGTCGGATGGGACGTTAAGTCGTGGCCCCGTGTGCGGGAGAGCCATACCCTGTGTACGTTAAAGAACACGCTGGATGGCCTTGACGGGAGGCTACCATCTGTCTCCCAACAGCTGTTCCAGTGGGTCCCCTCTCCCAATCTTCTCTGAGCCTTCGGGGTCCATGTGACCTGGCCATTTAGCCCATGGTGTGCAAAAAAGTGCCGCTCAGAGGTAAAACAACCCAACCCAACAACTCTATGGAATATCATCATACTGACAGGATTCTAGCAATGATTCCGTGCAAGAAGCTACTGGACAGTAATCGAGTTTCGCATTTTGCAAACTTCTGATTTTGTTCTTGAATGTAACACGAGGATCAAACAAATGCTTCCGATCTTTCCGGAAGGGAACTTTTTTTTTTTGCTTTTTAATGTGTGCAGACTAGAGATGAGTTCTGCGCGGGCGGGCTCGAGCTCAAAATAGCACAGACGAATTCGGGCTCTAGTGGACTCGGACTCAGTCGTAATACAAATTTCTTATTTTCCTTTCAGTCGTAAGGGATGTTTGGGTTGTTCACTTTTGAGCGGCATTTTCTTACACACAGTGGCGAAATGGCCATGTCACAAAGATCCCGAGGATCTCAGATAAGGTTGGAGGGAGAGGACTCATTGAACAGCTGTTAAAAGACAGAAGATAGCCTCCCGTTGACTCTCCGGCATGATCTTTAACGTGCACGTGGTATGGCTCTCCCTCACGTGGAGCCACGACTTAACGTCCCATCCGACGAACAAGGCCCTTTCCATGCCCATCGGTGTCTCCTACTGACAGGGGCAGGGCAGGGAGTTTTGCGGAGATAAATCTCAACTCTGGCCCAGGGAGGTCTCCAATCTGGGAACTGCAGATTATGAGCATGGAGCTCTAAAGACTGAGCCACCCTCGCCGCAGAGTTCACAGGTTTTTCGCATAAAACAAATAAATAAATAAATCCCCCTCAAGCAGCTGCTTGCCACAGAGGTCTAACAGAAGCCTGTCAGTTTATATGTCATAATAGAAGGTCTGTTCGGATGGCAGGACCTCAGCAGAAAAACAACACGAACATCCATGTCTTACCCGGAGCTCAGAACCCAGATCCCTTAGATCAGTAGCCAAGCACGCTAACCACTCGTCCACGGGATACAGTAAAATAATAATACATTGTCACTTATTAAAAAAATTATATTTGTTTGGACTTGGGACGAAAGGGAGAAATTCGGAAACTTTCATAATGTTGAACCGTTCAAATCGCTTCTTGTGTAACCAATACCTTTAGTCCTGTTGTCAGCCACCTATCTCTGAGTTATCATAATATCTACCTTTAAAAATTGGTTTGAGACCACTATTTTAGTTTCTGAAAGAAAACACGGCTTTTTTTTTTCTAACAAACAATTTAAAAAGCAGGCGCCACTTTCGACCACAAACATACGGAAGCGGTTAATCACAGTTCATTCCAATCGAGTAGCGCATTATTTAACACGAAAACTAATTTGTCTTGATCGCTGCATCTACCGCAGTATTACAAGGAAACGGAGACATATCTCATTTAGAAGTTAAGGAAAACAGCTTTGCTGTTATGCTAAACAAAAAGCCACAATTTGTGAGAGGTTGTCACAGTTTAACCATCTCCAAGCTTTCCCCGCTAGCGGCGTTGGTAACAATAAGGTTTCTATGAAAACCAACCAAATTACGACAGCGTGCGTGTAGTGCCACAAACGCGTGCCTTATTCGGCAGTTTACAAGTAATTAACTGCGCGGCATTCCATAAAGTCCCTAGTGTTTGCTCTCGATAACCGTCGGTCGCGTTGCTTCTAATAAATCATCACTGCATACGGCAACTGCACTTGGCAGAGACGAAGTGAAGGCAAGCCTTGATGACTCCCTCCTGAATGTCGCACAATTGAAGCTCCCGAATGCTTTCACGATGCCGTGCCATCCGGGGGAAAATGTTACTCGAGCCTGTTCTGTATTCTGCCAAAGGATCAAATCTCGTGCGAGAGTGTCGTGTGTTAAAATAAATAAATAAATATCCCCTCAAGCAGCTGCTTGCCACAGAGGTCTGACAGGAGCCTGTCAGTTTATATGCCACAGTAGGAGATCTGAGAGGATGGCAGGACCTCAGCAGAAAAACGACACACACATCCATGCCTAAATCCGGGTCTCGAACCCAGATCCCTTAGATCAATAGTCAAGCGTGCTAACCACTCGGCCACGGGACGGCTGTCGTGTGTTACGTTCATAAAAAAAAAATGCTCGTAACTTTATGATTTTTTTCAGCTGTGTTAGTGCAATTTAAGAAACTCTTCGCAATAATCGGAATAAAGTTTATGTTTTAGGCTTTTTTGGGGGCAATTCGGAAAGTTTCATTGCAGAGTTACAATTAAGAGTCGTTATTTTCCTTTCTCCAATTTAAGATGTTCACCGAAATGCTTGCACCAAAATCCTTATGTTTTAGGATTTTCACTTACAAAGTTTAAGAGTGCACCAAGATTTCGTTTTACGTCGGGTTAGTTCTTGAAAAAACACAACGCAAACTTAAACGACGAAAAATTTATATTTCTCATAAGAAAAAACTAAACATCTTACGATAGGTTCTGGGCGGGGGTGGCTCAGTCGGTAGCGCGCCAGGCTCGTAATCTGTACTTCCCAGGTTCGAGTCCCAGCTGGGTCAGCGTTGAGATTTATCTCCGCAAAATTCCCCGCCCTGCCCACGGTCAGTAGGGGACACCGATGGGCTTGGAAAGGCCGCCGTCCGTCGGATGGGACGTTAAGCCGTGGCCCCGTGTGCGGGAGAGCCATACCCTGTGCACGTTAAAGAACACGCTGGATGGCCTTGACGGGAGGCTACCATCTGTCTCCCAACAGCTGTTCCAGTGGGTCCCCTCCCCCAACCTTCTCTGAGCCTTCAGGGTCCATGTGACCTGGCCATTTAGCCCATGGTGTGCAAAAAAGTGCCGCTCAGAGGTAAAACAACCCAAAACAACGATAGGTTCTGACACTACAATATTCCATATTTGAACTCTTAACAAATCCAAATACTACAACACACAGTTAAATATTGAAGCAGTAGTAATAACCAGTATTAGTAAAACAGAAATTAAAATACATATACCAGATCTAGAAATTAATAATGAGTCCTAGTCCAGCTTTCCTAATAAAAGGAGGGTGGGGGGAGGGCGTGAGTCAAGATCGAACAGGAACTCCGTTAAGGAATAAAAGTTTTCGTGATCCTTTGCCCCTCCAGATTCAGCCTTGGAGAGTACATATTTATTACGCATACAATGTACGGAAATTTCTGTATAATTAACATTAATAACGCTTACATGATATGACTAGAGAAGTTGATATCCCATATTGAGATTTTAAGCTCTTGCTCTGACCAAAGAACTAATAAATGGCTCAGCTGCCAGTTCAACAGTTCGCTGAGAAAAGTGGAAGAGAAAAGAGCTGTTAGAGTCTGCTGATCACAGCCTTCTTTTTCTTCAAGATAGTTGTCTAATAGCAACTGATATCGTTGACTACTTCAGGTACCATTCCCAACACGCATTTTTTTTTCATGCAGATTTCATTTTTTACAGTATGACAAGTACTATAACTTGTCATATTTATATATTGTATTTTTATAAGACCGTCCCGTGGTCGAGTGGTTAGCACGCTTGGCTACGGATCTACGGGACCTGGGTTCGAGCCCCGGGTGGCTACTGATCTACGGGACCTGGGTTCGAGCCCCGGGTGGCTACTGATCTACGGGACCTGGGTTCGAGCCCCGGGTAAGGCATTGATGGATGTATGTGTCGTTTTTCTGCTGAGGTCCTGCCATCCTCTCAGACCTTCTACTCTGGAATATAAACTGGCAGGCTCCTTTCAGACCTCTGTGGCAAGCAGCTGCTTGAGGGGGGGTATTTATTTTTATAAATTCTATATTTCACAACATGATAAGTACTAATATGAAATTCAATGAGGCAATGTTCTAGTCCATTTTCTCCACTTTTCATGAATTTTTTTTCCTAGCTATATCAAAAAAGGCTTTTTTTATTTAATATCATCGTAAAACGCCTAAACAATGCTTCTAAAATTAAAAAAACAATTGCACAAATTTTGAAAAAAAAAAAGGTGTTACAATCAATCTTGAAAAATATGCTGTTTCGAAACAAAAAAAAATTGCATTTTTTTTCAATTCCAGAAATTTAAGAGAGAAGAATAAGTTTCGGTTAATTAAATAAACTGTTAAAATTATCAGTTTTAGGTATAATGGACATTTAAATTCAGTAGGAAATATAATTTTTGCGATTCGCAAAAAAGTCGATTTTTTGACTGTTCTTCCAGCATTTTTTCCATTTGACAACACTGAGTGAGGGTGATCAAAAAAAAAGAGAGGTACCGATGCTGCAGACTAACAAGTGCAGTGGGATAGGCCGCCTGGAAAACGATACAACTGGGATTTTTTTGAGACGCAAATAGAAAACGGGTCATACTTTGCTAAGAGCGGGGTCTCTGTTCTACACTGCCCTACCAAAATAAATACTACAGAATTTCCATTTTTAAGGCAATGGGAATTTAATTTGGAATCGCTATTCATTCTAAAATAGGCATTTAATGGATAATGTGTCCAAAGATGATAAATTCAAGATCATAATCAAATTATTTGAATCTCGATTTCCAACAATATTCGTTCACCATTTAAAGAGTTATGGATGCTGGAATATTTAACAATATATTCTCTTTCTTTTTTTTGCGACATATAGGACAAAGAGAATCCTAGAAACTACTCCTAGCTTTTACAGGAGTAGGGGGAAAAGGAGAGTTCTGGACCAGAGGCGGTTCAATGTTAATCCTATGGGACCCGCCTCCTTGTGTTCTAAAGCGGAGGCGGGTCTTTCCTCCACACAAACAGGTCAATATTTCCCTCAATAATTTATATAATTTATTTTTTTTTAAATCAGAGATTTTCTTTTTTTTTTTTCTTTTAAATCACGAAGCAGCAGAGAACCGTCACTGCCAACGTCTGACAACAGAATGAGGAATCTGACTGATGGATGTCGTATTTATACTAGAAGAAGGATTATCCTGCAGAAACTGATTTAAAAGACTGTCCCGCAGAAACGAAAAGAAACAATGCTATTGGGTAAAAAAATTAATTAAAAGGAAAAAAAAAAATCCCTGATTTAAAAAAAAAATAAATTATGTAAATTATTGAATGAAATATTGACCTGTTTGTGTGGAGGAAAGACCCGCCTCCGCTTTAGAACACAAGGAGGCGGGTCCCATAGGATTAACATTGACCCGCCTCTGGTCCAGAACTCTCCTTTTCCCCCCTACTTACAGGCCTTCTCATACAAAGACATGCCCTATTAAGACTGAAGTCACTGCTGACCACTGCATTAGTTTGAGCTAACACAATAAAGTTTGCGTTGCTAGAATACTCATTAGCTCCCTAACCACTATGTCAGTTAAGGCTTTTTATAAAAAAATCCTTAATAATTATCTAATATTAAAATAATCATTATGGAAACTTCTAAAATGTATATCCATATGTGTTATTAAATGATTTGAAACAATACTTATTATTTAAGTTTTAATTTTTTTTCTGAGGTAAATTCTTATAACGTTTTACTGTTGTAAAATATTCTAACTTCCGTAATTCTTTAAGTACTGAATGAATATTGTTGAAATCGAGATTTAAATAGATTTGATTAATAAATAAATAATGAATACCCCCGCAAGCAGCTGCTTGCCACAGAGGTCTGACAGGAGCCTGTCAGTTTATATGCCATAGTAGAAGGTCTGAGAGGATGGCAGGCCCTCGATCTTTAATTAATTTTCACTCGCATTTATCCATTAAATTCAAATTTTAGACCTTATAAAGTTTCGAAGTCAGCTTCCCTTTGGCATTACAAAGAAATTCTCTAATTTTTGTAGGACAGTGTATTTGAATTACTTCCATTGAAATTCGCGTTTCATTTCTAAAAGATCCATCAAAAAGTTTTCTTCAAAATTTCATTCTGAAGGTGTAATCAAAATTCTTTATACGTCAAGGTTTTCATTTTCAGATTTAAAAACGATTTGTAATGATCCCACTGAAATTCATGTCCGATTCTCAAAGTTTAAAATGGTCCCCATCAAAATCTATAACAAAGAATGAAATAGAATGATTTTATGGAAAATTATTTATTTAGTTATCAGTTTATTTGCGTGAGTCGAATTAAATTTTCTCTCACTGCAACCATACACTCGACGTGAAAATCTTGATAAACTGATTCGTTGCAAAATAATGACAATTTCATTCGACGGTTATCTATTCTAATCTTAACATCCGGAATCAAAATCATTTATTAAATTAACCTTCGAGATTCAAGGAGGGGTGGGGGCGGGGGAACCTCCTGAAACAAAATGCAAAACAGCACAAAACTATCCCATTAAAACTGGTAGCGTGGGATTCGGATCTTTTGAGTTTCTCGTTGCTAAAGCGTGCACAAGAGTTGCATTAATTCAAAGGATATCCTGCAGCGATAAGACACGAACGTGATAGGAAAGAAAGCGATAATTAACTCACATAGGTAAATACTCAACCGTTTCTGTGTCGTCTTCAATATTCGCAGTAAAACTGGCGAAATGGGTGCCATTATGACACACAACTGCGAGAGAAAATAACAAATGGCTGCAAGATAGAGGAAAACTGCCGAAAATATTCGTACCCCAAAAGCTGAGCTGTCAACAGGAAACTGTATAACACACACGCGTATTTATGAACAGATTGTCCGTCTTTATCGCTGTTCCGCACGCTACGACAATTTCTCCCCCCTCCCCCTCAGCCCTAGCAACGTTCGACCCCTCGGGCTCAGTCCATCCATCAAATCTGACAGTGTGGAACCTGGCGATTGTTGAAGTGCGCTGCTACTGGGGCTACGGAGGTAAGGCGAAAACCCTTCGTGGTGTTGTGTGTAAACATATGTAAACGATAGGCTTAACGGGGATATGACAAGGGTATACAAAATGTGTGGGGAGGGAAATCTTTGGTTTTATACAGGAAGAGGAGGAGACGAAAAGGAAAATGTTTAGTTCCCGTTCAGTTGCTTTATCGATAACCACCTTTGTGTTAAGCATCTATTCTCTTTTACAATGCTAGACTCACCGCAGAAGCCGATGTAACTTGTTAAATAATGGGACCGAAGATGGCGATTCTTGGAAGAAACATTTGCTTATGTAAAAAAAAGAGTGAAGTCGGTTTTCGCATGCCGAAATGCTTAGAAATGCGAAAATGAACAGTCTGGATGTGTGCAAACATCCTCTTCCGTTAACTGGACCACTTTGTAAGGGGGGCATTCTGCCCCCCTATCATCTGGTCCATAGTCTGGATGTAAAGAGGGGCGGGGGTGGCCCAGTTGGTAGCGCGCCAGGCTCGTAATCTGTAGTTCCCAGGTTCGAGTCCCAGCTGGGTCAGCGTTGAGATTTATCTCCGCAAAATTCCCCGCCCTGCCCACGGTCAGTAGGGGACATCGATGGGCTTGGAAAGACCGCCGTCCGTCGGATGGGACGTTAAACCGTGGCCCGGTGTGCGGGAGAGCCATACCCTGTGCACGTTAAAGAACACGCTGGATGGCCTTGACGGGAGGCTACCATCTGTCTCCCAACAGCTGTTCCAGTGGGTCCCCTCCCCCAACCTTCTCTAACCCTTCGGGGTCTTTGCGACCTGGCCATTTAGCCCATGGTGTGCAAAAAGCTCAGAGGTAAAACAACCCAACCTTTCACCCGACAGACAGCGGACTTTCTAAGCCCATTGGTGTCCCTCTTGATAGAGGGCAGGATGGAGTCAGCGGATATAAATCTCAAAGCTGACACAGGTGGGAATCGAACCTGGGAGATACAGATTATGAGCCTGATACACAACCGACTGAGCCCTATTACAAAGAACACTGAATAATTTTTTCTTGAAATTTTCCCTCTCTTCTGTTACAATATAACTTTGAATTTGGATCTAGGTCCGTTGTTCTTTGTGATCACAGTGAACATATAATTCTGAGATGAAACTTATGAACAACTAATGAGAGGATGGAATCGATAGAATCAAAGAAGTCTTGAAAAAAGTCGCATTCATGATATGAGGGTTGGGTTGTTTTACCTCTGAGCGGCACTTTTTTGCACGCTATGGGCTAAATGGCCAGGTCACATGGACCCTGAAGGCTCAGAGAAGGTTGGTGGAGGGGACTCACTGGAACAGCTGTTGGGAGACAGATGGTAGCCTCCCGTCAAGGCCATCCAGCGTGTTCTTTAACGTGCACAGGGTATGGCTCTCCCGCACACGGGGCCACGGCTTAACGTCCCATCCGACGGGCGGCGGCCTTTCCAAGCCCATCGGTGTCCCCTACTGACCGTGGGCAGGGCGGGGAATTTTTGCGGAGATAAATCTCAACGCTGACCCAGCTGGGACTCGAACCTGGGAACTACAGATTACGAGCCTGGCGCGCTACCGACTGAGCCACCCCCGCCCCCATGATATGAGGTATGGCTCAATAATGTCTCGTTTTCACTTCAATGGAAAACATTCCTTAATATTCCCCGCCCTGCCCACGGTCAGTAGGGGACACCGATGGGCTTGGACAGGCTGCCGTCCGTCGGATGGGACGTTAAGCCGTGGCCCGTGTGCGGGAGAGTCATAGCCTGTGCACGTTAAAGAACACGCTGGATCGCCTTGACGGGAGACTACCATGTCTCCCAACAGCTGTTCCAGTGGGTCCCCTCCCCCAACCTTCTCTGAGCCTTCGGGGTCCATGTGACCTGGCCATTTAGCCCATGGTGTGCAAAAAAGTGCCGCTCAGAGGTAAAACAACCGAACCCATTCCCTAACTGTAACATGCACATTAAATAAAACGGGCAAGGCTATCTTGCGTTTTAAATACTAAAGAACGTTTAAATATTATGTATATCAATCTAGGTTTTTATTATTGATTCAATCAGAAAGTGGTTGAAATGCAACTTAGCCTTTTTCGCATTTTATGAGATGGGAGCCATAATTTTTATCTCAGTTATGCAAATAGGCCTAGGTGGTAACCTTTGGAATCTAGAATTTTAGGTTAGCGATTAGAGTCGAAAAATATTTTTGTAGCAATGTTAATTTATCACTTTTTGCAGTGCATTATCTTAAAATGCAAAAGGTGATAAATTCTTGAGATAATAGTTTTGACTGCATTTTAAACAGTGATGCAGAAATAGAAAAAATGTGGGTTGTTTAATAGCACAAGAGCAACTATGGCTGTAGTGCTCCGAAAAAAAGCATCAGTGTTATAAAATTAAAATAGCATTTATTATTATTATACAGAAATCCACGAATTTCTTACAGAAGCTAAATTTGTTACTACAAAAACCATCTCCGTGGCCGAGTTGTTAGCACGCTTGGCTAGTGGTAAAAGCGAGCTGGGTTCGAATCCCTGGTAAGGCATGGTTGTTTTTCTGCTGAGGTCCCGCCATCCACACAGGCCTTCTACTATGGCGTATAAACTGACAGCCTCCTGTCAGACCTCTGTGGCAAGCAGTTGCTTGAGGGAATTTTAATTTTTTTTTAACGCAAGTTCTCTCCCCTTTTCTCCCTATTAGTGTGCTGGATGAGTTATTATTATTTTTTTTTAATTGTGCATATCTTATTTCAAGGAAAACAAATAAGTGTTTTAAAAAGTAAAACGGTAAGTTATTTTAAAAATCTGGCAAACAATGAAACTACTTGATGAGAAATCATTAAGTGACGTCTTTCAGGCCTATTCTCGGTAATTAGCACTAAATTCGCAATCTAAAGAACTCAAGAAAACATAGACATGCTAGAAACTAGGTTTACCAAATGGTGAATAAAGAATAATGCAGAGCTTTTTACCCATAAAACGTTGCATGACAAGTTTAAACTTGAAATTTTTAATACTGAGATAAAATGGAGAAAATATGCATTCTACTTTGGTGTGACCCTACATGAAAAGATTACCGAAATGAACATTTCTCAAGCATCGACCACGTCAAATCTGAGTCTATGCAAATGATTCTTCCATTGCCAGGTTTCAGATTTTCCAAAATAAAATGGTCAGGACAATAGCGGGTTGGGTTGTTTTACCTCTGAGCGGCACTTTTTTGCACACCATGGGCTAAATGGCCAGGTCACATGGACCCCGAAGGCTCAGAGAAGATTGGGGGAGGGGACCCACTGGAACAGCTGTTGGGAGACAGATGGTAGCCTCCCGTCAAGGCCATCCAGCGTGTTCTTTAACGTGCACAGGGTATGGCTCTCCCACACACGGGGTCACGGCTTAACGTCCCATCCGATGGACGGCGGCCTTTCCAAGCCCATCGGTGTCCCCTACTGACCGTGGGCAGGGCGGGGAATTTTGCGGAGATAAATCTCAACGCTGGCCCAGCTGGGACTCGAACCTGGGAACTACAGATTACGAGCCTGGCGCGCTACCGACTGAGCCACCCCCGCCCCTAAGGACAATAGCGGATGCCCCAAGATATGTCATCAATAAAAATCTATGTGAAGACCTGGAAATTGACTCAATAACCAAGACAATTAGGAAGTCGTCAAAAACCATTTTTGGATAAATGAAGTAAAGCCCAAACAAGGTATTACTCACCTATTATTGCATGACCAGAAATATCAGCTTTTCCCTGTCATTTTTTGCGGTCATACAATAATAAATCCATAGTTATTATTGTATGATCACTAAAGACATAAAAGATCTCTGTTCCATTCTAAATAAATAAAATAAATACCCCCTCAAGCAGCTGCTTGCCACAGAGGTCTGACAGGAGCCTGTCAGTTTATATGCCACAGTAGGAGATCTGAGAGGATGGCAGGACCTCAGCAGAAAAACGACACACACATCCATGCCTAATTCCGGGGCTACTCTGAATTAAAAATACTGCCAAATTTATTTTCAGTGATCATAAATTTGTTTCTAGGACAATATCCAGGGGTAATTTCTCCCACCCAATTCTGATCCATCACGTTAATTTAATCATCACATACATTAAATTTCAAGTCCTGAATTCATCAGTCATCATGCATAAAAGATTATGCATTTCTGAGACTTAGAGACTTAGACTATATTTAAAATAATATTGACTTAATTATGAACTCTGATCTCTGCGTATTCTTTGAGCTGATTTCTGTAATTGCTTCTAAGAATAT
This sequence comes from Ryuthela nishihirai, assembly GCA_038380435.1. Lineage (NCBI taxonomy): Eukaryota > Metazoa > Arthropoda > Arachnida > Araneae > Heptathelidae > Ryuthela > Ryuthela nishihirai. Next base: position 38,949,663 of record JAWZYU010000011.1, on the reverse strand, counting down.
AAAAGGGAAGTTTCGAACTGAACTACAATACGATCTTTAATAGTACATTTAAAAAACTGACGCCTCCCAAAGAAAATCAGATTCGGATTTAAACAGTTCAATGATCTAACTTCAAAGCTCAATAAATGGTAAACGCGCACAGGCGTTTCTTGTTAGAATTAGGAAATTATTTGTTGCAAAATCAGACTACGTCGCACTAAATTGATGATCCAGAACTTTTTAATTTTTACTGATGGAAGGCAATAGTTATTGCCACCTTTGGCGTCTGTACCCCCATAGGTTCAACTGTATTCAGTATCGATATTTATGCGAAGAAAACCAGATGATTCAACTGGGGTAACCGCATCCCAGAAGGCGTTCCTCTTTCAGACTCCCTTTGCCCCATAATTAGAAAGCGGTGAGATTTTCTGGCAGTTGTTGCCTTAAGGAAACAAATAAACGACATGACCAGAGGCAGAAGAAGACACCCGACACAGAATACAAATAACAGAGGATATTTTAACAAAGAAAGGGCAAAGTACGACAAGAGAGGAGATGGATAAAACGGAAAATAAATGCTTTATCAATTCCGATCATATAACTGCATTAGCCTCTGCAGATCCAATGTTAATTGCACTGTGCTGGGAAATCAAAAAGGGAGCGGTTCTTTTGATGACTTAATCAACGGTTGTGGTTGTTTTATAATTATATGCGTCTCTGTGTAAACGTAGCTGTTTGATGACGCCTTTAGAGTGTATACACTCGGTTAGCATGATTTCAATGGGGGGAGGGGGAAATATCATCATCGGATGTAGAGATGATCCTGTCATCGGATGTAGAAATGATCCTGTCATCGGATGTCGAGATGATGACTTGTTAATGATAAGAGAACCATCACAAGAATAGATTTCCGGTTTTCGTCTCATTTTGTTTCATCCCGTATCCGGTCGTAGGCTACTTTATGATTGAAATTAAATAACTTAGAGAGCAACTTTCTGAAGAAATCTAATACATAAAGCTTGTTTGTTTGTTTGTCTGTCCGCTTATGCACTCAGCCCCCAGAAGAGTTAGAGACACCAAACATCGCATGAACGAGGAGAAATGGAATAAAAGCTATGTGCGAACTCGCTGGAGTCAACCAAAAATGGGGTGAGCGAGTTTGAATTTCTCAAAATCCCCATAGACTTAACATTAACATTTGGAGTTATTCAAAATATTGTTGCCACTAATAAATTTGAAAAAAGGAATAAATCAAAGTAAACTAATGTCTGATTTCGCGTGATTAAGCAGTTGAAATTTATTCAAAATAACTGTTGCCACCATTAAATTAGAAATAATGAATACATCAAACTAATTTCTGATTTCTCGTAATAAATAAAGTCATCGTTCAGTTTGCTGGATCAAGAGAGCGACTATCCGTGGATATTGAAGTCGTTCTAATTAAGCACGGGCAGAACACGAGATTCAAAAAAATAAATTCATATCGGAAGTTAAAATCATTAACTTAATTTGAAAAATATGCAAAAGATAATAAAAGTATATATAAATAATTAATAAATGTTTTAAATATTATGTTAAGTAATAAATAAATAAATAAATAAATAAATAAATACCCCCTCAAGCAGCTGCTTGCCACAGAGGTCTGACAGGAGCCTGTCAGTTTATATGCCATAGCAGAAGGTTGTATGCTGGCAAATTGTATCCGAGAAACTCTGGTGAGTACGAAGTGATTTGAAAAGTTCGATTATCTGAGCGAGGAAATTCCGGTTTTCGGTTTAGAAACTTCTGACGTGGGGAGGATTATGGGTACCTCGAACTATGTTCATTTCTTTCCTCCCCTAAAAGAGAGGGACAAAATTTAAACCGCAGGGGGAGGTTGGGTTGTTTTTTCCTCTGAGCGGCACTTTTTTGCGCACAATGGGCTAAATGGCCAGGTCACAAGGACCGCGAAGGCGCAGAGAAAGTTGGGGGAGAGGACCCATTGGAACAGCTGCTGGGAGACAGATGGTAGTCTCCCGTCGAGGCCATCAGTGTGTTCTTTAATGTTCACAGTGTATGGCTCTCCAGCACACGGAGCCATGGCTTAACGTCCCATCAGACGGATGGACGGCCTAATCAAGCCCATCGGTATCCCCTACTGACCGTTCGCAGGGCGAGGAATTTTGCGGTGATAAATCTCAACGCTGACCCAGCAGTGACTCGAACCTGAGAACAATAGATTATATGTCTGGCGCTCAATCGAGTAAGCCATCTCCCCCCCCCCCCCCACACACACACACACAGGAGGGAGAGGAGATCGAGCGTAATGATATTTATGCCAAATGATAGCTTGCGACGTGAGGAGTGCCATCTACTTTACATTTTGGAAAGTTTCAAAACCGAGTAAGGTCGGGTAAATATGTTAGTAACTTATAATGAAACCAAATTAGATGCTAAAAATGCAATAGCTGCTTTTATTTTTCATGTATAAAGCTCCATAAAATAAATTTTAATTGGAGACAGGAAAGAATTTTCATCAGGAAACCGCTGAAGTCTGATGTGATATTGTCTACTTAAGTTCCTATAAAGCCGATGCAAGTGAGGCGTGAGCTACTCCAAGACAGCAACACAATCATCTCCTTGCCGTACTGAGGAAAGATTCATCAGCAAAATCCAGGCTACTTCTTCAGACTCTCTTAACAATGATATTAATGGATTAAAAAGTTGCATATTAGCTGCAACAGCAAAGTACAGTTACTTTTTAACTTTTAGCTTTCGAAAAGGAAAGATTTTTCTTAATTTTTAGATGTTCGCAATGTTAGCCGCCAAGGGTCCGTATGTAATGTTATAGGATAATGTTAGACGCCTAGAGACTAAGAGTGTTTCGTTGTGGTGCAAACAATGCTACTTTCGGGTCATCATGAATATTTTTCTTATTGTTTTCTTGGGGTCGAGTGGTTAGGGTGCTACGCTACTAATTAATGAGTCTTGGGTTCGAGCTCAGGGTAAGGAATGTTTGTTTCCTTTATATCGTTCTGCTGAAATTTCGCCTTCCTCAAAGATCACCTTTATAGACTACTACACTGTCACACTCCTGTACACTTTTATGTCAAACAGCTGTTTGAGGGGCAATTTTTTTAATGCTCTAGAGCAGTGGATCTCAATATTTTATTCTTCACGTACCCCCTGGAAATGTTTATGTAACTGGCGTATCCTTTGTATAGATAGATAAAACTATAGTTATAGTATAACAATGGTTATTTTTACTTTGTTACTAGATCTAGCGACTTTTGAGCTCTCACGGCGTACCCCCAAAAATTTTACCGCGCACCCCCAAGGATATGCGTGTCCCACGTTGTGAACCCCTACTCTAGAGGGCTTTAAATATCATCCTTCAGTCAGTAAATTTTTTACATCTTCAGTACTTTAGAGTTTAGACCGTGTTTCTTAAATTGCGTTCATTAGAACACCAGGGTTCGTCGAAATCCTTGAAGTATCTGCAATAATTAGCTAGAATTACATTTTGTTGTTAAAATTACATATTGTGTTAGACCTTAAATGCATTATTAAATTGCTTTTTCTTCTATTGGAGCCTTTTTTTTTTTCAAGAAAATTTTCAAGGGGAGTTCCACATAAAATATATATATTGCCTGGGGTTTCCGTGGTGTGAAAACATTTAAGAAACTTTAGATTTAGACGATTTACATAAAAATAAATAAATACCCCCTCAAGCAGCTGCTTGCCACAGAGGTCTGACAGGAGCCTGTCAGTTTATATGCCAGAGTAGAAGGTCTGTGAGGATGGCAGGACCTCAGCAGAAAAACGACACAAACAGTCATGCCTTACCCGGGGCTCGAACCCAGGTCCCTTAGATCAGTAGCCAAGCGCGTTAACCACTCGGCCATGACTCGGTTTAAAATTTTAGACTTTAAAGCTCACATTCTCCATCAGTTCTCGTGCTATACTCATATCCAATGCATAAATACGACCTGACTTTTATCTCTAAAATGAACAATTATACTATTAGACGATGAATTATTGTTGTTGCTTTTTTTCTTACAAAGCGGGTTTCACTTGCATCACCGTAACAGGGATACATCCACGCCCATCACGCTCTTCCATATGTTCGTGCTAAGAGCTTTTAAAACCACATAAAGAAAAAAAATGAAGCAAGTTAGCTTCCTTGTAAGCAGATCAGCTGATACAATCCATAGAGTTCAAAGAAGCCTTCAAAAGGTCGCATTCATGCTCATAAGTATGACTAGATATTGTCTCCTGATATTTTTCATCTTTCGCCTCAAAATGTTAAGAGAACAATTACAATAGCACCGCTTGCAGCAACCTCAATTCTGCTCATAACACGAGGTTAGTTTTACCACGAAAAGTTCTTGTTTAGCGCTGAAGTTTAAGCCTTTTGCACCATCAAGCACTGTCAGGAAAAACTAAATCTTATCAACGATGCAATCGGAGATAACAAAGGAGCAGGGATAAATAAACACCGATTGTATCAGAGATATCAAGAGAACCGAGTGCTCATCTCTTCTTCATCGTTCATCAAAGTTAAAGGAATGCTAGAATGGTGGTGGAATTGTTATGGGCGTGTCAGACTGAAGTTTCCGTTGTGGCGTTTCTAATTCCGTATCATGTGCGCCATTTGAACGCGGACAATGGGATTGATCATCAATAGCCAGAGGGGAGAAAAACTAACTTTTTTTAAAAAAAATTTACCTCTTTTTCCACGCACTCCTCTAATCGATGTTGAGATCTGACTTCTTTATGGAAAGGATTGGGCTGTTTTACCTCTGAGCGGCACTCTTTTGCACATCATGGGCTAAATGGCCAGATCACATGGACCCCGAAGGCTCAGAGAAGGTTGTGGGAGCACACCATGGGCTAAATGGCCAGGTCACATGGACCCTGAAGGCTCAGAGAAGGTTGGGGGAGGGGACCCACTGGAACAGCTGTTGGGAGACAGATGGTAGCCTCCCGTCAAGGCCATCCAGCGTGTTCTTTAACGTGCACAGGGTATGGCTCTCCCGCACACGGGGCCACGACTTAACGTCCCATCCGACGGACGGCGACCTTTCCAAGCCCATCGGTGTCCCCTACTGACCGTGGGCAGGGCGGGGAATTTTGCGGAGATAAATCTCAACGCTGACCCAGCTGGGACTCGAACCTGGGAACTACAGATTACGAGCTGGCGCGCTACCGACTGAGCCACCCCCGCCCTTTATGGAAAGGACTAAGGCTGTTCATATTGCTTACAATTTTTCTGGTCCACTTCGGATGTAAACGTTGCACAAGTGGTGTGGTGGCTAAGCGCTGTAGGCTTCGATGCAAAGTGATATCATTCAATGAAAGCAAATATATGTAAGAGACGTTTTGAAAGATAATTACAAACCGACCATATCTCTCCTATCGAAATCTTTCATGCATGAAAACGTTACAACAAAATCAAATTCGAAGCTGCGAATTCTGAAAATCTGAATGAGGTCTTGAATTTTTCAACGGTATTTGCTCAGTATTAAAATATTACGGATGTTAGAATAATATGATGGCATCATTTGTGTTAAAAAATCTTCGAAATGTGGGGGGGAATAATTATTTCGAGACAATTCATGTAAGTTTCTATCTGATGAAAAATTCTAAATTTACAATAGTATATTTAATTGTAACTAATAAAATCGATAATAATAGAGTGCATCCCTGGACTTTTTCCGTACGATCAAATTCCTTTGTGTGGAAGAAATCGATACTTGTTTATGTAAGTTTCCTTTTAAAAACTAATAGAGGTGTTTTGGGTTGTTTTACCCCTGAGCGGCACATTTTTCCACACCATGGGCTAAATATGGACAGGTCACAAGGACCCCGAAGGCTCAGAGAAGGTTGGAGGAGGGGACCCGCTGGAACAGCTGTTGGGAGACAGATGGTAGCCTTCGGTCAAGGTCATCCAGTGTGTTCTTTAAGGTGCACAGAGTATGGCTCTCCCGCACACGGGGCCACGGCTTAACGTCCCATCCGATGGACGGAGGCCTTTCCAAGCGCATCGATGTCCCCTCCTGACCGTGGGCTGGGAATTTTGCGGACATAAATCTCAACGCTGACTCAGCTGGGACTCGAACCTGGGAACTACAGATTACGAGCCGGGCGGCTACCGACTGAGCTGGCGACCTCCCCACTCACCCACCCCAAAAAAATAGATTAAAATAAATATTGAAACTATTGTATTCTGTTTCCTGCAGATAAGCTATATGGTTTTGCAGAGACGACTGAAATTTGTGTTTTGTAATGTTGCAATGAAAAAATAAAGATTTTATTACTGAAAAAAAAAACTGTAACAAAGATCTCCCCTTGAATAAATAATAATCAGATCAACTGTTAAGGCCTGTTACTTACCATTTTGCTATCTGAGGAAAATTATTCAAGATATTTTTGAGCCTTTCACCGATAAAAATGCATCAGGCAAAGGACTTACGAAAGAGAAGCGCTTAGGACTAACAGAGACCTTAATCAGGTCCCGCCCGAAAAGAGTATTTCAAAAATATAAAGAAGTATAGCTACAATTAGCTAGTCAACGTTAAAATTTGGAAATAAATACTCTTTCATCTTACTGAAGAAACGGGGCGGGGGTGGCTCAATCGGTAGCGAGCCAGGCTCCTAATCTGTAGTTCCCAGGTTCGAGTCCCAGCTGGGTCACCGTTGAGATTTATCTCCGCAAAATCCCCCGCCCTGCCCACGGTCAGTAGGGGACACCGAAGGGCTTGGAAAGGTCGCCGTCCGTCGGATGGGACGTTAAGCCGTGGCCCCGTGTGCGGGAGAGCAATACCCTGTGCACGTTAAAGAACACGCTGGATGGCCTTGACGGGAGGCTACCATCTGTCTCCCAACAGCTGTTCCAGTGGGTCCCCTCCCCCAACCTTCTCTGAGCCTTCGGGGTCCATGTGACCTGACCGTTTAGCCCATGGTGTGCAAAAAAGTGCCGCTCAGAGGTAAAACAACCCAAACCTGAAGAAACATCGATGTTTCTTTAAGCTTTCTTCTCGTCCCCATCTTTTGCCAATAGTTAACATTGAAGGAAGTTTTTGTGATTCTGCTTTTGCCTTCAGTTGGAGGTAGCTGTCTGAAATGAGGGTCAGTTCTAACATAGTTTTAAACATGATTGCTGTAAGTTGGAATAGCAAGCAAAAGCTGAGACTTAGATGATGGTGGATGCTACACATGATGTTGTCGTTGATGACTAATCGGGGCAGAATTGAAATAAATAGGCTCTTTCAGGACACTTATTATCAGGGCCGCCGAGAGAATTTATGGGCCCGTATGTAATATTATGCTCGGGGCCCCCCTTGAAAACTTTTTATCTTTTCAAATCATTAATAGCAATTATTCTGGACACAATGATCACATACAGAGGAAAAAAAGCCTGTTGCGCAGTCAGGCATGCAAAAACATAGGCCTACACAGTTTGTGTCACATAAAACTTTTTAGCATAGGATCGATATATAGCCAAACTAAGAATAATTTTTGTAAGAAAATGTAGAGTCACTTAATCTGACGGGCCCTTATTGCTGACGGGCCCCTATGCACTAGTCCCCCTTCCCCCCCCCCCCCCCCCTGTCGGCGGCCCTGCTTATTATTAACTAAATAGTTAAACCCACGCCAAAAGTTTGCGCAAAATCCATTGTTAACTCTTCTTATCGGTAAGTTCATTGACAGTTTTCCGCCGTACTACTCCATTCACAGTTTAATCCCGCCAAAAGTTTGGCGCCAAACATATGTCCATTCACAGATTTTTCACACGTACTACCTACAATACAACGCACTACACCACTCACAAGGTAAAAGCTACGGCAGCCCGCCAGATATTTCGGACACTTTTCGAGATATCACTCCCGACCCACGGCAGCTAGGAACCCGAACTTTTACCCCAACAGGCTTCGTTTTTCTAAATACGGCCACCCCACCAAATTAGGGGCCGATTGCTCAGGTATGTAAATGGGAAACCATAGGGAAACTAAATTTCTGCCACTGATACATCACACGTGTTCGGCCGCTCGTTCATTCGCTTCGGAATTGCGCCTATTATTTAATATTGTTGCGAATTTTAAAATGGATAGGCTCTGAGCGTGAGTATTAATAACTATATTTTCAAACCAATTACAATACAATGCAAATTGTTACAAAAATATGAATGAAGTATTTTATAAACAAATTAACTATTATACATAAGTTATTAACCTTTTTGTACAGAACATACAATATCAGCTCTGTTTGTTCTACTAAAATACTACCTATTTACTTTGTTTATCATGTCACTTGAATACCTTCAGACGTAAACAATCTCTCGTCCTGTGCTAGTTCACTAAACTTTTGTTACTAACAACAGAAAACAAACATCCGCGCACACACTAATAAATATACTTCTTATTTTCACTTATCGCGCACTGTTTCAGACCATCTGAATGTCTTTTCAGATCTCACAACTTTAACACACTGCATTGTTATTTTTTTCCCGATCGTTCTAAGTTCCAATTCGTTGGCTAAATTGAATCTCACGTAGAAGCACACACGAGTGTTCAAGTCACGTTAAGTCATGAAGTCACTGTTGCTCGTTCATCTGTCGTAACACTGCCCTCTCCTTAGGTCTTGTTCGTCCCGAACAATTCTGGATTCCGAAGCTTCTTCAGTTCTTCGATGAAACGGGGCCAAACGATCCACGTGAACCACCTTGCACTTTGCAGCTGGACGTCGCCGAATGCGATACAACACGTCGTTAATCCTGTTAACTATCGTATATGGACCTTCCCAAGGTTTCTGAAGTTTTGGAGATAGGCTCTTCTTTCTATGTGGATTGTATAGCCAGACAAGATCTCCTTGATTGAAAACAGTTCCATTTATTTTACTATCGTATCTTGTTTCGGTTCTGTCGCTTGCTAAGTTAATGTTATGTCTAACGGAGTGATGGATTTCTTCTAGTCGTTGTTGTAATTCTTGTACGTATTGTGGAGCGGACACAGGCATTGCTTCGGAATGTAACTCTCTTCCAAAAAGCATCATGGAAGGTGTCTGTCCAGTTGTCTCAAGCACTGCCGTTCTATATGCCAGCAAAAGAAGTGGTATATGGCGATCCTAGTCACGTTGATGGTCGTTCGCAAATAATGCTAGATGCTGTGCAATTGTTCTATTGAATCTTTCAACCATACCATCCGACTGAGGGTGTAAGGGAGTTGTTCTGGTTTTCTGAATGCCTAATAATTGACAGATGCCTTTAAACACATTGGATTTAAAATTCCGTCCTTGGTCAGAGTGGAGTTGTAAAGGTACTCCATACCTACTAATCAAATTATTAACTGTCATCTCTGCCACTGTTGTTGCTTCCTGTCTTGGATGGGATAGACATCAGGCCACTTTGTGAAATAATCCATTACCACTAATAAATATCGATTTCCATCATCAGTTCTAGGAAACGTACCCATTACATCAATGGCTATTCTTTCAAATGGGGCACCAACGTTATACGTCTGCAGCTTACCCCGACTCCTAGTCTTAGGGTCTTTGCTGCACAGGCTTCACATTGTCTACAACATCTTTCAACGTCTGCCCTACTTTTCAGCAAATGAAATCGTTCCCTGGCTTTGGCTAATGTCTTATTAACACCGAAGTGTCCTTCTATCTTACTAGGATCAGTCTTAATCCCTGATGTAGTGATCACATGACCAAGGTAATGAACTTCTTGCTGGAACAGTTTACACTTTGTCGGTCCCAATTTTAGCTTGGCTGCCTTAAGTTTTTCAAATACTTGACGAATATTTCTCAAATATTCTTCAAAAGTTCTTCCAAGAACTATGATGTCGTCCAAGTAAACCAGGCAGACCTCCCAAGACAAACCTTTGAGCACCGACTCCATTAGTCGTTCAAATGTGGCAGGTGCGTTACAAAGGCCAAATAGCATCACCTTAAACTGCCAAAGTCCATTCCCTGTAGTGAAAGCTATTTTCTCACGGTCTTCAGGACGTATACTAACTTGCCAATAGCCGCTCTTAAAGTCTAATGTTGAGAACCATTCTGACCCAGATAAAATGTCCAGTGTATCGTCAATCCTGGGTAAAGGAAATGAGTCTTTCTTTGCTACGTAATTTAATCTGCGATAATCTACACAAAATCGTGTAGATCCATCCTTTTTCTTGACAAGAACTACTGGTGAGGTCCAGGGACTCTGTGATGGTTCTATAATGCCTTCAGCTTCCATGTCCCTAATGAGTTGTTCCGTCTCCTCTCTTTTTGCCAATGGAAGCCTTCTTCCCGACAGATGGACTGGAGGAGAATCATCAGTGTTGATCTTATGTTCCGTCAGGTTAGTACGGCCATAATCATTTGATGTGGCAGAAAAAATGTCAGAAAATTCTTTCAATAGGTTCTCGGTTTTAGCAGCTTGGTTTTTAGTTAATATTCGTCTTGTTTCTCTCCATAAGTCAGTAAAGATGAGATGGTATGTCTGTATGAATTGGTTTAAATCAGTAACTTCTATTTGATTTATACTTGTTACCCAGGTAACAGGTTCACATATTGCTAATTCTTCACCTTTTTTTAATATTTTATTGAATTTGTTACAGTTCATCACTCTGATAGGAATCTGTTCTTTATCTATTCTGACTAAAGTCCTTTCAACCAGGATACCATGAGCCAAAGCTCCTTTACCAGAGGCATCAGTAACTGCCAATCGGAAGGCCCCAGAAGTCTCCGCCCGATGTCCACGGACTATAATTTCATTTTGTGCTGGGATCTCTGTGTCTTCCGTCACTAATATTGGAGTTACGCTTGATAAAGAATCAGATGTCCGGCTAAGCAGAGGAATCTCTTCTGTCTTATAGATGAGTAGGTTGTCACAGGGTCTAATGTTGAATCCATGTTTCTTAAGAAAATCAAGGCCTAATATGCATTCATCGCAGATGTCAGCGATGTAAACAGGGTGGTGTATCAGACAGCTACCAACTCGGATGTTAAGTTCTATTTTTCCATGGACTTTAGCACGATCTCCAGTGGCTGTTTGTAGGCTTATTTTAGACTGTGTAATATTCAAGTTTGGGTGAGGTATTATTTTCTTTATTATGTCCGATCTGAGTAAAGTTACGTTTGCACCAGTGTTGACTATCATACGGCAAGGTATTCCATTTATGGTCCATCAGCTACTAATCCATTATTACCACCATGTAGTGTTGAAACTTGGGCGACTTCCCCTGGGGCCAACCAATCAACAGCCAGCCTTTGCCCCGCAAGACTGACTAATTTCTGTTCCCCTGATCCTGATGTCTAGTAGATGGACTTGGACTCCTCACTCGTTTCCTATTACAGTTGGCACGAATGTGTCCGGTCTTGCCACAATTCCAACACTGAAGGTCTGTGGTAGTTTTTGAAGAAGAACCTTCTAAGTTTTTCAAAACGGTTTTGGTTAGTTCTTTCATTTCATTATCCTTTTCTACAGTTTCTTCTGCACTCACAAATCTCACTGTACGTTTGTTCGCTCTGGAGGAAAGCCTGGAGCACTCGTATTACATAGCATGTATTACAGCTGATTTTAAGGATTCACCTTCCAACATCCTCGGAGATTGTTGAGTGTCAGGGTCAGCAATAGCATAATAAATTGCAATTGAGCAAAGTTATCTTGAATTTCTGGTGGACAGTTACTAATCCAATCTAGCTAGACGCTCGATATTACTAGCAAGCTCTTGCAAAGTTTCACCACTCTTCTGCATGCGATGTTTAAATTGAGTCACATGATATTGTTTTAAATAACTATCACCAAACCTAAGCTCTAATGCAGAAACTAGACTTTGATAATCAAGTCGTTTTTCTTCTGGAACAGACTGTAAAACTTCCGCAGCAGAATTTCTTAAGGAAGCTGCAAGAAAACTAGCCTTTTGGAATTCATTCCACTCATTAGTTCTAGCGATAACTTCAAATTGTGTTTTAAATACTGTCCAAGATGATTGACCATCAAATGTAAAAGGTTTGCTTGCATTTCTAGCGATATGTGTTATAACATTATTTTCACTAGAATTAATATTATCACAAGAAGAAGGTAACATTTCATTTCTCAAAATCTGAAATTGGCGTTCACAATCAGTTTTTACAGTTTCAATTTCATGTTTATAATCTAACTTAACACTATCACGATCATCTTTTACACTATTTAGTTCGGTCATAATGTCCTTACACTTATCAGAAATCTTACCAGTTTGAGAAGCCACTTCAGCTCTCATCGCATTATTTTGTGTTGTGGGTTAGGTTGTTTTACCTCTGAGCGGCACCTTTTTGCACACCATGGGCTAAATGGCCAGGTCACATGGACCCCGAAGTCTCAGAGAAGGTTGGGGGAGGGGACCCACTGGAACAGCTGTTGGGAGACAGATGGTAGCCTCCCGTCAAGGCCATCCAGCGTGTTCTTTAACGTGCACAGGGTATGGCTCTCCCGCACACGGGCCACGGCTTAACGTCCCATCCGACGGACGGCGGCCTTTCCAAGCACATCGGTGTCCCCTACTGACCGTGGGCAGGGCAGGGAATTTTGCGAAGATAAATCTCAACGCTGACCCAGCTGGGACTCGAACCTGGGAACTACAGATTACGAGCCTGGCCCGCTACCGACTGAGCCACCCCCGCCCCCTATTATTTTGTGCGGCCATTTCGGCTTTCAAGTCATCACTTTGTTTAGCAAGGTCACCTATTTTATTGTTTCGGGCAGCTCTATCACCTTTAATATCAGTCATCTGTGTATCCATTTCGGCTTTCAAATCGCCACTTTGTCTTGTTAAGGTCAGTTATTAATTTTACTAACTCATCCATACTTCTAGTTGTAGGAGTATGGCATTCAATAAATTATCTACACTCCTAGACAACAAATGTTGCGAATTTTAAAATGCATAGGTACTGAGCGTGAGTATTAATAACTATATTTTCAAACCAATTACAATGCAATGCAAATTGTCCCAAAAATATGGATGAAGTATTTTATAAACAAATTAACTACTATCATAAAATAAAAATAAATACCCCCTCAAGCACCGCAAAATTCCCCGCCCTGCCCACGGTCAGAAGGGGACACCGATGGGCTTGGTAAAGGCCGCCGTCCGTCGGATGGGACGTTAAGCCGTGGCCCCGTGTGTGGGAGAGACATACCCTGTGCACGTTAAAGAATACGCTGGATGGCCTTGACGGGAGGCTACCATCTGTCTCCCAACAGCTGTTCCAGTGGGTCCCCTCCCCCAACCTTCTCTGAGCCTTCGGGGTCCATGTGACCTGGCCATTTAGCCCATGGTGTGCAAAAAAGTGCCGCTCAGAGATAAAACAACCCAACCCCCTCAAGCAGCTGCTTGCCACAGAGGTCTGACAGGAGCCTATCAGTTTATATGCCAGAGTAGAAAGTCTGAGAGGATGGCAGGACCTCAGCAGAAAAACACCACGAACATCCATGCCTTACCCGGGGCTCGAACCCAGGTCCCGTAGATCAGTAGCCAAGCGCGTTAACCACTCGGCCACGGGACGGCTACTACTATCCTACATAAGTTATTAATCTTTTTGTACAGAGCATACAATATCAGCTCTCTCTCTGTTCTGCTAAAATACTACCTATTTACTTTGTTTACCATGTCACTTGAATACCTTCAGACGTAAACAAACTCTCGTCCAGTGCACTAAACTTTTGTTACTAACAACAGAAAACAAACACCCGCGCACACACTAATAAATATACTAATTATTTTCACTTAACGCGCACTGAATCAGTCCATCTGAACGTCTTTTCAGATCTCACAATTTTAACATACTGCACTGCTATCTTTTTCATTCTCCCGAATCGTTCTAAGTTTCAATTCGTTGGCTAAATTGAATCTCACGTAGAAGCACACACGAGTGTTCAAGTCACGTTAAGTCATGAAGTCACTGTTGCTCGTTCATCTGTCGTAACAATATGATGATACTGGTTAAAGAATTTTCATATTTTAAATAAAATATAATCGAAATCTTCATTGACAGCAGGAATGTGGATGCATGTCTTTTCTATGTAACATTATGTTAGCTGAAAAAGTTTATGGTCTTGTCATTTAGGTCCCGATTTCAAAGTTCTTGTATCTCACAACAAAGATATAAATCTAATTGAATCAAGTTATGATTTTCCTATACCCCAAGTTCCTTTAATTTCATTGCATATTTTTTGTTTCAGTGCTTTGAAAATTACTTAATTATGAAAAACTAAATCCCAGTTTAATGTTACTCTAATTATGATATACACAATACTAAGAAAAAATCTGAACATTTCATTTATCTCAATTGGTTGCATGTTTCTTCAGTTAAAAAAAAAACAGACTAAGTTAAAATATTTTAACTTCATTCTATGGATCATAATAAATCATCCATAGTAGGGTTTCTCAAGGTGGGGTACGCCCAGAGAGCTCAAATGTTACCAAATATATGTTATATATATGTGTGTTTCATTTTATTCCCATTGTTATACTATAACTATAGTTTTGTCTATCTGTGCAAGGGGTACGCCAGTTATATACATATTTCCAGGGGGTAGGTTAAGCATAAAAGGTTGAGAGCCACCGATCTATAGGAATAAAAGATATCTATGTGTGTGTCCGTGTGTCTGCGTGTCTGTGGCAGCTGTAACTCATCGGGAAATCATGGTAGACGCTTAAAAGTTTCGAAGAATGTTTCTGGTTGCAGTGCCAAATTTCAAGTCGAAATTCCAAAAAGTTGGGGGGGGGGGGCTTGCTAGAAGCAAAAATATTTACCATGTTATTCTTACGGGACATGATAATCGCTGTCAAATTTATTGTTGCCATTTACTGTTCCCTAATTGTGAACGTAAGAGTTAAAATAACATTTAAATCTGCTGCCGTTGCCAAATTTTCCACATTTCCAAAGACATTATTATTTTAAGGAGTCCCATTGCAGCGAAGGAACTGAATATTTTAACCAAACACGGGGTCAGGCAAGGGGAACAAGCCATGGAAATTTGGGACCGTTCGGTCAAGTACGTCGGGAATCACAGAATACCAAATTCTGTCGAAATAAAAAGCTCGATTGTTTGCGACGAAGCCACTGGCTACGAGAATGCATGCTGGGTCAGCAATGACCTTTGCAACACCGGGAAATTCTTTGTGTTGAAACTGTGCTAAAATGTCGGAGGGAGGGGATACTCACAAAAATTATTCTTTAGTGCAGTAAAAAGCAGAATATGCAGATTCAAGGTGAGACCGAAGCAGTGACAATTTGTGTAGAAAAACGAAGTCATGGGCCAAGTAGGAACCTGAATTTTTAACCAACCACCATAAAATTTGTACCATGCGGTCAAGCATCAGGGGAACCATATTAAAACAAAATCTGTCGTAACGGAAATAAAATCTCAATAGTTTAATTAAAAACCAAACGACGAGTTATGAGAGATTTATCTCAAGGGAATGGGAAATTTTCTTCAATTTTCGTCGCGTTGAATCTGCGCAAAAGTGTCGGGAGGGGGGGGGGGGATTGTACTTACAAAACTTACCATTTGTGTAGTGACAATGCGAATATATAGATTAAAAGTGACAGCCGAACAGCGCCGCTGTTCTATCTAGCTAGTAATTAATAAATCAATAAGATCTCAAAACACTTTATGTCACATGAAATGATGCTCGAGGTGGGAGGAGGGGGGATGATCCCCGGAAATGCGGTCGTCTTATACGAAATCTCAAATTTACCATCCTGCTTTGAAATCCAAAACAGGTGTTTTGTGTCATTTTATTTTAGCCCTATAGTATTATGTCTGACACTAAAAATAGATTTAAAAAACAACCATAAAATCTTGTTCCATACAGAACATTATTTCAACCTTTCCGTTAGAATATTTCAGTAATTGGAAAACCCTATTCAGATTCAGGTCTTATTCTCAGACATCACCTTCACCCCCGGGCAAAACCCATGGTACATTCCTGGTTATATATATATTTCATCTTAAATATTTACATCAGAGAAATTCTAAATTTTCTATATAAGAATTTATGACAATTTTTCAGACTTTGAAGCCACAAATAAATTCTAAATTTTCAGTTTATACCCATAGAACATAAAACATCCGTAACAAAAAAAATAAATACCCCCTCAGCACCTACTTGACACAGAGGTCTGACAGGAGCCTGTCAGTTTATATGCCAGAGTAGGAGATCTGAGAGGATGGCAGGACCTCAGTAGAAAAACGACACATACATCCATACCTTACCCGAGGCTCGAGCCCAGGTCCCTTAGATCAGTAGCCAAGCGCACTAACCACTTGGCCACGGGACTACCGGAGCCTAAAAGACTATGGAAAAAAATATCATATTTTTTACCATTCGTTAAAAGAAAATTTAATTTGCATATGCAATTTACATATTATTTACATTTATTCTTCATACAATTTAACAATGACGTGTGTGTTTGGGGTCCCCCTCACATCTCTTGCTGGTAACAACTATGTATAAAATTTAAAATCCTCTGCATACAACAAGATATATAACTATTTACATATTCGGAAATTTATTAATCACTAGTCACAAATCACCATGGCTCATTAATGCACAAACAATATAATCTTTTCACATTATCACTCATCATTTTCCAATCTTAAATTTCCCTGATTCTCTTTACACATTATGAAACTTGACATAAAATTTCCAGCACTTTTCTCATACACATATCTGGAAGTTGATTTTCTTCAGTATTTCTGAGAAAAAAATGAGAAAAAAATTTTCTCAAAATTTATGAAATTCTCCCATGCAAAGCAATCTCCACAACTCAAGTGGAAAATAAACGTTAAGTGTTGTTTATTCAAGCAAAACCGCATATGAGATTCATTATCAGAATCTGCATCACAGCATCGATGAACGTTTAAACTCTTATCGAGCATGTTGTCGGTTTTAAAATATATACATCAGTGACCTTTCAGTGGCGTAAAGGGGTTATCGGCAAAAAGGACTCCGTAAGGTCGACGCTCGAGAAATGGTGTTATTTTATCAGCAAACTAAATGTATCAATCTTCCTTGTGTGGCTGCCTGGAAAAAGGATTTAACGCTGTCTGCTCCTGATAGAAGTTTTATTGTTTCAACTTCGTCCAAAGAAAGCTATCTCGTAATTAGAGATGAGGGTTTGTCTACAAAAGGCGTTCCGTTAGTTGCAAGTTTTATTCCTCACACAGGTGGGTTTTTAAGAGTAAAAGTTTTACTCCTAGTTTGCTTTAATAATGCAAATATGGTAAACTTCCGTGTAATGGTTTCCGATAAGCTAGACTTTTTTTGATGGATTTGTTGGTAATATATAAAAAGGTTTGCATAAAAATCAACATAATAATGCTATCAAAATAAACTTCTCTTCAAATAAAGAAAAAATCTCGTCGCCTGGAAGCTTGACAGGAACCTGTCATAGAAAAATCCTGTAATACTTCAACAGAGTATAACACGAATCAGAGAGTTAATTTTTTTAAAAATAATAACTGAGAGAATAGTAATAACGGACGTTTTTTTATCTGAAATCTTCATAATTGAATAACTGACATTTGTATTTATAGATTTTATACAAGTCACAAAGCTCTAAAGTATCATAAATAAGACAAGAAAATTCTGAAGTATAAGGAAATATTATACAGAACGGAAGTAGAACTTATTATGATACTGCCTAACATGATAGCTTAGGGTGAATAAAACTCATTATGAATCCATTGACAATTGGAGGGGAGAGCGGAAAAAAGAGTTCAGTTGTTTTACCTCTGAGCGGCACTTTTAAGCACAAAAAGGTCTAAATGGTCAGGTCAAATGACATCAGTCTAAGAATTTGTTACGATAAAGGAACCTACGAGATGGATCGAAGCCTCCTTTCAAGACCATCTAGTGGATTTTTTTATATGCACAGGAATGGCTCTCCTGCATACCTGGCTCCGGTTTAAGGTCCATATGAGGGACGACGGCCTTTCCAAACTCGTCACTCCCTAAGTCTGGGTGAGGGTTAGTGGAGATGAATCTCAGTTAGTACTCAAAAATCCACTGAGATGAATCTCAGTGGAAACTGCAAAGTACGAGCCTAGTGCACTGTATGAGCTTGGAAACTTTACTTAAAAGCAATATAACGCAATCTATGCTATTGAACAAAATTTCCTTTAATTATGCTATTGAACAAAATTTCCTTTAATTATGCTATTGAACATAATTTCCTATTAATGTATGGTTGTTTTTCTTTTAATTCGTAAACAAATTATGAAAAATATTTTAATTATCGAAGATTGGCATGTGCTCTTAAGTAAGCATCCTCTCCTAAAGAAGCATCCTTAATAATCAAGCATTCCTGGTGAAATATTCTGGATAATCATCTCTCCTTTGGAACATCTCCTATATTATCAACATCCCCTTGGGTATTCTCCTGAAAAATCATCATCCCCTTGGGATATCTGTTTTTATTTCTGATTTAACAGAACATTCTGGATAAATGTCCTCCCCTTGGGACATCTGAATAATCATCACTCCTTTGGAACATCTGGATCATTATCATTCCTTGGGAGACATTCTGGATAAGCATCATCACCTTGGGATATCTGAATAATCATTACTCCTTTGGGATGTTTCCTGGATCAAATTTTCTGAATTAAAATTGAGAAGGTTCTTAGATAATCACAGCCTCTTGAGATGTCTCCTGGACTAACATCACATCATTTGGAAGTCTTTTGGATAATCATCACTCCTTTGGAATGTCTCCTGAATTAAACTGGAAAAAAACTTAGAAGGTTCTAGGATAATTATATCCTCTTTGAGATGTCTCCTGGATAATTATATCCTCTTGAGATGTCTCCTGGACACTCATCCCCTTGGGAAATCTCCTGGATAATCATGAGATGTCTTCTGAATTGAACTGAAAAAAGAAAATGCGAAGGTTCCTGGGTAATCTCATTCTCTTGGGAGGTCTCTTGGAGTAACATCACATCATTACGTAGTCTTCTTGATAATCATCCCCTTGGGAAATCTCATCCTCTTGGGATGTCTCCTGGACTAACATCACATCATTACGAAATCTTCCTGATAATCATCTCCTTGTGAAATCTCCTGGATAATGATCACTCCTCTTTGGATGTCTCCTGGATCACCTTTCCTATTAATTTATATTTCTCCCATCCACCTCTCTATTTCTTTATCCTTAGTGTTCTGATTAAATGTCAAATGGGTAAGCAGTTGTCAAATAAATGTATGCCAACCGGAATACAAAATAAAAACAAATTACGCTAGAGATAAATATATCCCAGTTTGGCACATCAGGATTCACATTAAAAGTCAACCTTCCTTACTAACAAATTTTGTGAAATTAATCCACTGATATTTAAGGGCTACAACAAACGATCAAATGACATTGCAGAGTTGCGAAAGAAACTGCATATTATTTTTTCACCTAGGAATAGCAATGTTGTCATGTATATTTGCGTACCTGTACAGCAGTCTTTGGGTTGGGTTAGGTTGTTTTACCTCTGAGCGACACTTTTTTGCACACCATGGGCTAAATGGCCAGGTCACATGGACCCCGAAGGCTCAGAGAAGGTTGGGGGAGGGGACCCACTGGAACAGCTGTTGGGAGACAGATGGTAACCTCCCGTCAAGGCCATCCAGCGTGTTCTTTAACGTGCACAGGGTATGGCTCTCCCGCACACGGGGCCACGGCTTAACGTTTCATCCGACGGACGGCGGCCTTTCCAAGCCCATCGGTGTCCCCTACTGACCGTGGGCAAGGCGGGGAATTTTGCGGAGTACAGCAGTCTAGTGTGTTTATTTGATCGTATTTCCCTCTGTCGTATTTCAGTTTCAGAAGAAAACCTTCCCACCGTGCACACATTATCTGCTCATTAGAATCACAGTCACAGAGTGTCAGTCGAGCCTTTTAAGTCCTTCAGTGTTAACTCCACCGCCTACATCGTTTTGGCGTCTCCCTGGTCTCAAATATTAGCACAGGCCGTAGGCATTACGGGAAGCTGGTTAGAACGAGCTGTATTAATCTTCCTGTGTTGTTAACAAACTCCAACACTTCTCTGCATATTTTTAGCATAATTAGTTATGTACAAATGACCTCTAAGATCTTGTTTCTTATTCTAAACGATAAAGAACTTTCATGTTGAAGGTACATCTGCATTCTAATGAGTCTTGGCCATTTTCTTCTTATTCCTGCTCTTCTTGTCAGCAGAGACTAATGAAATCTGCATTTTGGGAAGAATTCACTTTTTCGCTGTATCTTAAACTAGAGCTGTAGCCTGTGCATAATTTAACAGCTGCATCTCTTTTTTAAAGTTGACGACATGGGTGGAAATTAACCTATGCGCATCAACTTAAATTGGAGTTCTTATAGAATACAGCCTCTGCACCTTCACCAAAGTTTAAAAAAAAATTAAAGCCTTTAACAGAATGTAGCTTCTGTATCTCTACGTATAATTGGTATCTTTGCATGGTTTAGCTTCTGGATGCACCTCCACCCAACGTTAGCGCCTTGTGCAGCATCTAGGGGAGGGTGGCGGTATCTGCATCTCCATCCAAAGTTGGCGCCTGCGACATTGTTTTTGTACAACCACTAACTAAGAATGTCTTCAAATCAGAGTACATGACTATGGGATGAATTAACTGAAACATTGCCTATTGAAAATAAGCGCTTCATAATTGTGGAGTGATATGACATTCACTTCATACAAAAGGTCTCAGTTTGCTCAGTCAGTAGCGCTCCAGACTGGTAATCGCAGTTCCCAGTTGCAGTCCTAATTGTGCCCTGTTGGAATTTATCTCGCTTACTCCGTGTACTGCCCTCAGTGAGAAAAGAAAGATCGACGGGATTGAAAAGGATGCCGTCCGTCGTATTCGACGTTAAGCCGTAGTCAGTATGCAGAAGAGCCATACCTTGGGTTGTTTTGCCTGTGAGCGACACTTTTTTGCACACCATGGGCTAAACAGTCAGGTCACAAGGACCCCGAAAGCTCGGAGAAGGTTGGAGGAGGGGATCCACTAGAAAGGATGTTAAGTGACAGATGGCGGCCTCCCGTCAAGGCCATGCAGTGTGTTCTTTAACGTGCACGGGGTATAGCTTTCCCGCACACGGAGCCACGGCTTAACGTCCCATCCGACGGACGGCGGTCTTTCCAAGCACATCGATGTGCCATACTGTCCGTGGGCAGGACGGGAAATTTTACGGAGATAATTCTCAACGCTGACCCAGCTGGGACTCGAACCTGTGAACTGCAGATTATGAGCCTGGTGCGCTACCGACTGAGCCACCTCCGCTCCGGGAGAGCAATACCATGGGCATATTAAAGGACAATGTGGATGGTTTTGACGGCAGATTTCCATCTGTCTCCTAGCAGTTTTCCAATGGATCCCGTTCCCCCAACCTTCTCTAAGCCCTTGGGATCCTTGTGACCTTTCCATTACCCCATTGCGAAAAAGGCCGTTCATAGGTAAAACACTCTAAACAAATTTCCATAATATTGGGGTAGAATAAAGTAGATTTCACATCATCTTATGCCTTCAGCAGAATAAACACATCTGCGCATATTGCCTGTTTCATATCAATAAATAACCCTAACCAAAGGTCTAAATCTTTAATTTATTACGAGTGAGGTAAGTAATAAATTGCAATTGTTAAACGATTGCAACTTTCAGATTTATGGTCCACTTATCCCGGCGTGTCAGCACCAATCTTCGAACTGAATTTGTCTCTTTATTTACTATATATATTTTATTTACTATTTTATGAGGCAAGATAATTTGATTCCTATAATTCGGAGTTAATCTTTAGTAATCATTCAATGGATTAATGCAGTCGATTAGAATTCGTAGCTTTACAGCAGGACCTGAAAAATCTTGGTAGCTTACACCTGCACAAGACCGAAACTAGGCATTCTGGGAATACTTAAGATTCATATATAATTTTACATCATACACTATGTTACCAGAAGTCGCTGGATATCTAATATATTTTAAATAATGGGTGTTTGTTGACAATCTTAATAAATTATGAGTACACTTTTAGGCTTGATGACCTTTGAACCTTCAATTATTTTAGGCTTTCTAGAAGCTTTTAATAGCAAGCGGCAGAATATTGTGCCATGCTTGGTTACTGATCAAAAGGACCTTGGTTCGAGTCCTGGGTAAGACACGGATGCTTTCTTTCTTATGTCATCTTTCTGCTGAGGTCTCGCCTTCCTAACAGAACTTAAACTGAGAGGCTCCTGTCATACCTCTGTGGCAAGCGGTGACTAGGAGAAATTTTTTTATTGCATTCTCTTGCAAAGTTATCACCAGCTGTATGGTAGAAGTGGTGCAAACTGATCTTGTTTTGTTCAGCCACTTGAACGTTTAAATTAATATCCAAAATTACCTGTACCTTGGCTTTACTGTAACACCCTGCATGGAATAAATTATTATTATTACTACCCAGGGCGCTCTCCTCATTCAAATTTTAATGTTGAGGAATATAAATTTTCTTTTATTCCATAGTATTCCAAATTTACGTATTATCGAAAAATGATTCATAATCATTTTTCACTAATATGGGAAATCATGTTTCCCGGTAAGGCTAATTCGTAAAATGGACAAACGATCCGACACACAGAATTTCCAGGTAAATGTGAGGATGCTTCGAGGGGTACACAAAGGGAAAACATACACCAGGTAGCAGATCGTTGCTGTCATGCAAATCACTTATCACCAAATATTCAAATTTTCAATTTCAGGAATGGCAAATGACAAAAATAAAAAAAATTAATTGTCAAAGGGATTTAATTAAATGTCTTGTCAATTCTTTCAATCGCATCCGAAGTATTGTTAATCGATCTCTGCAGCGAAATCATCAATTTGTTTGCTGAAAGGAAGGCGAATCGTCATGTTTTCAAAATTTCCAACTTTCACGTAAGTTCCGAGTACCATTAAAGTAGCAATAAATAATGTTTTTTTTTTATAATGTATAAACAATTTTAACCTAATAACATCATAGGGGGATAATTAGCTTAAAGTCAATAAGCGACAAAATGATAAATCTGCCCTTGACCTGAACCGTAATTCGTTTTCGACTTCAGTTTCTTTTCAAGACCAATCAAACTCTTTAGGTTGGTTGTTTTATCGCTATTGCACACAATGGGCAGGTCACAAGGACCCTAACGGCTCAGAGGAGATTGGGGTAAGGGTCCTTCTGGACAGCATTTAAGAAACAAATGATAGCCACTCGTCAAGGCCATCCAGCGTTTCTTTAAAGTGCACAATGTGTGGCTCTCAGGGGGGATTCAAATCTGGGAACTGTAGTTCACAACCGACTGATGCCACCCCGCTCCAGCTCTTTAGGTATTCTTATCTGAATCTAGATTTGATATTCAGTTTATTTCATCCTTCATTCTGCGAGCATTTGCATTCTGCGAGCATTTAACTTCTTATTTTCACTACTTTATCACACCAAATCATTACTCTTCAGACAGAATTACAATTTAACCATTCTATTTTTTCCCTTAGGCATCAGATAATACGTCACTTCCTCTTCATTTGACACTTCCTCACTAAACTTTCTTCTCTACATATACTTATTGCGAGAATAGTGTTTCAGGAAACAAAAACTTAAAGAGCAAAGAACGATTTTCAGGTTCGCAAAATCTTTCTTGAGTTCGGTGGGCTACGAACCTATCAAGAATTCATGGCTTATTATTCCGCCAAACAATTTTTTTTTCACTATCCTTAAACTATTTCTATTAATTACATTTTTTTTTTGCTCTGTCTTTTTTCTAATATTTTTCTTATTCTTTCCTGCCCTTTTCGGAATAAATATTTATCCTCTGCTTATTTGTCCTCGTGCCCTTTGTATTAATTTTAAATCTCTTTTTCTTTTTCAATATATATATGACAGAGATAATCATACAAGATCATGCCTTACTAAAAGCGAAGTCTTTGCTGATCACTGCCTCAATTAGAGCTAGCACAGCACACAAATTTTGCCCAACTGGAACCAGTAGCTAGCGTCCTAGCCACTATGCTGGTTAAGGTTCATTAATCAGTTTACACTTTAATCTTTAATTTTTCACATTGAATTTCATCCTTTGTATTAGGAGAAGCCGATCTTCTAGAGTTCAACGGCTTCCCTTTTCGCTCTTCTCAATCAATAAAGAGATTAGACAAAAGAAATCTAATCCCTTTAAGAAATATTTCAAATAGAGTGCGGTTGCTTTAGTTTGAATATGTTGACAATGTCGAACGGGATCTTATTAGGATTGGCCTATAGTGACAAATGCAACAGCTCTTGCTTTGGATACATCCATTCGAAGCAAATAATTATCATCTTCTAGATCTCCGTTGCCTTCAAAGTCTTGTGCTGGTAAATGATGGTATTGATGTTTATTTTTGCTCTAAAATTATGTATCAGAATGAGCTAGCGTAAATCAGTAGATTTCCAACTTTCCAACTCGTGACGCTCCTTTTAGTGTTATTTCGCAAACAACATCTGTCATTACGAAAAGCGTTTCCAATGTAAAACATCAGAGACTGGGAAAAAGAAACTCTAAAGGTCTTCATCGTGCAAAACCTTAGAATGCAATTTTCAGTTTTCGTGTACGTAAAAAATTCCCGTTTTTGACAAAAGATGAGTGTTGTAGTGCATCTAAGAGATCTCTGACGTCCTAATCGGTCTCCATTATTTCATTACCTTTCTTTACGCTATGCGAGAGCATCTTTGTTTGCGCAGATCATCTCTTTGTGCCACAGGATTGAAAATTACTGTCTCCATCCTTGATACGAATACCTCGCTTCAGAATGAAACACGATTTCTTGCCTCTTGTAAGTCTCAGCTTCAATAATCTATCATTGAAATGTCGGTTGCGAGTGAAATTACCTGGTCAGATGCCGACATGACCTTGGCTCCGCAAGTTCCCAAATGATTACATTATGCAAATAGTGTTGCGGCGGGATGTTGAGTGGTGGCGAACCTAATGCCTCCCGACCGGTTAACGTCTTCAAGAGTTGCTTATTACTAGCTGCAAACTCTCGGCGGTGCTTCTGATGTTAAAAGACGAACTGAGCTTGCACGACAACAACAATGGCCGACGAGCTGTTCGCTTCAGTCCACTCGGCATGACTCCGGTCGAAGGTTAACGACGACATCCTGCATCGGGTGACATAACAACGCGTGTAGTCAGTCGCCATTGTTAATGGGCACGGTGACATCGGTTGCTTCTCTATTGACGTTAAGGAGAGATGTTAATGACGTGACGATCCTTTGGCACGTGAACCACCTGTCTCTCAGTTGATGGTACGAAGTGTTCTCACATGGCACAGAAAGTTCACGCTGGATCAATTTTTGCATGACTCCGTTGGTTGAATCTAGGAATTGCAATGAACTGTGTTTGAAAAGGCGAGACAGAGGCATATTTTTCACAAAAAACTATTTTACGAACAGGAGGAGTGTAGTTTGTACTGGGCTTTTAAAAAAATATTTTGCGATATACAGGTTTCTTTTTTGTCTCCATTTCGATTTTTAAAAAAATTGTAAAATCGAGAGGGTATATGGTCCGTCTTGCCTTTTCCTTCCTCTAGATCCGACCCTCCTACAGAGATGCATGTTCTACTTTTTACAAAAAAACACTTGGGTCTGACAGGAGCCTGTCAGTTCCATAGACACTAAAACACCATATACAAAATTATTCCATATACAAAAAAACACTTAGGTCTGACAGGAGCCTGTCAGGCCATAGTAGAAGGACTGTGAGGATGCCAAGACCTCAGCAGAAAAACGCCACATACATCCATGCCTTACCCGGGGCTCGAACCCAAGTCCCTTAGGGAAAGTGCTAATCACTCGGCCACGTGACGGACTTATTTATTATGGTGTATTAAACTGACAGCAGCCTGTCTGTTTAACACGCCGTAGTAGAAGGCTGTTGGAACCTCAGCAGAGAAACAGCACAAACATCCATGCCTTATCTGGAACTCGAACCCTGAGCTCTTTGATCAGTAGCCAAGAGCGCTGACCACTCGGCCACCTGGACGGTTTTTATAGAAATAGCAGCTCTGATTATTTTTTCAGTCTCCTTTCCCACGTTAAGAGTGCGCCAGTGTTCTTGAATAGTGGACCGTCTGTCAGAATTGATTAAATGAAATTTAAGCCTTTAATTCTTGATTTTTATTTATTAAGCACGTAAATATTATCGTTAACACTAGAACAGCTGCAAGATAATACAATCTTGAGTTTAGATAGTGCTTGGAGATGAAATTTGCTTGGGAACTAACTTGTTTTTAATTCAATGGCCGAGTGGTTAGCGCGCTTGGCTACTGATCTAAGGGACCTGGGTTCGAGCCCCGGATAAGGCATGGTTGTATGTGTTGTTTTTCTGCTGAGGTCCTGCCATCCTCACAGATCTTTTACTATGGCATATAAACTGACAGGCTCCTGTCAGACCTCTGTGGCAAGCAGCTGCTTGAGGGGGTATTTATTTATTTATTTATTATTCTACTGCTACGCGGAAAGAAAGAAATATTGTTAAAATTCGAATCACTGTTCGTTAATAGCAAGCTATCAAAAGAAATCACCTATTGGACTATGAACAATTTGATCCGGGTGAGAAAATATCGAAACTAGAGTAAGCAGTACACTTAATATTTTCTCGACAAAACTTTATCTTGTGCACTATTTTAAACACTAAAAACAATTTTAATACTTATTTCATAATTAGAATGAGAAATAAAAATAATTATTATCAGCATTTTATTTTGAATAAATTCTCCTTCAACAGTTTCTGTTCCCTGCGTCATAGTGTTTATCGGACTTAATGTAAAGGTACCTGGGTTCGAGTCCTGTATGTGGGGGGTGGGAGGCGGGGGCGGGGGTGGCTCAGTCGGTAGCGCGCCAGGCTCGTAATCTGTAGTTCCCAGGTTCGAGTCCCAGCTGGGTCAGCGTTGAGATTTTTCTCCGCAAAATTTCCCCGCCCTGCCCACGGTCAGTAGGGGACACCGATTGGCTTGAAAAGGCCACCGTCCGTCGGATGGGACGTTAAGCCGTGGCCCCGTGTGTGGGTGAGCCATACCCTGTGCACGTTAAAGAACACGCTGGATGGCCTTGACGGGAGGCTACCATCTGTCTCCCAACAGCTGTTCCAGTGGGTCCCCTCCCCCAACCTTCTCTGAGCCTTCGGGGTCCATGTGACCTGGCCATTTAGCCCATGGTGTGCAAAAAAGTGCCGCTCAGAGGTAAAACAATCCAATCCTGTATGTGGATAAGTATATTTTAATAGTGTCTTTCTGCAGTATCTTCCTTGCATATCCTCGCTATGGCGTATTCTACAGGCAGACTTCTGCCAAAACCTCAGTGGCCAGCAACTGCTTGGAAAGTATTTTTTTTTTAAATATCATGGAGAGGGGGGGGGGAATTCTGAAACAGAATTATCTTGCACATCTGACTTTCAAAAAAGAGCTATCCCTCTCGTGTAAAGAACGTTGAACGATAGATACTCATTTGAACACAAAAAAGCATCAAATAACATTTAATCCCTCCAAAATGCATGCATCCATTTGAACACAGAACAATTATTCTTAAGTGCTCTCTTGTATGCGATTAGTTTATACATACAAAGCTTACGGCTGCTGCCAAATATAGCTATTGCTAAATGATGCTCATAGTCACGCACACCCACAGAGACTGACACAGACAGCAGAGGTAGGTGCAGTGAGTTGATGGAGTAGTGACGTCAGTGACAGGTTCCCTTTCCCAACAGCCGGAAGCCAAACATCTGCAGCCGAAGAATGTCACTGGGAGGTGGCGGCCACCTTTGCCGCCGTCCGTAATCGGTGGGACGACGTGTGAATTCTTCGCCTCAGACGGTAATTAAGTCAGCCCGTAATTGATAGTCTTGCCGCAGCGGGAAGCGTCGGCTTCCTCAGGGTCTAGGTAGCGAGGGCATCTCGGCTGAGATCCCTGCTGCACCTCTTCTCTCTTTCCTTCTTTCTGTTTCTTGCCCTCCTCCCTTTCTGTCTACACCCCCCCCCCCTCACCCCACCTTCTCCTATCTCTTTTTCTCTCACCTTCGTTTACCTCCTTAGGGCACCTTTCTTGGCTTTTGTAGCTGACGATGTTGTACCGGGGCAAAGTAGACATTAGCCCTAGTCAGAGCTTGTTACTGCTTTTGTGGTTTTTCGGGTAGGCTTAACGGATTTGAAGAATGTCTACAATAGTGACTGAGGTGAGGGCGTGTACCAGCGCACGTGCAAGATTCCGGACGGACGAAGGAGGCTGAGGTAAGGTGCGTTCCCCGACCTTGGGGCTGTGAGTGTATGTATGCGTCTGTGTGCTTGTTTCGTATGTGTATAGAGACAGCAATAGCGCTGGTGGGTATCGGGCAGCAACGAAGGCAGTTCTGTGGTTCTGTCCGACGAACTGCCCGGTCCTATAGAGGATGGGGGCCGGGCTTCACCTTGCAGGTGTTTGAGGCAAACACCGGTGCAATCTGAAGGACCACGAATAGACAGTGTCAATGGGATCTGCAGGTGAGTCTCTTGTTATTTGAAATAACAAGCTTCTTTTTGGTGTGGCTGATGCCATGAGTGTTTGCCCTCAGGCAAAGATCAACACCGACTGTTGTTAATGCTAGTGGGTTTCGATTTAATTAATTTCTGAATTTATAGGGAGATTATTCATGCGATTTCAAGTTTAACATTACATTTCAATACGTTTTATTACACTTTAATAAGCCCATCGAAAATTTAATATTTGGAATTCACATTCTTTTAAGTGTCAACTATAATAGGGCTTTGGTGGTATGTTACTGGAACAATAATAATTATGTAAAATAAAAAAAATAAAAAACACCCCCTCAAGCAGCTGCTTGCCACAGTGGTCTGACAGAAGTCTGTCAGTTTATACCCCACAGTAGAAGGTCTGAGAGGACGGTGGGACCTCAGCAGAAAAACATCACAAACGTCCATGCCTTACTCACGGCTCGAACCCAGGTCCCTACGTTAGGAAAAAACGATTTACAGAAGCAATTTTGATTGATTTCGATAAGGCCCCTTTCCTTTACGATTGAACAAACTTTCTTGCGTAAAGCAAGCATGAAAAAGTATATGTGATATGAGTGAAAGTTAAAGTTTGAAACACAAAGCCTTAACTGGCATAGTGGTTAGGCAGCTAGCGACTGTTCCGGCAAGGCAAACTTTGTGTGTTGTGTTAGCTCTAACTAAGGCAGTGGTCAGCAGTGACTTCGGTCGTAGTAGGGCATGATGTCCTTGTATGGAGAAGGCCTGTAAAAGCTAGGAGTAGCTTCTAGGATTCTTCTCTGTCCTATATGTCGCAAAAAAAAAAAACACTTTTACTACCAGAGATTGCATTCATTAAGTTCAATCTCAAATACGACTGCATGTGAGGTTGCCTAACATTTACTTCTTTCCGAACCTTCCGAACCGTAATATCTCTTATCCCAAATATAAGATCATATTATACAAAATTTTATCAACTGAAGAAACCCATTTGAAATGGAAAACGTTTCTAAGTTTGATTCAAAAGCCGTCCTCTGCCAGATGAAACTTTAAGCAGCCCTTGTGCAGAAAAGCCATACCCTGTTCATGTTAAAGAACCTGGATGACTTGAATGTGTGGTTTCCCCCTGTCTCTTAACATCTGTTCAGTCCTTTCCCTAACCAATTCTGATCTCTTGAGGTCCTTGTGGCCTGATCATTTAGTTTATTGTGGTAATATAAACAATAATGTTAACTTAAACTAAAACATCTCAATACAACTCAGTCTGTATATCATTTTCCTAATCTAATCCAAGAAATAAAGGCAGTCGCAAAACAGACTGGAAAACTTTGCAACTGTGGACAAGTTAACTTTAAAATGTTAATTATCTAAACATTCTTTGAATTCTTATCGTTATATTTACTGCAGAGGTTCCTGTAATTGCTGTGCTCAGATAAAGATATTAATATTTACTTTTTTTCTTCACCAATAGGAGACCTGGAAGTATTTTTTTTACCTGTTTCAGTGTTCGTGTCTTGACCAATGTCCAAAGATCCCTTATTAGAAGTAAATTCTCTGCATTTCGTAACAATATTGAAAAGAAGACTAAATGTATTGCAATTTTGTGTAAAACTGATTCATTGGTGAGTGGGATATGAACCCATGCAGCTCAGTTGAGTGCTTTAACCACTAAGCTGTCATCGGTTCTGCCATTTAGACACTTAGTTTTGAATTTTAAATCTCACTGGTCTTATCGCTCATCACGCGAACTGTGATCTGGAATGACAATTTATCCAATATTGCTCAATATATAGATGCTAAATAAGGATGTTAAATAACTCACGCAAAAGCGTTATTAATGCAAGAATCAATCAATAATAAATTCACAGATTGCCTGTTGACATAAAATTGAAGAAATATTTTTTTGGAAAAATGATTCACCAATGACTGGTCAATCCACTCATCGGCTAAAATGTATATTAGCGTACAAATCAAGAATAACAATTAAAGAACAGGAAGAATACTTTCATGACTTGAGTGTCATTACCGTCTAAGTAAATGTGACCTAAAAAGACAAAATTTTAATATAAAAAAACTTTCGAAAAATCTTTACGCCCAGGGAAGATCTGTGAGGAAGGCGAGAGCTCAGCAAGAAGACAACACAAACATCCGTGTCTTACACAGAATTTAAACCCAGACAACTCGATCAGTAACCAAGCACGTTAATCACTCGGCCACAGGACCTAAAATTCTTTTTGGTCTTTGCATCCACTTTCCAACTGTCTCTTTTTCCACTGAGATGATGAAAATAATCCTAGCTGCTTGTGAAGTATCCAATCTCGCTGTGGACGCAAGTTCTTAAGGAATTTTTTTTCTTTAGTGTTCAGACTTGAAAAGTTAGTAGCAAATATTCACATCATGGCAGATATGCGTAGAACATTCAAATGTAAACGAGAATTTAGTCATCGTTCGAGCACAAACCAATTTGTGTGAACAGGCATTTTTTTGGCAAGTAAAGACATGTTCAAGCTTGCGAACATAACTAGTCTTTCTCCCCTCCATATCACCAATCAGTTATAATCAAGATGTCGGACCAAGAAGTACCCAGCAGTGTTGCTTCATGCACAATTATCAAATTTCTCACAAAGAAAAATGTCATTCCTTCCGAAATTTTTACGCGGCTTCGAGCCCAGTTTCGGGAAGATTATTTCTACAGTTGGGCCAAATCGTTTAGAGAAGGGACGAGCCCGTGTCGGAAATGCACCTCACTCTCGGAGACCAAGAACTTTTCTCACTCCCGACAATGTCGTCAGAATTAAGAAACGTTTCCTAGACAATCATCGAATAACCGTTCGTGAACTCTCATAGCAGACTGGAATAAATGCAGGGAGAGTTGAAGAAATTGTGCACGACGAGTTGAAATTCAATAAAGTGACTGATTCACTTTCAAAGTGACTGATGTCTGACTGAATACTGACGGATGGCTGAGAGGGAATCATGTTAATTCTAACTCTGATGCAGAAATAGTAGAGTTCTAAAATTTACACCTAAGGGTAATCCTGGTCAAAGATCTCGGGAAAAACCTTGAGCGCGTTAAAGAACACGCTGGATGGTCTTGACGGGAGGCCACCATCTGTCACTTAACAGCTGTCTAGTTGGTCTCCTTCCACAAAACTTCGGAGTCATTGTGATCTGGCTATTTAGCCCATTGTGTCCAAAACAGTGCCGCTGTAAAGTAAAACAACCCAACCCATGAAATAATTAAGACCTAGTATCGTGATTATAATGGTGACGAGGGTGCGACGGTAAGAGGTCCACCCAAGGTTCACATCTTTTTTCCATTTTTGCAGTCTACTGACCTAAGGGACCTGGGTTCGAGCCCCGGGTAAGGCATGGATGTATGTGTCGTTTTTCTGCTGAGGTCCTGCCATCCTCTCAGATCTTCTACTGTGGCATATAAACTGACAGGCTCCTGTCAGACCTCTGTGGCAAGCAGCTGCTTGAGGGGGTATTAATTTTTTTATTATTTATACGCCATTGCGGGCGATTTCATGCCTTACGAATTTTTCTGTATAACTAGATAAGTTTATTCAACATTTAACATATGTTTATTTATATACGAACATACACTGGTTTCCATAAATTAAGGGTTGGGTTGTTTTACCTCTGAGCGGCACTTTTTTGCACACCATGGGCTAAATGGCCAGGTCACATGGACCCCGAAGGCTCAGAGAAGGTTGGGGGAGGGGACCCACTGGAACAGCTATTGGAAGACAGATGGTAGCCTCCCGTCAAGGCCATCCAGCGTGTTCTTTAACGTGCACAGGGTATGGCTCTCCCGCACACGGGGCCAAGGCTTAATGTCCCATCCGACGGACGGCGGCCTTATCCAAGCCCATCGGTGTCCCCTAAATACTCAACGCTGACCCAGCTGGGACTCGAACCTGGGAACTACAGATTACGAGCCTGGCGCGCTACCGACTGAGCCCCCCCCCCATAAATTAAGGAAAATTCCTATGTTAAATCAATGGGAAGCTAACGTCAAAACTCTATAACTTCTAAAATAAGTTTTTTTGTTTTTGAAAATGTAATTGCAGATAATTGCTTCTGGTGTTCGACAAGGGTGCATTTTGTCTCCTTTTCTCTTTATTTTGGTTGTTGATTATGTTATGCGAAATTCACTTTGAGGGAAAGATTTTGGCCTTAAATGGGCTGGAGATACGAAAATTTCTGATTTAGATTATGCTGATGATTTAGCCCTTTTGGCAAATGATGTTGATGAGATGAACTCTTTCATTCGAGCTGTTGATGAGACTGGTAGTAGAGTAGGTTTGGTTATAAACAGAGAGAAAATTAAAGTGATGAAAATTGGTCAGGCAGGTTGTGATTCAGTTAATCTGAATGGTTGCAGTCTTGAGCAGGTGTCACAGTTTAATTACCTTGGGAGCTATGTAACTGATACTGGTGATGTGCGGCATGAGATTAACAGACGAATAGGTATTGCTGCCGGGACTTTTAAGAATCTATGGAGATTGTGGAGAAATAGGCGTATACACCTAAAGACTAAAATTAGACTGTATAATAGTTTGGTTCTTTCTAGGGTTAGTTATGGTAGTGAAACTTGGACGCTGTGTAAACAAGATAACAGAAAACTAGATGCTTTTGATTCTAGATGCTTACGCAGTATCTTGGGTATTAGGTGGTTTAACTTTGTAACTAATGATGAGGTTAGGCAAAGGAATCTGCAACCTCCTTTAAGCAGCATATTGTGCAGAGAGAGACTCCGCTGGTTTGGCCATGTTGCCCGTATAGATAATTATAGATTGGCGAATAGGGTTGTGAACAGTGTGCCTAGAGGCTTCAGAAGGAGGGGGAGACCTAGGATGTGGTGGGCAGACAATGTCAAACAGGACCTTGTTAGAATTGGTGTGCAGTGGCCGGATGCAGCAGATGTAGCTCAGGACAGATATGCTTGGAGAATTAAACTGCGTGGTCTGGTTGGACCTCCGTAGCCCATGGCTGCTTGAGGATGATGATGATGATGATGAATTGCAGATAAAGATCTCAATCAAATAAATCAATATCTCGATTTTCAACAATATTCGTTCAGTATTTACTGAGTTATGGAATTTTGAATATTTAGCGATAACAATGCCAGTCACAAAAAAAAAAGACTTCACAAGTTAATTAAAACTTAGTAATAAGTATTGTATCAAAGTGTTTAATAAAGGTAGGTTGTATTTGAGAACTTTGTGTAAAGAATTCTTTCATAATTCTTCAGTTTTGAATAAGTTTCTTAAGACTGGCATTGCTGTTGTTAAATATTCAAATTTCCGTAACTCATTAAATACTGAACGAATATTGTTGAGAATCGAGATATTGATTTATTTGATTGAGATCTTTATCTGCAATCACATTTTTCAAAACAAAAAAAAAATCTTATTTTAGAAGTTATAGACCTTTGACTTTAGCTTCCCACTGACTTAACATACGGATTTTCCTTAATTTATGGAAACCAGTTTATTAAACATATTCATTTATACACAAACATGTTACACTAATATTTCATTATTTACAAGAATTAGTATTCATTATAATTATATTATTTATGTCAATAATGGGCAATCCGTCCCATGGCCGAGTGGTTAGCGCGCTTGGCTACTGATCTAAGGGACCTGGGTTCGGGCCCCGGGTAAGGCATGGATGTGTGTGTGTCGTTTTTCTGCTGAGGTCCTGCCATCCTCTCAGACCTTCTACTCTGGCATATAAACTGACAGGCTCCTGTCAGACCTCTGTGGCAAGCAGCTGCTTGAGGGGGTATTTATTTTATTTTATAATACTTTCAATCCGACATCTCCCACTCGAGACAACATTCGTTTGTGGGATATGAATATTTTTATAAATACTTTAGAAATTACAAAATATATAACAACAGTAATCTATAACAACACATGCCACATTTTAATTTAAAGCAGATCGTTCAATTTATACAAAATGAGACATGAACTATCAACAAATGGCAAAAACTTGCAATAATAAAAGATAAATTAAATATCGAAGAATTCCGCAACCTCAATACTGTAAAAAGCCCACTTCTTGATATTATGAAAAAAAAAATTCTTAAAATCAAAATTTTCAGGTTGAAAGGGGCCATATTATGCAATTTTCTTGCCAAAAAAAAAAGGGATTAGTGGTAAATACATTCTTTTTAACCAATAATTCTTTTAATAAAATGTTTTCAGATAATCTTGTGTAACCTGGAAAACTTCTGACATTTTGTATACACCAGTTTTGTCTCAGATATTTTAATGTTCTGAAAATATTCAATTTTTTTTAATGACATGGGTTGGGTTGTTTTACCTCTGAGCGACACTTTTTTGCACACCATGGGCTAAATGGCCAGGTCACATGGACCCCGAAGGCTCAGAGAAGGTTGGGGGAGGGGACCCACTGGAACAGCTGTTGGGAGACAGATGGTAGCCTCCAGTCAAGGCCATCCAGCGTGTTCTTTAACGTGCACAGGGTATGGCTCTCCAGCACACGGGGTCACGGCTTAACGTCCCATCCGACGGACGGCGGCCTTTCCGAGCCCATCGGTGTCCCCTACTGACCGTGGGCAGGGCGGGGAATTTTGCGGAGATAAATCTCAACGCTGACCCAGCTGGGACTCGAACCTGGGAACTGCAGATTACGAGCCTGGCGCGCTACCGACTGAGCCACTCCCGCCCCTCTTAATGACATAACACCTAAAATATCGAAACTTTTCCTTTCGTGATGAAACAAACTCAGAATTCTGTCATGAAACAAATTCACTTGTCAATGCTGTAGTAGTTGTAGTAGAATTTTAACTAACGATGAGACTCCTAATCCTATATCTATTTATTTTCCTTAAATAGTTAAAATTATTTCTAAATTGATTTCAATAAATATCACCACAGGTAGCAATTTACATGACTTGTTTTGATCCTGACAATTGCATACCACCTCAAGCAGCTACTTGCCACAAAGGTCTGACAGGAGCCTGTCAGTTTATATGCCATAGTAGAAGATCTGTGAAGATGGCAGGACCTCAGGTGAAAAACGACACATATATCCATGCCTTACCGGGGGCTCGAACCTAGGTCCCTTAGATCAGTAGCTAAGTAAAATGGCTATAGATAAAGTATCCATAGCCACTCGGCCATGGATACTTTAAAAAAGAACTTATTTCCGTAGTGAAAAGGGGAGCCACTGTCGGGAGCCCTGAACCTCAAGGGGTCAGATATACTTTTATAACATAATTATCATTATATATATATATCTATATACTGCTATGACGATTGGCTTTACTTTCACATGTTTAATGATTTATTTACATATATCTTTTCTTATTCAATATAGTTCATGAGTTACACTTTCATGAGAGGGCCGAGTGGTTAGCGCGCTTGGGTACTGATCCAAGGGACCTGGGTTCGAGCCCCGGGTAAGGCATGGATGTGTGTGTCGTTTTTCTGCTGAGGTCCTGCCATCCTCTCAGACCTTCTACTCTGGCATATAAACTGACAGGCTCCTGTCAGACCTCTGTGGCAAGCAGCTGCTTGAGCGGGTATTTATTTATTATTTATTTAAAGAAGGGTCTATTACTAACTTGCACCAGGGCCTTTACAAACCTTCTTATTCCCCTGTTGACACCCTCAATATAAATATAAATAGATAAAACAAAGCAACTGAGTTCAAAAAGTTGAGTTTGTACAAAACATGCTCTATTTTAATGATATATTGAAATTTTAAGCGAAAATGTATCAGAAAGAAAACATCCTTTCATGACTAGATTTTCGTACCGTAATGTAATGATCCTTCTGCTGCAAAAAAAGCAAACTAATCATCTCGTCTTTATCAAGTAAGTATAATATTTCGCAAAGCCCTATTCAAAAAAGTATTGTCCTGAATCTTGTTGTCAGAATGCTAATTTTATTTCTCTCCAGGGATTCAGTACATTGCTCCGAATTAACATGGATTTTGAGAGCCAGGGTTCGAATCCGAAGATAATATGGACGCATTTTGGGAAGGAGGGAGAATGCTATATATTGGACTGAGAATCCCAGAAATTACTTCTAAATTACACAGGCTTATTGATGTAAGTAAATACGTACTCATTCTTATTCACGCTGTAGCTATCTAATCATGGTAATAAAATTAAAATGTCAAAATTTTAGGGTTAATAAAAGCATCATTTGAATTTCTCACCTAAAACTGTAATCTAAAACTGTGTAACTAACTATATCATAATTGACTAACTGTAATGAAACATTTGTATTCTTTAATTCTGCTAATGATTCATTGCAATAATATTTTAATCTATAAGTTCATGAAGATTTGAAGAAATTTTGAATGCAAACTAATGAAACGGAAAACCTGTGAGTACAATCCTCCCTTAAGAAACAGAAAAGTTTTGAGCCAAACATATATATTACTTAGTCTATGCAAGCATGATTCATAATAGCGTTTTTAGCAATATTAAACAACTCATGTGCAAGCCACCCGAATATGTGCCCGAACAAATTACTTAGTCTATGCAAGCATGATTCATAATAACGTTTTTAGCAATATTAAACAACTCATGTGCAAGCCACCCAAATATGTGCCCGAACAAATTACTTAGTCTATGCAAGCATGATTCATAATAGCGTTTTTAGCAATATTAAACAACTCATGTGCAAGCCACCCGAATATGTGCCCGAACAAATTACTTAGTCTATGCAAGCATGATTCATAATAGCGTTTTTAGCAATATTAAACAACTCATGTGCAAGCCACCCGAATATGTGCCCGAACAAATTACTTAGTCTATGCAAGCATGATTCATAATAGCG
Source organism: Ryuthela nishihirai (assembly GCA_038380435.1). Classification (NCBI taxonomy): domain Eukaryota; kingdom Metazoa; phylum Arthropoda; class Arachnida; order Araneae; family Heptathelidae; genus Ryuthela; species Ryuthela nishihirai. The sequence goes on along the minus strand of JAWZYU010000011.1, from coordinate 38,912,351 downwards.
TTTTTAGCAATATTAAACAACTCATGTGCAAGCCACCCGAATATGTGCCCGAACAAATTACTTAGTCTATGCAAGCATGATTCATAATAGCGTTTTTAGCAATATTAAACAACTCATGTGCAAGCCACCCGAATATGTGCCCGAACAAATTACTTAGTCTATGCAAGCATGATTCATAATAGCGTTTTTAGCAATATTAAACAACTCATGTGCAAGCCACCCGAATATGTGCCCGAACAAATTACTTAGTCTATGCAAGCATGATTCATAATAGCGTTTTTAGCAATATTAAACAACTCATGTGCAAGCCACCCGAATATGTGCCCGAACAAATTACTTAGTCTATGCAAGCATGATTCATAATAGCGTTTTTAGCAATATTAAACAACTCATGTGCAAGCCACCCGAATATGTGCCCGAACAAATTACTTAGTCTATGCAAGCATGATTCATAATAGCGTTTTTAGTAATATTAAACAACTCATGTGCAAGCCACCCGAATATGTGCCCGAACAAATTACTTAGTCTATGCAAGCATGATTCATAATAGCGTTTTTAGCAATATTAAACAACTCATGTGCAAGCCACCCGAATATGTGCCCGAACAAATTACTTAGTCTATGCAAGCATGATTCATAATAGCGTTTTTAGCAATATTAAACAACTCATGTGCAAGCCACCCGAATATGTGCCCGAACAAATTACTTAGTCTATGCAAGCATGATTCATAATAGCGTTTTTAGCAATATTAAACAACTCATGTGCAAGCCACCCGAATATGTGCCCGAACAAATTACTTAGTCTATGCAAGCATGATTCATAATAGTGTTTTTAGCAATATTAAACAACTCATGTGCAAGCCACCCGAATATGTGCCCGAACAAATTACTTAGTCTATGCAAGCATGATTCATAATAGCGTTTTTAGCAATATTAAACAACTCATGTGCAAGCCACCCGAATATGTGCCCGAACAAATTACTTAGTCTATGCAAGCATGATTCATAATAGCGTTTTTAGCAATATTAATCAACTCATGTGCAAGCCACCCGAATATGTGCCCGAACAAATTACTTAGTCTATGCAAGCATGATTCATAATAACGTTTTTAGCAATATTAATCAACTGATGTGCAAACCACCCGAATATGTATACAATATAATCCTATAATAACGTTACAAACAATTTATCTCCGCAAAACTCCCCGCCCTGCCAACGATCAGTAGGGGACACCGATAGTATTAGAAAGGCCGCCGTCCGTCGGATGGGAGGTAAAGCCGTGTTCCGTGTGTGGGAGATCCATACCCTGTGCACGTTAAAAAAACACACAGCATGGCCTTGACCGGAGGCCATTATCTGTCACTTAACAGCTGTCCAGTGTGTCCCCTCCCCCACTTTCTCTGAGTCTTCGGGGTCCTTGTGACTTGGCCATTTAACCCATGGTGTGCAAAAAAATGCCGCTCAGAGGTAAAACAACCCAACGTAGAAACCAGCATTTTTCATTCTTTTTTTTTCACTGCTCTGCAGTTTTCAGAGGCAGTCTAAATGTTCTCCATAAATTCAATAATTTCATTAAATAAAAGCCGTAACCTGAGAGCAGTCACTAAAATATTCGCTTCTTAAGGGAATAGTTTTAAACTGTACACAGCTTTCACTCAGATTCCGAAATTATGGTTTTACTGTTTAAATCCGAATCCAATAGGTTAGAGTCGCTTTTGAGCAATTGGAAACAGAATATTAAACTTCAATTAATCATAGAATCTTCAAAAGAACGGCGATACCATTATAACAAATTGATCGACTAATAATACAAAATTTATTATTATAGATACGGGGGAAGCAGGTTCTGTTGTATTCAGATGATTAACCATTTATCGCTAGAGGCTAGTCGTGATTTCTAAAGTGTTCTGGAAGAAGATGCGTCGATTTAAATATTCGTTATCGTCCTTTCAACAGGCATTAAACATCTGTAAAGAGCAACTTTTTTTCTTTCTGAGTCCCAGCTGTAACAGAGATGAATAATTATCTGTGGGACAGCGATAGACTTTAAAATACAGTGAAATCATGGAGCAGTGGGTTTTTCAGCAGTTCATTAAAAATTAAAAATAAATTGTAAAGTTTTGCGGAATTCCACCCTTTAAATTGAAATGAAAACAGTTGATATTTTTATAGTACAGTGTTAAATACCACATGTTCGAAATATAAATATTATTTTTGTACGGAGAGGGTTCAAAAAGTCATTGACACGTGTCTATAGATTTACACTCGTTTCTCCTAAGTTAACGAGCTACGACTTGTTTGAAAGCTTGTCTAAACTTGTCATTACATGTTAAAAACAAGGCCCTTAGCGTCATTTCTGTCTTCTCTGTGCGATGTTGCTTGGAACCTACTAAAGATAGGGAAGGATTTTACATTTTCACAAGGGTGCAGCTTGGGGGTGACACAAAAAAAAAATTCATGCCGATTTATCACAAGTATATAGGGCTGTAACAGACACCTGTTCATATGGCACTGTTAACGGATGGGTGAGCAAATTCTGAGAAGGACGGCAGAGCTTCAAAGACTTCTTTCGTACAGGAAGACGAAGGAGTCCGGGAGCGAGAGAACCATCGCTGCTCTTCGTGAATTAATTGAGGAAAAACCCCACATCAGCGTTCAGGTAATAGGTTTAGATGTCAGTGTATCGTTGGCAGTGTGGAAACAATTATTCATCAACGTTTAAAGCTCCGAAAGATCTGTGTCAAATGGTTATCCCACAAACTTACAGAGCAGCAAAAAAGGTCTAGAGTCAACCGGTGCAAGGAGATGCTGGCATTGTTTGAACATTAGTGGCCCCAAACGGTTAACAGACATTGTCACAGGTACTGAGACGTGGTATGAGTACTACACAACTCCCTGAAAGATCGGCAATTATGTTTGGGTTGCGGAAGATAAACCGCTTCCCCAAATCCTCCAACAAGACTTTCTCTCAAGGAAAAAGGAAGAGGTTGTTCACAATTTTTTAATTCCTAAGGAGTGGTAGCTGTGGACGCTTTACCTGAAAAAATGACTATAAATGGCCAATGCTACACCAACATTTTTTGTCCCAAAATGGTTAAGGAGATGAAGGAGCAGCGTCCAACAACAGGCGTGTCCTTCTTAATGACAATGCCAGTACTCACAAAACCAAGTAAGTTACCGCCTATCTGGAGCAGGAAACAACAACCTCATAATGCATATTTACCCGAGCTTGCACTATGTGATTTTTGGTTGTTTCCAGAAATTAAAAAGGAACTTGCTGGGAAACCTTTTTTCAATGATGCAAGACCTTGCAAAATGCGTTCATTTATGAGTTGCTGAGTAATCTCCAACACGAGTGCCACCAAGCATTCCGGAATTGGTGTAGATGTCTGCAACTTTGCATAGAAGCTGGACTGTCCATTTGAAGGACAGTAAGTTATGGTGAGGTAAGCGCAATTATTTTTGTTCTGCAGATGCATGACAAGAACTTTTTGAACGCTCCTCGTACATTGATAGTTTACGTAATCAATTCATCTTAGTGGTTTGTGAAAGATGTAAGAAAAATACTTTTTATTCAGTACTTTTTTTTTTAAAGTGACCTGAGAATTACAAGGAATCTTTTCAAAGTGCCCGAGGAGCAGAAGGGTTCAGATGATGAATTCTGATCGAAAACCACTCTCATGGAGCAAGAACGAATCCCTTCACAAAATCATCGGTAAGAATCAAGCCTCTGATCTCTTCCCTCAAAACAATATAAGCGACGTCATCACATTGTTCGAATAGCTGTTACTCATAACATAGAAGTAAAATAAATAAATAAACAGTAGCATCGAAGAAGACCTGTCCTTCTAAGATTTAAAAAAGAAAAATTTTGATTTATTATGTATAATTTCTAATTGGTTTTTCTTATTCACTGGGGTAAATAAGTAATTGATATGTAGATTAAAATGTCAAATCATGCCTGTGACAAACAAAATTATATAATTTTTTTAGTTTGTGCCAGTATATTGAAGCATGCGAAAAACTTCAAAGAGTTTACAATTTCTTGTCTTTGTTTACCATTGTTAAAAGATCCCCAAATTTTGAACAGAAAACAAAACGGGACAAAAATCATGCCTTTTATTCGGCATTCTGATGTCTATTTAGTGGCTGAAATATTACAATCGCAATTGCGCGTATTTTTACTGTGAATATAATAATAATTCGTATTGAATTGTAGTAGGATTTATAAATAAAATAAATAAATACCCCCTCAAGCAGCTGCTTGCCACAGAGGTCTGACAGGAGCCTGTCAGTTTATATGCCAGAGTAGAAGGTCAGAGGATGGGAGGACCTCAGCAGAAAAACGACACATACATCCACCTTACCCGGGGCTCGAACCCAGGTCCCTTAGATCAGTAGCCAAGCGCGCTAACCACTCGGCCATGGGATTTATACTATTAATTAAATGTACCAGTATGGAATAAAACTCTTATTTCATGTTGAAATTCAAATCCAAATTCTGCCTCCATTGAAATTATCTCTGCTAGTTTGCACCAAATCCTTCTAAATCCTTGACCTTGAAAAGGACACCATCCATCAGATGGGATGTTAAGGCGTGCTTCCCTATGCAGCATTAGAAACACACGAGATAGCTTGGAGAGAAGGCGCCCATTTATCCCAAAAAATTCCTGTTGTGATCTCCTCTTCCCGGTTTTGAGAATCGGGTTTTTGTAATCTCATTTGGTCCATCATACAGGAAACATACCGCTCAACTACCCAAGCTTTCTAATAGTTCTATCGATAGCCGAATTTTGAAGCAAGCTATCCTTGATCCATAATATTAAGGATTTGCTCGAAACATTGGTAACTTTTGCATCTCGTTTATTAGGTTTTTCAGCATTTTAATTACATTACATATTTGCAACTTCAGTCAGTTGAGGTTGGTTTAAACTACACTGGTTCCCAAAAATTAAGGAACGACCCTATGTTATCCAAAGGGGAAGCAGGGGCGTGGAGAAGGACTGTGGTTGGGGGGAGAGAAATCAAGAATTTTCCAACTACTCAATAATCAAATTTTGCCAACTGAGAAAATAATGTCTTTGTCAGGTTCATACCTACATTTTCGCCCCGTGGTGATGGGGGGGGGGGGGGGGGTGTTTGAGGCAATTTTCACAACTCTCCTGCATTTTGCCAACTAGCCATAATTTCAATAAATAATTCCAATATTTACATCTCTCCTGAATTGTAGCAAGTCAGTGTGAATTTTCCCAACTCCTCTTGATTTGACCAACTATCTTTAATTTCAAAAAGCCAATCCCAATCTTTACATCTCTCCTAAATTTGCCGGGTTACTTCAAATTTTTAAAACTCCCCAAGATTTTCCCAAGTTGTCTCGTTTTGGCCAATTCTCCTTAATTTCATAAAACCAATCCCAATCTTTACATCTCTCCTAAATTTGCCGGGTTACTTCAAATTTTTAAAACTCCCCAAGATTTTCCCAAGTTGTCTCGTTTTGGCCAATTCTCCTTAATTTCAAAAAACCAATCCCAATCTTTACATCTCTCCTAAATTTGCCGGGTCACTTCAAATTTTTAAAACTCCCCAAGATTTTCCCAAGTTGTCTCGTTTTGGCCAATTCTCCTTAATTTCATAAAACCAATCCCAATCTTTACATCTCTCCTAAATTTGCCGGGTTACTTCAAATTTTTAAAACTCCCCAAGATTTTCCCAAGTTGTCTCGTTTTGGCCAATTCTCCTTAATTTCATAAAACCAATCCCAATCTTTACATCTCTCCTAAATTTGCCGGGTTACTTCAAATTTTTAAAACTCCCCAAGATTTTCCCAAGTTGTCTCGTTTTGGCCAATTCTCCTTAATTTCAAAAAACCAATCCCAATCTTTACATCTCTCCTAAATTTGCCGGGTCACTTCAAATTTTTAAAACTCCCCAAGATTTTCCCAAGTTGTCTCGTTTTGGCCAATTCTCCTTAATTTCATAAAACCAATCCCAATCTTTACATCTCTCCTAAATTTGCCGGGTTACTTCAAATTTTTAAAACTCCCCAAGATTTTCCCAAGTTGTCTCGTTTTGGCCAATTCTCCTTAATTTCATAAAACCAATCCCAATCTTTACATCTCTCCTAAATTTGCCGGGTCACTTCAAATTTTTAAAACTCCCCAAGATTTTCCCAAGTTGTCTCGTTTTGGCCAATTCTCCTTAATTTCAAAAAACCAATCCCAATCTTTACATCTCTCCTAAATTTGCCGGGTCACTTCAAATTTTTAAAACTCCCCAAGATTTTCCCAAGTTGTCTCGTTTTGGCCAATTCTCCTTAATTTCATAAAACCAATCCCAATTTTCACAACTCACCCGCATTTTGCCAAGTGGTTTCCAATTTTTTCATGTAAATTTGTAATTTTACATGGAAAAATCCCCTAGATTTTTCCAAATTGCCTCGATTTTGCCACCTTTCCTTAATTTCACAAAAACAATATCAATTTTTACATCTCTCCTAAATTTCCCAAGTCATTGCAAATTTTTTAAACTTCCCAAGATTTTGCCATCCATTTTGTCAACACTCCTGAATTTCACAAAAATAATCCCAATTTTCACAACTCGTCTATATTTTACCAAGTGGATTCGAATTTTGGCAACTCGCCACAATTTTACCGAAAAAATCCCAATTTTTACATCTCACCGGATATTTGTAAAGTCACTCTAAATTTTGTCAACTCCCCCAAAATTTGACAACTCTAATAGATATTGTGAAGTTGCCTAGATTATGCCAACACGACATAATTTTACAGAAAACAAAGGTTGCAATTTTTACATTATCACCTGAATTTTGCCAACTTTCCACGATTTTGTCAAATCACTCCGAACTTTACCAACTCCCCAAGTTTTGCCAACTCTCCTAGATTTTACCAACTAGCCATAATTTTACAGAAAAAAATCCCAATATTTCCATCTCACCTGAATTTTGCCAAGTCACTCCAAATTTTGTCAACTCCTCAAGAATTTGCCAAGTCACTCCAAATTTTGTCAACTCCTCAAGAATTTGCCAAGTCACTCCGAAATTTGTCAACTCCTCAAGAATTTGCCAAGTCACTCCGAATTTTGCCAACTCCCCAAGATTTTGCCAAGTTGTCCCGATTTTTCCAACTCACCTGAATTTTACTAAATGGCTTCGGATTTTGCCAAGTTGTCCCGATTTTTCCAACTCACCTGAATTTTACTAAATGGCTTCGGATTTTGCCAACTGCTCTAGATTTTGCCGTCTCTCCATTTCTCAAACTGTCATAGATATGCCAGGTTGCCTCGATTTTGACAATTCCCCTTAATTTTAGAAAAAAAAAAGATTACTTACCTAGATTTTACGAAGTCGTTTCGAATTTTGTCAACTCAGAGTTAGTTTGGAGGGAAACCTCCCTCCCCACCCCCATAGCTATGTCCCTGAGGGGAAGCTTTATATTAAAGCTCTATACTTCTTAAATATATATATATATTTAAAAAATGTGTTAGCAGATAAAGACTTCAATAAAATATATCAATATCTCAGTAATCCATATCCCAAAATCTATCACTATCTCGATTTCAATATTAAATATTGAAAAAATATTGTTGAAAGTAGAGATATTGATATATTTGATTGAGATCTTTATCTGCTATCACAATTTTCAAAGCAAAAAAACTTATTTTAAAAGTTATAGAGCTCTAATTTTACGTGTTGTTCCTTAATTTATGGAAACTGTGAGTTTGTTATCGTGTAGGTTATTATTCTCTTATTCGATATAAATATAGATATATATATATATTCAAATTAATTCCCACCTTCTGTTTCTTCTGTGATTCTAATATTTCATTTTTCGCTTTCATTACTTTCACCGCAATCATGCAAATAAAACCTTCCCCTACCGATTAAAATAAATGCGCCAATTTTGTTGTCATTAAAACTAGGTGTCCCATCTTAATCGTAATCTTCTCTTCCTGCTCCTCAATCAGCCATTTCTCCTCCTTGTCTCAACCAGAACCAAGCATCCTCACCAAGACTTCACCTTCTATTCTCTACTGCCCTTTTTCGTCCTTCCCTGTCTCTCAATGGCAATTAAATCCAATTATCCTATTTCAAAAATTGATGCATTTTTCGACACGTGTATCAGAAAATTTGCAATTACCCATTAGCTGAGGTTTAAAGCTATTAATTACTATCACCTATTTTTGTATACACTCACAAAAAAAGTTTGATTTATGCAGCTAAGAAAATATCGCGTCACCTCCAGAAATTTTTATTGTTGTTTATCGTGGAATGGCCCTCAGTGTCTCACAGCGAGAAGATTTGGAGAAAAAAAAAAGACATACTAAACGAGCGTCGAAAAATTGCTTGCCTAAATGACTCTACTATTCAATTAGAAGAGCGTAAATTGCCCTTAATAGCGACGCCTTTTGCTTTTTTAAGAACCGACAGTACAGATTAGAGACTGTTCCGAACATTATAAGGTGAAAGGAAAAATGTTTGAGATGGATATTATTATCCACTGCATTGTATACTTATAGAGAGAACTTTTGTATACATTTCTTTTTACTTATTGCAGCTTTCGCTCTTTCTAGAGAATATTTATTGCTGAATAAATCAAAAGTTCAACTCTGTGGCTGTTTTTATTCTTTGCACTTTGAACATTTGTTGATTCTTTGTAAAATATTGCAATGTAAAATCTAAATACTGCATATATATTTTCTTCAGTTTATGTTTGAGAAAATTATGATTTCAAATGATTCTAAAATCCATTTTTAGTTGAAGCTATGATTAAGGCGAATATTTAGTATATGGTCAAAATATTTAAATAAATTTTAATAATATTGCTTTCTGCCGTTTTCAATTTATGACGACTTATAATTTCATGTTTTTGCAATAAAGGCTCTTCACTATTAGGCCTATATAATCTTTAAAGATATTAGTGTCTTTTGAGTTACGGCTCATCTAAGAAAAATGACATAATTTTAACCCTAAGAGTGTAATTCAGAATTCCGAAGTAATGTAATTTTGAAGCATTGTATTGTCTCTTCCCATGAGAATATTGCAGTTAGAAGCATAATTAACTTTATTATGTGTCGTGTCCGTATTTTAAAACTCACGAATATATATGGTTTTGGTTTTTTAATTTAACGAAATGTTTCCGAAAATGTCGACAACACTTTTATTTCATACCTCAAGATTTTATGTTTCCATAGTTGTTGCTTTTCTATTTGAAAGCAATACATAGGATAGAAAATTAAAGAATTCCTTTCCGGTTTATCAAGGTGATTCATAGAAAGGCATGTTACTGAGAGAGAAATCTGGTTGCCTTATTGCTGTGATACAGAGTTCACATGTTTGAGCAGAAAAAAAAATGGCATGTGACACTGGATTTCAACAATTCATGCATGTGGGTTGGATTGTTTCATTTCTGAACTGCACTTTTTTTGCACACAATAAGTCAAATGGCCACGTCACAAGGACTCGGTTGGAGAAAGGAATGCGATGGACAACTATTATGAAACATAAGAGTAACCTGGTTCAACCGTGCCTGGTTGCTGAACGCAGGCAACAGTTGGGACTCTAAACTGGAAATATCAAATTATGAGACTAGCATGCTGCCGATTGAGCTAATCACCAGCATTCAGAAGAGGCAGCTTACGTTTTGTACAGTCGCTCAAAAAAGTATCCGAACACTACGGTTGATTACAGAATTCAGAAAAAATATCTGGCAACGATTTTTTTTAGAATTTTTTTTAGCAACCTTCGTGTCACGTGACACGAAGGTTGCTAAAAAAATTTCTAAAAAAAATCGTTGCCAGATATTTTTTCTGAATTCTGTAATCAACCGTAGTGTTCGGATACTTTTTTGAGCGACTGTACAATGCTAAAAACCACACCTATTTGATTTATATATACCGACAGCAACGTAATACAACGATACTCGTAGCATGAATGGCAAAGTTTCAATATTTTGTGGGTTTCAGTGGGATTGAATGGTTAGCATGCTGGGCTGCATTTACAGAGTGTGGGTTCGAATCTCCAGTGAGAGATAGGCTCTACCTTTCTAATGTGTCTAAGTGTGTAACGATGACTCACCTTCCTCATTTATCTTTCTATGGTGCATTATACTGACATGCTCTTGTTAGACTTCCAAGGCAAGTGATTTATTTGAGGAGTTTTTCTTATTATTATCATCATAGCAACATTTGTGTAAGGTTTTACGTTTTGTAAACTTATTGTGAAAAATATAGTTTCATTTACATCAGATAATGTTTAGTCGAAAGGTTATGGAAAAGTTTTTAAAAGATTTAAGATTTTCATAATTTGTGTTCAAATGGTAATAGTGCTAATGAAGTAGTAGAGTCTGATGCGCCTAGACTTATATCTACACTGCTAGTCAAAGTTCAGGGGGTGGGGGTTGGCTCAGTCAGTAACGCACTATAGGGTCGTAATCTCCAGTTCCTAGGTTCGAGTCATGACTGTGCCAAATTGAGATTTTTCTCTGCTAAACCCCCACCCTGTCCTCGGTGAGAGAGGGAACACCGATGGGCTTGGAAAGGCTCCATCCATGGAAGAGGACGTTAAACCGTGTCCCCGTTTGCCAGAGAGAAAACCTGTGCACGTGAAAGAACACTCTTGATGGCTTGACAGGATGATGCCGCCCGTCTCCTAACAGCTGTCCAATGGGTTCCCTTTCTCCCATGGGGCGTGGGTGGCTCAGTCGGTAGCGCGCCACGCTCGTAATCTCTAGTTCCCAGGTTCGAGTCCCAGCTGGGTCAGCGTTGAGATTTGTCTCCGCAAAATTCCCCCCCTCCCTGCCCACGGTCAGTAGGAGACACCGATGGGCTTGGAAATACCGTCGTCTGTCCGATGGGACGTTAAGCCGTGGCCCCGTGTGATGGAGAGCCATACTCTGTGCACATTAAAGAACACACTGGATGGCCTTGACACGAGGCTACCATCTGTCTCCCAACAGCTGTTCCAGTAGATCCCCTCCCCCAATCTTCTCTGAGCCTTCGGGGTCCTTGTGACCTGGCCATTTAGCCAATGGTGTGCAAAAAAGTGCCGCTCAGAGGTAAAACAACCCAAACAACCTTTCCCCCAACCTTCTCCGAGCCCTAGGGGTCTTGTGATCTGGCCATTTTGCCCATTGTGTGCAAAAAAATTCCGCTCCGAGGTAAAAAAAAAGCCCAACCCAAAAGTTAACCACCGACTATAATAGGCGCATGGTCAGTCTTGCTCTGTGAGAGCATTATTCCCCATTAGGGAGAAATTGCCATTTACTGCAGCCAGTATAGCTGTCGAGAAAGATTTGTCCCAGAAAAAGATAATGAATAGTTGGGTGGTTAGCGCGCTTGGCTACTGATCTAAGGGACCTGGGTTCGAGTCCCGGGTAAGGCATGGATGTTCGTGTTGTTTTTCTGCTGAGGTCCTGCCATCCTCTCAGACCTTCTACTCTGGCATATAAACTGACAGGCTCCTGTCAGACCTCTGTGGCAAGCAGCTGCTTGAGGAGGTGTTTATTTTTAAAAACCATTAAATCATATAATAAGCTCATGTACTTGAACATATTTTTTCCAGTTAAGAGTTTATTCTTACAAACTATACATTATAGAAACTTAACTTATAATCAAGAAGCCGCATTTCTCATGCAATGGTATCTCATTTCACTAACGGTAACGGTGCCAATCTCAGGGTCTGGGTTCGAATACCGACAGGTATAGGATAGGAGGCAAAATTATTTGAGTGATAAGGTACTGGAGCTTATTTTTGTAAAGAACCACAGAAGTATCCTTAATCAACACCCTACAGGTCCTAATAGAAAGTGTTACAAAGAGCTTAATAAACGTGTAAAGGATCAGTTAACAGCTGATAATCTTTGGCTTCATGGCTTGGCTGAGAAAACTGAGGAAGCAGCTAGACAGCGTAACAGCAGAGAGCTGTACCATATAATCGATGTTTTGTGTGGGAAGAAACAGGCAGTTATTAAAGTAGTGACTGAAGGTGAGGATTCTCTCATGACTAGATGGGCTGAGCATTTCAGTGAAGTTCTGAACAATGTGCTTAGTTCTACTCCCATTGTTTGTAATGATGATAGTGCATTACTGGATTTAATGTTGGTCCTATATCACAGTCTGAAATTATTTTGGATATTTTTAAACTTAAACTGCATAAATACCATGGGTACATGAAATTACTATTGAAATGCTTAGAACCAAGATGTTTCTGTTATCACATGGTGACAGAAATTTTGAATATCTTTTATGATAAGAGGCATTGTTCCTAAGTATTTTACCAGGACTATTATTATCGCAAATTTTAAAAAAGATGATTGCAGCTCTTGTGATAACTATAGGGATATTAGTTTACTATTTGTTCCACGTAAAGTTCTTTGCATTATTGCGCTTAAGCAAATTAAGATTGAGTTGGGTTGTTTTACCTCTGAGCGGCACTTTTTTTGCGCACCATGGGCTAAATGGCCAGGTCACATGGGCCCCGAAGGCTCAGAGAAGGTTGGGGGAGGGGATCCACTGGAACAGCTGTTGGGAGACAGATGGTAGCCTCCCGTCAAGGCCATCCAGCGTGTTCTTTAACGTGCACAGGGTATGGCTCTCCCACACGGGGCCACGGCTTAATGTCCCATCCGACGGACGGCGGACTTTCCAAGCCCATCGGAGTTCCCTACTGACCGTGGGCAGGGGGGGGGGGGAATTTTGCGGAGATAAATCTCAACGCTGACCCAGCTGGGACTCGAACCTGGAAACTACAGATTACAAGCCTGGCGCGCTACCGACTGAGCCACCCCCGCCCCAGCAAATTAAGAACATGGTGATGAATGAACAGTAATGAATGAAGAGTAAAGATGAAGAAGTGGAACAGATTTGATTTTTTCACTTAGGCAGATTCATGAGAAATGTTTAGAGTTTCAGAAACTTTCGGTTTCTATCTTTGTACATATCAAAAAGACTCTGCATAATTTGTGGTTGAACGTGAGATCCTATGGCATACTAGACAAGTTAGTTAACATAATGAAAGCTTTTTATAATGACACTGAGTCGTGTGTGAGAGTTGGTAAGGCTTGTAACAATTGGTTTAACATTGTTTCTGTTGTTCAGAACAACATTTTTCGACAAGGAAGCATTTTGTCTCTTTTTCTATTTGGTTTGGATATTGTTTATGTTTTGCAGAATTCACTACAAGTCGAAGATTTTGGGCATAAATGTTCTTCAGATCTGAAATTTCTGATTTAGATTATGCTGATGATTTGAAAATGATGTTGAAGAAATGAACTCTTTCATTCGAGCTGTTGATGAGGTTGGTAATAGAGTTGGTTTGGATATACACAGAGAGAAAACTAAAGTGGTGAAAATTAGTCAAGCAGGTTGTGGTTCAGTTAATCTGAATGGTTGCAGTCTTGAGCAGGTGTCTCAGTTTAATTATCTTGGGAGTTATGGAACAGATGATGGTGATGTGCTGCATGATATAAACAGAAGAATAGGGATTACTGCCGGGACTTTTAAGAATCGACCAAGAGTGTTGTGAAATATGTGTATTCACTTATAGACTAAAATTAGGGTGGTGTATAATAGTTTGTTTTTTTCTGGGGTTAATTATGGTGCAAGGAGAGCCTCCGTTGGCTTGGCCACGTTGCCCATATGCATAACTATAGATTAGTGAATAGGGTTATGAATATTGTGCATAAAGGCTTCAATAAAAAGGGAAGTCCTAAGATGAGGTGGGCAGTGTATATTCCCATTAATACAAATTTTATCATTTCGAAAAAATTATATCCAGAAAAATTTTTTATTTTGCTATATTGTCCACGGGTACATTCTATTTTTCAATATGTTATATGTATCTGAAGGGGTAAGGTGTGTTATTATGAGCATAATTTGGAAAATTTATGTTTCGTTCGTAAAAAATTTACAAATTACTATTTTATATAAATTTATTTTATTCCATATTTATTAAATACTAATCACTTTTATATTATTAGGTAAATTCTTTTTATATAATTTTATTATTTTCTTTATTAATCAGCAGTGAAGTTTTCGTTTAATTATGATTAACAACTGAGGAACAATTGGATTAATGAATGGGAAACTAGTACTATTTAAAAAGGTTTTAAAAATGTGTGTTTTTAATATTGAGAACTTAGAGCTTTGCATAAAATATTAAAATTTATTTGTCTCTTTTTTTTTCAGTGTTTTGTTATTCAGTGCAGCTTTGCCATTACCATTAAAACATTGTCTAGCAAACTCATTACATTTGTACTGGGAGGTAGTCTACCGATCTCTGACATATTGGAATACTATTAATTACTTCCTTTTTTGTGTGTTTGTGTGTGTTTTGTTATTTATTCTGTTTTGTTATTATACGGATGTTCTTATATGTGCATTTTTTTTAGGCATTTTAGCATAATTATTCGTATATTCGTTTTGCTTGACTTATAATTTGTTACTGTCAATATTTGATCAGGCCACTTTTTAATAGCATTAAAAACATGCAGTTTTCTTTCATAATGCATTTTATAACACGATTTTGTGATACTATAAAATTTCTTCTATTAATTAAATTTACACGTTTTCATAACATGATTTGATATTTCTAGTAAGACTTATCCGAGACTTGTACAGCATTTTCAACAATGAAATTTAACAGAATTTCGAACATAATACAGCTTTCGAATTGAGACAATGCGACTGCGCAGCTGACGAAACGATGATTCTAGTAGATCATTGGCTGATTGATCGATCGGTAACTTTTCGATCAACCAATAATCTATAATGCAATTGTTGATCCTTGATACTATCGGCTAATTAACAACGTATTTGGGGGGGAGCCTCCCCCCATCCCCCCATTGCTACGCCCCTGAACAAAACTAAGTATTTATTCTTCAGAAAATGATTTATTGCAAAATAAAATTATCATACATATAGTGTAATAATCAGTAGTGTAAATACTCTTCATTTCGTCAGTAATCAATCGTAGCAACCTACGATTCGGTAAACTAGTCACCTGTAAGAACCTAGGTGTCTCAACTGCGCAGTCTCAATGTCTCAGTTGCTTCCACTCACTCTTCGCGCGTGGTTGAATAGGTAGTTAGAAATCGCTATTTTCAATAAAACTCGTTCGCAAATTCTAATGGAAGAAGACACCAACCGTTTCCAGTTCCCTCACATTCCCAAAAATATTATTATATATTATGGCGTCAAATTGCACGTAAGAACCTGATTTTTTTTTTCATCCAACAGGGGTTCACAAAGGGGAATCATTTACGGATCATTCGATCAAGTATCTGTGGAATTACATGGAACCAAAAGCTTTCGAAACGAAAATAACGCTTTCGATAATTTGCGTAGAGACGAGGCCACGAGCTATGAGAACACTCGCTGACGTCAGCAACGACCTGAGCAACACCGGTCAATTCTTCTGGTCGCTAATATACCAGTGCAAAAGAAATTATGCTTCATTGTGTACTTTACAATACTCCGAAATTAAAAGCAGCATTTTTGATTGCTCTCTTCCGCAAAGTATACATATTAATAATACACGAGTACATTAGAAAAAGTGCTTGTTTCCTGAATATGGTGTGGAACTATTTACTGTATGCGAAATTACATCTGTGAACTCTTTTTGCAAGAACTCTTGTGGGTGTGGCCTCTTTTCGTTGGTTCATTGCTTTCGTTGATCTTCAGATATACCGCTCCATTCTTTATCTGGAACGAAGGATAAATATTAAAAACTTTCAGCTCCTTCAATTGAAGAGTATTTACACTGCTGATTATTACACCATATGTATGATAATTTTATTTTGCAATAAATCATTTTCTAAAGACTAAACACTTAGTTTTGTTCAAGGGCGTACCTATGTGGGGATGGGGGAGACTCTCCCCCCAAAAAAAAGTAATTCGGAGTTGACATAATTCGAAGCGATTTCGTAAAATCTCGGTGAGTTGTGAAAATTTGTAAACTTTTTTTTGTAAAATTAAGGGGAGTTAGTAAAATCTAGACAACTTGGCAAAATCTAGGGTAGTTGTCAATATCGTGGCAACTTGGCAAATCTATGGCAGTTGGGAAAATGGAGAAGACAAAATCTAGAGCATTTGTCAAAATTCGGAGGGACGGCAAAATCGTGGGGAGTTGACAAAATTCAGATGAGATGTAAAAATTGGGATTTTTTTCTGTAAAAAATTTAGGAGAGTTAACAAATCTTGGACAGTTAGCAAAATTCTGAGTGACTTCTTCAAAAATCGGGTGAGATGTAAAATTTTTTTTTTTCTGTAAATTTATAGCGAGGTGGCAAAATCTAGGGGAAGTTGGCAAAATCGTGGGGAGTTGGCAAAATTCAGGTGAGATGTAAAAATTGGAATTTTTTTCTGTAAAATTATGGCGTGTTGGCAAAATCGAGGAAACTTGGCAAAATTCGAATCCACTTGGTAAAACACGAGCGAGTTGTGAAAATTTAGATTGTTTTTGTAAAATTAAAAAGAGTTGACAAAATTGAGAAAACTTGGCAAAATTTTGTGGAGTTTGAAAATTTTGAAGTGACTTGGCAAATTCAGGAAAGATGTAAAAATTGGGATTGTTTTTGAGAAATTAAAGAGAAGTGGTAAAATCGAGGCAACTTGGCAAAATTTAGGGCAGATTGCAAAATTGGAAACCACTTGGTAAAGTACAGGTGAATTGTGAAAATTGTGCCTTCCTTGTGCAATTAAGTAGAGTTGATAAAATTCGAAGTGACTTGGCAAATTCAGGGAAGATGTAAAAATTGCGATTTTTTTTTGTAATATTACGGCTAGTTGGCAAAATCTAGGATAGTTAGCAAAATTCGAATTCACTTGGTAAAATATAGGCGAGTTGTGGAAATTGGGATAAGTTTTGTGAAATTAAGGAGAGTTGGACAAATCGAGGAAACAGCAAAATCTAGGGCAGTTGGTAAAATTCAAATCCACTTGGTAAAATAAGGGCGAGTTATAATAATTGGGATTGGGTTTGTGAAATTTAGGAGATTTGGTCAAATCAAAGGGAGTTGGAAAAATTCACACTGACTTTCTACAATTCAGGAGAGATGTAAATATCGGGATTATTTCTGTGAAATTATTGCTAGTTGTCAAATTGGAAGTTACGTGGCAAAATGCAGGAGAGTTACGAAAATAACACCCCCCTCCCCCCCACACGGAACAAGTATATACGAACCTGACATACATTATTATCTCAGTTGGCAAAATTTGATTTTCGATTTCTCCTCCCCCCCCAACCATAGTCCTTCGCTACGACCCTGGTTTAGTTATAATATAAATAATAATAAATAGCCCCCTCAAGCAGCTGCTTGCCACAGAGTTCTGACAGGAGCCTGTCAGTTTATATGCCAAATTAGTAGGTCTGTGAGGATGGCAGGACCTCAGCAGAAAAACAACACACACAACCATGCCTTACCCGCGGCTCGAACCCAGGTCCTTTAGATCAGTAGCCAAGCGTGCTAACCACTGGGCCATGGGTTACTTAAAATTAATTTATTTTTCAGGAATCACAGTGATCTATCTGTAACACAGCTGTTACTCCAGTTAACTAGAACAATAGCATATTGCTTCTAGGCGAATAAGGGATGCTTGTTTTCAAAGAGAATGATGCTAATTTTCTGCCTTTATTCTCTCTTTAACAGTGTAAATTCAAACTATTGGATAACTGTGAAATTTCAAATATTGGTCTGTAAATGGTAGCTAAGCATTCACTGAAAGGAGAGCTGTGTACCAATCCTCTGTGATGATGTATTTAACACCGGGTCTAGCACCTAAAGTCTAACTCCGCGTTCCCGTAGTGTTAGTAAGTGTTAGTACTTTTCAAAAGATGTTGAAGGGGAAGGCTCTCAGATTCGTGTGGCCTATTGATTTGGACTACTATGGTTATTTTTTTACGCTATTGAGGAGTGGTCAATCACACAAGGTCTTAGTGCTGACCAGTTAACTAAACAGACTTGATTATGGATCCCGAACTTGATCCTTTGGTTGTAACCGAAGTTCTTGTAATAATTATATAGGGGGATTTGTCTACTTTTATGCCAGATGAAGTCCTTTGCATTATTTTGCTTCATACAATTAAGAATTTGGTTTATGGACAACTGCTTGATGAGCAGTGTGGATTCAGAAGTGATAGGGGATATATCAGCTTTTTCGCTTGGATTGATTCTTGAGAAATGTTAAAAGTTTCAAGAAACATTTAGTTACTAGCTTTGTAGATTTCAAAAAAGCTTTCGACTCTGTTGACCGACATAATTTGTGGTTGATCGTGAGATCCTATGGCATACTAGACAAGTTAGTTAACATAATGAAAGCTTTCTATAACAACACTGAGTCATGTAAGAGCGTTGGTAAAGCTTGTAGCAATTGGTTTAGAATTGCTTCTGGTGTTCGACAACGGTGTATTTTGTCTCCTTTTCTCTTTAGTTTGATTATTGATTAGGTTGTGCGAAATTCACTTCAAGAGAAAGAGTTTGGCATTATATGGTCTGGAGATCCGAAAATTTCTGATTTAGATTATGCTGATGATTTGACCCTTCTGGTAAATGATGTTGATGAGAGGAACTCTTTCATTAGAGTTGTTGATGAGACTGTTAATAGAGTTGGTTTGGTGATAAACAGAGAGAAAACTAAAGTGATGAAAATTTGTCAGGCAGGTTGTGTTTCAATTAATCTGAATGATTGCACCCTTGAGCTTTTGTTGAGCTTGAGCTTGAGAGTTTAATTATCTGAGGAGTTAGTAACAAATAGTGGTGATGTGTGGCATGATATAAACAGGATAATAGGGATTGCTGCCGGGTCTATTAAGAATCTATGGAAAAATGGTGTGTAAAAATTGGCTTATCACTTGAAGACTAAGATTACGCTATATAATTGTTTGGCCCTCTTTAAAGTTAGTTATGGTAGTTAAAAGTGGACTCTTTGCAAACAAAAAAACTTGATGTCGTTGTTGACACAGTATTTTAGACATTAAGTGTACCTTGAAAGTTATGATGAGATTAGGTAACGGAGTCGGCAACCTCCTTTGAGCTGCACATTGTGCAGAGAGAGACTGCTTTGGTTTGGCGATGTTGTCCGTATGCATAACTATAGATTAGCGGATAGAATTATGAACAGTGTAACTAAAGGCATCGGAAAAATGGGAAGTCTAGGATGCGGTGTACAGAAAATGTCAAGCAGGACCTTGTCAGAATTGACTTACATTGGCCAAATGCAGTAGCTGTACCTTAGGAAAGACGTGTTTGAAAAATTTAATTGAACAGTCTGGTGGACCTCCGTAGTCCATGGCTGTTTGAGGATTTATATGATAATGTATATGCAATATTTTATTAGTACTACAAAATACACACATAAAAAACAACAGTTGTTTCTTAAACTAGAAAAGATTACCTCAGCCACCACCACCTAGGAATAAAGGGGCAAAATTTTGGAGTACTCTTTTGAGAACCTCTTAACCATCACAACTTAGCTCAAAACTTCAAATTTCTTTCTTAAACAGGTCTTTTGCAACATTGCCTTAAAATTTTACCATTTTCCAACCTATTCCGCCTTCAGAGGGAAGTTTTTTAATGAAGGTCTTTATATTTCACATCCAGCACGGTCTAACAGAGAAAAATGCAAATTGCAATGTATATTATATATATGGAGACCAGTAATTAGAATGCTTGTCTTCTGACCAAAAGGGTCTGGCTCGAGCACCTGATAAAGTATGAATGTTATTTTTATTATTGAGATCTCGCATTCTACACAGAATCTTCTCAATGGCGTATTAAACTGTCAGACTTCTGTTGCAAGCAGCTGCTTGAAAGGGAACTTAATTTTTTTTATTATTCTCTTAGTAACCACACAACGCAAAAAGATATTTTTATCTCTTAAAAGTACAAAAAAAAAAGTGTTTGTTCCACCACCCTGGGGAATAAGCAGGCAAATCATTGCAAAAAAAGGTAAAACTCTATGCCATCACACAATTTTCAAATTTCTCGCATAAATAGATTGTTTGGAATATTTGTTAAGAATGTTGCCATTTTCCACCTCCCCCCCCCCCCTCCCTTGAGAAGCGTTATTATAATTATTTGAAAAATTCTCAAAAAGGGGAATCGTAATATTTCATCGACACTTATACAACCCAAAAGCATTTTTAACTTATCCCTCAAAATGAAAAGGCTGAATGTCTACAGACAGACGACAAAATGAAAATTTTAGTTTTTTATTTAAATGAGCTAAAAATCAAACCTCTTAGATCACAGCTATATAGCTGAGAAGGAAAAAGATTGTGTGGCGCTGAATTAAAGCTTTTATATATATATCGAGAAAAATAACACCCAGTTTAAACTATTCATTTATTCTATTAGCACTCTTCATATCAATGCGAAAATCGCATCCTCAGTACTTAATTGCTTCCGAAAAAATCGATTTCCACAGAAAGTAATTTATTTTGTTATTCTTTCCTTGCCATGTTTCTGCTCCTTGCAGCATTATGCAGTACAATTGCTTAAATTTTTCTAATTATGTTTTTATTCTGTAAGACTGAATTCAGTAAGCTATTTCTGTAAAGATTCAGTTAAGATTATTCTGTAAGACTGAACGTTTTTTACAGTCTATAATTCTCTTTTCTCTTTCTCATTTGATAATCCATCCATACAGGCCCGGATCTAGAAAACGGCGAGGAAAGAAACACAATGGAGCCGGGGAAGTGTAAAAGGGTGAGCCAAGATACTGGATTTTCAATGCAGTATAGAATTTCCCCCTCCGTTTGAAATAAAAAAAAATTAATATTCCCTCAAGCAGCTGCTTGTCTCAAAGGTCTGACAGGGGCATGTCAGTTTAAAATGTCACAGAGCTCTTTGAGGAAGGCGATACCTCAGCAGAAGGCATAAAATATAAATAAATTTAATATATTTTACCTCTCTTACTCTTACTAGCATTCTGAAAGGGGGGGAGCATGGCCTCTTGACCTCCCACCCATCTAGATCCGGTTCTGCATCCAAAAAAAAATACTTTTTTAACTTTCAAAACATCACTCATTTCTTTCGCAATAAATCTGTTTCCCAAATCACTTTTTCATCATGCTTTACTAATTCACTTTCTTGTCTATTCTTCATTGTTTTGTCCCTGTAATCCATCAGTCCTCGTTTGAACTTTTCTCTGCCTCATGATCTTCCTATTTTTCTGCCTTAACTGTATGCCATTTCCCTCCTGACCCAATTTGCATGTAACCCCTCGAAAACTCCAAACTGGGATTGCAAAAGTTTCAGTTCGAAACAACAATATAAATAAATATTTCTAATGTGATGGAGGTTTGTACCAAAGCTTTTAAGACCACGTCGTGCAGCATAACTGCCACACAGCTGGAATATAATAATTAATTACAATGGATCTTCCATGCATTATCCCTCGCAGCGTCCTTTCAGAATTCCCTCGGCTCGCGGTTAGTTGCGGCCTGAGACCAGCAATGTCAACTTGCATAGGGAGGGAACTCCACCCTCGACCCACACTTCCATCCAAACACATCACGTTGCTATGGATACACAATAGTTGGCCAATGCACCACCCGCAGTTCCAGAGAATCAAGCATAGTTATAAACTGCATCCAATGAGCAGTTCCGTGCGATGCTCACTGTTTAAAAGCCCATTACACATCTGCGTCCACAGCTGCTGCTACAGTGATGGCTCTATGATCGTCAAGCGTTTATCGGCTCATTCCAGCACACAATAGCAAATGACCGGCTACTGTTCATCTGATGGAATGTCCACGTCTTCTTTTGTTCCCATTCTGAGCTTTGTTGGGAGAGAAAGAACAACTGCGTAATGAGAGATAGGCAGGAGGGGATTTTATTGCGTCATAAAACATACTCCCTACCGTTCCCTAAACAGCAGGCCTCTATAAGAAGCATTAAGGGAAGATCACGGAGTCCAAACATCCCATTTCTCACGTTCTCTTTACAACATGCTCTTATATCAAACCATTTAAAAAGGACGTTCACAAATTAGAACCAATTTAATGAATATATGTATGTGTGTTTCTGTCAGTACTAGAAACATTTTTAGAGCAATGCAAATATATTAGTTATTATTTATTTATTCGTTAGTTTGTTTATTTATTTATTTAGCGCTTACCATCCCATCTAATGAAAGCTAACCTTTCCAAGCACATTGAAGCCGACTTACTTATAATCTGTAGTTCCCAGGTTCGAGTCCCAGCTGGGTCAGCGTTGAAATTTATCTCCGCAAAATTCCCTGCCCTGCCCACGGTCAGTAGGGGACACCGATGGGCTTGGAAAGGCCGCCGTCCGTCGGATGGGACGCTAAGCCGTGGCCCAGTGTGAGGAAGAGCCATACCCTGTGCACGTTAAAGAACACACTGGATGGCCTTGACGGGAGGCTACCATCTGTCTCCCAACAGCTGTTCCAGTGGGTCCCCTCCCCCAACCTTCTCTGAGCCTTCGGGGTCCATGTGACCTGGCCATTTAGCCCATGGTGTGCAAAAAAGTGCCGCTCAGAGGTAAAACAACCCAACCCAAAGCCGACTTACTTACTAAAAAGAAGCAGGGAAAATCTTATCTCTTACAAGCTTCTAATCGAAACCCTCAGTCTACGAGTCTGTACCTTTGACGACTTAGTGCACCCCTTTTCCATCCTTATGATGAATTGAGCATCCTTGAATTCTTCATAATGATTCCGGAAAAATGTAAATGAAGTTTTAAAACATATGAAATGATTCAAAATTAAACAAAATTGCATTACTGCATATCATTAAAGGGTAACAGATTCACAGGTTATTCAATGGCAACATTCGAAGTTCAGTACCTTCAGAAATAAGCTTTTTAGTACAAAATGAAACAGGTATCTCTGCTACATTTCACCAACTCATTCTATCTTTTCATGCACAATTTTCAGCAATATCCGTTCAGAAATTGAACTATCGAAAGCTATAGGACCGGATATATTTAAAAGCATTATTGCCTGTCATAAATGCATCTAAAAAAAGTTAATGAAACTACACAAAATATGAGTTTTATCAAACTCTTTAATGAAATAAGTTCATTAAAAATTCTTTCAGTTTTCGCCGATTTGGAAGAAAATACTTTTGAAGCACGGAAGGCTAAGATGTGAAGTCATTCATCATTCATCATAACTGTCAATAATATCTGTTTAACCAATAATTGCTCATTATATTAAAGGATTACCAACATGTGGAGGAGTATTTTTTGCAGTTCGCGCAAAAATTGTGTTAATTTCGTTAACTCTGAATGATTTTTTTTTGTACAATGAGCTAATTTGCTAAAAGTTTCAGCTTTCGTGGAAAAGAATGAAGTATTAGCATATGGATGTTCTCTAGCCGTTTTTGATATAAAAATAAAAATAAATTATTCTTGTTCATCCCTTTCCACAGAGGTTTAACAGCCTGCCAGTTTAATACGCCGTAGAGAAGATATGGGGGAAGGTAATAACCTCAGCAGAAAGGCAACACGGAAAAGAAACTTACATACCTTACCCTGGGCTCGAACTCAGGGCCATTTGCTCAGTAGCTAAGAACTCTAACCACACGACTTGTATATGAAAAACACAGAACACAGGATTTATGCCAGTGTTCCTCAATCACTAGTCGAGGTCAGTCTAACCCGCTGCTCATTGCAAAAAAAAAAAAACTTGTGACTCATAAAACAAAAAAAAAGAGAAAACTTTAAAAAAAAAAACGAAAATGAGAATCCTACTCTAAAATAAAGGGAAAATATATTAAAAAAATGAAAAAACGAAAAATATGAAAATGAGAAACCTACTCTAACAAAAGGGATAAAAAAATGAAATATAGATATAAAAAAAATAATTTATTTTAAAATTAAATTTTTTCTTTTTGTTCTTGCACCTTGCACAAAGTTTCATTGGGAAAGCCTGCATTAGGACATCTCATTTTTTTTCCGTAACGTTGAATGAATGAATGAATGACGCTCTTTCAAAATGTGCAATTGTGTACACTATCGTATCCCTCGCAAAACTAGCTAATCTTTTAATCATAAGTTTAGTAGGTGAGTAATGTGAGATATGTGCATTGATGCTGTTATTTTTATTGTTCATATTTTATAATATTGTAGTGTATATAATAAATAATATTTGTGCCATTTTATATTTGTTACTTGTGTTCACAATGTCATCGCTTGTAGCTATTTCTATTGGCTGGGAACGTCGAGTTTTATGGTACTGCACCTGGTGCACAGTGCATACAGATCCACTTCCTGTGACGATAGATAGGAAAGTCGTTGTGCTTGCAGGTGATGAGGATTCCCTTCCCCCACCTCCTCTTGTTCGCTAAGAAGGTGTTGTCAGACCCTACTAGATGGAGTTCTACGGCACTACACGGGTGGTGTGGTCGCTTTGTTAACGAATATCTCTAGGGCAAATAGCGGCGTGAGAGAAAAGGGTTCACCGATGGAACAACACAGAATAGGGACAAGCAGTCTCGTATCGGACGTCAAAGTGTTGAGTCGTGCATTTCTCGGTGATCGAGGGATTCGATCCAATTGAGATCAGGGGCAAAATCTCAATGTTGGGTTTTATTTCAAACCGAGTAAGTTTGTTAGTTAATAGTCTGTGTGACCATATGTAACAGTCTGTGCGATACATGTATCAGAGGTCTGTGTGACCATATGTATCAGAATATGCAGCAGAGGTCTGTGTGACCAACCATGTTCATAGTCTAATCTATATGACTAAAAGTTATTCAGTCTGTGTGTGATGACTAATGAACGATAAATTGTTTGGGTTGGGTTGCTTTACCTCTGAGCGGCACTTTTTTGCACACCATGGGCTAAATGGCCAGGTCACATGGACTCCGAAGGCTCAGAGAAGGTTGGGGGAGGGGACCCACTGGAAAAGCTGTTGGGAGACAGATGGTAGCCTCCCGTCAAGGCCATCCAGCGTGTTCTTTAACGTGCACAGGGTATGGCTCTCCTGCACACGGGACCACGGCTTAACATCCCATCCGACGGACGGCGGCCTTTCCAAGCCCATCGGTGTCCCCTACTGACCGTGGGCAGGGCGGGGAATTTTGTGGAGATAAATCTCAACGCTGACCCAGCTGGGACTCGAACCTGGGAACTACAGATTACGAGCCTGGCGCGCTACCGACTGAGCCACCCCCGCCCCCTGAACGATAAATAGTCAACCTCCTAAGGCGTATCCCAGAAACGAGATAATAGCACTGATGATAAGGAATTAATAGATTTCATCATTAAGTTTTTCAATAATTATCTGCTAACTTGTTCATCAGTCAAAGAGAATATGTTGCTTTGGGACATACATCTCTCCAGAAAGCTGCATCACACTGGGAGCAATCCGCGAACCTTCATATAAATAACAAATGTTTAACGTCCTCTATCTCACCACTCCAGAGAATTTTGCTCAGTGCAGAAAGTTCTTTCAAAATACGCGATCGTATAGACCTAATTTGATTTGAACCTGGTGACTGTTACAAGTTTGTAATTAAACTTTTGTTTATGCCTTAGAAGAGAAAAGCAAACTGAGCAAGTCTAACCATTAGTTTTTGAGAAAACTGTTTATGGCATATACCGTGGAGGAGAAAAGTTACAACCGTATTATGTAAATTGGAAGCTACGTTGAAGCCTCTATGCTATAACCTCTAAAATAAGTTTGTTAGTTGTTGTTGTTTTTTGAGAATTGTGATAGCAGATGAAGATGAATCAAATACATCAATATATTGAAGTTAAAGAACACGCTGGATAGCCTTGACAGGCAACTTCCGGTTGCCTCCTAACCGCTGTCCAGTCTTTCCTCTTCTCCAACATTCTTTGAGACCTTGAAGTACTTGTAACCTGGCCATTTAGTTTATTGTTTGCAAAAAAAAAAGTGTCACTTAGGGGTAAAACAATCCAACGAAACAGGAGAGCAGCATAGAATGGACAAATTGAGGAACTGAAAATGCACACCTGAGTATGGTGAGTAATGTGAGTATGGTGAGTAAAATTGAGGAACTGAAAATGCACACCTGAGTATGGGGTATTTTCCTCAATACACTATGTCGAAAAAAGTGTCCGAACACTTCCATGTTATGTGAATGGAAAGCTACTTTCAAAGCTCCCTAACATTAAAAAATAAACCTTTTACGCAAAAACTATTATTGGTGATAAATTGTAAAAAAAAAAATGAAAAAATGAATACCCCCTCAAGCAGCTGCTTGCCACAGAGGTCTGACAGGAGCCTGTCAGTTTATATGCCATAATAAAATAAAAAAATATATAGAGAGAGGAAACTTAAAAAATAAACAACGAAAATGAGAATCCTACTCTAAAAAAAAGGGAAAATATATAAAAAAAATGAAAAAACGAAAAATAATAAAATATATCTATTATATATATTATATAACAACACAGAATTTTTTAAGATTTCATCAATTTGGAGGCAATGTGACAGTGTCGTCTGCTTAAAAAAACGTAATACAAACTTCAGATGTTTAATTTATGTTAGTGAACAAATTGTTACAAGAGTTGTGTTTCATCTATTGAAGTATTTTTTCACAAGTTGAAGATAAATGCCCCAGCTTCCATTCATTCTTTAAATATTAAACTATGAAGGTCTGAGAGGATGGCAGGACCTCAGCAGAAAAACGACACATACATCCATGCCTTATCCGGGGCTCGAACCCAGAGTCCCTTAGATCAGTAGCCAAGCGCGCTAACCACTCGGCCATGATGTCACTCAAAATCTCTCTAAATATATTTCCTGTAATATTCGTTTAATATTTAAAGAATGAATGGAAGCTGAAGCATTTACTTCAACTTTTGAGACTTGTGAAAACAATACTTCAATAGATAAAACACAACTCTTGTAACAATTTGTTCACTAACATAAATTAAATATCTGAAGTTTGTGACGATTTTTTAAGATTTAATCAGTTTGGAGACAATGTGACAGTGTCGTCTGCTGTTAAATGGTCCCGCTTCAATGACTCTTTAAATATTGATCGAAGATTGCTGAAAACTGACACTGTCACATTGCTTCCAAACTGATTAAATCTTAAAAAATCGCCATACAAACTTCAGATGTTTAATTTATGTTAGTTAACAAATTGTTACAAGAGTTGTGTTTCATCTATTGAAGTATTTTTTCACAAGTGTCAAAAGTTGAAGATAAACACCTCAGCTTCCATTCATTCTTCAAATATTAAACGAATATTGCGAGAAATATATTTAGAGAAATTTGAGTGGCATCTACAATTTATCGCCAATAACAATTTTTGCGTAAAAGGTTTATTCAATGTTATTGAGCTTTGAAAGTGGCTTTCCATTCACATAACATGGAAGTGTCCTGACAATTTTTTCAACATAGTGTATGTTATGTGTCTTCCGCCATATCTGACTACAGCTGCTTGCTGCATGAACTGAATATAATGAGCATATCCAGCTGAACTGTGGGAAGAGATATAAAAGTTCTTCGAAGAGTAATAACCAGCTGCTAACGGATTGAAAGCACTGGAATCTGCCACAACAACAATCCAGAAATACCATACGCATTTAGTCTCGTGGCAATCTCCCGAAACATGATCACCGCGATCGGCGGAAGACTAATGCGCTTTCCTACATTTCAAAAAAGGACTTAGGAAATCATTTCGACAGGGAAGAAGGAGAGGAGGAAGAATGATTTTATCGAGCTCAAACGGACTTCCGTTTTAGGGGGCTTTACAAAAAGCTCTTGCAAAATATACCTAATACATACTATGTTCACTATTTATGATCAATATTGTTTAGTTATTATATTATATTACATTATGCTACTAAATCCAGAGCAGTTCCTCAATTTTTCTAATCAACGTTGGATTCCAGCAGCATATTAGCGGTGGGATAAGGGAGGAGTCCTCTCATTCTCCTCCTCTTAACTTCTCCCATGATCGAGTTAGAGTTAACTTTTAATTTTATTACTATTGGGTATTGTTCTGTATTGTATCAATGGTTCTCAAAGTGTAATCCGTGGACCCATAGGGATCCGTGAGATTATTTTTGTCTTCCTAGTATGCTAGAAAAAAATTGTCATTAAACGATTCAGGTAAATAATTTCCCTGCAACAGCTATGAACGTTTTGTAAACATAGTGCAAGAATTGAAACATTTTAAATCTTTTATCTGAATCTGTTTTAAGTTACATGCAGATTATTTAAATGAGGAGGGATGAGGGATTCTTCAGTGTGAGTGTGTTGTTAGAGGTTCCGCTGACTTGAAAAGTTTTGAGTTATGGGATTCGCAAACTTGAAAAATTTAAGTTGGGAGTCCTCGGACTTGAAAAGTTTGAAAACCACTGGTCGTTATTAACATAGTAATTAAAATTTTATGCTCACTCTAATTATAATTTTACCTTACCCCTGGGGTGATAAAATTTCCAAAGAAAGTAGTTTTTTGTAAAAATTTCCAATATATTATCGTGGATGAATGAACAGAATTTTAAATTATTTTCTGATGAACCTGCAACAGCAGTTCAGTAGAGAAAGATTAAGTTTGAGATTTCATTATTCAAAATTGTTCTAAGAACTGGATCATCATTACTTGATTTCAAGTATTCCATAAACATAATATTTGCTATTGTTTCTTCAGCCGTCCCGTGGCCGAGTGGTTAGCGCGCTTGGCTACTGATCAACGGGACCTGGGTTCGAGCCCCGGGTAAGGCATGGATGTTCGTGTTGTTTTCTGCTGAGGTCCTGCCATCCTCTCAGATCTTCTACTGTGGCATATAAACTGACAGGCTCCTGTCAGACCTCTGTGGCAAGCAGCTGCTTGAGGGGGTATTTATTTATCGTTTCTTCTGGACTTCAAAATCGAAAAAAAGGGTAGTTCTGTAAAGAAAGAAAGTCGAATATATGACATGCACTAATAATAGTTGAAGTGCAATAACAATTTGAACTGCAATAACAATTTTAGAGCTTTTATATTTGTATATATGTATAGTAATGGCATAGAGTGAGTGACAACTAGGTGGTGAGGAGAGGTTATGAAACTTTACAGTTGAGCATCAACGGTTCACATGGATCAATGACTTTTCAATCAAGTCCGGGGCAACGCCTCGGCGACTGCGCCGAGCGGCATTTTTTTAGGGACCGCAAATTTGCAAACAAATTAATGACCGTAGCTGCAATAATATTGACCGAAGTAAGACCTAATTGTCAACAAGTAATTTTATATTTCTTTCAAAAATAACGAATTTATATAAATTAATCATTAATATCTAAGATCAGACTTGGAGAAAGTGGAGGAAAAGTCGAAGTTTGCTCTGGAGGATCATTTATTCCGTCCGAAGCTAATCATTTATTCCGCCGGCCCTGAATAAACCAATGATCGATTAGCACAGTCGAACTTCAACCAATGATCGATTAGAACAGTCGAATCTCAACCAATGATTGCTTAGAACAGTCGAATCTCAACCAATGATCGATTAGAATAGACGAATCTCAACCAATGATTGATTAGAATAGTCGAATCTCAACCAATGATCGATTAGAACAGCGAATCACAACCAATGATCGATTAGAACAGTCGAATCACAACCAATGATCGATTAGAACAGTCGAATCACAACCAATGATCGATTAGAACAGTCGAATCTCAACCAATGATTGATTAGAACAGTCGAATCTCAACCAATGATTGATTAGAACAGTCGAATCTCAACCAATGATTGATTAGAACAGTCGAATCTCAACCAATGATCGATTAGAACAGTCGAATCTCAACCAATGATTGATTAGAACAGTCGAATCTCAACCAATGATCGATTAGAACAGTCGAATCACAACCAATGATCGATTAGAACAGACGAATCACAACCAATGATCGATTAGAACAGACGAATCACAACCAATGATCGATTAGAACAGTCGAATCACAACCAATGATCGATTAAAACAGTCGAATCTCAACCAATGATTGATTAGAACAGTCGAATCTCAACCAATGATTGATTAGAACAGTCGAATCTCAACCAATGATCGATTAGAACAGACGAATCACAACCAATGATCGATTAGAACAGACGAATCACAACCAATGATCGATTAGAACAGTCGAATCACAACCAATGATCGATTAGAACAGTCGAATCTCAACCAATGATCGATTAGAACAGACGAATCTCAACCAATGATTGATTAGAACAGTCGAATCTCAACCAATGATTGATTAGAACAGTCGAATCTCAACCAATGATCGATTAGAACAGTCGAATCACAACCAATGATCGATTAGAACAGACGAATCACAACCAATGATCGATTAGAACAGACGAATCACAACCAATGATCGATTAGAACAGTCGAATCACAACCAATGATCGATTAAAACAGTCGAATCTCAACCAATGATTGATTAGAACAGTCGAATCTCAACCAATGATTGATTAGAACAGTCGAATCTCAACCAATGATCGATTAGAACAGACGAATCACAACCAATGATCGATTAGAACAGTCGAATCACAACCAATGATCGATTAGAACAGTCGACTCTCAACCAATGACTGATTAGAACAGTCGAATCTCAACCAACTATTCGATTAGAAGAGACGAATCTCAACCAATGATCGATTAGAATAGTCGAATCTCAACCAATGATCGACTAGAACAGTCGACTCTGAACTAATAATTAATTTGAACCCAGTGATCGTCCAAAGCGACTTTTTTTATAGCATTGATATAAAACATAGCACACTGATACATAGCATTGAAAAAGGTTGAAACTTATAAGAAACTCATTTAAATTTAAAAGTATTATATAAATTTAATTTGTGATCAATTAGAGTAGTCGAATCTCAACCAAAGATCGATTTCAACAGTCGACTCTCAATCAATGATCGATTAGAGCAGTTGAATCTCAACCAATGATCGATTAGAACAATTGACTCTCAACTAATTATCGATTACAACAATCGATTCTCAACTAGTGACAATTTGAAAACCGTCGAAACGTCAACTGCGCAATTTCATAGCCACTGATACATAGCATTGAAAAAACACAGCACATATACATTGATATTAAGCATAGCACACTGATACATAGCATCGAAAAAGGGCGAAACTTATCAGAAAACTCATTCAAATTTAAAAGTATTACATAAATTTAATTTGTGACAACGAAAGAAAAGCTATTTTTTCCAATTAACGGTTTAGTATTTTTTTGCCTCAAAACCCCTTTCTTGTTTGTTTGTTTTTTTTTATTAATATTTTAGTATTCTCGATCTCAAACACTCAATTTTCATTACTTAACTGTTTTAGTATTTTTCAGTCTCAAATACCCATTTCTTAAAATTAACATTTTAGTATTTTTGTATTTTCAATTCCAATTCTGGCCTGCTATATGGGAAGGGATGATCTCCTTTGGGAATGCTGGTAAGGGTAACGGAGACAAAAAAATATTCGACATCTATGTTTCATGCATTTTTCAAGAAATCATGTAAAGACTTTTGAAATAGATGAAAAGTGTCATAGTGCAATAAGATTCCAGCCTATTTTTTTTTCCACTTAATACTGCCCTTTAATTTATTTTCTAAAAGTAAGCCTTGTCTCAATCAGCAATTTTTTAAATATTATTTTTCAAAGACGTATCTAATTCAGCTATTACATAAATCCGGTTCTTACAAACAGTCATTTAAAAAACCGGCACGACACACTAAAAGAAGCGCTATTGGCATTTACTTATTTGCTTCAAATCAAAGCTAACGGTAAACGTCTTGGTATTAAAAAACTTTATGTCTTCTTTATAGTTCGCATACGATTGTCATTCCAACCGCTTATTTTTGTTAAGCAAGATGCTTCCTTCCTGTTGTGATCACGCAAGTTATGAGTTATTATTCTTTTTGAAACTATGACTGAGACATTATTAAATAAGTGGGAAACAACCTCATGCTTCAGATAATAACTGATACCAGCGACACTAATTTAGAAATGGGAAAAACTTTACAAGTGTTCAAGTATTTCGACCTGACCAAATTTAACTTTAATTGCTCAAAAAACATCGCAATTTGGTTTGTTTACAGTACCAAACCGCCATAGTTTCAAAAGATGTACCAGACGTTAATGTCGACAATTCCTGCAAAGCTTGTTCCTGTTGTTTTGAAAGGCCGATCTCATCCGTCTGTGTCTTCGGGTAAGCATCACGTGACAAGAAGGGGTGTATCCCGTCGGCATGCCGGTTTGCCATAAAGGAAAGGCCCAGTGCGCCACACACCTTGCCCTGGGGCCCAACTCATGTATTTGCTTTTCTAATTACGTTCAGTAATTAGCAGCTACGCGGTAGAGTAAGCTTCAATCATCAGGATCTACATCATGGCCGCTCTGACAGTCAGGAAATATGTCAAAGCGTCTTGATACATGAAGTCTCGGCTTCAGATGTAACTAATGCGAAACGACTTGGCACTAACCACTACTTTGGCCCCTCAGCAGTCACTTTGTTTAACCCTCTTGATGAAGTGAACGCACTCGCAGAATCAGGAAAAGCCTGCTCTTCGTTTATGGTGGTTTGCAATTTTTATGAAATGATAACTTGATGATGGCATTGGTTTTAATACCATGTGTTCAGACAATGAGAGGTGGATTTCTGTTTATCTTTTAATTTCAGAATGTATCTGACAGTAGTGAGAGTAGGAATTCTACGGAATACCTAATAAATTATTTGTAAGGTCTTAAGTATAGCGAGTTACGACGCGATTAATGAGATTTTATTTCTTCAAATGATACATCAGTTTTCAGGATCATCTAAATTCCTATGTGCCATTGAATCCAAATAGACAAGAAGAAGGAAGCTAAAATGAATGCCAGGTGAAAAGAAGCAACACTTATGGTGTTGCTTCTTTTCACCTGGCATAACAAGAGTGATTTCAAACTCCCAGAACTTTCTTTTTTTGTACAGTTAACTAAGTCTGTTCTTCAACTACAAAATAAATACCCCCTCAAGCAGCTGCTTGCCACAGAGGTCTGACAGGAGGCTGTTAGTTTATATGCCATAGTAGAAGGTCTGAGAGGATGGCAGGACCTCAGCAGGAAAACGACACGCACATTGATGCCTTACCTTAGGGTTCGAACCCAGGTCCCTTAGATTAGCAGCCAAGCGTGCTAACCACTCGGCCACGGGATAGTCACTCAAAAAAATATCCGAACACTATGATTGGTTACAGAATTCAGAAAAAATATTTGGAAACGATTTTTTTAGAAATTAGTGATCTGGCAACCTTCTTGTACGTTGTTCAGATAAGAACTGAAACCAGCGATACTAATTTAGAAATGGGAAAAACTTTAAAAGTGTTCGAGTATTTCGATCTGACCAAATTTAACTTTAATCGTTCTAAAAACATCGCAATGTGTGCGTACACTAAGGTTGCCAGATCACTAATTTCTAAAAAAAAATCGTTGCCAGATATTTTTCCTGAATTCTGTAATCAACCATAGTGTTCGGATAATTTTTTGAGCGACTGTACAAAGGCACCTTCATTGGTCTTTACTATATGAAACTAGGCGGAAACTGGGTTTTTATTTCTTTTTATAATAAGCTATAGCACAAGAATTCCAGGTCTCAAAAAGGTTGGTAAAGAGATAATCACCGAACAGCCATTTAAGGAAACTATGGTTTTAATCATCGTGATATTTAATGATCATGGATTCCACCCCCACCCCCTCAAAGCGTTATCTTAATGTCGTATTCGACTAACGAAATTCTTTCCACGTTCATTGGTGTTTTTCACTCAATCGTAGTTCGGAATCCTTCCCCTCCAGAACATGTAGATTTGGTTTGATATTCAGTGCATCTCGGCTGGAGGTTAGCTCAAAACTGAAATATGCATGCTTGGCATGGTATTCAAAGGTAGCACTTGCAGTTTAATGAGTTGGCTAGTGGTCAAGTAAGTTGAATATTTTTCTTTTTTTTTAACTGAATAGAGCTCGTTTTTTTTTTCTATTTTCTGTCTAATGGACTTAAAGACTCGAGGGTAGTTTCGACACATAAAGAACATTTCGATAAAAATTGGAATAATAAGTAAGAGCAAATATCATCTAAAAACTACATAGTGGGCTATATAGTTTTTAGAGGACATTTGCTTCTACTTATTATTTGGAAATCCAAAGCAGAACATAAAAGCAGAATACACTGATCGACATTGAAACTGTCCCACCCAGCGAGAGTGGTCGGTATGCAAGTTAGCATGTGAATGCAGATCAGTGATATATGCAAATACCTACTTTTCAATGACAAACACATGGTATCTGCGAGAGATCAGCATGTGAGTACAAGGCAGTTATATATATATACAATTGAAGGCGTTTGCATGATAAACACGTAGTATCTGTAATAAATCACATCTGAGAAACTAAGCCAAATGCTTCAAGCACTGTAATTGTTATTCTATGAGATGATTAGATTTCACATCAAGTTATGAAAGAGTGTTGATAAGATATTGAGAACGAAGTGTAGAGGATGCCACGATGACCCATTTGCCAACCACATCAGCAGCTGTACGCTTTTGAGTATGGTTGGATTATGGAGCAGCAGAAAGCCGATCTGCCTACCATATCCCTGCACATGTGGGGCCATAATGCAAAGACATTTAGATATCGTTGGTGCCAATGATCTCCAGGAAGATAGTCAGAATCATTGCATAGTGCATATGCAAAACAACACGAGTGGGTCACCAGATTCATTGGCATGTGGTAGCAGACCCAACTGTAACTGCTTCCACAGACGTTCCCATCAAAATTATGACTATTGCCAAGAGAACGGCAGGTGTAGGGCTGGAGGGCCATTCTCCACTACATTGACTGCACTCCACCATTCGTCTCAGCTGGGCTGGTGTGAATTAGAACTACCTGGAATAAAGAAAAGTTACATGTTGTTTTCAGCAACAGTCCTGGTGTTGCCTGGTACTAACGATTATCGCATCCGTGTCTGGAGATGACATGAACAAAGGGTGAATCCAACCATCATCCCTGCACCATACCACACGCCCACAGGGGTGCTCATTTGGGGAGCCATCAGTTAAGACAGCAGGTCACCTCTGGTACGTGCAATCGATTCTTTGGCCAATAGAACTGACATTTCTGCTGTGTATCCCGAATACCATCTTCCAGCAAAATAATCCTCATCCAGATACTGTTGCAATTTTGAGGGTATATGTATATAAAGCACCCAGACTCTTCTGCAGCCAGTCATGCACCCAGATCTGTCAGTCGTTCATCGAGTATGTTTGGGACATGGTCGGACGTCGCCTGAAAGCCCACCTCCAACCAGCACAAAATAAAGATGCGTTTTGGATGTAACATGCTTCAAGAAACAATCAGAATTTTTTATGCCGCTACGTGCCACTGAATGTATCGCTAACCATAGCGATTTCACTACATACTATACCACGTACATTTCACTATGTGAAGTTCGTTTAATTAATTTCATTGAGCTACAAATGAAATCATGTCTTATCCACAGGGCCAGACTTTGACCTTCTGAGGCCCTAAGCTAAAGCATATTTAAGAGGTCCTAAGCTATTCAAATTTAAGAGGCCACCAAAATTTGAAAGTCGAAATACATATATATATAGTTATTCTGATTGAAGGGAACATTGATGTAGCGAAATTGATGTAGCGAAAACTTGCATTGGGAGCAAATTGATGTATTATATTTAAATATTGGTAAGCAAATATGAACAGTGTTTGCACAACAGATAAAATATTAAAAATTTTTGGTTAATGCAGTAAAACTTGAAACACATTTCTTTGAGGCCCCTCATATCGTGAGGCCTTAAGCTGTAGCTTAGTTAACTTATGCGTAAGTCCGGCCTTGCATATCCCTCTGATCATCTTTGTCGTTGAGTTTCAGAAGATTCCGTCTTCTCCTTCTGGGAGGAGTAATTTCAGTGTCGAGCAGTATACTTAACAAGGGCTAAATGTCCAGTTCAAAGGCTTCTCTGAACAAAAAATATACGATGGAAAATACTTCATAAACGGGATGGGGACGGGATGGGACGGGTGGCACATTTTCCTCTTGAAAAATTTGCCAATCACATTGTGAATGTGAGTGGCACTGGGAAATCCTCAAGAGAAATTTGGGACGGTGGCTCAAGGGAAACCTTCACGAGAAATTTGGAATGGGTGTCGCAGAGGATAAATCCTCACTAGAAATTTCGGACGGATGGCACAAGGGAAACCTCGTGAGAAATTTAGGACGGCTGTCACAGGGAAAACCCTCAAGAGAAATTTGGGGACGGGTGACATATGGGAAACCCTCACGAGGAATTTGGGACGGGTGGCACAGGGCATGAGAAATTTGGGATTAATGGTCAAGCATTTGGGAAATTACAGAGGGATCAAATCTGTTGGAAAGAGGGAACAACCTTCTTAGCTTCGCACAAATCTCAGCCTTGCTCAATTTTCAGATAATAGAAGACTAACACGTTTCAAAATGATGTGATTACGGTATCCATCGAAACTCATTTTTATCTGTTCACTCTTTTACAGTTATTTTACACCTTAATGTTGCTGGTGCTTTTTAATCACTTAATGATTGATTTCATTTTTTAATTTTCCACTCCCAGATTTTTTTCATTTTTTTAGAATATGCTGCAATTTACGCAGCATGTCACTTATTATAAAGTTTATATTGTTTTTTCTTAATTCGGGGTTTTAGTACGAACGTCTTCCATTTGATTTTAATGGGGCACTGCCTTCTTGTCGGGGGCGAGGGTGGCTCAGTCGGTAGCGCCCCGGGCTCGTAATCTGTAGTTCCCAGATTAGAGTCCCAGCTGGGCCAGCGTTGAGATTTATCTCCGCAAAACTCCCCGCCCTACCCACGGTCAGTAGGAGACACCGATGGGCTTGGGAAGGCCGCCGTCCGTCGGATGGGACGTTAAGCCGTGGCCCCGTGTGCGGGAGAGCCATACCCTGTGCACGTTAAAGAACACGCTGGATGGCCTTGACTGGTGGCTACCATCTGTCTCCCAACAGCTGTTCCAGTGGGTCCCCTCCCCCAACCTTCTCTGAGCCTTCGGGGTCCATGTGACCTGGCCATTTAGCCCATGGTGTGCAAAAAAGTGCCGCTCAGAGGTAAAACAACCCACAAGCCTTCCTGTCAAATCGCCAAGAGGACAAGATCAAACTTCCATCCACAGTCAACTCTTTTGATCTCACTCGCACCACTTTCGATTTCATCATATTTATTTCTTTTAAAAGTGTGTTACTGACATGACCACAAATGAATCGAGGGAACTCAAGAATCGACCACAAATGAATCGGCAGGAACTCAAGGATTGACAACAAATTAATTGAGAGGAACTCAAGGATCGACTGCAAATGAATCGAGAGGAACTCAAGAATGATCACAAATGAAACGTGAGGAACTCAAGGATCGATCACAAATGAATCGTGAGGAACTCAAGAATTGACCACAAATGAATCGAGGAGAACGCAAGAACTGACCACAAATGAAACGACAGGAACTCTAGGATCGCATTATAACTTAAGCGTTTATAAAAATTATTCATTATTTTGTTTGTTAATCTCTCATCCTGAATGCAAGCAACAGTCATGGAAGTTAAATCAAGCTCTCATTGCTAAGAATAGAGCAGTGGTTAGCCAATTTTACACCTAGGATATGAGAGGAGAAGTGTTAGTGCCCGGAGTTACCATGTATAATTTGAAATTTTGTCCTAGGTTTGATTTGCGCCCGGAGCAAATATTCTGCTCCCCCTTGCCTTGTTACAGTACTCTGCGTTGGGAATGAGCTCTAATATTTTACCGACTTTTTTAATGTTGGAAACATATGAGACTAAAACTGAACAACGACTCATTGACTCTAAACCAAAATCTTTAATAAATAATAGATGATGTTAATTAAGATCACATAAATGAATGCATATCTAAAAAGAGTACAAAAATTATTTTTTGCCTTCGTTTAAAATACAACTTTTCACGTCTGTGAATACTTTTCGGTGCATTTCAAGCAGCTAAACATTTTTCTGACAGACTAAAAAATAAAAGGCAAAACCTGACATGAAATGATTGAGCTAAAACCTTAAAAACCGCAAGTGATGTTCCTTCTGCAAAAAAGTAAACTCCTGGGAAAAAAATCCTCCTACATTGAGCCCAAGGTTGATGTTCACTAACAACGATAACAATTACTGCTCGCCCACGAATCTAATTGACTCTGCACTATGTACCTGTGATCTGCAACCATGTCTTAGATGTTAGCCGACTTCATCTCTTCTTAATTCAGCCAACTTCCTCGTTCTGCCCCAAACATGCAAAATAAAGGAGGATTTCCAGCCGACCATAGCAGTGGATGATTGATAACTTCATTATCATAACTTTTTTCTTGTCATGTTTACGCTGGCTTGTTAATTGTCTATATAGGCTATTACATCCATTATCTGTCTAAATTGAGTATTTATAAACATTAAGCAAACTAATTAATGTTCAGTGTGCCATGCAAGGTTCGTTTATGTCAGATGCACACGTATACACAAGGCTATCAAAGAGTTCTTTCTTAAACCAACTTCTGTTTTGAAGGTGCTATTTTCTTATTTTTTTCTACTGCTCGTTTATTCTATTTTCCCGAAACAATCAGTTTCAAGTTGTCAGAAATTGTTCTTGTTCAAAGATCATTCGGGTTTTTAACATGACGAGAGATTTCAGTGGTTGGTGAAAAAGTGCCAAATGATGTATCTGTTGGTGTGAATGATGGGAATTCAGTGAACTGAAAAAAGACTCAGGAAATAGTGCAAGGAAAATGTAATTAAGTTATTCAAGAAAGGTTTCATGCGGGTCCATTGTAGACAGGTAAACACGCCCTAATAGCGAGGTCAACATATCTGGATCTACATGACTTCAGAAAAGTGGGATAAAAGTTTCAAAATGAGGGCTTGTTAACACAGTTGATGCTGTCTCTTTTTAAGAAGAATAAAAAGATTATGTGATGGTGTCATGTTGCTCTATCACCCTATTCCTTGTGGAAATAAGAAACGAAGTTATTGTGTATGCACTATATAATTATGTTCTTTGTATGATTTCTATGTTTAGAGGCGTAAAATGAAACAGTTCAATGTAAGAGGAACAAAAAATGAAGGGGAAAAAATAAATATTTTATTACTTTGCCGCATGTGAATTGCCAGTATTATTTTAAATGGATTTTTCTACAATCAGTGAAATTGTGGTAGTGTGATTTGTTTCCTACACTTCATGTCCTGTATACAACTTTTATGTTTGTCAAATCTTTCTTTCCCGAGTTATGGCTTATTCACTTGACTCTTAAGTATTGTTTTAAGAAAGGCTACTCTTCTTTTATTGTACAATTAGACATGCTTGAATAAAATGAAATCTGAAAATCAGGTGAACGCAGGAAAATACTAGAGAGATGCAAGGGGTTGAACATTTCCCGATTTCTCTGGTCCGTCACTTGCGGGATTCATCCGGGATGCGGGAAATTTTTGCATAATCTAATTTTTTTTACAACAGAAATCATTTTAAAAGCACAAATGCCAATTGCTACTCATTTTACTTCCCTTCAAGTTTGTAGGACTTTTCACTGATGTAATCGTTTTGGAATGTATCGCCCGTAATTTGAAATCTCAATACTCTCATTATATTTAAAAATAAATTTTCTTTATATCTCATCAGTTAATTTTGATAAAATCTAAATTTATGTTCAGTAACAGTATTTTGCATCTATTTATCCGTATGGGAGGGTGGGTGGGTCATGAAAATGTTTTAAAATAGGTATAAGGTACACAAACCAGTAAAGTTTGAAAAATTCTAGAAATAAATAAATACCCCCCTCAAGCAGCTGCAAGCACAGACAGAAGCCTGTCAGTTTATATGTCATAGTAGAAGGTCTGTGAGGATGGCAGGACTCAGCAGAAAAACAACATAGACATCCATGCCTTATCCGGGGCTTGAACCCAGATCCCTTAGATCAGTAGCTAAGCGCGCTAACCACTCGGCCATCTAGACTAGATGAAAACAAACAAGTGCATCTCTTGTCTTGTCGAGGTTAGATTCCTTTGCACCCCAACCATAGTTTAAAATTCAGTCAGATGGACGGTGGTCCAAGCACTATAAAGGAGATTAAACTTATCGATGTTATTGATGGCAATTTGATCGGACTCGAAAATCGAAATCCGCAAGTTTCCTCCATGTTAAAAAATTCCAACCAATGTTTTATAAATAGTTTTCGACTTAAAGAAGAAAATACTTAGCTTAGTATATTTACTCTAATGTGTGAAGAGGTTAGAATCATCTTTTATCGCGAAAGTAGAAAAAAAACAAACAGACATTTTTTATGTAATAAAATTTTCTGGTGAGACCCTAAAGTACATGCATTTGTAATACAATTTTTTCTATCTCTGGAAAGGTAAAATTCATTATGAAACAATTACCTCATATAAGGCATGATCTGAGGGGAGGGCGTTTTAGAATGAAAGCAAAAAAAGAATTAAACACTCATATGTTAAACCATATTTTTCTACAAATTCTTTAAAGACCACTAAAAAATGGAAGATTTTATACTTGAACGGCATTCCGGCTCGATCTTGGTCCCCTTTTCTTTTGTTTATTTTCCCCTCTTTACAGGTGTGTGAAGCCTGTACGATGTTTAAAATTAATTGAGGAAACAGTTTTTGCAAGGACCAAGAAGAGGTTTGTATGTAAAATAACGCTATATTATTATCAGTAAAATGATTTGTGTCAGTGTTTATTAAAAATGATAAACGGATAGGATAAATTAAAAGTTCCACTTGCCACTGATATTGTTCATAAAAGTGAAATAGAAATGGCTTTAGGGGAATACAACCAAACCAATAGGTAGTAGTTCGGTGCTTTTATGATTCAACTCAGCACAGCAATAATACATTCTATGTATCGAAACAAATTTCTTCTTTGCCTGCAGACTTCCCCTGAAGTCCGACAGGAATCTTTCAATAAAAAATTCAATAGAGAAGATCTAAATAATCGTAAAATTGTTGGCATATTCTACCGTAGCATCTTTGACAGCCTCCCAACCCCAGCTTCAAACGTTTCATCTGAACACAAGACAGGAAACAGCTCTTTTTAGGATTAATCTTGATCATTGTAACTTTAAATGAAAAGCTCTTCAAAACTGACAAAAATTTCTCTCCCCTTTGTGTCATCTGTAAAAACCTCACAAAACATTTATCATGTTTCTCTACGGTGTCTTTTTCATCAGTTTCAAAGATAAATTCTCAAAGAAGAGATGAAGAAGATTGCTGATAACGAATTTTCAATGATTTTTCTCCTCAGTAGAAAAAAAATCCACTAGATACAAAATCCGAACACTGCTTCTCATATTTCTGGAAGATTCTCTTCGCTTGGGATAGCAAGAAGTCCAAAGATGAAGGGCTTTTAACCTTCCCACAACATTTTTTTCTAATGTCTTTGAGGAAAGCGAAACCTTAGCAGAAATATCAAACTATAAACTAAACGTTCATCATTTAACTTGCAAAATGTTTTACCTCACCCCCCCTGCCCTCTGTCAGTATGGAACACAGGCACGAGAAATAAAATTTGCAGTTAATCACTAATAAGGTAATATTAATTTTTCTCCGTTTCTTTTATCACTCATATCGTTTATAACCAAATCTGAAATGCCATCCTGTTCCTGCTAATGATTCATTTCCGTTTAACTTGGTCTTTTCATTCATTAATATCGTATTACTCATCTTACCATAAATCACTTGAAGGTGACTCAGTGGCAGCCAGTGGGTTAACTGTCACTTAGATTTAAAAACAAATGATCTTCCCACATTAGTTTCGGCTCATTAACAATGAATTAGCTAATTTAGCAAGGACTCTCATTATTTTCAAGCCGATTGCCAGGGGGGCGGGGGTGGCTCAGTCGGTAGCGCGCCAGGCTCGTAATCTGTAGTTCCCAGGTTCGAGTCCCAGCTGAGTCAGCGTTGAGATTTATCTCCGCAAATTTCCCCGCCCTGCCCACGGTCAGTAGGGGACACCGATGAGCTTGGAAAGGCCGCCGTCCGTCTGATGGGACGTTAAGCCGTGGCCCCTTGTGCGGGAGAGTCATAGCCTGTGCACGTTAAAGAACACGCTGGATGGCCTTGACGGGAGGCTACCATCTGTCTCCCAACAGCTGTTCCAGTGGGTCCCCTCCCCCAACCTTCTCTGAACCTTCGGGGTCCATGTGACCTGGCCATTTAGCCCATGGTGTGCAAAAAAGTGCCGCTCAGAGGTAAAACAACCCAACCCAACCGATTGCCAGGTTTTCTTTTCAAATTCAATAAAGCCCAAATTCAATAACAGCAATATTTCATGTTATAAAAAATGTCGTTAACTTTTAAATGTTACTTAAGCAAGATGTCATGCTACAAGGATTTGGTAAGTTATTGTCAGTAGGATGATTTGATTGTAATAAGAAATAAAATAATAAATACCCCCTCAAGCAGCTGCTTGCCACAGAGGTCTGACAGGAGCCTATCAGTTTATATGCCATAGTAACCTGCCTGTGAGGATGGCAGGACCTCAGCAGAAAAACAACACAAACATCCTTGCCTTATCCTGGGCTCGAACCCAGGTTCCTTAGATCAGTAGCCAAGCGCGATAAACACTCGGCCACGTGACGGCTCGGTTTAACTAAGAGTTCCACTTGACACTGATTTGTTTCTTAAAGTGGAATAGAAATGATTGAAAAAAAAAACTATCATTAATTCAAGTTCAGAATTTTTATCGTTGTTACTATATATTATTATGAACCATAAAGAAAAGAGATGAATAAGTATGCAAAATCAAATTATTCCTCAAGCAGCTGCCTGCCGTAGAGGTCTGTCTGACAGTAGCCTATCAGTATAATACTCCCTAGAGAAGATAGCGAGATCTCAACAGAAAACACCAGAAACATCCATGCCTTACCTGAGATTCATCATTCCCATGGCCCTTTGATCATTAGCTAAGCATGCTAACCACTAAACTATCATATATATATATAGCATATATATATATATAGCATATACATATACATATGAGTATTTCATTTACAGATTAGCAGTTTGTCCGTGAGAGGAAAAATTACAATGCAATACGCATAACATATGGTATTCTATATATCGGTATTTTACAATACCGATATTTGCAACAACCAGAGCCGGAAAGAGTTCGGGCAATGCCTATTCTCTGGTTTACCTCGTTTCTCACATTGCCAATGACTGTTATAAATGTACAATTCCAAATTGGTTCGATCCCATCTGGGCCAGCGTTGAGATTTATCTCCCAAAAAGAAAAAAAGCCCACCCTGCCCTCAGTGAGTAGTAGACCGATGTGAAGGTAAAGCAGCGCCACGTATGCAAGAGAGAGACATACGCTGTACATGTTAAAGAACAAGCTGCATGGCCT
This sequence comes from Ryuthela nishihirai, assembly GCA_038380435.1. Classification (NCBI taxonomy): domain Eukaryota; kingdom Metazoa; phylum Arthropoda; class Arachnida; order Araneae; family Heptathelidae; genus Ryuthela; species Ryuthela nishihirai. The sequence goes on along the minus strand of JAWZYU010000011.1, from coordinate 38,868,954 downwards.
TGACGGAACCATCTCTTTCTCCAACCTTCTCTGAAGCCTCGGGGTCTTTGTGACCTGGACATTTAGCCCATTGTGTGCAAAACAAAAGTGCACTTAAAAGTAAAACAACCCAACCCAATTCCAAATTGAGAAACTTGCTCAAGGACAGATAAGTTTGGTTTTATTAGGCTTTAATGCTGAAATCGTATTTTATTTTAAGAAATTCCATAAAGAATTTTCACATTTTCCTCTACACTATTAGTGTGTTTAGTCATCATATATTAGTAATTAAAAAAAAAAGAATACTTGAACTGTCGCTGACAGATGAAAATGTATGCATATTCAAATTCCCCCTGATTTGTTAAAGATGCTGCACTTGTCTCATATAGGGCAGAAACAGATGTAAACATGCAACTAGCCGTATTCATTTCTCAATGAGAATTTTTGCAATAATCAGTTTCTCATTTTCAGTTTTTATTACTCGACAATCAATTGTGCATACGACGTATTAGAATAAAGTAAAATAGGATGTAGCAGTTCTTCTGTCCCTACCTTTGCCACTATTTCTTTCCTGTAGAAATGAATGCATGTATAAAATATACATAAACCAATAATAAGCATAAAGCATTAACTAAAGTATAGTCATAATAAAGGAATAAAATTAAAGATGTGTTGATTACAATTTTGGAACTCATCCCTCTACGCTATTTACATTATTTCTTATGCATAGGATTGTTTTACCTCTGAGCGGCACTTTTTTTGCACACAATGGGCTAAATGGCCAGGTCACAAGGACCCGAAGGCTCAGAGAAGGTCGGGAGAGGGGACCCACTGAAACAGCTGTTAGGAGACAGATGGTAGCTTCCCGTCAAGGTCATCCAGTGTGTTCTTTAATGTGCACAGGGTATGGCTCTTCCGCACACGGGGCCACGACTTAACGTCCCATCCGACTGACGGTGGCCATTCCAAGCCCATCGGTGTCCCCTACTGACCGTGGGCAGAGCGGGGAGTTTTGCGGAGATAAGTCTCAATGCTGACCCAGCGGGGACTCGAACGTTGGAACTGCAGATTACGAACCTGGCGAGCTACCGACTGAGCCACCCCCGCCCCTTATTTCTTATGAGAAATTCGTTTCCGACTAACAAGATTCCATCTTACCCGAAACTTTTAATGATAACTTTCTAGCATTAATTATCCAGTGCAGCATTTTAGAGTATTTAGAATCTTACCATTTCCCACATTTTTAAATCTTCTAGTTTTTATCCTGCCTATGGCATTAAAAAAGCCTCATCTATGCCACCGACTTCACTTGCTATTTCGTCTTCATCGAAGCTCTTCCACCCCCACATTTCCACCCCTTGCGATGCGCTACCACTCCACCCCCAAGGAGAGGAGAAATCGGGGGAAGGGCACGAAATCGACGCATGTAATCGATCACTTTATAACAATTTTGTGGTAATTAACTCACTATCCATTTTTTTGGGGTCCCGGCAGTCAAGGCACGCGTTGGGCGTTGCGTGATACGGCGGAACAGCTTTGCTGATGACCTTATATGTCCGAAGAATCGAAGACAACAGGTGATCTGTTGCCCTGAGAGACTGGCAGCACGGTGAGCACGAACAGAGAAAGCCACACTTCCCTTCAAGCACCATCTCCATCGGCAATTTCTTGTCGCTTTGCTTCCGATGACCACACTTCTTTTTTTCTTGCTCAGTTTAGTGTTGTTGTTGTTTTTTTTTTTTGAGGTGCTTTCCTCAAGGAATTTTTAATGCATAAATTATTTTTTACGCCGCACTTTAGGAAACTATGGCATGTTGATATTATAAATTAACAGATAGTTTTCTTGATGGTCGGATCAACGAAGTGAAAAATCTATTAAAATTCTGCGGAAGATCTGAGTTGATGGAACGCCTTGAGTTGCACGCTACTTCTGTCTGGTCAGTCTGACTATAAATCATTATTGCTCAGCATATGCAATTATAGCCGTACCGTGGCCGAGTGGTTAGAGCGCTTGGCTACTGATCTACGGGACCTGGGTTCGAGCCCCGGGTAAGGCATGGATGTTCGTGTTGTTTTCTGCTGAGGGCCTGCCATCCTCTGAGATCTTCTACTATGGCATATAAACTGACAGGCTCCTGTCAGACCTCTGTGGTAAGCAGCTGCTTGATGGGATTTATTTATTTTTTTTTTATATGCAGCTATAAACTCGTGATTATCTTAAAGTTTCGCATAATAATATCTGAATTATTCTCATTTGGAGCATTATTTTGGAGCATTTATATTTGGCATTATATTTGGAGCATTATTTTGCCTCTCTTCTTCACTTAATCAATCGCAACTTAAAATTCACTGAAGAATTACGCTGATTTATTTGTGTTATTTTAATCATTTCCTTTCGGATCGCAGACATAACATGTTTTTATAAGATTGAGCATATCAGATTAGAAAAAAAAATGATAAGGATTTTCTTTGTTTTACGTTCTTAAGCATGCATTTTTCGCTTATCCCCACTACCTGAAGAGGAATGAAAAGCTGAATTTTAAATAGCACAGTATTCATCCTGAAGCCAGTTCATATTTCCAAAAAGAAAAGTCATTTTTAAGTGGAACATGAAGCAGAATAATTTTAGTCTCAATTTGACTAGCAGAGAGCTGTACCAGATAGTTAATGTTTTGTGTGGTAGAAAACGAACAGGTATACAGGGATTGAAGGATAAACAAGGTAAGGTTATAGAAGGTGAGGATTCTGTCATGTCTAGGTGGGCTGAACATTTCAGTGATGTTCTAAACAATGTGGTTAGTTCTACTCCCATTGTTTGCAATGATGATAGATGCATTGGTGGCTTTAATGTTGGCCTATAACACAATCTGAAGTTATTTTGGCTGTTTCTAAACTTAAACTTCATAAATCCCCAGGGGTAGACGAAATTACTACGGAAATGCTTAGAGCTGGAAATGTTGCGGTTACCACTTGGATGACTGAAATTCTGAATATCTTTTATGATAAAGGCATGGTTCCTAAGGATTTTGCCACAGCTATTGTTATCCCTATTTTCAAAAAAGGTAATCGCAGTTCTTGTGATAACTATAGGGGTATCAGCCTACTCTCTGTTCCAGGGAAAGTTCTTTGCATGACTGTGCTTAATAGAATTAAGAATCTGGTTGACAGGCAATTGCGTGATGAGCAATGTGGATTCAGAAGTGGTAGGGGATGTGTGGATCAGATATTTTCACTTAGGCAGATTCTTGAGAAATGTTTAGAGTTTCAGAAACATTTCGTTGCTAGCTTTGTTGATTTCAAAAAGGCTTTCGATTCTGTTATCGTCATAATTTTTGGTTGATTGTGAAATCATGTGGTATACCAGACAAGTTAGTTAACATAATGAAAGCTCTCTATAATAACACTGAGTTTTGTGTGAGAGTTTGTAAGGCTTGTAACAATTGGTTTAGCATTACTTCTGGTGTTCGACAAGGGTGCATTTTGTCTCCTTTTCTCTTTAGTTTGATTATTGATTATGTTATGCGGAATTCACTTCAAGGGAAAGATTTTGGCCTTAAATGGGTTGGAGATACGAAAATTTCTGATGTAGATTATGCTGATGATTTAGCCCTTTTGGCAAATGATGTTGATGAGATGAACTCTTTCATTCGAGCTGTTGATGAAACTGGTAGTAGAGTAGGTTTGGTTATAAACAGAGAGAAAACTAAAGTGATGAAAATTGGTCAGGCAGGCTGTGATTCAGTTAATCTGAATGGTTGCAATCTTGAACAGGTGTCACAGTTTAATTATCTTGGGAGCTATGTAACAGATACTGGTGATGTGCGGCATGAGATTAACAGACGAATAGGGATTGCTGCCGGGACTTTTAAGAATCTATGGAGAGTGTGGAGAAATAGGCGTATACACCTGAAAACTAAAATTGGACTGTATAATAGTTTGGTTCTTTCTAGGGTTAGTTATGGCAGTGCAACTTGGAGAGTTTGTAAACATGATAACAGGAAACTAGATGCTTTTGATTCTAGATGCTTACGCAATATCTTGGGCATTAGGTGGTTCAACTTTGTAACTAATGATGAGGTTAGGCAAAGGAGTCTGCAACCTCCTTTAAGCAGCATATTGTGCAGAGAGAGACTCCGCTGGTTTGGCCATGTTGCCCATATGGATAATTATAGATTGGAGAATAGGGTTATGAACAATGTGCCTAAAGGCCTCAGAAAGAGGGGGAGACCAAGGATGAGGTGGGCAGACAATGTCAAACAGGACCTTATTAGAATTGGTGTGCAGTGGCCAGATGCAGCAGATGTAGCTCAGGACAGACTTGCTTGGAGAACTAAATTGCACGGTCGGGTTGGATCTCCTTAGCCCATGGCTGCTTGAGGATGATGATGAAAGACTGAAAAGTGCAGGAAAGAAATTTCTTTATGAAGAAGAAAACTCTATCTAGGAATATGTTTGTGTCGTTTTTCTGCTGAGGGCCTGCCATCCTCTCAGACCATCTACTGTGGCATATAAACTGAGAGGCTCCTGTCAGACCTCTGTGGGAAGCAGCTGCTTGAGGGGGTATTTATTTTTTATTTATTATACTGATGAGACTGGTATAGATAATTGTTTGTAAACAGGAAATGTGCGAAAATACTAATTTTGAAATGTAAAATAAGAAAACACAAGTGTAAAGCTTAGCACCCAAGCGACACTGAAGACAACTTCGATAACATTCCTTGACTACTGTCTTATGTTGATGCTCTATCAGATTTCTCATACATTTTTCTGCTTTGAATGTGTAGCTTTTTGTAGCTAAACTGTTTTTTTTTTTCTTTGTCGAATTTCGCAAATGTTTGAATACTAGCCATGGGCCAGGATTTACAATTTCTTATTTGTATCCAGCTACAATTTGAGGCCGGGATACAAATTAAAATTTAAAATTACGGGTTACAATACATAATTGTACGAGCTGACGCTCGTACAATTATTGCGCAGAGTTTTTTTCAATTAATATATGAACAGGTGATTGCATACAAAATGTACACAAAACTTTTCCAGTTTTCCGTGTGAAAATTTTAGAATCTTTCAGTGTCGAATCAAACACTCTCCTAAAGTAATCGTGCAACTCCGTTTTCAAGAAAAGGGATCCTCACATACAAAGAACCATTTGACATCCTTATCTGAGATCCGGTCACTATTTAAAACTTTTGAGCTATTATCTGGCTATAACTCAAGCACAGGCTACTACTTAAGGCCCAGCGTTTAATATTTCAAACACCCTCTATTATGTTTAGTTTTTGTTGGGTATTTTTATTGAATGTATGGTGAAAAGCTCTTTAAAAAATAAAGCATAAAAATCTTTTTTTCGGAAATCTTTTCGCTTTTTTTTCTCAAAATCTGTTAGTGTTTTTGTACTTATAATAACTCAGCTTATGGAATCAGATGATTTATACATTGCAATGTCGTTGCATTTACGTCTGCAGCTTACTTTCAGTCAAAAATTTAACTCCATTGTTTTCTACCATTGATTTGAATAAACACAAGTTCACCCACACTAAGTTCTGACGTTCAAAATAAACGCAGCGCATTCAATCATTTCATCATTCAGCGTTTTCTTGCAGCATCACCTGGGGAATACCTCCCTCAATCCTTTAAATCCGCATCCTAAAATTAGAACACCCTCCCTAATTAAATTGCTGGGAAACACACTGATGCGAAAATATTTTTGCCAATCTCTTCGCAGTTGAAATAGCAACTTTTGCTCTGGATGAGCTTACCGCTTTCTTTAGTACACAGAAATATCACCTGCTTTATTAACTGAAGCGACGTGTGCAGTTGCGAAAGAAATTCGTTTAAGAAATCCCCTACATCTCACATTGCTCGATCCACCCTTCTTTTCAGAGAGAGGAAGAATTAAGGATGGAGATAGCAACTCGGATCGGCCATATGAAAGCTCTTATTTTCCACCTGGCAATACCGTAATGACTGCCATTACCATAAGTAATAAATACGACTGACACTAGAGACCCAAAGCTAAAGGTGAAGTGTTTCAAGTGTTTCGTGTCTTGCTTGTGATTTAGCCGTAATTGTTTGAGAGGCTCTTGCAGCTTTCTACTACCTTTAGTAATGAGTGTGGACGTGTATATATGTATGTGTCCCCGGTACTGGTGGTCTGCAGTTGGGATGGTAACTTCAGTCGGAATTGCCAATGATAGTGAAGAAGATTATACACCCTCGGGCGAAAGGGCCTACAGAGAATCATACAAAACAGTCACCGACCTTCCATCAGTACGGAAGTTGGGTAAAAAACAGAGTAAAGGTTCGTGTTATAAGTAGAGAGTTTTCTTGTAGATTGTGGTACCGAGGTTGCTACGCAAGAGGGGAAAAATTGTGTAAGTACTGCGAATCCTGTTCCTATTGTTTGCTGTAGGCTGTGTGTTGAATATTTGCAGAGTAATCACTTGAATCAATATTAACGGTTTAAAAATATAAATACCCCCTCAAGCAGCTGCTTGCCACAGAGGTCTGACAGGAGCCTGTCAGTTTATATGCCACAGTAGAAGATCTGAGAGGATGGCAGGACCTCAGCAGAAAACAACACGACCATCCATGCCTTACCCGGGGCTCGAACCCAGGTCCCGTAGATCAGTAGCCAAGCACGCTAACCACTCGGCCACGGGACAACTATTAACGGTTTAACTCTGCTTTATTTCCTGTGTAAAAGTTTCACAACATAGAGTCGTCGCTCAAGTGGAAGATTACTGAGATAAGTGTTAAAAGCGATCAAGAGAAATTTTTTTCTTTTATTCGTTGCATATTCTTCTCCGTCAGTTACGAAAGACTAATATTTATACGAAAACAATTTGTCAATGCTTAAAAGGCTTGTAGTTAGCGTGCTTGTCTACTGATCAAAGGGAGCTGGGTTCGAGTCCCGGATAAGGCATGGATGTTGGTGTTTTTCTTCTGAGGTTCCGTCTTCCTCACAAACATTCTACTATGGCGTAAAAACTGGCAGGCTCTTCTCAGACCTCTGTGGACAAGCAGCTGTTCGAGGTTTTTTTTTTAAACCGTTGGTGTTATTTTAAAGTTACTACGACACAGAATAAGTTAAATAATAAATTGCAGTAAATTAAGGATAACTAACTTTTTTTTCTTTTGTTATTGTCCACTTACTATTTAGTCGAATAAAAGATTGCTACTGAACGGTTAAGGTGCTTGGCTATTGACCAAAGGAAACCGGGTTCGAGCTCCGGATAAGACATGGATGTTTTCTTTTTTGTGTTGGCCTTCTGCTAAAGTCTCTCTTCTTCACAGAATCGAACAGATTCCTGTCAAACCTCTGTGGTCAGCTGCTTAAAATGAAGTTTTTTATTTCTCTAGGAATTATTAACGTTTCATCAATGGATCCCCTTCTCCACCTTTTCGAGCCCTTGGGATCCTTGCGACCTAGTTATTTAGCCCATTGTTGGAAAAAAGTGCCACTCAGAGGAAAAACAACCTCAACCCTACATTCATTGGTTCTCAAACTTTCCGAGTCCATGGACTCCCTAATTTAAACTTTTTCCAATCTGCGGACCCTCTGAATCGAACTTTTCAGACTGCGAATCCCTTACTCTAACTTTTCGTATCTTGGACTTCCAACTTAAAACTTTTCTAGTCTAAGAATCCCCTAAATCAAACTTTTCAACTCAGCAGATCCCCTAACAACACACTGCCCACTCAAAAACCCTCACCCCTTCTCATTTAAATTATCTGCATATCACTTTAAAACAAATTCAAATAAAACATTTAACATATTTTAATGCTTGTACCGTGTTTACGAAACATTCATACCTATTACAGTGAAATTTTTAGCGCAGTCATTCAATGACATTTTTTTTCTAAGATACCAGGAAGACAAAAAAAAATCTCGTGGACCCCCTGAAAGGGCCTCGATGACCCCTATGGGTCCGTGAACCGCACTTTGAGAGCCACTGATCTAGACAATGAGATATGTTTAATCAATTCAGAAAAGTAAATCGAATTCAGTTTCTACTCATTCTTAAAAAATGCGCTTAGCAAAGCAGCATTCGAAGTTTGAATCACTTTACAGGTTGGTAATAGAATGGAAAAGATGAAATGTGCAATACTTTCTTTTTCAGTTCATTGCTAATTAGAAATGTATGTTTTAATTTTGAAGTAGAGAATCTTTCCTATGGCTCCCCTTTTTTTTCTTCCACTCGAAAAAATATTTAACTTTTTATCGATTGCCCCTTTGCTAGTTTTTTAAATGACCACCCCTGATCTACCAGTTGAGTCTGGGGGGGGGGGGATCACACTTACTTAAGGAAAGTTATGATGTTTTATCATGCTCTTAGGCTCTCCCACAATAGTTCAGATTTCCTTAAGCAACTACGAATTTCCCATACCTTAGCTCAACTTTCAGAAGAAGTGGCTCATAACCAGGATATGGAAGTTTTTTTCACGCTTACCAAATTACTACAAAAGGACTATCACAATTTTTGAGATACATTCCTTTCTATAAGCTCCCTGTATTATTTCACCGAATTCAGTTAGTGAGTAGAATAATGAATCATACCCTAACATCTCTTTCATAAAGAGGGAGGCAAATCTTTGTACCGCTTGAGTTGTCTGCCAAATTCCTGCTCGAAATCATTGCAGGATTTTGTTTTCAATCCGAATGCCACTATTCATTATAAAATGAGGCAAAGAATCGTGCTTCAATCAAAAGATCTCAATTTTCACGATTTATCTAAAGAAAGCCTGAATCCCGATTTGTGTCCGTTTGTGTACTCGATAGTGCTAGTACATTGTTCAACACTTGTCCATTGAACGCTTCTCTCGGCAGAGTAAAAAAAGAGAGTAAAATACTCTTAATATCATAAAAGCTGTGAAAAAAAAACTGAAAGGAATATATAAAATGAAAGGTACTTTTATTTCCTTCTAGCAAAAAAAGGACTGCTCCATCAACTCTGGCATTATCACATTTATGAAACTGAAGAAAAAAAAAACTAGGTTTCATTTTCTTAAGAGCCATCGAAAGGTTCAGTTGCATTTGTTTCGTACGGTTCTATCTGCGAAACGGGGAAAAAAAGTCAAACTATTATCCCCAAAGTTTTCTATAACTTCAGCTAATAGCTGAGAGGAAAGAAAAGATATTAGAGAAGAAGATGAAAGAGATAATAACGCTCTCTTCTCAGTGCACTACTATTGAGAAACATGGACGGCTGTGCTCCGCTTTCCATAGCTACTCCTGGGCTTGCGTCCCTGACACTATGAAGGAGGCGGTGACCATATTATTCTATTGGAAGGGGAGATTTATGTAATTGCTCCACTGCCTTGTGTTTTGTGTGGGCGTTGAGCAAAGGATTTCGCACTCAGGGCTCCGCTGAAGGAAGTTTCTTCGCGTTCTGTTGTTATACAATGCAGGCTCTGTTGCTTGGCAACATCACAAAGAAAACACTCCAGCGAATGACATTTGGTCACCAGTTGTCTTTTTCCGTGGGTCTAATTACATTGCAGGTGAGAAAAGTGCTGCTGACCGGCTCCAATTCTCTGTCCGGTTGAAGGAGGAAATCGAATAAGTTTTGATCTATAAATAAGCAGACAGCGTTCCAACTTGCACCAGTGACTGGCTGCAATATTATAAGAGACACTGATGAGAAAGAAGAAAACTCATACAGATGCAATTATCCAATTCTGAATGCAGAAAGTGGAATGGTAGAGTTGGGTTCATATGTAAAATTCACTCTATGTCCTCGGGGCGGGGGTGGCTCAGTCGGTAAAGCGCCAGGCTCGTAATCTGTAGTTCCCAGCTGAGTCAGCGTTGAGATTTATCTCCGCAAAATTTCCCCGCCCTGCCCACGGTCAGTAGGGGACACCGATGGGCTTGAAAAGGCCGCCGTCCGTCGGATGGGACGTTAAGCCGTGGCCTAGTGTGCGGGAGAGCCATACCCTGTGCACGTTAAAAAACACGCTGGATGGCCTTGACGGGAGGCTACCATCTGTCTCCCAACAGCTGTTCCAGTGGGTCTCCTGCCCCACCCTTCTCTGAGCCATCGGGGTCCTTGTGGCCTGGCCATTTAGCCCATGGTATGCAAAAAAGTGCCGCTCAGAGGTAAAACAATTCAATCCAAACTCTATGTCCTTGTTCTGTGACTATATTTTTTTCTGATAAACTAAACTAGTCAAGAAAAAACTAACTCAGTCAAGAAAATTTTTTCTTTTATATTATTTATTGTAATATTAATGTTGAAGCACGTATATTATATATTGCTTGATTGTTCCCAAATTTCTAAAACTTTAGAATGAGTACATCAGTGACAGGAAATGAAAACGAAATCATTAAGGTGACTTAAGCTTCTAGCGAATGGAGAAACGGGTCTTTTGATCCGCGCTTGATATTAGAGAGTTTTTTTTTTTTGATATCGTTGGCTCTAGCTATATAAAGATAATTCTAACTATTTTTTTTAAGCTATTTGGAATATGAGGACTCTAAACGGAGATTTTTTCTTTTGATGTTCAGGGGTCAGTTTTGACTATATTTTGGTGTAATGTATGTTTTTTCTAGCACGTCTTAGAAAAACTAAGAAGAAAAAAAAACGTATATTAGAGCCAAAATATAGGGTAAATCTCCCCTAGAGGATAAACAAACCCTGAAAAAAAAAAACATTCCGAATGCTGCAGTCTGTTATATGTACTTTTGTGGAAATCGGCAGGCATGTATATCACGTAGATACCGCCCCACTAAGGAGTCTCTAGAGAAACAAAAACACAGATTTTTAAGGACAACTTGAAGAAATTTTGAATTTTGTCAAAAAACGGAGATATGGTGACTTCAATGTCAAAAGTGACACTTAATCTATCTTTTGGGCAGGAGTGTTACGTTCTTTATTTATATTTTTCTAAATATATTTTTACCCCAATGATAAACCAATTTAATGTTTGATAATTTGCACGGTCTGGTTGGACCTGCGTAGAACCTTGGCTGCTTGAGAATGATGAATAACTAATGATTACAAGAAACGACGGGATATTGATATTTATAAATGCTCATTGTTTCAGCTGATGTCTTGCATAGTGATACGATTGCTGTGAACTATGGATGAGTAGCGGTATGGAGCAAAGGAGTGGTGTTGCTCCCAAATATTGGCGTCTGGATTTAAATGCCGGGTATTGGCATGTATATTGCGATTGGCACTCTCTCTACATTTGCTGAATAACATAACTATCAAAAATTGCTTTTTCTCACATTGGAACACAAAGCAGAAATGGCTCTTTAGTCCCATCAATACAATTACCAAAAAAAAAAAAACATGATTGCTTATGCATTAATTAAGAGAAAGTGGACTAGCACAGTTTGGAATGCTAAGTGGTGTAGGCAAGCTGAAATTTTATCTGATCATTACCTTGTTAAAACCTTCTTACTTTTAAAAAACTAAAAGCTTAGGAAATTTTTCTTAAGGTTTAAAAGAATTATATTTAAAACTGAAGCTCTGAAAAACCTTCAAAGAGCCAAAGTTCTTTGAGAGTTTACCATAATAAGTTAATATGAAAAAATATTTTACAAAAATTTAATTTTTTTTATTTTTATTATTAATCAAAATTATTTTTATTATTAATTAAAAAATTTATAAAAAAAATATAAAAAATAGTCATTATGACAATCGTGTTATCAAAAATGCTTGGAGGTTAATTCCAACTGAGGTGAAGATGAATGGAATCATTTTAAACAGGGTAACTGTGGCAAACAGTTGCTTGAGGGGGGATTTATTTTTTATTTTTTTTAACATTGAAATTAACAATTCTGTTTTGGGTAAAATGGAGCAAAGGAGATAATAGGTAGAATTGTTTGAATGATATGACTATGCAGCTAATTTCTGAAAGAAAAGAGTGCAGTACTAAGTTGAATCAATATCCTATGAGTCAGAGAACTTTACACAGATCTCAATAAAGTGCAAGGGATCAACTGAACTCTGTTAATGATATTTGACTTGATAGCTTTGCTGAAAAAGCAGAGGAGGCTTCTAGACGGAATAAACAATAGAGAGTTGCATCAGAAATATTTTGTATTGGGGAAAAAAATAGAATGGCAAACAGGAATTGAGCGATAAAGGATGACATGATGAAAGTGGAGATTTTGCCATGACTAAGTGGATTAATCCTTTCAAAGATATTAATCCTTTCAAAGATATTCAAAGAAAAAGAAGATTTCAAAGAATGATCTTTTTGCGCTATTGAACTATGTGGTTAGTTCTACTCACATTGTTTGCAATGAAGATAGATGTATCACTAGTTTTAATGTTGGACCTATATCACAATCTGAAGTTGCTTTAACTATCTCTAAATTAAAACTAATTAGCTATAAATTAAAATTCATCACTCTCTAATAATCTCTAAATTAAAATTAATTAGGGATACATGAACTCACAGCTGAAATGCTTAGAGTTGGGAACGATTCTTCTGTCACATGACTATTTCTAGTGTTGAATGTTATCTGTGTGTGATAAAGGGGATTTTCTTAAGTATTTTACTAGGCATATTATTATCATCTCTATTTTCAACAAATGTTTATTGCCGTTCTTGTGTAATAATTGCAGGGATATCAATCTACTCTCTGTTCCAAGTAAAGTAATGTGCATTAGTAGTAAAGAATCACAGGAAATATCCTGTGCATATGGAACTCATGAAATAATAAGCTGGGGGAAAAAATTAAACGTTTAATTGATGAGCAGTTTCGGTAAGGACAATGTGGGTTTAGAGGTAGTGGATCTGCATAGAACAAAATGTTTCACTTAGACACATTTTAGAGAAAGTTTCGAAAACCTGTGGTTTCTAGCTTAAGTAGATTTCAAGAAGGCTTTTGACTCTGTTAATCCTCATAATTCGTCGTTGATCACGAGATCTTATGATATACCTGATAAGTTAGCATCATGACGACTCGCTATATAATAACACCGAATCGTATGTAAGAGAAGTTATGAAGTGAATAATTAAGCATTACTAGTGGTATTTGGAAAAACTGCTTTTTGTCACCTTTACCTTTTAGTACAGTCATAGATTTTGTTATGAGGAAATCGCTGCAATGGAAAGACTGGGAAATAAATAATCGGGACTATCTGACTTAGATCATGCTGACTATTTGGCCCGTTTGGCAAATGATGTTGATGAGATGAACATTTTCATTAGAGCTGTTAATGAGATTGTAATAAGGTTGGTTTAATGATAAAAATAGAGAATAGTAAAGAGATGAAAGCTAATCAAGCAAGTGGTGCTTTTGAACACTGTGCTCTGAGAAAATTTATCAATTCAATTATCTCGGAAATTGTATATATACCCCCTCAAGCAGCTGCTTGCCACAGAGGTCTGACTGGAGCCTGTCAGTTTATATGCCACAGAGGTCTGACTGGAGCCTGTCAGTTTATATGCCACAGTAGAAGATCTGAGAGGATGGCAGGACCTCAGCAGAAAAACAAAACGAACATCCATGCCTTACCCGGGGCTCGAACGCAGGTCCCGTAGATCAGTAGCCAAGCGCGCTAACCACTCGGCCACGGGACGGCTGGAAATTGTATAACTTATATAATAGTTTGGTTCTTTCTAAATTTTGCTTTGGCAACTAAACTTGAATCCTCTACAATGCAGATAACAGAAAACTTTATGCTCTTGATTCAGGATTCTTATCTAATATCTTGCTCATGAGGTGGTTCGATTACATGAGTAATAATGACGTTAAACGAAGTCAACAACCATCTTTGAGTAGCAACTTGTATGCAAAGAGATTGCTTTGATCTAGTAATGTTGCCTCAATGTAAAACTAAATATTAATGGACAGCGTTGTTGAAGTATGCGTAAAGGTTTTATTTAAAAAGTAGGAACTGCTTTGAAAGGTTGGGGAATGCCCCTAAAATGAAATGGTGTACATTATCACAGAGGACTTTTGTTAGAATTGTCCTGCATCTTCAAATGCAACAGCTGTAGCTCACGATAGACATGAATGGGCAACTAAAGTTCACAATCTGAGTTAGATCTTCATAGCCCATAGTTGCTTGAGGATTATGTATGTATAAAAATGGTGCTTCAATAAGTGCAGTTAGAGCTTTAAAAGAAAAATAAGCAAATCTCTCTTTATTCCCTGTCACCTAAATCATTCAGGCCAATAACTGTGATTATTTAACTTCCAGAAATACGTGGGCATTCATCTTTATGTTGCCTATTCTTGGCCATAAATATCGTTGGCAACCTTTTCCAGTTGTCATACATGATGGAAAGCAATGGCTTAGCCCTCCTATTATGTCTGTAGAGGGGACTAGAACGAGAGAACAGCCTTTGTCCAAGCAAACATTGACATGCCCGATGAATCACCATTACCTTGAACCACTTGAAGCTTTACCTCACGTCCGAAGAGCAAGATAACACACGGACTACATCTCTTTCATCTTCCACTCGTGTCCTACTTGATATGCGGACAGTGCAATACCGGTGCTGGTCAGTCACATAACACGCCTAAGTCCCTGTCCTTATTAAAACATCAACTGTTGTGAGTTGGTGGCAAAAGAATGAGTGGGGAAGGGAAGATCTTGTGGAGAAGGGAGGAGGAAGAGAAAGGGTCGCTTGGTGGGGGGGAAGAGACCGCGGAGAGGTGGAGTTCGGCCTGAGAGGTACTAGGATACATTACCAGCTGTCCAGACTGAAGCTGCTTTGCGTCTTATTGTTTGTCTTGGAAAGGAAAGAACCCTGTAATCACGGGACTTCATCCTTTCTGCAATCAGCAAACATAACAAACGACACCGGTAAGACACCATAGTCTGAACAACGACATTTGGTTTCATGTTGTGGTTGTAGCTGCGGATGAAGTTTGCTCTTTCCATGCGACGAAATTTTAAGAGTTACAGTTGGTCTCTTGCGTATGCTTAGCTACAATCAGTTTCCTAAAAATATGCAATGTCCCAATCTTAATTCTGATAGCATCGCTTATTAACGCTTAAAAAGAGTTTTATTAGATTTATGTGGAAAAGAAGTTTTATGCAAGCAATAATGCATGCATAAAAAAATAAAGTCAATCTTTCTACGTCTTCATGACTTACAGTTTTCCATGTCAGTTTCCCTCTCCATTATTTTTATCATCCCTCATTTCTTCTCAATTTTTCTTCTTTGCTATTATTGGTTGTTATTTTTTATTCATGCTTTATTTCGTTTAAAGCTCAAAGCAAATGAACAGAACACAATCAGTGCAGGAAAAGTTTAAATCAACTTTCTATAACGCTTGATATTATCTGTTGTTTATGTTTCAGATTCCCTTCAGGTGATCAATATTTGAAAAGACTGAGAACAAACGACAAAAAAAGAAAAATTTTCAATGAACCCGCCTTTAAATATTTTTTCATAAATTATCAATTGCATCGGTTTTTTAGTTTCGTAATTTGTTGCCTTAATATTCATATTTTATGTCGCTGCTAACTCATTTCTCTTACTAAAATCGAACCCCAAAATTTTGAACTAGATTTTTATCGTACTTTTTTGGGTCGTGTGCAGGAGTAGACTTATCATTTTGTCGCCCATAGTCTTTAAGCATATCCCCCCCCCCCCCCAAAAGATTTAAAATCGTTTATTTATTATAAAAAATAAACATTTTAAATTATATATTCTTACATAATTAGCATTCAGAACTTACTTGAAAGATGAAAATTAAAAAAACTGCCTCTCCTCACGACAGGATTTAGGTAGGGAGGATTATATATGCTCTTAGAAGTTAGTAGAAATTTTTAGTTTTAGACCGCACTGGGATACTAACCCAAGCCCATTTGATTGCAAGCCAGGCGCTTTTACAAACTGAGTTATCAGAATCTCCCTTCCCCGGTTAGCAGGGGATCCCTTGAGCTTGAAAAGACCGCCGTCCGTTAGATTAGACGTTAAGACATGTGCCGTGTGGGGGGAGCTATACTCTTTGCACAATAAAAAACAAACTGGGTGATCTTGACGGGAGTATATGTCTCTGTCTCCTAATAGTTATCTAATAGGTCTCCTTCCCCAACTTTCTCTGAGCCATCGGGGTTCTTGTGACCTGGCCATTTAGCCCATTGTGTGCAAAAAGGTGCCATTCAAAGGTAATACAACCCAATTCAGATCACTATTCGTTTTTCCATTAACTAGGATTAACTAAAGGCTAAGTTCTTATTCCAGTCAAATCAAAAATTTGCTCCTGGTAACTTTGTAATTGTTTTTGCATTTAAAAACTTAAAAGAAAAAAGACTTCAGAGAGCTGACTGAAAAAATTATTATTACGACTCCTAACGGTCAAAACTGAAACTTGTCGGCTTACTTCTATTTCCTTTCTTTTTAGTTAAATACATCGTATATCTCTGCAAGCAAAATTTTCTCTTGAAGCTTTCCACGTAAGATTACATTATTTAACATAAGCCAAACATCATTTAAGCCTATAAACAAATGCAAGGGGCCATATTCAGGCTAATGAAAAGTAAAAGTCTTTTCGTGCAGACAGTTCGCCCCAGAGATCTAACAAAAACTGATCAATTCAGCACCCCGATGAAAAAAAAGCTCTGAAGTAGAGTTGCCAAATTGGGTTGTTTTGCAGAGTGTATTAAATGGTAAAATTGCAATCGGGGCTTGGCTGCTATAAGACAGAGGCTTCCGCAAAAATCATCCACAGTGTTCTTTAAAGTATTTGTCTATCCTGCACACGATCCACGGCTTAATGACCCCCTACAATGTATGGTGGCCTTTCTGACATATCGATGACCCTTTTATCATGGAAAGCAGAGTGGAGGTTAGCGGAGAAAATCTCATTGCTGGCACAATGAGAATTTTCACTAGGAACATCATGCTACGAGCCTAGCGTGTGAGGAAAGTAATACCTCAATAAGATAATAGCATAAACAGAATTCAAAGCTTTTTCCTCTACAGCCTAAAATGCTAACCTCTCGTCTTTTGGGTCGGTATTAATGAGATATGTAAAGGATTGACGGAATAAAACAACACTTTCTCAATTTTAATTTCATGTTCCTTTGCACACCTCTCTATTAACAGAACTGGACTGCAAATATCAGGATTTGCCAACGTGGAAAACAAAAATGGGTTGGGTTGTTTTACCTCTGAGCGGCGCTTTTTTGCACACCATGGGCTAAATGGCCAGGTCACACGGACCCCGAAGGCTCAGAGAAGGTTGGGGGAGGGGACCCACGGGAACAGCTGTTGGGAGACAGATGGTAGCCTCCCGCCAAGGCCATCCAGCGTGTTCTTTAACGTGCACAGGGTATGGCTCTCCCGCACACGGGGCACACGGCTTAACGTCCCATCCGACGGACGGCGGCCTTTCCAAGCCCATTGGTGTCCCCTACTGAACGTGGGCAGGGCGGGGAATTTTGCGGAGATAAATCTCAACTCTGACCCAGCTGGGACTCGAACCTGGGAACTACAGATTACGAGCCTGGCGCGCTACCGACTGAGCCACCCCCGCCCAAAAACAAAAATGAAAATGAAACAGTATTCTTCAGGAAGGACGATTACGAAACCATTATTCCAACCACAGAGACGGATTTCTTCTGCGGTAAAAAATAACCCGACTGAGACAGCGGGAAAATTTCATTTATCAGAGTATAGTCACCCAAGGTAGTTGGCCAAAGTAAGGACTAAAGAGACTAACAAAGAGAGAGTTTCGCCGACTACAAACCGGCATCTTTGTTCTGGCTGGAGGCAGCCCGTTCCTCAGGCAACTACGAGTTGAGCGGGCTCGCCACACTTTGGCAAATTGTTCCCTGCCGGCCAGCCACGATAAAATTTAATACGGCCCTAACAGATGGCGCCGCCATTCGCTGCCTTTTCATTTGCGTTCCGATACTGTTGATTTTCACGCCTCAGATAAGCATCGCTAGCATCCCAATCAGCGGAGCGCCGCAAGGCCCGCCGGGCGTCCCGCCTCCGTGTCAGGGAGACTCGCACCTCCCCGTCACACTCTGACCTCTCGGGCTGCTCCCGGAGTCGGGGGATATCCACTAGTTGCGATGGGATGCGAGAAAAGTACATAGCCACACTAGGGTGCAAAAGAAAATTAATAGCCAATGTCCAGAGTCATCGTATCATTTTGTGTATTGATTTTTTTCTAAAGCATTGCTATTTATTTATAGAATATTACTGTCAGTGAAAACGTATTTGCTTGAAAGAGAAGAATCCTTAGTTCACGTAAAGAATGCATATATGATATCTTCTCCTTTGAGAGTGGGAGTTTTTTTTGGGGGCGATCTAGAGTCTTATTCCCAGAGGTAGATGACTTTTTAAATGCAAGTTAATTCCGTTCCTTGATGATTATAATCTGTATTCTATTATATTTTATATATTATTCAGCTGTATTCAGTGTATTCAGCCAGGAGTTGATATTCATTTGGCAGAATAAGGCAATTGTTATCCAACCTGTGAAACATGTTTTTTTTTCATTGATGTCAAATCTGATTTTAGAGGAACTTTTTTTAACTCTAGATTCTTCATGCCATGTGTACTTTTTTTATATCTAATTTTGTTATTTGATCTATATAATAATTTTTCAAAACAAAGAAAAATCCTTTTCAGGATTACTATTTAGTGAAGATATATGATTCACAACCACGAGCATCCTCAAGAAAGATATGGTGGAAAAGATAAATTCCTCCCCTGCAGTTAAAAAAATTCAACGTCACGAAATGAATTCAACGCAGTAAGTAACACGCGAGGCTCGTAATATACTGTTCCAGGTTCGAGTCCCCACTGTGCTTGAATTGAGATTTTCTCCACTAAACCTATTCTTCCCTCGATGAGAATAAGGACATCGATGGAATTGGAAAAGTCACCATCCGTCCGATGGGATGTTAATCAATGGATCCAGGTGTAGGGAAGTTGGCAACAATGAATAACCTCTTAGACCCAGGAAGGATGGAAAAACACAATTTTTTGTTTTAGCAGATAATTATTTGTATTTGGAGATAAATGAAAATGTCTTTTTAAAGTCAGATAGGAATTGATAAAATATTATGATTCGAACTTTCGGAATCTTTCGAATACTATAATTGCGTCCTCTAACGGTGAAAAAGATTGAAAATTCCAAAATTTCAAACGAATATTGCAACGAGGTATTAATGACAGAAATATGAAATTTTGGTGGTGGAATGTGAACGTCATGAAGTTACCATTAAAAGCAATGAAAATGAAAATTAAAAAACTCTTTTCCATTTGATTGGTACTAAAGAAATATTATAACACGCATTTTTAAAATTTTGGTTGCTAGCTTTGTTGATTTCAAAAAGGCTTTCGACTCTGTTGATCGTCATAATTTGTGGTTGATTGTGAGATCATATGGTATACCAGACAAGTTAGTTAACATTATGAAAGCTCTCTATAATAACACTGAGTCGTGTGTGAGAGTTGGTAAGGCTTGTAGCAATTGGTTTAGCATTACTTCTGGTGTTCGACAAGGGTGCATTTTGTCTCCTTTTCTCTTTAGCTTGGTTATTGATTATATTATGCAAATTCACTTCAAGGGAAGATTTTGGCCTTAAATGGGCTGGAGATACGAAAATTTCTGATTTAGATTATGCTGATGATTTAGCCCTTTTGGCAAATGATATGGATGAGATGAACTCTTTCATTCGAGCTGTTGATGAGACTGGTAGTAGAGTAGGTTTGGTTATAAACAGAGAGAAAACTAAAGTGATGAAAATTGGTCAGGCAGGCTGTGATTCAGTTAATCTGAAGGGTTGCAGTCTTGAGCAGGTGTCACAGTTTAATTATCTTGGGAGGTATGTAACAGATAATGGTGATGTGCGGCATGAGATTAACAGACGAATAGGGATTGCTGCCGGGACTTTTAAGAACCTATGGAGAGTGTGGAGAAATAGGCGTATACACCTAAAGACTAAAATTAGACTGTATAATAGTTTGGTTCTTTCTAGAGTTAGTTATGGTAGTGAAACTTGGACACTTTGTAAACAAGATAACAGGAAACTAGATGCTTTTGATTCCAGATGCTTACGCAGTATTTTGGGCATTAGGTGGTTCAACTTTGTAACTAACGATGAGATTAGGCGAAGGAGTTTACAACCTCCTTTAAGCAGCATATTGTGCAGAGAGAGACTCCGTTGGTTTGGCCATGTTGCCCGTATGAATAATTATAGATTGGCGAATAGTGTTATGAACAGTGTGCCTAAAGGCCTCAGAAAGAGGGGGAGACCTAGGATGCGGTGGGCCGACAATGTCAAAGAGGACCTTGTTAGAATTGGTGTGCAGTGGCCAGATGCAGTAGATGTAGCTCAGGATAGACTTGCTTGGAGAACTAAATTGCACGGTCTGGTTGGACCTCCGTAGCCCATGGCTGCTTGAGGATGATGATGATGATGATAATGAGTAGTTTTAATACAGTGGACCCCCGGTATAACGCGCATGTCGGGCTGGAAACAACACCCGCGTTATAAGGTGAACCGCGTTATACCGAGCGGCGCGGTGGCGTCACAATAAATTTCACACTGTAAGCTTTTCTTTTACTCATCATGCATACAATAATTAAACACTATTCAAAATACATGCAGGAACTCAATACATACACAATTACTCAATACGCAGTAACAATAAAATGCGATACTCACTAACGCCGCACGGACCTGTATAAACATGTTTCAACTTATCGCGAACATCGCCCGCGCTATAACCGAGTGCGCGGTATAGCGAGCAGCGCTATAACGAAGGTCCACTGTATATATATTTGCAGATTAATGAAATGATGAAACAGTAGAGTTGTTATCGTTGTTGTTGAAAACGATTGTTTTGGGATATTTGGCACCTTTCGCGCGTTTGATCCCAATTTTTAACATGAGTCATGCAATGAGTTCTTCTAGAAGGATGGATAATGTTCGTTATCGCTGAGAAAGCAAAAAATTTCAGGGAAAAGGATGTAGTTTTTAAAACCTGTGGGATTGTCTGATGAAAAGTTCAAGTCCAGGATAAAAATTCTTTGAAGATAAAGAAAATAATATCATAAATCACATAAGGTGCATTCGTATGTAGTCCGTGTGCATTCGTATGTAGTCATGTGAATTCGTATGTAATTCGTGTGCATTCGTATGTAGTCCGTGTGAATTCGTATGTAGTCCGTGTGCATTCATATGTAGTCCGTGTGAATTCGTATGTAGTCCTTGTGATGTAGTCCGTGTGCATTCGTATGTAGTCCGTGTGATGTAGTCCGTGTGCATTCGTATGTAGTCCGTGTGAATTTGTATGTAGTCCGTGTGATGTAGTCCGTGTGCATTCGTATGTAGTCCGTTTGAATTCGTATGTACTCAGTGTGAAGTATTGATCATTGAGGATCGACTTTTGTTATTTCTGTGGCACTATAGAAGGAAATGTGAAACTGTTTCACGCTCTCCACATGCTGGACACTTATTGGAATTACTAAGCCGACATCGAAACAGGAAATCTTGTAGCGGTGCTACATTCAGTCTTAATCTAGTGATAAGAGTCTCCATAGCCCTGGAGGAAATATCCATGTCCAAAGGCTTTGGAAATCGAGAGATGTGCGGATATATATCACTTAGAGCTGAGGATCTCATTCTTCTCTATGGCTGTCAATGTAAGATTGTTTGCATAACCTAACATATCTTCTGCATAAGATGGTGAATTCGGATAAACATAAGAAATGTCAAGAGCCTGTTTTGCAAGTAAATCTGCTTCTTCATTGAGAGGAATGCCTCGGTGACCCGGTACCCGAATTTTGATTGACGAACTCTGAACAGCAGAAGAGATTGCTGTTTGATGTAAATTCAGTATTGCTGTAGGTGATTTGATTTTGGCATTTTGTAAAGCTATTAATGCTGATTTCCTAGCAGAGATAATTAAATATTTGTCAGGACCTTTGATTGCAACAGTCTTATGAATGGCAAATACCTCAGCTTTAAAAATAGATGTATAGTCGTGAAGACGTTCGGAAAGTTGATTGTTGTAATTTTGGCAGGCAATTCCAATTCCCGTGTGGGATACTGCTCGAGAAGCGTCTGTACCAATCCAGATGACATCCGCCCACAGATAGAATTTCAGAATTAAATATTGATAATAGGTATTTGTCAGAAAGAGTAAATCCAAGTTCTCGTTGAAAGTCGAAAGATTCAGTAATGATTTCATAAAGGCCTTGGTAGTCAGGGTGTGATATCAAACAGTGGTTTAATGACTGTTTGTTGTGAAATATTGTTTACTTCCATCCAATGATTAGTCAATGACGGAAAAAGAGTTGTTTGTTTTGACCATTTATAGAATTTTAGGAATTTAGGTTCTCTACAAATGTTTCTGTACGTTGAAGAGATAGGTGACGCCTTTCCTTTTATTGAAGTTTTGATGGCCAGATGTTTGGCAAACGTTTCAAGTGTAACTATTCCAGTTTCAGCATAAAGTTAAAGGAAGAGGTGTAGTTTTAGGAAAATCTAAAGCCATCCCGTGGACGAGTGGTTAGCACGCTTGGCTACTGATCTACGGGACCTGGGTTCGATCCCTGGGTATGGCATGGATGTGTGTGCTGTTTTTCTGCTGAGGTCTCGCCATCCTCACAGACCTTCTATTATGGCGTATTAAACTGACAGGCTCCTGTCAGACCTCTGTGGCAAGCAGCTGCTTGAGGGGTAGCTGCCCGAAGCGCCGCATGGTATATTGGAGAGATGGAATTCCAATAACTGGTTGGAGCAGATATTAAAAGTGGAGCACCATAGGTAAAAGCTGTTTTGATTTTTACATTGACAAGCTGCAGTAAAGGGCGGCGATGAAGACCTGTGCTTGTTGAAGCTAAACTGCGAATTACGTTTAATAGTCGAATTCCTGTATTCCGAAGCTGTTGAAAGTGAGTTTGCAGTGAGCCATTGCTCTGGAAATTTATACCGAGTATTTCTATGTTGCCAGTCCAAGTTCTGTTCCAATCCAAGTTCTGTTCTGTTCCAATCCAAGTTCTGTTCTGTTCCAATCTTTAACGTCGTAAGTTTTAAATGCCGACGACGGCTGATTAAAAGGGCTGAACTTTTTGTGGCTGATAATGTTAGACCCCAGTCTGTAGACCATTGAGAGATGACATTAAGATAGTGTTGACACATTTTTAGTAGATATTCAATGTGAGATCCACTGCAGTATAATGTGATGTCATCTGCGTATATAGCAATTTTGCAAGGTGACTTTATGAGACTTCGAAGCTCCTGTATAGAGATATTGAATAAAAATGGCGACAAAACACTTCCTTGAGGCAAACCAAGTGGTTGATAGTAGTAGCATAAATGAGAGTTCTGGGCCAGTAAATGGGTCCAAAGAATTCTGTGAAAATCCACGGGAAAAGTTATGGGGGATGAGGGAAAAAGTATGTTTCATGTGGTTTTTTGTGAAATTATGTGTGAAAATTAGAAAAAAATGGGGTATTTTTTAGCATGTGAAAAATTAATTTAAGTTTTTTTTAAAAGATGAGGTTTAAATAATTTGTGAATTAGTTTAAATGGGAATGGATGACTGGAGAAGAGTGGTGGAGAAGAGTGGTTCAGTGGGTGAGTGGGGAAGAGTGGGTGAGTGGATGATTGGAGAAGAGTGATTTAGTGGTTGGTTTGAGAAGAGTGGCTCAGTAGATGGCTGGAGAAGAGTGGGTTTGATTGGAGAAGAGTGGGGGAGAAGAGTGGCACAGTGGTTGATTGGAGAAGAATGGGTCAGTGGTTGAATGGAGAAGAGTGGCATAGTGGGTGATTGGAGAAGAGTGGCATAGTGGGTGATTGGAGAAGAGTGGGTTAGTTGGTTGAGTGGAGAAGAGTGGCTCAGTAGATGGGTGGAGAAGAGTGGGTTTGACTGGAGAAGAGTATGGAGAAGAGTGGGTCAGTGATTGACTGGAGAAGAGTGGCTCAGTGGGTGAGTGGAAAAGAGTGGCAGAGTAGTAGCATAAATGAGAGTTCTGTTCCAATGTTAAAGTATAGGGAATCCCATGTTAACCTATGGGAGACTTTTTTAAAGATGAAGTTTAAACTAATTTGTGTGGGGTTTTTTGTGAGAGATGTGTGCAGTGGTTGACTGGAGAAGAGTGGATCAGTAGATGGCTGGAGAAGAGTGGGTTTGACTGGAGAAGAGTGGTGGAGAAGAGTGGCTCAGTGGTTGACTGGAGAAGAGTGGGTCAGTGGATGAGTGGGGGAAGAGTGGCAGAGTAGTAGCATAAATGAGAGTTCTGGGCCAATGTTAAAGTATAGGGAATCCATGTTAACCTATGGGAGACTTTTTTAAAGATGACGTTTAAACTAATTTGTGTCTGGTTTTTTGTGAGAGATGTGTGAAAAAAATTTAAAAATAACGGGGGTGTTTTTTATATCATGTGAAAAAGTAATTTAAGTTTTTATTTTTTTTAAGATGATTTTAAATTAATTTGTGAATTAGTTTAAAATGAATTAGGTTGAAATGAGAGTTATTTGTATATGAGAAAATATGATGTGGTTTGTTGTGTTATCGTACACCTCAATGGATTATTCGTTTGTAAAAGCCACGTAAATCGGTGTTAGTTGTGGTTTTTTTGGAAAAATATGTGTGAAAATCAGAAAAAAACCGGGGTGCTTCATGTGAAAAAAAGTAATTTAAATTTTTTGGGGGCAGACGAGAACTAATTTGCTTAACGAATTTTTCAGAAAAATGAGGTGTGTGTGTGAAAGAGATAAAAAATGATGTGGTTTGTTATCATACACTGGATTATTCGGTTGTAAAAAAAGCCAATTCGACAGGTTAATTCTTTTTACAAAAGTTGAAATAACTTTTGATCTAATTATGCTACAGAGCTCATTCTGGTGTTGTTCAATAATAACTAAGCAGACACTATTTTCTGAACTGACCAGAATCGGGTTCGGACCCCTTACCTAGCCTAGAAAGTGGGGTTCGACCCTCTTAAATTTTACGATCTCATAAATTTTCAAATCTGTAACTTTCAATTTCAAATAAAAAACAAATCTGTAACTTTCAAATCTGTAAACTTTCAAATCTGTAATCAAGCTACAGATTTGAAATTAATATTATTGGATTTCATTATGGGTGTATTACAATTTGAACATGTGGGCATTGTTCTCGATCCCGTTACCTAAGGTCTTCTGGGTTGAAAACCTTTTGCATACCACACATTACGGATTCTCATTTAAGAATTCGAAACATTTTCGGTTTTTTCATCAACATCAGATTCTAGTACTGGAGCTCATTTCGTTAATTCAACTGGAAACGGTGTTGGACCTGTTTCTAAGCCTAGAAAATGGGTCGAACCCTCTTAAATTTGCATCCTTATAACTCTGCTTCTAATTGAGAGACACATCTCAAACTAATGTCTGTAGATTCGGAAAGCACTATACGTTTAATGTATTGGAAGCAGTCTCGACCTGTTAGTTTTTGTTTTCTGGGTTCGACACTTTAAGATTTTGTCGAAACGTCCATTCTATTTGTGCTAGGATCTTGGTTTTTAATAGCTGGGGTTTACCAAGTTTTATAATCTGACGAAAGAAAAAATCGGTCTGAAACCGTTTTCTATCGGACAAAGTGGGTCGAACCCCCTCCCCTCTTTGCGGCTTCATAGCTCTGCTTCTAATAGAGCTACAGAACTCAAACTAATGAGTTTCATTCGGCAAATACCATACGTTAAATGTATTGGTAACGGTCTCGACCCCATTAAGATTTACAGGTTCGATACTTTTAGATTTTGTGTTACAATAATTTTTTTTTTAATCGAAGTAGAAGCTTGGTTTTAACATTGATAGTTATGATTCATCAAGTTCTCTAATCTGACGAAAAAAATAATCAGTCTTGACTCAATAAAAAGAAAAAAAATTATTTGAATTAGATAAACTGCTGGGATATTTAATCCTTTGTTGCTTGTACAAAGTTGTTCTAAGCAGTTTATTACTCTTAATTTTATTACAAAGGATTTCAGACCATAGGATTTCTCAGAAATTGAGTCGAGACTACTTAAATTTGAATCCCTATGGTTCCTCTTCCAGATGAGAGAGATAATAAACACTGATTATTAGCATTGCTAAAGAATTACAAATTGGTGCAATTTTCAAAATGTTTTTTTTGTACTTTTTTTTTGTTTTCAGTTCAAAATTTTGTAAATGGTATTGCCTCATTTAGCATACACATCTGAGATTCTATAATTTCCAAAAGCATGAGTTTGAATTCCATTGATATGTCGTTTTGTGTATTCTTGGGATAAAGCAATTTTTTAAATTTGGTATACGTGTATATCATGTTGTTCCGATCGAAATTCCGTTTGTTGCGTGTATACGATTTTTCCATCAAATAGACCATCCCGATAATCTTCGTGACTAAATTCATTTGTAACTCCATTAGCTGCTTTTTTGGGAATGGAGCATCAATAGAATGCAATTTTGGACGTAAAGTAACAACCTCTTTGATTGGAAGACCTTTTAATTCGTCTTTAAATTTTCCTGGAACCATTTTATTTGATTCACTGTATAATGCATGGTTTGTGGGGTAAATTGAGAAATCAAAGTAGTATGAGTTAAACTTCTCGGATATGTCATCTGTCTGGATATTGACACAGAAGGAATCAGTATCGGTAAATAACAATTCAGCATTAAATTTTGATTTCAGAAAATTGTAGAAGAAATTATACATGTGTAATTTACTCAACTCCAAAATCGTTACACCAATGTAATATGGTTTATCTAATATAATATTTTTCTTTTTCATGATTGTATTTAAAATAGTTTTTTTAACCAAGAACTAAAAGTTTTCCCTCTAGTGGTTGCAAAGTTGCTTTTCGTTCTGAGACAATTGCGCAATATACGTGGTAAAATTCATTTGGCGGTCTATTTAATTTAAATCGTATTTCGATGTCAGCAGTTGCTGATAATTCATATAGACGTGATTCGTATTTACTGACATCGAAGTGGAATATCGGATACAGTTTCATAAAATCTTGATAACTGCTTTGTGTACCCGAGTCGATGTCCATATTTTTTGCAGCTAAAAAGCTGCTGTAAACTCGTGCATAATCTAAACTGTTGGGTTCAAAGTTGCACTCGAATTCTTGTTCGGGAAACTGTTTGCTGTTCACTCTGATTTGAATCCGTTCTAGTAACATGTGATCAAATACCATATTGTTTCTGGTTTGATTATTTAATCGGTTAGACTTTTGTAAGACGACATAAAGATGGACGGGTTTATTTTGAATTGTAGTAACCCGCCAACTGACATGAGAGTCAATTCGAGTATCAGATTTGCACAGTTTGCACGATTCCCAAAAGATTTCGTGTGGATTGCCGCTTGCTAACTGAGATTCTAGTTTTGCAAGTACTTGTAGTGATGGTTCCACTTTTAGAATAAACCAAGATACGTGAGATACTTCAAATTTATATAACGTAGCCCCAACTCTCTGAATAATGTCTTTGTCATCACTTTTTTCTAGTTTTATGGTATGTTTTACACCGCGAAACACTTTATCCACGTCTCGGCAGAATCCAAACAGCCGATTCAGTGGTAAGAATAAACTTATGTTTTGACTATTTTTTGTAATTTCATATCTGTCCAAGAATTCTTGATTGAATTCGGGATTTTTCTTCGACGCTTGTGCAAAATCCTTTATCTTATTATTCGTGTCCAGTTTATCTCGCCTCCGTCGTACAAATACTTATTCATTTTCGAACTGTCTGCGGTATCTTTGAACCACATCATACTTGTGGCAGCACTGTGTGAAAAGTCTTCGGTAAAATCAATTAAATTGTGAATCGTGGTCGTCACTCCTGGCAATTCAATATCTTCCAATTCTCTGTTTTCTATATAATATTGAGCTCTCTTAAAAGTGTTGTACCGTTATTGATCATCGTAACTACATCATTGCCGCCGATATCAGACGAATCTAATTTCAGTATTTTGCCTCTGACGTGTATATAACTATTGTGCGGATGTAGAAAAACGTCCATATCTTTGGTAAATATTTCGTATTTTTCGAGATTTTTAACATTCACATTGGTTTCTCGATATTCCAAGTACTCGTATTTTGTCGTTGAATTATCGTCTATTGGATCTTCGAACAAATTCCAGTAAGTAGCTTCAATGTTCATCCTATACTTACTTTATGATTTTATGATATTTAGGCCATTTCCGTAAATTAACCGATTAAGAATATTTCTGCTTTTAGGGAATATTTTCTCGTTTTTTCGAACGATAGGCGACGGATTTGCATAAAATATTTTAATTCGCTTTTTCAGTATCTTCATCTTTATTTGGGTCTGGTGTGTAACATATAAGTCACGTTTTCCTTGTTCAAGTCAATTATTTTTTTGTTCTGATCGGTTACTTTCATTCTAACGTTGTAAATGTAATCAGTTTTATTCAACGGTAAATATATGGGGAAGAAAGGATGTGTGTCGATTAAACTGCAAGGCGGTGTTTGAGGCACGAAACTGTACAGCATGTCGCTCTTCTGGTTATTGAGATAGGAAGATTCGACAATAGAACAGTGAATTAGAATGCGATCAATCCCTCTCGTTACGTTGGGTAGGAACTTTCCTTCGTTTTTTGCTGCATCGATAATTTTCGATTCGAACCCTAGTATTTCTCGCAACTTGGCTTCAGAAAAATCTATTTTATATCCTCTTGCCAAACGAAAAACAAATCTTAATGTGGGGAGGTTGCTTTTTAGTATTATAGGGCTAGGATCCCCAAAGACATTTTTTAAAAAGTCATTAAATCCGTCTATATCGTACATTCCATTCGGGAAAATTATTTTATTCCATTGCCTTCCATTGAAGTATTTCAGAGTGTTATTGTTATATTTATCACTGATGTTGTACCAGGAATACCACATATTGCTACCGATCAGTGCTATTTCGTATTCACCATTGAGTGTGATCGGCGTTTCATAATTAATTTCCAAATCTTCGGGGTTGTATGCAGTAATAGTAGAGGAATTGATAGTTATGAGTACCATCTTTATTAAATAGTGTAGTACTGTGTAGTACTTATATGCTAGTTGTTACCAACAATTCATTCCGATCGTTAGGAGTTTGTTCAAACTGATACAATACATCATATGAGCTTATGTTATTATTCCTTCGTTTAATGTAATAGATGCAATAGTAACCGCATTTTACAGAGTAATTTGCTTGAATTTGCGAAGAGTTATACACGATCGGCTTTGAAGATGTAAGTAAATAGTATTTTATTTCTTCTGTGGCGATAAACCGAATGGATCAAAGTACTCGACGTAAGGTAACTTCGCATCATTGAAATAAGCTACCCAATGAGTTCCTGAACCACGGGAAACATCAAAGTTCACTATACCATTTTCGTTCTTGAATATTTTTGTTGACAAAGAATCGATAGAGTACACACCACGGAATCCTTTTTCGTTTTTCATTATATTTTCTATATCTAAGTTACTTAATGGCTCTTTTTTTTTAATCTCTGAGCTATTTGTTTTCCTGGAATGTACAAACCTTTTCCCTTTCTTTTATTTTTAGATAAGCCAGCTGCTCTTTGCTTTCCAGGAACGTATAACCCCTTTCCTAGAACTTTTTGTGCAAGCTTAGTACCAGCATATCCCGCAACTCCAACTGCAGCTGCTTTTCCCAATGCTACGAGTGCAAATATTAAGAACGGCAGAAATCCACCTAGCTGTGTTTTACTGAAACGAAGTCGAACTGGCGTTGTAGATTTTTTCAGTTTAATGATTTGTCTCTTTGTCAGTTTCAAAGTATCGTTACCTTTCTTTTGTGGATCAATGCTTAAAGTTATAGGATTCTTATTTACAAATGCACTCTTCAATTTTTGTTTTTGTCCAGGCGTTAAACTAGTTAGATAACTGTGATACATTATACTTTATTTTTATAAGTATCACGTACTTGAATTTTATACATAAAAATTAAGCATGTATTGTGTAAAGTGTAAAACGAAAACTTTAACGGGTAACGTTGAATATGTCACATCAAAGAATAAAAGAATAATGATGAGAGGAAGATGTCGAACTTGTGGAAAAATGAAGTATAAATTTGTGAAACAGAAAGGAAAATTTGTAAAAGGTGGAGATATAGTAAGCTGGATTCAAGAAAAGTTTAATCCACCCGAAATGCACATTCCAGGTTACCAGTATTGTGGACCTTTTACGAAACTGGAGAAAAGGTTAATGCGAGGAGATCCTGGTATTAACCGTGTGGACAAAGCCTGCAAAAAGCACGACATTTCTTACAGCAAATCTATAGATATTAAAAAGAGACACGAAGCCGACCAAGAATTATTAAATGATTTGGATGAAATTCAGAATCCAACTTTAAGAGAAAGAATTTCAAGAACGATAATCAAACCAATCATTTAAACAAAGAAACGATTCGGTTTAGGACACAAGAAATAAGATGCTTTCTTCCGTTTACTATGACCCATTAAAGGGATTTTCCGGTATAAAAGATCTAATGCGCAAAACTGGATTGATGGAAAAAGAAGTAAAAAGATTTCTCCAACAACAAGATGTGTACACGTTACACAAACCCATTTATAAAAAATTCCAAACCAGACGGGTTTATGTCTCGAATGTAGACGACCAGTGGCAGAGTGATTTAATCGATATGCAAAAATTTAAATTTCACCATAACTACACGAATTACATTTTAATCGTGATTGACATTTTCAGCAAATTCGCCTAGGCAATACCTATTAAAAAGAAAACGGGTAGCGAGATTACCAAAGCATTTGTAGAAATTTTTAAACAACGTAAGCCATCCAAGTTACAAACGGATAAGGGAACTGAGTTTATCAATAAAGAAACTCAAGCATTGTTTAATCAACGAGGTGTCCATTGGTTTGCCACTGAAAATGAGACTAAAGCTCAAATTGTGGAACGATTTAATAGGACTCTAAAGACAAAAATGTGGAAATATTTCACTGCCAATAACACTAGAAAATGGATCGATGTTCTACCAAAACTCGTTAAGAATTACAATACTTCTTATCACAGATCAATAAGAATGACCCCAAAAGAGGCAAGCTTGCAGAAAAACAAAGATATTGTGTATTTTAATCTGTTTGGTAAAAGAATTAAATCTATTACAGCACCAAAATTTAAAAATGGCGACAGAGTGAGAATCGCCAAGTACAAGACACCGTTTAAAAAAGGTTATCTGCCCAATTTTACAGAAGAGATTTTTGAAATTGCTCAAGTTCTTAATACAGATCCATAATACAGAATCCATAAAATCAAGGATCTGAAAGGAGAACCAGTCATTGGTAGTTTTTACACCCAAGAAATGGTGAAATACGAAAAGCAAGATGACATTTATAAAGTTGAAACCATTCTGAAAACTAGAGTGAAGAATAATAAAAAAGAGTATTATGTTAAATGGTTTGGTTATGATAATACATTTAATTCCTGGGTCAAAGAACATGATCTTTTTAAATAAAGCAAATGGAGATTCATAATTTTGACTTTGAAGAAGATGAGAAATTTTGAACAGAAACGTATTAGCACCTCTTTGGCCTTTTAGACTTTTAATCTGTGGTCCATCGGGCTCAGGGAAGACGAACCTTTTGTTGAACTTAATATTTAAACATCTCTACTATAATAAAATCTTTTTATATGCCAAAGATTTAACCGAGCCGAAATAACAGTTTATGCAAGAAATATTCGACGATTTGCACGAAATTTTGGAGAAAATATTTGGCGAAAAAATCTCAATTGCAACTTTCTCTGCCAGTAAAGAAGATATCGTCAAGGTCAACGAACTGGATCCCGACATGCAAAATTTAATTGTTTTCGACGATTTCGTAACGGAAAAAGATCAAAAACTCATCGAAGAATTATTTGTCAGAGGAAGGAAAAAGAACATATCACTGATTTACCTGAAACAGAGTTATTTTTCGACTCCGAAAGACATCCGACTACAGTGTAATTATTTTATATTCTTTAATATGCAGAACAAGAGAGAAATGTTGCAGATACAAACTGATCATGCAACAGAAATCAGGAAAGATATTTTTATGCAGTTTTATAGCATATGCAGTTTCAAAACCACACGATTTCTTATTAATCGATAAAAAAGCCAAGCACATGTCTCTCAAGTACAGAAAAAACTTTGGTAAATAAAGATGAATTACTTGACAAAGTTTGGCGTCATCAGCTCTGAGACCGGCTCCGAAAGAGGACCAGCGGGAATTCCAGGTGTCGGTTTTAAATTGACACACGATGGGGACTACGACATGAGTAATAAAAATTTGAGAAATGTAGCCAATCCCGAAGAGGGTTCGGACTCTGTGACGAAATGTTATCTGCAACAAGAGTCTATAACACTGAATCACACGGGAAATTATGACGCAAATAGTAAAAGAATATCGAATGTAGGCAGACCTATAGAAAATGGAGATGCCGCTACCATTCAATACGTTAATAATGCTTCTTTAATTTTTCGGAACAATAGCTACGATGCGCGAAATAAACAAATAATCAATGTTACTGAACCGGATGCAGATTCTGGAGTAGTTACTAAACGATATTTGGAAAAAAGAACACTTTGCAATGACGATGATAATTACGATGCAACCAATAAACGCATTAAAAATCGTAGTAAAAAATTTCGTAGTGGCATCCAATGCCACTACGAAACACTAAGTCGACAACTTGACCACTGTTCAAAATACTCCAATGAATACATTGGTTAGAAATAAAGATGGGCTTTGCGTTCCACGAAGCATTGCATTCGACGGGCATAGTTTCAATGCAGAAAAAAAACAAATCCTTGATATTGCCGATCCCGAGTCTGATTCTGCTGCTGTAACTAAGGGATATTTGGAAAAAGTAGATTAACAGGCGAGGATGTCTTTAATGCGAACAATAAGAGAATAAGGAAATCTCGGGGAACCGAGGCACAACAGAAATGCGACAACAAAAAGTTTCGTTGATGGCTTGACAAAGTTAGATCCTAACCCATCCAATTCTCTGTTGAGAAATGAAAATGGACTCTTTGCATCAAGTGGGAGCAGTTTTAATGGCGATGCAAAGGGAAAACGAATTACGAATGTTGGCAACCCAATTGGAAACAATGATGCTGCTACGAAACTATACGTTGATAAAAATACTGTAATTTGCCTTACCTATGGTGATAAAGAAGTGAAAAAAGACATATTGCAGTCTCATCCAATTATACAGATAAACACAAAATTCGACCTATTAACGCCACCTTTTTTCAAAGATAATTACCATCTATGCATTTCTAATGGATATATAAGCAAGGTAATTTGCTGCACAGCAAATCCCTCTTTTAGTATAAATTATAGTATCAACTTGGACGATCAAAAATTCGTTGAAGTAGTAAGACCACAACTTCAACAGTTTTTTTGTGTTACTCCAGTAAACAAGAAATTTGACAGGGGTAGCAAGATTAGTGTTTCACTTGCTAGACACTACCCAGATCCAAAAGAAAGAAGAAAAGTGCTTGGAGGTCTTGTTTCAGACTTTCATCACTGGATATATGTCTTTATTGTATATGAATAAAGATGAAAGATCTTAAGCAATTACACAGTATTATAGACGAAATCTTGAAATCGCGAGCTACTACAAAATCGAAAATTGAAGACACTATTTTGGGAGAGGAACGAGTTAAGGAAACCCTCGAAAAATTTCACAAGCCAGTGGTCGAACGGTTAAAACGACTGGAAACTGTGCGTGGAGAAACCATGAAAAACATACAGGATGTAGTGAAAACTTTAGAGCCAGAAGAACCCACTGAGATGTCAGAAAAAACGTTCGTTTATAATCCAGATTCAAACTTGCAAGATGAAATATTAAACCAATATACAACTAAAACTTCCGAGTGATATCTTACAGGCGAGAAACCCCATTCCTGAGCTGAAAGAAATGATTCACCAAACAATCGGGCATCTTCAGAAACTGGGGGGGGGGGGGGGGGGGGGGAATAAGGTTACAGAAACCAAACGCTATGGTAGAACTACTGAGAAATATCGAATTATCGATAATCACACTGAGGCACTTAGAAAATATTTAAAGTCGATTAAAATGATGCTCACGGTAATAGAAAGTCAACAGTTTGGTTCTGGACTATTCAAGAGTTTGGACGACATATGCGAAAAATTATCAATTTTGGTTGCCAGTAAACGAGCTGGAAACAATAGTACAGAAGTAGTAAATGAAATTGTAGAAATTTTGGATATTTTGCTAAAAACGATATTATTGACAAAAAGGAACATAAGATTATGTTCAATAACATCGGTATTGTTTAGAAATTTACTCTTGGAACACACTATAGTCATGTCTATTTCAACTTCGGATTATGGAAAAAAAAATCGATGTTTTGCATTATCGGACCATGATTTTTCGACCATGATTTTTAGCTATTGTATATAATAAAGAGGGTATAACTGCTAACTCAAAGATGAGCGCAACTATTCAATGTACCAAATGTGGGGTATTTATTCGCAAATCCAATATGAACCGTCATGTGAAAACTGCATGCACTTTTCGCACATTTGAAAAATGCGAATTTTGCAATTCAGCTTTAACAGAAAAGACAATTACAATCATCATCTGAATCAATATCATATAAATAAAAGCAGTGCTTTTCGGAAAACGTTTCGCACATATAAAATTGATAACATAAATGTCAGAGAAGACAAAAAGTTTTCTGGAGAAAAATAAAAATAAATGGAAACAAATAATTCGCAAGAAACTCAGTCAGCCTCTAAAAGTTATATTCATATTACAAATAAAATTTAAAAAGCAAACGGATCCTGAAGGACAGAAAAAAATACGTGCACATTTTTCGACATGTAACAAAATAATCAGTTTGCCTACCTATCTCAATGAATTACTAAAAAATGCTTATGAGAAAATTGATAACGACTTTGAAAATTTTATACAAAAGGGAAGTGAATGGGTGTTTGACAAAATAATTTCTATGGAAATTCAAATGTCTCAGTATAATGCAAGTTGGAGCATCTGCTTTCGTAAATTTCTCACAACATTTGAAATCTACAAAAGGAATAGTGAATGTTAAAAACTACGACAACAAATGTTTCTTGTGGTCAATATTATCAGCTCTACATCCTGCTAAAGACCATCCACAACGTGTGGAAAAATATAAAATATTTGAAAACGTCTTAAACACATCTTCATTGACTTATCCAGTAACCCTCGATCAAATCCCGAAGTTCGAGGTTTTAAATAATATTTCTATAAATGTTTTCAATTCTAAGAATGATGGTTTGCATACGTTATATATTTCACAGAATCCTGTTAAAGAACCCATAAAACTTTTACTTTTAAAAGACGGCAATAATTCTCACTATTGTTGGATTAAAAATTTTAGTAGGGTTACAGCATACCTACCTTTCAAGACATAATGGTAAATCCTATTCCTGCCCATACTGTCTCCATAATTTCACTCGCGACGATTTATTAAAGAATCACGTAGATATTTGCAAATCAAACACTTTACAAACTATCAAGTTTCCCGAAGCGAATAATACGAAATTCCATGTGATTAAAAACGGTTTGAAACATCCATATGTGATTTATGCAGACTTCGAATGCTTTTTGAAATGTAGAAGAATTGAAAATAATCCATGTAGGGTGCGAACTAAGTATTTAGTACCGTCAGGATTTGCACATATTATAGTTGGACCGGAAGGTAAACTGATCAAAACCAGAACGTACAGAGGGAAAAATGTAACAGAACAATTTTTGAATGAAATGATCGAAGCCGAAACTTTGATCAATGATTTGAAGAAAAGAAATGTTAAGATGACTGATTTTGATTGGCAAATTTTTACTGGAGCAAAATATTGTAATATCTGTGGGAAAATTCTAGGAACTGATGGAGTAAGGGACCACGATCACTTAACTGGAAAATACAGAGGTGCTGTTCACAACAAATGTAATCTTCAATACAAATTCTCACTTGAAATACCAGTGTTGTTTCATAATCCCAAAGGATTTGATGGTCACTTTATAGTAAAAGATTTGTGGAAATTTAAAGATAAGAAGAAAATTTCTTGTATTCCACAAATTACAGAAAAATATATATGCATTAAATTCGGTCAAATTAAATTTATTGATTCATTCATGTTCCTCAGCTCTTCACTGGATTCACTGTCGAAAAATGTGGAAATTTCTACATCC
The DNA here is from genome assembly GCA_038380435.1 of Ryuthela nishihirai. Taxonomy (NCBI): domain Eukaryota; kingdom Metazoa; phylum Arthropoda; class Arachnida; order Araneae; family Heptathelidae; genus Ryuthela; species Ryuthela nishihirai. The sequence goes on along the minus strand of JAWZYU010000011.1, from coordinate 38,832,839 downwards.
TAAGTCAATACTGTAGACAACATAATCTGAATGACTCACAGAAAGAACTTTTGAAAAGCAACGGAAGTTTTCCATATGAGTGCTTGCAACACAGTGCTCAGTTTTTGCAAACGTCACTTCCATCCGAAGAGAATTTCCAAAACAATGAACAATACGAAAGAGCTCAAATTTTGTGGAAAGCCTTTTCTATTGCTACCTTTGGGGAATATCACGATCTGTACATGATCACTGATGTATTACTGCTAGGAGATGTATTTGAAAACTACAGAAATTCGTGTATGAATAACTACCAACTCGATCCTTGTCATTATTTTAGCTCTCCTGGCTTATCCTATGCTGCCTATTTAAAAATGACAGATATTGAGCTGGAACTTATAAAAGGTGATATGTATTTTTTCATAGAAAGAGCTCTGCGAGGAGGAATATCTTTAGTGTCTAAGAGATTTGCACAGGCCAACAATCCTTTAGTAAATCCATATGAGAGAAGCAAACCACAAAACTATATCATGTACTTTGATGCAAACAATTTATATGACTGGGCAATGTCTCAACCTCTTCCAACTGGTAATTTCAAATGGGTAAATGATATTGTCTTGTTTAATATTCCATACGACAACAAAAAGGGTTATTTCTTCGAAGTTGATCTAGAATATCCGGCACATCTACACGATTTACAAAATGATTTCCCCTTGGCTCCTGAAAAATTGAAACTCTCTGATAGTAATGTATCATTCTTGATTCCAAATCTGTTCGACAAACAAAATTATGTCGTTCACTATAGGTTACTTAAACTCTATGTGGATCTGGGATTGATGATGAAACAGGGGCATATAATCTTGGAATTTGATCAAAAACCATAGCTAAAACCTTACATAGATTTTAATACAACAAAACGAATTAATGCCATAAATAATCTTGAAAAAGACTTTTTCAAACTGATGAACAATGCTATATATGGCAAATGTTTAGAAAATAAGAGAAAGAGAACAAAGTGCCACATTGTGAATACTGAAGAAAAGATTAAAAAATTAATTGCAAATCCTAGGTACGTTTCTTGTGTTAAATTTGCAGAAAATTTCGTAATTCTCCATATGAAAAAGACAATATTATATTTAGATAAACCATATTACATTGGTGTAACGATTTTGGAGTTGAGTAAATTACACATGTATAATTTCTTCTACAATTTTCTGAAATCAAAATTTAATGCTGAATTGTTATTTACCGATACTGATTTCTTCTGTGTCAATATCCAGACAGATGACATATCCGAGAAGTTTAACTCATACTACTTTGATTTCTCAATTTACCCCACAAACCATGCATTATACAGTGAATCAAATAAAATGGTTCCAGGAAAATTTAAAGACGAATTAAAAGGTCTTCCAATCAAAGAGGTTGTTGCTTTACGTCCAAAATTGCATTCTATTGATGCTCCAATTCCCAAAAAAGCAGCTAATGGAGTTAGAAATGAATTTAGTCACGAAGATTATCGGAAATGTCTATGATGGAAAAATCGTACACACGCAATAAACGGAATTTCGATCGGAACAACATGATATACACGTATAAATAAATAATAAAAAAAAAATACCCCCTCAAGCAGCTGCTTGCCACAGAGGTCTGACAGGAGCCTGTCAGTTTATATGCCACAGTAGGAGATACCAAATTAAAAAAATTGCTTTATCCCAAGAATACACAAAACGACATATCAATGGAATTCAAACTTATGCTTTTGGAAATTATAGAATCTCAGATGTGTATGCTAAATGAGGCAATACCATTTACAAAACTTTGAACAGAAAACAAAAAAAAAGTACTAAAAAAACATTTTGAAAATTGTACCAATTTGTAATTCTTTAGCAATGCTAATAATCAGTGTTTATTATCTCTATCAACTGGAAGAGGAACCATAGGGATTCAAATTTAAGTGGTCTCGACCCAATGTCTGTGAAATCCTATGGTCTGAAATCCTTTGTAATAAAATTAAGAGTAATAAACTGCTTAGAACAACTTTGTACAAATGACAAATGATTAAATATCCCAGCAGTTTATCTAGCTCAAATAATTTTTTGTTTTCTTTTTATTGAGTTAAGACTGATTATTTTTTTCCCCGTCAGATTAGAGAACTTGATGAATCATAACTATCAATGTTAAAACCAAGCTTCTACTTCGATTAAATAAAATTATTGTAACAAAAAATCTGAAAGTATCGAACCTGCAAAACTTAATGGGGTCGAGACCGTTACCAATACATTTAACGTATGGTATTTGCCGAATGAAACTCATTAGTTTGAGTTCTGTAGCTCTATTAGAAACAGAGCTATGAAGCCGCAAAGAGGAGGTTCGACCCACTTTGTCCAATAGAAAACGGTTTCAGACCGATTTTTTCTTTCGTCAGATTACAGAACTTGGTAAACCCCAGCTATTAAAAACCAAGATCCTAGCACAAATAGAACGGACGTTTCGACAAAATCTTAAAGTGTCGAACCCAGTAAACAAAAACTAACAGGTCGAGACTGCTTCCAATACATTAAACGTATAGTGTGTTCCTAATCTAAAGACATTAGTTTGAGATGTGTGGTTCAATTAGAAGCAGAGTTATAAGGATGCAAATTTAAGAGGGTTCTACCGGTTAGAAACAGGTCCAACACCGTTTCCAGTTGAATTAACAAAATGAGTTCCAGTACTAGAATCTGATGTTGATGAAAAAACCGAAAATGTTTCGAAATCTTAAATGGGAATCCGTAATGTATGGTATGCAAAAGGTTTTCAACCCAGAAGACCTTAAGTAACGGGGTCGAGAACAATGCCCACATGTTCAAGTGTAGTACACCCATAATGAAATCCAATAATATTAGTTTCAAATCTGTAGCTTGATTACAAGTTATGAGATCATAAAATTTAAGAGGGTCGAACTCCACTTTCTCGTCTAGGTAAGGGGTCCGAACCCGATTCTGGTCAGTTCAGAAAATTGTGTCTGCTTAGTATTATTGAACAACACCAGAATGAGCTCTGTAGCATAATTAGATCAAAAGTTATTTCAACTTTTGTAAAAAGAATTAACCTGTCGAATTGGCTTTTTTTACAACCGAATAATCCAGTGTATGATAACAAACCACATCATTTTTTATCTCTTTCACACACACACCTCATTTTTCTTATTAAATTAATTATTAGTTAAGCAATTAGTTAAGCAAATTAGTTAAGCAAATTAGTTCTCGTCTGCCCCAAAAAATTTAAATTACTTTTCTTCACATGAAGCACCCCGGTTTTTTTCTGATTTTCATACATATTTTCCCCAAAAAACCACAATTAACACCGATTTACGTGGCTTTTACAAACGAATAATCCATTGAGGTGTACGATAACACAACAAACCACATCATTTTTTCTCATATACAAACAACTCTCATTTCAACCTAATTCATTTTAAACTAATTCACAAATTAATTTAAAATCATCTTAAAAAAAATAAAAACTTAAATTACTTTTTCACATGATATAAAAAACACCCCCGTTATTTTTAAATTTTTTTCACACATCTCTCACAAAAAAACAGACACAAATTAGTTTAAACGTCATCTTTAAAAAAGTCTCCCATAGGTTAACATGGGATTCCCTATACTTTAACATTTGCCCAGAACTCTCATTTATGCTACTACTCTGCCACTCTTCCCCCACTCATCCACTGACCCATTCTTCTCCAGTCAACCACTGAGCCATTCTTCTCCAGTCAAACCCACTCTTCTCCAGCTATCTACTGAGCCACTCTTCTCCAATCAACCAACTAACCCACTCTTCTCAGTCATCCACTGTGCCACTCTTCTCCAGTCAACCACTGCACACATCTCTCACAAAAAACTACACACAAATTAGTTTAAACCTCATCTTTAAAAAAGTCTCCCATAGGTTAACATGGGATTCCCTATACTTTAACATTGGAACAGAACTCTCATTTATGCTACTACTCTGCCACTCTTTCCACTCACCCACTGAGCCACTCTTCTCCAGTCAATCACTGACCCACTCTTCTCCATACTCTTCTCCAATCAAACCCACTCTTCTCCACCAATCTAGTGAGCCACTCTTCTCCACTCAACCAACTAACCCACTCTTCTCCAATCACCCACTATGCCACTCTTCTCCAATCACCCACTATGCCACGCTTCTCCAATCACCCACTACGCCACTCTTCTCCATTCAACCACTGACCCATTCTTCTCCACTCAACCACTGTGCCACTCTTCTCCCCCACTCTTCTCCAATCAAACCCACTCTTCTCCAGCCATCTACTGAGCCACTCTTTTCAAATCAACCACTAAATCACTCTTCTCCAATCATCCACTCACCCACTCTTCCCCACTCACCCACTGAACCACTCTTCTCCACCACTCTTCTCCAGTCATCCATTCCCATTTAAACTAATTCACAAATTAGTTTAAACCTCATCTTTAAAAACAAACTTAAATTAATTTTTCACATGCTAAAAAATACCCCCGTTTTTCCTAATTTTCACACATAATTTCACAAAAAAACCACATGAAACATACTTTTTCCTTCATCCCCCATAACTTTTCCCATGGATTTTCACAGAATTCTTTGGGCCCATTTACTGGCCCAGAACTCTCATTTATGCTACTACTGTTGATTTTTAATGGAAGATTGAGTGTTTGTTCATCTGACCATGATTGTTCGATTTAAGTAGATATGCTCTGAACCATGTAATAATTTTTCCTTGAAAACCTATTGCTTCAAGTTTCCTGAGTAGAGCTTCTAAATCAACTGAATCATATGCTTGTGAAATATCCAATTTTAATAATATACAAAAATATCATCGTTTCAAAGTTTCATTAATCAAAATATATAAAGGAGCCAAAACATGCATTATGCTTTTCAGTGGTAAAAATCCATGCACTTCTTCAGGAAAAATTTTATACTTTAAAACTATTCGCTCAAGTCGATGCCAAATAAGTCGTTCTAGAATCTTTTCTGCATGAGGTAAAAGAGCAATTGGCCAGAAAGCAGATACTATGTCATGCTTAAGTCCCAGCTTCGGGATTGGAATGATTATAGCTGTTTTCCAAGAAGGTGGAATGTTTCCAGTGTCCCATGACTGATAAACAACTTAAGAAATTACATCTGGAAACGTTCAGGAAGATGTTTTAACATTTCTACTGAAACCTGATTCATTCCACTTGCAGTGTTTCTTTGGCGGCTGAGTGCTATCTTTATTTCTGCAAAGGTAAATGGTGGGTCATCATCAATCGAACAATTAGACTTTGAAGTAATGATTAAACCTGTTGTTTATTGAGGAAGTCTTCTTGTGAAACGATTAAGAAACATTTCTGACTGTTCCCGTGCGTCAGTGCATGGGGTAGAACAGACCATTGTTTTATAAGACTGAACATTATGCTCTTGGTTAATCGCTGTTCGAAAATTTCGGTAAATGCGATATGAATGAGACGGGGAAGAAATTTTTTCACTCGTTCTTGCGCAGTATTGAGATCTTTCAGTGCGAATGGTGCGGCGGAGAACTGCGCCTGTTTCTCTATAAGCAATCCAGTCATCTCTTCTGAGAGAAAGTCTTGCGGTGTTAAAGGCTCGCTTTTTTTTTCTCTGTAAAGCTTTGCGGTAAACTGGCGTCCATCACTCTGGAGATCGAGTTGTCAGTAATTGTTGAAATTGAGTAGACAGTTGCAAAGCTGATTGTAGTGTTGAAATTAGATCCTCGTATGAATTTTCGGTGAGATTGCAGTCTTGTTGTAGAAGGATGTTGGAAAAATGTTTCCAGTTTGTAAAACTACGTTGGTAAGTAGATTCTCTAGGTGGTAAGAATTTATTTGTGGTAGGCTTTAATTTCATTAGAATAGGGGATTGGTTGTTTCCCCAGATGGGAGCAGTGGTTTTCCATGAGCACCGACTATGCCAGTTTGGTTTGCATAAAGTTAAGTCGATAGCAGATCCTGTTGCGGTACTAAAACAGGTCAGGGATCCATCATTGAGCGAACACCAGTTATTTTGAAGTATCCAATCTGTTACCATCTCTCCTGAGCTGGAAGAAGTTATAGATCCCCATATTGGATGATGGGCATTAAAGTCCCCTAAAATAATGTCCAAGTTGTGATAAGCAGTGAATAAATAACAGAATTTTGATAGCATCCTCTCCTTTAGGTACGCAGCAGTTCGCCACAATTAAATTCCCTGTAGGTAGGGAAATAGAAACTACTTAAAGTTGTCCTGTATTTAAATTAGGAATAGCATTAGGAGTTAACAGTTCACATGGAAAGTCTTTGTCTACAGCAGTAAGTAAATCACCTCCGTGGCCGTCTTGTCGATCGGAACCGAATATTGTATATCCCGAAAGGCGGAATCGGACAGAAGGCTTTAGCCAAGTTTCTTGAATGCAAATGATTGAAGGAGTTTGAGTAGCCACAGGAATTTGAAGAAAATGAGAGTTTGCAGATATGCTACGAGAGTTATATTTTCCATTGTAATATATCAAAGGGAAAAATTAATTAGAAATGGTAAACATTTTTGTGGCTGAAGCTTTTGATTTTCGAGCATTTTGAGATTTTACATCTTCGGAAGTAATTTTGTTTATGTATTTTATTGTTTGAAGTTAATGGAAAATTGTTGTTGTATTCCATAGGGCTAACTTCCGTTTCTGGAAGTTTTGAGATACTTTTTTTTTGTTGGGTTAAGTTGCTTTTATTTCCTGACGAATTTCTTTGAAGAGTTGCTGATTGAACACATGAAGAAGGTTTATTTATTAATAACACATCAGAATTTCCAATTTTAGGTGATGTTTCTGTTATCAATAATTGTTTCGATGAAAGAATATCTGTTTGAGTTTCCTCTTCTGATGGTCGAGGTATTACTCCAGATGCGATAACTGCACTAAACAGTTCTGTGAAATAGTTTTCTGCATTCGAGATTGCCTTTGTAATGCTCTCTGTAATAGTTTTCTGAAGTGTTTCAATCCATGATGCGTTAACAATGTTGTTAGAATTGTCTAGTGTAATCTGTTTTTTCATGACAGATGCATGTGATGTTTTATCTTTAATAATCTTATTCCTTACCTCTTGATAAGAAACATGATTTGTTGTTTTGTAGGTTGGCATAGGTTGGAGGCATGTTCATTTCCCCACAGACTACAACGTTGTTTACTGCGAGAAGTTTTAGCTGAATGCCCATAGCGTTGGCAGTTGGTGCAGCGGCGTGGTCTTTCTACGAATATGGATAGTCGTTGTATCTGCCACCATAAATGAACTTCCGAAAGACAATAGTATCCTAAAATAGTGGCAAGAACAGATTGTGTTGCGATGTATTGAAGTCCTTCTCTACGATAAAAGCGACGTAATTCTACAACTGTCAGATTATCTAACATGAGCTCTTTTTGCAATTCTTCCATTGTAATAGTGCTCTCCACATCTCTTAAGATAAACTGAGTGGTAAGTGCCTCTGTTAATAAAGTTGTTGTAACAGCAACAGAAATAATTCTGAGATCCTAAAATATCTTGAGCACATGTCATGGAAGAAGTGTTCATTACGATATTTTTGGTCTTGGTAATATGTACATATTTAACTTCATTTAGGATTGGAAATGTATACTGATAAAGCCCGTTTAAGTGCTTGTGGTTTTGCAGTTGGGATAGGATGGGTTTTTCCCTTAATCATTATACTGAATTTCTGTAGGACAATGTTAGCTAATTCCACTATTTCATTATCTTTTAAAAAATTGGTCCCTGCTGAAGGTAGCTTTAATGGTAATGGGTCATGTTCTTCCATGCTACGTTTTCTTTTATTATAATTCTGTTCAGCCATTTGCTGTTCTTGAAAACTATCAAGAACTGAAGAATATTTTGACTTAAAGTCGTTGAGCAAAAAATCAGAAAAATCTCAAAAAAAATAAGTCTTTAGACACTCTTGTCTAAAAGTAGCAGCAACCTGCACTTCGCAGGTTGAGATAGAGAAAAATATTATTCTACATTCGGTAATGGAAGAAATAACGAAAGAGAAACTTATCTTCTTAAAATAGTCTTCAAAAATCTTTCTTTTCTCCTTACGCTGCTTGCCTTGGAGCCTTTTCACCACTGTCGTCTGCCACGTGTAAATTTACATAACAACACATGCACACACGTCTGCACTATCCGACGTCAAAGCGTCAACTCCCACTGTTATCGATCTGATTTCTGATATCTTTAATTAATATTAAGAGTTCCAAGCCATAGCGTATATCTCGAAGTCTAAAATTGTGCCTGATTGACATAACAAAAGTAAAACACATAAACCCCAAAGGGGCCATACGGGTAAAACAAACTTGCTAAAGAAGCACAACTTTTAAAGTTAAACATGCGGGTGTCATACACCACAATCTTAGGACGCTTGAACTGGTTCAAAACCAATGGATCATAATCAATCAAAGATCTAATTATATCATAAGGAATATCTCCCACTGCCTCGAAAAAGGTCTACGCGAGCTTCTGAATATGGGTGTGTTATATTGTCAATGCTCAAATCAGTGTGAATAGTCTTGTTTTTCATAAACCAGGGAGAACTGACCACAGATTTAAGGTTATCATTATCCAGTTTTACAAATAATATGTATAGAATAGACATTTGAAAAATTTGTAGTAGTTTTTAAGAGGCATTCCACTGATAGCTGGAACCCCCTTTTCTCACAGAGATGTGGGAAATACAACTTTTTAGGTTTAAGAATTAAAAGACGAATACTTTTATTTTGTATAATTATAGCAGTTTTAATATATAATATTTACAGTTCACTTAAATGGTGAAACGGCTATGTTGTTATTGACTTTTGAAATAAAATGTATAGAATTGAAATTTGAAAAACCAGTGGTAGTTTTTAAGAGATATTCCACTGACAGCAATAATATATCTACTTTTCTGAGAGAGGTGTGGGAAATGCAACTTTTTAGATTTAAGAATTAAAAGACGAATACTTTTATGTTGTATAACTACTAATGAAATATTATTTGCATTTTTCCCCATCATCCGCTGGCTCAAATTAAAACTTTTAAGGAACGAAACAGTAGGAAAAGGGAAAACTTCTTTCTCTTTGAAAACAAGATTTCATAATGCACCAGAGGCGATATGATATTCCACAACCGAATGATGATACTTATGTGCATAACAAAACTGACTGAATATGTTGATATGGCTATTTCTATAAACGCTGCAATCAGTTTTACATTTAAAGAGAAAACATTGTAAAAAATTATTATGATAGCAAAGATAATGTAGTTCTAAGTTATAAAAATATATATTTGTCTCTTAAAATCGATGTTGTAAGATTTTGATTTGTCAGTGATTTATATTAATCAGTTTAAATTGAAATGCATTATTTGATGAATCCTTGCATTTTAAAATGATATTCACATATTTTATTAATTATATTATTAAATCAATTGAATTTTTATAAAATTATTTTCTTGCTTACTTATGTTTTATGTTTAAATAATATTTCTATATTGTTTATCTGTTTATACACTTTATATTTACACAGTCGTATCAGAATAATATGAACACCCACGGAATCACAGTGTACCCGCCCAGGCGCGTCACAGAATGCACATGACAAGGTCGACCACACAGAGATATAGGCGGCCGAGCACAGAGATATAGGACAGATGAGCCATAGTGCGTAACGTGAGCACAATGGGCAGAGGTATTGATTTGATGGAAGTTCATAAAGGAATGATCATCGGCTACCATTTCAAGGGTGGAAGCATCTCGACAACAGCAGACTTTGTGGGCTGTTCGCGAGGTGTTGTAGTAAGGGTGTACCAAGAATGGATCACTGGCACACCGAGTACCTTCAGACGTCATAACTGTGGATCCCCAAAAGCCATCGACCCCAGAGGAGAATGTCACTGTCGACTGGTAAAGGGCAATCGACACGCAACAGTGCAGCAATTGACCACTCAAATGAACGCTGGGGCACCCAGGTACATGTCCCTGATAACAGTAGAGCGAACCCTGTTACGCATGGGTCTCCAGAGTCGATGCTGCGTAAAGGCGCCCATGTTAACCAAGGTCCATCGGCAACAACACTTGCAGCTCGCACGGGACTACCGTCATTGGGCAGTGGAAGAGTGGAAAAAGGTGCCTTCTCCGACGAATCGAGGTTTCTATTCCACAGAAGTGACGGATGGTGGCGGATACGGCATCAGACACACGAGAACCCACACCCGGACATGCTTGTTGGTCAAGTACAGGCCGGTGGTAGCAGGGTGCATGTCTGCGGGATGTTTTCCTGGTATGACCTGGGACCACTGGTACCACTAGATGGGTCCCTGAACGCCAATGACTACCTGTCCAACCTCACCTATCATATGCATCTCTTCATGTTGGACCTGTTGGTGATGGTGTCTACCAACAGGACAATGCGCTCTGCCATGTCGCTAAGGGGGTGCATGACTGGTTCCAGGAACACGACAGCGATGTCTACGTTCTCCCTTGGCCTGCGAAATCGCCCGACCTCAATCCCATAGAGCACTTGTGGGACCATTTTGATCGACAAGTTCGGCAAGTGGACCAACAACCACGTCATCTCCGGAACCTCCGTGCTCTGCTGGAGTCCGAATGGTCACATATGCCTCTGGAAACCTTCCAGGACCTCTTTGTGTCCATGCCACGCCGTGTTGCTGCTGTCATCCGGGCGAAGGATGGTTATTTCCATTATTAGGTAGGTGGTCATATTATTCTGATACGACTGTGTATACGTTATAGTTTTTATATTTTATTCAGTAAATAATACTTTTGTAGTTGGCTTTTTATTTTCTGTTTATTTTTATTCATGTACTCAAACAAGTTTATTGTTCTTTTTTTTTTACAATCAGTACAATCTACTATTTATTTACAAATCTCGTGTTTTTGATAAGGTTAATAACAAATGTCATGTGATTTATGTTAAATACACTAAAATGAACAGATATTTATTTTGGTATGAATATTTGCTTTGTCTTTCTGCTGAGGTCCCGCCATCCTCACAGACCTTCTACTTTGAAGAATTAAACTGACAAGCTCTTGTCAGACCTCCCTGGCAAGCAGATAACTGAGGGGATTTTTATTTTATAAATAAGTTTTGCTTTTTTCTTTAGTATGTGCAAATTTATATAATCCTTTGTAAATTTTCTGTGCATACATTTCTGTAATTCAGTTTATTTAATCTGCTGTATGCATTTTTTTCATTTGTAGGTTGCAAATATTTTTGTAGAAATCATTTCCCCCCCCCCCCCCCCCTCCACCACCATCCCACCCAGAGAGTTGAGGCCTCTGAAATCTTTTGCGCCTTGGACCTTTAGATGCCTTCATCTCAATCAATCAATCAATCAATCAATCAATTTTATTTCATCATCATATACAATTTGTAACATAGAAAAATATGAGTGAACCCAAAAACCACATGGTATAGCCTTCCCAGTGGCCGAGAAGTTAGCGTGCTTGGCTGCCGATCACAGTGACCAGTTTTGAGGCATCTTTTATTCTGTTGTCATTTTTCTGAGGTCTCGCTATCATTAAAGAACATCTCTATGGCTTATTGAACCGACAGGCTTTTTGTCATATCTCTGTGGCAAACATCTGCGTGAGGGATTATTTATAAGTATCTTCAAAGGTATAATAAATGAGGTAAAAGCATTCCTGTCTTACCCGTAATCCAATTCACAATCTTTTGAGCTCTACATTTCCGCTTGACTTTTGTTAATCATCCCCCCCATTTTGTTTCTTAGCATGTCCCATTACGCGATGAAGTGGATGGAGATAATGGAAGGTTTCTACAGCAATAAAAATGCTACAATTAACTGTCCAATCACAAAAAAACATATTTATTTTAAACACTTGTTTCAAAGTGTTGAGGTTTATCATTTCGCAGTGTATGCAGATCGCAACATCTACCACCGAAAGAGAACGAGCTTAATTCATCATTTCCGTCTGTATACGTGAGGGTTCCCTGGCAGCTCCAAGCTGCAGTCGGGAGTTAGAGAGTTACAAATGACACTTAATACGTTTGTAAGGTCCTCATCAGAGAGAGCAGCATGAGACGCATACCAATGAGGGTGAAAGGTCAAGTTTAGTAGTGGTCTTCCAAGTGAAAGGATGTTGACTACTTGTGAAGTGGCACCATAAACACAGGTAACATTGTAAACAGAGAAAGCAGCTGCCACAAGTTATCGTTTTAAGCACGTCTCTACATATCGCTGTGTGTGTGTTTAATCGTCCAAACGCCAGGTTTCGCGCGACACTGAAAGTCTGTGGATGCAATTAGTCTAGCTCTGGCTACTGTTTAGCGACTTTAACCTTTGGCATAGCTTCACGATTAGTGGCTCCTTTTCAATCACGATCTATCTTCTAATATATGCCAGGATCATTACCGAGAAATATTTATATAGTTTAAGTGTTATTGATAATGTGACAGTTATTTTTTTTGTAATTTTCACTCGGCGATTGCACAGAAAAAAATTGCCATGAATCTCTGGCAGTTTTTTCAGCTTAATCTATTTCAATTTTAATTCTTTTCATTACTCGCTGAGAATGAATTCAGATGTTTAGGTGCCATTCACATTTAAAAGAATCAGTCACAGATTCATGGTGATTTTGATTAATATGGAAGGTTTATGTTTACGCTCTGTTAAACTCAAAAATTAAATCGTATTTTCAAAATTATACATATTATTGGAAAATTATATATTAAGTTCCATCAATATCCATTTATGTAACAGTCATATTAAAGTTCCATCGAGAGGATCACGAGCATTAATTAGTTCAAACGTTCATTTTTTGATGACAGCGATACATTATAAAATATTATTATAAAAGATTACCTATATTTTGAAGTTCCATATTTATTAAACAAATACGTAATGAAACTAATTATGTGTGCATAATGTTAAGAAACTCTCAAAATTTCATTTTCGTATTCAACAGAAAAAGTCACAGCTGCATGATATTCAACTCTTCTTGTTCTCCTCGACTCGGAATGTCTGGTGTAACACCTGCAAAAACTGCAGTGAATATTTTCTTTAAATGCTGTATGTTACGATTTAAAAGTAAAACAATTTTTTTTAATGCATCCATCTCGAGCTACCCCCCTCCTCCCCCGCAAATTAATGGTTGGGTTGGGTTGTTTTACCTCTGAGCGGCACTTTTTTGCACACCATGGGCTAAATGGCCAGGTCACATGGACCCCGAAGGCTCAGAGAAGGTTGGGGGAGGGGACCCACCGGAACAGCTGTTGGGAGACAGATGGTAGCCTCCCGTCAAGGCCAACCACCGTGTTCTTTAACGTGCACAGGGTATGGCTCTCCCGCACACGGGGCCACGGCTTAACGTCCCATCCGACGGACGGCGGCCTTTCCAAGCCCATCGGTGTCCCCTACTGACCGTGGGCAGGGCGGGGAATTTTGCGGAGATAAATCTCAACGCTGACCCAGCGGGGACTCGAACCTGGGAACTACAGATTACGAGCCTGGCGCGCTACCGACTGAGCACCCCGCCCCCGCAAATTAAGAAAAGAACACGAAAAACCAGTGGTGTCTAATCGGGAATTCTCTGGGGAACAAGATCATTCCTCCTTTTCCAATCAAGATTTGAAAATTTGGCATTTAACCAAATTTAGTACCACCATGTGAAACTAATTCCCTCCCCATCGTCATAACAAGGAAACTTGGAGAATTTCTTGACCCTTTTGGGCACACAATTACTTTTGCTACTTAAGTATTTAATTTAAAAAAAGACATAAAAATATCGTTTACATTCCGACCAATTTTTATAATCAGAATTCGGTAAATCAATGACTCTAAAAATTACAACCCTTATTAATGAGTTGGGTTGTTTTTCCTTTGAGTGGCACTTTTTTGCACACAATGGGCCAGGTCACAAGGACTCCGAAGGCTCAGAGAAGGTTGGAAAGGGGACCCACTGCACAGCTGTTGGGAATCAGATGGTAGCCTCCCGTCAAGACCATACAAATTGTTCTGTAATGTGCACAGGGTATGGTTTTCCTGCACACGGCGCCACGGCTTAACGACCGTCCGACAGTATAGAGGACAATGCTACATTTTATGGATGGCACCATAAAGCCATCTTTGTGTGCTCTTTGAGGTCTGGCAGAACACTGACATTAAGGCTGCGAAGTAGCGAACAGAGTTCTTTTCGTCTACATTACTATAATATTATCGAAATCTGTAAGTTCATTCATATCTGTAATATTTGAACTTCCGAATTTTGAACCGGCTGAGGTCCTGCCATCCTCACAGATCTTCTACTATGGCATATAAACGGACAGGCTCCTGTCAGACCTCTGTGGCAAGCAACTGATTGAGGGGATATTTATTTATTTTTTTTTTTTTTTTAAATAAACATGATATTTGCTACTTAAATATCAGATATTTGGGACAGATGTCCAAGTTCGAAGCTCTCGTGATTTTGTGGATGGTTGGGAGAGGAGACTAACTGGACAGCTGTTGGGAAAAGGGTGTCAGCCTCCCGTCATGGCCATTCAGCGTGTTCTTTAACTTGCGTGGGGTGTGGCTCTCCCACACACGGAGCAACAGCTTAACATCCCATCCGATGGACCACGGCCTTTTCGAAGCCCAACAGTGACCCCTATTCACTGTGGGCAAGGCGGGGAGTTTGGCAGAGAAAAATCTCTACGCTTGCCCAATTTGAACCCGAACCTGAGAATTGCAGATTATAGTGACCGAGGGCAGGGCGAACGCTTTGCGGAGATACAGGAGTTTATCAAAATAACGGAAACACCCACGGCGTCTAGAGTACACGCAATGCGCCATATGTATATCACAGGGACTACGTCACCCGCGATGTGAGATATATAAAGGGGAGAAGTACGATGTCGACTATCACGTAACAGTGCCACAGGCGCAAGTGAAACTGCTGTTGTGATGTAATTGCCGACAACGTCAGATCTCAGTTACCTCTAAAAAGGTATGATCGTTGGTTCATGTCTTGAGCAGCTTCAGTAACTAGGTACCATCTTCAGTATCCAGGTACCATCCTCGTGTTCATCTACTAAGGTACCTCAAGGTACCATAATAGGTGAATAAGAGGAACTGTATCGAAGATTATGACTACGCATCGAAAAGGACAGGGCATTGTCTCCAAATATTAAAATTGTGGACGACAAACGAAGTTGTCAGATAGGGATAGGTGAAAGTTGGCATGGATTTTACAACGGAAGCGCAAGACCACGACACCGCAAATAGCAGCAGAGTTGAACACCACTCGGAAAGATCCCATTTCCGTCATAACAGTTCGTCGAAACTATATCGTGCAGGTATTTATGGCCGAGTTGCAATCCACAAAGCTCTGATTACCAACATCAATGCAACAAAACGTGTAAGGTAGTGCAAAGCAGATAAAAACTGGGTTGCTAAAGACTGGCAACGTGTCATCTGATTTAATAAATCGTGCTACACATTGTTTCCCACCACTGGTAGAATGTATGTCTGCCGAAAACCTGCAGTAGCGTACCACCCCGACTGTTTGGTTCTGATTGTAAGGTATGGAGGTGAATTCCTGATATTGTGGGGTGCAAGGGCCATTACTTATTCTGCAGGGTCGTGTCACATCCACAACGTACGAATCCATTCTCGGGGACCACCTGAATCCAATGCTGTGGGCATTGTTCCCTAATGACTGACCCTGGTTTCAAACAGATAATGCATCCGTGCATTGTGCTTCTTCTTCTTCTTCTTCTTATACATCCTTCTTTCTAAGCTGGACCTATTTGTAAAGGGGGCCTCGGCCCCCTTATCATCAGGTCCATACGCATAAAGGGCAGTGGGTGCGGATGAAAACAGCAAAGACTGGCCAGCACAGTGAAGGCTGGCAATCGTACATATTGGCAATTGGGCTTTAGGCCGCAGGCCGCCCAGTGGTGGAGAGGCAGATGTTGAAGGGTGAAGGAGAATAAATACCAGTTGCATGTCATGTGAAAGGGGGGAGAGAGATAGAGGAAGTAGTAGTGTGTATATTTTTTTATAATTTTCCGAGTGGCGAATGTTATGTTATTTTATGAAGTTATGGCCATGGTTGGTTGCCAGTATGGTAGATTTGAGTCAATCAAAGGGGAATGAAATATATGGTGGGGGAGCAGAGACGGTGGGATAGGTAAAACTCCTGTGTCAGGAAGATGGAGAAGGAAATATTTATGGATGCATATCTAACACCAGAGGTTAGCATTGGGTTGCCCTGCCATGCAGTGAAATGTTGCGCAGGGGTGGATCTGGGAAAAGTCATAGATCAGTGACAGCCATATATATGGGAAGGAGTATGATAAAGATAAGCTTTTATTTTGGGAGGAGAAGGGAGGAAAAAGATATAGCAACGTTATACGAGTTGGAAATCAAATTTATGTGTTCAGTGTGTGGTGGTCAGTGTTTAAATTTTAGAGAGCCAGTAGAAGGTCAGCCATGAGCTTGGGGTATGTGGCAGGAGTGCAGTTTAAGGTTCCCATCAAAGGGTAGTGGGAGATGTGGTGAGATTCCATATGTATATTAGGTATGACAATGTGTATAGAGATGTTATGTTCTGGGAGAGATTCCATATAAGTTATTGGGTTAAAGAGAAATATAAAAATTTCCAATATAGAAATAAAGTTTTCCTTTATGTGACTTTATTTTTGATAGTTAGATTGATTTTTTTTTTTTGATGATTTTATACTATATATTTTTTTTTATTTAGTTTCTATGGAATAAGTTGTCCAAAATGCGTCTTTTGGGGATCTTTTATTGTCCTATGGGGATCTGTCCTATGGGGATCTGTCCTATGGGGATCTTTTATTGGCATCTGGATCTTTTAGTGTCCCAAGGATCTTTTAAAAGAGAGGTAGAGGCCTTTGGAGAGGCAGAGAGGCTTTAGGGGAATCTCCCAGTGCTGTTGATATATTGGGCCAAGGCCCTAAAGTGGCTTTTTATATTATTATGAGTAGGACCAAGAATTGTATGGGATGAGAAATAAGTGGTTCCCAGTGTGGTGAGTGTCTGGATGGTGCGAAGCGTGCCAAGCTGTGGTTTGCAGAGCATGAGGATGAGGTACAGCAGCTACCCTGGCCACCTCAATCTCCAGAACTAAATATTATTGAGCATTTCTGGAAATATCTGGAGCGCAAGGTCAGATCACACTTTCCACCTCCAGCATCATTATCACATCATCATCCTCAAGCAGCCATGGGCTTCGGAGGTCCAACCAGACCGTGTAATTTAGTTCTCCAAGCAAGTCTGTCCTGAGCTACATCTACTGCATCAGGCTACTGCACACCAATTGTAATAAGGTCCTGTTTGACATTGTCTGCCCACCGCATCCTAGGTCTCCCCTTCTTTCTGAGGTCTTTAGGCACACTGTTCATAACCCTATTCGCCAATCTATAATTATTCATACGGGCAACATGGCCAAACCAACGGAGTCTCTCTCTGCACAATATGCTACTTAAAGGAGATTGCAAACTCCTTTGCCTAACCTCATCATTAGTTACAAAGTTGAATCACCTAATGCCCAAGATACTGCGTAAGCATCTGAAATCAAAAGCATCTAGTTTCCTGTTATCTTATTTACAAAGTTACCGGTTCTGTGCAGCATTACAGAGGATTGGTGCATAGCTATCCTTCCAGTGACTACCTAGCTACTATTTACAGACCAATTCATTATCATTTTTCATTATCACAGTTGGGACATATTTTACAGGAAGAATGGTCCCACATTCCATTACCGTATGTGCATGACTTGTATAAGTCTGTTCCACGTCGAATTGCATCTGTTCTGAACGCCCCAAGTGGCCTACAGTTTAATAACAAAATGTTCTCCTCAAGCAGTATGGGTTTCCATTATTTTGATAACCCCCTGTAAATTCTCAACGCTTACCCAGCCACGACTCGAACCTGGGAATTTCAGATTAAGAGGCCCCTCTCCCCCGACCCTCCTTATTAATGTTAATGTTGTGTACTCCAATGTCAAGATTCGATATTTTCTGACAGTATATATTAAAATACAGTAACATTTTTAAACTATTGTTTTTAGTTAATGCCCAAAAGTTTACATTCAAGTGAAAGATAAGAAAAGGAAAAGAGAAAAATATAGTGACTACATTAAAAATGATAAGAAATAAAAAGAAGACAAATTTTTAAAGTAGTCGAAGCCATTTTTTCCAACTTTTCTGAATACACTGCAAACTTTTAAAAATCCGAAATTTTCGGGATAAACTAGGATAAAAATATGCATATTTATTATTTTAAAGCAATTTGTGTTATTTATTAATATTATCGTTAATATATTTGTTAATATGACTATTACTTCACATTCAATTGCTTTTTTTTTTCACATTTTATATTCATCTCAGAAGGCCTCCCAGCTAAAACATTTAGGGATAATTTAATCACGTGAAAATGAAAAAACTAAATATTTAATTAATCCATTATTTCGGCATATTTATAAAAATATAAATAAATTTTTCTAATATGTATACCGTCCCGTGGTTGAGTGATTAGCGCGCTTGGTTACTGATCTAATGGGACTGGGTTAGAACACCGAGTAAGGCATGGACGTTTGTGTTGTTTTTCTGTTGAGGTCCTGCCATCCTCACAGACCTTCTACTGTGTCATATAAACTAACAGGCTTCTGTCAGACCTCTGTGGCAAGCAGCTGCTTGAGGGGGTATTTATTTATTTAATATACATATATTCTCGATCATAAGATTGAAGAAGCATTTCCCATTTTATTTGTAAAAATTAATAAAACAAAAATCTATGCGAAAATTACTTGTTGAATAAAACAAAAGGTGTTAAAGAAGTTTTCGAATTAAGTTACGAATAGTTTCTTATTACTAACGACTAAAAAGAAAACCAAAAAAGCCGAAGCTAATAAAAAAAAATTCCCTTTCAGTGAGAAACTTGAGCCGGTTTTTTGGAACAGAATTGTTTGATACTTGTCTCGATGCTCGAAAGAGCCACAAGAAGTCCCTGATCAATGATATTCAGACAAATTGATTTTTCGGTGGGATGTGAGAAATGGGCATGACCTGCCCCTTATTTCTGGTCTGCAATCACGAAGGAATGGATGTGATATGTGATAAACAGGTGATGAAATTATCTATCGGTTTGTGAAGTTTTGGTTTTCTGACTTCACTCATTTATATTTCACAAAATCACTATTTTATATTTCGCAAAAGGTGGTTCGCGTTGTTTAGAACAACGCGAGTCAGTTTTTGTGACTAAAAGAGAAAATTTCTTTTATATAAACTGCCTCAAATTTATATGTACAAAACGTTCCCCCCCCCCCCCTCCCCGTCAAAAAAATCTTATGCTGTGTGTGGTGTGCCGGGATTTTTTTCCAGGTATTGAAAGAAAAAAAAATTAGATTCAGTGTTTTCTCCCTACCCTTCCCCATGGCCGAGTGGTTAGCGCCCTTCTTTACTGATCTAAGGGACCTGGGTTCGAGCCCCTGGTAAGGCATGGATGTATGTGTCGTTTTTCTGCTGAGGTCCTGCCATCCTCTCAGACCTCCTACTATGGCATATAAACTGACAGGCTCCTGTCAGACCTCTGTGGCAAGCAGCTGCTTGAGGGGGTATTTATTTTTATTCATTTATTTTAATCCAGGAAAAAAGAAAAAACCTGCATACACTCCGGATAAAGTTGAATGATATTGCTTGTTGTATGTTGTTGGGGGTGGGTGCGATGTCCACTTATATATAACGAGTTTGTTTTTTTTTTTATATGTTTGTTTCTCTTCCACTTGTGCACTGGAAAATTTTATCTGCAAATATTTTTCTTGTAAACAAATTTTTGTAAGCATTTCGTTAGGAAGCACTATCGTAAGTGACGGTTTCCCAGGGTAAACGGTGCAATCAAATTCCAGTGTGAATGTCAACTACACTATCAGACAAGAGAAGATGTAAAAGCTTCAAGGAATTGTTTCAGCAACTGAGATCGAGAGATGATGTCATACTTCTGGAGTCACTTCAGTTTCCATAAAGAAACGTTGATTTTTCTCTTGCGAAAATGCTGAATTCGACGGCTAATCCAAGCAACATCATCTGTTGACTGTTGCTATTCGGATCAATCGCAATGTATTCATCCTCGTGATTGTATCTCAGATATTTTCCAACTGAGCATTAAGAGAATGACGCGAAATAATTCAAAGCTCATGCAAATTAGACCGCCTAATGCAAACAAATTCATAGTTTTTGTCTAACTTGAGCAAGAAAATCAATGTCGCGAGTTTGTTTTTTTTATCCAGCTGTAATTTGTGTACTTCTTTCTTTGTATTATCAAACGCCAAGGACAGATATTTTTTGTCACGCTATCTGATAAGTCTCGGATAACTTTCGCTTTAATCGATCATGCTAGACGTAGCTCATTGTTAAATCTAACAATACATATATCCATATGCAGCAAAAAAAAATGGCCAATAGAAGTTGATTAATCTTTCGATAATAATCTCTGAATTATTCATAATACTATGCAGGAAGCTTCAGTTTAAGGTATCACTCCACTATCGATCAATCAAATGCAATACGTTTATTTCTTTCTCATACAAACCCAGCAAAACGTAAAATCTATGTTTCCGCATAAAATACGGAAGCACGGAACTCTTTCCAATGTTGTTACACTCAACTGCATTGTGCTCTCAGTAATAAACAATATGTACAGCCAATTTCGTATCTTTTAGCCTTTGTTTTCGAGAGAAGTGTGAAAAAAAAACGTTTTATAATTAGTACTAATTGCATCTTACAGTCTCCTAACCACTTCAAAGCTACTCATAAAATTAAAGCTTAGCTGTACTTAAGTAAAATGAATACCAATGGAAGTGAGCAGTAGTAATCGAATTCAAAGTTTCAAAAGAGATGACATTGTGAACACAAGAAAAAACAAAGATGGCACAAATATCATATAGTTACACTTTAAATAATAGGAAAATATCAACATTAGGAATAACTGCATCAATGTACATATTTCTCTTTACTCCAAAAATTAACTTATTAATAAAAATCATTGAATCATTCTGCAAGGGATACGGCAAATTCCCATTGACATAATAGATATTGTCATATAGTTTGGTAGAATAGTATATTGTGCATGGGTATATGTTGTGCTAAGCTTTAAAGAATTATTTTTATCACTGAAACTCTGAAAAGTCCTGCAGGTTACCAAGCTTACTATCAACATTTGCTCAGTCATTATGGCAAGCGTGATTTGCTTATAGCTGAAGTTGAGGATGAATAGGACCATTTTAAACACGCTAAACCAATAGTACCGTGCGGATAAAATGGAGCGTAGGAGACAATCATTTGAATGATAAGGCTATGCAGCTTATTTCTGAAAGAAGAAAGTGCAGGACTGAGATGGATCAAAACCCTATTTATCACAACGGAAAGCATTACAGTGAGCTTAATAAAAGTGTAAATGATGAGTTCAATGGTGATAAGATTCTTTAGTTTGATAGCCTTGCTACCAGAGCAGAGAAATCTGTTAGAGATAAATCTAAGGTGATATTTTCTTGTGGCCATATTACCGTCAATGAGCAATTCTCCGTGGCAGCACTAAGCAAAATTAAAATAAAATTTTACGCATGTATACAGACTTGCAAGGTATATTTAAAGTTTTTTTTTTAAGAACATAAAAGCTTTCTTTTTTATTTTTAATATACGTAATAATTAATCGTCATGAAATATGCACAGTCACCATACGTTATACTCTTTGGTCAAGGAAATGGTTTATAATAAAATATAAAATGCTTTAAGTTTGAATACATACTAATGCTCTTATTTGTAAACGTTTTTTTTTTGCAGAGAATATATATGATAAACAAAAATTATCATTAATATTTTTTTAGTTTTAGAAAATTTCTGGTGACTGCACTTGAAAACCACTGTGCTAAAGAATATAGCAGCAGAGAGTTGCATCAAATAGTAAATGTTTTGTGTAGGGAAAAAATTAATAGTATAGACAGATTTAGGAATAAAGATGGCAAAGTTATTGAAGGTGGCGAGTTGGCGAGTTGGGCTGAACCTTTTTGATATGTCTTGAACAATATGATGAAATTATTTAATTTATAAATAAATTAAATTTAATATAAATTAAATAAAAAAAATATATAAAAAATAATAATAAAAATAAAAAATAATAAAAATAATAATAATAATGTAAAAAAATTAAATAATTTAACATAATTTAATTAAATTTATATTACAATCCACACACAATCATGGAGAAACTTTCGAATCCATAAAAATGAACAGTGCAGAACATATTTCATCTGTTGTAATTTTCCAGACAAACTTCTTAGACTCTTCGAGGCATCGGAATGAATATAGAGGAAACATTTTTCCAACAAGATGGGCTAAGACAACACCACCTAGAGGAGAAGGCCCTACCACTCGGTGAAGCGATTCTGATGACGTCAATTTTAGACGACCCTGGCTAGTAGCGTCGCCTCCATCTTGCCTTTGTTAGTGTTTAGCTAGTTCGGCAAAACGTATGATTTAGTGTGGTTTGTTATTACGTTCATTGATTTTTTTTTAGCGAAATGCCATCGCGCTGCTGCGTTCCTCAGTGCAGGAACAATTACGATGGGGAACAAATATTCTCAGTTTTTAAATTTCCAGAAGATATCGATTTGCGACAGAAATGGATTCGTTCAATACCAAGGCAAAACTTCTGTCCAACGAAAGCATCCGAGGTAAGAAGAACTTTATTCTGTATTAATTCTGTTGTCATACTTATGAACTTCTAAAGTAAAAATTATCGTTTTAACTATTGTATGTTACGTTTATATAATATACATATATAATATCATTGATCTGTTATGGATTAATTTGACGTTATTTTTATTAAGTAAGAAACCTAATATGCTGGAATAAAAAATGTCGAATGTACATATGCTAAAATGCTTAAATAGAAAAGAATATTTCACAGTGACCAGACTTTTTGTTTAATAGATTACAGTAGTAAGTTAAGAAATTGGTACTTTTGTTGGGATAGTTTCAGGGTCAAATGTTATATCACTATATTTATTATTATAAGTTAATACGATAATTACATTTTGTTGGGATAGTTTCAGGGTCAAATGTTATATCACTATATTTATACATTATAAGTTAATACGATAATACTGTTAAACTTGAAATACATATGTAAGCCAAAGGCAAGATCATGGGAAAACCTACTTTTAAATATAAAATCTCTGCATAAGTATTAGAAATTATTTTGGTGTTATTACTAGTATACTTGGATACAAATTGGACCCATGTTCAAAGCCTAGAGATGGCTTTGTGAACATGTATTATTTTCCTGCTGAAGTTTTGCCTACCTCACACATCAGCTATTTAATAAAAGCAGGACAGGTAATGGTAAAAGTTCATTGTAGAAACTGTCGACTACAGTAAACTTCCTGACCAATCAATTCCTAATAACTTTCAGCATTAAATTAATCTGCATAATTGTATCTCTGAAATCAGGTCAAGTTATAGTGGATATTAAAGAATGGGTGGGCTACATCTAGCGTACATATGAATTAATAAATGAAAGGATATTTTGAAAAAGGATTTAATAGTAAAGTTAAAGAATTTTTTTACTTTCAAAGGAGTAATTAAAAGTGCATATATTTCCAATCACTCTCATTGTAAAATGAGATAGGTCAGGTATATTATAATAAAGGTATAACAGTCTACTGTCATATCTTTATTGCATGTGATTGCAGATTTTGTTTTAATTTTGTTACAAATGTATTCTATAATCATATTAGAGAATATTTGAGGGGATATCTGTCATTTCATCTATTATGTGAATATAAATATGTTAAACACCACAAATGCATACAATATTGTTTTCTAGTTAACTTCAAAGTTTATCCTCTGTACTGACCACTGGTTTGGATTTTACAACTGAAGAAATCCAAAAATTATCACAAAAATTTGAGGTTTTTTGATTTTACTGATATGTAATGGTAAAAGTTTATTGTAGAAACTGTTGACAACAGTAAACTTCGTGACCAATCAATTCCTAATACCTTTCAGCATTAATATGACAGTTGCTGTCTATGTAAACAAATTTATACCTAATGTACTGAAAATCGCAGTAAGACGAAATTGTCTGAAATAATATACTTATTACTGGAGTTGTTTTCAGGCTCAATTCCTGGACTGGAATATTTGAAACACTTAAGCATTCATTCATAAGAGTTTGTTTCAAATTATTTTCAGTTCAGTGTGATTTTTCGCATTCTATTTTATATTATCACCTTTTAATGGCATTACCAATAGTACTTTATGGTTAGTACTAGCAGTGGAATGCTATTAAATGGTTAGCATTATCTTTCAAGCTGAACTCTATATGATAAATGAAGGGCTAGAAATATTGAGAAAAACTAGCTTATTGGTAGAATAACTATAGCTGCACTCCTTGGGGGAATTAATATCTTCAACCATGGATTTTGATTGAAATCTTAAAAATACACTGATTGTAGAATTAGTTTGAACAAAATTATATTTTTTTCTTTCAAAGGAAAAATAGTTTTCAGTTCTGAATAAATTTCTTTCGTGTATGATAACTATTCTTGGTGTTTGGACTTTTGTTTTAGTGTTTATCATTCATCACAGGTTTTTTTTTTGTACATATTCTCAATATTTCTTTTGCTTACATAGGTGTGTGAACTCCACTTTGCACCATCTGATGTTAAAAGAGAAACCAGCATGTTTTTATACAATTTGATATTGTGTTAAAGTCAAAATGCTGATTGTCTAATTTCACACCTTAAAAATTACTCTTATGAGATTTAATATAATTAAAAAATTTATGTTTGGTAATCTCAATCATGTTAAAAATAACCACTGATATCAAATTTGTAAGTAAATATATTTTTAAGTAAATATTTTATTGAATCCAGAATCCAATGTCTTAATTTCACCCAATGCAGATAATTTATTTTAAACTGTTAAATAAAGATAATTAAATAAAGAAATTATTAATCTTCATTCATCTTTAATATCTGGAAAACAATTTCCACGGGCTTTGAGCCAGTAATTGAACATGGATCTTCTATAAAGCATGCTGTTTGATTTTTCTTATTACACGAGTCTTTGGATTGTCCATCTGCTCGTGTACTTGGTTAGTCTGCAAGTACCTGAAAGTACCTAATGTTAAAAAGTAGGTTAAGAAATATCAAATTTGGAGGGAGGTAAAAATAGCTGGTTGTCATTTTCATCAGCATGAAGCTTTTTTGAAAGTAATGATACACTGTAATGGAAAAGTCTCCACAACATCATAGACCCACCTTCAAATAATTATAGCCCAATAAATACAATGGTGGAAAACCCTTTGGAATGGTGTGCTATTGTTTCAACCATTGTTTTTTAGACACAAAAACTGGTTAACGTTATTGTCAAATGTTTTGCAATATTTTAGTGGAAATTTTATTGCATGCAAGCTGCAATAGCTATTTTCAGTTCCTTTAACTATATTTTGCTACTGTACAGGGTCTACTAGATTCATTTCATTTTTATTTTATTGATTTCATGTCTTTTGTGGCTA
Source organism: Ryuthela nishihirai (assembly GCA_038380435.1). Taxonomy (NCBI): domain Eukaryota; kingdom Metazoa; phylum Arthropoda; class Arachnida; order Araneae; family Heptathelidae; genus Ryuthela; species Ryuthela nishihirai. The sequence goes on along the minus strand of JAWZYU010000011.1, from coordinate 38,807,271 downwards.
AATCTATGATCAAAGGGAATCTCTAACTGCACTTGTCAGTAGGTTTTTTCTTAATATTGTGTTTAGTGTTACTTTTGAGTGATCTTTTGCCAATTCCACAACATTTTCACTTCCCACTATACTCTTATGGCCGGACCCCTGAAGATAAATTATACTTTTGGTTGTCTTTAAATTTTTTTATCAATGTATCAAATACTTGGGGTGGATGCTTTTGTTTGGACAGCTATTCAGTATGGATGCAGTATGTGACAGTATATGGTTTTCTTTCGAATCCATTTCATTGCTTCTGTTATACACGCATTTAGTGGGGTATGAAATTTATAATTTTCTGTTGGAACATATACCACCAGTTTCTGGATGAAATGATCAACTGAAACTCATTAAACTGCAAATAGAATTTTCTGAATATTATTTTTCCTTCCTTACTTTAAATTGAGAATATTATAAGCAGAAACCTTAAGTGTCAATCTTTGGTTTTTGTAAAAGCCATGGGAGATTTAGGAAGTTAATTTATTCCTTGATTTTCTTTAATATATATGCATATCTTGTGGCTTCTTCTGCCTTGCAAATGTAGGATTTTTTAAATTTCTAATAGTGATTGCCAATGGGTGTTTGATATGCCTATGAACTAGCCTGGTCAACAGATCAATACGGTTTTCTGTATCATTGGGGATGTCAGTTTCTGCTTGGAGGGAGATGATTGACTATGTTATTAGAAACCTTGTACTGGTTCTGATACATATTTTCTTCTTCCAAGTTCTTTGTTAATAATTGGTTTCACACTGATAGTGAGTTCAAGTAATATTAAAATTTTAGTGTAAGGATATCTGTTTATAAAGGAAATATACCCTGTTGCTCTTAGCATTTGAAAGCATCTTCACCAGATATGGCAGTTAAGATATGCATAATAGTTAATGACTTAAATTTAAAAAACTCTGCAGAAGGTCAAGATTAGAATAATGTTTTTATTTAATATGTTTCCAGGCATGTTAAGTATATGCTCTTTACAAAATAGCAAAACATTTTTTTCTGTTCTGTATATTTTTGACCCCATACAAATTTAAAGTTATTTTGTCGACTTGCCTTTGGGAAGGAATCCTATTAAGAACCTACTGGTGTAGTTTATTTTTGCCACTTCATCAACCTTTATGTAAATGACATCTAGATATTTTTTTTAATTCTTCAATTTGATTTGCACATTTGGAATATACTGAATCATTTGAAACAGCTTGACCTCTATAAAAATATAAGAAAATTTTAGATGCTAATTCTATCTATTCAATGTTAGTAAAATGTTCAATAGTTGATATATATTGCTTGTAGTACTTTATTTTTACTTAATTCAAGTTTTGCAATGTCATTAAATCTGAGTTGCTGATGATGCTACAATTCTACTAATTATATATATAGCTGTAAATTTTGCAAGTTAAATCTTTTTTTATTACATGTATGTACAAATATATTATCATAAATATTTTCAATTCTGTGTTATAAAAGTCTGTGTTTGCTGCCATGAAACTACCCCATATACACTCTGTTAATTATGACCAATCAATCCCATGTTATGTCAATGGAAAGATAATTTAAAAGCTCTGTAATTTCTAAAATAAACATTTCATGGGAAAATATGACTGAATATATATAAGTTAAAAATCTATCTTAATTTTCTATATTCCAATAATATTCATTTAGTATTTAAAGAGGCTTCGCTTGGTTACTAACCTGGGTTCGAGCCCTAGGTAAGGCATGGTTGTTCGTGTTGTTTCTCTGCCGGGTTTCCGCCATCCTCACAGACCTACTATGGCATATAAACTTACAGGCTCATGTCAGACCTCTGTTGTAAGCAGCTGTTTGAAGGGGTATTTTATTATATATCAACATCTTAAACAGTAATGAGCATTCTGCAGAGTTGGTGAAAATTTAAATAATTGTTACATTTTCTGCTTAAAACTATGCTAATAAAATTTAATATGGGATACTGTTTTGAGATTAACTTATTTCAACTACTTCCCAGATCAATATTTTAAAACAGCCATTGTTCATATTAAATATCCCAGTTTTCATAATTCTTTGATTTTTAATGAACATAGATTTAGATAAATTTGATTGAGATCTTTAATTGATCTTCATTTCATTTTTTTTTCATAAAAGCTCATTTTAAAAGTTACAAAGGTTTGAAATTAGCTTTCCATTGACATAACATGGAATTAGGTTTCATAATTACTGAGTGTATATGGATATTTCAATGTGACCTGTACATTGACCCCTCATTGTATTTTATATTTCTGTTGTATTTTGAATCTGTTCAAACCTTTTGACCACATGTATTTAGATGTTGCTTTCATGTTTCTTCAGAATTTTTTTTCCTATTATTAAAGTTTATTATGATAGCAAAAAGGATAAAAATTTCTATGTTATGTGAAGAAATTAGTTTTAATATGCATTAGGGTGAAAAAGTTTGGGAAAGCAATTTTTCTTTTTATTTAAAAGTCATAGTTGTCCTAGAAACAGTTTTTATTAATGTGATGCATTTTAAAAATAGCTTTCATTATTAAACTATTTTAAAAAAAAGAGTTCAACTGGGATGAATGGAATATCATAAAATTTTCCTTTTCCATTTAAATAGTATTGCACAATATTAAGTTCCTTCATATTGCTTAAAAATTCTCCCATATGATTGGTGAATTTTCCTGTTTTAATTGCACAATTTTCTTAAAAATAAAGTAAACAATGAAATATTTGTTTCATTGTAATGTGTATCCTATATATATTTGTTTTCTCATATTGTAAATAAAAGTATTTTTAATGTGGAATTTGTTGGTTGTTTTTCTTAAAATATGCAATATTGAAACATACTGTTTTCATTAAATAATGTTTTCGACCTCATATATATATACATACATATTTGTGAAAAAAATAGATATCTGTGGTATTTTGTAACAAGTAGTTTTTTTCTAAATATATTTCGCACTTCTAGAATCCTTTAAGAGTGAAAATTTAGTACTTGTTCAATACATTAATCGATCGTTTGCAAAATTCGTTAAAAGTTTTGAAATTTCCGAACATTTAAAGAGTGTTATTATCTAAATAATAATTTAAAGCTATCTGTATAATCGGAAACGGTAATTAATGGTTTATCAATACTAATCAAAGCAAAAAAAAAGTTATCTCTAAAAAAAAAATTAGAAAAAAGTGGGATTTTTTTTTTATTATATGAAAACAAATTATTTTAATGATTTATTAGTGAATATTCAAAATCTAAATGGGAAGTTCTATGAACAAGGATAAGCTATCTCTCAATCTATTCTGCCGGCAGTCCGGTCTAGTAAAGCTGACGTCACAAATCAGTGGTACGGCCTTCTCCTCTAGGTGGTGTTGGCTAAGACCACATACGACAAATGATGCGTTTGCTAAACGGACAATTTTAGTGATAGAGTCATCATCTGTAATTAATATACTGAACGATTTGGAATTAAATGGTCATGGCCACCTTACTCTCCGGATTTAAATCGTTGCGATTATTTTTATGGTGATTCTTGAAAGAATGTCTTCAGGAATATTCCGCACACGGTTGAAGAATTGAAGACAGAAATCACAGCTGCTATGGAAGTCATCACTAAATAAATACTGGCTGCAACTATGGAAAATTTCTGTCGATCTCTGCAAATTTCGCTGGATGCACAAAAAACGCATATTGGAAATTTTTATACATTAATAAAATCTTACATACTTTCATTACTTTTTTTTTGGTGTCGGAATCAATGCTATAAATGCTATAAATATAAGGCATTTCGAACTTGACAGATCTTTTTCCTTTTTCTGGTGACTGTGTATATAATTTGCCACGAAGATCTAACCACGAAAAATTATCTGTGTACCTATCTCTCTGTATATAACTGCGTAGAGATGGCAAACTTCGAAGCAGAAAAAAGTTGCAGCTTATGCCAACAAATCTGAAAGTGGAAAACCGAAAAAGGAACAGAGTTATTCCGAAGTAATGGGAACAAACAAAAAGAAAATCCCACGAAGGAAAAAATCGCTGAAGAAGCAATAGACATCGGGTCAGCTTCAAAGTGAATTGGTCAGAGAGTGATTAATAAATGAATAAAATAAATACACCCTCAAGCAGCTGCTTGCAACAGAGGTCTGACAGGAGACTGTCAGTTTAATACGCCATAGTAGAAAGTCTGTGAGGAAGGCGAAACCTCAGGAGAAAAACTGCACAAACATACATTCCTTATCCGGGGCTCGAACCCAGATTGCAATCACAAATTTTTTATGATGTTAGAAATACAGTCGGAAAAGTTATGATGTAGAGAATGAATTACCCTACCGAGGAAGAAGTGTCAGAATGTTCTGGAAAATCTCAGGCTGGTGGGGGTCGAACATTTTCTCAAGGGTCTGTTAGTGCAATATGAGAGAGGCGAGACCTCAACAAAAAGACAACATCGTTGCCTTCTTCCGAGATTTGAAAATGGGGCATTTGCTCTGCAGTGAATTATGATAATCACTATTACACACTTATGACTCTTTTTTATGCAAATCACACGAAACAATTGCCTCGAACTACACACAGTTACACCCGTTTATCACCATTGAACGCAGTATCGGATTAACGCACAGTCCACTTAGGTCTTGGCTTAGCGAATCGATCATATAGGTGTTCATCGAAAATCCACCTATGTATTATTTTACAAATCTCATGATTTTGTACAACATCAGGAGGGCTCAAAAAAGTGAAAAAGTCCTAGTCCTTCTTGCCTCATTCCGATACTGGTTAGTAACAAGGCCACAACTACTGCATTAACTCGAATGCAAGTCGATTCCGTCTTTTTGATTCTTTCTGAATTTTAAATTTTCTATACACTAATTTTAACCGGAAATGAAGCTGATCTGTGACTTTACTTTTTATCCATCCTCGTCTTTCCACGAGATCATCAACCTTTCTCGTCTACTTAAAAAGCACTCATCAATCGCATATTGATCTGATCTTTCGTATATTCTTTTATTCACTAATTTATATGATCTTATGCTTTTTAAATCGGAATCAGGAAAAAACGCGTAAACGCAAAACTTGGAAAAATTCCATCATTGTAAGAAACAAAAAACATTTGAATAATCTGAGAGCAAAAAACGTTCGACTGAATAATTTTTATTTCTGGCTTCTGTTATACACTGAGGAATGATAATATATTCCATTCATCAAATTTCAATATGCTAACATTCACGGTATGTTGAATTGCAATTTTAATTCTAATTCGTTTTTTAGTGGGGACAATTCAAATCAAAATAGCAGATCTTAAAAGAATGCTTCGTGTTGGAAATGCACCATTACTAATTCGACACATTTGAATTTGAAGCTGAAAAAATATTTAGAAGCGAGTAATTACTTTTGGAAAATAGTGCATACGGCTATTTTTCAAAAACTTTCGTCATATCTTCTTAATAGCTCAAGAATCCGTGTTCGAATCTAAGAATTGGGTGGATGAATTTTTAAAACTGTTCGAATTTTTTTTTATCACCTTTAAATCATGTAAAGTGCATAAGAGGCTAATTGTTAAAGTTGACGGAAAGAATCTGTTCGCTTAAAGGTATCTTCAGTCAATCGGTACACATTGATACCAAGTGAGATAACTTGGCGTCATCATTAAAAGAACAATTGTGATGATGACGACAATTTTTTTAGTTAATGAGAGTTTAAACTCTGAGAATTTGGGCTCTCTCTCTGAGAACTCTGAATAATACCAGGGAAACCTGAAAATACCTCTGAATAATACCCCCTGAAAGAGGTATTAATACCCCTGAAAATAAAATAAATACACCCTCAAGCAGCTGCTTGCAACAGAGGTCTGACAGGAGACTTCAGTTTAATACGCCATTTTCAGGGGTAATTTTCAGGGGTATTATTCAGAGGAATAATACCTCTGAATAATACCCCTGAAACTCTGAGAACTCTGAATAATACCAGGGGCGAAATAAGCAAGCCACAGGCTCTGGAGCAGGATACTTTTTCAGGCACCCAAATTCTTCAACAGCAGTAATTTTGCATATGCTAAGATTTCAGTGAACGTTCTAATGATCGAGTGATTAGTGCATTTGACTACTTATTTCAGGGTTGAAGCCCCAGGTAAGGATGAATTTTCATGTGATCCTCCTAACTGCTGGATTCTCACTTTATTCATGGATCATCTCTATGGCGTATTGAACTGACAGGCTCCTATTGGATTTTTGTAGTAAGCATCTGTTTGAGGGGTATTTTTTTTCCAAGTTGTCAATTATATAATACTCATTATTTAGAACAATTTTTTTTCAATATCATTAATCCAAAGCCAGTGTTGGCTTAACTATAGATATATATTTATTATGTGGCAAAAAACTGTTTATTTTGTGGCAAGAAATACGTATTGCAGCTTCATTTTCGCCTCCCTTTTGATATTCATCATCGCGCGCCCCTTTTGATTTTCATCATCGCGCTCCCCCTTTTTACATTCGAGAAATCCTCACTCCTCCCCATCTCTCATTTATCATCAACCAATCCCTCCATTAACAAAAATTTCAATTCATAATTAAAAATTAAATGCCAAAATCTCACATCCTCGCCCCTCCCCCTTTGGAATGCCTTAATTCCTTCCTAGCTAGGTGCACCTGCAGTTTGGAAACTCCTGGTTTAGATGCAGTTTTTGAAGATTGAATGTGAAGTAAAATATACTGAAAACATTACGTGAATTAAGTACCATAAAATTATGGTTTTAACGATTTAATGGTGGAAAATGCATATTTTTTATAAGGTTAACCGAATGCCAAAAGTCCTCAATAACTGTGGTGTTATTTTTTTTATCAACTTCCTTTACATGAAACTAAAAACCGCAAATACTTTCATACAATCGAAACCATATGCATATAAAAAATGCAAAAATGGCATTTCCCACTATTTAAATGAATAAAGTAAAGAAAGGAAAGATAGTGTATTGAAGAACAAAGGGATAGAGATATTGAACTCAAGGAATAATATGAAAGAGATTTGCCCAGAGAGCAAATACTGTTAATATTCCAATCTTGTCTTTAACAATTTCCCATCCAGTTTGACTTATATTCAACTAACAATTTCCGTTAAGAAAAATGTTTCATGAAAAATCGATCAGGATCCTCTCACCAGGCCCTGGGTCCTGGGGCAATACCCGACTACCCCGATCATTGTACTGAAGTGGTGGCTTTTAAGATGTAAAATAAATCTCTGACTTAAATAATAATTTCAGTTAGAGCAAAAGAACTGGAAAAATATTTTTTTTTAAATAGAAAACAGCATTTGAGTTATTTCCTTTGTAACCCCTGCATTCGGTATCTGTTCCTCATATTGTTTCTCCTTCCATTTTTTTGGGGATATTTCACCATTTTCTTTAGCATTCACCTCACGGTTTTTCAGGTTAATAAAAAACATCACATCCTTTTTTTTATTAGTAGGAAAATGCTGGAAGTGTTTCTGCACTGCTGATTTCTGACCTACAATTCTAATTCTTCTTGATAGAAACACAACCACAACAACGTTTTTCTATCGTCAGAAATAGTGGTGAGGGGGGAAAAAAAGCCCTAACACTCAACGCAGTGAGAAATAACTGAAATCAGAAAAAACATGCGTTGAGTGTTTTTTTATTGACATGAGCAAAAAAAAGAAGTCTTCAGAAAAATATGCAGGAAGAATTACTGCTCTGTGAAACGAGTAGGATCGCATGCGGCATAAGAAGGCCCATTGCAGGTCCCAAATTACCGGGTTCTAAGTTGATAGGTGTGATGTGCCATGAGCCGTAAACACTTCAACCAATGACGAGGAAAGCGCAGTCTTTGGACCGCGGTCATTGGGCGTTAGGTGTGGCTAGAGAGGCCAGAGCAGGGGTTAGAAGGTCCCTGCTGTCGACGCACGGCAGCAGGAGAATTGAGGGCTGGGGTGGGCCACTCATTAGACTGGAACCGGGAAGTTTAGGGATGGTCAGAGAATGGATGGAGGGTTGGGACTGTAACGATTTCTTCTCCGCTAAAGGAAAGAGGTGAGGATTTAAGGATGCGAAGAAATACGTGTTGCAGCTTGATCACTTCTTCAAGATAGAGAAAACGAAGAAATGGTTTCATGCTTCTAGAGACAAAGAATGTTAAAGAAACCAAACCGCAAATTTCCGTATAGCGAGAATGTTTTATAGCTAGTTACAAAGGAATAATACCAATCTCTTTTTTCTTACCAAAAGATGTAATATGATGATGATGATAATTTAATGAATGACTACGGAAATAGGTTTAAGAAAAGTTGTTTTTAACTCTATGTTTACTTTTGTGTTGTTATTTTTCTAACATTGTAAATTAGATTCATAAATTTCTTAATTCGATTACTTTTCATTCGCCCGTTCTTAATTCTTTTATTTTTTCCCCCTTTTCCCATCTTGCTTGTCTGTCACTTTGAGATTCAACCAACTTTGTGGTTTTCTGTACTTCTTTCTAAGAATATTTTCTGTCTTAATTTTCCTGTGTTTTCCTTCCCCTTTATTTGAAGTTTTCCCTTTATTTTAGTTATGACCAAAAAGAGATCATGCCATCCTGAAAGTCAAACCCGGAACCCAGCAGTTGCAGAGAACACCGTTCCACAGTTGCAATGTCACCGGGAATCAAGACAATACTCCAAGCCACTGAGGTTATATCTAGCTTTACACCATAAGCACTGACTATGGGATGACAGACAGCATGGTTACTCACCCTTCCGATTTCAACCAGGAGTGGATCGGGAGGGGAGGAGTTGTTCCATTCCAAAACAGAACACAAAAAAAAAAATATTTTGGTAAAAAGTCTTACATTTGAATAAAGATTGGTGTTGCCTTACTGCTAAGGTTTCGCTTTATTCAGATCTACTCTTTGTTATATTATTACACTGTGAGACGTTCGTAACAAAATTAATTTGATCTGAAACATAGGACAGAGTCTTTGAAACTACTCCCATCTTGTATAGACTTTCTCACACAAGAATATGCCTTACTTGACCGAAGTGATGTATAACTGACGGTTGCCTCAGTTACAACTAAAATAACACACAAAGGTTTGCCTGCACTATGACACTTAAGGCCGAATATTCTTATTTTTTTTATCATTTTGCAAATCTATAAAATGAAAATTTTATATACGTTTTAGGTATACCATTGAATATCACCTTTAAATTGAAGAAGAGAAATGTTTTAACCTTATTTTCACCTGACATTTCCGCTGCAAAATATAATTAACAATAAATATATACTCTACCCGCTAAAAGTAAATTACGTAAAGTATTTTGGAATAAGGTTTTATTCATGTGAGTGTGAAAATTGTTATTGTGATGAGTAATTCTTGCTCCCCCCCCCTCAAATTCGACGGTCGGCTATATGGCTGAGTTGTCATTTATTGACTGCATGCTAAAGTGTATTGAATATTAATAATCGAAACAAAACGTTCAGATTTCTTTCTAAAAATAGATGTGAATAAAGCAATGTTTTGAAATGTTAAATCCATTTTAATTCCTTTGCATTACCTAGTTTCAGAAACTATTCTGTAACAATTGATAATATTCTACTGGTTTCCATAAATTAAGGAACAACCCTATGTTATGTCAATGGGAAGATTTAACAACAGCAGTCTTAAGAAACTTATACAAAACTGAAGAATAGTGAAAGAATTCTTTATACAAAGTTCTAAAATACAAACTTATTTTATTAAACACTTTAATGCAATATTTATCACTAAGTTTTAATTAACTTCTGAAGTCAATTTTTATGGCTGGCATTGTTATCGCTAAATATTCAAACTTCCATAACTCATTAAATACTGAACGAATATTGTTGAAAATCGAGATATTGATTTATTCGATTGAGATCTTTATCTGCAATCACATTTTTCAAAGCAAAGAAGCTTATTTTAGAAGTTATAGAGCTTTGACGTTAGCTTCCCATTGACTTAACATAGGGATTTTCCTTAATTTATGGAAACCAGTGTAGTTGGTTGGGTTGTTTTACCTCTGAGCGGCACTTTTTTGCACACCATGGGCTAAATGGCCAGGTTACATGGACCCCGAATGCTCACAGAAGGTTGGGGGAGGGGACCCACTGGAACAGCTGTTAGGAAACAGATGGTAGCCTCCCGTCAAGGCCATCCAACGTGTTCTTTAACGTGCACAGGGTATGGCTCTCCCGCACACGGGGCCACGGCTTAACGTCCCATCCGACGGACGGCGGCCTTTCCAAGCCCATCGGTGTCCCCTACTGACCGTGGGCAGGGCGGGGAAATTTTGCGGAGATAAATCTCAACGCTGACCCAGCTGGGACTCGAACCTGGGAACTACAGATTACGAGCCTGGTGCGCTACCGACTGAGCCGCCACCCCCGCCCCTCCAAACCAGTGTAGTAATCAAACATGACACTCGTGTTTGGTTGGTTTTCCGTAGTCCTTTCATTCGTATACAACAAAACACTCTCGATAACTAAATTCTGTAAATTTCTTTCTTTTGTTAGCAGCTGTATATTCAAATGGTAAATAATCGTTATCTCTTCGGCATTGCTTCATTTCCAGACCATCATTCCTACCCCTATTGCACCTTGAACGAGACATCGGACTTGAACGTTTTTAACATTTCTGAATCCTACGGCTCGAAATAGCCCTATTCATCATCTTTAGCACTCCAGCAACGTTATATAAAAATTCGACCCTTGACTTCGAAGAGCCTATTGCATCCAAAATTTAACTTTGCGGAAACAACGCCAGGCACCAATTTTTAGCTCTCTAGCACTGATATATCAAAATTTGGTCTTTAACCTCGAAAGCAATCGCATCCAAAATGTTACACCCTTTCTGAAATACACTACCGAAAATACTTCAAAACAATAATTTTTATCTCTCTAGCAATAGTAGATCCATATTTAATCTTTGAAGGACACCCAGGAGTCGAAACTTGGTAACGTTTCCAAGATCTACAGCATGAAACACACTAGACAACAATTGTTTAACCTCTACGTGACCTCGATTTCCTCTTAAAGGATATATCGGAGGTCAAATTTCGGGTTTTTTTTCTGAGATATATAACCCGGCTTATTCCTACGCATAAATTTTAAGAGCTCTGCTGTTTCTTCGTCATATTTAGAATTGTCGTGATCCCCTATCGGTCACTCACAATCGTCTATATATGTATATTAGACAAATAAAACCATTTAAGGTTCATCTGAAACCCTCGGATATTCATGAAAATTTATTCAGTTAGAAGTCAATGTTTAATAACACAGTGAAATATTTTTCCTTATGATTTATTGGTTTTTAAAAAAATTCTTGAAAACTGCATAAAATAGATGTATGTTTAATAATTTTTCGCTTCCATTCCAGTTGTTTTTTCAAATGAAGGGGCGGGGAGGGGAAACATGCTCTCTCAAATCTGGCCACGGTTAGGGACACTAAAGAGATTAAACCTCCTTCTTTAGAAATTCCACGGAAACCTCAGGGTTGGGTTGTTTTACCTCTGAGCGGCACTTTTTTGCACACCATGGGCTAAATGGCCAGGTCACATGGATCCCGAAGGCTCAGAGAAGGTTGGGGGAGGGGACCCACTGGAACAGCTGTTGGGAGACAGATGGTAGCCTCCCGTCAAGGCCAACCACCGTGTTCTTTAACGTGCATAGGGTATGGCTCTCCCGCACACGGGGCCACGGCTTAACGTCCCATCCGACGGACGGCGGCCTTTCCAAGCCCATCGGTGTCCCCTACTGACCGTGGGCAGGGCGGCGAATTTTGCGGAGATAAATCTGAACGCTGACCCAGCTGGAACTCGAACCTGGGAACTACAGATTATGAGCCTGGCGCGCTACCGACTGAGCCACCCCCGCCCACGGAAACCTCAGAGATGAAATAATAGACTAAAGTTGATTTCTTCAAAACACCCAAACGCTTATGACAGGTCCTTTCTCCCCTCTTAAGCAGCAAGAATGTCAATTTTAAATTTCAAGATTCCAATCGCTACAGAACGAGACTTGTGTTGGCACCCAACAGACACTTACTCTCTTGTACAGTGGAGCATCGAGTGTCACCATTTAATCCAAATTCTGTGAATGTGTGAGATACACTGACATTAAGAGTGGAGCTCAGTTCAGATTAAAATATAGCCTTAATTTAAGGCCATAATTATAAAGTATATTGTTTATCAAAAAAGGTATCATCCGTATTCTACAAACCACTTCGCGTCCCATAGTTTCTCAGCCACGTCTTAAATAACATTTCAAAACTCTTTCTTAATCATCTCCCCAATTCACTTCTCTTTTTAACGATTCAGACCCACTTCACCTCTGCATTCCTCAGTTACCCCTCTTAACCCATGTAAGGCGTGCAAAGCAATGGTGAGCCCTAAATTAATGCCTGCTCCTCTTGTCAAGATTTTGCGTGATTCTCCACAATAACTGCCATCCTGATGAGCTCACAACCACCGTACCTTCGGCTTACTGCTAACGAGGTAATAACCCACGGTAAAAATGCACATTCATTCTGAAACCTCAAGAGGCAAAAAAAGCTTCTTTTCGGAATAATGTCAAACCCGTCAATGGATAATATGTTTTCACAAAGTTGGCCTAATGTTAAACTGAAACCCTGTAATTAGCGTTGTTTTAGTGGACTTTGGTAATAGACTTACTTGACCCGTAGACCCTACAGCATTCGTCACGCGAGGACACGGCACGATACGTTTCGCCAGGTGTGACCCCGGACGTGGAGAAGGGAGGGTGAGGGTTGGGGGATGCTCCGATGCTTCGCAGCATACACCTCTTCTCATTATACCCGGTCACGCCTCTCCTTTGGTAATGTGGCCGCTGTCTGCCTTTCAGCAACCTCACAGCCTCCGTGGGACGAAACAAGGCCTTACTCACTCCTGGCTCCTGCCCCGACGATATTCTCCCTCTAGGAGCATCAGCTGGTAGCGAACAATGAGTAGAGGACCCTAATGCCCTGACTCTAAAATGCAAACAATGACTCTAGTGGGGTTGATGGGCCAAATGTGGCATATGCGCATTTCGCATTCAGTTAGCGGCATACCGTATTCACCTTAGCATTGAAATGAGTCTAAGAATCATAATTATTCATCGTCCACGGATGTTTGCTCTTTATGTGTTATATAGCCCAACTGATATAGACAACATTGGAAGAAACGAGTTTTTTTAAATAAGATTTACTAACTTTGTCCTTCACTGAATTCTTCCTATTGTTTTCAGTGTCGTTCTTATTGTGAAAGATGTAGTTAATGCGTTTTATGTTTGTAGATTTATTCCTAGTGCAAGTCATTGCTTTTCGGGTTGTAATTTTATTCACCATCTCTCTCTCACATGTCAATTCGGCATAACCTATCTTGAATATGTCTCCTTTTCTTTCACTAGAGTTTACTATCGACCTCTTCATATTAAGTTCGATGTTGCTATTTGCAAGATTCTTCTGATATTCCCTTCCTGGGAATCAGCAGCAATTCTTTGTTCTTATTCATCTTAAGTGTTCTAAAAATAGTTGTCTTTTACAGTTATCTGAATTCTTCCCTCTCATAACTCCCCCGCCCTGCCCACGGTCAGTAGGGGACACCGATGGGCTTGGAAAGTCCGCCGTCCGTCGGATGGGACGTTAAGCCGTGGCCCCGTGTGTGGGAGAGCCATACCCTGTGCACGTTAAATAACACGCTGGATGGCCTTGACGGGAGGCTACCATCTGTCTCCCAACAGCTGTTCCAGTGAGTCCCCTTCCCCAACCTTCTCTGAGCCTTCGGAGTCCATGTGACCTGGTCATTTAGCCCATGGTGTGCAAAAAAGTGCCGCTCAGAGGTAAAACAACAACAACAACATCCCTCTCATAACTCTGTTCACAGGTTTTGACACACCAACTACCCTAATCGTTTCTTAATTCGGAAAGTAACGTATTCAAAGTTCTCCCGGAATTAATGAGGACATTAAAAACAAAATTATATTTCGAGGATTCTGGAATAGGATTGGGCAATCTCTTTTTTTTTTTTACCAAAAATGATATTTGTTGAGATTGATAGCATTTTAAGAAATTAAGTCACACATTCGGAGGTTTCCAGGACAAAATCTGCCAATTAAAAAGCAACACAATTCACCATTTAATGCAGCGACGAACATGCAGCTTGCCGTAAAAGACAGAGAAACTCACCAAGTTTCGTTGGTAGCAGTGTGGTATCACTGTCATGCATTTTGGGGGCGCGGCATTTTGTTTTTCCAATGCTCCTTTTCCTGAATATTGGATTGGAAGGGGATGTCTCATAGAATAGCATCCTAGATCCCTGGATTTAAGCTCTCTCGATTTCCTTCTTTGAAGATACATTAAAGACACTGTCCACCAAACTCCAGTAACGGATTTGGTGAACTTGAGTCACCGGATCACCGCAGCTTGGGCAACAATCACTCTGTAGATGCTTAAAAATTCTTGTCGAGAAGAGGAGTACTGTTTAGATATCTGTCGTGCCGCTAAGGGCGCTCATGTAGAAATTTATCGACGTTCACTAAAACTTGGTGAGTTTCTCCCTTTTTCACCTTAAGTTGTTAAACAGTAAATTCTGTTACTCTTTTATTGGTAGATTTTGTCCCGGACACCCTATATTTGCTTTGTAAAATAAAATACAGAAAGAGTTAAAACAAGGTTGGATTGGGCTGTTTTACATCTGAGCGGCACTTTTGATATAGGTGCAAAAAAGTGCCGCTCAGAGGTAAAACAACCCAACCCAACCCTTTTGACATAGAATGGGCTAAATGGCTAGGTTACAAGGATCCCCAGGACTCAGAGAAGGTTGGGGAAAGGGTACCCACTGGACAGCTGTTAAAGGATGGTAGCCTCTCCTCAATGCACACGGGGCAATGACTTAACGTCCCATCCGACGGACGGAAGCCTTTCTAAGCCTAGCAGTGTCTCCTACTGACCGAGAGCAAGACGGGAGTTTTTTACGGAGATATGTTAAAACAAATATATGTATTAAACAAATATATAAACAAATATATGCAAAAATATACAAATACATGTATTTCATTTTTATAACTGAACAAAGAGACCCGGGTTCGAATCATGGGAAAATTCTCTGAGATTTGCAATGTCTTCCTACAG
The DNA here is from genome assembly GCA_038380435.1 of Ryuthela nishihirai. Lineage (NCBI taxonomy): Eukaryota > Metazoa > Arthropoda > Arachnida > Araneae > Heptathelidae > Ryuthela > Ryuthela nishihirai. The sequence continues at coordinate 38,792,139 of JAWZYU010000011.1, read as the reverse complement.
TTGTTTTGTTCCCATCACAGAGCGTATATAACAGTTCCTCTCAGACCTCCATGGCATATGAGCTACCTGAGAAGAATTTTATTATTTCATATTATTTTTATCACAAGAAACAAACTTTTAAATTCTGAGCATTCAAGGTTTGTTTACTTACTTAATCCGTCATTGATCACAGCAATATCTAGTAGAAAGTATTAACAAATGTTTCAGACTACTTATAATCGAACTGACGTTATGATTCGTGACCCCATTAAACGAAAGGTTCGGAAGTTTGTGTGTAACAAGTTATAAACAGTAACTGAAAGATAAAGGTTAAGAATCCTTGAATGCGGAAAAATTATTTCACAATCACACTCTATGAGAGACTGAGAATTCAAGCCGTTAAGTTGAAATTTTATATTTGATCGTATTTCATTTGTGACTAGTGGACGTGAATTTGAATGGTTTTTTTCTTTTTATCTGTAAGTAGTACTTTGTTTTTGGCACACAATGGTTTAAATGGCCATTTCCTAAAGATCCCAAAAGATCAGAGAAAGTTCAGGAAATAAATCCTTTGAATACTTGATAGGATGCATATGGAAACCTCCTATCAATGCCAGAAAAGAGAAATTAAATAAAAAAATGGTGCAGGCAGAGAATGAACCATTGCGGTTTCAACAAGGTAGAAGGATAAATATTAATATGTTCAACTTCAAAAATATAGTAGCTTCAAATACGTTGCTAATGTTAAAGGAAAAACATGTAGGCTCAGAGAAGGTTGGGGGAGGGGACCCACTGGAACAGCTGTTGGGAGACAGATGGTAGCCTCCCGTCAAGGCCATCCAGCGTGTTCTTTAACGTGCACAGGGTATGACTCTCCCGCACACGGAGCCACGGCTTAACGTCCCATCCGACGGGCGGCGGCCTTTTCGCCCATCGATGTCCCCTACTGACCGTGGGCAGGGAGGGGAAATTTTGCGGAGATAAATCTCAACGCTGACCCAGCTGGGACTCGAACCTGGGAACTACAGATTACGAGCCTGGCGCGCTACCGACTGAGCCACCCCTGCCCCAGGTGTGCGTTTGGATAATTCAAACCAATCATAAAGCGGGTAATACCCACAATAGGTGTTATGTGTGTCAGCTACTGTAGCCTAGTCGTGCATCATATGTTGAATGGATTTTGCACAAACCTTCGTAGCTGGTCCATCGTTGTATAACGGCGTCATCATCTGCTTGTGACCCTCCATTTCAATGCTACGAGGGGAAAAGCGGCGCTAACCTCAAACATCAACGACCCAGTTACGTCCACCATTTTACTGGCAACCGCAAGTTTTGCCGGTTTTGAAGTAGTCCTAGTACACATCTGCAATGGTCGCGCACTGAAAATCCAGACATTCCGCAGTCGCAGGTATGAAATACCCCATCTTTTTTGTACCAACGATGTGCCCACGATAGAACTCGCTCAGGTCGTCATGTTTACCTCTCACAGCAGTCGCAGGTACGATATTCAGCAGGTAGGTATCTGATCCATTTATAGCCAGCAAGGGGTTCCGATTGGCCGCATTATTGTGGCAGAGTAGGGCAAGTTTATGTATGGGTGTGTTGTGCAATATAAATTGTGCTTTCAATTTATATGCTAACATTAGCTTATAATGTAAAGATAATTAATCAATAAGAAATACATATTCTGTGAACTGATTCTGTTCTCTGCCACTCAAATTGGGGTGGGGTGGGGAGTGACTGAGTCGGTAGCGCGCCAGGCTCGTAATCTGTAGTTTCCAGGTTCGAGTCCCCGCTGCGTAAGCGTTGAGATTTATCTCCGCTAAATTCCCCGCCCTGCCCACGGTCAGTAGGGGACACCGATGTGCTTGGAAAGGCTGCCGTCCGTCGGATTGGACGTTAAGCCGTGGCTCCGTCCGTCAGATTGGACGTTTAGCCGTATGCGGGAGAGCCATACCCTGTGCACTTTAAAGAATACGCTGGATGGCCTTGACGGGAGGCTACTATCTGTCTCCTAACAACTGTTCCAGTGGGTCCCCTCCCCCAACCTTCTCTGAGCCTTCGGGGTCCATGTGACCTGGCCATTTAGCCCATGGTGTGCAAAAAAAGTGCCACTCAGAGGTAAAACAACCCAACCCACTCAAATTTAGACAAAAATTATTTCTTTTATTACACCTTAGACCCTTCCCCCTCCCCCGGCAAAATTTTAGACTGACGAAATCCTCCTGTATATTTATTAGGTTCTCATCGGAATTTTGGAATTTTGTTTTATATACCATATATTTTTAATTCATGTCCGCCATCTATACAATCTGAACTCTCATCGTCCCACAAAACAAATCGAGGTAAGGATAGTCTCTGCCACTGAGAATGCAATAATATAATGAACCTAATAAGATCCATAATGGAATTAAATGAAAGGATATCTTTCCAACTCTGCGGTGTGAAAAACTGGAATTTTATTAACTTTAATCATTTAGATACGCAACCGAAACAGAAAAGTCGATATTAGATCAAATTTCCTTCCTTTTTTTTTAATTTTTATTTTTATCTCCACCCATTTAATATAGAAGAGTTTGAATAGTTCCAGTAATAGCCTCTCATTATCAATTAAGTGCTGTACTTTAATATTAAAAATTTGCTATCTAATTTGCAAAGAATTTTTTGCGATGTTTCTTTATACGTGTTGAAATTACACATCATATTACTTGTACAATGGAGAGAAAAAAAAAGTATCATCTCTAACAAATATGTCGTCCAGTCTCCTCTGTGTACCAATTGTGAGAGTTGCCACTGTCCCCAATATAACCATGGATTCAACTCACGTCCAGTTTCAGTCATTACAGCAGATGAATTCTTTATTTACAGTTAGCGGCACATCTGCTAGATTACACGTCTGGGTCAATAAATATAATTACATTCACGCTTTATTACTTGTATATTTCGACGCATTAGGACAACTGAATATTATGCGATTTGCGTTAATTGCTACGTCGCTGTAGTCCAGGGTTGAAGCAGAGCGTCTCTTCCATAACGAAGTTTCTTTGCACATGTTTTCAACACATTCGTGTGCTTCTAAATCCTCCAAAGGCTTCTTCTTCGGCTAGAAATGATGAAGATGAAAGAACTTAATTTCTCAATTATAAATGCATTTCTGAAAGCAAAATTGCTACTACGAGTCACGTTCAGAGAAAGAAATTAATTTCAAAGGTCCCTAGTTAATAATAATGGAATGAGGGAAATATGGAAGAATTATGAGTGAGTGGGATTAATAAAGATAAAATTTAAGTACTTTTACTTTTAATGAGGATTTTGAATTTATAGCGATTATAAGAATTCTTTTTCTCTAGCTTGAAATAATAATACTGTTTCAAAAATACTAATACTGTTTCAAAAAGTACAAAATGAAAAAAAAAAAGCCAGATAAATACGAAAACAATTTATTTATAAATCAGCGATTTACCAGACGGAGAAATTGTAGAACAATTAATATCAAAAATATTCTACTTATGTCGCAGATGTTCAGAACATTTTAACTCGCACTTTCCATTCAATTCAGGCTAATCTTATTCTAGTAAGGAATCACGGCACCAGCCTCACCCCATGGCGATATTCTCTCTATTAATTTGTGTCGAGAATGGTCTAGTTGTAGAAACATATCATCACCTCTTGTGGTACTCTTTACTCTAAGAGATTGGTAATATTTAATCGACAGAAGCAAATTCCTGGAATCTACCGATGTGCTTGGAAAGGCCGCCGTCCGTCGGATTGGACGTTAAGCCGTGGCCCCGTCCGTCGGATTGGACGTTAAGCCGTGTGCGAGGGAGCCATACCCTGTGCACTTTAAAGAACACGCTGGATGGCCTTGACGGGAGGCTACTATCTGTCTCCTAACAACTGTTCCTGGAATCTTAGTGTAAGTTTCCTGGAATCTTAGTGTAGTTATAAGAAGCAAATTCCTGGAATCTACGTGTTCATTCTCTTTCCATTGCAAGAGATTCAATTAATTGCTGACCCTGCTAAACCTCGTGCTTCGCCTCCGAAAAATACCATGAAAAGGACGAATTTGGACGAAGAGGTGCAATGAATTGTCATGTGCAACAAAGTCGCTGCAGAAAAGAAAATATCGTATTGGTATAGTCGCTCAAAAAAATATCCGAACACTATGGTTGATTACAGAATTCAGAAAAAAATATCTGGCAACGATTTTTTTAGAGATTAGTGATCTGGCAACCCTCGTGTACTGTAACGAAGGTTGCCAGATCACTAATTTCTAAAAAACGTTGCCAGATATTTTTTTCTGAATTCTGTAATCAACCATAGTGTTCGGATATTTTTTTGAGCGACTGTATGTAGGTGGTCATATTATTTTGATACTAGATTGTGTGGGCTCACTCACGGAAATATTGAGCGTGTGCAGTTACCGTTCACAGCAAACTGGAGCGTGTGCAGTAACTGCACACGTTCCAGTTTGCTGTGAACGGTAACTGGAGCGTGTACAGTTGCTGTACACGCTCCAGATATTTTTCCTGAATTCTGTAATCACGTGACAGGAAGGTTGCCAGATCACGAATTTCTAAAAAAAAACGTTGCCAGATATTTTTTCTGAATTCTGTAATCAACCATAGTGTTCGGATATATTTTTGAGCGACTGTACAAATATTTCAATAGGTATGTAGGATTTGAACAGATCAACAAATGATCTATTCTTCATTTCCAACTCGTATATACTTCATTTGAGCGTCCCTTCAGCTATGCGTAAAGAATCAAAAGAAGGCTGTTCAACAGACTCTGGACACATCTTTTTCTCTTCCAACACTTCAACAGGGCTGTTCAATTTGTAGATGAATCATCGTCGCTTTCGTCAGAGTAACCATCTAATTCAGGACCCAGTGTCTGCAACCGGTGGCTCCGTAGCCGCTTGCGACTTTGAGCACTCTGAAAAATTGCTTTTTTGATTTAACATTTTTTAATGATTTTCATTAAAAACAAGCACTAGAGTAGGTTGGAACATTATAGTTTGAAAACGCTGGGGCAATGTAAATGTTCCAAATACACTCTAAATTTGATTGAGTTGGTGGAACTTCAAACTCAAAAATCACACTGAGGAATGCAGAATTTTTATTAATTCTTTTGAACAGTTTTATTGTATACATTGCAAAATAACTATTTCAAAATTATACGTTATGCTTTTATTTTTGCTAATAAAATCATTTGCAATTTCATTTTTCCTGTTATGGCTCTTGACCCAATAAAGATTATAATTCACAGCTCTCAAAATTTGTTGGTTTACTTTTTTTGCTGTTCTGTCTCCTGACCAACACATCCCAACCCCTGAAAAAAAAAAAACGTTTCAAGAGAGAATCAACTTATCAAGCCATTACGGGAAATAATTTATTATTATTAACATGAAGATTAGAGGATAATAATACAGAATGGAATTATAAATATGTAATAGTGCACATTTTAAAGTAAAATATATGGGAAAAAATCAATGTAAAACTAATATTATATAATAAATATTAATTATAATTACTGCTTAAATATTTAATTACATAGCTTAAAATTTGGCCTTTCGTAGGAGTTTAAATATGTAATATTGAAAGTGTGGAACCTACCCCAAATATTTTATTTACTTCTTATGGGATAATGTATCTCGATTTGCGTCGCAATATTCAGTAATCTATTGCCGAGGCAGAGATCTTGAAATATTTATAATTGAGTCGTGAAATCTTTTTTTTTTACTTAACGGTAAAATTCTTTTTACTATTATTATTCTGTGCACATTCAATTCAGAGGTCTTCACCAATACACCCAGATCGACTTCCAATTAGAGTGAGCTCGTTGATCGGTTATGTACAGGCTCCTGTCAGACCTCTGTGGCAAGCAGCTGCTTGAGGGGGTATTATTTTAGCCGTCCCGTGGCCGAGTGGTTAGCGCGCTTGGCTACTGATCTACGGGACCTGGGTTCGAGCCCCGGGTAAGGCATGGATGTTCGTTTTGTTTTTCTGCTGAGATCCTGGCATATAAACTGACAGGCTCCTGTCAGACCTCTGTGGCAAGCAGCTACTTGAGGGGGTATTATTTTAGCCGTCCCGTGGCCGAGTGGTTAGCGCGCTTGGCTACTGATCTACGGGACCTGGGTTCGAGCCCCGGGTAAGGCATGGATGTTCGTGTTGTTTTTCTGCTGAGGTCCTGCCATCCTCTCAGACCTTCTACTCTGGCATATAAACTGACAGGCTCCTGTCAGACCTCTGTGGCAAGCAGCTGCTTGAGGGTTTTTTTTACTTTTTTTTTTTATTTTTCCATGAAACACTTGTTTAATGAGTTAGACTCAACGCAAAGTACGCGGTAAAATTTTTTGGGGTACGCTGAGAACTCAAAAGTAGCTAAGTTGGCATTATTATATTATATCTGTAGTTTTATCTATCTAAATAAGGGGTGCGCCAGTTATATACACATTTCCAGGGGATACGTGTAGCATAAAAGGTTGAGAACCACTGAGTTAGACAGTTTCGAATATGGTTCACCATTCACAAAAACATGGGAACGGCCGCAATAAAATGGACACTGAGTGTATACGATTCATTAAAATTCATTTCAATTCCAATGATTGAAGAATCCAAGAAACTACTTGAATATTCCCATTTAAAGCATTACGAACGTCTTAGTCGAAAAAAAGATTTAAAATTTTACGGTAACCCTGTGGCACTATTATTGTTAGAGTGTAGTTTCATTACCTATCCGAGCAACAGGAAATTCTCGGCTTCCGTAGCTTTATCTGCCCCGCCCCACAATGTCAAAGATGCAAGATAAGACGTCACCTCCATGTTCCACTGACGCGATTGGTAGGAGCACAAATATCGGACTTTGTCGGCGAGTCTGTGATCAGCATAACGTTATTGCAGGTACAGACTGAATGCACGACTCTCGAGAAGAACGTGAATACGCCCAAACACGTGCGCTCGGGAAGCATGAGAAGCGGCATGTGAGAAGTGATTGATCTCCATCCTGACGCAATCAGAAGTGGGAGCAGTTCTTTCCGAGACGAATAAAAGCCGCCAGGCGGCGATCGCACTCTGACATATACCTCAAATAACATCAACCTCTTGGATAACAATCTCTCTGATCCGCCGCTCTCTTCTCACTATTCGCAGTTTTTTTCTACTTGAGTAGAGGTCAAGGCTATTTGTTTGCTTGCGGTCGCCATTATCACACCCGTAAGAGCGAGAATTAAGAGCAACCTTTGGGTCTGCAGATTATTATCCCGAGCAATGAATACATGAATAGGGCAACGTCACTTTAAACGATGTTAAAAACGAAGTGTTTTTCATCTGTGGCAACAGTCAGAAGATCAGAACATTTTTTATGATTTCAAGAGATGAGAGAAGAGTAATTTCAGATTGTTATATTCAGTAGAAATTTAAATCGAAAATTTAAACTTGAAGTTATACTTAAAAACATGAATATTTTCATGTTAAATAAATGGAAAGTCACATTCCAAGCTGACAATTGTAAAATTAAGCTTTTTGTGAAAAAAATCCTCATCATCATCATCTCTAAGCAGCCATGGGCTACGGAGGTCCAACCAGACCGTGCAATTTAGTTCTCCAAGCAAGTCTGTCCTGAACTACATCTACTGCATCTGGCCACTGCACACCAATTCCAACAAGGTCCTGTTTGACATTGTCTGCCCACCGCATCCTAGGTCTCCCTCTCTTTCTGAAGCCTTTAGGCACACTGTTCATAACCCTATTTGCCAATCTGTAATTATCCATACGGGCAACATGGCCAAACCAACGGAGTCTCTCTCTGCACAATATGCTGCTTAAAGGAGGTTGGAAACTCCATTGTCTAACCTCATCATTAGTTACAAAGTTGAACCACCTAATGCCCAAGATACTGCGTAAGCATCTAGAATCAAAAGCATCTAGTTTCCTGTTATCTTGTTTACAAAGTGTCCAAGTTTCACTACCATAACTAACCCTAGAAAGAACCAAACTATTATACAGTCAAATTTTAGTCTTTAGGTGTATACGCCTATTTCTCCACACTCTCCATAGATTCTTAAAAGTCCCGGCAGCAATCCCTATCCGTCTGTTAATCTCATGCCGCACATCACCAGTACTGTCGGAAAAAAATTGCAGATCTTATTAGAATAATCTTAAATTTCAATTTTCAAAAAAATTTGAAAATTAAAATTTAAGATTATTCTAATAAGGTGCTTTTTTAAATAAATTTTATATAAAGGTGCTTTTTTTCAGTATGAACAAATATTTGAAAAGAGAAGCTTCGGAAACCTTTGTATGCGGGGGTGGCTCGGTCAGTAGTGCGCCAGGCTCGTAATCTGCAGTTCCCAAGTTCGAGTTCCAGCTGGGTCAGCGTTGAGATTTATCTCTTCAAAGCACTCTGCCCTGCGCAAAGGTCAGTAGTAGGACACCGATAGCCTTGGAAAGGCCCTCGTCCGCCGAAGAGGACGTTAAGACAAGCCCATGTGCTTGGGAGCCATACCCTGTGCACGTTAAAGATGAAGTTGGATGGCCTTGACGAGAGGTTATCATCTGTCTCCCAACAGTTGTCCAGTGGGTCCTCTTCTCCAACCTTCTCTGAGCCCTGAAGACTTGAAAAGTTCTTTAAATTACTTTGTGACCTGCCATTTAGCCCATTGTGGGCAAAAGTGCCGCTCAGAAGTAAAACAATCTAACTCTCATTCTCAAATTATCTTTACCTCACAATATGTCTCCCATGAAACTGTGTAGTGCTTTTAAAAGTGTATCAAGGCGTTAGAAAGATTGCGTTCGTTTTAAAAATTTCTATGTTTCTGCAAATTGACATACCTTTTCTTTCTTAATTAATTCTGTTTCAACGGAAAGCAATTGCTCTTAGGAAACAATATCCATATTCTGTAATGTTATTAACGGTTGAGTTAATACCTCATATACCAGAAGCGTTAGAAGGATCTTATGGTTGTTATAATAGCCATTCTTGAAGCACCACTGTTAATCCACCGTCGTTCTTCCTAAAGCGGAATCATGTTATTAATGTAGATAATTAAAAGGAATAAATTTATTTTCAGTTTATTAGTATTATGAGGATTTGATACGATTCTTTTGTACGGCCATTTAGAGACTTTATCAAACCTTTGATGATTCGAACCCAGATGCTTTTGGTTCCCATCCAAACCTGTTAACCTTTCTCAAGTGAGAAGATAGCTCAATATCTTGTGTGGGTTGTTTTACCTTTGAGCGGAGCTTCTTTTTTTTTTTGAACACAATGGGCTAAAATATCAGGTTTACAAGGAATCAGAGAAAGTTACGCGAAGGGGATCCAATGGATAATTGATGGAAGGTTTCTGTCAAGCCCATTCCATGTGTTCTTTAACATGTACAGCGCATGGATGTCGTGAACACTGAGTCACGGTTTAACATGCCATTAGACGGACGGCTGTCTTTCCAATCTCATCGGCGTCCCCTTTCTGACCGTGGACAGGGTAATTTAGCGGAGATAAATCTCAACACTGACGTGATTCTAACCTGGGAATGCGAGCCTGGCTAACAACCGACTGAACCAAACTCTGCAACATATCTTGAGTGAGTTTCACGTCTATTTTGCACGTGTACATGCAATGGAACTTTCCTAAATATAATTTGAAAGGGAATAGAGAAAATAATGCATGTTTTGAGAAACTGAAATCATAGATCAATTCTTTATCATGCTATCAAGAGGGTTAATGGGGAGAGAGATTATTACATACATTCTTTATCATGCTATCAAGAGGGTTAATGGAGCGAGAGAAATTTTAATGATTTTGTTGAAGCAAATTCATGAACTAATGAATTTAGAAATACAATTTCCATTATGGTACAAGAGGTTTCCATTATGGTACAATAATGGTACATTGTACCATTATGTACATAATGGTACAATGTACCATTATTGTACATAATGGTACATTGTACCATTATGTACTTCCTCCATTATGCTACTAAACGTAGCATAATGGAGGAAGTATTAATTAAGATCACCGATTGTATGCAACATATATTTTATCATGTTGTCTTTCACAGGATAATACACTGAAGCTCAAAATTAAAAGAAAATGTCATATCTCGAAAGATATATCTTTCGAGATATGACATTTTCAATCGATTAAGGTAATTAAATATAGTGTGAATGTAAATTTTTCAATGTAGATTTCAATTCAATTCAAAAACTTCACAGGGATTGGGAGGTCCTTCTTCAGACTTTCCCATGTAATATTTTGTTTTCTTATAGGTTATATATATTTATTTTTTTTTCTTCCAAAGTTTTTTTCCCTCTCTTATTCTTTAAGAGAGTAATTTTTTAATTTAATTTTTTTTCTTTCATTCATTTTTTTTGTACATACAAAATTTTTTTTTCATATATATTTTTTTAAGTATTTTTTTTATAGATTATTCCATATGTTTTTTTTTTTATGGAAGTCATTCAATGTAGAAGGAAATGAATGTGCATTTAAATTGAAGCCACGAAGAGCATGAAAATTAGGGTTTCTATAAAAGAGTGCTTGGTTGCGGTCGTCATTCATATCCGTACCAGACAGCCTGGCGTTAACACAGGCTTTTGCGATTTCACGAAGTCAAACACCATATATGGATGATTGTCTGCGGTGTAGAGAACGACAGAGAGGATGGAAGCGAATCAATCCCAAACCGAGGTATCCAGGGCTTTCAATGTACTACAAATTATCCTTTCAAGACTTTGCAATTTCGAGAAAGAGGACAGGTTAGTCATAGACCTAGACAATGACCCAGGGACACAACTGCTCAGGATGACCACTATCTGTCTAACAGCAAAACTACATAGGGAAATGACAACTGTCTGGTGAGATGTCAACGACCAAAAGAAGACAATTTTAAGACATACCATATTCAGGAAGCTGAATCAGATGCTCTGACCACTGAGTTATCGAAGCTGGCTCATTTTTCTACTAATTGTGACTAAGCTTTCCCGCTGCAGTCGCTCGTGGCAGCATCTATGATCGTGAAAAGGACAACCAAGCTGCCACGTGACATAGAAATTTTTTCAGTTAACTATTCATGAGGGTCCGTGTTTACAGGAAATTCCCTGTGATTTCTCTACTATTGAATCCAGATTCCCTTTGAACACTAATTTTTGACATGTGTTCATCTACAGCCCTACAACCGCTGTAACATCAGAAAAAACACCATTTTGACGATGATAGTTTCAAAGTCGTCTAGCATCTTGATGCCTGCTTGCACAACGCTTTACGTTATTCAGAAAGGATTCTGATTACTCACCGATACAGAGACGAAAATCTTGCCTCCTATTCGATGCTTTTCGGGTGTGCTCTAGGCTCTGATTGCAACTTTATAGACAAATGCTAATCCCCATAGAAGCTCAAGTGGTTAACTATTTCCTTGAAAGTTAAAATACTCATAGGATGGAGTATCCAGCCATATCCTCAGACATGAATGCAATTAAACACGTATGGACTCTGGGATGGAAGCGAATTGCAGGACTCAAGCATCTCCCCGAATCTTTCATGAACTTAGATCTGCTCTTATAGAGGAGTGCTCTTTATTACTGAGAGAAACAACTTCATCAACAGTATGAAAACACGTTACATAAGTTGCACTCTTGTCAATATCTTCTCTTCTATAATTCCAGAACCTCGATTATGAGAATTTTCGTTCTCATATGCAGCATTCATGCATATTACACGATTTCTTCATTATTCCACTTATTGTTACCCATTCATATATTGTCAGTATTATCAGTCACGTATGGTATTTATGAAACTATTTTAAGTTATGCACACTTTTGTTATCTTTTAATTTTGAGCTCCAGTGCGTATTTATAGAAATTTTTCAAAACAGAAAGTTACAATTTAAAACCTAAAACTAAACAGTAGAAATGGTTGATAAAAAGCTGACATACATGTGTAAGTGCTAATATTTCCAATTACTTAGCCTAAATAACATGAAAAATGATTTAATGCTTCATAGTTTGTACAGAATTCATGCTACCACTGTTTGTACAATTTACACTGCGTTCACCCTTCATGCCGTGGTAGTATGCAGCCATTAGTTTATTACAGGAATATGTTGATAACGCATAGGAAAAAGAAATATATATCACCTCAAGTAGCTGCTTGCCACAGAGGTCAGACAGGAGCCTGTCAGTTTATCTGCCATAGTAGAAGATCTGGAGGTTGGCAGGACCTCAGCAGAAAAACGACACATACATCCAAGCCTTACCCGGGGCTCGAACCCAGGTCCCTTAGATCAGTAGCCAAGCGCACTAACCACTCGGCCATGGGACGGCTTAACGCATAGAATGATGCTCAAATCTTTCACATTTAACTCATTAGCAATGCTTTTAATTTCACTGTGGAAAATACAGCAAATTTTGTGTAAGAGTAAAGCGAATTTTCGCTATTCAACGAAGGACAAGGAGAGCAACAATGGCGACTATTATTTCCTCCCAACAAATTCTACCTACCAATAATCTTGGCGATAGAAACATTTGTCAAATGACAATAGCATTCAAAATTAAATGGATTCGTCACTTTGTGTCCTCTCTTGCATTAGCTTATGCAGTAAAAATTGTTATTTTCCTAATCTAAAGGATAATAAAAAATGTTGAATGAAAATGTTGACATGTTTTGAGAAACGGAAATCATAGAGCAATGTTTCAACTTTCATTCTTTATCATGCTATCAGAGGGCTAATGAAGCGAGAGAATTTTTAATGATTTTGTTGAAGCAAATTCATGAACTAATGAAATTAGAATACAATTAAATAACATGCAAATTGACTGTTGCATAACTTAAATGTCTTTAAGTTCTGCAACAGTCAATTTACTTCCTAGACTTCACCTTATAATGTATCGTATACTATTAAAATCACAAAGCTTACAAGAAACAATTTTGTGTTCAAGAAATATTTATTACCAAATTGTGCATTTTTTTTGTTTGTTAATATGATATTTTTAATCGAAGCGATGCATTATAATGTGTTAATTGGTTGCTTAATATATTTACAGGCTTCAATTTCAACATTTTGTTGTTTTGTATCGTTTCGTGAGGCCTCCAATTGCACAAAACAGAATTCAAAAGATTTCTCGACTCTGGAATCGCCGGTAAATGTGCCTATTGATCCTGTAAAAAGAAAGAAATAAAAAATAAACATGTAAGTTTTTTATCAACTGGTACATAAACATATTTACCTTTTCACCAGATTAATCCTGCAATTATTAAATTTTAGTCTCATTAAACAATCACATGGGTGAGTGGTTAGTGAGCTGGGCTATTAATCCAAATAACCTGTGTTCGATCCTCCGTTAAGGCATGGGTGTTGGTGTTGTCTGTTTTCTGGGATCTCTCTTCTTCACGTATCTCCTCAGTGGTGTATTAAAACAAAGTGCTTTTGTACAGGGCTTCTCTGGCAAGCAGTTGCTTGAGGGATAATTTAGTTAAGCAGTCAATACGTTTACAGAATGTCGATTTTTTCCAAACGCAGTAATATCCGAAAAAACAAAACTTTCAAAAAGGTTAAAGTGACAAAATAAAAACGTTTACAGGAAAATTAATTGATCAATCAATAGAACATTTCTACTCGATGAAAAAATGCAATTGGACCCTTAGTGGCGCAACATGAAGTAAAATTTCGAGACTGAATAGTTTTTATCAGACTGAACTTCTTCATGTGAGAGAAGTGAGATTAATTGTACAGTTGTACTGTAAAGTTTTTTAAACATTTTTCATTTATTTGTTAATTGTAAAGTTGTGCTGTTATGATATTTAATATTGCAAATAAACTCTTTCAATTACTCAAAAGTAATCCAGTTTCACTTCTCTCCGTTAGATAACAGTATTTGTTTTATTAGCGTTTCGTTGAGTATTTGTTTTTATTTCGTACGGAGCGTCGTAAGAATTAGCCGGCAGTAATTAAAATGCAGCAGCTGTAGCGCAGGATAGACATCTTTGGAGGACTAAATTACACTGTCTGATTCGACCTCCGTAGCTTGCGGCTGCTTGAAGATTATGTACACAGCAAGTCTGAAAAGTAATGAAACAAAATTCCGAAAACCGAAACAAACGTTCAGAAAAAGAATTTATTACGAAAATTATTCAAAATAATCAAATGAAACTGTATGCACTTGTTACACCACTCTCTTAATCGTTCAAAGCATTCTTAAAATTCCTTCAGTTATCTTCTTGAGATGATCGGTCACATTCCTTTGAATGCATTAATTGTTCCAATATTTCTTTCCCAAAAAGTGGTTACTAAGATCACCCTCACCCCGCGTATTCGCCAGATTTGCCTTATTGTTATCACTTTTTGCTTGTTATTTAATATATATATGGTTTTCTTTTTATGAAACTTTGTTTTTCACTTTTCTCTTTCCGAAGTTAAAAATGAAGATGAAAGTGAAACAATTTCATACCATCCAAAAGTACGTGTAATAGTTAGTACCTCTCAGGGGGGGGGGCTCAGTCGGTAGCGCGCCAGGCTCGTAATCTGTAGTTCCCAGGTTCGAGTCCCAGCTGGGTCAGCGTTGAAATTTATCTCCGCAAAATTCCCCGCCCTGCCCACGGTCAATAGGGGACACCGATGGGCTTGGAAAGGCCGCCGTCGGTCGGATGGGACCTTAAGCCGTGGCCCCGTGTGCAGGAGAGAGCCATACCCTGTGCACGTTAAAGAACACGCTGGATGGCCTTGACGAGAGGCAACCATCTGTCTCCCAACAGCTGTTCCAGTGGATCCCCTCCCCCAACCTTCTCTGAGCCTTCGGGGTCCATGTGACCTGGCCATTTAGCCCATGGTGTGCAAAAAAATGCCGCTCAGAGGTAAAACAACCCAACCCAATCCTCTCAAGGGTATTTAATTTTGGAGTCCATTGTAGAGTCCGATGGTGACTAATTTGAATGATTCTCATAACGAAATACTTTTCTGAAGACTTTTTTTTGCTTTTGAAGTTTTGTCTCATTAATTTTCGTACACATTGTGTATGTGGATAGGCACGCTCGGATCTCTATCGAGGGAAGGGGGTGGAAAGAAAAACAATCAAGCCGAAAAAGTAAGAGGAATACCAAGAGATTGTATTTCCAATGCACTATAACATTTCTTCCTCCGTTTTTAGATCTTAAAATATTTTCTTCAAAAATGCATGAATTATTAATAAGTTTAGTAATTTTTTCCCTCTGTTACCCTTACTAAATTCTCAAAAGGGGGAGAACAATCCCCCCCCTCTCGATCCGGCCTGTAGGTAGATATGTAAGATTGCAATTTTATACATTTGTTATACTAGCTGAAATTTTTTTTTTTCTTAACGATGGGATTTGCTATCACTCTAAAAAATAAATATTAACTAAATAATCCTCGACCATCATCTTCTTTTCGGGAGACAATCTCCTCCGATGGTACGTCACTGATTACTCTAAAACATTATATTTTCATTATAAGGTTGGTCATTTAAATTGCAACACCTGAAAAAATCTCAGCAAAATTATAGCTTGTTGAAACATTTGAGTTCAAAAGCAATAAAGGACAAACCAAATCAGAAATATACTATCTTCGCTTCTAGAATTTGTAAAACAAAAGTTTACATTTTGATATAATACAATAGAAATCAATCTCTCCCTTCGGCGCTTGATTACTAGAACGTCACTCCGACCTTTCTTTGACCTCAAATGCAACACCGGTTCTTAAAATTTATCTTATTTCTGAGCTCTACTGCCTCAATTGGCCTTTTCACCAATATTTTTGCTCTCCAGCAACAGTATGACCTCGAAGACTGGTGCCAAAATTTGGCATAATTTCTGATATATACGACTCAAAATACTGTCAGGCACCAAATTTTAACCTTCTAACACTGGGAGATTTACATTTGACCTTTGACCTCGAAGGCCCTATCGCATCTAAAATTTCACAACAATTACAATTGTCGAATTCTTTTTTTAATTATTATTTCATTTGTATGTCGACCTTATGTTTCCTTGTAACAATAAATCTAAATTGTTTTTAAATTGAAAGCAAAAATATTAATGCCTAACTAAATGCCGCTCGGTGCCGCATAAGTCGCACATCCCTCATCTATGGGAACCGTTGAAGCGTCTACTGTGCAGCCTCCAAATCTACCCATTGTCGTACATGACACGACTGAAAAATCTACATTGCTTTTAGTCTTTCATTAGCTACCTTTCGAAGAGTTATAATGAAGTCATGCGTTGCCTTTTCTTAAAGGCCAAAGACTGAATCTTGGTGGCTAAAAAAAAGAAATTTGGAGTTCTTTCTTTGACGTCACTGATTACGTCACTGAACAATGGTACTTTTGCACTTGAATGGACTTGGAAAGATCGCCGTTCGTAGGATGGGACTTTAAGCAGCGTTCCTCTTGTCCGATAACCTTTAAAGAACACTCTTGGTGGCCTTGACGAGACACTTCCATCTGTCTCCTAAAAGCTATCACGTGGTTCTCTTCCTCCAATCATCTCTCAGCCCTTGAGGTCCTTGTGACCTAGCTATTTAGCCCACTGCGAGCAAAAAGTGCTGCTCACATGTAAAGCAACCCAACCTATAGAATAGTTGGCTACTCTGAAGTAAGACACAAAATTTGAGATATGATTGATGCGCATGATATAGATAACCCAAAGTGTTATCTTGAAAAAATTCTTAAGATGAAATGTATTGATGAGGATATATGATTATCAACGAGACTAAAATAGTCTTTTTTTTTTCCAGAAAATCAGAGCGAAACAGGGGGTTGAGTTCTTTTATCTCTCTCAGCATAAAAATAAATGAATCACTCCTCAAGTACCTCCTTGCTACAAAGGTCAGACAGGAACCTATCATCATAATATATCATAGAGCAGATTTGTGAGTAAGGAGAGACCTCAGCAGAAGAATAACACAAGAAGGAACACATTCACGTCTTATCCGGGGCTCGAACCCGATTCCCTTTTGATTAGTAGCCAAGCACGCTAACCACTCGGCCACCGGGACTAAATGTCCAGGTAGCAAAGACTTAAAGGACTCACAGTTGGATAGGGAGCCAATGGATAGCTGTTTAGGAGACAAATGAAAACTTCTTTTCAAAGAATTTCAGCATGTTCTTTAACGTGCACAAGGATCACGGCTTAACATCCCATCCAACGAAAGTCGGTATTCTCCAAGCCCATCAGTATTCCCTTTCCCCTTTCCCCCTTTGTGAATAATAATATATTAGCGGAAAAGAATCAATGCATGCATAATGAGGACTCCAACCTGCGACCCCCCCCTCTAAAAACCTAAAAAGACGAGTGTTACAATACTTCACAGACATGTATAAATTATATTAAAACTACAAGAGTTGCAATAACAATTGCGAAAACAATAAGTATTTAAATTATTCGCATTTGGAGCTGAAATAACAATCATTTCCATTTAAAGAGGTTACACCTTTTACTGTTAACATTAGCTACGTTAATCACACCGTCAATCATTAACCTTATCCTTCCTGCAAGAATCCCCCTTCGTACAGCTCTACTTTACGACCCTAACCTTACACCCAAACAGTTTTATTTAAGTTACTGCTTGGGATGCCACTTCACGCCGTTCAAGTGCTCAACTGACGTGTGAAAAGGAATGCCATCTATGGGTTGGAACCCTCCCTTTGCAGGTACAGTGTGTCGGGAAGCCAACCGCCGTCTCGGTGAAGATTTATTACAGCACACCTGGATTTCCCAGCTAGTGACGGGCCTCCAGCTATGGAGCAGCTTACAAGGACTTAAGGACAGATGAAGAGTTGAACCGCTTTTATTGATTCCTTAGATCGACGGCTTTGTTTCAGCCTCCCTTAGGTCAACAAACTTAAAGACAACAAGCGTGCACGTATTTAATTTGTTCAATGACTTGGCGCTGCAAGAGAGTACAGTATGCTTTTTATCAACGCCCTTTGTGATCCTTGGTTAGCTCGTTTACTGCACTTGAAACGGTTAAGATTTTCTTTTCAAGGTAAAACCTTGCAGTTGTGAAAAATTCTGAATGTGTTTTTTTTTTTTTTGGGGGGGGGGGGGGGGGGGGGAGAGGTTTCGTGCAAGCATTACTTTCTTATTTTCTAAATATTTAAGTATCAGATAAAAAGAAGCTTTAATATTGTTTTCTTATATCGAGACCTTCCTCACATATGTTCTCCAAGGCAGACTACAGGTTTCTCTTAAAACGCCATTGCACACTACAGATTTCTCTTAATCCTACATGGCAGACTACAGAGTTCTCTCAAACCTCCATGGCAGACTATAAACTTCCCTTAACCCTCCATGGCAGACTGCAAACTTCCCTTAACCCTCTATGACAGACTACAATCTTCCCTTAACCCTCCATGGCAGACTACAAACTTTCCTTAACCCTCCATGGCAGACTACAATCTTTCCTTAACCCTCCATGGCAGACTACAATCTTTCCTTAACCCTCCATGGCAGACTACAATCTTTCCTTAACCCTCCATGGCAGACTACAATCTTTCCTTAAGCCTCCATGGCAGACTACAATCTTTCCTTAACCCTCCATGGCAGACTATAATCTTTTCTTAACCCTCCATGGCAGACTACAATCTTTCCTTAACCCTCCATGGTAGACTACAATCTTTCCTTAACCCTCCATGGTAGACTACAAACTTTCCTTAACCCTCCATGGCAGACTACAATCTTCCCTTAACCCTCCATGGCAGACTACAATCTTTCCTTAACCCTCCATGGCAGACTACAATCTTTCCTTAACCCTCCATGGCAGACTACAATCTTTCCTTAAGCCTCCATGGCAGACTACAATCTTTCCTTAACCCTCCATGGCAGACTACAATCTTTTCTTAATCCTCCATGGCAGACTACAATCTTTCCTTAACCCTCCATGGTAGACTACAATCTTTCCTTAACCCTCCATGGTAGACTACAAACTTTCCTTAACCCTCCATGGCAGACTACAATCTTCCCTTAACCCTCCATGGCAGACTACAATCTTCCCTTAACCCTCCATGGCAGACTACAATCTTTCCTTAACCCCCCATGGCAGACTACAATCTTCCCTTAACCCTCTATGACAGACTACAATCTTTCCTTAACCCTCCATAGCAGACTACTATCTTCCCTTAACCTTCTATGACAGACTACAATCTTTCCTTAACCCTCCATAGCAGACTACAATCTTTCCTTAACCCTCCACGGCAGACTACAATCTTCCCTTAACCCTCTATGGTAGACTACAAACTTCTCTTAACTCTCTATGGCAGACAACAGATTGCTCTTAAACTGCTATGAAAATCTACAGACTTCTCTTAAACCTCCATGGCAGATTGTAAACTCTTAAACCTCCATGGCAGATTGTAAACTCTTAAACCTCCATGGCAAATTACAAACTTCTCTTAACTCTCCATGGCAGACTACAAACTTCTCTTAATCCTCCATGGCAGACTACAAACTTCTCTTAAACCTCCATGGCAGACTACAAACTTCTCTTAATCCTCCATGGCAGACTACAAACTTCTCTTAATCCTCCATGGCAGACCACAAACTTCTCTTAATCTTTCGTTGGTCGCAATCTGTTTTGTAAGACGGATGGTCACACTGGATCTTCTCACAGATCCATAATACATTTTTAAAACATTAAACATCTGTATATAGGTTTTTTTTTTATGAAACTTTGTTTTTCACTAATTTGAAACATATTCTTATCATCAGCATCATCCTCAAGCAGCCATGAGCAACGAAGGTCCAACCAGATGGTGCAATTTAGTCAGCGTGATGGTGCATTAGCTGTAGCTCAACACATCTGTCCTGAGCTACAGCTGCTGTATTTGGCTACTGTAGATTAATTCTAACGATATCCTGTTTCACATTGTCCACCGCATTCTAGGTCTCCCCATTAATTTTAGGCAATAAATATTAGTCCAATTTTTTGTTTTTACTTTCAATAACCAATATTTCACAGTTCCCTACTTGTGAATGATATCAAAGCATTTTTAAATACCAGACAAGAAAAGAATCTATTGTACATATATCTGAGAAGGTCCATCTGTTTGTCTGTTTTCAGGATCCTTACAATTTTTATTTTCCCCCCCCCCCCCAAAAAAAAATAACCATATCCCTTTTAAAAGTGATAGGAACTGCTTCAAAACAATAAAAGCTAAAACCGCCTACTTCTTTCTGTAATCGTAACTTAGGCCAAGTGACGGTTTGGACCCCACCTGCACCCCTTTAAAAAGTGATAAAAACTGCTTCTAAACAGCAAACTCAGTATACTGCTTCCTCTAATGGTAATTTTTCCTTTTTTCCTCCTCTAATCGTAAAATTTTGGTGGTCCGAACCCTTATATTGGTCTAAAACCAACATAAGGCAATTGATTACTGTTTTTTAGAACAAAAAAATTTATTCAGAAATTTACACAATGTACATATTCTAAACATGCTGATCGGCATAGCTACAAGCAGTAAACTGAATGATCCTAATTTGTACTTACAATATATCACAAACAATTGGGGCGGGGGTGGCTCAGTCGGTAGCGCGCCTGGCTCGTAATCTGTAGTTCCCAGGTTCGTGGGTCAGCGTTGAGATTTATCTCCGCAAAATTCCCTGCCCACGGTCAATAGGTGACACCGATGGGCTTGGAAAGACTGAAGTCCGTCGGGTGGGGTGTTAAGCCGTGGTCCCAGTGTGCACGTTAAAGAACACGTTGGATGGCCTTGACTAGAGGCTACCATCTGTTTCCCAACAGCTATTCCAGTGGGTCCCCTCCCCCAACCTTCTGTGAGCCTTCAGGGTCCATTTGACATGGCCATTTAGTCCATGGAGTCCCTCTTTCAACCTTCTCTGAGCCTTCGGGGTCCATCTGACATGGCATTTAGCCCATGGTGTGCAAAAAAAGTGCCGCTCTGAGGTAAAACAAGCCAACTCACAAACAATTTATTATCAAAATATAACATTTTGCTAATTACAAACTGGAAAATAACTAATTGCCAAATACGATACAAATCATTTACTTTTTTATAGAGTTGGTTCATTTCTATTCAATCTTAAACATTCTTTTAAATCCACTGATTTTTTTTTCTGAAAATTTCAGGAAACTTTGTAGAAAATTGTAAAACGATACATTTGTATTTCTTTACTTACACCCATATTTAATCAAATTAGGTTCTATACAATGATAAATTTTAAGCATATACTGTACATTACATAATACTGCAAACAGCTAACTTATAATAAAATAAGAAATAAATTACTCCTCAAGCAGCTGCTTGCCATATAGGTCTGATATGAGCCTGTCAGTTTAACATGCCATAGAGAAGTTCCTCACAGATCCTCCCTATCACATGTTAAAGCGAGACCTCTGCAAAAGAACAATTCAAAAACATCCATTGCTTACCAGGAGCTCGAACCCAGGCCTCTTCGATCAATAGCCAATCGGCCACAGGATAGCTGTACAATGTTAAAACAAATAATTTTATAAAATTTACTAAACTCTGCATAATAAAACAATCAGCGAAAAATGGATTGGATTACTTCTCAACGACACTTTGTTTTGCACACAATAAGCAGTCACAAGGGCTCAGAGAATATTAGGGAAGAGGATCCACTCGACTGCTATCTACCCAGCGTATTTTTTAACTGCACAAGGATGGATCTCTTCTATGTGGCTTAACCCCCCATCCGAAGGACGGCGGCCTTCCCATCTGTGTCACCAAAAACAGAGTTTGGCGGAGATAAATCTCAATGCTCTAGCATTTGTAATTCAAATCTGGAAACTTCAGATTATATTAAGTTTCAATATATTAAGTTTCAAATATATTGAGTTTTTTTTATAAAATTTTCTGTTTATTGTATGCTATATTTGGATTCCTGCGGACAAGCATTTTAGCTTCGTGGGACTAATTATGTACTAAAACATTGTGGAAAAAAATAAAAGATATAATGACTAAAGAAGATCCCAACACTTAGAAGTGAAATATTTACCAGTTAATATTCTGCTATTAGCATTTATTCTAGCTTCATTACAGTTCAATTGCAAATTATTTCTCAAATTGAAATGACGGCAGAAAATGTATTAATATAGCCAGATGTCTATAATGACTGTAGAAATTATTAATATAGCCATATGATTAATTTAGCCAGATGAATTAATTATTATAGCCAGATGTCTTGGATCATTTAGACTAGGGGTTCTCAACGTGGAGTACGCGGTAAAATTTTTTGGGGTACTCCGTGAGAGCTCAAAAGTCTTTAGATCTAGTAACAAAGTTTTATTCCCATTGTTATAATATAACTATAGTTTTATCTATCTATACAAGGGGTAAGCCAGTTACATACACATTTCCAGGGGGTACATGAAGCATAAAAGGTTGAGAACCACTGATTTAGGTGATTACATTATATTCTTGAGCTCTGCTCCACCGCTGAGATAATACCGAAGAAAAAATTAGATGATAAGCAAAAAGTAAAATTAAGAAAGCAGAAGACAGATCTTATTCAACTTACACGAATAATAAGTAATCTGTCTATTAGATGGAATTGCTAATTTCTGAAATATAATAATTTCTACCAAAGAGAACAGTACACCGTGTTTCTGTGTCCTGATGGAGACCATATTCATTTGAAGCTCTGAAAAGTCTCTCTTCCCAACTGAATCACCAAGGAGACATCCATGATCTCCTACTCATGCTCCACTCAGAGACAAAAGAACTCTCGAAGATTCGGAACTGGCGTCCATCGGATGAGGCGCTGCGACGTGGTTCCCCGTGCAGAAAAACCCTCCATGTACTCATTCAGAAACACGCTATGATCTTGAACTATCTGGCTCTAATGAAAAATTTTTGTCTTTATGATCTCGAACATTTTTCACCCTTCAATCTGTTCTGAATAAACCACTTCTCTCATCCAACGGATCTTTGGCGAAGAGATCTTTGGCAACAGATCTTTGGTTCAGTGAGAAACATTTAATATTTCTCACTGAACCAGCATCCTCACTTTAACCGGTTTTATTTTATCAACAACTATCCATCTCATTAGTTTCTACTTATGATTTGCTTCTTTAACTTGTTGCGCACACTTTAACCTTGTAATTCAGTTATTTGGGAGTGGCCGAAGTGTCATGACAAACTCATCCCATCTCAGAACTAAGAGCAGCAAGAAGAGTGAATGGTTGTCATCTCTCATCCATCAACCTCTCACGATCTCTTCAGTTTCGCTTTACAGCGTACGCATATGATTACCATTTTTTTTCCCTTCAAGCTTTCGTCCTAAGGTTTTCAATTATTAAATCACTGTTCCGCTATGCTCTGTCAAAGAACATCCAAAAGTATTCATTTCATCGTCTCAGGTACATTTTCTTGATTTCAAAATCTTTTTTTCGCTGTTAAAGCGTGTTGTCTTTGTTGACATCGTAAACATCAAATTCAGAACCAGTTTCTTCAATCAATGTTAGCAATTTCATTCACCTTCGCACGCAAACAAAACACAAGCACTCAAACAAAAGACTGATGACTTTAGACCATACACAACATTGACACATGAATTATGTGTCTCGTCTAATTCAGGCCTTCGATTGGTATTTATCTTCCATCCAGTAACGCATCATCCTAATTTGATGAGCTCCCTCATCCCTCAACCCGTTACCTCCGCCTCTTCCACGGTATATTAAACTCATCCGCAGCACTTTTCTTCACGACGTCTTCAACTTGCGGCACTTGTTGCCAACTTAAAGCCAATAAATTTCGTTTAATATGAAGCATTGCTTGTTAACGAGGTTATTGCGAGTCGCAAACGAGCTTTCTCAGGACGGATAAGATCGCCAATCGTCCAACCAGGTGGGGATTGCAGTTGGCTTGGCAAAGCTGACAAAAGGAGGTTTGCCTCTCTCTGTGTGTGTTGGTTAACCGGTTTGGCAAGACGATCTCGATCTCTCGGATCCAGGAGCAAATAAACACGAAGTGTAAAAAGAGGGGACGTGAGGGGACGAAACAAAAGGGAAGGCAAAAAAAAAGGAAGACATAGCAAAGTATCTGCTTGTCCCGATGTGGAAATAAAGCTACAGAACAGGGTTCTAATGTCAGGGTAGTCGTGTTCTCTTTTCTACTTGATTCCTTGGACTCGATCGCGTCTCATTAGTGATTGTTTATATTTCGATGGTTTTTATTAATCGAAGCCCACGAGTATGCATCCCACGTAATTCAGTCGTAGTGCGCGTTGATTGAACGAGTGAAGCTTGCTTCATTAGCATTCAAAGTAATCCCAGTAGAGGCAAGGGAATGTGGGAGGGAATGATTCATAGGAATAGAACTTGATTCAGGAAAAAAAGTGAAATCCAATTAATGGCCATAGTTAAAGAGAGTTTTCATTAATTACTTACTATGGTTAATAATTTTTTTTTTCTTCTTATTTTTACCAAAGGAAAGGGATATGATTTTAAACAATTCATGTTTCACAGAACATGCTGTAAGTAGAAGTTTCTTTCAAGGACTGTAAATAATGCTGTCTATGCATCAGCCGCTAAGGCTTATAATATGCAGAAATGAGTTGCTTATTGTTTATTTAGTAATTTACATTTTGGAAAACTCGTGCAATATTAAGCCTGTAGTTTTGCTCAGTCGATAATGCTCCAAACTTGCAAATTAATGTTGACACATTACTCAGTTGGAACTCGAATATGGAAATGTTCTAGTACAGACTGAGTCTGCTTTGAGATTTTTTTCCGCTAATTCATTTTTTGCCTTCAGTGAGAAAGAACTTTAAAAAGCTCTTCGTCAATCAGATGAAATAGTAAACCTTCACTCTCTTTTCAGGAGAACCATACCCTGTAAAAATAAAGCTGGATGACCTTGACTGGAAACTTCCATTTGACTCCTACTGCTGTCTAAGTCTGAATCCTTAAGACCTGACAATTTATCCCCATTGTGTGCACCAAAACTACTGCTCAAAAGAGAAAACAAACCAAAAACCCTGTAGTATTATCAGCAACAGGTGTAATAGCCTAATATTAAATTAAGAAAAATGGAAACATCCTCATCTTATATCAATGGAGAATCAAATAATCGAGGCTTCATAACTGATTAAATAAATCTTTATGGAGACAGATGAATGAAAGATAAATTTAAGATGCCAATTAAATTATCTAAATTTCGATTTTGAACAATATCCGTTCAGTACTTAAAGAGTTATTTATATAAGTTTAAATATTGAAAAATAGAAATATCAATCATAAGAATTCATCTCAGAAGTTAATTAAGAGTTAGAAGTATTATTTCAGACCATTTAATAAGTGTATGTTTTAGAATTTTGTGCAAATAATTCATTTAATAATTGCCAATTTTACACGAGTTTCTCAGGCCTTACTTTGCTGCTGTTAAGTATTCTAGCTTCCATAGCTCTTTAAATAAAATAATAAAAAAAATAAATATCCCCTCAAGCAGCTGCTTGCCACAGAGGTCTGACAGGAGCCTGTCAGTTTATATGCCAGAGTAGAGTGTCTGAGGGTCTTTAAATACTTGTTGAAAATTAAGATTCAGATAGATTTGAATGAGATTTAAATTTATCTACTCTTATTTTCTTATGCCGTCCCGTGGCCGAGTGGTTAGCACGCTTGGCTACTGATCTAAGGGACCTGGGTTCGAGCCCCGGAATTTAGGCATGGATGTGTGTGTCGTTTTTCTGCTGAGGTCCTGCCATCCTCTCAGATCTCCTACTGTGGCATATAAACTGACAGGCTCCTGTCAGACCTCTGTGGCAAGCAGCTGCTTGAGGGGGTATTTATTTCTTATTTTCCTATAAAAAGCTTATTGTAGAAATTATGGATGTTCGAATTTGACTCTCCATTGATTAACATGCGAATGTTTGCATTTTTTTACACGAAAGTTTATTATACATGAAACATTAATTTAGACTTTATTACGCTTGAAAGACATTGATTTTAATTACAGCTACTAGAAATGAGTTCATATTTTCGAGCCTGTGCTTATTGAGCTGAGGTTGAAAAGGGGAAAAAAATAGCTGACATATAACAAAAACATACGCCGCTAAATATTTTTTTGTATTATAGACTGCCGTCCCATGGCCGAGTGGTTAGCGCGCTTGGCTACTGATCTAAGGGACCTGGGTTCGAGCCCCGGGTAAGGCATGGATGTACGTGTCGCTTTTCTGCTGAGGTCCTTCCATTCTCTCAGACCTTCTACTGTGGCATATAAACTGACAGGCTCCTGTCAGACCTCTGAGGCAAGCAGCTCCTTGAGGGGGTATTAATTTATTATAGACTACAACAAATATTAAAATAATCGTGATTCTTTGTGTCAAAATTAAAATGATAGATATACTTCGTAGAAGCAAAAAATTCTCGTATTAACATCATTATTAACTTACTTAAAAGTCGTCAGTGCTATTTCGACCACAAACTCCTGTCTAGTTACTACATGAAAAACAATTACGTATATATTTTACCATCGGAAAAAATGCAGATTATGGTATCTTAACACAAAACAACCATGGTCGCAAGAAGAAATGTTCTGTATAAGTATATCAGCAGCTTATTTTAACACCACCATTTCATTAGAATTTTATGAATTCACACATTTCAAGAGAAGGAACAATTGAACTCACCCCTTCACATAAAAAAACCAAATTGATCCCCAAATAGCAATCTATAAAGATAGTTTCCAAATATCTACTCAATCAACGACAAAGTTTTGGTCACGGTGGTAATTTTTCTACTACATTCTCATAGCTGAAAATGTACAGTCGCTCAAAAAAGTATCCGAACACTATGGTTGATTGCAAAATTCAGAAAAAATATCTGGCATTGATTTTTTTAGAAATTAGTCATCTGGCAACCTTCGTGTCACGTGACACACGAAGGTTGCCAGATGACTAATTTCTAAAAAAAATCAATGCCAGATATTTTTTCTGAATTTTGCAATCAACCATAGTGTTCGGATACTTTTTTGAGCGACTGTACATAACAAAATGATCATTTTTATATACAAGAAATATGATACAATCTATAATTAGGAAAATTTCTCAAAATGTATTTATTAAGTTATAAACACATTTTGTACGGTAATCAAAAAGCAGTGTTATAATTTTTTCTTTTTCAGAGATAACGTTCACCAACTATATTGCGTTCTTCTTGTTCACAAAAACAATCACGACACTGTAACTACATAGTTATTCTGAACAAATATCATTTGAAATAACTTTCTATCAACCTATTAGCGCGCTTGGCTACTAATCTACGGGACCTGGGTTCGAGCCCCGGGTAAGGCATGGATGTTCGTGTTGTTTTCGGCTGAGGTCCTGCCATCCTCTCAGATCTTCTACTGTGGCATATAAACTGACAGGCTCCTGTCAGACCTCTGTGGCAAGCAGCTGCTTGAGGGGGTATTTATTTTATTTATATTATTTCGGACGGAAAAAGAATAAATACAGATTAAAATTTATATATAACACCAATCACGACTTATCTACGGGAGAGGTGGGAAGCAAAGATTGCACGACGACCCCCGTTTACAAAATTTATTAGCCGGAATGGATGTGAATAAAGAAATCGAACAGATATATTAATTATATTTTGCAAAAAAAAGGTTTTTAAAACCACGAAAACAGGGAAAAAATATACACAGTCGTATCAGAATAATATGACCACCTACCATACATATACTATAGTAAGTGATCATATTATTCTGATACGACTGTGTATACCAGAAAGGTATTCCACTCAATCCAATCACATCACCGATGTAAATTTCGTTTGTAAACTCGAAAATCACATCACCGATGTAAATTTCGTTTCGACTCAATCCAATCACATCACCGATGTAAATTTCGTTTGCTAGATAATACCCTCGCACCAATTATGCATATTCAAAATATAGTCATATTACAAAAAATATTAATAATATGAAAAAAAAAGACTTTTTTTCTGTATGATTGTATATAACGTTTTGACTACAGGGACAGAAAAAAAATAAGAAGTACTCAGATTACTGTGATCTTTACAATCAG
Source organism: Ryuthela nishihirai (assembly GCA_038380435.1). NCBI lineage: Eukaryota > Metazoa > Arthropoda > Arachnida > Araneae > Heptathelidae > Ryuthela > Ryuthela nishihirai. Next base: position 38,764,139 of record JAWZYU010000011.1, on the reverse strand, counting down.
AAATTAGTACGAAAAAATTCTGATAATATGAAATTAAATGGCACTGTGAAAAAATTGCTTTATTAAACAACATTAAGTTGAATCTAGTCACATCGATTCTTTATTTTAAAAAATTACTTGAAATAAAACAGAAATAATTTATTTAAAACATAACCAAAATCTGTTGTTTTCATAAAGGCATTTAGTCACACTTCTACGGAACTTGTACGAAACTTGAAAAATAATAAATACCATTTAAAGCATTTCTTAGACAGATCTCGTAAAATCAAAAAGTATTAAAGGAACAAGTAATTTCTGGGGTTTAGGATATGAAAACAACTATTTTCATACTCTTTTTAAAATACAGATTTACGACTAACATCCGAAATATTTACTTCGATATTCGATGGGAAAGCCGGATAATACCGATTTCGGTCAATAACCAAAGTATATATATATAGAGACTAAAAACAAACTTTTCTCATTAGAATCACAAAGAAACATTCTTATACAATAACATTTATAATTCTCGAGAAAACATTGAATTTTTACATTAACTAAACACTCTTTAGCTGGATTCATCAGTCCCTCAATAGATTTAATAAACATAAATTCAATCGATCGATTAAACAGAAAGGCATTAACTGGTTTCATCGAACACATCATCAGTCATGACGGCGAACACCGTCGGCAGTGTGTGTTTAAATTGTCTCTGTCAACGACACTTTGCCCAGATAATTACGGAGTAGTCAACAGGGATCAGATCGCCTTGTCTTTTCGCTGCGTCAGCCATGCAATGCTGTCATTAGCACTAAACCTCGTGGCATCCTGGCTCGAAAGGAAAAGCAAAAGTAGCCGACGATAACAAAAAAATGTTGAGAGTTTCAGAACTGGGACATTTCTTCGGATTTTCTTGGTGACGAACTTCTTTCAAAAAAACATGTTGACAGAGAAAGCATTACGAAAAGAAAATTGCGCAGTTTCTTCGTTTTGAAATCATCTGCATTTCTTTTAAGAATAGAAAAAAAGAGTGTCTGTATAAGGCAACTATTTCTGATTCTTTGGAGAAACGCAGTCCCCCGAAACATCAAGAAACTACCCACAACTTCTTACAATATTTCTTTTTACTTGAACCATCAGAAAATTTTTATTTGTGAAAGCATTAATTGATCTTTTTGCGATTTAGGGCAGTTATTTCAATTGTTTTAAAATCTGCGCTTATAGTTTGGCAACACTGAATGTAGATATCGTTCCTATCAGTCACTTGGAAAGAAAGCTATTTCAAACTTTTTGCTCTCAATAACCTATCGTAGGAAACTAAAGAGGGGCAAAATACGCTTAAAACATTAAAAAAATAATATTTTTAGCCGTCCCGTGACCGAGTGGTTAGCGCGCTTGGCTACTGATCTAAGGGACCTGGGTTCGAGCCCCGGGTTAAGGCATGGGTGTTCGTGTTGTTTTTCTGCTGAGATCCTGCCAACCTCACAGACCTTCAACTCTGGAATATAAACTGACAGGCTACTGTCAGACCTCTGTGGCAAGCAGCTGCTTGAGGGTATTTATTTTTATTTTTTCAGCCAGTCTTCTTCCTTTTTGAGAACCGCAGTCCAGTAGCATTGCTATATGTGCAACATCGCTCGTAACGGAGTGAACTGAATAAGTTGAATACGACGTTGGTAGAAAAAATAACAAATAAATAGCTGGTGTTTTAATCGGATAAGGCAAAGAGATAGATAGTACTTATTCCAGATAACATATAATGAATATAGATAGTGTTTTGATCTTGTAAGCAATGGCTCTCAAACTTTTTCAGAGCCCTTACCGTTGACAGAAATTATTCGCGACCCTCTTTCACTATTGATGGAATTTATCACCCCATCCCCTTATGATTGACGGAATTTTTCCCATACATTCCTTTACCATTAACAAAAGTAACCTGAACTCAGAAAACTATATTCTCACAGCACGATGCTCCAGATATGTATATGTGGAAAAGAGTTAGCTAGAGAAACTGCAGAGTGAGGGAAGTAGTGGAGATCTCGAGGCTAGTATTTTCGCGTCGCATTGTGTAAGAATTTTACTCTCGGTCTCTCTCGTAGGAGAGCTGTGGCAGAGTGGGAGAAAGAGTTGGAAAAGGGAGTTGTGATTTATTTAGCGATACGATGAGCGTTTATAGCATATTTAACTTTAACCCTCATCTTTTTGTAATGGATGAAGTAGTTTTTTTCTTTTTATATATTAGGCATTCAACTGTAATCAGCTGCTATCCCCACCCCGTGGGTCGTGAACCACAGTTAGAAATGTTGATATAAGGCAAAGGCAGTTTTTGATAAGAAGAAGAAAACTGGTGAAGTTTTGATCAGAAAGCAGAAGGAAAAAAACTGATCAAATACAAGAATGAGATATTTAGTACTTTTTTTAGGGCCGCTTTATCTGATCAAAATTAAATTATTACCCTACGCATTACAAGAGCATTTTCTAAGTCGCAATGCAAAACAGGTTGTCAAGCAAAAGGAAAAGACAAAACAGGTGAAAAAAACCACTAGCTAAAAGAGAGCTGTGTTTTGATATGATAAAGGCAAAGAAATAGGTAACATTTTAATTAGAAAAGGCAAAGAAATAGCTAATATTTAATCAGAAAAAGCAAAGAAATCGCTAGTACTTTGGTGAAATAAGAAAGGAAGTCGCTATTGTTTTGATGAAATAAGAAAAGTAGTCGCTAGTACTTTGATGAAACAAGAAAAAGCAGTCTCTAGTACTTTGATGAAATAGGGAAAGCAATCACTAGTATTTTGCTGAAATAAGAAAAGCAATCGCTAGTACATTGATGAAATAAGAAAAGATGTCTCTAGTACTTTGATGAAATAAGGAAAGACGCCACTAGTACTTTGATGAAATAAGGTAAAGAAATCAGTATTAACTTTAATCAGATAAGGCAAAGAAATGGATTGTACAGTCGGTCAAAAAAGTATCCGAACACTATGGTTGATTACAGAATTCAGAAAAAAATATCTGGCAATGATTTTTTTAGAAATTAGTGATCTGGTAACCTTCGTGTCACGTGACACGAAGGTTATCAGATCACTAATTTTTTCTGAATTCTGTAATCAACCATAGTGTTCGGATACTTTTTTGAGCGACTGTACTTTGATACAAAAGTTATTTGGAATTACAGATTATGATATTGATCATCCGTAATAATACAACTTCAGTTGCATACAGACTGTAACAGCACTAGAAGAAAAATACAAGAACATTTTTTAGTTTGCCTCCACGGACTAGCAAAACTGATCCGAACTACCACCGAACAGTTAGCTCTATAGGTTGGTGACGGGAAACCATCACTGACCTCATAATACCGAAATCCTCCACTAAGTAGAATGCGCAATATTATAAGGCTTAATATAATAAAGAGACAAAATGCAAATGATATTTCTGGACCTGCTTTTCATTAAATCGATAAGTAGATTTGCAAACCACACTTAGTGTACGCGCATTAAGCTTCATGAATACTCTCAAGAAATTCTTTTTGCCTTCTAGTAAGGACACGATTTTTTTCCCACGTCTCAAGCTGTCTTTTAGCCCACGACGAGTCATCTCTGTCTCTAGGTGCTGTAAGTGCCTCACGAGTCGTCACTTCCTATAGTTGCTGGATGTGTCCCCATGAGCCGCAACTTTCTGTAGTTGCCGAATGTACTCTCCATAAGACACCAGTTTCTCTTCGGGCTAGATGTGACTCTACGACGGTGACTTTCTCCAGATAGTGGATGTATCTCCAAGAGCCGTAACTTCATCTAGGTGCTAGATGTGCGCCACGAGCCGTAACTTTCTCTAGATGGTGGATGTTCCTCACGGGGTGGCTCAGTCGGTAGCGCGCCAGGCTCGTAATCTGTAGTTCCCAGGTTCGAGTCCCAGCTGGGTCAGCGTTGAGATTTATCTCTGCAAAATTCCCCGCCCTGCCCACGGTCAGTAGGGGACACCGATGGGCTTGGAAAGGCCGCCGTCCGTCGGATGGGACGTTAAGCCATGGCCCCGTGTGCGGGAGAGCCATACCCTGTGCACGTTAAAGAACATGCTGGATGGCCTTGACGGGAGTCTACCATCTGTCTCCCAACAGCTGTTCCAGTGGGTCCCCTTCCCCAACCTTCTCTGAGCCTTCGGGGTCTATGTGACCTGGCCATTTAGCCCATGGTGTGCAAAAAAGTGCCGCTCAGAGGTAAAACAACCCAACCCAAGAGCCGTAACTTCATCTAGGTGCTAGATGTGCGCCACGAGCTGTAACTTTCTCTAGGTGCTGGATGTTCCTCACGAGGCGCCACTAACATTTTTCGAGAAACATTCTCATACATTTATAAGGTCAATGAAGAATGAATTCAAACCTCGTAGTTTTTTCAAGAAACTTTCTATCTTTAAGATAAAAACCTCAATCAAATCTACCTAAATATCGATTTCTAACAATATTCGATCAATTTTAAATAACTGTGGAAGGTAGAATATTTTACAGCAACAATGACAGTTGAAACAATTGTTCTAAAATGTTAATTCAGATTAATCGAATGCATTTTGCATAATGGCTATTTCAATTTCCGCCATTTTGAATGATTTTTTCAAAAATCAGTTAACTTATCGTTGAATGTTTCAACAAATATTGGATCAATAAAATCGAAAATCGAATTGGATTAATATAATCTAAAAAATATTAAAAATCGAGAATTTGTCTGATATATTTATTTTTAGCCGCATTCTTTTATAGAAAACTTATTTAAATAATTTATAGAGCTTCGAATTTGACACCCCATTAGCATAATGTGACTCCTAATAAAGTGGCTATTGAGTGTACATGCTAAATTTTAAAGCTTTTTACCTCTTGCAAGGATGAAGCTTCTGAACTTTACTTGATCCACCCGAAGAAAGCAAATGATATAAAGCAAATGTGTGTGCAATAATTTCTAAGCAGATCATAAAGAAACAGAGCTTGAGAGAGGATAATCTGATCTTTCAGTCTATTTCTTTGTTTTTATTCATATTTAATATCCATCCACCTCTATCCAAAAAAAAAAGAAACTCAACAACCAATCTTTGCCAGATTGAGCTGATCTTCATTCATTTTCTTTTACTGATGAAAGACTTAAAAGCAGAATACCAAAAATATTTCGCAGGTGTGAATCCGATAAGAAACATTCTCTTCCTTTCTACAGGTATCCCGTGGCCGAGTGGTTAGCACTCTTGGCTATTGAGTTGTTGGGTTTGGTTGTTTTACCTCTGAGCCGCACTTTTTTGCACACCATGGGCTAAATGGCCAGGTACCACATGGACCCCGAAGGCTCAGAAAAGGTTGGGGGAGGGGACCCACTGGAACAGCTGTTGGGAGACAGATGGTAGCCTCCCGTCAAGGCCATCCAACGTCTTCTTTAACGTGCATGGCGACGGATGGCTTTCCCGCACACGGGGCCACGGCTTAACATCTCATCCGACGGACGGCGGCCTTTCCAAGCCCATCGGTGTCCCCTACTGACCTTAGGCAGGGCGGGGAATTTTGCGGAGATAAATCTCAACGCTGACCCAGCTGGGACTCGAACCTGGGAACTACAGATTACGAGCCTGGCGCGCTACCGACTGAGCCACCTCCGCCCCCTTGGCTATTGATCAAAGGGGCCTGGGTTCGAGCCCCGAATAAAACATGGATGTTTGTGTTGTTTTTCTGCTGAAATCTCATGATCCTCATCAAACCTCTACTTTGGCGTATAAATTGATAGGCTCTTTGTCTGATTTTTGTGGCAAGCAGCTGCTTGAGGGGATATTTATTTATATCTTAACATTAATAACACCAAGTAAACATTTCATGCACAGCATTTGGTGGAGACGCATTTTAATAATGAATTAACAAAGAAAAAAAAGGATCGTTTCATTAAAAAATGTTATCTTGAGAAATGTGGTCATGGTCTTTAATCCAGCCCACACCTATAACTCACATACACTGTTGCACGACCTCTCAAGCCACATGTTTTTTCCAACACGGCTAAATCATCCGTAGGATCGTACCGATCCCAAAAGCCGCTCTTAACGTTTCATACACGGCACGCACCGACTGTGAATGCAAGCCGGTCAAAATATAAGTCAAGTTGACCTTGGTAATTTGTCTCACAGCAAATCAGAGCTCGTTATATGACGGAGATTTTTTTTAAAGCACTTTCCCATCATTAACACCGAGAAACCCCCCCACAGCAATCAACAAAGCGAAAGATTAGAAAAAAAGAATAATCATAAAAAAAAACCAAAACTAAGGAAAAATTATGGTGAGCCCCACGTGTGCTACATCATATATTCGAGGAACACAAAATGGCAAATAGAGAAGCGTAAAAAGGAATGTAAGAAACAGTTAAAACGACAACGAATGGGAGAGAGAGGGAGAAAAATGAAAAAGAAAAATGTGAACGAGAGGGTGTATGTATGTATCAGGGGTGGCGGGAATTAAGGGGAAAAAAGTTTAAACCGTGATTGATTATCCCAGTAACAGGACTTGAAAGATCCGCCGACACTGGCTGAATGTCGAGGGTCCAGCCACGGGTTTCATGATTAACCGATAAACCAGGAACTAACAATGGGCAGGGCTGATGGGGAGTGTGTTCCTTCGGAGAGCCTCATAACACCTAGCCGACAAGAGAGCCAGGCAGTCTGGGACGTACAAGACACTCTCCCCCCGTACTCCCCTACATCACCAGCCCTCCTCGCTCCGACTCGCCGGTGGTAAGGCAGCGGATTCCCCGCTTCTGACTCTCCGCTTGCCCTAAGGGTGGACGAGGGCACCGGTGGAAGAGGCTCGCAACACGTGCATTCCACGGCCGGTTGGAACCATGCTGTCTGACGTTCCCGGGGAACGGGCTTTGCAGATGCCCACCCTCCCCCGCGGGGGTCAGGCGATGCCCGTCACTCGACAAAGGTGCCAAAATTGGCGAAGCGGCCCTTTCACCGAGACCCTTGCCAGTCAAGGATCGCAGGAGAGCCCGCCTACGATGTGCATGAAGTGCAGGGAGAGCCATCCATCAAGATGACACGTTTTTCATTAGAGTTTAGTGGGTCGCTCTGTTCTCTTCGACGCTTTTCTCCCTTTCGCTGTTGCTGCAAGTCTTATTCCCTCTGTCCGTGTCCGTCCTCCTCATTTCCCGTCAGCTGATGGGGAAAAGGTAACGCACAAAGTAAACACACCGAGATGAGATAAAAGGAAACTGAAGGGCTAATTGGAGGTGAGGTTATCGCACGGACAGGTCCAACTTTCATCTAACTCACGTGTTGCTTTCAATGGTCAGGCAGTGAATGTTCCCAAACTCGAAATAAACAGTTTAATGCTGTTTAAGTGATCCAAACTACTTCACGGTTGCTTTTTAAAGTCTAAAAGTATTTTTGAGTGATTTTTTTGTTTCTAAAACAGTCAGATGAACATCTAAAATTCTGTTTTATATGTACACTTCGCATAAAGCAAATATTTATTATTGCTCTAAGTAAATTCCTCTTCGCAAATTCCTCTTAGATTCGTCATATGCAATGAAAAAATACTAAGAAAAACAAAAATTAAAAGATTAAGACAAAAAGAGATATTCATATTATTTAAACCAGTGAACGATAATTAGTTTTATGTTGTGTGACATTTTTCCATGTTTAAAGTAAAAGCACCGTCATGCTTACAACCTATTTATAAAATCAATAACATTATTAATCACTTTAAAGACAGTAATTCAAAAATTACTTCAAAATTTAATAAACTACTTCTGAAGCAGATGCTTACCACAGAGATGGGTTGGGTTGTTTTACCTCTGAGCGGCACTTTTTTGCACACCATGGGCTAAATGGCCAGGTCACAAGGATCCCGAAGGCTCAGAGAAGGTTGGGGAGGGGACCCACTGGAACACCTGTTAGGAGACAGATGGTAGCCTCCCATTAAGCCTATCCAGTGTGTTCTTTAATGTGCACAGGGTATGGCTCTCCCACACGGGGCCACGGCTTAACGTCCTATCAGACGGACGGCGGCCTTTCCAAGCCCATCGGTGTCCCCTACTGACGTGGGCAGGGCCGGGAGTTTTACGGAGATAAGTCTCAACGCTGACCCAGCTTGGACTCGAACCTAGGAACTACATATTACGAGCCTGGCACGCTACCGACTGAGACACCCCCGCCCCCGCCCCCGCCCCCACAGAGATGTGATAGGACCCTGTCAGTTGGGTTGCGTCATTTCTGAGCGGCATTTTTCTGCGCACAATGGTCACAAAGGCTCAGAGAAAATATTTCGAAGGGAATCCATTTGACAGCTATTAGGCGACAGATGGAAACCTTCCGTCGTCATCTCAGTCTCTTCCATCCTCAGTGGGGTCATAACAGCAGATAACATTCAGGTCTTTAACGCTTGTCTAAAATTTTGCTGTAAGAAACCTTTCATTAATGCACTCATATCCTAGAAGAGCATCACTAGCGTGTCTGCTGAGAAGCAGACCCACGCCTTGGTGATGCTTATTGTCGTCCCCCCCTGAAAAGAGAAATTTAAGATTATTTTTAAGAATCTGACCTTTATCTGTCCATCTGGTCTCTTGCAAGCCGAGAATATCTAAATTATAATGGTGGAATTCTTGTGTGAGGACATCAAGAGAAAAAGCTCTGTGCAGAGTCCTCACATTCCAACTACCTATGGAGAGAAAATGGTTAGTGGGATGTTTAAAGAAACTATGTTTATTGAGAGAGGGAATGCCGACAATATCAAACAGCCCCCTAATCGCAGACATGGGGCAAAGACCCGTTCCCCCACCACTAAAGGCTGAAGCCATCTACACTGGAAGACTTCCTCCAATGTAGAATTTGACGATGCCAATAGAAGCAAAGAGTTCAGGTGCCTGCGATGACCTCTGCTCAGGATTATCCACCAGCTGATAAACATTTCCTGTGAATCTATTCATTTAGGGCTGTCAACCCACAAACAAACAGAAAACACAGCGGAAGATTTTCCCTCCACAGAAGCTCATCAGTGCAGCAAAATGAGGATCCATAATCAAGCTCAGAGCCATATATCTGTCCAGTCCAGTATGTTTATATGGTCAGCACCAGGACCCTGTGTGGTAGACCACTCCTCAGCAGGGTAGAAAAAAAAGAAAAGTAGCCATAGTTGTCCAGATCAGTAGGCCACACTAATCTGGCAGCCCTCCCCTTCCGTTCACTTCCGCAAGAGAGTATCTCTTTTGAAAGGTATTAACGGTCTGCACCACGAGAAGGCGGGGTCGGACATTAGGTGCTAGGCCTGGCCGGTTCTATGCATCATCACAGGGGATTGGTGCATAGCTCTCCGTGCTACCATTCACAGACCATAAAACGTAAGGTAATGAATAAATAAATGTTAAAAAAAAGGCTGAAGTAATGTACCACTGGTTTTAATGGTACATTTTGCATCGATGCTTAATAGTTGTTAAAAGTTTCAAAAACATAAAAATGCGAAATAATTTTTGAAACGCATACTTTGGGGGAGGGAGAGTTTTAACCTTTTTTTTACCCTTAAATACGACACTCTTCACAGTGACACTGAAGTGCTATTGAATTAGGGATAGGAGACGTTATCCAAATTCAGTACCGCAAGTCCCGCATTTGCGCGCATGCGTCTGGTCATATAGCTTTCAGCTTTGGCTTCCCCAAGCAGTCGTCGTGAGAAGCGTAGTGGGAAAGGCGTGGGATTTAGATGCATTTGACAGAGGGCAGATCGTAGGTACCCGATGGTACGGATGGGACACTCGATCTCCGAAATTGTCAACCAACTTGGATTTTTCTCGGTTGACAGTTTCAAGAGTGTTCCGGAAATATGAAAATTCCGGCAAAAAAAGCACCCGGACAAACTGTAAAGAACAATCAACCTTGAATGATCGTGTGCTTCGCCGTCTGACCCGCATCGTACGGACCGATAGGGGCCAGACATTATCTAAAATCACTCCCATCTGTCTAAAAAAGACATTATCTAAAATCACTCCATCCATCTAAAATCATCTCTCGGTGGAACGCGGGTTCCAACCGAGAAGTCAGTGCACGGACCGTGCAATGCTCACTTGATCGTCTCGGCTCCGGGAGCCGCCGACCTATGAGAGTACCACTTCTAACAGTGTTGACACCGGGCTCAACGCCTTGCCTGGGCTAAAGAACATCGAAACTGGACCATCGAAAATTGGCAACGGATAGCCTGGAGTGATGAATCACGATTTAAATTTCATCATGCCGATGTAAGACTGAGGGTATATGGCGCCAATCTCATGAAGCCATGGATCCTCCATGTCAGGTCAGAACAGTACAAGCTAGTGGGGGCTCAGTGATGGCCTGGGGTGTCTTCAGTTGGACGTCTGTGGGACCTTTTGTACGTGTACCGACGACTCTCAATGCATGCCGGTAAGTAGAACTCATGACTGACCATTTACACCCATTTATGGCCATCATGCATCCCAATGGAGATGGCGTATACCAGCAAGACAACTGTTCATCTCACAGGTCCAGGTTGGCTACTGCATAGTTGTAGGAGAATTCTGCTGACTTTGAAATAATGAATTGGCCACCTAGAAGCCCAGATTTAAATCCGCCGAAAATCTTTGGGATACCGTTGAGCAGAGCGTTCGGCCTCTGCCCCATCAGCGACGATCTTGAGAGAATTGTGGACAGATCTGGAGGATGCATGGGTCGCAACACCTGTGGAACGTTTACGCAATCTTGTGGAGTCTTTGCCTCGTCGTGTAACGGCCGTTATCAGGGCCAGAGGGGGTCCAACATGTTTCTAGGTTGCTATTCCTAATTCATTGGCACTTCAGTGTATAACTCTTTTGCACACTGGGCGATGGTTTAATGTCTCATCCAACAGACAGCGGCTTGGGGTATTAAATGTCTATATATACATTAGAGGGTAGAGAAAGTAACGATTTGTTTATAGTGATGTGTAAAGTTAGTGGTGGGTTCAGGAGGTGGGGGGGAGGAGATGCAAATAGAGATATTGGCGGCTCCTGAGGGAATGGTCTAAGAAAAAACCGGAGAAGTAGGGGAGGGTAATTAATTGCTTCTAAATCCGATGATAAAAGGAAATTCTCTAACCGAGCTTAATCTAAGACTGCAACAAATTGGAGAAATGTTGAGATTTTTGGTAATTATTAACATACCCTTATGACTATAAATGGACAAGTACTCCAGTTCAACCACTGGAAGAATAACCACAGAGGGCACTTATGATTCTTCGTTAATTATTCAGATTTCCATCGTGATGTAAATGAATTAGGTTAAGGAATTGCAGTGACATTGACTACTAAGAGTCTTCTGAGCTCAGAGTTCTGAAGAAGAATTTCACTCACTGTTGCACAATAACCAAACAAAATTATCCTTCAAAACTTTTTTTACTCTTTTACGTTATAAATGGCTGCATCCTCTCAAAGACGTCTTTCCATCGGTGATGTGGGAGAAGCGACTGATTTATCATCACCATGACAACACTAAATGCGGGGGTGGACGCAAACTGTTAAATGCCGTGACAGGGAGCAGGGGTTATATACGAAAGCACACGTGGATAACAATGCCTGCGATGGCAAGAGGTGGAAAGCAAACGTAGACATTGCTAGCATCCCAGTCTATCAAGCTTCCGAACAATACAACCAAAATTGTGATAAATCGGTTGTCTTTTCCTGAGGAGCAACTTCGTTTTTTAATACCTTTTGTGAAGGTTACTATGGAGCATCTGCAGCTTCCCTTTGCATATCGAAGGACAAAGAATTACGCACTTGGGCGATACACAAAAGCAGTTGTTTCGATAGCATTTGAAAATACACATGAGTCTATTACAACAACATATTCAAAAGAGTATTACAACGTAAGGGAAAGCAATATTCAACATTCTCCAACTTTGAAAATTGGCTTTTTATGGAAAATTATTGCAGAGACGAGTTAAATATCTCAATTTATTCTTTTAATTATTAATTTTCAATAATTCATTATTTAAAGAGTTATGTAAATTAGAGTATTTAATACCAGTGTTGCCATGACGATGCATAACTTATTGGAATATATGCGCTTCGGTTCCAAAAGTAATATTAGGTAATATTGTCTGTTTGCACATGTCTGAAAGCTGACACATGAGATGTCAAAGTTCAGAGTTCAGAATCTTGTTAATTCATTCGAAAGCGAATTTTTTTTAGGGTCATCCCCTACATGTTTTCTTAGTAGCATTGGTTACGTGAACTCTGTAACAATGCTTAGTGAATTAAACTGATTTTTTTTAAGCAAATTAAAAATTTCCCACTGAGCTCTCTTCTGCGGATGTTGTGTTTTTCGGTCTTCTTTAGCTACGTGATATCTAAAATCAAAAACCACATTCACTTATGTGTATGATGATCAAGTTTCCAGCCAGTAACAAATGGCTACTGATCTAAGGGACCTGGTTTCGAGCTCCGGATTAGGCATGGACATGTGTGTCGTTTTTCTGCTGAGGTCCTGCCATCCTCTCATATCTCCTACTCTGGCATATAAACTGACAGGCTCCTGTCAGACCTCTGTGGCAAGCAGCTGCTTGAGGGGGTATTTATTTATTTATTTATTTATTTATACTACTTGCCTTGTTAAGACAGGTAGGTAGGGCATTAATAAAAAATGGGGATGTCTAAAAAACATTAGAACTCTGTACTAACGACATAGATCTGGGGGCGGGGGCGGGGGTGGCTCAGTGGTAGCGCGCCAGGCTCGTAATCTGTAGTTCTCAGGTTCGAGTCCCAGCTGGGTCAGCGTTGAGATTTATCTCCGCAAAATTCCCCGCCCTGCCCACGGTCAGTAGGGGACACCGATGGGCTTGGAAAGGCCGCCGTTCGTCGGATGGGACGTTAAGCCGTGGCCCCGTGTGTGGGAGAGCCATACCCTGTGCACGTTAAGGAACACACTGGATGGCCTTGACGGGAGGCTACCATCTGTCTCCCAACAGCTGTTCCAGTGGGTACCCTCCCCCAGCCTTCTCTGAGCCTTCGGGGTCCATGTGACCTGGCCATTTAGCCCATGGTGTGCAAAAAAGTGCCGCTCAGAGGTAAAACAACCCAACCCAACGGCATAGATCAGTGTCGTCCAACTCTTTTCCGTCTGTACACGAGAGTCAAGTAGTCTCCATATCAGAATAATCTCCATATTAAACTAAACAAAATACATCTTAGGAGTCTTAGGAGGTGTTTCCGAAAAAAATTAACTTTTACATTCATAATTAAAATCATAGATAAAAGCAAATATTATTAAAGGTCTATAGTGAAATATAGCTCCATATTTTCTACATTTCTTTTTATCTCTTCTGAGTTAACCAAAATATTTTCTGATACAAGAGAGTTTATTGTATGTAGCATTATAAATGATTAGGTTAGCTCAAAAGTCTTGCACTACAAGAGATTTCGCTTTTACTTTAGCTGAAATCTTTATTTGTTTAGAGTGCATAAATCAATTCCTTCTAACCAGTAATCGACGGCGGGGATTAGTTCAGACAGTAATGTGTCCAGGTACTTTCTAGTTTCGAGTCCCCACTATCATGGATATCGGCAGAAATTTTTCCAAGGGGGTGGGGGGGATTTATTCAGGGAGGAGCAAAATATTCACAAAAGAGGCAGAAAAAGAAATCAATGTTTCAAGATAGAAATATATATGTTCAGTCGTTCATGAATGAATGCAGTTACAAATATGGAATCGTGCATCCATCATACCATAATGCTGGGATGGATGTAGAGGAAAATAGGGGAAATCCTTTGAGAATGTCAGTAAAATAATGGCTGCCAAAAACTATCGAAGTTCTGCATATTTCACGCATTTTTCAAGAATGTTTTTGAAAAAACCTCTAAAACGAATGGGAAAAGTGTGACTTTGCAATGGAAATTCAGTCTCTTACTCCCTCTTTAACTATTTTCGGCTCGATTGCGTTGTTTACACACGCGTGGTTTTCGTGGTTACACCAATCCCACTGGTGTTCTTTTTAAAAAGAACACCAGTGGGATTGGTAAAAGCCACTATGCAAAGGATGAGACGTTAAGCCGTTGTTCCTTGTACAGTCGCTCAAAAAAGTATTCGAACGCTATGGTTGATTACAGAATTCAGAAAAAATATCTGGCAACGATTTTTTTTAAAAAATAGTATGACACGAAGGTTGTCAGACCACTAATTTCTAAAAAAATCGTTGCCAGATATTTTTTCTGAATTCTGTAATCAACCATAGCGTTCGGATACTTTTTTGAGCGACTGTACAGGAGAATCATGCCACCTTAAAGAATAAACAGAATTTGTCTCTTAACAGCTGTTTAGGGAATACTGAATTTAACCTTAAGAATAAATTGAAAACAGAAAGATAAAACGACCATTTGACTTTCTTTTTTCTCCCATAGACTTCCTTATTTAAACTTTAATTTATTTTCAAAAATATTCCGAACAAGCCAAACCTAAAACAAATCTTAGAATATACTCATTTTACTTCTGAATAAACATTACATTCAATTCCTTCTTTTATTCTAACCTAGTCCCACTTTTCACGAATCTGTGACTCTGAGAAGAGAAATATTTCTCTCATCGCAGCGATGTGTAACCAATAGCAATGAAAGCTTCTCTTCTCCCTCGATGGCTTACAAAGATTAACCTGTTAGTCACACATCCCATAAAAGAAGGCCTGGACGTGACTATTAAATACTTCAACGTATGCTCTTCTGCTAACGCCGCTCTTTAGCCAAACAGGCTCTTCTTTGTGACGGCGTTTGGTCGACCAAACGAAGTTATGCCAGGAACGCGGGATGGCCGCGACAAATAAGAGGTGATGAATCAACAGCGTGTCGTGTCACCTGCCTCCTCTTACAAACACTCGGAGAGCACCGGGAGCTGCTACCAGCAAAGAGCCTGCCTAGTGACCTGCCTCTCGCCTCTTGACTGATGAGCTCTTCCTATTGGTCGGCGAGACTGTTAATCCTACTACTGATGCACGTGGTGACCGAAACCGTATAAGGGTCGTTCGGAGCATTTTTTCTTCTCCTCCCATTTTATTGTTATGAGTGATCAGGTCTTAAAGAACTGTTACTTTATCTCTGGCATTCCGTGAAGAGCATGGAGATTAAGCGAATTTTATTTCTTGGGTCGCCCTTTGGCTCTTCGTTAATAATCAGCATATAAAAACTCACAGCATGATTTTTTCGAAGCCAAATTCCATGAACCGTGCTGAGAGGTGTGATGAAACAGAATAAAAATGTATAAAATTTATTTTCTCTCTTTCTCTCTCGACATAAGCAAAAATTCATCTGGTAAAATGTACCCAGTGATGTAAGTAAACTCAGGCGTAAATAAGAATGAAATTTTAAATAAATGAGCAGTTAGCGAAACATTAAACAACAAGATCTCTTTTGCTATAACTACTCATACAAGAAACTTGAAATCAATCCGCCATGACCGAGACTATATTAAGGGGTCAGTTGCGTTCTTTTGCATTTTATATCTTGAGTGGCAAAAAGATCTTGAGGAAAAGATAATTTGGCTACAACTCTACACGAATTGCATACAAATGGATGCATTCTATTGGCGTGATGGCCTTTCGACCTCTATTTCTTCAATAATCGGTGTATGTTTATGTACGAGCACGCATTTATCCTTTTCTCCAATTCTCTCAGCTTTTCCGAAGTGTAATCAGTGTGCCAATTTATATGCAGAGCTCTCCATAGGAACAGTAAATTCCAAAGTTGGCCTCGCTCTTTCAACACGTTAAGTCAAAGAAGCACGCATACGAATATCCCAACAGCGTTTGGTCGACGTAAAAGAAAGCTGTCCTTATATAAAGAGAGTTGTCCTAATATTCGTCTTTTTATTTTTCACTTGCATTTAAAGACTTGACACAATGTAATGTGTTGTGGTTATATTCTATGTTTCCAGAAGTTCCAGAAGAGGTACTTTGTTGTACATTGAATTGCATGATTTTAAGATTATGGATGTTCGTGTTGTTTTCTGCTGAGGCCCTGTCATCCTCTCAGATCTTCTACTGTGGCATATAAACTGACAGGCTCCTGTCAGACCTCTGTGGCAAGCAGCTGCTTGAGGGGGTATTTATTATTATTTTTTTATCATGAGTAGGGATGGATACCAAGTGAATAGTTGATACTGGTGAATGGCCAATCATGACATGATCATGGATGTCTACCAACTGGACAGCATATGGTTAGATGGCCAGTCATAACGTGATTAGAAAGCAAGATTGCCAACTGAACGACTGTTATGGGTAAATAATCAATCACGACATGTTTACCAATAAGTACCAATTAAACAATTGTTAACCCTTATTCTGCTCTTGATGATAAAATGAGGGGAGGGGGGAGTTTGGTAAAGATTACCATGATAGGATGAGTAAATAAGAGCCACCTTAAGTCCTATATCATAATAATAAAACATAAAATATACTTTTAGTTTTACTTTGTCAACAGCTAAAAAAGGGAAAAAAATTAATATCAAAGTAAGGCAATAAATTAAAAATTAAAAAAAATACTTATCTTCCTCTAGTGCCCTAAAAAGTAGAAAATAATCCTAAAACGTATCGATGGTGCAATCAGTCACTGAATTCGCATTCACTTCAAAGGAAGATAGGGCACTGGCAATCTTGTCGAGTAGGTATATCGGCGCCCTATTTTCCTTCGAAGCGAATACGAACTCAGTGATTGATTGCACCGTCGATATGTTTTAGGATTATTTTATACTTTTTAGGGAACTATAGGAAGATAGGTATTTTTTTCTCATTTATATATATATTTTGTTGTCACTAAAAACACCTACCTTCAAAAACTTTGATATATAACTTATAAATATCGATCACATTTATCACCGTTTTGGATTCAGGCTTGAGGTAGACCACTACATTAGAGGCATCACAAGTTTTGATTTGAGATACGGCATGTTAAAGTCGACCCCCGAGAAAATTCCCCCCCCCCCACACACACATTTTATCAGGGAGGAATAGTGTACGACCGTCATTATACGAGCTTTCATTTGAAACCTAACTCGTAACTGTAGGCCCTGGCGTTCCGATGATATGGCAGAACGACTATTTCCCATTTTATAGGGAGGAGGTGAGCATAGGGGATCATTTTTTTATAGCCTACGACACTCTCCGCGTTACAAGCTTTCATTCGACACATAGCGCGTTACTTTCCGCACTCAGTGTTTAGGAGATATAGAAGAAAAATCATTTTCACATTGTCCCCTTTATTAGGGGGGAAGAAAGCACAGGAGAGTCAATTTTTCATAGCCTACAACTTTCCCCGCCTTACAAGCTTTCATTTGACATATATTTTGTTACTTTCGGCATTTGCTTTCTGGAGATATAACAAAACAATTGTTTCGCATTTTCCCTTTTTTAGGGGGGGAAGAGAGCATGGGGTCAATTTTTTTTATAATCTACGACACTCCCCACCTCACAAGCTTTCATTGAACACATATATCGTTACTTTCCGCACTCGCATTCAGGAGATATAGAGCAACAATCATTTTTACGTTTTCACCCTTTTTAGGGGGGGGGGGGGGAATACAGGGGGTCAATTTTTCGTAGCCTATAACATTCCCCGCGTCAGTAGCTTTCATTCGGCGTAGAGCTTGTTGCTTTCGGCTTTCGCGTTCTGGAGATATATCTTAAGAACTGTTTTAACATTTTCCCTTTTTTAGAGAGGAAGAAAGCACGGGGTCAATTTTTTTTTATAGCCTATAACACTTCCTGCGTCACAAGCTTCCATTTGGCACATAAACCATTAAATTTATCCATCGCGTTCGAAAGATATGGAACAACGTTTTGTCAAATCCACAAACCTACCAACCACAAAGCCAAAAGCAAATTACGGTCTATCTTTGCATGCAGAACGGCAATTGATAATAGAAAAACAACAGTTCCTGATGGAACTAGAAAAAGGCTCCTAAGCAATCAAAAATTAGATGACGGCAAAGTTTTGCCTTCTGAAACATTTTAATACGCTTTTGTGACTACAAAATTTTTTTCATTTCGTATAATTTTTGCTTTTTTTTTTTATTAAGATTGTTCGAATTCATATTACGATAATTCATTTCTTATAAAACACCTAATCCTTAATGAATTGAGTATCACTCACTTCTGTTGAATTGTGCATCTCATTAGTAAAACCTCATTAATCTGGACCACACTAGTTTGGACACTTTCAGCTGTCAACATCAGCTGCTTCTTGCAATATTTCTTCTCTGTGCAATCGAATTCCAAAGGTTCATTCTCCCGCTGAAAGAGATGCAACGAAAAATAATCAAGGAATAATTTCAAAGAGGATTAAACTCTAAAATCCATGGCGATTTTAAGAGATTCAGACAATTAACAATTTTGTCAAAATGCCTTTAACTTCTGAGTCTTAAATAATATTTTCATTTTCAATAATATCCGTTCAGTATTTAATGAGTTATGGAAGTTTGGATGTTTAACAGTAGCAGTGCCCAGTCTTTAGAAATGTATGCAAAACTGATGAATAGTGAAACAATTCTTTACACAAACTTCTAAAATACACAATTATTTTATTAAACACTTTGATGCAATACTTATTACTAAGTTTAAATTAACTTCGGAAATAATTTTTTGTGACTGTCATTGTTATTGCTAAATATTCAAACTTCCATAGCTCATTAAATACCGAATGAATATTGCTGAAAATCGAAATATTAAAGCATTTCACTGAGATCTTTATCTGCTATCGTATTTTAAAAAAAGCTACGAATTTTTGAAGTGATAGAGCTTCGACGCTATCTTCCTATTTACATAACATAGGGTTGTTCCTTGATGATGATGATGATGATGAGTATATTATTAGCAGTCCCATGGCTGAGTGGTTAGCATGCTTGGCTACTAATCAAAGGGATCTGGGTTCGAATCCCCAATAAGACAGGGATATCTTTATTGTTTTTCTGCTCAGGTCCCGTCATCCTCAGAGACCCTCTACTATTGCGTATAAACTGTCAGACGTCTGTGGCAAGCAGCTGCTTGAGGGAGATTAAGAAAGAAGTGTATTATGGATTCGTTAGTGACGTAACTGCTGAGATGTAAAACTTGCTGTTCGGAGGCACCCGAATATATAGAATATTATATATAAAAGGAAATTTATAAACCATTTTGTTTCTGTCACTGATTCTTCATTTAACTTTTACCGTTTAATTAAAAGTTATCCATATTAAATCTTAAAACCGAAATTAACACAAAACATGATCTGGCAACCTTCGTGTACGTACACCAAACTTGCCAGATCACTAATTCTAAAAAAAATCGTTGCCAGATTTTTTTTAATTCTGAAATCAACCATAGTGTTCGGATATTTTTGAGCGACTGTACTGCCTACGTTCTAACCACAATACACGTCAGAATTTAAAAGAGTAGCTCTGCGTTTACCAACGACTCCACAGAAACAGCTATATTTAGGGCAAACTGCGCATGCGCGACTCTTCCATAGTGTTGCCGACTTAATTTTTTTTTAGTGTGCCGCGAGTATTCACGGCGAAAAATAATGTGCCGTGAGTAAAAACAATTTTAAAATCACTGGTTTGGAGAAATAAAGGCAAACCATTGATACTGTAAATAGCACGTGGATTTTCATTAAATGCAATTAATATCCGTAAGTGCATTACGTACTAATTTAATTTTTTCAAGTATCAATGTGATATGTCTAAGTATTCTAAACAATTTTAAGCAATAATAATTGTCACACTGTTTTAAAAAAAGACGTTTTGTCATCACTGCTCCAGAGCCTCTAAAATTGTATACGATTGTATTTATATTGGGAATAAAAAGCAGACCTGTGATCCTAATTTTATTTCCTTCTGAGAAAGTGACATTTTTGAGTCATGTTTTTAGTGCCCTACAACCCGTAGGCACTCTTAGAAGGGTGAGAACACTTCTGATGTTGAAGGAATGACTCAAACAATTTCGATAGCATTTAGTATAATACCATAAGCAATTTCGTACGTTTTTAGAATAAGCATATTTATAAAAATAATAAAAATAAATACCCCCTCAAGCAGCTGCTTGCCACAGAGGTCTGACAGGAGCCTGTCATTTTATATGCCATAGTAGAAGGTCTGAGAGGATGGCAGGACCTCAGCAGAAAAGCAACACACACGTCCATGCCTTGATCCGGGGCTCGAACCCAGGTCCCTTAGATCAGTAGCCAAGCGCGCTAACCACTCGGCCATATGAATTTTAAAAAAGAAAAATTTTCCTGTTCATTCCAGCTCATCTAAAACTATAGATAAAGCAGATATAGGAATTGCTGCTTCTGATGCTCCAAGTCCTCTATTGTGGTCTTAGGATTCCCTGTTAATACGTTGGATTCAAATGTCATGGACCAACTTCGACACCAACCAAGCAAAATAGATATAAAAAGTCTTCGAAATGTTAGCAGTTCTACCTATCAAATTCACCCTCAGCTTTAATAAAAGCAACAGTCTAACTTTCGTTACTGTTTGTCTATTGTCATTCATCTAATGATGACTTTAATATAGTTCTATAAATTACAAATTTACCTTTTAGATAGTTTTTAATATCAAATAAAGATTGTCGTAGATAATAACATGTAAAACAAATACTTATTCCGTACGTGAAACCATCCAACAAAATTTAATTCCTTGTCCACGATTTGAATCCAAAAAGTCGACATTCCTTATATTTCCCTGTCGTATTCGAAATAAGCCGTACCGTGGCCGAGTGGTTAGCACGCTTGGCTACTGATCTAACTAAGGGACCTGGGTTCGAGCCCCGGATTAGGCATGGATGTGTGTGTCGTTTTTCTGCTGAGGTCCTGCCATCCTCACAGACCTTCTACTATGGCATATAAACTGACAGGCTCCTGTCAGACCTCTGTGGCAAGCAGCTGCTTGAGGGGGTATTTATTTATTCGAAATAAAATAATTCTGAAAACTGAAATGTTAGGATGACACTGTTCCGTCCCCTTTGAAAAACTTTAGAACGAAAATTTTTGGCGTCAAATAACTAGCACCTTCAGCAAAATCCCTAATGGGTTTTAAACAGTTTGGAAAATGGATCTGCACATATAATAGGTTTGTAGATATTAAATCACACGAATCACAAAAGACTACTATTGAAACGTCTATCATTTACGAGTTGCACAAACAGTCCTCCATGAATTAGACTTTAAAACTAATCTGACAATGAATAATAAAACGCAAAAATGTAGGCTTAATCCTCAAGCTTTTAGCAAATAGCAAATAATCCTTTCTCCCATTATACGACCCTTCATACAGTAATTAAAAGCTCTCTCTACTCTTCTCCGTACCATTGCAGAGCAACAAAAGATGATCATAATTCTCCTTTCCTCATTTGCCACAGCATCAACTAAACCTCCACGTGTTCTGCTGTGATGTACGACATCTAATGATTCGGCTCATAACAGTCCACATAAACTAACAGCCATCGGATGACGTTCGCCGTCCCCTCCCCATGATTTTTTTCTTCACGCCATCCGTATCCTGACAATGACGAGCATGACGAAACGGATTTGTGAAGGGACTATAGAGGCGGGTGGACTGCCTAGAGAAGGACCAATGGGAAGCCGCTATCCAATCCTCTGGCACAATAACACGGAACAGCTGAAGAAGACCACTGGGATGGACGAAGCAGTGGCAATATATATTCTGGTTGTTAATCAGGCTTATCGGGATGTACGACAACTTGCCTGACAGTCCCACTCTGACAGTTGTAGTACAGGAGGCATACAAGCTTCTTAGTTACTGATAAATGTTCCGGTTTATCAAAGCAGCCCTTCAGATCAAAGTAGGTTGGGCTCCCCATCCCTCTTGCCTTCCCCTGACATTTGTTTAATAATGGACTGCTGTAGTATGTTTGTATCTGGATGCGAATGGAGAGAGTGAGTGGAATGGAAAATGAAGGCGGCACAAGTTAACATCAAAGCCCAAACGTAGAGGGAAGTCACTCTATAAGTCAGATGGTTCGAGTGTTAAATTGTAGCTTTATTTGGTTGGGGTTCTATTTGGGTATGCGTTTGTTATATGTTTGTAACCTGTAGTCGAGATCAACTTCACTGCTTATTCGATATACTTCCAATCCATTCTCTTTGATGAACAGAAAACTGCTAGCATTAGCAAATGTAAAACTCGAAAGAAATTAGAATTGTATTACAGCGTAGACATTATGGATGAAATCTTTAGTTGCCTTGTGCTGAGTGAGTTGCAAGATTGGATTCCCAGCATGAAAGACTTTAGCATAATTACAAATGTTTGAAAATTTTAAAATTCTGCAATTAGATAAATCCAACTACTCATCAATACTCACCAACTACACATCAATGGTCAGGATACGATAGACCATTAATGAATACCATTGATGAGTAGTTGGATAAATCCAACTACTCATCAATGGTCACTGTCGTTTTCCTCGCAGAATTAATTAATAAATTTTATTAATAAGCGAAATATTGGAGTTAATGTGAAATATATACATTGATGCAATTATTTTCATTTGTTAATATTGGTTATTTATTTGTAGTATATGTTTATCAGGCCCGGATCTAGAAAAAATAAAGAAGGTGGGGGAGGGGCAAGCATGCAATCTAGCCTAAACAAAAGGTAAGGTAGATTTCTATTACAGTATAATATTTTCCCCTTCCTTTTAGAGGCTTTTAAAGAAATTCTTGAAAAATGCGTAAAATACGTATAAGTTTAATCAATTTTCGGCTTCCATTACCGTTACTGTCATTCTCAAAGTGGAGGATAGCATGGCCCCCTTGCTCCCCACCCCCCTTAGATCCGGCCTTGATTCTATGATATTTGTGCCATTTTCTTAATACCTTGTTCACAATGTGAGAAAAAAAGTGGACTAGGTTTATTTCCTCTGCTGCTCATATACAGGGAGGTCTCGGAGTTTATGGAGTCGGAGGTGAGAAATAATTCTCCCTCTTTGCTATATGACTGCACTGGCGAAGTTATAAGGTTTTTGTTTGTGCGTGGCTCGGTTCATTTCAGGAGAGCGGAATCCTCAGGGCAATTAGGGAATTGAGAAAATTGCGAAAAGACCTCGAAAAGACTCGGAAAGCACCGCGAGAGAAGTCTTAGGGTTAAGATTTTTGTCTTCCGTAGAAGAAGTGTAAATGACTCTTTGTGTAGATCGAGGAGTTCGATTGGGTTTGAGATAGGAATCGATGGCTTTCAGCCAGAGTTATTAGATAGTGTGTGTGCCAAATTGAATTCATTAAACAGTCTGTGTGATTAATTTAGTTTATCAAATAGTCTTTTTTACTGCATAAGCTGGAAAGTCAACAATCAGAAGAACTGTAATTTGTCAACTTCAAATGGCGTATCCCAGCAACAGAATAGCTTAAATGTTAAGGAGTGAATATATTTTGTTTGTTAAGTTTCCCCAACCGTCAAACGTTCATCCACCTAAAGAGCCTTTTTTATTTTTTTATTATATCGATCTTCTCCGAAAATCGGGCTCAGTAAACAATAATTAGAAGTAATTGATTCAACGTTTTCCGATATGAGCATTGGATTCAATAATCCCCATTTCTTATTTAAATGCAAATGACGAGTGTCCCCCCCCCCCAAACATCGATCACGACCAGCGGCAATACGGACATCTCAGTAAAGAAAGAGCTAGAGATATCGCCTTACAGTGTTGTTCTGCCAGAATATCCCTCAGTGAAAAAGAAGACGGGCACGAATCCTCTCGGTTCCAATGAACAATCCCAATGAGAAGGAAGGCTGAAACGACTTGCGATAAATTTTTTTATGTGAAATCACTGGCCCAGGTTGTTTGATGATGGAGTCTAATTAACTATTCTAATCGCTGATTAGTTATGTGTGAAATCAAAATATCCCTAACGTTGACTGAAAGAAAATTAAATCATGAAATACAGTTAAAAATTTCATTATTTAATTGTATTTTATTATTTAAGATCTCGCCGAACAATATCAAATACATTTCGCCTTTAACTTTTTACAAGAGATAATTTCGCGTTTTTTTTTCCACTAATAATAATGATGAAAATAATAATAATTTTTATTTCTATTTTATTTTGCAGTACAATGATGTCATGTTAGTTACTATAAAAGAAACATTCAGTTAAAAAAACTCAATGCAGAAGTTGACAGAACAAGACTGAGCACCTTAACTAAATTATATTAAGTCATAAACTTGTGGCAAATATTAACTATAGACACACCAGCTATTTTAAGCATTCAAAAAATATTGTTACGACAGATGAACGTGCTACAGTGAACTTGTGATGTGATGTACCGCTTTGATGCTCGCGTGAAGTACAGCGTGAGAATTACATCACAAACTACTTCGAAGGAACTTAAATTAGGAAAAAGAATAAGTTGTTGTAATTAAGAGGAATTAGAGTGTGAAGGAAAATGTAGTTTGCTTTAGTCTGCGGTATTAGTGTAAAGAAGAAACGTTTTTATTTGGTGTGCTCGCGGGAAGTTAAATAAGTTTATTAGTGTTAATCCTGTTAGCGGACTAGCAAGAAAAAGGATGATTAGGACACTTAAAGATGTGGCTGAGGAGGTTATATGTTAGTCGAACAAGCAGAGCTGATCTCAACTTTTCTGTAGGAAGAGTTCATCATTTCATGCATATTTAGTTTGTTTAGGAATTGGTAACTTTATTCTTTATAGATAGATTGCAGGTTTTTTCACACATGTGATTATGCCACTTAACAACTGTTGTAAAAAGCCTTATTTTATGTTTTGAATAGAGATAGTAAGATTTATAGAGGAAACACCTCTTTGTAGGAATAGTAAAAAGATGCTTTGTTCTTTCTGAAGGATTATTTTTATACTTATGAGATTTTGTGTTGGTTGACTATTATTTTAGAATTATAATTGTTAAATACAATTTTCTTGAACTCACGCTCAGTTTCCATCCGTTTAATTAATAACAATATTAATTAGGAAAAGTAGTTAACAGACTACTTTTGAATGCAGAATACCTTTCAGCTTCTTTTAAATTATTATCTAAATTATTCTAAACTTTCGCACCCTGAAAGGTTAGTGATGCCTGTCCACAATTTGTTCTATATAATAGTAATTTTAGATCCTAGAGGTATTTGTTGCCTACCTGGGTAATGATAACACTCCCTTTGGAAATTGTTATCGTATTTTTTTAATCTAATACACAAAACATAAATAACGATATTTTTAATTTATACAGATCTGGAAGTTGTAGAATTTTGGCTTTTTCATAAAATACTTTAGCATGTTCATTAAAATTTAGATTATACAGAGTTCTGAAATTTTTTTGCCTTTTTTATTTGGGGCGGGGGTGGCTCAGTCGGTAGCGCGCCAGGCTCGTAATCTGTAGTTCCCAGGTTCGAGTCTCAGCTGGGTCAGCGTTGAGATTTATCTCCGCAAAATTCCCCGCCCTGCCCACGGTCAGTAGGGGACACCGATGGGCTTGGAAAGGCCGCCGTCCGTCGGATGGGACGTTAAGCCGTGGCCCCGTGTGCGGGAGAGCCATACCCTGTGCACGTTAAAGAACACACTGGATGGCCTTGACGGGAGGCTACCATCTGTCTCCCAACAGCTGTTCCAGTGGATCCCCTCCCCCCAACCTTCTTTGAGCCTTCGGGGTCCATGTGACCTGGCCATTTAGCCCATTGTGTGCAAAAAAGTGCCGCTCAGAGGTAAAACAACCAACCCTTTTTTATTTTGAGATATAAGAGTTTATTAATATTTTGATTACTCGTGTTATCCCATATTAAAATCCAATAATATAGTTAAGGATAAATATTGGAATTATATAATTACAATTTAATTCTAAAACGAAACAGGAATTTATAGCATCTAATAAGGCCAATATTTCTGGAATTTTTCCCCTTAATGTACGTAATGTGATCATTCCTTTTTAAATTTGCAGTATGCCATACTCCTAAGAATTTAATTTTGTTAACTCTTTCGATTGCATTTCCATCAAAGCATATTCTTGTAGGTAAAAAGTTGCTGTTTTTACAGTTGGACCAGATAAGATACATTCAATTTTGCCAATATTTAACTCAAGTTTATTAGCTGTAAACAATTTTTAATAATTTTTAAATAGTTATTAACGATGTCAATTAAGTTAACAATAGTTTTATCTGAATAAAATATACTAGTGTCGCCTGTAAATAATATCGAGAATAATCATTCAAAATGTTAATAATATCGTTAACATTTAAGAGAAAAAGAGTTGTAGTCCTAGATTAGAGCCCTGAGGTACACCACTTTTAGGGCTACAAGTTTCTGATACATCATAATTATAAGTAACAACTTGTTACCCATTGGATAAGTAATTTTCCAACCATTTTGTTAACGATGCCTCGAAACCATAATGGTATATCTTGAACAACAAAATTTCCTGACAAAGTCAAATGTTTCAAATAAGTCTAGAAAAATGCCTACAGTGAATGACTTGTTTACAGCGTTTTTAAACAGGGACTAAAGCTTTTTCTGTTGAATTCCCAGGTAAAAAATCAAACTGGTTTGATGTAAAATGCTACAATTAAAAACAAAATCAGTACTCTTTTATAAATTATTTTTTCCATGACTTCAGCCAAAGTAGAAAGAACTGATATTGGTCGATAATTTGATCATCATTTTTATCTCAGATTTGTTGGGTTGGGTTGTTTTACCTCTGAGTGGCACTTTTTCGCACACCATGGACTAAATGGCCAGGTCACAAGGACCCCGAAGGCTCAGAGAAGGTTGTGGGGGACCCACTGGAACAGCTGTTGGGCGACAGATGGTAGCCTCCCGTCAAGGCCATCCAGCGTGTTCTTTAACGTGCACAGTGTATGGCTCTTCCGCACACGGGACCACGCCTTAACGTCCCATCCGACGGACGACGGCCTTTCCAAGCCCATTGCTGTCCCCTACTGACCGTGGGCAGGGCGGTGAATTTTGCGGAGATAAATCCCAACACTGACCCACTTGGGACTCGAACCTGGGAACTACAGATTACGAGCCTGGAGCGCTACCGACTGAGCCACCCCCGCCCCTCTCAGATTTGTAAGTAGCTATTACACACCAATTTTTAATTTATCAAAAACAATAACTTTCGCCATCGAAGCATTTAAAATAACAGCTAGTGGTGCATCATTTAAATGTTCTGTTGGCAAGAAAAGCCAATAGAACATTACCTGGTTTGCACTAGCAGCAGACAACTCATAATCAATGGCAATCATGGAATGGTTCGCTTCTCATAAAAACTCTCAGAAATGCAACTTTTGTTCAAAAGCTGTTCCTATGAAAATCTTACCAGGCTGGATAAAATGTCCCCGCCTGCCTCATTTAACCCACGGCCCGTAGTTATCATATAATCGGATGTATAAGATGAATCTTTCAACACAGTTTTGTTTCCATTGGATTCAGATTCTCAGTACTAATTTCAACACAGCGCTGTTTCCAGCACATCTTAGATTTTCAATACCACTTTAATCACAACTTTGTGTCCACAGCATCCAAGATTTTCGATATTACTTTCCTCTCAATTTTATTTCCATCATTTCCAAGATTCTCGTATTACTTTTCGCACACTTTCGTTTCTAAGCACATATTAGATTCCCAATACTATGTTTTGCACAGCTTTGTTTACAGTAGAGCCAAGATTGCAATTTACAGTAGTAACTTTGTTTACAGTAGAGCCTCGATACTACTTTCAGGCATATCTTTGTTTCCAGATCATCTAAGATTTTCTGTATTACTTTCCTCACAGCTTTGTTTCCATGACATCCAAGATTCTCGATACTACTTTTCGCATACTTTTGTTTCCAAATCATCTAAGATTCTCGGTATTACTTTCCACACAATTTTCTTCATATCCCAAATTTGCTGTTCAGAACGATATTCATTCATCATCTTCATCACCATCTCACATAACACAGATTAAATTAATTTTCATATGTGACCATTGAAGCTAATACCTTATCCGCAGAGCGGGGACGGGGGTGGCTCAGTCGGTAGCGTGCCAGGCTCGTAATCTGTAGTTTCCAGGTTCGAGTCCCAGCTGGGTCAGCGTTGAGATTTATCTCCGCAAAAATTCCCCGCCCTGCCCACGGTCAGTAGGGGACACCGATGGGCTTGGAAAGGCAGCCGTCCGTCGGATGGGAGTTAAGCCGTGGTTCCGTGTGCAGGAGAGCCATACCCTGTGCACGTTAAAGAACACGCTGGACGGCCTTGACGGGAGGCAATCATCTGTCTCCCAACAGCTGTTCCAGTGGGTCCCCTCCCCCAACCTTCTCTGAGCCTTCGGGGTCTTTGTGACCTGGCCATTTAGCCCATGGTGTGCAAAAAAGTGCCGCTCAGAGGTAAAACAACCCAACCTTATCCGCAGAAAATATTGATGAGAATTTTGTACTCGTACATAAAACATTATGGCAATCATCTAAATTAGGGGTTCTCAACGTGGGGTACGCGGTAAAATTTTTTTGGGGTGCCATGAGAGCTCAAAAGTCGCTTGATCCAGTAACAAAGTAAAAATAACCATTGTTATACCATAACTATAGTTTTATTTATCTATACAAGGGGTACGCCAGTTACATACACATTTCCAGGAAGTACGTGAAGCATAATAGGTTGAGAACCACTGCTCTAAATTGTCAACATCTCGTATGACATCTATATAAAAAAAAAACCCTCAAGCAGCTGCTTGCCACAGAGGTCTGACAGGAGCCTGTCAGTTTATATGCCATAGTAGAAGGTCTGTGATGATGGCAGGACCTCAACAGAACATTGGAAACATTTCGGAATTAAATTTAGCCCAAAAAGTAGAACAAATTTGTAATGGGGAAACCCTACTCAAAACGAAATAAGTGTACTGAACAAAAGTTATATGAACGTAAGTACAAAATTATTAAAAGACACAATTCTTGAAATAATTTTAAACCAACCTTTTAATTTCACTGAATATGTTCAGATATATTTCTTGGTAACGGGTTAAAGATCTCAAGCACTTTATACTTTTTAACATTTTTACCGTAGTTATTAAAGAAACGCGAAATGTGAAAGAATTTTTTTTCCTGAAATCCGGTATTCTTATCATTAAAAATTTGTACTTATTAGTGTTATAGCATTATTCTGTACAAATATTTTAATATCTATAGAGATTTTGAACTGAACGAATATTTAAGTATAAAAATCGGTCGGGGCGGGGGTGGCTCAGTCGGTAGCGCGCCAGGCTCGTAATCTGTAGTTTCCAGGTTCGAGTCCCAGCTGGGTCAGCGTTGAGATTTATCTCCGCAAAATTCCCCGCCCTGCCCACGGTCAGTAGGGGACACCGATGGGCTTGGAAAGGCCGCCGTCCGTCGGATGGGATGTTAAGCCGTGGCCCCGTGTGCGGGAGAGCCATACTCTGTGCACGTTAAAGAACACGCTGGATGGCCTTGACGGGAGGTTACCATCTGTCTCCCAACAGCTGTTCCAGTGGGTCCCAACCTTCTCTGAGCCTTCGGGGTCCATGTGCCCTGGCCATTTAGCCCATGGTGTGCGAAAAAAGTGCCGCTCAGAGGTAAAACAACCCAACCCATAAAAATCGGTCGTTTGCCTTTGAATGACCATCTCTACGCTTGCATGGTATTATGTTTTTCACAATAGATGATCGAAATTTTTCGATTTTTTTAAGGTTAGTGATGCTAGTTGTCACATACATTGCAATCCATATTGAAATAAAGATTCGTAGATTGCATTGTGAATCATAAGACAAACGCAGGTATCAACGAAAAATTGTAATTTTCAAATATTTTCGTCACAATATTTGAAACTTCAGATAGTTTCATGAGTATTCCTTCGAGAGGTGGAATCCAGTTATATACCAAGATATTTTAAATTAACTACGAAATCAGTGCTACGAAAATCACGAATATTATTATTTAAGTTTCAGGTTTATAAATACCATTTATTTATTTTTTTTTGGGGGGGGGGGGGCTTAATTGCATTGTTGAATGTGCTCAAAGTACTCGGAGAGTGAAAGATCATCCGTTTGGTTTCATCGTTATTTATATACTGGGTGTAAGACAACTAATGGTAGAGTTTAAGGAGGAGGTATTGTCCCCAAATGCACAAAAGGCGTCACATTGAATGTTGTGCTCCATTCTCCCACTCAAAAGCAGTTTCACTGGCAGCCACCAGAGGACACGACATGCTACTGTACATTCTCACAATCCCTTTGCAACATTTCCTGACAGATGGATTAGCAATGGTGGTCGAATTCTATGACCACCAAAGAACCCTGATTTCTCATCCCTCGAATTTATTTTCATTTATATCTATATGTATTTGAGGAGGAAGTCTTTGTAAAGTATTAAGCTTTCATACACAAAATTTGAGACCTGAATCATTTGAAAGCCAAAATGAGAGAAGCAACTGAGCAAGTAACAAGAGATATGCAGATACGCTGTAACATCTATGGCAAGCAGCCAAATACCGATTGCACAAAAGCAGGGTCACGAACGGTGCACATGTGGAAATTCACTAATTATGTTAACTATTTGAGGTAATCCTTTCAATGAAAATATTGTTTTCTTGAATATGTATATTATCGAAACATCACCATTATTTTTCGTACACCCTGTATATTAAATTATAATTCAGTCATCTTAACAAGCAATTATAGCTTCTTATAATTTCTCCTACAGTCGCATTCAAGTAATGATTGTTGTTTAAATACTCGTTCATCTACATAAAGAAATAGTTAGCTTTTGAAATTTAAATTAGTCATATCGTTAATTAAATTTTTATAGAAAAATAGTGAAATATACATAATTTATAGCCTCTATTATGTCCCACCTCCTAACTCCGGCCCTTGGGTCCAGACACAGCATCTTGTGGGACTCCAGCATCAAACTTTCTCTCGATACTTAATACATTTCCGAAACAGATTATAAATATCCTATTTCTTAAATAATTTTGGAACCATATATACTCTAATATCATAGTTGTATAGTTTCAATAAATTCATATCCTGAACCAATATATCAAATGATTTACTAAATTGAGAAAGATAGTAGCAAAACTTTCCCCATAGTTCAAAGCAACACAGCCGGTAATATTAGACAGAGACACTTTCAGTAGAATTAACGGTTTTCATTATTCCTTGTTGCCTTTAGATGTGTGCAGAACGAAAATTTGGTCAAGGGAAAATGGAAAATGGATATAAGAAATGCAAAAGGTGTACGTTTATATATACATAGATCACTTGAAACATCAGAAATACAAATGAGATTAATGAAATCATATTCAATCTAGATGGACTTCGTTATCATAGTAACGTAGAGATAAATTATATTTCACAGAAAATAATATTGAAATGCACCTTAATGATGCTTTCAAAAGATATTTTTAACACATTAGCGGACATTTCAATATGTATGCGGTCATTCTAGGGACACTACAAAAACTCATGACTGTTGGCTCATTGTGTATTGAAAACTATACACATTACAATAATTATACAAATAAAAAATACTCAAGCATTACAAAATGCAAAAAAAAAATACAGTCACTCACCAAAGTTGAATTACTTTGGCAATTCTTACATCTCCAAGAAAAATTTTATCGCTTTCAATGTTTCGAACACCATCGACAAAGCAAAAAGTAACTCTAACATTTACAATTTTTATAGAAAATGTTTTCAATGAAATGTCCAGAAAAGACTTTGGGGAAGGCATTTCACTGGAAGTCGGCAAAGAAGATCGAGATGCATGAACTGTGACAAGTTCTCCTCCATCTTTCATTTCAGTTGAAATGTGGATCAGTGTTTTGATCAGGATTTCGCTTATGAGAAACAAAATTCAAGAATTGAGACATGTAAGTACATCTATAAGAAAGAACATCACATTCTTATAATAAACAATTATTCATTTTTTATCCGATTAATCACCACATTTTCATGACATTCATCTATAAACTTCTTTCCCTATTTTCATATACAATACATACACAATGCGATGCAATAGAAATCATCATCATCATCATATTATATAACAGCAGTAATTCCTATTTTCGAACAGCAGGCAGGACATGTGTGTGACATCATCGATGGCAGAATTTGACAATTTCCCCGTGGTTCCGTGGCTCTTGAGTGATCGGGTCCCAAATTTGCTGGCGTGGTCACGTTTAGTTCTAACCCTTTTTGGGTAACAGATCGAGTTCCTAGCTGCCGTGGGTCAGGAGTGATCCCTTGAAATGTGCCGAAATTTCTGGGGGCGCAGCCGTCGCCTACCCTTTAAACGTGTGAATAGCTGTGAATGAAGTTATCACGTTTAGTGCCAAACTTTTGGCAGAATTAAATTGTGATTGGACTGTGGAAACCTGCGAATGAACTTATCGAAGCAAGAGTTATCAATATGTTTCGCTCCAAACTTCCGGCTTGGGTTTAGCTAGCATTAACACATATAAAGAGAAAGGCAACAAAGAAATGAAACAAAACAGTAATAACGTAAAAAGAATTCAGATGAGAATAGTTTGCATATTGACAGGTACAACTAGCATTTGATCTTACTGTGTTGTGCAGTGCATTAGTTAAATATTTTTAAGAATCAAACAAAAAAAGTATCAAAATGAAATAAAGTTGAAAGGTAGCAACCCGTACATTAAAGCGCAGAGAAAATTATATGAGTAATTAGACAATAATTTTTTACAACAGTTCAATGTAACTCTAATGAAATGATTTCATCTTCCTCTTGAAATGACTGTCATGTAATTCAGTCCTAATATTTTAAGAAAATAAATAAAAAGAAATTGGGATATAAAACATTAAATGCCGGTATGAAATTACTTTCTATTTAATGGTGCAATAAATTTATATTCAGTATTTTTTAAATTTTTCTTTGAAGTTTTCATCTGCAAAAATGTAGGATTTTTATATGATATTATCTTATTGTTTTAAGAGGGCGCAATAATAATTGCGCCCTCTTAAAAGATTGGCTAAGGTACCTGTTTCTAAGGTACCTGGGTTCGAGCCCTGATCTAAGGTACCTGGGTTCGAGCCCCGGGTAAGGCATGGCTGTTTGTGTCGTTTTTCTGCTGAGGTCCTGCCATCCTCTCAGACCTTCTACTGTGGCATATAAACTGACAGACACCTGTCAGACCTCTGTGGCAAGCAGCTGCTTGAGGGGGTATTATTATTATAATAATAAAATATCAGTAGTCAGTCCTGCACACACCTGATATATATTGTTACGACAGATGAACGTGTTACAGTGAATTTATGATAAACGTGTCATGAACGCTCGCGTATACTTCTGCGTGAGAATTATGCAGCCAACGAATTGGAATACAGAACCGATCTAAAAAATAGAAAGGATAGAATTGTTGTTGGAGTTGTGGATGTCCGAAAGGAGGCATAATTAGTTTCAGTTGTTCGCGATGCGTGCAAAAAGTGAAGAAGTATTTTATATGGTGGGTGCGCGGAAGGTTGATTAGTTTATTGGTGTGGATCGTGTTGGTAGAATTGAGATAATGGTTCTTCTGAAAGTTTATCTTTGTATTATTATAGAGTTTCGTGACGGTTGACTTAGTTTGTTTATAAATAATTTCATCCATATCTTTTGTAATAAATTGCAGTGTATTGTAATTTTCATTGACATATTTTTACTTTAACTCATGCTCAGTGCTCATCCATTGTAATTTGCAGCAATATTATTTACAATCAAAAATTTCAATTGGCTTCATTTTTAAAATTTTTTTAACTATATCTATTGCTGATCTAGACAGATACGACAAATGACAATAGTGTTATATACAGGGACTGCAAGAATGTACCTGCATGCAAGTGAATCTAACTCGCGTCCGCTATCACAGGCATGTCCCAAATCGACAGAATTAATTGGTCTGCAGTTGCAGACCTGTTCTAAAAAAAGACTTAAAATTCATGTCTGCAACTAAAGATATGTCCTAAGAAAGCGATTAAAAAATGCCTGTAATTGCAGACGTATCTGCGAAAGTGTTAACAGATGTTCCACACAGGATGAAAATAAACAAACAACTGAATGCAGTTTTTCAATCAGATTTAATTTTCTGGTAAAGTAACCAAATGAGTTATTTCCTCTCCTATCTAAGCAATGAAAAGCCAAGGTCTACAAACAAGTAATCTTCCCAACCCAAAGCCTTTCCCTCAGTCGTTCTGTGTTGTTAACATTTCCCTTAAGCATCCGAAAAACAAAGAGAAATGTTTCACTTAATCAAGACATCTCTCCAGTCGAAAGATCAAAAGTCTTTACATCTTTTCAGACATTACTCGAGACTGGAGTTCTGCTTGCATGACAAGTAACTTTGGAATCTGCAATGCTCTCCAGATCAGTTATTAGGAGCCGCA
This sequence comes from Ryuthela nishihirai, assembly GCA_038380435.1. Classification (NCBI taxonomy): domain Eukaryota; kingdom Metazoa; phylum Arthropoda; class Arachnida; order Araneae; family Heptathelidae; genus Ryuthela; species Ryuthela nishihirai. Next base: position 38,729,809 of record JAWZYU010000011.1, on the reverse strand, counting down.
AATCCGATTCGTGATGCACAGGGAGTGAACAAATCAAAAACACGTTTATCCCATTTCGACCGGTGTTTCCCTCATCAGGACAAGCTGGAAGCTGTCTTCCGGTCATTAATCTTCATAATGGACTGTTTGGCTAGATCCCATGGATACAAAGCCAAAAGATGCAGCCACCCATGCCGATTTGCTGGGTAACCCACCAATTTTCATGCATTAGCTGCAAAGTAGTAGGGCGATATCGGGGTTCCTAGCTCTCAACAATGCTCCACGCGGCTGTTGTCTACGGCTACGTGCGGTCATACTCATCACCTGGCAGTGCCGCCGCAGTTCTTCTAAAAGGGCTGTTGTTTGTCAACACACATGATGGATGCTTCGCGGCGTCAGTCAGCATAACAACTATATATATTGGTGGTGCATGAAGCGACATTTTCAACACGGAGGGTGAACACAACCTGATGACTGTCAAATTCATGATGCAAATGCGGTGAATACGCGATTGTTGTTATTTTTTAATCCATTTCCGTCGTCAGGCAGACTAGTCCTTAATAACTCTCCAATGCGCTTCTACGGCTGCCTTTTTATTTATTGGAGTAATCGCAAAGTCTGTGTATCGCGTCTTGCTATAACTCTGTTCCGAGAGACAATAATAATAGATTGGCTATGTCTTGTTAAAAGTGATTCACAGGATTACGTTCTTCAAATGAGAGGATGTCAATGCTTTGAAAAGTAAATGGCATTGTTTGTTGCCATTTTGGGAAATTTGTTTGAGCTTTTCACAAAGCAAACAGAGCTAGAAAAATAAATAAAACGCGAAATATTGTAGAGGAGATTTGAGAGTAAGTTTCGTTTCTTGTGTGTGTATGGCGAGGCAATTCTACTTGTCACAAATAATCTCTTTAATATAGTATTTAGTCGTCATTGTCCTAAAATGAAAGATATGCGTCAGCGGAAACCGCCTTAGGGAGAATTTTCTCTGTTACGTCAACAACTGAGAGTTTCAGGGCACTTCACGAGATTATTCTTATCATTAGAATCATGTCCGGATTTAGAAAAAAAATAGGGGAGGGGGGGGCAAGAAACTTAATTGTGCCGAAAAAAAGTAAGAGGGGGAGAAGAGATTGGATTTCCGTTGTAGTATGGCATCCCCCCCCCCTTGTAGGGGTCTTTAAAAATATACACAAGTTTAATATATTTTGCTTTTACCCTTAGTAGCATTTTCAAAGGAGGGGGCATGCATAGGATTACCAGATGTCCTCCTTTTTTATCTCATGTCCTCTCAGAATTTTGGAAAAATATGAAATGTCTTCCTTTTTGTATAAACTCATGATGTGTTTCAAATATGCACTTTTTTGTACTTTTCTTTTTCAAATTTCTTGACCTATGACTATAATATAATTTACTGTTGGCCACGAAAAAATTTACTAAAAATGCAAATCATGAAAGCTAAATTAACTCTGTTATAATGATGTAAAAATTATTTTTTTTTTGTCATCTCAATAGGTGCAATTTATATGCCAGATTGAAAGAAGTATGCGATTTAGAAAATGGAAAAAAACTTTGTTTCCGACCACGGACAGATGGAGTTATAAAAGTTAAGAGCAATTTTTTGCAACATAAAAGACAGAAAAGGAATTAAGGACTATTCCTAATTAGTGGGAGCTTTCTCAATACAAATGCATGCGCCTATCAAATCAGAAATCACTGCTGACCACTACTTCAGTCAGAGTTTATAGAAGCAGAAAGTTTGCTTTCTGCAACAGCAAATAGATACTCTTGATGTTAAGTATGAACAAAAATCGGCACTTCATGCATTTTGAAGTATATTTAATAAGCATTATATCTTTTTCTGACTCAACTGTTAGTCGGTACTTGACATAAAACTTAGCAGAAAAAAATTTATTTCGCAAATTGAAAGCATGTCGTCCTTTGTCCTCCATTTTTGCTTTATTGTCCTCCTTTGTCCTCCATTTTTGCTTTATTGTCCTCCTTTGTCCTCCATTTTTGTTTTATTGTCCTCCATTTTTGCTTTATTGTCCTCCTTTGTCCTTCATTTTTTCTTTATTGTCCTCCTTTGTCCTCCATTTTTGCTTTATTGTCCTCCTTTGTCCTCCATTTTTGCTTTATTGTCCTCCTTTGTCCTCCATTTTTGCTTTATTGTCCTCCTTTGTCTTCCATTTCTAGCATTTTTCTCCTCCTTTTAGGAACTGACATCTGGTAACCCTAGGCATGGCTCCTTTGCCACCACTCCTTATATCCGATCCTGATAAAATTTATTTTTCATTCCCAGAGAGTCCAACCATCACAAAAGGGACAAAGGGTTGCGAAATCGGCAACTCACCAGGCTCGCAATCTGATGTTCCTAGGTTCGAATCCCTACTCAGTCAACTTTGAGATTTTCTTTACTTAACCACCCTCTGCCGTCGATAAGCAAGGACACCTTGAAAAAGCAGCTGTCTGTCGAATAAAGTCGTGTGCAACCCATGTGCAGAAAAAGACTTATAACCTGTGCATTTTAAAGAACACGCTGGATGGTCTTGACGGGAGACTTCAGCCCGTCTCCTAAGAGCTGTGCCATGAAATCCCTTCCTCTAACCAGCTCTGAGTATTTGGGGTCTTTGGGACGTTTTCATTTTGCATCTGTCGTATGGGAGTTTGCCATGGGAGTTTAAGCCACAGTTCAAATTAAATTCTATTACTTTCAATTAGGTCACAAATAAGGTTACTTAAATTATAATACTTTCAATTAGAAATACCACAAGGGCTCAGATCAGGTAGAATTCGGAAGTCCATTGGACTTCCGAATTCTACCTAGATCTGAGAGCCCTTGTGCTTTCGGTCATTTATCTCATGGTGTGCACCAAGTGGCGTATCCAAAGAGGGATGTTAAATTTCCCTCCCTTAAGTGATTGAATAACATATGTTTTCTAAATAAGGTCCGAAAATCAAAGCCTCAAACAGGTCAACTCTCCGCAATATATATTAATAAAATAATGTTATTTATATAAATTAAATTAATATAATTTAATTCTATGTTAATGAAAGCGAGTTACCATGCTGCTCAGGAGTAAGCTAGAGCTGGATCTGTCAGGTTCGCATGAACCAATTTTAAAATTTTTGCTGGTTCACAGGACCGGTTGTTAAAAGAGAAATAATTTAATTTATTCAACTGTGTTAAGTAATATTACTTAATAAGTATTGAAGTAAGAGACCATTATTTGAAAACTTATTTGGGACCTAATTGAAAGTGATAGACCTTTATTTGAAACGTTATTTGAGACCTAATGAAAATACCAGACCCTTATTTATTATATAATATTTTTTGCATTCAACCTTATTTTATTTTATAATATTTTTTGCATTTACCCTTAGTAGCATTTTCAAAGGAGGGCGCATGGCTAGGGTTATAAAATGTCCTTTTTTTTATCTCATGTCCTCTCAGAATTTTGGAAAAATATAAAATGTCCTCCTTTTTGTATAAACTAAAATAATTTTAATTTTTGTTCCCTTATTTGCCGTTATCTAGCCGTCCCGTGGCCGAGTGGTTAGCACGCTTGGCTACTGATCAAAGGGACCTGGTTTCGAGCCCGGATTAGGCATGGATGTGTGTGTCGATTTTCTGCTGAGGTCTTGCCATCCTCTCAGATCTCCTACTGTGGCATATAAACTGACAGGCTCCTGTCAGACTTCTGTGGCAAGCAGCTGCTTGAGGGGGTATTTATTTTATTATTTTATTTATTTATTTATTTGAACCCTTATTTGAGACCTAATTGAAAGTAATAGACCCTTATTTGATTTTCATTTCCCATTAACTTAATTGAGCACATTGTCAATTGAATAGAAATATACCCCTGATGCTATTCGTGCTTCTAATGAGTATATTTCATGTTTCCGTTAATTTTAATTCTAGTATATATGATGAAAAGAGCGATCAGACGCTTCTAAGTGTTGCGATTACTTGCTTTAGAGCATTTTATCTGTTTCACTTTTTTTTTTCAAAAAAATAAACAATTATTTTCACTTTGCTGTCCTTTTGTCTATCTGTAGATATTCAACTATCTTGCATGGATAAATGGAACAATCTTTTTTCGATGGGTTTGGTAGTGACGATATCGTAGGATTCCCATTTTCCAAATCTTTCATTAACATTAATTTCCACCGTTAGTGGATGCTAAATTCGTAAAAGTGCAAAACTTTACACAAATACTGTAAACAATCTATTCGTACTAGAGACTTGAAATTTAAGTCGTAGAGTGTGAGTTCGAGTCGCAGCTGGGCCAGCTTAAGATTTATTTCTGCAGAACTCCCTTCCCTCAGTAGGGCACACCGATGGACTTCTAAAGACCGCCATCCGTCGGGTGAGACGTAAAGCCGTGGTTCGTTTGCCGGAGAGTCATACCTTGTGTACAGTCGCTCAAAAAAGTATCCGAACACTATGGTTGATTACAGAATTCAGAAAAAATATCTGGCAACGATTTTTTTTCTCAATTCTGTAATCAACCATAGTGTTCGGATACTTTTTTGAGCAACTGTACGTTAAAGAACACGTTGGACGGCCTTGACAGAAGATTACCAACTGTCTCCTATCAGCTATCCAGTGCGCTCCATCCCCCAACCTTGTCTGAGTCTCGGGGTCCTTGTGACCTGGTCATTTAGCCCATTGTGTGCAAAGAAGTTCCGCTCAGAGGAAAAACAACCCAAATCAACGTATATTGTAGTGGTTAGAGAGTTTACATGGTAGCAACCAATTATTCCCTCCAAGGGATGGGGAAAAGCGAATTTATATTACTGTTTTTTTTTGGGGGGGGGGGGATTTGCATAAACTACTGAAGAAAGGGACCTGGGTTTGAGCTCGAATAAAGCCACGGATATTTCTTTTCTGTGTTGTCCTTCTGTTGAGGTCTCGCCTTCCTCACAGATAATCTCTACTGACAGGCTCCTGGCAGATCTCTGTGGCAAGTAATTGCTTGATGTGCAATTTTTTTTCTATGGCATTTTTTTGAATTTTCAGTTAATTCCATCTAATTTTCATCGTTAAAGGACGTAAAGTTGGTTTTTTTCGTTAAAGGACGTAAAGTTGGAAAAATAACAAATATTATTCAGTGTTTGAAGGCAAGCATTCCACATTCGCAAGAGATCATTTGTCTTTCTACTTTGTTACTGTTGTTATTTTTATCTATGTTATTAAAGTCGGGTGCGCCTGTCTTTTGAATCCAACAGGATGGTGATGTTAGTGCACTTAGGTGAGCGTTTCATACGTTAGATTCGATTAGGTGAAGTCAATATTAGATTTTCAATTCGTGTTTCTTGTGTTACAATTTTGTTCATTAGATTATCCTAAGCTAGGTTAAGATTTAGTTTACAATATTTTTGGCTAGATTCTTTCTGTTTACTTTACTGCTCATATCAGAGTAGGTCAGCTTCAAAGTCATACTTTCCTATGTAGGGTTCGTACCCATTACCAAAATAGTGTGAAAAATAGACGACAACAAACAATGTGGTGATAAAACTAAGAAACTGTTTTTTTTTTTCTGTGTCTGTGCGTGTTTGCTAAAGAATAAGAAATTTGATCATATTATATTCAAGGAAATAGCAGTCCTAAATCGTAACTGATTGCAAAATGGATGAACTCAGAATTCGCAGCTTTTGAAAACTGTCCATCAACCTTATCCATTTATGGACAGGGCAAGCAATCTTAGCCTGATTGATGAACAGGTCTTTCGGCTAGTTAGCTAACAAAATAGTTCTTAAGTAATGATAATGATACACTGGTATGCAAATGCTCAGTTATAACCGCATGTTATTTCAATGAAAAGCTAACTTCAAAGCTCTATAACTTCTAAAACAAGCTTCTTTACGGTAAAATTTAATTCAAAAGAACTTTTGAGGAAAAATTTTCTGACTGTCATATCTAAATTTCCATTTTTTTCAATATCGAAAGAATATTGTTAAAATTTCAAATGTAGATAGCTTTGATTGAAATCTTTACTTTCAGTCACACATTACCAAAAATAGATAATTTTAGAAGTAATAGAGCTTAGAAATTAGTATCCTGTTGACAAAACATGAGGATGTAACTTAACTTTTGCACTTGGGATATTTAGTTCTACTAGATATTAGTACCAAATTGACTGTCAGTATAATAGGCTCTAAAAGATATCTGTGGAGAAGATAGACGAGGCCTAAGCAGAAAGACAACAGATAAAAGTAACATCCATACAGTAGCCAAGAACTCCTTCTTGGGGCCCGAACAGAGTTCTTGGCTACTGATCAAAGGGACCTTGGTTGGAGCCACGGTTCCCAAGACTGACACTTGAAAGAGCTTGGACGAGCCACGGTCCCCAAGACTGACACTGAATGCCAATAGCTAAACAAAGAGAGAAAGTACTTCATTTCTTTGGACATTCAAATTTCATCTGTTTCAAAAGAATATCTCTCCCAAAAAAAATAAATAACAGAAAACCGCTCGTGTTGGAAAATGGTACTTAAAATACATTTTGTATTCTTATTTTCTACGTCTATCTCAGACATCATTTGAGCAGTGAATGCGTCAATCTTTAATTTGATGTTTCCGTCTGTTGTGGGAAGCACCCAAATATTTTTAAGGGGTGTGAGGGTGAAACGTTTCAGTGATCAGCGATTTTTTAGCAAAAGTCGAAGTTTAATATTGCCAACCGAAAATAAACACCGGTTTGTTATAACTGCATAAATATAAATTCAGGGTGTCCGAAAAATAATGGTGGGATTTCGAGAATCAATATCTAGGAAATTAATGCATATTCGAGAAAGCAATATTTTAATTGAATGCGTACTTCAAGTAGTTTTAAACGATTTAGTGAATTTTCACGTGTGCATCGTTAGTAACCCTGCATATGTCCAGTTGGTATTCCACATCTTGTCACACAAGCTGCAGCATATCTCTTGGTACTTACCCAGCTGCTTCTCTTATTCTTGCTTTCAAATGATTCAGGTCACAAACTTTGTGCATAATTTTTTACAAAGCCCCACAAGAAAAATTCAAGGGGTGTCAAATCAGGATTCCTTGGTGCCTATGGAATTGAACAACCCTTACAATTCATCAGTCAGAAAATGTTGCACTAAGAACTTTCCTAACATCTCTTGAGAAACGTAGCAGTACACCGTCTTGTCTGGTAGCCACCCTGTGAATCTGTTTGAGTGGGGGAATGTACAGGTACAACGTTCAGTGTGATACCTTATTTATATTTCAGCAAAATGATTCCCGAAGCTAACCATTATTTGTCGAACACCCTGCATTGTAAATGGATATAAGCAATTTAAATATCTCTAAAAGCCTGCTATACATGTATACAACCCTGCTACATATGCAAATTCATATTATCGTGAAAGATATCCTAAAATAAACTAAAAATCTTATCATAGCATACAAGTAGTCCTTAATAAACGAAAACAACTAGTTCAAGCAAAATGATCATACAGCCATTTTACTAGAACTTTTATACCTATATATATATTTTTTGATTATAGGAGGTGTCCGACCCGGGATGGTGAGATTTAACTCTACTGAACCCCCATCCTGCCCCGGTGAGAAAAGGACCATCGATAAGCTTGGAAATGTTGCCATCCGTCGGATGAGACGTTAAGCCGTGACCCCGTGTGTGGGAGAGAAATACCCTGAGCACATTAAAGAACACAATGGATGGCCTTGACGGGAGGCTGCCATCTGTTCTCCCAACAAATGTCCAGTAGGTCCTTTCCTCCAACCTTCTTGAGATCTTTGTGACCTGGCCATTTAGCTCATTGTGTGAGAAAGCGCTCCTCAGAAATGAAACAACCCAATTCAGTCCCGAACAGTTGACCCCACCATCCTCCCCCCTTCTCCGGCCCTGCTGTAGAAAACATGATAAATCAAATAGATTTTTCTGCTTGGATGCTAGGTACATTGCAAGCCCACTTAAGGACAAATTCAATCATGATTTTTAAAAAGAGTCGAAACAGAAACCAATGGAGTGTTTAAACCGGCATGCTATCAAGTTCGGTATTATGCAATTCACTGTGCGTAGCCAGGTCTCAGGAGTAACTCGAAATTGTTTAGACCAGTGGTTCTCAACCTTTTATGCTTCACGTACCCCACGGAAATGTTTATGTAACTGGCGTATCCTTTGTATAGATAGATAAAGCCATAGTTATAGTATAACAATGGTTATTTTTACTTTGTTTACTAGATCTAGCGACTTTTGAGCTCTCACGGCGTACCCAAAAAACATTTACCGCGTACCCCACTTTGAGAACCTCTAGTTTAGATTTTCCCCTTTCATTTACCAATGTATGATTTTATTGGACAATGAAACTAGTGATCTTGAATAATTTAAACATAAAATTTTTAATCACACCTTTATAAGCAATCTGGCAGCTACTTCTTCAACAACTTAACAGTGGACTCCATCTGTTTTCTTTACAAGGAGAGTGTTGACTCTAGCTAGAGGCAGAAAAGTCGGGTCCTTCTAACATACGACTCAAAAGGGTTTAGTAAGGGGGGGGGGGGGGTAGTTTCCACTTTCCTCCAATATCCTCTTCATGTCTAACGTGGGTGTTTCGATGTTCCTTCAAGTGTTGGCAGGCTAAACAGGGTCCATGAACTTAAAGCCTTTCACTGAACACTGGCTTATGATATGAAAGTAAACGATTATTCAAACTAACAATTTACACGTAATAAATACTATTACTTCATTAAATATGTATCTACAGCGTTAATAGAGTTTATTAGATGTTTAAGCCATATATTTCGCTGTTATCAAAAGAGGAAATCTTGTTTGGCGCCCATTAGCTCAGCGATCAGAGCACCTGACATGTTAACAAGTAGGTTTTGTGTTCGTATGCCACTCGGTTAAAAACAATATTTCCGATATACCCAATATGAGCAGATTAAATAACAGCGAAAGATAATGGCTTAAATATTTGGAAATACCATTACTATTATCATTACATGCTTGCAATCAAACAAATTAGATTTGAAGTCATTTGTTGTTTGAAAATAATTAATGCCTTTCTTCTTTCAGCCTATGAGCAATGAAACAGAAATTTTTATCATTTTTGCAGCAACATAGTAAGACAAAAATTTGTAATAGTAATTTAATTATTTGCAATAGAAGTTTACTTCATAATTGTTCATGGAATAAATGTAACAGGTTGTAGGTACTTAATGCTATGAGTTACTATCCAAATTACATTTGAAATTAGTTTGTTCTAAGATTCATTCAAAAAAAAAAGAGTCAGATCTGATAGTCATAATAGAGTCAGGAAATTTTCCAGTTGTTCAAATAAATAAATTTATCTCTCAGTTAGTTTAAGAATTTTTAGTTGACATTTGAATATGAGTACTTTAATATTTGAACTTTAACATTAAGGTTGATTTTTTAACACTCCCAAAAAAATAAACATGAACGTTTACTTGAAAATGCATACGCTTACCTCAAAACAACTTCTTCCATTAGTCGAGTTCAGTCCTTCAAAAATTGTTCCTCTCTTCTTCCATTCACTCTCTTCCCTATCTCAATTCCTCCAACAAAACCCATCCTATCAGAATCGCATCATCTGCAATAAACACGAATCGTAACCCCGACCACAACCACCATCACCGACTTTCCTCTTTCCACGTGTGAGACGCTACGCATGCCGGGAAAGAACAGCTGGGATGTTGTTCCTCTTTCGCTCTCTCTCGGTCAGCCGCCATCTAATCACTCAAGAAAGCCGAGGCAATGGAAAAAAGAAAAAAAAAGGGAGGGAGTCATGCTGGAGGGAAAGTGGAAAGCTGTGAAGAAGGGGAAGACATGATACTTATCATCTCTTACAAACCGGGTTCGAGCGCCGGCAGGCTACGAGCGATGCCTTTGCAGTGCCGATACGTACCTGTCCGGTATGGCGGTGACTACATGGCACAAAGAAACGGGCGGGTCCGGCCGCTGGCTGGAGACGCCCACAGATAGCTCTGTAATCAAGGACTGCAGTGGCAAGAGGGGGGCTAAGAAGAGAAAAAGCCTCGAATTTCTTTCTCACCCTCCGATGCCTTCACTGCTCCCCTCGTTCAGATGATATGCAGCTCCCTGCCTCTCCCATTTCTCACACCTTTGGGTTGGCAGCCAACAACGCAGAGTGAGAGGGAAATTACTCCCTCTGCTCCGGTTTTGGTTTATTGCAATCTCTATGAGCAATATGGAGAATGTGGATGGAACTGATGAAGTACCAGAAGCTAGAATGATGCAAAGGTCATTGCTTAGAGGAATTTTTTACGCGGAATGTTCTCCAGAAAATGCATCACTAGATCGAGTTAAGAACAGTGATGATGCAGAAAATCGAGATTTACTCTTTCTTGATGAAAAATCTGCAATTCATATGATGAAGTGATGAATGTTTAATCTTCTCATGGGCAATATACACTTAGCGGTCACGTTATTAGGTACAATTTTATGTTAGGTCGATAGTTTCTCAAATGCAGAACGCAGTAACTTCTTAAATAAATTTTTCGCTAAAAAATGTAACTGAAGATTAATTAAAGCTCTCAATCAAATCTATTTAAATCTACATATTTTTAAGAATATTCGTCCGATATTTAGAGAATTACGAGACATTTTGGCGCCTGAGAAAAAATAATAGCGCCCCTTTCTTACTATTTATTTTCCCCCATAACCTAAAGTACTTAAGTGAGATTACTGCAATATATAAAGAATTGAGACTTTTTAAATCACATAATTTTAATACTACATAAATATTGGTGAGTTCTGGACCTTAATGGCGAGCAGCCCTGCATACTGTTATTTGGAATTTATGGCCGAGTGGTTAGCGCGCTTGGCTACTGATCTAAGGGACCTGGGTTCGAGCCCCGGGTAAGGCATGGACGTTTGTGTTGTTTTTCTGCTGAGGTCCTGCCATCCTCACAGACCTTCTGCTATGGCATATAAACTGACAGGCTCCTGTCAGACCTCTGTGGCAAGCAGCTGCTTGAGGGGTATTTATTTATTTTTTTAAGTACATTTCTAAAACACCACTTGCATCTGTTTTTCTTATAAATAGAGTGTAAAATGGCACCACCAGACAAAAAGGGACAAAGGTTCGTGTTGAATTTTAAGCAAAAGAATATTTACTAAGCTAATGAATTGCTTTTGATAATATTGATAATAATGGAATTGAAATTTTAACGGTGTTTATCCTGAAATTTGACGCTTCTCAAAAATGGCGCACGGAGAGCCATCACCTCGCAGCCTCACCTATTGGACCTATATTTTTTAGTAGTTCAAACAATTATTATGTTAATTTTCTGCAATTTTAAACTTTTTTTTAAGAATGAGCTAATTTGCTAAATTTTTCAGCTTCTATAACTCTTTAACTACCAAACGCATACTGTTGTAAACCGAAATTCAAAGAGATTTGATTGAAATCTTTAAATTATCTTCAGTCACTTTTCTGTTTCATAAAATACAACATTAATTTATATTTAAGAAGTTATTGAGTGCTGTACCTAATAACGTAGCGCTGAGTGTGTAGTAAATGTCATCTAAAAATGTATTTAATATTTTCAAACTTTTAATTGAAAGTGAAATCAATCACTGAAAACTAAAATACACAGTTCATTTCATTCCCTTCGTCTTACCCTGACTACAGAATCTGATATCCAAAACTGTAGATGATAGGATGTGAAGACGTTAAACTAAAATTCTTTGGATCTGTTCCCGGATTTGTTAATATTGAGATTTTCTTCTTTAGGATAGAAAAGTGATATTTTCTTGACGATTCAAGTTTTAGCACCACATTTTATTTATTGTATATGGAAGAAAAGTGCATATCAGTAATATAACAGGACTTTAGTGATCAGATGATTCGGTCCCTGCATCTCCATTTCTTTCAACTTACACATTTCTGATAAAGTTCACCCAAATCATCTGATCGCTAAAGTTATGCAACCTCCTGATGTATCAACCAGAGACAAGCACAGTTTGAAATCTCAATTCAGGCTTTTCTAACTCTTGAGATTTTTCACTGAAAAAAAAAATCTTCATGCAGCCCACGGAGATCTGACAAGGATCCTATCGGTATAATGCACCACAGAACCAACGTTATGAGAGAAGGGTTGGGTTGTTTTATTTCTGAGCGGCACTTTTTTGCACACCATGGGCTAAATGGCCAGGTCACATGGACCCCGAAGGCTCAGAGAAGGTTGGGGGAGGGGACCCACTGGAACAGCTGTTGGGAGACAGATGGTAGCCTCCCGTCAAGGCCATCCAGCGTGTTCTTTAACGTCCACAGGGTATGGCTCTCCCGCACACAGGGCCACGGCTTAACGTCACGTCCGACGGACGGCGGCCTTTCCAAGCCCATCGGTGTCCTCTACTGACCGTGGGCAGGGCGGGGAATTTTGCGGAGATAAATCTCAACGCCGACCCAGCTGGGACTCGAACCTGGGAACTACAGATTACGAGCCTGGCGCGCTACCGAATGAGCCACCCCCGTCCCTATGAGAGAAGGGAACGCAGAAGAAAGAGAATTCAAACATCCATGACTTCTCTGAAATTCGTATCCAAGTCCCTTCGCTGTATAGACAATCATGCTTAAGCTAATGGGACAATCAAGTGGTAAACAATCCTGAGTTTTTCTCACTACTACTAGAACCTCTTGGCACCTTCCGTTTTTGAAAAGTCTGACTTTGATAAACGGAATTCTGGATTGTTTTTAATGCTAAGGGGGGCGGGGGTGGCTCAGTCGGTAGCGCGCCAGGCTCGTAATCTGTAGTTCCCAGGTTCGAGTCCCAGCTGGGTCAGCGTTGAGATTTATCTCCGCAAAAATTTCCGCCCTGCCCACGGTCAGTAGGGGACACCGATGGGCTTGGAAAGGCCACCGTCCGTCGGATGGGACGTTAAGCCGTGGCCCCGTGTGCGGGAGAGCCATACCCTGTGCACGTTAAAGAACACGCTGGATGGCCTTGACGGGAGGCTACCATCTGTCTCCCAACAGCTGTTCCAGTGGGTCCCCTCCCCCAACCTTCTCTGAGCCTTCGGGGTCCATGTGACCTGGCCATTTAGCCCATGGTGTGCAAAAAAGTGCCGCTCAGAGGTAAAACAACCCAACAACAACTTAATTCTAAGGGGCAAATAATCACTTAGGATTCAACCCAAATAAAATTATGAATAGACTTTATGTTTTTCTGTCTATCAGAATTTCGTCTTTAGTAATAAATCTCTCAGCTCATAAGAGTATGCCCTATTCAACCTACAATGAATTCCCCATGCAACACTAATAAAACCCTGTCAGCTCACAATGAACATTCCCAGTACATGAAGATATGGTCTATTGAACATACAAGAGCATTTACAACTACTCAACCAAAAGCTGATGCCCTTCCCAGCATATAAACGAATTCTTTAATCAACCCATAACGCAAACTAATTCTCTACTCAAAGCACACATACACAAAAAAATGCAGTTGTCATCTCACAAGGTTATATTCTACCCAACTGAAACGTTAGTGAATCCCATCTAAACATTATATCAGTTATATTTGAAAACAGTCATTTGAAACTGAGCACTGTAACGGCCTAAAATTTGTAATTTAATACCAAACTCTGAATGTTCTTGTTATTTCTTTCTATGAAAACATCATCACAAAAAAGGACTTCCAAACGTTAATATGGTAGCAGCATCAGTTCTCTAAATGTCCCCCACAAACAACAATATCAAAAAAAGTATACAATGATAATGCAAAAGGGAAGGAACGTAATTTGTAAACAAAATTCTTTCTTTTCTCGCTTTCCGAATGCTAAGTAAAAAACATTTCGTCTTCAGTGGAAGCTATAAAAGTCATTTTATCTCTTCGCAAGTTCTTCTTCGGAAAGTAGTTCATTTGAAATTAGCCACTGCAACAGAACATAAAGAAAATTTCTGTCACCACTGAATCTTGGAGGGTATTAAAGAAACCGCCACGAAATCGCAAGCAAAAGCACAAAGAAAAACAAGAAATCACTTTGGTGGAGCTTTTAATTTGTCAAGATAAAGAAAATGAACTTTCTTTAAACGTCCTTTTTTTATCTCTCTTTTTTCTCCCTTTCTCTACCATTTCAATGTTTTCTTCTACGTTTACCCTTCGATCTCTCTCTCTCTCTTTCTTTTTTTCATTCTTTCTTTTCCTACGCTTTTTTTTTCTCCTGACTTATATCCTCCCTCCGGAACTTGTGTTAGGCATTTCCTGACAAATTGATGCAATCCTGTTTGCTCTCAAGCATCAGTAAGGCTGGGGATGATCGGAGGGTGGAAATGGGATGTTTTCACAGCTCTCTTCTTTTTCTCTTGTTCACTTTACAAAGATTTATGCTCTGAATTAGGCTATATATATTTTTTCTATCAGCCCAAAGGAGCCCTCGCTTGGAGAAAAAGAGACAAAGATAGCGTCGTTTGGAAGTTAAATTGCAAATAGAAATTCTATTGCGGCGTTTCCGAGTGAAATGGTACCATCATCTGATCCACAGCCTCCGACGTGCACGCGCATTGGTGACGTAATTTAAAAATACCACGGATGTTTTACTCGTTGACAAATCGCCAACAGCTCTGTGGCTAGGAGTGCGTGCGTCTGTCTGTGTTTGGCAGCCCCGGGGTTTGGGAATGGTGCTAAAAACACGCAACACACGGTTAAGGTTTTTCTTCCTACACAGCTCGGGGATTCTTCCACCATTCACTGAGGTTGTGACTGAAAAGCAGACTCAACCTCAGTGGACTCAACTGAAACTTCAACTTTTCAGAGCAAACTCAACTCTTGAAAAATATAATACTTTTAATCTTTGAACCATTTTTTTCAAAAATCACTAAAAAAAAGAAGGATGAAAAGAAAAGCATTGGCTAGAAAAAATTGCGTTCTGTAAATGCAGCATGTCATGCATTTTTTCAAAAATAAATTGGTATCAATAAAATTTTCTCAATAGTTTAAACACTCGATTGATGAATCTGCCTCCTAATTTGAAAGAAGTAGATGGAGAAATATGATTCATTAGTTTTCCCTTACAATTCCGAGACAAAAATTGAATTGTTCAGCTTAAAAGTTGGCAATTTCTATGTAGGTTGTATAAGTTTCCCACTTTCAGTTGAATGTCCCTAAACGTGAAAGAAAAGATCTTTTTGCTGATCTCGCCATATGTACAGTTAAAAAAAATCATGAGCCTCTGAATAGTTGAACCATGAAAAGTTTTCTAAGTCAATCTTAGGGATGAAATTAACCCTCCTCCTCTCCAAACACACATACGCACACACACAATTTCCCTACTTTAACAAAGTAACACTACATGCTCTCAAATATTCAAGCTAGTGACAATGAAACATTTTCAGAAGAGGAACCAAAATTATAAACCATTGGCAAAAGTTCCACATTGAAATTAACCTATTGCTATCTCTAAACATTAAAGGAAATGCTTGTTGAATAGCTTTCCACACGTTCAGGAAGTAAAATAAAATATTATGTCATTAATGACTTTAAATTAGCACCACTGCAACTTTATGCGTTCCTTACTCACCGCTTTATTAAGATTCTATCTGCAAAGTTGAAATTATAATCTTTATTATCTCATTCCAAACTTAAAGAAAACGTTCTTCATGTTACACATTTAAGACGATTCAGCTGTTTGATCCTTTGAAAAATGCACTAACAAAACATCAGTTAGAGAGAAATTTAGTTGCCTGTCTATTAAGGGACAGGGGAGACTTTCAGATATGGGAGATGTTCGTTTAGAAGGAGAGCAAACAACGTGAAAGTGGTTAAAAATGTTTTGAATTTTAATATTTGTGCTCAATGGTTACTATATTAGAAGGCGTTAAATTATGCCAATGGGGGAGTGAGTTAAATTCAGAGATCAATCAACATAAGTTTTCGCGGAAAAACTTTACTAATGATTAAATTTTTAATCACATGCATCAAGGGCACAGGGGGAGACTTGCCTTTCCTCTCGGAAATATGTAAATGTGTGTTTTTTTTTAAGTTGTAAGAAAAATGAAGAATTTTCATTATTGGAAAAAAAACCAGTAGTGCTCTTTTAAAAACTTTTGTCCCCCCAACCCTGGATAAATTTCTGCTGATGCCATTGATCCAAATCACTTTTTCGAAAATTCATGCGCCATTGAAAGTTATGGATGTTGAAACATCTAATAACTTTTCTGTCTACAAAAATCATTCAAAATTGGGTAAATTGAAGCAATCAGTATACAAACTACCAAAAAAGGCTTACATACTTCAATAAAGTATTACAGCTTTTGTTTCGAACTTCAACTTGAAATTATTTTTTCAAATCCATTATTTTAACTAGCATTGCTATTGTTAAGTGTTATAGCTTCCTTAACTTTTTAAATCCATTCTGCCTTCGATGATCTTGGAAAGGAAGCCATCCTTCAAAACGTCATATCCTCTGCACGTTAAAGAACACGCTAGATGGCTTTAATTAACGGGAAGTTTCCATCTCTCTCCTAACAACTAAAGTAGTGTGTTCGCAACCTGGGACCCCCACTAGCAACCTGGGACCACTTTCCCCCTATGACGCCACCGACCACGCCACTTCCGGCCACGCCCCCTTATTAATATTAATAATTAATAATTCATAATTAATTAAAAATTAATTAATCCCCCTTATTAAAAATTCATCCACTTTATTTAAAAACCTTTCCTCCCCCCCCCCCTTTAACCCGTGGCGCCATCTGGTGACTATGAGGAGTACTTAGAAAAACCCCTATTTTAGCTCTAATTTCCCGATTTTGACTCCCCTTTATTAAAACCCCTTCCTTCTCCCCCCTTTTTAACCACTGGCGCCATCTGGTGACTATGAGGAGTACTATTCTTAGAAAAAACCTATTTTAACTCTAATTTCCCGATTTTTGACTCCCCCTTTATTAAAAACCCTTCCCCGTTTTTAACCCCTGGCACCATCTAGTGACTATGAGGAGTACTATTCTTAGAAAAACCTCTATTTTAGTCGTAATTATTCCCAGACTCCCTCCTCATTAAAAACCCCTTATCAAAAGTTCCACCCATTTATTAAAATTCCCTCCTCTTTATTAAAATTCCCTCCCCTTATCAAAAGTCTCCTTTGTTAAACTTCACAAACTCCCACGGTATCCACGTTCGTTTTCCAAGTCCAACTAAACTTTGGGATGGCAACAATCGGTTGATGCAAGCCTCAGAATAATTGCAAAACTTTGGGTGGCAACCTCGCACAGAAAGGGATGATGCAAGTCTCTAAATAATTGCAAAAGCAGCTCCTCGCATAAAATCAACTCCCAAATCAACTCCCCTGGCCGACTCTTCATGTGGTAAATCAGTTTTCTCTAGGCACATTTAATCGGTGTCATCCAACATCCTGTATTTAAAAAAAAAAATTCCTTCCCGACGCAGTGATTTGAACCCACTACCTTGGTGTCCACGTTCATCTGAAATTTGCCAAGTCCAGCTAAACTTTGGGTGGCAACCCCTCGCCGAATGGTTGATGCAATCCTTGAACAAGGTCCCCGTATTTTGCGAGTTCAACCTTCACTAGAATAAGTACTATCCCGCAGTAACTGTCCCGCAGAAATTGAAAAAATGCTATTGAGTGAAAAATTAATAAAAGGAAAAAAAAATCTGATTTTATTCGTCATGATGAAAAATATTGAAGGGTAATAGGGTATAGGCCTAAAAGACCCCAGCGTTCGGTATGGACCACGTTTTATTGACGGATGAATCTTGGATCTGCACTGCTTACATGTCGGGTCTTACAACATGAAAACCCACTAGCAGCCTTGACCGCTGCTTTAGAACCCGAAATTTTTACAAGTCCAGAGACGGTTCTCCCCATTCCCAATTCTACCCTTTATGATAGGTCAGCGTTTCAATGTACCCCATGTAGACTTTTGAAGTTATGCGCCCTAAACCTTCAAGAGTTGAGCGTATTAGTCTCCAATGGGGTGATGCCATCAGATATCTGTGCTTCCGCGTCAGGACGTCTTGGAAAGTGGTTTTACGTTTGTCTCAATTCATTACTCTCTGTAAGTATATCTATTACGCGACATGGTTTAAAAATACTTATTACCGGTGTATCCTCAGTACATGATGCATTGGAAGTAACGCTACTCGAAGAAAAATCAGCTATGGGAGTAATCATTAATCTACAAACGCTCTCACAGTTTGTAAAAATCGTCTCTTCCACCGTTTATTGGTGAATGTGAGGACGCTAATGAAATTCGCATTGCGGCGTCAGTTACAAGCTTTACAAGGTCAGTTGTTTTCATCAGGTAAATTCTGTAAAGACTACGCGGAAGATTGTTATAGAAAGTAAGCCATGCTAAAAATAGAATTCATACGTTTCCGCTTGCAAAAAAAATTTTAGTTCCAACACGAATGCACGTTAATAGGGGACAAGAATCAAATACATTAACCTACTATAAAAAATAATACATAAGTCTCACTCGAACATACCCTTCTCATCATACCTGAGCTAATCCATCGAAATGAGAAAGCTTCGGCGCAACATAAAAATCCATCTAACTAAAAAAGTACAAACCTCACCAATGAGCTTTGGATACTTATTACTGTTCAGTCACACCGGTGAAAACGAATTTTTTCCTTGTGCTGAGAAGCGCCGCTGATATAACTTTCATGCAAAAGACAATGATCGCGAACGGTTCGATCAGTGAAGGATTCCCACACGTGCAGCAGCCCCCCAACCACGAGATGGAACGGTGAATTGTGTGCTTAATAGTCAACCCGAATAAGACCTTTTCACAAACGCAGGCACATCTCGAGAATTCACAGTGATTGTAAAAAAAATGCAGGGTGACGTGCGCACAGGCGGCCCTCCCGGTGATAAAATGTCACGGGTCAACTCAAGTTCTGACCTATGGAAAGCTGATAATCGAAACATGTCTAATTTCTTATGAGAACCGCCCAGTGCTTTATCTTCCACGAGGGTGCCCTAATGAGAAAATTAAATAATGACATGACGAAATGCAGCAATTCAAAATAAGGGATTCTTCTGCCGATTCACGTGATCTGCTGAAATGACACATCACGGCAACAAGCTGGCCAGCTGGTGACGTACAAAGGTCACGGACCACTCGCCCACGCCACTAGCTCTGACCTATGGAAAGCTGATAAGTCTATGCGAAAGATATGCTACTCATCCTTTACTCGTGAGAACCGCTCCATGCCTTTATCATCCTCAAAGATCTTTTGAACAAAGTTAAATAATTACTGGTTCCTGTCTAAATGCTGCATTTTATCAGGTCAACGGGGGCTCCATGTATGTTGCCTTCGGATCTTTTGGATGTACACAGCGGTTTTTGAATCTCCAAGCGGTCAGCTGATTTTACAATTCAAGGTCGTCTTATACTGTTCATCACAATTAAAGAAAATATGGTTACAGGGAGAATATGGTTTGACCTCGTACATTAGAAAGGGAACATACAGAAAATTGTTAACTGGCACTCTTTATCCTCATAAGAAATTGTGACGTATAATTCAGCATAAAAATTTAATACGAGTTTCGCAAAATGTGTAAAAATCCCAGTGTGATCTAAAGTAATACGAAAAGCATTATTCCCCTGCGTCCTTTGTTAGGTTTAACTGCGTCCTTTGTTAGGTTTGTTAGGCGTTAACATCCACGAATTTTCAAATGACATTCGGGGTAGTTATCACTTAAGTTTCAACTTTTATTTTTTTCCAACCACGATAATGCACCGTTTCTGTGGAACAGTTCGCTGGTGACTTCGATACAAAAAATGGTGCAGGGGGCGATCTTTCTCACACTTGCGATATGACCATGCACTTTGGTAAAAACAAACCTGGTTCATGCATTTCCCATAGACAATAAAGATTTGAACTAAAAAGCATTAAAACCGTGAATGGACTGATCTGATTGATAAAAATATGTGAAACGTAATGGTACTGAGCTTGAGGGTTGACAACATTAATATAGACAGGGATTGACTTCCACACCTGTTTTCTCCTTACTATCATAAATTGAGAAACCTCGATGCTTGAGAAATGATTCATTTAACTATCAAAGATGAATAATAATAAAAATAAATAAATACCCCCTCAAGCAGCTGCTTGCCACAGAGGTCTGACAGGAGCCTGCCAGTTTATATGCCATAGTAGAAGGTCTGAGAGGATGGCAGGACCTCAGCAGAAAAACGACACATACATCCATGCCTTACCCAGGGTTCGAACCCAGGTCCCGTAGATCAGTAGCCAAGCGTGCTAACCACCCGGCCACGGGACGGCTCAAAGATGAATAGACATCTGTAAAGTTGAATTCTCCACACAGTCTTCTGAGTTCATTCTGCTGTAGATGTCTAATTCTGACAGGATTACAAGGGATGTTTTACTCATTCAATAAAGGACTTTCCCTTTTTCTGACATTCGTTAATCAAAGTGTCTATCTACAAAAGATACTACGCATCAGACGTTAATGACTTATCATTACACCGACAAACTACCTATTTGGTTCACATATTGTGTAAGCATTTAAAATGAAAAACTGATTGCATGTTTCACTGTCATAGAGATAAACTAACTCTTCAGATGCATGTTTCTCATTATGTATTCTTTGCTTTCTCTCATACAATACCCCTATCTCAAACACTGATACATCTACCACCTATGTGTATATTTACTTTCATAGCACCATTTGCCGAAAAAGGTGAAATCGCAAACATCTGAGTCAGATTATTATTTTTTCCATATATCTGTTAATTCTTTACGTTGAAAATCTCACAATAGCTTGAAATGGACAGTATTTTACCTCCGATACAGCTATAAGTTATCATGGCCAACAGATTTAAATCTATCTCATAGACAGTAGGTTAGTTACTTCTGATCTAACAAAGCCAAGGTTTGAGATCCATAGTAAGACATGAACGTTTGTGTTGTTTTCCTGCCAAGATCTCGACATCCTCTCACCACTTCTACGGGGTCGTATGCAAAAATCCTGTGACTGTTACGACAATTAGCTGCGTGAAGGCGTATTTATTTTTAAAGCAAAGACACACTAATTTCGGACTCGCTAGCTAGAGAACGATATATTAACTTGCTAAAGTTTGATTTTAACGATCAGATAGTGTATACATCACCACTTTTTTAGTTCATAGTAATAACTTCCAACTTTTAAAGGAAATATTGTCTCATTATAAGTGATTTCATACAAAGAGGTACGCACTCTATGCTTCACATTTAAATCTATAGAGATAACGATCACTACCCATGGAACACGTCTGTGAAAAAACACGCTATGATCGGGTTTGAGAAAGATTTTTAGCCCATGGGGTGCTGCACTGCAGGAAAGCATACCATCTTTGATATCAGAACCTACATGAAAGTTATACTGTTTGGGTTTGAGAAAGATTCTTTAGTTCACAGGACACCGCATTACAGTAAAGCACACTATCTTGTGCGTATGTCTGTCTGTATGTCTGTTTCTCTCTCTGTGTGTGTGTGTGATTGTGTCTGTGTAAATATGTATGTTTCTACGAAATGTGTATACATGTAGGTGTGTGCATATATGTCAAGATGTAACTGTGTCTTCATGTTTGTTTCTCTTTCGGTGTGTGTGTGTGTTTCAGTGAATCGTGTATGTGTGCGTATGTGAGTGTGTGTATGTTCATGTATGTTAATATGTTTGTTTCTCTATATGTATATGTTTTCGTGCTTAGATGTTATATGTTATGTTATAATAAACGTTATGTTATAATAAACGTTATGTTATAACGTATGTGTTAAGATGTCTGTATGCACATAGTCGTTTCTCTGTATGTGTATACGTCTTCATGTTTGTTTCTCTCTCTCTGTGTGTATGTGGGTGTTAAAGTGTCTGTATGTGTTTCATCTTTATGTGTATATATTATCGCATGTGTGCGTGTGTGTTTGTTCACATGCAAGAATAAACATATTGTCTTATGGACACTTGCTTGCTACAGAAGAAGCTAACAATTTAAAACGAGACTAGTGGTTATGCAAAATATTTCATCACAGATCTTAACTTGAATACTCATATTTCAGGAGATGTAAGGATTTTTCTTCAGCACGTTCGAATATTTTTTGAACACGACTGTCTTACGTTACGTCTTACGTTACGTTTCCTGTCAGATATCTGGTAACGAACAAAGCGTGTGTGTGTGTGTTTTGCTAATACAGAAGAGGACATTCAACCGAGAATATTTCAAACTTAGAATAACACAACATCCTGATGCATTAAGAATGAAGCGGAGGAATACTAACATCTGAAACATGACCTGAAACGATTGAAATCCTTTTTTTTTCGCGCAAGGGGGGTGAAGGATGTTGAAACATATAATATTCTGAAAAGGGAAATTAGAGCTAAAATAGGGGTTTTTCTAAGTACTCCTCATAGTCACCAGATGGCGCCACTTTTTTAAAAAAAAGGGGGGGGGGAAGAAAGGGGTTTTTAATAAAGGGCAGGAATTTTTTAATAAAGGTGGTTTTTAATAAGAGGGATTAATTATTTTTTAATTAATCATCAATTATGAATTATTAATTATGAATATTAATAAGTGGGCGTGGTCGGTGACGTCATAGGGGGAAAGCACTAGTGGGGGGTCCCAGGTTGCGAACACACTACTAACTAACCAATGCTTCCCTTCCCAAACTTTCTCTGAATCCTTGGGGTCCTTGTGACCTGGTCATTCAGCTCATTTTGTTCACAAAAATGTCGCTCAGAACCCATCCTAACTAAACCCGCAATAGTATGCACAATATTCAAAGCTTTTAGAAGAACATAGGAGAATTGGTTCTTTGCAATAACTGTTACACATCTGTTATTTATGAAATGAACTTTTTTCTTTTCTTGAGCGATGAACTATTAAACAATCGGGCGAAACCACATCTTGAATCCATATCAAAATGTGGCTTTATCGACCTGAATCAAATATCCTTTCGGGATGCCAAATAAAAACTTAACATTCGATATTTAACATATTTCTCTTTACACTATGTCGGATCGCGGAACCCAAGCAGAAGCTGCATTGGCTATATCCGAGGGAAGGCGCTGATCTCAAGTATACAGATTCCAGTCATAGTTTGCGATATAGTTAAGATTTGCTTTAAATGCTTCCGTCTAGCGTCAGTGAAGAACAGAATATCAGTAGACCTGTGAAAAAGAATTATAAGAATGAACATCAGGGTTGTCTTTATGCATATTAAAAACTCACCAGGTAATCTTGATACCCATCTGCCATTAATAAATGTTCAGTGCGTTTCCTTCTGCAGTCATATCAGGGAACTGGGACTTTTGTCACCCGGTTCTTTAGATGAATCAAAAGTGTTACCACGAGCAAAAAATTCAGCCTATTATTAATGGTACTCAGTAATGTCCAGAAGAGGGAGGAAGTCCCTTCCATTTTGGCATTGGAGAAAATGTACATTCGTTTAGAATATTAATTATATTCCTCAACAATGGAATATTTTGACATGTAATACAAAACATGTTTCTTTACCTTCTGTAAAAAGTACCAAAGGTAAACTTATCATTTACAACTCGTATGTTTCTATCCTACCTATGAAATTTTCAGGTATACATATTTTTATTGTAATATGCATTTGAAATTGGGAATTTAAATTACAACTGAGCCCGAATTCATCTCCAGTATTAAATTAGAACGACGAAAGTTTAGAATCCCAGCATTCGATCTCCCAAATGGAATGATGACTAGTAGAAGGGTGTGGGGAGGGGAATTCGAAATATCACTTTGACATAGACTTTGAGCCAACAATTCGTCAACTTACTCGTCAAATGTTCATCTTCAAACTGAACACAAAAATGGAAATCGTGTGCGTAAATTTTGCAAAGTTCCAGAGGCTAATCCGCCAACAAATCATCAAGACTGAGGGGCGGGAATGACTCAGTCGGAAGTGCGCTAGGCCCGAAATCTGCACTTCCCAGGTTCGAGTCCCACCTAGACCAGCGTTGAAATTTATCTCCGTAAAACCCCCTCCCTCTGAAGTCTATATCAGGAAAGGCCACCGTCCGTCTGATGGGATGTAAAACCGTGGCTCTGTGTGCGAGAGAGGGCCATACTCTGTGCAAGCTAAAGAACACGCTAAAATGGCCTAGGCAGGAGGTTTCCATCTGTCACCTAACAGTTATCTAGTGGGTTCCCTTTCTCAACCTTCTCTGAGCTCTAGGAGTCTTTGTGACCGGGCCATTTAGCCATACGGACAAAAAAAGTGCCGCTCAGAGTAAAGCAACCCAACCTCAAATCACCTGGCCAAGCTACCAACCCAAGGCCTAAGTCATTTAAAGTTAGGTTTGGGACTGGGCAGCTTACGGGAAAAAAAAGAGAAAAAATTTGATAATGTGTAAATTTTGAGTGCTTGTAAAATAAAATTATAAGTTTTTAGTTAAAAAAAGCATATGATATAGAATAATTTATTTATTACTAAATTATTATAACATTGAATAACATAAAACTACTTACTATCTTTTTCTAAATAAATAGCTACTTCTCGATTTTTAATGCTCTGTAATAAATTGAAATATAAATAAGTTCATTGTTTAATATTTGGAATTAAAATTTGATAACTTTTTTGAAATTAGTAATCAGTTTTAAATTATTCAGTAGCATATTCATATAGTCATAATAAACAAAACCATTTTTCATCATACATTTTTAGACTAAAACTTTTAATTAAATAAATGTATCATTTAAAACTTTACATATTGTTTAAGATCCCTTCTTTGATTCGCAATCTGTTCAGACAAATTCTATATTTACCTCGGATATTTCGTTTCGCATGTATATCTAGTTGCTCTCCGGCTAAGAGGTGTAAGCTAAAAATCCCTCTAAAATATAGTGTCGTTTGCTTTTATCCAATACTCTCTGAGTAATTCCAACTATATATCCTTGGTATATTTTAAGTATTTCAAGTATAATTCCAATAATATCCGAGTAGTTCAGTATCAAGGGCGTGCCCTAGTGTTTGTGTGTGTTCCATGAAAAACCAGGATAAGTATGATATGGTTTTTAGGTTATCTCCTTACTTTGTAAAAGAAAGTGCACTCTTCCTTTTTTAAAAAAATTCAATTCTGACAATGATTTCACTTTCAATACTTTAACTTGAGACACAAAAACAAATTGGGCTACAGCTTCTAATATCAATTATTCTACTGTTAAAAAAAAAACTACGGAATATTATCTCCTTCCCTAACTAAATGAGTTACGATTCCACTCAGTTTCGTAGATTCGAGTGTCGGTGATTCTGCAGCTCCGTTGTTTTACCTCTGAGCAGCTCTTTTTTTACACACTATGGGCTAAATGGCCATATCACAATAACCCGAAAAGAGCAGAAATGGTTGGTGGAAGGGTACCCAGTGAACATCTGTTAGGAGATTGATGGAAGCCTCCCGTCAAGGCCATCCAGTGTGTTCTTTAACGTGCACGGGGTATGGCTCTCCTGCTCCAACGGCGGCCTTCTCCAAGTCTATCGCTGTTTCCCTTTCTGACCTGGGGCAGAGGGAGAGTTCAGCGGCGAAAAATATTAACGCCAGAACAGATAGGACTCGAACTTGGAAACTGCAGATCATAAGTCTGGTGCACTACCGATTGAACTAATCCCTCGCCGCCGTGTGCAAAAGCAGTCTCCGACACTGTTGAAAAGGTTACCATCCTTAGCACAAAAAAATTTAATCACTTAAAACTTTACAAAATATTTTTATATATTTTTGTGTGTCGTTTGATTTCTTTTGTTCAAATACAACAGTTGAGGTATAAATTTCAAAAATGAATTCATAAAAATAGACGAAAGGTTCAATAAAGAAAAACGTCCAAATAAAAAGCCCTAGTACACATGCTCCTAAAAAAAAAATTTGCTTCTGTTCAGCGATACACCACAATCAATAGTCACCCCAGACTCGACAATATTGAAACTAAGAGCAGGTGATATATGTTGCTGGTTCCTTTTATTTTTTCGTTTTTTCTCCTTCTCTGCTCCACAACTGCCTTCACAGTTTGCACGGAACTGAGGTGGACTCGAAAAACTCGAGACAGATATATTGCTTTGACAGAAAAATAATCGCAGGTTTTAACAGGGAATTCCACCTGCACCGTCGTAAATTCGAGCAGCGTTGGGGGGATGGGCACAAATTACACCTAGCGTTCTTTGGTGGCAGACAGGGCACATTTTTAGCGGCTTATTGCATTCCGGGCGACTCCAGCCGCGGCACAGTGAGCTCTACCCGTGCTTGCGTTGCGACAAAAGCCGCTATGAAACGGCCGAACTTCGTCGTAATGGGACGGGCCGTCAGATTGGAACTGTTTTTAGTGTCTCTGGAAGACAGCGAATGTGATGTAGAGGCATTTGTGTGGCCCACGGAATGAAGCCTTTTTGCCTTACAGTGAAGGTAATGGATGCTGAACACACAAGAAGGAGGTAATGCGGCATGGGGAACAGGTTTCAGATGGCGATAAGGAAAATGACAATTAATCCGACTGAAATTGACACGATATTTCAGATTTTACATTTTTTTCCCTTTGCGTTTAGAACGAGAATGCCAAGTTTTGCTCTGTTTTTTCCTCTTATACAAGAGTTTCGGTAAATATAACTTTGCAAAATATGCGGAATTTTTTCCACAAAAATGTAGTAGTAGTAGTTGGGAGGGAACAGATTGCATTTTGAAAACCTCGGATAAAAAAAATCTTGCTGGATAAAGTAACCACGTGGTTGGTGCAATCTTTAATTTGTGTAAGACCAGATCATGTAAGATAGCAGTTTTTAAACTGAATCGGCAACATACATCAGCAGAGAACTTTCAGCTGTAACAAAAAAAAAGAATGCTTCCCTTACAAGTGGTGTACTAGGGTGAAAATTTTGATTTAAAACTGACTTTTCATTTTATAAAATACAGGACTGATAGTTGTGTTGTTTTACCTCTGAGCGGCACTTTTTTGCACACCATGGGCTAAATGGCCAGGGCACATGGACCCCGAAGGCTCAGAGAAGGGGACCCACTGGAACAGCTGTTGGGAGACAGATGGTAGCCTCCCGTCAAGGCCATCCAGCGTGTTCTTTAACGTGCACAGGGTATGGCTCTCCCACACACGGGGAGCCACGGCTTAACGTCCCACCCGACGGACGGTCCCACCCCATCGGTGTCCCCTACTGACCGTGGGCAGGGCGGGGAAATTTTGCGGAGATAAATCTCAACGCTGACCCAGCTGGGACTCGAACCTGGGAACTACAGATTACGAGCCTGACGCGCTACCGACTGAGCCGCCCCCAGGACTGATAGTAATTATTAATGTAGTTAAATATATTTTAACAGTTTTTTTATTATTATTTTAAATTATTAGTGTAATCTAACTGTACCTATAATGTCTATCTGTACATACCATTTTGGCAAAGGAATATAATGACCGGTAGCATAAAAAATTATCTGGATGACAGAAAGGTGATGCTTTTCTAAAAAAAAAAAGTGCAAAAATCTAATGTATAATAATAAATAAATAAATACCCTCTCAAGCAGCTGCTTGACACAGAGGTCTGACAGTAGCCTGTCAGTTTATATGCCATAATAGAAGGTCTGTGAGGGTGGCAGAACCTCAGCAAATGTATAAGATCTAAAAAATTAAATGAAAATAAGTAATCTAAAAGGTTTATTATGAATAGCCATCGAACACACATTAACGGACGCCCTACCTCAAAAGTCTTACATTAAAATATGATTTTTTAGATCGTTTAAAAAACAGCTATTGCTTTAGGTTTATCATCTGCCAGTCTTCGACATCATTTGTTTCAACAGATTAAAGGATTGTTTTTTTTTTCCTTTTTGCTTTGTGTAAGTACTAATTAAATATTGCTATTCGAATTTTTCGAATCTCCCATTTGTTTGAATTGAGAGTGCAAGAGTTGAAAAAATGATAAATACTTCACTCTTTTTGGTAGCGACTATTATATATATTATCATATTTACAACAATACAAGTAATTGGCACAAGTATTCGACACCAGTTACTTTCACGTTAGCAGTTACTTTGCGGATACTTTCAACATTGGAGTTTTCTCTTGGAAACAAGTGTCATAGTGGTTAAGGAGCTATCTACTCTTCCCGAAACACAATCTTTGATTCGTCAGCTCTATCTGAGGCAGTGGCTTTGGCCTTAGTTAGGGCATCCTCTTGCATGAGAAGACGTGTAACTTCTATGTCTTATGTTATTTTGTTTGCTTTTCTTTTTTTTTTTGGGGGGGGGGGGGGGCTCAGTCGATAGCGCGCCATTCGTAATCTGTTCCCAGGTTCGAGTTCCAGCTGGGTCAGCGTTGAGATTTATCTCCGCAAAACTCCTCGCCCTGCCTACGGTCAGTAGGGAACACCGATAAGCTTGGAAAGGCCGCCGTCCGTCGGATGGGACGTTAAGCCGTGGTCCCGTGCGCGGGAGAGCCATACCTTGTGCACGTTAAAGAACACGCTGGATGGCCTTGACGGGAGGCTACCATCTGTCTCCCAACAGCTGTTCCAGTGGATCCCCAACCTTCTCTGATCCTTCGGGTCCTTGTGACCTGGCCATTTAGCCCATGGTGTGCACAAAAGTGCCGCTCAGAGGTAAAATAACCTTATGTTTTGGAAAAATAATATTTAAAACTCTTTAAAAGAATATCAATTTGTGATTTTTTTTCTTGATATTTGCATCCATTTCATATATTGTTTCAACATCTTATAAATGCCAAAGAACTACAATTAGATTTGAATTAATTGAAGCCATTTTTTTTCCGTTCTCTCTTCTCAAAAGTGACTAATCCCTTAATTCTTAATCTCCGTGGAATTATGTCTTACTGGAGCTTATCTGAGCTTTTTGATACAAAATAAGGGAAAACCACAAATCTGTTTTCTTTTAGAGGAAGCGGTGTCATTCGTGGGACTATACCGGGCCCCGCACTCTCTGAAAAAATATGCTCTGTGACATACATTTATTTCAGAAATAGCATTGTAAATATAGCAATATGTTTAAAGACTAGCACTGTGAAAAAATAATGTCACTTTTGTTTCCTTCGTGAATGCAACTTTTACTAATTTTCTACTAATCACTATATTCAAAGAGTTTATATTACAGACTTATATTCAAAGAGTTTATATTACAGTTTATACCATAGTTTGTGATTTGGTACGTTGGGCTGCTTTATCTCTGAGCGAATTTTTTGCCTAGAGCAGGCTAAATGACCAGGTCACAAAGACCCCAAGGGCTCAGAAAAGGGTGGGGGCCAGCTGGACAGTTGGCCCATGGGATAAACAACTTATAGGGGAGAGGGTAAATCAGGGTTTATCTCAAGGTCACTTAGCAGCGTTTCTCAACCTTTAGTGAAACGGGGAACACCAATGATATTAACTGATTATCCGTATCACTTTAAAGGAATTTGTTGCTTTACAGGGAGAACTTGAGGAATCTTCCTCGAAAAGGTTTATACATACCGTCTGTACTCCTCTTGTATAACATTCTTATTTTGTCCCTTGGTGGCAAACGCGTGGAATTTCAATCGTTTTAAAACATCTCTCCTTGTAGAGTCCCACTTCCAGCTACATGTAAACATTGCTGATTTTCTTCCATTTTCTCCAGCCGCGGCTGGAGTCGCCCAGAATGCAATAAGCCACTAAAACTGAGCTCAAATTCGATATTTAGGTATTGTTTCGAATGCAAATAAAATATTCAGCATGTTCAGAATTCCTCTTTTATTTGAGAAAAAGAACGTCTTACACTCGATATGACGTCGAAAGTTCCGTGGCTCATAAAACAAATAATCAATATATTGAACAGGTTCATTTCTTCCAATGTTTTGGCCAAACATTCTCAGATGCGTAACTAAACGATTGAATAAATACAGAAGAAAAATAGTCATTAGCGGGATCTAAACCCACGACTGTCTGATAACATGTTATGTGCTCTAACCCCTGAGCTACCATCACCGAACAATCATTCTCTATTAGTGGCTTTAAGCATTATACCATAAAGTTAGTCATTGGAAATGTATTTGACTGCAACTGGTCTAGAAGGCGCTTTCCAGGTTAGTGCATATGACCAGTCAAGTGACGTGGTTTCTTTTGAACCCAGCAATCAAGCGTAAGCATTAACGTTGAAATAATAGCAAATCACAGATGCACACCTATTCT
Source organism: Ryuthela nishihirai (assembly GCA_038380435.1). Lineage (NCBI taxonomy): Eukaryota > Metazoa > Arthropoda > Arachnida > Araneae > Heptathelidae > Ryuthela > Ryuthela nishihirai. Next base: position 38,699,676 of record JAWZYU010000011.1, on the reverse strand, counting down.
AGAACCCACTGTGCCTAGGTCGCGATATTTTGACCATTTCTTCTCCCTCACTAAGAAAAGAGATACTGATGGGTTTGGATTTTGGGTTGGTTACCTCTGAGCGGCACTTTTTTGCACACAATGGGCTAAATGGCCAGGTCACATGGACCCCGAAGGCTCAGAGAAAGTTGGGGGAGGGGAACCACTGGAACAGTTGTTGGGAGACAGATGGTAGCCTCCCGTCAAGGCCATCCAGCGTGTTCTTTAACGTGCACAGGGTATGGCTCTCCCGTACACGGGGCCACGGCTTAACGTCCCATCCGATGGACGGCGGCCTTTCCAAGCCCATCGGTGTCCCCTACTGACCGTGGGCAGGACGGGGAATTTTGCGGAGATAAATCTCAACGCTGACCCAGCTGTGACTCGAACCTGGGAACTATAGATTACGAGCCTGGCGCGCTACCGACTGAGCCACCCCCGCGCGATGGGTTTGGAAAGATAGCTATCAGTCGAATCGGACATTAAGCCATGGCTTTGTGTGCAGAAAAACCATACCATGTATACGTTAAAGAATGATTTGATATGAATCTTCCATCCTTATAACTGTCCAGTGAAGTCCCCTTCCCAGGTCTGAACCTTTGGGGTCTTTTCGATCTGATCATTTAGCCCATTAAGTGCATAAAAATGCCACTCAAAGGTAAAATATCCCAACAGCACAGAGGTTTCATCTTTTCTTTCTGAACACGCCAATCAACTCTTATTTCATGGATTACAAGGAAATTTTTCGAACGCCTAAAACTGTTTCACATCGTCATCGAATAAAGCTATTCCCTTTTCTGTTTCAGAGGTTGCATTGTCTCGAAAATAAATTACATTTTCTGATCATAATTGGATAACCGTAAACACACAAGAAACAGCACTTGAGACGCTCGAGAAATGCAAACAACTGGTTACAAATACGTTCATTGGAAAGAGAGAAAAAAAAATCCACACTCTTAGTAACACCCTTTGTAACAAGTCTTCAAAGGATTTTCGCAGAGCGAAAAGCAAAACAACAATCCCATTCCGATTCTTCTGGATGACAACACATATAAATACAATTTACACATTGTCTAACACAAAGTGCAGAAAAAAACAGATTCCAATCACAAGGCTTGGGTTGCATAGTACGATACACATAGTTCGGAACATATAATCGCTAATATACGCCGAGGGCAAAAATCAGAGGTGGTATTAAAGACAGAACGGGAGAACAGAGGGAGGGGGAGAGATAAAAAGGGTTGGGGAGGGTAATAGACAGAGAGAAAATGTAAGGGGGGGTGGAGATCATGTTGCTACTGGTTGGTATGAGTAAAACCCGAGAACAACCACTGAGGCAGAGTTTTTCAAAGAAAAGATTAAAGAACACCGAAGCGACAACACCCCGAATGTCAACACGAGAACAGCTAGCTGGGAGCACGGGATTCACTCATGGCACGTTCTCCGGTAACTGACTGGCGGCAGTTACGGCTATCATTACGTGTTCTACCCTCCATCTTTTTATCCCCCTCCTCCCCACATGCCCTCCTCACTTGCTGGTGTTCCCGTATGTATTCGGGCCGGTTCTACGCTCTCCGTATGAAATAATTACAGTGATTCGAAGGGTCCGACACCTTCGTCTTAATCGCTGCAAAATAAAGGTTTGCGAGCGGCGGCAGAACTCTGAGAGCCGTTCTGTGCGGGACACACTACAACTGCGCCGGCCCCCCTAACAGCCGGCTTTTTTGTCCATACAGAGAAGATTACAAAACGGGACAGGGTTGATTATTGTTGTCAGCACAAATGGCCCACGAAAGGAGGAGAGAAAGATTAAAGGGAAAAAAAATCGCCTCTCTGGTGGAGAGGCTCTTTTACGCAGAGCGATGCGGTGTCTTCTGCACACTCATTCGGGTTGCGTTAATTGTTAGTTTTGAGGTGATATGCCCGGCTTCCAGTGCAGCAGCACGTAGCAATGTAATTCTACTCTCATCTGCTGAGTTCTCGTAGTGATGATCTAGAGGAACATTTCAGAGGGTTTTTTTTATCATTATTCTGTAACGCCAAGTCAAGCCCCTTATTGCTTTTAAGAGACAGATGGAACAACCTCTGTTGATACGACATAACTTTTTATTTCGCCAAAAAATTGTTTGGCGTCAATTAATTTTGATTCGTATCTAAGATGTATTACAGGTTTATTTATATTGTTGTTATCTTTAGGTTATTTATCATTTTTTTTTTCACTTTTTTTTTAATGGAAAAGAATTTTGAGTCTTTCTACAAGCAAGATTTTCAGGTTTTTGCCGATTTTTGATGAAAAATCACCATTCTTAATCGTGCATAGATTCGAATCTAATACCAAGTAATTTATCTGCAGGGCATGATAATAATAGTGGCGTATTATGAATCAAAAACCAAATTCGAAATTATATTTAAAAAGAACGTATTGAAGTAAGAGTTACGCTTTTAAAGTCCTTTGGAATATGACAAATTTTAGTTATTCAAATACGAAATCGAAATTATATTCTGCTATTAATATTTTAGAAAGAAGGCGGAATATTCTTCTGAAGCATAATAAGCATTTTCAATATGATTTCATGCTGATTTTTTTTATTATTGCTTCCAGTTAAAAAAACAAAAATCTTTAAAGAATTCTTTTTTTTTACTAAGTTTTATATACAGCCGAGAAAACGCAAAAACGGAAAAACGAAATATCTGTTTTGTCCATTCCAGTAACAATACTTTTACACGATTAATATTCTTTAAACACGAAACTAATAACATGAAAAAAATCGCTTAACCCGGAAATTTTCTACGTTGAATTTCTAAGTTGAATATTCTGCAGAATAAAATATTCAAACTTCATCGGATAACATGAAGTTTATAGAGAATCGACAGTCTCAATCACTGTTAGAAAACTTTTAATCAGGTTAAAGTTTTTGTTAATTAGTTATCTAACAGCTACTGCAATTACACTAGTATGCTTTAGATTCGATACCTCTGAGCGGCACTTTTTGCACACCATGGGCTAAATGGCCAGGTCACAAGGACCCCGAAGGCTCAGAGAAGGTTGGGGAGGGGACCCACTGGAACAGCTGTTGGGAGACAGATGGTAGTCTCCCGTTAAGGCCATCCAGCGCGTTTTTTAGCGTGCACAGGGTATGGCTCTCCCACACACGGGCTACGGCTTAAAGTCCCACCCGATGGACGGCGGCCTTTCCAAGCCCATCGGTGTCCCCCTATTGACCGTGGACAGGCGAGGAGTTTTACGGAGATAAATCTCAACACTGACCCAGCTGGGACTCGAACGTGGGAAATGCAGATCACGAGCCTGGCGCGCTACCGACTGAGCCATCCCCGCCTCCTCTAGTGGAGGAAAACGGTCTTTGCCCTATTCTGGCAATTGGTAAACTGTTAATATTTTTCATCTCAACTCTCAAATTACAACTAATTTTTCAACAAACTTTCATTTCCTTTCGGCAGCTACTTGCATGGTATGAGAATTCTAATTCTCTCGATGTCTTCACACAATTTGGAGGGTGTAAGACTGTTACTCAGCAAGAATACTAGTGATACTCTTTCCGATATGATTGAATTATGAAAGATTTCTTATAGGTAAATTTAGAGAAGGTATTAAGAGAGGAGTTTTGCGGACAACATCAAGGCACTTAGAAATCTGTCAGAAAAGAAGGTATTACTCTTGGGCTGGGTAACTTCATTGCCCAAGTAGTTGGTACTCTCTGACCTTTGGGCACGAGTGATAGTCCTTTTGGCATCGGTAGTTGCAACGAAATGAAGAATATCTCCTGCAAGTAAGCAAATTTAATGGTTTGGGAATACCTAGCATATACTACAAGTACACGGTATACGCAAATGAGCAGACGATTAATTGATGTGGTGAAAACATTACAGTAGCATTGGTATGCAGTAATGATGAGTTGTTTTTTTTTGGGTGTGTGTGTGTGAAATTTGCTCATATGTATATTAGAAGTATGAAATTTTTTAACACGATTTTTTTTCTCTTCCCTTAAAATGGTTATTAATGCTAAAAGGCGGGGTTTTTTTTCATTTTGCTGTTTTTTGTGGTAAGTTCAGAGGAAAAAATTCTATTATTTTTAAAATTTCGAGATAATCAGAAATGTTTGTGTTAGATTATGTAAAAGTGTCCAATATAGCATTTCAACAATTTCATGCATATATTCCAAATAGCTTATCAGAAAATGTTCTTTAAAAATAGCATATTTTGACCTTGTGGACTGCACTGGTCCCGTTTTTTATCCAGCAACAGTTCCTAAAGCCTTATAAAAGAAAGGGGGAGGTAAATGAGGAGGTAAACGATGTCAAGCAATACCTTATTGGAATTGGCCAGTAATTGTCAAATGCAACTACTGTTTCTGAGTTAAGTATATATGTATGTATCAATGTCAGCCTGATTGAACCTCCGTAGCTTATGACTGCTTGGGGATTATTTATGTATGTAGATCACCTAGAGTCCCAATCCCTCGGTTACAAACCTTTATTCATAACCTAATCGATCACCAAATTATAGAGAAAAGGTTAGAAAGAGTAGTCTTGACTAACTTCAGTTGCAAATAAGGCCGGATTTACGCATAAGTTAAGTTAAAGCTTAGGGCCTCACGATTATGAGTGGCTTTAAAAATTTTCAGGTTGAAGTTCGCTATGTCACAATTTTTTTAATATTTAAATTCGTCATATTACTGTAAACATTATTCATCATAACTTTACACAGTCATCACTTCATACCAGTGCTACTGTAATGTTTTCACACATCAATTCCGTGTTTATTTTTTCATGTTCGCTTCAATCAGAAAAATTACCCTCCCCAATCAGAAACAGAAAAATTGACCCTTCCCAATCAGAAAAATAAATATCAATCAGAAAAAGATCAATCAGAAAAATAAATATCTATTTCGACTTTCGAATTTTTTAGGCTTCTTCAACTTACCATAGCTTAGGGTTTCATAAACCTATAATAGCTTAAGGCCTCAGAAGTTCAAAGTCCGGCCCTGGTTGTAATGCTAAGCTAATTACTGCTTGCTTAACGACTCTTACACAATTCAGTATTATCACATAGATTATTCTGTTGAGCATTACAATCAATCACAAATCGTCACTATAATCAGCCTTTAACCAAAAAATTACTTCTGTTATATCAAAGAAGATCTCTTTCAAAGAATCTCTTCGAAGATTTCCATAATCTTTTTGAGCAAAAAATGAAAGAAGAATGTTTTTTTTTACTTTCCTGCTCAACTGAAAATTCTTACGACAATCAATATTGTGTCAAGTTAAGCCACAGCTGTTGTTGTGCACATTAAAGCACACTGGAGGGCTATTGTCATGACTCCTTGAAGATTAGTGAGTACCCGAACTTCTTTAATTTCTACTTCAATTAATTATTTAGATTAATTAATCTTCATCCGTGATTCTGGGTGAAATCACAGATTCGCGGATTTTTATTCCCGTGCTAGATGTGCGTTAGACGTGCTGGGCCTTCGATGAAAAAAATAAAATATTCAACGCACTAAATAAGGGACCTGGGTTCGAGCCCCGGGAAAGGCATGGATGTATGTGTCGTTTTTCTGCTGAGGGCCTGCCATCCTCTCAGACCTTCTACTATGGCATATAAACTGACAGGCTCCTGTCAGACCTCTGTGGCAAGCAGCTGCTTGAGGGGGTATTTATTTTTTTTAAGTAGAGACGACACATTATTTATTTACATTCACACACACACATATATACCGTATGGGAATGTGCTAGATTCTGTGGGTCTTAGTTGTGCTCAACACTTTGCTGAATAAAATGGCTTCAATTGATATTCCTTAGAAACATTCTCAGGTCAGCTAAACAAAGCTTGAAGGCTGTTTTACTTTTGCAGGCATTCAAATGTGATTAATGTGGTGAAAATCTGTACTTTCCCGTACAGCAGTCGCTTTACAGACTTCAAAACTCGGCGAGAGGATATCCTAATCCCTCCCTACATAACTGATTCACACAGAATCAAACCCTGATCCTTTAGAGTTTTTGAGAAAGAATTACGTCACTTTGACGTGCAAAACGAATGTACTTCTCCGTTCCTAAGTCACTCTCCTTCTCTTTCGTTTGTCTACATCTCCCCGTCGCTCCTTTTGATGACTCACACCCTAACCTCTCCTGCTACAAGGGGGGGGGGAAGTGACGGAGATACAATAAAACCATTTAGGGCGCTTGCTTTCGTGAGCATATGGAAAACTGACATCTTGGCCGCAAATGACTACTAATGAACATTGCTGAAAATACACTTATAACATAGATATACAACATTAAATAAGATAACAAAACAAATTAGAAGGGCACAACGGTTATCAACATTCATACAGTAGGTTTCCTTCCCCAGTCCACCTCAGAGACTTTTGAATAATAATTAAATAATATCGAATTAAGCTCAACTGGCTCTTCACATGACTGGGATTCAAACATCGTCTATCTGGCATAATAATTGGAATAGTTTGATATTTCACTTCTTTAATCATTTGTATGCAATCCAAAGCTCTAATACGTATGCGTCAACGAAGGTAATGATATGTCACTTTTTTTTTTTCAAGAAGCAAATCGTGTTGATTAAAGCAAATGTGACAGCGTGATTTCCTTCTGCGTGATTCAGTATTGATTTCAGCGTGATTTGTATTCACTAAGCAACTGATTGTTGAATTATATTAATTGAAGATGGAACCAATTATCCTCTTACAACCTTGCTAGAGGTATGCACGCACTCGCTTTCAACTGCTTTAAAAGATGCTGTCGTTTTGGCAGCAGAATCAGCTGTTTCATGTTGCTTGAGTCTCTCTTTCTGGCTGCAGTACTCGTCGAGCAATAACAACTGTCAATGTCGTGAGGCAGACGAAAAATTCAGTTCTTTTTATCCAGCTTCTGTTTACAGATAATTTTTTCTCACTGCGATCGAATAATGAGACATAGTGGGTGAATGATAAAATACGGATACAATGATCAACAATTTTTTTTTTGGCTTAAACAGGAACAGGCAGCGAAATTCAGTTCTTGCGCGCCAGGCTTATAAAACTGATATTATCAGGTTCAAGCCTGCGTTGAGGTATATCTCCGCTAATCCCCAACCATACAATCGGTGCGAAAGGGGACACTATTGGACTATTGGACTTCGAAAGGCCGCAATCCGTCGCATTGGTATTTAAGTCGTGGCCCCTTAAGCAGGAGAGCCATAAGCAGCCCTTAAGGAGCCCTTAAGCAGAAAGAACATACTTGTTAGACTTAACATGAGGCTTCTTTTTATCTCCTAACAGCTGTCGTCTTCCACAACCTTCTCTGAGCCCTTGGGGTCTTTGTAACCTGGCCATTTAGACGAATGTGTGCAAAGAGTGTTAAGTCAGAGATAAACAAATCAATTTAAACTAAATGTTTCTTATTGAATTTTTAATGCTAGCTGTGTTCTTTATATCTCTCCATCGTTGCTGTATCCTGATTAATTTTTTCACCACGTTCGTTGCTCCATTGGCAAAGGTTTGATGGGGATAAATCCAAACCGGTGTCCAAAAAATCTATCTTGAGATATGTTGCATTTCAAATATTAATAATATGTTCCCAGCATTGATGTTACCATTCTTTGTTATAGTTCAAGACTTTGGTATTTCAAAACTTATTTTTCCGAGAACTGTAATAAAAATAAATACCCCCTCAAGCAGCTGCTTGCCACAGAGGTCTGACAGGAGCCTGTCAGTTTATATGCCATAGTAGAAGGTCTGTGAGGATGGCAGGACCTCAGCAGAAAAACGACACATGACGCAAAAAAAAAATCAAGAACAGTTTCGGAATTTGCATAAAAATAAGATTAAAAGAATCATCTATTTTCTTTTAAGAAAACAAAAATCTTGTTGAAAAAACTAACTACAGGTGAGTACGTTGTGAGAACAAAAAAGTAAAATGTGTAAGTAGGTTTCCCCCAATGAATGGCACTTGTACTTTGCACTTTAGAAGAAACTTATACGGTGATCTGGCTTTCTTATTTCACTTGAAAATATAGTGCTAAATAAAAGAATACTTTTATCTCCAAAATGAGAGAATTTTAATTAAAGGCTTTCTTCAATTAAAAGCATCAGAAAGGTATTGGTAATGAATGTTTCTAATTCTACCCTTTGACTCGCATTTAAGATTCGTGACAGAATTCCACTTAGCCGACACTCATTGACACTTCTTGTTATACGAACTAAAGGAATAAGAAAACAAAAGTCAATGTAATATATACAAGGATTATTGCCCTCATTAATTATAAACTTTATCTTTGCAGGGCATCTGGAAGCACAACCTATTCCTTCACCTTCTCTCACTGAATCTATAAGATTTTGTTACAGGTGATTATTCACAACTTTCCTACATTACGAACTGCATTTTGTAACGCTTTTAACTTTGGCGAATTTGTCGTCGTTTCGCTTAAGTGCATCAATTATCTCTTTTACTTTGGGCATGTGAAGCTCTACTCTTGCATAAACGAAATAGTTCACCGTTAATTGTCTGTGAAATATGCACAAAATTCAATAGATACTTAAGGATTTTTTACGTACAATTAGTCTTGGTTGTTAGTTTCAGTCACTTAAATCTAAGTAGCAGCACTCAGGTCATTCATGCTCATAATGAGAAAAATAATCAATCATCAACTATAGGTATCAATCTGAGTATTGTTAACCCTTTCAGACCGGAAGTTTTGTTTATAGTAGAAGACATGTTTCCATTTAAATGCGCTTTATTTATGATCAAAGGAACAAGAATATAAATTTTTTAGCATCATTTCAATGAAATTCAGCATGTATATATATAAGCAGTAAAAAAGACCATGAAAGAAATAACCGCTCTTTATATTTCCTTTGTTATGATAAATACATCAAATGAATGACAGCCGTGAAATGTAGCAAAACAGGTATTGTGCTTTCCTGTAAAATGTAGCAAAACAGTGCTTGTTAGGCACAGTTATCTTCAGTGTTATTTATGTAGTTTCTGTTATATCCATAGATAGCATCAAATTGTATACTGAAGACTGGTCTCCTCTTTGTGAACATTGCAAGACCATAGATACACTTCTTGTGTGTAAAACCGATACGTGCATTTTAATGCACACAGGAAGGAATTAAATGGCGAGGAATAAAGAGAATTATGATATAACGAACCAAGTTTGGAGCGAATTTTAAACTTTTCCAAGTTTTTAAAATGAATATATCTGTTTATTTTTTGGTTTTGCTTAAGCCAGTTGTTCTTAATTTTTTTATAAATCACAATCCCTTTTGAACTTAAAGTCTTTCTCCCTATATTTCTGTTAAGAGAAAGATCCTATGAAATCTTTAATTAAAAGATGGGAAGATAACTTTAAGAAGAAGATCGGTAAAAATGATTAGAGATTCCTTGATATAATTTATTACTGTACTTACATCTTTTTTGATATCAAAATCAATTTGATTCTCTTTGTAGAAATTACTACAAAGAAAATGCTCACTCGAAACAAGGTTGACTCTAAGATATTTTTAAAGGGCGAAGGAAAGTAAGGGACTGAGCATCATTATCCATTATGCAAAAAAGATTATGAAAATCGTAAACGTATGTTATACAACGCCACCGTCTGAAAAGAATGTGGCTTCTTCTCATAACTTCAAGCGTTGTTCCTTACCCCAAACTCCTTTTGAATCCCTTCGCGAAACAGACCTATCACTTTATTTGTGTGACAGTTGGAGATTTGTTCTCCAACAGCTGACATTAGAAGGAATCACCTGCCCCTCTGTCACTTCCGCCTCCCAGTATCATCTTCCTTTCAGTTGAGGTAATGCACTTCCTTCATTCTTCGTTCTCCTTAACTCTGTTTGTGACTTATTCAACTACATACCTTAATCACTATGCAATATATCGTCGTATGGGAGAGAATGAAACAAATGCCTATAAAATCTCTACGCTTCTAGGAATTAAAATATTTCGTTTCAGTACATATGCAATGCAATCTGTATACTATCTACACTCTTAACTCTGGGTGGGATGGCTCAGTCGATTGGGCCCCGGTTCGCAATCTGCAGTTCCTAAGGTTCCAGTCCCAACTTTTCAAGTGTCGAAATTTATATTCGCTAGCCCCCAACCTTCCGCCGTGAAAAAGGAACACCAATGGGGTTGGAAAGGCAGCCATTCGTCAGACAAGACTCTAAGCCGTGGTTCTGTGTTCAAGAGAGCTATATCTTGAACACAGAACCTTTGCACGCTAAAGAAGTAACAGATTGACCTTGAGAGGAAGCTACCATCTATCTCCTAACAACTGTCCAGTGTGTTTCCTTCCCCCCAATCTTCCCTGAGCTCTTGGGGTTCTTGTGACCTGGCCATCTAGTCCTTTGTGTGCACGAAAAAGGTTCTGCTCAGAGATACAACACCCTTTAATTCAGCATATTACAAAATTCATATTCTCCCCTCCTTGCACCCTTATACACAATTGCACTCGTAAACACAAAATGAAGCACACGGAAGAACAGGAATTTTCATTGAATCAATCAACTTCATTGCTTACTTCAAAATGCAAATTCACAACCCAAATTGTGATTACAATACAAAGATCGTTATGTTTGTGGAACAACATTAAAAGAAAGAATTTCCAAATGCCTGGTTCTAATTTGTAGCTTTAATTAAGCCTGTTATGACTTATCCATAGGATATATTCATTTGCAGCCATCATGTCGTCTGCAGAAGCAATTGGATGTGCACCGAAGTCATCGAAAAGAAATGAACATCCGCACTTGGCAAAACAATCTCATTTTCTTAATGATAAAAATTTTTTATTGCTCAAATGGACATACATACATACAAAATCTTTAAGCAATCAAAGGAGGTGTAACCAGACTGTACAATTTAATTCTGCAAAACAAGTCTACTCTGATCAACAGCTAATGCATTTGACCATTGTAGACCAATTCCTGTTTGACGGTCTCCGCCTCCTTCATTGTAGGATTTCCTCAAGACTTCAGGAATCCTGCTAATAACAATTCACTAATCTATAATTCGACATACGAGTAGAAAACCAAAAAGTAAGCCACTTAAAATACTGTTTAAAAGAGATTACTACTTCGTCTAGACTCACCATTACTTGCATTAATGCTGAACAACTGGTGGCAAGACCTCACACAGGTCTAGAGATTACATTATAATGTACATGATGAAACATTACACTACATTATGATGTACATGAACTTTTGATTAACTTTTGAAGCCCTTTGCCAAAATAAAAATTATTATTTATGTTCGTTTTAAAATCAAATTTCGCAAAATCTATATAAAAAAAACTTACTCCTCAAGCAGCTGCTTTCCACAGAGGTTCAACAACAGTTTATGAACATAATATACCATAGAGAGGTTCTATGAGTAATACGAGACCTCAGTAGAATGACAACACCAGAAACATCCATGCCTTTTCCAAGGTGTATCAGTAAAAAAAGAGATTTTAATAAATCCCACTTGTTGCTGTTGTATCTAATATCAAAATGATTAGCAAAGTGTTTAAATTTGGGGCCTTACTTTTGAGCTTGAGGCCGACACCAAATGGCCCTCATGACACCCCCTCTTCTCTCCACATACATACACACCTCTGAAAGGCCCTGACTGATGGCCCTGGAGAAAATTTTGTGTGACCCGCCGAAGTTATTCTAGGGAAAAAAATATTCTACTAAAACACTGTTTTTATAATTAAATGAAAAATAAAAATAAATACCCCCTCAAGCAGCTGCTTGCCACAAAGGTCTGAAGGAGCCTGTCAGTTTATATCCCATAGTAGGAGATCTGAGAGGATGGCAGGACCTCAGCAGAAAAACAACACACAACATCCATGCCTAATCCGGGGCTCGAACCCAGGTCCCTTAGATCAGTAGCCAAGCGTGCTAACCACTCGGCCACGGGACGGCTCAAAAAATACCCCCTCAAGCAGCTGCTTGCCACAGAGGTCTGACAGGAGCCTGTCAGTTTATATGCCATAGTTACAGGCAAAAAAATGAAATATATATTCTCATTGAGTATATTGTTTTTTAAAAATGCTTTGTTTTTCAACAAAATTAGTTTTTGATAGAAACCAATTTTTTTCTCTTTCATTTTAACTCTTAAAGCAAAGCGTCTTCTGCTTTTACTGCGTTTTCTGAAATGGAAACGATTAAATCATCTCAAAATAATCTTTTGACTGACAGTCATCTCGTGAATGACTTCAGATTTTCGAAAAATTTACTTTGACGATTCGTTTGTTCATTCATATGACCACCCACGAGTTCTCATTATTTCATTCCCTCTTTCTGCTACTGGTGGTAGCGGGATGGATCAGTTGCTTATTTTGCTTAGGGCGGGGGTGGCTCAGTAGGTAGCGACATTAAACTCCAAACAACCAACCACGAAACATTTTAGTTTGAAAAAGGGTTCCCGGTTGAAAAAGTTCGAAAAGCATTGCTTTAAGTCATAAGGCTCAAATTTCTCAGTTCCACACTTTTTCTCATAAGAGAATCAATCACATTTCGAATCTATTTGTAAACAGATGAAATTCGTCTTTCTCTGTATATATCAAAACCGAAAAACTCTCAGTGTTATTATAGAAAGCCATCATTATTTCAACTAATTTTCATATATATATATAGTATAAGATTTCACGGTCAGCTACAAATATTGTCATTAAGAAAGTCAGTCTCGAAATCTACAAATATAGTAATTTCAGATTTTTGAAATTCGAAACATTTTTCAAAAATCTGCCTGAGTGAAAATATATCTTTGCCGCCTTTACCACTTCTAAACCCACAGAGTTTATCTCGAATTATAAAAAATTTTGAAATCTAAAAAAAAAGAATTATTCAAACAACTTTAGAGGGAACAGAAATAGACCGATTACTCTTTTGATTATGAAACTACCACAAAAAATGCAATCATCTCTCTTCAAGTGAAGAGTTGGGTTGGGTTGTTTTACCTCTGAGCGGCACTTTTTTGCACACCATGGGCTAAATGGCCAGGTCACATGGACCCCGAAGGCTCAGAGAAGGTTGGGGGAGGGGACCCACTGGAACAGCTGTTGAGAGACAGATGGTAGCCTCCCGTCAAGGCCATCCAGCGTATTCTTTAACGTGCACAGGGTATGGCTCTCCCGCACACGGGGCCACGGCTTAACGTCCCATCCGACGGACGACGGCCTTTCCAAGCCCATCGATGTCCCCTACTGACCGTGGGCAGGGCGGGGAATTTTTGCGGAGATAAATCTCAACGCTGATCCAGCTGGGACTCGATCCTGGGAACTACAGATTACGCGCCTGGCGCGCTACCGACTGAGCCACCCCCGCCCCTCAAGTGAAGAGAATTATGCTTCTAGTAAAATTCACTGGAATACCTGTATGACCGTTTGGTCAGTGATATGACAACAGAATCTTTACCAGCTTCTATAATTTCACCAACAATTTTTTCTATGAAAATTAATCTCTTTTAAATAAGGTTTTTTTAATTAAAATAATCCATTTCAATGTGGCTTTGAATAATTTATTGATATTTAAATGATTCAAGTTTTGGATTTCACGCATGTTTTACTAGGATACTCCAAAGCCTTATATAAAGTAATAAAAATAATAGAAACAATATATAAAACAGCAAAATATGTATTGTATTTATATATAATTTAAACATTACATATATATAAATATAATATGTAAATTTTAATAAAAATGCATATCGAAATATCTCCTCCTCTGACCAATTAAATGGTGTAAGGGTGGCTCAGCCGCTGGCACGCCAGTGTCGTAATCTGTAGTTCCCAGATTCAAGTCTCAGCTGGGTCAGCCTTGAGATTTATCTCTGCAGAATTTTCCACCCTGCCTACAGTCAGTAGGCGATACCGATGGGTTTGGAAAGGTCGCCGTCCGTCGGATGGGACGTTAAGCCGTGTACGGAGAACCAAACCCTGTGCACGTTAAAGAATACTCTGGATGGCTTTGATGGGAGGCTACCATCAGTCTCCCAACAGCCGGTCCAGTGAGTCCCCTCCCTCAACTTTCTCTGAGCATTCGGGGTCCATGTGTCCTGGCCATTTAGCCCATGGTGTGAAAAAAAGTGCCTCTCAGAGGTAAAACAACCCAACCAAATAAATCTAGAACCGCTGAAACCGATTGTTTGAAATGTGTTATTGCTTACTGAAGATACGAAGGACAATATTTTTAATAAAACTGAAGAAACTAGAGAAAATAATTTGAAAGGTAAAGTTTGTCAAGAAAAGCGTAAAATAGTAGAAACAATAAATTCAATAATAAATCATATTAGCATTTAAGAATTATTGAAAAACGAAAAACACTAAATATATCTCCAAGCGATACACTTGCACAGAAGTCTGACAGCAATCTCTCAATACAATAAGCCATAAAGAAAAGCTCTGAAGAAAGCCATGCACAACAGAAAGATAAAATACATTAGAATAGAAAAAGACTTTACCGAGATTGGAAAATACCGTAGATCACTATGCTCTTTGGACAAGTAAGCTAGCAGTTGAGTATTGGGAGAACATTTACTATAAAAGCATGAAAATCGAAGTAATCATGTTAACGCATTTTATTACTTAATCATGATCACTATTTTTACTAGAAATCAAATTACATGTTTTATGTAAAAAAAAAAATTAGTGAACTTTAAGAATCCTAACACTGAAAATTACATTCAACTAAAGAAATATTGTGAGACACTAAGAGAAAGAGATTGATCGAAATTGTATAAAAAAATGTGGCTAAAAAAAGAATGGCAAGATTTACCAACTTCTTCTCTTTGTGCAAAAAGTTACAGTGAAAATTTCGAACAGGAAAAAAAAAAGTGATCTACTACATAAGGGGTATGCCAGTTACATGTACATTTCCAGCGGGTACATGAAGCATTAAAAGTTGAGAACCACTGCTGTATATTATATAATTTTTTTTTATAACACGTTCACGTTATTGAAATTTTTAATGTATATCATTTATCTCATAATAGAAAATTTTATTACCAGGAGAATTTATGAGTTATATCATTGTTTGCAAATACATTAAGAAAGCTAAATCATAATTTAACAATTAACAGTTTCACAGGCCGCTTTTCTGTTACTAATTATTTTATTCAAAATTATGGGAAAATCGGAAATAAATTGAGTTTTGAGCATAGAAAACTCTATATAGCAGGAAGAAATTATATAGATCTTTAAACGATTTTGGAAAAAATGATCTAATTAGGAAATTAATTGTGTTAATTAATTTATCTCTTAAATACAGATGAAAAAGCTCCGTTATTTTTCTGGCTATCAGTGAAGTTATTAATAAAGTTTATCGTGAATTTTGTTACAAGAAATTTACCTTACAAACAATAGTTAAAGTAATTTATTTAAAAACGGAAATTGTTTATAGAGAGAGGTTTTATTCTTTTAAAAGTAAAAACTTTAGAATGGCTCTTTCAATGATGTTTGTCATATTTGAATGAAACTAAACAGTCTTTTTGTTTAGTTAACTGAAACTTACAGCATGCCAAAATAATAAGCTTACGTTATATCATACGTAATAAATTAATAACATGTATATATATATATATTTAAAACAACACATCATTTTAGCCAAACTAACGTTTATCGACTAAAGCTTTATAATTGCGGTTAAAAATTCAAAATATACTTTAATTGAAATTGACATTACCTGCTAATAAATCTTGTTTTAACAACAGAATACTATTGAGAATTAGCAACAGGATTGCTAATGTGAATGGCAAATTCAATTGGTATACTTCAATAAAGAGCACTCAGTATTCTAACCAACCCTTTCGAAAGATGCAGCCAAATTTAATCTCTACAAGACACACAAATTCTCTGACGACTGACATGCCAAAGGTTCAAATTTAAACCTACAACAAATGCTTTTAATTTTAGCAAGGTCTGTCTCGTAGAAAATTTTTACTAAGCATAAATAAATAATGCGAAAATAAAGAAATATGGACACTGACTTGCGACCCTTATTTTCATTATAATCCTTAGAACCAAAAGAACAGCATTCAGATAATTACTATAATAAATTCCTATAGAGTTAAAGCCTAATGAACTATCCTTTATGAATTTAACATCCACCGAAGTCTGCAATCTGTGAGAAACAGTTTTTGGAATATAACACTGGTATTTAAGCGAATTGTCACCCAATGATTTTTTAGTAAGAGATGAACTCGAATATTCTTGGTTTAAATTTAGATTCACGAAACGGAATTTCAGAGCAGAAAAGAAATTGCTCTTTAATCGTCTCAAAGAAGAAATTTCATACTAGAAAAATAATTGCTTTGCAATCGCTCCGAAAAATATTTTTAGAGAAAAAATTTACTACTTGAATTGCCCTGAAAGGGAACTTCAGAATAGGAACTGTTCTTTAATAATAGCAAAAAGGAATTTCAAAGGAGGGGAATTGATTTTTCTTCAATAGCCCAGAAGGGAAATTTCAGAAAAGAAAAGTAATTGTTCTTTCGTCGCCTCGGAAAAAGAATTTCGTAGTGGAAGAATAACAGTTCTTTAATTGTCCCTGAAAGGAAATTTCAAAGCAGAAGAATAAGTTATTTTTAATTGCCCACGAAAACAGATTGAAGAGTAAAAGAATAATTGCTCTTTAATCGTCTCCCTAAAGGAGTAAAGGAATAATTGCTTTTCAGTCGCCCCAAAAGGGAGTAAAAAAAGAAGAGTAAAAGAATAATTGCTCTTTAATCGTCTCCCTAAAGGAGTAAAGGAATAATTGCTCTCCAGTCGCCCCAAAAAGGGAGTAGAAAAAGAAGAGTAAAAGAATAATTGCTCTTTAATCGTCTCCCTAAAGGAGTAAAGGAATAATTGCTCTCCAGTCGCCCCAAAAAGGGAGTAAAAAAAGAAGAGTAAAAGAATAATTGCTCTTTAATCGTCTCCCTAAAGGAGTAAAGGAATAATTGCTCTCCAGTCGCCCCAAAAAGGGAGTAAAAAAAGAAGAGTAAAAGAATAATTGCTCTTTAATCGTCTCCCTAAAGGAGTAAAGGAATAATTGCTCTCCAGTCGCCCCAAAAGGGAGTAAAAAAAGGAGAGTAAAAGAATAATTGCTCTCTAATCGTCTCCCTAAAGGAGTAAAGGAATAATTGCTCTCCAGTCGCCCCAAAAAGGGAGTAAAAAAAGGAGAGTAAAAGAATAATTGCTCTTTAATCGTCTCCCTAAAGGAGTAAAGGAATAATTGCTCTCCAGTCGCCCCAAAAAGGGAGTAAAAAAAGAAGAGTAAAAGAATAATTGCTCTTTAATCGTCTCCCTAAAGGAGTAAAGGAATAATTGCTCTCCAGTCGCCCCAAAAGGGAGTAAAAAAAGAAGAGTAAAAGAATAATTGCTCTTTAATCGTCTCCCTAAAGGAGTAAAGGAATAATTGCTCTCCAGTCGCCCCAAAAAGGGAGTAAAAAAGGAAGAGTAAAAGAATAATTGCTCTTTAATCGTCTCCGTAAAGAAGTAAAGGAATAATTGCTCTCCAGTCGCCCCAAAAAGGGAGTAAAAAAAGAAGAGTAAAAGAATAATTGCTCTTTAATCGTCTCCCTAAAGGAGTAAAGGAATAATTGTTCTCCAATCGCCCCAAAAAGGGAGTAAAAAAATAAGAATAAAAGAATAAATAAAAAAAAAATAAATACCCCCTCAAGCAGCTGCTTGCCACAGAGGTCTGACAGGAGCCAATATAATTGCTCTTTAATCGTCTCCCTAAAGGAGTAAAGGAATAATTGCTCTCCAGTCGCCCCAAAAAGGGAGTAAAAAAAGAAGAGTAAGAGAATAATTGCTCTTTAATCGTCTCCCTAAAGGAGTAAAGGAATAATTGCTCTCCAGTCGCCCCAAAAAGGGAGTAAAAAAAGAAGAGTAAAAGAATAATTGCTCTTTAATCGTCTCCCTAAAGGAGTAAAGGAATAATTGCTCTCCAGTCGCCCCAAAAAGGGAGTAAAAAAAGAAGAGTAAAAGAATAATTGCTCTTTAATCGTCTCCCTAAAGGTGTAAAGGAATAATTGCTCTCCAGTCGCCCCAAAAAGGGAGTAAAAAAAGGAGAGTAAAAGAATAATTGCTCTTTAATCGTCTCCCTAAAGGAGTAAAGGAATAATTGCTCTCCAGTCGCCCCAAAAAGGGAGTAAAAAAAGAAGAGTAAAAGAATAATTGCTCTTTAATCGTCTCCCTAAAGGAGTAAAGGAATAATTGCTCTCCAATCGCCCCAAAAAGGGAGTAAAAAAAGAAGAGTAAAAGAATAATTGCTCTTTAATCGTCTCCCTAAAGGAGTAAAGGAATAATTGCTCTCCAGTCGCCCCAAAAAGGGAGTAAAAAAAGAAGAGTAAAAGAGTAATTGCTCTTTAATCGTCTCCCTAAAGGAGTAAAGGAATAATTGCTCTCCAGTCGCCCCAAAAAGGGAGTAAAAAAAGAAGAGTAAAAGAATAATTGCTCTTTAATCGTCTCCCTAAAAGAGTAAAGGAATAATTGCTCTCCAGTCGCCCCAAAAAGGGAGTAAAAAAAGAAGAGTAAAAGAATAATTGCTCTTTAATCGTCTCCCTAAAGGTGTAAAGGAATAATTGCTCTTTAATCGTCTCCCTAAAGGTGTAAAGGAATAATTGCTCTCCAGTCGCCCCAAAAAGGGAATTTCATCAGAGTGAAAGAATTAATTGTTCTTTAGTCGCCTTTAAAAGGAAATTTCTAAAGAAGAAAAGCAATTGTTTTCATCCCCCAAAATGGGAATATCAGAGTAAAAGAACTGATTGAGAATCAATCACTCTCTGAAAGAAAATTTTAAATAATTTTCCTACGTATGAAGAAAGAAAGTTGCTTTTCAGTCGCCTCTGAAAGGGAGTTGCAGATTAGAAAAGTAATTGTTCTTTAATCATTTCCGAAAGGGAATTTTAAAGTAGAAGAAAAGTTGATTTTTCAATCGCCCCCGAAAGAAAAGTTCAGAGCAGAACAACTGTTCTTCAAACAACCTCCAAAAATCTTCCTTTTATAATGTGTAAATTTGGGTTTCCAAATATCCGTTTTTTTTTGTTTTCGTTTTATAGTAATTGTTGATATCCGACCAATATCGGCTAACCGGTAACCAAAAAGGATTTAGAAAAAATTAATTCAAACACGGACAACCAATAAAAATAATGTATTTATTCAGTCGGGTTGTCGCGACACCCAACACTCCAAGGATTCTGAGATACATTTTAACAAATTTTATGACCCCTTAAACATACCGTAATTCTCCAGAAAATTATTAATAGATCCGAAATTTTTTACTGGAATCCTCGTGCTACCCGGAATTTCAATCGAAAACGAAGATCTTTATCTGAAATAGAATCCGAGATAAAATTTCAGAAGCCATTTTTCTTGCCATTCTTATGTTTTTGCGTCTTTCGGGGGTTTTTCTCCTTAAAGGTAACTGGTTGCTACCCCTTTGAAAACAGTTCTTACGCTGCCGATAGAGAAATTCGTTTACAGGCCAGTTTTACCTGGCGATGGTTTCGTAAAGTAATCATATGCGACTAACGCGTTTTACTCGCATAGAACGCGTATACGTATGCGATAATTTTCTTGGAGTTTTTAACGTTTACATAAAAAATTAGAAAAAGGATCTTCCGAATGTTTGAGAGCGGATAAGGATATGAGCCGTATTATCCTCGTATACCGTTTATCGATATATTCGCTTTAGGAAAAACTACAATAAATAAATTACCCCTCATGCAGCTGCTTGCTACAGAGGTCTACAGTTTATAATACGCCATAGAGAAGATCTGTGAAGAACGCTATATCTCACTGAAAGAATACTCAAATATCCATGCCTTACCTGGGACTCGAACCTAGGTTCCTTTGAACAGTAACCAAGCGCGCTAATCGCTAGACCAATCCTAATATAAACGCTCTCATTCGTTGCTGTTGCAGTTGTTGGGTTTTAAGAAATTAATGACTTCTCAGAGAAATGGGCGTAATAATTTGAATCTGTAAATTGCTCACTTCAAAGATCATCTTTATAATACGGAGTAGTAGGCACTATATTTTTCGCAGGGCCCTTTGCACAAGCCTATTGGAATTTATAAAAGTAATTATGACTCTTATGAAAGTTATGTTGACCCTCATGATGTCATCCTCGCTTTTCATCAGATGCAATCAATTCTCACAGAGCCGTCTAGAGAGAACTGAGGAAAGCAATAAAGATTGACTAATGTAGATCAGTGGTTCTCAAACTTTTATGCTTTACATACCACCTGGAAATGTGTATGTAACTTTCGTACCTCTTGTATAGATAGATAAAACTATAGTTATAGTATAACAATGGGAATAAAACAAAACATATAAATATATAACATATATCTAGCGACTTTTGAGCTCTCATGACGTACCCCAAATGGTTTTACCGCGTACCCCAGGTTGGAAACCTCTAGTGTAGATAATCACAGATAAGATCTGGTAGACTGACTACATTTCAACCGGAACAAAAAACAATTGTGACTTACCTGTGACCCATATTAGATGGTTGAAACTCTGACCCGGAAAGTTAATCATTGGTAACAAAAAGCTCATCATGGTAATAATTTCTAGTTTGTTAAAAAAATTTAAACCCACTCAGTTGGCGTTAACCGAATGAACTAGTATAAAAATCATATACAATTTTAAAGCAATAAACTTCACGACTTCGTGAAGATAGTTGTTTTTACCAATAACTGTGTCTTCTTTTTCGTTCTTTATAGCAGTGATGTTTGAAAATATTGTTTAAAAAAAATCCGGTAAAAATGGATTCAAGTTCTCTTACAACTTCTCGATTTGATTGGCAGCGCCATCTACTGAACATTCCCATCATCCAAGAAACCAACACCAATAAAACCAAGGAATGTGCTTTTCCCCACCCTCAGTATTTTGTCTCGTGCATATCATTCGTGGCCGAAATGGTTCAGCCAATGAAAGAGCGACAAAAGATCCGTGCCGTTTCCACGCAACCAAGGTCGTTGCTTCCGACAACAACTTCTTCTTCCATCACGGCGTCATCATCGTCATCTGCAAACCCTGTGGTCTCATCGCGAATCTCTGAAAGGCGCTACAAAACCATCTATCCAAAACCATTTTGTACACTCGGCCTTTTATTTGCTGCTGGTTGCTCCTTGCTCGTCCACCCCTCCCATGCTGTGCCAACCCCGTGTCTCTGTATTCACGGTACGAGCAGACGGGGACGGCCCTGTGGGGTAATGGAACGGTGGGGAAGGCCGAAATTATAGACTAGTCGCCGCACAGAAGGAAATGCAACCAGTCCAGGAAGACACGACTTGCTCTAATGGCATAGTCCGCAGTGCGATGATCTCGGCAGTGCAACTGTGATGCCAAGCGATCATCCACTGGAGGAGGTCGCGTCATCATCACACTCTGATGGGATGATGATGAGGGGAATAGAACGTGATGACTTTAGAAATATAATACTGGCACCAAATCAATTTATTGCACGGCGGCTTCTCACAGAGGAAGAAAAATGAACTAATTTTGAAACCGAATATGGTACATAATGGAGGATGCACGTATTAACTATATCCTTTTACACAACTCATTCTTCCGCCCCCGATTTCTTAGTGGGGGGGATGCTAAATTAATGATCATCATTATCAATGTCTGTAAACGTCAGCACATGCATTTGAGCTTATTCTGAGTTCTCGGAATCGTTCTGTTCTCTCCCCATCCCCCTTTCTATCTTCTGTGGTCATTACACTCGTACGAAGCGTCAAGGGTTCAGCAATTTCCGTAATAGCGTTGACCTCGAATATCTAATGCCAGTTCTGAGAAGCGAATTTAGTGAGCATCGAAAGTTTATTCCTTTGTAGAATCGCAGCAAATGACGTAAAGGGCTAATAATACTATCACAGGTTTAAAGAAGTAGAAAATGATGGGTTGGGGTGTTTTACCTCTGAACTATACTTTTGTGCACACAATGGGCTAAATGGATAGGTTACAAGTATCCCGAGAACTCAGAGAAGGTCTTCGGGGAGAGACCTACTAGACAACTGTTAAGAGACAGATGGTAGCCTCCCGTCAAGACCATCCAGCGTATTCTTTAACGTGCACAGGTTTTGTCTTTCTCGTTTATGGAGCCACGGCTAAGCGTCCCATCCGACGGAAGACGATTTCTAAGCCCATCTGTGTCCATACTGACAGAGGGTAGGGATGGGTTTTGCGGAGATATATCTCACCGCTGGACCATATGGAAAAATGGAGGAAAACTACTGGTTGCCTCCTAAAGAATATAAACAAATGGCCGTAGAATGCCGAATAATGCCGTAGAATTTAACAATTTATTTAACATTTTATATTAATTTTATATTAATTTTATATGATTTAACATTACATTAACATACATTACATTACATTTAACATTTTACATTTTATATTAATTTAACATTTAATTTTATAATTTAAACCACAACGCTGCTCCAGTACGTAAAAGGGAAAAGCCATTCTGATTGCCAAAATTGGAAGAATAATATATCACCTCTTGCCAATTCGAACGGTCGTCTTTAACATCAACTGATAATTGGGAAAATACAGACTAAGCAAGCAGCTGCTTCAGGGAATATTTATTTTATTTATAGTAATTTATTAATAAGAAAATTAAATACCCCCTCAAGCAGCTGCTTGCCACAGAGGTCTGACAGGAGCCTGTCTGTTTATATGCCACAGTAGAAGACCTGAGAGGATGGCAGGACCTCAGCAGAAAAACGACACACATCCATGCCTTAACCCGGGGCTCGAACCCGGTCCCATTAGGTCAATAGCCAAGCGTACTACCCACTCTGCCACGAGACGGCTGTAATTTATTAAAAAATAAATAAATAAATACCCCCTCAAGCAACTGCTTGCCACAGAGGTCTGACAGGAGACTGCCAGTTTATATGCCACAGTAGAAGGTCTGAGAGGATGGCAGGACCTCAGCAGAAAAACGACACATATATCCATGCCTTACCCGGGGCTCGAACCCAGGTCCCTTAGATAAGTAGCCAAGCGCGCTAGCAACCATAAAATACAAAAAAAAAAAAAAAAAAATTCCTCTTCATATCTGAAAACAAAAAAAAAAGTCCTCGGGGTCCTTGTGACCTGGCCATTTAGCCCATTGTGGGCAAAGGGGCCATGCCCTCCCCCGCTGAGAATGCTAGTTAAAGTATTAGAGGCCAAAACATTGATAAACTTATGTATATTGCATTTTTCAAGAATTTTTTTTTTTAATTCCTCTAAAATGAAGGGAGAAATCTTACGCTGCAATGGAAATGCAGCCTCCACTCCGCTGCCTTCCTTTACTTTCGGCTCGATTGAATTTTTTTGCCCCCCCCCCCCTCCTTTTTTTCTTATTCTAAATCAGAGCTTGTTGCATGTATAAACAGTCTTTCGGGTAGGGTGGCCATATAGTAAAGGGGAAAAAAAGGAACTTTTCATTTTCTTGTCGAAAATGCAAAAAATTTCACAGAAAGCTATCATTTCAAAAGAAAAACAATTAATGTTTCATAAATTCGATCGTTATGAAAGATAATGTATTTTTCTAAAAGTAGTGTTTTTTACAGCTCGTAATCAAATAGTCTTCTTCGGATTGGGTTGTTTCTACCTCTGAACGTCACTTTTTTTGCACACCATGGGCTAAATGGCCAAGTCACAAGGACTCAGAGAAGGTTGGGGGGAGGGGACCCACTGGAATAGCTGTTGGGAGACAGATGGTAGCCTCCCGTCAAGGCCATCCAGCGTGTTCTTTAAGGTGCACAGGGTATGGCTCTCCCGCACACGGCGCTACGGCTTAACGTCCCATCCGACGGTCGGCGGCCTTTCCAAGCCCATCAGCATCCACTACTGACCGTGGGCATGGCGGGAGTTTTGCGGAGATAAATCTCAACGCTGACCCAGCTGGGACTCTAACCTGGGAACTGCAGATTACGAGCCTGGCGCGCTACCGACTGAGCCATCCCCGCCCCTAAAAATCAGAGTAATTAAGAACATACAACAAACATGAAATCTCTTTCCAGTGGGTTCCAAGTCATATTGGACTCACCGCAAATGAAATAGCAGACTCATTAACTATAGACATCAAGCCTACCACCTCCTGTATTAACAATAAGCACTCCCTGAATTTCTACAAAAGCAACTTCAGAAAGCAAACCAAAGAAGAACTGCAAAAACTCTTCAGTGACCTTATCTGCACAGCCGCTAACCACAGAAGATTGACATCTCCCAACATATCAGAAATATGTTCTTGCCTGGAAACCCGACAAGATCTGATAAAACTAACCCGCCTAAGAATTGGACATGCTAGACTGAACGATAAACTGCATATCATGAAAAAGTTCAATCTAGCCTCTGCTTCAACTGCAATTCCATTGAAACACTGACTCCCACGTTATTGAACTGCCCTGCCTATAACTCAACAAGACTACACTTTTTGATGATCTCAAAGAAATCGGAATACAGGAATTCACACTGGAAAACATACTGGACAGCAAAAACCCAAAATTGCGGGGAAAAAATCTATTTAAAAATTATAAAATATCTAAAAACCCTCCAACCTGTATGACAGAATTTGAAACTAAAAGAAGGACCTCCTCTACCTGAAAAATGAAGAGAATTTAAATGATGTCCAATATATAAAGAAATAAAAATAATTAAAATCAGTTTTACTTCATAAACATTATACAACTTTTAAATTGGAAAAAGAAAATTCAAAGCATAGATCAGGCTTCTCAGCAAAGCCTTTATACAGTCAATGCGGGCTGCCTTCTTCATATACGCCTAAGAACTCCAAGAATATTTTAGTAATTTTTCAGACTTCACTCAAATCCTATCTATTCTTCACTCAAATCCTATCTATTCGGTAACTAGGTGGTACTACACTTGAAACTGGGAGTGTTTGCGACAATAGATTCGACAAAAGCTTCCCAAGATTTCGTTGTAATTCAATATAAAAGGGGCTAGAATAATCAATTAAATAAGTAAATAAGTAAGTAATCTAATGTCTAATAACAAATAAGTAAGTAATCTAATGTCTAATAGCCACTCTTTAGGTAGATAACTCCAATTAACAGATATAAATCCTTATATAACTAGTTCGAAATTTTCATACTTTTTAACCGGTAATTAGTCATTTTTTCTTGCAGTAGCACTTTTTAATATCCTTGATGGAATCAGTTTTGGTTTTCCCATTATATTTTTAAACAGGTGTTTGAGTATCTCATCCGTTATAGAATTTGCGCTCGCGCTACTCTTATGACATGTGATCCATTTATATTTCATATGTCAGCCTTAGATATATTAACAAATGATAGTTAATTTAAAAGAACTTTGTGGATTGATCTTAGATACAAATTTTGATAATTCTAACATTATTCTTAATGGATAGCAGAGGCTTCGTTGTGCCCATCAATCAACTTGGAAATTTCTACAATAAAAACTTCCAAGTTGCCAATATTTCTCAAATCTTCAGTATGGATTATCTCCTAATGTAAATTATCATAACTTGATATGGTTGCATCAGAATAACCTTAACTGGCATAGTTGCTAGGGAGCTAGAGACTGCTCTAGCAACGCAAACTTTGTGTTTCGTATCAGTTTCTAACTGCGACAGTGATTTCGACCTTAGCAACGAATGTATGATAAGACTTGTAAAAGCCAGAAGTAGCCTTAGTATTCTCCTTCCTACATGTTGAAATGAAAAAAAAAAACCCACATAACTTGCTTTATTCGTTAACTCAAAGGTCAATATGCATTGACAACCAGCACTATTAAATGTTATGTGGTAATAATATACCAAAATCGTTAAATAATATGTTTCACTGTTCCCTAAAAACGTAAAATATTTTTAAGAAGAAAACGCATAAAATCAATTATTTTATTTTCCTTTACAGAGGAGTGGTTCCAAATAGGGAATTTTCACAAAATGCTGCAAAAGTAATCAATATAAATTTATTTTTACTATCTTTTGGTGTATTTTTGTTTTTTCGATAAATATTTCATAATCTTTTCATTCTTTTTTGCTGTTCTTTTCAGAAGCGAAGCAAGCGTGAATCATCGGGGCCTTAGCTCAACCGATGGAGCAACTGGTGAGAAAACAAGAGATCCCACTTTCAAATCATAACACATCAGAATGAATTTTTCACACTTGTCTAGTCGTGATTGATTACCAGTAAAAGCGGTGAGTCTCTTGCATCTTGTGTTCCGCATAACATGTTTTAAAATTCATCAAAAGGAAATGCAAACACAAAAGAAATGGCCGATTCTGATTGACTTTGCTAACAGAGAATTGAAACGCAATAAAATTGTGTCACGGTTCTCACAGTTATCAGAATATGGGCATTAGACATTCAAATATAACATTAAATGGCTTATAAAATTAAGTATGAGAATCATGCATTTATAAAAAAAACATTAAATCGTAATTTTGTAGCACTAAACAAACCACCTGAACATTTCAAGCAAATTTATTATTATCAGTATATTAGCTTTATTGTAACCTTCTAGCATGGAATAAATTATTGTATTTAAATCATGCTTGTCTAAAGTGCGGCCCAAACGCAAATTATGAAAATATTTAAATTTACACATTTTTATTAAAAAAATAAATGTTTGCAATATTTTTCATATATAATCGATTCGCTGACATTTATTTTGAAATAAAAATTTAAATAAAAACATCTTAGTATGCCATGAGAATTTACGTTTCGAATTATGTGTGTATCCACTCGACGGCGAATTTTTTGAAGAATTACAATATTTGTATGCAGTATATTGCATTGTATTTTGATTTCCTAATCCTTTTGGCCAAGGGAGCCCTTCACAGAAAAAGGGGCCATCGAACGTTCGCGAAAGTTCGCCAAATCGATCCGACCCGTTGGCTTTCCTCTCGCTGAATTTTCAGCGAGTTTTTGATATCCCACTAGTTTTATATTGCCCTTTTTTATTTTATAGCAAAAAACATAAGAAAATAAATGAAGTTTTATTATTCATATTCATTAACTATATTTTATATTTTATGTGCGGCCCAAAACACTTCATCTTCACTTAGTGTGGCCCAGGGAAGTCAAATATTCACTCAATGTGGCCCAGGGAAGTTAAAAGTTTGGACACGCCTGATTTAAATAGTTTCCATAGTTATGTTTTGTTTGTATGAAATGTAATATTATAGCTTCAGTAGTCTTGATTTCTTCACAATTAAAAATATTTGCTCTAATATTCTTCATTTCGCTGGCACAATCCAATGAAGATTTCGGTTAAGTTCGACTATTGGTTGAATCAGTTCAATCAGGTACAACCGGTCACTTTGAATTGATGCTCGACTTGCAGTTCACTGGTATCGCATTTCAGTCCATGTGCATGTGTATCATCGCCATAATATTACGTGTTGATTCCGTCGGGGTCCGTAAGGTATCGATTGCTATGGTATAAACCAAAGCAGACGATGTAGCACTGATTCTGAAAGTAAAACCTATGATTGTACTCGTAACACGGAAAATAATGATTGTACTCGTAACACGGAAAATAATGATTGTAAAACGAATATAAAAATGTTATTATGCCTTTAAATAAGGAAAAAAGGGATAATAGAAGCAAAAATTGGTTGGCAGGCTCTTGGCACTTGCTTGAAGGGAAATTTATTTTTAATAATCATTTTTATCTAGGGGAGGGAAGAAGCCATGCTCCCCTTGAGAATGTTAGTAAGGCTTGGCACTTGCTTGAAGGGAAATTTATTTTTAATAATCATTTTTATCTAGGGGAGGGAAGAAGCCATGCTCCCCTTGAGAATGTTAGTAAGGCTTGGCACTTGCTTCAAGGGAAATTTATCTTTAATAATCATTTTTATCTAGGGGAGGGAAGAAGCCATGCTCCCCTTGAGAATGTTAGTAAGGCTTGGCACTTGCTTGAAGGGAAATTTATTTTTAATAATCATTTTTATCTAGGGGAGGGAAGAAGCCATGCTCCCCTTGAGAATGTTAGTAAGGCTTGGCACTTGCTTCAAGGGAAATTTATTTTTAATAATCATTTTTATCTAGAGGAGGGAAGAAGCCATGCTCCCCTTGAGAATGTTAGTAAGGATAATGAGGGCGAAGAAGTATTAATCTTGTGCATATTTCGCGCATTTTTCAAGGAATTTTAAATACCTTTAAAACGGAGGGGAAAATGTCCTACTGTAATGGAAATCCAGTCCCACTTACTTTTTTCTGGCTCGACACGTATCACTCCCCCTACTCTCTTTATTTTTTTCTACATCCGGACCTGAAAACAAATAATAAATACTAAACTTAAAAAAAAAAGGATTTAAGAAACAAAAATTGCAGACGTAGCCCATGCCTAAGGAGGCATGAATTGAAACAGAGAGCAAGAGAAGAAAATGGTCCATTAATTAATATTTCCGAGCCACATTAATGTTCATTTTCAGAGCCTGCTTAGTGTTTCATTAAGCTTGGATATTTCTGACCGAAGAGATTCAAAGTTGCTTTTTATTTGCAATAATAAAATAATTTTAAAAAACATTACTGTACAAACAGTGATGCTTACCACAGAGATCTGACACACAAACAGAAAAGGTCTGTGGGAACGGGTAGACCTCATAAGATATGCAACATACGCGGATGACAGAAAACATTCATGACTTTTCCACGATTCGAACCCAGGTCCTGCTGCTAGTGAAGCACTATTATGCTTCCTTCCTTCCAGGAGATGTCTTTCATCTCTTGTATTATTTTCGTTCGTGCAAAGCGCGCCTATTTGCAGATCAAAGGGACCTGGGTTCGAGCCACAGATAAGACATGATTATTTTTTTTCTTGTGCTCAGTTCTTTTTTCCATCTCATCTTCCACACCGATCTTCTCTATGTCATATTAAACTGACAGGCGCTTCTCAGATTTCTGTGGCAAGTAGCTGATTGAGGTGAAATTCATTTTAATAACAATTAAAAATTTTATTCGTGGCTGCATGCTTGGAGTAATTTATTTTTGTTTAAATCATTCCTAGAATTTAGGGATTTATCAGCTAATTGTTTAGAAGCTATACGAAAATGAAACATTTAAAGATGTTTATTACCATATCGCATGGGCGGGGATGGCTCAGTCGGTAGCGCGCCAGGCTCGTAATCTGTAGTTCCCAGGTTCGAGTCCCAGCTGGGTCAGCGTTGAGATTTATCTCCGCAAAATTCCCCCCCCCCCCTGGCCACGGTTAGTAGGGGACACCGATGGGCTTGGAAAGGCCGCCGTCCGTCGGATGGGACGTTAAGCCGTGACCCCGTGTGTGGAAGAGTCATACCCTGTGCACATTAAAGAACACGCTGGATGGCCTTGACGGGAGGCTACCATCTGTCTCCCAACAGCTGTTCCAGTGGGTCCCCAACCTTCTCTGAGCCTTCGGGGTCCATGTGACCTGGACATTTAGCCCATGGTGTGCAAAAAAGTGCCGTTCAGAGGTAAAACAACCCAACAACCATATCGCACAGACCTTCTGCTAAGGAGTATAAACTGACAGGCTCCTGTCAGGCCTCTCTGGCAAGCAGCTGCTTGAGGGGATATTTATGAATAATTTTATTTATATTATAGGATGTTCCGTTTAAACACTCAACTAAGATTCCAAGAGATATGTTCAGAGAGAACAGATTCCTTATTCTTCGATTGCCCTTTTTGTTCAATTTTTAATATAAGACAGCTTTCGATATTAATTTTTGAGCAAACGAAGGCAAAGCAAAAGAATGAAAGCAATTACTAAACAAATAAAAAAAAGAGATGTCCGTTAACAACAGTCCTAAAGGAAAAGAAGCAAAAAGAGTGCGAAACGTTTCAAAAGTAAAATATCGGCTGAAAATAAATAAGGACTATGGATTTCTCCTTACGTTATTTGGCTGCGTAATAAGTGTTTTATTTTCGAAGAACTTGCTCACGTCTTATTCGAGTGTAAATAATTATTCAGACGCCATTAAGAACTGAAAGAGTAAGGAGGACAGAAAAAAAAAAGCGAAGAAAGAAAAACTTGTTTCCAAATCTGTGTGTGTGTGACTTGTACAGGAGAGGTAATTGCACATTGCACTTCGGTCTGTCAGAAATTTGGCGGCAGACAACAAACAGAAGCTGAGTATAAGCGGGGGGGAGGGGAGGCGAAATCATCTCCTCCCACAGCCATCGCGTCCTCTACTGCCAAATAAATGCACATACAGACTTCCGACAGACGGCTGACATTGGCTGATTTCAACGCCAAGCAGAGCACCGATGTTGAGAAACTCTGCAGAAAGTGTCACAAACGAAAACGGCGACGCTGTCACGACAGCGCAGACTGGAAGTTTCGGAGAGGAGAGGCGGGGGAAAGGGGGGGGGGGAGGAAAGAGAAATGCATGGGGAAGGAAAGGGAAGGCAACGGAACTCAGCAAACTTTCACCCGCTGAGAACTCCAATATTTGACCACGTTTCAGTCTGCGCCCTCAAGTGCGGGAGCTGTGGCTTGCTGACGTGCTACAGGAGTTTACACTTAGCGCCGAAGAGGTGGCAGAGAAGGGTGGAGCGGATGGAGTGGCGCAATCCCGTGATTGTCTGGAATAACAGAACTGCAGGACAAAGAAGAGAAGTGGGTGTGCGAGTGTCGCCAGTCAGCCACTGGTCGGTGGTGGGAGCAACTGATGGCGGGTAGGTGGCGGTGATCATCGCATTGCGTCATTGCATAGACGATGATGATGGCGGTAAGATGATGTGAAAAAAAAAACCCCACTAAATTCGTAGAAATTACGATCGTACTTGAAAAACATTTTCGATCGTTACGTTCAAACTTTTTTATAATCGAGAAAATATTGTCCTTGTATAACCTGAGAGAGAGACAGAAAAGGTTATTTCTTGAAAATTTTGATTCTTTTCTTGTTTTTTGTTGTTTTAATCATTCAGTTGTTTTTGTTACTTCCATCACTCATAATCTATTTTCGCATTGTTTTCTTCGTTGCATTTGGCATCAAAGCTCCTTTCGATCATCATCTAAAACTCTTACCCTTCAATCCGTTTTTCAATCCATTCCCCTGCTTCATACATAGTTCCAGCACATAAGCGGTGTAATTTTTTCAAAATGATGTAACCATCCATCATTGGCTCTAGACCGCTTGTCGCAAATCTATAGTGCTAACAAGAATTAACTTTTGATTCCTTAATTTTTTTCAGCATTATTATCTCCTTTTCTCTTTAGTTTGGTTATTGATTAAAAAAAATACCCCCTCAAGCAGCTGCTTGCCACAGAGGTCTGGCAGGAGCCTGTCAGTTTATATGCCACAGAGGTCTGGCAGGAGCCTGTCAGTTTATATGCCACAGTAGAAGTCTGAGAGGATGGCAGGACCTCAGCAGAAAAACGACACATACATCCATGACTTACCCGGGGCTCGAACCCAGGTCCCTTAGATCAGTAGCCAAGCTTATGCAAAATTCACTGCAAGGGAAAGATTTTGGCCTTAAATGGTCTGGAGATACGAAAATTTCTGATTTAGGTTATGCTGATGATTTAGCCCTTTTGGCAAATGATGTTACTGAGATTAATTCTTTCATTCGAGCTGTTGGTGAGACTGGTAGTAGAGTAGGTTTGGTGATAAACAGAGAGAAAATTAAGCTGATGAAAATTGGATACGCAAGCTGTGATTCAGTTAATTTGAATGGTGGTAGTCTTAAGCATATTAATTATCTTGGGAGCTATATATAGATACTGATGATGTGCAGCATGAGATTAACAGACGAATAGGGATTGCTGTCGATACTTTTAAGAATGTGGATGCCGGAGAATGGAATGCCGGACTAGAAACAGTGAGGAGAAATAGGAGTATACACCTAAAGACTAAAATTAGACAGTACAATAGTTTGATTCTTTCTAGTGTTAGTTATGATAGTGAAACTTGGACTCTTTGTAAACAAGATAAGAGGAAACTTGATGCCTTTGATTCTAGATGCTTACGCAGTGTCTTGGGCATTAGGAGATTTAACTTTGTAACTAATGATGAGGTTAGGCAAAGGTGTCGGCAACCTCCTTTAAGCAGCATATTGTGCAGAGAAAGCCTCCGTTGGTTTGGCCATGTTCCCCGTATGGATAATTATAGATTAGCGAATAACATTATGAACAGTGTGCCTAAATGTCATAGAAAGAGGGCGAGACCAGGGATTCGATAGGCATACAATATTAAACAGGACCTTGTTAGAATTGGTGCGCAGTGGCTAAATGCAGCAGATGTAGCTCAGGACAGATATGCTTGGAGAACTAAATTGCACGGTCTGGTTGGACCTCCGTAGTCCATGGCTGCTTGAGGAGGAGGATGATGATCGCTGGGATAGTGTTTCTAAGATAGTGTGTTTCCAATTTTAGTGTCGCCAATGCTTCTGATGAGCTCGCGATGAAATTATTTAAAATGCTCTTGACTAAAAAAACTTTCTAATGTTGTGGTTTCTTTGTTAAATATTCGTTTTGCGAAAATATTTTTATACAGAAGAGTGGAGAATTAATTTTTAAGAATGAAATCTTGCTATGTATCAATTACACAGTTTCTAATGCTTAGGATGAAGTCAAAAATAAAGTTTACTCGAAGTCGTTTCACAGTGCCTGAAACCAAAGATGATTAATAATTGTTCGTGCTGGAAGTAAAAACTGTTTCGTTAATATCGATTTATTTCAAATCATAATCAGATCACTTTTCAGTGCACAAAATAACATTTCTTTTGGTTGCTATCCTCTCATAAAGTGATTTGTCTTTTCTAAAACTAAATATAAAAGATTCTATCAATATGTTTATAGTGTCTTTTTTTAATGTAAGTTAATTGGGAAACCAAAATCGGGCTACGCTAATATCGATCTCAGAGTGTGCCAAATACTATAACTAAAACAATAACATATCCCTTCTGGTGAATAGAGAATACTCACTTTTAATTTTCCTTTTTTTTACTATAACGATGAATGTCTCCCCCTTGTGATGAGAATCCGCACTAATATATGATTTGGAACATGCAAAAAGTAATATTTTATTAGCACCTATTCAACCCGAAAGAATTTTTTCTTCATCCTTCAAATAAAAAAGGCGATACCAAAAACGGCATTTTAAGTATATATTCAATTCTATCACTACCTTTACCACTTGCAATTTGATTCATACCTACCACAACTTTTAAATAAAAATCCCTTCAACCAGTTACTTGCCACAGAGGTCTGACAGGAATCTCTCAGTTTATATGCCACAGTAGAAGGTCTGTGAAGATGGCCGGACCTCAGCAAAAAACGACATCCATGCTTTAACCGGGATCAACCCCCCGGTTTTACTAACCACCAGACCAGGTATGGGCAGTGTACCAGGTATATTCGGTAAAGTGGGATAGTTTTTATAATGTTAAAAATGTTCGCTCTTTATGCGTGTGGGGCGGGGGTGGCTTAGTCGGTAGCGCCCCAGGCTCGTAATCTGTAGTTCCCAGGTTCGAGTACCAGCTGGGTCAGCGTTGAGATTTATCTCCGCAAAATTCCCCGCCCTGCCCACGGTCAGTAGGGGACACCGATGGGTTTGGAAAGGCCGCCGTCCGTCGGATGGGACGTTAAGCCGTGGCCCAGTGTGCGGGAGAGCCATACCCTGTGCACGTTAAAGAACACGCTGGATGGCCTTGATGGGAGACTACCATCTGTCTCCCAACAGCTGTTCCAGTGGGTCCCCTCCCCCAACCTTCTCTGAGCCTTCGTGGTCCATGTGACCTGGCCATTTAGCCCATGGTGTGCAAAAAATTGCCGCTCAGATGTAAAATAACCTAACTCTTTATGCGTGATTTGTAACCATTGTTCTTAAAGTGTCGCGAGACATATAAAGATAAAGTGTTATAAAATTACAATTTTGACAAAAAAATACAAATAAATTATTTTACAGCTGGCGATTTTTTTTAATATTATGATTTACTATTATTTTCTAAAGTAAATGTTATCGATTTATTTCACCTACTTCGTTTCCCTTTGGAGAGATTTAATCTCGTACCCTAAAACTATAAGCAATTGTTCTTAATTCTTTGTAAAAAAAAAATATTCATCACGATCGCTTCACTCCACTGACAGAGAGTAACCTAATTCCGTAGTTTTAAAATGCGCTCTTGAACTAAGATGTAGAATGAATTCAGACACTGACCCGAACAAATATCGTAACAACCCAAGCAAGTCACGCCAGCTTTGACAGCTTTTATCTTTTCACTGCTGTCTTTCAATTGCAGCAAGAAACGAAGGAGCCAGTCTCGTTTTGGACGAAATTACTTCTTTCTTCGATGTGCGATATGGCTTTCGCTGAAAGATGATGAAGACGTCAAGAAACAATTTGACAGCAAAAGCGGAGTCTGAAGTGAAAGAAAATCAGCAGCAATGAAGTCTTAATCTCAGTTAAAGACGGAGAATGAAAGCACTTCCGATGAGAGATAAACGTGACTAAGAGAGGTAGCAGTGAGTCAAGTATTAAGGTGAAGAAGAATACAACAACGTCCAAAGAAGACTTATAAATTGTGATACAGATTTTATATTCCCTTAGTAGTCATTAGGAAATCGTTAAACTTAACCCTTTGACATGTTTTTATGATATAGGTTTTCAAGGAAAATAAAGAAAGATGAGTAAGAAAAAAATATGATATTTTAAAAATGAATTCAACCGTCAGGGAAGAAGAGGTAAAGTTGCAGATCTATAAACTTATAGCTCAGGAGTAGATCGACACCACGGGTGCACAACTCGAATGTAGACGCCGGCCAAAATCGACTTCTAATGAAATAAATAAGGCCAAGAAAAATCTCTCGCGGACCGTATGTTGTGCAGGCGTGATCTAAACTTTTGTTTGGAAGAAGGGCGATTATAACAATTATATACAACTAGAATCAAAAATGCTCTCTTTTATAAATTCATGATAATAATGACAAGCTGTGTTAATTGTAACACCTTAACAAGTATTATACTATTTTTAATAGAAAGGTATGTTTCTAACCAACTAATTTGTAATTTGTTATTGGAAAAAAAAATGTGCTGTCAATGGACACTAGAGGTTTTAACCTTCTAATGGCTCTATGTTTACATTTTCAATTGTCGTTGATCTCTCGTTCATGAACTCAACCTGAATTATGTTTACTATTTTTAATATTATATTGAGGGGAGCGGGAGAACAATGATCCCTTCGGCTTCATAATCTGTGTTTTGTCTTGGCTCGAAGGCAAGTACATATTTGATCATATAATCTGTCATCTCCTGATTCGAATGCAGGTCCCGTTGATCACATAATTTGTGCCTTCTTCTGGCTCGAATACAGGTCTCTTTGATCATATAATCTGTGCTTTCTCTAGCTCAAATCAGGAACCTTTGATCACATAATTTATGCCTTCTTCTGGCTCGAACTCAGGTCTCTTTGATCACATAATCTGTGCCTTCCCCTAGCTCGAACGCAGGTCCCTTTGATCACATAATCTGTGCCTTTTCCTGGCTCGAACGCAGGTCCCTTTGATCACATAATCTGTGTCTTGTCCTGCCTCAAACTCAGGTCCCTTTCACCACAAAATCTGTGCCTTAGCCGGGCACGAACTCAGGTTCTCAATTACAAGGCAAGCACGCTAACCATTCGACCGCTGGGACGGCCCACAAAATAGGAATTTGTATGAAATACGATGGTTTTTGAAAAAGTAACTAATTAATCTCACTAGATAGTAGGAATGTTTTCAATGAAATCTGAGAATGGGAATAAACAACGGAAATGCTATGATTCTTATAGATTTGTTTTACACACTTTCGCTGCCCTCTTTAACTTTAATAGAATTCCAACTCTTTGGGGTTTTCTCTTAGAATCCACACTCTGAATCATTAAGTTATATTAGGCAGGATACGAACAAATGAGGAAATGAATTCTCAGATAAAACAAGAATGGGCATATTTTATTGTTTTTCTATTGAGTAGGATGTTTTTGTAATCTTGTATATGATGATTTATATTGTTCGGAATATTATTGGCTACTGATCAAAGATACCTCGGGTCGAGCTCTGGATTATTTAAAATGGTTACATACTTCGGTTGTCTTTATGCTTAGATCTCACGCTCCTCGCAGATCTTTTTATGTCGTGTTATATACCGAGAGGTTCCCATCAGATCTCTGTGGCTGGGCGGGGGTGGCTCAGTCGGTAGCGCACCAGGTTCGGTAATCTGTAATTCCCAGGTTCGAGTCCCAGCTGGGTCAGCGTTGAGATTTATCTTCACAAAATTCCCCGTTCTGCCGACGGTCAGTAGGGAACACCGATGGGCTTGGAAAGGCCACCGTCCATCTGATGAGACGTTAAGCCGTGGTCCCGTGTGCGGGAGAGCCATACCCTGTGCACGTTAAAGAACACGCTGGATGGCCTTGACGGGAGGCTACCATCTGTCTCCCAACGGCTGGTCTAGTGGGTCCCCTCCTCCAACCCTCTCTGAGACTTCGGGTCCATGCGACCTGGCCATTTAGGCCATGGTGTGCAAAAAAGTGCTACTCAGAGGTAAAACAACCCAACTTCTGTGGCAAGCAGTTGTTTGAAGAATTATTTTGAAAAGCGGTGAACTTTAGATATCATTTATTTTGGATTTCCAAGGAGCTTTCGATCAAGTGTCGCAATCTGCTCATCTTCGAAGAATGGAATCTAAAGGCAGATTGCTAAAACTGATTAAAAATTATCTGCTAGAAAAAAAATATTACGTACAAAGAGAAAAACAAGCCTAGTGGTACATTCTGAACTACTTTTTAAAGTGAGAACAATGCCCAGGGCGTTAATTTGGTTAAGCAACGAGCTCCGAAAGATTGCATGTTTTTAGTTAGTTAAATCTGCGTTTATTAGGGAAAGTTTAGGTCTGTTAAACTTTTTATTCCCGTTGCATTTTTTTATGTTTATTTTTCATTTCATTCTCTCCCGAAATAAAGCGGAAGTTGCCGTTTCAAAACCATTTGACCATTACACTCCTCTACCATTTAAATTTCAAAGTTCTAGCACAAAAAGACATTTTCACAATTTGTTTACCTTTTATAGTTTTCTAACCCTAGCGACTTGTAACTATAGCAGTTGAAACTATTGGGAGATTCCGTAAACAAGAAACATAAATATTTTCACTTATCTTTTAAAGCAAAAAACGTTATATTGTTTACTGACAGACGATAAAATGAAAACAATATTTTTTTTTTCAAAATGATAAAATAATTAAGTTTTATTAAAAAATTTATTATACATTTTCTTACAATTATTACCATTATAATAAGAATCGTCTCCAATACACTTTAATTTAAATTGGAAAACTTTCTTGTAAAGATTAATAACGATTCGTTTCTAAATATCGGATTAGTCAGGTGTCTTACTGATCCCAATCAGCAAAACGAGACATGTTTCCTAGGAAATTAACTTGTAGTGAATTGTCAGCGCAGGTGTTAAGTCAGCTGTCTTTTCAACCATTACGAGAGCGTGGGGAAAATTTAAATCACTTAGTGAGTCTCGTACACTTCTTGGGTGGGCAGGAAACGATAATTTTGCAGTAGCATGTTAAGAGAGAAATATTTTAATCGTTTAGTCTGTCAGCTGCCACAACTTGCATCTTAGCTTAAAAGATGTCAGACAAATGTTTAAAAAATGAATTTAATAACGATGATACTTCTGATAAGTACAATAAGTGTAGATAAGAAAATAAAAACATCAACGGTAATCGATGTAACAAAGAAAACTTCGATTGCAATCTGTGTAATTTGTGAAAAAAGGCCCGATTTACACATCACATGCCTCTAGGCACACGAAATGGTAATGCGCCTATGTACAATCTTTGTTTTTTAATTTTGTAGAAAGAAATTTTTATACAAAAAAATTTTATACAAAACTTTTTTTATAATTTTTTTTTTTTCATAATCACCAAAAAAAGAAATAACGTAATCGGAGTGGATTTAGGAATTTTAATGATAACTAATGCAGTTTTGTTAATCTATTACCTCACAATTTTGGATTCTCAAATATCCATGCAAGAACACGACTTTTTGATAGCCATCACACTTCTGCGTGCATAATTAAAACTGTAATAAAAAAAAATTCCTCTGATTACATTTCCTCACATAATTTTGATATGAATGATAAAGTGACGACTTGAGTAAGAAACTTTGTAATAAAAAAATTAATAAAAAGCTCCTAAATATATATTTCTAAAGACTTTTTTGGAAAATATATTTTTGATAATGCGCGGCTCACCTGATTTCACTGGTGGCGCATTGTTTAAAAAACAGTGTAATAAATTAATATTATTCATAGCGTATAACTTGTAATATTCAACATGCAGTAACATTTAAAAATCATATCATTCATTTGAAATTTAAACATTTTTTTCCTCTCTTTTTTTTGCTCTGGGGATGAACAAATTAACAAAATTATCAAAAGTTGGGGCATTTTCATGTTGTGCCAACGTAAAACTATTCATATTTCCTTTAATTAAGCATTTTATAACAAAATGTCCCATGAGATAGATAATCTAAAATAAAAAAAAAAAACCTAATCTAGATTTTATTCAATATTTATTTACTGCTTAAAAGAGTTCTGGAAATTGAAACATTCAACATCAGTGTTGCTACTCGTAAGAATTAACCTTCATATTATAACAAATTGCTACTGAAATAAATGTAATTTCAGAAATTTGGGTAATGTTTTTCGCTTTGCATCAGTTTTAAAGCAGTATATAGGGCGAATGTAATAGCAGCATCTGCGGTCAAATATTTCAGCTTCAATAACTCTTTAAAACATAAGGCGAATACTTCCTAAGACTGAAATTTGGATACATTTGATTGATATCCAGAATATATCTTCTACAACATTTTTCTCCAAAAAGTTTGTTTTCAAAACTAGGTAACTTTGAATGCAGGTTTCGTTTCACATAACACGAAAGCAGGGCCGGATCTAGGGGGAGACCAAAGACCCACCCACCCATTTTCAGAATGAGAGCAAGGGGAAAAGAGGAAAAAAATTTATTAAACTTATATATTTATTATGCATTTTTCAAGAAATGTTTTAAAAACACGTAAAACGGAGGGAAAATGTTCTAGTGCAATGAAAATCAAGTCAGTTGCCCCCCCCCTGCCTTTACAATTTTGTGTTTCTTTACCCCCTTCTCGATTTCTTTTTATAACCGGGTCTGCATGGAAGTATCCCAATACGTTTGGTAATATAGTATATAACCTCACAATCCAATATTTTTTTTTTAATCATCGGACCCGCAAACCTATTTGCAGGCTATTACACAATAAACGACCATGCTATCCCGGGATTCGAACCGAGAATCGCAGTGTCATCCCGAACCAACGCGATACCACTTCGCCACCGAGGAAGTGAAGTTCGCTTCGATTGTCAGGAGAGAGTATTTTCAAGAGAGATAATTTTATTGTTACATAAACAAAGAAATTGTAGTATTTAATTGCAGTGTTCAGACCCGTCCAAAACAGACGTAGGGAGAAGCCAGTAGGTAAAAACTACATTCTAAAAGATCCGCAAGAAAGATTCTCTACTTAAAAAAGAAAGCATACATTTCTAACGAGTAATGAATTGTAAAAAAATATATTTTTAAGGAATCAAGAAAGTGTCTTGATTAAAAAACAAACATAAGCATTTTTAATTATAAACTGC
Source organism: Ryuthela nishihirai (assembly GCA_038380435.1). Classification (NCBI taxonomy): domain Eukaryota; kingdom Metazoa; phylum Arthropoda; class Arachnida; order Araneae; family Heptathelidae; genus Ryuthela; species Ryuthela nishihirai. The sequence continues at coordinate 38,660,036 of JAWZYU010000011.1, read as the reverse complement.
AAAAAAAATTTCGTTACGCACTTAAAAATATTTGGTCAAAAAATTAAAAGAGATCAACCAAATTCAGTATATTGATTATTGTTTCATGAGCCAGAAGTTCGTTTGCATAAGCAGTGGGTTAGACGGGCATGGTTTAAATGTTGGAGCTCCTATTATGTTGGCGCCCTTAGGATAGTGCTTAACGTGTTTAATGGGAAATCCGGGCCTACCATTGGATAAGGACGAGACTCTTGTCAAGAGAGATTCAGAGGAAAGAGTAGCTTTTAAATAAGTGTTTAAGGAAAAATGAGGCTGATGATAAATAACGGAAATCAGTCTATTTCAATCCCGATATTCGTTCAGTAGTTAGAATTATGGAAATAGAATATTTAACAGAAGCAATGCCAGTTTAAATAATTGATATGAAAAGTTAATTCAAGAAGGTTAAGAAGAAAGTAATCATTAATATATGTAAGTTTATTTTTAGCAATTTTTGCAATGATTATTTTAATTTTCTCTACTTTCAAATTATTTTTTCGAAATGAGCTAAGTTGTTAAATGTTTTCATTTTCCATAGCTCTTTAAACACCTGAAAAAATATCTCTTAAACTTTAGATTTGGAGAGACTGGACTGAGATCTTTAAGTAATTTTTAGTACCCCTCTTTTTTTTTTATAAAATGTTTATTGAAGAATTTGTTGGGCTTTGCATATGACTAATAATATAGCTAACATACACTATATTACCCAAACGTGTTCAGGCTTTTCCACATTATGCAAACGGAAAGCTTTGTTCAAAGCTTCGTATCTTTGAAAATAAGCTTTTTACAGAAAAATGTCACAAAAAATAAATTGAAAAATCTTTCCCAAATCTTCCTAAATCTCGGCTTCCAATAATATTCATTAAATATCCAAAGAGTTATTGAAGCTGAACACTCATTCCAAACATTTGCATTCAAAATTAACGAAAACTGGAGGAATCATTACACCAAAAAAAAAGAAGAACGTTGAAAGGTTACATCACTAGCATGCTAATTTAATGCACCACATTACATCACTGTGACATTATTTTTGGTTGATGTATAAGCCTATTTGTTGATTGATAAGCAATTGATAACTAAATGAACAATAACCTACAAGAATTATTTTTTCCCCAACTGCGAAATCATTGTCTCAAATACTTAGACTTCTTTTTCGCCATTGAATTATATTTGTTTTAGTAAGCGATTTGTTGTAACGATTATTTAGTTACTTTTGAGGTAAATTGTTATGATCATCGATGATGTAGTTAATGATTTAGCCTCCATAACTTCCTAAATATCAAACAATATTGTTGAAAAATCGAGATTTGGGTGAAATATTCATGTCGAGGGACATTTTCTTTTAAAAAAACTTATTTCCCGATATAGAGAACTTTAAATGTGGCTTTCCATGGAAGTGTTCGAACACTTTTAGTAATGCATCAACGTGAACAGTTTCTTGCATAAGTTGTTTAATTTAAGATGTTGTAATGAACCACAGATTAAATGCAAAATTTTAACCATGGATTTATAAGATTTACTTGCAGTACCGAATATTCTGACAGATTCCAAAACTCTATGGCATCATCACTGCCTTTATGATTATGGTCATATTTGACCTCTGTGATATGTAAATGACCTAAAAGATATTTATTCGATTTTTTATATTTCTGTGATTACTTTCATTCGGGTGAGTTTAATAACCTTATTCCGAAATAAATCTTTTGTATATTATCTTATAGACAGTAATATTTGCGGCATGTCTTTGAACCAAAAAATAACCTTATTCCGAAATAAATCTTTTGTATATTATCTTATAGACAGTAATATTTGCGGCATGTCTTTGAACCACTGGAATCTCAGTTTTGCATAGGAAACAACCTAAATTGAGTAATTAAGAAAATGACGAATTTCCTCAGCATTCAGGTGCTTTTTACAGCCAATCAAAAGGGAAGCAAGAAAATTACGTTACGCTGCAACTCACAAAGAAACGACATCCCTTAAGGTAAAAAATTAACAATGTGGTGTCTTTGTGCTACTATACCCTTCAACATTTCCTTTCTTATTTCATGTTAATCTACCATTTAAAAGCAAGATCTGCAACACAGTAGCTTTCGTTGAGTCACATCTAGCATCCACCGCATCTTTCCTCATCTTAAGAGTCGTATTTCATATCAGAGAATTACGTTGCTGTCAGGTTAATCGCATCTTTACGAGACCTCTGCGTACGTGGCTTGGCGAAGCAATCGAAGACGACACACGAGAGAGAAAATTTTCCTTCTTCTCCATCCAGTGCTTTGCAGTAAGCAAGGATGAGACTTAACTCTCCGAAGACCTCATAAATCGGGAAGGAATTCTGACTTCATTTGCAAACCATTTTCTACAATTTGTCAACTGTGGTTTGAAATATTTAGCAGAGCTGTGATTGGCAAAAGAAATGCTTTTGATGAATTTCAAATTCGCAATCTTTCGTTATTAAATATTCGAATTTATTCAGTGGTCGCCTTCCTCATAGATTTTTTTGTGGTGTATTAGAACTGACAGATTCTTATCAGAGCTCTGTAGAGACTGCTTAATATTCATGTTTTAAACGCAGAATGGAGATATTTTTCATGCAATTAAGCATATATTTTGGTAAAATGGGAATACATGTAAACAGAGCTTCTTATAACAAATCTTTTAGTTATGCTCATGCTGACAAAATTTAATTTTGCTGAATAATATCAGGTGTACTAAAAATTTATGCTTTTTGCTAACGAAATAAAGCTTGATTTGTTTTCTATTTCCTTTTCGGAAGGATATTATTTATTTTTATCTCGTTCGTATAAAAGAAAACGAGATAATGTGTTTGCCGCCTATCTGTCCGTAAACATCGAACTTTTTGCTTGTACAGATAAATTAAAAATTCCTTTTGGGTTGGTAAGGTATTGTACGATTACGTTATTGAAATATTACGATTCGCATTTTTCGAACCTATCAAATGTTATAATTGCGCCCTCTAACGGCGGAAAAAATCGAAAATTCCAAAAGTTTTAAAGAATATTGCAAATGATACATTTATGCTAGAAATTTGAAATTTTGATGGTGGAATGTGAAGGTTGTGATGTTTCCATTGGCAGCCAAGAGTTGATCCCTTTCTGCCCAGCTGTTTGGTTTTAAGAGATAATTTGAAAACTCCTTTTTTAGTTGGATAATAGTAATGAAATATTATAATTCGCATTTTTCAAATACTTAAATAGTTTTAATTTATTTCGTTGGAGATCACCAAATATGCCAACGGCAAAACTTTTAACGAATGTTGCAAGTGATCTGTTTATGGTAGAAATTTGAAACTTCTGTGGTAGAGTATCAAGAGACATTCCCCTGACAGCAACATCTTCCCCCTTCTCTCAGAGGGGTGTGAGTAATGCAGCTTTTTAAATTTAAAGAATAAAGGACGAACACTTGTTATATTGCATAATTACTAATAAATAGAATACCACTCTTTCAGGGCCATCTTTTGGCAAAGACAAAGTGAGGAAATGTTAGGAGCCCATTTTCATTACCACACCCCTTATAATAATTTTATAGGAAGGCCTATATTTTACTTTTGCTAGGAGCCCAGGAAAGGCTTAAGATGACCTTACACTCTGTATTTCCCCCCATCATCTATTAAGCAGAACAGAAACTTTTAAGGAGTGAAAAAATAGATAAACGAAAATCTTCATGCTGTTTGAAGACGAGATACCCATATACCCAGAGGCGGTAATGTTCCCATGTATTCCACAGGAAATCTATGGAAATCATGTAGAGGAGGAATCATATAAGAAGGCTTCTTTTAGTTATTTATTGATATGAAAAATATTTTTACAAGTATTTTCATATATATATCGTTTTCAGGCATCCTTAGCATCCTTAGCATTCGTGATGGCTATATTCGCATCTGCAATCCTTAATGAATAGCAAGACACCAATATCATTTTATCTTGAAACATTGATTTGTTTTTTGCTTCCTTCACCGAAAAAAATTCCTACCGACCCCAACGTTTTTCCGTAAAGGAAATTAGTGACGAAGTTGGGGAAAAATTCTACTGAATAGGGGTAGAACTATTTTAAGAGCTTTAATTACGCGCAATCATTGGAATAAATATTGAAATCTTGCAAAAAAATATCGAAATCGGGTTTATTATCGCAACTGACGCTTTCTCTACTATATCTATATCCATGAATAAAAAGAAGTAATCCTCCCCTGATCAAATAGGATGTTCAAAGAAAGAATGTGCGGTTTACAACTTCTGCTTAACAAAGTCAGCTTGAAATTAAAGTTGTTCATCACAAAATATTATAGAGAATTTTAAATAACTGTGTGTTATTTTAAACGTGACATTTTTTCTGAAGTTTTAAATTCTTGATCGCCAAAGTCCGAAGTGCTCCGCAGAGTTAACAATTCAAATCCAAAAGCAAGGGACCTACTCCCAGAGAAACCCATTTCTATGACCCACTGAATGAATGGGTTTCAATATTTTCGTATGGTTTAGAAACTATCATTCAATTCAAAGCAGTTTATTCATATTCTTGAAAAGAAACTGTTTGAAAAGTTTCTGAATTCAAATCAGAGTTGTACATCCAAGATTTTGATTATAGTTCATGATAGTTAGATTCTAAAAACGAAGTGACGCTGCCATTATTTTTTCTAATAATAATAATAATCTTTATTCATATTCATGTTAATTATACAAGAGTTTAAACAAATGACTCGCAAAGCATTTTTTAGCAATGGATGACAGAATAGTTTCTATTTTCTTTATATTTATGAGGTTAGCTTAGCCATATATTGTCAAACCATAAGTCAACATAGATTCACAGATAGCTTTGTACACCAAAATATATGCATGTGTGCTTGCAGCAAATTATAGTTTGTAAAGTTTAGATGCACAGAGACGCAATTTCCCTGCTAACTTTTGAATATGTGTATTCCATCGGAAGGTTGTGTCCATGTAAAGTCCAAGATATTTATGGCTCTCAACACGCTCAAAACTTCATAGTCGCAACAGTCAGGGTCATGAGTTATCATGTTATGAGGACACAACACGGAGGTATGAATGAGAAGAGATGGCCTAATGTTCTTTCCCTGTCGAAGGCCGTGATGCTGACGCAGCAGAGCGATAGCCATGTTGCTGCTTCCAAAACATACCGTCTGCCGCTGCAATCAAGCGTACTTTTTACGTGCTATACTCAGTTTTACTATACGTTATATACGGGAAGAATTTTTTTTTACGACTAAGAGAAACCCCATTTAAGTTATTTGGAATTTATATTACTTTTTTTTATGCAATGAATATTTTTATACAGAATTTATTCTACTGTATAGCAGAACTATATATGTATTTCGTTGAATAAGACAATAAAAAAACAATCACAAGATTTTGAAAGTTTATTGATACTGCACCGATAATAGTAGAAAACATTTTATGGATAAAACAATAAACATTATATGCAATAGCAGCATTTAAACTGCAAAAATCACATTTGCAAGATTCAGAAAATAGCTGTTTTACGTAAAAAAATTCCGATTCCACAAAAATAAAAAAAATTACTTAAGAAAACTAAAAAAAGGCAATAGTGTAGAAGCCAAAATGGTAGATTTTAAAAACACTTTAAACTTTGGTGGAAAATCATGTATAACACACCTACATTAAAATGCTTTCCAGTGATTTCTCACAACAGTAAAGATCCAACTGCAAAAATATGTTAATAAGTTATGACACCCACTATTAAGACAATTATGAGTGTACTGAAATTTCATTTTAAATGCATAAGCCAAATTTTGCTGAATTTGTTATTAAATCTTCCAAAAATTGTCAACTTAAAAGCCTTATTCATTATTCATAAACTGTTTTAAATTAAAAAAATCCAAAACTTCATTAAAATAAAAGTACACTCAATTTAAATATAAATCTTATTCAGAATATAAATAATCGGATCATTTTCTCTACGGGATTTGAAAGGACTATATTCTGTAATTACAGATTGAAATGGAAGTATATTTAATACCAATATCTACTTTATGCCACAATTTTTTATGCTACAATTAATACTTAAATATCATATGTACTTTACTAATGAACTAAAATTTTTATTATTAAACAAAAATATATAGTGGGAGGTTTTTTAGACATAAAAGTCAATTGAAGAAAAAGAAATTTCATTTCTCACATAAAGGATCTCATTAAATTTAAATCCAAAGAAAATACTTTCATAAACAGTAAATACATTTATATGCAGTATGTTCTGAATTTTAAACTTGCATACTTTATTACTTTTCATATATTAAATTAAACCTCATGCCTTAAATGAAGATTCTCAGCAATCAAACAGTCCCCATACTCTCTTTCAAATAAGAAATTTATCAAAAAACAAATATGATAGCTTTAATTTTTATTTTTGTGACTTATGATTAATTTGGGTGCCAATAGTTCAATTGTTAAAGCACATGGTATATAACTAAGAGGTTATTGATACAAGTCTTACTAAGTTGAAAAATCAATTTTTATTATTATAACTGTAGTTTAATTACAGGATTAAAGACTAAAATTAGGTCACATAATAGTTTGGTCCTTTCTTATAATTTGCTATGTTAGCGAAACCTGAACCATCTGTTAGCAAGGTAAATTGAAACTTGATGCCCTTGATTCTATATGTTTACAACACAATATCTTGGCATTAGGTGGTTTGAACTAAGCAAAGATGATGCTGGTCAGAAATCCCTTAGAGTAGCAGTGTACAAAAGATTGGTCATTTGTTCAGCTATGTTGCCCACATCCATAACTTAGATTTGCATATAGGATAATGAAGTGTACCTAAATACCTTAGATTACAATGAGGTGTGCAGTTTCAAACTACCCTCATTAAAATTAATCTGCAGTGGCCAAATAATATTTGGAGGACTAAATAACACTCTTTAAATACACAATTAAAAAGACTTTCTTGCTCAGAAATTAAACAAAATAAATTAAAATTCTTTGTCATTGAGCAATAAATTTTTTAAGTTTTAGTTTCAAACTAATTGCATGTTAAAAGGTTTTAGGAGAAAACTCAGAAGCTTTTCAGAGCAAGGACACGGCTACTCCTTCAGTGAAGTGACATTATGTGAAAAGGTGAATGAAGTGAAGATGGACACTATATGAAAATGTGAATGAAGTGAAGATGGACACTATATGAAAATGTGAATGAAGTGAAGATGGACACTATGTGAGTCACAGGGACTTCATCAGTTAAGATGAACTCTATGAGAATACCTTATGTGACTGAAGTAGTCACACTCACTCATAGTGTCACCTCACTGAAGAAGCAATGTCATTGCTCCGGAAAGCTTCCGAGTTTTCTCCTAAAAACTTTTAACGTGAAAATAATTTGAAAGATAAACTTAAAAATTTTTATTGTTCAACGACAAAGAATTTTAATTTATTTTAACACTGGTCTGACCTTGATAATCCATAGCTGCTTGAGAATTGTGTATGCATATATTTCAATTAGAGGAATACCAACATTCATTTCCCTGAAATTTATTAATATACACACTTAGACAAAAAAATTGACCGACCTCAAAACAAGTGTCCCATCGTAATGAACATAGCACATGCAATGTGGAGAAGCCCCTGAATATGCAATTCAACTGCACTCTGTAAACGACCTGGATGTTCATTGGTGGTGAAACCTTAGTCATTTACATGCCTGGCCAAGAGGCATTTGCATACCGGCTTTCACAGGTTTGTGAATTATTTTATTGGGGTGCATCATTTTTTTTTGTCCAAGAGTGTATTATCAGGAAAAAAAAATATGTTATATAATCTGGGTTTCTAATGAAATGAAGCAGCTGAGTTAAATACCAAAATTTTAAAACAAATACTTAGAAGAAAAAATACTAGAAGAAAAAATATCTTCTATAAGTATTTGCAAAAGAAATAAAGAGATGTATAAAAGACCTGGTACTTCTTTCCGTACCCACGCTAAAGTTATCATAGAACTTCTGTATATCCCAGTATTTTTAAATTTTTTAAGTTGCATTAAAAATTTTCAAACATAACCAATTAACAACTAGATTTGCTAATTTAAAAGATAACAATTTTCAAAAAAAAAAACATTGGATCAAATGAATTTACTGAAATATATATTCCTAAACTTTATAGAAAAGTACAAGTCAGTACAAGTCATTTTATTAAGCTCATTTGAAAATCTGAGTTGGTCGTTTGGGTTTTAAGTAAAAATACAGCAGTTAACCAATTTGCAATAATAGTAGCCAAAGTCATAATGACTTAGAAATATTTAAACACATCACACAGTTTTTCAAAGATATCAATATTAACACTATATAAATTAGTTTATAATTATTATTCTCAACATTTTCAGCTTGGGTATATAATACATTAGTGGAAAATTATTAAGTGGAAAAACATATTAATTTTAGTTTAGTTTTTCCATAATCACAAGCCGAAAGATTTTGCCATATTTTTAATTTCTTTCACAAATACACATGAACATTTCACATATACACAAAAGAAAAAGTCGAATAGGGTTACATCAAGTGATCTTGTAATACACTGTCTTATCAAAATATTAGGGAATTTCCTTGTTATATCAATCTAATTTCGAAGCTCTATAACTTCTAAAATATTCATTTAATGAAAAAATGCAAGTGTTGGAAAATTAAATATCATAATTTAACCTGTATTTTCAACAATATTAATTTAGTATTTAAAGTTATATGGAAGCTGGAATATTAAACAGCAGTAATGCATCATAAGAATTTACCTCACAAAATAATTTACTTAAATAATATTTTTGCGAAACATTTAATGAAATATATATTTTAAAAGCTTTTGTAATGACATTTTTATTAAGAATTCTTTCTAACTTTGATAATACAAGCAAATTTATTGTGAAATATTCTAGCTACTATAACTCTTTAAATACTGAACCAATGCTGTTGAAAATCATGTTTTAGATTTGATTATGATATTTATCTTCAGTAATTTGTTTTTTATTAAATGCATATTGTAGAAGTTATTGATCTTTTAGGTAAGATATTTTAATTCTCTAATATTTTGGTAAGGCAGTGTATGAGAATTATCAAGTAATGCTACTACATAGGTCTGAAAACCAGTTTGAAAACGTGAATAACATAATGACTCAAAAACAAGTACATGAAAGATAAAAAAAACTTATCTACTCTTATTGATCTTTAAATAATATCATCTTTGTGTACAGTTGTCTCACTGAATTTGAGTTTTTTACAACACTTTTGGCCCAGTACATGTATCTAATATGCAAATAATTTTGTACTACAACACAGATTAAATGAATGTAATGGTTATCCAATGGAGATGTGTCATGCATATGAATATCCAGGGAGGTAAAAAGATATTGGCCTGCAATTGCTTCTAAAACCTGATCCACTTAAATTCACATTTTTACAAAAAGCAGATCACTCTTTTTACGTATCAAAAATACTTTGGAGGGTTGAATTAAGCCGCCATTACTCTTGTAGCTTACTAATGACTGTCTAAAATATGTCATTGTTGCCTGAAGTGCTTTTACACATATTTCACATCTTAACTTTAAAGACAGTTTCCTAACAATACAGCCAGTTATATAATGCACAATATGTCAGCACACTGACTTAATGAACTAGCATTAAATAACAAGACAGTTTCCTAACAATATAGCCAACAAAGACAGTTTCCTAACAATATAACCAGCTATATACACAATATATATAATACACAATACGTTCAGCACACTGACTTAATGCACTAGCATTAAATAAATAATCATGACCATTAAAATCATCTTTATCATCTAAATTGTTACTGCTATCACAATAAATTGCCTGATATCCATTAGATGATGAATTAATGATACTTCCTGATGATTGTGCATTAGTAACATTTAATATACTTAACTCATCAAGAGACACACAATTACCAGATGTCGAATTTGTAATCTCTGATTTGATGAGCAACTTTTTGTAGACAGCCATAAATTGTCTGACTGTTGGATTGTTATTACATCCACCACGAAATCTAACTGCTTGGGAAAATAATTCAATGTGATCTTAACTTATCTTGTACAAAGGCAAATAATCCAAGACTGGATGTTCTGTTAATGCTAGAGACTGGAACATGGTTTTCAAATTTTGAATACAAACAAGAAATCCTAAGAAACCAATTTTCCTATTTGATGATAAAATTTTATCACCATTTCTGCTGCATTTCTTGCAGAGATGTTAGATAAATTTCAATAACTAAGCAAATTAAATACACTTTCATAATTGCTTTTGCACAATGCCTTTTTTAAGCCATATTGTTTGACATTCATAGAGTTTAGAATGTCAAACAAGTTATTGATTATTCTGATGAATGCAACAGTGACTTCAGATCCTCTAAATTGTGGTAATTTTAATTCTACATTGCAAAATTCTATTGCATCTGCCACAGATTTGCTTAAAAGTTGAGAAGCCAACCTTACTTTCATTTTTTTTTCCCAAAATTGTATGTGAGCAGCCTTTAACTAATTCCCTAGATTCAAGCCTTCGTCTTCTTGCAGTGCATGAAGGGCTTATATACTTCCATTCAATAAAATTGTTATCGGGATCAACTATTACTTTTTTTTTTCTGCCAAAGTATTCCTTACCAACTTGAGCACATGGCAAGGATCCAAGAAGACTGATATTGTTTCTCCAGTATCCAAATTTGTAAAGGTTGTATTTAACGCTCTTGAATCGAGTGAGCAATCTAAATGTTTGGCCATGCTTAAATTTACTGCTAATCCATCAAAGGTGAGAGAAGCTCCTTTTATCTTTGCTACATGCAGCAAATTCAGACACTGCTTAACAAGATTTGCTCTTTGTACTGATGTCATACCATCAATAAGAAAATATCCTACTGGTATACCATCTGCTGTTTATGCAAACAACCGTGAAAATCAATGCTTCCTCGGCTATTGAAAGAGAGTCATCTCCAATTCTGAGCCTACACTGATGTAGCTATGAAACACATGACCATCATGTTCAACATGATGACGTATGGCCATTTCATCTATCATCAGAGAAAATACCAGAGGATATTGACTAATGATGACTGCATTTGTTAAAGCTGTAAAGACCTCAGAAGTGAAGCCTGGTGCAGCATCAACATGTTTGTACCATTTTGAAATGGTTCTTGGATGAGGAAGGCAAGAATTAAAGGTATTTCTCACATAACAATAAGCCCTCGGTGAGTAAAAGTTAAGTGTGAGGGCAAATGCTCTTAATTCAGCACAATATTTTTTGGTTGGTTTCTGTCCTGAGCTTTTGCAAGATGACGACAAGCCAGCAATTCTTCATTAGGACCTGATGCTTTGCTTAAAATCTCTAATGTGTCTTCCTCCATAAGTTTTTTTTTTCTCAATATCTTTCAGAAGTAACTTCAGGTTTTCAATTTTCTTCTTGTTTCTGCGTTTTGTTTGCTGAAGTAACCTGATTTTTTTAACATATCTTTTATTAATTCCCTCAGATTCACCTCTTAAGTTTCTCTTTGCTAGTTGATTGGCATGTGATTTCAGAGGAAGCAGATACATTTACTACTTCACTACAGCTATCTGTGCTTAAATTAAGATCTATAATTGTTGAACTTTCACTACGATCTGCTGGAAGTTTTCTCTGTTTTTTAACCTGCAAATAAAATATTTATGGGTTTATCAGAATGATAAACCCATAAATATTTATATATATATATTTATATATAAACCCATAAATATATTCCCTTATTTATTATAATAAATATATTCCCTTATTATTATTTATATATATTTATATATAAACCCATAAATATATTCCCTTATTTATTATAATAAATATATTCCCTTATTATTATTTATATTTATTTATATATAAACCCATAAATATATTCCCTTCATTATACTATATCATGTTTTTTGTTATTATGTGAGTAAATGAACATATTCCAACAGCTAAGCTCTTAGAAAATACAAAATTCGCCTAACCCTTAACCCAAGAGGTGCTTTAATTTATATACTAACCGAAAGGAGTACAGTGCTATACCCTTAATATTTTGGTAACATCTGTTAATTTCCAAATTTATTTTTTTCTTCCTTCCCCTAAAATCATGATTCTAAGCTTTAGGAAAATACTAACATTTTAGTAAAAATATTTATTACTTCATTTTTTTTCATAAATCAAAAGTAATCCAAAAGTGAAATACAGAATTCCAAAAATTTAAACTTTTATTTCACAATGGTTAAAAATGAACAGTTGGGTTGTTTTACACCTAAGTGGTATTTTTGGAAAGGAGGTCTATTTGGCAGTTGTTAATAGACATGGATAGTCTCCTGATACGGCCATCTAGTGTGTTCCTCAACATACATACGGTATGAATCCTCTACATGGGAGGATGTCCAGCCTTAAACTCCATCCGACAGACAGTGGCTTTTCCAAGCTTCACAAAATTGTTTTCCAATTGTACACTTGTTTTTATTTAAATGAGCAATATGATTTGCAACATTATGTCTAATCCCGAGTTGTTTGGAAACTGTGAATACAATACGAAGATTTCTTTAGCTTATTACATTCTTGTATTCAGGGCTGGACTTAGCCTACAAGCTAACTACAAAAGTGACTTAGTGCCTCAAAGAAATGCATTTCAAATTTTACTGTTAGGAAAAAATTATATTTAATCTATTGTGCAAACATTCTTCATCATAACTTAGCACTGCAGGAATAATGTTCGCATATCAATTTCCTGTTCATTTTTTAATGCTCCCTTCAATCACAATATATATATATTTCAACTTTTGAATTTTTGAGGCCTTTTAAATTTGTATAGCTTAAATAAAAATAATAATACCCCCTCACGTAGCTGCTTGCAACAAAAGTCTGACAGGCGCATGTCAGTTTATATGCCATAGTAGGTCTGTGAGGATAGCAGGACCTCAGCAGAAAAACAACACAAACATCCATGCGTTACCCGGGGCTCGAACCTAGATCCTTTAGATCAGTAGCCAAGCACGCTAACCACTCGGCCATAGGATGGCGTATATAGCTTAGGGTCTCAGAAGGTCAAAGTCCGGCCCTGCCTGTACTCCTTTAGTGTTGGAACTATGAATTCTGAAACCTGGGGCAAAAAATATGACCTCACATACACAGTCAATCATTGCGGTTTTATGAATAATATAGTGTATGCTATGTATATTTACCATAAAGATAATGTAACCACAAGGGAGATAATACAGCATAAAAAAAATTACTTATATAATCAAACAATAACAAAAACTATAAATATGCAAAATCCGAATGAAAATATTGGGAAAAAACTGTATATTTTAAAATTTCTATATAAAAATCATTTGAATTACACATAGAATCTAGTAACATAGATTGTAAGTCTGTAACAAATAAAATCAAGCAATTAATTCTTTAAAAAACGTAATTTAAAAATACATCTGTACCATAAAATTTCATGCCCCAACTTATCTCAGCCTACTTTCAGATTTCTTGTTTAAAACCATAAATGCTAGATGTGTATATATATATTTATAAAAGAGTCAAAGCAATTATATTGTAATATAGTAAGATTATAGTTAATTGGTAATGGCCAAAGAGAGTAGTGGTTTCTGGGTTTATAATTGTGTAAGTAGCTGCAGAAATATTTAGAAAATTTTAAATATTTCTGTAACATTAATAACTAAAACCTGCTCTTAACATATATTTACTGGGAAAAATTTATTGTATTTTCACAAAATTCATTTACATAAAACTATTTCTTGATTTATTGACTTCAAAGTCAACAGGTAACTCTGAATTTACTATTTATTGATTAATTAATTCTACTGTTTTATTTGGAGAATTTTTCTTTTTAACTGTTTCCTTCTCTGACAATAAAGTGCAGAAAGTTGAAGTCTAATAATGTTTAATTACTTTCATGATGTAAATTAGCTTAAAAATATGATTTGTAACATTTAATTATAAATTATTAAATTTTAACATCTGGAAGTCACTTGTAACCTAGTTTGCATTACATCATTATTAAAAACCTTTATTTGTGTTATACTATTCATATTCACTGTTCTGATTGTAGCAATATATGTGTCTTTTTGATATGAAACCCCAAGATCTCAGGGCTTCATCCATACCACATAATTAACCTTTAAGTATTGACATGTGGTCTTGGATATAATTAACCACTTAATGATCACTCTGCATTACTATTTATATTCCCACAATTGAAGAGATCTACTCTTCCCAAAACCTGTCACTGGAAATGTGCAAAAAATTATTTTTGTTATCATTCTGCTGAGGTCCTGCCATCCTCTCAGACCTTCTACTATGGCATATAAACTGACAGCCTCCTATCAGACCTCTGTGGCAAGCAGCTGCTTGAGGGGATATTTATTTTTTTATTATGAGCAAGACACCAAAGGTTTCACTTCCTCATATCTATGAAACTGCACATATTACAAGACATTTTTAAAACTTCGTACTCAGTTTGTTTAAGAATTTTTAATATTTCAGATAATGGATAAAGAAGGTACAATCCCATCTATCCAAGATATTTTTTGATAGATGAGGAACTTAACATCTTCTACAGAAAAAGTATGTCCTCTAAATTCTTTGTTTTGTGATAAGGTCAAAAATTTATAAAACTAATCATACAGAAACATTATCAAAACTGTTATCTATAATGTTTATATCCATTTATAAAAGGAGAAACAACAGAACATCAAATGTACAAGTCTGTGTATTGGAATGTTCAGAAGAATGCTAAATCTGAATATTCTGCAGGGTAGTTTTTGAATTTCATATGTTGAATTAATATACCTTAGGCATTTGGTAAATAAGAAAAGGCATATAACAGATTAAGGGATGTAAAATTGTTAAAACGTATTTTGCTGTCATCGTATAAATCCATTAATATATCTTCTACATTCGTGCAATTAGTACAGTTAAAAAAAATTTACATTTTGAAGGTAACTTCGGAATGACTTAAATATATTGAATATTGCATTTTCCTTTAAGCGAACATAGCACAGAGATGTTCTGTCAATTAGATCTTCTGTAAAATGTTCAGAACACAAGGTATTACATTTTGATGGTTCCCAATTTTCTCTTCTTACAGCTTTCACCCATGCTTCTCGTCTCTCTTTTTTTAATGGAAAGCTGAAATAAAAGATAATTTCTATGCATTGGCCATAAGCTGACAGTGCATTTTAGTTTACAGTGCAAAAAATAAAGCATCTTTTCAAAAAATTTATTTACAAAAAAAATATTAATTAAGTTTCAAATAAATTTGTAAAATTTCTAACACACCTCTAAATTCGAAAAAGAAAAAAAAATTCTCTGGCGTGATGACACTCCCGATTTTTAGAGGTAGCTACACCCCTGAATTTGTGCTTATTTATAAATATATTTCTGTTGCTAGTATAAGAAGTATTTCTTGATATTTATCACTGAATACAATCCTAAGAAAATAAAAAAAATCTGTTGAAGAATCGAGGTTTGTAACTCGAAATAAAATTGATTTCATAGCGGCGTAATTAGAACGCAAAGATGCTTTTATCATTATATAATTTATTAAACAAAACTTACCGATGAAAGGTAATTTCTAGTATCTTTCTTTATGAGCGATTCCTACCGCCAAACACTGAACAGGCTGCCATAACACAAATATCGCAAATATTCAAATTTTTATAGCGCAGGTCCTGCCATCCTCTCAGACCTTCTACTATCGCATATAAACTGACAGGCTCCTGTCAGACCTCTGTGGCAAGCAGCTGCTTGAGGGGGTATTTATTTATTTTTTTTTATTTAAGACCCATTGTATGTCTATACTACTGATCAATGTTTTGAATAGAACAACATGGTTGCCGCGTAGTCGCCGTAGCATCATCTTTAAGTGCTTAGGGCCCCCCTCTTTTCTTCCTATCTACATGGGACACAAGGGTTCGTGGTTTTTTTATTCATAAGATGAAAGATCATAATGTCCTGATGAATGAAAGCTCATCCATTTGGTTTATCTGAGTTTATGTAAATACGATTAATGTGAGACCAGTTAATAATTTTGTTAAAATCATCCTATGCATCTTGAACTGCATCTCCCATATTGTGATTCACGTTAACCAAAGCGGTGTCATCAGTATATATATATAAGGAGAACCCTTCAGTTTAAGGTTAGCTAAATCATTAATATAAATAATGAATAAGAGCGGACCTAAAATTGAGCCTTGTGGGACACCATTTACACTGTTCTCTTCTCACTAAAAGCGCCATTAACTTTAGTAACATGCACTCTGTTTTTTAAATAATTTTTAAACCATTAAAGGGTACTACCTCGGATACCATAGGTATAAAAATTTTTGAAGTAAAATATCGTGATCTAACTATCAAATACCTTACGAAAGTCCAGAAAGATAGCAGCTGCTTTTTTTTCCTGCTGTTTAAAGTTCTGCTTAAAACTGTTAAATTTAACTTAACTTTTAACTTTAACTGTTTAAAGTACAGCTGCTGTTTAAAGTTCCGTTAATGACGTCAGAAAACTCCGTTAAAAGTATAATTGCATTTTTACCTTATGGGAAACAATATTGCTTTTCACTAATAATGTTGCGTTTTTTCAAGAAATTGGCTAGAACATTAGCTACATATCTTTCAAGGTTTTTGTGAAGAACGGGTAAGATGGCAATGGTCCTATAGTTAGTGAAATCTGATTTAGTTCCACTTTTGTAAATTGGCCTTAAAATAGCAATTTTGCTATTTAGACTTAACTTACTTATTTTGCTTAAAAGACCAATTATTAGGGATGTTTCCTGTAGATATATGCTTTCATTGATAAAATTCGTCACGAGATCAGCTAAGGAGATTTTGCATGCTTTAATGTTCTTTATGTGTACCTTGGCCGAGTGGTTAGCGCGCTTGGTTACTGATCTAAGGGACCTGGATTCGAGCCCCGGGTAAGGCATGGATGTTCGTGTTGTTTTTCTGCTGAGGTCCTGCCAGCCTCACAGACCTTCTACTATGGCATATAAACTGACGAGCTCCTGTCAGAACTCTGTGGCAAGCAGCTGCTTGAGAGGGGGTATTTTTTTTATTATGTACCTGATCGTATCCACATGATTTTCTTTCATTTAAGTCACTTAGAATTTTGAAAGTTTCTTGTTTTGAGATGGGAGGAATAAAAATTGAGGGAATAGAAGGTTGGATATGCTTAGGAACTGTAGAGAGATTCTGCATACGGTTATCATCTCTAAGATTGACAATAATGTCAACAAAGGTGTTAAATTTCTCTGCTGCTTGAGTTTCAGACGTACCTTGTGGCATATTCTCCATGATAAAATCGTCAATGGCAGTTTTAGGTTTATTGTCGAAAACTGTGTACCAATTAATAAGCTAGTGTATGAATATTCTGTCCCATGAATTGCTTCTACAGCAAAAAAAGGTCCGCGTACTGCTTCCACTATTTAAAAATGGCTAAACGCCCCTAATTTAAGTGAACCAAGAAATTTTCAAGTTATAACCAACGTCCCCCACCCGCTCAACCCCTCACAAAGTGCGTATGCTAAAGAGATCAGGAAGAAAAAGGGTTAAAAAGATAGATTTCCCCGTTAGTACCTCTAATATAAAATACCTCTACTCCCTTTGGGGATGGGGGACGTGGGATACAATCGCATCCTTCTCTCAACCTGAAGTTTCGGGTTCCATCTAGGAGATTTTGAGATTTCTCTGCCGAGTCCTGTTTTGGGTGAGTCAGAGAACACAGTTGAAAAATGAAATCAATAAGTGAAAAATCAGCATTCACTTATCAAAACCTCACCTGTTTAGATATTAGAAACAACATTATTAACTCTCCTCGCCAAATTAAGATTTATTTCTTTAATACTATAACTCTATAAAAACAATAAGGTCGACCATTCATTTCATGTATTGGTGCAGAGGTAACTTTTTCCTCCCATCATCTGAAGATGGAGCAGGGGTGGCTCAGTAGATAGCGCACCAAGCTCACAATCTGCAATTTTCAGGTTTGAATTCCGATTGGCCATCGTTGAGATTTATCTACGCTATCCCCCCACCACCTTGCCCCTGTCAGAAAAGGGCACATTGATGGACTTGGAATGACCGCCATCCTTCGAATGAGACATTCAGCCGTGATCCGTGTGCAGAAGAACCATACCCTGTGCATATTAAAGAACACGCTGGATGGCTTTGAAGGGAGGCTACTATCTGTCTCCTAACAGTTGTCCAGTGGGTTCGCTTCCTCTAATCAACTCGGAGCCTTGGGGTCTTTGTGACCTGATCATTTAACCCAGTGTGTGCAAAAATAAGTACCTTTCGGAGGTGAAACCTTGTTCCGACCTCTTGGATTGTGAGTGGGAATTGTTTAGCTTGTTCAGTAGCAAAAAAGCTGCTAGTTGGCTTTGGCTTAACAGGAAACAAAAAATAAACACGCTTGAGTAAATAGCAAATAAATTTATTACTCTGACTACAGACTAGTGGCAGGGTTATCTTATCTCCGCGATAACATGTAAAGCGAATGGTAGGTTTCTTTATTCTTATCCACGTCGGTATCACACAAAAACGAATTTTGTTTCTCAACAGAGTCGAAATATGTGACAGCAAAAGATACTTTAGCTTTGTTCGTGACACATAAATCTCTATAATTCTATTTCTGTTCTGTGTAAGCCTAAAAGAGCTTCAGACTCCGACGAGTCATCCTCCATTCGGTACGCTACTCAGTTGCTTTTTTTCCCCGAATGAATCTCGCTTCACACGGTTCTTGCTCTCACGTGGTAAACCTGCTCTCGATGGTCAGATGTGGCGCGGAAACATGAATGGAGGCTTGTTTGCGCTACAAGTATGGCCATCTATTGGGATAGTTTGTAATAACTCGGTTTAAGGTTGTAATATTTAATCTGAATAATAATTTTATGGAAATTATTCCCTTCAACTTATTTCCCTTCAGAAAATTAAATTCTGTTTTAATATAATGCGTATTTAGCGCAAAAATATTAAATGTTTAATTAAGTGAACTGAAAACTGAATTTTCATTAATTGAAAAGTCTCCAAACTTTGGAGACTTTTAAATTAAAAAAAAAGAAAGTGACTGCTAGGAAAAATCGTTATTGAAAAATACATGTAATTTTTTTTTACATTAATTAATGAAAATTAATTATGGGCTTCCGAAAGCAAAAGGAAATGTAAAAATTCAAGGTTACATTTCGTTAAAGAATAAAATGACTTTGCAGAGCTGTATTATTATGCAGAAATGAATTTTTCGATCAATATTTTCAGCAGAAGGGGGGGGGGGGAGTGTCCTCCCCATCTCCACCCTTCCGTCACCAGTGCGAATGCCAAACTGGTTTTTATATACTTATACATGAGTAGGAATAGTTAGATTGATTAATTTAATTTAATTTTAATAGCAATAAATAAAAGGTAAATATTGTTTACACTGACTCCATTTGGGAGAATTAAGAAACAGAATTTTTATAGCAAGAATATTCTAAAAGTACACATAACGAGCCGAATACAGAGCAATATGCATCTTTATTTCTGGCTTGTATTTGAGAAAATGTAGCCATTTTATCAATAAATTATTACACATTGTACTTTGTTTCAAGCGTGTCATTTCTCTCATTAATATCTACCTTGTTATCACTTCAAATTTCGATGTTTTATGATTAAATTCGAAACAGTAAAATATGAATTATACATTGCTTATATGTCATTAGTTAATTGTAATGAAACATAAATTTTTGTTCAAGAATTACCTTCTGTGTATCCAACAATTTTCCAATAAGGAAGCCCTTCAAAATCTCTAAAAATGTAATAGGCTCCACAAGCCAGAAACGTTGGTGGACATTGTCTTAGAGAAATAATACATGAGCCAAAGACACGATATCTATAGTATCGGAAGGAATAAAATATGTGAAAGAACAAAGAAAATGATTATCTAACACTGTTATGATCCCAAGAGCATAGAGCCAATATAAGGTTTCAAATTTCGGCAGCCTTATACTCATCACAAAGTCCA
This sequence comes from Ryuthela nishihirai, assembly GCA_038380435.1. NCBI lineage: Eukaryota > Metazoa > Arthropoda > Arachnida > Araneae > Heptathelidae > Ryuthela > Ryuthela nishihirai. The sequence goes on along the minus strand of JAWZYU010000011.1, from coordinate 38,639,985 downwards.
GCCCAGTAATTGCTACCGAGGCAGTAGCAGCTTCAGAACCCTATTATGTAATTCTATAGCGCACACCGCTGCCTCCTCCCATTGCTGATGGATGTTTGAGCGCACGTTGGCAGCGCCCTTTAGTTCTCTCTGTAACTCAAGGGTGTGTGTGGACACAGAGCAACGCACAGCACCGCCGAACCCCGTCACCTCACCCCTTTGGGAAACAGGAAGGGGTGTTTTGGCGGCAGGGATCCCAAATTTAATTAATTCTCCTTTGATGTTAGAAATTTTCGATCCAGGCTCGATTGTTGAATCTGAAGGCCTATGGTTACTCTGCCTGCCAAAATCATTACATTCTGATAAGTGCAGAATGAAAATTACACAGGTAGGCGTGGCGATAATTGCTTGATTGATGTTAAACGGTTGTTGTGATGTGGAAAGCCTTTAAGAAGGAGGCGGGAAGTAAGCCCTGATTGTGTTTTAACAATAAAAAAAGCTTCCTTTTCACGAGAAAAGGACTTTGGGAGAAAAGGGTGAATTAAATATATGAGAGCTCGGAAATGAAACTCTATCGCAGTCAATCATGAAACCGAAAGAAGGTTGTAGTTCTGAAACAATTGTGTTCATAAAATGAATGGGAGGAAATAAAAGTAAGAAAGGAGGATTCTGGAGAAGAGAAATAGAGAAGCGACAGCTCAGAATAAAGCGCAGAAAGCTTTTCTGAGGTGTAAATGTCATGAATACTGATAAATGAAGCTGATATTTTGAAAAAAAAATAATGCCAAGTAGATCTCTAACAGTTGGGGTGTTTTACCTCTGAGCACTTTTTTTGCACCCAATGGGCTAAATGACCAGTGTCAAGAACCCTGACTGATCAGAGAAGGTTGAGAAAGGGATCCGCGGGACAGCTGTTAGGAGGCAAATGGAAGGCTTTGTCAATGCCATCCAGCGCATTCTTTAACGTGAATAAGATGGGATTCTCTCCTGTACATGGTCCCTTTTGACTGATGATGGATTATATTTATCACTGGCGTGGCGGGAGGAGTAACTGGGAGATTACTCATACAAGACTGTGCAGTTGATGCTTCTACAGTTCTCATGCAAAGCACACAGACCAATAATAACTGCGCAGTCTCATAATTTCCCACAGTCTTTCAAGTTGTTACTCGACCTAGGCTAGTTATGACCATAGATGCACTACGAAAGAAAGATCTGTACAAAACTAAACGTGTAAACATCTTTAGGCTTCTTTGTCTTGTGAGGCAACTACGGTAAAAACGTTTGGTTATGGGGCTTTTAGAGGCTTATGATTTTCGGGGTGATCTTAATTATCATATTATGTACAAACATCAAGCTATAATGTTGAAGTTTCTCTTGTTCCTTCGTATGCTTTGGGACTGGGGGCAGGGCGCTTTTCAGGTTATCCCCGCTCTTCTGATGATTATGACCATATACTATCACTTACAGTCCGTCTCATCAAAAACTGCATTCTCGTAAGTTAACATGGAGAGGAAACAAAATATATGATGTTTATAACTTTGCTAAAAATTCATATTATTGCAAATATTTATAAAAAGAATTAACTCATAAACATTGCAAAAAAAATCAAAAATATATAAATATTCAATAATAAAGAATCACAGGATGTGTCCTGTAGACATGGAGCTTATTATTTCATATATAAATATTTTTATTTTAATCTTAAATGCTCAATGGACGGCTAAGCCTGCATCCATATCCACTCTTAATGAACTCACTGTTATTTCGTTTATACTTTTTCTTAAAAACCATTTCTGCAAGATACGTGTTAAGCATTAAAACCATGTTCTCATACTTATAAAACTTCCAAAAACTGACGTCCTTCTTGCATTTTTCGCTTGGTACTGAATATTCCCCCCACTCCCTAATTAAAAAAAACGCATAATTGACAGAAAGAAAGAGTGGATTCCTTTCCATTCTTATGTCGAGTTGGAGCGGATATTTGAGCTTCAGTCTATTTACAATTGAAGCCAACAAAGATACAGATGGAATTCAGTGATAAGTTGTTGAAAATGTAGCCCTTGTTTATAAGAAATAAAATTTGATTGGAATTTCTAGGTAAGTAAACTAATTGATCATTGTTCCTTTCTCAATTACAACTAATATGTCGAAAATCAGAGTGGGAAGAATCATGGAAATCTTGTCCCTCCATCACTCCAGTTTGTGGGGTCTCTGTCCTAGAAACAATGCGAAATCTATGGCATTATCAGTTTTAGGTATTTCCTAGATATTTTTTCGAATTCTAAATATTCCAACAGTATTTCCATTGCCTTCTGTTCGAATTTGAAGAATTGAAAAGTCAGAAATGATTTATAAACCGCCTATTTTCTCATACCTCCCCCCCAAAAATTTAATTTTTCGCAAAACCCCAAAAATATTCACTTCTGATAATTCCTGCATATCTTCTGATAATTCCTGCTTCAGAGAAATGCATGTTTTAAAAGAATAAATACGAAACGAAAAGAAATATATTTCCATTGAGAAAAATTTATTCTGACGGTTTCATTTTTTTTATTTCTGAAAGTCTTCCAAAATTATTTCACAAACCGCTTGTTCTAAAGATTCGTTTAAATGTGGAAAGGCCGGCGTGTAATTTAAATAAATTGGAAATTTTCCCAAGAAAAAGAAACAAAAGTTATGGTAATGTAATTTTATACTTCAGAAACAGCGCAGATGAAAATTTTGAATTTCATATTCACAGAAAATTGTCTTATAAATGCACAATCGAACTGTAAAAATTACTAGCAATTAAGATTGTTGGTAATATTTCCAATCACGGGACACTTTATCCCTAATTCCAACACTCGGATGGAATTAGATAGACAGAGAAATCATTACGACACTTAAGCTAGATTATTAGTTATCTATTAATGTCCCCTGGAGCGTGGATGGCTCAGTGGGTAGCGAGTCAGGCTCGTAATCTGTAGTTCCAAGGTTCGAGTCCCAGCTGGGTCAGCGTTGAGATTTATCTCCGCAAAATTCCCCGCCCTGCCCACGGTCAGTAGGGGACACCGATGGTCTTGGAAAGGCCGCCGTCCGCCGGATGGGACGTTAAGCCGTGGCACCGTGTGCGCGAATGCCATAACCTGTGCACGTTAAAGAACATGCTGGATGATCTCGACGGGAGGCTACCATCTGTCTCCCAACAGCTGTTTCAGTGAGTCCCCTTTCCCCAATCTTCTCTGAGCCGTCGGGGTCCTTGTGACCTGGCCATTTAGCCCATGGTGTGAAAAAAAAGTGCCACTCAGAGGTAAAACCACCCAACTAATGTCCCAGTACTATATTTAATGCAGCAAATCACCTTGTTCTAATGCAGTGTCCTGCAAAATGTGGTGCGTGACCCACAGATGGGTCACGAACAAAAATATTTAAGTATAATTTAATGTAATATTTTGAAATTTAAACAAAAACTGTCAAAATCGAAAAAACTTAAAATTCAAAATTTGAATTAAAGCCATATATAATTATGATGCAATTATGTGCAATTATTTAAAAGCAAAATATTGGGCCTCGATCCGAAAAAGCTTCAGGACCATTGATCTAACACAGTGGTTCCCATTTAATGGGGACCGCATTGTTAGATCAATGGTCCTCAAGCCATCTTTGGGCTATCGTCGAGTCTATCGCCGAGATCTATGGTCCTCAAGCCATCTTTGAGCATCATCTTTGGGCCATAGATTTCATATTGCCATGGATTTTGCATTGTTAGATCAATGATCCTCAAATCATCTTTGGGCTATCGTCGAGTCTATCGCCGAGATCTATGGTCCTCAAGCCATCTTTGAGCATCATCTTTGGACCATAGATTTCATATTGCCACAGATTTTGCATTGTTAGATCAATGATCCTCAAATCATCTTTGGGCTATCGTCGAGTCTATCGCCGAGATCTATGGTCCTCAAGCCATCTTTGAGCATCATCTTTGGGCCATAGATTTCAATTGCCATAGATTCATCATATTGCCATAGATTTTGCATTGTTAGATCAATGGTCCTCAAATCATCTTTGGGCTATCGTCGAGTCTATCGCCGAGATCTATGGTCCTCAAACCATCTTTGAGCATCATCTTTGGGCCATAGATTTCATATTGCCATAGATTCATCATATTGCCATAGATTCATCATATTGCCATAGATTTTGCATTGTTAGATCAATGGTCCTCAAATCATCTTTGGGCTATCGTCGAGTCTATCGCCGAGATCTATTATCCTCAAGCCATCTTTGATCTATCGTCTATCGCCGAGATCTATGATCCTCAAGCATCATCTTTGGGCCATCGTCGTGAACCCCTTGGGGTTCGCGCTAAAAATTCTGTAATTGTAAAGAATTGTCCAATCATGTTACAAATTTGTAAAGAAATTACCAATTATGTTACAACCCTAAATTTGAGGGATTTCAAAATTATAGGTATCAAAATTTTTTATTTTATAATTATAATTATGTAATGTAAAATTTAATTTGGAGCTTTTTTTTCAGCCATTATCACCCTGGGGAGTTCGAAACACATTTTTTGGTTGAAAGGGATTCGCGGAACAAAAAACGTTGGGAACCACTGATCTAATGCAATCCATACGCTGAAACAGTTGGGGGCTACCCCTAATCTAATTACTTAACAGAGCAATTGTTCTAAAACTATACACTCTCCTTAAACATGTGTCGGAAATCTTTTCTGTTATGTAAATGAAAAGTCACATTAAAAGCTCCTTAACTTGAGAAAGCGAACTTTTTGCAAAGAAATATTGAACATGAGATAAGTTGAAGACTTCGCTTAAATCTCACTAGACCTCGATTTATAAAAATATTCCTTTGATTTTACTAAATATGTATACACTATTACCTTATATTTACGTCACATGATGACTAAGGTATACGGTCAGACCACATATTTTATTAGGAGATCGTGGGTTCGTATCCACCCGGCTAAAAACAATTTTCCTCTACATCTTATCCATCGTGTGGCATAAATACAGCATAGTGTGTAAATACTTAGTAAAACCTGATGATCTGCGAAAAAATTAAATATATTCTTTTGATATTTAAAGATTTATTGAAATTGGAACATTTAACAGCACTAATGGACCTGGGTTCGAGCCCCGGATAAAGCATGGAAGTTTGTGTTGTTTTTCTGCTGAGGTCCTGCCATCCTCACAGACCTTCTACTATGGCATATAAACTGACAGGCTCCTGTCAGACCTCTGTGGCAAGCAGCTGCTTGAGGGGGTATTTATTTATTTTTTATTATATTGCTGTAAAATACCTATTCTCGAAGTCAGGAAGATTTCACTCACAAAGCATGAATGTTTCTCATTATGCGACGGAGGTGGCACACTATACTATGTGGCAGTATCGAGTGTGGCAATATACACCAAGTTCTCTTTTTACGCTCTATCCATTTACGTTTTCCCGGAGACACGTTTTTTAAGAAAATATCCCACCTCTCAGAGCTACGCAAAAATTTTCTTAGATACGCGATTTGGAAAAAAAAAAAGTCTCATTGTGTCCCTGTTAAAAGCACAGAAATGTAAAATGTCGACGCGATGCACAAATTCAAGGGGATTGCAATGCATAAAAGGGGGTCTTGTGCAAGAATTCGTTATCAATTCTCCTTGGCTGTAAATGGACTACGAACCTTCTTTGGTGTCGTCGTCGTTTCTCTTTAATGACAATTAAAGAACTCAGTCAATCAGTTCTTCAAGGGTTCATTAATATGGTTGAATATACACTACCAAAACATCATCATCATCATCATCATCATCATCCTCAAGCAGCCATGGGCTATGGAGGTCCAACCAGACCGTGCAATTTAGTTCTCCAAGCAAGTCTATCCTGAGCTACATCTACTGCATCTGGCCACTGCACACCAATTCTAACAAGGTCCTGTTTGACATTGTCTGCCCACCGCATCCTAGGTCTCCCCTTCTTTCTGAGGCCTTTAGGCACACTGTTCATAACCCTATTCGCCAATCTATAATTATTCATACGGGCAACATGGCCAAACCAACGGAGTCTCTCTCTGCACAATATGCTGCTTAAAGGAGATTGCAAACTCCTTTGCCTAACCTCATCATTAGTTACAAAGTTGAACCACCTAATGCCCAAGATACTGCGTAAGCATCTGGAATCAAAAGCATCTAGTTTTCTGTTATCTTGTTTACAAAGTGTCCAAGTTTCACTACCATAACTAACCCTAGAAAGAACCAAACTATTATACAGTCTAATTTTAGTCTTTAGGTGTATACGCCTATTTCTCCACACTCTCCATAGATTCTTAAAAGTCCCGGCAGCAATCCCTATTCGCCTGTTAATCTCATGCTGCACATCACCATTATCTGTTACATAGCTCCCAAGATAATTAAACTGTGACACCTGCTCAAGACTGCAACCATTCAGATTAACTGAATCACAGCCTGCCTGACCAATTTTCATCACTTTAGTTTTCTCTCTGTTTATAACCAAACCTACTCTACTACCAGTCTCATCAACAGCTCGAATGAAAGAGTTCATCTCATGAACATCATTTGCCAAAAGGGCTAAATCATCAGCATAATCTAAATCAGAAATTTTCCTATCTCCAGCCCATTTAAGGCCAAAATCTTTCCCTTGAATTGAATTTCGCATAACATAATCAATAACCAAACTAAAGAGAAAAGGAGACAAAATGCACCCTTGTCGAACACCAGAAGTAATGCTAAACCAATTCCTACAAGCCTTACCAACTCTCACACACGACTCAGTGTTATTATAGAGAGCTTTCATTATGTTAACTAACTTGTCTGGTATACCATATGATTTCACAATCAACCGCAAATTATGACGATCAACAGAGTCGAAAGCCTTTTTGAAATCAACAAAGCTAGCAACCAAAGGTTTCTGAAACTCTAAACATTTCTCAAGAATCTGCCTAAGTGAAAATATTTGATCCACACATCCCCTACCACTTCTGAATCCACATTGCTCATCACGCAATTGACTGTCAACCAGATTCTTAATTCTATTAAGCACAATCATGGAAAGAACTTTACCTGGAACAGAGAGTAGGCTGATACCCCTAGAGTTATCACAAGAACTGCGATCACCTTTTTTGAAAATAGGGATAACAATAGCTCTGGTAAAATCCTTAGGAACCATGCCTTTATCATAAAAGATATTCAGAATTTCAGTCATCCAAGTGGTAACCGAAACATTTCCAGCTCTAAGCATTTCTGTAGTAATTTCATCTACCCCTGGGGATTTATGAAGTTTAAGTTTAGAAACAGCCAAAATAACTTCGGATTGTGTTATAGGGCCAACATTAAAGCCACCAATGCATCTATCATCATTGCAAACAATGGGAATAGAACTAACCGCATTGTTTAGAACATCACTGAAATGCTCAGCCCACCTAGCCATGACAGAATCTTCACCTTCTATAACCTTACCTTGTTTATCCTTCAATCCCTGTATACCTGTTCGTTTTCTACCACACAAAACATTAACTATCTGGTACAGCTCTCTGCTGTTGTGCTGTCTAACTGCTTCCTCGGCTTTGTCAGCCAAACCATCAAGCCAAAGATTCTTATCAGCAGCTAACTGATCTTTTACACGTTTATTAAGTTCTCTGTAATGCTTTCTATTAGGACTAGTAGGGTATTGATTAAGGACATTCTTGCAGTTCTTTCTTTCCGAAATAAGCTCAAGTGCCTTATCACTCAGACAATTCTGCCTCTTCTGTTCCTTTTTTCCTAAAAGAGTACTGTTAGTGTCCAAAAAAGCCTGTTTAAAATGATCCCATTCTTCCTCAACTTCAGTGGTAAGCATACCATGACTGTCATAATGACTAAGTAATCTATCATGGTAAGCTTTGGCTATAACTGGGTCTTTCAGAGCTTCAGTATTAAATGCAAATTTTTTAACCCTAGCACAACACTTTTTAAGTTTAAGTTGCAAGACACTTTTAACTAGGTAATGGTCAGATCCAATTTCAGCTCCCCTATATGCCCTGGTATTTCTAACAGAACTAGCCCATTTGCTGTTAATTAATATATAATCAATCATATTCCTATGCAGCCCATCAGGTGAAACCCATGTGTACTTATGTATGTCGCGGTGTTTGTAATATGTGTTAGTTATTCTGAAACCATTGAGTTTACTTACCTGTAGGAGACGTTGCCCATTGCCATTGCAGCTACCAATACCAAAAGGGCCAATCACCCCTCCCCAAAGGTCAGAGTCAGTACCAACTTTGGCATTGAAGTCACCAAGAACAAGGGTAATATCTCCTTTCTTGACAGAATTCAAAATATCCTGAAGTTGTTCATAAAACCTATCCTTCTCATCCTCATCGGCATCCTCAGTGGGGGCATAACAGCAGATAACATTCAGGTCTTTAACGCTTGTCTGAAATTTTGCTGTAAGAAACCTTTCATTAATGCACTCATATCCTAGAAGAGCATCACTAGCGTGTCTGCTGAGAAGCAGACCCACGCCTTGGTGATGCTTATTGTCGTCCCTCCCTGAAAAGAGAAATTTAAGATTATTTTTAAGAATCTGACCTTTATCTGTCCATCTGGTCTCTTGCAAACCGAGAATATCTAAATTATAATGGTGGAATTCTTGTGTGAGGACATCAAGAGAAAAAGCTCTGTGCAGAGTCCTCACATTCCAACTACCTATGGAGAGAAAATGGTTAGTAGGATGTTTAAAGAAACTATGTTTATTGAGAGAGGGAATGCCGACAATATCAAACAGCCCCTAATCGCAGACATGGGGCAAAGACCCGTTCCCCCACCACTAAAGGCTGAAGCCATCTACGCTGGAAGACTTCCTCCAATGTAGAATTTGACGATGCCAATAGAAGCAAAGAGTTCAGTTGCCTGCGATGACCTCTGCTCAGGATTATCCACCAGCTGATAAACATATCCTGTGAATCTATTCACTTGGGGCTGTCAACCCACAAACAAACAGAAAACACAGCGGAAGATTTTCCCTCCACAGAAGCCCACCAGTGCAGCAAAATCAGGATCCATAATCAAGCTCAGAGCCATATATCTGTCCAGTCCAGTGGGTTTATATGGTCAGCACCAGGACCCTGTGTGGTTGACCACTCCTCAGCAGGGTAGAAAAAAAAGAAAAGTAGCCATAGTTGTCCAGATCAGTAGGCCACACTAATCTGGCAGCCCTCCCCTTCCGTTCACTTCCACAAGAGAGTATCTCTTTTGAAAGTTACTAACGGTCCGCACCACGAGAAGGCGGGGTCGGACATTAGGTGCTAGGCCTGGCCGGTTCTATGCATCATCACAGGGGATTGGTACATAGCTCTCCTTCCAGTGACTACCTAGCTACCATTTACAGACCATTTACAGACTACCAAAACAGGTAGATGGATACCCAAGTGCAGAAGGAACTAGAAAAGTAAAATAAGACACGACAAACTCTCTTTTTAGTCCTATTCTCTACTAAAAGAGGAAAGCAGCCAAACAATTACCAATAATGTCTTTCTTGGTAAAAGAACCAAGCAGAGAAAACTTGGAGATTTACATATTTTTCGTCTACAAATCCGTTCAATATCATTTGCCTCCATATTTCCCATATCTGCCATCTGATGACGAAGATGAACTGCAAGATGAACTTTCGATATTAATTAAGCCACCTAGTTTTTCTCTAGAAAAGAAGAGATCGAACATCGATAGTCCTTCTCCTCACGCAGATACTCTGCCATTAGGCCCATGATTGTTAACTGTTTTACTTTTTTCTGCTGCATTTGTTTTTCTTCTTACTGGAGAAAAAAATATATCCTTTCTAGCCAAGGTATCCTTAATTCATAATATTACTCTAGTCCTAAATCAGCTGTTTAATTTTGTTTGGGATGTTTAAATGTCAGATATTCTGTACTCACTTTTTAAAACTAAATGTTGTTTCCTAATATTTTTGGATTACAATAAAAAAAAATCCATAATATCATTATCCAACGTTGAAATATGTACATGTTAAAAATCTGTGCGTTTTCCAATTACGCGGCTATTTCCAAGAACCACCTGCCGCATAACTACAAAAATTGGATGCATTCGATATGCAGTCACCATCGATATTACTTGAAAATAAAGAGCAGAAGTTTATCAGACCCAAGTCTTAAGTATCACAATACATTCTCTAATTTTATGGAACAGGTCTATGATGTTCCTCAGTGTCTTAAGCAGTTAGACAATCAATCAGAACTTTGTATCACCTCTTCCAAGCAATTCCTAATGAGAAGAAGTAATTACCAGCAAGTGAAAGCAAAAGCTGAACAACACAAGGGAGACAAAAACACATTCAGACAAAAGCGCAGAGAAAAGGATCATATTTGTAAGATAAGAGTTTCATGTTTGCAAACAAGTAATCTCTGCATTATCCTTTCAATCCGGACATAACGAAAGAAAAAGTTTGATTATACCTGAGAAATTAGCATTTAATGAACATTCCCGTCAGGAAGCGACTCCCTGAGGCCAATTTTCCTCAGCAGTTCCCGCTGGAGCGAAACGAATGGATAATTTGCACGTTCGGACTTAATTATCAGGTGGAGAGAGAAGAACCCGGGACTCGATGATTCGTTCGTGAAAGGGACGAACTGAGAAGCGTGAGACGGGACATGAAATTAATAACAGAGTTGGTGAAACATTTCTCGATTTTCTCTCAAAACACAGCTGTGATTTTTCTTCGTCGTAACGAAGGGGCAGTCCTCTAATTTCACGTGGCTCTTACAGACTGGCAGCACCACATCCAATCACATTGCAGCCTCTAGCAACTGAATGCTTTTAAAAACCATGTTAAACATACTACCGGCTTCTTTTGTTGTTATGATCGCTGCTTTTTCTTTCTCTTGGAATGGAAGAAGGGGATTTTTCTTATAGTGTTCTTTCGGGATGGATAAACAATAGATATTCGGCCGTAATCGTATTTGCACGGAGATGGTTTTCTCTGTTTTTTATATTTGCTTCTTTTATCTGTGTGCATTCTAAAGGCAAAGAAATGCGGTGCTTAAGGCCTTTTTCGATTCTCGTGCATGCACTAGGGAAGGTCGGAATTAGATAGCGCCGTGGCCCACCCAAAGTGAATCCGTAAAGCAAATTGGCATCCCGTGTCAAAAGTGCACAAACACTTCAAGAAAATGGTAGCGACGTTGCTTCGGATGCAAACTTCTTTTCTCACCGCAGGTGCACATTAGAGTTTTTAAGAATTTTATGAATTGTGTTAGGTGATGAATTGCTATTAAAGAGAGAAGAGGAGCATTTCGACTCAACATTTGATTTTTCTTCACGAATGGAAACAAAAGAAGAGGGAAAGAATCTGATGCTGGGTGGAATCGATCGTTTCGATCTGTTTTTAGCAGTCAGTGAAGGCATTTTCTCTTTCAATTGAGTTTTTTTTTATTTATTTATACCGCTGTTTTTCATCAATTTAGATGAAATATGCTACTGCTCACCAATTATTAGACTGTTTTGAACTTAGCACCTAAAATTTCTCACGTTTTTTTTTAAATGCAAATTTTCTGTTTTATGATTTTTGCATCCTCTAGCGGCAATAACCCCTTTTTAACTTTGTGGAAAGGTTTCTCTGCTTTTAATCTTTGATATTAAATTTGCTTTAGCAGTTATAGTAGATAATGCATACTTCATATTGTAAATAGAAGATTTATAGAACATATTAATGCAATCGTAAAATCAAAAGCTCAATTTTCGCAACATATCGTAAGATAATTTCGGAATGTAATATTTTGAATAAAAAGTATCCCTCAAATCCATACATCTGCTCTTGGTCTCTTTAGGGATACTCTTAATCTTCTTTGCCCCTCTTAACATCATCTTTACTAATATTAATCCCCTGCTGATACAACCTTTGTGACTTCGTCGATGCACTTCTTTACCATTTTCGCAACATCCTGTTACTCTTCATATACATCTTTGTTGTTCTCTTTTCAGGTTTTATTCATTTCGGAGACACTCTTAATAATCATGCTAGCTGATAAATTAACAGTCGACTTAACATGAGAACAATTATACTTGCCCCAAAAATTTATACTTGCTCCAAACTACATGCATGAGAGCAATAAATAATAAATATTGAACTTAACAACAAGTTCAATATTTAACCCAAATTTACACGTGTTTCTTGTCCGTCGTTTTAGACTGTTAAAGTGACGAACAATTTGTTTCCCTCTGCAGATTGTAGATTAAACGATAGATAGATCTTGATGTTCGTAAACATCTTACTTTCCCAAGTCTCATGGTCAACTTCAGCAACTCATATATCCTCGTACCCCTCTCACGAGATTATTGCAGTTTTTTTTTTTGTACAGTATATAATTCCTGTTTTCACTTTTGCTGCATCTAGTGAATTGTCCTCAGAGCAGGAGATCCGATAAATGTTTCATTTATAATTTCTAAAGCACTCTTTGAATTAAATTAACCCAGGTTATAGTAACAAATTTATGACCGGCGCTTCAATCGATATTTACACAGAAAATTTTATTCACGGATATATAATTCAGACATAAATGTGTTTACAACGAATTATTCAAATTAATACCGCAAAGTAGTTCTTTCCTTGCAAGAACAGCGGCACACCAAATTCTCGAATTACATTCTAAATTCTTAAAGTCTAAATTCTAAATCTGAAAATCTATGGTTAAGAAAATACATAAAACTCAGTAGTACTATGTTCCATATTACGAATGTATTTAGGAATAATTTTCCACTATTTTTCATTTATAAAAAATTCCTATTCAAAAACAACCTTATATTATATCATATGTATAAATAATAAAAAAACTACCTCTCAAACAGCTGCTTGGTACAGAGGTCTGTCAGTATAGAATGCCATTGAAGTCTGTGAGACCCCAGCAGAAAGGCAACACAAAGAAATATCTATACCTTACCTGGGCTCGAACCGAGATCCCTTTGATCAGTGGACAAGCGCGCTAGCCATTGGGCCACACTTACAGCGAAAAAGTTTTATACTTGCCCCAAACTACATGCATGTTTCTGAGATGGACGTAGAAGCAACAGCCAGAAGCAATGGCGAAGCGAGGAAGGGGAGGTTCTGGTACCCTGAATGCATCGCCCAATTCCAATTCCTATTTTACTTTAGGTAACAAATGCAATTACTATTCCTATAACTTTTTAATATATAGATATTAAGAATGTTATCAAATTAAAATGCATAAAAATTGTTGACATACTTACACTCATTACATAACGCTATTGAAAACCTTTTGTGAGTATACTAACTTGCGCGAGTAAAGAATCAATATCTTTTTATCTATTCGTATTGATTAAAAAACTTTCGAAGTACTACCCATAAGATACAAATAAAATACTAACCCATTAAATGTACATATATAACAAGGATTCTTTTTGTATCATTTCCACTTTAGAGCTGAAAATTTCTCACTGGAGATTGCTTTTTTCCTTTTTTAAAATGCAATCCTCATGTCTTTAAAATTCTATGAATTAATGATACAAAATATTTTGTATCACTAATTTATGTAAATTTTGATTGATTGAATTTGAACACGACTGGCATGCCTCTGGGAGACGTGGGTTCGAATCCCACTAAGGATGAAACCAAATGCTTTTTCAAAAAATTATTTCAAGTGTTTCTTGTCATTTGCTGTGATACTTTATTACTAAAACTTAATATTTTGTATCCTTATATTTAAATCCTTAGCGTTTGGTATCATTTAATTTATATTGTATGATAAACAGATATGTAACCTTAGCTGTCATATACAACATTTTAAAGTATCTTTCTACTATGGCATATAAACTGACAGGCTCCTGTCAGACCTCTGTGGCAAGCAGCTGCTTGAGGGGGTATTTATTTATTTTTTATTTTATAATGTTGGCACGCGAGCTACAAAAAGTTTCGGCATTCCTAGTGTAGATTCTGAGACTTCGAAGTCTTTCCACTTCCCAGAGTCACCCCAGTTTTCACTTACACTATTCAAGCTGGTTTTTATTAATCATAGGCAATATTCATTTTTCATTTACCTGGCATTTTTCATTTACCTTAAACTTATTTACATTTCATGCATATTTCAAGAAATTTATTAAAGATCTGTAAAACGGAGGGGGGAATGTTATACTGCGGTGGAAACTTAGTCTCTTGGCCTCCCCCTTTTACATTTTTTAGCTCAATTGTGTTTCTTGCCCCGACCCCCCGATTTTTCTCTAAACCCGGGACTGTTACTGTGCAACGAGAAAATACCGATTAGTGTTATATTGCTATTTCATACAATAAATCTAAATGTAGTAAACATTGATTACGCTGTACAGTCGCTCAAAAAAGTATCCGAACACAACAAAAATACCTGGCAACAATTTTTTTAGAAATTAGTGATCTGGCATCCTTCGTGTCACGTGACACGAAGGATGCCAGATCACTAATTTCTAAAAAATTGTTGCCAGATATTTTTTCTGAATTCTGTAATCAACCGTAGTGTTCGGATACTTTTTTGAACGACAGTACAACACTGAAAATGTTTCGGAAATGAAAACAGGCGTTTTTTACTAATTCCGAGGCGCTAAATACGATTATGACATTAAAAATTGGTGATTGGCTCTTGTTTTGAAAATACAGGAGTCTGCGACCATATGCAGTGTATACTGATTTGAGTCTTTGGCGCACTGTACGAAATTCGAGGCAATGCAATACCAGGGAGCTATTGCATCATTCGGGAATTACCCTTCGTCAGTTATCGTTCCTTCATGATTGTACGTGGGTGCTGCATGTGAGCGAGATGCATTGTCCTTGTATGAACCATACAGACCATTTTTCTTACATTTGTGACGAAGTTACTTTTGGATCACAGAAGGGTGAAATAACGCCTGTCATCAAAAAGGTCTAACTACCTTTACTTCGGGTGTAAGATTGGAGATCAACAGAGGAGTTAGGCTCCGCATATAGTGTGCAAGAGTTGTACAACACGTCTTCGCATCTGGCTAAACGGCAAGAGGTGATCGATGCCATTTTCCATTCTTATGACATGGCGGGAACCAACCACGTGAGTGATTGTTACTTTTGTGTGACACCTCAGCTGGGAAGTGGTATTACTAAACAGAAAAAACAGACAATAAACTACCCCAACATGGCGTCTGCCATTCGACCAGTGCCACATGGGGAAAACCTGCCCGTCTTGGAGCCATCAGAACATTACGATGTGGACTCAGAGGAGGAGAAAGAGAAGGAAGAAATAAGAAGACAGGAAATATCATCTGTAGATCCCAACTTCACACCCACAACATCATATTCACTACACCAGATCACGCAGAACGAGTTGAATGATCTTGTTTAGAAATCTGAGGCTGTCAAAGTGTAAGTCGGAACTCTTAGGATCCAGACTACTGGAATCTCCTTGATCGAAATGTGAAAGTAAGTACTTATCATAGCCGTCAAAAAAGATCTGGTATTGTTCTTTCCATGGTATGTAACCTGGTTGCTTGCAACGATCTGTTTATTCACATCCCTTCACATGATGCATACTTCAGAAAAATGGAGGTTATTTACAGATTCCTCGAAATCAAATATGAAAACCGTTCTTCTACACAATGGGAGAGTGTTGCCTTCTGTTCCAGTAGGCCATGCTGTTAATAAGAAGGAAACTTATGACAATATTAAACTACAATTTCTTCAATACATAAATTGACAAATGTAAGTGGCATATTTCTGCGGACCTTAAAGTCATTGCTCTTCTGCTTGGACTAGAGGTCGGATATACAAAGTTCTGTTGCTTCCTTTCCGAATGGGATAACAGAGACAAACTATCTTATTACGTGAAGAAGATCTGGTCTTTTCGGCAATCACTAGAGCCAGGGAAGAAGAATGCAGAGCATCATCCGCTGGTACAATCCATGAAGATTTTGTTGCCACCTCTACACATATAATTGAGCCTAAAGAAGAATTTTGTCAAGGCTATGGATCAGACACAAACTACCTTTCTGTACCTTCGACAAAAACCATCAATGTTAATAGATTACCATCAATGTTAACAGATTACTTCTGGAATGTGATGTGAGATTATCAAGATTTGGTATATAAACGGCAGGCGAAAAGGCGGCGGTTGCTGTAGACCGATATGCAACCTTCAGAGAATGACGTAATAGGTAAGTGGGTTGGATTGAGTTGTTTTACCTCTGAGCGGCATTTTTTTGCACACAATGGGCTAAATGGCCAGGTCACATGGACCCCGAAGGCTCAGAGAAGGTTGGGGGAGGGGACCCACTGGAATAGCTGTTGGGAGACAGATGGTAGCCTCCCGTCAAGGCCATCAAGCGAGTTCTTTAACTTGCACAGGGGTATGGCTTTCCCGCACACGGGGCCACGGCTTAACGTCCCATACGACGGACGGCGGCCTTTCCAAGTCCATCGGTGTCCCCTACTGACCGTGGGCAGGGCGGGTAATTTTGCGGAGATAAATCTCAACTCTGATCCAGCTGGGACTCGAACCTGGGAACTACAGATTACGAGCCTGGCGCGCTACCGACTGAGCCACCCCCGCCCCAATAGGTAAGTGACTGTATCTCGAAAACCGTAGCCAATCAAACATTTTTGTTGTCATTTTCGTGTTCAGCATCTCGATTTACATAAGAAACGGCTGTTTGCACTTCCGAAACACATCAAAGGTCAAAACTTGTTGTTCGGTGTTATCGAATCCTTCTCTATTCGGAAAGTTCCTACACCTGGAGTTTCCAATTTTCCTAATATAAATTCATATCGTAGAAGCAATCACAGGCAATATTCAAAATATGCTAATCTTAAATATTTTCAATAAAATGCATCATCTCTTTATTGCATTTGTTAGTTTAAGGCTATATTATTATAAACAGATACAGAAATACACTGGATAATAATAATTTTGTAGCCGAAGCCACGGCTCAAATGCAGTAGATGCTTGATAGTAAAATTAGAACTGGAATCTTTTCCATGATGTCCTTCGATTCAAAATAATATGCCAAAAAATCGGAGTTATAGAAAATAACTCAAGTCAGATTTAATGTCTTTATCTTGCTTTCAAAATATGAGTTATTTTTTTCGTTTTATCGTCTCCGTCTATTCAACTTTCTTATTTTTAGAGATAATGGAGAACCTTTCTGGGTTGGATTAGTACTAAAGAAATATTAGAATTCGAATTTTTCAGTCGACTTCGGGCTCGAGCTCAAAATGGAACAGTCGACTTTGGACTCTGCCTCAGAATAATTAAAATTTTAAATATTTATCGTAATTGTGAAGAAAAAAAGCAAAAATATAAAATATTTTTGATTATAATTTCAACCTATCTATCAGTCTTTAATTAAAACTAAGCACCATGTGGTTTTTCATTACTTTTATATATTTTCTATCTGTAATAAATGTACGACTCTTTGCATTTATAATAATGTTACCCACGAAATTTCAGTTTCTACTAGTATTTCTATTATTTTTCTTTCCAAGTAACGTCAACATTTAAATTTTGTGACAAAATAATCATAATTTATAATAAAGAATAAAATGAATAGAGGCGGGGTCATCATGATTAGCGACATGCATTTCTGTATATATATATGTCTTACAATGCATCAGAGAAATTTTCCCTTAAAATCAGGCTCGGGAGCACCCAAGCTCAATAACTTCGGCTCGGTCGGGTGCGGGCTGGAAAAAATTCAGCCCGGACTCATCTCTAATAGATACTAATAAAATTTTATTATCTGCATTTTCGGAATCGTCCATTAATTCGAATTTCTACACTTAGAGAGCGCAAAGTTCGGAATATGACAAATTTCGTTTTTTTTCTTAAAATGAACACTTTGTATTCGCCAGAGACAATATATTATTCTTCTAGTTTCTGATCATTCTTTTTGTATGACTTAAAAAACTCATGTGGCTAGATTGAGCTCTTTGGAAAAAGTTATGTGTTAAAACGCAAAATGTTAAAAGTTTAAATAATACTCATGCGAAAAAATATTATTGCCGACGGGACGGGAATCGAACCCACAACTCTCGAGATACATGCCAGCATAAATAATGCTTAACCGTGAGTGTCTTCCTCATTAACATCTGAATCATTAGCAACAATCGAAAATAAGCTGCCTCTCCTGATTATAGACGGCTCAAGGTCGGTCACATTCAGTGAATGATTTATGGGTCACATCGTTGAAGCAAATTATAGTCCGATGTGTGGTTTAACGGTAGAATGCTCTGGCATGTATCTTAGAAAGGATTAATTTTTTCCACATTAGTATTAATTGAATTCTCGGCTACGGTGCATTATAGGGTCATCAGCCGCCATTTTGCACTTTTTCCCAGGAAAACCTGTAAGGTTCAGTTGCAATATGATATCCATCCGCATGTTCCAATGTTTATGACTGATATATGCTGTTTAGAATAGTTCTCTCTAATGAGATTATATGTTTTTGGGGCTTTTCTTAAGTTGAATCTTTAGCGATGAGTGTCATTAAGAAAATTTACTTTTGATATTTATTTCAGGGCCTTTTTTTTAAGTGCGAAACGTGGTTTCATTGCTTAGCGATAAGTGTTGTTAATGAAATCTTTTGATGAGATTATTATTTTTGGGACTTTTTTTCAGTAAGGAACAGGAGTTATTCTTTAGCGATAAGAGCTAGTAGTAATAAAATCTAGTTTTGATGAGATTATTCTCAGTAATTTTTTTAAGTGCAGAAACATGGTTTTCTTTTATATAGCGTTGCATATTTCTTTTATATATATTTATATCCTTTGAATTATATACATATATATCCTCAATACGCGTCTCAAGGTAGATGCGGAACGGACTACTTTTACTATTCAAGCTTTTATTTTTCACGGCGACGAAATAAAACAAGATGGCTGCTCAGGACCTTACACTGCACTTTTGCCGAATTCTCTATCTACAGGTAATCTGCGTATTTGCTGTATGGATGAAAAATTTAGCCAATTGTCTTTAAAAAAAGATAAAGTGTTCATTTAGCTATTTTTTAATTATCTGAACATCATCGCATAATTGAGGATTTTCATATTTTTTGAGTAATCTCTAGTTCTAACAAAGATTCTAGCACAATTTCGATTAAAATCATTCGTTCGCTAAAGTTGGGTTGGTTGGGTTGTTTTACCTCTGAGCGGCACTTTTTTGCACACCATGGGCTAAATGGCCAGGTCACATGGACCCCGAAGGCTCAGAGAAGGTTGGGGGAGGGGACCCACTGGAACAGCTGTTGGGAGACAGATGGTAGCCTCCCGTCAAGGCCATCCAGCGTGTTCTTTAACGTGCACAGGCTATGGCTCTCCCGCACACGGGGCCACGTCTTAACGTCCCATCCGACGGACGGCGGCCTTTCCAAACCCATCGGTGTCCCCTACTGACCGTGGGCAGGGCGGGGAATTTTGCGGAGATAAATCTCAACGCTGACCCAGCTGGGACTCGAACCTGGGAACTACAGATTACGAGCCTGGCGCGCTACCGACTGAGCCACCCCCGCCCCTCGTTCGCTAAAGTAACAAACTAACATTCATGAATATAGATTTCGGATCTTGCTTAGCTAACCCTCTGGTAATTTGAATGGATGCAGATAAATACTTTCTTATGTTATCTATTGTTTTTTTCCCAGCACCAAATGATCATTTCTGCGCAAGCATAAAGCTCCTTAATTCTTATCTGATAAGTTTCTCTGATGAAGTGTAAAACAGCTACAAAGAGAACTGGTTTACACTTTTGACAGTTCCTTGAAGATTCGAATAATAATTCGAATGGTTACGTTGAGGTGTCTGTGGCCTACTTCAGTTAGGAAATTGGTTTTTAAAGACTCGTTCCAAATGCAGCCTTTGAAATAACTTTATAAGGAGGAAAGAAACTGAAACCAAGGTTTTCTTTCTCAAATTCGAGATCTTTGGAAAGTTATGGCATTTTCTTTTCCTGTGTACTGAAATTGTCTGCCCATTCTTTCAAAAGAATATTAAATGTACATAACAAAAACTTTATTTTTATTCCAACGTGCATGCTAAAAAATTTATCCTAGCTCTTTAGATTAGTTTATCGCTAATATTGACCAACACTGTGGGCTAGAAGTTTCAGATGGACTAAATTGATCCCTTCCGCAATGAAATGTAATTTCTCGAAATAATCTTTTTCTTTCACTATGCTTATAAACACTTTTCCAGCCATCACTCTTTTATTTCACAGGTTTTTATCTGATAAAAATCATTTTTTACTTACCACAAAACACGGTCACATCGGCAACAATAATAATCTGATATATAGGTAGCAGAGAATTGGCAAATGGTGTTTTTGAAGGAAACTGCTATTGGCACTGCTATTCGAGCTTGGAAAAAGAATGAATATTTCTTGCCTTTTTTTTTTCGCCAATCTACTGTGGTCTCGCCTTCCTCACAGATCTTCACTGTGGCTTATTATATTGATAGGCTCCTGTCATATCTCTGTGTCCAAGCTATTTTAAGGTGATTTATTTTTACCAAAAAGTCTAGTTAATTAAAACTCTTTAATTCAAAATTTCCGTATAATTTGAATTTTCTTTAAATTTTAAGACCAAATGAACAAATTTAATACAAATGTACCTGGATATTTCGAAATCTTTGAGAATTCGTTACTCGAAAAATTTTTTTAAAAAAACTTGCCATCTGAACAGAATATAAATATGTGCCAGAATAATTAAAAAACACGAAAGAATGTTCATAAACATTTTACATTTGCGAACACAACTATTGTTTCTTTTTTCGCATTTCTGACTTATAGTTCATCTCTGATTATAGTTTCGCTCTTATCTCTACTTTCAGCAAAATAAAAACAAACCTTTGCAGAATTTATTGTCGGTTCTGAGCAGCATTTTGTATGAATCACTCATCTTATAAAGGGACACAATATATGCCAGTGAAAACACGTGAAGCATTTGCTGAAATCATTTAACACCTTCGCGCTAGGGAATGGCCCAGGAAATAAAATTTGGGACAATTCGTGATTATTTTTAATTAGTTTTTTTTTTGCTAATAATATTTAGTGATTTTTGTAATTATTTTTAAATTATTTTTTTTATAATAATATTTAGTGATTTTTGTGATTATTTTTAAATTAGTTTTTTTTTTGCTAATAATATTTAGTGATTTTTGTGATTATTTTATAGTAAGTAGTATTAAAAAATTAGCCGTCCCATGCCCAAGTGATTAGCACGCTTGGCTAAGGGACGTGGGTGAAGCCCCAGATAAGTCAGGGATTGTGTTGTTTTTCTGCTGAGGTCCTGCCATCCTCTCAGATCTTCTACTATGGCATATAAACTGACAGGTTCTGCCAGTTTATATGCCATAGTAGAAGTCTATGGCATATAATATCTATATGCCTTAGTAGAAGTCTACTTCTGTGGCAAGAAACTGCTTGAGGGGGTGTTTTATTTATTTTTTATTAAAAATAAAACTGGTAACATTAATAAGTTTAATGCACATATTGTTTATTCGTGAAATAAAATTTTGCTTTCAGTTTTTAAAATAAATCTTATGGAATTTGATTTATTATCACATTATAAGATGAACGATATCGTTTACATTTGGGTTTTTATTAACGTAAGTTCTATTGTTTAGGTAAATTTTGAGTTAACTAAGTTTCCCATAATTTTATCTTTCGGTCCCTTCAATTTAGAATTAACCAGGTTTTCATTTTTCCTATGTTTACTAGGCACTGGCATATTACCAGATTTATTGTCACATTTATACTATTATAGAAGGGAAAGTTTTGACTTTCAAAATATATGACTTCTTGAACAAATGATGATTCCAGTAGCAAGCGAAAAAAACCACTTCCCTAAGAATATTATTATGTTTGCATTTGACTACAACTTACTCTCAATTTATTATTAGTTTTTGATTACTCTTTGGATTAGCGGCGTCCTCAAAATTACTAAATTTGGTGATTAGGCAAAAATAATGGTTTACTTGTTACTTTTATGTATTCATTAATAAATTACCCCTCAAGCATAAGCCTGCCGCAAAAATAAACAACTTATCGGTATAACATTCCATAGAGAAAGTCGGCGAGGGAGGCGAAACCTCAGCAGAACAACAGCACAAGAAAAGAAACATACATGCTACAGAAAAAAAAAGGAAATACCTCCTCAAGTGGCTGCTTGCCGTAGAGGTCTGACAGGACCCTGTCAATTTAATATGCATACAGATGGTCTGTGAGAAAGGCGAGATCTCAGCAGAAAGACACACAAACATCCTAGTCTTATCCGGGGTTGGAACCCGGGTCCCTTTGATCAGTAGCCAAACACGTTAACCACTCGACCACGGAATAGCACAAAAAAAAACGCAACATCCATGCTTTAGGAGAACGACAACACAAGAAAAAACAGCCATGCCTCAGCAGAATGAAAGCACAAGCAAAGGAACATTCATGCCTCTACTGGACGAAAGCGCAGGAAAAGAAACATCTGTGCCTCAGGAGAACGAAAGCACAAAAAATCATTCATGCCTCAGGAGAACGAAAGCACAAAAAATCATTCATGCCTCAGCAGCAGGGGCGTAGCTATGGGGAGGAGGAGGAGGAGGTTCTCCCCAAAGTTAATCAAAGTTGGCAAAATTTTAAGCGACTTTGTAAAATCCAGGTGAATTCTGAAAATTGGAATTTTTTTTTTTTTGCAAAATTACGAAGAGTTAGCAAAATCTAGGGCAGTTGTCAAAATTCGAAGCCACTTGGTAAAATACAGGCAAATTGTGAAAATTGGAATTGGTTTTGAAATTGGGATTGGGTGGTATATTCTCAGTTGACAAAATTTAATTTCCGTGTTAGAAAATTTTTTGTTCTCTCCCCTACCACAGACCTTCGCTACGCCCCTGCTCAGCAGAACGAAAGCATTAGAAAAGAAACCTCCATGCTTTATATTGGGAGCGATCTATTCCTTAACAAACCCAGTCCGCAGCCAAGCATGCTAATCAGTCGTCCATCGGCACGCTCCATAATCTGTTCAATATGCAGTCACAACTGAGGCCTGAATGAACCCATAGATTACGACTGATATATCGATAAGGTCAATGTCGGACCTATAAAATCAGTTTCCAGTATTCAAAATTATTTTGGCCTCCCATACTAAGATAAATATATTTTCATTGCGATCATTATTAAAATTAAACTCAGCTGTCAAAGTTAGGTGATGCTAAGTTCTCCTCGAGGAGCCACCGACACTTTAACAATGCGTCGAAGTTTAAATATAAAGTGGATGATTGATAACAGAAATATTTGAGACAAAAATACTGCGTGGTTAACTCATCGATGGTTCTCACATCACTTTAATGATTGATCCATGATTTATCATTGGCGTCTAAGAATAGACACATGTATTACTGTGTTTAATGTTGGCCTTATATCATGATATGAAGTTACTTTCACTATCTCTAAATTAAAACTACACACAATTCCAGTAGATGAAATTATATACTACTGAAATGCTTCGCGCTGGGAAATTTTTATTTAAAATATTAATAAATATAATAAAAATTATTATTTACCTGCTGTTGGCAGGTAAATAAAAATATAAATATATAAATATCCCCTCAAGCAATAAAAAATAAATAAATATCCCCTCAAGCAGCTGCTTGCCACAGAGGTCTGACAGGAACCTGTTAGTTTATACCCATAGTAGAAGGTCTGTAAGGATGGCGAAATCTCAGCAGAAAAGCAACTCGAACATCCATACCTTACCCGAGGTTCGACGCTGACTGAAATTTTTAATATTTTCTTTGATACGAGGAGCTTCCGAAAAGTTCTTGACATGCATCTGCAAACAAACATTGTTACTTACCTCAACAAAATTTTTACTGTCCTTTAAAATTCTCCCCTCCAGCATCTAGGCAAAGTTACAAACATCTACGCCAATTCTGGAACGCTTGGGGTACTCTTATTGGGGAATACTCTGCAACTCTGTAATAACGCATTTTCCAAGGTCTTGCACCTTGAAAAAAGGCTTCCTAAAAAGTTCTTTTTTTAATTTTTGAAACACCAAAAGTCCTATGGTACAATATCGGATGAATATTCAGTAGGGGGTAGCTGTTTGATTTTTTCCTGCTCCAGATAGGTCGTAACTTGCTGGGTTTTGTTAGCACTAGCATTGTCATGAAGAGATGGACATGGAAGAGATGGACATAGATAAAGAGGATACAGAAAGTGAATCTAAACAAGTAGAAAACGATCTAGAGATAGAAGAAGATATATTAAAAATAAATGAAGATGCAACAGAGAAAAAAAGACGATCAGAAATCTTCAAAAAATCAGGGAAAGAGCGATACACTACAACAACAAGAAACCAAATTAAAAAACACCAACCACAATTAAAGTGATTAATACTATATTCATGCCAAAGGCAGAAATAAAAGAAGAATTTTTCATGAAATTTTGGACAACCATCCTGATATGGAAGATCCTGTACAGCTAACTCAAGAAGCAAATACTTGGCATAATCGAGAAGTGCAACGAAATTGCTTAAACGGTAAGACGCGATAAGAGTTGAAAAGCAACGCCCAAAGGTTTCCTAGCGCTCTGCGAGACTTAATCCTGTTTGTGAACTGGTTAAAAATAAGCTTGAAAGCTTTCTAAAATTATAACTGTGAAAGTTTGCGGGGTAGTTCGACAAATAAATACCCAAAGTTCGGTTTTCAATCAACCTTGTTTATTGCATTTAAAAATAAAAAAAATAAAGCTTGGATTTCACGAAAAAAATTAATTAGCATTATAAAAATTATCTGCGATGTTAAATTTTGCCATTTCATTTTTTTAACATTTCCGGAGGATAAGGGAAAACAAAATTTTACTCGGAAAAAAATAGAGCTGCTTCATTTTTTTTTTCTTTATTATTATTTGGGGGAATTCTAGGATACCGTGGGCAGAATATGCCAAACAAGATCTTGTTTGGATTGCCTACAGTGTCCAAATGTTGTAGCTCAAGTCAAACGTGTTGGGAGGACTAAATTGCACAATCTGTTGATCCTCAAATGCTGCATGAGGATTTTGAACATATAAAAATGTTATATTGTTCTTTACTGCTTGAAACCAAATAAAAAAAAAATATATAAAATCACTTTTTAATGTGAAACAAGTTTTCAGAAAAGTAAAATTAGGCTGTATAATAGTTTGGTTCTTTCTAAGGTTAGTTATGGTAGCGGAACATGGACTCTTTGTAAGTAGGATAGCAAGAAACTTGATGCTTCTGATTCTAGATGATTATGCAGTATCTTGGGCATTAGGTAGGTCGACTTTGCAAGTAATGATGAGATTAGAAGAAGGAGTCATCAACCTCTTTTGTCAACATTTTGTGTAGAGAAAGACTTGCATTGGTTTGGCCATGTTGCCCGTATGCATAGCTGCAGATTGGCAAACAGGATTATAAACAGTGTCCCTAAAGGCTTCAGGAAAAGGGGAAGACCTAAGATGCGATGGGCAGACAATGTCAAACAGGACCTTGCTAGAATTGGCAAACTGTGGGCAAATGTAGCAGCTGTCCATCAGGACAGACAGGTGCCGAGAGGAAAATTACACAGTCTGGTTGGACCTCCGTAGCTCATAGCTGCATGAGGATTATGTATGTATGTAAGCCGTCCCGTGGCCGAGTGGTTAGCACGCTTGGCTACTAAGGGACCTGGGTTCGAACCCCGGATTAGGCATGGATGTGTGTGTCGTTTTTCTGCTGAGGTCCTGCCATCCTCTCAGATCTCCTACTATGGCATATAAACTGACAGGCTCCTGTCAGACCTCTGTGGCAAGCAGCTGCTTGAGGGGGTATTTATTTTTTTATTTAACTGACTTCTGCAAATAAAGGTCCTTGCGTCATTGCTTGAAGCCTGGGAAAGAATCTAGGAAAATAAAGGGAGGTAGGAGGTGATCTGAGTGAAAGGGAACGTTCTGGTATAAATGTTTTTCATTCGTTTCAGTGGTCTTTTAAAAAATTTGTTGTAAATACGTGTAATATAAATATATTAAAATATTTTTTTCGGTCTCGTTCCAGTTATTAGCATTTTTGGGGGAGGGAACAAGACCCTTTGTCTCCCCACCCCCCAAATTCGATCCTGCTTGGAACTATTTAATCCAAAAGATTAAATCCTACCCTCTTACGCAACAGTGCAATATTTTGAAATTTTAAAAGGCTTTAAAAACTGATTGTTTCAGATGAGGTATCAGGAATATTTTTTTTAATGTTTAATAAATTCCATTTTATGCGACAGTTTGGCCGTTTCTTCACATAAAGTTTAATATAAAACTCAAGTGTTTTGAGTAAGGTTTAACAAAATAAATTTTATGTTAAAATAAAACAGGAATACCTTACCTTTTCGATTTCAGTCGTCTTATTCCGTCTGTTCAGTGAAATTGCATTACTGATATGTGCTGCCATCTGTCGGTCATTCAATCAATCAACTGACAAATATTAACTCATTTGAATAAATCGATAGTGTAACCAGTCTTTCAAAGATAATGGAGGCCCCATAATAATGACTATGAACTTTCTGTACTGTTATTGCCAGATTAAAAACTATTCTAAATTTCATATAATCAGAACCAGTACGATTGCCTGAAAACAAAACATTTGTTTTTTCCCTGTCCTAAATCCAGCATTTTTCGAGGTTTGTGTTACCAATTTTAAAATTTTTCCGGATTTTGGACAATATACCTATGCAGAACCTTACCTAGCCATTTTCCCATACGGGGCAAGAGAGGAGTGTTATTCACGCGCACGGAGGAATGAAAGTTATTTTTTGTGTATAATCATAAAAAGTGATTAGAAAATAATTTTAAAATAATCCCCTAAATTTGACTACGCCATGGGCAGCTGTCCCATTCGGCCCCGCCTTGGCGCGCCTTGTACATACGTTAAAGTTTTCATAAGTGACTACTGTGGGATGATTTGACTGATTGAGGGCTGGTTTCCATTGACAACGATGATTTTTATCCCTTATCCCTGCATTTTTTTTAAATCTGAAGTATTGGGCAGAGAATCATAAAAAAGCGCTTTTTTTCAGGGTAGCTTAATTTGCTTATTTATAATGAGACATGTTTCGTATTTAGAAGTGGATAGTACTTTTGCATATTAAACAGGGATGATTTAATTTTCGTATTAAAGCAATTGGTTATCCTTAATTGGGTTGGGTTGTTTTACCTCTGAGCGGCATTTTTTGCACACAACGGGCTAAATGGCCAGGTCATAAGGACCCGAGGGCTCAGAGAAGGTGGGGGTGGACCCACTGAACAGCTGTTAGGAGACAGATGGTAGCCTCTCGTCAAGGCCATCCAGCGTGGTGTTCTTTAACGTGCATAGGGTAGGCTCTCCCGACACGTCACCACGGCTTATCATCCCATCCAATGGACCGCTCTCTTTCCAAGCTCATCGGGTGCCCTACTGATTGAGGACAGATGGGTTTTTTGTGAAAATAAATCGCAACGCTGGCTCAGGTGAGACTCGAACCTAGAAACTACAGAGAACCTAGTGCACTACTGCTGATCCCCCCCCCCCCCAATGATTATTAATTCCATTAAGGAAGTTTCATATACATAATGTGGTTTAATATAACTCTCTCTCTCTGAATGTTGGAAACAGATATGATTATATTTTTTCTCATTTAATATTCGCATTTAATATTCTTGCTTAATATTTACGACAAAATGGGAAAGAAAAATATATCATTCATATTACTACCATCTGCTATTTAGTCAATGTTCGTTTTCTTTTTACAACTTCATTTTTATTTTATTTGTTTAACGAAGAAGATACATACGCTGCCTGAAAAAATTACTATGAGCACCTACCTAATACTTCGTAGGGCTCTGCGGGCAAAGATGGCAATTTATAATACTGGCTTAGTTCTCGTTGAAATGGGTTTTGAAGTACCTTAGAGGCCATCTCTCTCAGATGATGAACTATAACAGCTCTGTTTTGCAGTTCGTGCCAACAAACATCTGTCTCTGTCAGGCAGAATTGTTTTCCTCCCGCATTTGCCACGATGGCGTTCTCAGACCATTAATATTCCTATACACCCGGGATGTTGTGATCCATGATTTTTCCGCTGAGTTCCATCACCTCTGTTATGTATGGATGTTGATGCCCATCGCTCTCCACCGATGAGCCCATTTTTGAAGTCAATAGAATCAGCCTTTTGACGTCACACTTGACTTTGCTTTCCATCATATTTTTACGGCTTTTGTAGGACTTTGTAGGGATATATGATAGAATACTTACGTCGGTAAGACATTTTGCATGCGTTGTCATGTTTCATGGTACAGTCGCTCAAAAAAATATCCGAACACTATGGTTGATTACAGAATTAAAAAAAAACACGAAGGTACACGAAGGTTGCCAGATCACTAATTTCTAAAAAAAATCATTGCCAGATATTTTTTCTGAATTCTGTAATCAATCATAGTGTTCGGATATTTTTTTCAGCGATTGTACTTCACTGACGAATACTAATTTCGCTAGCTAGTGTAAATCTGATATTTTTAACTTTAGTCATTAAGGACAAAATTGTATAAATCATTGAAAACCAATTACTTGCCCGTAGAAAATTTTTAACTGAATATTTAAAAAATATATATATACAAAGATGTGTGCGTGTTGTTTAAATATTATTATTAATAATAATAATCTAACCTTATTTGAGGTAATCGATTTCCAAACTTCCGAATTTTCGTCTTTTGTTCTTAACCAGTTGTTTCACTAAGAGAATAGCAAGGAATTTTGATTTCAGCAGTAAATTCACTAATTTATCTGTAAAGTTCCAAAGAAAGGGCTGTTTTAAATGCAATTACTCTAGTACAAGCATCATAAAAATAATTCCTTAAATATAGTTCTTAACGATATGTTAATAAATATTCTAGAAACAAAAATGTGAAAAATCTGTATATTCTTTTAATAGTTTCAAGAGTGAATTTAATTTCTATAGTGAATCCTAAGTAACTCAAAAACGGCAATAATCTTATTCTTTTTTCCTACATTTGTAGTGTGACCTAATGGCCAACAGATGGCAGCACCATACATGAAAAGTTCTGTAAGTGTCAACTGATGTATAAGTATTTTGAATCAAAGAATATTATCCAGATGATGTTGTGAATCGCGCAAAAGGCACCCACTAGCAAATAATCCAATAAAGAAAATTCGTTATAAGTTAAGACTAAAGGTTGAAAAGCTACTAAAGAAAGCTTCTGAAGTCTCTAGAACAGTGGTTCTCAACCTTTTATGCTTCACGTACCCCCTGGAAATGTGTATGTAACTGGCGTACCCCTTGCATATACTATAGTTATAGCATAACAGTGGGAATAAAATAAAACATATATATACACACATATATCTAGCGACTTTTGAACTCTCATGGCGTACCCCCAAAAATTTTACCGCGTACTCTACGTTGAGAACCCCTACTCTAGAATATGAAATTAAGTTATAGTGACAGCTGAGAATTCAGCTGCTATTGATACTAATCAACGTAGTATTATCTTAATTTATCATTATTAATTATCATAATGATTCTAGAAGAACCTTCTGATGCTCAATTCAAATTTTATTTTAAAACTAATAAAATGAGATCTTTCTATAAAGATTAGACTATTGATTAGTATTTAATCATTATTTTGCAAAACTTATTAATGTTCAGGGGGGACGGAAGGAAACTGAAGAGTTTTCAGCTATGAAACAAATGCTGAAGTTTAGAATAAAACTTTTGTTAATTATAAAGTCTAAAATTAACTCTAAACACTGGAATCAAATTAGAATTTGTAAAACTCACCCTTTCATGTGTTGTTTAATTTTCGATACTAATAACATTAGCATTTCATTTTATCCTAATGGAATTCAAAAGGTCAACAGTGTTACCTTTCTCAC
Source organism: Ryuthela nishihirai (assembly GCA_038380435.1). Taxonomy (NCBI): domain Eukaryota; kingdom Metazoa; phylum Arthropoda; class Arachnida; order Araneae; family Heptathelidae; genus Ryuthela; species Ryuthela nishihirai. The sequence continues at coordinate 38,610,118 of JAWZYU010000011.1, read as the reverse complement.
TAGCGAAATTCGAAAGGCCAACTGTCCCTCTGCTGACAAAATGGACTTGGAAAGGCAAATGATGTCTCATTCCTCTCCAACAGATTTGAAATAGTTGCATAGTACCCATTTTGCACCCACTGGCTTGGAAAAGTCAATAGTGTCTCGTTTCTAATCAATGTCTTGCAAAGACCGTAGGACAGAAAGAGTACTGTTTCCTTTCTTACCAAGGTCTTCAGAAGGTTAATAATGGTTATCCTTTTCTCACCAAAGAGCTTGAAAGGCCAAGATGACCATTTTCTCTAAAAGAATTTGGGAAAAAAAGTGATATTTTTTTTTTCTCAAACAGCGTGGAAAAGCCAAGGTCGTCTTTTTCTCACAAGGAGATGTTGAAGAAGTCAATGATTGTTTTCTTCTTACTGAAATTTTTTGGAAAGATCAACAGTAAAGCGTTTTTCAGCCGAGTGGTTAGCGTGCTTGGCTACTGATCAAAAAGATCTACCTTCAAGCCCCAGTTAAAGCATGGATATTTTTGTTATCTTTCTGCAGAGGTCTCACAGATCTTCTCTATGAACTATACATTGATGGGCTTCTGTAAGATGTCTATGATAGGCATCCCTCTTGAAGGCTAATTTTTTTTATACCCTTTTCCAACCAAAGGACTGGAAACACAATAGTGTTTCGTTTCTTGCTGGGGCCTTTGAAAGAGTCCCTTTCAATTGCAGCCATGGTCTTTTGAATAGGAAAGTCATAGTCATTTATTTTTAGAAATGCATTAACGATTATTTAGTTGATTTTTACTTTCGGATGCCTAATAGTTTCCTTGATGCTATATCACTATTACTTCTTAATATGTATGACATCTACATACATTAAAAAAAAATTAAATCCGTACCGTGTAAAACAGAGTCCACAATCGTGTAAACCGAAAATGGTTACATTTTCTTGACCGTGTAAATCGAGGGATCAATGTTCACACTAAATAGGAGGAGATCAAAAGAACCTTGATTGAATTCCCTTGATAAAATAATAAATTACCTCTCAAGCAGCTGCTTGCCGCAGAAGTCTGACAAGAGCTTGTCAGTTTAATAGGCCAAAGAGAATATTTGTGAAGAAGACGAGACTTCAGCAAAAAGACTTTTCTCTATAGAAAAGAAACATCCAGACCTTATCAGAAACTCGAACCCAAGTCAACTTGATCAGCAGCCAATAAAAAATGTTATTTGTTTCGTATTAATAATAGTAAATGTGGTAGTGCATTAAGAATGCCAATTGAGTAAAGGAGATTTGAAAAATTGGATCTGATCCATGTGCTTCAACATTAGCCCTTAATGACAAAGAAATAATTCGCTCGTTCAGCTTCACGTAGTTCTCACGTATTAGAAGCTTTTTACAATTACAGCTTAAGATATGTTCTGCGATGCATCCAGTAGAGCCAAAGTACTTGATTATCCTGGAATGTATAAATATTTCCTGGGCTTTTTCGAATAACTAGTGGCAATATGCTTCATACAAATTTTCGGTGAAAAGATTATGATCCTCATATTACCCATTTGTCCATACTCACTAGAATATAATTTAATATGAACATTTAAAATGATAAGCTCTAAACTAGGGATAGGAAACCTTTTCTCATTGGCGGATCAGATGAAAATGTTTCAGAGTGTCGCGGACCAGAACCTTACCTATGACCTTAAACCCTTTAAACTTACCCCCCCCCCTCCCCCGTCCAATGCCCTCAGTAGACAATATGAGTAAGCAATTAAATTTTCACATGTACCTATTTATATCAGAAAGGTACGTTGAAAGTAAACAGCATATTTAGATAAAAATGAAACGCATTTCAATATAAATTAACATCGATTCTGTAAACAAATATCAATAATTAAGCTGTGTTAGAAACATCGGTACGTTCATCAAAAGCCAAAGAAAAATATTCAAATTTAGATGCAAGTTCTGTAAAAGGCATTTGCTATATTGGCAGCAGCTTCGTCGATACACCTGACTATGATTCTGTGGTACGACCTTCGTGTACAGTATACGAAGGTTGCTAGCTCACTAATTTCTAAAAAATCGTTACCAGATATTTTTCCTGAATTCTGTAATCAACCATAGTGTTCGGATATTTTTGAGAGACTGTACTCTTTGCAAATTCGCCATCAGAATAATTTTTGCAATATTTGTTAATTTCCTTAGTAATAACAAAATTTGCACGCACAATGGCATCGCAGTCTTGAGACCTTCAGGTATTTTTTTTTGCTTTTCGTGTCTAATGCAGCCAGAAATATCCCAAATATTCCTTTTCTATGTTAGCCTTGATAATCTTCATAATTAGAATGTTTACCAATGCAGTGTCTATTTGAGTGACAGCTGAGCTCTTTAATCGACAGCTGAAAAATGCATTCAGAAAACCCGATCTACCGTTATGAGCAAAGTCTGTCACGTGGGTCGATGTCGTCTTAAATTTAGACAATTACAGAACACTTTCAAAAACAGTGTAAAGGTTAAGTTAATTGTCAAAGAAAGATAAATTGTTATTCCTCAAATTACTTCAAGAATAAGAGATAACAAATTTAATAATTTGCTCGATAATATTCGAGGGCCATGGGTTGCCCATGGATGCGCTAAACAATATAAATAAATAAAATAAATAAATAAATACCCCCTCAAGCAGCTGCTTGCCACAGAGGTCTGACAGGAGCCTGTCAGTTTATATGACACAGTACAAGGTCTATGAGGATGTGCAGACAATTTTTTTAACTTTATAAGTAGAAAACAGAATTTTTCTCAATTAAATTTGACATTTATATTGCATTTAGTACTGGAAAATTTTTATATAATGAATAAATGGCTATTTAATGTCTTTCAAATGAATAAAAAATAAAAATACCCTCTCAAGCAGCTGCTTGCCACAGAGGTCTGACATTTGCCCTGATCTAGTTTAATACTAGATTACGTCATAGTAGAAGGTCTGTGAGGATGGCGAGACCTCAGCAGAAAGACAGCACAAACATGTATGCCTTAACCTGGCCTGAGGGCGCAAAAATTATTCTGATGGCGAATTTGCAAAGAGTACAGTTTCTCAAAAAAATCCGAATATTATGGTTGATTGCAGAATTCAGGAAAAATATCCGGTAACGATTTTTTTTAGAAATTAGTGAGCTAGCAACCTTCGTATACTGTACACGTCCCTTATAACCAGCATCACTCGCCCATGACTCCCTCACTTTTTAGTGACAGAATTTAATCTCGAATGAATAGCAAACTCAGTGCTTTAAAGTATTTCTTCTTGCCTTGCCGAATTAGTGTTGATAACGTTAAAATGTCAGATTACGTTTTCCATTTATCCGCTATCTGTTATAGAATATTCAAAATAATAGTTATTCTAACTGTCGATAGATGGCACCACTATAAAAAAACTATAAAAAAGATGAGCAGATTTTTTGATACATGGTAACAAATATTTCCATTCGCATTTTCCGAATCCGCCATATTTTTTATGATCATTATTTATTCAAGCAATTTACATAGTGTGCATATTTTAAACATGGTGACCCAAACTATGAGCTTACATGCATTCTTTTCAATTTCCAGGGTTAGAGGGCGCTAAAGTTTGAAAACGACTGATGATCCTAAATAGTAAGAGGTTGGCAAACGGAGTGGAGAGACGCCATGTTTGTGCTCTTTAATATCATGAATGGGTTTGGATTGGGTTGGGTTGGGTTGTTTTACCTCTGAGCGGCACTTTTTTGCACACCATGGGCTAAATGGCTAGGTCACATGAACCCCGAAGGCTCAGAGAAGGTTGGGGGAGGGGATCCACTGGAACAGCTGTTGGGAGACAGATGGTAGCCTCCCGTCAAGGCCATCCAGCGTGTTCTTTAATGTGCACAGGGTATGGCTCTCCCGCACACGGGACCACGGCTTAACGTCCCATCCAACGAACGGCGGCCTTTCCAAGCCCATCGGTGTCCCCTACTGACCATGGGCAGGGCGGGGAATTTTTGTGGAGATAAATCTCAACGCTGACCCAGCTGGGACTCGAACCTGGGAACTACAGATTACGAGCCGAATGGGTTTAGAAGGATTGATTATCTTGCCTCTCTATTTCTCATATGGGAAGGAAGAAAATAGACTTAGTAGCTTTTCCGGAATAATATTTTACTACTCTAAGAAATTCGAATTGAAATATATCCCTTACCCTTAAGGTCACACAGCTCAAACATGGCACCCATGGAAGCCATTTGCCAACCTCTCCTTATATAAGACCACTAAAAATGACAAGCTTTATGCTGTTTCAAAATGATTATTGTACAATCTTGGCCATTTGTTGTTCTGGTTAATACTCAAATTTATATAAACTTTTGTGTCCCATTCGACGATGAGATTGGTCTACAGTGAAAATCCCGGCTACAGTTATTCGAAAGGTGCATGCCGGATTAGCGCATTATGGGTAGTCACAGGGGATATTACGAGACTGCGCAGTTGATACTTCGAAAGTTCTCGTGAATCATAGGGCAAATGACAGTTTATTGCAAAGAAGACACTCCTTGGTTTATTGATAGGTCGTTGTCCTATCATCTATGAGAACTGCAGAAGTCAACTGCGGTCTCAGTCTCCCCAATTGTCACCCATACTAAACTATTAATAAATAATCCAGTCAAAAAACAATCAATTAATTTCGCTAATTTTTTTAGGTGTTGTACGTTTGTACTTGGCAGTTATTTCTTTAGGTTTCCAACGAGTATCATTGATAAACTCTTTGCTAAAGTAATAACAGCAATCCAAATACTTAAAATCTCGGGTATTTGCACAAATAAATTATAATGGTTCAGGTCTTAAGTCTGCAGCCTGCTAGTCATCAATAGCCAGATTTATGACGAAACTGACCTTAGAATAACTTAAAAGATAAATTTTTAAAGCAATGGCCTTTGAGAAAAGAGCAAAAGCTTATTTCCTTGTGAGAGCCGATTGCCAGGTCAATTGGTGTCATATCATTTACATTAAACTCTTAAGCCTTTCAAAGCTCACAGTTCGTTCTCTTTGACGACAGCTACAGTGGCTTTTTCTCCAAGCAAATGAAAGTCTAGAGGCGTCTCAAATTCGCTTTTGCGACATCGAAACTACAATTGCAAATGTGCATTCATCTTGGCAAAAGATTGATGTCGGACGTTGCTGAACCCATGTGCGAAATCGATTGCTAGAATCGCTGACCAACACCTGGTTTTGCGCAGTAACTGTAGGCATTCCTAAGGAGCCGAAAGTTCTGATTTATTTGAAAGTAATTTTCACTTAAATTATTTCAAGCTTAAAAAATGGAAGTTTGGTGAATAATTCTGAATGCACATTGATTTATAACAATAGAGTGAAAAACATTCAATAACAGGAAAGTCGTTCAGTTAATCGTTATAACCGTGCAGTAATAAAATAATTGGCCTACTCTTCTTCGCAAGAAAGTGAGAAATATATTTTTTCCTTCCAGAAGGATGATTGTTGTTCGAATATTAACCAGTTAGTCAAAAATTCTCGATCATTCCATTGTTCTCCATCTTTCCATTGGTGCTTTTATCATGAGGAGAATTTAGGAAGAATCCTGTGGGCCAAGACTTTCTTCCTGGGTTTCGTCTCTACATGGATCCTTCTCATCTGGCCTGCAATCATTTTTAAATAATAACATGTTGATCTTAGAGAAACAGATTGCCAATCATCACTCGTTTCCCCACCAATTGGTTTCCACATTAACAATCTCCATATCTTGTTATGTATTTCGATATCTAACGGTGTGTAATTTGTTACATTAAATATTTGCGAACTCGTGGTTAGTTTCATTACTAATGTCACCTAAATATTTCTCATATTTGCAAAGCCGGATTAAATAATTGGACCCCAAGTTCCAAATGAGGATCCTCTATCCCGCTAGGGGCGGGGGTGGCTCAGTCGGTAGCGCGCCAGGCTCGTTATCTGTAGTTCCCAGGTTCGAGTCCCAGCTGGGTCAGCGTTGAGATTTATCTCCGCAAAATTCCCCACCCTGCCCACGGTCAGTAGGGGACACCGATGGGCTTGGAAAGGCCGCCGTCCGTCGGATGGGACGTTAAGCCGTGGCCCCGTATGCGGGAGAGCCATACCCTGTGCACGTTAAAGAACACGCTGGATGGCCTTGACGGGAGGCTACCATCTGTCTCCCAACAGCTGTTCCAGTGGGTCCCCTCCCCCAACCTTCTCTGAGCCTTCGGGGTCCATGTGACCTGGCCATTTAGCCCATGGTGTGCAAAAAAGTGCCGCTCAGAGGTAAAACAACAGAACCCATCTATCCCGCTAAATTGAAATATAGTGAAAAGTGTGCTAATTTATGTAAACATAGTCGATTAAGCAATTAAAAATTCCAACAGAATACCTTAAAAAAATCATACCGAGGGCCCTGCAACCATGGATCCACCTTTAACTCTTTGCAGTCCAAATTTTTTTTCCGAATTCGGAGCTACAAGAAGATGGCGCCAGCTTACGACAAATGCATATAACTGTAGCAGGTTGGGTTGTTTCACCTCTGAGCGGCACTTTTTTGCACACCATGGGCTAAATGACCAGGTCACAAGGACCCCGAGGGCTCAGAGAAGGTTGGGGGAGGGGACCCACTGGAACAGCTGTTGGGAGACAGATGGTAGCCTCCCGTCAAGGCCATCCAGCGTGTTCTTTAACGTGCACAGGGTATGTGCTCTCCCGCACACGGGGCCACGGCTTAACGTCCCATCCGAAGGAAGGCAGCCTCTTCAAGCTCATCGGTGTCCCCTACTGACCGTGGGCAGGGCGGGGAATTTTGCGGAGATAAATCTCAAAGCTGACCCAGCTGGGACTCGAACCTGGGAACTGCAGATTACGAGCCTGGCAGGCTACCGACTGAGCCTCCCCCCAGCATTACAAGGTGTCGAACTCAGCTCGACGCTAGCCTTACTGCAAGCGCTAGGGCTGTCGAGTCTGACTCGACGTTGGACTTGTAAGGGTTAATCCGGCTCTGCATCTTTATCTTCTTTTCATTTGTCTCAGCAGATGAGAATGTCTGTGAAGCGCAGTAATCGAACCAAAGGAAGTGAATCAAGCAACTTCAGTGAATTCCCGGAGAAGTTCTTCCGATCCTCCTGAAAGTATTATCACTCACATAACACACCACATAAACTGTGCTTCGTATGGAAGAGCGAAAAACCTGCTGGTGACGACACACTTCTCTCTTACCACTTGGGATCTGTAGATCACACGCGACTGATGCAGCATCCGCAGCACATGAGGATCCTGATTAACCTACATCCCACATTTTCATCCGCAGACAATGCCACGCGAGTCAAGATAAAACACCGCAAGGTAAAGGAACTTTATGAAGATGGGGAAGAAAACAAGTTACAACTGAGGTTCATAAATCGAAGTGCTAAAATGCACTAAGAATGTTACAGACTGCGAATTCAATGAAGACAAAGGGTTATTAACCCAATTATGGTGTATTGGCTTAGAATGAAGGTAAATTTACTCATTAAACACAGAGTGTTGCTGGTCATTAAATGCTTATTTATTAAGAAATGGGATAATTGAAACAGGACTCTGATGTTATGTCAATGGGAGACTGAATTCTGCATTCAATAGATTGTAAATGAAATTTATTATATGAAATGTACCCCAGGGGTTATGTGGGAAAAGCTTTGGCAATCTGTATCTATGAAGAATTCGGATCTAGCCGAGTGGTTAGCGCGCTTGGCTGCTGATCTACGGGACCTGGGTTCGAGCACCGGGTAAGGCATGGATGTTCGTGTTGTTTTCTGCTGAGGTCCTGCCATCCTCTCAGATCTTTTACTGTGGCATATAAACTGACAGGCTCCTGTCAGACCTCTGTGGCAAGCAGCTGCTTGAGGGGGTATTTATTTTTTATTATTTATCAGTCAAACCAATAATAATCTTAAACCTATCATGAAGCAGAAAGAGGCCTCTCTAATTCTATATATTATAGTTCTCAGTAAAAAGTTCATCTTACACCTAAATTATAAAAAAAAAAGAAATAAATACCCCCTCAAGCAGCTGCTTGCCACAGAGGTTTGACAGGAGCCTGTCAGTTTATATGCCAAAGTATAAAAGAGAGGATGGCAAGACCTCAGCAGAAAAACGATACAGGTCTCGTAGATCAGTCGCGTTAACCACTCGGCCACGAGAAACATATTAAAGTCTAAATAAGAGCTGAACTCAATCAGCAATATTCTTTTTAAAAATCTACTACTGTTCTAAATTTGTCAATTCTCAAGAACATTCTTAGATAATGTATCTGAAGAATTTTCTATGGTATGTGCTTCAAGACTAAGTTGTTAAATTTAATGTATTTGTGTCATTTAGATTCTGAATGACCTTAATTTTAGACCATTTTTGTCAATTTTATAGTCCTAAGATGGTTAATCATAATCCCACCCAATATTTTTCTTAATTTGCGACATATAGAACAGAGACTTAGATTGCGACATATAGATCCTAGAAGTTACTCCTAACTTCTACAGGCCTTCTCAAACAAGGACATGTCCTATTAAGATCGAAGTCACTTGACACTGCATCAGTTAGAGCTAACACAGAACACAAAGTTTGCCTTGCTGGAACAGTGGTTAGCTCCCTAACCACTATGCCAGTTAAGTGGAAAATATCCTAAAACTTTAATTGTAGTCCTCAATCCAGGGGAGTAACTAATGTAGGAGGAAAGAGTGACTGCTGGGGGTCAGGGCCCCAGGTCTATAGGTGTGTTAGGGTCCAGGCCCAGATCTATAGGTATGCACAAATTCTATAAAAAAAAATTCTATAGGACCCAGGTCTATAGGTATGCACAAAGGTCAAAATATTAACGGGTCAAACCTATACAATATAGTTATCGTTACATATACAGTATATACATATTATTTTACGATTGCAGTTTACAAGTTTGACGATGTATTTATATATCGTTTCACATCAAATAGATCTAATGAAATATACACAGTCATATCAGAATAATATGACCACCTACCTAGGTTCAATCCTTCTCATCTGTCTCCTAATAGTTGTCCAGTGATCCTCTTCTCCCTATCTTCTCTGAGTCCTCGAGTCCTTGTAATATGGCCATTTAGCCCATTATGGGCAAAAAAATTGCCGCTCAGAGATGAAACAACCCAAATCTTTTACTAACTTGCATCTAGGCCCTAACAAATTTCGTTACGCCCCGTGGATCATGTCATATTCATCAGAAACGACCTATTATTCTTCCAGTTCTATTTCAGAATTGTCGTCAAAGACGACACGTCGTAAATTCTTTACTTTCAGCAGCCATACATGGTTCCAAGTAGGGATCTGCATTGCACTATTCAGGCAGGACATAGAGGTGGGGTGGGGAAAGAGGGGGTGAAAAGGGGAATGCACCTGCACCCCTTCGTACACTTTTAAAGAAATGTTTTATTACTCACCTGTAAAACGATACGAGAAATGTTAATGATGTACTGCATTGAAATGCAGTTCATCTCATTTTAAGTGTATTATCAATTTCAATTATTTGCGATACTTTTAAGAAAAGACAAGCTTGACCTGACTGCTTAAAAAACCCGAGAAACTCTGATGCGTTCTGATTCGACTAATTCACGGATTTTAGCCTTTTCATATCTTTTCATTCCTTTCTCATATATCAGAAGGCATAAATTTATTAGGGCAGAATATTTTAACGCATTGTAATGGTTAGCCGAACTTTGCGAAAAGCCTTTAGAAAAAAAAATTCTTAATGAACCGCAGGAAAAATTCCATATTTTAAAAACAAAAACATACATTCCTGATGAGTATAGAATCGGAAAAAAATATAATTTTAAAGAATCAAAAAAAATCTTGTTTGAAAAACAAAAATATACATTTTTAATTAGTACCATGAATTGGTAAAATCGTTTTTCTTATGCGCCTGAAAATATTTGGTAGAATGTGCCAGATTCAGTATTTTGATGATTTGTGTTCTGAGCAAGTTCAAGTTCTTTGCAATGAGCTGCGGTTGGGTTGTTTTTACCTCTGAGCGGCACTTTTTTGCACACCATGGGCTAAATGGCCAGGTCACATGGACCCCGAAGTCTCAGAGAAGGTTGGGGGAGGGGACCCACTGGAACAGCGGTTGGGAGACAGATGGTAGCCTCCCGTCAAGGCCATCCAGCGTGTTCTTTAACGTGCACAGGGTATGGCTCTCCCACACACGGGGCCACGGCTTAACGTCCCATCCGACGGACGGCGGCCTTTCTAAGCCCATCGGTGTCCCCTACTGACCGTGGACAGGGCGGGGAATTTTGCGGTGATAAATCGCAACGCTGACCCAGCTGGGATTCGAAACTGGGAACTACAGATTACGAGCCTGGAGCGCCACCGACTGAGCCACCCCCGCCCCATGAGCTGCGGTTGACCATATCTGGTATAGAAATATGGAATTCATATCATCATCATCATCTAAGAAAATTCTTTGTTTTGTAATGCAATATAGAGAGAGTTTTAATTGTCAGTTGCATTAAATTTTCTCTCATTAAATAAATCAAATATGTCCATATTATTATTAATCTATATGGCAACGAATAGCCATTAAAAACATTAACACGTTTATGCGAATGTTCAAAATTCCTCCACATTTCTAAATGCTTCGGGTAATAGCGAAATGTAAATTGATCGATTAGACTAGAAGTGGTATTCCAAAGAGCCAGCTGGCAGCCAGGTAACAAAAGAAACAACCCACCTGAATCATTTACGTTGCATATTATTCATAACACTTCCTTCTATTAGCCTTTTAATTTAAAAGACTTTAAAATGGTCTGTGCTGTCAGTTTCTCGTGCTGACGTCTTATCTTCCTTATCTTTACGGTTCACTAGTCAGATTAGTGGTAAACGTTTTCGTTCGTGAGTCCACACACACAAAAAATAACTTGCCTGCCTACAATCTGGGCAGTGATAAATATTCGCTCGTTTCAGGTCAGCCATGACTTCAAGAAGCAAGGAAATCAGAAACAAAAGACACAGCACACATGCTTGCTTAATTAATGATCTCGGAATTCTTCAATTCTGCTTTAAAACTTAATTCGCCCTCATTTACAAAGAATTGCACGAAAAGTGATCAAATTGGGGTCAGAATGGGCCTACTTCTTTTCTCATTGACTAATGCGTTTTCTCTCAACAAGAGTTGTAACTGCAGGAGTAACAAATGGGACAAGTTATGGATAAGTTTAAGTTTGCAGTCAACTTGAATGGCTTGTTCCTGTTGTAAGAGATACTTATCATGTCCAAAATCGTTTTACGCGTAACTCGGTGACATTAAAGAAATAAAATTTTATTTTTGTTGCAGTTATTTTTTATTTTTATTTATTTATTTTTTTTTCAAAAAAAATATAACGAAAACAAGACTAGTTTATCGAAGAATTGTGCTTTGGCGAATGATTCGTAAAAAATTCGGGTCAACCACTTTTCAGTTTATGTAGAACATAACAGGTAACCTTTCACAACCACTTTCAGCTCATGGAGAATATAACGGGTAACTTTTTAAATCATTTTCAGCCCTAGGAGAATATAACAGTTAACCTTCGCCATTGACAACGAACAGTATAATACAAACGTTAACAGTTCACAAAAAAAAACCTCACTTTGTACTTTTCTAATTTTTTTCCTGTAATCAATCATCAGCCTCTAATGCTACGTCCTCTAATATTATGCACATAACATTAGAGGTAATATTATGCATATAACATTAGAGGTAATATTATGCATATAACATTAGAGGTAATATTATGCACATAACATTAGAGGTTGATGACTGATGTTTGATGATTGACAGATTGACGTTTTATGTTTGAATGCAGTGTGTCATATCTCTTACTTGATTCATTCCTTTTGAATAATAATAATGCCGATGTGGTTTTATTATTTCAATCATGTAGAGTAGTAGTGACAGCTTTCAAATTATTACTTTAACATTTCCTAGCGATTGTTGAATTTCCTGTGCCATAAGAAGATGTCTTGTTATATGTTTCTCTAGTTACTGAGAGTCACTCTTGTAAACAGATGTGTAATTGTTGTCTATTGGAGATTCAGGAACGGTCAACGGAAATGTCCAGTGATGTTGGCTGAAGCAACATGGCTGAGTTTTGCAGCTGAAGGAAAATAGCTCCGAACCTACATAGGTAACGCACAGCGATTAATATATTTTTTGAGGTTGGGCATTGGCAGACGCACAGTATTGCGAAACGCAACTGACAAAATTAATAACTGTCATAAAAATTGGCCGTTTGCCATGAAATGTGGAATAATAATTTCTTATGTATATACAGGGTGATTCAGAATTCATCATCAATATTTGGTGGGGAGGTAGGTAATAAGAAACGAAGGAGATTTCACATAGGAAAGCATGGGCGCATATGCCATGTAGTAGGGCAAAATGACCCCAGTTCAATGATGGAAAGAACACATAAGAAGGAAGTGGTAAGGAAAAAACATTTATTATCTTACATGTAACATTTCTTTGCATTGGTTGTACAGACTTACAAGAGGTGCTCGAACTGCCGACCATGTGCTAGAATGCATGACTCACAACGGCGTTGCATGGACAGCCGGACCCTGTGGAAGATGCCTGGCATTTCCCGGATGTTTGAGGCAGCAACTGATATGCGTGCTACAAGATCCATAGCACTATCAACAGGGGTCTCGTACACCATGTTTTTCATAGCACCCCATACAAAGAAATCGATTGGAGATAAATCCGGTGAACGTGGTGGCCAAGAAACCGGTCCACCGCGGCCAATCCATTGACCATCAAACTGTCTGCGTAGGTAAGCACGCACAGCATTTGCGAAATGTGCAGGAGCGCCGTCATGCTGGAACCACATTCGCCGGAGACTACCATCAGGAACCCCGTTCAGAAGATCCGGTAACGCAGTCTGAAGAAATGTTAGGTACTTGGCACCGTGCAAACGGGATGGTAGTAAATACGGGCCCAACAAACAGTCACCGACAATCCCAGTCCACACATTGACAGCAAAACGTTATTGCGCAGCTCCAGGTCTTGTACCGTGTGGGTTCTGATGAGCCCACACATGCCAATTGTGTGTGTTGAAGACACCCTCTCGAGTGAACAACGCCTCATCGGTGAAAAGAACATACGTTGGGAAATTGGGATCAACGGCTGTTCTCTGCATGAACAACTGACAAAAAATAACACGCTTGGGATGGTCGTCTGCTGCCAATAATTGCACTCTTTGCAGATGAAACGGATGTAACCCTTCATCGTGTAATATCCGCCACGCTGTTGCTTGCGAAATTCCAAACTGCCTAGCCATACCTCGTGTGCTAGCACCAGGTTGTTCCTCGATTTCCTGTAGGACAGCTTCCTCTACTGCTACTATCCGTGCCGATCTGTGCCTCCCTCGATTAACATTACTAGCAGCAAACGATCCTGTTTCACGCAGTTGGCGATGAATACGTGAAAACATTTGATGCTGTGGCACACGGCGGTTTGGGAAGCGCGCTGCATACAATTGCCTGGCTCGAAGACATCTTTCTCCTGCCGCACCGTAAGTTACATGCATATCTGCACATTCATTCCACGTATACCGGTTCATGTTACTTCTGCAAATTCACCTTGTCAAATGACAACTGACTGCACGCGTCAAACAGCTGTGCTTCTGTATGAGAGGTGTGTACACACAGCGCCCTCTACACCACCATGCGTTCGTCTGCCCCCATACTTTCCTATGTGAAATCTCTTTCTTTTCTTATTCCCTTCCTCCCCACTAAATATTGATGATGAATTCTGAATCACCCTGTATTTCTAACACATTTGAAAATGGTGGGAATATACTGGATATTTGGAAAATGAATGGCAACTGAATTTCGAGTGCTAATGATATTTAATGGAGAAATATGGAGGATAATTTATCAAAATGGTATAGTTGAAAAAAAAACGATCATTCCGAAATTTGTGATATTGATGGATAGGGTATATGCCCATACCATATTTAAAAATGGCAGAAATATATTAGACCTTTGTCAAATAAACATATTAAGAACTTAAAGGGCTAATACTATTAAATGGGAGAAATTAAAGGAGAATATTTTTAAAGGTATATTTGAAATGCAAAATATTTTATCATTTTGAAATTTCGAATATTAATTACTGATATATAAAGTTATAACGTATTTGAAAATGGTGGAAATATACTAATGTTTGTCAAATGACTGCCATATGCACTTCAAACGCTAAAGATATTCAATGGGAAAATTTAAAATATGAATTCTATACAGTACAACTGAACAAAAAACAAAAAAAAATATCATGCTAAAATTTCAAATGAAAATTTCTGGTGATTCATTAGTTACGCATTTTAAAATAGTCTCCCTTGTCTTGGAAGAATGGATCTTGATTTATGACTCGGATAACTTATTGCAGCAGTAAGGCTTTTTTTCTGCGGAGAGTTGGGTTTTAATATTTATAAACTCCATTTAGTTAGAGTACAAAGTGTTAAATTTCTAAGATAATGAGGAAAAGTATGACTACAAAAGAGACATAAAGAAACAAGCCTGAGAAATCCATAAAAAAACATTAGCATTTCCAACCATTTAATTCTGTAAACAAAGATTTAATAATTGTGTGGAGCGTTTGTTCTAAATTTATTTTTAAAACTTTAAAACGGACTCTAAGCCGTACATAGTTTCCGTTACCAGAATTCTTTAAATATTTAATGAACATTGCTAAACACCCAGATTCCCACAGATCTCATTTATATATTTAACTCGTCTGACAGATTTTCCCGCAAAAAACTGTTGTAGTTCAATTACAATCTTGCCTTATCATTGATATAACGAGGGGCTTGACTTATAAATAGAATTTGAACTATGAGTAGCTGATATTTTACAGATTACAAAGGTTGCAGTCTGATAAGTAGCCTAATACTAAATTTAGCTTAGGAATCGTCTCGAATTTTTACAGCTTTTCACTTTACAAGAAATGTTACGTCTTTTCGAAATATCAGAAAAATATGACGAAAAACAATTCGGAATCTTTCATAATAATTTCGTATACAAAGATATCGAAAATAATCACGAAAAATGGCTGTTTTTTGGTCAGGAAAAAAGGCATTTTTCAATATCTCAACTTTAGGAGTAAAAATAATAAGGTTTATTGCATTTAAAAATAAAAGAAACAGGAGTTTCATTTACACTGGACAATTAGCATCAATATGAGATACAATTTGTGTAATCCTAAAAGAGTCGATTTTCGACTTCTGACAAAATATTTTTCCTTTTTTCAACAAAGTGCGCCTTACCCGATGATCATAAGTGAGGAAGAAAAGAGATTGAAGTGAACTTTCGAAAGGAAAAGTAACGTTTTCTCATAGTGAAAAAGAGGCCGGTAGAGATCTCCTCTCTCCTCCTGTAATAGGACCAGAGGTGACCTATTCAAGAGATCATAAGTTCATCTCAGAACAGGGTGGGTTGTTTTAACTCTGAGCGGCACTTTTTGGCACACCATGGGCAAAATGGCCAAGTCACATGGACCCCGAAGTCTCAGAGAAGGTTGGGGAAGGAGACCCACTGGAACAGCTGTTGGGAAACAGATGGTAGCCTCCCGTCAAGGCCATCCAGCGTGTTCTTTAAAGTGAAGACAGGGTATGGCTCTCCCGAACACGGAACCATGGCTTAACGTCCCATCCGACGGACGGCAACCTTTCAAGCCCATCGGTGTTCCCTACTGACCGTGACAGGGCGGGGAATATTGCGGAGATAAATCTCAACGCTGACCCAGCTGGGACTCGAACCTGGGAACTACAGATTACGAGCCTGGCGCGCTACCGACTGTCACCCCCGCCCTCTCTGAGCAGAATCAATGATTTGATCTGAGTTCGCAGCTGAAGGCCACCAAATTCTGGCGTCTCTCGAAATAGGTGGGTAGAGAAGAAGTTCACCTCGACTACTAGATTAAATCGCATCGTTGGTAGTTTTCAAATAAGATATATTTTTCCGAAGCACTGTAGCGAACGTTGGAAACACTTCCAAAGACCATAATATTAAAGCTTGTGCACTTCTCAATAATTCCGTACTTGAGTCTTTAAAAATAAATAAAAAAAAGATATTGATCGATTCTCCAAACTGTTGGTTCCAAAGTTCGCCACCTTTTTTGATGGATCTTTGTTTTTTCACAAGAATCGGATTAATAATCCGCAGAGCTGAGACATCGATTCCTTCAATCGATTCCCTCAACTGCGACATCAATCGTTCATTAGTAAGGGTAGGAGGGAGATGACATAATATTTTCCACGGTGTGAGATGTGCTCACCCAGAACCGCATGAGATAACAAGTGAGTGGGAGACTCCATAACTATTTAAAATATGCGAAGAAGTTGAAAAAATAAAGAGCTCAAAGTAAGAGTTAGAATTCACAAATCTAAGGACATCGCAAATTTCTAGTTGGAAACAGTAGGTTTAATACAGAGCAGGTTGAAATTTTCTTGGATATCTTGAATGATATATGCGTATCCAGATAAAAATGTACTGCATAACCTGCAGCCATATTGGGCACGTCTCCTTATCGTTATCACTCTTCTTTCATCTCTTATGAAGGATTACTGAAGGTAAATATATTGTAGGTAAATATATAAGGTTATCATTCTTGGCTGCGGATCAAAGGAATCTGGGTTTGATCCCAGGATAAAGCATCGATGTTCTCTCTTTTCTCACGAACCTTCTTTACAGTTTTAACACATTCAAATTATCTTCTCAGTTATTTCAGACAAGTAGCTGCTTGACAGGCAATTTATTATTATTATTTCCTGACCGATTATGTACAAGGGTATGTCAAAAAATAAGGACCCCAGTTTGTTCCTCTCCAAACTAACAAATGGAATTGGAATTGAACTGTGCAAGGCCGGACTTTAACCTTCTGAGGCCTTAAGCTAGTGCAAGTTTAAGAGGCCTAAGCTACAATAAGTATAAGAGACCCCAAAATTTCGAAAGTCGAAATAAGTTAATATTTATTATTCTGACTGAAAGGAACATTAAAAAATAAATATGAAATTGATGTGGTGAAAACATTATACTAGCATTCGTATACAATAAATACTATGTAAAGCTGAGATCAACAGTGTTTGAACAATAGAATAATTTAAATATAAAAAATAATTTTGCTACACAGTAAACTTTAAATTTTTGAGGCCTCTCATTTCCTGAGGCCCTAAGCTATAGCCTTGTTAGCTTACGCATAAGTCCAGATCTGGAACTGTGCTACCACCTTATGCTAGTACCAAATAGTGGGGGCGGGGGTGGCTCCAGTCGGTAGCGCGCCAGGCTCGTAATCTGTAGTTCCCAGGTTCGAGTCCCAGCTGGGTCAGCGTTGAGATTTATCTCCGCAAAATTCCCCGCCCTGCCCACAGTCAGTAGGGGACACCGATGGGCTTGGAAAGGCCGCCGTCCGTCGGATGGGACGTTAAGCCGTGGCCACGTGTGCGGGAGAGCCATACCCTGTGCACGTTAAAGAACACGCTGGATGGCCTTGACGGGAGGCTGTCATCTGTCTCCCAACCGCTGTTCCAGTGGGTCCCCTCCCCCAACCTTCTCTGAGACTTCGGGGTCCATGTGACCTGGCCATTTAGCCCATGGTGTGCAAAAAAGTGCCGCTCAGAGGTAAAAACAACCCAACCGCAGCTCATTGCAAAGAACTTGAACTTGCTCAGAACACAAATCATCAAAATACTGAATCTGGCACATTCTACCAAATATTTTCAGGCGAATAAGAAAAACGATTTTACCAATTCATGGTACTAATTAAAAATGTATATTTTTGTTTTTCAAACAAGATATTTTTTTGATTCTTTAAAATTATATTTTTTTCCGATTCTATACTCATCAAGAATGTATGTTTTCGTTTTTAAAATAGGGAATTTTTCCTGCGGTTCATTAAGAATTTTTTTTATAAAGGCTTTTCGCAAAGTTCGGCTAACCATTACAATAAAAGCTAAAATTAAAATACCCCCTCAAGCAGCTGCTTGCCACAGAGGTCTGACAGGAGCCTGTCAGTTTATATGCCATTGTAGAAGATCTGAATGCGTTAAAATATTCTGCGCTAATAAATTTATGCCTTCTGACAACAGCTATTCCAGTGGGTCCCCCCCGCCTAACCTTCTCTGAGCCTTCGGGGTCCATGTGACCTGTCCATTTAGCCCATGGTGTGCCAAAAAGTGCCGCTCAGAGGTAAAACAACCCAACCCAAACAACCAAATAGTGTTGCTAAGTGACAGCTGTCATTACTGCTATGCACCTATGCTGTGAGGTGCAGAATCGAAGAGGACATGGCGAAAGTACAGCACATGTATACGAAACTGGAGATCCTAGCAATAATTCAGTTTCTGTGAGCAAAGATGATCGATCCATCGAAAGCTTGTGGCTGTGAACGGCTCGTATTTCCTGTCAATGCAATATGGAAGAAAAATGGTGCTGTAAACTTTTCATATGACTGTAATTATTAATTTAATGGATGAGGATCTCCACACCCGACTATGGACAATTGTTCATCAACCACTATACAACCCAAAACCTGGAACCGTTAGATTTCCTCTTTGTTTAGGAAGCTGCAAAAGCATACTCGAGGACGATGTCTTCCATCGGGTGACGTCATCAAAGAGAAAGTCACGAAAGAACTTCAAAGGTAGGACGCGTCTTTCTATAGGCATGGCTTCGATGAAACGATCGACCGTTGCGACAAATATCTCAAGTCTGGTGACTACGTGAAAGTATAAAACACCTGCGTGGGGAACATTTCCAGTATATTGTTTTCGGTATAATTGCTTTCCCTCTGCCGAAATTAAATAGGGAACTTATTTTCTGACTTACCCTCGTAAATAATAATGGGTAGACTGAATAAATGTAGTAATTATTGAGGCGTTTAAAATAATAATTACTCCTTCCGTAACTAAGTGTTTATAATTGTTGCGTAACAAATTTACCTGAGACCGAATAAAACTGTTAAAACCTTATGAATTTTTGCTGCCTCAGCCCGCCACAGCTCTCGGATTAACCCGCCTGACTACTGAACAAAGGAACCTGGATTCGAGCTTCAGATAAAGCATGGATGATTCCTGTTTGTGTTGTCTCTCTGTTGTTGTCTCACCTTTCTCACAGATCTTCTTTGTGACGTATTACATACTGACACACTTCCATCGAACCTCTGTGGCAAACGGCTACTTAACGGATAATTTATTTTCTTCCATTACGACCCCACATGCACATCATTCTTTAATTATTAAAGTGTATTTTTAATCCTAACTGCCGTCCCGTGGCCGAGTGGTTAGCACGCTTGGCTACTGATCTACGGGACCTGGGTTCGAGCCCCGGGTAAGGCATGGATGTATATGTTGTTTTTCTGCTGTGGTCCTGCCATCCTCTCAGATCTTTCACTTTGGCATATAAACTGACAGGCTCCTGTCAGACCTCTGTGGCAAGCAGCTGCTTGAGGGGGTATTTATTATTTATTTATTTTTAATACTTGAAATCCGAAGATACCTTCTAAAGCGAAACAAAATAACCTTTAGTAAAGCTCTTTTCCAACTTCGAGCATCATTCGGTTATCCATTATACCTCCTCTGCATTTGTCCATTGGTTAAGTCACAAATCGATTACAGAGTCATTAAGCTCAGTGCGACCTGAAAGGCACTCTCGGTTCTGTGTGTATAGGCTGCGTGAGAACGACGCATATCAACTAATTAATTGTGACACATTACACCGTCGAATGAATGAGATAATAGCGACATGCGATAACCTTACCAACAAAAAGAGGACGTTGCTTGTCTTGGCATATTAATTCACCTTTTGCAGCGTTGTCTTTGGGCAAGTAATTGGTACCATTGTCCAATTATCATTGATCGCACGCGACATTTAAATGCAAAAGACAAATTTAGAACTTGGGAGAGGAATGAAGATTCTTTTCTTCAATGAGCAGGGTGAGTGCCAAACATCGCTTGCTGAAGAACACGTTTATGTGCACGCTCAGATACACAATGTTATTTATATTTGTTACTTCCTAAACAACAACGCTATTGTTATTGTAACCACCGAAGGCCGCAGGTTACAAACAATGCCTTATCCGATTGTATTAATAGAATTTAATTGTCTGCTATCTTATTATCGCGAAGGCCAGCTGCAACAATTCGTTGTGAGTTCAAATATACAAATTTCCAGAGAATTACACACTAAACTGAAGTTTCCTAAAATATTACTAAATTAATGCGGTAAATTAATGTAAACGTTCGATAATATATATTAAATTATATATTATTTTTGTTTTCAGCGTTTAGTATTCCCTTTTTTTTATCAGGTACCAATGAACTTATTGATTTACATACTAAAATTAATGAAACAAAATTAATAATATATTTATTTGAAAATGCAAAATGAAGTTCACGAAACAGTGATAAAAATACATCGTCGAGTTGTAGCAAAAAGTTGGTAACTCAATTGGGTTTAGAAATTAAGTGCGTATGAGCATAAAACTGAATGATATTAGTGTAGGTAAAAGTTAAATGCATACAAAGAGCAGTTTAGTATATTTATATGCATTTCGCAACTATTTGCTGTGAAATATTGTTCCTTGGTAACTCCAATGGCAACTACAATAACCCAACAACAGACTCACTCGTACACTGAAGAGACAAAATTTCCTTGTTATGTCAAAAGAGAGTAAAAATTATAAGCTCAATGTGTTGTAGAATAATCTTTTAACGTAAAGTATAAAAATTTCACCAAATCGTTGGGAGATCTATTTTCAGGTATTGATTACAACGCAGAAATTGGAATTTTTGCCAACAGTCCACTCTTCCCACACATCCGACTGGTCTGTACAAGTTGCTGTTAATAGTTATTAATTAATTTACTACTAATAAAGTAGCTATTAATGTCATTGGAATTTCCTTTAAAAGATGGCTGAGCGGTTTTTGCTTTTTAAAAGATTCGATAAAAAAAAAGCCTATGAAGTATTTCAGGTCTTCTAATTTATGAAATGAGGATAATATTTAAATATTTAGCTACATCTTTTCGATATTAAAATGAGTAATAATATAAACCTGTGTCTGGAAATTAAGCTAAAGAAATACCGCAATTCTTTCTGTAGAAATTGCGGTGTTTTTTAGTTTAACAAATTCTACGATTTAAATTTTGGTTCAAACGGTTTGGTAAGGCACAAAACGTTAAAATTCAGTGTAAGACGCACAAGAAACAAACATTGGTTATATATCTTCTACATAGCCAATCTATCAGAAAATATAAGAATTGCCACTTTTTTTATTACTTCAAAGCAAGCAGTGGGAAGCGGAAGGGGCTAGGTCGATTGCGCCAAGCTCCAATCTAATCGTTGATTGGAGCTTGACTTGGTGCAATCGCTGAGCATTGCGCCAAGCGCCAAGCCGAGCGATTGCACCAAGCTCGTAATCTTCAATTCCCAGGTTCGAGCCCCTCCTGGGCCAGCGTTGAGATTTATCTCCACAAAACTCCCCACCCTGCCCTCAGTCAGTAGGAAACACCGATGGGCTTGGAAAGACCGTCGTCCATCGGACAGGATGCTAAGCCATGACCCCGTGTGCGGAGAGCTATACACTGTGCACCTTAAAGGATGGCCTTGACGGGAGGCTACTATCTGTCTCCCAACAGCTGTGCAGTGGTTCCTCTCCCCCCAACCTTCTCTCAGACCTCGGTATTCTTGTGACATGGCTATTTAGCCTATTGTGTGCAAAAAAGTGCCACTCAGAGGTAAAACAACCCAACTTAAATCAAAGCAAGCAGTGAAAAGTTATTCTATGAATTTGATGCAGAGAATTTATCATTGCAGAAAATACAAATCCTAATTCAAAAACTTTTCGAAAAGGACGGATATGACCTAGAAGCCATTTACAAGATTGCACTGATTTTCCACACACCCTCTGGCCTAGCAGTCAGGTACGCTAACCACTATACCAGGTAGAGCTATTCACCTCAGGGAACTACCTAACCAATTTAAGTATGGTAGAAAAAAGTATTTTGAACTTGTTGGGATACATACTCGTGATATTCTGATAGCAAGTCAAGTGTTCTACGGATAAGATCTGTACGCAGATCAAAATTTTTTCAAGACCAGCTGTGAACGTTATACCGTGGAGGCCGTCATTAAAATTTATTATGACTGTAACAGTCTTTCCCCTCTCTGTACTTAAGATTATTCTTTGTCCTACAGGGTTGGGTTGTTTTACCTCTGAGCGGCACTTTTATGCACATCATGGGCTAAAATGGCCAGGTCACATGGACCCCGAAGGCTCAAAGGAGGTTGGGTGAGGGAACCCACTGGAACAGCTGTTGGGAGACAGATGGTAGCCTCCCGTCAAGGCCATCCAGCGTGTTCTTTAAAGTGCACACAGAGTATGGCTCTCCCGCACACGGAGCCACGGCTTAACGTACCATCCGACGGACGGCGGCCTTTGCCAATCCCATCGGTGTCCCCTATTGACCGTGGCAGGGCGGGGAATTTTGCGGAGATAAATCTCAACGCTGACCAAGCTGGGACTCGAACCTGGGAACTACAGATTACGAGCCTGGCGCGCTACCGACTGAGCCACCCCCGCCCCTTTGTCCTACAGACTCTTACTGATATTATGCGACGATTTAAATAACTCCTTCTCTTGTACAAGACCAGTTTATCTTTTGTTCTGCTACCAGCTTTTTTTATTAATTTGAAATTTGAGAAATCTAAAAATTTTAAGAAATAAATTTACAATTCTTACGTTATAATAAGTTTGATCGGCTTTGATAAGGAAAAATATCATGACATAAATACTGACATTATGAATATCAAACTAATAGATGCAATTCGTCTCAATCGGAACTTCAAATATAATCTGAATGGTTTCTAATGACCGACTCCATGGTGGAACAATAGCTGTTAATAGAGGAAATCTAGATTGGAAAACATAAGGTCAGTTGTAGGACATTCATCAAGAAGTCGTCGGATTGTATCTCTGCCTGCTCAAGCTACTTTTTTTTCTCGACGCTTAAGATTATTTTTAGCAGCTGCTTGTGAATTTTTTGTTGATACTTTAGTTCACCTCATATATTCAACGGTTTTTAATAAATGTTCCACGTTTTTGTAAGATTTCTTCAGTTGAACCGAATGAACAATTGGAACTGAAGAAAATTTAATGCTATTATATAGCAAAGCTACTTCCAAATCAACTCAATATCAACATATTTCAATATCCATGTACAGTCGCTCAAAAAAGTATCCGAACGCTACGGTTGATTGCAGAATTCAGAAAAAATATATGGCAAGGAATTTTTTAGAAATTATTGATCTGGCAACCTTCGTGTCGACTGTACTTCAATCGGTTTCACTGATTAAAGAGTTTAAGTGCAATTTTTTTTTCAGAACCGGCAGCGCTTCTTAAAAATAAAGATAATTTTAAATCTTTACGAAAGCATTTGGTTTATTCAAAGCTACAAAGAAATAAGGTCAAAAATCTTAAATTGTTTCAAAGCGCGCTACGATCAATAAAACCAAGAGCCATTGTGGCGAAAAATCTATATTTCCATCAGCGAAACTTTTGCAACAAAGTAATTAATCTCGTAACACGTTTAATTTTCATAGAATTTTGTTTCCTCTAAACTTTGGATAAAAAATTTCAAGTTTTGTACAATTGTAAATCTCCAAGCAAATTTTGTGGGATGTAATAAAATAAAGCTTTACTCTCTAGTTAATTTTAAAACGCTTACATTTTCTTTAAATAATTCAAAAAGAAATTACTTAAAATTTCTTATTTGAAAAAATATTTCAAAAACTGATATTTTTCAGAAAATTTAGCCATTATTTATCGAAACCCAGGAAATAAAAACATTAATAAACCATAAACACTACCTGAGATGTTTACATAGCATAAAAAAATGGCATCATTATGTGGGTCACATGGTCAAAACAACGCAATTAAAACAAAACCTACTTAAAGGCAGTTGACAGCTGTTTTCTGTAACTTCATCATTATTAGCATGGCATCTCAACCACCTTTAAGCAACGATTTGTATAAAGAAAGATTGCACTGGTTTAAACATGTTGTCAGCAAGATAAATTTATAGTTGGCGAATGCAGCTATGTACAGGGTTCCTGGTGGTTTAGGGGCGGGGTGGCTCAGTCGGTAGCGCGCCAGGCTCGTAATCTGTAGTTCCCAGGTTCGAGTCCCAGCTGGGTCAGCGTTGAGATTTATCTCCGCAAAATTCCCCGCCCTGTCCACGGTCAGTAGGGAATATCGATGGGCGTGAAAGGTTGCCGTCCGTCGGATGGGACGTTAAGCCATGGCCCCGTGTTCGGGAGAGCCATACCTTGTGTGCACTTTAAAGAACACGCTGGATGGCCTTGACGTGAGGCTACCGTCTGTTTCCCAACCGCTGTTCCAGTGGGTCCCCTCCCCCAACCTTCTCTGAGACTTCGGGGATTATGTGACCTGGCCATTTTGCCCATGATGTGCAAAAAAGTGCCACTCAGAGGTAAAACAACCCAACCCAACCCTGGTGGTTTAAGGAAAACGACAGGACAAAAATGAGATAAACAGACAATGACAAAAATTACCTTGTTGGAACTGGAGGGAAATAGCCAAAAGATTATTTTATTACTCAATTAAAAGTGAAAGAAAAAATACTTAAAGTTTTTTATAGATTTTTATGTGATCAAATTTGCTTTGGGAAAACTAAAAGAAATGAAAGAAGTACTCAGAAAGTGAAAAGTAAACGAAAAATGCTCAGTTTTCATTTTATGGCAAAGATAATAAAATCATTATTAAACAAATTTTACAACAAAGATTAAAAACATTATTGAAATAATATAGATTCCATAGTCGAATAACAAAACTAAATTCCTCAATCCGGTTAAAACGAAAGCTTGATAGAAACTGGGCGGTTTAAGAAATTAAAATCTAACGAAACAATAATGTTCGGCTCTTAAAAGAGTTTTGTTTTGTCAGTTAGTGGCAAGATTTATTTTGAAAATTGGATTATGGAATTCCTTTCTTTTCATTGCGTGTTACATAAGCTTTTTTTTAATTTCAAATAATTTAATTTTTTCGATACCAGAGAAGCACAGGAAATAGTCTTTAATGATGGAACGTTCATCTCTATTGATACTTTGCCTATTCCTTTAGGGGTGATTTTAATTTTTATTTGTGCACCAACTTGAAAGCAAAGGATACGTTTTGTATTTGCTTGTTCCACGGAAAACAAACGTTCACTCTATAGTTTTTCCCTCTCAAAGCAAAGGCAAATGTTTGGCGCATGTTGGATGATCAATCCCATAAACCAAGTCATTTTGTTTACATCGCAACCGAGCAAGTGAATAATGGCGCGGAATGGCCCCGCGTGACGAACGTCAGATGTTACGGAGATGTAATGGATGATTGTCAAGGTCATCCGCAACCTGAAACTGCGAATTTCACCACATCGTTTGAAATGCTTGGAATTTTAACTGCATCTTTATTCGCTCGTTTTATTATCACAAGACCAGAATAGAACGAAAACGGAAAAACCGAACTCCCATCGCAATCTGACATGTCGCAAGGGAGCCGAATGATAGACAGTCTTTTGACTTAGTGCAAAGTCGAAACAAAGACGGAATTTACAAACCATTGAGTTCAGTCATTGAATTTAATCATCAAACTAACATGGGGCGGGGTTGGCTCAATCGGTAGCGCGCCAGGCTCGTAATCTGTAGTTCCCAGGTTCGAGTCCAAGATGGGTCAGCGTTGAGATTTATCTCCGCAAAATTCCCCCCTCCCCCTGCCCACGGTCAGTAGGGGACACCGATGGGCTTGGAAAGGCCGCCGTCCGTCGGATGGGACGTTAAGCCGTGGCCCGTGTGCGGGAGAGCCATACCCTGTGCACGTTAAAGAACACGCTGGATGGCCTTGATGTGAGGCTACCATCTGTCTCCCAACAGCTGTTCCAGTGGGTCCCCTCCCCCAACCTTCTCTGAGACTTCGGGGTCCATGTGACCTGGCCATTTAGCCCATGGTGTGCAAAAAAGTGCCGCTCAGAGGTAAAACAACCCAACCCATCAAACTAACGCAAAAAAATCTATACTTACTATTGAAGATATGCCTCTCGACTTGAAAATTGTTAAAAACAGAAAGTGAGGCGTTGCACTTAAAAATTTTATGTAATTTCACTTCATTGAATATTTTAGGGGTAAACTTCCTTTGGACAAAGCCACAGGATATCTGTAACTGAGTAGAAGAGCAGTACTTTCTCACTATGGGGGAGAAAGGGTTAAAAATTCGTAATAATTTTCACGATGCATATACAGGGCTCTACTAAATCATTTATAGCATCGTTTCTCAAAGTGCTTGGTTGGGAGGGGGATTATGTTTCTCACAGCGGAAAAATATTGTTTCATCTCAATAGGAAAGGCAGAGAAGTGCATTCTTCCATTCTTTCATAAATTGCAGGCTATGTGGCCATCTCAATATTTTTTCTCGTATGCGATCACACCTACAAAGTTAGAACGACCAAAGTAAGCAAATCCAAACGGTCATGAAGCCGAATAAGGTAAGGAAGATCAAAGGTAAAGAACAGCTTTATAAGTCCAGATCCATGTTTTTAGCTCCAACTTGTAGAAAGGGATTGATTGACATTATAAAAGGTTTTAAAAATAAAAAATCTGCTGGGATGGCAATATTTCTGTTATTGCTGTTAAAAATGTCCTTTTAACTTGATTCAACATATTGGTTCACATTTGTAATTTATCCTTCGAAACTGGCACTTTTCCAGGTTTAATGAAGAAAGCTATTGTAATTCCAGTTTACAGAAAGGAAAATAAAAATGATTTTAAGAATTATCAAACGATATCTCTTCTCCCAGTTTTTTTCAAAACTATTAGAAAAACTAGTTAATAACAGACTGATAAATTTTTATATAGTTTTAATTTTCTCTCTGAAAACCAATTTGGGTTTAGGAAGGGTAGAAGTACGAAACTGCATTGTTGAATTATACATCACAGGGGTGAAAGAGTGAGCATTTTTCCATGGACAATAATCAATTTACTCTATCGGTTTTTATGGACTTGGAGAAAGCTTTGGATACCTTGATCATGAAATTTTATTTAGCAAACTAGAAAATATTGTCATTCGTGGTGTTGTATTAAAATGGTTTAAAGACTACTTACACCACAGAACGCAATGTGTTATCTTTTTAATACACTTAGCAACCAAAAACTTATTTCATATAGTGTACCACAAGGTTCAATCCTGGGACCAACCTTATTTTTAATACATATTTATAAATGATCTATGTAATTTAAAAATAAATTGCAATATTAACACTTTTGCAGATGATACATCATTAACTTTATGTGCTGATTCTGTAGAAAATATCCTTTATAACATGAACACTGATCTAAAATATGTGATGAAGTGGTAAATTTAAATGTGTTACATTTAAATATGTAAAAGACAGTATATTTTATTTAACCTAAAAAAAGTTATCATGCAATCTAAATTTGATCAAATTAAAATTGTATACCTTTTCATGCAATAATTACTCAGCTTGTTACTGTGAAAAAATTGAACAGGTTGAAAAATGCACATTGGAAAACTAACAAACACACTTAGAGAGATGTCTGTTAAATTTTGTTGTTTAAAAAAAATCCTCAGTAATAAAATGTTAATAATGCTATACAAGTCTTGGGTCCAGTCTGCTATACAGTATGGTATTACAAGTTGGGGAGGAACATACATTTCATCATTAAGGAGTCAAATTTCAATTCAAAATAAATTTATATTTCAAATATTACCAAAT
Organism: Ryuthela nishihirai; assembly: GCA_038380435.1. NCBI lineage: Eukaryota > Metazoa > Arthropoda > Arachnida > Araneae > Heptathelidae > Ryuthela > Ryuthela nishihirai. The sequence goes on along the minus strand of JAWZYU010000011.1, from coordinate 38,582,305 downwards.
AAATATAAAACTGTTGCCATCTTTTGTAAGTATACCATTTCAGGTGTATTTCCACTGAGACACTTATTTGTTTATAGAACATTAAATTACTTCTTTAAAAACAATAATGCAGTGCTACATTATGCAAATTATTCTACGCGAGATGATGGGAAAAGGTTTCTGTTGCCACTTGCAAAGAAAGGAAATTATGCACAAACATTTTGATTATTTGGCCCTTAAAATTTTGAATTCTTTACCGATTATAATTCGAAATGAAACAAAGTTTATGCATTTCAGATTTCTCATTGCTAATTATCTAATGAGCGTTACTAATGCTGACAGCCTGTTTTCGGTGTTAAAGTAAAAAAAAAGTTTAAATTCATTTTTATAAATTCTTAATTATTTTTTTTTTCGTGTACCTTTTTCTTCCTTATGTAAAGTTGAGAATCAATGTTGCCAAAATTATGCATTTAAATAATTTGTATGTTAACCTACATGAGTTTAGATGCTCTTGGGTTAATAAGAGTATTACAAATATATGCTGTTTGTAGCTTTATTATTACAATAAACTGATGAAGATGATGACATATTTTGATCAACAAAATGACGCTAATGATGATAATTTTATTCTACTGAGATAGTTTGTACACATTGATTCCCATTATTATCAACTAATATACAACATATGAAGGTTCTGTTTTACCTTAAATCTAATCAGCATTATTTGAATAGACAACTTTAGCTACCGACAGTCTGAAGCTATTGCATCACCTAAGAACAGGCAGCTCTCGTATGTATAAACGCCTGCATTCCCTTGTTCTATGTCAAAGGTGCCACTCCATAAACATTAACCCTACAGTGTCAGTAGACAATGGCGGTTCACCTGAGGCCACGTGGCCTGGTTTTTCCCGCGTCTTCACCCACTGACCCGTACAGAGAGAGAGACCACCGTACTCGACCAGACTCGACTCAACCACGCCTGAGCCCAAACCAGCGACAGTCGAAAGTCGAGACCCAGCCCGGGTCACACATTATTGCCGCTAAGTGTCGTGAGGCTGTTGCAATCCTTTCTGGTGCGGTGCCTGGGCGGAAGTTGAAAGGTTTGACGTGAATGCCCGTGCTTGCTCCGATTGCGGCGAATTTGGCAGGATCTAATGGCGCTCGAGACAAGTCGGTGAAAGGCAACAGGCCCGGAATGGCAGGTCTCATATAATCGACGCCTCCCGAATATAACAAGGCGTGAATTTAATTGCCAAGTAGCATAGCTCGGAGGCAAAAGCTATGGTTGTGATCTGTCACTGCCAGCATTCATTAATCCGTTCTCTAACAAATGGTTTCGTTTTATTCTGACCTGGCTATAAATGGTCTGCCATCGATGAAGAGAAAGTTCACTGAAATCTAGTTAATTGAATAGAAATTTGTCACTGGGATGAAAATTCGCTGTTCTCTAGCTGTTTGAGCTGATATTTAGAATTTTTCAATTCACCAAATGATACCGTAAACGAAATTTCTAAAGTACTTTGTTATTCAATAGTTGGGGGATGAAAAAATAGCTGCTTTTTATTTAAAGGGTGGATTTTAATGCAATTTGATTTGTCTGGTAACAACTCTGATACAGGATATGAATAAATATAAATGAAACCAACAAACAATTCATTTGCTACTGGTTTTCCTATGACAATATTAAACTCTATGAATATATAAATTAAAGTTTCCTACTATACGTTTTTTGAAAGCGACTTAAATAACGATTTTTTATCGAAGAGTCCGACCTTTGAATACACACAGCACGAAATATTTATGGATTCTGTACCCATTTTCGGATTAGACTTCCACCACCATCTTTACCACTCATAGACCCAATCGTTGAAACGAGTTGGATTCTGTAAGAGCATTCTTTCACTCACATTACAAAGTTCAAAACTTCGTCAAAATAATTATAAAGGTAATGATCGGTATTATAAGATTACTTTCTTTTCGTTTTTCCATTGACTTCTGAAGTACCTATCTGCGATAGATATATAATAATCTTTAGAGCATTTTTAAGTCTCTCTGAGGTTTCTTATTTTAGAATCAGTGGTTTTAAAAAGCTGTTTTTTTACTTAATCTATTATCTTAAACTGGTTCACATTTCAAAGACTAACAGCGACTTACCAAGAAATACTTGTTCGAAAGATAAAGTTAATTAATAAATATACTAAAACTAAACGTTTATTTCTTGTTTTTTTTTAAGTTTGAAAGATTCCAGAATAAAGACTGTAGATATTAAAAAAATAAGAAAATGTCATTTCTTATTTATTTATTTTTTTAAGATATATTACATATTAGGCAGCTAATAAAAAAAAGCGAAAAAAGCAAAACGATGAAAAAAAAACAGAAAAGTAAAAATGGGGGAAAAAAGGAAAAAGGAAATATGGTAAAAAAAAAAAGAGATAGTAATTAAAATCCCAAGTAAGGAGAAAAACACGAACAAAATAGAGAGCACAAGAAAAATTAAAAGTTGTAAAGAGAAACTGCAATCAAAATTCTAAATCACGGATCATAAGGGAAACTGAAAAAAAAAATCCATTTATAGGAAAACGTAAATTAGTGTAATGTATTAAGTAAGAACAAACGGAAAAAAATATTGCAATAATTATTCATAAGAAAAAATAAGTGACAGCGGAAACTGTTAACAAATGCCCTCAAAAATGACATAATTCAGTTTACTCAAAAACAGCTTTATATAAGGCAGGGGTTTCCACGCGATCACTATATTCCCCCTAGGAGAAAGTTTAGAAATTTCTTGGGACTTTTTCGTAAATTCCTATATATGGAAAATATTTTTTCAATTTTGTTATAGGGAAAAGAAATCATTAGATTTTCATGACTGGGGCATTTGCTTGATAAAAGAGGGCATTCAACCCGAAAAGGTGGAAACCACACGTGTACGGTGAAATCGAGCACAATACTAGCATACTAAACGTCCTATAATTCATTGAAAAGGCGCAATAATTTACTTGCACTTTATGGGAAAATATGCGTATTTTGTTGCTTTCTATTAAGTCTAGGATTTGAAATACAGAAGTCTAAATTTTGTCTGAATGCAAACCATTCGCTCCTAAAATGCTCCTAAAAAGGTTACTAAAAAGTTGACAAAATACGTTTAAAAAAGAAAAATTTAAATTTCAAATAGTTTAAATTAAGTGCCAGCGATCGAAATGATATTTTGGAATAAATATTATGTTTCAAATTTCAGACTGTATTGAGAGAATATTTTCTCAAAATATATAGATATAATTTCACAATACAACAGTTATGTTCTAAAACAATTAAATTTCCGATGGAAAGACTATCTAGTCAAAATACAAAATGGCGACCTTCAAATATGGCGTCTTCAAAAGGAAATAATATTCGAATTGTCGGGAAATTCAGGTTAACTAAATTGGCTTTGTGCATAAAAATAAATGGAAGAAATATAGCTATTATGGCGTGAAAATACACTGGTACTCAAAATTAAAAGATAATGGGCAAAAGTGTAAATATCGATTACTCAAAATGGTGTTCGGTAAATACAATTAAAGTACAACAAATGGAATAATGATGAAATCGTATAATAATCGCGAGTGCTGCATATCAGAACATGAGTTCCAGTAATGGAGATGTTGAAATCAATAGATAGCAAATGTTAATAATGTGTATGAACACTCCTGGCCTACGTGTGACTCATGCAACGCATTTTCATACTGGTTGATGAGGCTTTATGGTAATGTGTTCATTCTTCTCAAGAGCAGAGCTGAATTCATGGAGGGTTCTGGCAGGGAGTTGGCATCCTGCAGTTCGCTTCCCCAGGATATCCCTCATCCCACATATGATCGATTCTCTTTCCATCCTGTGAATACCTTCAATATCAAAGAAATCGTGGTGACATGAGCACTTGGGAAATGAGCATTATCGGCCATAAAGATAAAAAAAAAAAAGACCAAGTGCACCCCTTTAAACCCCCACTCATAGCGCCAGAGCTTCATCTCTGTATCGCTAAGCAATCAGATTACCTACTTGAAAGATAAATCATCGCACAAGATACCATACCATACAAGATAATGGGAGTATGGGAAAATTGCAACCTCATTGGCTTTCTGCTACCCCAAGCTCTTAAAATTTTTTAAGCTTCAATTTCAAAATCTGTCAACACAGTTCACCTTCTCTGTTTCCTGACAATTACCGAACTATCACTCATCTATCGTTTATTATTCAAAGTTTATTCTTCGTTCCAACAGATTAGTGATGCAATTCTCATGCTGAGGCATATCACGAGCGTCACACGATATTGCAGTCACGGTTTTATTCTTGCACGCTTTCCTCTCCAGTATTATCAAAATATCACCGCTATATTACTCTCACAGAAAACATTACCGCTGAACGGCTCTTACAGGAAATGAAATCGAAACGTTTGCATAGCTGGTTCTTACGAAAAGCCAATATTAAAACATTCCTACCGTTAGATTGCACTTACATAAAAAAGTTTTGCTTAATGACTCGTACAGGAATTATTATCAGAATGATTCTACGAGATGGTTCTTATTTTACAAAGCGTTTCTTCTAAATGACTCTTGCGGAAAACATTAGCGAAATTTTGCCAATAGATGGGTTTTACAGAAAAACGTCGGAAACGTTACCACTAGATGGATCTTATACAAAATAGCATTTTTTTGTATTCCTTTACCATTAGTGTTACAAACTTTGCTTTTTTTTAAATATAGGCTAATTTTTCTTGCTTCTTTTATTATTTTTACTCAATTTGTTATTATTTAAAAAAATTAAGTTTCTGCTTTCTTTTTAATTTCATTTTTATTCTTTTTTTAAAGTAACTTTCATTTTACAATATAATAATAATAAAGAAAAGTTAAAAGAAATTATAAATGAAAAACTAATTTTGCGACATTGATTTTTTTTTATTATTAAATTTCTGTTAGGAAGATAATAAGGTTTTGAGCTTATTATAAGTAGGCTAATTTTGTCACCTCAGCAAAAATATATAAAGTTGCAAAAAAAAGTCAACAACCAAATTTTTTTTAATGTGTTCTAAAAATAAATTCAAATAATAGACCGCAATCAGGCATATTTAAAAAAAAATTGGTCAGTTTTGCTTCGTTTATTAGATAGCTTTGTAATTCCCATTAAAATTACAACAATTGTATAAATTTTCGGTTTTTCGAAATTTAATTATTATTTGGAAGATTGATGATTTTCTGCTTAAAAATCTACTTCTTCTTAACTCTGCCTAATTATGAATAGAGAACATTTCGAAGAGTTGGGTTGGGTTGTTTTACCTCTGAGCGGCACTTTTTTGCACACCATGGGCTAAATGGCCAGGTCACATGGACCCCGAAGGCTCAGAGAAGGTTGGGGGAGGGGACCCACTGTAACAGCTGTTGGGAGACAGATGGTAGTCTCCCGTCAAGGCCATCCAGCGTGTTCTTTAACGTGCACAGGGTATGGCTCTCCCGCACACGAGGGAGAGCACACCATCCGACGGACGGCACACCCATCCGACGCACCCATCCCGCACACCCATCCGACGGACGGCGGCCTTTCCAAGCCCATCGGTGTCCCCTACTGACCGTGGGCAGGGCGGGGAATTTTGCGGAGATAAATCTCAACGCTGACCCATTTGACCATATTGGAGGTAATATGTATAACTTTCTATTTAAAATATTAAAAGATAAAAAATTTAAAGTGAAAATTGGAAATAACTATTCATCATGGTATAAATTTAATAATGGATTAATTCAAGGGGATATTTTATCCCCTACACTATTTAATTTATATTTAAATGATTTACAGGAGGCCATTCCAAAACAGATAAAATATGGTACATTTGCAGATGACTTAACTTTCCGGACCTTTCATAAAAATACAGAATATATTCAAAATATTTTTCAAAAATTAATAAATAATGTAACTAAATTTTGTGAAACATGGAATCTCACAATTTCAACAGACAAATCAGTTTTATCATATTTCCATAAAAATAAAAAATTAACCAAGGATTTTGAAATTAAAATGAATAATAAAATTATAAAAATTGAAGAGAACTTTAAATTCTTAGGAATGCATTTAGATTCAAAATTATCATGGAACAAATATATAGAGGTAGCAAAAGACAAAGCAAATAAACTGTTTAACTTTCTAAGATATTTGGGAAGCTCAAAATGGGGATGTGAAAATAAAAAATTACTTTTATTATACACTCAATAATATTTCCAAAGAGCTTTTATGGCATAGAACTTATTAATAATATATCAAAAACCAAATTAAAAAAACTAGAAAATATACAATTAAAAATTCTAAAATTTTGTATTGGTTTGCCTCAAAATTCAAATGGACTTAACATTTACGCAGAAACCGCTATACCACCTATATCAATTAAAAAAAAATATTTATTAAATAATCTGATATACAGAATTTCATTAAAAAATATCTCACATCCAATAAGTGAAAAAATATTAAATAACTTTAAGGATATTTCTATTGAAAACTTATCTTGTAAAAAGATATAAAACAGATTTTAAATAAAAAAAACTAGTGGAGAATATAATATTGAAATTCCAATATGGACTTCTACATTTCCTATCCTTAAAACAAATATTAATAATTTACAAACAAAAAATAGTCATGATATAAACACACTAAAAATGTTATCATATATGCATATTGAAAATAATTATAAAAATTTTATACGTATTTACACAGATGGATCCTTGAAAGAAGAAAGTAATGCTCTTGCTGGAGCATTTATTTGCCCAGAAGAAAATTTTGAAAAATTATTTAAATTTAGTAAATCAAACCCTATCTTAGTAGCAGAACTATCTGCAATTATCTTATCAATAAATTGGGCACTGAAATTTAAAAATAAGCAGATAGTAATTTTTACTGATAGCAAAGCTGCTATCGAAACCATATGTAATGATCCTTTAAAAAGTAACTTTAAATCATTCATAAATGACATATTAATTTTAACCAAAAACCATATAACAATAAGAATATAATATATATACAATATATCCCAAGTCATGTTGGTATAAAATATAATGAAATAGTAGACAAAAAAGCTAAAGAAGCAATAAATATCAGTCCAAATTTTGATAATCCTCAATTTTTATATCTAATTAAAAAACAAAATAAAAAAAATATTATAATAGAAACACAGACATGGTATGATAGGAATGCTAATCATACACATAGATACAGAATTTCACCAATAATTTCAAAATTTAATAACTTTGGTTTTAATAAAAAAAGAAATTAATTTAATAATAAAAATTAAAACAAATTCGGTAATATCAAAGGCTTTATTATATAAAATGAAAAAAAAAGACTCCCCGGTATGTGACATGTGTAATGAGTATGAAAATCTAGAACATACATTGTTCGTATGTAAAAAATTTGAGGAAGAAAGAAAAAATACTATAATGCATTAAATAAAATGAACATCACAAACTATAATTTCAAAAGTATTTTAGAGCCTGAAAAATATAAGAATAAATTAAAATGTTATAAATTACTTATTTCATATATCAAACAAAGTAATATGTACAATATATATTAGAAAAATTTTTGAAGACTTTATTTTCATGTCAAGTGGAAAAAATTAATTTATAAATTATCATTTTAAAAACTGACACCATCATCATTTCAAAAACATTTTTCATTTAGTGAACTGTTATAAAAAGTTGACTGAATGAGTTCACTACAGAACTAAAGAGTAGTGAGAATATTCAAAATGAGATTTAACAAGCAAGCTGACCCAGCTGGGACTCGAACCTGGGAACTACAGATTATGGGCCTGGCGCGCTACCGACTGAGCCACCCCCGCCCCTCACATTTCGAAGATAGAACACAATGAAGCCAAGTGGAGAAATCTTGCACCGAAAGTGGCAAACGAGTTTCTGAAATAATCCTTTTTCTGTGCGAACAAAAAGGATAGAAACTGAAAAGCATCGCAGAAGTGCCACGAGGGTAAGCCACTTTCACGAAAGAGTATGGCAATGGAGCTCTTATGCAACTAACAAGGCTCAGTGAAAGGTCGTATTCTTTTGAAAGAACCGACAAGTGTTCCTCCTTCAGGGGTTTGAAAAGAAGAAAAAGGGGACAAATGGACAAACGTGTAGGTCAACCTTAAGATATTCACCATTTTACTGTCAAGTGGTTTGTCTGTTGGCCGCGTATTGATCAAAGTAGTAATCATGGGTGAAAACTGGATCTGTAAAAGATTCGAAATACGAAACTTTAAAGAAAAATATTTATTAAAGTGCTTTTTCTTGCGTGAATGCATTATCAGTGATAGTTCTGACATTTTCTGAAGTGGAGAAAGGATTTTTAATTTTTTTTTCTGATAGGAATGGAGAAAAAGACAAGATAGTTGTGAGCATCAGATTCAAGACGATTGTTGCAAAATAGATGATTCTTATGTAAGACTTTATCTCTAAATGATTAGCTTTCAAGCTTTATGTGGATATTTCTATTTGCTTTTCGTATAGAGTAGTCCATCGAAAACCACGGAGTTATCCTCCTTATTTCACCTGCAGTTGATGACGAACAGGACCTATCTGAAATTTGGGGCTAGAGAAAATTATTCTTTAGATACATGTTTAAAGTCCTATAATAAACAATTCAAAGTTTAAAATTAGTATGTCATACTTAAACACTTTTTTCTCAAATAATGTAAGCAAAACAGCGAATTGTGCAATGAAAATGACGAGTGAGACATTTTGTATTTTCTGTAGCAGGTGATGTGGGCATCGATGGGTTTTTCTGGGTCTTTCTTCGATTACCCACCTCAAGGCCTTTTCCCCTATCAATCAAGTGGCTCAGAGATCATTGAATTTTTATGAAAGAAAAGGAAAACTGCCAAACATCACAAACAAGAGGCAATCGTTAATAGACTTAATCCGTTTACATTTTGTACAAAAAGCAGAAATCCGGATTAAAGGGACCAGAAGAAATGGTATTCTACCGCAACAAAAACCTTTTCGCCTCCAAGGAATATATGTACATATCCTCGTATTTCTATGAACATTGTGTGTTAAAACTAGCTACACTTTGGCAGAGAACTGGTCATCATCTTCACCTTTTGCTGCACAACGTGGATGAATATACAGGTAAAAAAAACAACAGTGAAAAAATGGCTTGGGGAGAAAAAACAAAAGGAAGCTTCTAGAGACAATTGAGCTTCTCTCCATTCAGTGTAAGCACAATTTATAAGTCACGCTACACTGAACAAATGGTTTTTGTTGAGGTGAACAATGGTTTAACGTCATTCGAGGAATGACAAGCGTTCTCAAGCCTATCTGTGCTTCGTTTCGAACCGAAAGTACAATGGAAAAAATCTCAAAGTGTTGATTCTGTTTCAACCTCTGTTCGTAGACTATCATCAGTAAGTGCCTGACACCGAGCTTCACTTCTAGAATACGACATTGACTTTTAGTTCAAATCACAATTGCTATTACATTTGAAAAGGTTACAGAGTGTAACTCTGCTTAAGTCCTAACTGCATAGTCTTACGGTTTCCACTGCTAACCTTTGTTAAAGTTAGACAAACAACCGAAAGAAACAAACAAAAAAATGCTCCACTTTCACGAAATGCATGCAAAACATAAAACAAATGTCATTACAGAGTCAAGTAACTGCAGTTAATAACTATGTATGCACAAGTAAGACGAATTTTAATAACGCTTCTTTAACCGAAGCTTTGTCTAATGTCCTACTCTGTAATCAAAAGCTTATTGTAATAAAGCGAACAATCGGGAAATTTCTATCCAAACACCCGTTTTGGCACGTCATTACACGAAATGAACATTTGTGGTGGTGGCCCCAATGGCGAATGACTGACCACACTCTGCTCTCTTACCTGCGGAATGAGTCACGTAAGACAGGTCACGACAGCCAGGTCACGTTCAGGTTTCTCTCTGTGAAGAGGGCGTAGTCACACTTGGATCTGTTTGCATGCATTGGCGACGAAGAAACGGTTTCACTCTCGTAACTATTCCTTCGCCAATTTCTCTTTCAAATAGACTTTCATCAATCAAGCTTATTTCGATTTCAAAATGCTATTCCGTATGGTTAGATTATGCGATTACAATAGTTCAATGCATCATTAAAATATACTGCTTGTGGCTATATATTAATTGACGAATTATATAAGAGATCGCTGAGAATTATTCCTAACTAAGTGATACTTTAGATTTAAGTATCAGGTTGGTGTTTACTTCTTCCATGTTTAATATTGTTGTCAAGAGTCCGTAACGTGTTTTTGAATCCTATTAATGAGCTGTTAATATGCTTCGCATATTGCTTTCGCATGGATAGTTTGTTTTCGTTTTTTATGTCGCTTTTCAGCTGATATATCGATTTTCTCAGATCTTCTTTAATCCGCATTTTAAGTTATATCTGTCCGTATTTTACGGACAGTCTCTTTTCAATCCTCTATGGCAAGTGCGCTACTGCAGCATTTTGGAATTTTGTTGCTTTACCTCTGAAAGGCACTTTTGTGCACAAAATAGCCTAAATGGTCAGGCAAAAAAAGTCACATTTGAGAAGGGAACCCAATGGTCATCTGTGAGGACATAAATGTAAGCCTCCAGTCAAAGTCATCCAGCATGTTCTTTAGCTTGCACTGGATGCGGTTCTCTTGCACCTAGGGCCAAATCATTTTCGTCTCATCTGATGGAAGAGGACCTTTCCACTGAAGGAGATCTTTCCTTACTTTCTGCTTGAGGAGTAATTTATTTACTTTGCTTCATTGGAAAAGTACAAGTTCTTGACACCCAGCTTGATGTTAAAAAGGTCGAAATAGTGTAAAAACTAATGCGACAAATAACGACACAAAGTAAAATAACATTTCTTCCAAAATGCCTACGATTAAGATTTCAAGATTAAAAATTACCAGTTCTGTAATGGGTATACCTATTAGAAACACTTTCGTAACTACATATAGCCAAGAGGAAAAGACAGAAGAGGGTCCTTTCCTCTTGGAAACGGAACCACTGGGCAGTTGTAGTAAGAGATGGGAATCTCTGAGAAAATAATCTATCCTCTAAATCTACCCTGTAAGGCTATCCTGTAAATTTGAAATGTGCACAAGGTAAGGCTTCGTGCATATTTAGCCACTGGTTTAACGTTCCACCAAACATAAGATCACCATCCCAGCCCAATTGTGTTTCGTTACACACCGAGGAAGGGAAGAGTGGAAATCTTTTCCATATGCACTGCTTTTTTATTTTCACCCTCTTATTGTAATAATATATATGATTATATTTGAAAATGGGGAGGAGGAATGTAATGAGGTGGGCTATAAAAATATCATCTGCATCCTATTTTCCTCACGAAAAAGGAGAAATATAGAAATGAAAGTTATCTTACTATATCATCTGAACGCTAGAGCCGAGCGTAACTATTTATGTGTCAAATGAAAGCTTGTGGTTTGGAAAATGTACCTTCCATCATTTCTTACCTCTGAAAAAAGGAGAAAATGTGTAAATGATTGTTCCACTATGTCTTTGCAAACATGAGGCCCGGGTGTAACGATTTACAAGTTAAAGCAAAGCTTTTGATCAGGGAGAGTGTTACAGTCTACCTTCAGTTTTGTCCTCTTCTTTTTAAAAGAAATTTTAGGAGAGAGAAATTTTAGGGTAATAGTCGATTGTAGCGAGTTATATGTCAAATGGAAACTTATGATCTGAAGAATAAAATAGGGAATTTCTCAAAGTAGATCAGCAGATGATTCACTATTGACTAACAGATTGAGTGTTGGAATGGATAAGGAAATTAGAATCTGTTATCAAGATTCGATTCGGAGAAACCAACTATCTGGGTTGATAAATGACTGGAACATTGGAGAACAAGTTAGGTACAGTTTAATATCTACCTATTTTATATGAATATTCTGAATCAACCAGTACTTTGATTATTTATAAATAATGAAGTGTATCAGCACTTCCCAGTACCTTGGTCACTCACGCCAATCTGAGTCACATTGCTTAACTGGGCCAACACAATCTTCTCCCTTCAAAGTTCCTTCTACTTTTCTCGCTAGTGTTGTTGGTACGGATGGTGTCATGGACATTGATCAATCGCTGAGATTCTCCAATGAGAGGAGAGCTAATTTCCGCGTGTTCTGCTACAGACAATACTTAATGAAAGTCATAAGCTGGTTATTTCTGTTGTCCCCTTGGTACACTGGACACTTTCTCGTCTTCAGGGTGGCACTGTATTTCGGGAAATAGGCGTCGCTGATCGGTCTTCCGAAGTTGAAGACGAGTCCACGATGAGAAATATAACGATTTTTTCCTTCAAAGCAGGAGAAAAAAAATGTTTTGATTGCAAAGTCTCCTGATACTAAAAACATAAATATATACAGTAGACTCTCTCTTATCCGGTCTCGGCTCAACCGGACTCCGCTTTAACCGGTCATACCAAGAAGCAGAAGTAATTCTCCGCTTGCTTTGTTTATTTGTTTCAGTTCCAAGAAGCGGAAGCAAGTCGCAGCGTGTTTTGTTTATAAAAAAATATAAAATAAAATAAATACCCCCTCAAGCAGCTGCTTGCCACAGAGGTCTGACAGGAGTTTGTCAGTTTATATGCCATAGTAGAAGGTCTGAGAGGATGGCAAGCCCTCAGCAGAAAAACGACACAAACAACGTACAGTACATATTTGTTTCAGTTCCTCTTTGTGAATATTACAGTGTGCAATGTACTGTGTGCATACAGGAGTGTGATCTATTAATTATTGTATGGTGCAAAATGAGTGGGTGCAAACGTAAGCGTAATGTCGTTATGATAGAAATGAAATTGAAAGCGTTAGAACGTATTGACAAAGGTGATCCAGTAAAGCATATTTGTGATGAACTAGGTGTTGGTAAAAGCAGGGTAAACGACTGGAGAAGGAATAGAAAATCTTTACAAGATTTTTGCGCTCAAGTCGAGTCCGAAAAAACGCTTTCTTCTCGGTGCACTCTTGAAAAGTTGAAAAGTGAAATTGTCGATGATGCATTTTGGTTACGGTTCATGCAAGAGCGTCGAAAAGGAACGGCAATCAGTGGGCCAATCTTGAAAAAAAAAAGCATTAATTCTTCATTCTAAATCGATAATGGGAGAGATTTTTCAGCAAGCAAGGGATGGCTTTCTCGCTGTAAAAAAACGGCATGGTGTTCATTACCTTGGTGTTTGTGGTGAGAAATTGTTAGCTGATCCTTTAGCAGCAAAGGAATTTTCAGAAAAACTTTTAGTGCTTATTGAAGAAGAAGCCTATGCGCAGAACAAATCTACAATGTAGATGACACTGGGTTAAATTTTAAACTTCTTTCAACGAAAACGTTTGTGACAGCGCAAGAAACTTCAGCATCAGGATTTAAAACAAACAAAGAAAGTATCACTGTGACTGTGTATAAAAAATGCTGCAGGTACGCACAAACTTCCTCTTTTTGTAATTCAGAAATCAGCAAAACTTCGTATATTCAAGCATTTAAATTTAGCTGCTCTGCCAGTTTACTACAAAGCTCAAAAGTCTGCTTGGATACACTCTTATTTGTTTAAAGAGTGGTTCTTTACAGAATTTGTTCCAAAAGTAAAAAAAACACTTGACAAGTCTTAAAATGCCTGTAAATGCCCTTCTCATTCTCGACAGTGTCCCAGCACACTCAAGCGAACTCATTTCTGACAACATAAAAGTCATGTTTTTGCCGCCTAATATAACATCTTTAGTGCAACCAATGGATCAAGGCGTGCTTTTAAGTTTAAAAAGGCGATACAGGAGAAAGCTTCTTTCAGAAATTCTACAGCGAACCGAAAATGACTGAATAAGACTTTTTAAATGCTTTGAAAATAATAAATATCAAGGATGTGATCTACATGTTGGCCAGAGCTTTTGAAGTAATGCCTCGTACAACATTTACGAAATCGAAAACTGTATAGAAAATACCAAAGACGATAACACGGAAGTATCGAATAAACCTGACGAAGATATGACGGATAATGACAATATTTCGCTGCTTAATGACTTTCAACTGCTGTCTGGGTGTGACACACTTGAAGAAGGTGACATTAAAAAATGGTTAAACGGTGATGAACAGTTGGAAAATGAAACGCTGAATGATGACGAAATTATCATTGCAGTCTGCCAAGAAGAGGAGGATAAAGAAGAAGAGAAAGAAGGAAAAGTTAGCCATATTGGAGGAAAAGAAGCTTTTGATGTTGCAGTAAGATACATTGAAAAACAACAGGCCTCATCTGCGATTGATGTGATGTTTATTAAAAAATAGCAAGATTTTGCGTGTAAAAAAGTGTTAAGTTCAGAGAAACAAAAGAAAATCACAGACTTTTTCAAGTGAGTGTGAGTAAATTGTTAATATTGTACAACAAATCATTAATTAAAGTACAGTACAGTTAGCATTTTTGTCATTTGCCGTCTTTATTTTTTTTCTGACACAATTTTCAGATTAGCCGGCCTTTCGTTCATCCAACCAGGGGTACGGTCCTGTAAGGGACGTAACTAATAAGAGGAAGTCTACTGTATATATGAATCCATAGTAAATATACCGATTTATGCGGAAAAAATATTTTTCCGACGGTGCAGGACTCGAACACACAACTCTCTAGATACACAGCAGAGTACTCTAAACACTAAACCAACCCTCTGCTAAACACTAAACCAACCCTCTGTTCCTAAATGTGACCATTTTATTTTTCGCTGAACGTAGATTATAGATGGCACCAGGTTCGCCACGTTCAACTATAGATAAACAGGTCACGTTACGGAAATAAATTACGGAGCCGATGGTTGGTTTAGTGGTTGGAACACTCTGGCATGTATCTAGAGAGTAGTGGGTTCGTCTCCGTACAGTTGGCAATCTTCTAAATGTAGACGCATTGAGGATTCGAACCTGGGAACATTAGATTACGAACCTGGTTTTCGACTGAGATGCGTGGGGACCATCTATATACCCTGATCTAAACTTGTCTCTGTCCCAAATACCGGTTTAGTGACCAGTCGTCACTTCCTATCTTCTATAAAAGAAAGCTCCCTTTTCTTCTTCCTCCCCTCCCCTACATCAGTTCAATGAATCAGTCCCTTAATTGATTATAAGTCATATCATTGTTTAGACAATTAAGCATGACTCTCTCTTTGTATTTGGGAAAGAACTATCGCCAAGTTTTAATGAAGTACGTTACACAACAAGTACCAGCCGCTCTAATCACAAGAGTTCCGTTTTTTTTTTTCGCAGTTTAATTAAGAAATCATGATTTTTTTTTTCTTGACTGCTATTAACCATGACAATTTCAGAGCAAGAGAAGCTTCTTATTACTCTTCTTTTCTTCTTTTCAGTGGTTTGTTAATCATTGAAGTTAACCACAAAATGTAGGTCACTCTATGACACTTGAGCCGGTGAGATCAAATGCAAAAAAATGAAGTGTTGCTTACGATGCTTGATTTATCACTGCACTGTCCTAAAGTCATTAACGCCCTCTATCGTAGTTTACTACATAACTCGTGTAGAGATTTAAAGCGAGTTAAAATTTTTCTTCGGCCATTCTAGAGGTTTTGACATTGAATTTTCTGAAAGAATATTCTATTATGTTAAATGCTGACTCCGTTACCTTGTTTTTTAGGACGTAATCAAATCACTTATGAGTAATGGAACTAAGAAAATTAGATGAACTAAAGTAATTGAGAAAATGTGGAAGATTGGTTTACTTAATTTAATTGCAGTCTCAAATTGGTCAGTGTAATGGAAACTAAGAAAATTGAATTAACAAGATTTATTTTAAATAAAAAATAAATAAATATCCCGTCAAGCAGCTGCTTGCCACAGAGGTCTGACAGGAGCCTGTCAGCTTATATGCCATAGTGGAAGGTCTGAGAGGATGGCAGGACCACAGCAGAAAAACAACACATACATTCATGGCTCGAACCCAGGTCCCTCAGATCAGTAGCCCAGCGCGCTAACCACTCGGCCACTGGACGGCTTGGCCACAAAATTAATTTAAATCAGTTAGACGGCATTGCAAGAAAATGTTTGTTAAGAAAATAAAGTTTTGTCTTGTTTTGACAGAGAAAAAGTTTCTTTGCTACAGAATGAGTTAAATGGTCGTATAATAAAGATTCTGAGGCTCCAGACCAGAAGTGAAAAGAAAGTTCAAAAGATACAATGGACAATTTAGCATACACTCAAGTGAAAAAGGTCAAATACAAAAACGCGATTGCTCAAACAGGTCTCGATGAATTTTAAGAAAACATTATATATATAGGTAAGTTCCAGTATGATTACAATTCTGCGTAAGAAGAAATATTATAAGATGAATAGTTCTATGATTAATTATAATGCTTACAGAAAGGTACTCACTGGAACGTTATCATTATTATAAACATAATTATTAATGTTTTGAATACTCTGCCATGTATCTAGAAGATCCAAGAAGGTAAATGAAAGCCCACATTAATAAAGGTACATTTAATTCTGAATGCGATCAAATCCATTAGTACAAAAAGGCTGTCCTAAGATTATTGATCTTCACTGAAGAGGTCTGAGAATGTCAGTCCGTCCCCAAAAGGCTTACAGATATGCTCAATAGGACCGAGATCGGGGATCTTGCAGGTTATTCCATATGTTCAATACATTTATGTTCAAGATATTGGTCCACCAGATCAGTTCTGTGTAAAAATAAATAAATAACTACCCCTTCAAGCAGCTGCTTGCCACAGAGGTCTGACAAGAGTCTGTCAGTTTATACGCCACAATACACAGGTATTAAGTTCACTGGACAAAAAATTAGTCATCTCCCGCTGTAAGGGGATTACGTATGTTCGACAGCAACAGAGGGTACACCAATAATAAGCGCTTCCTACAAAAAGCTGTGCCGTGCGCTACCGGGTTCATACAGTGACAAGAAGTTGTTGTGTGCCACGTGTGTTAATCGCTCCGTGAAACATGGGTCGCACCAAAATGTGAATGAGTGACAAAATGGTGTTATTTTGTTTGGCCGAGCCAAATGGCATAGTGTACAAGAAGCTGCTGCCTTTGCAGGTGTGTCAAAACCTACTGACCAAAGGGTCTTCCAGCAATGGCGTACATCGCAGTCCACCACTAATCGTCGCCAGAACTGCGGCAGAAAGACCTCTCACCAATAGGGACCGCCACAGTGTGTCATGCACTGTTTGGGCAAACCTCTTTAAAACGAGGCAGGAATTTCTCCAGTCAGTCAATGCAGGCCTACCACAAGCTGTTTCCGAATGAACATTTTGAAGGGAATTGCTTGGCATGAATATCTGGAGCAGAGTTCTGTGGAAGAGATCCATGTTAACAGCTCTGCACACGCCTGCACAGCTACAGTGGGCGTAACGCCACAAAGACTGAACTGTCGACTCTTGGAAGCATGTGATCTGGTCGGATGAGTCACGTTTTTGCTTGTACTCGAATGATGCGAGGCGACGGGTACATCATAAGTTGCATGAAGCCTTCTATGCGGACTGTGTGCAAGGTTCTGTTCAAGATGGAAGAGGCTCTGTGATGTTCTGGGGCTGTTTCATGTACGAGGAAATGGGTCCTTTGGTTGCGGTGACATCACACGTAAACCAAAAGGGCTATATGGAGCTACTGGACGACCACATGTTGCCTTTTGTGCAGCATCTCTACAGTGAACACCAGAAGGATACCCCCAGTCTTCCAAGACTATAATTGTCACGTGCACAGGGCTCGAAGTGTGTCGGATTGGCACGACAAGCATTCTGGAGCTTTCAAACATCTCGACTGACCTGCCAAATTCCCGGATTTGAATCCCATAGAAAACTTGTGGGACTATTTGGGGCAACGAGTGAAGCACCATCCCAGCCATCCACTCGACTCATCGGTGAAGACAGTTGCATACTCTTACTGGGTATCATGCATATGTTACTGAGACCAATTCAAATAGGCTCTTCTGTGGGAGGGAGTTAAGAGGACGCATACTACTGGTCCTCTTGCATAGAGCGCTCTTTCCTGGAACCTTCTGTAAACTTTCCACTTTGAAAGCTTCTCCTTGTGAACGAAACAAGTGTTCTATGATGCGAGTCTATGAAACAAGTGTTCTTCGAAGCGAGTGTTCTCTGATGACTAGCAGTTAGACCCGTCATCTCTAAATGTTGCGATTCTTGGGCAACCTTCTATTGGCTTTCTGGTGGAATAACCTGTATTCTGAAATAATCTCCATAGACTAGAGACTACCATTCGAGACACATTCAGCCATTTAATTGCATTGTAAACGATACCTTTGAGACACTTTTAACGAAAACGTAATGTCCAATTTGAAACTCATAAGTAAACGACAAGAATACACGAAATTCATGGGCAAACATGTGATAAGCAATGCACATAGCTGTTAGAGAGTGCCTTTCGTACTGACGGTTAATTTGCATGTTTAGAGAGTCACTGATCCATGTACATAGTCACTACGATATCACATAAGCAACTCAATTTTTTTCACATAAAAATAAATAAAATAAATACCCCCTCAAGCAGCTGCTTGCCACAGAGGTCTGACAGGAGCCTGTCAGTTTATATGCCATAGTTGAAGGTCAAGCAACTCAAAAATTCAATATTTTTAATTCCTTATACTTTTCCAAATATAAAGGAAGGCCGATGTTGTTTGGGTTGTTTTACCTCTGAGCGGCACATTTTTGCACACAATGGGATAAATGGCCAGGTCACAAGGACCCCGAAGGCTCAGAGAAGGTTGGGGGAAGGGACACACTGGAACAGCTGTTAGGAGACAGATGGTAGCCTCCCGTTAAACCCATCCAGTTTTTTTCTATAACGTGAACATGGTATGGCTCTCCCACACACGGGGCCACAGCTTAACGTCCCATCCGTAGGACGGCAGTCTTTCCAAGCCATCGGTGCCCCCTACTGACCGTGGGCAGGGCGGGGAGTTTTGCAGAGATAAATCTCAAAGCTAACCCATCTGGGACTCGAACTTGGCTTGCTTCCGACTGAGCCATCCCCGCCCCAAGAAGACCGATGTGTAACTTAACTTTTTCACTTGAGTGTATAATTAGAGTGGTTAATGTGCATGTCTGCGGATCAAAGGGACCTTGATTCTGGTCCTGGATAAGGTACGGATGTTTCTCTCTGCTGAGGTCTCGCCTTTCTCACACATCTTTTCTATTACGTATAATGCTTATAGGCGTTTCCCATACCACCGTGGCAAGCAGCTTCTTCAGTAGTAATATATCCTCCAGTGTCTGAGCGGTTAGCATAAATGGTTCGATATCTGGATGAGGCATAGATGTCTTCTTTCTGAGTATATTGTTTTCCTGCTCAAAGTCTCGCCTTACAGAACTTCTTTTGTTGTATTATACTGACAAGCTCTTGTCAGAACTCCTTGGCAAGCAGCTGCTTGAGACATAATTTACTACTTTTAACACAAAAATATTATTTCGAATGTTTTGTATAAGCTTTTTACAATATTCGTAAGATTTTCGCCGATTGTTCAGACTTAGTTTTGAGTTAAGTTAGTTGGGACTAAGTGTTTCCTTAGTCCCAAATATGTAGAGAATTAGGCTCCCTCGATGCATCAGGAGAGAGGTTAAGGCATTTTTTCGTGCGCAGGAGAGCCCTGTGAGAAACATGGTGGATACAAAAGAACAGGCTGGGTAGCTTTTACAGGAGGTTTCCATCTGTCTCCTAACAGCTGCCCAGAGGATTCCCTTCCCCCAACATTCTCTGAGAACTTGGGATCCTTATGACCTGGCCATTTAACCCGTTGCGTGAAAAAAGTGCCGTTCATAGGTAAAACAACACAACTTGTCAATATGCTGTGATATGATAAAACAAACTGCTTCTCATGTTTTTAACCTCCTACACCAAACGATTGGAAAGGTAAGAAACTTTACACTTGTGAGAAGACTTTTTCTACCATGATTTTTATCACGATATCATCGAAAGTATCTTGACCACTCTTTCCTAGAACTACTATTTTTCCCTAAAGATAATTGTTTACCTTTCGCCAAATTCTTACGTCTGCATGAGCTCAGCTGAAAATACTTCTGGGAACGTAAAAAAAAACCTTCTGAGAAAAAAAAAACATGACTTGCAGAGCACGCCTGATCTTTTTTTAACCTTTACTTGTTATTTATTTCAAAGAATTTGCGAATATCGACTAAGAAACATTTATTATCTCCACTTTCGTGATCATTTTTTAAAAATGTAACACGGCTCTTCTTATTTCTGTAAAGACATTATTTCAACTCAAGAACATGTAAAGGAAAAAAAGCTTTTCCGCTCTGATGAACTAAACATTTTGTACGCGATGACATCATCTGGGGAACAAGTTAAAACAATAAAAATGTCTGACGCAAAATATTTGCTTATTTAATGGCAAGTAATAGATACTTATGTTTTGGAGCAGTGAAGATGTTGGCATAGAAATATTTCCGAAATGCTCGGAAGGTTGCGAAATGATGACCATAACATTATGACTATCGCCCAGTGATTTGCGCCAAAATGCCCGCAGAGCACCGCAAGTAGATATGTATAGTCTAGATATGTGGTGCCTGGTCACGGTCCGCTGGACACGGAAATTGTCTTGGCAAAGGAAAAAAAAGGATTAATGCATAAAATACGTCTCCTCCTATTCTGGGAAACAAGTTCAGGGAATTCGTCTTCAATAAGATGGACAACTTGGTAATTCTTTGAACTGATGTGTATGGAGATTTGTAGAACCGAATGCTTCGGAACACGTTGCGGGAGTAGTGACCTGACCTTGACTCTAAAGGCAACGCTACTGGTGGACGACGCTTCAGAGTGGAAAATTGAATAATTCCTAAACACTTGAGATTTGAGTTGATTAGATAATCTATAAAATAATGAAATTAAATAGAAATATCATTCGGCAGTAATAATGTGTTCTTGCGCATAAAAATAGACATCAACCGAAAAAATTGTTACTGCTCATAAAGCATCGAATCTAAAGTTTAGATCAAACATAGAATTCCAATAGAAAAGTATAAAATTTACTCTTTTCAATGGGAGAAAAAGAGATTGAGACTCTTCATTAATGTGAAAAGCGCACCATGAATTGTTGAAGTGTTGCGATAGTGCAATAGACTCGTAGTCTAATGTTTCCAGGTTCGATACCCCAATGTGCTTGCATTAAGAATTTCTCCGCTAACCCCCGCTTCGATCTCGATGAGAAAGGGGACACCAAAGAGCTTGGAAAGTCCTCTATCGGTTGAAAAGAATGCTAAGCCGCGAGCAGGAGAGCCATATTTGTTAAAGATTGTACTAATGGCCTTAACGGGAGGCTTCTATTTGTCTCCTAAGAATTTAATTGATTTAATTTTCATATTAAGGCAATTGGTTATGCTTAATTGGGTTGGGTTGTTTTACCTCTGAGCGGCATTTTTTGCACACAACGGGCTAAATGGCCAGGTCCTAAAGACCCCGAAGGCTCAGAGAACGTGGGGGCGGATCAACTGAACAGCTTTTAGGAGACAGATGGTAACCTCTCGTCAAGGCCATCTAGCGTGGTGTTCTTTAACATGCACAGGGTATGGCTCTCCTGACACGTCACCACGGCTTAACGTCGCATCCAATGGACGGCGATCTTTCCAAGCTACTATACTACAAATATCCCCTACTGATTGAGGGCAGGTCAAGGAGTTTTGCAGGGATAAATCTCAATGCTAGCTCATGTAGAACTCGAACCTGGACTACAGATTAAGCCAGGCGCGCTACCGACTGAGCCACCTCTCCCCCATGTTTAATTGGACGGTCGATTAATCTCTTCAATGAAAGAAAGAAATAAAAATGTATATACACAGTCGTATCAGAATGGTATGACCACCTACCATACATATACTATGGTAGGTGGTCATATTATTCTGATACGACTACCTACCATACATATACTATGGTAGGTGGTCATATTATTCTGATACGACTATGTATATTTATTACCACAAAACATTTTGCCCAAAAACAAATCCTCTATTTTTTGCTAACTGTTCTCTGCATTACCCCAATTTTATCTACAACGTTAAATTCTTTCTTGCAGTAGATTGCAGAAACAACCATCCCATTCTGAGAAAAATGTCCAAGGTAATGACGCGTTCGTCTTTGCTCATTGCCGCATCCATTACCGTTCCATTTCATTTGCTTTTCAAGACTTTTAACGGGACCCTCCATTTTGCCCAAGGCGAGGCGAGGCGTTCACGTCGTATTTGCAGTCTCTTCCTCTTTCCGCCTGTCTTCAGACGACTAAATGGAAATTTACTGCGCAGTTACGGTCTATTGACAGAGAAATAGCTGTGATTGGAATAGGGCTTGCCATTGGAATTATCATTCAGGACAGTGGTGGATTCTTCATTTGAAATTAAAAAGTCCAGTGTTCATGTCGATTATAATTTCAGTGGCCGATTCTACTTCAACTGACAGAACCAAACGTACTTTCAAACCGAAATTATGAATATTAAACTTATCATCAGTATAATTTACTGCAAAACGTAAAAAGCATAATGGGGTTTTCTCTTTAATATTCTATAAAACGGTTAAGGAATTTTTGGCTTCAAAAGTGTTTCTTCCAGTAAATATCATAAATAACTCCTTATGACAACACTTCGATTACTTTAGGTAAAATATATTTCATAGAAAAAACTTTCCGTAGTTTTGTGAGAAGTCTGAAATAAGAAAAAGAGGTCAATCAAAGCGAATAAATCGTCTAGATTTGTCTTTTGGTACCGTAAACTATTTCCAGACATGATTTCTAGACATCAGCTAAATAATCCGATAAACAAATAAGTGAATTATTTTACAATAATAAATAAATACCCCCTCCAGCAGCTGCTTGCCATAGAGGTCTGACAGGAGCTGTCAGTTTAATACACCATAGTAGAAGGATTGTGATGATGGCGGGACCTCAGCAGAAAAACAACACAAGCATCCATGCCTTATCTCGGGCTTGAACCCATCGGGCTTCAACCCAGGTCCCTTTGATCAGTAGCCAAGGACGCTAAACAGTCGGTCATGGGATGCTTGATTTCAAATAAACAAAACGCAAATTACTCCTTAGCAGCTGATTGCCACAGAGGTCTGAACCTTTCGGTATAAAGGGATATGAGGCATGCGCACTAGAGCTATATCCCAATGAGATTATTTCTTCTCTGATTCTTTACGATCATACCGTTTTGAACAGTTAAGTACAAGTCCGTTAAGTACAAGTGGCCTAAAACGGTAGCGTTCTCTGAGGAGACCTACCCGTTTTAGGTTTCTTATACATTTTTACTGCTATTTTTAGCTTTTCTTATGTTTGCCCTTAGGGGCTCACCTAAGGGTGGTTTACTTATATATTTTGTTCTTACTCATGCCAAATAGGCATATCTTTCTGATGGAGATGGTTAGGGGTAAAATTATTACCCGGTACATCGAATATGATTATGCGATCTACGCGCTAGAGCTATGTACAATGCATAATTGTGCAGAGTCTGTGAGGAAAGCAATACCTCAGCAGAAAGACAGCAGCAGAAAAAAATCCCTTTCTCCAGCAATCTCTGAGCCCTTGGGAGTTATGGTCATTTAACCGACTGTGTGCAAAAAACGAGACCTTCAGAGCCAAAACCACTTAACCATGATGCTCGACAGCGACCTGTTGCCTCTTCCTGGTGTAAAAGTTAGGAATAGTTAATTCTTTGCAGCGCTTCAGCATTGACCAGTATTATTCATTAACTAGAAAAATGAAATTGCTCCCGTCTATTAACTGCTCTTGGAAATAGCCAGTTGGGCAGTTTTATGTCTGTTAAAGCTATCAGATCAGAAGTATCACCATTACAAGTCGAGTTAGGATCTGTAATTCAAAAGAAACACCAAAAAAACCTTTACCATAAATTTTGCTTTTAACTTTTCCCCCATTTTTTTAAATATTAACCCAATTTCCTGTCATGAATTCAAAACATTCCTGGGATAAATATTAATGTATTCAGGAAGTTTCATTCAGACCAAAGACAATTCAACACAGGCTTCAAAGTTCATCATCTAATCTCATTATGATGCAGAATACCGGCCCAGAAAAAGAAAGGTTCAACTTTTATAACACGGAATGTTACGAAGCAAATAAAAGTATCTGATGAATAAATGGTAAGAAAAGGAAGCTACGACGTTTGCCTTACATTCAGGAGTTTCCTTCAGGGTTTAATCGTTCTGCATGAGCAATAGAGGAATGGAAATAACCGAATTGATGAGTCCACCTCACGGTCAATTATAGCTAAGAAAGAGAAAAATTTAGGTCGATTTGAGAATTCCGGTATCCTTAAATCAGTGTTCAGAAGAATCGGTTCTCTCTGTAATCTCTGAAACAATATCAGAAACTGAAAATTAAATTACCGCAATCTTTTTATAACCAAAACATAGTGGAGCGGAAGTTGTCTCAGTTGGTAGCGCGACAGGCTCGTAATCTGTAGTTCCCAGGTTCGAGTCCCACCTAGGTCAGCGTTGAGATTTATCTCCACAAAACTCCCGCACTGCCCTCGATTAGTAGGGGACACAGATAGGCCTCGTATAGGCAGCCGCCGTCCGTTGGTTCTCTCTCCCCAACCTCCTCGGAGTCCTTGTGACCTGGCTATTTAATTTATTGTATGCAAAAAAAGTGCTGCTCAGAGTTAAAACAATCCAACTCTTCTTTTTTTTTTCTAGATTAATTATGAGCTCTTTCGTCTCTAGGGCAGTTGACTCAGTCGATAGCGTGTTAAGCATTTAACCGGACGTTCCCATGTTCCAGTTTCCACTTAGGTTAAGTTTTTATCGCTAACCCCACCCTCTTCTAGAGGAAAAAGAAGACACCAATGGGCTTGGCGTCATCAGTCTGATGGGCTTGTTCCCATCAAACTGATATCTCTGCACATGATTTGTCCCTATGTCCAGGAGAGTCAAAGCCATGCTATGTCAATGCAGTAAAAATATGCTGGATTGACAAGAAGGGGCGGCGTCCATCTTCCTCTTAGCAGGTATTCAGCGGGTTTACTTCTCCTATCCAGCTCTGAGTATTTGAAGCCATATGACCTTGCTATTTAGCCCATTGTGTGCATAAAAGCATCTTTCAGAAATAAAAAACTCAAACCTTTCTTTTTTGTTTTAAAGTTAACTCTCCTACATTGAAGAGACTGACTATACTTTGCCCTTTATACTTTTCCTCCAAGCATCATACCACAAATAATCCATTTTTCATAGCCTTTCGTATATATCTGTCACATATATAAATACTACAAATATTTTTATCTCAATTTCTATGTTGTAATTGCTTTCCGTGAATGACAAGTCATTTAAAAGGACATGCCGAAGGTCGAATATATTTCCTTCTTCTTCGTCGTAAAAACTTTACAAGTTGCCGTCGCTTCTAGAGGACGTGCGATTTCACCAACACGGACTACGGAGAGCAAGAGTTTCCTCCAGAGGTTATCCTCTGATCCATGCATGAGTGTTCGAGCGTTACAAGCGATCACAATGAAGGCCATGCAGATCCATTTCTGATTCTGAGGCAATGTCGTTGTCGAAGGAATTCTGCCTTGTAGGGCATCGTTTTTTCAGATCAAAGTTATGTGCTCAAAACTTTATTCCTAACTTGTGGAATTTCTTATTGTTTTATGTTTGCGAAAAAATAAGGTACCTTACAAGAAAGAAAACATGAACAGACGAAACATCTTTCAATATTTCTTAACAGAAAATAAAGGTCAGCTTTACTCTGAAGATGCTCTGCATAAATGTGTGCGTTTATATATATATATTGTATATGCATACAGTAGAATCTGTAAAAAGCTGAATCCCAACCTACTGAGGAATTTTTTCGTCTAGAATTAGCTTTCTGAATCCCAACCTATTGAGGAATTTTTTCGTCTAGAATTAGCTTTCTGAATCCCAACCTACTGAGGAATTTTTTTCTCCTGGAATAAGTTTTCTGAATTCCAACCTACTGAGGAATTTTTTCGTCTAGAATTAGCTTTCTGGATCCCAAACTACTGAGGAATTTTTTCGTCTAGAATAAGCTTTCTGAATCCCAACATACTGAGGAATTTTTTCGTCTAGAATAAGCTTTCTGAATCCCAACCTACTGAGGAATTTTTTCGTCTAGAATTAGCTTTCTGAATCCCAACCTACTGAGGCATTTTTTTCTCCTGGAATAGGTTTTCTGAATCCCAACCTACTGAGGAATTTTTTCGTCTAGAATTAGCTTTCTGGATCCCAAACTACTGAGGAATTTTTTCGTCTAGAATAAGCTTTCTGAATCCCAACCTACTGAGGAATTTTTTCGTCTAGAATAAGCTTTCTGAATCCCAACCTACTGAGGAATTTTTTCGTCTAGAATAAGCTTTCTGAATCCCAACCTACTGAGGAATTTTTTCGTCTAGAATTAGCTTTCTGAATCCCAACCTACTGAGGAATTTTTTTCTCCTGGAATAGGTTTTCTGAATCCCAACCAACTGAGGAATTTTTTCGTCTAGAATAAGCTTTCTGAATCCCAACCTACTGAGGAATTTTTTCGTCTAGAATTAGCTTTCTGAATCCCAACCTACTGAGGAATTTTTTCGTCTAGAATTAGCTTTCTGAATCCCAACCTACTGAGGAATTTTTTTCTCCTGGAATAGGTTTTCTGAATCCCAACCAACTGAGGAATTTTTTCGTCTAGAATAAGCTCTCTGAATCCCAACCTACTGAGGAATTTTTTCGTCTAGAATAAGCTTTCTGAATCCCAACCTACTGAGGAATTTTTTTCTCCTGGAATAGGTTTTCTGAATCCCAACCAACTGAGGAATTTTTTCGTCTAGAATAAGCTTTCTGAATCCCAACCTACTGAGGAATTTTTTCGTCTAGAATTAGCTTTCTGAATCCCAACCTACTGAGGAATTTTTTTCTCCTGGAATAGGTTTTCTGAATCCCAACCAACTGAGGAATTTTTTCGTCTAGAATAAGCTTTCTGAATCCCAACCTACTGAGGAATTTTTTCGTCTAGAATTAGCTTTCTGAATCCCAACCTACTGAGGAATTTTTTCGTCTAGAATTAGCTTTCTGAATCCCAACCTACTGAGGAATTTTTTCGTCTAGAATAAGCTTTCTGAATCCCAACCTACTGAGGAATTTTTTCGTCTAGAATTAGCTTTCTGAATCCCAACCTATTGAGGAATTTTTTCGTCTAGAATTAGCTTTCTGAATCCCAACCTACTGAGGAATTTTTTTCTCCTGGAATAAGTTTTCTGAATTCCAACCTACTGAGGAATTTTTTCGTCTAGAATTAGCTTTCTGGATCCCAAACTACTGAGGAATTTTTTCGTCTAGAATAAGCTTTCTGAATCCCAACCTACTGAGGAATTTTTTCGTCTAGAATAAGCTTTCTGAATCCCAACCTACTGAGGAATTTTTTCGTCTAGAATAAGCTTTCTGAATCCCAACCTACTGAGGAATTTTTTCGTCTAGAATAAGCTTTCTGAATCCCAACCTACTGAGGAATTTTTTTCTCCTGGAATAGGTTTTCTGAATCCCAACCAACTGAGGAATTTTTTCGTCTAGAATTAGCTTTCTGGATCCCAAACTACTGAGGAATTTTTTCGTCTAGAATAAGCTTTCTGAATCCCAACCTACTGAGGAATTTTTTCGTCTAGAATTAGCTTTCTGAATCCCAACCTACTGAG
Organism: Ryuthela nishihirai; assembly: GCA_038380435.1. Lineage (NCBI taxonomy): Eukaryota > Metazoa > Arthropoda > Arachnida > Araneae > Heptathelidae > Ryuthela > Ryuthela nishihirai. Next base: position 38,554,641 of record JAWZYU010000011.1, on the reverse strand, counting down.
GAATTTTTTTCTCCTGGAATAGGTTTTCTGAATCCCAACCTACTGAGGAATTTTTTCGTCTAGAATTAGCTTTCTGGATCCCAAACTACTGAGGAATTTTTTCGTCTAGAATAAGCTTTCTGAATCCCAACCTACTGAGGAATTTTTTCGTCTAGAATAAGCTTTCTGAATCCCAACCTACTGAGGAATTTTTTCGTCTAGAATAAGCTTTCTGAATCCCAACCTACTGAGGATTTTTTTTCTCCTGGAATAGGTTTTCTGAATCCCAACCAACTGAGGAATTTTTTCGTCTAGAATAAGCTTTCTGAATCCCAACCTACTGAGGAATTTTTTCGTCTAGAATTAGCTTTCTGAATCCCAACCTACTGAGGAATTTTTTCGTCTAGAATTAGCTTTCTGAATCCCAACCTACTGAGGAATTTTTTTCTCCTGGAATAGGTTTTCTGAATCCCAACCAACTGAGGAATTTTTTCGTCTAGAATAAGCTTTCTGAATCCCAACCTACTGAGGAATTTTTTCGTCTAGAATTAGCTTTCTGAATCCCAACCTACTGAGGAATTTTTTTCTCCTGGAATAGGTTTTCTGAATCCCAACCTACTGAGGAATTTTTTCGTCTAGAATAAGCTTTCTGAATCCCAACCTACTGAGGAATTTTTTCGTCTAGAATAAGCTTTCTGAATCCCAACCTATTGAGGAATTTTTTCGTCTAGAATTAGCTTTCTGAATCCCAACCTACTGAGGAATTTTTTTCTCCTGGAATAGGTTTTCTGAATCCCAACCAACTGAGGAATTTTTTCGTCTAGAATAAGCTTTCTGAATCCCAACCTACTGAGGAATTTTTTCGTCTAGAATTAGCTTTCTGAATCCCAACCTACTGAGGAATTTTTTCGTCTAGAATTAGCTTTCTGAATCCCAACCTACTGAGGAATTTTTTCGTCTAGAATAAGCTTTCTGAATCCCAACCTACTGAGGAATTTTTTCGTCTAGAATTAGCTTTCTGAATCCCAACCTACTGAGGAATTTTTTTCTCCTGGAATAGGTTTTCTGAATCCCAACCAACTGAGGAATTTTTTCGTCTAGAATAAGCTTTCTGAATCCCAACCTACTGAGGAATTTTTTCGTCTAGAATTAGCTTTCTGAATCCCAACCTACTGAGGAATTTTTTCGTCTAGAATTAGCTTTCTGAATCCCAACCTACTGAGGAATTTTTTTCTCCTGGAATAGGTTTTCTGAATCCCAACCAACTGAGGAATTTTTTCGTCTAGAATAAGCTTTCTGAATCCCAACCTACTGAGGAATTTTTTCGTCTAGAATTAGCTTTCTGAATCCCAACCTACTGAGGAATTTTTTTCTCCTGGAATAGGTTTTCTGAATCCCAACCTACTGAGGAATTTTTTCGTCTAGAATAAGCTTTCTGAATCCCAACCTACTGAGGAATTTTTTCGTCTAGAATTAGCTTTCTGAATCCCAACCTACTGAGGAATTTTTTCGTCTAGAATTAGCTTTCTGAATCCCAACCTACTGAGGAATTTTTTGTCTAGAATTAGCTTTCTGAATCCCAACCCACTGAGAAATTTTTTTCGTCTAGAATGAGCTTTCTGCTACTAGTGTGAACAAATATTTCTTGAACTAAAAAGTAAATTACTTTAATTTTAGCACCAAAAATCAGCAATTTTGCATTTATTTTATTCATTCAATCAATACCAATTCTAAATTTCCGATTATTTATTTTGAGATTAATATTTTTTCACCCTTTGAAAGGGAAATTTTTCACAGATATTTTCAAATAATATTAGAAAACGAAATTGTTTTGGCTTCTTGCGGATTTCTGCAAAAAAAGGAAAGAGTGCGTGATGATGAAGTTTATTGAAGGAAAAAAAAATGCACTTTTTACTGGTTTCATTCATAATTAAGTCCAATCTTTTGCTCAAACAAACCGAATATTTGGCACAGAAAAATGCATTTTTAGAACAGGATTAAACATTTCTAAAGCAATTTTATTTTTTTTTTAGTATGTTAATATGGATTTTTTAAAATATCTTATGAGCTGTTTATGCATAGAAATTGCATTGCATACATTCATACGTACTTTAAATTAATTGATAAAATATTTTGTAGTTTAGAAAAATGGTAAATATAAAATAAAAAGTGCATTATTATTTGAATAAAAATACTTAAAAATTTTAAAAAGTTATTGGCAATGAATTAAATTTAACTTTTTTCAACTTTGAGTTAATTTTATCTGATACATCATCACCTTCCAGATCCTGTTCATTCTCCCGGTTAATGTTCGCCACAGATTCAGCTGCGTTAAGATTTATTATCGCTAAACTTCCACCCTGCCTCGGTCAGAAAAGGAACTGAAACCGATGGACTAGGAAAGGCCACTGTCCGTCAGATAACTTCGTCTAACCTTATCAATATTTGCATAGTCAGCACGGGGCGGGGGCGGCTCAGTCGGTAGCGCGCCAGGCTCGTAATCTGTAGTTCCCAGGTTCGAGTCCCAGCTGGGTCAGCGTCCGCAAAATTCCCCGCCCTGCCCACGGTCAGTAGGGGACACCGATGGGCTTGGAAAGGCCGCCGTCCGTCGGATGGGACGTTACGCTGTGGCCCCGTGTGCTGGAGAGCCATACCCTGTGCACGTTAAAGAACACGCTGGATGGCCTTGACGGGAGGCTACCATCTGTCTCCCAACAGCTGTTCCAGTGGATCCCCTCCCCCAACCTTCTCTGAGCCTTCGGGGTCCATGTGACCTGGCCATTTAGCCCATGGTGTGCAAAAAAGTGCCGCTCAGAGGTAAAACAACCCAACCGAACCCAACATAGTCAGCAAAGGGAATGTTCAAGATGCTGCGCAAGCATTTGAAATTTGTAGAATCAAGCTTCCTGTTACTTTGCTTACTGTGGATGCAAGTTTTACTACCATGGTGAACTTCAGAGAGAGCAAACTATTACGAAGCTTAAACTTATTCTTTAGATGCATGTCTATTATTCTCCACTATCGATCCTTAAAAGTTTCAGCAGCAATATCTATTCCCTTTATTTCATTCACATCTTGCCAGTATCTGTCACAGAACCCCAATGAAAACTAAACTGAAAAAGTGTTCTAAACCACAACTATGCAAAACAACATATGCATCAACAAGCTCACACACATAAATATACACGCCTCAAATATCGTAATTTTAGTTTTCCCCATATTTATCACGAAGTTCATCTATCCTATTACCAGCCCATCAAGAACTGCAAAGAAAAAGTTCCCGTGAATGTCATTTACCAACAGAGTCAAATCATTAGAATTATCTAAACTATTTTTATGTCTCTAGACCATATGAGTTCAATCCAAATTTAGTGAAAAGCAACTAGGAAAAAGAACTAGGTAGATAATAATAATAATAATCTTTATTTTATTCCGCCAGTCAATACAATATACATTTACATAGCATAATTATCTAATAACAATTAATATATACATGAAAAAATTGAGAAGTGAAATAGCTGAGAAATATCAATTGCATCAGAAAAAGTAAATAACAATCATATTAAATATTGGTGTTTAATAGGAAAGGCGAAACAAAAAAGGAGAGCATAGTAAGCTGACGCTTATTTTTAGTTAATGCTCCCTATTTCCTTTAAAGTTCAATTATGACAACAGTAAAGTATACAATAATTCAAATAGCACAATAATTCAATAGTATAAAAGGTCAAATGGTTATGAGACATATTACACTGATACATAGAAGAAGGTTTCATTGCTTTGTAAGTAGAAACGTTCTACATTTGATTTTAAATAATTTTAAAGATTTTGCATTTTTAACATCATCAGGAAATTCAGACCAAATTTTTACTGCATTATATTTGATAGATCTCTGCCCAATTGACAATCGACACAAAGGTATACTCAGATCCTCTCTATGACGTGTTTCATAATTATGAAAATTCGAAAGACTCTGAAAATAGTCTTTAAATCTATCCAATTTAATCAATCTCATTGTAATCGAATACACAAAGTTTCCTGATATCAGTTTGCAATTATTATAGACATTAAGAATTTTAACCTCAGAAAATAAATGTGCCACGGGATCATAATATCTTTTACCAACAATATATCTAACAATTCTTTTCTGAAGACGATATATAGCTACTAGGAAATGAAAAACTACTAGGAAAAATACATCAAATGATTGGCACTGAAGTAGAAAAGGGGAAAAATATTCCAGAAAATTCTATTGCTCAAATCGCAGCATACCGTACGAAAACACAATGTTTATTTTAATTCCTTTAATCTTTGCACTCTTTAAGTAAAATAATATTTTTCGAAACATGTCACAAAATAATGAGTCTCAAAATTTTCGAAAATTGCCAATATTAAAAAAATTTCAGAAAACGATGGGAAAAAAAATGATGCATATGATTGAAATAAGACAAGTGATATTATACTGATGAGTATTTTTAACCTGGCTATCAAATCAGACCAACCTCTGAGGCTTAAACAATTTATACTCCGAGCTCAGATATTAACTCCAGAGATGAGGAACTTGAAAAAAAATCCTTGATTGGATATCCAAATGCGAATTTAATGCATCTTTTAAGTAAATGTCATTCCATGAGTCCAGTCCATACTGAGGCTACCCCCAGTATGGACTGGACTCAAGCAAAAATGCTAATCCCAATTTTCCAAAAAAAAATTCTAATACAAACTGAAATTTCTTTGTTGCTGTCATCTGAGCAGCTACTTCTAAATGACGTGTTTGTTTTAGCGCTTTTTTTCACGCATTTTTGAAGCGAGCAAAGAAAAAAAATGAAGAAAACTCGTAACCTTTTCCCACTTCGTTGACAAGGCATTTATCTCGTAAGCCCTAGTGCGAAGCAATCAGCTCTTTCCCGCTGATAAATGTCCTTTTGTCGTCGTTGGTTGAATGAGATAAGCTAAGTAAGCTGTTGTTTAACGTGTCTATGGGATTTCCTTCCTCTATTAGCTGTGATTGATGAAACCCTGATGTTGTTGGGAAAGTGATATTTATCCTCAAATTATTAAAATTGGATTCTTTAAATTCCACTTATATTTTTGTTTGTGCTTGTAATAGAAATTTTCGCCTTTTTTCTACACGCACCGGCCACTGAATTAGAAACCTTTATTCAATACCGAGTTGGACTTCCTTTAGGCCGAATTACAGCACGTATGCGGTTTGGTATGGATTCCACAAGGTGTTGGAATGCCTTTACATCTCCAGCATCCAGGCGTTCACCAGCCAATCATTTAACTGACTCAGATTTGACGGAAGAGGACTTTGTTTCCGGATCTGTTTTTCTAAGCTGTCTCATACATTCTCAATGGGGTTCAGATCCGGGTTTTGTGGTGGCCATCGCGTGATAGATTATCGCCCATGAAACAGTCGTTACCTGCTGGATAAAAAGTCAACATTGCAGGATGGGCTTGATCGGCAACAATGCTCTGTTAATCCTTGGAGGACACCCGACCTTCCAGAAATATCAGGGGACCCGTTCCGTACCAATAGAGCGTGCCCCACACCACGGCACCGCCTCCAGAATCTTGAGTTGTGTTTACAAGACAAGCTGGATCCATTGCTTCATAGGGCTTCTGCCAAATTTTCTGCCTAGTCGGTACAGAACAAGGTGTACCGCGACTCGTCGGACCACCTGACTTTTTTCCAATGTCCAGTCACGGTGTTGCAGACACCACTGTAGACGAACTTTCTTGTTCTTCGCAGAAGTCAGTGGTTTCCGTTGTCAAGAATGTTCCCTTCTTTGAGTTCATGTCCATCCCCCTGATACGACAGTGATTAGACGCACTGTCGGTGATGTATTGAACACATGACCTGACGGGGTATGCCGGACTGTGGAGCTCATTAGAGCCCTTCATGTCTCTAATGAGATCTGCAGTCGGTTTTTGCAGCAAAAAGGGGAGAGTGAAGAGAGGATCTCTTCTCTCCTGACCATTGAACGGGTCTGAGTAAAGCGAACGCTGTGCTCTGGGAGCCAGCATAGGAAAAAAACGTTACGAAGAAGTCTTGTTATTCAGCATTCAGGGAGTGTGGGAGTAAAGTATTGTAGAGGGACACTGGACTAAGGCTGCGCCCAATTCCAGTAGTTCCCATTATGATGTAAAGTGTTGTAAATATTAAATATTATATAACCTAGAGATGTGCAGTGCCTTGTTCCAATATTTTATGAACATTTAGCATGACTGAAATAAGGTCCAGCAAAGGCATTCATTCTGCGGACCGATACTCGCTAATATAAAAGAGAGATCTTCACATCCGTATAGGGTTGGGTTGTTTTACCTCTGAGCGGCACTCTTTTGCATACCATGGACTAAATGGCCAGGTCACATGGACCCCAAAGGCTCAGAGAAGGTTGGGGGAGGGGACCCACTGGAACAGCTGTTGGGAGACAGATGGTAGCCTCCCGTCAAGGCCATCCAGTGTGTTCTTTAACGTGCACAGGGTATGGCTCTCCCGCACACGGGGCCACGGCTTAACGTCCCATCCGACGGACGGCGGCCTTTCCAAGCCCATCGGTGTCCCCTACTGACCGTGGGCAGGGCGGGGAATTTTGCGGAGATAAATCTCAACGCTGACCTAGGTGGGACTCGAACCTAGGAACTACAGATTACGAGCCTGGCGCGCTACCGACTGAGCCACCCCCGCCCCCATCCGTATAGGCATGCGACTGCTAATACCGATCCTCTTCAATTCCTTGCACATAGTACGCTGAGATATGGGTCAGGAATTGCCTTCTTTGAATGCTTCAGTCAATTGCTGCACACAAAAAGTCCTATTTCTCCGTATAAGCCTTCTCAGACGACGGCGATCTGGTACCAAACAGATTGTCGTCGCGACACACTACGCTTCTTAGACAAGCAATGTGGGTTACTTTTCCACTGACTAAAGAACCGAGATATCTCACCTTTTGAGAAACCAGTCAACTCTGCTATTTTTAAAATCGTCGCTCCAGCCAGACGGGCATTCACAATAAGCCTTTTATCGCACCCCGAAAGATCCTTTGTTAATTCTATTGTGATGAACACTACTGACGATTACTGATGAGCAACAGTCTTAAATAGTTGCCTAGATCACGTGATGATGCATGTGACTACGTATTTTGCATATACACTGCACAAGTGACATTTACATATATCTGCTTTTGGGATGGGTTGTTTTACCTTTGAGCGGCACTTTTTTGCACACCATGGGCTAAATGGCCAGGTCACATGGACCCTGAAGGCTCAGAGAAGGTTGGGGGAGGGGACCCACTGGAACAGCTGTTGGGAGACAGATGGTAGCCTCCCGTCAAGGCCATCCAGCGTGTTCTTTAACGTGCACAGGGTATGGCTCTCCCGCACACGGGGCCACGGCTTAACGTCCCATCCGACGGACGGCGGCCTTCCCAAGCCCATCGGCGTCCCCCTACTGACCGTGGGCAGGGCGGGGAATTTTGCTGACGCTGACCCAGCTGGGACTCGAACCTGGGAACTACAGATTACAAGCCTGGCGCGCTACCGACTAAGCCACCCCCGCCCCCACATACATCTGCCTAAAGGTTTCTAATTCAGTGGACGGTGTAGATACATCGATACATACTGATGCTTTTCTTTTTCAGCAGCTTTTTTCGAGATACTATTTTCAGCAGCTATTTTCAAGAGTATATAATATATATTTGATGTAATTCTCAGTTGTACCGATTTTTTCCAAAATACAGGCGTATTAAGATATGCTGCTTTTGTTCTAAATATCACCGTAAATCAAAAATCAGGGAAAAAATATGTTCATTCCATGTTATTCATAAAACGACGCATATACCGAAGAGCCAAAACATTATGGTCAGCGCGTCTTTATACAAATCGAAGCAACTGCAGTTAAATGACGGCGCGTGTGAAGGTCATGAAACGGTATAAATAACTCTTGATACTGAGCTCTGTTAATCAGTGTTATTCTTGTTCTTCAGATAGGAAAGGCAGCGGACTTAAGTTAGTTTGACAAAGGCCAAATTGTAATGGCCAGATGACTGCGTCAGAGCATTTCCGAGACGTTAAGGATTGTGGGGTGCTCACGGTCAGCCGTGGTTAGTACCTTCAAAAAGTGGTCTGAAAACGAAAAAACCACGAACCGGCGGCAAGGTGTGGGCCGACCAAGGCTTATCGATGCTAGAGGTGAGCGAAGGATATCCCGCATGGTACGAGCCAACAGAAGGGATACCGTGGCGCAACTCGCCCGTTATTTGAATGCTGGTGACGGGAGTAATGTGTCACAAGGAGTATAGAAGAACAGGAGCTTCCTTTGAACGAATTCGTGAAGCATTTGCGCGTGGTCGACAGCCATTTTTTGTGCCCGTCACCAGAACCTCGCTAACGAGTTTGTATGAAATTTGTGCAGTAGGAAAATTTGATTTTCTAATAATACTGTAGTTAATCGTGTGTCTGACTAATCCATCTCCAGATAGCCCAGAAAGATACAAGGAAGGTCATGCAATATGTGGGTTGGATTGGGTTGTTTTACCTCTGAGCGGCACTTTTTTTCACACCATGGGCTAAATGGCCAGGTCACATGGTCACCAAAGGCTCAGAGAAGGTTGGGGGAGGAGACCCACTGGAACAGTTGATGGGAGACAGATGGTAGCTTCCCGTCAAGGCCATCCACGTGTTCTTTAATGTGCACAGGATATGGCTCTCCCACACACGGGGCACGGCTTAACGTCCCATCCGACGGACGGCGGCTTCTCCAAGCCCATTGGTGTCCCCTACTGACCGTGGGCAGGACGGGGAATTTTGCGGAGATAAATCTCAACGCTGACCCAGCTGGGACTCGAACCTGGTGCAATATGTAAATATACACCTAATATGTTTCACTTATTTAAAATAATCGATCATTTATACAAGTTAACGCATAACTGTGAAGTTAGTTTCGGAAATTTAAAGGCGATTTTCAGTGTTGCTAAGTTTAACTTTAACACTACGAAAAGTAAAGGATCATGTAATTACATTTCTTCTCATTTCATCTAACATGATGTTTCATTAAACGAAGCATAGACAATTATAAATATGAATTATCGATGTCCGTGTCGACGTAAAAAATTCAGCCCGCCAAACAGCAAAATATCATGTTGAAGCGGCACGCTAGGATCGGTTTTCGGATGGTCTTTGGCTTAGTAAGCTATGCTTCGTGTGCGGCACTGTGAAGCGATGGATACCGCAAGCGTACCGGTCACTTCACAGTTTAATATGCACTCTGGGCGCGGAGAGACCGATTTTGGTTCCTGTCAACTCCGTGATCGATACCTCCTTACACCGGTAATAGAAGGCGGCGTATTCGGCACGCGCAGCGAGAGTTGCTGCAGCATAACTGAAGGCTACGGGATATTTCATATCTGGCCAAGCAATAAAAATAGAATCATTATAAAATAACGTGAATTAAATAGCTTTGTTAATTCTTTATCAATCTATTTATCTAACATTTTATGAGCTAGAATTTTTTAAAATCATTTTCTATTGTAGCTTTCAAAAGCAGTTTTTCCCTGCAATGAAATATTTTATGCTTTATAAGTGTATTTTTTATATCTATATCATTTTTTACGTATTATTTAATTTGACAAATAATATTTCAACTGGAGTATTTTTTTATCATGTAAGGTAAATAAATAAACTAACTTGATATCTGACACATATTTGGCACAAACATGGCCGTCCAATGCTTAACCTGTTGTTATGACGCAACTCATTTAGGGCATCTCCCCTCTTTTCTATGCTCCTTGCAGTACATCGAACCCTGCTGAAAATGGGGCTGCGTAGCCGCAGGTCACTCTGAGTGCCCATGCTAAACTCGCTTCACCGTCGAAAGCGCCTACAATGGGCATGCGAACATCAAAACAGGACCTTGATTGATTGGAAGAAGGTCGTCTGGTCCGATGAATCTCGTTTCCTGTTGCACCATGCGGACGGCCAGGTACATGTGCGTCGTTTACCTGGGGAAGTGTTGGTGCCAGGATGCACCGTGGTACGAAAACAAGCTGGTGGAGGAAGTGTAATGCTTTGGCAATGTTTTGCTGGGTCCAGTCATTCTTTTGCAGGAAACTATGACGTCTACCACCTATCTAAACATCATTGCATACCAGATACTTTCATGGCAACGGTATTCCCTTCTAGTAGTGCCTTCTTTCAATAGGATAATACGCCATGCCACACTGCACGGATTTTTTGAGAATGGTTTGCGGAACATGAGGAAGACTTCTAGGTATTGCCCTGGCCTCCAAATTCCCCAGACATCAATCGAATCGAGCATCTGTGGTTTGTGTTGGAACAGCATATCCGTTCTGCGGCAGCTCAACTATTACAAGAGTTAAGGATCTTCTGGTAACGTGTTGGTACCAGATACCACAAGACACCTTTAGAAATCTTGTAGCGTCCATGCTTCGCCGTTGTAAGAGCTGTTTTGGCGGCACGTGGAGCACCAACATCATATTAGTCAGGTGGTCATAATGTTTTGGCTCTTCGGTGTATATACCGAGGACATCGTTGACAAATTAAAATTAAGGGGGAAGGGGGGGTTATGTAGTTCACACGAATTACTAAGTATATTTTCGTCCAAGTCTCCACTGTCATTTCTGACTGCAATTGCTGGGCAGGATTGGTCAGACAATAGTGCCTTAGGTCGTTAACTGATGTTCCCTGGTTTGATTCCTCACTGTGCATGAGTTGAGGTTTTCTCCGCTATCATTCTCTCCCCTCGGTAAAAAGAGGAGAACGATGAGCTGGAAATCCATTGGACAGGACTTATAGACCGTTTGCTCCTTGCAGTACATCGAACCCTGCTGAAAATGGGGCTGCGTATACACTGCGCATGACCTTGATATACGGTTTCCATCTCTCTCCTAACAAGCCTAACCGCTGTCTACTGTATTCCTTCACTCAACTCTGAGGACCTTGGGGTCGTTTGCACATCGTGTGGAAAAAAAAAAGGGTAAAAATCAGAAGGGAAACAATCTAACCCAAGTCTTACCCAAATTACTCAGCAGCTTATTTGTGATTGGCTGATTACTGTGTGCAAACTCTTCTCAAGTAATCCAGAGTCACAACAGATTTCATGACGTAACGAAATGAGTGCTAAAATCCTCTGTGCGAACACTTTATACTAGTTTTAGCAATGAAAGTTTTGGCAAATAATGTTTTCTTTTTAAGCGCTTTTATCTTGAGATAACTTTTAAAAGAATAAAAATCCCCAGAATAAAAATCTTATACTTTAAAATGAAGGATGATTCGCCTGATACTTCATAATACTAATAATTTGATTAAAATGTAAAATATCTTCGCCGATCAATCTGTCGATTGCCTCTAGAATAAAAGACATAATATATGGGAAGCATTGAGGACAATTACAATAAATGATTAAGTACATTTGCTTTTCGAATACTTTAATAAGTTTTGATTAAATTTATTTATACAATATCCACTTATATAAACTTCTGCAAGAGTTATTATTTTACTGGGAAGTAGATAATAACAAAAAATATTTAGTGTCATAGATCTAAATTCATTAATATAATACTGTATAGATATATGTAAAAAAAACCGTTTGAGCTCTGTTATTAACATCCATTCAACATATATATACCGTATATTTCCGCAGATAAGACGATAGTTGAATCATAAAAAAAGGCCCCCAAAATCTGGGTCGTCTTATAGGACAGATACAAAAAAAAATTAGATTGAAATTTATATAAATTAAAACCATTATAAAATAAAACAAATCACTCACCAATGTATTTAAAATCCTGCAAAATCCTCACATTCATCATCTAAGGCAAATAGCTCCTCAAGTACATCCTCACTTTCGTTGTTGAGAAGCTCGTCATATGGATCCCATTCTGTACCTAGAGAGTCGTTTTCCGCTTCGTCATCGGTATCCCATAACATATCGTCCTCAGTGCCATCCATAGCATTAGAAATCCCACACTTTTTAAAGGATTTGATCACTGTTTCGACTTTCACTTTTTCCCATGATTTGATCACGAAATCACACAACACATCAAGTGACGCAGCCCGCATAGCTCCACCTTTCGTATACGACTTTTCGCCACTCATCATCCAGTTATTCCATTGTTCACGCATGTGATCTTTAAATGGTTTATTCAGAGAGAGGTCTAAAGGTTGTAGCATCGAAGTTAAACCACCCGGTATAACAGCAATCTTAGTATTGTTCTACGCTAAGCGATTTTTAGTGTTCTCAGTTACGTGACTGCGAAACATATCCCACACCAACAAACTGTGTTGATTTCGTAGAGCATCTGGTCGCCTCTGCCACACATTTTCCATCCACAATTTTACACCATTCTCGTCCATCCATCCCTTTACATGAAAATATACGAAAATGCCTGGAGGTAATTTTATTTTAGGAGTAGTTTTCCTCTTGAAAATGACCATGGGTTTTAACTTTGTTCCATCTGCCATGCATGTTCATACTACTGTAAACCTGGTCTTTTCATGGCCTGTACTTCTTATTTTAACAGTTTTTACGCCTTTTTTTCCACAGTTCTATTGTTTATCATGTCGAGGTTAATCGATTTTTCATCCATATTTCCAATATTAGATAATGGAAAGTTGTATTTCTGCCTCATACCAATAACAAACTTGTGAAAACTCGTGACTTTATGGTCAAGATCTTGTGGTAATTTCTGCGCAATTTTTGTTTTCTGTCGTATTACCAGTTTTTTTCTGTTCATGAAACGATTGCACCAATCTACTGTTGCTTTAAATTCTTTGCCTTGTTCTGGATTGGCCCGTGCCCACTTCAATGCATAAGCCCTAATCATATTTCTTGTAACAACATAACAATTCTGCCTCTGTTCTTGTACCCATTCTGCAACGTTATTTTCTAAATCTGGCCAGCAAGCTATTCCTCTTCTCATAGAACATTTTTTCATTGGCATTTTTTTAATAGCATCTTCATTCTTTCTCCAATCTCTTACCATCTTTTCTGTTATATCGAAAGCCCTTGCTGCAGCACAGTTGTTTGATTCTTTAGCCTGTTTTATGACTTTTAACTCGAAGCTTGCTTCATATTTCCTTCTTTTCGTTGGCTCCATGATTAGGCCCACACTTTACAAATTTTACGCTGATTACACTTATAGCACAAATTGTTTGAACACACAACACAACCTACAACGAAACTTGTTAGAGGTACATGTGAGTTCATGATTCGGCACGTGCTTCTATAGGCAAAAACGTAACAATGCTAAAGGAGGCTTTTCCTTTATGCGTGCAACCACCGACTGCGACTGATCTTGAAAATTACTACAACTTATCGAAAAATCTATCATATTATTTAAATACGCTATATGATAATACATTACATTGTAATAGGAAATAATACATTACATTGTAATAGTAAATAATACATTACATTGTAATAGTAAATAATACATTACATTGTAATAGTAAATAATACATTACATTGTAATAGTAAAACAATACTAAAACAAAATAAATATTAAAAGTTATGTTTATTGAGCTACTGAGGAAAAAACGGACAAACCGTAATCATTTACTAGTACAGAGTAGGGTATGTCCACAAAATAGAATAGCCCATACGACACTTTTGTGAATAGTCAAGGTCATTACCCGAAGGCCCGAATCAGTGCGAATGTTTGCGAATAGGACATAATTCCGTATACGCTATACAGTATTATTATCCAGATGATGATCGCCGATCTAAACTAAATTCATAGGCCGTTTATAGTTTGGGGTCGTCTTGTAGGACAGATATATGCAAAAACTATAAAACTTTGACGAAAATTTATACCTCGTCTTATCTGAAGGTCGTCTTATCTGCGGAAATATACGGTATATAATTAATACACTCAGTACAATCTAAATCTCTACTGCTCAATAGTCTTTTACTTACACAATTTCGTTTCAATTATTTTCATTATTTGAAACAGAAAAAAAAACGTTTTTTATCAACCTTTAGTACGCTCTGTGATATTAAATTGCTACACCTACAAGGAGTAGATGGATTCGTCTCAAAATAAGCACAAAACGAAAGGAGACGAATAATAAGACGTGATTCCATTTGTAGCAACATATCACATTTATTGGTGAGGACATGCACCTATATTTGTTTGACAAAAATAAATATTATGACCGCTCTACAGAAGCTGCATGTCAAAACATAATTCAAGTCACACTGCTGTTAAATATCATCTTGTTGTGCAATCCGTCATATTTCTTATAATTGGTTCCCATAAGGGGAAGCAAGAGTGTGGACAGGTTATGGAATGATCTGGAGACGGCTAGCGTCCTAGCACATTCCAAAAATGTTCGATCGGCAACATATTTGGGGATTATGATGATAAGGACATGATGTTCACATCCCTTAAACACTGTCTGTAGATTACGGCAGTGTTTGCCGGGCTTTGTCTTACTGAAACATGTTGTCTGGCACAGTCTCCACGAAGAGTGGTGTAATGGATGTGAGGATATCATCAACGTAACTATGGGTGGTTCAAGCTCCATTGGCAAACACCAAAGGCGAACGGTTATTGCAACTTACTGCTCTCCATACCATTACAGTCACTGTTCGTGCTGTATGCCATTCCCGAATGTGTGGCTGATCAATTCGTTGACAACGTCACCTCCAGACTGGTGAATGTGATGATCATCTGCACGAAGGCAGAAAAGGGACTCGTCGTTTACATGACAACCGACGCCAGTCATTCCTATAAACAATTCTAATCTGTCACTACTCCACTCACAATCGTCAGTGACGGGGGGGGGAAGTGGTAAGCGGCACAAAGTCGAGTGTACAGTCGCTCAAAAAATATCCGAACACTACGGTACACGAAGTTCGGATATTTTTTTTTGAGCGATTGTACCCCTTCGTCTGTGAGTCAATGGCCCAAAATAATCCTCCTTACAGAGAGAGAGCTGACGGTACAGCTCTATTTTATAACCGATAACGATACGAAAGTATTTATTCGGACCTGTGTCAGGATCAAACAATATTCCAATTGATTTATTCTTCGGTGTGATCTAGACAACGCCTGACTGGTGTGGGTAAAATTCTGCACCTTTTGCTGCAGCACCGAACAATTGTTCTCACATCTCACACAACACGTTGTGCAACCTGCTTGACGATGATGATACAGTCACTCTCAAACCGTAATATTATGATGATGGCCAACACCGCCTACACTCAAAAACTATGTGCATTCTCATAGCATCCCATACTATAATCATAAGATCGCACTTAACTATGGCAGCGTGATTCATATGGGAGATTCTCGAGAAATTTCTCAAAGGATATTTTGAAAGTCATAATTGCACATTATTGTGAATGGATTTTTCATAAACAACATTCTACATTTTCATATGTCATTATCTATCAAAATATTATTTGCAAATTAGGATAGAATTCCAAATTTCATATCGTAATGCTTCAAGATAAGAATATTTATTTCAGCCAAAATGATTTTATTAAAAAAAAAAGAAATATTGGAATTTTAAAAATAATTATCACCATATAGACTACAAACAGTAAACGATTTCATTTGTGATTCAATATACGGATACCAAACTATATTAATTCTTCTAAGGAAAAAAGAATTTCGAGATTTCTTTCTACTTTTTGAATATTTTTGCTTTTTCAACAATGATGTTATGTTACAAGAATACATTTTTTAAATGATATCTTTTGTCATCCAAATTATTTCTCTACAGAAGTCTTCATTGGAACAACCATTTTCACAACCTCTTCCATAGATTTCTAACCATGGCAATGAGAATCCGAAAAATTATGTTTATAATAATATTTCATTCATATTTTCAGGTTTAATAGCACATGTTCAAAATTTATACAAAATATATTAATATAACGGTCGTTCAAGTAGAAAGTGAACGACCCCTATATCTGAGTAATGGACTGAATGATCTTCGTTACTCACACAAGGAAACACGTATGCATAGGAACTCATTAACATCAGAACCTGTGACAAGTATCGGCTTGAACGGGATAGATGCTGGGTTAGATTCCAGACAAACCATGCATGGAAGCATCCAAAATTCAACAATATGGGGTATGCTGGCATTTTTATTTGTAGATCAGGATTCGATTTGATTGAGTTTTTAGACTTTGATGACACTATCATATCCACGGATATACATTAATTTAGTTTGATAACTGCGAAAAAAAACTATTTTAAAAAGAACAGGTATACTTCTATAGTGTAACAGTGTAGTTATTAAATATCGAAAAAGCATTGTGTATAAAGATAATTCATAGATATCGTAATTACACAGTTTGAAAAGGAGTTTTTTTTCATCAGCAACATTCTATAACACTGGTTTACAAGGATTTTATAACATGAACAATTAACACTTCATTAACTATTTTTCAGGTGCTGATTTCAGATATAGCCTTAAAAAATGGCTAGCACGTCATGTTTTTATGTTATTGGTCATTTTAACTCCTATTAAGATCTTCCTATACCAACACCTCCAGGCAACTTGGGAGGATACTAGATATTTTACTTTTGTGGCTGGCAACACTGATTGCCAAGTGGGAGAAAACATGTAACAGTAACTTAACCTCAGACCGCCATTCTTGTTTTCATTGTAGGAGGAACAAGTACTGTACATTGAATAGTGAATTTTAGCGTTTAAATTGCACAAAGGCAGCGTCGCGGATGTGTTAATGTGCCAGATAAGTTTTGTTATGTGTGTGTGGAAATTATATTTTAAAATCCCAAGGTCGTTCTTTGACAAAGATTGTGAAGAAAGCCTGTAACTTGCATTTTGGATGGCACGTTGGAGATCAGGACAAAAGGTGGGCTCCATATGTGTTGGCCTTTGTTGGCCTGAGTGAACGGTTGAAAGGTAAGATAAAATCCATGCCCTTTGCAGTTCCAATGGTTCGGCGTGAGCCAACTAGTCACTTGCATGATGGCTATTTTTGTTTAACTAAAGTGCCGGACTTTTCAAAAAAGGAAAAAAGCAAAATACAATATCCAAATGTGCATTCAGCCATTATATCAGTTCCTCATGGAGAAAATCTTCCTAATATACCAACACCTCCAACCAACTGGGAGGAGAAGGATTCACATTCATCACAGGAAGACTTTGAGATACATACAGATCATGATCCTAAATACACCCCTAAAGCGTTAGACGAGCCTCATCTGATTCAGTAAATGAACTAAATGATCTTGTTCGAGACTTAAGACTTTCCAAACAACAAGCTGAGGTTTTAGGTTCAAGAGTTCAAGAATGGAATCTTCTAGCCAAGGGTACTAGAGTTTCTCTGTTCAGAAAGAGAATTTTGGCTTTATCTGCTTATTACGAGATGCAAGATGGTTTGTGTTTCTGCACAGATATTTCAGGGCTGATGGAAGAAATTGGAACAACTCACGATCCTAAAGAATGGCGTAAATTCATAGATTCTTCGAAATTCAGCTTAAAAGCTGTCCTTTTGCATAAAGGAAACCAAAACCTTCCATTCGAGTGATACACGCTGTGGGAATGAAGGAAACTTATGAAAGCATGGAAAAAAAATACTCATTGCTATAAAATATGACCAGTTTAAATGGACAATATGTGGTGACCTAAAAGTCATATCTCTCTTACTCGGACTTCAAGGAGGCTTCACAAAATTTTGATGTTTTCTGTGTTTGTGGGACAGTAGTGCCAGAAAGAAAAGACTGGCCCAAAAGAGATGTTTTTATTCCTGGAAAGAGTAATGTGAGGTATAAGCCTCTTTAGTTGACCCCTCTGATGTTCTGCTCCCATCACTGCAAATTAAACTGGGGCTTATGAAAAACTTTGTAAATGCTATGGACAAACTGGTAAAGGTTTTTTGCACTTGAAGGAAAAATTTCCAAAACTAAGTGATGCCAAACTCAAAGAAGGAATCTTTGTTAGTCCTCTGATCAGGAAGCTACTGAATGATACTGTCTTCGAAGAAAAACTGAATATGAATGAGCGCGTTTCATTGAAATCCTTTACGTCTGTGATCCAAGGTTTCTGAGGAATCACAAAGAGGAAAACTACCATCAGCTCATTCAAGATCATCTCAAAAACTATAAAAATCTTGGCTGCCGAATGTCTTTGAAGATCCATTTCTTGCACTCGCATCTCGACTTCTTTCCCAAGAACTTGGGAGCTGTCAGTGATGAGCAAGAGGAAAGATTTCACCAGGATATCCGAACCATGGAAGAGATACCAAGGCAGATGGGACCCAGCAATGATGGGTGAGTACTGCTGGTTCTTGCAGAAGGAAGATACCTCAGCACATAAAAGACAAAAATGAACTTCTTGTAAGTATAAAAGATCCTTACCCACGTTTTCTTATTTTGCGTTTCAATATTATTTCATTTGTTACTTTACACAGTCGTATAGAATAATATGACCACCTACCATACATATATTATGGTAGGTAGTCATATTATTCTGATACGACTGTGTATATTCAGTGGTCTATAACTATGATGTTTTTAAATTTTTCACTGTAATCATGTAATTAATTAATGAGTTTTAAGCTGCAATTTAATAAAATAGTCACATTTATTTTAATTTCCCAAATATGCGTATTCATTAACATTTGAAATACATCAATTCGTAATTTAAAAAAAACTGTAGGTGCTGCAGATTTTTCACATCCATATTTGAATTAAGAACACCAAAATTAGTTAAAATCCTCCTATTTGACCAATATTATAGAAAAAAGTTTCAATTTGTTGTTTAGTATAATTAAAATATTCCATTTATCAATCCACTAGAGAAATATTTCAAAATTAGGACCGAATTCCGAATTTTGCATGGTGATGCTTTGAGGTATTTAAAAATTTATATATATATTTAATAATTTATATTTATATGCATAGGTTATAAATTTAAAAAATATAGTTTCCTTGTAAAAAATATCGCGAAACTTTCGACATTTTAAATTAAGCAATAGAATCGAAGTTCCCGACGTTTGAATAAAACGTTGTTTTGTTGCATAACAACATCCCCTCCCATACTGCCCAAGTAACGTTAACAAAATGGAACAGGTATGATTGGAAATAGTGGTGTACCCAGTGTGTGTGTGTGTGTGTGTGTATGTGTATGTGTGTGTATGTGTGTGTGTGTAAGTGTGTGTGTGTGGAGGGGGGTTTATAACCCCGCCCCCACCTTCCTACCACCCCACACCCACTGGGTACACCACTGCCGACAGGTTAAGTAACATATATTTCAAACCAGTCCTCGAAAAACAGACTTAAATACATCAAAAGAGAACGAACATTTAATCTTCCCTCCCATTGGATGTTTCTGAATACACCAATGGTTGGAAATGTGTGAAACATCCTCCCCAACTCCATAGTCCTGGCATCTCCTTTATTAGATTTTCACATGAAGTTCGACGAAGAGGTGCAGTGCATTTCAAAGACTTCATGCACCAGACAACGTGTTTCTAAGAAAGAGTTCTAAGAAAGAGTTCACGTTGCTACTTTTATGTTGTGAAAACTTACTCGATAGACATTGCGAATTTGAACAGATCAACAAATGATTTAAGATTCAATTCAATTCGTCCACTTTTCATTTGAATGAAAAATCATTCAAATGAAATTTGAATTTGAATTTGTTCGCCATCTCTTTGTGAGCTTTGGCTCACAAAGAGATGGCGAACAGTCGTCACATCTCCCACTGATGCCAGATTTCTCCCAGACACAAAGCCTTTCGGCGCTCTAAATCACTTTGATTATGTTGGGTCCCGAGTTTTTAATTCAACGCTATGTAGCACGGAGGAAACTCGTGTGGAAATGTGGGACAGATCGATCAAGTACATCGAGAATTATAGAGGACCGAAATCTATTTTAACAAAGATCCAAAAGTTTGCGTAATAATTGTTATCGCAAGAAACGAGATGCACGCTGGAGAAGCGTGACGTCAGCATGCCGTAGGAGTAAGTCACGCTTTCTCTCCCCGTTTTTCAACCCGTTCGTCAATCCTCTCTGATACTCTGATTATTTATTGTACATAACATTGGTAATACAAAACTTTATTAACAAATCTTGATTTGTATATGAGAAACAACCTCGATGAATGGCTTTGAATTAATCTGCAATTATTTTTCAAAATAAACATCAATCAGATATGTGTTTTAAATCGTTAACGATCTCAAAAACACTTAATGAAATTCTCGTTTGTTTTTAAACATTAATTGCTTGTACGGCCAATACAATCTACCGACTTGTCTGGAACTTACCAGACAAAGTCTAACCCATATTTAATTAGCCTTTGCCGTGGTGACAAAAGTTTCAACAAACCAAAGGTTGTTTGTTTTGTTTTAGAGATTCTAAATGTTCTTAGAAAATGCCCCAGTCGTTCATCTTCCGATGATTCGAAGATTCGTGCCAATCAATAAGTTAGATTAGAATGATGTCTTTATTCATCAGAAACGAAAGATGCCAATGATTCCATGAATTCATTTGAAAGACATTTTGACATTCACAGAACCCATCACGTGGGCCCGATCGAAATAAATTTGGTTGTACCTCGATAAAGAGAAATTTTGTACTCATCCACTGATTACTGTAATCATTGAATTTATAAATTTATTAAATGTTTTCAGTTCAAACTTTATACTGTTGGCTTTCTAAACTAGATGGTATTATGAATTTTAGAGTTAAACTGTAGGCATGAGTTAACAGAGTGAAACATTTCATACATGCATTAAATGGAGAAAGCTGAAAGTTTCAGATCAAGGGTATTTAATCACATTTTCAAACGGACAATATTCTCCACTTTTTAAAATTCAAGTTGTTGTTTTTTTTTGGAAGACAAGGATGAAAACAAAAACTTACTCTGGTCAAAGGCAAGACACTACATGGGCTTAAAACAAAGGCGTAAAAAAAGAACAACATTCCATTCTTAAAGTAGGTGTCATATTTTTCATTCGTTCGTTTACTTTCCTAATTTTATTTTCAAAACAATCTCATTTTTTTAACTATTACGGATGTCGTTTAAAACGTTCTTGACACGTGTCTGTAGATTTTCACTCGTTCGTCCAAAGTTAACGAGTTACGATTTGTTTGAAAGATTGTCTAAACTTGTCATTACGTTAGAAACAAAAGCCGTATCATCATTTCTCGCTTCGCTAAGGGCGCTTAAATTTCGGTCTGTAAAATCTGTGCGTTGTTGTTATGGAGCGTATTAAAGACAAGGGAAGATTTTACATGTTCAAAGGATGCAGCTTGAGAACGACGCTGAAAATCTTCAATCCGATTTATCAAGAGTATATGGAGATCTTGCCTGTTCATATGGCACTGTTGCAAGATGGATGAGCAAATTCAGAGAAGGACATCAGAGCTTCTTTTTTTTATCGACGACATAGCAGCTCCATAGGATGTTTGCATTTTCCCTATAATAATTTATTGTGTCAAATGGATTTAACACAACACACGAAAAAATTAGAAGTTTTATGATTATACTTAGTGAGAAATCCTTGGCTGATGAATATCGAATATGGAACGTTTATCTTATTATAAATAGATGCAGGGATATATTTGTGGTGGAGCTAATGGACCCCATTCGTTCAAACTTCAGAACACTTCTTCGTCAATCCCTCGTGCAGGAAGACCGAAGGAGGCCATGAACGAGAGAACCATCGCTGCTATTCGTGAACTCATTAAGGGAAACCCACACATCACCATTCACGTACAAAGTTTAAATGTCAGCATATCGATTGGCAGTGTGTAAACAATTATTCATCAACATTTAGAGTTCCGAAACTTCTGTACCAAATGGGAACCCCATAAGATGATAGAACAGCAAGAACGTCAATTCGTGCAAGGAGATGCTGGGAATGTTTGAACTAGTGGCCCCAAAACGGTTAATAGACATTGTAACGTGATGAAACGTAGTTTTATTATTATACAACTTCCAGACAAATCGCCAACTATGCTTGGGTTGCGGAAGATGAACCACGTCCCCAAATCCTCCGACAAGGCTTTCGCTCAAGGAAGAAGTTTGTTCACAATATTTATTTTTCAATTCCCAAAAAATGGTAGCCGTAGACACCTTATCTGAAAATCACCAAATGGCCAATACTACACCAACATTGTTTTACCCAAAATGGTTAAGGAGATGAAGGAGCAGCGTCCAACAACAGGCGTGTCAAGGGTTCTCCTTCATTACATTGTCAGTGCTCCCAAAACCCGGCAAGTTACCGCCTACCTGGAGCAAGAAAACATCAAACAGCTACCACATCCTGCATATTCATCCGATCTGGCACCATGCGTCTTTTGGTTGTTTCCAAAAACTTAAAAAGAACTTGCTGGGAAGACTTTTTCAAGGGTGCAAGACCTTGCGAAATGCGTCCATTCTGAATTGCGTAGTATTCCTTAACATTATTACCGAAGATTCTACATAAGCATCTGGAGTCAAATGCACGTCATTGCACTTTGATATGCTTACAAATAATCTAAATTTAACAACCATAGGAAACTTTAGAAAGGATCAAACTATAATATAACTTAAGTTTAGCCTTTAGGAATTTGTGCCCATTTTTTCACACGATCCACAAACTCTCATGGTGAAAAGTCTGAACAGCGAAAAACTGAGTTAAAACCTTTTTGATAGTAGAAAACATGTAGACGATATTTCTATTATAATATATATTATAGCCAAATGGAAACCAAAACATTTTGTTTATAACCGAAAGTAGGTCAAATAAGTTTGCAGAAGCTCACCCTGTTGGAAAACATCAATATGGAACAACGGAACAACAGATGAAGCACGTGGAGTGAAAGAATAAGAGAGTTAATGACCTCAATGGTCACTAGCACGCAATGAACACGATTGGGTCAATAAAAATAAAGGTTTGTGTTGTATCGAAATTATCCGTGTTATGAGTCAAAAATCCACATTTGTGAATAAAACAGCGTAATAGTTAGCCCGAAAGCAAAATGTGTTCCTTTATTGGTGGCCGAAATAAGAAAAAGGCAAGGAATAACAGATGTTTCATTTAATATAAGCAAACAATTCATTATGAAATTAATATTGAAAAGTTGTTCTTGGATGCGATAAAGATGATGAATAGAAAGTTTAATTTACGGTAGTCGCTGTCAAAGGAAACATAATTTGCATTATTTTTTCTCTGATTATGATAGGAACTCTAATAAAAAAAAACTCAATGTGATTCAAGCTAGCAAGCGCAAATAAATCTCTAAAGCCTGGCTTGTTTCAGAGAAACATAGCAGCTCTATAGGATGTTTGCATTTTCCGTATAGTAATTTATTGTGAGTGTCAAATAGATTTAACACAAGAAAAAAATTAGACATTTTATGATTATACTTAGTGAGAAATCCTTGGTTGATGAATATCGAATATGGAACGTTTATCTTGTTATAAATAGATGCAAGGATATATATTTGTGGTGGAGTTAATGGACCTCAACCGCATTTCTTCTTTTTGATAACAAATTTATAAATTAGTCGAGATAAAATGGATCGTCGATTATACGGATCAAATTCAGAAATGATTTTGGTGAACTGCCAAGTCTTCTCTGATCAATTGCTTTGCTTAAAGAAATAGAGCGATTTAGCTGCAAAAAATGACGTTTTGTAATCATTTTTTTTATTAGATGACGACTACTCTCTGCAGTTTATTCATTTAAGCCTCAATTTTCGTAAATGCACTCATATGTGTATTTGAACTTGGTTTAATTGCATCTGTCTTACTTTTAAAAAATGTTTCCTATATTAATAATATTTTAATGCACGTTACAAATTGTACTGCATTGCATATACAGTTTTCCTTTATATCCAATTATCTGGAATTTTAATTATCCAAATAGCATTTATTGCTAGTTTGTTCGGATAACAGGAGCTCCAAGGTTTATAATTTAACAGTTATTAAAATTATTCACTTTTTTTTCAAAAAGGTTTATAACACTGTTTAATACTGTAACATAAATACGTATGCAATAGTAGTCATAGAAAGAAAAATGCAAATGCAAAAGAGAGAATAATACTTTTTAGTGTAGTTAACCAAGGCACTGTCCTGTAACCCATCCATAAAAAAAAATAGTAGTCAATCTGTGAAATCTGTGACTAAAAATAACGACTGAACCGAAAAAAAATTAATAAAGTAATACACTTAATAAGTTATTATTCTAATTTTTGGACAATAAGTTAGATCCTGGATCTCTTAGCTGATTTTACTTAGATACATTAAATTACTATGTATCTAATTCTGATTAAATGGTTATATTTTGGAGCTTCAGATACTCTTATGATATTAAGTATACATGTACATGATATTAAGTATGGTATTGAGACCCTTATGATTAATACTAGCAGATTTACCATGCGTTGCTCGGCTCTGAAACTCTTCAGAATACAGAATAAATGGCACTTCTTTTGGAAATTTCAGAAATTTTTTAGAAAGTTTTAGAGATTTCTTAATGAGAGGAGTCTCATTAAGAAATTTCTAAAATGAGAAATAAATGTGAACGTCTACAAGGTTATCAGGAAAGACATCCATCCTTGCCTCTATAAGGCATGGGTGGATGTCCTTCTGATAAAAGACAACTTTTCCAAACCAACTCTGCCTCTTTTGTCATCGCGATGCAATAATGCAAAGAAGAGAAGCAATATCAACTCTAGCACAGTGGCGCCTCACAGCAAAATATTTTAGGACATAATGACATAATTCTAAAATCATGTCCTTATATTTTAGGACATAAGACATAATGACAAAAGTTATAGCTATAGTTTCAAACTGTTTTTCTTTCACATTTGCCACAGCTTAGTGAATCAAGTACTTATCAGAAAGGCGAACAGCTTTAAGTGGTAGTCTCTTATGCGTACAGAAGTTGTTATCATCTTTTAATCTTCTAACTTAAAAATTCGTTAAGAGATCACTTTCCAGTCGTTAAACCAAGTAAATGAATCTCTCCTAAAACACTTGGAAGTGATTCCGACAGGTTTAATTGAATTGTTGGATACAACCATTTTTACTTATGTTTCGAATAATTTTTGGAAGAAATTCTTACTTTTTTTAAAAAAATTGAATTTTACGGGTTCCATAACTCTTAAATATTAAATAAATATTGCTGAAATTCTGGATTTAGACTCGATTAAATCCTTAATTATCCTTCAAACCCATTCCCATAAACATTTTTTTTTACAATGGCATAACAGAGATTCAGTAGCCAAATGCAGCAGCTGATGCTCAATATAAATGAATTTTGAGAAAGAATAACTGAATAGTCTGATTGGAGTTTCATTGGCGATGACTGTTTAAGGATTATGCAAGTATATGTGCAATAAAAGCCACTGAAACTGAGAGATCAGTTCTGGCTAAATGTTCGATCCCTAACCGGACAGAGTCCAAACTGTTATTGATAATTAATGAGTCCGAGTCAGGTTAGAGAAAAAAATTCTCACGCAGTCTTTTATATACACAAGTCGTCCATTTTTCAAATCCCTCCTTCATACGCTATTACAAGTTATAAATGAAATAATTATATAATAATATTTGGAAACAAAATTAAAATTGCAACGTTATTTAGAACCAAACACATTGAAAAAAATTCTTAGAAACTGAAAATTATTTGGTAAAGGTTAAGGTTCTATGGTAAACTTTAAAAGCAATTCATTAATGAAAGAAAAAAGAATTAAAAAGAATCAAAAATTGAATTGTGTTATTAAATAATAAATAAAAATAAATACCCCCTCAAGCAGCTGCTTGCCACAGAGGTCTGACAGGAGCCTGTCAGTTTATATGCCACAATAGAAGATCTGAGAGGATGGCAGGACCTCAGCAGAAAACAACACGAACATCCATGCCTTACCCGGGGCTCGAACCCAGGTCCCGTAGATCAGTAGCCAAGAGCGCTAACCACTCGACCACGGGATTATTTTAATTAATAAATGCTGAAAAAAATTTTAAATCGTGATCAAAGAAAATGTTTATTTTCATGTTTTAACTAAATTTATTTATATTTTTTCACAATTATAGGCAAAATTCGAAACTTAAATTAAACTTGACAGATTCCGAGCTCGCTTGAGCCCAAAAGCCGGTTTCATGCGGAAATCTTGGAAGGACTCCATCCCTGATTATTGAACCAGCCCAAACCCGAGCTCATTTCTAATGGGCATAAAAAGAGAAGCATATGCATCAGAGTGGAAGGCAAAATCAATTAATTTTCCTCCGATTTACGTTGGTCGGATCGGAGATGTATAAAATGCAACTCTCAGCTTAAAGTTCTTTAAATTCAATAAGCCTAAACACTTCATATCATGAAGAGAAACGCAAGCTTTACAAAAAAAGTTTTTTCGTTTTGCTTTGTTTTCGTATTGTAGCCAACGACCTCCAAGTTTTATTTACGTTTAATTGCCTATACAAAACAAAAAAAATATTCTCCTACATTTGCAATTTTAATTATGCATTCTTTGTTCATTGTAGCGGAAACATGTGAGTAACAATAAAAATATAAAAAGGGCGAAAATGATGCAAAAAGATATAAAAAGTGTCTTAGAGAAGAATCTTATCAAGTTGTGATTTGTGCGTCGATCTGTTTTAGCGTTTCCCACTTTTACAATCTAGTCCAGCGGAGCGAACACGATGAGAAACAGATAAGGAAAATTGACATCGCTACTCCCTCTAACATGACGATAACACGAGCGTTATATAACATTTTGACAGGAACAGAGAGGTCATGTTGTCTTTTTTCTATTTATAGTGAATCATGTCAGTAGCTGATGATTGGGTGTATTTGCTACCGAAAGAGAGAGTCAATGTCACGATTCTTTGATGTTGAGAAATAAAGTATTAATTCTGAATTTTTTTTCCGACATAATTTAATGTTTTGCCTCACACTTGCCTAGACGAAAATTAGGAAGTGTAAAATAAAGGAATCATTCCACCCTGCGAAAATAAATGTTGATTAAACATCTATGTTAATGTTGATTAAACATTTCTGATTGGGAATTTTCTTTTTATTTGTTTGCTCTTTGGGATGTTAAATTTTTGAATAAAAATTGGTGTATTTATAGTTTATTATTGATTCTGTTACTATGTTGTTGATGTAACCATGACAGAAAAAATTAATATGGTAATATACTTAAAATGTTGTTTCTAATGTTTATATATGTTTTTTATTTTAACCTAATACTCCGCGTGCGAGTCTATGAACTCTTGTGGAGTTGTACATTTCCAAAATTTTTGTAAATACTTATATTGTATCAAAATTTAATATAAATGGAAATAAAGGATACTACTACTACTACTACATCAAGAATACTCATGAAATCTAATCAGTTTTTATGTAATTTTGGCATAAGTTTACTATATTTTACTCAGCCGTCATTTTATGTAAATACAAGCAATCTTTCCCTATCCCGAATTTGATTATAAGTGCATTAATAAATGGGACACTTATTTGTCTAACGCGGAGAGATAATTATTATACTTGGTCTTGAATCTGACATCCAATACGGACCATCTCAACAAATATTCTGCATTCAGCTTTCATAACATATTACAGAGCTATCATGTTAATGACTGCCACGATCTCACATGGCTGATACGTGCATGTCACGTGTTTTTAACTCTTGATTGAGGGAACACCTAATCAATTAAGCATGTGATGTCAGATATGAACTCAATCAACTGTTTCTGAGTGTTCTCACCGCCAATTAAATTACAAATTTATTCCACTGAAGTTATCGCTATGAAATTAGTGCTTCTTTTCTTCTTCCTTCTGTTAAACAACAAAAAATTGTCTTGAAACAGCTGCTTGACACGAAGTTCTCAAAAACATGTCTGCATTTACACTAGAGAAGATATGTGAAATAAATGAGACCTCAGCAGAAAGACAACACAAGAAAACATCGAAGCCTAATCCGAGCCCCGAAAATAGGTTTCTATTTCCCGCAGCCAAGGACACTAATCATTCGGCCACTAGAACGATTATTCCTTCGTTTAGTTAAACTGTCCAAACGTAAAGCTTAAGTGGCAATTACTACTAACTAACTAACTAATCGCGGAAAGTTAGACCTTTGATGAGTAAAGCACGTAATAAAATATGATTAAATTCTTAGTTTTGTTTTGTTATTGAAAACTTTACTCTACGGTGAAGAAATTTAATTTCTATTGAAAATATTTTCAAGTTGATTAGTGTTAGTTTTCATATTTTCAAGTTGATTTAGTTATATCCTACATGGGTACAAGTATTTATTCCAGACCTTTCATAGCTCTGGAATAAATACTTGTACCCATGTAGCTTTCATAGCTCTGGAATAAACACTTGTACCCATGTTTCATAGTTCCCAGGTTCGAGTCCAAGCTGGGTCAGCGTTGAGATTTATCTGCGCAAAACTCTCCGCCCTGCCCACGGTCAGTAGGGGGCACCGATGGGCTTGGGAAGGCCGCCGTCCGTCGGATGGGACGTTAAGCTGTAGGCCCGTGTGCGGGAGACTCATACTCTGTGCACGTTAAAGAACACTCTGGATGGCCTTGACGGGAGGCTACCATCTGTCTCCCAACAGTTGTTCCAGTAGGTCCCCTCCCCGACCCTTCTCTGAGCCTTCGGGGTCCTTGTGACCTGGCCATTTAGCCCATGTTGTGCAAAAAAGTGCCGCTCAGAAGTAAAACACCCAACCCAACCCAGAGCTTTCATTGAGAAAAAAATCTTGCGCTTCCAATATCATATTCCGTTATTTTGAATCTCCTCTTTCGTTTTTTCCTTAAACTATTATTGTCCTATATGTCAAACTTTTAAAGATGGATTGAATTTTTTCACCGCTAAGCAATAATCTTCAGCTATACCTAAATCATACCTTCAGCTATACCTTCAGCTATACCTAAAGTTACCACTTCTTCACAGTTAAAAACGGAACGTTTTCTAAATGTCCCCGTTTTAGCTTATTCAAAACGACTGGAGCACATTTTCTTGGAGTATTCTTGCATATTCCCATATTGTCTTATAACTTCAAGTTCCTAGCCATACAGAACTCGGTTTCGAACAATAAAATAATTCAATTAATTAAAAATTGACATTAAAATGGAATTGACATTAAAATTACTAGTCGTTATAAAAATATATATTTCTTACCAGATTGGTTTCATAAAACACAAGTGATATCAATTAAAAGAAGCTGAGTGAGAACATCACTCATGCAAATTATATGCAAATAGATAAACACGCCTGATACGTAAATAAACAATAGACACCTTATCTAGCAATTCTTATTAATTACAAACCATTCCTGTCCATTAACTGGCCATTGTTAAAAAATAATATGACGTCTCGTTTCCCCCTCAAATTTATTGTTGAAATTCACGACTGAAATCATATTTTAATTTTTTTCTTTCAGTGCAACAAATTTGAA
Organism: Ryuthela nishihirai; assembly: GCA_038380435.1. Taxonomy (NCBI): domain Eukaryota; kingdom Metazoa; phylum Arthropoda; class Arachnida; order Araneae; family Heptathelidae; genus Ryuthela; species Ryuthela nishihirai. Next base: position 38,525,257 of record JAWZYU010000011.1, on the reverse strand, counting down.
AACCGGTTCAACTGTAATGCTTTTTTTTTTTAAATCTTTCGGGACACTAAGACAAGCTGTTTGAAACCGTTAACTATGATCCCTTAGCTATATGTGGTCAAAATAAACGCAAAACTGAAAACATGACGCTATCCAAAGGTCAAGAGCTTTGTCAGATGGCTTCTTGGACAAGTGGAGCCTTCCTCCAATGCCTTTCAGCGTATTTTTCTAAGTGTCGAAACTATGGTTCTCCTGCCTATGAAGCTTAACGAGTAATCTGACGGACAGTGTTGTTTTATAATCTCATCGATTACTTTTTATCAGCAAGAGGTGGGAAGGGTGGAGAAAACGGAGAAAATCTCAACTCTCTCTTTCAATATTGGGTAAGGATGTTGAAGATCTGAGATTACGACTTATTTGCATTGAAAATAAATAAGGATGTTTTCATCTGGCTTGATCACATGCAATCTATCAGGTATGTAAGTTTTACCCTGTCTTCGGAAAAAGGCTAACATCTAATTTCGTTAATACCTACAAGATATGATCTTGAATGAACAAGCCAACTCATCAATCTACTTAATCATGCAATTACTGTTTTACGACATCTTAATCATGCAATTACTGTTTTACGACAAGAACACTCCTTAAATATGGAAAGAACTATTGCAATATCTATTTTAGTTTAGGAGAAATTCCAATTTTGAAATAAATAGTTACTATCTAGACATCTTGTAATATTGTTCATTTTGAATTATATCTCTATTTTTGCTTTGCAACTTAAGTTACTTGTTCCAAACTTTCGAGGTCACGGGAAATTTTTTTGATTACAGATATCTTTGCCGCATCACTTGCGAAAGAGAAGAGAAGACAGAAATGTCGACAATCTCATTAGTACTCAGAAAGAACCAAGCTTTTATTTCGCCTTCTGTTCCTGGAAAGAAAGAAAGCTATTCCCAGGTCAAGGAACAAGTTTTATTTTTGCTCCACCCCTTTGAAGAAAAGAAGCAGTATCTGTAACGAAAGCGGTCGCATGGGATGGACAGAAGTGGTTTCGTAGTTCGTGGCGAAAGATACGTTGTTCATGAATGAGCCGAGTTACGATAGAATTAAGTCACTCTTTGTTATTTAATTCAATTCGCTTCATGAAAAGATTTGGGTTGCATTTGACGTAGGGAAATTTTATAGCCATATAAAAAAGGGAAACTGAGGAAAGAGAATCTGAGAGAGCATGTTTTCTGTTTAATAACAGCAAAAACAGAATTCCCTATCTGTTATGGTTTCAACTTAAATATAACCTGATTGAGAGTATTGCTTGAAGGGAGTTCTGAATGGAAGTCCAACGAAAAGGTTGAACTTGCATAAGACTAACTTTTTCGATGTTATCATCGTTAAAGATTAATAATCAAAGTTCCGATCATCTTCAGTTATTAAAAATGATTGAATTAATCATCACCAGAGATTGAAAATGAAAATAACGATTTCATTCGTCATTGAAAAACATGACAGATATTACAAATAAAGTGTTCTGGTAGGAAAGACTCTATTAATAATTATGTCTTGAAAGCTTAGTTTTAGTTTGTTTAAACAAACATGTAGTATTTAAAATGTGGCGAAAAGTTTTTAATTTGCAATAAGATTTTATGTGAAATTTTTGGGTCACCCATCTAGTGTGTGCGAAAAATAGACATGACAAGCTTAAATAAGAAAGAGCACGTATTTCGCGAAATAGCATTGTTGAAGTTATCTGAACTTTATTCAACATTATTTACACTAGAAAGCTAAGAATCTATGGAAATGAAAAGATTCGTTACTCTTATGAAAAAGAGGCGGGACTTACACGTAATGACTAATGTGGTTCAGGCGATTTCCAAGAAACTCGCAGACAAAAAGATCTGAGATTGATCTGCCCATCAGTAAATGTCGAGAATAGAAAGCAGATGCAACGTTTCTGCTTTTAAATGACACCCTTGCAGCGGCACAGGAATCTTCAGCGCAAGAGCCCGGCAAGTTTTATTCGGGCGCTGAGTGCTGAAGGGAATCGATAACGCACTCTAATGAGTGAAGCTCTGTATAGTGCAAGAGTCAACGCTTCAGAAGTGCAGGTTGACACCCGCTGCGAAGATATCGACTCTGCCTCCACAGGAAGGAGAACAATAAGCTACTTTACAGGTTGCAGGAACACGGACTTGCGTGAGAGCGTTTTTCCATCATCCAGTGCTCATATGCAGAATGGAGATAACGCCTCACCATCAGTAGCTTGTGCATGATAGAGAGAAGAGGTATGTTTTAAAGATGAGAATGCCTTTTCATTGGCTCAGCGATCGGAACTGCTGCTGTTGCAATTGTGTGGGGAATAAAGTGCTGGTTATTGCCATACATAAAGAGAGCACAAAGAATCACGAGACAGTGAAGTCAGTATTAGGTGTGAGTGTTCTTGATTTTGTTATTGGCACTCCATTTAAACGACCCAACGCTTTTCGATTCCTGCTAACAAATGCTGATTTCCCAGCAAATAATTATGGCTTCAGACCATTGTGATTGAAAATATATTTATGGCCTTCAAAACCAAAACTAGATGGCATGCTTTGTAAATGGTTCAAGTCCAGAACCTGTGATCAGTATAGTGAGAGGAGAATGTGAAAATGTCATGGACCGATTGGACTCCAAATGTAAATCCTTCCACTTCCCATTTTATTGCTTGGGATAATATCAGTACAAAATCAGGTATCGTTGGAGCAGGTCGGTGTATGTATTCGCCAAAATTGTATAGAGTTTTAAGAGGTAAGTTTAATCTTTTAAAGTTGTTTATAGTTTGTTATTATATAAGTTACATATTAACACGTACACCAGCTCAAATCCTGTCATAAAACAAGATTGTTTTAATCGTGCACCTTCTTTAGAAAAATGCTATATGAATAAAAAAAGGCAAAAATTCTTTGTCATTTGAGAATTTTTTTAAACATTTCAATCAGTTTAGGTTTATCAAATAAATGCATCCTAAAATTTCTTCACTTGCTTTTCTTGTCTCGGTAATTATTATCTATTGTTTTTTTTTCACATATAGCAACATAATTGTGTTGCTAAACAGTTAAGTGAGTGATTTTTACTCAAAGCATCTAATCCAACCATACAGAGCCCTACCAAATCATCAGAGAATTTCCATTGTTATGTCAATGAAAGTCAAATTGGAAACCGAATCACTTCAAGAATGAATATTTTATGGGAAGGAGATTGAAGGTAAATTAAATCTATCTAAATACTCTAAATCAAGTCTATCTAAATCGACAATTTCAGCAATGTATGCTCAGTTCTTTTAGAATTATGGCAGCGTAATTATTTAACAGCAATGTCACTCCTAAAATGATTTGTCAAAATTGTCGAAATCAGAAAAAAAAATTTTCTTCTAAGGTACACAGTTATTTTAGTAAACAATTTGATATAAAAATTATTACCTATGTCTTGATTAACTTTTGAGATCAATCCTGCTAAGGAGTGGTCAACTTTACAGGGTCCTGGTGCTGACCATTTATACCCACTAGACTGGACTGGTTTATGGATTTCAGGTTGATTATGGATCTTGGACTTGCTGCACTGGTGGGCCTCTGTTGAGGGAGAATCTGCCGCTGTTTTCTGTTTGCTTGTGGGTAATACTGATCAGAGGCCATCTCATGTACCTGAACCCTCACTTAGCTAGTTGTACATCGTCAATCCTAATCTCGAGTAATGTGTCTCAGGCAGGTCTATGGTTCTTGAAAAAGTGGTGCCTGAAGTTCCTACCAGCATCGGTGACTTCAGCCTTTAGCGCACGAATTTTGCAAACAGTTCTTTGCCTCGTGCCTGCGATCAGGGGGCAGTTTGATATTGTTGGCCCTACCTCTCTCAATAAACCTAGTTTCTTTAAAAATCCTACAAATCATTTTCTCTCTGCAGGAACGTGGAACGTGAGGACATTACATAGAGATTATTCTCTTGATGTCCTCACGCAGGAATTCGAGCATTATAACCTAAATATTCTAAGCTTGCAAGAAACTAGATGGACAGGTAAAGGTGAGATACTTGAAAATAACTTAAATTTCTCTTTTCAGGGAGGAAGGATGGAAAGCATCTCCAAGGCTTCTCAGCATACACGCCAGTGATGCTCTTTTAGGATATGACTGCATTAATAAAAGATTTCTTAATAGCAAAATTTCAAATAAAAATTAAAGACTTTATGAGAACTTGATGAGAACTTGTCATCTGTTGTTAGAGGACTTTGATGAGAACGAGGATCCACAGAGGACTTTGATGAGAACGAGAAGGATTCATTTTACAGCCAGCATCAGGATATTTTGAATTCTGTGAAGAAAGGAGATATTTCTCTTGTGCTAGGTGACTTCAGTGCTAAAGTTGGTACTGACTCTAATCTTTGGACAGAAGTTTTAGGCCCCTAAAACTCCTGCCCAATGATTAGTTGCATTGGTTGTTTCAATGGCAATGGGGAACGTCTCCTACAGGTAAGTAAACTTAATGGTTTGCGAATAATTAACACATACTACAAACACCGGGGCATTTATAAATACACATGGGTTTCACTTGATTGGGGTGCACAGGAATATGAGATATTATATTTTAATTAATAGCAAATGGTCTAGTTCAGTTAAAAATTCCAGTTCATACAGGGGAGCCGAAATTGGGTTTGACCATTACCTGGTCAAAAATGTCTTGCAGCTGAAGATTAACAAATGTTGTGCTAAGGTTAAAAAAATTAGTTTTAACACTGAAGGTCTGAAAGATTCAGATATAGACAAAGTATACCATGATAGGCTACTTAGTCATTATGACAATCGTAGTTTGCTTATTGTTGAAGTTGAGAAAGAATGGGATCAGTTTAAAAAGGCTTTTCTTGAAACCAACAGTACTCTTTTGAGTAAAAGAGAACAGAGGAAGCAAAATTATTTGAGTGATAAAGTTATGGAACTTATTTCTGAAAGAAAGAAGTACAGGATTAATATCCTGTATTTCTATACCCTACTAGTCCTAACAGAAGGCATTACAACGAGCTTAATAAACGTAAAGGATCAGTTAACAGCTGATAAGAATCTTTGACTTGATAGCTTGGCTGATAAAGCAGAGGAAGTAGTTAGACAGCACAACAACAAGAAGTTGTACCAAATTGTTAATGTTTTGTGTGGGAAGAAACAGACAGGTACACAGGGATTGAGGGATAAACATGGCAAGGTGGTTGAAGGTGAGGATTCTGTGATGGCCAGGTGGGCTGAGCATTTCAGAGAAGTTCTAAATAATGTGATTATTTCTACTCCCATTGTTTGTAATGAGGATAGACACATTACTGGCTTTAATGATAGCCCTATATCACATTCCGAAGTCGCATTGGCTATCTCTAAATTAAAACTGCATAAATCCCCAGGGGTGGATGAAATCACCACTGGAATGCTTAGAGCTGGGAACATTAATGTTGTCACATGGCTGACTGAAATTTTAAATATTTTTTATGATAAAGGTGTTGTTCCTAAGGATTTTACTAGAGCTATTATTATCCCGATTTTAAAAAGGGTGATCGCAGTTCTTGTGATAATTATAGGGGAATTAGTTTACTTTCTGTTTTAAGTTCTTTACATGATTATACTTAAGAGAATTACGAACTTGGTTGATGGACAACTTCATGATGAACAGTGTGAATTCAGAAGTGATAAGGGATGTATTGATTGAATATTTTTTACTTAGGCAGATTCTTGAAAAATGTTTAGAGTTTCAGAAACCTGTGGTTACTAGCTTTATAGATTTCAAAAAGGCTTTTGACTCTGTTGATCGACAAAATTTGTGGTTGACTGTTAAATCATATGGAATACCTGATAAGTTAGTTAATGTAATGAACGCTCTCTATAATGACAGTGAGTCGTGTGTGAGAGTTGGTATGCCTTGCAACGATTGGTTTAGCATTGCTAGTGGAGTTAGACAAGAGTGAATTTTGTCTCCTTTTCTGTTTTGTTTCGTTATTGTTTATGTAATGAGAAATTCTTTTCAAGGGAAAGATTTGGCCTTAAATGGTACGAGATTTCAAAATTTCTGAATTAGCTTATGCAGATGATTTTCCCTTGTTGTCTAATGATGTTGATGAGATGAATTCTTTCATTAGGGCTGTTGATGAGACTGGTAATAGAGTAGGTTTGGTGATAAATGGAGAAAAAACTAAAGTGTTAAAAATTGGCCAGGCAGATGGTGCTTCAGTTGCTTTGAATGGCTGCACTCTTGAGCAAGTGTCTCAGTTTAATTATCTTGGGAGCTTTATAACAGATACTGGTGATGTGCAGCATGAGATAAATAGAAGAATAGGGATTAGGCTGTATAATTGGCTGTATAACATAAAAATAGGCTGTATAATAGTTTGGTTCTTTCAAAGGTTAGTTACGGTAACGAAACATGGACCCTTTGTAAACAGGATAACACGAAAATTGATATGTTTGATTCCAGATGCTTACGCAATATCCTGGGCATTAAGCGGTTCGACTTTGTTAGTAATGACGAGGTCAGAAGAAGGAGTCATCAACCTCCTTTGAGCAGCATATTGTGCAGAGAGAAACTGTATTGGTTTGGCTACGTTGCCCGTATGCATAGCTGCAGATTGGCAAACAGGATTATGAACAATGTGCCTAAGGGTTTCAGAATTAAGGGGAGACCTAGTATGCGATAGTCAGACTATGTCAAATAGGACCGTGCTAGAATTGGGCTAGAGTGGCCAAATGCAGCAGCTGCTCAAAACAGACACGTCTGGAGAAAAATATTACACAGTCTGATTGGATCTCCGTAGCCCATGGCTGCATGAGGATTTTGTATATATGTATGTAATATACAGATACTGGACAGAAAAATGAAACATTCCATATTAAGTCAACGAAGAGTCAAATTCGATTATCTGTAACTTTCGTAATAAGTTTTTTGTAGGAAAATAGGATTAGATAAATTTAAATTTTATTCAAATCTATCTAAATCTTGATTTTCTACAATATCTGTTGGCTACTTAAAGAGTTATGGAAGCTCGAATACATAACAGCAGCAAAGTCTGGCCTAATAAATTTAGTTTAGCAATTATTAAAATAATGATTACCATTAAATTCTAAAACATACACTTATTTTACTAAATGGCTTGAAATAATAGTTTTTTAAATTTTAATTAACTTTTAAGGTGAATTCTTATGATGACATCTGCTATTCAATATTGCAACTTCTATAACTCTTAAAGTAATGAACGAATATTGTTCAAAATCAAAATTTAGACAGTTTATTTGACATCATATATTTATCTTCATTCATCTGTATCCATAAAAATTTATTTAATCAATTATGGAGCCTGATTATTTAATTCTTCATTGACATAAGATGAGGATGTTTCCCTTTGTCTGTCCAGTGCTTGCAAATCAACTGTGCTTGTAAATCAATGCTTTGCTTGATGTGCTTGAAGGTGAAACTGTGCTTGACCTAATAATGATGAAATTTGTAATCAATCAGTGCTTGTAAATCAATGCTTTAGGTCTTTAATAGACTTCATTTTCATTCCCATAAAAAATTTATATTTCAAGATACTGAATATAAAATTTTGTTTTCTATATATAATATGAAAGAGCTCTGTGTTTGATCTTATCAGGAATACCAGCAGCAGATGTTTTAACTTTTTGTGATAGAGTTATTCCCTAAGCTCCGAGAAGATAGTTTTAAGCAGAAATAGTACATAAATTCTTAACAAAAAATTGCCCCACCCAGAAGGAATGTCGTTGGTACGATACAAAGCGACATGCTAAAAAGTAATAGTGTAAATAACAAATGATCACATTTGCAGCCTGTTTAGTGAGGTGGATACATGATATTAGGGTATCATTAATAGGAGGTGTGGCTGCTTTTCTCGGCAATTCAAGAATTAATACGGCTAGTAAGTGTGCCAAATGGTTCCTAATAACGTTCTGATCTATCGTTCTCCAGATTTGCTACACTTTTACCTTAAGATACGTCACGTTATGAGCAATTCTTTCTCAGACGTCGTTTCATGACGTCCCAGATGTGCTCAATCTGCGATAGATCCAGCGACCTGTGTGACATGGTAGCACAGGAATGACTTGCACACATTTTTGAGCAACGTGTAGGGTATGTAGTCTGGCATTATCGTGCTGGAATTTGGGCTTTGGCATGATCTGCAGTAGTAAGATAAAGCAGCAGTATGTGGGTAAAGAATGATATCCACATACTGCTGGGTGACTGAATTACCCCTCGAATGACTACGAGAGATGACTTGCTGGATGAAGCTCCACACCAGGATCCCTACAGTGGGCTCTGTATAGCACTCAATACTACATGACGTGGAAGCTCTTTCGCCAGTTTATCGCCACATGCAAGTGTGGCCATCGTTCTATCCCGATCAGATGCGGGCTTCATCACTAAAGACTATACAGTATCACTCTTCGTCATGCCACTCAGCTCATTCGTTGCACCCCTCAAGCCGGTATGCCTCTGGCTTCCAGTGATTGGTATGAGGAGAAGGTAACTCCCTAGCATGCCACCTTCGTGCAGGCATCAGTGAATGGTACTGACAGATTCCAGCGGCTCCATCAGTCGTTTTGTCACTAGACAATTTTGTCGGGTCATCGCGTTTCTTGTACTGACAGACATCCTGCGAATCTGGCGATCATCCCAATCTGTAGTCAATTGAGAATTACCGGATCCTAAAAATTAATAAATGTGTCATTTAAATGCTAAATTTCAACTCTTTGTTTTGATCGATTTTAAACTTCTTTGCTTTTATGCGTAATACCGGTTGCAGTTCCCAGATTCGAGTCCCAAGTTCCCAAGAGTTGAAATTTATCTCCGCTTATCCCTACCCTGCCCTCAGTGAGAAAGGGGGCCTGGTGGGCTTCGAAAGAGCCCAGTGAAATAACCGATAGACGGTTGTCTATCGGATAGTATTTTACGCAATGGCTCCTTATGCAGGAGAGTCATACCCTGTATTCGTTAAAAATCTCTCTGGATGACCTGGACGGGAGCCTTTCCTCTGTCTCCTAACAACTATTCATTGGATCCCCAACCCCAATCTTCTCTAAGCCCTCGCGTCCTTGTGACCTGGCCATTTAGTCCATTGTATGCGAAAGAAGTACCTCTCAGAAGTAAAACAACCCAAGACGGACTTATAGCCAGGTGCTCAGTTAGCCTGATGTCCAGCAAAACCAGAATAAGCTTCTCAATTGGACGCCAGAAGCATGTGATTAAAACCCTGACGAAACTGAGCAGCAGAAGTAATTCTGATATTGCAAAGAGATTATAAATATTAGAAGCGTCTCTGGTTCGTACAATTAACAGCATTGTAAATGATCTTTTTAATTCGATACGATACGAGCCACATTCTGATAAAAATGCTTTGACTACTGAACTATAGTCCACAATTCATTATAAACGTACAAAGTCACAATAGGATGTGATAAAATGAAGTGTCACTAAACTGAATGAGTCGATCGAGAAACACATCTAGTGTCATTTTGAAAGAAGGGAAACTTCTCCACAATTAATGAAATTACAACGTTTTGCTGAAATTAATGCAGTAACAACAGGATTTAAGTGTTTCCAGTACCGTGTTATTAAACCTAAAGGAGTATCAAGAAGAATCAACGCAAGTGGTGTGCTTTTTATTGTAATTCTGAACTGAAATACTGAAATATTTACGTACTTATGCAATTTAAATTCAGATCCAGATGTGAGCAGAATATATATACTATATCTATATGTATATGAGCATATATATATATATCGGAATATATATTACAGAATCCTATATTGGAATTTTGTTCTGAGACTGCTCCTCTGTAATTCCTCTTAGAAATTTTTATAGTTATCAGCAAATCGTGATGCCGACTGGGAAATGTAATTTCTTCACATAGGCAAAAAGGCATATTCTTCTGCTCTGATAATTCATCAGGGTCAAGTTCAAGGTCTCTACTGCAACTGAGGTGGGGAATCTGTAAATCATTGATAATGCACTGATAATTTATGACACAGTTACTAAGGACTACAAGACACTAACTCTGCATTTTTCAAAGGAACGTTTAGTAACTGTCATAACGTAATTGAAAATGGTATTTATAAATCTGAAACTAATGTAATTTAAAGATTTTAATATTTTCAGTCTTTTTTTTCGCCTAATATACAAGTTACAGCATTAAAATTATTGTAATACAGAATCTACAGAAATTCCTATTAAGAGGATTTGAGGTTTTCCACAGACGCGTATTTTATTAAAATACAAGCAGATTTACCCAGCGTTACTCGGGTCTGAAACTTACAAAAATAGAGTGTAGATCAGTGGTTCTCAACCGTTTATGCTTCACGTACCACCTATAAATGTGTATGTAACTGGCGTACCTTCTTATGTAGATAGATTAAACTATGGTTATAATATAATAATGCCAACTTAGCGACTTTGTTACTAGATCAAGCGACCTTTGAGCTCTCACGGCAAACCCCACGTTGAGAACCCTTGGTATAGATGGCACTCCCCATGTCGCAGGCTTTCATTCGGAATAAATATCATTACCATCCATCCCCTCTGGTTAAATTTTTCTCCATCTTTAAGGAAAAGAAAGAAATGAGCATATTTCGTGGTACCGTATTTTGTGACGTCTTATCTTCTCTACGTCATAAGTTTCTAAACCAAAAAACGAAATTGCCTCGCTCAAATAATTGAACCTTTCAAATCATTTCGTATCTATCAGAGTCCCTCGGATAAATTTTGCCAAACATATGTAACTTTACAGAAAAAAAATTAAATATTTCCTGAGATACCCAAAAATATATAGACACTACGAAAAAAATTATTATTAATAATGGAAAACATAATTTATTACTTAACTTTATTAATTAATAAATTACGTTTAAATTAAAATTTTATTAATTAACATATTACGTTGATTAACTTTTACATATTTTTAAAATTAAGTTAATGATTTTAATTGCCGATACGAATTCTTAGTTTCTGAAACTTTCATTTCAACAAAGAATCTCGTGTTCTGCTCGTGCTTAATCACAACGCCTTCAATTCCATGGACACTCGTGCTCTTGATCCAACAAACTGCACAATGAGTTTATCACGCGAAATCAGAAAGGAATTAATTTGATCATTCCTTCTGTCAAATTTATTAGGGACAACAGTTATTTTGAATACCTTTAGCCGTTAATGTTAAGTCTATGGGGATTTTGAGAAATTCAAACCAGTCCACCCAAACTTTAGTTGACTCCAGCGGATTCGCACATAGCCTATATTCTTCGCCTAGATGAAGGGAACGCTCATGCAAAGTATGGAGTCTCTAGTTCTTCTGGGGGCATAAGGGACAGACAAACACCCAAACCAACTTTTTTCTTTATATACGTTGGCGGAAATTGAAAAAAGAACACCATTAACAATTGAAGTGTAATCTATGAGATTTATTTAGTAGAAACAACTTGTTGAGAAAGGACAGTGATCACACGTGTGAAGTGATTCAATGTTAAGTTTGAATAATTTATGGAAAATAAATTTTAAAAAATAGCTTTTCGACCCGATGACGTCCTAGGCAACTGTCCATGTTTCCTGGGCTTAAATACGGCAATGAAGTTAACAGAAAGCGAATTATTTCTTGGACACGTTATGTCTTCCTCAAATCGTTACAATAGTATTTATTTATACAACGCATAAACCATGTTATTCACACGCGATTTCCGCATTTGATGTTAGAAAAAAAATCTTCATTTTCCTTACTATATTCTTTGTTTACTACTTAATGATTGTTTAATGATCAAAACTGTGTAAAAATACATTTATTTTGGCACAGATGAACAATCCGCTGACAGAGTTGTCATTCTTAAAGAAACCAGCATTTCTAAATTTGTAGCCAAAAAAGATTTCCTTTCCTCAAATATGAAAAACAATAGAAACCAGAGCATGAAATCATGAAACAAATTCGACTTTTACTTCCAAAAAAATTCCTTTGTATAGTGTCTGTGTCAGAATAAAAACTCCTTCAAGTCAAATATATACTTTTCTTCCTTCTAGCTTTTCCTTTGCGTGTTGTTGACAATTTCTGCGTTCCTGTCACTTGTTCTTTTCTCCTTTTGAAAAATAACAGTTTTCAACATGAAGGGCTCTAAATTACATCAATTGATAAGCATTTGAAATGAAACTCGTTGTAGTTTAGGAAAATGTAAGTGAATGCTTGTTTGTTGTTGTTTTTTTATCTGTGGAATTCAGGTGACTGAGAAGTATTTCACGAGAAACCTTAAATATTTGATGTCTTAACCCGGATTCAGTCAGGTTTTTTTAATGTTAAATAATAAAAAATGAATTTTATGGATTAGAATTGCTTCGGAGCATATTTCTTGTCTTACTTCTATTTCCTATGATTTATTTGCAGTGATTAACTATAGTTGCGTTCGGTTAACGAAAAGAAAAAATTATTGAGTTTTAAAAAATATGAATGTTTTAGGGAATATGGAAGAATTTTGAGAAATGAAAGTTGCTAAAAGATAATGAAAATTTTATTTTAGGTGAAATGACAAAGATTTAGTGAAACTGACAGTGATTTAAAGAAAATTTTGAAACTGAATTTGTTTCTGAAATAAGAATTATTTAGGGACAAGTGAAAAAAGTTTCAAGAAAATGGGACGGATATAGGGGAAAATTTTATTTATTTAGCGTAATAAAATGAGAAAAATCAAATTTTTTTTCAAAAAGTAAGATTTGTTTCTAAAAGATGAAAGAGTAGGAGTAAATGAGTAGCTAGTAAATGGAAAAAAGTTGCTAAAATTAGAAAGACGAATAACCTGGAAGGAAGAATTGACAAAACAGAAACTCAGCATTCGTTATTTCTGTCTTTCAGGCTGAGCTTTGGCGTTCTTTCTCTTAACCTTCTAATAAAACTGAGTATGATTTATTTCTGTCGTGTAAATGCGATCAATCGCAGAAAAGAAACTGAAAGAGATTTCGAAAAAAAATCGTTTTCTTCGCATATTATGAAGAAGAATTTGCAATTGTTCTAAAAATTGGTCTAATTCAATATCGGTGCATAAAACGAATAAAGAACAAAATAACGATATTTTTCGGTGTTTCCATATAACAATAGGGAACCCAGCAGCCCCGGATTTAGAAAAGAGATCTGGTCTCTAAATATCTGATATTAGGTTTTGAATTAAAATATATTTTCGAACTTTTGTAAAGTTTAAAACTAGTAATCCTAATTAAATGAATTCAAGAAACAAGTATAAAACAATAATTTTAAATTCATTTTTAACTATAAAGCCAATAAATTATCTTCCTGCCTATTATTTAAAGTGAAATTTGCAGTGTGGTCGAAAACCTATTTTATATATTTAAATATGGGTTTCTCATTCATTGTCGATGACTGTAATGACACAGACGGTGCAGTTGGGAGGGATACTCTGCTCTTTAGGTGGCCCTATATTGATTCCCAAAGAGAAATCCCTATCGTATATACAGGGTGTCTCAAAAATATAGGTACAAACTTTTAGGGGAGGTAGATAATATCTAAAGGAATGAGAATTGCATAGGAACCTATAACCGGAAACGTCATGGGAAAGTGGTAGCAGAGGACAAGATCTGAAAGGACATAAGACAGTGATTGATGGGAAAACATTTATTGGACATAAATATTACAAATGGCGTACTAGATGATACATTTCATAATGTTACAGCAGATGCTCGAAGTTTGACCCATAATCGCACAAATTTTGATGAGCACGCGCAAACAAACGGTGGCCCGGTACATGTCTGTGTGGGAAGCGTTCTTGATACATTCGTTGAGCGGCTCGTCCGTTGCCCTCAGCTATTCCATACACTAAGTGCATGTCTGCCAGCTCCTGTTCGAATACCTTTGCATGCTCTTCGCAAGCCGGCTACCGCTCGAATGAGGAAATCCGAAATTTCCCCTCTAGCGCACTGATGAACAGCGCCGCCTATTGACTTACGGTGCGTTTCCGGTTATGGGTTCCTATGCAATTCTCATTCCTCATTCTCTCCCTCCCCTAAAATTTGTACCTATATTTTTGATACACCCTGTATGTACTTTTGATGTCTCATAATGAAAAGCCGCTCAATCATGAACATAGGAAAAATGCGGCGGAGATGATGGAACAAAATTTGCTCTTCTGACACCAAAAGTGATCCAGAATTGCTAATGCAGCTGTTCAAACTGGATGCAAAAAACTACGATGGGTAAATCATCGTTGCAGAAATTTAGTTGTCTTGTTTTCTGCATCCCCAAGGAAGCAGAGTTTTGGAATAAACCTAGTTTTGGTGATGTTGCTCTTAAGCGGTGTTGTGCAAAGACGTGAGAAATCTGAAATCCATCCATGCGCAAAAATTCCGTCACCTTAAACTTCATGAAGCCATGTTGAACATGACCGCTAGTAGAGGTCTGTTCGGTGGGTTGTTTTATCTCTGAGCGGAACTCTTTTGACCACAATAGGCTAAATTACTATTTCACAAGGATCTTTAAGGGCTGAGAGAAGGTTAGGAAAGGATTAGGTTAAGGGAACAACAGTAGAGGAGACAGCAGTAAAGTGTTCTAGCGTGCTCCTTAACATGTACAGGGTATGGCTCTCCAGCACACGAAACCATAGCTGAACATCCCATCCGACAGACGGCAGCTTTTCCAAGCCCACTGGTGTCCCATTTCTCACTTAGGGTAGAGTGGGGTTAGAGGAGATAAATTTCAAGCTTGGGACTAGAACTTGGGGATTGCAGCTTACAGGTGTGGCCTGCTATCGACTGAGCAAACCCCTCTCTAGCTAGCTGCGATGATGGTATTTAGCTTTATAAGCTTCGTGTTGCAATGTATATAGGATATTAAAAGGAAACATTTGTCCTAACTGAAATGTCGGAGAGTCGAAAACTTTCGAGCGCCTGCCAATACCCGTGATTTTCAGGAAGATCCCCTTCTTGGCAGTGACACCTCTTTCTCTCGATGTTCTCTGTAGCACGATGCAGAAACCTCCAAACACATGGCTCAGTAACTGACATCAGAACAGTTTTTCAATTCTTGAATATTTTCGTTTTAATTCATTCTACTGAGACCGTTCTGTCAATATCGGGATATTAGATATGATTGGAGAACTAAATTGCACGGTCTGGTTGAACCTCCGTAGCCCAATGCTGCTTGATGATGATGATGATGATGATGACGACGACGACGATGATGATGATGATGATGACGACGACGACACTGCCTGGCCAAATTGTTATAAACACCGCATCGTGCGCGAAGTACCATGAAACATGCGATGTATGCAAACTTTCTTACTGACGTAAGTATTCTACTCACTACGAAGCATTGTAAAAGTCCTAAAGGCATGGTAGAAAGCAAAAGAGAACTCATCGCTGGAGCACGATTGGAAGTATCCTTAACGGAGGTGATTGAACTCAGTGGAAAATCAGGGGACACAACAATATCCCAAATGTACGGAGAACAACGACGGTCTCAAAAACGTCCGGCAATTGTGGCAAATGCGGAAGGAAAAAGGTTCTAACAGACAGGAACAAACGTTTATTGGCACAAAGTGTACGACAAAGCAGAGCTACTACTGTTCATCAGTTGAGAGAGATGACCGTTAGCAGTAGTTCGAAACCCATTTCAACGAGCACCATGCGCATAGAATTGAAAATTTTCGGGCTGTCATCTTTGCCTGCGGGGTCTCGAAGAAGAATTAGATAGTTTTCATAATAATTTTTCCAAGCAATGTAAAACAAAAACCAGAGGCAAAATGCAAACCTAAACCAGAGGATCCCAGACGTATTTAATAATGGAACGCTTTTTTTACTTAGAATACATTGATGGAACACGGACTATTAAAAAACTGATCTTTTACTCACAATTGCAGCATAAAATGATCAAACATTAATTTATTTCTGCTAGTTTTTCTTTTTAATAAATGATTTTTTTTCACGGAATACCTTTTAAACATCTCTCGGAACACAAGTTGGGAAACACTACGCAAACACAACAGGGGAAGAACCAATAACGAGAGGTTGTTTCCCTGTGATTCGGCGATTTCAGCCACCGATTTATAGAACCGGATTGCTTAATCATTCTTCCCAGAGCTGGTCAGTTATCAAACCTGACTTGAGAGCTCTGCTTATCGCATCTTGGCTGATATTTCTCTTTTTATCATCCCGTGTTTACTGTCTATCATCATTCGATCACAATAAAAATGATATTGCAAATCTCTGGCGCATAAAATCGCTATTTAAATTTTGTAGGGTAGTAATTTTAATTTGCTTCAATATTTCGCCATCCGCAAACTCCATCTATTACACATTATTTTCTTCAACATTTTACCTCTCTCAATCATCGCCATTTTTTTCCTCTCGAGTAAAAGCTCGATTGCATTTTTGCTGCGCGAAATGAGCTGTGAATGAACGATATCAGTGACGTCCTACCAGGTGATAACTCCACTTTTGCGCAGGAGCGAACGATTTTCTTATGCTCACCTTGATTTGTATCACTTATCGAATTATCGTTGAAGGCGTTTCGACCTCGCAAAGGAATCCAAGACGAGTTGGCAATGGCAAGCATCAAAATGGAGAGGTTTGATGAGCCCCGTAAGTATAATTTCGCTCACCGTTTCATCATCGAAAAATATTATTTGTAATCTTTATGTGAGCCTATTTAGTTTATGATTATTGGGGCGAAGGTGGCTCAGTCGGTAGCGCGTCAGGCTCGTAATCTGTAGTTCTCAGGTTCGAGTCTCAGCTGGGTCAGCGTTGAGAACTCCCCACCCTGCCTACGTCAGTAGGGCACACCGATGGGCTTGGAAAGGCCGCCGTCCGTCGGATAGGACGTTAAGCCGTGTCCCCGTGTGTGGAAGAGAGCCATAACCTGTGCACGTTAAAGAACACGCTGGATGGCCTTGACGGGAGGCTACCATCTGTCTCCCAAAGCTGTTCCAGTGGATCCCCTTCCTCAACCTTCTCTGAGCCTTCGGGGTCCATGTGACCTGGCCATTTAGCCCATGGTGTGCAAAAAAGTGCCACTCAGAGGTAAAACAACCCAACTCTACGTTTTTTCTTTAAATTTTAAAATAAACTAATGGCGTACCCAGAAAAGTAAATTTTTTGTGAGGGAGGGGGGGCGCTCTGAATACAAGAGTCTTACTTAAAATTATACATTATTCGAGTCATCAAGGAGTATGATTGATGTTGTGACCACCCCTTGAGGACACCGCTGGAATAAGTTGAGTCATATCATTATTATATCTGCTACCGCTTTTAAGCGCGATCAGGTGTTGATGTTGCACGAGAGAAGTTCAGAATATTCGTGATATTCATATGCAGAACAAAAACCATTGCACCTACCACAACGAAACGTTTACTGTCCTTCAAATTATTCCCCTCCAGCATCTATACAAAGTTGAAGACATTTACTTCAATTGTGGAACGCTTGGGGGTACTCCTGTTGGGTTATGCATCAACAAAGGAGATCGCTGCAATGCTTATCTGTCTATTATCACTATTTCTCGAAACCATGAACTCGAACCTCCGAAAAATGTCCCGATGAAAAAATGCTCTGTAAAACCCACACCAAACGTGAGGAATTTCGTTCACAACAAGTGGTGCCAACTCTCCCCACGTTCAACAATTGTCCATATTGTCACTTAACTGAAAGTGATCCTCGTCAAACCGTTCGATGTTCCAAGTCCCAGTCAGAAACCTCAGAATAAAGTGCGCACTTTACTATATGGATCACATAGCTATACCCGGTATAACATATAGATAGTGCATGGATGCTAGTGCAGCATGGATCGAAGTTGTCACTACATTGCTCTGGTTGGCATCAGTGGAAGTAAGCTGATTCCGCGTTACACTCGCTCCCACAGTAACATACTCAAGCCTCAGCAACACCCGTTATAATTGGGCTCCGCCTTCTGCAGTGAGATATAAACAAATCACATTTGGAAAGAATTTCGTAATTTTTGCAACCCACTTTTCTTTAAAAAAAAGTTTTCGTAATCTCTTTCGCAAGTGATATTTCCGAAAAGCAGTCATTAAGTTTTCTGTAAATAAATAAATACCCCCTCAAGCAGCTGCTTGCCACAGAGGTCTGACAGGAGCCTGTCAGTTTATATGCCATAGTAGGAGATCTGAGAGGATGGCAGGACCTCAGCAGAAAAACGACACACACATCCATGCCTAATCCGGGGCTCGAACCCAGGTCCCTTAGATCAGTAGCCAAGCGTGCTAACCACTCGGCCACGGGACGGCTAAAGCCCTCATTAAAACAGTTTGTACTCACAATGCATGATCCTCCTTGAATGACGAGTACCATGTTGACTCTCCCTGGTCTTTTGATGCCACGTGTTTTGTACCCTCTAAAAAGCATGTGATGCGCCAGTCATGTGATGCATTTTGATCCGTTCACTCTTTTCACACAGCAGTCCTATAGTATGGTAGTTGATTTTTTATTCCAATTTAAATCTTCAAACATAAATATTTATTTCTAGCACATTTATTTTTTTCTCTGATACTATAAATCAAATCACTCTCAAGATTCCTGTGACTACCATATTCTCTTTATGACTGAGGAAGATGTTTTTAGCTTCAGAAGATGTACAGGACTCGTATTATCGAGTTTTTTTATTATTACGAAATTAACTTACATTAATTTAAAATTTTCACACTGCAAGTGGTAATTGCATTTCATTTCAAATTATGTGCAGTAGCGCCTACGTTTTGTGCTGCATCTAAAGGATCATTTCAAAATTACGCAGTTTATATTTTTAATGCCGTTTTCTAAACGTGCAAGAGGTTTTTACAATTGCGTGTTTTAAAGCAAATCGATCGACACACTTTGCTAGTCTATTGAAGATAAAAAATGCTAGGATAGCTGTGATATTGCTTAAGATATATTTAGAAGCAATAAAATAAACTGCCTTGAATGTGAACTTGCTTTCAAGACTTTACTCAGTATTACTATTAATAACGTACCGAAAAACTCTGTCCATTTTCCAGTAACCACTACAAAGTCAGTATTTCTGATATTCAACAACACTTCCTGAAAACACTTCCTGAATACAGTCTATGGATCGGACCATCATAATATCATTAAAAATGAATTTTCTGAGTAGTCGTTATTCCATTTGATGGATACTTCAAACAGACTCAATAAATCAACAGTTCGTAAATTCGAGAAAATCTACACCACTCATGGGTTGGGTTGTTTTACCTCTGAGCGGCAATTTTTTGCACACCATGGGCTAAATGGCCAGGTCCCAAGGACCCCGAAGGCTCAGAGAAGGTTGGGGGAGAGGTCCCACTGGAACAGCTGTTGGGAGACAGATGGTAATCTCCCGTCAAGGCCATCCAGCGTGTTCTTTAACGTGCACAGGGTATGGCTCTCCAGCACACGGGGCCACAGCGTAACGTCCCATCCGACGGACGGCGGCCTTTCCAAGTCCATCGGTGTCCCCTACTGAACCGTGGGCAGGACGGGCAGTTTTGCGGAGATAAGTCTCAACGCTGACCCAGCTGAGACTCGAACCTGGGAACTGCAGATTACGAGCCTGACGCGTTACCGACTGAGCCATCCCTGCTCACATCATGGGAGTAAGGAAATTCCGGATAACCCGGCAAAATCGCCATCTCCATCCAACAAGTGGGTGCGATATGATGTTTACATATTTCAGTTTGGAAAAGCTTTATTATTTAAAGAGAAACTTGTAGCCACATGAATCGCTCAAAATACATGGTATTCATAAAAATAATGTCATAAAATTAAACAGTTGGATTTTTTACTTTTATCGGTCCTTTTGTGCATACAATGGGCTAAATAGCCAGATCACAAGGACCAAGGAGCTAAATAGCCAGATCACTCTTTTCACACAGCAGTCCTATAGTATGAACTCATCCTATAGTATCGACTCAGAGAAGTTTAGAGGAAGGGAACTCACTAGACAGCTGTTAGGAGACATATGGGAACCTCTTATGACATAAAAATTATGGCTTATCTTCACTAATTGATGAGTACGTTTCTCTCAAACTTCTGACAGAAATATTCATTACGTTTTCTAAATAGAGCCGTCCTTTGGCCGAGTGGTTAGCGCGCTTGGCTAGTGATCTAAGGAACCTGGGTTCGAGCCCCGGTTAAGGCATGGATGTATGTGTCGTTTTTTCTGCTGAGGTCCTGCCATCCTCTCAGACTTTTTACTGTGTCATATAAACTGTCAGAACTCTGTGGCAAGCAGCTGCTTGAGGGGGAATTTATTTATTTTTTTCCTAAATAGCGGCTTTCAACATTTTAAAATAATGGTGGAAATACACGAACCAGAACGTTATGTGATATTAAAATATCAGAAACAAGTTAAGCACATGGCTATTATTACTATGAGATTTGATCATCATTCTATAGTATGTAGTATATGTATTAGCAATGAGTCTGTCCTTATGCTCGCACCATGGATAAAATTGTATGAACATATTTCCTATTAGGTCACTTTCTCTTTCCTGGCATCTTCTTTCGGAAAGTAGGGATAGTCCTTACCTTCTCTGTAATCATGTACTCCCTCATGAGTTTCCGTACTAACTAGGGTGCCTTCACACTTACCGCACGCATTGTGACGTCACTCCATTCCACTCGCCGCTTCGCAAGCGACTGTTACAGTACGGAAATTCCGGATAACCTGGCATAATCACCATCTCCATGCAAAAAGTGGGCAAGATATAATGTTTACATATTTCAGTTTGGAAAAGCTTTATTTAAAGAGAAACTTCTAGTCACATAAATCGCACAAAATACAGGGTATTTACAAAAATAATGCCATAAAATTAAACAGTTGGGGTGTTTTACTCTGAGTGGCATTTTTGTGCACACAATGGGCTAAGTGACCAGGTCACTAGAATAGTTTAAGGGAAGAATGGGGGTTTAGCAGAGACAATTATCAATGCTTTCATAGGTGGGGCTCGAACCTGGTAACTACAGAATACAAGTCTGGTGAGCTATCGACTAAACCAACCCTCCACTTTTTTCTAGTATAAATATACATTAGATATACATGATGTTCTCCAGAAGGCATCCTCTGCAGAAATCATAGGCTAACTGTATCAGTCAGTGACGGACTTTCACCTGCTGAGGCCCTAAGCTGTGACAAGTTTAAAAGCTATTATAAGGTTAAGAGGCGCCCAAGATTCTATTCTGGAAATCTGTGGGGGAGGTATATATTGCCCCTGCTTTGAGAATGTTAGCAAGAGTACTGGAGAAAACAAATTATTAAACTTGTGCATATTTCACATGTTTCTCAACGAATCTTTTAAAGACCTTTGAAACGAAGAGGGAAATGTTATGCTGCAGAGGAAATCCAGTCTTTTGGACGCCCGTTTTACTTTTTCCCTTCTCAATTACGTCACCTTCCCCCCATTATAATTTTTCTATATCCGGGCGCCTGGTCGAAATATTTATTTATTATTCTGACTGAAGGGAACATTACAAAACAAACGAGAAATTGATGTAGTGGAAACATTATATTAGGTTTGGTAGACAATGATGACCGTATTACAGCTGAAATAAACAATGTTTACATAGATTAATTAAAATGTTAAAAAGCAAACATTCGTGACACATTTGTTTTAAGACCCCTCGTGATCGTGAGACCCTAAGCTGTAACTTAGCTTATACGTAAGTCCGGTCTTGGTATCAGTGTTGTATAACTCGAACATATATTTTTTCTCAGTTGAACAATATATGGTACAGAAACACCTGTTACGTGAATTTTGGATAAAGACTACTTTTTATCTGCAGTTTTCATCAAGGTGAAATAATATTTCATTCATTTTGTAAGAAGAAACAAAGAAAACGTTTACTGTGCAATGGGTAAAAGTAATATATATATATATTGAGAAGGATTATATGATTAACAAATTAATTACTCCCCGAAAAATATATTTTGAAAAGAAATGGAGATATGGCGAATGATTGATCCAGCTAAAGAACGAAATCTTTCAAAAGCTTATCAACAATCGTTATCAGAATTCTTATAACTGTTTATATAGAGAAGAAAAAGAACAGAAGTTGCCTACAGTGGTCAGAATTATCAACTAACAACACTACAATAAATGCATCCGTATGCACAGCACTTACAAGGTATTATTCAAGATATGAACTTGCCGCTACCTATAGCAGAAAGTTCAGCACAAAACCGATGTTTGCTTTCATAAATAAAATTGTTTAAAATCTAGTGCTGTGCTATGAACTTAAATTTTATGCAAGAGCAGTTAGAAATTAAAAAATCCACAAATTGAAATGTCAGTATCTTCAATTAGATTTTTTAAAATTTTAATGTAATGGCCACGTAAGATGAATGGGCATAAGAGAACGCGATATTTTTTAAAAAATTGTAAATTAGGAAAACACTCTGTTTATTTGAGTTTTTTCCCTGATTCTGCAATCTAATTTATTCGTAAAAAAGAAACCCGGTATTAACTTTAGATTAACTTATTCAAAGATTTAAGACTATAAATATAACTTAAATGACTGTAAATTTTTACAATATAGTGTAAGCTTATTTTTACTAGATATTCTTAAAACACGAAAGAAAAATATGTCATGTTTTAAAACCATTTAGAATTGCCTCTGATGTTCCATAAGGGCCCATTTTCTCTTCTTTTCTCTTTAATTTGGTTATTGATTATATTATGCGGAATTCATTACAAGGAGAAGATTTTGGCTTAAATGATCTAGAGATCCGAAAATTTCTGATTTAGATTATGCTGATGATTTGGCCCTTTTAGAAAATGATGTTGATGAGATGAACTCTTACACTAGAGCTGTTGATGAGACAGATAGCAGGGTAGACTTGGTGATAAACAGAGAGAAAACTAGTGATGAAAATTGGTCAGGCAAGTTGTGGTTCAGTTAATCTGAATGGTTGCAGTCTTGAGCAGGTGTCTCAGTTTAATTATCTTTGCAGCTATGTAACAGATAGTGATGCGCAGCATGAGATAAACAGAAGAATAGGATTATTGCTGGGACTTTTAAGAATCTATGGAGAGAGTAGAGAAGTAGGCGTATGCAACTAAAGACTAAAATTAGACTGTGTAATAGTTTGTTTCTTTGTATGGTTAGTTATGATAGTGAAACTTGAACCTTTGTAAACAAGATAGTAGGAAACTTGATGCCTTTGATTCTAGATGCTTACGCAGTAAATCTTGAGGATCGGATGGTTCAACTTTGTAAGTAATGATGAGGTTAGACAAAGGAGTCAGCAACTTGCTTTGAGCAGCATATTTTGCAGAGAGAGACCCCGTTAGTTTGACCATGTTGCCCATATGCATAACTATAGATTAGGGAAATTATAGATTAGCGAAATTATGAACAGTGTGCCTAAAGGCCCAGAAAGAGGGGGAGACCAAGAATGCGGTGGGAAGACAATGTCAAACAGGACCTCGTTAGAATTGGTCTACAGTGGACAGATGCAGCAGATGTAGCTCAGGAGGGATGTGTTTGGAGAACTAAATTGCAGGATCTGGTTGGACTTCCGTAGCCCATGACTGCTTGAGGATTGTAATGATGATGATGATTTAAAACTTTTTATTAATAAGTTAGAAATAATATACTTTCTATTATTTCTAACGTACTGATAGACTTTGTATTAGTTAGTTAGAAAATTAACAGTGATTGTAATTCTGTGATTTTTGCATTTTATGTAACTGCAAATATCTGCATTACAATATGAAATTTTTAATATGAAAAATAGGAGAATTAGAACTTTTCCAATACTATTTAATAATATATGCTAACCACATGAATTACCAACTAGTTCTGAATGGTTATCTTCACCTCCTGGCATTGCAACTATTAATCCAGTGTAAAATGGAGAAGGATAATATAATATAAGGCTTTTAAAATCAGCCGTTTTTTGGATTAAAAAATCGGGTTCTTGGTAGATTCCTTTTGAGATTCCCAATGGAAAGTACACATCAATTTCCTTTCCCCTACACGAGATAACTCAGCATTTGCTTTATGCTTAATCAAATTTTCATTACTCTTCAACCTCAGCGTCAGGCTCATACTCCGATGTTGAGTCCTTGCTGCGTCAGATTTGAGGTTTACCTCTGCTAACCCCAACCCTGCCCTCGGTGGAAAAGTGGGCACAGATGAGCCTGGAAAGACTGCTGTCCGTCGTATCAAATGTTAAGTCGTAGCGCCGTGTGCAGGAAGTTATATCCTATGTACGTTAAAGAACACAGTGGATAGTCTCCATCTGTCTCTTAATAGATGTCCAGTGGATAATTCTCCTAATAACTGTCCAATATACCTTCTCTGGGCCTTGGAGTCCTTGTAATCTGGTCATTTAGTCCATTGTGTAGATAAAAGTGCATCTCAGAGATAAAACAATCCAACACCTCGTCAGAGTCAAATCTTAAAAAGTCAAAATTCCTGCAAAAGACATCAGTTTGAATCTTTGACTTTTTTTTTATCATGTAACTTGCTGAAGGGAACTTTGAAGATATAAAATGTCCTCCTGCTTAAGAGCAATATTTCAAGCCTTTTTTGCGTTCAATATTATCTGTTTCCATTTACCTGAACAAAAGACCTGTTATGTAAATTTCTTCTGCTTCTTCTCGATGCTTATGAAGTCCCGATTCGAAGCCAGCTAGGTAGGGCCGTAAAGAATGGCTTTATGCTCTATAATGCTAACTAGTCGGTATCTCAATGGCATTAGCTTAATTATCGTCATTTTTCGGTCCTTATGCTAACCGGCAATTATCTGTGTAAGAAATGAGTCTCTCTTTATCCTCGGAATGAAATCAGTGGTATCTGTCTTTATCCTTTGAATGAAATTGTATCAAAATATATATCCAGTTTTCGCCCTTTCCAGACATCTCCCGTCCAAAAGTAAGTATATCTCTTATCTTCTCCGTAATCATGCACTCTGTCTCTTGATTATCCGGACTTACGGAGCTCAAAAAAACACAAAATATGGTAATTTCGGATATCCCGGCAAAATCACCACTTTCCTCCTCTTTGTAGCACCCACAAAAATCGCATAAAATGCAGAGTGTTCACAAAATAATGTCATTAAATTAAATAGCTGAGTTGTTTTACTCTGAGCGGCACTTTTTGTTCACACAATGGGATAAATGTCCAGGTCACAAGGACCCCAAATGATCAAAGAAGGTTAAGGTTAGGGAACTCACTAGAGAGCTGTTAGGGCACAGATGACAGCCTTCCGTCAAGCCAACCAGCGTGTTCTATGATGTGCCTAGAGTATGGATCTCCTGCACAAGTTGCCATGGAATTACGTCCCATCCGCCGGACGACTGCCTTTGTAAGTCCATCAGTATCCTCTTTCTGGCCAAGAGCAGGGCAGGGTTTAACAGATATAAATGTCAAGTGGAACTGGAACCTGAAAACTATAGATTACGAGCCTGGCGCTCTACCAACTGAGAAAATCCCCACCGCTAAATTAAACAGCAATAAGTCCCGAAGTAATGAGCGTAGCTTTATACTGACTGCTATTATAAAACCACAAAAGATAATAGTTTCCTACGCAATACCGCAACAACTCCCACAGAAGCACCATTCGTTGTACGGCCAATCTACAACCGATAATCAATCTCAACACATGTTCGTTGAAGCATATCTGGAGTGATGGTGGAAATAGTATTTGAGATTATCTTTCGTAAGTGCGGCGGAATATCAGTAACAAGATTAGTATTCACTCTTTGTTTCTTACAACATCAAAAAAAATCAAGAGGATTAAAATCTTTGACACGCGGTGGCAAAGCGATTGGCTCATCTAGATCAGTCCTATCCCGACGGAATTCTCTATCTAAAGCGTTACTCACAAGACTGTGACGTCGCCACCATCATCCAGAAATCAATCTCGTTCAAAAACATCCTTTTTTTTGTGATTTTTAAAACAGAAATTTCGATATCACATTCTATATGCATCATCGAGCAAGAATTAAGATTGATTATCGATTGGTAAGTCCGTAGAAAGAATTGTGCTTATGGGTTGGGTTGTTTTACCTCTGAGCGGCACTTTTTTGCACACCATGGGCTAAATGGCCTGGTCACATGGACCCCGAAGGCTCAGAGAAGGTTGGGGGAGGGGACCCACTGGAACAGCTGTTGGGAGACAGATGGCAGCCTCCCGTCAAGGCCATCCAGCGTGTTCTTTAACGTGCGCAGGGTATGGCTCTCCCGCATACGGGCCACGGCTTAACGTCCCATCCGACGGACGGCGGCCTTTCCAAGCCCATAGGTGTCCCCTACTGACCGTGGGCAGGGCGGGGAATTTTGCGGAGATAAATCTCAACGCTGACCCAGCTGGGACTCGAACCTGGGAACTACAGATTACGAGCCTGGCGCGCTACCGACTGAGCCACCCGCGCCCCATTGTGCTTATGTGAAAGCTATTCGATAAATCACACACCCCACTTTTGGAACTTAATAACAGCAATTAACATAAAGATATATTCCTTACCTCATAAGTTACTACAGTTAAATTTAGTGACATTAATCACTAAATTATTTTGTATGCATTCTATATATTTAGAATACTTAAATGGCGAAACATACAATTTCACTTTATAAAATGTCGTTTAATAATTAAAGCTGAAATTAATTATTTTTGCTGCACGATCTCAAACTTTTAATTGTCATGAGCTAAGCAAAAAATGTATTTCCCTTAAGTTTTATTACTATTTTGCATGAAGGTTATTTTCAATAACATGTAAGAGAAATCAATCTTGATTATCTCCATTAGGATAATGAAGTTTTTAGTGCATGTAATTTTTTAATCCGGAATTTTCGGCAACCATTCCATAGTTAAAATTGTCACTTCGTTTAATTTATATATTCAAAAATCATTTTGTTTATTTTATTCACTCTTATTTTGAACTATGCTTTTGAACTGCCCTTTTGGGATACTTTAAAATTATTAAAAGTTTCCCAAAAGGGCAGTTCAAAAGCAAGTTTTGAAATGCATATCGATCTAAAATTCATATTTTCTTGCTGAATTTCGACTCTCGAATGGAAACTTTCCGTTTCAATTTTCATCAAGAGTTCATTTCGTATTCTAATGCATACAAACTTGCTAAATTCCTGAAATTTCCTGATAAGAGATCAGTCAATGTGACCATATCTTTAAGCGATATTTACTCAGATTCGCGAGAGCAATAAATTTTCAAGAGCAGGAAGAACATTATCATCCTTGGTTGAAATATCAATTCTTTTCTTCAGCTGCAAATCCCCGTTTCTTGCGAAACTCGAAACTCTGCAGTTTTTCGGCTTCCGTTTATCTACAAAGCCTAAACACAACAATCTTCTGCGAGATTAGATAGCCAACGCAGTAGCCTGAGAAAACTTTTAAACTGCATTTGTGTGAGATGAGAGCATCACTTAGCAGAGGAGACACCTGTTTTCCCAGTCAGGCAGACAAGTCCTTCTACAACTTGCATCTGTTATATGAGCAAACTGTTACCGAAATCTAATTGCCGGGGATATTTACGTCATCGTTGAAATATTTGATGCACCTGCGACGCTTTCCATTGTGATTCGTTCATTGCGAAACAGAAGGACCGGGAATAAGCTGGAAAGACCACGTCACAGAAACATTCGGCAAAGAAAATAAGTCGCTGTTCATTGTCTCCAAGTGAAACGAAGTCCTCACTTTATTGCAAACAATTTTCGGAGAAAAGGTAGGAAATTACAGTTTCTTTTTCATTTCATATTTTATTTCTTTGATTTTTAATACAGGAATTTCATATGTTGTTAATGCACACTACCTAGATAAAAAAGTGGACAGTTGTGTACATTTTTATTTTTGCAAACTGTGTTGTGACAATGAGACGCTAAATTAGAAACTCAATATCTTGAAAGATAAACTTTTTTTATGGGAATAAGCCTGACCTAAATTAAATTCCTAAATCATTCTATCTAAATCATAATTTCATCAATATTCATTCAATATTTAAAGAGTTATGGATGCTTTATAATTAAGCAAAAGTTTATAGTCATAAGAATTTATATCAAATACTAATCAAAACACAGGTTATAATTTTTATATCAAATCGTTTATTAAAAAAGAGTGACGCTGCTATTAAATATTTTCATCTGCCATAGTTCATTAAATATTGATCAGGTATTGCTGAAATCAAAATTTAGATACACTGGTTTTTTTAATTTACCACAAAAAGTTTATTCTCTAACAACAATTAAAGGTTCCTTATTTTTTGCAAATGGATATATTAAGTATTGCAGTTCTTTAAACACACTGATTTTTATAGGTAACTGCGAAAATTCTTTTTGATACTGCTGAAGTTATGAAACAAGAAATAGGTCAGAAAGGCGAGACAAAGAAAACATCTTAAAGTGTCTTCTTATATGATAATTGCTACAATATAAACGATCGTAGAGAAGTAATAGAGAAATTGGGCTAAATAGAAAAACCAGTCGGGTTTGTCGAATACCAACCCTACTTTAAAATTGTGTTATTCAGTGAATATAGTGTTTTACTTTTAGCAATATAACTTGCAGTTCTTTTGTCGTCAATGACTGGTTAATTATACAATTTCTTTGGAATAACTAGAGCATCATTTATCTGCCATCCTTATTTATTTTGGAATGTAGAAAGAAAGGAAAAAGAGTTTCTTAATCGCAATTTTAATATTTTGATGACAAATATTTATGTACAGTTGATAAATAGATCAATCAATGAATTCGGCTAGCTAAAACACTAGATTGGAAATATTCAGATTAAAGCTATGATTACACGAACATATTTTTTACACGAATAAAGAAAGCAATCTCTGAAAAACACAATTAAAAAACTTTCTTGCTCAGAAAAAAAGATTAGAAAATAATAACTAAAAGTTATCTATCGTTGAGCAATATTCTTTTTAAAGTTTACCCTTCAAATCATTTGCGTATTAAAATGTTTTCAAGTGGAAACTCGAAAGCTTTTCGCAGCAAGGTCAGAGTTCCTTCTTCAGTGCAGTCTCCACACTCCAACTCTGCAGTCTTTAAAATCAGTGATTCCCAACCTTTTCTGGACCATCGCCCCCTTTAGAAGAGAACAAAAATTTCAACGCCCCCCTAGTCCATAATAGTTAATTTTATATGAATTAAAATATTGTTGCATATTATCTGTACCTAATTTATCTGTTTATTTATCTACTAAAAATCATAATACCGCCCCCATGGAAGGCTCCAGCGCCCACTGGGGGGCGGTATCGCCCCCGTTGGGAATCTATGCTTTAAATAGACTCGAACTGTTCAATACATAAATTGACAAACAACGCACATGCTGTTAAGATTCATTTCATAAAACCCTGTAGAGGGAAAAAATATTTCTTTAAGTATAGTAGAAACATTGCCTTCAGCAGAGTGCGAAGTTACAACATTCTGATAGCATGTGAAGTCTTCCACCAATGAATAATAAGTCACCAATCGACATTTCCTCTATTAAACCTTTGCATTCAGATAACGCTGAAAGCAATGCAAACCTCTTGACCATTACATTTCTAGAATCAGCAGACAGACTGGATCACATTTCAATTTCTGTCCATTTCGAGCTGGGTTGGATTGGGTTGTTTTACCTCTGAGTGGCACTTTTTTGCCCACCATGGGCTAAATGGCCAGGTCACATGGACCCCGAAGGCTCAGAGAAGGTTGGGGGAGGGGACCCACTGGAACAGACTGTTGGGAGACAGATGGCAGCCTCCCGTCAAGGCCATCCAGCGTGTTCTTTAACGTGCACAGGCTATGGCTCTCCCTCACACGGTGCCACGGCTTAACGTCCCATCCGACGGACGGCGGCCTTTCCAATCCCATCGGTGTCCCCTACTGACCGTGGGCAGGGCGGGGAATTTCGAGCTGGAGTCAACATTTCCATTAGAAAGAAAAGATTTGGAATTCACCGTTTAAGTTTTTAAAGAAGCTGGTGACAGACTAATAAGTTAATTGCGATTGGACTTTCTGGATCGTATTTTATGAATGCTATGTTTTCGTTTTGTCGTTTTTCCATCTGTCTGCCTGTCTGTAGAAGTTCAACTTTTTATTTTTAAAGATAAATAAAAAATTCTAAACTGAAGATAAAATAAAGATCTCAATCAAATCTATCCAAATTTCGATTTTCAAAATATTTATTTAATAATTAAAGAATTATTTATCAAAATTATGCCAATCATAAGATTTTATATCAGAGGTTAATAAAATGTTTAATAAATGTAAATGTGGGATTAGAAATTTGTGCAAATAATTCTTTTAATATTTGACAACTTTGTGTCCTCCTTAGAACTGACCCTGATGTTTTTTAAAAAATATCCAGACTTCTACCACCTCTTCATATCGAACGAATACTGTTGAAATTTAAGTTTAGAAAAACGTTATTGAGATTTTCATCTTCAGCAGCATCTTTCGTAAAGAGCTTGCTTCATAAATTATTGAGCTTTGAAGTAAATTTCCCATGGGCATAACATGAGATTCTAACTTAACTTTTTGGACACATTGGCTGTTTCATGCTGATGTGTAAATTCAACGCATTTAATGCCGCTACTTATTAAATGGACATAGGTTCAAGCCCCGGGTAATGCATGGTTGTTTTTCTGCTCAGGTCTCGCCCTTTTCACGCATCTTCTCTATGGTGTATAAACTGGCAGGCTCCTGTAAGACCTCTGTGGCAAGCAGCTGCTTGAGGCGGTATTTATTTATATTTTTTTATAGCGAATATGTAATTATGTTATTATAAAACTCTCAATTATAACTTATGCTTAGTGTCAAATGTAATATGTTATACTATATATATATATTTCTGTTCAATTTAAAACACTTTATTCCTGTGTACTGACTTTCATCTTTAATATTCGGCGTTTCCTATATTTTTTAATTGTACAGTCGCTCAAAAAGGTATCCGAACACTACGGTTGATTACAGAATTCAGAAAAAAATCTGGCAACGATTTTTTTTAGAAATTAGTGATCTGAAACCTTCGTGTCACGTGACACGAAGGTTGCAGGTCACTAATTTCTAAAAAAAATCGTTGCCAGATATTTTTTCTGAATTCTGTAATCAACCGTAGTGTTCGGATACTTTTTTGAGCGACTGTACCTTCGGCGGATAAACTACTGTTAGGTTCGCGAATTTATTACTCCTGTGACCAAACCTGAAAGTTGTAAATGTAACTATTACAGTAATTAATGAAGATAGTTATTTTTTATTATCCAAAGGAATTTACATATTTGCAAATGAGAATGATACATGCAACCGCTCAAAAGCTATTGCTGAAAGAAGCAATTCATCAACAGGTAAATGTGAAATGCCAAAAGATTCATTAGACTCAGAAGAAATGGTGTCTTAACTCCATCAATTATTCTCCCGTCCCCTAATCTTGATAATGTGAAGATGAGGATTAGAAAGATTGGTAGCGAAGTGAAACAGTTTAAATCAATTGGAAATGATGAAATGACATAAAGGATGGTGAAGAAATCAAACGGAGCATCTCCGGTTCATTGCTGTCAAATGACTTCCTTGTTTATTTGCAGACGTCATTCCTCCTTCTACGAACGTTTCTTAATGCGGACACGGAACATCCATACAATGAGATCAGTTGCTATTCCTGTGAAGAGGAATGCTCTCAATTCTGGGTCATTCTCCAAGGGAATGTGGAAAGATTGCACTCCTCTTTGACATATGGAACTAATAGCAGAAAAAATATTGTAAATATTACAATTCATATTATTATTTCAAAGGCAACAAAAGACTGCCGATGTCGTTCTTACTTCTAGCCATTTGTCTGACTATCCTAACAATTGTCATTAACCCCTCCCTAGAGGATTGGATATCTTCCAAACGTTATCAGGATATCTACGTAGACATTATAAAAACGATGACGTCTGTAAGAATGTGTTAAACAGTTCTCGACATCTATTTTTCGTGATTTTTTAATTTATTTCTTTTCATTTCAGTTATTAGTAATTATTTACCACAACTACTTATGTCTAGTTTTTATTTCCACTATTAGTATCTATTTCCCGTAGCTATGTTTCGTTTTTATTTCAGTAATTAATATTTGTTTCTCAAAGCTCCAGACATCTTTAGTTTACTTTTGTCAAGATTATCTCTTTCCCATAGCTACGTCCCGCGGGTGGCTAACTCATCGGTAGCGCCCAGGATCGTAATACGATGTTTCAAGGTTCGAGTCCCAACTTCTGCCGTCCTGCCCTCGGCGAGAAAGGGAACACCGAAGGGATTGAAAAGTTGCTGTCCGTCAAATGAAACGTTAAGCCGTGTCTCCTTCTGCAGGGGGGCGGGGGGGCTCAGTCGGTAGCGCGCCAGGCTCGTAATCTGTAGTTCCCAGGTTCGAGTCCCAGCTGGGTCAGCGTTGAGATTTATCTCCACAAAATTCCCCGCCCTGCCCACGGTCAGAGGGGACACCGATGGGCTTGGAAAGGCCGCCGTCTGTCGGATGGGACGTTAAGCCATGGCTCTCCCCCTGTGCGGGAGAGCCATACCCTGTGCACGTTAAAGAACACGCTGGATGGCCTTGACGGAAGGCTACCATCTGTCTCCCAACAGCTGTTCCAGTGGGTCCCTTCCCCCAACCTTCTCTGAGCCTTCGGGGTCCATGTGACCTGGCCATTTAGCCCATGGTGTGCAAAATAGTGCCGCTCAGAGGTAAAACAACCCAACAACCCAACCCTCCTTGTGCAGGAGAGCCATACCCTGTTCAGATTTAAGAATACGCTAGAATTCATAGATTCCCAACGGGGGCTATACCGCCCCCCAGTGGGGGCGCTGGAGCCTTCCATGGGGGCGGTAGCGGATCCAGAGGCAAATGGGGGGTGTTGAGGCAGTCAAGAGGGGCGGTCAAATAAATAAATTTAATGGAATTTTCTGTGACAACCTTTTTATCTCTTCTATTCTGTGGTGTCTTCCAAAAGGTTGGGAATCACTGCGCTAGATGGTCTTGATGGAAGGCTGGCAATTGGCAGCTGTCCAGTGGATCCCCTTCCCCAAAATCGAGCCTCTGGGGTCCATGTAACCTGGCCATTTATCCCAGCGTGTGCACAAAAGTGGCGCTCAGAAGTGAAACAATCTGATATCCAGTTTTTATTTTCATTACTTATTTACTTATTCGGGCCTCCCATGTGTCTCTCTCCTAGTTAAGTGTCTGGCCTTTAAGTTACAGAAGTACACTTTTAAACTTACATTAAAATCATTTTGTCAACAAAAGCGATCATTTTAAAAAGCGAATTCATAAATAACGCGATCACTTTCAAAAGAGAATTCAAAAAATGATGTAATAATTTTGTGAAATAAAAACCTAGAGCCGTCACGAAACAGATTAAAATAAATCAGTCATAATTTGTATCACATTACAGAGTACACTAAAGAATAGGCTCTATCCCGCGTGATTTTCATAAATCTTCAAAGAGAAGCTACAAAGTCTGCAATTTCGACTAAATCACATATCAATTTAACGATAGGCTCTATTATACTCTAAAGAAAAAGCTGCATTCTTCTATACCCTGCTTGTTTCACATTTCCATCACTAATGCTGCAAAGGCTTCGAGAGCAAGTCTTTCCATAACCTATAGCTCACGAAGCCGCCAGATTGCTGCTTCACAGAACAGAAATTGTCACGACCTTAAAGCAATCAAAAATTGTCAGTCATTGTGAACCTTTCTATGTCTACATTGTTCCATAGCCGCCATTACACAATCTCCCGCAGAGCGGAATTCTTGTTTACTTTAACGAAACTTGGCAACCACTCATTACCGACGAAGCGTGAGATTAAATCGCTTCGCCATCAAAGAATCAGATTCCAGAGAAGCTCACGGATTGACTTTTTAGTGGCAAAAGTGTCTACGAAGTGCGGACAGAAGTTCCGAATGTTGCACGAAAGACTGTTGACCCTTCCTCCCTAACGGGCTGACGGGGAACGGAAGTGACGAATGAAGCGTAAACGAATAGAGGAAAGGCGATATGACGGTAACACCGGTTCTTACGATCAATTCACTTCCGTATTTTGAAGGTGGACAAATTTAATCTTTCAGCAGACAAGTGTTGTGACTTCATACGTATAAAGGAACACGCAATGAGAAAAGGACCATTAGCAATTTATAAAGAGAAGAAAGATTTTTTGCTTGAATTATTGAAGCGTGAGACGATCAAAGAAGGAAGACTCTGGTCTGGTAGCGAGCGCGAATAAGATCTACAGGTAAGTGTTCTGGAAAGATAGCTAAATAAAAACAATCAAACAATGAGATATTGTCTTTCAACAACGCAGTCTTATCCACCGATGTGCTTTCATCTGGTTTGATTGCTGACTCTGCAGGTATCGGGAATTACGAAACTTACTTTCACAAATGAAACAATCTCTGCTGAAGAAAAACAGCATAACGCTTAGAAGAAACTGTGTGATCACCTTGAAAAACGTTATGTAGTGTGACTGTAACTGTAACTTGCACATTGTCTGGTAATATGTATATAAGAGGTTGATTAATATCATGAAGGAATAGGATGCTACGAAACAGAGTCCGTATGTGAACCTCTCTTAACATCACAGTCAAGTCCTGTGTCCAAGTGGACACAGGACTTGACGTTGTTGGACAGGGTTGAGATTTTTCTGCGCTAAATTTTCACTCTGCCTTCAGTAATAAAGGAGATACATATGGGCTTGGAAAGGCTGCCGTCCGTCGGATGGGGCGTAAAGCTGTAGCCCCGTGTGCAGGAGAGCCATAGCCTGTGCACATTAAAGAATACATTGGATGGCCTTGAAGGGAGCCATCTGTCCTTCAACAGCAGTTCAATAGTTCGCCTTTGAGCTCTTGGGATCTTTGTGACCTGTGTAAAAAGGTGTGAAAAGAAGTGGCGCTCAGATTTAAAGCAACCCAACTCTAACTGTGACAAAGTTGGAATTTTTCCCCTTGTTTGCCCCCTTCCCTCGATGGAAAGAAAATGAAGGGACTTTAAAAAAAGACAAAATTTATTCAAATGGAAGTTATGTCCTCTTGCAAAAAAAACCGTATCTTAGGTGCTAGGGTTTCTGGACAATTTTAAATTTTCGAGAATTGGATATCAGGTATCTCAATTCTCGAGTATCTCCGAAAAATCTAATTCTATATAAAATAATCGTTTTTAATAAAATTTTTCTTATATTTTATTAAAATAATTAAAACTGCTGCTTAAAATTTAAAATAATTAAAATTACTGATAAAACAACTTACTAATTAAACAACAAAATTATAATTATAAAACAAATATTTGTATGTTTTTATAGTTATTGTAAATCGAAACATCTATTTTATTATTTATTATGATATATGTTACATATATATTTTAGACTGATTTTTGGTTTGTCTGGATGCAATAAAAACAAAATTTATTCTCCTTTCATTACGTAACTGATTCTATCGGTGCTATTGAAAAAAAATCAAATATATCAAATATCTGCTCCTTTTTTTATAGTAACAAAGATAGATTCCCGAATTCAGCAAGAGAAGTACGAAGTGAGTCTAATAATTCTGTTGGATGGGTAAAATGTTCTTTCATTGTAGACGAGTGTTTAAATCATCGGTTCCTCTCACTCCTTTTCAATCTCTCACGAAAGCCTAAAAAGCTTTTGAGAAACCTTTGGTGAAGAGGAACACTGTTCGAAAATTCCGTTTCTGGAAGATGAGAAGCCCAAACTAATCGTCATTTCTTCACTCCTTCAAAGTAAGATTCACCTGAATAACTAATAAGAATTTATCAAGAGCAGTAACTTACAGGAAAAACACTATAACAATGGTGCAATTGGAGAGTTAGCTGAAAATTAATAATCAGTTTAAGCGAAAGAAAACCCCGTCCAGCAATCTCCTAAAACCATGTCAGGTACTCTAGCCTGTTAACTCGTTGAGTTTCCCAGCTTCCTTCAATCTTTCCTTAACTCGTTAAGCGTGGATTGAACGAAACTAGTAAAGCTCAACATATTAGCTCATCTGACCTTTTTGTTTTCAGGAAGTTATGAGTTCAAGTCTCACGCCAGCCGAAACTCAATTTCTTGTTCTTAAAAAACTCTCCAATTTTCAAAAATATTTCGCTTCATTTCCCTAATTAATATAGAATTAGAAACGACAAACTGAATTTTAAAAGTCGCTTTAAAAAACTTTAAATTTTTCAAATAATTCTTTAATAACAAGACAAAAAAAGTGTCATTCAGTTCAATAACAAGGGTGTTAGAAACAAGATCGGCTTAACGCCACGAGCATCCTAGTGATAGCTTAGGGATTAGATGACTTGATCCTAATATCAAAGAGACATAGAGTGGTTCAATCAGTTGCATTCCAGCCCTGCAAACTGCTCTTCCCAAGCTCAAGTTCCCACTCTTCCTGCATTGAGATTTCGTCCCATCGCCCTCAGCCTGTTCTCCGTGAGAAAAGTGACACTGATGGGCTTGAAAAGACCGCTGTTCTTTAGATGGGAGTTTAAAAAGTGACCTATGTGTACAGGAAAGTTAGAGAAAATGCTGGATGACTTTGATGGGAGATTTCCATTTTTCTTTAACTGATGTCCATTGGAGCGCCTTCACAGATCGGTGACCTTATGACCTGGCCATTTAGTCTACTGTATGATAAAATTGCAGCTCGGACCCTGAAACATGAAGAGCTTTCAAAGAATTTTGCTACCATAAAATTTTCGGAGGTTTTTTTTTTTTAAATAAAAATAATAATAAATACCCCCTCAAGCAGCTGCTTGCCACAGAGATCTGAAAGGAGCCTGTCAGTTTATATGCCATAGTAGAAGGTCTGTGAGGATGGCAGGACCCTAGCAGAAAAACAACACAAACATCCATGCCTTTCCCGGGGGCTCGAACCCAGGTTCCTTTGATCGGTAGCCAAGCGCGCTTTTTTCGAATGAAAAAATCTTTCCATATTTCATTTTGTATTTTGAATTTAGTTTTATTACTAAATGATAGCAGCGTCAAAATAAAGTAAATAGCTTATGATTAGCATACATTTTAATAGATGAGAGGAGGCAAAATATCTCGCTTGAAGGGACAAAATTGGAAATGTCTTGTTGTCGGAAAATCATAGAGTCACAAAAAGCAAAACCGCCTATGGAAGAGTGAATCTATTTTTTTTTGGGGGGGGGGGAGAAAACACACAGCAGTTGTGGCAAAAAACACCAAATTTTCTCCAGGTGCCAACAGAATAGATTTTTCTTGGAGCTGCAAAAGGTAAGTTCGCTTTGTTGGCAAAACGTGTCAACGCTGCTACCAAATTCTGTGTATTCATCTGAACTGTATAAAAGAAAATTGTTTTCAATATCATTTTTTTCGCTTTCCTTAAGTGATAACAGCGACGCCGAAGAAAATGTCTCTAGATAAAAGAACAAACATGATTTGAACTATTCAGTATCAGCTAAAAGAAAGATAACTGAGCAATCTCAGAAAGCAATAGCGAAGTAGACACGTGATGAGGATAAAAGGCAGAACAATTTTCATGTCAAGTTCGTTTAAAGATGCTTCTTTTTAGCGTGCACAGAGAAAGGCTCTCCTGTAAGCATTTCCACAATTAAGTTCGGTTCAACTGATGGCGATCTTTCCAAGCCCAACTGTATCTCCTATATCGCCGAGAAAGAAGTGCTGACTAGTGGAGAAATTCTCAAATCTGGCACTTATAGGGTTCAAACCCGCGAATCTCAGCTTACGAGTCTCATGCTCTACTGCCTACACCTCCTCTAATCCCAAAGAGGCATGTAAATCAACAGCTCTTGGTAAAGAAGATATCTATCACCTCTCTAGGAACCTCGAACCACTGTTAACCAGTAGCCACATTAAATTTGAATTCATTCATCAACTATAAATGCGTTAATGAAAATAGGATGTCTCCTCTGGAAATACACAAGTCGAATATTCTGTATTCTCTACCACTTTCAAATAAGTAATATCAAAATTCTGTGACTCCCCCCCCCCCTCACTTATGGGAGGGAACTGGCTCAGTCGATAACCCTCCATACTCGTAATCTGATATTTCTACATTAAAGTCCCAACTTCGCCAGCGCTGTGATTAATCTTGTCTAATGGCCTAGTGGTTAGCGCGCTTGGCTACTGATCTAAGGGACATGGGTTCGAGCCCCGGGTAAGGCATGGATGTATGTGTCGTTTTTCTGCTGAGGTCCTGCCATCCTCTCAGACCTTCTACTATGGCATATAAACTGACAGGCTCCTGTCAGACCTCTGTGGCAAGCAGCTGCTTGAGGGGGTATTTATTTATTTATTTTATTTAACCCCTTCTTGTCCTCGCTGAGAAAGAGGGCGCCGATGGGATTGGGAAGCCCACCTCCATATAAAGAAATTTAAGAAAAGAAATTGTGTAAAAAGAAAGTCCATTTTGTGCAAAAAAGTGCATTAGCTCTGTCATGTCCCTCTAATTTATTTATTCTTTCCTAATTGTTGCATTTTTATTGTATTTTTGTTGTTGTAAATATTTTTTATGCATTGTGTTTTTTGGAAGTGCTATTGAGGGGATGTGACTCATAAATATTGTTTCCGGGTTTAAGCTGGCTAGCTGCCTTCTCACACCGAGTCCGAAAAGCCTTTTTATGGCCATTTACAACTAGCCTGAGGCGCGAGTTCGAGCGCTGGTGACTACGGCAGCTAGAGTAAACAACAGTCTTGAGCGTCGCTGTCAAACGGGAAGGACATTTGAACACGAGTCAAGGGGCGCCGCTTTTACTCAAAGCAAAACCCTTAAGAAGAGGGTTCGATTCTATGTGAGAATCAAGATTTTTGGTGAATCAAATACAGTTTTGTGGAACTGATGTGGATTCTGTTTGAACCACATTGTAGGCAAAGGTTAATTAACCTTTCGCTGAGTTCGAGGTCGATAAAGCGAGAATCTGCAAAGCGGTTCTCCACCTCATTACATAATTGTTTGCAGAAGCAAAGCAGCAAACGCCTACGGAGTCGAGAGCATCCCCAGCACGTGATTGTATATAAGTGTGAATAAACTGTATCGTCCCTATACAACTCTCGTGCGTGAATTGTTGAACATATTTCTGCACATCACTTGGAGCAGCAAATCTTAGGCATACGTCGGTACGGGTGTAACACCGGCGAACTTGTTGTTTCACCGAAGTAAGAGTGAAGATAATCAAGGGACTAATTCATCATCCCCTTACCACTGCCCATCACAATTGGCGCAGCCCATTACATTTGGCTCAGCACATCACAAGTTCAGACATCAAAATTAACCAACTCAACCCCCCCCCCCCTCCTGGAAGTGCGTAAAATTAACATTGAAAGTGCCCCAGAAATTATGAAAAGTTGACTTTCTATTTCCTCACCACATACAAATATACAGAGTTAATTTTCTGCGCCCTTACTCTCCGCAAATTAGTCTCTGAATTGATTTATTCTCACTCCCTAAAAATTAAAATTAAATATTTCCTAGAAATATTAAAACTTAAATGTAAACGAATGCACGTGGAACTTATAGGATCGGAACCTGTGAATCTCAGATTCCGTGTCTAATGCTCTACAGAATGCACCACCTCTAATCCTTTTAATCAAGTTTAAAGATGCTTCTTTTATGTACGATAAATTGTGGGCTGCTCCCTAGGAATTCGTTTGCGATATTCATACTGACAATATCTTATACTTGTATCGCTAAACAAATTATATTTCCGAATTTTTGTCCTACAAAAACTTACTACACCTCTGCGTCGGTCTGAAATTACGCTCCTTTTTAAGACAGCAGCCGTCTCGTGGCCGGTGGTTAGCGCGCTTGGCTACTGATCTAAGGGACCTGGGTTCGAGCCCCGGGTAAAGACATGGATGTTCGTGTTGTTTTCTGCTGAGATCCTACCATCCTCTCAGATCTTCTACTGTGGCATATAAACTGACAGGCTGTCAGACCTCTGTGGCAAGCAGCTGCTTGAGGGGGTATTTATTTTATTTTTTAAGACCGCAGATGATTAAGACTTCCTTATCTCATCGTTTCAGTCACTGTCATTGATTTTGCGCTACTTCTTAACTCCAGGTGGAGAGAAAAGGCGACAAATTCCGATTGGATATAAAAAGTTCATTGTAAGTGCCTTGAGAAATGCTCAACTGAAATGATAAGGTCACTCCCACTCTCTTTTTCATCTGAGGCAAATTCGGAATCATTTAATAGCAGAAGATGTCATCGAATATAGGGCTATTTCGATAGCGAGATTCGCCCTTTTTATTGGGAAAGGAAAGTTTGTTCACGAGAGTGGGTGTATATTGGATATGCGCCAAACTAACTTCAGGGAAGAAATGGAAACATCAGTTCATTTGCAATAAAATTGACTGATGACTTAGTTCGACGAGATCTGGCTTTGATTAACTTAAATCAATTGTTCCAAAATTTTAGTGTCTTAAGGCAGTGCGATATTTCAGAATCACAAAGTGCTCTTAAATACACAATATTACCAAAAGTGTTCGGGCTCTCCATCATGTTTTTTGAATGGAAAGACCCATTCAAAGTTTCCTTTGAAAATATTTTTTTGCAAAAAAAATGTCGCTGGAGATAAGTTGTAGACCTCACAAAATCTTTTTAAATCTCGATTTTAAACGACATTAGTTTAATATTTAAAGCCTTATCGGCTTGAACACTTACAGCAGAGACTCCCATTATGCTCATCTTAAATATTTTAACTCAAAACAAGTTTCTTTCGAAAATTGGATGGCCTTGACGGAATGCTCCATCTGCCTCCAAACATCTGACTATGGGTCCCCTTCTTCTAACCTTCTCTGAACCCTTAGGGTCCTTGTGACCTGATCATTGTGTGCAAAAACATCGGCTCAGAGATCAAAGAACCCTCCTCTATAAATCGGGTAATCAATTCTTCAGTAAAACTACAAACTCAATTTTCTGCTTATAATAATAGTTTGTCACTAGTGAATTTTTAAATTAGGAATTTGGCTCCTCAAACGTTTCCCTCATCCTTTCTGAAAAAGCTAGCCTTCAAGTTCAGTAGAATGGAAATGCCGAAACAAATTTCGAGAGTAACAAATTATACCTGAAATGAAAGCTTCTGGCCTCTGAAGTATCGTATCATCTATCTGAAATTCTGATCCCTCTTTTGTTCTCCCCTCCGAAAAAAGATGGAAATTTCACGGAAGTCAATTTAACGAGTTGTGTATTCAAATGGTGCCGTCCCGTGGCCGAGTGGTTAACGCGCTTGGCTACTGATCTAAGGCATAGATGTTCGTGTCGTTTTTTCTGCTGAGGTCCCACCACCTCACACACCTTCTACTATAGTGTGTAAACTGACAGTCTCCTGTGAGACGTCTGTGGCAAGCAGCTGCTTAGGGGGATATTTATTTATTATATTCAAATGAAAGCTTGCGAAGTGGAAAGTGTCCTCTTTTGTATATTTTAGAGAGTGCCGAGTAGTTAGCGTGTTTGGATGCTGATGAGAAGGATCTGGGTTCGAGCTCCGGGTAAGGCATGCATGTTTTGTGTTGTCTTTCTGCTGAGATCTCGCCTTCCTCACAAACCTACTATGGCGTATTAAACAGATAGGCTCCTGTCAGACCTCTGTGGCAAGCAGCTGCTTGAGTAGGTATTTATTTTATTTTTTTATTTTTTTATAATTATTTTAATTAAAAACCAGAGCAATGTCGGGTCCTTAAATGCTACTTTACTACTATTTGCATTGCCAGTCATTTGCTTCTGTATTTTCCATAAGCAACAAAATTTTCAGATGTTATCTAGACAGATCATTTTAAAAGACTGACCAAGAGCTCAAAAAAGACTTTGAACAACTTCTATCTCTTCAATCCTGTTAGTTTTCATTCATAAATATGACAAAGCACTGTAATGAATAGATAGTAACACACACGTCGAACAGATAATAGCACACATCATAATACATATGTACATAAACACCCTTCATGTCATCTGAGATTGATTACAATGCTCTCTAACATCAGAGGTAAAACAATAGAAAATGTTTTTGCAATAAACCTTTTCTTTCCTTGTGTATGGCAAAAGCAACCTTCTCTATTTCGGACAATGGTCTCGAAGGAGTGTCGTGTGTGAAGGTCAAGTTCATAATCTTCATGCAGCTTAACTGAAACACCAACACTCATTAAACAATCTGAAAGAGAACACCCACAGAGAGAAGCTTTTTCAGTCAGCTCAGAGGCAGAATATCCATCTGCACATACTCATCGTCTTCTCTAAACGAGACACGAACCATCATAATGCTACAAATAAAAAGGATACTCTATTATTACGATTTCCTTTTTCATCTATTATTTATCCACGCGAAGTGCAACGCTCTCAGTTACTTTGACTGCCTCGTTTTAGCATAGAGCTGCTGCATAAAGTTCACGAAGTAGGTAGATGCTACCAGGAACCGGATTTCGTGTGGTGCAGTCAAAGCATCTTCCTCTCTTCATCATCCAGCACGCACTCCGGTTGATGAAGGATGGGATGGCCCGGGTTCTTAGAACGTGCACTAGATGGCTCTGTAGTCGTTGTATATCTTCCTCCAATTTGGCAGGGAAGGTTTAGAGTGACCGGGTGAACTGATTCTGGGAGGCAGGTGTGATCGGCAGCGCTCGCGAAGTGAGGATTAGAGAGAGAAGTGTTGTGTTGCTTTTGCCTCACTGATTGTCCCGCTCTTTTCTCATCATGCCTCTCCTCGTTGTAGCTGTCGACTCCCGCGTGAAGAAGTTTCAAGAGAAGCTGAACGGGATGCGGTGTCGTAACGATCTCCTCAGAGAAGCCTTTGCTGAATTCCTCGCCACATTTATTCTCACGGTAAGTCAATTTACTAAGTCCTTACTTTAAAAAACTGCTTTAACAGTATGGAAATATTTGCTTGATTTATGATTTATTCTGTAGTGTTTTGATTAGTTTTACGCGAAATTTAGAGTGTTCATCTTTTCTTTCAATTTTACTTTTTACGCAAAGATTAAACGACCTCTTAATCATTTCTGCATTTATTTTCTTTAATTCTCTGTAACTCTTTTAATCATTTTTAATTCTCATGATAAAAAAATTCAAATTCTTTTTGTTGTTTCTAATACTGCATTATAATTAATATTTTTTGCTTTTATACTTTTTTTAAGTAGAATTTATTTTTGTCCTTGTTGTTCTCTTTCCTAATCATTGGCAACTGCCTTAGCTTTGGAATTGATCTTTTTCCTATTTAATTCATTCGCATAACTCTTGCCCCTAATTTCAGCTCACAAAATCGCTCATCACTCGTATTAAAGCAATGACAATGAAGAAGTGTTTCTCAAATTATTTCATTCCGTAAAATATTTATAAATTTTGTTAGTGAATAAATTAAATATACTTATACTTGTATCGCATGGACGATACTTGTATTGCATTGTATGGACGGGGATATCTGCATGACAAAACTAACTGAACTTTCGCATATAAGCTCTGGTAGTTGGTATCCTCTTTCCAAAAGTTTCTAAATTGTGTATTTCACAAAGGAAAATCAGCTTCAAGAACTAATCTTCAAACCCTTTCATAATTTTGATTTCTTTGCAATCTCATACCTTTTTGATCTAGGGTTCTGATTGCTGTTTTAATCAA
Organism: Ryuthela nishihirai; assembly: GCA_038380435.1. NCBI lineage: Eukaryota > Metazoa > Arthropoda > Arachnida > Araneae > Heptathelidae > Ryuthela > Ryuthela nishihirai. The sequence continues at coordinate 38,481,687 of JAWZYU010000011.1, read as the reverse complement.
ATCCAAAACGCAAATAGGCCGCATTACAGGATGATTGAATATGATGCATATCTGCAATGCACACTGATATTCTGAAATGAACGCGAAAATCCAAAGTAGATTCAGATTTCAAGTTAAAAGACATTGGAATTTTCCTAGTCTTCACGCATAATTTCTAATTTGAAATAAAATTTTGATATGAAATATGCTTTATTATGTAAGTATCGAACCCTGCTTTCTTTTCTTTTTCGATCCCATGACCTCCTCTAACGATCATCGACGATCACTATTCACCTGTTTAGAAAGAGTTTCAGAACATTCTGCAAATACTGCAGCTGAAGTTCGGTTTAAGTTGTTTTCTTATTACTCCTAGCCTATCAAGCGATGATTTATTGTTGAAGAAATTAATTTTAATTTAGACGATACTTTATTAAAAACTACGTTCATTGTTTAATTCAAGCAAGTTCAAGAGAAGTGTTCCTGATCTTGACCATCACCTCCTACCCTTCCACGTGATCTCTGGATTTCCAGCTTTTATTCTTATTACTACGGGATATTATTATTTATTTTCGTCAAGTGATTGTTAATTAATTTAATATTGTATAAATATACTCGTGAAAAATCCAGAAGAGTAGCCTATTATAATTAACTATTTTTGTGTTCATTGTGAATAGTTTATTTAATACCTATATTAATAAAACTATTAAAATTTAGTGCTCTTCTGCTATTATTTCTCTTCTAACAAAATGAAAAAAAAATCGGTGTTTAACACTATCTGTGGCAAAAGTATAAGATAAGTTTCAGCTTTTATCTTTAAAGTTGAAACACATGCCCATATTTTTTCAGCTTTTCTCTTATTCACGAGCTAGAGTGAAGCTGGAGATTCAGTTAGTAGCGCTCCATGCTCATAATCTGCTGTTCCCAGGTTCCAATCTCAAGTGGGAGAACGTTGAGTTTAATTCCTCGGTGAGAAAGGAGACATCGTTATGCTTTAAAAGCATTCAGATGAGACGTTAAGACGCGTCCCGCCATGGAGAAAAGTCATACCCTGTTCACGTTAAGGTACACTCTGGGCGGGGCTCCTAACAGTTGTCCGGTGGATCCCCTTCCCCCAACCTTCTCTATTCCTTGGGGTCTTTGTGACTTGCCCATTGTGAGAAAAAAGGAAAGTGCCTCTCAGAGATAAAACGGCACATCCCACAAGAATTATGGAAAAGAAATATATTTTTGCATTTTGTTGGTAACTATGCATGTTCTACTATTACCAAAAAGCCATCTCTTTCATATAAAAAATGTGCTCTTAAATAAATTTATTTTAATGCACTTTTCACAAGTATCGCGAAAAAGTATTTTTTTTTTACTTATAAGTGTGCACAATATAAGGATTGGAGACATAGTGATCAGGCAGGTTGGCTTCACATAGGGCAAGGATAGTGATCGTTTTAATGAAGCCCAAAATATAAGACAGATTCAGTCTATGAAGAAAAACACTTCGTGATAGTTGACATTATGAGAAAAAAAAACCCGACCCACTTTGCATTGTTTAAAATATTTTTGCTTTTATTTAGGTTATTCCTTAGAAATATCATAAAAAATCTCTGTTTTAAACAATTCGCTTCAAGAATTGTTTTATTATTTATTTTCAGTTAAAGAAGTAATAAAAAATGAGAATAAAAGCTATCCATAAAATATATAGAAAAAAGGAACAACTAATCTTAAATTATAAATCAAATACTGAATGCTTTTAAAGCTCTACCTCAATCACGGCTTTCTTCTATAAAGATAATCAATTGGTATTTGCGCATTTATAGAATTTTGCCTAGGTATAGCTAAGGGTAATAGACACAAAAATTGTTAATGCATATTTTGTGAATTTTTAGGACATTTTTAAATACTTCGAAAACCGAGGGTGATATGTTATAACAAAATAAATAAATAAATACCCCCACCCCTCAAGCAGCTGCTTGCCACAGAGGTCTGACAGGAGCCTTTCAGTTGATATGCCATAGTATAAGGTCTGTGAGAATGGCAGGATCTCAGCAGAAAAACAACACACACATTCATGCCTTATCCGGGACTCGAACCCAGGTCTCTTAGATCAGTAGCCAAGCGTGCTAACCACTCGGCCACGGGACGGCTACTGTAATGGAAATACAGTCATCCCTCCCCCCCCCCTTTATATTTTCTAAATCCAGACCTAGTAGCTATCGTTGTGTGCAACTTTACTCTGATAAAAGTGAAAGATTTTCTCAAGTGTAAAGAAAAGCATTTTCTTGAGCAAGGTGGGTTACAAAACCCATAGACCTCCCGAGAATATGTGAAGTATGCTTTGGCTGAGTTATTAGTTTCAGGGTCAGATTTTCTCTGTGAAAGCTTTACCATGGAATCAGTCATTAGAAACACATTTGACTGAAAGTGAAATGAAAAAAAATCATCCTGTGATTTGTCCATAGCTCAGAGGAAGTGTCACTAGAAGGGTTATTATTACAACCAGCTATCCTTAATTAAGCTTTGTAAACGCAATACCTTAACTGCTAAGAAACCACAGATAAGCACTTGTAAGAAGAACTTTCTTCTTACAGAAATATACTTGTGATTTCTTAATAGTCAAATTGGAGAAAAAAATATTGATTGTCTGGTTATGATACTAATTACTCCTTTGTTTTTATGAGAAAAATTATATACTATATAATTTTTTTAATAAAACAAGCTTTGGATTACAAGCAAAATATAAAAAAAAACATAAAACTGATTGAAAGTTAAGGAAAGTTATAGCTGTAGCTCAAAAGAATTTAAACGGAAAGTTAAGAACAAGCTAAGGAAAAATTTGTGAATAAACTAAATAAAATACTATAAAACTTAATTCTCTAACTTAGATTAAACAGCTTCAAAAATTAAATTTCTCTACATTGCTTAATATGAAATATATTTTAAATTATAATATACAGTAACGAAAACAAAAAAATGTTCGCAGCAGGTTATAAACAATCACTGCCATATTAAAGAACATAAATTACAGTAAAAAATAATTAAAATCTAGATTTGTAAGACGTTTGCCAGAGAAAAGTAATTAATGCACATTTATATAAATATATACTTAATTTTCTGAAAAATGCGAAAACATAGTTTCAATTCTTTACTACAATTCGCACAAGAATGTAAATGGTGCCACTCTTTTACAGTGAGTTGCTCTAATTCAGGACTACTCTAATTGATGCCCACGTGCAAATATTTGTGACCCGCGAAAAATGGGTAAAAAATACAAAAACAAAAACAGAAGCGTTATTTGCTCAAAAGAATTACGAAAAACAAATAAATGGGTGAAAATTATGAAGTTTGGCACTTAAAGGTAATTGCGTATTTTTCTCTTCAACTTTCACCAACATATAAATAAAAATAAATAAATACCCCCTCAAGCAGCTGCTTGCCACAGAGGTCTGACAGGAGCCTGTCAGTTTATATGCCACAGTAGGAGATCTGAGAGGATGGCAGGACCTCAGCAGAAAAACGACACACACATCCATGCCTAATCCGGGGCTCGAACCCAGGTCCCTTAGATCAGTAGCCAAGCGTGCTAACCACTCGGCATTTATCATTATTTCTGTACTGAAAAAACGCCCAAAATTCAAAAAAAAAATTAAATAAACCAGCCGCTTGAAAATGCTTTTCAACAACTTGGCTCTAAACTATTCGCAATATCTTAAAAATTTAATTTTTTTTTGATCTTATGCTAACAGTATACAGTATTTTAAAACAAAAATCATTCAAACACTTGAATACCCTAAAGAAGGATTTCCAAAACTTTGTATAGCTGGGTTTTTTTTTGTGCCCAAAAATATATATGCATATAAATAAGAAAAGAAAAATGCTAATGAATTTTCACTTTTTATTCAATCTTATAACAATTTCTTTATTATGTGTGTACTTTATAGCTTTTAAATTATTAAGAAAACTTAAAAGAAAATACGAAATATGAGGTGGGAATCAATCATATCTTGTCGGGTTCATGAAATTGGGCATTAATAATAAGATCATGCGATTATTTGCATGTTTCCTAGGAACGGTGTTATTTTATTTTTTTTCCAAGGACCGCTACCGAGCCGCAGGACCACACTTTTGAAAACGATGTCCTAAAGAAAAGTTAAAAAACAAAATTTTTTAATTAAAATGAATTTGAGATTGAATTCTATCAGTTTATACGCCATAGCAGAAGGTCTGTGAGGTTGGCGGGTCCTCAGCAGAAAAACGACAGGAACAACCATGACTCAAAAAAAAAAATGTTTATCGTGTAACTGACAACCATGAAGACAAAATACTCGTTCAAATTAGCGTTGGGTTGTTTTACCTCTGAGCGGCACTTTTTTGCACACCATGGGCTAAATGGCCAGGTCATATGGACCCCGAAGGCTCAGAGAAGGTTGGGGCAGGGGACCCACTGGAACAGCTGTTGGGAGACAGATGGTAGCCTCCCGTCAAGGCCATCCAGCGTGTTCTTTAAGTGCACAGGGTATGGCTCTCCAGCACACGGGCCACGGCTTAACGTTCATCCGACGGATGGCGGCCTTTCTAAGCCCATCGGTGTCCCCTACTGATCGTGGGCAGGGAGGGGAAATTTGCGGAGATAAATCTCAACGCTGACCCAGCTGGGACTCGAACATGGGAACTACAGATTACGAGCCTGGCGCGCTACCGACTGAGCCACCCCCGCCCTTGGCAATAGCTGTCTCAAATACATCAATATAATACTACTTTTATGTGAATGGTGAAACCTGTTCAAACGGGGCATTTCAGGCTAAGAAGATCGTGTTAAGAAACCATTTGATGTAGAAAAAATTATTTCTGATTTTATTTAGTGTAAGAAATTAATGAATTTAATATTATTAGTATTAACTTCAAAACAGAAGAAACAGAAGGAGGGAAAAAATATTTGATATTGCTTTGATTGAATGTTTTTTAAACTGTTAATTTATCCGTTAATGAATGATCCTTACCGTTAAGCAGGCATTTAATCCAAGCCGAAATCTTCATCCATCAATCATTGCATGCAATTAAAAGTTAATCGCGAGCTCCAAATAAGTCCCATTGAAAGCGGGTTTTTCTTAGATCAAATTGCATTAGCATGGCTAATAAAAGGTTTCGTTCTCAAGCTTTTGCTATTTCGTCTACACAAAAGTTTCCGTCTTTTTACAGTCTCACAGGAAAAAGTTCAATTCATAAAATGGTCCTAAAAAAATAGTTCAGGAAATGTTTATGATGAAAGGGATCTTTATGATAAGGTTTCGCCTTTCACATAATCTCTTCTGTCAAACTACCGTGGCAAGTACGGTGACTGAAGAGCACTGATTTTGTATACACAAATCTAGTACGCTAAGGACCAATGATTTAACCCCAAAGATCCCTATACCAAAAATAAAAATATTTGTCTACATCCAACTTCTTTTATAGTCAGTGTTTCATTAAGAAAACTTATGATTAATAGATGTTTAAGTATTGTTTTAATTTGTGAACTTAGATGTTACTTTGGTTCGAAACTGACGAATCTACCTCGAAACTCTACGAACGGGAAATGCCTTACTATTGCTCGTACCTTATGCACTTTTTTGCATCAGACCATTGTTTATCTCTCTCTGTATCGGTTCCACGGCAGTAAATCGTCACGAAGCTCTCCGCGAAGCAGCCAACTGATGGCTTCCCACCTTCCGCGTGTTGCCAACTTCCTCCAGTGCCGTCGTAGGCGCGAAAGAAAGTGCAACAACCTCGAGCAGCGGAGACTTCCAAGGGCTTCCATTCTTGTCGAGCCATCGCCAAAGTAGCAAATTGCGCCGTTAATCACCGCGAGACAGACCGGATACTTTGATAGAAATTTCTAGAGCGAGAAGATTCCCTCTTGCGATCGGAATCAGTGGAGTGCCACACGTGGGAGATCGCTTGCAGTGATCCTTCGAGTGGGTGGATTTCAGCTCTTGCATTTGATCTCTTTTCACTTTGAAGCTTATTCGCTGATCAACAGATATAGACGTGTTTGTCAACGTGTAAATTTGAAACTGTAAAGCCTTACACGCACGAACACACGTCGTTGCACGTATGCACAAATACAATGCTTACACGTGCTAACACATCTCGGTGTTCATGAGAGAGATTTAAAGTGCAGAGTTTGAGGCTCCTTATCTCCATGATGTCAAACCATTGTCTCAATCCGGTCTTCTTCCTTTTCTTTATAGTTGTTCTTTATGCTGTGCACTAGCGAGTTACTTCGTGATGAATGTTCAGCAATCTTTGTTTTCAGAATTTGTCCTTGTGTGGTTGCGTGTTGGTTAATTGAGATGACTTACTTCGACTCTGTTATGATGCGCTGGAAAGAAAAAGGTCACTCCAAGAGAGATTCCAACGCACCAACGAAATGTGAGAAATCTATCTATAAAATAGCGCTGTAATTCAAATGTAATCTATATTTTACATGTTTGGAGATCTGGGTTCGATTCCCAGCATGGGAACTAATTTTGATGTTCCGGTGACTGATTAACGCACGATTAGTGTTGTTAACAATGGGAAAAGGAATCCTGGGTTCGAACCCGCGATAAAGACGTGAATGTTTCTTTTCTTGTGCCGTCTTTCGGCTGAGGTCTGACCTTCGTAACAGATCTTCTCTGTTGAATACTATACTGACAGGCCCCTCTCAGACCTCTGTGACAAAAAGCTGTTTGATGAGTAATTTATTTTTTAATCGTTAGACTTCACCAATTTTATGTTCTCATTATAATTTTGAAAGGAAAAGTATGAAGCTAAAAAATTTAAACGAACAAATTGAATTGAAGATTTCAAGTGTACGATTTTTGTACAATTATGCATTTAGTCAGATTGTGTAATTTAATCTATTTTTCTTATTTAAATAAATTAAATTTATTTTTAATTAACTATGACCTAATTTCCCACAAAATTCAATGAAACAATGGCTAGCAAACGAATGAACTAGTTGGTTTCACATCTGAAACTTTTTTGGCTGCATCATAGCCAATTCACAAAATACCCAAAATTGGAATCAGCACTTAAAGAGGGTTAAATTTTTAAGCTCTCCTAATTTAAAGACGTAAAATGCAAAGTGGAGCTTTCAATTAAATATATCTCTATTAATATTAACATGCAAATTTCCTTAGAAATCTGTCGTAAAACGGTTTCTCCACTGGAAAGGAGACCCATCGGACACTTGTCAAAAGTTCTCATCATAGATCATCAAGTGAGTTTTTAATCTGCTCATGTTGCAGTTCTCTTGCACACAGACTTAAATTTCCGTCCTGTGAACTGCAACTTTTGCAAATTTATTGTTGCCCCTTTTATCATCGAACGTCATCACTAGAACTCAGAAACAATCTAGACACTACTGATACAATTCGAACTCGAACCTATGAAGCTCATCTTTCGCGACTGGCACGCTACCAAAGATGCAGACTCAAACTCAAGTGTACGAAGCAGGCAAAGAAATGGAAATTCAAAGTGCGTTCAAAGATCCAAATTCATTTGCGGAAAGAAACTCAAAGCTGCTTTATATACTTTGGGATTACAACCAAATATTGCATTCCTCATTCGCATTTTCTTACTCTGATCTTTGGTCATAAAAGCATCGGTTCGCTGGTACTCCTCTCAAATTAAGGGGCGGGGGTGGCTCAGTCGGTAGCGCGCCAGGCTCGTAATCTGTAGTTCCCAGGTTCGAGTCCCAGCTGGGTCAGCGTTGAGATTTATCTCCGCAAAAATTCCCCGCCCTGCCCACGGTCAGTAGGGGACACCGATGGGCTTGGAAAGGCCGCCGTCCGTCGGATGGGACGTTAAGCCGTGGCCCCGTGTGCGGGAGAGCCATACCCTGTGCACGTTAAAGAACACGCTGGATGGCCTTGACGGGAGGCTACCATCTGTCTCCCAACAGCTGTTCCAGTGGGTCCCCTCCCCCAACCTTCTCTGAGCCTTCGGGGTCCATGTGACCTGGCCATTTAGCCCATGGTGTGCAAAAAAAAAAGTGCCGCTCAGAGGTAAAACAACAACAACAACCTCTCAAATTATCTGTACTTACCTCACATTGTGAATTCATCTGATACTGGCATATGATAGCAATCCTTTCTTAAGCAGTGGCTCTACTAATGCCAGAATGCTAGTGCACTCATCACTCGTTAAACGAGCACTTACGAATATTTTCTAAAACGAGCGAGTTGGGTTGGGTTGTTTTACCTCTGAGCGGCACTTTTTTGCACACCATGGGCTAAATGGCCAGGTCACATGGACCCCGAAGACTCAGAGAAGGTTGGGGGAGGGGACCCACTGGAACAGCTGTTGGGAGACAGATGGTAGCCTCCGTGTCAAGGCCATCCAGCGTGTTCTTTAACGTGCACAGGTTATGGTTCTCCCGCACACGTGGCCACGGCTTAACGTCCCATCCGACGGACGGCGGCCTTTCCAAGCCCATCGGTGTCCCCTACTGACCGTGGGCAGGGCGGGGAATTTTGCGGAGATAAATCTCAACGCTGACCCAGCTGGGACTCGAACTTGGGAACTACAGATTACGAGCCTGGCGCGCTACCGACATGAGCCACCCCCGCCCCAAAACGAGCGATACATATACACATCTATTTTTGTTAGACGAGTGAACTTCCCGTTTAATACGAGCTCCAAGTAGTTAGCTTGTCTGCGAGCACGTTGAAATCGTTTCTTTCGTACAATATTAGATACCAAAACTCTTTCGCATGTGTTCACCTTCCGTGTTTATGCCGTGTTACACAGAGTTTAGGTAAAACAAAAACTGAAAAAATCTGCACCAGTCCTCAGAGCACATTAGCACCAAAGTTTTATCTTAAATTATAAGTGGGCTACACGAAAACTTAACGATGTACTCTAAATCGTTTATGTAAGTAAACCTGAAAGTCATGACCAAAAAACGTCGGCGTTGTTCTCGATTCCTCCCACAACAATTTATGAGGGAATGGTCATTTTTCTGCTCATTAAATGCTCCAGTCCCGTCCTGCCTTCCCTCCTAAAGAACAACGCACATCATAATTGCCTTCCTCAGCCCTTCGAGATCCTTCCTCGCAGTGCCCGTCACCGCACTGAACTCTGCTGCAAAGTCTGCCATGCTCGGGTGGCTACGTCACGATTTACAGGAAATCATCTGCCAAACTCTCTAACAGACAGAGGTGACCGCGTTTCTCGAGCAACATTACCGGCGGTAGGCGCTTGACCTTGGCGACGGACGCCCGTGCTGACGATCGCTAATAGGGTCGAAATGGGAAGAGAACGGAGCTTAAGGGATGTGGGATTGTTTAGGGGGAGGGAGAGGCGAAAAAAAAGCTGCTAATGTGTGGCTTTTTAAAGAAGGTGATGTGTTGAAGTTGGGAGATGTGGCCTTTATGTGTAACAGGAAACAAACTCGGAATTGAAATAATAATGTGACTCCACGAAATGATATCAGTAGAACGAGAGATTGTGGATGTAGACATCATTTTGTGGGTTTTTATTATACTACAGACTTAGCTCGCTGTAATAGAAACTTCTATTTAGAAGCATATTAAATTTAATAATAGCAAAATGTGTTGCAACAAGAGAAGAAGATGGAGATAACGAATAAGAAACAAAACTCGTACTGCTCGCTAGCAGGGATACTACCTTTCGTGTCATTCTCGATGCTTGCTATTTACAGCTCACTTGAATACCACAGGGAAATGTAAAATGTCAGCACAGAAGAAGAGGAAATAACATTCGTGTCAAATGTATTGTTTTTCATTCAAGAGTTAATTACAACTTATGTGTTCGGTTAGCTGCTAAGGAAATAAGCTGTCTTCTGATGTTATTGCCGTATAAAGAAAACAGGACTGAGGATTGTTTTAGGGTAATAGTCGCGTGGCCGAGTGGCTAGCACGCTTGGCTACTGACCATAGGGACCTGAGCTGGAGTCCCGGGTAAGGCATGGATATTTGTATTTTTTATCTGCTGAGGTCCCACCATCCTCACAGGCCTTCTACTATGTTAGTATAAACTGACTGTCCCTCTGTGACAAGCAACTGATTGAGGGAGATATTTATTATATTAAAGTTTCCTTGAACAAACTTTGACTATGAATTAATTTAAACGTGGTATGTTAATATTTCACTTGATCTTTTGAAGATTATTATACCGTATCGAAATGAATGAGATTTCAATGAACATGAAATAATTTTACGTAGTATGTTTTGATTATATTACTCATGTCATATCTGACAATGTCCTTGAGTTTGTTTTCTCCTGATAATTAAAATGAATGATGATATTTAAACGCAACGAAACTTGCTTAGTCAAGACGTAGAATGGGATGTTAGATGAGCAGCGTTGTTAAAGTGTCGACTAGAGGAAGAGGAATCATACTATACACCTACATACCATAATGGAAGACTAGGAGGCTGCTCTCCAAGTTCATTCTCCATCGACAGATGAGGAAGTATCAAACTAATTATTTGATAAGATTTAATTTCAAAATTAATGATATTGCTCATATTAAAAATGTTCATAAGCTGAAACAAAATGACTAAAACTGAGGGGAGGGAAAAGCAACTTAATATTATCTCTTTGGTGAGACTAATAAAGTAAATACCGAAGAAGCGATAAGGGAGACCTAAATGCTTGTCTCAGAAGAACTATGAAAGAATTAACTATAAAAAAAAATTAGCAAGGGTGATTAAGAGACTAAAATATTATCTTCTTGTCTCCTCAAGTACCACAGTACATTTCTTTTATTCAAAGGGAAAAAATTGCAAATTAGATTTTTTTTTTTTTTGAAAATTTAAATATTTGGGATTAGCAGATAATCACAAAACAAGATTTTAATCCTAACCACTCTCGGCAATGACCTGTCACTTTCGCGTTACGCTGGAGGGAGATATTTGCTTTTGGTTGATATCGTTTCTATAAATGAGATTATTTACTAATGATTCAGCATTGATGACTTTCTTTTTTTACTGAACCAAAATTTTTTAAGTATTTCTCATGTTAATAGTGTTCAAACTACTACTTAATACTGATTTTGTACAATTCTTTGAAAATTAGGCATTCCAACTTGCTTATTTTTATTAAGAATATAGAGATATTAAGAATATTAAATTATAATAGAATAGAAGATTATTAAGAATATTAAGAATATAGAGATTTATTAAGAATATATAGATTATATATTAAATAAGAGTGAGTTCGGCTTCTTTAACAAACCAGCCGAACTCACTCTTTGGAGGTTCAAACACGATTCTGAGTTACCGATTTCTTCGAATCATATAGCTATCATTTTTTACTAATCCATTGTTGGGAGTTCTCCAAGCATTTGCTAAGCTCTTGGTATAGGTAGATCAGTGAATGAGGACCGAATACCGTTGGGTTGTTTTACTCTGAGCGACACTATTTTTTGCACAAAATGGGCTAAGTAGCCAAGTCACAGCTATTAAGAGACAGATGAAAATCTCCCGTTTAATCTATCCAGCGTGTGTTTTAAAGTGCACAGGATATGGCTCTCCCGCATACGGGGCCAAGTTTCAACGTTCCGTCTGACGAACGGTGGTCTTTCCAAGCCCGTTGGTCCATCTGACGACCGGTGGTCTTTCCAAGCCCGTTGGTGTCCCCTTTCTCACCGAAAGCAGGGTCGAGGTTAACAGAGATAACTATCAACGCTCTCACGTTAAGGACCCAACCTGGGAACTGGAGATTACAAGCCTGCCGCGCAACCAACTGAGCCAACTCCTTCCCCGAATACCATTGATTTAGAGCATGCTAAAGCAAACTTTGCCAACGAACAAAGTACTTCTCTAAGTGAGATAGCATCAATGTAGTTTAAGTTCTTCGAGTTCCTCTTCTCAAATCGTCGGATGTGACATAGACAAACACACGCAGAGATCAACAGCTGATGCTGCGCGAGGAAGAGGACAGCCAACGGCCAAACGTGCCTAGCATTTTGATGATTGAGTCTTATGCAAGCGTTGTCTGCAACGGTGGTGTTCCCCCGTCTGCCTTAGGAGAGAGGTGTGGCTGCACACATTGAAAAGAATGAAGGGAGGGGGGAATCGCAGACTTTAGGTCATGAAGAGGTCAGGTAAGGACCTCAGGCAATTCCCCACCTGCTTGCAAATGCGAGATTTAAGTTATGCATGTGTTGTAAATTTCTCGGTAGTTTTTTTTTGTCGAAAAAGTTTGTATGTTATACATTAGTCGAATTGGAGCTTTGTTCTAAGGAAGTAGGCGTTCTCTTGTATTATTTTGCAAATGCAGTCTTACACAATTCAATGTGCCTTTAGGTCGTTTCTGTATGGTAATAATGACAAAGGAAGTTCTATCCTATTGGAAAGTCATTAATGTCTGGTTGAGAATTATGAACCAAACTCTGGTACGACTGCATTATCCCTCCCGATAAAAATGTGATTTATGATTAGAACCATGTGCCAGCAAAAGACCCAAATCCGAAACGGAGGTCTGGAAAAATATTTTCCTGTTTTTATTCAACGCTCTTGTCTATATACATATATGATTTTGAAATGAACTGAAATGGGAAATAATTCGGTGTTTCATTAATTACATTTCTACATCAGAAAAATCTATTCATTTTCTTTTATTGGACCTGCCATGATGCTTAAAAAGCTTTTGGTAAAAGTTTTAGTTTCAGCAAGACGTTATATTTATTTCTCCGCTAATTCTGTATGTTCCTTGATTTCGGTAAAGATTTCTGTAATCAAGATTACGAAAAAGCAAAAAAATTAAAGCTCATGAGATATAGAAACGTACCGTAATTAAATCAGTTCTGAAGTTTTGAAGAATATTGTTTCTTATACATAAATATTTCCAGTTAAAGTAATTCCCCGCCCTGCCCACGGTCAGTAGGGGACACTGATGGTCTTAGGAAAGCCATCGGATGGGACGTTAAGCTGTGGCCCTGTGTGCGGGAGAGCCATACCCTGTGCACGTTAAAGAGCACGCTGGATGGCCTTGACGGGAGGCTACCATCTATCTCCCAACATCTGTTCCAGTGGGTCCCCTCCCCCAACCTTCTCTGAGCCTTCGGGGTCCTTGTGACCTGGCCATTTAGCCGATGGTGTGCAAAAAAGTGCCGCTCAGAGGTAAAACAACCCAATTAAAGTAATTGAAATATTTATACATCTGTGATGATATATATAGAGGTGATGAGGAATCACCAAAGATTCTGACATGAAAATTCGCTTTGATTTGGAATAAATTTTATCTATTTTTTAAGTGCACTAGACTAGTGTTTCTTGAACTGTACTCCGCGGTAAACTCTTTGGGCTTCGGCGAAACCCTTGGAAAATCTACAACAATTAGCTAGAATTATATTTTGTTATTAAAATTAAACATCATGTTAAATCGCGAATGCATTATTAAACCCTTTTTCCGTTTTTTGTCATGTTTTGTATACTTTTTTTAAGAATATTTTCTTCGGGGTTCCGCATAACAATGGGTGCCGCATAGGGCTGCAAAAACAAATATATATTGCTTTGGTTCCATGGTCAGAAAAAGTTTAAGAAACACTTCACTAGACTGACAAATCAAAATCAATTTATCGGAAGAAAAGAAGGGAGAGGAATGTTTCTCGATCTTTGTAGTATTATCTTTCCTTTAATCAGATTTTTGGTATCCAAAATTTTTTTAATTTCTAGGCTGCTTACCCCTTTTTGAATCAATGATGTCGCTATGCTGTTTTAAACTCTTTTGAGGACTCTGACGTAAAAATCAAAAAATATAATAGCTATACTATTATATGTTGCTCCTGTTTATAGCGAAAACACATCCTTGGTATAACCGAATTTCCTACGCCTACCCCTATGGTACGTTGGGTTTCTTAATCTCCAAGAGGACTTTTTTCCACACAATGGGCTAAATCGGCTAATTCACACACACTACAAAGGATCAGAGAAGGCTGGGGGCAGGGAACCCGCTGTATAGCTGTTAGGAGACAGATGGTTGTTTTGGGTTGTTTTACCTCTGAGCGGCACATTTTTGCACACCATGGGCTAAATGGCCAGGTCACATGGACCCCGAAGGCTCAAAGAAGGTCGGGGGAGGGGACCCACTGGAACAGATGTTGGGAGACAGATGGTAGCCTCCCGTCAAGGCCATCCAGCGTGTTCTTTAACGTGCACAGGGTAACTTCCGTACAAGGGGCCACTGTCTCTCCCGCACACGGGGCCACGGCTTAACGTCCCATCCGACGGACGGCGGCGTTTCCAAGCCCATCGGTGTCCCCTACTGACCGTGGGCAGGGCGGGGAATTTTGCGGAGATAAATCTCAATGCTGACCCAGCTGGGACTCGAACCTGGGAACTACAGATTACGAGCCTGGCGCGCTACCGACTGAGCCACCCCCGCCCCGGAGACAGATGGAAAACTCCCGTCAAGTCCATTAAGAGTGTTCTTTAACAAGCACAGGATATGGCATATACATACATATCACACATCAACAATTGAATATTCCTTCAAGAACAACTCTCGTTTCCCCGAAGACTCATTCAGGCACTTTTGATAGTTTTCATTTCTTTTTTTTTATATTACTCTTCTTCACATGAGCTCACGGCTTAAAGTCACATCTGACGGACGGACGCCTTTCCAAGTCCATGGATATCCTCTTTCTGATGAAGGGCATGGTGGAAATTTAATAAATAAATAATAAATACCTCCTCAAGCGGCTGCTTGCCACAGAGGCCTGACAGTAGCCTGCAGTTTATACGTCATAGTAGAGAGTCAGAGAGGATGGCAGGATCTCACCTACATCCATGACTTACCTTGGGCTCGAGCCTAGGTCCCTTAGATCAGTAGCCTGGCGTGCTAACCACTTGGCCACGGATGGCTGTGGAAGTTTAGCGGAGATAAATGTCAATGTAAAGTGGGATTCGAACTTGAAAACTACAGATTACGTGCCCTTCGCTGAACCAATAAGCTAAGCCTCACCAACCTAGGTACGTGTACAACAGATTGACAAATACTGCACTTCATAAAGTAACGGCTTTATTAAAACCAGTTGAAATCATATTTTAAAATTTCCTTTTTTTCCTTATGTTTGTTACTTCGATTCTCCAAAGCATCTTTAATCAGAAAGATGGTAATGAGCTCATGGATAATCGAGGTAGCATTTCAGTTTTCTCATGTAACTTTCTAGAAGGTAATCTAAATTTTCTCTTAAAAACCTCTCATGTTAACAACTGAATCCTGGTGTTCTTTCTCCCTTTTAAATCATAATATG
Source organism: Ryuthela nishihirai (assembly GCA_038380435.1). Lineage (NCBI taxonomy): Eukaryota > Metazoa > Arthropoda > Arachnida > Araneae > Heptathelidae > Ryuthela > Ryuthela nishihirai. Next base: position 38,466,467 of record JAWZYU010000011.1, on the reverse strand, counting down.
CCTTCCTAGTACAGTCGCTCAAAAAAGTATCCGAACACTATGGTTAATTACGGAATTCAGAAAAAATATCTGGCAACAATTTTTTTAGAAATTTAGTTAAAATTAGTGTTCGGATACTCTTTTGAGCGACTGTACCTCAAAGATAAATGTATGTTTCCTTGCATATTTTATCTCATGCCTTTTAAAAGCAATCATTCCAATCCATTACCTTTAATAACGATCTTTAAAAAAGTGAAGACACAAAATGGTCTTATCTAATAACACGCCATTCGAGGTCATAAAGTGGGAAAAAAACACAACAATTTGATCTAATTTATTCCACTTAGCATGGACAAGTTGTATGACATCGCTACAAGAATCCGCACATCCCTTAGACATTCAGTTAGTTCTGATACTTCCATAGAAAGGCTTTCGTCAGGTAAACGACAGTTCTTAGACCGAGACGATTCCTCGTTAGGAACTGTCCATCTCGAACCAATAAAACACGAATGTTTACTCGCTTCAGCGAATGAGCACGCCTTTGCATCTCCAAGGACTATGTCAGAGCCTCAATAAGTACATCACAACTTAACTTACGCCATCTTCTGAAGTTACGAGCTTATTGTTCCTCGGCAATCACGTCAGCTGGGTTTTTGTTGCTTCAAGTGGCAAACCCCATTTTTGCCTGCTTTTGTTTCCGTTACGTATGCAAGTATGACAAGCATGGACGACTTCACGAAGAAAAAGGTCGCAGTACCAAGATGAATTATTAACGTCACCGTTTCCGAAGAATGTTGTTTGCTGCAGATTTTGACATTGGCATTCCTTACCGTTAACTTTTAACGTCGGACATTTATCGTTTTTATCGTCGTATTTTCTGTTCACTTCTTCGCTTCTTATTAATGGGCCATAGAACTCAATGGAGCAGCTACTTTCCGTTTTCTTGCTTTCTTCTATACACGAATAATCTCATTGGTTTGTTGGTTGTTTTACCTCTGAGCGGTACTTTTTTTGCACACAATGGACTAGGTCACAAGGACCCCGAAGGTTCAGGGAAGGTTGGGGATGGGGACCAACTGGAACGGCTGTTGGGAGATATATCGTAGCCTCCCGTCAAGGCCATCCAGCATGTTCTTTAACGTGCACAGGGTACGGCTCTTCCGTAAAAGGGGCCACTGTTTAACATCCCATCCGACGGACGGCGGCCTTTCCAAGCTCATCGGTGTCCTCTACTAACCGTGGGCAGGGCGGGGAGTTTTGTGGAGATAAACCTCAACGCTGACCCAGCTGGGACGAACCTGGGAACTGCAGATTACAAGCCTGGCGCGCTACCAACTGAGCCACCTCCGCCCCGTCTTCAGGGTGTTTTGCAATCGTTTTAAAAAAAATAATAAAATAAATAAATACCCTCTCAAGCAGCTGCTTGCCACAGAGGCCTGACAAGTAGCCTGTCAGTTTATATGCCAGAGTAGAAGGTCTGTGAGGATGGCAGGACCTCAGCAGAAAAACAACATGAATATCCATGCCATACCCGGTACTCGAACCCAGGTCCCTTAGATCAGTAACCAAGCGCGCTAACCACTCGGCCACGGGGCAGCAACATAATGATTCGGCTTGAAAATTAAAAGGTTCAGTTCCCTGCCTATAAACTGGAAGATACTGTGTACGTTATCCGGCCTTCTATCGTATAGTCCTGTTTTAGACAGTTTAGTCCGTTGCCAAATCGCTTCGAGAACCGGAGAGAATAATATGTCCTGGTTTCGACAGAATCTTGCGAAGTTATCAAAACTGAATTAACCGTTTCTGATATTAATATTTTGCAAAATTCAACTTAAAAAAAACACAAAAATGAAAATTAACTATTCAAAATTTAAGAGCAATAATTTTGATCAATTTTATGCTCATGCACTATAACATATTTTTCTGTCCTTAATCCATCTTTGTTGCTGCCAAATATCATTAAAACAAAGTTTTACATCCACAGAAATTTTGTCATTTCATAAATTTTTCGTATCCGAATCTGGCAACCACCTTACAGCATGACGTCACGTTACTTATCGCATGTAAGGATCGCGATTGTATATTTTTCGTTCGTCTTTTGAATTTTCAGCGCTCAAAAAATAATAAATTGCTAAAAATATTGTGAAAGTAAATGTTCATCCGAAATCGACTTAACACATGGAAAATTATATATATAAAAAAAAACTCGTGGAAAATGATGTTTTGAATTTTTTTTAAGTTATATCCGGTCAGTGACGCCTGCAGAAATTTCTCCAAGGATGATGGTGGGCAGCAAGAATCTTTGAAAGATGACCATTGCTATATTTTTATATAATGGTAAATCACCCAGTTTTCTGATAACGTAAAAAAATCATATTTCCAGAGGAGAAACGCTGCCCCGTTGCCCCCATGTATACAGTCTCTCAAAAAAGTATCCGAACACTATGGTTGATTACAGAATTCAGGAAAAATATCTGGCAAGATCGCTAATTTCTAAAAAAAATCGTTGCCAGAAATTTTTTCTGAATTCTGTAATCAACCATAATGTTCGGATAATTTTTTGAGCGACTGTACTATCAGTGGATGACAAAAATGGGCAACTTCTGGTCGGTTGCCGAGAAAAAGGTGGCAACACTACTCCGAATTGCCTTGAAGGAGATCAACATTTGCCTATTGTCACCTTTCCAGTAGGCAGTACGCACCAGGAAAGTTTTAATAAGTGGTGTATGGGAATACTAACATGCTTATCTCCGATTTTCGGAGATTGCCTCAACCCTTATTCTCCTTAGGTATGCCACTGCTAATAATTCTACTTAATATCTAACCCTGATCCTCAGGTGCTTTGTGACTCTACCATTTAACTCTCTGAGGAGAATACTTATCCATCAGAAGTGAAGCGTTTCTTCAGAAATCAGGAAATCTTTTTGGATTCACATATTTTGCAGTATATATATTATGATGCAGAATGTCCCTTAGGAACATTTCTTTGCTATTAAGAACCATTACGATTTTATATTAAGAGCAATAAGAAAATAATTTTAATTCTCATCAGAATTTCATTTGTCTTCGAAAGAGGGAATGGAATCGCGCTGGTGTGCCCGGCTTTATTTGAATTAATCTATTTAAAATTACATAATAAGTGTCTCCATCTTTAATGCAATTGTAAATGTTTTACTTCAATGAAAATGAAAGGAAAAACTATGCATTAAATTTTTTGCGATTTTTTTTTAATTGTAACTGTTTTATGTCAATTGCAATTTTTTTATCAGTTACAGTTTTATTCGATTCTAATCCCTAACTGATGGATGCATGAAAAGCAGGATTTCTTATTATTTATATTTCCATAAATATTCGAATAATTAAAGAATTGCGTTACAATTTTTTTTGGAACCTATTACAATTTGAGCAGAGGCAACAAATTAAATTAAACTAACCGAGATCAATTACTTTATATAAGTGTGATTACATAAAAATATGCACAAAATTATTCCATTTTTATATAAAATTTTCAGAAATCTTTCCATGTCTAATCAGATGCTTTCCTAAAGTAATAACTGTACATTTCGATTTTCACGAAAATGGTATCCGCACATCGAAACAAACAAACCCACATTCTGGCATAATATATGTAAGTTTACAATTATATAATATATTATAAATATAAAGTGTTTAGTATAAAAACTAATTCAATACATGGTTTTTAACTGTTGTCAAATGTAAAAGCTTTAAGCGGTATCGGTTATAACTCGATTTTAATACAGTAATAAACAAAAATAATATGACAATTTTAAAAAAATGTTCTATTCACTGGCATCATCAGATGAACTGACACTTGCACTTTCAAAATGATTCATTTTAAATTCCGCTACGTCTGACGTCTCTGTCTTGAGACCCAACCACTATTTACAGATTCTGCTCTATGACCCGGCTGCAATGGAAGCACAAGCTACTACTTACACTTCAGCATTCGATTCTCTTGTAAGTTATGAGGTTGAGCCGCCGCAGATCAGATATGCTGTTCCAACACAAACCACAGATGCTCGATTGGATTGATGTTTGGGGGAATTTGGAGGCCAGGCCAATACCAAGAAGTCTTCCTCGTGTTCCGCGAATCATTCTCGAACAATCTGGGCAGTGTGGCATGACACATTATCCTGCTGAAAGAAGGTACTACTAGAAGGGAATACCATTGACATGAAAGGATGTACTTGGTCTGCAATGATGTTTAGGTTGTTGATAGACGTCATAGCTTCCTGCACATGAATGACTCGACTCAGGGTTTCCCAGCAGAACATTGTCCAAAGCATTACACTTCCTCCACCGGCATGTCTTCGTCCCATGGTGCATCCTGGCACCAACACTTCCCCAGGTAAACGACGCACACTTACCCGGCCGTCCACATGGTGCAACAGGAAACGAGATACATCGACGACCTTCTTCTAGTCATTCAAGGTCCTGTTTTGACGTTCGTGTGCCCATTGTAGGCGTTTTCGACGGTGAACCGAGGTTAGCATGGGCACTCGAAGCGGCCTGCGGCTACGCAGCTCCATTTTCAGCAGGGTTCGATGTACTGTGTGTTGTGACACATTACTCCCGTCACCAGCATTCAAATAGCGGTCGCGTTGCGCCACGGTATCCCTTCTGTTGGCTCGTACCATACGGGATATCCTTCGCTCACCTCTAGCATTGATGAGCCGTGGTCGGCCCACACCTTGCAGGCGGTTCGTGGTTTTTCCCTTTTCAGACCACTTTTTTGAAGGTACTACCCACGGCTGACCGTGAGCACCCCACAATCCTTAACCTCTCGGAAATGCTCTGACGCAGTCACCTGGCCGTTACAATTTGGCCTTTGTCAAACTCACTAAGTCCGCTGCCTTTCCCATCTGCAGAATAAGAATAACACTGATTAACAGAGCTCAGTATCAAGAGTTATTTATACCGTTTCTTGACCTTCACACGCGCCGTCGTTTACTGCAGTGCTTTGATTTGCATAAAAACGCCCTGGTCATAATGTTTTGGCTCTTCCGTGTATATCACAAACCAATATTGCACATATTTATGTAAGTAATGTTATGAGCATAAGAATAATTCGAACTCGAGACAATTCCCTGTTGCATATTGATATTTTTGACTAAAACTGTTTTCCATGGTGTCGGAAAGGAAATTAATGTACAAAAAGAAGTTGAGAGACAGAATAATACTCAAGGTAGTGAAAAATTCTTTTAATGGCACATGAGGTATTTGCTAGCACATACAGATCTTCTCTATCGAGTGTTATACTTACATGCTACTGTCAGACACTGCGACAAGCAGAGGAAATTGAGAATACTTGAGGGGGAATTTATATTTTTAAGGAGGTGAAAAGGAAGATTAGTGGTTACGAAATACTGGGAAGGTGAAGAGAGCAAATGACAGAATTAGCGCTCCACAAAGTGATAGAAATGTATATTAGTTGCACGTGACTGAGAAGATGAATCCAACTGTTGCAAACAATATAAGTTTGGCGTACTATAACAAGCAGTGTGAGTTCATGCGAACACTTCAGCAAAGATTAAAAAAAATCCTTCTAACAGATAAGAATAACAAAGTTTCTACAATGTAATAGAAACACTGCTGCAAAAATAAATAGCAGCAACAAATATGCTGAAAACTGCCTCCTAGTTTTTTACATATCATTGTTAGTTGTAGGCTGACATTGATATGGGTGTTATTTTTAGCATTTGGTCCCTGACTTTAATTCAGACAGTGAGGAAATGCAATTTCACCCTTTCTTTCTCTTTCCGTCCTTTGCTCGGCGTTGCATTCAGAGTGCAACAACAATGCCAACAGCAAAAATAGCAATCAACCTTGACAATGACCGCTCGTATTAGTCGTGGGTAATAACCGAGCCTAATAATACCGCTCGCCATCGCTCTGTCTGGTTCGCGCTGGACAGATAGCATCAAGAAAACGTGTTTAGATGGTTACACTCGGCCGGAAATGATCCTTTTTTCGAGCCGCGAGAATGACGATTGTTTCGCTCGTGTACGACACACTTTAAAAACCGCCACCGCTATTCGTTGCAATCAGCAAATTGATTGTTTTTCGAGGTTAGAAGAAGACTATGGAGCGTTCTCTCGTCTCGTGTTTAGCGTACGGAAAAATCACACACAGTCAGAGAAAGGAAAGCAGGAGACAACGAACTGTCAGCTTAAGAGATAAGAAGACGAACTTGAGAAGGGCAAAGCATACATTAATCTGGTTGCTCCTATTGTAAAAACGTTACCTGTTCCTCTGCCGTGTTATTATTATTGAAATGAAGAAAGAGTTCGTGCAGGCTTTTTTTCTTCGCCTTTTTTTCTTCACCTATGATTGCAGTTATTCAACTGAAGACAGAAAGGTCACTTACAAATGTGGACGCAGATCTTTGGGAGCATTAAGAATGAAAACTTAATAGCCCATATCTAAGTGGATTTTTCTTTTTTTTTTTATTTTAGGTTAATAGGATCAGTGGAAGTAAAAATATATCACAAATGAATATGAATGGGCTAAAAATAATGAGTTAAAAATGCACTGCGTGAGTTGTTATTCTATACTCTTGTGAGTTAAACTATTAAAGATGCTCCTAATATTTTTTATTTAAATTAAAGGTGAAATGAGCTTAACCAGCGGCATAGAAATGAGAGAGCGGCTCGGCAGGCTCCAGCTCCCATCACAGCCATGGTAAATGGTGGATTCATCATTCCAAAAACGCCACTTAAACATACGTGGAAATTTCTTATTAATATTAATTTAAATGTAATTTTATTCTGCTGTTTACAAAGTAGTGGAATATTTAAAGGGTAGTTTCATATATTCATAATGTGAGCATAAATAAATACTTGTGTTATTCCATTAAACTTTCTACGATTTTTATATGAATTTTGAAGCACTTCAGGTAGTAGTTTAAATAATAATCTTTCAGGTGCAGAGACTGTTTTTAAAAGAGGGAATGAACCACAGAAGGTATAAATTATTGTGCATGGGTTAAATTCTGACATTGAGTGCCTCCGAGTATCAAGTTTCAATTTTCAGCAGCAACCCCCCCCCCCCCCCCGCTTCCATTATCAATTCAACTTTCAGACTTCTCTAGAAATCATGTTCGATTTTTAGTCCCCCCAAATACCAAATCTCATTTTTAGCAACACCCTCCCCCTTACTTTAACTAAAAATATTATGATTAGCAGGGTTAATCGTAATAACGTTCGAGTTACTAGTATTCTCAAAGGGGCAGAATGGCCCCTTGGTCCTCCCCTACCCTAGATCCTCGCGATCCCTTGGTATGTCTTCACGCTCCTTCCCCCTCCCCAAGTTTGGGAACTCCTGCTTTGAAGTGATTGCCCTCAGGTCATACAGCTTCTATTAGAGAGAAAAACTTTCACCCTTATGAAAGGTTTTCTCTTAAACAGTAATAAAATTTGGTCTCACACACGTATGGCTTCTTTTAGAAAGAGAAAAAGGACTACTTTGAAATAGAAACTTTTTGTTAAGTAACGAGGCTTTAAAAGTAGTGTAAGTACAATTTCTTTTATAATAGATAAACGTATTGCCTTCAGATAGGAATGACTTCTTTTAAAGAGAAGGAAAAAGCTTCCTCTGAAGTAGGTACAGCCTTTCTCAGCGAGAAAAAAAAATACCTAAGTTGTCTCAGAATGAAAGTTTTTTCTCCTCTCTCTCTTTTCTACCCCTGTCCCCTACACCCTAGTCTTTATTTACACGGGTATTTATCTCGTATAGCAAAGACTTAACGCGGGATAATATCAGTATAAATCCTGGAATACTATCCGTGTGGCACAGTATGTCGAAATTTATACTGTAAACTTTATATATTTCACGTCAATTATGACTACATGATGAGAATGACAACACGTGGTCAAAGTGTATCATAGTACATGAAGCTAAAATACTATTAAACCCCTGAATTATTATTATTTCACAAACTTAAGCTATTGAAAAGCTCTCTACAAAGTAGAGCAAGTTATTCCTCAAAGTGAAAAAATTCTACGTAAGCACTTGTAAGTAAATCAAGGGCAAGTAGCAACAGACCTGCTACCCTTGATAATGGAGAATCTGACACTACGTCAGTTGGTGCAGGAAACCTTTCAACTCTCGAATGTGAGGTTTGGCAAAGAGTAAAGCTTACACAACTCATCAAGGTGAGTGGTTCGGTCTCTGAGCGTAATGAAACCTCAGAGGGGTACTAATAGCTGGCTCAACGTTCCTCCTGTCAAAAAATATTTTTCGCCGCCCAAGATAAATCGTCCGTTTCTCTAGTGAGTACTGTTGGTAGCAGTAATATACCACCAGTACTTCTTAAATTCTATCTATGAATGCAGTTTCAACCAATCTAATTGCTTCTCGATATTTTTTTTTTGGATTATTTATTTATATTTTTTTTTATTCATTGCACTGGTCAATTCTTTTGCTAATACAGCATCTAAAATAATCGAAAATGATATCGATTCCAACAGCAAAATGAGAAATAATAAATACCCCCTCAAGCAGCTGCTTGCCACAGAGGTCTGACAGGAGCTTGTCAGTTTTTACGCCATAGTAGGTCTGTGAGGAATGCAGGACCTCAGCAGAGAAACAGCACGAATATCCATGCCGTATCCGGGGTTCGAACCCAGGTCCCATTAGATCAGTAGCCAAGCGCGCTAACCACTCGGCCACGGGACGGCCAAAATGAGAAAGTTCTGCATATATTAAAAGCAACGTATAGGGATCTGCTGATAAAAAAAAGAATAATTTCTGAGAGTGTAAAAATTCATTCTTCAATAAAATCTACCTTCAACTTTTCCATCAAGAATAAGTTGAATTGGTTTTCTCTAAAGGTTTTGCAGAAAATTGACTTGTAACCGAAGAATAATCTCATGAATTAATTAATAAATTTATAAATTTTTTTAGTTTAAAGGTATTAAATCACTTTTAACATTGATATCAAATTTAAAGGAAAAATTTTCTTGAGCCAATTAAAATCTGAACCCAGGACAATTTTTTCTCTAAATGCGATATTGATGTTAAAAGTGATTTCATACCGTTCAACTGAATTAATATTGAGAAATTATTAAACGGATTAGTATACTCGTAAGATATGTACATTGTCATCTGCTTCAAGATGCTGTTTGTAAGGAACCGGAAATCAGGAATTCGTGGGTCGGAACCCGACTCTATCCATGACTTTTTTCCTCTAAATTTGATATCGACATTAAGAGTGATTTCAAATCTTTTATAATCCCATGAAACCTTTCTTTGCTCTTGCGTTTAATGAGAAAAATACATGATGAGAATCACTACATGGAATTCACCTGATGGATTACACAGGAAACTGACTGATCAAGCATCAATTAATGATACATGGGCTAGTCTTTCGAATACCAGGTGATGCAGAAGAGCAGAGGTTGACTGTGATCATTACCTGGTTAAAAGGATCTAGAACTGAAGTTTAAAACTGTTGTGCTAAGGCTAAACGAATTACCTTTACCTGAATCTGTGAAAGACACAGATATTGGCAAAGATTACTCTGATAGGTTACTAAATCATTATAGCAAGTGTTTGTTTATGACTAATTATAAATATCATCTTTGCCGAAAATGTCACTTTGGTTCCAATGTCATAACGCTCTCAGTGTAATATGTAGTTTAGTCCTCTCTTAACTGGGCGGGGGTGGCTCAGTCGGTAGCGCGCCAGGCTCGTAATCTGTAGTTCCCAGGTTCGAGTCCCAGCTGGGTCAGCGTTGAGATTTATCTCCGCAAAATTCCCCGCCCTGCCCACGGTCAGTAGGGGACACCGATGGGCTTGGAAAGGCCGCCGTCCGTCGGATGGGACGTTAAGCCGTAGCCCCGTGTGCGGGAGAGATATACCCTGTGCACGTTAAAGAACACGCTGGATGGCCTTGACGGGGGGCTACCATCTGTCTCCCAACAGCTGTTCCAGTGGGTCCCCTCCCCCAACCTTCTCTGAGCCTTCGGGGTCCATGTGACCTGGCCATTTAGCCCATGGTGTGCAAAAAAGTGCCGCTCAGAGGTAAAACAACCCAACCCAACCCTCTCTCAACTTTGCTATTAAAACTTATACCCTTTGTAAGCTAACATAATGCTTGATGTTTGTGCGGAATCCTGGCTATCATGTAGTTTGATTGCGTGATTAATGATTATATTTGACGAAAGAGTCATCAGTCACTTTTAAGCATCCTCTGATGCAGAGAGATATACGTTGTTTTGTCATGAAGCCCTCATTGCAAAAGAACAGACCCTCGAATAGCTTTAAGAAGGGTGAATGTGACTAAGGGCTAGACAAAAAGGAGCGAACTTGGAATGGAATGAATGGATAATGTCAAACAGTACCTTATTCGAATTACCCTGCAATAACCAAACGAGGCAGCTATTGCTCAGGACCGACGAAATCTGGGAACTAAATTGCACAATCTTGATGGATTTCTATAGCCTATGGTGGCTTGAGAATTACTGTATGTGTGCCTTGATAGGAGTATAGATAGAAGTTGGTAAGTATGGTGAGAAAGGCAACACTTTTTGGACTTCGAATGATTGGCATCCATCCGATTAAGAATTTGAGCCGTGACCATGTGTTGATAAGACCAAACTATGCATACATTCTTTATAGTATACGTTATTTGCAGTTATAGAAATATGGGATATTGCTGCGTAGTACCATCTCCTTAATTCCTATTTGTAAGCAGAGGTGCAGAGAGGTGCAGGGCCGTATTATCCAATAGGAACAGTAGGCGCTGTGCCAAAAAGAAAAAAAAATATTCCCTTAAGCAGCTGGTTTGACAAGAACCTGTTAGTTTAATACACCATAGAGAAAATCTATGAGGAAGGTGAGACCTCAACAGAAAGACAAGACAAACATCCACGCCTTACCCGGGCTCGAACTTAGGTCCCTTTGATCAGTAGTCAAGCATACTAAACCTATGAAAATGTTTTTGACCTTTTTTTCCCCCTTTTCAAGATAAAAAGTGTAACAAAGTTCTCTTCTTGAACAGTGATCGAATCAGCTGTTAAGGCTTATTACATACTGTTTCACTACACGAGAAAAATCTTTCAAGATAATTTTATCACCTTTCTACCCACCGAAATCGATGCACCCATAAAAATGCATTCCCCAAAGGTGTCTAGGCAGAGGTTCCTAGGCCGATGATGATCTTAATATGGCCCTGGTAAAATGAAAAGCTTCAAAAATGTTTAACAATACAGAGTCCCGTTACATCTTCAATCCCACATCCACTAGTGGATTATTAATGACAAGTAGTTGATTTACCAAATTAATTATTAGCGAAGTTATGCCATTATTAAGCACTGAATCCTGTTATATTTTAGAGGGTAAATTTATAGTTTAAATCTCTTATATTTCGTTAAATATGTCAAATTCCAAAGGAGCTCTTGCGGTAATGACACGAAATACTGATCAAGAGTTCATTAAAACATTATTCAACTTATTAGCTCACTGTACAGTCGCTCAAAAAAAATATCCGAACACTATGGTTGATTACAGAATTCAGAAAAAGTATCTGGCAACGATTTTTTTTAGAAATTTGTGATCTGACAATCTTCGTGTCACGTGACACGAAGATTGACACGAAGGTTGCCAGATAAGTCCTCACGTGACACGAAGGTTGCCAGATCACTAATTTCTAAAAAAATCGTTGCCAGATATTTTTTCGGAATTCTGTAATCGACCATAATGTTCGGATACTTTTTTGACGATTGTACATCATTACACAATATAAAAATAATCAAGAAATTTAGGCATTGTTTCAAAGAACGTTCGAGATTCCCTATCAGCATTCCGTCGGCCTAATGACATTACGAGTAATATACGTAAACTTATTCATCTCTTTAGGATTACGCTCTGAGTTAAAAAAAAAACAACAAAGAACTGAAAAAACATTGGTGGTACATTGGCCCAGGGGTGCCAAACTTTTTTCACACCGCGGGATGCTTTTAGATTTAAATTTCTTTGGAAGACTATTAAATTTTTATTTACGCTTCATTACAAAATAATAAAAGATGTACCTTCAATAGTAAAGAATTGAAAATAAATAATTTAACTGACGCTTAAGGTGTTAAAAACACATTTCTATTTTTGAGGTAAATAAATCTAAATATTTTTAGTACACAAAACTTACCTCATAAAAACTAACTCTACACCTTACCACGACGTGGGCAACTTTTCCCTTGCTAAATGGCGTTCGGTAGCCTGCAGCGGTAGTAAGGGTTACCCCTGTATTAGCCCATTGACAGAGGGCGTCCATTTTTATCTTGGTTAAAGCATCCAGCTGTCGCGTTTTATTCTCGTTCGTTAATGGATTTGATATTTCGTAAACAAGAAGAGCGAGTGTTTATTCATAGCGTGATTGAAAACGATGCTTTTATCTCCTCATTGTCATTTAGAAGTCACGAAAGCCTCTTCGTAACCTTCCCATTGAAGAATAGGCGTCAACCCATGACACGGAAAAACAGTGGCTCAGATAATAGCTATTCTTTGATTGTCCTGCTTCTTCCAATAGAAACCAAATATGTGATTAGAATTCATTCATCGAGACTGCAGAGCAATGGGCTTTTTTATTCTCACGATCTCTATATACTTAAAAGATCATTTGCTATTTTGGGATCCAGGCGTTGTAGGAATGTTATTTATTCAAGATATATCGAATATCGTATTATTCTATCTGTTCATAATACATTGCCATTTGAAAGAATTATTTCTTTCTATTTCCCATCTTTTTCTATTCTCTATAAATTCCATTTCAGCTTTTGTTCCTCCCGAATTTGCTTTCATTAATCCAGTGCATTTCTATTCTCACTCCCTAAACAAGGATGTCCTTAATTACAATATGCAAAATGTTCACTTCACTAATTCTACAGAAGAGGCATAGAAAAAGAAGCAAAACCATTTGGCCAATGCAAAAATTGGAAAATTCATTTCACTAGAAAATTATCTGCTCTGAGAATCCGTTTCAAATGAGTTCATTCAGGTTTTTCAAGTTTATTTTTTTAATAAATTAATAGAGTTAATGTATCCATTTAGTATAGATTCACAGTTAACTGAATTAGAACAAATCCGGGGGGGGGGGGTCAGTCGGTAGAGCGTTAGACTCGTAATCTGCAGTTCCCAGATTTGAGCTCCAGCTGGACCAGCGTTGAGATTTATCTCAGCAAAACTACCCACCCTGCCTCCGGTAGTAGGGAACACCGATGTGCTGGGAAAGGCTGCCCTCCGTCGGATGGGACGACAAGCCGTGGTCCTGTGCACGTTAAAGAACATGCTGGATGGCCTTGACGAGTGACTACCATCTGTCTCCTAACCAAATTTCCCTCCCCCAAAATTTCTCTGAGCCCTTGGGTTCTTTGTGACCCGGCCATTTAGCCCATTGTGTGCAAAAAAAAGTGCAGCTCACAGGTAAACCCAGAAACCAAACTTTAATCTAATTAAATGGCAAACCACCATGATTAAGTTTTTTACAATTGCTACCCATTTCCTAAGACATTTTAATTAAGAAGTATCCTATCCTAAGACAGTTACTATCTAAAAAAATTCCATAATTCGTTTCACCACATCTGCCTAATTGCTGATTTTGCCAAGCCTTGAACTATTAAGCACTAATATCTGCTTGTTGAACCAGTTCATATTGTAGTCTTGCATATTCAAGCGCAGTTTATACAATCTACGTTTTTTCAGCACCTTGTTTGTCCTCCTTTGGTGACCAATCATTATCATAAAATTATAGGCGATGCATATTTAAACTTCTTAACTACAGACACGTATGATTATCGAGCGCAAGCTGCATTTATTACAGCAGTTGCAGTTGCACTAGAGTTGGTACAGACACTGTTTCTCGACGGTGTTTCCTGTGTTGATAGGAAAGACGAGAAACCTAAGAAAGGAGGTTAGATATTAGAAATGGTGACTCCGCCCGAATCGTTGAATTGTCCCGTGTAGGAAATACTAACTTTGTCATATCAGAAGAAAGTAAATGAAAAGATTACCACCTTCGTAGCTGCTGTGACCGATCCACCATGACGCAATTCACACGACCCCGTGAACCAAAACAGAGGCCAGTTTTTGTCTTCCCTTGTTCTGGTTGCCCTGCTGATTATTACGATGATGCAAAAAAGTCATGGCACAGCAGCAGCCCCTCCGGGACATGTCAGCTTGTTGAAGCAATCAAACAGCACAAAGAAGGGAAATAAGTTGCGTACCTAAAACTCGGTGCTGTAAGTTGACAGCTATTAACAGAGGTTGTATCGTGTTACGCAAGAGGATGTAGCGTTTCCGATGAAATTGTCCAAAGTACGAATTCCCTGTACTTTGTATAGATATTGCACTTCTGGTCCTTGTTGCATGTAGATATCCATTTTAAGCAAGGTATGAGGTAATAGTCACGCGTATGTGTTCAGTCGCCCAAGAAAGTTCGTATTTCACATCTGATTGTTAGATATCGCCTAAAACTTGATTCGTGATAGATTTGATTTACAAAACTGATTCAAATGTATATTGTGTGAACATTGTAAAAGTATAAAGCTTCAGCTTTTAAAAATATTAAAGTGTAGTAACTGGGTCTAGTCGTTGCTGGGGTCTGTTTTCGAGTCCTGGGTTGGGTTGTTTCACTTCTGAGCGGCACTTTTTTTGCACACCATGGGTTAAATGGCCAGGTCACATGGACCCCGAAGGCACAGAGAAGGTTGGGGGAGGGGACCCACTGGAACAGCTGTTGGGAGACAGATGGTAGCCTCCCGTCAAGGCCATCCAGCGTGTTCTTTAACGTGCACAGGGAATGGCTCTCCCGCACACGGGGCCACGGCTTAACGTCCCATCCGACGGACGGCGGCCTTTCCAAGACCATCGGCCTCCCCTACTGACCGTGGGCAGGGCGGGGAATTTTGCGGAGATAAATCTCAACGCTGACCCAGCTGGGACTCGAACCTGGGAATTACAGATTACGAGCCTGGCGCGCTACCGACTGAGCCACCCCCCCCCCTTTCGAGTACTGGAGTGGCATGGTTATGCGTTCGTGTATATGTTTGCATGTAAAACCACAACAAGCTGATAAAGCGTCTAGGTTATCTTCTTCCTTTAAAAATAAATAAATCGGATTTGATTTCTCATGTCTTTACAACTTTTTTGCCCTTTTGTCGTGTATTAAATATCAACTGATAATAAGATGCATTATATATAAAAGTAAACATTTAAAACAATACTCAAATATAGACTTCATATAGTCTTAAATTCAACAGAACATAATTGTAAATGTCTCGTTTAACATATTTGAATTTTAATTAACATATTTATTTAGATTTTAATATATTATCCAGAATGAATGAAAAAGAAAATAATCCCGGAAAATCGAATTTCAGATTAATCTGCCATCCATATAAAATGTCCAAAAAACTTCAGAATATTTTAGAAAATATTGTAGCATGGACTTTATTGATTTAAAGTGGGATAACAAGGAAGTTTTCTTTTTTGCTTTTTTTGGCCTTTCGGCGAATTGTACGGAAAACATTGTGCTGCGTGAAATCTTTTACTATCGCATTATAGCTGCAACTTTCTCGTATCCTATATTATTTTCGGACAAACAGTAGGTTTTCAACATCGGGGCTACTCCGATCTTGAATAATCGAGAGTCTACCATATATGCACAGGTTTAAGAGTTTTTTAATTACTTTCCGGTTATTTACAAAAAAATATTCCATTCTACTTTAGAATGAATAATTTATAGCTCCTGTTTTACACCTTAATGCTGCACGTATTAAGGCGGGACTTTATCAGCTGGTAAAAGTACTATGACTTATAAACTAACGTCAAAGTTCTGTAACTTCTAAAATAAGTTTTTTTGTCTTGAAAAATGTGATTGCAGATAAAGATCTCAATCAAATAAATCAATACTCGATTTTCAACAATATTCGTTCAGTATTGAATGAGTTATGGAAGTTTGAATATTTAACAACAGCAATGCCAGTCTTAAGAAACTTATTCAAAACTGAAGAATTATGAAAGAATTCTTTACACAAAGTTCTAAAATACAAACTTATTTTATCAAACACTTTGATACAATACTTAATGATAAGTTTTAATTAACTTCTGAAGTCAATTTTTGTGGCTGGCATTGTTATCGCTAAATATTCAAATTTCTGTAACTCATTAAATACTGAACGAATATTATTGAAAATCGAGATATTGATTTATTTGATTGAGATCTTTATCTGCAATCACATTTTTTCAAAACAAAAAACTTATTTTAGAAGTTATAGAGCCTTGACGTTAGCTTCCCATTGACTTAACATAGGGATTTTCCTTAATTTATGGAAACCAGTGTATATTATTGTTATAAATATTTTTATTGTGAACTGGATTAAATAGCATTCAAATACCACAAACTGTATAAGTTAAATGCGACAAACAGCATAAAATGCTGTTCGTCGACGACTTAAATGAATACGAAAAAACACCAAGTACAGTCGCTCAAAAAAGTATCCGAACATTATGGTTGATTACAGACTTCAGAAAAAATATCTGACAACGATTTTGTTCAGCAATTAGTGATCTGGCAACCTTCGTCTACAGTACACGAAGTTTGCCAGATCACTAATTTCTAAAAAAATCGTTGCCAGATATTTTTTCTGAAGTCTGTAATCAACCATAGTGTTCGGATACTTTTTTGAGTGACTGTACTCCAAAAATATTTTTGTTTGGAAATGCTTTCCTTCCTTTTCTTCGGACTTCCAAAGTCCTATGTCACTTAGTGCTTTCTTTGTTTAATTAGTGCCTAATAGAGACAATAGAGCTTGTTAAGCATTTGCTTTACAAGTGATGTGAGCTATAAATGACCTTAACTCAGATTACTTAGGTTACTCATGCGCTTAGTGTGAGGATTAAAAGAAGAAAAAAAATACAATACTTTTTACATATAATAAATTTTCCTCTTTAAATTCAAATCTGATTTCATTCTAATTCGGCACCAGAAATGTCCGATGGCGTACACATAGATGAGGGCGATGCCAACCACCAAGTAATAAGAGAAGCTCTCCAGACTTCTGTTATTGAACCATCAAAAATCCCACTTCCTGTGCGTGACTCAAGGCAGACATGTTAATTTTTTTCTTCCGAATGTTGTTATTTATTTCAGCTTAGGCACGTCCAACCCAAACTTAGCGAAGAACCACTAGAAAAAAATATTCTTAAAGAGCCGCCTGAAAAATTTTCTGCTTAAAAACGAAAACATATATTTCTAATGAGTAATGAACTATAAAAAAAAAACAAATTTTTAAGCAATCAAGAAAATATCTTGATTAAAAACAAAAATATAAATTTGTAATTTTGAATTGGCAAAATCGTTTAGCTGTGTACCTCAAAATGTTTGTCCAAAAAAATTGGAATAAATGAGCCAGAATCAGTACATTATTTATTTTACAACCGCCGGTTGGAGGACATGTATATCAGTGGTTCTCAACCTTTTACACTTCACGTACCCCTTGGAAATGTGTATGTAACTGGCGTACCCCTTGTATAGATAGATAAAACTACAGTTATAGTATAACAATGGGAATAAAACTTTGTTACTAGATCTAAAGACTTTTGATCTCTCACGGAGTACCCCCAAAAACTTTTACCCCTTACCCCACGCTGAGAACCCCTAATCTAGATGGACATATTCCAGTAACAAGCTGATGTCAGAGGTTCAGTGATCGAATTACTTTTTGAACAATTTCGAGCTAAAATGGGTAATTGAAAGATTTCACTTAATATCCACGACAGTCGAATTTCAACTTAATCCGCCATCCATATAAAACGTACAAAATCTTCAAATTTTTGGAAAACATGGTAGGATGAACTAACTTTATTCATTTAAAATTGGATAGTAAGGAAGTAAAAATTCTCTTCAATCAACATTTTTTGCTCCCTCCTTTGATTTCTAAAACAAAATTCCGCGTTTTTAAAGAACATTTTCGCTGTCGATTTCAGAACCCGCTGAATAAAACTTATCCAAAGCATCGATTTCTTTCAATTTTATTCCACCTTTGCTCAGCAATACTTTTAGGCCTAAAAGTCAACGTAAATGTTACCTTACGATCTGTAGGTTAGGAATTAGCATAACGAGTCCCTCCTGCTGATGGAAAGGGTGGGAACAGGTAAAGACTTGTTTTTGTAGCTTGGAGGTCAACACCATGCGCGGAAGTTACATACTGATACGTGTGAGGTCAATGGGAAAAATATCCACTCACTCTGTGGAATTCCTCTCTCGTGAATTAAGAAAGGATTTGGGTTGGGTTGTTTTACCACTGAGCGGCACTTTTTTTCACACCAGGTTACATGGACCCCGAAGGCTCAGAGAAGTTTTGGGGAGGGGACCCACTGGAACAGCTGTTGGGAGACAGATGGTAGCCTCCCGTCAAGGTCATCCAGCGTGTTCTTTAACGTGCACAGGGTATGGCTCTCCCGCACACAGAGCCACTGCTTAACGTCCAATCCGGCGGACGGCGGTCTTTCTAAGCCCATCGGTGTCCCCTACTAACCGTGGGCAGGGAGGGGAATTTTGCGGAGGGAAATCTCAACGCTGAGCCAGCTGGAACTCGAACCTGGGAACTACAGATTACTAGCCTGGCGCGCTACCGACTGAGCCACCCCAGCTCCCAATTAAGAAAGCAAGTTTGCGAACAAAGGAGAATGAAAATATCTGAGAGTTATCATAATTAATTGAAGTAAAGATGTCCTATTGTTTCGTATGTGTTTCAGTTCTGCTTCATTGTAAATAAAAAGTAGCCTTCAAACAAATCCAGAGCGTTTCAGTCGGTAATACACCAGGTTCGTAACCTGGTGGTTCTAAGTTCGAGTCTTCACTGAACTTTATCCTTTGATGATTATATACTTTGAGATTTTCTCCACTAAATCCCCCAAATGAGAAAGCCGACACTGATGGACTTGAAAAGGTTGACGTCCATCGGATGGAACTTTAAGCCATTTTCCCTGTGCAGGTGAATTATATCCTGCGGGATTCCATCTATCTCCTAAAAGCTGGTTAGTGGATCCCCTTCTCCAGCATTCTCTGAGACCTTACGGTCCTTGTGACTTGGCCATTCAGCCCAATGGATGCAGAAAAGCGGCCCTCAGATGTAAAAATATAAATATACCCCCTCAAGCAGCTGCTTGCCACAGAGGTCTGACAGGAGCCTGTCAGTTTATATGCCAAAGTAGAAGATCTGAGAGGATGGCAAGACCTCAATAGAAAAACGACACATACATACATGTCTTACCCGGGGCTCGAACCCAGGTCCCTTAGCTCAGTAGCCAAGCACGCTAACCACTCGGCCATGGGACGACTTCAGATGTAAAACAGCCTTTAAAAAATGACAAAAAAAACCTCTAAGTAAAATCGTCTTAAGATTTATACTGATGTTGTTAATGAATTCTGTTGGGTTTTTTTTACACTCTTTTTCTTTAAACTGATTGGCCAGACCGTAAGGATTCCAGAACTCAGCTCAAGGCATTTTGGGATTATGGAAAAAATATTTTGATCGAATGAGATATGAACCCAATTATCTCCCGATAACAAATCATTTTATTTTGACCGTCAAATATTTGTCTGCACATTTTTTGATGCATTTCTCAACTCAGCGCTCAGAAAAAGACTCAGTGGACAAAGTTTAGAAATGAGATGGGAGACTTCCATCAAAACACTACCGAGTTTTTGCTTTTCATGTGAATTATGGAGGATTATGATGGTGAAAAAAGACTCAGTGGACAAAGCTTAGAAATGAGATGGGAGACTTCCATCAAGACACTACCGAGTTTTTGTTTTTCGTGTGAATTATGGAGGATTGTGATGGTGAAAAAAGACTCAGTGGACAAAGCTTAGAAATGAGATGGGAGACTTCCATCAAGACACTACCGAGTTTTTGTTTTTCGTGTGAATTATGGAGGATTGTGATGGTGAAAAAAGACTCAGTGGACAAAGCTTAGAAATGAGATGGGAGACTTCCATCAAGACACTACCGAGTTTTTTGCTTTTCGTGTGAATTATGGAGGATTATGATGGTGAAAAAAGACTCAGTGGACAAAGCTTAGAAATGAGATGGGAGACTTCCATCAAGACACTACTGAGTTTTTGCTTTTCATGTGAATTATGGAGGATTGTGATGGCGAAAAAAGACTCAGTGGACAAAGTTTAGAAATGAGATGGGAGACTTCCATCAAAACACTACCGAGTTTTTGCTTTTCATGTGAATTATGGAGGATTATGATGGTGAAAAAAGACTCAGTGGACAAAGCTTAGAAATGAGATGGGAGACTTCCATCAAGACACTACTGAGTTTTTGCTTTTCATGTGAATTATGGAGGATTATGATGGTGAAAAAAGACTCAGTGGACAAAGCTTAGAAATGAGATGGGAGACTTCCATCAAGACACTACCGAGTTTTTGTTTTTCGTGTGAATTATGGAGGATTGTGATGGTGAAAAAAGACTCAGTGGACAAAGCTTAGAAATGAGATGGGAGACTTCCATCAAGACACTACCGAGTTTTTTGCTTTTCGTGTGAATTATGGAGGATTGTGATGGTGAAAAAAGACTCAGTGGACAAAGCTTAGAAATGAGATGGGAGATTTCCATCAAGATTATACCGAGTTTTTGCTTTTCATGTGAATTATGGAGGATTGTGATGGTGAAAAAAGACTCAGTGGACAAAGCTTAGAAATGAGATGGGAGACTTCCATCAAGACTATACCGAGTTTTTGATTTTCATGTGAATTAAGGAGGATTGTGATGGTGAAAAAAGACTCAGTGGACAAAGCTTAGTAATGAGGTGGGAGACTTCCATCAAGACACTACCGAGTTTTTGCTTTTCATGTGAATTATGGAGGATTGTGATGGTGAAAAAAGACTCAGTGGACAAAGCTTAGAAATGAGATGGGAGATTTCCATCAAGATTATACCGAGTTTTTGCTTTTCATGTGAATTATGGAGGATTGTGATGGTGAAAAAAGACTCAGTGGACAAAGCTTAGAAATGAGATGGGAGACTTCCATCAAGACTATACCGAGTTTTTGATTTTCATGTGAATTAAGGAGGATTGTGATGGTGAAAAAAGACTCAGTGGACAAAGCTTAGTAATGAGGTGGGAGACTTCCATCAAGACACTACCGAGTTTTTGCTTTTCATGTGAATTATGGAGGATTGTGATGGTGAAAAAAGACTCAGTGGACAAAGCTTAGAAATGAGATGGGAGACTTCCATCAAGACACTACCGAGTTTTTTGCTTTTCGTGTGAATTATGGAGGATTGTGATGGTGAAAAAAGACTCAGTGGACAAAGCTTAGAAATGAGATGGGAGACTTCCATCAAGACTATACCGAGTTTTTGATTTTCATGTGAATTATGGAGGATTGTGATGGTGAAAAAAGACTCAGTGGACAAAGCTTAGAAATGAGATGGGAAACTTCCATCAAGACACTACCGAGTTTTTGCATTTCATGTGAATTATGGAGGATTGTGATGTTGAAAAAAGACTCAGTGGACAAAGCTTAGAAATGAGATGGGAGACTTCCATCAAAACACTACCGAGTTTTTGCTTTTCATGTGAATTATGGAGGATTGTGATGGTGAAAAAACATCGGTCCCAAATTTTTTGATATATTTGGGTCGTTTCCGAAATATAAAAGGAATTCTTGCAAATTATGTGCCTGTCTGTGCCGGCTTTTGATACCTGAACGACTCGAACACCATATTTAAGGATATTTACTTATAGATTAATGTTTATGTACATATAAATATTTTTATACAAGGGTAGTTACTATAGTGATTGAATGAAATGGAAATTTTCGCAAAAGTGACTCTGACGATTTTTCTCAAAAATTTTGATACTTATAGTAAATTCAATCCTAAACATTATCTCACAGACTGCATGGTTCAAAACTGAATTATACACTTTTGTTAAAATAAACGTTACCTTCTTATTTAAATTTCATTTTATTCAATCGTTTAATGAAAATTTGAATTATGATACTGTATTTTTTTTATTAACAATCTAAACCTACGAGAAAGTCTACGCAATGCAAAATGAGCCTTTAGTTTGCTTTTCAGTTAAGATAAATTGTTGTTTTGGCAACAGGACAAGTCCCCGAGAGTTCCTTAAAAAATGAATTTTTTTTGCCAATACTTAGGTGTAACAGACTCAAAGCTCTTTATTAAGTGCAACTTAAATCACCGCAATAATATATTTCTTTGTTCTTTATGTAAATCCTTTATTTGCAGAATTCTAATTTTTTATCTTTCTTCCTCGCGCAACTCGTGTCAGCGAAGCGACGTAATATTGTTGCTAATGCAGCGTAAAAATTTGAGGTCCAATTGAGAAACTGATTCGCCAGATGGAAATCAAAAAAAAAAGCACGGAACAAGATTCAATGGGCATTATGTCTTCATCAAATGACAATAATAAGCAATTAATTAAGAATTAGAAACAAAATCTAGGAATACAGACATTTTTTCCACTATTGCTTGTGCATCACATAGAAATGATAGCAATGAGAAATGCTATCGGTTTCCATTAATTGACTTACAAAGCTACGATCTTTAGCTCTAACGGACATTTTCTGAATATTGAACCAGTAGGCGTATTTGGGAACAGTAATAGCTTCGTCCTTTTTGGGATTATTTGATACACTGGGGCATTTTTGTACACAGTTGATTGCCATCATTTTTGTACACAGAGCAGGTCACAAGAACCCTAAGAACTCAGAGCTGGGTAATTCACTGTACAGCTGTTAGGAGACACATCAGAATCCTGTCTAGACCATCCAGCATGGTCTTTGAAGCGCTCAGGTTGTGGCTTTGCTGCCCACGGATTCACGGTTTTAGGTTCCATCCGACGGACGGCGACCTTTTCAAACCCAACGGTTTTCACCTCTTCCAAGGGCATAATGGCGGTTAATGAGAGAAATCTCAACACAAGCAGAGTTTGAACTCGAACCTGCGAACTTTATATAACGAAACTAGCCGCTACCGACTGAACTAAAATCTCACCGCCATCCCATTTAATACGGTTATAATAAGTATATACGCAACTTATCAGCAAGTGGAAAATTTCGTGTTGCAAGTTTCCGGTACGTCATTTTATTGTTCTATTCCGTCAAGAAGAATAGTCCTTTTGGCTATCACCTTTTCTGAATATTGTCAGTAAAGTGATTTGTAACGCAACGATAGCGTTCCAAGAGTCTCAAAATTTCCGTATTTGCATCAATTAAATTTCTTTTTTCTGATGACATATTCCCAAACTCCTATGAAAATCTACAAAATGGGATTAATGAACACCATAATGTCAATTATTAAATGAGCAAAAATGCTAAATATTTTGGAACAATAATTTTGATTGATAACATCTTCAATGGTAATAAAAGAGATTAATCCTCAACAGAAATCCATCGAAAAGGGTCGGTTCTTAACATTTTTCTCGGAAGACCACGGACGAAACGCGAATGGAAAACTATGATAACCTTCAGAGATGACCTTCCTATGTGTTTGGAGCAAACGTTATTCAGTCAGTGTGAACGACCAGTTCATCCTCAAGGATATGTGACGTGGACACACAAAACAAATGGCATGGGAACTTCAAGTTACCCATTATTCCATGTTCGGAATAGTTTTAAAAACAGAAATAAGTATTAAATGGATCAGAAAACAAATAAGAGTTACTGGCATCAACTTCTATTCATCGAAACAAAAATAGAACTGTTCCAGTCACCTAGCTAGACGACAAGATCAAATATGTCGGTCATTGTCTCAGAATGGACAATAATAAGAGATGGAAAACGCAAGGGAAGAAGAAGGTCATGATGAAAAGATGATCTGGAAGAATTTGCGGATCTTACTTGGAGAAGATACAAAATCGACAACAATGGAAGAGATCGAAAGAGTTTTTTGTCCTGCAGTGAGCAGATAATGATGACAAAATTTCGCGATCTCTATTGTTCCGCCACCCACTATTAACATTAGGGATTTCTTTTCTCAAACTTTCCAACCGTCATTGCCTAAAAACAAGTTGCTAAGATGAAGAGGAATGACAGATAAGTCGCCTCCTCATTCTTCTCACAAAAGATTCGATATTGCGATGCCTCTTCAGATCTCGGTTGGAGAATGATCAACGTCACGGCCAAATCTCCCCAAATAAACGATAACCTTATTCTAATCATTGAAGATAAAGGTCGCCCTTGACATAACCGGCGTCGTGCCAAATAGTAAGAGGTTCCGAACAATGCAAAAACTAATTCAAACATTGCCCTTATCTACTTGTGATAATGCAATAAGATTTTTTTCCCTTGAGAGCAAATATCTGAATAATTGAAAACAGCTAAAGCTGTAGTTCGCGATACTCGAATTATAAATTTTGGTATTCTGTTAAAGGTAGGCATTTAGGTCGCAATAGCTGGGGATGTTTTCCTTTGTAAGAAATCCTTTTCCTTGCAAATGGACTTAAAAGCTAGGACAAGCTAATATTACAGCTCGATATGCGAGCGAATGTGGCATTTTCCTGGATCACCATTAACAACAAAGGAGATTCTTCCCTCGAGTCAAGAAGTTTTGGAAACTTTGTTTAGATAGATTTGATTGAGATAATTAACTGCTAATTAAAAATAAAAATCATATTTTATAAGTTACGGAACACCAAAATTAACTTCCCTTTAAAATTCTCTACTTTTTCACTTAGACAATATTTCATCATGAAATAATTTGGTGACAAATTAGATGTTCAAAACTTGTACACAAATTTTCAGTTGTATGCAAAATAAATTTTGTGCAGTTTTTCAGTTAGATAAAAAGAAGTCACGTCTTATGATAGTCACATGCTGAACAACGCATAAAAGCTTCACCATGAATCAAAACAAAATATTATCCATTAATCTCGCATAATAGACACTCAGGATCATTACTGACTACGCCCAAGGTGCGTTCCTCATAAAGTAGCAGCCACAAATGAATTTTATCTGAATAACCTTAAAGAGAATCGTTGTAATTACGACAGCAGACATGTGTCCAGACAGATAGGAACCGGGTCTTGGGCGGAAAAATAAATGAAATACTCGTCTGGGTTTATCTTAGGCAAATAATTCTTGATAACAATAGGGACGACTTGATAGTTACAAAGGATGCCTAAGGTAAGGGCTGGTTGCAGTGTGCGCTTTAATTAGGGGCATGGCGACCTGTCCTACTAATGTAACAAAGTAGGACTGCCTGATGAGTGTTCAGGGTATGCAGCTTTGACCTCACAGGAGGGAAATTAACACAAAAGAGAATCTGATAATGACAAACATTCATTTATCTTTGATTAAGCGAAGGAACTGTCGGTTGTCTTTATCGGTAGTCAATAGATATGAATTCCTCACTTTCCTTGTCCGCACAATGGGAGGAACAAAAAACAACAAACTGGTTTAAAAATATATACCTGGATTGAATAGATGTCGTAAAGTAATATATCATTTTACATCTCCTGCTATGCCATGGATTGTCTACATCTTTCTGACAAAGGTTGAGTTGTTTTACTCCTAAGCGGCATTATTTTGCCTACAATGGGCTAAATGGCCACGTCACAAAGACCCCAACAGCTCAAAGAAGGTTAGGTAAAGTGACCCAATGGACAGCTGTTAGCAGAGAGATGGCAGCCTCCCTAAAAGCCATCTAGAGTGTTGTTTAGTGTGCACTGGGTATAACTCTCTTGCACATGGAGCATGGCTTAACAGAGTTCAGCATTTTGTTTGCTTAGCCCTAGACCACGAACCAAATCGTTCAGTTCTGACACTGCGTTAAAAATGTGGAGTTGAATCCATGGTAGCTTCGCAGGAAGGATCACTTCTTTCTGGAGGTGATTCACGTGCCTCACTCTCTTCACCATTACTTCCTTCATCTTCTGTTTCCTTACTTGGAGTTAGTGGAACTGGCAAAGTTTCAGAATGTGGTACTGGTCGTATTGCAGAAGATAAGTTGGGATTAGCGATATGTCTCTTCGATTTTCTGCTGGTAAAGCCCTGGATACTAGTCATACAGAAATAGCAATCTGTGGAATGGTCTTTTCGTTCCCTCCATATCATGGGTACAGCAAATAACATGGCGTTACCTTTACCCTTCCACCAGGTTATTAATTTCACATAGCAAGTTGCACAACATATGTGAGAGGCCCACTGCTTATCCTTATCTTCTATTTTACATCCAAAGTAATGTTTGTATGCTCTCTTTATTATAGGTGACATTTTTTCCTTGTGTCTTGCAAAGGTGAACTCTCCGCAAATATAACAGAAGTTGTCTGCCTTATTTTGACATTTCAGCGGGCCATTTCCTAGAATACAAAAGAAAAAAAAACAGAAGAGAAGTATTCACAAACTTATCGTGTTAACTACATAAATATTGTCAAAAAATATCTTTTCATACCCTAGAATACAGTTTGGAAAAATTGATGTTTATTCCACAAATATCTTGTCACTTATACGTTTTTAAATTAAACTTTACAAAAGCAGACTAGTAGTTATCTAATCCAGTGGTTCTCAACCTTTTATGCTTCACATACACCCTGGAAATGTGTAACGTTGAAAAAATAAATTAATCAATCCTCATTGAATAATTTTTGAGGTAACTATCCAAAGTGTAGTAAATCTTTTTTTTTTACCCCTTACAACAGACTAAACACTTTAAAGAAAGTACAACAGAATAAAAAATGCAGTAACGATCTAAACTAGTATAAATTTAGTCGTTGCGGCAGCAAAACTCACTGTAACGGTGAAATAAAAATAATAAATTACTTATCGAACAAATCCACGATACGGTGGTCTAAGAAAAACCTATCTGTACTCCATGGAAAAGGAGTAACCTCAGCAATAAAGCAATATACATCAGAAATAAAATCCTATGTATCCGATATATCCTATATATCCTTATCCGATAATCGAACCCAGGTTCCTTTGTTTCACACGAATATTATAAAAGAGTTTTCTTGACAATCGCTTTCGACGCACTTACAAGACTTTGCAATTCCAATACCATAGTGACAAGCAAAACTATCATGTTGCTTGCTACACAGATTTCCACTTCCGATGTTAAAAGCAAAAATTACTTTACTCATCCCTCAAGCAGCTGCTTGCCACAGAGTTCTGATAAGCCTGTCAGTTTAATACCATAAAGAAGATATGTGAAGAAGTCTCAGCAGAAACACATAACAGAAACATCTGAACTTTAACGTCCCCCCCCCCCGATCAGTAGCCAAGCGCGCTAACCACTCGATTGCCAAGATAGTGGTTAGAGCGCTTGTCTAGCAAAATAATTACAATATATTTTGGACAGGTTTTGAGCCCGTGGTGTGTTCATACTTCTAACCCCATTCCCGGCATCTCACTCTTTCCTCCAAGACCTATCCGATTTCACACCTACGTGCCCGTGAGAATCATAACAAAACCCCAGGCGCAGGCACACTCTCTTCGCCGCAACCAGGGTCAGGTGAATGAGGGATCGGCCTCATTTTCTTCCCAGTTATCCCAGTTTGATTGCCCTACTAGCCATTCAGACTTCACTGGTCAAAGCCTCCGGGGGCATAGGGGTTTTCTCTTGTCACGTGTCGAATGGGAGGCCCGTAGTGTGAAGCCATCGTCATTAATTCTCATTACCATATAGCCTCTGAAAGCGTCTCTGTCGAAACACGTGTGTTAGATTAGCTTTGTTTTCTGACAGCGAAACTTACGCTGATGCATGAGTCACCAGGTCACTTGGTAATTACTGAGTCTGCAGAACTAAGGTGAAGGTGATCTGTTTGCCCAGGGAATACAAAAAGATGTGAAGTCACTTTCTTTCCATTCAACGGTAAAATAGTTTTCTACAACAGAAAAATAAACACAAAACGACTTTCTTTCAAACTGCGTTCCATGACTGAGAATTTCTTTTGCTTTCCTCATTTCGAGAAATTATTTCTACTACAACAAAAAGCGAACCGGTCTTCGGCAGACATTGATTCCAGAACTTAATTCAGAATGATTATTTTCAGTGTATGTGGCCTACTTAGTTCTGTGGCTATTTAACCAAAGGTTAAAAGGTGATTAAAGTTTAAAGTAATAAGCTAAGAGTAACTTGTGATCGTTGGTTAAATAGTAGGCCATGAGGATTAATGAATATTTAAATCAAGTTCCACTAAGCCAAACTTCAAATCCTTGGTAAGAAGCAAGCATGTTCGAGTTCTACACAACTTCCTAACATTATTTAAGAAGAAACTGAAACAGCATATCCTTAACAATGCTAGTTATACTGAATATTTAAAAACAAAAGTCACATTAATCTTAACAGCATAAAATAAATTCACATTGTATATTTTTTCAGCCAATCACGCTTTATCAAGTGGAAAGATAACATATTAAATAGCAAGCAAACACAGGTAAAGCATCATTAGGCTGAACAATCTTTTGAGTATAGAAGAGAAATTGTTGAAACTGAACAATAACATAGGGGAACCTTTGAGAATGCTCTGTTCCCCAAGTTTCCATTTCACAACAATTTTAATGGGCTTTTGTTCCTAAGAGAGGCTTACACCCATAAGTGCCTGCATTGAAAATTACCATCATTTTTTACATTGAAGGTTCTTACAAGTATTTTCTTAACAGTTGTAAAAGGCAACGTTCTCCATGAAAGATAATATTTTATCAGTTATTGCTTTAAAAGACCTGTTTTGCTCTACTGCTGAAGATTGAAATTTTTTATGAGCTATTATTTTATAGCGAAATCAATCGTCTGGTCACTATAGTAGTTCTGTTTTCCCACGTATTTACAATAAAGAAAGATTTTTAAGAAGTCCCGATTACCATTACTTAAATATGAATACAGCATTTAGGCTTCGTCATTATTACGGTAAAAATTCTTTTAACAAAGCATAGAAAAGGAATGATGATTTCTGAAACGGAGCATTTGCGGATTAACCGTTTTATTTCACTATTTTAATATTACTACCCGTGAAATTATTGTAAATGTCTCGAAAAACTGCTGTTAATGATATTATTAAATGGAAAAAGTACTATAAAAATGCCATTAATGATATTATTAAATGGAAAAACTACTAGAAAATGTTATTAATGATATTATTAAATGGAAGAACTACTATATTGCAAATTCCTTTCTGAGGAACTTATGATGACCCCAGAAAGAGATGGCTTTATACAGAGTGTATACTGAAAGATTACTCCGAATGGTACGATTGAAAATGAGATAATCTACTTTGGGGAAAGTATTTGAACTAGCATAAAAAACTGGCGAAAAAGAGTTAAAACTGTATGGCCTACCATGAAAGACATGACGAAATTGGTGGTTCGTTAGAGTCTTGTTTTTAATTCCACACAGAGCTATCTTTGCATTTCTAGTATTAGAAATCAATTACCCCGATTTACATGAGGGATATTAGGAAGTACAAAGCGTTTCATGAAGGTTCGCACTTCAATGTGTTACATTGATTACAACTATTTAATAAAACGATCTCAATGAGGTATCCATTGTACTCATAGCATATGTAGTCATTCCTATATTTTGAATTGGTTTTAAGGTTTATTCACAAGCACTAGTGTTTAGCATTGGAGTGTTCATATAAAAATGCGTTTAATAATAAGCTTCTATTATAAAAGTGCATTTAATAATGAGCTTTTACTAGGGCCGTATTTAGCTAATGCATTTAGAGAAGTTCCTTGCATACTATAATACACTGATTTCCATAAATTAAGGAAAATCCCTTTGTTAAGTCAATGGGAAGCTAAAGTGAAAGCTCTATAATTTATAAAATAAGTTTTTTTTTGTTTTGAAAAATGTGATTGCAGATAAAGATCTCAATCAAATAAATCTATATCTCGATTTTCAACAATATTAGTTCAGTACTTAATGAGTTATAGAAATTTGAATATTTAGCGATAACAATGCCAGCCACAAAAATTGACTTCAGAAGTTAATTAAAACTTATCATTAAGTATTGCATCAAAGTGTTTGATAAAATAAGTTTGTATTTTAGAGCTTTGTGTAAAGAATTCTTTCACTATTCTTCAGTTTTGTATAAGTTTCTTAAGACTGGCATTGCTGTTGTTAAATATTCAAACTTCCATAACTCATTAAATACTGAACGAATATTTTTGAAAATTGAGATATTGATTTATTCGATTGAGATCTTTATCTGCAATCACATTTTTCAAAGCAAAGAAGCTTATTTTAGAAGTTATAGAGCTTTGACGTTAGCTTCCTATTGACTTAACATAGGGATTTTCCTTAATTTATGGAAACCAGTGTAAATAAGGGGTTATTTCCAATTTCTCTCTGCTATTTTTACTATTTTCAGCATTAAAATGAACCTATGCTTTTGATCTATGCTTAATAAAGAGCCAGCCAATTCTGTTTAACTCCGTGGTAGTAAAACTGAGTGTCTGCTTTGATGAATCACAGTGGCACTGAGGTCAAAGAGTGTGAGATGCGAGTTTTGTGACGTGACTGGCGGAGTTCAGATCAAGTTTACTGAGAATGGGCAGCAATGAGGGCAGACACACAGCAGCAGCACAACTGGGACCCGCTGCTGCTCTCTTAAGGCCACAGCTGCAGCAGGCTGAAGTCATTCTGTCCACAAGACCTAGATCCATAGATCAACGAAGTGCTCGTGTCACGTTGGTTCTCGATACTGAAAGGGAAAAAAAGATCTGTGTCAGTGAAAGCAAAACGAATCGGATAATAAAGCAGAAAAAGATAGAAAGGGAAAAAAAGCTAAATTAAGGTAGAGTATAACTGTCACTATTTATAAACATAAAACACGGTTACTTCACGAATTTGGTTGACTTTTGAAATTGTCTCGATTCTTTATTGTAGCTTTTTAATTCAGTTGTGTTTCAGTGAAAGTTTATTGGGTCAGTGAAGGACACGAATATCTAATAAAAAAATAAAAGTGATGTGCAAGTTTGAGCTGTCCTGTCTGTCTTCCTCTCTATGAGAATTTAAGGAAGTTTCTAGAACAGCCCCCTACTCTAAACACAGTAATCAGAGAAGATTTTGGTTCCAATCTACTTGTCGCTTTTTGAAGGTTTTGAATAAAATATACAACATGAAATTTTCAAAAAGAATCAGTTTCCTACTGAAAAAGAAAGGTTTTTCTTGGAAGTGATAAAGGCTTAAGAAAGAGTCTAAAAAAAGGTTTTTTTATACAGTTGGGAGAAGACAGAACGAGATCTAATGGTTGATAAATATGCTTGGATTTCAAGAACACTGTGGTAGGTCAGTAAAATTTTTTAAATCTTTTAAATCTTAAAAATCAGTTAAATCTTTTTAACAACAAATGAAGTTATAGGACTATGTAGATTAATTTTTTTCTGTTGTTATTTTTTTGCTGAAAGTTATTTCAGTCTAACTTCGTCGACATGCATTTTGGTATTTAATATGAATCGCTTAAGATGGATTTGAATAGAAATTCTTCAGTGTATAGTTTCGAAGAACGTTATTCTTTGATTTTGTGTGTGTGTGTATTCTAGACTGCTTCTTTACTTTTGTAGCAATGACAAAGACTAGAATTTCTCTTTTCTGTCATGAACACTTTGATATTTAATATGTATTTAATAGATGGATAATTTAAACGTCATAGTTATAATTTGATTAAATCTAGTGAAATTAGGAAATTTTTATGTATTGAGATTGCCATACGCAACTCCTGTGATTGATATGGTTATTATGTGTTACTGTCATAGAAATGATGTTTTAGATTTTGAAATATTGCTTGTCGATTAATAGCAATAAATAGACAAATCAAAAGTCATCATTTCTATGCTAACAAAAAATTCACCCTAATTTACAATACTTTTGTGGAAAAAATTAGTTTTTCCGATCGTCGCGGAAGGGTCATCATCAGTTTTTAAATTTGAACAAGATATCGAATAATAATTTTTTTACCGTCGGAAAACAAATTGCATGCAAAAGAGATATTTTAGTAGAAAATTTCACTCAGAATGCTACTTCGGAGTGATATGAAGTAAACAAACACCTTCACGGCTATTTCGATCGTGCAGTCTAACAAACATTAGGAAAGCTTTTGATATTAAATGTGTCAGTCACATGATTCCCGTTATCTTCTACAGTACATACTGCATTCTAATTAGATATTTCAACTTTTGTATGAGTATAATTTTCTCAATTTTGCATTATTTCAACTAATAACGGTTTAAATTAAGTAATACAATGATTTTTTTTTTGTAATATCTAGATTCCTTCTGGAGGAAACATAAACTCAAATAACGAGGGAATTCTATTCCGATTGAATATTTCTTATTGTAACATCAATAACTTAAAATTGCGTCATTATTATTATTATATAAAATGATGTTTACTTATTTTCCATTAGATTCGTTTCTTTTCGTTCGTTTGTCACAATTTTAAACGAAAATTGTAAATAATTCCTGAGAAATATACATAATAGAGAGTAAATGTCACCGTTTCAGCCGGGGCCTACTTAGTTCAACTGGTACAGCAAGTGATACTTAACTAAGAGAGGAGAAAGGATGAATTCTTTTTTATTTGCTGTACTGGTAGAACCTATTCCTCATTGTTTTATCTGTTACGGTATATGAAAAATAGAGAGTTATCTCCAGGAAAAAAATACAATCTTCTCAAAAACAAAATCCATTTTTTTTTTATGTTTTATATCAGACAGGAGGTTTTAAACTTTTCTTAAGACACCGAACCCTTGCATCGAAGCTCCTCCTCTCCGGAACACTTAAATCTAAGCTCCTCCCTCTCCTCCCTTACATATAATCTCTCCCTCTCAGAAATCCTTTCACTTTATCCCTCATTCATTCAACCCTTGCATTTATTTTTTCCCTTGAAATTTCAACAAATGAAGAGTTGATAAACCAAAAATTAATGAAACAAAATTTATACTAATTACATAAACAAAATAAGTTCCGCAACAACCTGTTTTCTCTCTGCCTGAGTGCGACGACCTTTCTCCGTGAAGTTCGAGGCCGCCCTTCTGGATGATGTTCCATCTCCCATCTTGTTGGTTATGTAACCCACATGATGGGTGGGTCGCCTCTGTGATCCAATGATGCAGCTTTGTCCGAAGGGAACTTTTGCCAATGTGAATTAAGTGATGTGCATACCACTACTCTTTGATGACAGTCATAATCGTACTGTTCCATTCTCTCGATGGTTCGAGAAAAAAAACTCAAATAAATATATAGTGCTTTTCTTTTAATGACAATTCTGACACATTTCCAGATGGAGGAAAAGGATGATGAAGTGCGATTATGAATTTTCTTCGGTCCCCCTCAGTCTCTTACGGAACTCTCAGAGACGTTCCAGTGATCCCTTAAGTTCCGGAACAATTTGAAAATACTTTAGATCATATATATATTTACAATTTGTTCTATTATATATTTTATATATTTATATAGCTAATCCGGATTGACGGATGAATGTTATTGCTCAACGGCCTCAACAAATGTATTTCGTTTGGAGCGTCTAATGTCGGTTTTGTGACTGAAGGGCGTTATTGCTTATAACGCATAATTTGTGTTCTGCTAGTTAACTAAGTTAAAAATTTTAATTTGATTATGCGTCCTAAGCAATTGAAAAGTGATATGAAAAGAAAACATCTTCCTTTAACTATCATTGACAAGTTGAAAGCGATAGAACAACTTGTGAAAGAGTTTCTGAAAGAAAAATTGCAAAAAAAATTCGTATAGCTTTCAGATTTGAGTGCCATTATTCCTGAATTGCTTTCGAATATTTTTGAGTCATCTGTTGATGAATAAATGTGCCATCTTTTTTTTTATTTTTTAAATAAAGACTCAAAAGTACAAAGTCTGATTTTTTTAAGCTAAAGACCCCATTTTAGTGTTTGTTTGAGAGAGTAATCCAATATTATAAATAGAGAAAGTAACTCTCCATTTACATACACATTTATTTATGCGATAAGTATTATAAATTTTCCATTTATTTGTGTTCAAATGTTTCGTCTTTTAAGTCCATTTTTTGCTTCCCTGATCCGTAACCCCTCCTTTCCCAATTCATCCTGATTAACGAGAGTTTAAAAGTACTTATATATTTGTACTAAAGGGATTTCAAGCAGACATATGGCTTTCAATTTTTGGTACGAGATATTTGTAAATACTGAACATTACCTGATCATCTCCCAATTACTTCGTAGAAAAATTGGCACTATACCAGAACCAATCCAAGCCTTCTTTTTTTCCTACCTGTTTAACTACCAAAATGGAAATCGTTTATCTCGTGGTCATGGCCGAGTTGAATTTACGTCATCAGCTGGCGATCGAATTTTCATTTCCCTCAGGATTTGAAGTTGCCAAGTTTTGAGCAGGTGTCGTGTATCGCATCTGCCGAAAAAAAGTTGAACTCTTCATAATAAAATCATTTGAATCTCTATTTTCGGGGCTTAATATAGTCATGTAATATTGCATATTGCTGTGGGTTGACAAGGAAAAGTTCAATTTACCATGCAAAATCTTCTGATATAAAAAATGTACATCAAATTATCATAGTCAGCAGTTACTTCATCAAAAGCGCGAATGATTTCTCGATTCCGACAGTTACGGAAATTTTTGAACGCAACGATTTCACATTTCTTTAATGAATGTAATTAGATTATTATGTACAAATATAGCCGAACGAGATAGAGTCGTGATTAAATATCGCTGTTGGTGAGAAATATTTTGCTTACTTTTAAATATTGACTCCACTCTTCAATTGATATCCCCTTTCTTTTTGTGGCTTCAGTTTAGTAATCCTTTCAATACGCCATCTTGGTTTGAAAACATTTCGGTTCCTCTTTGATAACAAAGTGTCGATTAAATGATAAAACACTTTTTCAAACCT
This sequence comes from Ryuthela nishihirai, assembly GCA_038380435.1. Taxonomy (NCBI): domain Eukaryota; kingdom Metazoa; phylum Arthropoda; class Arachnida; order Araneae; family Heptathelidae; genus Ryuthela; species Ryuthela nishihirai. Next base: position 38,431,592 of record JAWZYU010000011.1, on the reverse strand, counting down.
AACATCAAATCATTTTTGTGTGTGTGTATGTGGAAGGAGGGGGCTTACCACAGTCGGTAGCGCATTAGGCCCGTAATCTGCAGATTCCAGGTTCGAGTCCCACCGTGTAAGCGTTCAGATTTATCTCTGCTAAACCCGCACCCTGCCCTCGGTGAGAAAGGGGGCTCGAATGGGTTTGGAAAGGCCTTCTTCCGTCAGATGGGTGGTAAAGCCGTTGCCCCATATGCAGGAGAGTGCCCCGTGCGTTAAAGAACATGCTGGATGGCCTTGACGAGAGGCTACCATCTATCTTCTAACAGCTGTCCAGTGGATTCCTTCCCCAACCTTGTGATCTGCCCATTTCGCTCAACAAAGTGCCGCTCATAAGTAAAACAACCCAGCTCACATCATTTGCATTCCTTTTGCTCTTTAATTCACTTTTTATATCATTTCCACTTGCCTGTAATTCTAATTTAATTATATTTTTTTATTTTGTTCTAATTTCAATATCAATCTTTTCTTTTAAATTTCTGATTCCGATATCTTAATTTCGATGGCCACATATTCATCCTTTCTTTTATTAAGATAGTCGAACTTCTCTATTATTAGCCGCTCTCTCTAAATTAAAATACCTCTCACAGTATAACCAATTTTTCCCGCAATTCTTGCTCATCCTCGACTCTATGGAAAATGTTTTAAATAAAAATAATCTTTTGCCAACTTGAAATAATTTTCATATGCAAAAATTTTAAAAAATACCTCCTCAAACAGCTGCTTGCCAAAGAGGTCTGACAGGAGCCTGTCAGTTTATAAGACCATAGTAAAAGATCTCTGAGGATGGATCAGTAGAAAAACAACAGAACATCCATGCCTTACCCAGAAGTCGAACCCAGGTCCCTTTGATCAGTAGCTAAGCACGATACCCACCCGGCAACGGGAAGATACACAACATTACAAAAATATCCCCACACCCATTGAAATACTGGCAAACCTAACCAAATACGCACAAAACGACGTAAGAGGTATATTTTGACCTCCTGTTTTTTCTTTTCCTGTGGAATTTCGGTTATGAAACTCCAGAACAAATTGCGGAGATCGGTGTTTTGTGGGTGATAAGGAATCGACGAAATTTTTGTACCCATTGAGGTGAGTTGTCAGTATAATCAGCACAGTACTATAATGGGAGAATTCGTCGATAAAAAACGCTAATTCTCCGATTCTTGATTCTTCTTTTCTTCCACCGTCTTCAGAAACCTTTGCAAAATGTGTCTCTCCTTCGATTCACTTCAAGGTAAACAGTTGTGACCCTACTCACCTGGGTTCAAGCCCCGGGTAAGGCATGGATGTTTCGTGTTGTTTTTCTGATGAGGTCCTGCCATCCTCACAGACCTTCTACTATGGCATATAAACTGACAGGCTCCTGTGAGACCTCTGTGCAAGCAGTTGCATGAGGGGGTATTTATTTTATTTATTCAAACACTTTCTTTGGAAAAAGCAGCTCCAAAGCATCGCTATAAAAGCATTATTCTGCGCAATATAATTGACTTATTCATTTCATATCTTATTCTCACGTGAATCGAATGAGTGACTCTTAAAATCATTTCTCTTTTCAGCTATTAGGCAATGCGGCGATAGCTGTTCTTATCTTCACCGAATCAGGCAACATCACAAGAGTTGCTGTTCCTTTTGCATGGGGCTTGGCTTTGACTGTGGCCATCGCAGTGACAGGAGGAGTATCAGGTAAGCTCGCTCCTTATTTGTTCGATTCCTTATGTATTTTCCTTATTTGTTTATGTATTTTCCTTATTTATTTTCCTTACTTGTTTGAAGCCATCCGATTTCTTTCAAAGAAGTCAAAAGCTTGGAGATTGGCCTTTAGCGAATTGTAAGAACGAAGCTGAAGAAATAAAGCCTAATATTTGACGGAGTATTTAGCGTGCTTGACTGTGGAAAGTCGAGCACGCTACCAAAATCGTTGCCAGATATTTTTTCTAAATTCTGTAATCAACCATAGTTTTCGGATACTTTTTTGAGTGACTGTATCCTTACAAAGAAACTATATCAAATCTGCTAAATCAAATTTTCACGTTGTAGATATAAGAAGCTTTGCTCAATGTTCTAGAAAACAAGTTAGTCTTATTAAAGAATTTTATATTACACATGTTGTCTCCATCAATCGAAAATAGCCCTCCAGTGAAAATTGTTGAACGACTCTGTTCTAAAGTTTAACAGAATCTCTGGGAAGCTTTTCGAGTAAATTGATGCTTTAAAGGATTCCTATGTCTCTTATATCGCCACGTTAAACTAAGAGACATTAAAACTCGTAAAAATGGAAATCGTACTTAAAAGAAATACCTTGGTGTTGATCAACTACAACAAGAAAACTGAAAGAAATTTGTCTTCAAAATTAATGCAATTTCGATTTCAAAGGTTAATTGGTTAATCACTGCAGGCGCAGCCTATTTCGCAGTCCTCCTTTGCATGTCCTCCTTTGCATGTCGCTCCTCGTTTTCAGAGAGACAAGAACTAGACCTGAGTTCAGATGTCAAATATTTATAAATTGGCAAATTCAAGACTGTAAACGCTACCAGTTACTATTAAAAGAGATTATAAGAGTAAAGTTTTCTCCATTTATAAACAAATTCTTTAAAGTTTTCAGGTTATATTGTTAGACGGTAAATTCAACCCCAAATGTCTTTTAGTAAATAACTCATTTTAAGCTACTAAATAAAAAATACGAATGCAAGGCAAAGTCCTCGTTACACACCCGTTTTTGTGTCGCTGAGCTTCAGAGGAAATTTAAAACTTCAGCGGGTAATGATGGATCGGGGCGTTGCGGGTTTTGGATGTAATAATGAGAAGGCCTCATTATTATTCAGGAGTTGAGAAAGAAATGAGTTGAAAAGGGCTAATATTTAACAATTATAGTTTACGATACCGGAGTTAGTTTACAATAACTCTTTACGATACTACTTTTACGATACTGGAGTTTATTAACAAGTGAAAGTTCTGATTATTCACCAGTTTCTCTCAATTGTCGTTATTGTCTTAGAGTTTCTTCTTCCAATTGAGATATTAAAAGTCTGTAAATTTAATGGAAGAAAACGGTTTATTCAACTATTATGAAAATGTTACAATGTAACACTCTAAAATTAAAATGATCAGATTAATTTAAATACTGATCTTCAATTTTTGTCTTTACATGGACACCCTGATTAATAAGCTATGAGACAAAATTATACTAATATTGACTCGACTCTGTCCCTTTCACATCTTTAGAAAAATTGGATTCAGTATTTAAAATAAACTACTTTAAGTTAACTTGTTATAGGAACTCATTATTACCAATTATTTAGGTCAGTGTCTCGCAAACTGTGTGCCGCGAGAGATTCCAAGTGTGCCGTGAGAGATTTTCAAATTGACACTAGATATTCCAAAGATTTCATTTTGACTTGACTTGTGTTATAGACGTGCTTTAATATCGACGTGCTATCGACGTGCTTTAATAAAAATCTTTCAGATTTTATCAACTGGGTTATTGTAAGTATTTATCAAGCTTTTTCCAAATTTTGGTATTAAGTTTTAATTATTTCAATCCATAGAATGGACAAATATTTAAAACAAACACCGAGTTATGAATTAAAGAACGAGAGCAAATCTTCAAGTAAAACCAGGCTGACGACTTCAACAAAGAGCAAATATAATGACGATTATATAGAGTTTGCTTTTATTATTTTTTAGGTGTGCCGCGGAAAAAAAATTAGATTCAGTGTGCCGCGGAAAAAAATTAGATTCAATGTGCCGCAGAGTAAAAAAGTTTGCGAGACACTGATTTAGGTTGTAGATAAATTCTTATGAAGAAATGACGAAGTTCTTTAAATAGCATATTGTTTATTTTTCCATTTAGCTGAAAGGAAATTGCAATAAGATTAAACTACTCTTTCTGTTTGTTACAGGCTGCCATGCTAATCCAGCTGTTACTTTGGGTCTTGCTACCGTGGGGAAATTGCCTTGGAGGAAAGTATTACCCTACTTCATCTCCCAGTATGCCGGGGCATTTTTCTCTTCTGTCATACTTTACGGAGTCTATTACGGTAAGGTCAATCGTTCAAATGCTTGACTTACATTCTGCTTCTTTTTCTTTCATTCAAAGCCAAGATTAAAGCTCACAAATCCCTAATCTTCCTAATTCATTTCCTGAAAACGAATCTGAAGTTTTATAAGCAAATCTCAGAAAGTTTTACCGTCAGGTATACTAAGATTTTAATCTAATTAGATATATATAGAGGAAAAATTGTCATTAGCCGGGTGGGATCTGAACCCAAGACCTCCTGATAACATATCAGGTGCTCTGACCACTGAGCTCGTGGGTTCAGATCCCTCCTGGAAAATGACAATTTTTTCCTCTTTATGTATCTAATAAATCACTACCAAGTTGTATCTGAGAAATTGTAAATACTTCTAATTGATGCTTGAATTGAAAATAAATGCAAAACCTTAATGAAATATTAATAAATTATGTTTAATTTATTAATATTTCATCAAGTTTTTGCTAGTAAATAGTTAATAATAAGAAAACCTGTATGGCATACCAAAAAAAAAACAGAAAAAGAAATCTGCCTGATGTGTGATATGAGATCTTACGTACATTTCTAGACAAAATTAAGGTAACACTAACGAAATGTGGCATAGCATTTTTATTATACGATGTAATTAAACGAAAATTTGCCCAGAAATATATTTTCGTATAACGAGGAAATGGGTAAAAGACGAGAACCGTCAGAATGGAAATGAACGTATTTCAATGACGTCATTAAGACAAGAAAATATTATGCATCTCAGAAGTTGACTTCGGATGCTCCAAAATATGCACATACACGTCAGTGCGTATTATAATCCTCTCTGATGGTCAAAGAGATCTCGCACACTGATCAGATTTTGTTGCGTATTATCAAGAGATAATTATTCGCTATTGGCTGAGTGGTTAGCACGCTTGGCTACTGATCTAAGGGACCTGGGTTCGAGCCCCGGAAAAGGCATGATTGTATGTGTTGTTTTTCTGCTGAGGTCCTGCCATCCTCACAGACCTTCTACTATGGCATATAAACTGACAGGCTCCTGTCAGACCTCTGTGGCAAGCAGCTGATTGAGGGGGTATTTATTATTATTATTTATTTATTTGCGGGATTATATTCCTGAAAATCCCTCAAATGGCAAATCCGAGAATGTCAATTACATAAGAAAGAAAAAATATAGGTTTGTCTACACTTATGAGAGCACGAATTGTGAGTAATCTTTTAATTATTCATTCAAACATCAATTACATTTCTTACCTTAACAAGAAAGGTGGATCTCTATTGACTGTTTTACTGCATTCTTCATTTATGTATTGATGACACCAAATAATGCCTATTGATATTTTAATTCCATGAGAACAATTTCAATAACAGATAATGTGCCATTCCCATTGCCATTTCAAGGTACATTGATTTTGATTGTGCTTTCAGTACACATTAGTATTTTTGAGGGGTTTTTTTTTTGGAAAGAAAGATAAATAAAATTGTATTATTCAAATCACTTGACGATTCCTAACAGTCTGTTAATGTTGAAAGGCCTAAACGCAAACAAGTTGTTTAAATGGAAAAATGAAATAAAATTTATGCCCTTTACATTTCATGTTATCGCATTATATGACAAAAATAAAAAATTTCAAAATGCATCTGAATCTACATTATTCAAATAATATTTCACCTACCTAAGCATTCGGACACTTCATTGACTTTTTTTTACCTAAATAATTTTTTAAGGAAAAATGTCACTAGAGGTCGTTTAATATTTAAAGAGTTAGGAATCGGAAATATTTAACAGCAGCGTTGCTAGTCATGATATTAACCTCGAAAGTGATAACAAATAATAACAGAATATATCGTTTATTAAAATAATAGAAATTTTAGGAATTTGTGCAGTAATCCTTTCAGATTTCGTTGATTTTTGAAGAAAGGGTTTAGGATGAGTGTAATGTCTATTGCCAAATATTAATCTTTAAATATTAATCGAATACTGTTGATCATAGAGATATTTAGAGGAAAAAATACTACTGGAGATAAAATGAAGATCGGAATCAAAAATATCCGAAACTCGAATTTCTACAATATATTCATTTAATATTTGAAGAGCTGAAACAGTAGAATCTCAAAGTATGTGACTGACACTCAAGAAGATTGTTAACGTGCTCCTAGTTACGTGGTTAACGTGGTTAACGTGGCCTAGGACAATATAAAAGAATTACTGAATGGTGATTAGTACAAATTAACAGATGAAGAATTGTCGAGAGTGCGTAGGAGGACGAAGAGGAAGAACAGATCGAGCAGGCATCATGGGGCCTCATTAAATTTTTCGCTAATTCATTAAATTTAGCGAAGTCTTTGAACTCCTTAAACAACTAAGTGACAAGATGCAGGAGTACGATTCTTAGATGGAAAGGAATTTAAGGATCACTCGGGAAGAGAACAAATGTTTATTTCGGTTAAGAGAGATGTTTAAGGAACTTAAGCGCAAGAAGAGCACCATGTTCATCAAGCTCTATCACCATTTTCTTCAAGAAAGCACCAAAAACAATGTCATTTCCATCCTCTGACATCAAGCCGCATCCCACCGCATCGCCAATACAGTCTCTTGCACGAAAAAGATTATGAAATCACTGACCAAATCGCCTATTAATACTCACGTCAATCCCAATGACCCTTACCTGTTGAGGGGTTGAAAGTAAATGATCAGGATTCAAAAGATATAGTGTTCGATACAGTATTTTATCAAATTTATATGCTATGATATATGTACTTTTAACGTTCACAAATAAAGTTTATATATACACATGTTGGTCTGTAAATGGTAGCTAGGTAGTCACTGGAAGGAGAGCTATGCACGAATCCCCTGTGACGATGCATTGAACCGGCCAGACCTAGCACCTAATGTCCAACCCGCCTTCTCGTGGTGCAGACCGTTAGTACCTTTCAAAAGAGATACTCTCTTGTGGAAGTGAACGGAAGGGGAGGGCTGCCAGATTAGTGTGGCCTACTAATCTGGACAACTATGGGTACTTTTCTTTTTTTTTTTTACCCTGCTGACGAGTGGTCAACCACACATGGTCCTGGTGCTGACCATATATACCAACCTGAACGGAATTATGGCTCTGAGCTTGATTATGGATCCTGATTTTGCTGCACTGGTGGGCTTCTGTGGAGGGAAAATCTTCCGCTGTGTTTTCTGTTTGTTTGTGGGTTGACAGCCCTAAATGAATAGATTCACAGGATATGTTTATCAGCTGGTGGGTAATCCTGAGCAGAGGTCATCGTAGGCACCTGAACTCTTTGCTTCTATTGGCATCGTCAAATTCTACATTGGAGGAAGTCTTCCAATGTAGATGGCTTCAGCCTTTAGTGGTGGGGGAACGGGTCTTTGCCCCATGTCTGCGATTAGGGGGCTATTTGATATTGTCGGCATTCCCTCTCTCAATAAACATAGTTTCTTCAAATATCCCACTAACCATTTTCTCTTTATAGGTAGTTGGAATGTGAGGACTCTGCACAGAGCTTTTTCGCTTGATGTCCTCACACAAGAATTCCACCATTATAATTTAGATATTCTCGGCTTGCAAGGCACCAGATGGACAGATAAAGGTCAGATTCTTAAAAATAATCTTAAATTTCTCTTCTCAGGGAGGGACGACAATAAGCATCACCAAGGCGTGGGTCTGCTTCTCAGCAGACACGCTAGTGATGCTCTTCTAGGATATGAGAGCATTAATGAAAGGTTTCTTACAGCAAAATTTCAGACAAGCGTTAAAGACTTGAATGTTATCTGCTGTTATGCCCCCACTGAGGATGCCGATGAGGATGAGAAGGATAGGTTTTATGGACAACTTCAGGATATATTGAATTCTGTCAAGAAAGGAGATATTACCCTTGTTCTAGGTGACTTCAGTGCCAAAGTTGGTACTGACTCTGACCTTTGGGGAGGGGTGATAGGTGCTTTTGGTATTGGTAGCTGCAATGACAATGGACAACGTCTCCTACAGGTAAGTAAACTCAATGGATTCAGAATAACTAACAATTATTACAAATACCGCGACATACATAAGTACACATGAGTTTCACCCGATGGGCTGCATAAGAATAAGATTGATTATGTATTAATTAACAGCAAATGGGCTAGTTCTGTTAGGAATACCAGGTCATATAGGGGAGCTGAAATTGGATCTGACCATTACTTTGTTAAAAGTGTCTTGCAACTTAAACTTAAAAAGTGTTGTGCTATGGTTAAAAATTTTACCTTTAATACTGAAGCTCTGAAAGACCCAGTTATAGCCGAAGCTTACCATGATAGGTTACTTAGTCATTATTAGAGTGATGGCTTGCTTACTACTGAAGTTGAGGAAGAATGGGGCCATTTTAAACAGGATTTTGTTGGACACTAACAGTACTCTTTTAGGAAAAAAGGAGCAGAGGAGACAGAATTATCTGAGTGATATGGCACTTGATCTTATTTCGGAAAGAAAGAACTGCAGGAATGTCCTTAATCAATACCCTACTAGTCCTAATAGAAAGCATTACAGAGAACTTAATAAACGTGTAAAAGATCAGTTAGCTGCTGATAAGAATATTTGGCTTGATGGCTTGGCTCACAAAGCCGAGGAAGCAGTTAGACAGCACAACAGCAGAGAGCTGTACCAGAGAGTTAATATTTTGTGTGGTAGAAAACGAACAGGTATACAGGGATTGAAGGATAAACAAGGTAAGGTTATAGAAGGTGACGATTCTGTCATGGCTAGGTGGGCTGAGCATTTCAGTGATGTTCTACACAATGTGGTTAGTTCTACTCCCATTGTTTGCAATGATGATAGATGCATTGGTGGCTTTAATGTTGGCCCTATAACACAATCTGAATTTATTTTCGCTATTTCTAAACTTAAACTTCATAAATCCCCAGGGGTAGATGAAATGACTACGGAAATGCTTAGAGCTGGGAAGGTTTCAGTTACCACTTGGATGACTGAAATTCTGAATATCTTTTATGATAAAGGCATGGTTCCTAAGGATTTTACCAGAGCTATTGTTATCCCTGTTTTCAAAAAAGGTGATCGCAGTTCTTATGATAACTATGGGGTATCAGCCTACTCTCTGTTCCAGGTAAAGTTCTTTGCATGATTGTGCTTAATAGAATTAAGAATCTGGTTGACATTCAAGTGCGTGATGAGCAATGTGGATTCAGAAGTAGTAGGGGATGTGTGGATCAGATATTTTCACTTAGACAGATTCTTGAGAAATGTTTAGAGTTTCAGAAACCTTTGGTTGCTACCTTTGTTGATTTCAAAAAGGCTTTCGACTCTGTTGATCGTCATAATTTGTGGTTGATTGTGAAATCATATGGTATACCAGACAAGTTAGTTAACATAATGAAAGCTCTCTATAATAACACTGAGTCGCGTGTGAGAGTTGGTAAGGCTTCTAGCAATTGGTTTAGCCTTACTTCTTCTGTTCGACAAGGGTGCATTTTGTTTCCTTTTCTCTTTAGTTTGGTTATTGATTATGTTATGCGAAATTCACTTCAAGGGAAAGATTTTTGCCTTAAATGGACTGGAGATACGAAAATTTCTGATTTAGATTATGCTGATGATTTAGCCCTTTTGGCAAATGATGTTGATGAGATGAACTCTTTCATTCGAGCTGTTGATGAGACTGGTAGTGAGTAGGTTTGGTTATAAACAGAGAGAAAACTAAAGTGATGAAAATTGGTCAGGCAGGCTGTGATTCAGTTAATCTGAATGGTTGCAGTCTTGAGCAGGTGTCACAGTTTAATTACCTTGGAAGCTATGTAACAGATAATGGTGTTGTGCGGCATGAGATTAACAGACGAATAGGGATTGCTGCCGGGACTTTTAAGAATCTATGGAGAATGTGGAAAACTAGGCGTATGCACCTAAAGACTAAAATTAGACTGTATAATAGTTTGGTTCTTTCTAGGGTTAGTTATGGTAGTGAAACGTGGACAGTTTGTAAACATGATAACAGGAAACTAGATGCTTTTGATTCTAGATGCTTACGTAGTATTTTGGGCATTAGGTGGTTCAACTCTGTAACTAATGATGAGGTTAGGCAAAGGAGTCTGCAACCTCCTTTAAGCAGCATATTGTGCAGAGAGAGACTCCGCTGGTTTGGCCATGTTGCCCGTATGGATAATTATAGATTGGCGAATAGGGTTATGAACAGTGTGCCTAAAGGCCTCAGAAAGAAGGGGAGACCTAGGATGCGGTGGGCAGACAATGTCAAACAGGAACTTGTTAGAATTGGTGTGCAGGGGCCAGATGCAGTAGATGTAGCTCAGGATAGACTTGCTTGGAGAACTAAATTGCATGGTCTGGTTGGACCTCCGTGGCCCATGGCTGCTTGAGGATGATGATGATTATGATGATACACGTGTACATAGTTTATAGGAGTTTGCTTAGTTTTTCCTTAGTATATGTACATTAACTTTCAATAATTCACAATAATTCCAAAATTTAGTTTCGAATATAACTTTCCATTCCCATAACATGAAAGAATCTCAGTAATTAGTTTTTAATTAGCAGTAAAAATTATGATTTTTTTCTGCAAAAACAATGAAATGTAATGTAACTCTAATATTACCTTTTTAGTTTTAAAGAATTTTTTAAACAATTTACTAAAGTGTAATTCATGAAATGATGAGATGAAAAAAAATTTTGTATTTGCCATGAGTGGGATTCGAACCCATGTCTCCAGGAAACATCCCTATTATGCCAACCACTACATCAATCATTGATGGTGTAGTAGTCCATGTCTACAGGACTTATCCTGTGATTATTTACCACTAAAGTGTATTTTAAAATGGCAAGTCAATAAAATTTATTTAGGACTGCTATATTTTTTCTAAAGTTCATTTCTAACAGTATCTAACGTTTTCTGGCCTGATCATATAACCCCATTAGAAAGTCTAGCTTTAAACATACTTGAAACATTCGGTTTCAAAGAAAACAATGGCCCCTGAATATTCGCCGGGATTCCTTCAGTAGGTAACAAATTTTTTGCTAAAATCTAATAATAATCATCCAAAAGCTGCAGTAATTTGTGATATTTGAAAGAACGTGGCAATTGAAATGATGATTAATTTGTCTTATGTTCCAGCTTCCTTTGAAAGAACGTGGCAATTGAAATGATGATTAATTTGTCTTATGTTCCAGCTTCCTTTGAAAACAATTCCGTCAGTGCTTTGCCTGGGAAGATTTTTGGGTGGGTTGATTTACCTCTGAGCGGCACTTTTTTTGCACACCATGGGCTAAATGGCCAGGTTACATGGATCCCAAAGACTCAGAGAAGGTTGGGGGAGGGGACCCACTGGAACAGCTGTTGGGAGACAGATGGTAGCCTCCAATCAAGGCCATCCAGCGTGTTCTTTAACGTGCACAGGGTATGGGTCTCCCGCACACGGGGCCATGGCTTAACGTCCTATCCGACGGCCTTTCGAAGACCATCGGTGTCCCCTACTGACCGTGGGCAGGGCGGGGAATTTTGCGGAGATAAATCTCAACGCTGACCGAGCTGGGACTCGAACCTGGGAACTACAGATTCCAAGTCTGGCTCGCTACCGACTGAGCCCCCCGCCCCCCTGTGAAGATTAGTAGACGAAATTACCGTGCAGAAAAGCTCTTATGTTTGCTCTTGGCATTGCCTATTTTAAAGCCAAATAAATTCATTTTAATAAAATAGCATTTAATAGTTGCATGGCCAATTTACCTGTTGATTTTCTTTTCCCCATTTTGTGCCATATTTGTATTATTTGTATTCTTTTTATTTTGATTTTCTACTACTACAACTTCTTTCCTACAAGCATTTTGCCAACAATTCCAAATATCCTGTTTACCCCACGTGTATGTTCTGAAAATGAATATCTGAATTAAATATTTCTCAGCTTTTATTATTACCAATATTAACATTCAGTTCAGTATTGAAGATATGTAAGCGATATTTTCAAGAGCAACATTTATTATACTAAGAAATATATACAATAATTGCGAAAATAAGAATAATTTTCACTGAAACTTCTGGAGACATTTATTTCAGTAAACGGATTCATTTAACACTTTATTATTGTTAAGTTTAATTTATGTCAGGTAAATATTTACTACTCGGAAATCTGATGTTAAATATTATAGCTTCCATAGCTATTTAAATAATTGAATGAATATTGCTGAAATTGGGAAAGATTTCATTTAGACGTTTTCTTCAGTTCTTTTTTTTTCCGTATTATATATAATTCTTTTAATGATTTGATGGGATTTTGTGCCTTAGCTTAGGCGACAGAGTGAAGCTTTAAACCAGGGGAGGTCACTCTTTCTACCTGGCGAGATATTTTTCAATAAATGAGTCAATCGGCCAGAGCATTAATGCATTATTCCAATTAGCAAATATAAAACATTAGAAACGATAATTTATTCACATGGTTATTATTAAGCCATTTATTTATTTATTATTAAGCCATTATATATTAAGCAATTGAATTGAATTTTGCAGTCACTATTGAAATTAATAGAATTTACAAACATACTGCTGCGAATGCCATTTACAAACCACGTGAAAATGTTAATCGTCATCTTATTGAATCTTTGGCCCGACCAATTAGCTTTTCGGTACATAATTTGCACTGTCACCGTCTAATCCGACTGCGAAAAACATAATCAACAATGCAAATACTTATGCAGGTTAATACAGGTCACCCCTGTTTAACACGGATTCGTGGATCCAGGAGTTTTTTTTTTAGTAAAAATTCTTTAAAAAATCTTATTATCGTGTACATATATAAATATTTAGTGCATCTAGCCACCCTTGTTGTTGTGATATCTGCAAATTCTGGAATCGTACAGTGATGAATTCTCTTTCATATGAATCCGTCTGCCGCGTTGTAAAAAAAGAAGTCGCCAAAAAAATACAGATATAAAGTCACAGAGGAAGTGAATCAGCTGAGTGTGGAATCCTACATTAAATAATTCTCGTTTCGTCTGATTCCGTTTGTGACTATCTTTTCTTGACATGAGATCCACAGAAACTAAATAATCCAATTATTTGCTTACAGGATTAGCAACACTAGTTACATGCAAAGCACGCCATGCTGGTTTCTTTCCTTACAAAGAAATAAAAGGGAAAATTAACTAATCGATCATATATGTACACATTTATATAACCATTTATGTATTCATCTAATTTTTAATATAAACTGTGAGTTATAAATATTTTTGTTGAAATGAAACATCATGATAATACAAAGAAAAAAAAGGAAAAAAAATCAATAAGATATGCAAAAAATAAGCAAATAAAAATACTCCCGTTTAACTCAGGTCTGCCCTGAACGCATCTCCCGCGTTAAATGGGAATTACCTCTACAAATAAATGCAAATTATGCAGGGATTAATTTTAACAAACTCCAGTTCTCATCATCACAAAGAAATTTTGTCTCTCAAAAGTTTGACCCTAAGTACGTGGCACACTTATGAATCCTGTTCAAGTAACAAGAGCATGAGCAGGTTTTTAAAGTAATCGCTTCCTTATCCTTGAAAGTGGTTCCTCTAGGCCTAGGTCAATGGGAAGCTTCTGCATCCAGACACCGCGGAAGTTGCTAAACTGCTTTGCAATGACCTGAAATGGTCCAAGTTAAATGCCTCGGAGATAGCTTTCGGGAAAAAAAATCAACAATTGGTAAAAAAAAAAACTGATAAATGAAACCAGGGCTATTTTCGTGCTTGATGATTTTCCAGATTATTCAAATAATAAGACAAGAAAATATTTTCATCTTCAAAGAGGTCAAAGTGAAAAAAAGAAACGCAAACTAGCGTTTGTTTATCGTTTTTACGTGTACAAATGAGTTTAGAAAACAAAATTAACGTTCGTTTTACTCCAGTGAACTGGGACTTGAGAAATTTTCCTATTTTTATTTTCTGGCAATATATCGTACATAAAATACAGGGAATAGGCACCGAAAGAATTAAAAGCGTTTCTTTTAGGCAATATAGAAATGATTCATCGCTGTTAAGACTTTTGATTACGTTTCGAAACAACGATTGTAATTACAGTAAAACATATCATGACAGTAAGAGGATTAACACAGAGCAGTTCATAATCCCTTTGAATTGAATTCTCTTTCTTTTCTTAACAATTTCTGTAAGCTTCGTGGAATATTTTCCTCTAATTCCGAGTGTCAAACATAAGGCCCACAAGATTGTTTTCGGACCCAGATAATTTTTTTAATATTGATAGCACACGCCCTTGGATTTGTCAACGAAGAATTCGGGAAAAGAAACTTCAAACTTAAATTTACGAAAGCCTTAGCAACGATTACTATTTTAAATCTCTATGTAATAGCGATAGTCATCGTCTGATTGTGAACCGATGAACAAGGTTGCATATTTGTTTGTAACCAGGATGCACCAAAATTTTCTCACTTGACACAACACAATACCTTTAATTGGTAAAGATTTTGTTTGATTTCTGATAATTTTTCTGAACCCCATAACTTCCCAAATAGTTTATGGCCCTATGCCAAATTTTATATACGGTTATCGTCTAAGGCACTTTGTATTGCGTTGAATTTCAAATCTATACTTAAAACTGAAGCTGGGTTCGAATCTTTTATAAAAAAAACATTTTGTACAGACGTATAAAATTATTTTTTTCTACGTCATTTTTTTTAAAATCGAATGTACACGTTTGCTTAGTAATGCAACAATTTCAATAACAGCTCTTTTTCCTTTTTTTTTATTTACAAATTCTAGTTGTTTTCTAATAATGATATGAAAGTAGTGTTTACGATGAGACATTTTCATATGCATTGAATCAATTTTTTCTTTATTTTGAGTAACAATTGAATTCATGGCTATCTTGGAATGAGTATTTAAATTTTATTGTAAGATAAACTTAAGACAAAACTTCACTTGTGAACAAACAATTCCAATTTCTTCCAATGACCGAAACATTTTCTCATCAAATTTTCTTCAATTTCAATTTTCAATTGAGAAACACACGAGTGACTGTTTCTTTTGTTCTACATCTATAACAGTTAAAGGACTCAGTTCTGTTCATATCTTGCATTTGATTATTCAGTCTTGTGATCCCTATTCTGAGTCTGGTAATGGTTATTATATTCTTTTTAACCAGTCCGAAATCTTGAAATGTGTCACTGGTCTGACGAATCACACTTCTATGATTGAGATTTAAAGTATAATTAACTTTAAAATAATGCAAAAATTTATTTTTAAAATTTACTCATTTTTGCTTTTAAAATAAACATAAATCTAGGAATATTGAGCCAATTTTTATGCAATAATGCTTTATTGGCTCTTTTGTCAACAATTTCGTTTCCTCCAACGTCGACGTGGCCCGGAAATCACTCCAGGTTGAGCTCAGTGCCATTTTTTGTCATTTTATTCTCCAACTGTAAAATACTATAAAGAAGCTCATTGTTGCTAGATCTTCCCGAGTCGTCTTTAAAAAATGAATAACTGATCGGCAAACAGAAAAAATAACAACTTCATCACAAGTTAGATAAAATGCCTATTACTCTTATATTAATCAATCTTACTTTTTGGTAAAGCAACTAACATTGATCTTATTTTCAGAATCGATCGTGAACTTTGACGGCGGAAGTCGAGAAGTGCCTCCCCATGCTTCAGCTACTGCTCAAATCTTTGCCACTTACCTTCCTCCTCACGTGAGCATCGTGACGGCCATCGGAGATCAGGTAACTTTCAAAACTTCATTTCGATATCATCATCATCATCCTCAAGCAGCCATGGGCTACGGAGGTCCAACCAGACCGTGCAATTTAGTTCTCCAAGCAAGTCTATCCTGAGCTACATCTACTGCATCTGGCCATTCCACACCAATTCTAACATGGTCCTGTTTGACATTGTCTGTCCACCGCATCCTAGGTCTCCCCTTCTTTCTGAGGCCTTTAGGCACACTGTTCATAACCCTATTCGCCAATCTATAATTATTCATACGGGCAACATGGCCAAACTAACGGAGTCTCTCTCTGCACAATATGCTGCTTAAAGGAGGTTGCAAACTCCTTTGCCTAATCTCATCATCTGCAAAGTTGAACCACCTAATGCCCAAGATACTGCATAAGCATCTGCAATCAAAAGCATCTAGTTTCCTGTTATCTTGTTTACAAAGTGTCCACGTTTCACTACTTACTACGTTTTACTAACCCTAGAAAGAACCAAACTATTATACAGTCTAATTTTAGTCTTTAGGTGTATACGCCTATTTCTCCACACTCTCCATAGATTCTTAAAAGTTCCGGCAGCAATCCCTATTCGCCTGTTAATCTCATGCCGCACATCACCAGCAACTGTTACATAGCTCCAAAGATAATTAAACTGTGACACCTGCTGAAGAGTGCAGTCATTCAGGTTAACTGAATCACAGCCTGCCTGACCAATTTTCATCACTTTAATTTTCTCTCTGTTTATAACCAAACCTATTCTACTACCAGTTTCATCAACAGCTCGAATGAAAGAGTTCATCTCATCAACATCAATTGCCAAAAGGGCTAAATCATCAGCATAATCTAAATTAGAAATTTTCGTATCTCCTGCCCATTTAAGGCCAAAATCTTTCCCTTCAAGTGAATTTCGCATAATATAATCAATAACCAAACTAAAAAGAAAAAAGAAACAAAATGCACCCTTGTCGAACACCAGAAGTAATTCTAAACCAATTACAGTACTGTGCAAATTAGTTGAGACAATAGGAAAATGCAGTAACAAAGACTCAAGTAAAATATTTATTTGTTTAATAGTGTAGTTGATAGTGAATGTGACCCCCTTAGCTTTAATTGCTTCTTCCACCCTCTCAACCTTTAATGCCACTAGCTTTCCACACATCTCCTTCACTTCAGTGTCGTGGTACCACACTTTCATGATACTTTCTATCATTTTGGTTTTCGTCGTGCAATCCATCTTAGATATGCGCGCTTTAATAATGGCCCACAAATTTTCAATGGGGTTTAGATCGGGTGAATTTCCTGGCCACTCCAATACCTTCAAATGTTGCTGGGTAAAGATGCTCTTAGCAAGCTTAGAATTGTGGCATGGAGTCAGATCCTGTTGAAATACCGCATCGCCATTAGGAAACAGCTTCTGCAGTGTTGGGACCATTTTGGCCTCGAGAACGCCTATGTACTTTTTGCTGTCCATCATTCCTTCAATGGGGTGAAGCGTCTGTGGCCCGGAAGCTGTGAAACATCCCCAAAAACATGACCTTGGGTGGGTGTTTGGGGGATTGCTGGATGTGGCCGGATCGAAGAGGTTCTCCAGGCGAGCGGCGGACGAAATTTGACCTGTAGCCATGCACCTCAAAGTGGGTTTCGTCTGAACATATCACTTTTTCCCAATTCTCCACAGTCCAGTCTCGATGTTTCTTTGCCCAGGATAGCCTTTTTTGCTTCACAGCGGGTGTCAAAAGCTGCTTTTTGGAGAGGCATCGAGCCAGGCGGCTACACTCCAGAAGGCGACGACGTACAGTGGAAGCATCTATATTAACCCCATGAGACGCAATCCACCTTTAGATGTCTCCACTGGTCTTCTTCGGGTCTATGATACTAATTCTCCGAATTACACTATCATCTCTAGGGGTGGTTTTTCTTTTTCTTCCACAATGTCCTTTACGGGACGCATCCACGGACCCTGTCTCCTTATGCAGCTTCACGATGCTTGTCTCAACTACCTAATTCGCACAGTACTGTAATCAAGCCTTACTAACTCTCACACACGACTGTGTTATTATAGAGAGCTTTTATTATGTTAACTAACTTGTCTGGTATACCATATGATCACACAATCACCCACAAATTATGACGATCAACAGAGTCGAAAGCCTTTTTGAAATCAACAAAGCTAGCAACCAAAGGTTTCTGAAACTCTAAACATTTCTCAAGAATATGCCTAAGTGAAAATATCTGATCCACACATCCCCTACCACCTCTGAATCCACATTGCTCATCACGCAATTGACTGTCAACCAGATTCTTAATTCTATTAAGCACAATCATGGAAAGAACTTTACCTGGAACAGAGAGTAGGCTTATACCCGTATAGTTATCACAAGAACTGCGATCACCTTTTTTGAAAATAGGGATAACAATAGCTCTGGTAAAATCCTTAGGAACCATGCCTTTATCATAAAGATATTCATAATTTCAGTCATCCAAGTGGTAACCGAAACATTCCCAGCATTAAGCATTTCCATAGTAATTTCATCTACCCCTGGTGATTTATTTAGTTTAAGTTTAGAAACAGCCAAACTAACTTTAGACTGTTATAGGGCCAACATTAAAGTCAATAATGCATCTATCATCATTACAAACAGTGGGAGTAGAATTAATCACATTGTTTAGAACATCGCTGAAATTCTCAACCCACCAAGCCATGACAGCAACCTTCGTGCACGTACACGAAGATTGCCAGATCACTAATTTCTAAAAAAAGTTGCCAGATATTTTTTCTGAATTCTGTAATCAACCATAGTGTTCGGATATTTTTTGAGCGACTGAATGTACAATTAATGCAAACCAGTAAGCAAAACGTTTTCAGAAAATTGAGGACAAGGTAAAAAGCAGAAAGGTGATGATTACTCAAGCTGCAGCTTTAAAAAACAAGGAAATGAAAATGTAACTCAGATATGCATCTGAGTAGTTAAATATTTATATATCTGAGTAATTAATAGTCAATCTCTCCACCATCCGTCAGGCTTCATTGATTGCATCCACCTAAACCTGATGAATGACGCGAATGCTCAAATAAGGAAGCGATTTAAGGATTACAGGTGATGAAATCGCATTCAGTCAACCAAGACTGCTAAAACGGGACGTAAATGCTTTGCAGCATGTGTTCGTTAAAGAGGCATTATTTTGAAAATGACCTCGAATAATAAATAACATAGAAAAACTGCACAAGTTGCTCTGACCCTTATTATATACCTGTAGCCAAACACCGTAGCATATAACTTATTGCCCTTCAGTTAAATCTTCTGCACTCTGCATCTTCAGATTACAAGAACGATTTCCTCTACTTGACTATGCAAAAGTCATCCTACTGTTCGAGTTTAATCCGGATGAGCTCTGAAAATGCTTCAAGGTCAAATCAAAGGAGCAATTATGCAACTTTATTGCTCTACCGAGATCATTAGGAGCATGATAAAAAGAGCATTCAAAATATCGACTGATATGGTTATACTTACGACACATACCTAGATGAGTAAATTTTATTTCTTAATCTGAAAATTAATTGCTTTATCCCTTTTAATGAAGTAGATGTCAAACTTTTCCGGGTAAAAAATATGCATCCATAAATTCTCGAAATGTTTTGTCTGAATACTAAAACTTTCGAACATACTGACCTTCATAAAAGTATGAATATTCCATAGATTAAATCAGTTGCACATCTAGGATCAATTTTTTTTAGGGAAGGGAGCCACAGGTACATAACACTGTAGCAAACATTCAATTTGGAGAAAGGCATTTTTAATGTTACAATTATTACTGTTAAAAAAGTCAGAAATCAGTAGCTTTTACAAATACTTGCAAACAGGAGCATTTACAAAATGAAGCTAATATGAATGTTTTTTCACATTTCTTCAGGATTTATCATTGGCTTGGTCATCAATAACAGCAATATCTTTATACATAAAGAAAAAGGGCCGATAGCACCAACCGTGATTCCCATATCCGTCGAAAACACTTGATTCCATAAGAGTTGAAAACCTATCCTCCACTGTAACAATGGAGATGGGAAACAAAGTTAATTATGCCGAGAAAAACATAAAAAATCCCCTCAAGCAGATGCTTGCCACTGAAATCTACCAGGAACATGTCAATTTAATACGCAATGGAGAAGATTTGTGAAAAAGGCGAGACCTCAGCAGAAAACAACACAAAAACATCCATGGCTTACGTAGGGCTCGCACCCAGGTCCCTTTGATCAGGATCCTAGCGCACTAACCACCCGACCACAGGACTCCTATAAATTGGGACACGGATTTTTTTTTTACTACATCCCACGTATTTTTTTGGATACAGATTAAGTGAATGTGAAGGCCGGACACCGAAAATATATTTCTTACTGAAATAAAATACCCTCTGCCCATGGCTTATATGTATCTCTAGAGTCAAGATTACCTTTCAATTGTATGGTAATACATTACCGTCTTTCGTATATACGGTAATTGTCATAAAGAATAACTTATAATTCTTCTTTGCAAATATGGGTTGGGTTGTTTTACCTCTGAGCGGCACTTTTTTGCACACCATGGGCTAAATGACCAGGTCACATGGACCCCGAAGGCTCAGAGAAGGTTGGGGGAGGGGACCCACTGGAACAGCTGGTAGGACACGGGAGACAGATGGTAGCCTCCCGTCAAGGCCATCCAACGTGTTCTTTAACGTGCACTGGGTATGGCTTTCCCGCACACGGGGCCACGGCTTAACGTCCCATCCAATGGACGGCGGCCTTTCCAAGACCATCGGTGTCCCCTACTGATCGTGGGAGGGGCGGAGAATTTTGCGGAGATAACTCTCAACGCTGAACCAGCTGTGACTCGAATCTGGGAACTACAGATTACGAACCTAGC
This sequence comes from Ryuthela nishihirai, assembly GCA_038380435.1. Lineage (NCBI taxonomy): Eukaryota > Metazoa > Arthropoda > Arachnida > Araneae > Heptathelidae > Ryuthela > Ryuthela nishihirai. The sequence continues at coordinate 38,410,917 of JAWZYU010000011.1, read as the reverse complement.
GCGCTACCGACTGAGCCACTCCCGCCCCTTCGTAGCAGAAGAGGATCCACTGTACAGCTGTCAGAATATAGACGGAAGCCTCCCGTCAAGGCCATTCAGTGTTTCCTTTAATGTCCTCACAGATTATGTCTCATCCGCACAAGGAGCCACGGTTTAACATTCTTTCCGATTAACTTCCACCTTTTCAAGCCAATCAGTGCCTCCCTTTCTGACAAAGGGCAGAGTAGGAGTTAACGGAGGAAATCTCGACGGAGGCACAGTTGAGAACCGAAACTAGGAATATCACCCCCACCCCAACCCCAACTTCCAGAGAATCCCAAATATTGACGCCTTTTCTTGTTACAAATAAATCAATATCACGGGTCAAATATCTGTATGGCTATCCTTACAAGACTTACCGAAAATAAGTACTTTCGGTATTTCAAATTCTTGGTTAATAGAACTAGGGCCATATACCATTCTTATTACAAAAAGTTTCGCTAGCATTAGACGAAATGGTCTCGCCGGTAGTGTGTTTGATGTTCCATCTGTACAACAGGAATCGTCTATGAGATCGGAAATCATTCCTCTTTCGCATGAATAAACATCTATATAAGGTCCACACGACCTGAAGCTCATTGGAAAAAAACCTACAGCTCATAAAAAAATCAACATATTGAATGTGGCTCATTTTAGAGCATAACTAAGCAATTTTGCCACTTCACTCATTAAAATGCATGTATTATATTTATGTATATATTTAATTTAAAGAAATATATGTTAAATATATATATATATTAATTCATTGCCCAATAAGAATGTATTTTTTCACTTTTAAGTGAAAAAGTTTTCCTGCGGCTCTTTTAGAATATAATTTTTTTCATAGTGGCTCTTCATTAAGTTTGGGTTGGATGAACGGACCCAATTAAGAATATTTAAGATATTCTGTTTCTACTTTCGTTTCCTTTGTATTGCAGAAATAATTCTACAGAAATGTAATAAAATCGAATCCAATGTTTCGATTTCAGATTTCTTTGACACACAAAACATTGATTCAGTACTAAGCATTAAGAATGGTGGCAATGAAGTAATAAAAACCGATTCCAATACCTGCGTTTGAAGTTTTATTGATCCAAATAATACCGTGTATCAAGTATAGGTTCACCAGACCCTTATTTCACTGTTGAAGCATAAAAAGCCCAAATGAAGCATGTTAAATGTATGACTGTTGATTCTTTACTAGAGACAAGTCTCAGGAATTTTCCCTGATCATAAATATCTTTGTATTAGTCTACAGTTAACTGCCGATGATTTCTACATCAATCGAAGTCGAAAATATTTTCGAAGCTTAGAGAAGATTGTCGGTTTTTGGATCAGATATTAATCACCGAATTCTAGATTTCTTATTAAGCTGTTATAAAAAGAATGCACCCAGCTGGCGAATACTCAAATAAGGCCATTTCGATTTCAAAAATCAGTCGTTTTCTTATTTAAGACAGAGTATATTAACAAATGATTTATAATGTGTAAACAAACGATTTGGAAAGTTTCAAAGCAAACTCAACAGAAGCTTCAAATAATTTATTTTAGCTACGATGTGTATAATATCTGTTTATGTAGGTGATCTAGAGGCATTTCCTACCGTTGACATTTTATCTAGTTGAAAGGTAAAATCATTTTTATCAAAGTACTAAGATTAGTTACAGAATGGAATAATAAATGTTCAACATTTGACTCAAAGCTGACTCCCCAAAGTAAGGCACCTAAAAGTCAACATTTCATTTTCATTTAAAAGCAGCGGATTAAAAACAAAGATAAGCAGAAATTCAAAATCTTGTCATCTTCAATTAATCTTTTTTTAATCAGATACACTACAGGAAAAAAATTGCAATACCTGGAAGGATTACTGGCATTTTATTGAAACGCAGGTAGCTGTTAGCATACTGCTAACAGCTGTGTGATTGATTACATTATCAAAAAAAATATGGAAAATTACCATTCTACCTACAAAATAAAGTGGCATGATTAGTATGATGTTGAACCGCCCCGCGCAGCAATGCATTCATGGACACAGCAGGGAAGGCTATCGTACAGCTCTATAATGTCCTCCTGAGGGATAGAACGCCAAATAGAGAGAAGTCACTGTTCCATTTCAGCGACAGTGGTTGTCGCACCTCTTCAGCAGCTTAGAACAATTTCTACAACCAGGAAGCTTTGGTTGCCTTTATCTGTGTTTAACTGATCTGCACCTGTGACGTCAGCTCTCGCTTGTGCAATCGTTTCGATCGTCCTGCAAACCTAATTATTTCCATGCATTTCCATATACTACCGTCTCCCTAAATTTCGTCACATTTGCATAACTTCTTGCAAGAGTTGCATTTTTAATTTCCTGTAGTGTAATAACAGATCCCACCAGGCTAATAACAATTTTTCCCTCTATCTTTATTCAACATGTCATCAACAGGTGCATAACTGTTATTTCCTATTACTCCAATATGTATGTGCATCTCTATTCTCTAGAAACCTTACCTGTGTTAAAAAAAGCACAATTCTTTTACCTTCCAGATTGTCTCTACCATGCTCCTGATGATGGCCATCGTCGCCATCACAGATCCCAACAACATGGCCATCAGCAAGGGCACTTACCCTCTCATCATCGGTTTTTCTCTCTCAGCCATCATGTTCGCCTTCCCTTACAACTGTGGAGCACCTCTTAATCCTGCACGTGATCTCAGCCCAAGAATCTTCACTGCCATTGCTGGATGGGGCAAAGGAGTTTTCAGGTGAGGAGATGCCTAAAGGATATTTTCCCCCTCATTCCTTTAATCCTTAGATAATTTTTAACTCAGATAAAGTATTTACGTATCTCTTTCTTGTGTCTCATCAAATCAGCTTATAAGCAGTTTTATAATCTATTTATCTGCTTCCCATTGCTTTTCGCTTCTCATTTTTTTGGGGGGGAGGGGGAGTCAACTGTCTTGACAAATCTACATACAGACAAAGTTTATCGGTTTGTGGATTTGACAAGACAGTTGTCTCCCCTAACCTTCCTATCCCGGAGACTGATCATAACGATTTATGCTTCAAGTGAAAAATTGTGACATGGAGAGCGTCATAGCTATAAAAATTGACCCTTTTTTGTCGCCCACCCCTCTAATAAAAGGAATTTTAAAATGTTTTTACACTATACTTTTTAACCAAAGAGTCGATCACAACCTATGGGCTTGGAAAGGCCGCCATACGTCAAATGAAACGTTACGCCGTGGCTCGGTGTGCAGGAAAGCTACACCTGTGCACGTTAAAGAACACTCTGAACTTAACAGGAGGCTTCCATTTGTCTCCTAATGGCTGTCCAGTGGATCCCTTTCCCCTACCTTCACTAAGCCCTTGGGATCCTTGTGACCTGATCATTTAGCTCATTGGGTGCAAGAAAAGTGCCTCTCAGAGGCAAAACAACCCAAGCCCATAGCCATTTCTGGGCAAAAGTCGGACTATGTCCGACTTTTGCTCTGAAGATGATTGGATCGAGCGACTGCTAAGAAGACAGATTCTAGAAAGTCCTTCGAAAGAGAAGGAGCATTTCTCATTGTTCGAGAGATTGGATATCCTGTTTATATCGAAGGATTAGATCTGTGTAAGAGACCAGGAGTTTGATCTCAGGAGTCAGTATGGGATGTGACCCGAGTTATTAATAGGGTGACTAGCTGGAGCAGAACGTCATTTTATCTTTGTTTTCGTTAAGCTGTGAAGTCAACGATTTAACTCTTTCTGTGTACAAGTGATACATTTCAGCAACAAGATTGAAATCGGATGGTTAATATAAAACAGGCGTGTCCAACTCGCGGCCCACAAAATCGTAAAGTTTACGCGTTTACGACATAAGCTTTCAACATGATTATGTGATTTTCATCGAGTTTTTGATATCCCACTAGTTTTATGTTACCCTTTTTTAATTTTATAATAAAAACATAAGAAAATAAATGAAGTTTTATTATTCATATACATTAATTATATTATATATTATATATGCTGCCCAAAACAATTCATCTTCACTCAGTGTGGCCCAGGGAAGTTAAATCTTCACTCAATATGGCCCAGGGAAGTTAAATCTTCACTCAATGTGGCCCAGGGAAGTTAAATCTTCACTCAATGTGACCCGAGAAGTCAAAAGGTTGGACACGCCTGATATAAAGAATGTTAATCGAAATGGAATAAATTGGTTATTTGTTAAGTAGATTATTCAATATTCACAAGTAACTGATTTTATTGATTCATCACCGGGAAGTAACCCTAACACAAGTTCATCATTGAGTCCCACATTGCGGACATGAATTTTGGTTCTACTCATAAGAATTGGATTAATAAAACGCGAACATGTAAAAGATAATAAGTTATTAATATTGCGTGTACCTTATTAAAACCTCAGTCAACAATTGCGACTAAAAATCATCAAATAACTGTGAATTAAATGGGATGTGATAAACACATTGCAAGAAATGGGATTTCACAATTTTTAAAAATTACTTAAAATTTAGCAATCGTCTTTCGTTGCATTCATAAAGTTAGAATTAAGTAAACCAAACTTTACTAACTTTAATTGCATCATCATCCTCCTCAAGCATCCATGGGCTATGCAGTCCAACCAGACCGTGCAATTTAGTTCTCCAAGAATATCTGCCCTGAGCTACATCTGCTGCATCTGACCACTGCACACCAATTCTAATAAGGTCCTGTTTGACATTGTCTGTCCACCTCATCCTTGGTCTCCCCCTCTTTCTGAGGCCTTTAGGCACACTGTTCATAACCCTATTCGCCAATCTATAATTATCCACACGGACAACATGGCCAAACCAACAGAGTCTCTCTCTGCACAATATGTTGCTTAAAGGAGGTTGCCGATTCCTTTGCCTAACCTCATCATTAGTTACAAAGTTGAACCACCTAATGCCCAAGATACTGCATAAGCATCTGCAATCAAAAGCATCTAGTTTCTTGTTATCTTGTTTACAAAGTGTCCACGTTTCACTACCATAACTAACCCTAGAAAGAACCAAATTATAACAGTCTAATTTTAGTCTTTAGGTGTATACGCATATTTCTCCACACTCTTCATAGATTCTTGAAAGTCCCGGCAGCAATCCCTATCCGTCTGTTAATCTCATGCCGCACAACACCATTATCAGTTACATAACTCCCAAGATAATTAAATTGTGACACCTGTTCAAGATTGCAACCATTCAGATTAACTGAATCACAGCCTACCTGACCAATTTTCATCATTTTAGTTTTCTCTCTGTTTATAACCAAACCTACTCTAGTACCAGTTTCATCAACAGCTCGAATGAAAGAGTTCATCTAATCAACATCATTTGCCAAAAGGGCTAAATCATCAGCATAATCTAAATCAGAAATTTTCGTATCTCCAGTCCATTTAAGGCCAAAATCTTTCCCTTGAAATGAATTTCACATAATATAATCAATAACCAAACTAAAGAGAAAAGGAAACAAAATGCACCCTTGTCGAACACCAGAAAAAATTCTAAACCAATTGCTACAAGACTTACCAATTCTCACACACGACTCAGTGTTATTATAGAGCGCTTTCATTATGTTAACTAACTTATCAGGTATACCATATGATCTCACAATCAACCACAAATTATGACGATCAACAGAGTCGAAAGTCTTTTTGATATCAACAAAGCTAGCAACCAAAGGTTTCTGACACTCTAAACATTTTTCAAGAATCTGCCTAAGTGAAAATATCTGATCCACACATCCCCTACCACCTCTGAACCCACATTGCTCATCACACAATTGACTGTCAACCAGATTCTTAATTCTATGAAGCACAATCATGGAAGAACTTTACCTGGAACAGAGAGTAGGCTGATACCCCTATAGTTATCACAAGAACTGCGATCACCTTTTTTGAAAATAGGGATAACAATAGCTCTGGTAAAATCCTTAGGAACCATGCCTTTATCATATAAGATATTCAGAATTTCAGTCATCCAAGTGGTAACAGAAACATTCCCAGCTCTAAGCATTTCCGTAGTAATTTCATCTACCCCTGGGGATTTATGAAGTTTAAGTTTAGAAACAGCCAAAATAACTTCAGATTGTGTTATAGGGCCAACATTAAAGCCACCAATGCATCTATCATCATTGCAAACAATGGGAGTAGAACTAACCACATGTTTAGAACATCACTTAAATACTCAGCCCACCTAGCCATGACAGAATCCTCACCTTCTATAACCTTACCTTGTTTATCCTTCAATCCCTGTATACCTGTCCTTTTCTTCCCACAAAAAACATTAATTATCTGGTACAGCTCTCTGCTGTTGTGCTGTCTAACTGCTTTCTCGGCTTTGTCAGCCAAACCATCAAGCCAAAGATTCTTATCAGCAGCTAACTGATCCTTGACACGTTTATTAAGCTCTCTGTAATGCTTTCTATTAGGACTAGTAAGGTATTGATTAAGGACATTCCTGCAGTTCTTTCTTTCTGAAATAAGCTCAAGTGCCTTATCACTCAAATAATTCTGCCTCCTCTGTTCTTTTTTTCCTAATAGTGTACTGTTAGTTTCCAAAAAATCCTGTTTAAAATGGTCCCATTCTTCCTCAACTGCAATAGTAAGTAAATCATGATTGTCATAATGACTAAGTAACCTATCATGGTAAGCTTCATCTATAATTGGGTCTTTCAGAGCTTCAGAACAAAGGTAAATTTTTTAACCTTAGCACAACACTTCTTAAGTTTAAGTTGCATGACATTTTTAACAAGTTAATGGTCAGATCCAATTTCAGCTCCCCTATATGACCTGGTATTATTAGACAGAACTAACCGATTTGCTGTTAATATGCAATCTATCAATTCTTATGCAGCCCATCTGGTGAAAACCATGTGTACTTATGTATGTCGCGGTGTTTGTAATAAGTGTTAGTAATAAGTGTACAAGTGCTATATTTATTTTTCTAATTGAAAACAAATCTCTTTAAAAACAATACTGACGCGTATCTGTTTTCATTGGCAGCTTCCGAGAGTATAAATACTTCTGGGTGCCAGTGCTTGGACCTCACATAGGGGCTGTTCTTGGTGCATGGGCATACCGACTGCTGATCGAGCAGCACTGGCCAGTGGACAGCTACGATTTCGCCATCCCCACAGAAGTCAAGACAAATGGAGAGTTCAAGAAGAAAGACGATATGCCTTTCGGTGATAAAAAACGTTAGTGAACTTGAAATCTTCAATTCTAAGAGTACATTACTTCTATTCTAATGCATTTTAGTAGTGTCTTTATAATGTATATTATTTTAATTCGCTTGTTAAGGAAATTGCTAGCGCTTAGCTTTTAAATGTTTTTTTTTTACATCTGATGATGTAAAAAAATGTATATTGAATGCGTAGATTTGAATCATGATATTCATATATTATTTTCTTTCCGTTTTCGTTTCAAAATGATTTTCTATTATTATAGAGTGAAACACGGCGTAGTCACCAGGCTTTGTACCTGAAATTCTCAATTTCAGCCCAGCAGTCGACGAACTTTTCTACTCAGGCCACAAGCGTTGCCCTTCCTCTGAGAAAGGGAATGCCTTTTAGCTTCAAATGCCCTTTGTTCTCTCTCTTCTTTCGTTTTCTATTCGTCTTTCTTTCTACTTTTTTTGTCTTCAGTCTGCTTATCTGAATGCTTGTTGATATCACATTGGCACTTTTTCTATCACATTTTCCATCTCTTTCTATATATTTCCCTCCACTTCTCTTTATCATCTGACTTCATCTACTTCTCTCTTATTATTTGATTCATTAATCCTTTTCCTTCCTATTTGACCTTCTTACCTGTGGATCCTTACTACATCCCTTTTATATGGATCTTACATTTTATTTGATTTTTCTCCCGATATTTCTATTGTAAATTTTTTACCTCTCGATTATCCTATTCGACTTTTTCGCCTCTTTACTTTCTCTACAAAAAAATCGTCAAACTTGGACCACCTGCGGACTCAATTGTTCTTTAATTCCTCTTTCTTCCTATTTCACTTCATCTATGATATTTCTCTTTTACTCCTTCCCTCTTTTCCTATATATGAATTTCTTTAGCTCACGATTTTTCTTTGTCTTTCTTTGCCTCTTCCTTCCTCTTCAACTTCCCTCGTAATCTGTAGTTCCCAGGTTCGAGTCCCAGCTGGGTCAGCGTTGAGATTTATCTCGGCATAACTCCCCGCCCTGCCCACGGTCAGTAGGGGACACCGATGGACTTGGAAAGGCCGCCGTCCGTCGGATGGGACTTTAAGCCGTGGCCCCGTGTGCGGGAGAGCCATACCCTGTGCACGTTAAAGAACACGCTGGATGGCCTTGACGGGAGACTACCATCTGTCTCCCAGCAGCTGTTCCAGTGGGTCCCCTCCCCCAACCTTCTCTGAGCCTTCGGGGTCCATGTGACCTGGCCATTTAGCCCATGGTGCGCAAAAAAGTGCCGCTCAGAGGTAAAACAACCCAACCCAAATCTTCAACTTCCTCTGCACCTCTCTCCTTCCTCTTGAATTTTTCATTTGTTAATCGATCTTTTTATTTCAATATTTTCTCACTTCTTCTGTTTCTTTCTATTTGTCTTTCTCTTTCTTCAGTGAATTCTATTAATTTTATTCAGTGAATTTCTATTTGTCTCTTTTTATTTTTCAATTTGTCTTTTTATTTGTCAGTCATTTCTTGTAATTCAGTTACTTTTAAACAAAATGCTATCCTAACAATCTTTAATCTGTTTCAGGAGCCACAGCCCTGGATGTGAGCAAGGTGGAAGACTAACTGAAGGACATGATATTCTGAAGGTTACTGCTTTGACCAAAGGGTCAGTGATGTTTGCTCTTCATCTCGTGTGGTTGGTGGATTATTTTCCCACCGCCATCATCTCATCTTTTAATGTCCGGAAAAGGACGTCAACTCGACCAAATTATTATTCATATCCACAACGTGGATGGGAAGATACACTCTGTAAATTCGGGCTCGTGCAAATGGGATGCTCAAAGCATCGTGCTTAACCAGTGAGCTTTGACATTTTAAATAATCGTGATTTGTCGTGATCGTACGCCAATCCATTCACACCATTCCGTAGTTTGCAATATCACTCTTTGGGTTCATTTGATTTCCATTGTCACCTTTTCAGACACGCGTATGCTGCATATGTAATGAGAGACAATCGATTGGTGAAGAGAACATTTCACAAAATGAAAAATGACGTAAATATCACAATCGTTAAACAGTTTAACGTTTCTAAATTTTGTTTTTCGCAGTTGTTTTCTAATAAATATAGTTTAATTTCTAATATGTAACGAAGCAAAGAAGCTTGAAAAAGTCTTTCAAAAGTTGGCATTAAAATGTGAAAGGAGTGTCTTGTTCAATTGTTATTATTTAAATTATTAAATATTTAACTTAATCACACAAAACGAATTTGCTCTTTCATTACATAAGTAATATATGAAAGCATATTTTGCAGCATGATATCTATTTTGTTTCCAGATAAATATTTGTGAATATATGTAATTTGAATAAAATATTATCAATAAACAACTTTTGTTTTGGAGTTATTTACTGGAAAAGTACGGAGAGAGAATAACATTCCGTTGCATATTATTCAACTGAAAGCAACTTGCTTTAATTTCCGTTCTTTTGTTTCATTTTCACCCTTAGTACATTATATTCTTATGCAAATCTCGATTTCTGATAGCTTAGCCGATAAAGCAGTCCCGTCCAACCCAAACTTAGCAGACAACTGTGACCAAACAAAATAAAATGTAAGATCTAAGTTTTTCAAACTTAGCAGAAAAAATTCTCTACTTAAAATAAGAACATACATTTCTAATGAGTAATAAAAAAACATATTTTTAAAGGATCAAGAAAGTATTTCCATTAAAAAAATATACATTTTTAATGAGTACTGTGAATTGGCAAAATCGTTTAGTCATTGAAATAATACCAAATTACAGATATGCACTTATTGGTGATATACATTGAATAACTATAGAGGAAAATTTGTCACTAGCCGGGTGGGATCTGAATCCATGACCTCCTGATAGGATGTCAGGTGCTCTGGCCAGTGAGCTTCCGGCCGCCGAACATTCTTCTCTGTTGGTGGCTTTGATAATGGTGTAATGCTTAAAGCCACCAATAGAGTATGATTTTTAGGCTGCCGGCAACTCAGTGGTTTTGAGAAGTCTCTCAAAAAACAGTCAAAAAAGCAGGTGAACGGGCTTATATTTAACATAGACTACAATTGTTTAATATGGTCAACAACATTTTACCAGTGGTGAACATCACTGAACTAGGGCGATAGCACAGTGGATCCCCTATCAGAGGATTGCTCCAAATGAGAAATTGTTACTGCAGGAAAAAAGATACGGATTTACCGTTTTCTGGAAAACAAACTGCCACCTAATTGCTGCAAGAGCAAAGCATTTGTACGGGTTTTAACATGAATAAACCGAGGCCTTTCAAATAAGGGGATAATTTTCTAAAAGAAACGCAGAGAGCAGAACAAAGAATCATTACGACACCTACTGCTATAGTCAACATTGCCTACTGCTGTCAAACATTGCGTCGTCTTTCTTGCTGAGGATTCGCCTTCCTCACAGACCATCTCTATGGCAATATAAACTGACGGGCTCTCCTGTCAGACCTCTCTGACAATCGAAGTTTTGAATTTATATTTTTGTGTCATTACTAATATTTACATTTTTTGGAATATTGTTAAAATTATAAGGGTTTTTCTGATTTCTTCCAAGGACAATTCGCACTGAATTCGACTAATAGTAATTCATCATATACTGTCAGCAGGGGATGGGGGGAGGAAACAGATTGAGAATGGAAGTAAGAATATAAATAGCAACTGAGCGAAGAATGTTCTCAGGTTCTCATGGTTCACATAGAATGAATGAAGCATTCTATGTGCACCATGTTTTCAAAATACAAGCAGCATAAAAGGAGTCGGTGGAGCTCACTTGGTATACATATATAGAGTCCATAATATGAAAAGAAATACCCTCCATTGCAATTTTCAAAAAATTTCGTAATAGTTCAAAATTACGCAAAATCTCGTGGAAAAACTATTACCGAAAGGTGTTGCAATAGGTATGTGAATGGTACATGACCAAAAGATGCTGCAAGAGGTACAGTCGCTCAAAAAATATCCGAACACTAGGTTGATTACAGAATTCATAAAAATATCTGGCAACGATTTTTTTTAGAAATTAGTGATCTGGCAACCTTCGTGTTACGTAACACGGAGGTTGCCAGATCACTAATTTCTAAAAAAAATCGTTGCCAGATATTTTTTATAAATTCTGCAATCAACCATAATGTTCGGATATTTTTTGAGCGACTGTACATGAATGAATGCTCCGCCCATGTGCATAATATCACCTTATCTTGATAAATGCTCTTGAATTATCGCTGCATCATTCGATATTTGGATAGCATTCTCTTCATCGAAAGGTTATATTCCGTTACCCAATGAAACATAGACATTTACCGGAAAGTTTGAGATGAACGACGATTGAGCGAATTAAACGAAGATAATCACAAATAGAGATCGCGAGATGGCTAAGAGTGAGGCCTTCTGCAGTCAACAGGTTATGGCAATGGTTTCGATGAACAAATTGTGTTTCCAGAAAACCATCGATCATGTAGGCCAGATTGTGATACGGGAAGAAGATAAAACCTACCAGGTAAGTTGTATGCTTTAAAATGCGAAACCTAAGTTAAAGGTCGGATCATTACATATCTTTTTCAAAATCTGTTTCTGTAAATAAATTCTCTTCACATATGTACTATATATTATAATATGCAACTGCATGGAGTAATGGCTGACGATCTTCCAGAAACATCATTTGTTTCTTTAAACCGTTGCCATAGCGTGTTGACTACAGACGGGTTTACACTGAGCTGTCGCGTCTCGTGATCTCTACTTGTAATTGTTCGCCTTCAATTTTCCCAGTCGCTCTCCATCTCAATCTGACCTACACCGGCTCCAATTGGATACCTTCGAAGACAACTTCTCCGAGCAGAACTTGATGCTCTCTTGATCACTCGCGCGAATCGAGACAAAAGTTTGAGCCATCCACTCTTCACTTTCCTCGCGTGATCTCTTCCGTGTCCCATGTGTGGGCCAATCATGAATCGCTCGTCATATTCCCCCACATGGGTCTCTCTGCCTAGACGAATGTTCAACTAAGTAAATATTTCCACGTGTTCCACCATTGGATGATGTAATGCCTAGTTGGACATTCGTCTAGGCAGAGATCTAGACGAGTGATCAATAAAGCAAAGAAGATTGTAAAAGTCTTTCCTATTAGATTTTAACATTCATTTTATTATTAAAAGTTCGTGGAAAGGGTTGAAAACCGAAACATTTTTCCCTAAAGTAGCCCAAACGCCTTTCATTGAAATTTAATTCTAGGGAGGTCATGGATAGTTTATTGAAACAACAGTCTAGGAAGAGTCTGAAATAAAAACAGGTCCAGAATAAAACGTATCCATCAAAACAAAAGCTGTTTCCTATTGTGCAGGTAGATGACCAGAGATGTTCCAAAATAAAAACCTTTCAAACATCCTTACAGAAAATATCTCTCTTGGTCCTCCCAAAGAAATCCTTCCCCACTCTAGAATACTACTACAACCACAAGCATCATTCCCAATACTTAGATATTGATTTCGTGTTCTTGGTTCCATCCAAATTAAAGTTATCCTTAAGGGTTTAAACGCTGACTAACCTTCATTGTTCTTACTCATTAGCTGGTTGCTGTTTATTCTGCTTCGGATTGACTCGATCTCTTCATTTCAAGAAATAATAGAAGCCTTTCAAAATCGATGAGTTTTTAGCCTGTCAACTCTCCTTTATATATTTTGAGAGAAACTAAAAATTTTACTTGATGGTTGTTTCCAATATCTTCTCTTATTAGCAACTAGAAATATATTCTTCCCTTCGATTATCCCTAAAGGTGATACCAGCTCATGATAACCAATTTAAAAAGATCTCTCGGTGGGTTGAAGTCATAGGCACACGAACTTTTGATTATCTTAGAATCCTTCATTCATTCTGAAAACGTATTCACATCCTCGCAGCTGAGAAAATAGTCGGATTCCGTTGCTCAGCATCTAAAGAGGCATCTTGAGATGCAAATGGGGTGCTCAGAAAAATCACACTAAAAGACAGGAGCATAGAAATCTTTTGTCTCCCTTTGCTTTTTATGTTATGTGATGCTGTGTTGGAGGGATAATTTCTATTTAACTGATAATCTTGCACTGAGTTCTCTCTTTCGCTAACTGATCTTACTTATTAGTTAGCGGAGAGAATCCTCATAACTAACCCAAGCTCTGACCTTGACGGAAAAGTTGTACGAATTGTGTGAATAGATTAAATACTCACTCTAATTTCATATAAACAAAACAATTGGATTTAATGGTTTGCTTCATACTTTAAGATAATATACCATCGTCACCATCACTCCGTCTTAACTAATTTAACTCTTCTAAAAGTTATCTATTGCATAAACTTATAGCATGGACAGGGGCAATCCACTTGAGCCTATGGAGAGGGAGTTTCGAACAATCTCAAGATGAGCAATCAACTTTTATAAGTATTGATCTTACTTCAGAAATGTCTTTAGAGAAAGAAAATCTGCTTTTACAGTTTGAAGAACGAATAGAACCTTTCGATTTTGTTTCCACCCAATTGAAGTAATTAGTTCGGAGGTTGGGTTGGGTTGTTTTACCTCTGAGCGGCACTTTTTTGCACACCATGGGCTAAATGGCCAGGTCACATGGACCCCGAAGGCTCAGAGAAGGTTGGGGGAGGGGACCCACTGGAACAGCTGTTGGGAGACAGATGGTAGCCTCCCGTCAAGGCCATCCAGCGTGTTCTTTAACGTGCACAGGGTATGGCTCTCCCGCACACGGGACCACGGCTTAACGTCCCATCCGACGGACGGCGCCCTTTCCAAGCCCAACGGTATCCCCTACTGACCGTGGGCAGGGCGGGGAAATTTGCGGAGATAAATCTCAACGCTGACCCAGCTGGGACTCGAACCTGGGAACTACAGATTACGAGCCTGGCGCGCTACCGACTGAGCCACCCCCGCCCCCAGTTCGGAGGTGTTTAGAGTGATCCATTCTCAGAAAATATCATTGACTACAGGCTCTGTAACCAGTGTAATTCGGATGCTGGATTGCGATACGATAGAGTTGCAGCGATCTTCAATTACAGCATTAGACTTCAATATCAGTTGCAGATCCGAGATGGTTTCAATGTGAAGGTATTCAAGTTGGAAACCACAAAATAAAATAAATATCGTATAGGTGCGTTGAGATTAAAAAACGAAATTAGTAACGATACATTTTTTGTTAAAAATAGTAAACGCTAATACTTTTCGTACTTGGAATTTCTCTGCGTCAGTAGGAGACAAGGAATAGGCTTAAAGACGGACAAAAGCGAATCAATATCAGTTAGGCGAACGAGCCAATTGGCACTGGTAAAGAGATATTCTAGTAGAAACCTTATATGTTCTTTATGAATAAACTTATTTAATATCAACTCTTATTTGTGACTAGTACTCATCTAAAGACTGATACATATTCCAATAGATGGTCCTCTGGCCTACATTAGATTACGTTCCGAAATAATGTTGACATAAATCGAGAGCGATTTTACCATAAGGGAGATTATAATAAATAAATACCCCTTCAAGCAGCTGCTTGCCACAGAGGTCTGACAGGAGCCTGTCAGTTTATATGCCACAGTAGAAGATCTGAGAGGATGGTAGGACCTCAGCAGAAAACAACACGAACATCCATGCCTTACCCGGGGCTCGAACCCAGGTCCCGTAGATCAGTAGCCAAGCGCGCTAACCACTCGGCCACGGGACGGCTAAGGGAGATTATGCTCTTGCTTTTTTATAGATAGAATTACAAATAACGTGTTGATTAACTACAAATTAAATGTAAAACGGAATAGTAGAGTAACAATTAGTATTCAACAATTGTAGAGTAACAAAAGTCTTTGTAATATTTGCCATAAAATAGAAAAATCAGGGAGGGGGGGGGGGTATTTGCACTGGAATTTTTACCCTCGGATTCATCACACGACTCTGAGTTTGATCTTGTAAAAATAAGAGTTTCCATCACAACTTGTGCCCATTGCCTTTATTATTATTGCAGTAAAGTTGCGTTTTTAATCTTAGCATCGATTCTGATTTTTAACAATTATTTGTACAGTTGTATAAGCAAGGTTCCTGCCTTCCAATTTCATTAATCTGAAAATCACTGTAAATTTTACCGCTTTTTACATCTAATGTAATAGACTTTCTGCTGTTTCTCTATAGCATCATCTTCGGGCATTCACTATATCACTTATCAGTCATTTTAAATGGCTTATATGCATACAAATTTAAATAAAAATTAGGAAAAATCCCGGAGATTTAAACCCAAATTGCGTCAACAGGTAAAAGTTTCATTAGGTACCAAACTGATAGTCACCTTTATGACATAAGTGCGAATGACATAATCATAATGACTAATTATAATGATTTAAGTGGGAATGACATAATTATAATGACATTATAATGACCAAAGTGCGAATGGCATAATTATAACGACTAATTTTAATGACATTATAATGACTCAAATGCGAATGACTTTATGACATAGTGCGAATTAAAGGAAGATAATCACAAATAGAGATCGCGTGTTAAGTGCTCAAATGGATGGCAACTGACGACAGCCGCAGGTATGGATCAAGGACGTCTGTCCGCTGATTAGAAATTTCTCTAATGTCAGCTTCAACAAGCATTATTTTAAGCGAAAGTAAGTAATTGGCTCATTACCTTCTGCTTACTGTTGTTTCCAAATTTGTATTTCGTGGAAGGTCAAGCTTAACGTCTGCCTATAAATATTTCCTCAGCAATATTGGTTGCTACAACCTCTCCACTGGAGTCAAAATCAGCCCACAACACCGCTCATACTTTAGTTACCATACGCTTGTGTTGTTTTACGACTGAGAGGCAAATTTTATTGGTTAAATGGCTAAGTCACAAGAACCCTAATGTCTAAGGGAACTACTGGGAAGCTGTTGGAGAGAGATGAAAACTTCTCATCAAGAACATCCAGAGTGCTCTTTAACGCACACATAGTTTACTTGCATACGAAGGGGGTGGCTCAGTCGGTAGCGCGCCAGGCTCGTAATCTGCAGTTCCCAGGTTCGAGTCCCAGCTGGGTCAGCGTCGAGATTTATCTCCGCAAAATTCCCCGTCCTGCCCACGGTCAGTAGGGGACACCGATGGGCTTGGAAAGACCGCCGTCCTTCGGATGGGACGTTAAGCCGTGACCCCGTGTGCGGGAGAGCCATACCCTGTGCACGTTAAAGAACAAGCTGGATGGCCTTGACGGGAGGCTACCATATGTCTTCAAACCGTGTTCCAGTGGGTCCACTCCCCCAACCTTCTCTGAGCCTTCGGGATCCTTGTGACCTGGCCATTTAGCCCATGGTGTGCAAAAAAGTGCCGCTCAGAGGTAAAACAACCCAACCTGCACACGAAAATACTGTTTTACGTTCTATCCGAAGAACGGCTGCATTTCCAAACCCTCGGTGTCCCCTTTCTCACCGAGGGCAGGGTAGGGATCGTTAGCGGAGATAAATTTCAACGCTGGCAAGTTCGGATTCGAAGCGGAGAACTTGCACATTACGAGCTTGGTTCGCTACCGACTGAGATAACCCCCGCCCCATTTTCGTACGATGAGTTGGATTCGCAACTATTAGACTCAACTACAAGGACAACAACCAAGTAATTTAAACATGGAAAAGTCGTTGATCTTTTGAAAATGGATTTAACTCCAATCTTGATCAGCGATCTAGTGCTCTATCGGCGAGTGCTAGATTACGCTTACTTCGAAATAACTAATTGAAAATGGTGAAATTTGTGCTTACACAAAAAGAACATCCACGCGGCTCTCGCTCACCTAGTTTAAAGTATAACTTTTTTTTTGTTTCGTACAGTCGGTCAAAGATAACACGAACGGAACTTAAAAAGGAAACAAATTGAAAGTTCCGAGACTTCTAATGATTAAATCTGAAACCACCTTATAAGTTTCATTAATACAAAACTATCACAGGAGCTGTGTGTGGGTTGGACGACCAGATTACTAGGTCAAAGAGAAGGGAACTTTTCTCTCTCGTGTCTTATAAACCGGTAAGATAAGAGAAAGTGGACCAAACAGGGAAAGGTCAAACGAAATCAGCCCTCTTTCATCGAAATGTGACGATGGTTATTATTTTTTGGTGATTAACCTAACGGGATTTGATGAAAGATAATGAAGCACAGAGCTACTTCTAATGTAATAACGACACGACAATTCGTGGAGGGAACATCAGTAGTTACAATTTTGAATAGAACTTGCGAACATTTTGAAACGTGGACTCTCTAAGTTATCTGTTGTAGAGACCGAGTACGAATTCCTGTTAAGACATAATTGTCCTTCTGCTGAAGTCGCACCTTCCTCGCAGGTGTTTCTATTGATGGTTTCTACTGTTAAGATCCTGATACCTACGCACAAGTGGATGCTTGAGAAGAAACTTCATTGAAATCGTTCAATCAAAAGTTAATCGTGACAATATATATATATGTGTGTAATCGTTAAAGTATAAAATCCGTTATTTCATAGAATACCTAGTTATTTCATGAAATAACTGATCAAGTCAGTTAAAGTGTAAAACTCACTTGTATTCTATGGTTTAACTAGTTTTTTCATAGAATAACGATCTACACCCCGTTAAAGTGTAAAATAACCGAGTAAAAAAATCTTAAATTCAAAAGGCTGTAAAGTGAGAACCACTGGTCAGAAATAGCACACCATTTTTAACCCACTATAAAGTGTTATGTAATAAATAATGATATTAACTTTTATGTTTCGTTTAAGAATATGGAAAGTAGTTCTTGTGAATCAGTCGTCCGCATTATAAAAAACGTCCTGGATGAGCGGAGGTCAAGTGAGAACGAATAAGTAAAGTGATTCGTTCTCACTTGGCCTGCTCAATTTTGCGCGTTTTTTATAATTCGGACCACTGATTCATGTTGACAGAGGGATGATTCTGGTTTCAACTCTACTCTCGGACAATAGAAATAGGCTTTTTTTTTGTTTTTTTTTTTTTACTTTTTGTTGCATTTCTGGGTAGAATGCATTTTTTGTTATTTTTGGTCACTTTTCAGAATCTGGAAACAGCTATATTCCCGATCCCAGTTCAGCGTCTGTGAACAAAAACTAATTAAGATTGAAGAAGTGCCGGATATAGAGAAATCGCTCCGGTCGGTTGCTAAAGCTCAAAGTTTAGGTACGGTCAGGGATTTAGAAAATGTTCATTATTATTAATTATTAATCAGCAGCTATATTATTATATATTATTATATCAACAGCCTCCCGGGGAGCTGCTGATCACAAAAGCCTTTCAGAAAATATAGAAAGCCTCTGAAATTACAAACAGATAAGGGGGTGGAATTCACTAACCGAGTGTTTCAAAAGTATCTTAAAGCACACTCACTACTCATAATGAAACCAAAGCTAGCACAGTAGAACGATTCAACCGTACGTTAAAAACAAAAATGTGGAAATATTTCACAGATAAAAACATGAATCGCTATGCAGGTGTGGTAGACCAGTTATTGCACAGTTATAACACCTATCACCGCAGCATAAAAACGAAACCCGTTTCGGTGCCACGTGAAAACGAGAGCTGGACATATAATGCCAATCTGTTGAGGTTTGTCAAGTGTTAGCTTTTTTTGTAACGAGCAACACTGACAGATAGCATGTTCACACACGATTCATAGAAATATGAAAACGTATTTACACATACACATAAAGATGAAACACATACACACACACAGAGAAACAAACATATAGACAGACACGCACAAGAGAGTGTGCTTTACTGTAATGCGATGCCCTGTGAACTAAAGAATCTTTCTCAAACAGTATAACTTTCATGTAGGTTCTTGTATCAAAGACGGCGTGCTTTCCTGCAGTGCAGCACCCCCATGGGCTCAAATCCGATCATAGCGTGTTTGATCTTGGGTAGTGATCGTTATCTCTATAGATTTAAATGTGAAGTATAGAGTGTGTATCACTTTGTATGAAATCGCTTATAACGAGACAATATTTCCTTTAATAGTTGGAAGTTATTAGTATGACTAAAAAAAGTGATGATATATACACTATCTTATCGTTAAAATCAAACTTTAGCAAGTTAATATATCGTTCTCTAGCTAGCGAGTCCGAAATCAGTGTGTCTTTGCTTTAAAAATAAATGCGACTTCACGCAGCTAATTTGTCGTAACAGTTACCTTTCACACGACCCTGGAGAAGGGGTGAGAGGTTGCCGAGATCTTGGCAGGTAAACAACGTTCTTGTCTTACTATGGATCTCAAACCTTGACTTTGTTAGAAGTAACTAACCTACTCTCTATAGGATAGATGTTGGCTATCGTAACGTGTAGCTGTATCGGGGGTGTAAAGTACTGAATAGGTTATTGTGAGATTTTGAACGTAAGCAGTAATAATCTGATGATGCTTGCGATTTACCTACTTTGGTCGTTAAAGTCTGGTTTATTAGAAAGTAAATGTACACATAGGGAAGATGAATCAGTGATTGAACTTTATCTTGCGAGATGTGTGTGAGGAAATGCATAGATATTGAGAGTTTACGATTCTATGAAGAAACGTGCATCTGAAATTTAAGTTATGAGATTGTATGACAGTGAAGCAGACTCAGTTTTTTTATTCTAAATGCTTACACAACCTATGGATAGGTAGTTTGTCTGTGTAATGGTGAGTCTGATGCGTAGATAGACACTTTGATTAACGAATGTCAGAAAAAGTCCTTGAATGTGTAAAACATCCCTTGTGATCCTGACAAGAATTAGACATCAGCAGCAGAATGAACTCAGAAAACTGTGTGATCAGAACTTTACAGAGCTCTATTCATCTTTGATAATTTCTCAAGCATTGAGGTTTCTCAATTTATGATAGTATAGAGAAAACAAGCGAGGATCCCTATCTAATTTTGTCAAGCTCAGTACATTATGTTTCACATAAGTCCATTCACGGTTTTAATGACTTTTTAGTTCTTCGTTGTCTATGGTGATCCAGGTTTGTTTTTTAGCAAAGTCGTATCGTTAGTGTGAGAAAGATCGTCCTTTGCATCGAAGTCACCGGCGTTCCGCAGAAACGGTACATT
Source organism: Ryuthela nishihirai (assembly GCA_038380435.1). NCBI lineage: Eukaryota > Metazoa > Arthropoda > Arachnida > Araneae > Heptathelidae > Ryuthela > Ryuthela nishihirai. The sequence goes on along the minus strand of JAWZYU010000011.1, from coordinate 38,390,658 downwards.
ATTGCGTTTGGAAAAAATAAAAGGTGAAACTTAATGATAACCCCCCCCCCCTGAATGTCATTTGAAAGTGGATGTTAACACGATCACCTAACAAAGGACGCATGGAATAATGCTAAAGATTTCGTATTAAGTTTTTCCACGGAATTATACGTCACACATTTTTTATGACATTAACAATTGTTCCCTTTTCTAATGTACGAGGTCAAACCCTATTCTTCCTGTAACCGCTACATTCTTTAATTGTGATGTCGACCTTGCAAAATCGGCTGACCGCTTGGAGAACGCGATAACTTAAGATCCGAAGGCACCCTACATGGAGTTCTAATAAAGTGGAGCATTTGACAGGAAACAGTAATTAACTTTCTCATTAGGCTTTTGGACGGAGCGAGTGGTCTTCTCAAAGTGAGTTGAACCATATCTAATTATTTTATCTGTTTCCACTGCTGTCCCAAAGGTCAGCGTGGGTGAGTGCACCGTGACCTTTGTATGTCACCAGTCACCAGTTGCTTCGCGCACGTCTCCCCGCTTTAGAATCACGTGACAATGATAGCTTTTGTAACAGAGGCGATGTTGAAGTGAGAGCGTGTGCCTATATTTAGAAGGGTATTGCTGGACTTGGGATTTTTCATGCTCATAGTTTGTAAAGGTATTGTTTTTTAATCTGCATAATAGGTTAGTGTTAAAACTAATGTTCCCTACTCCTTTAACTCATGTTGGAACTGAAGTTTTTTACGGAAGCGTATGAATTCTACTTTTAGCATTCTTACTTTCTATAGCACTCTGTCGTGCAGTCTTTACGCAGTAAAAGCATGTAACTGACGCCGCAACGTGAATTTCGTCAGTGTCTTCACGTTCGCCAATAAACGGTGGAAGAAACGATTTTTATAAACTGTGTGAGCGCTTGTAGATTAATAGAGGGAACTTTTGATTTTTAATTAGGGAATTTTGATAAGTGCTTAATCACTAAGGAATAAAAATTGGTAATATACAACTTTGGGAGCTGATTTTCTGTGATTAGTGGACTTGTAAAGGATGGGAGTTTGTGAAGTTTTAATAGAGGGACCTTTTGATTTTTAATAAAGGGGAGGGAATTTTGATAAATGTTTAATTACTAGGGAATTGGGAGTTGATTAGCGGACTTGGCAAAATGAACGTGGATAATAAGAGAGTTTGTGAAGTTTAATAGACAGGGATTTTTAATAAAGGGGAAGGAATTTTGATAAGTTTCCACGGAAAATTGGGACTTTGTAATTGAGGATTGCATCACCCCTTTCAGCGCGAGGTTGCCATCCCTGCAATTATTCTGAGGCTTGCATCATCCGATCGTTGCCACCCATCAAAGTTTAATTGCGACTAAAATCGAGATTTTTCCCGACATTACAGTCACTAGATGGCGCCAAGGGTTAAAGGGGGAAGGAAGGGGTTTTTTAATAAGGGTGGAGAAATTTTTAATAAAGGGGAGTCAAAAATCGGGAAATTAGAGCTAAAATAAGGGTTTTTCTGAAAATAGTGCTCCTCATAATGACCAGATGGCGCCAGGGGTTAAAAGGGGAGGAAGGGGGGTTTAAATAAAGGGGGAGTCAAAAAACGGGAAATTAGAGCTAAAATAGGGGTTTTTCTGAAAATAGTACTCCTCATAGTCACCAGATGGCACCAGGGGTTAAAGGGGGGGAGGAAGGTTTTTTTAATAAATGGGGAGGAATTTTTTAATAAATGGGGGATTTTTAATAAAGGAGGAGGAATTTTTTAATAAATGGGTTTTTTATTAAAGGGGGATTAATCAATTTGTAATTAATTTTTAATCAATTATGGGTATTAATTAGTTATTAATTAGTAATTAATTGATTATTAATTAGTAATTAATTAGTTATTAATTGGTCATTAATTAGTAATTAATTAGGGTCGTGTCCGGAAGTGGGCGTGGTCGGTGACGTCATGGGGGAAAGTACTGTGCAAAGAGGGATCCGTGGATGTACTTGATACTAGTACTAATGTGTCAACAAAAAAGTATTTGTTTTAGAAATAATGTTCTATGCAATTCCAAATGCCATTTTAGTAATCCCTGTTGTAACAAATGATTTTATTGTGTTTTTATATAAATAACATTTTGTATGCTGTATAATTCAGTCAGATTGTTTATTTTACACTTTAACTGTCTATCATTAGTTATTTCATAGAATACCTAGTTATTTCATAGAATAACTAGTTAAAGTGTGGAATTATTAATTTATTACACGCTTTAACTGACTTGATCAGTTATTTCATGAAATAACTAGGTATTCTATGAAATAACTGAATTATACACTTTAACGGTAACATATGCACTGGTTGACAAAATTGAATTAACACAGCATTTTTCATCAACATTTTAATTTTAACAACTTTCCCGAAGATAAAAATATGTTGTTATAGGCAACATGACATGCAAATTTCTAATAGCCAATTGATATTGATCTACGACACCATAATTACTTGCAACATGCAAATTACTAATGCTTACAAAAAACACAGTTTTGTTTTTCCATCTACAAAATATAATACCAGCTGTTTGGTTGGGTTGGGTTGTTTTACCTCTGAGCGGCACTTTTTTGCACACCATGGGCTAAAAGGCCAGGTCACAAGGACCCCGAAGGCTCAGAGAAGGTTGGGAGAGGGGACCCACTGGAACAGCTGTTGGGAGACAGATGGTAGCCTCCCGTCAAGGCCATCCAGCGTGTTCTTTAACGTGCACAGGGTATGGCTCTCTCCCGCACACGGGGCCACGGCTTAACGTCCCATCCGACGGACGGCGGCCTTTCCAAGCCCATCGGTGTCCCCTACTGACCGTGGGCAGGGCGGGGAATTTTGCGGAGATAAATCTCAACGCTGACCCAGCTGAGACTCGAACCTGGGAACTACAGATTATGAGCCTGGCGCGCTACCGACTGAGCCCCCCCCCCCCGCCCCCCAGCTGTTAGGACTTTTCAAGCTATCTGTCTCGATTTTCTTGTAAAGGTAAGATGTTTAAAGGGTTGGATGGTGGTCGAATCTTCCGTAACGTTGGCGTGATAGTGGCTGAGTTTAAGGATATTTTTTGTATTTCACCCCCAGTAGTTATTTCACACCCTTGCAAAATAAGATGAAGAAATGTCGATAGAGAAAGAGTGAAAGGGAGCGCTGGTCTTCGTGATGTTAAGTCAGATGTGATGCAATTGTTTCAGTACAGAGGACTTTTTTGGTGCCTTGTAGAAGGAATGTTGTTGTGGAGGGTCTACTTGTGCATGATTTAGTCCCGAGAAGGACTTTTAGGTGCGAGTCTTAAAAAGGACTTGTTGCTATTAAATTCTACCATTTCAAAATTGTTATTTGCTAGGAAGGTTAATTTCATTATTTCTACTGAATATATAGGAATGATTTCTACTGAATATATACCATCATCGTTTAGACCAGTGGTTGTCAACCTTTTATGCTTCACGTACCCACTGGAAATGTGCATGTAACAGAAAAAACTAGTTATAGTAAAAAATGGGAATAAAATAAAACATACATACACATTAAATTTTGTATTCATAAATTAAATATATCGATAAACACAAAAAATGACATAAACAATTTAAGAAATCTTATAAAATTATAAACATTTTACTGGGTAATCAGTGAAACAGCTCTCACGACGTACCCCAAAATATTTTACCGCTTACCCCACGTTGAGAACCCCTAGTTTAGACGATTCCTTGGTATGGCGGCTGTTGTTTGAAAGACTTGAAGCAGAACAAAGTAGAAAGATGGCTCGATGGTGTTCAGAAAGGTGGTATCGACACTTTGGAAACAGTTCCAGGTAATATAGTATGGGTGACCCCAAAATCCTTTTTGGGGTCCCTCATATTCTTCAAAGGCATGAAATTCGTTTATTTTCGCCATCTGCGGGGGCTCCTGTATAGCTAGAATCAAGGTGACCTGTGATTCGAGCATTGCTTTTGTTGTTGAATACATGTTTACCATAGAATAGGATAACGATCATCAAGTCTTAATTTTTGACCACGTTCTCGGATCATCTGATGTGGTTTTAACGTCCACAGAAAGATGATGACATTGTTCTTCCTTTTAAATGAATCTCTGGTTCGATGTTATCACTTTGCTCATCAGGCTTCTGGTTATTGCTTGCATTTAGTGGAACAAATGCATAATCTGGGTGGGATATGGAACTGCATCTTCAAGAGCACAAGAAACGAAGATAGCATTAAAAGCTTTCAGGTGATGAGAGTTGTGTGGTTTCAAACAGAAGGAAGACATTGCGCTCTACTAACAATTGCTAGAACAGCAGAGCAATGGAATTCACTGTCTTAAAGGATTAGAATGAGAGAGCAGAAGGTTTGAAAGTATAGAAATTATCCAGATCTTGAAGACTATTCCTATTTTTCGTAAATAGTTACCGGAATGCCATTCCAGTTATCTGCTGTCAAGTCAGAGACAAATCCTTTCTTTTCTGTACCGGTTATTATAATCCTCCAAAAGTAAGCATGTCTCCCTCTGTCGCCTTCCTGGATCTTTATTTTAACACATCGTACAACACATCTCTCTTTCCTATGTATGTATTTCCCCATCTTTACTCAATGCATATAAATGCATAAATACATGTTTTTTTATTTCTCCGGGCACTCAGTCAGTAGCGAGCCAGGCTTCGTAATCTATGTTCCCAGGTTTGAGTCCCCACTGTCTTTGATTGAGATTTTTCCCTCTAACTTCCGTTTTACCCTCGGTGAGAAAAGAGCACCGATGGACTTGGAAAAGCAATAGTCCATCGGATGGGACGTTAAGCAATGGCCCTGTATGCAAGAGAGTTATACCCTGACACGTTAAAGAACACTCTGGATGGCAATGGCGCAGTATGCAAGAGAGTTATACCCTGACACGTTAAAGAACACTCTGGATGGCAATGGCCCTGTATGCAAGAGAGTTATACCCTGACACGTTAAAGAACACTCTGGATGGCCTTTACGGAAGGCTATCAGCTGTCTCCTAACAGCTGTTCAGTGGATCGCCTTCCCTAAACTTCTCTAATAGGGGCCCTCTAGTTTAATGGGGGCCCCTAGTCCTATAAAATCTAATAGGGCCCTCTAGTCTATTGCATATAAAATAGGGCCAATCAGAGGTAAATCTTAGCTGTCGATAAGTATAGAGCAAAAATGGTGATAATACAATAAATATCGCCGATTTTTTCTTTTTTTTTTCATTTCCTACTTCATCACCCATCCCTCCCCATTCCTCTTCCATCGTTAGTTTTATTACTCCTGGCTAAAGACATTCTAATATTAATCTTTAAAAGTCATTCTCAGTGCGCTATTGGGGTCATGACAATCCACTGTAGTCAGAGAGATAGAAACAATATATCCAGTACTGGTTCTTTCCTGAAACGGAAACTTGAAAAGCTTGTTACATAAATCAGCTCGATTCTGCAACATCCTTTCAAACCCATCATTTTCTCCTTCTCAGAGAATGCAAACACACACAACATAATATGCTATCACGGGAGGAGTGTAAATAGCATAACAGAGAATTATTCAATAATGTCGAGGAAGAAGTATGTCACGACGAAGCCAGAGGGCTTGGGACAACCCCACCGATATAACCCATTGACTGCGAGTCGTGATGGATTAGGTTGCAATAAGGACCACCCTGCCTCTGCCGGGCGGCATCGGCTAATTCTGTCAATCCGCAATGGGCGGATTTCAACTCTCTCTCTCTATGGGACCGACCGCCGGCCGACAATGTTTCACCTGCAGGCGATGCTCCGAAAACACAGAATACGAACTCACGGTCGCACGTGACGCTTGCTTTATTTCTCAGCTTTGTCTACGTCATCAACCTAATTTTGGTCAAGTCGTGAATGCTGCAGAGTATCGGTCATTAATCATCGTCGGTTTTGCCCGAAATAAAATGGAAAGTTGAATTTCTTATGGGAAGTAATTCGTTTCTGCCACAGAACATCGAGTTTTTAGAACTCTTCAAAATCGTGAATTCCTGTTCAATTTTTGTATGTCGTGTATTTGCATCAGTGCATTGATGTAAAGAGTGTAAATTAGTCCACCTTTGAACTTTGTCCACCAAACGTTTCCATCAACGAAGTGGGTTTAAGTTTCCAATCCTCTGTAGAGTATACAGAAATCGAAGTCTGCTCTGTTAACATTTCTTTTCCTTCCCAACCCGTTTGTTCCAAATATTCTCTACACCGATGGACATAAAGTCCATCGGATGAGACGTTAAGCCGTGGCTCCGTGTGCGCAATAACCCTGTGCATGTTAAAGAACTCGCTGGATGGCCTTGACGGGAGTCTACCATCTGTCTCCCAACAGCTATTCCAGTGCGTCCCCTCCCCCAACTTTCTCTGAGCCTTCGGGGTCCATGTGACCTGGCCATTTAGCCTATGGTGTGCAAAAAGTTCCGCTCAGAGGTAAAAAGGTAAAACAACCCCCTCCCCCACCTAATGCAGAATCTGTATATATAGATACAGGAATCTTTCGCTTAGTGCTGTTAACTGGTTCCAGCAAAACAGAGTACCAAGTGAATTAGCGCTAAGCGAGCCCTGTATTTTCATGAGAATCATATTAATTAGGTAAGTGCCGATCATTGTGATAGGTCGTTTCCATAGTTACATGATTAGTAGCGCTTTTAAAAACTTCTTGAGCAGTATAACACCTCCCCCCCCCACACACACGCACACTTCAGAAATTTTAACGTTCGTTTTCGAAATTTTCGGCGCTTTCCTGATCTGCACTTGATGCTTCTCGCTGGATTGATAGTTAGAGCGCGTTTTAAATCTATCGAACTACCCCTTACTAGCGGTAAATGGTTCCACAGATATTTCAGGCCGAACTTTCTCGAGATCTTCATTAAGGCTAATTCTCTATGTAGACATTTTCATGCTAGTCCTAAATTATTGCACATATCGATTTGCCTTTCAACAGAATCAATTCTTTTCAAAGAATCTAATTTAGTTTCTAAACTCAGACTTTTCCTTTCCTTCGTACCGATACTAGAAGTTGATCAACCAATCTTATTATCCATTGTCACAACTTAAAAAACTTCTTAATAAAGAACTTAACTTAATTAATAACAACTTTAAAAACTTCTTAATAAAACTTATTAAATACTAATTAATTGCGTTCGAGAAAAAGCGCTAAAATACGTTACATGCGAAGATCCGTTTTTATGAAATCCAAAGGCTTCAGTTCTGTTTGCCCGATCCATAAAAATTTATTTATTACAGCAATTGTTATTTTATCAATATGTCGCGGAAGAGTTAAGAAGCGTTATTCGAAGTTGAAACAGCGCTATCGTAAAGTGTCGTTATAAAGCAATGACAGCGTTAGAGCGAATTAGTGCTCAGCGTTATACCGAGGGATTACTATATTAAGAATGATTTTAAAATTGCGTAACTCCAGCTTTTTGTTATAGACTAGCAAAAGCGCATCGCTATGTCGATATCGTCTGCTAGGAACGAATTCCTGAATCTTCCACTCTTACCTATTCCATGGTGTAAGTTCTGAAAAATAAAATTACCCTAAAAAATTTGTTAACTAAAGGTTGGGTTGTTTTACCTCTGAAAGGCACTTTTTTGCACACCATGGGCTAAATGGCCAGGTCACAAGGACCCCGAAGGATCAGAGAATGTTGGGGGAGGGAACCCACTGGAACAGCTGTTGGGAGACAGATGGTAGCCTCCCGTCAAGCCCATCCAGAGTGTTCTTATAACGTGCACAGGGTATGGCTCTCCCGCACACGGGGCCATGGCTTAACGTGCCATCCAACGGACGGCGACCTTTCCAAGCCCATCGATGTTCCCTATTGACAGTGGGCAGATCGAGGAATTTTAGGGAGATAAATCTCAACGCTGACCCAGCTGGGACTCGAACCTGGGAACTGCAGATTACGAGCCTGGCGCGCTACCGACTGAGCCATCCCCGCCACGTTAAATAAAGGAATAAAGTCAACCAACTCAGAACTGCGCATGGTTTAATTTTTTTTCGGGTATAATAAAATAATTTATAAACATACTCTATATTGTTTTGTTATTGTTGTTTTTTTTTCGTTCCCATTTTATAAGCATGGACAACTGCAGAATTTTTTTTTAAAAAAGTGGGCAAACCGCTCACTTTCAAACAAAAAAATAAACGCAAAAGGTTTATTTGGGCGTTGGGGTATTGAACTTTGTTTATGCAGTCTCATATCCACATATATGCATGCATGCATACTTACGTACCTACAGACCTCTACAGGGGCGGGCGGGCGGGCGGGGTGGCTCAGTCGGTAGCGCGTCAGGCTCGTAATCTGTAGTTCCCAGGTTTCGAGCCCCAGCTGGGTCAGCGTTGAGATTCATCTCCGCAAAATTCCCCGCCCTTCCCACGGTCAGTAGTATTAATACCTGCCCAGGTCTAGGTATTTTTTCTAGATCAGGACATCAATACATCCAATTCTGTTCCTGTACAAGGGGCTAAAAATACATAACTATCGAAATGTGTGATGAAGACAAATGAAATAATGAAAGTTCACTCTTTAATTAATATTTTGTCAATTTCGTTTCTTTCAGATATTATGAAATCCGCTGCGATGAGATAGATGTCTTAACATTCTTTTCTATTTGGCTAAGTATTAGTTTCACTTTAAATTATTTTCCATCCTAGTTTCCTTAAACCATAATTCATACTCGTAGACTAAACGAAGTTTCCTAAACGTTTACCCATTTCCAGAAGGTGTTACATCACAAGATGTTCAAGCATCATCATTGTAAATCTTGCAAAGCTTTTGCTATCTCAAAGCTTTCCTTCTTGGAGAGATGTTCCGTATGCTAAGGGCAGGGCCCAAAAACCTGCTTATCATCAGCACACATGAGGTAAGAGATCCGATGCAATCCACTCCGCCCTTTTAATTTATTGGCCTAAGAAGAGAAAAAAAAAAATAAATGAGGCAAAAAGGAAGTTGACCGAAGGATTTGAGATCGTGGCCTGGAAGTGATATCATCACTTAGGTCGCGTAGGATTTGTTTCATGGAGATAAAACATATATTACTCCTCCAAAAGCTAATGTTGTGGGCAACGAAAAGAAGTGAAGGAAATAAAACACAAATGAAAAATTTAGGTTTGGAATTTCACCAATGGTGCAAGATTTATTGTTTTTTGCTCACAACACAATTTAACACCAATTTATTTCCATTTGATATGCTGAAAAGGCAAATGAAATGCTCTACATCCTAGTTCAACAAATGCATTCCTCGTAAAACTCGAATTGGGGAAATCGGCTTTGGGAGAATCAAAAAGCTTATGGAAGGAAAAATGGGTCAGGGTATCAAGGCCCAAACATTTACCAACACACATTGTCCCTTTTTTTTTCTGAAAGTCTCTTTTACATTATGTTAACTTAATATCGATATTTTACTGAATTGAAAACGATGAAATAATGAAAATTCTGTAGTGCATTTTATTTAAGAATGATGACGAGTGAAGTTATAATGATCAGTTTGGAGAAAATTAGTTTATATCAGATGATTAAAGAGAGTAAGGAGATGTATGAGAAGCCAGAAACGTTGTAGACGTTTGAAAACATCAGTTGGTTGCTATTTGGCCTTTCTTCCTAATAGATATTTAATTTGCCTCTTTGGTTAAATTGATAAATTTGAATAAAAGAAACTGGTTTGAAGTATATTTATTATTATTTTCTCTGCAGTTCAAATTTCTCCCATTTGGGTGTTAAATATTCGGTATTTGCATTTTTCATAAAGAAAACCGAGCATAGAATTTTTATGTTCACAACATTACAACCCAACGAAGAATTATTAGGTAAGATTATTTCGCCTCTGAGCGCACTTTGTATACGCCAAGTCACAAGGACCCCAAGAGCTCAGAACTGACTAGGAGAAGAGGACTCACTGAATAGCTGTTAGGAGACATTGGAAACTTCCGGTCAAGCCCATCCAGATTATTCTTTAATGTACGTAGGGTATGACTTTCATAACACGGGACAATGATTTAACTACCATTGGACGGACGACGGGGATAAACGGGCATTAGAGGAGACTTTACTGCGCATGTGTAAATCAACTGTCGCTACAGTGAAAATATAATTCATAATTAATTTCAAACAGGCTTATCGAAAACATATCATTGTTATTAAACACTGTGGTGCAGACTGAGAGAGAAATTAAATCATTTCTGACATTTCGATGAACACAGGTCCTCACAATGGAAAAAAAACTGACAATATTTATGTAATAATCGTGAAAAAAATAGGAATAAGAGATAAGCGATTTTTTTGGCAGTACTATAGGCTAAATAAATACGTATGGCAGCACTATGGGCTAATGTCACAAGAACCCTAAAATTCCGGACAGAGTTTGGAAGGATGCCCACTGGAAAGCTACCGAGATGCAGATGGGATTCTTCCATTAAAAATAACTGTTTTTTTAACCTACAGAGAAAATAGATATTTCTCTTGCACAATAAATTGTGGCTTAATGTCACATTCATGGGAAGGTGACTTTTACAAATCCATCGCTGTAACTTTTCTTACGAAAGGTACAAGGCGCAAAAGAACAATAAACGCTGCCCTAACAAAATATTAGAGAATTTTCATATTGGTATTATAGACACTGTAAAGCCTTTAAGCATAAAAATGAAATTTTTTTTATCCTTCTTGTATCGAATATTGTAACATTACAAATTCATGTGCCTTAACGGAATAGAGTTGTATAGTACCATTCGAAGTCAATGGAACGAACTTAAAATAAACACCCCCTCAAGCAGCTGCTTGCCACAGAGGTCTGACAGGAGGCTGTCAGTTTATATGCCAGAGTAGGAGATCTGAGAGGATGGCAGGACCTCAGCAGAAAAACGACACACACATCCATGCCTAATCCGGGGCTCGAACCCAGGTCCCTTAGATTAGTAGCCAAGCGTGCTAACCACTCGGCCACGGGACGGCGGAACGAACTTATTGTGGTTCATCTTACATGTAGAACATCCGGGTGTTATCATCAGTGTAAGTCCTTTTGGATGCCTTGACTCTTGATGTAACACGCATAACAACTCTATTTTGTAAACAAGGTGTGTGATATAAACAAGTTGAAAAGTCCATAATATCCTTAAAAGACACCAAAAGTGTAAAACAGTTCGCTCCATTAACTTCGAATGCTATTATAAAACTCTAGTCCGTTAAGGCACATGAATTTGTAATGTTACAAGATTCGATATAAGAAGGATAAACAACAAAAATTATTTTTTTACTTTTGTGTTTAACAGCCGTATGGTGTCTATAATACCAATATGTGTAAGAAATATAAAATGCAAAACTATTATGTAGCATAATTTCTTTTTTATTAGTCTAATTTCCACAATGAACTGAATTTTTTTTCTCTATAGCATGAAACAGTAATCGACTCTCAGCCGAATGCGATTTGATCTTTGAGGTCAAGTTGCATTTGCGGTGAGGAGAATCCGCCCTGGGAAACTTTCAGAGAATTTCCCTGTTATGCCAATAAGAATCTAATTTTGAAGCATCGAATTATAAAAGATTATATCGAATTATAATTTTGAAGCATCGATTTAAAATATGCATTAAATCGAAAAATATTACTGAAGATAAATTTAAGGTCAAAATCAACTCTATTTAAATCTTGATTTTTAAAAACATTTGTTCAAAATTTAAATGGTTATGGAAGCTGGAATATTTCATAACAGTAATGTTTCATAAAACGACCTCAGAAATTAATCAAAACTTAATTAAATATTTCTTCAAACCATTTAATAAAATAATTATTTTTTATAATTAGATAATTATTAATAACTTTTATAAAACAAGATAATTTATTGTTAAATATTCCAGTTTCCACAAGTCTTTAAATACTGAACGAATAATGTTGAAAATCGAGGCTCATAAATAGATTTGATTATAATCTGTAATTTATCTTCACTCACCTCTTCTCCATTAAATGCATATTTCAGAAGTTATTCGACTCTAGAACACCATTGACATAACTAGAAATTCTCTAATATTTTGTAAGGCAGTGTATTTGATATAATATTCTGATTTTCCAAAGATTTGTTATTGGAAACTAAAAACGTCTGCTACAGAAAGCTGATTACCAAAAATTAAAAAGTTACTCTGAGTTCCGCAGATTCCGATTAGTGGAATATGAAATGACTTTCATTAACATCTTTTTTTTTTAAAATAAACGAATGAAATTTTTCAAATTCAAACCGCTGAATCTTCTTCACCGCTTTCAAAGGTTTGAAATACTTTCCTAACTTTTCCTTCTCATTTGTAAGTCGAATTCTGTGTCAATTGATTATTTTCCGCAATAGTGCACGCAACCAAAAAGAAAGGTGATAAAGAATCCATTGACAGGTTTCCAGCACCTGATTATCCCGAGGGTGGAAGGCTATCACTTCACAGGATGAGAATTAATAGGAAGATCAGTTGACTGCTGAGAGACTAAGAAGACTGTTTCAGAATACTACGGAAGTGGTCTCTGTCTCCGATTTTTCAGGAAGTGACGCAGGGGAAACAAGGCACAGCTGCGATACCCTCAAAACCAGTTGACCGTAAACAGCAACACGATCAAAGAGTTCTCATTTTTAATTGAATGTTAAAGCGATTAATTATGCCCTAATAAATGATAAAGCAAAAACTCTACTGAGCTACAAGAAATCGTGAGAACAACGTGACCTGTTGAAAAGGGCGGATTCTTCTCACCGCAAATGTAACTTGACCTCAAAGGTCAAATCGCATTCCGCTGAGAGCCGAATTCTGTTTCATACTACAGAGAAAAAAATCCCAGTTTATTGTGGAAATTAGAGTAATATAAAATACAACATGTAATTTCGTCGATTCATTATTTATCTAAAGACATTTTTTTAGAGTTTTTCTGCTGAGGTCTCGCATTCCTCACAAGCCTTCTCTATGGCGTATTATATTGATAGGTTCCCGTCAGACCTTTTTGTGGCAAGCAGCTGTTTGAGGGATTAATGTTTCTCTTTTTTTAATTAATATTTTAGCACATTTCCATTCTTTTTTTTCCCTTTTTGTTCCAAAATGTTAGAAATGGGATCAATAGTAGGAAACGCGGATGCCTGTCCAAGATTATTCCCTAATAATTGTATCAAATTCATCTGAAAGTTGAATATACAACTGAATAAATAAAGATACTGCTACCGAAATGTACAATAAAGAAGTAAATATATATTAACACATAAATATTTAATATAATGTTTAAAAAACACTGTATAGATATAATAAGAAATACATTAAGATCAGTGAACTCGATCCTAATAAACAAAATTTAATCGTCTCCACAATTTCTATATTATATAAGAAATTATGTAAATGTAATAATTATTGATTAATATTACTAATGAATATATAAAAATTGACGATATTTATAAATAAATATATTTATATAACCAATAGAGGGAGTGAAATCGTGGAATAAAAAGCTCGCCTATTATTAGTTATGAATTTCACTTGATGAAAGCATAAGATTTATTTTGTCGAAAATCGCACATTCTATCACCAAAACGTTTTTGCATTGCGATGTTCCTCAGCAGGGGTGCTTTTCGAGAAGTCTGATATGGACTAGCTTATCCGATAATCATTTCTATACTTTACCTAATGGAAGATGAAAAGAAGAAGAAAATAGACCGAAGAAGTGTGTTTCACAACCTTTTTCTCTTGGCGATACACTCCTGAAATAGTCGACTGTTAAACACCTAGAATAAAAAGTCAATTTTCTTATTTTATTATAGTAACTCAAAATTCAATTTATTTAAACAAAATCGCACAATAATTCAATATTTTATTTAAAAAAATAACAAATAATTCTAAAAAGTACTAAAATATTAAATTATTATGTAGTATGATTCTTTCTTGTTAAATTTTCGCTACACATAGGATGACTCAGTCGCCAACGCTCCAGGATCGTAATCTGCAATTCCCAGGTTCGAGTCCAACTGTGCCTGCGTTGAGAATTTTCCCCGCTAAGTCCCGTTCAGCCCTCGATAAAGAAAAGGAATACGGTTAGGTGGGGAAAGGCTTCCGTCCATTGGATGGGAGGTTAAACTCTTTTCCCGTGTGCAGATGAGACTTACACTATGGATGGTCAAGGCAATATAGCATGTTATGAATGTTAAAGAGCATTCTGGATGGTCAAGGCAATCCAGCTTGTTTAGAACCTTAAAGAGCACGCTGGATGGTCAAGGCAATCCAGCATGTTATGAATGTTAAAGAGCACGCTGGGTGATCAAGGCAATCCAGCATGTTATGAATGTTAAAGAGCACGCTGGATGGTCAAGGCAATCCAGAATGTTATGAATGTCAAAGAACCTCCTGGATGGCCAAGCCAATCCAATGTGTAATGAACATTAAAGAGCATGTTGGATGGCCAAGGCAATCCAGCATGTTTAGAATGTTAAAGAGCACGCTGGGTGATCAAGGCAATCCAGCATGTTGTGAATGAATATTAAAGAGTACGCTGGATGGTCAAGGCAATCGAACATGATATGAATGTCAAAGAGCACGCTAGATGGTCAAGGCAATCCAGCATGCTATGAATATTAAAGAGCACGCTGGGTGGTCAAGGCAATCCAGCATGCTATGAATTTTAAAGAGCACGCTGGATGGTCAAGGCAATCCAGCATACTATGAATGTTAAAGAGCACGCTGGATGCTCAATCCAATCCAACGTGTTATGAACATTAAAGAGCATGTTGGATGGCCTTGATGGGATTCTTCCATCTGTCTCCTAACACTGTTCTGTGGATCCATTTCCCCAACCTTCTCTGATCTCTTGGGGTTGGGGTGCTTGTGACGTGGTCATTAAGCCCATTATGTGCAAAAAAAGTGCCGCTCAGATCAGTGACGTACCCAAGGAGAGGAGCAAAAGATCCTGACCCCCTCCTCCCCCTCAAAAAGGGGAAAAAATCGGGTCGTCTTATAAGAAATCTCAATCTTGTCTACCTGCTTTGAAAACCAAAACGCTTGTCTTTATATAATTTTATTTTAGCCTCATAGCATATGTCCGACAATAAAAATAGATTTAAAAAAATGTAAAATCTTACTCCAAACCAAATGGAATATCATTTTAACCTTTCCTGTTCGGTGACATATTTAAGTAATTGGGAAACCTTACTCATGTCTTATTCTCAGACCCCCCCCTATCCCCGGAAATTAAATCCTGAGCACGTCCTTGGCTCAGAGATGAAACAATCCAAACTGTTGGGAATCGAGGGACTAAACTCTCGTCGCATAAGCCCAATTGCCTAAACAAAAGACAAAATCTTCTAACTCCAATTTTTACACATAAAATAAAAAAAAAATAGCATTCACGATCCCACAGAGAGCAAAAACTATAGATTACACATATCACTGAAGATTTATTAATATTCACAAATATTAAATAGCAACAACTGAATCACAAAAGTAAGTGGATTTCTGTCTTAAATTAATCCTACGGTGAAATTTAAATATGAAATGGTTTTAAGCATTTTTACCATTTCAAAGATGTCTAAATTCGGTGCATTTTACAGAAAATAAGTTCAAATATTTGAATTTTTCTTTGTGCTAGGTTTGGGTTGTTGGTGTGCAAAAAAGCGACACTTTTTTTTGCACACCATGGGCTAAATGGCCGGGTCACGTGGACCCCGGAGGCTCAGAGAAGGTTGAGGGAGGGGACCCATCGGAACAGCTGTTGGAAGAGATGGTAAACTCCCGTCAAGGCCATCCGGCGTGTTCTTTAACGTGCATAGGGTATGGCTCTCCCGCACACGGAGCCACGGCTTAACGTCCCATCCGATGCACGGCGGCCTTTCCAAGCCCATCGGTGTCCCCTACTGACCGTGGGCAAGGCGGGGAATTTTGCGGAGATAAATCTCAACGCTGACCCAGCTGGGAATCGAACCTGGGAACTGCAGATTACGAGCCTGGCGCGCTACTGACTGAGCCACCCCTTGCGTTAGGTTAAATTCATTTCCATAGTAAAAATAAAAGTGTTTGAAATCATTCTGAAAAAATTATCAGAAATGTCAACCCTGACACATCAAAACATTTTTGTCCTATATGCAGAGAGAAGGAATTACGAAACCTTTCCTAAAGACAATTTCGTTAGTTCAACTTCGCATAATGCGAGAAAGTTGATGTAACAGCAAAAAGTATGTTTTCTTGACTAGAAAACAACTGCTATTTCTGTTGGTGAAATGAGCGCTACAACAATTACACGCATTCTTCACAACCAGAAATGAACCAAAACAGGAAATCTTTCCAAAAGTTGTAAAGCAATAGAAGCAATACAGGAAGCATCATTATATTCACGGATATCCAGATGGCAAAACTGCATGTTCCTCGTCTGGAAGAGAGGTAAATGACCGTTATGTCCGGTGATGACATAAAAATTGCTTTGAGATGTTCCAGAGAAAAAAATATTATTTTTGCAAAAGCCAAAACAAAAAAAGAATATGTATTGTACGTACTAGGACAGACGAATTTCAAAGTGTTTTATACAAACAGTTGTAATTTTCAACCAAAAATTATTATAAAATGAAATTTGAAACCTTGCTATTCACTATTTAAATATTTTAACGATTAAATGTTAAGAACCTTACTTTCGTGTTTATGCGCATAGACTTCACAATCCTCACTCCAACACACAAATTTTGTGTCAAAAAGATGAAAGGAAGAAAGAGTTATGCTGCCAATTTAAATATTGATGGCAAAGACGAGGGGGGATGGAATTTGGTCCACTCCAGGAATACTACACATAGTTCAGTTCGATGCCCTAAAACTGAACGTATGTACTGAGCAGGGGAGAAGGGGAGGGAAGAGGATAATTCTTTTCCTCCCCCCCCCCCCCTTGAAATGCTAGTAAGGGCAATAGAGGCAAAAAATTATGTTGTACTGCAATGGAAATCCAGTCGCTTCTCCCCACCCACCCCCACCCTTTATTTTTTTTTCTAGATCCTGGCTTGGTACTGAGTATGAAACTTCCTATCTCTGGCTCATCAGTGTCTATGTGGAGTGGCGCATTGTGGCCTAAGCTGCCAATGCGCCATAAAATCACAAACAACCAATCAAACAACTATATGTGGAGTAAAGGAGAAGTTCTAAAAAGATCTGGCCGAGTAATGAAAGATGTCTGAAAAGAGGCTAAGATTTATAAATCTGCTTTATTTATAGAAACTGGAAAAACGATTAGATGTCTACCACTAATAAAAACTGTTATAACTATTAAAATTAAATTATTTTATTAATTACCTATTCCAGTGGTTCTCAACCTTTTATGCTTCACGTACCCCCTGGAAATGTGTATGTAACTGGCGTACCCCTTGTATAGATAGATAAATCTATAGTTATAGTATAACAATGGGAATAAAATAAAACATATATCAGTGGTTCTCAACCTTTTATGCTTCAAATACCCCTGGAAATGTGTATGTAACTGGCGTACCTCTTGTATAGATAGATAAAACTATAGTTATAGTATAACAATGGGAATAAAATAAAACATATATATCAGTGGTTCTCAACCTTTTATGCTTCACGTACCCCCTGGAAATGTGTATGTAACTGGCGTACCCCTTGTATAGATAGATAAAACTATAGTTATAGTATAACAATGGGAATAAAATAAAACATATATATCAGTGGTTCTCAACCTTTTATGCTTCACGTACCCCAAGTGTGTATGTAACTGGAGTACCCCTTGTATACAGTACTGTGCGAATTAGTTGGGACAAGCGAAGGAACGCTAAGTCCCTTCCGCTGCAGAGTCTAAACTGCTGCAAGTCTAAACTTGTTCGTAACCTTCTGCTGCAAGTCTAAGCTTGCGCGTATAGCTTCCGTGCCACAGACGCTTCACCCCATTGAAGGAATGATGGGCAGCAAAAAGTACATAGGCCTTCTGGAGGCCAAAATGGTCCCAACACTGCAGAAGCTGTTTCCTAATGGCGATAGGGTATTTCAATAGGATCTGACTCCATGCCACAATTCTAAGCTTGCTAAGAGCTTCGTTACCCAGCAACATTTGAAGGTGTTGGAGTGGCCAGGAAATTCACCCGATCTCAGCCGTCCCATGGCCGAGTGGTTAGCGCGCTTGGCTAAGGCATGGATGTATGTGTCGTTTTTCTGCTGAGGTCCTGCCATCCTCTCAGACCTTCTACTATGGCATATAAACTGACAGGCTCCTGTCAGACCTCTGTGGCAAGCAGCTGCTTGAGGGGGTATTTATTATTATTATTATTAAACCCCATTGAAAATTTGTGGACCATTATTAATGCGCGCATATCTAAGATGGATTGCACGACGAAAACCAAAATGATAGAAAGTACACTGAAGTGAAGGAGATGTGTGGAAATCTAGTGGCATCAATGGTTGAGAGGGTGAAAGAAGTAATTAAAGCTAAGGGGGGTCACATTCACTATTAACTACACTATTAAACAAATAATATTTTAGTTGTGTCTTTGTTATTGCATTTTCCTATTGTCCCAACTAATTTGCACAGTACTGCAGATAGATAAAACTATAGTTATAGTACAACAATGGTTATTTTTACTTTGTTACTAGATCTAGCGACTTTTGAGCTCTCACTGCGTACTCCAAAAAATTTTACCGCGTACCCCACGTTGAGAACCCCTAACCTATTCTTTTGTTATTATTCTTTTATTAATCTATCAGTGAGCTTTCCTCTAACCGCTTACAATTGCAATTTGAGAGCTTACTGTTCATAAAATAAAAGGTTCTTTTCGAGAAGAATTTTCGCGAGTTTAAAGACCTTTCGGGAAAATTGCGACCTTGGCAATGGAGACCCGCTGGCCAAGGTTTCAGACTCAGAGAGCGATTACAATGATTACAGCCACATCAAGTAACGGGAAGGCCATTGCCGACCTCAACAGACACTCTGGCCGGTAAGGCGCCGTAAGATGGTCACGTGACATCTCCACCCTCCCTACGGCGTCACGGAAGTAACTAAGCATCATTGTTGACAATGATGTGGCTTTCCGGCATAACTTCGAAGTTTAAATTTGAACCTACGAGAATTATACACTGACCAAAGCAATTAGGAAATAATGAGCATCTTATGGCTACTGGAAAATCCCATTCGGTTTCTTATTTTAGAAAGTAAACTTTTTATGGAAAAACGTAACTAAGGGCCAATCAAATCTCTGTAAATTATTCAAAGAACTATATAAGCTGCAATTTTAGGGAATAGTTTCATACTCACTAAGAATTTTTGCCGAAACCTGACAACATTTAACACAACGATTTTCCAAGTTAAGGAAACCCGAAAGCGATTTTTCATTTTCATAGCAGAGTCATTATTACCTAATAGTTTTGACCAGTGTAAAATGGAATATCATTCCTGTTATATTCATTCGCAATATTTCTACGAAGCAAATAATTTTCAAGCAATTTTGATAGCACAAAAATGATATTGTGCGGCATTTGGTGCTATTTGCTTTTACATTTATTCATGCCGACTAACATCCTAATAATCTATATTAATAAGTACACAGTCGTATCAGAATAATATGACCATCTACCATACATATACTATGGTAGGTTTTCATATTATTCTGATACGACTGTGTAATATAAATACAGTTTATTTCTTATAACTTTTTCACGAACCATTTCTTCCTCGTAGTTTTCCATTTGTTGAACTGTGATCTTTATCTTCTGCTGCTAAGACATAGATGTAGTTGGGTTGGGTTGTTTTACCTCTGAGCGGCACTTTTTTGCACACCATGCGCTAAATGGCCAGGTCACATGGTCCCCGAAGGCTCAGAGAAGGTTGGGGGAGGGGACCCACTGGAACAGCTGTTGGGAGACAGATGGTAGCCTCCTGTCAAGGCCATCCAGCGTGTTCTTTAACGTGCACAGGGTATGGCTCTCCCGCACACGGGGCCACGGCTTAACGTCCCATCCGACGGACGGCGGCCTTTCCAAGGCCATCGGTGTCCCCTACTGACCGGGGCAAGGCGGGGAATTTTTGCGGAGATAAATCTCAACGCTGACCCAGCTGGGACTCGAACCTGGGACCTACAGATTACGAGTCTGGCGCGCTACCGACTGAGCCACCCCCGCCCCCATGATGTAGTACTAATCGGGAGACAATTACTACTGCAATTGAAGAACCATTTCTAGCATACACAGGCCAGAAGTTGCAATATCGGAAAAGAATTTTAACTTTACCCAAGTTTGACCAGAGCACATTCCAGAAACCCACCATCTATAAATTCACGCGATCCCTTATTGACAGAAAGCTCAGAAGGAGAACATGTAAAGAATGAAGAGTGACTATGAAAACGATTGCCAAAGGTACGAAAAATGTTGGACATTCAAGAGGAGCTTTTCCACTTTCCTGACAAAGTATAGCTATTAAAAAATAAAAATAAATACCCCCTCAAGCAGCTGCTTGCCACAGAGGTCTACAAACTTTAAAATAATTATAATTATTTTAAAGTCTATTCGAAGTCTCTTAGAAACCTGTCAGTATAATGCGTCGTAGAGATGATTTATAAGGATGGCAGAAAGACAACACGAAGAAAGAAAAGATCTTTAAATAAATAAATAATAAATAAATATTCCCTCAAGCAGCTGCTCGCCACAGAGGTCTGACAGGAGCCTGTCAGTTTATATACCATAGCAGAAGGTCTGTGAGGATAGCAGAACCTCAGCAGAAAAACAACACGAACATCCATGTCTTACCCAGGGTTCGAACCCAGGTACCTTAGATCAGTAACCAAGCGCGCTAACAATTCGGCCACAGGCACGGGCTCAAACCCAGATCCGCGTGATCAGCAACCAAACGCGCTAGCCGCTCTACCACAGATTTAAAAAATAATCAACACCTGAAGAGTAATTATTTTGAATTGCTAAAGATTATTAAAAAAATTCAAATTGTAATCATAAGAAATTATCTATTTTATTTTTTTACTAATTTTTTTTTCACAGCTTCAAGGCAAATTAATTTAAATTTCCACTGAGTCTGCCAGAACCGAAAATCATCTGTAGTGCCTACATATCTCGTGTGCCTTCACATTCTGAAGAATATGTGACAATTCCGACACATGTTCCCATTGCAAATTCCATATATCGCAATATTGCGAGAAGATTTCCAGATTTACATGGTGGACAAGGCAGAACCAACACCTGCTGCAACAGAAGGCCGGTGGAACAAGTTATGACGTCATAAGAAGTTCGATATTTAGACAATTCTTATATTTCTATTACTATTACTGGTGTACTTTTATACTAATCTTTATACTATTGTTTATTTATAAATATATCTTATTTAGAAAAAATATTATTCGTTTTTAGTAGCATTATGGTTATTAGTAATAAATACAAATAATTATGCTCCTAAATCAGTTATATTAAAAATAAACATTGGTATATAGATTAGTATACAAGTACACCAGTAATAATAATAAAAATAAATAAATATATAAAAATTGTCAATAGAATTACTTATGTCAACTTGGTCCTCTAGCTTTCTGTTATAGTACATGCTGGCAGAATCATCTAGATCCAAAGTGTCCGAAAAAAAACATCTAGATTCAAAGTGTCCGAAAAAAATCATCTAGATCCAAAATGTCCGGAAGGGAGAAGAGAAATTTGATTTGGGTAAAGATTTAAGCAATTTAATTTAACTGAGTGGTTAGCGCGCTTGGCTCCTGATCTAAGGGATCTTGGTTCGAGCCCCGGGTGAGGCATAGATGTTCGTGTCATTTTTCTTCTGAGGTCCTGCCATCTTCTCAGACTTTCTACTATGGCATATAAACTGGCAGGCTCCTGTCAGACTTCTGTGGCAAGCAGCTGCTTGAGAGGGTATTTATTACTTTTATTTAAAGGTTAACTACAATCCATTTAATTTTAAATAGCAACCCCTTCAGAATTAGAAGGGAACAAAACTGATCGGAAGTCTCTGCCGATAAAACAAAGTATTTTTTATAGCTATGACGCTACCACGGGTAGGAAAAAAACGATTTATAAAATTTGCATTCGACGCTTTTGTTATATTTAACAACGAAACAGTTAATCTCGGTTATCTCTTTCAATACTAAACTGATGTCTTTTACGTTTTACGAATTTGCATCCAAATGTTTTAAATGATTTGGGGAGAATCCAGAAATACTCTGAACATGGGATTAATGTTTCCTTTCTTGTCACGTTTCTGAAGAAGTCTCTTCTACTTCACAGTTTTATTTCACATTACACCGACAGGCTACTTGACGGATATTTTATTTATCTGCATTCCAAACGATACCTTTTATACCGAACTTGAGTTTAATACTTAAAAATATAGAGAAATGTCTAGCATTTATTTTTAAATAATGAAATCTGTTTTCTCACTGCAGTATTACAAAACAAATCTCGGTTGTCTCTCAAAGCTACATAGCTTGTCTTCTGGAAATAGAATACGACAGTTTCAATATTAATTTAACAATCGATTTTCCTGAAGCAGCTGCTGCTTGTCACGAAAATATCACAGGAGCCCGTCAGTTTCATAAGCCGTAAAGAAAATCTGTGAGAAAGGCGATACTTCAACAGAGAGTAATATAAATATTTTTTAAATTGAAAATAAATAAAAATAATAAGAATAGTATATGCATAAACTAATATATATATATATCTTACGAAGTAGAAAATAATACCTGAATGTGATATATTAACTTTTATCATGCGTTGTTTTATTGTAGCTGGAAGAGTTAGATCAAAATGTTCTTTATGGGTCTCATTAGTACAATAAATATTTTCTAGTTGTCAAATATCAATTCAATGCGACCTAAAATTGCTGAGATGTTAAGCGTTACAAATGAAGTGATAGAATAAGCGTTTCATATGAGGATTATTTCGTAAATTATCAGTAGATTCCGAACATGTTCAAATATGTTATAGAATGATAATACACCAGCAAGAGTTTCATTGATTTTTTTCACTGTGTTTTGAAGTTTCAGTTATTTTGTTTAAAATAATTCCCTTCAAAAATTTCCCCATTGAGTAGCATTAATGCTTGAATTTCGCATGATAATTATTTGGAAAATATCTAGTGTTCCTACCATTTTCTAATGTTACCATACTTCTGAAAGAATAATTGTGTTAAGTTTCAGTGAAATAGAAAGTTTTTAATGGGATATTTTGTCCAGCTATTTGGTCCATTCTCCATATTGTGCAGATTAAGAGAAAAGTGAAACAAAAAAGTGAAAAAACTAAGTTATTATCCTAATTAACATAATTCCGTAGAGCAAATATTATTTTCAAAGACAAAAATGTAAATCAGTACATTGTATACCTCTTACAGAAGAATGGTTTTCAGGGGTTATGAAATAACTTAGTCTTTTTTTTACTTTCACTATCCACAGATTATTTTCTTAATTTCGACACGATTCATTTCCTTTTATATTATATTGAAAAGTTTTCTAAACACAGGGCCATTTTAAATGCATGGTCATGTATTATGCACATTGGTGATGAAATTGATATAAATATGATTAATTAAAGTTAAATAAAACAATAAGAAATTAAAATGTATATATATGTGCATGTGTCATTTTGATTTATATGTCCTCACCTCTTTTGGTCGAAATTTTGCAGATATTTCTAAAATTGTTCATCTGACTTTCGAAAGGAACAAAATTTAGAAACTCATTTTCTGCTTCAAATTACATCATTCCCATTTCAAAATTAAATCAGGTCGTAGAACTACTATTGTAGATAATAGATGGCAGCACCAACAACAGACTTTTTCTTCAATTACGTGATGAGAAGCGATCAGTAGAACTGCGCTACAAAGACGGAATCATTTGAAATTATTCCAAGGAAATTAGTGAAACGAAATCAAACCCTAATATTTTGAGATGAATTAAATCCCTGAAAAGATTTTTTCTTTCGTTTGTTTAATATTCTCTTAATAATGGTTGTTTTACCTAAAAAGTAAATGGAAAATCTTAACTGGAGTTATAACAGAATGCCTTTGATAATAAATTATTTTCGTTACGTCTTTTCGTACTACAATAGGCTTTCGATAATACAAATGTGGATTATTTTCTTAATTTTCAACATTTCGGTGCATTTCAAGCTAGGTTCAGTTTTCTCATCTTGATTCCAATAAGCGCCGAATCTATAAGTGAGTCTAATATGTTTTACAGATAAGTACTAGCAGCAGGCCACTATCCAGGATTTGGTTCCGGGAGTGGGGTACGAGAATTTAGCTTCAGGGGTTCCGAGAATTCAGTTTCGGAGAGGTTCCGATAATTTAGAAACGAGGAGGATGGGATCTGAGAATAAGACTTGAGTAGCAATTACTAAAATATTCCACCGAACAGGATAAGTTAAAATAATATTCCCTATGAAGTTTTTTTCTTTTTAATCTATCTTTAGTGTCCGACATAAAATATTAGGCTAAAATAAAATTATACAAAAACAACTGTTTTGAATTTCAAAGCAGGGAGAAAAATTTCAAATTCAAACATAAGACGACGGGATTTTCAGGGATAACTCCCCCCCCCCCGTCTCCTCCTCTGTATAAGTTCCTGAATAGTAGCAACCAGATCTTGGGAAGCTTCTGACGATATTTGAATCGCAAACTTCCCCAGTTGATCATTATTAAGTCACACAGAGTAGAAATTTAGGCCAGAAAATAAAAATGCAGAAAGCAGACATAACTTTTGCTTTCTTATACAGTTTTCGTGGGAGAATGAAGAACTCTTATAATATGTTTTTTTCCTTTTCTCCCTCTACGATTTTGAAACTTTCCTCTTTTTTAGTTGGGTTTAGAAGATTGTTGGACCACTGTTAGAACATTCCTTTGCAATCCCTGTGGTTCTGCAGCCTGATTTTTTCAACGAGTCCTGTATTACATGTTTAAATTCGGTAGTGCTATCCTATAAAGATTTTATCCTTTGTAGATGTGTGAACAATTTAGTTTTTGTCTTTTGTGCGGCAGGTTTTCAAGAGTTTTTCCAAATGTTCAAAAAGAACCTTTCTGTGGGTGTTGTATGTTGTATACAGTAGTTCAGTAGGACACGGGACACCTTCTTAATTGAGTTGCAGTAAAGACAAAGGTTAGACTCTGCCATTTTCATAATTTGCATTTTATCAATGCCCTGAGTCGAATAATTTTCACATGCTCTTGTCTTGTCTAATCGTCTGTTTATAAAAGTTTGAGGTGACAACACTTTATATTTATTACAGTTGCAACAATTTTCTACTGCTGTTATCGAACCATTGAGATTTTTTGTGAGTGTCAGCTGTCTCATTTCCAGGGAGAAAAATATACCTATATAAATAATATACCTATATTATTAATGTAATGTATAGTCCAATGTGATTTGGCACCCAATGGAAAGAAACAGAGATATTTTTGTCATTCTTAATATGATGGCAGAGCATCAGAATATCTCGGATGAAATTCTGGTTACAGCATTTGTGAGGTTCCTTCAGTAGAGACAGAACAGCAGCTTTACTGTCTGTTATAAGGACAACTTCATTCTTTTCTTCATAATAGAACCTGTTTCAAAGCAGCGAGTTCAGTGCCTGAAAAATTAGCACATTATTTAGTCTAAAGCTGAATCGGTAATTTTCTTTGCCGAAGAAGGCTCCAGCCGCAGTTTTTGCTTCTTGATTAAGAGCATCATCTGAGAAAATTTTTTGTGTTTTGCATAATGTATTTCCAGACGATTTTCTACTAGCTCTAAAATGTCTTTTTTATGTAACTTTTTTTCGTATGTGATTACTGTGATTATCTGTATTCATATCTGGGATTTCTATTATCCATGTTGGGGTTTTGGAGAATCAATTAAATTTTCCTTGCAGCTTTATGTTTTTTTTATATTGCGGATGTCCTTGAGGCGGTCCTGTCGAAGATCATGAGATGCAGATCTATATTCAATTGAAAATTCTAAAATTAAATTCAGGGGTAAATTTAAATGATTTTTGGATATCTTCTGTTTTATGATTTGGCCTTTTTTTCCATACCACTGCGGATAATGTAGTAAATCCAATCCAAATAAAATCCACAAATGAAAATTCCTACATCTGATGACTTGACAGATGTAGATTCATTCAGACAAAATTTTAGTGAAAATAAAATTCCCTTTTTTATATATATATATTTTTTCTATTACTTTTTCTTTTTTTGTGTTTTTTTCCTTTTTTTTATCATTTTTTTTTCTCTATATAATTATTTTTCATTTATATAGGTATATTTTTATTTTTTTACAATTTATCTAAAATATTAATATTTTTAAGAAGTTGAATTAATAGTTTATATAGGATAGGTTTAAGATTCTTACTGGTAGGTTCTAAGATATTTTTAAAGTTTTATATACTAATATTGTATGCTTTTAGTTTATTAAAATATGATTTTCTTTCTGGTTCGCAATTTTTACAATTAAATATTATGTGTTCTATGGTTTGTTTTACATTACATTTATTGCAGTTTGGATCATCATTTTATTTAAATTTATATAAAGTTGAGTTCGTGAGAGCTAAGTTAGCTTTTATTCTGAGTATTATAATTATATCTCTTTTACTTAAACCATAGTTTGAAAATTTTTCAATTCTATTTGATATTTGATAACGATGTGTATTAATTGCTTTGTTGTTATACCAATTCTGTGTTTCAATTAATATTTTAGATTTATTTGATTTTTTGTGTATTATAAAATGAAAAGGGGTAGTGATTGTATTATTAAGATGTTTTGCATTTTTAGCTAATAAATCTACATATTCGTTATCTTTTATATTCACATGAGAGGGTAGCCATTGTAAAGTTATTATATTATTTCTATTTAGGTGATCATATGTCAGTGAACAAATATCATTTATAAAAATGGGGAAGTTATTTTTAAATGGGTTTTGTTGAAAGATGTCTAGAGTACTTTTACAATCAGTGAAAATGACTATATGTTTATTACTAAATTTCAGGGACCAATTTATTGCAAATATAACTGCTAGAAGTTCTGCTAGAAAAACAGGTTCATTAATTTTAAATTTAAATTTTTGTTCGTATTTTTCAATTGGGCAGTATATTGCTCCAGAAGTAATGGTTTTATCAGAATTTAATGATCTATTGTATAGATTTGAACAAAGTTATTATATTTTTCATTGACATAATTCTCTGATAATATTTTTATAATAGTTGGATCAAATTGCTTTTTAAAATCAATTCCAGGAATTTTATCAATAATGATTGGAGTTGTTGAAATCCAACATGGGGATTTAGGAATCAAATCTCCACTGAGGTTATTGTTAAGCACATATAGTAATTGTTCTTTTTCATAAAAGTTTGATAAGATTACATCTTGGAAGTTATTAATAAATTTTTCGATTATAGGGTGTGAATAATTTTTGCTAATTATCCTAAATATTAAATTTGATAATAAATATTTTTTTTATTTCAAGTGGTGGAATTGATGTTTCAGCACATATGTTTAAGTTATTTGAAGTTTGAATTTGGCCAAGACAATATTTTTAAATCTTTGTTTGAATTGTTTCTAATTTAATTAGTTTGGTTTTAGAGATTTGATTAATGAGTTCAATTCCGTAGGTTTATTTATTTATTTATTTATTTATTTATTTTTTGTAATATTGTAGAATTAAAAATTAGTAAAAGATTTTTAATGGAGCAACCCCATTTTTAGCTACCTAAATATCTCATGAAGTTCAATAGTTTAGTGGCTTTATTTTTAGCATTATTGATATATTGATTCCATAGAAGTTTAGAATCTATATGTAATCCTAGGAATTTTATGTTGTCAGTGATATTGATTTCTATATTATTTAAATTTATTTTTAATTCATCTGTAATTTTAAATCTTTTATGAAAATATATGATTTTAGTTTTTTCAGTTGATATTTTTAGATTTAAGTTGGAACAGTAAATTGATAATTTATTAATTTTTTTTTTTTTGTAGAATTTTATTTATAATGTCTAGGTCTTTGTGTAGAGTCCAAATTATAATGTCATCTGCATAAATATGATATGTAATTTCTGATGAAAAAACTGAATTCATATCATTTAAATATATATTGAAAAATAATGGAGAAAAGATATCTCCCTGGATAATTCCATTATGAAAGTTACATTTTTTTGATACGTTATTGCCAATTTTCACTCTAAATTGTTTTTGTTGAATAATTTGTGAAAGAAAATGATAAATGTTGTCACAGATTTTAAATTTTCTAATTTTTGAGATAAGATCTTGATGTGAGAGAGAATCAAAGGCCTTTTCCAAATCAAAAACAACAGCAACCAAAAATAAACCATTTTTGATGGCATATTCAGCATCGGATAGAAAATTGAGTAATAGATGTTTTGTAGAACGTCCAGGTCTAAAACCAAAGAAGTTTTTATCAATTAAATTGAATCTCTCAAAGTGCCAATGCAGTCTGTTAAAAATTAATCTTTCGTCTAGTTTAAGGATGTTAGAACTAAGACAAACGGACGATAAGACAGTAAGTTGTCAGCCGGTTTGCCTTCTTTTTAATAAAAATCATAAAATTTTCATTCCAATTTTTTGGGTATTCTTTTTGAGTGCAAAAGTCATTGAATAATTTTAGTAATTTAATGATCCATTTATTAGTAAGGTTTTTTAAAATTTTATTTGTAATCCCATCCGGGCCTGGTGCAGTGTTTTGTTTTAAATTTTTATTGCAGTTTTTAATTCTTTTAAAGTAAAAGGAATATTTAAGTATTCTGTAGTTTTACAATGGAAAATTTTATATTATATTTGAATTTTTTTGTATTTGTTCTATTTATAGGTTTTTTTATGTTGATTTATAAAATTTTGTGCTAGGTCCTCTGCAGTTTCTACTAAGGTTTTATTGTTTTTGATAGCATATGTTTGTATAGGATTTGTAGGTGTGGTCTCATTATATAATTTTTTATATATCCTCCATAGATTTGTAGTTGTTGTTTGAGGGCTTAAATTTTCTGCAAATATTTTCCAATTAAGTGATTGTAAATTTTAAATTTTTTTCCCTATTGCGTTGTTTAGTCTATTAAAATTTTCAGCATCTCTAAATGTTCTTTTTCTTATCATTTTCCTTTCAGCACGTCTGCGAATTGCTATTAATTTAGTAACAAAAATTGTTTGTATATTGTTTTGTGTATTTTTTTAATAACTGTAGTGGTATTATTGTTTTTTGTGTTTTTCAAAAATTCTATAATCTCTATATATTCATCTTTTATATCATCTAATTTTTTATCTATCTCATCTTTAAAGTTATTCCAATTAATTGTTTGCATTTTTATAAAATATGAAAATGTGTAAATGGTCGCTATTATAGTTGTCTTCAGAGATAGACCATTGTAGATCTTTTAAAATTTTATTTGTACATAATGTTAAAGCTATTATGGATTCATTATTATTTCTATTGAAGCAAGTTGTATGTTTTTCATTTAATAATATAAAATTATTGTATTCTATGAATTCAATTAAGTGTGTACTTTTATGTTCATTTCTGTTTGAATACCATAGCTTATTATGGGTGTTAAAGTCCCCGCAGATGATATATTCTCCATTAATATTTTCAATAATTTTAGAGTATTGATTAAATGTAATAGTTGAACCAGAATTATAAATATTAGTTATATAAGTTATATGATTATTTAGTTTAGTTTGAACAATTACAACTTCAAGCTTATCATGTATCAAACTCAAGTCCACACTTCTTTGCGGTAGTGATTTTTTTATATATTTAGATACTCCTCTTGAATGAGTACTATTTTTCTGGTGGTATGCTATAAAATTGTTAAAGTTTGGTAATTTTGTTGCTTGTGTTTCCTGAAAACACATAATTTGAATGTTCTTAGTTCTAATCCAATGTTTTATAAAGTTCTGTTTGCTTGTTAGACCTCGACAGTTCCACTGTAATATTATAGATCTGCTGTCCTTGAGCTGTTATGCAAAAAAGATAGGAGAATATCTTTTATTAAATTAAGTTCTGGATCACTAGGCAACAGGTAGTCTAGTAGCTTAGTTAAGAGTTCAAGTATGTGACGTTTGTTGTCATCATTCAGCTTTGTTTTAGCTGATAATTCACTTCTATTTAATAAATCTTTTTCTTGTGGTTGAGGTTTAGTTATATTTTTATTAGATGAGTTCTTGCTTCCAGAAATATTCTTTTTAACACTCTTAGAGTAGTCCATTTGATTAATTTGATTGTTTACAGTTTTGGTTCTGGTTTCAGTAGCCGTTGACGTTGAAGGAAGAACTGGGAAGCTCTCTGTGACGTCCTCAGAAAATTTCGTTGAAGAGCGCACTCTCAGATCCTCAGAAATATCAGTTTCAATACTGTTGTAATCTGAATCTTCTAATTTAGACTTATCTGCGAAAGAGATCTACTGAACATCAGATCCTCAGGATGGTCGAGAAGGTCGCCGAATCCCTCAACAAGAAGGAATGCGTTGCAGCCGTCTTTCTGGACGTGGCCAAAGCCTTTAACAGCGTCTGGTTGGACGGCCTGATTTACAAACTCATTCAAGCTGCTGTTTCATCGGGACTGATTAGCCTTATTTAATCATATCTTTCTAATAGGACCTTTCAAGTCCAAATCAAGTCTGTTATTTCTACTACAAGTGTTGTCTCTGCTGGCGTGCCCCAGGGATCACTTTTGGGTCCGACACTCTTCTTTTGTATCTACATGATTTACCTTCATTTGAACGTATTCATCTGGCATTATGCGCAGATGATCTTGCGATTTTATCTCCCTCCCTAGGTCCAGCCATTGCTGTTAAAAGATTGCAACACTGCTTGACCCAGATGGGCGATTGGTAGAAGTGGAAGGTCAAGATAAACTCGGACAAGAGTTCTGCCATCCTCTTTACTGGCAAGAGCCTTTTAAATCCTACTTGCCTCCAACTTCACGATGAACCCATAGACTGGCAAGATTCAGTCAAATACCTCGGTGTGTGTTTACACCACAGGCTAAAATGGGATAATCACATCAATCATATCGTCTCCAAGGTGAATATGCTTAGAGGCCAGTTGGGTCCTCTCCTTAGGAGAAATTCCATCCTTTTACTGGATCATAAGCTTTTACTCTATGATGCCATCATCAGACCAGCGATCTTATATGCTTCACCTGTATGGGCAAATACTACTGCCACCAATATACGTAAGATACAAGTCTTACAGAATAAAATTTTGAGAGCTGCGGTCGATGCCCCCTGGTTTGTTACTAACAGACGACTTCATACTGACTTGGGCATCGATCACATTTATACACATGTTAAACGCACCTCGAAAAAGTTCGATGTTGTGACTAATAATCCGAATGAGATTATTTCTTCTCTTTTACATTATGATCATACCGTTTTAAACAAGTACAAGAGGCCTAAAACGGTGGCCTTCTCTGAGGAGAGCTTCCCGTTTTAGGTCTCCTGTGCGATTCTATTTTGTTCTCTGCATTTCTTGTTACTAGCTGTAACAAGCTTGTTACTAGCTGTAACAATTCATCTCTGCAAAACACCCCATCCTTCGGTAAATATGGAACACCGAGGGCTTGGAAAGTCCTTCGTCCATCGGAGGAAAGTTAAGCTACGGCCCCGTGTGCGGGAGAGCCATACCCTGTGTGCCGCCCTGCCCACGGTCAGTAGGAGACACCGATGGACTTGAAAAGACCGCAGGCGTCGGATAGGACGTTAAGCAGTGGCCCCGTGTGCGGGAGAGCCATACTCTGTACACGTTAAACAACACACTGGATGGCCTTGATGAGAGGCTACCATCTGTCTCCCAACAGCTGTTCCAATGGGTCTCCTCCCCCAACCTTCTCTGAGCCTTCGGGGTCCTTGTGACCTGGCCATTTAGCCCATGGTGTGCCAAAAAGTGCCGCTCAGAGGTAAAACAACCAAACCCAACCCATACCCTGTGCACGTTAAAGAACACGATAGATGATCTTGAGGGGAGGCTACCATCCGTCTCTTAACAGCAGTCCAGTGGGTTCCCTTCACCCAACCTCCTCTGAGCTCTCCTTGTGGCACGGTCATTAGCCCATTATGGGAAAAAAAGTGACTCTCAGAGGTAAAACGACCCAAATACATTTCCGTAACATTTATATGGCAAGTAATGGACGATACACTGGCTTAACTGATTAACCACTATCTCAGATTCTTTACTGAATGCAATTCACGATTTTATAAATCTGAAGAACCTGCGAGAATTCATCTTATTCAGAAAATATGAAAAAAAAGTTAGATTTTATTGCTCTGTTGTATTATTATTATACGTAAATAAATGTGAAATACTTGTGTGAGTAAGATTTCTGGGACAAAGTTTTACAAATATCTCAAAGAATAAAAGACAGTAACTTTCCGAAGTCAAGAGAGCCCCCCCCCCCCCCCCCCCCTTATAACAATCCACTAAGAATCGACTGGGAGATCCCAACCAGCATGAGGATAAGAACAACGCGACACACAATGCCGAGAATCCGTTAACTACTCAAACAAAAATTGCGGAATTCCAACGTAAACTAGCCCAACCGTGACTCGCTATAAAACAGGATTCCCCCAGAATATCCGCAAATTGCCCAGTAACACTTGCGTAATGCATAACAGCAACATATCACTTAGTACAAGAAAAAGGCTATGTATGTCTGCAGGCCGTCCTTAGGGGTGAAACCCCCCCCCCCCAATAGCGAAAAGAAGAAATTAATGGCCAAAAGAAATACAATAAAGGGCAGAAAAATATCCAAAAAATGAAATAACAGTGTGATAATAAAAAGGAACCTATTTTAAGACCCCTGAGATGTTTAGTTTAAAGGAGATATAAGGGCCATGAACACCTCGATTTTAACTCTAATTTTCAATAAATATAGCAGTAATTATTATATTTATGCTTCTAAAAATCCAAACTAGTAGCTATTTATTTTTAAAAATTTGGTAATTAATTTTAGAATATTCTGAAATATTTCAATAAAATCTTAATAAATAAATTATTTTATTTTAACTGGTTTTAAAATAAATGTCTTTAACTTAAATTTTAAACCAATTAAATCAATTACGTGTTTCTGCAAAATTAATTTCCCT
This sequence comes from Ryuthela nishihirai, assembly GCA_038380435.1. NCBI lineage: Eukaryota > Metazoa > Arthropoda > Arachnida > Araneae > Heptathelidae > Ryuthela > Ryuthela nishihirai. Next base: position 38,357,609 of record JAWZYU010000011.1, on the reverse strand, counting down.
CCTTTCTTCCCTCCTTTTGTTCAAGTCTGTCCAGGCCTGATGTATCAAGGTGACCTTGCAAGGGCCCCCGCAAATATTTCTTGACTCGGACCCTGCAAAATGCTAATGCCGGCACTCTCTGTCTCACGTACGAATACGAAACTATTTGGAAAGTGAAAACTCCACAATGGGAAACGAATCACTTTGTTATGAACAGATCACAATCCGTTCATAATTTGAGAAGCATATTTATTCAAAGACAGTGGATTTCATCAGCGCGTTATGTGACCTTGTTACTTTTGTTCCTAAGGAGAGGAGGCCGCAGAAAGGCGACAAATTTCTTTTCTTAAGAGGAAGCTAGAGACATCCGTAGGTTTGCTCCCCACCACACTAGTACGCCATTAAGCACATCGCTTTTCCCAAATAACAATGTGAACAAGACATGAAACTTTAGTCACACTGTACTTCAATGGAACCTTCCGCAGCTCCAAGGTATGGTTCACATCGCACGGATTCCCTGTGGAACGACGCCCACCGAAACGTCCACAATTAGCGAACGGAAAAAGCAAATGCCGACCGCCCCTTGTGTTCAGGTGGTCCCTTAATAGCCTCCTACGCTATTTCTAGGAACAATAAACTTCCAGAATAACAAAATTCATGGTTAGAAGCTACGGATGCTGCCATCCCAGGATCACAAGACAACGGGACCCGGGTGCGACCAATGGAAAGAGGGAGGGCCAACGAAGAATCCAAAAAAGAATCAAAAAGGGACCTTTTTTCCGTTTGTTAAAAGAGAAAGATCCAGAGCAAGCTCGAGGACATTCAGATTCGAAGCGAGTGTGATGAAGACCATGTTTCATCTTGGGAGAGTGTGCTAGAATCCTCTTCGAAAATCACGGTGCTGGACTGCCGAACAACTACGCTGAACCACAATGGTTGTGCTCTCGAAATGTATATATCGCTGAAAATTAAATGACTCTCATTCTGGCTTAAAACTCTCTCTTCTGATCGAGAAAAATTTTCATCTCACTGCCAAAGTTATAGTGATCTTTCGTTCCTGCTGCCGTGTGTCTCACGTTACCCGTTCGATTACCGTCGCACGGGACCACGATGTTTCAATCAACATGAGCAAAGTTCCTGATAAAGACAAAAGTTTGCAAGCCCTCTGCTTCCTGTTCCCATGATGAAAAAGCTGCCGAAGACGAAAAGACGATAAGAGGTATGAAACGATCATGTTTTCTTTGTAAATCAAAAGTTCGCGCGTCAGTTTGAATCAATTCAGTATTTATAAAAGATAGTGGCAATAATTGTATGTCATGAATCTAACTGACACGGGCTAGGGAGAAGTTCAGAAAGACTTTAGTCAGTTTTTATAAAAAAAAAGATTAATTTAATTGTAAGAGCAAGCATGAACTCCATTTCAGGAGAGAAAAATGTATCTATGGTCTTAATACTTCTGTCATGCCCACAGTAATTTTATCACGTGGACACGACTGTTAGAGTGAAGGATTATCGGACGCCATGTGACCTTTTAGCATCATTTCCATTTTGTTGCATCCAGCTCCTGTTGAGAAAGAATCTCGCCGCCGGGCGTGGAAAGTTCGCGACGGATCCGTTGGCCCTCCAGGTGTCAAAGGGTGGTCTGCGTGACCGTCGCTGTCAACAACAAGTGCTAGAGGGATAGCGAGATTCGCATCTCGACTTGTTCAACGAGAGCGCCAAGCAGTACGAGCCTCCAGCTACTAGCGGCGGATGACCCAGCGACGATGCCTTTTCCCTATGGACATCTGAACTAATGAGGCAGGGGTGCATTTTGTTCGAATCTGGTTCGTTTTTCCCACACGAATGTGCTTTGTGTATCACCTTCACGTTGTCCCGGATGGGACCATAAACTCTTTTATATCTGTTAGCCTCTTGAGCGAGTAGCTCGTTCATAAAGAACTTTGAACTGACCTCTACCACTCCTAAAGTTTTCCTTGATTGCAAAGGACCGCGCCAGGGGCGCTTGTTGAAATCGTCCCAAAAGTGGGAACTAGTTGTGTGTAATGTGTTAAAGTGATCTGTAAATAAATGTGTTTTTATTACCTGTGAAATTATCTTAGTTTTCGATTATTGATAAATGTCTGTTAATTTCAATGTTGGGTCGGGGAACGGGCTTTAGCTTGACAAACGTAAAGAAATCACCGCCTCTAATGTGTGTGCTGCCTTAAGATATATTCAGGGGTGGTCACCACACTTCTACTCGGTTCTGTAAAAATATCACATCATTAAATTATTTTCGTTTAGGATACGAGAAGTTAGCTTTGTTTTGTCTATCGATGTGATCTCTCTAATTAGCATAGAAAGTAAATATCTATGATACGAGATCTATCTAATTAGCATATAAAGTAAATATCTATGATACGAGAAGATTCTTTGATATACAAAGAGATTTAGATTAATTATAATAGCCAATAGATTCTTAGAAAGACAACGCAGTGTACGATGGAATAAAATATGCAAATTTATTTAGAGGGAGGAAGGAATAACGATCTTTTCACCCCCTAACAACTTTCCTGATGACGACGGCAAGTAATTTGCTTTGTGCGTCGCGGGTTGGGTTGGGTTGTTTTACCTCTGAGCGGCACTTTTTTGCACACCATGGGCTAAATGGCCAGGTCACATGGACCCCGAAGGCTCAGAGAAGGTTGGGGGAGGGGACCCATTGGAACAACTGTTGGGAGACAGATGATAGCCTCCCGTCAAGGCCATCCAGCGTGTTCTTTAACGTGCAGGGTATGGCTCTCCCGCACACGGGGCCACGGCTTAACGTCCCATCCGACGGACGGCGGCCTTTCCAAGCCCATCGGTGTCCCCTACTGACCGTGGGCAGGGCGGGGAATTTTGCGGAGATAAATCTCAACGCTGACCCAGCTGGGACTCGAACCTGGGAACTACAGATTACGAGCCTGGCGCGCTACCGACTGAGCCACCCCCGCCCCCATGTGCGTCGCGGGAATACGTTTCGAACGGTAGAGTAGTTACGAAGAAATTTGAAAGCATTTAGATCCTGTTTGAAGTTATGTAAGTTTCTCGTTTGTTAGATATTTTTTGAAATATCATGCTCTAGGAATGAGCATTACAAGGAGAAATTTTCACTTTTATTTCTTGCACATTATGTTTGTGTTTCAACTGATGCCGCAGGATTTAAAAGTGCACCATTACCTCTAAGTCTTGATTATTCTTCTACATTTAGCCCATTGTGTAACGAAAGAGAGCTATTCAATATAATATAAATTACCTGTACTATAATGATCTCATAGTACGTATTTCCATTCTGCTATTCTCCATTGGGAAAACTTTACATTTCTTTTTCTGATGTTCTCCAACTTTAATACCTAATAATAGTAGGGGCGGGGTGGCTCAGTCGGTAGCGCGCCAGGCTCGTGATCTGTAGTTCCCAGGTTCGAGTCCCAGCTGAGTCAGCGTTGAGATTTATCTCCGCAAATTTCCCCTCCCTGCCCACGATCAGTAGGGGACACCGATGGGCTTATTAAAGGCCGCCATCCGTCGGATTGGACGTTAAGCCGTAGCCCGTGTGCGGAAGAGCCATACCCTGTGCACGTTAAAGAACACATTGGATAGCTCAGAGAAGGTGGGCTCAAAGAAGGTTGGGGAACAGCTGCTCCAGCTGTTTCCCAACCTTCTCTGATCCTTTGGGGTCCTTGCGACCTGGCCATTTAGCCCATGGTGTGCAAAAAAGTGACGCTCAGAGGTAAAACAACCCAACCCTAATGATAGTAAACAAAATAACATTGTTACGACAGATGAATGAGCAACAATGAAACCGTGACATGATGTATCATTCTGATGCTCGCATGTGCTTCACGTGACAATTACGTCACCAACCACTTCAAACGATAACTTATTCAAAAATAAAGAATAAGACAGTTGTAATTAGGAAGGATTACTGTGAAAGAAAAAGTAGTTTGTCTTAGTCTGTGCGTAATAGTCTAAAGAAGAAATGTTTTATGGGTGTGTGCACAGGATAATAAGTATTATTACTCTCTTAGTCTGGATCGTATTAGTAAACTACAGGAAAAAGAATTCATTGTGTGAAGAGTGCTGATCGACGTCTGAAAAGAATTGGTTCTAAGAAACCAGAATACTTAGTCGCAGTTTTAGAGTATTTGACGACTAGGAGGAAGTCATTTGGTGTGTAATTATTATTTTGCGTTAGGAATTGTAAGGTTTTATCTTGATCGATTTCAGGTTTATTCTCAAGTATGATTATGCAACTTATTGAGCATTTAAAAGCCTTATCTTTGAATTAGAGATTGTTAGAAACAACTATTTGTAGGAATAGTAAAAAGTCGATATAGTCTTCTGACGGTTTATTTTCATATTGATGAAGATAATAGATTTGTGTCAGTTGAGTTGAGTTTATATAAATGTTTTTATCCATATTTTTGTAATAAATTACATTATTTTAGAATTATTGTTGCTAAATATTCTTTTGGACTCACGCTCAATTTTCATTAGTTAAATTTTTAACAGTATTATCTCGTCCTCCATCTCTATTCCTCGTTTTATGAAATCTGCTCTTTTTCACTTTATCTTGAAAATTTTACATTTTTTACTTTATGTTCTTCAGAAATTCTACATTATTCTGTTGCCCTCCATCTATGGAGGCGGGGGTTAATTTGGTCTTCAGAACACTACTCTCGTAATCTGCTACTCCCGATTTCAAAATCCTCACTCTGTCTGCTTCGGGATTTTCTCCTCCATCCACTGGATATGACGTTAGGCCATGGTCATCTGTGTAAGAGAGATAAACTCAGTGCAACTTAAAGAATTGCAGTTCCTTGCGATCAGATCATCATGTGTAATAAAAAGGGCCGCTAGAGGGTTGGGTTGTTTTACCTCTGAGCGGCACTTTAAATGCACACCATGGGCTAAATGGTCAGGTCACAAGGACTCGGAAGGCTCAGAGAAGGTTGGGGGAGGGTACCCACTGAAACAGCTGTTGGGAGACAGATGGTAGCCTCCCGTCAAGGCCATCCAGCGTGTTCTTTAACGTGCACAGGGTATGGCTCTCCCGCACACGGGACCACGGCTTAACGTCCCATCCGACGGACGGTGGTCTTTCCAAGCCACTAGAGGGAACATTAAATAAACAACGCTTCATCTCTGTAGCTTCTTTTCCTCTATTCGGTTATTTTGCTCTTCAATTAGAAAATCTCTCTCTCTCTCTGTTCTACTGTCCTTCATTTATAAAATCTCTCATTATTTCCCTTTTATTGCTCTTCATCTGGAAAACCTCACACAATTTATATACCATTGACCTTCGTCTGAAATAAAAAAAAATCTTGCCTCAAGCAGCTGCTTGCCAACAGAGGTTCTGACAGGAAAAGTTCCGTTAAGGCAGGAAACCTCCGTGTCTTATCCGGAGTTCGAACCCAGGTCCTTTTGATCAAACAGCCTAACCATTCGGCCACTGAGATGTACACCTCATCCATTTATGCGCCGTTGTTCTTCAACTGCAAACCTCAGACTCTTTTATGTTCATCGCCCTCTGCTCATAAACTGCACAGCCTCAGAGTATTACATGGACTATTGCCCATTATATGGCAATACAACAATCCATTCCTAACTCACAGTTACTCGATCATCCTGGTCTCTTGGTCGGCGGCGATGGTGGCTCAGTCAGTACGCTCAGCGTATGACGTTCCGAGTTTCGAGTTCCGCCTGAGCCAGCGTTGGCATTTATCTGCGCAAAACGCTCTGCTGACGGTCAGTAGAGGACACCGATGGTCTGGGAAAGGATGCCATCCGTCGGATGGTATATTAAGCTGAGGTTCCGTGTGCGGGAGAGCTATACCTGTGCACGTTAAAGAACACACTGGATGACCATGACGCTGCCCACTGAGTACTCACCCCCAACCTTCTCCGAGCCCTCGGGGACTTTGTGACGTCACCAACCACCTTTTTTTTTTTGTGACCTGGCCATTGGACAGCTGTTAAAAGACAAAAGAATCTCGTCAAGTCCATCTAGCATATTTTCTAACTCTCACAGGGTATGGCTCTCCTGAACGCTCCACGGATTAACATCCCACCGGACGGACGGCGAATACTCACTAGCTAAGGACGGGGTGACTCTGTCGGTAGCGTGCCAGACTCGTAATCTGTAGATCCCAGGTTCGAGTCCCAGCTGAGGTTCAGTCCAGGTTCGAGTCAGCGTTGAGATTTATCTCCGCAAAATTCCCTGCCCTGCCCATGGTCAGTAGGGGACACCAATGGGCTTGGAAAGGCCGCCGTCCGTTGGATGGGACGTCAAGTCATGGCCCCGTGTGCGGGAGAGCAATACCCTGTGCACGTTAAAGAACACGCTGGATGGCCTTGATGGGAGGCTACCATCTGTCCCCCAACAGCTGTTTCAGTGGGTCCCCTCCTCCAACCTTCTCTGAGCCTTCGGGGTCCTTGTGACCTGGCTATTTAGCCCATGGTGTGCAAAAACTGCCGCTCATAAGTAAAACAACACAACTCACTAACTATATTGTCCCGAACATATGTCTTTAGTTTCCTATCGATATGTTTGTTCCCTATTACCATAATTGAGTTTCCTCAAAGGAAACAAAGTAATCATCATTAATTACCAATTAAGGACATAATTTATCCACCTATAAGCAATTATGACAATCGTAAAAAGTTCCATTTTTCTCTCGTCACACGACGCGTACTTGTATTCATAACTGCATGGAACGCATCCCCGTATCACGGACTATTACGTAAAAACAGGTCCTCATGCCAACGCTGATAGAGGGCACTCCTGTTCATTTTTAACTCCTCCGTAGAGGAAAAGAGATTGGAGAAGCTGAGCTGACGCTGCGATCCGCTGGAAGCGAGTGGTTGATTCCTCTTCCCATATCATTCTCGCGTGCTTCAATCATGAGCCAGGTGCCTTTCCGCTGCCTCAAGAAATTTAAAATCCGCAATCGTTTGGTGAGAGAATTCATCGCCGAATTCTTTGGCACTTTCATTCTCATCGTAAGTATTCGTTTCATCATTCACGTCATCCAGAAAAAGTTCTCTTTCCTTCTTCTTCTTCCTTTATTTCCTTGTAGATAGATTTAAATGTTCAAGGTGGAGCATTTAAACACAGTCGGTTGTGTTCCAGATTCGAGTCCCAAATGAGATTGAGATTTTCTCCGCTTGGCCGCCTCTGTTTTAGATAAGGAAGCGGACGCCTTTCGCTTGGAAAGGATTTCATCCAAGTGGATGGGGCTTTAATTCATGACTCATTTCATAGGAACGATAATTTATTGTTAACTATTCCAGCTTCCATAACTGATAACATATAACAAAAGTTAAAAAAAAAAATAAATACCCGCTCAAGCAGCTGCTTGCCACAGAGGTCTGACAGGATCCTGTCAGTTTATATGCCATAAGAGAAGGTCTGATGAGGATGGCAGGACCTCAGCAGAAAAACGACACATACATCCACGCCTTACCCGGGGCTCGAACCCAGATCCCTTTGATCGGTAGCTAAGCGCGCTAACCACTCGGCCAAGGGACACCATATATATATATATCACAGAGTTCTTCTCATTAAAAAACGCATTGTATGATCTCGAAAAGAAATTCCCTTCTCCTTTTTAGCAATATAACAGCAAAATCGCAATAGCAAAATAGCGAGGCCCAAGGGGTTTCCTTTCTCCGTTTCTGTTCTCAGCCTTTTGATCTTGTGGCCTCGCTATTTTGTCTCCTGTGCAGCGAAATAGTTCAGCTCAGGCATAAACAGAACAATCCAACAAGAGTTCAATGAAAAGTGACCTTAAGGATTTGTTTTGTGAATTTATTGACTAACAATTATTAATAAAAAAGTAACTCGTTGATTATCATCGTTGTTTAGTGTTAAATATTTCTAACCACTGATAGCGTATTATTACTCGATTAACATTGTTTATTACATTGATTATTGATTATTGTTGCCAGAAGGCACAGTAAAACTTTCCGCACCTCAACAATTACAATCTCAATAGATTTAGGAAATCTTATTTTAATGCTGTTTATTTTTAATATTTCCCTTTCTGTTTCTTTTGGCTAATTCTTTCTTTATATTTATTGTTTCCTTTTTATCTTTTTTTTTTCTCCTTTCATATATTCTCTTTTTTTCCTTTCTGATCCGTGACATGCTCCAATATTCCAGATAGAACCGACACAATATTAAATATGATATCGGACGAAACGAAATTTTTTGGTCGTTCTCTCCCTAAACTCTTTTTTTATCATAAAAAATTTGATTGTCTATCATAAATAAGATTGTTATCAATAATATTATGCTATTGTCTATAATATCGTTGTCTACTAAATTATTGTCTATTATATTGTTGTCTATTATATTATAGAAATTTCGTTGTCTGTCATAAATATATATCAATATGTCAAAAATATATGTTTAAATGCATATATAATGAATGCCGCTAATATTTACATTTTAAATTTTTCACATTTTCAAGAAATTTTAGAAAGTAAACACTGCCAAAGGAGGTATCCAGAGTGTGCTGAGTTGGATTGGGTTGTTTTACCTCTGAGCGGCACTTTTTTGCACACAATGGGCTAAATGGCCAGGTCACATGGACCCCGAAGGCTCAGAGAAGGTTGGGGGAGGGGACCCACTGGAACAGCTGTTGGGAGACAGATGGTAGCCTCACGTCAAGGCCATCCAGCGTGTTCTTTAACGTGCACAGGGTATGGCTCTCCCGCACACGAGGCCACGGCTTAACGTCCCATCCGACGGACGGAGGCCTTTCCAAGCCCATCGGTGTCCCCTACTGACCGTGGGCAGGGCGGGGAATTTTGCGGAGATAAATCTTAACGCTGACCCAGCTGGGACTCGAACCTGGGAACTACAGATTACGAGCCTGACGCGCTACCGACTGAGCCACCCCCATCCCCAGAGTGTGCTGAAGAGCCTTCTTTTCCTTCTCTATAAATTAGCAGGTTTAACTAAACTGGAGATTTAACTTTAAATCTAAACTGGAGATTTTACTTAAACTTTGACCTGGCCTAGTGGCTAGGGAACTAGGGACTGTTACAGCAGCGCAAACTTTGCGTGCTGTGTTATCTCTAATGCAGCAAGGGTCAACAGTGCCCTTCGGTACCCCTTAGTAGGGCATGTCCTTGCATGGGAAGGCCTGTAAAAAAAAAAACTGAGAGGAGCTTCTAGGATTCGTCTCTGTCCTACATGTCCAATTGAAAAAAAAATTTAATATGACATATTTATTTCCGCTATTCGCGAAAAGTTTGATATTCTAGTATTTAACGCAATAACTGACATTTTTTTTCTTCAAGCTGCTATGGCAACATAATCATAAATTCAATAGCTGAGCTATAATTTTTACAAACTTTCAGAGTATTTACAAAACCACTGTTGCCATCCACTGCTTGATTAGATATTTATTTAAATGACACGATATTTCTTAAGTTGCTGAGTCATGAATCTAAACCAGCTACCTGAGATTTTCATTAACGCGTGGGATTACAATAAAAGTATTTCGCAAAACAGACCAATTTTCAAAGATAGCGAGTCAGTATTGTTTGAAAAAAAATAAAATCTCTCTTTTTTTGTGGTGAAGTTTTGATATCTGATTAGTTAAGTAAATATGAAATTGTCGTCAGTGACATTTAAATAACGTATTTTTTTTATCGTATTGTAAGTGTGTAGGTATTCATTATCATTCGACATACGAAGGATGGGAATTAGATATCGTCTCCAGAATGAAAAGAGGGGGTTGGCTCAGTCGGAAGGCGGCCAGTCTCCTAATCGGCAGTTCCAAGGTTCGAGTCCCAACTATGCCAGCTATGAGATTTATCTCCGCTAATCTCCCCTCCCTCCCTTACTCTCAATAAGAAAGGGGTCACCGATGGGCTTGGAAAGGCCGCCAGTTGTCTGATGGGATGCTAAAGCCATGGGCCCTATGCAAGAAATAATGAGCCCTATGCGTATACTGCATGCTAAAACCATGGGCCCTATGCGTATACTGCATGCTAAAACCATGGGCCCTATGCGTATACTGTGCACGCTAATGAACACGATGGACAGCCTTGACGGGAGACTTTCATCTGTCTCCTAACAGTTGTCCGGTGGTTCTCCTTTTCTCAACCTTCTTTGACCCCTTGGAGTCCCTGTAACGTGACCATTTAGCCCACTGTGTGCAAAAAAGTACCGCCCAGAGGTGAAACAACCCAACTCTCCAGAGCAACACTACCGTGCAGTATATAATTAGGGGGTCTTACAGGAGCGTTTTGGTGCGTTTTTGGCACCACTCCTTGAACTCTTTTTGGAGTCACTTCCGGTATAGCTAGGGCGACTTTGGGTCATTTTTGGGATCACTTCCGGTGTGTCACATGTCAGGGGAGGGATCTGATTGAACTCTATAGCTCTATATCTTTCATTTTTTGGGTGGGGTTTTGGATTACACACTGTGCTTGACCTTTGGGTCATTTTGGGTCACTTCCGGTTTGTTTTTTGTGTCATTTGGGTCATTTTGGGTCACTTCCGGTTTGTTTTTTGTGTCATTTGGGTCGTTTTCGGTCACTTCCATTTTTTAGAGGGGTCACTTTAGGTGTATCACATGTCAGGGGATGTGTAGTATTATATTAGCCCCCCATCCCACAAACACAAGAGGATGGGGGACCCGCCAAGTTCATAATTTATAGTTCCCAGATTGAGATACGGAATAGTCTTCGACGGCCTCTCTCTTTTTAAACATTTTAGACATTTCTTTAGATGCATTTATTTCTCGACTTGGCATATTCAGATGCAGACTGATGTGGTTCTAGGTAAATTGTTCGAAAATCAATTCTTCTAAAGTAAGTTGTCCGAATGACGAATTTTTCGAATGGCTAGTCTTTCGAAATTCAATTTTTCGAATAACAACTTTTTCGAATGACGAATTTTTCGAACGACAGTTTTCCGAATGATGAATTTTTCGAAAACGGAGATTTTTTCGAAAAATCAAGGCCCGTCTATTCATTGAATCAGAGACTTTTTTTTTGTTGTTGTTGTTAGGGATAAGTCAAAAATTCTTTTTGGGTTGAATAGTTATTGATGAAATATGATCATTCGCATTTTCAAAATTTTCTAATAGCGTCAATTGCGCCCTCTAACGGTGGAATTTTTTAAAACGACAAATTTTTAAACAAATATTATAAACGATTTATTTATGACGGAAATTTGAAATCACGTTCAAGCCATTTATTTCACTGACAGCAGTGCGTCGGCTCCTTACACGGGGGAGGGTTGGGTTGTTTTACCTCTGAGCGGCACTTTTTTGCACACCATGGGCTAAAAATGGCCAGGTTACATGGACCCCGCAGGCTCAGAGAAGGTTGGGGGAGGGGACGCACTGGAACAGCTGTTGGGAAACAGTTGGTAGCCTCCCATCAAGGCCATTCAGCGTGTTCTTTAACGTGCATAGGGTATGGCTCTCTCCCGCACACGGGGCCACGTCTTAACGTCCCATCCGACGGACGGCGGCCTTTCCAAGCCCATCGGTGTTCCCTAATGACCGTGGGCAGGACGGGGAAATTTGCGGAGATAAATCTCAACGCTTACCCAGTTGGGACTCGAACCTGGGAACTACAAATTACGAGCCTAGCGCGCTACCGGCTGAGCCACCCCCGCCCCCACACGGGGGAGGGGAAGGAACTCTTTTGTTTTTAGACATAAGTCAAAAATTATTTTTCTCTCCTTTACTAAAAGGGCCGAATACAGAAAAAGATAAGGTGGTTTGTCAAGTAATCCGAGTTGGAGGGAGGGGGGACAAGATCAAGCCATATTGCCATTCCACTGTAAAATTTTTTTCCCTATGTTTTAATGGTCTGCACAAACATTTTGAAAAATTAGTTAAATACACATTTACCATTTTTTCGCCACTGTTTCGATTAATATTCTCAAAGGAGACGATATGGACCTTTTCCCTCCCACTTTAGATCCAGCTGCAGATACTAATAAAATTTTATGTTTTCATTTTCCCACTCACCCATTAGTTTAAATTTCCGCTGTCAGAGAGTGCTAAAGGCTGAAAAGAAAACTTTTCTATAGCTTCTTCTAATAGTGAGATTGTCAAATTTCTAATGAATATTGCAAAACGACATATTTATGTTCGGAATTTGAAATTTTGACGCCAAGTTGGCTGCAATGCTTTGCCTCCTTCCCCAAGGGTCTGAGAAAACGCAACAATTTAGTTTTATGAGATAAAGCAAAAAAATTTTGTCTTTAATAGTTATTAGCAAGTTATAGCAAGCAATAGTTATAGCAAGCAGCTGCTTGAGAGGGTATTTATTTATTTGTTTTTTTATTTATTTAGTAAAAGTAAAACATGTCATATGCTTTGAAATTCCGCTGTTAGGGGGTGCTAAAAGCTGAAAATAAAAATTCCGTTGTCTTTGAAAGCGAGCATTTAATATTTGCGGCCAAGATTAGCTAAAATGTTTCAAAGTATTTGCGATTTCCAAAATTTGGTTGTTGGGTTGTTTTACCTCTGAGCGGCACTTTTTTGCACACCATGGGCTAAATGGCCAGGCCACAAGGACCCTGAGGACTCAGAGAAGATTGGGGGAGGGGACCCACTGGAGCAGCTGTTGGGAGACAGATGGTAGCCTTCCGTCAAGGCCATCCAGCGTGTTCTTTAACGTGCACAGGGTATGGCTCTCCCGTACACGGAGCCATGGCTTAACGTCCCATCCGACGGACGGCGGTCTTTCCAAGCCCATCGGTGTCCCCTACTGTCCCTACTACCATGTCCCCTACTACCGTGGGCAGGGCGGAGAATTATTTTGGTTAATGATTTCAACACTAGGCAGCATTTTACGACAACATTGGGAACTGACGACATGTGCACATGTACACAGCAGATGGTTGAGGAACCACCTGCTGTGCACATGTCGCTCGATTTTGCATTCATTGTTCGCTAAAAGTTTCCCTGACTGGGAGAGTCGACTGGCTTGCTTCCCAATGAAATGGGAAGCAAATGGGGTAGGGACTAATATGGTCCTGTGTTGCTGCTAATTAAGCTATATGCCCATATTAGGATTGATATATTTTTTCTCGTTTATCTTAAGCTGATTCCAAAGATCACTTTAAAAGTTAAATTTGAAGCTCTGCAAATTTCTTCAGAAAATATTTTATGAAAAATATGGCAGAAGATATATCTTACTGCTATCCATTTAAACAGTATTTGTTCGGTATTTAAAAATATGAAAATTTATTTCGAAAAAATAAAATTCTGAATCTGACAAAATTGAAATAATCGCTACAAAAACAGCTGAAAATTTGTTGTTCTAATTTTTAAATTGAAATTCACTTTTGAGAGCCTTGTTGACGATGTTAAATAATTCTGCTTCCATAATTCTTTTGGTAATGAATAGGGAATGTTCAGAATCCAAATCGATTGCATTCAGAATTGTATCTTCAATCAGAGTTTTTCCATAAAAAGTTAATATATTTAGCAATAATATTATTACAGTTTTAAATTTGTCTCTCCATTGATACAATATGAGGATATTCCTATTTTAAAGTGGCCACTGAATACCACTTAAGAAATGGTGCATAAACCTACCGACTGCATATATATATTAAATAACAACTTGAAAAATTTCGAAACATTTTTCAATTTCCATGAAACATGTTAGGCATGATATTATCAGATTTAGATAAAGGAAAAAAGAAAGTTTCAAAATCGAAACATTCTGGGAGTTTTGTTACTTCAGCTATACCTAATAATAAAACAAAAAAATTATATGAAAATTCTGCTTTTATAAAGTTAAAAACATTTTTCCACTTATACAACTATTTTCTTAGTTTGTAACAATAACTTTAAACCGAGCATACCCTCCAACTTGGCATCATTATTTGACTACCTATCTTCACTTTTTATTATTATTTTTTTTATATTATTGTTATTTTATTTATTGGAAAATTATTTGACTACCTATCTTCACTTTTTCTATATGCGGCCCTATTAAACGAGGGCAAAAGACTCCCCCCCCCGTGTAAGGAGCCGTGCTGTCAGTGAAATACCTTCACCTACCACCACCATATTTCAAGCTTCCATCATAAATAAATCGTTTATACTATATGTTTCATTTTCAAATAATTCCACCGTAAGAGAGCGCAATTGAAGCTACTGGAAAATTTTGAAAATGCGAATGATCATATTTCATCAATAACTATCCAACCCAAAAAGAATTTTAAATTTATCTCGAAAAACAAAAAATAAGTCTCTTACGCAATAAATAGACGAACCCTTATTTTTCGAAAAATTTTCATTCGGAAAATTGTCGTTCGAAAAATTCGTCATTCGAAGAAGTTGTTATTCGAAAAATTGAATTTCGAAAAAATAGTCTTTCGAACATTTGACTTTCGAACAACTGGTTTTCGAACAATTGATTTTCGAAAAACTTGTTTTTGAAAAATTGAATTTCGAAAAACACGTCTTTCGAACAATTGACTTTCGAAGAACTGGTTTTCAAAAAACTGAATTTCGAAAAAAATCGTCTTTCCAACAATTGACTTTCGAAGAGCTGGTTTTCGAACAATTGATTTTCGAAAAACTGGTTTTCAAAAAATTGAATTTCGAAAAAATCGTCTTTCGAACAACTGATTTTCGAAGAACTGGTTTTCGAACAATTCATTTTCGAAAAACTGGTTTTCGAAAAATTGAATTTCGAAAAACTCGTCTTTCGAACAATTGACTTTCGAAGAACTGGGTTTCAGAAAATTGAATTTCGAAAAAAAATCGTCTTTCCAACAATTGACTTTCGAAGAACTGGTTTTCGAACAATTGATTTTCGAAAAACTCGCCGCACTCCAACTGATTTACCTCGAGTCCCTGATTCAAGAAGTTTAAATTCTCTAAAATATACAAATGAAGGGAATCCTTAGTCTATAAGGATATCAGATATATCTCTCTCAGATACGTCCCAAGTATGGAGAAAATGGCAAAAGTGAGAGACCATTTGTTGGCTACTTTCAAACTCTTTTGAAGCAGTTCGATAGATATTTTAAAAGTTCGATAGATATTTTAAAAGTTCGTCGTTATTGAGCCACTGGTAGCTTTTTTTTTTGGTAAATCCATTTACTTGCGAAATAGAGGTTACAGAAACTGCTGCATCCATTGGAAGACTCATTCAAGCAAAGGCAGAAAAACAGGATCCGGAGACCTTGAACCTTCAAAGTGGCATTATGATGAAATCCTACGCAACACCTGAGAACTTTTGGAATCAGACTGGCCGATAAAAGTTTCCTTTCTTAAAGAGTTGGGTTGTTTTACCTCTGAGCGGCACTTTTTTGCACACCATGGGCTAAATGGCCATTTCACATGGACCCCGAAGGCTCAGAGAAGGTTGGGGGAGGGGACCCACTGGAACGGCTATTGGGAGACAGATGGTAGCCTCCCGTCAAGGCCATCCAGCGTGTTCTTTAACGTGCACAGGGTATGGCTCTCCCGCACACGGGGCCACGGCTTAATGTCCCATCCGACGGACGGCGGCCTTTCCAAGCCCATCGGTGTCCCCTACTGACCGTGGGCAAGGCGGGGAATTTTGCGGAGATAAATCTCAACGCTGACCCAGCTGGGACTCGAACCTGGTAATTACAGATTACGAACCTGGCGCGCTACCGACTGAGCCACCCCCGCCCCTTTTCTTAAAGAAAGGCGCACAATGTAAAGTCTTATTTTGGTTCCACTTATCTGTGCGAATAACTGTTTTCACCATGCACTTTGTAAAATCAAAGAAGAGACATACTTACAGATGCCCATTTTGACGACTGTTTGCGAGCAGCAACATCATCCTATATTCCCAAATATGAAATATTGGCCTATGCAGTGCCAAAAATGACACTAACTCTCCATGTGAGTGCGGATAGTGGACGGCAAAAAGCGACCCCTTTCAGTGAATTTAAATAATAATTTTTTACACATAAAACTAAGCATTTTTTAATTATGGAGTTTCTTGTGTCATTAAATGTGTTGTTTTGTGTATTATTTTGTGTTCTTAGGTTTATTTCCCCCGAATAAAGAAAAATAGTTTATGATAATTGGTTAGTGCTCACCATCCTCTCATTAACTCTTCCGTTTTCATGCCAAAAAAAAGTTTCTTCTATTATGGGAAGGTTTGGTTCAGTAGGTAGCGGGCCAAGCTCATCGTAATCTGCAGTTCCCAGGTTCGAGTCTCAAAGGTGCCAACAGTGTTGAGATCTATCGCCGCTAATCCCTACCCTACTCTCGTATGAAAAGAGACATCGATGGGCTTGGAAATGCAGCCGTCCGTCGGATGGGACGTTAAGTCCTGACCACCATATGCAGGTTGGGTTGTTTTACCTCTGAGCGCCACTTTTTTGCACACAATAGATGAATGACCAGGTCACACAAGGACCCCGAAGGTTCAGCGAAGGAGGGAGGAGGGGACCCATTGGAACAGCTATTGGGAGACAGATGGTAGCCTCCCGTCAATGCCATCCAGCGTGTTCTTTAACGTGCACACGGTATGGCTCTCCCGCACACGGGGCCACGGCTTAACGTCCCATCCGACGGATAGCGACCTTTCCAAACCGATCGGTGTCCTTTACTGACTGTGAGCCGGGTGAGGAGTTTTGCGGAAAGAAATCTCAACGCTGGGCCAGAATGGACTCGAACCTGGAAACTGCAGATTACGAGCCTGGCGGCTTCCTACTGAATACCCCCCTCCCCCCAGATATGCAGGAGAGCTATATTTCGTGTACATTAAAGAAACGTTGGATGGCCTTGACAGGAGACTTCCATCTATCTCCTTACAGATGCCCAGTGGTTCCCCTTCCCCAACCTTCTCTGAACGTTTGGGGTCCTTATGACCTTACCATTTAGTCCATTGTGCGCTTAGAGGTAAAGTAAAAAGAAAACTATTATTCAGTTTTAGACTTAAATTGCTATCGCAATTCATTAAACTTTCATTTAATTTTGAAATCGAGTGCTTTTTCGACAACTGCATTTTACTCCCATTTGGTGACTACACTTCAGTATCATTTAAAGAGATTGGCTGTTAAATGATATACATTGTTGTGGAAAATATAATTCACCAAGACATCGACAACCTTCGTACAAAGTTCTAATTATGAGAGAGATCAAAAATCAGACAAGAGAACATACTGTTTCGTAATCTCCCGTCGGCAAAATGCCAACGAAAAGTGTTGCCAAGAGGCAAAAACAAAAAAAAATGGAGGTGTGGCTAAATGAGAGAAGCTCACACTTGAGACTGAGACAAGGGCAAGTTATTTTGCTCTTTAATCTGGAATCAGGAAATGGGAAATGTGTTATAGCATTTGGCATCTGAATAAACCTTCGTTTTGGTGGAACATACGTCATCTACCCTTGGTTGGCTGTCTGGCGATAAACGACATCCTTCTATTACAGTTACTTGCTTCGCCATCTGGAGTTTGTAGGGAGGATTATAATGGGGGCGGGGGGTTATAACGGTATGGTGATTTTTGCATTTGTTCCTTATTATTTGAAAACCAGTATTCTAAGAATAACCAAAAATAGAAAAATATTTTTTTTAGCGGGAGGGCTTATGGAAAGTGTTGTTGATTCTGATTTTTTATTTTTTGGTGGGGGAGGGGTGGCAACCCTAATTACAGCAGTCGCGAGTGATCTGGTATCTAAGGATGTCGCTTGTGTCCCGGCCAACAATCAAATTTTTTCTCTTTGTTTTTACCTCTGAGCGGCATTTTTTTCACACAATGGGCTAAATATCATGTTACAAGGACCCCAAGGGCTCAGAGGTCTGGGAAAGAGAACTTACTGGACAATTGTTAGGAGACATGGTATTATCCCGTTGTCATACAGAGGGTCTTTAATGTGCACATGGGGCAACGATTTAACGGCTCATCTAATGGACGGTGGCCTTTCCAAGTCCATCGCTGCCTCCTTTCTCACAGAGGGCAAAGTGGGAGTTAGGGGTGATAAATTTCGACGCTGGCACAAGTGGGACTCGAACCTAGAACTGTATATTATGAGCCGAGACAACCTCTCCGCACCAACGGTGTAAATAAATAATGTTTGCTACATAAAACCATTGACTGTAATTCATTTCCTTATCCATCTACGTGGTTCATTCTAAAAGAAATTCTGCAAAAATTACTGAAATTAAAAGAAACGTTTCTCAATCATCTAAAAAATACACATTTCAAATAAAGCTCACTTTAGAATTTTATTATGTGGTCGTCCGAATAATTTTGGCAAGTGTAAGATAAGCCACATTGCGAAGGTTTTATTAACTTGACTTAGACCTCACTTATCTGCAACTAGTAAAATCTCATTTGCGCAGTTATTTATGACCTAGCTGTTAATTGAATTGCCAAATAAATTTTGCTGTCTTGGGCCGCTTGACCAGATGGCGCTCCCTTTCCTCATTGGTCAGAGAAACAGGAAGAATCTGTTGTGGACAGAAGATTGAAAACTTCCGTTTCCTCTAAAGATGATCTACATCACGTTTTGCGGAAACCGAACCCTTTGCTTTCGAAGAAATGCCCAAAGCGGGAAAATAAGGAAGTGTCGTTCTTTTTTTTCAAGGAGTGAATAATGGGGCATCACATAAAAAGTAATATCATGCAGAGAATAATATGGCTAATAATTATTTATGGTTTGATTTTTCTACTACGCATTCCTGGTTGCTAGCTCAGCTTTCTTTTAACCTGCTTAAAGCTTTAGGTTTTTAATATCCATTATCTCTTATATATATATATACCACATCTTAAAAAGATAAATTACTCAAAATTTATGGGATGGCTCAGTCGGTAGCGCGCCAGGGCTCGTAATCTGTATTTCCCAGGTTCGAGTCCCAGCTGAGTCAGCGTTGAGATTTATCTCCGCAAAATACCCCGCCCTGCCCACGGTCAGTAGGCCCGATGGGCTTGGAAACCGATGGGCAGTCACCGATGAGCTTGGAAAGGCCGCCGTCCTTCGGATGGGACGTTAAGCCGTGGCCCCGTGTGCGGGAGAGCCTTACCCTGTGCACGTTAAAGAACACACTGGATAGTCTTGACGGGAGGCTACCATCTGTTTCCCAACAGCTGTTTCAGTGGGTCCCCTCCCCCAACCTTCTCTGAGCCTTTGGGGTCCTTGCGACCTGGCCATTTAGCCCATGGTGTGCAAGAAAGCGATGCCCGGAGGTAAGACAACTCCAACAACCTTCTTATCGTAAGGGGATGAGAAAAGGGGGTGAGAAAATGCCACTCTTTGTTTTAAGCGAAAAGTAAAGAAATGTTTTTTATTGATAGGTATTATTTAAATATTACGATTTAGTAATAATATTCTTGTATTACCAAATATTAATATATTATAAATATGATAATTTTTATGCTCCTTTTCTTCTTATCGTACCTCGTTTTAGAGTTATAACGGAAATATCATATCAGTGAAGAACCATTCCAATAGAAATTAACAGGTCCTCGCCGATCGCGGAGGTGATGTTGCCGAAGAATGCCAGGAAGGCAAATATGTATTACTAATTAACCCCGCCAAAAGGTTTGGGGCGGAACTTCAGTCCATTCGTAGCCTTTCCCGTCGGCAACGTATACTACTCATTCAGAACTCTCGATCGATACTACTCGAGTTCTAAGATTGAAAACGATCTATGACATGTCACATATTTCAAATTTGGTGGCAGAATGTGATGGTCACGTGTTTTACATTGACAGCAGATTTTTTCTCCCTTACTCCCAAGGGAGGCAGATAGTATGAAAAGCGAGAAGGCGATGGCAGCGACCCCAGGACCTAAGAAGGCGACGGCAGCGCCCCCAGAAATTTCCGTCACTTGCAAAGGGATTAATCCCTACCCACGGCAGCTAGCAACCCGATCTCTTAACCCAACACGAATAGAACTGAGTGGGACCAGCAGACCAAATTTAGGGCCGATCGCTCAAGTACCTGCGGAACCAGAGGGAGAATATTCTAAAGTTAAAGAAAAATTTATTCCAGGACTATTTTCTGTATCATTTACCTTGAAGAAACTACAGGTCTAGTACATCTGATCGCGATCGTCGGGTGCCTAGAGTGTTTCAAAAGTTCGTGCAATTAATTCTTTCGCTTATTCCTCAGTTTTCAATAAATTTCTTAAGGCGATATTCTGTTTCTTCAGGCGATATTCACAGTTTTGCATAACAAGCTTTTTTTTTAAGAAGTTACAGTGATTCAGAGCTAGCTTTCCCTTGACACAGACCCGAATTGAGAAACTATAAAGGGAAGACTGAAAGAGGGAAGCGGAAAGAAATGTAACGCCGGTACGGTAAAAAAAAATTTCTCCATTTTAGTGACCTTTAAAAATTTCTTCAAAAATACGTATGAGGTATATATATATATACACCGAAGAGGAAAAACATTATGACCAGCGCGTCTTTATGCAAATCGAAGCAACAGTAGGTAAATGACGGCGCGTGTGAAGGTCATGAAACGGTATAAATAACACCTGATACTAAGCTCTGTTAATCAGTGTTATTCTTTTTCTTCAGATGGGAAAGGCAGCGGACTTAAGTGAGTTTGACAAAGGCCAAATTGTAATGGCCAGACGACTGGGTTAGAGCATTTCCGAGACGGCAAGGCTTGCTGGGTGCTCACGGTCAGCCGTGGTTAGTACCTTCAAAAAGTGGTCCAAGGAGGGAAAAACCATGAACCGACAGCAAGGTGTGGGCCAACCATGGCTCATTGATGCTAGAGGTGAGCAAAGGTTATCCCGTATGAAAGAAGTTGACAGAGGGTGGTGCAACTCGCCCGTAATTTGAATGCTGCTGACGGGATTAATGTGTCACACCATACAGTACATCGAACTCTGCTGAAAATGGGGATGCTTAGTCGAGGCCACTCCGAGTGCCCATGCTAACCTCGGTTCACCGTCGAAAGCGCTTACAATGGGCATGCGAGCATCAAAACTGGACCTTGAATGATTGGAAGAATGTCGTCTGGTCCGATAAATCTCGTTTCCTATTGCACCATGTCGACGGCCGGGTACGTGTGCGTCGTTTACCTGAGGAAGTGTTGGCACCAGGATGCACCTTGGGACGAAAACAAGCCGTTGGAGGAAGTGTAATGCTTTGGGCAATATTCTGCTGGGAAACCCTGGATCTAGTCATTCATGTACAAGAAACTATGACATCTACAACCTAAACATCATTGCAGACCAGGTAAATCCTTTCATGGCAACGGGTTGGGTTGTTGTTTTACCTCTGAGCGGCACTTTTTTTGCACACCATGGGCTAAATGGCCAGGTCACATGGACCCCGAAGACTCAGAGAAGGTTGGGGGAGGGGACCCACTGGAACAGCTGTTGGGAGACAGATGGTAGCCTCCCGTCAAGACCATCCAGCGTGTTCTTTGACGTGCACAGGGTATGGCTCTCCCGCACACGGAGCCACGGCTTAACGTCCCATCCGACGGACTGCGGCCTTTCCAAGCCCATCGGTGTCCCCTACTGACCGTGGGCAGGGCGGGGAATTTTGCGGAGATAAATCTCAACGCTGACCCAGCTGGGACTCGAACCTGGGAACTACAGATTACGAGCCTGGCGCGCTACCGACTGAGCCACCCCCGCCCATTCATGGCAACGGTATTTCCCTCTAGTAGTGCCTTCTTTCAACAGGATAACGCGCCATACAACAGTGCCCAGAATGTTCGAGAATGGTTCGAGGATCATGAGGAAGACTTCCAGGTATTGCCTTGGCCTCCAAATTCCTCAGACATCAATCCAATCGAGCACCTGTGCTTTGTGTTGGAAGAGCATGTCCGAACTGCGGCGCTCAACTACGTAACTTACAAGAGTTAAAGTATCTGCTGCTAACGTGATGATACCAGATATCACAAGACACCTTTAAAAATCTTATAGCATCCATGCCTCTCCGGGTAAGACCTGCTTTGGCGGCACGTGGAGGACCAACATCATATTAGGCAAGTGGTCATAATGTTTTGGCTCTTTCGTGTATGTTTAATATGTTTTTCGCCACCTTTCCGGTTATTTGCATTCTCAATGGGGAGTGAAAGGGGCATGACTTTTATGCCTCCACCACCCCTCTGGATCTGTCCTTGCATTGTGACATAACATGGTGTTGTAATTAACATCATTATAATACGCTCAGTTTTAGTCAAAGAAAGAGAAAAAAAAATCTACATGCTGTACAACCGCACTTACCCTCAAGAATAACCTCGATTTCATTGCTTCCGAAGTGGAAGCCATGATCTTCCCATTTTCCACTCCTGTTGTTTATTGCGGGAAAGAGCTGATCAGTTTCGCAGCAGAATCCGCAACAAAAAGGAGTTTGTGCGGAGAGTTCGTCCCTTCTGTCATCGCCGCTGACAAACTCCATTTATCTGCAAGAGCACTGCTCAGAATGATAAAGTCCATTTATTCCGGCACTGAAAGATTCGGAACCGGTAAAGTTCACTTTCGCACGGGATCACATTACGAGATAAATTGGTGCGTAAGTCACTGTCTGTGACGTCACATGCGGCAAACTTTGTTTATAGCGACGATTCTCAAACATTTTCATATTCGTTTTTGGATTGTACGTTTTCTCTTACTTCCACATTCAAGGTAAAATGTTGTTCTATTTCTCTCAATTCCAGAATTATTAACAGTTTTATACTTTTTTTTTATTTTTAAATACTAGAACACCGCTACTCAATGACATTTTGAAGTGATCTTTTTTTTTTCAATTTTTGATGCAGATGATAGGGTTGGGTTTCTTTATCATTGAATGGCATTTTTCTGTAAACAATGGTCTAAGTGTCCAGGTCATAAGGACACCTAAATCTCAGAACTGGGAAAGCGATCAATTGGACGTTAATGGAAGTTAGGTCAATATAGACGGCAGGTCACAACCTACCTCCAAGGCCATCCAACGTTTTCCTTAGCGGGATAAAGATATAGATTTCCATCACTTGGGGTCTCTAACTGATGTTTCACCCATCTCTCTCCTTTCTGATATAATGCAAAGAGAGATTGAGGAGAAAATCTCAGTCAGGCACGGAGGGATTGAAAAGTGAGAATATCAGAGTGTGACCTGGCACCCAATTAACTGGTCAACCTCCGCCTCCAAATGTGAACAGAAAAATAAATCCCACAATTAGATTTATATATCATAATTTTTTAGAAGGTTTGACTCTCTGATTAGCTCTCTATTAGAGGGTCTGTCTGTCTGTCTGTTCATTAGCAGCTCTTAAAAGGTGAGAACAGGACCGCCAAATATCGTCTGGTACAGGGATGGCGAACCTTTTGGAGTCCGCGTGTCAAAATTGCAGAAATAAGAGAACATTTTCTAATTCACGTGCCAACGTTACAAAAATACTTTAAAATGTATTTATTCGAGGTAAGATTACATATGCATTTGTCATATAATACAAATTAAATGATTAAAAATACCGCGGATCTAAATATAGGAACAGAAATACTGAACTTTAGATTCCGCCTTTATATAATGGTACAGAATAGAACATTTATTACAATCAAAATCATTCAATCAAACCTAAAATCCCGCACTCAACTTTCCACTTATTATGTTCAGGGCATTACTGAGGCCATAGGGCCGTGATCAGGATGAAATGAGTTTTCATTGGCTGAGAGAGAATGAAATATCTCAGTAATCAATTGAGAGTTGATAGATTTAGAGCGTATATTTTGCAATGTGTAATTTGATGATATCTTTGCAACGTATGAACGCATAATTGTTTCCAGTTCTTTACACTAGCCATAGGCATGTATTTTTTTCACCTTTCAGTGGCGTGCCGACAAAAATGATCTCGCCATCACTATTCTAGTATATTGAAACACTGCAAACGACAACTAGTCTTGAATGAACGTGCTGTAATTGGCACGATCATTCAGCCGATGAAGTGACTGGGAAGTGATGATGAAGTGAGCGTTGCACGGTCTATGCACTGAATTCCTGGCTGGAATCCGCGTTCAGATGGGAGATGATTTCAGATAATGTCTGGCCCCTATCGGTCCATACGATGCGGGTCATACGGCGAAGTCCACGATCATTAAAGGCTAGTTGTCCTTTGCAGTTTGTCCGGGTGCTTGATTTTTTGCAGGAATTTTCATATTCCTCTAACACTCTTGAAACTGTCGTACGAGAAAATCCAAGTTCGTTGACAATTTCGGAGATCGAGTGTCACATCCGTCGGTACCTACGATCTGTGCACTGTCAAATGCATCCAAACCCCGTGCCTTTCCCATTACGCTTCTCAGAAGAATCCTTGGGGAAGCCGAAGCTGACAGCTATATATACGGTGACCATTCGTCCTTTATTTAAAAGGACAGTCCTTTATTTCACTGCTCTGTCCTTTGGATTTATTTTTTTTTCTAAATGGTCATTTTTGTCCTTTTTTTGTGAATTAAAATAGTAAACTGAATATTGGCACGTAGTAGATGGGTTTAAATTTTTAAATATTTCACAGATAAACACGCATCTTTTAAAAACATTTTAAAAAACGTTGAATTTTGCTTATGTCTCCCTGGTTCTAATGCCCCCACTGAACGAGTATTTTGATTAGCGAACAATATGAGGACCAGTGAAAAAACCCAATTAAAAAACGAAACACTGTTGCATTTATATTTGTTTACATTGTTTGCAAAATCAAAGTTGCATTTATACCAAATGCAACTTTGACCTGAATTGTATACAGTGTTATGAATTTTTGAAACACAAACCTGATTTATTAAGAAAAGTTCATTCTTGTGAAAAGTATCAAAATAAATTTTTTTAAGTAATAATATGATTGTTTAAAATGCTATGTATATGCTTATAGCCGTCCCATGGCCGAGTGGTTAGCGCGCTTGGCTACTGATCTAAGGGACCTGGGTTCGAGCCCCGGGTAAGGCATGGCTGTTTGTGTCGTTTTTCTGCTGAGGGCCTGCCATCCTCTCAGACCTTCTACTATGGCATATAAACTGACAGTCTCCTGTCAGACCTCCGTGGCAAGCAGCTGCTTGAGGGGGTATTTATTATATATATTTCAAATGCTTATATTTTATAATAAATGATTTTTAGTTTTAGTGAAACAAACGTAACCTGCTTTTTTTTATTATGAAACAATTTCTGATTTGTCCTTTATTTTCTCCAAAAAAATATGTTTTCCGTAGCTATATATGACCTGAGTTTCAGCCACGCATGAGCGCAAATGCGGAACTTGCGTTACTGAATTTGGATAACGTCTCCTATCCCTAATTCAATGTCACTTCAGTGTATTTATGAACAAAACGGTAACATAAAAATCATTTAATTCTTTGTGCTTCTTACTTCGAATTCCAGTTTAAAAAAGAAGCATATTTCATCTGTCCTATATAGCGTGGAAACGTGTAACGAAACAGATTTCTCCGAACTTCGGAGTGAATGTAGATGAGTATTTAATATATCCTGTGATTGGAAACGGGTTCAATTCATAGCAGTTTACGTATATTCTTGCAGAAAAATTGTAGGAAAACTTATGAATTATATATATTTCGTATTTTATATATGTTCTTATGACTGAATAAACAATGTTTAAAAAAAATCGAGTAACGAGTTGTAGATGCAGAACGATTTGCACTTGATTCACTATAATTGTATCTAAAACGAAACTGTTCTGTTATTTTAAACTCCTTAATCCATTTAATCAGCAGCTGGGTCAGAGCTGAGATTTATCTCCGCAAAATTCCTCGCCCTGCCCACGTTCAGTAGGGGACACTGATGGGCTTGGAAAGGCCGCCGTTCGTCGGATGGGACGTTAAGCCGTGGCCCGTTTTTTTTATGCGTACAAGGTATGGCTCTCCGGCACACCGGCCGGAGAGCCATACCCTGTACGCCATGTACGCATTAAAAACACGCTGGATGGCCTTGACGCGAGGCTACCATCTGTCTCCCAACAGCTGTTCCAGTGGGTCCCCTCCCCCAACCTTCTCTGAGCCTTCGGGGTCCATGTGGCCTGGCCATTTAGCCCATGGTGTGCAAAAAAGTGCCGCTCAGAGGTAAAACAACCCAACCCGTTTAATCAGTATAATGCATGAATCTATTTGCCTGCATGTTGTCTGCTTTATTGAAAAATGTCCCATAGAAGGTTTAAGCGATACCATTTTTCTTTAAAGATACGTTCCATAATACGTCCATTACATAACTTTCCATATGGGACGGATGGAATTGCCACGAAACGGTGTTGGGCTACTACGAAATAATAGAATTTCCTTTCAAGAAAATGGTACTCGCAATATTTTTGGCTTGGTTTGTTTATTGCATGAATAGAAAGCTGCCACTGGTAGATCTTTCGTGATAGTCCAAACACCATAGAAATGAGGAAGTTTTGCCTGAGTGGCAACAATAGGGAGACGCATATGTCCTTGAGTAATGTCAAGTTTGTTTTTTTGACAAAAATTGCAGGTGTTCTACAACTTGTTGTGTTCATTGGATCGGAAGATTGTTTAATTTTAAAAAAGTGCATCCGAGTTGCCAGCTTCATTTTGCCTACTATTTGTTGTTCTACTGTGGACTAGAGTTTAAAAGAGATGTTCTCAAAGTTCTTAGCTGTGACGGTTCTAGTGGGACTTCATCGCTAAACTTTAGGCGTAACTGTGTTCTGATTTAATAAGATTTTCCTAACCTAAGGGGTAAGTCAAAAATCAATAGGAAAAAAACTATTAAAAATGTTCGCACCTCTGAAATTTCTAGCAATCTTTGATACTTAAAAAATTAAATTATGTGAATAAAGGTTCATGTGTATCACAAAATAATTTAATTAGAAGGTCATTCTCATGTGACAATATTAAAGATTTGCTAAACAGTTTAAGCCGTCCCATGGCCGAGTGGTTAGCGCGCTTGGCTGCTGATCTAAGGGACCTTGGTTTCGATCCCCGGGTAAGGCATGGATGTTTGTGGAGTTTTTCTGCTGAGGTCCTGCCATCCTCTCAGACCTTCTACTATGGTATATATACTGAAAGGCTCCTGTCAGACCTCTGTGGCAAGCAGCTGCTTGAGGGGTATCTATTTTTTTAAAACTGTTTAACAGTTTTTGATAATTCGCCAGAAAAAAATTCGAAAGACTCGCAATATTTATAAAATCAAACCCTCAATAATTCTCCTAGTGACATTATTTCTGAATTACCAAATAAAACAGATTTACTTTCAAACCATTCCTTGGAACATGCTACCTCTTCAGAAGAAGATTCATATTATGAGGACGATGTGTTTTCTGCTGCACATTCATATCATGAAATTGATCAGGATACTAGTGAACTTTGCATCATATTTTCAGATACTGAAAACAAAATTGTAGATCTAGACTATGAAAAAGTAACTGATTTTTTTTCTTTCATATCTTAAAAAAGGACATCAAGGGTAAGTAACTAAAATAGGAAATATAGTCTTATATCTAAATAATACCGAAGACTTAGAAATTCTCAAAAGTGTCAATACCATACTGGATATTCCAGTTCATTATAGAATATCAGAGGCGAGGGCTGCCATTGAAGCTATAAATGGTGTCAATCCTAACTTGTCTGAGGAATACATCTTAAGACATCTCACTATGTACAACATATTTAAAGTCCGAAGCATGAAGAATTTTATTCCTAATACTGACCACACTTAACATACAATTAAACTGACAAATAAAGTCATTATTCACTCCATGTCATCCTCTCTACCCAAATATATCAGAATTGGCTTTTTTCAATTCAGGGTAACTGAATATACGAACCCACCTCCTTTATGTGCCAGGTGTAATTGCTTTAATCACTCTGCCAGCACATACAAGGGAAGATTACGTTGTAAAAAATGCTCTGGGGAGCACTTCTACAAGTTCTGTTCTGCAACTTTGCTTTGTTGCCCCAATTGCGGTGGTGAACACCCCGCCACCTATTATGGTTGCCAGCTAAAAAAATAGCATGTTAGGCTAAAAAAATTCGACAAGTTAATCACATCTCATGGTCTGCTGCCTTCAAATTAGACAGCAATAAGAGCTATGATTGTATCATTATCTTTTCGTGAATAAACCTTCTGTTAATAAACCACTTCTCCGATGTCTACTTTTTCAACTTCTGTACAATCTTCTAAAACTGTTTCTTAAGTTTCCAAGTCATCTTCTAGCGTAAACAAATCATCAATTCCGAGTGCCTGTAATGTGGGAGTTCGCAATTCTTTAATTGAATTCCCTTCTCTGGTCAACATAGATGCGACTGATAATGACAATGCTCCATTGTCAGCCAACTCATCTTCCACCTGCAAACTCAATACCATTTCTTCATAAAATCTTCCTAAAACATATGCCAAAGTGGACAGTTCTTCATCAAAGTGTATCACTTACTCTCCTACTACTATAGAGTCAGAGATAACGAAAGCTAATGTCTCAAAAAAACTGATCGTGGACTTGATCCTACATTTATTGCGTTTTGTGGTTTTGGATGAAAATGACTTTTCAACTGTGACTGAAATCTTACAATCGTTCACATAAAAACTTCATTTTGCAATGGAATTGCTGTGGTCTTGGTTCCAAAAGAGAAGAACTTATCTTACTTCACAAGTACTTTAACTTTAATCTACTAGTTTTACAGTAGTAGTAACACCCTTCATCATTCGACTGGACCACTTTTACAAGGTGGAAAAATCCCCCCCCCCCTACACACACATACACTTGCATGAAAATTTTCAAAAATAAATCCCCTTAAGAAGCTGCTTACCATAGAGACCTGGCAGGAGCCTGTCAGTATATATGCCAATTGAGGAAGGTTTTTAAGCAAAATATTTTCAATAATCAAAAGAACTTCTTAAACAATAAATTTGTTTGCTTTTCATTTTGCATTAATTTTCAGCTATGTTAAAACTAATCAAATAGCCTATTGATATGAATTTATGGTAAATTGAAACTAGAAGACTAACATCGCTCACTATACGGAACGCTTCTAACGCTGTAAATTTAAGCTATTGAGAGTTTCAAAAAAGGCGAATCCTAATGCATATTTCATTAACACAGGAAAAACTTAAAAGAATTTTTCATTTATCTCTAAAAGCAAAAAAGGTGAATGTCTAGAGATGGACGGACAACGAAGTGAAAACAATTGCTCTGTTTTGAAAACGAGCAAAAAAAATTAAATTAAAAAACACGTAAATATGTATATTCTAAATTACTGTTCCTTTCAGAAAAGCTTTCACTGTTCTTCAGATAACATCATATTAACTTTTTGAGTAAATAGTTTGTTGCTATTCAATGATATAATCGCCAATTTTCTGGCATTAAGAAAAGGAGATTGGGAGCAACTGTATTAAACAATTTCGCTGAATTTATTTCAGACTGAACGATTCCCTGACAGAGTCGCGAATGTCCTAAGTCCACGAAACATAAAGGCCCTAGTCCGGAAAAGAGTTACATAAACTCTAAAATGAAAAAAATAACTTATATATACACGAAAATTATTTTTTTTATTGTTTTCATTAGTTTACTACATATTTCCTTCCTTTATCATTCAATTTAATGCCCTAATGTTTCCACCCATAAAGCGATGGGTGGAAACGTCCCGGGATCAGTAGGTAGCGTCCCGGGATCGTAATCTGATGTTCCCAGATTTGTGCCCCACTGTGCAAAACTGAGATTTTTCTCTGCTAATTCCCACTCTTCCCTAATGAGAAAATGAACATCTAGGGTCTTGGAAAGGCCGCCGTCCACAGGATAGTAAGTTAAGCCATGGTTCTGGGTTGAGAGAGTCATACTCTGTGCACGTTAAAGAACAAACTGCTTCCATCTGTCTCCTAATAGATGTCAAGTGAATTTCCTCCTCTCACCTCTTGGGTCCTTCTAACATACCATTTAATCCATAACAAAACCTTTTAATCCATTTTGTGCACAAAACCGCCCCTCAGAGATAAAACAACCCTAATATTTTCAGAATCTTTTTTTTTTAACTGTAAAAGTATAGAAAATAGAGTTTTGCTTTCAGAACTCATATTAGAGTCCGATTTCTTTTATCATTCTCTTTCCATAATTGAGATGATTTTAAATGTTACCAGCGAAATACGCTAATTTTTTTCCTACATTCTGAAAGAATATTATTATAAAAATATGTTGAAATATCTTTCACAAATTGTGGTAAATCGCGTCTCACTGTATCTGAACCTTTTTCTATACACACAAATTCGTAATCATCCGAGTATGTTAAATTGACTGTCCATCGACACTCGTTATCTTAAAGAGTACGTAACCTTCAACCCTAGCCGCCTCAAAGCTAGGTCATCGAGCATTTCGGTGAATGAAGACCAAAGTGCATAAATACTGATGGACTTTGATGGCTGTAGACGTTGTGTTAAATCTTAACGAACGAAATTCAAACAAAGCATTCAGAATATTTGTAGATATATTTCAGAGTTGTTCATCCGATGGCAATGTATCTTTCCCGAAATTTAAGCAAGCACCTGACCATTTATTCAGAAACACGCCGCTAGGTCTCGGCAGTTACGGCACAATACATTTAGGGCAGTGGTTCTCAACCTTTTATGCTTCACGTACCCCCTGGAAATGTGTATGTAACTGGCGTACCCCTTGTATAGACAGATGAAACTAGTTATAGTATAACAATGGGAATAAAATAAAACATATATATCAGTGGTTCTCAACCTTTTATGCTTCATGTACACCCTGGAAATGTGTATGTAACTGGCGTACCCCTTGTATAGATAGATAAAACTATAGTTATAGCATAACAATGGGAATAAAATAAAACATATATATCAGTGGTTCTCAACCTTTTATGCTTCACGTACCCCCTGGAAATGTGTATGTAACTGGCGTACCCTTTGTATAGATAGATAAAACTATAGTTATAGTATAACAATGGAAATAAAATAAAACATATATATCAGTGGTTCACAACCTTGTATGCTTCATGTACACCCTGGAAATGTGTATGTAACTGGCGTACCCCTTGTATAGATAGATAAAACTATAGTTATAGCATAACAATGGGAATAAAATAAAACATATATATCAGTGGTTCTCAACCTTTTATGCTTCACGTACCCCCTGGAAATGTGTATGTAACTGGCGTACCCTTTGTATAGATAGATAAAACTATAGTTATAGCATAACAATGGAAATAAAATAAAACATATATATCAGTGGTTCTCAACCTTTTATGCTTCACGTACCCCCTGGAAATGTGTATGTAACTGGCGTACCCTTTGTATAGATAGATAAAACTATAGTTATAGTATAACAATGGGAATAAAATAAAACATATATATCAGTGGTTCACAACCTTGTATGCTTCATGTACACCCTGGAAATGTGTATGTAACTGGCGTACCCCTTGTATAGATAGATAAAACTATAGTTATAGCATAACAATGGGAATAAAATAAAACATATATATCAGTGGTTCTCAACCTTTTATGCTTCACGTACCCCCTGGAAATGTGTATGTAACTGGCGTACCCTTTGTATAGATAGATAAAACTATAGTTATAGTATAACAATGGAAATAAAATAAAACATATATATCAGTGGTTCACAACCTTGTATGCTTCATGTACACCCTGGAAATGTGTATGTAACTGGCGTACCCCTTGTATAGATAGATAAAACTATAGTTATAGTATAACAATGGAAATAAAATAAAACATATATATCAGTGGTTCTCAACCTTTTATGCTTCACGTACCCCCTGGAAATGTGTATGTAACTAGCATACCCTTTGTATAGATAGATAAAACTATAGTTATAGTATAACAATGGAAATAAAATAAAACATATATATCAGTGGTTCTCAACCTTTTATGCTTCACGTACCCCCTGGAAATGTGTATGTAACTGGCGTACCCTTTGTATAGATAGATAAAACTATAGTTATAGTATAACAATGGAAATAAAATAAAACATATATATCAGTGGTTCACAACCTTGTATGCTTCATGTACACCCTGGAAATGTGTATGTAACTGGCGTACCCCTTGTATAGATAGATAAAACTATAGTTATAGCATAACAATGGGAATAAAATAAAACATATATATCAGTGGTTCTCAACCTTTTATGCTTCACGTACCCCCTGGAAATGTGTATGTAACTGGCGTACCCTTTGTATAGATAGATAAAACTATAGTTATAGCATAACAATGGAAATAAAATAAAACATATATATCAGTGGTTCTCAACCTTTTATGCTTCACGTACCCCCTGGAAATGTGTATGTAACTGGCGTACCCTTTGTATAGATAGATAAAACTATAGTTATAGTATAACAATGGGAATAAAATAAAACATATATATCAGTGGTTCACAACCTTGTATGCTTCATGTACACCCTGGAAATGTGTATGTAACTGGCGTACCCCTTGTATAGATAGATAAAACTATAGTTATAGCATAACAATGGGAATAAAATAAAACATATATATCAGTGGTTCTCAACCTTTTATGCTTCACGTACCCCCTGGAAATGTGTATGTAACTGGCGTACCCTTTGTATAGATAGATAAAACTATAGTTATAGCATAACAATGGAAATAAAATAAAACATATATATCAGTGGTTCTCAACCTTTTATGCTTCACGTACCCCCTGGAAATGTGTATGTAACTAGCATACCCTTTGTATAGATAGATAAAACTATAGTTATAGCATAACAATGGGAATAAAATAAAACATATATATCAGTGGTTCTCAACCTTTTATGCTTCACGTACCCCCTGGAAATGTGTATGTAACTAGCATACCCTTTGTATAGATAGATAAAACTATAGTTATAGCATAACAATGGGAATAAAATAAAACATATATATCAGTGGTTCTCAACCTTTTATGCTTCACGTACCCCCTGGAAATGTGTATGTAACTAGCATACCCTTTGTATAGATAGATAAAACTATAGTTATAGCATAACAATGGGAATAAAATAAAACATATATATCAGTGGTTCTCAACCTTTTATGCTTCACGTACCCTCTGGAAATGTGTATGTAACTAACATACCCTTTGTATAGATAGATAAAACTATAGTTATAGCATAACAATGGGAATAAAATAAAACATATATATCAGTGGTTCTCAACCTTTTATGCTTCACGTACCCCCTGGAAATGTGTATGTAACTGGCGTACCCTTTGTATAGCTAGATAAAACTATAGTTATAGCATAACAATGGAAATAAAATAAAACATATATATCAGTGGTTCTCAACCTTTTATGCTTCACGTACCCCCTGGAAATGTGTATGTAACTAGCATACCCTTTGTATAGATAGATAAAACTATAGTTATAGCATAACAATGGGAATAAAATAAAACATATATATCAGTGGTTCTCAACCTTTTATGCTTCACGTACCCCCTGGAAATGTGTATGTAACTAGCATACCCTTTGTATAGATAGATAAAACTATAGTTATAGCATAACAATGGGAATAAAATAAAACATATATATCAGTGGTTCTCAACCTTTTATGCTTCACGTACCCCCTGGAAATGTGTATGTAACTAGCATACCCTTTGTATAGATAGATAAAACTATAGTTATAGCATAACAATGGGAATAAAATAAAACATATATATCAGTGGTTCTCAACCTTTTATGCTTCACGTACCCCCTGGAAATGTGTAGGTTGGGTTGTTTTACCTCTGAGCGGCACTTTTTTGCACACCATGGGCTAAATGGCCAGGTCACATGGACCCCGAAGGCTCAGAGAAGGTTGGGGGAGGGGACCCACTGGAACAGCTGTTGGGAGACAGATGGTAGCCTCCCGTCAAGGCCATCCAGCGTGTTCTTTAACGTGCACAGGGTATAGCTCTCCCGCACACGGGGCCACGGCTTAACGTCCCATCCGACGGACGGCGGCCTTTCCAAGCCCATCGGTGTCCCCTACTGACCGTGGGCAGGTCGGGGAATTTTGCGGAGATAAATCTTAACGCTGACCCAGTTGGGACTCGAACCTGGGAACTACAGATTACGAGCCTGGCACGCTACCGACTGAGCCATCCCCGCCCCGTGGAAATGTGTATGTAACTGGCGTACCCCTTGTATAGATAGATAAAACTATAGTTATAGTATAACAATGGGAATAAAATAAAACATATATATCAGTGGTTCTCAACCTTTTATGCTTCACGTACCCCCTGGAAATGTGTATGTAACTGGCGTACCCCTTGTATAGATAGATAAAACTATAGTTATAGTATAACAATGGAAATAAAATAAAACATATATATCAGTGGTTCTCAACCTTTTATGCTTCACGTACCCCCTGGAAATGTGTATGTAACTGGCGTACCCCTTGTATAGACAGATAAAACTATAGTTATAGTATAACAATGGAAATAAAATAAAACATATATATCAGTGGTTCTCAACCTTTTATGCTTCACGTACCCCCTGGAAATGTTTATGTAACTGGCGTACCCCTTGTATAGATAGATAAAGCCATAGTTATAGTATAACAATGGTTATTTTTACTTTGTTACTAGATCTAGCGACTTATGAGCTCTCACGGCGTACCCCAAAACTTTTTACCGCGTACCTCAACTTTGAGAACCCCTAATTTAGGGGATCAGACTATACACGATTAGCATCACAGCAGAGTGAGATAAAAGATAAGAGTGTCGAACTTGAAGATTCATCTTGTCGATTCTGGAATGTCGAACAGACAACGATTGCTCATTCTAATAATGATTACTCACGGCTACGGGTTCTAATCATAGTGCTTTACAATATGCACTCCTCAGTTTCGAAACATTTCTTTTTGTGTTACTGATGTGTGGGTCATTCCATGTCAAACGAACACAGCTCTGGGTATCGCCCTCTTCAATTTCAATGATTTTTTTGGAATGCTGATAATCTTCTACTCTTCATAAGTAAACAGAGCTATAAACGTTTAAACAAAGCTCAGTATTTCAAATTTTACAGTTTTGTGGCTCTTTTCAATAATTATATTTTGGGAACTAGTAGACAGCAAATTTATTTTGTTTTTCTGTCTACTAGTTCCCAAAATATAATTATTGAAAAGAGCCACAAAACTGTAAAATTTGAAATACTGAGCTTTGTTTAAACGTTTATAGCTCTCATTCTATTCATGCTAAAGTATTGAAATTGGCCTCTTTTTAAAGCTCTTGAAATATTATTTAAACCGAGATATTACATACATATTTAATAGAAAATTAAATTCCCAAGGTCACTGTCCAAAACGTTTGACTTTGAATATCTCAAAATACGTTCAGTTAAATGTTTTTGGAAAACATTTCGATGAAACATATAGTATGTCAATCAAGGGCATCGCACGAAATTTTGATCTTGTACCCTCATGGGTTCCTGAATTATAAATATTTGAATTAGTTAAGGTTATGCAAACCCATGGATATAGCCTTATAAAATATGAACATCTAGTAACTTATTGAAATAAGGCTAGGACTTTCGGTGGATGTTTTTGGTGACGTCATTGGTGGTGGAAGATTTCGGCCCTCTGTGATTCCACAGATACTTGACCAACTGGTCCCAAATTTGGTGTGCTGATTACCCTTGTGTGACCTTGTGTTGAGTTAAGAGATCGAATATCTGGTTACCGAGGGTTGCAATTAATCTCGTTTCGAGTGCCCGAAATCTTTGGGGTCGCTGCCGTCGCCTCGGATAATATGAAAGGTATGAATGGAATGGTGCGTTTTGAATGAAAAACGAAGAAAGCTATCAATGAACAGACGTTTCGCGCCAAACTTTTGGTGAGATATAGTTACTACATATACCGAAGAGCCAAAACATTATGACCACCTGCCAAATATGATGTTGGTCCTCCACGTGCCACCAAAACACCTCTTACCCGACTAGGCATGGAGGCTACAAGATTTCTAAAGGTGTGTTGTGGTATCTGGTACCAACACGTTACCAGCAGATACTTTAACTCTTGTAAGTTACGTGGTTGAGCTTCCGCAGGTCGGATATGCTGTTCCAACACACAAACCACAGATGCTCCATTGAATTGATGTCTGGGGAATTTGGAGGCCAGGGCAATACCTGAAAGTCTTCCTCATGTTTCCCGAACCATTCTCGAACAATCCGTGCAGTGTGGCATGGCACATTATCCTGCTGAAAGAAGGCACTACTAGAGGGAAAAACCGTTGCCATGAAAGGATGTACCTGGTCTGCAATGATGTTTATGTAGGTTGTAGACGTCATAGTTTCCTGCACACGAATCACTGTACCCAGGGTTTCCCAGCAGAACATTGCCCAAAGCATTACGCTTCCTCCACCATGTTTTCGTTCCATGGTGCATCCTAGTGCCAACACTTCCCCAGGTAAACGACGCGCACGTACCCAGCCGTCCACATGGTGCAACTGGAAACAAGATTCATCGGACCACACGACCTTGTTCCAGTTATTCAAGGTCCCGTTTTGATGCTTGTGTGCCCATTGTAGGCGCTTTCGACAGTGAATCAAGTTTAGCGTGGGCACTCAGAGCGGCCTACGGCTACGCAGCCCCATTTTTCAGCAGGGTTCAAAGTACTGATACATTACTCCCATCACCAGCATTGAAATTGCGGGCGAGTTGCGCCACAGTATCCCTTATGTTAGCTCATACCATACGGGATAGCCTTCACTCACCTCTAGCATTGATGAGCCGTGGTAGACCCACACCTTGCCCGGCGGTTCATGGTTTTTCCCTCCTCGGACCACTTTTTGAAGATACTAACCACGGATGACCGTGAGCACCCTACAATCCTTGCCGTCTCGGAAATGCTCTGCCCAGTCGTCTGGCCATTATAATTTGGCCTTTGTCAAACTCACTTAACTCCACTCCCTTTCCATCTGAAGAATAAGAATAACATTGATTAACAGAGCTCAATATCAGGTGTTATTTATAACTTTCACACTTTTCATAACTTTCACACGCGCCGTCGTTTACCTGCAGTTGCTTTGATTTGCATAAAGACGCACTGGTTATAATGTTTTAGCTCTTCGATGTATATTATACACATTTTTCACTAAATTTTTTAAAGATTGTTGAAATGAAGGGGTGAAATTGTACACCGGAACGTCGTTCCGGCTCGATCCAGTCACTTGGCCTCTCCCTTTATCTTTTTGCTAGATCCGGATTTAATTCAACAATATGGTTGCTTACAACAAAAAGCTCCTCCGTGTTCCTACGCAATACGTTCTCCACAATAGCCCACTTTGTTCTGCCTGCTCACGTGCCATTCATTCTCAGCATCGCGGGGAGTGAACTTCATCTCATAACAGCTGAGTCCATGCCATCCATCAAGACCGGAAAGCGTTCTAAAAGTGTTATAAAAAGTATTCGTTCTAAGAGTGTCGGTGTTTCGCTGTCGTGTTAACTCGAATGTAAGAAAAGAAACAAATAATTTTAGAAAATGTGAAAATTAAAAAACAATAACAAGTAAGTGTACATTTTACTAAACTCCAAATTCTGGAATCCACTCCACTACAACAGAGAACGAATAAAAGGTAAGAATAAATTAAGAAACAAACTTTGCTTCTTTTTTTAATTTATATTTTTTGCTGTGTTGTATTGTTCATCTTTATGCACAGTTATCAAGGTAAATACAAATGTATCAAAATGCACCCATCCCTCGATTTACAAGGTAGATGGTTTCGGAAAATCATCATGTAAGTGGAAACGTGTGCAAATAGAGACCAGAGACTTATGGAAAAAGTGTGTGTGTGGGGGGGGGGGTGGATAAGTTCCAAAAAATTTTAATCATACATATTTAAGAAAATTTAAATCATACATATTTTTATTAAAAAAATTTATTCATACATATTTATTGCAAATTTCAGTTCAGCATTGATAATAATTATTAGTGTAACATTATTTTGTACTTTATTTTCATTATTTCAAAGAAACTTAAATTAATTTATCATGCATTTCTTTTTGATTACGCAAAATACTCATCGTTAATGTAAACGTACACTATCGAACTTGGTGACGAAATTTGAAGGGATATTTATGAACTGAAAATAAATTAGAAAATAAGCATTTCTGCAAATACTTAATGTTTTATTTTGTACAATCAGCACTTATACAATATTTGATGAAACAGTATGCTTGAAATATAGTACAGCTCAGAGTACCTAGCATGTTATAGGTTCCCTCAGTTCAAGAATTTTTTTCCGTCTCTCCTTTTTTTTATACTGGTATCACCTTTTTTTTATACTGGTGTGATTGTTATTGTTGTTTTATCAGATAAAATGGTATTGGGATACTCTGGAACAGCTGTTGACATGTTATGTAACAAACAATGTATCATTGAGTGATAATAATCAAAGTAAGAATGAGCTAAATCAGTTGGATAAATGGGGCGGGGGTGACTCAGTCGGTAGCGCGCCAGGCTCGTAATCTGTAGTTCCCAGGTTCGAGTCCCAGCTGGGTCAGTGTTGAGATTTATCTCCGCAAAATTCCCTGCCCAGGTCAGTAGGGGACACCGATGGGCTTGGAAAGGCCGCCGTCCGTCGGATGGGACGTTAAGTCGTGGCCCCGTGTGCGGGAGAGCCATACCCTGTTCACGTTAAAGAACACACTGGATGGCCTTGACAGGAGGCTACCATCTGTCTCCCAACAGCTGTTCCAGTGGGTCCCCTCCCCCAACCTTCTCTGAGCCTTCGGGGTCCATGTGACCTGGCCATTTAGCCCATGGTGTGCAAAAAAGTGCCGCTCAGAGGTAAAACAACCCAACCCAGTTGGATAAATACTTAAAGACACTTTATGATTCTGCAATAATTAATTTGTGTTGTGATTTAGAATGATGTATTGTTACTTCTTCTATCAGTACCAAATATATGGTATAAATATATATATTTTTTATAAAATACAGTTTTTTTAATGATTACATTGAATACGCAACTCATATTTTGAACCTATTATACCAATGCACACAGTAATAGACCTTTAATAACCGGAATGGGTTGTGGGTAGTTTTACCTCTGAGCGGCACTTTTTTGCACACCGTGGCTAAATGGCCAGGTCACAAGGACCCCGAAGGCTCAGAGAGGGTTGGGGGAGGTGACCCACTGGAACAGCTGTTGGAAGACAGATGGTAGCCTTCCGTCAAGATCATCCAGCTTGTTCTTTAACGTGCACAGGGTATGGCTCTCGGCCACGGCTTAACGTCCGATCCGACGGGCGACGGCCTTTCCAAGCCCATCGGTGTCCCCTATTGACCGTGGGCAGGGAGGTTAATTTTGCGGAGATAAATCTCAACGCTGACCCAGCTAGGATTCGAAACTGGAAACTACAGATTACGAGCCTGGCGCGCTACCGACTGAGCCACCCCCGCCCCAACCGGAATGAAGTCAAAACAGCATAGCAAACGCATTAATGTACCATATTTTGAGGTGGATTGTTATACCTCTGAGCGGCGTTTTTTGCACACAATGGGCTAAATTGCTAGGTCATAAGGACCCCGAATGCTCAGAGAAGTTTGGAAGGAGGCAACTCACTGGATAGCTGTTAGGAGACAGATGGTAGCCTCCCGTCAAGGCCATCCAGCGTGTTCTTTAACGTGCACAGGTTGTGGCTTTCCCGCACACACCATACCTCTGGCGGCACTTTTTTGCACACAATGGGAATAAAAAATAATAATTCTCCCCTTTTTCCGATCACTAATTTCTTTTTAAATGGCAATCCTATTTGCCAGTACAGTATATGGGCACGTCTACTAATGCGAATATTAAATAAACAAAAATAATAAATACCCCCTCAAGCAGCTGCTTGCCACAGAGGTCTGACAGGAGCCTGTCAGTTTACATGCCAAAGTAGAAGATCTGTGAGGTTGGCAGGACCTCAGCAGAAAACAACACCAACATCCATGCCTTACCCGGGGCTCGAACCCAGGTCCCTTAGATTAGTAGCCAAGCGCGCTAACTACTCGGCCACGGGAACACAATAGATATATATATAATTACTAATACGTATGTTAAACAGAGATCAATTTAGTTTTAGTTTTTTTTTCTACTTACATCAAGTGTAGGAAAGTATATCCTGGAATTTGAAATAAATTCTGAGAGATAAAATCATAATATGTGATGTTAAGAAGAAAAAAAAATTTCACCTTATATTAATTGCGATTTTTTTTTTCAAATATATTTGTTTAGCGAGAGAAAAATCATCGGACAATCAACAAGTACATACATATTTAGATCATTTTTAAATTATAATACATTTCGTCAAAAGGTTTCACGTTATGACGCCTGCCTGCTTACAAATCTATTAGCGGTAATTTACAACACAGCATTCCTAACTCAATACGCTGTGGAATGGCCTTAGAATCTCTGCCCTTTCTGAAAATAACAGAACTGAGGACAGCACTCAATTCTATAGTCACGTCAGCGCTTTAGAGGTGGCGGACATCTAACGCCCAATAATATGGCGCCTGTCCACGTGATATTTTTAGACCCCAGATGGTTTCTTTTGGCCCAGTTTATTATAAGAATGATGACGCTATTTTGTTTTCATCTTTTTGTTCGTTGTTACGTCAGAGCTAATATTAAAACGAGAGTTTGCTTCCGCGCGCCGAACACTTCGGATTACAATTTCTGATGGGTTCTGCTTTTGCTCGCGAAAATTGGCATCATGCCTTTCAATCTCGATGGCCAAAACACGAGCAACAGTTAAAATGTCATTGCTGCAATATAAGAAATAATATTTTTTATGCATTTGTCCTCTCTTTTTTTTTTTTCGCATATCAATTTCCCATTTAACAGAATTTTTTCCCGCTTACCCCTCGCTGATCACGGTGAGAAAGATAACACCAATGGGCCTCCCTTTGTAATAATAAATTAGCTGTTTTCTGTAAAAAAAAACGGAAAAAATTGCTAAACTGGAAAAAAAATAGGCATAATATTAAAGAGTTATGTAATGCCAACTCCGAACCTGACCTCTGACCCACGTAACGCGATGTATCAAAATCCCTAATCCTTCCTGCCCTCCCTCGCAGTATTATGCATTTTATCGACGAATCCTTGATGCAAAGTATGTACTGTCATTTAGAAAACAGCTTAAAGTTTAATTTTTTATTTTTTACCAAGTGAATAAAAAGTTTTGATTTAAATGCTTTCCTGTAATGTCAAATTTCCTATAATGCTTTCCTGACCAATTTTTATCCGAAATTTTCCTAACAACTTTCAGACTATTTTTTAGCTTTGACATTTTGGATGTAGAAGAACAAGAGAGCAACTTTGTTCATACTCTTTGGCAACTAATCAGTACTTCTATACTCGGCCCAGATTGACGTGCCAAAGCTTTCACTTGAGTATTTACCAAATAGATTTCGACGTAATAACAGAAAAGAGCCAAACACTCAAGGCTAGTATAGTCTGGTTGTTTTTTATCCTTTGTTCTTTCTGCACAAAAGGGACAGGGTTGACCCAGTTAGTAGAGTGCCGGACACCTAACCTAATGTTCCCAGGTTCGAGTTCTTACGGTGCCAGCATTGAGATTTTCTCCGCTAGTATCTGCTCTGTACTCTGTAAGCCAGGCATTCCAAGTTCATAAGGAAGAAATATCTATTAACCTAGAATGCCCTCCTTTACACGGTATGGAACGGTAATCCGTGGTTCCGTGTGTAGAAGATTCATACTTCGCGACATTAAGAACACAGTGGATGGAGGGGGGCGGAGGGGGCTCAGTCAGTAGTGCTCGAGTCCCAGCTGGGTCAACGTTGAGATTTATATCCGCAAAATTCCCAGCCCTGCCCACTGTCAGCAGGGGACACCGATGGGTTTGGAAAGACCGCCGTCCGTCGGATGGGACGTTAAACCGTGGTCCCGTGTGCGTGAGAGCCATACCCTGTGCATGTTAAAGAACACGCTCGATGGCCTTGACGGGAGGCTACCATCTGTCTCCCAAAAGCTGTTCCACTGGGTCCTGTGATAGCCTTTTGTTCTAATCCTGTCAGACTGTGCCAGATGTGATGACCCAGTCCGAACAGGAGAGAGAGAGGATGATATTGCTACTTAATTCATTTCGGTGAACTCACAGATTCGCGGGTTTTTACGCCTGTGCCACTGTATGCCTCAACTTTACTGTGTTGAATGAAGAATAGGAACTGTCCATCAATTAACTGCACGAGAGTAGATAGGGACGACACACTTTATTTATAATATGTACAGCTACGTGCTGGGAATGAGCTCCACTCCGTAGGCCTTTGCTGCTTCACTGCTGCAAACAATAATACTGAGGTGGAGAATCGCACGCTCTGTGAATTCTCGCTTTACAGCCCTCAAGAACTCGGCGAAAGGCTGACCAACCTTTGCCTACACTGCGGTTCCTCTTGAACCAAAAAAATAGAAAGACAGATTCTCCAAGAATCTGGATTCCCCCTTGGAATCACACCCTCACTTCAAGGGTTTCTTTCTTTTGAGTATGGGCGGCGTCCTTCTGACGCTTGTTGACACGACCTTTCGTTCAACGTGCTCGCACCAAGACTAAAGCTTTCAAATCTCCCGCCTAGCCTTCTCGCTGCGCTAGCACCCTAGGCGGTCATTAACTTCCATCGACAACTGCTGGCATTCGTCCCCTTGCACGGAGCAGCTTCAAACCCGAAAACAACAACAGTGAGTCATCCCAGCACAAACATTTCAAAGAACACATAAAAATATATCATCATCATCATCCTCAAGCAGCCATGGGCTACGGAGGTCCAACCAGACCGCGCAGTTTAATTCTCCAAGCATATCTGTCCTGAGCTACATCTGCTGCATCCGGCCACTGTACACCAATTCTAACAAGGTCCTGTTTGACATTGTCTGCCCACCGCATCCTAGGTCTCCCCCTCCTTCTGAGGTCTCTAGGCACACTGTTCATAACCTTATTCGCCAATCTATAACTATCCATACAGGCAACATGGCCAAACCAGCGGAGTCTCTCTCTGCACAATATGCTGCTTAAAGGAGGTTGCAGACTCCTTTGCCTAACCTCATCATTAGTTACAACAATATAATTAGCGCGCTTGGCTACTGATCTAAGGGACCTGGGTTCGAGTCCCGGGTAAGGCATGGCTGTTGTGTCGCTTTTCTGCTGAGGTCTTGCCATCCTCTCAGACCTTCTATTATGGCATATAAACTGACAGGCTCCTGTCAGACCTCTGTGGCAAGCAGCTGCTTGAGTGGGTATTTTTTTAATGCAACAAAATAATAAAAATAAAATAAACACCCCCTCAAGCAGCTGCTTGCCACAGAGATCTGACAGGAGCCTGTCAGTTTATATTCCAGAGTAGAAGGTCTGAGAGGATGGCAGGACCTCAGCAGAATAAACGACACATACATCCATGCCTTACCCAGGGCTCGAACCCAGGTCCCTTAGATCAATAGACAAGTATACAATAAATAAATAAAAATAAAATTCGAGGGACATGACAGGTCCCCTCCCCCAACCTTCTCTGAGCCTTCGGGGTCCTTGTGACCTGGCCATTTTGCCCATTGTGTGCAAAAAAGTGCCGCTCAGTGGTAAAACAATCCAATCCAATCCAATGGATGGTCTTGGACAGGAGACTTACGTCTATCTCCTAACAGCTATTTAGAAGATTTCCCCCCACACAATTTCGAGCCCTGCCCACGGTCAGTATGGGACACCGATGGGCTTGGAAAGGTCGCTGTCCGTCGTATGGGACATTAAGTCGTGGTCCCGTATATCAGAGAGAGCCATACCCTGTGCACGTTAAAGAACACGCTGGATGGCCTTGACGGGAGGCTACCATCTGTCTCCCAACAGCTGTTCCAGTGGGTCCCCTCCCCCAACCTTCTCTGAGCCTTCGGGATCCATGTAATCTGGCCATTTAGCCCATGGTGTGCAAAAAAGTGCCGCTCAGAAGTAAAACAACCCAACCCAATTTCGAGCCCTTAGTTTTCTGTGGCCTGTCCATTTAGCCCATTTTGTGAGAAGAAACGCCATTCACATGTAAAAATAACTGAAATTTGTACAAAGGCATATTTTTCTTATTTGTGCCAGGTTGGGAACATTAGAGAATTTCAATTATTTGCTCTTGTTTACCATGAAGATTTTCCATGCGACTCCACTATTTTGTTTGCATCTTATATGTTCCATTTCTATTTCTGCGCTTGACATTTTACAACGTATGATACAGTGTAATTATGTGAAATTGTGAATATATTGTAATATTTTTAAAATAAAATTAATTAGCCTAAGTGTCAGTTCCAGCGATTTAATGG
The DNA here is from genome assembly GCA_038380435.1 of Ryuthela nishihirai. Lineage (NCBI taxonomy): Eukaryota > Metazoa > Arthropoda > Arachnida > Araneae > Heptathelidae > Ryuthela > Ryuthela nishihirai. Next base: position 38,313,441 of record JAWZYU010000011.1, on the reverse strand, counting down.
TTAACGTGTTAAGTTGCTTCGTAAAAAAAAAACACGTTTTCAAGTCAACGATCAAGACCCTTAATGTCGAGTAATTTTTTTATCTGCTGTCAAACGTCGAACGAAATCAAGTCAGGATCTAATGTAACATGTTTGACACACTTTAGGGATCACAGTGTCGTATGGGGGAAGTTAGGATACACTCCCCCCTTCCACACCCAAACACTAGAATGCTAGTAAGGGCAATGAGGTAAAATATTATTCAAGTTGTGCATATTTCATCATCATTCAGAGGAGAAACGTTTTAAAAACTTCTATAACGAGGGTTGGGTTGTTTTACCTCTGAGCGGCACTTTTTTGCACACCATGGGCTAAATGGCCAGGTCACATGGACCCCGAAGGCTCAGAGAAGGTTGGGGGAGGGGATCCATCCCGTCAAGGCCATCCAGCGTGTTCTTTAACGTGCACAGGGTATGGCTCTCCCGCACACGGGGCCACGGCTTAACGTCCCATCCGCCGGACGGACGGCGGCTTATTCCAAGCCCATCGGCGTCCCCTACTGACCGTGGGCAGGGCGGGGAATTTTGCGGAAATAAATCTCAACGCTGACCCAGACAGGGACTCGAACCTGGGAACTACAGATTACGAGCCTGGCGCGCTACCGACTGAGCCACCTCCGCCCATCTAAAACAAGAAGAACTGTTATATTGCAATGTCTCTTTCTCCCCCCCCCCCCTTCTTATTTTTTTCTGGATCCGTATCTGCCAAGGATAATAAATACTCTTTTCTAAAAATCATTATTTTCAAAGAAAATATTTTTATTCTTTGCTGTTTACCACATGGACCAATCAGGGTCGAGTCCCAACTGTGCTTCTGTTGAGAATTTTTCCTTCTAATTTTCGCTCTGACATTGGTGAGAAAGAGGACACCCAGGGGCTAGGAAAGCCATCAGTTCGTCGGATGGACGTTAAATCATTGGCTGGACCTATGCATGTTAAAGAACACACTGGTTAGCTTTCATGGAGAACTCCATCTATTTCTTAATATATGTACAACGCAGATAGTTCCCTAGCTTTCTATGAGCCATTGGGGGTCCTTATGACCTGGTGGGGCTGGGGTGGCTCAGTCGGTAGCGCGCCAGGCTCGTGATCTGTAGCTCTCAGTTTCGAGTCCCAGCTGGGTCAGCGTTGAGATTTATCTCCGTAAAATTCCCCTCCGTGCCCACGGTCAGTAGGGGACACCGATGGGCTTGGAAAGGCCGCCGTCCGTCGGATGGGACGTTAAGCCGTAGCCCCGTGTGCGGGAGAGCCATACCCTGTGCACGTTAAAGAACACGCTGGATGATCTTGACGGGAGGCTACCATCTGTCTCCCCATCTGTCTCAGCTGTTCCAGTGGGTCCCCTCCCCCAACCTTCTCTGAGCCTTCGGGGTCCATGTGACCTGGCCATTTAGCCCATGGTGTGCAAAAAAGTGCCGCTCAGAGGTAAAACAACCCAACCCTTATGACCTGGCAAAAAAGCACCGCCGCAAATCTCCAGAGTAACCTTACTACTGCACGAAAAGTTTAAAGGCATTGAAAAAAAAACCCATCAATATCACCAAATTTCTTTACGGGAAACACTCAGCCATGCATCTATTTATCTCTCATGATTAATTGATGATTAATTAAAATGAATTAATCGTGGATGAGTAAACAAAGTTGATATGTATACGAAATCTGGAAGCATTGGTTTACGTTACTGTCATTCACGTGCCCGTACTTTACAAAAGTAAAATACAGCAACTATCTGGTAGATGGTGCTTGTCAATGAGTCATCAGTATATTTTTTTTATGAAATTATTCTTGTTCGAGAAATTTACACAGTATGCATATTTTAATCATAGTGACCTGAAAATCTATGGGCTTCTCTTCAAACTTCAAACAAGACATTTTCTATTCAAATTCCAGAAGTATTAACTTTAAATTTGGTCAAAAAAGATTATGCAATTCTGAACTAAAACGTGTCAGCAACTGTTTAACAACTAAAAACTTCGAACAAACCGTATCCAGAAAATAAAAAACGATTAAGATTTGTTTTCTGATTATTTGTTTATATCAAAATATCAATGCTTATTTTCAGTAATTCAAATGATTATTTTATTAATACATAAAAAGACAATATTTGGCAAAAGAGGCAGGATGGCTCAGTCGGTAGCGCTCCAAGATCGTAATCTGCCAGTTCCCGGGTTCGAGTTTCACCTGGGGCAGCAGTTTATCTTCACAAAATTCCTTCCCTCAGTTAGAAGGGGACAACTGAGACCTTGAATAAAGCCGTTGTCCATTGGATGGGACGTAAAGCTATGGCCCGTGTGTGGAAGAGCTATACACTGTGCAAGTTAAAGAACCCGCTGGGTGGTCTTGACGGGTGTGCAACTTAAAGAACCCGCTGGGTGGTCTTGACGGGTGTGCAACTTAAAGAACTCGCTGGGTGGCCTTGACAGGTGTGCAAGTTAATGAACCCGCTGGGTGGTCTTGACGGGTGTGCAAGTTAAAGAGAGACTTCCATCTAACTCCTAACAGCTGTCCAGTGAATCCCTTCCCCCCAACTTTTTCTGAGATCTCGGGGTTCTTAAGACCTGGCCATTTAGCCCATTGGGTGCAAAAAAGGGTCACTAAGAGGTAAAACAACCCAACTTTAAAAGAATCTATTATATTTATATGAAACTAGCATAACCCACAAGAAAAGATGCTTAAATCTCAAGTGCATGTTAATGACAATATTGTAACATAGCCCTACACATACTACCAATTGAAGGGCTTTCAGCAATAACGAGTCAGCTCCAATTTTGAGCAAACAAAAATATACCATTTAAAATTCAAGTTATTTTTTTTGCAAATATGCTATAAATTGATGGACACCCAATATTGGTTGTAATAAACTTTTTGGCTGAATATTAAACCTATGCTTCTTTACGACTTCCTATAAATGAAATTTGAATGTTGGGCTGCCTCGTTTTTGAGTCAAAGATGGAAAAAAAATACTAGGAAGGAAAAATAATATTAAATAAAGTGTGAATAAATTTATTTACATGATTAATATGATTGTTGCAATGTTTTTAGAAATAATAACATAATGATATAAAACTTTACATGGTGAAATCAGTCTTCCAATTCGCCTTCTGTTTCATCTGGAAACAAGTTGTCTTGCTTCAGTCCATTATAAAACCACATCTCATTTTCTCTTACATATTTTTTTGCAAGATCCAACACATCTTTTAATTTTGCATCTTTTAGTGATAATGAACTCTCATAAGCTGGCTGAGATTGTTGTTTTCTTCACTGATATCACTTTTTGTTTTTCGCTCATATAAATGCTCTCAGACCTTCTACTTTCGCATATAAACTGACAGCCTCCTGTCAAACCTCTGTGGCAAGCAGCTGCTTGAGGGGGTATTTATTTTTTTTAATGGGAAGAACCGGAACTAAAAATGTTCATTTCCTTTTCTTCTTCACTCAACTCCATTTTATTACTCATCATTAACACTGCATTTCAATTTAAAACACAAAATCACAATGTAATATTATGCTTGTTTTGAAACGAGAAAGCCGGCTAGCGGTTAAGTACCTTCCCCCATCGAGTCACGTGAGTCCTAGCATGTTGCGCTATCACTAGGCTTTAGGGCAAGAAGGAGGTAGCTCAAGGAGCTGTCTCTTTATTACACCAAACATAGAACAGATGCAGCTCCATCTATTGGAAACCAAGGTAACTATCACTCGGAGCTGGCTCCTTCTTGCACCAACCAAAGGTCATAGTTTTCTTTGCAGGATAACACATATAACTAAAAATGAGTAACAAATGGAGCTGCCTCCTTTTTGCTTCAAGCCCCTCAATTCTTTTTTGGGGCGTTTTACAGATATCTGCCATCCATTTAAGCAATCTTTGAAACATTTCGAATTTCCTATAACATTCTGCGTTCATATGAAATAAAGTACTTAGTAATCGATATGAAGCGAGATCTTGAAACCTCCTTTTGCAAAATGCACGGACAATGATCCGAACACTTTAACCTGCTGATCTTCTTACTTGCAACTGAGATGCGATGCATGATGTCCTTCCCTTCTATGGCGATCTGCGAAGTGCACAGACGATGAGTTGATCATCATTTGATGCAAAAGTTTCCGTCAACGGACGGTGACCTTTATGGAAATTAAAACCTTGAAAACAAGAGTATTTTTCGCATACCAATGGCTGATTTCTTTCATCCAAGGTCCTTTAAGCTAAAAACCATATCCAAGCAAAAATCACACGAGCTTCTAAAATTACAAAATAGGAGCTATCTCGATGTAAAGAGCAGCTCATAACAAGATCAGAGATCTGAGTATCGATCTTACCTAACATTGGGACTGACCACATTACCGCTCACTCTCCAACTCCGCAATTAAGAGACGACAATGAGCTTCTAAAAAGATTGCCATTCTTCGCATCGATTGATTCGTTTAACAGCTGAGAGTATATTTGTACAGCACAATGAGGCTCATAGAAAATTATAAAGACTATGCAATTTTTATCATCATCATCATCATCCTCAAGCAGCCATTGTCTACGGAGGTCCAACCAGACCGCGCAGTTTAATTCTCCAAGCATATCTGTCCTGAGCTACATCTGCTGCATCCGGCCACTGTACACCAATTCTAACAAGGTCCTGTTTGACATTGTCTGCCCACCGCATCCTAGGTCTCCCCTTCTTTCTGAGGCCTCTAGGCACACTGTCATAACCCTATTCGCCAATCTATAATTATCCATACGGGCAACATGGCCAAACCAGCGGAGTCTCTCTCTGCACAATATGCTGCTTAAAGGAGGTTGCAGACTCCTTTGCCTAACCTCATCATTAGTTACAAAGTTAAACCACCTAATACCCAAGATACTGCGTAAGCATCTAGATTCAAAAGCATCTAGTTTCCTGTTATCTTGCTTACACAACGTTCAAGTTTCACTACCATAACTAACCCTAGAAAGAACCAAACTATTATACAGTCTAATTTTTTTACACTTGGCATGCAGTGGCCAACTCACAATAGACATATTTGAAGAACTAAAGTGCACGTTCTGATTTGGCTTGAGGGTTATATATGGTGTTTTATCTCTGAGATGCATGAACACAGTGAACACAGTTGGCAAGGTCGCAAGTACCCCAGGGGCTCATGGGAAGTTGGGGGAAGGCAGATGTTAAGCTGTTAGGAGACAGGTGGAAGCCTACTGTCAGACCAAGGAGTGTCCAAAATTATCTCAAAGTATATTTTCTAGCTTTGGTCGTCGAAATTTTTCTATAACTTCGGTAAAATCATCTTGCTTAGCTAAATCATTTTCGATGCACAAAATTGCTAGATGATTAAGTCGCTCTTGACTAGTTGTGATTCTTTGCCATGTTTTCGATGAATTTGCCAGTCTGCTGAACGATCTTTCAGCTGAAGAAACAGTAACTGGTACTGTACAAAACAGTTTAATGGCGAAGCAAATATTGACAAATATACCTTGCAGTTTTTTGTCGTAAATTGCGTTCAGAAGTCTAATCGGGCTTCTTTCAGTGCCGAAAACTGTCTTGTGAATACGTTTAAGGTGAAGGATTTCGTGCATTAAGTCTTCTGACAGATCTTTCTCAAATGTATTTACAAGTTTTGCTGCTTTTGCGGTAAGTTGACCATCGTCTAAGTTCTGAAAGTTCAAAATGGGTGAGAATAATTCACATATGGTATCTGCTGCTTCAAATATTATCTTAAAATCATTGATAATAAAATCCAATACTGGGTAAACTAGGAAATTCTGAAATCTTCAGGTTCTATTGAAGTTTTTCGGTTTTTGGGAAATTGAAGTTGCACTCCTACTGCTTCAGCAACTACTTTTGCCTCTTGAACGACACTTTCCCAGGAGTCAGGTAAAGTGCTGCATCACTTGCACTAAGTCTCTTATAAGTGAGGTCTCGACATCAAGGGATATTCTTTACTTTGTATGACAACGTTCTAGTTGTCAATACTTGCAAATATTTTGTGCCAAAACACTGTCGTTAACAGACCTTTATATGATCTGAAATATTTTTTCAGGCCTTTAGTTGTGTTCAGTTGTTGGGTTGTTTTACCTCTGAGCGGCACTTTTTTGCACACCATGGGCTGAATGGCCAGGTCACATGGACCCGGAAGGCTCAGAGAAGGTTGGGGGAGGGGACCCACTGGAACAGCTGTTGGGAGACAGATGATAGCCTCCCGTCAAGGCCACCCAGCGTGTTCTTTAACGTGCACAGGGTATGGCTCTCCCGCACACGGGGCCACGGCTTAACGTCCCATCCGACGGACGGTGGCCTTTCCAAGCCCATCGGTGTCCCCTACTGACCGTGACCTGGGAACTGAAAATTACGAGCCTGGCGCGCTACCTACTGAGCCACCTCCGCCCCTTTGTGTTCAGTGCTGAAAGAGTTAATCCTGTAGCCATCTCTCCAAGAATGACATCTAACACAGCAAATACGCCTGGATAATGTTTAAAAATTGGGCGCACAGCTTGAATTCTTTCACTCCACCTTCTTTGAAGAGATAATGGTATGTGTTTTTTCAGTACTTCCCAGCGTGCAGGACTGGAGCGAACAAAGAGTAGAAGCTTTCTATATTCCCGAAAAACATTCTAACATTTGGGTTGATTTTTGCAGCGTTGCAGGCTGCGTGATTCAATGAGTGTGCTCCACAGGGAGAGAACAAGGCACATTTGTTCTTTTCTAAGATGCGGGACTTGAAACAGGTTTTCCTTACATCATAATCGACCTTGCTACTTTGCAAGCGGGTCTAATTGCCACCATCGACATGAATAGCAATAGACAAATATATAAACTGGCTTTCGCCTACGGTTTCACCTGAGTAAACTTTGGGATAAAAAGTCGCCTTTGTGCTACTCGGGGACTATACCAAATTGAGGGTGAAGCCGCGAGATAAATAATAGATTTAAATAAAAGTTATAAAATTAACTGCTATTTTGTTTGCGGGAGAAATAAAAAAAAACTTTTTTTCATTTAATTACCAACCAGCATAATTTCAATTCAAATCAGACAGGTTCTTCTCGAATAAAACTCTGTAGAAGATCTTCAGCCTCTTCAGGTCAACTTTATCAACTTAATAAACCGAAAGACACTGCTTTATATTTCGAATTTCCGACCGACAGTTCTGGTCATTGCTTCGAAAAATAATCACAATAGTAGCTTATTAAAATTATTATCAACCGGCACGGTAGTCATTGCAAGAATGAAGATTTTGCTTAGAATCATACGAAAAGCGGTCAAATTATCAAAACAAACAAGCATTAAAAAATCTATAGTAGTATGGAATAATCTTCTCTATAAATAAAATAAAACATTTTTTAAATAAAATAAAACAGTTTTATTTTTTTTGTAAAAAAATATTAATCCTTTGCATACATTTCATGATGAATGATCAATAACACTAAGCGATGCTGAAAATCTTTTGTCGATTAAACTTTTAACTTACAATTGCAAATCCATAAAGTTATCATATTACGTGACTTAGAGTAATAAGATTACCTGTTAAATTTCTTATCAGTACTATGGTTCTACATACGTTAAACAGACACACATTCTTTACTGAACTCGAATTTATCATAATAAACCAATCTAAGTCTTGTAGAATAAGTCTATTCCATTATTCGAGCATGGCAATGAAATGCGTTTTCAAAAGAAGCCGCTAGCCACCTGTGTCCCAGTCTAAATAAATTGTGTGCCCGGTGTAGAGAGTTCATTTTGCCTTGTCCACTTGTGGAAGCCTGTGCCGACAAAGTTCAAAGACATCGCCAGCCCGGTAATCGCTTTCTGTCGCGTGCCGCGTTTTTAATTGTGTTGGCAAATTTGAGCTTTAAATCAAAAAGCGATTGATTTTTCTTTTTAAATGTATCAAAACAGGCATGTGTTGTCCATCGGCATAAATAAGAATATGAATGGCGATAAATCACAAAGACGAAATAAAAAGTCGGTCTGATGAGAGGATAATGTAATGTGCCTAATAAAATAATTAATTTTAGTTGGATGGACAAAACAAAAGTCAATATTTTATAAAGTCGTCTTTTGTCTTCTGTTCATCTCACTTAACTGGTCGACCCGCTAAGCCCCCCCCCCCTAATCCCGGGCCCCCAGGCTAGAGTCTGTCAGTCCCCCCCCCCTTGTGGGGGCCATGCACGGTGCCATGACCTTAAGTCCCATCAGATGGACGTCGTCCTTTCCAAGCTTATCTGTGCCTCTTTTCTGATCAAGGGCAAGGTGTAGGTTTAGCGGAGATAAATCTCGACGCTGACACTCGAACCTGGGAACTGTAGATTATGAGCCTGTCGCGCTACCCACTGAGCCATCCCCAGCCCCATGTATGCATGTAACCATAGGGGTCACCCCTACATGCTTATAATGAAAATGAAAAAAACCTGGGAACTGCAGATTACGAGTCTGGCACGCTACAGACTCAGCCAGCCCCACTTATTCATGAAATCATGGGCGTCACCCCTAAATGCTTATAACTGAAATGAAAGAAGAATTTGAAGATGAAAAAATAATATATTCAAAAACGAAACAAAACGTGTAATGGCAGTTTTCAATGCGTTTTACATTTCATTATTTTGGCATTATCTGCAGAATAAATTTTATTTTCTTGTGTCTTATCGTAAATTATATGTACATTTTATTGTGTTTCTAAATGTCACAATACTAAATGATAATCTGTTTTATTAAGATCTATGGAGATGCAGCCTTTGCACAGACCATACTTGAAGGAAAAGGTGTCCCCGATGTCTTTGGCGTGACTTGGGCTTGGGGTGTCGGTGTTATATTAGGCATTGCTACAGCCGGAGGACTTACAGGTGAGTAATCCACGTGACATTCTAACGTTCATCACGAATGAATAAAATCAGGGTTTTCGACAGGAATTAAAACCAGATGGGGTGGTCTAGTTTAAAGGAGAGTGTTCCATTTATTAAAGAGAGGCATGAAAATGGTTAAATTGGCAATATTTTACAACTAGTTAATCACTGGGGTTAAGAGAACGAAATTCTTAGGTTTCAGCGAAATGCTTGATACAAATTCACATTTTAATTTTGTGAGAGCTCTTTATTATAACAGGTTGGTAATTTTTTATTCACGCTGGCCACATCAAAACTGTAGAATTTGTAAGCGGGCAGCACTGGAAGGGATTAGGAAGGGTACGATATGTACAAAAATAAAAGCTTGTTTTTTTATATGTCGATTTATTATTGCTGATATATTTATAACGAAAAACAATCGGCGACTCCGGCTCCCCTTGATTTCCAGACGGTCACTCCGACCCCTATCTGACCTTGAATGCGACACCGGATCTCAAATTTCTTAACATTTCTGAGAGCTACGATCGAAATACATCTATGAACCAATTTTTAACTCTTTAGAACCGGTAATGAAATATGACTTTTGACCTTGAAAGACCCGCCGGATCCGAAATTCCATAACGTTTCCAAAATCTGCAGGGGGCGGGGGTGGCTCAGTCGGTAGCGCGGCAGGCTCGTAACCTGTAGTTCCCAGGTTCGAATCCCAGCTGGCTCAGCATTGAGATTTATCTCCGCAAAATTCCCCGCCATGCCCACGGTCAGTAGGGGACACCGATGGACTTGAAAGACGGCCGTCCTTCGGATGGGACGTTAAGCCGTGGCTCCGTGTGCGGGAGAGCCATACCCTGGGCACGTTAAAGACACTTCGGATGGCCTTGACGGGAGGCAACCATCTGTCTCCCAACAGCTGTTCCCATGGGTCCCCTCCCCCTACCTTCTCTGAGCCTTCGGGGTCCATGTGACCTGGCCATTTAGCCCATGATGTGCAAAAAAGTGCGCTCAAAGGTAAAACAACCCAACCCGAGATCTTCAACTCAAAACACCAACCGGCACAATTTTTTCACGTTTCTGGGACTGTAGATCAAGATTTGGCCTCTGTGTGACCTTTATTTCACGTTAAAGGACATGTCGGAGGTCACATTTCTGAATTTCCCGAGATCTACAAGCCGGATTACCTTTACGCGCAAATTTTCAGAGCTCTACCATTTTCTACATCAGAGATAGAATTAGCGCGATCCCTTATCGCTCAACCAATCCATCCCTTGCAATCGTCTATGTAAATCAGATATATCTGCATATCTTTATATCTCAAAAAATTAAATAGTATTTGAAGAAATAAAAAAATTCTAAAAAGGTTACATGCGCAGAAAAGAATTTTATCTGATAATATTAATGAGAGGGTTGTTATTTAAGTAATTTTCGTAATTTAAACAGGAGTTAGAATCAATTTCAAACCCTAGAGTACTTAGCCCTTAGAGTTGAATGCAAATATTTGTCTGTCAGCGAAATTTTCTTTTGATAAAATTCATTCGAGAAAATATTTTTTCACAAATGTAGGGGCCCAGTTATACGGCCGAGAATCGTTTAAGAGAAAAATGTAGAATTTGAAAGTCCCGCACAAAACTGCTCTAGCTCTGCAGATTAAAATAACTCCTTCAGCATGGTTCTTTTGCAAATAAAATTTGTTTAAAAAGACAATTAATTTGCATTGTAATTTATAAATTTATCCATTACTTACATTACTGGCTGGACAATTTTACGTTATAAAGCCAAATTATCCGCTGGCCACTTGAAAAAAGATATCGCGCGATGCGTTTGGCCCCTGGGCCTTGTGTTGCCGACCTCTACATTACAATATCCCCATCTATCTCAATTGTAGAGTAATATGTCCTGATAAATAGCAATTTCCGATTTTCAATCTATTCTGATTCTAGAACATTTTTAGATGAAAAAAAACAACAACGTAATTTATGTATCTACATGGAGTTCTGGACAAATGATCTGCTCATCTACGTAAAGATTGCATTTTTTAAGATCTTCGTTCACAAGGACATAATGGATACACTTTGGATCCAAAAAGCTAAGAAACGTATTTGCAGAAAAATGAATAGAATTTTCCTGTAATAGTAAAACTATGTTCAGACAAACAGCAATTTCTTTATTAATAAAAAAAAGAAGGAAAAGAAAAAGGATATTTTTTATTTTAGCAATAAGTGCGCATATTTATACAATTTCATTCAAAATATTCACATTTAACTTTTAATCCATCGCAATTATTTACATTTATAATATCATTTGGGATCAAAATGTGGGTGGCATTTTATTCTTGTTGGTACAACGTCCATAATAGTTTTTTTAATTTAGGTAGTCCATAATTCTCATTTGAAACCATGTATTTTTCCTCTGTTGCATTTTTTAAATATGTTATCAAAAAAGATTTTTTAATTATATTGTTAATATATGCGTTTCTGTGCGATAAGAAGCCGAGTAATGTAGTCTGTTAATAAATCTCGTTTATGTTGTTAATACAGTTAAATAACCTCGTTTATGTTGGTATTATTACTTTGGCTATTATAGATGGAAGCTTTCTCATTTTCTCTGTATTTGTTAGATTTGTTGCACCATGAATCATTATGGCAAAAGTTTTTGAATAATTAAGTTACCGATTTCTAAAAAAAGATACATTTTTCTGTATTTAATATGTATCTTAGTGTTGTATTTTTATGTCAAATAATCTGACGCTTTTGCGCAGTTTAGAGACATGCATATTTCATGAAAAATAATAATCACTATACAGGATGAATCTGAAAAAGTGGGCAAAACTTTACGGGGTGTAGAACGTAGCTATACGAGCAATATTCGTCATAGAATGTATGGTCGGAACGCAAGCGGTGAGAAGTTAAAAGGTAGTTTTCCACTGTCACATTTAAAGAATGAACACAAGAAGGAGAGGAGATACTCTGTGCCTCACTTGCATTCCCGTCCGCCGCACCGTACACAAAGTGCATATCCGCCATTTCGTGGTTAGTATAACCAGCCATCCTCTCGGCAATCCACGGTAGAAATGCCGTTGGGTGCGAGGACCGACCCTTTTATACCATTTCCAACGCCACCTAGCGGTTCGCCGTTCAGTTCCGCCCATACTTTCTATGACGAATATTGCTCGTATAGCTGCGTTCTACCACCCCGTAAAGTTTTGTCCACTTTTTCAGATTCACCCTGTATAAACTAAGTTTTTTTTATGTAGTTTACATATTAAGTGCTATAGAAACTATACGCACAATGATTAACGAAATTACCAGTTTCAGTACAACTGATTTTATGAGTTTTCATGGAGAAAATATATTCATTTAGTTCAATAGTTCCTGAATGCATCCAATTAGTTTTTATTATTTAAAGGAATATGGTTTAACATCTTACAGTATTATTATAATCTAATCGTATTTCTTCCGATACTTTTATTCGGTTGTTTGTAACTATTCATTAGTAAAATGTCGTCTGCATACAAGAAGATATTGCTTTAAATCTCAAAACAATAAATCATTGATATTGTTACGACAGAAGAATCTGGCAACCGAAAGCAAAGTTTCAGCCAACGAATAAGAACGTTGGGAGAATTTGGAGAAGAAGAGTGGAGCGTTAACGGTCGTTTTGTATTGTAACGGTCGTTGTGTTGTAACGGTCGTTGTGTTGTAACGGTCGTGAGTTCGAAAATGGACGGTGAGCTGTTCTGAGACAGTGCGCGTAAGTATCAAGAAGTAACTTGATGTGTTGTGTATACGCGGAAGGATAAAAGTGGGATCTTTTATCGTTAAGTATCAAGAAGTAACTTGATGTGTTGTGTATACACGGAAGTATAAAAGTGGGAACTTTTATGGCTAACTTCGAATGTCTACACGGACTGTCTTTTTGTTCGGCTAGTGTGTGAACAGTTATTAGCACAGGACGAGAATTGGTTTACGAGTGAAGATCTTCGGGTGACCTGGTAAATCAAGTAAAAGGTAGTATTTAGTAAAATACACAGAGCTGATATTGTGTGCTCTACGCAGGAAGATTGATGACTTGTGCATGTTAATAGTTGATTTGTTAATAAGATACTTCATCCATATTTCCTTTGTAACAATTTACCTTGTATTGAATTTGGTTTTGAAATATAGCTTTTAATACTCACGCTCAGTGGCTATCCATTTTTGTGATCCGCAACAATATATATATGAAAAATAGTAAAGGTGAAGTAGTAAACCCTGCAGAAACCCAAATGAAACTAATTTTTTTAACCATAAGAATAACATAATAATTCAGTTATGAATTTAAATAGCAGTTGACATCAGCAAATATATGGAGAATTTTTTATTATGAGAAAAAATTTTTGTAAAGAAAAAAAAATACAAAACATCAACTTTTATTGATCCCGAAAAATATCAAGAGGGCTGTAACTCTTTTCCACTCAGTTTAAAACTTCTTCATCCATTCGTCACACAGAAAAAGAATGAAATAAAAGGTATTAGGAACTCTTTATGACTATGTCCATACTTGTGCGTTTTACGTGCGCTAGACGCATGTGCTGAAGCGCGTGCGTCTAGCGCACGTAAAACGCACGTGTGGACATAGCCAATTTCGTCCATTGCAACTACACGTCTACAGTGGTGAAAAATTGAAAACTATTTGACGCACAGGTGTAGACAGTTGAAGGCATGCGTCCAACGCATTCCATCTAAGGCATGCGCTAGAATACTCGGTTTGTTTGTTTGTTTGTTACACGTTACATTCCAATGAGATTTCCTTCTTCAGGCTTTCTCAATATAAAATTTTGATGTGAAAATTATATTATTTCGAAAAGGTTGGATGAATTCATCCAGATTAAGTTTTTTATTTTTTTTTATTTTTTTTTTTTTGCTTTAGAATTATTTTAAATTAATGTTTGTCCATGTGTGTTTTGAGTGTGTTTAATAGTGTTGGGATGTTAGTAATTATTTTGTGGAGGCTGTCTGAAGTGAAGTGGAATAAGGTGTTTGCTGCATAAAAAAATTAGGTGAGATGGTTATTCCCATTTTGTTATACATATTTTTTTCGTGAATCTCTGCATTTAAGTTTGAGTTTACATGTTTGATAACACAGATTTTAATGTTGAAAAATTTCTTTTTTTTAATATATATATATATTTTATATATATAGTTTTCCTCTCTGACTAGAGAGTGTTGTTTTATTTTATTTTTATATATAGTTATTTATATTTTTTAAAGTATTTTATATTTATTTTTTTAAAGTATTATCAGTCATATCTTTTCATATTTTTTTAATATTGTTATCAATATTTATAAATTTTTTAGAGTATTTTCATTACTATTACTTTTCCCAAAGTACTTTCATTAATAACTTTTCATATTTTTTTAATTTTTTTATATATCTTTTTATTTTTTTATGTACAAGGTGTCTTAAAAATATAGGTACAAACTTTTAGGGGAGGTAGATAACATCTAAAGGAATGAGAATTGCATAGGAACCCATAACCGGAAACGTCGTGGGAAAGTGGTAGCAGAGATACAAGATCTGAAAGGACACAAGACAGTGATTAATGGGAAAAAATTTATTGGACATAATTATTACAAATGGCATACTAGATGACACATTTCATAATGTTACAGCAGATGCTCGAAGTTTCCACCATGAGACGCGATGCATGCGTGACACCGACAGAGCATTGATTGCCGGAAACGGTCGAACACACCTGGAGTTTTTTTGATAGTAGCAGCAGCGCAGACGAGCCTTGCCACGAGATCCATGTCAGACTCCACAGGCGATTCATACACGGTAGCTTTGAGGGCCCCCCAAAGAAAGAAATCAACGCTCGTTAAATCAGGTGAGCGTGGGGGGCCAGGCAACTGGTTCAGCACGCCCAATCCATAGTTGCCCAAAAGACATGTTCAAATGCGCACGAACACACCTTCCATAATGGGGAGATGTCCCATCATGTTGAAACCACATGTTGCGTCTCACATTTGCTGGAACATGGGCAAGTAAGCCTGGTAAAACCTGTTCCAGAAAGATCAGATACTTCGTGGAGATCATGCGGGATAGTAAAAGGTATGGCCCGACTAAGCAGTTGCCGACCAAACCTGCCCACACATTTACTGCGAAACGATGTTGTACCGCATGGGTGCCCACAAATGTGTATTGTACTGATTGAATACGCCATCCAGAGTGAAACTGGCCTCATCAGCAAACAAAACATAAGCTGGGAAATTCACATCTTGGGCACTTTCTTGGAGATACCATTGCGCAAAACGCACATGTGCAGAATGATCTGTGAGGAGAAGTAACTAAACCCTTTAGAGATTTTTGAGACACCCTGTATGGCTTTTTATTTTTAATTTGATTTTATTTATTATCATAGTTTTTTTTACTGTTTATTTATTTTTATTTTTATTTTTTTATTTTTATTATTAAGGTTTTGGCACGGTGATGGGAATGAATGTGGTTGTAACGTTGGGACCAAGAGGTGCTGGGTTCAAGTGTGTTTGTGGGAATTTTTTTTTTTATTCATGTGAATGGGTGTGAGAGAATTTGGGTTTCCCGATTTTTTTTCTCTTTTTTTCCCCTGTTATTATTGGCAGGATTCCATGGAAAAGAAGAGTTAAAGTGTTGTGTGGAGAAGAGTCGGTTAAGGGGGAGAAAGGATTGTGTAACAGATAAAGAACAGGAAAAAGCTAGAGTCTGTTCCAAATAGGGGTGGAGATGAGAATGTTAAACAGGAGATCATAGATTTTAATTTAAGGGAAGTTTTCTGGGGGGTCTAAAAGTAATTTGATCCCCCAGAATCCCCAGCTCCTGAATGTTCATCTCTGAGAGGGAATTTATTAAGATTTCTCTTTGTGGTGTGAATCTATCACAATTTAGGAGTATGTGATTGACAGTTTCAGGTGTGTTGCATTTGCAGCAGTTGGGGGTAGGTGTTAATTTTAATTTATACAGGGAAGAATTTAGTAGAGTTTGTTCTGAGGCAGTATAGGTTTTTTAAGTGTTTTCTGGGGAAGGGATAGTTTTCTATGGGAGGTGTGTTGTGCAAGCATGTATCTAAAGTTATTTCTTATAGAGGCGTGTAAGAAAAATATTTATTGGTTAGCTGCAATTCAAGTTTGTTGATGTCATGTTTGGTGTTATGAAAAAATTAAAGGTGTTGTGTGTCTGTTGTGCCATTTTGGCAAGTAAATCAACATTGTCATTTTCAGAGATCCCCACATGGCTAGGAATTCATTGCAAGGTAATGGTGGTGGTGTTGATTTGTTGGTTGTAGGTGGTCAGGGTTAAGGTATTATGAATGTAATAATTGTAGGTGAAGTATAAGGATTCATGGGTTAGGGTTTGGATGGCTCCTTTAGAGTCAACAAGTATAATAATATTTGGTTGGTTAGATTTTGGAGTGACCATTTGAGAGCCTCAATGATGGCAAAAATTTCAGCATGTAATATGGATGTGTGGGGGGTAGTTTAAAAGATAGGGATGTGTTATATTGGGGGATGTGGATGGTGGCCCCTGCAGAGCCAGAATCAGGTAAGACAGAGCCATCAGTGTAAATTTTTGTGTAGTTAGAGAATTGCTCATGTAGGTAGGAGTCAAAAAGCGGAACTAGGGGTATTTATTTATTTATTTTTTTAAAAGTTGAAAAGTGAAGTTGAAAATGAAAGCGCACAAGTGTGGACATAGCCTATGATAGAAGAATAGTTGAAAAGGAAATGTTTTATTTACATGGTACGACAAAAGTATAAAAGATATCAACAAAACTTTGGGTTTTCCCCCATGATAATACCCCCTGTGTATTTTTGTTGTAACCAGGTGGCACAACTTTAGGGACGAACTGACCACAAGATAGGTGATATGATACAGCTGCGTTGTGTCTTCATCAGGCCCAGCCTTCGCTCGAGATTGAGCCCGATGCCGCAATAATATGATTTGAAGCGGAAGGGCGTTAGTGGCCTACTTCCTCTAATGGCACACATAAATATACTTTTAAACAAAAATCGTTTTCATATAAAAAAAATACATTTATTTAACACACTTTCTCAATAAACTTTCTTTACAAGCGTTCTTTAGCGCTGTCCCTTCTTCCTGAGGGAAACTTTACCAATGGCATACAGTAAGCCACTCCAAGCTCGTAATTACGAGAAAACGTTCAGAGAGACTAGAAAAGTCAACAACTTAGCATATCATGGCGGGGTAGCATGACGGTTACGAATTACACTTCAGTATGAAATGTCAGATCAGAGTTAATTGACCCCTTACCTTGTCCTTCCGACGTTGGCTGGATAACGCTGGTCCCTTCTCCTAAGGGATGTACTGCAGAGCGGCGCACGCTCCTGCGTGCGTCTCTGTTCATGTGCCATGGCGTTAATCAAGGTAACAAGCCGCCAGGCTCCTAGTTGAACGACCGGCAGTCCCTCTCTATCAATCAACAGTTTTTGATAAGACTCGGTGACTCACAAGAAGGACTCGAAAACACCTCTGCCTACGTTTCTGTCCTGCTCTCGAAGTGAAGTCTTTTTCTCTCTTCTTTGCGCTCCTCTCGGTGACCTCCACCGAATTGTTGGCATCTGTATGTGCGTGTGCGCTTCCCTTTGGTCCATACGGATTGAGGTGTGATTCCCCGATCCCTGTAGTTGTTGTTGTTGACGCTCGCCGTTGACATAGCGCCGGACCATCTGGACCAACTGGACCGGGTTGCCGAAATTCAAAGCCTGCGGGGTATATCGTCCTTGTCGCTGGACGAGCGTTCCAAGATAGATGAAAAATGGAAAACACAGTAGCAATGGCGGTCGCGGTTGCTCGCGCGAATCCGTCATGTCCATATTATGAAATAAATGTGGGCACAACAATACATTTTGAATGTCTTTTTGTGTACCCTCAATCCAACTCTTTCTTTTTCGTCACATGCTATCGTTTGTTATTTCTAAAGCAATTCATTTAATTTGTTCAAACTTTTGCAGACGTATAATAACTTTATTATGTTAAATATTAATTTATTAATTATTAATTTATCTTCATTTGATTTCTTCCATTATTTCAAAACCGACTGACTTAATTCAATTCAATACAAATGCTACGTATCAACTAATTTAGTATTTGTGACCAATTCATTTGTTTTCGCACTTTTTAGTATCCTTATATATTCAGAAGAAATTGAAAATTCCAAATGATAAATCAATGCATATTACCCTTGTTCTAGGTGACTTCAATGCAAAAAGTTGGTACTGATTCTGACCTTTGGGGAGGGGTGATAGGCCCTTTTGGTATTGATAGCTGCAATGGGCAACGTCTCCTACAGGTAAGTAAACTCAATGATTTCAGAATAACTAACACTTATTACAAACACCGCAACATACATAAGTACACAGGGGTTTCACCTGATGGGCTGCATAAGAATATGATTGATTACATATTAATTAACAGCAAATGGGCTAGTTCTGTTAGGAATACCAGGTCATATAGGGGAGCTGAGATTAGATCTGACCATTACCTTGTTAAAAGTGTCTGGCAACTTAAACTTAAAAAGTGTTGTGCTAGGATTAAAAAATTTACTTTTAATACTGAAGCTCTGAATGACCCAGTTATAGCCAAAGCTTACCATGATAGGTTACTTAGTCATTATGACAGTCATGGTTTGCTTAATACTGAAGTTGAGGAAGAATGGGACCATTTTAAACAGGCTTTTTTGGAAACTAACAGTACTCTTTTAGGAAAAAAGGAGCAGAGGAGACAGAATTATTTCAGTGATAAGGCACTTGAGCTTATTTCAGAAGGATGGAACTGCAGGAATGTCCTTAATCAGTACCCTACTAGTCCTAATAGAAAGCATTACAGAGAGCTTAATAAGCGTGTAAAGGATCAGTTAGCTACTGATAAGAATCTTTGGCTTGATGGCTTGGCTGACAAATTTGAGGAAGCAGTTAGGCAGCACAACAGCAGAGAGCTGTACCAGATAGTTAATGTTTTGTGTGGTAGAAAACGAACAGGCATACAAGGATTGCAAAATAAACAAGGTAAGGTTATAGAAGGGGAGGATTCTGTCATGGCTTGGTGGGCTGAGCATTTCAGTGATGTTCTAAACAATGTGGTTAGTTCTACTCCCATTGTTTGCAATGATGATAGATGCATTGGCGGCTTTAATTTTGGCCCTATAACACAATCTGAAGTTATTTTGGCTACTTCTTTATTTTCTTAAACTTCATAAATCCCCAGGGGTAGATGAAATTACTACAGAAATGCTCAGAGCTGGGAATGTTTCGGTTACCACTTGGATGACTGAAATTTTGAATAACTTTTATGATAAAGGCATGGTTCCTAAAGATTTTACCAGAGCTATTATTATCCCTATTTTCAAAAAAGGTGATCGCAGTTCTTCTGATAACTATAGGGGTATCAGCCTATTCTCTGTTCCAGGTAAAGTTCTTTCCATGATTGTGCTTAATAGAATTAAGAATCTGGTTGACAGGCAATTGCGTGATGAGCAATGTGGATTCAGAAGTGGGAGGGGATGTGTGGATCAGATATTTTCACTCAGACAGATTCTTGAGAAATGTTTAGAGTTTCAGAAACCTTTGGTTACTAGCTTTGTTGATTTCAAAAAGGCTTCCGGCTCTATTGATCGTCATAATTTGGGTTGATTGTGAGATCGTATGGAATACCAGACAAGTTAGTTAACATAATGAATGCTCTCTATAATAACACTGAGTCGTGTGTGAGAGTTGGTAAGTCTTATAGCAATTGGTTTAGCATTACTTCTGGTGTTCGACAAGGGTGCATTTTGTCTCCTTTTCTCTTTAGCTTGGTTATTGATTATGTTATGCGAAATTCACTTCAAGGGAAAGATTTTAGCCTTAAATGGACTGGAGATACGAAAATTTCTGATTTAGATTATGCTGATGATTTAGCCTTTTTGGCAAATGATGCTGATGAGATGAACTCTTTCATTCGAGCTGTTGATGAGACTGGTAGTAGAGTAGGTTTGGTTATAAACAGAGAGAAAACTAAAGTGATGAAAATTGGTCAGGCTGGTTGTGATTCAGTTAATCTGAATGGTTGCAGTCTTGAGCAGGTGTCACAGTTTAATTATCTTGGGAGCTATGTAACAGATAATGGTGATGTGCGGCATGAGATTAACAGACGAATAGGGATTGATGCCGGGACTTTTAAGAATCTATGGATATTGTGGAGAAATAGGCGTATACACCTGAAGACTAAAATTAGACTGTATAATAGTTTGGTTCTTTCTAGGGTTAGTTATGGTAGTGAAACTTGGACGCTGTGTAAACAAGATAACAGGAAACTAGATGCTTTTGATTCTAGATGCTTACGCAGTATCTTGGATATTAGGTGGTTTAACTTTGTAACTAATGATGAGGTTAGGCAAAGGAGTCTGCAACCTCCTTTAAGCAGCATATTGTGCAGAGAGAGACTCCGCTGGTTTGGCCATGTTGCCCGTATGGAAAATTATAGATTGGCGAAGAGGGTTAGGAACAGTGTGCCTGGAGGCCTCAGAAGGAGGAGTAGACCTAGGATGCGGTGGGCAGACAATGTCAAACAGGACCTTGTTAGAATTGGTGTGCAGTGGCCGGATGCAGCAGATGTAGCTCAGGACAGATATCCTTGGAGAATTAAACTGCGTGGTCTGGTTGGACCTCCGTAGACCATGGCTGCTTGAGGATGATGATGATGATGATTTCCATACGGAAGTAAGGTGTATGTTAACTGAACAATTATGGCTATTTTTCTGAAAGCCAGTCAACATTAACCAAATTGTATTGCTATTGCCTCGCTTTCTGCATCCTTATAATCATCAATTGATATATATGAAAAAAAAACAGGCGTCTGAGAAAAAAGGGCAAACTTGAGGTTGTTACTCAATAGTTAAAATGGCAGCAAATTTAGCATTGGAAATGTTCAGACAGCCGTTTGCTACATCCTGAATCCTACTCTCAGTATAATACGCCACAGAGAACATCTGTAAGGAAAGCGAGACCTCAGAAGGAAGCATAACACAAGGAACATTATACATTATCCGAGGCTCGAACAAGGCATATCATTTTGATCAGCATCCAAGCACAACACAAGGAACATTATACATTATCCGAGGCTCGAACAAGGCATATCATTTCGATCAGTATCTAAGCCCAACACAAGGAACATTATACATTATCCGAGGCTCCAACAAGGCATATCATTTTGATCAGTATCCAAGCACAACACAAGGAACATTATACATTATCCGAGGCTCCAACAAGGCATATCATTTTGATCAGTATCCAAGCACAACACAAGGAACATTATACATTATCCGAGGCTCCAACAAGGCATATCATTTTGATCAGTATCCAAGCACAACACAAGGAACATTATACATTATCCGAGGCTCCAACAAGGCATATCATTTTGATCAGTATCCAAGCACAATACAAGGAACATTATACATTATCCGAGGCTCCAACAAGGCATATCATTTTGATCAGTGTCCAAGCACAACACAAGGAACATTATACATTTTCCGAGGCTCCAACAAGGCATATCATTTTGATCAGTATCCAAGCACAACACAAGGAACATTATACATTATCCGAGGCTCGAACAAGGCATATCATTTTGATCAGTATCCAAGCACAACACAAGGAACATTATACATTATCCGAGGCTCGAACAAGGCATATCATTTTGATCAGTATCCAAGCACAACACAAGGAACATTATACATTATCCGAGGCTCGAACAAGGCATATCATTTTGATCAGTATCCAAGCGCAACACAAGGAACATTATCCGAGGCTCAAACCAGGCATATCATTTTGATCAGTAGCCAAGCACGCTAGACGCTCTAGCCCAGTGTTTCCCAACCTTTTTTTTTTGCCATGCCCCACTTAAGCCTTTCTAAAATTCTTATGTCCCCCCCCCCCCTATGTAAAATTAAATTGTTCGTTGAAGTAACTTAAATGATAGGTTTCAGGAAGAAGTCACTAGGGAATTGTAGAGGAAACACAGTAAGTAAATTTTCAAAACATAATGGAGAACTAAAATTCAAGTACGAAAAAATTTTAATGAAAGATTTTTCTATAATATTTTAATTAGTAGTAATTATTTATTATTATATATTATATATTATTATATTTAGTGAGATCCTTGTGCTTGATGCTTGAAGCAAAGAGATTTTATGTCAGGTTCCAAATTAGTTAACTTCAGTCTCAAGTCTCCCTGTTATGTCCAGCCGATTTCTTCTTTTTAGCAGCAAATGACTTATGGCACTAAATCCACATTCAGCTAAATCTGAAGATGAAAACGGTAATAATAGTTTTCTTGCATATTTGGTTGAATTTGGAAATTTGGTTTCTGTTTCCTCACAAAGCCATGCCATCGCTCCTTTTATGTTAAATAAAGTTTTAACTTACTCATCATTTTGCATTTCTGCGAGTTCTTCTTGATACTGCATATTTGAAATATCAGACAAATCGACTACCATTGGCTGCATCATCCAAGTTGGAAAATCAATTTGTTTCAAATCAGAAAATCTTTCTTTTAAATCAGCCGATAGAATTTTCAGATGATCGATAATAACAAGTATAGCGGTATCAGTCACTTCACACTTTTGGAGCCAATGAAACTTTTCAAAATTTTTCTTGCAAATACATTTCTGACATAATTCAATAAAGGTAATGAAATCAAATATTTTCGCTTTTGCATCGACAAGAGTTTTATTTGTTCCTTGAAGTTGTTTATTTAATATATTTAATTTTTCAAAAATATCGGCTAAATAACTCACAAATGCTTTACCATCGATCGTTAACAGATACTTCATATCAGGTTTGTCACTTAAAAAATCACTAAGAGTATCAAATAGCTCCCTAAATCTTTTCAAGCAGTTCACTTTCGAGAGCCATCTTATTTCAGTGTGAAGTAAAAGTCTCACATGATCAGCATTTTGATCTTCACAAAATAGCTTGAAGAGACGCTCACATTTGGCATTAGCTTTAATAGTATTGATACAAGTAGTATAGTGCCATTATACCGATCCCCCACTAGTGCTTTCCCCCCTACGACGTCACCGACCACGCCCCCTATGACGTCACCGACCACGCCCCTATGACGCAACATGACGTAATCATTACATAATCATTACGTAACCGACCTTTATTAATAATTCCTCCCCCTTTCACCCCCCCTTTCCCCTCAGTGGCGCCATCTGTTGACAGTGAGAAGTACTATTTTCCCAAAAAAAACCCTATTTTTATTCTAATTCTTCGATTTTTGATTTCCCCCTTTATAAAAAAAATTCCTCCCCCTTATGAAAAAAAACCCTGGCGCCATCTGGTGCCTGTGAGGAACACTAATTCCCAAAAAGCCCCTATTTTTATTCTAATTCTTCGATTTTTCTTTATTTTACCCCAATGGTTGACCGGGACTACCGCAGAGTGTTGTGCAGGCTCTGAGACGTAAACGACAGAGACGTCTGTAGACCCTGCCAGTGTGAAGACGTCAAGTGTTTTCATCTCCAGATACTCGAACTAGTACAACTATGCAAAACATCTGTATGGTTCTAGACCTCGACGGTTTCCGTGTAAATGGTCGTTTCCTAGTGCGTGAACTTGGATATGCAACTCTGAATGGGAAATGTGGTGTCTATCGTTTCAATCTTCGACAACACCAACCTTTGTCAGCAAAAGACAGAAGGACAGCCAACTACGTGTCTAAATATGTGATAGGTCTACCCTTTCATCCTCTACCTCGAGAAAAGGTGTGGTCGCTAGATCACGTCCCTAACATCGTGAAATATGTTTACAAACTTGCACGTACTGAAGAAGCTGCTGTGGTGGGTTACAAAGGAGGTACTGTGGAAAGAATTCTCTTGGAACAATTAAATCTTCCCAGTGTTAATCTCGAACTTTACGGCTGCCCCAAATATTGTGATCTCCCCAAAGTTTCCAAGTTCGAATGCGGATATCACACCGGAGAGGACGTCCACTGCTCTTTAGCAGAAACAGTTGCTTTCTTTGGATGGATCGATCGTCGAGAGCATGTCTCAACAAACACCTGCTTATCGGCTCGTTCCTGATTGGTCGTCTCAGGTGGTGCGGCTCTCTAGTTAAATAGGGAGCGAGTGCTCTGTGCCACATTGTTCACGATGCAGCCTAGCAATCCAGATGCGTGGTGTCTCGGTGAAGATGTGTACGTCGTGCCCTCACTGTTCAAAAATAAGTTTTCTGTGCACGTACGCCGCTACAAGAAATTTGAAAATGGTGAACTCATCTATCCTACACCAGCAGGAGTTAGCCTCTCCATACCTGAATGGGAGGCTTTGTGTGCCGCGGTACCCCACATAGAGGACAAAGTGAAAATCGGACCCGATCAACAGACATGGTACGTGATGCACAGTTTACGTGCCTACATGTATCGCACTGCAGGTGGTGAACGCTGTGTCGACTTCATCAAAGAATCAGCAGACCAAAGAACTCTACAGTTCCGTGTGGTGAGACGCTGTATAACATTGAACGCTTCGCAGTTGTTCACGCTGGCTATTCACTTAGACGAGGTGATGCGCATTGTGCACAATGTGTGCGGTACCCCCAAAGATCACCAACTCCGTACAGCCATTATGGAACATTCTGAATCCATTCGTCCTTTCCTACTGAGTCCTGTTTTTGACGGTCCCGATTGTGTTTACCCGCTGCTGCTGAATATTTTTCAGCAAGAACTTATGCGTGTGATACCGTTAGATGGACTGCAACCCGAAGAAAAAATACCGACCATCGTAGGGTGGTCTGGTGACTTGGACATTAATGGTCTAGCACAGGTATTTGTGGATACGGCCTGGAAGCGAGGTCTATTGAATTTTGTAGATTCTGGTTTTGTTTGCAATCTAAAATATAATGCTATTGTCGACGAGGCAAAAAATGAAATGTATAAATTAAATAAATAATTATAACCTTATATAATGTGTCTGTCTTTTCATCCTTTGTCATTTTAGTCTTGGTATGGATAGGAGAAAGAAGGTATTAGCTAGTGTGGGTAGTGTAATCGTGACATTGTTAACGATAGCCTTACTTGTATTAGAACTTGTAGCTCCTAGTAAAAATATTCAGTGTGGGGAGTCAAAAGCCTTAGACGGAGAATACAAAATTCGTGTGTGTAACTTAACAGTGGATATCAGACAGTTTATAGGTGACGTTCCTACAGTGACAGGTGTCACACTTTCACTACATCAATGGCAAAACCTGGTGGGGTACGACGTCTGGGTGCAGCAGAAAACAAAACTTTGGAGTCCCATTATTTCGACCCCGAAAGAGGATTCGGTAGTGTAAAAAAGTTGGCACAGAATACGGGACTGCCACTCAAACTCGTCCGAGAATGGTTAGAAAAGCAGCCTGCCTACACGTTACATAAACCTGTTCGCAGAAAGTTCCCTCGTAACAAAGTTTACGTCACAGGGTTAGACGAACAATGGCAAGCCGATCTCATGGTCGTAAAAATCTAACTCGCTTCAATGACGGGTATCGCTACATATTAACAGTCATCGATGTGTTCTCGAGATACGGGTGGGCGCTGGCCATGAAGGCTAAAACGGGGAAAGAAATGTTGTCGGCTTTCAAAAAAATCCTTTCCAAGGGTCGATCCCCAATGAATTTAAATACTGATCAGGGTACGGAATTTACCAACAGAGTGTTCCAGAAATTCCTGAAAAAGAAAGGTATGCGGTTCTTTGCTACATACTCCGACAAAAAAGCAGCTTTGGTGGAAAGATGGAATCGTACCCTACGCGAGAGACTAGGGAGATATTATACACGCAACAATACCTACCGCTACCTGGACGTGCTGCAGCGTGTTGTAAGGGGATACAATGCCACCGTTCATAGTGCACACAATATGGCCCCCAAGGACGTGACCTTACGCAACGAAGACGTCGTGTGGGTTCGACTCTATCGCAATCCGAGTGTAGTAAAAGAAAAACCAGCATTTAAAGTAGGTGACACAGTTCGACTAGCCAGTGTAAAAGCGCCCTTCAAGAAGGCAGGTACACATTTGTGGACCGAAGAAATATTTATAGTCGACAAGGTATTACAACGGCAGCCCCCTGTGTATGTCGTAAGGGATTCTGAGGGAGAAGTGTTGAAAGGCACATTCTATAAATCGGAGCTTCAAAAAGTGACAGAACCCGAACTTTACACGGTTGAGAAAATAATCGAGAGAAAAGGTCAAAAGGCACTGGTCAAATTTCGCGGATATCCCAAACCTTCCTGGATCCCTAAAAAATGGATAGTTTCTACCTGACTCTTCCCTCCACGGCTAGTCAGAATATTTATCCGAACAATTCGCAGACCGATTTCACAGTCCGTCTGGCACAACCCCTAAGACTGAGAGGAAAATGGAAAGTGGGACTAGCAGAAGTTCACTTACCGGTGAGCTGGTACAATGTGGATGGTTCTAACGACACATATGAATATTACGCCCCTGCCACCCCTGAAGAATACAGGAAAATCAAACTTAAACCGGGTAAAATAACTCGAATGGAGCTGTTGTCTCTCCTCACCACACAGCTCCCCAAAGAAATAATAGTTTCCTATAACGGTGGTTACTGGGTATTCAAACCGAGTGAGGGGTACGGACTGATGTTTCCTAAAACGAATTTCGGCAAACTTCTGTGTATCGGCGAGGGAGAAGTTGACAAACCCTTCCACCAACGATTTGCCAGCAAACTTTGCAATACACCAACTTTCGACATAGATGACGAGTGTTATTTCTACGTGATCCCACCAGGTAGTTTCCAAGAACGAAAGGTACCCCACGGACGATACGAAACTGTCGAATCGTTATTCGATGCAATGAACCAGATGTTACCCTACAGGCTGAGGAAAGCTTACCGTTTCAAGCAGCAGGCAGATCACACCGTGTTGATGGATACAGACAAGTCGCATTACATTAAATTTCCTCGATCGAACCCCGGATTAGGTGACATGCTAGGAATTGCTAAATTAGATATACCGCTGAATAAAGTCCTGGGTGACTATCCCATCGATATGAACAGAGGAATGTATGGTATTTATTTGTATTCAGATCTGATTGCTCCTCAGTTGTTAGGCGATACTCACGGTGAACTGTTGCGTGTCGTGAATCCTGCCGTCAGAACCAGTAATAACGAAGCCATTGTTGCTGTATATCAACAGCCTGATTACTACCCCCTTGCAAGGAACAGTTTTGAGAGTGTGAGAATCTTCCTTCGTACCGACACCGGAGAACCGCTGCATTTTAAATTCGGTAAAGTTTTAGTCAAGTTACATTTCTGTCATGAGGGTTAAATTCGTTCCCCCTTCTGCAGACGCCTACGTGAGCTACTACAAGAGCCAGACAGGGAAGGGTGTGTTCCGTGGTCCTCGTTATCAGAGAGGCGATGGGCTAGGAAGCATCTTTGCTAGGATTGGACGTTTCATCAGCCCTCTCGTACGCCCTCTCGTACGACCTGCGCTGTCTACCCTGCGTAAGGGCGGGCTACGGTTCGTTTCAGAGATGTCCCAGGGGCAAAACTTCAAATCTGCAGCCAAAGCGGGGCTCCGTGAAGCGGGTGCCGACCTCTTGCAGCGTGCCAGTTCAAAGCTGCAGGGAGGGAAAGGAATAAAACGTCGTCGTCAGCATCCCAAGGTTCATAAAGTGAAGAGACACTGTACTGTGCAGGACGTGTTTTCATCATGAGCATTCAGAAAATTCACGCTGATTCTGGCGACTGTGCCAATTCAGAACTGGATCTGTTTCTGGTTCCACCCACTGTCTCACAATTAGAAAGAGGCTGTTATGTCAATTATTTACCTGTGGCTTCCCTGGAAGGTAATGCACCACTCGAATTCATCGTGAAGGGGACGGACGATTACATTGATCTATCTCGATGTCACCTACGTCTCGTCTTGAAAATTGTAAAATCTGATGGTACAGCACCGTCGGAAGTGATTGCCCCCTGCAATCATTTCTTC
The DNA here is from genome assembly GCA_038380435.1 of Ryuthela nishihirai. Taxonomy (NCBI): domain Eukaryota; kingdom Metazoa; phylum Arthropoda; class Arachnida; order Araneae; family Heptathelidae; genus Ryuthela; species Ryuthela nishihirai. The sequence goes on along the minus strand of JAWZYU010000011.1, from coordinate 38,285,590 downwards.
CACGCCCTCTTCAACCAGGTAGACGTCTTCCTCAACGATCATCTCGTGAGTGCTTCTCACACCCTGTACCCCTACAGGGCGTATCTAGAGACTCTATTGAATTACGGGGCCGATGCCACACGAAGTCAGCTAGGCACCTCGCTCTGGTACCTCGACACCCCAGGTAAAATGGAACTGACCAGCAGGGAGAATGAGGGGTGGCATCAACGCAAGGGGTACGTCAAACCAACAGGTATCGAACTCATCTCGTGGATCCACGCCGACCTGTTTAATCAAGATCGTTACCTACTCAATCAAGTCGACCTGAGACTGCGTTTGCTGAGATCCAAACCCGAATTCTGCCTCATGACAGGTGAAGCAGACCCCTCTTACAAAGTACAGATACACGAAGCTGAATTTTTCGTACGTAAAGTCAAACCCACTTCGGGTGTCATCCTTGCACACGCTCGTCTGCTGGGTTCGGAGAGTGCCAAGTACCCTCTGCGAAGAACGGATTTACGTATGTTTTCCATCGCTTCAGGCCTGACGAGTGTGAACCGTGACAATTTATTTCTCGGCCAGCTCCCTGTACGACTTGTACTAGGTATGCTGGAAAGTACCAGCCTGAATGGATCGTACGAAAAAAATCCCTTCAACTTCCAACATTTCGACTTAAACTACATCAGTCTTCACATAGACAGTGATCATCAGTCCTACACCCCCGACTTTGCGAATGGGCGCTATCTCCACTGTTACCAAGGATTGTTGGAAGCTGTGGACGCCTGGAAATCCGATAGCGGTATTAACTTATCGCGAAAAGCCTATGGAGAAGGTTTTACATTATTCGGATTCCAATTGACCCCCGAGCAACGTGAATGCAATCAAGTATTTTCTTTAATAAAGAGTGGGAGTGTGAGAGTCGAATTAAAGTTTGCCAAGCCGCTACCTGCATCGGTCACTGTGATCCTGTATGCCGAGTACCAGAATTTGTTGGAAATCCCATTGGACCGTAAAGTCCTGTTTGACTACAGCTCATGAATTCCTATCAGTTAGAATCCATCCTTTCGATGTTACCCACAAGTCTCGGAGTGTTCCCCCGTGACAGACTACCTCACAGAATCAATCAGTCAGAAGCCTTGTTTATCTACAATACCGATCCGTCCTCCCTGCCTGGAACCCACTGGATAGCGGTTTACAAGAAAGGAGTGCAAGTGGATCACTTTGACCCCCTGGGTACGAGTCCCGATGCCTCCATGCAAGAATACTATAGTCGACTAGGCATACGTCACGTCTTACACCCCTCGATACCTCTGCAGGACCCCCTGGGAGACACTTGTGGGGCTCACTGTCTGTATTTCCTGTTTAAAAGAGCGTGTGGTTCGACTCTTCCCACAGTACTGCATCGTGATTACACGTGTCGAGTAGACTTTAACGACTGCATGGTGGTGCGATGGCTCTCCGCACTCCTTCAAATATTATAATTGCAGCACCTTCACAGTGTGGGAAGACGACTTTCACTCTGAAACTCATCAAAGAAGCAGCTCAAGTATTCGAACCCCCACCCCAGCGTGTCGTTTACTGCTACGGTGAGTGGCAGCCTGCCTTTGAACCCTTCAAGAAAACGGTGGAATTTTATGAAGGACTACATACGGATCTGGAATTTGATCCTCACAGACCTACACTTCTGGTACTGGATGACTTGATGGAACAGTCTGTAGCCAGTGAGCGCATATCACAATTGTTTATTCGTGGGGGTCATCATAAAAATATCACGATTGTCCTGATCTTACAAAATCTGTTTTTAAAGGGAAGACATTCGAGGACTATATCGCTCAATGCTCACTACATGTTTTTATTTCGCAATTGTCGGGATGCATCACAAATAACCCACCTGGCGAGACAAGTGTACCCCCATCAATCTAAACTCCTGACGGATGCCTATAGACTGGCTACACAGGTAACCTGCGGTTATTTGTGTGTTGACCTTCATCCCAGAACGTTGGACAGTGAAAGGCTCCGTGCAAAGATTCTTCCATCAGAAGAACCCGAAATACTTTACGTTCCAAATGAAAGTTAAATCTCAAGGCCCGTTCCTTCAGTGCTTACCAAAGCTAGGGGGAAAGCAGCGTACAGCTCTGATGAAGCACATCTCCGACCCCCAGCTCTATGTGAAGTGTGTTCCAATTTCTTAAAAGGAAATATACCTGTTTCCCACAGAGTATTAAAGAATTTACGCCAGCACAAGACGGTCATAAGGAGTCTAGCGTCCAAACGTGCATCTTTACGTCACAAGAAGCATCTGCTGCAGCGTGGTTCAGGGTTCATTATACCCCTGCTGACTGCTGCCCTCCCCCTGTTGGTTTCGCTATTTAAAAAAAAATGATTTCTGTAAAAGCTGTGCAGAGAAAAAACATAAGAAAAAAAGTATGTGATTTGGACTCAGAGATGAAGAAAATATTGGAGTCTGACGATGCTGACGATAAATCCGAAAAGTATCTGACTGCTTTGAAAAATTATTTGTTATTCTCAAAACAGCTTAACACTCCACATGAACTAAAAGTCAACATCCCCAGAAGCACTATAGCTGAAGAGCGCCCACCAAAAGACATTGCCGTACCCATCCGACGTAAGAAAAGAAAATTATCCGAGTGGTCAGCATATTGAAACCTTCTGTAAAATCCAAGCCCTGTGCGCTTGAAGATTTGTGTTAAAAAACCCATGTATTTAAAATGTGCATTACAAAATATCCAATAAAAGAAAGTAAAACTGATATTTGTGTCTCTTGCTTCATTCACTCTTCTACGCCATTCCGTTAATTAGTTTTACAAATCCGTGCAGTGTCCCCCCAAACACGGTCTGCCGCGCTCCACAGTCTCGCTGGAGTAGTTCTCTAAGCACAGATGCATCCAAGCTTCTCATTGGTCCGTCTTCGGAGCGCTCTAAGCTTGGATGCACCGGTGGTTTTTATCGGTTGCCGTCAGCATGCGCTCGCACTGTGGAGCACGGCATTGATAAAACTTTCCCCCCTGCCGTAGTGTGTTTCAGCTGGGTAATAAAGAGGCAGATTTTTTGAAACCTTTTTTATTGAAACAATTCACAGACAATAATTTACATGACATATCCAATGCTGGACAGTAAAACAATGACCGATCCTTTTAGTTTTAAATACAATAAGTTAAATACAATAAGTTAAATACAGTAATTCAAAAGCTGACGACGCCTCAGTGCTGGGTCATTACGTGTGAACTAAGGTTCCTTAGGAACATTGAAATAATAAGTTTAAAAAGGTCTGTTACGGATACAAGATCCACTACAGATACTGAAATAATAAGGTTCCTTAGGAACATTGAAATAATAAGTTTTAAAAAAAGGTCTGCTACGGATACAAGATCCACTACAGATACTGAAATAATAATAATAATAATAAGGTCCCCTAGGAACATTGAAATAAATAAAGTGTGCCGTGAAATAATAAGGTTCACTAGGAACATTGAAATAAATAAAGTGTGCAGTGAAATAAATAAAGCGTGTAATGAAATAATATTTACACTGGTGAGCAACGAAATAATATTTTCACTGGTGAGCAACGAAATAAAGCGTGTAATGAAATAATATTTACACTGGTGAGCAACGAAATAGAGTTGTAATACTATGCACACTGAAATAATAAATGAAGATGCAATAATAAATAAATAATAAATAAATAATAAATTAGTTTACAATAATACATTAGTGTACAATAATAAATAAAACTGTGCAATTACTCATCCATGAGTTGGATAAGGGTATCCAGGCCCAGGTCATTGTAACCATAAGGTACAGTGAGAGTCGAACCCGGGCTGAGATACCGCTTATCGAGGTTAGCCTTAAACCTTTTTACCATGGGCCTGTTCGTAAGTGACCCATCCACTTTATTACGAACCACATTAAAAGGGACATCGAAGGTCTCGCTGGCTGGGGAATTCCCTAGGACCATGGATTTTAGAAGTTCAAAATTATATTTACACCTGTTTTGCTTCGTGAGAGATATGCCCTTGGCGCGAAGAATTTCATCGCCGTTGCTCAACCGAAGGGCATAACTCTTGGCCCCGGCACTAATGTAGTCCGTGATGTGTACACCGGGGCCATACTTTGAAGAAATTTCGTCAACGAGACCTCCAAGGAAGGGATTTTGTGATGGTGTGTAGGTGTCGCGAGGAGACGTTGTATAAATCACCGAATCCGTGTCAGAATACATTGCACGACTATCTAATTTCGATAGAAGCTCGTACAGCTTTAGTCTGGCGTGACTCGTCACCATTGCAGCGAGAATCAGGCTTCCACGGGTGTTCGCTGGAGTGGCAGACTCCGCCGGCTTGTGCGTGACAAGTACGGCCTGATCACTGATAACAGCGACGTCAGTGATGACTAGCGATGCGTCCGTCAAGAGCTCCATGTACTTGACAGGACAACTCACAATGGTCGTCTGGGTTCGACTCATGTTCTGCGCATGCTTCCCCCATGACGAATTAAGCGAGACCTTGGAAAGAGTTCGCTTAAGGTTGTTTTTCTCAACTTCCGAGGGGAGGATCCGAACCCCCTCCGCCTGGAAGAAGGCCTCACAGAAGGCTTCCTTTTGCTCCTCGGTCTGCACGTCAGGGGGAAACCCGGAGTAGCGCTGCTTCAGTCCCAGAAAAGTGTCTATGTACCCAGCATAGACACCTCCCTTTTTTGTTGTAGGGTCATATTGCAGGATGGTATTAAAGTGCCACACATCGTGGAACTGGAGAAGTCTATAGCCAGCACGCATCGCAGCATAAATTTCGAACGTAGGCCAAGATCCTGTCAATGCGCGCTGGTTCACTGTGTGCCGACAAGGGGGTGCCAGCTGTCCATCCGCACAGATCCTACAAAGGGGAAAAAGCAGCTTCCCATTACACCTATAGGGCAGTACAGGGATGAATAAACCGTCGGGGGGTAACAGTGTGGCGTGTGCAATGCCAAAATAGTGGTCGAGGTCCGTGGCGAAATCGGAGGTGATCCGAACCGGGTGACCTTTACCGAATGCAGCCTTCTTGCAAACATAGGGGTACAGGCTGTTGTAATCAACGTAGTTAAGGCTACATCCTAAGTCAACCGATGCAAAGATGGAGAACACCTCCACGCGCCCTCCGTAGAGGTAGTCACGGGCCCCTATACGCCTGATAGGCTCGACGGATTTATAAATTAATGCGACGGACTGGTTTTTGCGCATCAACTCGTCGAATTCGTGCTCCCACATAATTTTGCATGTGTACCCGTTCATCAGCACTTTCAAGGTCTCAAGACGATCCATGGTCCGGGTGTTTAGCAGACCAAATGGCTTTCTCGTGCGCTGATCTATTTTTTCAGGTTTGAAACATTTCAAGCAGTGATGAAAGTAACAACCTAAAAACTCGTAATAACAACGGGTACTGTGGCACACGCCGTCCAATTTGTACTGCCCTATCTTATACTCACCTCCGGGTGATCGCGCAGTTTGAATTTCGATGTTGTCCTTGGAAGCCTCATACTCTAACCACGCGAGAGCTTTCAAGGACTGCCGGTCGTTACTCGCCGAATACCCTTGGGCGGGACACACACCGAGGGTATTCTTTTGCAAAAACTTTCCACGGAATATGCGAAGGCAAGCACCGGCAATAGTCAGGTCACGCGCAAATGGGTCTACACCTGTGAGATTTAAAAATTCCTCACGGAAAGCTTGGGCGCCTCGCCGCAGCAGCTCTGTATCTGCCTTGCAGTAATACAGAAGCTGCTGTTGAAAATCCCAGGGTTCAAGGCTTGCTGCGGCATACCACTCATTGAATGCTGACAGAGTTTCAGGCTCCATGTCTTCCGGCTGGAAAAAAAGCCGATCAGGGATGGGTCCTGTATATTGTAGATTTTCCTCCTTCACAAATTTAAAGGGGAAAAAGCCTTTCACCGTCTCCAAGTTGAAGGTCTTCGTGAATGATCGAAGAGGAGCCTGAATAAAGGATAACGTGTCGATAAACCTTATTTTAAGGCCAGGTAAAAATATACCTAAAATCTTGGATCCATCGAACACGAGATCCGGTTTTAAAAATTTTCTGTACAGGTAACTAATGATGAACATGCCGTCAAAGCCTTTGAGATTATGCGCTAGGACTGTGGCATCCTTGAATCGTTGTCCCCCGGGACGTTCTTCGGCTAGAATCCAATCCATAAAGGCGTCCGTTTCCGGGAATGAAGCATAGACCCACTCGTCGTCCACTTGGTATGTGACCACACACAGTATCGGTTTCAGCAATCCGTCGGCACACTGCACAGTCTCTACATCAAAGTAGAGATAAGTCTGACCGACAGGGTCAATCTTGCAGGGCTCGACGAATTTTAAAGTGTCAACCTTGCAAACGTGTTTTTTCAGGGGATCGTAAATGTTGATGCACTTAACACAGCGATGTTGTGTCTGACATGCCTTCAGCAGATGCGCCTGAAAGCATTCAGCCCCGCGCAAATACACACAACACACTGTGCAGAGCAACAACTCCCCTGCATGAACCACATCGGTTGACAGGCACCTGTTGCAGGTCCCCTTGCAAACGTGCCCGTGATTAAACCCCTTTAAACACTTATGGCAGAAATGCCTAGCCCCGAAAAACCCTGATGGCTTGGTAATCACATCGTAATGCCCAGCACTAAACAATAAATAGATGTTGTCCCCTCCTTCAGGACCAATGAAGATGGGGAGGAAGGCGTCGTCAGCAGAATACACTACAATTCGGTATTGCACCATGTGCGCTTGAAACAATTGTACTTCCGGGAGTCCACAGGGGGCAACAGGGACCCCGGCATCCAGGTGAAGCTTAAGGGCCTCTGTCTGCTGGAGTGGTCGACGGTAATCAGCAATTTTCGAATAGCTGTTTGCCAGCCCTTTATTTTTAAAACAGAGCTCTCGTGCAACAACGAGAGCCCTTGCAAGACAGATATCGTCACGGTTCACAATTTTTGTGAGAGCCTTCTTATTGTGGATGAATGACTGAATGTCGACAAGGCTGCGTTTCTCCGGCCCTGCACGTCTCCCATCATTGCCGCTGCCGACCCTGTCCAAGTCCGCACAGACGAAGTCAAATTCTAGTTCACTCCCAGGACCGAGAGATTCATTTGACTGCACTACTTTGTCTAATGCAGTCATGAATCTCTCACCCGTCAGGGCATTACGCCGAATTAGGGACAGGTTGACGGGGTTTTTCAAATCCCGGGAGCGCAAGCATAGCCGCACGTGGCTATATTCGCCTGTGGGGACGATATCGGCTAGCATCCGCTCGTGCAAGTCGTGCAGGACCGGAATGAAATTATGGGGCTGTACATCCTCCATTCCGCCAAGCCGCACACTTGTTGAAACAAATTGTGTGCGAAACTTGGCGGAGTTGTAGTGGCGTGTGTTCACAACGGTGTAGTAAGGTGCTGCTGCAGCAGGTCTGACTGTGGATGGTCCTGGAACGTTGAAGGACTCGACAGACCTAGATAGATAATTTATTCTCAGAATATGCAGTACTTTACGTGTTTTTTATCTTAGAACTGAAGTTATAATGCTGTATTGCTCAGATACACGTTTTTAAAGTATTACATTTTTAAAGTATCACATTTTCCCCAGATACACACTTTTAAAGTATTACATTTTTAAAGTATCACATTTTCCCCAGATACACACTTTTAAAGTATTACATTTTCCCCAGATACACACTTTTAAAATATTACATTTTCCCCAGATACACACTTTTAAAGTATTACATTTACTAATATTCTTCTTTATACATAGTTTGTCCAATAAAAATCATATATATATATATAGAAATTTTTCCTATAGTACAAGTCTGAGAAAAAAAAATGTTCCACGTGAGTAAACACTCGACTGTGGAAAAATTTAACAGTTGTAATAAAAGACAACACACATTGCTAGTATAATTTTGCCTACAGTACAAGTCTGAGAAAAAATGTTCCACGGGGGTAAACACTCGAATGTGGAAAAATTTAACAGTTGTAATAAAAGACAGCACACATTGCTAGTATAATTTTACCTACAGTACAAGTCTGAGAAAAAATGCTCCACAGGAGTAAACACTCGAATGTGGAAAAATTTAACAGTTGTAATAAAGGACAACACACATTGCTAGTATAATTTTACCTACAGTACAAGTCTGAGAAAAAATGTTCCACGGGAGTAAACACTCGATTGTGAAAGAATTTAACCGTTGCTAGCTCGAGCAAAAGGTCTAATTAAATATTTAACTAATTTATAAGTAGAATAAAGAAAGTAAAATGGCTTTACAGGCTATAAAACTATATATGCTTTAGTAAATGATTGAGCCGTTTAAGACCTGCTCTACATCAAATGAAATTTCATTTACCTGACTACAGAGCCGCTGAAGAGTCCCGAGATGACGTCATCACCGGCTACTTCGTTGAGGGGGACGCCATGGCCCACGATAGGCGTCGGGGTCTTGACAGCAGCGTCCAGCGTCTTGAAACGCGCGTCATTGGTTGAGACGGCATCAGCTGCGGGGGCCGCGCGGTCCGGAGCATTGATGGGTCTAGAAAGATAATTCCGTTTCAGAATATGCAGAACATTTACATGTTTTTCATCTTAGAACAGAAAAGACAATATGCAGTACATTTACTAGCATGATCAAAATATCTAAGTAACTAAAGTTTGAAAATTATCATTTAGACTTTACTAGATAGAAACAAATATAAAACTCTATATTGAGCAGTTATGTTGTGATAAAAGACAGCATGCCTCACAGCTTGAGCAAAAGACCTAACTAAATATTTAACTAACGTTTGAGAAATAAATTTAACAGCTGTAATAAAAGACAGCACGCAGTACATTTATTAACGTGAGCAAAAAATCTAGGCAACTAAAGTTTGAAAATGACTTTACAGGTTAGAAACAAATATAAAACTCTATATTGAACAGTTATGTTGTGATAAAAGACAGCATGCGCCACAGTTTGAGCAAAAAGACCTAACTAACTATTTAACTAACGTTTGAGAAAAAAAATTTTTTTCTTTTTTAACAGTTGTAATAAAAGACAGCACGCGGTACATTTACTAGCGTAAGCAAAAAATCTAAGTAACTAAAGTTAGCATTTACAATAAAATGACTTTACAGGTTAGAAAACTCGATGTACGTTAATAAATAGCTGAGTTTCTTAAGGACAGCGTTAAATAAAATTTCATTTACCTAGTTGCCGTTGAAGGGAGGGCGTCAGGCCGGACGACAGCGGGTGGTCTCATCTCCACTGCTGCTTTTGCTGCGGCGGCTGCCCTACGTCTGTGGGTCAGCGACAACCTCGTAGTCCTCTGTCGTAAATCCTGCCTTGTCTTTTGTTGCATGCAGACGCGCTTCGCAGCCCTGTCCTCGGACTGTGAAGGTCTTTTAATCGCCTCATCAAGGAGCTTCACGGATTTTAGGAGCTTTTCGAAATGCTCCATATCCGTAGTTTTCCTAGATAGATAAATACGGTCTCAGAATATGCAGCACATTTACTAGCGTGATCAAAATATCTAAGTAACTAAAGTTTGAAAATTAAGATTTACAATAAAACTCTATGTTGATCAGTTTGTTACCCCGAGCAAAAGATCTAATTAAATATTTAACTAAAGTTTGAGAAAAAATTTAACAGTTTGCTAACCTGAGCAAAAGATCTAATTAAATATTTCACTAAAGTTTGAGAAACAATTTAACAGTTTGCTAACCCGGGCAAAAGATCTAATTAAATATTTCACTAAAGTTTGAGAAACAATTTAACAGTTTGCTAACCCGGGCAAAAGATCTAATTAAATATTTCACTAAAGTTTGAGAAACAGTTTAACAGTTTGCTAACCTGGGCAAAAGATCTAATTAAATATTTCACTAAAGTTTGAGAAACAATTTAACAGTTTGCTAACCTGAGCAAAAGATCTAATTAAATATTTCACTAAAGTTTGAGAAACAATTTAACAGTTTGCTAACCTGAGCAAAAGATCTAATTAAATATTTAACTAATTTATAAGTAGAATAAAGTAAGTAAAATGACTTTTACTGGATAGAAACAAATATAATATTTTATGTACGTCAGTAAATGATTGTGTCTTAAGGACAACATAGCATTAAATAAAGTTTTATTTACCTGTTAGCTGTTGATGATCCAGCAGGAACTTGCTCAGTAGACATCTTGGGATAGTCAGCAGCGTTGATAACTCAGTAGAGAAGCTAGCAATGGAATGTCCTTGGGCTGACTTGACCCCGTATATATACACCCCCAAATCCCACTATCTAATACGTGTCACAACAAGATCAGAATAACGTGGACTGTCCAGCGAGTGACACGTCACTTACCCTTAGAGAGCAACAATCACAGGACACTCACCCCTAGGGCGATTGCATCATTTGTCACGAGATGTTTCGTTGCTACCTGACACGTATGTGCATGATGAAACCTCCGAGTTTGAAATTTTTCCATTGCAGGTTGGTTCTTGTTCAAGAACAGAGTGAAGGTAGCGCGTTCGACTCTCGTTGGCCGGAGAGAAGTTTTTTTTTTTTTCGATAAAACGCCTCTACAGAAAACTGTTTTATTTAATAAAGGTAAGGGAATTTTGATGAGTGTTTAATTACTAGGGAGTTTAATAGCAGGGAATTTTAATTATAAAGGAATCGTTTAGTCGTCCTGGCTAAATGAATAGCAAAGAGTTTTAATTACTAAGAAATAAATACAACTCTGTGAGTTGATTTACAATTTGAGATCTACATTCAAAAGAATTCAGTGCTAGTGTTGGCTTTGATGTAAGAAATACATAGAAAAAGCTAGGTTAATATTTGAAATGCCTGACCCGCATCAAGGCCACAGCAAGTACACGGTATAGTCAGGGAACCCAAGACAGTCGGACGGAATCCACAGAGCGAGGGACGATTTTTTTTTTTTTCCGGTGAAACACATCTACAGAAAAACTGATTTAACCGTGGAGTGATTTTAATAAAGGTGAGGAATATTTTGACGAGTGTTTAATTACTAGGGAGTTGATTAACGGAGTTTGAAAATTTTTCCACTGCAGACGTGTGTTCTAAAAGCAGATTTAACATGCCATCCCTACGAATAATTTAAACCATTATTAATTTCACCCTATGGTATTTTCTATGGAAGCAGTAAGAGTAAAATGAGTTTCAACTGTAGGATGATTTTTAATAGAGGTAAGGGAATTTTGATGAGTGTTTAATTACTAAGGAATTTTGTATCATCCTTTTCTGTACAATTATTCTAAGACCAGTCAATCGTTCCATGCAATTATTCTGAGACTTGCATCAGCCGAGTGAAGGGGTGGGGCCTTAAAATGGTCAACCAGAGAGTTTTTCATAAGGGGGAGGGCTTAAAATATAGGTCAACCATTGGGACAAAATAAAGAAAAATCGGGAATTAGAGTTAAAATAAGGAGGTTTTTCCGAAAATAGTACTCTTCATTGTCAACAGAAGGCATCAGGGTTTTTTCATAAGGGGGAAGAAATTTTTAAAAGGGGGGAGTAATTTTTAATAGGAGGGGGAAATCAAAGAATTAAAATAAGGGTTTTTGGAGAATTAGTGTTCCTCACAGGCACCAGATGGCGCCAGGGGTTTTTCATAAGGGGGAGGAATTTTTTTATAAAGGGGGAAATCAAAAATCGAAGAATTAGAATAAAAATAGGGTTTTTTTGGGAAAATAGTACTTCTCACTGTCAACAGATGGCGCCACTGAGGGGAAAGGGGGTGAAAGGGGGAGGAATTATTAATAAAGGTCGGTTACGTAATGATTATGTAATGATTATGTAATGATTACGTCATGTTGCGTCATAGGGGGCGTGGTCGGTGACGTCATAGGGGCGTGGTCGGTGACGTCATAGGGGGCGTGGTCGGTGACGTCATAGGGGGAAAGCACTAGTGGGGGATCGGTATAATGGCACTATACTACTGATACACTTTATAACTGAATTTAGTACCTCATTTAGAACTGGCGAAATATTTTTAGCTACCAAGTTTTCCCTATGAATGACACAATGCACAAGAAGCATTTCTGAATTCTCATCTTTCATCAATTTTAAGCAGCCATTTTTCTTGCCCATCATATTAGGAGCACCATCTGCAGCACAAGATGTTATATTTTTCATTGGTATACTATTGACATCTAAGTAATTATTTAGCATATTATATATATCTTTGGAGGTAGTTGTGCTTTCTAATGATTTACAGAACAACATTTGTTCAGTAAAATCCCCTTTATCGATATATCGTACTTTCTTCTTACGGCCTCACTGTCTCTCAAAGTTGAATCATCCATTTGCACTGAGAAATTTCTTGTTTTCAGCTTTTCAACAAGTTGTATTTCAACGTCTTCACTCGTTTCGTCTATTCTTCTGCTAACAGTATTGTTACTGAGTGGCATAGCTTTCACGTTGTTGTCATCTTGTTCCAGAACCGTTTTAAGAAATGCTGATATTGATGGTTTGATTAGATTCTATCCTATAGTATGATTTTTTCCAGATTTAGCGATGAGTAAGGAAATTTGATAGCTAGCCTCCAGAATACGATTGACAGTTGCAGTATGAGCAGTAAAAAGAGACCTTTAATGTTGCTCTTTTTTCAAATTTTTTTTTTAAGTTTGAAAGTAATTCAAATCTGATTTAATATGAGCACTATGTTTTGCCTTCAAATACGCCTCAAGACGACCTCGTTTCATTGATTCGTTGGTCAAGCATTGTTGGCATAAAAGACAAAAAAGGTGACCGTTCATCGTTAACAGCGGGTATGAAACCATATTTTAAATATTCCTCCGCACACTGACGAATTTTTTTCTTGCTTGGACCACTCATTTTACTATGGGCTGAAAGAAAGGAATATAAGATCAATTAAAAACTAAAAATAAAGTATGTGTTAAAAAAAAATAAATAAAAAAATAGTATGTGTTATAAAAATAAAGTATGTGCTCACAAAGACAAAAAGGAATATACTATGTTCGTCTTAATACCCTCTGTAATTTGTATTGATTCTTGGCAAGGGCAATGGGCGCCCTCATTGTTCTCTTGAAGAAGGCTAATGACGACTAACAATGTAATCTTCGGGTTTTCTTTTGTCCGGGCTCGCTAATCCTACGGCCGCCATACGGTTAAACTCTGAATGAGTCCATTTTCGAATTGCCCCCCTTGACAATCAAATTGCCCCCCCTGTGGGGCGTGGGTCCCACGTTAGGAAACACTGCTCTAGACTATGAAAAGTACACCTTTCGACAATTAAAGTTATTTTACTCGTAAAATTTCAGTAAAATAATTCAGTATATTTAATTTAGAATAATTACACTACTAAATAATTTTGAATAACGTATTATGTAGCACACCTCGCAGCGGCATCCTGAAGATTATTATGATACATACGATCGTGTTCGTCGTCATCGTAACCTAGATCAGAGAAGCCTAACAACTTCCCAGTTGCTTCGACGGTGGGGAAGAGGTAAATCTTTCTTCTTAAATGTTTCTTATCCGTATATTGGCGTTTGGAGCATGGGGGGATGAAAAGCTGACAAAAAGTCATTACTTTTCTCAGCGAAAACATCGCGTACAAGGGTAAAGGACAACAGCGAAATTCTAAAGACCATTCTATCAAAAACTAAAGGAAAGAATAGAATCACATAGTACTTCCCAGAATTTCATGTGTTCCAACGAAAAGTGCAATCGAATTGGAAAGTGTTCATAAATTAGGGGAACAGTTTCAAAAATTAAATATAAGCAATTGCCCTGTAGTTAGTTTGCTTGGCCCGTACCCGCTAGATAATGAGAAGGAATCTCCAAAAAACGTGGCATCATTAACAGTAGAGTCACTCCAATGACTTGGCTGAGGATCAAAGTGATCTCAATTCGAGCTCCAGATAAGATATGGATTGTTTTTTCCCTTTTTCTTGTATTGTCTTTTCGCTAAGATACCTCTTTTCTCACAATCCTACCCTATGGTGTATTATAATGGCAGATTCCTGTCATACTGTCTATAGAAAACAGCTGCTTGAGAAGCAATATATTTTTTTTTTCCATAAACTAGTGAATTTCGAAATAACCAGGTTTTTTGTAATTGTATATTTTTTTCGAATCCCTTGCATTTTGAATTAATTAAATTTTACTGTAACTCTTTTTTGGTTCTGTTCTTAATATTTTATGTGAATTCTTATTCAATGTATCAAATTCAATGAAATATTGGCATGCACTTTTACAGATAGATTTCGGGAAAAACAATTCTTAAGTGTTCTTGATATTTTAGTTGTTTAACAATGTTCCTTTTCCTACTTCAGGCGGACATATCAATCCTGCGGTGACGTTCGCTTTTGCTACCTTAGGCAAATTACCATGGAAAAAAGTCCCAGTGTATCTAGCTGCCCAACATCTTGGTGGCTTTCTAGCATCAGCTGTATTGTACTTCACTTATCTAGGTAAGAATAAAATGAAATAATAAGCTCATACGGGCGTTTTATTTTAGAAATTTGATAGTGTTCTTTATTTGGTATAGTTGATTTTGATTAGAATAAAAAGCTTCAAAAAGAGTTTATTTCGTAACAACTAACATATCGAACCTAACATATGCTCGCTCTATTATCATCCAATAACAATATATCTTTTAGAGTTTAATATTTTTCTATTATAAATATCCTCCTTTTCATTTTTTTTGTCTCCCCATCCTTCTCGAAGTCCTCCTTTAATACGATTTTGTCAATTGTCGAAATCCATTTGAAAAATACTGTACAATATTTCCTCAAAATGTGACTAACGGTCCGGTTAAAACAACAGTAGCGAAATATCCTAGAAAGCATCGTAACTCTAGACCAGAGTTAATAACATTTTGAAGCTGACCAGATTTTTTCAATGTTTCCATTTCTTTCTTTTTAGTGGGCCAGAGGTAAAGATAAAAAACATATTCGGGTTAGATGATGCGAAGACAAAGAATATACACGAGCCAGAGGTTAAAATGTAAAAACCATAACAGAAATTAAAATTATGCAACATTTTTCGTCCATGTTTTCATGTTTCTTTTGCAAACCCAAATAGAGTTCTTGTTTCGTTTTCTGCATTTTTCACAAATTCTTTCTGGCTACTAATAATCATTCTCAGGACATTATCTGAGAAGATCTACTTTGTTCAAATTAATGTTCTTTGAATTACCAACCTTACAGCGTGTAACATAAGTACACTATGCCAATTTCGGAATATTTTCTAGGGTCCAAAAGCAAAAGAAAAAGTCTATAAACATATTTTGAGAAACGTTTTATTTGGAAGTTACTGCATACAGGTTATTTAAAAACAATTGTTCAAGTAGCTTTGAGTCTACTGCAAGTTTCCTAGCTAAACAAACGTTTTTTTTTTTACCTAATTACTTAATTGGATCTCACATCTCACCACGGCGATTGAATGGGCAAATCTATCTCTCCTTTTTGGGATATGTGTTGCCAAGACTGCTCGAAGATATCTCTTCGCGACTAGAATTCACGTGTCGTTTGTACATGATGGTGCACTTGCACATTTCAGCCGACTGCACTAAAGCCCATCTTGATGCCATTTTTTCCATTGAGGTAAATAGTGTGTGGTATTGTGGCCAACTGAGGTGAATAGGGCGCGGCAGCCCTGTTATATAGACAACGCAATCAACGGGCATTAATCCGCTGGATTATTTTATGTGGAGTCATTTAAAAAGCTTCGTGTATAAAACAGAAATTCCAGACCTCACACAACTGCATCAATTAGTTGAAACTGACCTGAAATCAATATGGCCATTCTAGAAATCGTTGAACATGTTCGATGATCATTATAATGATGAACTGAGGCCTGCATTTACGAGTACAAGCATGCTACTTCGAAAAATTGTTTTAACATAACATGTAGAGCCATAACTTCCAAATAAAGTGTTTCCGGACGTATGTTTATGAGACTTTTCTTCATCTTTTTAAACCCTAGAACATGTCCCTGAATATGTGCCACGCACTTAATTACATCTTGTATAGTAAATCAATCAGAGGATGCACTGTAATCGTTTACTATGCAATTTTTTAAAGACTTACTCCATTTTTTCTTTTTAATAGTTGCTGCTAAGAAGCCTTTAAGAAGTCTTTATTACAGATATTTTGGTATTAGTGTCTTGACAAAGGTTACAAAATCAGATGTTCAGTATTTCAATGTCCACCATTCAATAAGAATATTGAACGGGATACTAAATGTGCTGCGTTTCAAAATATAGCATATATTAATTTACAGATTAAGAATCATCATTATCGTCAAAATAAATAACAGCCGTAGGCGAACGGGCAGGTGGATGGACACTGACAGAGATTGCATGTTCCTTCTACGGTCTGCTGACTTCAGCGCGTTCACTAACTTAAATACTGCGCAAACCTTTAGAACACTTTTATCTCTTTTTCGATAGATTTCGGTCCTCTGTAATTCCCTGAGATACTTGAATTCAGATACTCAGATTCCCAGTTTTCGTAAGCGGGTTCCCCCTGTCTGACCTCGTGTTGGGTTAAAAAATAGGGTCCCTCGTTGTGATGGGACGAGATTTACGACTTCGAATGCCTTTGCGAATCTAGGGAGATACTAAATCTAGGGATAACGACTATGAAATGTGAATGAAGAAGTTCTGAAAGGAAAACGGATGAGAAAATCGTTTCGTGCTGCATTTTAACGGACTGTAGCTAGTAAGAATTAAAGATTGAACAGAAGGAAAAAACTTTCGTAGCGAAAGTAACAAAACTACGCAGCAACGCCAATTTATGAATAGTATGTTTATAGAGAGTGCATTTATTTTTTAACATTCAAATTGCATATTTTGTTCCCTTTTTCGATCTTCTTTTTTATATCTTATTTTATTATTCTCAATCCCCCCCCCCCCTCTTCGTCTTTCTTTAAGTGGAAGTATAATTGCCAATTCTACAGCTCTTTCCAAAAGTCGTTAAAAGACTTTTGTACATAAAGCAACTGTAAGGAGTCGATAACCACATTTAACAAAAACACTTATTCTGTGCCTTCTGTCATGAGCGGAAATCTCATCGTCTCGCACATTGGACCCGAATTCCCGAGTCTACAAATTCGACTTACGACCCATCAGAAGAAAAATAGCTTTAAAAAAGCATATAAACTTTTAAATTCAAAAAAGTATCGAATCATTGGCACCGAGTAGATTTGCATGAAATTGGTAGATTCTTAATCTTTTTCAGAACTCAAAAAAAGAAAAGATTCTGACATGAAGGAATCTTATTAATGTCAAAATAGTTTCGTACGATTCCCGACATCAAGCAATTTATTACATTAAAATATTTTGTTGGCAAATGTCGTTTTTTAAAGTCATTTTTGTCCTTTTTTTTGTTCATTTTCAGTTAATGACACAAATTTATTCAAAAAACCATCCTCATTCATCTGCACAAAAACACTAAGCCTGTTTTTACATAAAAATAAATGCATATATTCCTGAAATTTCTCAAAAGTTCAATTACGTCAAATTGCCTAAAATGTCAGTTGAAATACTGTGAAAATTTTGAAGTCGAGTTTTCTGCAAACTGAGTATCATGATTTAGTAAGCTTTCCTATGAAGTCTAAGATTAATTTCATGCAAATTATTTATTCAGTAATATATATATATGACATATAAAAGGTTTGCATCATTTTCCATATTTAAGAATATTGTATATATATATGTTTCATAAATGTCTGCTAGAGTACGTTAAACTTTGATTAAATGTCTAGCCCAAATGTTGATTGCTTGTTATAACCTCATGAACTTTACTATTATGATCTACTTACAGATGCTTTGAACTTCTACGACCCAGGCCGAACGACGGTTGGTGAAAACCGTACAGCCTGGGTGTGGGCCACTTATCCTCAAGACCACATATCGATTTGGAACTGCTTCTTTGGTGAAGTAAGTGAATTTTTGATTAGCCAAATCAATGTTTTTCTTATATTTATTTTACGGTACCCCAAATATTTATTGGAATGCAAATAAAGAGAATGTCAATCAAAATATGAATCAAATATACAGGTTGTCCATAAAACTCTTTTCCGGTTATATAATTTTTTCCAAAAAAAGATGTTGGGGGGAGGAGGGGAATGTTGAACCATTTTGCATCTTGTTATTTAACTAATGAAGTTGTACATCTGCTTCAGTCGAGCACAAAGAAATGAAAATCCACTTCAGTCGACGTCTTGCTCGACGTATCATTTTTCACTCTTCTGACGTCATCGTTTATCCTAGTACCTTGTGGAAAACATTGTTCCACAATATCTCTTCAACCTGGATGTCGATCATAAGCGAGGTATAAGATATTCTAAGTAACACAGTATATGCAAAAAAAATCTGACAATTTTCCTGCTAAAGAAGAGTCACCAGTAGAGAGATTTTCTGCTATATAAAAAATTAAAAAAGTAGTATATTATTTTTAAAATTGACAAATAATTTTTATATATTTTTGTACTTTAAAAAAGCTCAAAATACAACTGAAAACGCCCAATGATTATATATAAGTCGAATCATATTAAATGCAAAGAAAGACAGAAGTTTCCTCCACTGAACAAAAAAAATTGCTATCCCCTCTCCCAGGTTCACATGAAATCAGCATGAACAGAATAACAGTTATAATTATAACCGGAATAAAATTAATATGTTTTTTTAATCTTTTACATTTGTGAAGTTTTGCAGCATCCAGTTGAGTAACCTTTGCATTAAGCTAATGAATTACTTTAATGGAGGAAGGATCGCGAGGAATACAGCGTTTAACTCAAAATCACTTCTCTTGTTTTAATTACCTGGTTAGCTTGTATCAATTTCTATATTTTATATATGTATTTATTTTACAAATTTAATGCTAACTTTTTAATTATGACTGTTGTGCTGATTAAATTTCTCTAAATATAGCACTTTTGTTTTAATTTTCTTATTCCATCGATTCACAGGTAAATTGGGAATTGCTGACTAAATATTCAAAAATGTAATGAATGTGTGTTGATGCATTCTATTTTATCAACTCACCTACCAAATCCTCAAGCAACAGTAGCGCTACAAAATTTTAACCAGAGTGTGCAATTTAGTTCTCAGTACACGTCTACCCTAAGAAAAGTGCTAACGGAATCAAAGTTCGAACAGCTGTTGCATTTGGCCACTACAGTCCTATTGCAACGAAATCCTGTTTAACATCGTCCATCTGTCTCATTCTAAGTCTGTTCCACATCCTGAGGCCTTTAGGCACATCGTTCATATCTCTGTTCATTATTCAGTAGTTCTTCCTGAGGTCAACACGGCCAAACCAATGTAATCTCTCTCTCTATATATATAAGATGCTCCTTAAAAAATGGTTGAAGGCCTTCTAATCTAAACTCATCATTATTTACATAGTCAAACCATGAAATATCAGATGTTGCGTAAGCATCTGGAATCATAAGTACGTTATAGCAGAAATACATCATGAATGAGTAGTTTTTGTAGTTAGGAAAAATGAAAATTGAAAGAAATAACAAGATCGTTGTTTTCTCTTTCTCAGTTGGTGGCTGGTGGACTTCTAATGTTTACTGTCCTTGCCATAGTAGACACTCGCAACCTCAATATTCCCAAATATCTGTATCCAATTTTCATTGGATTTATGATTCAGACTACAGCACAGGTCTTCGGCCTCAACTGCATGGCACCCATAAACCCAGCAAGAGATTTCCCAACCAGAGTCTTCACTGCTATTGCTGGATGGGGTAAAACCCCTTTCAGGTAAGAAGTTTTATCTGTGCTTTTCAATGCACCTTTCTTCATACGTTGCTCTCCATTGAAATTGTCCAACCAACATGAGCGGTTGAATTTGCATACAAATCAGCATGTGAGCGCAGGGAAGTGATATATGCAAATGATAACATTTCCATGCCAAATATGCAGATCTGCAGGAAATCACAGGACGAACGCCGAGCAGCTTGCCAAATGCTTCAAGCTCTGTAGTTCTCTGCAACACGCTACAAAAGAGTGATGACAGCAGATATTAAAAACGAAATGTAGAAAATACCGACGATCCTTTCGTCACCCATATCAGCAGCCGAACGCATTTCAGCATGGTCGGATTATAGGGGTGGGCCGCAAATACAAGGACGATTGAAGTTGTTGGCTTCAGGGTTTCTAAAAGATACTCCGATTCGTCGCACAGAGTCAGGCACTGTCAGACACACAACAGCACTGGTCGAGCAGGATATAGCAGAGCACTCCTACCACCACCACCACCACAACAGCAACAATAACTACCATTCTACAAACTGAAACTACAGCCATGTAAGTTCCCGTCACAACCAAGTCCATTGACAAAATACTGGCAGACGCAGGGATGGAAGACCTGCCCTCCATTCTGTAAATTGACCTTGACCCTACACCACCGTCAGACTTGGTTGGAGGGAGTTCGGGTTAGAGCCACCTGGAATTGCAACGCATTGTCTTTAGCGACAAGTCTCGGTTTCTGCTGATCATCTCATTCATGTCCAGAGATGACGTGAGCCGTCCCTACTGTCGAACTGAAACGACCCTACTGTCGTTTGCAAATTCCCTACTACTCGGCCATAGAGTGTTCTTGTTTGGGTAGCCGTCAGTCACAACAGCAGGCCATCTGTGGTATGTGTAATCGGTAACGTGAATACTCAACTATTCGTCGACGTATCTGACCATTTTTTTTTCTTTTTTGTTGGGGAGGGTAGCCATATTGACATCTTCCAGCAAGAAATGTAGAAACTCTCCCACATATTGCTGCCATCTCTAGGGCACGTCCACAAGTTTACTTACTTAATTCTGTGGCCAGCTATGTCTTCTGACCTTACGGCCATAGAGCATGTCTAGGACATGAGCCCACCCTCACCCAACCAAAAATACAGCTATGCTAAGGGACTTTGTACAAGTGAGATGGCGGGGCCTCTCTCATGATACAATCAGAAATCTCTATGCCTCTAAACCGAGACATGTTGCTGAAAAAGTGCGATACACTGTGGTTTTGCTCTATGCTAAAGGATGTACATTTTACTGTATGTCGTTCGTTAAATTTGTCACATTGAGCTGTAAACGAAATCATGTCATACCCATTTCATCATCTATGTCCGTCACACGTCTCAGAAAATTCTCTCCACTCCTTTTAGGAGGACAATTTCAATGGCGAGCAGTTTATACAAAGATTTGTATCACACATTTTAGATAACAGAAGACAAAAAAATTAACTTGTTTTTTACTTTCTTGGGTTGCCATTGCTACCGAAACGAATCATTTGACACAGGCGGCCAATATCTGAGGTTAGTGATTCTCGACCGTTTCCAGGCCACTGACGGTTCGCCACATTTTCTGTAGAGCAGCAGATCACTTTGAAGTTAAAAAATGTAGATGGTCATTTTCCCTGATCCACTAGGTAGGATAACTAGACATCCCGTTTTACAATGAATTGTCCCGTTAAATTATTAATAGAACGCCATTTTACTTGTTTTTTGTTTACCTTTATTGTAATTGGTTGGCAAATGCAATGCTTGTTTCTTTTAGGAGAAAATTTAAAATGTCTGTATTATTATTGATACTGTTGCTATTTCATAAGAATAATTTAACTTAATATGCACAGATTATCAGTTTTTGTTTCTTCCCTACTGAGCATTTTTTCTAAGTCTTTGGAACTTCCAGTTTCTTTTTTTAAGGATAAATTCAAAATGTCCATTGTTTCATTTGGAAAATCTGCTCACCTTATCCTAAGAGAATGTTTTTTCTTAGACCAAAGACTGCTTTTTGCCAAATATAGATTTTTTTTTCTTATTACATTGAATATAACATCAATCTTATTACAATAAATATAACATAGACGGATGATACACATATAGACACATCTAGATTTACACATATAGACACATCTAGATTTCGTTGACTATGTCTATGTTTCCAGTATCTCTTACCAACCTACGACAGCTAAAATTTATTCCACTTTTTAAATTTTTCCGATCAAAATAGTACGCGGGAGCAGAAGTCCATCAGGAACTCTCCCACTGAAACGCCAACTCCTGAAAGGTACTCTACATTCAAATTCTATCAATATCTATTGATTGAAATGCTATATTTCACTTACATGCTTTTATCTACCACTATTTCATACTCAGTGTCATTCTGGAACGTCACCGTTTTCCGGGGCAGTCTCTTGATTAAAAACTCTGTCCCAAAGGAATAAATGACCCCGGAAGTGTCCCCGGAATTCGATTTTAGATATCTTTTAAACATTAAATTAACTGAGCAGATCTTTACTAATAGAATAGTAATAGCAACACTGTTATAAAAAATTTCTGTCGCAATGCAGGTGAATGAAAAAATGAGTCTAAAATCATCTCCATAATGATATCCATGTGGACACTTAGAGCAGTGGTTCTCAACCTTTTATGCTTCACATACCCCCTGGAAATGTGTATGTAACTGGCAAACCCCTTACATAGATAGATAAAACTATAGTTATATAATAACAATGGGAATAAAATAAAACACTGACTTTGTTACTAGATCTAGCGACTTTTGAGCTCTCACAACGTACCTCCAAAATATTTTACCGCGTACCCCACGTTGAGAACCCCTAACTTAGAGAATACATGTCTCTCTTCTACTTACTGACACCATCGCGTTCCTTACGGTTGCTGATGGCTTAATTTCTATGCAAATTGTTAAGTTTTTATCTCTGTTTTAACAGATTTCAGCCCCTTGTGGTTCTCCAGATACTTGACTAACAGATTAGAACATAGGTTCCCCTATGTAACTCTATGTTGAGGTAAAAAAAAATTGATTCCCAACCTGTAATAGAACGGGATTTAGAACCTCAAATAGCTTTACGGTTATGGAAGACCTGGCATTGCTCTGCCACGACTTTCTCAGCTTGTAAACAAAGAAACCAGTCAAGAAATCTGCCAACAAAAAAAAACTGAGAATTTTCCTTTCCATCAAATTGAAAGATTTTTTCAAACATAAATATAACATAAACGGATGAGAAATCACATAAAGAAGTGAACACCGTGAGAGCTTTGCTGCAAGTGAAAACAAATTTTCGTTTCTTTTGTGAAATCTTTAGTGCAAAACTTGATGAAAATGAAAATAGTTTACAAAAAAATTCATTTTGGTGAAAAATGCATACAATAACATTGATTTTTATTAATTAATCTGCGTTATTTAAGTTATATTTTGTTCTACTCTATATTAAGGCTATTATTATGTGCAATAACGTATAAAATATGTTCTAAATGAAAAAGATTGGGTTACTTTTTACACAATAATTTCATGGGTTGGGTTGTTTTACCTCTGAGCGGCACTTTTTTGCACACCATGGGCTAAATGGTCAGGTCACATGGACCCCGAAGGCTCAGAAAAGGTTGGGGGAGGGGACCCACTGGATCAGCTGTTGGGAGACAGATGGTAGCCTCTCGTCAAGGCCATCCAGCGTGTTCTTTAACGTGCACAGGGTATGGCTCTCCCGCACACGGGGCCACGGCTTAACGTCCCATCCGACGGACGGCGGCCTTTCCAAGCCCATCGGTGTCCCCTACTGACCGTGGGCAGGGCGGGGAATTTTGCGGAGATAAATCTCAACGCTGACCCAGCTGGGACTCGAACCTGGGAACTACAGATTACGAGTCTGGCGCGCTACCGACTGAGCCACCCCCGCTCCCGCTCCCAATAATTTCATGAAAAGTCAATCATTCACATTGAACTTTCAGATTTTCCCGGATCTGCTTCTTTAATTTGGTCACCTTACTTTTGCGAATTTTTTGCATCTGTTTGGCTTATCCATGACCAGCAAATATTGCGAATTCCATCTCAGAGACAGAACATTTCTACGGAAAATGTCTCAGTCAGCAGTCGAAATGCTTCTATACTTCCATTTAAGAAGGATGATTTATATATATATATAAACTTCAAGAATTTTTATGAACTTGATTTCCTTTAATCTATTAAACACAAATTGAGCTTCTGCATTTGCTGGTGGGAAGTAAACTGCAACAATGGCAAATACATAGTTTCCGTAAATATAAAATTCGAACAAAATCTGGGGCCATTCGTATATTAGGGGAAGGTAACTCTTTCAACCGATTTAAACACATTTCCACCTCCGTATTATGTAACATTTCTATTTTTTGCAAAAATCTTGATTTCTTTCACGTTTTATTTACAATTTGTTCAAAAAATACATGTGTTGTGGTCTCACCTTCCTTGCAGAGCATCTCTAAGGCGTATTATGTTGACAGGCTCTTGTCAGACCAGGGATGATTTATTTTATTTATTTCTACTTTGCCTGATGTTGCCAAGATGGTGGCTATGGACTCCAGCAAAGATCCATAACAGACTTGCGACTCTTGTCACAGGAGAATCAAAATAGCATTAAAAGTAGGCTCATTGAAAATAGTGATTTGTTCGGACCCAAATTTGAGACATCGAATCCGAAATTATTGATCCCGGGTCCCAACTACTCGATAATTATAGAGTCCAAGTAAGCCTGAGACGGATTGCGCGGAAAAAATTTATCTGCTACACGTAAAACATATACACTGAAACGAATGCTGTTAAACCATTTCTTAATTTCTTCGTATGATAGGCTATTGCAAAATTTAATATAACGATAATGATTTGATGTCAATATTAAAACATTAACGTCATTTGGTACGAAAAATACTCGTACTATAATAATTCGTCGGAATCGAAAAATCTATCTCGAGTTCTTTTTATAATTACTGAAGTCAGATTTAAAGGATAAAGTTATACTCAAAAGAAATTATCTGTTCTTTCGCTTATTTTTTCATAACTACAATAAAAGTTTGAAAATTAAATTATCACTGATTCCGAGCCCGAACTCGTCTCTAATTCATGTACACAATCGTATCAGAATAATATGACCACCTTCCATACATATACTATGGTAGGTGGTCATATTATTCTGATACGACTGTGTATTTGTCAATATAATTGAAATTGTCATTTTCCCTTCTTTCCCTCCCCCCCCCCATTCACACACAAACTTCCCACATGAAACCTTTATACTGGGGGCTTATGGGCGTGGCCTAGGACACCCTGGCCTATGTCTCTTTGCTATGTGCATTAATTCAACTCTTGCCGACATATGCTTGCAGAACTTTATAAAACACTGTAATGTTGCAAATCAATAATAACTATGTACTTTGTGCTAAATGCAGAGGTTTCCAATGATATGTGGTGCGCAAACTAGTTGGTTAACGGAGCCCGAAGAAAGAAAAACCTGAAACACAGGCACACAAAGTATGGGGGGAGGGGATGAAGAAATATTTGCTAAGATGCGAGGGAGGACATTATATAAAGTTTGCAAACCACTGGGCGTAATATGCTATTTATCATATATTTAAATTGTAACTGTATGAAGGAAAATCAATTTTTATATTGAATTTTTACTGCAGGAATATTATGTTCATTTGTATATAGACTCCAAATATATCATATACTCATAAAATAAAATTTCATTTTCCCTTATGTGTTATGCTACTTCAGATTTTTTTAAAATCAATGCATTTGTTTCATTTTCAGCATTCGGAATTATAGCTATTGGTGGATAGGTCTGCTGGGGCCTCATCTGGGTTGCATCATTGGTGGCTGGTTATACTATTTAGGCATTGAGATGCATTGGCCCGACCTCGAAGAAGACGAAGCAGGAAGAGAAATGGTCAGCAAGGAAGAAATGAATGGTAAACAAAATTCATTTGTCGTTGTTGTTCTTGTATTTGTCATCTAACCCCCACTCTGCCCCTCTTTGAGAAAGGGACCACTTAGACTTTGACCTTCTGAGGCCCTAAGCTATACAATTTAAGAGGCCCAAAAATTCGAAAGTTGAAATATATATATATGTAATTCTCATTGAAGTGGATATTGAAAAATAAACCGAAAATTAATGTGGTGAAAACATTATTCTAGCATTGGTAAGCTAAGATGAACAGTGTTTGCATAATCGATTAATTAAATATAAGAATCATTATTTCATAACACAGTAAAACTTGAAATTCATTTCTTTGAGGCTCCCTCGAGGCCCTAAACTGTAGCTTAGTTAGCTTATGCGTAAATCCGGCCCTGGGTCTCTGGGGGATCGAAAGGTCGCCTTCCGTCAGATGGGACGTAAAGCTCTGGCACTACGTAAAGGAGAGTCATACCCTGTGAAAGTTAAAGAACCCGCTGGATAGCCTTGTTGCGAGGCTTCCACCTGACTCCTCACACCTTTCCAGCCACGTTATTTATTTTCTCCAAAAAACCGAAATATAAATACAACACGCAAAGAGGAAATAGGTAACAGGTGCATTAAAAACAACGAGTGTCCGTTAAAAAACGCCGTAGTCTGTGACATATTATCTGTGCACATTAAAGAACATATTGGATGTCATGGCATGAGATTCAATTGACAGTATCTGTGCACATTAAAGAACATATTGGATGCCTTGGCATGAGATTCACCTAACAGTATATGTGCACGTTAAAGAACATATTGGATGGCATGGGATTCACCTAACAGTATCTGTGCACGTTAAAGAACATATTGGATGCCATGGCATGAGATTCACCTGATAGTATCTGTGCACGTTAAAGAAATATTGGGTACCATGGCATGAGATTCACCTGACAGTATCTGTGCACGTTAAAGAACATATTGGGTATCATGGCATGAGATTCACCTGACAGTATCTGTGCACGTTAAAGAACGTATTGGATGCCATAGCATGGGATTCACCTAACAGTATCTGTGCACGTTAAAAAACATATTGGATGCCATGGCATGGGATTCACCTAATAGTATCTGTGCACTTTAAAGAACATATTGGATGCCATGGCATGGGATTCACCTAACAGTATCTGTGCACGTTAAAAAACATATTGGATGCCATGGCATGGGATTCACCTAATAGTATCTGTGCACTTTAAAGAACATATTGGATGCCATGGCATGAGATTCACCTAACAGTATCTGTGCACGTTAAAAAACATATTGGATGCCATGGCATGGGATTCACCAAACATTATCTTTGCACGTTAAAGAACATATTGGATGCCATGGTATGGGATTCACCTAACAGTATATGTGCCCGTTAAAGAACATATTGGATGCCATGGCATGGAATTCATCTAACAATTCAGTAATGGCTCTCTTTTCAATCCCATTCTCAGCATTTGGTCTTTAAATGAGCTCAGGAGAAAATAAATTAACTCTTTATTAATTAGGACACCAATTTAAGGGAAGCAGAGAATTTGAACTCTTAATTTCCAATGAAATAAACCGTATTTCAAATTATCAATAAAGCATTCTTAGAAGATTCTGGGATTTGAAGTAAACCATTGCATCAGTGAGAAAGCAAAGCATTTGGTTTTCATCCAAGACTTTTAAATACCGTAAACCACATAAAATGCCCCATTCCCAGCATTTCCATTTAACAATTAAATGTTTTCAAACGTAAAAGACTATCTCATTCTGCTGATCAGTTCTCATGCACAAACTGAATTTCTTGTTAGTCTTTAAATTGGAGTAATTCTTCAAATTGAAAAATGGATAGAGAGGCAAATATTTATTGTCATTTATATGTCAATGACAAGCAAATATTTATTACCTCCAGAGAGATGGAACATTTCACTTTGCGAATAGAGAGTTTAATTATGAAATCACATAATATTAATTTTCTTGAAACTTACTACCTAATAGCACTTCCTTTGAATTCTTTTTGAGAATCCTATCGTGGAGTGATTGCAAAGGATGGTATATTTACATCAATAATATTCAGTAGCAGCAATCTGTTCCCTAATGAAAAATAATATGAATGTATTATCCAGAAAATATTAAGGCAGAATATAAATGTTTAAAAAGAAATCTTTTTGTCTGCTTTCTTTACTTAACCCAATACAGATTATTTAGATAATTGTTTATTTCCCTAAGCTATAACAAAAGACGACACAAATTACTTCTCAAGCAGTTGTTTTCCAAGAGGTCTGGCAGGAGACTGCCACTACGATATTCCAAAGCGAAGATCTTCTAAAACATCTAGACCTCATCAGAAAAGAAATATCGATGTCCTATATGGGATTCGAACCAAAGTCACTCTACTTAATAAACAAGCATGATTATATAAACACTGTTGTGCAAAAGTTGCGGAGAGCGTTCAAAAAGTCCTTGACACACTTGATTATCCTGAGTGGGATTCGAACCTACATATCCCAAAAAAAAACATGCCAGTCGTCATAACCACTAGACCACCAGAACCTAACTGTTTCTTCAACAAAGTGACATATAAGCATTCCGCAATTTTTGTTTGTAGACGTCGGGAACTTTGCATAAATTCTGGAGGGGAGTACTTTGAAGGAGAGTAAAAATTTTGCTGAGGTAAGTGCAATAGTTTTTGTTCTGCAGTTGCATGTCAAGAACTTTTTGAAAGCCCAAGTTATGTGAATAAGAAGCTAAACTCGAAGCTCTACATCTTTTCAGGTAAAAATTTTAAGGTAAAATGTGATTGAAAATAAAGGTCTTAAATCTGTGTAAATCTCGATTTCCAGCAGTAGCATGTTTGGATTCGAAGAGTTCTGTAAGCTGGAATCAAAGAAGCATCTGGGGGAGGGGGGGGGGGGTCAGGAGGTATCCCCACCCTGCTCCCACTTCGGAAATCCTGTCTTCTTATACCAAATCTCAAACTAGTCCACCTGTTTGAAATCCATAACAGTTGTCTTTGTATAATTTTATTTTAGCCTCATATGTTATGTCCGGCATTAAAAATAGATTAACCGCAAAAATTCCCCGCCCTGCCCACGGTCAGTAGGGGACACCGATGGGCTTGGAAAGGCCGCCGTCCGTCGGATGGGACGTTAAGCCGTGGCCCCGTGTGTGGGAGAGCCATACCCTGTGCACGTTAAAGAACACACTGGATGGCCTTGACGGGAGACTACCATCTGTCTCCCAACAGCTGTTCCTGTGGGTCCCCTCCCCCAACCTTCTCTGAGCCTTCGGGGTCCATGTGACCTGGCCATTTAGCCCATGGTGTGCAAAAAAGTGCCGCTCAGAGGTAAAACAACCCAACCCTAAAAACAGATTAAAAAAAACAGCAACTATAAACTCTCATTCCATATAGAATATCATTTTAATCTTTCCTGTTCGATGGAATATTTTCCCAATTGGGAACTTTATTCAAGAATTCTCAGACTCCTCTTCCCCCCCGTAAGCTAAATTCTCGGAGCCTCCTCTAAACCTCTAATTTTTAATCTAAGCATTGGTTAGAACAACTACATCAGATCATCACTGTTATCATTTATTTGAAATGTATCACTTTTCTTGTAACGAACTGTTTCCTGGTGTTCGTTTTCCTAGCATAGTTTATATTTCGTGCTTAGACGGGGAAAATGCTAGGAATTGGTTAAAAATATTTAACGAAGTGGAAGAATCCATCAAAAGTAAGTTTTCTAACGGTAGCTTTATACTGTTAGGTTATTTTTATTTAAAACTGAAATGCCTACTTGCAAAATGCCACTAGATTTTGATTTTGCTTTTCCGCAAACAGATCCCATTCTTGGCACGAACTAAACTTCAGTTTAGAATAAAAATAACCCCTTGTGTATCATTGTAGTTTTCACTGAGACAAAGTATTTAATTACAAAAGGAATAATAAATTTTGCAATTTAAAGTTTCGTGATAAATTGCAAATTTTAATTTCGAACAGCAATTTAACATTTCAATGTATCCTAAGTAAAAAAAAAAATTTTTTCACTTTCCTACTTTTGTTTTTTTTTTTTTCAGTTGCCAGGAAGAACAAAGCATCTTACTGATGAAGGAATCGAATAAGCAGTACAGGGACTACTTTCAAACGTCAAGCTAAATCGACAAACGCGCATCATTTTCGAATCTTTCATCTGACTGTTGCAAATGGGACTAATTTACAACGAAAATAAACTAGCAAAAATATTGGAATATTTATTGGATATACGTGTTGTGTGATTTTTAATTCTTTTATTCGTGATTACTTACCTTTTTGTGATTTCTTAGGAAATGAATTTATACTAACCAAACGTAAGTAGGATAACAAAAGATCCTTTCCAAAAGCGCCAAGGGAAGAAATTATAGAACGCTATTGTGAACGTTTTCATATATTGGTAATCTTTGGTAAGCTGCAGACGTCTGTACTTTGGATGTGTATATTTAAAGAAGATATAAAATAATAATATATCAAGATATCGTGGACTAATGTTTTTAATGCCCCTTTTTGCGGTATATTAGATCATATAATATATATTTTGTCAAGAATTGGCCAAAAAAAATTCACGCTGCTCGAATACGTGAAGTTGCGTATCATCTATAGCAGGGGTGGACAATTGCTTTCGTATCTACACTGCGCATGCATATTGACGTGGCCGTCCTAGTGGAAAATACGAGACGAATCTTCGGTCGTGCACGGGGAAGGAAATCTCGGTTCAAGGCGGATTTTTCTGACAGTCTTGGCGGGCCACAAAAAACTCTTAGCGGGCCGAATGTGGCCCGCGGGCCGCTATTTGCCCACCCCCGATTACCACCAATAGCCATAACCATAATTGCGTAGCAACGATGATGGCAAGCTATATCGACAAACGTGCATCATCTTCGAATGTTTCATCTGACTGTTGCAAAAGGGACTAATTTACAACGGAAATGAAACTAGCAAAAATATTGGATAAAATCTTTTGATCGGCCAATCAACTGCGAAATCAACTTGTTTTAGATTTATTTAAGATTTTTTCATTAATATTGGCATTTTTACTGTAAATGACTTCTGCTATGCTAATCTGCTTAATGTTTATTTGCAAAATAGTTGCATTTATAAAATATTTTTCCCGCTTTAGCTAAGTAGTTTGTTTTCTATTTCATGAAAAATATTTAAATTTTTTTCTGCAATATATTTCGAAAGTTTTGTTTTCTACTGTTGCATACACTTGATGTTTTACAATGGCGGCCATAAGGAGGTTGGGGGGGGGGGGGGGCATGGTCCTCTCCAAGAAACCTGTGAGTTTTTTTTTTCCTATGTTTTTTAGGGGGATATCTTTTTTCCAAAAGATTTCATCTTCCCATATTTGAAGAAATTATGACTGGGGTGTTTTGTCGTCATTTACTTTTACAGAAAGCAAACCCCTGATTTCTTCAGTATCTCAGAAGTCAAATGACAAGCTGCAAAAGAATCTCAATTGAAGTTTGACTAAATGGTATCTGGTATTCTGATAGCAATATCCCTGCTGAGAGCACGCCGAAGTGAGTAGAGAAGCTTCTTCACCTGTCAATGAAATGGTTGGCTTTTGACCGTAATGTTTGCAAGGCGAATGCCGAGTCGGAACGGAATTATAGCAAACCTGACTGGGGGTTACGTAAAAACACAGATTCTGTTCCATCAAGCTTATAGTGTTGCAATCCAACGTCACCACCCACTTCCTAGAAACATTTGGGGAGTGTAATGATTCCTTATTAACACTTTGCACTCGAAGGTTTTTCGCTATAGGGAAGTAGCAACTCGAAAGTTTTTTGCTAAAAAGTTGATGAAATTTTTTACAACTAACATAAAAATATATCATACATAAACAACGCAAAATCAAACTCATCTTTACTGCTACTAATTTCTTCATTTGGCTCCATTTTTGTAACCACTTCCCACACAACTGCAAACTCCACAAAATATCCATAAGATATCTAAGATGACCCATGGATATCTGTTGGTCATCTTAGATATCTTATGGATATTATGTAGAGGTTGTATGGGCAAAAACAGACTAAGTTTAAAATAATAATTTCAATGAAACACAATGCTGTACTATGAAGTGCACATAGACAATAGGTTTCATCATCATCATCATCATCATCCTCAAGCAGCCATGGGCTACGGAGGTCTAACCAGACCACGCAGTTTACTTCTCCAAGCATATCTGTCCTGAGCTACATCTGCTGCATCCGGCCACTGCACACCAATTCTAACAAGGTCCTGTTTGACATTGTCTGCCCACCGCATCCTAGGTCTCCCCCTCCTTCTGAAGCCTCTAGGCACACTGTTCATAACCCTATTCGCCAATCTATAATTATCCATACGGGCAACATGGCCAAACCAGCGGAGTCTCTCTCTGCACAATATGCTGCTTAAAGGAGGTTGCAGACTCCTTTGCCTAACCTCATCATCAGTTACAAAGTTAAACCACCTAATACCCAAGATACTGCGTAAGCATCTAGAATCAAAAGCATCTAGTTTCCTGTTATCTTGTTTACACAGCGTCCAAGTTTCACTACCATAACTAACCCTAGAAAGAACCAAACTATTATACAGTCTAATTTTAGCCTTTAGGTGTATACGCCCATTTCTCCACACTCTCCATAGATTCTTAACAGTCCCGGCAGCAATCCCTATTCGTCTGTTAATCTCATGCCGCACATCACCATTATCTGTTACATAGCTCCCAAGATAATTAAACTGTGACACCTGCTCAAGACTGCAACCATTCAGATTAACTGAATCACAACCTGCCTGACCAATTTTCATCACTTTAGTTTTCTCTCTGTTTATAACCAAACCTACTGTACTCCCAGTCTCATCAACAGTTCGAATGAAAGAGTTCATCTCATCAACATCATTTGCCAAAAGGGCTAAATCATCAGCATAATCTAAATCAGAAATTTTCGTATCTCCAGCCCATTTAAGGCCAAAAGCTTTCCCTTGAAGTGAATTTCGCATAACATAATCAACAACCAAACTAAAGAGAAAAGGAGACAAAATGCACCCTTGTCGAACACCAGAAGTAATGCTAAACCAATTGCTACAAGCCTTACCAACTCTCACACATGACTCAGTGTTATTATAGAGAGCTTTCATTATGTTAACTAACTTGTCTGGTATACCATATGATCTCACAATCAACCACAAATTATGACGATCAACAGAGTCGAAAGCCTTTTTGAAATCAACAAAGCTAGCAACCAAAGGTTTCTGAAACTCTAAACATTTCTCAAGAATCTGCCTAAGTGAAAATATCTGATCTACACATCCCCTACCACTTCTGAATCCACATTGCTCATCACGCAATTGCCTGTCAACCAGATTCTTAATTCTATTAAGCACAATCATGGAAAGAACTTTACCTGGAACAGAGAGTAGGCTGATACCCCTATAGTTATACAAGAACTGCGATCACCTTTTTTGAAAATAGGGATAATAATAGCTCTACAAGGAAAATAGGGATAATAATAGCTATACAAGAACTGCGATCACCTTTTTTGAAAATAGGGATAATAATAGCTCTGGTAAAATCTTTAGGAACCATGCCTTTATCATAAAAGTTATTCAAAATTTCAGTCATCCAAGTGATAACCAAAACATTCCCAGCTCTGAGCATTTCTGTAGTAATTTCATCTACCCCTGGGGATTTATGAAGTTTCAGTTTAGAGATAGCCAAACTAACTTCAGATTGTGTTATAGGGCCAACATTAAAGCTGCCAATGCATCTATCATCATTACAAACAATGGGAGTAGTACTAACCACATTGTTTAGAACATCACTGAAATGCTCAGCCCA
This sequence comes from Ryuthela nishihirai, assembly GCA_038380435.1. Taxonomy (NCBI): domain Eukaryota; kingdom Metazoa; phylum Arthropoda; class Arachnida; order Araneae; family Heptathelidae; genus Ryuthela; species Ryuthela nishihirai. The sequence continues at coordinate 38,252,024 of JAWZYU010000011.1, read as the reverse complement.
CCTAGCCATGAGAGAATCCTCACCTTCTATAACCTTACCTTGTTTATCCTTCAATCCCTGTATTCCTGTCCGTTTTCTACCACATAAAACATTAACTATCTGGTACAGCTCTCTGCTGTTATGCTGCCTAACTGCTTCCTCAGCTTGTCAGCCAAGCTATCAAGCCAAAGATTTTTATCAGTAGCTAACTGATCCTTTACACGTTTATTAAGCTCTCTGTAATCTTTTCTATTAGGACTAGTAGAGTACTGATTAAGGACATTCCTGCAATTCCTTCTTTCTGAAATAAGCTCAATTGCCTTGTCACTTAAATAATTCTGCCTCCTCTGCTCCTTTTTTCCTAAAAGAGTACTGTTAGTTTCCAAAAAAGCCTGTTTAAAATGGCCCCATTCTTCCTCAACTTCAGTATTAAGCAAACCATGACCGTCATAATGACTAAGTAACCTATCATGGTAAGCTTAAGCTATAACTGGGTCATTCAGAGCTTCAGTATTAAAGGTAAATTTTTTAACTCTAGCACAACACTTTTTAAGTTTAAGTTGCAAGACACTTTTAACAAGGTAATGGTCAGATCCAATTTCAGCTCCCCTATATGCCCTGGTATTTCTAACAGAACTAGCCCATTTGCTGTTAATTAATATATAATCAATCATATTCCTATGCAGCCCATCAGGTGAAACCCACGTGTATTTATGTATGTCGCGGTGTTTGTAATATGTGTTAGTTATTCTGAAACCATTGAGTTTACTTACCTGTAGGAGACGTTGCCCATTGCCATTTCAGCTACCAATACCAAAAGGACCTATTACTCCTCCCCAAAGGTCAGAGTCGGTACCAACTTTGGCATTGAAGTCACCAAGAACAAGGGTAATATCTCCTTTCTTGACAGAATTCAAAATGTCCTGAAGTTGTCCGTAAAACCTATCCTTCTCATCCTCATCAGCATCCTCAGTGGGGGCATAACAGCAGATAACATTCAAGTTTTTAATGTTTGTCTGAAATTTTGCTGTAAGAAACCTTTCATTAATGCACTCATATCCTAGAAGAGCATCACTATCATGTCTGCTGAGCAGCAGACCCACGCCTTGGTGATGCTTTCCATCCTCCCTCCCTGTAAAGAGAAATTTAAAGTTATTTTTAAGTATCTCACCTTTACCTGTCCATCTGGTCTCTTGCAAGCCTAGAATATCTAGGTTATAGCGCTGGAATTCCTGCATGAGGACATCAAGAGAATAATCTCTATGTAATGTCCTCACGTTCCACGTTCCTGCAGAAAGAAAATGATTAGTAGGATTTTTAAAGAAATTAGGTTTATTGAGATTGGTAGGGCCAACAATATCAAACAGCCCCCTGATCGCAGGCATGGGGCAAAGACCCGTTCCTCCTCCGCTAAAGGCTGAAGTCACCGATGCTGGTAGGAACTTCAGGCACCACCTTTTCAAGTGGACTTTTTCAAGAGCCACATGGCCTGCCTGAGACGCATTACTCCAGTTTAGACTTGACGATGCCCAACTAGCTAAGTAAGGTTCAAGTACCTGCGATGGCCTCTGATTAGGATTATCCACCAGCTGATATAAGGTATCCCATGCCTCTGTTCACTTAGAGCTGGCAACCCAGAAGCAAACAGAAAACACAGCGGCAGACTCTTCCTCAACAGAGGCCCACCAGTGCAGCAAGTCCAGGATCCATAATCAAGCTCAAATCCATAAATAAGTCCAGTCTAGTAGGTATAAATGGTCAGCACCAGGACCCTGTGAAGTTGACCACTCCTCAGCAGGGTTGAAAAAAAAGAGAAAAAAGTGGCCGTAGATGACCAGATCAGCAGGCCATACTGAACTGGCAGCCCTCCCCTTCCGTTCCCTTCCAAAAGAGAGTATCTCTTTTGAAAGGTACTAACGGCCTGCACCACGAGAAGGCGGGGTCGGACATTAGGTGCTAGACCTGGCAGGTTCTGTGCATCATCACTAGGGATTGGTACACAGCTCTCCTTCCAGTTTACGCCTAGCTACCATTTACAGGCCACAATAGGTTTACACATCTAAATTGTAAAGATATCTGTTTATAAACCAGTTATTGTCGACTCTCGAGTGCAAAGGGTTAAGACACAATCCGCTGCATGTCACTAATGGAACCTTTTGTTTTTGTGTGTGTGTGATACAATTAGTGTGTTCCTTAATCAAACCACAGGATTTAGATCTTCTAAATTAATAAGGTCTTTAACAACATAGACGTCCTGTGGCCGAGTGGTTAGCACTCTTGGCTACTGATCTAAAGGACCTGGATTCGAGCCCTGGATAAGACATGGATGTATGTGTTTTTCTCCTGAGGTCCTGCCATCCTCTCAGACCTTCTACTATGGCATATAAACTGACAGGCTATTGTCAGACCTCTGTGGCAAGCAGCTGCTTGAGGGGGGATATTCATTTTTTTAATAAATTAACCCAGGTCTCCCAGAAGCATGCCAGGAGTCTTAACCGGTAGACCACTAAGGAGCTGACCAGCTCTCCAACTAAGTGCCATATAAGCTTTCCTGTTTGATTCACCAGTGGCGCCATCTATTATCAGGAGTTGGGCAGCCAAGCTGCCATGTATTTGATGGTAGTAATATCTGTCATTCATGTTCACAGCGTTATATAAACTATTCAGTAATAAATTATCACAGGAAAAGTCCTGTAAACAATTATCACAGGAAAAGTTCTGTAGACAATTATCACAGGAAAAATTCTGTACACTGAAAAAATGAGTTGAAAAAAAATTTTTTTTAACTCATTTTTTCAAGTGTTCCTTGTCTACAGGGCTTTTCCTGTTATAATTTATTACTGAATACATGAAAGTGCACGGGACTGAGCACAGCCTTAATGCACTTCCCCACCAAGACAGCCAACTCACATACTCTCCGAGTACTGACATCGGGTGTTTCTAGCTAAGACACACTGATGTACTGTCTCCCAGAGACTAGGCCACTTCTGTCACCTCAAACGTACTGGGTGCTCCAGAGAGAAACCCCCTTCTCTTCTCCGATGGCTCCATTCCACTCATTTCCTGTTGTATAACAAATGTTAATCTTACTAGATCTCACCGCAACCTTGCAACGTTATGGAATCCTCCCCTAATTATGCAGTCAGATACTCCCTTTCAAAGTCACTGTAAGACATGGTGAGAAGTTGTAAAAGGGATGGGCAAAGTGGAAACTACGATGGCAACATCCTTCACATGGGGATTTCAGATTTTGAAAAGCGAAGAGGTCGGGAAGTTCATACGGAATCAGTATTGAAAGCTTGGGGGTTTTCTCCCCTAGATCAAGAGTTTTCTTTAGCATCCAGGGTGAAATCTAGGGGAGCATATTGGGGGAGGGGAAGTTAAGAAAGTTTTATAACTTATTTGCGAAAATTTGTTGGTTCAGTTGCACAATTCTTGTAATTGGTGATGTGTGGCATGAGAAAAAAAGATGAATAGGGATTGATGATGAGACTTTTAAGAATCTATGGAAAGTCTGAAGAAATAGGTGTATACACCTAAAGACTAACATTAGACTGTAAGTAGTATGGTCGCAGTATACGGAACCCCTTTTGCACAGTGCTTCCCCTATGAAGTCACCGACCATGCCCCCTTCCAGTCACGTGATCTGACGTCACTGACCACGTCCCCTTATTAATATTCATAATTAATAATTAATAACTCATAAAGACCCCTGGTTGACCCATCTGCATTTTTAATCCCTCTCATTAAAAAAAACCCTTATCAAAAGTTCTGCCCCCTTTCGTTAAAAAAACCTTGGCACCATCTAGTGTACGTCATGAGTACTCCATCCCACTCCCTTCCTGTTGTATAACAAATGTTAATCACACTAGATCTCACCGAATCCTGTGATTTTCCTGTGATAAATATACTTTAGTAACCACTCTACTTTAATCCAATTTTTTTACCCTCCCTCATTAAAAAAACCCTTATCAAAAGTTCTGCCCCCTTTATTAATACGCACACCCTCATTAAAAACCCCCTTATCAAAAGTTCCGTCCTCCTTTATTAAAAACCCTTGGCGCCATCTAGTGTATACCATAAGTACTATACACTAGTAACCACTCTATTTTAACCCAATTTTTTGACTCCCCATCATTATACAACCCCTTTATCAATTCCTCGTTAATTAATCCGTTATCAAAAGATCCGTCCCCCTTTTTTAAAAAAGTCCGAATTTTTATTTCCTCGTAAATGAACACGAGATTTTTAGGTCTTATAAATCAACTCCCAAATATTTTTATACTTTAACGTAGTAGTTGTATATTCCCTGTATTTATTGCGAATTTTTATTTTTATTCCTTATTAATTAATCACTTATCAAAACTGACGTCCCCTTTAATAATACACACCCCCTCATTAAAAAACCCTTATTAATATGCACACCCTTCATTAAACATTTATCAAAAAATTCCCGTAAGACGACTAACCTCTCACAATGGCTGATACAATCCTCAAAAACAATTGCAAAGACCAACTAAATTTTTGGTCGCATCCTCTCTCAGAATGGCTGATGCAATCCTCAAAAAAATTACAAAGTCCCATATTTTGTGACATCGACCTTCATATAATTCTAAGTCCGGCGACATGCATTTCGCAACAAGCGTTCGGTGCCTCACCCGTACCCGGGACCACGATTTGCGGAAAATCTGTGCTATCGGAATTTTGCAATCCCCAGTTCGACGTAACTATCTGTTGCCATTTTCTCCCAGCCGCCCGACCTTTCCCTCAGTAAAACTGCTGAAAACAAAAATTGAGCCGAAATGTTGAGGGCGACCCACCCTCTCGATGCAGCCGGCTTGCCAAGTCCCACAAATCGCCGTCGAGGCCCTCTTCACGGAACGAAAGAACCTGTGAGCAACAGACACCAACGCAGAATACAGTGATCAACCCAGCCCTGGAACGTACTGTGCGTTCAGGGAGATACGAAGTCCACTGCCAAGTCACTCGCCGGCATCTCTAGCCTTGACAACACCGGACTTATGATGTGTTTGGCCGATGAACTGTTTGGGCCATTAACAGAGGCCGAACTACAACTCCCAGAGCGTGGATGATTGCCCCTTTGCCAGACTCTATCACATCAGACCAGGAAGATCCCAGCGATGGAGCAGACTAATATAAAAAGGTCAGCAGCCGTTTTTCTTGAGATTCTTTTAGCTTTATCTCTCCAGTATCCCCCCTTCTCTCTGCATCTCCCAGTACATTTTCCCAATAAGGCCCAGTTGCCTGGCGTGTACCATATTGATGTGTTGTGATCCGACCCCAGATAAAGGGTCGTGTAATTTGAATAATAAATTTGTTTGACATGTACCTTCCTGTACGTATGGGTGCTTACTTATGAGAAGGAAAGCTCCCCCACAAATAGCAGTGAAAAACACAACACTATCATCAGCCAGTATTTTAGGGCCTGACTTATCGGTTGCCCCTAGTTCTTACCCCATCAACTAGTTCTGGTGGGATGTAGAACAAACCCACTCACACTCTTGATCGTAGTTTTCGGACATATCCCGAAATTTTTCAAAGTCCAGAGATGTCACTCATTGACAGCCCTTCTGAAACTGAATTTTCACCCCCAATTCTACCCCCCTTTGTTTCAGGCCATCACAGGAGATACGGCATGGAAACAATGCTTTGGAAATAATTTTCTATTCTCTTATCGAAACATCCCGTCTCCCCTTTATGATAGGTCAGTTATTTTGTAAATAAACTAACTTTTTTAATATCCGTATATCCGTTACGCGACTGGGTCACAAGTTTAAAACTTTTTATTCCTAATAATTATTGACGTTGTATCATCAACATATTGCAAAATATTACTCTTTCCTAGGAAGTAATGTTACGCAGTAACAATCGATAACAAAATATTATTTCTTCCTCGGAAGAAAAATCAGCTAATTATTTGGAAGTAAGATATCATTTTTAAAAATATCTGCAATTCTAAACGCTCACACAGTTTTTAAAAGTCGTCTTTTCCACCGTTTACCGGCGAACGTGTGATCACAAAACCAATGACTCATAACGCTGATAAAATTTTATTTCGCGTTGCGACCTCTCGTTAGTACAGTGCGTTATGCTTTACGAGGTCAGTTGTTTTCATCGGGTAAAAAATAATTCTGTACAGAATTTTCTGCGCTGCAGAATGCTATAGAAAGTAAGTAATGCTAAAAGTAGAAAACAATTCATACTTTGCTGGTACCCTTGCGTTTCTGCTAATGGTGCATAAAACATCTAACTTTAGTTCTACATCCAAGTCCAACATGAATGTATGTTAATGGTGTAGGGGATATTAATTTTAACAAATACTATAAAATACACATACACTAAGCTACTATAAAAATAATACACTTAATAAGTCTCACTCGATCGATATACTGATAACAACTCTCAACTTACCTGAGCTAATCCACCGAAATTTTATTTGCAGCTGGAACAATAGTCAAAATTTAGCAAATACTTCAGCGATTATATCAGTATATCTATGGAACAAACTACATGAGAAAGCTTCTTCGATCCGGTAACATAAAAATCCGCCTAACTGAAAATTTTCAGGAATAATTTAAAAGTACAAACCACAGCAATAAGTTTTGTATACTTATTACTGCTCAGTGACACTGGTGAAAACGAATTTTTCCCTTGTGCAGAAAAGCGACACTGATATACCTTTCATACAAAAGACATGTACTTGGTTAACGATCGCAGACTGATGAATTTTTTCCTGCAGACCCAGCCACGACATGGACTGGTGAATTGGGCGCTTAATTTTCATAGTCACCCCAATAATGTCTTAAGAATTCTGCACTTATGTCACAAAAGTCGATGTTCTCACGCAGACAGAAAAAAATAATGTCTTTACAAACTAAGAGTCACTTTGTGTGAAACATTCCAAGTCCAGAAATACCCTTCTTAAAAAATAGGGAAATTCCCTCCATACATGCTCCTACTTCTTAAAATTTAACACGACCTTGTTGCTTAATCTGAAGAAATGGCAGGGAGACGAGCACACGCACAAACCGGCAACCCATCTAGTAACAACTCATAGGTCATGGGGAACTTACACGCTGACCTATGGAACAGCCCTTCGATGTGAAAACAGATATGCAACTGTTTATCTAAATCCTTTACTCATGGGAAGAGTTGCCTGCTCTGTGACTTTTGTCTTCCTCAAGAATCTTTTGAACTCTAATGACAAAGCGAAATAATTATTCGTTTCATCTTGAAATGCCACACTGTGCCAGAGGGGGCAGCGGGAGCACTCGTATGTTCCCATCTCATCTTTGGGAGGATCTTTTCAGTTTAACGACACAACAGTTCACGGTCTGCAAAAGCACCATGCGGTCAGCTGATTTTAAAATGCCCTCTTAGACTGTTCATCACAATTAAAGAAAGTATGTAGCCATTACAGGGAGAATATAGTTTTATCCCGCCAGAAAAAGGAAATAAAGTACATTAGAAAAGGAAAATCACTGTTAGGAGCACACACAGAAGATTGTTAACGTCATAAGAAATGTGTGACGTATTTTACAAAACGGTAACGATGTCGCAAAAAATTCAGTGTAAAAAATGGAAAAACATAAAAGTATCATTTAATACGAGTTTCGCAGAATAATAGAATGTACGAAAATTTCAATCCCTGTGTGATATGATGTAGAAGTAATGCAAAATCTTTAGCATTATTCCCCATGTCATTTGATAGGTAGCGATAGTGCTAACACATTCTTTAGCATTATTCCCCATGTCATTTGTTAGGTGGTGATAGTGTTAACATTCACGAATTTTAAAATGACATTCAGGGGTGTATCATTTCCATCACTTAAGTTTCAACCTCTTTTATTTTTTTCAACCAATTACCACGATAATGTACAGTTTCTGCGGGACAGTTCCGGTGGTGGCTTCGATGCAAAAATGGAACAGTGGGGCGATATGACTATGCACTTTGTTTAAAAAACAAACCTGGTCAAACATTTCCCATAGACAATATGTAATTAATATTTGAACTAAAAAGTCATGACATGGCTGAAATTAGGTGTTTCACTACACGAGGAAATCTAACACGCGCATTTCATGTCTAAGTAAGAATCGGTTTAGTTATTTTCCCTGCATGAGAATATATATTTCTATACTAGTGTGGAATTCTTAGAACAAGTATGTAAGTACACTATATTTGAGTAAGTGCAAAAATGGTTGTTTTTCCCGCACCGGTGTGGAATTCTTAGAACAAGTGGCACTATGTTTTATAAGTGTGAAAGTGGTTGTTTTTCCTGCAAGGACACATTTTTTGATAATGTAATGTATTCCCATATGTGTTTCACTTGTTCGGAAATTTAAAATCTGAAATAACACTACCTATAGAAAGTAGCATTACTCCAGTAAATTCCATTAGTATATACTAAATGCTTCTCGATTCTGAAGGAGAGGGCTCCCAGAATCGATCTGTTAGACAATACTTTGCATTCTCATAACTTCAACCGTTTCCCGGACCTAACTCATAAAGCGCTAAGTCTTTCAACGGTTATTTCACACTTCAAACACTCATCAAGACCATCAATCTCCACATTACAGAAGGAAGATTGAAAAAGAAAAGAGAAGCGATAGGAAAGCGAAAGAAAAGCACCCTACCTGCATTCTCACATTAAAAGAAAAAATATCAAAATATTAACGTAAAAGTAAGCATTCATCGGTTCGCCTCTAAAACAGCTAAGATACACAATCCGGGTTAGCCCGAAGAGAACGCCCTGTGTCAACTTGAAAGGCAGCAAGCATAAACGTCGATCACAAAGTTAGAATGCATGTTTCTTTACATTCGAAACTTTTTTTCCTGTTTATTACAAAGTATGTGCACGTGCGAAGTACAGTAGTAACAATGGTTTAATCACAGTATATCGATCGAGTGAGACTTATTAAGTGTATTATTTTTATAGTAGCTTAGTGTATGTGTATTTTATAGTATTTGTTAAAATTAATATCCCCTACACCATTAACATACATTCATGTTGGACTTGGATGTAGAACTAAAGTTAGATGTTTTATGCACCATTAGCAGAAACGCAAGGGTACCAGCAAAGTATGAATTGTTTTCTACTTTTAGCATTACTTACTTTCTATAGCATTCTGCAGCGCAGAAAATTCTGTACAGAATTATTTTTTACCCGATGAAAACAACTGACCTCGTAAAGCATAACGCACTGTACTAACGAGAGGTCGCAACGCGAAATAAAATTTTATCAGCGTTATGAGTCATTGGTTTTGTGATCACACGTTCGCCGGTAAACGGTGGAAAAGACGACTTTTAAAAACTGTGTGAGCGTTTAGAATTGCAGATATTTTTAAAAATGATATCTTACTTCCAAATAATTAGCTGATTTTTCTTCCGAGGAAGAAATAATATTTTGTTATCGATTGTTACTGCGTAACATTACTTCCTAGGAAAGAGTAATATTTTGCAATATGTTGATGATACAACGTCAATAATTATTAGGAATAAAAAGTTTTGAACTTGTGACCCAATCGCGTAACGGATATACGGATATTAAAAAAGTTGGATTATTTACAAAATAGCTGACTTATCATAAAGGGGAGACGGGATGTTTCGATAAGTGGATGGAAAATTATTTCCAAAACATTGTTTCCATGCCGTATCTCCTGTAATGGCCTGAAACAAAGGGGGGTAGAATTGGGGGTGACAATGCAGTTTGGTCAGAAGGGCTGTCAATGAGTGACATCTCTGGACTTTGAAAAATTTCTAGATGTGTCCGAAAACTACGATCAAGAGTGTGAGTGGGTTTGTTCTACACCCCACCAGAACTAGTTGATGGGGGTAAGAACTAGGGGCAACCGATAGGTCAGGCCCCAAAATACTGGCTGATGATTGCGTTGTGTTTTTCAGTGCTATTTGTGGGGGAGCTTTCCTTCTCATAAGTAAGCATTCATACGTACAACGAATTGAAATCGTGGCATTCCCGGTGCACCGCAGTACTGTGACTGCATATCACCTTAAGGGAGATGTCACTGAAACCACTATGAACTAAAAAGGCTCCTGTCAGTTAAGCTTGCCTTACATTGTATCTGCCTACAGCGGGAGAAGACCTTTTGTGAAGAGAAAAGCACTACTTGGGTTTTATTAGTCTGCTTGAAGATATAATCATTGAGTGAGAGTGGGATCTTTTGAAATTTTGAGTGCTACCTAGGAATTGCCCAACACTCACTGAATTTATTCCAGAAACTTGCCAATATATAAATAACAAGATCTTATCTTTCGAATTTTGAGCCAGAAAAATAAACAGATGTCCTAACTTTTAGGGTCCTCTGCAGCAGAGGCCCAAGGTACTTCCGTAGAAAAGCCACACCTCGAGGGACTCCAAACCTCTCGGCATGACCACCAACTTCATCCTCTCCATCGAGCCGGGCACCACAGCCCGCTCGCCGTCTCGGCTTCTGCACCGTACCGAAGCAGCTTCGGGGAACGCTGGACCAGCATGAGCCAAACTGGTCGGCGCCCTTCCCACAACTCCGACAAAGCTCTCCACCTACTGGGGCTCACAACACTGCAGCACCCGAACCCCACTTCACAGAGGAACCAAGTTCCTCCACCACAAAAGCCATAAGGTCCAAATCTCATTCATGTGGGACTCTTAGTTTGGCTGTTCCATCGATAAGCCCGCTGGCCAGAGGTAGGAAGGTACATGTCAAACAAATTTATTATTCAAAATACACGACCCTTTATCTGGGGTCGGATCACAACACATCAATATGATACACGCCAGGCAACTGGGCCTTATTGGGAAAATGTACTGGGAGATGCAGAGAGAAGGGGGGATACTGGAGAGATAAAGCTAAAAGAATCTCAAGAAAAACGGCTGCTGACCTTTTTATATTAGTCTGCTCCATTGCTGGGATCTTCCTGGTCTGATGTGATAGAGTCTGGCAAAGGGGCAATCATCCACGCTCTGGGAGTTGCAGTTCGGCCTCTGTTAATGGCCCAAACAGTTCATCGGCCAAACACATCATAAGTCCGGTGTTGTCAAGGCTAGAGATGCCGGCGAGTGACTTGGCAGTGGACTTCGTATCTCCCTGGACGCACAGTACGTTCCAGGGCTGGGTTGATCACTGTATTCTGCGTTGGTGTCTGTTGCTCACAGGTTCTTTCGTTCCGTGAAGAGGGCCTCGACGGCGATTTGTGGGACTTGGCAAGCCGGCTGCATCGTGAGGGTGGGTCGCCCTCAACATGGCGGCTCAAGTTGTGTTTTCAGCAGTTTTACTGAGGGAAAGGTCGGGCGGCTGGAAGAAAATGGCAACAGATAGTTACGTCGAACTGGGGATTGCAAAATTCCGATAGCACAGATTTTCCGCAAATCGTGGTCCCGGGTACGGGTGAGGCACCGAACGCTTGTTGCGAAATGCATGTCGCCGGACTTAGAATTATATGAAGGTCGATGTCACAAAATATGGGACTTTGTAATTTTTTTGAGGATTGCATCAGCCATTCTGAGAGAGGATGCGACCAAAAATTTAGTTGGTCTTTGCAATTATTTTTGAGGATTGTATCAGCCATTGTGAGAGGTTAGTCGTCTTACGGGAATTTTTTGATAAATGTTTAATGAAGGGTGTGCATATTAATAAGGGTTTTTTAATGAGGGGGTGTGTATTAATAAAGGGGACGTCAGTTTTGATAAGTGATTAATTAATAAGGAATAAAAATAAAAATTCTCAATAAATACAGAGAATATACAACTACTACGTTAAAGTATAAAAATATTTGGGAGTTGATTTATAAGGCCTAAAAATCTCGTGTTCATTTACGAGGAAATAAAAATTCGGACTTTTTTAATAAAGGGGGACGGAACTTTCGATAACTGATTAATTAACGAGGAATTGATAAGGGGGTTGTATAATGATGGGGAGTCAAAAAATTGGGTTAAAATAGAGTGGTTACTAGTGTATAGTACTTATGGTATACACTAGATGGCGCCAAGGGTTTTTAATAAAGGAGGACGGAACTTTTGATAAGGGGGTTTTTAATGAGGGGTTGCGTATTAATAAAGGGGGCAGAACTTTTGATAAGGGTTTTTTTAATGAGGGAGGGTAAAAAAATTGGATTAAAATAGAGTGGATACTAAAGTATATTTATCACAGGAAAATCACAGGATTCGGTGAGATCTAGTGGAAAGCACTTTGCAAAGGGGATCCGTATACTGCGACCATACTACTACTGTATAATAGTTTGGTTCTCTCTAGAGTTAGTTATTGTAGTTAAACTTCGACCGTTTGTAAACAAGATAACAGGAAACTTGATGCTTTTGATTCTAGATGCTTACGCAGTATCTTGGGCATTAGGTGGTTCAACTTTGTAAACAATGATAAGATTAGGCAAAGGAGTCAGCGACCTCCTTTGAGCAGCATATTATGTGGAGAGAGATTGTTGGTGTAGCCATGTTGCCCGTATGCAGAACTAGCGAATAGGGTTAAGAACAGTGTGCCTAAAGGAGCTTTAGGTAAACATTGTCAAACAGAGCCTTGTTAGAACTGGTCTACTGTGACCAGATCAAAGAATATATGAGGAAGAAGATTTAATAGCTCTTGAAGAACCTTCCACTACTCAGCTCAAGATACACGCTCTGCTGTAAAACGTGCCTACAGGGACAATGCAGAAAACCGGTTGTTGGTAGTCTACGATTGAATTATCTTTTCACATGTGCGATGTGGCTTTGTAGCATGTTGCTTCTGAAGAACAGCGTATTATGATCTCAAATTTCACTACGTTGAATATTTTTTTTCTCCTTCAGTACTTTTATTTGATATATTTGCTACTCCAAAAAAAATGTTAGTAAAAGCTTAGTAAAAATTAGATTTGCAACAATATAGATGAGTGTTTTCAAATGCAATCCTCCTTATCAGTTCCACGTAGTTTACCTCACATTTTCTTTAAGCATGTCACCATGTTGGCAGTTATGGCAGGTGATGAAGTGTCAAGGAGTACTTGTTTCTATTCCCTCTATATCGTAGGGCAAATTTCAGAAATATATCTGGTATTAATCAGTGAATAATATTTACAGATTGATTATTAGTTTTTCGTAATTAGCAATCAGTAAACTTTCGTTATCATAAAAGTACGCATGTTGCGGACATCGTTCCTGTTTTTTACCGCGAACTACGGGTCTTGCTTCTGCCCCTGGAGAGTGCTTTCTGTGCGGTATAGAAAGTGTCGGCATGCCGTTGTTCCAAGGAGTATCTTCCTTGCCGCAATTGCAAAGCAACAAGGAATTATGGATTATATTTGCAATTCACATGAAGAGTGCATGATTTTACAATCTTATCATTTCTTTATAAATGCAAAATTTGAAAAGGAGGTTTCATATTTTACAATCGTTGCAAATAAAACTGTTGTAGGCGACTTCTCATGCTGTGACCTCAGTCGAAATGAATATATAATATTAAATAAATTTTCTTAGTTCACTTCTAAAATTTTCTGTGCTTTTTTATTTTAATTACCTTCATTGCATATGCAAAAAATTTACAAAAACTTGGTGATGTTAAAATTCTAAAAAGGAAAAAGATTTACGAACTCGTTTTACTGTGTTCCGCTTGTTATATGGAATGAAGATTTACTAAATAAATGTAAAACAAATTCTGGAAGGATTGTATGAGATAACAAAAAATTTAATAATCATCATGTCAAAAAAAAACGTTTTCAGATAAATGTGTTGAACACAGCAAAAAAGGTGGAATGAGGGAGCTGGAGAGGTTGGTAAGGAATGCAGTGCATTTGAAAACTATATATATTATTAAAAATTGTATCAATCAAGATTTTACTAATATTTGCTTTCAGGAACAACCCATACATAAAAGTGCTAAAAGAGAAAAAAAAAAGAAATGAAAAAAAAAGATATTTCATTCAATGGGAAAACATTTCCAAATGCTTATAATACATATTAAAAAAAACTTGTAAACATTACGACACTAACAACAACAGCCGCCGAATCTAAAAGTTATCACGAAAACAAATATGCAAGTACTTTAGCGCCTGAGATCACGAATAGTAGTTTCCCTGCATCACAGCACGTGTAACTGCATCCTTGTGACGCTAGTAGTTTATTGCCACCATACGAAACCCCCTTTGCACAGTGCTTTCCCCCTATGTCGCAATCGTCCACGTTGCCTTCTTGACTTGGACCCCCTATGTCGCAATCGACAGGAAATTAACCTGTGCTGGGCCACGTTGCCTTCTGAACTTTGACCCTTATATTGCAATCAACAGGAAATTGACCCTGGCGTTGCAACTGTCATGGTATTAATAATTCATAATTAATAATTCATAATTAATAATTCATAATTAATAATTCATGATTAATAATTCATAATTGAAAATTCCTCCCCCTTTTAACCCCTGGTGCTATCTAGTTTTTAACTCTAATTTTAAGTCCTCCTTCTCGAATAGTCTCGATTTTTCTTTATTTCAGACTCACCTTTTATTTTAAAACCTCGATTTTGCAAACCCCCTGGTTGACACACCTATATTTTAAGCTCCCCTTCTCGAATAGTCTCGATTTTTCTTTATTTCAGTCTCACATATATTTTAAGCCCTGGATTTTGCAGACCCTCCTGGTTGACCTACATTTTAAGACCTACCTATATTTTAAGCCCCCTCCTTCCCTCGGATTTCAAGTCTCAGAATAATTCCACAGAAAAGGATGACACAAGTCTCAATTGTAAAAATCAACTCTCAAAGTTGTATTCTTATTAATTAAAACCCTTTCTATTAAAAGTTACCTCTATTAAAAATCTTTTGCTATTCATTTTGCCAGGACTGCTAAACGATTCCCTTTTATTAAAACTCTGGTATTTATTTTTTCCAACCCCGTTAATCGATCCCCTAGTAAATAAAAACTCTCACTCACCTTTATTAAAATCATCCAGCGTTCGTAATAAATCAGTTTAATTGGGGAAAAAAAAAATCATTCCATCGCTAGCGTACCTCCACGTTAATTTCGGGGAAAAGTCTCATCGGATCCAAGGTCCACGTATTTTACTAGAAGAATGACACAGTAACTGTTTCACAGAAAAATTAATAAAATTTGGTTTAAATTATTCGTAGGACTTGTATATAAGATCTAGCTTTAGACGTTCACCAGCCTAAAAGTTTACAAAGACTGTTATCAGTGTATCGGAAATCGTACGTTTCCTGTTGACATCCTTCAGATCGCTTATTAGGGGGTAGCAACAGCACTTTCGCCACATCACACGTTATGGTGCAATCCTTTATCAACTGGAAGGTCAAATGTCCAGCGCTTCACTGTGTCTACGTTTGACACTGATAAGGTTTAAAAATAGATGATTCCTAGAATCCACATTGTGCAACGTTCAAATTCCAGTGGGGGAGGGCATATATAAACACCGACTTCTCAGCGACTGTCACTGTGTTCTTCATCTGTCAGTTTGCTACCTGTCAGCCCTGCTCGATCTCCTTCTCTACCTGCCAGTCCTGCTTGCTCGTCGTTCCTTCTCTGCCTGAGATGTCCACTATGCGTGAATTTTCCCGTGCTGGATCCTCAACTGATACCAGGTAAATGAAATTTTATTTAATGTTGTCCTTAAGATGCTCAACTGAATCACCTACTAACGTGCAATATAGATTTTTATATTTGTTTCTAACTAGTAAAGTCATTCTAAATGATAATTTTCAAACTTTAGTTAGATTTTTTGATCAAGCTAGCAAAGTGTGCTTTTATTACAACTGTTCAATATAGATTTTTTATATTTGTTTCTACCCTGTCATTTTATTCTAAATGATAATTTTCAAACTTTAGTTATATTTTTTGATCAAACTAGCAAAGTGTGCTTTTATTACAACTGTTCAATATAGATTTTTTATATTTGTTTCTACCCTGTCATTTTATTCTAAATGGTAATTTTCAAACTTTAGTTAGATTTTTTGATCAAGCTAGTCAAGTGTGCTTTTATTACAACTGTTCAATATAGATTTTTTACATTTGTTTCTAACTAGTAAAAGTCATTTTATTCTAAAACGATAATTTTTCAAACTTTAGTTAAATATTAGATTTTTTTGATCAAGCTAGTAAAGTGTGCTTTTATTACAACATAACTGTTCTAAGTTAAAAAAAAAAACATGTAAAGTACTGCATATTCTGAGACTAAATTATCTATTCAGGTCTGATGCTGGTCCTCTCACTGATACCGACTGCTTTGAAGAGCTACTCACGGCAGTGAGCACTCTAGAGGCGGCAGCCAAAAGACCTCCTACACCCGAGCTTCCTGAACAGTCAAAGCGCCTCTGCATACTCCAACAAGGTGGTAGGGAATTAAGGCAAAGGACATCGAAACTTTCCCTCAAGAAGCGTCGTCAGTCCACAGTCGCAGCGGGTATGGGAAATCCCTACGTCCCCGTCGTACCTTCAACTGCAACCAGGTAAATGAAATTTTATTTAATATTGTCCTTAAGACGCTCAATTGAATCACTTACTAACGTACAATATAGAGTTTTATTCTAAACGATAATTTTCAAACTTTAGTTAAATATTAGATTTTTTGATCGAGCTAGCAAAGTGTGAAGTAAATGTAATTTTATTTAATGCTGTCCTTAAGACGCTCAGTTGAATCACTTACTAACGTACAATATAGATTTGTTTCTGTTTTTCTACCCTGTAAAGTCATTTTATTCTAAACGATAATTTTCAAACTTTAGTTAGGTTTTTTGTTCAAACTAGTAAAGTGTGCTTTTATTACAACTGTTCAGTTCAATATAGATTTTTCTAACTAGTAAAGTCATTTTATTCTAAATGATAATTTTCAAACTTTAGTTAAATATTAGTTTTTTTTTTATCAAGCTAGCAATGTTGCCTTTTCATTTTCTGTTCTAAGATAAAAACACGTACAGTACTGCATATTCTGAGACCGAATTATCTTTCTAGGTCTCACAATGCAACCACCGATCTCATTAACGCAGGCACCGTGATGGATGCGGCTATCAAGAGAGTTTCAACCGGCGCTGGTGGCTCCTCCTCCGACGCTCCTGCCTCATCTGACGTCACGTCCTTGTTCTCTGCTGATACCACCGTCGCTACCGGGTAAATGAAATTTTATTTAATGCTGTCCTTAATGTGTTCAACTGAATCACTTACTAACGCACAATATAGAGTTTTATATTTGTTTCTACCCTGTCATTTTATTCTAAATGATAATTTTCAAACTTTAGTTAGTTTTTTGATCAAGCTGTGCGAAGTAAATGTAATTTTATTTAATGGCGTCCTTAAGGTGCTCAACTGAACGGTTTACTAACGTTCAATATAGATTTTTATATTTCTTTATACCCTGTCATTTTTATTCTAAATGATAATTTTCAAACTTTAGTTACTTAGTTTTTTTGATCAAGTTAGCAAACTGAAGCATATTGGTTTTTCATTTTCTGTTTTAAGATAAAAAAACATGTAAAGTACTGCATATTCTGAGACTAAATTATCTATCCAGGTCTATCCCTTCCACTGGTGCCGGACCCTCCAGCGTTTGTGTTCCCGTCTCCTCCGACATAAGGACACCATTCACTATCGCCGCTGGTACCTCCACCGCTACCAGGTAAATGTAATTTTATTTAATGTTGCCCTTAAGGCGCTCAACTGAACCACATACTAACGTTCAATATAGAGTTTTATATTTGTTTCTGTTTTTCTAACTAGTAAAGTCATTTTATTCTAAATAATAATTTTCAAACGTTAGTTAGATTTTTGCTCAAGTGTGCTTTTATTACAACTGTTCAGTTCAATGTATTTGTTTCTACCCTGTCATTTTTATTCTAAATGATAATTTTCAAACTTTAGTTAGATTTTTTGATCAAGTTAGCAAACTGAAGCATATTGGTTTTTCATTTTCTGTTCTAAGATAAAAAAAAAAACATGTAAAGTACTGCATATTCTGAAAAATAAATTATCTCTCTAGGCCCGCATTCTCCAACGTTCCTGTCAGTGGATTCTCCAACGTTCCTGTCAGCTGTACAGAGTCTCCCCACTTCACAGTGTCGCATACTCGGCGGTACAACTCGACAAAATTCAAGACAGAATTCGTCTCTACAAGTGTGCGACTTGGAGGTATGGAGAATGTGGAACCTTATAATTTCCTCCCGGTCCTACACGACCTACATGAGAAAATGTTGGCTGAAGTCGTCCCCACAGGGGAGTATAGTAATGTTCGACTATGTTTACGCTCCCGGGATTTGAAAAAACCCGTCAACTTGGCTCTAATTCGGCGTAATGCCCTGACGGGGGAGAGATTCATGGCTGCACTAGACAAAGTAGTGCAGTCGAATGAGTCTCTCGGTCCCGGGAGCGAGCTGGAGTTTGACTTTGTCTGTGCCGACCTCGACCGGGTCGGCAGCGGTGGAGGTATTGGGAGACGTGCAGGACCTGAGAAGCGCTGCCTCGTGGATGTCCAGTCTTTCATCCACAATAAAAGAGCAGTTTTGAGAATCGTAAATAATGACAACATCTGTCTAGCAAGAGCTCTCGTCGTCGCACGAGAGCTTTGCTTAAAAAATAAAGGGTTGGCAAACAACTACACCAAAATTGCCTGTTACCGCTACCCTTTACAACGCCAGGAAGCCCACCAACTCCATCAGGACACCGGCATACCCGAGGGTCCTTGTGGACTCCCGGAAGTCCATCTCTTTCAAGCTCACCTGACACAGTTCAGGATTATAGTGTATTCTGCTGACGACGCCTTTCTCCCCATCTTCATTGGTCCCGAAGGTGGGGGACAACATTTATTTATTGTTTAGTGCAGGGCATTACGACGTGATTACTAAACCATCAGGGTTTTTCGGGGTTAGGCAGTTCTGCCATAAGTTTCTAAAGGGGTTAAATACAGAGGGCCACGTTTGCAAGGGAACCTGCAACAGGTGCCTGTCAGTCGATGTGCTTCATACAGGGGAGCTGTTGCTTTGCACGGTGTGCTGTGTGTATTTGCGCGGGGCTGAATGCTTTCAGGCGCACCTGCTGAAGGCATGTCAGACACTGCGTCGCTGTGTTAAGTGCATTAGCATTTACGATCCCCTGAAAAAGCACGTTTGCAAGGCTGACACCTTAAAATTCGTCGAGCCCTGCAAAATTGACCCTGTCGGTCAGACTTACCTCTACTTTGACGTAGAGACTGTGCAGTGTGCCGACGGGTTGCTAAAACCGATACTATGTGTGGTCACATACCAAGTGGACGACGAGTGGGTCTATGCTTCATTCCCGGAAACGGACGCCTTTATGGATTGGATTCTGGCTGAAGAACGTCCTGGGGTTCAACGATTCAAGGACGCCACAGTCCTCGCACATAATCTGAAAGGCTTTGACGGCATGTTCATCATTAGTTACCTGTACAGAAAATTTTTAAAACTGGATCTCGTGTTCGATGGATCCAAGATTTTAGGCATCTTTTTACCTGGCCTTAAAATAAGGTTCATTGACACGTTATCCTTTATTCAGGCTCCTCTTCGATCATTCACGAAGACCTTCAACTTGGAGACGGTGAAAGGCTTTTTCCCCTTTAAATTCGTGAAGGAGGAAAATCTACAATATGCAGGACCCATCCCTGATCGGCTTTTTTTCCAGCCGGAAGACATGGAGCCTGAAACTCTGTCAGCATTCAACGAGTGGTATGCCGCAGCAAGCCTTGAACCCTGGGATTTTCAACAGCAGCTTCTGTATTACTGCAAGGCAGATACAGAGTTGTTGCAGCGAGGCGCCCAAGCTTTCCGTGAGGAATTTTTAAATCTCACAGGCGTAGACCCATTTGCACGTGACCTGACTATTGCCGGTGCTTGTCTTTGAATTTTCCGTGGGAAGTTTCTGCAAAAGAATACCCTCGATGTGTGTCCCGCCCAAGGGTATTCGGCAAGTAACGACTGGCAGTCCTTGAAAGCTCTCGCATGGTTAGAGTATGAGGCTTCCAAGGACAATATCGTAATTCAAACTGCGCGATCACCCGGAGGTGAGTATAAGATAGGGCAGTACAAATTAGATGGCGTGTGCCACAGTACCCGTTGTTATTACGAATTTTTAGGGTGTTACTATCATCACTTCTTGAAATGTTTCAACCCTGAAAAAATAGATCAGCGCACGAGAAAGCCATTTGGTCTGCTAAACACCCAGACCATGGATCGTCTTGAGACCTTGAAAGTGCTGATGAACGGGTACACATGCAAAATTATATGGGAGCACGAATTCGACGAGTTGATGCGCAAAAACCCACCCGTTGCATTAATTTATAAATCCGTCGAGCCTATCAGGCGTATAGGGGCCCGTGACTACCTCTACGGAGGGCGCGTGGAGGTGTTTTCCATCTTTGCATCGGCGGACCTATGATGTAGCCTTAACTACGTTGATTACAACAGCCTGTACCCTTATGTTTGCAAGAAGGCTCCATTCGGTAAAGGTCACCCGGTTCGGATCACCTCCGATTTCGCCACGGACCTCGACCACTATTTTGGCATTGCACACGCCACACTGTTACCCCCCGACGATTTGTTCATCCCTGTACTGCCCTACAGGTGTAATGGGAAGCTGCTTTTCCCCCTTTGCAGGATCTGTGCGGATGGTCAGCTGGCACCCCCTTGTCAGCACACCGTGAACCAGCGCGCATTGACAGGATCTTGGCCAACGTTCGAAATTTACGCTGCGATGCGTGCTGGATATAAACTTCTTCAGTTCCATGATATATGGCATTTCAATACCATCCTGCAATACGATCCCACAACAAAAAAGGGAGGTGTCTATGCTGGGTACATAGATACTTTTCTGGGGCTGAAGCAGCGCTACTCCGGGTTTCCCCCTGACGTGCAGACCGAGGAGCAAAAGGAAGCCTTCTGTGAGGCCTTCTTCCAGGCGGAGGGGGTTCGGATCCTCCCCTCGGAAGTTGAAAAAAATAACCTTAAGCGTACACTTTCCAAGGTCTCGCTTAATTCGTCATGGGGGAAGCATGCGCAGAACATGAGTCGAACCCAGACGACCATTGTGAGTTGTCCTGTCAAGTACATGGAGCTCTTGACGGATGCATCGCTAGTCATCACCGACGTCGCTGTTATCAGTGATCAGGCCGTGCTTGTCACGCACAAGCCGGCGGAGTCTGCCACTCCAGCGAACACCCATGGAAGCCTGATTCTCGCCGCAATGGTGACGAGTCACGCCAGACTAAAACTGTACGAGCTTCTATCAAAATTAGACAGTCGTGCAATGTATTCTGACACGGATTCAGTAATTTATACAACGTCTCCTCGTGACACCTACACACCACCACAACATCCCTTTCTCGGAGGTCTCGTAGATGAAATTTCTTCAAAGTACGGCTCCGGTGTACACATCACTGACTATGTCAGCGCCGGAGCCAAAAGTTATGCCCTTCGGCTGAGCAACGGGGATGAAATTCTTCGCGCCAAGGGCATATCACTCACGAAGAAAAACCGGTGCACATACAATTTTGAACTACTGAAATCCATGGTGCTAGGGAACTCCCCAACCAGTGAGACCTTCGAAGTCCCTTTCAATGTAATTCGTAATAAAGTGGATGGGTCACTTACGAATAAGCCCATGGTGAAAAAGTTTAAGGCTAACCTCGATAAGCGGTATCTCAGCCCGGGTTCGACTCTCACTGTACCTTATGGTTACAATGACCTGGGCCTGGATACCCTTATCCAACTCATGGATGAGTAAATGTACAGTTTTCAACTTATTTATTTCATATTACACCTTTATTTATTTCATTGTACAGTTTTCAACTTATTTATTTCATATTACACCTTTATTTATTTTATATTACACCTTTATTTCATTGTACAGTTTTCAACTTATTTATTTCATATTACACCTTTATTTCATTGTACAGTTTTCAACTTATTTATACATCTTTATTTATTATTTCACTGCACGCCTTTTATTTCAGTTTCCTTAATGGATCTTAATCATTATTTCAGTGTCCTTAATGGACCTTTTTTAAATTATTTCAGTATCCTTAACGGATCTTAAATATTTCAATGTTCCTACTTTAATTATTTCAGTGTCCTTAGGGGACCTTTTTTAAATTATTTCAGTGTCCTTAGTGGACTTTAAATATTTCAATGTTCCTACTTTAATTATTTCAGTGTCCTTAGGGGACTTTAATTATTATTATTTCAGTGTCCTTAGTGGACTTTAATCACGCGTAATGCCCTCGCACTCGGCGTCGTCAGCAGTTTTTGAAGCTTGTATTTTTGAAACCTACAATATGTTACTGTCCAGCATTGGATATGTGAAACCAACAGTGGATATGTCATGTGAAACCAACAGTGACTATGTCATGTGAAAGCAACAGTGGATCTGTCATGTAAATTTTTTAATAAAAAAGGTTTCAAAAAATCCGTCTCTTTATTTCTCAGAACTGGAAGACACTATGGTGGGAGAAAGCAAGAGGTAACTTTGTTTTTCAGGTGCTCCGTAAGTCTTATCAGTGATCTGCACAATGCGATCGCCAAGTCTCGCTGCTGCAGCAGCATTCTCATTTCCCCGACACTAACGCCCTCTGCTGTACTCCCGAGTGTAGCAGCACTCGTACAACCGCGCCCAGTCATGCAGATCACTTCCGGATGTCAAGCATTGAATGAACTATCAGTGTGAAAACATTGAATGGGAAGAGACGTAAAAATGGCAAAAGGCAAATTATCAGTTTTACTTTCTTTTATTGGATACAGATTTTTAATACATGGTTTTGAACACAAGTCTTCAAGCACACAAGTCTTGGAAAGTTTTTTTTTTTAACAGATATTTTCAATACGCCGTCCACTCGGATAATTTTCTTTTCTTACGTCGGATGGGAACAGCAATGTCTTTTGGGGGCCGCTCTTCAGCTATATGATTTCTGGGAATGTTGACTTTTACTTCCTGTGGAGTGTCAAGCTGTTTTGAGAATAACAAATAATTTTTCAAAGCAGTCAGATACTTTTCAGTCTTATCGTCAGCATCACCAGACTCTAATATTTTCTTCATCTCTGAGTCTAAATCACACACTTTTTTTCTTATGTTTCTCCTCTGCACTGCTTTCACTGAAATCATTTTTTTCTAAATAACGAGACCAGTAGGGGGAGGGCAGCAGTCAATAGTGGTATAATGAACCCTGAACCACGCTGCAGGAGATGCTTCTTGTGGCGTAAAGATGCACGTTTGGACGCTAGACTCCTTATGACCGTCTTGTGCTGGCGTAAATTCTTTAATACTCGATGGGAGACAGGTATATTGCCTTTTAAGAAATTGGAACACACTTCACATAGAGCATACATCTGGGGGTCGGAGATGTGCTTCATCAGAGCTACACACTGCTTTCCTCCTAGCTTTGGCAAGCACTGAAGGAACGGGCCTTGAGATTTAACTTTCATTTGGAACGTAAAGTATTTCGGGTTCTTCTGATGGAAGAATCTTTGCACGGAGCCTTTCAGTATCTAACGTTCTGGGATGAAGGTCAACACACAAATAGCCACAGGTTGCTTGTGTAGCTAACCTATAAGCATCCGTCAGGAGTTTAGATTGATGAGGGTATACTTGTCTCGCCAGGTGAGTTATTTGTGAAGCATCCCGACAGTTGCGAAATAAAAACATGTAGTGAGCATTGAGTGATATAGTCCTCGAATGTCTTCCCTTTAAAAACAGATTTTGTAATATCAGGACAATCGTGATATTTTTATGATGACCACCACGAATAAACAATTGTGATATGCGTTCGCTAGCTATAGACTGTTCCATCAAGTCATCCAGTACCAGAAGTGTAGGTCTGAGGGGATCAAATTCCAGATCCGTATGTAGTCCTTCATAAAATTCCACCGTTTTCTTGAAGGGTTCAAAGGCAGGCTGCCACTCCCCGTAGCAGTAAACGACACGTTGGGGTGGGGGTTCGAATACTTGAGCTGCTTCTCTGATGAGTTTCAGAGTGAAAGTCGTCTTTCCACACTGTGAAGGAGCAGCAATTATAATATTCGAAGGAGTTCGGAGAGCCATCGCAGTCGTTAAAGTCTACTCGACACGTGTAATCACGATGCAGTACTGTGGGGAGAGTCGAACCACACGCTCTTTTAAACAGGAAATACAGACAGTGAGCACCGCAAGTGTCTCCCAGGGGGTTCTGCAGAGGTATTGAAGGGTGTAAGACGTGACGTATGCCTAGTCGACTGTAGTATTCTTGCATGGCGACATCGGGACTCGTACCTAGGGGGTCAAAGTGATCCACGTGCATTCCTTTCTTGTAAACTGCTATCCAGTGGGCTCCAGGCATGGAGGACGGATCGGTATTGTAGATAAACAAGGCTTCTGATTGGTTGATTCTGCTAGGTAGTCTGTCACGGGGGAACACTCCGAGACTTGTGGGTAACATCGAAAGGATGGATTCTAGCTGATAGGTATTCATGAGCTGTAGTCAAACAGGACTTTACGATCCAATGGGATTTCCAGCAAATTCTGATATTCGGCATACAGGATCACAGTGACCGATGCGGATAGCGGCTTGGCAAACTTTAATTCGACTCTCACACTCCCACTCTTTATTAAAGAAAACACTTGATTGCATTCACGTTGCTCGGGGGTCAATTGGAATCCGAACAATGTAAAACCTTCTCCATAAGCTTTTCGCGATAAGTTAATACCACTATCGGATTTCCAGGCATCCACAGCTTCCAATAATCCTTGGTAACAGCGGAGATAGCGCCCATTTGCAAAGTCGGGGGTGTAGGACTGATGATCACTGTCAATGTGAAGACTGATGTAGTTTAAGTCGAAATGTTGGAAGTTGAAGGGATTTTTTTCGTACGATCCATTCAGGCTGGTGCTTTCCACCATACCCAGTACCAGGCGTACGGGGAGCTGACATAGAAATAAATTGTCACGGTTCACACTCGTTAGTCCCGAAGCGATGGAAAACATACGTAAATCCGTTCTTCGCAGAGGGTACTTGGCACTCTCTGAACCCAGCAGGTGAGCGTGTGCGAGGATGACACCCGAAGTGGGTTTGACTTTACGCACGAAAAATTCGGCTTCGTATAGCTGTACTTTGTAAGAGGGGTCCGCTTCACCTGTCACGAGACAGAATTCGGGTTTGGATCTCAATAAACGCAGTCTCAGATCGACTTGATTGAGCAGGTAACGATCTTGATTAAACAGGTCGGCGTGGATCCACGAGATGAGCTCGATACCTGTTGGTTTGACGTAGCCCTTGGGCTGATGCCATCCCTCGTTTTCCCCACTGGTCAGTTCCATTTTACTGGGGGTGTCGAGGTACCAGAGCGAGGTGCCGAGCTGGCTTCGTGTGACATCGGTACCGTAATTCAATAGAGTCTCCAGGTATGCCCTGTAGGGGTACAGGGTGTGAGAAGCACTCACTAGGTGATCATTGAGGAAGACGTCTACCTGGCTGAAGAGGGCATGGAAGAAATGATTGCAAGGAGCAATCACTTCCGACGGTGCTGTACCATCGGATTTTACAATTTTCAAGACGAGACGTAGGTGACATCGGGATAGATCAATGTAATCGTCTGTTCCTTTCACGATGAATTCAAGTGGAGCATTACCTTCCAAGGAAGCCACAGGTAAATAATTGACATAGCAGCCTCTTTCTAATTGTGAGACTGTGGGAGGGATCAGAAACAGGTCCAGTTCTGAATTGGCACAGTCGGCAGAATCAGCGGGAATTTTCTGAATGCTCATGATGAAAACACGTCCTGCACAGTACAGTGTCTCTTCACTTTATGAACCTTGGGATGCTGACGGCGGCGTTTTATTCCTTTCCCTCCCTGCAGCTTTGAACTAGCACATTGTAATAGGTCGGCGTCCACTTCACGGAGTCCCGCTTTGGCTGCAGATTTGAAATTTTGCCCCTGGGACATCTCTGAAACGAACCGTAGCCCACCCTTACGTAGGGTGGACAGTGCAGGTCGTACGAGAGGGCTGATGAAACGTCCAATAGTGGCAAAGATGCTTCCTAGCCCATCGCCTCTCTGATAACGAGGACCACGGAACACACCCTTCCTCGTTTGGCTCTTCTAGTAGCTCACGTAGGCGTCTGCAGAAGGGGGAACGAATTTAACCCTCATGACGGAAATGTAACTTGACTAAAACTTTACCGAATTTAAAATGCAGAGGTTCTCCGGTGTCAGTACGAAGGAAGATTCTCACACTCTCGAAACTGTTCCTTGCAAGAGGGTAGTAATCAGGTTGCTGATACACTGCAACAATGGCTTCGTTATTACTGGTTCTGACAGCGGGGTTCACGACATGCAACAGTTCGCCGTGAGTATCACCTAACAACTGAGGCGCAATCAGGTCTGAATACAAATAAATACCATACATTCCTCTGTTCATATCGATGGGATAGTCACCCTGGACTTTATTCAGTAGTATATCTAATTTAGTGATTCCTAGCATGTCTCCTAATCCGGGGTTCGATCGAGGAAATTTAATGTAATGCGACTTGTCTGTATCCATCAATATGGTGTGATCTGCCTGTTGCTTGAAACGGTAAGCTTTTCTCAGCCTGTAGGGTAACATCTGGTTCATTGCATCGAATAATGATTCGGCTGTTTCGTATCGTCCGTGGGGTACCTTTCGTTCTTGGAAACTACCTGGGGGTATCACGTAGAAATAACATTCGTCATCTATGTCGAACGTTGGTGTATTGCAAAGTTTGCTGGCAAATCGTTGGTGGAAGGGTTTGTCAACTTCACCCTCCCCGATACACAGAAGTTTACCGAAATTCGTTTTAGGAAACATCAAACCGTATCCCTCACTCGGTTTGAATACCCAGTAACCGCTGTTATAGGAAACTATTATTTCTTTTGGGAGTTGGGTGGTGAGGAGAGACAACAGTTCCATTCGAGTTATTTTACCCGGTTTAAGTTTGATTTTCCTGTATTCTTCAGTGGGAGCGTAATATTCATACGTGTCATTAGAACCGTCCACATTGTACCAGCTCATGGGTAAGTGAACTTCTGCTAGTCCCACTTTACATTTTCCACTCAGTCTTAGGGGTTGTGCTAGACGAACCGTGAAATCAGTCTGCGAATTGTTTGGGTAAATATTCTGACTAGCCGTGGAGGGTACGGTCAGGTAGAAACTATCCATTTTTAGGGATCCAGGAAGGTTTGGGATAACCACGAAATTTGACCAGTGCCTTGTGACCTTTACGCTCGATTATTTTCTCGACAGTGTAAAGTTCGGGTTCTGTCACTTTTTGAAGTTCCGATTTATAGAATGCACCTTTCAACACTTCTCCCTCGGAATCCCGTATGACGTACACAGGGGGTTGTCGCTGTAACACCTTGTCGACTATAAATATTTCTTCGGTCCACAAATGCGTTCCTGCCTTCTTGAAGGGTACTTTTACACTGGCTAGTCGAACTGTGTCCCCCAATTTAAATGCTGGTTTTTCTTTTACTACGGTCGGATTGCGATAGAGTCGAACCCACACAACGTCTTCATTGCGTAAGGTCACGTCCTTGGGAGCCATATCGTGTGCACTGTGAACGGTGGCATTGTATCCCCGTACAATGCGCGGTAGCACGTCCAGGTAGCGGTAGGTGTTATTGCGTGTATAATATCTCCCCAGTCTCTCGCGTAGGGTACGATTCCATCTCTCCACCAAAGCTGCTTTTTTGTCAGAGTAGGTGGCAAAGAACCGAATACCTTTCTTTTTCAGGAATTTCTGGAACACTCTGTTGGTAAATTCCGTACCCTGATCCGTATTTAAATTCATTGGAGACCGACTCTTGGAAAGGATTTTTTTGAAAGCCAATACCATTTCTTTCCCTGTTTTAGCCTTCATGGCAACCGCCCACCCGTACCTCGAGAACACATCGATGACTGTTAATATGTAGCGATACCCGTCATTGAAGCGCGTTAGATTTTTCACCACCATGAGATCAGCTTGCCATTGTTCGTCTAACCCTGTGACGTAAACTTTGTTACGGGGGAACTTTCTGCGAACAGGTTTATGTAGCGTGTAGGCAGGTTGCTTTTCTAACCATTCACGGACGAGTTTGAGTGGCAGTCCCGTATTCTCAGCTAACTTTTTTACACTACCGAAACCTCTTTCGGGGTCGAAATAATTGGACTCCAAAGTTTTGTTTTCTGCTGCACCCAGGCGTCGTACCCCACCAGGTTTTGCCATTGATGTAGCGAAAGAGTAACACCTGTCACTGTAGGAACGTCACCTATAAACTCTCTGATGTCAACTGTTAAGTTACACACACGAATTTTGTATTCGTCGTCTAAGGCTTTTGACTCTCCACACTGAATATTTTTACTAGGAGCTACAATTTCTAATACAAGTACTGCTATCGTTAACACTGTCACGATTACACTACCCACACTAGCTAACACCTTCTTTCTCCTATCCATACCAAGACTAAAATGACATTGGATGAAAAGACAGACACATTATATAAGGTTACAATTATTTATTTAATTTATACATTTCATTTTTTGCCTCGTCGACAATAGCGTTATATTTTAGAGTGCAAACAAAACCAGAATCTACAAAATTCAACAGACCTCGTTTCCAGGCAGTATCCACAAATACCTGTGCTAAGGCATTAATGTCCAAGTCACCAGACCACCCTACGATGGTCGGTATTTTTTCTTCGGGTTGCAGTCCATCTAACGGTATCACACGCATAAGTTCGTGCTGAAAAATATTCACCAGCAGCGGGTAAACACAATCGGGACCGTCGAAAACAGGACCCAGTAGGAAAGGACGAATGGATTGTGAATGTTCCATAATGGCTGTACGGAGTTGGTGATCTTTGGGGGTCCCGCACACACTATGCACAATGCGCATCACTTCGTCTACGTGGATAGCCAGTGTGAACCACTGCGAAGCATTCAGTGTTATACAACGTCTCACAACACGGAACTGTAGAGTTCTTTGGTCTGCTGATTCTTTGATGAAGTCGACACAACGTTCACCATCCACAGTTCGATACATGTAGACACGTAAACCATGTGTCATGTACCATGTCTGTTGATCGGGGCCGATTTTCACTTGATCCTCTATGTGGTTGACCGTGGCACACAAAGCCTCCCATTCAGGTATGGAGAGGTTAACCCCTGCAGGTGTAGGGTAGACGAGTTCACCATTTTCATATTTCTTGTAGCGGCGTACGTGCACGGAAAACTTATTTTTGAACAGTGTAGGTACAACGTAAACATCTTCACCGAGACACCACACATCTGGATTGCTAGGCTGCACGTGAACAATGTGGCACACAGCGCTTGCTCCCTATTTAACTAGAGAACCACACCACCTGGGACGACCAATCAGGAACGATCTGATAAGCAAGTGTTTGTTGGGACATGTTCTCGACGACGATCGATCTATCCGAAGAAAGCAGCTGTTTCGGCTAAAGAGCAGTGGACGTCCTCTCCGGTGTGATATCCGCACTCGAACTCGGAAACTTTTGGGAGATCACAATATTTGGGGCAGCCGTAAAGTTCGAGATTAACACTGGGCAGATTTAATTGTTCCAAGAGATTTCTTTCCACAGTACCTCCTTTGTAAACCACCACAGTAGCTTCTTCAGTACGTGCAAGTTTGTAAGCATATTTCACGATGTTAGGAACGTGATCTAACGACCACACCTTTTCATGAGGCAGAGGACGAAAGGGTAGGCCTAGCACATGTTTAGATACGTAGCTGACTGTCCTTCTGTCTTTTACTGACAAAGGCTGGTGATGCCGAAGATTGAAACGGTAGATACCACATTTCCCATTCAGAGTTGCATATCCAAGTTCGCGCACTAGGAAACGACCATTTACACGGAAACCGTCGAGATCTAGAACCATACAGATGTTTTGCATGGTTGCACTAGTTCGAGTATCTGGAGACAAAAACACTTGACGTCTTCACACAGGCTACAGATGTCTCTGTCGTTTACATCTCAGAGCCTGAACGACGTTCTGCGGTAATCCTGGGGGCCAGGTTTCGGGCGGCTTCATCACCAGAGGTCCACGTAGTCTTGTAGGTGGTGGCGGCGTAGTGTCCTCCATGACAACAGCCCGTAGCATCGGACCACCAATCCCAGGTCGCGGCAATATCTTAATAGTGACGGCCGGAGGTGGTGGTGGCGGTGGAGGAGGTGACACAATCGCAGGTCGACGTAGCAATCGACGAATACGCATTCGAAAGTGCTGTGGATCGCTCTCGTAGCCGGACCTGCATCACTCGTCCAATTATGACCAAAACCCAAGTTGTCGTCGTCGTCCATAACGTGTGGCTCAGAATAAATGTCAAACCTTTTTCCGCGGTTATATACATCCAGAACCGTGACCTTGGGGGCTTTTCAAGGTCGTTGGAAAATTACGAGACAATTTCCGGTCGTTTGTGACATAGGGGTCAATATCCGGTCGATTGCGACATAGAGGTCAAATTTCAGAAGGCAGCGTGGCCCAGCACAGGTTAATTTCCGGTCGATTGCGACATAGGGGGTCCAAGTCAAGAAGGCAACGTGGACGATTGCGACATAGGGGGGAAAGCACTGTGCAATCGTATGGTGGCAATAAACTACTGACACTGCAGTCAAAAGTATCTTACATTTGCGTCTATGGGAGCTTTCATTCTTCTTAAGGTACCCGTGGACAGCCAGTAGAAGACAAGTGAAAGGTCATCCAGCGTGTTCTTTAGGTTGGGTCCAAATTGTATGAATCTCCTGCTTCACATCCGACGGATGACAGTTTTTCCAAGTCCATAGAAGTTCTCTATCTCACGGTTTTTCAAAGTATTCTACTGCAGCCACCACTTTTCCATTCAAAATGTCAGTCGGCCAAGAAATCTTTTCAAAACGTTGCAGCACATTATTTTTTTACTTTGAAATTTCTTACTCAAGTACAATAATAAAGATTTATTTTTCCAAATACATAAATGAATAAGAGATCGACTGAACTGAAATTGAAGCAATTTATTTTTTTCCAATGTCGATATCCATATTATTTTCATTTTATAAGCTTAGTCATTCCTAATTTCTAAAACCTCAGTGAAAACAAATCTAATTATATTAAATAACAAATAAACTGTATGAAATGTATTAACCCTGAAATTTTGTTTCATATTTAGTGTCTCTGCATTGCCATTCTGGATTTTTAAATATCTAAGGGTCCCTGAAAATCTTATTCTTTTTTGGGGGCTCCACCAAGAAAAAGTTTGAAAAAGCCTACCCTACCTTCCAGACAGCAGAACGGGAATCAGCTGAGAAAATTCTTAATGAAGGCATTGTTCAGACTTGTACCTAAGAGCACCATGTACAGACTGAGTTAATTCCTCCTATTTCGGAGAGGAGGGATCTGATGCTGTAAAAAAATATTAATGAAAATAGACTGGAAAAAAACAATTAATATTTCGCTTTAGAACTAGTGGTGGTCCCAAGAGGAGAAGTATCCACCTCCAAAGGAAACAACAACGAGCTAGAGTGAACCATTACACAATTCCATTTAGTTCTGGTTTTGAGAGTTGCTAACATCTCCGCTTTCCCCCCTCTCGGTTTAGAACAAGGGTTCTAAACCGAGAGTTAACACAGCAGTCCATCCTTCCAGACACCATCAAAAGCCCTCTGCAAATCTAGAAAGACAGCTACAAAGGGTGTTTTGAAGGCCAGGCAAGACTGGGCATCCATAACAAGAACTATGATATATCTTTGGGCTTCTGTGTTGGCGAAATCCTGTTGATTTTCCATTCAAAATGTCATTGGATTCTCTTAACCAGGTTAAACTATGTTTGATAAATTTTTTCATAATTTTTAGCATACATGATGATAATGATATAGGTCTGTATGCACTAAGGTTTTCAGGATTTTTATTTTGCTTTTTAATTGAAATAGTACATTTGTCCAGCTGTGGGGCTAATGATGTGAAGTCCAGATATTGTTTAGCATTTTGAGGTTTTCTTTGTTCTCCATGCCCAACATTTTGATAATTTTATTTATCATATCGTGTCCTGGCCTAGTTTTATTTTTGTTTTTAATAACATTTTTGAGTTCACAAAGGAGAATATGTCATCAGTTATTCAGAGCGTCATAGGGATTTTTTCAAAAATTTCCTTTATAATAAAACCAATTCTCTTGTCTTCTGAGAAGTTATCACAGTTCTCTGTGGAGAAAAATATGATATACAAATTTATTAGCCAATATTAAGGGATCTTCTTTTAGTTGCAGAGATTTTTTTCTCTAACTCGTTATAAGGGTCAGCATTTTTTTTTATTATTAAAAAACTTCGAAATTTTTGTGGTGGTGTATATTCACGCTTGATACAAATGACTTCCATTTATTTCTGCAATTTTTCTCTACTTTTCAATAATATGGGCAATGTTACAGGGTCTTGTAGCACTTTGTTGGAATCTTCTTTAAATAGTTATCAGCCTATTGACGTCAATGGTTACTTGTTTATTAGTATTTTTATCGATATGTTTTGTTGTATTTTTCTTGATACTGTTTGGATGTTTTTCCAAAGTTATCGTATTTATTTTCCTGGTTTTCATTTCTATTTCTTAGCTCAGTGTTGAAAGTTTCCAATTGATTTTGCTGTATTTTTCTTGTATAGTTTTATCAAATGGTAACTCGATTAGAATGGGGAAGTGATCACTCCCAATTGTACGTGAGAGAATATTCCATGTAAACGTGTTGAAGATTTCATCTGAACAAATAGTCAGAACAATAACAGAGCCAATTGTTCTTGGATTACGTTAGATTGAAGACCCATCATTAAGTAAATGGAAAGGATGATATATTAATTACTCCATTGTTTCACCACTTTCTGGCAAATTTTGTTAGACCCCATACCCTGCTGTGTGCGTTAAAATCACCACACAGCAGAATAGGGGGACTCTGGTTTATAAGGTCCAATATGGTTTTGGTAGTTATGGGATATCCAGAATTATAGAGATTAATAATAGTAAATTCTTTTTTACAGATTCTGATCTGGACAGCAATTACGTTAAACAATCGATAATCGAGTGCCAAGTTAATTTTTCTTTGTGAAATATTGTGATTAATAAGAAGTGCCACCCCTCCTGCAATTGCCCTGTGACACTGCTCATAGGGAACAGGTTTTTTCATTTTAATGGGTTGCACTGTTCTAGTTTCGTAAAGGGCAGAGATCTGAATTTGTATTTTTCAGCCAAGAAAATAATATCTGGAAACATGCAAAGTTTTCCAGTTCACTGATTCATATGTTGTCTATTTTCCATTGTGCTGATTATATTGGATTTCTAGGATAAGTTGCATTATGTTTCCAATATTGATGTATTTTTTAATAAGGTCCATTATGATGGAGACAAGGATGCTGATGAGTTGGTTGTAATTAAGGGCTCGGTGTTGAAAGTTTTCCAATTGATTTTGCTGTATTTTTCTTGTATAGTTTTATCATATGGTAACTCAATTAGAATGGGGAAGTGTTCATTCCCAATTGCAATATTTGGGAGAGTGTTCCATGTAAACGAGTTGGAGATTTCCTCTGAACAAATAGTCAGATCAAATCCTGTATTTTATTAGCATATGGAATTATTTCACCATTTTGTAAGGTCTCAATGTAAAGACCCTCGATAGTTGAGTGATGCCATCCGATGATCCACTATACAGGAAAGTACTACATCTGTTGCATAGAACCACATGTCACATTCATGTGCTGATCGACACAAAAAAGAGAACTGCCATTAATGCTGTGAAGCAGCGGAAGGAACCTTTCGAAAAGATCTGCGTTATGCAAAAGTTATCTAATTCTGTCAGTTCATTCATATCACGAATGTGGAAATTTTCGAATTTTGAGCTGTGCCAAGGAATTATTTCCATTTAGATTTGGTAGCAACATGGTCTGAATTTATACTCTAACTCTACAAATAAATTGTGCCGAGAGTCCACCGTTTTTGAAGAGGGAATTTCGAACATTTTATAAATTAAATAGAATGATTAACGCTACCATAAAATTAAATCATCATCATCATCCTCAAACAGCCATGGGCTACGGAGGCCCAACCAGACCGTGATATTTAGTTCTCCAAGCAAGTCTATCCTGAGCTACATCTACTGCATCTGGCCAATGCACAACAATTCTAATAAGGTCATGTTTGACATTGTCTGCCCACCACATCCTAGGTCTACCCCTTCTTTCTGAGGCCTTTAGGAACACTGTTCATAATCCTATTCGCCAATCTATAATTATTCATACGGGCAACATGGCCAAACCAACGGAGTCTCTCTCTGCAAAATATGCTGCTTAAAGGAGGTTGCAAATTCCTTTGCCTAACCTCATCATTAGTTACAAAGTTGAACCACCTAATACCCAAGATACTGCATAAGCATCTGCAATCAAAAGCATCTAGTTTCCTGTTATCTTGTTTACAAAGTGTCCAAGTTTCACTGCCATAACTAACCCTAGAAAGAACCAAACTATTATACAATCTAATTTTAGTCTTTAGGTGTATACGTATATTTCTCCACACTCTCCATAGATTCTTAAAAGTCCCGGCAGCAATCCCTATTCGTCTGATAATCTCATGCCGCACATCACCATTATCTGTTACATAGCTCCCAAGATAATTGAACTGTGACACATACTCAAGACTGCAACCATTCAGATTAACTGAACCAGAACCTGCCTGACCAATTCTCATCACTTTAGTTTTCTCTCTGTTTATAACCAAACCTACTCTACTACCCGTCTCATCAACAGCTCGAATGAAAGAGTTCATCTCATCAACATCATTTGCCAAAAGGGCTAAATCATCAGCATAATCTAAATCAGAAATTTTCGTATCTCCAGTCCATTTAAGGCCAAAATCTTTCCCTTGAAGTGAATTTCGCATAACATAATCAATAACCAAGCTAAAGAGAAAAGGAGACAAAATGCACTCTTGTCGAACACCAGAAGTAATGCTAAACCAATTGCTATAAGACTTACCAACTCTCACACAAGACTCAGTGTTATTATAGAGAGCTTTCGTTATGTTAACTAACTTGTCTGGTATTCCATACGATCTCACAATCAACCCGAATTATGACGATCAATAGAGCCGGAAGCCTTTTTGAAATCAACAAAGCTAGTAACCAAAGGTTTCTGAAACTCTAAACATTTCTCAAGAATCTGCCTAAGTGAAAATATCTGATCCACACATCCCCTATCACTTCTGAATCCACATTGCTCATCATGCAATTGACTGTCAACCAGATTCTTAATTCTATTAAGCACAATCATGGAAAGAACTTTACCTGGAACAGAGAGTAGGCTGATACCCATATAGTTATCACAAGAACTGCGATCACCTTTTTTGAAAATAGGGATAACAATAGCTCTGGTAAAATCCTTAGGAACCATGCCTTTATCATAAAAGATATTCAGAATTTCAGTCATCCAAGTGGTAACCGAAACATTCCCAGCTCTAAGCATTTCCGTAGTAATTTCATCTACCCCTGGGGATTTATGTAGTTTAAGTTTAGAAACAGCCAAAATAACTTCAGATTGTGTTATAGGGCCAACATTAAAGCCACCAATGCATCTATCATCATTGCAAACAATGGGAGTAGAACTAACTACATTGTTTAGAACATCACTGAAATGCTCAGCCCACCTAGCCATGACAGAATCCTCCCCTTCTATAACCTTACCTTGTTTATCCTTCAATCCTTGTATACCTGTCCGTTTTCTACCACACAAAACATTAACTATCTGGTACAGCTCTCTCCTGTTGTGCTGTCTAACTGCTTCCTCAGCTTTGTCAGCCAAGCTATCAAGCCAAAGATTCTTATCAGTAGCTAACTGATCCTTAACACGTTTATTAAGCTCTCTGTAATCCTTTCTATTAGGACTAGTAGGGTATTGATTAAGGACATTCCTGTAGTTCTTTCTTTCCGAAATAAGCTCAAGTGCCTTATAACTCAGATAATTCTGACTCTTCTGCTCCTTTTTTCCTAAAAGAGTACTGTTAGTGTCCAAAAAAGCCTGGTTAAAATGATCCCATTCTTCCTCAACTTCAGTAGTAAGCATACCATGACTGTCATAATGACTAAGTAACCTATCACCGTAAGCTTTGGCTATAACTGGATCTTTCAGAGCTTCATATATTAAAAGTAAATTTTTTAACCCTAGCACACTTTTTAAGTTTAAATTAAAAGACACTTTTAACAAGGTAATGGTCAGATCCAATTCTTATGCAGCCCATTTATCTTGAACCATGTGAACTTATGTATGTTATGCTATTTGTAATAAGTGTTAGTTATTCTGAATCCATTGAGTTTACTTACCTGTAGGAGACGTTGCCCATTGCCATTGGAGCTACCAATACCAAATGGACCTATTACTCCCGCCAAAAGGTCAGAATCAGTACCAACTTTGGCATTGAAGTCACCAAGAACAAGGGTAATATCTCCTTTCTTGACAGAATTCAAAATATCCTGAAGTTGTCCATAAAACCTATCCTTCTCATCCTCATCGGCATCCTCAGTGGGGGCATAACAGCAGATAACATTCAGGTCTTTAACGCTTGTCTGAAATTTTGCTGTAAGAAATCTTTCATTAATGCTCTCATATCCTAGAAGAGTATCACTAGCGTGTCTGCTGAGAAGCAGACCCACGCCTTAGTGATGTTTATTGTCGTCCCTCCCTGAAAAGAGAAATTTAAGATTATTTTTAAGAATCTGACCTTTATCTGTCCATCTAGTGCCTTGCAAGCCGAGAATATCTTAATTATAATGGTGGAATTCTTGTGTGAGGACATCAAGAGAAAAAGCTCTGTGCAGAGTCCTCACATTCCAACTACCTATGGAGAGAAAATGGTTAGTGGGATGTTTAAAGAAACTATATTTATTGAGAGAGGGAATGCCGCCAATATCAAACAGCCCCCTAATCGCAGACATGGAGCAAAGACCCGTTCCCCTAACACTAAAGGCTGAAGCCATCTACACTGGAAGACTTCCTCCAATGTAGAATTTGACGATGCCAATAGAAGCAAAGAGTTCAGGTGCCTGCGATGACCTCTGCTCAGGATTATCCACCAGCTGATAACTCATTGGACAGCTGTTGGGAAAAGGGTGTCGGTCAACCAGCATCTTCTCCAATGTGCATGGATGTGGCTCTCCCATACACGGCTCCACGCCTTTACGTCACATCCGATGGACAGCGGCCTTTTCAAGCCCAACAGTGACCCCTATACACTGTGGGCAGGGTGGGGAATATGGCAGGAAAAAATCTCTTTACTTACCCTGCTGGGACCCAAACCTGAGAATTGAAGGTTACAAACCTGGCACGCTACTGACTGAGCCTCCCCTACTCAGTAATAAAAAACTATTTTGTAGGGTACCTATCTTTGTAGAAATTTCCATTTTGTGTTCATATTGGTAGAGTAAAATAGGTTCATTTACTGTTTCCGCTTGAACTGTGGGGCCATATGATTGTTCATTAGTAGCTGTTATGCTCTCTTACGAATCTATTGGTCAACTGTTCCTCTGTATGGAACGATCTTCTATAACCTGCAGTTTTCAATTATTGTGCGTAAGGAGATTTTGGCCTTAGAGCTTCTGCCCAGTTGATTCTTTCATCCTGCATTAATTTTTCTGACCTTAAGAATTCAATTTCTCAGGACATTTAAGTCCAGTTGACCGAATGTATTCCCTTGCAATTAGGACAGGAAGGGGTACCTGCTATACAATGTTTTGCCAGATGAGATCCTGCACATCTCTTGCATCTGCTGTGATGGTGGCAAGAAACATATAAATGACCATTTGAAGCACATGGGAGAGGGGAGGTTATAAGGTTTGACATAAAATCCGGTCATCCATGACATTGGTAGGGGCTTTCCTAATGATACCACAG
Source organism: Ryuthela nishihirai (assembly GCA_038380435.1). Taxonomy (NCBI): domain Eukaryota; kingdom Metazoa; phylum Arthropoda; class Arachnida; order Araneae; family Heptathelidae; genus Ryuthela; species Ryuthela nishihirai. The sequence continues at coordinate 38,214,165 of JAWZYU010000011.1, read as the reverse complement.
GACAGTGTGAGTGATTTGGTATGTGCCAAGTGACAGGTAAGTCTAATATAGTATTAACATTTTTCAGACCTTTCAAAGTCTTGTAGATGTACGAATTGATTAAAAGATTCATCATCCTCATCCTCAAGCAGCCATTGGCTATGGAGGTCCAACCAGATCACGCAATTCACTTCTCTAAGTATATTTGTCCTGAGACATAACAACTGCATCTGGCCAATGCACAACAATTCTAATAAGGTCATGTTTGACATTGTCTGCCCACCACATCCTAGGTCTACCCCTCTTTCTGCGGCCTTTAGACACACTGTTCATAATCCTATTGGTAAATCTATAATTATCCATACTGACAACATGGCCAAACCAACGGAGTCTCTCTCTCTCTGCACAAAATGCTGCTTAAAGCAGGTTGCTGACTCCTTTGCCTAACCTCATCATTATTTACAAAGTTGAACCACCTAATGCACAAGATACTGCGAAAGCATCTAGAATAAAAAGCATCTAGTTTCCTGTTATCTTGTTTACAAAGCGTCCAGATTTCACTACCATAACTAACCCTAAAAAGAACCAAAGTATTATACAGTCTAATTTTAGCCTTTAAGTGTATACGCCTATTTCTCCACACTTTCCATAGATTCTTAAAAGTCCCGGCAGCAATCCCTATTCGTCTGTTAATCCCATGCCGTACATCACCATTATCTGTTACATAGCTCCCAAGATAATTAAACTGTGACACCTGCTCAAGACTGCAACCATTCAGATTAACTGAATCACAGCCTGCTTGACCATTTTCATCACTTTAGTTTTCTCTCTGTTTATAACCAAACCTACTGTACTACCAGTCTCATCAACAGCTCGAATGAAAGAGTTCATATGATCAGCATCATTTGCCAAAAGGGCTAAATCATCAGCATAATCTAAATCAGAAATTTTCGTATCTCCAGTCCATTTAAGGCCAAAATCTTTCCCTTGAAGTGAATTTTGCATAACATAATCAATAACCAAGCTAAAGAGAAAAGGAGACAAAATGCACCCTTGTCGAACACCAGAAGTAATGCTAAACCAATTGCTACAAGACTTGCCAACTCTCACACATGACTCAGTGTTATTATAGAGAGCTTTCATTATGTTAACTAACTTGTCTGGTATACCATATGATTTCACAATCAACCACAAATTATGACGATCAACAGAGTCGAAAGCCTTTTTGAAATCAACAAAGCTAGCAACCAAAGGTTTCTGAAACTCTAAACATTTCTCAAGGATCTGCCTAAGTGAAAATATCTGATCCACACATCCCCTACCACTTCTGAATCAACATTGCTCATCACGCAATTGCCTGTCAACCAGATTCCTAATTCTATTAAGCACAATCATGGAAAGAACTTTACCTGGAACAGAGAGTAGGCTGATACCCCTATAGTTATCACAAGAACTGCGATCAACTTTTTTGAAAATAGGGATAATAATAGCTCTGGTAAAATCTTTAGGAACCATGCCTTTATCATAAAAGTTATTCAAAATTTCAGTCATCCAAATGATAACTGAAACATTCCCAGCTCTAAGCATTTCCGTAGTAATTTCATCCACCCCTGGGGTTTATGAAGTTTAAGTTTAGAAATAGCCAAACTAACTTCAGATTGTGTTATAGGGCCAACATTAAAGCCAACAATGCATCTATCATCATTGCAAACAATGGGAGTAGAATTAACCACATTGTTTAGAACATCACTGAAATGCTCAGCCCACCTAGCCATGACAGAATCCTCCCCTTCTATAACCTTACCTTGCTTATCCTTCAATCCCTGTATACCTGTTCGTTTTCTACCACACAAAACATTAACTATCTGGTACAGCTCTCTGCTGTTGTGCTGTCTAACTGCTTCCTCAGCTTTGTCAGCCAGGCCATCAAGCCAAAGATTCTTATCAGTAGCTAACTGATCTTTTACACGTTTATTAAGTTCTTTGCAATGCTTTCTATTAGGACTAGTAGGGTACTGATTAAGGACATTCCTGCAGTTCCTTCTTTCTGAAATAAGCTCAAGTGCCTTATCACTTGAATAATTCTGCCTCCTCTGCTCCTTTTTCCCTAAAAGAATACTGTTAGTTTCCAAAAAGGCCTGTTTAAAATGGCCCCCATTCTTCCTCAACTTCAGTAGTAAGCAAACCATGACTCTCATAATGACTAAGTAACCTAACATGGTAAGCTTTAGCTATAACTGGGTCTTTCAGAGCTTCAGTATTAAAGGTAAAATTTTTAACCCTAGCACAACACTTTTTAAGTTGCAAGACACTTTTAACAAGATAATGGTCAGATCCAATTTCAGCTCCCCAATATGACTTGGTATTCATAACAGAACTATCCCATTTGCTGTTAATTAATATATAATCAATCATATTCTTATGCAGCCCATCAGGTGAAACCCATGTGTGCTTATGTATGTCACAGTGTTTGTAATAAGTGTTAGTTATTCTGAAACCATTCAGTTTACTTACCTGTAGGAGACGTTGCCCATTGCCATTTCAGCTCCCAATACCAAAAGGGCCTATCACCCCTCCCCAAAGGTCAGAGTCAGTACTAACTTTGGCATTGAAGTCACCTAAAACAAGGGTAATATCTCCTTGACAGAATTCAAAATATCCTGAAGTTGTCTGTAAAACCTATCCTTCTCATCCTCATCTGCATCTTCAGTGGGGGCATAACAGCAGATCACATTCAAGTCTAATGCTTGTCTGAAAATTTGCTGTAAGAATTGCATTCATATCCTAGAAGAGCATCACTAGCGTGTCTGCTGAGAAGTAGACCTGCATTTTGGAGATGCTTATTATCATCCCTCCCTGAAAAGAGAAATTTAAATTAACTTTTGAGGATTTGACCTTTATCTGTCCATCTGGTCTCTTGTAAGCCTAGAATATCTAAATGATAACGGTGGAATTCTTGTGTGCGACATCAAGAGAATGAGCTCTATGCAGAGTCCTCACATTCCAACTACCTATACAGAGAAAATGGTTAGTGGTAATTTAAAGGAACTATGTATATTGAACGAGGAAATGCCGTCAATATCAAACAGCCCCTATTCGCAGCTATGGGACAAACACCCATTGCCCCAAAACTAAAGGCTGAAGCCATCTACACTGGAAGACTTCCTCCAAAGTAGAATTTGACGATGCCCATAGAAGCAAAGGTGCCTGCGATGACATCTGCTTAGGATTATTCATCAGCTGTTAAACTTATCATGCGAATCTATTCACTTGGGGCTGTCAATCCACAAACAAACAGAAAACACAGCGGAAGATTATCTCTCCACAAAAGCTCACCAGTGAAGCAAATTCAGGATCCATAATCAAGCTGAGTCTTAATCCAGTCCAGTAAGTTTATATGATCAGCACCAGAACCCTGTGTGGTTGACCAATCCTCAGCAGGGTAGAGAAAAAAACACAGTTGTCCAGATCAGTAGGCCACACTAATCTGGCAGCCCTCCCCTTTTGTTCACTTCAACTAGAGAGTATCTCTTTTGAAAGATACTAATGGTCTGCACCACGAGAAGGCAGGGTCGGATATTAGGTGCTAGGCCTGGCTGGTTCTATCCATCATCACAGGGGATTACTGCATACCTTTCCTTCCAGTAACTACCTACCTACCATTTACAGACCTTAAAAGGTTAATTATATACTTTCCATCACACTGGGGACCATTTATATTATCTAAATATTTCATCACTGTGATCAAGTTGTTTGTTGATAAGTTGCGTAGAGCCTTGGAATATTATGACCGATCTAAAGTTAGAGACTACGTAGAATCTTCATTTTCAGGAACTTTCTTATAGGTAGGAGGTTGAATACCTCAGTAGTGGCTAAGTGGTCATTTATATCTTGGTTTACATCTTGTGATGGGAATCTTGAGATGGGAAGAAAAATGGAAGTACTTTCCTTCATAGGGTAATCAAGAAGTCATTTTTTTCAGTAGTAGGTTTCTTTTATGTGCGATTCCAGTTGGGTTGGGTTGTTTTTCCTCAGAGCACTTTTTTGCACACAACGGGTTAAATGGCCAGGTCACAAGGACTCCAAACACTCAGAGAAGGTTTGGTGAGAGGGTTTTGGGTTGGGTTACATCTGAGCGGCACTTTTTTGTACACAAATGGCTAAATGCCAGGTCACAAGGATCCCGAGGGCTCAGAGAAGGTTGGGGGAGGGACCCACTGGAAGATGTTGGAAGATGCTTGATTGCAGATGATAGCCTCCTGTCAAGGCCATCCAGCATGTTCTTTAACGTTCACAAGGTGTGGCTCTCCCGTACATGGGGCCACTGATTAACGTCCGATCCGATGGACAGTGGCCTTTTCAAGCCCATTGGTGTCCCCTACTGACTGGGCAGGGCATGGAGTTTTGCGGAGATAAATCTCAATGCTAGCCCATATGGGACTCGAACCTGGTAACTGCAGATTATGAGCCTGGAATGCTACCGACTGAGCCCCATCCCCCTCCACCACCACTGTGATCCCAGTGCATAGTATATTTATATCAGGTGGTGTTGCATAATTGTGGTCTTGAACAATACAAAGAGACTGTTTGATATCCACTGATTAACTTCCCATCCGATGGCAGCGGCCTTTCCAAGCCCATTGGTGTCCCCCTACTGACTGGGCAGGGTGTGGAGTTTTGCAGAGATAAATCTCAATGCTAGCCCAGATGGCACTCGAACCTGGTGACTGCAGATTATGAGCCTGGAGTGCTGCCGACTGAGCTCCTTCCCCCCCCCCCCCCCCACTGTGATTCCAGTGCATAGTATATTTATATCAGGTGGTTTTGCACAATTATGGTCTTGGGCAATACAAGGAGACCGTTTGATAGGTTTAAAAGTCATATCCCTGTTCATGAAGATATCCTGCTTCGAGTTATTGTGAAGTTTCTGCTTCCGATGAGGAATAGTCAGCGTCAGTGATAGATATTTATGTATATATATAGAATCTGGCAACGTCTGCCATAATCATACCAGTTTAATTCATAAGGAGGCAAAAAAAAAGGTTTGCAAAGCGGAATCGAATTTAATGATGTTAAAAACAACGATTAGTAATTGGCTCATCCTAAATCATTTAGTAGAATATTATTTATCAACATTCAGTGTTATTCCCAATATGTTTGAAACGCATCGTTAAACATCCTCCATCTTCCAAACTGGAGCACTTTATAAGGGACCGTGAACGTTCGTGCCCCCTTAAGCAGCCAATCAGCTCAATTGATACTGGGCATGGCGCCCTCGATGGTGAACTGTAACCGCTAACTGGAAAAAAAAAGCTGTAACAGAGCTAAACATCTGTGCACATGATCATGGCGGTAGAATTACGTAGAGTTTTTGTGAATGATGACAGTTGTATTTTTCTTAGTATATAACTCTCTTTCTTCAATTTTGAGGTGACAATGAGATATGTAACGTGGAAATTACTGTTATTTAGTGCATTTTTAACTAATTTTATAATTGCTCTAATCATGTGGTCATATTTAGATGCACATTGTCAATGTACTGATATACAGCGAAAATATAAGTTAATACCATTTGGAATATTTCCTGAAACTCATATGGAAATCGAAAACTTTGACAGTAATGATACAGATAAGAAACTTTCAGAGAAACTTGTGGTTATACTGAGAGAATTTGAATTTTTCGATAACGATATTATAGACACTGTTAAATCCATTTTAAATGTTTTGCCGCAAGTAAAAGTACTGATTGTTGCAGATAAAAATCCTTACCCGCCAATAACGATCTATAAGGATTTACCAAACAGTAATGTTCATATCATTAATCTTCAGCCATCACTTGATAAACCATCTTCACTGATTTGGCCAAATCACTTCATTGATAAAGAACACATTTTAATATTTCCAGATTCAACAAGAATAGATTCTGTATCCCAGATTATTGGTATGCTAAATCTCCATCTTCAGAAGCCACATAATATTATTGCAGTTCCATTGATTGGTGACAAGGTAAAATGTTTGTCACTTAATGTGAGTCTTCGGCACTGGACTATAAAATACAAAGAAAATCCTCATGGAACACAGTGTAATGCTGTTGAAGGCAGCCACGTGCTTTTAATCACAAAGTCGTTACTTATGCAGTTTAGTCATCCATTTTCTAGGCCATTTCCTCATTCACTTTTTATCCAGTCATCACTGCGAAAAGTTAAGGTAAAATATTCTACCTCTTGTACACAAATCTTTAGTAATGTCACTTGCTCATATGTTCACAAAGTAACATTTGCAATAATTAGAATATTAGCTAAGGGATAGAGAATATGTTTGGATGCTACTCTACTTCAAAATGTTTTTTTTTTTCTTACAACTACCATCTGCATAGGATTCTTGGTAATTTGATTTAAAAAAATTTTAACTGAGGGATAAGTTTGAGCTATTTTATATCTGAGCAGAAACTTTTTTCACACAATGGACTAAATGGCCAGGTCAGAAGGGCTCAGAATAGATTGGGAAAGGGAACTAAATATATTACAGTTGGGAGATGAAAGCTTCTTATCAAACCTATACATGTCCTTTTAACATGGATTTTTTACACGTGTTACACCATTAATTTGGCAATTGCATATCCAGTTATAATCGCAGCACTCAAGATTTTCAATAAGTTATATCAATTGCACATGCTTAAGCCAGCAATAAGTTGTAGTGACTGCAGAAATATTTTATCATACTTTTGCTAAATTATGTAATACCTTCCAAATTCTTACTGATCAATTGCAGTTGATGACAAACTTCTCAAAAAATTTTCTACACACTCAGAGGTAACTACAATTATGTAAAATTTCAATACAAAAGAATTCCCACTTTCCTGCCAAATCAGGATATTACTGTTGACCAATCTACAATTAGTTGGACTAGCATAAAATGCTAAAACTTCCAGTGGCCAGCTACTCATTATATATACCTAACTTATTTTCATTTTTGATAATTTTTTTTTAATATATAAATTATATGCTTTACATTTTGACAAAAACTAAGAAATTAACACTTGTTTATAATTTATGCATTTTCAATACTTAATGGATACTAATGTGCAAAGTTACAAAAATATGCTTTGATAATTCTCAAAAATATATACAGGTGAACCTCAAATTACAAATATTCAAGTTGTGAACAATTCATACCTACAAACACTATAAATGCTAAAGAAGCACAGCTCCTGCTTATGCAAACCTCTAAACCTGTTTGAACATGCCCATGACTTATGACCAGTGCTGCCAAACTTTAGGTAAATTTTATTAGATGTGGGAATTTTGAATTTGCTCACAATAACCAAGATGAAACTAAACATTCTCTCATAAACAGCAATGCACCTTAGTCCTTGGGCCACATTTTTGTTACATAGCATAACAAAATTGTCCTTTTCAATGATTCCCACAACCCTCTCCCAAACACTAACCAAAACAGCAATTTCTAGAAAAAATACAGCTACCAAATATGCAATGTAACAAATCCACAAATTCCCCACCTGCTCAAAAAACATTCCTCACAACCACTAATTACTGAAAAATGAAATTATCAAAAAAAAAATCATTGATACAAACCAACTGAAGATGACACAATAATTGTCTTCACACATATTACAAACTGCTCCAATTCAAATCCCTCCCCCCTCTATTTTCCCAATATTTAAAACACTCCATAAATACATTTCCAAAAACTACATTCTTTAAACAAATCACACACAAAAATTAACCTAAATAAAAGAGCAGAATTAATCTAACTGAAGACAAATCTTAAAAACAAGAAAATTAGAAACAATGCACCACCAATTTGCATTTTGAAAAAGTTCCCGGGACTAAATCATCTCATCAGAGACAGCACAAAAATCAAATAATGCACCACTGATTTGAATGACAAAAATGCCCCGAAAAGAAATAATCTTATCAGAGATGACAAATATCAAAAAACAAGAAAATTGGAAACAATGCACTGCTGATCTAAATTATAAAAAAGACCCTGGAACTAAATAATCTTGGAGACAATACATCTCTAAAGAGAAGAAAATTGGAAACAATGTACTGCTGATCCAAATTATAAAAAAACAGAACTAAATAATATCACCGAAAGAATATATAAAAAAACATATACCCAACATCATTTCAACCTGCAATATCTATCACTACAACTAATTACATTTCTATACCCATTACCCTTTCCAGTGTCCAGGTCATATGTATACATTGACAGAATCCAAAAATGGGAGGTCGAGACATGTATCTATTTTTAGTACAATAAAAAAATCAATTTTTTAAAAATAAAAACTGGCATTTTACATATATATATATTATAAAAATGCATTATGCTTGAAAAATAATACCTTTTTTTTTGCATTTGATGCATATTTTATTAAACTAAGATATAAATCATTTGTTAAAGCCATCTGATCATTTGTTAGACCTGATATAAAGAATTACCAATTTATTTGTTAACATCACTATACTGAGGCAACTCCTGAATTAAGCTCACAAGATTGATTTGAACCATTATCAACAAATTTTTCTTTAAAGTTTTGAAAATCTCCTGAAAATTAACAAAGAAAATGCCATTTTTAAAAATAAAATTTTTTGGATGTAATTACCAAATATATACATCTATTAAGAACTTCTGAAAAAAATTATATCTGACGCAGTAGGAATCGAACTGCAACTATCTAAATACATGCCAGAGCACTTTAACCATTACACCATGTATCAGGCAACAAAGAATTCCAGAATAAGACCTATAAATCTTTCACTGAGATGTGATGGGGCATGTGCCATCTATGCTTCAGCAGAGGCAACATTTCCAATTGTTGCTAATGATTTAGATGTTAATGAGATCAATCATACATAAGCATTTATTATTAAAAATCCATCCATAGTAAAATTGCAGATTATAAATAATAAAATAAATAAATACCCCCTCAAGCAGCTGCTTGCCACAGAGGTCTGACAGGAGCGTGTCAGTTTATATGCCAAAGTAGAAGATCTGAGAGGATGGCAGGACCTCAGCAGAAAAACAACACATACAACCATGCCTTATCCAGGTCTCGAACCCAGGTCCCTTAGATCAGTAGCCAAGCGCGCTAACCACTCGGCCATGTAGAAATAAACTTCAACAATTGTTAAGAACGTCTAAAAAAAATTATTGCTCATGCAACGGGAATCAAACCCAAAACTGGATGGATTTTTAATAAATGATGCTTAAGCGTGATTGACCTCCTCATTAACATCTAAATCATTAGCAACAACTGAAAAGTTGCCTCTCCTGAAGTATAGATGGTGCAAGCTCCGTCACATCTCAGTGAAAGATTTATAGGTCTTATTCTGGAATTCTTTGTTGCCTGACGCATAGTTTAATGGTTAGAGCTCTCTGGCATGTATCTAGAGTTGCGGGTTCGATTCCTGCTGCATCAGCAATAATTTTTTTCAGAAGTTTTTAACAATTGTTGAACTCTATTTCTACTTCTACTAGGTAATCTGAATTTACTATGGATATATACCTCCATTTTTTAATGTTGTTTTTTTCTGTTTTACATACACTCTTTTTCTGCCTTAAACTTATTTTAATATCCCTAGAAATATTTTTATCATTTATATCATTTTTCCCTGCATTCTATGGATTGTTTCTGCTCTTCAAATTGAAACTATAATTAAAAACAGCCTTCTTAGCTACAAGATTAGCTGCAGCTGCAACTAGGTCATGGCTCACTGCAGCCAAGAATGAAGGTGGCTCATAAGTTCAATCTGTTCCATGAGTTGAAAGCGTCTTCATAATAGGTTGTTTACAGTGTTATTCCCATATATTGGATATACTCCCTTTGTAAAATTAGTGTTTACTTTTTGATATTTAACCTTAATTTTCATTTTAGTATATTTCTGTAAATTATCAGTCTTTCTGTCGGTTGATCTATCAATTGATTTGTCAGACTTGATCTATCAATTGATTTTTCAGAGTCATGCTATATGAGATAGCCAGCTTAAACTTGTTGCTATGGATATTTTATTTAACATCACATTAGATTATATATTAATTTTTTTCCTAAAAATGAATGAGGTCTTGGATACAAAAGCAAAAAGGATTTCCTTAGCACAGAAATCAGTCCTTCTGTGGGAGGTCAATTTTGGCATAGCTTTTTACCCCCCTCCTCCCCTCATATCCACTAATATTATCTAATATATAATAATTATCATAACCACTAATATTAATAAAAACGTACACAAGCAAAATGAATTAAGCTATGGAAAAAACTGCATACCACCATCCATCCATTAAAAAAATACTTTATATTGCTCAAAAACTCCCTAAATTACTCATTAATCTTCCTGCTTCCATTATGAACTGCCATTTTTCCACACCAATAATTCTACAACATCCAAAATTCTATATTAAAAAAGCTGCCAAACACTTCCAGATATTCCCAATAAACCATATTAACATTATAAATTAATAAATATCTAACAAAAATAATATATCACTATAATACACTAATAATTATTATACTATACATAACTACTTATAAGCACTCAACATCACAACTATAATGAGATACATGTGCTCACTTTCACATGTGAAAACTTCAAACATTCTTTCACCAAACCTACTGCACTCCCACCTCTACTATATTAGAATCCTCTGAAAATGTACTATACACTCTTCCCAAAAAACTATTTTCATACAATTCCAACACCCCCATAAAAACTTTCTACTTTTTACCACTTCATTTCCCCACATTCAAAACTTTTGTCATTTTCTTCCATACTCACAAGAAAGCACATACTACATCGTACTAAACAAAAGAATGATTAAAAATAATTCTGACCACTTTCACTTCCTATGTAAAACATCCCCCCCCACACACACAGTCACAAAAAGCTACCGAACTCCAACTTTCAAATGAACTAACCATAACATTACAAAAGCATTGATTAACACTTTCAAGAACAACTCCTAATATCAAATAATTTGAATTAAAAAGAATACCTTAAGTAACTTATTATTTACCATATTTGAACCAAATTTCTAAAAACGTAATCCACTCACCACAAAAAGGAGGGATTAATTACCCCTTTTCTGCTTATCATGAAAACCTCCTCATAATATATATATTATACATATCCATTTGCCTGTGACATGGTATGCAAAAAAGTGCCGCTCAGAGGTAAAACAACCCAACTTGCCTGTGACCATTCCGGCAAGTTATCCAAGCAAGAATGACAAAAAAAAAACATCACATTCACATCAAATGGCTTCATGTTACATACCCAAAAGAAACAAATCATGGAACCATAGGTCACCAACAACCTACAGTTACTCTAACAATACATTTCTACATCATATTTTACGCTTCAATGTCATACATTTCCTTAGAGCACCATTTGTTGGCTGAGAGCCATGAAGAGCCACCTGGCACTTTCATATAATAATGCATCAAAATTGCCTCCAAAAGTACTGTATGCCCCACATATAACTATTAAAACTCAAGCAGCTACATCTCAGATGTCTGACAGGATCCTGTCAGTTTATATGCCATTGTAAAAGGCCTGTGGTGATGGCAGGACCTCACCAGAAAAACAACACAAACATCCATGCCTTACCTAAGACTCAGGTGTAATTTATATTTATTAAAAAATATAAGAATGTATTCTCAGCGTACATTTTTTTTTCTCCCTTTATATGATCCAAGTTGATCTTGGGCAGGATGAAGTAATGCATTAACAGATTTAGTATTAGTTTTTATGGGAAGAATCAATTCATCTTATGAACATTTAGCTTACAAATTCCAAGGTGCATGTTCATAAGTTGGTATCATCATGTTTTCCCCTATTTATGTGAATTTCATGTTAACTTTATTTCACATGAACATTCATATGCATTGTTTATTAAAGAAGTGGGGGGAAGCCACTTTGGTCTTTACCTCATTTCATAGGTAGCTCTCACATGCTGAAAATACTCTTTCATCTATCATAAAGACATTTGCTATTCTATGTCTATCAGAAACTATGTTACCCACTTGCTAGTTCTTTGTAAACAAATATGGATTAATAATTCTAAATAGGCCCTAGAAAAATAATGTTTTTAATAAGCTACTGAACTCCCTTCTCAGTTATTAAATATTTGTAATCAATATTGTACTTAAATTAGTAATTCTAAGCATCCACTTTGAAATATTAATATTTTTAAGATGTGAATTTTTTATCAAAATTGTTTGAAAACATATCCCTCAAGCAGTTGCTTGCCGCAGAGGTCTCACAGGAGCCTGTCAATTGTCAATTTATACACCATAGTAGGTCTATAAGGATGGTGGGACCTCAGCAGAAAAACACAAACATCCATACCTTACCTGGAGCTCAAACCCAGGTACTTTTGATCAGTAGCCCAATGTGCAAACCGTTGGCCACGGGGATGGCAAAAAAATTATAGTAACTATATTTTCTAATATAAATTATACTTCATGTAGCTTCATGAGTGCCTCTGAATGTGCTAAAATAGTTATTTTGCCTTTATCTTTCCAAGATGGGGGCCAATTGTAATATATTAATACCAAATAGAAGCTTGTGGACATGGGAAGTAATATGGGCTGCCCCCTTCTGCACCTCAAAAAAAAAAAGTGAATTAATGACTGAATGGTTACCATGCTTGGATATTGTTCAGAGATCCTGAGTTTGAGCCCCGAATAAGGCATGGATGTTTTCTTTCTTGTGTTCTCCTTCAGCTCTCTTTTTCTTGTGTTGTCCTTCTGCTGCCTTTCTTGCTCCTGCAAGCAGCAGGAGCTTATATATTATTACTCCTCAAGCAGCAGCTTGAGGAGTAATATTTAAATTACATTTTTTTAAACAACTGATCTACTGCATCTCCCCAACCAATCATTCCTTACCAATCATGGGTTGAGTTAAAATATCATCATCAAATCATGGGTTGAGTAATAAATTTACCCCTGAGCAGCACTTTTTGCATACAATGGGCTAAAGTGCAGGTCACAAGGACTCCAAGAGGACCCACTAGACAGCTGTTAGGAGATCGATGGTAGCCTCCTGTCAAGGCTATTCAATGTGTTCTTTTATGTGCACAGGGCCATGGCTTATAACACACACACAGGACCATAGCTTAACAACCCATCTGACGGACAGTGGCCTTTCCAAGCCTGTTGGTGTCCCCTGCTGACCAAGGGCAACGTAATAATGCATGACAATCCCGGTGCACTGCAGTACAGAGACTGCATATCACCATTAGGGAGTTGTCACTGAAATCACTATCAACTAACCAGGATCCTGCCTGTCTGGACTGCCTTACATTGTTCAGCCTTGCTGCGGGAGAAGACCTCGTGAAGAGAGAAACACTGCTTGGGATTTTTAGTCTGTCTGTAGAAATAATCATTGAGGTGCAGTGAGAGTGGGATCTTTTGGGAATTTTGAAATAGAGCCTAGGAATATGCCCATCACTCACTGGATTTTGTCCAAATATCTGCCAAAATAAAAGATGGTAATTTTAGAATTTTGAAAGCCAAACTTTGAAAAAATTCCTATCTTTTTGAGTCCATCGCAGCAGAGACACCCAGGGTTGTCCCGCCGATGAGCCACACCTAATCAGGTCCCAGTCCTTTCAGCATGACCCTCAACATCGTCCTCTCCATTGAGCCAGGATCACAGCACCCCGTGTAAATTCGGCCTAGACTGCAATGAGGCCACCTCAGAGCACACTAGACCAGAGACCTCCCTATCTAGTTTGCAGCCCTCCAACAACCCCACCACAGCCATCAGCCCACAGGGACTTTCACGGGAGTGCAGCACCGGACCCCACTTCACGGAGGCACCCAAGTGCCCCCACTATGACAACTATATAGCCAAATCAATTCATGTGGGACTATTTGGCTTTTCCATCGATAAGTCCGTCGACCAGGGCAGCCACACCTGGTCACGAGCCTTCAACTTTGTCCTCTCCATTGTGAGTGGGCCAAAGCCCCCCAGCAAATAATCTTCTGACCCACAATATCACTGAGACCGCATCGATGAGCCTACTGGTCGGGCTAGCCAAACCCAATCCGCAGAACCCCCCAATACGGCCCCTCAATCGGGGCTGTAGCCCCAAGCTTCTCAGGGGGACAAGTCAATAAGCCAACTGGATCGTCAAGTGCCAACCAGTCCGCCAGCCCTCAACAGGCCCCCCTCCACCGGGGGGCACAAGATATCATGAACTCCAGAGTGCCAGTGATCCGAACCCAACTTCTCAGAGGCACCGTAAGCCCCCCCCCCCCTCAACAAGGAGGTCCCACTCCGGTGGGGGGGGGCTGACCAACGGCAGGGAGTTTTGTAGAGATAAATCTGAACACTAGCCCAGACAGAACTCGAACTTACGAACTGCAGATTACGAGCCTGGTGCACTACTGCCTGAGCCACCCCTCACCAATCATGATAAGTTATTATATATTAAATAAAAGCTTAGCATAGGATATTTAACTATTTCCCCCTTCCAAAACAAGAGATAAAAGTTTAGCTACATCCTCAGCAAATGTAATTCATAATTTATTCACAAAGTACAATTCTGTTAATAAGATTTTTTATATATTTTATATAATAATGAAAAAGTGCTTGTTAAATATCAGTGCTGTTTGCTAATTCTTGATTGAGTTGTGTAAAAAATATAATTGTTTGAGACTAATCAATTATATGCTAAAAACTTTAATATTTTCAAGCCCAAATTAAAATTTTACATATTAGGTATACCTATAATGCCACAGTATTAACCCTCATTCATACTACCTCTTTCACAATTTGAATTTGAATTTATATTTGTGACTTTACAATTTTCTCTTCAACATTTACTCCTCATATTTCTCAGTTCCATCACCTTAACAACTTAACTCGCAACAATTATGTTAAAGGGTGTAATTTCCCCATGAGATTCATTAGGCACAAACATTCTAGTGTTACATTTTTTTTTAAATCCTTTTTAACTTTTAGAAGTACAAAAAACATGCAAATATTTGTGGTTCAAAAGTGATTAAATCTCTCTCTTCACAATCAAGTGAACTTTTAAAAGATGTGGGCTGTGAGAATATAATTGTTCATAAAAAATATAAGATAGAAAAAAATCTCTTAATAAATTTCTGAATGTTAGTTTCAACAGAATGTATATAATCACTCTTAGTTTCATGTCAGTATGAAATTGCCGTCCCGTGGCCGAGTGGTTAGCACGCTTGGCTACTGATGTAAGGGACCTGGGTTCGAGCCCCGGGCAAGGCATGGATGTTCGTGTTGTTTTCTGCTGAGGTCCTGCCATCCTCTCAGATCTCCTATTGTGGCATATAAACTGACAGGCTCCTGTCAGACCTCTGTGGCAAGCAGCTGCTTGAGGGGGTATTTATTTTATATATTTATGAAATTTAGAGGAAAAATTGTCTTAAACTGGGTGGGATATGAACCCACAACCTCCTGATAAGCATTTCAGGTGTTCTGAACACTGAGCTACCACTGGCCAATCAAGATCTCTATTTTATGATATTATTCTTATCTGCATTACACACATCAGTATCTCTTGAAGGTAGTGTCTTTGTTGTTTACATCACCAAACAGATTTTGATTGATGGCCAGTAGCTCAGTGATCAGAGCACTTGACATTACAAGAGGGGTTTGTATCCCACTTGGCTCAATACAATTTTTCCTTTAAATTTGATATCGATGTGAAATTAAAAGTGATTACATAGATTTGGTGGAAACTAACATAGAAAAATGTATTAAGCTATTCGATTCATAAACTTGTGGTATATATTGTTTTCTACTTCAAGATGTTGTTTGTAAACAAAAACAACACTACCTTCAAGAGATACAGTAATTGTACTGCTGGTAGTGTCATACCAAATACAGGAGATCTTGATCAGCAGCCAGTAGCTCAGCAGTCAGTGCACCTG
Source organism: Ryuthela nishihirai (assembly GCA_038380435.1). Classification (NCBI taxonomy): domain Eukaryota; kingdom Metazoa; phylum Arthropoda; class Arachnida; order Araneae; family Heptathelidae; genus Ryuthela; species Ryuthela nishihirai. Next base: position 38,198,246 of record JAWZYU010000011.1, on the reverse strand, counting down.
ACATGTTATCAAGAGGTCATGGATTTACATATATCTTTTCATTTACATATATATTTCACCCATTTCAAGACAATATTTTCCTCTAAATTTGATATTAACATGAAATTAAGAGTAATTACATACATTCTAAGGTAGAAAACAATTTTAAAATGAATAATTTGATTTATACACCTTATTGTATATTTAAATTTTTAAATCATATATGTTAATTTATTATATTCATTTTTATAGAATTTGACAAAGAAATGATATTTTGCATTAAAATCCCTACATCCATTTTGATTACAGCTTTTCTCCTCTTTATGACAGTAAAATAAAACAAATGTTTTTATTTTAAAAAAAATGGAAAACATGATGGCACACTAGAAGGTGCTGCTGCTGAATATGCCTAAGGGCCCTTGTCATCCATAAATTACATGCTATTTTGGCTGCATTTTAAGTCCACACCTGGTGTAATCTCCACAGTTCTGTAAAAAAAAATTTTTGTAAGAGTCTTTCCTTTTTATACAGTAATTAGCATAGCAAGTAGTAGTTAAACATTTGATTACCTCTTAACCTCCTTCCATGTAATGTGACATCTTTAAAATCCCCACACACACACCACCACCAGTGTTACATAATTTATAGAAGACCACAATCTTAATATTGATTTTTCATTTTTCCAGAATAACATATGAACAAACTACATGAATAGTAACACTTATGCAGAAGCAGCAAAACCACGCACAACTGATTAACCCCCAATTGTATCAGTATGCAAAATGATCTTTCAGTCATATCAATGAAACCTCTACCAATGTTGCAGCAACATATACAATAATAGGCTTCACACATTAAACCAAGTTTCGAAACTCTGAAAAAAAAACAGTAAGCATTCTAAATTATAGGCCAGAAAAATATGCTAGGGTTAATAGGTTAAATTTTACAGAAAAAGATTTAGTTTAGAATATCATATAGAAAATGTAACAGGAAATTTTCTAGTGTTCAAAAGTGTCTACATTTTTATGATTAACAAGATATTTATTGATTGATTACTCTAAACAAAACTAATTCTCTTTGCTATAGGTCGAAGTTACAAGGAACTGGTTTTTCCAACAAGGAAGAGCTTTATTCTTAGACCCACATAACAAGTGGAAACATGATAATCTAGAGACCAGTCGCTTGCAGACACTGTATAAGGAATTTGGAATTAAAAAAGTGTTGAAGCCAGTATCAAAAGTTGAGTGGTATGGATGTAGTAAATCTACTGCTCGATGCTTTGGAACTGTGGTGAATGATATGCCTGAATATCTCTTTGAAGGACGATGGACACCACCATGTTGCTTGGAAAATTTACGGCAAACTGCACGTTATGTATTCAGTATTCTAGAAAAATGTAATGTTAGGTATTGGCTAGAAGGTGGAAGCTTATTAGGAGCTGTTCGCAATGGAGATATAATTCCATGGGACTATGATGTAGATGTTGGGATATATAAAGAAGATATTGGTAAATGTGAGTGGCTTAAAAACTCACAACAGCAATCTATTATTGACAGCCAAGGATTCCTTTGGGAAAAAGCAAAAGAAGGTGATTTTATTCGAGTGCAATTCAGTAATACCAATCATCTTCATGTAGATATATTTCCATTTTATTCCCGAAATGGAATTATGACAAAAGATACATGGTTTATTCATCATAAACAAGACATGGAATTTCCTGAACATTTTTTAAAACCTTTGAGTAAGATAAAATTTGTAGGTGTGCATGCATCTGCTCCTAATAATATTCGTAACTTCATAGAAATGAAGTTTGGCAAAAATGCTATTGAAAAACCACAATATCCAGTACCTGATATATTATCATATTCCAAAAGACAACTTTAATATTTTTGTAAATGTGTATGATATGAGCATTTTGTATGTATAGAATTGTATTATAATGTGTTCAAATCTTTGTGCATTCAGTCAGTAAGATTGTATATTTGCATTATTTCAAATCATAAATTCTCAAGAAGCTTTGATATTTACTTTTTTCATCTAAACTGCAAAAAAAAAAATACAAAAAGGGAGATTTTAGATTAAAATAATAGTTTTAAGTAACTGAACAGCTATGTAGCTAATATAGCACTAAGAATTGATAATTTTGTTAGCTTTACCTCAAAAACTTGCTTCAAAGTGAATATGCATTTTTTTTTAACTTTGCAAATGGCTGAGAACAATATTAGCCTGTAATCAAACTTAGTTGGTGATGGAATATTTTACATCTGAGACATGGTTTGAATCAATAATATAATCTGGAATAACCACCAACCAGTAGCTTGCATTAGATTTGGAAGCAACTGATAACAATCATTTAAGAAAATACATATGTAGTACTAGTTGACCCCATACTTCATAAAGAGGGGTTGTTTTAACTCTGAGCGGCACTTTTTTGCACACATGGGCTAAATGGCCAGGTCACAAAGAACCCCGAAGGCTCAGAGAAGGTTGGGGGAGGGGACCCACTGGAACAGCTGTTGGGAGACAGATGGTAGCCTCCCATCAAGGCCATCCAGTGTGTTCTTTAATGTGCACAGGGTATGACTCTCCAACACACAGAGCCACAGCTTAACGTCCCATTCGACGGATGGCAACCTTTTGAAGCCCATCGGTGTCCCCCTACTGACTGTGGGCAGGGCGGGGAATTTTGCGGAGATAAATTTGAATGCTGACCCAGCTGGGACTCGAACCTGGGAACATACTTCATAAATATTGTTGTTAAACTTTTATTGTAAAACCTTTAAACAGTTCTTCATATAAAGACATTTACCATGTATACATTAACCTTTGATTTTACTAAACATGGCTAAAGAATTCTGTAAGAAGATGAAATTAAAACTTTTATCAGTGATGAGAAAAAAATTTATTTTTATACAGAATTCTGTAATATACTTAAAATTTGTTGTCAACATATATGATACAGGTCCAAATCTAGAAAAAAAAAATAAGTGGGGAGGAGGAGCAAGAGTAGTTTTTGTAGGAAGGATAAGAACCTGTGAAGATTAAGTTATGCACCCATTTTAAAATTTTACTTAGTGTTATTTATATTATGTAGTTTTAAAATATCCCCCTCCCTCAATATCTTGGTTGTGCCAATCTGAGGATATTGATGTCTTTAGTGCCAACTTCTCAGCACTTTAGAACTATTATAACTGGATTTCCATTGCAGTATTTTCCCCTCCATTTTTAGAGGTCTAAATTCAATGGGGTGAGGGGATGCCAGATAATTTTTTATCCAGAGAACCCCAAAAAAAAACTGGAAACTGCACTGGCACACATAATCCTTAAACTACCATGGCCTACAGAGGTCTAATCAGACTGTAATTTAGTCATCCAAACACATTTATCATGAGCTACAGCATTTGGCCATTGTAAGTCATGTTTGACACTCTGCCCAGTTTTTTTTTCTAGGTCTTCCCTTTCTCTGAGGCCTTTAGGCATACCATTAATAACCCTATTTACTAATCTGTTGTGCATACAGGTAACATAGCCAAATCAATAGTCTCTCCCTACATAATACACTGTTCAAAGGTGGTTGCTGACTGCTCTGTATAACCTCATCATTATGTAATCAAACAACAAAATATTACAATACTGTATAGATATCTAGAATAAAAGGCATCAAATTTCATGTTATCTTGCTTGCAGAGCTTACAGGTTTCATCATCATCATCATCCTCAAGCAGCCATGGGCTACGGAGGTCCAACCAGACCGCGCAGTTTAATTCTCCAAGCATATCTGTCCTGAGCTACATCTGCTGCATCTGGCCACTGTACACCAATTCTAACAAGGTCCTGTTGACATTGTCTGCCCACCGCATCCTAGGTCTCCCCCTCCTTCTGAGGCCTCTAGGCACACTGTTCATAACCCTATTCGCCAATCTATAATTATCCATACGGGCAACATGGCCAAACCAACGGAGTCTCTCTCTGCACAATATGTTGCTTAAAGGAGGTTGCAGACTCCTTTGCCTAACCTCATCATTAGTTACAAAGTTAAACCACCTAATACCCAAGATACTGCATAAGCATCTAGTTTCCTGTTATCTTGTTTACACAGCGTCCAAGTTTCACTACCTTAACTAACCCTAGAAAGAACCAAACTATTATACAGTCTAATTTTAGTCTTTAGGTGTATACGCCTATTTCTCCACAATCTCCATAGATTCTTAAAAGTCCCGGCAGCAATACCTATTCGTCTGTTAATCTCATGTTGCACATCACCAGTATCTGTTACATAACTCCCAAGGTAATTAAGCTGTGACACCTGCTCAAGACTGTAACCATTCAGATGAACTGAATCACAACCTGCCTGACCAATTTTCATCACTTTAGTTTTCTCTCTGTTTATAACCAAACCTACTGTACTACCAGTCTCATCAACAGCTCGAATGAAAGAGTTCATATGATCAGCATCATTTGCCAAAAAGGCTAAATCATCAGCATAATCTAAATCAGAAATTTTTGTATCTCCAGTCCATTTAAGGCCAAAATCTTTCCCTTGAAGTGAATTTTGCATAACATAATCAATAACCAAGCTAAAGAGAAAAGGAGACAAAATGCACCCTTGTCGAACACCAGAAGTAATGCTAAACCAATTGCTACAAGACTTACCAACTCTCACACATGACTCAGTGTTGTTATAGAGAGCTTTCATTATGTTAACTAACTTGTCTGGTATACCATATGATCTCACAATCAATCACAAATTATGACGATCAACAGAGTCGAAAGCCTTTTTGAAATCAACAAAGCTAGCAACCAAAGGTTTCTGAAATTCTAAACATTTCTCAAGAATCTGCCTAAGTGAAAATATCTGATCTACACATCCCCTACCACTTCTGAATCCACATTGCTCATCACGCAATTGCCTGTCAACCAGATTCCTAATTCTATTAAGCACAATCATGGAAAGAACTTTACCTGGAACAGAGAGTAGGCTGATACCCCTATAGTTATCACAAGAACTGCGATCACCTTTTTTGAAAATAGGGATAATAATAGCTCTGGTAAAATCTTTAGGAACCATGCCTTTATCATAAAAGTTATTCAAAATTTCAGTCATCCAAATGGTAACTGAAACATTCCCAGCTCTAAGCATTTCAGTAGTAATTTCATCCACCCCTGGGGATTTATGAAGTTTAAGTTTAGAAATAGCCAAACTTCAGATTGTGTTATAGGGCAAACATTAAAGCCAACAATGCATCTATCATCATTGCAAACAATGGGAGTAGAATTAACCACATTGTTTAGAACATCACTGAAATGCTCAGCCCACCTAGCCATGACAGAATCCTCACCTTCTATAACCTTACCTTGTTTATCCTTCAATACCTGTTCGTTTTCTACCACACAAAACATTAACTATCTATCTGGTACAGCTCTCTGCTGTTGTGCTGTCTAACTGCTTTGTCAGCCAGGCCATCAAGCCAAAGATTCTTATCAGTAGCTAACTGATCCTCTACACGTTTAAGTTCTTTGTAATGCTTTCTATTAGGACTAGTAGGGTACTGATTAAGGACATTCCTGCAGTTCCTTCTTTCTGAAATAAGCTCGAGTGCCTTATCACTTAAATAATTCTGCCTCCTCTGCTCCTTTTTCCCTAAAAGAGTACTGTTAGTTTCCAAAAAAGCCTGTTTAAAATGGCCCCATTCTTCCTCAACTTCAGTATTAAGCAAACCATGACTGTCATAATGACTAAGTAACCTATCATGGTAAGCTCTAGCTATAACTGGGTCTTTCAGAGCATCAGTATTAAAGGTAAATTTTTTAACCCTAGCACAACACTTTTTAAGTTTAAGTTGCAAGACACTTTTAACAAGGTAATGGTCAGATCCAATTTCAGCTCCCCTATATGCCCTGGTATTTCTAACAGAACTAGCCCATTTGCTGTTAATTAATATATAATCAATCATATTCCTATGCAGCCCATCAGGTGAAACCCATTAATAAACTTTAGAAAGAACTAAACTATTATATAGCCTATTTTTTTGTATTTGTGTAAAAATGGGTGCATAACTTAATCTTCACAGGTTCTTATCCTTCCATGGCTTCACAGATTCTTAACCCTTTCAGGGTCTCCATTAATTAAACACATTGGCAGAATCTGAAATGAGAGGCCCAAAACATCTATGCTTATTTTTAGTGCATTAAATAAACTGATTTTTTTTAAATAAAAATTGCCAATTGAAAATTTCTTTTCATATAAAAATATGCAATTCTAGCTTGAAAATTTTTTTCCATTTGATGCATATTTCATTAAACTACAATATAAATATTTTGTTAGAACCATCTGACTGCCATTTCTTAAAGGTGATATATGCTATTGCCGATTTGTTTAATGTTGATATACGCTACTGCCGATTTGTTTAATGTTACTCAATGTTGAAAGCACCCCTTGATTTAAGCTCACAAGTGTGAATTTGAACTATTAAATTTTTTCTTAAAGTTTTGAAATTTACCTGAAAATTAACCAAATTTACCTCTATTGTTTTTCTTTTCATTTTATGCTCTCTTTTTCGCTTAAAATTATTTCAATATGCCTAGAATTATTTTTATCATTCATCTAGCATTCAACTTTGTTTTCTGGCTACTGAAACCACAGCTGAAAATAACTTCTTTGTGCAAAACTGATGGTAAATACATGGCCGAGCAAGATGTAGAAGGCAGTAAATAGTAGGAAGCATTATAATGTGTGCGCGCAGTGTGCTGTATGTCAACATTGGATAAGTTTCCAATTCAGTTAGTATTATTTTTGCACTTTTATAATTAAAACTCTGTTCTTTTATTTCTATAGATTTATTATATTTTTGTAGATTGATATATATATTGATCTTTCAGTTATTCTACATCACTAGGTATGAAAATGCCCACCTTACAACTTGTTTTTCCATCGATTTTTATTCCTGTAGATCTTTTAAAGTTATGTTACATGATTGTGACTATTTCTCGCTTCTAATTGTTCATTTCTAACGCTATTGGTTTTATTCCTGTATGATTTAAAGGGACCTGGGTTCGAGCCCCAGGTAAGGCATGGATGTTTCATGTTTTTCTACTGAAGTCCTGCCTATCTACACAGACCTATTATGGCATATAAACTGACAGGCTTCAGTCAGACCTCTTTGGCAAGCAGCTGCTTGAGAGGATATTTTTTATATTTATATGTCTTCAATCTTTCAGAGTCATGATACATCACTGGCTATCACAACTGGCCAACTTACAACTTTTTGCTGTGAAATTTTTTTATTATTATTTCTTTATTTTCTAGTAAAAAAAAAAAATTGATCTTTTATCATTCCAGAAAATGTTAGGTCTTGGATATGGAAGCAAAAATATTTGGCATGGAATTCGGTCCTACAGTTGAAAGGATAATGTCATTAAGGGTCCCCCTTCCTGAAAAGTCATTTTTAAACAATTATGTCTTTATGTTATGTAGTTTTAAAATATCCCCCCTCCCTCAATATCTTGGTTGTGCCACTCTGAGGATATTGATGTCTTTAGTGCCAACTTCTCAGCACTTTGCCAAGATACTCAAAATGCAACACCCATAGGAAAAAATACATAATGTTCAGTAAAAAAATAAAGCCAAAGAACTGTTCCTCCACTTCATAAATAGGACAGAAAATCACATGAATATGATCAGTCCAGATCACCTGTAGCACTGGACCATGTTTTTAATATACCATACTGAAAAGAATTAAAAATTACATTTCACATAAATGTTATATTACTCAGGAAGAAATTTCTTTCAATTAATGTATAATTTAACTGCTTTTATTCTTTAGCTTTTCTAAAATTAATCCTCAGTTACATAGTCAGGTTCTATTATTTTCATTACATACCACTGTAAAAAAAAAGTTATTCAAACATGTTTGAAAAAATGAATTGAAAAAAATTGTTGCCTGACTGGGATCAAATCCTGGTCTCCCAGAAGCATGCCGGGCATCTTAACTGCTAGACCACCAAGGAACTGAGTGGTTAAGATGCCTGGCATACTTCTGGGAGACCTGGGTTCAAATCCCAGTCAGGACAACCAATTTATTTCAACTCATTTTTTTTTAAGTGTCCTTGTCTATAGGACTTTTCCTGTGATAATTTATTACCGAATAATTAATACGTTTGTAAATTTGTTACAAATTTTTTAATAAAATTCAGAATTCTTTTGTTATGTAACATGTCTATTTCTGTTGATTGGTTATTTGTTGAAAAAAATTCTAAAGTGGCTTGTTTGACTCTGCACAGTTGGCAAAAAGCCTGGACTTTTCTCAAAGTATGGTACCAAGAACAAAATTGCAAAATGAGAGTATTTTCTTTTCAAAAATATTCATGTGCATTATAATTACTTCTGTCTATTAGTTTGTATTGCCAAATTCAATTTTTTACTACATGACTCCAAAAAAAGCCATATTAAAATAAACCTGGTCATTTTTTTTTTGTAACATATTTTATTTTCAGAAAATCCAGAATTATATACTGTTTAATTTGGCATATAATATGCTCTAATTCATTTCATTAGGTATTTGGCAAAAAAAGTTCTAAAGTTATTTTTTTTACTGATCACAGTGAAAAAAATAGCTGGGCCTCTGGATATAAACCAGTTTTTTAGGTTGCACCCTGAAAGGGTTAATAGTCCCAGCTAAAATCCCTATTCTGTTTACCCCATGTCACACATCACTGGTATCTGTTACAAAATTTATGAAAGTAGGAATAATAATAGCTCCAGTAAAATCTTTGAAAGCAACACTATCATGAAAAAGTTCATAATTGCAGTCAGCCACATGACAACAGAAACATCCCCAACTCTAAGCATTTCAATAGTAATTTCATCTACCCCTGATGACTTCCATAGTTTTAACTTTGATATAGAAAAAGTAACTTCATGCCAATAATTAGCAGCTTTTTGTTCGAGTTGTACGACATATGGGGCAACACAGCAATTCTTCAAGGTCAAGGAGCAGTGTCTTCAAGTTAAAAACACATTGTGATGCAGTTGTAAGCAAGCTAAATAGTACAGTCAGTCTCTGTCATTGGAAATGTGTTAATTTTTATGTGCATGATTATTTTCAGGCTATGGCTGATCTTGATACTGAGCAGCAGTATGCAATGTTACTCTGTTCAGAAAGGTTTAATTGGTGCACAGACAGTCAGAAATAATTTAAGTGTATGGCAAAGAGTGCTTGAAACAAACACGATTTTCAAGTGGCACAAATGCTTCAGAGATGGGCACTAGGTTAATCCAAGACTTGTAAAGGATAAATTTAATAAACCATAATTTATTTCAAAATACTTTTAGTTGGTCATCAGATGGAATAAAAAATTAAATCTCTAGTTGAAACAATGCATATGTTCACACACGAGAATTTTTTTTATCACTAGTCACTTGATACAAATAATCCAGCATGGACATGTTATATTATTTAATGGGTAATGTGAAATGGTTGATAAACTGCATTTGTTTGAAAGATAATTGAGAATCCAATTTTGGTTTTGCTCATAGTGAATCAAGGCTGGCAAAGCAGAAGGGCATCAGCAAGTGCCAGGACTCAAATTTTACTTTGACAGTAGCTACTCTTGGCATGTGACATGAGAAGTGGTGGCTTACAGTAGGGATGACCAAAATGCTGCTCATAGAGTTCTTAATATTTTCGAAATTTAACTTAATTCATAATTTTAACAATAATGACTTCACCACTAAAAAAATTCCCAACTGAATAAATATCAAAAATATGTAAAGCTCAATACAATGTCACTATAGGATGGAACTGTGATCCTACCTCTTGCACTCATCAGCTGTTAAAATATGAGCTTTGAAAATTTTTTGCCATGCACAATCTGTCCTATATATAGCAGAATCATTTTATTGATTAAATGTAAATATGTATAATTATTTTTATTAATAATTTTACTATATTAGTGTGTTCTTAAAATATGTGCAATTTTTTAAGCTTGTTTATAAGTTGTTCCCTTGTGTACTATCCTTGGTTACTGGGAAGTCGAAGTTTATATCATCTGTGTGCTGTAATTGCTTTGTCAGAAGAGTAAAATAAAGTAGAAGTGACTTGCCACCTGAAAATTAGCTACAGTGCAAGCAGGTGGTCCCCAGCTTGGTAAGTGACGGCTGATTCATATGGCGAGGTAAGCAGCAGTGACAAACTTGTGTCTTAAGGAGTATGGTAGGCAACCAAGAAAGGAAGTTTGAAAGAAGATTTGTATTGATAACCATAGTGGATAGTCACATCTCAGTCTCAGCAGAAAAGCAGACTTACTGAACAGATTGAAGGAGTTGAGTTGATATTAGATATAGGATATTAAAAGTAGAGTTTGATGGATTTTGACCTGTGTATAATTAATCTTTTTGACTAATTTTGTAGTGTAAATTTTGTGTGTGTGACTGCATGAGCTGAGAAGTCAGTTGAAGATGGAACTGTTTGTTTAATCGGTTTATGTATCCCAGCAACAGGATAGCTTCAATATTCAGGAGGGAGTTAATAAATTTTGTTAAATTTTCATTAACTGTGTGATTCATTCAATAGTCAAGGGTGACTGAATATTATTGATTGATTCAAACATCAGTTTGTCTGCCAGAAGCGAAGACACAGCTAGATTCATCTCCAGGAGGCAGATGCAGCTATATTACTGGATATCAGTGGTTTAATGCTCTCCAAAACTAGCATCGGATTACATAATCCTCAAATCTGCAGTAAAAATAAATGGTTAGGCATTGAATGTTCCTTCAATCATCAGCATAGATGTTGCCAGGAGTTCTTCCATAGGGAGGCAAATAATTTTTTGTCATATATCTTTTTTGCCAATAATGTCATGTACCTAGCCTAAAAACCAGGAGGCAAATGTCTGACTTCCTCCACAGTCAGCACCCATGATCATCAGCCATAACTGTGGCTACCCGTTTAGACATACTTGAGAAAAGGGGTAGAGGGACATGACATTAGCACAATCAAATTACAGAATATTCAAGCAAATTTCTCTGGGTTATAAATTCCAGATAAAGCATAACACAGACAAAAAAAAAGGAAATGAAATATTCAAAAACATTGTTTCATGTATCTGAGTGATTTGGATGTTGAAAAATTTGTACATTCAGAATTGGCGCTACAATCCTACTTTAGGTAGTGGTTGTCATAGCATTTCTTGAGTTTCTCATTATAATGTTAGGAAAGATCTTGGAAAGCAGATGATTTTTTTTATGTACAACTAAATTTAGGAAGATTAGTTCTAAATATGTAAGCATTCAGATACTTCTATTTAAACTGCTATAGTTACATTCAATGATAAATTTTGATTTTATATCTTTAAATAAAACAAATGCATTCTTTATGTATTACTTCTTGTAGAATCAAAAAAAATTATATTTAAAGGTTTAAAAGGCCATCATTATACTAGTGGGTATGGCAAGGGGATGATATTAGTGATTTAATGTCACAAAAACCTATAATATACAAGGGCCATTCAATAAGCAACATCCAAGGTGTGCGATACTCAGATTACTTGATATAAACATTCATAACAACAAAGAATGCTGGACAACCCACTTATTTTTCAGCATAATCATCAGGGCAATTGAGACATTTGCCCTAGTTATATCTTGCTGTTTGAGTCCTGCAATAAAGAAACCAAGGTTAAATGTGTTGATCAAGGTGTTCACTGGGCACCTTGATTGGCATTGATCCTTCAAAGTATTTCTTCATTAGTCAAACAAATGAAAGATATCAAGGTATGGCCTATATGAGGAATGATGATTCTGACTGAAACCACCTCCAAGAGTTGTAGCACAGGCATTATAATGATTGCTCCCTTAGGAAGCAAGCAGAGACATTTCAGTTCTGAAGTGTTCAGTAGTAGTCTACATTCATTGTTGTACAAAGAAATCTAAGCACTATATGAACCTCTCATGAGACCTTGTTTTTGAGGTGGGTCACCAAGTTCAGCTGGAATTATCCCTTAGAATATCACTTTTTAACCTCAAAGTGAGTGATTCAAAATGAATGTGGTTGCATTCATGTTATATATTTTCACCACCATGCATCATCAAATTTTACTTATTGACTATCCCTTATATTACACTTAAAATTGACAGCTAGGAATTGATCACTTCTAGACCAGTTTTGTATGGCTCTGAAACCTGGAGCACTAAAAGAGCTGATGAAGGTAAATTATAGCGGTTTGAAAATGAATTTCTAAGAAAAATATATGGACCAATCCTTGACAACTTTAGTGGATTGTGGTGAAGATGACATAAACTAGAATTGTGTGGAAAATATGGCTCTCCTACTATAACCAGTGAGATTAAAGCCAACCGATTACAATAGATGGGACACATTCAAAGAATGGATGTAGAGAGCCAAAGCAAAACATATCTGCTTCCCTAATGGGAAACGACCAAGAGGGTGCCCCTAGTGGGAAACGAACCAAGAGGGTGCATCTCATGACGACTAGCACACCAGACATCAGCAGCTACAGCAGATGAACTTTGGCTACTTATCAAAACTGCATGGACTGACATTCCCCAAACACACATCCAACATCTCATCCTCTCAATTCTGGACCGTGTAGCAGCAGTTATTGCAGCTACACAAGATATGGATTTCTTTGTATTCCACATGTCTAACTGAGTTGTATTTGTAATCATTTGATCCTGGTAACATAGGCTATGTATTCACTAAATATGACTTTGATATCTCTTGTCTTTCCTGGTGTTGCACTTTTAATGGCCAGCAGTGTATTTGAAGCTATTCAAGGAATTATCAGTTTTGTAGCTATGAAAAAATTCACTGGAATGATGGTGATTTTTGTGAAAAAAAAAAACAGCAATTTAAGTTTTATTCTGTAAAAAAGTGCATGGTTAAACATGTTTCTCTTCAAGTGCAGGGCATCTCTGACCTTGGGGCTGGATGTAGAACACCTTTCACACCCATCTAAAACTGGCTCTGCCTGGAAGAAGAAATATAACTAAAAGAAAAACATTGCCACTGACAAATATACATACTTTCATTTTCCAACATTTTCACCCTCTAACAGTAAATATTTGTACTGAATGATTTGGAAAATGCAAATATTAGTACCTATAAAACTTTTCATTTAGTTTCTAGAACAAAAAAGTCACATTTTTCCACTTCCATGGGATTAAGGAAGTAAATCCTTCTCTCAATGTAAACCCCTTAAAATCATACTATGCCACAAAAATTCCTAGTGTAAACAAATTGTTTCAATATTTGCTTAAAATTTTGCCATTTTTCATATTTAGCACCCTATAACAATAGGAATTAAAACTACTGGAGGATTTCCAAAAATGTGAATCATATTATTTCATTAGTACCAATTCAAAAAGAATTTTTCATTAAATAATATCCACTGAGTTAACTATTGACTTTAAAGTCAATAAATCAGTAAATAGTTTTGTGAGAAAAAGTTCTGCTGACATGCAAGATTCGAACCCACGTCTCTCCAGATACATGCCAGAGTATTCTAAGACCACTAAACTAACACCGACTCAGGCTTTTTTCCACTAATATGACTTATCAGCAATCACAGGAGTTTGATGTCATATTAGTGGGGGGGGGGGGAAGGAAGACTTTTTTTGAGATATGCTCTTAAAATGAAAAAAGTTGTTTTCCTATCCCCTGGAGATAAAGGGAAAAAATCATTACTGTTAATGTAAACGTCTTGACCATCGTACTCCACCAACAACAAAATTTTTAATTTCCAATTTAAATAGATCACTTGTAATATTTATTTATAATTTTGTTATTTTCCAACTTTTCCCACTATTAGAGGAAACAATTTGGTTGTCAGGAAAAAAATTGCATTTCTGATAGAGAAATGTACCTACTCAAAAACTTGTAAAAATCAATGCTTATATTTCAAAGACTGTGTGTGCAACTGACTAAGAGAACATGGGATTGCATCTCCTTGAGAAATACATTGCAACTCACTTATAATAAATGAAATTTGTGATCCTATCTTGAGAATCCAAGTTTAGGATTTAACTCTGAAAAGCTTATCACTCAATCTCTTAAGGGTCATGCAAATAAAACTGATATAAAATAGGGATCTGGGCTTGAATCCCAGACAAGGTATGTTTGAGGGTCTTTCTGCCGAGGTATTTCCTTCATGACAAACCTCTTTATCAAATTCAATACAGGATCCTTTCAAACTTCCTTGGCAAGTGGATGATTTTGTTTTATGGGCCCTTGGTCATTAATGGGTGACTGAATTCATGTATTGGGCAGGAAATATAACTGGCAAGAAATGGCAAATTGGTAATTTTCTAATTAGTGAGTGACTTAGGTAATTAAAAAACTTAGTAAAAATTTTACTCTTTCAGTAATCTTTATCACATTATTCCATTGGCATTATGCAAAAGGTTCTCAAAATTTTAAATATTTTTTAATATTTAATTTTTACAGGATTTAAATACCTTTATCTTCAGAACAATAACATCCATTTTACAAAAACACAAGGGTAGTTTTACATATCTAATGTTCTTTTAATGCTTTCCTTTAAAAAAATGCTGATACATAGCTAGAATGGCCCAGCTTACCAATGGGGATGGTCTGGCTTATTCCACATCAAGTATTAAAAAAAGTAACAGATAAGCTTACATTTAATATTAGGTAAAACAAAAAAAAAACACTGAAAAAATGCACTTCACATGTTATTGTTTCAAATGTCAATTCTCTGTGCATAGCAGATGTAACATTGCATACAAACTTTAAATAAATCACAAAGCATTTCAAACTTCTACTAATATTTAACAATGCAATGAATTTTGCCTGTTGAGGTTGTTTATTAGCCTATTTTCTAACTGTACATATTTCTCAGATTGGAATAGTTCTTTAATCTGAAATGAAAGGCAAAATTATTAGAAATAATAAACATTTAATTATATAATCAGTGTAAAATATACAAAAACATCAAGCAATAAAATGTAGAAAATGTGTAATTTATTTTATAAAGTATAGAGAAAATATTTTAAAGTTAAAATTACTTAGTATATTGATAATTTAATTAATCATTTTTGGCAATTTCATCCTAACAAAAGATAGTAAAAACTTTGGTGGAGAAAAATCCTAAACCAGAGTAATCCATGATGTTCTGCATCTATAGCAAACCATAAAACAACTCAGAAGCTTGGAATGACAAGTTTAGTTGATTGTTTCATCTTTGAGTGGCACTTTTGTGCACACAATAGGCTAAATGGCCAGGTCAAAAGGACCCAAAGGGTTTAGAGAAGTTTGGGGAAGGCGATCCACTGGGCAGTCACTGAGACAGATGAAAGCCTCCCATCGATCATTTTAGAGAACTCAGTATGCCACTGAATTCTGTAACTTTCACATGGCATGGATCACCTGCAATGGGACCACAGCTTGATGTCACTATTAACCCTTTTACTACCATAACAGCCCAAAACAGCCGAAATTTTAAATGGATTCACCCAATCAATGTTATTCCTTCCTCTTCCCTACCTCCTACCTGCAGCTTGGGTCGGTATGGTAGTGAAAAGGTTAAATTTAAATTTGTCATCATTTTTGGTAAATATTTTTATTTTCATAAAATCCAGAATTAAATGCTGCCATAATTCCTTTCAATAGTTATTTGGCAAAAAATGTTCTAAAGTTCACTTTTTTTTTAAACTGAACACAGTTAGAAAAAATTCTGACAACATGATACAATTGTTTTTTAGATGTGGCACTGTAAGGGTTAAGTCTATTTGAATGAGTTTAGAATTTAAACAAATAGTAAATTCTTTTTGAAGTTTTTGTACTTAACAGATACAGCAGCCATATCAGGAGAAAAGTTTATGAAAAAAATATATTTTAATCACTGAGAATGTCTGATTAATTGATTCTATGATAAGATTGCCCAAAAAATTATACTAATATTTTTGATTCAAATGCTGTGCCATTTTATGCTTCATAGTAATAAGGCAGATTTTTCTTCTGTTACCATTGCACATTAACTGTTGTTGCCATCCACAATTAGTATGCATGATTTTTTTTATCAATATTCTGGAGGATGTTCTTTTAGTAGTATTTTTCATGCCATTGTAGGAGGGCATTCATTATTATGGTAAATTTGCAGCATTTCAGTGTATGTTAGAGTATTTGGTTAACAGAATACCCAAAACAAAACTCCCAAATAGCATAGACAGAAATGCTAAGCATTTATGTAAGAATAGTGCCACAACAATGACTCACCAATCCATAATAACTACTAGCATGCAATAGAGAAGAAAGAAAATTATAAATTACAAACCAGAAGATGGTGCAACAGTTGTAAATACCAGTTTAACATTACGTAATTTTTTGAACAATCTTACGATTATATTTTTTTCATAAAATGCTCTTCTGACATTGCAACTTAAAGATGAAGAAACATTTGCCTAATCAATGTAATTTTATTCAGCTCCAAATGTGACAAATAGCAATTGATGGAAACAACTTTTAATTTCAACAAAATATTATTTAGTTGGTAAGATCATATCTAATATCTTTTATTTCTTTGTTTATTATTTTAGGGTTTCTTTTATAATTTTCTAATTCTGCAATTAATAATTGATTATCTGACCCACAATCTACCTCTGAATAAGTTTTGATATTTCTGACAGGTGATTTCCACCCACCATTAATCATGATCAACTTAATTTCTATATCAGTATCTAGACAAAATTCAAATACTATATCCCAAGCATAAATATAGGATGCTGCTTGAATAAAGTACAGGCAACCCCCATATAACACGGTATTTTTACAACATGGTTTTGCTCTAACACAGTTAGAAAATTGCGGCAAACTTCACACAATACAGTATTTTTGAGCTTTTGTGTGGGGTTTGATCATTAAAAACTGACTTGTGATCATTAAAACAGTTCCAATTCCAATCTTCACACCTTGGGCTACTTTGTTGATTTATCGATCACAAACTTGCCCAGTTTTTAATTTCATACCACTTCAGATGTTAGAAAAGGTTAAAGTGAGAAAACATTTTCAGAAAATAAGGTTTTCAGATTTGAGATTATGTGAAGAGCAAAAAAAATAATTCAGAGTCAGGACTTGGTTATATCAAATTCTGCAGTGAAGCTTGCCATCTCGAAGACTAAGAGACACTGAAAAAACCTTTTTTCAAAAGCCAAGAGAAAGTTTAAAAAAGATTTTTGTAAGATTATCTTGGTTTTTTGTTCATTGTTCATAAATTTTTCCAGGTACATATTACTAAACTTTGTTCTTAAGAACCGTATTGAAATAATTATATAATTTCAATACGGTAACTTTATTTCTCTAGAATCAAAGATACAAATTTTGGATCATCTTAAAAAAGGATACAGGGTATCTTTACGTTGCAAAAAGTTTAAATTTAAATGAAGCAACAATCCAGACCATAAAGAAAAATAATAGAAAATTAGAACTGCTGTTGCTGCAAGATCTTTCATTGACAGCTCATCCCCGAGCACCAATAATTGAGAAAATGGAAAAAGTATTCAGTATTTGGATTTATGATAGCAGTAAAAAACAGATCCCATTAGATGCCAAAGTAATTAAACAGAAGGCACTAAAAATTTATAACCATTTAAAAGAAAATGGAGAATGTTCTGTTAACCCGGAGTTTATTGCCAATAAAGATTTTGAGTGATTTAAACACCACTTCTCAGTACATAAGAATTCAAGGAGAAAGTGCATCGGTTGAGAATGAAGCTGCCAAAAGGTATCCAGAGGAATTTCAAAAAATTATTGAAGAGCAGGATACACACCACATCAAGTTTTCAATGCCAATGAGACAGGTCTTTGGTGAAAAAAAAAGCCCAACAGAATGTTTATTTCAAAAAATGAGAAAACTGCACCAGGTTTTAAGACATCAAAACATCGTGTAACATGACTTATGTGCAGTAGATTGCATAATAAAACCTATGCTAGTTTATAGATCCTCTAATCTTCGTGCAATGAAAGGTGTAAATAAAAATTCATTACCAGTATATTGGAAAGCAAATAAAAAAATAACTGATGATTTATTTAAAGAATGGTTCTAAATTGTTTTGTGCCAGCTGTGGAAAACTATTTAAAGTGGAAAAATTTAGATTTTAAAGTTTTATTACTATTGGATAATATGCCAGGCTATCCAAAAGATTTAAGTCATCCAAATATTGAATTGGGTTGGGTTGTTTTACCTCTGAGCAGCACTTTTTTGCACACCATGGGCTAAATTGGCCAGGTGACAAGGACCCCGAAGGCTTAGAGAAGGTTGGGGAAGGGGACCCACTAGAACAGCTGTTGGGAGACAGATGATAGCCTTCCATCAAGGCCATCCAGTGTGTTCTTTAACGTGCACAGGGTATGGCTCTCCTGCACACAGGGACACGGCTTAACATCCCATCCAATGGACGTTGGCCTTTCCAAGCCCATCGGTGTCCCCTACTGACTGTGCACAAGGCGGGGAGTTTTGCGGAGATAAGTCTCAACGTTGACCCAGCTGGGACTCGAACCTGGTAACTGCAGATTATGAGCCTGGTGCGCTACCGACTGAGCGACCCCCCACCCCATCCAAATATTTAAGTAATGTTTCTACCACCTAATACAACTTCTTTAATTCAACCATTAGCTCAAAGTATTATATCTACCTTTAAAACTTGTTACAATAGATTTTGAAAAAAAAAACGATTCTGAATCCACTGAAGTGATGGAAGCATGGAAACATTTTTTCAATTATGGAATGTATCGGAATCGTAGCTTTATTGCTCAAAGAAGTCATCCAAATAAGCAGTCAACATTAAATGTGTGTTGGAAAAATGTATTGCCAGAGTCGGTTCATTCAGGAAATATGGTCAAACTGGCAAAAAACAGAATCAGCACAATAGTAGAACTTGGTAAGAGGGTAAGGTTTTGATGATATGACTACTGAAGACGTTCAAGAATTACTGGTAGAAAAAAGAGGCTGGCAAAGCAGATTTGGTGGAAATGGCATCGGAGGTTAAACCAAATCAATTCAGAAGATGAGAGTGCAGATGAAAATTCTGAAGTCCCAAATTTTATACTAAAAAGCATACTTGAAGGCATAAACTTAACCATGTAATTAGAATCTTATTTTTTGAATGCAGATCCTTTGACTAAAATAAGCACAATGTTCAAAAGGGAGCTTCAAAAATGCTTAGCTCTATAACCATGAAATTTACAAAAATCTGTCAAACAAAAGCAAACAAACCCAGATTACTGATAAAATAAAATTGATTAATTAATCTTAAAAGTTTTTATGAGAAAACTTTTAACATGCAAATAGTTTGAAGGATAAACTTTAAAATTTTATTGCTCAATGACAGAGAATTTCAAGTCACCCAGCTCAAGACAGTTTCCTCTAAAATCGATAAATGTTAAATTCAGAGTGATATCTTAACAATAACTAATTTTTTTTAAATATAAACAGTGAAACAGAGTAATTATCTTTTATTATTTCAACACTACTGTCATCACCACAGAATAGCTTCTCATCTCTGGAAGGAAATTAATATTTTACACAAACTGCGATTTTCAGTCAATTGTTTTCAAAGCATCTATATATTATCCACTTAAAGAACTTTATTAAATTAGTTTATTAGTGCTATGGGAAAGTCAAAAACTTGTATCTATTAACTGTAGACCTCACAAGTTGCAAATTAACACTCAAATTTTCCTCCATATTGGATCACACCCTCCTACTGACATATCCAATCAAAAAATGACTATCCATGGCACTCTACACTAGAGCTGCACAGCATAACTATGTACATATTCCATGTTAAATCATTAGACAGCTCTGTCATGTGACACTTCTGGTGCATGCTTCCACTGTGTGCAGTGAAAAGTTAAGGTTTCTTTTCATATTAGCTATTTGGCATGAAAGAAATATATTTCATCACTCATTACATGCAAAAACAAAAAAATGAGTTTGAGAGAATACTATTGTTATTTTTTTCATTTTCTCATTATTTCAGTGGGTGCATGGGCTCCTTAGGACAGGCTGCTGCTACTTAATCTGATACCAAATCTGTTCCATAAAAAAAAAACATTTTTTCGCAGCAAGACCATATCTACTAATTCTCTCCTTTTCTGATTTGTTTTAAACTCCGTCATCATTTTTTGTATTCAGATCTCTGATAAGCTTTACATTATTTCTCCAAAGAGTTGCAAAATCTGTTAATCCTTTTTTATAGTAAATATTGGAACATATACTTGAAAAATTGTCAAATTTGTGGGATTAGCTATTTCTAACTGTCATAATTCTGTCATGAACTGAGTTATAATCAGTTATTAATTTTAAGCTTTGAAAGACCAAAAAAAATTATTTTATAATATTATTATTTAAAATACCTTGACAATTCTACAGAATTGCTAATAATAATAGCATGAGATTTCAACCCACCAACTCTAACATGTTTGGTAAGTCTAGTGCTCCCTGCTCATCCGATATATTGCCTCACTGTTATCCATTCAAAAAAAAGTTGAAAATCCTACTGTAGGAGGAAAATGGAACTTTATTAAGAATCATTAATTGAAAATTGAACATGAATATAAAAATCTTACTTTATTAAAGTCATTTGTCTGATCTTCAACACTTTTTTTGAGGTTTATTACATCTTGATGGCCAATATCAACATTATGTTCAAGTGTTTTGTTTTCATCACTTATTTTCATTAAAGCTGTTTGAAGAATCTGCTTATGCTGTAATTTTACATTACAGATATGATCCCTGACATCACACACAGGATTTCCAGATGGTCTCCTGAAAAAAATAAATGCCAATAAAAAAAGTTAAAGGGAATGAAAGTATCTTCTTTTTCTACAGATTATTTACACACAAATCACCCAGTAGTATATATATAATCTTTCAGTGATTAAATGACAAGGATGGGTTGTTTCACCTCTGAGCAGCACTTTTATGCACACAATGGTCTAAATGGCTAGGTCACAAGGACCTTGAATACTCAGAGAAGGTTGGGGGAAAGAAACCCACTAGACAGCTATTAGGAGGCATATAGTAGCCTCCCATCAAGGCCATCCAGCATGTTTTCAGCATGCACAAGTTACGACTTTCCTGCACATGGGGCCATAGCTTTACATCCTATCTGACAGACAGTGTCCCTTCTAAGCCCACCCTCAATAAGATAACCCAGAGAATGGGAGGGTAATAAAGTCCACTGAGGAAATAAGCACAGTCCTGAGGTCTTGGAAGGCTTGGGGAAGGTGTTAAAAGGCAGCAATACATCTCCCAAAGGTATACTATAGACGTTCTATCAAAGTGATATCCAACTTATTCAAGCACAGATCTACTTAGTTTGCCCAAAACTCGGTGAAATTCATAGGTAATATCTGGGTAGAAAACTTCATAGAGGGCCTTTGTAGGTACCTGAAGAAAGCTCCATGGGCTACCAAGGCACATGGGAGCTATAGCTTGGATATCACTGTTCTATTGGGTTGAGATTTGTAGAAAATATAGCCCACTCCAATTGTTGGATTTTCTTCTTTAAGATACTAGTTGGTCAGTCTTGCTCTGTGTGGACAGACATTATCATTCATTAGGAGGATATCATCACAAGCATAAAGCTTGAAATAGGAATCTAAAATTTCATCAAACACATGGAATATAATACAGCCACTCAATGAAAACAGTGCTCAAAAAGTCCCTTCACCATCAAATGCACTTCTCTCAATGATGTTATGGGACTGTTAGGGATTGACAACCTTTTTCCATCAACAGGATGCATGAAATTTTTCAGAATGTGTGCCAGAACCTTATTATTGCATTAAGCATTTTAACCTTACCCTCACCCCCAATGTCCAATGCAATAAGAAAACTATATACACTGAAAGCACAATTTATTATACACACCACACACATCCAAAAACCTGCCCTATTCTGCCACAATAATATGGCCAGCCAAAACCCCTTGTAGTCTATAAAAAAGTCAGATATCTACCTGCAACTGTTGTGATGGGTAAACATGGCAACCTGAGTGAGTTCCATTATGTGCAGATAGTCAGTGTGAGGAAGATAGTGTGCTCCATATCCACAACTGCAGAACATCTGGGATTTCCACATGCAACTGTCGCATGTTGTGATGCCCCATCGTTCACTTTTGCTTTACCTTAACCAGTTTTGTTTAATTTACGTTATATTTATCATTTTGGGGATTTTTATTTCCTTTTTGGCATCACAGCACTCATTTCCAAAAGTTAGGAGTTGCGCATGTGCAACTCTGATCTTCCAACTATCACCGCTAAAGCGCATGCACAAGGACACGCCCCCTCTTGCGTCATAGCTTGCATCGTTCGTCATATTATGTAAATGTCTTTTCCGGCGTGCAACATGACACGTGTCTGGTTCTTGTTTTTAAACCGGTGACTTGCTAGTCACAGAGCACAGTAAGCACAGCACAGTAGAAGTGAGGAGTTGTGTAGAGAGAGAGTGCCTAGTGCACGGAGTTGTAGAGTGAGAGAGGAGGAGAAGAGAGAGTGTTGTAGCACGGTGAGTTGAACTTTTTTGGAAATAAATCTGTTTGTTATTTTAAACCTTTTGAGTCTTTACAGTTTTTTCTCTTGAGCAACGCGAATTTAGATTGATAGCATCTAGACTTTTGACAATCAATTTTGATTCTAACTATTTACTCATTAACGCTCGCTGGCATTTTGAACCCTACTTTAAATTTAGTGTACTTTTTTAGCAATTTGTTAATTATTGCCTGGTGCCCGTCTCAGCTATCCGGAGCATAAAACTAATTGGATCAGGAAAAAGGTCCAACTTTAAAGTATTTTGCATATTCTTTGGAGCGTTACAATGTGTGTACCAGGACTACATCAAAACCAGCAAAACCTGCAGCTGCTGGGGAAGTGCAACTTTAACGGGCCCATTGATCTTCGAGGTGAGGGCAACCTCTCCCATATCAGATTGGAAGCCACAGTGCAAATGATAAGATCACCATTTAACAACAGGGCAGCTACAAAAATTTGTGCAAAAACATTTGATGTATGATGCATGACTGGACTACAACAGCCGACATCACACTGAGTATCCTTGTTAATAGCACATCACAGGGCTATGAGGCTGTAGTGGGTGAAGGAATATTGCCAATGGATCATGGAAGATTGGAAACAGGAAGCTTGGTCCAACGAATTGAGGTTCCAACTACAATATGCCAACGGAGGTTGCATGTGTGGCATAGACACACGAGGCTATGAACTCCATCTGTCAAGTCAGGGTGTTACAGGCCTGTGGAGCTGGTGTAATGTTCTGGGACATGTTTATGTGGGCTACCTTGAGGCCCCTTGTACCTACTGAGACCACCATCACTCACAAGACTATGTTGGTGTACTTGGTGACCACCTACACCTGTTCATGGCTAACCATTTCCCACAACAGTATGGCTTCTTTCAACAAGATGACTCATCTCATTGCTCCTGTTTAGTGGACTGGTTGGAAGAGAATTCCAGTGAGTTCACAACCCTCAAATGGCCCTCTCACTCTCTCAATTTGAATCCTATTGAGCATCTGTGGGATGAAGTGGAGCAATGCATTCAAGCCCAAAACCCACCACTGGCAACTTTATGGATGGCTGTCCTGGAATCATGGGCTGCAATACCACCAGAGTATTTCCAACGTCTTGTCAAGTCCATGTCACATGTTGCTACTGTTATGAGGGCAAAAGATGGACTTGTATGTTATTAGGAGGGTATGTATAATTGTCCTTTCAGTGTATATGATGGATATTATATTTAAAAAATTCAATTGTTACTCTGATGTTTCAACTGATTATATCTTTCTTTTAATGACTTCATTGAAACATTCAAAATGCACTAAAAAAATTTGGTTTTAAATGTGCTCTGGAGACAGAATAGATTTATCAATAGTTTCATAGGTAAACTGAATTTATTTGTTATAGTGAATATGTTTGGTCAAAAATATACCATTAGATTAAGGAAATGCTACTCTTACGTTGATCCAATTTTTTTAGAAGAAAAATTGTCTTGAGCTGGGTGGGATATGAACCCATGACTTCCCAAAAATGTCATATCTTAATGTGATACACTGATGTGTACTGTAGGTAGAAATGTTCATAATATCAATTAGAGATCTTGATTGGTGGCTGGTAGCTCAGTAATCCAGAGCAGCTGACATGTCAGGAGGTAATGAATTCATATTCCACCTGGGTCAAGACAATTTTTCTTCTAAAAAATTTGAATTGACATAAGGGTGGTATTTCCCTAATCTGTGAGCCGGAGAAGTCGAGAATATTCAAATTTTTAATATACCATTAGATCTGTAGCTATCTTGTTAGCATCCATCATGGAATACTGAAACCTGCTGTCTGGATGGCAGTGTCTTAGATACTTCAATATTTTGTTTAAAATATCCACTGCCAGTGATATATATAATTTTTTTTGCTGTAATATTTTGCTGGCTGGTTAATTTGATTAAATATTTTGTGCCAAACAACTGCACAGCATAAAGCATTTCAAATGAAATGCTAATGATTCAGCTTCATATTGAGTTACTGGATCATCAGATACATCTACACTTCTCTCGCAAAGATTATCATAAATATCACCTGACTAATACTTAAATGGTCTTATATCATTTATTCTACTTTTCCATCTAGTCTCATTCAAGAGTTTTAATGTGAAATGATCAAAATGCTTCTTTAAAACTGCAGAACAAGGAGATGCACTCATAAAAATTTTTTACAAATCTCTTTTTGAGCTTTTAAACCTAGCAAAATCATGTAAAAGATACTTTTATAATCATACCAATATAAGTAGTTTTTTGCACAATACCAAAAAATGAAACCGCATCATTAACGAATAAATCTGGTGTGTGACTGCTAATAAAGAATTTTAAAAAAACTACAATTTTTAAAATCCTTTGCTGTACACTAAGATTGTCTCCCTTTTATATATGACCAATTGCCATAAGTCAGTGCCTCAAATAAATTTACTTCAATATGCAAACTATCATATCTTACATTCAAACAATATGATCATGATAAATGATAAATATATGAAAAAATATCTCATGTATAAAATTTTACAGTAGTTACAGAAGAGAATCAATGTGCTTTTTTAATTAAAACATAATTCTATGAACAAGGTGCACAAGGGCCAAAACACAAGGCCTGAAATGACTCATCCAGTCACATTAATTTCACATACACTTCAACATTAAAACCATCCAGCAATGCCTTGTCAACAATAGGTACATATATAGTCATGTGAATTAATACAAGAACTTGAGTGTATACATAGAACAATTTGAAACAATAAATTAGACTGACTTAACTTACATTGGGGACAAAAATTTAACAATGTAATAAACTCCTTCATGGTAAGAAGATGAAAGTTACTTAATGTAGATATGATAAAAAAAATTACAAAAACAGCAAGCACATTAATTTTTAACACAAAAAAATTTAAATACCATGATGATTCCTGTTCTCTATCCTTGTTCTGAAGTATCATTTTATCAAGGGAGTTGAGGAGAATCAGAACATTTTCTTCTTTATACATTAGATTAATCTCTTGTTCTATATTAGACTGCAACTGAATAAGCAACTGATGATGAATATCCTTCATTGCTTCAAAATTCTGATTACAAATCACATCGTAGTGTTCCTTGAGTAATGAAAATCTGGCCACAAAAGGAAATACTATTAGTACCATATGTGATTAAAGATTTAAAGAGATATGTATACCTTTTTTTAGGTAGTGAAGGGAGAAAGTAATAGTACTATTATGTATTAACATACAAATACTGTGCAAAATATCAACATTTTCAAAATACTGTACTCTGCCATAGATACTTTCCTAATTCCCATTATGTACATTATCAAAACTTCTATATGCAGCACTTTCAGAATATGCTGTATAGCAGGGACTTAGAAGATTTGTGTATCAGAAAGTCCTGACACATCATACTTTGGGGCCATGCCAACATATACATGATATTTTTGAACTGTATACAGAATTTCCTGGAACAGCAAGGGATTGTCCAAAAGTGTTGAAAATACCTTGCAAACATAGTGCTACAAATGGGTTAAATGGCCAGGTCACAAGGATCTCAAAGGCTCAAAGAAGGTTGGGGGGAAGGGGACCCACTGAACAGATGTTAGGATACAATGGTAGCTCCCATCATGGGCATCTAAGTATGTTCTTTAATGTGCCCAGGGTTTGGCAGTACTGTGTATGGAGTCACAACTTAATATCTCATCCAACAGATTGTTGGATGAGATATTAAGTTGCTTGGGTCTTCCCAAGCCCATCGGTGTCCCCTTTCTCACTGAGAGCAGAGTGGGAGGTAGCAGATAAAACTCAATGCTAACATAGTTGGGACTCAAACCTAGAAACTGTAGATTACAAGCCTGGCACATCAACTGACCTAACCCCTCTTCTCACACCACTTTGTAACGCTCCAATAGTATGTTAAACTTCCTCACTTTGGACCTTTTAACTGATCCGAATTAAACTAATTTACCAGATAGCATTGGGCACCACTTTCTTTATTTCACTCTCTATAACACTCCAAAAGTATGTTAAATTTCTTCACTTTGGACCTTTTGACTGATTCAAATTAAACTAATTTACCAGATAGCATTGGGCACCAAGCAATTAATCTTGCCAAAATAAGGTTAAATGCTAATAAAGCTAAGTATATAAGCGTTACTTAGTCCATAAGAATTAATTCAAAACAATTGTCAATTTTTAAAGTTTAAATCTAATCAAAACTAATTTATCCTGCTCAAGAGAAAAAAAAATTGGAAAGTCAAAATATTTCATAAAACAAAATTTATTTCCAAAAAATCAAGACTCACCAAATAAATGTCTATATGAAATAATATGAGTAACTAAAAGCTCACATCTTCTCAACTATTAGCTCTCTCCTAGCAATCTCAACTAACTACTGACTCTCTTCTAAGTCACATTCTGATTAACTACTAACTTCTCTCTTAGCTTCATTCCTACTCCATCTCTACTCAACAACAAAAACTAACTCCTACTAACTAATGTCACTATACATGCGGCATGCAACTAACGTGTGTTGCACACTGGGAAATACATTTGCATAAACTTATGATCATGCAATCGCACTAGCAACGATACAAGAGGAGGAGGTCCTTACACATGCATTAATGGTTGTCAATAAAAAGTAAGAGTCGTGCATGCACAACTCCTTTGGCAGTCTGGATGAGCAAAATGATGATCCAACTGAAAATTAAAAGTCCCAAAATGATAAATATAATGTAAATAAAGTAAAACTGATTAAGGAAAAGTAAAAGTGAATGGGTGGACCATTACAACTTCACTACAGAGTAATCACTATTTCATACACAGTCCACCAAGAGTAGAAAGTATGTCCCAGTGAATTACTTGCCTGTAGAGCAGATACTATGAAAATGCTGGGTTAACCTGTGAATACATGCAATTTACTTACTTGTTAGCTTTATAGACAAGCAATCCACACAGAGTGTGTTTCGTACTATTGGGTGGAGACATAAAATAGATGATAATCATAGCAATGCATTTGAACACCACTTGTCACCTACTGAATTTCTATAAATATTTAAAAAATCACTTCATATATTTCCTCAATAATCATTAGGTTGAAATTATTTATATGTTATAGAGATATGAGAAATGAAAACTAATTTATTGAATAAAATATAATTATAAATAACAATTTGTAAATAGTTTATTTTTTAATTCTACGTGCTATATTTCGGATGCTTGCAAGATTATGGGGTACCAGGACATGACCAGAAGTCCTAGTCTGCTTAGCTAATCATTAAAGCTCCTGTCAGACCTTTGTGGCCTTGGTGGTGCTTAAGGAGTATTTTTTTTGTTTCACCTTAACTCCTTAAAAAAATAAATCACCCCAAGCAGTTGCTTGCCACCAAGGTCTGAAAGGAGTCTGTCAGTATAATACAACATCAAAGCTTGTGAGGAAGGCAAGACCTCAAAAGAAACAACCATGCTTTACATGGGGCTCAAACTCAGATCTCTTTGTCAGTAGCCAAGCATGCAAAGACTATAATGCAGCTAATAATTTGCTTTAAGAAAATGGTTACTTATAAAATAATGACTGGGTTGTTTTAGTTTGAGCAGCACTGTTTTTGCACACAATGGACTAAATGCCTAGATCACAAAGATCCTAAGGGCTCAGAGATGGTTGAGAATGGGATCCACTGGACAGCTGTTAGAACATAAATGATAGCCTCCCATCAAGGCATCCAGTGTGTTTTTTTACATGCACAGAGTATGGCTCTCCTGCACAAAAGACTTTCACATCCCTCTAATGGATGGCCTTTCCAGACCCAGTGGTATCCCCTTTCATGCTGAAAACATGATCAGAGGTATTCTGATTTCATATACTAAACATGATACATACCGAGATGCTGTTAGGATAACTTTCAGAGAGTAAATACAGAGATCACAAAATTTGGCAGTACACTATTACAAATGTAATACATGCATTACAGAGACTAGTCTAGCTTTTTAAAATTAACTTCCATGAGATTATTTTTAATCTTACTTACTAAAAATTATTTTAATACTTAACTTTCTATTATATTGAATTTACACCTATGAAAATACAAAGATTTAGTATGGTACTTTTAGAATTCCATATACAGCAAACTCTCAACTTTCATATGGGTTACATTTCTGTAAACTATCACAAACATTTAGACAATAATACAGTTGAAAATGGGAGTTAAGCTCACAGGTGAACAAAATATAATAGAGATTCATACATACAAAATCCCCATGTAGTCATGGATTCGTAGAGGTCCAACCAGACTGTGTAATTTAGTCTTCCAAACACAATCCTGAGCTACAGCTGCTGCATGCCAATTCTAGCAAGATTCCATTTAACATCTCATTGCCTTGCTAGGTCTACCTCTTTCCCTGAGGCCTTTAGTCACACTATTCATAACCCTATTCATGATTCTGCAGTTATGCATAGTGGCAGCATGGCCAAACCAACAGTCTTTTTCTGCACAATATCCTGCTCATATGAGGTTGCTGACTGTTTCGCTTAACCTCGTCATTATTTACAAAGTCAAACCAACTAATTCCGAAGATACTGTGTAAACATCTAGGATTAAAGGTATCAAGTTTCCTGTTGCTTACAAAGGGTCCAAGTTTCACTACCACAACCCTAGAAAGAATCAAGCTATTATACAGCTTAATTTTGGTCTTACACCTATTTTTCCACTCTCTCCACAGATTCTTAAAAGTTACAGCAGCAGTCCTTATTTTTTTATTTCTCTCATGCCACACATCACCAGTATCTGGCCAAAGTCTTTCTGCCACTCCATTTTTTGGCATCATTTTGCTCATCCATCATTTTGGGTAAAAGTCAGAAGACAAGGTGAGTAACATAAGGTAATCAAAAACCCAGCACAGAATATTTTATAGACACTGCACACCTCTGGGGTGTTTAGTGATATCACTTCTGCCCCAAATCAAATTAATATTAAAATTAACATCTATTTGTATTTTGTATATTTAAAACATGAATAACATTTTTACATGAAGAACATGATTACAATTATTCCAAACACAAAATATGATATTTAGAAAAAGTATTTACATAGAGAAGGGGGATTGATGTTGACTATGGATGGATTCTAATGATTCTTATACTTAAAGAATGAACTAGAAAAGGCAATATCTATGGTGAAAGCAAAGCCACTTTATCTATTGGCATTTTTACCTCATAAATAAATAAATATAAATAAATGTTTATTGACTATATATATATAACATATAATAACATAATACACTTAATAATAAATAAATAATGCTTATACAAAATAATGAGTTAAAATAAAATCCACAATTCGGTATGAACAATTGAACAAAATATACAACTGATATAAATAAACCCATGTAATGTAAAATATTTATTGTGAAATGAAATGCAATAAAATAGAAGCCATATAAGAACAACCAATAAACTTTATGCTCTTACAGGTTCTGAAATTAAATTATTAGTTTTTAACAATATTCATTTTTATAATACAGAATTAAAGGTTAAAGAGTGGAAAAATTAAAATTTTTAGATTTATTCATTAATGACATGAAATAAGGAAAGTCACTTAACAATGAAATAAAGACTCAATATTGTTTATGTGTACTAATCTTTATTAATTTTTATTTCAAATATATTTTAATTTTTTTCTTCCCTTATATTTTTCAGTAATTTATTAAAATTTTGTGGAGCTAGAATCATGAAATGTTTATTATGTACCTTTTTCAAGAAAAGAAATTATCCATAAAGTTCTCTATTTCTAAGATTTATTTTTGTATGTTGTAATTTTAAGAAATCTGGGTTTTTAAACACAAACATAAGGATTTTATAAATATATAATTGTCTTATTTTCAAAATTTTATCTTCAATAATCATATTTTTTAAATTCATAATAACCTTCAGACTTCTGTTTTGCAATGTTATTAATTTATTTAAAGAATTAAAATATGTTCCTCCCCAACCAATTAACAGTATTGTAAAGTAGATTGAATCCATGAATAATAGAGTTATTAGAAAGGAAGTACCTACAATTTTCTTTAGATGATATATTCTAATTAGGAAATATTTTAAACGTTTTGCAATTATATTTGTATGACTATTCCACTTCAAATTATTATCAATCCCCAGAAATCCCCAAATATTTGTATGTTTTAATTTGTTTCATTTCTGCACATGTACATACAATATTATTATCACAAGTAAATCTATGATATATGATTTTATCTTTGAAATAACTCTTGTTAGTGAGACTGAAATACATTGAATACGATTTTTCGATATTTAATGTACGATGATTTTTATGAAATCATAACTGAATTTATTTTAAATCATGAGATATAGTCGATTTCAATTCTTCAAAATTATTACTTCTATATACTATAGCAGTATCATCAGCATAGGATATCCTTTTAAGTTATTAAAAAATAAATCATTGAAATAAATCAGGAATAAAATAGGTCCTATTGACAAAGAAGTTTAACCTCTATGAAGGTAGTACATAGTAGCACCAAACATAAGAAAAACTTCTTTGCAGCATTTTTTAATGTATCACTTTAAACAGTGTGTAAGTAGCTGTTTTAACTAAAATTGATATATGAAAAACTAAACATAATACTTAATAGTTTTGTTTAATAGTTTTCCTTCTTTTTTATTTTATAATAAAAAGAATAAACATATAAATGTTTTGTGTTATAATAAACATGTAAATGTTTGTTTTATAATTACAGTGCTGTTTAATAAATTTTTTGTTGGTAATTACAAATTTAGCTATTTTAATAAGATTTGAAAAAAAATCTAAGAAGAAGAAAAAACAATTATTCATATACTTGATTTTTTTTGGAATTATCAAAAATATAAAATTGTCAAAAAATCACAAATTCTAAGGCATATATTATTTTATAGATTCTGCTAGCCTATTATCCTATTATCTCACAATCAACCTCAAATTATGATATCATCATCATCCTCAAGCAGCCATGGGCTACGGAGGTCCAACCAGACCGTGATATTTAGTTCTCCAAGCAAGTCTATCCTGAGCTACATCTACTGCATCTGGCCAATGCACAACAATTCTAATAAGGTCATGTTTGACATTGTCTGCCCACCACATCCTAGGTCTACCCCTTCTTTCTGAGGCCTTTAGGCACACTGTTCATAACCCTATTCGCCAATCTATAATTATTCATACGGGCAACATGGCCAAACCAACGGAGTCTCTCTCTGCACAATATGCTGCTTAAAGGAGGTTGCAAACTCCTTTGCCTAACCTCATCATTAGTTACAAAGTTGAACCACCTAATGCCCAAGATACTGCATAAGCATCTGGAATCAAAAGCATCTAGTTTCCTGTTATCTTGTTTACAAAGTGTCCAAGTTTCACTACCATAACTAACCCCAGAAAGAACCAAACTATTATACAGTCTAATTTTAGTATTTAGGTGTATACGCCTATTTCTCCACACTCTCCATAGATTCTTAAAAGTCCCGGCAGCAATCCCTATTCGTCTGTTAATCTCATGCCGCACATCACCATTATCTGTTACATAGCTCCCAAGATAATTAAACTGTGACACCTGCTCAAGACTGCAACCATTCAGATTAACTGAATCACAGCCTGTCTGACCAATTTTCATCACTTTAGTTTTCTCTCTGTTTATAACCAAACCTACTCTACTACCAGTCTCATCAACAGCTCGAATGAAAGAGTTCATCTCATCAACATCATTTGCCAAAAGGGCTAAATCATCAGCATAACCTAAATCAGAAATTTTCGTATCTCCAGCCCATTTAAGGCCTTTCCCTTGAAGTGAATTTCACATAACATAATCAATAATGAAACTAAAGAGAAAAGGAAACAAAATGCACCCTTGTCGAACACCAGAAGTAATGCTAAACCAATTGCTACATGCCTTAACAACTCTCACACATGACTCAGTGTTATTATAGAGAGCTTTCATTAGGTTAACTAACTTGTCTGTTGTATATCATATGATTTCACAATCAACCACAAATTATGGCGATCAACAGAGTCGAAAGCCTTTTTGAAATCAACAAAGCTAGCAACCAAAGGTTTCTGAAACTCTAAACATTTCTCAAGAATTTGCCTAAGTGAAAATATCTGATCCACACATCCCCTACCACTTCTGAATCCACATTGCTCATCACGCAATTGACTGTCAACCAGATTCTTAATTCTATTAAGCACAATCATGGAAAGAACTTTACCTGGAACAGAGAGTAGGCTGATACCCCTATAGTTATCACAAGAACTGCGATCACCTTTTTGAAAATAGGGATAACAATAGCTCTGGTAAAATCCTTAGGAACCATCCCTTTATCATAAAAGATATTCAAAATTTCAGTCATCCAAGTGGTAACAGAAACGTTCCCAGCTCTAAGCATTTCCGTAGTAATTTCATCTACACCTGGGGATTTATGAAGTTTAAGTTTAGAAACAGCCAAAATAACTTCAGATTGTGTTAGAGCCAACATTAAAGCCACCAATGCATCTATCATCATTGCAAACAATGGGAGTAGAATTAACTACATTGTTTAGAACATCACTGAAATGCTAAGCCTACCTAGCCATGACAGAATCCTCACCTTCTATAACCTTACCTTGTTTATCCTTCAATCCCTGTATTCCTGTCCATTTTCTACCACACAAAATATTCACTATCTGATTAAAATCATCCAAAGTGAATGCACAGTATTCCCTGTTAAGAAACATTAATTAATAGATTCTGAAAAAAATTCAACGCCGCCACGGCAGGAATCAAACCCGCATCTCTCCAGATTCATGGCAGAGTGCGCTAACCATTGCACCATGCGTCGGACAATGAATGTTTTCAGAATATGACCTTATAAATCTTCTTCCTGAGACGTGACTGAGACAGTGCCATCTATACTCAAGGAGATGCAACTTTTTCATTAGTTGCGTTTGATTATTAGATGTTAATGAGAAGGTCGCTAACGCGTTAAATATATAATTAAAATCAATCCAAAGTGAATGCACAGTATTCCCTGTTAAGGAACATTAATTAATAGATTTGGTGCAATGGTTAGCACGCTCTGGCATGAATCTGGAGAGATGCGGGTTCGATTCCCGCCGTGGCGGCGATGAATTTTTTCAGAATCTATTAATATTAACTATCTGGTACAGTTCTCTGCTGTTGTGTTGTCTAACTGCTTCCTCGGCTTTGTCAGCCAAGCCATCAAGCCAAACCTATCCTTCTCATCCTCATCGGCATCCTCAGTGGGGGCATAACAGCAGATAACATTCAAGTCTTTAATGCTTGTCTGAAATTTTGCTGTAAGAAACCTTTCATTAATGCACTCATATCCTAAAAGAGCATCACTAGCGTGTCTCTGAGAAGCAGACCCACGCCTTGGTGATGTTTATTATTGTTCCTCCCTGAAAAGAGAAATTTAAGATTATTTTTAAGAATCTGACCTTTATCTGTCCATCTGGTCTCTTGCAAGCCAAGAATATCTAAATTTTAACGGTGGAATTCTTGTGTGAGGACATCAAGAGAAAAAGCTCTGTGCAGAGTCCTCACATTCCAACTACCTATGGAGAGAAAATGGTTTGTGGGATGTTTAAAGAAACTATGTTTATTGAGAGAGGAAATGGCGACAATATCAAACAGCCCCCTAATCACAGACATGGGGCAAAGACCCGTTCCCCCACCACTAAAGGCTGAAGCCATCTACACTGGAAGACTTCCCCCAATGTTGAATTTGACGATGCCAGTAGAAGCAGAGTTCAGGTGCCTGCGATGACCTCTGCTCAGGATTATCCACCAGCTGATAAACATATCCTGTGAATCTATTCACTTGAGGCTGTCAACCCACAAACAAACAGAAAACACAGCGGAAGATTTTCCCTCCACAGAAGCCCACCAGTGCAGCAAATTCAGGATCCATAATCAAGCTCAGAGCCATAATTCAGTCCAGTCCCAAGACCCTGTGTGGTTGACCTCTCCTCAGCAGGGTAGAAAAAAAAGAAAAGTAGCAAGAGTTATCCAGATCAGTAGGCCACACTAGTCTGGCAGCCCTCCCCTTCCATTCACTTCCACAAGAGAGTATCTCTTGAAAGGTACTACGAGAAGCACCACAAGAAGGCGGGGTGGACATTAGGTGCTAGGCCTGGCCAGTTCTATGCATCATCACAGGGGATTGGAGCATAGCTCTCCTTCCAGTGACTACCTAGCTACCATTTACAGACCAGTTCTAGCATTTCCCAAAAGGCTATTCTCCTGGGCTTTTCATACACAACCATTTCAAGGGTTACCTAGAATTTTGAAAAAGCAAATACTAGTGATCAGTGATCCTGTGGATGAAAACAGCTTGTGGATTGGAGGGGTCAAATGAGCCTGGTGAGATTCGTGTGAGCCTGGTGAGATTCGTGCAAGCAAACGGATGGGCCACAAGCCACAACCATGAATATCACAGCAGAATCAAACAGTGTGCAGAAGGTCATCTCCAAACACATCATGTATTGAGTTTTGTTGCAAATGTGCTACAACAGCTGCCTTTCTTGAGTTCCGATGTTATAAGCGAAGAACACGAAAGCAGGTCTCCAGGTGGTGCAGGAGCATCGACACTGGACCATTGAGGACTAGAAAAAGTAGCCTGGTTGGACAAATCAAGGTTCCTTTTGCATCATGCTGATTAAAGGGCAGAATTTGGTGCAAGCAACATTATGCCATGGAGCCACATTGTCTGATGCCAACAGTACAGGCAGGTGGTGGTGGTGGTGTAATGATGTGGGGAATGTTTTCCTGGTAGACACTAGGAGGCTAGCTCCATGAAACACATCGAAGGGCATCTGAATGCCAAGCATATTTGAACATCATTGCTGACCAAGTTCATTCCTTCATGGCTAGTTTATCCTCATTCAGATGAATACATTAAGCATGATACTTACCTTCTGAGTAGGTACGTATCGTCACCGAAAGGTTCCAGAAACATGCCAAATTTTCTTTGCTTCAATGGCCTGCACAGTCCCCTGAACTAAACCCCATTGAGCATTTTTGGGATGAGGCAGAAAGGGTTGTTCGCAGTGAGACTGTCGCTGTGCAATTTGTAGGATCTATGTGATGCAATTATCTCTGCATGGTACATTCCTGCACAACACACTCATTGTCTTGTAAGTTCCATAACCCAATGAATTCAGGCTGTTCTGAAGGCCAAAAGAGGCTCAACATGCTACTAGGCACGTGTACCTAATGAACTGGCATGTGTATATGCTAATTTAACATACACCATCCTCCATTTACAAAAACAATTCCTGCATGGAGAACAGTTTAAGCAAAAATTAGTAAATTGGGGCATAAATACCATTAATTCTTAAATAATTTCTACTGACTGGTGCAAAAGAGCAAAACATGGTCAACCAGTTTTCATTTTTTTTAATACAAAAGTGACAAAAATTCAATAAAAAAAAATTCTCTACAAGCTAAAAGTTTTCAATAAAGAATTATCAACAAATTGTAACAAAAAAGCTCTGAAGCACAGGTGTGGTGGTGGTTTGGCAGTCATTCCAAGATGTGTGATGGTACAAAAACGTTCCATTGGCTCATTCACTTTTTTGCTGACTACTGAAGTTTGAGATTCTTTTGAAGTGGCAAGTTTAAGTTCTGCAGATGGAGGAACATTTTACAAAAAAGCTCATTTGTACAGAACACTTTTCTTCCTTTTGTAAAGTTTGTGACAGCATGCAATGGCATTGTCCAGTTTATGTTTGCAGTCAGTACTTCTGCTCAATTGGAGTCATTTTTATCTGTTATATCAATCTGTTATATCAAAGTATTCAACATAAAAAAATACATAAGTCAGAACTTTAAGGTCTTTCATCAGTGGATCTACTACATTGTCATCTTTACAATCATCTTCTTGTAACATTTCCTCATCTAGCACAATTGACTCCTCCTTTGTCAGCTGTTTTCTGTATGACATTAGAAGATTGTGAGTGCAACTTTGACAGCTTCATCAAATCCTGTGGAGATTGCCAGCCTCAATTTTTTCTTCAACTCCTTTTAATTGTTCTCTAAATTCAGAAAAGTCAAACATATTTTGGGCAACAGATTTTTTTCAAAGCCCATTCGTTTTTTTTTATGATTTTGCCGATGTTGCAGCAATGTTCTCGGTAGCCATTTATATATTGTAATACTTGCACAACTGCTTGATAGAAAGTTTGTTTACAATTTCTGAATCTCAGACAAGATATTCTGTGGTCAATTGAAGATAATAAACCCCCAAAAGTGGATATCACACCCTGGTCCATGTAACAGGAAAGGACCTACTTTGTCCATTCATGAAGTGAATAACATCACAACCACAGCTGTCAGTGATCCATCCATGTAACTGTGGAACTCACCAACAGCAAGCATAATTCTCATGGCAGTTACCATCCTATACTCACTGGCTGGACTATTATTTTGAATCACTAAATTCTACTAAACAGCTTAGAAGTGATTAACTTTCTAATTTAATTCAGCTGTTTTAATTTGTAATATATACACATTACATAAGCTAATGTAACTTTGTTTGGTCACATTCACTACATAATAAATATCACTTACCAGCAATCACGAATCACTGAGTCACTGCTACTGAGCACTGAAATTTTAACTGTAATGACTGCTAAGTTTCTACCCATGAGAATTATGCTTGCTGTTGGTGAGTTTCTGAGGTAGAAATGTAATCAGCGATATGATCTATCTACATATTGTCAATTGTTAATTATTAAGAGCAGCTTCAGAATTAGTACAAACCATGCCTTACCCTGCAAGCAGTGAGGGAAATTATTGACACTAGCATGGTGAATAATGGAAATTTCTGGGCTCACCCACTGATATCTCTGAAAGTGAGGGACAGCGAGTTTTCAGTGTATTACTTCACTAAATACATATTGAATGAAAATAATAAAACAGGAAAGATGCTTTGGAAAACAAATGTTCATGTAAATTATATTTATTATTCATTCTAATTAAGAGTTTAAATAGTTTAGTATACAAGTATATTACAGAAATGTTGGTAGAGTATGGCCTCTAATAACGAGCTGGCACAATGTATACCTTCAGAGAGGTTGAAATGAATAAATTTCAGGTTTTATGAAGTCTGTACAAGTACAAAACCATGGACCACTTTGAAGGCAGGAGTTGAAACCAAAAATATATATATTATGTTTGTACAAGGGAGTCATGAAACTTAAGGTATATTCCTGTGTGTGTGTGTATATATATATATAATTATATTCCACTTTTTTATTATTAGAAAAACATATAAATACAATGCAACTAATTCTCTAAAGATAATACAATAGAGATATCAAATAAATATATATATATATACATGCCTAACATTTTTATTACTATTTTTTAACTAAATAATGATAGAAGTTTCTGTAACTGATGTTTAGAGTCTCTTCGAGTATATTATTCATCATCATCATCCTCAAGCAGCCATGGGCTACGGAGGTCCAACCAGACCACGCAGTTTAATTCTCCAAGCATATCTGTCCTGAGCTACATCTTCTGCATCCGGCCACTGCACACCAATTCTAACAAGGTCCTGTTTGACATTGTCTGCCCACCGCATCCTAGGTCTCCCCCTCCTTCTGAGGCCTCTAGGCACACTGTTCATAACCTTATTCGCCAATCTATAATTATCCATACGGGCAACATGGCCAAACCAGCGGAGTCTCTCTCTGCACAATATGCTGCTTAAAGGAGGTTGCAGACTCCTTTGCCTAACCTCATCATTAGTTACAAAGTCAAACCACCTAATACCCAAGATACTGTGTAAGCATCTAGAATCAAAAGCATCTAGTTTCCTGTTATCCTGTTTACACAGCGTCCAAGTTTCACTATCATAACCAACCCTAGAAAGAACCAAACTATTATACAGTCTAATTTTAGTCTTTAGGTGTATTACCTTATAATAAATTGGCCTATTAATTTTCTTTATTTACAAATTCCTATTCTATATTTATGCAAATGTGCTTATGCCATAACTTAACCTTGTTTAATAAAGTCAATTTAATTTGCTGCTTATGCCCACTATGCTTCATAAGTTCTTTAATAAATTTTTCTGCTACAGGTAGTATACAATGGACTGGCTTGATTGGCTCTTCTAAGAGCTTTTTTTCCTGAGAAGGAAAACTAGATGGATTGGGAATTTTATCTATAATTTCCTTCTTATCCCTTTCCCTCATTTTCTCATATTCTTTTAGCAATGGAGTCAAAAGCCTTTTCTAAATCTATGAAACTAGTAGCCACAGGTTTCTGCAACTCTAAATATTTCTCAAATATCTGCCTAAAGTAAAAAAATTTGATGTATAATACACATTCCCTACAATGTCTTAATCAACACTGTTCATCGTGCATCTTTTTAACTGGAAGTAAACATTATATTTGATTGAAGAACATAATTAAAGTGGCTTCATTCTCTTTGATTTGACTTATCTTAATTAAAAAAAAAACACCCTTAAGCAACTGCTTACCACAGAGGTCTGATAGGAGCCTGTCAGTTTATAGGTCTGTGAAGAGGAGAGACTGCAACAGACAGACAATACAAACATTCACATCTTATCCAGGTCTCTTTGGATCAGTAGCCAAGCACGTTAATCACTCAACCATGGGATGGTTGGCTTAAGTTTCTTTAAATTACAGATTTTTTTGCAGCTGCTTTATCTGAATTATCATATTTGCATCTTTTCTTGATATTATTATCACAACTCCTTTAGGAGTAAAATTACACAATACCAGGTATACAGCCAAAAAATATTTTTATTGCACCCCTCCCAACTATTGGCCCACAGCAAAAATATTATTGCATTCAGCCTGATCCCAGAAATGTTTTTGCACCCTGTTCTAAATTTTTATATTCTTAAATTTTTAGGGAAACTGATCAACATTCATCATATAACAATATGCACAGCAAAATATGCCATAAATGCAATTACTTCCACTGGCTTCCATTTATTTGTGGAAACAAAATTTTATGCTTATGAACAAGTGTTTATCACTATATTCTTTACCCAGTGTATTCTCTTTGTACTGCCTCTCTACTGCTAAGTGACACAATTGTTTAGGTTGGCATATAAACTGACAGGCTCCTATCAGACCTCTGTAGCAAGCAGCTGCTTGAGGGGGTATTTTTTTTTTATTTGTAGAATGAACTTTCCATGAAGTATAATTTTTTAATACAATATTGAAATCCATTTTTAATTACTTTAAATTGCATATTTACTATGTGTATTGGGAGGGGGGTGTCTTATGGATGTAATTTCAAAAAATTGTTTTAGTAAAATTCTCTAGGAAAAATTTGATTGTTTTCATTACCATCAGTCACCATCATGGCACCTTTACTAAGCTGGCCACTCTACTATAACACCACTGGAGTTATATTTGTATTTGAATTTTACTAATTGTAACTGTTAGAACTTTTCAAATGTAATGGACTAAATCAAAACTCCAATGGCACAGAGAACGTTGCAGAAGGAGATACCAATGGATAGTTGTTGACAGCTGGGAGCCTCCCACCTGTCGACATGTGATGGGATACTAATTATGAGTTTGGAAATGCCATCTCTCGCAAAAGGCACAACAAGATTACCAGAGAAAATTCTTAATGTACGAAATATAAGGACAGGAGAAAAATGTTATACCATATAAAATAAACTTTTCCACTGCACTACAAAAGTTCGATATTTAAATTTCTTGCCTTTCATAAATGCATTTTTTAAACTATATGCTGTACACTTAGTCGACTTCATTTGACTGACAGTACTCTAACAGTAAGCTGTCCCGTGGCCGAGTGGTTAGCACACTTGGCTACTGATCTAAGGGACTTGGGTTTGAGC
Source organism: Ryuthela nishihirai (assembly GCA_038380435.1). Taxonomy (NCBI): domain Eukaryota; kingdom Metazoa; phylum Arthropoda; class Arachnida; order Araneae; family Heptathelidae; genus Ryuthela; species Ryuthela nishihirai. The sequence continues at coordinate 38,157,799 of JAWZYU010000011.1, read as the reverse complement.
CCCGGGTAAGGCATGGATGTTTGTGTCATTTTTCTGCTGAGGTACTGCCATCCTCTCAAACCTTCTTCTCTGGCATAAAAACTGACAGGTCTTCTGTTAGACCTCTGTGGCAAGCAGCTTGCTTGATGGGGTATTTAATTATTTTTTTTTACTTTAACAGTATTGTTACTTCACTGCAATACCTTTCACAAAAACATAATCACATCATTACAAGATCTGAATGGTGCTAAAAGTTTTGTAAAAATTCTTTGTATAATAAGATTTGCACTTTTCGGTGAAAACTATGCCATTAAGTTACTGTAGAACACTTACTTTACAGCTCCTAAGCTTTTTTTTATTGTTTTATCTAATGCACCCTTTATGAAACCTGACAAACGCCCATCCTCTGAAGATTTATCCACATTTAAACTACTTCCTAGAGAATCTGATCCTGCATTTTTATCTACGGTACGATCATCATTATCAACATCCATTTTAAATTTCCAGCCAAGTATAATGCGGTTACACAAGGTTAGAATTGGAGTCTTTAATATTGATCAACCATGATAGAATAGTTGATAGACTACCAAAATAGACTTTTCTCCCCGACACTCGTAAAATAAAAAAAATCCGCAAGAGGGTACGCAAACACTTCACAAACAGTTTGGCAAGTTATTATTTTCACGTTGACTGCATACGTTTTCGTTGAATGCTTTCTGTGTTGCTCTGGGGTCAGGTTCTGAATCCAAGATGGCATGATCGTTTATTCCTTCATAACTTACAGACAAGCTAGTAGGTTTGCAGCTCTAATCATAAATCGAAACGAACGACATTTCAGAGGCTTTCGTTTTCTTTCGAAAATTTTAAATTCAAACAGCGTAATTTTCAAAACTTTCGGGCATGGATTTAGAAGAACAGGAGGCGCCTTTTGATCGAATTCGTGAAGCATTTGTGCATGGTCGACGGCCATTTGTTTGTGCTCGTCACCAGAGCCACGCGAAAGAGTTTCTATGAAATTTGTACATACATACATACAAAATCCTCATGTAGCCATGGACTACGGAGATCAAACCAGACTGTGTAATTTTCCTCTCCAGATGTGTCTCTTTTGAGCTACAGCTGCTGTATTTGGCCACTCTAGGCCAATTCTAGCAAGGTCCTGTTTGACATTGTCTGCCCACCGCATCCAAGATCTCCCCCTTTTTCTGATACCCATAGGTACACTGTTCATAATCCTCTTTGCCAATCTGCACCTATGCATACGGGTAACATGGCCAAACCAATATAGTTTCTCTCTGCACAATATGATGCTCAAAGGATGACTCCTCCTAACCTCATCATTACCTACAAAGTCAAACCACTTAATGCCCAAGATACTGCTTAAGCGTCTAGAATCAAAGGCATCAAGTTTCATGTTATCCTGCTTACAAAGAGTCCGTGCTTCGCTACCATAACTAACCGTAGAATGAACCAAACTATTATACAGCTTAATTTTAGTCTTTAGATGTATACGTCTATTTTTCCATACTCTCCACAGATTCTTAAAAGTCCCAGCGGCAACCCCTATTCTTCTATTTATCTCATGCCGCACATCACCAGTATCTGTTACGCAGCACCCACGATAATTAAACTGAGACACTTGCTCAATAGTACAGTCATTCAAAGCAATTGAAGCACCATCTGTCTGACCAATTTTCATCACTTTAGTTTTTTTCTCTGTGTATCACCAAATCTACTCTATTTCCAGTCTTATCAACAGTCCTAATGAACGAATTCATCTCACCAACATCAGTAGCCTACAGGGCCAAATCATCTGCATAATCGAAATCAGAAGGTTTGAAATCTCTAGACCATTTAAGGACAAAATCTTTCCCTTGCAAAGAATTTCGCATTGCATGGGTTGTTTTACCTCTGAGCGGCACTTTTTTGCACACCATGGGCTAAATGGCCAGGTCACATGGACCCCGAAGGCTCAGAGAAGGTTGGAGGGGACCCACTGGAACAGCTGTTGGGAGACATATGGTAGTCTCCCATCAAGGCCATCCAGTGTGTTCTTTAACGTGCACAGGGTATGGCTCTCCCGCACACGGGGCCACGGCTTAACGTCCCATCCGACGGATGCGGCCTTTCCAAACCCATCGGTGTCCCCTACTGACCGTGGGCAGGGAGGAGAGTTTTGCGGTTCGATTGCATAATCAATAACTAAACTAAAGAGAAAAGGAGACAAAATGCACACTTGTCTAACTCCACTAGCAATGCTAAACCAATTGCTGAAAGACATACCAACTCTCACACACGACTCAGTGTTATTATAGAGAGCTTTCATTACAATAACATCAGGTATTCCATATGATCTAACTATCAACCACAAATTATGTCCATCAACAGAGTCAAAAGCCTTTTTGAAATCAATAAAGCTAGCAATCAAAGGTTTCTGAAACTCTAAACATTTCTCAAGAATCTGCATAAGTGAAAATATTTGATCAATACATCCCCTACCACTTCTGAATCCACACTGTTCATCACACAGTTGTCCATCAACCAAATTCATAATTCTATTAAGTATAATCATGCAAAGAACTTTACCTGCAACAGAAAGTAAACTAATTCCCCTATAATTATCAGAAGAACTACGATCACCTTTTTTTAAAAATTGGGACTATGATAGCTCTAGAAAAATCCTTAGGAACAACGTATACACACATACATACAAAATCCTCATGCACCCATGGGCTACCGAGGCCCAACCAGACTGTATAATTTTCCTCTCCAGATGTGTCCCTTTTGAGCTACAGCTTCAGCATTGGCAATTCTAGGCCAATTCTAGCAAGGTCCTGTTTGACATTGTCTGCCCATCGTATCCTAGGTCTCCCCCTTTTTCTGATATCTTTGCCAATCTGCAGCTATTGTAACGCTCCAAATATTAATAACTTTTTAAAGTTTTGGACCTTTTATCTGATCCAATTTATTCAAACTCCGAATAGCTTAAATCGGGCGTCAGGCAATAATAACTTGCCAAATAAGTTGAAATAGGGTTCGATAAAGAATTACCAAGCGTTACTTATCGAATAAGAATTCAAAAATGATTTTCAAGCTTAAATATTAAAAATAATCAAAAAATAACTCACGTTCCTCAAGAGAAAAAATAGCAAAGATTCAAAAGTTTCTAAAACAATGTTTATTTCCAAAATTTCAACTCACCAACATCAAATGAAAATGTTGACTACATCTCGACTCATCACTATCTCACTACACCAATTCCAACTAACTTCTACTCTGGTACTTCTAACTAACTCTGTGACCTAACGTCATTGTTATATCATGCGTTGTACAAAAGCCCGCACGTGTCATGTTGCACGCCGGGGAAAGACATTTACATAAACTAACGAGCGCGCAAGCTATGACTCAAGAGAGGGCGTGTCCTTGAACACGTTTACAAGCAGCTGCTTGATGGGTTATTTATTTATTTTTTAATGTATAATGGGGAAAATGTACGTAGTAGTATTTTATTAGCAATTATAAAACATGAAAAGTATTTGTCTTTTAGTTCTTAAATTTAAAAAGTTGCTTTTCTCTCACTCCTCTGAAAGTAGTGGGCAGATCATTGCTGTTAGTGGAATTTCTACCATAACAGAACTCTACATGCCAAAATTTCTACCATAAACAGATCACTTGAATCATTTGTTAAAAGTTTTGCAGTTTCGATATTTAATGATCTCTAAATGATATAAATGAAAACTACCTTTGAAAATGCGAATTATATTTCATTAGTAAGCAACTAAAAAAGAGATTTCCAATTATCTCTTAAAATAAAACCGTTCCATTTCTTACCTACCTTGGGCTTAGGGTCAACTCATTGCTGTCAAAGGAATTTTCAAGACTGCCACATTCGTCGACCAAAATTTCAAATTTCTAGAATAACTACATCGTTTGCAATATTCGTTTTAAATTTTTGGGATTTTTTTTCCAATTTAGAGGGCGCAATTATAGCTTTTGGGAAATTCGTAAAATGCAAATTGTAATATTTCATCAATATCTCTCCAACCGAAAAAGAATTTTTAATTTTATTTTTTAATCTCTAAAAACACACACTTTTCTGTTAAACCCAAAAAAAGTTGCATTCACCTCCCCCCTGGGTCTAAAGGGTCAACTGATTGTTGCCAATGGTAACTTGGTAAACTTCACATTTGAACACCAAAATTTTAAACTCCTGGCATAACTACATCGTTTTGGAATATTTGTTTGATATTTTGTAATTTTCAATTTTTCCACCATTAGAGGGCGCAGATATAACTTTTGGGAGATTCGAAAAATGTAAATCGTAATATATCATTAATTCCTATCTAACAGAAAAAGATTTCTTTATTTATTTGTATAAAAAAAAAGTTCGATGTCTACAAACAGACAAGACAACAAAATGAAATTGTATCTTTTTTTTTTTTCAAAAAGCCCTAAAATTTGCTTTTCCTTTTCTAGCTGTTTTCTAAAGTGCAAATGAAATTCAAATCTGTATCAAATATTACCCTACCCTTTTCCGGAATCCTAAGTACCGTGCAATACCATTCAGCTATTGCACGCTAAACAATCCGAGCGACGACAAAACATGGCGTCTAATTTTGAGATGGCCAACCTCTACCTATAGAGGGCCTCTAATAAGGGCCTTTAGTCATAAATGCAAACTGTAGCGGTATTTTCTGTAGCTATTATCTGTAACCGCCGTCAAATTCCATGTTTACGCGTAGGTTTATGCAATGTTTTGGAGATTATCGTCGTTGTTGATTTTTAGTTTTTAAGAAGTGTACATTAAATCAAGTGAAACATGTTTTGTTTTTACTCCCAGAGTACAGTAATGATTTGTTTATTATCTTTTTTTTTCCTTCTTTGTGTAGTGTCTACGGAACCTGGAAAGCCCGAAATCTCGTCCAATAAATCTGAGAGTGTAGAACATATTGTAGAGACTGAAACACAGCCAAATGATATTAATAAAAGAAAATCAAATAATATAATATTGAAAAAAGACGGTACGGTGACAGAAGAAAATACATCTTCTAGTTCAAATAATTCAATCATGGATACTAAATATGGTACAGTTAACCAGACGGCATCCCATGCTGAAGTGTCTTCAGCAGATGATAATACAAATGTTAGTGTTTATATACCAGCTTCGATGGCGAATATAAAAAGTGGAGCCCTGGAGCGGACCGGTTTCGTTGCTTTTGGAATAATGTCCGTTCTACTCTTTTTCTTCGTTGTCCGTGCCGTAAGGTAAACACTGGTTATTTAATGTGTAAGAGTGTAATATGCTTAATGCTTCTTTCACAGATATTATTCGTAATTTTTTAATATACGTGCCTGGTTTTATCAAGAGCATTTAGGGGAGTGGGAATTTCGTAAATAAATGGGTTTTTGATAGGTGTATTTTTTTTTCACTATTCTGCTTAACGGAATAAATATTAATGGGCAACTTTGGGATGAACTGTGTAGGTTCAGTGGTGGTGACAGCATATACCAATTTTTTCCCCTTAGGTAGATTAGTGAGTAATCTTAAGAGTTTGAAAAACTTGTGATTACTAGATTCAAAAACTTAAGAAAGGCTTTTGACTGTTGTTCATAATTCATGGTTCATTGTGATATTGTATGATGAGCAGATTCGTATACAATAATATGACTCTATAATATGACTAAAGTATAATGATTCAGCCATCCCATGGCCGAGTGGTTAGCGCACTTGGCTACTGATCTAAGGGACCTGGGTTCGAGCCCCGGATAAGGCATGGCCGTTTGTGTCTTTTTTCTGCTGAGGGCCTGCCATCCTCTCAGACCTACTATGGCATATAAACTGACAGGCTCCTGTCAGACCTCTGTGGCAAGCAGCTGCTTGAGGGGGTATTTTTTTTATAATGATTCATGTGTGATAGCAGACAAAGCTTATAGTGATTGGTTTAGCATTACTGCTGAAGTTTAATAAGACTGCACATCTTTCTTCTTCTCTTTGATTATAGATCACATTGTTAGGAATTTACTCCAATGATAAAATTAGGGCCTTAGATGATCTGTTTATATCCTCAATAATAAAACAATCATGTATTATTGAGTATCGTGTGATGGTTATTTGATTTATGACAGAATGATGTTCTGCTAGTTTTCGTATAAAGAATGAAATTAGTCACAAAACTGAATTATCCATCCATAATTAATACACAGATTACCTATAGTCATAGAGTTTAATAACTAATTGGAAAACATTATTGCTAACACAGTCAGAATCAAACCTGCAACTCTCCAGATACATGCCAGAGCATTCTACTATTAAATCATTTTTTTCATATGAGTATTTATTGAAAACTGAATCAGTTATGCTAATTGCAGTAGAAGAGCAAATTCAGGAAGATAAACAAATTACTTATTGAAACTTACTTATTGAGCTTACTGAAACTTATTGGATATTCTAGGTGAACATTAAATCTACGATTGAAAAAAATCATGAAGACTCCATGCCCAGCATTACTTTCATTCTTTCTCTATATAAATTGATTTTTTAATATGTTCAATGGAATGAATTTCGTGATAAATATGGAAAAACACTAATATATATAGTAAGAAAGGTGCCTGAAAATTTAAAAATATAAATATATTTTAACCAATTAATTTAGTATTACATTACATAAAAAAAGGTCCTCAAATGATTTTTACGTGATAAAAATTGTGTTGATTTAGTTGCTTACATTTTACATTTGATCCTTCTGGGTCAGGGATGTCTATAGATGTCTTTTGTATAACACATGAAACTTCAATTTTAAAAAAAATTTCCATTTGAAAATTTTCTTACATAAATCTTTTAAAAATACATAATTCAAGCTTTAAAAATAATATTTTCATTTTTCAGTTTTATAAAACTAATACTACTAATACTACAGTATATATATATCATTCGTAGTTATTTTATTGAACTACAATATATATATATATAATTCGATAAAGTTATCTGATTGCCATATTTTAGAAGTGCTATACAGTATTGCCAATTTGTTTGCTAACATTACTCTGTATTGAAGCAATCACCTGATTTAAGCTCACAAGTTTGATTTGAACTATTATCAACATATTTTTCCTTAGATTTTTGAAAATCTAAAAATTAGCAAAAAGACTGCTATTTTTAAAAAGAGAAGATTTTGGAAGTAATTATGAAATATGTACTTATTTTTTCAGTATACCACTGTAAAAAGTGTTATTAAAATTAATATGTTACTACAATGTTCATATTTTTTGCTTCAATAAAATTCAGTATTAAATTCATTTTAATTTGGTATATAACATGACCTATTTCTGTTGATTAGTTATGTATTAAAAATATTCTAAATTTGACTTGTTTATTGGACTCTGCAATAAGCCTGGACTCTTCTCAATGAATGGTATGGACAAACAAATTACATAACAAAAGAAATGTTTACTTTAAACAAGAATTTTTTTGTTATTCAGAAATAAATAGCCTTTCTATTCATGTGCATTTAATAATCCTTTCTGTCTATTAGTGTTTTTGAAATAAATTTTTATTTGTGTTGCCAGATACATTTTTTTACTACATGACTCTAAAAAGGTCCTATTAAAATAAAATTAGTCGACGTTTTTTGTCAAATATTTTATTTTCAGAAAATCCAGAATTAAATGCTGATTAATTTGGCATATAACATTACATAATTCCTTTCATTAGTTGTGTGGCAAAAAAAAGTTCTAAAGTCTTTTTTTGCCTGATCAGAGTGAAAAAGTAGCTGAAACTGGGAAGGGTTAAAATTCTATGCATTTTGCATAGTTTTGTATTTTAAAGCCATTCAGTATAAACTTAAAAACTCATAATTTTAAAAAAATATGCCAAGGGGGAGTAGGGGATTAAAACACCCTCAGTATTGGCAAGGACTTGCCGAAATTGCCCTCACACAAAGGACTGATTTCCATATCACTAAGGGGGCGGGGGGGGGGGGGGGGGGGGGGGGCTCAGTCGGTAGCATGTCAGGCTCATAATCTGCAGTTCCCAGGTTCGAGTCCCAGCTGGGTCAGCGTTGAGATTTATCTCCCCAAAACTCTCTGCCTTGCCCATGGTCAGTAGGGGACATTGATGGGCTTGGAAAGGCTGCTGTCCGTCGGATGGAACGTTAAGCCATGGCCCCGTGTGTGGGAGAGCCATACCCTGTGCATGCTAAAGAACACGCTGGATTGCCTTGACAGGAGGCTACCATTTGTCTCCCAACAGCTGTTCCAGTGGGTCCCCTCCCCCAACTTCTCTGAGCCTTCGGGGTCCATGTGACATGGCCATTTAGCCCATGGTGTACAAAAAAGTGCCACTCAGAAGTAAAACAACCCAACCCAAATCCATATCACTAAGGCTGAATTATAAAAAAAGAAATAAAATATGAATTTTATGAAGGGAGATAATATCTAATATGTTAGGAAGAAGTATTTGAACTTTAATCAGCCAAGTAAATAATTTCCATGCAGCCACTTAGCAAATGACTCTCCCCACTCTTGCACATGTGAGCAATTAGAATGCCTGCAACTTCCTCTCTCATGACATGACACTATGCACTACAGCCTAGTCTTTAAGAAACAATGAAAACATTTTTAGTTATATTTTCGATTTAAGGAATGGGAACAAATGTATAGAATGCTGGGATAATGATATAAATGATAAAAATAGTTCTAGGAATAGTGAAATAGGTTTAAGGCAGAAAAGAGTGTAAAATGGGGGAAAAATTAGGTGAAGCTGAAAACTTCCAAAAATAAATATATTCAATATTCTTGGGGAAAATTAGGTGAAGCTAATTACTTCCAAAATATTCCATTTTTAAGTATAGCAGTTTTTTTTTATTAATTTTCATGAGATTTTCAATTTTTAAGGAAAACTTTGTGAATAATGGTTAAAATCAAATTTGTGAGCTTAAATCAGGGGGTAACTTCAGCATAAAGTAATGTTAACAAACAAATCAGGATTACCACATATCAGGTCTAACGAATGGCAATCAGATAGCTTTAGCAAATTAATTGTATCCTTTTAATAAAATATGCATCAAATGAAAAAAGAAAACATTGTTTTTTAAGCTTGAATTATGTATTTTTATAAGATATATATATATGGAAATTTTTATTTTCAAAAAAGATAGATTTTTTTTTTTTACTAAAAATGGAATTCTGCCAACCTCTACGTATGACATGGAAATCCAAAAGGTTAAGAAGCCAAGACAGCCTTGGTATAGAACAATTCTGGGTTTTCCCTATCCTTTGTATTCAGGAACCCTCATTATTGCAATTGTTATCATTCATTCATAAATATATTCAATATTCTTGGGAAAAATTAGGTGAAGCTGAAAAACTGAAAATGTTAACAGCTACAGTGACTGGGACTGATGAAATTTAATTTCCTGTTCATGATCTTGAATATAAACTTACAATAATTTGGTGATGAAATATACTCAAACACTTTACCCTTCATTTTATAATTGGTTAGCCAGTTATAGATTATTATTCACAGAGTAAATTATACTGTACATATATGACTAGATGGTCTCAAATAGAGTGTAGAAAAGGAGGAAGATGTTTGTTCTTATGTAACCTGCTATTTAGTATATTGGTTGTTGCTTTGTGTTTTGGTGGCCTAGGATTCTCGTGTTTTTTTGTAATTATTCTGTTAAAATTCCTGAAGTTGATATGAGTGTATATGGTAAGTTTTTTTTTTATTTGTCGAATCGTATCTCTCTTGCTCATTGTGTCATGACTTAACATACCTCACTTTTCAAGTACATCAATGAGGACAGACTGTGTATGTGGAGGGGGGAGGAGGGGTTGCAGACTCAAATGGAAACATTAGATTAAGAGCATGGATAACCTGCCAGGCTTTTAATTTCCAGTTCCCTGGTTCAAGTGCCACCTGTGCGAGCATTGAGATTTATCTCTGCTAAACTTCCACCCTCCTTTGGTCAGAAAGGGGACATTGAAGGGCTTGAAATAGCTGCCATCCTTTGGATAGGAAGTTAAGCCATTGCCCCTTTACATGTTAACGGTGTGCATGTCAATGAGCACCTATGTACATTAAAGAGGACACTGAATAGCTTTGATGGGAAGGTACCATCTGTGTCCTAATAGCTATCCAGTGGTCCCCTTACCCCAAACTTCTGAGCCCTTGGGGTCCTTGTGACCTGACCATTTTACCCAGTGTGTGCAAAAAAAGTGGCAATCAGAAGTAAAACAACTTTTTTTTCATTGTAGTTAATTAGTTTTTCCTATTTTAAGTCTGTTTATAAGTATTTTTAAAGTCTGGAATGCTATTTTTTTAGAATTCGTCAAAAGAAGAGCAAGAGTCGTAAATATGGGATAATTACTTCAAATGCATCTGATATGGAAATGGAACCACTAGACAAGGGAGATGATGATGAAGAAGATACAACTCTGTTTGATGCACATCATAAATACAGAATGAAATAAATTTATACATGTGAATTCTGGTAAGTATATTTTTTATCTTTTCAGTGCTTAAACTATTAGTTTGATTTACTATTGCTTTCCTAAACTGAAACATGAAACATCTATGATACAATGAGGCATAATGCAGTGAACATCATTGAGTAAGTTGATTATACAGAGCATTCAAAGTTCCATGAGCAACTCTAGAAGAATGTGGATAGGAACATATCCTTCCATGATTGCTTGTGGAACTTTGAATGCTTTGTATCAGAAGCATAGCACAGTGAAACCACAGGGCATGGTGTGAGACTTCTTTAGTCCATTTAAAATTTTTTATTAGTCCCTCATTAAAAACTTTTTTTTTTTGAAAAAAAAATTAAAAGGATATTGTTTAATGAAATAGAAATACCTTTAGTTTATAATTTTATTTATTGTACAATCTACATACAGAAATCATGAAGTATTTATCAGTATCATCTATGATAGTCGTTCCTAAACTGGGGTTCATGGGAAAAGCTTACTAATGATGTGTGTAATAAAAAAATAGAATGAAATGTTTCTTTAATTTTTATTGCCATTTTTAATTACCTATTTGTGTGAGAAAGCATTTTCTTCTTACACTTATCTGAAAACCAAATATGGAAATAGACTATATCTTTCTTCAATGATACCTGATTTTAAAAAACTGTGTCTGAAAATTCAGAAATTTTACTGTATTCACTAAATTGCAATATCTGTCCTGTTCTCATTGCCCATAAGAATCTACCTTAAAACTATTTGGTGATTTGTAAATAATTCTGTATTGAAACTTGTTCAATGGACATTATATTTATTGTCAGAGTAAATTCTAGAAACATATTTGAAGTTTTAAGTTATTCAAATGACTAACTTAAAACTTAAAAAAATTTGTTTTTATTAAAGGTGATTTAATTAGTGTCAGTTTGTTTTTCACACTAAGTGAATAAAACTTCAATGCAATGTTGTTTGTGAAGTCCAAAAGAGAAAATGGGACTGAAATTAAATTGTGACAAAGTCAAACTGCAGGCAGTATTTAGTATACCACTGCATCTGCTGAAAAACTGCTACCAATAAAGACTGCAGCAAGAGGCGTGTAATTATTGCATTATATTCACATTATTAATAGCCAAAGCATAGTGCTATTTCTTACTTGATTAATACAAGCTAAATTTTAATCTGAGGTGCCACATAAATGAGTGCAATTCTGGCATGGCTAGCCAGCATACATCACCTTCAAATGGATGATTTAGTTTGAAATTTGCCCTATATTTTTACTGTTTTCAAATTAGACTTAATAGTCTAAAGTCATATAAGTAAGTACCCCCTCAAGCAGCTGCTTGCCACAGAGGTCTGACAGGAGCCTGTCAGTTTATATGCCATAGTAGAAGGCCTGAGAGGATGGCAGGACCTCAGCAGAAAAACAACACATACGTCCATGCCTTACCCGTACTGAGTAGAAACTGAAAACAGCTTTATCAGAGTTTGCTGTCACTTGAAATAATTTTCCAGAACTCAGTGGCAAATTGACACAATCACTCCAAAATATTTTTTTAATTGGGTTTGCAAGATTATATATTACCATAAAAGGAGTTCAGGGGATGAAAAAGTTTGGGAAATGCTGATCTAAGACATTATGTAATTACAAACATAAGTTGAACACTGTGCCCTGGTTCAGTTGAGCCATTGGAACCATTGTACCTATGCCACCACTCTTTACTCTCTGTACTACTCTACCATCATCTTACCCCATGATGTTTATTGTTTTATGTCTCCTTGTACCTGGACATATCCCAGAATGTAATGGCCATTAACCTCAATATCATATATCACCACTTATGCCATGTTATTGAAGATATTTCCAATTGCAATTTTTTCTTGTCACTCTACAATCTGTGTAATGCTGCAGTAATTTGTCATCTTGCCAATATTGTGTGCCTCCATCACCTTAGACCAGATTGTGCCCACTTCTGCATGCAGACTAATTGGCACCATTGAGAAAAGGTGCTGAACAACCTCATCAGTGATAAGAGCTTTTCATAGACTTCCAGACTTATTCATTGATTTGTGAATACTCTCTATTGCATCAACCCTACATTCTTACTCCAAGTCATCTCTTGGCTTGGTATGTTGTTTTATTGTAAATGCTTTATGTGGAGCATATGAATGATGTTTTAGCATATTTTTACTGCATGGAAATGCCTTTAACTGTTAATTTTACAGAGATGAAGTAGATCCATTGCAACATATACATAATATACTTTTAATTTAATTTACACAATATTTAGCTGTACATAAGAAATTTTAAGATATTGACAATCTTCACAGTTTGAGAATTACAAATCACCTTATATCTCTATTCAGTGACTTATTGTATTTTCTGCAATATGCAAGAAGTTAAGATTTTAAGTTCCATTTCTACTGAAAATCTATCTTTTCTTATAAAGATGACATAGTAAGAAATAAGAAAATAAATTATTATTACCAGTTCTATTAACATTAGGGCTGGTTCACTCCTCTGTTGCTTGGCACTAATGATTCAGCCATGGTGCTATCAGGTATACCAGTCCCTTGAACTGTTGTTGGTAAGCTTCTAATCATATTGTTATTCTGGATTAACACTCCAGTGATGTCCAATCCGGAACAACAATATGATTAGAAGCTTACCAACAACAGTTCAAGGGACTGGTACCACCATGGCTGAATCATCAATGCCAAGCAACAGGGGAGTGAGCCAGCCCTAATGTCAACAGAACTGGTAATTACAATTTATTTTCTTATTTCTTACTATGTCATCTTTATAAGAAAAGATAGATTTTCAGTAGAAATTGAACTTAAAATCTTAACTTCTTGGATATTGCAGAAAATGCAATAAATCATTGAATAGAGATATAAGATGATTTGTAATTCTCAAACTGGGAAGATTGTCAGTGTCTTAAAATTTCGTATGTACAGTTAAATATCATGTAAATTAAATTAGTATAGACTAGCTGTGGTTTATGATTAATTTTATAGTATACCCTTATTTAAAATTTTAAGTTTCTTAAGATCAATCTACTTGTGTGACAGTGGACAGCATCAATGACTGCAGCATTTCCTTGTAGCTAGAAAATTTGGGATGAGTTAAAATTAAATTGGGGGAGGAAAAGTGCATGAGATTTTAAATTAAGTTTAATATAAATATATTTATTTTCACTAAATATTTTAAATATATGTAATATAATTGAAACTGTTTTAAAAACAAATCAGCGCTTAAAAAAAGCCAATGAGTCTTAGCATTTTTGGTGTCAGTTGTTCCTATAGCAAATTTCAAAGTTCTTGATCTTTCTTTCTGAGTGCTAAGAGTGAGAAACCCAACAAATTTAAGGCCAGGTATTAATTTGTTTTCTGTTTCCTCATAAGATACATTTTGTTCATATTGATTTAATTAGCAGCTACACCAAAATATTTTGATTAAGAAAGGTTTTCAATCTCATACAGAATATACTCAATGATATAGTTGGAAAAAAAAAAAGATTAAGATGTAAGAAAAAAAATTTTTAATGCATTGATTTGTGTAACAGATTTAACACAGCTGAGCTAAATTTAAAACTTAATCGCTATCCAAGCTGTTTTAGTATTGTTTTAGTAAATCAAAATAGCATTTCGATTGGTGAATACAGGATAGTAGGGATGTTAGTGACTTCTTGTAGTAATATGCGAAGTACATCCTTTCCTGTTGCACGAATTACACAATAATATTTATATCATAGTAACTTGACATGTTTCAACTCTTAATTTCTTTTTCAGAAGTTATGTAAACATTTCTACTTTGGAGATTATATTTGTGTGTATTGTTGTGCGGCTGCACTGTATGATTTGTAGTGGGTGACATTGTTGTGCTTTCGTGACCTTCCCCATGTGCCTCGGGTAGCAGTGAGGGTGTGGATGCTTTAGTAGCACTGTGCTGATCAAGAAGCAGTTTACATGAGTGGGGTGAGTGGTCAATTTCTTTGGTGCAGCACACTTCTCTGTTCTTGTCTTCTTCAGAAATTTACACAACTATTGAAGTCATTAATAGTTGAAACATGTCAAGTTACAGTGGTCTAAATATCATTTGTGATCCATGCAACAGGAAAGGACTTACTTCTCATATTACTACAAGAAGTCACTAACATCCCTACTATCCTGTATTCACTGATTAAAATGCTATTTTGATTTACTAAAACAATACTAAAATATCTCGGATAGCGATTAAGATGTTGATTTAACTCTGCTGTGTTAAATATGTTATACAAATCAAGGAATTCAAAAAAAAATTTCTTACATCCTAATCTGTTTTTTATCTTCAACTATATGATTGAATTATATTCTGTGTAAGATTCAAAACCTCTCTTAATCAAAATATTTTGGTGTAGCTGCTAATTAAATCAATATGAACAACAAAATGTATCTTATGAGGAAACAAAACAAATTAATGCCTGGCCTTAAATTTGTTGGGTTTCTCATTGTTAGCACTCAGAAAGGAAGATCAAGAACTTCAAAATTTTCTCTAGGAGCAATTGACACCACAAATGCTAAGACCCAGTGGCTTTCTGCTTGCAAAGAACCATTTCTGATTTCATACAAAGCCACATAATTTTTAAGGAATTTTTTTGTTGGTGTGTTTTTTGAAGTGTGGAAGAGAGTTGCATTAAGACATCAAATCAGAATCATCTAATTAGAGATAACTAGTTAAAATAATGCATATTCGTGAATAAGACACTTCTGTTTTACACTTAAAAACCCCCACAAAGACCAAATAATCCAATCACTAGGTCAGGATCTAGAGGAGGGAGTGACCCCACTTTAAGAATAGTAGTAAGGATAATGGATGTAAAAATTTATTGAACTTATGCATATTTCATGCATTTCTAAAAAAAAAATTTAAGATCTAAAATGGAGGGGAAATTATATACTGCAGTGGAATTCCTGTCACTTTTATTATTCTTCCAATTCAATCGAGTCACTCCCCTCCACCCCCACTTTTATTCTAGATTCGGGCCTGCCAATCACTAAGCTTTATTAGTGTATTATTGGAATACTAGTTATATCTTGCCAAATGTTTGGTGTGAAATGTCTGTCCATTGATAACTTTTCCCATTGATAACATACTATTCCATTCACAACGTTCAAGGCATTTGACAGCAGTGTCCCAGAGATTTCTGACACTTGCAGCCATTTTAACCCTGACCAACCAAAGCCAGGAACTCAGTCTGTTAACCCAATACACACACACACACACAAGGGGGACCACCACACGAAATTTAGGATCACTCAGTCAAGTGCCTGAAAAACCACAGGAAGTCAGACCTTCTGCCACCAATGACATCACCACAGATGTACAAGAAACACACATCGATCAATATATGAGTGCTCGTTGAGTTGCCTATTCAGGTATACCTATTATTTATTATGATGATGCAGTTTCAATGATTAAATTTGCCATTACAGACAATGAGCATAAATTTACAGAATATCATTAAGTCTTATAACTCAAATCATATCAGTGCATAATGCTGTATCATATTCATGTACCTATATCAATTCCCAGCAACACACGGATTGGTAGACTGTGCATCAAATTAAAATTAACAGTATTCTGCTGCAATAAAGAGTAAGTTACAAAACTTTTCCTAATTTCATAACTAATGATAACCCATATAAGTGTTTTTCATCATCGTCGTCGTCGTCATCATCATCATCATCAAGCAGCTATGGACAGAGTTCCAACCAGATTGTGCAATTTAATTCTCCAAACACATGTCCTGAGCTACATCTGGCCACTGTAGAACAATTCTAACAAGGTCCTGTTCCTATTTCCATACACTGTGCATTTTAAAGAACATGCTGGATGGCCTTGACAGGAGGCTACCATCCGTCTCCCAGCAGCTATTCCAGTGGGTCCCCTCCCCCAACCTTCTCTGAGCCTTTGGGGTCCTTGTGACCTGGCCATTTAGCCCATGGTGTGCAAAAAAGTGTCTCTCAGAGGTAAAACAACTCAACCATGTTCCTATTTCACATTGTTTGCCCACTACATGCTAGGACTTCCTCTCTTTCTGAGGCCATTAGGCACACTGCTCATCATAACCCAATTCACTAAACTATAGTTATACATACATGAAGCATGGCCAAACCAATGGATTCTCTCTCTGCACAATATACTGCTCAAGGGAGATTGTCGACTCCTTTACCTAACCTCATCATTACATAAAAAGTCAAACCACCTAATGCCCAAGATACTACATAACCATCCAGAATCAAAGGCATCATGTTTCCTGCTATTTTGTTTGCAAAGGATCCGAGTTACACTACCATAACTAACCCTAGGAAGAACTAAACTATATTACAGCCTAATTTTAATCTTTAGATATATAAACCTATTTCTCTATTATCCATAGATTCTTGTAAGTCCTGGCAGCAATCTCTATTCATCTGTTAATATCATGCCACACATAGTCAGTATCTGTTACATAGCTCCTATGATAATTAAACTGAGACACCTGTCCAAGAGTGGAAGTATTCAAAATAATTGAACCACAACCTGCCTGACCAATTTTCATCACTTTAGTTTTCTCCCTGTTTACAACCATTGACCCTATCACACAATCTAAAGTTATTTTGGCTGTTTCTAAACTTAAACTTCATAAATTCCCAGGTGTAGATGAAATTACTACAGAAATGCTTAGAGCTGGGAATGTTTCTCTTACCACTTTAAATGACTGAAATTTTGAATATCTTTTATGATAAAGATATGATTCCGAAGGATTTTACCAGAGCTATTATTATCCCTATTTTCAAAAAAGGTGATCGCAGTTCTTGTGATAACTATATGGGTATCAGTCTACTCTCTGTTCGGGCATGATTCTTTGCATGATTGTGCTTAATAGAATTAATAATCTGGTTGACAGTCAATTGTGTGATGAGCAATGTGGATTCAGAAGTGGTAGGGGATGTGTAGATCAGATATTTTCACTTAGGCAGATTCTTGAGAAATGTTTAGAATTTCAGAAACCTTTGGTTGCTAGCTTTGTTGATTTCAAAAAGGCTTTCGACTCTGTTGATCGTCATAATTTGTGGTTGATTGTGAGATCATATGGTATACCTGACAAGTTAGTTAACATAATGAAAGCTCTCTATAATAACACTGAGTCATGTGTGAGAGTTGGTAAGTCTTGTAGCAATTGGTTTAGCATTACTTCTGGTGTTCGACAAGGGTGCATTTTGTCTCCTTTTCTCTTTAGTTTGGTTATTGATTATGTTATGCGAAATTCACTTCAAGGGAAAGATTTTGGCCTTAAATGGGCTGAAGATACGAAAATTTCTGATTTAGATTATGCTGATGATTTAGCCCTTTTGGCAAATGATGTTGATGAGATGAACTCTTTCATTTGAGCTGTTGATGAGACTGGTAGTAGAGTAGGTTTGGTTATAAACAGAGAGAAAACTAAAGTGATGAAAATTGGTCAGGCAGGCTGTGATTCAGTTAATCTGAATGGTTGCAGTCTTGAGAGGGTGTCACAGTTTAATTATCTTGGGAGTTATGTAACTGATACTGGTGATGTGCGGCATGAGATTAACAGATGGATAGGGATTGCTGCCGGGACTTTTAAGAATCTATGGAGAGTGTGGAGAAATATACGTATACACCTAAAGACTAAAATTAGATTGTATAATAGTTTGGTTCTTTCTAGGGTTAGTTATGGCAGTGAAACTTGGACACTTTGTAAACAAGATAACAGGAAACTAGATGCTTTTGATTCTAGATGCTTACGCAGTATCTTGGGAATTAGGTGGTTCAACTTTGTAACTATTAATGAGGTGCAGATGGATAGGGATTGCTGCCGGGACTTTTAAGAATCTATGGAGAGTGTGGAGAAATATACGTATACACCTAAAGACTAAAATTAGATTGTATAATAGTTTGGTTCTTTCTAGGGTTAGTTATGGCAGTGAAACTTGGACACTTTGTAAACAAGATAACAGGAAACTAGATGCTTTTGATTCTAGATGCTTACGCAGTATCTTGGGAATTAGGTGGTTCAACTTTGTAACTATTAATGAGGTTGGGCAAAGGAGTTGGCAACCTCCTTTGAGCAGTATATTGTGCAGAGAGACTCCGCTGGTTTGGCCATGTTGCCCATATGGATAATTATAGATTGGCGAATAGGGTTATGAACAGTGTGCCTAAAGGCCTCAGAAAGAGGGGGAGACCTAGGATGCAGTGGGCAGACAAATGTCAAATAGTACCTTATTAGAATTGGTGTTCAGTGGCCAGATGCAGCAGATGTAGCTCATGACAGACTTGCTTGGAGAACTAAATTGCATGGTCTGGTTGGACCTCCGTAGCCCATGGCTGCTTGAGGATGATGATGACTCTACTACCAGTCTCATCAACAGCTCAAATGAAAGAGTTCAACTCATCAACATCATTTGCCAAAAAGGCTAAATCATCAGCATAATCTAAATCAGAAATTTTCGTATCTCCAAACCATTTAAGGCCAAAATCTTTCCCTTGCAATGAATTTTGCATAACATAATCAATAACCAAACTAAAGAGAAAAGGAGACAAAATGTACCCTTGTCAAACACCAGAAGCAATGCTAAACCAATTACTACAAACTTTACCAACTCTCCTACATTACTCAGTGTTATTATAGAGACCTTTCATTATGTTTACTAACTTGTCTGGTATGCCATACGATCTCACAATCAACTGCAAATTATGACAGTCAACAGAGTCAAAAGGGTTTTTGAAATACACAAAGCTGGAACCACAGGTTCTTGAAACTCTTAAGCATTTCTCAAGAATCTGCCCAAGTGAAAAAAATCTGATCAATATGTTCCTAACCAAATCCACATTGCTCATCATGCAACTGTCCATCAATCAGATTATAAATTCTATTAAGTACAATCATTGCAAAGAACTTTACCTGGAACAGAATGTAAGCTGATATGAGGGTGAGTGTATATATATATATAGGATGGCACTAAAAGGCTATGTTTTACCAAGTCATTTAAGTGTTGGAGTGGGCATGCTCCATGACATCACAGTGGGGAGAGCTCAGCTAATAAAAAAATAAATAAATATCCCTTCAAGCAGCTGCTTGCCACAGAGGTCTGACAGGAGTCTGTCAGTTTATATGCCACAGTAGCAGATCTGAGAGGATGGCAGGACCTCAGCAGAAAAACAACACGAACATCCATGCCTTATCCAGGGCTCGAACCCAGGTCCCTTAGATCAGCAGCCAAGTACGCTGGATTTGCATAATTGTCTGTTCTTCCATGTCTTTCTTTGTTCTTTTCTTGGTAAATCTCTTTCTCTGTGAAGTCTTTCAGGTAATTTTTGTTATTTTTTTTTATCATGCCAAACTGTGCAGTAGCAAAGTGCGTGAATTATACTTCAAAGAATAAAAAAGTAATATTTCATATCATACATTCCCATTGGAAGAAAAAATGCGTAAGTGTTGGTACCAAGATAAATTCAATATGTAGCATGCTATGATATGCAGTGAACATTTTTCAGATGCCTATTAAAAAAAAAAAAAAAAAAATACCCCCTCAAGAAGCTGCTTGCCACAGAGGTCTGACAGGAGCCTGTCAGTTTATATGCCACAGTAGAAGATCTGAGAGGATGGCAGGACCTCTATTACAATTATGATTTACAAAATGAACTCTTAGGACTGCCTGTTAGATATAAGCTAAAGGATAATGCTATTCTCAATTAAAACCTTCCACGCAAAAATTGCCTTAGTTACGACAACTAATTCTAGTCCTGCCAATTGTCTCAGGAAGTATGGAAAAGAGTATTGGAAAAGTTAATTGATGACCCTGAAAGCCATGACAATGTGCCCAATAAAAAAGCAGCATTATCACTGGCAACTGATAATTTAAATACTTTGGCAGATAGTGCACTGATTGACAAGAATAAATATTTATCGTCAGTTTGTCAAAGTCAGAATCTGTGCATTAAACTATTAGAGCAGCAGTTGAAGATTTCTATTAAAAAACTAAGTAAAGTAGAATGGAAAAAACTCTGTATTGCAAACAAGATTATGATCAAAGCAAAAATAGTGAAATTTATATAAATACAAATTTCAGCAAAATCGCAACCTTTGGAATTCAAGTGAAAAAAAAAACAAGTCATTTCGTTGGATAACTTCAAGGAAAGCTTTGTTAATAAATTAAAAATTGTGTTACCCCAGGTCAAATTAAATATTTTTTGGAAGAAACTCTTTTGGAAAAACTTTTTTGGAAAAACTTGTGTGGCTGAAACTCTAGTCATATATAGCTGTCAGCTTTGGCTTCCCCAAGCATTTGTCATGAGAAGCATATGGGAAAGGCATGGGATTTAGATGCATTTGACAGGGGGCAGATCATAGGTGCCCGACGGATGAGCCACTCGGTATCCAAAATTGTCAACGAACTTGGATTTTCTCGTACAACAGTTTCAAGAGTGTTCCAGGAATATAAAAATTCCGGCAAAAAAACAAGCACCCAGACAAACTGCAAAGGACAAACCAGCCTTGAATGATCGTGGGCTTCGCTGTTTGACCCACATCGTATGGACCGACAGAGGCCAGACATTATCTGAAATCACCTTCCATCTTAACACTGGTTCCAGTCGGGAAGTCAGTGCATGGACTGTGCAATTCTCACTTCATCATCGTGGCTTCAGGAGCCACCAACCTACAAGAGTCCCACTTTTAATGGCACGACACAGGGCTTAACATCTTGCCTGGGCTAAAGAACAATATATATCCTACGATATGTTTTATGAAGGTGGAGGAAAATAGCAGTGCCATCACCTATTTAGATGTTTTCATCCAGAAAGATGATGCAGGAGCCTTGATGACATCAGTGTACCGAAAGCCTACCTATGCTCCCTCCGTCATACATGTGGACTCATGCACCCCGTGGGCATACAAAATTGCAGCCTTTCATTCCTTCACCCATAGGTATATGTATAAACTGTATCTTCAAACAAGCAGTTACTTGAAAAAGAAATTTAAAACATCCATTCCATTGGTGCATCTCATGGCTACCACCCAACAACAATAGAAAAGCTAATCAATAAATATAGAAACCAAAACAGAAGAGATTTGGCTCTTCTCCTAATCACTGACCCTGAACATGCAACCTTTGCCAGACCTATTTCTTACATTCTTGTCTTATGCAAATCAGTCTGCAAATTACTCAGAGCCCAAAATATCAAAATTGTTTTCTGCCCAGCTCCAAATCTGAAGAAAATTATCAAAAGGGACAGAGACAAATTTCGTCTACTTCAAAAAACGGGCATATACCAATTTCCCCTACATTTGCTGGATAATTCCGTTGTCTACTACATCGGACAAACCATATGTTCTTTACAAGAGAGGTTCACAGAGCATCAAATGGATGTCAGCCAAAACAAGCTAACAAGTGCTGTCATTGAGCTAGCGGTATAACATGCGGCAACAATAGACTGGGAGCACGCCAGATTGCTTGCACTGGCATCTACTTTCTTCAAAACTGTAGTCCACAAGGCTATTGAAATAATGACCTCGTCCATCCTTACGTGCAACCGAGACACTAGAATCACCCTTCACGACATGTGGAAAGAAGCTCTTTGTCTAATCAGCCATAACGTCACCACATAGTGTCACTTCACTGAAGTTGGAGTGCTGTCCTTGCTCCAAAGAGCTTTTGAGTTTTCTCCTAAAAACTTTTAACATGCAAATAATTTGAAGGATAAACTTTAAAACTGTATTGTTCAATGACAGAGAATTTTAAGTTATTTTTAAGAATAATTTTAGCAGTTTATGTAAAATTGTTTTGCATTTTAAATTACTATCAGAATTTAAATAAGATTCTTATTAAATTTCAACTATCATTTTGCTGAACTCTTTAGTTATTGTTTTATTATAGCATTGCAAAACTAGTCTCTTATTATTTACTTTTTAAATAACATTTTTTTCCTTCTTTTAGCAATGTAGTACTTTATACTTTTGTGACATTTCTCCCCCTATACCACAGATAATATTAACCAATATATATTATATTTTTCTTTTTTTAATAGGTTAATTGTGAAATGGATCTATGGGAAGTCATTAACCAATGGTAGGTGTTTGTCCTGCTAATCTGTGATACTCATGCATTGATTACTTTGTGGTGCAAAAAAGAGAAATGCATAGTAATTGCTCACTAGCACAAATTATTGGACTTTTGAAAATGATACACAAACTTGCTGATAATTCTTTATTTTGGAAGAAATTGGATTCTGTTAAAGAACTTATGTGGTAAGCAGTTTGTAAATACCATCAAACCAAAGAATTGCTTTATTGGAACTGGTGCATTCTAGAGATTGCACAATACCTACATAGAAAGACTTTGAAGGACAAAAAGGATTTATTACTGTACTATGATTTTAATTTACAGAAGGAATTCTCTGTTTGATTAAATGCAACCAACAAAAAGGGTCTTGCTGAATATGTACAAAGTATTAACTTTGCAAAAGAATAATGGCTCATAGATTCCAAATACAGACTATGCTTAGTAAAAAGGCATGATAAAATTCTTACTCTTTTGAAAAAAATAAAAGATATGATTATTTAATTTTAATTTTCTGTTCCTGTGTAACTTCCATAAAGATCCATTCAAAATTTGTACACATTATTTGGAACATTTTGGCTTCTTTAAACAATAACATATAATCTTGGCTTTTGAATTGTGCATAGAATATGCTGTAAATAATTTGTACTGAGTTGACAAACAGGGAATGTTGTAATAACATATGATTTATAGTTTTAGTTTTTTCCTAATTTTTCTAAGCATCAATGATATTAATACCTCAAATAAATCAAAATTATTCAATGAATGTGGCTCTATTTTATTAAGTATTGGTTTTTCTTTTTCTGGTATACATCTACATAATCAGTTTCTGTTCCTAATGTATCTGATAAATATATGTATGTAGTGAATAAAAGAAAACTTTAAATTTTGATACCAGTTCATACACGAAAAAAAATTCAAAAATTGCTTCTGTTTTTATGAATTTATTTGACCATCACAGTATGTAAAGTAGAATTGTGAAAAAATTTCATTTTCACTAAAAAGGTATAATATGCTTTTGAGCATATAAAATTCTCAAAGAATGAAAGACAAGTTCCATAAGGCATGGATACAGAATGTGCAATTTCATCATTTAACCTTTATGCTGCCGAAGCCACCAAGTTCCAGTTCACCAAATCTGAATTATTTGACTGCAAATGCTTTAATGGTACAATTAATATAAGAAATGAAATTTAAGTTTTTTAAAAATATAAAATTTCGAGCTACCATTTATATTTATATATATCTGCACTATGTTGAAAAAAAAAAAGTGTCTGGACACTTCCATGTTATGTGAATGGAAAGCCACTTTCAAAGCTCCCTAACATTGAAAATAAACCTTTTTACGTAAAAACCGTTAATGGCGATAGATTGTAGATGTCACTCAATCTCTCTAAATATATTTCCCGCGATATTCGTTAATATTTAAAGAATGAATGGAAGCTGAAGACTTTATCTTCAACTTTTGACACTTGTGAAAAAATACTTCAATAGATAAAACACAACTCTTGTAACAATTTGTTCACTAACATAAATTAAATATCTGAAGTTTGTATGATGATTTTTTTAAGATTTCATCAACTTGGAAGCAATGTGACAGTGTCAATTTTCAGCAAACTTCGATCAATATTTAAAGAGTAATTGAAGCGGGCCCATTTGACAGCAGACGACACCTTCACATTGCCTCCAAATTGATGAAATCTTAAAACATCGTCATACACATTTCAGATATTTAATTTATGTTAGTGAACAAACTGTTACAAGAGTTATGTTTTATCTATTGAAGTATTTTTTCACAAGTGTCAAAAGTTGAAGATAAATGCTTCAGCTTCCATTCATTCTTTAAATATTAAACGAATATTGCGGGAAATATATTTAGACAGATTTGAGTGACATCTATAATTTATCGCCAATAACAGTTTTTGCGTAAAAGGTTTATTTTCAATGATAGGGAGCTTTGAAAGTGGCTTTCCATTCACATAACATGGAAATGTCCAGACACTTTTTTCAACATAGTGTATTTAAAAAATAGAGAGGTAATAGCAAAAATTAGGTAATTAAGTAAGGTAATTAAAAAATAGAGAGGTAATAGCACCATATTCAATGCAAGTCAATGTTCCTGTTGATATAAGTGCAATGATAAAGTCAATGAAGACGAAAAATGGAGAATAAAATTTGCAAAGTTCCAGTTTAATACTATAATATGTAGAGATGCACTTACAGTTCTAAAAATATATCAATGATGAAAAATTTACCTACAGTCTGAAACTATTTTTAAAGGATTATCCTAATACCAACATTTTGGTAAATGTTTTATGGAAAAAATTGCATTACATTGGTGCAGTACTGTGCGAATTAGTTGAGACAAGCGAAGGAACGCTAAGTCCCTTCCGCTGCAAAGTCTAAACTTGTTCATAATCTTCTGCTGCAAGTTTAGAATTGTCTGTTGTGTTACTCTGCTATTAACACTTCCACTTTAGTCGGAATTGATATTTCATAGGCTGAGGACGATTGTGTAAGTAGTTCACAATTTTCATTGGAAACTTTATTAAATACATCATGGACATCGCGCCTCGTAAACGAGCTAAAATAATTACTTTAGGCGAGGGGTGGGCAATTGTTTTCGTATCTACACTGCGCATGCGTATTGACGTGGCCGTCCTAGTGGAAAATACCAGACGAATCTTCGGTCGCGCACGGGAAGGAAATCTCGGTTCAAGGCGGATTTTTCTGACTGTCTTGGCGGGCCACAAAAAACTCTTAGCGGGCCGCTATTTGCCCAACCCTGCGTTAGGCGAAAACACTTACTGCTAGGCAGATAGCAAAAGTAGTTGGCATTGGGAAATCGAGCGTTTCACGGATCATGAAGCTGCATAAGGAGACAGGGTCCGTGGACACGTCCCGTAAAGGACATTGTGGAAGAAAAAGAAAAACACCCCTAGAGATGATAGTCTAATTCGAAGAATTAGTATCATAGACCTGAAGAAGACCAGTGGAGACATCAAAAGGGAGATTGCGTCTCATGGGGTTAATGTAGATGCTTCCACCGTACGTCGTCGCCTTCTGGAGTGTGGCTGCCAGTCTCGATGCCCCTCCAAAAAGCAGCTTTTGACACCCTGTATGAAGCAAAAAAAGCTATCCTGGGCAAAGAACCATCGAGAATGGACTGTGGAGAATTGGGGAAAAAATGATGTTTTCCGACGAAACCCACTTTGAGGTTCCTGGCTACAGGTCAAATTTCGTCTGCCGCTCACCTGGAGAAACTCGTCGATCCGGCCACATCCAGCAATCCCCCAAACACCCACCCAAGGTCATGTTTTGGGGATGTTTCACAGCTTCCGGGTCACAGACGCTTCACCCCATTGAAAGAATGATGGACAGCGAAAAGTACATAGGCGTTCTGGAGGCGAAAATGGTCCCAATACTGCAGAAGCTGTTTTCTAACGGCGATGGGGTATTTCAACAGGATCTGGCTCCATGCCACAATTCTAAGCTTGCTAAGAGCTTCCTTACCCAGCAACATTTGAAGGTATTGGAGTGGCCAGGAAATTTTCCCGATCTAAACCCCATTGAAATTTTTTTGGGCCATTATTAAAGCGCTCATATCTAAGATGGATTGCACGACGAAAACGATAGAAAGTGTCATGAAAGTGTGGTACCACTACCCTGAAGTGAAGGAGATGTGTGGAAAATAGTGGCATCAATGGTTGAGAGGGTGAAAGAAGTATTAAAGCTAAGGGGGGTCACATTCACTATTAACTAAGTACACTATTAAACAAATAAATATTTTAATTGTGTCTTTGTTACTGCAGTTTCCTATTGTCCCAACTAATTTGCACAGTACTGTATATCATTGTTACAGCAGAATACTTGATTGATATAGATAATTCACTTTTCAGTGTAAGATTGTGATTCACTTTCAGTGTACTTGATGTATAAACACTTGATAACAGAAATTGCCAAAATTTAACATCAGAAGTTGGTTACACACATTGTATGAACTTGACAGATTGTAGTTTCATTGTGGAAAAAAGATGTAGCACAAAATATAATGCGCAAAAATAAAAAGTATCTAGATTTCAAATGTACATTACATCCCTCATCAGCAATATGATGGTGAGTTGGGAACCAAATTCTGATATCAGAAGATATATTTGAAAAAATGTGTTTTGTGTGATATACAACATATTGATGTATGATTGCATTCAGTTGGTGTATCATTATTGAGTAGATGAACAGTGATTGCACTATTCAGTAAAACATTATCACAAAAAAGTCCTGTTGATAAGGAACACTTGAAATAACGAGTTGAAAAAAAATTATTTTCAATATCAACTCATTTATTCCAGAGATCGCATATTTTTATTATTGTATGTTGCAAGAAAAATGGCGGTATTTTTTGTTATTAATCAAAATATTGGTTTAAACATAAATGACAATTACATTACCTGTTGACTTTTTAACGTCTATAGCTCAGTAAATGTTCTGTGGAAAAAATATTGCCGGCATACGGGACTTGAACCCGCATCTCCAGAAACATGCCAGAGTATCCTACCTGGCACTGAAAATCTCAGGAAGAATTTAAAGTCATACATGGTAGGGAAAAAAACCTTCTCTTTGCATCATTAAGTTTTAGAAATTTTTGTCGAAGGTACAGAAAGGTAGTTTGTGTCTGATCCATAGCCTTGACAAAATTCTTCTTTAGGCTCAATTATATGTGTAGAGGTGGCAACAAAATCTTCATGGATTGTACCGGCGGATGATGCTCTGCATTCTTCTTCCCTGGCTCCAGTGATTGCCGAAAAGACCAGATCTTCGTCATGTATTATATGTATACCATACTTATACCACCTTATCAGATGGTTTGTCTCCAAATGTATACCATCTTATTAGATGGTTTGTCTCTGTTATCCCATTCGGAAAGGAAGCAACAGAACTTTGTATATCCGACCTCTAGTCCAAGCAGAAGAGCAATGACTTTAAGGTCCGCAGAAATATGCCACTTATATTTGTCAATTTATGTATTGAAGAAATTGTAGTTTCATATTGTCATAACTTTCCTTATTAACAGCATGGCCTACTGGAACAGAAGGCAACACTCTCCCATTGTGTAGAAGAACTGCTTTCATACTTGATTTCAAGGAAACTATAAATAACCTCCATTCTTCTAGAGTATGTGTCATGTGCAGGGATGTAAATAAACCGTCAACATTTCTGCAAGCAACAGGTTATCTACCACGGTAAAGAACAATACCAGATCTTTTTGGCAGCTAAGAACTGACTGAAGTGTAAATTGGTTGCAAGAATTAGCCTAGAAATTAGTAAAATCGGCTATTTTCATTTTCGAAACATTTTCATTGTTGTGCAGTACAATTTATGCTGTTGTGATAGAGATGCCGTCCCCGTGGTGAACGTGCTTGGTTACTGAACAAAGGGACCTTGGTTTGAGTCCCCTGATAAGGTGGGGCGCGGGTGGCTCAGTCGGTAGCGCGCCAGGCTCGTAATCTGTAGTTCCCAGGTTCGAGCCCCAGCTGGGTCAGCGTTGAGATTTATCTCCGCAAAATTCCCCGCCCTGCCCACGGTCAGTAGGGGACACCGATAGGCTTGGAAAGGCCGCCGTCCGCCGGATGGGACGTTAAGCCGTGGTCCCGTGTGCGGGAGAGCCATACCACTGTGCACGTTAAAGAACACGCTGGATGGCCTTGACGGGAGACTACCATCTGTCTCCCAACAGCTGTTCCAGTGGGTCCCCTCCCCCAACCTTCTCTGAGCCTTCGGGGTCCTTGTGACCTGGCCATTTAGCCCACGATGTGCAAAAAAGTGCCGCTCAGAGGTAAAACAACCCAACCCTGATAAGGTAGGAATGTTTATGTTTTACTGCTGTGGTCCCACTTTCCTCACAGATCTTCTGCTATGGTGTATAAACTGACAGGCTCCTGCAGACCTCTGTGGCAAGCAGCTACTTGAAGGGATATTTTTTTAATAGAGACAATTAAATATATTTACAAATATTTATTTTCTCAGTGGGAAAATTTCATTCACTCCCCCACTCCCAAATCATTTCAACAACCACAATTTCATGCTACTAAACTTGTGGTATTCGTATTTATTTTATTACGTTAGCGCACTTGGCTACTAATCTAAGGGACCTGGTTTCGAGCCCTGGGTAAGGCATGGATGTATGTGTCGTTTTTCTGCTGAGGTTCTGCAATCCTCTCACTATGACATATAAACTGACAGGCTCCTGTCAGACCTCTGTGGCAAGCAGCTGCTTTGGGGGGTATTTATTTATTTTTTATTTAAAGAACATTGCACTTTGTCTGCATTATTAATGACAAAATTTATTTTGCATTTTCTTTTTTCCTCTATTAATACCGTTTGATAAAAAAGGTAATAATTAGAGTAAATATGATTTAAAATTTTTGTAAAGTACTATAATTATCATATATATATATATATGATAATTATATCACTTTATATGAGATATATATGTTTATATACACCGAAGAGCCAAAACATTATGACCAATGTGTCTTTTTTCAAATTGAAGCAATTGCAGGTAAACAACTGCGGGTGTGAACCTGATACTGAGCTCTGTTAATGAGTGTTATTCTTGTTCTTCAGATGGGAAAGGCAGCGTTCTTAAGTGAGTTCGACAAGGACCAAATTGTAATGGTCAGACAAGTGGATCAGAGCATTTCTGAGACTTCAAGGCTTGTGGGGTGCTCATGGTCAGCCATGGTTAGTACCTTCGAAAAGTGGTCCAAGGAGGAAAAAACCACGAACTACTGGCAAGGTGTTGGCCGACCACTGCTCATCAATGCTAGGGGTGAGTGAAAGCTATCCCATATGAGCCCACAGAAGGGATCTGTGGTGCAATTCGCCCATAACTTGAATGTGGGAGAAATGTGTCACAATACACAGTATATCGAACCCTGATGAAAATTGGACTGCATAACCGCAGGCCACTCTGAATGCCCATGCTGACTTGGTTCACCATTGAAAGGCCTACAATGGGCACACGAACATCAAATCTGCACCTTGAATGATTGGAAGAAGGTCGTCTGGTTCGATGAATCTCATTTCCAGTTGCACATGCAGGTGTGTGTGCACCATTTACTTAGGACAGTGTTGGCACCAGGATGCATCGTGGGATGAAAACAAGCTGGTGGAGGAATGTAATGCTTTGAGCAATGTTCTGCTGGGAAATCCTGGATCCAGTTATTCATGTGCAGGAAACTACGACATCTACAACCTACCTAGACAACATTGCAGACCAGCTACAACCTTTGATGGCAACGGTATGTCCCTCCAGTAGTGCCTTCTTTCAGCAGGATAATGTGCCATGCCACCCTGCCCAGATTGTTCGAGAATGTTTCGCAAGAAAGACTTTCAGGTTCAAAAAAATAGGAAATTCATTCATTCAAAAATAATAAATAAATAAGGGAAATAAAATAGGAAAAATAAAAATAAAATAGAAGAAAATAGGAAATTCAGGTTCGAAAAAATTGAAAATTAAGAGGTGCCGAAGGTTGAACCTGTTCAAGGGGTTAATCATATATAACGTGCAATTACATGTATACGTTTAATCAAGCCTGAGCTTTGACCTTCTGAGGCCCTAAGCTAAGTCATATTTAAGAGGCCCCAAAAATTCGAAAGTCAATATATATATATAATTATTCTGGTTGAGGAGAACATTGAAAAATAAACGAAATTGATGTGATCAAAACATTATTCTGGCATTTTTAAGCAAAGATCAATAGTTTGCACAATATATTAATTATTAAAAGAAATTTTGTAACGCAGTAAAATTTGAAATACATTTCTTTCTGATCCCTCATATCGTGAGGCTCTAAGCTGTAGCTTAGTTACCCTACACGTAAGTCCGGCCCTACTTTTAATACTTGATAATCATTTGTAACATATGTTCATAACATCTGCTACCCTTGGCATTTTCACTCGAAAAATGTTTTTTAATCAAATATTGGAAAACAAATTTTTGGGCTTCATTTATCACATGCATAATTATAATAAACATCTCTATTTCAGGCGTTTTCTATGAAAAAAATAACATAAAACGATATGTTACCTAAATAATAATACACTTTGGCAAAATAAAAATGCAAAGCAGACGTCTTATATATTTAATGCCATGTGCTTAATATTTTTATTGTAATAAAATGTATGAAAACATTCTTTTAATTTCATGTTAATTCAGGCTTTAAATCATCTACTTTTCATATGCAAATATTATTAGTTTCATATATTAAAAAATTCGTGAATTACATTCGACTTAGACAGAAACGTATATTGAAATGTTGACAACCTTTTATTTTTAAATCCCCTAGTTTAAAAAATTCAATTTAAGAACATCTCATAATTTTCATGAAGTACTAACCTATGAAATGTCAAATTGCTGCCTTTACAGACTATAAGCCCTACATAGGTAAAGGTTGGCCGTCGCAAAATTGGACGCCATGTTTCTCTTCATCTCTTGGATTGTTTAGAGTGCATGAGTTTTCATCTCTTGGATTGTTTACAGTGCATAGCTGAATGCTACTGCACGGTACTTATGGATTTTGGAAAAGGTTAGGGTAATATTTGAAACAGATTTCAGAGTTCATGATTGAAAGTACTTTAGAAAACGGCTAAAAAAGGAAAAGTAAATTTTAGTTCTTTTTCTTTAAAAAAAAGATATTATGTTGCTTTGTTGTCTGTCCTTCTGTAGACATCGAAATTTTTTCTTTATACAGATAAATAAAAAATTCTTTTTGTGTTAGGTATTAATGATATATTACGATTTGCATTTTTCTAATCTCCCAAAGTTGTTACTGCGCCCTCTAACGGTGGAAAATTTTGAATATTCCAAAATATCGAACAAATATTCCAAACGATGTAGTTATGTTAGAAGTTTGAAATTTTGGTGTTGAAATGTGACGGTTACAAAGTTACCATTGGCAACAATCACTTGACCCTTTAAACCCAGGGCGAAGGTGAATGCAACTTTTTTTTTTTTGTTTTAACAGAAAAGTGTATGTTTTTAGAGATAAAAATTCTTTTTGGGTTGGACAGGTACTGATGAAATATTCCAATTTGCATTTTCCGAATTTCCCAAAAGCTATAATTTTGGTCTCTAATGCTGGAAAAAAACGAAAATCCCAAAATTTAAAACTAATATTGCAAACGATGTAGTTATGCTAGAAATCTGAAATTTTATTGATGAAATGTGACAGTTGTGAAATTTCCCTTAACAGCAATGAATTGACCCTAAGCCCAAGGAAGATAAGAAACGGAACGGTTTTGTTTTAAAAGATAATTGGAAATCTCTTTTTCAGTTGGTTACTAATGAAATGAAATTCGTATTTTCAAAGTTAGTTTTAATTTATATCATTAGAGATCACTAAATATCGAAATTACAAAACTTTTTACGAATGTTCCAAGTGATCTATTTATGGTAGAAATTTCGGCGTGTAGAGTAGTATGGTAGAAATTTTAATGACAACAATAATCTGCCCACTATTT
The DNA here is from genome assembly GCA_038380435.1 of Ryuthela nishihirai. Taxonomy (NCBI): domain Eukaryota; kingdom Metazoa; phylum Arthropoda; class Arachnida; order Araneae; family Heptathelidae; genus Ryuthela; species Ryuthela nishihirai. Next base: position 38,125,723 of record JAWZYU010000011.1, on the reverse strand, counting down.
TCAGAGGAGCGAGAGAAAAGCTACTTTTTAAATTTGAGAACTAAAAGACAAATATTTTTTGTTTTATAATTACTAATAAAATACTGCAATGTGCATTTCCTCCATCAGACATTAAAAAATAAATAAATAACCCCTCAAGCAGCTGATTGTATAGAGGTCTGACAGGAGCTTTTTCAATTTAAACGCTATAGCAGAAGGTCCACGAGGAAGGCGGGACCTCAGTAGAAAAACATGAACATCCATAATTAAAACTTTTAAGGAGTGAAAAAGTAGGCAAAGGAAGAACTTCATTCTCTTTAAAAATGAGATTCCCATATGCGCCAGAGGCGATATGCGTTCTTCTAGTTATTTTACAGTTTCAGTACCCTCTGACAGTGGAAATTTGAACTACTGTATAACTGATAAAATAAACTACTAATATTTTATTAGTACCTGTAATGTGCAAAAAGAGTTTTTCATTTATCTCTTTAAGCAGAAAAGTTGCATTTTACCAACAGGACAAATCAGTACTATTAGTGTAACCACTTGACCATTACACTCTATGACCAAATTTTTAAGTTTCTAGCGAAAATAGATCGTTTGCAATATTTATTTAAAGATTTGGTATTTTCCAGCTTTTTTCCGCCGCTGGAGGTCGCCTTTCGAATTTTTATTTACCGCCTTTAGCACTTTCTAACACTGGAAATTCCACTGATGAGGATTCGAAAAATGGAAATATTAATATTTTTGTGGAAAAAAATTTCGCCGACATATGGTATTCGAACCCGCATCTCTCCAGAAACATGTCAGAGTATTCTAACCTGTTGAACTAACGCCGGCTTTTTTCACAAAAAACATTTATTGATTTAGAGACGTTTACACGTCTACAAGGTCTGCAAGTAACGCTGAGATTATCAAACATTGTTTACATCATTAAGATTTTGTAAGTGCCTGTAAAACAAATATATATATATATCGTTTTGTTTATCTCTTTAAAAAATGTTTCATTTTCGCACATACTTTTGGCAAAAACGGCAAAGACTTGTAACTATTGTAAACCTTCTGACCATAGCACTCTACTACCAAAATTTCAGATTTACAGTGTAAATATTTTGTAATATTCGTTTGAAATTTTGGCATTTTCCATCTTTTCCCATCTCTAGAGAGCGCTATTAAAGCTATTGAAAATTTTCAAAAATTGCGAATCGCAATGTTTGTTCGACACCTATCCAACCAAAAAAGAATTTTTCATTTAGCTCTAAAAATAAAAAAATTGATTCTCTTTAGACGGACAGACAGGTGGAATGACAGATGGACAAACAACAGTTAACAGAGAGACGGACAGACAGACAAACAAATATTGGTATAGGCAGACGACAAAGTGTAAACTTTAGCTCGTTTATCAGAAAGAATCTTAAAAGAAATTATCTGTTGGTTTCATTAGCTCACTTCACTTTTGCAGCCGATTGCCATCTTCGGATTGAGTTTCTTGGAAAAAATATTAATTCATTTATTTCTTTGAGTGAAAATTTTACACCCAAATGCAGTGTAGTGAGGCATTCATTAAATATGACAGCATTTATAGATATAAGAAAATGGTAGAAATATATAAAACTGTAACAACTGAGAAGTTTAAACTTGGTATACACACTAACTCATAGGATTTCGTCTCACTGTACAACAAAAGATGGCACCCATAAACCACGTGACTCAATCAGCCAATGGCAGTGAATCACCGAGATGGCCAGCCTCTAAATGTGCTCTAAATGGCCAGCCTCTAAATTGCTGTTTGGGCCCTAACAGAAGAACACCCAAACAAGCAATACACAGACTCCGAACAGGCAGAGCGAACACCAACAAAGACCAATTTATGATAAGGAAAGCACATTCTGCCCTCTGCCCCTCCTGCCTAGTGATAGAGGACATCCCCTACTACATAGTACACTGTCAATTATATAATACCCAAAGACACACCCTCTATCACACACTTGCCACCCTTGGAGTCACCACATACACTATATAAACTATTCTAAATCCCGCTCACCCCACAAGCCAAATCCCACTTCAGGGCACTTGCCCAATACATACTATAAATTGCCTCCCACCCTGCAGCCTCCACTCTCCCATTGCCTTGGAAAAAGATCCATTGGACACCACAAAAGATCCAAATGCCAAAAAGATGCATTTTGGACACACTATTGCACCACCTAAACTGTTCAGTGAAATCATATCCCGATAATCAAGACTTCACAGTTAATTAAACACCACCAGCCAAACTGCCAATTTCCTTACTTAGAAAATACTAATTGTGATGTAAAATCTACTTCATACACATTATACCCAACATAACAGACACCACTCACACACGCCCATAGCCATATAACAACTCGCTCTATTAATAAAATTGACATAGCTTTCTACTGAAATCACTTTATCTATTGATTCACCCACCTATCTGATCACCCAAAACTCCTTAAACCCTCCCCCTCATCTCAAAAGTAACTAAAAATAGTTATACTAAATATAACATAACCTATCTTACTCTTTTTAACATTTTGAAATTTCTTTTTTGGGCATAAACCATAATAAAAGATATGCCTTTTGAGACAACTACCCCTGCACGAGGTTTCCCTGCATTACCAACCACTCTATAATATTAACCTACCTACACACCTTTTTCCCTCGACACGCCTCAATTTTTAACCAATTATCTCCAAATTTTCTACGATGATTCCTCCCCATCCCATCTCTCCCCACCAAATTACTAAGCCTCCCAAATTCTTCTTACCAAGAGAGGGAGGATTTAGAGAAGAAAAAAAAAAGAACTTTCTGTCTCGCCCCCTCAAGGAAAATCACATTAGCACCCTAATTTTTTGCCTATTCCATCACACCACCCCCCTCTACATCCTCCACCAAATTTTTCTGCCCCCTCCCCCCAACTAGAAATGGGGCGATTTCCAATTTTTGCATTTGACCTTGCATTGCACCAGCCAACTCCCTGCCAAAAAGGGCCACACAGTGATCGCACACTTTATCTTTTAACTCCCAGAAGAACTTACACATCCAAACTCTTTCCCCTCTATCCCCCTTCCACTAATTACTTTGATTGAGCACATTTTCGGCACCATAATTCTGTTATTTTATACTCTACTAGGCGGCCTGCGGCCAAATGCCTATCGCCAAAATATAGGGCTACTGGTACTTCACGGTGCTGGTACTCACTTTCTGAAGTTACAGCAAGCACAGCCAAATTTTCTCGTGGACCAGATGCTAAACGGGCCAAGGACCCTTTTACAAAGTAGTCCAGTTGAATGATGAAGGATGTTAACTTCTTGACCTTTATACAGGACCTGCTTTTGCATCCGTAGGCTGAGCAGTCCTGTCTCTCTCCTTACCAGTCCTGTCTCTAATAATATTACCTCAATGGTCGATATGCATTAGAGGAGCATTCATCAACATTTCGTCATTGCATTCAATGATTTTACTGAGATGTTGCAGCATATTTTGTTTATACAGGGTGTCTCAAAAATATAGGTACAAACTTTTAGGGGAGGTAGATAACATCTAAACGAATGAGAATTGCATAGGAACCCATAACCGGAAACGTCATGAGAAAGTGGTAGCAGAGGTACAAGATCTGAAAGGACACAAGACAGTGATTAATGGGAAAACATTTATTGGACATAATTATTACAAATGGCGTACTAAATGGCCTGCCCTCACTTCTGCTACCTCTTAATGACCCATAATCGCTCAAATTTTGATGCGCACGCGCAAACAAACGGTGGCTCGGTACATGTCTGTGTGGGAAGCGTTCTTGATACATTCGTTGAGCGGCTCGTCCGTTGCCCTCAGCTATTCCATATATTTTGAATTATTTCGAAACATTAGCAGGGGCGTAAGCAGAATTTTTAGGTTGGAATCAAAAAAAAAATCAATGTGTCAAGATTGAAATATTAGATCGAGTCGTATATTATTTAGTGCATTTGCGAATACAGCAATAACGTATACATCAGACAATAATACACTAAGGATGTACGAAAACGAAACGAAAAAAGTGAAACTTATTGAACATGCATTTAAATATATCTTCCAAAATTAATAAATAAAAATATATGTGTCCGAAAATAAAAGCAAACCTAAAATAAATCAACATTTAGCAACAGCAACAGAGTTTGGATGTGTAAGCAACAACAAGGAAAACACATTAATTTTTGGTGTGCCTGTTTCGATCAATATTCCACTCTTGCCTCCCCTGTCGACACCCACGAATATTAAGAAATTCTCAGGTCATGAAGCTTTTTACACACTCCCCATTAATATTTTGTTCCACGACACTTGTTTAGACCATTAGACCATTCCATTGTGTTGAAAATGATATATCAAAATACAAATAAAAATATGGTTTTAAATTTGACTAGGACTGCAGAAACAATTTTTCGAAACGATGTGTAGCAATTTAACTAATGCTTGTTACTTCCGCATTGTACTGTTTGATTATTAAATAAAATTATTGTGTGTACCAGTGTTATTTCTACCTACAAAAAAGAAGAGTTTTTTTCTATGCAGATTGAAACCTTTAACCAATCAGAATGCGCTTGCTCCTGTTTCAAATAATTCCGTTGTTCAGCAGTGAGTTGGCCATTTAATATATGTTATCTGCATCAACAGAGAATATTTTTGTCGTTTATAAGTATCCAAGTGACTTCAATGGAAACGTTGGTGAGATATTTTTTTCAATTATAAAGGAGGAGCAAAGGTTGGGGTGCTAGGGGAATTTTTTTGATTTTATCTTTATTATAACCTATTGGATTCAATGCATATAGTGAAAACTTTTTACCTCCAGTAAATTGTACTATGTTATGGTTATTGAAAATTTTAAAAAGTTGCCTCAAATTTTATGGTTATTTCTTTCTTGATATCCTAACTCATTTTGATTTATCGCTTTAAATTAGTGAATTGAACGAAGTAGCCTCGAAAAGCTACTTCTGGTCAAGTAATGCCTATGCGTATACAGAATTTTTTCAAAGAACCCTAAGCTACAAATTAATATAGTTCTCCAAATATTTAACAAACTAAATATAATTGCATTTGGCTATTTCTAATGTGATCCTGTTGGACATAGTTCACCCATCTTGATTAAATTCTGTCCATTTTCCTTCAGCTTTTAGGCATAAAATTTGTAATTCTATTTACCAATCTAGTTCTGCATGCAGTCATGGTAAAACCACTGCAAGCTATCTGACATGATTAAAAGCTCTTGATGGTTCCTTAATTCCACACCCAAAAATTGATTTGTTGTGTGTCTGTAATCAAAAGCATCTAGAGACATTCCCACTTGCCACTGTCCCAAACCACCTAATGCCCAAGATACTGTGTAAACATCTAGAATCAAAGGCATAAAGTTTCGTGGGTACTTACGTATTAACGCCACCGCAGCGTGTAATAAATTAATAATTCCACACTTTAACTAGTTATTCTATGAAATAACTAGGTATTCTATGAAATAACTAATGATAGACAATTAAAGTGTAAAATAAACAATCTGACTGAATTATACAGCATACAAAATGTTATTTATATAGACGCAATAAAATCATTTGTTACAACAGGGATTACTAAAATGGCATTTGAAATTGCCCTAATGTGCGAAGGCCAAGTAAGAACGAATCCGTAAAATGGTGAATCTCTTGAATATGAATCTTCGTGTCACGTGATTCACTCGTCCGCATTATAAAAAACGCCCCAGATGAGCAGAGGCCAAGTGAGAACGAATCAGTAAAGTGATTCATTCTTGAGAATGAATCACTAAAGTGATTCGTTCTCACTTGGCCTGCTCATTTTGGGGGCGTTTTTTATAATTCGGACGACTGATTCGTGTTGACAGAGGGATGACCTGGTTTCAACTCTACTCTCGGACACTAGAAATAGTCTTTTTTTTTACTTTTGAACTTTAACGATACGGAAGCCGTTAATGTGCACATTACCTAGGTAAAATGCGGAAAACTTTTGATTCCGCACTTTAACGGAGCAAATCAGTTAATCTGCAGATTAGCTAGGTAATGTGCACATTAACGGCTTTCGAGCTTTAGCGGTAACATATATATACAGTAGATATCTCAAATTTCAGTTCAGCAGTAAAAATGAACATTAATGTAACATTATTTTGTAATAGATTTGGGTACTTACGTACTAACGCCAGCGGTGGCGTTAATACGTAAGTACCGTTTCGTGTTATCCTGTTTACAAAAGATCCACATTTCACTACCATAACTAACCTTAGAAAGAACCAAACTATTATACAGCCTAATTTTAGTCTTTAGGTTATACGCCTATTTTTCCATACTTTCCATAGATTCTTAAATAAATTATTCCTTTATTTTTGATCACTTCATTTGTATCTAGTGCACTACCTGTGGATGGAATACTTGTTCTATTGGTAGACATTTCTACAGCTTTTTTAAGAAAGTTGTTGCTGTGTTTAAGAGATTGTAGTTTCTCTGCAAACTTTTTCCTTCAGCAATTTTATTGTTAGATTCCGAAGATGCAGTGAATTCTAAAAGCTCAATCTGGTTAAAAATGATATATCAATAACAATGCTCATTATAGAAAAAAAAAGTTCCACACAAAAATCCGTAAGTAGTTCCAGTACAAACCTTTTTTAATAGTGATTTTTGCTAATAGCCGCCCCATGGCCAAGTGATTAGTGTGCTTGGCTACTGATCTAAGGCACCTTCCTGGGTTCGAGATCCAGGTAAGGCATGGATGTATATGTCGTTTTTTCAGCTATAAGGGCCTGCCAGCCTCCCAGACCTTCTATTATGGTATATTAAACTGACATGCTCCTGTCCGACTTCTGTGGCAAGCAGCTGCATTAGGGGTTATTTATTTACCTATTGCTAATAGTTCCTTGTTATGTTCTTAAAAGTTCCAGAACTAAATAATCTCATCACAGGTAATTATTATAACCAGCACTTATCACTAAACACTAACTTTCATTCCATACTTTGAAAAAAAAAAAAAAAAACCCAAACTAACCTGAACAGACTATTTTTACAATGACCTACAGTAGACAACCTCTTATCCAGCCCTTATGGAATCGGACACATGGCCAGAGGAACAAAAGGCTGGTTAATCCGAAAATTGTCAGAAAATAAAAATGGCAAATGACAAAAATGCTTACTGTATTTTAATTAATAATTTGTTGTACAATATTAACAATTTACTCGCACTCACTTGAAAAAGTCAGTGATTTTCTTTTGTTTCTTTGAACTTGACACTTTTTTACCTGCAAAGTCTTACCATTTTTTAATAAACGTCACATCAATCGCAGATGAGGCCTGTTGTTTAATGTACTTACTGCAACATCAAAAGCTTCTTTTTCTTCAATATGACTAATTTTCTCTTTTCATCCTCCGTTCCTTTCTTGGCAGACTGGGTTGATAATTTTGTCATTAGTATTTCATTTTCCAACTGTTCATCATCTTTTAATCATTTTTCAATGTCATTATCCATCATATCTTCGTCAGGCTTATTCAATACTTTCATGTTGTCTTCTTTGGTACTTTATACACAGTTTTCAATTTTGAGCCAAAGTTTTCTCCATGGCTTCACAATTGTTGTAGAAGGCATTTCTTCAAATGCTCTTGGCAACATGTAGATCACATCCTTCATATTTATTGTTTTCAAAGCATTTAAAAGCCCTATTCCATCATTTTTGGTTTGCTGTAGAATTTCTGAAAGAAGTTTTCTCCTGCAACGCATGATCAAGCATGCTTTGATCCATTGGTTGCGCTAAAGATGTTACATTAGGTGGCAAAAACATGGCTTTTATGTTGTCAGAAATGAGTTTGCTTGGGTGTGTTGGGACACCGTCGAGAATGAATAGGGCCTCGACAGGCATTTTAAGACTTGTCAAGTGTTTTTTTTTTACTTTTGGAACAAATTCTGTAAAGAACCCTCTTTAAACAAGTAAGTCTATCCAAGCAGACTTTTGAACTTTATAGTAAATTGGCAGAGCAGCTAAATTTAAATGCTTGAATGCTCGGGGTTTGCCGATTTCCCAATTACGAAAAGAGGAAGTTTGTGTACCTGCAGCATTTGTACACACAACCACAGTGATTCTTTCATTGTTTTAAATCCTGATGCTGAGGTTTCTTGCACTGTAACAAACGTTTTCATTGGAAGAAGTTTAAAATTTAACCCAGTCTCATCTACATTGTAGATTTGTTCTGCACATAAGCCTTCTTCAATAAGCACTAAAAGTTTTTCTGAAAATTAATTTGCTACTAAAGGATCAGCTGACAATTTCTCACCACAAGCACATGAGGTAATGAACACCATGCATTTTTTTCCAGCGAGAAGCCATCCCTCACTTGCTGAAAAATCTCCATTATCAATTTTAGAATGAAGGATTAATGATTTTTCTTTCAAGATTGGCCCACTGATTGACATTCCTTTTTGACGCTCTTGCATAAACCATAACCAAAGTGCATCATCAACAATTTAATTTTTCGACTTTTTAAGAGTGCACTGAGAAGAAAGCATTTTTTCAGACTCGACTTGAGTGCAAAAATCTTGTAAAGATTTTCTATTCCTTCTTCAGTCATTTACCCTGCTTTTGCCAACACCTAGTTCATCACAAATATACTTTACTGCAGCGTTTCTCAACCTTTTTATTTTTCACGTATCCCCTGGAAATGTGTATAACTAGCATACTCCTTGTACAGATTGATAAAACTAGTTATAGTATAACAATGGGGAATAAAATAAAACTGACTTTGTTACTAGATTTAGTGACTTTTGAGCTCTCATGGCATACCCAAAAAAAATTTTACCGCGTACCCTCCGTTGAGAACCCCTACTTTACTGGATCACTTTTTTCTGCGTTCTAATGCTTTTAATCCCATCGTAACAACATTACGCTTAAGTTTGCACCCATTCATTTTGTACCAAACAATGAGTAATAGATCACAGCACACACTTCTGTATATGCATAGTACACTGTATACTGTAATATTCACAAAGAGGAGCTGAAGCAAATATGTACTGTACTATAAACGAAGCACATGGAGACTTGCTTCTTGGAACAACTGGTTAAAGCAGAGGCTGGTTGAGCAGAGACTGGATAAGTCTACTGTATTGCTAAACAATGAATTTTTGTTTCGCACTTAAAACACCCACAACAAAATAATCTCATTGGAGACTTTTAACCAACACTCAATAACAAACCTTTCTATAATTAATACCCCCCTCCCCCCAAAAAAAAATAAAAATAAAATATATATATATATAAAATAAAGGCAGTAATACAGATCACGGTCCTTGGATGCCATTTTTTTTTTATGTAACAAAACAGTCCTTTTTGGCGATTTCCCCCCCCCCCCCCCCCTAGACCTTACCCCAAACAGGAGTTTCTAGAAAAAAGTTTTTTTTTTCGTTACCATGGTAATAAGAGTTTGTCAAATGCAAAGTACCGTTACCATGGTAACGGTACTTTGCGCTTGACCTAAACTCTGAAAACTTGGGGGGGGGGGGGGATATAAGAACTCGGAAAAAGTGCAATTCCACTAAAAAACCTCCCTCACAAACACGAACTACTAAAAAATAAAATCGTTAAAAAAGAAAAGAAACCATAAACCGAAACCAAGATAACACACTTGCCTTCCCACATAATACAAATTTCTGCTATCTCCCCCCCCCCACACACATACACACACCTTTTCCCAATATTCAAAAACACTCCATAAATATATTTTCACAAACTAAACAAATCAACTTGCACATACAAAAATTAACCTAAATAAATCACCTGAATTAATGAAATCGAAAACAAATATTAAAAACCAGAAGTGTGAACAATCCGAATTGTAAAAGCCTCTGAAACTTAATCACATTGGAGACAACACATACCAAAACGTTGCACTGCCGATCAAATTATAAAAAAGCCCCGAAACTAATGTCCTCCCAGACAACACAAACCAAAAAACATGAAAATTAAACGGTGCACCACCGACCGAATTATAAAAAAACACCTGAAACTAAATGTCTTCACAGACAACACAAACTGAAAAACATGAAAATGGGAAGCAGTGCATCACCCACCGAATTATAAAAAAAACCCAAAACTAAATGTCTTCACAGACAATGTAAACCGAAAAATATGAAAATAGGAAACAGTGCACCACCGACTGAATTATAAAAAAAAAAAAGCCCCCGAAACCAAATCTCGTCGGACACAAAAAAAATACCCCCCCACTCTTGTAGCTCAAAGAATCCTCCCCTAAATTACTCCTAAATCTTTTCGATTCATTCAAAAACTGTCATTTTCACACCGACAATTCTACAATACCCAAAATTTCTATACAAAAAAGCCGCAAACGTTTCCAGATGTTAACAATAAACCATATTAGTCACTTTAAAAGACTCCTAAATTAAAGTTTAAAATTAAAGTTTTTAATTCTCTGACACTGTTAAATGTTTTTAAGCACTTCAACACATGGACTATGCTATCAAGTACCAAAAGTTATTAAGGAGAGATTTATGTATTGTACCATAGAGGATGGGTAGTAACAGAAACTTCTGGGATGCTTTCGGTGACAAATTTAGTAATCAACATTCTTGCCGGCAAGTGACGTCTCAGTGGAGATTAAAAGGATAATGGATACCAATGGTCTACCATCCTTGGCGAAGGAAATAACCATTTATACCTTTGATAGCATAGTGCTTAAGAGTTTTTGATCCACAACACACATTTTGTGCTTTGTCAGGTGGAAAGTGAGGAGCTTAAGCTAATGCAGGAGAAACAGTTGTTTGTTGAGCATGGGGGAGGGGTGAGGTGCCATAAATTGAATTGTCAGTGGTTCAGCTCAGAGGATCATAGTGGTTGTCAGATATGCAGGTGGCCGTAACGCAATTTTCATGTGATGGAGTTTGGGAAAAGGTACATAATTATGGGAAATCGTCAAGATCAGCAATCCCCCACTCCCCCTTTACTACATCACATATGTTTCACCACAAACTATTCTCTTAAAACCCTAACACCACCATTAAATGTTCTCATTTTTACCATTTAATTTCCCCACATTATAAATTTTTGCCATTTTCTTCCACACACACACTTGCAACAAAAGATATACTACATCATACAAAACACAAAAAAAATTTCAAATAATTCTAAACTGGTTCTAACTACTCCTTCAAATGCCCCTCACCCAAAAAAGAACTTATGAAAAACATTCCCCCACACAGTGACAAAAAGCTACCAAACTCCCATTTCCAAATAACGCAACCATAACATTACAAAACAGTTGACTAACACTTTCAACAACAACCCTCCTAACATTAAATAATTTCAATTCCAAAATATCTTAAATAACTTATTTATCAGATTTTAACCAAATTTAAAAAAAAAACGAAAACATTAATTACCACTCTTCTCCCTATCATTCAAAATCCCTCATTAAATATATTACCGCATAGGCAGCATGTTATCCCAAGCAGAGCTAAACCAAAAATGGCGAAACAAACAAATGTCACATTCATATGAAATCGTACATGTGAAGTGACTTTATATTACCTACCCAAAGTAAACAAATCGTAGAACTGTAGGCCACCAACGGTCAAGTTTCTAAGTCATACTTTACACTTCGATGTCATACGCTTCTTGAGCAGTGCCATCTGTTGCCTGAGGACTAAACTCTCTGACCAAAATAAAAATCTGATTGCAGGCAATAGTTGTAACTAAGGCATATATTACTAGGGGAGTGGGGGAAGAGAATCTTTATGCACTTGAGAAAAAACCCCAGATTAAAATGATTTCACCTGAGACCATCCAGAAACCAACATATCACTAATCTGTAGTAATTTTGTGGGTGGATATAATATTGCAACATTATGGATTGGCTAGCCATGCAGGTGAAAAAATCCAAAAAGATGGCTGAGTACCCTACACTGCATTGTAGTCCAAATGCCTAAATAGATTGTTATGATGAATTAGTAAATATTAAAACTTCAGTAATTCATTAAGCTCAAGTTTTGCAGACACCATGCCAAATGGTTTTTCAAAAACATACAGTAACAAGATTGAGACTTTGTTTTGTACTTTTCCAATTGTTACCTGTGATCTTTTTTATAATACAGCCAGCAGATTCCCATGAAATGAGAATTCATAATTGTATATGTAGGTGTTTATTGTAAAATAATAAAATTCTTTATTCCACTTGATTACGTTGACTAGTAAAAGTTGTACTAGTAACAGTAACCACTATTCTCATAGATGAAAGATGTAATTCTTTTTATAAAAAATTACTCTAATGCTATGTTCCAAATGACCTTGGAAATACTGTTATTGCTGTATTGCACATCTACTACTCTTGCCAAATTATGTGGGTGGATATAATAATCGTCAAGATCAGCATCACTAGCTTACATGACTAGCTTAAATATTTATGTATAAAAGCCAACAATTATATTTATCCCAAAACAATGCATAAATGTAGTGGTCAGGCTTCAACATTTTGTAATTATGAATTGGATTGCTGTTTAACATCTCTCATATGCATCTGGTTTTTATTGTCATTTCAGGAAAAAAAATGCTATTAATAGCAGGAAAGTAAAATAGTTATTAACACTGCAGTGAACCAAAATAGGCAACTATTAAAATAATTGATTAACTTTGTATTAAAAAATATATAAATTTTATATAAAGAATGAATTTGAAAAAAGTAAACTCGTAGACATGCAACATATTTTACAAGACAATGAGAAATACACACTGTGTTAATAAGATATATTTATACAATTATAATTAATGACAAAATTTCATAAATATATATCATATGAATCCTTTTTTTTTTTGCATTATGAAAAGCCACTGAAAAAAATATAAAGTGGCAAAGGGAGTGAATTGAAATCAAAATAAGTCATAATCTCATTACAGCATGTTTTCTGAAAATTGCCAAAATTGATAATTGTTTTTCAGAACTTGAGCTATTCATTAGAAGGAAGTTTTGCTTTTAATGCAGAAGATGGATTTGTTGTTTAGAAACACTAAGAGTAGTTAGTGCGCTTGGCTAGTTAGTGATCAAAGAGACTTGAGTTCAATCCCAGGGTAAGGCATAGATGTTTGTATTTTTCTGCTGAGATCTCCCTCCTTCCTCACAGACCTTCCACTAGGCATATAAACTGACAGGCTCCTGTCAGACCTTTGTGGCAAGCAGCTGCTTGAGGTTTTTTTTATTTTTTTATAAAAAGAGAAATGTGAACATTCCCGCTTTTTTGCTTATATATAAAAGTGACTCGTGTAATATCATTCACAATTTTGCTGGTATCAATCATCGCCTTTTTGTTTGTATGGGGAATGACATTACAGAGAAACTATTGATCATCTACTTCATTTGATTCCTGTATTTTTCTGACATTTCTGTATGCAAGTCAAAATACTGTGATTAAAACCAGCAAAGGATGTTGCTTAAATTGCATTTACGTACAATGAAGCAAAAACATTTATTTTCATCTTTTACCATTTGATATTTTTGAACAAGGGCTGCATTTCCTATGTTTTATAAAAATACCAGAATTTTTAACTCTACTTTTAATGATTTACCACAGTTTTGTTCTAACTTTACTAATCCATTTTAGTAAAGATCTATTATTTATTTTTGGCGAGTTTTCTAATAATACAAAAATGGATTCATTGTTCAAAAATATCAGTAAAAATTCCTACTTTATTGAACCTAGTTTGCTTCCAACTCCAACAAACCAGCACATAATTGATTTGACCAATGAACAACTAAGTCAATCATTACTAATCGACAAATAGATGAAATGGCAGAACTTCCTTTTACCAGCTATTTATCAGTTTGCCATTTTATCAAATTTCTTGCAAATCAACCACATTCACTGAGTTCAGGGATTATTGGGGAATTATAAAAACTATCAGAAGTATTACCTCATATATTTTATATATGAGGGGTGTTCAAAAAGTTCTTGACATGCATCTGCAGTGAAAAAAACCATTGCACATACCTCAGGAAAACGTTTACAGTCCTTCAAAGTACTCCCAGCATCTAGGCAAAATTGCAGATGTCTACCCCAATTCTGGAATACGTGGTGGTACTCCTTTTGGGCAAATACTCTGCAACTCTGAGCACATTTACAAGGTCTTGCACCATTTAAAAAGGCTTCCCAGTAATTTCTTTTTAATTTTGGGAAACTACCAAAACTCACATGGTGCAATATTAAGCAAATATCCAGGATGGAGTAGTTTGATTTTTTTCCTGCCCCATATTGCTGGGTTTTGTGAGCATTGTCATGAAGGAGAACTCTTGACACTTTTGTTGGCTGCTACTCCTTAATCTTAACCATTTTGGGCAAAACAATATGTTGTATTGGCCATTTTGTGGTCATTTATTCATATTGGATGTTCATGGCTACCTCCCCTTGGGAATTGAAAAAAAATTGAACATCCACTTCCTTCAGTGAAAGTCTTGGTGGAGAATATGATGATTCAGTTCATTTTCCACAATCCAAGCATAGTTGTCAGGAGATTCATGCCAGAGCACTCTGGCATGAATTCTGGAGAGATGCGGGTTCGTTTCCCGCCGTGTCTGCAATGAATTTTTTTTTTTTTTTTTTTCAGAATCTATTAATGTTTGAGTAAATTATGTTATGGATGAGTTGCACCATAGTAAGGATAGGGTAAATCAATGGTGGATTGTATATAGTGATCAATCAGTGGTGGATCAATAGTGGATTGCAGTGGTGCCCATCCAGTGTTTTCCCATGACTATCCAAAATGGAAGAAGAAAAAAGAAGTCAACTGTGGGAAAACAGTGCAGAACATTTTGTATCCAGAAGGAGGAAAGATATTTGAACCTTCACTCCACCTGGCAAATTCTCTAATGCCAGTATGGCTGCAGGGAAGCATATTGTTCCCACAGCATCTGTGGCAATGCAAACTGACTTCAGTGTTCCACCATCTGAGTCTTGCCAGCCACTGTGTACCTCTTGGAAAGCAGAAGTCTCCCCATTTAGACTTCAACTCTGGTTTTGATTCCTGCTTCCACACCTTCCATTTTCACCCATGAAATGCTTCTTCCTTCCAGACCTTCCAACCCAAAGGGGCCCCCACCGGGGCCAAAGAAAGTCAATGACTCCACTCGTATGGCGATCTGACCAATATCCTTTGGATGATTCAGAGGACAAGGATAAGGACTGCCAATTTTTCTCAAATCATATCACTGGTGATTGTTATAATAAACCAGAAATCGTCATCTGATCAATCCTCTAAAACCTGAGATGGTCACACTTCTACAATGGAATTGTTGTGGATTACAGAGAATATTGACATCAGATCCTCCTGAAGGAACATGAGCTTATCTGCATGTGTCTGCAGGAAACGTACTTGCAGACAGTTCATGATCTAGCACTTTTCGCTTATTTCCCGGGACCAGGGTGGAGATGGTCCAGCTCATAGGGGTGTCTCCATCCTCTTGAGCTACCATTCTCCATTCATGGTTGTACCCGTCAGTAGTTTGCCTCTAAGTTGGTGAACTTAGAGGCAATTGCCATTCACCTCTTTATGGGATTTTTGTTGACTGTCTGCACAGTCTACCTATCACCCAAGAATATCATCTTCTGGGAAGACCTTGATTGCCTTGTCTCACAGCTGCTGTTCCTCTTCCTTATCATGGGGGATTTCGATGGTGGGGTGGCAGTAATGCCCTCTGTGGGGCATTACTGACACCCCACCATCGAAACTCCCGTGATAATCACTCTCCTGTTGAACACTGGTGTTGGTATCTGCTTTCATTCCATGATCCACACTTTCATTGCCATTGCTCTCACAATCTGCTCCTCCTCAATCCTTTCACTCTTTACATGAGAGATCAAGGAGACAATCCATGTGGAAGTGATCACCTCCCCATGGTATGTGGGGGTGGGGTGGATCATTCGGTAGCTTGCCAGGCTCATAATCTGCAGTTTCCAGGATGCAGTCCTGCAGTCCCCAGCTTTCAGTGTTGAGATTTATCTCTGCAAAACTCCCTCCCATGGTCAGTACGGGACACCGATGGGCTTGGGAAGGTTGCCTTGTGTGGGATGGGACATTAAGCCATGGCCCCATGTGTGGGAGAGCCACACCCTGTGCACTTTTGAGAACACTCTGGATGGCCTTTACAAGAGGCTATCATCTGTCTCCAATAGCTGTTCCAACGGGTTCCCTCCCCCAACCTTCTCTGAACCTTTGGGATCCTATGTGACATGATCATGTAGCTCATGGTTGCAAAAAAATGCCACTCAGAGGTAAAACAACCCAATCCCCATGGTATGTACTTGGATGTTTCGTGGTGGAGGCTTGTTTGGACTGACTGGAGTGGTTTCGAACTCTTTAGTGAGTTCAAGGAACACTCAGTCAGCCAGAAGCCAATCAATGTTGCAGTGGTGGAGACGATGGACTATATTGTCCAGCTGCCTCTACTATTCAGACCTCTATCCAATTTCCATGGTTTCCAAAACAGTGGTGAAATCCCCGTGGCTTGTGAGGCTCAGACCAAGGCTTCAGACATTCCAGGGCAAAAGCTCATTTTGTCCAGTACCAGAGCCAGAAGGAATCTTGGATCAAATACACATCTTCTATCACCCACACGACCAATTCTAAGGTTGTGTAGAATAAAGTCCGGTTGAGAAGTGGGAACTACACCTCTCGCTCATTATTTATCCTGGAGAACAATGGACAGGCAATTGCTGATCCTTGAACAATTACCAACACTCTGGAGAGGGGGATCTTTTTCCTCCTCTTATTCCCCTGAGTTTCTGGTCTGAAGAGCAACACTGAATGCTCTCTGCTTTCTTTCCAGTCTTACAAAAGGCCATTCACAGTGGAGGAGCTTTCTTTTCTGCACACTTGTGAACTGCCATCAGGCCAGACAATTCCCGTTAGGGATGTTCTAACATCTATCACCATTGAGTAAGGATCAACTACCTGGATTCTTCAACCATATTTTTATCAACATATAGTTTACGAACTCCTGGCAGGAGGGCCCCAAGCAGGAAAGGATACCAAGATTCCTTCAAATTGTCACATTGTGTTGACAAGCTATGTATGCAAGGTGTTGGAAAGAATGCTAAATGTCGGACTGGTGTGACATTTGGAACCCCCACAGCCTTCTTTCACTGACAATGGTCTACCTTAGACTATCTGATCTGCCTCTGATCAGTGATCAGGAATTCATTTTTATGTTGAGCACTTGGTGTCAGTCTTTGACATCGAAAAGCCTATGGCGTGGTGTGGAGATTATGTATTCTTTATTATCTCCATTTCATGCCTTTGGCTTAAGGTCTCAATGATCTTTTATTTCCAACTTCTAGTTCTTTTTGCTTCCATGTCATAACACTCGTTCACAGCCTTTCCCCCAAGACCAGGGGACTGCCACAAGGTTGCATATTGAACGTTACTCTTTTACTGTCAAGATAAATTCCATTGCACAACAAATTTCTCAGACTAGGCAGTGCCCTCTGTGTTGATGATTTTAACATCATTTACTCATTGTCCAGAATGAGGGTCATTAAACAACTAAACCATCTCTCGGTTTGGGAGATAGCCAATGGTTTTGGTTTTCTCTACAGAACACTGCATGTACTTTTGCTGCAAGCATAATCTTCACCTGGATGTGGCTTGGGGACACTACCATTCCAGTTGTGGTGGAGACAAAGTTTCTCTGTCTCATCTTCAACTGGAAATTGACCTTTTTACCACACATTTGTCATCTCAGGTCCAAGTGCACACAGGCACTGAACATCAAGGTAATCTCCTCTTTCTTGGGGGGGGGGGGGGGAACACCAATGTTCTTTGCTCAGTCTGTACTGTACACTTGTCTGGTTGAAATTGGACTACAGATTCCTGGTTTACAACTCCACCCAGGATTTGGTGGTGAAGGTGCTAGATCTTTCAATTGTCAGGCCCTCTGTCAGCCGCACAGGGGCATTCTGCACCTCAGCAGTCCAAAGTCTTTTGAGACTAATGAAACATCATTATCTATTTGCTGTCAGCAGTTGTCCCTATAGTATGCAGCAAAATTGCAATCCCTGCAGGCCATCCCACTTGGAATTGCATTTTCAGTCTTCAGTGGGAAATGCTATACCAGAATTGCTTGACTGCCATTAGTTTTTTTGGTCTAAAACTACCTCAGAGATCTCATCATCAATCTCCATAGCATTGCCCAGTTGACAGCTAAGCCACTTCACGATGGTTTTGTTTCCCTTTGTGACTTTTTGCAGGACAGGGAAGGCCTTTACACCCAGTTGCATGTACCAGCAATTCTTTGTCAACCACAGTGCTGAGCACCAGCAATTCTTTGTCAACCAACAGTGCTGAACACCAGGAATCTGTAGTCCAGTTTCGACCAGTCAGGTGCATAGTACAGGCTGAGCAAAGAACATTGGTCTGTCCCCCAAGAGAGAGATTTCCTTGAGGATGTTCAGTGCCTTTGTGCACTTGACTTTTAGACTCTGAAGATACTCTGAGTCTGGCACTCAGTAGGGATTGGCCATGGTCCGCAATGATACTATCATTCCAGTCCAGATCCCACAGCAGTATCAACTTCACTGCACACCAGTATCAACTTCACTGCAGAGTTGCACATTATCAGCCTTGAACCATATGGTGGCTAAGCATAATCGTTGCTATGTCCTCTACACAGGCTTGCTACAAGCTTTGTTGCTGAGGTATCAGCCTCAACCTGTTCTCTCCAGGATCTGCCAGCAGCTCCATCTGGCAACCATTACCACCATCTACTGTTGTATGCCCAGTCACATCGAGATCATGGGCAAGGACTTGGCAGATGCTGCCAAGTCTGCCAAACCCCTGTCCGACACTCCACTGCCTGTTTCGTATGTGGACTTCTGACAACGGTGGCAGCAATCTTGGCTGGAACTGATTGGTAATAAACTCTTTGAGATCAAGCCAATTGTCAAACAGTGATGGTTGTTTTTTCAAGAATTGTAAGGAGGAAGTTGTACTTGCTCAGCTCCACTTAAGTCATTTGTTTATAACACATTCTTCACAAAAAGTTTTGTGATACCATTTTAACTGTTAAACGTATTTTACTTGCTTATCCCTCTTTTAACCTTGAACATCATGTTTATTTTAAATAAAAGAAAAATAAATACCTCCTCAAGCAGCTGCTTGCCACAGAGGTCTGACAGGAGCCTGTCAGTTTATATGCCAGAGTAGAAGGTCTGAGAGGATGGCAGGACCTCAGCAGAAAAACAACACGAATATCCATGCCTTACCCAGGGCTCGAACCCAGGTCCCGTAGATCACTTCCATAATTTTATGACTGATCCCCTTACACCTGATCATCTTTTATCTGATGACTCTTTTTACATATTACTGCCTATTTTATACGTATATGATGTTTTATCTTTTTTCTATTTAGACTCGTCACTGTTTGCTATGGGGCGGGGGTGGCTCAGTCGGTAGCGCACCAGGCTCGTAATCTGTAGTTCCCAGGTTCGAGTCCCAGCTGGGTCAGCATTGAGATTTATCTCCGCAAAATTTCCCCGCCCTGCTCACAGTCAGTAGGGGACACCGATGGGCTTGGAAAGGCCGCCGTCCTTTGGATGGGACGTTAAGCTGTGGCCCCGTGTGCGGGAGAGCCATACCCTGTGCACGTTAAAGAACACACTGGATGGCCTTGACGGGAGGCTACCATCTGTCTCCCAACAGCTGTTCCAGTGGGTCCCCTCACCCAACCTTCTCTGAGCCTTCGGGGTCCTTGTGGCCTGGCCATTTAGCCCATGGTGTGCAAAAAAGTGCCGCTCAGAGGTAAAACAATCCAATCCACTGTTTGCTATGTGTCCTTTACACCCATTGTTGGTTTTTGTATTTTACGTATATTATTGTTTTTACATTAGTTTTTATGCTCTTTGTTGTTTTGACACTTTGCATCTGTTCTTGTTTTGTCATTTGATTTTAACTTTGATTGTGGGTTCCTATAACTTTTATCTCTATTTTTTTACTTTACACCTGGTTTGGTGCAATATTGTGAGTTGACCTTGCGCCATAAAAATCCAACCTGGTAACTCAGAGCACCAACAACAGAGGGATGCTGTGACAGGCTTAATTGTCAAATAAGCAAAAAAAATAAGTATTGTAAAAGTTTAGTTATTTGTCCACTTTGCCATTTTGCCACATTGTGTAGCAGTGGGAGAGGTATGGGGAAGGGCAGTGGTATAGTATTAGGTTGTATTGGTGGCAAAGTAATACACATTAATTTTTTATTTTAAATTTACTAGACTTTACAATAAGTTGCATAGTTCTTATACTTGAAACTTGTAAGATGCATTAAAATATAAAAATGTAATTCTTTTGATGACTGTAACTTAGTCCCTTTTCCATGTATACATTACAGCTCCATTTCTAGGAATTTTTGAAAGTGAAAAATCACCTTTTAGGAGTTTAAGGTAGAGCTTCATTTATCAAAATATTGAGCTCTTAACAATTAATGTTCAGAAATATTGCATGTTGCTATGTTATGACCCTTCAGTAGAATGATGCATGTCAGCATTTTCACTTATCTATCTTTAGAATTTCTCGTTTTATTGTGCAGAATAAATTGTATTGTGCAGAATAAATTGCTTCGATTTGATATATAGCACAACATACATGTGTAGTAGTAACTCATAAGGTTCTGAGGTCCAGTTTTCTTGGTTTTGCCGAACATAGCTGAGAGTTGGACCTTCTGATTCCATCTTTTCCCTGGGCATGGGAAGGATTAAGGAAATTTTCAAGGGATGCATATTCTTGTTTTGGGAAACAAATTATAAAATTATTCTTTTTTAAACAGTCTTCTTGCATTTTTTTTAAATTTGTTTTAAATATTAAATTTAAATTGATTACTTTTGTTTTCAATGTTTTATTGTTTTTTTTAATTTTATTTAGGAAGCAGTAAATAGGGAAAATCCCACAATTCTTGCAAAACCTGTTCCTACAAGAGCAAAGGGAACACGGCCACCCCTTGGAGCAATTACTAACAAGGTTTTGAATAATGCAACTCTCAAGGTATGCAATATAAAATTTTATTGTGAATTGTTAATTTCTTTGCATTTAGCCCATTTAATTTAAGCCTAATTATAGAAAGTCTCAAATTTATGATATATTCACTAGAAACTTGTTCTAAAGCAGGGTTGGGAACATTTTATTGGCGTAAGACTCAAGCCAGCAAAAATAAACCAATAAATTTTGAGCTGCAAATTAGTCTTCATTGGATCCAAGAGCCATAATAGGAAAAAGAAGCAAACTCCATTTATTAAAAATTAATTCATAATGTATAATTTTAAATTGCTATATTACAGTTGTATACAATGGAACTGTTGAAAAGAATTGTCACACTGATGAATGGCAGATTTGTTAAGTTTCCTCTGACAATTTTATTCAAATTTATTGTATTAAGTGCATTTGAATTGTACCGGTGCTTTCAACTTTCCTGCCAACCTGCTTCCTGTACTTGTTTTTAATGGAAGTATTTTTTTTAAAAATTGTTAATGTTGAAACAAAAAGCTTCAAGGGCCATCTTTTAGTGGTTCAAAACCACTGGTTCCTGACTCCTGGTCTAAAGTGATGTTATTTCATGTATTTGTTTTTGCTATCTCAATTTACAGATTTCCAGTTATTTTCTGAGATATGTATATTCTTGTCTGTCATAAATATATATATATTTGAATATGTAATGAACAGAAATTTAACTTATTGGTTGTGTAGATTATATCATTCATTGATTAATCCTTACAGTGACAGATTTCTGAAACTGAACTCGCTCTGGTGGTTGCACTTAATCATGAAGTATTTTCTGGAAAACAAAATAAATATTAGAGCCTCTTTCTGAAGTACTAACTAGCAAAAATCAGATATGTTATATGCCAAAAGAAAGAACATTTAATTAGATTAATAAAATAATAAACATTCTAAGAAAAAGAAAAGCAAGTTAGATTTTTAATGTAAGTAAAATTAGGGCAAATGGGGGAAAGTGGTCAAATTCATGAAAATAGAACTTATCAATAATCTACTTCTAATAGAGGAAAGAAGGAATAAACTAATTCATTGCTTCTTCAGGCTACTTATATGATAATCCAAACAGGGTGTGATGTTGCACAGGTGCAGTTGGATTATTGTTGAAATTTATAATTTTCTCAAGTTGACCAACTGGAGAAATATATATAAATTTATGTGTCCCATTCACCATTCAATTAAAAACAGTAAAAAAAAATTACCCAATTCAGAAATAATTAAACCCTATACTACAAAAATAGTCTTTTTGAAGTCTCAAAGAATTAAAAAAAGATTAATTAGGCTCCAACACTCAAAGGGTTAATTGATTAATACAAGTATTGCACAAATTTACACTATGATGCAGAAGGAATAGCAACAAATGCAGATGGCCAAAATTTTTGTGAAAGTGCTTTGACTGGCAATTGCAACTCTCAGCAGGGCAGAAGTGGTGCTTGTGGGAGGCATGACCAAAAATTGTCATGCATACTTTTGTCAAATTTTACTCGATTGCTAATAATAAGTAACCAGTAATCAATATCTGTTTACTATGAATTGATTAATAATTGATATTACATGAAATGTGCCAAATACTGGAATTTATTAGTTTGCATAAGTGCTTGTAATTGTTCTGAATTTTCATTTTTCCAAATCATAATTTTTCACTATGTAAGGTTGTCAGCTCTTTTTTTTATTTTTAAAAAAAACTTTTCTTTAACTTCTGGTAGTTTTTACTTGTCAGAGGAAAACAATATACAGTGGGGTCTCGGAGTTCATGACCTGTTCATATGCTGTGGACCCCCCTGATTCATAAGTTCATGACTAGGAAGTTAGTTTGTTCATTTTTATGATGGGAGTCAGTGACATGGATGTGTGAGAGGGAAAGGTTGACTTAAAGATTCCTGCATATGCTGCTTGTGGCTAAAGACATCCTTCCCTAAAGGTGCCCCCTTTATGAGGATAGACTTGTCATATCTGTGTACATCTTCCTCATACACTCATAATTTTTATTTGCGACTTCTACAATCCTGAACCATAAGAGGAAAATCTGTGATGGTGTTAGTGTGTGGTATTGAAAATGAGATGAAGAAAACTCGTACTCTGAGAACTTATGAAGAAAGTCAAGAATTTGGGCTTATTAAGAAGTGGCATATCAAATTCGAGTTGCATGGCAGTTCATCAGCATGAGCGAATCTCCCATGCATTCTATTAAAATTCATGAAAGGGAAATATGCAAAACAGTAGGAAAAAAGTGCATCAGCCAAACTGATCGAGCATGTGTGGGATTTGTTTCTTATTAAGACTGTAAATTTATGGCTAGAGGACATGAATAAAAAATGAGTGCCATGGAAGGGCGATACAGAAAAAGCTCTTTATATGAATACTTCAAGCAATCAGTGAGTGATGAAGGATCTTTGTCTATGAAAACCCTATTGTTACAGTAGAGTGGCAGTAAAGAAAATGGGAGAACCATGCAGTAGAAGAGTAAGCAAATGTAGAAGAAAATGCCTCAATATTGATGTCAGACAATCTCCTTCGTGTTATCTGCCTTCAAGACAGATTTGTCTCCACTGTTTGGTCATATGTTCAGAAGCGACTGATAGAATTGTAAGAAGATTGTTGGCAATGGTCATGAAATCTCACCATTGAATAAAAAAAATTCTCACTGTAAAACAGTGGAAAGCACATGTTACATGGGCTAAAGAATATTACCATTGGTCTAAAGAAGCCTGGAATAAACTTTGACAAAATTGAGCATGTCTATCCTCATAAATAAGTCTCCATGTGACATGATTAAGTGATAAAATAAAAATCCGAGTGGCAATAACTGCCCTAGAGTTCAGTTCCCATAAACCCTGCATGCTTCATGTATGACAGACTGTCAAGTTTCCTACCAGTGTCATGGTTTGGGGATGTTTTGCTGCCATTTGTGTGGGAGGATAAAACCACCCCCATGGGATTTTTTGTTCAATTTTTGTCACTATCTCCATGTGACATGAGCCTCTGTCAATAGCCAATGATACACAAGAAATGCAAATACAGTTTGACACATGTCCATCAACTGGATCTCGTGAAACATTTCCAGGGTTATGAACACAGTAGTTGACATCTTATTTGACAGTGCAGTTGATGCCGAAGTGTAAAAGTTCTTTTTTTTTTTTTGCTCAAATGCTGCCCTCAGCAAGAGAACTTGAACTTTATTTTTGATATAAATTTACATTATTACAATGTAAATAACCCAAGACCATATACTCATCCAGATTACTGTAATAATACGGTAATAAAGTACTGACAACATATTTTATCATATAATATATACCATCTTGAACATCTTCAATGATAGTTGAATGTGCATTAACAGAAAAGTATGCATATCCTTTTCTTGAACAACAGTGGCAAATATGTGATTTCATTTTTCTACAGATTATTTTTGTGTTCATGCAGACAGAAAAGTGAAACTTTAGGAGCTAGCTTAAAGTATGAAAGTAAGAGACCATATCAGTTATATTTTGGAGGATCTGTTTCAGTTTTTCTTTATATGTAGAATATCCACAAATGTAATTTCAGAGATCAGGTGGTAAGAAATTAAATAACTTCAAAATATAAATAGTGTTTCTGAAGTATTTCTTTTTTTGCCTTGGGAACCACGTATGTCATTTCTTCATTTTACAAACAATATTATAAGTTTTCATTTGAAACTCAGAATTATGTTTATAAAGATAAAGCATTAGTTTGTATGTATAAAGATGTCTTAATGGAAATATTCACAGTATTTATCATATGTGTTTAAGTTTTTTGTGGAATGGTTATACTCTTTATTATTTTGTTTTGCAATTTAAACCTAGGTTTAAGTGCAGTTTTAAAAGTTCCATCATAGCATATTTCATAACTCAAGGCAGACTGGATCCAAGAAATTTGTACAGCACCCTTCGCATATCAGTATTCAATTGTTTTCTTAGATCAATGCTTCACAGGTTGTACTATTTAACTTTTTTGGTCTGTTTGTGTATGTAAGTTTCCAGCTTAAATTTTTTATAAATTTTTACTCCAAGATAATCAATCTCTTCGACATTTCGTATTGGATTATATTTACAGTCAATGATTTTAGAACAATTAAGGTCATTAATTTTAATAAGAGAACTATTTGTTTTTTAAACAATATAACATATATTTTGTCTTTGGAATAATGATAGTTAACTCTTTCATTTTGAACCAATCCCCAATAACAGATAATTAGTTATTAGTAATCCTAACCACATAATCAAGGTTATCAGCACAGAATACCACTGCAGTGTCATCAGCAAATGTATGATCTTTCCATTTATATTCAAGGAACAAAAATCATTAATAAAAATAAGGAAAAGCACTGGACCTAAACTGGAAATTTATAATTTGTTTTCCAAGACTATTCTGCTCCATGTCACTGAGCAAAGCTCATTAAAAAACGTTTCAAAAATGTGAAAACATTGTCTTGGCTTGGTATCTCCACTGATCTGAAAATTATAGAAAACTTTATGGATGCTATTAAAAAACGATGGTTCATGGGGAGGGGGAAACTCTCATACAAAATGCAAAGTGATAGAAGCAAAAATATGCATATGGTACTAGGAAATTCCACAAGAAACATTAAAGTCTTGTATTCTCCATTCCCAGGTGATATAAGAGATGTGTTCTTGTTTACAAAAACTGTTTCCAGGTTGAAGTGCCAAATAAACCAATCCAAATAAGAAAAATTGGAATGGAGCTGTTGAGACCCCATATATCAATTCCAGTGAAGGGAATGACAAGTGAGATCTTTGGGCAATAAGTGATGTTGGAACTACTAGTAATTCATGTCCTGTGGAAAATCTGAAAAGATACTTCATATGCTTATTAGTAATTCCAGAATGATGATGCAAACTTGTTAAATCTATGCGAGTATTTACAAAAAGAAATTACATACAAAATAACTGCAGTAAATAAATGCTTTTATATTTTGAACAAGAAATATTAATTTTTTTTGTCCCTCTATCAAATCTATTCAAAAGAATAAGCTACTAAAATATATGAAACACGGGAAAATATAATTGACATAATTAGCTAAGAAATCTTTGGTTTAAATCCTTCTCAGGTCAAAACCATGTCTCCCAGAAACATGCTAGGTATGATAGCCATTACACCATCAGTGACTAGCCATTTTTCCCCCCAGCAATATATGCAGGAATAAAAAAATTATATAAAATATATGCAGCACAAATCATTGCTGAAAAAAAAATGGTTAATTGCTGATGTAGTGGTTATCATATCCAGCATTTTCTGGAGACACGAGTTTGAATCCCACTTAGGGCAAAATAGTTTTTTTTTTTCATCTAATTATTTAAACGAGTCCCTTGTCTACAGGACATTTTTTGGTAATACTTTATTACTGAAATATTTATTTAATGCTGTGAATATGAGTGGCAAATATTACTTCTATCATATGAGAAAGCATGGTTGCTTGATTCCCAATATAGATGGCACCGGGAGCAACATCTGGACCTGCTCCGAATTGAAATTGTATTCTTGATGAAAATACAAGTCTATTCTGGTAGTTATGAAACACTACTGAAATGTTGAGGGTAATCCTTAAGTAGTTTCATTGATCCATGGAGTGCTGAGCTTCTAATTTAAAATCTACCAAAATGCCATTGCAGATTGTTTAAAAAAGGGAATATTTTCACCATTCAAACTAAGGGATAGATTAATACCCTTAGCACTGTCTAGATTGGATTTTTTTCAGAAGAAAATAATTTCCAGATGGATTTGGGGGGGGGGGGGTAGAGCGGGAGAAATAAGAAATGGAAGAAGCTAGTGTGAATGCAAAATTTTGTTCATAATGTTCCCTTATTAAAATCTATTAACCTATAAATTACCACTTTGAAGTAGTTTTAAATTTTGGAGGAAAAATTGTCTTGAGCTGAGTGGGATATGAATCCATGACCTCCTGATAACATGTCAGGTGATCTGGACCACTGAGTTACCAGCCGCTGATCAAGATCTCCTCTCATGATATGAACCATTTTAATCTACTTCTTATGTAGGGAGTGTTCAGGCAATTTTCGCCACATGCTGCAGACACATGCCATATAGATGGAAAGTATTTCCTTACAAGTAATACAGTTGCTAAATAATAAACTCAATATGCTTGGTGTTAACCTATAAATTACCAGTTTGAAGTCTATTTAAATTTTAGAGGAAAAATTGGTGGGATGTGAGCCCACAACACATCCCACCCAGCTTAAGACAATTTTTCCTCTAAAGTTTGAATCGACTTCAAAGTGGTAATTTATAGGTTAATACCAAGTATGTTGAGTTTATTTATTATTTATCTTATTAAAATCAACTAAATTGTAAATACTATTTTTACAAATTGACTTATTAATTTAAGAATTATTTGGCTTTTTACATTACTGTACCTTTATGCAACCAAAGTGCAAAAGAGAAAGGTAATCATAAACAGAAAGAAAAAGTGAGAATGGATGCAAGAAAAAAACCTATTACCTTTAATTTGATATCGGAAGAGACCTATTCAAAGAAACCTAATTTTTTTTTAGTATACAAGAAAGATGAGGTTTATGATAAAGTTAGTGGTTTAATTTGTTCGCCTGAAATGTGTTGAAAATTTTTTGTATTAACTTTTATTAAAATTGAGAGGCAGCTAGATGGCATACTCCTCAATAAGGTCTCTTCTGGGGACTTTAGGCTCAATGGAGTTTAGAATATTTGCATTTTTAACTTTCTTTGAACCAACTTTGGCTGTTGAGAAGTAAACAACATTTAATGTCTCATTTTTTCCATTATTAATTTTTAATAGTTGTAGTAGAAAAAATAAAAACAAATGCCGAGTGATCTTTGAAATATGACCCCTCCATGTTATGCCAATGGACTAATTTCAAAGTACTATAACTTTTAAAATAAACATGTTATGGAAAAATTGGTTCAAGCTAAATTAATGTTCTTAATCATTTCTATTTAAATATCCATTTTCAACAATATTCCTTCAGTATTTAAAGAGTTATGGAAGTTTGAACATGTAACAATAGCAGTGCTAGACATTGGAAGTTAATTGAAACTGAAATAGGAAATATTATTTGAAACCAATTCCATATATAAATATATATTTTAAAAGTGTGTGTGAATAATTTCTTAAATTTTTTTGAAAATTTTCTTAGAGCAGATTGCTGCTCTGAAAGGTTTAAATTTCGGTACCTGCTTAAGGACTGCGAGATTATTGTTAACAATCAAGATTTAGATAGATTTCAGACCATTAAATTATCCTCCACATTTTCTCACAAATGCCGATTTTAGAAATTATATAGCTTTGAAGTTGGCGCCTCATTAATATAACATGGGGTGGTTATGTTATGTCAATGCGACAGTAATTTTGAACAATTACACTGACTTTGATGATTATTCAATGTATGTCTTTTCTAATAACCTAGATCTTGTGAATATATGTATAAATATTTTGGGTTTTAGGAGAAGGCAAAGTGGTCAAATCAAGAATATAAAAAGTAAAAACTACCCCACCACCACCCAGCTCTCCATTGAAAACCACACTAAAATCTTTTGCACTGGGGAAATACAATAATCATGACATTTTTCCTACAATAACTTTGATTCCATTTCAAACAAATTTCCATCAAATAAATTTCTGTTTTGAACAAAATTCTGTCTAACAAATTTCCAGATACCAAAGTTAGTAACACAGTCAATGAGTTGGCATGTCGTTATGTTTTTCAGTTCTCCCACAAGTTCTACAGGAATAGAAAGAACTTTCCTATTTTCATTTGTTGACTTAAAAATATGAACATTAATATGAATATTTTACTTCAGAATGCTGTACTGTAACTGTGTATTATTATTTATTTTATTACGTTATTGAATATTTTAGCTTGTTTTCAAAAAATGAGTCGTATTCACTTTGTATGTTTTTTTGTTAAGAGCTAGTGAAAAAATCTTTTGAATAGTACTAACAAATTATTTGGTTTTTCCAGTAGTTTGAATTCCACACATTAGATTCCAATCAAGCTGAAAAATGGCAAAACTTTAATATTCTGAAACAGTATTCATATTAGAAATTTGAAGTTTGGGTGTTATAGGTCAAAGGATTTATATTGTTACCTTTAATTTCATATGTGTAATTATTGCTGTATAGAAGAATGGAAATTTTTTTAAAGCATCGGAAACATTTCTTAGAATTAAAGGAAGGTTTATTGTATATTACTCAATTTCTCTTGTCTGTTAGTACAAAATTGGAAAGTTTATCTTTGAGAATAGTGTACCTCAGTATCATAAATTTGTTTTGCTTTAGAAATTCACTAATATTCTGTAAAATACTAGGATCGTTATTGTATAGTGTGTATTATGCAAATATGACACTTTCATTATAATTTTTCAGCCTTCTTTTAAGGAAAAACCACAAGCTGTTAAGACAAGAAAAGCAGCAACAAAAGGAAAAATAACTCTAAAGGCTGCCACAAAACTTGAAGTAAGTTTTCTATAAATTAGGTAAAATTTGTATAGATTGCTTAAAATTGAATTTTTGTCATTAATAATTATTTTTAATCAAGAAAATTGCATATTGCATGTATTTTAAATGTGAAGCATACAAAAATTGATATATATTTCGGCATAAAAAATAAAGTAAATTATCACAGACCAGTGTCAGCCACCTTTTCCAACTAGCAGAGTAATTATGCTTCAAAATTTCTTTCCAGAGGTTAATTTTTTTTTTGTCATAAGATACCTTCATCCTAAACAAGACTTATTTAGAGTACAATTCCAGAGTAGTCTCAGAAGTTAAAGCTTTAACAGAATTTGTAATTTTCAGCTGCAATCTTTCCTTAAACCTTAAAGTGCTGGGGGAGGGGGGAGGGGGGAGGGATCTCAGTCGGTAGCGTGCCAGGCTCGTAATCTGTAGTTCCCAGGTTAGAGTCCCAGCTGGGTCAGCATTGAGATTTATCTCCACAATAATTCCCTGCCCTGCCCACGGTCAGTAGGGGACACCGATGGACTTGGAAAAGCCGTCAGATGGGACATTAAGTAGTTGCCCTGTGTGCGGGAGAGACATACCCTGTGCACGTTAAAGAACACGCTGAATGGCCTTGACAGGAGGCTACCATCTGTCTCCCAACAGCTGTTCCAGTGGGTCCCCTCCCCCAACCTTCTCTGAGCCTTCAGGGTTCATGTGACCTGGCCATTTAGCCCATAGTGTTGCAAAAAAGTGCCGCTCAGAGGTAAAACAACCTAACCTTGGAGTGCTGAAAGACAATACTTCAGAAAACTTTTGAAATTTTTATATTTTTGTTAAATTTCCCTTTTTTAAAAGGTTTTAAAATTAAACTGTATGCAATAACTTGGCCATATCGGTTACTTCAGGATAAAATTCTACAGCTCTTTTGAGTTTTTTGGAACAGAAATTATAATTTATCCAGCACTTTAAAAGTTCCAGAAAAAAGAAATGCCTTCATCACAAGTCATTAACACTGGCTGCTTCAACTGTTTTAACCTTTTGAAGATTGATGGTACAGCAGTTATACTAGTTACTTCTCTCCTTCAAGTGCAGGATTGGAAAGCAGCTAAGCTGATAATAGGAGTGAGTGATGTCATTGGCACAAATGCTGTGGGAGTGCAGGCCAGCTGAGAACAGGGGAATGCATCACACTAATTGTTTTTTCTCCATGTCAGCTGGCTATTCAGTTACAACAACAACAAAAATTGATTCCTTCTGTATTAACTAATAGTTTTTGAAATGGCAAAACATAGGAATGTTCTGATCAACGAAATCTTAACACAATTGTTTTAAAGGGATAAAATATTTGTTGATTGAGAATTTGATGAAATTTTAGAGTTCAATGTCTCTTTATCGCTAAATAGATGAGAGTAACTGAATATTTCAAAAATCTATTTTAGTTACAAATTCCATGGTTTATTATTGTTGTATATATGTTGCAGTCAGTGAAACTAATAAGGTTTAAATTTTGCTTTTGATATTAAAAATCATGAGCATGTCTATTTAGTAAAATAATTAAAATTATTCATTCTTAATTACATTTTTAAACTCTTGAAATCATTTGGTGGGTCGTGTTAATGTTTCATGAATTGTCAAATTAGGATCATTGAATTATAGTACCACCCTAATCACATGCTTGTATGTATCTAGAGTGGGCAAGGGGGTCATGCCTCCCTGCCCCTCTGTTAATGTTAGTAAGGGAAATGGAGGCTAAAATTATTAAACTTATGCAGGCCCAGATCTATTGGGGGGGGGGGGGGGGCAAAGAGGTCCATACCCTCCTTTCAGAATGCTAATAAGGGTAATACAGGCAAAAAAATTTATATTTCGTGCATTTTTCAAGAAATTTAGACCTTCAAGGGGCAAAGGGACCTCCCTTTTGAGAATGCCTCCGTTCATAATATTAACATTTAACAAAAATTAAATATATTTTATGTACACATAATTGTGGGAATATGTTTTAAAGACTAACAAATTTTGAAAACAAACTTATATGCCAGAATGTTTTCATGGTGTCAGCTCGATCCAATTGCGCGCGCAGCGCGCGCACACACACACATACACACTATTTTTTACTTAAAGCAGCGCATCTTATCTCAGTGAAACAATTCATTTTGAAAGTTGGAATAGGCTAAACATACACTGCTCGCAAAAATTAGGGAATATTTCAAAATAAATATGAAGCAATAAAAAAAATTTGAATTTTTTTTATTAAACAAGAACATCAGAAAAGCAAACAAAAAAAAGAAAGTTGTTCGATTATGCAAATGAGATGCAAACTCAATTGTAGTGATCGAGTAGCAAGCGACATATTGGTGGGGGTGAACAAAAGCATGTCAAACTGGACAAGAGTGCCACACATTGACTGTTCAGTAGGGTGTATGGCACCCAAGACTGCCAAAACACACTGACAGTGATGGGGCATGGACAGGATCAGAATGTCCAGCAGTTCTGAATTGTCACCATTTTGTGGGATCCTCTTCCACTCTTGCTCCAGGGCAACTTCCAGCTCAAGAAGTGTTGTGGGAGGCATTGGACGGTTTGCCAGACGTCTTCCCAGTGCATCCCAAGCATGTTCAATGGGATTCAATCTGGAGAACGTGAAGGCCAGTCCATGCGTTCAATTCCTGCCTCCTGAAGCATGTTGTTGACAAGATGCGCACGGTGGGGGCCTTGCATTATCGTCCATGAAAAGAAAGTT
This sequence comes from Ryuthela nishihirai, assembly GCA_038380435.1. NCBI lineage: Eukaryota > Metazoa > Arthropoda > Arachnida > Araneae > Heptathelidae > Ryuthela > Ryuthela nishihirai. The sequence continues at coordinate 38,093,461 of JAWZYU010000011.1, read as the reverse complement.
GTTTCCAACTGCTCCAGCATAGGGTACCACTATAGGGTGCAGGACCTCATCTCAATATCTGACAGCATTCAGCGATCTGTTTCTGATGACGTGGAGGTCGGTACAACCACCAATGCTGATGCCAGCCCACACCATGATTCCACCACCACTGAAGGAGTCCCTTTCTCACATGAAACGTGGATTCTCATGTTCCTCATTCACGCTAGATCAGGACATGATTGTCAGGCTGCAGACTGAACCGTGACTCATCAGAAGAGAACAGTTGACCACTCATCACGGGTCCAATGACGATGCTCATCAGCCCACCTTCTATGGGTTCTACGGTGTTCAGCAGATAATGGAATGCATACCATTGGTTACCGGGCATGCAGTCCCAACACGATGGAGCTGATTTCGTATGGTCTGGGTGCATATCCGTCATCTAGTGGCAGCAAGAAATTGTCCCCGTAGCTCTGTTGCATTACTGCACCTGTTCCTTCTTGCCAATAAGGTCAAGTAGCAGTCATCTCTTGCTGTTGTGGCAGATGGGCTACCCTACCCTAGTCTTCTTCATACTGTGCCAGTCTCTTGAAAGTGATTCCAGTCTGCTAATCACGCTTTGGGATGTTCCAAGTGCTGTTGCCACTGTCATCTGTGTTTGACCAGCTTCAAGACGTCCTATGGCTCTCCAGGCTTTGCATTCGGGCAAATCGTGTTGCCAGGAGCATTGCAAGGGCTGGGAAATTGCAGGATGTGCACTTTCAAGATCAGGGAATGTGCAGATACTCCAGTACTTTCAGCCTTTTGTATAGTGCATTTTCACCAATGAAATAAAAGTTGGTTTTGCATCTCATTTACATAATCAAACAACTTTCTTTGACTTGTTGTTTGCTTTTCTGATGTTCTTGTTCAATAAAAAAAAATTCAAATGCTTCTTTTTTTTCACTTCATATTCATTTTGAAATATCCCCTACTTTTTGTGAGCAGTGTATTTACAGAGCTGCAAACTACTCCGATTTTATGGAATTTTCTGATTTTTGGTTTAAAATCCAAAAATCTGATTTTTGTCATTGAAAACCCAATTTTTAGGGGGGGGGGGGGGGGTTGGTTTTACACTTACGAACATCTGCCTCCAAATTGTATGGTATTTGTGCACATTTCCTAAAATGAGAATATTAATGAAAGGGAAGAATTGTTTCAGATTTAGCTCTTTTACTGTACGAAAGATGCAACTGTGTCCACACTCTGTAATCTGTGCTTGTCTGTGGGATCACCTGCACACCAATCAGGAGATCTATAATACATAGGGTATCGCACGGCAGTGCTAGTATCGTATGTTTTAATCCTTTGATGCCAAAGAAATCCTGGGAAAAGGATAGTAAAGATAAAATAGCACTATTCATCATCGCCCTCAAGCAGCCATGGGCTATGGAGGTCCAACCAGACCATGCAATTTAGTTCTCCAAGCAAGTCTGTCATGAGCTACATCTGCTGCATCTGGCCACTGAACACCAATTCTAATAAGGTACTATTTGACATTTGTCTGCCCACTGCATCCTAGGTCTCCCCCTCTTTCTGAGGCCTTTAGGCACACTGTTCATAACCCTATTCGCCAATCTATAATTATCCATATGGGCAACATGGCCAAACCAGCGGAGTCTCTCTGCACAATATACTGCTCAAAGGAGGTTGCCAACTCCTTTGCCCAACCTCATTAATAGTTACAAAGTTGAACCACCTAATTCCCAAGATACTGCGTAAGAATTTAGAATCAAAGGCATCTAATTCCTGTTACCTTGTTTGCAAGGGCGGGGATGGCTCAGTCAGTAGCGCACCAGACTCATAATCTGTAGTTTCCAGGTTCGAGTCCCAGCTGGGTCAGCGTTGAGATTTATCTCCGCAAAATTCCCCACCCTGACTATGGTCAGTAGGGGACACTGATGAGCTAGGAAAGGCCGTCGTCCGTCGGATGGGACATTAAGCTGTGGTCCCGTGTGCGGGAGAGCCATACACTGTGCACGTTAAAGAACACGCTGGATGGCCTTAACGGGAGGCTACCATCTGTTTCCCAACAGCTGTTCCAGTGGGTCCCCTCCCCCAACCTTCTCTGAGCCTTAGGGGTCAGAGACCTGGCCATTTAGCCCATGGTGTGCAAAAAAGTGCCGCTCAGGGGTAAAACAACAAAACATTTGCAAAGTGTCGCAAGTTTCACTACCATAACTAACCAAAGACCAATAAGAACCAAACTATTATACAGTCTAATTTTAGTCTTTAAGTGTATACGCCTATTTTTCCACACTTTCCATAGATTCTTAAAAGTCCCAGCAGCAATCCCTATTTGTCTGTTAATCTCATGCCGCACATCACCATTATCTATGCTCCCAAGATAATTATAATAAAAGCTATAGCTCCCAAGATAATTAAAATGTGACACCTGCTCAAAATTGCAACCATTCAGATTAACTGACTCACAGCCTCCTGACCAATTTTCATCACTTTAGTTTTCTCTGTTTATAACCAAACCTACTCTACTACCAGTCTCATCAACAGCTCGAATGAAAGAGTTCATCTCATCAACATCATTTGCCAAAAGGGCTAAATCATCAGCATATTCTAAATCAGAAATTTTCAGATCTCCAGCCCATTTAAGGCCAAAATCTTTCCCTTGAAGTGAAATTCGCATAACATAATCAATAACCAAAGAGAAAAGGAGACAAAATGCACCCTTGTCAAACGCCAGAAGTAATTCTAAACCAATTGCTACAAGCCTTACCAACTCTCACACACGACTCAGTGTTATTATAGAGAGCTTTCATTAGGTTAACTAACTTGTCTGTTGTATATCATATGATTTCACAATCAACCACAAATTATGACAATCAACAGAGTCGAAAGCCTTTTTGAAATCAACAAAGCTAGCAACCAAAGGTTTCTGAAACTCTAAACATTTCTCAAGAATCTGCCTAAGTGAAAATATCTGATCCACACATCCCCTACCACTTCTGAATCCACATTGCTCATCACGCAATTGACTGTCAAGCAGATTTTTAATTCTATTGAGCACAATCATGGAAAGAACTTTACCTGGAACAGAGAGTAGGCTGATACCCCTATAGCTATCACAAGAACTGCGATCACTTTTTTGAAAATAGGGATAATAATAGCTCTGGTAAAATCCTTAGGAACCATGCCTTTATCATAAAAAATATTCAGAATTTCAGTCATCCAAGTGGTAACCGAAGCATTCCCAGCTCTAAGCATTTCTGTAGTAATTTCATCTACCCCTGGGGATTTATGTTTAAGTTTAGAAACAGCCAAAATAACTTCAGATTGTGTTATAGGGCCAACATTAAAGCCACCAATGCATCTATCATCATTGCAAACAATAGGAATAGAACTAACCACATTGTTTAGAATATCACTGAAATGCTCAGCCCACCTAGCCATGACAGAATCCTCACCTTCTATAACCGTACCTTGTTTATCCTTCAATCCTTGTATGCCTGTCCGTTTTCTACCACACAAAACATTAACTATCTGGTACAGCTCTCTGCTGTTGTGCTGTCTAACTACTTCCTAGGCTTTGTCAGCCAAGCCATCAAGCCAAAGATTCTTATCAGCAGCTAACTGATCTTTTTCACGTTTATTAAGTTCTCTGTAATGCTTTCTATTAGGACTAGTAGGGTATTGATTAAGGACATTCCTGCAGTTCTTTCTTTCCAAAATAAGCTCAAGAGCCTTATCACTCGGATAATTCTGGCTCTTCTGCTCCTTTTTTCCTAAAAGAGTACTGTTAGTGTCCAAAAAAGCCTGTTTAAAACAATCCCATTCTTCCTCAACTTCAGTAGTAAGCATACATGACTGTCATAATGACTAAGTAACCTATCATGGTAAGCTTTTGCTAAAACTGTCTTTCAGAGTTTCAGTATTAAAAGCAAATTTTTTAACCTTAGCACAACACTTTTTAAGTTGCAAGATACTTTTAACAAGATAATGCTTAGATCCAATTTCAGCTCCCCTATATGACCTGGTATTCCTAACAGAACTAGTCCATTTGCTGTTAATTAATATATAGTCAATCATATTCTTATGCAGCCCATCAGCTGAAACCCATGTGTACTTATGTATGTTGCGGTGTTTGTAATAAGTGTTAGTTATTCTGAAATCATTGAGTTTACTTACATGTAGGAGACATTGCCCATTGCAGCTACCAATACCAAAAGGGCCTATCACTCTTCCCCAAAGGGCAGAGTTAGTACTAACTTTGGCATGGAAGTCACCTAGAACAAGGGTAATATCTCCTTTCTTGACAGAATTCAAAATATCCTGACATTGTCCGTAAAACCTATCCTTCTCATCCTCAGTGGGGGCATAACAGCAGATAACATTCAAGTCTTTAATGCTTGTCTGAAATTTTGAGTAAGAAACCTTTCATTAATGCACTCATATCCTAGAAGAGCATCACTAGCGTGTCTGCTAAGAAGCAGACCCATTTCTTGGTAATGTTTATTGTCTTCCCTCCCTGAAAAGAGAAATTTAAAATTATTTTTAAGAATCTGACCTTTATCTGTCCATTTGGTCTCTTGCAAGTCGAGAATATCTAAATTATAATGGTGGAATTCTTGCGTGAGAACATCAAGAGAAGAAGCTCTGTGCGCAGTCCTCACATTCCAACTACCTAAAGAGAGAAAATGGTTAGTGGGATGTTTAAAGAAACTGTTTATTGAGAGAGGGAATGCCGACAATATCAAACAGCCCCAATCGCAGACATGGGGTAAAGGCCCAGTTCCCCCACCACTCCTGTAGGAGACGTTGCCCATTGCAGCTACCAATACCAAAAGGGCCTATCACTCTTCCCCAAAGGGCAGAGTTAGTACCAACTTTGACCAACCACCGACTGAGCGGGGGTGGCTCAGTCGGTAGCGTGCCAGGCTCATAATCTGTAGTTCCCAGGTTCGAGTCCCAGCTGGGTCAGCATTGAGATTTATCTCAGCAAAATTCCCCGCCCTGCCCACGGTCAGTAGGGGACACCGATGGGCTTGGAAAGGCCGTCGTCCGTCGGATGGGACATTAAGCCGTGGCCCCATGTGTGGGAGAGCCATACCCTATGCACGTTAAAGAACATGCTAGATGGCCTTGACAGGCTACCATCTGTCTCCCAACAGCTGTTCCAGTAGGTCCCCTCCCCCAACCTTCTCTGAGCTTTCGGGGTCCATGTGACCTGGCCATTTAGCCCATGATGTGCAAAAGAGTGCCGCTCAGAGGTAAAACAACCCAACCCCCACCACTAAAGGCTGAAGCCATCTACATTGGAAGACTTCCTCCAATGTAGAATTTGATGATGCCAGTAGAAGCAAAGAGTTCAGGTGCCTGCAATGACCTCTGCTCGGGATTATTCACCAGCTGTTAAACATATCCTGTGAATCTATTCACTTGGGGCTGTCAACCCACAAACAGAAAACAGCGGAAGATTTTCCCTCTACAGAAGCCCACCAGTGCAGCAAATTCAGCATCCATAATGAAGCTCAGAGCCTTATCAGTCCAATTCAGTAGGTTTATATGGTCAGCACCAGGACCCTGTTTGGTTGACCACTCCTCAGCAGGGTAGAAAAAAAAAAGTAAAGTAGCCGTCCAGATCAGTAGGGCACACTAATCTGGCAGCCCTCCCCTTCCGTTCACTTCCACAAGAGAGTATCTGTTTCGAAAGGTACTAATGGTCTGCACCACGAGAAGGTGGAGTCGAACATTAGTTGTTAAGCCTGGCTGGTTCTATGTGTCATCACAGGGGATTGGTGCGTAGCTCTCCTTCCAGTGACTACATATCTACCATTTACATTTTGGACTAGTCTGTTTCAAATTTTGAATATTCAACCCTGTTATAGGGTTAAATGCCAAATCTCTTGGTTAGTAGAGGTACGAGTCTTACGGAGTAAGTTGGTTAGTAGAGTACGTTATCTTATGGGGGGGCCCCAAATAATCTTGATTTGACACCTTGGATTTTTCTGGAGGATTCATTAAAAGAATTGTTTATTCAAAACAAATTATAGCATTTAAAGGAAAGCAACATTGCAACTTTTGCAAGTGTTAACCAGACATGCTGAACCAAGTATGGACAGAAATTGAATATTATGACATGCCCTCACATTGAAGTCTGTTAGACACAAAATGAAAATTTGTTTAATCACATTTTGTAAAAATAATAAATACCCCCTCAAGCAGCTGCTTGCCACAGAGGTCTGACAGGAGCCTGTCAGTTTATATGCCGTAGTAGAAGGTCTGAGAAGATGGCAGGACCTCAGCAGAAAAACAACATAAACGTCCATGCCTTACCCAGGGCTCGAACCCAGGTCCCTTAGATCAGTAGCTAAGCATGCTAACCACTCGGCCATATGTGGTTAATTTTGTAACTGTTTTCCTGTTATTATATTCTTACAAAATTAACTAACAATATATACATATAGCAGGTTTTTATAGATTGTTACATTAACCATCAAATCTTTGCTTTTTTTTAATATTTTAAACAGGTTGTGGTTGCTCCAGAAACAAATGAGATTGCAGATTTAGCACAAGCATTCTCTACACAACTGTTACCTGCAAATGTTGAAGATATTGACAATGAAGATTCTACCAATCCACAGCTAGTTAGCTGTTATGTCAGTGATATATACAAATACTTGAAAATGCTTGAGGTAATAAATTTATTTAAAAACCCAGTTTAATTTAGTACATTATACTTTAGGTCAGGTCTGCAAGGCATTGGCCAGTTCCCAGCTGGTCAAAATGATATTTTAAAATAATAATTGTATTGTGCATTAAAGATATTCTCAATTCTTTTAATTTTCATACATGAAATATTTTAAATGCTAATTGATACTCCTGTTGTGATTTAGGCACCTGCCTAAGAAGAATGAACTTAAGTTACATGCCAAATTATAATAAGCTGGCTGACTATTTTCAGTGTCGTATTGATCATATTTTTATTTCATTGATTTGCATGTATAATTGTTTTAATATGCCCTTTAATAAAATTCTTGATTATCCAATTAATGTGGGAAAGAAATTATGTAGAAGAATCCCAGATCATCAAATTTGTGGTTAATCCACCATCAAAAGGTACAAAAATAAATGTAAAATGTGCAAAAGCTTCAAAATTTTTAGAAAATTATAGTATGGGACTTACTCATTTAAAATAAGAAAGCAAGGAAGTTTCCCTTTACCCTTCATTTGCATTTCAGCAAATTTTGTTGGAAACATTGTGCTGCATGAAACCTTTTTAATGTTGTATCATGTTTTAGTAGCCACTTTCTCATTGTTTTTGGACATACATCCCAGTTAAACTGCATACTGGTAATCCCACAGATAGCTCACACAGGTAGACTTCCATATACGCCCATTGTAGCATATGCTACAATGAATTCGATTGCTATCATTCCTTCAGAGCAATGGCCCAACCAAAGCGGTTCCAAGAGTTTTTGCCACACCCTTAGTGGTGCTCCCACCCAGCCTTTTTGTGGCTTCTGGGAACTTATATTTTCTGCACAAAATGTTTCTAACAAAAATTTCATATCAATGATAAAGGTAATTTTCAGTCGGATGACATGAAAGAATTCAACAAACATGCATGTGTAACAATTTAAAAACACAATTGAAAACAACCAATAAATTGCCATCCAATCGTGAAAATTTAAGCTTTGTGTTTGCTACTTGAAAATTTAAAGCTATAGTTATATGATGTTACATTGAAATTAGGTAAATCAGGATACAAGTTTATTGATATTATCTAGTTTAAATTCTGCAGCTTATTTCTGAAGAATTCTTTAACCCTTTTCATAATAGCTGTCAAAGTAAATTGATATCATTTTTGTTGCTGTCTAATTACTTGTTTATCTGGAGTGTTTAACAATGAAATTGTAAATGTTGAATTTTTAGAGACCAGATTCTTTAAGAAATTCCACTTGCAGTTCCCTTGTGTTTTCTCAACATTAAATTGAAACTTTATAGATAAGGGAAGCTTATTATAAACACATCTATAGTTGTTGGTTTTAGTTTCATTTTGCTGTTTAAATTCGTAAATCTGCTGATAATTAGTATCAAGTGCTAAAAAGTTGGCGTGCATCATCTAGCAACCAAATAAAGATCTATTTTTTTTTGTGACCATTTCTTTGTTCGAACCAATATATTGCAGAAATCTACTTTTTTGATGTGGACAAGTACACTTGTAAGCAGTGATGAGATCTTTAGCCAAAAGTCGGAGCTGTTTTTTTAAATCTCTCAAGTGAAATGAAGTTGTGAAGTATTCTAACAAAATTCTAATGTCGCAATGATTAATATGGTTGCCAAACATATCCAAAAATATGATCAGAGCAATTCAAGTAACAAGAAAGTAAATAAAGAAAACAAATATCTAGTCATATACAGAACTGCAAGCAAGGCATCCACATGCTTTGAAATCTGGTGGTGGGGAAATTGAAAATTGTGGCTGGCTGATAATAATAAAGATAATGATAAAGGCAGTGCTTACAGCAGTGGTGCTCAGTTGTCTGTCTCTGCTAGCTAGTTAATCTAACCCCACTGTGGTGGGGTGGCTCAGTCGGTAGCGCGCCAGGCTCGTAATCTGTAGTTCCCACGTTAGAGTTCCAGCTGGGTCAGCGTTGAAATTTATCTCCGCAAAATTCCCCGCCCTGCCCACGGTCAGTAGGGGACACTGATGGGCTTGGAAAGGTCGCCATCCGTCGGATGGGACGTTAAGCAGTGGCCCCGTGTGCGGGAGAGTCATACCCTGTGTACATTAAAGAACATGCTGGATGGCCTTGACGGGAGGCTACCATCTGTCTCCCAACAGCTGTTCCAGTGGGTCCCCTCCCCCAACCTTCTCTGAGCCTTCGGGGTCCATGTGACCTGGCCATTTAGCCCATGGTGTGCAAAAAAGTGCCGCTCAGAGGTAAAACAACCCAATCCAAGCAATACTGGGTAATTCTGCTAGTATTGCATAAAGGAATAGGAAGAAATGCTGTTCTCCTATGGGTGTTTCTTAGAAAGTGCTTGGAGCAGCAATGTGACTCTTGACATGCATGGAAAACTGTGGCTTGTGGCAGCCTTTTCAGAAATTTATAGTTTGTGTACTTTTTGATATTTAGATTTAGATAAGATAATTTTTATACATACTGAAAAATACATTTACAAAATTTAGAAAATTACATTATAATGACTCAAATTTTGATTATAATGACTCATTATTTGACTTGCAAATTTTGACTCAAATTTTGAGTCATTATCAGATTCAATATCCCACTCAAGTTAATACTCGTCTGTGGGATAATAACACAAACATTTTAATAGTTAGTGTCTACATTCAAGAATAAAAAATTGTTATAAGTAGAGTTTTATTAGGTTTTAAACAATAATTATCTGAGAAAAACATAGAAGCATTTTAATAGTCTTACACTTTGAAATCGTAAATGATCCAATTTCTTAAAGCAACAGAATACTGCTTGACATTATGTATAAACTTAAGATAATTTGACAACATGTTATACAGTCTGTAAACCAAGAAAGCAATGTTTAGTAAAAATATTTTTCTTAACCGGTACTTCAGTTAATAACACGTTTTCAGATAATCTCGTCTGGACAGGAAATTTCCTAATTCTGCCAATATCCCAATTTTTATTTAAATGTATTTAAGAATTTAATGCATATAATTTGCGTAATTCCAAAACGCCAAGATATCTATAACTCTCACTAACTCTTTTTTGCTTCAAAATGCATCTTTAAACATGATTTTGAACAATTTCAATAATCTTTAAATATTTGTTATATTACTGAAATTTAATTGCTAATAAATGGTAAATAATATGTATTCATCATGCATTGATTGATATATTGTTCCAAATACTGAGATTTATTAGTTTGAAGATTCAAAATACAAATACTTACGCATTCTTCAACTTGTAATTTTTGGGATTTATGGTTGGCAGTAGGGTATGACCATTGTGAACCCCATAATCCATTTCTATATATGGATAATGATAGATTATAACGGTTCACCCGTTACAGCAGTGATGTTCAGAGATTCAGAAAGATTTCTCATGAAGCAAGAACTAATTGGATGAAAATTAATGAATTTAATTCAGATGTTGGTTCCCTGCTCTGTGCCTAGATGGCAGCATGAATCAAGATGGTATATGAAGAACTTTCCTTGTAGATAAAGAGGACCAGTTTCAACCATGTGACCAGAATAAAAATAGTACAGTTAGTCTTCAGTTAGCTCCTTTCCACTTCACAATGTAACTATGTGGCCTTGCCAGCAATGGTGTTGTAGCCACAAGATTTATCTGGCCCAGAGAGGCCCCTTGCAGATGATTAGCCAAAGCTTTATGAGGACTTTATATGGAGGATTTTACATGAGGTATTTAGAGAAATTTACTGAGATGTCACATTTGGTTCCCAATCGTAAGGTGATTCGAGGCGAGAACATCGCAAGATTTTAATACAGTTTTTATGACATTTAACAATCGAAACTGATGTAATAATATTTTGGATGGGCTGGATGTAATTACCATAAGAAGATTGGTGCAAACTGTATTTCTGGTGAAATTATTGAGTTGGATTTTCTTTGACCTGAATGTGTGGGAATAAGAAGGCTAGACATAGAAATGACCACCCAGTTGGCCAAGTGGTTAGTGGGCATGGGTGCCGTGTAAAGGCACAGATTTTTTACACAATACACAAACATTACATTTTCTGTACATAATGCTGCTTCAAAACCAGTCCTGGCATTTATTGATATTATTTATTAGTTAGCAATGAAAACCTATTTATTACAGGATTTTATTTAATGTTGAACAGTTTTTATATCAATGTACTTAAAATGTATATGAACATTTTTCCTGGGAAAATGTAATCATTTGTATTAAAAATGTTTTAAGTAATTAGGAACAACGTACTGATTAATTGAACCATGTCCTAGTTGGCAGCTCAGATGTCAGATGTTTTAGTATCTGAAATGTGTATAATATGCTTAAATTTTTGAACTACAATTAGTAATTGCCCATATTCTTAAAGGTAAAATATGGTGTAGAAAAATCCTATTTAGATGGACAGACAGAAATAACTGGAAGGATGAGAGCTGTTTTAGTTGACTGGTTGATTCAAGTTCATCTGAGATTCCACTTACTTCAAGAAACCTTGTACTTGACTGTGTCTATTATTGATAGATTTTTGCAGGTAATATATTTTTCAGTGACTTTTTTTTTTTCATTTTAATACATGCCTCTCAATTAAGCTTTCAGTTTATTTAAATTTGATTTATAGCCATTCTTTTGTTTATAATGTCTTTTTCTAAATTTTGTGAAATTGTAACAACCTATGAGTACAACAACCTATGAGATAAGCAATTTGTTCCTCCTGTAAAAGAATACTATTCACCCTTCTCACTCATTGATAATATTACCATATAAGAGCATTTATTTATACCATTCATCCATATAATGGAAAGTACTGTTTAGATATTGGTACAATCTTAAGCATAGATGATAATCACAGCATTACCTGTTGCACATTTGGTGTTCATAAATCAATAAATATTCAGCGGAAAAAATTTTCGCCGACGTGGGATTTGAACCCGCATCTCTCCAGAAACGTGCCAGAGTATTCTTCCAGTTGAACTAATCTCAGCTCGTCTTTTTTCTACTAATTTTAAGACTTAACTCTATCGTGGAGTTTTTCGGACCAACCATTGGCGCCATCTATGATCTCCGGTGGCAATTTTTACTTTAATATTGCACAGAGCGAGATGGAAATAAATAAGTCTCATCATGCTATTTAGCATTATTAATGATTTAAATATAGATGATAATCACAGCGTTACCTGTTTTCCCGTTGAATATTTATTGATTTGTGAACGCCAAATGAGCAACAGGTAACACTGTGATTATCATCTGTTTAAATCGTTAATAATGCTAAATAGCGTGATGAGACTTATTTCCATCTCACTCTGTGCAATATTAAGATAATAATTGCCACTGGAGATCATGGTTGGCCCGAAAAACTCCGTAGTAGTGTCAAGTCTTAAAATTAATGGAAAAAAGACGAGCTGGCATTAGTTCAGCTGGAAGAATACTCTGGCATGTTTCTGGAGAGATGTGGGTTCAAATCCCATACGTCGGCAAAAAAATTTTCCGCTGAATATTTATTGGTGCAATCTTGTAAACTAAGTGCAACTTTAGACATTTCAAACATTTAATTTCTTACCTTTTGAGTATCATTTAGGATAATTTTCAAAATAGGGTTACTATAGAGTAAATGATCTTTTACAGAGGGCATTCAGAAATTTCCTTGTTTTAGATTTGCACTTATTCTTCCAAAGTTAACAAGCTACAACTTGTTTGAAAGTGTGTCTAAACTTGTCATTATGTGTTAAAAGCAAAGGCCATATCATTTCTCTCTGCTGGTGGCAAGTAAAGTTTGGTCTGCAAAATCTGTGCATTGCTATGGAATCTCTGAAGATAGAAAGATTTTGTATTTTCCCAAGGATGCAGCTTGGGGACGAGGCAAAAAAAAAGCAGATTTTTCAAGTATTTGGGGATTGTCCCTGTTCATATGGCAGTGTTACAGGATGGATGTGCAAATTCCAAATGAAGAGACAGAGTTTCAAAGACCTCCCTTGTACAGGAAGACCAAATGAGACAGTGAATGAGAGAATCATCGCTGCTGTTCGTGAACTCGTTAAGGAAAACCCACATGTCACTGTTCAGGTAATAAGTTTAGATGTCAGTATCAATTGGCAGTGTGGAAACAATTATTGGTCAAATTTAAAGTTTTGAAAAATCTGACAAAATGGGTACACCACAAACTGACAGAACACAGCAAAAGGGCTAGAGTCAACTTGTGCAAGCAGATGCTAGCAATGTTTTTGAACTTAGTGGCAAAAAATGGTTAATAGACATTTTCAAAGGTAATGAGACATGGTTTTTTTTTTTTTACTCTACAGCTCCCAGAAAGATTGACAACTATGCTTAGGTTGCAGAAGATGAACCTCGTCCTCTAATCCTCAGACTTCCGCTCAAGGAAGAGGATGTTCACGATTGTTTTAGATTCCCAAGGGATAGTAGCTGTGGACATCTTACCTGAAAAATTACTACAAATGTCCAATACTACACCAACATTGTTTTCCCAAAATGGTTAAGGAGATGAAGGAGCAGTGTCCAACAACAAGCCTGTCAAAGGTTCTCTTTTGTGACAATGCCATTGCTCATAAAACCCATCAAGTCACAGCCTATCTGCAGCAGGAAAAAAACTGCTACTCTATCCTGTACATTCACCTGATCTTGCATCTGATCACTATTACCAGGTGATTTTTGGTGCAATTATGGTGCCCATCACCTGATCTCCATCTACCTGATCTCCATCACCTGATCACCCAAAATCATGGTGCAAGATCACCTGATCTTGCACCATGATTGCACTTTTCAACCTGATCTCTATCACCAGGTGATTTTTGGTTGTTTCCAAAAATTAAAAAGGAACTTGCTGAGAAGCCTTTTTTAAGAATTCATTCAGAGTTGTGGAGTTCTACGAACAGAAGTACCACCAAACATTCCAGAATATCATTATTCTGGAATGTACCCTTTGTGTGGGACATCTGCAACATTTCATAGATGCTGGAGGGGAGTACTTCAAAGGACAATAAGTTTAATTGAAGCAAGTACAATGATTTTTATTCTGCGGATGCATGCCAAAAACTTTTTGAACACCCCTCATAACTATACTTCTCACAAAAATTAGGGGATATTTTATCGCTTCATATTCATTTTGAAATATCCCCTAATTTTTGTGAGCAGTGTATTTACACTGTTATCTTTAACTATGAATCAATATGGCTGCACTCAAGGAAGGAGGTCCCAAGAAACCATGGTATGGGACAAACAGCTATCTGCATCCTATGGATTGGACAGGGCCCAAGCTGTTCCAAACTCTCACCTTTGTGGAACCTGATGGAACATCTCAGCAGCTTGAATGAAGGAGAATCAGTGCATGGGCATGAGTCTGGGCTCTTTTTATGTTTGATGCACATTCAGAGTTTCTGAACATTGACTCATCTGTCAGAAACTTTTGTTTTTACTGACTTTACAATACTTCCAACTACCGAACTTTGCTTCCTTCTAAGAAGGACTGCATTCTCAGGGATGAACTGTTTGCACACATTTTGTGTGCAGTGAAGTAATTGATTTTCACGGTCTATATTTAAATTATTTTCAGGAGGAACAGGCTCTGGTCCCTGAATATTCACTTTAGAAATTGATGCAGGTGACATTGTCTCAAATTTCTTAAGGTAAATTATTTTGTGTGTGTGTGTGGGGGGGGGGGGGGGGGCTCAATTTGCTTGCCTTCCTCATGGATTTTCTCTGGTGTATTAACTGAAATGCTTCTGTCAGACCTCTGTGGCAAACAGCTGCTTCAGAGGTAATTTGTTTTTATTTATGTTTAATTATTTAAAGAACTTTTAAATCTTTTTCAAGTTAATTGTATTAAACATCTGAAATGAATTATGGGTAGCAACAGTTGTTTTTAATAACTGTTAATGTTAAATACATGCAAGACACCAGTTTTTAACCATTTATTTATTATTAAGTCTACTTTTTTACTTTGATAAAACTAACAGTACTCTTCATATTGTAGATAAGAAAAATAATGTGTAATTACAAAATCTAATTCAGAAAAATTCAATATGGTTGTGTAGTATTAAACTACACCATCATACTGTTTTTATATTTCTCTACTCTAAGACCCGTATCTGCCCAAATGTAGCTTGAAATTTGACGTTTCTTAACAGGGCAAAGTAAATTTTCAATACCATTGTTTATGACATAGAACAAACTTAATGTTATCAGCAAGCAGACCAATAATACTTTAGTATTTACGTGATTATTGCTACAGTTTATGTTCTCCTTTTACACCTGGAAACTTGTCTGTTTTATGTACCAATCTCTTGGCTACTGATCTAAGGGACCTGGGTTCGAGCCCCGGGTAAGGCATGGCTGTTTGTGTCGTTTTTCTGCTGAGGGCCTGCCATCCTCTCGGACCTTCTCCTATGGCATATAAACTGACAGGCTCCTGTCAGACCTCTGTGGCAAGCAGCTGCTTGAGGGGGTATTTATTTATTTAGCGTTCCCATGGCCAAGTGGTTAGAACGCTTGGCTACTGATCTAAGGGACCTGCTTTCGAGCCCCGGGTAAGGCATGGTTGTGTGTTGTTTTTCTGCTGAGGTCCTTCCATGCTCACAGACCTTCTACTTTGGCATATAAACTGACAGGCTGCTGTCGGACCTCTGTGGCAAGCAGCTGCTTGAAGGGGTATTTATTTATATGAATATAAAAACATGAATATGTTTGGGTGAAATAATCTTGTTCAGTTCACCAAGTACTAGCAGATCTTTAATCCTTAGTGTTGGGCTTCTGAAACTGAACTCATTGTAGTGGCTGGATTTATATTGCTGTTTTCAGAAAATAAACAGCTTTAACCTCATCCTGAAGAAACTAATGAATGGAATTATGTCATGTTATATACCAAAAGAAAGGTCATTTAATTGTGCTTAATAAAATGGCAAAAATTGGAAGAAAAGTTGTAAGCTAATGTTTTTAAGCATTTTTGTAAAACATTGCAAAACTTTACTGGGTTTTTTTTTCCCCCCATTTTAAAAATATATTTTTTTCCCTTTATTTTTCAATATTTTTTATTATTCTAATATAAGCATTTTTTAGTCATTTATGCATGTAACGAATAATGCATATTCTTAGACTTTTGGCTATCACAATCTCTAAGCCTAATGAAAGCATGTCATAAAAAATTGTTTTGCTTTAAAAGAAGATAATTTAAATAAAAACTGAAAAATATATCTGAAAAGTTACAAAGAACCCTGAAAAAAAAATCTAAATGTTTCAAAGCGTTTAAAGTGTAACTGGATCTGAAAATGAGTCTGTTATGTATAAAGCTGCATAACTGCTACAAAAAATTTTAATTCTGAAATTCTTGATTTTTCTCTGAAATTTGAATTCTGAATTTTGATTAAAAATCACAATTTCCTGACTTTAAATAATTTATTTCGTTGAAATATGATTAAAAGTATTCTACCTGAAATTGAAAACTAACAGTTTAGTTTTCAATTTCAGGTAGTAAAAAAATAGTAACTTTCATTTTAGGTTTTTTAGTTTGGGCTATTTACAACTCTAGTAAAGTTGTAAATAGCCCAAACTATTGCAAATCCTTTCAATAATCTACTTATGGTAAAGCAGAATAAAAAAAAAAATCTATACAAGTCTGTAGTAAACATAATGTTCAGTCACTGTAAATAACATCAAGTAGCTACAATTTTGTTTATTCCTTTAAACTTCATAATTTTTTCAAACTGAATCAACAGGTAAAAATGTCGTAGATTTAAAAATTATTTTCGATATTTGATTAGAAACAGTTGATTCGGTTGAGCAGTTATCAGATTTCCATTCGGGAGGGGGGGGGGATTTACAATCTTGTACTATGGGAATGAAATTTTAATCTCCCATCATTATAATTCAAAAGATAAACGATTATTAGGGCTCTGACACCGAAATGTTTAATTGATTATCATCATAGGTCCAAGAAAATGTGAACTCTTGGTTTTTTTAACTTTTTTAATTCAAGAAATATAGTAAATAACTCTATTTGGCATTCAAAAACTGAATTCCACAAGGTGATGAATAGTGAATGGATTTTTAGATTTATCTTTAAATATATATAATTTAAATTAGCATCAGTACCAATTTAAACTTTGCATGATTTTAATTAACCCTTCCAGTGTCCAGGCTGAAAAACGGGTTTCCATCCAGAGGCCAAGCTATTTTCTCACTATGCTCAGCCAAAAAAAGCTAACTTTAGAACTGTTTTGCCAAATAACTAATGAATGTAACTGTGGCATGCTGTATACCAAATTAATCGGCATTTAATTCCGGATTTTCTAAACATATCTTGTTTTTTGTTAAATACTTTGTTTTATTTTAATAGGACTTTTTCAGAGTTATGCAATAAAAAAATGCATCTGGCAATGCAAATAAAAATTTATTTAAGAAAAAAACTAATAGACAAAAATTATTACAATGCACATGAATAAAATAGCTATTTTTTTTGTTTTAAGTAAATATTTCTCTCATTTTGTAATTTTTCTCTCAGTACCATACTTTAAGAAAATTCCAGCTTTTAGCCAATTGTGCCGAGTCAAATAAACAAGTCAAATTTAGATTTTTTTTTTAAATAACCAATCTACAGAAATAGGTCATGTTATATATCAAATTAAACAGAATTTAATTACGAATTGTATAAAAAAAAATAATATAAATTTCCAAGCATGTTGATTTTAACAAGCCTTTTTCAATGTGATATGGTGAAAAAAAAGATCGCACTATACAATTAAGGCTTCACTTTGGAAAACCTGATGAATAAAAATAGTTAAATTATATATTTATCAAAAGGCAATTTCCTCCCGAATAATACAATATTCAACCTGAAATAAGATTTTTATTTCTTCTAATGATTCTTTTCAGTATTGTATATTTTAAACACGACCAATGTTATACAACATGACTAGTACTTCTCACATTCACAGGATTTTCTGAACTGGTTATGAAATAGAAAAAAAGCATCCTTGGCTTTTTTTTGCTAAACATTACGAATTTTCTCTTTGGGTGTTGAAAAGTTCGGTTATCTTGGCTAAGTGCAGAAAGGTTTGTAAACCAAAGCACCAGCCTTTCCCAATATTGCGGTCCCACATGACTGCTGATTTCCATAGCAAGGAAGTCTATTTTGCTTCCATATCCAAGACATTCATTTTCAGAAAATGGTACAACCTCAAAGTTTTTTACTAAAAAAAACAAATAATAAAAATTACATATAACCTAATGGGATGTTAAATAAAATGTTCACAACTTTTAAGCTGGCCTCCGATCTAGCATAATTTGGAAAGATCGATAAATCAGCCGATCGAAAGATCACTAACTAGCGGAAGTAAATCTACAGAAATGAATTTGTTTCCATATCAAGACCTAGTTTATTTTCAAAAAATGATACTAGATCAAAGTTTTACTGGAAAAGTAATAAGCAATAAAATAAAAATGAACATATAGCCTAATGCGATGTTAAAATATCCACAGCAACAAGTTGTAGGCCAGCCATACGATATAACATAACTATGAAAAAATCAATACTTACCAATCAGCCGAAAGATCGCTAATTTCTGAAAATAAATCTACTGAAATGAAAACTAAGGTTTAAATATAAAAAAATACTAATTTTACAAAGAGTATCCAATATGCTGGACCAAAACTGTAAAAAAACTCTTATAGCATACATAACGGAGATAGCATGCATCTTGTTTGACTCTGTGAAGCATAACGAATTAAATGCAGGTGCAACCAGAATTTCTAAGAAGGATGTGTTTACTTTCAGTTTCGATTTGAAGACATGGACACTAGAAGGGTTAACTAACTGAATATTTTTTCCAAACTTGTCACTTGGCTTACAAATGTTAGGTAAATGCATAAGGACAAATGTGTATGATAAGTAATTCTTGATTGTCTTATAACTTTTCCAAAGTTAAAAAGTTGAACTTTATGGCTGAACATCACGCATATTTGACATCTGAAGATTTTTTTAATACATTTGAAATGTATACTTAACTGTAAGTTGGCAGGATTACATTAATGTAATTTGAAAAACAAAGATATTGAACAAATAAATGTCCCATGCTGCTAGTCTGTCATGTCTGATCTGTCCCCAATTCAAGGGAGATACCATATAAAACTGTCTCGTACAGTTTTCATCTTGAATTCCTGACAATGAATTGACCACAAAATGACCGTTTCATTGAATGGCACTGAATCTTATTCAATTATTGTGTATTTTAGAATATGACACTGTGTTAAATAAAATGTATGTTAAATGTAATTAAATTTAATGTATGTTAAATTTATTATTGTGTATGCTGTCATTTTTAAAAAAAAGTAATTCTTTATAGGAAGAAAAAGTGAAACGAAGCAAGCTGCAGTTAATTGGAGTGACAGCCATGTTCATTGCATCAAAATACGAAGAGATGTATGCACCTGAAGTTGGAGATTTTGTTTATATTACCGACAATGCGTATTCAAAAACAGAAATTTTGAAAATGGAGCAAATGATTCTTCGCACACTTGGTTTTAATTTAGGAAAACCTTTACCTCTTCACTTTTTAAGAAGAAATTCAAAAGCAGGAAATGTAAGTAAAAATTATATAAATCAATTTCTGTACTCTGATATCAGGTAAGCAATTATTTACCAAAATAAATGTTTTTCATAAACATGCTTTTGTTTGTTCATAAATGTTTAATTTAAGTTTAAAATGTAAAATACGATGGTATACATCCTCTTTCACAGTTATCTGCTTATCAGGTTAAGCCTAAGATCTGATTTCCAAACTCACTGTTACTTTTTGAGGTAAATGTTCTAATTCTGATCATCTATGCAGATTCCAATTTGTTAGTAGTAATATTGGACAAATATCAATGGGAGTAAAATTGCTTGTAGCATGTACAGAATGACTTCTACATAGAATAGCCTTGAGTCTGAAATAATGATTTCTGCATATTATATACACAGATGCCACTTTATTAGGTACCTCTTACCTAGTAAGTAGTATGATGTGCATCCTTTTGCCTTCAGAATATCCCGGATATCTGGGCATGGAACTTACAAGATGCTGGATTATTGTGCAGGAATGTTGTCATGCAGTTGCAAATTGGATGGCAGCACAGTCTCACTGCAAACAGCCTTTGTCATCTCATCCCAAATATGCTCTATAGGGATTGTGCAGGTCAGTGAAGCAAGGGAAACTTGATGGCATGTTCCTGGAACCATTTGGTGATATGTGCTTTGTGAGCTGGTGCATTATGTTGCACATGTCCTTTGGAGTGAGGATAAACTAGCCATGAAGAGATGAACTTGGTCACAGCATATTTGAATATCATTGTTGATATTCAGATCTCCTTCGAAGGTATCAAGGAACCTAATGTACACCAGGAAAACATTGCTTACACCACCTGTACTGTTGATACCAGACAAGATGGCTCCATGGCGCTTCATAAATTAAAACAGCTACAGTCAGTATAAATTTAATACATGATTAAAGCTGTATTACATCTAAAAGTACATTAAAAACTCAACATAAGGATGAGGTGTGCTAAC
This sequence comes from Ryuthela nishihirai, assembly GCA_038380435.1. Classification (NCBI taxonomy): domain Eukaryota; kingdom Metazoa; phylum Arthropoda; class Arachnida; order Araneae; family Heptathelidae; genus Ryuthela; species Ryuthela nishihirai. The sequence goes on along the minus strand of JAWZYU010000011.1, from coordinate 38,073,241 downwards.
AAAGTTCTGCAGCTCAAGCTGAATTTAGCCCTTTGGCCATAAATCAAAATGGGGCGGGGGTGGCTCAGTCGGTAGCGCGCCAGGCTCGTAATCTGTAGTTCCCAGGTTCGAGTCCCAGCTGGGTCAGCGTTGAGATTTATCTCCGCAAAATTCCCCGCCCTGCCCACGGTCAGTAGGGGACACTGATGGGCTTGGAAAGGCCGCCGTCCGTCGGATGGGACGTTAAGCAGTGGCCCCGTGTGCAGGAGAGTCGTACCCTGTGCACGTTAAAGAACATGCTGGATGGCCTTGACGGGAGGCTACCATCTGTCTCCCAACAGCTGTTCCAGTGGGTCCCCTTCCCCAACCTTCTCTGAGCCTTCGGGGTCCATATGACCTGGCCATTTAGCCCATGGTGTGCAAAAAAGTGCCGCTCAGAGGTAAAACAACCCAACCCAAGCCATAAATCAAAGCTTTTTGCTTGCTTTATTTTACATTTTACATTAAATGATTGTCTTAACTCGTATTATTATTCTTTACTATTATATAAAGGAAACTTAGAGAATGACAAAAATAGTTACCAGTTGTTCAAAACTTGGCTGGTACAGCGGCTAAGGATGGCCTTTTACTAGATGCTGGAATCAGTTGCCCGTTGTTCACAGCAGTAGGCCATTTTGTACTTCTTACCTGTCCTTTTTGATGTGCACTATATGATGTTGAAAAGTAACAGACCAATATCGAAGCATTAGATGTAAGTCACTCTGCTGCAGTATTTGTAGACTACATTTCAAGATGTTAGGTGTCAGCATTGTCGTACATTTCTCAGCAGTTGCTTGCAGTTATCATGGCTGTCCTTATTGTCTGTTATTTATTACTGATATCATTTATGCATTAACTGGTACTGATGTCATTTATGCATTAACTGGTACTGATAGTCAAAGGTGATGCACAACACTCACGCTTATTCGAGTTATTTAAAAGAACTTATATTTAACTTTTAAAAAGGGACATTTAAGCCCAACTATTTAAACATAAAAAATATTCTCCATAACTTCGTGTGGAGCAACGCGTTTCGCCAATTCACCCATCTTTGGCATCCTCAGGCTCAACTCTTGCAGGTGCAATCATCAGCTTTTATACCCATCTCGTTCAAGTGTCATGTGATCTGACGTGGCTGGGTTTACGCCCACCACACATTAAGTAGGAAGATTCCATGCAGCATGTAAGGGTGGTATGTTAGTGTTACAGATAAGGTTACAGTTTTTGTGAATAAAGTTTCTCTGCATATAGTAGTTATTTTGTTTTTTGTGCTGCTATTGCCTTATATTCTCTATTGTCTATTTTTAAGTTATTTTGTATTGTTTGTGTTAAAAAGAACTCCAAATACTGCTTTAACACAAACAATAATACAAAATAATTGAGCGATAACCTTGCAACATTTGAGTTCTTTTGAATCGGAATGTTCCAAAACTAATAAAAGTCCATTTGAAACTTTGGTTTAGTTGATAATTGGAATTCATCGACTTGGCTCTTACTACAAATGATTTCTCTTCCAAGAATTACCATTTATTGGAGGAAAATATTCTAAAAGAGCAAATACAGGTTGCCCAAATGTTATATATTCATCAAAAAATTTGCCCCACCTGGAGGAATGTCATGATACAATACAAAGTGACATGCTGAATGGTAGTAGTGCAAGTCACATTTGCAGACTGTTTAGTGAGACAAATATGTGGATATTAGGGTAATGTCAGTATGATATGTGGCCACCTTTCATATCAATAAAAACACTAAAACCATTAGGAAGTGAGTCAAAAAGAGTTCTAATGACAGGTCTATGGTTCAACCAGATTTGCTGCACTTGCACCTGAAGATCCATCACAATGAGACCTGTTCATAGATGTTTCTTGACTTTCCAGATGTGTTCTATTGGTCATAGATCTGGCAACCAGGCTGGTCATGGTAGCACAGGAACAGCTTGCAGACACTGTTGAGGAATGTGTGTAATATGTGATCTGATATTGTGCTGCAATGTGGTGGTAGGTATGCTCTGCAGGAGTGGTAAGACCACAGGATGAAAAATGGTATCCATATCCACTGGGTGGTTAAATTACCCTTTATGACAATGAGAAACAACTGATTATTATCAGAGATGGCGTGGCACAGCAGTTGGTGCTCAACAAGACATAACATGGAAGCTTTTGCTGGTACATCACCACATACTAGTGCAGCAGTTGTTCTGTTAGACAGCTGTGAGCCACATCACTGAAGACATATCACCATTTATCGTGCAGCTCACCTCTTTCATTGCACCACTGCAATCTGAATATCCCCATGCCTTTGAGCAGCATGCAGAAGAGATGGCATCTCCCTTGCATACCAGTTTCATGCAGGAATCTATGAAATAATACTGAAAGATACCAGTGATGATCACTCATTCTGTCACTGGATGCCTGTCAGGCAGTCACATTTCTGATACTGATAGCCATCTGGTGAATCTGCCAATCATCCTGATTTGTAGTTGCTTGAGGATGACCTAATCCTGAATGATGTGAAATACCTTCTTCTGTATATTGCGGCCAACTGTTTGCACATCACATCCTAAATATGCTGTAATTTGTCACAGATTTATGATGTGACTTATCAACACTTTCAGAGTTGATTAAATATCAGTCTATGTTGTACAAACAGCATTACCCTTTGATAGTAACCAGATTTACATGTCTGGTTCAGTTTCTTTTGTACACTGTCCACTTTTCCCCAACAACAGCTTTCCCTACAATCAACATCCATGTCATCTGCCAATTTTAAATGCAATCAGATCCGTGATTTTTTTCCCCTTCATTTGCATATGACACTGCCCCCCATTTCCATACTAATTTGCATAAATGTAGCTCTACTTCTGGCTTCCTACAACTGGTTCTTTTAATCTTATATAGTGCAGAAAGTTTGATATTGAGCTCTCTTAAAACAATTCACCAAGATAAAAATGTATGTATATTCATGAATTAAAAGTAATTTAGTATTTAAAACGGTGACATTTCAATGTATTTAGATAGAAAGGGTAATGTAGGACTATGAAATTTAAAACACGAGAAAATCCAGTGGGTATTATTAGGTAGTTTAACTATTCAAATAATGATGTGGTTAGCAGAGGAGTCGTCAAAAAATTTTGACTAGCTTCTTATGTAATGAGAGAAACAAGAAGTGGGTCCAGAATTTTGCATTATGTGCATACAAATTTGTATTATTATCCACCCATTCTGTTTTCTGTGGTCCCTCCTGGTCTTGAGGCCTGCAGACCCACCCCCCCCCCCCCCCTTCTGCCATGGTTATTGACCTTGGGCATGGGCCATGCCCTTTTCCATCTTCTGTTTGTTTTAGTCATTTGCTCAATTGAATCGCTCAATTATTTACCAATGTAGTTCATAAATAAATTAATGATACGCTATAAAATGTACTCAAAACCTGAAAATTTAATTCAACATATTAAAATGAAAAAGAAACATTCTCTAAACTTTTACATATGCTACTAAAAATGTACATTTTATTAATGATTGAACAGTATGTTAATTTTGAATGATTTTTAGTTAACAAGGTAAGTTAATGTTAAATATTCCAGATTCTATAACTCATTAAATATCAAAAGTTAGTAGGTGTACCATAGTCAGATATTCAAATGTGATTACCGAAAATCAGATTTTTCTATAAAAAGCTCTTTTAAGAAATTGCAGAGTTGTGAATTTGATTACCTCTTGATTATTCTACTATTTCAACTGTTTCTATTTTCTGTTGAGAACCTATCAATGCATGAATACATTATTCAGTCCTAAGACGTTTTTCTCTCCCCTTCAAATCCAAAAAAATAATTTTTGCTGAAATTAAATTTCAAAAATGCAATAAACAACCCATATTTTGCAGTCGACTCTTAGAGTACCCCTGTTGCCTGCAAGGAGACTGGCAGTTAGTCAATTAGACACTGATGGTCATTTGAACCCTCTTAGTGGGAGAGCACAAAGAGGGGAGGGAGCGTTCACTCTTTTCAACCTACCTTTTTCCCGCCCCGTTGGCCAGTACAGTAGCAAAAGGGATTCAGCCAGTACGGTAACGAAAGGGTTAAGTTTGTGCCATTAATATAAATGTATGTTATCCTAATTATTTTATTTGAAACTAGTGTTCAATAATTTTAGCCCTTTAATAATATGCATTCAACTGTATTGTTTCCAAGTTTATTAAAATGTTGTTTTTCTTTTTTCATTGTTAGAACTGATAGGTTTGGGGGGTTTTTTTTGCTTCAAGTATAAATTTTAGTGAAGATTGGGTTAGACAAAGCATTTCTTTCTTTCCATTTTAGGTTGATGCCACTATGCATACATTGGCCAAGTATCTGATGGAAATTATGCTACCAGAATATGATCTAGCACACCATACACCATCATTTATGGCTGCAAGTGCCTTGTATCTTGCTATCAAACTCATAGATAATTCTCCTTGGACAGAAACTCTTGCTTATTACAGCCAGTATACTGAAAATGAGCTTCTTCCTCTAGTTAGTCATTTGTGCAAATTGCTACTAAAATCTGAAACTTCAAAACTTCAGGTGAGTTTTTTAAAGATCAATAGCTGCATGCATTGGGAAAATGTATAGAATGAAATGTCAGTATAATGAATTCAGCAGATGACCAAAATACAGGTGTTTCAAAAAGGATACAACCATAAATATAAGTAGAACTTACATGTACATTTTATGCCATAATATTAGTCAGTTGGCATTGCTGTACTCAAGGTTAACAGCCTTTAACAGTTGAAATGACCTTGGCTGGTCTCACTCAAGCATTCATTCCTTTGTGTTGTGTCTGCTACGTCGTTTTTCAAAAACAAACTTGTATTTATTGTTGGGACTTATTGTGCATACAAATCTTAGAAACGTGTGCAAGAGGAGTTTGAGTTGAAGTTTCCTCTGTCTGCAGTTCCCAACAAGTCTACTGTATCTCGTTTGATTGATAAATTTCATGATACTGGGTCTGTACAGGAACAAAAGAGCCTAGGCCTGCCATCACTGTTAACTGCTGAAGTTTTTGATGATTGTGTCTCGGCGTTTAACTCACTCACCCAGAAAATCTCTTGGAAAGTTATCGTCACAGGTTGGACTGTCACCAGCTACTGTTTTCAGGGCTAGAAGAAACTTAAAATTTTATGCCTACAGCATTGGTGTCATTCATGAACTGAAAGAACCAAACCATGAAAAACATTTATGATACTGTCGTTGGTTTCATTCTTTTGTTGGTGAAAATAGAATTGAGGTGTTGGACTGTTTATTTCAGTAACGAGGTTTGGTTTCACTTGGATGCGTATGTGAATAGTCTATTATGTAGCAGAAAAATCCTCACTTTTCATGAACGACCATTACACACACCGAAAATTGGTGTTTGGCCATGTGATAGGGCCTTTATTTTTTAACTCAACTGTAACTGGTGAAGTTTATCGTGACCTCATCCAACAGTTTATTGCACTATTGGATGTGAATGAACATGAGTGTTGATTTCAACAAGATAGTGTGACTGTCCATACTGCAAATAACACAATGGTCCTGTTGCAGAAATTTTTTGGTGATCATTTGATTTCAAAAAATTTGTGGCCCCCAAGTTCCCCAGATCTTACTCCTCCAGATTTTTTCCTTTGGGGATATCTCAAATGTGGAGTGTTTCAAAACAATCTTCCTACACTTGAAGACTTGAAGGCTAACATTGAAAGAGAGATTTTAAACATAAGAAAACAAGCATTACGAAAGGTCGCTGCAAATGTCGTGAAACGGATACAAACCTGAATCCAGGTTGCAGGAAATCACTTTCAACATTTGTTGTAAAGGTAGATATGTCTAATTTGCATCTTTTGAAATTTGTCTTTTGTCAAGTTTAATAGAAAAATACGTAGAGTTATGTCCTTTTTGAAACACCCTCTATATTGTTACACAAAAATTTCATTTTACTGAACTGCAATGAAAAATGTGCTATGATAGTTACATATTACAAAATAATCAGCATGAAAGAAATATACTGTCTCTTGGAGTTTACTCCTTAAAAAATCTAATTTTTTTTTTTAAATGTCTGTGCCAACAAGCTTCTCCATGAATTCTTAAATGATGTTGCAACTCTGCCATGCATTTGTCTGGAATATCTTTCTATGCCATGAAACGACAAAGACTTTGCACTGTATTGGCTGCTAATAGCAAACTAATTAATGAACTTAATAACTAACAAATGTAATGATAACTTTAAAATAATAAATATTCCCTCAAGCAGCAGCTTGCCACAGAGGAGCATGTCGGTTCATATGCCATGATAGGTCTATCAAAATGGCAGGACCTCAATTGAAAGACAACACAAACATCGATGTCTTACTTGGGGCTTGAACTCGGGGGCCCCTTTGATCAGTAGCCCCAAACAAATGATAAAATTCATGTATTGGAACTGCTTTGAAAGAACTTTTTACTGAAGCTAACGCTACCTGCAATAGATCTCGAAATATGAAGCTGTGATTGGTTAGATATTTAATAGAATTTAATTTATTGGTGTTACCAGATACTAAAATTTGCATATTATTTAATGATTTTTCTTAAATTTCATTATATTGGTCCTTTTTTTTTTGTATTGGGATAAATTTTTATTTCGTTGAAATATTTTCATTGTATTGGTATTGGTTGAAATATTTTTACATAGAGATGCATAATAGGCTGTGGTTGGGGAAAAAATTTCATTATTCTGAATATTTCATTATACTGGTGTTTTGTATATTGATGTCTATACTGTGGAAAATGTTGCACAAATGATATTTAATAAGGTATCAAAACCCTGCCATCCTCACAGACCTACTGTGGCATATAAACTGACAGGCTCCTGTCAGACCTCTGTGGCAAGCAGCTGCTTGAGGGGGTATTTATTTTTTTTTTTATCAAAACATTGATCTCACATTTATTTTTAAAATGTTATCTATCACAGTGATATTTGTTACCGTGCTGATAATTCGTTATCTAATTAAGTTTAACTCCTTTGGTAGTTCTGATCTGAATTTATCAAGAAGCGTTCCTATTTTGACAGTGAGTTTGTCCTAAATAGAGTGCTTCAAAGAGCCACTAGGAGAACTGTGAAGTGGGTAAATAAGTTTTGGTAAAGAGGTTAAAATGGTAGCTTAAATGGTAGCACTGAAAGGAGAGCTGGGTATCAATAATACCCTGTGATGTACAGAACTGACCAAGCCCAGCACCCAAAGTCTGATCCCCCCACTTAGTGCAGGATGTTAGTACCTTTTGAGAGATTTTCTGGAAGGGCTGTCAGATCAGTGTGTGGCTAATGGCCATGAGCATGATTGTGGATTCTGAGCCTATTGCACTGGTGCCTAATGGGGGAAAATCTGCTGAGGGAAATAAAATGTCATCTTCTGTTGTGAGTTAAGAGCTTAAGTGAACAGATTACAGGATATCTTGTAATGCTCCAAAGATTATTAACTTTTCAAGTTGGACCTTTTGTCTGATCCAAATTTGTCTGGCACCAGACAATATTAATATGTTAGATTCAGCAGGATTATTTGCACTCAAAAACAATTTCTGGGATGCTTTTTTCACTAGCTAATAGTTCTTCATTAACATTATTTTCCTTTGAAACCTCTAATTCAAAACTTTTCTCATCACTATTTTCGTTTAAAACTTCTACTTCAAAAACTTCATCGACTAATTTTCTACTATTTTCCTCTACAACTATATCAACACATTTCTCACTATTTTCTTTGCACAATCAACTTGTTTCTGTAAATTTACATTAATTGCACTAATAGAACATTTTATAGGTCTTCTTGAACATTATGCTTTGGACTACAAGATAACTCTGTCCACTGGACTGTGGCTGCAATTTCAATTGACATAAATATCATCTAAAATTTTCTCATTTGGACATGAAAGATCAGCTTCTCTATCATTGCAATCTGTTAATTCAGTTTTTTCGTAACAAGGCTTAACAAAATGTAAATCTATAATGTGTACCAACAGTGACAAGACTAACTTGATAGTGCTGCTTTGGCGAGGATTGCATCCATTGTTGATTTAATGCCGTTTTTGCAGATTCTGCCGATAAATTATACTGCCGAGCCAATTTGACTAAAGTTGAAATTGGATTTGCATTTCGTACTTCTAAGAATTCCTTAATGGGGAAAAGGCAATTGAGACGATATATAGTTTATAATGTCAATTTCGGCGGCATCAGCATTGTACAGCTGGTATAGCTCTACCCCAGATGAAGGGTCAGGGGTGGCTCAGTCGGTAGCACACCAGGCTTGTAATTTGCAGTTGCCAGGTTAGTCCCATTTGGGTCAGTGTTGAGACTTATCTCCACAACTCCCCACCCTGCCCACGGTCAGTAGGGGACACCGATGGGCTAGGAAAGGCCACCATCCGTCGAATGGGACGTTAAGCCGTAGCCCCATGTGCGGGAGAGCGTAATATACCCTGTGCACGTTAAAGAACATGCTGCATGGCCTTGATGGGAGGCTATCATCTGTCTCCCAACAGCTGTTCTAGTGGGTTCCCTCCCCCAACCTTCTCTGAGCCTTCGGAGTCCTTGTGACCTGGCCATTTTGTCCATGGTGTGCAAAAAAGTGCCGCTCAGAGGTAAAACAGCCCAACCCCAGATTAATTTTTTCGATATCATCTCTGTCATTGTAAAAACAGTTCTGTAGCTAACTGAAAAATCATAAGGGGGATAGATCTCCAAGAATTTGCTCTTAAAATCTTCCCTAAACTCTATTCCATAATGACATCCTATGTTATTCCACCATAGCTTAGCACATCCAATTAAACAAGATACTGCTAAAACCACCTTTTTTTTTGCCAGGTACTTCATGTAAGCAGAATTCTCTTCCATGGACTTGACAAATGTCCACAATGACAGACGTTTTGAACTGTCAAACTTTCTCTCAGGTAAATGCCAATTAACATAAAACTATAGTTAATAAATGGATTGGCAACTCATTGAGGCAGTTGATAATACTCTGCTCTATCATTTTCTTCTAATGGAATGAAAAATGGAACCTTACGTTCAAAGTTTATTGATTTGTGAACTGACGTAACATTGTCAGCAAATTTAAGGGTTGTTGTCATTCCCCTTTTCTCCCAAGGCTCTTTAGTAGATTCATTAACACTTCTGCTTCTTTCATCACATCCTGCAACCTATCTTTTACTTTCTCTAAGTCTGGAGTCATTATGGCAGAATTGCCATATTACTAGCAGACATGTTTAGTGGTCTGCAAAAATTTTGAAACTTGAGCAATGCTCAAAGGTACTGCTATACAACAATACTAAAGCTATACTATCCTGCAAATAAATTTGCTTATCGAAAAGTTTATCTATTGTGTGTGTGTGTGTCTGGACACTTCTAATCTTTACATACATACAATAAAGATCTTAACTATCAGCAATAAATGTGCTGAAATTTCAGTACCTTTGATTCATACACAAAAGTCAATTTTCTTGCTCAACAAAAATATTTTGGCTTAAGCTGCCATTAAATCTATGAATAGTACATATAACTAATGAGCTCAAAAAATTGTTAACTTTGACAATCACATTAATTAATATACAATTTTACACACATATATATATATATACAGTCCCTGTGTTTGGTGCACCACTTTCTTTACTGTCTATGTAACACTCCTAAGATTATTAACTTTTCAAGTTGGACCTTTTGTCTGATCCAAATTTATTCTAAATTCTGGATAGCTTTGTCGGGCGCCAGGCAATATTAACTTGCCAAATAAAGTTGAAATAAGGTTCATTAGGTATGTCTTATTTATCGAGTAAGAATTCGAAAAGGATTGTCAAGTCTAATTAAAGTTTAAATCTAATCAAAAAAATCAATTTACGTTGCTCAAGAGAAAAATAGCAAAAATTCAAGTTTCTAAAATAAACAGTACATAAGACTCGCCCTCAATTGAATGAATACAAAAGTTGGAGTACTAACAGCTCACATCTACCTAAATCTACTAACAACTCCTATCTATACAGCACATACTGATCCAACATATTTCAGCTCTTCCTAACAATCTACTAACAAATTTCATCTCAACTTCCACTAACAGCACTCTCTCCACCAACTGTATGACCTAACATCACTTATTTATAACATGCTGCATACAAATCAGGCATGTGTCGGAAAATATTTACATAATCTGACAATCACACTAGCTATGATGCAAGAGGGGTCGTGTCCTACACGTGTGTGCATTAACAGCTGACAATCAAAAGGTCCGAGTTGTGCATGTACAACTCCTACAGCTCTCAAATGAGAATTGCGATCAGTCCAAATGAAATAATCCCCAAAATGATAACCAGTTTTGCTTTACTTACGTTATATTTAAGGAAAAGTAAAAGAGAATAGGTGGACCATCACACAGCTGGTGGATAATCCTTATCAGAGACCATTGTAAATACCTGAACCCTTGTTTTTAGGGCGTCGCTAATCTTATTGAAGGATTGTCTCAAGCCGATCAATTTCTCTTTTGATTCTGGTTCTTAAAAAAAATCCACTTGTGAAGGTGGTGTGTAAAGGTCCTGTGCTTGCAATTAGGTGGCTGTCTGATATCGTTGGCCCTACTTTTCTCAATAGTAAGATTTTTAAAAAAGCTATGTATAATCATTTTCTTTTCACAGGTATATGGAATGTGAGGAGTTCTTAGTGATTATTCTTCAAGTCTTCACACAGGAATTCCAGCATTTATAGCCTTGGCTTAAAAGAGACCAGATGGGGGAAAAACCGAAATGAAAACTAAGGTTTGAATATAAAAAAGTAAATAGTAACTTGACAAAGGGAGTGTATCTGATATAGATATATGGGAAAAACACTAAAGTCTTATGGAGTCACCTGAATCCTTGGCTCCAGTCAATGAGCCATGACCTACAGGTATTTATCAAAATAATGGAAACACATTGTTTGGAGAGCATTTTATTAAACTGTAGGCCCACCTCATGCATTCAGAACAGATGCAATTTGATGGAATAGACTTATACTAGTCATGCACATACAGTAATGGAATGTGGGATCATTCTTCCTGTGAAATATGATCCAACTGTGCCAGTGAGGCTGGAGGTGGAAAGTGTGATATGACCTTGTGCTCCTAATATTCCCACATATCTTCAATAATACTGAGATCTGGAGATTGAGGTGGCCATGGTAGCTGTTGTACCTCATCCTCTGCAAACCACAACTTGACATGTTTCACACAATGCATGGGTGCATTATCCACTTGAAACCAGAGACAGTCGTTAAAGAACAATGCTCACAACATTGGGTGCAGGTGGTCTCCGAGAGAGAATGAAATCGTACATTGCGGATGTGACATGACCCTGCATGAATGGTCCTACAGTGCCATGATATGTCACCCCACAGCATCAGGGATCCACCTCCATGCTTCACAGTTGGGTGGTAAGCTTCTGCAGGTTTTCACCAGACGTACTCTCTACCAGTGGTGGGAAACAATGTGTACATGACATTTTCAGTCTTTTAGTATCACAGTTTTATATGCTTTGCACCATCTTCCACGTTTTGTTGCATTGCTGTTGGTAATCAGATGTTTGTGGATTGCAGCATGGCCATAAAAATCGGCACAATGAAGTTCCCAACGAACTGTTATGGTGGAAATGGGATCATTCTGACTGGTGTTAAACTTTGCTGCTGTTTGCAGTGCTGTGGTCTTGTGCTTCCATTGTGCAATCCGTGCCAACGTTCACCTATCCCTATCTGACAACTTCGTATGGTATCCACAATTTTCATATTTGGGGACAACACCCTGACCTTTTTGATAAGATAGTCATATTGTCCGATACATCATCTTATGTTACACCTACTATACTGCTCACAAAAATTAGGGGATATATTATCGCTTCATATTCATTTTTAAATACCCCCTAATTTTTGTGAGCAGTTTATTTCGCCTTTCTGGAGCTCCTGAAAGACGGCACCATTGATCATGCCATTTTGGAGGTCACCGAGATCTGACATTGTCGACAATTGCACCAATAGCTGTTTTACCTGTGCCTGTGGCATTGCTACATGGTAGCCAACATCGTACTTCTCCCCTTTATGTACCTCGCATCGTGGGTGATGTCGTCCCTCTGATATGGATACAGCACATTGTGTGTATTCCAGTTGCCGTCGATGTTTCCACTAATTTGATAAACTCCTCTATAATGCCGTATTTTAAGTTTAGTTTAATTTTATAATTAAGTTGTGCATCTAAGTTTGCAAGCTTGAATTCTGTAGTAAAACTAAAATATTTCTTATTAATGTTTTTATACAGGCAGTACGATCAAAGTATTCCAGCAGCAAATTAATGAAAATCAGTACTATTCCAGAGCTGAAATCCCCAATGGTAACAAAGTTTGCTGTTGACTGCAATCAAGACTCTTGAATAATTACATTTTTGTATGAAATGACAAATGATTGAATGTAGCAAAATTACTGTGATAGGATACAGTGTAATGTGCAGCTTAAATCTCATTATGTACATTCTTCGTTTTAATCATGGTGGACTTGTCAAGACAAGCACTCGATGTGTAAATTTTAACTATTATTCATTGCGGTCATATTTTATGCTTTTAAATTACTTTGCAGGTCTTTTGGTTTTTAATTCTAAATTTTAAGTCTCAAAGTTTTGGCTAAAATCTAAATCGTTTTTAAAATAAGACTATACTATGTATGTCAAACAGCATAAATCATGTAATAAACATAAAAATGCGGCTGAAAGTAGAAAAAACTTGTATTTTTTTGTTAGTCTCTAGATTCTTGTCTGAAATTATGCTGAAACTATTGGATTTCTATGCAGTTTTTAATCATGTATATAGGCTAATTGTACATATGTTTTTTAATGTCATGGAAATTGTAATACAATTGAAATGTAACTTCTGTGAACGTTTCAAAATTAATTTCAAAAGCAAAGTTTGCATATGGATAGAAATAAACTTTTAAAATATACTGTGTTTTGAAAATTATAATTACCATGGTTCCGTGATGTGTATTTAATCTTAAACGATTTTTCATTTTAATAAACATACATTAGCTTTTTGGAGTATCCTCTTTTATTACATTCTCCCTATACCGATAAAATTCAACTAAGACTATAATTTTTTATCAGTTCACATTTATTAGTGCAAGACTTGTAATCAGGTCCGGATCTAGGGATGGGGGCTCATGCTCAGCCCCTTCAGAATGCTAATAAGGAAACGTGTATTTTGTGCAATTTTAGCGAGTTTTTTAATAGACATGTAAAACGCTGGAGGAAATGTTATACTGCATTGAAAATAGTCTCTTGTGTCCCTTTTGTTTCTTGGACCCATCCTTATCGCCCCCCCCCCCCCCCGATCCGGGCCTGCTTGTAATAATGGTCAATTTTAAAACTCTTATGATTAAATTCAAGGAATTGAACACTTATTTTATCAGCAAACTATAGTGATAACCACATGCACGGACCCAGGAATTAGTTTCTGGCTATTCGCCTGAACGAACTAACGCTCACCCAGACATGTCAAAGGACGGAATGATAAGTTATTCTTCCCAATAGCAAAACCAGAACTGTATAAGGGAAGGTGAGATGATTCGTAGAACGTTTATTCAAGGGAGTGGTTTCATACCAGCCCTTTGAGAATGCAAGTTCGTGTAGTGGAGACAAAAATTATTAAACTAATGCAGACCACTCGTGCAGCTGCATGGGGGGGGGGGGGTTGTTATATTTCACACTTATTTTAAGAAAAGTTCAAAGGCGAAATTTTAATGGAAACCCCAAAAATAAATATTCACGTCGGACAATTATTTCGAACGCAGCATATTGTTAAACGATAATAGGGAGAGAGAAAATCAAAGGATGGGTTGGGTTTTGCCTCTGATCGGGATTTTTTTCCTAATGTGTTAAACGGCCAGATCACAAGGACCCCCCGAACCCTGGGGGGGGGGGGGGCTGCTGGGCAGTTGGGCGGCAAATGGTAGCTTCCCGTCAAGGCCATCCAGCGTGTTCTTTAACGTGCACAGGGCATGGCTCTCCCGCACAGCTTAGCCTCCTGTCAATGGATAGTAGCCATTGATGTCTCCGATGGCAGACAAGTGTGTTTTACAGGGAAATCGTGACGCTGGTCTAAGTGGAACTCAACCTGGGAATTGCACATTATGAGCCACCTCTGTCACAGGAGGAAACTTGTGGATATAATTTGTACGGAGTTTTATCTGCTACTTCAGTAGTACTTTCATTTGAAATATAAATTCCTTACACTTGGTAATCGTTTAATATTTAAAGAATTGGTGATTTATTGAAGAAATTGACAGTTATCGAATTATTGCATATTTGTTAAGTTCTGAATTAATATGAAAATATAAATGTTACAAATAGTTGTTGCAGCAAAATTTTTTTTACACCAAAGCATGCAATTTCATGATCAGAGAAAAGGAACCATTTGCTACTAATGATTTATATGGCAGCCATTTGTCCGCTCTAGAAAACAACAGATGAATAAGTGATTCGTAGCAAACTTTCTAGGAAGTCTTTTTACAAGCTTTATGCAGAAATCTTGTAAAGAGGCAGTTCAAGTTTAGCAGGGATGCATCTTGATAAGTAGATGGGCCATAACCCACTGCCCTCCACCTATAACAATCGGTACCAACAAGACGACCTCGATCAGCATTGTTGGAAAAAATTTTGATAAACAGTTACTTTATATGCAATTTTTAGATAGATATATTTTTTAGTGTTTACCGTAAAGGAGACCATAAATATGATTGCGTACTACAACTTTAACTATTTCCTTACCTTGAGCAAGCTCCACATCAAGCTTGAAAACTTCGGCTCTTAAGTTGGCTACGAATCATCCATCCATCTCCAGTTTTCTAGCGACGCACACCCTGACCACCGGACAGACTCCTGTTCTTATACGCGTGCTTTGATATTTATGCCATTGTAACAAAAAAGAGGGGGGACACATATTTTGGTGTCAAAAATGGTTTCTAATAATTATAATTATTTTCCTCCATCTATAATTTTTTTTTAAATTGCACGGTCCGGTTGGACCTGCGTAGCCCATGGCTGCCATTCAGGTAACATTACAAGAGACAGGACTGGCAACGGACACCATGAACATGTACAAAATCTTAAGCCAAGTGTCTCTGCCTCAGTGAGGCAGAGAGAGAGACGTGTTGGATTAACGTAAACAAACATTTCACCACGCTCTTATATTTACATGAATTGTGTACTAACTACTGAAAAGTACTATAAAAGGAGCAATTCGATATTTCATAGATTAGTAATTTACGAATATTGTGAAATGCTTTTAAATTTAAATTGTTAAAGCAGAGAGGCCTGAAAATAAATAAAGCATTTTGAAATACCGTTCTGTACCAGTATAATATCAGATGTAGTTCACGATTTTTTTCATAAATGAAACTAATAATATTTATATATGAAAAGAAGGCGATTTATAGATTCAAACAGCATGGAATGTATAGAATATTTCCGTGAATTTTGTTTCTAAAAGAAATATTGAACTTCGACATCAATTTTATGAGACTTCTGCTTTGCATTTTTATTTGAAAAAATAACACAAATTATTTTTTTTTCTCAAACGAAACGCTTGAAATACGGATTTTATAATTTTGCATGTGATAAACGAAGTGTAAAAATTTTCTCTTCATATTTGATAAAAAATTTAATGATTTGAATCTAAGGCTTCTCAATTGTGGTTGAAACTCCACTGTTTCTCTTTAAACAGTAGCTAGTACTATCTCTTTTTTTCCCTGAAATTGAAAAATGTTATTATAAGCTGTCTTTATAACAAATAAATTACGAAAAATGTATTGCATAGAATGTAAATTAGCATTAATTGACTCTGACCTAATGCATTCTGTGTCTGCATTTATTAACCCTAACAAAGATAATTTTTTTTTCTTTAAGAAGCAACTTTTGAGCCCAATTATGAAACATTAATGAATGAAATAGTCCATATTACATATCAAAAGAAAAAGCATTTAATTCTGAAAAAAATGGTAGGGAACCCTAAAAAAGCATGTTGCAGGTTCTTATATAGGGATTTTTGGAAACTGATTAATCAGCTTCTGTCACTTTAAAGACATATTAAAAATTGAGGTTTTCTCGCCTTTCTCACGGTATGTGTGTGCAATTGCAAAAATTGCTTAACAGTTCTTCCAGGAGAAAACTATATTCTCACCAACAACGATTTCATACCTAATTAAGAAATTCAGGTTAATATCCTACATAGGCTTCAATGCATGTTGGTGCTCATATCACTAGATAATCATATCAGTAATAGGGAATTGGCTGTGGAAGTTGACAATTATGCTTATAATATGAAAAGGAAACATTACAAAAGAAAATGCTAAAATTAGACTTCAACGTTTAGATACACAAATGACATAAAAAGTAAAAGGCATATATTAGAGCAAACATGGTACAATGCGCAAGGTGGAGTACTGAATGAGTCGACAGTTGGTATTGTTGCTGTAAATATTCTCTTAGGAACTCTCAATACCTCCAGATTTGATTGCGAACTTTTAACATACATTGTACTGTACCTAATAAACTGGCAGCCGAGTTATATAGTGAGGTCACAGTGGAAGAGTGGATTAGCTAAACAATCACAACATACAGAAGATATCTATATTGGCAACCTGTTTTAGATATGTTATGGATATTGTGTTGTAAAACCACATTGTGTTATCCAATAAATATAGTAATTTTAATTAAAAACAAATATTTCGTATAATCTTTTAGCACAGGGTAGAGTATTAAATGTTTCACTGATTATGCGCCCAATATTTCTGATAATTTAAGGTTTCATACATTTCTTCCTGCTCTTAAAAACTTCAAAATTGCAACAAATATACAACTCGAATGATGCAGCATTTTCTAAAATAATCATCATCCTTCTCAAGCAGCCATGGGCTACGCAGGTCCAACCAGACCGTGCAATTTTTAAAAAAATTATAGAGGGAATAATTGTAATTGTTTTTAGGAAGAACGCAGATTCTATTACAACGATTTGTGATTCCAAAATATGTGTCGCCACTCCTTTTTTTTACAATGGCATAAATATCAAAGCAAGCAACTTTAGGAAGAACTAAAAATTTTAAGTTTAGGAAGAACTTTAAATTGCACGGTCTGGTTGGACCTGCCATTGAGGTAGTAATACTAGAGACAGGTCTCCGATTCCCGTAGCATTGACCGCCATGATCACAGACTACTGTGTCTGCCGACTGCTTAGTTAGGCAAGAATACCCATGATGCCTTGCGAATTGGCTGCAAACAACGATGAAGGTTATTTAAAATTGCTTAACAAATGATTTAAATAAGGCAGAACTTTGCTGTTTTTTGTTTTTTATTTCAATGAGGTTATTCCAGTGTAGTAATTAAAACAAAATAGATTTAATTAATACACACTTATTGATTTATATCGGATGAAAAGCGAAGACGCTGGAAACTGCTTCTTTTTCAAATCGAGGTTTTGTATCAAAATTTAAAAAAAATTCGATATGCTCTTAATATGTGAGTAAAGCTGAACTAAATTGACTATAAACTTATTAGACTTTAATTTGAGCCCATTTGAAATAGGTACAATGGTAAACATATTTTAAAATTGAATACATGATCAAATCTTTCAGCTTAAACGAAAGCCCTCAAAATTTATAGATCTTAAGAGTGCAAATCCGTGCCCCATTTAAAAAAATATGAAAAGTCACATTTATTTTCTTCTTTCATGAAAAAACATTAATTTTTGTTAAAAATTGAAAGAAACAATCAGGTAGTGTAAACTTTTTTTTAATTCAGCTGAGACAGGATATCAAATCTCCTCCCAATAACTGACACAATTTAATTACATGCTATAAAAAAACCCAAATATTATAAACTTGTTATTCCGCTGAAGCATAAAGAAATTCATGCCCACCCTTACACAAACACACAAATGGCATAATTGAAATTTGATGCTACGAAAAAACAAATATTGTAAACTTTTATATCAGCTAAAGCAGAAGGAAATGCAAGGTCACACACACACACACACCCAAATGACATAATTCAAATTGCATGCAATATATATATATAAAAAATGAGTTACACTTTCTCTCATTTCAACTAAGGCAGAAGGAAAGGCAAGCTCCCCTCCCCAAACACACAAATGACATGATTGAAATTTCATGCAACAAAATACAAATATTGTAAACTTTTATATCAGTTAATGTAGAAGGAAACCAAGGTCACACACACACAAATGACATATTTGAAAGTTCATGCTATAAAAAAAGAAAAAAAAAATGCTAACTATTTTCATTTCAGCTGAGGCAGTAGGAAATTCATATCACACACATAATATAAGAAATGAAGTTACTGCAAAGTATATTTTTGTCACTGTTTTATGCAAATTTAGATGTTTGCTCCAATATATGCCTTTTAATTTTTATGTCATTTGTGTATCTAAACGTTGAAGTCTAATTTTAGCATATTCTTTTGCAATGTTACTGATATGACTATCTAGTGATATGAGCACCAACATGCATTGAAGCCTATGTAGGACATTAACCTGAATTTCTTAATTAGGTATGAAATGGTTGTTGGTGAGAATATAAAGTTTTCTCCTGGAAGACACTGTTAAGCAATTTTTGCAATTGCACACACATACTGTGAGAAAGGAGAGAAAACCTCAATTTTTAATATGTCTTTAAAGTGACAGAAGCTGATTAATCAGTTTCCAAAAATCCCTATATAAGAACCTGCAACAGGCTTTTTTAGGGTTCCCTACCATTTTTTCCAGAATTAAATGCTTTTTCTTTTGATATGTAATATGGACTATTTCATTCATTAATGTTTCATAATTGGGCTCAAAAGTTGCTTCTTAAAGAAAAAAAAATTATCTTTGTTAGGGTTAATAAATGCAGACACAGAAGACTGCATTAGGTCAGAGTCAATTAATGCTAATTTACATTCTATGCAATACATTTTTCGTAATTTATTTGTTATAAAGACAGCTTATAATAACATTTTTCAATTTCAGTGAAAAAAGAGATAGTACTAGCTACTGTTTAAAGAGAAACAGTGGAGTTTCAACCACAATTGACAAGCCTTAGATTCAAATCATTAAATTTTTTATGAAATATGAAGAGAAAATTTTTACACTTCGTTTATCACATGCAAAATTATAAAATCCGTATTTCTAGCGTTTCGTTTGAGAAAAAAAACATTTTTGTTATTTTTCCAAAATAAAAATGCAAAGCAGAAGTCTCATAAAATTGATGTCCAAGTTCAATATTTCTTTTAGAAACAAAATTCACGAAAATATTCTATAAATTCCATGCTGTTTGAATCTATAAATCGCCTTCTTTTCATATGTAAATATTATTAGTTTCATTTATGAAAAAATCGTGAACTACATCTGATATTATACTAGGACAGAACGGTATTTTAAAATGCCTTATTTATTTTTAGGACTCTCTGCTTTAACAATTTAAATTTAAAAGCATTTCACAATATTCGTAAATTACTAATCTATGAAATATCGAATTGCTGTTTTTATAGTACTTTTCAGTAGTTAGTACACAATTCATGTAAATATAAGAGCATGGTGAAATGTTTGTTTACGTTGATCAAACACGCCTCTCTCTTTCTGCCTCACTGAGGAATAGGTTTAAGATTTTGTACATGTTCATGGCGTCCGTTGCCAGTCCTGTCTCTTGTAATATTTCCTCAATGGGTGGGTAACCATATTATAGCGGACCATGACTTGATTACCCGATTCTACTAACTAAACCAATAGTTTGTTGTACCTTGATATTTAGCGAAAATCTTCATTTGACTGTGCCAGATGCAAAGGGTGCAACAGGCCTTAAACTTCCCTAGCACTGTGCATGATCTGATTTAAACTCTGTTGCCAACTTTTTGTTTTGCTAAGAAAGAATATGTATGAACAGTTTAAAACGAACATTAAATATGAAAATGCAAAATATGTTGAAAACTAGGTATAAAACAGAATATTAATATTTTTCAAACAAACTATTATCAGCAAAAATTAGTTCAATCGGCTAAGTGGGTTTTTTTTTACTTGCAACTCGGAGGTCTCGTGTTTGATAGCGGCTATTATATTTTTTTTCTTTAGGCATTTACAATCAATTAATGTAAATTACAACCCATAGAAATATAACTAGGTTAAGTTATGACACTCTCATAGGCCCCATGGTTTTCCGAGTATGCAGCGCTGCTATGTTCACCAAGTAGTAACATAGTCGATAATGCGCATGAGAACCTTAGGCTGTTCCCCTTCCGACTCCATGAATATAATGTAAAGCAATGGATTCACAGCGGCTTTGCAGTTTCTTTTTACAAGATAAATGTTTTCTGTCTTCAAATTCTTCGTTAAAATAACTTGGTAAGTTATTCTATTTTGAACATTTGCAAATATTTACATGTTAAAGGGAGAGAAAAGAAGTAAAGGCAAAATTGGGAGAGAAAAAAAAACTTTTGCACCCTTGGGATCGAATCGGGGAATTTACGTGAGGAGCTGAAAAACATACCACAACATCATCAATTACTTATTGATAACTTAAAATGGTATAATAAGATTATAATATAGGACAAATTTCAATGTAAATATTCTCATATTTTGTTTGATGATGTAATAAGATTGATTTTCCATGTAAACTAAAAAGCTTTATAAAGCAACTAATGATAGCATTGTTTTGTTTCTTGCCATTTAAGCGCTTCACGGTAACTAACCCACATCATCAGGCTTAATGCAGCTATGAGGAAGTTCGCTATATGAAATGAATCCGTTTGGTGTGATTACATTATTAGTAAATTATAGATTATTAGTAGATTAGTAATATTATGAACTGTTCCATATTCTTTTAATCTCTCACAACGAACATATTTAAAAACATTACCGCGAAGTTTATCCTTGCCTACGTGAATCTCAAAAACTTCAACTGAACAAAAGCTTAAGCTACTACTGTTATCGACCAAGGCAGAGCATGATCTTATTAGTTTTCCCTGGTACCGATAGGAGAAGACTCTCGCTAGTCGTTAGTGTCGTATATTAACGTAGTTATACACTGAAGGGGCAAGCTCTGTTAATAAGTGTTATTCTTGTTCTTCAGATGGTTAAAGATTAATGCAGCGGACTTAAGTGAGTTTGACAAAGGTCAAATTATAGTGGCCAGACGGCTGAATCAGAGCATTTCTGAGACTGCAAGGCTGGAATGCTCACGGTCAGCCATGGTTAGTACCTTCAAAAAGTGATAAGAAGAGGGAAAAACCACGAACCACTGGCAAGGTGTGGGCCAACCACAGCTCATTGATGTTAGAGTTGAGTGAAGGCTATCCTGTATGGTATAAGCCAACAGAAGGGATACTGTGGCGCAACTCACCCGTAATTTGAATGCTGGTGACAGGAGTAATGTGTCACAATGCACAGTACATTGAATTCTGCTGAAAATGGAGCTGCAGGCCGCTCCAAGTCCCCATGCTAACCTCGGTTCACTGTCAAAATCACCTACAATGGGCACACGAGCATCAAAACTGGACCTTGAATGATTGGAAGAAGGTCATTGGTCCGATAAATCTCATTCTCTGTTGAACCATGTGGAAGGCCAGGTACATATGCATTGTTTACCTGGGGAAGTGTTGGTATCAGGATGCACTGTGGGATGAAAACAATCCAGTGAAGGAAGTGTAATGCTTTGGGCAATGTTATGCTGGGAAACCCTGGGTCCAGTCATTCATGTGTTGGAAACTATGACATGTACCACCTACCTAAACATTATTGCAGACCAGGTACATCCTTTCATGGCAATGGTATATCCCTCTAGTAGTGCCTTCTTTCAGCACGATAATACGCCATGTCACACTGCCTGGATTGTTTGAGAATGGTTTGAGAAACATGAGGAAGACTTCCAGGTATTGCCCTGGCTTCCGAATTCTCCAGACATCAATCCAATCGAGCATCTGTGGTTTGTATTGCAGTAGCATATCCGATAAGCGGCGGCTCAACCACATAACTTACAAGAGTTAAAGGATCTGCTGGTAATGTGTTGGTGCCAGATACAACATGACAATTTTAGAATTCTTGTAGTGTCCATGCCTCACCGTATAAGAGCTGTTTTGGTGGCACATGGAGGACTAACATCATATTAAGCTGATGGTCATAATGTTTTTGCTCTTCAGTGTATTTATCTATGATTATAATCAAAGTGGACAACTGTTCAAATGATAATTTACTAGAAGTAATTCAGTTTAAAATAATAAATATAAATTTATAATCGGAACGGAGTAAAAAAAACAGTAAATTTGCATATTACATATTTGCTTAATGAATAATTTTTTAAAGTACCACTAGAAAAGAGAAAATACGTATATATATATATAGGTAATGATTTAAGAGCAGAAGCAAAAAGAAATCTGAATTGAAATAGAAAGGACAAGAGTGCTTTTCCTAATTTATTTTCATTTATTTTCTTACTTTTGCTTTTAAAAAATGCTGGAAAGAAAAAAGAATATATGCATTATGAACATTTTTCTATCCGATTTGGCTCAATTCAATATCATATATCTCTTCAAAAATTTATCCTTCATCTGAGCCCTGTCTGTGTTAGTCAAAGTGCCTGACCAAAAATTTTTTCATGAGCCGCCACTAATTTCAAATAGTAACTTGAACAGGTTAAAACAAAAGTAATAGCCGTTATATTATACTAAAATGTGTAATTTTTTTAAGAGTGAACTACGTTGTTAAATATTTCAGCTTCCTTAACTCTTAATATGCTGAGCGAAATTTCCCCATAGCCCTTTGTAAATGCTGTTAACTAGAATAGAAGTGAAAAATATATTAAACATATTAAATCCACTTTTCATGAATTTTTTAAAGACCACAGAGGGAAAAATGGTGATACATTCCAGTATGTTGTAAAGCAAGTTACTTATGTAAAGTTATTGCAGCATTATCTAGAAAAGAATATCCAGTATAAGATTTTTCGTCTAATGGTATTTAAAAAATTTGTGAAAAATGAATTTAATATATTTTATATATTTTTCACCTCCATTCCAGTTAACAAAATTTTGAAAGTGATGTAGGGAAATTTCGTTCAGAAATGTGCTATATGATAAATAAATAAATAAATACCTCCCTAAAGCAGCAGCTTGCCAGAGATGTCTGATAGGAGCCTGCCAATTTATATGCCATAATAAAATAGTAGACTGTTTGTGAGGAAGGCAGGACCTGAGCAGAAAGACAACACAAACATCTATGACTTTCCCGGAACTCGAACACAGGTCCATTAGATCAGTCATGGAGGTAGGAAGATAAGGAGACGCACTAACGCGCTTTCCCTGTTAAAGGAAAATGATGCTTAGGCAGCAGGGCAGTAGCCATATTGTTACATTCAAAACAAACCGTCTGCCACTGCAATCAAGCCTACTTTTCACGTGTTATACTCAGTTTTGCTGTGCGTTATATACGGGAAGATTATTTTTCACCACTAAGAAAAAGCCCATTTAAGCTATTTGGAATTTATATTGTTTTTTTTTTTTTCAGTGCAATGAATATTTCAATGCAGAATTACTGTATAGCAGAACTATTTATGTATTTCGTTGAATACGACAATAACAAACAATTACCAGATTTTGAAAGTTTATTTATACTGCACTGATAATAGCAGAAAACATTTTATGGATAAAACACTAAACATTATATGCAATAGCAGCATTTAAACTGCAATAAAATCACATTTGTAAGATTCAGAAAATAGATGTTTTACGTTAAAAAAATTCTCATTCCACAAAAATAAAGCAAAATTTTCTTAACAAAACTAAAAAAAGCCAATAGTATAAGAAGTAAAAAAAAAGAACTAAATATATATATATTTTACAAGAAAAAAACGCCCTAGATGGTGGCTCGAACCCACCAGCTCTATGTTTGTACCCTCTGCTTCCCATCTCTCCCCCATCTCATGCTCATTCTCCTCCCTGAACCAGAGTTAAAAATCAATACAAAATACACAATTATTACAATCTCTCAAAAAAACTCATAAGGATTGAAATACATCCTTCCTCAGCCACAAAGGAAAATTTCAAAATAATATCTAAAAAAACTATATGAAAAAAAAAAGAAACAAAAAATTATACTAAGCAAAAATAATAAAAAATTAAGAAAAAGAAAAAAAATATATATCCACAGGGTGAAGGGAATATGATATCGATTTAAAAAAAAAGGCAACGTTCCACACAGTGGCTTGAACTCAACATCTCAGTGCCTGACTCCTCAGTCTCTCATACCTATCTTCATGTACGCCTGACCTACCCCTCAACCAAAGTAAAAATAAAATAACTACAAGCAAATTCAGTATTCACCTTAAAAGGGACAATTAGAACCCTATCAGAAGAATTAACGAAAAGGAGAAAAGCATTACACTCTCTTCTCCTCTTTTAACTAAAATTATTTAAACAATTTGAAAAATTTTCACCCTAACTAATAATCGCTGTCACTCACCTATGACAATTTACACCATATATATTAAATTAATCTAAAAAGAAATTCAAAAATATGACTCCAATCCAAGAAAAAAAAGGTAGTATTTAAACAAAACCCTAAAATGCTATCCAAATTTAAAAAAAAGAGAAAGATTATATTTCTCACCTTATGAAAATACTTTATTGTAATTTACTTTTTCTTTCTTACACTGAACTTATTAAATCATGAAAAGAGAGGAATTTAAACACTGAAATATTTAAACAAAATAATATCTAATACTTCCACCTAAAATAAAATAAAAAACAAAAAAGAAACTCCTTGATATTTTAATCACCTCTATTTAAAAGTATGTAAATTCATCATCCATTAAATAGAATACACACTAATATTCAATCACAGCCAACAAAATTTTTTAACTGAGAAAGCCTGCAGAAGGAATTCTCAAATAAGTGTAACGTAAAATCAATGAATCAATCAATCAATATAAGAAGTACATCTTCACATTTATCACTGAGTACAATCCGAAGAAAATAAAAAAAAAAAATCTGGTGAAGAATCGAGGTTTGTAACTCGAAATAAAACCGATTTCATAGCGGCGTAATTTCAACACGAAGTTGCTTGTATCATTATATAATTATTTAAACTTTTATAAAAATGACAGACTTACCGATGAAAGGTAATTCCTGGTATCTTTTTTGAAGGGCGATTCGTGCAGCCGTAAGCTGAACAGGCTGCCGTAATACAAATGTCGAAAAAAATAAAATTTTTATATCGCAACACTTCGTTACTCACCTATACTACTGATCAATGTTTTGAATAGAACAACTTGGCTGCCGCGCAGTCGCCGAAGCATCATTTTCAAGTGCTTAGGGCTCCTCCTCTTATCTTGCTGCCTCCATGAGATCAGTAGCCAAGCACGCTAACCACTCCGCCACGGTACGGCTTAAATGTCTTTAATATTATATCGAAACACTGTATTGTGAAACATTAAAAAGTGGAGGAAATTGATGTATGTTCGAGTTTTCATTCAGTGTTTCTCCTTATCCCTACTAGAGGTCCTATATAGTTAGAGGCTGGCCTTTTCTTCTTCTTAAACATCCTTCTTTCTAAGCCTGACTTATTTGTAAAGGGGGCCTCTGGCCTTCTTCTTCTTTCACATCCATCGCATTTCTGCTCCTATTTGTAAAGCGGGCCTCGGGCCGCTTATCATCAGGACCACAAGCAAAATTCATCGGTGGTGGCTAAGGTAGATAGAGCAAATTTGGAATTTTGATATAATATAAGGTGGCAAAGGCCGAAAATCGATGCTGGTCTTAAAAAGCTCCAGAGATGGTAAATGTCGTAAATAGTCGTGGGAGGAGAGTGGAAATCGGGGGAATTTGGAATAATTTGGAGGAATAATCAATTTAGAGGCCAGAATAAATAATTTGGAGAAGGGAGGAAATAGTTTGCAGAAGTGGGGGGGGAGGGAAAAATCAGAAATCAGAAGAGTCAAAAGAGCGAGACGGTGGATATTGAGTGCCGAAGACCCAGCCAATGAGAATGAAGGAATTTTGGCATTGGCTGAGAGCGGGAGCATGGGCTGTGTTAGGTTTGGGCGCAAACGGAGTTGAGGGGAGAAGGGAGGCTTCAGCCAATGAGAGCAAAGGAATTTTGGCATTGGCTGAGAGCAGGAAAATGTGAAGGAGTATGAATTTTGATCGCAAGTAAAGCAATAATATGGGAAATGGCCAAAAGAGAAAAAATATGAGAAAATATTAAATCAAATGAAGAGGGAACTATCTAAAAAGAGGGAAGAGTTGTTTCACTAACTGGAGGAAGTCCCAGACAGTGAAACAATCGCTCTGGGGGCATTTGCCTAAAGCAGAGAGGTAAAGGTCTCATTACTTCGGCAAGATAAAACCGTCATTAGATAGAGTGCGTTTAAGCAATTTTAATGGAGAGGGAATTTCCCACTCGGAAGAGGCTAAATTAGGGTTTGTTAAGTATTTGACGAAGTCGAGAATGTCCTCAAATGTCTCAACAAACTCGTGGGGGTCAGAGAGAAGAGCAGGGGAGGGGGAGGGGGAGTGATCAATGATAAAATTTTCTATATTACCAATGAGTGAAGAAGGCAACTCAGGAGCTGGCTGTTTTTTCTTCTGATGCAGAGGAGTTTCAGTCTCTGTTGCAGTAGGAGAGTCAGTCGGCGAGGGAGTGAATTTTCTTTTTTGGTTATGAGGTGTGGAGGGTGCCTTTTCAACAGTTGTAGGAGGTACATTTGCAGGGGCCTGGGCTTCTTCACTTTGTTTGTCATCGGGTGCCAGCTGTAGCAGTGGGGAGGAGGTCGAATTTGGATCCAGGATATTGTCCGAAATTGGTGCAGGAGGCAACTGAAGACGTTTGTGCTTACTGGCGAAGACCTCACAGTCCTTAATGATGTGGCCTGGGCGCTTGCACCACTTGCACAGACGAGTCATTCCAGTGTAGTTTATGGTGGCCGAAAAGGTGGAGATCAGGATGAAATTTGGAACCGACTTCTTCATTTCCATGTGGACGACCCTAGTACCTGTCCGGATCGATTCCAAACCCGGGAGATTCAGGAATTCGTCAGTTATACTTTGCACAGTTCCAAATGGCTTTAGGGCGTCCACGATTTCGTTGTTTGTGATGAAGAAAGGCAGTTTGGAGATAGATAATTTTTTCTGGGGGAATCCGAGGCGTTTAAATGAGATGATCTGGTCTGTGGGAATGTTCAGTGACGGGTCCGCGGCAAAATCGTCAGCGGCTTCTTCGGAAGAAAAGGTAACAATAGTTATTTCCTTTGATATGCTTTGAGCAACTTCCATTACGGCTGGCTTCTTGGAGTTGGCGAGAATGGTCACAAATGACTCGTAGCTGAGGTTCTTATGTTGGAACTTGTCGCATCTAGTAAGCCTGGAGTCCTTTTTGATATCCATTTGCTGAGATCACAAAACTAACACGTGGGAAACAGAGAGCACTAGAGAACACGTCTTACAAGCTTGAAGTCCGAGGTTGGAATCCGGCCTCTGGCCATCTCGGTGATTCACTGCCATTGGTTGATTGAGTCACGTGGACGCCATGTAGTTGTCAATGGAATTTTCAAGTCATAAGAACGCCATGTTTTGTCGTACCGTGAGACGAAAGCCTATGAGTTAGTGTATGTGTCACCGGCAAAGTTTGAAATCCGGCATTCTATAGAGTGCCTAGGCATTGTATGTAATGCCTAAAACTAGCCAGCAATGTATGAAACGATTCATATTTCACACATTTCCTAGGCATTCTATAGAATGCCAAAAGGCAAATCGGCAAAGTATAAAATACTTCCTGCAGTGATGTTTAATGTCGCAATGCGAGTCACGTGACTCTCGACGCTCGACTCAAACAGAGAACCAGAGCACTCAGTCCAATACGAATTGACCAGTAAATGTTCCCCTGGGTCCCCTATAGGCTAACCCTGATTGCCAGATCCGCCAGTCCCTAGTTTCGGTAAAAAAAGAGCGCCGTAGTTGGTCACTTTGGACACCAAAAAGACACCCTTCCATTCGGAAAAGCGCCCCCTAGCGTTGTAAGAGTGTAAAAGAGGGTTGCCTCAATAGGGATCCCAAAGTTTGAGAACCCTAGCTTCCATAGAAAGAGAGTTAAGGTCAAAAAACAGATTAAAAAAAGTCATCAAAAAACGACATATCACAAGCATCTCGGAACTCCACTGAAATAGATTTGACAAGTAGTAAAGTGAAATACGAGTATCCTAATTCGAATTGCAAACTTCGAATATTCAACACTTTACTGATTCGTTCTCACTTGGCTTTACCTCATTTGGGGCGTTTTTTATAATGCGGAAGACAGATTCATTACAGGTTATGATGTTAATATTTCTGGCGGTAGTTCAGCAATGGTATTTTTTTCTTTTTGTAGAAAAATCCCGTATCTTATATTTTGTACTTCTTACATTTTCACATGCATCTTTTCAATAAAAGCCTTTTTCATACTTTGCCGAAATAGTATTTGTCATTCTATATGATGCCTAGGTATTCTATACAATTCCTAGGGAAAGTATGTAATAATTCTCATATTTCATACATTGCCTAAAAACGCCGGGTAATCTATAGAATGCCGGTTTTTCATACATTGCCGGTAACATATGTACCAAGTTAAAACTTCTCAGTTGTTAGAGTTTTATATATTTCTATAAAAGCTGCCATATTTTATGAATGCCTCACTACGCTGCATTTGGGTGTAAGAATTTCACTCAAAGAAATTATTTAATCAATATTTTTTTCCCGAGAAACTCCATCAGAAGACGGCAAACAGCTATAAAAGTGACATGAGCTAACTGAAAATCAACAAATAATTTCGTTTAAAGTTCGTTTGAAAAACGAGCTAAAGTTAACACTTTGTCGTCTGCCTATGCCACTATTTGTTCGTCTGTCTGTCCGTCTCACTGTTAACTGTTGTCTGTCCACCTGTCTGTCCGTCTATAGACAATCAATTTTTTTTATTTTAGAGCTAAATGAAAAATTCTTTTTCGTATGGATAGGTGTCGAACAAATATTGTTATTAGTAATTTCGAAAAATTTCAATAGCTTTAATAGCGCCCTCTGGCGGTGGGAATAGATGGAAAATGCTAAAATTTCAAAAGGATATTACAAGCAAACTATTCACACTGGAAATCTGAAATTTTGGTAGTAGAGTGTTATGGTCAGAAGGTTTACAACGGCAACAAGGTTTTGCCATCTTAGCCAAAAGGAAGGGGGTGCGAAAATGAAACTTTTTTTAAGAAATAATAAAAACAATTTTTTTTTTCTTTGTTTGTTTTACAGACACTAACAAAATATTAATGATTTAAACAATATTTGATAATTTCAGCATTACTTGTAGACGGTTAAACATCTATAAATCAATAAATGCTTTTAGTGAAAACGCCGGCTTTAGTTCAACGAGTTAGAATGCTCTGGCATGTTTCTGGAGAGATGCAGATTCGAATCCCGTATGTCGGCGAATTATTTTCCACAAAAATATTAATATTTACGTTTTTCGAATCCCCCAGCTGCAATTTCCAATGTTAGAGAGTGCTAAAGGCGGTAAATAAAAACTCGAAAGACGACCTCTAGCGGCGAAAGAAGCTGGAAAATACCAAATCTTTAAAGAAATATTGCAAACTATCTATTTTTGCTAGAAACTTACGTTTTTGGTTATAGAGTGTAATGATCAAGTGGTTTACCCTAATAGTAATGATTTGTCTCATTGGTAAAATGCAACTTTTCTGCTTTAAGAGATAAACGAAAAACTTTTTTTGCACATTACAGGTACTAATAAAATATAAATAGTTTATTTTCTCAATTATACAGTAGTCTGAATTCCTCTTTCAGAGGGTACTGAAAGCGTGAAACAACTAGAAGAACGCATATCGCCTCTGGCGATTATGGGAATCTCATTTTCAAAGAGAATGAAGTTCTTTCTTTGCCTACTTTTTCACTCCTTAAAAGTTTTAATTATGGATGTTCGTGTTGTTATTCTGCTGAGGTACCGCCATCCTATGGACTTTCTACTATGGCGTATAAATTGACAGTATCCTGTCAAACCTCTGTAGAAATAGCTGCTTCAGGGGTTATTTATTTTTTATTATATGATGGGGGAAATGCACATATTAGCATTTTATTAGTAATTATAAAACATAAAAAGTATTTGTCTTTTAGTTCTTAAATTTAGAATGTTGCTTTTCTCTCGCTCCTCTGAAAATAGTGGGCAGATCATTGCTGTGATTGGAATTTCTACCATAACAGAACTCTACACGACGAAATTTTTACCATAAAGAGATCACTTGAAACATTCATTAAAAGTTTTGCAGTTTCGATATTTAGTGATTTCTAATGACATAAATTAAAACTACCTTTGATAATGTGAATTACATTTCATTAGTAACCAACTAAAAAAGATATTTCCAATTATCTCTTAAAAGAAAACCGTTCCGTTTCTTACCTACCTTGAGCTTAGAGTCAACTCATTGTTGTCAATGGAATTTTCAAGACTGCCACATTCCACGAACAAAATTTCAAATTTTTAGCATAACTACATCGTTTGAAATATTAGTTTTACATTTTTTGTATTTTTCGATTTTTTCTCCACCGTTAGAGGGCGCAGTTATAGCTTTTTGGAAATTCGCAAAATGTAAATTGTAATATTTCATCAATACCTGACCAACCCAAAAAGAATTTTTAATTTATCTCTAAAAACATACACTTTTCTGTTAAAACAAAGAAAGTTGCATTCACCTTCCCCTGGGTCTAAAGGGTAAAGTGATTTTTGCCAATGGTAACTTCGTAACCTTCACATTTCAACACCAAAATTTTAAATTTCTAAAATAACTACATAGTTTGGAATATTCGTTTGATATTTTGGAATTTTCAACTTTTTCCACCGTTAGAGGACGTAGTTATAACTTTTGAGAGATTCGAAAAATGCAAATCGTAATATATCATTAATTCCTATCTAACATAAAAAGAATTTTTTATTTATCTGTGTAAACGAACGTGGAACGTGAGGACATTACATAGAGATTATTCTCTTGATGTCCTCATGCAGGAATTCCAGCGCTATAACCTAGATATTCCAGGCTTGCAAGAGACCAGATGGACAGGTAAAGGTGAGATACTTAAAAATAACTTTAAATTTCTCTTTACAGGGAGGGAGGATGTAAAGCATCACCAAGGCGTGGGTCTGCTGCTCAGCAGACATGCTAGTGATGCTCTTCTAGGATGTGAGTGCATTAATGAAAGGTTTCTTACAGCAAAATTTCAGACAAGCATTAAAAACTTGAATGTTATCTGCTGTTATGCCCCCACTGAGGATGCTGATGAGGATGAGAAGGATAGGTTTTACGGACAACTTCAGGATATTTTGAATTCTGTCAAGAAAGGAGATATTACCCTTGTTCTTGGTGACTTCAATGCCAAAGTTGGTACTGACTCTGATCTTTGGGGAGGGATGATAGGCCCTTTTGGTATTGGTAGCTGCAATGGCAATGGGCAACGTCTCCTACAGGTAAGTAAACTCAATGGTTACATATTACAAACACTGCGACATACATAAATACACATGGGTTTCACCTGATGGGCTGCATAGGAATATGATTGATTATATATTAATTAACAGCAAATGGGCTAGTTCTGTTAGAAATACCAGGGCATATAGGAGAGCTGAAATTGGATCTGACCATTACCTTGTTAAAAGTGTCTTGCAACTTAAACTTAAAAAGTGTTGTGCTAGAGTTAAAAAATTTACCTTTAATACTGAAGCTCTGAATGACCCAGTTATAGCTAAAGCTTACCATGATAGGTTACTTAGTCATTATGACGGTCATGATTTGGTCATGAATACTGAAGTTGAGGAAGAATGGGGCCATTTTAAACAGGTTTTTTGGAAACTAACAGTACTCTTTTAGGAAAAAAGGAGCAGAGGAGGCAGAATTATTTAAGTGATAAGGCAATTGAGCTTATTTCAGAAAGAAGGAACTGCAGGAATGTCCTTAATCAGTACCCTACTAGTCCTAATAGAAAAGATTACAGAGAGCTTAATAAACGTGTAAAGGATCAGTTAGCTACTGATAAAAATCTTTGGCTTGATAGCTTGGCTGACAAAGCTGAGGAAGCAGTTAGACAGCACAACAGCAGAGAGCTGTACCAGATAGTTAATGTTTTATGTGGTAGAAAACGGACAGGCATACAGGGATTGAAGGATAAACAAGGTAAGGTTATAGAAGGTGAGGATTCTCTCATGGCTAGATGGGCTGAGCATTTCAGTGATGTTCTAAACAATGTGGTTAGTTCTACTCCCATTGTTTGTAATGATGATAGATGCATTGGCAGCTTTAATGTTGGCCCTATAACACAATCTGAAGTTATTTTGGCTATCTCTAAACTGAAACTTCATAAATCCCCAGGGGTAGATGAAATTACTACAGAAATGATCAGAGCTGGGAATGTTTTGGTTACCACTTGGATGACTGAAATTTTCAATAACTTTTATGATAAAGGCATGGTTCCTAAAGATTTTACCAGAGCTATTATTATCCCTATTTTCAAAAAAGGTGATCGCAGTTCACCTATAGTTATCACTATAGGGGTATCAGCCTACTCTCTGTTCCAGGTAAAGTTCTTTCCATGATTGTGCTTAATAGAATGAAGAATCTGGTTGACAGTCAATTGCGTGATGAGCAATGTAGAATCAGAAGTGGTAGGGGATGTGTGGATCAGATATTTTCACTTAGGCAGATTCTTGAGAAATGTTTAGATTTTCAGAAACCTTTGGTTGCTAGCTTTGTTGATTTCAAAAAGGCTTTCGACTCTGTTGATCCTCATAATTTGTGGTTGATTGTGAGATCATATGGTATACCAGACAAGTTAGTTAACATAATGAAAGCTCTCTATAATAACACTCTGTTATGTGTGAGAGTTGATAAGTCTTGTAGCAATTGGTTTAGCATTACGTCTGGTGTTCGACAAGGGTGTATTTTGTCTCCTTTTCTCTTTAGTTTGGTTGTTTATTATGTTATGCGAAATTCACTTCGAGGGAAAGATTTTGGCCTTAAATGGGCTGGAGATACGAAAATTTCTGATTTAGATTATGCTGATGATTTAGGCATTTTGGCAAATGATGTTGATTAGATGAACTCTTTCATTCGAGCTGTTGATGAGACTGGTAGTAGAGTAGGTTTGGTTATAAACAGAGAGAAAACTAAAGTGATGAAAATTGGTCAGGCATGCTGTGATTCAGTTAATCTGAATGGTTGCAGTCTTGAGCAGGTGTCACAGTTTAATTATCTTGGGAGCTATGTAACTGATACTGGTGATGTGCGGCATGAGATTAACAGACGAATAGGTATTGCTGCCGGGACTTTTAAGAATCTATGGAGATTGTGGAGAAATAGGCGTATACACCTAAAGACTAAAATTAGACTGTATAATAGTTGGGTTCTTTCTAGGGTTATTTATGGTAGTGAAACTTGGACGCTGTGTAAACAAGATAACAGGAAACTAGATGCTTTTGATTCTAGATGCTTACGCAGTATCTTGGGTATTAGGTGGTTTAACTTTGTAACTAATGATGAGGTTAGGCAAAGCAGTCTGCAACCTCCTTTAAGCAGCATATTGTGCAGAGAGAGACTCCGCTGGTTTGGCCATGTTGCCCGTATGGATAATTATAGATTGGCGAATAGGGTTATGAACAGTGTGCCTAGAGGCTTCAGAAGGAGGGTGAGACCTAGGATGCAGTGGGCAGACAATGTCAAACAGGACCTTGTTAGAATTGGTGTGCAGTGGCCGGATGCAGCAGATGTAGCTCAGGACAGATATGCTTGGAGAATTAAACTGCGTGGTCTGGTTGGACCTCCGTAGCCCATGGCTGCTTGAGAATGATGATGATGATGAAACTAAAAAGTTCGATGTCTACAGACAGACAAGACAACAAAACGAAATTATTTCTTTTTTTTTTTTAAAGAAAAGAAAAGTTGTAAAAATTTACTTTTCCTTTTTTTAGCCGTTTTCTAAAGTGCTTCCAATCATGAACACTGAAATCTGTTTCAAATATTACCCTACCTTTTCATGAATCCATAAGTATTCGTGCAATACCATTCAACTATTCAAGCTAAAGAATCCGAGCGACGACAAAACATGGCATCCAATTTTGAGATGGCCAACCTCCAGCTATATAGGGCCTCTAATCCCTACCACAGATTGCTCTATTTCTTACTGAGAAACTATGTTTCCTTTATACTTTTCCGATTTACCCAGACATTTTAAGAATGCGAACCCATAGTATAGTGCCTGTTAATAACGATAGTACATCTTCGACGCTTTCACTATTTGCCGCTTTTCATTACTCCCATCCGTATCCACCCGCTTTCACCTTAACCGTATTAAAAGTTTGGTCAGTTTTGTAATTATGTGGTTGTAAGATTTATAATTTACAAATTGATTTCTTTTCAGTTAAAAAGTAATTATTTTGGAATTATCAAATAGCATGTCTGGGAAAACTTCAGCGGATCTCATGACTATTAAGGAAGATAATGAACCGCTAATTGAGGACATTCGTAGTAAAGGTATTTTCACCATCTCTAGCCATGGAACTAGAGGTATGAGTCGTACAGCATCTCCAAATCGGAAGATAGTAAATGATACAGAAATAGGTAAATGTCTGTTCTGTGGGTACTCAGTAGGTGCGATTAAAGGACGCCGCTTCCCCGCTCCTAAACTTGAAGAAGTCAAACGTGTCTCTGTATCTATTCTTGTATCTTCTACGACGATTACATTATATTTACTAATTGATATATTCCTGTATAACGATAGATTTATTTATGAATTGAGTTGAAGAGTTGCGCATTGGTGAGTTGGGAAGGGGGTCCTTACAAACTTCGTTAGGCCTCTGCTACTCGACAATATTTAATACTAATATTTTAATATATGTGTTAAAAAACTGAATGCCGATTTAAAAGTACTTATGTAGGTAGTGAGAAATATGTAATGTATTAAAAAGTACTTCTGTAGTTTATGGTGCTCAGTTCACTAATTGGTGCTACGACTGATAACTTACATAAGGTGTGTAAAATAACGTAAGTGAATATGGTAGTGACGTAATGTATTTTCATGGTATTGAATGATTTACTGGATTGTCTGTTGGTATGTTTCATGTGGCTTCTGGTTCTTGAGTTTTTCCGCAGTAATCATCATCATCATCATCCTCAAGCAGCTCTGGGCTACAGAGGTCCAAAGAGAGGTGGCGCAAGGGATATCATGGACAGAACACGCACTGGGGGAAGACCCCAGCCGCCCGAAGGCGACGGGGCTCAGAGTCCCTCACAGCTTACTTTCCCACCAGTACGTGTGGGCGAGAAGCACGCGGAGGGCGGGTCACGTAGAACAACGGGACCTCTTGGAACCTAGCACCGCCGGGAAGACCGACGGCACCCCCTCGACCGCACCAACTCGGGCAGTGGTGACTAGGTACCCATTCAATAGTAAATCTAAATCTATCTAAAGTAAAAATTATGAGTATTTTCAGAGAAAGGTGGTGAATTTATTTTTTTTTCATTCAATTTAGATTTTATTTCGATATATGTAGTATAAAAGGATTAGTCTGCAGTTTATGGTGCATGGCACTAAATGATGAAATGTAAGGTGTGCCTAAAGGTCTCAGAAAGAAGGGGAGATCTAGGATGCAGTGGGCAGGCAGTGTCAAACAGGATGTTAGAATTGGTGTGCAGTGGCCTGATGCAGCAGATGTAGGCTCAGGATAGATATGCTTAGAGAACTAAATTGCACGGTCTGGTTGAACCTCTGTAGCCTATGGTTGCGTGAGGATGACGAAGGTACATGAATAATTGCAACATAAGCGAAGAGGGTTATGACCAGTTATATATATCCAGTTAGTGAAGAGGGTTATGACCAGTTATATATATCCAGTTAGTGAAGAGGGTTATGACCAGTGTGCCTAAAGGTCTCAGAAAAAAGGGAGAGATCTAGGATGCGTTGGGCACACAATGTCGAACAGGACCTTGTTAGAATTGGTATACAATGGCAAGATGCTCAGGAGGGATGTGTTTGGAGAACTAAATTGCACAAACTGGTTGGACCTCTGTAGTCCATGGCTGCTTGAGGAAAATGATGATGTTAATACTGAATTTTCTGAAAATAAAATATTTTACAATAAAGACAGCTAGTTTTATTTTAATAGGACTTTTATAGAGGCATATAGTAAAAGAATGCATCTGGCAATGCAAATAAAAATTTATTACAAAGAGTAATAGACAGAAATAATTATAATGCACATGAATAGAAATGCTATTTATTTCTGAATAACTAAAAAATAGTTATTTTCTTGAAACAAGAAAATTATTTCCATTTTATAATTTTTTTTCTTGGTACCATACTTTGAGAAAAATCCAGGCTTTTTGCCAACTGTGCCAAGTCATATTGACAAGCCAACTTTAAAATTTAAAAAAAAATAAGCAATCAACTGAAATAGGTCATATTATATACCAAATTAAACAATTTAATTGCAAATGTTATGAAAATAAAAAATTAAAACAAATTTAGAAGCTATATTGTGAAAAAGTAGATCAGACTCTGCAATTAAGGCTTAATTTTGAAAAACCTGGCTAATGGAAACAGTTAAATTATAAAGGAAAATATCACTCTGAATTTAACATTGATCAATTTTAAAGGAAAAATTGTCTTGAGCCAGATGGGATAGAACCCACCACCTCCAGATAGCATGTCAGGTGCTCTGACATATGTATGATGTAACATAACATCAATTAGTGAAGATCTTGATCGGTGGCTGGTACCTCAGCGGTCAGAGCACCTATATAAAACATGTTATCAGGAGGTCATGGGGTTGTTTCTCACCCAGCTCAAGACAATTTTTCCTCCAAAATTGATTGAAGTTATGTCTTTTTTGATAGTTGAACAAATACATTGAAAAATCTCTTCAATTTAGTTAAATTATATATTAATCGAAAGGAAATTAATTTCTGAATACTATAATATTTATCTGAAACATGATTTTTATTTCTTTAAATGATTCTTTTTAGTGCGCTTTATTTTAAAATATGTGGCATTATACGTGGTGAGCATTATACGTGGTGAGTTGGATTGGGATTTAATGAGATTTTTTGTCCTGTTTATGCCTCATTTATTTTCAGGAAATGATACAAAAGTTTTTTTGCTAGAAAATGAAGAAATAATAAAAGAAAAAAAATTAACCTAATGTGATGTATAATATAATTAATTAGTAGTATTAATATAATTAATCCTGATGCGATGTTAAATTGTGCATCCACAACAAGTTGTAAGTCTGAAATCTGATGTAGTGTAACTGCAAAAAATCAATAATAATTGATAGACCAAAAGATTGTTAATTTGCAGAAATAAAATAAATCTACAGAAATGAAAACAAAGGTTTAAATATAAAAGTATAAATACTCACTGGATGCATGGTCAATTTATTCAAAGTGTGAATACAATGCTCACTGTAAAAAATCCACTTTGTAGTCACTTGACTGCCACATCTGCCAGCAATTAACTAGGCCATGGCACCTGCTCTCCTGTCTCCCATGATGTTGCAGGCAATTCACAATAAGAAGCTCTGGCTTATAGTTTCGATTTGAAGAGCAGGAGCAGTGCAACGAATGCTAGGATAAATGATACAGATGATAAAAATAATTCTAGGAATGTTGAAATAGGTTTAAGACAGGAAAGAGTGTAAAATGGGAAAAGAAACAGAGGTACATACTTTCTAATTACAAAATATACTGGTTTTAAAAATAACAGTTGTTAATTTTCAGGTGATTTTTGAAACTATAAGGAAATTTTTCTGATAATAGTTCAAATTTGTGAGCTTAAATCAGGGGATTGCTTCAACATAGAGTAATGTTTTGACAAATTATTTATTTTGTAGTTTAATAAAATATGCATCAAAATAAAGAAGAAAATATTTTTCGAGTTTGAATTTCACATTTTTATAAGATATATATAAGAAAATTTTCAAACGGTAATTTCTATTTTTAAAGTATTGAAGTTTTTTGTTGTAATTAAATGGGCCTCTCCTTTCAGATTCTGTCAATGTCTATGTTTGTTAGGGACCCTGGAAGGCCTAAATTTATTTGATGTTACTGATTTCAAAGATTGCATAAGGTGGAAAAATATTAATCATATTCATCTTACTAGGTCTTGGAAATAACCCCCATTCTTCCTGGGGTCTTAGGTCCCTTAAATCTGGCCAAGACTAACACATTGCTTTTTCCTCCTTAGATTCCATCTCTCCATGTATGTGTGTGTGTGGGGGGGGGGGGGGATGACTCAGTCAATAGCATGCCAGGTTCATAATCTGCAGTTCCCTGATTTGAGTCCCAACTGGGCCAGCATTGAGATTTATCTCTGCAAAACTTCCTGCCCACAGTCAGTAGGAGATACCAATGGGTTTGGTATCTCCTACTGACATAAAGCCATAGGATGGACATAAAGACTGGATGGGACATAAAGCCATAGCCCCATGTACAGGAGAACCATATCTCGTGCATGTTAAAGAATATGCTAGATGGCTTTGAAGGGAGGCTACCATCTGTCTAACAGCTGTCCAGTGGGTTCCCTCCCCCAACCTTCTCTGAACCTTCGGGGTCCTTGTGACCTGACCATTCATCCCATGGTGTGCAAAAAATGCCACTCAGAGGTAAAATAACCCAACAGCCCTCCTTAGATTCCATTTCTTCACATATTACATGGGCTGGGGTGCTCAGTTGGTAGTGTGTCAGGCTTTTAATGTGTAGTTAAAAATCAGCTGAAGTCCCAGCTAAAGGTTGATGCAGAGTCTCAGCTTGGCCGGCTTTGAGATTTATCTCTGCTAAACCCCCACCCTCCCTTAGTAGGGTACACCTATGAACTTGGAAAGGCTGCATCTGTTGGATGGGATGTTAAACAATGGTGCCATGTGTGGGAGAGCCGTACCTTGTGCATGTTACAGAACACCCTGGATGACCTAGATGGGAGGGCTATCTTCTATCCCCTAACAGCTGTCCACTGGGTCCCCTCTTTGACTGACTCTCTGAGCCTTAGGGGTCTTGTGACCTGGCTATTTAGCCAATTGGGTGCAAAAAAGTTTTACTCAGAGGTGAAACAATACAATCCATATAGCACCATATAGTTCATTTGTGCCATAACTGCCAACTAACTCATATGTTAGATTAACATATGAATACAGAAATCAAAAATTTCGATCTTACTATGTTTTGCCATTAGTTTTATTGAGCACTGTCAATTGACTGGTTAAACAATAATGGCATTGTAAAAATTTCAGAAGTAGGATATTTATATAGATCAAGATAATTGTGTAAGATTTATTAGTGTACAACCCAGCAGAGAGTTTAACATACTTATTAATACAGCCAAACAAATTTCAGAGTCATCACAAATTAAGAAAAAAAAAAATCCAAATTGAAAAACTTAGTTTCTACTGGTTTCTCATATAAGATAAACACACAAGCATGCTTACTGGTTTAATAGTCATGTTTACAAACCACTATACTAGTTAGTTTAAATGATGTTTTAAAGGTATATGGCCTTTGCAACACTTCATGACCTTTATAACACTGAAATTTGGGAAAGAATTGTAGAGTGCTTTTGAAATAACATACAAATCAAATGACAAAAGAGGAGAATTATGTGTTAGTCAGTAAGACATTTTCCTGCTCCTTGTTCTAGAGGTTCAAAAAGACTTAAGAAGTTGACTCTTCCGTATGTTAATGAGCCTATGTTTGCTGTATGGGTCAATGGAGTAATGCAGATGCTAATTTTGTTTTAGACTTGTGGGAAAATAAGATTGCAGACTAACTTTTTTGCATACCCGTGGCCGAGTGATTAGCGTGCTTGGCTACTGATCTGAGGGACCTGGGTTCGAGCCCCGGGTAAGGCATTTTTGTGTGTGTTGTTTTTCTGCTGAGGTCCTGCCATCAGGCATATAAACTGACAAGTTCCTGTCAGACCTCTGTGGCAAGCAGCTGCTTGAGGGAGTATTTTTTTATTATTATTTCTCATTTTAGAACAAAATGAGGTAGTGTTTTCACTTTGCCATCTGTAGACATCCAGTTTTATTTTTTATAGATACAAATGAAAAATGAGTTGGATAGGTATTGATAAAATATTACAATTCGCATCTTCGGAAACTCCCAATGGCTATAATTTTGCCCTTTACAGTGAAAAAAGTTGAAAATCGCAAAATTTTAAGCAAATATTGCAAGCGATGTGATTATGTTAAAAATTTGTAATTTTGGTAGTTAAATGTAAAGGTCAAAATGGTAGAAATTGCATTGGCAACAATAATTTCACCTTTACCCTGGGTGGGGGGGGACTTTTCTGTTTTGAGAGATAACTTTTTTTAGAGATAGATTTAAAATTATTTTTGACTTGAACATGTATTGATAAAATCTATGATTCACATTTTTTAAATCTACCAAAAGTTTAATTATACCCTCTGACAGTGAAATAAGTTGCAAATTTCACAAATTAAAAAAAAATATTGTAAATGATATATTTGGGCTGGAAATTTTAAATTTTAATGGTGGAATCTGAAGTTCATGAGGTTTGCATTGACAACAATTTATTAGTCCTTTAAATTTGAGAGGTGGGAAACACAACTGTTTTCCAATTATCACTTAAAAGGGATTTTTATTCATTTTTAAAATTCATTTTTAGTTGGATAGATACTAATAAAATAATATAATTTGCTCTATTCAAATCCTTGGATAATTTTAATTTGTATCATTAGAGGGCATTAAATGTGGAAAAAGGGAAACTTTTAGTGAATATTGCAAGTGATCTGTTTATAGTAGAAATTTGAATTTTCAGTGTTAGAGTGTCAAGAAATATTCCATTGACAGCAACAATCTGCCCCCTTTCTCAGAGGGGCATTAGAAAAGCAACTTTCTCATTTTAAGGAATAAAAATTATATACTTTTTACATTGTTTTACAACTTTTTGTTACTTTTTACATTTTTTATTAATAAAATCCTACTATTTGCATTTTTCCAGTCATTCAGCAGTTTAAAATTTTTAAGCCTTATGAACTAACTTGTTGGCACTTTGCAAGATTTCCATAGTGTTTATTGCAAAAACAAAAAACCAAGGAACATCCACTTCCATAAATAGTACAGAAAGTCTCATGAGTATCAACAGTGCACAGCCACCTTGTGCCATTCTGAACCATGCTTTAAGCAAAAAAACCCATTGATATATAACATAACTATATTTATTTTGTAAGGTTTTTCAGAATTAAACCTTAATTCCCGCTTTTAATGCATTTCCTATCCTTGTTTTTAAAGAGTGTGAAAGTCAGTAAAAGAAAGACTTTGAAAATAAGATTTCCATATTTTCCAGAAGTAATATGTGTTTGTCTAGTTCATATTATTTTTCTCTTCCACATATTAATGGCTAATAACCAAATGGTTAGCACGCTTGGTTACTGATCAGAGGGACTTGGGTTCAAGCCCTGGATAAGGCATGGATGTTTGTGTTGTTTTTCCGCTGAGGTCCTGCCATTCTCACAGACCTTCTACTTTGGTGTATAAACTGACAGGTTCCTGTCAGACCTCTGTGCCAAGCAGCTGCTTGAGGGGGTATTTATTTTATTTATTCAAACACTTTCTTTGGAAAAAGCAGCTCCAAAACATCGCTATAAGAGCATTATTCTGCACACTATAATTGACTTATTCATTTCATATCTTATTCTCATGTGAATCGAATGAGTGACTCTTAAAATCATTACTCTTTTCAGCTATTAGGCAATGCGACGATAGCTGTTGTTATCTTCACTGACTCAGGCAACATCACAAGAGTTACTGTTCCTTTTGCATGGGGCTTGGCTTTGACTGTGGCCATGCCTTCCATAAAATATAGGATTATTCTAAAGAGCTGTCTAAACATGTAGACACAATGTAATATTTTATCATAAATATATAATTTCAATTACTTTTTTAAAACTTTCAGTGTTTTTCTCATTTTTAGTTACAATATATACAGGGTGATTCAAAACTTATCGTTCAAATTTCGTGGGGAGGTAGGGAATAGGTCAGAAAACCGATTTCACATAGGAAAGTATGTCTGCAAACATCATCTACATTAACAAAATGGACAAGTAAAGTGAACACAAGGAAACAGTACAGTTAAGTGGTAACGAATGTGACTTTTATTCCAACTAGGTAAAGTACAGGTTCACAGTAGGTGCTCAAAATTGCGACCATTTACACGGACACAGGATTCACAGCACCGTTGCATTGACCGCCGAACATTTTCAAAAACACCTGGCATATCACGGACAATGCCTGCGGCGGCCACTATTCGTGCAACGAGGTCCATTTCACTGTCGACGGGGGTCTTGTACACATGGTATTTCATGGCCCCCCCCAAAAAGAAATCCATGGGCGATAAATCAGGTGACCTGGGTGGCCAAGCGATCGCTGATGACAGTGGGAGTGGTCGGGCGAGCTGTACACTGGTTGGGTACACA
Organism: Ryuthela nishihirai; assembly: GCA_038380435.1. Classification (NCBI taxonomy): domain Eukaryota; kingdom Metazoa; phylum Arthropoda; class Arachnida; order Araneae; family Heptathelidae; genus Ryuthela; species Ryuthela nishihirai. The sequence continues at coordinate 38,030,658 of JAWZYU010000011.1, read as the reverse complement.
CAGCGCCCTCTACGTACACATGCGTACATTTGCGGACATACTTTCCTATGTGAAATTGGTTTCCTGACGTATTCCCTACCTCCCCACGAAATTTGAACGATAAGTTTTGAATCACCCTGTATATACAAAGAAAATTTTCATTTAAAGATTAATTATTTTGATTTCAGAACAAGCTCAAAAGTTTGCTGGATTTGGATTAGAGATCACAAGGTAAATAAAACTATTATAATATATATATTATATAATTATAAGTTATTTTCAAGGAGAATTTCAGACCAGTTTGAATTTAGGAATTTTATTCTTTTAAACTTGTCTATCTGTTTACTGTGAATGTAGAGATCTCTTTAACAGGAATACTAGTGATGCTCTTTAAATCTTTCAATGCAAATTTAATCACTGTACAGCATTTCAAAATGCTTCAGATTGAGAGCATAGGTACTAGTCAGCATCCCTGGACCACAAAAGAAACTTCGGTTTTAAAATATATAAATTCCCATTTGAATTTATATATATTATGCAAAAATATGTTGTTTAACCTTTTGAATTGGAGCAAATTTTGATGGAAGCAAAGAGGATTTACACTGGGAGAAAATCAAATGCAAGTTCTCAAAGTTTTTCTTTGGTGCAAATTATGGTGTGCAGTTTTGAATTGCCTTGTTGGAGAAGTTCCTGATGTCTGTTTATCAATCCTGGGTAATGTTGAAGCATCACATAGTTTATGTGCTCCAGTTGTGCTAAGTAGAGATTGGCATTATGGCATGTCCATAAGAAACCAGTTTAAAGTGCACTACATCCTCAAAATTCTACCAAACACACAACATTGTCTTTGTTTTAAATCATCCCCTCTTTGAGACAGTAAGTGTAGGTTGTAAAAATAACCTGAGAATGGTAGTAAATTACAATAATATAAAATGGTAATAACATGTGATATGATAATTAATAAAAAAATGCATGATAGGATGATGGTACTAGTGATTATAGTGTAGGAGATTAGCAAGTTAAGAATGCTGGTTCCATATCCATATCATCAAAAGACAATGGAGAATGTGAACTTGCAAGTTTTTTTGTGCAGTTTTAGGTAATAGCATGATGCTAGCAAGCTTAAATTGAGACCATTGAATGATGATTAACTCCACTGTTCAATGAACATCAAATGTTTATTAGTAATAGTAATATAATGTGCATATTTAGCTGCACACTATATTTCTATTACTTCTATGTTGTTATCAACTGTAAAATGGCAAGTTATTAAATTTTTAAACCATCAAATGAAATTACAAGTTGCATATGATAAATATCAATTTCAAAGATAAACTTTAGGTTGCAATTTTGGCATAAGTGTGACTTTTAGCTGGATCAGTTTAGGTTATTTTCCATTGAGATATGAACATGGTTGTTTCAAATTAGCTTTATATTTATTGATACTTAGTACAATTGAAAACTGAAAGCACAATTTATTATACACACCATACCCATCCACAAACCTGCCCTACTCTGCCACAATAATGCAGCAGCCAAAACTTCTTGTAGGCTACAAATAGGCCAGATACCTACCTGCTGTATAGTGTACCTGTGGCTGTTATGGTGGGTAAACACTGTGAACTGAGCAAGTTTGATCGTTGACAGATAGTCGGTCTGAAAAAGATGGAGTGTTCCATATCAGCATCTGCAGAATGTCTGGGATTTCCACATGCGACCTTTTCACATGTACCAGGACTACATTAAAACCAGAAAAACCTGCAGCTCTCTGGGAAAATGTGGCTGCAACCGGGCTGCTGATGTTGGAGATGAATGTTACTTCTCCAATATTGTAATGTTGAAAAGGTGGGTCACAGTGCAGACCTTTTGTGTTTATCCATTTCTGACAACAGGATGCCTTCTTTCAACAAGAAAGTGCCCTGTCTCATTGCTCCTGTTTGGTGAAGAACTGGTTGGAGGAGCATTCCAGGGAGTTCACAACCCTTGAATGGCCCTCTCACTCTCTAAATTTGAACCCTATTGAACATCTGTGGGACGAAGTGGAGTGATGCATTCAAGCCCAAAACCCATCACCAGCAACTCTCAGCACTTTATGTATATAGGCTGTCATAGAAACATGAGCTGCAATACCACCCAAATGTTTCCATCACCTGGTAGAATCCATTTCGTGATGTGTCGCTGCTGTTGTTGTGATGCCCCCCTCATTCACTTCTACTTTACCTTAACTAGTTTTGCTTTAATTTCCGTTATATTTATCATTTTGGGGATTTTAATTTCATTTTTGGCATCACAGCGCTCATTTCCGAGAGCATAGGAGTAGCTCATGCGCAACTCCAAACTTTCGATTCTCACCCGCTAAAGGACACGCCCTCTCTTGTGTCATAGCTTGTGCACTCATCACTTTACGTAAATGTCTTTCCCGGCATGCAACATGACACGTGCGAGCCTTTTGTATAACACATGATATAACAGTGACATGTAGTCACAGAGTAAGTTGGAGTTGGAGTAAGGTGGAAGTTGGTAGTAGTTCACAGTGTGGAGTTGTAGTAAGAGAGGAGTTTGTAGTGAGATAGTGATGATGTAGTCGACATTTTCATTGACGTTGGTGAGTGTTTAAAATAATTTTTGGAAATAAACTTGTTTGTTATAGAAACTTTTGAATCTTTGCTATTTTTTCTCTTGAGCAATGTTAGTTGAAAAATTTTGATTGTAATTTAAATTAGATTGACAATCATTTAATTTTTTGAATTCTTACTTATTAAGTAATGCCTGCTGGTATTCGAACCCTAATTTCAACTTATTTGGCAATTTATTATTATTGCCTGGCGCCCGAAATCAAGCTATCCGGAGCTTTAATAAATATTGGATCAAAGGGTCCAAAACTGTAAAAGTATTATAATTCTTTGAAGCGTTACACTGTTGTGAGGGGAAAGATGGACCCACACGTTAGTAGGTGGGTGGGTGTAATAAATTGTCCTTTCAGTGTATATATATATTATTTTAAAATAAGTGTATATATTATTTTATTTTAATAAAAGTAGAATAGCTATATGATAACATTAAGATACAGCACTTTTTTCATCTATAGTTGGTCACACTTCTCAGCTACAGACGAGAATTGGTAGTACTCCAGGTTTGTAATTCGTAGTTCCCCAGTTTGAGTACCACCTGTTCCAGTGTTGAGATTTATTCTCAACACTGGAACAGGTGGTATTGAAAGAAATCTGCTAAACCCACACCCTACCCTTGGTCAGAAAGAGGGTAAGATGGGCTTGGATAGAGTACTGTCCATTGGCTGGGATGTAAAGCAGTGGCTTTGTGTGCAGGAGACCAATACCCAGTGCAAGTTAAAGAATGTGTTGGATGGCCTTGATTGGAGACCCATCTGCCTCCTAACAGCTGTTCAATGTATCCCCTTCTCCAGCCTTCTTTGAGTCATTGGTGTTCTTGTGACCTGGCCATTTAGCCCGTTATGTGGGAAAAGGTACATGATATAAGTAAGAGAGAAAAACCTCAACTAAAATAGGAAACTATAGTTTTACAATCTTAATAATACAAGTTTTATGCAAATCTTACCACCCTTAACAAGTGAAATAATCAGCGTGTTTTTATATTAAACAATTTAGCTAACTTTAAAATTGCTGAATGTTTTGTGATTCTTTTAAATTGTTAAAAAAATTATTTAAAGTTATTTTTCATGGCATTGTTTTGGTTGATTCATGAATGGTCAAGTTCCTGATATATGATTGGTGAATCAAAATCTCAAAAATATTTCCACAAATTGCAAAACTGCAGTTGATGAGAGCATACTGTATATAATGAGCTATTAAAGCTCATGTTAAGAAAAGCTGTCTTCTCTGATGATTGTATTCATACAAAAATTATTAAGGTCATTGCTTATTTAATTTCTTCATCACTTGCAACAATTTTTAATGCTTCGATGGCAAAGGTATTGTTTGCAAAAAAGTATTTTATTTTGTTTACAGTTCCATCCATCATTTTACACAAAAAAATTGTCATTTTGTCTGGAAATTCAACGGAAACAGCTTTAACATCATATATGTATAAAGATATTAAGAATAAACTATTCACTCAAGATATTTTTCTAGACTTTGTCATGAAATTTTATTGTTCAAGATGTGTAATTGCAGTTCACATGGAATCATTTCCAAATGATTTGAAAATTATTTACGTAACATTATAGTTACATCAGAGATTTGCAGCCTGAAAAGTTCTGTTCCTCAAGGCTCTAATATAGGCCTTTTTTTTTTAAACAATATTATTGAGATTTTGAATTATTCCTCTCCAGTTTTAGTTTTATTTTATTGACACCAGTATATTTTACACAGGTAAAACTTTTGACCCATGATGATAATCTAAAAATTTACGCAGAGGGATTAAATAAATATAGTATTAGATGGAAGCAAAACTAAATATATGCCCTATATGATCCAACTAGAAATGTTTCAAATCTTCACCTGAAAGAAATATATATAAGGAAAATATTATTGAAAGAGTTAGCGAAATTAAGTGTGTATAAGTATAGTTTACTGTAATTTGAAATGGAAAGAATATATTATATGCCTTAAAATAGAAAAAAATACCCCCCAAGCAGCTGCTTGCCATAGAGGTCTGACAGGAGCCTGTCAGTTTATATGCCATAGCATTAGAAAAAAAAAATGTTCAAAATAATGGCCTCACCATAAATTCATATTTCCTTTTAGAATTAAAACTACAATTATACAGTTCCATTGCTTAACATAATTTAATATCGTTATTATGCTGTAATTAAAAGCATTGTAGTATCTGAATGCACCATTATAACCTTACTGGACATACATAAATCTGCTTTTAATAAATTTTAGAGCTCTAGGCTCTGATGTCATGCAGGTGATATTTTATTTATATTATTGCTTTTTAATTGGAAGTAATGTTGGTAATCAGAATATTAATAAATTGTTAAATAATCAAAAAATTTTCATCATGATCCCGTATCATCAAGGCTGTAATGGACATACTGGTGAATATTTGAATAAAACAAAATTTCTTCAACTTACAGATCTGTACTGATTAAAATTAGGTTTATTTGATTTTTTGTGGAATTAGGTTAAATATAATATTAATTTCCAAATGAAGTTCTATCATCATCCAAGTAAACCCCTTCTTTATTTTAAACTATCATTAATGTAAAACAAATTATGTATAGACATCATTGACTTTGGGTGCTGGATTGGATAGATTTAATGTTAATTTAAGAATAGCTGATGTCATGTTGCATTCAAATGTAACTTGTTAAATACTTATACTAAATCATTTTTTTTTTAGATTCTTGAGTTATTATTGTTGCAACATTATTGTAAATGTTTGCCATACATTTATGATTTAGTTATGGTACTCAGTCTTTTCAAATTCAATGTTGAGTTTTTAATTAGTTATTTATTTAACTGAATTGAAATTTTAATTTTCATTCATTTAATTGGATACATCAAGATTTTAAAAGTTGTAATATTTCATTCTAATTGCTCTTCATTAATATCTAATTCTAAAATTTGGTTCTCTTTAGTGCAGTGGTAGGAAGCTTAATATCACATCCATGTATTGTTCTACGAAGACAGTGTCAAGTAAGCTTTCTTTTATTCAAAATTTAAGTTAGTTGAATTTGCCTCTTTTTCAGCTTTTAAGCAGCTAATGTGTAACTAACAAATACGATTAAATTCTTTATGCTTTTGTGTCCTATGAATTGGGAAATGCAGTAGTTGTGTTCCAGTCTAGAGGGGGAGAGGGGGTGGCTCAATTGGTAGCCACCCCCTCTCCCCCTCTAGACTGGAACACAACTACTGCATTTCCCAATTCATACGACACAATAAAAAAGCACCAGGCTTGAAATCTGAAGTTCCCAGGTTTGAGTCCCACTTGGGCCAGTGTTGAGATTTATCTGCACAAAACTCCTCACCCTCTCCTTTGTCAGCAGAATATACCAATGGGCTTGGAAACTCCGCCATTTGTTGAATAGGCCGTTAAGCCATGGCCTCGTGTGGGAGAGCCATACCCTATGCACATTAAAGAACATGCTGGATGGCCTTGATGAGAGGCTACCATCTGTCTCCTAATAGATGTCTAATGTATCCCCTTCCCCAACCTTCTCTGATTCTTTGTGACCTGGGCATTTAGCCTAGTGTGTGGGGAAAAAGTACCACTAGAGGTAAAAAAACTTGATACAGTCCAGAGGTAGAAATTCTAACTGATAGGATAAGATTCTGCATAAATGCATTTGGGGTTAGTTCTACTCCCATTGTTTATAATGATGATAGATGCATTACTGGCTTTAATGTTGGCCGTATAACACAGTCTGAAGTTATTTTAGCTGTTTCTAAACTTAAACTACATAAATCCACAGGGATAGATGAAATTACTACTGAAATGCTTAGAGCTGAGCTTGTTTATGAAGCTCACCTCAAAGCATTTTCAGTCACATGGCTGACTGAAATATTGAATATCTTTTATGATAAAAGCATGGTTCCTAAGGATTTTACCAGAGCTATTATTATACCTAGTTTTAAAAAGGTGATATTGCAGTCCTTGTGATAACTTTATGGGTTTCAGCCAACTTTCTGTTCCAGGTAAAGTTCTTTGCATGATTGTGCTTAATAGAGTTTAGAATCTGGTTGATAGTTAATTGCGTGATGAGCAATGTGGATTCAGAAGTGGTAGGGGATGTGTAAATCAGATATTTTCACTCAGGCAGATTCTTGAGAAATGTTTAGAGTTTCAGAATTCAGAAACCTTTGGTTGCTAGCTTTATTGATTTCAGAAAGGCTTTTGACTCTGTTGATCATCATAATTTGTGTTTGATTGTGAGATCATATGGCATACCAGACAAGTTAGTTAACATAATGAAAGCTCTCTATAATAACACTGAGTCTTGTGTGAGAGTTGGTAAGGCTTGTAGCAATTGGTTTAGCATTACTTCTGGTGTTCGACAAGGGTGCATTTTAGCTCCTTTTCTCTTTAGCTTGGTTATTGATTATGTTATGCGAAATTCACTTCAAGGGAAAGATTTTGGCCTTAAATGGGCTGGAGATACGAAAATTTCTGATTTAGATTATGCTGATGATTTAGCCCTTTTGGCAAATGATGTTGATGAGATGAACTCTCATTTGAGCTGTTGATGAAACTGGTAGTAGAGTAGGTTTGGTTATAAACAGAGAGAAAACTAAAATGATTAGATTACGATTCAGTCTGTGATTCAGTTAATCTGAATGGTTGCAGTCTTGAGCAGGTGTCACAGTTTAATTATCTTGGGAGATAATGGCAACAGGTAACAGATACTGGTGATGTGCGGCGTGAGATTAACTGTCGATGAGATGAACTCTTTGAGCTGCTGATGAGAGACTGGTAGTAGAGTAGGTTTGGGGATAAACAGAGAGAAAACTAAAGTGATGGAAATTGGTCAGGTAGGCTGCGATTCAGTTAATCTGAATGGTTACAATCTTGAGCAGATGTCGCAATTTAATAATCTTGGGAGCTATGTAACAGATACTGGTGATGTGCTGCATAAGATTAATAGGGATTGCTGCTGGGAGATTGTGGAGAAATAGGCGTACACACCTAAAGACTAAAATTAGACTGTATAATAGTTTGGTTTTTTCTAGGGTTAGGTATGGTAGTGAAACCTGGATTCTTTGTAAACAAGATAATAGGAAACTCGATGCTTTTGATTCTAGATGCTTATGCAGTATCTTGGACAGTAGGTCAACTTTATAATGATGAGCTTAGGCAAAGGAGTCAGCAACTTCCTTTGAGCAGCATATTGTACAGAGAGAGACTCCATTGGTTTGGCCATGTTGCCCGTATGGATAATTATAGAATTAGCAAATTAGGTTTTGAGCAGTGTACCTAAAGGCCACAGAAAGAGGGGGAGACCTAGGATGTGATGAGCAATGTCAAACAGGACCTTGTTAGAATTGGTGTGCTGTGGCTAGATGCAGCATATGTAGCTCAGGACAGATATGCTTGTAGAACTAAATTGCACAGTCTGGTTGGACCTCCATAGCCAATGGCTACTTGATGATGATGATGATGATGATGATGATGATGATGATGATGATGATGATGATGATGATGATGATGATGATGATGATGATGATGATGTATTGCCACAACCACTGTTTGACCATGCCCCATATATTTTCAATGGATGACAAATCAGGGGATCTGGTGGGCCACAGAATGAGATATACATTGTTTTGTCTAAGGTTTGCAATAGTAGCTGCTGCTGCATGGGATCATGCATTGTCCTGCTGAAATATCCATGTGGGATATCCAGTCTGAAAGTATGAAGAAGCTGTTGGCTGTAAATTGTCCTGGATGTAACAAGCACTGGTAATGGTGATGTGGATCCTTACTAGTGGGGGGGGGGGGGGAGGATTTGCTCTCATAACTAATTGCACCCCACACCATAATCCCATGCATTGCTGCTGTATGCATCTGAATACACTCCTCTCAGTGCCTTTCACCAGTCTGTTCACAGACGAGGATTCTGTCGTTGGATTCAGACATAAGTAGGATTCATCAGTAAAACGATGTGTCATTCATTGCACCATTGCCTGTATTCAATGCACCACTATAGTCTGGCTGCTTTGTGTTGGGATGTCCGAGGCAGTCTTAGCAATGGCTGATGGGCATGCCATCCGAATTGTAATAAATGGCATCGAACTGTTACAGCTGACATTGGAAGATATGTTACTGACCTCTACTGTTGTGCCAAGGCCATAGACAGGGCAGAGCAATCTGTTGTAGCCAGCCTATGAAGATGGCAATCTTCCTTTGGCATTGTTTATGGACAATGCAGGTTTATGGATGTAGCAGAACTTTCCTGATAGGTTCATTGCCCATCTTCAAACCATTCTCTGCATTACGTATTCGATGTACAACAGATACACTATTCCTCACTTGAGCTGCAGTTTCTTGATGAGAAAGATTGCCTTCCCTCATGCCAATAACATGCCCCTGTCGAACTCACTCACTTGGAGATATGGAGCTCGCACCTGACACAGTGGTATCTTTATTGAATATCTTTTGTGAATATCTTAACAACACATGTACAAGAACTGATAAGTTGAACACAGCTACCACCACTTTAACTATTTCTGGGAAGGTTTCAGTCACACCCTTTCTAGAATATTTTCATTAGCCTAGTCAACACGACTGTACCAGTGACCTTGAAACTAATTTCTTCTTAAGTAGTAGATGCTAAACATGCCCTTGCAAATCAGGGACCATACTCTGTTCTTTCTTGGTATTCTGATTTTTGTGAACAGCAGTGTATTTTCCAAGATCTTGCACTACAAAGGATCAGCACATATATAATGTTCTGATCCTTTGTAGGTATGTGTTGATCCATTGCAGCTCATGAGTGGAGACGATTTAGGTGCATTTAAAATTGAAATTTTAAGATTGAATTCAGCAAAAATTTAAAAATCAAGAGAAAAAGGAGCCTCTAGATGAGTTAACTTCTTACTTGATATTAAATATGCATAGGTTAAAAACATTTGAGCACTTCAAAAACCTGTGTGAAGATATGTTTTTCATATTGGCCTAAGTGGATAATGATTATTGCTAAATAAAAATAGTGAATGCAGGATTTTTTTCCGAAGATGCTGTTTTTTTCTGTTGTATAGGCAAAATGTTTCTTCTGGAAGTAAGCCAACCTTGGCTATTTTTTTTTTCATTTTTGGTTGCTTGCATACTTTGCTTTCTAGTATGCTAGAATTATTCCTGAGATTTTAAATTCATCAGCTCTCAGTTCTCATTTGCTTTATTACATTTTGAATACTTTTGTTCATTTTATTATACTGATTTCAAGTGTACCTACTTTCTTTTAGCTGCACGGTTTGAAGTAAATATGCCAAACTCTTATCTATGTAATGAAGTATTGTGCATAAGAAAAATAATTATTATGTTTGAACAGTTGTTATAATTTTGTTAAAAGTAATTTTTAGTGCTTTTATAAAACTTGATTTGTCATGTTCAGTCTTTACTGCAAAGTAATAGACTAATGTGAAATATGTGTGCCTCAAATTTTACATTGATATATTGTGATAAAATTTCAAATGTATAACTTTCTGTATGTGAGTGTTTATAATTTATTATATATTATTTTCTCTGTTTTAGGTAAATAGAAAAGCCGCAAAGTATCATATTAATCCTATAACCCTTTTGCCCATAATTATAAAAATTCAAAGACGGCAGGTATGTTCCATTACCATGTTATTGAAATTGTTTACTGATTCAAAATGTTTTAATTATATTTCTGGTACTCTTAAAGTATATATAATGAATATTTGTATAGGATATCTATCGGACTATTTACATATATATATATAATTCTGAACTGTCTATTATGTTCGGAATTCAGCATTCTGCAACTTCAATATCTAATAATTTAATGAAAAACCAGGAGAGGAATATCAACAAATTATTGTTATATACCTTTATTATCATACCTAATTTTAAAGAAAAATCTATTTAACCCTTTGCATACCAGAACAGTATTTTCATTATTCTTACTCTAGTGGTTTGAAGGGTTGTAAGTCATAGCTAGGCATACATGAAGGAGAGCTATGCATTATGTTCAAATGATGAGGTACAGAACTAGTGGGTATTGCACCTAATGTCCGATTTGCCTTATCATAGTGCAAGTCAGTAAGAAAGCCATAAAACTTTTGATAAGAACCTTCAAAGTAGGAATAACTCCCAGGAAGGTTTGCCACCCTATAAAAATTTTGTAGGAGATATTTCCTAGTCTGAAGGGGGAATAGAAGGGGAGGACTGCCTGATCTGATTTTCAGTGGCCATTTTTTTCCACCCTGCAGAAGAGTTTCACAAAAATAATGATTCTGATAATTTAAACCCTAAATTATATACTGACCTGGGCTATGATTTACGAATACTGGATGTATTACAATGGTAGTCTTTGTTGATGGGTATGGACAACGCAGGTTTATGGATGTAGCAGAACTTTCCTGATAGGTTCATTGCCCATCTTCAAACCATTCTCTGCATTGCATATTCTCGATGTACAACAGATACACTATTCCTCACTTGAGCTGCAGTTTCTTGATGAGAAAGATTGCCTTCCCTCATGCCAATAACATGCCCCTGTCGAACTCACTCACGCTTATGTTCCTTTATGGTATCCCAGACTCAAGTGAACACAGGATATTTTATGCTTGTTGGTAAGTAATCCTGATTAGAAATTGTTGCAGGTATCTGACTGAACTGTTGGTTCTAGGGCCTTTGCTGATCTTGAACTGAAGTAATGTGTCTCAGGTAGTCTGGTTCATATAGTTCTTTGAAAGGTTTGCTGCAAAGAGGGCCTGAAATTCATACTACCATTGATGACTTAATCCCTTAGTGCAGGGGTCAGCAACTTTTGGTTAATGCAGGCCACATTAGAGCTCTAATTTATTAGAGAGCACTAGAGGGATTAAGAGATGGTACAATAGGTAGAAAAATAAACAATCAATTTTTTATATCTCACTTTATTATTGCAAAGATATTTATATGTATATGCAAATCTTTATGATTATTTAGATCACAAATAAAAGTAGTATTTGAATAAAAGAAAAAAAATAAAAACTCTTACATATGCAAAAATAAAAAGGATTTTATCTAAAAATATTAATAAGAGGCTTGATTTAAAAAAATATTTTTTGTCAAATTAAGTAAAATCATTTTTAGAGCCAATACTACTAACCTTTAGTGTTAAATGCAAATGTTCATCTATCATTTGTGATTGAAATTTGCTTTTGATAAAAGTTCATTTGAGGAAATATTTTTTCACAAATACAGATGTTAGTGAGCATAGCTATCATTCTGACTGAGATTCATTCAGAAGTCATTCTTATCACAAAATGTAATCCTGTAAAAAATTGCACTAACTCCCCAAATTTAAATGACTCTTTTAACATGGTATATGTTTCTAAATCAAATTTGTTGGAAAATAATTTTAAAATGCTACTTAAAAATTTATTTACTTGCAATATTGCTGGTGGGACAGTTTTACATTATAAAGCTCAAATAATTGGCAGGCTTGAAAAGGTTAATTGGGCCATGTGTTGCAGACTCCTGCCTTAGTGGATGAAGAATGTCTTCCTCCTTAGCAGGTGAGAAATGAATCCTTACTCTGAAATTAGGTTGCTATTTATTATTGTTGGCCCTAACTCTCTCAATGAACTTGTTTCTCTGGAAATTCCATTAATCATTTCCTTTTTTAACTACTGAATGTGAGGACTAATAATTGAGATTACTTTCTTGATATCCTTGCCCAAGAATTTCAGCAATATACCAAGACATTCTTCGCTTGCAAAAAACCAGATGTATGGGTCATCATCATCATCATCCTCAAGCAGCCATGGGCTACGGAGGTCCAACCAGACCGTGCAATTTAGTTCTCCAAGCAAGTCTATCCTGAGCTACATCTACTGCATCTGGCCACTGCACACCAATTATAACAAGGTCCTGTTTGACATTGCCCACCGCATCCTAGGTCTCCCCCTCTTTCTGAGGCCTTTAGGCACACTGTTCATAACCCTATTCGCCAATCTATAATTATTCATAAAGGCAACATGGCCAAACCAACGGAGTCTCTCTCTGCACAATATGCTGCTTAAAGGAGGTTGCAAACTCCTTTGCCTAATCTCATCATTAGTTACAAAGTTGAACCACCTAATACCCAAGATACTGCGTAAGCATCTGGAATCAAAAGCATCTAGTTTCCTGTTATCTTGTTTACAAAATGTCCAAGTTTCACTACCATAACTAACCCTAGAAAGAACCCAACTATTATACAGTCTAATTTTAGTCTTTAGGTGTATACTCCTATTTCTCCACACTCTCCATAGATTCTTAAAAGTCTCGGCAGCAATCCCTATTCATCTGTTAATCTCATGCCGCACATCACCATTATCTGTTACATAGCTCCCAAGATAATTAAACTGTGACACCTGCTCAAGACTGCAACCATTCAGATTAACTGAATCACAGCCTGCCTGACCAATTTTCATCACTTTAGTTTTCTCTCTGTTTATAACCAAACCTACTCTACTACCAGTCTCATCAACAGCTCGAATGAAAGTGTTCATCTCATCAACATCATTTGCCAAAAGGGCTAAATCATCAGCATAATCTAAATCAGAAATTTTCGTATCTCCAGTCCATTTAAGGCCAAAATCTTTCCCTTGAAGTGAATTTCGCATAACATAATCAATAACCAAGCTAAAGAGAAAAGGAGCTAAAATGCACCCTTGTCGAACACCAGAAGTAATGCTAAACCAATTGCTACAAGCCTTACCAACTCTCACACACAACTCAGTGTTATTATAGAGAGCTTTCATTATGTTAACTAACTTGTCAGGTATACCATATGATCTCACAATCAACCACAAATTATGACGATCAACAGAGTCGAAAGCCTTTTTGAAATCAACAAAGCTAGCAACCAAAGGTTTCTGAATTCTGAAACTCTAAACATTTCTCAAGAATCTGCCTAAGTGAAAATATCTGATCCACACATCCCCTACCACTTCTGAATCCACATTGCTCATCACGCAATTGACTGTCAACCAGATTCTTAATTCTATTAAGCACAATCATGGAAAGAACTTTACCTAGAACAGAGAGTAGGCTGATACCCCTATAGTTATCACAAGAACTGCGATCACCTTTTTTGAAAATAGGGATAACAATAGCTCTGGTAAAATCCTTAGGAACCATGCCTTTATCATAAAAGATATTCAGAATTTCAGTCATCCAAGTGGTAACCGAAACATTCCCAGCTCTAAGCATTTCTGTAGTAATTTCATCTACCCCTGGGGATTTATGTAGTTTAAGTTTAGAAATAGCCAAAATAACTTCAGATTGTGTTATAGGGCCAACATTAAAGCCACTAATGCATCTATCATCATTGCAAACAATAGGAGTAGAAGTAACTACATTGTTTAGAACATCACTAAAATGCTCAGCCCACCTAGCCATGACAGAATCCTCCTCTTCTATAACCTTACCTTGTTTATCCTTCAATCCTTGTATACCTGTCCGTTTTCTACCACACAAAACATTAACTATCTGGTACAGCTCTCTGCTGTTGTGCTGTCTAACTGCTTCCTCGGCTTTGTCAGCCAAGCCAACAAGCCAAAGATTCTTATCAGCAGCTAACTGATCTTTTACACTTTTATTAAGTTATCTGTAATGCTTTCTATTAGGACTAGTAGGGTATTGATTAAGGACATTCGTGCAGTTCTTTCTTTCTGAAAAGGCTCAAGTGCCTTATCACTCAGATAATTCTGGCTCTTCTGCTCCTTTTTTCCTAAAAGAGTACTGTTAGTGTCCAAAAAAGCCTGTTTAAAATGATCCCATTCTTCTTCAACTTCAGTAGTAAGCAAACCATGACTGTCATAATGACTAAGTAACCTATCATGGTAAGCTTTGGCTATAACTGGATCTTTCAGAGCTTCAGTATTAAAAGTAAATTTTTTAACCCTAGCACAACACTTTTTAAGTTTAAGTTGCAACACACTTTTAACAAGGTAATGGTCAGATCCAATTTCAGCTCCCCTATATGCCCTGGTATTCCTAACAGAATTAGCCCATTTGCTGTTAATTAATATGTAATCAATCATATTCTTATGCAGCCCATCAGGTGAAACCCATGTGTACTTATGTATGTCACGGTGTTTGTAATAAGTGTTAGTTATTCTGAATCCATTGAGTTTACTTACCTGTAAGAGACGTTGCCCATTGCCATTGCAGCTACCAATACCAAAAGGACCTATTACTCCTGCCCAAAGGTCAGAGTCAGTACCAACTTTGGCATTGAAGTCACCAAGAACAAGGGTAATATCTCCTTTCTTGACAGAATTCAAAATATCCTGAAGTTGTTCATAAAAACTATCCTTCTCATCCTCATCGGCATCCTCAGTGGGGGCATAAGAGCAGATAACATTCAAGTCTTCAAGTTGTTCATAAAAACTATCCTTCTCATCCTCATCGGCATCCTCAGTGGGGGCATAACAGCAGATAACATTCAAGTCTTCAACGATTGTCTGAAATTTTGCTGTAAGAAACCTTTCATTAATTGGTGATGCTTATTGTCTTCCCTCCCTGAAAAGAGAAACTTAAGATTATTTTTAAGAATCTGACCTTTATCTGTCCATCTGGTCTCTTGCAAGCCAAGAATATTTAAATTATAATGGTGGAATTCTTGTGTGAGGACATCAAGAGAAAAAGCTTTGTGCAGAGTCCTCACATTCCAACTACCTATGGAGAGAAAATGGTTAGTGGGATGTTTAAAGAAACTATGTTTATTGATAGAGGGAATGCTGACAATATCAAACTGCCCCCTAATCGCAGACATGGGGCAAAGACCCGTTCCCCCACTACTGAAGACTGAAGCCATCTACATTGGAAGACTTCCCCCAATGTAGAATTTGATGATGCCAATAGAAGCAAAGAGTTCAGGTGCCTGCGATGACCTCTGCTCAGGATTATCCACCAGCTGATAAACATATCCTGTGAATCTATTCACTTGGGGCTGTCAACCCACAAACAAAGAGAAAACACAGCGGAAGATTTTCCCTCCACAGAAGCCCACCAGTGCAGCAAATTCAGGATCCATAATCAAGCTCAGAACCATAATTCCGTTCATGTTGGTATATATGGTCAGCACCAGGACCCTGTGTGGTTGACCACTCCTCAGCAGGGTAGAAAAAAAAGAAAAGTAGCCACAGATGTCCAGATAGTAGGGCACACTAATCTGGCAGCTCTCCACTTCCGTTCACTTCCGCGAGAGTATCTCTTTTGAAAGGTACACGAGAAAGCGGGGTCGGACATTAGGTGCTAGGCCTGGCCGGTTCTATGCATCATCGTAGGGGATTGGTGCATAGCTCTCCTTCCAGTGACTACCTAGCTACCATTTACAGACCAACAGTATTGCATTTGCTGAAAAATATTTTGAGGTATAACTTTTGTCCGTTATCCGTTAATTTTGAACACTAGTACAGATTATAATTGCTTAATGCTGGATCAGGGCTAAACAGTATGTTCCAAGATTTACCACTTTAACTGCAGCAGAAGATATCAGGACATTGCAGAGTTATGTGTTTTGCCAAACTCTGCCAAAGGAGCTGATGACATTTTCCCTGTGCATTTCCACTAGTGAGCAGTGAGTTTCTTCAACACAGTTCTTCCAGTTAAAAAGTTAAATTCAGAGTGCAATCCAAGAGTTCCTGGGCTGTATTGATGAAAAATGTAAGCTTATCTTAGATTTTAATCACTATTATGCCCTTTTAATCTCCTTGGGAGCTAATACAGTACGCCCAGCTCTTTTATCACTGCTGAAAACACCTCTGGAGCTCCTGTTTTGAGATGTTGTTCCACACCTCCTTTGATTCTGCCTGAATCACTTCAACACAGTCAAGTCATCGACCCTTAAGGTGGAACTTCATCTTGGAGAACAGGAAGAAGTCGCAAGGGGTGAGATCTGGTGGGTGGAGGGAGGGAAACTACTACCATGTTATTTTTGGCTAAAAACTGCTGAACGGATAATGGTGTGGGCTGGTCTTCAATCAGAAATGGGAACAAAAATTGTTATTTTTATGTATTGATGCATTTCAGATTTTTTTCCTCTAAAAATGCAGCAGTAATTATATATAAAAAAAAATACTGTGTTAGATATAGTTAGGGACTCTAGGTGAAATACTGCTGTAGTTTATGACAACTAGCATAAACTATTGTAGTATTGTTTTTAGCTTGTTTTCAGAAAAAAATTAGCTAATGCTTTCACTTTGTCATCTGTCTTTCCCTCCATAGACATCATACTTTTTTGTTTTTAGAGATAAATTTAAAATTCTTTTTGGGTTGGACAGGTGTTAACCCTCTGACTGCTCATCCCGCGATTTCCACGGGCAACTCAAATGTAGCAAAATTTGCTCATCCCGCGATTTTCGCGGGCAGGTGTTTTTCTTCCTTTATTGAGGAGCGCATCCCGCCTTTTCACCGTTTAACCAGTGAAATAAATTACATACAGTGTTAGACGTTTAATTTAGGTTTTGACCAACAGATGTCGTTAGTCATCCACTAAATTGCGCCATTTGAAGGTACTTGGTATTTACCTCTCTAACTTCACTATGTTTGCCGCCTTTTTCTAATCAGAAATGGCTGCTAGAAAACGTTCAGCGATTGACAGAGTATATATTCCTGATGATTTATCAGATTCTGAAAGTAATTTTAGTTTTGATAGTGATAGTGATATAGATTTTTCGGACTGCTCCTCAGATGGCGATGAATCTGATCATGATTCAATAAACTTGCAAAGCGTTAGGCAGTGGTGCAAAATTGATATGAAGAATATTCCTCCTCCTCCTCCTCCATTTTCTTTTCGTGGAAATCCAGGAATTACTGTGAATATAGTTAACAATGCAAGTATATTGAATTATTTTGAACTTTTTTTTGATGATCAAATATTACGAATGATAGTCCAAGAAAAAATAGATACGCTGAACAATATATCCATAAAGCAGTTTGTAAAGAGAGATCACGCTGGAAAAAATGGACAGAAACGAATGTTGAAGAACTAAGACTATTTTTTGCAGTTTTGTTACTCCAAGGAGTCATAAAGAAGCCAGAACAAGAGCATTATTGGTCTAAGCGTCAAATATTATACACACCAATTTTTGAAAAAGTAATTGGAAAAAGTAGGTTTTTATTGCTTATGAAGTTTCTTCATTTTACCAATAATGAGGAATTTGATAAAGACTGACACCCATGGCCGAAACTGAATAAAATTTATGAACTAATGGAACATCTTCAATGCAAATTTCGAGAAGTCTATATACCAGGGAAAAATCTTAGTTTAGATGAAAGTTTGATGCGGTTCAAAGGCAGGCTGAACTAGAAAATGTTTATTGCCAAAAAAAGAGCAAGATTTGGCTTGAAGTTTTTCGTTCTTTGTGAAGCAGAAAGTGGATACATTTCAGATTTCCTCATATACACAGGTGATGGAACAGTGTATAATCCGAAATACAGCCACTATCCAGTTTCCACCAAAATTGTTTTACACTTGATGGATCGATTCCTGGGAAAAGGTTATTGTGTCACTATTGATAATTTTTACATGTCTCCACAGCTTGCAGACATCTTAGTTACAGAAAAGACGGACACTTATGGGACAGTGAATAAAACCAGAAAAGACCTTCCTGTCAATTTTTCAAAAGAGAAAGTCCCCAAGGGTGAAATTGTTGCTTATCAAAGAGATAAAGTTATGGCCCTGAAGTGGCAGGACAAGAAGAGTGTCTGCCTTATGAGTACTATTCATGATGCAAGCTCTTATTTGGTTACATGCAAATCTAACAAGACTGTTATGAAACCAGTTGTCGTTTGTGACTATAATAATACAATGGGTGGCGTCGATTTATGCGACCAAGAAATGTCCTACTACCCAACGCTCCGAAAACAACAGGGGAAGTATTATATCAAAATTTTCAGGCAGTTTTTAGATCAATCGTTGTGGAATGCCTATGTACTTTACAAAAAGCAAAACCCAACACAAAATATAAAGCTTTTGGAATTTCCTTTGCAAATGGTTGAAGAAAGTATCCAAAAGTATTCTGATGGAGATAAAAGCAGTTGTCCTGGAAGACCGAGTTCTACTCCGAACCCTTTGAGATTGACAGCTCGTCATTTTGCAAGGCACATACCGCCTAACCCCATAAAAAGAGAGCCTCAAAGACAGTGTGCTGTTTGCTGTTCAAGAAAAGATGCAAATGGAAAAAAAATTCGCAAAGAAACACGAATCTGGTGCAAAGACTGTGAAGTTGGACTTTGCCTTGAACCCTGTTTCGAACTCTATCATACTAAACTACATTTCTAAGGTATTTTTTTCTCAGTGCATTATATTTTCTTAAGTTTTATACATTTTACTTTTTTATATTATGTAATAAATAGAAATTAACTGCAATTCAATTGAAATTTATTAAAAAAAAATTTTTTTGTGTGATAACATCTGAAATTGTTTTTTCTGACAGCTTAGTTTCTCATGATAAAAATCTATATAAAAAATCTTTTCTAGAAAGAAAAAATGCATATTTCAATTCTCCAATATATATAGATTTTAAATATGCACAAAAAAATACACAATTTTTGAAGCGATTTCGGTCCTCAAATTGAGCAGTCAGAGGGTTAATGAAATTAATATTGCAAGTGATGTAATTATGTTAGAAATTTTTAATTTTGGTTGTGAAATGTGAATATCATTAAGTTTGCATTTACAAACAATTATTTTTACCTTTGTCCCCAGAGTGGTGGGAAAATGAAATTTTTGTCTTGTAAGAGATGATAGTTTTTAGAGATGAATTGAAAATTCCATTTGGGTCAGATAGGTATTGATAAACTATTATGATTCACACTTTTATAATCTCTCAAAAGCTTTAATTGCACCCTCTAGCAGTGAAAATTAAAAAAAAAATGTTTATGAATATTGCAAACAATCTGTTTGGGCTAGAAATTTGATATTTTAGTGGTGGAGGGAATAATCAAGGGGTTTACACATTGACAACAACAATTTGTCCATTCACCCCCAAAATAGGTGGGAAAATGAAACTTTTTGTGTTCAGAGATTAAATGTGTGTTAAAAAACTTCCAAAAGGTTTAAATTTATATTGTCAGAGGGCACTAAATGTAGAAAATGTAAAATTTGGAAGTAATATTGCAAACGATATATGTATGCTAGAAATTATGTTGATAGAATGTCTTGAAGAAGTTGTCTGATGAAGAACTGAATGTAATTGATAATGATATTTGTTTTAATATAATTACAGTTGGTTAAAATTCAACTGGTTGTCCCTTATTTTTATAAATTTAGTACTAATTTTAAAGGTTTCAATAATATTTCAATATATTAATAATAAATTATTTTGTATACACTGGATGATTTTCCCCTTAACCCTAGGGGATAAGAAAGTCCATCTTTTTCATTTTAAGGGACAAGCGATCTAGGCTTTTTTGCATTTTATAGGGCTAATAATATATTATTTTAATAACCCATTAGTGCAAATTACTACTGTTAAAAGAGTGCAAAATTCAGAAAATAGAAATAAAAAACTTCATTTTCTCTGAAAACGAGCATCCTTCAGAGACTATGTTATCCTCTAGTTGTATGAATGATTCTTTAACATAGCATACTAACAGGTTTACACAGCATTGCTTGGATCTGAAACTCTTTAGAGTATATAGTATATGGCATTCCCCACATCACAAGCTTTCAATGCCATAAAACTCATTACAATAATTTTGTCCCCCCTCCCACTACTACCCCTGGCAAAAATGTGTTCCCCTCTTTTAGGGGAGGTCTGAAATTCTCTAAAGTATATAGGAGATGACACTTCCCACACCAGAAGCTTTCATATGGAATAAAATTTATTACTATTGTTTCATCCATCCCCCCCCCCCATAGTAAAAATTTTATTCCCTTCTCCTAGAGAGAGGTCTGAAACTAAAATATATAGTAGATGGCACTCCTCACATTGCAAGCTTTCATTTGACATAAAACTCATTAAGATCAATTCATCCCCCTTCCCCCTAATAAAAATTTTACTGTCCTTTCTCTGTTGGGTGTGAAACACTTTATAGAGTGGATGGCACTCCCCACATTGCAAGCTTCCATTTGGCCTAAAATAGATAAATGGATTACAATAGCCCCCTCCTCCCCTCTCATGGTAAAAATTTTATCCCCCTCTTCTAGGTGAGGTCTGAAACTCTAAATCATGTAATAGATAGCAATCCCCATGCCGGAAGCTTTCATTTGGCATGAAACTCATTGTGCTCTTTTCACCCCCTCCCCCCACACACTTTCTCCCTGGTAAAAATTTATACCATTCTTATAAGGGAGGTCTGAAACTCTATATAGTGGATGTCACTTCCTGCCTGATTTTGAATAACTGCTAAGTCTATGAAAAACACCAATGTTTAACTGCTAATGTTAAGTCTATGGTGAGTTCAAGAAATTCAAACCTGTCTATCCCATTTTTGGTTGCCTCCAGTGGGTTCTCTCATATCCTACATTCTTCCTCTAGGTGAAATAAACGTTCATGCTTCATGCAAAGTTTGGTGCTCCTAGCTCTTCTGGAGGCTGAGTGTATAAGTGGATAGACACATAAACTTTCTTCTTTATATGTTAGATATGGGGGAATAAATTATTGAATTCGTGGAGCCCAAGAACCAGTCATAACTTTTTACATTGAAATTAATGGGAAATGGTTGTTTGATTTAAGAATTTTCATGTTACGAACAGTTTTTGAGTAATGAATTATATTCATAAATTGAGGGTTACGTATATTCTGAAAGATATTACTTACTAAAATGATCTGTCTTTTTTAAATTTATAAAGCAAGATTGCAATCAAGAATATAAGCAGTAAAAAAACACTCTAAAAAACTGCATTGCACTCTAAAAAAATTCATGTACAGTTCTTTATATTCTCATTTACACTTGAAAAATGAGGAGGACATTATTTTTGAAATCTTTTAAATGGAATGACAGAATTTCTTAAAGATTTTGCTTTTGCAAAAAAGATAGGAAAGTTAAATAGGTATGTTTTTGCTTTCAAGCAAATATAAAATTGCAGTGTATTAAATATAACATTACAAGTATTAAATGTAATTAATGTAATTATTTTTAAAAAAATGCCATTCTTCAATGACTCACTGACTACAAAATCAACAGGGATTTGGAACTTTATGGAAAGGAGCAGGAGGTGTATTCATATTAAGAGGATGTGCAGTTGCTTTAGAAACTACCATAGCAGAATTCACACCTTTTCCAAGGTAATTTGATTTTTTATAATTTTTATTGGAATTTTTGTTTAAAAAAAGTTAGTTTTAATGGAAACTGTCACTTACTAATATATTTTTGTATATTAATGGATTTATTTTTTTTTTAATTTAAAATGATTTTTATTTTGCTGAGACAGACACCACATGTAATTTATCCTTATTAAAGATATTACTGTATATGTGAAAAAAATAGAAAAGTGTATTTGGTGTCAGTATTTTTTAACCCCAAAGGCAAGATTCCATTGTCACCTAGCCATCCACCAGCAGCAGCCATAAATTAATTTCTGATGACCAAAATTCTTGTATCACTGAACTATCTTATATCTGAAAAGCAATTGGTAGGATCTCATTTTGCAGCTGATGATTAAGCTAGCCACTGGAGATCCTTTAGATACACTTGCTTAATTACAGGGACGAGGGTGATTCAGTTGGTAGTGTGCCAGGCTCATAAACTGCAATTCTCAGATTTGAGTCCCAGCTGGGCCAGTGTTGAGATTTATCTCTGCAAAACCCCTACCCTGCCCACGGTCAGTAGGGGACACCAATGGGCTTGGAAAGGCTGCTGTCCATCAGATGGGAAGTTAAGATATGGCCCTGTGTGCAGCAGAGCCCTCCGCATGTTAAAGAACATGCTGGATGGCCTTGATGGGAGGCAAACAGCTGTTCCAGCGGGTCCCTCCTCCAACCTTCTCTGAGACTTTGGGATCCTTGTGACCTGGCCATTTATCCCATTGTGTACAAAAAAAGTGCTCCTCAGAAGTAAAACAACATAACCCTTGCTTAACTGAAATAAATTCCTACTCTTACACTAATAAAAAAAATAAATATCCCCTCAAGCAGCTGCTTGCCACAGAGGTGTAAAGGAGCCTGTCAATTTATATGCCATAGTAGAAGTGAGGATGGTGAGACCTCAGCAGAAAGACAACACAAACATACATACATGCCTTACCTGGGGCTCGAACCCAGGTCCCTTAGATCAGTAGCCTAGCATGCTAACCACTCGGCCACTGGAGTTTTATCATACAATCATAATCTGCATTTTTTTACATTATAGTTAATTCTAAGAACAATAATATATACAGAAGAGCCAAAACATTATGACCAGTGCATCTTTATGCAAATCAAAGCAACTGCAAGTAAACGATGGTGCATGTGAAGGTCATGAAATGTTTTAAATAACACCTTGATACTGAGCTCTGTAAATCAGTGTTATTCTTGTTCTTCAGATGGGAAAGACAATGAAAAGGACTTAAGTGAGTTTCACAAAGGTCAAATTGTAATGGCCAGACAACTGGGTCAGAGCATTTCTGAGACAGCAAGGTTTATGGGGTGCTCACCGTCAGCCATTGTTAGTACCTTCAGAAAAGTGGTCTGAGGAGGAAAAAACCACAAACCACTGTCAAGGTGTGGGCTGACCATGGCTCATCGATGCTAGAGGTGAGTGAAGGCTACCCTGTATTGTATAAGCCAACAGAAGGGATACTGTGGTGCAACTCGCCTGTAATTTGAATGCTGGTGACAGGAGTAATGTGTTGCAACACACAGTGCTGAAAATGGGGCTGCGTAGCCACAGGCCACTCCAAGTGCCCATGCTAACCTTGGTTCACTGTCAAAAGCATCTACAATGTGCACACTAGCATTAAATCTGGACCTTGAATAATTGGAAGAAGGTCGTCTGGTCTGATGAATCTTGTGTTCTGTTGCACCATGAGGATGGCCAGGTATGTGCGCATTGTTTACCTGGGGAAGTGGTGGCACCAGGATGCACTGTGGAATGAAAATAAGCTGGTTTTCACTGTGTAATGCTTTGGACAATGTTCTGCTGGGAAACCTTGGATCCAGTCATTCATGTGCAGGAAATATGATGTCTACCACCTACCTAAACCTTTCAGCTGGATAATGCACCATGCCACACTGCATGGATTGTTTGAGAATGGCTTGTGAAACATGAAGAAGACTTCCAGGTATTGCTCTGGACTTCATATCATTGTTGATTGATGTCTGGGGAATTCCCCAGACATCAATCCAATTAAGCATCTGTGGTTTGTGTTGGAACAGCATGTCTGATCTGTGGTGGCTCAACCATGTAACTTACAAGAATTAAAGGATCTGCTGGTAACATGTTGGTACCAGATACCACAAGACACTTTAGAAATCTTGTAGCGTCCATGCCTCACCAGGTAAGAGCTGTTTCGGCAGCATATGGAGGACCAACATCATATTAGGCAGGTGGTCATAATGTTTTGGCTTTTTGGTGTATATAAGCTTTGAATATACTAAGTTAATATTTCACTTTTAAGCTGGTTTTTGTTTTTCTCTCTTGGGTATATTTGATCTTTTGCAATCTTGTCCTTCACTGAAGATCTTTCACCTATTCCACAGACTTCAGAATAGGGAATTTATAAAATTTCAGTGCTCAAGGATAGCTTTTAATGTTTATCTAAGAATTATTACAAATGTGATATGAGCATTTTTTTTTAGGTTTGTTCTATGAATACTGTAGTTTCAACAAAAAAAAAGTACTTTGAAGTGTATAATATTTTAGTTCTGTTTTGATAGAGAGTATTATCAATGCACCAAATGCTGTTTACTTCATATTGACCAATTTAGAAATTTTCTCCTTATGATGTAACTTATTAGAAATTGCATACATATATGTAATTTTCCCCATGTAGTGTAATTTTCATTTATTAGTGTTAATCCTTCCAGGGTTCAAGACAAAATATAGACTTTGACATAATCCAAAATGAGAAGCCCAAGATGTCTATCTTCATTTTTAATATAACAAAAAATCTTTGATATTTTTTAAATAGAAATTGCTGTATGAATATTTTCTTATATATATATAAATAAAAAAATAAATACCCCCTCAAGCAGCTGCTTGCCACAGAGGTCTGACAGGAGCCTGTCAGTTTATATGCCATAGTAGGAGATCTGAGAGGATGGCAGGACCTCAGCAGAAAAACGACACACACATCCATGCCTAATCTGGGGCTTGAACCCAGGTCCCTTAGATCAGTAGCCAAGCGTGCTAACCACTCGGCCACAGGACATCTTATAAAAATACAGAATTCAAGCTTGAAAACTAATATTTTCTTTTTTTCATTTGATACATATTTTATTAAATTACAATATAAATAATTTTTATTGCCATTTCCTAGAATGCTATAATGTATTTCCAATTTGTTTGTTAGTGTTACTCTATGCTGAAGCAACCTCCTGATTTAAGCTGACAAGTTTGATTTGACCTATTATCAACAGAGTTTTCTATTTGAAATCTCCTGAAAATTAACAAAAAATTGCTATTTTCAAAATTGAAAGATTTTGAAAATTTTTCTGTTTTACACTTTTTTCTGCCTTAAACTTATTTCAGTATTCCTAGAATTATTTTTATCATTTATATCATTTATCCCAGCATTCTATGCTTTGTTCCCTTTCCTTAAATTGAAACTGTAACTTGAAAAAGAAACTTGTTAGCCAGAGCTTGTTGTTCTAAAACTGGCTGTAGTGCACAATGTTATGGCAGAGAAAGATGCAGGTATTACTAATTGCTTGCTCACATATGGGACAGCTTTCTGTTAAGTGGTTGCATGGTAGTTTTTTACATGATTGATTTAAGTCCAAATATTTTCTCCTTACATATTGGATATCATCTCCCTTTATAAACTTAGTATTTTATTCACTTTTTGACAATTAAACTTTAGTTTATTTCTGAAGATTTTATTTCTCTAAATTACTCCTCTTTTGGAGTTATGCTACATCAAATGACTAGTTTCTGGAGATGATCTAGTTTTTGGAGTTTGACTAGTTTACTGGTTTGCAAATTGTTGCAGATATTTTATTTAAAGTTACATTAAATTACATGTTAATTTTTCTTATTTCTTTGTTTTCCAGTAAAAAACTTTGACCTTGTATCATTTCCTGAAAATGAATGAATAAGCCTATGTTTGTCTTGGACCCTGAAAGGGTTAACAATAATAAATGAAAATTAATGAGTTCATTGGCACAGCAATCAGTAATCATGTGGGAGGGCAATTTTGGCAAGAGTTTTAACCCCCCTCCCCCTCGCCCAAAACAGGGCATTTTACTCCTCCCACCGTCTTGGCAAAATTTAATTATTTAAAAAATTACAAGGTTTTAAGTTTATATTGAATGGTTTTTAAAGATTTTGACTCCCTTCCCCTCAATATCTGGGCTGTGCCACTCTCTGAAAATACAGACAATTTTCTTAGCTTCAGTGGACTAACTTTTTGCCACATAGACAAGATCCCAAATTTCAACACCCCCTCAAAAAAATTCATAATGTTTAGTAAAAAAAGCAGCCAAGAAAGTGTCAGGACAGAAAATCTCATTAATGTGAGCAGTCCAAGTCACCTTGTATAGCATTGGCCATTGTTTTAAAATATACCACACTGAAAAGAATCATTAAAAGAATAAAAATCATGTTTCAGGTAAATATAGTATTCAGGAAGAAATTTCTTTTGGATTAATACATAACTGTTTTTATTCATCACATTTTAAAAAATATAGCCTTAATTGCATAGTCCAATCTATTTTTTCACTGTATCATTGTGTAAAAGTCTTTTTAAAATCAATATATTTATAAATTTCTTTAAAATTTTTATTTTCATGAAATTCAGAATTAATTATGTTTAATATGGTACAACATGACCTATTTTGGTTTATTGGTTATTTAAAAAAAATTATAAAGTTGACTTGTTTATTTGGCTCAGCACATTTGGCAGAAAACATGGACTTTTCTCAAAGTATTGTATCAAGAAAAAAAATTACAAAAGAAGAGTAGTTTTCTTGTTTGAAGTACTTTTTTTAATCAGAAATTCAGAAGTAGCCTTTCTATTCATGTGTATTATAATCATTTCTATTAGTTTTTTTTCCTTAAATAAATTTTTATTTCCTTTGCCAGGTGCATTTTTCTACTATATGACTCTAAAAATGTCCTATTAAAATAAAATTAGCATTCTTTTTTGTAAAATATTTTATTTTCAAGAAATCCGGAATTAAATATTGATTAATTTGGCTCTGGTATTCTAGAATTTCCTTCATTAGTTATTTGGCAAAAAAAAAAAAGTTCCGAAGTTAATTTTTTTGACTGATCACAATGAAAAAAATAACTGGACCTCTGAATATAAACCAATTTTTCTGGCAGGACCCTAGAAGGATTTAACATGATTGCACAGTTACTGGGTTGATTTGCTCCATTTTAACTTTTTTTCTTTGGGTAAAATTTTTTTTGACTGATCACAATGAAAAAATAACTGGACCTCTGAATATAAAACAGTTTTTCTGGCAGGACCCTAGAAGGGTTAAACATGATTGCAGTTACTGGGTTGATTTTCTCCATTTTAACTTTTTTTTCTTTGGGTAAAAAGCCACATTTTAAAAGTTATACCTAAAACAAAAGTTTAGACTGAGTATAAGATTTCCATTGCATTCAAAATTATATTTTCTGGAAAAAAGATATGAAAATGAGCTATCAGCAAGGGCAAATCAAGTATCTAATCCTTTGACCCCAAAGTGTTAGGATGGCATGTTGCATTGTTTTATATATAGAGCTTGGTTTTGTCGGAGCAAACCTGGGTTGCATTTTGAAATCTAAAATACAATGTAAAGAAAATTTTTGCTTACCTGTAAAAAATGCATAAAAAAGTTCTGGATTTTTTTCCCTCAGAAGAAAAAGCACTGTTTTTATCTGCAGAAGATCTATCATTGCTATTGTTGAGCAATTGATGACTTATTTAAGAGTCAAATAAAGTTTTTATTTTTAGCTCCCTTGTTGACATAGTAGCAATCAGCACAATATGGCTGTAATGCTAAGTAATATTTGTACTAAAGCAGAATATTTTTAGCTTTTGCTGATACAGACTGAAAAAAATAAATGAAAAATTGCCATCAGGCATTTGAGCAAGCCCCAGTGTAAATTGCAAAAGTGTTTTTTTATGTTATAAATTATGTTGTTATGTTATAAATGATTATTAAGACACCCTACTGTCTTGTTAATAATAATCGTTTATATACATATTTATAACATACCAAATTAACAATAAAACAAATATATATTATATTTTAATATTATGTTCTTCAGTGTTCTCTAACATTTTTTATTCATTATAACCATGCATATTTTATAATTTGATCTCCATGAAAATTCCATGTGCCAATATTTTCTCATAATCTATCCCACTTTGCTACTAGTCTTCTAGACATTTTGTTAATATTTGGTTTATATTGTTCTTCACCAGTTATGTGACACAAAGTAGCATAAAAATTTTACATTAAAATATTAAACAATTATCTGAAATTACTTCTTATTTTAAGCTTATTTTATTTTGCAACTCAATCTATGTTTTCAAATGAGAAACATTAGAGTGCATGCTGTCAGGGTTTATAAGGATGTCATTGAGCATGTGTAATGCTATCTTTATTTTCATTCTGCAACCCCTCTTTACTGGGGTGACCAAAATGGTAAAAAAAATGGTTTCAGCTTTCTTAAACCATGACATTTTAGTAAACGTTGCAATTTCAGTTTTCTGAAACTGAGGCAGTGCTCGAAAATGTAATCCCACATAAAATGTAACTTAAACAGTTATGCAGTAACATAATAAGCATGATGCATGCATAATACACAATTTGCAGGTGAGAGAAGTAATACTTTAAGCTTGTCGAATAAATTTTGCATAGCTGCTACATAGTTGATAGTAAGCTAATGCCCATTGTGACTTTTACTGTTACTTGGGTGGGTGGGTGGGTGGGTGGGTGGGGGGGGGGGTTGGAAAGATGTGACTCTTCTAGTGACATGGTTAATTCAAAGCCCACCATGCAGTGCTTGCAGTTTGTACCTCATTGACATTTGAAACAGTCGTTGCATCAGCATGCACCGACTATTTGGTGCTCAGTGCAAACCACATTATTGCAAAAATGTGTCAATGGAAATTAAAAATGGCATAAATACAGTATAATAATTTAATTTATATGCAATTTTACTTTTTACTATGAATCTAAATGCTTAATATGTCAATGGACATAGAAAATTTATTATGTTAGGTAAAATTTGGTGTTCTATGGCACTGATATCAACATATTTTCCTAGGTTACTGCTCTTTAAATTTAATATTCAATCTTTTACAATGTAAAAGTGAAGAAAGTGTATTACGTTAAAATTCAAAGAAATATATTACAAGTTGTATTGATGTTGTTGAACCGCTGGCACACTCGCTGCTTTAACCAAGCTTCTGATGGTATTAAGTTTGGATAAGATGTTAAATTTAGCATGCTGATAACCACTCCTGTTTTATACAACCATCAAATGATGCACTGTAATGAATGTCTACATGTACTAGCATGATGTTATGCTGTGATAAGATGACTGTAGGATTCTCTCTGTCGTGTGCATCTGTCAAGTAGCAAATTGTTTTGCACTAGAGAATTGTCCTCAAAGGTAAGTATTCACAAGATGAGTTGTTATACACAGAAAGGAAATAGGCAGCATCCAAAAGTATTTTGGCTTTCATTTTTTAGTGTTAAATGAGCAAATTGAACTTTTTTTTGATTGTTTAAGAATGTTTTGGAGCATTTAGCCTTAAAGCATAAGCCTTAAAGTTAAAGCAGCAGGCAATGCATTTCACTTCAAGTCAAATGAGAGGCTTCAGCAGGTGAGTAAAGTTGAAGATGGTAAAGATTATATGAGGTTGTCCCACTAGTGGCATTGTCAGGAATTTGTGTGGCTTACATAATAGAAAAGTCCAAGCAGAAAGGGGTCATTTCAATATTGCATATTACATGATATACATATAATTTGCATATTATTACAGTTTTTTAATCAAATTAATCAATTATTTCTCCAAATAATTAATTTAAATTTAGTGGGAAGATAAGCTAATATTTTTTGGGATTAGGGATATAAACTTTAACTAATTTTCTATGACTGCACTAATATTGTGGTCAGGTTAATTTGTCAATTACTCTTTGATGTTCAACTATCTTTCTATTATAGTTCTATATGTTCTATCCATATAACCATCCTTCACTTGTAATTCATTGTCAGGGTCTTCTATTAGTATATTGTAAATGCTGCTGATAGTTGATAATTTTTCTCTATTGTTAGTTATAAAAGATGATATTGTTTGAGATTGGATAATGGAACTGTCAGGTTAAATTTAGCAAGAGTAGTTCTTATCATATGGAAAAATCTTTTGATAAAGGAATACTTATGATGTATTGTGGGGGAGGGGGAGTATTAATTCTCTGAATTAGCATAGGTGACAAATCTTTTTGATTGTGAAATTTAACTTTTTTGTATACAGCAGGGGTGGGGAAGCCTTTTTCCCTGTGGGCCACTAAAATGCTTCCCCTGCTTATTAAAACATTCTTTTGTGGCTTCAATTTTATCAATTTGCTCTTGACTTACTAATTCACTAATTTGAGTGTTTTGTTAAGTCTCTTTTTGCTGGTGGGCCACAAAAAATCATCTTGTGACCAGTTTCCCCACCTCTGGTGAGGTGGGGAAACTATATAAAATAAATACCTCCTCAAACAAAAAAAATAAATACCTCCTCAAACAGCTGCTTGCCACAGAGGTCTGACAAGGAACCTGTCAGTTTATATGCCATAATAGAAGGTCTGGGAGGATGGCAGAAACTCAGCAGA
The DNA here is from genome assembly GCA_038380435.1 of Ryuthela nishihirai. Classification (NCBI taxonomy): domain Eukaryota; kingdom Metazoa; phylum Arthropoda; class Arachnida; order Araneae; family Heptathelidae; genus Ryuthela; species Ryuthela nishihirai. The sequence goes on along the minus strand of JAWZYU010000011.1, from coordinate 38,000,128 downwards.
AAAACAGCACAAACATCCACGTCTTGCCTGGGGCTCTAACCCAGGTCCCTTAGATCAGTTGCCAAGCGTGCTAACCACTAGGCCGTGGGACACAGTCTAGAAAATATTTTGGAGTATCCAGCCTGTTGGCTTATCTGATCTATAAACTTGAGTTCTTGAATTAAAAAAGACTATTTGAGTATCTGTATGCTCAAGTGAAATATGCTGTTATTGTTGATTTTATAGGCAGTTTGATGGATTGAATTTTGTGGTATAATATTTGGAATGATAAAACCATGTTAATGATGCACATTACAGTGCATTCTGAGTGGATTATTAACCCTTTCTCTACCATACTGGCCCAAAACAGCCCAAACTGCAGGTAGGAGATAATGAAGAGGAAGGAATAGGATTGATTGGACAAGTCCATTTAAAATCTAGGCTGTTTTTTGCTGGTATGGTACTGAAAGGGTTAATGTATTCAAATATGATAGTTGCCCTTTTATTTCAGATTCATATGCGAATTGAATGGTTGGAAGAATGTTGTTAAATATTTTAATTAAGTTTTGTAATTCTGGCATATTAACATTGCAGAAAATTGCATCATCTATATATCTCAGATATAGTGACAGTTTCAATGGTGCTTTTTTTCAAGGCAGCACCATTAGAAGCCCCACACATATGGTGTGAGCTCTGAGTAGAGCTGCCTCATGTTTTTGAGAAGGAGATCCTCTCAGAGCTCAACCAAAGGAATCATTGCAGTCCACCAGATTTCATCACATTGCAATGAGAAATTAGTACCCATGTAGTCACTAATTGTGTTATTACTAGTGGGGTTTAATTCTAAACTTTGTGCTGAAACTATTATTAAATAGTGGTTTTTCACTCTTGTTTGGTTTAAACCATTTAATTTCGTAGTATGAGTTTGAGATGTCCTTGAGTTTTGTTTTCCAATTTGAAAATGTACCCTTCCAAGCAATTGACTGATATATATGTAGTTAATTTTGATAAATTTATAGTTTGATCCTTCTAATGTCTTCCCTAGCCTTGCATATAGCAGTATTAGTAATTGATTTTCTGCCATATTAAAAGTTCTTATTAGATGAGATTCGGACTTTCTTTTGGGTAGGTATTTAAAGAAACTGAGGTGTTAGCTTAAATCTCTTACAGTCAAGAAGGAATTGGAATCATTGAAGGCCAGTCACAACTTAAAAATTTCTTAGCCTCAAAATTTGAACCCATGCATGTATTATTTATACATATACATTAAATTAGTTAAGACATGGTAGTTAAGTATAATAATATAATTAACACAGGATTTTACTATTTACTATAATAAATCGAAATGTCTCCATAAGTCTGTAATTGATTATGTTAAATAAAATTCAGTGCTCTATAAGACTGATATCAAAATGTTTTCAATAGGTTTACCCCCTCAAGCAACTGCTTACCACAGAGGTCTGACAGGAGTCTGCCAGTTTATATGTCGTAGATAAGGTCTGTGAGGAAAGTGAGACCTCAGCAGAAAGACAACACAAAGATCCATGCCTTACCTGGAACTTGAACCCAGGTCCCCCTTAATCAGTTAGCCGTTCACAGACAGCATATTAAATTTAAAAAAAAATAAATACCCCCTCAAGCAGCTGCTTACCACAGAGGTCTGACAGGAGCCTGTCAGTTTATATGCCATAGTAGAAGGTCTGTGAGGATTGCAGGACCTCAGCAGAAAAACAACACATACATCCATGCCTTTAACCGGGGCTTGAACCCAGGTCCCTCTGATCAGTAGCCAAGCATCTCTGATCAGTAACCACTCAGCCACGGGACGGCTACATCACATTAGATACCCTAAAATCGATAATTCTGTATTATGTTCATATATATCATATGAAACTTATCGTGTGAAACTTGAGCATACCAACTATGATCTGTGTGCATATATACCGAAGATCCAAAACATTATGACCACCTTCCTAATATGATGGTCTTCCACATGCTGCCAAAACAGCTCTTACCCGGCGAGGCATGGGCACTACAAGATTTCTAAAGGTGTCTTGTGGTATAAATTTCTAAAGGTGTCTTGTGGTAGCCACCGCAGATTGTATACACTGTTCCAATACAAACCGCAGATGCCTAATTGGATTGATTTCTAAAGGTGTCTTGTGGTAGCCACCGCAGATTGTATACACTGTTCCAATCAAACCGCAGATGCCTAATTGGATTGATGTCTGGGGAATTTGGAGGCCAGGTGAATATCTGGAAGTCTTCCTCATGTTCCACGTACCATTCTTGAACAATCCAGGCAGTATGGCATGGCACATTATCCTGCTGAAAGAAGGCACTACTAGAGGGAAATACCTTTGCCATGAAAGGATGTACCTGGTCTGTAATGATGTTTAGGTAGGTGGTAGACGTAATAGTTTCCTGCACATGAATGACTGGACCCAGGGTTCCCAGCAGAACATTGCCCAAAGCATTGCACTTTCTCCACTGGCATATTTTCGTCCCACAGTGCATCCTGGTGCCAACACTTCCCCAGGTAAATGATGCACACATACCCGGCCATCCACATGGTATAACAGGAAACGAGATTTATCAGACCAAATGACCTTCTTCCAATTATTCAAGGTCCAGATTTGATGCTTGCATGCCCATTTTTTCATTTTTTCCATCTGAAGAACAAGAATAACACTGATTATCAGAGCTCAGTATCAGGTATTATTTATACTGTTTCATGACCTTCACACACACACTGTCATTTACCTGCAGTTGCTTTGATTTGCATAACGATGCATTGGTCATAATGTTTTGGCTCTTGGTGTACTTATTTTTGCATTCTTCAATAAAACGTTATAGGCTTCAAAGTTGCTTTAGTTCTTTGTAAACACCCTGTATTACCAGTTGCATTGACACTGTTGAACTGCTGGCACACTTGCTGCTTTGACTGAACTACTGATGGTTTGAGCTGATGAAATGTTATTAAGAGCCATAATAGCTTTTGAAAGCCTTGTTCATTTTCTGCATATAATGTAGCAACTCATAATGTGACTAGTTGAAGACACAATTTTTCAGCTGATCTGTTTCAACATTGCAAAGCAATTTACCAGTTTTGCACATGACAACAGAGAGAATCTTTCACTCATCTTTTCCCAGCATAACATCATGTTAGTAGTTTACATAAAGACATTCATTGGAGTGCATCATTTGACAGTTGCATCAAAGAGGACTGGTTATCTGCATTCTAAATATAGCATCTCATCCAGCCTCAGTGCCATCAGAAGCCCCCACAAATGTGGTGTGAGCTTTGAGTAGAGCTGCCTTGTGTTTTTGAAGAGCAGATTCTCTCAGAGCTCTACACCCAAAGAATCATTGCAGTCCACCAGATCTCATCACATTGTAATGAGAAATTAGTACCCATGTAGTCACTAACTTTGTTATTTAGCATGATACCTGCCTGCTGTGGACAGATCATCTGTATTGTGAGGTATGATCATACATTCTTAACCCTCTATATTGCTTTCAATGCCAGAAGTATGATCATACCCACACAGTTTGCCTGAGAAACTCATGTGTTTTGGTAGTAAAGATCATGCTGAATGCCCAGCTGAGATATCAAGATGTGGTAACCATTGTGGCACCTGTCCAGTGTTCTCCCATGACTGCCAAAAGTAGAAATAGAAAGAGGTACTGTGCATCAAAATGATACAGAATATCTCATATTGTAAGATGAGGAAAATTTCTACACTACCTACTACCCTTGTTAAACTGATGGAAAGCTCAACATTCAAACAACATCAGTAGCAGTGCAGACTGTCTTCAGTTTACCACCATCTGAGTCATACCAGCTGCCAAGTATTATAAAGCAGGTATTGAGATCAGTGTCAATATCAACATTGGTTTTTGTTCCTGTTTCTGAACTTTCCATCTCTGAAAGACTGTGGGGAAGCCTTTCAGAAATGGAAAATTCAGAGAATGGATTTTCTTTCCCACTGACAGCTAAACATTCCAAACCTAAGGGAGACTGCCCTCGGTGTCAGATCCATGTCTTTCGTAATTTCTGAAAAACTTTCATCTGTAAAGGTAATTTTAAATTGAAAATCACCATTTGTCCAATCTTCTAAGACCTGAGATATCCACACTCCTAGAATGGTATTGTTGTGGATTCTTTTCCAGTGCACCTGATGTGTTATCAGGAGGTTGTGGGTTCGTATCCTACCCGGCTCAAGACAATTTTTCCTCTAAAAATAAAATTTTATTGATGTAAGAGTGGTAATTCCCTGGTCTGTGAACCAGAGAAGTTGTGAATATACCTTCCATCTTCATGGCATTCTTGTTCTCTACCACTTGAGGTTTGATTGCTAGAACAGTACCTTCATGTGACACAATGAATTGTGTACTGTAGGTAGAAATGTTCATATCATCAATTCGAGGAGATATTGATTGGTAGCTCAGTGGCCCAGAGCACCTGACATGTTATTAAGAGGTCATGGGTTTGTATCCCATCTGGCTTAAGACAATTTTTCCTCTAAAAAAAATTGGATTGACATAAGAGTGGTAATTCCCTAATCTGTGAACCAGAGATTAATAGAATAAGTTCAATAGAATAAATAGTTGAGAATATTCAAATTTAACTGTACATCAAAGTCCTTAAGGCACATGAGTCCCTTTGCAGAGTTGGATTACTTTACCACTGGATAATTGTTCAGACAGATGGAAGCCTCCCATCATGGCCACCCAGTATGTTCTTTAACCTTTTCATTACCATTCTGGCCAGAACGTTCCAAACTGCAGGTACGAGATAGTGAAGAGGAAGGAATAGCATTGGTTGGGTGAGTCCATTTAAAATCTTGGCTGTTTTGGGCTGATATGGTAGAGAAAAGGTAATGTACACAGGGTATGGCTCTCCTGCACATAGGACCATGGCTTAATGTCCCATTTTATGGATAAGGCCTTTCCAAGCTAATCAGTGTTCCCTCTCTCACTGAGGGTAGGATGGGGTTAGCTGAGATAAATCTCAATGCTTGCACAGTTGGGAGTTGAACCTGGAACTGCATATTATGAGTCTGGTGCACTAATGACTGAACCTCCCTCTGCAGTAGACATAATTATAGATAGTTGACAGATGGTTCACCCCAAAATTATTAAAAAAAAACCTAAACAACATTATTATAATGCTACTTTTGCAATGTAAAATAGAACTTGGTAATTATCACAATGAATATGCCCACTAGAGGCATGTGCCATTTGTTTAATGTTGAAAAGTTGCTATTTTTTTAAAAACAAATTTAGACAGATTTAACAGAACAGTTTGTGATAACTTCCAGCTGTCACAAAGGACATGCTCATTAGAGATAAACACTGCTTAATTTAATATTTAAAAATTATTATTATTTATATTTTTGTAACAGATTTTGATCCTATATAATTTTCCAAATATTTTACTGTTTAAACCCAAATTTCTCTTGGCCACTTTGTGTTGCATTAAAATTCAAATCTTTGCCGACGTTCAAAAGCACATTTATCTGTCTACTTTTAGTGCCCTACTTATTTCAGTGGGAAATTTGGTAGAAATATGAGATAGCAGTACAGACATCCCTCAATTGTAAATGTAATTTGTTTCTCTAAAACTATAATGCAAAAATTTGTAAATTGAACAGTAAATGAATGAATAATGTGGTTGAGTTGTAAATTTCAGTTTCCAATGTAAAAAATTATGACTAGTTCATGGGCTCCACAAATTCAATAACTTATTCCTTATACATATCAAAATGTTAAAGAATCATTCAGATAAAAACAACAATACTACAGTAGTTTATGCTAGTTGTCATAAACTAGAGTAGTGTCTAGTTAGAGTTTTTGTAACTGTACCTAACAACACAGTACACCCAGGTCCCACTTTACAAATCTAATTCATTCCTGAAAAATGATTCGTAAGGTTAGTATTGTATAGTAATCTGAACATTTCTAATATTTCTTATGGGGAAAATTCCAATACTTTCCTGACCCAGAACAGGTTTGCCCCAAAATTGTAAAGAAAAAACCATTATAATAATGCAAAACAGCATTATTATAATGCTACTTTGCAATGTAAAATAGAACTTGGTAATTATCACAATCAATATGCCCACTAGAGGCATGTGCCACTTGTTTAATGTTGAAAAGTTTTTTAACAGATTTAGATCACTGTAATTTCACAAATACTTTACTAGCTGGTGTCAAATTTCCTTTATGAGTTTCTTTTTAGCCACCCTATGTTGCATTAAAAATTAAAGTCTATGTATGAAAGAATCCAAGTTCAAGTTTAAAAGCACTTAAATTTTTTCACTCTAAGGCCCACTGAATTTCAACATTCAGGGAAATTTGCTAGTAATGTATTAATTTCTGTTTAAAATAATGCTAAGTTTCAGCAGCCAAGGGGTTCCCTTTTTGTTTAGTGCTGGAAGGGGGGATTCAGGCTACCCCCCAAATATATCTTGGTTATTATTAGAACTGCACAAAATGCTGATTTATTATATTGTCAAGTACAAATATAGCATAAAATACATTTTAAATATTTAAGATGTTTTCAATATTTTTGAGAAAGATGATTACCATAAATTATAATAAATAATTGATGGGAAAAAGAGGGTGATATTATTAAAGAGAAGTGATTTCAGTGTGCTAAACAATAATATAAGATTTCAAATTAATCAAATGCATTAGTAGTTGTTAACATTGGGATTTTCTTTTATATTTTAGGGAGATTTCAGTGAATAGCTCAATAAGGCAACTGGCAGAGCATCTGATGTTGAAAAGGTAGTTTAACTTCAAAATATAGGAATACTTTTTGTAAAATTTTGGACATAACTTTTTTTATCATTTTTGTAGTACCTTATAAGAGTTATCTGGATTCAAAATTATCTATTATCCATTTTTGAACTGGTGCAAAAAAACCCCGACTTTTTAGTAGATGTATTTTCAAGAAGTCCTATCTTTGAACTTTAAAAAAAAAAGGAATTAATAAATATTCAATAAAATGAGTTCCACATTCTGATAGCTTAAGTATTGGCATATGTAAAAGTTTCTGAACATGTTTTAGAGGGTTTTGTATCAAATGTATTAACAAAAGAGCTTGCTCTGTAGAAAAACACCAAGTCATATAGGGAGCTGAAATTCAGTCTGATCATTACTTTGTCAAAAGTTCCTTGAAACTGAAACTTAAGGAATGTACTAAAGTTAAAAGAATTACCTTTAACCTTTCCAGGGTCACAGTTGAATATTACACATTGACAGAATCTGCAATGAGAATTCTAGGACATCAGTAGACGTCTTTTATACAACACATGAAACTTCGATTTTTTAAAAATAAAATTGTCATTTGAAATTTTTCTTATATCTTTTAGAAATATGCAATTGAAGCTTGAAAACTAATTTGATACATATTTTATTAAGCTACAATATAAATAATTTGTTGAAGCCATCTGATTGCTATTTCTTAGAAGTGCTATGTGGTATTACCAATTTGTTTGTTAATATTACTCTATGCTAAAGCAACCCCCTGATTTCAGCTCACAAGTTTGATTTGAACTACAGTCGAACTTGGTTGTAATGAGCACAGAAATAATGAGATCGCGGCTGTAATGAGGAAAAAGCCATAATGATTTTAATTTATGTGTATTCCCATAGAATTGCTCACTGTTATAACAAGCATACTACATGGATATACTGAACAAATTTTGGTTTTGTTTGGAAACTTGCAAGCATTCCTAATTGTTCGGGTAGTCAGAAAAAAGATGATGACTGTGATGATGATATGATGACAAGTGAAAGTGAATCAAAATCAGTGCCGACATTCTCCCAAGTTCAAGGTGCAATGGACACAATTTTCAAACTGAAGGTGCAAATGGAGTCAATCAATTTTTTTAAAGGAACTGAGGCAAATACTGAGACTTTTAATGCATTGAGTGTTTTAAGGGGAAATTTGAGAAACATCAAAGTGAAATCATTGTCTTTATTGTCTTTTTTTCTGACTAGTCAAGCAATTAAGAATGTTTGCATGTTTCCATAGTTACCAAAATTCGTTCAATATATCCATGTAGTACACTCGTTATAACAGTGAGCAATTCTATGGGATTATACATAAATCAAAATTATTATGGCTTTTTCCTCATTACAGCAATGATCATGTTATTTCCATGCTTGTTACAACCAAGTTCAACTGTAGTTCAAATCAAACTTGTGAGCTTAAATCAGGGGGTTGCTTTAGCATAGAGTTACATCAATAAACAAATCGGTAATACCATATAATGCTTTTAAGCAATAGCAATCATGATGGCTTTAACAAATTATTTATATTGTAGTTTAATAAAATATGCAGCAAATGAAAAAGAAAAATATTAGTTTTCAAGCTTGAATTGCATATTTTTAAAAGATATTAAAAAAAATGACAAATTTATTTTTAAAAAAATGAAAGTTTCATCTATTGTACAAAAGACATCTATTGATGTCCTTGAACTCTCATTGCGGATTCTGTCAATGTGTAATGTTCAACTGTGACTTGGAAGGGTTAAAGGGAATTCCTTTAACCTTAGTACATTTCTTAAGCTTCAGTTGCAAGGAACTTTTGACAAAGTAATGATCAGACTGAATTTCAGCTCCCTATATGACTTGGTTTTTTTACACAGCTAGCTCATTTGTTAATACATTTAATTCAAAAACCTCTAAAACATGTTCAGAAAATCTATATTAAAATTCATAAGTTAAAAGACTAATCAAAATTTTGTTTATTATTAATTAGTATTGTTTTTAATTATGGAGAAATAAATTGTGTTTATTATTAAGTGTATTGTAGTTTATACAATCATATTAATACAAATAATATGTAGGTGTGTAATTATATTATTTTTTTCTTTCTAATATATATTTTTTTTGAATCTATCTTTTTATCAAGCTATTGAGAATTGAAAAAAAAATTGTAGGTAGATTTAACTCATCTCTGATACAGTGAGTAATGGTTATAATGAGGAAATTTGGTCGACCCCCTAGTGCTCGTTATAACCAAGTTCAACTGTATTATTGAATTTTTCCTTCAATTTTTTAAAATCTAATGATTAATAAAAAAACTGTTATTTTTAAAATCAAAAGATTTTGGGAATAATTGCAAAGTACATACCTCTGTTGTTGTTTCACCACTCTTTTCTGTGTTAAACTGTTAAACTTATTTCAGTATTTTTAGAATTATTTTTATCGTTTATATCATTTATCCCAGCATTCTATGTTTTGTTCCCACTCCTCAAATCGAAACTGTAAGTAACACATGCCTTCTTAGAAAGAGGAAGCAAGCTCAGAGTTGTTGTGAAGCTCCCTGCAGTGTAAAGTATGTCATGGCAGACCAGGGACAATTGAGTGCAGTGGCCTAGTAACTGATCACACATGCAGTAAAGTGCTCTATAGTGGATGTTTACAGAACGAGTTCTTCTTGGGTATAGGATAATGTGACCATGCGTCTAGTCAGTATTTATACTTTTGTAATTAAACCTTCGTTTACATTTCTTTAGATTATCGATTTTTCTGTCAGCCGATCTATCAATCTTTTGGAATTATGTTGAATCAGATGGCTGGCTTACAAGTTGTTACTGATAGTATTTAACATCACATTAGGTTATATGTTGATATTTCTTTTATTATCTCTTTGTTTTCTTGTAAAAAAAAACTGATTTTTTTATCATTTCCTGAAAATGAATGAAGTAATAAGTCTATATTTGTCTTGAACCCTGGAGAGATTAACAATAATAAATGAAAATTGATGAGGTCATTGATACAGGAATCAGTCCTCATGTGGGAGAGCAATTTTGGCAAGTTGTACAAACTATGTTGTCACATAGGATGGAGGGTAATGTATGTCACTCATCCTCATGGTGCTAAATCAATAATTCAGTAGTAAAGAATCACAAGAGATGTCGAGTAACATGGAACTCATGAAATAATAAGCTGAAAAATAAGCTGTTTCCAGGAGATGAATCCCACTCACAGCAAAACCAATTTTTGGCTTATTATTTCATGATTGCATAGAAACTGTTTCTCCATTTCATAAACCAGACAGAAAATACCATTAATGTGAGCAATCCAAGTAACCTCATATAATGCTGGCCGATGTTTTAAAATATACTACACTGAAAAAAAAAACATATTAAAAGAAATAAAAATCATGTTCGCGTAAATATTTTATTATTTGGGAAGAATTTACTTTTGATGAATATACAATTTAACTGTTTTTATTCATCGGGTTTTCCAAAATTAAACCTTAATTGCATAGTCCAATCTATTTGTTTGCTTTATCACTGTAAATAAGTCTTGTTAAAATTAATATGCTTTAAAATTTGCTTAAATTTTTCATTTTCATAAATATTTGTAATTAAATTCTGTTTAATTTGGTATATAATATGATGTATTTCAGTTGATTAGCTTTTTTTTTTTAATTCCAAAGTTGACTTGTTGGTGGGACTTGGCACAGCTGGCAAAAAGTCTGGACTTTTCTCAAAGTATGGCACCAAGAAAAAAAATTACAAAACAGGAGTAATTTTCTTGTTTCAAGTAAATATTAATTTTTTTGTTTTTCAGAAATAGCCTTTCTATTCATATGCATTATAATTATTTCTGCTTATTAGTTTTTTTTAAATAAATTTTTATTTACTTTGCCAGGTCACATGGTACGATCTCCCTGTAGAGCCAGGTTGGCCCGCCATAGTAACATTGTCATCATTCCCTTGCAAACCACATGACACGTTACTGACACATTTTTTTTTTTACTACATGACTAAAAATTTCCTATTAAAATAAAATTTGTCTTTTTTTTTGTAAAATACTTTCAGAAATCCAGAATTAAATGCTGATTAATTTGGCATATAACATGCCATAATTCCATTCATTAGTTATTTAGCAAAAAAGTTGTAAAATAATTTTTTTTGGCTGATCATAGTGAAAAAATAGCTTGGCCTCTGGATGTAAAACAGTTTTTCAGGCTGGACACTGAAAGGGTTAAATACAGTGGATTGAGTGTTTAGGGTTTCATCCCAAATCATACAGACTTCTCTTTGTTGTTGATACAAAGCTACTGTGGTTGTACATTTTTTCATAAGGATTTAATCTTAGTAGCAACTTATGACCAAAATTTTGAAAGTTTGATGGGCACAGGAAGGGCTTGGGTGTAGAGAAAAATTTGGGGGAGATAATATTGACTTGAACTCAAGAATCAACAGAGTCAAATGCCTTTTTGAAATCTATGAAACTAGCAACCACAGATTTCTGCAACTCTGAACATTTCTCAACAATCAGCCTAAGTCAAAAAATCTGATCTGCACATCCTTTACCATTTCTGAATTCGCAGTGTTCATCCCATAGTTGTCCATTAACTTAATTCTATTAAGCACAATGATGGAAAGAACTGTACTTGGCACAGAAATTAGACTTATTCCCCTACAATTGTTACAAGAACTGCAGTTGCCTTTATAATAATAGGGTTAATAACAGCTCTGGTAAATTCCTTAAGAACGACACCTTTATCGTAAAAAATATTCAATATTTCAGTAAGCCATGTGACAACAGAAACATTCCCAGCTCTAAGCATTTCAGTGGTAATTTCATCTATCTTTAGGATTTATGTAGTTTTATTTATAGATAGCCAAAGTAACTTCTGATTGTGATATAGGACCAACATTGAAGCCAGTAATGCATTTATCATCATTACAAACAATGGGAATAGAACTAACTACTGTTTAGAACATCACTGAAATACTCATTCCATCTTGCCATTATACACACACCGGCCACTGAATTAGAAACCTTTATGCAGAAATATGTAATGTCACTTCCACAGTGTATATGCAAAATACGTGGTTACGTGCATCACCACGTGATCTCGGCAGCTATTTAACATTGCTGCTCATCAGTAATCATCAGCAATGTTGATCACAATGAGAAAAACAAAGGATCTTTCGGGGTTTAATAAAAGGCTTATTGTGAGTGCCCATCTGGCTGGAGTGATGATTTTAAAAACAGCAGAGTTGACTGGTTTCTCAAAAGGTGAGATATCTTGAATCTTTAATCAGTGAAAAAATAACCCATATTGCTTGCGAAAAGGCATTTTCTCTACACGACAAGCATAATGATTATCCGCTAGCCCCTGAGAAACTTCAGATTACCCAGCAGTATGCTATCACCATATTGCCAAGAGATTGGTTGGTATTTATTCCAAGATTATGAGCAATCAGTCGTGGAATTAGCCCCAAATCTAAATTCTAAGGAAAAGTGGCATGACAACAATCTGTCAGGAATGAGATTGCCATCATCTGAGAAAGCTTGTATGGAGAAACAGGACTTCCTGTGTGCAGTATTGACCAAAGCATTCAGTGAAGGCTGTGCCCGACCCATATCTCAGTGAACTATGCACAGGGAATTGAAGAGGATCGGTATTAGCAGTCACATGCCTCTACAGAAACCACTGAATTCTGCAAAAAAAACAGAAAGTTCATCTACAGTGGTGTCTACATGGACACTGGAAGGGTTAAGTTCTTTGTAATGCCATCTGTTAGAACTAGTAAGTGTTGATTAAGGTTATTCATGAAGTTCTTTCTTTCACAAATAAGCTTTAGTGCCTTATCACTCAAATAACTTTGTCTCCTCTTCTCCCTACCATCTGTCTCCCAACAGCTGTTCCAGTGGTCCCCTCCCCCAACCTTCTCTGAGCCTTTGGGGTCCATGTGACCTGACCATTTAGCCCATGGTGTGCAAAAAAGTGCCGCTCAGAGGTAAAACAACCCAAGTCTCCTCTTCTCCTTTTTACCCAGAAGATTATTATTTTCAAGAAAAGCTGGTTTGAAAGCCCCATTATTCCTCAATTTAAGTAAGTCATTGTAAACAAATCACAATGACTGTTATAATGACTAAGAAGTTTTGGCTACATCTGGGGCTTTCAAGAGCCTTAGAGTTAACACTGAAAGGGTTAACACCGACTTATAATCTGAAGTTCCCAGATGTGAGTGCCTGCTGTGTTTGCATTGAGATTTTCTCCATTGACTCTAGTCTTAGTGAGAAAGGGGAATCTTTTGGATGTGATTTAACTCGTGGCTTCATGTGTAAAAGAGTCATACCATGTGCACATTTAAAACAACAACTATTATTATTGGTAGCATAATACAGTTTAATGACTGTATGAAATTTTATTATCAATAATACAATGCATTTCCAGATTACCAGATGCATTTTTTTACTACATGACTCTGTAGTCTGTTTGGTACAATACATTATAGTGAATGATTAATGGAGTAGGAAACAGGCAAAGACTAAAATGAAACTAAAATAAACCAATCCTTTAAAATTGATCCTTAATGCTATGTTTAATATGAATACATGTTTACTACTTAATACATCAATACATCACAGTGCAATACAAACACAATGCAAAATACAGATGCAATGCAAATACAGTAAAAAAAGAAAACAGAATTTTGGTCATAACTATTCTGAGCCAAGGAGTTTTACAACCTGTCCAGGTTCAAAAGACATACATAATTATATGGCAGTGGCAATATGTAGATAGGATATATAGTAGGGCAAGCACTATTTAAAATCAAAGTACAATATGTTAATATTTAATATAGAGTTCCAAGCTAATTAAATCAGAAAATTTTCATTATTCAAAAAAAAATCTCTAATTTTCTGCTTAAAACTTTGCAGATTAATTAATTTTTTTTTGCTATTTTCTAAAGTATTATAAATATTTGGTGCAAGAAAAACGAAATGTTAATAATGTGTGGAGTTGGTACCTCCTTATCCATGATTCGGCACTATCCAGCTCTAAGAGTTTGACATTATTTAGCTTGTTATGTGCAAAAAAGTGCCACTCAGAGGTAAGCCAACCCAAAAATCCCAGTAATGCCAAATTTTCTGGGGCAGGGGTGGCTCAGTCGGTAGCGCGCCAGGTTCGAGTCCCAGCTGGGTCAGCGTTGAGATTTATCTCCGCAGAAATTCCCCGCCCTGCCCATGGTCAGTAGGGGACACCGATATGACGATGGGCTTGGAATTAGGCCGCCGTCCGTTGGATGGGATGTTAAGCCGTGGCCCCGTGTGCAGGAGAGCCATACCCTGTGCGCATTAAAGAACACGCTGGATGGCCTTGACAAGAGGCTACCATCTGTCTCCCAACAGCTGTTCCAGTGGGTCCCCTCCTCCAACCTTCTCTGAGCCTTCGGGGTCCTTGTGGCCTGGCCATTTAGCCCATGGTGTGCAAAAAAGTGCCGCTCAGAGGTAAAACAATCAAAAGCCAAATTTTCTTATTAATCTTAAAATTTTGACTGCTGTCTGGTATGTATTGTGCACACTAAAAGTTTAATGCCAATTTAAATTTGAAGATCTGGGAAATAATTAACTAGTCTATATTATCCAAATATTAAAACTTCTGGTTGCCATATATTGTTATTCTATATGTGATCTACACTGAAAGGACAATATATTATGCACACCCACCTAATAACGTGTGGGTCCACCTTTCACCCTCACAACAGAAGCAACATAGTATAGAAGCTTCCAGATGTTGGAAACGTTTGGGTGGTATTGCAACCATTGATTCCAGGACAGCCATCCCTAAAGCACCAAGAGTTACCATTGGTAGGTTTTGGGCTTGAATGCATCCCTCCACTTTGTCCCACAGATGCTCAATAGGATTCAAAATCCAGAGAGTGAAAGGGCCATTCAGGAGTTGTGAACTCACTGGAATGCTCCTTCAACCAAACCTTCACCAAACAGGAGCAATGAGATGGGTGTTGTCTTGTTGAAAGAAGGCATCCTGTTGTGGGAAATGGATAGCTATGAATGGGTGTAGATGGTTGGTGAGTACATCAACCTAGCCTTGTGTGATGGTGGTCTCAACAGGTACAAGGGGTCCGAAGATGGACCACGTAAACATGCCCCAGAACATTACATCACCTCCATTGTCCTGTAACACCCAACTTGACAGTTGGGGTCCATGACCTCATGTGGTGTATGCCACACACGCAGCCTCCTATCAGCACATTGTAGTTAAAACTTGATTTGTCAGACCAAACTACTCTTTTCCAGTCTTCCACAGTCCATTGCCGATGTTGCTTTGCCCACTGCAGCATCATAGCCTGGTGATGTGCTATTAACAAGGGTACTGATGTGTGCATCAGCTACCCAGTCGTGCCATCATACTTCGAATGGTCCTTATACAAACCTTAATAGCTGCCTGATTGTTGAATGCTGATGTTATCATCTGCATTGTGGCCCTCTGTTCCAACGTTACAATACAGGAGAGGTGGTGCTCACCTCAAATATCAATGGCTTAGTTATGACCATTGATGCTTTCTTGGTAGCTGCAGGTTTTGATGTAGTCCTGGTACACACATGGGACCATCACATACAGAAAACCCTGACTTTCTCAGGCATGGATATGGAATACACCATCTTCTTCACACTAACTATCTGCCCACAATCGAACTCGCTCAGGTAGCCATGTTTACCAATCCTAACAGCTTCAGGTATGCTATACAGTAGGTAGGTATCTGATCTATTTATAGCCTGCAAGGTCTTTTTGGGTAGCCACATTATTGTAGCATAGTAGAGCAAGTTTGTGGATGGGTGTGGTGTGTATTATAATTGTGCTTTTAGTGTCTGTCCATAGGTCATTATATTTATTTCTTTGTACAATAAATGTAATGTTTAATTTCAAATTAATTCTTTTGGAGTGTAAAGTTTATCTTCAAAATTCTTACTAAACTTATGTACTTGTGCAAACTAGTTTATGTCAAACAATATATTATATTTTTATTTTCAGCATTACTCTTGCATTACTTACTCCTTTTTATTGTGCAAGCCTTGTAGAAACAGTTCAGGTTTGTTTACTTTAATATTTATTTATCATAAACCCACATGACAATATATATATATACAGGGTGTTTGAAAACTCTGTGCAAATTTCAATGGGCAATAGGGAACACCAAGACAAACCTTTTTCATCTATGAATGTATGTCCGCTGAAGTAACCCTTTGGTACTAGAGGGTACTGACAGAAATATTGGTGGAGCTGGTACATAAATGAATGGAAACAAGTGTGAACAACATGTTTATTTAAAGAAGGTGCTCAAAGTTGCGACCAGCAACAGTATTGCATTCATGACAGCATCAAAGCATTGATTGCCGTATATGTTGAAAGATTCACGGAATTTTGCGAACAGTTGCAGTGGCAACAGCGATTCTTGCAATGAGGTCTTCATGTGTCCCCAGAGGAAGAAATTGATACATGTTAAATCGGGCAAGCTTGGTGGATAGACAATAGGTCCACCCCAGCCTATCCATCAGCCCCCAAAAGTGGCATTCAGATAATCCTGCACATCATTGCTGAAGTATGCTGGCGCCTGTCGTGTTGAAACCACATTCGTCTGCGAATAGCCATGGGAACATCTTCCAGCAGTCCTGGAAACATTTGTTCAAGAAATACCTGATAAATCTGTCTGTTAAGTTGGGGAGGAAGCAGGTATGACTTTCAGCCATCCAGTGTGTTCTTTAACGTGCACAGGGTGTGGCTCTCCCGTACACGGGGGCCATGGTTTAATGTCCCATCTGACAGACGGTGGCCTTTCCAAGCTCATTGGTGTCACCTACTGACCATGGGCAGGGCGGGAGTTTTGCAGAGATAAATCTCAATGCTGACTCAGCCGGGACTCGAATCTGGGAACTGCAGATTACGAGCCTGGCGCTACTGACTGAGCCACCCCCGCCACAACAAGAAGTGGGGGAGAAATGGGTTGAGCCACCTATGGGTGAAACAAGGTTGAGCCACAAAGGCTGACCTTCACCCTGGAGGGGTGGTAGATCTCCAGGCATAAATTCATGCACCCATTCCACTATAATCTATAATGTTACAATATTTTACTACCTGTATTAAATGAAAGAATTTACAAGAAGTAAAATATAGACAGGTAAAAATATGTGGTGATGTAATTTTTTCTGCTAATGCTTATTTGTAAGGCAATTAATTATATTAAAAACTCTTCTACTATTATAAAACTGATAAAAGTATTTTCAGCTGTGAATAGAATGTGTGATAATGTTAAATTATGTAGGCAAAGTTTTCAGTTTTTATTTCTTGGCTTTGAAAAGTTAAAAATAATGAATTGTATTGAAAAACTGAAAATTTTTTATTTACTTGATAGAGTGATATTGCTAGTGAGAAACCAGGCGTGCTGGACTGTTTGAAAGAAGGCTTACGACGCTTATTTAGATGGGGAACTCCTCAGTCTACAAGACTTCTCCCTGTGTGGTGGCTGCTAGGTCCCACAGCTGCTCATGGACTTCTACACTATATTGTCACATCTTTGATTAACTCTGTTACTCTTTGGTTTCTCTCTCTGCGGCTTCAGAGGGAGCAAGAAAGGGTAGGATTTTAATGAATCTAAGCAAATAATAAATATATTCATATATATATGTATGTGTATACATAGTGCAATCCAAAAGTTCCCAGACTTACTGCTGTAGTGCAAGTTCCTACTTCTGCCACTAGGTTTTACAAGCCTACTGCTTTGTCAAGCAGTCTGGCAATTTTCATGTTGACAGTTGGAACCAAGCCTTCTTTATGAGCATTTTAATGCATTTGTGTTTATGCCACTCTATGATTTTTTTTTTAACAAAAAATTGGAAGACATTGAACAATGCATTTGCATCAAATTTTATTTCAAGCTTGGCAAAACTTTCTAGTCATAACTGGTGATGAAAGCTGGGTGTATGGGTATGACCCAGAAACAAAGCAGCAATCATCCCAATCGAAGAGTCCTTCATCACTATGACCAAAGAAAGTGAGGCAGATGAAGAGCAATGTGAAGAGTATGCTGATTTGCTGCTTTGATGTGGATGGAATCTTGCACAAGGAGTTTGTTCCTACAGGCCAGACAGTGAATTAACACTACTACATTGAGATCCTGAAGCTTTTGAAAGAGCATATGGGGTGAAATGTCTAGGAAAATGGCATGCACAGGACTGGATGGTGCTTCATAGCGATGTATCAGTCCACATCACTCTCTCAAATGTTCAGCAATTTTTGACCAAAAATAGCATGGCAGTAGTTCCACTCACCAGACCTTGCCTCCTAAGACTTCTTCCTGTTCTCCAAGATGAAGTTCCATTCTTAAGGGTCAATGATTTGACTGTGTTGAAGTGATTCAGGCAGAATCAAAGAAGGTACTGAACAGCATCTCAAAACAGGAGTTTCAAAGATGTTTTCAATAGTGGGAAAAGCCCTGGGCTCCCTGTATTAGCTTCCAAGGGGACTACTTTGAAAGGGATAACAGTGATTAAAACCTAAGGTAAGGCTACATTTTTTTTTTTTCAGCACAGTCTGGGAACTTTTAGATTGCACCTCATATAGCATGATATTGGACATTATACGTATAAGTAAAAGAATAATCTAGAAGGTCTTTCCAAATGTTTCATAAGGATAGACCACAGATCTAAAGTTATGGTAGAGAATTTAGTCTTTTATTAGTTAGGGGAAGTCTGAGATGTGGATAGCTATTTTAGTGAAAGTTTTTTAGTTGCTTTTATTAACTGCTCTGAATTTGTGAGAACTATAAAAGATTGAAGTAAAATAAGCGATTATGGCTTTAATATTTCTTCTTGGAAACAGACTAGAACTAAAATTGAATTTAAATATGTGGTTTGAAAAAAAAAATCCGAAATTTCATCATTTGGTTTAAAAAAAAATAATTATTTCAAGATTATTGCTTTATGTCATGTAAATTTTTTTAAATGAATTAAATATTTCCTCAAGCAGCTGCTTGCTACAGAGGTCTGACAGGAGCCTGTCAGTTTATATGCCATGGCAGATCTGTGAGGCAGACCTCAGCAGAAAAGCAATACAAACAGTCCTGCCTTACCCCGGGGCTCAAACCCAGTTCCCTTTGATCAGTATCTAAGCATATTAAGCATGGGATGTATACCCAATGAAAAAATTTGCTTTTATTTTTCCAAATTTTGGAAATTATGATATGCATGTAAAGTTTTGTTAAATAATACATATATGCAGATATTTAAAGATATAAAATTCATATATTAATAGAAATATATACAAACTAGACTTTGCATAAAAGAAGAATTCAGGAAGTCATTAGTCTTCCAGTGCCCAGCCTGAAAACTGGAATGAAACAGATCAAGCTATTTTTTTCACTGTGTTCATCCAGAACAAAGTTAACTTTGGAACTTCTTTTGCCAAATTACTAATGAGCAGAAATTGGTTATACTGTCATAAATGCCAAATTAAAATAGTATTTAATTCAAAATTTTATGGAAATAAAATTTCTATACAAAAACACGTTAGTTTAATTGAAACTGAATTCTAAAAAAACTAATAAATGAAAATAGTTATATGTCAATAAAAAATTTAATTAGAACTGCTGTTTTTTTAGCACTGTAATACTTTAAAACAATTAAAATATTTGTAATAAGAAAGTGGATGGGTCTGTATGCTGAAACATTGCAGTCAGTATAGTTGATAAGTGTATTTCATTTATAACTATAAAGCTGGTAACATAACATATTTAAGCTGTTTATTTGTATGAAATATCATTATTAATGCAAAGTTAACTAAAATACACAGATGCTGATATGTTAGCATTACAGCTAAGAATATATAAATGCAGCTGACCTCTGTTTGAAATCTTGACCCCTCATACCAAGATGACATATCCTCTAACATATATACAGTGTAAACTATTGATACTATTTAATTATTAAACTTATACATTGTGAATATTAGTCATTTTTGATTCTTCTAAAGTCAGACAAATGAATTCACAGCTCATCATTGATTTACTGTGTATCTATCCACTATCAAGCTGTTTTATGTAACAGGATGAAGATGAGTGTAAAGGAAAAATTGTCTTGAGTCAGGTGGGATCTGAACCCATGACCTCCTGATGACATATCAGGTGCTCTGACTACTGATTTGCCAGCCACTGATCAGTCTCTCATCCACTGCTGATATTATGCTATGCACCATCTGGTCAATCACGGTCTTTTGAGGGCATTTTGGAGAATATTTCTTCAGAGCCAATATTGCTCTATGAGAGATTCCAATTTGCTCACAAAAAAAAAACAACCAGGAGGCTCTTGTGGTACGGCTGGTCATGTTCACATATCTGGGATGGCTCTGAAGAAATAAGAGTCCCCAAATGCACTCAAAGGGCAGTGATTGACCAGATGGTGTATAGCATAACATCAGCAAGGGAGGAGAGATTGATCAGTGACTGGTAGCTCAGTGGTCAGAGCACCTGAAAGTCATCAGGAGCAGGGACATAGCTATGGAGGGGATGGGGGAGGCTCCCCCAAAGTAAATCAGAGTTGACAAAATTCGAAGCGACGTTGTAAAATCCAGATGAGTTGTGAAAATTAGGATTTTTTTTTTGTAAAATTAAAGGGAGTTAGCAAAATCTTGAGGAGTTGGCAAAATTCTGGTGAGATGTAAAAATTGAGATATTTTTTCTCTAAAATTATGGTGTGTTGGCAAAATTTAGGAAAGTTGGCCAAATCGAGGTAACTTGGCAAAATCTAGGGCAGTTGACAAAATTTGAAGCCACTTGGTAAAATGCAGGTGAGCTGTGAAAATTGGGAATTGGTTTTTATGAAATTAAGGAGTGTTGGCAAAATCGAGACAACTTGGCAAAATATTGGGGAATTGGCAAAATTGAGATAACTTGGGAAAATCTTGAGGAGTTGGTAAAATTCAGGTGAAATGTAAAAATTGCAATTTTCTTCTGTAAAATTATGGCGAATTGGCAAAATCAAGGCAACTTGCAAAAATCTAGGGTAGTTGGCAAAATTCGAACCCACTTGGTAAAATATAGGCGAGTTATGAAAATTGGGATTGGTTTTGTAAAATTAAGAAGAGTTGGTAAAATCGTGGGGGATTTGAAAAATTTGAAGTGACATGGCAAATTCAAGAGAGATGTAAAAATTGAGATTGTTTTTGTGAAATTAAGGAGAGTTGGCAAAATTCAAGCCACTTGGTAAAATACAGGTGAGTTGTGAAAATTGGGATTGTTTTTGTGAAATTAAGGGAAGTTGGCCAAATTGAGGCAATTTGGAAAAATCTAGGGGAGTTGCCACTACAGGTGAGTTGTGAAAATTGGGATTGGTTTGTGACATTAAGAATAGTTGGCAAAATTCAAAGTAACTTGGTAAAATTCAGGTGAGATGTAAAAATTGGAATTTGTCTAAAATTATGGCAAGTTGGCAAAATCTAGGGGAATTGGCAAAATTTGAAGCAACTTGGTAAAATACATGTAAGTTGTGGATTAAATTTTTTAAAAGTACCTATCTTCCTATATGACCTTAAAAAGTAGAAAATGAACCTAAAGCGTATCGATGGTGCAATCAGTCACCTAGTTCGTAGTATTCACTTCAAAGGGAGATAGGATGCCCACAATCTTGTTGTGTGGGTAAATTGGGGCCCTATCTTCCTTTCAAGTGAATACAAACTCAGTGAATGATTGCATCATTGATATGCTTAAATTTAGTTTTACTTTTTAAGGCCATCTAGGAATATATGTATTTTTTTTTTTAATTAATTTATTTTTTGTCATTAAAAACACCTACCTTCAAAAACTTTAATTTGATATATGACTCATAAACATTGATCACATTTTCCCTCCCTTTTGGACATATTTGAGCTAGCCCATGACATTGGAGATGTCACACACTTTAATTTGTGCTATGACTTGTTAAAGTCAAACCCCACAAAATCTGCTCCCTCCCTTTTTTATCGAGGGAATAGCGGAGACAAGATTTGTAATAGTTTACGATGGTCTTTATACGAGTTTACATTTGATATCTAACTCATGGCTGTAGGCCTTCACATTCGCAAGATATAGTAGAACAACTTTCACAGTTCTCATTTTAGGGGGGAAGAATGCATAGGGGTGTCATTTTTTATAGCCTGTGACACTCACCACAGCAAAAGACATTATTTGACACATAGCTCGTTACTTTCCACACTTGCTCTCAGGAGATATAAGGGGGCAATCACTTTCATAACCTCCCCCCCCCCCCCCGCGCTTTTTCAGTTGAGGTATGAAAGCAGAGAAGTCAGTTTTTTGTAGCCTATGACATTCGTTGTATCAAAAGTTTTCGTTTGACACATAGCTGTTACTTTAAGTACTTGTGTTCAGGAGATATACGGGAACAATCATTTTTATATTTCCCCCTTTTTTAGAGTGGTAGAAAGCATTGGGGGGTCAATTTTTCGTAGCCTATGACATTCCCCACGTCATAAGTACTCATTTGATGAATAGCTTGTTACTTTCAGCACTCCCGTTCTGGAGATATTGGGGAAAAATTGTTTTCATATTTCCCCTATTTTTTTAGGTAGGGAAGAAAGCATTATGGTGTCAATTTTTTATAGCCGATGACATTCCTCGAGTCACATTTTATTTTATATTTATCACAACCTTTTATTTCACACATAGTAATTAAGCCATTAAGTTTCCCTATCGTGTTAGAAAGGTAAGGTGGGACAACTTTTTGTCAAATCCACAAAACTGAAAAATGTCAAAGTCAAAAGCAATAGGTAGTTAGGTTAAAGTGTGTTTGGTTTCGTTAAATTCAGTACTGTTGGCAAAATCGAGAACAATTTACCAAATCTAGGGCAATAGCCAAAATTTGAAGCCACTTGGTGAAATATAGATTAATATTGAATAATGGGATAGGTTTTGTTTAATTCAAGCAAAGTTGGTACAATCTGTGAAACTGGGCACAACCTTGAAAAGTTGGCAAAATTCGTTGAGAATCAGGTAAATGAAATTGGTTATTTTATGTGATAAAATCATGGCTAGGTTTGAAACCCACCCCCACCCACTGAATGAAATTCTGGGTATATTAGCAACAGTAGAGACATAAACTTCTGTAAAGTTCTTATTTTTTAAATTGGCAAAATTTGATTTCCTAGTTGGCAAATTTCCATTCTCCCCCCCCCCCCCCAACCATGGTCCCTGTGCTACGCCCCTAATCAGGAGGTCATGGGTTCAGATACCACCCAACTCAAGACAAATTTTCCTCTACACTCATCTTCATCCTGTTACATAAAACCACTTGATAGTGGATAGATACTCAGTAAATCTTCTAAAGTTAATCTGTATCTTGGATGCAATAAAAGTAAGCAAATTTGTATTTAAAAAAATTTAATGATATTTGAATAATTCTCTGCTAGGTTTTTTATCATTTTTCTTTATATCTAAGTCAAAGCCATTATATTCATAGAAATCTTGTAATGTCTTTTTTGACTTTGTAACTTTGGGTTAATTTCTTTGCCCAGTTTAAAATATTTATAAACTCTTTACAAATATTTCATTAGCTTCATCTAAGTAAAAATCAAAATCAAATAATTCAAAACAGAATTTTGAAAATCTAAAGGTCAAAATATTTTTCTGTTATCTGAAGGCAGAGAAAAAAATTGATTTAATCATGTGATTTTAGCAAGTTGATGATAAACTGGCATAATTTTTTTTATTTATATCAGTTCCAGTTTGACACTTCTTCACTTACTATTACTAAGGGAAGCGAATCCATCTTCTGGCATGGAATATCAGACTGCCGAAGAGTTCAAGTAGTTTATGGGATGTTCCCTGTGTTTAGATATAACAGAGAGACTTGGTGCAGATGAAGCTCTACAACATCCATTCCTCCGGTTCCCGGTTACCACCAGAAGGAATGTGAAGAAAAAGAACGAACAGAAAGAGATCACAAGGAAATCACCAGAAGTGGTATAACAGAAGATCCGTTTGAAGAAAGATATTTCACCTGCCTGACGACTCAATTGTGTAGTTTACCAAGCAGCCAGCTGAAGAAAATTGAGGAGCAGTGTGAGAGTTACTTTTCCTGCCTGTCAATGCAGAGGTGTTCACCAGAAAATACCAGCAAAGTGAAGGAAGCAGAGGAGCATACATAATTGAATTTTTCAATTTGCTATAAATTGGTCATTTAACACAATAATATTTCTCCCAAGTATGGACACAGAATCTGTTTTAAAGAAAACTGTTTCTTCTTCAGTTTCTTTTCAATGGTCATTTAATTTTATCCATTTTGTTCAAAATATTAATTTTAATTTTTAAGGATTTATGGAATTTGTTTTCAGCAATTCTATAAATGGATCAGTTTGTGGCATTTCTTAAGCTTGCTACAAAAGTCTGACAGTATAATGTGCCCAAAGAGAAGACGAGTAAGGAAGGTGAGAAATAAGAAAGACAACACAAAGAGGAAAACATCCATGCCTTATCCAGGGCTTGAACCTAGGCCCATTTGATCAGTAGCCAAGCATGCTAACTGGTCAACCACCAGGACTTGTAAGTCTTTAAAAGTAGAAAACAGAGAGTGACTTCAGTCATTTTTCCTTATAACTATTTCCTTTTTTTTTTTTTAATTTTTAACTGAAATGATGGAAATAAGCTAGAAGCTCTATCAGGCTTGTCATGGTTTCTCATATAACATGAATATACAACAATGCCATCATGGGACTCGAACTCATATAATGCTTGGATTGTTTGGTGATTGGCAACAGTAGTAGTGTTAAAAAATTTCTTTTTCTTTAAAAACATTACAATTTAAATAAAATTTTAAAAATAAATAACTAAAAAGAAGTAGTGTGAAAAGCTTAAAATATTTCAAAGCAAGTAAAGTGTATTTTAACAGCTGAAATCGAACTATTCTAGATCAATACAATTTCTTAATAATGGTTTTAAAATTATTTCCATTTAATTAAAAATAGTACTAAGTTCTATCTTTTAAAAATTTAACTTTTTGTTGTAATGTCTTAACCAGATGCCTTGTAAGGTAACTATCATTTGAGCTTATGTATGCCTAATGATTTCATTTTTGATCAAGTTTCAAATTAATTATACTTTCTAATTCTAATTTGTATTTCAAGTACAATGAAATAATTCTAGAAGTAGTAAAGCAAAAATATAAATAAGTCAAAAATTAAAAAATACCTATCTTCCTATATGCACCTTAAAGAGTAGAAAATAAGCCTAAAGCACTCAATGGCCCAGTCAGTCACTGAATTTGTATTCACTTCAAAGGAAGATAGGGCACCAACAATCTTGTTAAGTAGGTTAATCAGTACCCTATCTTCCTTTGCAGTGAATATGAACTAAGTGACTGGTTGGATAATCGATATGCTTTAGGTTTATTTTCTACTTTTTAGGGCACATACATAGGAAGATGGGTAATTTTTTTAATTTATTTATATTTTTTTTTTTGTCACTAAAAACACCTGCCTTCAGAAACTTGCATTTGATATATGACTCATAAACATCGACTACAGTTTTTCCTCCCTTTTGGAGTTGTGTTTGGGGTAGTCTATGGCATTGGAGATGTCACAAGCTTTAATTTGAGATATAACTTGTTAACCTCTGGGAAAATTCACCCCCCCCCCCCTCCTCCACCCTTTATAGGGGGAGAGAATGGTTGGGGGAAACATTCGAAATAGATTAAAAGATGGTCATTATATGAGCTTTCATTTGACTAACTTGTAACTGTAGGCTTCTGCATTCAGAAGATGTAGTAGAAGAATGGCTTTAATATTTCCAATTCTTTAGGGGGGAAGAAAGCAAGGAGGTATATTCTGATCAGCCACAACACTCCCCGGGTCACAAGCTTTCATTTGTTTTACAATGTGTTACTTTTGGCACTTGGGTTCTGGAGATATAGTGGAACAATCATTTTCACACTTCCAAATTTTTATAGGGGAGAAAGCATGAGGAATCAATTTTTTATAGCCTATGACACTCCCCACATCAGAAGCTTTCATTTGATTCAAATTTTTTTATTTTCTGCACTCACATTCTGAAGATATAGCAGAACAATCACTTCCACATTTTCCATTTTTATGGGGGGAAGAAAGCATGGGTGTTAATTTTTTATAGCCTATGGCACTACCTGTGTCAGAAGCTTTCATTTGACAGATTGTTACTTTCGGCACTCGCATTCTGGAGATATAACAATTGTTTCACATTTCCCCTTTTTTAGGAGGGAAAAAGCATGGGGTAGTCAATGTTTTTATAGCCTATGACACTCCCCACATTGGAATCTTTCATTTGACACATAAATTGTTAAGTTTCTCCATTGCATTTGAAAGTTATGGTGGAACAACTGTTTTGACAAACACCAACCGACAAACTGACAAATATCAAGTGAAAAGCAATAGGAAGATAGGTAAAAAAATTATATCCCTAGTATTATACTCTACTTGGAATTCATATCCCACTTCTGAATCAGGAATGTCTAAAAGTTCACCTGATTCATCATGAAAAATCAAAATATTTTTGGAAAAAATCGTGATTTCTCGGGATCTATTTTATGTCAGTTATCATATTATAATGTGCTAATGGCAGTTTGAAGGATCACAAAGATTTATTACTTTCTGAGGCATCAAATTGCAGAATAAATTTGAGAGATATCATTGTTTAGGAGCTCTGAAATGTCCATTTTTAATATAGATATGTAACTATTGAAAGCTCAAACTTTCATATTTAAAAAAATTTAAATTACTTTTATTGTATTAATTGTTCCATTTAGCATTTTTGGCCTTACACCCAGGCTTGGCACACCTCATTTTTAGTTTAGTATTAAACTTTGTTTTTATTTGTGAAAATTGTGTCCTACATAGTAGAAGTATTTCTGAAAGCTGCATGTTTTACATACAGTTTTTCTTTCCCTATACATAAGTAAATTTACAAAAATACTCTATAGGTTGGCACTATTCCTAAAAGTCAGGTGGCTGCTCTAACCAAGTATCTGAATGAGTTAACTGCAACTTTTTTTGGAAATGTAGTAGCTGATGTGTTACTCTTTCCAGCTGAAACTGTTCTTCACAGGTATGTATATCTGTGTTTATACCAAAATTTAACATATTTTATTAATGTAATGCATTTAATCTTGCACTTGCAATTTGAAAATTTTCACCGGTGGCATTATACTGGCTATCAAATGAAATTCCAGTTCTTGGGCATTGGGTACGTTATTGATTGAACTCCAGAATTTCAGTTTGCTCTTTTACCTAGAGCAAAACATATTATAAATAATGAATTATTAAAGCACATTTTACAACTATTGTCTCTTATTTCCTACAATTCTGTACACCAGAGGTTCTCAAACTGTAAGTTGCAGCCTACTTGCAAGCTTGCTGCAGGTGGGTCATTTAACAGTAACAAGAAAAAAAGATCTATGTAATTATATATTCTCCACTGCAATACTATTCCTTAAGGATTTCCAAATATTCATACTTTTTTAAATGCAACAAATGTTAATGTTTAAAAGGCTATTAATAAAATCAGTGTTATTATTTAAGTATTCAGTAATGGCAAACTTTGTTCCAATAATTTATTTTTTAACATTAGGCCATAGTAATTTCTGATCTTCTGTCAAGTGGTCCATGAATGTAAAATATTTGAGAAACTCTACACAATTCTTAAATAGTCCAAACATTATTGATGGCAACCAGAGTATGTTTTCTTCACCTATTTCCATTCCAAGCAGTAACTGCCACATCCTGTCATTGCAGTCTATTTCTCAAGATCCTGCAAGAATTGTTAAAATGTCATTTATAGCTGATATTGCATTATCATTTGCAAAAACTTCTTTTTAGACTTCTTAATTATCTATATCTTTCATGAAAGTCACATAACACTGTCATTATGTATACAACATTTTGTAATATGCAAAGCACTTTAACTTTGGCAATCAAAGAATAACCAAGTATCATGCTATCATATTTTTACAGCAGAGTTCATTTCAGCTTATTAATGAATAAATGAATAAAAAAAACTGTTGTAAAGTTTATCTTTAGTATTTTCCTTATATCTTCCACAAATGCCAAAGGAAATTTTAATTTTGCATCTTTTAATGTATCGCCATATTAACAAATTCATCATTATTGCAGTTTTTGGTCAGTGAATAAGAGAATAGATTTGAGTGTAACAGAAAAGTTGTGCCTTACAGACAACCCTAACACGTTAAACTTAGGAAACCTGTCTCAGACAGAAGTGGCAGGTTACAAATACCACAATCATCTTCATTGAAAGTATTGAAATCTCATGACATATTAACAGTTGTGCAACTAGTGTAAACAGAAAATGAAAGAGTGAAAGGAAAATCCCTGCCATAGATGATGCATTTTTGACATGGTTTAATCAAAGTTGGTTAATCAAGGTTGGGGAAAATTAAAAGAGTTTAAAGTGATAGATGAACGGCTGAAAAGATGGAAAGAGAAGCACAGTATTGTTTACAAAAAACCTCCATAGAGAAAACCAATATTCTGATGGCTCAGGAACTGGAAACTAACTGCTTAGCAAATTGTGCTAATCATTTATACTCCAGAAGCATGACTTTTATACAGACAAAACTGGACTATAGTGCCCCAGATCATATGTAGTAAGGTCCAAAAGTTTCTGGCCCAAGGGTATTAAAGAAGTAATAGAATCAAACAATAATTTTTATTTTTCAATATAATCACCCTTTATTTCAATACATTTTTCAGAATGGCTAATTAACTTTTCTATACCACTGAAAAAATAATCTGAATTTTTGTCCTTAAAATGGTCTAAAACTGCAGAAATGACTTTTTCATTACTTGTAAATTTTTTCCCATGCAGATCCGACTTCAATTTTGAAAACAAAAAATAGTCGCTAGGGGCTAGATCGGGGCTGTACGATGGGTGATTTAATTCCTGGAAACCACACTGCTGAATAGCAGCCTTTGCAGCAACTGAAGTGTGCACTGGTGCATTGTCATGCAATAACCTCACTCCCCGGGACAGCTTTCCTCAGCGTTTCTCTTTGATGGTATCCTTCAATTTGTACATTAATGATGCATAATATTCACCAGTAACTGTAGTATTTTGTTCCTTAAAGTCAACTAGCAGAATCTCCTGAGAATCCCAAAAGATGGTGGACATGATCTTTTTTTGGGATTGTGTCACTTTTGCTTTTTTGGCTGTTGGGATCCAGGATGCCGCCACTCCATAGATTCCCATTTAGACAGTGGATCATGGTACAGAACCATAGTTTCATCTCCTGTGACAATTGAATCAATCGCTTATTTTTCTTGCCTCTCACAGAGTGCTAAAACTTCAGTACAGCATTCCACGCATCGTTGTTTTTGGGCAACACTCAAAAGTTTTGGGACCCATCTTCCACTCACTTTGTTCATACCAAGATTGTCATGTAAAATTCAAAGCACTGTGGTTTTTGAAAGTCCATACCTTGCTGATAATTCTTTAGTTTTCAGTCGTCTATCCTTTAGCACCTCTTCTTGCACCAGCGCAATTGTTTCTGGAGTGAGTGTTTCTGCAGGTCTGCCTTGATGAGGTTCATCTTCAATTGAATCTCTCTCTAAGCGAAACTGCTTAGCCCATTCTTTAACAGTAGAATATGACAGGGAAGCTTCGCCATACACAGCATCTAAATTTCATTTATTTCTGCCGGACTTTCGTCAAAAATTTAATGACTGTGCGATACTCAAGTTTAAACATTTTAAAATATTGGGCAACAGCACTTCTATCTGTGATGCTAGCTGGAGTGCTACCGATGCTAGAGCTGCAAAATTTTAACTGCAGTGCAACAAAACATAGGGTGGGGAGTTAGACCTGTCAATTCTTGTTCTAACATGTTTGGGCCGGAAACTTTTGGACCTTACTATGTAGCATGATATTTTTAAAATAGCTCTGCTTCTTCAGGGAAAAAGATTAGGACAGAATTACAATTCTGCTAACTTGGAACATGACAGGAACAAACAAGCTGAAGCGTTTAGTGATAGGAGTAAATTTAGATGATTCAAAGGAGTAAAAAATTTACTTGTTGAATATGCTAACAACATCCATTCTTTGATGACAGCTTTTATATTTAAAGATTACTCTCACAAATAGGATAAACAATTGGAAAAGGAAAAAAATGCACTAATGCTGAACAACTTCCCAGCTCATCCAAGTTGAACTTAAGGGATATTGAAACTAATTTTTCTACCTCCCAACACCACATCACAGATTCAACCTCTCAACTTGGGAATTATAAAAACCTTCAAGACATTTTATAGATTGGACATGAGGTGAAAAATCATCCAATCTATAGATGATGATCTTGGAACTTCATATGACAATGAACATCTGGATCTGGAATAAAGTTTCTGAGACCTGTATTAACAACCGCTTTTGAAAAGCAGGATTAATGTGTTGCAATAAAGTTCAGTAAAGACAAGATGTTGGCCACATAGAACAACCCTGATGACATAAAGGGGTTTATCAAAATAATGGAAACACATGCTGTTTGTCGAGAACATTTTATTAATGAACTGTAGGCCCACCCTGAGTGTTCAAAACAGACACAATTCGACATGCAATAGACTTATACAAGTTGTGCACATACAGTAATGGAATGTGGGACCATTCTTCCTATAAAATATGGCCCAACTATGCCAGTGATGCTGGAGGTGGAAAGTGTGGTCTGACCTTGCACTCCAGATATTCCCACAAATGTTCAATATTATTTAGGTCTGGAGATTGAGTTGGCCAGGGTAGCTGCTGTACCTCATCCTCGTGCTCTGCAAACCACAACTTGACATGTTTCGCACAATGCACGGGTGCATTGTGAATGTGATATGACCCTGCAGAATAATTAATGGCCCTAAGGAATTCCATGATACAGCACCCCACAACATCAGAGATCCATCTCTATGCTTCACAGTCAGAAGCAAGCAAGTTTGGTACACTTCTGTAGGTTTTCACCAGATGTAACACTCTACTAGTGGTGAGAAACAATGTGTAGCATGATTCATCAGGCCAGATGACACGTTGCCAGTCTTTAGCATCCCAGTTTTTATGTGCTTTGCACCACGTTACACATTTTGTTGCATTGCTTTTGGTAATCAGAGATTTGTGGATTGCAGCATGGCCATAAATAATGGCACATTGAAGTTCCTGATGAACTGTTATGACAGAAACAGGATCATTCCGACTGGTGTTCAACTCTGCTGCTGTTTGCAGTGCTGTGGTCATGTGCTTCCATTGTAGAATCCTTGCCAATGTTTGCCTATCCCTATCTGACAACTTCGTATGGCATCCACAATTTGCATGTTTGGAGGCAACACCCTGTCTTTTTGATAAGTAGTCATAATCTTCAATACAATTCCTTGTGTTACACCTACTATTTATGCTATTCTGGTTATTGAAACTCCTGCAAGACACTCATCAATGATCATGTTTTTTTGGAGGTCACTGAGATCTTACATTACCGGCAATTACACCACAACATTGTTTAACCTGCACCTATGACACACTGGTACCCAATAGCCGACATTGTACTTCTCCCATATATATACCTCACATCACAGATGACGTACCTGTGATATGCATATGGTGCATTGTGTGTACTCCAGTCACCATCAGTGTTTCCAATATTTTGATAAACTCATATATGTGAGCAGGTGTTTAATGAGGGCTCAGAGAAGGCTGGTGGGAGGGGACCCACTGGACAGCTGTTAGGAGATAGATGGTCCTTAAGTCTATCTATCATGTTTTTTAACATGCACAGGGTATGGCTGTCTTGCACATGGAGCTATGGCTTTATGTACCATCCAACGGATGATGCCCTTTCCAAGCCCATTGATATCCCCTAGTGACCAAGAGTAGGGAGGGGAGTTTTGTGAACCGAATAGGACTGAAAAATGAATGAATTATTAAAAAAAACTGAAAGTAAAAATTCTAATGGCAGCAGCTGGGATTGAACCAGAGACCTTTAAGTTACAAGTAAAAGAAAAAACATTGCATTTAGCCAACTGAGCTACGAATTGCTATCAAGGTATAATGTTATAATATGGTATTAGATTGCTCTTGTAGACAATATGTTCAACACATTTTATGCTTTCATATCTAAGTTTGTTCTTAAATATTTCACACATAAATATTCTTTAGCAAAATAAAAAGTTTATAACCCAGTTTAAAGACATGATCTTGTCAGGAAAGTTTAGGCTTGTTGAGCATGCCACAGTCAACTGAAGATATTTACTAAGCAACCAGTTCTATTGGTTGCTTTGGTAGAGTCAGCCAATCAAATGTCACAGGCCACTACAAAATTGGGGATTACCTGCTTTCAGTTCAGCACTATTGTATTTCAACGCTTATGCATTTGTGTCATTGCTCTAATAGATAATGTTAAGTTTCTGGGTGGTAGCCATAACGTTAAAATTCGTATTGACAATATAAAAGCAGAGAATGAAGCCCTGATTTGCAAAGTAAATGATGTGATTGTCTAGGTAAAGACAAATAATGATTACAAAGCTAATATTAGAATTATGTGCTGATTTAGATATAACAAATGATGAAGACTTAATTTGAAATTTGTTTATTATTTTTGGTGATTATATTTTGTGGAACAACTAATGAATGAGCTACCCCTGCTCGTCAGTAGTATCAGAATGTGTTGCATGAGTTGTATAGCTGTCGGAGGCAATCACATGCCTTATTACATCACCCCAGCACCTTTATTATGTGAACTTTGCTCTTATATGCAGCATACAAGCAGACAGACAGACACACACACACAAAATCCTCATGCAACCATAGGCTGCAGAGGTCCAACCAGACTGTACTTTTCCTCTCCAGACAGTTTGTTCTGAGCTACAGCTGTTGCATTTGGCCACTCTAGATCAATTCTAGAAAGGTCCTGTTTCACATTGTCTGCCCATCACATCCTAGGTCTTCCCTTTTTTCTGAAACACTTAGGCACACTGTTCATAATCCTGTTTGCCAATCTGCAGCTTTACAGGCAACATGGCCAAACCAATGCAGTCTCTCTGCACAATATGCTGCTTCTTCTAACCTCATCATTACTTATAAAGTCAAACCACCTAATGCCCAAGATATGTAAGCATCTAGAATCAAAGGCATCAAGTTTCTTGTTATCCTGTTTACAAAGGGTCCATGTTTCACTACCATAACTAACCTTAGAAGGAACCAAACTATTATGCAGCCTAATTTTAGTCTTTAGGCGTACACACCTATTTTACCACTCTCTCCATAGATTCTTAAAAGTCACAGTGGCAGTACCTGTTCCTCTATTTATCTCATGCTGCACGTCATCAGTATCTATTGCATAGCTCCCAAGATAATTAAACTGAGACACCTCAAGAGTGCAGCCATTCAGATTAACTGAACCACAGCCTGCCTGACCAATTTTCATCACTTTAGTTTTCTCTGTTTATTGCCAAACCTACTCGATTACCAGTCTCATCAATAGCCCTAATGAAAGAATTCATCTCATCAGCATCATTAGCCAACAAGGCAAAATCATCTGCATAATCTAAATCAGAAATTTTGAAATCTCTAGACCATTTAAGGCCAAAATCTTTCCCTTGCAAAAATTTCGCATTACATAATCAATAACCAAACTAAAGAGAAAAGGAGACAGAATGCACCCTTGTCTAACTCCACTAGCAATGCTAAACCAATCACTTCAAGACATATCAACTCTCACATGACTCAGTGTTATTATAGATAGCTTTCATTATGCTAACTAACTTATCAGGTATTTCATATGATCTAACAATCAACCACAAATTATGTTGATCAATAGAGTCAAAAGCTTTTTTTGAAATCTATAAAGCTAGTAACCACAGGTTTCTAAAATTCTAAACATTTCTCAAGAATCTGCTTAAGTGAAAAATGTTTGATCAATACATCCCCTACCACTTCTGAATCCACACTGTTCATCACTCAGTTGTCCATCAACCAAGTTCTTAAATCTATTAAGTATAATCATACAAAGAACTTTACCTGGAACAGAAAGTAAACTAATTCCCCTATAATTATCACAAGGACTGTGATCACGTTTTTTAAAAATTGGATCAATAATAGCTGTAGTAAAATCCTTAGAAACAACACCTTTATCATAAAAAATATTCAAAATTTCAGTCAGCCTTGTGACAACATAAATGTTCCCAGTTCTAAGCATTTCTTCAATCAATGACTTCAATTTCAATGACTTCGGAATATTATATATGGCCATAAAAGCCAATAATGCATCTATCCTCATTACAAACAATGTGAGTAGAAATAATCACATTATTAGAAATAATCACATTCTGAAATGCTCAGCCCACCTAGCCATCACAGAATCCTCACCTTCAACCACCTTATCTTATTTATCCCTCAATCTCTGTGTACCTGTCTGTTTCTTCCCATATAAAACAATAACAATCTGATACAACCCCCTGCTGTCGTGCTGTCTAACTGCTTCCTGTGCTTTGTCAGCGAAGCTATCAAGCCAAAGATTCTTATCAGCAGTTAACTGATCCTTTACATGTTTATTAAGCTCATTGTAATGCCTTCTGTTAGGACTAGTTGGGTGTTGTAGGACTAGTAGGTGTGATTAATCCTGTACTTCTTTCTTTCAGAAACAAGTTGCATGGCCTTATCACTCAAATAATTTTATTTCCTCTGTTCTCTTTTACCCAAAAGAGTACTATTGGTTTCAAGAAAAGCCTGTTTCAATTGATCCCATTCTTTCTCAACTTCAGCAGTAAGCAAACCACAATTGTCATAATGATTAAGTAGCCTATCATTGTATGCTTTGGCTATATCTCGATCTTTCAGACCTTCAGTGTTGAAGATAATATGCTTAACCTTAGTATAACATTTCTTAAACTTCAGCTGCAAGACACTTTTGACAGGTAATGGTCAGACCCAATTTCAGCTCCTCTGTATGATCTGGTATTCCTAAATAAACTGTCCCATTTGCTGTTAATTAAAATATAATCTATCATATTCTTGTGCAACCCATCAGGTGAAACCCACATATATTTATAAATGTCCTGATGTTTTTAGTATATGTTAGTTATTTACAAACCATTAAATTTACTTACCTGAGAATAAGTTCTCCATTGCCATTGGAACTACCAATGCCAAAGGGACCTAAAACTCCTGTCGAAAGATTAGAATCAGTACCAACTTTAGCATTGAAGTCACCTAGCACAAGAGAAATATCTCCTTTCTTCACAGAATTCAAAATATCCTGAAGCTGCTGTAAAGGTAATGGTTGCCACCCGGGATCATAGATGGCGCCAATGGTTGGCCCTCAAATCTTGATGATAGAATTTAGTCTTAAAATAAGCGGAAAAAAAACAAGCTGGCATTAGTTCAACTGGTAAGAACACTCTGGCATGTTTCTGGAGAGATGCAGGTTTGATTCCCATATGTCGGCGAAAATTTTTTCCGCTAAATATTTATTGATTTATAAATGCCAAAAGAGCATCAGGTTATGCTGCGATTATCATATACGTTTAAAACGTATACTTCTCATTAGAACCCTCTGTGGGGGCATAACAACAGATGACATTCAAGTCTTTAATTTTTGTTTTAAATTTTGCTGTAAGAAATCTTTTATTAATGCAGTCATATATTAGAAGAGCATCACTGGAGCATCTGCTGAGAAGCAAACCTACACCTTGGAGTTCTTTCCATCCTCCCTCCCTGAAAAAAGATATTTAAAGTTATTTTTAAGTATCTCACCTTTACCTGTCCATCTGGTCTCTTTCAAGCCCAGAATATGTAGGTTATAATGCTGGAATTCTGGAATCAAGAGAATAATCTCTATGTAACGCCCACACATTCCACATTCCTGCAGAAAGAAAATGATTAGTAGAATTTTTAAAGAAACTAGGTTTATTGGAGAGGTAGGGCCAACAATATCAAACAGCCCCCTGATTGCAGGCATGAAGCAAAGACCTGTTCCTTCTCTGCTGAAGGCTGAAGTCACCGATTCTGGTAGGAACTTCAGGCACCACCTTTTCAAGTGAACCTTTTCAAGAGTCATATGACTTGCCTGAGACACATTATTCCAGTTTAATATTGGCAATGCCCAACTAGCTAAGTGAGGTTCAGGTACCTGCAATGGCCTCTGATCAGGATTATCCACAGCTGATATAAGGTATACCATGTCTCTGTTCAATTAGGGCTGGCAATCCACAAGCAAACAGAAAACACAGCGTAAATTCTCCCTAAACAAAGTCCAGTCTAGTGGGTATAAATGGTCAGCACCAGGACCCTGTGAAGTTGACCACTCCTCAGCAGGGTTGAGAAAAAGAAAAAGTTGCTATAGATGACCAGATCAGTAGGTCACATTGAACTGGAAGCCCTCTGCTTCTGTTCCCTTCCAAAAGAGAATATCTCTTTTGAAAGGTATTAACGGCCTGCACCAAGAGAGGGCACGGTCGGACATTAGGTACTAAATCTGGCCAGTCTGTGCATCATCACTGGCAATTGGTACATAGCTCTCCTTCCAGTTTATGCCTAGCTACCATTTACAGACCTCTATGCATATTCATATTTCATGATTTTTCACTTTCTGTTACTCAGTCATTTCACAATACCTTTTCAAGTGACATTTAACCCTCTGACTGACAGCTGAAATCTCAACTCCATAGTATAAACAAGTAAAAAAAAAATGTTATTGAACAGAAAGCAAAATTTTTTTAACTGTTTATAATCAAATATGAAAAACTACATTTAAAACTATAATAGAATATTTTTTACCTGTTTTGATTCTGCTTAAAAAATCATAAATGAGGAAATTATTCCTTTTGTGTTCTGTTATGATTACTCATGGTTGAGTCAGCATTAGTAGTATTGACTACTGATTGTGAGTGTTCCATCTAGTGATATCAATGAGGTTTGGTTTTATAACTGTTGGCTCATTCAATCCAGCAAAGTTATAATTCTTTCAAACTTTTAATGAAAAATATCGATTTTTATTACTAGCAGAAATTACTTTTACTCGATATTTTAATAGACTTTTCATCTTAAACACTTTTTTTCGCTTTGCTGCCCTGTATAATTATTTTATTTCTTCTCATTTTATATGCAATTAGAAATTATAGGTACTGCAATTAGAAATAATAATAATTACAGTCCCCCGATTTATGCGGTACTCAGTTTACGTGGTTTTGTTTTATGCAATTATTGTCTTGGTTCACATTGTATGGATTGAGTTTTTTTTATGTATGTAGATTAGCTCACCAGACAAAAAATAGTCACTCCTATAATTTCTCACTTAACACTGTATAACACCTCATTTTGCATGAATTACAGGACCTATTCTGTTATGTATGGACTCCAACAATCATTGGATGTAATTTACATCAATTCTAGTCCACTCCTCCAACATTAGCATTTGTAGTTCAGCTAGATTACATGGATACCTATATTTCTTTTATCCATTATCTTTTTTCAGCACCAGTGTGCAAAATGTGCGTTTTATGCCATTTTCAGTAACTCAATCATCTATGGTTTTCCAAGGTTGTTGGGGCGGGGGTGGCTCAGTTGGTAGCGTGCCAGGCTTGTAATCTGTAGTTCCCAGGTTCGAGTTCCAGCTGGGACAGCGTTGAAATTTATCTCCACAAAATCCCCACCCTGCCCACAGTCAGTAGGGGATACCAATGGGCTTGGAAAGGCTGTCGTCTGTCAGATGGGACATTAAGCTATGGCCCCTGAGTGTGGGAGAGCCCTAACCTGTGCACGTTAAAGAACACGTTGGATGGCCTTGACAGGAGGCTACTATCTATCTCCCAACAGCTGTTCCAGTGGGTCCCCTCCCCCAACCTTCTCTGAGCCTTCGGGGTCCATGTGACCTGGCCATTTAGTCCATGGTGTGCAAAAAAAGTGTGGCTCAGAGGTAAAACAATCCAAGTTGTGCATGCCAAAGTTATCTATCTACTCTACAGAAGAAACTAATCATTTTAAATAAATGGTTTAATAACCAAAATTGTTTTGCAAACATCCGTTTTGAAAAATGTCTAATAATATATCACTAAAATCATATGGCACACTTTTTCCCCCTCAAAACTTGTTGAAAAAACAGTTATCAACCATAGATGAAACATGAAATATTTTAGATTTCATGTAACAAATTTTGTCACAACAATTGAAATTGAAAAATAAACTTATCGAAACTTACTTTTACATGCATGTAAAAAAAATAGCGAAAACAATTGCTATCTATATATTACATAGGTTTGAAGAAAAAAGTTTTGCCGATGTGCTTGATACTATTTATTGACTATCTATGCATTTTATCTTTAGACTTAAAAATTAATCAAAACCCAATTGCCATTGCTATCTATACATTGTACCTTGAAACTTAGTTATTGCCTTGATGGACAGAATTTACATCCAGCAACTGACGTCAGTTGTTCCTCAGGCACCAAGATTATAATAATTTTTAAATGCAGTTTTTGCATAAAACCATTTTTTATTTATTGGAAACATCTCTAGCAGCTACATTTAAAGAATTCCCCCAATGAGACTGAAATTATTTAAATTGTTGTCAACACTAGATAATATATCTTTAGCTTCTTTGAAAAGAATAATCTGAACAGTATATACAGTTTATCTGTTGTTGCATAGAATGGGACAATGTAAATTAATGTATATGAAAAATAATAATTTGTACATCGAAATTATTCAAGAGTTCAGTAGTTTTGTATTATATATGTTGTTTTAAATGAAATCTTGATAATCTTAAATTTATTATTTTTTATAGATTATATTTACAAGGTACAAGGACCATTGTTGACAATTTAGACTCAGGGATTTCAGTACTTCCAGTTATTACAAAATATGAAGGTGCAATAGACTGTTTTCAAACTATTGTTCAAGAAGAAGGAGCTTCTGGTTTATATAAAGGGTTTGGTGCGTTGATCTTCCAGTATGCTTTAAATGCATTGATTCTTAAAATCACAAAAATTGTTTTTCAAGAAATAGTATTTGTTTTTAGGAGGTCTAAAAGTCAATCTGTTCAATTATGATTTATATTTGTAGAGTATTTTATTAAATACTTTTAAAATTAGCCATAATGTACATATGTATATGTGAAAATGCATTTCTGTACAATATAATTCAATAATATATGAAAATTATACTTAACAATATTGTGCTACTCTGAAATTAGATAATAAAAATTCTCCATCAAGGAACTAGTGAAAATTACTTTATTTTTCTCTGCTTAGTTTCTTCATTTCCTGTCGTTTATATATGTACTTAATTTTCAGGCAGCCATGGGCTCTAGGAGTCGAATCAGACTGTGAAATTTAGTTCTTCCTACACATATATCTATCCTGAGCACAACTGTTGCACTTGGCCAGTGCAGGTCAGTTCTAACAAAGTCCTGTTTGACATTATCCACCCATTGCATTCTAGGTCTCACTCTTTTTCTGAGGGTTTTAGGTACACTCTTCACAATTTTCTTCACTAGTCTGCAGTTTGCGTGTGAGCAACATGGGCAAACTGACACAGTTGTTCACTATGTAAGATGCTACTCAAAAGTGGTTGACTCTGTCATCATTACTTTCATAGTGAAACCTCTTAATGTCCAAGATAGTGTGCAAGCATAAAGCTTCCTATTTCTTTCTTACAAAAGGCTCAAGTTTCACTACCATAACAAACATAAGAAAGGACTGAACTTTTATACAGCCTAATTTTAATCTTCAGATGTGTACATTGTTTACATATAATTTTTCCACAATCTCTCAGATCCTTAAAGTTCCCAGCAGCAATGCCTATTCTCCTGTTAATCATAAGCTGTACATTACCAGTATTTGTAACTCTATAGCACAGCCATTTGAAAATATTGGCACATCATTCACCTTACCAATTTTCATCACTTCAAGGGGCAGGGGTGGCTCAGTCGGTAGTGCACTAGGCTCGTAATCTGTAGTTCCCAGGTTCGAGTCACAGCTGCGTCAGCATTGAGATTTATCTCTGCAAAACTCCCCATGGTCATTAGGGGACACCAATGGGCTTGGAAAGGCTGCCGTCCGTCGGATGGAACGTTAAGCCATGGCCTTGTGTAGGGAGAGCTATACCCTGTGCACATTAAAGAACATGCTGAATGGGCTTGGCAGGAGGCTACCATCTGTCTCCCAATAGCTGTTCCAGTGGATTTCCTCCCTGAACCTTCTCTGAGCCTTTGGAGTCCTTATGACCTGGCCATTTAGCCCATGGTGTGCAAAAAAAGTGCCGCTCAGAGGTAAAACAACCAACCAGTCATCACTTCAATTTTCTCTCTTAATCATCAAACCTACTCTGTTAGTCTCATCAACTCTAATGAAAGAGCTCGTCTCGTCAACATTTTCTCGAAGGGTTGTCATCAGCATAATGCATAACATAAATTTTAAAATCTCTAGACCATTTAAGGCCAATTTTTTTTTTTGCAGTGAATTTATATAATAACTAAGAGAAAAGACAAAATGCAGTCTTGTCGAACTCTAGTAGCAATGCTAAACCAATTGCTGCAAGCCTTGTCAACTTGCACACAGCTCAATGTTGTTATGGAGACCCATCATTATGTTAAACTTGAGATTTATTATTACTCATAATTCTGATTGAAACTGTGGTCACACTATGAATCATACAGAATTTTTAAATCATAAATTTGTTTTTTGTTCCAAGTGAAGTTATTGACCAGAAGGAAAATATAGGAGAGAATCCATGTGAGAGGGAGGGGAGATATTATGAATAAGTTGATAACATCCAGAGCCAATGTTGGAAAATACTGTTATGATTTACATATTAAATTGCTGACGAATTCTATATAAGGAGATATATAAGGTTTTTTCCTGTTTGGTATCAACAATAAATATATGTTTGTTTTTTTTTGTTTAAGGGTATGGCAAAAAATTAAAACTTTAGTGCAAATTTGATAAAATTGCCATGGTTTTAATATTGTCAGATACTTTTACCTGACAGTTGAGCAACTGTCTAATTCAATATACTGATACTATGTGTAGCAAAAAAACAAGCAGTTAATAAGCATTCCATGTCATTATCTGTATCTATTTCACTAAATATCTCAAAAAAAAAGGCAACCATCAACCCTGCGAACTTGTCAGTAGATTAAGAGTAATTGAAATACTATTCATCAATGGGTGAACAGCAATCAAATAAGAAATGAATTCAAGGATACACCACTGATGTGCATCAGGATTCACATTCCATTTTCTTTAGAACTAAATAGCACAGTAACCAGTCATATAGGGGCAGGGGTGGCTCAGTCGGTAGCGTGCCAGGCTCGTAATCTGCAGTTCCCAGGTTTGAGTCCCGCGGGAGAGCCATACCCTGTGCATGTTAAAAGAACACGTGGATGGTCGTGACGGGGGGGCTATCATCTGTCTCCCAACAGCTGTTCCAGTGGGTCCCCTTCACCAACCTCTGAGCCTTCGGGGTCCATGTGACCTGGCCATTTAGCCCATTGTGTGCAAAAAAAGTGCTGCTCAGAGGTAAAACAACCCAACCAGTCAAATGAATTATGACAGGAAGTTAGTCTATTTTTGAAATATCTTCAGTATTAGTAATGCTGAAAGAAACACTGAAATTTGCCATCAGTTCTTCCCATCTCTGACTGGCAGAAAAACTACAAATGTGGAGGTTCCCCATACTTTTAGTTGGTAATACTAATTTCAGGATAGAATGCACCTTTAAATTTTTTCTCCACTCAAATACCTGCCATATTGAAATGTGATATTGGACACCAGTGTTCCCTGTATTTGCAAAATCTATGTTCTAAACAATCTGCCTGGAATTTCCCAGGCAGTATGTATGTCATATTCAACTGTTCACAATAATGTGAAGCTAATTCCAACAAAGCCTGTGTTCATAATTTTGTAGTACGTGTTTCTTCTCTCAGCATACCTGTGTCGCAGCCCATACTTTGCCATGAATCCAACCAATCCAGTAATTTATTTAAAAATAAATTTCTTTCATCTAAAGATGATGCTATGAGAGACATTTATGTCGTTTAGTCAAGCATCTTTAAAAGGAGATTTAACATTTACTATATCCCAGCGTGTGCTAACAATTTTAATACATTCTGCAATAGCTCTAAAATGAGCAATTTATATTTTTCACCTATTTCTAAAAATGTTTCAGCAACAAATTTGTTAAAAATTTAAAGCAACTTAACATTTTGCTTCTTTAAGTTAGAAGGTGACAAGGCCTTCAAAGACAAATTATAACTGTATTAATTCAACTACAGCTTTCAATGACATGAAGCTTTCTAAGGGTTGAAAATGCTGCTAATAGAAAAAGTCATGCCTTTCAACTAAGCCTTTTCATGCAAATTTTAGATAAAATATGATGCCAGGATTTTTTTTATTAATCCAGTTTACATTTTAGCAAATGCACGGCATCTATTATGAAAAACGGTGTAACTTTGTCGACACGTTGGAGATGCACAATAATCAGTGAAATAATCAGCTGCACTGCCGGGCAAATTATAAAAAAGCCCGCAACACTAAAGGTTCTCGCAGACAACACAAACCGAAAAACATGAAAACGGAAAGTGTACTGCCGACCGAATTATAAAAAAAGCCACCGAAACTAAATAATCTCATCAGAGACAACAACAAAAAAAAAAACCAGCTCAAATAACCCACCCCTAAATTACTCGCTAACCTTTCTGACTCCATCAAAAACTGCCATTTTTTCCAAAAAAAAAAAGTCGCCAAGAAAATGTGACCGGACATAACCGAAAAGTGCCATGCAAAATATAATTTCACAGTATTTTATTGCATATGAGACGGAAGAACGTTAAAATAAATAAAGTTTTTGTAGTCAATTTTATAAAACTATGAAGACTGAATTCCTTCTCATCAGAAGGCTGTCAGTCCAGCGGGAGATTTGAACCTGAAGGATAAGAACTTTTTCGGAGTGTTGCCGTCGATAGGCACACATTGTCTTTCTGCCGTTGTTTACTATCTTTTCAGTCGACTCAAGTCTTATTTCGCACTTGGCTCGTCACTTTCGCAGTTATTGGAGTACTTGGCGATTTTCTCTCTCTCTCAAATCTTGACAGTATGGA
Source organism: Ryuthela nishihirai (assembly GCA_038380435.1). Lineage (NCBI taxonomy): Eukaryota > Metazoa > Arthropoda > Arachnida > Araneae > Heptathelidae > Ryuthela > Ryuthela nishihirai. Next base: position 37,957,213 of record JAWZYU010000011.1, on the reverse strand, counting down.
TGCTAGATTCATTGCAGCCATATTTATGCGCCCTTTCTTAACAAATCCAACATGACCAGTTTTTCCTCCAGCATTGAAACAGATCAGTATTTCTTCAGTTGAGCACCAGGTGAAGCAATTGGCTTGTGTTTACGGATCATGTACCAAAATACGTACCTTTAATCTTCCCAAAGTCAAGGACGTCTATAGACTTTTGTACAACACATCAAATTTCAATTTTTTTTTAAATTGCTGTTTGAAAATTATGTCTTTTAAAAATATGTGATTCAAGCTCGAAAAATAATATTTATTTTTTACATTTCATGCATATTTTATTGAACTACAATATAAATAATTCAATAAAGCCATCTGATTGCCATATTTCAGAAGCGCTATGTGATATTGCCGATTTGTTTGGTAATGTTACTCTCTATATTGAAGCAATCACCGGATTTACGCTCAGAAGTTTCATTTTAACTATTATCAACAAATTTTTCCTTAAAGTTTCTAAAAATATCCTGATAATTAACAAAAAAACTGCCATTTTAAAAATTTAAGATTTTGGAAGTAATTATGAAATATATAAGTATTTCACTATCATCATCATCCTCAAGCAGCCATGGGCTACGGAGGTCCAACCAGACCGTGCAATTTAGTTCTCCAAGCAAGTCTATCCTGAGCTACATCTACTGCATCTGGCCACTGCACACCAATTCTAACAAGGTCCTGTTTGACATTACCCACCATATCCTAGGTCTCCCCCTCTTTCTGAAGCCCATACGCACACTGTTGATAACCCTATTCGCCAATCTAATTATCCATACGGGCAACATGGCCAAACCAGCGGAGTCTCCCTGCACAATATGCTGCTCAAAGGACTTTGCCTAACATAATTAATTACAAAGTTAAACCATCTAATGCCCAAGATACTGCATAAGTATCCTGTTATCTTGTGTACAGTGTCCAAGTTTCACTACCATAAGTAACCCTAGAAAGAACCAAACCATTATACAGTCTAATTTTAGTCTTTAAAGTCCCAGCAGAAATCCCTATTCGTCTGTTAATCTCATGCCACACATCACCATTATCTGTTACATAGCTCCCAAGATAATTAAACTGTGACACCTGCCCAAGACTGCAACCATTCAGATTAACTGAATCACAGCCTGTCTGACCAATTTTCTTTACTTTAGTTTTCTCTGTTTATAACCAAACCTACTCTACTACCAGTCTCATCAACAGCTGGAATGAAAGAGTTCATCTCATCAACATCATTTGCCAAAAGGGCTAAATCTCAGCATAATCTAAATCAGACATTTTCGTATCTCCAGTCCATTTAAGGCCAAAATCTCTCCCTTGAAGTGAATTTCGCATAACATAATCAATAACCAAGCTAAAGAGAAAAGGAGACAAAATGCACCCTTGTCGAACACCAGAAGTAATGCTAAACCAATTGCTACAAGCCTTACCAACTCTCACACACGACTCAGTGTTATTATAGAGCTTTCATTATGTAACAAACTTGTCTGGTATACCATATGATTTCACAATCAACCACAAATTATGACGATCAACAGAGTCGAAAGCCTTTTTGAAATCAACAAAGCTAGCAACCAAAGGTTTCTGAAACTAAACATTTCTCAAGAATCTGCCTAAGTGAAAATATCTGATCCCACATCCCCTACCACTTCTGAATCCACATTGCTCATCATGCAATTGACTGTCAACCAGATTCTTAATTCTATTAAGCACAATCATGGAAAGAACTTTACCTGGAACAGAGAGTAGGCTGATACCCATATAGTTATCACAAGAACTGCGATCACCTTTTTTGAAAATAGGGATAACAATAGCTCTGGTAAAATCCTTAGGAACCATGCTTTTATCATAAAAGATATTCAGAATTTCAGTCATCCAAGTGGTAACCAAAACATTCCCAGCACTGAGCATTTCTGTAGTAATTTCATCTACCCCTGGGGATTTATGAAGTTTAAGTTTAGAAATAGCCAAAATAACTTCAGATTGTGTTATAGGGCCCACATTAAAGCCACCAATGCATTTGTCATCATTGCAAACAATGGGAGTAGAACTAACCACATTGTTTAGAACATCACTGAAATGCTCAGCCCACCTAGCCATGATAGAATCGTCACCTTCTATAACCTTACCTTGTTTATCCTTCAATCCCTGTATTGATCATCACATCAACACTTGAATATTCCTGCAAGGAATAATGGAGACCCTTGCAGACTCATTCTGTCACAGTTTTTGGATGAGAATTTATTTGTATTTGGAAGATATTAGAGGCAATTTACCATATTAATCTTCTTGAGAAATGAAACAAGAAGAGAGAAGATTGGCTTCATATTTTTCTTTGAAGGTTCCAAAATATTTTTTAGATTGAATTCCGATATATTTTCTTAGTTTGCTGAGGTATTCTTCCCTTTCATCATTAAATTGATTACATTCAAAGATAATATGTTCAACTGTATGTGGAAAATTGCAGAAGTTGCAGTTGGATGAATCTCGTTTTTATAATTTAAATAAAAATGAATTTGTGAGAGCTCTATTTACTTTAATTCGGATGATGGCATTAAGTTCATTTTTTTTTTCAGACCAAAATTTTAAAGCGGTGTGTATGTTGAGCTATATTTTCATACCATTTTTGTAATTCATTAAAGCAATTAGCTTTATTTTTCATTTAAAAAATATGAAATATAAAAGGAGCATTAATAGTTATATTTAAGTCTTTGGCATTTTTTGCCAACATATCAACCTGTTCATTAAATTTTATGCCACAATGGGCAGGTATCCATTGAAGGTAAATAATACTTTGAAGTAATAAGTGGTCATATATTAATATATAAATGTCATTTAGAAAAATTGGAAAATAACTTTTGTGAGGGTTATTTAGAATTATATCCAATGATGATTTGTTGTCAGTAAAAATTGCAATCTTTTTATATTTAAATTTCTTTGCCCAGTTGATAGCCAAAATAATTGCCATTAATTCTGAAACAATTACTGGCGAATAATTTTGAAATTTAAATTAAATTTATATTCATATTTTTCTGAAGGCCATTCAATTTACTTACCTGTAGGAGACATTGCCATTGCAGCTACAATAATAAAAGGGCCTATCACTCCTCTCCAAAGGGCATAGTCAGTACCAACTTTGGCATTGAAGTCACGTAGAAGGGTAATATTTCCTTAACAGAATTCAAAATATCCTGTTGTCCATAAAACCTATCCTCATCGGCATCCTCAGTGGGGGCATAACAGCAGATAACATTCGTCTTTAACGCTTGTCTGAAATTTTGCTGTAAGAAACTTCATTAATGCACTTGTATCCTAGAAGAGCATCACTAGCGTGTCTGCTGAGAAGCAGACCCACGCCTTGGTGATGCTTATTGTCGTCCCTCCCTGAAAAAAGAGATTTAAGATTATTTTAAGGAATCTGACCTTTATCTATCCATCTGGTCTCTTGCAAGCCGAGAATATCTAAATTATAATGTTGGAATTCTTGTGTGAGGACATCAAGAGAAAAAGCTCTGTGCAGAGTCCTCACATTCCAACTACCTATGGAGAGAAATGGCATATAACATGCCATAATTCCTTTCATTAGTAATTTGGCAAAAAAGTTTTTTTTTGCTTGATCAGTGAAAAAAAATAGCTGGACCAGGGAAGGGCTAAACACTAGAATCACACTCTGCACGGAGTTGCTCATACTAGAAGTACGCAGTAATTGAAACCGATTCACATCACCCATCTCACGCTCGCTTTGAGGCTGCTTATTGAGTCGAACGACGGGAATTGCTCATATTACTTTTTACTGAGCATGTATAGTTGAATTCACGTAAGTTAAATGCACATATGATGCGACTGCACTCTAGATTAATAAAATGTGAAATAACTCAGAATTATTGAATTACCGAACAATGAATTCTTCTGTATTTATTATTTTATTTTAAAACAAAGATTTTAACATTTTTTACGGAGGGAAGATTACGTTAATGGTAGGATTACACGATATCGAAGAGATGGAATGGCGGCACCATTAAGGTTATAACAAAAACCTTTGGAAGAGCATTAGACCGTTGCTCGGTAGGAGTGCTAGCATCAATGTTGCATTACATTGCGCGATATGTGTCTATTTAATCTCTAAACCTTAGCTATACTTTAAATGCAATGTCTTCGTGGAAACAGGCAGCTATGTTTTGATTTAAATCATGGTCTCCAAACGAATTGAATAAGACGTCCGATTGGATGCCATGGGTATACTCGTACATGTAACCAGAACAAGAAATACTGCTACAATTCTAGGGTTGCAATATGAACTGATGTATACCATTAAAAGTAGTTATAAGATTTTATTACCAAGAAATTATTTCATGAATATGAATACTAATTTAACAATACTTTATTGGAAAATAAGCTATATACAGTTTACAATAGTAAAACAAGTGTATAACACATTTTTGCACTGCAATTAATCTTCAAATTTTATTTTCTTGCCTTGGTAAGGTATATTACTCCATGTTTTTTCTTTTAACTTTCGTTTAGCTTCCCATGATGGATGAAGTCCAGTAGTAGCACTTTCTTCTGCAACAGAAACCATATAAAACCGTGATCAGAGAATTTATCTTCAACAATGTGATAGTGAGAAATAATGAATAACAATGGCATTAATTCTAGTAATCTTGATGAACACTTTTTAGCTCAAAAATATGTATTATGCATTTTTAATCGATGTTTGTGCGCATCATGTGTGTATGGTCATCAACACGTGCTCAAACCCCAATTGTTCGGATATTACGTTAGTTAAGGTGACCCGAGTTCTGAAAAGCGAAAACAGTACATTGATGTAATGAAGGCAGTATATCAGCCAATTTAACAGATTTATTGTTAGACATAAAAAAAAATCCGATATTTCTTGTCAATGTTGCTTGAAAATAATTTTTTTTGGAGATTTATTGTAGTAAAAATCTGTTCTATTAAAGTTCGACGAATTAATTATTGACGCAGCATTATACATCGCAGATTTGCTATTTGCAGTTTTTTTTGCAGTTTTTTTTCATAGCAATCCCCACAGAAAAAAGTAGGCAATATTGTTGGATACAAATTTAAATGTTGAGTGGGTTGTTTTATATTAACCTCTGAGCGGCATTTTTTTTTGCACACAATGGGCTAAATGGCCAGGTCATAAGGACCCTGAGAAGGTTGGGGGGGGGGGGGAGAGACATCTCTCGTCAAGGCCACCGAAGCATATTCTTTAATGTCCACAGGGTATGGCTATACCACATATGGGGCCGTGACTCTGCACCTCATCTGAAAGACAGCGACTTTTCCAAGCCCTACGGTGTCCCTACCATAGATTTATCAAAAGGAACTAAATAGCTCACGACCAGCAAATTTTAACAACGTGGGATCAAAATTTTTATAACCGTAAGCCGTTAGCCACCAAAATGGTGTCAGTGTAAATTAACCTTAGGGAGCAATATTTAATTAAATATTAGCACCTGAACTTCATTATTTAGTTTTTACATACTATGAGATTCTTATTCTCATGTAAATGTAAACACCTCATTTTTTTTTAACACGTTCTCTGCAATTCGCTAAAATAACTGTTGCCACTGATGCAGTTTAAATCACTCAGCTCACTAGATGGCGCCACCATCTCTTTTCTAAAGATCATGAAAAACCTGGTGTAAACACGTCAATTGTTCATGTTAAGCGGAAAATGTGGGACGATGTGATTTATAATTTGCACGTCTGTTCTGGATACTTTTTTTTCATAATGCGAAGGCAGTATTTTACGATTGTCTTGTTTTTTTACGTTTGTTGTCACTGATGGGGTTTATTCTGGGAGCTTTTTTTATAATTAGATTTGTCGGTGAACAATTTACGATATTCGTGTTTTTTGGTTTCTTGTCGCTGATGGAATTATTTGGGGTTATTTAATTTCTGGTCTGTAAATGGTAGCTAGGTAGTCACTGAAAGAACAGCTATGCACCAATCCCCTGTGATGATGCATAGAACCGGCCAGGCCTAGCACCTAATGTCCGACCCCGCCTTCTCGTGGTGCAGACCGTTAGTACCTTTCAAAAGAGATACTCTCTTGTGGAAGTGAACGGAAGGAGGGGGCTGCCAGATTAGTGTGATCTACTGATCTGGACAACTATGGTTACTTCACTTTTTTTTTTCTACCCTGCTGAGGAGTAGTCAATCACACAGGGTCATGGTGCTGACCATATAAACCTACTGGACTGATATGTCTCTGAGCTTGATTATGAATCCTGAATTTGCTGCATTGGTGGGCTTCTGTGGAGGGAAAAATTTCCACTGTGTTTTCTCTTTGTGGGTTGACAGCTCCAAGTGAATAGATTCACAGGAAATGTTTATCTGCTGGTGGATAATCCTGAGCAGAGGTCATCACAGGCACCTGAACTCTTTGCTTCTACTGGTATCGTTAAATTCTACATTGGAGGAAGTTGGGTTGGGTTGTTTTACCTCTGAACGCACTTTTTTGCACACAATGGGCTAAATGGCCAGGTCACATGGACCCCGAAGGCTCAGAGAAGGTTGGGGAAGGGGACCCACAGGAATAGCTGTTGGGAAACAGATGGTAGCCTCCCGTCAAGGCCATCCAATGTATTCTTTAACGTGCACAGGGTATGGCTCTCCCACACACGGGGCCACGGCTTAACGTCCCATCTGACGGACGACGGCCTTTCCAAGCTCATCAGTGTACCCTACTGACCATAGGCAGGGTGGGGAATTTTGCGGAGATAAATCTCAACGCTGACCCAGCTGGGACTTGAACCTGTGAACTACAGATTACGAGCCTGATGCACTACCGACTGAGCCGATCACCTACCTAAATATCATTGCAGACCAGGTACCTCCTTTCATGGCAACAGTATTCTCCTCTAGTAGTACCTTCTTTTAGCAGGATAATGCGCCATGCCACATTGCCCAAGAATGATTCACAGAACATGACTTCCACATATTGCCCTGGCTCCAAATTCCCCAGATATCAATCCAATCGAGCATCTGTGGTTTGTGTTGGAACAGCATATCCAATCTGTGGCAGCTCAACCACGTAATTTACAAGTTAAAGGATCTGCTGGTAATGTGTTAGTACCAGATACCATAAGATACCTTTAGAAATCTTGTAGTGTCCATGCCTCACTGGGTAAAAGTTGTTTTGGCAGCATGTGGAGGACCAACATTGTATTAGGCAGGTGGTCATAATGTTTTGGCTCTTCGGTGTACATCAGGGAAAAAATAATTTAAAAACAACAGATTATATAGTAACAACAACCAGCATGAGGCCTCTGCAACTTGCAAGGACACTCTTTCAGTGAAATTACTGGACACATTTTTGTGTCCCTTTTTCAGCTTGTCATTGACTAAACTCAATCAATACTTGAAACTTGCTTTATCCAATTTTTTACGTCATCTTGCAAAAAAAAAAAACATGTCAAAATAAGTAATAGACTGACTCCATTTAGTGCTGGAAACCCTTTATTTTTTACCAATGAGAAATAGCTGAAAAAAAAATTAAATGATGAAATATTACGATTCGCACTTTTTGAATCTCCCAAAAACTAATTGTGCTCTGTAACAGTGAAAAAAGTTGAAAATTCCAAAATTTCGAGCGAATATTGCAAATGGTGTATTTATGCTAGAAATTGGAAATTTTCCTGATGGAATGTGAAGGTCATGAAGTTTCCATTGGAGTTTGCAATGAGCTGACCCCTCAGACCAGGGGGGGGGGGATGCAACTTTTTTTGTTTAAAAGATGTCTGTTTTTAGAGATAAATTTAAAATTCTTTTTAGGTTGGATATGTATTGATGAAATATTACGATTTGCACTTTCTAAATATCCCAAAAGATATAATTGTGCCCTTAATGGTGGAAAAGTTGAAAATTCCAAAATTTAAACTGATAATAAATGATTCATGCTAGAAATTTTAAATTTTTATGGCGGAAAGTGAAGGTTATGAAATTTTCACTGGCAACAATGAATTGACCCCTCACTCCCAGGGTGTGTATGGAGGAAAATGCAACTTTTATGTTTTAAGAGCTAATTTAATGAAGCAAGTTTCAAGTATTGATTGAGTTTAGTCGATGAGTTTTTAGAGAAAAATAAAAATTATTTTTGGGTTGAATATGTATTGATGAATATTACTATTTGCACCTTCCATTTATATCCCAAAAGCTATAACTGCGTCCTCTAGCATTGGAATAAATTGAAAATTTAAAAAATTTTAATGAATATTGCAAATGATGCATTTATGCCTGAAATTTAAAATTTGGTGGTGGAATGTGAAGTTCCCATTGACAGCAATAAGTTGCCCCCTTATGCCCAGGATGGTGGGAAACACAATTGTTTTAGAGGTAATTGGAACACTCTTTTTTAGTTGAATTGGTACTAATGAAATATAATTCACGTTCCTTAAATCCTTACATTGTTTTAATTTATATCATTAAAGATCACTAAATATGGAAATGGCAAAAATTTTAATCAATGTTGCAAGTGATCTGTTTATGGTAGAAATTTGAAATTTCAGTGGATGAGTGTCAAGAGATATTCCACTGACTGCAACAATCTTCCCTCATTTCTCAGAAGGAGTGAGAAAAGCAGCTTTATAAACTTAAGGAACTGAAGTACTTCATTACACTTTTGATAAATAAAACATCAACCCCAAGCTCCTAAATTGCTAGACCCTTAAGTCTCAGAAAACTGTCTGGCTCCTAGCTCCATAGAAAAATTTTTGTGCCATGTTCATAATTAAATACAGTGAATTAGCTAAAGTAATCAGTAGCATAGTGCTTTGAAACAAAAAGATAACATTAATGAAATAACTACATATTTAAATAATATTCAAAACATTACATTAATTGAAACTTACAAAAACTATTCTTCTATATAAAGGATTTTGCTAATGAGAAAATTTACAACTAATAAAACATAGCAATCTGATAAATATGCAAATGATAAAACCTGAGAAAAACCAGCATATAGCTCAAGCTTTCTTAGCAGTTTCAAGCAATGTCATTTCTTATAATCTGATTGAAATATTAAAATCCTTAAACACAATAGCAGCTTTTTGAAGACTGATAGCAAGATCCTAATATACCAAAGTTAACAAGTAGTCAAAACAAGATACTATGTACACTACATGTACTATTAAAAAGTGTCTGGACACCTGATTGGCAAAGGGAAAACGTAATTTCTGGTCACATGATCAGTATTAGCAGGGTATAAGAGCGTTGGTGCAGAACAGGCTTCAGTGGAGATGTTGATATGAACGTGCTAAGTTAACGAACTTCCAGAGATGGGTCATTATAGGATGCCATTTGAGTAACTTATCTGTGCGTGAGATTGTGGATTCCAGACAAACTCTGCATGGAAGCATTGAAAGTTGAACAATGTACATTGTGCTAACATTTTAATTTGACTACCAGAGTACACTGTGGATTGCTTCTGGACCACATAATAACACCAACTTGGAGCAAAATTGCAAAACTATGGGCATTTAATTAAATAAAGGTTGGGTTGTTTAACCTCTGAGAGGCAATTTTTTGTACACAATGGGCTAAATGGCCAGGTCATAAGAACTTTGAGGGCTCACAGAAGGTTAGGAGAGGGGACCCACTGGACAGCTGCTGGGAGGCAGATGATAGCTTCCCATCAAGGTCATTTCTTCTGTGATAGCCTCCCATCAAGTGTATTCTTTAACATGCACAGAGTATGGTTCTCCTGCACACGGGGCCATGGCTTAACCTCCCATCCAATGGACGGCAACCTTTCCAAGCCCCTCGGCCAAGACCCCTTTCCAAACCCTACTGACCGTGGGCGTGATGAAAACAGCAATACTGGTCTAGCTGGGACTCGAACCTCAGCTCAATAATTGTTCAAATGGTTCAAGTGGACTCAGGTTCAATATCTTTGGGTGCAGGAGAGGGCAGGCTTGAAACAAGCCTGGGGTGCTACATACTGAACCATCCCTGCCCCCATTTAAAGAAAGACAATAAAGTCAAGTGCCCAGGATTTTTGAATAACATGATTGTTTTGTTGCATGGTAATGTCTATTCCCAAACTGCCCAAGTAGCAGTAACAACATTAAACATGCATGATTGGGAATGACTTGAACATCATCTCTATAATCCTGGCATCTCCCCAATTAGATTTTCATATTTCTGGACCTTTAAAAAATACCGTGAAAAGGAGGAAGTTGAATCAGATGAAGAAGTGAATTGACAGAAGTTTCAGTTTCTACAAATATTTCGAATATTTTTTTAGTTTCAAACAGCATTAACATTTTAATTTTGTCATAAAATAATTATAATTACTAATATTGTTATAATGGTAATTAAATGGCATGCATTTCTGTATATATGTCTCTCGATGCATCAGAGAAATTTTTCCTCCAAATCAGCCTCAGCTCAATAATTGTTCAAATGGTTCAAATGGACTCAGATTCAGTATCTTTGGGTGCAGGAGAGGGCAGGCTTGAAAAATTGGGCCCAAACTCGTCTCTAATCAGTGTTAATAGCATTATTACTAACTTATACTTTAATAACAATTTTCTCAACATAATTCAAATAAAATATTTAAGTACATGAAACCATATAAAAATGCAATATATTTGAACAATTTCAACACTTGATCTAAATTAAATGTCTCTATTTATAATAATTCTATTAAATTTACAGTATAATGCAATAGGAATAAAATGCTCTTTCACATATACATATATTGTGTTCACTCACTAATATAGTTAATGGGGTCTGAAATGCAACAGAAAATATTTGTTACTCTCTTTTTTTAATTATATTTTACCTAATCTATTAAAAACAACAGTGTTAACTTATTCATGTGATTGAGTCAATATTTGGTTGTTTAAATACCAAATATGAAAATCATCACCAAAATAGTTCAAAATATAATGTTTCCAAAAGGTCTAGTCAAACTTTGGGAACATGTTCTACTATGCATAGTGATGAAAAATAATTCCTATAAATGTTGGGTCAGAAGCACTTCCCTTCTGAGTTAGAGTACATTTTGAGAGAGCAAGTAAGGAATCCTGTCAAAAGGTATAAGGTTAGGAAAATTTGCATGTCTGATATTACAACACATGTATGCAAATGTTGGACAAAATCCTACCACTACTGAGTTAGGTAATACTACATAGTCTATATAGTGAGTCAGCAGTTGTTCTGAAGTTATATGTAAGTGAATCAATAGTCTTGTTATTGTCAATACACACTGGTTTCCATAACTTAAGGAAAAATGAGAAAAATCGCGATAATTCGCCAAAAAATTGTGCGATCCTTACCAAACTTGTTCATGTAACCAGTAAAGCAATGCCGAATAAATTAGTTTAGGTTGCATCAATTTGCATAATCGGATAGTGGCATAAAAATGGGTGTTTTGGAGTGGATCGTTATTTTGTGTTGTAAATGTGACTAAAGAAATTCGAAATAACCATTTTGTAGGAATGCCCTCAAAATATCACTTGCCAAATGAACTGTGGTGGAGAGCTTCTGGCCGGCATAAAGCAGGACAAAGTCAGTCAGAGATGGCATGATGGCTGAATGTAAGTCCTTCAGTGGTTCATAGACTGTGAAATCAATTTCTTAGCATAGATTCCATGTCTCGGAAGTTTAGCCGAGGAAGGGCTAGAGTTATGACCGTTGTGCAAGACCAATATCTGCAATTAATAGCATGAAGGAGCAGGAAGTCTACTCCCTCTCAGCTATGATCCTCTCTTGCAGCAGCCACTGGGATGGTTGTATCAGCTTCTACTGTGCTTAGAAGGCTTCATGAGGGAGGTCTGTATGCTAGAAGGCCAATAATTTGCATACCCCTCACATCACAGGAGAGAACAGTTGAATTGGGCATGCACACGTTAACTGGACAGAAGAGCAATGGAGATCTGTACTCTTCACAAAGGAATCCAGATATTGCTTGCAGAGTGATTCTGGACATTGATATGGAGAGAACGAGGTACCCGCTATCACCCCAGTAACATCCGTCAAAGAGACAGTTAAGGCAGAGGTAGCATTTCCTTAGGGGAACACACAGACCTCTATGTGTTGACGAGTGTGAACTTTAGTGCTCAAAGGTATAAAGATCACATCCTGGGCCCTTATGTACATCCTTACATTGGTGCAATAGGTGAAACATTCATCTTACAAGATGATAATGCTCATCCACACAGAGCTTAAGTAGTGGAATAATACCTTCAAGAGGAGATCATTATGTGCATGGAGTAGCCAGCTCAATCTCCCAACCGAAATCCGATTGAGCATGTGTGGGATGCTCTAGGCAGACGTGTTGTTGCCCTCAACCTGCCACCTGATACAAAGGAGAAGCTTATCACTGCTTTAAAGGAACAATGGTTGTTACTCTCTACTGAGCTGATTCACAACATCATAAACAGCATGAAACATCGCTGTCATGCCTGCATTGCTGTAAGGGGTGACCACACTCCTAATTAAAGAACTTTGCCCATTGCATTCTGACACCTCATTTTTGGACAAGCTCCTTTAAGTGCTATTTTTTGATGAAAAATGTTTCCAGTGTAAAATATTTTATGCCATTCTGAAACTAGCATTGTAATTCATGTTTACATCAAATTTCATTAAAATAATTCATATAGTTTTTATTTTTCTGAGTTGTCCTAAATTTAGGAAAACCAGTGTACATGTTATTTGCGACCTTGACCATGAATATCAGTTCTCCAACACTGAAATGGAAAGCATTCACTTTGCCTAGAAAGCAAGCTTGCTAGGCAAGCGAACGGGAACTGCTTTGAAGCTCAGCCTCTCTACAGATAGCACACCAACAATGTCTAGCCAGGGATACTTTTGCAGCCATCCATCAGTGTCTTTTAGAGTCGGGATCTTTTTTGCCTGTTGCTGCAGAATGTGGCAGGCTAAACATGTCCAAATACCTACTTTAGAGGAACAGGTGATGGAAATGGTTGCAGAGGATTCAGGACTAGCACAAGAGTAGCAACAGACACAGATGTTTTACATTGAACTGTACAGAGAATTTGTTGTCAGGACCAATTCTACCAATATCATGTGAAGCAAGTGCAGGCCCTCTCACAAGATGAATTTCAACCACAAATCATGTTTTTGCAATGGCTTCTGCAGCAGTGTATTGCACCTGGTTTTCTTCATTGTCTGCTTTTCACTGATAAAGTGCAATTAACATGAGATGGCATTATGAATTTTTATAACATTCACCACTGGGCCTGGGGAAATTATCACGAAATCACTTTCTTGGCATCAGCAGAGGTTTTATATGAATGTTGGGACTGGCATCACTGACTGCTTGATGGATCGTTTTTTTTCCTGCCACCAACACTCAATGGCCAGCAATACATGCATTTCTGGAAGAGTAACTACCTGCTGGTCTGTAAATGGTAGCTAGGTAGTCACTGGAAGGAGAGCTATGCACCAATCCCCTCTGATGATGCATAGAACCGGCCAGGCCTAGCACCTAATGTCCGACCCCACCTTCTCGTGGTGTGGACCGTTAGTAACTTTCAAAAGAGATACTCTCTTGTGGAAGTGAACGGAAGGGGAGGGCTGCCAGATTAGTGTGGCCTACTGATCTGGACAACTATGGCTACTTTTCCTTTTTTCTACCCTGCTGAGGAGTGGTCAACCACACAGGGTCCTGGTGCTGACCATATAAACCTACTGGACTGAACAGATATATGGCTCTGAGCTTGATTATGGATCCTGATTTTGCTGCACTGGTGGGCTTCTGTGGAGGGAAAATCTTCTGCTGTGTTTTCTGTTTGTTTGTGGGTTGACAGCCCCAAGTGAATAGATTCACAGGATATGTTTATCAGCTGGTGGATAATCCTGAGCAGAAGTCATCGCAGGCACCTGAACTCTTTGCTTCTATTGGCATCGTCAAATTCTACATTGGAGGAAGTCTTCCAGTGTAGATGGCTTCAGCCTTTAGTAGTGGGGGAACGGGTCTTTGCCCCATGTCTGCGATTAGGGGGCTTGACCCTATATGCCCTGGTATCCCTCTATGCCTGGTATTCCTGGTTTGATATTGTCGGCATTCCCTCTCTCAATAAACATAGTTTCTTTAAACATCCCACTAACCATTTTCTCTCCATAGGTAGTTGGAATGTGAGGACTCTGAACAGAGCTTTTTCTCTTGATGTCCTCACACAAGAATTCCACCGTTAAAATTTAGATATTCTCGGCTTGCAAGAGACCAGATGGACAGATAAAGGTCAGATTCTTAAAAATAATCTTAAATTTCTCTTTTCAGGGAGGGATGACAATAAGCATCACCAAGGCGTGGGTCTGCTTCTCAGCAGACACGCTAGTGATGCTCTTCTAGGATGTGAGTGTATTAATGAAAGGTTTCTTACAGCAAAATTTCAGACAAGCATTAAAGACTTGAATGTTATCTGCTGTTATGCCCCCACTGAGGATGCCGATGAGGATGAGAAGGATAGGTTTTATGAACAACTTCAGGATATTTTGAATTCTGTCAAGAAAGGAGATATTACCCTTGTTCTTGGTGACTTCAATGCCAAAGTTGGTACTGACCCTGACCTTTAGGGAGGAGTAATAGGCCCTTTTGGTATTGGTAGCTGCAATGGCAACGTCTACAGGTAAGTAAACTCAATGGATTCAGAATAACTAACACTTATTACAAACACCGCGACATACATAAGTACACATGGGTTTCACCTGATGGGCTGCATAAGAATATGATTGATTACATATTAATTAACAGCAAATGGGCTAGTTCTGTTAGGAATACCAGGGCATATAGGGGAGCTGATATTGGATCTGACCATTACCTTGTTAAAAGTGTGTTGCAACTTAAACTTAAAAAGTGTTGTGCTAAGGTTAAAAAATTTACCTTTAATACTGAAGCTCTGAAAGATCCAGTTATAGCCAAAGCTTACCATGATAGGTTACTTAGTCATTATGACAGTCATGGTTTGCTTACTACTGAAGTTGAGGAAGAATGGGATCATTTTAAACAGGCTTTTTTGGACACTAACAGTACTCTTTTAGGAAAAAAGGAGCAGAAGAGGCAAAATTATCTGAGTGATAAGACACTTGAGCTTATTTCGGAAAGAAAGAACTGCAGGAATGCCCTTAATCAATACCCTACTAGTCCTAATAGAAAGCATTACAGAGACCTTAATAAACTTGTAAAGGATCAGTTAGCTGCTGATAAGAATCTTTGGCTTGATGGTTTGGCTGACAAAGCCGAGGAAGCAGTTAGACAGCACAACAGCAGAGAGCTGTACCAGATAGTTAATGTTTTGTGTGGTAGAAAACGGACAGGCATACAAGGATTGAAGGATAAACAAGGTAAGGTTATAGAAGGGGAGGATTCTGTCATGGCTAGGTGGGCTGAGCATTTCAGTGATGGGGGTGGCTCAGTCGGTAGCGCGCCAGGCTCGTAATCTGTAGTTCCCAGGTTCGAGTCCCAGCTGGGTCAGCGTTGAGATTTATCTCCGCAAAATTCCCTGCCCTGCCCACGGTCAGTACGGGACACCGATGGGCTTGGAAAGGCCGCCGTCCGTCGGATGGGACGTTAAGCCGTGGCCCCGTGTGCGGGAGAGCCATACCCTGTGCACGTTAAAGAACACGCTGGATGGCCTTGACGGGAGGCTACCATCTGTCTCCCAACAGCTGTTCCAGTGGGTCCCCTTCCCCAGCCTTCTCTGAGCCTTCGGGGTCCATGTGACCTGGCCATTTAGCCCATGGTGTGCAAAAAAGTGCCGCTCAGAGGTAAAACAACCCAACCCAACCCATTTCAGTGATGTTCTAAACAATGTAGTTAGTTCTACTCCCATTGTTTGCAATGATGATAGATGCATTGGTAGCTTTAATGTTGGCCCTATAACACAATCTGAAGTTCTTTTGGCTGTTTCTAAACTTAAACTTCATAAATCCCCAGGGGTAGATGAAATTACTACGGAAATGCTTAGAGCTGGTAATGTTTTGGTTACCACTTGGATGACTGAAATTCTAAATATCTTTTATGATAAAGGCATGGTTCCTAAGGATTTTACCAGAGCTATTGTTATCCCTATTTTCAAAAAAGGTGATCACAGTTCTTGTAATAACTATAGGGGTATCAGCCTACTCTCTGTTCCAGGTAAAGTTCTTTCCATGATTGTGCTTAATAGAATTAAGAATCTGGTTGACAGTCAATTGCGTGATGAGCAATGTGGATTCAGAAGTGGTAGGGGATGTGTGGATCAGATATTTTCACTTAGGCAGATTCTTGAGAAATGTTTAGAGTTTCAGAAACCTTTGGTTGCTAGCTTTGTTGATTTCAAAAAGGCTTTCGACTCTGTTGATCGTCATAATTTGTGGTTGATTGTGAGATCATATGGTATACCAGACAAGTTAGCTAACATTATGAAAGCTCTCTATAATAACACTGAGTCGTGTGTGAGAGTTGGTAAGGCTTGTAGCAATTGGTTTAGCATTACTTCTGGTGTTCGACAAGGGTGCATTTTGTCTCCTTTTCTCTTTAGCTTGGTTATTGATTACGTTATGCGAAATTCATTTCAAGGGAAAGATTTTGGCCTTAAATGGGCTGAAGATACGAAAATTTCTGATTTAGATTATGCTCATGATTTAGCCCTTTTGGCAAATGATGTTGATGAGATGAACTCTTTCATTCGAGCTGTTGATGAGACTGGTAGTAGAGTAGGTTGGGTTATAAACAGAGAGAAAACTAAAGTGATGAAAATTGGTCAGGCAGGCTGTGATTCAGTTAATCTGAATGGTTGCAGTCTTGAGCAGGTGTCACAGTTTAATTATCTTGGGAGCTATGTAACTGATATTGGTGATGTGCGGCATGAGATTAATAGACGAATAGGTATTGCTGCCGGGACTTTTAAGAATCTATGGATATTGTGGAGAAATAGGCGTATACACCTAAAGACTAAAATTAGACTGTATAATAGTTTGGTTCTTTCTAGGGTTAGTTATGGTAGTGAAACTTGGACGCTGTGTAAACAAGATAACAGGAAACTAGATGCTTTTGATTCCAGATGCTTACGCAGTATCTTGGGCATTAGGTGGTTTAACTTTGTAACTAATGATGAGATTAGGCAAAGGAGTTTGCAACCTCCTTTAAGCAGCATATTGTGCAGAGAGAGACTCCGTTGGTTTGGCCATGTTGCCCGTATGAATAATTATAGATTGGCGAATAGGGTTATGAACAGTGCGCCTAAAGGCCTCAGAAAGAAGGGGAGACCTAGGATGCGGTGGGCAGACAATGTCAAACAGGACCTTGTTAGAATTGGTGTGCAGTGGCCAGATGCAGTAGATGTAGCTCAGGATAGACTTGCTTGGAGAACTAAATTGCACAGTCTGGTTGGACCTCCGTAGCCCATGGCTGCTTGAGGATGATGATGATGAACTACCTGCATTACTGGAAGACATTTTATTAGCAACATACCATTGTATGTAGTTCATGCATGATGGAGTTCCAACACACATTAGCCTCACTGCTTAAGAACATCTCAATCTCAAAAGATGTGCATATTCTGTGCCCATTGGCTTGGTAGAGGTGGACCAACTGTGTGGCCTGCGTGCTCTCTCAATTTGAATCCAATGGATTCCTTCTTATGGGGACACATTAAGGCTGATGTTTATGCTACAATAGTTCCTAATATACAAGTTCCGGCGAACAGATAGTGGAAGGTGTTTGACATGTCAATGAAAACACATTGTGAGCTGTGTATTGCTGCTCAGGGAGGCCACTTGTAACACTTGCTCTGATGTAGACTTACATAACGCTTTCAAAAATCACTTACAGTGTGCTGCAATAACTGGAATCAAAACTAATTAATTTCACAGGCTTTCTCATTTGCACTCTCAAAATGTGCTATCTTAAAAGGGAAGAGTTTCTGGCCAATGTTCACAGGAAATTTTTTTTATCACTATGCACAGTAGAACACATTCCCACATTTGACTAGACCTTTTGGAAACACACTGTACACATATTTAGTAGTTTACGAGAGTTTTGAATATTTATTTTTGGTAAAAATGTTTGAAAACGCATTTTTCTAAAGTCAGTGAAGATTTTAAAGCATACACTTACTAGGCTTATGTTTTGATGGGCTATTCTTTGCTTGAAATGTCTCTTTCCTATCTCTTCTGGGTGCATACGATTTCTGAGAATACACTGATTCACTCTGTTTCATCCTTCTATCTTGACTATACCATAAAAAAAAGACAGAGCAATCAATACATCAATTTGCTTAGGCAAAAACAAAATTTAGATGCAAAACTGATAAATTTTCTCACAATTCCATAAATATGCCAAAACAGCAATAACTGATTCTTAAATATACACTAGAGAGCCAAAACATTATGACCACCTGCTTAATAATTAGTTATTGCACTATGCCGCCAAACAATTAAGTCCTCCACATGCCGCCAAAACAACTCTTACCCGGCAAAGCATGGACACAAGATCTCTAATGGTGTCTTGTGGTATCTACACATTAGCAGCAGATCCCTTAACTCTTGTAAGTTACATGGTTGAGTCGCCACAGATCAGATATGCTGTTCCAACACAAACCACAGATGCTCAATTGGATTGATGTCTGGGGAATTTGGAGGCCAGGGCAATACCTGGAAGTTCTCCTCATGTTCTGCAAACCATTCTCAAACAATCCAGGCAGTGTGGCATAACGCATTATCCTGATGAAATGTTTAGGTAGGTGGCAGACATCATAGTTTCCTGCACATGAATGACTGGTCCCAGAATTTCTCAGCAGAACATTGTCCAAAATATTACACTTCCTCCACTGCTTGTTTTTGTCCCACAGTGCATTCTGTTGCCAACACTTCCCCAGTTAAATGACACACACGTACCCAGCAGTCCACATGGTGCAACAGGAAATGAGATTCGTCGAACCAGATGATCTTCTTCCAATCATTCAAGGTCCAGTTTTGATACTCACATGCCATTGTAGACACTTTCAATGATAAACCGAGGTTAGCATGGATACTCGGAGTGGACTGCGAGTACGCAGCCCCATTTTCAGCAGGGTTCGATGCACTGTGTGTTGTGACACATTATTCCCATCACCAGCATTCAAATTACAAGTGAGTTGTGCCACAGTATCCCTTCTGTTGGCTCACAGCATAGTCTTCACTCACCTCTAGCATTGATGAGCCATGGTCAGCCCACACCTTGCCAGTGGTTTGTGGTTTTTTCCTCCTCAGACCACTTTTCTGAAGTAACCACGACTAACTGTGAGCACCCCACAAGCTGGCCACTTCGAGTACCCATGCTAACCTCTGTTCACCGGCAAAAGAGCCTACTCTGACCCAGTCATCTGGCCATACAATTTGGCCTTTGTCAAACTCACTTAAGTCCACTGCCTTTTCCGTCTGAAGAACAAGAATAACATTGTTTAACAGAGCTCAGTATCAGGTGTTATTTATACCATTTCATGACCTTCACACACGCTGCCATTTACCTGCAGCTGCTTTGATTTGCATAAAGACATGCTGGTCATAATGTTTTGGCTTTTTGGTGTATCACCTTGCTTTGGAAAAGTGTTATTTAATTAAATTTATTACACTTAACTTTTTTTGCATATTTTCACTTTCACTTAAAATTATTTCATAAATTTACTCAATGAACACCAACTCTTCTGATAAATTGATGGTGATTAAAGTTAATGGCTGCCCCCCTTGCTATGAAAGTTGAGGTCACAATCCTAGACTTTATTAAATACTTGTTGAGGCATTATTTCAAAGGGGTGAATAGTTCAACTTGAGCACTTCACATTATTTACAGTTATTATTTATGTTATATCTAGTGTTGTCAACTTCAAAGTAAATACTTCATTTTGTGTTTTGAAAGTGATAAGAGTAAATTTCAGGATATATATAATATGGTAAACAAAATCTGAAAACTACAGGATTGATGCAATAATTTGAAAACATGAGACTTGAAAGAATGATCATTCTTTCAAGTCTTGTGTTTTCATATTACTTTGCATCAATCATGATTAATTTATTAATTTTTATGTTAGTTAATGTTTATAAATGTGTTATTTTATCTTTCCTGTGTCCATATCGATTAAATACATTGACAGAATCCAAAGTGAGAGGTCTAGGACGTCTATGTCTGTTTTTAGTGTAACACATAAACTTTAATGTTTTAAAAATAGAAATTGCCGTTTAAAAATTTTCTTATATATATATATCATGTAAAAAAATACATAATTCATGCTTGAAAAAATAATACTTTCTTCTTTTATTTGATACATATTTTATTAAGTTACAATATAAATAATTTGTAAAAGCCATCTAATCACCATTTCTTAGATCCCATATACAGGATTGCAGATTTATTTGTTGTTACCTTATGCAGAAGCAAGCCCTAACTTAAGCTCACAAGTTTGATTTGAATTATTATCAACAAATTTTTCCTTAAAGTTTCAAAAATTTCCTGATAATTAACAAAAACCAACTTTACAAAAATAATTACTTTTGGAAGCAATTACAAAGTATGTGCCTCTGTTACTCCCCCCCCTCCATTTTTACACTCTTCTCTGTCTTAAACCTATTTCAGAATTCCTATAACTATTTTTTTTATTTACTGCAACATTCTATGCATTGTTCCCATTATTCAAATCGAAACTATAACTAAAAAGTGTTTTCTTAGCCAAAGCTTGTTATTCAAGACTATTGGTTTACAGTATAAACTATGTCATGGCAGAGGATGGCAGGTGCCCACTAATTGCTTACACATGTGCAAGCCAGTCATGTGTTAAATTGCTGCATGGTAGATGTTTACAGCATTGTCTCCACACGTTAGATATGATCTCCATTTGCACAGTTAGCATTTTATTTACTTCTTTTATAATTAATCCTTAGTTTTTATTTCTGTAACTAAAGCGATGAAAATTGGTCAAGCAGATGATGCTTCAGTTGCTTTGAGTGGCTGCACTCTTGAGCAAGTGTCTCAGTTTAATTACCTTGGGGACTATGTAGCAGATACTTTAATAATAATAATCAGCTGAAAACTATAAAAATATTTGACTTGATAGCTTTGCTGATAAAGCAGCTAGAAAGTACAACAGCAGAGAACTGTGCCACATGTTTTGGATGGGAAGAAACAGACTGACACACACAGGAATTAAAGGATAAACATGATGAAGTTATAAAGGTCTCTGAATGCAATAATATTGTAAGCAATTATTAAAATATGACCTCTATGGCAAGCAGCTGCTTGAGGGGGTATTTATGTTTTTTTTTAAAAACTTTTTAGCATAATACTAGTAAATTCAAAACACAAAGTAAAACATAAAAATGCACTTACATATGAAAATTTGGTTTGGAACTATTTTTTCTAAGTATCAGTTTTCCTTTGCTGTACATTCCACATCTTTCTCCACCTGCTTTCTCTGTTCTTAAATAACTTTTTTTTCTCCCAGAGTTATTACTGTAAAGTTCATTGTGACCAAAATTGCCAAATGGCTTTCTGTAATTTATCAATGACTTTCTCACAAACTGTTTATTCTTTTCTTTAAATGGCTTATTAGTGGAGAATAAATTTCTATCTGAATTGTTTTGTTTTTTCATTCTCTTATCTGAAAGGTCAAAAAATGCATCACTTTCAGTATTCTTTTCATAAACAACACTGTCACCAAGAAAAAATGGATCAATCACTTTTTCATTCAGAGTTGAATCATCGCTTTCTAATCTACTCGACATAGGCTCATCACAACTGTTTGCATTAAAAGAACTTAAGTTATTTTCATTCATTTTATCAATATTAAAAGATTTTATTTCATGCGGTTTTTTTATTTTTTCTTGACTATTTACTTTGTGAGGATATGCATTGTCATCACCTGCTTTCACTTTAAGTTGTGTTGTTTTCTTTCTATTTAATTTTTCCATGATGCCCTTCACATTTTCTCTGTTAGCAGATGCTAATTGCTGTACAACATTTGTGGCAGAATGATCATTAGTATCACTGTCATTAATATTTGTTTCTTTTTCATGTGAATTATCTTCATTACTCACATTTGACACTAAATCATTTTCTTCAAATCTATTTTCAGAAACCATATCTTCATCAACATTTTGATGATTTTCACAAGTACCACTAGTATTCAGAAGAAATGCTCTATTATCTTGTAGTGAAATTTTTTTCAAATGTTTCTTATTTTTCATTCTCAGTTTCTTTTCTTTTTTCTTCCTTCTGAGTTCAGAGGCTGTTATATTTTTAACTGGTTCTTTCTCGGATTGAAGTTTTTTCTGCTCCCACTGATTTAAAAACTCAGGTAACTGCTGTACAAGATCTGGATTCTTTTCATGGAATTTTTTTACTTCTTGCTGGATGATTTTATAATTTATTAATTTTGCAAATGATCTTTCTTCAACAGTAGTGGTTTTCTGCAAAGAAACTAAAATATTAAATGCAGAACATCAAAATATATTTCTACTGCTTATTTTAAACTTGTACCTAAAAGTTAAAAATATCCAAAAGTTTCTTAATACTTTCAATTATTAAAACTAGAGGCTACACAATGTAACTTCTTTTTGTTTCCTTTAAAATAGACAATTTAAATGTACTTTTAATAAAGACAAAATATATCCATATTCATTTAAAACTGTTTAATGAAAAAAAAAACACTTTCAGTTTGTGTAAGCAATGGGTAAAGTAAATTTTAGAAAAAGCAATGGCAGTGAGAGGAGTTAGCCATTTAAACATTACGAGAGAATTTTGCTACATAATGCATGCAATTCAAACTTTGATACTTTTAGCTTTGCAGTGTGACAAAAATATCAGCATACCGAATTCAAGCAGATGACCATAATATATTTGTTACACTGAAATGCAGTAAAAAAAAACTGCTATGATAGTTACACACAACAAAATAATCATTATGAAAGAAATTTTCCATGTATTACAATTTATTTCTTAAAAAAGTCAGAAATTATTTTAACTGTCTGTCCCAATAAGCATCTGTCTGTGAATTCTTAAACAATGTCGCAACTCTGCAACATATTGCCAAGAAAGATTTTGTCATATGAAGTGACTAAGACTCCATGCCATATTGGCTGCTATTAATGAAACTAAACAAATTAACAAACTTCATTACTTAACTAAAACTTAATAATAACGAAAAAATGTAATAGCCTAAATAAAAAAAAAACTCACCCCCCTCCCTCAAGCAGCTGAGATGCAGATGTCTGACAGGAGCCTGTCAGTTTCTATATGATAGTATAAGGTCTGTGAGGAAGGTGGTACCTCAGCAGAAAATCAACACAAACATCCATGCCTTATCCAGGTCCCTTTGAGTAGCCAAGCATGCTAACCACTCAGCCATGGGATGGCAATTTAACAAACGATAAAATAAAACACATGGACTGGAACTGTTTCAAAATAACATTTTGCTGATTCTACCATTACTTGCAATGCAATCAAAATTGTGCAGATCTTCAAGTTTGAAAGTCCCCTTTTATATCCAGGAAAATGTGGCAATGTCACTTGAAAACATTATACCAGCATATGTAGAGAGCATCTATGCCATGCAGTGAGATTAGCAGAAATTTAAATCATTGCAGCATTGCCAGATGCTAAACACCAAAGTACATAAAGATGAAAAAATGTATGTTGTACATTTCTGTTTAAGGATTTTCTTTTTACAAATTTTGTTATACTGATCATATTTATAATAATTTTATATCACGATAATGCTGTGGTACAAAAGTTAAAAACATTCTTCCAGGGAGTAGTTTTCAAGCCGAGGGAAGTGCTGTACATTACCATTAATAATTATGGAATATACTTAAATAACACCTTAATATTACCCCAATTTTAAATTCTTACTCAAAGTTAACTCTTCCAATCAGAGACCAACTAGAGTTACATAGAATTTTAGCTGTGTTTAACCTTATTATTATACTGATCATAGTTTTTTGTATCAGCACAAATTTTTATTTCGTTAAACTGATATTTTTGTTACACTGATATTCATTAAAATGAAACATTTTTACATAGAGGTATATAGTATATTGATAGGGGTTGAGAAAAAAATTCATTATACCGAATATTTTGTTATTCTGGCAATAAGCAGGAAAACTTTTCAAAACAAGGATCATTTAAAGAATTAATATCGTTGCATATTTCATCAAAATATCCAAAGACACCAATGATATAGTTAAAGGTTTGCAACCAAGACTCTAAAATAAAATATATACATGCAAAGCAACAAATAAATTTTCCATGGTATTTTTGACAAGAAAATTTAAATAATAATTGAAGGCATGTGTAAATTGGCCTGCAGATAATCAATAATAAAGCACACATATTGTGGTCAAAAACATATAAGTTAACAATATAAAAAGTACACAAAGAGCGAAGTTCGAGATTTCCTTATTAGGATGTTGCAAAGACATCTTTTAGTTTAAAAGTCTACAAACTGTGGCCTACAGGCCCTGTATGGCCAGAACAGTGATTTCATCCAGAATGTGAATTTTAATTATGTTCACAAAACTAAAACTATCTTTTTTTTTATTCAATTATTAAAAATTACACAACATGAGATTAAACATGGGCATGATGTAGGGCCATCCACCCATCTCTGGAAAATGTGATTGAAAAATTAATTTATGTTGAATATTATCAGATATACCAAAAATTAATGTTCTATGCTTATCAATGTACTGGAGATACATCTTATGTGGAATTGCATTCTAAAGTTAACTCGTAAAATGAATATTGCCAAATTTTGCTTAAAAAGTAATCATATTAAAGAACACACTGAATAGCCTTGATGGAAAGCTACCATGTATCTAACAGCTTTTCAGTGGATCCTCTTCCCCCAACCTTCTCTGAGCCCTCAGGATCCTTGTGACCTGGCCATTTAGCACATTCTGTGCAAAATAAGTGCCACTCAGAGATAAAACAACCCAACTCTTATGTGGGTGGACAGTTTCGGCAATTGTTTTTAACTCCCCAACATCAAGGCCATTCCCCACTCCAACAAGTTTATATTGAATAGTTTTAAAAGATTTAACTCCCCCTTCCCTTACTATCTTGGCTGAGCCATTCTGATGATATAGATGTTTATTTTGCTTTTACCAAACAGTTAGTGCACTGCACTAACTGTTTCCAAGATCCCCAGAATTATAATAATAATAATTTGCCTTTTATCCCCCATAACTTTTTAATACAAGATCAAGTCCCATGAAGCTAAAAAGCTTGTCTACAGGAATCTACATGGTGTGCAAAAAAGTGCCGCTCAGAGGTAAAACAACCCAACCCACAGGAATTTAAATATAGTATACAATAAACAGTTATAATTTTATATAAAAAAAATACTCAATATTACATTTATAAATGATACCAATAGCATAGCATAGCCCTTATTGTTATTAAGGAGTTTATTTTGTGTTGGTTGGTGTAATGTCTAACAATTGTATTTTGAATGTTTCTCATTTTAGCTATATAGGAACAGTGTACACCGCAAATAACACGCTGGAGTGCCTTGATGGGAGGCTACCATCTGTCTCCCAACAGCTGTCCACTGGGTCCCCACCCCTAACATTTTCTTAACCCTCGGAGATGGCCGAGTGATTAGCGCACTTGGCTACTGATCTACGGGACCTGGGTTCGAGCCCCGGGTAAGGCATGGATGTTCGTGCTGTTTTCTGCTGAGGTCCTGCCATCCTCTCAGATCTTCTACTGTGGCATATAAACTGACAGGCTCCTGTCAGACCTCTGTGGCAAGCAGCTGCTTGAAGGGGTATTTATTTATTATTTTTAAGTTTTACCATAAATAATTAAACCACAGTTTATGACTGATTCTTCAGTTGCATGATAAACCACTTGACAGATATTTAATGGTAAGATAGCACAGAGTCTGGACAAAATTACTGAGCAGTATCTTAATTTGACACAAATATAATTTACGTGTTTCTTCCACCTGAATAAATCATCAATAGACATCAATAGATACTTCACTGATGAAACTTTCAATAATATTATACACTTGCAATTACCTGAAATATTAGTGCCCACATTAGTTAGACAACTAAGTGAATGGTGTAAAATTTAATTGGTATCAGGAACTGAGCTATTAGGTAGATGGAAGTATATTGCTTTAGATTTGTTTGTGTTTAAAAATATACAATTGTTTTGTAACCATACTGAAATATCAATCTATTTGTAGGTCACTATTAACTTTTTCAAAATTTTTACCACTGCTTAATATCACAGTGTCATCAGCATATATATAAGTAGATAGAAGAGTTAATCTTTAGGTTGTTGATAACATGAATATAGGCATAGAAATGCAATGGTCCCAATAGAGAGGCTTGAGGGGCTTCATAGCAAACTTGTTTGACTTCACTACTGACATTACCAATTTTTGCTACAATAAGTCTACCTTTTAAGTAATTTTTAATGAAATAAAATAGATGTCCCCATAACTAATTCCCATGGTTCTGGACAAAATTACTGAGCAGTATATGAACTGTATGACATGGGAATAAACTAATTCCCATGTCATACAGTTTATTAAATAAGATCTTATGATCTAATGTGTTGAATGCCTTTTGGAAATCAAGGAATAATGCTCCAACAATGTTACCCTTGTTTAGGCTTGCATTGATTTCATCAGAAAAATGCTACAGTAAATTTAGTGTTCCTGTGTTTTTTTATTTTGGAAGCCAAACTGATTATTAGAAATAACCTGGTATTTTTCTTGGTAATTCATAAGCACATTTGCAACATCCTTTCCATTATTTTTTCAATTGCTGGCAATATAGAAATAGGTCTATAATTATTAAATTGCTTCTTTGATCCTGACTTGTAAATTGGACTTATAATTGAAGTTTTAAGTTCAGTAGGAATTATATGGATATTATAAATTCCATTTAGTAATTTGTAAAGCTGCTCTTAGAGGGTAAATCCACAAAGTTGGAGATCTGAATACCTGATATTATCAATGTCAGGAGATTTTTTGATAATCAAAACTCATAATAATATTATGTACATCTAAAGGTGCTATATCAGGAAGGAAAATTGTTTGTGGGCTTGTGCTAAGTATGTGAGATTATCTAATAAGGGAGATGAAATTATTAGATTGCTGACGATGTATTTCCTGAAGCTTAGACACAACATTTGAAAAATAATTGTTAAAGCCATTAGCAATATTTTCAGTGGAGCTTAAGTGTTTAATATTATGTATAATTATATCATCAGCATATAACTTATGCTTTAGACCAATGATTTCATTAATCATTTACCATGTCGAATTCATGGAGTTTTTGCATTGAACAATTTTGTTTGATAAATTTTTTCTTTTCTCAATGAATCTCATTTGTGACTTCATTTCTTAATGTTGTATAAGCTGTTCTATAATGGTATATTAGTTTTGCTGTACTTAACATTTATCCATGCTTTCTCTCTTTGCTCAATTAGGTCCTATATTTCTGTTGTAATCCATTCTTTTTTGCATCTGTTATTTTCCCCCCTTAATCCCCCCCTTTATTTCCCCTTTCAACACCCAAAGAAAAAATTTATAACATTTAGTAAAAAAAATCCAAGAAAATGTTCCACCATTTCATAAACAGGACACAAAATCTCATTAATATGAGAAGTCCAAGTCACCTCGTATAACACTGACCCACTATATTTAAAATATTCTATGCTGAAAAGAATCATTAAAAAAGAAATAAAAAAATCACGTTTCAGGTAAATATTATGTTATTTAGGAAATTTCCTCTCAATTAATGTATAATTAAACTGCTTTTATTCATCACATTTTCCAAAATTAAGCCTTAATTGAATAGTCAGATCAATATTTTCACTATATCAGAGTGAAAGTCTTATTAAAATCAATATGCTTGAATATTTGTTTAGCCTTCTCTTAATGTGCATTATAATCATTTCTGTCTATTAGTTGTTGTTTTTTTTTTTTCAATAAATTTTTATTTGCATCACCAGATGCAAATAAAAATTGTACTGCATTTTGTACTACATGACTCTAAAAATGCCCTATTAAAATAAAACTAGTCATCTTTTTTGTAAAATATTTTATTTTCAGAAAATCCAGAATTAAATGTTGATTAATTTGGCATATAACATGCCACAATTCCTTTCATTAGTTATTTGGTAAAAAAGTTATAAAGTTATTTTTTTGGCTGATCTTAGTGCTGGTCTGTAAATGGTAGCTAGGCATACAATGAAGGAGAGTATCAATCCCCGGTGAATCCCTAGCACCTAATGTCCGACTCTGCCTTCTCAAGGTGCAGGCCATTAGTACCTTTCAAAAGAGATATTCTGTTCTGGGAAAGAAGTAAAAAATTCTGGGAGGGAAGTCTAAAGTTGGTACCTTTCAAAAGAGATATTCTGTTCTGGGAGGGATTGGAAGGAGAGGGCTGCCAGATCAATATAGCCTATTGATCTACTCATCTATGGCCTTTTTTTCTCTGCCTTGCTGAGGAGTGGTAAACTTCACAGGGTCTTGGTGCTGACCATTTATAGCCTGTAATGATTTATGGCTTTGAGCTTGATTATAGATCCTGGACTTGCTATACTGGTGGGCCTCTATTGAGGGAAAATCTACTCTGTGTTTTCTATTTGCCTATGGGTTGCCAGCCCAAGATGAGCAGAGACACAGGATACCATATATCAGCTGGTGAACAAACCTGACCAGAGGCCATTGCAGGTACCTGAACTCTTACTTTAGCTAGTTGGGCTCGCCAATCCTACCCTGGAGTAATGTGTCTCCGACAGATCAGTTTCTATCTAGTTTCTGGTTCTTCAAAGGGTCCACTTGAAAAGGTGGTGGTACCTGAAGTTCCTAAGAGCATGGATGGCTTGAGCCTTTACAGGTAGGGAAATGAGTCTTTGCCCCATGCCTGCAATTAAATAAAAAAATAAAATAATAAATACCCCCTCGAGCAGCTGCTTGCCACAGAGGTCTGACAGGAGCCTGTCAGTTTATATGCCAGAGTAGAAGGTCTGAGAGGATGGCAGGACCTCTGCAATTAGGGGGCTGTTTAATATTTATAGCTCTATCTCTCTCAATAAACCTAGTTTCTTTATAAATCCTACTAATCATTTTCTCTTTGCAGGTGCATGGAAAATGAGGATATTGCATAGAAATAATTTTTTTTTATATCCTCACACAGGAATTCTAGCATTATAGCCTAGATATTTTGGGTTTGCAGGAGACCAGATGGACAAGGTCAGATACTTAAAAATAATTTTAAATTTCTCTTCAGGGGGAGAGGATGGAAAGCATCACCAAGATGTAGGTTTGCTTCTCAGCAGACATGCCAGTGGTGCTCTTCTAGGATATGACTGCATTAATGAAAGAGTTCTTAGAGCAAATTTTAAAACAAAAATTAAAGACAAATGTCATCTGTTGTTATGCCCCCATAGAGGACTCTGATGCGAATGAGAAGGATATGTTTTACAGCCAGCTTCAAGATATTTTGAATTCTGAGGAGAAAGGAGATATTTCTCTTGTGCTAGGTGACTTCAATGCTAAAGTTGGTACTGACTCTAAATCTTTGGGTATGAGTTTTAGGTCCCTTTAGCATTGGTTGTTCCAATGGAAATGGGGAACGTCTCCTACAGGTAAGTAAACTTAATGGTTTACAAATAACTAACACAAACTACAAACACCGGGATATTTATAAATATATATGGGTTTCACCTGATGGGTTATGATAGATTATATTTTAATTAACAGCAAATGGGCTAATTCAGTTAGGAATACAGATCATACAGGGGAGCTGAAATTGGGTCTGACCATTACCTGGTCAAAAGTGTCTTGCAGCTGAAGCTTAAGAAATGTTGTGCTAAGGTTATGAAAATTACTTTCAACACTGAATGTCTGAAAGATCCAGATAAAACAAAAACATACCATGATAGGTTACTTGGTCATTATGACAATCGTGATTTGCTTACTGCTGAAGTTGAGAAAGAATGAGATCAGTTTAAACAGGCTTTTCTTGAAACCAACAGTACTCTTTTGGGTAAAAGGGAATAGAGGAAACAAAATTATTTAGTGATAAGGCTATGAAAATTATTTCTGAAAGAAGGAAGTGCAGGATTAATATGAATGAACACCCTACTAGTCCAAACAGACAGCATTACAGTGAACTTAATAAACATGTAAAGGATCAGTTAACAGCTGATAAGAATCTTTGGCTTGATAGCTTGGCTGACAAAGCAGAGGAAGCAGTTTACACAGCAAAACAGCAGGGGGTTGTACCAGATTATTAATGTTTATGTGGAAAGAAATAGATAGCTACAAAGGGATAAACATGGCAAGGTGGTTGAAGGTGAGGATTCTGTGATTGCTAGGTGGGGAGCATTTTTCAGAGAAGTTCTAAATAATGTAATTATTTCTACTCCCATCGTTTGTAATAAGGATAGATGCATTACTGGCTTTAACAACAGCCCTATATCACATTCCAAAGTCATGTTGGCTATCTGTAAAGTAAAATTGCATAAATCCCCAGGGGTGGATGAAATCACCACTGAATTGCTTTAAGCTTGGAAAATTTGTTTTCAAATGGCTGACTGAAATTGTGAATATATTTTATGATAAAGGTGTTGTTCCTATGGATCTTATTAGAGCTATTATTATCCCAATTTTTAAAAAAAGGTGATCACAATTTTTGTGATAATTATAGGGGAATTAGTTTACTTTCTGTTCCAGGTAAAGTTCTTTACATGATTATACTTAATAGAATTAAGAATTTGATTGATGGACAAGTATGTGATGAACAGTGTGGATTCAGAAGTGGTAGAGGATGTATTGATCAAATATTTTCACTCAGGCAGATTCTTGAGAAATGCTTAGAATTTCAGAAACCTGATTGCTAGCTTTATTGATTTCAAAAAGGTTTTTAACTCTGTTGATCGATATAATTTGTGGTTCATCGTTATATCACATGAAATACCTGATGTTAGTGTAATGAAAGCTCTCTATAATAACACTGAATCGTGTGTGAGAGTTGGTATGTCTTTCAGCAATTGGTTTAGCATTGCTAGTAGAGTTAGACAAGGGTGCATTTTGTCTCCTTTTCTCTTTAGTTTAGTTATTGATTATGCTATGCGAAATTCTTTGCAAGGGAAAGATTTTGGCCTTAAATTGTCTAGAACTTTCAAAATTTCTGATTTAGATTATGCAGATGATTTGGCCCTGTTGGCTAATAATGTTGATGAGATGAATTATTTCATTAGGGCTGATCATGAGAATGGTAATAGAGTAGGTTTGGTGATATCATCATCATCATCATCATCCTCAAGCAGCCATGGGCTACGGAGGTCCAACCAGACCATGCAATTTAGTTCTCCAAGCAAGTCTATCCTGAACTACATCTACTGCATCTGGCCACTGCACACCAATTCTAACAAGGTCCTGTTTGACATTGTCTGCCCACCGCATCCTAGGTCTCCCCTTCCTTCTGAGGCCTTTAGGCACACTGTTCATAACCCTATTCGCCAATCTATAATTATTCATACGGGCAACATGGCCAAACCAACGGAGTCTCTCTCTCTGCACAATATGCTGCTTAAAGGAGGTTGCAAACTCCTTTGCCTAACCTTATCATTAGTTACAAAGTTGAACCACCTAATGCCCAAGATACTGCGTAAGCATCTGAAATCAAAAGCATCTAGTTTCCTGTTATCTTGTTTACAAAGTGTCCAAGTTTCACTACCATAACTAACCCTAGAAAGAACCAAACTATTATACAGTCTAATTTTAGTATTTAGGTGTATACGCCTATTTCTCCACACTCTCCATAGATTCTTAAAAGTCCCGGCAGCAATCCCTATTCATCTGTCAACCTCATGCCGCACATCACCATTATCTGTTACATAGCTCCCAAGATAATTAAACTGTGACACCTGCTCAAGACTGCAACCATTCAGATTAACTGAATCAGCCTGTCTGACCAATTTTCATCACTTTAGTTTTCTCTCTGTTTATAACCAAACCTACTCCACTACCAGTCTCATCAACAGCTCGAATGAAAGAGTTCATCTCATCAACATCATTTGCCAAAAGGGCTAAATCATAAGCATAATCTAAATCAGAAATTTTCGTATCTCCAGCCCATTTAAGGCCAAAATCTTTCCCTTGAAGTGAGTTTCGCATAACATAATCAATAACCAAGCTAAAGAGAAAAGGAGACAAAATGCACCCTTGTCGAACACCAGAAGTAATGCTAAACCAATTGCTACAAGCCTTACCAACTCTCACACACGACTCAGTGTTATTATAGAGAGCTTTCATAATGTTAACTAACTTGTCTGGTATACCATATGATCTCACAATCAACCACAAATTATAACGATCAACAGAGTTGAAAGCCTTTTTGAAATCAACAAAGCTAGCAACCAAAGGTTTCTGAAACTCTAAACATTTTTCAAGAATCTGCCTAAGTGAAAATATCTGATCCACACATCCCCTACCACTTCTGAATCCACATTGCTCATCACGCAATTGACTGTCAACCAGATTCTTAATTCTATTAAGCACAATCATGGAAAGAACTTTACCAGAGAAAAAACTAAATTGATGAAAATTGGTCAGGCAGATAGTGCTTCAGTTGCTTTGAATGGCTGTACTCTTGAACAAGTGTCTCAGTTTAATTATGCTATGTAACAGATACTGGTGATGTGTGGCATGAGATAAATTGAAGAATGGGGATTTCCGCTGGGACTTTTAAGAATCCATGGAGAGTGTGGAAAAATAGATGTCTACACCTAAAGACTAAAATTATGCTGTATAATAGTTTGGTTCTTTCTAAAGTTAGGTGTGGTAGCGAAACATGGACTCTTTGTAAGCAGGACAACAAGAAACTTGATGCCTTTGATTCTAGATGCTTACGCATTATCTTGGGCATTAGGTGGTTTGACTTTATACGTAATGATGAAGTTAGAAGGAGTCATCAACCTCCCTTGAGCAACATATTATGCAGAGAGAGACTGCATTGGTTTTGTCATATTGCCTGTATGCAAAGCTGCAGATTAGCAAACAGGATTATGAACAGTGTGCCTAAGATTTTCAGAAAAAGTGTGTGTGTGTATGCATGCACAAGAAGATACCAACAGTGGTGTGTCTATAAACCCTTGAAACTGAGTGTCATCAAAAATACTAAGGACTTACATCATCTTCAATAGCAGTAAATATATATAATAATATAGTAAATAACATAGCAGTAAAAAATCTATTTTTACTTCCTTTAAAATAACTTAAAGTGTATCAACTAATTCAGACTGATTATCACCTGTCTTACAGCAAGTAAGATAGTAGTAGATAACAGTTTAAGGTAGCTCACTTGATTGTCGTATATAGTGATTATGCAGTAAAGTCAATTATTACAGATCTTCTCTATGGTGTATTAAACTGACAGGCTCCTGTCAGACCTTTATTGTCATGCAGCAGTTTGAGGAAATATTTATTTTATTTCTATTACTCATTTTTTTTACATGTAACTTAAATAAATCCCTATTTTGTTAAGAAATTATTATTTTATTGTATTTCATTAAACACTTAAATAAATCAATTAGATACTTAATTGTTAATGTAAAAATGAATTTTAGTTTTTTCTTATTTGTGGCCAGTTGACTTGGCAACTAAGTGGTTTCACAACAGCTATCTATGGCTCTTGTCGCAAACAATTAGCATTAGCATATCCTAAATAAAGATGCAAGGCAAGCAATCAGCAATTAATGCAATAGAATGGTGTTCAAATACACTTTCTTAAAAAGTATAAAATAAACCTGTGAATATTTTGATTTCAAAGCATTCTGAATAACTTTACTACTTTTTTCTCTCAATTTGATTTAGACATCTTTATAAAATATAACTTCTCTTCAAAATAGTACACTTATATTTTGAGAAAATTCTTTGCTTCAGATCAAAGATGTTCAAATATCATTCAACTGGCATTATGATTCAATGTCAGTTTTAATATGTAAGCTAAAGAAATTGGGATTGACCTATTATTATTGTTATGGAATAATTATGGTCACCTGTAAAATTATTACTAAATATACTTTTCAGATTTAATTAGGGCTGCAATGAGGCATCCATAGAAGATGCATGACTGATCAATAAAAATTAAATTTTTTACCAGAAAAAATGGAATTATCCATCAAACAGACTTATATATGTATCATCAAATATGGTACTTAAAATATAAATCTTATTTTTTTCCTTTGTATTACAAGATAAATTTATTTACAGATAGTACACTGATAGTACAGCATTTTACAGAAATAGTAGTATAAACATGAAACACCAGAAAAAACAAAAAATTCCCATTAAAATACAAAATTTTACTAACATCTGTTATTATGTTACTCCAGTTCTTCTGATTCAGTAAAGCCATCTTGCTAACATCATCAACAGATAATTTCTGAAAAATTTCATATTATTTGCTATAATTCTTTTTATAACACTTGTCTGAAACCATGCTAAGTAAGTTATATAGGAATATATTGTGAATAATACAGGGTAAGAATTATATAAGTTTACAAATTGCAATAAAACTATTTGATAGATAACACAATAATTTTAATGTAAATAGTATTATACAATTTCTTTTCTGGTTTATAGATATTCAACATGAACTCCATGGGTAACCATAGCAAATATCTAAACATTCAAACTTTTCCTACATTTTCCATTATGCATTTATTTGGTCAATGGATATTTTGGCATTGACAATTCATATTTTTCAGATAATCCAGATTATAACAATAAATGACAATCAGAGTTACCTGTTGACTTTTTAACATCAATAAATAAATGTTTTGTGGAAAAAATTTCCAACATACGAACTTGATCCTGCATCTCTCCAGGAACATGCCAGAGTATTCTAACCATTGAACTAATGCCAGCTCTGTCTTTTTCCACTTAGTATGACTTTTCACTCTTGTTCCCATGATTTTCAGCACCTACAATTGGTGGCATCTATGATCTCGGGTGACAACTGTGTTTTAAGTGTGCTGAGTAAGATGGATAATCAAGTCACTTCCTGCTATTAGCATTATTTATGATTTTAACAATAAATGATAATTACAGAATTACCTGTTGACTTTTTTAATGTCTATAAATCAATAAATGTATTGTGGAAAAAATTTTGCTTACATATGGGACTCGAATTTGCATCTCTCCAATTTTTAATAAATAAAATGGTTTTTTAATGAATTTTCTTGATGATGGTCAAGTGAAAAGAAGCATAAGCTTTGAAATTCCTATGCTAGATTTTGTCAACAACTCAAAGTATGTTTGGGCTTTGACCAAACAATAGTCACCCTAGTACTCTAGCTTAGAAACAACCGAAGTTATGATACTCCAGCTCAAAAGCAAGCATTAGAAAGCACTTCAAGAATGAAATTTCTATTATTGAGGAATATCCCTCTGGTTTGTTTCAGTTTAACTTTAACTTAATTATAATTGTTTCAAGTTTTGAGGTTATGATAGAGTTTGATGCGACTAACCTTTTTTTATGGAGTTCCCAGCATAATAAAAGTTATGGTGATAATAAGAGGAAGTTTAAACTCTCGTCAAAAATTTCTTCAAGATGTGAAAATGAGGAACGAGAACAAGGTATTACAAAATAAATCATGTGGTCATGACATAAAGGATAAGACTGAAAACCTTGCACTGTAGTGAGTGAGTCTTATTGTGTTCCCAGTGTTGCAAAGATGAAATCAGTATAGGAGTTTAAATTAGGGGGAGAAAATGGTTCTTTGAACAAAGAATAAAGTATAGTTTAATATTATGCTGAGTTACAGTTTCAGTAGCATTACATGATACACAGTTAGAACTTTTGGTCTTCTTAGGGTATAAAAAGTGGAATTAGTGTGAGTAATGCACACATGAAGACAACAGAAGAGTGTTTCTTGAAGATATAGAAAACCTGTCGAAACTATCATTATTTAAGGAAAGATTGATTAAGAATCTAAAAGATATGCAAGAGTCAGTGTGATGAATGTGCTGTATGTGAAATAATGCTTGTGGCCTACTTGGAGATCACCTAATGAAGAAGGCAATTTAAATGGGTAGTGAATGGTAGTAGATGACAATCACAGTGTTACCTGCTGACTTTTCGACATTGATAAATCAATAAATATTTTGAGGAAAACATTTCGCCGACACACATTTCGCCGACACACACTTGAACCCGCATCTCTCCAGAAACATGCCAGAATATTCTACCATTGAACTAATGCCAAATCTGTCTTTTTTTCTACTAATTTAAGACTAAACACTTCGCCGAGATTTTCGGGCCAACTGTTGGCACCATCCATGATCTTGGCTGGCAATTATTACTTTTCGTATTCTTCTTTTTGTATTTCTTTTTTAATTTCTTCAGGATGTGAAAATGAGGAATGAGAACAAGGTATTACAAAATAAATCATGTGGCCATGACATAAAAGGATAAGACTGAAAATCTTGCACTGTAGTTAGAGTCTTATTTAATATAAGACTCCAACTAATGATAAGACTGAAAACCTTTCACTGTAGTTGGAGTCACTGAGTAAGATGGAAATAAATAATAAAGTCTCATCACGCTATTTGGAGTTATTAATGATTAAACATAGATGACAATCACAGCGTTACCTGCTGACTCTTTGACATTGATAAATCAATAAATATTTTGCAGAAAAAATTTTGCCAACATATGGGTCTGGAACCCACATCTCTCCAGAAACATGCCAGAGTATTCTACCATTGAACTAATGTTCAATGATTCAAAATTCAGCTCAAAATTCAAATTCAGCTCTGTCTTTTTCCCACTAATTCTCGGTGAAGAGTTTAGTCTTAAATTAGCAGAAAAAAAAAACAGAGCTGGCATT
Organism: Ryuthela nishihirai; assembly: GCA_038380435.1. Classification (NCBI taxonomy): domain Eukaryota; kingdom Metazoa; phylum Arthropoda; class Arachnida; order Araneae; family Heptathelidae; genus Ryuthela; species Ryuthela nishihirai. The sequence continues at coordinate 37,920,318 of JAWZYU010000011.1, read as the reverse complement.
AGTTCAATGGTAGAATACTCTGGCATGTTTCTGGAGAGATGCAGGTTCAAGTATCGTATGTCAGTGAAATTTTGTCTGCAAAATATTTATTGATTTATCAACAAGTATATAATAAAATTTAGTAGCTACGTGATTTCAAAGTTCTGAGACTTAGCCACAGAGTAGTTAAGTTGACAACGATAGCAAGGAGGGTAACAAAAGTGATAATTTCAGTTGTTCAGGACAGATGTATAGTGTGCAGAATGTATCTGCATATTATAGGTGGACCTCCATAGCTGTTGGTTGTTTCAGAATTTCACTTTGATGCATTTGCATGCCATCTGTTGGCATAAATATCTTTTAGTTAAAAAAATGTGGAACGTGATTAATGATATCACACTGAAACTGAAGACAAATGGCCAAAGCAAATCAACAAAAAAATTAATAAATTAAGCAATGTTGATCTGAGTAAAATGATTAAGAACAAAATAAAATTACCTTATTAAATTACTTAAAAGCATATTTAGTAAGCCTAAACAATAGACCAATATAATACAGCTCTGATTTTTGAAATTGATTACCTTAAAAACATTTCCATATTCATATGACCATTTAATTTACCTTTATGATTTCAATTTTTGATTTTAGTCTTTCAGCCTTTCGAACATTTTTAGCCATTTGTTCTTCTTTTCCCCTAGTGAAGGAATATTAATAGCATTAAAGCATATATTACACATAATGTACTATTTATTACACTTTAAATTACTGTTTATAAGCATCCACAACAAAAATGCAAAATCATTGCATGCTTCACAATGGCACTGAATTGAAAGAAAACAAGCTACAATGATGAATCTCATTTTTGGGCTAGATGGCGCAATGTGCAAATTGTCCAGGCTACAAGAATTTTCATTACTAAAGACAGGGTTAGGGAAGTAGACAGCTGTTGATGGTAACTAGAACTCTCTTCCCCATCAAGAACATCCTGATTTTTTATGTGCATATGGTATGGGCTTTCTAGCTTATCTATTGTTAAAAATCACATCCAATGGTAGGTGACCTTTATAGCACCAATGGCTTCTCACTGAGGGAAAGGTTCTGGTAAGAAAAAAGATTAGGACCCAAACCTTTAAATCTCAAATTATAATCTTTATACACTACCAACCACCTTCCTCTGCCTTGTACTTTATGACAGTAAATATGCAAGGGATTCTAAAATGTTACGTCAAACTTCTCAAAGTAGACTGATTTCCAAGGGGCGGGGGTGGCTCAGTCGGTAGCGCGCCAGGCTCGTAATCTGTAGTTCCCAGGTTCGAGTCCCAGCTGGGTCAGCGTTGAGATTTATCTCCGCAAAATTCCCCGCCCTGCCCACGGTCAGTAGGGGACACCGATGGGCTTGGAAAGGCCGCCGTCCGTCGGATGGGACGTTAAGCCGTGGCCCAGTGTGCGGGAGAGCCATACCTTGTGCACGTTAAAGAACACGCTGGATGGCCTTGACGGGAGGCTTCCATCTGTCTCCCAACAGCTGTTCCAGTGGGTCCCCTCCCCCAACCTTCTCTGAGCCTTCGGGGTCCATGTGACCTGGCCATTTAGCCCATGGTGTGCAAAAAAGTGCCGCTCAGAGGTAAAACAACCCAACTCAACTGATTTCCATAAATTAAGGAAAACTCAGAAAATTTATGATAAACAAAAACCCATTTGAATGATTTTAATGAAATTTAATGAAAACATGAATTACAATGCTAGTTTCAGAATGGCATAAAATATTTTACACTAGAAACATTTTTCGTCAAAAAATAACACTTAAAGGAACTTGTCCAAAAATGAGGTGTCAGAATGCAATGGGCAAAGTTTTTAATATGGAGTGTGATCACCCCTTACAGCAACGCAGGCATGACAGCAATGTCTCATGCTGTTTATGATGTGAATCAGCTCAGTAGAGAGTAACAACCATTGTTCCTTTAAAGCAGTAATAAGCTTCTCCTTTGTATCAGGTGGCAGGTTGAGGGCAACAACATGTGTCCCTAGAGCATCCCACACATGCTCAATCGGATTTCGGTTGGGAGATTGAGCTGGCTACTCCATGCACATAATGATCTCCTCTTGAAGGTATTATTCCACTACTTAAGCTCTGTGTGGATGAGCATTATCATCTTGTAAGATGAATGTTTCACCTATTGCACCAATGTAAGGATGTACATAAGGGTGAATGAAAATGCCACCCCAAACACACATGCTACCTCTGCCTTAACTGTCTCTTTGACGGACGTTACTGGGGTGATAGCGGGTACCTCGTTCTCTCCGTATCAATGTCCAGAATCACTCTGCAAGCAATATTTGCATTCCTTTGTGAAGGGTACAGATCTACATTGCTCTTCTGTTCAGTTAACGTGTGCGTGCCCAATTCAACTGTTCTCTCCTGTGATGTGAGGGATATGCAAATTATTGGTCTTCTAAGCACAGTAGAAGCTGATACACCCTCCCAGTGGATGCTGCAAGAAAGGATTGCAGCTGAGAGAGAGTAGACATCCTGCTCCTTTGTGCTGTTAATCGTAGATTAACAGCACTTTAACCCTTCCTCAGCTAAACCTTCAAGACGCGGAATCTGTGCTAAGAAATTGATTCCACAGTCTATGGACCACAGGACTCACATTCAGCCATCGTGCCATGTCTGACTGATTTTGGCCTGCTTCGAGCCAGCCAATAGCTCTCCACCACAGTTCATTTGGCAAATGATGTCTCGAGGTCATCCCTAGAAAATGGCTATTTTGAATTTCTTTAGTCACATTTACAACACAAAATAACGATCAACTCCAAAACACCCGTTTTTATGTCACTATTTGATTACGCAAATGATGCAAACTTGACTAAATTGCATAAGATATGCTCACTCAGCATTACTTTACTGGTTACATGAACAAGTTTGGTGAGGATCACATAATTTTTTGGTGAATTATCACGATTTTTTTAAATTTTTGTAATTTATGGAAACCAGTGTTTTCTAGAGGTCATTTCAACCAACAAATATCTTATATAAAATATTCCAATTTGCTACCATTATCCCATTATGCATGAGTATATCATTATCTGAATACAATATTTGATTTCCATTTAGCTGTTTTTACTCTTAACCCTTAACTATACACATCCCAGCACTCCTTGAACCACAAAGACTAATGTGTTTGTAAAAGTGTAAAATTTGGACAATATGTTTTGAAGTCCCCAAATACTCTACCAGTAAGACATTAATTGCGGAGGAGGGTAGTTGCCATCTATATCAGTATGTCTGTAATAGCCCAAGAAGAGTTTGTTGTGGTTTCTGTCTTTGTGAAGCATCCAGGATGTCACATGCACAGTTACATGTTTTATGTTTCTATCTATAAACTTTGTGCTCTAGGGAAATATAAATGATTTAGATATTGTTTAACAAGCTATCTCATTATTATGGGTATTTTCTTCTTGTAAAAAAAATTTTTTTTTAATGATTTGAAAATTTTGCCCCCCAAAAATGCAAATTTTTTCTATAACAGATTTTTTTTTTTTTACACAGCATTGAGATGTTTTACCACTATACTGCACTTTTTTGCACACAATGGACTAAATGGCCAGATCACAAGGTCAGCAAGGGCTCAAAGAATGTTGGGGAAAGGGACCTGCTGGATAGCTATTTGGAGACAGATGGTAGACTCCCTTCAAGGTCATCCAGCATATTCTTTAACATACACTGGGTATAGTTCTCCTGCACATGGGGCCATGACTTAACATTCTGTCCGATGGACCCAGCTTTTCCAAGCCTATCAGTGTCCCTACTAAGAGGTAGGGTGGGCCTAATGTGTTTGCAAAAGTATAAAATTTGTATAGTATGCTTTAAGGCCCCCAAATATGCCAGTTGGGATTTGGAATTGCAGATGAGCTTGGTGCACTACTGACTGCCAACCTGTCCCCCTTTTACACGGCTGCTGAAGTATGAATGCACATGAGATACCTACTATGTTAGAAGAATTACATGAGGTAGATGTTGGGAGAACAAAGGATGTATGTAATGCATACAAATAAGCTATTTACTATCCTCATCAATAAAAATAAACATATCATGAATAAAAATAAACATATTATACTTTCAATCCTTTCTTTATACCCATTCAATAGCAAAAATATGGTAGGGTAGTATAGCCATGCACATAATTAAGTCTCATGAATGGTCAATGGTGGAAAATTTTTTAAATTGCAAACTTTAAAAGAATATTGCAAGCAATCCATTTGGGGCTAGAAATCTGATATTTAGTGGTGAAGTATTTGATCAAAAGATTTACATTGACAGCAATGATTTTCTCCTTCACCTGAAGGAGCGGAATGCAACTCTTTTTGAGTTGAACAGGTACTAATGTAATATTATGATTCACATTTTTAAACCCTTCAAAAGGCTTTTCAATTTACACCATTAGAGGGTGTTAAATGTAGAAAATGTAAATCCTGAACTAATATATTTATGCTAGAAATTTTAAATTCTGGTGGTAGAATAAGATGGTCAAGAACAGTGATAATTTGTAAATATAAATTTCATTTCTTTTATATGTGTTTTAATTAAATTACTGTTAATTAAAGTTGAAATGGTTGCTCTTTATTTTTAAAAACTTATTGAGAATTTAAAAATTAAATACTAATGTATTAATATAGTAGTAATAAATTACTTTATATCATTTTACACTAAATATCCCCAATTGCTCTTTATTTTTTTAAACTTAGTAATTAATTTTTAAATTTTCATTATAGTAGTAATAAATTATTTAATATCATTTAAAATTAAATACACCTAATCATCCATTAATAAGAATTACTACTGTTAAAAGGTGTGAAATTCAGAAAATGAAAAGCTTCATTTTTTTTAAAAATGAGAATCTTATATTCACCAGAGTCATATGTTAGTCTTCTAGTTTATTCTTTCAATTCACTGTCTTTAGGATTTCAAGTGATGGAACTATTATACAACAAAGTGAGCAACTGTAGATGGAGGAGCTTTACATTATCAGTAAAAAAAATCAAAACATATAAAACACATAATAAATAAAAAAAAAATTAAAACTACAAAAGTCATGTAACAAAATTTTGCAGAAGGGGTGGTGGGTCATTATTGATAGATTGGCCACTATCACACTCTCCATAAAAAAAAAAAACCTTAATTTTCTTTTCAGCTCAAATAAGTTTGTCACATTTTTCCAGTGCATGTGTAAAGAATGTTATTAAAATTGAAACTATTTCATCAATATATTAGCAGATTAGGCAATGTTAATAATTTTGACTGCATTTGCTCATAGGTAGGATATGAACCCACGACCTCCTAATATGTCAGGTGCTCTGGACCACTGAGCTACATCAGGTGCCCAGTGGTCCAGAGCACCTGACATATTATCAGGAGGTTGTGGGTTCATATCCTACTGGCTCAAAACAATTTTTCCTCTAAATATTTGAATCAATTTACAGAGTGGAAATTATTAGTGGATACTTAATGAGTTGGGTTTAATAATAATTATTTGTTATTTAGACTTTATAAAAGATGGAATATTTAATCACTTTAAGTAATTTATCTGAAAAGTCAATTGAAACAATTTAAAAGCCCATGGTTATCATAAAATATTCTAGTTTGCAGAACTTTTTCAATACTGAATTAATATTATTGAAAATCAAGATTAAAATAGATTTGATTGAGATTTTCGAATTATCCTTAGTCTAGTGTTTCAATAAAAATCTTATTAAAAAAAAAAGGTCACAGAGCTTCGAGTTTGACTCTCCCCTACCATAACACAGATATGTTTCCATTTTTTCTGTCCAGTACCCAAGCAAATCATTTCGAGGGAGGAGGGGGGAGGGGGATTTGACCTGAACCTCAAGCTCCAGGGGGCCTCAAATTTAGACAGTTCTGAATTTTTTTTTATATTAGATATAACAATAAAAGGTGTGGTTTAGTAAAAGGTATATTTTTAGGTGATAAGCCATGAATGTTTCTTTTCTGGTGTTGTCTTTCTGCTGAGGTCTCATCTTACTCAGAAATCTATATGGTGTATTATAGTAACAAGCAGCTGCTTCAGAAAATTTCTTTATAAGGATTTTGTCAAATTAGAATAAAAAAATGTTCATAAATAATCATAATTTTATTCTGGCTAGGACCTCAAAAATTTAAAGTTTTCCAGGCCTCTCTGAACCTGTGAGAAGCCCTGCCAGTACACATCAATTATTCAGTTCTTCATATTTTTCTCTTTGCTGCAAATTCAGGGAAATTGTTCATTCAGTAGCTTTCTTTGCTGCAGAGATGCTGAAACATAAACTCAAGAAAAGCAATAAATAATGCTTGCATCAAAATTCTTTAGCTGACTTGAAGACCAATTGTTCCTAGGGTGCCTGTAGAGTGGCAAAAATTGGAAAAGGACATTTAGCCGCTAACTGACCACTCACACCACTCTTTCGAAAAGGAGATTCCCAAGCAGGGAGAAGGTTTGAAATTCCTTCACCTGGCTGGCTGACCATTTCGGTAATGAACAGGGCTTGTCTATAGGCCATTATAGTAATGAAAATGTTAAGGGCAGGGATTTACCAGGGGTCTGGACAACCCCCTCACTCCCTCCTAAAAATCTGGTCATCTTATATGAAATCTCAAACTTGTCTACTGGCTTTGACATCCTACACATTTTTGTCTCTGTATAATATTTTATTCCCAACATTAAAAATAGATTTAAAAAAACTATAAAATCTTTCAGTAGTAATGTACCACAGGATATGCCCTGTAGACATGGGACTCATGAAATAGTAAGCTGAAAAAAATTGGTTTTGACATGAGATTTGAACCCACATCTCCCAGTAACATGCCAGATATGCTAACCACTACACACCATCAATGGCTAAAAAATGTTTCTTCAGATAATATGACATATAAACTTTCTCGCATTTTTTATTTGATTTGCTAGAGGAGCCATCTATGTCAGGTAGCAGACAACTAAGTTGCCTTGTATGGCTGAATTTAATATTTGTTACTCATGCTCATGGTGTTTAATCAACATCATGAGCAACAAACATTAAATTCCACCATACGAGGCAACTTAGTTGTCTGTTTCCCAACATAAATGGCACCACGAGTGAATCAAATAAAAAATGTGGGAAAGTTTATATGACACATTAGGTATTTATAGTGCAGTGATTAGTACACCTGGCATGTTACTGGGAGATGTGGATTCAAACTCCATTCACTACAAAACCAATTTTTTTCAGCTTACTATTTCATGAGAACTATAAAATCTTATTCAATATAGAATATCATTTTAACCTTTCCTGTTCAGTGGAATATTTTAGTAATTGGGAAACTACTCGAGTCTTATTCTCAGATCCCCCCTCCCTCCCAGACTCATCAGTGAACATTGTAAGCAGCAACTGCTTACCTGCTGACTAATATGTGGGGTGCACCATCTTGCATGATCACTGTGGTATCCAGATATTGGTTTGAACCAAAAGTTTGGATTTTAGTGAAAATTTCAAACTCAAATATTAAATCATAAGAAATACCTTTAATCAATAATGTATCCACCATTTTGTTCGATTATCTTAAGCCACTGGGCAGCTTCATTATTCCATAGGTAAAGAACTTAATTGGTTTTTCATTGAAGACCCGATCAAGATGGTTTTTGATGGCCACCAAAGATTTAAACTCTTTACCATTCAAATAGTTTTGCAGCAACTGGAATAAATGGTAATCTGAGGGTAAAATGTCAGGCAAATATGGCGAGTGGCACAAAACATCCCAACCCAATTGCAACAATTTCTGCAGGGAAGTCAAAGACACACGTGGTTTGCATTGTCATGATGGAACACAACTCTTTTGCGATTCACCAATTCAGGACGTTTTTCGTTGATCACTATTTTCAGCTGATTCAACTGCAAGCAATACTGATCTGAATTAATCATTTGATTGCTTAGCAACAGCTCATAGTGAAGGATTCCCTTCCAATCCCACTACACACAGACCATGACCTTTTTTGGATGCAGGCTGGCCTTGGGTTGAGGTAATGGAGGCTTACCTTGCTTGCACCAGGATCTTTTTCCTTTGGACATTTTTGTAAAGGATCCATTTTTCATCACCAATCACTAATTGTTTTAAAAATAGGTATTTTCATTGCAGGAGCAAATCACAAACAGAGATAGGTCCATTAATGTTTTTTTTCTCAATTGATGTGGCACCCACACACTGTACCGATTCATGTATCCCAGCTGCTCGAAATGCCTTACAACTGATGCTTGTCATATTTTATTATCTCAACTATTGTGGTGCTGAGCTCATTAGTTTGGAATAATGTGGTGATTAGGTCATTGTCAACCATTGTCATTGTCAACCATTTTGGAGGGCCTTCCTGAACATGTGGCATCTTCCAGAGAGAAATTCTTGGTTTGGAATTTCACGAACCACTTCTGACACATTCAGTCATTTACAGCACTGTCTCCGTACACTGCATAAATCTTTTTTTTTTTTTTTTTTGGGGGGGGGGGGGGGGAGAGGTTTGTGTTGTGTTTTTACCCTTCCGAAAGAAAAAAACATAAGAAAGCAAAAATGCAGTTTCGTAATTTCCATTTTCAAATTAACCCTACGTAAATATCACTCACTCAATCTACACAAATTATTTTTCAGAGCATGCTATCAACTGTCCCCTGTTGAAAGCACACACTATTTACAGTTGCTAATTCACATGGTTGTGCAGATCACGTCCAGTGAAATCTCTTGGGAAAAACAAGAACAAACTTTTGTTCAACCCAATACTGAAGAACAGAACTACTGGAGTACAGGAATCATAGGATGCTGGAGAAGACTATATTAACCGGCATCTTTTGTGGTACACTGCACTGGACCATTAGGTGTAGCCTCCTCAAAGAGGCATGGCCCAACTATGAAGTCTGCACTGAAGCCACACCATACTGTCTTGTACAGGGGCTGGAGAGGCTGTTCGTGCACAGTAGATGGAAGTGATGTATGAGAATACATGGCAATTCTGTGTGTTGACAGCATCAGTGACAGTGAAGTGTGCCTCGTCAGTCCACAGGACCACCCACGGCAATGTGTTGTCCACTCCCATCCACACCAGAAATTGGACAGCGAAGTTGGTGAGATGTTGTGTCATGCAGTTGCTGCCCATATGGATCCTGCATGGGTATAAAGCCATCACAAAATATGCTGTAGCACTTTACGGACCATGGCCTGTGGAAGGTCCAACCATTCTGACACCACTCTGGCACTGAAGACTGACTGCATGTTATTTCCTGCATGGACTGTCATGGCAACCGTCACCTCATTCACCATGTCTTCTGCAATGGGCAGCAATCCACTTCCTGGTGCCACTCCCAAATCACCAGCTGCCTCACCAGTGTGCATTTGCATTGCTCTGGTTCTGGTAGAAAAACTTGATTAACAGCATGCACTTATTCTTTGTAAGAGCCATAAGGCCATTTGCTTGCAGCATGGGCATTCCCAGCTGTCCCAGCTGCTCTGCTGAGTGGTTAGCACGCTTGGCTACTGATCTAAGGGACCTGGGTTCGAGCCCCGGGTTTAAGGCATGGATGTGTGTGTTGTTTTTCTGCTGAGGTCCTGCCATCCTCACAGACCTTCTACTATGGCATATAAACTGACAGGTTCCTGTCAGACCTCTGTGGCAAGCAGCTGCTTGAGGGGGTATTTATTTATTTATTTATGGGCATTCCCACTTTTATACAATATCTTCTGCATTGGAGACATACTATTATGCAAATGAATGCAATTAGCATACCTAAAGTGCCCGTTTTCCCCCTGGTGGCAACAGTTGGAACTATTTTTTCTTCTTCACTAAATCATTTCTGCATGTTCTCATTAAGCTACATACCAATTTTCATGTCACTGTCTCCATTTGACACCACTCCAGAGACTTCAGAACAGAGAAACTTTGAGGTTGAACAGAGAACCTGCATATTCAAAGATACCTTAGACTATTTTAATTTTATGTCAGGCATCAAATTTCAATAGTGGTATAGGTGGATCATTAAATTTTTGTTTCTGGCTTAAACTTATTTGTAAGCATTTTGGAGCTGAAAGGTTAGATTGAGAACTAGCATAGATAATAATTATAGGTAATGTCACCTAAAAGGATTTTGAGGTTCTTTTATATAGTTAGTTGAATATCACTAATAATTTTTTTAGAGTGTTTATCCCATGGCCGAGTGATTAGCATGCTTGGCTCCTAATCTAAGGGATCTGGGTTCGAGCCCCAGGTAAGGCATGGATGTATGTGTCGTTTTTCTGCTGAGGCCCTGCCATCCTCTCAGACCTTCTACTCTGGCATATAAACTGGCAGGCCCTGTCAGACCTATGTGGCAAGCAGCTGTTTGAGAGGGTATTTATTATTTTTTATTTATTAATCAACATGAGTTTTACAATCAGATTTCTCAAACTGCATCTATATTTATTAGTCAGAGATACTGTTTAATATTTTAAAAAGATGGTAAATATTTTAAAAAGATGGTATAGCCATATGATTTTTATTCATATCAAAAATGAAAACCATAAATTATCACATTATTTATGTTTTCATCATTTACAAGAACACAAAATCAAACTTTTGGACTTTTTTGGAAAATCCAAAATTTGGACTATTTTGCATAAATTTTTAGATGTTAATAGGCTGTTACATGTTACTGCTTCTTTTCTAGTACCGCAACTTTTAAAACATGAAAAAAATCTAACAAGTTATAAACAAAATGCATTATATTATAAATTTCAATGTAATATTCCTTATGACTATTAGGGAATACTAGTTATTTAGTACAGGAGGCCAAAGTTGAACATGAGCTACAAGGTGTTTCATCATGTTACAATAAAAAAAAAATCCCCTCAAGCAACTGACTGCCACAGAGGTCTGACAGGAATTGATCAGTTTATATGCTATAGTAGAAAGTTTATGAGGATAGCAAAATCTCAAAGCAATTCTACTAAAAAGTAAAAATGCAAGCTGGAACCCATACTCATTCTTTGCAAAACACAAACCTATCACATAGGAAACTAGACTTTAGGAAGGTAGGAGTATTTTTATTTCAAGGTCCTTCCAGTTTTCACCTGACATCCCAAGGAGGGGATCAGGAGATGGCAGTAGACGACACCTCCCCCCCCCCCAAAAAAAAAAGATCCTGCAAGTACACCTCCATCTAATTCCCCCCCCAACATCAATTTCCATCCGTCCAATCAAGCCCAAAAGCTATTTTTGAAGGCAATAAAAATCGTTGACGTTAAAACAATTTATCGAAATTGTTCATGTCTAAATAATGTTTCTTTGGAAAGCAAAATCCTGTATGCATCCACATACACAAATTTATGGGCATACAGACACACATAGTACATAAAATTAGTCTTATTTTTAAAATAAATAGATCAATAACTTTCAGTAAGTGATAAGTCAAGATAATTTCTTAAAAAAAATGTGCAATAAAACATTTAACCAGACAATCTGATTATCATTAACCCTTGTTTACATTGTTTTTTTATGGGTAGAAATTCTTCAAGGGGATTCAGTTTGCTTTTAGTGGTGTTTTTCCAGTCCCAATTAAACATGGATAATAGGGACCTCCTACGTTACAAGTCTCATGCAAGATAAAAATGTGCAACATAACAAATTTTGATTAATAGTGTGTTTCAAAAACACATTTAGCACAACTTACTTCTTTACTTGATACTGCTTTATTTCTTTTACTAACTTGTTGATGACATGAACTTTGGCTTGCTTTACAAATTTTCTCATAGAAACTACCTATGAACATAAAAGGGTAAAATTAGCTTGCAATGCATCTACTTAAGCTTTGGTTCTTATTAGTTTACATGTCAGAAATCTTTTAATTATGCTAAATAAAAAAAAAACTGGAACAACATATATTAAACTGGAGGAAAAACATCAAACTTTAGTTGAGCTTTGAAATAATGAGTCTAGTTGCCACCACCTAGACTTGAAGGCCTCAACATTGACACCACTGAAAAAAGCTTAAGTCAACATAAGTGGATGTGAACTCAAGAGTACTGAGGTGTTGACCGAATAGTGAGCTTGCTTAATTTGTAACGGAGGATACAATTTGATGTTAAGACTTTGTAAATACTATCTTTGCTTATGTTGTTCATTATTTAAACATGTTATGTGTACTTTTAAATTTGTGGATGTATTTTTAAAATGCTTACCAAGTTCTATTATATACCAACTTTAAAAGAAAAATGCATAATGTACACTGATTATCTTCAGATTTTAAAAATAATCTAGTATTGCGCAAGAAATGACAAAAGGCTGTTCCAAGGGCTTACTTTCAAATTACTAACTATACTGAGGTAACATAAAATATATTTTAGCTAACTTTTATTACACATTTGACAGGTGAATTATTAATTTTCTGAAGCTAAGGAAAGCGATTAAATAATGAATAGTAAACGATTTCCTCTCAACCCTTAACATGCCATGATTGCTTATATCAACTTAGGATAATTTGAGCAAAATTGCCAGAATTGATTAGATTAATTCTCTATATTTCATACATAACTTCTTTTCAAATCAAGAGAGCATGAATGGACAGATCAAATTAGGAACTATTACCAACCTCAACAATAATTAAGATGGCCATGTATAGATCACATATACCTCAACTGGCACATAAAGGATTTTAGACAAATGTTTCTTAATTGTTTTATGCTTAATGCAAGGTGTTTCCATGGTATTTTTATGAAGCTTTCCTAAAATCTCTAAGGTTTTTTTAGTAAAAAAATAAATTTTGCAGAACACCTGCCAATTGCCATTTGTAAAACACTGCTATAAAAAAATACATATTGCAGCCAATGCAAAAATTATTTTCCCCCTATTATAGAGACACATTGTAAAGTTAAATATCTGTATCATCATAAATAAAAAATATAAATAAATACCCCTACAAACAGCTGCTTGCCACAGAGGTCTGACAGGAGCCTGTCAGTTTATATGCCAGAGTAGAAGGTCTGAGAGGATGGCAGGACCTCAGCAGAAAAACGACACATACAGCCATGCCTTACCAGGGCTCGAACCCAGGTCCCTTAGATTAGCAGCCAAGCGCGCTAACCACTCAGCCATGGGACGGCTATATCATCATATGCATGCATATATAATTCATGAAATATAAGTATAGTTTTTAAGATAAAAAGTTGACAAATATTGAAAGAATTAAATACACAAACGTGAAAATATGCACTTCTTTTTTTTAAACAATTTGAAATATTATTTAAGTTTTAAAAACTTTCTGTTGCAAAGCCTTACGGTTAGCATTGCTGTTGCTAAATATTCACACTTCAGTAACTCTTTAAATACTGAAGATAAATTATAGAAAATTCAAGATTTATACAAAGTTCTAATTGGTATCTTCATTATATCTCAGCCACATTTTCCCATAAAAAAGTTAAGATGTTAATGGAGCTTGAAATTTAACTCTTATAACAGGCATAACATGAAACATTTCCTTTTTTCTGTCCAGTGCCCATATTTGATATTCATTTGGCATTTACGCATCAAGCAAAATTTATTGTAATGTTTAAAATTATGCTGCCACTACCAGGAAAAAGTGGTTGCAAAGCCTGCATATTATATATGGCCATGAAAGTAAAATGGGGCAATTAGTATGACAAACTAAATTTTTATAAAATATAAAATTTTGAGCAAACTTTTATATTTATATATATTAAAAATAGACACTTCAGAATTCTTAAATAATGCTAATCTTTTCAATTTATTCCTCAACTTGCTGTATCAGAAAGTAATAAACCTTTGTGATCCTTCAAACTGCCATTAGCACAGGCTTCCCTGCAGAAAGTTTTTTTTTGTACACCCCTTCATTAACTCACAGAGAGCTCCAGTGAGCTAATTAATCTGTTTATGTCAAGTTCATTCATTTATGTTTTAATCAAATGAAGCTAGACACCGAAGAAACTTTTATTAGAGATTTCAAGAATTTGTGTGAAAATACAGCTGCATGTGTTTTTCATTTTAGCATATTTTGAGATTTAAAACAGCTTTAATGTTACTAAATTATTTTTACCAATTACTGGATATGTTTCATGAAATTAATATAAAGGGCCAAATTTATTTCTTTAAACAAATGATTGGCAACATGACAGGCACAGAGTAGCAATTGTCTGGTCTTGTTTTGAACTTTTAATGCATTTATTCAGTCCAAACAAAGGATCTGTGTTCCACAAGAAGTTATTTTTCTGTGTTTTTTTTATCGATATTTTATAAATTAGTTTCCAACAAATGGTATTAATTATAGTTTTTAAAAGTTCACAAAATCTTCTGACAGACATTTTGCATAAAGTAGATCTGAAAAATAACAATTTTTTTTTCAAAAATATTTGGATTCTAATAGAAAAATTTTTAGGGCTTCCTGATTTAGAAGCAGGATACTAAGTAAAGAATAATATCAGCAATGTATATTGTTTTCACATTGCTACTTCTAGAATTATTTATATTTCTTCTCAAATACATTGGTGCTTAAAAGTTAAGCAACCATGGTCCAGTGCTATATGAGGTGACATGGACTGCTCACATAAATGGGATTTTCTGTTCTGTTTAATATAGGAACACTTTCTTGACTGCTTTTTTTACTGAACATTATGAATTTTTTTCCTTGGATGTTGAATTTTGGGGATCTTGGCTAAATGGCAAACAGTTAGTAAACCAAAGCCAAAAAAAAAAAATTCAAAGTTCATATTGTGAGAACGGCACAAACAAAAAATTGAAGGGAGGGGAGGGGAAATCACTTTCCAAAATTGCAAAGAAAGCCTTTTTTTTTTTCAAAACGATCCAAGATAAAAAAAAAATTTACTGGAAAGTGAAGAAATTATAAAAGAAAAATTCACATAACCTAAATGCATGTGTCAGGTTAAATAAAATATCTGCAACAACTTGTAAGTTTCACATCTGATGTTGCATAACTTCAAAAGATTGAAAATAATCCATTAAGAGATCAACCAACCAAAAGATTGATAATTTACAGAAATGAAATAAATCTATGGAAATGAAAATTAAACTAAGTTAAATCTAAAAATGAAACAAAATACTAGTTTTACAAAGGGAGATGATATTCAATGTGTAGGGAGGAAGTATTATGCCACAGGACTTAAATCAACCATGTAAATGATTACCATGCAGCCACTTAGCAGATGGCTCTTGCCACTCTCCCATGTGTGAGAATAAAATTAGAAACACCTGCAATTTCCTCTCCCATGATGCCATGGGCTGCAGCAAAGCCCTCTCTACAAAGGCCAGATGTTATGTGACTGTGATGTTTGAAAAAGAGGCCTAGCAGTCCCGTGAGCCTTTCATCTCACTTGCTCTCACTAACCACGGTGTAGCACTGTGGTGGTTTTAACATTTAAAGCACATGTATTATATATTGTTCACTATGTTCACTATGTGAACTATAAACCAAATAAAAATTATTTAGTTTATAGTTCACATAGTGCTGTGATTTGTAACACATTATTTTTGTGTGAGCCACTTTGTGATAGTTCTTTGTAAGGTCTAACCACCACGACTTGACTCAAAAAACCAACTTGCAACTCGTGTGCTTGGTTGCAAGTTGGTTTTTTAGCTTAATTTGATGTGCTACTAAAAACTTAAATTTATATGAGATAAGCAGTCTAATTATGACAAGGCAAAGATGGCAATTACTGACATGTTTTGTGTCACAGTGACACAAAACATTTTAGGTTGTGTGGGATTTTCCCATTCAGATTATATAGAAAGATCTCATGCATGTATAATATACATTACTAAATTCAACTTTTAATAAAACCTTTAAAGCTATTTACATTATTTGCATTATTAAAATTTAAATCCTGTAGGAAAGGATCCTCCATTTATGCCGAGCATGATAATCAATAAATATATGATAATGGTTGCTATTTTTATATTATAATTCTATTTAATATCTAAATTTTTGAATTTTATAGATGATCATGTGTATCATAAGCCTTGTTACTCTGTGAATAAAAATACAATTTTACTAGGATATAAAATCCTAATCCATTTTAAATTAATTACACTCTTCTATTGTCATGTGCCCGAGTGGTTAGCACGCTTGGCTACTGATCTAAGGGACCTGGGTTCGAGTCCCGGATTAGGCATGGATGTGTGTCGTTTTTCTGCTGAGGTCCTGCCATCCTCTCAGATCTTCCACTTTGGCATATAAACTGACAGGCTCCTGTCAGACCTCTGTGGCAAGCAGCTGCTTGAGGGGGTATTTATTTTTATTTTATTTATTGTCATATATATTCAAAATGTGATAGGAAAATACAGCAGCTAAATGAAGTATTATTGAATTTCAAAGTTAAGAATTAACATTGTAGTACAGATCTAATGAAATAGTTTCCACATTTCTTTAGAGCAAACAATGATAAAATATGCTAAGAAAACATATTCTCCTTATAAGAGACTATTGCACTCTAAAACATATTAATGATGTAGTCTAAATTTTATCAAATTTTGTATTGTACAAAAAATTGTTTAAGGCAGATTTGAAAAGAGTGTAATAATATTACTTGAACAATTTAGGATGCAATAATGACAGAATGTATTTCAAGAGAACATTTTAATTTAATGCCCTTTTTTTATTACAATGATCCTGAATCATTAATTGCTTCAAAAGTTTTCGATGATACATACTCTTTAACAATTCATGAAAATAATGAAACCACATATTTTCAAATATCACTACATGTGCTAATTATGTAATTGAGGAAAAAAATTTTGATACATCATATTAGTAAAAGACCACTCTTGGGAATTTAGTAAAAGACCACAACAAGAAGAAATATTTCTTCCTATTAATTATCTTTTATTCCTTTTTTTTTTATCCTGGATATGATGTCAAAAACATTGGAGAACATTTTGTATGAAGTAGAGTATGAATGCTTAACGAAATTTTTTTTTTTTTGTTGTAGACTACTAAAGCAGTAGTGATTTTTCATGAATAAAAATATGCAAGGTTTAATTATTCAACAATTAATCATTCTGGAAAAAATAAAAAAAAAATAAAATTTTTGAATTGATATAACTAAAGAAATGATAAATGACATTGCTTTTGGCATATTGGTAAATAGCCTTACGCTTATAACATTAGATTAGCTTTAAATATTAAAGTATTTAACAAAATATAACAATGACAGATGCTAATATACAGCATTATTCAGTTCTGATCAGTCCATGTATTGTTTGAAAAATTATATATAATAATTAAGTTCAACACTATTGTAAATTTCCAAAAAAAAAAAATTGCAATTTTGTTTGGTTCCCAAAAACTGAGAGCCTCTTTTTACTACATCACACACTGTCATTGTCATGTGACATAAGGCCTTCTCCATAGAGGGCTTTGGCTGCAGCCAGTCTTGAAGAAGCCTGGCTATGAAGGCACTTTTTTTTTGTTAGTTTTGATTTGAGGAGTGGGAACAATGCACAGAATGCTGGGATAAATGATATAATTGATAAAAAATAATTCTAGAAATGCTAAAAGGGTTTAAGGCAGAAAAAAGTGTAAAACAAGGAAAAAAACCATAACAGAGGTATGTACTCAGTAATTACTTTCAAAATGATGTTTTTAAAAATAGTAGTTTTTTGCTAATTTTCAGGAAATATTCAAAACTCTAAGGAAAAAAAAATGTTGATAATAGTCCAAATCAAAAGTGGTGCTTCAATATAGAATAATGTTAACAAACCAGCAATACCATAAGGTGGGGCGGGGGTGGCTCAGTCGGTAGCGCGCCAGGCTCGTAATCTGTAGTTCCCAGGTTCGAGTCCCAGCTGGGTCAGCGTTGAGATTTATCTCCGCAAAATTCCCCGCCTTGCCCACGGTCAGTAGAGGACACCGATGGGCTTGGAAAGGCCGCCGTCCGTCGGATGGGACGTTAAGCCGTGGCCCCGTGTGTGGGAGAGTCATACCCTGTGCACGTTAAAGAACACGCTGGATGGCCTTGACGGGAGGCTACCATCTGTCTCCCAACAGCTGTTCCAGTGGGTCCCCTCCCCCAACTTTCTCTGAGCCTTCGGGGTCCATGTGACCTGGCCATTTAGCCCATGGTGTGCAAAAAAGTGCCGCTCAGAGGTAAAACAACCCAACCCAACCCATAAGGTGCTTCTAAGAAATGGCAATCAGATGGTTGTAACAAATTATTTTATATTGTAATTTAATAAAATAGGCATAAAATGAAAATAGTAGTTTTAAAGCTTCGATTAAGTATTTTTATATGTTATAAAATTTTAAAATTGCAATTTCCATTTTTTTTAAAAATCAAAGTTTTCTTGCTTACTAAAAACAAACATAGAAGCTTTGGGCCTCTCATTTCGGATTCTGTAAACATCTATATTCATCTTGAACCCTGGACAGTTTAAATTAGGTAGTTGCTTCAATGTAGAAAAACGGAAATAAGCAAAACAGCTTTGTTATATACGGGTCTAAAAAAATGGCAATCAGATGGCTTTAATAAATTACTTATATCCCAGCTTAATAAAATGTTCATCAAATGGAAAAAAAAAGCATTATTTTTCAAGCTAAAATTATGCATAATTATTTTTTGCCGTCCCATGGCCGAGTGGTTAGCACGCTTGGCTACTGATTTAAGGGACCTGGGTTCGAGCCCCGGGTAAGGCACGGATGTATGTGTTGTTTTTCTGCTGAGGTCCTGCCATCCTCTCAGACCTTCTACTCTGGCATATAAACTGACAGGTTCCTGTCAGACCTCTGTGGCAAGCAGCTGCTTGAGGGGGTATTTATTTTTTTATTATAATAATATATAGGCAAAAAAATTTTCAAATGACAATTTCTATAATCAAAATTTCATGTGTTACACTAAAAACTAGCTATAGCAGTCTTTGGCCTCTCATTTCGAATTCTATCAATGTGTATAATCAAAATGGACCCTGAAAGGGTTAAGACTCCACCAATGCAACAACATCCAGTATTTTAGCAAATAGAAGTGAATCACAAAAGTTAGACAATAAAAGTCCTCAATGTTAGGCACTACATCAGGTGAGGTGGAAGTTTACTAGGTCATTTAGAGAATGAGTAGAGTTACATAACACAAGTAGATAAGTACAAGAAATGATATAGGTTAATATGTTTCAGCATATTTTTGCTTAAAAGTACTTTTAACTTTTATTTCCTATACAAAGATATAATGAATTAAATTTATTATTGTTCATATTACTCTGTGATTTTATACTCTTTTGATCTGATGATTTGTGCTGCAGGTTCAAAAATGATTGTGTGGCTGTAATAGATGATCTCCAAACCTAGTGATGTTTATCACCGACCATACAAGTCCAGACTAGGCATTGTTGAATTCACTTGTTTGAGAAGCTAAAAAATCATTTCTGAGAACAATGCTTTCTGTTGGAAGACACCATCAAAGAGGAAGTCAGAAAATGGTTTCAGGAGCAGAACGTGTCCTATCAGCAGGATTTTGATAAGCTGATCAACCATTATGATGTGTCTCAACAAGTCTGGTGACTAAGTGGAAACATAATGCATTTGGGGACAAGTTCAAGTTTATTATCATTGAAATTGTACATTAAAATTGATCAACATATAAACACAAAAGTAAAAGCTTGACTAGGTTGCAGTATATATTGCATTTGAAAGTACAATAAATTAAAAAACAATTTTACGAATAAAGAAAATTACAATTAGTTAAAATTAATTAAATATCTAACCAAACCCCTAAAACACCGAAAAGAGTGCAAATTCACCGATGAGCTCACAAACACTTATCGGTTTTCAAAAGTAGTGCATGAACATACTGATCATGCTTATATAACAATGTAGACCAAACTCTCAAATGGTGTAAATTTAAATAAATTTGTTTTCTCATAAACCCTTTATATATATATTATTGATAACACGCATACACTTATTTTCATCCCACCCCCCCTTAATAACCCGGTTTGATTGCATGAAACTATGGTAACCCTAGGTATGAATCATGTCGCGATGTCAAAAGGTAAATACTTTACGCTATTTTCATTGTTTCATATTTTTGCTCTACATAAGGATGTTCTACTTTAATTAAATATATTCACAATACCTGATTATTAACTTTTACTTTATTCATTTTACGATCACAGAACTGATCTTTACCACATTCACAAAATTATCTGCACTCAATACGGTTACAAATGAACATTCTGGAAAAATAATTGTTTTCTTCTTTTACTAAGAAATTAACTATGGGAAAAATTATTTTCACCGAGTAGTAAACGATCATCGGACTCATGAAATATGTAGCTGAAAAAAAAATTGATTTTGCAGTGGTGGGATTGAACCCACATCTCCAAGAAACATGCCAGGCATCATTACCGATCTGAACCATAGAATTCTACATATACTAGAGGTCAGAGCCGGCTTGATGGCGGTGTCATAAGTGAAACTGCATCCATGGAAGTAGGATAAGAGTGAGATGCCCTATCGCTAGAAAACAGTAAACGACATCGCCATATTGCTCTTACTCGTAAGCGTACTTTGTCGCACAGAATAAGGAAGTCTATGTCTATGTTAACGAACGAGAGATTGGGCAAAAAAGTTGGCACCTCTATACCATATTCATGTAGAAATTAACCATAAATTAACCTGATAAATAGATAAAACGAATAGCATTTCATTGGCAAGAAGTTGAAATTAAGTTTTTGTTCCGGAATTTTTAACTTTTCGTTATTTTAATTATATTGGAAAGTAGCGTAATCAATTACTACTACTGCTATACACTGAAGTGCCATTGAATTAGGGATAGGAGACGTTATCGAAATTCAGTCCAGCATTTCCGCGCATGCATACGGCTGAAACTCTGGTCACATATAGCTGTGAGCTTTGGCTTTGCCAAGCATTCGTCGTGAGAAGCGTAATGGGAAAGGCACCGGATATAGATGCATTTGACAGAGGCCAGATCATAGGTGCCGACGAATGGGGCACTCGATCTCCGAAATTGTCAACGAACTTGGATGTTTTGTACGACAGTTTCAAGAGTGTTCTGGGAATACGAAAATTCGGCAAAAAAACAAGCACCAGACAAACTGCAAAGGACAACCAGCCTTGAATGATCATGGGCTTCGCCGTCTGACCCGTATCATACAGACCGATAGGGGCCAGACATTATCTGAAATCACCTCCCATCTGAACGCAGGTTCCAGCTGGGAAGTCAGTGTACGAATCGTGCAACTATCACTTTATCATCTCAGCTTTGGGACCCGCCGACCTATGACAGTCCCACTTCTAACGGCACAACACCAGGCTCATTGCCTTGCCTGAGCAAAAGAACATCGAAACTGGACCATCAAAAATTGGCAGTGGATAGCCTGGACTGATGAATCTCGATTTAAACTTCATCACGCCGATAAGAGACTGAGGATATGGCGCCAACCCCATGAAGTCATTGATTCTGCATGTCAGGACGGAACAGTACAAGCTGGTGGTGACTCAGTGATGGCCTGGGGTGTCTTCAGTTGGACGTCTGTGGGACCTTTGGTACGTTTACCGACGACTCTCAATGCATTCCGGTACATAGAACTAATGGATGACCATTTACACCCATTTATGGCCATCATGCATCCCAATAGAGATGTCTACCAGAAAGACAACTGTTCATCTCACAGGTCCAGGTTGGCTACTGAATGGTTGCAGGAACATTCTTCTGACTTTGAAATAATAAATTGACCACCTAGAAGCCATGATTTAAATCCCATTGAAAATCTTTGAGATGCTGTC
This sequence comes from Ryuthela nishihirai, assembly GCA_038380435.1. Taxonomy (NCBI): domain Eukaryota; kingdom Metazoa; phylum Arthropoda; class Arachnida; order Araneae; family Heptathelidae; genus Ryuthela; species Ryuthela nishihirai. Next base: position 37,898,532 of record JAWZYU010000011.1, on the reverse strand, counting down.
GAGCAGAGTGTTCGGGCCCGTGTCCCATGAGCGATACCTTTAGAGAACTGTGAACCGCAATGCAGGATGCATCGGTCGCCATACCTCTGGAACATTTATGCAAGCTTGTGGAGTTCTTGCTTCGTCATGTGGCGGCCGTTTTCAGATCCAGAGGTGGTCCAACACGTTACTAGGTTGCTATCCCTAATTCAATAGCACTTCAATGTATATTGCTAAAAATTATTACTATTATGAATTGTCCCCTCACCCTCCTTTTTGCCTAGAGAGTATTATTATTAAATTTTTTTTATGCCAACTTTTGTTAGACCTCAAAGGTTTTTGTATGCTGTTAAACATTATCTGAACTAAAAAATATCTGTCTTATCTATCTATCATATGTAATTTATTACGATAGATGTTCAATGTGGACCTCAACAACCGTTTTTAAAAACCACAGACATTTTTGATCATGGTGTTCAACTACAATTTTTTTAAACACCTTAACACAAAAAGGAATTGAAATAGAATAAATTCCCATTATCTAATAATACTACTGTTCTAATAGTACTACTGTTATTAGGAAATATTATGATTTTATTGTTCCAGTATTCGTACAAAACATTCACACGGTGCAATTACAACTGACCTTTCACGCGCGACTCTCAGGATAGGAGTAACATGACAGTTGCGCTACAGTAGCTAACTATGATAACTGATAGTAAGGGCGTCTCCCCCTATTTCTACCTACGTGACTGGACGGGCCTCCCGAGCTGGGTAATTCCTTTAATTTTTGCGTTCCAGGTTTACAGTCGCCCATGGGCGAGCAGTGGACCTGTGGGGAAGGTATGGCGTTCTTCTACAAAACTAATGAAATTATAAATATTACACTTGATGCCAAATTGTTAAAAAGAAATTAATGATTTGGAGTGTTCTTTTTGAAACTTGCTGATGCCCATAATATTTTCATTAATTTCTTACATCTGTAAAAAATAGTACAAGTGTTTTATATTGGGAAGAAGGTATTTGTGCAGAATTGCACTGGAAATTTTGTGTGTGTGCCAATTAGGTTGGAAATATAATTCTTTTCGTGTGATAATGTCCAATAACTGTGAACATGCAAATAATTAGCTGGGAACTGTTAAATTTAATTTGAGAAAAAAAATTGAATTTTCATTTTCTTGTATACAAGGTTATTAATTTCGATCACAGAAATAAAATTTTACATTGCTTTGCAAATAACTTGCAACTAAAGTCATAATCAAGACAAAACGACGAGTTTACTACATTCATTGAGCTATATACGGAACTGGAGAGACTGCCTCTAATGCTTTGCCGGTATAAAAGTGTGGTTTGTGATATCCCTTAGTTTCTCTGAGCCCAGGTGGCAAGACAGGTCTACTCTACCTATTAATCTAGTAAAATCGTCGTATTTTATATTAGATTTATTTCTAGTAGAATTTAATTATGGGAGAAGATTTTGTTGATTTCGACACTACCAGTCATTGCGAAAAAGACTGTGAATTAATAATATTTCGCAGGTAATCACAAAAAAAATTTTGTCAATAAGGAAATGTATCAATGTTAGGCAAAATAATACTCACAGAAGTATTACAAATAAAATAAAAAAAAAAAATAAATAAATACCCCCTCAAGCAGCTGCTTGCCACAGAGGTCTGACAGGAGCCTGTCAGTTTATATGCCGCAGTAGGAGATCTGAGAGGATGGCAAGACCTCAGCAGAAAAACGACACACACATCCATGCCTAATTCCGGGGCTCGAACCCAGGTCCCTTAGATCAGTAGCCAAGCATGCTAACCACTCGGCCACGTTTAAAAATGACAGAAAGTCTCGATTTATTAGTATTAAGAATAAAATCCTAGAATTTCTTTATTTTTGGTTCATAATATTTATTAATAGAGAAATATTAATTCGAAACCTTACGGTTTCCAAATGCGAAATATGTTGAGTCTTGTGCTTAACTGCATGAAATTATAGGAACATACTATAAAGCAATAGAGTGCAATTATAATAAATTATATTGTTTGCATAAAATGAAACCTTTTTACTATATTTAAAATACATAAAACAGTTTTGAAAGAGTAATGTTAGGCAATTTTTGATCAAATTTATCCACTTATTAGCGAATTGAAATTGAACATTACCCAAATAGAAATAAAAATATTTGTAAAAAAAAAATTTATATACAGTAATAGCCCGCTTCATGACATTAAACTTTACGACGATTTTCAATTACGACCAATGTCCATTTTTACGACGCTGCATTCGCTCATACAACGATTTTAGCGCCTTGACGCTGCCAAAGCGTCGAGGCAACCAAAGCTGGGTAAAGGGCATTGAGGTAATGATACTAGACACTCGTAGAAACCAAAGCTGGGTAAGGGATTGAGGTAGTTATCCGATTCCCATATCGTTGACCACCATGTTGACATGGTAATGTGCCTGCCATACTCCGTGTGCCTGCAGACTGCTTAAAGGAGGCAAGAATACCCACGATGCATTGTGAAAGGCCGGTAAACGTCCTGGGTAAAGGCTGATGAATGCTATTAAGAAATGCGTTCTGAACGATTGATATGAAACAGAACTTTTCTGTTTTTTTATTTGTTTGAGGTTATTCCAATATAGTAATTAAAACAAAGCAGAAATAATGAATGCATAGTACTTATCGATTTATATCGAATTAAATGCAAAGATGTTGGAAACGTTTCTCTTTCAAATTAAGGTTTTTGTATCGAAAATTGAGAAAAAAATTCGATATTCTCTTAATTGCGTTAGTAATGCTGAACTAAATTGACTGTTAAACGTAGCAGACTTTACTTTAAACCCATTTAAAATAGGGACAATGGTAAACATATTTTAAAATCTAATACATGATCGAATCTTTTAGCTTAAAAAAAGTCCGCTTAATTTATAGATCTTAATTGTGAAATCAGTGCCTCATTTTAAAAAAATAACAACATGAAATTAATTTTTTTTAATTCAGCTGAGTCAGGAAATCAGTCCCACCCCCTCAATAAATGACATAATTTAATTTCATGCTCTTAACAAACCCAAATATTCTAAGCTTGTTATTTCAGCTGAAGCAGAAGGAAATTCAACCCCCCCCCCTCACACACATACACACACACACACAAATAACATAATTGGAATTTCATGCTATGAAAAACAAATATTGTAAACTTTTATTTCAACTAAGGCAGAAGGAAATCAAAGGTCTGACACACACACAAATGACATAATTGAAATTTAATGCTATACATATATATATGAAACAAAATACACTTTCTCTCATTTTAACTAAGCCAAAAGGAAAGGCAAGCTGCCCACCCACCTACCCACACATACACACAAATCACATGATTGAAATTTCATGCTACAAAAAACAACAAATATTGTAAACTTTTATTTCAGCTAAGGCAGAAGGATATCCAGGTCAGACACACACAAATGACATAAATGAAAAAAATGAAACTATTATCATTTCAGCTGAGGCAGTAGGAAATTCATATCACACACACACAAGAAATGAAGTTACTGCAAAGAACATTTTTCTCACTGCGTTTTGTGCAAATTTAGATCTTTGCTCTGATATTGATGCCTTTTAATTTTTTCTGTCATTTGTGTCTCTAAACGGTGAAATCTAATTTTAACATTTTTTTTTTATAATATTTCTTTTTCATATTAAAAGCATGATCCAATTCCCTATTAGTGATATGACTATCTAGTGATTTGAGCACCAACATGCATTGAAGCCTATGTAGGACATTAACCTGAATTTTTAATTAGGTATGAAATGGTTGTTGTTATTGAAAATAGAAACATTTCTCCTGGAAGAAACTGTTCAGTAATTTTTTGCAATTGCACAAACATACTGTGAGAAGGGCGAGAAAACCTCAATCTTTAATGTTAACCTTTAAAGTGACAGAAGCTGATTAATCAGTTTTTCAAAAATCCCTACAAAACAACTTGCAATATGCTTTTTATACTTCCATACCATTTTTTTCTTTTTATTATTTTTTTCTCCGAATTAAAGGCTTTTTCTTTTGATACGTAATACGAAGTATTTCATTCACTAGTTTTTCATAATAAGGCTCAAAAGTTGTTTCTTAAAGAAAAAAAATTGTCTCTATAAGGGTTAATAAGTGCAGACACAAAACATTGCATTTGGTCAGAGTCAATTAATGCTAATTTACATTCTAGGCAAGAAATCTGTCATAATTTTTTTTGATTAAAACATCTTATAATGACATTTTCCAATTTCAGAGAAAAGAGACACAAGACCTTCATTGCTTAACTACGATTGCTTGAAATCACCCACACGTGACCCCCCCGATAGGGGACCACCTTGTCATGGTGGTTGGGGGGGGGGGCTTCGGGCCCAGCAACCGGTCGAAGACTTTGCTGACCAGATTGGGTCCCCAGTTGGATAGAGCCAAGACCAACCAAGGTCGAAGACATCGCTGACCGGTTTAGTGGCCCGGTTGGACGTCAAGACCTCAACATCAGGTGCTCCATGGAGCAGTTTAAGGGCACAGCTGAACGGATTTAGTCATCAAGTAGGCACTAGCGCTATTCAAAGTCTGGGCCCCACTAAGAGTCTCCACCCTGGGTGCCGAGCAAACTTGGATCTACATATCCTTGTTCATGGCTAACCGGGGGAACAGATCAAATTTCAGGTTTCTACCGGTGGTTAGCTTTCCTTATATAGGACTACTGCCATGTGAGGTTGGGGATGAGATGAGTCTATATGTTGTATTCTTGCCCCCGACTCTAGATAGTCATGGCTTTCCGTTAACTTGGTAGTGTCGTGAGACAGAACCTGGGATTGCCGTGGTTGCTGGACATCTGGCAATAAATAGTACCCACATGTGAGAAACACTTAAAATGTCACTGGGCATTTCATGATTGCTGCCAATGATTTTAATTTCATTAAAAGTCAAACAATTGCCATTTTTTATATAAATTATCATCCAGTTAATTATTAACTGCATGTGTGCTCTTTGGAACTAAAGATCATTAGGTTATTATAGTTTCCCTGTTTTGCTCTTATAGCTTAAAAAAAGTTAAAAATGGTCCTGGCTGAATTTGTAAGTAAAATGATATTTTGTGTCAGACAAACCAACTGTTAAAAAAATAACCTATGGGGATTTTCCACTATATAAAACTGAAACAATCATAAAAATTAGAGTTTCAGAAAGAGAGCTGTGTAGCAATCCCCATTGATGATGCACAGAACCGGCCAGTTCTAGCGCTTAATGTCCAACCTGTTCCTTCTTGTGGTGCAGGCATTTAGTACCTTTCGAAAGAGATATTCTCTTTTGGAAGGGAACGGAAGTGGAGGGCTGCCAGTTCAGTATGGCCTACTGATATGGTCATCTACGGCAACTTTTTCTTTTCTTTTCAACCCTGCTGACAAGTGGTCAACTGGTGCTGACCATTTATACCTACTAGACTGGAATTGTTTATGGATTTGAGCTTGATTATGGATCCTGGACTTACTGTACTGGTGGACATCTGTTAAGGGAGAATCTGCTGTTGTGTTTTCTTTTTCCTTCTGGGTTGCCAGCCCTAAGTGAACAGAGCCATGGGTTATCTTTTATCAGCTGGTGGATAATCCTGATCAGAGGCCATCGCAGGTAACTGAACCTCACTAGCTTGTTGGGCATCGGCAATACTAAACTGAAGTAATCTGTCTCAGGCAGTCCATATGGCTCTTGAAAAACTCCACTTGAAAAGGTGGAGCCGGAAGTTCCTACCAGCATTGGTGACTTCAGCCTTTAGCAGAGTGGGAACAGGTCTTTGTCCCATGCCTGCGATCAGTGGGCTGTTTGATATTGTTGGCCCTACCTATCTCAATAAACCTAGTTTCTTTTAAAATCCTATTAATCATTTTCTCTCTGCAGGGACGTGGAACTTGAAGACATTACATAAAGATTATTCTCTTGATGTCCTCCCACTAGATATTCTAAGCTTGCAAAAGACGAGATGGACAGATAAAGCTGAGATACTTAAAAAATAACTTTAAATATCTCTTTTCAGGGAGAGAGGATGGAAAGCATCTACAAGGTGTAGGTTTGCTTCTGAGCCGATATGCCAGTGATGCTCTTCTAGGATATGACTGCATTAATGAAATATTTCATACAGCAATATTTAAAAAGAAAATTAAAACGAAAATTAAAGACTTGAATATCATCTGTTGTTATGCACCCACAAAGATTTCTAATGAGAAGGATACGTTTTACAGCCAGCTTCAGGATATTTTGAATTCTGTGAAGAAAGCAGATATTTCTCTTGTGCTAGGTGACTTCAATGCTAAAGTTGGTACTGACTATTAACTTTGGGCAGGAGTTTTAATTCCCTTTGACATTGGTAGTTCCAATGGCAATGGAGGAAGTCTTCTACAGGTAAGTAAACTTAATGGTTTATGAATAACTAGCACATTGACACACTACAAACACTGTGACATTCATAAATATACATGGGTTTCACCTCATGGGTTACACAGGAATATAATAGATTATATTTTAGTTAAGACCAAAAGTGCCAATTCATTTAGGGATACTAGATCATAGAGGGAAGCCGAAATTGAGTCTGACCATTACCTGGTCAAAAGTGTCTTGCAGCTGAAGCTTAAGAAATGTGCTAAAGTTAAGAAAATTACCTTCAGCACTGAAGGTCTGAAAGATCCAGATGTAGCCAAAGCATACCATGATAAGCTACTTAGTCATTATGACAATCTTGATTTGCTTACTGCTGAAGTTGAGAAAGAATCATCATCATCATCATCATCATCATCATCATCATCATCATCATCATCATCATCATCATCATCATCATCATCATCAAGCAGCCATGGGCTACGGAGGTCCAACCAGACTGTGCAATTTAGTTCTCCAAGCAAGTCTGTCCTGAGGCTACATCTGCTGCATCTGGCAACTGAACACCAATTCTAACAAGGTCCTGTTTGATATTTTCTGCCCACCACATCCTAGATCTCCCCCTCTTTCTGAGTCCTTTACACACACTGTTCATAACCCTATTCGCCAATCTATAATTATCCATATGGGCAACATGGACAAACCAACAGAATCTCTCTGTGCACAATACGTTGCTTGAAGGAGGTTACCAAATCCTTAGCCTAACAAGTTACAAAGTTTAACCACCTAATGTCCAATATACTGCATAAGCATCTAGTTTCCTGTTATCTTGTTTACAAAGAGTCCAGGTTTCACTACCATAACTAACCCTAGAAAGAACCAAACTATTATAGAGTCTATTTTTAGTCTTTAAGTGTATACACCTATTTCTCCACACTTACCATAGATTCGTAAAAGTCCCAGCAGCAATCCCTATTCGACTGATAATCTCATGATGCATATCACCAGTATCTGTTACATAGCTCCCACGATAATTAAACTGTGACACCTGCTCAAGACAGCAACCATTCAGATTAACTGAATCACAACCTGCCTGACCAATTTTCATCACTTTAGTTTTCTCTGTTTATAACCGAACCTACACTACTACCAATCTCATCAACAGCTCGAATGAAAGAGTTCATCTCATCAACATCATTTGCAAAAAGGGCTAAATCATCAGCATAATCTAAATCAGAAATTTTCGTATCTCCAGCCCATTTAAGGCCAAAATCTTTCCCTTGAAGTGAATTTCACATAACATAATCAATAACCAAGCGAAAGAGAAAAGGAGACAAAATACACCCTTGTCGAACACCAGAAGTAATGCTAAACCAATTGCTACAAGCCTTACCAACTCTCAGACACGACTCAGTGTTATTATAGAGAGCTTTCATTATGTTAACAAACTTGTCTGGTATACCATATGATTTCACAATCACCCACAAATTATGACGATTAACAGAGTCGAAAGCCTTTTTGAAATCAACAAAGCTATCAACCAAATGTTTCTGAAACTCGAAACATTTCTCATGAATCTGCCTAAGTGAAAATATCTGATCTATGTTGATATCTATTATCTGATCAATGTGTATGCAGAAGTGATAGGGGATGTGTACATCCCCTACCACTTCTGAACCCACATTGTTCATCACGCAATTGCCTGTCATCCAGATTCTTAATTATATTAAGGACAATCATGCAAAGAACTTACCTGGAACAAAGAGTAGGGTGATACTCCTATAGTTATCACAAGAGCTGGAACACCTTTTTTAAAAATAGGGATAATAATAGCTCTGGTAAAATCCTTAGGAACCATCCCTTCATCATAAAAGATATTCAAAATTTCAGTCATTCATGTGGCAACCGAAACATTTCCAGCACTATGCATTACCATAGTAATTTCATCTAACCCTGGGGATTTATGTAACTTAAGTTTAGAAACATTCTAAATAACTTCAGACTGTGTTATAGGGCCAACATTAAAGCCAGTAAGGCATCTATCATCATTACAAACAATGGGAGTAGACCAATCACATTGTTGAAAATGTCACTGAAATGCTCAGTCCACCTAGCCATGACAGAATCCTCACCTTCTATAACCTTACCTTGTTTATCCTTCAATCCCTGTATACCTGTCCATTTTCTACCACACAAAACATTAACTATCTGCTACAGCTTTCTACTGTTGTGCTGTCTAACAGCTTTCTTGGCTTTATCAGCCAAGACATCAAGCCAAAGATTCTTATCAGCAGCTAACTGATCCTTCACACGTTTGTCAAGCTCTCTGTAATGCTTTCTATTAGGACTAGCAAGGTATTGATTAAGGACATTCCTGCAGTTGTTTCTTTCTGAAAGAAGCTCAAGTGCCTTATCACTCAAATAATTCTGTCTCCTCTGCTCCTTTTTTTCCTAAAAGAGTACTGTTAGTTTCCAAAAAAGCCTGTTTAAAATGGTCCCATTATTCCTCAACTTCAGTAGTATGCAAACCATGACTGTAATAATGTATAAGTAACCTATCATGGTGAGCTTTTGCTAAAACTGTGTCTTTCAGAGTTTCAGTATTAAAAGCAAATTTTTTAACCGTAGCACAACACTTTTTAAGTTTAAGTTGCAAGATACTTTTAACAAAATAATGGTCAGATCCAATTTCTGCTCCCCTATATGACCTGGTATTCCCAACAGAACTAGTCCATTTGCTGTTAATTAATATATAATCAATCATATTCTTATGCAGCCCATCGGGTGAAACCCATGCATACTTATGTATGTTGCGGTGTTTGTATTAAGTTTAGTTATTCTGAAACCATTGAGTTTACTTACATGTAGGAGACGTTGCCCATTGCCATTGCAGCTACCAATACCAAAAGAGCCTATTACTCCTCCCCAAAGGTCAGAGTCAGTAGCAACTTTGGCATTGAAGTCATCTAGAACAAGGGAAATATCTGCTTTCTTGACAGAATTCAAAATATCCTGAAGTTGTCCGTAAAACCTATCCTTCTCATCCTCATCGGCATCCTCAGTGGGGACATAACAGCAGATAACATTCAAGTCTTTAACGCTTGTGTGAAATTTTGCTGTAAGAAACCTTTCATTAATGCACTTGTATCCCAGCGTCACTAAGAGCATCACTAGCGTGTCTACTGAGAAGCATACCCAGACCTTGGTGATGCTTATTGTCGTCCATCCCTGGAAAGAGAAATTTAAGATTATTTTTAAGAATTTGACCTTTATGTGTCCATCTGGTCTCTTGCAAGCCGAGAACATCTAAATCATAATGGTGGAATTCTTGTGTGAGGACATGAAGAGAAAAAACTCTGTGCAGAGTCCTCACATTCCAGCTACCTATGGAGAGAAAATGGTTAGTGGGATGTTTAAAGAAACTGTTTATTCAGAGAGAGGGAATGCCGACTATATCAAACAGCCCCCTAATCGATACATAGGGCAAAGTTACAGTTCTCATCTACACTGGAAGACTTCCTCCAATGTAGAATTTAACAATACCAGTAGAAGCAAAGAGTTCCGGTACCTGCGAGGACCTCTGCTCAGGGTTATCCACCAGCTGATAAACATATCCTATGAATCTATTCACTTGGTGCTGTGAACCCACAAACAAACAGAAAACACAGCGAAAGATTTTCCCTCCACAGAAGCCCACCAGTGCAGCAAATTCAGGATCCATAATCAAGCTCAGAGCCATATATCTGTCCAGTCCAGTGGGTTTATATGGTCAGCACCAGTACCCTATGTGGTTGACCACTCCTCAGCAGGGTAGAAAAAAGGAAAAGTAGCCATAGTTGTCCAGATCAGTAGGCTACACTAATTTGGCAGCGCTCCCCTTCCGTTCACTTCTGCAATAGAGTATCTCTTTTGAAAGGTACTAACGGTCTGCACCACAAGAAGTCGGGGATCGGACATTAGATGGTAGACCTGGCCAGTTCTATGCATCATCACAGGGGATTGGTGCAGGGCTCTCCTTTGAGTGACTACCTATCTACCATTTACAGACCTGAGAAAGAATGGGAACAGTTTAAACAGGCTTTTCTTGAAACCAACAATACTCTTTTGGGGGAAAAAGGAACAGAGGAAACGAAATTACTTAAGTGATAAGGCTACGGAACTTATTTCTGAAAGAAGGATGGGTTGGGTTTTTTCACCTCTGAGTGGCACTTTTTCGCACACCATGGATTAAATGGCCAGTCACATGGAACCCAAAAGCTCAGAGAAGTTTGGGGGAGAGGACCCACTGGAACAGCTGTTGAGAGACAGATGGTAACCTCCCGTTAAGGCCATCCAGCATGTTCTTTAACGTGCTCAGGGTATGGCTCTCCCACACATGGGGCCATGGCTTAACGTCCCATCTGACAGATGGCAGCCTTTCCAAGCCCATTGGTGCTCCCTATTGACTGTGGGCAGGGCGGGGAGTTTTGCGGAGATAAATCTCAATGTTGACCCAGCTTTGACTCGAAGCTAGAAACTGCAGATTACAAGCCTGGCGAGCTACCAACTGAGTCACCCCCCGCACGAGGAAGAGCAGGATTTATATGAATCAACACTCTATTAGTCCTAACAGTAGGCATTACAATGAGCTTAATAAATATGTAAAGGATCAGTTATCAGCTGATAAGAATCTTTGACTTGATGTCTTGGCTGATATAGCTGAGGAAGCAGTTAGACAGCACAACAGCAGAGAGCTGTAGCAGAGAGTTAATGTTTTGTATGGTAGAAAACGGAGAGGTATACAAGGAGTGAAGGATAGACAAGGTAAGTTTATTGAAGGTGAGGATTCTGTCATGGCTTGATGTGCTGAGCATTTCAGAGATGTTCTAAATAATGTGATTATTTCTACTCCCATCGCTTATAATGAGGATAGATAAATTACTGGCTTTTATGATGGCCCTATATTACATTCCGAAGTCACATTGTCTATCTATAAATTAAAACTGCATAAATCCCCAGGGGTGGGCGAAATCACCACTGAAATGCTTAGAGCTGGGATCATTTGTGTTCTGAAACTTTGAATATTTTTTATGATATAAGGTTTTCCTAAGGATTTTACTAGTGCTGTTTTTGCCCTAATTTTTTTAAAAGGTGATCACAGTTCTTAGGATAATTATAGGGAAATTAGTTTACTTTCTGTTCCTGGTAAAGTTCTTTGCACGATTATACTTAATAGAATTAAGAATTTGGTTTGATGAACAACTTTGTGATGAACAGTGTGGATTGAGAAGTGGTAGGGGATGTATTCATCAACTATTTTCACATAGGCAGATTCTTGAGAAATGTTTAGAGTTCCAGAATCTTGTGATTGCTAGCTTTATTGATTTCAAAAAGGCTGTTGACTCTGTTGATTGACATAATTTGTGATTGATTGCTAGATCATATAGAATACCTGATAAATTAGTGTAATGAGAGCTCTCGATAATAACACTGAGTTGTGTGATATATTGGTGCACAGCTCTCCTTCCAGTGACTACCTGTCTACCATTTACAGACCTGAGAAAGAATGGGAACGGTTTAAACAAGCTTTTTTGAAACCAACAATACTCTTTTGGGTAAAAAGGAACAGTGGAAACAAAATTACTTGAATGATAAGGATATGGAACTTATTTCTGAAAGAAGGATGGGTTGGGTTGTTTCATGACTGAGCAGCACTTTTTTGCACTCCATGGGTATAATGGCCAGGTCAAGAGCTGTGTTCTTTCAGCTATTGGTTTAGCATTGCTAGTGGAATTAGACAAGGATGCATTCTGTGTCCTTTTCTCTTTAGTTTGGTTATTGATTATATAATGTGAAATTCTTTGCAAGGGAATGATTTTGGCCTTAAATGGTCTAGAGATGTCAAAATTTCTGATGTACATTTTGCAGATGACTAGGCCTTGTTGGCTAATGATGTTGATGAGATGAATTCTTTCATTAGTGCTGTTGATGAGATTGGAAGTAGAGTAGGTTTGGTGATAAACAGAAAAAAAACTAAAGCAATGAGAATTGGTCAGGCAGATGGTGCTTCAGTTACTTTGAATGGCTGTATTATTGAGCAAGTGTCTCAGTTTATTTATCTTGGGAACCATGTAACAGGTATTGGTGATGTACGGCATGAGATAAATAGAAGAATAGGTATTACCATTAGGACCTTTAAGAATCTATGGAGAGTATGAAAAAATAGGCGTATACACCTAAAGACTAAAATTAGGCTATATGATAGTTTGGTGGTTTCTAAGGTTAGTTATGGTAGCGAAACATGAACTCTTTGTAAGCAGATAACAAGAAACTTGATGCCTTTGATACCAGATGCATACACATTATCATGGGTATTAGGTGGTTTGACTTTGTAAGTAATGATTCGGTCATAGGTCCATGACCTTACTAGAATTGACCTAGAGTGGCCAAATACAGCAGCTGTAGCTGAAAAGAGTCAAATCTGAAGAGGAAAATTACACTATCTGGTTGGACCTCCATAACAAATGCTGCATGAGGATTTTGTTTGTTTGTATGTATGTATGTATGTATGTATGTACAATAGCATTTACCATTGAACAGTATTGGTTTCCTAATTGTCTTTTCATCAAATAATAAAGTGAATATCATATGCTTGTGTTTATTATCAGTAAAAGTTTCCATGCAGAAAGCTTCAATAAATCCAGGAAAGCCATCCACAGATCTGCACGAAGTTAAAATTGTGGAGATATTGGGGAAGAATTTTTACTCTTTCAAATTCATAAGCCTTATTAAAAATAAAAACTGAACCTCAGTTTTTCATAAGCCTTTTAGAGAATGAAAATATATCATGGTAAACGTATTTATCTCTTGGCAATAAAATTTGCCATTGCTTCTTTCAGCATTTTTGCTGTGAATTTCTGGACAGGTTTAAAGTTAGATCTAGAAACACAGGCTTTGGTGTCTCAATGTCATCTTGTTGAGCTTTTGAGCTTTAAACAAATCTAATATTTCTTTAAAGAAGAAGAGTCTGATTGCTTGGCTCTTAGCTGTCAATAATATCACCATAGCATATTCTTTAAGCTTTGAATTTCATTTTGCAATGACATCGACTTGCTCTTAAAATTTCTAGGAGTCTTCCTTCTTACACAGTTTGAGTGATAATTTTTATGGGCAATACTGTTCCCATCACAATTTCTATCATATCTTCTACAAGAGTCTCTCAATACAGGAGGTTTCCAATTTGACAATGTACCATTTGTAACAAATGTAAATAAAGTTGGCACAGCATCATTAATTTATCCTACTGTCATTTTCTGAGCTTCAATTCTTCAAGCTTCAAGCTTTATTTTTAAAACAGTAAAATGCTGGGAACAGATAGTACTAGCCATTGTTTAAAGACAGACAGTGAAGCATCTACCGCAATTGACAAGCCTTAGCATTTCAACTCATATTTTTTTTAAAAACAAATTATTAAAAGCAAATTTTTAGTCTTAATTTATCGCATGCAAAATTACAAAATACATATTTCAGGCGTTTCGTTTGAAAAAAAAAGTAATTTGTGTTATTTTGGCAAAATAAAAATGCAAAACAGTCTCATAAAATTAATATCTAAGTTTAATATTTCCTTTTAAAACGAAATTCAAGAAAATATTCTATAAATTCCATGCTGTTTCAATTTGTAAATCATCTTATTTTCATATGTAAGTATTATTAGTTTCATTTATGAAAAAAATCGTGAACTTAATTTGATATTATGCTAAGACAGAATGGTATTTTGAAATGCTTCTTTTGTTTAGGCCTCTCTGCTTTAACAATTTAAAATTAAAAGCATTTCACAATTTTCTTAAATTATTAACCTATGAAATATCGAATTACTGCTTTTGCAGTACTTTTCAGTAGTTAGTGCACAATTCAAGTAAATCTAAGATCGTGGTGAAAGATTTGTTTACACTATCCAAACACGCCTCTCTCTCTGCCTGTCCGATGAGTAGGCTTAATATTATTTTGCTTAATTTGATGTTGATGACGTCCGTTGCCAGTACTACCTCTAATAATATTATCTCGATGGGTACCACCCTTCTTTCATTCTCCCTGTCAAGATGTCTGTAATATGTTAGAAGTATAAGAAATTTATTCTTAATTATATTTACATAATCACACAAAAATCATTATCTTTAATAATTTTCATCTGTTCTTTTCTTTTTTGCGATTTCTATTTCGTTATATTGGATTTCCTTTTTCTTCTTTATATTGTCTGCTTCGTAATTACATTATTTTTTTGCTAACTCTAAGTATAATTTTATAATTTTATTAGCAAATTAATCCATAATCATTGGTTATAGGGAGTGAAAATACGAAATTCAAAATTTTTGCCCAAGCATACGAATACTTAGTTCCGACACTTCTACTAACTGTTTTTTAACTTGTGGGCAGAAATGTTTCTAAATTAATAGGGGAACACCGATTTTTTTATTTCACGTCTTGTTTTAAAATTTTCTTTCTGTGTGTGTGTGCGATGGGGGATGCGCACAATTTGTCCATTTGGCTTAGGCTCAAAATTAACTAGTTACGGCACTGCCTAGGTTTCATTCATTATGAGCAACCATTTATTAAAACTGTAATGTTTTTATCATATCCCCCCCTTTAAATTTTGTAGGATCCATGACTCCTTCAAACTTCATTTAAAAGTTTGATGTTTATAGATGAAAAAAAAGATTCTAATCGAAATTTTAGATCAGGTTAATGTCTAAATATTTGATGTAGATTAACTTCGATATTCTCATAAATTCACTTCATCTGCCTTTAGTTTCAGTCCTAAGAATTTGACATCCTTGTTTTGATAAGTTTGATTTTTTTATTGTCAATTACTATGGATTTAAATAGGTTTTTGGGTTGTTTTACCTCTGAGCGGCACTTTTTTGCACACCATGGTATTTAAATAGAAAGAAATGTGTAAAAAATACTTTGCAGGTTTAACGGATAATTTGCAGGCTATTTCACTTTGTAGATTGGCAACCGAAAGGGTTTGCAGTAGACGTGTGGTAGACATATATGTCTGGAATTTTTGTAACGTGTTAAATAAGCCTTAAATCCGTCACAATTCAAAAGTTTATTGATATTATTTTTGTGAAACTGTATTTAACAGTAATATACAGTTTCGTGTGTGTTTAGTCTAACTGTACTACAAATATTGATTCCTTTAGTTGGAAGCAAAATTTTGACACGTTGAGGAAGGATTTATATTCAGGTAAGCGCAAAAATTCGATTTATTTAATATAATTTACAAAACGTAATTAATACTTTAGATAATCATGTTAATTATACTGGTGTATTGTGTTACATTCCTAGCAATATACTATTTGTAAATCTTTATGATTTTTTTTAATGTAAGTAAATGATTTTTCAGGAAATTTAGGTGTACGTCCCACAGTTACTGAGAAATTAACTGTTGTAAACAAATACATTTTTATTGGAGTTTTTAGTTAATATATAAGAAATATTGTTTATTAGAATGTTTGGCGACATTTTTGTCCTTTGAAATAATATAATTTTGCTGTTTGAGATGGATTTTATCCAGTGGTGTCACCCAACTTTATTAACAACCCGTTTCTATCCCGATGGGGGGGGGGGGGGGGAATCTGGACGAATTGGCAATTTCGTTTGTTAGACACTGATTCCACATTCTTCTGTTCATCCCCTTGGAAAAACGTTTGCAAATATTACATTTGAGATTCCATGATAGGTAAGTGTCAATATATTATAACTAACTTTAACTGCAAAAGTTGCATCTCAATTAAAGCATCACACATAATGCAGTCTATCTAAAAATATTAAAAACTAACCCCCACCTGGATAAACCTGCAATTAGTTCCAGTGATTCTGTAAATAAATAAATATAACGATAGATAAAAGCAATATATTTTATTTTTCATGAAACTCTAGGATACATATGAAAAACAAAACATACATAAGTGATTAAAGCAAACTCCAAATTTTAATGAAATAAACATAAAATAAAATCATCACACCATATACATTTTTGGAAAGACACTAAACTCATTTACGGTCTATCACTCCTCCTCTTCCATAGTTTATGGCACTACGTTTCTTTTTCAAACACGGATGCCACATGGTGATGTAAGTACCAATTGTTATGGTCCAGGGTCAAGATGCCTGTACTTAAAATTCTTGGAAACAATTAGTTTATTTTTTGTGAAGTGGCATAAATCTTTCTGAGATATTTGAGAAGATGTTTTAATGTTTATTTATTTTGTCAGAATGATGCACAGAGAAATCTGTGTAGTGTGCTGCAACATTTCATGAGCAGCGCAGCTTCCAGTTTCCGGAAACTGGCGTAAATTTTAACAACCAGTTTCTGGAAACAGGTGGAAACTGGCTGGGTGACACCACTGCTTTTATCTTATAAGTTTGTTGACTGCTGTGTCATGTTTATAGACAATTATATCTAATCAGATTACTTAGCCTTGATGGTTTTTTTTAAGTGGGAAACAAAGGTCTCTAAAAAGATTAATATATACTGCTACACAAACTATTAAAACAATTGGGGTTTATATTTTAAAACATTTACAACAAATAAGTATTCTAATAAGAGTTCATCAGAGTAGTGATGTTCAAGAGTGATATTTTCATACCAGTACTGTTACAGCAAGCATGGTGATTGCTGTTGCAGTTTGTACTGCATCCATGTTCTTTCATTATGATATTTGTGTATTTGTTCCAGTGCTGTCTAATTGCTCATGAGCTCTATGTCAAAACAAAGTCCAGAATTTGTATAATTCCTTACAAGAGTCTGATACTGAAGATTTCAAAGTTCAAGTGGAATGTATTTAATTCTTCTTAACATGCAGTTAATGGCACTCAACAGCATTTATGGTGCATTATTTATGACTTGCAGTAAACTGGTACACAATGGTGTCTATATTTAGTATGCCAAAGAAGTTTGAGCTGTATTCTCATTCTACAATAATGAATTGGTTAGTTAAAATAGTAAATGTGGTTACTAGGGGCTTAAGTAAATTTGTAAGGGCTGGGTGCAAGTTAATAAGAGGGCCCCCCTCTCATGCATGTTCAACTCAACTCTGTTGTATAACTAAGAATGTCTGTGTGAATGCATTGTCAAAAATATAAAATATAATAGAAAATATGTATAACAGCTGTATATAGAAGTACATCTGGCCCCTTGAAGAAGCACCACTTTGCTAAGTGGTAATTACACCTCTGGTGACTAACCATCGTGATATGTTTTATACCATTCACTTTAGCATGTTGTCAGGCAAGCAGCTTCCATTGTAGCAGGGTGAGAAGTATAGGAACTTCAACAAAACATATATAATAATAAATAAATTACACCTCAAGTAGCTGCTTGCCACAAAAATCTGACTGGTACATGTCAGTTTATATACCATAGAGAGAATCTGTGAAGGTGAAACCTCAGCAGAAAGGTAACACAAACATCCATGTCTTACCCAGGGCTCGAATCCAGGCCCTTTAATTGGTAGCCAAGCATATTAACTATTTGGATATACAAGTAACTCTCAATTCACAATAGTTCCAATTGCAATGATTCTTAATAAAGCTGATTTTCAAATCAAAAGGCCAAAAAAAAAGATTTATTTGCAAAAAAATATATTTTCTATAATGCCTTTGTAACATGTATAAGGGAGCAAAATAGATACATGTAAGGCAATTATCTAAAAAGGAATACTGATGGACCATTTTTTAAAGAAGTCTTATTTTCTCCATAACTTCAATGCCAAAATTCTATCTACACCATTACCTCATAGGAAAATGTTTTTACAAAAATTTTATAAACATTCTAAAAAGTTGTTTTTCTGCTGAGGTCTTGCCATCTTTACAGACCTACTATGGCATATAAACTGACAGGCTCCTGCCAGACTTCTATGGCAAGCAGCGGCTTGAGGGGGTATTTTTTATATTTTTTATAAGTGACCAAAATCCTGATACACTGTTCTAAATGAAGTAACATCATTATAAAATGGAAATGTTTGCCATGAAATTCTAAAATATATCAAAACTAAACTATGAATACATCATTTTTATAATTGGGATTTTAAATTCATTCATTTAATCTGATTTATTATGAGTTTCGCTGCAAAACTGAAATCTAATAGATTTGAAATAAATCGAAAGCAATGTTTTTTTTTTTTCTTACTTATGCGTAATGCAGATCTGACAGGCATTCAGTATTTAGACTTCAATAATATTACTTAACTGAAGCAATTGGAAGAGCAAACATAAAAAAATTAATTTTTGTAATGCCAAAAGCACTGGTTTAATAATATTTACATTTAATTTTACAATACATTTTATTATATGAAGTTGTCAAATATTTAATTGCAAATAATTTTTGAAGAATCTGGATTTTAAGTGATTATTATTTTATTTCTTCCTAAGTGATCCCTAACTTTTTTGAATAATTCTTTAGAATAATTATTTAAATATAATTATTATTTTAATTTAATTATTATTTTTAAATAATAATTTTTGAATAATGTGCATTAGTAATATACTGATATTACTAATGCACATTAGGCAATGCTTTAATAGCCAGCAAAAGGCTTTACTATTTTCACAGATTTTCTCTTCAATTTCCAGTATATCCATGACAAATGTTATTAAAAGTTGCCTTTGATTTCTGGTTTTTAAAAACTGCTTCTCATTTACCTCTGATACCAATTACAAGAACATTTAATAACTTACAGCCGTTGTTGTAAATAACTCATTTGTCAGATAAGTAAGGCCACCCCTATCAATAATTTCATATATAAAAGCAGCTCTTCATCCAATTATAACTTTTTTGTTTTGGTTATTTATGATATGCATGCATTTCAATTTGATTAGGCCTTTGCCTTGCAAGCAGCATAGCTTCTGATTGTGAGTTAAAATCGTTTCATTTAGTTCACGTTCCTTGATCATTAATTTTTTCCCCTCACAAATGCTGATACTGTTTTCAATTTCGTCAGAAGAAAATTCTGAAAGATAATCCTTAAACGATATATTGTCAAATTTACTACTCCTGATTTTGAGTAAATTGGCAATTCTTAGCTTTTCCAACTGAAGTATTTCTTGTACAGTAACATTATAATTCGAACCACTCATTTGACAATATTGTCTAAAACGTGCTTCCAAGCAATCAGTTTAAAATTTGCTAGTGAGGACATTTTGGCATTTTAAGTCTAATAACATGTATACCATTTCAGTCATGGCTTTTGTAGTATGAATCATGGATAAAAAGGTTTCTTTAGTTAGGCCACTTTTCAGATTTGATGAAAGTAATTCCCAAGCTTCAAGCCAAAGTACAATTTTATGTAAGTAATCTAATCTTGTATCTGTCACACTGCTAAAAGGATATGTTCATCTCGAGGGTTCGCTCCTTTTTTTGGTTCTTTATTTTCATAATTTTTCCACCACTTAATTATTAGGATGGAAAATGTATAGTCTCTTCAACATTGCAATCATTTTGCATTTTTCATAGTAGCACAAATACTTTCATTAAAAATCTGCAAGGCTAAATTAAGATTTTCTCTTTCTAAATTTGATGGATATAATGCTTTATATGACAGTTTATGCCCATATTTTATGATATTCTTTTTCTCAATTTCCTGCAAAGTTTTCAGATAACCGAAAGAGGCAATCTGAAATTTCAAATGATCATCAAAGGCAGGGAATATAAATGTTTCACCCTTCAAGCTTTGTGAAATCCAGTTGTGCACACATTGGATGATGTAGACAGTGTTGCAAAAGAAGTGGTCTTTCAGGCAGAAATATATTTGGTACTAGCAGATTTACCCGGTATTGCTTGGGTTTGAAACTTTCAGAAATGTAGAACAGATGGCACTCCCGATGTCACAAGCTTTCATTTGGCATAAATATCATTACAATCTATCTCATCTCCCTCTGGGGGTGGGGGTGGCTCAGTTGGTAGTGTCTCAGGCTCGTAATCTGTAGTTCCCAGGTTCATCCCAGCTGGGTTAGCATTTAGATTTATCTCTACACAATTCCCTACTGTGCCCATGATCAGTAGGGGACACTGCTGGGCTTGGAAAGGCTGCCATCCATTGCATGGGACATTAGCTGTGACCCCCGTGTGTGGGAGAGAAATACCCTGTACATGTTAAAGAACACACTGGATGGCCATGAGAGGAGGCTACCATTTGTCTCCAAATAGCCATTCCAGTGGGTCCCCTCCCCCAACCTTCTCTGAATAAATATTTTGTGGAAAAAATTACTGCCAATATGTGGGATGAATCATCTATGTTTAACCTTCTCTGAGCCTTCATAGTCCTTGTGATCTGACCATTTAGCTGAGTGTGTGCAAAAAAAGTACTGCTCAGAGGTACAACAACCCCAACCTTCCCCTCTGGTTAAAAATTTCTCCTTTTATCCCTTCCAGAGTGAAGGATGTCTAGGTGTTTTATCTACAACACATGAAACTACGATTTTTTTCTCTCCAAAAGTAGCCTTTTGAAAATTATCTTACATATACTTTTAAAAATACATAATTGAAGCTTGAAAAATATTTTCTTTTTTTATTTGATGCATAATTTTATTAAACTACAATATAAATAATTCAATAAAGCCATCTGATTGCCATATTTTAGAGTGGGGGCGGGTGTGGCTCAGTTGGTAGTGCGCCAGACTCGTAATCTGCAGTTCCCAGGTTTGAGTCCCAGCTGAGTTAGTGTTGAGATTTTTTTTCTCTGCGAAACTCCCCACTTTGCCCATGGTCAGGGGACACCGATGGGCTTGAAAAGGCTGCCGTCCGTCGGATGGGACATTATGCCGTGGCCAGTGTACGGGAGAGCCATACCCTGTGCATGTTAAAGAACACGTTGATGGCCTTGACAGGAGGCGACCAGTTGTTTCCCAACAGCTGTTCTAGTGGGTCCCCATCCCCAACCTTCTCTGAGCCTTCGGGGTCCTTGTGACCTGGCCATTTAGCCCATGGTATGCAAAAAAGTGCCGCTCAGAGGTAAAACAACCAAACCCATGGTGTGTCCCATGGCAGAGTGGTTAGTGCACTTGGCTGCTGATCTAAGGGAACTGGATTCGAGCCCTGGGTAAGGCATGGATGTTTGTGTTGTTTTGATGCTGAGGTCCTGCCATCCTCTCAGACCTTCTACTATGGCATATAAACTGACAGGCTCCTGTCAGACCTCTGTGGCAAGCAGCTGCTTGAGGGGGTATTTATTTATATTTTATGTGCAAAAAAAATGCCACTCAGAGGTAACCTAACAACCAACCATATTTTAGAAGCTCTATACGGTATTGCCGATTTGTTTGTTAACTTTGTAATGAAGCAATCACCTGATTTAAGCTCAGAAGTCTGATTCAAACTATCATCAACAAATTTTTTCTTGAAGTTTCTAAAATCTCTTGATAATTAACAAAAAACTGCCAATTTTAAATTAATGCAAGATTTTGCAAGTAATGAAATATGTACCTATTTTATTTCAGTAAAATTTAGAATTAAATTTTCCTTAATTTGGTATATAACATGACCTATTTCTATTGATTAGTTAATTATTGAAAATATTCTTAAATTGACTTCTTTATTGGACTCTGCAACAAAGCCTGGACTTTTCTCAAAGTATCATACAGAGAAAAAAATTACAAACAGAAGAGATGTTTAAACAAGAAAATTATTTTTCTGTTATTCAGAAATAGTCTTTCTATTCATATGCAATTTAATAATTTCTCTCTATTAGTGTTTTTTAAATAAATTTTTTGTGATGCCAAATGCACTTTTTTTGCTATGTAATTCTAAAAAAGTTCTATTAAAGTAAAATTTGTCTTTTTTTGTTAAATATTTTATTTTTAGAAAACCCAGAATTAAATAATTACCTTGTCATATAACGTGCCATAATTCTTTTCATTAGTTATTTGGCAGAAAAGTTCTAAAGTTAATTTTTTTGCCTGATCAGAGTGAAAAATAGCTGGACCTGGGAAGGATTAGGGGAGGAAAGAAATGGGCATAGTTCTAGGTACCATAATCCTCCCCACATCAGAAGTTTCTAAACCAAAAAATGGAATTTCCTTGCTCAGATAATCGAACTCTTAAAACCACTTTGTACCCACTAGAATACCTCAGACACAATTTGCTAGTCATATGTAATTTTGTAGTAAAAGAAAATTAACTATGGTCTGAGGTGCATAAAAATTTAATGGTATTAAAAAATTATTATTATTAAACAAAACTGTTTATTACTTAACAAAATATTTAAAACATATTAATTATTTGTTTATACTTTTATTAACTTTTGCATATTTTTCATATTAAGTTTATGATTTTAACTTTCAATATGAATTTAGGTTTTGAAGCTTTCGACAAAGAACTCGTGTTCCTCTCATGCTTAATTAGAATGACTTCATTATCAACGGACGCTCTTAACCCTACAAACTGAGCAATGAGTTTATCATGCGAAATCAGAAAGAAATTAGTTTGATGCATTTGTTATTTCAAAATTGTTGGTGGCAACAGTTATTTTGAATAAATTTCCACCATTAACCCCTTAACAGTTTTGCCCGAAGACCGCTCGGGTGCTGCGAAAGGTCACTTTTCTGATTTACCCGTACGCCGCTCGGGCATCTTATTTTTCTAGGCCAATCCAATGATTTGCCCGGCTTTTTAACTTTTTTTTCGTTTGCAATGTTTCTAATAGATGGCTCTAGTAGTTCAGTAAAGATTGGAATGCAAAACATGCATACACCTGTTTTAATATCAGGTTTTACTGCTTTTCGTTTACACAGCAGAAGGAGTGAATTTTGTTTTCACTTGTGTAGTGTATCACACATTGCGAATACTATTTCTTTTGAATTTTGTGCTAAAATAAAAGGGGAATGAGTGACAGTGTGCGGCTCATAACAGAATATAATTCTGATATTGGATCAGATAATGAATCGGAAATTTCTCTAAATGATTCTGGAAGTTGTGAAAGTTCGTTATCGGACTTCTCTAGTGATGAGGAAACGGAAAGTTCCGATGATCTAACTCAGGTGCGGAACTTTTGTGAAAA
This sequence comes from Ryuthela nishihirai, assembly GCA_038380435.1. NCBI lineage: Eukaryota > Metazoa > Arthropoda > Arachnida > Araneae > Heptathelidae > Ryuthela > Ryuthela nishihirai. The sequence goes on along the minus strand of JAWZYU010000011.1, from coordinate 37,875,122 downwards.
AACCGATTGTGATATAGGACTCTGCTTATCTCCATGTTTTAAAATTTATCATACAAAAGCTGAGTTTTGAAATTAAATAAAAATGTAAGTATTAAAAAAATGCATGCTCTTTTCTCACATCCATTTCTGTCAAGTGTTCTTAAAAGTTCTTGTTCGGAAAAGCCAACTTTAAGTAAAAATGCCAATTTTTCGCTATAATTAAAAATTATCATAAATTATGCAATTCAATACTTGTAACAGTTTTAACTGCTGATTTGAATTTATATGATCGATTTGAATACAAAATTGTTTATCAAAAATGTGCTTATTTTTGGACACAATATGGCAGAAAAAAGAAACTGTTAAGGGGTTAATGTTAAGTCTGGGAATTTTCGGAAATTCAAAACCTCCCAATTTTGGTTGACCCCAGCAGATTCATAAATAGCCTATATTCTTCCCCTGGGTGAAGGAAACGTTCATGTAAAGTTTTTGAAACCTTGCTAGCTTTATAGATTTCAAAAAGGCTTTTGACTCCGTTGATTGACATAATTTGTAGTTGATTGTTAGATCATATGGAATACCTGATAAGTTAGTGTAATGAGAGCTCTCTATAATAACACCGAGTCATGTGTGAGAGTTGGTACGTCTTGCAGCGATTGGTTTTGCTAGTGGAGTTATACAAGGGTGCATTTTGTCTCCTTTTCTCTTTAGTTATTGATTATGTTATGTGAAATTTAAGATTTAATTTTAAGATTTTGGCCTTAAATGGTCTAGAGATTTCAAAATTTCTGATTTAGATTATGCAGATGATTTGGCCCTGTTGGCTGATGATGTTGATGAGATGAATTCGTTCATTAGGGTTGTTGATGAGACTGATAATAGAGTAGATTTGGTGATAAACAGAGAAAAAAACTAAAGTGATGAACATTGGTGCTTCAGTTGCTTTGAATGGCTGTACTCTTGAGCAAGTGTCTCAGTTTATCTTGGGAGCCATGTAATAACCATATACTGATGTGTATATCTTGGGAGCCATGTAACAAATAATGATATTCTGCATGAGGTAAATAGAAGAATAGGGATTGCCACATTGACCTTTAAGAATCTATGGAGAGTAAGGAAAAATAGGTGTATACACCTAAAGACTAAAATTAGACTGTATAATAGTTTGGTTCTTTCTAAGGTTAGTTCTGGTAGTGAAACATGGACCCTTGTAAGCAGGATAACAAGAAACTTGATGCCTTTGATTCTAGATGCTTATGCAGTATCTTGGACATTAGGTGGTTTGACTGTAAGTAATGATGTGGTTAGAAGGAGTCATTAACCTCCTTTGAGCAGCATATTGTGCAGAGAGAGACTGCTTTGGTTTGGCCATGTTGCTGGTATGCATAGCTGCAGATTAGCAAACAGGATTATGAACAGTGTGCCTAAGGGTTTCAGAAAAAGCGGGAGACCTAGGATGCGATGAGCAGACAACATCAAAGAGGATCTTGCTAGAATTGGCATAGAGTGGGCAAATGCAGCTACTGTAGCTCAGAACAAACATGTTTGGAGGCGAAAATTATACAGTCCGGTTGGACCTCCATAGCTCATGGCTGCATGAGGATTTTGTATGTATGCATGCATGCAGTATTGTTGACAGGGTGTAGCATAGAGGCAGCTTGCCTCACGGCACCTGTGATGGTCCACCCATTCACTTTTACTTAACCAGTTTTGCGTAATTTACGTTGGTCTAACAATGGTAGGTAGACGGATAGCCCGTCCGCCCAATAGAACTTCTATTATCAGCACAGGGCTCTATAACAATGTTTCAAACGACAGTCATATGACCGTCCAACTGGTGGAAATGGCTGACTGACTGCCTTCAGCGCCACGCTTTTTGGCTGCTAGTTTGCCATCCAGTTCATCTATATCCGTAGTTCTCCTTTACCATATCCATATACCCAGCAAAGATAAGTAAAGTATGTGAAAGATTTCTATCCACTTTACTGAGAACTTATACTGGGACAAATTTGGAAAACTGTTATCATTGAATATATTCAAAATAAATATAAAAAAATTATATCAACTGTACTGAAACACTTTTGTTAATGAAGGAAAATGCTTTATTTAACCCGCAAGCCGTCCTCAAAGTATTAATTTGTCCGCAGGATTTATTTCTTGTAACTTCCATACAACTCTTGGCCGCTGCATTTCTAATTAAATTTAAGGAATGGGTTGCACAAGGTTTTCATTGTGGTTCAAGAGCTTTACACTTATTTTTTCTAGGTCAACTCATTGGTACTATGTTTTGGAAAGTTATTACTAGAAAAAAATGGCCGAAATGCAGTGTAGGGCCTTCAGCTGCCATATTATTTTGTTTCACAGCAATGAAAAAAAAGTCGATGGTAAAAGTAGTCCATTCTGCGTCTACCTTGAATGTTATTTCGAGCAAGTGATGCACAACCTGCTGCCCATGTGAATGAGATCATTTATTTAATTCTTTTGCATATTTGTTTAAAAAAGTAATGTACATGATGATAAAATGATAAGGAAAAAAAAGCAGTGCACTATGTTGTCAATAGTTAGAACAAGATATCCCTTTGAAACAGGGTACATCTTCTAGCTATGTTATAAAAAATGGTGGAGGACCCAATCAGTTTATATTTGGCCCTCAGCTGTCAAAAGATTGTGCACCCCTGATTTAGAGGATATGTAATTAAAAAAATGCATATAATATTATATACACTGCTCAAAGTGGAAATCGCAACACCAAGAGGGAATGGAAGTAGAGATACATAAATCACAGGAGGTAATTGGCCATCAAAGATATGCAAATGATCAAAGTTTTGCAGCAAATGGACATGTTACACCCAGTCAAGCCATGAATAAATACCGGCAACCCACGACCTTGTAAAACGACTGAGAGTGATGCTGGAAAAAAGTTCAGAACATGCCTTGAAGATGCTGATGGAACCCTTATGCCCAATTGACACCTATTGAGAGAGAGAGAGAGAGAGCAAATCATCGATATATGAGATCTCAGATTGAACCTTTGTGTGATCACCACACACATGAGGTGCAATGTGAGCATGGTGCAACGATGCATCTCACGCAACATCGTGGAGCACAAAGGACAAGTACATGACCAACATGCCGCACCACATAACGTGATCACTTGCTCTGTAGGGGCTGCCATTTGTGATTGAGTTGCACAGTGATCTGCAGACAGCTATGAGTATCATGGTCTCCACGCAAACGTTAGAAGATGTTTGCAGGAATCAGGGCAAGATACCAAGTCCAGCACCTGCTGTTGCAATGAAATCATTGGTTGTGCTGTCTCCACTGGTGTTGAGTGAGGCAACATTAGACTAAGGAATAAAGGAGATTGTTGCTCACAGATGAGTCCCGATTCTGTTATGACATGCCAGATGGCCATTGTTCACATGGCAGTGTCTTCAACAACATGAGGAAATCTATTCCATTAGCTGCCATACGGTTCCTCATCATGGTATAATAGTTATGGAGTGGTATCACATATGGTGGCCGGACATCTCTGCTCCATGTTTCTGGCATGCTAATGGTGAGAACATTAGCATGGCAGAAATTACCATCATGCCTGGACCGATTCTTCAGCAAGACAACACCACTCCACACACTGCAGGTGCAGTGATCGACATTCTGCAAGGTGTGAAAATTCTCCAATGGCCGCTACACTCCCCAGACTAGTGTCTCCTGATTGTCTCCCATTGAACCATCCCTGTCAGTTTTGAGCATGTACATCCACTTCCTTCACAGTGTTGCGATTTCCACTTTGAGCAGTGTGGAAGAAAATCGTGTTTCTGCACTTAAAAAATAAACACTAAAATAATCTCAACAGCAACAAGATTTCATTAACAACGCTTATCGTTGAGGAATGAATCCTCGTTCCACATGTAAAAAAAGCCACAAAATTAATCTCATCAAAAGCAGATTTCATTAACAACTCTTATTTCTAAACAATGAAACCTCGTTCCGCACTTAAAAAATGCCCCAAAAATTAGTAATGTCGTCAAAATAATATTTCATTAACAACGCTTATCGCCAAAGAATGAACTTAAGAAAAGCCCCCAAAACAAATAATCTCATTGAAGACAACTATTTTAAACAGTAGTAACAGTCATTAAAATTCAAACATGCAGATGGATATCATATTGCAACTCAACGTTACAAGTTTTCTGGTGTTCCGAGCGAAAAGTACAGGATGGTGGCTGAGGGTCCTACACTGCATCGGAGCCGAAAAGAAAAAGATTTTACTATAAAACGAGTCTCAAATACGAGGTGGTATGCGTGCATTTATGCCGTAAATGCGTTAAACGGAAATGACGGTGACTTTAGAATCACTCTAATCATAATGAGAGGGCGTTTTCTTGTGTTTTTGTAAATAAATTAAATAGAATATCGAATAGTTCTGAGATTGACATCTTGAATGGCTGATGAACATGTTAGAAATGCGTTAGAAAAATAATTCTTGGTAAAATGGAGCTTTCGGCCCAAAACGGTTGGGAACCACTGATCCTACAGGATCATTATTAATACCTCTGTCATTGCATAATAGTTTAATTGTGTTTATTCAAAATATCCATGATAATTTCGATTACGTTGTAAAAGCGAAGCTTATTGGATATGATTTTTGCAAAAATTATATCCAATAAATCCTGGAAAAATAAATCAAAGAGACTAATTACTAGAGAGTTTTTTTCTATGAATTTGGTGAGTGATGTGGGATTGTAAGGTAAAAAAGATTGCAAAATAAATATTTGTTTTGTTGTTAGTGATAAAGTGTTTTTTGTTATTAGCAGAAGAGGCCAAGTTTATAAGGACGAAAAAAGAAATTTTATGCATTTTTTAATTTTTGATAAAAGTGCAACAATTATATTAAAATATTGCAGAATCTTATAATGATTTAAATGTCGAAAATTTCGAAATATAAATTGAACAATTTGCTATTTTTTCAAAATCAGATCTAAAATCTTTTTCATAGAACTTATTCACGACATAAAAAATTTCTCTAGTTTTCAATGTTGAACCAAAGGAGAGCGTTCATTTTCCTTACCGAAAATTGTTAAAAAAATATTCGTGAATTTATGCTCTTAGAGCAGAAATTGAATGTTCTAGAAATTTTGTACATAGAAAAGAAAATACAGTACATAAAAATTAAATTTTAATGATTTAATTAACGATATTTTAGTGAGTCTATAATTCGAAAGAAAATGTAATTTTGCAAAAACGTTTAAGTTTAATTGAAATATTTTGGCAAAAAAAGTTTAACAATTTTTTAGTTTTTTTCTTTTACGCAATTATAAAATTTATATATACAGGGGTTTATCAAAATAATGGAAGCACCGATGACGACTGGAACGCACGCAATGTGCCATATTGCCTTACGAAGTTGTCAGATAGGGAACGTTGGCTTGGATTGTACAGTGGAAGCACAAGACCACGGCACCGTAAATAGCAGAGTTGAACACCAGTCAGAATGATTATGTTTCCGTCATAACAGTTCATTGGGAACTTCGTGGGTATTTATTGCTGTTCTACAATCCATAAACTTCTGATTACCAACATCAATGCAACGAAACGTGTAAGGTGGTGCAAAGCACATAAAAACTGGGATGCTAAATACAGGCAACATGTCATCTGATGTGATGAATCGTGCTACACATTGTTTCCCACCACTGGTAGAGTGCACATCTGGCGAAAACCTGCAGAAGCGTACCACCCCGACTGTGAAGCATGAAGGTGGATCCCTGATGCTGTGGAGTGCCATATCATGGCATTCCTTAGGGCCATTAGTTATTCTGCAGGGTTGTCACATCCGCAACGTACGAATCCATTCTCGGGGACCACTTGCACCCAATGTTATGGGCATTGTTCCCTAATGACCGTCCCTGGCCACCTCAATCTCCAGACCTCAATATTATTGATCATTTGTAGGAATATCTGGAGCACAAGGTCAGATTTACACCTTCCATCTCCAGCATCACTGGCACAGTTGGGCCATATTTTACAGGAAGAATGGTCCCACATTCCATTACCGTATGTGCATGACTTGTGTAAGTCTATTCCACATCGAAATGTGTCCGTTCTGAATGCTCAAGGTACTTAGCTTATTAATAAAATGTTCCCCACAAACAGTATGTGTTTCCAGTAATTTAAAGTGTAGTTTGTTTTTTGAATCTTGGATCCAAAAATGTCTAAATGCGGCCCAGCTTACGACTGGCCATTGCTCTTGTTTAACATTCCAGCACTCTAAATAAATTAATAAACCCTCAATCAGCTGCTTGCTACAGAGGTCTGAAAGGAACCTATCAAATTAATATGCCACGGAGGTCTGTGAGGAAATCCAGACAGCAGAAAAGCAGCACAAATATCCATATTTTACGGGGTTCGAACCCAGGTACCATTTTTGGGTTCACTTTGGTCAGTAGTCAAGTCACGGATGGCTCACTCTAATTAGTGAATGAATAGTATTGAAACTTGAGATATAAATAGATTTTGATCTTTAATTTATGTTCAGTCACAATTTTCCATACAAAGCTTAATTTAGAAGTTAGTTCCATAGTGCTGAAATTGTATAATAGATTGGTTAAATTCAGTGGTGTACTCAGCTAATTCTAATGGGGGAGGGGGGGATTTACGTGTTTAGTCTCTGATTTTCTTGGACTTTAGAAAATATAAAATATTTAGGCCCTCAAGGGGGCGGGGATAGGCGTTTAAATCCTCCTTCCCTTTGCTATGCAACTGCTCAATCAAATAAGCAAAGGTCAATAAATATATTAATCAATACTTTTGATAGTTAATAAACGAAAATCATTTTTTGTTAAATTACTGCGAGCACAGGGCGACTGTTTTTTACAGCCTATGACACTCTAGTTCATATATTAATGTGGCGTTACGAATATAACTCTGCCGATATCTAGTAATACATGTGAAGCCTTAGTAGATTAAACAATTCAAAAGTGCTTCAGATCGAATATTGCTCAATAACATTTGTGATGTCTTGCTATTATTTCAATAGAGTATGAGATCGCAAAGCTTTGGATTTATAACGACTAATTTGCCCGAAATAAAATCCAGAAAAGTATCACTATTATAATTATATTATTTAATGATTACATGCCCATGATGAACAGGAAATGATCTCGTTGCTCTTAACTTTTCAGGACAAATTGTCTCTAATATGAATGGGAACACCAGTACGAATGTGTTTGTTCATTAAGTCAGTTATAGGTAACAACTGTTGTTTAATTTTATAGTCCGCAAAAGACGGATTTTTTTTATCCTAATATTTTGATTTAAGTTGTAAAACATGCCTAGCGTTTTCTGGCCGTCCTTAAAATCGACCCCGATGTGAAAACGCCAACCCGACGGTCCTGGTTACTAATGAAGTACAGGTAATCCCCTACTTAAACATAGTTGCGTTTGCAAAAGTGGTTGCTAATTCGATTCTTTTTCCACTTTATAAACGGAGATTGTTCATAAACATTTTGTCTAAATTCACCTTTCTACATGAAATTTTCTTATTTCTATTTATTTTTCACTAATATTGCTATTTGGATTCTCCTTGCACGATAAAAGTGGCTATAAAGCTGACGAAACAGGTTTTTTGACTCTGTGTAACTCTTGATTTCCATTTATATCTTTGGTATCTTAATGAGATTGAAATTAGTAATCCGTGCGAAATTTTTTTTCGCTTATTTTTATTATACCTGTGGCTTCACTGCCCTATATTTTCTTTGAAATCCAATTGAATTAACTCTAATACCGGCCATTGTAGTAGTTAACGAATTCTAATTTTTTGGTGTAGAACAAATAATTTTATTATTTTACATCCTTCACAAAAAATTTAATGAGAAGAAACTATGACGGTGATGTTTTGCCCGTCTGTGTTTGTTTATTAGCGTTCATGTGCTCATGCTCATTTGGCGAGACAGATAAAGGTTTCACATTGCTCATGCTCAGACGGATAAAGGTTTCACATCCTTGATGCAGAGTTGCAGGGAAGTGGCGAATATACTACATATTCGGATAAGGTTTCACATTGCTCATGCTCAGACGTATATAAAGGTTTCACATCTTTGATGCATAGTTGCAGGGAAGTATCAAATATACTACATATTCAAGCTACATTGAATTAATGTTTGCGTCATAAAAGGTACAGCACAAAGCCCTAAATGCGCATCCAAGAGACGAGTTTTTGGAGAATACTGTTACACATTATGTAAACTGCATATTGATATCAAAAAGTAATACCTTATAGCCTAAAATATTGTAAAGAACGTGTAACCATTGTAATGGAAATTATATAAGCACTTCAGACTACCTATATAAATTTCAGGGACGTTCAACTTTTTTTTTTTACCTATTGCTTTTGGTTTAACATTTGTCGATGGTCAGTTTGTGGATTTGACAAAACGTTGTTCCTCCATATATTTCGAACGCGATAGAGAAACTTAATGATATATATGGGCCAAATGAAAGCCTGTAAAGCTAGAGTGTCATAGGCTGTAAAAAATTGGCCTCCCCATGCATTCTTTCTCCCTGAAAAAAGGGGAAGTGAAAACAATTCTTAAGCTATAGCTTCAGAACGCGAATGCCGAAAGTAACAAGCGATAGATCAAATGAATGCTTCTGATCATTATTCTGATGCGGGAAATGTCGTAGACTACGACATTTGACCCCCATGCTTTCTTTCCCCCTAAAAAAGAGAATGTGAAAACTATTGTTCTGCTATATCTCCGAAAGCTACATGACGCGGGGAATGTCGTAGGCTACAAAAACTTGACCCCTATGCTTTCTTCCAGGTTCGAGTCCCAGCTAGAGATTTATCTCCGCAAAACTCTCCACCCTGCCCACTGTCAGTAGGGGACATCGATGGGCTTGAGAAGCCCGCCGTCTGTCGGATGCGACGTTAAACCGTGGCTCCATATGCGGGAGAGCCATACCCTGTGCGTGTTAAAGAGCATGCTGGATGGCCTTGATGGGAAGTTACCATCTGTCTCCCAACAGCTGTTCCAGTGGTTCCCCTTCCCCAGCCTTCTCTGAGCCTTCAGAGTCCTTGTGACCTGGCCATTTAGTCCATGGTGTGCAAAGCTCATGAGAGTGCAGCTCAGAGGTAAAACAACCCAACGTATCTCAAATTAAAGCTTGTGACGTCTCCAGTGTCGTGGACTACCTCAAAGATGACTCAAAAAAAAGGGGGGGGGGATTATGAGTCATATATCAAATGAAAGTTTTTGAAGGTAGGCGTTTTTACTGACAAAAAATATAAATAAATTAAAAAATGCTTATCTTCCTATAAGGCTCTGAAAAGTAGAAAATAAACCTGAAGAATATCGATGGTGCGATCAGTCATTGGGTTCGTATTCGCTAAAAAAGGAAGATAGGGCGCAGATTTACCTACTCGACAAGATTGCCGGTGCTCTACCTTCTAACCAGATATTTTTAAAAAATGTATAATGAGAAAGCCTGTATAAGGACCTCTCAAATATCTGTAACGTTGAATAATAATAATAATTCTAACCAGATTGTGCAATTTAGTTTTCCAAACAAAATGATTTAAATTAAATACCAGTTCTCAAACGCGGAAATGTAATGCTGTATACCATCATCACCAAGGAGGCAACTTGGGAAGGGTTTGTTGATCAGAAACCCCAAACACTCTCTTGTACGTACATGCTCATTTGGCGAGACGGGTAAAGGTTTCACGTCCTTGATGCATAGATGCAGGGAAGTGTCGAATTCCGAACTCTCATATCGGATATATCACAGACTTCAGCCAAAAATCAAAAAAAAAAAAAATTAAGAGGGATTAAGGGGGGGGGGGGGGGTACAGGGGATAATGACGGGAGTAAACTGGGTTGACCCGGAAATATATATGGAACGCCGTTCTAGTTCGTCCAAGATATCCAAGTTTGAGGGGGTGCGATCTAATTCATCTGAGACTGTAATAACTAGCATGGAAGCGAACAAAAATTAACGTATATATTATGTAATTCGCAAGAAAACGTTTTAAAGATGCTTCAACAGAGAGGAAAATTATATATCAGAACGGCGTTCCATATATATTTCCGGGTCAACACCTTAATCCCCTTAATTTCCGTTAATTTTTTTTTAGATTTTTGGCTGAAGACGACTGTGATATATCTGATATGAGAGTTTGGAAGTCGACACTTCTCTGCAACTATTCATTTATGTTAGGTGGTTTTTGTGGGGATCAAAATTTCCAATAATTAGTAGTATAATTTTCAAAAATTTTAGATATATGTAGGATTGTAGTTTTGAGTGAGAAATTAAGATTTCATATAAGTAGTCCCACCCGGGCGTTCCCCCACATAAGTGCTTTCCTCCTGTGACGTCACTGACCACGCCCACTCCCTGTCATGTGATGTGACCACGCCCCCTTATTAATATTCATAACTAATAATTCATTAATCCCCTCTATTTAAAAATCCCGTATTAAAATTCCCCCCTCCCCTTATTAAACATCCGTGGCACCATCTAGTTATATGATGAGTACTATTTTTAGAAAAAGCCCTTTTAGTCGTAATTTTTCGAATTTTTAACTCCCCCTCATTAAAAACCCTTATCAAAATTCCTCCCCCTTATTAGAAACCTGTGGTGCCATCTAGTGTATATGATGAGTGCTATTTTTAGAAAAAGCCCTTTTAGTCGTAATTTTTCGAATTTTTGACTCCCCCTCATTAACCCCTATCAAAATTCCTCCCTCTTATTAGAAACCCGTGGCGCCCTCTAGTGTATATGATGAGTACTATTTTTAGAAATAGCCCTCTATTTTAATCGAAAATTTCCCAATTTTTGACCCCCCCCCCCCCTCATTAAAAAAAATCCTATCAAAAATTCCTTCCCCCTTATCAAAATCCCACCCCTGAATTAAAATTCCCTCCCATTTATTAAAAAAAAACCCCTTATCAAAAGTTCCACCTCCTTTTTATTAAACTCCCCCGATCACAAACTCGCGTCCCTAGGTATCTAACCTCATCTGAAATTTTCCAAGTCCACCAAACTTTTTTCGTGGCAACGATCAGAATGGCTGATGCAATCTTCTAAATAATTACAAAACTAAACTTTCGGTGGCAACAATCAGAATGGGACTTTGTAATTATTTTTGAGTATTGCATCAGCCAATTTTTTAATCCCCCTCATTAAAAAAAACCCTTACCAAAAGTTCCACTCCCCTTTTAAGGACTATCCCACAGTAACTGTTTTATAAGACTGTCCTGCAGAAAATGAAATGAAAAAAATGCTATTGGGTAAAAATAAAAAAAAAATAAAAAATTAAAGGAAAACGGCAAAAAAATCTGATTTAAAAACAAATTATTCGTAATTATGAAAAATATTGAGGGGTAATATGGTCTGGTGACCTGTATGGGCGACATAAAAGACCCGCTATCAGAACCTCGCCCCGGACCATGTTTTACTGACTTTTTTACAATCTGAATAGTCCTGCGAATTAAAAAATATTATTCCAAACTGGGAATCACAAGGGGACCACGTTTTATTGAAGGATGAATCTTGGATCACCTCCTGCGCTGTCAACCCCCGTTTGCTTCCATATCAGGTCTTACAACATGAAAACCCACTGGCACTCTTGATCATGGTTTTCGAAATTTTTCGAAGTCCCGAGACGGATGACAGCCCCTCTGACTAAACCCATATTGTCTACCTCATTTCAATCTCCTTTCGTTTCAGGCCATCACAGGATATGGAAACAATGTTTTCCACCCTCTTATCGAAACATCCTATTTATGATAGGTCAGGTATTTCGAAACATCCTATTTATGATAGGTCAGGTATTTGTTTCAATGCACCCCATTGGAAGAAGACAAGTCGTTTTGAAATTATGCGCCCCTAAACCTCCAAGTGGTGCACCTCTCTTATTTAGTCTCCATCGGGTTGAAGGATGTTGCCGTCAGATATCTGTGTTTCTGCACTTTCTGCGTCAGGACTTGTTTTGGAACAATAAAGTGGTTTTGTGTTAAATTCCTTACAAATTTCAATCACCTCCCAATTTATTAGCTTATTTTTCTTTGCTAAGATACTTCAAAGACATCGTGATTGTAAAAGTATGAATAATAAAACTAACTTTCTTAATTCTCGTATATCCGTTACTCGACATGGTTTAAAACTTTTTATTCCTAATACTCATTACCGATGCATCCTCAGTACATGATGCAAACTCTTGCCTAGGAAGTACGCTACTAGGTAAGGTAACATTATTTCTTCCTACGAAGAAAAATCAGCTTGGGGAGTAGTTTTTAAAAATCTACAGTTCTAAATGCTCTCACAGTTTTTAAAAATCGTCTTGTCCACCGATTACCAGCGAACGTGTGCCTCATCACGCTGCTGAAATTTTATTTCGCGTTGCGACGTTAGTTACACGCTTTACAAGGTCAGTTGTTTTCATCGGGTAAAGAAACGTGGCAGAATGCACTAGAAAGTAAGCCATGCTAAAAGTAGAATTCATATGTTTATGCTTACGTTTCAGCTTGCGTAAAAAAACTTTAGTTCCAACATGAGTTAATGGAGTAGGAAACATTAACAAATACACTAAGCTACTACAAAAATAATACATAAGTCTCACATGATCGCACCCTCTCAACTTACCTGAGCTAATCCATCGAAATATTATTTGCAGCTGGATTGATAATCAAAATTTAGCAAATACTTCAACGATTATATCAGCATATCTATGGAATAAGCTACACGAGAAAGTTTCATCGATACGCTACCAGCAACATAAAAATCCGCCTAACTATGCTCCGACATATATGTTCTGATCGGACCTCAGTAAAAGAATTCTACACATGTCACAAAAATCGATGTTCTAACATAGAGCGTACTAAGTGACAGAAAAATACACTTACAAACTAAGAGCGTGAAAAATCCCAAGTCCAGCAATACCCTTCTAAAAACGGGAAAATTCCCGTCATAAATGCTCCCACTTCTTAAATCGACTCTATTACAAGTACCAAAAGCTTCTACTATCATTGTCACGTGATCTACTGAAATGGCCGGGAGACACACCACGGCAGCCGGTGATAAAGGTCACGGGGTCACTACACTGACCTATGGGACAGCCGTGGAAACAGATATGCTACTGTTCATCTAAATCATTTACTTACAGGAAGAGCGGTCTGCTCTGTGAGTTTTATCTTCCTCAAGGATGCTCTAATGAGAAAGTTAAATAATTACTCGTTTCATGATGAAATGCAACAATTCAGCATGTTCCTTCAAAATAAAGATTAGCTTCTCAAGAGATAAACTTAAAAATTGATAAGACTCTATGAAATTCAAAGTTCCAAGAGAGAATGCTGTGTATTTTTCTATATTATTGGGAATGCAATTAATCTTTTTTGATCATACCGATTCCTTGCAGATGGCTGTCCTTTAGGTTAACTGGAATCTTATTTGGGAGCTTAAATTTGAGATTACACACATTATGAACGTCTCCTCGGAGGAGAAGCGCAAGGGAGGAGAACACTATTACCATGCAGTGAAACTCATTTGATATAAAAAAACCTAGGCCAATATCACGACCTGAAGACCGACGTGGTCCTCTTAGCCGATGTGTTTCACTTTGTGTCAGATACTATGAAATTGATGACTGTCATGTTTGCACAGCCATCTTCGTGCCTGAAGATGACAAATATTAATATAGAGTTGATAACTACAATGTAGCTTTTTTTGGGAGGCACACGGGGAGGAATTTCACTGATATGCAAACAGACATTTAGAATGAAAAACTGATAGCAAGTTTGCTTCACTGTCGTACAATCTTAGAGATAAACTCATTATATAGTTTAATCTTCAGATGCATGTTTCTCAATATCTGTTCTTTGCATTTCCTCATACATCTTGCAAGATAGTTAAAGTAACTTGCTTGAAAGAACACAATCACTGATTCATCTTCCCTATGTGTATATTTACTTTCATAGCACCATTTGCCGAAAAAGGTAAAATCGCAAGCATAATCTGAGTCAGATTATTATTTTTTACGTATATCTGTTAATTCTTTACGTTGAAAATCTCACAAAAGCCTGAAATGGACAGTACTTTACCCACGATACAGCTATAAGTTATGATAACCAACAGATTAAAAGATTTATGTCATAGACAGTAGGTTAGCACGCTCAGCTTCTGATCTAAGAAACCTAGAGATTTGTGGTAAGACATGAGTGTTGTTTTTCTACTGAGTACCTATGTCGTATGAAAGGATTCTGTAACCGCTATGACAATCAGCTGCGTGAAGCCATTTTTAAAGATACACTGATTTTGAACTCACTAAGATTATGCAATCAATAGAGATTTGCACTAAGGATGTCTATATTTTCGTCCTCATGCTCTTTTCAGGGTTCTGTGTGTATTTCTAGAGCTCCCTACTACGTTTCAATAAGCGCGTAAGGAAACTGCGTGTATAAAGGCGAAGGTGGTTATTTTTAGCTGCAAGCATACGTTTTTAGACGATATGTATTCATGTTTTTTCACTACATGAGAAATCAAGCATGCATATTTCATGTCTAAGAATCGGTTTAGTTATTTTTCCTGCATGAGAATCGGTTTAGTTATTTTTCCTGCAATGAAATCAAGCATGCATATTTCATGTCTAAGAATCGGTTTAGTTATTTTTCCTGCATGAGAATATTTCTATACTAGTGTGGAATTCTTAAAACAAGTAAGTATGTTTGTGAGAAAATGGTTGTTTTCCTCCCGCAACAGTGTGGAATTCTTAGAACAAGTGGTACTATGTTCGTGTGAAAGTGGTTCCAGCAAGCACACGTTTTTCGATAATGTTATGGTGTTTCACTTGTTTGGAAATCTGAAAGAACACTACCTACAGAAAGTAGCATTACACCAGTAAATTCCATTAGCATGTACTAAATGCTTCTCGATTCTGAAGACTGCCAGAACAAATCTGTTAGACAATACTTTGCGTTTCAACCGTTTTCCGGACCTAGCGCATAAAGCGCCAAGTCTTTCAACAGATATTTCACACTTCAAACACTCATCAAGACAATCAATATTGCAGAAGTAAGATTGAAAAGGAGAAGCGAAAGAAAAGCACCCTACCCAGTATTCTCACATTAAAAGAAAATGTAATGTAAGCAATTAATCGCTTCGCCTCAAAACAGCCAGACAGAGGGTGCCCTGTGCCAGCTTGAAAGGTAGCAAGGAGAATACAAGTAGTAACAATACTTTAACCAGAAATATTAATTTTTTAAGTATTAGGTATTTCTTACAACAACGTTCATCTCTAGTGAAGATGTAACATTCACTTTTTGCGGATGCATGTGAATATTACATTTCAGCTGTATGTGAATCAAATATTCACTTTTCTGAACCTGTGTGAAATCGCTCCAATGGAGTGAACTACAGTGAAAGCTCACACAGGACAAGGCACTCACGTTGGAAATAAGTGATAAATCTTCGAGATCAATAGCTGAAGGTCGGAAGGTTGGGCTTAGGAGAGTTGGACTGGGTCAGAAGATTGGGGGAAAGAGAGTTGGGCCGGGGCAGAAGATTGGGGGGAGGAGAGTTGGACCGGTAGTGAATTACCAGTATCAGTGCTAGCAGAGTTGAAAGAGCTGGCACAAGGTGAAGGCAAACCGGTATTCTTTCAAACATATATCGCGTATGCTTCTTCATATCTATATACTATTCTTTCAAGCACAAATGTTAAAAGGTTTCGAAGATGATACATGCAACAGTTAAAAAACGGTAAATAAGCGATTTTCTGCGTTTTGGGCATGTAACCAGCGCCATCTAGTGGGAAATATGTTAATTGCATTCACTTCATGTCTGATTCGAGTAAACGGAAGACTTATTACTTTCAAGCAGAATAAAAATCCTGTTTAATTTTACATAAACCTATGCAAAACTGTACGAGAATGTGAGAGTTTCTCTGATATGTATTATGTATGTACGAGAATGTGAGAGTTTCTCTGATCTTATGCAAAGTATATTCATGTGTGGTGTATGGCATTATTCAACGGATGTCTTTCTAAGTGTATGATGCATACATGAATGCGATTGACTAAGTTTTTCTTCATATCTTGTCACATACTTGTTTCTGTCCATGTGTTAATTGTTTGTGCGTGCGTGTACGTACGTGCGTATACGTTTGTGTGTATATGATTTCATGTTTGTTTCTCTGTGTGTGTGTGTGTGTTTCAGCGAATCGTGTATGTGTGCGTGTGTGTTTCCGTCTGTGTTAAGATGTCTATGTGTGTGTGTATGTGTTAAGATGTCTATATGTGTACGTATGTGAGTGTGTGTATGTTCATGTATGTTAATGTTTGTTTCTCTACAGGGTGATTCAGAATTCATCATCAATATTTAGTGGGGAGGAAGGGAATAAGAAAAGAAAGAGATTTCACATAGGAAAGTATGGGGGCAGACGAACGCATGGTGGTGTAGAGGGCGCTGTGTGTACACACCTCTCATACAGAAGCACAGCTGTTTGACGCGTGCAGTCAGTTGTCATTCGACAAGGTGAATTTGCAGAAGTAACATGAACCGGTATACGTGGAATGAATGTGCAGATATGCATGTAACTTACGGTGCGGCAGGAGAAAGATGTCTTCGAGCCAGGCAATTGTATGCAGCGCGCTTCCCAAACCGCCGTGTGCCACAGCATCAAATGTTTTCACGTGTTCATCGCCAACTGCGTGAAACAGTATCGTTTGCTGCTAGTAATGTTAATCGAGGGAGGCGCAGATCGGCACAGACAGTAGCAGTAGAGGAAGCTGTCCTACAGGAAATTGAGGAACAACCTGGTGCTAGCACACGAGGTATGGCTAGGCAGTTTGGAATTTCGCAAGCAACAGCGTGGCGGATATTACACGATGAAGGGTTACATCCGTTTCATCTGCAAAGAGTGCAATTATTGGCAGCAGACGACCATCCCAAGCGTGTTATTTTTTGTCAGTGGTTCATGCAGAGAACAGCCGTTGATCCCAATTTCCCAACGTATGTTCTTTTCACCGATGAGGCGTTGTTCACTCGAGAGGGTATCTTCAACACACACAATTGGCATGTGTGGGCTCATCAGAACCCACACGGTACAAGACCTGGAGCTGCGCAACAACGTTTTGCTGTCAATGTGTGGACTGGGATTGTCGGTGACTGTTTGTTGGGCCCGTATTTACTATCATGCCGTTTGGACGGTGCCAAGTACCTAACATTTCTTCAGACTGTGTTACCGGATCTTCTGAACGAGGTTCCTGATGGTAGTCTCCGGCGAATGTGGTTCCAGCATGACGGCGCTCCTGCACATTTCGCAAATGCTGTGTGTGCTTACCTACGCAGACAGTTTGGTGGTCAATGGATTGGCCGCGGTGGACCGGTTTCTTGGCCACCACGTTCACCGGATTTATCTCCAATCGATTTCTTTGTATGGGGTGCTATGAAAAACATGGTGTACGAGACCCCTGTTGATAGTGCTATGGATCTTGTAGCACGCATATCAGTTGCTGCCTCAAACATCCGGGAAATGCCAGGCATCTTCCACAGGGTCCGGCTGTCCATGCAACGCCGTTGTGAGTCATGCATTCTAGCACATGGTCAGCAGTTCGAGCACCTCTTGTAAGTCTGTACAACCAATGCAAAGAAATGTTACTACATGTAAGATAATAAATGTTTTTTCCTTACCACTTCCTTCTTATGTGTTCTTTCCATCATTGAACTGGGGTCATTTTGCCCTACTACATGGCATATGCGCCCATGCTTTCCTATGTGAAATCTCCTTCGTTTCTTATTACCTACCTCCCCACCAAATATTGATGATGAATTCTGAATCACCCTGTATATGTATATGTTATCGTGCGTATGTGTTAAGATGTCTGTATGCACATAGTCGTTTCTCTGTATGTGAATATGTCTTCATGTTTGTTTCTCTCTCTCTCTGTGTGTGTGTGTGTGTATATGTGAATGTGCACATGTTTGTTTCTGTGAATCGGATTGTGTGTGTGTTCATTTTGTTTCTATGAATAATGTGTTCTAAACATGTTATCTGTCAGTTGCTCGTTAGGAAAGAAGCTAACACTTTACAAACCTCAACAAATTGGCATTATAGCTGTATTAGGAATTTCCAAATCTCATTGAAAAGTCACTAAACAGATAAGTTTACTAAAGAGAAAGATGTACTCCAATATTGTATACAGTTTTCAGATAGTCATTATTTTACCTTTCTCGATTCAGTTAAGTAGAATGAATAGTCAATGAAACAGTATGATTCTCACTGTGTGCATAGCTTTATTATTTGTTGACAGGTATAGTCGTGTAGGTTGTTAACTGTAGACCATACTCCAAGAATGGAGACACGAATGGCGAAGCTGACCCGGGTGATCTACTTCACACCCAATATAGCTTGTATGTAGAATCCGAAAAATTTCTTTTCTGACGAGTGTGTTTAATGTTTTTACTTAGCTTTGCTCTATGACTAGGCAATTCAACATTATACAGCCTTGGAGTATGGTCTACAGTTAACAACCAACACGACTATACCTGTCAACAAATAATAAAGCTATACACACAGTGAGAATCATACTGTTTCATTGACTATTCATTCTACTTAACTGAATCGAGAAAGGTAAAATAATGACTATCTGAAAACTGTATACAATATTGGAGTACATCTTTCTCTTTAGTAAACTTATCTGTTTAGTGACTTTTCGATGAGATTTGGAAATTCCTAATACAGCTATAATGCCAATTTGTTGAGGTTTGTAAAGTGTTAGCTTCTTTGCTAACGAGCAACTGACAGATAACATGTTTAGAACACATTATTCATAGAAACAAAATGAACACACACACAATC
Source organism: Ryuthela nishihirai (assembly GCA_038380435.1). Classification (NCBI taxonomy): domain Eukaryota; kingdom Metazoa; phylum Arthropoda; class Arachnida; order Araneae; family Heptathelidae; genus Ryuthela; species Ryuthela nishihirai. The sequence goes on along the minus strand of JAWZYU010000011.1, from coordinate 37,856,287 downwards.
CGATTCACAGAAACAAACATGTGCACATTCACATATACACATACACACACATACAGAGAGAGAGAAACAAACATGAAGACATATACACATACAGAGAAACGACTATGTGCATACAGACATCTTAACACATACGCACGATAACATATACATATAGAGAAACAAACATATTAACATACATGAACATATGCACACATAGACATCTTAACACAGACGGAAACACACGCACACATACACGATTCGCTGAAACACACACACACACATGAAATCATATACACACAAACGTATACGCACGTACGTACACACACGCACAAACAATTAACACATGGACAGAAACAAGTATGTGACAAGATATGAAGAAAAACTTAATCGCATTCATGTATGCATCATACACTTAGAAAGACATCCGTTGAATAATGCCATACACCACACATGAATATACTTTGCATAAGATCAGAGAAACTCTCACATTCTCGTACATACATAATACATATCAGTGAAACTCTCACATTCTCGTACAGCTTTACTTAGGTTTATGTAAAATTAAACAGGATTTTTATTCTGCTTGAAAGTAATAAGTCTTCCGTTTACTCGAATCAGACTTGAAGTGAATGCATTCACATATTTCCCACTAGATGGCGCTGGTTACATCCCAAAACGCAGAAAATCGCTTATTTACCGTTTTTTAACTGTTGCATGTATCATCTTCGAAATCTTTTAACATTTGTGCTTGAAAGAATAGTATATAGATATGAAGAAGCATACGCGATATATGTTTGAAAGAATACCGGTTTGCCTTCACCTTCTGCCAGCTCTTTCAACTCTGCTAGCACTGATACCGGTAATTCACTACCGGTCCAACTCTCCTCCCCCCAATCTTCTGACCCGGCCCAACTCTCCTCTTCCCCCCAATCTTCTGACCCAGTCCAACTCTCCTAAGCCCAACCTTCCGACCTTCAGCTATTGATTTCGAAGATTTATCACTTATTTCCAACGTGAGTGCCTTGTCCTGTGTGAGCTTTCGCTGTAGTTCACTCCATTGGAGCGATTTCACACATGTTCAGAAAAGTGAATATTTGATTCACATACAGCTGAAATGTAATATTCACATGCATCCGCAAAAAGTGAATGTTACATCTTCACTAGAGATGAACGTTGTTGTAAGAAATACCTAATACTTAAAAAATTAATATTTCTGGTTAAAGTATTGTTACTACTTGTATTCTCCTTGCTACCTTTCAAGCTGGAACAGGGCACCCTCTGTCTGGCTGTTTTGAGGCGAAGCGATTAATTGCTTACGTTACATTTTCTTTTAATGTGAGAATACTGGGTAGGGTGCTTTTCTTTCGCTTCTCCTTTTCAATCTTACTTCTGCAATATTGATTGTCTTGATGAGTGTTTGAAGTGTGAAATATCTGTTGAAAGACTTGGCGCTTTATGCGCTAGGTCCGGAAAACGGTTGAAACGCAAAGTATTGTCTAACAGATTTGTTCTGGCAGTCTGCAGAATCGAGAAGCATTTAGTACATGCTAATGGAATTTACTATTGTAATGCTACTTTCTGTAGGTAGTGTTCTTTCAGATTTCCAAACAAATGAAACACCATAACATTATCAAAAAACGTGTGCTTGCTGGAACCACTTTCACACGAACATAGTACCACTTGTTCTAAGAATTCCACACTGTAGCGGGGGGAAAACAACCATTTTCTCACAAACATACTTACTTGTTTTAAGAATTCCACACTAGTATAGAAATATTCTCATGCAGGAAAAATAACTAAACCGATTCTTAGACATGAAATATGCATGCTTGATTTCTCGTGTAATGAAAAAACACGAATACGTATCATTGTCGAAAAAACGTGTGCTTGCAGCTAAAAATAACCACCTTTCACCCTTATACACGCAGTTTGCTTACGCGCTTATTGAAACGTAGTAGGGAGCTGTAGAAATACACACAGAACCCTGAAAAGAGCATGAGGGCGAAAATATAGACATCCTTAGTTCAAAATCAGTGTATCTTTAAAAATGGCTTCACGCAGCTGATTGTCATAGTGGTTACAGAATCCTTTCATACGACATAGGTACTCAGTAGAAAAACAACACTCATGTCTTACCACAGATCTCTAGGTTTCTTAGAAGCTGAGCGTGCTAACCTACTGTCTATGAGATAAATCTTTTAATCTGTTGGTTATCATAACTTATAGCTGTATCGTGGGTAAAGTACTGTCCATTTCAGGCTTTTGTGAGATTTTCAACGTAAAGAATTAGCAGATATATGTAAAAAATAATAATCTGACTCAGATTATGCTTGCGATTTTACCTTTTTCGGCAAATGGTGCTATGAAAGTAAATATACACATAGGGAAGATGAATCAGAGATTGTGTTCTTTCAAGCAAGTTACTTTAACTTTCTTGCGAGATGTATGAGGAAATGCAAAGAACAGATATTGAGAAACATGTATCTGAAGATTAAACTATATAATGAGTTTATCTCTAAGACTGTACGACAGTGAAGCAAACTTGCTATCAGTTTTTCATTCTAAATGTCTGTTTGCATATCAGTGAAATTCCTCCCCGTGTGCCTCCCAAAAAGCTACATTGTAGGTTATCAACTCTAGATTAATATTTGTCATCTTCAGGCACGAAGATGGCTGTGCAAACATGACAGTCATCAATTTCATAGTATCTGACACAAAGTGAAACACATCGGCTAAGAGGACCACGTCGGTCTTCAGGTCGTGATATTGGCCTAGGTTTTTTTATATTGAATGAGTTTCACTGCATGGTAATAGTGTTCTCCCCCCTTGCGCTTCTCCTCCGAGGAGACGTTCATAATGTGTGTAATCTCAATTTTAAGCTCCCAAATAAGATTCCAGTTAACCTAAAGGACAGCCATCTGCAAGGAATCGGTATGATCGAAAAAGATTAATTGCATTCCCAATAATATAGAAAAATACACAGCATTCTCTCTTGGAACTTTGAATTTCATAGAGTCTTATCAATTTTTAAGTTTATCTCTTGAGAAGCTAATCTTTATTTTGAAGGAACATGCTGAATTGTTGCATTTCGTCATGAAACGAGTAATTATTTAACTTTCTCATTAGAGCATCCTTGAGGAAGATAAAACTCACAGAGCAGACCGCTCTTCCTGTAAGTAAATGATTTAGATAAACAGTAGCATATCTGTTTCCATGGCTGTCCCATAGGTCAGTGCGCGAAGACCCCGTGACCTTTATCACCGGTTGCTGTGGTATGTCTCCCGGCCATTTCAGTAGATCACGTGACAATGATAGTAGAAGCTTTTGGTACTCGTAATAGAGTCGATTTAAGAAGTGGGAGCATTTATGACGGGAATTTTCCCGTTTTTAGAAGGGTATTGCTGGACTTGGGATTTTTCACGCTCTTAGTTTGTAAAGTATTTTTCTGTCACTTAGTACGCTCTACATTAGAACATCGATTTTTGTGACGTGTAGAATTCTTTTACTGAGGTCCGATCAGAACATATATGTCGGAGCATAGTTAGGCGGATTTTTATGTTGCTGGTAGCATATCGATGAAACTTTCTTGTGTAGCTTGTTCCATAGATATGCTGATATAATCATTGAAGTATTTGCTAAATTTTGATTATTAGTCCAGCTGCAAATAATATTTCGGTGGATTAGCTCAGGTAAGTTGAGAGGGTGCGATCATGTGAGATTTATGTATTATTTTTGTAGTAGCTTAGTGTATTTGTTAATGTTTCCCACTCCTTTAACTCATGTTGGAACTAAAGTTTTTTTACGCAAGCTGAAACGTAAGCATAAACGTATGAATTCTACTTTTAGCATGGCTTACTTTCTAGTGCATTCTGCCGCGTTTCTTTACCCGATGAAAACAACTGACCTTGTAAAGCGTGTAACTAACGTCGCAACGCGAAATAAAATTTCAGCAGCGTGATGAGGCACACGTTCACTGGTAAACGGTGGACAAGACGATTTTTAAAAACTGTGAGAGCATTTAGAACTGTAGATTTTTAAAAACTACACCCCAAGCTGATTTTTCTTCGTAGGAAGAAATAATGTTACCTTACCTAGTAGCTTTACTTCCTAGGCAAGAGTTTGCATCATGTACTGAGGATGCATCGGTAATGAGTATTAGGAATAAAAAGTTTTAAACGATGTCGAGTAACGGATATACGAGAATTAAAAAAGTTAGTTTTATTATTCATACTCTTACAATCACGATGTCTTTGAAGTGACTTAGCAAAGAAAAATAAGCTAATAAATTGGGAGGTGATTGAAATTTGTAAGGAATTTAACACAAAACCACTTTATTGTTCCAAAACAAGTCCTGACGCAGAAAGTGCAGAAACACAGATATCTGACGGCAACATCCTTCAACCCGATGGAGACTAAATAAGAGAGGTGCACCACTTGGAGGTTTAGGGGCGCATAATTTCAAAACGACTTGTCTTCTTCCAATGGGGTGCATTGAAACAAATACCTGACCTATCATATATAGGATGTTTCGATAAGAGGATGGAAAACATTGTTTCCATATCCTATGATGGCCTGAAACGAAAGGAGATTGAAATGAGGTAGACAATATGGGTTTAGTCAGAGGGGCTGTCATCCGTCTCGGGACTTGGAAAAATTTCGAAAGCCACGATCAAGAGTGCCAGTGGGTTTTCATGTTGTAAGACCTGATATGGAAGCAAATGGGGGTTGACAGCGCAGGAGGTGATCCAAGATTCATTCTTCAATAAAACGTGGTCTTCTTGTGATTCCCCGTTTGGAATAATATTTTTTAATTCGCAGGACTTTTCAGATTGTAGAGAAGTCAGTAAAATATGGTCCGGGTGAGGTTCTGATAGCGGGTCTTTTATGTCGCCCATACAGGTCACCAGACCATATTACCCCTCAATATTTTTCATAATTACGAATAATTTGTTTTTAAATCAGATTTTTTTTGCCGTTTTCCTTTAATTAATTTTTTTTTATTTTTTTTTATTTTTTACCCAATAGCATTTTTTCATTTCATTTTCTGCAGGACAGTCTTTTAAAACAGTTACTGTGGGATAGTCCTTAAAAGGGGGTGGAACTTTTGATAAGGGTTTTTTTTAATGAGGGGGATTAAAAAATTGGCTGATGCAATACTCAAAAATAATTACAAAGTCCCATTCTGATTGTTGCCTCCGAAAGTTTAGTTTTGTAATTATTTAGAAGATTGCATCAGCCATTCTGATCGTTGCCACGAAAAAAGTTTGGTGGACTTGGAAAATTTCAGATGAGGTTAGATACCTAGGGACGAGAGTATGTGATCGGGGGAGTTTAATAAAGAGGGGGTGGAACTTTTGATAAGGTTTTTTTTTAATATATGGGAGGGAATTTTAATTAAGAGGTGGGATTTTGATAAGGGGGAAGGAATTTTTGATAGGGTTTTTTTTAATGAGGGGCGTCGAAAATTGGGAAATTTTCGATTAAAATAGAGGGCTTTTTCTAAAAATAGTACTCATATACACTAGAGGGTGCCACGGGTTTCTAATATGGGGGAGAAATTTTGATAAGGGTTTTTTTTTTAATGAGGGGGTGTCAAAAATTGGAAAAATTACGACTAAAATTAATTGCTTTTTCTAAAAATAGCACTCATCATATACACTAGATGGCGCCACGGGTGTTTAATAAAGGGGGAGGAATTTTTAATAAGGGGGTTTATAAGGTGTTTCCGTTTAATAAGGGAATGCTCAGGTGGGACTAAACTACTCATATATTTACAGATACATTGTTGCTTAAAAGTTTATGGTGGAAGCAAATGGTGCCACTTTTACGTATTAATTTAGGTAGCAAACAACAGCAAAATAGCCAGTGATATTTCTGAAGAATTATTTTTATTTGGTGTATTACCAAATGCAGAACGAAAATTTCACCCTGATAACGGCCGCCACACGACGAGGCAAGGACTCTACAAGCTTGCGTAAATGTTCCACAGGTTTGGCAACCCATGCATCCTCCAGAGCTGTCCACAATTCTCTCAAGATCGCCATTCTCTCAAGGTTCTCTCGAACACTCTGCTTGATGGTATCCCAAAGATTTTCGATGGTATTTAAATCAGTTTCTTGGTGGACAATTCATTATTTCAAAGTTAGCAGAATGCTCCTGCAACCATGCGGTAGCCAAACTGGACCTGTGAGATGAACAGTTTCTTTCTGATAGACGCCATCTCCATTGGGATGAATTATGGTCATAAATGGGTGTAAATGGTCAGCCATGAGTTCTATGTATTGGGATGCATTGAGAGTCATCGGTACATGTACCAAAGGTCTTGCAGACGTCCAGCTGAAGACAACCCAGGCCATCACCAAGCTACCACCATGTTCCGTCCTGACATGCAGGATCAATGACTTCATGGGGTTGGCGCCATTGGCATAATGAAGTTTAAATCTGGATTCATTACCCCAGGCCAATTTTTGATGGCCAATTTCATTGTTCTTTAGCCCAGGCAAGGCATTAAGCCTGGTATCATGCCATTAGAAGTGGGACTCTCCGTAGATCTGCGGCTCCCGAAGCCATGACGATGAAGTGAGATGAAGTGAGCGTTGCACAGTCCGTGCAACCCGCATTCAGATGGGAGGCGATTTCAGATATGTCTGGCCCCTAAGTAGTGTTATCCCAACCCAGCGATCCCTCTTTGCACAGTGCTTTCCCCCCCTATGACATTACCAGCCAGAAATTGGCCCTGTGTCTCAACTGTCCACATTGCCTTCTCAGATTGAACTTTGACCCCTATGTCGCCATCACCCGGAAATTGACCCCTATGTCGCAATTGCCCTGAAATTGACCCCTATGTCACAACTATCCACGTTGCCTTCTCAGATTGAACTTTGAACCCTATGTCGCAACTGTCATGGGATATGGTACCCGGTCGCGCTCCTTATTAATATTCATAATTAATATTTCATATTTGACTCCCCCCTTATTAAAATTTCTTCACCCCTTTTAACCCCGTGACACCATCTAGTGTATATAATGAGTACTATTTTTAGAAAAACACTCGATTTTACACACACAATTTTCCAAAGATCTTGAAAAACCCCAAGGTCACAGTCATGTGCACAAGCGGTGTTGACATGTCTTTCACAAGTGTTTATCAGTTAGCGGATGTGTAAAAGTCACGGTTCTGGGTGTATATAATGGACGGAAAAGGTTATGTGTCTGAGCTACGTGTTATAGTTGTTACCATGAATTTTGGTTTTGGGACGAGTGACGAGGACTATGAGAGCGTGTATCCGACGGTTGTCATGTCGTCCTGTGGCTGTGCCGCCTCCGCCACCACCACCTGCGCCAATTGTTAGAATGGAGCTACATCCTGGACCTAGTGGTCCTATGCTTCAAGCCGTTCTTATTGACGATGACACACCACCACCACCTACAAGACTACGATGCCTTTTGGTTATGAAACCGCCTGAAATCTGGCCCCCTGGTCTGCAGAACGTCGTTCAGGCCCTGAGACGTAAACGTCAGAGACGTTTCTAGTCGTGCCCATATGAAGTCGTCAAGCATTTGCTTTCCACCAACAGTTTTTGAATTAGGGTGAGTTTCAGAGTGGTTGTGAAACATGCAAAATATCTGTATGGTTCTAGATCTCGACGGGTTTAGTGTAAACGACCATTTCCTAGTGCGTGAACTTGGATATGCAACTCGGAACGAGAAATGTGGTATCTATCGGTTCAATCTTTGACATTACCAAGCTTTGTCGATAAAGGATAGGAAGACAGTCAACTATGTGTCTAAATATGTGTTAGGCCTACCCTTTCATCCTCTACCTAGCGAAAAGGTGTGGACGTTAGATCACGTTCCTAACATCGTGAAATATGCTTACAACTTGCACGTACTGAAGAAGCTACTGTGGTGGGTTACAAAGGAGGCAACGTGGAAAGAATTCTCTTGGAGCTATTGAATCTTCCCAGCGTTAATCTTGAACTTTTCGGTTGTCCCAAATATTGTGAGCTCCCAAAAGTTTCTGATTTCGAGTGTGGATATTACGCAGGAGAGGGAGTCCATTGCTCTTTAGCCGAAACAGCTGCTTTTTTTGGATAGATCGATCGACATCTCAAGTATTGAGAACATGTTACAACAAGTGTTGCATCACCAGGTGTTCGCTTATTGGACAATCACGTTATTGGCATAATTATTGTTCCTGCTTCCAGAGGGCGCTGCTTTCCAACGTTAAATAGGCGGCGACCATCGAGTGCGTCATTGTTCACGATGCAGCCTAGCAATCCAGATGCGTGGTGTCTCGGTGAAGATGTTTACGTCATGCCTTCGCTGTTCAAAAATAAGTTTTCTGTGCACGTACGTCGCTACAAGAAATACGAAAATGGTGAACTCATTTACCCTACACCTGTGGGGGTTATCTTCTCCATACCTGAATGGGAGATTTTGTGTGCTACAGTGCCCAACATCGAGGATAACGTTAAAATCGGTCCGGATCAGCAGACGTGGCACCTGATGCCCGGTGTACGTGTGTTCATGTTCCGCAACGAAGGTGGCGAACGCTGTGTCGACTTCATCAAAGAATCAGCCGACCAAAGAACTCTAGAGTTTTGCATTGTGAGTCGCAGTATAACTCTAAACGCGTTGCAGTGGTTTACACTGGCTATCCACGTAGACGAAGTGATGCGGGCCGTGCGAAACGCGTGTGGAACTCCCAAAGATCACCTTCTCCACAGTGCCATTATAGAACATTGCGAATCAGTTCGGCCTTTCCTGTTGGGACCTGTTTTCGGCGGCCCCGAGTGTGTACATCAGCTGCTGGTGAATATTTTTCAGCAAGAACTAATATGTCTGATCCCGTTAGATGGACTACAACCCGAAGAAAAAATACCGACCATCATTGAATGGTCTGGTGACTTGGACATTAACGCCTTGGCACAAGTGTTTGTGGATACTGCCTGGAAACGAGGTCTGTTGAATTTTGTAGATTCTGGATTTGTGTGTACTCTAAAATATAATACTATACGATGTCTGGGTGAAGCAGAAAACAAAACTTTGGAATCCCATTATTTCGACCCTGAAAGAGGATTCGGTAGTGTAAAAAAGTTAGCTCTGAATACAGGGCCGCCACTCAAACTCGTCCGAGAGTGATTAGAAAAGCAACCTGCCTACACACTACTTAAACCTGTTCGCAGAAAGTTCCCCCGTAACAAAGTTTACGTCACAGGTTTAGACGAACAATGGCAAGCCGATCTCATAGTTGTGAAAAATCTAACTCGCTTCAATGATGGTTATCGCTACATATTAACGGTCATGTGTTCTCTAGGTATGGGTGGGCGGTGCGTATGAAGGCAAAAACAGGGAAAGAAATGGTGTCGACTTTCAAAAAAATCCTTTCCAAGGGGCAATCTCCCATGAATTTAAATACGGATCAAGGTACCGAATTTACCAACAGAGTATTCCTGAAAATGAAAGGTATTCGGTTCTTCGTCACCTACTCTGACAAAAAAGCAGCTTTGGTGGAGAGATGAAATCGCACTCTATGCGAGAGACTGGGGAGATATTATACACGCAATAACACCTACCGGTACTTGGATGTACTGTAACATAGGACGCTGTCTGGGATTCGACTCTACCGCAATCCCGCCATAGTAAAAGAAAAACCAGCATTTATAGGGGGGGACACGGTTCGACTAGCCAGTCTAAAAGTACCCTTCAAGAAGGCAGGTATGCATTTGTGGACCAAAGAAATTTTTATAGTCGACAAGGTGTTACAACGTCAGCCCCCTGTATACATCGTACGGGATTCTGAGGGAGAAGTGTTGAAGGTCACATTCTATATGTCGGAACTTCAAAAAGTGACGGAACCCGAACTTTACACTGTTGAGAAAATAATCGAGAGAAAAGGTCACAAGGCATTGGTCAAATTTTCGCGGTTATCCCAAACCTTCGTGGATTCCTAAAAAATGGATAGTTTCACCCTGACCCTACTCTCCATGGCTAGGCAGAATATTTACCCAAACAATTCGCAGAGTGATTTCATGGTTTGTCTAGCACAACCCCTAAGACTGAGTGGAAAATGGAAAGTGGGACTAGCAGAAGTTCACTTACCCGTGAGCTGGTACAATGTGGATGGTTCTAATGACACGTTTCAATATTATGCTCCTGCTCCCTCTGAAGAATACTGGAAAATCGAGCTTAAACCAGGCAAAATAACTCGAATGGAACTGTTGTCTCTCCTCTCCACCCAGCTCCCCAAAGTAATAATAGTGTCCTATAACAGTGGTTACTGGGTGTTCGAACCAAGTGACGGATGCAGTTTGATGTTCCCTAAAACGAATTTCAGCAGGCTTCTATGTGTCAGCGAGGAAGAAGTTGACAAACCCTTCCACCAACGATTTACTACCAAACTGTGCAATACTGCAACATTCGATATAGATGACGATTGTTATTTCTGCGTGATTTCTCCAGGTATTTTTCACGAACGAAAGGTACCCACGGATGATACCAAACTGCTGAATTATTATTCGATGTGATGAACCAGGTGATGCCCCTACAAGTTGAGAAAAGCTTTCTGTTTCAAGCAACAGGCCGATCACACAATGTTGATGGATGCAGAAAACTACATTTCATTAAATTTCCTCATTCGAACCCAGGATTAGGAGACATGCTAGGAATCACTAAATTAGATTTTCCATTGAATAAAAACACTGGTGACTACCCCATCGATATGAACATAGGAATGTACGGTATTTACTTGTATTCAGACCTGATTGCACCTCAGTTGTTAGGTGATACTCATGGTGAACTGTTGTGTGTTGTGAATCCTGCTGTCAGAACCAGTAATAACGAAGCCATCATTGCAGTGTATCAACAACCTGATTACTACCCCCTGGCAAGAAACAGTTTCCAGAGTGTGAGAATCTTCCTTCGTACCGATACAGGAGAACCGCTGCATGTTAAATTCGGTAAAGTTTTAGTCAAGTTACATACTGCATTGAGGGTTAAATTCGTTCCCCCTTCTGCAGACAACTATGTGAGCTACCACGAGCCAAACGGGTAGGGTGTGTTCCGTGGTCCTCGTTATCAGAGAGGTGATGGACTCGGTAGCATCTTTGCCACTATTGGACGTTTCATCAGCCCTTTCGTACGACCAGCGCTGTCCACCCTATGTAAGGGTGGGCTACGTTTCGTTTCCGAGATGTCCCAGGGGCAAAACTTCAAAACTGCCGCCAAAGCAAGGCTGCGTGAAGCCGGTGTAGACCTATTGCAACGTGCCAGTTCCAAGATTCAGGGAGGAAAAGGGATAAAATGTCGCCGTCATCATCCTAGTGTTCATAAAGTGAAGAGACTCTCTACTGTGAAGGACGTGTTTTCATCATGAGCATTCAGAAAATTCACGCTGATTCTGGCGACTATACCAATTCCGAACTGGACCTGTTTCTGGTTCCACCCACTGTCTCTTAACTGGAAAGAGGCTGCTATGTCAATTATTTACCTGTGGCTTCGCTGGAAGGTAATGCTCCACTTGAATTCATCGTGAAGGGGACAGACGATTACATTGATCTATCCTGCTGTCACCTGCGCCTCGTCTTGAAAATTGTGAAATCCGACGGTACACCCCCACTGGAAGTGATTGCCCCCTGCAACCATTTCTTCCACGCCCTCTTCAATCAAGTAGACGTCTTCCTCAGCGATCATCTAGTGAGTGCTTTTCACACCCTGTACCCCTACAGGGCATACCTGGAGACTATTGAATTATATTACCAATGCCACGCGAAGTCAGCTCGGTACGTCACTCTGGTACCTCGACACCCCTGGTAAAATGGAACTGACCAGTCGGGAGAACGAAGGATGGTATCAGCGCAAGGAGTACGTCAAGTCAACAGGTATCGAACTCACCTCTTGGATCCATGCCGACCTGTTCAACCAAGAACGTTACCTACTCAATCAGGTCGATCTGAGACTGTGTTTGTTAAGATCCAAGCCCGAATTCTGTCTCGTGACACGTGAAACGGACCCCTCTTACAAAGTACAGATTCACGAAGCTGAATTTTTCGTGCAAAAAGTCAAACCCACTTCCGGTGTCATCCTTGCACACGCTCGCGTACTGGGCTCAGAGAGTGCCAAGTACCCCCTGCGTAGAACGGATTTACGCATGTTCTCCATCGCTTCAGGTCTGACGAGTGTGAACTGTGACAATTTATTTCTTGGTCAACTTCCGGTACGTCTGGTACTGGGTATGGTGGAAAGTACCAGTCTGAATGGATCGTACAAAAAAAATCCCTTCAACTTCCAACATTTCGACTTAAACTACATTAGCCTTCACATTGACAGTGATCAACAGTCCTACACCCCAGACTTTACGAATGGACGTTATCTCAGATGTTACCAAGGATTATTGGAAGCTGTGGACGCATGGAAATCCGATAGTGGCATTAACTTATCGCGAAAAGCCTGTGGCGAGTGTTTTACACTGTTTGGATTCGAATTGACCCCCGAGCAACATGAATGTAATCAAGTGTTTTTTTTAATAAAGGGCAGTAGTGTGAGAGTCGAATTAAAGTTTGCCAAGCCACTACCCACATCAGTCACTGTGATCCTGTATGCAGAATACCAGAATCTACTGGAAATCCCACTGGATCGTAAAATCCTGTTTGACTACAGCTCATGAATACCTATCAGTTAGAATCCATCCTCTCGATGTTACCTACAAGTCTAGGTGTGTTCCTACGTGACAGACTACCATGCAGAATCGACCTGTCAGAAGCATTGTTTATCTACAATACCGATCCGTCCTCCATGCCTGGAAGCCACTGGATAGCAGTTTACAAGAAATGAATGCATGTGGATCATTTTGACCCCCTGGGGACGAGTCCCGATGTCCCATGCAAGAATACTACAGTCGGCTAGGCATACGTCACGTGTTACACCCCTCATTACCTCTGCAGGACCCCGTGGGTGACACTTGCGGTGCTCACTGTCTGTATTTCCTGTTTAAAAGAGCGAGCGGTTCGACTCTTCCCACAGTACTGCATTGGGATTACACGTGTCGAGTATACTTTAACGACTGTATGGTGGTACGATGGCTCTCCGAACTCCTTCAAATATTATAATTGCCGCTCCTTCACAGTGTGGAAAGACGACTTTCACTCTGAAACTCATCAAAGAAGCTGCTCAGGTGTTAGCAACGTGTCGTGTCGTTTACCAGCCCCCAACGTGTCGTTTACTGCTACGGTGAGTGGCAACCTGCCTTTGAACCCTTTAAGAAAACTGTGGAATTTTACGAAGGACTACCTGTAGATCTGGAATTTGACTCCCTCAGACCTACGCTTCTGGTGCTGGACGACTTGATGGAACAGTCTGTGGCCAGCGAACGCCTATCTCAATTGTTTATTCGTGGAGGGCATCATAAAAATATCACGATTGTCCTGATCTTGCAAAATCTGTTTTTAAAGGGAAGACATTCGAGGACTATATCTCTCAATGCTCACTATATGTTATTATTTCGCAACTGTCGGGACGTTTCACAAATAACGCATCTGGCAAGACAAGTATTTCCACATCAATCCAATCTCCTGACCGATGCTTATAGACTAGCTACACAACCTCCCTGTGGCTATTTGTGCGTGGACCTCCATCCCAGAACGTTAGATACTGAAAGGCTCCGTGTCAAGATCCTCCCTTCTGAAGAACCTGAGATACTCTACGTCCCAAATGAGTTAGATCTCAAGGCCCGTTCCTTCAGTGTTTACCAAAACTTGGGGGAAAGCAACGTGCAGCTCTGTTGAAGCACATCTCTGACCTTCAGATGTATGCTCTATGTGAAGTGTCTACTAATTTCTTAAAAGGGAAAATGCCTGTCTCCCATCGAGTATTGAAGAATTTACTAAGTCACAAGACTGTCATAAGAAGTTTAGCTTCCAAACGTGCATCTGTCCGTCACAAGAAACGTCTCCTGCAAAAGGGATCGAGATTTCTACTTCCTCTTCTTACGGCAGCCTTACCATTGTTGGGTTCGTTATTTCGAAAATGATTTCAGTGAAGGCTGTTCAAAGGCGAAACATACGAAAAAAAGTGTGTGATTTAGACACGGAGTTGAAGAAAATGCTTGAATCTGACGTTGATGATAAAACTGAAAAGTACTTGGCTGTATTGAAAAATTACCTGTTATTTAACCGACAATTGGAACCCCCCACGAAGTAAAGGTCAACATTCCGAGACAGCCAATATCAGAGACTTATGATCGCCCTCCAATTAGCGACTTTGTTCCCGACCAACGTAAGAAAAGGAAATTTGAATGGACTTCATATTCAAGATATCTGTTTGAAGACTTCTGTAAAAAAAAAAACAATGTATTTCCAAGACTTGCGTACTTGAAGACTTGTGTTAAAAATATGTGATAAAAAACCGTATATTGAAATTCTGTATTAAAAGATATCCAATAAAAGAAATTAAAACTGATATACGCCTCTTGTTCTTTCCGTGAATTAGTTTTTTACAACACTGAAACGTTAAGTTTTTATAAATATTATCCATAGAAACATCATCTTGCTGACCCATCTTTTTACTCACATAAATATAGTGTTGAAGATTGGAAAATAAAGAGACTAGTTTTTAAAAAACATTTATTAAGCTAAATGGCACAGTATATTTCAATGCAGATATTAGTATGGCAATTATAGTAAAACCTTCAATAAAACAGTACTGATATTTACAAACTACTATGTTTCACAATATTAACAATTCGACTATACTGCAATATCTGCAGCATAAACTAACCTGTCGACAGAGGGCGCTAGTGCAGACGCACGTGAGAGAGCAGCGCTGATAGCTCAAAAACCGGAAATGCAATAGGAGGCGCTAGTGCAGGCAAAGGCGAGCCAATCAATGCGCTGCGGCGATCCTGTCAGCTTCGCATGCCTGGCTGCGGGGCTTAGATTGACAGCGCGCTAGCTAGTAACATATTTTTCAGAATATGCTATTAACATTTTAAAGACACATTTTAAATACTTTTTTTCTGAAGTATGCTAAATACACACATTTTAAATACTTTTTTCTGAAGTATGCTCGATTTGAACCTTTTTCTGCAATATGCCATTAACATTTTATAACCACATTTAAAAATACTTCTGCAATATGCTAGATTCGCACCTTTTACACATCAGCTAAGAGGAGCACGCCAGTGTACATGATATTGGCCTAGGTTTTTTTTATGTCGAATGAATACTTTCATTACATGGGTATAGTCTTCTAGCCCATGTAATGAAATTACAGTTTAAAACCCCTAGTGCTTCTCCGAGGAGCTAATGTGTGTCATCTCAATTTTAAGCGTTCTAATAAAATTATTTCATAACCTAAAGGACAGCCATCTGCAAGGAATCGGTATTAATTGCATTCCCTATAATATGGGAAACAGCACTCTCCCTTTGAATTTCATAGAAACAAATTCTTAATGGAACAATAATGCTGCTTTTCATCGTCTGATAACAGTAGGAGATTTGCGTGCGCTTTAAATCTGAATGGTGTGATGTAGAGTGGGAACACCTCTTTCTCGTATCCAGCAGAAATGTTTTTCATTTTTTCGAATTTAGATATTTGATTTGTTGTTAAAGGGAAAATTAAGCCAGATGTGTTTTCTTCTAAATGTATGTAGTTGTTAAGGTGTTCAGTGTTTCCTATTGCAGGATACAAAGTGGCTAAAACAGAAAAAACATTTTTGGTCGGAATTACATACATTAACAATAGCACGTTTTTAATAGTAATTTTCTTGGAGTAGGGATATAACTAGGTCCCGCAAGAGGGATATATTTTCCAATGTTCATTTCACTATGGAGTACAGTATCCACTATGTGCTCCTTCAAATGAGGTCTTGATCTTCTTGCACACTGAATCCAATTCTCTGTTTAGGGATGATGTAGGAAAACTTGTGACACAGTTACTTAGGAAAAACGGGGTATAGTGTTCGAAGGGGAGGCTTTTCGCCTGAAATGCACTTGCACGGTAAGGTACCATTTAATAACTATTTTAAACTTTGTCCACTGAATTATTTTTTTGATCGTAATACATGCAATTGAAATTCGTTGAAACATATTTCTTCCCGACACTGTACCATAATTGTATATTCTTATGGAAGTTGAGTGATTCAAGTCACTGGTTCATTTCTAACAATAGTTTTTCAAGTAAGCTGAAATCTGGTAGATTTTTAGCACAAAATCAGTTTGTGTTCTTAATGAATGCAACGGGATTATTTACCTAGTTTCTATTTTTAATGAAGGAAATCGTTTATCAGTAGTAAATGCAAATATTGCTGAGTGGATAGTGTGCATTTCTGTCTGCAGTCACCCATTGACCCCCCCAAAGAAAGTGACCCCCCCCCCCCCGTTAAGAAAGTGACCTTGTCACATACACATCCTGCTTGTTGCAAAATACCATCACACGATTTGATCAAAGGTCAAACTCACAAAATATGGGTTAAAGAATTGCAACACCCTCGTTGCCATTCAAAAAAAAAGTTTAGTGGATTTGGAAAAATTTCAGATGAGGGTAGAAGTTAAAAAAATTTTAATTACACAGGACTTAACTATCCGTCAGTAAAACGTGACCTGTGGTGTGGAACAATTTAAGGTCACCAGACCATATCACACATAATGACGAATAAGTTTTTAAAACATATTTTTTTTTTAATTTTTTTACCCAATGGCATTTTCTGTGGGACATTCTATTAAAACAGTTACTGTGGGATAGTCCCTGAAAGGGGGTGGAACTGTTAATGAGAGGGGCTGAACTTTTGATAAGAGTTTTAATTAATATAGGGTTTTTAAGAAAGGAGGACGTTTTGATGATTAACGAGTTTATCGAAGAGGATCGTCAAAGGTAATCCATCAGTAAATCGTGGTCCCCTTGTGATTCACCATTTAATATTTTTTAATTTCACAGGACATAACCATCCATCAATAAAACGTGGTCCGGTGCTGAACACTTGTCCTAAAGCGTGATTTTTATGCCATCCATACAGGTCACCCGACCATATTACCCCTCAATATTTTACATAATGACGAATAAGTTTTTAAATCAGATTATTTTTTATTAAATTTTTTGCCCATTGGCATTTTCTGTGGGACAGTCTTTTAAAACAGTTACTGCCAGATAGTCCTTCTTCTAGTAAAAATGCGACAACCAACAGTAACGGAGTTAATTAAAAGAAATACTTAAAGTAGTAGGTTATAAAAATAAACGAAGGTTACACAGAAAAATAGTTAGTTATAAAGAAATAAATACAAAGGTTGTAAAAAACGTAGGATAATAAAAAAAACCTACGTTAATAAAAATATCTGAAATAACTCCCTAAACTGTAATAAAGAGATACGTGATTTATAACGATGGGCTATACCCCGTTTGAGACACGGGTATAGCCCATCGTTACCCACATCATCAAGTACAGGCATAGGCGAGTGCGATAACGCTCCAGCTATCGACACCGAGGTAATGGGTTCAAATCATGGCGTCGGAAGCAAATTTTAAATACAGAGACGCACTAAAGTTATAGGTCACCATATTATCCCTTTTTACATAATGACGAATAAGTTTTTAAGATTTTTTTTTCCTTTTATTAATTTTTTTGCCCATTGGTATTTTCTGTGGGACAGTTTTTTAAAATTGTAGATTTGTCCTTCTAGTCACGGAGTTCATTATAGGAAATACGTATACGCTGAAAAAAGCTAGTTAATATGAAGATTGTAAAAAAAGCGTAGGATAATAAAAAACCTAGGTTAATATCTGAAATGTAAAATTCAAGCTGTAATAAAGAGATACGTAATTTATACGGTTATACCCCGTTTGAGACACATCAAGTACAAGGCATAGCCGAGCGCAATAACGCTCCAGCTATCGACACTGAGGTAGCGAGATCAAATCACGTTGTCGGAAGGAATTTTTTTTAAATACAGGAGACGTACTAAAAATAGTATGGACGTTGGATGACACCGATTAAATGCTCAAAAACATTTGCGATGGGTCAAAGGGGGGTCTTTAAAGAGGGGAGGGCTTAAAATATAGGTGGGTCAACCAGGGGAAATCGAGACTATTCGAATAGGGGGCTTAAAATATAGGTGGGGTCTGAAATCAAGAAAAATCGAGACTATTTGAGAGGGGGGGTTAAAATATAGGTCAACAGGGGGCCTTTAGAGAGGGCGCTTAAAATATAGGTCAACCAGGGGAAATCGAGACTATTCGAGAAGGGAACATGGTCGGTTACGACATAGCGTTCAAAGTTCAAGCTGAGAAGGCAACGTGGACAGTTGCGACATAGGGGTCAATTTCCGGGGCAGTGACGTCATAGAGGTCAATTTCCTGGCGATTGCGACATAGGAGTCAAAGTTCAATCTGAGAAGGCAACATTGACAGTTGCGACATAGGGCCAATTTCCGGCCTTTGACGTCATAGGGGGAAAGCACTGTGCAAAGGGGATCGCTGGGTTGGGATAACACTACTCCCCTATCGGTCTGTATGATGCGGGTCAGACGGCGAAGCCCACGATCATTCAAGGCTGGTTGTCCTTTCCAGTTTGTCCGGGTGCTTGTTTTTTAGCCGGAAATTTCATATTCACAAATAAATAAAAAATAAATACCCCCTCAAGCAGCTGCTTGCCACAGAGGTCTGACAGGAGCCTACACTCTTGAAATTGTCGTACGAGAAAATTCAAGTTCGTTGACAGTTTCAGCGACCGAGTGCCCCATCCGTCGGACACCTACGATCTGCCCTCTGTCAAATGCATCAAATCCCGCGACTTTTCCATTACGCTTCTCACGACGAATGCTTGTGGAAGCCAAAGCTCACAGCTATATAAATAAATAAAATAAATACCCCCTCAAGCAGCTGCTTGCCACAGACGTCTGACAGGAGCCTGTCAGTTTATATGCCATAATAGAAGGTCTGAGGATGGCAGGACCTCAGCAGAAAAACGACACGCACAACCATGCCTTACCCGAGGATCGAACCCAGTGTCCCTTAGATCAGTAGCCAAGCGTGCTAACCACTCGGCCATGGGATATGGAAAATAAAAATAGCATCTGAGATCACTGCACGTGCCCTTTTTTGGTTGAAACTTGTTTGTAAAATATTCTTTTTTTTTCTATTTTGAGCAGTTAAGCTAATTGATCGTAGTATTTTACTTGTGTGCATTTTCGAAAACAATTACACGCGAATATTTATTATTTATTGCTGAAAAGGGAGGGAAAGTTAAATTCAGAAAGATTTTTTTTCCCTGAAGGAATAACCGAATTTGTGATTTCATATGAAATATTTTTCAAAATTTCCTGATTTAAGACTATTGTAATAATGGAAATTTATGTCATGTTTTATTCAATGATTAATTTTATTTTTAAACATAGCCTTATATTACTGAATTCATGTAGTTAGATTTTCACTATATCTGTAAAAAATACTTGAAATTTTACTTTTAAGTTGCTGCTGAATTATACCTTTACTAAAATCAGTACGACATTATTATAACATGTGATACGTGAATTTTATCGTTAAGTAACACACTACCTTCACCTTAGAATTGTTTTTTATTTCACATAATGTTTGCATTTAAACCATTTCATCTTATTGTGGTAGGCACTAGTTTTTTTTTCATTTAGGCTTCAGTTTTTTTAAAAAAAGGTTTTGCCCCTCCATTATTGATCATTGTTGCCAAAATTCATTATACGTGGAAGAAAGGATACTTTAAATTTACAAATGGGTCAAAGCGAAAATTCCATTAACTGAACACGTTCGTAAAACGAGGAGTTTTACTGTATTTGAGTTTAGTGTTAAATTGGAGTGTCTGTGAAGTTGACAATATCGCACGTAGATGGCGCTATTAATTGAACACTTGGTAAGCTAACAGCTGCTGAACTGCTTTTCGTTCCCAGCCATCTCTGGGCAATTGGCAATGTGTCACAGACCCTCAGTTTACTCTAGTCATGCTCAAGTGCTTTTCATTTCCTTACAATCATTTTAAAGACGATGATTATGCTCAGGTGCCCGTTGGCGGAGGCGACGGTGCGCTTGGCCAGACACATCGGACGTTCCGGAAGCAAGCGCCGCATCCAGCGGTGAATAGTAGCCGATCCTGGCCGCAGAAGGCATCTCCTCCGCCCGTTCACACCGGCGACAGATACACCCGGCTCGCCGCCGACCACATCACTATGCCCAAGGCGAGGATACACTGGTCGTCTGGCGGGCAACCTCATCTCGGCGACGCTGGCTTGCCCAGTGAATGGTCTAAGAATGGAAGTCTAATCAATAAACCACCTAGGGGATGGTTACACCCGGATGGCCAGGTGGCCGAAACTGGTGTTGGATATGGAGTGCGGGTAAGTGCCCATTACAAAATATGTTAGCGAATTTTGCAATAATTTTTCTGGAGTTTATTTAAAAATTGATTATAGTAAATATTGGATTTGTTTGTTAGTAAAAAAAATTTTACTCTTGAACGAGAATATTCGGAATTGGTAAATTCAAATGATTTTTATCCAAGGGCTTAAGCCAGGTTTGTCCAACATGTGTGCTGCTAGGTATTTGGATTTCTTTTTTAGAGCCATCTTATTTGTAGCGTTATCTCTTGCCTGAAACTACATTATATATATGGTAGACTATTTTATGAGTATTAAAACATTGCAATAAACTGTTTGAAACATATCACGTGTCTGTTTGTTAATATCGATTTACTTTGCTATTATTTTGAGCACAAATGATACAAGATAGAAATTTCAAAGCAAGATGACACATGCAGCAGTCAAAAATGGGATAAATCAGGAATTTTCAGTTATGCCTTTTAACTCGTAACATCTAGTGGAGAAAAAATTTATCCTAAGACTAAATGAAACATTAAAATGTCGGAAAGCACCCTGATCTTCAAAATACCCCATGATGGAATTCAAATAACAATAAAATATGTAAGAATGACTGACATAACTGCTTCAGTACTGAAATGGGTAGTGGAATAAATGTAAAATAAAGAAACTTGCACTTGAATGGGGTTATGCATTTGGGCAACATGGCCAAAAAAAGTCTCTCTGCATAATATGCTACTCAAAATAGAATAAATAAATACCCCCTCAAGCAGCTGCTTGCCACAGAGGTCTGACAGGAGCCTGTCAGTTTATATGCCATAGTAGAAGGTCTGAGAGGATGGCAGGACCTTAGCAGAAAAACAATACAAACAGCCATGCCTTACCCGGGGCTCGAACCCAGGTCCCTTAGATCACTAGCCAAGTTGCTAACTCCTTTCCTAACCTCATCATTACTAACAAAGTTGAAATACCTAATGCAGAAGATACTGTATAAACATATAGTATCAAAAGCATCAAGTTTCCTGTTATCTTGCTTACAAAGGGACAAAGTGTCACTTCCATAACTAACTCTAGAAAGGACCAAACTGACATTACATAGAGTCATCAAAAAGTCTCTGCGCACCTGATGAGGAATACCTGTACCATTACAATAAGTGTTGAAAGTGTGTCTAGTGTGTCACGAGACATTTAGGAACAGGTGATGGCATTAGTGGGAGAGATGCTGTCTCCTGCCTGCCAAGCAGTCAGTGATCCACATTGAGCCAAGCAGTTGGGCACTGTAGACATTCATTGTGGCAATGGTGTTATCTGTTGAGGAGCGTACATTCCTTGTGGAATGTGTTTCGGTGTGGTGGAGAATACACGCAAGACATTCAACAACAATTTGAGGCCCAGTTTCCGGAAACCAAGGCGCCCCATTGCAATGCAGTGTGGCAGTTGATTCAGAAATTCTGGAAAACTGTTTCCGTGTGTGACCCAGTGATGGCCACTGATGGCCCAGATCTGGTAGGCCATCAATACTGACAGAAGAGAAAACATTGAATATCGCAGACCGCATACTCCGAAGCCCAAAAAAGTCCATCAGGAGATTGTCACAGCAGGTTGGTGTTTCATGTAGCATGGCCCATATGGCTGTGAAAAAACGCCTAGGCCTACACCCTTACAAAATCGCATCCATGCATAAATTAAAACCTGTTGACAGTGGTTAGCAGAGTGCATACTGCAGGTGGTTTGTAGACTTTCCTGACTGTGAAGGAGAGGACATTTTGAATGTCACATTCTTAACAGATGAGGCATACTTCCATTTGTCAGAGTACATAAACAGTCAAAACTCGCACCTCTGGTCCTCACACAATACCCATGAGTTCCACAAGTCGCTACTGCATGATCAGAAGATTGGTATTTGGGTTGAAATTTCGCATAGGCACATAGTCAGACATATTTTTCTCTCTGACTGTCAACTCCCAATAATACTGTAACAATATTCTTTATCCTTTCTTTGTGCAATTGTCAGAAGATGAAATTAACCCATTTCTTCCCAAGTGTTGTGTACACGCAACACTTCATATTGCGTGTACGCAACATTTCATATTGCGTGTACGCAACACTGGGAAGAAATGGGTTAACAGGGCCTTCTTTCAGCAGGATGGTGCCATGGCCCACACATCACATATGTCTAAGGCACTCTTGCATGATGTGTTTGGGGACAGAATCATTTTGAAAAACATTTGGCCTCCAAGATCCCTGGATCTCTCCCTGCCCGATTTTTATCTCTGGGTTGCGATCAAAAACTCCGTGTATTCAGACAATCCCAGCACAATTGATGATTTGAAGACGGCCATCGCAGAATACATTCGGAATGTGGACCGTACTGTGCTGAACAACATCTTCAAGAACACAGTTCGGCATGTCACTAAATGTCTGGAGACGCATGGGACACACTTTCAACATTTATTGTAATTGTACAGGTACGAATCTCTCACTCCTTATCAGGTGCACAGTGACTTTTTGATCACCCTGTACAGTCAAATTTTAGTTTTCAGGTTTATACACCTATTTCTCCACACTCAATATAGATTCTTAAAAGTCCCAG
Organism: Ryuthela nishihirai; assembly: GCA_038380435.1. Taxonomy (NCBI): domain Eukaryota; kingdom Metazoa; phylum Arthropoda; class Arachnida; order Araneae; family Heptathelidae; genus Ryuthela; species Ryuthela nishihirai. The sequence continues at coordinate 37,833,382 of JAWZYU010000011.1, read as the reverse complement.
AAGCAATCCATATTCTTTTTCTCATGATCTACATCATAAGTATCTATTACATAGATCCCAAGATAATTAAACAGAGACACTTGCTCAAGGTGCAACCATTCAGTCCTGCCTGACCAATTTTCATCACTATAGTTTTCTCTATGTTTATCTCCAAAGCACTCTACTACCAGTCTCATAAACACTTGTAATGAAAGAGTTCATCTCATCAACATCATTTGCCAAAAGGGCTAAATCATCAGCATAATCTAAACCAGAAATTTTCAGATATCCTGACCATTTAAGACCAAAATCTTTCCCTTGCAGTGAATTCCACATAACAGAATTAAATAACCAAACAAAAGAGGAAAGGAGACAAAATGCATCCTTGTTTAACTCCACTAGCAATGCTAAACCAATCAGTATAAGCCTTACCAACTCTCATATACGACTCAGTGTTATTATAGAGAGCTTTCATTATGCTAACTAACTTGTGAGGTATTCCATACGATCTGACCATCAACCACAAATTATGATGGTCAACAGAGTCAAAAGCTTTTTTGAAATCTTCAAAACTAGTAACCATAGGTTTCTGAAACTTAACATTTCTCAAAAACTAAATGAAAAGAATGTGATCTACACATCCCCTACCACTTCTGAATCCACGTTGCTCATCACACAGTTGTGCATCAGCCATATTCTTAAATTTATTAAGCACTCATGCAAAGAACTTTACCTGGAACAGAAAGTAGGCTGATACACTTATAGTTATCACAAGAACTGATATCACTTTTTTTAAAATAGGGATAATAATTTATTATTAGAGTTGAAAAATTGGCAAAATCCTTAGGAATTACAAATTTATCAAAAAAGATATTCGAAATTTCAGTCAGCCATGTGCTAACAGAAGCATTTCCAGCTCTAAGCATTTCAGTAGTAATTTCCTCTAACTATGTGGATTTATGTAGTTTAAAAATAGCCAAAATAATTTCAGACAGGCTTGAAGACATTCTGAAGTTGTCCATGTGACAGACCAAAATAATATCAGATCAGATATAAGGCTAATATTAAAGCCAGTAATGCATCTATGATAATTACAAATAATGGGAGTAGAACTAACCACATTGTTCAGAACATCTCTGAAATACTCGTCCCATCTAGCCATAACAGAATCCTCGCTTTCAATAACCTTACCATATTTATCCTTCAGTCTCTGTATACCTGTCCATTTCTTCCCACACAAACCATTAACTCTCTGCTGTTATATTGTCAGCCAAGTTATCAAGCAAAAGATGCCTATCATCTGCAAACTGTTATCTTTTATACGTTTATTAAGCTCTTTGCAACATTTTCTGTTAGGACTAGTAGGGTATTGATTAAGTATATTCTTACAATTTTTTCTTTCCAAAATAAGCTCCAGTGCCTTATAACCCAAATAATTTTGCCTCATCTACCCAATTTTACCCAAAAGAATACAGTTAATCATACTCGCAATGCCAGTTGAACTTAATTAAATGAATATCTCCATTAATGTTGTGCAGTGTAATAAGATGTTCCTCAAATCGAAGTAACTGATATCTCTTTTCGAACTTGATCTCTACGCTAAACAATGATCAAAATTATAATTCGGTTAAGGCACAGTTTTACAAATCCAGGCTGTCATTAATCGAGTTTTCACTTTCCCCTCCACGCACCCACACATTTATTCTAATTTTAATTTGTTACAAAATCAAAATTATCCCCGACTGCAGCGCCCCACAATCTCGGACGCTTTTCGGAAGATCGCTTTTCAGAAATAAGTTGGATCACCCCATTTCGGGGTCGATCGTTCAAGTAGTCGCCGAACGACAGGGAAACTATCAATTTCTGCCACCGATGACGTCACACGTGTTCACCTTCCCGTTCATCCACCCGTTCTCCCTTGTTGAATTGTTTTACCTCTGAGCGGCACTTTTTTTGCACACAATGAGCTAAATCTCCAGGTCACAAGGACTCCGAGGGCGCAGAGAAGGTTGGGGGAGGGGACTCACTGGAACAGCTGTTAGAGACAGATGGTAGCTCCCAAGGCCATTTATCGTGTTCTTTAACGTGCACGGGGTATGGCTCTCCCGCACACAGTACCACGGCTTAACGCCCCATCCGATGGACGACAGCCTTTCCAAGCCCGTCGATGACCCCTACTGACCGTTGCGGGGAGTTTTGCGGAGATAAATCACAACGCTGGCCCAACTTAGACTCGAAGCTGTGAACTGCAGATTACGAGCCTGGTTTTTTCGCACGGAATTTCGCCTATTATTTAATGTGAAAGTTTTGTGCTATCCATTAATTAATTGGTTCATTATACTGACGTTAAGTGTGTAGTATACATAGAATTAGGACCGGACTTACGCATAAGCTAAATAAGCTACAGCTTAGGGCCTCAAAATATGCATTTAAAGTTTTACTGTGCCACATAAAAACATTTTTTAATATTTAAATTAATATGTTGTACAAACCCTTTCATCTTAGCTGTAGATGTATTTGTATAGTGTTTTTACTTCGTCATATTCATGTTTGTTTTTAATCATCCCTTCAATCAGAATAGTAAAATGTACATATTTCGACTTTGGAATTTTTGGGGGCCTTAAACTTGCCATAGCTTAGGGCATCTGATTTTTCTATACCTTAGAATAGGGGTTCTCAACGTGGGGTAAGCGGTAAAATTTTTTGGGGTACGCCGTGAGAGCATAAAAGTTGCTAGATCTAGTAACGAAGTCTCTAAGCTGTCACAGTTTGTCTAGAAACGAAGCTACGGGCCAAGTGGGAACCTGATTTTTAAACCAATCGTTGGGGGCACACGGGGGACGCTGTGTAAGAAATTTGGACCATGCGAACAATATAACGGAAGCCATAGGGCGGCAAAATCTGTATTAACGGAAATAAAAATCTCGATAGCTTACGCAGAAACTAAGCCATGGATATGAGAGAGCTCGTTGACGCCAACACCGGGCAAATTTCTTTCTGTTAAAAATTTGTGATAAGATGTCATGGGACTTACAAAATTTACCTGTAGTGCAGTGAAAATAAGAACGTACAGATTTAAAGTGACACCCGGGCAGCGCCGGGTACGTCCAGCTACTGTATGATAAAAATCGGCAGGCAATATATATATAGAAGTATACTGAATAATTAGAATTATACTTTTTTCTGACTAAACTGTTAGTCGGTACTTGGTAGGAAAAAACTGATTTTATTTCACAAATTGAAAGCATATCCTCCTCTGTCCTCCATTTCTACCTTTTCTGTCATCTTTGAACACTGGCATCTGGTAACCAAGCTCTTAATAGCGCGCTATTTGATTACACCTATTTGCCTTAAATAGGAACTCCGTGCTATATTAATTGAGAGATACATAAGAGGAAGGTGTTTTCCTTTCTACGGAATAAATAAATTATCCATGGCCGAGTGGTTAACGTGCTTGGCTACTAATCTAAGGGACCTGGGTCGTGATGTTTTTCTGCTGAGGTCCTGCCATCCTCACAGACCTACTATGGCATATAAACTGACAGGCTCCTGTGAGACTTCTGTGCAAGCAGCTGCTTGAGGGGGTATTTTTTTTTATTGTTTTAAATATATTTAGATAAAATGCGGTCAGTTTCACGGACTTCCCGCCTTTTTCACGGACTTACCGACTAATGCAGTTGAAGTAATTCCTGATATCGAAAATTGTGATTATATTCTAAGAGTGTAGAAGCTCGTTGCAATTTATCAAATTACTCTGTTAAACATGATTATGTTGCATATTTTATCATGATAGAAATGTGGGAAAATACATAGCAAAGAACTGTAACTCACAATTGTGAAAATATTTTGCTCTTCCAAAGGATATGAACGCGGTAGATAAGTAGTTGCAAAATATGTCGTCATATTTTTTGCGTAATGGGAAGTTTCATGCATAGGCCTTTATATGGCAATATTTTCAACTTCCTGATCCAGGTGTGCACATTTACTCATATTCTAGCTACAGCAGCCGTCCCGGAAGCACCATATCCTGGTTCTTGTGCACAGGAAGTTGCTCTTCACTCATGTCCGGGAAGTCGTTCTACCGTTGCTTTCTACTTGTTTCTCTTTTAAGTCTTCGGTCTGCTAACTTTTTATCTGGAGTTGGAATCACTGTTACCGCCATAACGAAATTTCCTTCAGATAAAAAATTTTCATCTTGTTTTAGCTAAGCCAAATGTTTCAGATAATGTATATTTCTGATCAGCGATTTAATTTTCGTTAGGCAATTTTAAATGATCTAGTCGTCTTGCAAGTTTTGAACGTGAACCTGATTTAAACACTGTAATGGAATTTTATGAGTTCTTGTGTATGAAATGCTCCCAGAATAGTACATAGAATTCTTGTGGCGCAGATAGTATAAGTTATAAAAAATTTACCCCTCATGCTTTCTACTGTCCTTCCCCCGTAAAAAAAGAGAAAAGGTGTAAAAGATTGCTTTACTACCTCTTCCTGTTTTTGAAGAGACAAAAGGACACAAAAATAAATCCATTGAAAGAAATCAGAAAAGTCCGTGTATTTACCTTTAAGTTGTTTTGTACTTCTTGTTTGGTTGCAGGATGATTTCTCCAGGAGCGGTCATTAGTCTTAAGTCTGTAGGGGACCATTTAGTGACATATAAAGGATTTTGTAGTCCAGAAATAACACTTTAAATTGTGCTAATATTTTATTTAGTAATCGAGATCCTTTTTAACAGCTGGTCATTTGGCGTTTGGAGTCCTGAGGTGCCGTCAAGGGTTTGCATTCCTGGAATCTATTTGTTGGAATGAAAAATAAAACTTGCAAGTCTCTTAGAGGGGATCATGACCCCCTCCTTATGACCTGACCGCCACTGGATTTCACCTGTATAATGTTGACTGTAACTGAAAGTTTTTTTTTTATCCTATGTCGCATGTGTATTAAGGGTTACGGAATGACCCACCCCATGCCGTCTCCCGCACACTACTCCCAACTCACCCCATAGTCTCTTGCGCCATAAATAATCATTCACTGAAAGTCGTCTGTCATTACTTCTTTCCTGCTAGCTGTTGAGAAAACGACCCCCATCAAACAAACGTCTGGAAATTTGAAGTCTACCATTTAGTGAAATCACTTGCCATTCAAGATTAAAGGGAACCGTTATCGACAACCAAGTGAGAAAGTGCTGTGGACACCTGGCAACGTGTTCTTCAGAAAATATCTTGGTTACAAACCTGTCATAAAAAATAAAATAAATAATAAATACCCCCTCAAGCAGCTGCTTGCCACAGAGGTCTGACAGGAGCTTGTCAGTTTATATGCCACAGTAGGACCATTCTCCACGTATCCAACTCCTCTCCGCATATGTAAATGATCCTGAGGAGTAATTGTAAAACATCTAGAATTTCAAATCTGTAGAAGTCCGTGGCCGAGTGGTAGCACTAAAAGACCTGCTTTCGATCCCGGGTAAGGCATTGATGTTTTTCTGCTGAAGTCCCGCTTTCCTCATTGATAGGCTCCTGTCAGACGTGTGTGGCAAGCAGCTGCTTGAGGGGTATTTTTTTCCCTTCAGAGTTCCCTTATTTTCAGCTTACTAAGGCTGCCGTATTTGTTCTGCAGTGTTTATCGCGTTCCATCCGATATTCTTTGTTTTTCCTCCTTTCGCAGCTGCTTTATGGCCTTATCTCTGAACTTTAATTACTAAGAGGGCGATTTCTGAATGGTACTCTGAGGCAAGCCCTGGGCTGCATCGCTTGTTTTGAACGAAAACTCAAAATGTGCATTTGTTTTATGAAGATGAAAATTAAAAAAAAAGAAATAGTGACGTATTAATAAGCAAAAAACACGGAAGTTTTTATAAGCCGGACACTGTGTTGCGTCAATCGGCCCACTGGTGACCCGTCAGTATCCCAATGGGATCCGCCTCTGACTGAAAGTCTGTGATGTAGGAATGTCGTGGACTAACTCAGATTAATATCCTCTCATCCCCCCCCCCCCCCCGAAGAGGACAGGGAAATTTAAGGGGGGTGTCTCAAAACGAATCGGTCAAATGAAAGACCGAAACTTGCGCAGGTTTATAATTTTCTTCGAAGAGGGTAAAGAAATTTTTAGAGAAAAATTCCTACGAAGTTGCCACTAAAAAGGAAAAAATGGAATTATATAAAAAAAAATGTAAATACCTATCTTTCTATTACATTGTCTCTTTTAAAAACGTTTCCACAACTTCTGATGAAAACTTAACAAGTCGAAACATGTTAAGTGATGGTGGTCAAAATATTATTGAGTGATCCGTGTAACAGAAAAGGACGTACTACTATAATAATGAATAATACCCCCTCAAGCAGCTGCTTGCCACAGAGGTCTGACAGGAGCCTGTCAGTTTATATGCCAAAGTAAAAGATCTGAGAGGATGGCAGGACCTCAGTAGAAAAACGACACATACATCCATGTCTTACCCGGGGCTCGAACCCAGGTCCCTTAGATCCGTAGCCAAGCGCGCCTATTATACAAGAAGTGATTAACATCCTGCATTCACCGATCGAAAAGTTATTTTGAATCAATCGATAATAAACAGCTCGGATTGTGATTAACTTTTTTAAAGAACTTAGGTATTTTATAATTTATTTATTTTTTTTATTCTTTGTCACCAAGAGCACCTACTTTCGGAAACATTCATTGATATATCACTCATAACATCGACCATATTTTTCCTCCCCCCATTTTTGGAGCCAATTTGATATACAACTTGTTACGTTCGGCCTCGTGTTCTGAAGATATAGCAGAAAATAATTTCATATTTCCCCTCTTTTAGAGGGGAAGAAAGCATGGGGGTTAGTTTTTTTATAGTCTATGACACTCCTCAAATCACAAGCTTTCATTTGATACCTAGTTTGTTACTTTTGTCATAACATTTTAATTTTTCTGATCTTTAGCTCGATTGTCAATTGTATTTCTTTATAAAATGAAGAGTATTTTAGTTTTTCTTTTATACTTAATTTTCAAAATTTAGCAACAGCGCTATTTATTTTTATCAGGAATCTGGACGAGCTTCTTGATTTGAGCTTGTTTATTTTCCTTGTTCTATATGTATTTTCTGTATTTCTTTGAATTTCGTCAGTCACTTTCTGGGATAGCAGAGCAGCAATTTTAATATTTCCTCTTTTTTTAAGGGGGAAGAAAGCATAGAGGATCAATGTTTTATAGCCTGTGACACTCCCAGCGTCCCAAGCTTTTATTTGACATAAATGATGTTCGAAAGATACGATGGAACAACTGTTTTGGTAAATCCACAAACCGACAAAGCACGAGCGAAGAGCAAAAGGAAGATGGGGAAAAATTTTAAAAATGCTTGCCTTCCTAAACGAGCTCGTAAAATAGTAAAAAATAAAACCAATAACATATCCATGGTGCAAACCAGTAGCTAAATTCGTTATTCCCTTCGAAGGTAGATAGGGTGCCGGCAATCTTGTTGAGTAGGAAAATCGGCGCCCTATCTTTGTTTGAAGTCAATGCGAATTCAGTGACTGATTGCCCATCGATATGTTTTAGATTTATTTTCTACTTTTTAGGGTGCATATAAGAAGATAGGCTTTTATCGTGAGAAAGAAAAAAAATATCTACCTTTAGAACTTTGATTTGACTCATAAACATAGACCACATTTTTCCTCCCCTTTTTTTAGAGTCGTGTTTGAGGTAGTCCATAGCATTGGAGACATTACGAACTTTAATTGGAGATATAACCACCTTTTGTTTCCCGCATCTAAATTTCCATCCGTATTTGAGGGGAGAGAAGAATGGTGGGGAGATTATGTGAGGACCGTTGTTGACTACTTCGAATTATGAATTTTCATATGGCACCTAACTGGCAACTGTTAGGCCTTCGCATTTGGAAAATTTAGTAGAAGAAAACTTTAATATTTCCCCGTTTTTTAGGGGGGGGAAGAAATCAAGGCAACATTCCTCACGTCACAAGGGCAAAATTCAGGTGAGATGTAAAAATCGGAATGTGATTTTTTTACTGTAAAATTACGGCGAGTGGGAAAAATTGAGGCAAGTTGGAAAAATTCGAATCCACTTGGTAAAATACAGGCTAGTTGTGAAAATTGAAATTGGTTTTATGAAATTAAGGAGAGTTGGCAAAATTCGAAGTGCCTTGGTAAAATTCAGTAAGATGTAAAAATTGGGATTTTTTCTGTAAAATTGTGGCAAGTTGACGAAATCTAGGGAAATTTACAAAATTCGAAGCCACTTGGTAAAATATAGGCGAATTATGAAAATTGGGATTGTTTTTGTGTAATTAAGGATAGTTGACAAATCGAGGGAAGTCGGAAAATTCGAAGTGACTTCGCGAATTCAGAGGAGATGTAAAAATCGTTTTTTTTTTTGTAAAATTACGGCGAGTTGGCCTTCTCTACGTCCCTGCGTACCGAAGATATGTCTGAGTAATCGTTCATATATTTTTCTCCTTTTTTAGTGGAGTGGGGAGTGGTTAGCACGCTTGGCTACTGATGTAAGGGACCTGGGTTCGAGCCCCGGATAAGGCATGGCTGTTTGTGTTGTTTTTCTGCTGAGGTCCTGCCATCCTCTCAGACCTTCTACTGTGGCATATAAACTGACAGGCTCCTGTCAGACCTCTGTGGCAAGCAGCTGCTTGAGGGGGTATTTTATTTATGACACTCCCATATCACAAGTTTTCATTTGACGTATTGCCCTTTACTTTCGGCCCTTGCGTTCCGAATATATAGTGGAACAATGGTTTTCATATTTCTCCTTTTCGTAGATGGGAAGAAAGCATGGGGGATTAATTTTTAATAGCCTATGACACACTCTGAGTGAAAACTTTTATTTGACACATAAATCATTAAGTTTGTCCGTCGCATTCGAAAGATATGGTGGAGCAACTGTTTCGACAAATCCAGGAACCGACAAAAGGCGAGCGAAAAGCAATAGAAAATTAGGTGAAAACTTTCCGAATTTTCGCAGTACAAATTCCGATATTAAGTTTGTCCATCGCGATTCGAAGAAACTTCCGAATTTGCGCAGTACAAATTCCGATATATCGTGCATATATCCAAGATTTCGTGTTCAATACACTCATCAATAAATTTCCAAGTCGTTCTTGTAGCATTGTCGATATTAGATAATTTTTACCTATCTTCCTATTGCTTTCTCTTGTCATTTGTCGGTTTGTCAAAACAGTTGTCATATCTTTCGAACACGATGGAGAAAATAATTTATTTGTCAAATAAAAGCTTCTAATGCCGGAGTGTCATCTAATATATAAAGAAGGAAATTTGTTTGTAAGAGGCACCAAACTCTGCAAGACCTAGCAACAAAGAAATAGTGACGTATTAATAAGCAAAAAACGCGTAAGTTTTTCCAAGCCAAGAAGATCTTTTTAATTGTGTAATCATTTTTATATTTCCCTTTTTATGAGGGAAGAAATTATAGGGAGGGCATCAATTTTCTATAGCATATGAGACTCCCCATATCACAAATTTTCAGTTGATGTATGTTTGTTACCTTTGGCATGCATTTTGGAGATATAGTGGAACAATCATTTTCATATTTCCTCTTTTTTAGGGGGAAAGAGCATGGAGGTAGCATCGATTAGTAATATGTAGATGAATGATAGCTACATTTAAGTTAGTAGTCATTCATCGTTTACGATTAAGTTTAGTTTGGTTAATATAAAAAATATGCATGCGGCAAACTTTGATCGTGATGGCCGTAACCTTCCACTTCCCGTGCGGGCAAAGCGAGAAAGCCGACTGCCGTAGTCACTAAACGCTGATCGTCGCTGGGAACGGGGAGGCCAATTTTGGATTCATTTATACTTAGCTATACAGTTAACTACACACGTAGCAGAATGTGATGATAGGAAAAATCTTTCATATAGAAGGCAAATATTTCGCAAACAATATATTATATGATTACAAAAATCTGTAATTCATTGATTATTAAATGCCACTGTTCAGAAATTTCTGACTTCTATACAAAGTGCCAATTTTTATAATTTTCGGGCGAGACCAAATTAAGTTTGACATGTTTTTTTTAAACCATATTATTTTATAGGCAGAATTATTTAAGTGATAAGGCACTTGAGCTTATTTCAGAAAGAAGGAACTCCAGGAATGTCCTTAATCAGTACCCTACTAGTCCTAATAGAAAGAATTACAGAGAGCTTAATAAACGTGTAAAAGGATCAGTTAGCTGCTGATAAGAATCTTTGGCTTGATGGTTTGGCTGACAAAGCTGAGGAAGCAGTTAGGCAGCACAACAGCAGAGAGCTGTACCAGACAATGTTTTATGTGGTAGAAAACGGACAGGCATACAAGGATTGAAGGATAAACAAGGTAAGGTTATAGAAGGTGAGGATTCTGTCATGGCTAGGTGGGCTGAGCATTTCAGTGATGTTCTAAACAATGTGGTTAGTTCTACTCCCATTGTTTGTAATGATGATAGATGCATTGGCAGCTTTAATGTTGGCCCTATAACACAATCTGAAGTTATTTTGGCTAACTCTAAACTTAAACTTCATAAATCCCCAGGGGTAGATGAAATTACTACAGAAATGCTCAGTGCTGGGAATGTTTCGGTTACCACTTGGATGACTGAAATTCTGAATAACTTTTATGATAAAGGCATGGTTCCTAAGGATTTTACCAGAGCTATTATTATCCCTATTTTCAAAAAAGGTGATCGCAGTTCTTGTGATAACTATATGGGTATCAGTCTACTCTCTGTTCCAGGTAAAGTTCTTTCCATGATTGTGCTTAATAGAATTAAGAATCTGGTTGACAGTCAATTGCGTGATGAGCAATGTGGATTCAGAAGTGGTAGGGGATGTGTGGATCAGATATTTTCACTCAGGCAGATTCTTGAGAAATGTTTAGAGTTTCAGAAACCTTTGGTTGCTAGCTTTGTTGATTTCAAAAAGGCTTTCGACTCTGTTGATCGTCAAAATTTGTGGTTGATTGTGAGATCATATGGTATATCAGACAAGTTAGTTAACTTAATGAAAGCGCTCTATAATAACACTGAGTCGTGTGTGAGGGTTGGTAAGTCTTGTAGCAATTGGTTTAGCATTACGTCTGGTGTTCGACAAGGGTGCATTTTGTCTCCTTTTCTCTTTAGTTTGGTTGTTGACTATGTTATGCGAAATTCACTTCAAGGGAAAGATTTTGGCCTTAAATGGGCTGAAGATACGAAAATTTCTGATTTAGATTATGCTGATGATTTAGCCCTTTTGGCAAATGATGTTGATGAGATGAACTCTTTCATTTGAGCTGTTGATGAGACTGGTAGTAGAGTAGGTTTGGTTATAAACAGAGAGAAAACTAAAGTGATGAAAATTGGTCAGGCAGGTTGTGATTCAGTTCATCTGAATGGTTGCAGTCTTGAGCAGGTGTCACAGTTTAATTACCTTGGGAACTATGTAACTGATACTGGTGATGTGCGGCATGAGATTAACAGACGAATAGGGATTGCTGCCGGGACTTTAAGAATCTATGGAGATTGTGGAGAAATAGGCGTATACACCTAAAGACTAAAATTAGACTGTATAATAGTTTGGTTCTTTCCAGGGTTAGTTATGGTAGTGAAACTTGGACGCTGTGTAAACAAGATAACAGGAAATTAGATGCTTACGCAGTATCTTGGGTATTAGGTGGTTTAACTTTGTAACTAATGATGAGGTTAGGCAAAGAAGTGTGCAACCTCCTTTAAGCAGCATATTGTGCAGAGAGAGACTCCGCTGGTTTGGCCATGTTGCCCGTATGGAAAATTATAGATTGGCGAATAGGGTTATGAACAGTGTTCCTAGAGGCCTCAGAAGGAGGGGGAGACCTAGGATGCGGTGGGCAGACAATGTCAAACCAGGACCTTGTTAGAATTGGTGTGCAGTGGCCGGATGCAGCAGATGTAGCTCAGGACAGATATGCTTGGAGAATTAAACTGCGTGGTCTGGTTGGACCTCCGTAGCCCATGGCTGCTTGAGGATGATGATTTTATAAAGTGCTTATTCCATCACTTTATTGCCTTAAAGAAAGCTGCGGTGAATAGTTATTACTTACTAGCGATTAAGTTAGGTCTTGATAATATTTTAAGACACTCGTACGTTTTCAAGGGAGGACCCGCAATACAACGACCACTTGCCGCCTTGCCAGCGAATCCAAAATTTGCCTCCCCGTTCCCAGCGACGATCGGCGTTTAGCGACTACGGTAGTCGGCGATCTCGGTATGACCGCACGGGAAGTGTAAGGTTACGGCCGTCACAATCGAAGTTTGCCGCATGCATATTTTATGATATTAACCAAACTAAACTCAATCGTAAACGATGAATGACTACTAACTAAAATGTAGCCATTATTCATCTACATATTACTAATCGATATATCACATAAATTAACATTAAAATACAGAAACAAAAGTCAGAAGTATATATTATAGAACGCTGTAAGCACGTTCTCGGTCAAATTCAACCAACTTTTTTTAATTTAATTGGATCAGCCTGGAATTTAAACACTGTGCAATTGTTCCTAGAGTTGTTTAGACAAGTTGCAGCTGAATATCTTCCGAAAATAATTGTTTTTTGTATACTAAGGATTCGAAAAACTGCGGCGTACACGGCGGCTGCATTGACTATAACACGAAGTCACGTCACCAGTTGGCATAAGAATGGCGGATAGGTCGCCCTGGTTGGCCTGGTATATAGGGGCTCTTATATGTAGTCCGTTTTCTGTGACGTATTGTACGGCCTTCTCTTGTAGGAGGTGTTGGTCAAGAGCACGAGAGTCCGTGGATATTGAAGTAGTTGTAATTAAGCACGAGCAGAACGAGATTCTATGTTGAAATGAAAGCTTCAGAAATTAAGATTTCGTATCGGAAATTAAAATCATTAACTTTATTTGAAAAATATGTAAAAGTTAATATACGTAATACAATGTTTTTCAATAATAATTTTTTCGTAGTATCTACATATTTTTTGAGCATCTCAGAACAAATTTTATTTTTTATTGTTTTTTTTTTCTATAAAGTTACATATGCCTAGCAAACTATATCTGAGGGACTCTGGTGGGTATGAAATGATTTGAAAAATTCGATTATCTGAGCGAGGCAATTCCGTTTTTTGGTTTAGAAACTTCTGACGTGAGGATGTTCATACGGTACCTTGAAATATGCCTATTTCTTTCCTTCCGTGCCTCATGGTTCTGTAGTAAGTGGATGCACGTGCCAGCAGTGTGCCACTTTTTCTGATGTAGTAGACAACAGACTTATCTGGCAAAAGTAGGAGAAATCTGTATACACCAGATTTTTGAAATAAATTAAGTTTGTCTCTTCCACTTTTAATAATTTTCTTCATTTTTTTTAGCTGGGCTGAAAACAATTTTGATTTTTTGGGCTCTGAGTGATTTGCATAGGACAGAAACATAAGATATAGGTCTGGAAAAGGTTGTATGTTTGGAGTCTGTGATTGGGAGGAGAGCCAAATCTCTTCTGTTGTCATTTCTATATTTATTGGTTAGCTTTTCTATTCTTGGTTTGGAAGCCATGGGATGCAGGAATGGATGTTTTGAATTTTTTATTTTAAGCAAGTGTTCATTCGATGATACGGTGAAAGCCCTGTGGATGAGGAACGGAAGGCTGCAATTTTGTACCTATGATGGAGGGGACGTAGGTAGGCCTTTGGTATACTGACATTGTCAAGGCTCCTGCGGCATCTTTTTGGATAAAACATCTAAATAGGGGATGGCACTGCTATTTTCCCCCTCATTCATAAAACGTAAACTTTTGAGTTTTCTCCTAAAAGCTTTTAACATGCAAATAGTTTAGTGGTACATTTAAAATTTTTACTGCTTAATGACACAGAATTTTAAGTTACTCTGGCCAAGAAGATCTTTTTAATTGTGTAATCATTTTTATATTTCCCTTTTTTATGAGGAAAGAAATTATAGGGAGGGCATCAATTTTCTATAGCATATGAGACTCCCCATATCACAAATTTTCAGTTGATGTATGTTTGTTACTTTTGGCATGCATTTTGGAGATATAGTGGAACAATCATTTTCATATTTCCTCTTTTTTAAGGGGAAAGAGCATGGAGGGTCAATTTTTTATAGCCTATGACACCCTACGTCAGAAGATTTCATTTGACACACAAATCATTAAGTTTGTCTGTCACTTTTAAAAGATATGGGGGGAACAACTGTTTTGATGGCAAAAATCACCCACGAGATGTAACAGACACTGATAATGTTATTAATATTCTTATAACTGTAATTATGTCTAGGAATGTTGTCTGAAGATCGTTTTCCAATATATACTGAATAATACATTGAGGTCCAATTGCCTTTTCTGATTTTCAAATACAGCTTTAAAGATTTAATTTCTTCAAATAAATCAATTCCATTGATATCTGATTCATTTGCTGTTCATTAGAAAGTTCTAATTGGAAATCTTTAGACCATTTTGACAATGAATTTTTCAGATGCATCAATGGTGTGGTACTTCAGTTTCAAAATTGTAGCATAAATGCAATATTCGTTTAAAAGTTTGCAAATTTCAGATTTTTCCTCTGTTAAAAGGCACAATTGAAAGTTTTGTATGATTCAGAAAGTGCTAATCATAATATTTCATCAGTCCAACCCAAAAAGAATTTTTAAATTTCCTCTAAAAAATTAACTATTATTTCTTTAAAAAAAAGTGTCGAATACAGCAGTCATGCATATATAATACTTGGGGGGGGGGCAAGTATTGTGTATGCGTAGCCGAGTGGTTAGTGCACTTGGCTACTGATCTAAGGGACCTGGGTTCGATCCCTGAGTAGTAAGGCATGGATGTTTGTGTTGTTTTTCTGCTGAGGTCCTGCCTTTCTCACAGACCTTCTACTATGGCATGTAAACTGACAGGCTCCTGTCAGACTTCTGTGGCAAGTAGCTGCTTGAGGGGATATTTATTTATTTTTATATATTATTCATCAGAGATGGCCTAATATTAAAATTTTTAAAGAAAGTTTTTAAACAACACTAAAATGAAGGGAAAACTTATATATTAGAGCAGCGTTCCAGCTCGATCTTGCCTCCCCCTTATTTATAGATCCGGGCCCTGCTTCATACCATAATCAACTAAAGATGTGCAAAAACAAAATGGAAAAAAAATGAAATTTGTTATTGATAATTAATGTAAAAAAAGTTTTGCTGCATTAATAAATGAAAATAAATAATATATAACAAAAGGAAATGTAAGAAAAAAAATTATATTTTGTGAAGAGAAAAACATTTGTATTTGGTACACTTGTTATTTTTCAACATAAATTAATTTTTGAAATCAGTTTTTCCAGGTAGATAGGGATAATTGATTTCCCTTCCTCCTCCTCCTCTGCTGACAACCATGCCCTCAACACAAACTATAAAACAACACAAACTACTCCTGTCCACAAGAAAAACAGGAGTGTATAAGAAAGGAGCCGTCCCATGGCTGAGTGGTTAGCACGCTTGGCTACTGATCTAAGGGACCTGAGTTCGAGCCCCGGGTAAGGCATGGATGTGTGTGTTGTTTTTCTGCTGAGGTCCTGCCATCCTCACGACCTTCTACTATGGCATATAAACTGACAGGCTCCTGTCAGACCTCTGTGGCAAGCAGCTGCTTGAGGGGGTATTTATTTTTTTTTATTTATTATAAGAAAGGGAACAGATCTAAGTCCCTCTTAATGGGAAATTCTGGAATTCCCCCTAAATATGGCGATGGGGGGAAACTGGATCCTCCCTTTTCATGATCTTTAACCAGAAAATGAGCTAACCCAAATTGACCAAAACAGATTAAGGTTTCTTCATCTTCCTGTCCCAGAGAATGAAATCTTTTTTTTTTTTGAGACATGGGTGTGCCCAGGCATACCCTGTTTTGTAAATGTATGCAAAATATCATTTTAGCCATTTCTGCCTGTCTGAGCATTTTAGTAATTGGGAAACCCTACTCAAGTCTTATTCTTTGACCATGTTCATTATACCCTGTGCATGTTATCAAACACATTGGATAGCCTTAATGGAAGACTTCCATCTATTTCCTAAGAGCTGTTGAGTGGATCTCCTTTCCTAAACCCTGGGATCCTTTGTGACCTGCCCATTTAGCTCATTGTGTGCAAAAAAAGTACTGCTCAGAGATAAAATAACCCAACCCTCTCTCTAATCTTTGCTTTTGAACTCATTTTTGCCTCTCCTTGTTTAATTGTATATTTATTTCTTTTTCAAAACTGCCATTTTCAACCACAAATCTGCTTGTATATGGCAGGATATTATATATTAATGGATAGACTAATGATTCTTAAAAATGAAGTTTTTCCAGAAGAGGATATTAATCCCTTATCTCCGACCCTCATGGCTGTGCCACTGGCCCAAATTAAAGTGTTTGTTTACTTTATTTGCCAGATTGATTGTACAAATGAAAGAGATTGCCAGCTGTGACTCTGTCAGAAGCAAAGGTCTATGATCACTTTGTATTAGTGGTAAGTGTGGACATTCACACAAAGATGAAATATCAGTATCAGTACAGCAAAAGAGCTGGATCATCCAAATCAGCATGATGTGCAGTGATATAATTTCACAATGGTGTAAATCTTGCAGAGGTTTGTAAGAGAATGCAAGCCACTTAATGGGAGCATTGCCTTCATGTGCAATCTTGTTTCAGTAGTGTAAGCAGTTCAAGGATGGATGCCAGCTCACCATTGAGCCACAGCCAGGACAAATACTACACACAACCCATACCATAGAAGTGACTTTGTGTCAGTTTCAGTTGAATTTTCCCAAATTTTCTGACAATTTGTTCCTCTACTCGTGTGAATTTCTCATCTTTGGATCCTTCAGAAAGGATCTTAACGAAAGATATTACATGTAGGATAGAGAGATTGAGAGAGGTGTTGAAGAATGGTAATGCAACAGCCTTCATTGTTCTACATTAAGAGTGTGCAGCTGCTGGTGGGTGACACACTGTGACCAATTTCAAATGCAGGAGGGTTTGTGTGGTGTGCTGCATTGCACTGCCCAATAAACATATACTGTTTCATTTGAAGTTTTTTATACCTTACTTTGATATTCATAAAATTTAATACAGTATTCTGCAAATGTAAAATTAGTTCCAAATATTAAGTTACACTTGATGCCAAATATTTATCAATTTTAGTGATAGAACAACCTCTTGGAATTTTCAATGGAAACTTACTTTCTGTGATAAAGGTAAAAAATTGTATTTTGTACATTACTGGTAAATTAAACAATAAAATGCCTTACAGATTTTCCACTTGATCTGATCAACTATTTTTGGGTATGTAAATATATGACTGTCATTGATGTAAATATTAATGTAAATTATACAGTCATCCCCCATTTCACGAGCACACTTAGTACCAAAATTTCTACTTGTAGGTGAAAAGCAACATTGAATTCCCATTAAAATACATGTAAAAGCCCCAGATTTGTTTCATGTGCTTATACGTGATTGGCATAACTGGTTTAGTTTGGGTACTCTTCTGATGCATTTTAATAATTTTGGAACCATAAATTACTAAGCATATGTTAAATAAGTTAAATTTACCAACCCTTCTTTTTTTTTAAACAATCTGTTTAACTTTATTATGGAGCAGTTTCTTGGATGAAGTGGAGAAGTAAAATTTTGATTATCTCTGTAGTACATATGCAGAATAAATATGACACGATTTAATAAGAATTTCTTATCAAAAATTATCATGTTAATAAATCTTGTTTGTAACAAATCAAGAAGTAGGCATCAGTTGGATAGTGGTTGTTGATGGTAGCTGCCAATTGTTAGTGTTTTGTGAGGAGGTGCCTACACATTCACCCAAAGATACATTAACTTCCATATCTTTAGTAAAACGTTTTGGTATAGAAAGTTGAGGCTCAAAAGTTATCAAAGAAATTTTTCAAATGTGTTTTTTGCAGCCTGTTTTTCATTTTGTAAAGTTCATGGTAATGGCAAGGGAAGCATTTAGGTTACACTTGAAAGCAAAACTTCTTTCTCAGTTTCAATCATTTTCATTCAAATTACCACTTTGCAATATTTGAAATGCACACTTTTTTGGTGTCTAATATTCTTATGATGTACTGAAGATCAAGGATGAGTGAGACAGTATGAAAGAAATATGTTTCAACAGGCTCAGAGATAAGCTACTTGCTTGGAGCTCATATTAATGGGGATAGTTCACTCTTAATGGGGAGAGTTCACGTTAACTTCAGAGTATATCTTCCTTATTTTTCAACATATTTAATGAATATTATCTCTTCAATTTAAAGAGAGTTCACTCTGACAAAACTGGTTATGTTTATGAATCATTTTATCAAATACTTATAAGAAAAGTGCTTGTTTAATAAGGGATGTGAGTGTATTTCATATTCCTTTTTTTATATGTGCTACAAAAAATGAACTTTTTTTTCTTTAGTATATTGGCTGTTTGGAAGTAAACACCTCCATGAAAAGTTTAGATTTTGACACAAGATCTCAAGTTGCAAAGTAAGTGTCAAATTGAAATGCTTTTAACCTGCATGGAAATGCATTTAGCTAAAATATTGACTGTAAAAGAAAAAACTTTTTGCCTTTGCTTATTGCCATGCTTAAAAAACGTTTTTTTTTTTTGCAATAATTCATCATTGAAAGGCCATTATAATATGAACTTATATTGACTGCACAAAGGTTTTTAATTGTCCTAAAACAGCAGAGTTTCTGAAAATGAATTTAAAAAGAAAAATATCCCCTCAAGCAAATGCTTGCCACAAAGGTCTGAGAGGAGCCTGTCATTTTTCACGTTAGGGCACTTGGGTTACTTACATTCACATTCTAAGAATACATATAAAAATTATATCAATACATATATATGCACATAAATAGATGGGATTAAGGAGGTGCCAAACTTGACAGGCATGAAGGGGAAGTCAATGGTTTGGTGGGAAGGCCAAAACTGAAAGCTTAGGCAATTGTGAAGGTTAATGGCCTTTTTATCCAATTCTCTATCATATACCCAAATTACAGCACCTGCATTTTTCTTCTCCAAGTGTTTAAGCAGATCACAGGGAACTATATATATGGCATGTAATATATCTGGGATTTTTGCTCTATTGTAATTGTCCTGTTTTCCTACTTTGTGAATGGAGGCTCACCCTATCTTTTCCACTGCAGCTCTTATCTGGTTATCACAAAACCCTTTTCTTGGAGCACCAATTGCAAGGAAGATGGTCAGAACCATCCTCACAATTGACCAGCAATAAGAGAAACTACGACAGCTGTTGCCCTAAAATTTTCAGAATGCACATTGAGCAGAGGAGGAGAGTCACTGAAGTGCTTTATTCGTTAATAATTAAAGTACATCTTATGTTTGTCTGTTTAACACACATTTCTAAGCATATTTTATAAAAGAAAAATCTGAAATGTATCAACACAAAACAGTGAAAATAATGAAATTATTTTTTTTCATTATTTATTATGTTTTATTGTTATAAATATTTTGAAATTCTGTTAATATTATTCATATTATTATTCAAAAATCATTTCGTTTCTCATTATTTCATTATGTTACATGTAAATTTTTCCAACACTGGTTGAAACCAAATATATGAGAAAAATCTGTTGTTTTTTTACTTGGGAAAGTAACACTTATAAGTAGTCATGAGTCTTTAGCAGATAAGCAAAGAGGTGTTTGTTTACATAGGTCTCAAGTTAGGTGAAATGGAGTATATATATATAGACAATTGTGAGTGACTGACTACTACTCTAACTATGATGCAGAAGTGGTGGGATGGGGGTTGACTTAGCTGGTTGCATGCCAGGCTCATAATCTGCAGTTCCTGGGTTTAAATCCCAACTGTATCAGTATTGAGATTTATCTCTATTAATTGTTCTGCCCTCAGTGAGAAAGGGGACATCAATGGGCTTGGAAAGGCCACCATCTATTAGATGGGATGTTAAGCCATGGCACCTTGTGCAAAAGAGCTATATCATGTTCATGTTAAAGAATGAGCTGGATAACCTTGACAGGAAGTTTCCATCTGTCTCCTAACAGTTGTCCAGTTGGTCCCCTCTCCCAACTTCCTTTTGAGCCTTTAGGGGTCCTTGTGACTGGGCAATTTAATAATTGTGTGCAAAAAATGCCACTTAGAAGAGGCAAAACAGCTTAAAGCAGAAGTGATAGAGCTCTGAAAATTTGCACCCAGGGGTAATTCAGGTTGTAGCTATAAAGAAAATTCCGAAATCTGACCTCTGACTCCAAGTCTTACCTTTAAGAATGCTGAACTTTCATTTTCAAATAGAGGTCGTGTAGAGGTCAAACCTTGATCTACAAGTGCTAGAAACATGAAAATTGTTGCCTGGCAGTGTTTTGGTTCATATATTTTAGAAATGTTACAGAATTTTGAATCTGGTGGGTTCTTCAAGGCTAAATTTCAATCTGCAGTGCTAGAGAGCTAGAAAGAGTTTTGGTAGGCAAGTGAAGAAAGGGTTCAATAGTACCCTTTCTTCACTTGCCTACTGAAGACATGGTCTAATAGACCATGAAATGTGTCTAGGACCATAGCAGAGCAGATACATTTAGCAGCAAAATGGTAATGCATAAATTTTTTTTACTAAATATCTTAAAATGCTACAATAAGCATTAATTTCAGTAAAAATGAAAATATATAATATATTGTAATATTTACTTGGTGGCTGCATAAGCTCTAATAACTAGCCACTAGTCTGGTAAAAATTGGCAGCACAGGTTAGGAATTTGGGTGAGGTAAGGTAATAGGGCAGGTAAATGGACCTTGGAAACAGACCACATCTCATCAGACCACATCAAAGACAGTGTCTGTGACACTCTGTCTTTGATGAGAAAAGGAACATCTATTGGCTAGGGAAAGAACATATCTATATACGTGTAATAAAATTTTCATATATATATTGTGGCTTATGTCAGGGACGTACTCCAGGATTCAAGAATTTAGCTTAGGGTAGGTCTGAGAATAAAACTTGAGTAGGGTTTCCCAATTACTAAAATAATCCACCATACAGGAAAGATTAAAGTGATATTTTATATGTAATAAAATTTTATAGTTGTTTTTCAAATATATTTTCAGTATCAGACATATATTATGGCACTAAAATAAAATTATATAAAAACAATGGTTTTGAATTTCAAAGCAGGTACACAAGTTTTAGATTTTGCATAAGATAGGGTTGCCAGAAGTTGAAAATATGAAAAAAGAACTTTTCCCAAAAATTCCTTTAAAAAAAGGGGCAAAAAAAAAAAGACAGACATGATTTTTGATAGGTGTATAAAAAATATGATTTTTATATTTTATATTATCAGCATAGGACCACTGAAGGATATGCAAAGAACGTGAATATCTGCTCATGCTAGTCATTGTTGCAATGTTGAATGCCCTCTAGAAGGAAGGAAAGCTGCATCCACGTGACCTTGAAGTTACAGAAGTAAAGAAAGAAGGCGGCCTTGTTTTGTATTAATTATAATTCACATTTTAATAACAACAGATATGATGTTCTTTGTTGGAAGGGTTGAAATAAATAAATCATATACTTTTAATATTTCATCTGTTGTGAAGTTACGTGTGAAGTCTGGCTGTCTCTTGTCCTGCAGTGTTGTCATTCCTTGATGTTGTTTCTGAGGTTACCAGCATGTTGATTGAGTTGCCATATGTCATATTTCATAAATATTTTTGATTGAAGAAAGAGAACAAAAGAGAACATTTTGATGCAAAAAAAAGATCTGAGCAAAAAGAAAGAGAACATGTTCTCTTTGAAAGATATGGCTTTAAAATACTCTGGCAACCCTAACATAAGACAACTAGATTTTCGAGGGTTTCCGGATACCCTGGGTACATTCCTGGCTTATGTTATATGAGTTCCTTTATGTTCAAAAGGGACTGCATTACAAATTTTTTCACTTGCCATATATATACAAAATCTTCATGCAGGCATGAATTATGGAGGTCCTAGCATATATATATTAATTTATTCATTTATTATATAATTTCTCATATAAACATAAATGACAATCATAGCATTACCTATTTACTTTTTAACATCAATATATCAATAAATATTTTGTGGAAAAAATTTTGCCAACGTATGGGAATTGAACCTGCATCTCTCCAGAAACATGCCAGAGTATTCTACCATTAAACTAAAGCCAGCTCATCTTTTTTCCACTAATTTAAGACTTTAAACTCTTCACCGATGATTTTTGCACCTACCACTGGCACCATATATAACCTCGGGTGGCAACTATTTTTTTTATATTGCACTAAGTATTTTATATTGTGTGGTAGCTAGGTAATCACTGGAAGGAGAACTATGCATCAATCCCCTGTGATGATGCAGAGAACCAGCCAGGCCTGTTTCTTTTTATATTATAATTTTGGATCTGGTGTGTTCTTTGAGGCTAATCCTGTGAAAGTAAATGGAAAGGGGGAGGGGCTGCCAGATTAGTGTGGCCTACTGATCTGGAAGACTATGGCTGCTTTTCTTTTCTTTTTCTACTCTGCTGAGGAGAGGTCAACCACACAGGGTCCTGGTGCTGACCATATAAACCTACTAGACTGTAATAAGGCTGAGCTTGATTATGGATCCTGAATTCTGAACTTGTTGCACTGGTGGACTTCTCTGGAGGGAAAATCTTCTGCAGTGTTTTCTGTTTGTGAGTTGACAGTCCCAAGTGAATAGATTTACAGGATTTTTTAGCTGGTGGATAATCCTAGGCAGAGGTCATCACAGGCACCTGAACTCTTGCTTCTAGGCGGCATCAAATTCTACATTGGAGGAAGTCTTCCAATGTAGATGGCTTCAGCCTTTAGTAGTGGGGGAATGAGGCTTTCCCCCATGTCTGCGATTAGGGGCTGTTTGCTATTGTCAGCATTCTATCTTTCAATAAATATTTCTTTAAACATCCCACTAACCATTTTCTCTCCTAAGTAGTTCAAATGTGAGGATTCTGCACAGATATCTTCACACAAGAATTCCACCATTAAAATATATTTTCAGTTTGCAAGAGATCAGATGGACATATTAAGGTCAGATTCTTAAAAAAAATCTTAAATTTCTCTTTTCGTGGAGGGAAGATAATTAGCATCTCCAAGATGTAGGTCTGTTCTCAGCAGACACACTAGTGATGCTCTTCTAGGATATGAGTGCATTAATGAAAGGTTTCTTACAGCAAAATTTCAGAAAAGCATTAAAGATTTGAATGTTATCTGTTGTTGCACCCCTCACTGAGGATTAAAATAATTTAATGCACAATTACTGTTTAACAGAATGTGAGCTCAAAAAGCTGCTTATCTCATGATACACTGAGATTATAGCATATAGCCTAGGTATGAGTTGTTGCACATGGCATGACTTAAGGTAACTAAATTATCAAAATATTGAATTACTCCAAAAATTTTCACATAGCTTTCCACTCTGCATTCTGTGTTAAGCCAAAATATTCAAATTTAAAACTTATCAAACCACTGAGGATGCCAATGAGGATGAGAAGTATAGGTTTTATGGTCAACTACAGGATATTTTGAATTCTGTCAGGAAAGGAGATATTACCCTTGTTCTAGGTGACTTCAATGCCAAAGTTGGTACTAACTCTGACTTTTGGGGAGGGGTGATAGGCCCATTTGGTATTGGTAGTTGCAATGGCAATGGGCAACATCTCGTACAGGTAAGTAAACTTAATGGTTTCAGAATAACTAACACATATTACAAACATCGCGACATACATAAATACACTTAGGTTTCACCTGATGGGCTTCATAGGAATATGATTGATTATATATTAATTAAGAGCAAATGGGCTAGTTCTGTTAGAAATACCAGGGCATATAGGGGAGCTGAAATTGGATCTGACCATTACCTTGTTAAAATTGTCTTGCAACTTAAATTTAAGAAGTGTGTTAAGGTTAAAAAATTTACCTTTAATATTGAAGCTCTGAAAGACCCAATTATAGCTAAAGGCTTACCATGATAGGTTATTTAGTCATTATGACAGTCATAGTTTCATTATGACAGTCATTGTCATCAGACATAGTTTGCTTACTACTGAAGTTGAGGAAGAATGGGACCATTTTAAACAGGCTTTTTTGGAAACTAACAGTACTCTTTTAGGAAAAAAAGGAGCAGAGGAGGCAGAATTATTTGAGTGATAAGGCACTTGAGCTTATTTCAGAAAGAAACAACTGCAGGAATATCCTTAATCAATACCCTACTAGTCCTAATAGAAAGCATTACAGAGAGCTTAATAAATGTGTAAAGGATCAGTTAGCTGCTGATAAGAATCTTTGGCTTGTTGGCTTGGCTGCAATAGCCGAGGAAGCAGTTAGACAGCACAACAGTAGAAAGCTGTAGCAGATAGTTAATGTTTTGTGTGGTAGAAAATGGACAATATACAGGGATTAAAGGATAAACAAGGTAAGGTTATAGAAGGTGAGGATTCTGTCATGGCTAGGTGGACTGAGCATTTGTGACATTTTCAATAATGTGGTTAGTTGTACTCCCATTGTTTGTAATGATGATAGATGCATTACTGGCTTTAATGTTGGCCCTTTAACACAGTCTGAAGTTTTTTGAATGTTTATAAACTTAAGTTTCATAAATCCCCAGGGGTAGATGACATTACTATGGTAATGCATAGTGCTGGAAATGTTTCGGTTCCCACATGAATGACTGAAATTTTGAATATCTTTTATGATGAAGGGATGGTTCCTAAGGATTTTACCAGAGCTATTATCATCCCTATTTTTTAAAAAAGGTGATCGCAGTTCTTTTGATAATTATAGGGGCATCAGCCTACTTTCTATTCCAGGTAAAGTTGTTTGCATAATTGTGCTTAATAGAATTAAGAATTTAGTTGACAGTCAATTGCGTGATGAGCAGCGTGGATTCAGAAGTGGTAGAGGATGTGTAGATCAGTTTTTTTCGCTTAGGAAGGTTCTGGATAAATGTTTAGAGTTCCAGAAAACTTTGGTTGCTAGCTTTGTTGATTTCACAAAGGCTTTTGACTCTGTTGATCATCATAATTTGTGGTTAATTATGAGATTGTATGGCATACCTGACAAGTTAGTTAACATAATGAAAGCTCTCTATAATAACTGAGTTGTGTATGAGAGTTGGTAAGGCTTGTAGCAATTGGTTTAGCATTACGTCTGGTGTTCGACAAGGGTGCATTTTGTCTCCTTTTCTCTTTAGTTTGGTTGTTGATTATGTTATGCGAAATTCACTTCAAGGGAAAGATTTTGGCCTTAAATGGGCTGAAGATGGTTCCTAAGGATTTACCAGAGCTATTATCATCCCTATTTTTTAAAAAAGGTGATCGCAGTTCTTTTGATAATTATAGGGGCATCAGCCTACTTTCTGTTCCAGGTAAAGTTGTTTGCATAATTGTGCTTAATAGAATTAAGAATTTAGTTGACAGTCAATTGCGTGATGAGCAGCGTGGATTCAGAAGTGGTAGGGGATGTATGGATCAGATATTTTCACTCAGGCAGATTCTTGAGAAATGTTTAGAGTTTCAGAAACCTTTGGTTGCTAGCTTTGTTGATTTCAAAAAGGCTTTCGACTCTGTTGATCGTCAAAATTTGTGGTTGATTGTGAGATCATATGGTATATCAGACAAGTTAGTTAACATAATGAAAGCGCTCTATAATAACACTGAGTCGTGTGTGAGGGTTGGTAAGTCTTGTAGCAATTGGTTTAGCATTGTTTCTGGTGTTCGACAAGGGTGCATTTTGTCTGCTTTTCTTTTTAGTTTGATTTTTGATTATGTTATGCGAAATTCATTGCAAGGGAAAGATTTTGGCCTTAAATGGTCTGGAGATACTTAAATTTCTGATTTAGATTATGCTGATGATTTAGCCCTTCTGGCAAATGATGTTGATGAGATGAGCTGTTGATGAGACTGGTAGTAGAGTAGGTTTGGTTATAAACAGAGAGAAAACTAAAGTAATGAAAATTGGTCAGGCAGGCTGTTTCAGTTAATCTGAATGGCTGCTGTCTTGAGCAGGTATCACAGTTTAATTACCTTGTCAGCTATGTAACAGATACTGGTGATGTGCGGCATGAGATTATCAATCGAATAAGGATTGCTGTCGAGACTTTTAAGAATCTATGGAGAGTGTGGTGAAATAGGTGTATACACCTTAAGACTAAAATTAAACTGTATAATAGTTTGGTTCTCTCTAGGATTAGTTATGATAGTGAAACTTGGATGCTTTTTAAGCACGATAACAGGAAACTTGAAGCTTTTGATTCTAGATGTTTATGTGATGTCTTGGGCATTAGGTGGTTCAACTTTGTAAGTAATGATGAGATTAGGCAAAGGAATCAGCAACCTCCTTTAAACAGCATATTGTGCAGAGAGAGACTCCATTAGTTTGGCCATGTTGCCAGTATGGATAATTATAGAGTAGCGAATAGGGTTATGAACAATGTGCCTTAAAGGCCTCAGAAAGAGGAGGAGACCTAGGATGCGGTGGGCAGACAATATCAAACAGGATCTTGTTAAAGTTGGTGTGCAGTGGCCAGATGCAGCAGATATAGCTCAGGACAGATATGCTTGGAGAACTAAATTGCACAGCCTTGTTGGATCTTCGTAGCCATGGGCTCTTGAGGATGATGATTATGATGGTGGTTGGGATGAATCAAGGTTCCTTTTGCATCATACTGATGGATCAGAATTTGGTGCAAGCAACATGAGGCCATATAGTCATCCTGTCTGGTGGCAACAGTACAGGCTAGTGGTGGTGATGTGATGGTGTGGGGAATGTTTCCTGACACACATTACGTCCCCTGATACCCATCAAAGGTCATCTGAATGCCATGGCATATTTGAACATTGTTACTGACCTGTTCGAGCCCCAGATAAGGCATGGATGTTTGTGCTGAGGTCCTGCCATCCTCACAGACCTTCTGCTGTGGCAAGCAGCTGCTTGAGGGGATTTTTTTTTATTATGACATTAAAATTGTCCTTGTTTAGGTTTCAATTGTGTCTGGACAAAGTTTTAAATAAAAATATATAACTTGGTAAAAAAAATCTGAATTTTTTTATCAAATTATATTTAAATATAAATATTTTAATTATTGAAAACTTAATTATATTAAACAAATGAAATGTTTTATTTACAGAGAGTGCATTAACAGAGTATGTGAAGCTGCTGGACTGAAAACTGTTGATAAAAAGAGAAAAGTATGCTGTTTCTTTTAAATATGTTTATATATTTATATAGAGCAAAATCTAATATGTTTGTTATCTTAAATTTATTTTTAATATGATTAATTAACAAAACTTGTTTAAAGTATACACTGCATTTCAAAATATGTGGCCAATTGTTTATTATGCAACAGAAAGATTGTGAAATTGAAAAATTGAAAAAAAAATTGAAAAATCCAAATCATGCAACTTTTGAAATAAATTTTTATACAAAATTGAGGCAAGTAAAGATCCAGATCAAATCTTTCAAAATCTTGTTTTGTTTTTTTTTTCAAAATATTTATGTACTGTTAATGAGTTTCAAAAATTGATGCATTTAACAGGTATCACTTATAAGAAACTTTATTCAAAATTTGTTTAAAATGAATCATTAATACAAATTATTGAAAATGACACACAAATGTTTTAATTAATTTGGTTTGGAGATTTTTTAGTGAGATTGACTTACCTGAACTCACTTTACCTTGCTGACACACTGAGTGCGCCTAATCCTTGTCTTTGGTGAGGAAGGGCACAACATTGGGCTTGGAATAGGTACTGTCAGTCAGATAGGGCATTAAGCTGTTGCTTCTACACATATTAAAATACTTGGATTGCCTTGAGAGGAGAAACTATGTGCCCCTAATCACATTCCAGTTAATCTTCCCTAAATTCTGATTATGGGTTATTGGGATGCAAACAAATACCACTTAGGGTTAGAACAAACCAACAATCATAATGGACCTTGTCAGCTATGTAACAGATACTGGTGATGTGCAGCATGAGATTATCAATCGAATAGGGATTGCTACCGGGACTTTTAAGAATTTATGGAGAGTGTGGAGAAATAGGCATATACACCTAAAGACTAAAATTAGACTGTATAATAGTTTGATTCTTTCTAGGGTTAGTTATGGTAGTGAAACTTGGACACTTTGTAAACAAGATAACAGGAAACTAGATGCTTTTGATTCCAGATGCTTACGCAGTATCTTGAGCATTAGGTGGTTCAACTTTGTAACTAATGATGAAGTTAGACAAAAGAGTCAGCAATTTCCTTTAAAAATCATATTGTGCAGAGAGAGACTCCATTGATTTGGCCATGTTTCCCATTTGGATAATTATAGATTAGTGAATAGGTTTATAAACAATGTGCCTAAAGGCCTCAGAAAGAGGGGGAGACCTAGGATGTGGTGGGCAGACAATGTCAAACAGGACCTTGTTAAAATTGGTGTGCAGTGGCTGGATGCAGCAGATGTAGCTCAGGACAGATATGCTTGGAGAATTAAATTGCACTGTCTGGTTAGACCTCCGTACCCCATTGCTGCTTGAGGATGATGATGATCAGATCCAATTTTGGTTCCCCTATATTGGTATTCCTAACAGAATTCGCCTATTTGTTGCTAATTAATATATAATCAATCATATTCTTATGCAACCCATCTGGTGAAACCCACATATTGAATTATATGCTCTTTCGAAGAAGCCATTAGTTTTAGCATGTTTTTTAGTTCTGCATGTTTATTGTTTGTGGTACAATTTTCTCTAATGTAGTAATTTGTGAATGCTTACAGGATAAGTATTAAGCAAAGAGAGGCCTGATATTCATTGTTTTGAAACTCTAATTCATAGTTGTAATACGTGTAGAACTAAGGTAATGTAGTTATGTATCTAAATCTGCTCATGCCATAGGCAAAATGCCACCTCAAAACACATAGTTACTAGTGAGCAATTGGAAAGAAACTTCAGTTTTTAAAAAACTGAAATTCTTTGTTTAAAATTATATTAAAGTAAAATATTGTTTTAAGAGTAGTCCATCCCAGTGGCTGAGTGGTTAGCATGCTTGACTACTGAGCAAAGGGACCTGAATTTGAGCCCAGACAATGCATTGGTGTTTGCCTTTCTGCTGAGACAACACAAGTCACAATACACCTTCCTCACATATTTTTTTAATGATGTATTTACTGATGGGCTCCTGTCAAACCTCTGTGGTAAGCAGCTGCTTTAAGGGTATTTTTTTTATATAACTGAAATGTAATAAAAAATAATAAATACCCCCTCAAGCAGCTGCTTGCCACAGAGGTCTGACAGGAGCCTGTCAGTTTATATGCCAAGAGTAGAAGGTCTGAGAGGATGGCAGGACCTCGGCAGGAAAAAGGACACATACATCCATGCCTTACCCGGGGCTTGAACCCAGATTAGTAGCCAAGAGATAGTAGATTAGTAGCCAAGCGCGCTAACCACTCAGCCATGGACTCAATAACACTTATCTTTTCAGTGTTTTCTTATGTTAAATAATCCTAAAGTTCTCTCTTCAGGGGAGGAAGATGAAAATCGTCTGCTTTTCAGCAGATACACCAGTGCTGTTTTTTAGGATATGACTCTATTAAAGAAAGGTGTTTTGCAGCTAAATTTAAAACTAGGATTAAAGACTTGCACATTATCTGTTGTTATTCCTCCACTGAGGACTCTGATTGGAATGAGAAAGATAGGTTTTATGGACAACTTCTTGATATTTGGAATTCTGCCAAAAAAAAGGGACATTACATTGTGACATTACATTAAAAAAAAGACTAATTCATTATGTATTAGGTGATTTCAGCTCTAAAATACTGAATCTGACCTTTAGGGGGTTATTGGTTTCTTTGTCATTGATAGTTGCAATGACAATGGGGAATATCTTCTGCAGGTAAACTTAATGGTTTAGAATAACTGATGGTTGCATAGGAATACGATTGTGTATTAACAGAAAATAGGCAATTTCTATTATGAATACCAAGTCATATAGGGAACTGAAATTTGATCTGATTACCTTGTTGAAAATATCTAGCAACTGAAGCTTAAGAAATATGCTAATGTTAAAATAATTGTCTTTAGCATTGGAACTTGGAAAGACTATATCAACCAAACTATTCTGTAACCTATCTATTCTTATCTATCCCTGCAATTAAAGGCCAGATTACCATGATTATGTACTTAGTCATTATGACAATCATAGTTTGCTTACTACTGAAGTTGAAAGGGATCAGTTTAAACAGGCTTTCTTAAAACTGACAGTACTCGTTTCAGTAAAAGGAACAGAGGTGACACACTTATTTGAGTAATAAAGCTGTGGAGCTTTTTTCTGAAAGGAAGAATTGCAGGTGTAATCTGAATCAGTATAAAACTAGTCGTAATAGATGGCATTGCTGAAAGCTTAATAAATGTGTAAAGGATCAGTTGAGTGCAGATTGGAATTCTTTGGCCTGATAGTTGGCCCACAAACTGGGTGAAACAGCTAGATATCACAGTAGTAGAGAGCTGTACCAGATAGTTAATGCTTTGTGAGGGAAGAGACAGAGTATCACACAGGGATTAAAGGATAAATATGGTAAGGGTTTTGAAGGTGAGGATTCTGTTATGGCTAGGCAGGCTGAGTGTTTCAGAGATGTTCTAAACCAGTGGTTCCCATGGGTGCATTTTAGAAATTTGGTGGGGAATTTTGTTGATTTTTTTCAATAGAAATAAATAGAATGTCAAATAGTTCCTAGATTAACATAGTTATGTACGTTTTGTTTCACCCAAAAAAACCTTAGGAATTAATGGATACAGTGTCAAAATACTTGTAAATTTGTACAAATGTTATTTGAGCTACTTTTATACAGGAAAAAATATTTTGAATTCCATGGGTTGGGTTGGGTTGTTTTACCTCTGAGCGGCACTTTTTTGCACACCATGGGCTAAATGGCCAGGTCACATGGACCCCGAAGGTTCAGAGAAGGTTGGGGGAGGGGACCCACTGGAACAGCTGTTGGGAGACAGATGGTAGCCTCCCGTCAAGGCCATCCAGCGTGTTCTTTAACGTGCACAGGGTATGGCTCTCCCGCACACAGGGCCACGGCTTAACGTCCCATCCGACGGACAGCGGCCTTTCCAAGCCCATCGGTGTCCCCTACTGACCGTGGGCAGGGTGGGGAATTTTTGAATTCCATGAAGGGTGGCATTAGAAAGGGTAAATTCCATGAAAGGTGGCATTAAAAAGGTGGTACTATGCTCAAAAAGGTTGGGAACCACTGTTCTAAAATGATATGGTGAGTTTTACTCTCATTGTTTTTAATGAAGATGGATTCATTAACTGATACATAATGTGGACCTATGTCACAATTTGAAGTTACTCTGTCTATAAATTAAACCTGCATTGGTCTCTATGAATAGATGAAATTACTACTGGAATGCTTATAACTGGGACTGTTTCCATTGTCACATCGCTGACTGAAATTTTGAATGTTTTTCATGATAAATGTGTTTCTAAGGATTTTACCAGAAATATTATTTATCTCAGTCTTTAACCTTTTTCTGTGACATTCAGCTTTAGTCGAATGATGATATGAATGAGAGTGTGAATTCAAGAAATATTTTTATGGAAAATGTTTCGCCAATGAATGGGACTCAAACCCATATGGGTTCAAGTCTCACTCATTGGGAAAATGTTTTTTCCACAAAAGTAATTCTATTGATAGAGTCCTATTTGAGTCTTGCACCAGAACTTTATTGATAAAGTCCTATTGACAGAGTCATATGTATATAGTATCTTAGTCTAAGGGTATTTTACCTAATAAATACTTATTAATCCCAACATCGGTCTCCGACAGTGTGTTCCTAATAGGCCAATAAGTCTTTTTTTTTTTAAATGATATCTAGTAATGATATCCAGTATTAAAACGTGAAAAGCAATTGAATAATAGGATTTTCAAATTTTTGCCTCATAATTGCATCCTTTCATAATAGTGTAAAAATTATAGTGGAGAGTAGTGATCACAGTTCTTGTGATAAATTGTTCAATTATTCAGTGATAAATATATGGGAATCACTCTACTTGCTGTTCCAGGTAAAGTTCTTTGCATTGCTGTGCTTTAATAGAATTAAGAATTTGATTGATGGACAGTAACATAATGAAAAAAATGTAGATTCAGAAGTGGTAGAGGATGTTTAAATCAGTTTTTTCCCCTTAAACAGTCTTAAGAAATTTCTTAGAGTTTCAGAAGCTTGTCATTACTAGCTTTGTAGAATTTAAAAAGGCTCTGTTAATAGCTGTAATTAGTGGTTGATTGTAATATCATATGACATACCTTACAAGATAGCATTATGATGGCAGAATCATGTGTGACAGTTGGTAAGACAATTTTCTAAGATTTTAAGGGCTAATAGATTAGGAGCTCACAGTCATAGGTTTTATCTATCAAAAGTATTAATGAAGTGTAGTTAAAAAAAATATGCCATGGTGACCTGTTACTTAGTATTTTTTCAAGCCCTGGTCTGGAGATTTGAAAATTTCTGATTTCCGTTATACTGATGATTTAGCTCTTTTGGTAAATGATATTAATGAAATCAACCATATCATTAGAGCTGTTGGTGAAACTGGTAATAGGGTAGATTTAATGACAGAGAAAAAAAATTAAAGTGAGGAAAATTGCTCAGTTAGGATGTGTTTCCATTGTTTTGAATGGTTACTTTGAGCAAGTGTCTCAGTTGAGTATCTCAGGAGCTGTATAGCAGATACTGGAGATGGTCATCATGAGATTAACAGAAGAATAAGGATTGCTGCTTGGACTTTTAGAATCTATAGAGTGTGTGGAAAAATAGGTGTATACACCAAAAGACTATAATAATAATAATTTGGTTCTTTCTAAAGTTAGTTATGGTGGTAAAACTTGAACCCTTTTGTAACTTGATTCTTTTGATTCTAGATGCTTATGCAGTATCTTGGGCATTAGGTGGTTTGGCTTTCTATGTAATGATGAGGTTAGGTGAAGGAACTGGCAACTACCTTTGAGCAGCATATTGTGCAGAGAGTCTATGTTGGTTTTTGCCATGTTACCTGTATATGTAACTACAGATTAGCGAATAGGGTTATGAACAGTGTTCTTAAAGGCCTGAGAAAAACAGGAAGATGTAGGATAGTGGTGGTGGGGAAATGTTTCCAAGAGCATACCACTTATAATAAACTTTGAAGCTGGACAGGCCAGAAGTTGTTGCTGCCACCTCTCTTTCATGGCCTGAAAGGCCAATAAAACCACATTTGAACCCAGAAGCAGTCGGAAACTTGCAACCACAGTACAGTTCAGTATTCATCAAAATTCTAAAAAAATGCAACTTCATTTCAGAAGCTATTTTTAGGAAACCTTCGAGAAGGCCAGATAAAATATCTTTGAGTTATATAGTGTGGGCCAACAGTCCCAAACAGGTCCTTGTTAGAATTGGCCTACAGTAGTCCAATGCAGCAGCTATAGCTTCAGACAGACATGCTTGGAGGACTAGATTACAGTCTGGATGGACCTCCATAATCCATGGCTGCTTAAGGATTTTTTTTATTGTTGGCCCTACCAATCTCAATAAACATAATTTCTTTAAAAATCCTACTAATCATTTTCTCTCTGCAGGAACGTGGAACGTGAGGACATTACATAGAGGTTATTCTCTTGATGTCCTCATGCAGGAATTCCAGCGCTATAACCTAGATATTCTAGGCTTGCAAGAGACCAGATGGACAGGTAAAGGTGAGATACTTAAAAATAACTTTAAATTTCTCTTTACAGGGAGGGAGGATGGAAAGCATCACCAAGGCGTGGGTCTGCTGCTCAGCAGACATGCTAGTGATGCTCTTCTAGGATATGAGTGCATTAATGAAAGGTTTCTTACAGCAAAATTTCAGACAAGCATTAAAGACTTGAATGTTATCTGCTGTTATGCCCCCACTGAGGATTCTGATGAGGATGAGAAGGATAGGTTTTACAGACAACTTCAGGATATTTTGAATTCTGTCGAGAAAGGAGATATTACCCTTGTTCTTGGTGACTTCAATGCCAAAGTTGGTACCGGCTCTGACCTTTGGGGAGGAGTAATAGGCCCTTTTGGTATTGGTAGCTGCAATGGCAATGGGCAACGTCTCCTACAGGTAAGTAAACTCAATGGTTTCAGAATAACTAACACATATTACAAACACCGCGATATACATAAATACACATGGGTTTCACCTGATGGGCTGCATAAGAATATGATTGATTATATATTAATTAACAGCAAATGGGCTAGTTCTGTTAGAAATACCAGGGCATATAGGGGAGCTGAAATTGGATCTGACCATTACCTTGTTAAAAGTGTCTTGCAACTTAAACTTAAAAAGTGTTGTGCTAGGGTTAAAAAATTTACCTTTAATACTGAAGCTCTGAAAGACCCGGTTATAGCTAAAGCTTACCATGATAGGTTACTTAGTCATTATGACAGTCATGGTTTGCTTAATACTGAAGTTGAGGAAGAATGGGGCCATTTTAAACAGGCTTTTTTGGAAACTAACAGTACTCTTTTAGGGAAAAAGGAGCAGAGGAGGCAGAATTATTTAAGTGATAAGGCACTTGAGCTTATTTCAGAAAGAAGGAACTGCAGGAATGTCCTTAATCAGTACCCTACTAGTCCTAATAGAAAGCATTACAAAGAACTTAATAAACGTGTAAAGAATCAGTTAGCTACTGATAAGAATCTTTGGCTTGATGGCCTTGCTGACAAAGCTGAGGAAGCAGTTAGACAGCACAACAGCAGAGAGCTGTACCAGATAGTTAATGTTTTGTGTGGTAGAAAACGAACAGGTATACAGGGATTGAAGGATAAACAAGGCAAGGTTATAGAAGGTGAGGATTCTGTCATGGCTAGGTGGGCTGAGCATTTCAGTGATGTTCTAAACAATGTGGTTAGTTCTACTCCCATTGTTTGCAATGCTGATAGATGCATTGTTGGCTTTAATGTTGGCCCTATAACACAATCTGAAGTTAGTTTGGCTATTTCTAAACTTAAACTTCATAAATCCCCAGGGGTGGATGAAATTACTACGGAAATGCTTAGAGCTGGGAATGTTTCTGTTACCATTTGGATGACTGAAATTTTGAATAACTTTTATGATAAAGGCATGGTTCCTAAAGATTTTACCAGAGCTATTATTATCCCTATTTTCAAAAAAGGTGATCGCAGTTCTTGTGATAACTATAGGGGTATCAGCCTACTCTCTGTTCCAGGTAAAGTTCTTTCCATGATTGTGCTTAATAGAATTAAGAATCTGGTTGACAGTCAATTGCGTGATGAGCAATGTGGATTCAGAAATGGTAGGGGATGTGTAGATCAGATATTTTCACTTAGGCAGATTCTTGAGAAATGTTTAGAGTTTCAGAAACCTTTGGTTGCTAGCTTTGTTGATTTCAAAAACGCTTTCGACTCTGTTGATCGTCATAATTTGTGGTTGATTGTGAGATCATATGGTGTACCAGACAAGTTAGTTAACATAATGAAAGCTCTCTATAATAACACTGAGTCATGTGTGAGAGTTGGTAAGGCTTGTAGCAATTGGTTTAGCATTACTTCTGGTGTTCGACAAGGGTGCATTTTGTCTCCTTTTCTCTTTAGTTTGGTTGTTGATTATGTTATGCGAAATTCACTTCAAGGGAAAGCTTTTGGCCTTAAATGGGCTGGAGATACGAAAATTTCTGATTTAGATTATGCTGATGATTTAGCCCTTTTGGCAAATGATGTTGATGAGATGAACTCTTTCATTCGAACTGTTGATGAGACTGGTAGTACAGTAGGTTTGGTTATAAACAGAGAGAAAACTAAAGTGATGAAAATTGGTCAGGCAGGTTGTGATTCAGTTAATCTGAATGGTTGCAGTCTTGAGCAGGTGTCACAGTTTAATTACCTTGGGAGCTGCGTAACTGATACTGGTGATGTGCGGCATGAGATTAACAGATGAATAGGTATTGCTGCCGGGACTTTTAAGAATCTATGGAGATTGTGGAGAAATAGGCGTATACACCTAAAGACTAAAATTAGACTATATAATAGTTTGGTTCTTTCTAGGGTTAGTTATGGTAGTGAAACTTGGACGCTGTGTAAACAAGATAACAGGAAATTAGATGCTTACGCAGTATCTTGGGTATTAGGTGGTTTAACTTTGTAACTAATGATGAGGTTAGGCAAAGAAGTCTGCAACCTCATTTAAGCAGCATATTGTGCAGAGAGAGACTCCGCTGGTTTGGCCATGTTGCCCGTATGGATAATTATAGATTGGCGAATAGGGTTATGAACAGTGTGCCTGGAGGCCTCAGAAGGAGGGGGAGACCTAGGATGCGGTGGGCAGACAATGTCAAACAGGACCTTGTTAGAATTGGTGTACAGTGGCCAGATGCAGCAGATATAGCTCAGGACAGATATGCTTGGAGAATTAAACTGCGCGGTCTGGTTGGACCTCTGTAGCCCATGGCTGCTTGATGATGATGATGATGATGATGTGCATGTTTGTAAATTCAGTGGGTGGAGGCATTAGAATGCTGCCATTGGGGAGACTGTTTGCCATGTTGCCTGTATACATAATTACAGAATAGCAAATAGGGTTATGTACAGTGTGCCTAAAAGCCTGAGAAAAAGGGGGAGACCTTGGACAGTGTTCGAAGTGTGAAGCTGGACAGATCAGAAGTTGTTACTGCCACCTGTCTGTGTTAAGAAACTAATCTCTTTTCTGATAGGTAGAAATTCAAGTACTCAACAAGTAATTATTTTGAATTTTGCTTTCTATTTTACTACTCTTTAGGTTTTAAAACTGTTTTTGCTATTTCTAGAATTATTTTTATTTTATATTATTTTAATGATTCAATTTCAAAGGAAACCTCTAGATCTGGTCCTGATTACACATTTTGCTAAAATATTAGGAAATAGTAAATAAAGGAAATTTTTAAGTAATAGAAATGTTATGAAATATATATATATATTAGAATAATGAAGTAAATTAAAAAAAATATTTTAGTGAAGCTTAAATGGAAAAACAAAGGGAACTTTTTTAACAGAATTTTTGTTATTGCTCTTTGTTATGGTAAATAGCGTGACATAATTCTGTCTACAAGTTGTTTCCAGATAAAGTTCTCTTTTTTAGCTGAACTGCTTTAAAAAAGGTTGGGCTTTCATATTCATTCTGATGAGCATGGGAAGGGTTAACAGACTATTTAAAATGATGTTAGGAAAGATTTGACAGCCTACCTTCTTTTATGATATATCCAATGTAATGGTAATAATATATCTGAGAGAGAGAAATGATAATTAATTACTGATTGCATTAATGCATTTATAAAACTGTTCTAATATAATTTATTTCAGGTGGATAAGAGACTACTGCGAATGTTAGCAGAAAAACCTAATATGGACTATGCTGGCTCAAATGTCAATCTAGTGATAACAAGCTCATATCTGAGCCTTACAATTATGGAGTCAAGAGAGGTAATAATCAAAACTTTTAATATTTTAAAATTGGTTAATATTATTAGTGCTTATGTGCTTACAATACTAGACTGAAGAAAAATAACGCAAGCCACTTGAATGCTGACTGGTCTTTGGATCCAATTCACAACCTGTTATTCAAACTGTCTCAAAGCTTACATATCAATTTCAGCTTCTTATGATGACCTTGCCTTATGATGCTTTTTAATGCCATCCTTACATACATATTCACTATCAGATACATCAAAGGGCATATTTTAATAATAGTAACATCTTTTTCTATATTGAATACATACTGTGATATTTTTGTAACCCTTTGTGTAAGTTATTGATTTCTATACATTGAATAAATACTCAGAAACACTGGAAGTAGTAATGAGTTTTTCA
The DNA here is from genome assembly GCA_038380435.1 of Ryuthela nishihirai. Taxonomy (NCBI): domain Eukaryota; kingdom Metazoa; phylum Arthropoda; class Arachnida; order Araneae; family Heptathelidae; genus Ryuthela; species Ryuthela nishihirai. Next base: position 37,795,506 of record JAWZYU010000011.1, on the reverse strand, counting down.
ATCAGTTGTATTCTATTTTTGATTGCAAGTTGGGTCAGTATCTTTCAGTAGTAAATGCATTAAGACAGTTATTGTTTATGCGAAAAAAGAACTTAAGGCTCAATGTTTGTGGATATCATAATATGAATGTGTGTGCATCCTCCCAAAAAATTCCTGTTCTGTTCATAAAAACCAATAAATATGCTTATATGATGCCTAGTTTTTAATATGATATTTATAGTTCAATTTCAAAGAAATCTACTCCAAATTCCTTGCTATTCAATCACTTTAAATGAGAGTGCAAATTAATTGTTAAGAAAAGGGAGAAAATGATAATAATTTTTAATCAAAAAAAAAATTATCCACCCTTCTTTGTGGACATCAGTCTTTAATTTTTAGTTGTCCTCCAGTTAAATGTCATTGTAGACAGGATGATGGATAGTTTTTTCAGGCTTGATGTGTAGTGCTTCCATCAGATCTTGGCAGTTGGAGAAAATAGACTTTCCCAATTTAAGGTGTGGCAGGCTTAAACATGTATTGTATCAGCAGGCTGGCATAGCATTAATTGCCTTGTGGTTTTGTCACTGGGTAATCCTCTGCAGAATAGTGGGTGTGTAGAATGAAGAGAGGCAAAGGATGGTTTAGGTAGAATAAAATGCAATCACTGTTCCACACAAATTTGCACCATTTGTTTCCTTTCAGGTTTCGCTATTTTTATCAGCTATAGTCAAAGCCTTGAAGAAGAGGAATTATGTTCGAAATTTAAAACTGGAATATTTAAAAAACTTATAGTTTTTTATTAATACTGATACCAAGCCTATATTTGAATAAAATTTTTTGGGAGAGGCCCATTTAATCAGATGAAGTTAGAATGAACCAAAACATCAGTCCAATATATAAATTTTTAATATTTTTCCTTCTATTTTATTAGTCTTTTAAAACATTATGGATAATATATATACTATAGTGGCGAAGCATCCATGGAAGCAAGGGAAGCAATGGTTCCTTAAAAATTATCATAAACCAAAAAATGTATAAATTATATATATACACTGCTGGCCATTAAAAGTGCAACACCAGAAAACACAAGAGATATCAAAGCCATATTTAGAGAATACATAGCTAATGTTACAAGGATCAAATTATTACAAATACAACTTGGTTAGACTTGTGGAATACAAAGAAATCAGTATCTTGTGTAGCCACCATGAGTGGCAGTAACTGCTGCTACACGGTCCGGCATTGAGAGGATGAGACGTCAGATGTGTGTTTGGGGAATGTCGATCCATACAGTTTCGATAAGTAGCCAAATTTCATCTGTTGTAGCAGCTGCTGATGTCTGGTGTGCTAGTTGTCATGAGATCATGGACCAGACATGTTCAGTTGGGGACAGATCTGGTGAACACGCAGGCCAAGGCAGAAGTGTCGTGATGGTTATCCAGAAATTGTTGGATGATGCATGCCACATGTTGTCGGGCATTGTCCTGTTGGTAAATGGCACCAGAGAGCCCCTGAAGATAAGGTATGACCACAAGCTCCAACACCTCAGTGATGTAACACTGGCTGTTCAAAGTACTGGTAATGCATACGAGGCATATGCGTGAGTGGAGTCCAATGGCACCCATACCATAACACCAGGGGCCGGACTTGTATAGTACTGCATCATGCATGTCTCACTGAGCTGTCGCCACAGTACTGCCAGATGTGGATTCGTCCTTCATGGTGCTGCATACTGAAGCAGGATTTGTCTGAAAAGACAATGTGATGCCATTTGCACATACATGTGCGACATTCTTGGCACCATTGCAGTTGCATATGCCTATGTTGTAGAGTCAATGGTAGCTGAAGCAATGGGCACCTGGGAAAGATTCCCTGATGCTGCATATGACATCGAACCGCACCTGCGGACACTGGTTGATGTGTAACACATCCTAACTGTTGAGCTTAGGTGTTTTATGTGGCTGTACGATCATTCAAAGCCATGCAAACGAGATGTCTGTCCTTTTGTTCGTTTGTGTGACAGGGCCATTGAGATCGCTCATGTCGGCGAGTTCATTCCTACTCTACCTACTGATGCCATATTCTCATCACTGTGGCAGCATTCTGTCCAACATGATCCAACAACACTGATGTCTCGGTACGATAATCTGCCTTCCTGTAATCCCACAATTCTCCCTCGATCAGAGTCGGAAACCTGGTCATATGGATGCCATGTTCTTGGATGGGGCATACTTGATCCTTTAGTGTGCAAGAACTGCAAGCAAACACAATTCCAGTGCTGGACACCAACTCTTTTTAATCTCCTCTTCTACCATTTCCAGGGGGTGTTACTCTCACAAATGATGTCCGTATGTGTTGTACTTTGAATCATTTACATGGTCTCTCATGGGCTACCCATTTTGCATATTTCAGGATAATTTGATGAGTTCTTCGTGATGTTGCACTTTTAATGGCCAGCATTGTATATATATATATAAATGTTTTAACATAAAAGTAAAAGTATTTTCTTAATTTTAATGTTTATTCTAACATAAATTTCATATTTATATAATATTATTCGAGTTTCCTTGTTGTATTGTACTGTATTTAGCACCAATTTGCTAGGCTAGTTCAGTTAGGAGTGTATGAAGAACTTTGCTTCATCACTACTGTATTGCACACAACAGAAAGTCTCCATTTTCCATATTCAGCCAGCAGAAATTTTTCTAATGGACTCATCTTGTCACTTTTACATTGCGTCATACCTTTCTCACTAACCATTAAAGTGTTCACTCTGTAATTAGTTTCCGCCATTTATCACTGTAGAGTCAAGTCTTCAACATGAATCAAGCAAAGGTAAGTGTGATAATTTTTAATTATTTTTTAGAAAGAAAAAAATTCTCCTTTATCCTTAACTGCCCTATATTCAGTTTTCACTCATTCCAAATTATAAAATAATTTCTTAATTAGTAATGTTTTGTTGTGACAGTTAATCGTGCTTTTTTCGTTCATATACCATTTAATCTAATTTTCTTGATGCATATTTGCCAAAGAGATTTATAACTTTATTACTATGTGTTACTGTTCTTATCATTATTGTAATAACTAGAGATATTTTTATTTCTACTATAGATATAATGGAAAGCATAAAAAGTATTAATACAATTTTTGGGGACAAAGTGAAGTAACTAATACTACAATTCGCCAAGGCTACACTCAGTATATGAAAAATATAACTTATGAAACATTTCACTCACATAAGATTATAACCAATGTATTATTGTTCTGAAGCTTAATCTTATATCGCTATACCCACTGTAAATCACTACAGTGAAATAAATGTAATTTGATGCATTGAAAGTGTAATAGAAGCATGTGAAAGAAAATTTAAAACTTGAAAGTTATGTAAATAATCATTGAAATATTTGAAAATGACCTACAGGGAGTGCTCTGATACAAATTTATTAACAACCAGGTCTGTACAAATATAATTTTTTTATTTTACTATTATTTTAACATAGAAAGATACGAACACATCTAGTGAAATTAGCTTTCAATTATGTCCACATACTTCTTGTAAATGACACGTGCCATGCACTGGTTGATACTAGAAGTGATTGCCAGATATTATGTTTATTGGAAACTTTTGATACTAAAGTAACTGATTTATAACAGAATTGTGCATCATTTTGCTTTTTTTTTCCAGTATTCATGAATTACTATCCAGCCAACATATTGGACATAGTGATTTAATTAGCAATTTTTTTAAACGTATAGATATAATGTTGGGTTAGAATTACCCACTTTTCCCATTTAAAAATGTTTGCTTATACCGATGTTTTCCAAGAACTCTGCATAAGCTGTATTGTATTTAATCTTAAAAGTCCAATTCGTACCTATAACAAAATCTAGGTCAAACACGAAACTAGTATAAACATTGTGTAAATTCTAAAGAACCGAAATATTGAAGTTGCAGGGTAGTTTAAAACAGTTCATATAAAACATTCTGCCACATTTCAAAAGTGATTGATTAGAGTGAAATTATAAACTGTTATTAATATTTCTCATTGAGTTTTCAATTGGTATTCTACTAGTCTGATTCGTTTTTTTAATGTATTAATAAACAAAAAACTTAGTCACTGGTAACTCACCCAAATTAATCATTTCAGTGGAAAATAACCTATCATTCACTCTCATCTCTCGAGCATAGGAAATCTTGAAACAGTTTATCAGGTCTACTAAGTTGTTGTCTATGATTTAAGAAATATATTCTTTAGCCCTTGAAATATTCCAAAAAAAATACAAAAAAAAGAGTGTTTTTGAAATAAACTCTGAAAAACAATGGCTGGAAATCGTAAAATATTAAATGCATGAAATTTTATTATAAATTTCGACTTTTGCATTCAAGCCATGATTTTTTGGACTTTTTATTATGTTGCACTCAAATCATAATTTCTTAGGCTTTTTTTCCTGTTTACTGATGATGATACAAGTTTATTCAAGGTTAATGATGTATTGGTGCTTTTGCACAATATTCAATGTATTAATCTTAAAAGATTGAATTTCAGCTAAACTGAAAATCAAATTAATTCTCTGCCATTTCTTCTTAATTTTTGAATACCACATTCAAAGCTATACAATGCAAACATTTGTACCCTTCTCGCTAGCAATGAGTTCTGGCTCAAACTTTGTTGGGCTGAGCCCTAGTCTGGCTTGGGCTCAGAGTAATTTAAATTTAAGATATTTTTTGAAATTTTGAAAGTCAGAAATATAAAATATTTTTTATTATTTATTTTGACCTTTTAATCAGTCTTTAGTAATTAAAAATAAGCACTACATAGCTTTTGTGTATTCTTTATTCTTAATACATTAATGACTCTTTGCATTTGTAATGAAGCTACTCTCAAAATTTCAATTTCTGGTAGTATTTCTAGTATTTTTCATTCCAAATAGCTTTAACATTGAATTTTGTCATAAAATGATTTTAATGAATATTATAAGAATTAAATAACTGATTAGTGACATTCATTTCAGTATAAGTGTTTTGTGATGCGTCTGATTTTTCTTCCCCACAAAGCGGGTTCTGGTGGGTGTGGATTCGAAAACTTGAACCTAAAAATCATCTCCACTTCTCACTAAAACAGTCTCCTTTGATGTTTTGCATCTATTTCTCTGACTTCCAATCAAAAGTCATCATAATAGCCTTTGTGTTTATGCATATGGTTGCGGGTGTTATAGTGCACTAGACTTGTTTTCTGACGTTCCCAAGCTCGAGTTCCAATTGTGATTTGTTTCTGTTAACCCACACCTAGTTCTCAGTAAGAAAGGGGGACACTGATAGGCTCAGAAAAACTGCCATCCTTCAGATGAGGCATTAAATCATCACATCCTGTTCAGGTTAAGTTTTACTTTTGAGTGGCAATTTTTTGCACATAATGGGGTAAACGACCACATCACAAGGACTCCAAAGGCTCAGAGAAGGTGGGGGAGGGGACCCACTGGACAGCTGTTAGGAAACAGATGGTAACCTCCCATCAAGGCCATCCAGTGTGTTCTTTAACATCTACAAGCTATGGCACTCCCACACGCAAAGCCACGACTAATGTCCCATCTGACGGACAGCTGCCTTTCTAAGCCCATGGGTGCCCTACTGACAGAGGATAAGGGAGTATTGTGGAGATAATCTCAGTGCTGGTCCAAGTGGAACACAAACCTGAGAACTGCAGATTATGAGCCTGGTGCACTACAAGAGAGCCATCCCCACCCTGTGTTCAGGAGAACTCTATTTTATGTACATTGAAGGACACGCTAGATGATTTTAGAGAGATTTCCACCTGTCTCCTAACAGTTGTCCAGTTGATCCCCTTCCACTTCTCAGCTTTGGGGGGGTGGGGTTCCTTGTGACCTGATCTTTGTGTATACAAAAGCGTTGCTTAGAGGTAAAACATTTCAAAACTAGCATAGCAATGATGAGCATACCTGTTTTACGAATGACGATAAAATTCTGCCTCTTCCACACATGCTTGTTTATAGAATTCAATTATTGGAAGAAGAAATTATAGAGATAATAATAATGCCTTTATCAAGTGCAAACACAAAATCAATTAAATGAAAAATAACAAGAATGAAATTTAGATTTTACACATGATTCTTTCATATACAGTACAATCAGTGGCATAGTCAAGATTAACCAAAATGTTTCTAATTATTAGGTTTTTCAAAAATTTGAGTAATACTTTTATATATATATAAGTTAATAAATAAAATGAAATACTCTTAAAGCAGATGCTTCCTACCTAGATCTTAAAGGAGCCTGTCAGCATAATATCCATGCCTTTTATGCAGGGCTTGAACTCAGGTTCATAAAATAAATAGCTAAGCAAGCTAAACTTTCGGCCACCTGATGAATAAATGATTTCTTAAAAATAAATTTCCTGAGTAGAGGGTGGAGATTGCACTCTCAGTCCTCCCTTCTCGTATGTCGCTATGGGTTGGGTTGTTTTACCTCTGAGCGACACTTTTTTTGCACACCATGGGCTAAATGGCCAGGTCACATGGACCCCGAAGGCGCAGAGAAGGTTGAGGGAGGGGACCCACTGGAACAGCTGTTGGAAGACAGATGGTAGCCTTCCGTCAAGGCCATCCAGTGTGTTCTTTAACGTGCACAGGGTATGGCTCTCCCGCACACGGGGCCACGGCTTAACGTCCCATCCGACAGACGGCGGCCTTTCCAAGCCCATCGGTGTCCCCTACTGACCGTGGGCAGAGCGGGGAATTTTGCGGAGATAAATCTCAACGCTGACCCAGCTGGGACTCGAACCTGGGAACTGCAGATTACGAGCCTGGCGCGCTACCGACTGAGCCACCCCCGCCCATGTTGCTATGAGATAATTCATAGTTATATATATATATACAGGTAATGGACTGAAAAATGTAAATAGTTCCATGTTATATCAATAGATAAATCATATTCAGAACTCAATAACTTTTTCAATGTGATTTTTTTTTTTTTGTGGAAAATATGTCTAAAAATAAAGACATCAATCAGATCTGCCTAAATCCATATTTTAAACATTTTCTCAGTATTCAAAGAATTATGAATACTTGAATATTTAACAGGCTGCAAACAAAAAATTGACCCCAAATTTTATTTAACACATTAAAAGAGATTAAGAGATCAGTAATGATTGCAATGCACCTTGCACTCTACTAGAGTCAACTATTATCTCTGATCTCTTAACCTGTTTTAATTAAATTTTGGGGTCAATTTTATTTATAGCCTGTTAAATATATTCCAGAGTTCATAACTCTTTGAATACTGAACAAATATTGTTTAAAATTGAGATTAGAGAGTTTTTTTAAGATCTTTATCTTTACACATATATTTTTTGTGTTAAAATCATATTGAAGAAGTTATTGAGCTCTAGATGCAGTTTTTCTATTGAGATAACTTGGAACTGTTCCATTTTTCTGTCCAATACCTGTATATATAATACAATTTTTTTTTCCTGAAGATGGGCAAGTATGCCCCATATCCCCTACCTGTTTTCATCTGTAAAAAATAAATTTAATTATTATCTTTTAGTTGAGACTTTGTTAAATAAAGATTTTTAATATACCATTGGTGATATTTTTCTTTACCCCATTTTTGACTTTTGTGTTTATGCATATGGTTGGGGGTGTTATAGTGCACTAGACTAGTTGAACTACAATAGTTGGACTACAATTTCACAGTGTCGACTCCAAAAAGCAAAGAGCGAAATTGAGATATTCCTCAGAAAGCATTACTCAAATTTGGAGTTTGTTATACAACTTTTCTGAAGGTGATTTGTTTTTGTAATATTAATTTGTACTTTCCTTCTAACTTCCCAGTAAATAAAATGAAATTATTAAATTATTTACTTTTTTCATGTACTAGGGCCATTTTTTTTAACTTCCACCACCCTTGCCTCTCAAAATAACATTGGTCCAAGGCCACGGTATCCCAACTTTTTTTATTATTTTTTTTTTGTGTGGTTTTAAATGGGGTGGGAAGTTTAATACTTAAAGATAAAAACCCACAGTATCCAACCAATTTTTTTTCCTAGAATAGACACAATGTATAATAATAATTTCTAATAATATTTAATTTAAAATGTATAAAACTATTTTCACTCGTAGATTTGGAAACATCAAGTACTGGATTGTCAATCCCGTTCAATGATTCACAAACATCAAATACTGGAATGGCGTTCTGGTTCAGTGATATAGTTGATTACTAGAATTTGATAGATTACTAGATAATAGTCAATTATTAGAATGCATTCTGATTTAGTTGTAACAATGCTTTTGGTAATTGTTTCCAAAACTGAAAAAGTCGTGCTTTGCCACTAGTATACTATATCTTAAACACTTTCTCATTTCCATTCCAGTTATTAACTTTCTAAAGAGGAGGCTATGACCCCTTTGTCTCTCCTCCTATACAACTGAAACAAAATATGCAGAAGAGGAAAAGGAAAAAACTTCCCACCCCATTTAAAACCACACAAAAATCTCACATTAAAAAAAAATGAAAAAAAGTCATTCAGAGATTTTTCCTAAATTAAGTAAAATATTCCCAACTTATATAAAAAAAAAAGTAATTATCTTTAAAGAAAAGAGGGATTTTTAATCATATTCAGAAGTGGTAGTTGCAATCAGTGCTTAGCACAGTAGTCCTAGTATAAAGAGACCCCTGAAATAGAAAACACACTATTAGTGTTATTTTTTTTATGTTTCATTCCAAAAGCAAGAAACACGTTTCTTTGATTTCAAAATTCTTTTTTCTTATATTTCTACACAGGAACCATGTCTTTTTAACTTTCTTGTCTGTCTACAACTTTTTGAAAGAAAAATGCTCAATTAGGTAAGAGCAAAAACCTTGACATACAGTTTTAGGATTGAATTCCTCCACTAAATAAAATAATCCTCTAGTGATGGAAATTCAAAGAAATGAGTGATACAGAAAATGTCAATCCTATTGTTTCATTAGTATTAATCTAACTTAAAAATAATTTTTCATTTCTTTCTGAAAAGAAGACCCACATTGTCCCCTTTCTGATTGAGGCCAGGGTGAGGTTTAGTGGAGATAAATTTCAGTGCTGGTACAGTTGGGACTTTAACCTGTGAACTGCAGATCACATGCTTACTGATCCAATTTCAGAGGGGAGAGGGAACTAACCTATCATAAAACACATATATATATAGACAGAAATATATCATAAAACATATGTCTCAAACTTGTCCTTGTGTATCTACTGTGGCATCCAAAACAATTGTCTTTGTATAATTTTATTTTCTCCTCATAGTATATGTCTGACACTAAAATTATTTTTAAAAAACAACTTTAAAATTTTATTCCATATGGAATATTATTTTAATCTTTCCTGCCCAGTGGAATTCTGCCCTCCATAAAAATTGTCCACCCTGAAAATGGAAACATACATCTTAAACTTGGAATATACATACATCTGCCACTGAATTAGAAATCTTTATTTGATACAGAGTTGGATTTCTTTTAGCCCAAATTACAGCACATATGTGATTTGGCATAGATTCCACAAGGTGTTGGAGTGCCTTTGCATCTACAGCATACCATGCATTCACCAGACAGTCCTTTAACTCGCTCAGATTTGACAGAAGAGGACTTTGCCCCCATGTCTGTTTTTCTAACATGTCCCATACATTCTCAATGGGGGTTCAGATCCAGGCTTTGTGGTGGCCAAGGAAGATGGTGGAAGCCACTGTCATGCTCACTGAACCACTGCTGAACACATTTTGTGTAATGGATCAAAAGCGCATCCACTTGTTGAATAAAAAGTCAGCATTGCAGGATGGACTTAATCGGCAACAATGTTCAGAAAAACTTTGGAGAACACCCAACCTTTCAGCATATCAGGGAATCCATTCCATGCAACAGAACATGCCCCACACCATGACACTGCCTCCTGAACCTTGAGTTGTGTTTACAAAGCAAACTGAATTCATTGCTTCATGGGACTCCTGCAAAACTCTCTGCCTACCGTCGGTACAGAACAAGGTGTACCATGACTCGTCGGACCATATGAACTTTTTTCCAATCTTCCAGTGTCCAGTTACGGTGTTCCTGACAGCACTGTAGACTAACTTTATGGTTCTTTGCAGAAATCAGTGGTTTCTGTATAGACATGTGACTACTAATACCAATCCTCTTCATTCCCTGCGCATAGTTCACTGAGATATGTGTCGTGAACAGCCTTCATTGAATGCTTTGGTCAGTTGCTGTACACAGGAAATCTTGTTTCTCCATACAAGCCTTCTCAGATGACGGCAATCTCGTTGTCGTCACACCACACTTACACCTCTTAGACAAGCAATGTAGGCTATTTTTCCACTGTTAAATACCTGAGATATCTCACCTTTTGAGAAACCAGTCAGCTCTGCTGTTTTTAAAATTGTCGCTCCAGCCAGACAGGTACCCTCAATAAGCCCTTTAGTGAACCCCGAAAGATACTTTTTTTTTCCCATTGTGATCAACACTACTGGCGATTGCTGATGACCAGCAGTCTTAAATAGTTGCCTAGATCACATGGTCATGCATGTGACCACATATTTTGCATATACGCTGCACAAGTGACATTTACATACATCTGCATAAAGGTTTCTAATTCAGTGACCAATGTATGTTTATATTGTTTCATCATAAAATAAAAAGTGATTACAAATTCAAACCCAAATAATAACTAGGCTGTCCACATATTAGCACAAGGTATGTCCCCCCCCCCCCATTTTTGGAGATAAGGCAGTTAAACATTCCATTAAACCAAAAAGATAGCCAATGTCATCTTATAGAATAGCCTACTAGGTTGGTTGAACTGGTTACCTAAGTTTATCTAACTGGTTGTCAACAGTTTACCTAAGTTTTAGTCAACAGTGAAGTTGGTATGAAGCTACAAGCAGTGGTTAAGGAAAATGAATGGTGAGCATGTGTCTGATGTCTGATCATGTCCAGATATATTCTATGGTGACAAACTAAAGGGTCAGGAAAAAATATATCTATATATAGAATTTTTTTTTTCATCTTTTGCTTTAGTTATGTTATAGTTTTAAAAAACATTTATTTTTGAGCAAGTCAAGCTACATATTAGTGCCTTAAAGATTTTATTAGTGTAAAGATCCAATCTCACCAGGTTACCAGAAGTAAAATGGCAAAACCACTTAAAGATCCTTAGATATTACGTTACTTAAGGTTTATCTTTTCAATCAAAAAGAAAAAAAATAATAAATATCTGTAATGTGCTTACTACTAAAAGCTTAGTTTTAAGGTAACTTTATTAGAAAAATTTCCAAATCATTTTTATTAAAAAAGGGAAAAAAGTTATTTCATCAGATAACATTTGACTGTATATTTTTCAAGTACACAATTAAAAGGACCTTCTTGCTCAGAAATTAATTAAAAATAGCTTAAAATTTTCTGTCATTGAGCAATAAAATTTTAAAGTTTATCCTCAAACTATTTGCATGTTAAAAGTTTTACATGCAAATAGTTTGAAGGATAAACTTTAAAATTTATTGCTCAATGACAGAGAATTTTAAGTTATTTTTAATATATTTTTCATTTGTATATACAGAAAATAAAATATTTTTGTTCTGTCTTGATAGGTGATTGCAAACCATGAGATGCCAAATATATCATTTGCTTCTGGTGGAGATGCAGTAAGTCCTTTTTTTAGATACATATTACATGTTATTTATTTTTTAGATTCTTTATTACTGAATGAGTATTAATAATTAATAAACAATATTAATACTCATTCAGTAATAAAGTATCACAGGAAAATGCCCTATAGACAAGAAACTCAACATACTTGCATTTAATCTGTGTGCAGTAAACATTAATCACATGAGAAAAATTATTGTGAATTTCCTCTACCACACCATTTCTAACATCAATCATGCTAGTAGCTCCATCAGCCCTCAATGCCAATGACTAGAATAAAGCTTGAAGTGTTAGGTTAGGTTTTTCCATTTCACTTTTTTGCATCTAAATAGTTGCCTGCAGTAGTACTCTCAATTGAATTATGCAAAGATTGGCAGTTATAAGCCCTAAGTATACACATCTGTGTTCTCTCCTTTAAAAATTAAGGAATCTAGCTATAATATATAAATGCCCAGTGTTTGTCCACCCTGCATTAGAAGACTGAAATTAGTCTATGCAATAATTTGATCCTTTCTATAGTTCATTATGGTGTTGAAACTTGAATCCTTTGTAAGCAAGATAGGAAACTTAATTTTTGATACTTAAACAGTATTTTGGGTATTATATGACTTGGGAATATAAGCAGGGATTCCAGTTGCTCCTGTTTTTTCAGATTTTATCTGAATTTTGCATTTTTCAGTTTTCTCCATTTTTAAGAAAAATCTCCCAAATTTTACACCATTTTCTCCTTTTTCCAAAAAGAAATGGTAATGAAAGGAAAGTTTTGTTTCCATTTTAATTCTTTTACTGCACTGAAGGTGCGGCTCTGTTCCCACTTCCTAACCTGTGCTTGACTGTGGACTCACCTATATTAATGTCTTGCAGGTCAAGGGAATCTATAGCACTTCAGGGTGAATGAAAGTAAGGTGGTGCCACTCCACAAAGGAGTTTCGATGTCATAGCAGGGAGACAACTCTAAACAAATCTTATCAGAAGTGCCCTGTAAGATAGAGAGAAAAAGTAAAAAAATTACAATTTCAATCTTGTCCTCAATCCTCAATCTCTTTGAGGTCTAAGGGAAATATTTGTTGTTTTAGATATACACTCAGCTGTCATTTTTTTACATACAGTTGTATACAGATATTATGCCAATAGTAACTCAGATACTTAGTAACTTCTAAAATAAACTTTTATGAAAACATTTGACTAAAGATAATTTAAATAGCTCAATCAAGTGTATTTCACTCTCGATTTTCAATGATATTCATTTACTTAGAGAGTTAAGGAAATTGGAATATTTGACAGCAATGATTGCAATTTAAATAATTGCTCTGAAAATTTAATAAAAACAAGTTGAAAGCATTAATCATTATACTAACTTTACTAAAACATGTAAGAGTATTTTAGCATTTCAAATAATAATTATGTTAATTTTTTGCAGAACGAGCTAACTTTCTAAATGTTTCAGCTTCCATAATTCTTGAAGCTTGTAATCTGCAGTTCTCAGATCGAAGTCCCACCTGTGCCTGTATGGAGATTTATATCCATTTTCTCCACATTGCCATTGGCCATAAAGGGGACACCAATGGGCTTGGAAAGCCTGCCATCTGTCTGATGGGACTTTAACCCTTTCTCTACCATACCGGCCCAAACAGCAGGTAGGAAGTAGAGAAGAGGAAGGAATAGCATTGATTGGACGAGTTCATTTAAAATCTTGGCTCTTTTCTGCCAGTATAGTATTCAAAGGGTTAAGCCATTGCCCCATGTGCAGTAGAGCCATAGCTCATGCTTGTTAAAGAACATGCTTAACTTGATGGGAGGCTTCCATCTGTCTCCTAAGAGCAGTCCAGTGGCTCCAACCTTCTCTGAGCCCCAAAAGGCTCAGAGAAGGTTGGAGCTTTTGGAAGCTTTTGGAGAAGGAGAAAGCTTTGGAGAAAGCTTTGGAGCTTTTGGAGAAGGTTGGAGCTTTTGGAAGGGAAGACCCAAAAGTCTTCCCTTCTAAACGATATTCAATCTGACTTTTATAAACAATTTTTAATTTACTAAGAAAATTTTCCCTGGAGTTATCCAACAAAATGACTTTTTCTTTATCTTTTGTTTTCACTTGAATATTGAAATTATTCTGCTGTATCAAATTGTATTTATGTAAATTCGACTGTTTTTGCTTTAATCTTGATCTTGCTTGCAAATCAGATATTTTCTCTGCCTTTTCACTTCATTTCTTAATAGCAGTTTGTAACTGCTGTTTCGTTGTTTAATGAGTAAAATCTGCCACATGGAGCACTGATAAGTTTTTATTCTTTTGAATCAGTGCACTACATACCAAAGTATTTAAATTAATTATTTGCAATAATGCTCCTTTTTTTAATGTCATATTGTCATGGCTTTCATGGTAATTGATTTATTTTTGCAACATTTTCTTCTGTTCCTGAGACAACAGTTGTTTGGTTCGAGTAGATTAGCCATCATAACCAAGACTGAATTTTCTAGTGGAAGGTTTTTACCTGGAATGGCATTATACTTTAGTTTATGTGTAATAGTGAGCCCCAAGAGTTCATTTTAAGGTTTTTACCTGGAATGGCATTATACTTTAGTTTATGTGTAATAGTGAGCCCCAAGAGTTCATTTCATAGAGCATGATCATAAAAGGCAGCTGGAAAATGTTCACTACATATCCTAGTATGCTGCACATCAAATATGCCTTTGACACTTCTGCTGATGGGAAATTCATTTTTATATTAAACATTACTTTTTTTATTCCTCGAAGCATAATTCTTGTACTTTGCTACTCTCTCTTTTGTACTTGAAACACTGGTTTTCTTATTCTTCAAAGCATAATTTGTGTACTTTGCTACTCACAGTTTGTCATGGTCAAAAATTACCTGAAAGACTTCATAGAGAGAAATGTGAGGACAGTCCAAATATAAGTTTACAAAGCACATAATGCCAATACAATTAGTTCTGGAATGATTGGATACATTGCAAGATGATTAATTATTCACATTTGACAACACTGCATTGAAAATCGTCACTTTGCACCACATATGTGGTGATGGCCATCAGTTAAACACAGTGACTCAACTTTTCAACAAGCAGAAATAGTAGTCCAAGCATGAGGCCTGGGTAGTAATTCTATTTTTGAATGCGAGGAATGTGTCTGCAGCAGAAATTAATCATCGGCTGGTCGAAGTTGATGGGAATGATGTGATTAGTCAGAAAAGTGTGGCAAAGTGGTGTGCACACTGTAGAACTGGACCAGTCAGTGCCAACAATTGTGAGAGAAGTGGCAGACCCACAACAGCAAGCACACCACACAACAAGACACGTGGAAAGCACAGTTCTCAAAAACGAAAGAATTACAGTTAATGAACTGCAACATGACTTGAATATGTTACATGGAGTGATTGTCAAGATCATTCAGGGTTAGGATTCTACAAAGTGTGTGTGTGTGTGTGATGGATGCTGTGAGCACTATTGGAGGACTACAAGGTGCAAAGGCTGGCTTGTGCTCTGTCACTTCAAATTTGCTAAGTCATCAATTTAGTAATGTTAATTTTATGGCACCAATATATGTTTTATCTAATAAGCTTTGCAGAAAGGTAAGTTAAATGGAGGTTAACTTGCAAAAATTACAGTAAGAAAAGTTTTAATCCTTTATCTTCCCTACTATATGGATAAGCTCAACTTGGAAATTTTAAGCCTTAAAATGAACAAAAATTGTATGATCTTCAGATAAGCCAACACAGAAATATAAATGAACAAGTTTCATTCAAATTGCATTGCCAAGAATCACACAGATTAGGGAAGTACCTTCCTGACTCCAAAGGTTAAACTTATTTCATCCATTTAAATACAATCAGGAAAATAATTTAAGCAGAACCTTTGCCCATGTTCTGTCAGGAAATAGTCAACTGAAGAAGGGTCAGTAGTGATTGGGTGGTGCCAAATGGCTCTCTTTATACATATAATACTTTATACATATAATTATTCTTACATATAATTATGTCTAATGTGAACTGATATTTTCAATTCTGGATACACAGTGCATTAGTCATACAAAAAAAGAATATAGGATAGTAAGGATCAGTCATAGTCCTAAGAGAATTTCTCTCCCTACTAGGTCAGTTTTTCTGAGGCCTTTAAACACACTGCTCATAACTCTATTTGCTAATTGTAATTTACAAAATTGTAAATTACAGGCAACATTACCCAAATCAATGTAGTATCTCCTACAAAACATGCTACTCAAAGGTACTTTTACAGAACTGTCAACCTTACATGACAAAAATTACAAGTATTTTGTGCTTGGAAGAATGAAAATTCGGAGCAGTTATGAGCATGGTTCTCGATACCTGTTCCATCTTGTTGAAGTAGTTGTTGCTGTCTTTGCACTAGTTGCATCCTTAATATAATTCACTCTTCCAGCTTTCTTGTGGTTTGCACTGATTGAAGTTAGAGGACAGGTGACATATATCACCTTTTCTCTCGCAAGGTTTTATCTGGCAAAGATAGATGTTATGAATATAACATTAAGTGATTCTCCCATGGGGTGGTAATTGTCACTAGGGCTGTGCTTGCTAAGGAGTAGGTTCCAAACCATTGTGTTGAGTTGTGCCTCTCAGTTGGTTTAGTTGACATGGTGTTGCAGATGTAGTCTTTATGCAAATTTATTAAAATATTTTCCAAGTAGTTAACTGAAACTTTGTTTTGGGGGGATGCTTATAGTGCAGTCAGTAAATCCTCTACTTCCATTGTATTTCATATTATTCTTTGAGATAATGCTGTGGTTGAATTTTGTTTTGTATATCTCTTTTGTGTTCTATTAATCTTTGATCTGTTGTTCAATATGTCTTTTTTCTCTACATAACTATTTTTTCCTTGTAATTTGTTTTCTGGATCTGGGATTTTATATATTCCTCCTGTTAGTTGAAGTTAATCTCTATCATTTACTACAAGTTTTTTCATAATAGTTATGGTATGTGGTAATTTCAAATCTCATTTGTTTACAATATTTTTTAAGGTTTGGGAGATCATATGTTTGGGAGCATGTGGGAGATTGTATGTATATTGGGAGTTATCATTATTTTGAGCTGGTGTTGGTTGCGAGTCTTTTTTCAATTTGTATTTTACCAAAGAATGTATTCTATTTAGGAAGCCAATTGAGTATCTGGCTTCTAATGCTATATATGAAATTTCTTTCTTTAGGTCAGATTTTTCTCTAGAGTAGCTGTACGCTTTTATTAGATATGCATTTAAATAAAGTACAAATAAATATAAAACACAGTAGTTGGTTCAAATTAATTTACTGCAATAATACTGCATACATTTTTTTTTTTCTCTAGTTCTCTTTAGTGTGAGTTAGGTTTGTTCCTAAATTTTCTGTTAGTTGCACTGCAGTCATTGCCATTCAATTGGACATGGTCACTTTCCTATAGGTAGACTTACCATTTGCACCTCTGGGATCTTTGTTAAAAAGTTGCTTGAGTATTTTAGGACTTTGAACCTGTATATATTTATTAATAAACATGTAAAAACTACTTTACTCTTGACAGTAAACAGATAACAAGTTTGAGTTATTTTACCTCTGAGAGGCACTTTTTTTTGCGCAAAATGGACTAATGACCAGGCCACAAAGATCCTCAGAGACCCACTGAACAGTTTGTTAGGAGACAGATGGATACCTGTCAAGCCATACAGTGTGTTCTTAGCCTGCACAAGCTCTAGCTTTGTTGCACACAGGGTTACAGCTTTATGTCTCCAGTGGATGGTGGCCTTTCCAAGCCCATCAGTGATCAAAGTCCCCTTTCTCACTGTGAGCAGAGTGGGGGCTAGGAAAGATAAATCTCAGTGCTAACACAGGTGGGACTCTAATCTGCTAACTGCAGAGATAACAGGGAAAGGAGATGGAGTAATCTGTAAAACTAGTATCAAAGTATAATTAGCTTTATTTTTTTCTTTGTGTTTTGAAATTACTCTATTAAAACAAAAAAGAATGTTCATTTATTTTTATATCAGTAAAATAATGTGATTTTGACTTGCAGGACACACTGGACTTTATAGCTTATGTAGCAAAAGATAGTAGATTTGGCAGAGCATGTTTTGTATTGGAATGTGGTGGAGGTCTGGCTCAAGATGTTATTACCACCATTGGTCAAGCATTTGAACTGCGATTCAAAGAATATCTGAGGAAAGCACCTCGAGCAATAACAGTGCCAGATAGGTTTGTTATATATTTTTAAGTCTCCATATTTTTAGAATATATTCATTATTAATCATTCTCAAAAATGCTATTATGTCTAGACAATTGTAATTTTATTTGATACTATGTCACTGTTAGTGCTAAGTTTAGAAATATTACTAGTTGCACCATATTATTTTTTGGTTTATACGTTCTGTTGTTATCTATATTTCTCAGAACAGTTGGCGGAGTGCATTTTTAAAAGAATGTAGAAAAATGAAGGAATTGAATGAAATGTCACATTTAAAAATCTTTTGATGATCAAAAAGCAAAGTATAAAAAAGCGACAGTTCAACTATGTCACCAAGCAGGCAAATGGATATGTGGTGCATGTAATGTACAGAAACCTCCTGATGATTTCAGCAAGAGTGATTTTTCAGTTAGTGTATACAACTTCTTTATTCAATTTGCTGTGTTCACAGTATCCTTTCCATTGGTCTACCTGATGGATGCTATTTCCTGACAAAGGCATTTGACAGCTACTGGAGTGTGACATGAGCTGTAATGCAGTATGTCAGGTTAAGGTCTGAATTCATCGTGTCCCAGCCCATACAATGATTACCTATTCCTGAAAATTTTTTTTTCTACTATGGTAGTGTGGGATCATCTTGAATCACAAAAAAAAAATCATCCAGCTTGTTGAGACAACTGATACTTATGCCAATATACCATGGCAGATCTTACTTCTCTCATTATAACCTAACTAAAGTGCTTTCCTAGTCAGTTACATGCATGTACATATCTATCAAAATCTTTTATAGCCATCAGCTGTATTGTGATTAGTTGATGAAGGAATTGGTGTTAAGTATCATAATGCCACAGGTGATACCCTTGACAAATTGAAATTGTGTTATTTAAGTCAATGGAGGAGCCATCAATGATCTACTGGATTTCACTTGCTATTCCCAAAATCTAGTGCAAACAGTTTGATCTATTGATCCCTGATCAAGATATTAGAGAAATAATATATCATATGATCAAGATATTAGAGAAATAATTTTAGTGTGTGTCCTTATTCTGCAATTGCTCTCAAGCAGTTGCATGGACCATTTGAACATTTGATATATAGATTCTTTATAATAAAGTATAAGTCAATATTGGAACCAAAATGGAAGTGACAGTCAACTGACAAATGCACAATAATTAGTGAATAATGTTACATAATTAAATTACAGTATTCTTATGTTTTGTTCTATATATATATATACATCATTCAGTTACTAGTTTTACTGAATACTCCAAGAAGATTGTTAAGGCCAAGGCATTCTGAAGACCTCAAAATTTTATAAGTATTTATATAGATAAGTCAAACTGGGTGATGGCTGCTGATTCACAAGGGGGCGGGAATTGCTCAGTCAGTAGTGCATCAGACTTATAATATGTAGTTCCCAGGTTTGAGTTGCACGTGGAGGCCAGTTTGCCCATCCTGCCCTCAGTCAGAAAGGGGTCAATGATGGGGTTGGAAAAGCTGTTGTATGTATGATGGGACATAAAATCATGGCCCCTTGTGCAGGAGAGCTATACGCTTTAATCATTAAAGAGCATGCTGGATGGCCTTGACAGGATGCTTCCACCTGTCTCTTAACTGTCCAGTTAGGTTCCCTTCCCCAACCTTCTCTCAAGTCCTAGGGGGTCCTGTGACCTGGCCATTTAGCCTATTATTTGCACAAAAGTGCTGCTCATAGATAAAACAACCCAACCTGATTCACAAACCACTCATCATCATCATCAAGCAGCCATGGACTACGGAGGTCCAACCAGACCGTGCAATTTAGTTCTCCAAGCAAGTCTATCCTGAGCTACATCTACTGCATCTGGCCACTGCACCAATTCTAACAAGGTCCTGTTTGACATTGTCTGCCCACCGCATCCTACGTCTCCCCCTCTTTCTGAGGCCGTCAGGCACACTGTTCATAACCCTATTTGCCAATCTATAATTATTAATACGGGCAACATGGCCAAACCAACGGAGTCTCTCTCTGCACAATATGCTGCTTAAAGGAGGTTGCAAACTCCTTTGCCTAACCTCATCATTAGTTGCTAAGTTGAACAACCTAATGCCCAAGATACTGTGTAAGCTTCTAGAATCAAAAGCATCTAGTTTCCTGTTATCCTATTTACAAAGCATCCAAGTTTCACTACCATAACTAACCCTATAAAGAACCAAACTATTATACAGTCTAATTTTAGTCTTTAGGTGTATACACATATTTCTCCACACTCTCCATAGATTCTTAAAAGTCCCAGCAGCAATCCCTATTCGTCTGTTAATCTCATGCTGCACATCACCATTATCTGTTATATAGCTCCCAAGATAATTAAACTGTGACACCCTCTCAAGACTGCAACCATTCAGATTAACTGAATCACAGCCTGCCTGACCAATTTTCATCACTTTAGTTTTCTCTCTGTTTATAACCAAACCTACTCTACTACCAGTCTCATCAACAGCTCGAATGAAAGAGTTCATCTCATCAACATTATTTGCCAAAAGGGCTAAATCATCAGCATAATCTAAATCAGAAATTTTCGTATCTCCAGTCCATTTAAGGCCAAAATCTTTCCCTCGAAGTGAATTTTGCATAACGTAATCAATAACCAAGCTAAAGAGAAAAGGAGACAAAATGCACACTTGTCGAACACCAGAAGTAATGCTAAACCAATTGCTACAAGCCTTACCAACTCTCACACATGACTTCAGCGTTATTATAGAGAGCTTTCATTATGTTAACTAACTTGTCTGGTATACCATATGATCTCACAATCAACCACAAATTATGACGATCAACAGAGTCGAAAGCCTTTTTGAAATCAACGAAGCTAGCAACCAAAGGTTTCTGAAACTCTAAGCATTTCTCAAGAATCTGCCTAAGTGAAAATATCTGATCTACACATCCCCTACCATTTCTGAATCCACATTGCTCATCACGCAATTGACTGTCAACCAGATTCTTAATTCTATTAAGCACAATCATGGAACGAACTTTACCTGGAACAGAGAGTAGGCTGATACCCCTATAGTTATCACAAGAACTGCGATCACCTTTTTTGAAAATAGGGATAACAATAGCTCTGGTAAAATCCTTAGGAACCATGCCTTTATCATAAAAGATATTTAGAATTTCAGTCATCCAAGTGGTAACCAAAATATTCCCAGCTCTAAGCACTTCCGTAGTAATTTCATCTACCCCTGGGGATTTATGAAGTTTAAGTTTAGAAACAGCCAAAATAACTTCAGATTGTGTTATAGGGCCAACATTAAAGCCATCAATGCATCTATCATCATTGCAAACAATGGGAATAGAACTAACCACATTGTTTAGAATATCACTGAAATATTCAGCCCACCTAGCCATGACAGAATCGTCACCTTCTATAACCTTACCTTGTTTATCCTTCAATCCCTGTATACCTGTCCGTTTTCTACCACACAAAAATAACTATCTGGTACAGCTCTCTGCTGTTGTGCTGTCTAACTGCTTCCTCGGCTTTGTCAGCGAAACCATCAAGCCAAAGATTCTTATCAGCAGCTAACTGATCTTTTATACATTTATTAAGTTCTCTGTAATGCTTTCTATTAGGACTAGTAGGGTATTGATTAAGGACATTCGTGCAGTTCTTTCTTTCTGAAAAGGCTCAAGTGCCTTATCACTCAGATAATTCTGCCTCCTCTGCTCCTTTTTTCCTAAAAGAGTACTGTTAGAGTCCAAAAAATCCTGTTTAAAATGATCCCATTCTTCCTCAACTTCAGTAGTAAGCATACCATGACTGTCATAATGACTAAGTAACCTATCATGGTAAGCTTTGGCTATAACTGGGTCTTGCTGAGCTTCAGTATTAAAAGCAAATTTTTTTACCCCAGCACACTTTTCAAGTTTAAGTTGCAAGACACTTTTAACAAGATAATGGTCAGATCCAATCAGCTCCCCTTTTTATGACCTGGTATTCCTAACAGAACTAGCCCATTTGCTGTTAATTAATATATAATCAATCATATTCTTATGCAGCCCATCGGGTGAAACCCATGTGTACTTAAGTATGTCGCGGTGTTTGTAATAAGTGTTAGTTATTCTGAATCCATTGAGTTTACTTACCTGCAGGAGACGCTGCCCATTGCCATTGCAGTTACCAATACCAAAAGGGCTTACTACTCCTCCCCAAAGGTCAGAGTCAGTACCAACTTTGGCATTGAAGTCACCAAGAACAAGGGTTCTTGGTGACTTCAAGAACCCTTGTCTGTCAAGTCTCCTTTCTTGACAGAATTCAAAATATCCTGCAGTTGTTCATAAAACATATCCTTCTCATCCTCATTGGCATCCTCAGTGGGGGCATAACAGCAGATAACATTCAGGTCTTTAACGCTTGTCTGAAATTTTGCTGTAAGAAACCTTTCATTAATGCACTCATATCCTAGAAGAGCATCACTAGCGTGTCTGCTGAGAAGCAGACCCACGCCTTGGTGATGCTTATTGTATTCCCTCCCTGAAAAGAGAAATTTAAGATTATTTTTAAGAATCTGACCTTTATCTGTCCATCTGGTCTCTTGCAAGCCGAGAATATCTAAATTATAACGGTGGAATTCTTGTGTGAGGACATCAAGAGAAAAAGCTCTGTGCAGAGTCCTCACATTCCAACTACCTATGGAGAGAAAATGGTTAGTGGGATGTTTAAAGAAACTATGTTTATTGAGAGAGGGAATGCCGACAATATCAAACAGCCCCCTAATCGCAGACATGGGGCAAAGACCCGTTCCACCACCACTAGGCTGAAGCCATCTACACTGGAAGACTTCCCGCAATGTAGAATTTGATGATGCCAATAGAAGCAAAGAGTTCAGGTGCCTGCGATGACCTCTGCTCAGGAGTGATAACATAAAAAACAAGGTTTTCGGTTGTTGTGCAAAAAATATGACATATTTGTATTTCTTTATATTCAGAATATTAATCTGTTTTAAAATTTTTTTATCATGCATAAATTGTGAGAAATTTTAGTTTCAATTTTATTGAAAAATTTAAAATAATGCAACATGGATAAGGAAACAACCTAATCAGGTTAGGCTATTTGGGTCTGGTACTATTTGTTCTATGATAACTGACCCAATGCCAGTTTGGCCAATGTTGATTTTTTTCCCAATGCAAATTTGTCCAAAGGGCAATGCCCAAAAAGACAATTTGGTAAAAGGGCAACTTACCCAAAGCTCATTCTTCAAATAGCCAATGGCAATTAAATCATGTATAATAGCCATAATTCTAGGTAGACAAAAGGACAGGCAGACAAGTTATGTCATTGGTGGCAGAAATTGTCAGTTTCCACATGCTTCTGTGGGTACTTTAGTGATTATCCCCAAATTTGGTGGGGGTGGTCCCACTTATTTCTAGCCTTGTTGGGGTAACAGATCAGATTTCTAGCTGCTGTGGATCAGGAGTTATCCCTCGAAAAGTGTCTGAAATTTCTGAGGATGCTGCTGTTGCCTACCTTGTGAATGAAGTAGTAAGTTTTGTACCAAACTTTCGGCATGGATTTAATTAGTAATGTTACATATCATGTGTATTATTGCAAATCAATAATTTCTTTTTTATTTGTTTTTAGCACTTTTTTTTGAAACAAACTTGTTAATGTTATTATCAAATCCATCCATCTGTTTGTGCATGCAATATCTCTTGAACCAATCAATCGTGTATTCAGGAGATGTGGGTTTGCGTCCCACTCAGGGCAAAACTCATTTTTCAGCAAAAATATTTCTTGAATTCTGTATTTACAAGTAATCTTTACTATTGATTGATTACTACTGATCAGTCTTTTTATTTTTGATATCTTTATGAATGCTTCTTAAATGATTAAATGTAATTATTTAAATAATTTTCATTGTTTCAAAAAATGTTATTTCTTCCATGTCACCAAAAGCCATAAAACCAAAATATCACCGTAACTATTTCATAGCATAAAATATAAATCACCCAACTTTAAATCATGAGCTGAGCTCATCTACATTAATTTTATGTGGTCACATGATTTAAGTTTTGTCTTAAAAGGCATTTTAATAGTAATGTTAATATTTTAATTATATGACTGTATTTAACAAGTTAAGGTTCTAATTTTATATTTGCAAAACAGTATATTATGAAATGTTTCTCGACACTTCCATGTTATGTGAATGAAAAGCTGCATTCTGAGCTGCCTGACTTTAAAAATAAGCTTTTTATAGAAAAATGTCACTGTACATAAATTGAAGATAATGCTCGAATCTTTTTATTCTTAATTTTCAACAAATCATAGTTACCACAAGAACTGCAATCACATTTTTTAAAAACATGGATAATAATAGCTCTGGTAAAATCCTTAGGAACGATAACTTTATCATAAAAGATATTCAAAATTTCAGTCATCCATATGGTAACCGAAACATTTCCAGCTCTAAGCATTTCAGTAGTAATTTCATCTACCCCTGGGGATTTATGTAGTTTAAGTTTAGAAACAGCCAAAATAACTTCAGACTGTGATATAGGGTCAACATAAAGGCCAGTAATGCATCTATCTTCATTACAAACAATGGGAGTAGAACTAACCGCATTGTTTAGAACATCACTGAAATGCTCAGGACACCTGGCCATGAAAGAATCCTCACTTTCTATAACCTTACCTTTTTTAACCTTCAATTGCTATATACCTATCCTTTACCACACAAAACATTAACTATCTGGTATAGCTCTCTGCTATTGTTCTCTCTAACTGCTTTCTTGGCCTTGTCAGCCAGCCAAAGATTCTTATCAACTGCTAACTGATCCTTTACAAGTTTATTAAGCTCTCTGTAATGCTTTCTATTAGGACTAGTAGGGTATTGATTAAGGACATTCCTGCAGTTCTTTCTTTCTGAAATAAGCTCAAGTGCCTTATCACTCAAATAATTCTGTCTCCTCTGCTCCTTTTTTCCTAAAAGAGTACTGTTAGTTTTCCAAAAAAAAAGCCTGTTTAAAATGGTCCCATTCTTTCTCAACTTCTGTAGTAAGCAAACCATGACTGTCATAATGACTAAGTAACCTATCATGGTAAGCTTTAGCTATAACTTGTCTTTCAGAGCTTCAGTGTTAAAGGTAACTTTTTTTAACCTTAGCACAACACTTTTGAAGTTTAAGTTGCAAGACACTTTTAACAAGGTAATAGTCAGATCCAATTTCAGCTCCCCTATATGCCCTGGTATTCCTAACAGAACTAGCCCATTTGCTGTTAATATATAATCAATCATAATCTAGTGCAGCCCGTCAGGTGAAACTCGTGTACTTATGTATGTCGCGGTGTTTGTAATAAGTGTTAGTTATTCTGAAATCACTGAGTTTACTTACCTGTAGGAGACGTTGCCCATTGTCATTGCAACTACCAAAACCAAAAGGGCCTATCACTCCTCTTCAAAGGTCAAAGTCAATACCAACTTTGGCATTGAAGTCACCTAGAACAAGGGTAATATCTCCTTTCTTGACAGAATTTAAAATATCCTGAAGTTGTCTGTAAAACCTATCGTTCTCATCCTCCTCAGCATCCTCAGAAACAGATAATATTCAAATCTAAATTTAGCTGTAAGAAACGTTTCATTAATGTAATCATGTCCTAGAAGAGTATTACTAGTGTGTGTGCTGAGAAACAAAGCTATGCCTTGGAGATTCTTTTTATCTTCCCTTCCTGAAAGGAGAAATTTAAGATCATTTTTAAGAAACTGACCTTTTCTGTTCATCTGGTTTCTTGCAATCCAAGAATGTCAAGGTTATAATGGTAGAATTTTTGTGTGAGGACATCAAGAAAATAATCCCATTGCAGAGTCCTCACATTCCAATTACCTATGGAGAGAAAATGTTTGGTTGGATGTCTAAAGAAACTATGTTTATTGAGAGAGAAATGCTGACAATATCAAACAGCCCCTAATTGCAGGCATGGGACAAAGACCCTCGTTCCCCCACAACTAATCGTTGAAGCCATCTATACTGGAAGACTTCCTCCAATGTAGGATTTGATGATGCCCATAGAATGAAGAGTTTACTGGTACTTGTGATGGTGTCTGCTCAGGATTATCCACCATCTAAAAAAATGTATCGTGATTCTATTCACTTGGGGCTGTCAACCCACAAACAAACAGAAAACACAGCAGAAGATTTTACCTCAAAAGAAGCCCACCAGTGCAGCAAATTCAGGATCCATAATCAAGCTCAAAGCCATTATTCTGTTTGGGTTGGTATATATGATCAGCATCAGGACCCTGTATGGTTGACCATTCCTCAGCTGTGGAAAATATATAGCTCAAAATATATTAATTTATTACAAATTCCATATGGCTTGTTGATTAAAGATATAATCGTTTTCTGCTCTTTTGATGAACTCTGGTTTCTGTTAGTTTTCTTGCTGATCTTCAAAAATTTTAACAACCAGCTCACCACTTGTAAAAAATTAGTCATCTACTCCATTTTTTAAATGATATTCTGATTCTAGGTTCCAGAACCAATGATTGTTCTAAATTATTATCATGTTCAAAAATTTTAGTAATTTTTCAGAAATTCTATAGCTGCTGGAGCTGTTAATCATGTGTAACAGAAAGGGAAATAATTTAAAAAAATAAAAATAGATGTTCAGCAAGCTCCATATAATTGAAAATATGCAAGAGACCCTTTCCATAAAACACAAAAATTTCAAGTTACAATTTCCAAATTTTTACATTGTCTTTAATTAAATTCAGCTATACTATTCTTTATTAACTTAAGAAATGTTTTATTTCAGTGATGTGGAAATATATTTTTGTAATAAAGTTGCATTAAGGTATTGTAAAATGTTAAAAAATAAGAATTTGAAACGGATATTTGAACTTTTTTGAATATTAAAGGTACTACAATAAATAAACTTGCACTAAAATTTTCTGTTACTGTATTTAATTGGAAATTTATTTCAGATTAGAAAATCCAGTTTTTAATGGTAGTAATTCTGCTTGGGGAGAAGATCCAGAATATTATAATGACCTACCTGGAAAAGTTCCACCAGAAGGCCCTCCTCCACTACCTCCACTTCCAGATTATCATCAGAATGGAGATAAAGAGGTAAGACGAAGTTAACTTATAAACAGTCTTGGAAAACTCAGTTAAAGGAATAAAAAGAAAGATTTCACTTCTGAAATTAATATTTGAATGATTTGAACTTTTCAGATTGATATTCAACTTATATTTGAATACCATAAATTATGAATAAATATAAACTTAGAAAAATAACGACAAAATTAATCATTCATCAAAATTACAGTTGTATGCATTGAATTGCTAGCTTGTTATACTCCTTTTTCTGTACTGTTTTACCAACATCAACCAGATTTGTTAAAGATATGTATTATTAAGCTGCTTATTTGAAGGTCTTTGTTACACTGAGCAGTTCCAGGCAGATACTTTGAAACTTAACTATATTTTTTTAAAAAGAATTTTTTTTTCATGATTTAACATTTTTGTAGAATCTGTTTTATTTAAATGTTTTCTGTTCTTGTTGTGTATGATCAGTGCTTGGAACAGAAAATGTAATAACTGGAACAGAGTTGAAAAAATATACTAAAAACAATAATTTTTATATCAGTCATCTATAATGCATTTAACCACAGTTTTTTTTTTTAATCAGAAAAGATTGTGTTTTGTCATGTGATTGTTTGGGGTTTTTATGACACTAGAAGCTAAAGCTGTAGTGTGCAATTTGATCCAAGGAAATGGAGCAGGTACTGTTTATTTATAGAGTATATTTAAAAGAAATATGTGTAGCTTTGCATCAATAAAAATATTTTTGACTATTTTTGTTGCATGTTTTGTCTAGTGATATCAGTTCTCAATAAACACAAACTGTTGCAGGACTCAATAATGACCCTTTGAAATGGTAAACGGTCCTTTTGCCACTAGAATTGGAAAAAGTGAAAATGGTAAACTCAGTTTGGGTATAAAAGGGTTAAACAATTGAAAAATATAGATACTGTTTGACAAAATAAAATTTGTAGTAGAATTTAGAAGTCGTCGCACAGAAAAATGAATTTCATCCAAAATTGTTTTACATACAGCACAAAATGTCATTATTTCATTTTTACCTTCTGTGAATGCAAACGAGTACAAAGCCCATTCCATATATTAATTATGATTTAATGTAAATGTTTTTCTTCTATTATTTAAGGAGTTTTTCATTCATATTTTAATTGCATATGCAATTTTCAATGTGTTTTTACATTCAGGAAGTTTATAGTCCTTATATGTTCTAGGTAGCTTCAGTAATGCATAGACATCAAACTTTTGCATTAAAAGTGATAATAAAGATAATTACTTCATTAAAAATTCCTTACAGTTAACTTTTTACAAATCGCACATATGTAGCTATTCTCATAGTTATGCAATAGGTAGTTCTTGGAAATGGCCACACAAATAGAAAGCTGTTTAACATGTGTATATTTCAATATAAGACATAATAATTTGAGGTATTTCTTTAATTTAATTGTAATTGAAAAACAACATTTATTTAAAAAATATTGTGTCCAGTACATTTGATCATTCAAAATTAAATTTTGGACTTGGGAAGTGAGTTTGATAGAGGTGAAATTGTGATGGCCAGACAACTGGGTCAGAACATTTCCAAGACAGCAAGGCTTGTGGGGTGCTCACGGTCAGCCGTGGTTAATACCTTCAAAAAGTGGTCCGAGGAGGAAAAATCGACAACTACAGGGAGGATGTGGGCCGACTATGGTTCATCGATGCTAGAGGTGAGTGAAGGCTATCCTGTGTGGTACGAGCCAACAGAAGGGATACTGTGGCGCAACTCGCTGGTAATTTGAATGCTGGTGACAGGAGTAATGTGTCACAACACACAGTACATCGAACCCTGTTGAAAATGGGGCTGTGTAACAGCAGGCTGCTCCAAGTGCCCATGCTAACCTCGATTCACCGTTGAAAACCCATACAATGGGCAAGCGAGCATCAAAACTGGACCTTAAATGATTGGAAGAAGGTAGTCTGATCCAATGAATCTCATTTCCTGTTGCACCATGTGGATGGCTGGGTACTTGTGCATTATATACCTGGGGAAGTGTTGGCACCAGGATGCACCATGGGATGTAAACAAGCAGGTGGAGGAAGTGTAATGCTTTGTGCAGTGTTCTGCTGGGAAACCCTGGGTTCAGTCATTCATGTGCAGGAAACTATGACATCTACCTAAACATCACTGCAGACCAGGTGCATCCTTTCATGGGAATGGTATTCTCCTCTAGTAGTGTCTTCTTTCAGCAGGATAATGCACCATACCACACTTCCTGGATTGTTCAAGAATGGTTTGCGAAACATGAGGAAGACTTCCAGTATTGCCTTGGTCACCAAATTCCCCAGATATCAATCCAATCGAGCATCTGTAGTTTGTGTTCGAACTGCATATCTGATTTGAGTCAGCTGAACCATGTAACTTGCAAGAGTTAAAGGATCTGCTGGTAACATATTGGTATCGGATACCACAAGACACTTCTAGAAATCTTGTTTCGTTCATGCCTCACTGGGTAAGAGCTGTTTTGGTGGCACGTGGAGGACCAACATCATATTAGGCTGGTGATCATAATGCTTTAGCTCTTCAGGGTATGTAGTGTGGTATATAACACTAATACTAACAGTGACTTTTTTTTTCTGTTGATTGGTTATTTGTTTAAAAAAAGTTCTAGAAGTTGACTTGTTTAGTTGGCAACTCAGTTGGCAAAAAGAGTCTGAACCTTTTCCATATTACCCAGTAAAAAAAATGCAAAAGGGAATAATTTCCTTGTTTCAAGTAAAAATTAATTTTTCTGTTATTCAGAGATAAATGCCCTTTCCATTCATATGCATTATTAGTTATTTTAGTAAATTTTTATTTGCACTGCTAGATGCTATTTTTGCATTACTTTTACAGTCATAGACTGTAAAAAACCTATTAAAATTAAACTTGTCATTTTGTTACATATTTTATTTTCATAAATTCAGAATTAATGATCAGTAATTTGGCATATAACTTGCTATAATATGCTTCATTAGTTATTTGGAAAAAAAAAGTTCTAAATTTTTTTTTTTCTGAATATAATGAAAAAATTGTTTAGGCCTCTGAATGTAAGCCAGTTTTTCAGTCTGGATTTTGGAAGGGTTAATGAAAAAGGTTCATCAGAGGGACTAACACAGAGCACTAACACTTTCTTCCATCAATAATTTTGAAGCAAATGTCAAGGCAAAGGATGTTGATAATTCTACATTGGTTGATAATAGGGCTGCAAAGACTTTTTCACATAGCTTGTTACTTTTCCACTTCTTTCTGCACTTGGGTTTGGAGTGCATTTTCAATCATATTGATATATCCTTAAGGGACTGAGTTCTTTAATTAATTCTTGGGTGTTTTTGTTGTCAACTTTGTCTGAAAGGTTTTCTATAAGCTTCAGCTCCTTGCGAAGCTGCATTGTTCACAAACCTTGTTGCTCATGTCATTCTTGATTCTCTTATCAGGTTTGCAATGTTAACTGCATTCACCTCTGCCTCCTTTGACAAGTGAAATTATTAATGCATTTTAAAGTGATAATGTGTAAAGCCTTTGAAGTCATGGTACTCTACTGACTGTCAGGGCGAAGTGACAACAAATATTTGTAGAATATCCATTTTATGCAATACACACCCTCGAATTTAATGCATCACATTCAAACTTCTTTTTTTAACCCTTTAATGCCCAAAATTTGAAAAGGACTAGTCTAAGTAATGTTATTTCTTTGTCTTAACTATCCTATGTCCTTTGTGGACCATCTTGGAGTTAAATGGTTAAAAGGGATCACCATGAAATCTTTTTTTTTTTTTCCGAATCATGCATCTATGAAAAGTTTTGCTTATCTCTGGAAGGAGGAATATTTTCTTCTAAAACATGTTTTCAAGAAAATGTAAATGGAAAGTGCATAAAAAGAGAAAAAAAAGAGAACCAGGTATTATATATGTGCGAAATTCTCAAGTAGCCAAGAATATTGATACCAAACTTAAATTTTGTTCTCCAAACAGATATATCCTTTGGAATAACTGCTGCTTATAACCATTGGAAACCAATTCTAATAAGGTCCTATTTGACAATATTTGTTTGCCACATTCTTGGCTTGTCCCTTTTCCTTATGCATGTAAAAATGTTCATAACTTCATTCAATAACTAGTAGCATGCCAAACTAATGCACTCTCCAGTGCAAGATACTACTTAAAAGTTCATAATTTTTACACCTAACTTTATCATTATTCATTTAATTAAAACACTTGATGCTGCATAAATATATGGAGTCAAAAGAGATCAGTCCTCCTATTGTCATTTTTGCAAAGTATCAAGATTTTACTACCATAACAAACTTAGAGATTTTAAAACTGTTATAATACATATAGAATTTCTATAACATATAATGTTAAAAAATATCAGAATAATACTTGAAAATAATATATAAATTTATTGAGTTAAATTTATATACCCTACTGCTTTGCATTCTTTAAGTAAAAAGAATATGGTAGTGTTTTCGGAGTAGCCATTTTCGGTTGTACACTTTCATATTAGTAAGTATGCTTCATATTTTAATCAATACTTTCTTACAACTAATGCTTTTTAAAATACTTGCTCTAAACTAGGCCTGGATAATCTGTGGCTCATAAAGCAAATCGTCAATATGCTGAATCATATATTACAATTCTTTTGACTGAATATTTTTAGGTGCATAACTAAACACTGCTAATTCATAGCGCTGCTTAAAAATGTATATTTTTGCTTTCTAATAAAAATATTTTCATGATTCCTAAAAAATATAGTTTTCTTTTTCAATTCATTACTCAGGGGAAATATATGTTTTCATTTTTAGCCTACGTAAGTGTCCCTCACTAGTCACTTGAGTGGATACGTAAATCACAAAGGTAATTAACACTGAAAATCATGGAAATCATTCACTATATAGGGACAAATTAACATTGAACCTTAAAGACAATATCTCACTGAAAGATAAACCAAATCACATGGCCATCAGACATAGTGTGTATTAGTGGCCAAGAAAAACAGGTGGATGGATCACTATTGTGATCCATGCCTACTGGGAGATTAAGTAGAAATTTTTTCCTACAGCTCATTCAGAATATAGTTAATGTTTGTTGGAGATTTTTCTAAGCAACTCTTCACTAAGTGTGGGCTTGGCCACCCATGTTCTAAACAATCGTTTTTGAATTCTACATTTTTCTGCAATCTGCCATTTTTTGAAAGAATACATACAATATTGTATGTTCTATGTTTTAGCAATAGTATAAAGAATGCTATGGAATTAACACTTTAATTTTATTATAATTATTGGTATTATTGTTATTATTTCAATTTTATATGCCTTTGTAATATTTAATACAGCTTTTGCATCCATAATTTGCCAAAACATACTTTGAGTGAATTAACCAAAATATGGTGATAAAGACTGCTATGGTCCTTTAAACCAACCACAATATTTCTACATCATTGCCACAGTGAAAGCATTGTTTAAATGGAAAAATCTTTTTTTTTTTTTCTGTGTAGTAGGAACAGTCAAAGTCAGCTGGCTAAGTGCACATTGATTGCACAGACTGTGAAATCAATAAACCACAACTTCTGGATTTATTCATAGCAGAATGATTGCACTAATTTGCAAAAAAAAAAAACTTTTGATATGAATTCTGAACATTAAAAATATCTTAGGTATCTGTAGGTCAGTGTTATGCTGTTATTTCTGATAGATCCTACACTATCCTACCAAATCACTAAAGATCTTCAGTGTTATGTCAGTGTTAACTCTAATTCATTACCTCTAAAATAAGCTTTTTTTTATTAAAAAAAGTAGTTTAAAGATAAGATCTCAAACGTAAATCTATGTTTTCTGTAATATTCAGCATTTTTAAAGAGTTATGGAAACTGGAATATTTGTGAACAATGTTGCTAGCCATAAGTTTTGTTTTTCCCTATTCAGAGCATGATAATGATTGCTGTAAAAAATGCATATTTTTATATGTCCCTGTCATCATCATCCTCAAGCAGCCATGGGCTATGGAGGTCCAATCAGACTGTAATTTAGTTCTCTAAACATATCCATCTTTAGCTACATCTGTTGCATCTGATCACTACATGCCAATTTTAACTAGGTCCAGTTTGACATTGTCTGCTCACTGCATTCTAGGTCTCTCCCTCTTTCTGAGGCCTTTAGGCACACTGTTCATAACCCTATTTGCTAATCTATTATTATCCATACAGGCAGCATAGCAAAACCAAATGTGTATTGTACAATATACTGCTCAGAGGAGGTTACCGACTCCTTTGCCTAACCTCTTCATTACTTACAAAGTTGAACCTCTTAATACCCAAGATACTGTGTAAGCATCTAAAAACAAAAGCATCAAATTTCCTGTTTTCTTGTTTACAAAATGTCCAAGTTTCACTACCATAACTAACCCTAGAAAGAACAAAACTATTGTACTGTCTAATTTTAGTCTTTAGGTGTATACGCCTATTTCTCCACACTCTCCATAGGTTCTTAAAAGTCCCGGCAGCAATCCCTATTTGTCTGTTAATCTCATGCCGCACATCACCATTATCTGTTACATAGCTCCCAAGATAATTAAACTGTGACACCTGCTCAAGACTACAACCATTCAGATTAACTGAATCACAGCCTGCCTGACCAATTTTCATCACTTTAGTTTTCTCTGTTTATAACCAAACCTACTCTACTACCAGTCTCATCAACAGCTCGAATGAAAGAGTTCATCTCATCAACATCATTTGCCAAAAGGGCTAAATCATCAGTATAATCTAAATCAGAAATTTTTGTATCTCCAGCCCATTTAAAGCCAAAATCTTTCCCTTGAAGTGAATTTCGCATAATATAATCAATAATGAAACTAAAGAGAAAAGGAGACAAAATGCACCCTTGTCGAACACCAGAAGCAATGCTAAACCAATTACTACAGGATATTTCAAAAAGGATGCAACCCTCTATTGTATTTTTCTATTTAAACTTGGCAAAAGGCACAAATTTCAAAAGATGCAAATTAGACATATATATCTTCCTTTACAACAAATGTTGAAAGTGATTTCCTGCAACATGGATGCAGGTTGTACCCTTTTCATGACATTTGCAGCAACCTTTCGTAATGTTTGTTTTCTTATGTTTAAAATCTCTCTTTCAATGTTGGCCTTCAAGTCTTCAAATGTATGAGGATTGTTTTGAAACACTACACATTTGAGATATCCACAAAGGAAAAAATCTGGAGGAGTAAGATCTGGGGATCATGGCGGTCACAAATTTTTTGAAATCAAATGATCACCAAAAAATTCCTGCAACATGACCATTGTGTCATTTACAGTATGGGCGATCATGCCATCTTGTTGAAACCAACACTCTCGTTCATTCACATCCAATGGTGCAATAAACTGTTCGATGAGGTCACGATAAACTTCACCAGTTACAGTTGAGTCAAAAAATAAAAGCCCTATTACATGACGACAGGAAATTGCACACTAAGCACCAATTTTCCGTGCGTGTAACGGTCATTTGTGAAAAGTGTGAGGATTTTCACTGCTCCATATTCGACTGTTTTAACTGTTCACATACCCATCAAGTTAAACCAAGCCACATCACTGAAATAAACATGGTCTAACACCTCAATTCCATTTTCATCAACAAAAGAACAAAACCAATGACAGTACCGTAAATGTTTTTCATTATCTGGTTCTTTCAGTTCATGAACGACACCAATGCGGTAGGCAAAAAATTTTAACTTCTTTGTAGCAGTGAAAACAGTAGCTGGTGACAGTCCAACCTGTGAAGATAACTTTCTAAGAGATTTTCTGGGTGAGTGAGTTAAACGCTGAGACACATCATCAAGAACTTCGGCAGTTAACAGTGATGGCCGACCTGGGCTCTTGTGATCCTGTACAGACTCAGTGTCACGAAATTTATCAATCAAACAAGATATTGTCGACTTGTTGGGAACTGCAGACTGAGGAAACTTCAACTCAAACTCCTCTTACACACGTTTGTAAGATTTGTACGCACAATAAGTCTCAACAATAAATACACTTTCGTTTTTGGAAAATGACATAGCTGACGCAACACAAAGGAATGAATACTTGAGTGAGACTAGCGTGTGACAAGGTCATTTTAGCTGCTAAAGGCTATTAACCTTGAATACAGTGTAATGCTCCAAAGAAATGAAATACTTTTAAAGTTTGGACCCTTTGTCTGATCCAATTATTTTTATGCTCTGGATAGCTGAGTCGGGCGCCAGGTAAATAATTGACAAATTGCCAAAAATAAAGTTTAATTAGGGTTTGAAATACCAGCGAGCATTAATGAGTAAGAATTCAAAAATATTAAATGATTGTCAAAATTTTATGTTAATGCTAATCAAAACAAACTAACGTTGCTCAAGAGAAAAAAAATTAGTAAAGATTCAAAAGGTTTAAATAACAAACAATTTATTTCCAAAAAGCACTCACCAAAACTTCAATAAAGAAGATACTACATCATTTCTTACTACAAACATCTTCAACAAACTCCAAACTAAAACTGATCTCTAAACTGTGCTGTGCTCTACTACTCTCTCTACTCTACTATCTTCTGTGCTATTGTGACAACATGTCACCAGGTTATAACAAGAGGTACAAAGTCTGCATGTGTCATGTTGCATGCCGGGAAAGACATTTGCATAAATTGACGAGCGGCGCAAGCTATGATGCAAGAGTGGGCACGTCCTTGTACACTCGCTTTAGCGGGTGACAATCGAAAGCTCGGAGTTGCGCATGCGCAACTCCTAACTCTTGGAAATGAGCTCTGTGATGCCAAAAAGGAAATAAAAATCCCCAAAATGATAAATATAACGTAAATTAAGCAAAACTGGTTAAGGTAAAGTAAAAGTGAATGAGGGGGCATCACAACAGTCATGCCAACTAACTAATATTATGGCATAAAATGTACATGCGCTTAAGTTCTACTTTCTTATATTTAGGGTTGCGTCCTTTTTGAAATACTCTGTACAAGCCTTACCAACTCTCATACATGATTCAGTGTTATTATAGAGAGCTTTCATTATGTTAACTAGTCTGATATGCCATTCGATCTCACAATCAACCACAAATTATGGTGATCAACAGAGTCAAAAGCCTTTCTGAAATCAACAAATGTGGTAACCACTGGTTCTGAAACTCCAATCATTTCTCAAGAATCTTCCCAAGTGAAAAACACTGATCTACACATCTTCTACCACTTCTGAATCCACACTGCTCATTGCACAATTGCCCGTCAACCAGATTGTTAATTCTATTAAGCACAATCATGCAAAGAACTTTACCCGGAACAGAAAGTTGGCTGATACCCCTACAGTTATCACAAGAACTGCAATCTCGCAGTTCTTGTGATAACTGTAGGGGCTGATTCAATTGTTGTGATAAATTAGGGGGCTGTTGAAGAGAATTGTAGCTATAGAAGAAGAGTTCAGGTGCCTGCAATGACCTCTGCTGAGGATTATTCACCAGCTGATAAAACACATCCTATGAATAAATATTTCGTGGAAAAAATTTCACCGACTTACAGGACTTGAACCTGCTTCTCTCCAGAAACATTCCAGAGTTTCTTACCAATTGAACTAATGACGGCTCATCTCTTTTCCGCTAATTTAAGATACTAAACTTTTCGCCGATGATTTTTGGCACCAACCATTGGCACCATCTATGATCAACAGGTGGCAACTATTTCTTTTTATGTTGTGCTGAGTAATATAGAAATAATAAAGTCTCTTCACACTATTTAGCATTAGTAATGATTTAAACATAGGTGACAATCATAGCATTACCTGGGTGACATTTTAACATCGATATATCAATAAATATTTTATAGGAAAAATTTCACCGACATACAGGACTTGAACCAGCATCTCTCCAGAAACGTGCCACAGTATTCTTACTAATTGAACTAATGCTGATTCATCTTTTTCCCACTAATTTAAAACTTCAAATCTTTCACCGATGATTTTTGGCTCCAACCAATGGCACCATCTATGATCAACGGGTGGCAGCAATTTCTTTTTATATTGTGCTAAGGAGATGGAGAAGTCTTAAATTAGTGGAAAAAAAAGATGAGCCGGCATTAGTTCAATCAGTAAGAATACTCTGGCATGTTTCTGGAGAGATGCAGGTTCAAGTCCCGTATGTTGGTGAAATTTTTTCCACAAAATATTTATTGATATATTGATGTTAAAATGTCACCCAGGTAACGCTTGATTGTCACCTTTGTTTATAGCCTATGAATCTATTCACTTGGGGCTGTCAACACACTAACAAACAGAAAACACAGCAGAAGATTTTCCTTCCACAGAAGCCCACAATGCAGCAAAATCAGGATCCATAATCAAGTTCAGAGCATTATTCCAGTCCAGTTAGTATATATGGTCAGTGCCAGGACCCTGTGTGGTTGACCATTCCTCAGCAGGTAGAAAAAAAGAAAAGTAGCCGTAGTTGTCCAGATCAGTAGGCCACACTGATCTGTCAGCCCTCCCCTTCTGTTCACTTCCATAAGAGAGAGTATCTCTTTCGAAAGGTACTATCAGCCTGCACCACAAGAAGGCAGGGTTGGATATTAGGTGCTGGACCTGGCCGGTTCTGTGTATCATCACAGGGGATTGGTTCATATCTCCTTCCAGTGACTACTTAGCTACCATTTACAGACCTGTCCCTGATTCTTTTTATTTCCATCTAAAGACAAGTGTTTAGTTTGAGACACACTGCCATTAAATAGATCAGCATTCATAACTCTTTAAATGACCCATAACATATATGAAATATTGAAATAGATTTAAACCAGAAAACAGGGAATAAAATAAAGTAGAAATGCATACTTAGTAATTACTTTTATTTTATTCCATCTAAAGGAATATAATATCTCTAAATTATAATTATATTTATATTAATTATATTTATAACAAAATCCTCTAAATCTAATTTAGCGTATTTAATGATTAAGAATGATTAAATTAGATTATCGCATCTTTACAATATCCTCTAATTTAAGAAAGAAAAATTGTTAATTTTTGAGATCATTTCAAAGCTTTATGGAAAAATGCATTGTCTACAGTTCAGATCAAACTCATGATCTGAAATCAAACCTATGCTTGAAATGTTTATAAAGTAAACAGAGTTTGCATATATGTCTAGTAAGGAATGTTGACAGTGTTTTTTTTTTATTGCATATCAAAATTTGCATGAAATTGAAAGGCTGAGCCATGTTTAATAAGCTTAAGCTATATATTTTTATAGGATATATATAGAATAATTTCGAATGGGAGTTTCTAGTTTTAAAAACTGAATTTTTTTGTTGTGGTAGTGACATTCTCTAGTGCCTATTGGACACATGTTCAGAATTTTGAAACACTACAGTGCTAATGCTGATTTACTTTCCTGTACAGATCTGTTTTCCCCCATTTTTCCACCATAATTTCTTTTCGTAGTGAATTTTTCTCCCTTATTAATAAAAAAAACTTGATTTCAATGCTCTACTTAATAAAATTTTAGCCAATTTTTGATTGTTTATCATTGGTAAATGTTCATTTCGACTTAAAATCTGTTAGCAATATTATTGATCACTAAAAAGCACTCCATGGATTACTTAACAATGATTTCATCATAAAGCTTTTTGAAACTCAGGTGACCCTTCCCTACATCTTAGACCACAAATACACTCAATAATTTAAAATTCGAAGGAGGAAATTTTAGATTAACTAACAATATTTGTAGGTCTCAAGGAATAGGATACATTAAGATTTTACTGCATAATTGCATATTATAAAACAAATGTTCATAATCGATTTTATATTTTTGAAAGTGTTAGCATGTAATTGATGAATAAAATATTGTCAGTTTGACTCCAATAGTACTTACTTAAAATTTCAACTTTGTCAAAGGTTTTTTTATTAGCAACTTTCAATTTGTACTGAAATTATCATAAAATTTCAAAAAGAAAATCACTGTTTTGTGTTGCAAAATTTTACCTTTTGTCACTTTGGATTTCATTACATTGGGCCATAAAAATATTAGTGCATGGAAATATTTCCCAGTGCCAAAGTTTTAACAATTTAAAGTTTTTTATACTTTCAATTTTTTTTAATTAAAATTTCATAAATTTAAAACATGTTTTATTTCAGGAATCCAGCACTGCTGAATTGCCAACTACAAGCAATCTGATTGACTTATCAGAAGTGCCATCAAGTAGTTGTCAAAGAAATATGAATCCTGAACCTGGTGAGATATAGACAAGTCTTTTTTAATTATTCTTCCAGTTTTCTACCAGAATTATGTATGTTATTTTTCCTATATAATAGAATTTTAAACTGGAATTGACAATTTCTTATGCATTCTTGATGTTTTATAATTAAAACTGTTTATTGAAACATTATATCAAAAATGCAGTTTATTATGAAACTTTCTACATTTAAAGTATAAAAGGATAAGTAATGCATGTTTCATCAATCCTTAGTATTGTGCTCTCAAGACAACTCATTCTTTCCGCTATGCTAATTTTTATTGTTTTTCTCAAAAGGAATTAAATTTAGGACCTTATCTGAAAGTAAGTAGCAAACAAAGATAGGTTATATTATACACCAAAAGAAAATTAATTTAATTCTGAACAATAAAGTAATAAAAATTCTAGGGAATAAAAAGGAAGGAAAATTTAATTTTGTTAATTTTAAATTGTAGTCTGTTCTGTTGTAATGAATGTTTTCATAATGCAATTTGGGCAGATCACAGTTTAGAAATCAGGGAACATATTTTCCATAACTCGGTCAGGTAAGATGCGTGGTAGCTTCTGCACAAGCATCACTCAAGGCTGGGTGTTGCTAGATAGATGGATTCTTCTACTATATTCTGTTTCACATAAAGAATGGAATGGTAAGTCCCACTCAAAGAATTTTTTGTCCAGTCATCACTTTTTACTCTTAACCATGAAAACTAATAAGGTACAACAGTGACTCTTGAAAAATACACCAATCTACAACTCATTAGGGAGTTTCTATAACAAACCTTTTACAACTTGAATATACTAATGGAAAAGAAATCGTGCTTCATCATGTCATCATCATTATCCTCAAGCAGCCATGGGCTACAGAGGTCCAACCAGACCATGCAATTTAGTTCTCCAAGCATATCTGTTCTGAGCTACATCCGCTGCATCTGGCCACTGCACACCAATTCTAACAAGGTCCTGTTTGACATTGTCTGCCCACTGCATCCTAGGTCTCCCCCTCTTTCTGAGGCCTTTAGGCACACTGTTCATAACCCTATTCGCCAATCTATAATTATTCATACAGGCAACATGGCCAAACCAACGGAGTCTCTCTCTGCACAATATGCTGCTTAAAGGAGGTTGCCGACTCCATTGCCTAACCTCATCATTAGTTACAAAGTTGAACCACCTAATGCCCAAGATACTGCGTAAGCATCTGGAATCAAAAGCATCTAGTTTCCTGTTATCTTGTTTACAAAATGTCCAAGTTTCACTACCATAACTAACCCTAGAAAGAACCAAACCATTATACAGTCTAATTTTAGTCTTTAGGTGTATACTCCTATTTCTCCACACTCTCCATAGATTCTTAAAAGTCCCGGCAGCAATAGCCTATTCATCTGTTAATCTCATGCTGCACATCACCATTATCTGTTACATAGCTCCCAAGATAATTAAACTGTGACACCTGCTCAAGATTGCAACCATTCAGATTAACTGAATCACAGCCTGCCTGACCAATTTTCATCACTTTAGTTTTCTCTCTGTTTATAACCAAACCTACTCTACTACCAGTCTCATCAACAGCTCGAATGAAAGAGTTCATCTCGTCAACATCATTTGCCAAATGGACTAAATCATCAGCATAATCTAAATCAGAAATTTTCGAATCTCCAGTCCATTTAAGGCCAAAATCTTTCCCTTGAAGTGAATTTTGCATAACATAATCAATAACCAAGCTAAAGAGAAAAAGAGACAAAATGCACCCTTGTCGAACACCAGAAGTAATGTAAACCAATTGCTACAAGCCTTACCAACTCTCACACACGACTCAGTGTTATTATAGAGAGCTTTCATTATGTTAACTAACTTGTCAGGTATACCATATGATTTAACAATCAACCACAAATTATGACGATCAAGAGAGTTGAAAGCCTTTTTGAAATCAACAAAGCTAGCAACCAAAGGTTTCTGAAACTCTAAACATTTCTCAAGAATCTGCCTAAGTGAAAATATCTGATCCACACGTCTCCTACCACTTCTGAATCCACATTGCTCATCACGCAATTAACTGTCAACCAGATTCTTAATTCTATTAAAAAATTCTATCATGGAAAGAACTTTTCCTGGAACAGAGAGTAGGCTGATACCCCAATAGTTATCACAAGAACTGCTATCAACTTTTTTGAGATAGGGATAATAAGAGCTCTGGTAAAATCCTTAGGAACCATACCTTTATCATAAAAGATATTCAAAATTTCAATCATCCTAGTGGTAACCAAAACATTCCCAGCTCTAAGTATTTCCATAGTAATTTAATCTACCCCTGGGGATTTATGAACTGTAAGTTTAGAAATAGCCAGATTGTGTTATAGGGCCAACATTAAAGCCACTAATGTATCTATCATCATTACAAACAATGGGAGTAGAACTAACCACATTGTTTAGAACATCACTGAAATGCTCAGCCCACCTAGCCACGACAGAATCCTCACCTTCTATAACCTTACCTTGTTTATGCTTCAATCCCTGTATACCTGTCAGTTTTCTACCATACAAAACATTAACTATCTGGTACAGCTCTCTGCTCTTTCCATAATTGAAAAGAAATCTAGAAACCTCTAAATATGCATAATACACTTTCTTTACACAGCAATTTCTTTACAGAGTAGATAGTAATTGCAGAAATGCAGGTCAGAATAGATTACTTTTTGCTGCTTCTTCAACTGTTAATCATTCTATTCCCCTCTAATTTGCTCTGTCTGTGTACTTAATATTTTGCCTTTTGTATTGATGGAAAAGAAATGATAATAGTGCTGATGGCAAATGTGTAGCAGCCAAATTACAGTTTCTATCAGTTAGGAACTACCACTATGTCATCCTTTTTCCAAGGTGTAGCAAATATTTGAAAGTTGGAGAGACAACCTGGCAATAAGTAATTTTTTTTGTTACATTAGTAGATATGCGTTGGTCTTTTGACCATTACTTACAACTAAGTCCTTTAACCATTGTTTTTCGAAAAACATTTTGTTCTTTTTTTTTACACTATTTCTTGAACAAATACACAAATATAATGAGTAGATTAAAAATCAACAATAAACATTGATGTATCTAACATAGTATAGATCTATAAGCATGTTGATAAATGTGTTATAACTTAATAAAGATAGAGATACTAATATTCTCACAGGAGAAGTATATCTAATTTCTTTAAAACAGCAAAATAATTTATCTACCAATAATAACTTTGGATATATAAGTATGACATCAAGATGTTTACAAGAAAGAATAAATGAACATAAATAAAACATCAAAAAGTAGATACCTGCAACTGTGTTAACTAATATAGTAATTAATCATAATGAATACCAATTTGTGAGAAAGCTGCCATCTTTTCCAATCCAAACTCTCATTTCAAACTTGCTGATACTGAAAAAATAATCATTCATATCAATCAACATTTATGTTGCAACATAATTCCTACTATACATGCTGCTTGGAAATTTGCCTACTATACATACTGCTTGGAAATTTGCCTACTATACATACTGCTTGGAAATTTGCCTACTATACATGCTGCTTGGAAAACTTTTTAAAATTTCCTAGTATCAACATATTGTTAAAAGAAACATTCATGCAACACACTCCAAAAATAGTAACATGCCAATGCAGTGTTATCATTATGATAGCATACCAATACATCAAATCTCAAATGTAGCATATTATTCAAATTTGCCTTCTATTTCATTTTTTTTTTTGGCTAATCAAAATATTTCTAAAAAGGATATAAATGTATGTGTGAAATTTAGATTACTGTGATATTGTACACTTTGTATATTTGTTATATATTAGTGTTGTCATCTTATTTAACAATTTTGTGCAAGTTTTTCCAGAAATTATG
This sequence comes from Ryuthela nishihirai, assembly GCA_038380435.1. Lineage (NCBI taxonomy): Eukaryota > Metazoa > Arthropoda > Arachnida > Araneae > Heptathelidae > Ryuthela > Ryuthela nishihirai. The sequence continues at coordinate 37,752,425 of JAWZYU010000011.1, read as the reverse complement.
GTGTAAACTTTGGCAAATTCCCAATGAAGTTACCAACTGTTGTCCACTAATGATCGGCAACTATGAAATGCAAGTGCCTTCTACCATATTATGGATTAAAATTGGAACTTTGCCATTATTCTCCATATTGACTCTGCTCATATTATAACACATTTGTCAAAAGGCTTATAGATCTCCATTATGTGAGATACATCAGTATTGGTGATTTTTTTCATGTTTATTTTTTTGTATGCCAAGAATTGTTTCATTTTACACAAATGTAATATTATGGTGTAAAATGGGACTGGACATTTGGACAGCAAAATAAACTGGGCTGCTGATTTTGTTCTTTTGTATATTTGGTAGTATAAAAATATTTCAATAATTATTATATGATCTTATTTTATGAAAGCTATTATTATTTTGCACTTTAGTAAATTTTCTTTGTTAATATAACATATATAAATAACAGTGTTATCTCTGATATAATATCCATATTTTGTAAAGCAGATAGACCTTATCTGTTTTTAATAAAGATGATAAAATGCTATAAAGCAAACTCCCAAGTATTTTTGATCAAGTGCTGCAGGCATAATCTGAAGTTGACAAATATAAAGCATGGATACATATTTTTAACAAAAAAAACGGAATTCCATAAACAATTAACATCATGTAGTTTCTGCTCCTGTAAATATCACTTTAATTAACTTGATTCAAAATTTTAATTTGCTTTAACTTTGCTCTATCAATCTTCTGGCAATTACATTAAAATAAAAAGTGAGCAATTTAAAATTTTTTTATCAGTTTGTAGTTTCTTTCACATCAGTTGCTCCACATTAGAACTTTAAAAGTGTTATTTAACTTGATTGACATATTAATTTATTACTAATTATATAAAAAAAGTAGATCTTTTATTTTTAGCTTGCATTTGTTTTCATATGTAATGTTGAAAATGGGGTCTCAAGTTAAAACTCAATAAAGTCGCTGCCTCAGGAAGTATATACCACCTGCAAATTCACACGTTTCTGTCACACTATTATAGAAGTGTAGAAATGTTAAATTGCAAAATACCATTAATTAAATTTTAAATATGCAAGCCAATCTTGAGTTTAAAAATTTAAGCAGTTAATAATTCACAAATAGCATACAAAGCTTAACTCACCTCTGGTAAGAAAATGACAGGGTATAAGTTTAATAGTTAAATAATTTCGATAGTTAACACTGTATAATAGTTGGAATATATGACCTCATTATGAGGAATTGCATTTTCAAACAGAAGTAGCTGCATTAATATATATTTTGCTAGTATACTATCCTATCATCTATTCTATGTGTAATTTGATCAACTTTGTATTAACAAAGCAGACACTATTACATACAAGTAGCAGCTTAACAATGATTTGTTTCTAGACTTAAGGTTATAACATAAGTTAGAAATGATCTATTATACTGAATGTACAATTTCAGCATACAAATCTATCTAATATCATATAACTGTATAGGTAAACTGTTTACCTATATGATTACATAAAAGTACATACCCATTTGGCAGTGCATCAGATATTTGTTAACTTGATGGTAAATGGTCACATAATGTTGAAAGTAGCTTGCTTGTTAATGCCGACAGGTAGTATTTAGCCACAGTTCTATAGCCAGTTTGTGGTATTTTAAAGAAACTTCCATCGACATTAGATGAAATACTAATTGTTATTGTCTGCTGTAAGATGGGCAATGAAAAATTATAATCTTTGGATATTCACAGCTCCAAATTAGCACATACATCTGGTACCATCAAAAGGGCTCTCTTCTGTCCCACTCTAATTTGGCTTCTTTACGACAGATCATATATGAACTTTATTTAAATTCCGTGTGTTATACTTGTTAATTAGTACTTCATCAATATCTACTGCTTATGATGCTAGCTGGCACTGTAAGAAGCTTATGGCTGGATGATAGGGGCAAGTTTCTGAACTAAACATTCAATATTTGAAATGAAATACACTTCAATTTAAATGCTAAAAGTTTAAAAAATAAATGAATGAATTAAAGTGAACTAAGCAATTATTTTTAAGCTTTTATCATTTAAGTTTGATTGTATTCATTTTAAATGCAATTTATAATATTCATTTGGGAAACTTGCCCCTACCATCTGCTCATGAGATTCTTGCAGTGTCAACTAGCATCATAGGCAGTAGATATAGATGATAGTACTAAGCAACAAGTATAATATAAAGGACTTTAAATAGAGTTCATATATGAAATAATGAGCTGAAAAAAAATTGGTTTTGCCATGAGTGGGATTCGAACCCATGTCTCCAGGAAACATGCCTGTTATGCTACCACTACACCACCAATGGCTAACCTTTTCTCAGCTTGTGAGACGTTATAAACTTTCTGGATTTTTTTATTTGATTCACACAGTGGCACCATCTATCCAGGAAGTGGACAACTCTGTTGCCTCATTAGAGATGGAATTAATATTTGTCACTCATGGCAAAACCAAATATTTTTCAGCTCATTATTTCATGAGTTCCATGTTTACAGGACTTATCCTGTGATTCTTTACTACTGATTTATTGATTTAATGCGTTGAGCGTGAGTGACAAATATTAATTCCATCTCTAATGAGGCAACAGAGTTGTCCACTTCCTAGATAGATGGCACCACTGTGTGAATCAAATAAAAAAATCTGGAAAGTTTATAATGTCACACAAGCTGAGAAAGGGTTAGCCATTGGTGGTGTAGTGGTAGCATAACAGGCATGTTTCCTGGAGATGTGGGTTCGAATCCCACTCATGGCAAAACCAAATTTTTTTCATTTCATTATTTCATGACTACAAGACTTGTGATTCTTTACTACTGAGTTCATATATGATCTGTCATAAAGTGGCCAAATTAAAGTGGGACTGAAGTGAGCCCTTTTGATGATACCAGATGTATGTACTAATTTTTAGCCATGTATATCTAAAATCTGAAGATTCTTCATCAACCATCTTACAGCATATGGTAACAAATGGTATTTTATTAAATGCCAATGGACATTCCTTAAAAATACCACATAGAACTGTGGCTAAATGCTACCTGTCAGCACTTACAAAAGTGAGCTGCTTTCAACATTATGTAACTATTTAACATTAAGTCAACAAATATCTGATGTACTAACAAATGGGTACCTGCTTTTATGTAATCATAAAGGTAAATGGTTTACCTATACTAGTTGATATTAGATAGATCTGTATACTGAAATTATATAATTGCTATTTTTCACATCAGTTGACTTATAACCATAAGACTAGTTATATTACAATATAACCATACATCATTAACTTATTACCATAAAACTAATAAAAAATCATTGTTAAGCTGCTATTTGTGTGTAATAGGTGTCTGCTTTGCTAGTGCAAAGTTGTCAAATTACACATAGAATGGCTGATAGGATAGTATGTTAGCAAAATATGTGTTAATGCAACTGACTTCTGTTTGAAAACTCAGTTCCTCAAAATGAAATCGTATATCCTGACTATTATGCAGTGTTAACTGTTAAGTTATTTAACTATCTCACCTCATGTTAAACTTTGTACACTCTTGTAACTTTGTATCACTCTTGTAACTTACTTTCTGAAAATGATCAATGATCCATGCTTGAAAGCAGTGCAGATTTATAAAGTATTCTCAATTTAAAGCAGTTTTACTAGTTTTTCTTATTTACTAGAAAAGCTGCAAAACTTTTTCTCTATTGAATTTTTATGATTTTTTTTTTCTTTTTTCAGAATATGTAAATTGTGTGATGTGCTCGTCAACAGAACAGATAACAAAGGAAAGTGTTTCTTCTAAAGACACATTTGACTTACGTAAGAATTTTATCGTTTAAGATCAACATGGGCCTTTCTTGTGAATTGTAATGTAGTTTTTAACTCTCATATTTTTGTAGTCAATGATATTGACTAAACACATTTTTCAGTTTGCTCTATTAAGCCATATTAATGTCATTGACTAACACAATACTAGATGTAATATGCTTTTGAAGAGATTCCAATTGTTCAGTGCACTGAAAGAGAGAGCTTTAAGCTCTGTCTCCATTCCAGTCTGTCATAAAGCAAAAAAGGGAAAAAACATTTTTTTTTTGCATTAGCTTGTCTGAGTTATTCTTATATTCAGTTTTGCATTTCCCGAACTACTCATGTGATTTGCAGTTGATTTTCTTTCTTGCATTTCTTTATAAAATTTTATTTCAAACAATAGTTTTAGAGTAATGCAATGGATGATTTGTTTCTATAATCCTTGCAACATAACATACAAAAATCCTCATGCAGCCATGGGCTACAGAGGTTCTTCAAGTAGCCAAGGTACTACTCATCCACCAAGGTACTACAGAGGTGCTGTTACAAGCTTTTGCCAACTTTCACACATTGATTCAGTGTTATTACATTAGGGCATTCTTGACGTGTCTGAAGATTTGTGCTCATTCCTCCAAAGTTAACAGCTATGACTTGTTTGAAAGCTTGTCTAAACTTATCATTACATGTTGTGATGCCCCATCATTCACTTATACTTTACCTTAACCGGTTTTGCTTAATTTACATTATATTTATCATTTTGGGGATTTTTATTTCCTTTTGGGCATCACAGCACTCATTTCCAAGAGTTAGGAGTTGAACATGGCTCTGAACTTCCGACTGTCATCCGCTAAAGCGCGTGCACAAGGACACGCCCCCTCTTGCATCATAGCTTGCATCGCTCGTCAATTTATACAAATGTCTTTCACGGCATGCAACATGACACGTGCGACTTTTTACCTCTTGTTATAACCGGATGACATGTTAGCACAGTAGTTACACAGAGTAGCACAGTAAGTGGTAGTAAGCACGGAGGAGCACAGTTAGTGCAGGCAAAGTTGAGAAATGATGTATCTTCTTCATTGAAGTTTTGATGAGTGATTTTTGGAAATAAATTTGTTTGTTATTTAAACCTTTTGAATCTTTACTAATATTTTCTCTTGAGCAATGTTAATTGTTTTGGATTAGAAATTACCTTTACATTTTGACAATCATTTAATATTTTTTGAATTCTTACTCATTAATGCTCGCTGGTATTTTGAACCCTAATTTAACTTTTTTTTTTTTGGCAATTTGTTAATTATTGCCTGGCGCCTGAGTCAACTATCCGGAGCATAAAATAATTGGATCAGACAAAGGGTCCAAACTTTAAAAGTAATTTCATTTTCTTTGGCCTGTTACAATGTTAAAAAAAAAGGCCATATCATCATTTTTCTTTTCACTGGCAGTGCATAAAATTTGGTTTGTGAAATCTATGCATTGTTGCTATGGAGCCTATTAAAGATAGGGAAATATTTTACATTTTCACAAGGATGCAGCTTGGGACAAAAATATTCATGCTGATTTATTACAAGTATATGGGATCATGCTTTTTCATATGGCACTGTTACAGAATGGATGTGCAAATTCAGAGAAGACCAGCAGAGCTTTGAAGACCCTTGTTCATCAACATTTAAAGTTCCAAAGGATCTGTGCCAAATGGGCACCCCACAAACTGACAGAACAGCAAAAAGGGCTAGAGTCGACTCGTTCAAGCAGATGCTGGCAATGTTTGAACCTAGTGGCTCCAAACAGTTAACAGACATTGTCACAGGTGATGAGACATGGTTTTATTACTCTACAACTCCCAGAAAGATTGACAACTATGTTTGGGTTGTGGAAGATGAATCACATCCCCAAATCCTCTGACAAGACTTCCACTCAAGGAGGAGAATGTTCACAATTTTTTTAATTCCCAAGGAGTGGTAGCTTCTCCCTCCCTCCCTGAAAAGAGAAATTTAAAATCATTTTTAAATTGCTACTTTTACCTATTCATCTGGTCTCTTGCAATCCTAGAATATCTAGGTTATAACACTGGAATTCCTGTGTGAGGACTTCAAGAGAATAATCTCTATGTAATGTCCTCACATTCCACATACCTGCAGAGAGAAAATGATTAGTAGGATTTTTAAAGAAACTTGATTTAATGAGAGATGGACCAACAATATCAAACAGCCACCTAATGGCAGGCATGGGGCAAAGACCTGATCCCCTACCACTAAAGGCTGAAACCATTATTCTGGTAGTAGCTTCAGGTACCACCTTTTCAAGTGGACCCTTTCAAGAACCAGAATCTAGATAGAGACTGATCTGCCTGAGACACATTACTCCAGGGTAGGACTGGCGAGTCCCACCAATTAGAAAGGAAGGGTTCGGATACCTGTGATGGCCTCTGATCAGGATTATTCACCAACTGATATAAGGTATCCTGTGCCTCTGCACACCTTGGGCTGGCAACCCATAGGCAAACAAAAACACAGCAGTAGATTTTCCCTCAACAAGAGGCCTGAACAGCACAGCAAGTCCAGGATCCATAATCAAGCTCAAAGCCAAAAATCATTCCAGTTCAGTGGGTACAAATGGTCAGCATCAGGCAACTGTGACCACTCCTCAGCAAGGCAGAAAAAAATAAGTGGCCATAGATGACCAGATCAGTAGGCAATACTGATTTGTCATTAACTCTCCTACTATTTCATCCCAGAAAAGAATATCTCTTTTTGAAAGGTACTAAGGCTGATTCCTTGCATCATCACTGGGGATTCATATACAGCTCTCTTTCCAGCAATGCCTAGCTACCATTTACAGACCTAACAACATACCAATAGAAAATGAAGTTTTCTTTTTTTTTGTGTGTGTTTGTTTCAGAGTGTTTATCAGTCAATTTGTTAGAACACATGCAAGCTAATATTCATTACTATGCATAAAAGCATAGATCATTTGATAGATCTAGAATTTTCTGTCAAGTGATATATATTTTTTGTACATAGGAGTGAATAATATTACTTCATAAATTCTCCCAAGCAACAAGCAAATTAATGTTTCCAGAGTGTCAAAATTTTTAACTTTTATTTTAATGCTGCAAGAGTTTTATAACAAGCCATCCATCGCATTATATAAAAAAAAAGTAAATTCTGTGTGAAATTAAATATGACGAATTCAAAAGCAAAACCAGTTGTGAATTGCATAATTACACTGTGCTGAGATTTAAGTTAATGTCATATATCAAACATTATATAAGGGAATGGCATGAAATGTAATGTATATGTAGACTTTGCAATGCATAAGAAGAAAATGCATTCACATTTAACTGATATGACCATGAGCCTGCAAATTAGATTTGCTATGGCCAGATATCACAGCCATGTGCAAAAGAGCACATGGCTGATTGCCACTCATTTCCATTCCAGCTGTTATAAGATGGTAGCAGATCAATCCCAGATCAAAGCATACATTGTTTTAAATGTACCACAAAATTCCTCTCAAAATTTGGATATTATTTCAAGAAATAAATTAATCATAGACCAGGACAAGTTTGTCTCAGAGCCACTATTGCTCAGGATTATCTGTCTTTAACAACAAAACAAAGGGAAATGATAGCTAGCAACTATTTCATGAGCTGTCAGTGGGCACAGGCATGGCAGTTTCAAGATGTATTTTGTACAGAAGACCAAAGATTTATGTCCCTCTTACCCCATTCAACATAACAGCTCATTTAACATGGTGCAAACATTGCCTTTGAAACCCAGGACAGTAGGTAAATGGGTTCATCTCGTATTAGCCCAGATTTAGTTTGAATACATATTTTTGATATGGGCTCATCTGGAGATACGTTGGGTTGTTTTACTTCTGAGTGGCACTTTTTTGCACACTATGGGCTAAATGGCCAGGTCACATGGACCCTGAAGGCTCAGAGGAGATTGGGGGAGGGCACCCACTGGACCAGCTGTTGAGAGACAGATGGTAGCCTCCCATCAAGGCCATCCAGCATGTTTTTAACGTGCACAGGGTATGGCTCTCCCACCATCTGGAGATACAAAGAACTCACTACAACCATTATGACATTAGTGAAAGGGACCATTTTGGTAATAGTAGTGTGATGGCCTGGACTGTAATCATGATGATTGACTGTACAGAGCTTTACATATTTCAGGAAGGAACTCTGACTGTTCAGTGATACAAAGAGAGATTCTTGTTCATTGTGGGAGGCTTTTCAGGGGTGCTCTCGGCTCTGATTTCATTGTTATAGGCATTATTTCTGCCCTATACGTCTCTTATGTTTGACATTGTCATTGAAAGTTAAGATATTAATAGGATAGATCCTATGGATTCATCCAGCCATATTCCCAGACTTGAATCCAGTTGAATATGTGTGGAATGCCCTCATGAAGCAAATTGCAAGACACCATCCCCCTCTCATAGCCCTCCACGAGCTCATTACCATGTGCTTTATTACCAAAAACTTTATCAATAATATGAAAAGATGCTGTATGTGTTATATGGCTGTCAGGGGTGACCATATGCCATATTAATATCTGCTGTCCCCTAATTCCAGCACCACAATTGCAAAAACTTATGCTTTCATATGCAGAATTCATGTATATTATGCAATTTTTGTCATTATCCCACTTGCAATTAGTCATATTGCAGTACTTTTCCAAAAAAAAATTTGGTGTATTTGTTGAAGATTATTATGGGTTATCCTTTAATTTGAGCACCAGTGTGCTCCTTTGTAATATTGAGTTTTGTGTCATCCTTTAATTTTGAGCACCAGTGTCATTCACAAAATATGAAACTGAATATAAAAATAAATCCGAAACAAGCTACTGTAAAGAAAAGAAAAAGCTTAATCATACCTTTTTTTTTATTTCATAAATTTCAAATAAAATTCTGTATGGCAGATGGTCTATAAATTTTTGGATATGGTGTGAAAATAATGCCTGAATGCTAGGGAAGTGGGGAAAAATATTTTTTTCAAAACTGTCCACACTTTTGGCCTCTACTGTAACTCAAGGTCTATTCTCATAATATTGGGAATTTGTAAAAAGTTTTAAATTCAGCTTTAAATTTCCATTCAGAATTTACAAGATAATTGCAAAGTAGCCTTACAATTTCAAACACATATAAATATTTGTCAGGAAAAATGAAAGCAAATGATAATGAAGAGAATTCCCATCAGTTTACAGTTGTTTCCACAGAAAGTGTTATAGGAAAACCAGAAAGGGCAGAATAGTGTTTCAACAAGTTGGTATACCTCCCCCATTTACCTATGTTGTTTTAATAGTTTCAGATGCTAATTTCGTCTAGCGGTCCTATATTGTGCCTAGTGAAGTTCATAAAAATTAGTTTTGCAAGTAGACTTTATGATTAAGACTAAATTATAATCTTATGGATAATGAATGATATTCTTCAGCATATCATAGTTTGCAGAGCCCCTAATTTCAAGGAGAAAACATTTATGAAACTTTTAGAAGAAACTGAGGTGTTTTATACATAATCCTCAAGTAGCTAAAGACCTTGAGGCCCAACTAGATTTATTCAATTTAATTCTCCAAACATCTATCCTGAGCAGTAGCAACTTCATCTGGCCATTTCAGGCCAATTGTAATACTACTTAACATTGTCCCCCACCTCATTCTTGGCTTGTACCTTTTCCAAGCCCAGGTTCGAGTCCTAACTGTGCCAGCATTGAGGTTTATCTCCACTAACCCCACCTTGCCTTCAGTCAAAAAAAAGATATGCATTTGGAAAGGTCTCCATTCATCAGTTGGACATTAAGCTGTGGCCATGTGTGCAGGAGAGCCATATGCTATGCATGTTAAAGAATACGCTAGATGGCCTTGATGCAAGGCTTCCATCTATCTCCTAACAGCTGCCCAGTGGATCCCCTTCCCTAACCTTTGAGCAATTGAGTTCCTTGTAACCTAGCCATTTAGCACCATTGTGTGCAAAAAAAGCACCACCTAACTTAGGAGTAGATGACTCCTAAGTTGCAATCAAATCATCTAATACTCAAGAAGCTGCATAAACTGGTAAATAACTACATTATTTACCTGTTTTATAATACTGATTCTTTGGTAAAACTTACAAAAATCTATAATCAAAGAAGTGTTGAGAAAATTAAAATAATTCTTGAAGTATCAGTATGATAGAATTTTATGCAATAGATTTTCCATATAGAGAAACAAAAATTTTCAACGTTTATTATCTAGCCACCTCTTACATTCTCTACAGAGTTTGAGCTTCATCACCACAACAAGCTTCAGAACAGACAAAGCATTTTATAAAGTACAAATCAGTATATATTACCTATTTTCCCACTTTACATACATTCTTAAATATTCTAACAGCAATTGAGAGTCTCCTTAATTTTAGAAGCACAAAATGCAGAGGGAAAACTTTGTGATATCATCAGTTTAAATTTTCTACATCTTCTTGAAAACTGAATTCTCCCCCCCCCCTCCCCCATTCCCAAGACAGGATAAAAATATATTCTAAGGTAATATTCTAGTGGATATATTCCTTTTCTACTCTTCATCTCATATAATGCATGAATGTGTCAGACAAGAAACTAAACATTTTAATTAAACTATATTAAGACTCATAATTTTGAATTTCTTAAAAGTCTATCCACCTAAAGGACTTTACTAATCAGTTATGCCTTTTTGTTACACTAATTACATTGTTCAGCAGTAGTTTAATTTCTTTCATGAAACTAGATTACTTTTTTTTTTTAGAAAATTTTAACTAAAGATTACAAATGAAATTACCACTCAAGCAGCTGCTTTCCATAGGTCTGATAGGAGTCTGTCAGTATTGTATGCCACAGTGAAGGACTTTTCCATGGCTCAAATTCAGCCCTTATACTGAACAACAAATTTAAACTTTTTTTTTTGCCTCTTCAGTAAAAGTAAATGATGGCAGTTTTTTATGCTAATTACAGAAGTAACTTTTCTCTCATTCACTGAGAGAAATGTAAGTAAAATTTTACAAATAGTTTAAAATATGTTAGTTTCATCATAATATTATTTAAAAAAATTTAAACTTGCCTAAAATTTTTTTGTCAATGCCTTATGTTTGTAATCAGCAAAAACCATTAGTATTCAGCAGTAATTTTTGAACTTGGTACACCAATTGATTGTTAATTACTGCTTTCAAAATACATCTAAAAAGTCTTGAAATTGTCTTTCATGTCTTCTCTGATTTGTGGCTTTACAAAAGTTTCTTTGATCTTTATTTACTCTTGTAAATTTTAGCTTTAAATAAATATCTCCTTCAGTCTTTTTCTTTTTTCTTAGCTTTCACAACTTTCGTGGGAAACTTCAGATCTGATAACTACATCTGCATGGACACATATTTAAGACTAGAAATCAGTGGTAAACAAAGGATCTTTAAATATGCATTACCTACAATCTGTTTTAAATGTTTCCCTGTTAAATTTTGAAGCTATTTGCAATGAGCATATGCAGGTTCCACCAGAATATTTCTGTTATGGATAAATGTTGGCAGATGGAACTAAACATGCTAACTAGCTGCTGCTAATTATCATGCTTGATATCATGCATCACTGATGAAGAAAATCCCAGTACAACCTAAAAAAACAGAAAAAAATATATTTTTTCCTATGATACTATTACAGTAAAACAATTTATTCTAGACATATGTAAAATTGTATTTACATTTTCTCAAGAATTGCATGGTGAAAAATTTTTCATAATCAGCATAAAATAAAATCCTCTATTTTCAGTAAAGGAAGGAAAGAGGTGTAATTTGTTCAGTGTTATTAATAAAAGATATTTTTAATTGATAAGAAAGCAACATTATTTAACACACTAATAAAATTAACATTCTGAAATAACACATTCATAGTATAACTATTATACATTTTCAATATTAGAATTTCTCATACACCTGTTAGTAGTTCATTAGAATATTATAGAGGAAAAATTGTCAATAGCCAGGTGGGATCTGAACCCATGACCTCCTGATAACGTCAGGTGCTCTGATCACTGAGCTACCGGCCACTGAACAATCATCCTCTATTAGTGGCTTTAATCATTATACCATTGGATAGTCATTGGAAGTGTAGTTGACTGTAATCAAAGTCTCTGGTCCTGATGGCATCTTCCAGTTTAGTGCACATGGCCAGCCCACGCCAAGCGGCATAGTATTTTTATTTTTTAAGCCAATATTCCACAAACTCTGGCATAAACATGCATTTGCAATATTAGAATTTCTTAGATATACACCTGGTAGTAGTTCATTAGAATATTATAGAGGAAAATTTGTCATTAGCTGGGGTGGGATCTGAACCCATTACCTCCTGATAACATGTCAGGTGCTCTGACCACTGAACTACCAGCCGCTGAACAATCATCCTTTATTAGTGGCTTTAAGCATTTTACCATAGGATAGTCATTGGAAGTGTAGTTGACTGTAATTGAAGTCTCTGGTAATAGTATTTAATTATTGAACGTGCATTGCATGAAATAGTATGACTGATGTAATAATATTTGTTAGATTAATTTTTAATGTAGTTTTGTGGAAACCATTTGTAGACTAAGTTTCATAATGTGTAAAAATATACTTTTTTTTTTTCTAGAATCTTTTGAAGATAATTTGCCTTCACCCCAAAGCCCACAACCTCCACCTCCACCAAGGCATCGATCAAATCCAACATCACCTCCAAATCCTCCTCCTCATGCTTCATGTTCACCGTCTTCGGTAGTAACAACAGCAAAAACTACAGGACAGACTACAAAGTGGCCAGCAGTTCTTGCTAATCACAGGGTAGTTTTATTACAAGAAGAATGGTTTCATGGGCCAATTAGCCGAAAGGACAGTGAAGCTTTAGTTGTGCGAGATGGTGATTTTTTAGTTCGTGAATCTCAAGGATCACCAGGACAGTACGTTCTCACTGGAATGCAGGCTGGCATCAGGAAGCATTTACTTTTAGTTGATCCTGAAGGAGTAGTAAGTGATAGATTTTTTTCTTTTGAAATATCATGAAGCTATTGTATTTACTGTTTCATTGTGTTATTTGTTACTTGTGCATGTAAATATAAATAAAAAAATATGTAAATTACTGAACTTGTGTTGAATAGTTTACATACTCATATACAGTGCAAAGTCCTGAATCCAGCATCTTTGGGACTGCCTGTTTTTGGATTTTTCAAATTTCAGACACTACACATAAACACTGCCTGATCCAAATTATAGTGAACTCTGCATCATGCACAAAGTACCATGAAACATGCATATACAAAATTTCTTGCTGACTAAATATTCTACATCACTACAAAGTCCTGCAAAATCCATAAAGGCATGGTAGAAAGCAAAGTCAAGTACAACATGAGTAAAATGGCTGATCTAACTGGCTTCAAAAGGGGGCTCATCATTGAGTGCAAATGGGAAGTAGCATCTGTAACAGAGGTGACAAAACTCGGTGGAAATTCATTGGGCACAATATCCCAGATGTATGGAGAATGGCAGCTGGCTCAATAAATTTCCACCAATCAAGGCTCTGTGACAGGCATTTGTTGGAAAGAACTCTACATCAAAACAGAGCTGCTACGGTTCATCTGAGAAAGATGACCACTTCAAAACCGATTTCAATGAGAACTGTAGGCTGAGAGTTGAAAACTTTGAAATTTGGGAACTGTACTATGATACATATGATGAAATATTAGGTAGGTTTTCATAATAATTTGGCCAGGCAATGTAGGTACATTTATATATGTGAACTGTATATTATTTTGTCATGATTTTAAGACTTTGTTTTGTATATTTTTAATATTAAAATTAATATAAACCTCCCACAATGAAAGATCAATACACATGATGAATATTCCATAAATGCACAGCAATCTATAATCAAGAAGTACTGATCAAAAATAAAATGCAATGAGAAAATTAAAATAATGGTCAAAGTAGTAATGTGATAGAAATAATTTTTCCACATAGAGAAATTAAATTTCTGAACTTTAACCATGGCAGGAGTTGAGGCAAAGTCATATCTAAATGATTCCTTTGATTTTTGTCACTGAAGAGAATAAATAATCATAGAATAAATGGTAAATAAGTAAAAAAAAATTGTTTACCGACGGTGGGATTTGATCGTGGAACTTTGGTAGAAGCCGAGAGACATACTGCTATGCCATCAATTGGTTGATTATTAACATGTTAAAATCGTTACTACAATTTTATTATATAATAATTGTTCAATGTAAATTTTCTCATATTGTGTTTGATAATGTAATAAGATCAATTAGGCATGTAAACTGAAAAGCTTTATAAAGCAACTGATTGATAGAATTATTTTGTTTCTTGCTATTTCAGTGTTTACAGTAACTAGCACACACATTAGGCTTAATGCCACTATGAGCAAGTTCACTATATGAAATGAATCCGTTCGATGTAATTGCATTATAATGCAATTAGTAATACTATAAACTGTTCCATATTCTTTTAATCTCTCACAATGAACATATTTAAAATTTAACCTCGAGGACTTCCTTGCCTACGTAAACCTCAAAAAGTTGCAACTGAATGAGGGCTTAAGCTATTACTGTTATAAACCAAGTCACACGATCTGAGTAGTTCACCCTTGCACTGATAAAAGCAACACTCTCACTCGTCGTTAGTGTTGTATCTTTACATAGTTGTATTTCTTTAGGGGCGGGGTGGCTCAGTCGGTAGCGCGCCAGGCTCGCAATCTGTAGTTCCCAGATTCGAGTCCCAGCTGGGTCAGCGTTGAGATTTATCTCCGCAAAATTCCCCGCCCTGCCCACGGTCAGTAGGGGACACCGATGGGCTTGGAATGGTCGCCGTCCGTCGGATGGGACGTTAAGCCGTGGCCCCGTGTGCGGGAGAGCCATACCCTGTGCACGTTAAAGAACACGCTGGATGGCCTTGACGGGAGGCTACCATCTGTCTCCCAACAGCTGTTCCAGTGGGTCCCCTCCCCCAACCTTCTCTGAGCCTTCGGGGTCCATGTGACCTGGCCATTTAGCCCATGGTGTGCAAAAAAGTGCCGCTCAGAGGTAAAACAACCCAAATGTATTTCTTTATGAGAATGTGAATTTTACAGAAGTGGGTTTTTTTATGCTCACTTCTTGTTGCAAGAAAGTCACAGATTTTAATGGTGGTTACATTATTGCATAAACATTTTAGTTTAAAAGTTATAACCATTTTAATTTACTACAACTAAACAGCACAACTTTATTTGGACATCTAATAATTAGTTCTACTAGATATGATTTTGGATATGGGCTTCTGTTGAAGAACCACTATTGCTTCTGCTTGTGTGTAGGTTGCCAGCTCCAACTAAATGATACAAAGGATATTTTAAATTAAATGGAAAATAGTCCTGATTATAAGCCATTGCAGGTACCTGAATCCTTGACACTAGTTCTTGCATTGCTGATCCTAAACTCAGTAATGTGTTTCATATGCCTGCTCTCTAGTGCTGAAAAGCACATAATAGATTCTGATGGTAAGGAACGCCATTATTTATCTGAGTTTCTACTGGTATGGCTGGAATGTGATGACTTAGTAGAGGCTATTCTTTTGATGTCCTCTCACTGGAATTCCAGCAGAGTATACTGGGTACTCTTTGCTTCTAATAGAATAGATGGGCAGATAAAGGTCAGATACTTGAAAATAATCATAAATTTCTCTTTTGAAAATATAACAAACACTTGCAGAGTGTAGCTTTGCTTCTCAATTGAAATGCCAGTGATTCCTTCTAGAGGTTGCTTAGGATTATAATTAATTATGTATTGATAGTAAATGCAAGTTTTATAGGGGACCTGAAATTGGGTCTGACTAATACCTTGTTAGAAGTATTGTCCAACTGACCATTTTAGTGTTTTTAACCCTGGAAACCCTGGAAATAAAATATTTTGACAATAGTTTGTTTTCTTCCCCAATTCAAAAATTATTTTTTATTGTTTATTATTTGTTTATGTGATACAAGAATTATGAAATATATTTTGTTCACACTGAAAATCCAATATGAACACAAATCTCCAATGTTTCTCTCTCAGTGTGCAGTGGAAGCATGGAATTAATTTAGCACAGCTTATTATACCAGTTGTGCCGTCCCATGGCCAAGTGGTTAGCACGCTTTGCTACTGATCTAAGGGACCTGGGTTCGAGCCCCGGGTAAGGCATGGTTGTGCGTGTTGTTTTTCTGCTGAGGTCTTGCCATCCTCTCAGACCTGCTACTATGGCATATAAATTGACAGGCTCCTGTCAGACCTCTGTGGCAAGCAGCTGCTTGAGGGGGTATTTATTTTTTTTTATTATTATTATACCAGAGGCAACACATGGCCTAGAGCTGTCTATGGTGTTTTAACATAGGATTTGTGCACAATTATGCTTCACACACATCTCTAATGTGCCTGTGCCAAGATAAAGTGATTGTTGATTGGATGTGTCAGCTAGAGGGCATGACCAAAAACCTGTTCTCTAAGTGATTCAATATGGAGGAAAATTTGAGAGTTAATTTGTTATCTTAGGAGAATGGGGTTAATAGATACAATTGAAATAATTAGTTGAAAAAAATTGGTTGTCCTGAGTGGGACTTGAACACATGCCTCCCAGAAGCATGCCAGGCATTCTAACTGCTGGACCATCAGAAGCTGCAATTTTTTTGACAAAGTGACATTATATGCATTCCTACAGATCTAGAAAAGAAGTGAGGATGGAGAAAAACACAAAATTGTGCCAGAAAAATGTAGGGGGTGGGGCAAGAAACTGGGTTTCCAATGCAGTACAACATTTTCCCCCTCTGTTTTACAGGTCTTTTAAAAAAAAATGAGGAAAAATGCATGAAATATAAGAAAGTTTAACAATTTTTTTACCTCTATTATCCTTACAAGTATTCTGAGGGGGATGGGGGGAGGCATGGCCCCCAGATCTGGCCTTGCCTCCAGAGATGAAAAGCTACTCTGTGGCAAAATGCCATTAATATTGAAATAGTAAAAGAAAAGGAGAATTATTATCAGTTCAGTTACTTATGATATTTTAAATTTTACTTTAAGAAAAACTAAATTTTTATGGAAATGAATCAATATCAAGTAGAAAGTAATAGATATTTGTTTACTTTAAAATGATAATATATCATTTTAACAAAAGAAACGTAGTTTTTGGCACAGCGGTTTCAGTTTTGACTTTTGATTGGAAGGTCATCAGATTGATTCCAAAGATGCCTCAGATGATTTCTTTTTTCCATAAATTTTGTTTTTCCTGCCCCTTATTTTCATTGTAATATGTAAATATTTGACATAGAATCACTTGCCAATTTCTTTTCTAATAATTCATTTACTAATGAAAATATTTCAGGCTAACGTTACATTCTAAATGAATTCATTTTTAATACTATTCATAATTTTATTATAAAATTCATGAATTATTTCAATTCTTTATTATGCATTTTTATTTTTTAATTAATATTCACCCAATAAATGAAATGCACTTTGACAAATAATTTGCATTTTGAGCAATTAGCTATAGCACTTTTACAATTAACTAGTATTTTAAATAATTAGTAATAGCATCTTTACAATTAATTAGTATTTTATTCCTTTGCTATTTTCTTCAGTATTTTCTGTTCCCTCTAAACTGGATTGTGCACCCCCACCAATGAAACTCATTAGTCGCCACTAATCAATCGTGATCTGAATGTATTTTTGCTTTCTAAAAGTTAAAATTCCACAGATCACTAGAAGTAGATGAAATTACTGCTGATGAAATGTTTAGAGCTAGGATGATTCTGTTGTTATGTGGCTGACTCAAATTTCGAATTTGATGTTCCTAAGAATTTTACTACTGCTGTTATTATCTATATTTTGAAAAAAGGTTGTCACCATTCTTGTGATAATTACAGGTACATCAGTCTCCTCTGTTTCCAGGTAAAATTTTCTGCATTATTGTGCTTAACCCTTCCAGGGCCCAGCCTGAAAAACTGGTTTACATTCAGACGCCAAGTTATATTTTTTATATGCTCAGCCAAGAAAAAACAAATTTAGAACTTTTTTGCCAAATAACTGATGAAGGGAATTACATGACACTAAATTTGTTATATGCCAAATTAATCAGCATTTAATTCTGGATTTTCTGAAAATAAAATATTTAAGAAAAAAAGACTACTTAGTTTTATTTTAATAGGATATTTTTAGGATCATGTAGTAAAAACATGTATCTGGCAATGCAAATAAAAATATTGAAAAAAAAACTAATATAAATATTTATAATGCATATGAAGAGAAAGGCTATTCCTGAATAACAGAAAAATAAAGTTTTTCTTGTAAAACGAAAATTACTCTTTCTATAATTTTTTTCTAGGTACGATACTTTGAGAAAAGTCAGCTTATTGCCAAGTCAAATAAACAAGTCAACTTTAGAATATTTTTAACAAATAGCTAATAAACAGAAATAAATCATGTTTATACCCAATTAAACAGAATTTAATTTTGAATTTTATTAAAATAAAAAATTTGAACAATATTTAAAATCAATATGCTTCTATAAGACTTTTTACATTGATATAGTGAATAAGGTACACAATAATTACTTCAAAAATCGTCCATTTTTAAAAATAGGAGTTTTTTGTTAATTTTTCAAGATATTTTTGAAACTTTAAGGAAATTTTTTTGATAAGGTTCAAATCAAACTTGTGAGCTTAAATCAGGGAATTGCTTCAGCATAGATCAGCAGTACCATAGAACTTCTAAGAAATGGCAATCAGATGGCTTTAACAAATTATTTATGTCATAGTTTAATATGCATCAAGTGGAAAAGAAAGTATTGTATTTCAAGCATTAATAATGTTATTATATAATATTATGTAAAAAAATTTTCAAATGGAATTTTTTTTTTAATTGAATTTTATGTATTTTACTAAAACTGATATAGGCGTACTTGGTCTCTCGTTTAAAATTCTGTCAACTTTTATACAAGACATGGGCACTGGAAGGGTTAAGCATTTAGTTGATGGACAACTTAAGTTGAACAGTGTAGGTTAAAAGGTTTAAGGGGGCTGCATAGATAAATGTTTTTCTTCATAGCTTTCAAAAAGATGATTGTTGATCACCATAATTTGAGGTCGGATATCATACCCGATAAGCTAATTAGCCTAAAGATGGCTCTATATAATAACACTTAGTCATATGAGAGTTGGTAAAGGTTGTAGGAATTGATTTAGTATTATTACTGGAGTTTGACTAGACTTCATTTCATCTCCTTTTTCTCTCTAGTTATTGATTATGTTATGCAGAATTCACTGTAAGGGGTAGATTGGGGCCTTAGATAATCTAAAACAGTGGTTCTAAAGCTTTTTGGGCTGAATGCCCCTTTCACTAAATGTTACTTTTCTGAAGGATGGACTAATCTACCAAGTATTCCATATTCTGTTTAATCTATTTCAACAGATAAACAAAAGAATTGGCATAGCTACTTGGGCTTTCAAAAATCTGGGCAGATGTGCAAAAATAAATGTATACACTATTTTTAAATAAGATAATAAAATATGTGTAACACCTATTTTTTTTTCACAAAGACAAAAATTAGGCTGTATATTAAGTTATCATATTAGGCTGTATAGTAGTTTGTTCCTATCTGAAGTTTGCTATGATAGTAAAACTTGGGCCATTTGTATGCAAGGTAACAGGAAACTTGATGCCTTTGATTCTAGATGCTTATACAGTACTTTGGGCATTAGATGGTTTGACGAGGTTAGATGGAGTCAACAAGCACCTTTTAGTAGCCTCTCAAATAGAGAAAGATTGTTGTTATGGGCATGTTGAACTACAGGTTTAGCGAGTCAAGTTATGAATAGTGTGCCGTTAGATGGAGTCAACAAGCACCTTTTAGTAGCCTCTCAAATAGAGAAAGATTGTGTTGTTATGGGCATGTTGAACTACAGGTTTAGCGAGTCAAGTTATGAATAGTGTGCCTAAAGACCTCCGAAAAAGGAGTATAAGGTGTGGTGGTCAGACAATCGGCTATACCTCAAAAGAAATATTTCTAGGATTAAATTGTAAAATGTGCTTGACTCTCTATAGCCTATGGTCAGGCCTGGATCTAGCAAAAAATCGAGGGGATTGAATTTCTAAGGCAGCATAAGATTCTCACCTTCTCTCCATTTTACACGTGTTTAAAAAAATTCTTGCAAAATGCATGAAATATAAATAAGTTTAATAATTTTTTGAATTAGAACTTTCTGAATCTCTCAAGTTATAACTGCACCTCTAATGGTGAGAAAAGTTGAAAATTGCAAACTTTTAAACGAATATTGCAAGTGATGTATATAAATACATTGCTAGAAATTTTGAAGGTCATGAGTTCTGCATTTGCAACAATAAGTTGCTGTAGGGGGGTGGGAAATGCTTTTTTTTTTAAAGAGATAATTGAAAAATGATATTTGAGTTGGATTGGTACTAATAAAACGTTATAATTTGCATTTTATAAAACCCTAGGTGGTTTTAATTTGCATTGTTAGAGAGCACTAAATATAGAAGAAAAAAACTCAACTTTAAACAAATATTGCAAGTGGTTTTTCAGATTTTGGCAGTAGAATGGGTGATATATTTCACTGACAATAACAATCTTGCCCCTTTTCCCAGAGGTGTGTGAGAAAAGCAACTTTTTTTTAATATTTAAGGAAGTATTATTTGCACTTCCCAATCATTCATTAGTTCAAATTGAAACTTTTAAAAAGTTCAAAAGTAGATAAATGAAAAACGAGATTCCCATATTTGCCAGAGGCAATATGCATTCTTCTGGAGTTTTTACTTTTCAAATGATATGTATTTGATTTACAATGTTCTTTCTTTAAGTAAATAGCAGTTTTTATTATTTTATATGCTCATATAGCAGCATCTACCAATACTCTTTAATTGACTCTTTCAAAAAGCAGTGCTTTCCTTTTTGAAAATGGGCTGGGGTGGCTCAGTCGGTAGCGCGCCAGGCTCGTAATCTGTAGTTCCCAGGTTCGAGTCCCAGCTGGGTCAGCGTTGAGATTTATCTCCGCAAAATTTCCCCGCCTTGCCCACGGTCAGTAGGGGACACCGATGGGTTTGAAAAGGCCGCCGTCCGTCGGATGGGACGTTAAGCCGTGGCCCTGTGTGCGGGAGAGCCATACCCTGTGCACGTTAAAGAACACGCTGGATGGCCTTGACGGGAGGCTACCATCTGTCTCCCAACAGCTGTTCCAGTGGGTCCCCTCCCCCAACCTTCTCTGAGCCTTCGGGGTCCATGTGACCTGGCCATTTAGCCCATGGTGTGCAAAAAAGTGCCGCTCAGAGGTAAAACAATCCAATCCAATCCTTTTTGAAAACGTTAATTTTCATGATATTTCTCACTGTTATAGCCATTTAAATTTACCCATTTTTTGGCAAATTTGCATGGCATGAGTAGTGCAATTTTCTAGAAATGAGCGTGACAACTTATATATAGGTATTCTGAATTGTCATATTGTTTGTTTGTTTTCTGATTTGTGTGTTAATATTATAAATTTTTTAACTAATTTAAATTTTACTATATTTCTTTAGGTACGAACTAAAGATAGGACTTTTGAAAGTGTTACTCATTTGGTAAGCTTTCACAGTGATAATGGTTTGCCAATTATTTCTGCGGAGAGCACTCTTGTTCTACGAAATCCTATACCAAGGACCAGACCTACACGCTGAATGAAGTGGCATATATGCAACTATTGATATTAGAGCCTTAACTGAGCCACAAGCTGGCAGTTGTGCAGTAAATGCCAAATTCTGATTTCTATAAGTACAAGAGCAAGCAGATATCATTTCTTAATGATGCCACGACAGAAATTATTGATGTTAACTTGTATATATATATGTGTGTGTGACTGTTGTTAATGCATTTTTGTTGTAAGCCAAAAAATTCTAATGTTGCTTCAGATTTTGCGCTAGTGCCACTGAAATTACAAGATTAGAGCAGCAGATTAAATCCACATGAGCAGCATCTCCTCTAGTTCTTCCCTCACATTTACGTGAGTGTTATCAGCAGTAAGTGATATTATGTACAGCCAAGAGATGAGTCGT
Source organism: Ryuthela nishihirai (assembly GCA_038380435.1). Taxonomy (NCBI): domain Eukaryota; kingdom Metazoa; phylum Arthropoda; class Arachnida; order Araneae; family Heptathelidae; genus Ryuthela; species Ryuthela nishihirai. The sequence continues at coordinate 37,730,506 of JAWZYU010000011.1, read as the reverse complement.
TCCTTCACCATGTGTGCCTCAGATAGGCTTGTGTGCAAGCACAATATAGTTTATGGAAAGAATATTTTCGTAGGGCCTGCTTTCCTAGCACCTGACTGTTGGACAGCCAAGTCACTAAATCAGCATTGTTATCATCACTGCTGTACCCCTCATTATATGTTGTGTTTTATGTTTCTTGTTTGAAGATAATTAAAAAATTGTGCACTTCTTATTTTACCTTTAGAAAAATAATAATACTGAGAGCAACTTAGAAACATGAATACTTATTTTTACTTATCTACATTGCACAAAAAATGTTTACACATCTTATACTGTAGATAATATTGGGCACTTCTCATTTTAAGTCCTCTAGAAAACAATAATACTGACAAACAACTTAGGTAAAAATAAGAATTCATGTTTCTATCTGTATTTTTCTACAAACGTTTACACATTCCTTGTACTGTAAATTCATTTATGTTATGAAGCTTTGTTCCTTTCATCATGTTATCTTTCTTTTGGCCATAATGGCTCTCAAGAACCTCTATTCTTTGTATTGGAGAGAGCCCAATTCTGTTCAACCTATTCCAGTCCCATCCATTCTTGGGTGACTGCAAACCCAAATTTTCTTTACTAGCAGTAAACTACCTTTAAATTACACCACCTGCTTTATAGAAAGGGACTTAAAGCCGTGTGCAGGAGAACCATACCCTGTGCACATTGAAAAACACACTGGATGGCCTTGAGAGGTTACAATTTGTCTCCTAACAGCTGTAGAGTTGGTCCCCTTCCCCACCAACCATCTCTGAGCTCTTGGGATCCTTGTAATGGATTGTTTGTACCCATAGACTAAATGGCTATTTAGACCATTGTGTACAAAAAGTGTCAGAGGTAAAACAACCAATATATATATGATATATTGATTTGGATTACATGCTTTGGGATAATTACAAAAGAACTTCACAACCTAAACATATCCACCTTTATTTGTTACATGAAAGGGAAATAAATTATATAACAGTAAAGAGTTTACCATTGGTAAGATCGTGTGACAAATACCTTAGATTCAGTTTCCTCTCATATTCAATGTCGCTATCAGGAGTTACTTGTGTGATAGCTAGATTTAATTTTTTTCGAGGCCCTTAGGTGTTTTTCAATATTTGAGTGGTTTTTTTTTTCAAGTAAAACATTCAAAAATTTTAATTATTTTTATTTAAAGAATTGTAGAAAAATAATCACAGAAATATAGCTAAATTATAATAAACAAAAAATATAGACATTACTAATAAACAGTAAAACATTTTTGGCACGAATTGCAGTTTACTATCAAATTACAATATGGAACATTGACAAGCATTTAACTAAAAACTTTTTGATCAGAAATCATCAAAAGGTTTTATTGCGAGCTTTCCGTTTGGCAAAACCATTTAAATCCTCACAATTTAAAAAATTTGTCAATTCACATTCAATAAACATTAAAGATAAATTTGACATTTTAGTTTGCACTAGTGAATTTCTTAAATAATTTTTTTATTCTCTAGAACCAAAAATTATCTTTCGCCACTTGCATTGGCTACAGGCATGATAAGAAATATTTTAACAATTGTCTCCACATTTCGGAATGTCGATCTCAAACCCTGGTTAATGGTTTTATACATGTCCATGGGGTTGGATATATTCTCATCTTTAATAAAACTAAAAAATTCTGTCATTTCATCTTTAAATTGATTGCCGTCAATATCATTTATGTATATATATATCTGTTCATTTATTCATACATAACTGAATTCGGGTTTCATTCAGAGTTTTATCGAAAAGATATTAAACACATTTAATATATTTTCATATACTTCTACTCGTCGATTTAGTGTGTCGCAAATAACGTTAATTGTATAGGTAAAACCAGGGATGTCGCCAGATTAGATTGCGCCCTGAGACAAACAATTAAATATCGCCCCACAAAAGGTCGGAGTTGTGAATGCACAACTCCTCTCGGAATGAGGATTGCAATGTCCACAAAATGAAATAATCCCCAAAATGATAAATATAACGTAAATTAAGCAAAACTGGTTAAGTAAAAGTGAATGGGTGGACCATCAGAAGCGCCGTGAGGCAGGCTGCCTCTATGCTACACCCTGTCGACAGTACTGAGTAAAACAACCTGACCCAAGAGATTTCATGGTGTTATATTTTATTCTTAGTTTTCATTTTATTTAGAAGTAAATTACTAAAATTTGTTTCTTATATCTATTTTATACTAATTGTTTCTTCTGGGCGTAGTGGCTAGATGTTAGAAAAATAAAAACAGAAACTAAATTTCAGTAAATATGTCTAACTTATGACATTTAATTGAATCATGTAACACGAGAATTTCCTGGGTTGCTCACATCTTAACGTATTAGTAAATGACTATATAGTAAACTTTCATTATACATAAAACTCAGTAAGGCTTCGTAAGATTTTTCACCACTTTTTTGTGGAGCAGAAGTAGGAGACCAAATTAAATTGAAGTATTTAATTTTCTATGACACTGTTAAATATTTTTTACGCACTTCAACAAATGTTCTATGCTATCAAGTATCAAAAGTTATTAAGGAGAATTTTTCATACTGTACCGAGGAAATTCCTTGATGCTTGCTAGTGACGGGTGTAATCTTTAGCATTCATGCCGGCAAGTGACGCCTCACTAGAATTTGACAGTTTCTCTTATTGCCCATCCTCTGCGGTACTCTATGTAAATTTCTCCTTAATAACTTTTGATACTTGATAGCACAGAACATTTGTTGAAGTGCTTAAAAACATTTAATAGTGTCAGAGAATTAAATATTTCAATTTAATTTTAATTAATGCATGTGAACCTTTACTGTAATCTAATCTTTGTTAGGAGACCAAATCTGAGTTACAATGAATTTTCTATCTAACAAATTTCTGTGGTCTTTAAGTGCCTTTTTTTTTTGCTTTTCAGAACGTATATATATACTCGATTTAAATGACTTTTTCATATCCATAGAATTTCTTGAGCATGACAGTATTTTAAATTTAAGAATAGGTGCTTAAAGAACGTTTCTGCATAATATTCAAAGTTGATCTGAAAATGTATTTAAATCGTAAGTTATGCCATTCGAGAATAGTGTTAGTCGAAGAAACGTTAAAATGATGCAACATAATCTTTTAGAACCACATTCTTACATTTTTCTAACCCCTAGCCAATTTTAAAATGAATAATTTTAAAAATTTGAATCAAATTGCCCCTCATTGTTGCATTTGAGTAATAAGTATGCATTTGGGAAACCCTGCACATGCCCAAAACAGACCACATACTTTGGGCACGTGTTGATTCAAGGTGTAAGATCATGGTGAAATTAGCCTCCAATGAGGGGCTCCCTACACCAGACAGGTTTTGGCAGCATGGCAAAGTATTGCTCGATGAAATATATGTCGTGGCGCAGCGCCATTTTTACTATGCAGTCGTCCCACTTTACCAACGAGATAGAATAGGGCACAGTACGCAACCGGTTTGGAAAGTTGAGGCGACTTTGAGCGACCATGTAAAGGGTGTGCAATAACGCAGACAGCCGCTATTGCTTAGTAGTAATTTAATTTTCAATAAAACAATAATCAACTTAATAATCTCAGAATTATTTAGAAGTAAAGATGCCTTTCAAAAATATTTAATATACGTTTTTTCTTTTTATTCTTAAAAAAAAAAAACTTGGAAACAGCTACTTGCCAGAGGTCAGACACATGCCTTTCAGTTTCAATATGTCATTTTCATGTAATTAATATCTGACAGTTCAATTTCAAAATAAAAATCTAATTTCGAGAAAAAACAAAATTTTTACGTACTTCGTATCATAAATGTTTTTTTTTTCACATTTTTACTTTATTAACCCGCTTTTCACCAATCATTCCAGATATAGAATGATACCTACTGTTTTAATCACTTGTTTTATTTTGAACGATTTTAATTGATGAAACTGCTTTAGGTTTTCTAGCACACGTTTGGTAACTTATTTTCCGAATTTTTCACTATATATGCTAATAAAAAATGTATTGTGTTTATTCATTTTTTAGATTTTGCAGAGAGCTATTAGATAAAAAATACCTCAAAAATATAACAATAGAATTTCGCTTAGATTCGCCTGTTACTAAACAGAACACTTGTAATGAATAGATCTCACAGACCCAGCTTGCCAGTGGTGTAACTACTTGGGCACAGAAATGTTACCTGTGCCCAAATAGGGGCGGAGGCGGCTCAGTCGGTAGCGTGCCAGACTCGTAATCTGTAGTTCCCAGGTTCGAGTCCCAGCTGGGATCAGCGTTGAGATTTATCTCCGCAAAAATTCCCCGCACTGCCCACGGGCAATAGGGGACACCGATGGGCTTGGAAAGTGCCGTCCGTCGGATGGGACGTTAAGCCGTGTGCGGGAGAGGCATACCCTGTGCACGTTAAAGAACACGCTGGATGACCTTGACGGGAGGCTACCATCTGTCTCCCAACAGCTGTTCCAGTGGTTGGTCCCCTTCCCCAATCTTCTCTGAGCCTGCGGGGTCCTTGTGACCTGGCCATTTAGCCCGTGGTGTGCAAAAAAAGTGCCGCTCAGAGGTAAAACAACCCAACCCATGTGCCCAAATAGATCTACTACCCTCTCTCCCCCCCACCAAAAAAAAATCCTGTCGTCTTATACGAAATCTCAAAACTCGTCTACTTCCTTTAAAATCCGTATTTGTATAATTGTGTTTTATGCACTGACACTGAAAATAAAAAAAAAAACTACAAAATCTTAAAATCTTATTACGTATGGAATATCATTTAACTTTTCCTGTTCAGTAGAATATTTTAGCATTTGGGGAAACCTGCTGCAACCTTGTTCTCAGGACCCACGTCTTATTCTTTAACACCCCTCCCGAAAATAAATTCTTCGGAATAAATCCTCCCCCCCCAAAAAAAAATATATATATAATATATAATTCTTGAATCCTTCCCCCATACCGAAACCAAATCATGGGTATGTTTGATGATATCTGTTTTAATTTCTCCCATTTTTGCTTATTATAAAAATATTGATATCAAATGAAATATTAGGTTTATGTAAGAACATCATTTTTTCAACACGCGTTTAACCAACACTTTTATTTTTAGTGATAAAAAAATTTTTCGCGATGGATAGGTATTGATGAAATATTACTTTTCTCATTTCTCGAATATCTCAAAAGCTTAATACACCCTCTAACGGTGGAAAATGGCAAACGTTTCAACAAATATTTCAAACGATCTATTTGTGCTAGAAATTTGAAATTTTTGTAGAAGAGTGCAGGCCCGAATTTAGATTAAAAAAAAAATTGAGGGAGCCTCAAAAATCACAAGTCCAAAAAATGTGAAAAAAAAGGGGGGACAAGAAAATAAATTTTCAATGATTAACATTTTCCCTTCCATTTTACAGTTTTTTAAAAGAATACTTGAAAAATGCATGAAAGATAAATAAGTTTAATATTTTTTTTCCTCTGTTAACATTATTAGCATTCTGAAAGGGGGACATGGTCCCCTTCCAGATCATGTCTTAAAGCCATGATGAGAGGAAGCGTGACATTGGCATCTGCAAAATATGAATATTATTTCAATAATAGTAACTGATGGAGCCCCTTATTGGAGGCTAATTTCATCAAAAGTTACACCTTGAACCTTGTGTGTATATCTAGTTAAAACTTTTCAGTTGTTAGTTTTATACATTTTTACCACTTTGTCTATAAACGCTTCGATATTTTATCAATGCTTGGTGTAAAAATTTTACTCGTAGAAATAATGAATATTTTTCCAAGAAACTGCGTCAGAAGACGGCAATCGGTTGCAAAAGTGAAACGGGATAACTAAAAAACCAACAAATAATTTCTTTTAAGGTTCGCTAAAAAACGAGCTAATGTTTCCACTTTGTCCTATTCTAGTATTTGTTCGTCTGTCCGTCCTTCTCTCTGTTATCTGTTCCTCTATAAACAAAACTTTTTTTTTTACTTTTAGAGATAAATGAACAATTCTTTTTGTGTTGGATAGATATCGAAGAAATATTACGATTCGCAATTTTGAAATTTTTTAATAGCGTTCTCTAGCGGTTGAAAAAGATGGAAAATGCTAAAAATTCAAATGAATATTGCGCAAACAACCTATTTACATTGGAAATCTGAAATTTTGGTAGTCAGGTTTTCCCCTCTTAGGCAAGGGGGGGGGGAGTGCGAAAATCAATTTTTTTTTGGGGGGGGGCTTTTTTTTTTTACAGGTACTAACAAAATATTAATGTTTGCATTTTTTGGATCCCAATCAGCTGCAATTTCCACTGTTAGAAAGTTCTAAAGGCAGTAAATGAAAACTCGAAAGGCAGCCTCTAGTGGCGGAAGAAAGCTGGAAAATACCAAATCTTCAAACGAATATTGCAAACCATCTATTTATGCTAGAAACTTAAATTTTTGGTCATAGAGTGTAATGGTCAAGTGATTTACACTTTTCTGCTTTAAGAGATTGATGAAATTTTTCTTTGTGTGTTTTACAGGTACTAATAAAATATTAGTTTATTTTCACAATTCTGCGGTAGTTCGAATTTTGACTGTCAGAGGGTACTGAATGTGTAAAATGACTAGAAGAACACATATCACCTCTGATATATATGGGAATCTCGTTTTCAAAGATAATGAAGTTCTTCCTTGCCTACTTTTTCATTCCTTAAAAGTTTTGATTATGGATGCTTGTGTTGTTTTTCTGCTGAGAATCATGGACCTTCTACTATGACTTACAAACTGACAGGCTCCTGTCAGACCTCTGTGACAAGTAGCAGCTTGAGAGGTTATATTTTTTTAATGTATGATGGGGGAAAATGCACAGAGTAGTATATTATTAGTAATTATATAACCATAACAGAACCTACAGCAGAGATCACTAAATATCCAAACAGCAAAACTTTTAACATTTGTTAAAAGTTTTGCTGTTTGGATATTTAGTGATTTCTACTGATATAAATTAAAGCTACCTTTGAAAATGCGAATTATATTTCATTAGTACCAACTAAAAAGATTTCCAATTCTCTTAAAACCTTTGTTTCCTACCTACCTACCTTGGGCATAGGGGTCAATGGAATCTTTGACTCTTATTCCACGACCAAAATTTCTGACATAACAAATATTGCAAACGAGGCAGTTTTAAAGTTTTAGGATTTTTTTCCCACCGTTAGAGGGCGCAATTATAGCTTTTGGGAGATTTGGAAAATTGTAATATTTTGCAATACCCATCCAAGCCAAAAAGAACTTTTATCTCTAAAAACGTAGCTTTCTGTTAAAAAATTTGCATTCTCCCCCCCCCCAGGTCTAAAGAGTTAAATGATTGTTGCCAAAGGTAACTTCGTAACCTTTGCATTTCAACACCAAAATTTCTAACATGACTACATCGGTTTGGTAATGCTTGTTTGATATTTTGAAATTTTCTTTTTCCACCGTTAGAGGGCGCAGTTATAACTTTTAGGAGATTCGAAAAATGCAAATCGCAATATTTCATTAATACCTACCCAACACAAAAAGAATTTATTTTTCTGTATAAACAAAAAAGTTCATTGTATACAGACACCAAAGCGATGTTATATAAAAAAAAACCCATAAATTTACCTTTCATTAAACGTTTTCTAAAGTGCTTCCAATCGTGTGCACTTCAATTTGCATTAAATATTACCCTTTACCGGAATCCATAAGTATCCTTGCAATACCATTCAGCTTTGCAAGCTAAACAATCCGAGCTACCACGAAACATGGCGTCCAATTTTGAGATGGCCAACCTTTACCTATATAGGGCTTCTAGTCACAACGACTCTAGTGGTGAGAAGAATGTGCCAATGTGCTTCCAATGAAAGAAATTTCGACTCGTTGAATTCTGTGAATATGAAAGATGTAACTGCCGTCTAAGATACGATAACCAATGCAGTAGCGAGGAAGCGGGAATCTTCATACACTCCTAGCTCGAGTAGCCTAGCAAATTGGTTCTTCTATTAATTACACAGTGTAATATAGCAGAAAAATACGATTATATATATGTAAACTTTGTTAGAATAAACTTTTTAAAGTTACGAAAATACTTTAACTTTAATGTCAAAACATTTAAATATATTTAATTTATATTTCTTATTTTTTTAATGAGGTTTTTAAGGAAACCATTGCTTCCATGGATGCTTCGCCGCTTTTGCTGTCTAGCCTTCCTCACATACCTTCTACAATGGCATATAAACTGACGGGCTCTTGTAAAACCCATGAGGCAAGCAGCTGCTTGAGGGTTTTTTTTTTAGAATGATCCTATGCTTGTTCGGATGAGATAAAGCTCATTGCCTTCAATTACGATTCCTTTACCTTCGCTTCCACTGCTGAATGTTTTAAATGTTGTAATAGTGTTGGGATAGGGTATGGCAAATTTGCAGCCGCACCCAGCATTTTTCTTACCTGGCTTATTGCATTATTGAAACAGGTTGCGATATTATATTCTAAGAATGAGAATCCATTCACAAAACTACTGGGTTATTGCTGCGTAGAATATTGAAAAAGTGGCATTTTTATTGTATGCAAATTTTTTTGTTTGAAAAGTTGATAACGGGTGTTTGTATTTTCTTCGTGTGAAGATTTTCAAAGATGTTCGAGTTCATATGCATCCACCTCGTACGGCAGTGATTAGGCGCGAGCCATGTGCTGAACGGGATCTGCTGGACTGGAGATCAGATACATGCCGCAGGGTGTCATGACCAGAAGGGTCTCTAAAGCTGCAGTTGGTTTTGCTACCAGAAAGGGAGAGTGAAGAGAGGATCTCTCCTGACCATTGAACGGGTCTGCAGTAAAGCGAACGCTGTGCTCCAGCATAGGAGAAAGACTAGGAAGTAGTCTTGTGAGTTAACACTCAGGGAGTATGGGACTAAAGTGTTGCAGTGAACTAAGGCTGCTCTCATTTCCAGTAGTTCTCTTTATAATGTAAAGTGTTGTAAATATTATATATCAAAGAGATTCAGAGTGCCTTGATTCCATTCTTTTATGAACATTTAAGCACGGCTGAAATAACGTACACCAAAGGCATACATTCGGCGGACAGGTACTCGCTAATATATCAGAGATTGAAATCGAAGTACAAAATGTATATATATCACGTAAAAGTATGGGTAGAGAACCTTTTCCTTACATGTGGTGCTAATAGCTCGTTATCTACGAGAAATTTAAACAAGGCAATAGGGCAACCGAGTTAGGAGGCAGCTGACAATTCCCTGGGCCAACACCAGTTTTTCCCTCTATCCTCTCCTCAAGCAGCTGCTTGCCACAGAGGTCTGACAGGAGCCTGTCAGTCTATATGCCACAGTAGATCTGAGAGGATGGCAGGACCTCAGCAGAAAACGACACAAACTGGGTTCGGCCTTACCCGAGGCTCGAACCCAGGTCCGGTAGATCAGTAGCCATGCGCGCTAACCACTCGGCCACGGGACGGCTATCACCCACCTTATTAACTACAAAATCATCTTATTTCCATTAAAAAAACTCACTAATTACCCTTAAAATTTTTCATTCCCTAATGAATCGTCATAGAACAAATGGAAAATCCCCAGTCCCATCTTCGATGAAATAAACCCTTCTCATTTTGGAAGTAAACAACTCCTAACTAGCCCATCTAAACAAACTCAGCTTCGTCCCTCTCCCTCTTCCGCTAACCTCTTAAAATTTTGCCGACAATAAAGCTCCTCCAATTTTAGGCCCCCTTTCAGACTGACACCATCAGTATTGCATCTGGTGGTCCATGCTGCGACATATTTTGGAACTCTATCGGGAAAGCAATACCTTTTCTCATAATTCACACACTTATCAAAAGTCCCTCTTATTCCCTTTATCGCTCATGATAGAGCAGCCATTTGGCTTCTGAAAATAAAGAATCCTCCTAGATTTCAAAATTCCTTTTTATTCCTACTGTATCAAAGGAATCATGATTGCATCAGCAAACCGTGGGAATACGATTCTCAGATGCGAAAAAATATTTTCCTTCCTTAAATTATTATTACGATCAAGTTAAAAATTTCCCTTACACCATACCCAGTATATAAAAAAATCATCCACATTCTTGAATAACTTTTAAGTGCATGACGATAACAGATGATGAAAACTTCAGTCTTTTGAATGTTCCATATGCCTATTTACTAAGTTTATAAATATACACTGGCGGAAATTGAAAAAATAACACCCAGAAGGAATTCCTTTAGGAACATCACTTTAAAATATGTTGATAGTTAAGGGCAGCAGAAACCATGATCCAAGACTGGAAGTCATTGGATGAAGTAATAACATCACTGAGGACGACAACATGCAAATGTAGGCAGTGCGTATTTAAGGTCTTGGGCGTGAAGAAAGAAGTTATTCATCATGTGTCGTGTTGTTCAGTGCTCTTTGAAGAAGCTAGATATGCCTGGATGATTAGTTAGCGGAGTTTAAGCGAGGTCGTATAGTGTGTCTTCGGGAAGCAGGTTGGTCTTTTTGTCAAATTGCACACCGCATTGATCGAGAGGTATCTGCAGTGGTAAGATGGTGGCGTCAATGGTCAGAAGGGCATTCGCACACTCGCAAACATGGTTCCGGGAAATACAGAGTTACGGACGCATGAGAGGATCGCCATATCAGAAGGGCAGCAATGGCAGAGTAGACGGCTATGGCATCACAAATTCGATCCTCTATCGTACCAAGGATGTCTACAAGAACGATATGCAATCATCTTTTGGAAGCAGGACTATGGGCACGCGTGCCACTGGCAAGCACGTTTGCAGTGGTGTTAAGAAAGAGTTCATTGGAGGGAAGAATGGCAGTCTGTGGTTTTCGGTGATGAAAGCCTATTCTGCTTAAGAGCGTCTGATGGTCGTTTATGCATTGAAGGAGACAAGGTGAGCGGCTTCTTCCATCGTGCATCTGCCAGCGACCCACACCGCGCATCATGATGTGGGGAGCGATTAGCTATCACTCTCGTACGTCTGGTGTTTGTACAGGATGCAGTGAATAGCAATACTTATGTCGGCGACATCGTACAGCCGGTCGTCCTACCATATTTGTGTGTAATCCCAAATGTGATAAGACAGCAGGATAACGCCCACCCACACTCCACCTGGGCAACTCAACATGCTCTTCAGGCAGTGCACCAACTCCCTTTGCCAGCATGCTCTCCAGACTTGTCTCATAATCGAGCATGTCTGGGACTAGATCAAACTCTTCTGCAGACTGCGGCAGGCAACGACCATCGCTGAATTATGCGTCCAAATTGAAAGAGCATGGAATGGTATCCCCCAGTGTGATATCCAGCATTTGTATGACAAATTGCATGCCAGATTGGAAGCTCGTATTGCTGCTCGAGGAGGTTGAACACCTTATCAAAATATGCCTTGTGTAAAATGTAATACTCATTAAAAGGTACAATAAACATTGAATTACTTCACACGGGTGACCACTGTCCTTTCTCAAGTTGTTTCTACTAAATAAATCTCATAAATTTCGCTTCAATTGTTAATGTTCTTTTTTCAAATTCTGCCAGTGTATTTAAAATTATTAAAGTTTATTGATTTAATTGAAATTATGTAATTAAATTCCAATTTACTAAAATTTATACAAGCTATAACAAAAAAAGGAAGATAATTTTAAGTTACTATAATAAATCAAAAAAATAATTTTAAAAGGTCGAGTATAAATGTTAAATTATGCTAATATATAAAAGATTAATATAAGAAACATGGTATGCCTAAGTTTAGAATTAGATATTTAAAAATATATTTTTGTGGCGAAAAACAAACTATTTTACATTAAAATGTAGACAAGTTACAAATATCAAGATGGAAGTGAGAGATGACGATAGCAGATACCAAGAAAAAAATTAGTAATTATCTGATTCAACTGATAATTTAAATACCTTGGGTTATACTGCACTGATTCACGAGAATAAAAACATTGCGTCAGTCTGAATAAAAAATTAATTTTTTTTTAATAGCAATCTAAAACTTCTGCTCTAAGGGGAAAAATTTTTGCGGTGCAAGCAAGATTAAAATCGAAGCAAAAACAGTGGAATAAACAAATTGATACAGCAAAACTTCGAAAAATCAAAAGAAAAAAAAAAAAGACATTTCATTGGATAACGCCAGAAGAAATTTTCTTCGAAAATTAAAAACTGTACTTACGCCTAGGGGAGGGGGGTTCCTCCCACAAAAATGAGTTGGCAAAATTCGAAGCGACTTTGTAAAATGCAGATGAGTTAGGAAAATAATTGAATTTTGGCAAATTGTCCCTAAGAGGTAAAAAAAAAATTTTTTTTTTTTGTAAAATTAGGCGAGTTTGGAAAAATTTGAAGTGACTTGGCAAATTCAGCAGTGTTAAATTGGAATTGCTTTTGTGAAATTAAGGAGAGTTGAAATTAAGGTCAGTGAAGACGTAATATTTGGAATTTTTCTGTAAAAATACAGCGAGTTGGCAAAAATCGACGCTTTGTAAAGTACAAGCGAGTTCTAAAAAATGGGACTGGTTTTGTGAAATTAAGTTGACCAAAAAATCGATAAAACGACGAAATCCGACGTGACGCGGTAAAATTTGGAAAGGCTAATAAAAAAAAATAGGGATTTTTTTTTTTGTAAAATCATGGCAAGTTCGCAAAAACGAGGCACTTGGCAAAACCCCCCACTGAATGAGATTCTGACAAACGCATAATTAAATTTATGTAACGAACTTATTTTTTCAGTTTGCCAAATTTCATTTTGCGAGTTGAAAATTTATTTTCCCCTCCCAATTAGTCCCTTCGCTACGCCTCTACTCATGTCAATAGATTAAATGTCTTTTCTAGCATAATGAGGCATCTAAAGCAGGGTCGGATCTAGAGGGTCAAGTAGACCATGCACCCTTCAGATTGCTAATAATGGTAAGAGGCAAAAAAAAAAATTATGAAACATGCTAATTTCGTACACTTTTCAATTTTTAAGACTTGTAAAAAGGAAAAAATGTTATAGTGCTATAAAAATTTGTCTCTTGGCTTCCCCTTTTACATTTTTCCGACTGGATTGTGATTCTTGGCCCCGTACCTTCAATTTTTTTTCTAGATCTGGGCTTGATTGGAAGCAACTGTTATGTTACAATCAAGTTGTTATTGGCAGCAAAAACTCCTGAATGCAGCCAGCTAAACTATAAATGCTGCGTACCTACACAACAGTAAAAACAATTTAAGCCTTTTGCTTTAAACCGACCAATTTAAACCTTTTGCTTTAATCAATAACATGCTGCTCATTTTTTGCAGGAGTCGTTCCAACATTTTACTCCCACCACTACCTACCATTATCTGCAGCTAGTATCTGGCATCAGTTCCAACATGAAAATAGTTCACAACTGTTTTCGACCTACGAAAATGACTCAGATCTACGCGTTTCGGATATTACTCCTTGGATACATTCTGCAGCATTTTATATCCCATTTGCAGATAATTTGCTTTAGAATTTTATGCAATATATGTTACGTATTTTAAACATTTTTTTTAAGTTTAACCTTAGCATTTTGTTCAATAATTTGTTATACGTATTTAATATTTAAAAAACAATTACCCACCCAAGCAGCTGCTTGCAGAGGTGTGACAAGATCCTGTTTATACAGCTTAATAGATCTGCTAGGACTGTTTAAATATTTATAAACTTAGCTTTTTTCGCATATTTTATTAGATGAAACATAGTTTTAAAATTATTGCCAATTAGTGGCGTACCCAGGAAAAATTGTTTTTTATATTTTCCTTTAGGCACATATTGAATTTTTTCAAAATCCTGAGGAACTTAATTCCTCGATCAAAAAGGGTTACTGCACTTTTACAAAATACAGCTCTATGAAAAAACATATTTTACAGATATATTTACTACACTTAAACAATATCATACCTTTATCCTTTAAAACTGAAAGGTTAAAAGAGTCCATAAGCAATAACTCAAAACATAGTTGTATCAAAATATTCACACGTTTATACTGGAGACGGCTTCATTTATACAAAAGTATTTTTACAAAACTATACATGATTGACAACAAAGAGTTGCTGCATATTTTTTTATTCTTCTTCTTCTTTAATTTGCTCTTCTTGGCTGGGAGCCTCTCCTTGCAAAGGCCTTCTAAACAGAAGAATGTGAGGTTCTGAGAAAAAAAAAAAGAGCCTTTGTGAAATAATGAACTTTATAGCAATATAACATTACCTTAAAATGGTATTGTAATCTTGACAAAATAAAAATTATTCTATTAAACATTGACGAACACAGCAAGTCTGTCGAATCAATTTTTTTTTTCTTTCACTGAATATAAAGTTATCACTTCACGGCAGTGGTGTACACAAGATTTTGGAAATGGGACGAAATTTTGACTTACTATGAGATGCATTGCATAGAAGTGGGGCACCACTTCAAATTTGTGCATGCCCAAAAATGAAAATTAGGCATCCCCCCCTCCCAAAATAAATAGTTTCCAAATCTGGTGAGGGAAGGTTTCAACCTGCTCGAAACTGCCCCATATATATATACCTCTGCTTCGGGGGCAAATTAACTGGTAGGGAAAGGGTAAATAATTACTATTCAACTTCATGCAAATAACACAAACTGAAGAAAAATAATTCTGGTTTGTTTCTGGGCAACACATACCAAGATTCTGGGGTGGGTTGTTTTACCTCTGAGTGGCACTTTTTTTTTGCACACAATAGATTAAATGGCCTGGTCACAAAGACCGCAAGGGCTCAGAAAGGTTGGGGGGGGGGGGGACTTCTGGACAAGCTGTTGTGAGATAAATAGCTCTCCATCAAGGCTTTTTAATGTGTACAGGTTATGTCTACAACACAAGGGGGCCACAGCCTAATGTTCTATCCAACGGACACAGGACTTTCCAAGCCCACTGGTGTTCCCTACTGACAAAGGACAGAGCGGTGAGTTTTGCAGAGATACATTTCAATGTAAAAAAGCCGAAGTAGGACTTGAACCAGTGAACTGCAGATTACGAGCCTGGCAATTTTAATTTTTTTTTTACATTATTAAGTCTTCACATATTATGTTTGTTTTTCCTTTCTAGAAACCAAAGCCTGACCTCTTTGAAGTATGCATAATTTAATGTTCATTTCGAACAAACAATGCTTCCTATTTCCAAGCACTTTCAATACAAGTCACTCTTGGTAGTCATAGGGCTCAGAGAAGCTGAGATGTAACTATCATATAAAAAAATTGTAAAAGGGATGAAAACAAAATGATTTGCAAATGTATTTGCAATGTTTTAAATGTAACCATAGCAGCATTATCATAATCAGCTTCTTCCAAGGATGTCTACAAGAACGATATGCAATCATCTTTTGGAAGCAGGACTATGGGCACGCGTGCCACTGGCAAGCACGTTTGCAGTGGTGTTAAGAACGAGTTCATTGGAGGGAAGAATGGCAGTCTGTGGTTTTCGGTGATGAAAGCCTATTCTGCTTAAGAGCGTCTGATGGTCATTTATGCATCGAAGGAGACAAGGTGAGCGGCTTCTTCCATCGTGCATCTGCCAGCGACCCACACCGCGCATCATGAAAAAAATTGGAGAATTTTTGCAAAACTCTGATAATTTACGCAAATACACTGGCAGAAATTGAAAAAAAGAACATCCAGAAGGAATTCCTTTAGGAACATTATATATATTATTATATATAACTATTAACATATTATAATATGTTAATAGTTAAGGGCAACAGAAACCGTGATCCAAGACTGGAAGTCATTGGATGAATTAATAACATCACTGAGGGCGACAACATTGCAACGCAGTGCGTATTTAAGGTCTTGGGTGTGAAGAAAGAAGTTATTTATCATGTGTTGTGTTGTTCAGTGCTCTTTGAAGAAGCTAGATATGCCTGGATGATTAGTTAGCGGAGTTTAAGCGAGGTCGTATAATGTGTCTTCGGGAAGCAGGTTGGTCTTTTTGTCAAATTGCACACCGCATTGATTGAGAGGTATCTGCAGTGGAAAGATGGTGGCGTCAATGGTCAGAAGAGCATTGACACTCGCAAACATGGTTCCGGGAAATACAGAGTTATGGACGCATGAGAGGATCGCCATATCAGAAGGGCAGCAATGGCAGAGTAGACGACTATGGCATCACAAATTCAATCCTCTATCGTACCAAGGATGTCTACAAGAACGATATGCAATCATCTTTTGGAAGCAGGACTATGGGCACGCGTGCCACTGGCAAGCACGTTTGCAGTGGTGTTAAGAAAGAGTTTATTGGAGGGAAGAATGGCAGTCTTTGGTTTTCGGTGATGAAAGCCTATTCTGCTTAAGAGCGTCTGATGGTCGTTTATGCATTGAAGGAGACAAGGTGAGCGGCTTCTTCCATCGTGCATCTGCCAGCGACCCACACTGCGCATCATGATGTGGGGAGCGATTAGCTATCACTCTCGTACGTCTGGTGTTTGTACAGGATGCAGTGATTAGCAATACGTATGTCGGCGATATCGTACAGCCAGTCGTCCTACCATATTTGTGTGTAATCCCAAATGTGATAAGACAGCAGGATAACGCCCACCCACACTCCACCTGGGCAACTCAACATACTCTTCAGGCAGTGCACCAACTCCCTTTGCCAGCATGCTCTCCAGACTTGTCTCATAATCGAGCATGTCTGGGACTAGATCAAACTCTTCAGTAGACTGCGGCAGGCAACGACCATCGCTGAATTATGCGTCCAAATTGAAAGAGCATGGAATGGTATCCCCCAATGTGATATCCAGCATTTGTATGACCAATTGCATGCCAGATTGGAAGCTCGTACTGCTGCTCGAGGAGGTTGAACACCTTATCAAAATATGCCTTGTGTAAAATGTAATACTCATTAAAAGGTACAATAAAGGTACAATAAACATTGAATTACTTCACACGTGTGATCACTGTCCTTTCTCAACAAACTGTTTCTACTAAATAAATATCCGATTTCACTTCAATTGTTAATGGTGCCTTTTTTTCAATTTCTGCCAGTTTAGGAACATCATATTATAATATGTTAATATACTGCTCACAAAAATTAGGGGATATTTCATCGCTTCATATTCATTTTGAAATATCCCCTAATTTTTGTGAGCAGTATAGTTAAGGGCAGCAGGAACCGTGATCCGAGATTGAAAAATATTTCAAGGTGAAAAAAGGTAAAAGGTGAAAAATATTTGATTATAATGAAATATTTTTCACCTTTTTTTGCAGTTCTCATCGTTTTTTCAAAACAATATCCAACAAAAAAGGTTCAATATGAAGAACTATGAAGACTTCTATTTTTTTTAATATTCAAGGATTTACTGAGATTTCAAGAGATATTTTATAAATGTCAAACCATTTTATACTGTTTTGATTCATTTCCCCTGGCAATCTTATCCAGCAATTATCTATAATTAAGCTAAAAGCTATATTTAGAGCAAAAGGTAAAGAACATTATTTTAACCCATTTTATGGAAATTTGTGTCTAAATTAATTTTTTCTACATTTCCCACCAATATATATTTCACATTTTTTTTTTTCATTTTTAAAATTTGAAAACAATCCAGTAGCCAGTTCTTTCCATCAGCAGTGAAAAGCACTAGTCATTCGACCATTGGGAAGAAAAGCATCGTTTGCTCCAAGGGTAAGGTTTAGCAGTCAAATTTTAATGCATATATATATATATTTTTTTTTAATACCTTTCTTGCACTATATAGGCAAAAAATCCAGAATGTCCACTGGCCATAAATTTTGAAATATACCAATTGAAAACTCCTCTTTCCGAGTCAGACTTAGTCTTTTTTGGGGGATGGGGCAAGTTTTCCACTTAAGCAAGCTTCCGTTGTTCTGCTTTATGTGATATGTTTGATTCACATGGTTCACTCAAAAATATAGTTTCACAATACATTAAAAACAAAATGCAAAATCAGAGTTGAAAATTGCAAATTTTTAAACAGATGTTGTAAATGATGCATTTGTGATAGAAATTTGAATAGCAGAATATGAAGGTCACGTAAGTTTGCATTTGCAACAATAAGCGACCCCTTTCACTTAGGAGTGTGGGAAATGTAATTGTTTTAAGATACATTGCAATTTTTTTTGTTGGATTTGTGCTAATCATATATTCCCATTTTTCAATTCCTTAGGTAGTTTTAATTTACATTGTTGGAGGAACTAGATATGAAAAAGACAAGACTCTTAATGAATTTTGAAAGTGATTTGTTTATGGTAGAAATTTTAAATTACAGTGGTAGAGTGTCTAGAGATATTTCAAGATCAAGAGAGATTCCACTGACAGCAACAGTCTGTCCCTTTTGTCAGAGGAGTGTGAGAAAGGAAGCTTTTTAAATTTATGGAATGGAAGAATACAACATTTTTCAATTTGCCAGTAATACATTAGTTGGAATTAAACTTTTAAAGAATGCAAAAGTAGGTAAAAGATGGGAGAAAATAAGGGGAAAAAAACCAAACTTTGAGTTGCTTAGAATATCTGAGTGGATATGATTCGTTTTAAAGCGTCATTTAGAAAATCATGGGAATTGGGGATAAGGCAAATTATTTATCTCATCAAACATGTGATGAATTTATTCAGTTAATGGGTAACAAAGTAAAAGATAAAATAATATCTGAAGTAAAAGAAGCCACATATTTTTCTATGATTCTTGACTCACCTCCTGAGATTACCCATATTGATCAACTTGTTTTATAATCGGATATATTACAAACGATGGAGAAATTAAAGAATGGTTTCTTGCCCATTGAAGAGCATAAAGTTACATATTTAGAAGAAATAGTAATAAACACAATCAAAAACTTATCAATAGATATTAAAAAATGTAGGGGACAGATTTATGATAATGCTGCTATGGCAGGGAAATATTCATGATTACAAACTAGATTTAGAAGTCGTTCTCTAAATTTAATTGAAAACTACGCAGCAATCTTATCCTAATGCCGTTCGATTCTTTTACTTTGTAGATTGTTTATACACTTTCTTTTCCAAGTCAACACGATGATGGAACACTCTGAATGAATGCTTACCACCTGAATCTTTATCATCAAAATAACAAGTGATACAAGATAGTCGGCTAGGGCTTGATGCTATATTGGCATTGAAAAAAGGCTACAAAGCATAAAAACGTTTGAATTAAAATGTCCTAATGGCAAAATGAAATGCAGAAATGCCAATTAGAATCTAAGGGCCTGTTGAAGCATTTTGAGTATTA
Organism: Ryuthela nishihirai; assembly: GCA_038380435.1. NCBI lineage: Eukaryota > Metazoa > Arthropoda > Arachnida > Araneae > Heptathelidae > Ryuthela > Ryuthela nishihirai. Next base: position 37,711,278 of record JAWZYU010000011.1, on the reverse strand, counting down.
CGAAATAGCACTTTTGATTATTTGTTGAATTATGACCTTGGTATATAACGTACACCATAAAACAATAAACGATTATTTTCTATGCCAGATTCCTTTTTCAGGTTTTGTAGGTGGGGAGAATTTTCTAATATTACATTGCATTTCATGTTATATTACACACATTCCAAAAGTTTCAGGAAATGTACTGATAACCCCTTCCCATCAACAAGTTCTTCACTGCTTCCTACTCCAATCACAATTAAAACCTACCAAAAGTTTGGCACCAAACGTATGCCAATTGATAACTTCATTTACAGCTATCCACATATACTACTCACTTCACAAGATAGGCGACGGCAGTGCCCCAACAAATTTCTAACACTCTTTAAGGGATCACTCCTGACCCATGTCAGCTACAAACCTGATCTGTTGCCCCAACAAAGTTAAAACTAAGTGGGACCACCCCATCAAATCTGGTAGCCGATCACTCAAGTAATCGTGGAACGACAGGGAAACTATCAATTTCTGTGACCGACGATGTCACACATGTCCACCTGCCTGTTTATTTGGAATTATGCCTATTATAAAATATGATTATAAGCTCTTGTAATAGTAAAGATACCAAGTTTGAATCCTGGATGTGATATGTTTTTCTCTGCTGTCTCTCCCTTCTCAAAGGATTTAAGGTGGCAGTGCCAAAAATTTTTTCCCTGTACCAAGAAATATCTAGGATTTTTTTTTTCATACCAGCACTAGGTATAAAACAGGAATTTGAAAAAAGCATTTTAAACAAGGTATATGAATAAATGAGGTAGTGCCAAACAATAATTCATTTTCTTGCATTTGCAACATTATGCAAATCCATGTGTAAATAAATGTTTGCAGTAAAACACTGAAGAAAAAAGTGCATATCACTTTTGCAATCACTACTTTAAGACAAAGTATGTACAGACTCCTCTCAGACACATAAGAGAAATGAGCTTCGTTAATTTTTTTATTTTTCAATTTGACATGAAATCAAAGAGTAGTAGTAACTGATTTTATCTGTTGATTTCAAATTCAATATAAACTAATGGTACTCTTTTTATATAAAAATAGAATTTATAAAACTCTTTAAAGTGCACAAGGTATGGTTGTCCTGCAAAATCAGCCAGAGCTTAACATCTCATCTGAAGGATGGCGGCCTTTCCAATTCCATTGGTGTAACCTACTGACTGCAGGCAGGGCGGAAAATTTGCAGAGATAAATTTCAATGCTGGCCCAGCTGGGCCTTGAACAACAAGCCTGGTGCACTATAGACAAAGCCTCCCGCCATAAGGAAAGGAAATCAGGTGGAAAGATGCAGCAGTGCAATCAAGAAAGAATGGTGAAAATATAGAAATTGTGGGAATACTACTCAATAGTGAGCCCTAATCTAAGTGAAAGACATTTGCAGGAACCTTACATTAGTACTACATAATACAGTTTGCTGTTGGGCACATCCTTGTAGCCAGACATCACCTATGAAGACACCCATAACCATCCCTGAATAAGAAATTAAAACTTTGTTTCTATGATGAAAGTAATTTTTCTGTTGCTTTTTTAAGCAAATTGCAAAAATAACCTTCGTTTTCTATCATCCACAGTTCTTGAGAAAAATGTTAATGAATTTTAGGTAACAGTCTACAATATGTCATTGCAAAAATGTTAAAAACACAAAACAATTATTTCCCTTTAAAGAAAACTATAATCCATGACAATTTACTGGCATTTACAAGCTCAACCAAGTGAGCTGATGCAATTCAATAGCTGCACTTATTACCCCTTTTACAACTATAAATTGTCAGTGGTACTTAAAATTAAAAATAGTCAAACATCTGTAAAAAAAAAATAGCTACTCCTGAAAAAAAAAAACAGATAAAAAGTAAATCTTACTTTTGTGAGTATGTTTTAAACTATGGAAGTAGCTTTAGTTTATTTTCCTACTTTTTTTTTTTCATTTATAATATTAGTACAATTTTCTTCAAAATGGTAAGTTGTTGGGTTGTTTTACCTAAGAGCAGAACTTTTCTTTGCACACAATGGGCTAAATGGCCAGGTCACAAGAACTCTGAGGGCTTTGAGTAAGATTAAGGGGAAGAGGACCCAATGAACTACTGTTTGAAGACAAAGCCTCCTATCAAGGCCATCCAATGTGTTCTTTAGAATGCAAAGAGTGTGACTGCTCTACAGGGGCCCACAGCTTAACATCTCATCTCACAGATGGATACTTTTCCATGCCCATCTTAGTGGTCCTATATAGTAGGAGGTTGTCAAATGGAGTGGAGAGACACCATGCTTGTGTTCTTTGATATTGTGAATGTGTTTAGGATTGATTATCTTGCTTCTGTAATTCTCATATGAGAAGAAAGCAGACTTAGCAGCTTTTTTGGAGTAATATTTTACTAACTACATTGTTCAGAACATCACTGAAATGCTCATCCCACCTAGCCATGACAGAATCCTCACCTTCTATAACCTTACACTGTTTATCCTCAATCCCTATGTGCCAGTATGTTTCCTCCCATATGAAACATTATCTAGTACATCTCTCTGCTGTTATACTGTCTTTATTGCTTCCTCTGCTTTGTCTAATAATAATAGATCAGTTACAATTCTTTGGAGAAATGATAATTTTTTTTTAGAAAAAATATATGCTTAAAAAAGATTTAAGTAACAAAAATACAAATACAGGGAAAATAAAGCTAAACAAATTTTTATTGAAATACGTCCCTTAACCTTACAGAGCACAAACATGGCATCCATGGGTGCTGTTTGCAAACCTCTCTCTATATAGGACAATTAGTCCATCTGTGTCCCCTTTCTAACTGAGGGAAGGGATTGGTGTTAGTAGAAGAAAATGTCAACACTGGCACAGTTCATGATTAAAATTGGATTTAATGACTTATGTCAACGGGACTCAAACCTGGGAACTGCAGATTTTATAACTGGTAAACCATCCCTGCCTCTTAAAACGGTGGGCAATAAAAAACAACCCTTTTCATAATCAGCAACAGAATATTCAAGGATCATATGATTTTAGAGAAAAAAAAATTGAAAAATACATTTTCAATCTATAAATTTGCACTTAACCAAGGAACTTAGGCTATGCTTTAGTGTAATAATCATGAACTCCCCCCCCCACCACCACCACCACCATTTTGAAAACTTCAAAAGAAATAATTACATATTCTTAGTTCCAGAAATTAAATTAAGAATAAGTATGATAATAGTATAATAGTAGCCTAGTTTATTAACATATTTATGCAATCATGTCTAATGAACTTACCTGGCTTATGGATCATGTAGTGCATCCAGCCACGACTCTGCTGTACTCCTAGCTGCCTCCATTCACCTTCAGTCATCAGCTTACTTTTAGGTACCAATTTTGCTTTTTCTTTAGGCAACATCACATGTCTACAACAAAAGAAATTAAACCAATATTATTTATTGAAAGTGGTACTGACTTTTATGTCAATGGGTAAATGGTGGTCAATGGGTAATGGTCAATGTGGTAAAATGGTCTGTGAATTTACTATTGATCAATTATATCTTGCAAATAAGTTGCATTTATATATATATAAGATGCAGGCTTATCAGTTAAATGTATTTTTAGTTTAAGGGTTCAAATTAAAACTTGTGACATCTCCAAAGTCATATGCAACCTCAACACACACACTCCAAAAAGGAGGGGAGGGGAAAGGAGAAACATGGATGATATCATATAGCAAATGAAAGTTTCCAAACATGCTTTTAACGACAAAAAAAACATTAAAAAATACATATCTTCCAATATGCTCCTTAAAAAGTAGAAAATAAAATTAAAGTATATTGATGGTACAATCAGTCACTGAATTTGCATTTACTTCAACGGAACATAGGGTGATAGCAATTTGCTGAGTAGGTCAGGCAGTTCTTCTCACCTTCCTTTGAAGTAACTATGACTTCAGTGACTGACTGCATCATTGATATGCTTCATTTTAAACTTTTTTTGTCTCTAAAAATATCCATCTTCAGAAATTCCATCATTCAGAAATATCCATCTTCAGTCATTTAATATATGACTCATGAACATTGACTGCATTCCTCCTCCTCTTTTTTTGGAGGGGAGGTGTCATGTTTGAAGTAGCCCATGCCACTGGAGATGTCACAAGTTTCAATTTCAGATATAACTTGTTAAGGGCAGGCCCCCGCAAAATTTCTGTCCCCATTTTGGGAAGGGCTTCATATGAGCTTTCATTTGACACCTATTGCCTAACTGTAGGCCCTCAGGTTTAGAAGATATAGTTGAACAACTTTCGTGTTTCCCCTTTTTTAAGGGGGGTAAATTTTGATAACCAATAACTCCACATTACATGCATTCATTTGACATAAAACTTGTTAGTTTCAGGTTCAAGGGATATAGAACACTTGTGTTTTCCCCATTTTTGTGGTGGGGGGGGGGAAGAAATCACGTGGAGGCGATTTTTATAACCTGTGACATTTACCATGTCAGAAGCTTTCATTTCACACAGAGCTGTTACTTTTGGCCCTCACTTTCTGAAGTTATAGCAGAACAATTGTTTTCATATTTCACTTTTTTTGAGAAGGAAGAAAACATTGAGGTGTAAATTTTTTTTATAGCATATGACACTCCTATCATCACAAGTTTTCATTTCACACAAATTATTAAGTTTACCCTTTGCATTCAAAAGATATGGTGGAATAATTGTTTTGACAATGACACAAATTGACAAATGACGAGTGAAAAGTGATAGGAAGACAGGTAAAAAATCTCCCAAAATCTTGTATTGAGCAACATTTGTGTACCATTCAAAGAGTTATAGAAGGTGGAATATTTAACAGTATTACTGATAGTCATAACAGTTTACCTAAAAAAATTATATATAAATAAGTAAACAAAATTTAGTACTTGAAATTATTATGAATGTGGTAGTTTGATTAATGTTCTTTTCAGTTTCCATCAACTTTGGAACAGTGTTTAGAATGAGTGTAACAACAGTGTCTGCTATGAACTATTTTGGTTTCAATAACTCTTTAAACAACCACAATAATGAAAGAAGATAACACATTGATTAAACGACTGCCATCTAAAGATGTACATATTTTCAGCTTTGCACATATTGCAGTGCTACTTGGCAGGAACAAAAGATATCTTCCGGTACCAGCTTTGCCTGTATGTTCCCAAGGAGTGTCAGGTTTATAAATAATAGAACATTGAGTTATTTCATCTCTGAAAAGTACTTTTGCACACTATGGGCCAAATGACCAAGTCACAAGGACTCTGAGGGCTCAGAGAAGGTCGGGGGAACCCCCTGGACAGATGTTGGGAAACAGCTCCCATCAAGGTCATCTAGTGTGTTCTTTAATATGCACAGGGTATGGCTCTCTTGTACATGGCTTAATATACCATCCGACAGATGGCCTTTCCAAGCCCATCGCTGTCGCCTACTGACCGAGGGTGGGAGTTTTGTGGAGATAAAACCGGACCCAAACCAAATGTGTGAATTGCAGATTACAAGCCTGGTGCGCTACCGATCTAAACCATCTCTGCCCCAATAGAAAACCAAATATTGCCTTTGGTGCATATGGGAATATTGTTTTCAAAGAGAATGAAGTTTTTCATTTACCTACTTTTCCACTCGTTAAAAGTTTAAATTCAAGCTAATGCATGACTGGGGGATAAAGAAAATAGCATTTTATTAGTAATTATACAACATATATTTGCACTTTATTCCTTAAATTTAAAAAGTTACTTTTTCCACAGCCCTCTGAGAAAAAATGAAGCAGATCTCTTGACATTCTGCATCAAAAATTTGTACCATTAAACAGATCACTTGCAACATTAGTTAAAAGTTTTGTTTCTTTATTTAGCGATCTGATATAAATTAAAACTACACAAGGACTTGAAACATGTGAATTATATTTCATTAGTACCAATCCAATTAAAAATGAGTTTTCCAATTATCTCTTAAAATAAAACAGTTGTATCACTTATCCTGGATACTTATATCCGCCATCACTCCAACCTGCAATATTTATCACAATGTTAATTAGATTTCTACACCCATTAATATATTACCCAACATTTACCATAATTAAATATCCATGTTAAACTTCTTAATCAAAAATAGTAAAAAACAAAATTAAAAACAACTATTCAATTCCATAGCTAAATATATTAATAACTATCACTATTAATATTCATAACCAGAAATATTAATAAAAATACACATAAGCACACCGAATAAAGCTATCAAAAATGCTACAAACTACCCTCCATCCATTAAAAAACACTTCATATTTCTCAAAAAAAAAAAACCTTCCCTGAATTTCTCTTTTATTCTTCCTGCCTCCATTATGAACTGCCATATTTCCACATTAATAATTTTACAACATGCAAAATTTCTATATAAAAAATAACCTGTCAAATGTTTTCAGATATTCCCAATAAGTCATATTAATGACATTGAAAATGTAAAAAACATCTAAAAAAATTAACATATCACTATAATATACTAATTATTATTATACTGTACATAACTAATAATAACCACTCAATTAACTTCAAATTATTATAACCAGATACATGTGCTCCTTACAACTGCCATGTTCACTCCCAAATGTAAAAACTTCCACATTCTTTTGCCATTTAGCCACTTCCTTCTATATTAGAATCCTCTGAAAGCATGCCACACATACTTCCCCAAAATCCATTCTTCTAAAACCCAATAAACCTCATAAAAAAACTTTTAATTTTTACTTCATTTCCCTACATTTGAATATCTGGTCATTATCTTCTATACTCTCAATAAAACACCTACTAAACACAAATATAAGATTAAAGAATTCTGATCTCCCTCAAACCCTCACTCTAAATAAATAACTTACATAAAACATTCCCTCGCATCCATTGTTATAAGAAGCTACCTAACTCCCACTTTCAAGAAACTCCTAAAATTAAACATTTCCAATTTTCCTAAATACTTTCAATAATTTATTATAATAAAAAAATAAATAAATACCCCCTCAAGCAGCTGCTTGCCACAGATTACCATATATTAATGATATTTCGAAAAAACAAAGGAAGAGATATGCTGAAGAGTCAAAAGATTATGACCAGCACGTCTTTATGCAAATCAAAGCAATTGCAGGTAAACAACAGCGCATGTGAAGATCATGAAACGGTATAAATAACACCTGATACCGAGCTCTGTTAATCAGTTTTGGTTTGTTTTAACTCTGAGTGGCACTTTTTTTGCACACAATGGGTTAAATGGCTAGGTCACAAGTACCCTGAAAGCTCAGAGAAGGTTGGGGGAGGAGACACATTGGAGCAGCTTTTTTGGAAGACAGATGGTAGCCTCCCATCAAGGTCATCCAGCATGTTCTTTAGCGTGCACAGTGTATGGCTCTCCCACACACAGAACCATGGATTAACGTCCCATCCGATGGTCGGCAGTCTTTCCAAGCCGATGGGTGTTCCCTACTGACAGTGGGTAGGGAGGGGAATTTTGCAGATATAAATCTCAATGCTGGCCCAGCTGGGGCTCAATTAACATATCACTATAATAACCTGGGAACTGTAGATTACCAGTCTCACATGCTACCAACTGAGCCACCCCTCTGTTAATCAGCATTATTCTTGTTCTTCAGCTGGGAAAGGCAGTGGACTTAAGTGAGTTCGACAAAGGCCAAATTGTAATGGCCAGATGATTGGGTCAGAGCATTTCTGAGACTGCAAGGTTTGTGGGGTGCTCAGGGTCAGGCCGTGGTTAATACCTTCAAAAAGTGGTCCGAGGAGGGAAAAACCATGAACCACCAGCAAAATGTGGGCCGACCATGGCTCATCGATGCTAGAGGTGAGTGAAGGCTATCCCGTATGGTACGAGCCAACAGAAGGAATACTGTCGCGCAAATCGCCCATAATTTGAATGCTGGTGACGAGAATGTGTCACAACACAAAATACATCGAACTCTGCTGAAAATGGGGCTGCATAACTGCAGATCACTCATGCTAACCTTGGTTCACCGTCAAAAGTGACCTGAAATGATTGGAAGGTTGTCTGGTCCGATGAATCTCGTTTCCTGTTGCACCACGTGTAATAATAATGCACACTATGTAAAATACCCCCTACCAACAAAATTACTGAATATTTAGACATTTACAGGTAAGTGATTTTATGTGTATTTATCTTTGTTTTTTTGTTTCTTGAGATTTTTAAAGTATGAAACAGAAGTCATTTTTAGTGATATGCTTTAGTCAAAATAGTTGTTTTCGATAAGAACCATTTACTTGGGAGGGGGGTTAACTGTGGACCCAAATTTGTTCTTTGGAGATAAGATATCGATGCTGCTGTGATTGTTTTTTTTTTTTTTTTTTTTTTGGGGGGGGGGGGGCTTTTTATACAATGTGGGGCAAAAATTATTTGTTAAGCTATATGCTTAGATTAAAATTGTCTCTTAGATTATATATTTTTGTGGCCATGTTTTTGAGTGCAAAATGAAAATTTGTTGTTTAGCAATATGAGTAGTTGAAATTGTTATCTCCGATTATATATTTTTTGGGGTTCAAAATTTCAGAACGAAAGTATGCTATTGACTTGTGGTAGGGGTTGCATCGTTTGGCATTTGTCGTAGGGATTAAGTAATGTTGGTTATTTAGTGATATGCATAGTTAAGAATAAATGCCCTGGATAAAGGTAATTTGGCAGATATTCTTTTATATGCTAAGCAAAATTTTTACTTTTGTAAATAAGCAATTATCATTAAATTATATTTGGCATATACTCATATTGTGCCTTCAGTGGCTTGTAAATGCAAGTTTTAAGCCATTACTGCACAACTTATTTGAGTATTCTTGATAATGTTCTGTTTCGAGGTGTGGTTTATTTATTGTGTTGTATATTTAGTATTAAATTTTTTTATAACAGTAAATTAGAGACATTTTTATACCAATCAAAACCAAAATGAAAGTAGTTGTACTGTGAGCTGCGCTTCTGTCGAATACACTGTTGAACCAAGTATCCTCAGATGGTACTGGCTGATATGTGCAGTAAGGAAAAATTTGCTTAGATAGTATTACTTTTGGGGTCAGTGTATGTTCATGGTCCTCAGCCAAAAGATTGCGGTGCTCAGATATGTATGATGTCGAAGCATAAAGTGTGAAGTAGAGAAACATCAAGTTAGTAACTGTGGGTTGTTGGTGGCCTATGGTTTGTTTCTTTTGGGTAGGTAACATGAAGTTATGTGTAGTGTATGATTTGATGTGAATGTGACGTTTTTGTTCATTGTGTTTGGAATATAGGTAAATGGATATGTATGAGCTATATTACATGAGGGATTTTTAATAAGCAGAAAAGGGGTAATTTGTCTATTCCCCTTGCTTTTTCAAAATTTTGTCCAAATATGGTAAATTACGAGTTATTTAAATATTTAGGATTTGAAATTATATAATATTAGGGGGGTTGTTATTGAAAGAGTTGGTCAAGTCTTTTGTAATGTTACAGGCGGGTTAATCAGAAGCAGGAACTTGGTAGTTTTTGTGGCTGTGTGTGTGGGAGGGATGTTTTAAATAAATTCTTTGGAGTGGGGTTTGAAGAGGGGTTTGAAGTGGGGTGTCAAAACTATTTTTAATTGTATTTTTGTGTTTAGTAGGATGTAGTATTTGTTTTGCTATAAGTATGGAAGAAAATGGCAAAATTTTGGAATATGGGGAAATGAAGTGGTAAAAAGTAGGAAGTTTTTAATGGGTTGTTAGTGTTTTAGGAAATAGTTTTTGGGAAAACATGTACAGTGGGTTTTCAGAGAATTCTAATGTATCATGTACTGGGGACAAAGTATAGGGAAATAAGTTGTGTATGGGGGGAATATGACAGTTGTAACAAGCACGTGAATCTCATTATATAGTTCAAGATGAATTATACGTTTGTTAGTAGTTATGTATAGCACAATTATCATTATTGTAATTTGGTATAGTGATATATTAATTGTTATATATTTATTACATTTTAATGGTATTAACATGATTTACTGGGAATATCTGAAAGGATTAGGTGGCATTTTTTTTACATATAGGAATTTTTTATGTAGAATTGTTGGTATTGGAAAATCACAGTTCATAATGGAGGCAGTAACATTTAAGAGTTATTTAGGGGAGATTTATTTTTTTTAGAAATCTGAATTTTTTTTTAATGGATGAAGGGCAATCTATAGTTTTTCTGATATTTTAATTCAGTGTGCTTATGCATGTTCTTATTACTATTTCTGGTTATGAATATTAATACACCTATCCCTCGATTTACACTGAAGATAGGTTCCGCACAAAACCGTGTAAATCGAAATCCTGGATTTTGCTATGAAAAACTGTGTAAAACGAAAAAAAAAAAACCACTAAAATGTGCATAATTCAGTTTCGATTTACACGGTTTTGATTTCAATTACACGGATTTCGATTTACACGGTTTTGTGCGGAACCTATCTTCAGTGTAAATCGAGGGATAGGTGTAGTGATAATATTAAATATTTGATTTTAATTTTGTTTATTACAGTTTGTGGTTAAGAAGTTTAACACGGATATATAACTGCTGAAAAAATATATTAATGGCTGCAGAAATGTAATTAGCATTCTGATAGATATTGCAGGTTGGAATAATGTTAGGTATATTGTATTTCTGTTGTTGTCTCCAATGCTATTATTTAATTTTGAGGGCATTATTATAATTCAGATCGGTGGTTCACTATTTCCAGTTTTCTTGTTTTTCGTTGTGTTGTCTCCGACATTATTTAGTTTTGAGGGCTTTTTTATATTTCAGATTGGCAGTGCATTGTTTCCGATTTCACTGGTTCACAAGGTTTTTATAACATGAACAATTTTAGCTGCCTGTAACTATTTTTCATGTGCTGATTTCAGATCTGGCCTCAAAAAATGGCTAGCATGTCATGTTTATACTGTTATTGGTCAATTTGACTCATATTAAGATCTTCCTATACCAACACTTCCAGGCAACTAGGAGGATACTAGATATTTTACTTTTTGTGGCTAGCAACACTGACTGCCAAGTGGGAAAAAACGTGTAACAGTAACCTAACCTCAGATTTCCATTCTTGTTTTCATTGTAGGAGGAACACCTGCTGTACATTGAATAGTGAATTTTAGCATTTAAATAGCACAAAGGCAGTGTCGCAGATGTGTTAATGTGCCAGATAAGTTTTGTTATGTGTGTGAAAATTATATTTTAAAATCCCAGGATTGTTCTTTGACAAAGATTGTGAAGAAAGCCTATAACATATATTTTGGATATCATGTTGGAGATCAGGAAAAAAAATGGTCTCTACATGTGTGCTGCATTTTGTGCTTTGTTGGCCTGAACGAATGGTTGAAAGGTAAGATAAAATCCATGTCCTTCACAGTTCCAGTGGTTTGGCATGAGCGAACTAATCATTTGCATGACTGCTATTTTTGTTTAACTAAAGTGTCAGGCTTCTCAAAAGAATACAAAAGCAAAATACCATATCCAAATGTGCCTTCAGCCAAAAGGCCAGTTCCTCATGGAGAAGATCTTCCTATACCAATACCTCCAACCAACTGGGAGATGGGTTCATATTCATCAGAAGAAGACAGATCCTGATCCTACATACACCCCTCAAAAGTTAGACGAGCCTCATCTGATTCAGCAAAATGAACTAAATGATCTTGTCCGAGACCTAGGACTTTCCAAACAACAAGCTGAGGTTTTAGGTTCAAGACTTCAAGAGTGGAATCTTCTGGCCAAGGGTACCAGAATTTCTCTGTTCAGAAAGAGTTGGTTTGTTTTACCTTGTTACTTACTACTACTTGCAAAGGCTATGAGCAAAATTGGTAAAGGGTTTTTGCACTTGAAGAAAAAATTTCCAAAATTAAGTGATGCCAAACTCAAAGAAGGGATCTTTGTTGGTCCTCAGACCAGGAAGCTACTGAAAGATACTATCTTCAAAGAAAAATTGAATATGAAGGAGTGCACTGCATGGAAATCCTTCATGTCTGTTGTCCAGGGTTTTCTGGGGAATCACAAAGAGGAAAACTATGAGCAGCTCATTCAAGAACTTCTCAAAAACTATGAAAATCTTGGATGCTGAATGTCCTTTAAGATCCATTTCTTGCACTCGCATCTTGAATTCTTTCCCAAGAACTTAGGTGCTGTCAGTGATGAGCAAGGGGAAAGATTTCACCAGGATATCCGAACCATGGAGGAGGAGATACCAAGGCAGATGGGACTCAGCAATGATTGGTGGCTACTGCTGGTTCTTACAGAAAGAAAATACCTCAGCACATAAAAGACAAAAATCAAATTCTTGTAAATATAAAAGATCCTTACCCCATGTTTTCTTATTTTGCATTTCAATATTATTTCATTTGTTACTTTATACTCAGTAGTCTATAACTATGATGTTTCTAATTTCTTTTTACTGAAATCATGCAATTAATTAATGAGTTTTAAGTTGCAATTTAGTAAAATAGTCGTATTTATTTTCATTTCCCAGATAAGCATATTCATTGAAATTTGAAATACATTAAACCATAATTAAAAAAAAACTATGTGCTGCAGATTTTTCACAGCCATATTTGAATGCAGCACCCCAAACAACTTACAAAAAAAGACATTCCCCCCCTACACACAGCCAGAAAAAGCTACCGAACTCCCACTTCTAAACAACGTGACCATATCATTACAAAACAGTTCACTAACACTTTCACCAACAACCCTCCTAATATTAAATAATTTCAATTCCAAAATATCTTAAATAACTTATTATTTATCGTATCTTATAATTTCGAAAAAACAACAGGAACTTATTAATTATTCCTATTCTGGCTATCATTAAATATATTATACATATGCACTTATCTCTAACAGCATAGGCATGTTATCCCAAGGAGTTATCAAGCAAAAATGATGGAAAAAAAATCAATCTTAACTTCAAATTCCCGTCAAATGACATGACTTCGCGTTACCCACCCCAAAAAAATCAAACCATACACCACCAACGGTTATGTTTTACGTCATACTTTACACCTTGACGTCATACGATTCTTGAGCAGTGCCATTAGTTGGCGGAGTAAGCTACGATAACCAATCTTTTTTCTGAAAACCCTCGTTTGGGTTAGGGTCTGGGAATCAAGGAAAAGAACCGTTTTATTACATTGCGTCAAAAAAAAAAATGACGACCGAGGACCGCGATGTGCACTACTGCCTTATTTAGATGAGGCAGTAGTGCACTAACTACAATTACACGTTTTTTGCTCACTCTTATTCCCAACGGGCATTTTTTATTTTCTGGAAAGTAGATTTTCATTCTACGTATTATCTGGGGTTGGTTCACTATTCTGTGCAATAACAAGCCAAAATGTTCAAATTAATGTAAATAAAAAATGTCAATCTTTTATATAGTTCAAATGTTTCTGTTAATTAACGAAATAACGGCTTCACACTTTAACTGTAACATGCATACGTTAAAACTAGTTGTAAATAAAAATATCTGAAATTTGTATATAAAATTTAAAGGTATATACACATTTCTGTGAAGCAGAGAAAAATAAAACAGTAGAAACAAATTTAAGCCTTACTGTAAAAACTAATCGAGTGAAACTTGAGAGACAGAAAATCTTGAGTACTTCGTACCAAAAACATAGGAAATTTCTCACCTATATTCAAAATGCTCATCATAATATTTGTCGGAATAATACACGTCTGAAAGAGGCATGACTACAGCTAAGCAAAGTAATAAACACTCTCACATAAATGACTATACCAAGGTACACAATGAACATAACATCAATTTAAAATTTCAAAAGTTAGCAGAGAGTTGTTACCTTCCTTTTTTTCGAAAGAGAAAATTGGGAATTACAGTTATTCCTTTTGAAAGCTTTGCCATTTTTCAAATAAACTTTTAGCTTTTATAAGTCCTTTATTGTAGTTAATATTTGCCTTCAAATCCAAAACATAAGGACCAACATATTGCAGCAAGTCATAATTCTCATCTTCCCATGAACTTTCAAAATGTGTAGAGGCATTGTTTTCTTTGTGCAATTCGACTACTTATTTGTTTTCTCTGTTACCTTTTTCTCAGTTATACTCCTTCATTAAATTTTTGGATATACCTGGAGACCGTAATCATTATCTTCAACAAGTTTGTCAGATGCTTTATTGAACTTCAAACTAACATTGACGTTCCGACTTAAAGCGTATTCCAACCTATCACGAAAGGTAATCTGTTGTTTTTGATATTAATATATTTTTCAATTTTTGTGCATGAATATTTGTTACATCTATTCATGCCATCCAGCTATAAATTAGTTTTATTGTTTATAGCTGGATGCCATTTTGCCCATTGGTTCGGCTTCCAACGAGATGATTTTCGTAGCGACCAGAAGAGCAGATATACGAAGAACACCCCTGGAATGATACATTTAAACCAGGAGGGGGCCATTTCGCCCTTTGGTTTAGCGTGGCACGTAGATGATTTTCGTTGTGACAGAAGAGCAGACAATAATTTAATTTATTGTTCAGACGTAATTTTTGTTAGAATCGTTTACATTAGAATGTTATATGTACAGGGTGTACCAAAAATAAATGAGCGAGACCGTTTAGCCGTTCGTTTCATCTCATATCGTTTCGGAAAAGAACACACTGCAACACAAGAAGCGGATCGGAGATCGCTTTCAGTGTGAGCTATCCCTAAGTTATTAGATCAAATTTTAAGGCGTGAAAGGGGGTCGTTTTGTCGCACACATTTAGTTTATGGATGATTATTAAGAGTCTCCTTCTTTAAAAACGTTTTTGAAAAGTATACAGCTGGCTACAAACGAAAGAGAAATCCCTAAAAAAAAAGATTCTTTGAGGAATTCTCTACATTTCCTTGATAGGTCATTTGCCCTTAAAAATTCTTGCACAGGGTGTACCAAAAGTAAATGAGGTGGGTTAATTGGTCATTCGTTTCAGCTAATATTTCGTTTCAGAAAAGAACACTCCGCAACAGTGACAGGTAGCGGGTAAGAGATTTTTATATTAATAGACCGTATTTTGAGGTGTGAAAAAGGGGGGGGGGGGGTTCGGTGATCATTTTGCAGTACACATTTTAGAGACTTTTATATTAACAGAATCCTTCTCTGAAAACCATTGTGTTTTCTCTAACGTCCTCAACTGCAACGATGTGCACCGTCCTTGGAATCGGGACCACGGATAAAATGTCCAGTTCGATGGACGTTTCGTTAGCATAAGGTCTTTTAAAACCCGTTTCCTAATTCATTATTTTTTCTAGAGAGGAAGAATGTACATCAGTCATTCTATGACACACCTCCCCCATACCTCGTCCGATCATTTAGATATCCTTTCCATCGCCATAGTACAATCAATCAAAACAGTCAGTACAGACTGTCACATTATTCGAATTCTCTTCCTACCTGTCCTCCATTTTACACATTGTGCTACAATCCAGTGTTCAAGAGAGTGGGAATTGAGCATGCCCTTCCGACCTTCTCTCGGAACTCTCTGGGTAACCCATTTTACCCATTGTGCAAAATAAAAAAGGAGGGGGGGACCTAAATTGACCAATTTTCTTAGGGTTTGGTGGTCCGAGAGCGTAAGGACAGGATCTCGTGAATCATTCCGTACTGAAAGAAAATGGGCTAATAACCCCCCTCTCTCCTATAAACGGCCCAAGCCATTCTAGCCCATAATTTGCGCAGACGCACAAACCTCCTGCACTGGGTTTCTTTCCGTCTAATTTAAGCGTGTCACGAGCAACACAGTGTTTTTCCTTCTTTTTTCGAAAGAAAGTGTAGCCACTAATGGCCTAGGCAGCAGGCAATTTTTCTCGCACTACACGAGCCATCAGAGGCCACGTGATGGATTTAAGAGATTGTTAAACCCAGTGAGAACTCTCTCGTGGGAGGCAATGTGGTTTCTTTCTTCCCTTTGAAAACGTGCCCACTAACGGATATGCAGGTAGTTTTCCCCTCAATACACACAGAGGCCTTCCGATGTTTTTAAGAAAGTAGTAGATCTCTTAAAAGTTTGGAGTGGGACCACACGTGATCCTGTGCCACTCGGGCATGTCAACTCTCTTAAATTTTGGATAACGGCAGACATCCAGTGTGCATTCTTTAATGTGCACACACTGCTAAACCAATTTCCCCTAATCATTGGTCTTTCGTCGATACCATTCATCCAGCCTGTTCGGGTCCCCTTCTTCTTATGACGCACATTGCTGCAGGTCACCTCTTTACCATACTTCTTATATACCGTATTTGCTGGCGTATAGGACGCACCCCCTTTTTTAGACACATTTTTAAGGGATAAAAAATTTCCACATTGTTTCATTAATTTCCATAAAGATTTACTGTACTCATTTTAGAGTTATTTATGCATACAAAAAATGTAACTAGGGAACATTGTAGTTAGGTACCTTTTAATGTTCATCCTCAAAACCCAGAAATTCATCTCCAGAACTAAATGAAAAACCACTTGAAGCCTCTTTTTCAGAAACTGAGTCTTCGTATAACAAATCATCCTCTGTGCCATCAAGTGAGTTACTGATACCACATTTCTTAAATGACTTTACAACTGTCTCATGTTTCACAGCATTCCATGAAATTTTGACCCATTCACAAATCTGCAAAATGCTAGGTCTCTTCCTTCTTCCTGATGGTGTCACTTCAAAATCTGTAGACTGCATCCAACTGTTCCATTTCTCCTTCATGAATCCTTTAAATAGTTTATTAATGCAGACATCTAAAGGTTGAAGCTGGCTCGTTAGTCCACCTGGAATTACAGCTAACTTAGTTTTCAGTTGGTTGATTTTATTTTTTACAGCTTCTGTTCTATGACTCCGAAACTGATCCCATACTAGCAAGGCAGGTTTCTTTAACAGTCCATCAGGACGCCTAGACCACATATTGTCTATCCACAATTTTATCCCCCCTTCATCCATCCAGCCCTTAGGATGAAAGTGCACAAACACACTTTTAGGCAGTTTTTCCTTGGGCAAGGTTTTCCTTTTGAAAATCAAAAGAGGTGGCAATTTTGTTCCATTGGCACAAGACAACATGACTGTGTAGTGCGTTTTCTCATGTCCACAAGTTTTAACAATTCTTGCACCTTTGGAATCTACTGTTTTGTTTGAGGGTACATCGAACGTCAGTGGAACCTCATCCATGTTTCCTATTTGTCAAAGTTCAAAATTTCCACTTTTTCTTGCATTAATGACAATTTTATGAAACTCGATAATCTTGTCTTCATATTCTGTTCGCATCTTTTGTGCTACTTTTGTTTTAGTCCGCATACTTAAGTCATTTCTCTTCATGAATCTAGAACACCATGACATTGATCCTGTAAAATCAGCGATGTCTCTGTTAGTAGCTATCACTCTTGTTTGTTGAATAGTCATTTTTGTGGAAACTGGCTTGGTTATTAGTAACCGAGCTTCGGTGTACTAATAACCAAGTTTTTAATTCTTCTTCTAGTTCCGGCCATTTTGCAATTCCATGTCGCAGATTATGTTTACTACACATGCTTTTTTTAGGTCTTCTTCCTGTCTTCTCCAAGTTCTTATCATCTTTTCTGTTGGCGGTGATCCGAAATTCCTCTCTGCTGCCCTGTTTCCGTGTTCTTTAGCATACTCAATCACTCATAGCTTGAATGCAATATCATAGCAGAATCTGCGTTGTTTTTGAGCCATGTTTCGCAGCAAAAACATGAGAAAGCTTCTTCAGTACTAAAAGTTTACGTTTTGGTTGTCTTGAGACGCTGTAATCGGTAACGACGCGCCATGCTCACGCTTTTCGAAAACATATGCCAGTGATATGTGATCACACATATCATCATATGTGAAAATCATCATAATCATCATATGTGAAATGTGATCACACATGCGCACATTGGAGAATCGTAACCTTGAGGTGTCAGTGGATCTGAACTCTATTTTACTGGAATGCTCCCTATATCAGTAGTGAAACATAAAATACATCACGCAACTTATTATTTTTACAGAACAAAAAAATATGGAAACGATTTATTTGAAACCACTCTTTCACAAAAGGACAAAATGCAAAAGAATACTTATATATGTATATTGATATAAGCCAAAAGTTTTAGACTGAAATTTCAACTCATAATTTTGATTACCGGCGCATAAGATGCACCCCATATTTTAGGCGTATTTTGAGGGGAAAAAAGTGCGTCTTATACGCTGGCAAATACGATAATTTCCCCCACATCCCTCATCGAGACCCACTCATCCAGCATGTTCATGCACAGGTGTGTATTCCCCCATCCCTGGTTTGTCTCTCATCAAGAAGCAGCACAGATAGGATGGACGGTGTTGCAATCAGTGGTTCCTCTAACAGGAGGGGAGGAAATGGTCCGTCCATCACCCTAGTAGCAAGTCGTGGTTCGGAGTGCATTCCCAGCATTGAACCCTACACTGTCGTTCGATGTACTGCATATTATCGTTTCCAAAATGGCGGTAGTTCCTAGGGAGGGCCGTCCTTCAGCTTAGCAAGCGAGCTGTGTTCGATGCCTTATCGAATTCGCCCATTGGTTCTGTGTGGCACCAAGATGATTTTCGTAATGATCAGAAGAGCAGATATACGAAGAACAACCCTCAATTGATTAAACCAGCAGGGTGGTCATTCCTCTCTGCATTGGTTTGGCATTCCATCAAGATGATTTTCATTAGTCACCAGGAGTGTGGACATTTTGCCCATTGGTTCGACGTCGCAACGATATGATTTTCGTAGTGACCAGAAGAGCCGATATACGAAGAACACCCCTGGATTGATACATTTAACCAAGGAGGGTGGCCATTTCGCCCATTGGTTTAGCGTGGCACGTAGGTAATTTTCGTAGTGACAGAAGAGCAGACAAACCTGGATTGATTAACCCAGGGGGATGGCCATTTCGCCCATTGGTTCGGCATGGCACTGAGATTATTTTTGTAGTGACCAGAAGACCATATATATGAAGAACATCCAGGATTGTGGCAATTTCGCCCATTGATTCAGCGTGGCACCTAGATGATTTTCATAGTCGCCAGAACAGCAGATATGCGAAGGATACCACTGGATTGCGAGGGCGGCCATTTTGCCCATTGTGGTGCCACTCAGAGAGTGGGCATGCACGGTTTAGCCTAGATAGTATACAGCATTTAAAATCCTGTTCACCGATTGGTTCTGAGGGACCAAGATCACTGAGATGATTTTCATAGTGCTCTCTTAAACGTTGTTGCATACCTCTGAATGGCACCCATCGAGATTCTTTGACCCCGCGTTGTTTAGGAGATTCTCCAAACGAGGTCCTGTACAGGCAATTTATGTCGATTGTGAATCTTGTTATGCGACACCAGGGCCATTTAGGAGAATCCAGATTCTTCCAAATGGCACTTGGTTCCTGTTAGGAGATTCGCGATCGATCAAAACGGTCCACGGGTTAGAAAATTCGTCATTTTCCTAAACGGCCCTGGAGTCCCGGATTTTCCATTATTCCAAACGGCCCCCGGGGTGCCATTCGGAGATTTGCGATTGACCTAAACTTCCCCAGTGTCCCATTGGGAGATTCGCCATTCTCCCTAATGGACACTTGGGTCCCGTTGGGAGATTCTCGATCGACATAAACAGCCCAGGGTCCCATTGGGATATTCGCGATTCCCCTAAACGGATCAGGGGTCCAGTTGGGAGATTCGCCATTCTCCCAAACTGACCCTTGGGTCCCATTAGGAGAAGTGCCATTTTCCCAAATGGCCCCGGGATCCCTTCAAGAGATTCCATTTAAGAGAATCGGGAATATCCTAATGAGACCTTGGGTCCGTTTGGGAGATGGTGAGTCTCCTAATGGGACCAAAGGGTCCAATTTAGAGAATTCCGAATCTCCCAACGCGACCCCAGCCCTTTCAGGTCAATCACAAATCTCCTAATAGGACCCTAGGCTGTTTAGGTCAATCACATCCCCTAACAAAACTCTGGGCTCTTCAGGTCGATTGCGAATCTCCTAATGGAATCCCGGGGCCGTTTCAGAGAATATCGAATCTACTAACGGGACCCCAGGGCCGAATTTCCCAATAGAACTCTAGCACCATTTAGGGAAATCGTGAATCGTTTCGTCCCAATGATCCATTTGGGAGAATGGCAAATCTCCTAAAAGCACCCTGGGCCATTTACGTCAATCGCGAATCTCCTAATGGGGACCTTGGAGCGATTTAAGGGAATGGCGAGTCTCCTAACGGGACACAAGAGTCCGTTTGGGTCGATTGCGAATCTCCTGATGGGAACCTTTGCCATTTAGGTCTATCACCATTCTTCAAAACGGCCCTGGTGTCCTGTTACGAGATTTACCATTCTCCTATACGGATTCTCCTAATGGGACCCAGGTTCCGTTTTGGAGAATGGCGAATTCCCAATGGAACCCTAGCGCCATTTAGGGGAATCGTGAATCTCCCAATGGGTCCGAGCCATTTAAGTTGATCGCAAATCTTCTAATGGGATATGGGCTGTTTAGATCGATCGCCATTTTCCTAAGCAGCCCCAGGGTCCAGTTGGGAGATTCGCCATTCTCCAAAACGGTCCCGGAGGTCCGGTTAGGAGATTCGCATTTCTCCTAAATGGATCCCAAAGGGCCCCCTGGGCCGTTTTGGCGAATCTCCCAACGGGACAATGGGCTGTTTAGGTCGATTGCGAGTCTCCTAATGGGAACCATTAAGAGATTCCATTTAGGAGAATCGTGAATCACGGGGTCCCCTAAACGACCCAAGGTCCTGATCGACCTAAACGTCTCTAGGATCCCGTTAGGAGATTCACGATCGATGTAAACGACCCAGGATCCCATTAGGAAATTTTGTTTAGGAGAATCAAGAATCTCCTAACGAACCGTTTCGGAGAATGGTGAATCTCTGAAGTGGATCCCAGGGCCGTTTATGAGAATGGCGATCGACCTAAATGGTTGGGTTGGTTTGTTTTACTTCTGAATGGCACTTTTCTGCACACCATGGGCTAAATGGTTAGGTTACATGGACCACGAAGGCTAGGGGATGGTTGGTGGAGGGGACCAACTGGAACAGCTGTTTGGAGATAGATGGTAGCCTAATGTCAAGGACATCCTGCATGTTTTTTAATGTACACAGGGTATGGCTCTCCTGCACAAAGGACCATGGCTTAACGTCCCATCCGACATAGAGAGGCCTTTTCAAGCGCATCGGTGTCCCCTACTGACTGTGGGTAGGGAGGGGAATTTTGTGGATATAAATCTCAATGCTGTCCTAGCTGGGACTCGAACCTGGGAACTACAGATTACGAGTCTGGCGTACTACCATCTGAGCCACTTCCGCACCTCAACCTAAATGGCCAGGGCCCCTTTACGGGATTCGCGATCGACCTGAACAGCCCAGGATCCCATTAGGAGATTCGCAATGAACGTAAATGGTCCAGTGTCCCTTTGTGGGATTCGCCCAAATGTTCACGGGGTGATGTTAAGAGATTCCGTTGAGGAGAATCGCGAATCTGCTAACGGGACCCCAGGGCCATTTAGAAGAATGTTGATCGACCTAAACGGCCAAGGGTCCTGTCAGGAGATTCGCGATCGACCTAAACGGCCGAGGGTCCCGTTTGAAGATTTCCGATCGACCTAAATGGCGCATGGTACCGTTGGGGGATTCGCGATTCTCGTAAACAGAATAGCTTAATGGTACCCCAGGGCCGTTTAGGTCGATCGGAAATCTTCTAATGGGACCCGGGTCCATTTAGGTTGATCGCGAGTCTCCTAACGGGAACCTGGGGGCCATTCAGGAGAATGGCGATCAACCTTAATGGCCTAGGGTCTCGTTAGGAGATTTGCGCTATCTAAATGTTCTGGGGTCCCATTAGAATATTATGTTAAGGATAATCTCGAATATCCTAACGGTACCGCAGGGCCATTCAGGACAATAGCCATCGACCTAAACGGCTCACGGATCCATTAGGAAATTCAAGATCGGCCTAAATGATCCAGGGTCCCGTTGGGAGATTTGCGATTCTCCTAAATGGCTCCAGGGTTTCGTTAGGAGATTCGCGATCAACATAAACAGCGTGGGGTACCGTTAGGAGATTCCGTTTAGGAGAATGGCGATCGACCCAAACGGTTGAGGGTCCCGTTAGGAGAATCACAATCGACCTAAAAGGCCCAGGGTCCTGTTGGGAGATTTGCAATTCTCCTAAATGGAATGTGTTAACAGGACCCTGGGGCCGTTTGGGTAAATCTCCCAACTAGAGGCTGGGCCATTTTGGTTGATCGGAAATCTACTAATGGGACCCTGGGTCATTTAGGTTGATCGCGAGTCTCTTAACATACCCCGGGACTGTTCAGGAGATATATACTTAAATATACTTAATGAAAAGACCCACTAGACCCACCACTTATTTCAGTGGCCATGCTTTCAAAGGGAGGAAAGAAACCACATGGCCTCCCATGAGAGAGTTTCTCACTGGGCCTAACCATCTCTTAAATTCATCACTGGCCTCTGATGACTGTGTAATGCGATAAAAACTGCCTGCTGCCTAGGCCATTATAGGCCACATTTTTTTTCGGAAAAAAAAACACTGGGTTGATCATGCCACCTTTAAAATAGACAGAAAGAAACCCAGTGCAGGAGGTTTGTGCATCTGCGCAATTTGTGGGCTGCAATGGCTCGGGGGTTTATACGAAAGAGTGGGGTTATTATCCCATTTTCTTTTGGTACAGAATGATTCACGAGATCCCGTCCTTCTTACCCCTCAGACCATACAACCCTCGAAACATTTGCCAATTTAGGACCCCCCTCCTTCTTTATTTTCCACAATGGGTAAAATGGTACCCCAGAGAGTTTCGTGAGAACTATGCACGTCATTGCAATGGTGCACTAATAGTTTTTAAATAAATGAAAATAATAAGCAGATCATTGCTGCCAGTAGAAATTCTACCATAACAAAACTCTGGACGCCGAAATTTCTAACATAAACAGATCACTTAAAACTTTCTTTAAAAGTTTTGCAGTTTCGATATTTGGTGATCACTAATGATATGAATTAAAACTACTTTTGAAAATGCGAATTACATTTCATTAGTAACCAACTAAAAAAGAGATTTCCAATTATCTCTTAAAACAAAACCATTCTCTTTCTTACTTACCTTGGGATTAGGGCCAGCTCATTGTTGTCAATGCAATTTTCAAGATTGTCAGATTCCACAACCAAAATTTCAAAATTTTCGCATAACTACATCGTTTGCAATATCCGTTTCAAATTTTTGGATTTTTCGATTTTTTCCGCGGTTAGAAGGCGCAATTAAAGCTTTTAGGAAATTTGCAAAACGTGAAATGTAATATTTCATTAATATCTGTCCAACAGAAAAGAATTTTTAATTTACCTCTAAAAACATAAACTTTTATGTTAAAACAAAAAAAAAATAGTTCCATTCACCTCCTCTCCTGGGTGTAAAGGGACAAGTGATTGTTGCGAATGGTAACTTCGTAACCTTCACATTTCAATACCAAAACTTCAAACTTCTAACATAGCTACATCGTTTGGAATATCCGTTTCTTATTTTGGAATTTTCAACTTTTCCCACCGTTAGAGGGCGCAGTTATTACTTTTGGGAGATTCGAAAAATGCAAATCGTAATATATCATTAATTCCTATCTAACACAAATTTTTTTTTATTTATCCGTACAAACAAAAAAGTTGGATGTCTACTGACAATAAAGCAAAATTATATCTTTAAAAAAAACAGCCCTAGAATTTACTTTTCCCGTCTTTAGCCGTTTTCAAAATTGCTTCCAATCATGAACACCGAAATCTGTATCAAATATTACCTTCCCTTTTCCGGAATCTATAAGTACTATGCAATACCATTCAGCTATGCACGCTAAACAATCAGAGTGACGACAAAACATAGCGTCCAAATTTGAGATTGCCAACTTCTACTTATGTAAGGCCTCTAGTTTATTCTGTGTTTGCGCATCCCCTGGCGGATTGTTTTTGCATAAGAATACCTCGAGAAAACTCGAATTGTTCAGGCCTGTATTCTATCACATTGATCAAGCTCCAGCATGCACCGAGTTGATAGCCTTGCTATTGTAGTGTAGATGTGGGCCTGTCTGTGGGAGATTTATACTATGTGCACATCAAAGAACATGCTTGATAGCAGCTGTCCAGTGAGTCCCCTTCCCCCAGCTGTGTTGGGATCCTTGTAACATGACCATTTAGCCCATTATTTAGAGGTAAAACAACCCAACCCTGTTTCAATTAAGTTTTGAGGTTTATTTTTTGTAGCTTCTTGTTGAGATTCTCGTGTTCATTACTCTTTGAAAATTGAACAGGTATTGTTTAAAATTGAGATTGAGATCTTTAACTTATATTTAGACATTTTTTCACTAAACATCATAGTAAAGAAGTTATTGAGCTCTGGGTTCGAGCCTCCGGTAACGCATGGATGTTTGTGTTGTTTTTCTGCTGTGGTCCCGCTATGCTCACAGACCTTCGGCTAGGTGTATTAAACTGATAGGCTCCTGTTAGACATTTGTGGTAAGCAGCTGCTTGAGGGTGTATTTATTGTATCATGGATGTGTTTCCATCTTTTTTGTCCAGTACCTGTATTTGTGTACATTGGATATTGTTTGTTTTTTTAGTAAGAAATAAGTTCTATTAATTGTGAGTGTCATTTCAATTCCTATTCTATTTCTGTAAAATTTAACTATTAAAAAATTCAACTGCATTTGCTTTACCATTTACAGCCCTAAATGGTAAAGCAAAATGGTAGCAAGGCATAAACTGGAAGGAGAGCTTGTACCAATCCCCAGTGATGATGCACAGAACCGGCCAGGTCTAACACCTAATGTCCGATCCCGTCTTCTCGTGGTGCAGTCCGTCAGTACCTTTCAAAAGAGATATTTTCTTTTGGAAGGGAATGGAAGGGGAGGGCTGCCAGTTTAGTATGGCCTACTAATCTGGTCACCTGTGGCCATTTTTTTCTTTTCTTTCAACACTGCTGAGGAGTGATCAACTTCACAGGGTTCTGGTGCTGACCATTTATAACTACTAGATGGGCTTATTTATGGATTTGAGCTTGATTATGGATCCGGGAATTGCTACACTGGTGGGTCTCTGTTGTTTCTTTCAACACTGCTGAGGAGTGATCAACTTCACAGGGTTCTGGTGCTGACCATTTATAACTACTAGATGGGCTTATTTATGGATTTGAGCTTGATTATGGATCCTGGAATTGCTACACTGGTGGGCCTCTGTTGTTTCTTTCAACACTGCTGAGGAGTGATCAACTTCACAGAGTTCTGGTGCTGACCATTTATAACTACTAGATGGGCTTATTTATGGATTTGAGCTTGATTATGGATCCTGGAATTGCTACACTGGTGAGACTCTGTTGTTTCTTTCAACACTGCTGAGGAGTGATCAACTTCACAGAGTTCTGGTGCTGACCATTTATAACTACTAGATGGGCTTATTTATGGATTTGAACTTGATTATGGATCCTGGAATTGCTACACTGGTGGGCCTCTGTTGAGAGAGAATCGGCCGCTGCGTTTTCTGTGCTTTCTGGGTTACCAGCCCTAAGTGAACAGAGGCATGGGATACCTTATATCAGCTGGTGGAAAATCCTAATCAGAGGCCATCGCAGGTACCTGAACCTCATTTAGTTAGTTGGGCATCGTGAAGCCTAAACTGAAGTAATTTTTCCTCAGGCAGGCCATGTGGCTCTTGAAAAAGTACACGTGAAAAGGTGGTGCCAGAACCAGCATTGGTGACTTTTGCCTTTAGTGGAAGGGGAACAAGTCTTTGCGCCATGCTTGCGATCAGGAGGCTGTTCGATATTGTTGGCCTTAACTATCTCAATAAACCTAGTTTCTTAAAAAATCCTACTAACCATTTTCTCTCTGCAGGAACGTGGAACCTGATGACATAGAGTTTATTCCCTTCATGTCTTCATGAAGGAAATCCAGGGCTTTAACCTAGATATTCTAGGCTTGAAAGAGACCAGATGGACAGGTAAAGGTGAGATACTTAAAAAGAACTTTAAATTTCTCTTTACAGGGAGGGAGGATGGAAAGCATCACCAAGGCGTGGGTCTGCTGCTCAGCAGATATGCTAGTGATGCTCTTCTAGGATATGAGTGCATTAATGAAAGGTTTCTTACCGCAAAATTTCAGACAAGCATTAAAGACTTGAATGTTATCTGCTGTTATGCCCCCACTGAGGATTGTGATGACGATGAGAAGGATAGGTTTTATGGACAACTTCAGGATATTTTGAATTCTGTCAAGAAAGGAGATATTACCCTTGTTCTAGGTGACTTCAATGCCAAAGTTGGTACTGACTTTGACCTTTGAGGAGGAGTATTAGGCCCTTTTGGTATTGGTAGCTGTAATGGCAATGGGCAACGTCTCCTACAGGTAAGTAAACTCAATGGATTCAGAATAACTAACACTTATTACAAACACCGCGACATACATAAGTACACATGGGTTTCACCTGATGGGCTGCATAAGAATAAGATTGATTATGTATTAATTAACAGCAAATGGGCTAGTTCTGTTAGGAATACCAGGGCATATAGTGGAGCTGAAATTAGATCTGACCATTATCTTGTTAAAAGTTTCTTGCAACTTAAACTTAAAAAGTGTTGTGCAAGCGTTAAAAAATTTACTTTTAATACTGAAGCTCTGAAAGACCCAGTTATAGCTAAAGCTTACCACGATAGGTTACTTTATGATTATGACAGTCATGGTTTGCTTACTACTGAAGTTGAGGAAGAATGGAAAAATTTGGACGCCGTGTCAACATGATAACAGGAAACTAGATGCTTACGTAGTATCTTGGGCATTAGGTGGTTTAACTTTGTAACTAATGATGAGGTTAGGCAAAGGAGTCTGCAACCTCGTTTAAGCAGCATATTGTGCAGAGAGAGACTCCGCTGGTTTGGACATGTTTCCGGTATGGATAATTACAGATTGGCGAATAGGGTTATGAACATTGTGCCTAAAGACCTCAGAAAGAGAGGGAGATCTAGGATGTGGTGGGCAGACTATGTCAAACAGGACCTTGTTAAAATTGGTGTGCAGTGGCCGGATGCAGCAGATGTAACTCAGGACAGATTTGCTTGGAGAATTAAACTGCAAGGTCTGGTTGGACCTCCGTAGCCCATTGCTGCTTGAGGATGATGATGATGATGTGTTATACATGATTTCTCCACCAAAGTTTAAAGTGTTTTTAAAATCTACCATTTTGGCTCCTACACTATTGGCTTTATTTAGTTTTGTTAGGCAAATTTTTTTATTCTTGTGGAATCAGAATTTGTTTTTAAACATAAAATAGCTATTTTCTGAATCTTACAAATGTGAATTTTTGCGGTTTAAATGATTCTATTGCACATAACTTTTATGTTTTATCCTATAAAATGTTTTCTACTGTTATCAGTGCAGTATAAATAAACTTTTAAAATCTTGTAATTGTTTGTTATTGTCGTATTCTACGAAATACATAAATAGTTCTGCTATAGAGTAATTCTGTATGGAAATATTCATTGCATTGGAAAAAAGCAAAATAAATTCCAAATAGCTTAAATGGGCTTTCTCTTAGTCGTAAAAAAATAATCTTCCCGTATACAATGCACAGTAAAACTGAGTATAGCACATGAAAACTAGGCTTGATTGCAGCAGCAGACGATTTGTTTTGGAAGCAACAACATGGCTACCGCCCTGCTGCGTCAGCATAATGACCTTCGACAGGGAAAGCGCGTTAGGGCGTCTCCTCTCATTCATACCTCCGTGATTTGTACCTCATTTTTTCTGTTGCTACAATTTAGTTTTATATTATTTATCTATGTACACTATTTTAATTTGCTGTAAATTAAACATTTATTTATAAGTCACAACAACAGGGCGGATCGATACACCAAATATTTGCGCGTCTATGTACACGATTTTTAGATTTTATTAAAGACGTTTTACTAAAAGAAAATAATTAAACAAATCAGCGTCAGAGCGAATGCAAGTGAAACTTTGTTGCGGGCCATCACCGGTTCTTTATAGTTATGAAATTCCGGCGATGCCCACACAGACTGTGACCGCACTTAATAAGTTATGCTTGTTATCGAATAATTGTTGTTATGGGGTTTGTAGATTATTAAGAGACCCTATATAACGTTTAAGGTCAAACTGTCGCAACGCTATGAAATGAATGAGTTTGATTTTATTGATGTTTGGAAGGAATTGTCTTGTATACCTGCAGATCCTCCGGTAAAGAGGGAATTGTGCCTCAGATGCCGGTAAGATTATATCCTAGTATATGTTACCTTTGTTTGCGAAAGTGCAAAGCTATTATGAAATGAATGAAAAGGATCATTTCGGTATACACGATTTATTTATGAAAATTGAACTGAGAACCGAGGTTCTCATTGGGAGTCCGACACTCCGACCCTTATTTGACCTTGAATGCGAGATCAGATCTGAAAATTCCTCTCATTTCTGATTTCTACTGCCTGAAATAGCCTTATTCAACAATTTTAAGCTCGCCAGCAATAGTACATTAAAATTTGACAAAATTACTGAGCTCTGACTCAAAATTCCCTCAAGCCCCAATTTCTTAGCCATATAA
Source organism: Ryuthela nishihirai (assembly GCA_038380435.1). Classification (NCBI taxonomy): domain Eukaryota; kingdom Metazoa; phylum Arthropoda; class Arachnida; order Araneae; family Heptathelidae; genus Ryuthela; species Ryuthela nishihirai. The sequence continues at coordinate 37,682,630 of JAWZYU010000011.1, read as the reverse complement.
CACCAGTATAGCTATATTTGACCTAAAAGGACCCATCACAACCAAAATTCCATAACATTTCCGAGATCTGCGACCCAAAATAATCACAGGAACCCAATTTGCAGCTCTTTAGCACTGATATAGATTTGAAAATAACCTCGAAGAACTTTCTGTGTCCAAAATTTCTTGACATTTCCAACATCTACAGCCCTGAAATATCCTGATGCCAATTTTTGAATTTCTAGCCCTTGTAGATCAAGGTTCGACCTCTGTTTGACCTTGAAGGGCACATTAAAGTCAAATTTCTGATTTTTCTTGAGATATGACCTGGATTACACCTAGGTGCAAATTTTCAGAGCTCTACCATTTCTTCATCATAGTTAGAATTGGCATGATCCAATCGGCTTTCAGTCAGTCAGTTACCCATCATTTATATTTGGGTTTCTCAACGTGGTGTACGCGGTAAAATTTTTTGGGGTATGCCATGAGAGCTCGAAAGTTGCTAGATCTAGTACCGAATGGTTAGCGCGCTTGGCTACTGATCTAAAGGACCTGGGTTTGAGCCCCAGGTAAGGCATGGATGTATGTGTCGTTTTTCTACTGAGGCCTTGCCATCCTCTCAGATCTTCTACTGTGACATATAAACTGACAGGATCCTGTCAGACCTCTGTGGTAAGCAGCTGCTTGAGGGGGGATTTATTTTTATTTTTTTTTATACTATAACTATAGTTTTATCTACCTATACAAGGGCTACGTCAATTACATACACATTTCCAGGGGGTACATGAAGCATAAAAGGTTGAGAACTACTGATCTATATATATATTAGCTGGAATTGAGGCCGGGTAAGGCATGGATGTTCGTGTTATTTTTCTGCTGAGGTTCCTGCTATTCTCACAGACCTACTATAGTGTATAAACTGACAGGCTCCTGTCAGACCTCTAGCAAGCAGCTGCTTGAGGAGTTTTTTTTTAATTTATTTTATACTATGATTCACCTATATACTAAATCAAAACATAGTTATAAGTGTAATAAAGCTTCACAAAGGAAACATTTATGCCTTGTATTTTTTATATGTTATTTAAATTTTTCTAGCGAATTGTTTTCCATCAATGGTAGGTAGTGGGGTTGGCAAGTTTCAGAATGGGTAAAAATCGTCCAATGAAATAGTACTTCTGCAGTTTTGAAGGAAAGCTGACTAATTTTGTTATCTGTTATGGAAATTCTATTGAGATAATCAAATGGTCCAGTGCCAATCATGTGTTACCAAAATGGTTCACCAAATTTTTATTCCTTATATTTTGGTGTATTTTGATAATAATTATAGGTAAAACTACTAATAACAAATACAAGGACCAAATTTCACATAATCTATAGAAAATATTGAAACAAAACTTAAAGAAAATCATAATTTTGAATTCAGCTTTATTTTTAATTAATTACATTTTTAACCTTATATCATATGAATCACCTACATTGTCTATCTCCAAGACCTGAATGAAAATTAACTTTTAGATGAAAAATGTTATCTGATGGTTTTGTTAATGTGTTTAATACATTTTAAGAGTAGCAGTGCATTTTACAGTCATCAGGCATCATTTTTCTTACATAACATAGGGGCGGGGGTGGCTCAGTCGGTAGCGCGCCAGGCTCGTAATCTGTAGTTCCCAGGTTCGAGTCCCAGCTAGGTCAGCGTTGAGATTTATCTCCGCAAAATTCCCCGCCCTGCCCACGGTCAGTAGGGGACACCGATGGGCTTGGAAAGGCCGCCGTCCGTCGGATGGGACGTTAAGCCGTGGCCCCGTGTGCGGGAGAGCCATACCCTGTGCATGTTAAAGAACACGCTGGATGGCCTTGACGGGAGGCTACCATCTGTCTCCCAACAGCTGTTCCAGTGGGTCCCCTCCCCCAACCTTCTCTGAGCCTTCGGGGTCCATGTGACCTGGCCATTTAGCCCAGGGTGTGCAAAAAAGTGCCGCTCAGAAGTAAAACAACCCACAACAACTTACATAACATAGAAAAATTGCTCATTTTCTGATGAATGATGATCACACTCTAACCCAAACAGCAGTTTCTAGAAGAAAAATGGTTTTTTTTTTCATTACCATAATAATGATAACTTAGGTTTATGTCAAATGTAATGTACTGTTACAATGGTAACAATAATTTGTGCTAATTACTAACAATTAACTAATTGTAACAAGTAAAATTCCTCTAAAACAACCTATAAAGACAAACCATGTCAATAAAGTACAATTGCCTTCCCACATACTACAAATTGCTCCAATCCCTCACCCCCACCTCTTTTCCCAATGTCTAAAACACATTCTAAATACATCTCCATTAACTAAATTTCTTAAACAAATCACACATACAAAAATTAACTTATATAAAACACTAGGAATAATCTAATCGGAGATAACAAATCCTAAAAAAACATCAATCTGCATTATAAAAAAAGCCCCCGGAAATAAATAATCTCATCAGAGACAACATATCTTTCAAAACAAGAAAATTTGAAAAAACTCAGTGAAATGACACATAGTGTCACTTATCTAAGAAGGAGTATTGTCCATGCTTCAAAATGCTTCTGAGTTTGCTCCTGAAAACTCTTAATATGCAAATAGTTTGAAGGATAAACTTAATAATTAAATTGCTTAATGACAGAGAACTTGAAGTTATTTTAATTATTTTCTGATCAAGGTCTTTTTAGTTGTATAAAATATATATTATGCATATCCACTTACCTATGATAGTTCCTGTAAATTTTCCAAGAAAGATGACAAAATATCCAAACAAAAACGTCACATTTACATCAAATCCCACACATGACTTCATGCTCCCCACGCAAAAGATATGAATCATGAACCTTAGGGCTCCAACAACCTACAGTTACTCTCATTTTAAGTTTCTATGTCATACTTTAGGCTTTGATGTCATATATAGCAATGCCATCTCTTGGCTGAGGCCTGTGAACAACCAACTAATCATTATAAGTATTGTGTATTGTAAACTTAAGCAAAAGTGAACTTTCATGTCATCAGTAACTAAGGATTAATCTATAGTTTCAGTAAATCAATAAATATTTTGCGGAAAACATTTTTGCCGATATACAGGATTTGAACTCGCATCTCTCTAGAAGTACAACATTCTACAAAGAAGTGCCATTGAATTAGGAATAGCAAACTTGTAATGTGTTGGACCCCCTCTGGCCCTGATAACAGCCGCTACAAGAAGAGGCAAGGAATCCACAAGCTTGCGTAAGTATTCCACAGGTATGGCGACCCATGCATCCTCCAGAGCTATCCACAATTCTCTCAAGGTGAAGGTTCTCCCAAACACTCTGCTCGACGGTATCCCAAAGATTTTCAGTGGGATTTAAATCTGGGCTTCTAGGTGGCCAATTCATTATTTCAAAGTCAGCAGAATGCTCTTGCAACCATGCAGTAGTCAAACTGGACCTGTGAGATAAACAATTGTCTTTCTGGTAGACACCATCTCCATTGGGATTAATTATGGCCATAAATGGGTGTAAATGGTCAGCCATGAGTTCTATGTACTGGGATTCATTGAGAGTCATCGATACACATAACAGAGGTTCCACAAATGTCCAACTGAAGATACCCCAGACCATCACTGAGCCATCACCAGTTTGTACTGTTCCGATCTGACATGCAGGATCCATGGCTTCATGGGGTTGGCACCATACCCATGAAGTCTCCCATCGGCATGATGTAGTTTAAATCTGGATTCATCACTCCAGGCTATCCACTGCCAATTTTTGATGGTCCAGTTTCGATGCTCTTTAGCTCAGTCAAGGCATTGAGCCTGGTGTTGTGCCGTTAGAAGTGGGACTCTCATAGGTCGGCAGCTCCCAAAGCTGAGATGATAAAGTGATAGTTGCACGATTCGTACACTGACTTTCCAGCTGGAACCTGCGTTCAGATGGGAGGTGATTTCAGATAATGTCTGGCCCCTATCGGTCTGTATGATACAGGTCAGACGGCGAAGCCCATGATCATTCAAGGTTGGTTGTCCTTTGCAGTTTGTCTGGGTGCTTGTTTTTTTGCCGAATTTTCATATTCTCAGAACACTCTTGAAACTGTCGTACAAAAAATCCAAGTTCGTTGGCAATTTCGGAGATCGAGCGCCCCATTCGTCGAGCACCTACGATCTGCCCTTTGTCAAATGCATCTAAATCCTGCGCTTTTCCCATTACACTTTTCACGACGAATGCTTGGGGAAGCCAAAGCAGACAGCTATATATGACCAGAATTTCAACCATGCATGCACGCAAATGTGGGACTTGCGGTACTGAATTTAGGTAATGTTTCCTATCCCTAATTCAATGGCATTTCAGTGCAAAGCAAAATAAGAAGCTTTCTATTAGTTTCAAGCTCAGATTTGATTTATATTTTTGAATATACAAATGAAAATTAAGAAATTTTTTCAGTTCCTATTAAACTTACCAGAGAATCTAATAACAGTTATGCAGTCAGTGATTTTTTTTGCTGTATCATTTTGGTGTATTACCTATTCCTTCCACTAAGTCAGGATTTGGGCTTTCTGGAATAGACTCAGGTTTTTCAAAATGGGTCACTCTCAATATAAAGTGAAATAAAAGGTAATAAATCACTGATTTTTTTTTCCTGTATCTATTTTCTTGCTTTTTCTTTCTGTTGATAGTTTAAGCTTTATATATATATATTTATTTAATTAATTAAGCATACAAATTCTCAGACATGTAGTTGGATGTGTAAGGTACACAAACATGCAATGGCAAAAGGTACTTTAATGAATCTGATATAAATGCCATGGATATGTAACTGTCACTTTTTGGGTGCATTTTTGGTTACAGCATCATTTTGGAAAAATCACAAGTTTAATGGTAACCATTCAACATTAACAATCCTTAATATATCCTTTTGTAAAGGATATAATACAGTAGTTTTAATTATTTTACAAATCTTTTACTTGGCTTTATAGCTTGTTGTCTCTAATCAACTAGATAACCGAATCATCCATCTCTTCAGCATAGACATTTGCTCTCTTCAACTAGCAGGTGAGGAACAATAGTCAGGTGTAGAACAATATACTACATATATCTCATAAACTCCATGATATTAAAAATAACTATTATTTTTCTGTTCAAAACCAAAAAAAAAACATAACATAATTTCATATTTGATTTATTTTTAATTAATCACATTTTCAACCTTGCAAAAATTTGCTTACAAAATTGGTCATTCCATGTCAAGTCAGCTAAATTTTTGGAAAAAGCTCACCACCCATCACAGATTTCAATTATCTTTGACATCAGTGTAATACACATAAGATGTCTAATTATCTGAAACATTTTGGGTAAAAAAAAATTTATAAGGAGTTATTTGGGTCTGAGCATTACCTGGTCAAAAGTGTCTTGCAGCTGCAGCTTAAGAAATGTTGTGCTAAGGTTAAGAAAATTACCTTCAACACTGAAGATCTGAAAGGTCCTGATATAGCCAAAGCATACCATGATAGGCTACTTACTACTTAATTGAAGTTGAGAAAGAATGGGATCAGTTTAAACAGGCTTTTCTTGAAACCAACAGTACAAAATTATTTGATTAAAATGATTTGTACAAAATTATATTGAGGAAACAAAATTATTTGAGTGATAAGGCTGTGGAACTTATTTCTAAAAGAAGGAAGTGCAGGATTAATATGAATCACTCTACTAGTCCTAACAGAAAGCATTACAACGAGCTTAAAAAACATGAAAAGGATCAGTCCACAGCTGATAAAAATCTTTGTCTTGATAGCTTGTCTGACAAAGCAGAGGAAGCAGTTAGACAGCACAACAGCAGTGGGTTGTACCAGATTGTTACTGTTTTATGTGGGAAGAAACAGACAGATACACATGGATTGAGGTATAAATATGGCAAAGTGGTTGAAGGTGATTCCTGTAATGGCTAGGTGGGCTGAGCATTTCAGAGAAGTTCTAAATAATGTGATTATTTCTACTCCCATTGTTTTTAATGAGGATAGATGCATTACTGGCTTTAATGATGGCCCTATATCACATTCCGATGTTGCTTTGGCTATCTCTAAATTAAAACTGCATAAATCCCCAGGGGTGGAAAAAATTGCCACTGAAATGCTTAGAGCGGGGAACATTTGTTTGTCACATGGCTGACTGAAATTTTGAATATTTTTTATGATAAAGATGTTCCTAAGGATTTTACTAGGCTATTATTGTCCCAATTTTTTAAAAAAAGGTGATTGCAGTTCTTGTGATAATTTAACGGGAATTAGTTTACTTTCTGTTCCAGGTAAAGTTCTTTGCATGATTATATTTAATAAAATTAAGAATTTGGTAGATGGACAACTGCAAGATGAACAGTGTGGATTTAGAAATGATAGGGGATGTATTGATCAAACATTTTCACTTAGGCAGATTCTTGAGAAATGTTTAGAATTTTAGAAACCTGTGATTACTAGCTTTATAGATTTCAAAAACAGCTTTTGACTCTATTGATCAACATAATTTGTGGTTGATTATTAGATCATATGAAATACCTGATAAGTTAGTTAGCGTAATGAAAGCTCTCTATAATAACACTGAGTCGTTGAGAGTTGGTATGTCTTGAAGTGATTGGTTTAGCATTGCTAGTGAAGTTAGACAAGGGTGCATTTTGTTTCCTTTTCTCTTTAGTTTGGTTAGATTATGTTATGGAAAATTCTTTGCAAGGAAAGGATTTTGGCCTTAAATGGTCTAGAGATTTCAAAATTTCTGATTTAGATTATGCAGATGATTTGGCCTTGTTGGCTAATGATGTTGATGAGATGAATTCGTTCATTAGGGCTGTTGATGAGACTGGTAATAGAGTAGGTTTGGTGATCATACAGAGAAAAAACTAAAGTGATGAAAATTGGACAGGCAGATAGTGCTTCAATTGTTTTAAATGTCTGCACTCTTGAGCAAGTGTCTCAGTTTAATTATCTTGGGAGCTATATAATAATATTGGTGACATGCGGCATGAGATAAATAGAAGAATAGGGATTGCTGCTGGGACTTTTAAGAATCTATGGAGAGTGTGGTAAAATAGGTGTATACAGCTAAAGACAAAAATTTGGCTGTATAATAGTTTGGTTCATTCTTAGATTTGTTATGGTACCAAATATATTTTATAAGATATACCAAGCCTAAGTATATCTTATAAAGAAAAAAATCTGAAATATATCAACACAAAAACAGTGAAAGTAACGAAATTATTTTTCCCTTATTTGTTATTGTTATAAATATTGGGAATTCCATTAATGTTATTCATAACATTATTCAAAAATCATTTCATTATTACATTATTTCATTACATTACAATAATGTTTTTCAACACTGCCTCTAGTGGTTGGAGTTACAAAGTCGTCCTTGAGTACAAGCAGTGGTCACATGGGTAGCCCCTCCATCTGTCTCTTCTAGTGTGCCCGCATTGGAAGCTAATTTCACCATAATCTTACATCTTTTTAAATCTTGCTGGTGCAAGAGCATCAGTGTGGTCCCCTGAAGTGCGTCATTAGCGATAACATTGGTAGAAATTAAATATTTTTTTTCTTGTTATCAAAGAAATGACCATACTCCAAATTTCATACAGCATTTCTATGGAATATAATGTATAATATATGTCACTTTGAAATTTTTTATCTATAGGGTTATATCACCTTTCTTCACATTTTAAAATTTCCAATTTTTTCAAAATTAGAAAAAAATTATATTGCATTTTTTTAAATTTGATTTCTTTTATTGAATTAATAACCAAAATCTACATCAGTATACCAATTTTTGTCTTCTCATATACCATCATCATCATCCTCAAGCAGCCATTGACTACGGAGGTCCAACCAGACCTTGCAATTTAGTTCTCCAAGCAAGTCTATCCTGAGCTACATCTACTGCATCTGGCCACTGCACACCAATTCTTACAAGGTCCTGTTTGACACTGTGCCCACTGCATCCTAGGTCTCCCCCTCTTTCTGAGGCCTTTAGGCACACTGTTCATAACCCTATTCGCAAATCTATAATTATTCATACGGGCAACATGGCCAAACCAACGGAGTCTCTGCACAATATGCTGCTTAAAGGAGGTTGCAAACTCCTTTGCCTAACCTCATCATTAGTTACAAAGTTGAACCACCTAATGCCCAAGATACTGCGTAAGCATCTGGAATCAAAGCATCTAGTTTCCTGTTATCTTGTTTACAAAGTGTCCAAGATTCACTACCATAACTAACCCTAGAAAGAACCAAACTATTATACAGTCTAATTTTAGTCTTTAGGTGTATACACCTATTTCTCCACACTCTCCATAGATTCTTAAAAGTCCCGGTAGCAATCCCTATTCGTCTGTTAATCTCATGCTGCACGTCACCATTATCTGTTACATAGCTCCCAAGATAATTAAACTGTGACACCTGCTCAAGACTGCAACCATTCAGATTAACTGAATCACAGCCTGCCTGACCAATTTTCATCACTTTAGTTTTCTCTCTGTTTATAACCAAACCTACTCTACTACCAGTCTCATCAACAGCTCGAATGAAAGAGTTCATCTCGTCAACATCATTTGCTAAATGGACTAAATCATCAGCATAATCTAAATCAGAAATTTTCGAATCTCCAGTCCATTTAAGGCCAAAATCTTTCCCTTGAAGTGAATTTCGCATAACATAATCAATAACCAAGCTAAAGAGAAAAGGAGACAAAATGCACCCTTGTCGAACACCAGAAGTAATGCTGAACCATTTGCTACAAGCCTTACCAACTCTCACACACGACTCAGTGTTATTATAGAGAGCTTTCATTATGTTAACTAACTTGTCTGGTATACCATATGATTTCACAATCAACCACAAATTATGACAATCAACAAAGCTAGCAACCAAAGGTTTCTGACACTCTAAACCCGTGTTTCCCAACGTGGGGCCCACGCCCCACAGGGCGTGGGCCCCACATTGACCCACGAATTCAAATTTAAAAAAATGTAATATAATGAGCGTTTATGGTAGTGAACAGGGGGGCAATTTGATTATCAAGGGGGGGCAATTCGAAAATGGACTCGTTCAGAGTTTAACCATATGGCGTTTAAATTTTACATAGGGGGGGGGGACATAAGAATTTTAGAAAGGCTTAAGTGGGGCATGGCACAAAAAAGGTTGGAAAACACTGCTCTAAACATTTCTCAAGAATCTGCCTAAGTGAAAATATCTGATCCACACATCCCCTACCACTTCTGAATCCACATTGCTCATCACGCAATTGACTGTCAACCAGATTCTTAATTCTATTAAGCACAATCATGGAAAGAACTTTACCTGGAACAGAGAGTAGGCTGATACCCCTATAGTTATCACAAGAACTGCGATCACCTTTTTTGAAAATAGGGATAACAATAGCTCTGGTAAAATCCTTAGGAACCTTGCATTTATCATAAAAGATATTCAAAATTTCAGTCATTCATGTGGCAACCGAAACATTTCCAGCACTATGCATTACCATAGTAATTTCATCTACCCCTGGGGATTTATGTAACTTAAGTTTAGAAACATTCAAAATAACTTCAGACTGTGTTATAGAGCCAACATTAAAGCCAGTAATGCATCTATCATCATTACAAACAATGGGAGTAGAACTAACCACATTGTTGAAAATGTCACTGAAATGCTCAGTCCACCTAGCCATGACAGAATCCTCAGCTTCTATAACCTTACCTTGTTTATCCTTCAATCCCTGTATATTGTCCATTTTCTACCACACAAAACATTAACTATCTGCTACAGCTTTTTACTGTTGTGCTGTCTAACTGCTTCCTCGGTTATGTCAGCCAAGCCAACAAGCCAAAGATTCTTATCAGCAGCTAACTGATCCTTTACACGTTTATTAAGCTCTCTGTAATGCTTTCTATTAGGACTAGTAGGATATTGATTAAGGATATTCCTGCAGTTGTTTCTTTCAGAAATAGGCTCAAGTGCCTTATCACTCAGATAATTCTGCCTCCTCTGCTCCTTTTTTCCTAAAAGAGTACTGTTAGTGTCCAAAAAAGCCTGTTTAAAATGATCACATTCTTCCTCAACTTCAGTAATAAGCATACCATGACTGTCATAATGACTAAGTAACCTATCATGGTAAGCTTTGGCTATAACTGGGTCTTGCAGAGCTTCAGTATTAAAAGCAAATTTTTTTACCCTAGCACACTTTTCAAGTTTAAATTGCAAGACACTTTTAACAAGATAATGGTCAGATCCAATTTCAGCTCCCCTTTCTATTACCTGGTATTCCTAACAGAACTAGCCCATTTGCTGTTAATTAATATATAATCAATCATATTCTTATGCAGCCCATCCGGTGAAACCCATGTGTACTTATGTATGTCGCAGTGTTTGTAATAAGTGTTAGTTATTCTGAATCCATTGAGTTTACTTACCTGTAGGAGATGTTGCCCATTGCCATTGCAGCTACCAATACCAAAAGGGCCTATTTCTCCACAGTAGATTTTGTACTCCTCCCCAAAGGTCAGAGTCAGTACCAACTTTGGCATTGAAGTCTCCAAGAACAAGGGTAATATCTCCTTTCTTGACAGAATTCAAAATATCCTGAAGTTGTTCATAAAACCTATCCTTCTCATCCTCATCGGCATCCTTGGTGGGGGCACAACAGCAGATAACATTCAAGTCTTTAACGCTTGTCTGAAATTTTTTCTGTAAGAAACCTTTCATTAATGAACTCATATCCTAGAGGAGCTACTATCACTAGCGTGTCTCTGAGAAGCAGACCCACGCCTTGGTGATGTTTATTATTGTTCCTCCCTGAAAAGAGAAATTTAAGATTATTTTTAAGAATCTGACCTTTATCTGTCCATCTGGTCTCTTGCAAGCCGAGAATATCTAAATTATAATGGTGGAATTCTTGTGTGAGGACATCAAGAGAAAAAGCTGTGTGCAGAGTCCTTACATTCCAACTACCTATGGTGAGAAAATGGTTAGTGGGATGTTTAAAGAAACAATGTTTATTGAGAGAGGGAATGCCGACAATATCAAACAGCCCCCTAATCGCAGACATGGGGCAAAGACCCTTTCCCCCACCACTAAAGGCTGAAGCCATCTACACTGGAAGACTTCCTCCAAAGTAGAATTTTACGATGCCAATAGAAGCAAAGAGTTCAGGTGCCTGCGATGACCTCTGCTCAGGATTATCCACCAGCTGATAAACATATCCTGTGAATCTATTCACTTGGGGCTGTCAACCCACAAACAAACAGAAAACACAGCGGAAGATTTTCCCTCCACAGAAGCCCACCAATGGAGCAAAATCAGGATCCATAATCAAGCTCAGAGCCATATATCTGTCCAGTGGGTTTATATGGTCAGCACCAGGACCCTGTGTGGTTGACCACTCCTCAGCAGGGTAGAAAAAAAAAAGAAAAGTAGCCATAGTTGTCTAGATCAGTAGGCCACACTAATCTGGCAGCCCTCCCCTTCTGTTCACTTCCACAAGAGAGCATCTCTTTTGAAAGGTACTAACGGTCTGCACCACGAGAAGGCGGGGTCGGACATTAGGTGCTAGGCCTGGCCGGTTCTATGCATCATCACAGGGGATTAATGCATAGCTCTCCTTCCAGCGACTACCTAGCTACCACAGAAGGAAAATTAAAAAAGAAAAACCTGCAATCGCAATTTGTATATTTTCCTCTTAGGTTAAACGATTACATACATACAAAATCCTCATGCAGCATGGGCTACAGAGGTCCAACCAGACTGTAATTTTTCTCACCAGACATGTCTGTATGGGCTACAGACATGTCTGGTGAGTAGTACTGCTGCATTTGGCCACCCTTGGCCAATTCTAGCAAGATCCTATTTGACATAGTCTGCCTATCGCATCCTTGGTCTCCCCCTTTTTCTGAAACCCATAGGCACACTGTTCATAATCCTGTTTTATGAACAGTCTCCTCAGATTTGTGGAGATTACCAAGGTTAGGAGTAGTGAGAGAATGGTCAACCAGGTTCCTGAATGAGGAACAGCTGCTGTCCTTCTACCACTGGGCAAGATGATACTGGCTCATCAGTTGTGAGACAGAACTCTTGCAGTCACTGAGAGAGAGAGGGTAATTAGTTACACACCTCTGACTTTCCAGCGCCTCCTTTGCGGTGTGATCAGTGAGCTCATTGCCAGGTATCTGTACATGGGAAGGGATCCACTAGAAATGAGCCATGATTCTGGCAGAAGTGACCTTGGAGCAAGTCTCCATGATATGGATGAAAGGGAAGCTCCCAAGGCTGACTTTGAGTCACAGAGGATGACTAAGTTGCCACTCTCGAGGCTGAGAATGAAGAGTACAGCTTCAAGAATAGCATAAAGTTCTGCACAGGTGGAGGAAATGAGATGCGGTAGACGGAAATCTCTGACAATGCCCGTATCGGGAATGGCAAAAGCAGAGCAGCACGTAGCCTCTCCCGGTCCACAGATCCGTCAGTGTGGACCTCAGTACATCTCTCATATTGTGCAGTGACATAGGAGGTGGAGAAAATACTAAGAATTATGATTACATAGTTATGCTCAGAAATAAATTTTAATAATGGTTCATTTTATTCTGAACAATTTGTAAAAATTTGGTGTAAATTTCTTCAGTCATGGATGTATCCGGGGTGAAGGGTTCACTTACTCCTGAAAATCCTATCATCTTAACTCAAACTTGTCTACCTGCTTTGAAATACAAAACAAGTATCTTTGTATAATTTTTATTTTAGCCCCATATTTTATGCTGACACTAAAAGTAGATATAAGTATAAAATTTTATTCCATATAGAATATCATTTTAACCTTTCCTGTCCAATGAAATATTTTAGTAATTAGGAAACTACTCAAGTCATTCTCAGACTCACCTCAAACTAAATTCTTGAACCATCCCTGATACTAAATCTTATTAGAGATCTTATTAGAGATTTCTTAGTGATTTAGTAAATATGAATTTTTTTATTGAAATTCTATAAAATATGGTATACTAAGGTGAATAAAGTTTGATTAAAAAAACTATATTGGGAAACAAATTGATACTTCTCTACATAGTTGTACAGAGCTTCATAGCCCATAGCTGCTTGAAGATTATGTATATATGTAATTTCAAATTTTGGATCCCATAGCAAATATCAAGAAATAATTCTCTAGTGTAACTTAGTATTCTGAATTTAAGAATTTGATACCTCACCTCCCTCACATTACAGAGGCAGTTATGCCATTGACTATATATAAAGTAGAATTCTTTAAGTTGCAACTGTTCAGATGAATAATTAAATTCTCTATCTAGTATATAATTGTATACTAGATATATTCTACAAGTAATGATATAAATGTAATTTTCAGGCGGCCAATTACTGTTTGTTGGTGCCCATTCCTTCCACGAGAACCAGTTGATATCATGAGTAATATAATTGTTCTTCAGCACCCTGGAGAGGTATTGTAAATTAATATAAATTTTATATTCTAGGAGAATTTAAATTATTGTTTCTATAGTTTAATTTTATATTTTTCAGTTTTTAATTTTATCATGAAATCTTATGAGATTCAAAGTATATTTTGTTCTTCTCGATGTAGTTTCTGCAAATCATTGCCACGACAAAATTGAGATATTGATATGTAGACATACTAGTTGAAAAGAAAATTATCTCTCTTAATTTAACATTGACATCAGATTTAGAGGAAAAACTGTCTTGAGTTTGGAGGGATGTGAACCCATGATCTCCTGATGTCAGGTGCTCTGACTGCTAAGCTATCAACCCAATAGTTTATTAACCCTTACCATACCAGGCATGAGAAAATTAATTGTACCAGGTGGTTAGGCTTTCAACCATGCTCAGTCAAAAAGAATTTGAACTGAATACAACTTTTTTTTGCCAATTAAATAATGAAAGGAATTATGACAAGTTGTAAGTTAATTAGCATTTAATTTTGGATGTTAAGGAAGTAAAATATTTTTAAAAAATGAAAACAATTTTATTAAAGGCTCTTTGAGAGTTATGTAATAAAAAAAAGTATTTTGCAGTGCAAGTAAAAATTTCTTTTAAGAAATCAAGAGAAAAATAATTATAATGGGTATGAATAGAAAAGCTACTTATTTCTGAATAACATAAAAATGCATTTTTTACTTCAAGCAAGAAATTTAATTTGTTTTGTAATTTTTTTCTCAGTGATATACTTTGAGAAATGTCAAGACTTTTATCACCTCTGCTCAGTCGAATAAAAAAGTCAAATTTGGAATTTTTTTTTTTGCCAAATAACAAAATAACAGAAATAGGTCATGTTATATACCATAAAATATACAGGAGTTTATCAAAATAATGGAAACACATACTGTTTGTGGAGAAATTTTATTAATAAGCTGTAGGCCCATCTCGGGCATTCAGAACACGCAGTTTGACATAAAATAGACTTATACAAGTCATGCACAGACAAAAGTGTGATCTGACCCTACGCTCCAGATATTCGTACAATTGTTCAATAATATTGAGGTCCGGAGATTGACTTGGCCAGGGTAGCTGTTGTACCTCATCCTCATGCTCTGCAAACCACAACTTGATACGTTTTGCATAATGCACAGGTGCATTATCCGCTTGAAGCCAGGGACGGTCATTAGGGAACAATGCCTGCCACATTGATTGCAGGTGGCCTCCGAGAATGGATTCATATATTGCGGATGTGACAACCCTGCAGAATAACTAATGGCCCTAAGGAATGCCATGATATGGCACCCCACAGCATTAGGGATCCACCTCCATGCTTCACAGTCGGAACCAAACAGTCATGGTGGTACACTTCTGCAGGTTTTTGCCAGACTTACACTCTACCAGTGGTGGGAAACAATGTGTAGCACGATTCATCAGACCAGATGACATTGCCAGTCTTTAGTATACCAGTTTTTGTGTGCTTTGCACCACCTTACACATTTTGTTTCATTGATGTTGGTAATTAGAGGTTTGTGGATTGTAGCACAGCCATAAATACCAGCATGATGAAGTTCCTGACGAACTGTTATGATGGAAACTGGATCATTCTGACTGATGTTCAACTCTGCTGCTATTTGTGGTGACGTGGTCTTGTGCTTCCATTGTACAATCCGTGCCAACATTTGCCTATTCCTATATGACAACTTCGTATGATGTCCACAGTTTTCACATTTGGAGGCAACGGCCTGCCCTTTTTAATAGGTTGTCATAATCTTCGATACAGTTCCTCATATTACACCTACTATTTCTGCCATTCTGGTTACTGAAGCTCCTGCAAGACATGCACCAATGATCATACCTTTTTGGAGGTCACCGAGATCTGACATTGTCGACAATTACACCACAACAGCTGTTTCACCTGCGCCTGTGGCACTGCTACGTGATAGCTGACATCATACTTCTCCCCTTTATATACCTCACATTGTGGGTCACATCATCCCTATGATATGCATACGGCTCATTGTGTGTACTCCAGTTGCCACTGTTGTTTCCATTGTTTTGATAACCCTCCTATGTTTCACAGTGTTGTTCTGCTTTAAATATTAATTAAATCACCATTAACACTTATTTTTCCTAAGTTCTAGAATAAGAGATCATAATTGTCCATATATTTATCTCGATATAGGATGCCTTTGTTTTCTTTCCCTACTGTATGCACTACCCCTCACCGTCTGTTCCAGTGACTATTGTGCACAGATCTCTATGGTGAACTTGATTTTAGATCAAAATAGTTAAAATTTCCTTGGCTCCCACAGTAGATTTTATACACACACATGCACACACAAAATCTGATGTTCAAAACTTGTAAAAAGGTAATATAATTAAATATCGTGCTATGTTTTGATGTGGCATCCCTGTTCTTGCCATTCTCAGACATAGATGCATTTTGTGCATCATTAATTGTGATTACTCATTTTATATTCGAGGTCTTAAATGGCACTGCTGATGGGTGTTAAGGTGTAGGCAGAGCTGCCAACTACTATGATTTTTGGTTTAAAGTCCAAAAATCCAATTTTTAGGATTTTCCTGTTTTACATTTACAAAAATCTGCCTCAAAATTGTACAGTATTTTTTCCTATAGGTAAATGTTAATGAAAGGGAAGAATTGTTTCTGATTTAGCCTTTTTACTGTAGTAAAGGTGCAACTGTGTCTCCACTTCTTAATCTGTGCTTGCTTGTGGCCACACCAGCATACCCACCAGAGAAAATCTATAGGACTGCAGATGATCATTTCTGGACAGAACATATAGCAAAGTCCACACCTAAATTCTTTTACAGAGTTGAAAATCATAGAATAGATTAAATGTGTGTTTATTATACCTATACCCAATTTTCCCGTCTCTGGCCAACTAAACACTAACTGGGTTACTTAGAATCGGAAACTTTAGAGTGAAGGAAATAATACAGATTGGAGAACTTCCCTATCTGTAGGCCATGATTGACATTGCAACTTGAATGGGTCTTGTGCATATCTGTTTTATCAGTAACCCTGCAATTTACGGCACTCAACTCGCTAGACAGCGCCACGATTGGTTTTCTTAAAGTGTGTAAAGGAAGGTTAAAAAACCCAACGTTTGTTTTCAGTAGGGTTATTAAAAATAACGTAAGTGTATTTATGTAATATGATAGCTTTTCATTGTATGGAATGATTTATTTGATTCTTTGTTAGTATGTTTTGTGTGACCTCTGGTTCTTGACTTTTTTTTTTTGCAGATCTAACTTTCTAAAGTGAATAAAAGGAGTTTATTTTCAGAAACTAAACTTTCCTAATAAAGGCAGATTTAACTAATATAATTATATTTTTTAAATGCAATTTGGATTTAATTCCTATATATGTAGCATAAAGGTATAAATTTTGCCTCAGGTAAGTACTTAAAGTTGCAGATGATTTATGATATTTAATTAATCTTTAGCAATGTTTTAAATTCTTCGTTTGAAAGCATGAGTTAAAAACTCCTTTTAAAATGGTTGTCTTTATGAGATTAACTTGTTCTGGGTATTTTTTAATAATGCAAATGGCTGTGCATTATTTACAAACTTATTTTATAGGCTTATTTTCTCTGATGGGATTATTTAGTTTAGGGTTTTTTTTATACTGTGGATCTCTGTGGCAAGCAGCTACTTTATTGGAATTGTGGTTCATTATTTAAAATAATTTGTGTGTTACATTGTTTAATGTGTTTAATTATACATTACACCCCCTCACTGGCTTATAACACCCTGACTTGACAGTTGGGATCCATGGCCACCTGCATTCTACACCACACACACAACCTCCTGTCAGCATGTTGTTGTTGGAACCATGATTTGTTGGACCAAGCTACCTGTTTTGTCTTCTACTGTCTATTGTCAATGTTCCTTCACCCACTGCAGCCGAACAAAGCTCGGTGACATGCTGCTAACAAGGGGACTCGACATGGGTATCGGCTGCCATAGCCCATTCAACTTAAATATCAACTGCCGGTTACAGCCACATTTTCCCCGGCAGTTGCGGATTTTGATATAGACCTGGTACACACTTGCGATTGTCACACATGAAAATCCTAGA
This sequence comes from Ryuthela nishihirai, assembly GCA_038380435.1. Taxonomy (NCBI): domain Eukaryota; kingdom Metazoa; phylum Arthropoda; class Arachnida; order Araneae; family Heptathelidae; genus Ryuthela; species Ryuthela nishihirai. The sequence continues at coordinate 37,665,070 of JAWZYU010000011.1, read as the reverse complement.
CGTTCTGCAGTTATGGAAATGAGCACCTCATATTCCTCATACTGACTATCTGCCCATGATCAAACTTGCTCAGGTTGCCCTGTTCACCCATCATAATAGTCACAGATATGCTACAGAACAGGTAGGAAGTCTGAGCTATTTATAGCCTGCAATGGGTTTTGGCTGATTGCATTATTGAGGTGGAGTAGGGCAAGTTTATGTATAGTGCAGTGTGTATAATAAATTGTGCTTTCAGTATATATTCCTATTATTACTTAAATCTTTCATTTATTTATATATTTTTTTTTTATTTTCAGTTAGATATGCATTTAAAGTACGTTGTATTTTAATAAGATTTGAGCAAAATTACATTTTGCAGGATTGTGAACTTGTGTTTCTTGATTTCGAAAATTTATAGACAGAATCTTAAGGCACATCCTAATTTAAATTTTTCTTGTATCTAATTTAAAACTATCTTCTAAAATGTCTCTAATCAAAAGCACGTTCAAAATTATCCCAATAAGAATGAAATTTTAAAGTTTCATTTGCAAATTTAAATTTACAAACTTCAGTCATTCAAGAATATTTTAAAAATCAGTTGATATTTTCACCCTACCTTGTGAAGTGGTTAGCATACCTGACTACTAAGTGTCAGTGTTTATGTTTTATATGATAAACTAGGACAAACCTGATTGAACTTCTAGCTATATTTGCAATATGTAAATACAAAACTAAACACAATAAATACAATAACTAACTTGAATAATCTCTGGGAAAAAATTTGCCCAGTGAATAGTATTGTAAAATTATCCTAAAGCTGACAACATATTTTCACTTTGGTTTGTCAGAATATTACGAATTTTATTTCGAAAGTGCTTGGGTTTTGAAGTTAGGACAGCTTAACCTGGCAGTAGGCACTCTTATTTTGGCCATATTAATGGGTGTGAATTGGTCTTTTGCAATGAGTGCCTGAAATCTATGTTCTTTAAAATACTTGCTCTAATATCTTTCACTTTTCATAATTCTACACTTTAGTTCTTGTTAATAAAATAAAAAAAACATAAAATAAATTACCTCATGGATCTATAATGGTATTTACTTTATATTTCAGCATAAATATTTTAAAAAAATGAAATTCACACCTTCTAATTTTTTAATTTTATATATATTTGTAATTCTTAATATGACTTTTTCATCCATAATTAATTAAAACCAGTGTTGGAAAACATTATTGTAATGTAATGGAATAACAAAATGATTTTTGAATAAGGTTATGAATAACTTTAATGGAATTTCAAAATATTTATAATCATAAAATGTAACAAATAACGGAAAAAATAATTTTGTTATCTCATTATTTTCAAATTTTCTGTGTTTTGATATTTTTCAGATTTTTCTTTTATAAGATATACTTTGAAACTTGTGTGAGACAATGAACATCAGACAGATGCACAATTTACTTTTATGATCAATGAACAAAGCCCTTCATTGGCACATTCCAAAAGAATTTGGGAAGCACCTGTCTTAGCCACCTTTGTTGCAATTGGTGCTCAGAGAAAGTGCTTTGTGATAGCCAGATAAGAGCTGCAGTGGAAAAAAACAGGAGAGCCTCCATTCATTCAGAAGGTAAACAGAGCAATTACAATAGGTGAAAATGCCAGGTATATTACAATTCCCTGTAATCGGCCTAGACATTTAGAAAAGGAACTATGTAGGAGGAATAATTTGGGTATAGGATAGAGAATTGGAGGAAGGGCCATTAATTTATTGGCAATAGTCAAAATTTTCTGTTTTGATCTACCCACAAACCTTAGACTTCCGCCTTCCTGACCCCCTCAAAACATTTCCATTATATATGTTTGCAAATCCGTTAACCATAAACCTCACCTTGTCATATGTTGAGAAAAATAAAAGAGGTAATTCTGATGTTTCGCTTGAGCAGTGACGGCATGTATCTTGTATTTCTCTGCAGCTCCTTTAAGAAGAGACTGCCACAAAGTTAAATAGATAATGTTTTCAATTTCTTTGCTTATATTTATTCATTAGATTATTTTTTATTCTATTTGAAGTCTATTTCAGAGAAAATTCATTTAATTATTTTGCTTGAGCCCCTTCTACAGGAAAAAATAAAAATAATAATAAATACCCCCTCAAGCAGCTGCTTGCCACAGAGGTCTGACAGGAGCCTGTCAGTTTATATGCCATAGTAGAAGGTCTGAGAGGATGGTAGGACCTCAGCAGAAAAACGACACAAACAACCATGCCTTACCCGGGGCTCGAACCCAGGTCCCTTAGATCAGGCATTGATAAAAATAGTTCAGTGTCATGAAACGATCCAACAAATGATTTACTAGAAATCTATTTTGATGAAACCGAAAAACTGGAGGCAAAAGAAAATGAAATTTCAATTTCATAAAATGAATTTGAGAGAGCAAACAGAATTTCTGCAAAAGAAAATATTTTTCACTACCTGACATTCTTATACCTGGCATTTTCGCCCTAGTGTTATTCCCTGTTTACCTTCTGCATGAATGGAAAAATCAAGACGAAACATTGCAAAGAATTTTTCTAGTAGTACTCAGGTATCTACAGGTAGATTTTTTTTCTAAGCTTAAATGAATTGTTTCTGACGAAAGAAATAATTTGGATTCAAAATTATTACAAAACAATTTGCTTATAATGATGAATAAATAGTAGAATAACATTGATTCTGTTATAATATCAATATTTTTGAATGAATTTTTTTAAAATTTTTGTCAACTATGCATTATAATGTTAATATTTCTGAAGGGAATTTTACTTTTTTTAAAAATTTCCTCGACTCAATTTAGCAGTTTATACATAGGTGACAATCACATTACCTGGGTGACATTTTAACGTCAATATATCAATAAATATTTTGGGGAAAAAATTTCGTCGACATAGGGACTTGAACCCGCATCTCTCCAGAAACATGCCAGAGTATCTTACTGACTGAACTAATGCCACCTCATCTTTTTTTCACTAATTTAAGACTTTTACTTTTTACCACAAAATATTTATTAATATATTAATATTAAAATGTCACCCAGGTAATGCTGTGATTATCACCTATGTTTAAATCATTAATAACGCTAAATAGCATGAAGAGACTTTATTATTTCCAACTTGCTCAGCGCAATATAAAGAGAAATAGTTGCCACCCATTGATCATAGATGGCGCCAATGGTTTCTGCAGAAAATCATTGGTGAAAATCTTAAATTAGTGGAAAAAAGATGAGCTGGCATTAGTTCAATCGGCAAGAATGCTCTAGCATGTTTCTGGAGTGATGTGGGTTCAAGTCCCGTATGTCGGCAAAATTTTTTCCACAAAATATTTATTAGCAATTTGTTTTAAAAATATAATCTGTGCACAAAAATCATTATAGTACTAACAATTTGATTGCCATTTATGCTTAGAAATTTTTTATTAATAATGCTTCATTTTATTCTGAACAATTCCTAGAAATTTGGTGTAATTTCTTCAGTCAGGGATATGTATCCAGGGGGGGAGGATCTTCCCCCTATTCATTCAGTTAATCTGAATGGATGCAGTCTTGAGCAGGTGCCACAGTTTAATTATCTTGGGAGCTATGCAACAGATACTGATGGTGTTGGCATGGATTTAACAGACGAATAGAAATTGCTGCTGGGACTTTTAAGAATCCGTATGAATAGTTATAAATTGGCGAATAGAGTTATGAACATTGTGCCGAAAGGCCTCAGAAAGAGGGGGAGACCTAGGATGTGGTGGGCAGACAATGTCAAACAGGACCTTGTTAGAATTGGTGTGCAGTGGCCAGTGGTCAGATGCAGTAGATGTAGCTCAGGACAGACTTGCTTGGAGAAATAAATTGCACAGTCTGGTTGGACCTCCATAGCCCATGGCTGCTTGAGGAGTAGGAGGAGGAGAGAGAGAGACCTAGATTCGACTAGACCGAGACTCAAAAAGAGTGGGAGACCTAGGATGCAGTGGACAGACAATGTCAAATAGGGTCTTGTTAGAACTGGTGTACAGTGGCCAGATGTAGTTCAGGACAGATATGCTCGGAGAACTAAATTGCACGGTCTGATTAGATTTCCGTAGCCCATGGCTGCATGATGATGATGATAACAAAATTTATATTTTACTATAACGAAAATCAATACTAAAGTTTTTGACTATAACAAAAAATGCAACGAAGCGTTTTTCTTTTCATTTGCCAACATTGATTAAACTTACTTTCTTCAAATGAAAGTGAACATGCTGTAAAATCTCTTACATTATTGAGAAGAGTTTGTCTGTTTGTTCAAGAACTCCTAAACAGTAAGAGTTAGGAACACCGAATTCATTATGCATCTTCATATTATTGTAACTTAATACAAAGTAAGGGTTTGGGCCCATAAAATTAGTTCTCTCCCCACAAAAAACAGATTTATCATTTTTAATAATAGTCATATTGGCACAGGGCGTGGACACAAATATATGTGTTTCTCATCTACAGTGCGCTGATATCAGCATGGCCACTAGCTTAAATCTTATTCTTCCATAGCCATAGAAATGTAGTTCACAAATCCTGTATATATAGCCTAAATGCTAAATGGGGTAGTTAGTGTGACAAAGGAAATCTATATTTCTTAAAAATATAAAAATAGACATTTCAGAGCTTTTAAATAATGCTAATTTTTTCAATTTATTTTCCAACTTGATGTGTCAGAAAATAATAAACCTTTTTACTTCTTCAAACTGCCATTAATCCTTCCAGGGACCAGCTATTTTTTCAGTATGCTCAGCCAAAAAGAAAATTATAGAACCTTTTTGCCAAATAGCTAATGAAGGGAATTAAGGCAGATTATATGGATTATTATTCTTATTACTATGAGTGAAGAATATTGCATTTTTGTATTAACAATGTATGAATTTTTTGTAACATAAGTATCTACATAATAGATATTAAGCTAAAACTTTCTATAAACTTCTTTTGTTAGGAAAAGCGATGTTTAAGAACTGCTCCCATGCTTGAAATGGCACTTCCTCCAGGACATTTTCAGTTGTTTAAAGGGAGACGATTTTCATCACAGGTGTAAGTACATACATGCTTATTTATTCAATGTACAATAAAAGTTCACTCTAACAGACATCTTGTTATATAAGACAAACCCTCGATTTTTAATTTATATAGATAAAAGCACAGAAGTATCTGTTACAAACAGCTTAATAAATCATATAATGAAATATCACTCGGTCAAGTGTTTTTGAATGATGCATTGTAACAAACTGCAACAAGAAACATTAACCATCACATAACAGCAAATATAATGCACCAATTCCACCTACACCAAATTCTTGGTCATCTTTAAGAATGATAGTCTGAAAGACTAGATTACAGCTTACCACGATAAACTGCTGAGTCGTTTATAACAAGCTTAGTTTTCTCCCAATTGAAATTGATCACCAATGGGACCATATTAACTAGGATTGCAAACTATTTTGCTAAGGAAGAATATTAGGTAAACATTTCATTTCATGTTTTCTTTTACTCACAACTTGTAAATATGTAATAAGTGTATTCGAAACCAGTGCACAAACAAGTGTTTCTTATATGTCTGTGGTGACATCATTGGTGACAGAAGTTTTTGGCTCCCTGTGATTTCACTAGTATTGACTGATCAGTCCCAAATTTGGCATGGTAGTCCCACTTGTGTCTTTCTGTGTAGGGTTTACAGATTGCGATCATAGCTGCTGTGGGTTGGGATTAAACCCAATACAAGTATCTGAAAACTCACAGGGCACTGCTGTCATTTGCCTTATCAATGGAAGCTATGAATGGAGTAGTATTTTATCAATGGGAAAAGTCAACAATGGATAGAAATTTCACATCATACATTTTGCAGGGTATAACTAGTGTGTAAATATTTGATGTATATTCTTGCCAATTTTTTTAATATAATTCATTGTATTATTTAAAAAAAACACATACATTCTAAATCTGAGTGCCAATGTAAGTTTCATTGGTTAAGCTTAGTTGCCCTAAATAAGGAATGGTGGATTGCTATTTGGAAGTTCACGGCCTGACTGAAAAAGTCACTGTGAGGCCTGGGCCTCACTAATCCCATCTCAACCGCATTCTAATTATATAAATATTTATATATTTCGTAGGTAATTTTTCTGTGTCAGTTTAGTGTAAGCTCATCGTTGTACTATGGCAATGGGAGAGGGTCTTTGAAAATGACCTCAGTTCTCACTGTCCAGTCACTGTTGCATCTCAGTATACCATCCCTCATGCTTGGGAAGATGGAAACAAGGGGACTGTATGGGAAAATACCAGGGAATGCAAGAGGAGACACAGTGGTGGTTTGACTTTTGAACAGTGCAAACATGTGGAAGGACAATGAGCTGTGGAAGGTGCTCATGAGAAGAATTAAGTTGTCAGCTTCTAAGATTAAATGCTCTTTGGGAATTGAATCTGTTATGAAACTGCTCAGCTATAAGAGACCCCTCCTTGCAAAGCTGAGTACAATGATGCAGCAGTCATAGCTATAGCCAGTTATGAACTATTTGTAGAGAAGGAATAAAAACTCTGTAAATATCTCCAAAAGTAAAGTTTTCGATTTATTGGTAAAAGGTTATCTTTATTATTTCCAGTCTAATAAAGAAGCAAAATTGGATGAAAATACACTGGTTTCCATAAATTAAGGAAAATCCCTATGTTAAGTCAATGGGAAGCTAATGTCAAAGCTCTATAACTTCTAAAATAAGTTCTTTTGTTTTGAAAAATATGATTGAAAATAATGATCTCAATCAAATAAATCAATATCTCGTTTTTCAGCAATATTCGTTCAGTATTTCATGAGTTATGAAAGTTTGAATATTTAACAACAGCAATGTCAGTCTTAAGAAATATACAGAACTAAAAATAGTGAAAGAATTCTTTGCACAAAGTTCTAAAATACAAACTTATTTTATTAAACACTTTGATACAATGCTTATTACTAAGTTTTAATTAACTTCTGAAGTCAATTTTTTGTAGCTGGCATTGCTGTTGCTAAATATTCAAACTTCCATAACTCATTAAATACTGAACGAATATTGTTGAAAATCGAGATATTGATTTATTTGATTGAGATCTTTATTTGCAATCACATTTTTCAAAACAAAAAAACTTATTTTAGAAGTTATAGAGTTTTGATGTTAGCTTCCCGTTGACTTACCGTAGGGATTTTCCTTAATTTATGGAAACCAGTGAATTAATAACAGGTCATGACTAACACACTATCTTCACCCTCAGCAATATTGCATAGGATATCCAAGGTGCATTTAGAATGTAGAAATTGCCACAGCCACTGTTGGCATTTTATCATAATAAAGGGGCTATGGGAGATTCCTATCTGTATGTTCCTTTATCTGGCCAACCTCTGTGTTGCCAACCAACTTTTTTTCTTAAATCTGAAAGCACTCGCACGTGAAGCTGTTGCAGCAAACATTTGTGTGAAACATGGCTCAGAGAGTGGCTCAGACATGACTCAGAGAGCTATGTCTGATTCAGCTTGCATGCACATAACAGCACATGCTGTGCATTGTGTTCTGTAACATGCTGCATGAGGATTTTGTATGTAATGTTTTTTCTAGTTGACAGATCCTGAATTTGCTGCACTGGTGGCCCTCTTTAGAGAGAAAATCTACCACTGTATTTTCTGTCTGCTTGTGGGTTGCCAGCCCTAAGTGAACAGATGCACAAGATACCTTATATCTGTGGTGGATAATTGTGATCAGAGGCCATTGCAGGTACCATTTCCAGAACCCTCCTACAGGTATTACTAACATATCCTAGAATAATATGTCTCAGGCAGGTCAGTTTCTATTTTGAGTTTGGTTCTTGAAAAAGTTCGCTTGTAAAGGTGGTATCTGATGTTCCTACCAGCATTGGTGGCTTAACCTTTAGTAATTTGGGAACAGGTCTTTGCCTCATGCCTGTGATTAGGGCTGTTTGATATTGTTGGCCCCACCCATTTCAATAAACCTCATTTCTTTAAAAATTCTAACTAATCGTTTTCATTCCACAAGTGCATGGAATGGAAGAATTCTGCATAGAGAACTATCCTTGATGTCATCACACAGGAATCTAAACATATAACACCTAGATATGGGCTTGTAAGAGACCAGATGAACAGGTTAAAGTCAAATACTTTAAAATAATCTTCAATTACTCTTTTTCAGGGCGAGAGGATGGAAAGCATCTGCAAGGTAGATCTGCTTCTTGGCAGACATGCCAGTGATGCTCTTCTAGGATATGACTGCATTAATGAAAGCTCTTACAGCTAAATTTAAAACTAGGATTAAAGACTTGAGTATTTTCTGTTGTAATGCTCACACAGAGTACTCTGATGAGAATAAGAAAGATGTGTTTTTTTTTTCTTGGACAACTTCGGGATATTTTGAATTTGGTCAATAAAGCAGATATTATTCTTGTGCTAGGCGATTTCAAATGCTAAAGTTAATTGACTCTGGCCTTTGGACAGGAGTGATATGTCCTTTTGGCATTGGTAGCTGCAATGGCAATGAGGAACATCACCTACAGGAAGGTACTAATGATATGAGAATAACACTTCAAACACTGGGCATTTATAAATACAGTTAGCTTTCACCTGACGAGTCCCATGGGAATATGTTGGATTATATAGTAATTAACTGTAAATGGGCTAGTTTTGTTAGGAATGCCAGATGATATAGGGGAGCTGAATTGAGTCTGACCATTACCTTGTCAAAAGAGTCATGCAACTAAAGCTTAAGAAATATTGTACTATACTTAAGAGAATTACTTCTAACACTGAAGCTCTGAAAGATCCAGATATAGCCAAAGCATGCTGTGATAAGATACTATCTCTGATCCTGATATAGCCAAGCATACCATGATAAACATTCCTCTCTGAGCCAAAATCTACGAGATTTGGTGATTAACAACAATTGGGGTTTGCTTACTGCTGAAGTTGAGAAAATATGAGATCAATTTAAACAAGCTTCTCTTGAAAATAACAGTACTATTTTGGGTAAAAAGGAGCAGAAGTGGCAAAGCCATTTGAGTGATAAGGCATTGGAGCTTCTTTTTTTAAAGGGAGAACTGCAGGAATATCTTTAATCAAATCCTACTAGCCCTAACTGAAAGTGTTACAAAAAGCATAATAAACATGCAAAGTATTAGTTAACAGTTGATAATAATCTTTGGTTGATAGCTTGGCTGACAAAGTAGAGGAAGCAGCTAGACAGCAGAAAGTTGATTGAGGTAATGTTTTATATTGTAAGAGACAGGTATACAAGGATTGAGGGATAAAGATGATAAGTTTATTGAAGGTGGGAATTCTGTCATGGCTAGATGGGCTGAATATTTCAGTAATATTCTAAACAGTGTAGTTAGTTCTGCTCCCATTGTTTGTAATGAAGATAAATGCATTACTGGCTCTAATGTTGACCCTATAGCACAGTCTGAAGTTATTTTGGTTGTCTCTAAACTTCAACTACATAAATTCTTAGAGGTGGATGAAATTAGTACCGAAATTATTGTAGCTGAGAATGTTTCGATTGTCACATAGCTGACTGAAATTTTGAATTTTTTTTTTATTAAAAGTGTCTTTCTTAAGGATTTTACCCAAGTTAATTTTACCCTATTTTTAAGAAAGGCTATTGCAGTTCTTGTGATAATTATGGGGCAATCAATCTACTTTCTGTTCTAGGTAAAGCATTATTTTGCATTATGTGCTTAACAGAATTAAGAATTTGATTGATGGACAGCTGCATGATGAGCAATGAGAATATAGAAGTGGTAGGGGATATTTTTATAAAATATTTTCACTTCGTCAGATTCTTGAGAAATTTGTAGAGTTTCAGAAACCTGTGGTTATGAGCTTTGTATATTTCAAAAAGACTTTTGACTCTTGATCATCATGTGTGGTGATCATGTGTGATATTTGGTAACAATTGGTTTAGCATTGCTACTACAGTTCAATTATTATACATTTTGTCTCCTTTTCTCTTTATCTTGGTTATTTATTATGTTATAGAGAATTCACTGCAAGAAAAGGATTTTGACCTTAAACGGTCTGGAGATTTGAAAATTTATGATTTAGTAAATGATGTTGATGAGATGAATTCTTTCATTAAGTTGTTAATGAGACTGGTAATAGAGTAGGTTTGGTGACTAACAGAGAGAAATCTAAAGTGATGAAATTTAACAGGCTGGTTGGGATTCAGTTGTTTTGAATGATTGCACCCATGAGCAAGCGATTGAGTTTAATTATCTCTGGAGTTGTGTAACACATACTGGCGATGTGCAGCATGAGATAACAGAATAGTGATTGTTTCTGGGACTTTTAAGAATCTTTAGAGAATTGTATTAAATTGTATGGCAAGACCCAATGCTCCGCTATTCCAGACAGCAATACATCTTGTGGGAAATGCCATTTACCACCATCCACTTTCCAGTAGAGCCTTCAATAAAAGTCATATTTACTGTGGAACAGCAGAGAAAGGACCTGTCATTTCGAGCGAGACCTTACTGATAAATCATGCTATGTCTGAATGTTTAATCATTAAGGTGAGTGAGAGGTCTTTTCGAATTTTGAGCGTTGCCTAAACATTAAGCCAAACATATCAGTGAAATTTCCTTCAAATTCAATTTACCAAACATAAACAGAATCAGATCTTGATAGTAAAACTTTGAATTTAGACCTCCAATCATAAAATAGCATATTCCTAACTTTTGATACTGGGGAAGCTATTGTGGTGGAGACTCAGTTGGCTTTTCCATTGATGAGCCACGCCTAATAGGGGATCCCACTCCCGTTCAGCATGACCCTCGACTTTGTCCTTTCCATCAGGACTGCGTCTACCCATGGCACTGGGCAATACCAATCTGCTGGAGCCCTGGACTTCTCAGGAGCAGAATTGATGAGCTTGCTTGACTGGGTGCGCCCCTCCCAGTCAGCAGAGCCCTCAACTAGGCCACTCCATCAGGGCTCCTTGGCATGCCAGAGAAACCAATTGAACCAGGACCCCGACTTCACAAAGGCATCTTAAGCTCCCCCACCACGTCATTCAATATTTAATACATTCTAATCTAGGATTGCCGAAAGAAGCTTCCAGGAGACTCTTAGTTCGGCTTTTCCATCAATAAACCTGTCAACCCACTCCTGGTTGCAGAGCCCTCAATGTCGTCCTCTCCATCTGGGATACCAACCAGCAGCCCCCCAGCAATACCTCAAACCTGGGACTTCGCTGTGGCTGAGTTGATGACCCCACTTAACCGGGGACTCAATCCCAGTCAGCAGGCCCTCAACAAGGGCCACTCCGTCGAGGTTCCAAGGCGTCCCAGGACTTCGTTATGGCCGAGTCGATGAGTCCACTTGACCGGGGGACCCAATCCCAGTCAGCAGGCCCTCAACAAGGGCCATTCCATCGGGGCACCAAGGCGACCTAGGACTTCATTGGGGTCGGCTGATGAGCCCACTTGACCGGAGGGCACAAGCTCGATGGAGGACCCTCAGCAGGCCCCTCCATCGAGGTCGCAAGACACGCCAGGGACACTGATGAGCCGGTACCCAGCTTCACAGAGGCACCTTAAGCCACCCCACCACGTCAAGGTAGTCCCTATTGGGGTAGGAGGGGATCTTTGGAGAATGTGGTAAAATAAGTATATATAGTTAAAGACTAAAATTAGGCTGTATAATAATTTGGACTTTTCTAAAGTTTTTTAGTGAAACTTGGCCCATTGTAAGCAAGACAATTAGAAGAATGTATATCACCTCTGGCACATGTGGAAATCACATTTTCAAAGAGAATGAAGTTTTTTGTTTACTTGCTTTTCTCACACCCCTCTGAGAAAAGGGGGCAGGTTGTTGCTGTCATTGGAATAGCTCTTTACATTCTGACAACAAAATTTCAAATTTCTACTATAAACAGATCATTTGCAGCATTCTTTAAGAGATTTTCCTTTTCCATATTTAGTGACTTCCAACAATGTAAATTAAAACTTCATAATAATTTGAAAAATGCAAAATATAGTAATATTCATTAGAACATATCAAACTAAAAAAATAGTTTTCCAGTTATCTCGTAAAACTAAACAGTTACGCTTCTCACCTACCCTGAGTGTACTGGTTCAACTCATTGTTGCCAATGGAAACTTCATGACCTTCACATTCCACCATCAAAATTTCAAATATGTTCATAGTTTGTAATATTCATATAAAGTTTTGGAATTTACAATTTTTTTCCCACTGTTGGAGGGTGTAGTATAGCTATCAGGAGATTTAAAAAGTGCGAATCAAAAGTTCATCAATGCATATCCAAGCTAAACAGAATTTTTAATTTATCTCTAAAAACAAACAATTACCTCTTAAAACAAAGGAAAAAAAACTTGTGTTTTCCCACCCACCCCTGGAGGTAAAGGGCAAACTCATTGTTGCCAGTGAAAACTTCATAACTTTCACATTCCATTACCAAAATTTTAAATTTTGGAATTTTCAACTTTTTCCACTTCTAGAGGAATTATAGCTTTGGGAGATTTGGAAGGTGCAAATTGTATTATTTCTTCAATACCCATTGAAACCAAAAAAGAATTTATGATTTTCTTTAAAAACAAAAAGTTTGCCTACAAACAACAAAGTGGACATATACCGTTTTTTTTTTAAATGAGATAAAAAGAAATGGTGCCTTTGATTCTAGATGCTTACCCTGTATCTTGGGCATTAGATGGTTTGACTTTGTAAGTAATGAGGAAGTTAGGCGAAGGGGTCTGCAACCACCTTTGATCTGCATATTGGGCAGAGAGAGACTATATTTATTTGGCATGTTGCCCATATACATAACCATAAATTAGTGAATAAGATTATAAACAGCGATCCAAATGGCTGTAGTAAAGGGGAATACCAAGGATACTATGAGCAGATATTGTCAAATAGGACCTTGGTAGAATTGGCTTTTATGGTGGACAAATGCAGCATTTCAAGCTCAGGACAGATAGTATGGAGAACTAAATTGCAGAGTCTGACTAGACCTCCATTGCCCAGGGTCTTGAGGACTATATATATTTACCATATCATGGGCCCAGATTTAGAAACCAGTAAGCATAGTTGAACAAATATTTGGTTTTTAACAATCCAAAATTGATTTATCAAGCAATTTTTTTTCTTTTATGAGTCAATATTTTATGTAACTAATTATTATACTTTTAAACTTCATAAATGATAGGATTTAGGCCATACTAATATGAAACTCAAAACATTAAAGAATGATGAATATTTCTGATTTTTTGAAAAGTCAAGATAAAAACTGACATTTTCCTTTGGTGATTATTTAAAAATTAGACTTAAATTAATTTGTCATGATTTAAATCAAAACGCCCTGGTAATGAGTTCGTTTAACCCGTCCCGTTTAACCCGTCCAGGTCAAGGACACCTATAGACATTATTTATACAGCACATGAAACTTCGATTTTAAAAAAAATACTGTTTCAAAATTTTCTTATAATATATATCTTTTAAAAATACATAATTCAAGCTTGAAAAATAATATTTCCTTTTTTCGTTTGGTGCATATTTTATTAAACTCATCATCATCATCATTGACCTCCGTAGCCATGGGCTACGAAGGTCAAACCAGACTGTGCAGTTTAATTCTCCAAGCATATCTGTCCTGAGCTACATCTGCTGCATCCGGCCACTGAACACCAATTCTAACAAGGTCCTGTTTGATGTTGTCTGCCCACCGTATCCTAGGTCTTCCCCTCTTTCTGAGGCCTTTAGGCACACTGTTCATAACCCTATTCGCCAATCTATAATTATCCATACGGGCAACAAGGCCAAACCCTTGTCGAACACCAGAAGTAATGCTAAACCAATTGCTACAAGCCTTACCAACTCTCACACACGACTCAGTGTAATTATAGAGAGCTTTCATTATGTTAACTAACTTGACTGATATACCATATGATCTCACAATCAACCACAAATTATGACGATCAACAGAGTCGAAAGCCTTTTTGAAATCAACAAAGCTAGCAACCAAAGGTTTCTGAAACTCGAAACATTTCTCAAGAATCTGCCTAAGTGAAAATATCTGATTCACACATCCCCTACCACTTCTGAATCCACAGGCTGATACCCCTATAGTTATCACAAGAACTGTGATCACCTTTTTTGAAAATAGGGATAATAATAGCTCTGGTAAAATCCTTAGGAACCATCCTTTATCATAAAAGATATTCAAAAGTTCAGTCATACAAGTGGTAACTGAAACATTCCCAGCTCTAAGCATTTCTGTAGTAATTTCATTTACCCCTGGGGATTTATGAAGTTCAATTTTAGAAATAGCCAAAATAACTTCAGATTGTGTTATAGGGCCAACATTAAAGCCACCAATACATCTATCATCATTACAAACAATGGGAGTAGAACTAACCACATTGTTTAGAATATCACTGAAATGCTCAGCCCACCTAGTCATGACAGAATCCTCACCTTCTATAACCTTACCTTGTTTATCCTTCAAACCCTGTATACCTGTCCGTTTTCTACCACACAAAACATTAACTATCTGTTACAGCTCTCTGCTGTTGTGCTGTCTAACTGCTTCGTCAGCTTTGTCAGCCAAACCATCAAGCCAAAGATTCTTATCAGCAGCTAACTGATCCTTTGCACGTTTATTAAGCTCTCTGTAATGCTTTCTATTAGGACTAGTAGGGTACTGATTAAGGACATTCCTGCAGTTCTTTCTTTCTGAAATAGGCTCAAGTGCCTTATCACTCAGATAATTCTGCCTCCTCTGCTCCTTTTTTCCTAAAAGAGTACTGTTAGTGTCCAAAAAAGCCTGTTTAAAATGATCACATTCTTCCTCAACTTCAGTAATAAGCATACCATGACTGTCATAATGACTAAGTAACCTATCATGGTACGCTTTGGCTATAACTGGGTCTTGCAGAGCTTCAGTATTAAAAGCAAATTTTTTTGCCCTAGCACAACACTTTTCAAGTTTAAGTTGCAAGACACTTTTAACAAGATAATGATCAGATCCAATTTCAGCTCCCCTTTTTAAGACCTGGTATTCCTAACAGAACTAGCCCATTTGCTGTTAATTAATATATAATCAATAATATTTTTTATGCAGCCCATCGGGGGAAACCCATGTGTACTTATTTATGTTGCAGTGTTTGTAATAAGTGTTAGTTATTCTGAAACCATTGAGTTTACTTACCTGTAGGAGACGTTACCCATTGCCATTGCAGCTACCAATACCAAAAGGGCCTATCACTCCTCCCCAAAGGTCAGAGTCAGTACCAACTTTGGCATTGAAGTCACCTAGAACAAGGGTAATATCTCCATGACAAAATTTAAAATAACCTGAAGTTGTCCATAAAACCTACCCTTCTCATCCTCATCGGCATCCTTACTGGGGGCATAACAGCAGATAACATTCAAGTCTACAATGTAAATAATTCGATAAAGCCATCTGATTGCCATATTTTAGAAGTGCTATGATATTGCTGATTTGTTTGTTAGCATTACTCTGTATTGAAGCAATCACCTGATTTAAGCTTACAAGTTTGATTTGAACTATTATTAACATATTTTTCCTTAAATTTTTGAAAAATTCTTAAAAATTAAGGAAAAAAAACTACTGTTTTTAAAAATAGAAGATTTTGGAAGTAATTATGAGATATGCACCTAATTTTTTGGTATGCCACCAGAGGCGTAGGAATGTGTTTGCATCGGTGGCAGTTGCCAAGGGCGCCGGAATCACAGGGCGATGCTGGGGTGGCCTTTCCACGATATGTGACGTTTATATGCAAAATAAAATTGAATGATTAGCTGCCCATAGTTCGTTGAATTTAATACATATTTGTCAGCATATTATAAATTTTCGTTATTTCCTACAAAACTATTTTTTCTGTTTTATCGGCAGACAAATAGCCCCCTCCCCCCCCTGCACCGCGCATGTCATAAAACAGCTTTGGGGTGCAATTTCCAAATTTTTATATTACTTTTACAAATCATGCCATTACAAAATAAAATTCTGGTACATAGGTATATTTTTCTTTGGACGGGAGTTCATAATTTGTACATTATATTGAATTATTATGTTTATAAACCCCAGGATTGTTTAAGATCAACTTGAGCATACATCATCACTTTGTTTCCTATTAATCGAGTGAGAACTGACAAAAAATTAGTTTTGATGAGATTTTGCCAATGAAAAAGTAGGAAAAATGAAAATACTTTAAAAAATAATTAATTGTGATTTCTTTGTCAGTTATTTATGTGCAATTAATATTATTTCATGTAACTGTATTAGAATAATGACAATAAATATGTATAATATAAATAACGTGTATTTTGCTTATCAATAACTGAACAAGGGCAGACAATTACCAATTTGTCAAGGGCGCCAAAAGCCTAACTACACCTCTGTATGCCACTGTAAAAAGTGTTATTAAAATTAATATGTTACTACAATGTTGTGTAAGCATACAAAAAACTGATTGATTCTTATTTTTTGCTTCAATAAAATTCAGAATTAAATTCTTTTTAATTGGGTATATAACATAAGCTATTTTTGTTGATTGGTTATTTATTGAAAATATTCTAAAGTTGACTTGTTTATTGGACTCTGCAACAAGCCTGGACATTTCTCAAAGTATGATGCGGAGAGAAAAATTACAAAATGGAAGAAATGTTTAAACAAGAAAAAAAAATTTATTTTTTTTTTGTTATTCAGAAATAAATAGCCTTTCTGTTCATGCACAATGTGATCATTTTTGTCTATTTTTTCTTTTGAAATAAATTTTATTTGTGTTGCCAGATGCATATTTTTACTACATGACTAAAAAAGTCCTATAAAGTAAAACTAGTCATCTTTTTTGTTAAATATTTTTATTTTCAGAAAATGCTGATTAATTTGGCATATAACATATCCTAATTCCTTTCATTAGTTATTTGACAAAAAGTTCTAAAATTAATTTTTTTTTTTTGCCTGATCAGAGATATATTTAGAGTGAAAAAAAAAGCTGGACCTAGGAAGGGTTAAATATAAACAATTTCTGCTGACAGTGTTTAATTCTCAGGTTTTGACATTTATTAATTCTAATTTTCCCCAATTTTTTTTTCCTCATCAAAATTCCAGGTTGTTGAGGTATTATTTTACACCACTATTTATGCTGTTACTGAATTTTAGTGCACCATGTATTCTGTTTGTAAAATATAATAAAGTTATATTTTTTGTTTGTTGCTTTCTGTAGGTCTACAAAGCTAAAATCTCTTCTCACATCTCCTGATACTATACTTTTTTATCCTGGATGCAATGCAGTCAGTTTGGAAAGTTTACCTACTGTAGATGAGACTCAATCTGCTTTTAATATTGTAATTATTGATGGAACATGGCCACAAGCAAGATCTATCTATGCCAACAGTGAAGAAATCAGGAATTTAAAGCAAGTTGGTAGTTTAAATAACACAATTCTAAACATTGCACTGAATCAGAAATTATTACATATTATTTCCAAATTTTGGAACTATTTATTGTTTATTAGTATAATATTAATATAGATCAAAAACACACTTTAACCTTTCCAGGATGCCCGTCTTGTATATAAGTTTGACAGAATTCAAAATGAGTGACCGATGACACCTATATTAGTTTTAGTACAACATATGAAACTTCAATTTTTTAAAAACTTTTGCAGTTTGAAAATACATACATTTTATAAAAATACATTTGTAATGCTTGAAAAATATTATTTCCTTTTTCCATTTGATGCATATTTTATTAAACTATGATATAAATAATTTGTTAAAGCCATCTGATTGCCATTTCTTAGAAGCGATGTATGATATTGTCAATTCATTTGTTAACATTACTCTATGCTGAAGCAACCCCTGATTTATGCCCATAAGTTTGATTTCAACTATTATCAACAAATTTTTCCCTAAAATATCAAAAATCTTCTGAAAATTAACAACAACAAAAAAACTGCTATTTTTAAAAACAGATTTTGCAAGTAATTGTGAAGTATGTACCTATATATTTTTCTTTTTATTCTATGTTTTCTGCCTTAAAACTATTTCAGTGTGTCTAGGATTATTTTTATCATTCATCCCAACATTCAACAATGCTCTCTGGCTACTGAAGCCATAACCACTTGTGCAAAAGTCCTGGTAAATAAGTCATGGCCCAGCAATATGCAGATGTTAGTTATTAGTACAAGTGTCTGTGCTTCATAATAACATCATTAGAAATGGATAATTTTACAATTAAGTTAGTGTTATTTTATTTCTGCTATTATTTCTGTTATTTTATTTTACTTTGTTTTTAAAATCTCTTCAAATTCTTGCTTTGAAGTTTACAAGATTTTAGTAGAACTTCGAAACAAGAATTTGATTTAGAACATTGAACCTTCCATAGTAAACCATTTTAAAACATCAAGATAGTAATCAACCAATTTGACATACATACTAGAATAGAGGTACAGCTGGTTTCATGTGCTGATGTTTAATGTTATTAATCTATTAAATTTTAAGTGCTAATAGTTTTTTTTAATATGCTGCAAAAATTATACAATTATATTAAGCAATATTCTAGATATTGTATTAAAATATCTGTATACTTTTTGCCGCATAGTTCTGAACCACATGCATAGCAGCTGGGCCTCATCAGTCCATGATGACAATAACAGATGTATAGAGGCTTCTAAAAGATGTGTTACATATATAAACTCTTATAGATGACAAAACTTAGAACAAGCACTATCTGATCAAAAGTATCCAGACACCCCTTCTGAGTAGTGGATTTGCCAATACACATGACAGCCATGGCCCAAACAAGTATAAAAGGATGCATGTGGCCTGTCAAACATCATAGACATGCATGAACAGGAGAATGGGTCATACGGCAGAACTCAGTGACTTTCAATGTGTCATGGTCATAGGATCCCACCTTAGCAACAAGTCAGCTTGAGATATTTCTGCCCTGATCAACTGTAAGTGAGTTATTGTGAAGTGGAAATGTTTTGGAGCAACAACACTGCAATCGTGACCTGGTAGGCCATCTAAAATGACAGTGGGGACCGCCTAGTGCTGAAGTGGGTGGTGCGACAAAATCGCCTGTCGGTTGCAATACACCACTGAGTTCCAAAATGCCTCTGGAAGCAACGCCAGCACCATAACTACTGCACGAGCTGCAGGAAATGGGTTTCCATGGCCAAGCAGCCACTCACAAGTCCATCAACAAGATCAATGCAAACATCAGTTGGAGTGGTGTAAAGCATCCCCTGATTTGGACTCTTGAGCAGTGGAACCGTGTTCTCTGGAGTGATGAGTCATGCTTCACCATCTGGCAGTCCAACAGATGAGTCTGAGTGTGGAGGATGTCAGGTGAATGCCACCTACCTAACTGTGTTGTGCCAGCTGTGAATTTGGTGGATAAGGCATCTTACTTTGGGGCTGTTTTTCATGGTTTGGGCTGGACCTCCTAGTTCCAATGAATGGGACTCTGAACACTTCAGCCTATAATGACATTTCCAACAATTTTATGCTCTCAACTTTATGGCAGCAGTCTGGTGAAGGCTTTTTCCTGTATCAATATGGTAATGCCCTCATCCACAAAGCGAGGATTGTGCAGGAATGGTTTGATGAGATAGGTGTGGAAGAACTTGACTGACCTGCACAAAGCCCTGATCTCAACCCCATGACACACTTTTGGGATGAATTGGGATGCTAATTGTGAGCCAGGCCAAATTGCCTGACATCAGTGAACAGCCTCACTAATGTTCTTGTGGCAGAATAGGAAGTAATTCCCCAACAACATACCAAAATCTAGTGGAAAGCCTTTCCTGCAGAGTGGAGGCTGTGATAGCACCAAAAGGTAAACCAATGTGATATTAATTCCTTTCCTATTACTGGGAGATTTTGGATGAGTGAGAGGATGACAAGTCCAGACACTCGTCTGGATACTTTTGATCATATTTGATATCTCACACTTAAAAACAGACAGCAGAGCATTCAGATTTTTTGGTATCAGAAATTGGAAATAGTATATCCTATATTTAATCCAGTTTTTTTGGTAATTTGTTGTATCATTAGCAGGGACAAAAAAATATAAAGTAAAAAATTTTAAAAATACCTATCTTTCTTTAAAAATATCTATCTTTTTGTTTTTTGAAATTGTTCACTGAGTTCATATTCACTTCAAAGGAAGATTGTGCTGGTAATCTTGTCGAGTAGGTAAATCGGCACCTAATCTTCCTTCAAAGTGAATGCGAACTCACTGACTGATTGCACCATCGATATACTTTAGGTTTATTTTCTACTTTTTAGGGCCTTATAGGAAGATAGGTATTTTTTAAATTTTTTAATTTATATTTTTTTTGTTGTCACTAAAAACACCTACTTACCAAAACTTTAATGTATGACTCATAAACATTGAGCACATTTACCCCCCTTTTGGAGTCACATTTGAGGTAGCCCACAATGTTGAAGACATCACAAGCTTTAATTTGAGATATGACTCATTAAAGTCGACCCCTGCAAATATCCCCTACAACGTGCCCCACCCACATTTTATCAGGGGGAAATGGGGGCGAAATTTGAAACAGTTAACGACTGTCATTATATGAGCTTTTGTTTGACATCTAACTCATAAATGTAGGCCCTCGCGTTCAGAAAATATAGTAAAACAACTTTTACATTTCCCATTTTTTTAGGGGGAAGAAACATAGAGGGGTCAATTTTTATAGCCTATGACACTCCCGCATCACGAGCTTTCATTTGATACATAGCTCATTACTTTCTGCACTCACATTAAGGGGATATAGAGGAACAATTGTTTTCACATTGTCCCCCTTTTTAGGGGGGAAGAAAGCATAGGGGTCTTTTTTTATAGCCTGAGACATTCCCCCTGTCAGAAGCTTTCATTCGAGGCATTGCTTGTTGTTTTCTACCTTCACATTCTGGAGATACAGCTTAAGAATAGTTTTCACATTTCCCCTTTTTTTAGGTAGGGAAAATCACAGGGGTAATCAATTTTTTTTAGCCTATGACACTCCCAGCATCACAAGCTTTTATTTGGCACATAAATCATTAAGTTCCTCCATCATGTTTGAAAGACATGGTGGAACAACATTTTGCCAAATCTCAAACTGACAAATCTCAAAGCTCAAAGCAATAGGAGATAGGTAAAAACAGTTATTGATGGGCATATATTATGTGCAGTGTTTCATATTTTTGCACTCTCTCTTTCTTATAAAAAAAATACATATCTTGTTTTTATAATTCTACCAATTTCTCTACATTACCTTTACCATGTTGGATGGCAAAAAAGTACCATGAAACATTCAACACATGCTTATCTGTAAATGAAAATGTCAGTTAGCAAATAAGCATCGTTGTTTAAAATAAAGACAGCTCTGTCAACTCGTGAAAATAACAGTGCTTACTTTTGGAATCTCTTTCAGAATAAGGCCAAACAGTTCATTAAGGTATTGTACCAGGCATAATATTCTTATGCTCAATATCACTTCAAATACACATTTGCTTTCAGACATAGTCATAAAGATATCTGTTTCAGTTTTTCCCCTATTGCCCATTCCTATTTTCGTCTTGTTGCTAGGAATAAACATTTTCAGCAAAATCAATGAATAATGCAATATACTCATTGCTTAACAAGTGTAGGAGCCATAAAGAGGCAATATTTTCTGTATTGCCTCTTTATGGCAATACATATAATAATAATTATTATTTAATATTAGAAATATTTATATATATATATATACACTCCATCTGTTTCATTGGATGAACGTGTTTACTGTCTTCCACTACTTCCACTTTTTGATTTGTTTTTGTTATGGTTCACTTAGAGAAACTTTTTGGTTATACTGATATTTGCACACTTAATGCAATTTGCAAAATGTGTATATTTTTAATTTTGCTCATCGTAAACAATGCAATTAATGAAGTTAGTCAACTTGACTGATACATTCAAAAACAATAAGCTCAAATTCTGCAGCTGAAAAAATTTGATCTGTTATGGCTGATAGTACATGCCTTACTTTACCTGTGCGTAGAACTTACATTCAACATTCTGTTCAGAATGAATGGAGGTTTGGTTGGTTATTTGGGATTTTATGATGCAAGGGCAACTGGGGCCATATTATGCCAATGAATGAAGGAGTAACAAATAAAGTACTATTGAAAACTAAGTTTATCCCTTTATTCTGATAGATATTCCAACAGTAATTTCATTACCTTTTTTTATTCATTCTGTTGCCATGAACTGGGCCTTAATCTACTTTTAATTAAAAAAAATAAATAAAAATATCCCCTGAAGCAACTGCTTGCCATAGAGGTCTGACAGGAGCCTGTCAGTTTATATGCCATAGTAGAATGTTTATGGGGATAGCGGGACTTCAGCAAAAAAGCAACACAGACATCCATGCCTTACCCTGGGCTCGAACCCAGTAGCCAAGTGCACTAACCATTTGGCCACAGGTAGCATATAACAAAATATTCCATTACAATAAAAATCTGTTTACATATTAGTTTGAACTTTTTTTATGTCTTACACAAAAGTAAAATGTTTATTGATAACTGGATGACAAGCTGATGTTAAAACATTTTCATTATATCAAAAACTAAAAAAATTTGATTCAAACAGACTAATTTTATGAAGTATCACTAATCATTTGTTTGCTAATTTTTCAGTTATTTGTTAATCTTCCAATAAAAAAAAATTATTAGTAAATTTCAAAATTAAATATTCTAGTTATCTATTCACATATAATTTTTTGGAGAGAGGATCATTCATTCTGATTTTTTTTGCCTCATTGTTTACTTTATAAATATAGTTTCCTTAAGTGTAAATGAAGATTCCATTAGTTTTGCACATTTTTTAGAGAAAATTACTAGATGAATGACAATCCTGAATCTTCCAGCTTCTGTAACTCATTAATTATTATAAACTAGTTTAAACCCACACCAAAAGTTTGGTATGAAATGTATTTCCATTGATAACTCTTCCCATCTATAAGTTCATTCATAGCTTTCACCATTAATGTGCTACTCTAGTCACAATTTAATTCCGGCAATGAAGGTGATTATGATATTAATTTATATAATTTATTTATAGTACATAAAAAAATATTTAAGTTAGTATTCAATGTTAATTTTTCTACTTTAGACCCATCTACTTTATTTCATTTTCATTATATTAGAAATATTTATATATACAAAATTCTATTGTTTTTATATCAAAATAAGCAATGGGTAGAGAGTAAACGTATTAAATGCAATTGATGAGTGAAAGGAGTAGTGTTTGAAATATCATTGGCAAAGAAGAATATTCTCCAGAGGCATTTTGCTTATTTGGCATCAAAATTTTACAATTCTTTGCCACTGGATATGAGAGATGAAAACAATTTGACTGTCTTCAAAAAGAAATTACATACACATATGTTAACTGTTATGAATTCTACTTATATTCAATCATTTAAATCTTTTATTTATAATTAATGAATACCTTTTCTTTTATTATTGATGTATCAAGCTATATTAAAAATTGATTGTTATTCCCATTATTGGTTGCCTAGAGTTTTAATATGATATTGGTAATTAAAGCAGAACCTGAATGGGCAGTTTAGCCCCTTGGTTTCAGAATGTAATAACTAAAATTATGTGTGTGGTTTTTATTTTTCTTGCTCAATTTTTGTTGGTTTTGTGTATTTGTGTTTCCACCATTGTTATTGTTACATGTATGATTTAGCATTTATTTAGATTATTTCCACTCGTAGGATTATGAGTGGAAATAAATGCTACTACTACTCACAATGTATTGCTCCATTCACAAAGTAGGCAACAGCAGTGCCCCATAAATTTTGACACTTTTTGAGGGATCACTCCTAACCCATGGCTGCTAGGAACCCTATCCATTACCCCAGCAGAGTTAGAATTAAGGGGGACACCCCACCAAATTTGGGACCAATCACTCAAGTAGCCACAGAACCACAGGGAAACTGCCAATTTCTGTCATTGATGACATCACACACATGACCCCACCAAATTTGGGACTGATCATTCAAGTAGTCACGAAACTATAGGGAAACTGCCGATTTCTGCCACCAATATTGTCAAACATGCCCGTCCGCTCATTCATTTGGAATTATACCTATTATATAGTATGACTAGAAGTATGACATATCACCTCTGTCTCTATGTCATTCTTCTAGTTTAAAATAGTTCAACATTTTAGCTAATTTTATTCTGAAAGTTTGCTAAAAATCAGTATTAGGTAGATTAGTTTTAAATCTCTGAAATATTTCACTTTGATGGCATTTTTTTCACTTTTTTTTAGTGAAGTTAGGTCTTCAAAATTAGTTTTCTGTTAATTTAATATTGAAGTGTAATTAATTCTATTAGTCCTCCATAAAATGCTAGTAAGCAGTAATATTCTGCAACATATAAACAAAAAACAGTAAAATGCAGATATATATTCTTGATTACAGTATACGTTCGGAGAATCTGAATTGAGAGGCCAAGACATATGTATACGTTTTTAGTACAGCAAAAAAATACAAATTTTTTTAAAATAAAAATTGCTGGTGTAATTTTTATATATATATATGTGTACAGACGAAGTGGACACTGGAAGGATTAACATGCATACTGAAGGAACAATAAATTGATGAGTGTTCTGTACTTGTTGGATAGTATGAAAAGGAACAAGGTGCCTTCTTAGAACATATAGTAATCAATGATAAATCCTGGGTGCACTATTTCTTACCAGAAAGTAAACATGAAAATTCAAAGTGGTGCCATACAAACTCATCTCAATCTAAGAATCTACACCCAAAGATCAGCCAGAAAACTGTTACTCACTGTAGTCTGTGATCATAAAGGAGTAATTTTGGAACACTACCTGGATAGACAAGAAACTGCAAACAAACAAGTGAAAAGTACTGTGATGTGCTTCTGAGTAATCTACAACAAAACAATTTGGAATAAACACCATGATCTGTTATCCTCAGTGTATGATGCAGTATGACAATGCCAGTCATGATACTGCTCATTCTACTGTGGAGCAGATACAAGATATAAAGTTTTGGGTTGTTAGCTTACCCTTTATATTCACCAGATTTATTGCCAAGTGATTACCATCTGTTTGGCCACTGAAAGACACACTATGAGGATACCATTTCTGATCATATGAAGAAGCCAAAACAGTGGTACATGAGTGGCTCCACCACAAACCACAAAATTTCTTCTCTTGAGAAATCCAGTTATTAGTCATCATTGGAGAGAGTGTACCAAATGTAATGAAGACTACATTGCAGAATCACATGCATATTTTCCTCTGAATTAGATTGATTTTTTTTATCATTAAACACCACATTTATTATATTTAAACTTTGAGTTTACATATGGTTATTTTTCTTAACCCCTTTGGGATAATATTTTTTCACCTGCCCACCTCTTTGCTATCTGACATTGGACAGAACAGAGAAATAGCTAAGTTGTACTGAGTTTAACATAGGAATTCAAAAGGTTAAGCATATACAGTATAACTTATAAAAATATATAATTCAGGCTTCAAAAAATAATATTTTGTTTAATTTGATGCATATTTTATTAAACTACAATATAAATAATTTATAAAGCCATCTGATTGCCATTTCTTAGAAGCACTAAACGGTATTGCCGATTTGCTTGTTAATGTTCCTATTTGCTGAAGCAACCTTCTGATTTAAGCTCACAAGTTTGATTTGAACTATTATCAACAAATTTTTCCTTAAATTTTCAAAAATCTCCTAAAAATAAAAAAATTGCTATTTTTAAAAACAATAAATTTTGGAAGTAATTTCAAAATATGTACCGCAATTTTTTTTCCCTGTTTCACACTCTTTTCTGTCATAAACATATTTCAGTATTCCCAAGTTATTTTTATCATTTTTCCCCAGCATCATTCAAATCGAAACTGAAAGTAAACACATCCTTCTTAGAAATTCTGATTGCACCTGCATTTAATTAGTTATGCTTCACTGAGTCAACAAGATGCAGGTCAAACAAGAAACAACACATGTTATCTCCGTTCGTGTGCTATAAGTATTGTTTACAGTTTTGGTCCACATATTGGATACTCTTTATAAAGTTAGTATTTTTTTTATATTTAAACCTTAGTTTTCATTTCAGTGGGTAGATTTATTTTCAGAAATTAGTGATCTTTGGTCGATCGATAAGTATGGATTTTTTTCATAGTTATGTTATATCGTATGGCCTGCCTACAAGTTGTTGTTGTGGATATTTTAACATCACATTAGGCTATATGTTAATTTTTATTTTATTATTTATTACTTTTCCAATAAAACTTTGATGTAGTATCATTTTCTGAAAATAAATGAGGTCTTGGATACGAAAGCAAATTCATTTCTGTATATTTACTTCCATTTGTTAGCGATCTTCAATCGGCTGATTTATCAATTTTTCCGAGTTATGCTAGATCTGAGGCCAGCTTAAAAGTTGTTGCGGATATTTTATTAACATCCCGTTAGGTTATATGTAATTTTTCTTTTATTATTTCATGTTTTTTAATAAAAAAATTTGAACTTGTACTGTTTTCTGAAACTGAATGTCTTGGATATGGAAGCAAAATAAGACTTCCTTGCTATGGAAATCGTCCATCATTTGGTAGGGCAATTTCAGGAAGGGCTGGTCCTTGGTGTGCAAACCTTTCTGCACTTAGCCAAGATCGCCAAACTTCAACACTAAAGAAAAAAATTCATGATGTTTAGTAAAAAAAGCAAAGAAGTTTTTTTTTTCTATTTTATAACCAGTTCAGAAAATCCCGTGAATATGAGAAAGCCAAGTCACATTGTATAACACTGGTTATGTGTAAAATATATGATACTGAAAAGAATCATTAAAAGAAATGAAAAACATATTTCAGGTTGAATGTTATATTATTCGGTAGGAAATTTCCTTTTGATAAATGTAATTTAGCTATTTTTATTCAGCAGGTTTTCCAAAATGAAGCCTTAATTATATGGTACAATCTTTTTTTTTTTCACCATATCACATTGAAAAAGTCTTATTAAAATGAATATGCTTGCAAATTTGTTTATATTATTTATTTTCATAAAATTCGTAATTAAATTCTGTTTAATTTGGTATATAACATGACCTATTTCTGTTGATTGGTTATTTTTTTTTTAAATTATAAAGTTGACTTGTTTATCTGACTCAGCACAGTTGGCTAAAAACCTGGAATTTTCTCAAAGTATGGTACCAAGAAAAAAATTACAAAATGAGAAAAATATTTACTTAAAACCAGAAAAGTAATTTTTTTGTTTTTCAAAAATATATAGTCATTCTATTCATGTGCATTTTAATAATTTCTGTCAATTAGTTTTTTTTTTAATAAGTTTTTATTTGTGTTGCCAGATGCATTTTTTTACTACATGACTCTAAAAAATAATCCTATTAAAATAAAACATATCTTTTTTGTTAAATACTTGATTTTCAGAAAATCTAGAATTAAATGCTGATTAATTTGGTATACAATATGCCATAATTTCTTTCATTAGTTATTTGGCAAAAAAGTTCTAAAGTTTTTTTTTTTTGACTGAGCGTATTTAGAAAATAGCTTGGCCCTGGATGGAAACCTGTTTTTCAGCCTGGACACTGGAAGGGTTAAATAAACAAATTCTCCTTTAAGCAGCTGCTTGCCACAGGGGATGTCTATGAGGAAGATGAGACCTCAGCAAAAGACAGCACAAAAAAGAAAACCTCCATACTTTCTATCTGCATTTGAATTCAGATAAAGTTCTTAATATTAGTAGCCAAGCAGATTAACCACTCTGCCACCAAGACTGCAATGAACAAATTATTTCTTAAAAAGAAATTTCCTGATTCAGGAGAGAGTGCACTCTCAATCCATCATCTCAAATCATTGAGTACAAGTAGTTCTATACTTTTTTAATCAAATACTATTGAAATATTAGCATTATATATATATTGTCTAGCAATGAGGGAAGTCAGGAGATTGAGATCTCTTCCTTCAATCAGAATGCAATTAAAAGAAAAATGGTTCAAAATATCACTTGTATTTTTTTTTTAATTTGCCCTTTTTTATTGTTCAGAATTAAATACTTTTTCATTTGGCATTCTGCAATGTTGTTTAGTAAAAATTTAAATTATAATATAGTGTTAGGATAATAACACTATATTATAATTTTAATAGTGTTTGTTTTAAGGTGTTTGACCTAATTGTAATAAGGTGTTTGACCTAATTGTGTTTGTTAGTGACTTCAAAATAAAGTTCTAAAGTTCTTTTTTTGCCTCACTGAAAACACTTAAAATTAACTGGGCCCACAGTCTGAATTTATTCTTAGAACCTTCATACTTTAAGGTTTAAGGTTAAAAGAAATATTCTGAATTTATTTTTTTTCTCATTGTTTTAGGTGCAAATAAATTCTAAAGGTAGTAGTGAATATGTCATAAGAACACAACCCACTGAAAAAGCTCTTTCTACTGTAGAGACAGCAGCAATTGCCTTGGCAGCTCTCGAGGCTAAGCCTCATCTTAAAGAGGTATTTGATGGGTTCTTTTATATTCTTAATTTATATGCTCATTATAACTAATATTTTGTTTAGAATATCATTTAGTTGAGATAATATCTTTGCAATTTAAAGGAAAAGTTTAATCATCCTAACACTATATATAATTTAAAAGTACCAATACTTAAGATTAACTGAAAACCAGAATGGCTCTTCTAATTTTACCTAGAGCACATAGTTTTACAAAGTCACTTATTATGAGATTTCTACATTAAAAATGTCTAGGGTAAACAATCGATTACCTGAACAATAGCTGCTATCAAGTGATTCCTTCAGTTATGCTAATAACAATCAGCACAACCAGAAAAACTGATGGAATTGTTTGATAGCAGCTTATATTATTATTATAGTGGTAGTAGCATGTAGTGATTTTTGTAAAACTATGTGCCTCTAGGTAAAGCTAGAAGAACTACTCTGGCTTTTAGTTTGTTTTAACTACAGGTACTTTTAAATTATATGCTGTGTTTAAGAATGATTTAACTTGTTATTTTAACATTATTGCACTTTCATTTTAGTAAATCCTTGGAATTTATGAATCATTTTTCTCCTTTACAGTCGGAATTTCTTCTATTGCAAATCAAAGAAAATAAACTCTACTGCATTACACTATCTTTAGTAATTAACAGTGATGGTACATACAGGGAAAATTTAATGCCATGTGATTCATTCAGGGATAAAGTTAGCATATGGGAAAAGAGAAAAGCAGTAGAAAACAGTTTAAAAAAATGCGAAATTTCTGTCAGTTAAGATATTCAATTACC
Source organism: Ryuthela nishihirai (assembly GCA_038380435.1). Classification (NCBI taxonomy): domain Eukaryota; kingdom Metazoa; phylum Arthropoda; class Arachnida; order Araneae; family Heptathelidae; genus Ryuthela; species Ryuthela nishihirai. The sequence goes on along the minus strand of JAWZYU010000011.1, from coordinate 37,635,690 downwards.
ACTTTTGTGTTTTAGCTTCTTAATATAGCAAAAAAAGGTATATAACTTTACCTATATTATAATTACCATAAAGTCTTGAATATAATGTGCATGCTTGATTTAGCCTGAAAGTTTCTGGTAAAATATAAATTCGTATATAATATGCACCCATAACTTTTCAAGATTTTATTTTAAATTGCATAAAGCATTTGTTAACAAAACTTAACTTTTAATAAAAAATGAACAAAAATGCTTAACACCTAAATATTACTGCGAAATTCGAAAAAATACTCGTTATCACTGTCATTAGTAAGAATCTCATCTAGTGCTGTCGAGTCAATGCCATTGTTATTGGTGCCATCATAATAAATATCGCCATCATCATCTTCATATGATGACACCTGTTCATTCTTCCACAAAGCATCGTCGTCATTGCTGTCAAGATTATTGGAAATACAACATTTGAGGAAGCCCCACTCAGCAACATCAGTGAGAGTCTGTTGATGCATATGGCCACCAGCAGTATATGTGTGATTACTGTCGCTTAACCATGCGACGGATAGCATGCATAACTAATGCATGCTATCCATTGTAAATGAAATGCTTAACCATGCATTTCATTTACGACGGATAGCATCCTTCATAGGCTTATTAACAGCAACGTCTAAAGGCTGCAGTAGATGGGTCATGCCACCTGGAATAATAACCAGATCAGATTTCATTTTCTTCAGTTCTTTCTGGATAGAAGGCATCCGATGACACCGAAATGAGTCAAGCACCAACATTGAAGGTTGTTTTCATAGACCACCTGGACATGCTGCCCAAACACATTTTAACCAGTCAATGGTTAGGCTTCATTCATTCATCATCCTTTAGCATGGACACGGATGTGTACACCATTAGTCTTTCTCTTAAAAATTATGAAATGCAGCAACTTTCCTCCATCTACAGTACACGCTAACGTAACAGTGAAGTGAGACTTCTTGTGTCCAGTTGTACGTATGGACAGTCTTTATGCCTTTCATGTCTACAGTCCTATCATAGAGCATAGCAAAAGTCAGGGGCATTTGATCGGTGTTTCCAATCTGCGCAAGGTCATAGATATGTTCCTTTCTCAATTTGATCATGAACTTTTGGAACTCCAGAAACTTTTTTTCGTGGTCATCTGGAAGATGCTGCAGGTGGTAGTTCTTATACGAACTGAAAGACCATTCGCTTCATTTAACAAATTGCTCATCCATAAGACGCTTTAAATTTGGTTGTACATGTAAGAGATTTTTTAAGTTCCAGAGCTTTAAGTCTGATTTCAATGCATGAAACACTGATGCCTTGTTGCATTCTATCTACTACCACTCTACTACTCCATTAATGTTTTTTCTTGGTCTGGAAAACTTGGTGGTAACCTACAATTCGCTTTTTTCTTACTGGGCAACACTTGCAGCGCCTCTTTGTTTTTTCTCCATAATCGGATGTTTGACTCGTTAATGGAAAAATGACGACTTGCTGCCCGATTGCCATCAGATTATGCATATTTTACTACTAACAGCCTTTCTGCTACAGTGTAACGTTTCCTTAAATTCATTTTTAGGGCTTCCCACTACTCAAAAGGACAAGATGAGGGGATGCGGTCACAGAGCTCTATTGTCAAGAGTGCGAAGTGTGTCTTGCAACAATGTATCACAGCTGTATGTGCAACTGTTCAATGTTGAAAATGACCTATTTTTTGTACGCGAGCATAATATGCACCTACGTTTTAGCGGGCTAAAATGAGTAAAAATTGTGCATATTATACTTGAGATTTTGCGGTACTTTACTTATTGAAAATAATTATTTAGCAGACTTGTTTTCTAAAAGTACTCTTCTTGTAAGACTTTGCTCAAATCTTAAATAATTTTCATAATGAACCTGAAAAGTCGTATGAAAATATCCAAAGTATCTTGTCATTAAATATACTAAACAAGTAAAGAGTTGCTAATTTTTTGTTTCATCATTTATATAGATCATAATAAAATGGAATTAATAGCTTGATCGGTGCTGTGTTGGAATTTAACAAAATATAATGCATTCATGTATAAATTTCACACCTTGTGGTGAGCTGTGCTTTAGTATACTGTTTGATTATTTTCAACTCATGAATTTTGCAAATCTTATCCAAACAAATCAGTATGATTTTTATAATTGTTAATTAAAAAAAATAACATTCAATCATTGAAAATTTCTTTAAATTGCTTTTACAAATGTTTTCTTCAAATTTTTCCTTGCAATTTTGAGGGCATTCCAGCTCATATAGATCTTTTTTATGCCAAAGGCATTAAATTATGTGTCTCTGTGTATGTGTGTTCTGTTGAGAAACCATTAAAAATGGCTTTTTATTTTAACGAGGAAAAGTACTTTTAGTTTCTGATATCTGTTATTTTTAAACTGTTTCAACATTCATAATACAGGGTTTCTGGAAAATGTTATACATATTCAAGAATATTTAATTGAAAGTATATCTCAGTTTTGAACATAATTAGTGAATTTCCATGTGTACCTTTTGTGACTCTGCATATGTCCAATTGGTATTCCACTTCTTGCCATATACATTGCAGCATCTCTTGCTCAGTTGCTTCTCTTATTCTGTCTTTCAAATGATTCAGATCTTGAATTTTGTCCATGTAAGCAAAATTGTTTACAAAGCCCCACATGAAAATCGAGAGGTGTCAAATCCAAACACTTTCATGACCATAGAATTGAACTACCCCTGCCAATCCATCTGCTGGGAAATATAGCATGATTCTACACAGAGGATTGTGGTAATGTAATGGTAGCACTTTGTGGTCTCTAGTAGCTGCCTGTGAAACTGTAAGTGAAGGAATGTACAGGTACAACATTTAGTGTGATGCCTTTTGTGTATTTGGGGACAGTGCTTCCTGAAACACCATTATTTATTGGACATCCTGTACAATAAATTTTTTAATCTGCTCTTGTAGCATGTATTTGGATGTATTTGCTGCTTTTCACTGATCAGTTTAAATTATAATTATACACGTGTCCAAAAGTTAAACATGGTTGACAAAATGGTTAAAATGAAAAATATGAGACAATAGAATGACATGAATGATATAGCGCAGATGGAATATGGAAAGAAGGAAGAAATGTATGATATAACATATACAAAATGCAGGATAAACTGGAGCAATACACTGCAGTTCAATAGGGTGGCAGTTGGAGAAGTTACCTGGAGACACATTTGATCCTGCACGAGAGTTCAGTAATGTGTCTGATGACTCCTTACAGTGATCCAAATGCCACATTGAAGTTGCATGCCGCTGACAAGGGCAGTAGGAAAATACTGTGGCATTAAATCCCACTCCTGTACATGAGCAGATCGGAACTCCAATATAGTTCTGGGAGGAGGTTGATGAGCTGAAATCCCTCTGCCTAATTCATCACACACATGTTCTATTGGACTGAGATCCAGTGAATATGCTGGCCATGGTATAAGCTGAATGTCTTCATTTTCAAGGAAATCATCCATTAAAACAGCCCTCTGTGTATGTGCATTATCACCCATGATCAGGAATTGTGGGCCAACAACACCCTGAAAAAACCTCACATAGGGCTCAAGGATTTCATCTCTATATCTGAGGCTTGTCAAAGTTCCGCCAGAAAAGACATTGAGTGGTGTGCAGCCTTTGACAATACCACCCCAGACCAGTAAACCATCACCACTGTACAGGTGCATTTCTCTTATTTGATGGGTGAAAACGGTTCTGTCCAGATGGCAACACAATGACTATCACTCTGTAAACTGAATCTGAATTCATCACAGAAAAGAACATTGGCTTGTCCAATCCCAATCCCAATGTTGTCTGCTCTATGACAATCTGTCTCTTCTCCTTGGTGGGGTGAGTGGAAGGCAAACTGGAAGTAGTCTCACATAAAGTCCTTGTTCATGAAGCCTTTGTAACGCTCCAAAAGTATGTTCTTCTTTACTTTGGACTTTTTTACTTCTTCTTTACTTTGGACCTTTTGACTGATCCAAATTAAACTTCTAGATAGTATTGGGGCAAATCTTAAGTTAATCTAGTTAGTCTTAGTAATCTAGTTAATCTTGTCAAATAAAGTTAAATAAGGGTCATTAAGTATATGGGCATTACTTATTGAGTAGGAAATTAAAAGATTGTCAAATTTTTAAAGTTATATCTTAAAATCAATTATCATTGCTCAAGAGAAAAAACAGCAAAGTCAAAATATTCATATATCAAAGTTTATTTCCAAAAAATTCAAGACTCGCCATATAAGCTGATGAATGCAAAAGTTTGAACATTTAAAAGCTCCATTTCTAAATACAACTCCAAAAAAAAAAAACTGACTTACTCATACTGACATTTTCTCATTTATTATCTCATTCTGCCTATCTCCACTATCATTACTTTAGTGACTCCATGACCTAACATCACTTAGTATACATATGGTGCACAACTGTCATGTGCGTTGCATGCTGGGAAAAACATTTGCATAATCTTACAATCGCATGCTAGCTACGACACAAGAGAAGGTGTGTCCTTAATGCACATATTAGCAGCTGTCAATCAAAAGTCAGAGTTGCGCATGCACAACTCCTTTAGTGGATTGGAAGAGAGAAATGTGATAAATCCAACTAAAGATAATTCCCAAAATGATAAATATAATGTAAATAAAGTAAAACTGGTTAAGGAAAAGTAAAAGTGAATGGGTGGAACATTTGTGTGTTTTGTGCCATTGTTAGTGCCACATAGCGATCATCCTCAGTTGTTTTAAGTCATGTTTGACCCTTCATACGTGGATGACAAATGTTTCCTGTCTTTTGATACCTTATCTACACCTGAACCATGTATTGGTGCACAACTATTGTCTTGATAACATCACTATGTGTTCAACTTAATTCCAACATCCAGATAGCCCAACCACATGTAAGGGCATCCATATGCTGTCTATGTAACATTGTTACAGCAACAAATCAGTTCAAACACAAACAGAACACACTGGCAATGAGAAATAAGGTTTTCCTCACCTATCCCATTGGTTATACTATTACAAGTTTGCAGTATCTTGTCTCTTTACAAATTATATATAGTCACATGCTATTGCATCATTACTTCCACATTTGCTCACCATTATCTTCACATAACGTTATGTTGCTGCTTTTGTCGATTGTATGTTGAGTATAGCCCATTTTGTGAACTATGCTTAACTTTTGTACACCACTGTAGCAAAGTTACGCTACATGTATATGAACCTTTGTTTGACTTAATAAAGTATAATGTCTCCAAAAATATATCTTGGTTTTATCTTTAGATGGGATAAAATGGAAATCGTAATTTTTGTGGCATGGGTAAAAGGGGAAATGCACCTAGCTTATGTACCATCATTGATAATTAGAAGTAAGAATTCTAGTGAAATATTGATGTTTCTCCACTCAACTGGTTTAGTCAATCTTCAAAATGAACTAAAAGGTAAACTTTTAATTGTTCAATTCGAGTACATTTGAAGGTTGTGCTTTGAAGTAAAGTTTCTCAGTTGTTTTATATTGTCATTTGTGTGAAAGTACGCCTTGAACTCTGAGAGCTGGCAATATTAATGTAATTTTAATTCATGGTAATGCTCACCATATGGTGAGCAGAAATATAGGCATTGCTGATTAAACTTTGGAGAATTTATGAAAAGGTTTTTTGGGCTGGGTGGGTGAAGAGAGCTTAATGCTTTATAACAGTTTGTTCCTATCTAAAGTTTTCTATGGTAGCAAAACTTGAGCCCATTGTTAAGAAAAAGAATAACAGGAAACTGATGCTCTGTAATCCAGATGTGTACATCATCTTGGATATTCCTTCACCTACTTTATAATTTGTTTTCAAGTTCATCAAACAGCTTTTTTTTTTTGTAGGGAGAGGTTAAGTTGGTTTCACTATGTAGTCTGTGTTCAGAACTGCAGATTAGGAAATAGAATTTCAAACTGTGTTTCTAAATATTTGAGAAAAAAGGGAAGCTATGAATTAAATGGGAGGACAATGCCAAATAGGACCTGAATTGACTTGCCCTGCATTGGCCAAATGTAACATCTGTTGCTCAGTTTAGTTGATTTAGAAAACTAAATTATGCAATCTGATTGATCTCTATAAGCCCTCTACTTGAGATTATGTGCATATTCTACTTTTAGCAAAACTGATTGTATTCATTCATGCACTTAGCCAAATATTGATATTTATAAGTATTCCCAATTAGTTCATTCAGGGATAAAGTTTCCAGCTTCTTGATAAAAAAAAGATTCATAACATCATGATATTAAGCACAGATTGAAACTTTGGTAATCTTCCAATGAAAAGGTGATTCTTTATTGTGAAGAATCTTCTTCACATTCTTTAACAACTTAATCAATTTATTTAATTTTATTATACCATATAACTTTCAGCTTTTTTCTTTCAAAAACTTGATAGCATTTATGTTCAAGGATATTTTTACATACCTTAATCCTATAAATTAGTACTGTTGTGACCAAAGCATGAAACAGGCAGAAAATTAGGTTAGATTATTGACATAGATCTTTTCATAGCCTAATTAATTCATAAGAAATTTTTTCTTACTTTTAGTGAAGAGAACTTACACTGAAGTGCCATTGACTTAGGGATAGCAACATGTTGAACCCCCTCTTGTCCTGATAACGGTCGCCACATGACGAGGCAAGAACTCCACACTTGCGTGAATGTTCCACAGGTATGGCAACCCATGCATCCTCCAGAGCTGTCCACAATTCTCTCAAGGTTGTCGCTGATGGGACACGGGCCCTAACACTCTGCTGGACAGTATCACAAAGATTTTCAATGGGATTTAGATCTGGGCTTTTAGATGGCCAATTCATTATTTCAAAGTCAGCAAAATGCTCCTGCAACCATGCAGTAGCCAACCTGGACCTGTGAGATGAACAATTGTCTTGCTAGTAGATGCCATCTCCATTGGGATGCATGATGACTATAAATTGGTGTAAATGGTCAGCCATGAGTTCTACATACCGGAATGCATTGAGAGTTGTTGGTACACGTACCAAAGGTCCCACAGACATCCAACTGAAGACATCCCAGGCCATCACTGAGCCACCACCAGCTTGTACTGTTCCGACCTGACATACAGGATCCATGGCTTCATGGGGTTGGTGCCATACCCTCTTTCTCCCATTGGCATGATGAAGTTTAAATCAGGATTCATCACTCCAGGCTATCCTTTGCCAATTTTCAATGGTCCAGTTTCAATGTTCTTTAGCCCAGGCAAGGCGTTGAGCCCTGTGTCTTGCCATTAGAAGTGGGACTCTTGTAGGTCGGTGGTTCCCAAAGCCAAGACGATGAAAAGAGCATTGCACAGTCCGTGCACTGACTTCCCAGATGAAAGGTGATTTCAGATAATGTCTGGTCCCTATCGGTCCATACGATGTGGGTCAGACGGCAAAGCCCACAATCATTCAGGACTGGTTGTCCTTTGCAATTTGTCCGAATGCTTGTTTTTTTGCTGGAATTTTCATATTCCCAGAACACTCTTGAAACTGTCATACAAGAAAATCCAAGTTGGTTGACAATTTCAATTTCATTCGAGTGTCCCATCCATCGGGCACCTACGACCTGCCCTCTGTCAAAGACATCTAAATCCTGTGCTTTTCCGATTACTCTTCTCACGATGAATGCTTGGGGAAGCCAAAGCTGACAGTTATATATGACCAGAATTTCAGCCATGCATGTGTGCAAATGTGGGACTTATGATACTGAATTTGGACAATGTCTCCTATCCCTAATTCAATGGCACTTCAGTGTATACTTTTGCTTATATTAGACAAGTATATGGTTTTCTATCAAGATTTTAGTGTTTGTAGTATGAATTTTTACTCTTTCTGAGGTTTAGTATTTTTCTTTCATAATTATATCAATTAATATATTCACTATTTATTGCAGGTTTTGGTTAAACCATTGAAGGCATTGTGTGGTTTCCAGCTTGCTCATGGAGCTGTAACTCACCAAAGCAAAGAATTTCTGCTACGGAATGGCTTATATAAGAAATTACATAGAAATTTTCATTTGCCACAGCAGGAATATCTTCTATGATATTTTCAATATATGTTTTGATATGTCAGAAGTTATTTCTCTCTTATTTATTTTAATGCAACTACTCTCTTATCTGAAATTTTATTATGAATCATTGTTAGTGTGCTAAAGTTATAGTCATGCACTGATAGCATGAATATTTTTATGATAGTATTTGAAATATAGTGACTGCAAATTTTACAACAAAATTTTTATAAATTGAAATAATGTACAGGATGGTCATAAAGTCCCAATCTATTCAATTGAAAACTTCAATTTCGTCCATGGTCAGAGGATCTTGAAGCCCACAGTTTGTGTAAGCCTCTGCTTGTAATGGTTGTGGAAAACTGGTTAAGATAATTGTATGCAGTGTTTGCAAAATGTGGTCTAAAGAACACTGTTAGCTGCAACTCAAGAAATTGATGCAACATGTCCAGATAATTATCTCTTCACAGTGTATTCTTAGTAAACATGAATGGATCATGAATTTTGGTTTTCGTTAACAACAACTAAACTGTGCCATTCCATTGATGTAAAATGTGACTTCATTTCCAAAAAAAATATATTTTTCTTAAAGAATTTGTTTTTTTATTGAAGGGGAGGATTATGACACTGCATAATCTTCTACTTGCAAGTTATATAATATGTGGCTTGATGTTAGAGGTAGCAGCATGAAAATTGTTAAAATTTGGGATTTCAATTTCTGACCTTATCATTCAATTGAAAATTTCAGTATCTGTTGTTGCTAGAAATATTCCCATATTTTGCTTGACATCAAATTTTCATAAAACATATTACATAAATCACAGGTAGATAATAGTAAAACAATCCCACACCATCCACCTGCTGAAATTGAACATGGGACCTCCATGTTACATGCCAACAGACTACTGCATAGCAAAGAAGTGCATAAGCAGGAGGTCTTGAGTTCAAGTCTGGGAGTTCAAAAAGGTAAAAAAATGCCACTCAGAGATAAAACAACCAAATTCAAGAATTTTTATAATATACATTGTTACTTGTGATTCTGCTTGAAAAAAACTGATATTAAACCTGAAAATATATCTGTAACTATTTGTTGGTGTTAATTGCACTTAGGTTTAGGCACCTTGTTCATGATATTATTGAGTATCTGGGAACTCTGCTTTCTTATTTAACCATTCCCAAAATAGATTATCTTAAAAGAAACGAGGAATTTAGATACTCTAGACGCTTTATCCAGATTGTCCTGGTTTCTCATGCAATACACAAGCATTATATAAGTACATGCCCATTTGCACAGTCATCAGGTATGCTAACCATTTCTCCAAGTAGGAATATATTAATATACATCAATCAGAGTTGTCTTAAGAACTATTGCTGTTATTTTTCCATTTTGTCAATCCTTTTTGAATTTAATGGGGGAAAAAGTTTTTTAGAAGTCATTTGAGCAGAATTTTTTAAAATTTGCTTTAAATTATATTTGTTTCTACAAGACTTGTTATTTGTTATTTTTTTATAACTCATTAGATATAGATACTGATGGGCAAAACCTAAGATAGTATGACATTTTGTCAGATATTTCAAAAACTACTTTATAGTTTTAAATAAAAATGTACAATATATATTATTGAGTTACACATAAAGCAAAAAAGAAATTTATTGCACATGACATGAATTAGTAGTAATCATGAAATCAGAAAACTTTAGACAGTATGATTACAGTTGGCTCTGAATTCACACATTTAACCTTTCCAGTGTCCAGAACGTCTATATACATTCACAGAATTCGAAATGAGAAGCCAAGGACGTATTATCCATTTTAAGTATAACAATACCAAAAAAAAATAATTTAAAAAAAATAAAAATTATTGTTTTAAATTTTTTTATACATATCTTATAAAAATATATAATTCAGGCTTAACAAACAATATTTTCTTTTTTCATTTGATGTATATTCTATTAAACTATGACATAAATAATTTGTTAAAAACATCTGATTGCCATTTCTTAGAAGTGATATAAGGGATTGCCAATTTGTTTGTTAACATTACTCTCTGGTGAAGCAATCATTTAATTTAAGCTCAGAAGTTTGATTTGAACTATTATCAACAAATTTTTTCTTAAAGTTTCTAAAATCTCCTGATGATTAACAAAATACTGCTATTTTTAAAAATGGAAGATTTTGGAAGTAATTATGAAATATGTACCTATTTTTTCGGTATACAACTGTCATCATCATCATCATCCTGAAGCAGCCATGAGCTACGGAGGTCCAACTAGACCGTGCAATTTAGTTCTCCAAGCAAGTCTATCCTGAGCTACATCTACTGCATCTGGCCACTGCACACCAATTCTAACAAGGTCCTATTTGACATTGTCTGCCCACCGCATCCTAGGTCTCCCCTTCTTTCTGAGGCCTTTAGGCACACTGTTCATAACCCTATTCGCCAATCTATAATTATTCATACGGGCAACATGGCCAAACCAACGGAGTCTCTTTCTGCACAATATGCTGCTTAAAGGAAGTTGCAAACTCCTTTGCCTAACCTCATCATTAGTTACAAAGTTGAACCACCTAATGCCCAAGATACTGTGTAAGCAACTGTAAAAAGTCAAAATAAATCTGTTTCTACAATATTCAGATTTTTTACTTTAATAAAATTCAGAATTAAATTCTCTTTAATTTGGTATATAACATAAGCTATTTCTGTTGATTGGTTATTTATTAAAAATATTCTAAAATTGACTTGTTTATTGGACTCTGCAACAAGCCTGAACTTTCTCAAAGTATGGTACGGAGAAAAAAAATAAAACGGAAGAAATATTTAAACAAGAAAATTGATTTTTTTTGTTATTCAGAAATAACCGTTCTATTCATGTACATTATAATCATTTCTATCAGTGTTTTTCAAATAAATTTTTATGTGTTGCCAGATGCATTTTTTTACTACATGACTCTAAAAACGTTCTATTAAATTAAAACTTGTCATCTTTTGTGTTAAATATTATATTTTCAGAAAATCCAGAATTAAATGCTGATTAATTTGGCATAAAAATATGCCATAATTCCTTTGATTAGTTATTTGGCAAAAGAGTTCTAAATTGAAATTTTTTTTGGCTGAGCATAGGGAGAAAATTGCTTGGCCCCTGGATAATGTGTTTTTGGAATGGCAAGTTTTGAACTCAGAAATTTTGAAAGAAAATAAAGTAAAAGCCTCTCAAACATTGTTGCTTTCCTTCCTTAAGGAAAATGTAAAACCTGGACCTCAGCCATCTACCTTTACCTAACAAGTGCAAGTAGATAAGGAGGCACCCTATAGCTTCTCAGTCATTTGACCCAGATAATCTCTTAACCCTGTAACTCCAGTCCCACCACAATCAGCAATCCATCAGATACAACACTTGGCATGTTAGAAAATAAATTCGTAACACAAATATAATTTATGTATTGTTAAATAAACTATATTCTTTTGTTTTTGCTGTTACTGCAGTGTTTTTATTGTAAGAAACAAAATACTGTATAGTGAAAAATTCAGTGGAGTAAACAGATATATATATATGTGAAATTTTGAGGAAGCACCCCCCCCACACACACACATTATTTGCTTTATTTCTTATGGTAAATTAGGCTTGATTTACATGGCCATTTTTAAGAATACAAGCCCCGCATAACCTAGAGCCAGCTGAATGGGGTTACAAGTGATCAATAGTGCATATAATCACCCCTCATCACTCTACAGTTGTCTACATTCTGCTTACAAGATTATTCAGTGGAATAAATTCTATTCCTTATTAAGGACAGATTTAAGCTCATGGAGGGATGACTCATTGAAGGTGGATGGCTTTTGCCAATTCTTGCTAGTCTCTTAAGCATGTTCTACTGAGTTAAAATCAGGGGACCTGGCTGGCCACTTCATTCTTCCAATATCCTCACTTTCTAGGAATTTGGTAACAACAGCCCAGTGAGAATATGCACTGTCATCCATAAAAATGCATTGGAACCCACTGCACCTCTAAAAAGCCTCACATAGATCTCACCTCTGTATCATTGAGTGGTCACAGTCTCACCCACAAAAACATGAAGAGGTGTATATCCATTCGTCATGATGCCAACCAAAATTGATTCCACTACCTTCAAAACTCCTTTTCCAATATGTTGGAGGGATGATATTATGTCCCACATTTCTCCAGATGTAACACTGTCTTGAATCTATCTTGACTTATCTGAGAACAGAACTTTACTCCATTCGTCGTTGTCCCAATTGAAGTGTTGTGCTCCTTGTGTAAGAGCTCTCTTGTGTAAAGGTGTTATTTGAATAGAATTTACAGATTTTCTGGCATACAGTCCTTCCTCTTTAAGCCTTTGTTATATTGTTGATCAGGACACGGTAAGGCCTGTTGCTGCTGAGAGCTGACATGCTGGAATTGTTCAATTGCATTTCAGTGTTAGGGCTAAATTGGTTGTCCCTTGATGTTTTTGCTCTTGGAGGGCATCCAACTTTCCTTTGGTGACATGTTCCTATCTTTTGGAATTGTTCCTAGTCTTGAAATGAAACTTTCAGACACATTGAAAAACTTGGTGTTCTCCATGTGTGACTAGCCTATCTTCATTCTGCCTATGGCTCTTCCTCTTTCACAATCATCCAGTTGGTGTCTCATTGCTCTGTTGCTCACACTTGTTAACAGAGATTGTATCAAACAAGTTGTCTGTTTGAAACCTAGCATTTGATGTGTGATTTTGGCATGTTATAGATATTTTAGCCAAAATATTTTAACAGGTTTAAACATAGTGTATTGAAATTCCATTATGTGCTTGAGCCTTTTTTTAGAAACATTTAAAACAAAAAAAAATAGAAAAAGGCAAATTTCCTTAGGTTTGCACATCAATGGATATATGTTACACAAATTTTCAAATTGTAGCTGCTTAATATAGCCACCAGAAATGGAGTTTTGATTCTGTAACAAAAGTGATGTAAAGTGGTTAACAATAATTCTTGCTTTAAATTACACTTCAGTTCCTATTGAGTAATTTTAAAATAACATTTTTGTAATACATCAATCCCTCAATTTACATGGCCAAGTAAATGTAGCTAGTTTTGCTCTATGCAATGAAAGAAAATGCAATCAGTTTAGTTTTACTTATTTATAGGCTTGGTTTTTACATATTAAGGATTTAGATGCTGTTGTTATTTTTATCTTGTTTTCAAAACAAAAAAAAAGGAATGAGATAATGATTTTTTTTTTGTCTGTCTATCCATTTGTAGGCATCCAACTTTTTGTTTTTAAGGAAGGAAAAAAATCTTTGGAGGGGTCAGATAGGTATTGATGAAATAGTATGAATCGCACTTTTCAAATCCCTCAAAAGTTTAAATGTGCCCTCTAATGGTGGAAAAAGTTGAAAATTGCAAAGTTTTAAAAGAATATTTCAACTATGTATTTTGGCTATTGAAATTTTTGTGGTAGGTGTGATGGTCATGAGGTTTGCATTTGCAACAATAAATTCCCTCCCCCCCCCCTTACACCTAGGGGGATAGGAAACAACTGTTTTGTTTTAGAAATAATTGGAAAATTCTTTTTTAGTTGGATTGATACAAATGGAAATATCATTCTATTATCGTTAGAGGTATTAAATATGGAAAGGATGAAACTTGCAACGAATATTGCAAGTGATTCATTATGGTAGAAATTTGAAATTTCAGTGGTCAAAATGTCAAGAGATAACAGCAACAATATGCCCCATTTGCTCCGAGGGGTGTGAGAAAAGTAACTGTTTAACTTTAAGGAATAAATGACAAATGCTTTTTATATTGTATAAGTATCTAATAAAACACTATTTGCATTTTCCGATTCATCCATTAGTTTGAATTAAAACTTTTAAAGACAGCAAAAATAGATAAACAAAAACTTCATTCTCTTTGAAAACGAGATTCCCGTATTCATCAAAGGCAATATGCTTATTCTTAGTTCCCATAAGTTGTTGTTCTGAATTTGCATGGTGTTGACTTGCACGATGATTTTTTTCCAGAACTTATCTACCGTATAAATCAAAGGATGGTTTTATTTAGTTCTTGAAATTGTTTTGCATGTTAAATAACTTTTAAATATTATTAAAATTTTATATATTGTATCTGCAATATTGTCTGCATCTGCAAATTCTTATAACACATCTGCAAAAAAAAAATTCATCTCCTTTCCAAAATTTTGTCTGATTTTTATGTTTTTGAGGGTGCTGAATCCGAATCTGACAGTCTATTTGTTCTCTCACCTACAGTTTTCTAGAGATATGGGTTTAATTTTAAAAAACACTATTTTACTCGGAGAAGATAAATATATTTCGCCAAATATTACATTATAAAAAATTAAAGCTGATACTAAATATTAACCACTTTGTAAGTCGATTTAATTTTAGAGGAAAAATTGTCTTGAGCCGGGTGGAATATGAACCCACGACCACCTGATAACATGTCAGGTGCTCTAAACCACAGCTACCGGCCGTCGATCAAGATTTCCTCTAATTGATGATATATACATTCTCAACCTATAGTACATATTCCATTATGTCGTGGGCCCACCGGCTCAAGACAATTTTTCCTCTAAAATTAAACCTACTTACAAAGTGGTTAATATTTAGTATATACCAAGAAAGTCGAGTTTATTCAATATTTAATCCATTGTATACTTGTAAGATATACTTTCCATCTATACGGCATTTATTTGCCGATTTGTAGCAAGATCATCCGAACAGCGCCTATATGTGACATAATGGAATATGTACTATAGGTTGAAAATGTTCATATCAAAGGAAATCTTGATCGGCGGCCGGTAGCTCAGTGGTTTAGAGCATCTGACATGTTATCAGGAGGTCGTGGGTTCATATCCCACCCGGCTCAAGACAATTTTTCCTCTAAAATTAAATCGACTTACAAAGTGGTTAATATTTAGTATATACCAAGAAAGTCGAGTTTATTCAATATTTAATCAATTGTATACTTGGACCTTGTTAAAATTGGTGTACAGTGGCCAGATGCAGTAGATGTAGCTCAGGGTAGACTTGCTTGGAGAACTAAATTGCACGGTCTGGTTGGACCTCCGTAGCCCATGGCTGTTTGAGGATGATGATGATACTTGTAAGATATACTTTCCATCTATACGGCATTTATTTGCCGAATTGTGGCTAAGATCACCCGAACAGCGCCTATATGTGACATAATGGAATATGTACTATAAGGTTGAGAATGTTCATATCATCAATTAGAGGAAATCTTGATCGGCGGCCTGTAGCTCAGTGGTTTAGAGCAGGGATTCTTAAACTTTTTCCACTCGCGACCCCTTTTCTCTAGAAATTTTTACGCGACCCGGGTATATAGGTATATAAAACAGGTATACAAATCAAACATTTACTGATAATAAATCAACGAAATTTATTTTAAAACAATTCTTTGGTATACATATAATTTTACCATTTATTAAAGACAAAAGCAAATTGGCATACTAATGAGATTGATGTGCTTGGTTATTTTCTCATAAAGAATTAAATCTTGGCTGAATATTTGACACTGCAGGACGTAGAGCATCATCAACGTTTTTCAGAGTTGATCGATATTTTGATTTTATAATCGTCAATGCTGAGAACCTGCTTCGCATAAATACGTAGTACAAAATGGGAGAAGCATGTTTAGGGCCATTTCAGAAATTGTTGGAAATTCTGTCCTAATCCCAAGCCAAAAATCATTTAACAAGTATTTTAGGAAACTCAAGTTGGTAACTCGGCAAATTCTTGAACTTTTAATGGCAGATGACTGACGTTTTTGATTTCAATTGAGTATGGTTTATGAACCCATTTTTTTTTACTTAGTTTTTTAGAATCAAAATTTGAAGGGAAGTATTTCTGAAACTGTGTTTAAGGGCACTTCAGATGATCAATTATAACTCTTACAATTAAATCTTTGGGAAGGTTTTCAATTATCATCTGTAGCTGTAACATTTCTAAAGGACAATTTTTTCACCCTATTCTTCCACATGTTAACTTTTTTAGTAAAACCCAATTTTATCTTTTAACATAAATATGTTCCAATTTTTTTCCTTGAAGCTACATGTTTAAATCATTGAATTTTTCGAAAATAACCGACAAATAACAGTTTTGAAAGCCATAATTCATTATGAAAATAATAAAATCAGATTTTTGCTCAGTCAAAAATATAACAACTTCGTCTTTCAATTTCAATAATCTATTTAAACTTCGCCCTCTTGAGAGCCACCTTACCTCTGCATGTAGTAATAAGCTTTTGAAATCGGACTCCATATCTTTGCAAAGGTTTGAAAACAAACGACTTAAGGGCACGGCTTTTAATGATTTTGATAGTATCGCGAAGCACATCAACTCTGGTGATTTTTTTTGGCTACGAGTGCCTCACGATGGATCATGCAGTGAGTAAAAGTGATATGTTCATTGCCACCAGCTTTAACTTTTGCTACAAATCCAACATTCTCGCCCATCATTGCTCCAGCACCGTCTGTATAGACCAGCGCAATTTTTCCACTGTAACCATTTGTGAAAAATTCATCGACTTTGAGATATATATCTTCCCCTCTTGTGTGCTCTTCCAAAGGGAGAAAAAACAATTCCTCATGTATGCTTTCATGAACATATCTTACATAAAGTAACTGTGCCATGTTAGAAATATCAGTTTCATTTAACAATTGCAAACTTTGGACTGCCGTTAAGCGTGGTAATAAGCTGCTGGAATTGATCTTTACTGATTTCAGAAATTCTTTTGGAAACAGTATCATTCGATAAATGAATTTTACGAATTTCATCCCCATACTTTTTCCCATGAACTATTTCTGACATTTAAATAGCAGCAGATAACACGAGATCTCCTCTCGCATAGGGCATTTTAGTTTTTGCTATTAAATAAGTTTCGTAAGATGCAAGTAAATACTTTACGTTGACTAACAAAGTTCTCAAAACATTGTTTTTCTTTATTTGAAGATTTTACAAGTTAAAAATATTCCTTTGGTTTATTGCAGTACGCTGTATGCTTGGTATTAAGATGTCGTTTTAGTTTGGCTGGTTTCATGCTCTAACTTCATTACAAATTAAGCAAAGAGGTTTTTCCACACCATCATGATTATTAGAAGTAAATCCATATTGCAAAAATGATTCGACATATTTTCTTTTGTCAAGTTAGGTGTACTACAACCTGGTAGCGAAGACTGCCGCATTGTCATCAGTATTTTTACTTCTGTCTAAATTTAGCCACATCCATAATCCTATACAATCCAAAGATATACTATTTTGATACATGCTGAGGAGTAACGGTAGGAAAATATTACAAGTCTTTATTTTCCGTAAATTATTATGTTTTTATAAGAGCAGAAAACTTTACATGTACAGACAAAACAATGCTAATCATAAAATACAATAGTCTGGAATCCAAGCCGAGGTGTTTCCGGCAGCATCGTTGACACTGCATGGCGTGACAGCATGCGCAGTTCAAAGTGCGCGTGTTGTGTGTTAAGAACAAGGCTGCAGTGATGTGCTGCCAGAAACACCGGATTCATTACGCGTTTCATTCAGAATTAATTTTTGGTCGCGCGTTCACAAACCTTTTACTGTTGCCAAATTTTTCGCGACCCCCACATTCAGTTACTCGACCCCATACGAGGTCGCGACCCAAGAAACTAATGGTTTAGAGCACCTGACGTGTTATCAGGAGGTCGTGGGTTCATATCCCACCCGGCTCAAGACAATTTTTCCTCTAAAATTAAATCGACTTAAAGTGGTTAATATTTAGTATATGCCAAGAAACTCGAGTTTATTCAATATTTAATTAAAGCTGATACTCTAAATCCTGATACCTATAAATATTTGCACAAAAATTATTTTATTGTATTCTGTTGCTTATATTTTATCTCTGGAGCCTCTCACTACAGGGCCCAACACTAGTTCGCCAACATACTCTCCATTTACCGCTATATCGTTTTTCCATTTTGGATACGTCTTGGTGGAACCTTTCTCCAATCTCACCCGAGACTGCTCCCATCAATTGTGGAAAAAAAATATCAAGTGTGTGTGTAAGAAATGCAGCTTTAGTGACATATTACATCCTAATACTCTATATGCCCTCTCACGAAAATATGATATAAGCATTTGAATGCCAGATTCGGATTCAGCTCCCTCAAATCTATAAAGTATACCCATTTTTTTCAAGGGAGGATTTTTCATGCAGACCAGTGTAATCATTCCATACCGTTATCATCCACATACAGGGGTTTATCAAAATAATGGAAACACATTGTGGAGAACATTTTATTAATAAGCTGTAGTCCCACCTTGGGCGTTCAGAACAGATACAATTCACGTAAAATAGATTTGTACAAGTCGTGCACACGGTAATGTGGGACCATTCTTCCTGTGAAATATGGCCCAATTATGCTCTGCAAACCACAACTTGACATGTTTTGCACAATGCCCGCAACATTGGGGTGCAGGTTGTCCCTGAGAATGGATTCATATATTGCGAATGTGACACAACCCTGCAGAATAACTAATGGCCCTAAGGAATGTCATAATATGGCAGCTCACAGCATCAGAGATCCACCTCTATGCTTCATAGAGTGGTACTTTTCTGCAGTTTTTCGCTAAACATACACTACCAGTGGTGGGAAACTCTACACAGGAAACTGTGTAGCATGATGCCAGTCTTTAGTATCCCAGTTTTTATGTACTTTACCTTAAACGTTTGTTACATTAATGTTGGTAATCAAAAGTTTGTGGATTGCAGCACAGCCATAAATACCAGCACAATGAAGTTCCCAATGAACTGTTATGACGGAAACAGAATTACTCTGACTGGTGTCAACTCTGCTGTTTATTTGTGATGCTGCGGTCTTGTGCTTCTGTTGTACAATTCGTGCCAACGTTCGCCTATCCATATCAGACAACTTCGTAAGGCATCCAGAATTTGCACATTTGGAGGCAATGCGCTGTCCTTTTTAATAGGAAGTCGTGTTACATCAACAATTTCTGCCGTTCTGGTTACTGAAGCTCCTTCAAGATGAGCAACAATGATCATTCCTTTTTGTAGGTCACTGAGATCTGACATTGTCGACAATTACACCACAACGTCTGTTTCGCCTGTGGCACTGCTATGCGATAGCCAACATCGTATTTCTCCCCGTTATATATCACAATGCCGGTGACTTCGACCCTGTGATATGCATACGGCGCATTGCGTGTATTCCAGTCGCCATCGGTGTTTCCATTATTTTTATAACCCCTGTATGGTGGATACTTCATGACTGTCAGAGTTTTATAAATGCTTCAGTTCTGATGTATGTTTGTAAATAAAAAATTTCGTAATGATTTATTAAATCTAGAACCATCAGACATATCTATCAAATTTCCGCAGATCTGAAGCATCACCAGAATAATATAAAATTTTTTGAAAAAAAGTTCGTTGTTCCCTGATATCGTTTGGTCGGAGTATAATCGGTCATCGTAACAAGACAACTTTTTATGTGAAATTTTTTTTTAAAATCTGGTTGGTGCATTATCATTTAATTTACGCTTAATAGGTAGTCTTAAGAGTTCGCTCCATAAATATTACAGGCGATTAATCTTGACAAGCATCTGAAAAATGTTGACATAGCATGTGCGGATAGAATTTATCTTCACGCCTACACTGCAGCACCCACCTCATACTAAATTGTGCTTCTAATTCGATTGTATATAAAACATTGTCTTTCTTATTCTTCAAAGGATTACTCATGTAGTTTGTTCTGGGGCATAGCTATGGGGGAAGCTCCCCCCCAAAAAAAGTAACGGCAAAATTCGAAGCAACTTCGTAAAATCTAGGTGAATTGTGAAAATTTGTAATCTTGGTAAAATTAAGGGGAGTTGTCAAAATCGAGACAACTTTTCAAATCTAGGACAGTTTGAAAAACGGAGAGAGGGCAAAATTTGAAGCCAGGTGAGTTGGCAAAATCTTTGGGAATTGGCAAAATTCGGAGTGACTTGGTAAAATCTTGGGGAGTTCATAAAATTCGGAGTGACAGCAAAATCGTGGGGAGTTGGCAAAATTCAGGTAAGATATAAAAATTCGGATTTTTTTCTGTAAAATTATGGCGAGTTGGCAAAATCGTGGGGAGTGTGCAAAATTCAGGTGAGATGAAAAAATTGGGATATTTTTCTATAAAATTATGGTGAGTTGCCAAAATCCAGGTGAGATATAAATATTGCAATCTTTTTTCTAAAATTATGGCGTGTTGTCAAAATCGAGACAACTTCGCAATAACTAGGAGAGTTGGCAAAATTCAGAGTTACTTTTCAAAAATCAGTTTTTTTCTGTAAAATTGCGAGTTGGCAAAATTCGAATCGCTTTGGTAAAATACGGGTGAGTTGTTAAAATTGGGATTGTTTTTGTGAAATTAAGAAGAGTTGAAAAAATCGAGAAAACGGCAAAATTCTGAGGAGTTTGATGTGACTTTGCAAATTCAGGAGAAATGTAAAAATTGGGATTGTTTTGCGAAAATAAGGAGAAGTAAAATCGAAACTGCAAAATCTAGGGAAGTATACAAAACTGGAAACCACTTGGTAAAGTACAGGTGAGTTGCAAAAATTGGGATTGGTTTTGTGAAATTAGAGTTGGAAAAACCGAGAACTCTTGGCAAAATCTAGGGGAGTTGGTAAAATTCGAAGCCACTTGGTAAAATAGGAAAGTTGTGCAATTAAGGAGAGTTGATAAAATTCGAAGTGGCTTGGCAAATTCAGGAAAGATGTAAAAATTGCGATTTTTTTCTGTAAAATTACGGCGAGTTGGCAAAATTCGAATCCACTTGGTAAAATATAGGCGATTTGTGAAAATTGATATGTTTTGTGAAATTAAGGAGTGTTGGACAAATCGAGGAAACAACAAAATGTAGGGCAGTTGGCAAAATTCGAATCCACTTGGAAAATACGGGCGAGTTGTGATAATTGGGTTTGTGAAATTAAGGAGAGTTGACAAAATCTTGGGAAATTTATGAGAGATGTAAAGAATGGTTTTGTGAAATTAAGATGAGTTGACGAAATCAAGGGAAAATTCACACGAGATATAAATATTGGGATTATTTCTGTGCGATTATGACTACTTTGCAAAATTGGAAGTCAAATTGCTTTACCCCCCCCCCCCCCCCACACACACACACACACACACGGAACGAAAATATAGGTGAAAATGTGAGAGACTATTGCTCAGTTGGCAAAATTTTTAATTTCTTCCTCCTCCCCCCCCTAACCATAGTCATTCGCTATGTCCCCGAGTTTTCTACTGCACAGTTCGGCATCATAGAAAGAAACAAAAATTACCTGAAAGATTTCACAGAGAGAGATTCACCAAGCGAAGAGCAAAGAAGGACACGATTTTGTATTTATTTATTTAGACCTTACATGCTACTGGGACATTGGTGAACAAGCACCTCCTACCACACAAAATTTTGAACTATATGAATTTGAGAGAAAAATATACAGTTGATAAGGTGAAAAAAACAGACTAAAGTCTTATCTAACAAGTTAGTTTCAGAAAGGAAAAGAAAGCGTTCTTGTAGGCGTTTTATTTGAGTTTGAGAGGTTGGAATGGCAAGTAGGTTTGGCAAAGTAAAATCAGTAAGTGAGAATTCTTTTATTAAATAGTGTATCTCTTTCATGTGAATTTTGAGCAGTTTAACCCTTTCACTACCGTACCGGCCGAATCCCTTTCGCTACCATACCGGCCCGTCGGCCGGGGAGAAGGTAGGTAGAACGGGTGAACTCTCCCTCCCCTCTTTGTGCATCTCCCGCTCAGAGGGTTCAAACGACCAATTAACGTCTAATTGACAAACTGCCTGCATCCCTCCAGGCAACAGGGGGACTCTAAGAGTCGACTGCAGAATGTGGGTTGTTTATTGCTTCTTGAAACTTACATTTCAGCAAAGAGCAAAGGAAACATTGAATAATTTTTTTGGATTTGAAGGGAAGGGAAAAACGTCTTAGGACTGAATAATATATTCATGCATTGATAGGTTCTCAACAGAAAGTAGAAACAGTTGAAATTGTTAAATGTTTGATCAAGAGGGAATCAAATTCACAACTTTACAATTTCTTAAAAGAGCTTTTTATGGAAAAATGTGATTATTGGCAATCACATTTGAAGATCTGACTGTGGTCTGCCTAAATACCTACTTTTGATATTTTTAATATTTAATGAGATAGAATCTGGAATATTTAACATTAACTTACCTCGTTAACCAAAAATCATTCAAAATTCATATACTGTTCAATCATTACATATGCAGCTAAAATATACATTTTATTAAAGTTTACAGAATGTTTCTTTTTCATTTTAACATGTTGCAATAATTTTTCAGGTTTTGATTGAGTACATTTTCCAGCTTACAAAATTATTTGGATACTGAACAATTATTTGTGAATAATTTTACATTTAAAGAGATTTGATAGAGACCTCAAGTATAACTATAGTCATATTTTGTCCATATTAATATTACTTAAGAAGTTACTGATATCTGAATATGACTCCATATTCAAATAACATGAAACGTTTTTTCTGTTCAGTACCTACGTATAGATATAATGCTTAGACAACAATATAAAAGAATTTCCCCATTTTTTTTAACAGAATGCTAACTTTTGGAGCTTTCTAACTTAAAATATAAGACTTTATGGTAAAATGCTATAACAAAACAAAAAAACAATGAAGATCTACATTTAGTGCAGCTAATTATTATATTTCAATAATATTCTCTTATTATTTAAGGAGTTGCATATGCTGGAATATTTAACAGAAGCAATGCGTAAGGAACTTATATAATCTTTACTAACAGAGCAATAATTGTTTATACAAACTTCCAAAATAAACAATTATTTGATAAAATTGGTTACATATTTGTTTCATATTATTGTTCATTCATTTTCATTTATTATTTAGCCGTCCCATGGCCGAGTGGATAGCGCGCTTGACTACTGATCTAAGGGACCTGGGTTCGAGCCCCGGATAAGGCATGGACGTTTGTGTTGATTTTCTGCTGAGGTCCTGCCATCCTCACAGACCTACTCTGGCATATAAACAGGCTCCTGTCAGACCTCTGTGGCACGTAGCTACTTGAAGAGGTATTTTTTTTTTTTTTTTTCATTTATTATTGGGGTGGAGGGGACGGCATGTCTCTCTTTCCCCCATCTTCAGACTGTTAGTAACCGGATTGGAGATATAAATAATATGAAACAAATACGCAACACGGTTTTTCAAAACAAATTTAAGACCAACTCTACAATGGAGTGGCAATATTATACTGAAACACCAATTCAGGTATTTTCCATCTTTCGTTTATTTCTTTTCCGGTTCGATCCAGTTAATTGCTCTTCCCATAATTTTTTTTTCTAGATCCGATTTATATAAAACTATTACATAGTTTTAATGTACTTCTGGAATAGATTTCTGATACAATGAGCTTGTTAAATATTTAAATTTCTATAACCCTTTAAATATTGAGTGAATTATGTTGAAAATATAGAATTAAAGAGTCACGTGTTATGATGACTAATTTATCTTCAATAAAACACTTTACACTAAAATTTTCATTTACCTACGAATATGTTTCATGTCACTCTTTCTAAATCGGCAATGGATATATTACTGCAAATTGCAACATTCCGAAAAGTTCTAACCCACTTTTTATTCAATGCTAACCAAAGCCTATGGAAATATGTTATATATAACATAAGTTTTGTGCGAACATGCCGAAAACCTGCTCCAAGGAAATTCTCTGATAAAGCATAGGTAGTTAGTATTATTTATAGCACATTAAAAATAAATAAAATATTAAATTATTAGAGCAGCCTGTCACAGAGATGTGAGATAAGCCTGTTAGTACGCATAATACGCTATCGAGAAGAACTGGGATGAAGGCGAAACATCAGTAGAAAGAAAACACAGAAAAAGAAATATCCATGCCTTATCAGGGATTCGGACCCACGTCCGGTTAGTTATTAGCTAATGAAAATTCAGGGATGAAATATTATTATACCCTCATAAATGATTGTACGATGTGCAAATTCGTGTATCTCTGATTAGGAACCTAGTTAATAGTAAAGAGACAAAGTTATTTTACTCAGCACTGGGTGATGGTTAAGTCTTAGGTTTAACTTCTAAACTGCACACTTTTGCACACAACAGGCTAAGTGGCCAAATCAAAAGGGCTTGGAAAAAGAAACCCACCGTGACCCCCTTCTCACGGGGGTTAACGGAAGAAAATCTGAATGCAATCGCATTTGGGAGTAGAAATTGGGAAAATAAAATTGAGTCTGGAGCTCTGTCAACTAGCTATATTTGTGCCAGAGGCAAGAATAGAAAATTGCACCCCTATATAGTTTCATAGCAGTCTTTTTCAGAGCCTCCTCATCTTGTATTTTTCTGAACCCCTCATTTTGTATTTTTATACGCCACCTCATCTTGTGCTCCCGAGGCTAGTGCTTTACTTGCCTCACCGTTGTTATGGCCCTGGTAGTTCTGGGGAGAGCTGAAAGGGGACCATATTGATTTTCATGTACCATATACATACTTTGTAATAATACTTCTTGAAAGATCACTTCAAAGAGAGAAAAATCATACGTTGCCTTTTTCGGCAAGAATAATTTCTGTCAAAACACTGGAAGAACATATATCGCCTCTGAAGGATATAGGATGTTCCTTTTCAAAGAGAACGAAATTTATCATTTTCCAAATTTTGTACTCTTTAATAGTGATAATTCGAACTAGCAGATGATTTGGAAAATTTAAATAATAATACTTTACTAGGACTTAAAAAGGAAAAAAAACAATAAAATTAAAACGTTGGGTTTTTCCAGTGAACATGATAGTTTTTCGTGGGAGGAGTATATAAGTTTTGTACAGTAGTTTCAGATTACGGTTCGAAAAAATAGCAAAATTTGATGAAAATCTTAGCAGAAGTGTTATTTTAAAATTAATTTTATAAAATCACTCTACAGCACATGCCTTTAGTTTAGTAGAGTTATTTACAGTCGCTTAAATGTATATCCGAACACTATGGTTGATTACAGAATACATAAAAAAATATCTGTCAAATGTTCATGATTTAGGTCCAAAGGTATAAATGGTAAAGTGGGGTTCCTAATTACTGAAATATTCTACAGGAAATGATAAAGTGATATTCTAGATAAGATAAAATTTTATAGGTTTTTTTTTATATCTACTTTTAGTGTCGGGAATATCATATGAGGCGAAAATTATACAAAGACACCTGTTAGGGATTTCAAAGCAGGTACACAAGTTTCAGATTTATATGAGATAACAGGATTTTCGGAGGTGTCGGACCTGAACCTCACCGGTCTCCCTGGATACGTCCTTGCTTATAATGGAAAAAGATATTTTCGTCATACTTTCCTTTCATAATAACATTTTCAAATAGAGTATCACTTCCAAAAAAATGTTTGACAGTCAATTCAAGTCTGAAATCTCTCATGAGAAATACACAAGGTTACAATCCAATAATAATTTTCATCTTTCAAAAATATTAAATATCTATGGGAAATGTACGAGGCATTTACAGTACCTACGGGTATAATCAATTACCAAGAGAAATTATTTCATTAAACAAATTTAAAGAAATCAAAAATAATGTTAGGAATGTTTTTCAAGGCTGAAAAATTAATGAAAAAAAAAAACTGAATTATCACAATGGAGCTTCCACTGAAATTTCACATCGATACATTTAAGTGTTGATGGCATTGTTTTATACAATATTTATGCATTTTCATGTAATGTTATTTATTATTCATCTCTAATGCAGATAAGCAGATGTTTTTTGGGCATTTGTTGAAACTTTTGTATAACTAGCATGAATGTGAATAAAGATTATTATAAAAAGTACAACGGAAAAATGGGAAACTTATTATTGAAAATTCATGTAAAAATGTTTCTTCACATTAGTAAATATAAGTGATATGTTTATGAAAACGAAAGAAAATATCAAAATAATTAATATTTCATTTCGTAAGGGAAAAAAAGCATTAATATTTGGGTAAACCAGTATTATTCGCTACAAATTAATATTTCGATCTATTTTATCAGAAGAGGGGAGACTGCCCTCCTCCCCTCGGTCGATGCCCATGGATACCACTCACTGACAGGTTTCTTTTTTCCAATTAAGCATAACTCATGAGAAATATTTATTAAAAACTTTGGAAAAGAAATAATTAATTTTGTAAAATATTGCAAAATGTTATAACATTGGCTAGGTATAAAAATTTCTTTTCTGTAATTGAGTATCACAGGAAATATCCTGTAAACCCGGAACTCATGAATAGTTATCTGAAAAATTTGAATATCGCCATTCTTTTTGTTTTGTTATTTTGCGAGGTCTGGTTTTTCTCATTTCTCTATAGAATACTATATGAACAGGCTCCTGCCAAACATCTCGGTAGCAAGTAATTGCTTGTGGAATATTTTATTTTCCGTCATAATTTTCACTACTGACGTTTCACTATGCTCACGGAATTATTTCGAACACAATTCTCTTTTTAAGAATATAAAAATTCACTAGAAATAATTTCTTCCAAAAATTCGATAATATATAGTTAAATTTTAACTAATTAATTAATTAATTAATATTAGTTCGATACTATATAGTTTAAATTTTTGTATTTAAATTTCATGCAATAGTTTCTTCTTCGAAAATGTATTTCTGAAAGCTGTTTTATTTCATCTTCTCTATTTAAATCATTTTTTTTTTCGACTTATTTCCTTTTCAGCGTTCGCTGCTGAATCAAGGCAAATGTGGAAGACAAGCCTTTCGTTCCCTTTTATTGCACTACCTACCTGTAGGGCTCTGCTGCAGGAAGCGGCTCTCACCGCTTCCTGCAGCAGAGATACCGCACCTGCAGGAAGGTCTCACCGCTTCCTGCAGCAGAGCCTTGCAGGTTAGGGTGAGTTAGAAAGAATGTTCACAGATATTCACTCCATGCACAATGTCAGCCAAAGTCACACCTCAGTTGTTTTCTCGTAGCTGAAGGTCACATTCTCATCAACTAGTTGCTTTCTAGTGACAATCTGAAACGCGGTTTCTAGAGAAGTCAGTTTAGTAAAATGGCTTTTCGACTCTAAAATTTTCACTAAGAACAAATATTTGTTTCATTTCTCCAAACTGAATTCTGTTTCCTAGGAAAATAATCAGTTTATGGAATGAAGTGAAAATGAAAATAAATTATCTCTCAAACATCTCCTTCTCAGAGAAGTCTGACAGGAACCTGTCAGTATAATACGCTGTAGAGAATATTTTGAGGAAGGAGAGACCGCAGCACAAAGACACATCTATACATAGGGTACGACTTTTTTTAGGTTAAAAATAACCCCATTTGGGGGATAATTACCGGGAAAAACTTTTTTTTTCAATTTCTGTTGAAATAAAAATAATTGAACTATTTAGACATTAGGTATAAATTTTATTATTGACATATGATAACATGTGCATATCCATTGTCTCTTCGGCGAGAGGGGCGGGGGTGGCTTAGTCGATAGCCCGCAAGGCTCATAATCTGCAGTTCCCAGGTTGGAGCCCCAACTGAACCAGTTTTAAGCTTTATCTCCGCAAAAACTCTCCCGCCCTGCCCACTGTCAGTAAGGGGCATCGATGGGCTTGGATAGGCATCCATCCACCGGATGGGACGTTAAGCCGGGGCCCTCGTTCGGGCCATCTGTCTCCTCTGTCCAGTGGATCCCCTTTCCCAACCTTCTTGAACCATAGGGGTACTTGTTACTACGTCATTTAGTCCGCTGTGTGCAAAAAAAGTGCCGCTCAGAGATAAAACAGACGAATTCTTTGGCAAAATTACTTGCGGCAGGCGGTGGCAGATTATTTAGTTAGCTAAATGATCACTCTACATCACATCTGTTGCAAAGTAAGCAGTGCTAATGCCACCTTGCTTACTTGATGATCTCAATCCAAAATTTAAGACTTTTCAAATCATAGTTTTTGGTGGAAGATAAAAAAAAAAAGCAGATAATTCTGAAATAATCACGTCCACGTCGACGAATTATCTGAATAGGTTTCATAATGACAGGCATTTTTATTATGTGCAGATTTACTAAATTAGTCTAGATCAGATGCCTTTCTCCAGAAGTCCGTAACAGATATATTAAGGTTTCTATTAATTGTACCTACCCATTTAGAAAACAGAACCTCTTTGACCAAGTTTGTTCTTTTCACTTGTAATACTGTTTTCACTTGTAATACGTTTTCACTTGTAATATTGTTTTCACTAGTAATACGTTATAAAGAAAATTTTACAAATAGGAAATTAAAACAAATCAGTATACTAATTAAATCTTTTTTTTTTTATAAGAAAAAATGCACCAACCTATTATGAACTGCACATCTTTTTATTTTATACCTATTTTTATACCTGAGAATTTTATCTTTTTTTACGGGTGGAGAGGGGGGGAAGAAAACTGGGTGAAATCGAGTTAAAAATAAAAACTCATACGCTATATGTACAAGGATCGAACCCAAGATCAGTGATCAAACACGCTAGACTCTGCCGCTCCAGGATGAAAGGACTCCTGTTTCCTCATGACTTTAAATTGTGTACAGCATTTGGATATAAAAATATGTAAAGACCTGAAAGGATCCTGAATGACAATGTACAATACTAGGCAATTAGCTCATACCTATTTCAACTAATCTACTCAAGTGTTTCATATTTACTTGGACTGTAAAGATTAACTTGGATGATAAATACTTTGTGAATTATTTATAATATACTAAATCGGCCAGATCCGAAGCAACGAGTACTAATGAATTTTTTCGATGGATGGGGATTTAGGATAAGATGTACAAATAAGGGAGGGCCAAGGGTCATGAATTCTGATAAAGACCATGTACAGGAAAGAAACAGAGAGGAAAAGGGCAAGGGGATGGCTCATGCCTAAAGCAGTAGCTATGTTAGTGGATCCCAACTTATGACCACGGCCCACGGAAAATATAATGATTTATTTTAAATAACAAAGTGGAAGTTGTTTAGTTCTAACTTTTGATATTTTAAGACATACAATTAGAATTTAATTGCACTCTTGTCTACTGATCAAAGGGACCTGGGTTCGACTCCCGTGTGAGCTACGGTTGTTTATGTTGTTTTTCTGCTGAGGTTCCGCTATCCTCACAGACCTTCTACTATGGCTTTATAAGCTGACAGTCTTCTGTGGCAAGTAACTGCTTGAGGGAATATTCAATTTTTATAAAAGAATTCATAGCGTATTTCTAGCATGTAGCCAGGAAGTATTTACCGGAAAAATGGTTTGCAAAACTTTTAAAAAGTGGTGGAACTGAAAAAATATAGAGATAGATGCATAATTTTAATTCCGATAAAACATATATATTCACGTAATATAATAATAAATGGTTTGAAAAAAATTAATATACAGAATAGTTAACTTTTATAAGTTCAATCTTTATCTGATATTATTATATAATCATCCTAAAATTTCGGGTGGGGGGGGGGGGAGAGGAGATTTTATTTTCCCAACTGCAAAGTTGGAGTAGTTAGTTCCTATACTGCATGATTGGCATGTTTGGAGCTCTGCAATAAACAAATTATAAAATGAAAAATAATTCCTTTGTGACAAGATAATAAGAAACTTAACGTCTTTTATTCTAGATCAGCGGTTCTCAATTGAGGCTACTTGATAATTGAAATAACAAAAAAAAATTAATGATACTTTTTTTTATGATACAAGTTTGCCATCAAAAGAACAATTTAAAATAAGCACATTAATATATGAAATAAAAATAAATACCTCCTCAAGCAGCAGCTTGCCACATAGGTCTGACAGGAGCCTGTCAGTTTATTACGCCATAATAGAGGGATCTGTGAGGATAGCGGGCACTCAGCAGTTTTTTTGCCAACTGCACGCGGTGTTCCCAAATGGTCACCTCCCAGGTACCGAACGCGCCCAAAGCTGCTAATTTCGGTGATCGGACGAGAACTGGTGTTCAGATTCAAATTTATAGCATTTTTTATTTCATTATGAAAGCATTTACTTCAACCGAAGCAGTATTATTAAGTGTATTGCCTGACACAGTACATAACTATTTGATGAGGGGATTGAACTATACATTGAAAGAAAAATGAGAAGCTTTTGTTACCTGAATTTCTTTTTCTATTTGAGTTTACCTTACAATTTTATTCGTTTTCCTCTTAATGCTGCTGCAGCTCATTTGTTGTCGCTCTCTAATGCGACAACGAGAAAATATCTCCTGTTAACTACTATTCTAGATGCTGAAGTGTCGGTGGTTTGACTAAGCAAATAATGATGTGGTTAGAAGATGGAGACATCAACAACTTTTGACTAGCTTCTTGTGTAATGCGAGAGACAGGGACGTACCCAGGGGAGCCGGAATATTGTATTGTTTTGTGCGCACAAATTTGTATTGTTATTCACCCATTCTGTTTTCCGAGGTCCTTGGGTCTTAGGTTGGGACCCGCTGACTCTGCCCCCCACACACACTATACCATGGTGCCTTAGGCATGGACCATGCTCTTTTCATTTTCCATACTCTCTGCTTGTTTTAGTCATTTGCTTAATTGAATCACTTACTGAATTACTTTCCAATGTAGTTCATAAATAAATTAATGATACACAATTTCATTCTTTTCACCCTCCCAAATTAGGTTGTGTGGTCCAGATCAACTATTACTCTCCACTTATTTTTATCTTTGCAATTTTTATCTTGTCTTATTCATATCTCATACTTCTCTACCTGCTTTGAAATCCAAAACATTTGTATTTGGAACTAAAAATAGATAGAGTTGCATTTGGAATACTAAAAATAGATTAAAAAAAAACTTAAAAAATTTATTATTATTTATTAGCATGTTTGTCAACTGATCAAAGGGACCTAGGTTTATAGCCCCGGATAAGGCATGGATGTTTGTGTTGTTCTTCTGCTGAGGAATCTAAAATGCAAAATAGAACATACTACTTTTTATTTAATCATTTGCTGAATTGAATCACTTACTCAATTACTTAACAATGTAGTTTATAAAAAATATAATGATACAAAATTTTATTCTTTTCACCTTTCCTAGTTTTAGTTGTTTGGTTCCAGTCAACTCTCTCTATCCGCTTATTTTATCTTTGCATTCTTGCTCTTAAACTCTTCTTTTCGGCAATGTTTGTTTCATACCATTTTTGTCTCTCTTTCACTGTCTTCTTCCAGTGGGTTCACATTTCCATATTAAATATAGCCATCTTCCATTAGCCATCATAATCATAAGCCAACCTCATTTTGATAATATTTTTTACCACCTCCAATATTTTTATGTGATCTCTGATTGCTTCAGTTTCTTTATTTCTGATTTTATCTAGTCTTCGCTTCCTCGGCTATCTTTTGCAATATTCACTTCGGTTACTTTTATCTCAGATGCAAACCTTTCTCTCAAAATTATTTTTGATTCTTATGTTAGAGCACTCTCTACAATTGTGTTAAAAACTATTCTTTAAAACTCAATTCAGCACTCTTAGTGCTTTCTATTTTTGGTCCTCTATTTTAATAATCTTTCTTTATTTT
This sequence comes from Ryuthela nishihirai, assembly GCA_038380435.1. Taxonomy (NCBI): domain Eukaryota; kingdom Metazoa; phylum Arthropoda; class Arachnida; order Araneae; family Heptathelidae; genus Ryuthela; species Ryuthela nishihirai. Next base: position 37,604,026 of record JAWZYU010000011.1, on the reverse strand, counting down.
TTTTTTCATCATACATTCGAATATTAATAACAGCGTTCTCTTTGTTGGATGTAAGAAAACTGGCATTAGAATCCAAAAAATGGAAATATTTAAAACTTTTTTCTTTCTAAAATTTCTAATTGACATCTATTTCATGTAAAAAGACGTAATTCAAATAATTATAATTTTATGCCCGTTTTTAAGTAGAAAACCAATAAATAGCTTTTTAAAGTTACTATTAAAAAATTAATATTAAAAAACTTTTCAAAAATTCACAAACATGCATGTTTTTTAAAAACTGTTTTGGGAAAGGATTTAAGAACAAAAGTCACAGGAGTCTGATATCTCGTGTTCAATGTGTGTCTGTAGCTCATGACCATATGGGTTTAGAGGCAAGGGAATGCTAAGCTTAATGAGAGGCAATTTACGACGTGGAGGGGAGCTGTGCTGTGGTTAACTCCGTTCTCCCTTTGGGTGAAGTAAGGGGGGACGACAAACTAGGAAGAGTCCATTTCAAAACTCGGCCGGTATGGTATTCTGAGGTACTTCGTTTTTCAAGGCCTGTGGTAGTGAAAGGGTTAAGATGACATGTTGAATAGTTTCAGGAACTTTGCAAGTTATGCATTTGCTTGTAGTTGCTTTTTTAATTACGTTTAGATAAATATTTAGCCAACAAAACCAATTCTTAGGCGGTAGAAAGTTGAGGTCAGTTTTATATTAGCTAATGTGGTGATTTCTGGTTGTAAGAAGAATCTATGGGGACTGAAGATTGGACCATTTACTATGAAAATTTTTTTTAGTGATTTAATTTCAGAGTTTTTTGTTTCATTTTTGAAGTTTACAAAGAAGTGATGTGTTGGGGTAATGGTAGAAAGGGAGAGGCCCTTTTTTGCATAGTAATCGGCCCAATACTTACCATCTATTCCACAGTGGCTTGGAATCCATTGTAGTGTTATTGAGTTTTGTTTTATAGTGTTTTATGTTAATAGGTAGTAAAAATCAGTAAGTAACACAGGATAGCAGTTGTATAATAGTCCTGTTTTAGAGTTTGGAGGGCTGATTTAGAGTCAGAGTAGAGAATGACATTTGTGTGTGTGAGGTTGTCATTTATCCATTTGATGGCAAATATAATAGCATAGAGTTCAGAATGGAGGATATGAGTGTGAAAGTCATCTGAAGTTGGAAAAGATTTGTTTTCTGGGGAATAAAAAGCAGATGATTTGGTGGTAGAGTCATAGGAGCCATCAGTATTGATTGGAAAGTAATATTTATAATGGGTATGACAATAAGTGTCAGGCTAGAGGCCTTTTGAAATACTTTTTTTGTTCGGGTTTTTATGTTATTTCGGATTTCACCAAAATGGCATATGCTATGTGGGAGGCCCTCTGTCCCAGCATCTGGAGAGTTAATTGAAGTAGCAGTGCCCGGAGGGGACGGAGGTGCCGCAGCCTTGCCAGATGCTGCCAACCTCTGCCGCAGCCTTGCCAGATGGCCGAAGCAGAGAGATGAAAAAAGGGTTTGGCAACAAGGAGAAGGTACAGTGAGTCGAGGGACGAACGCGTGAAGACGTAAAATGGTAAAGCTGGTAAATGCCGACTGGAAATAACGGCATTGGGCTCTGTGAATGCAGCTGAACAGGCATAGTAAGCTGTTGTTGTAATGCTATGTAATTGAGCATATGTCCTTGTCTATCAAGCATGTTTGGAAGGTTCAATAAATAATTGTTATTTTTAAGTAAAGGCTGAAGTTGAACCAATTTATTGGGGAGGAGCCTCAGTATTGAATCCCTGCAATTGTGATAAAATCTTTGATTTTTGTTCTCAAAGATTCTTTCACCCGTCGAGTATTGCGATCAAACCGGAGGGACATTCCTAAGTGATCCCAATAGACAGACAACCGAAGAGGTAACATCACAAAATGGCCAGCCGACAGTACGCAACAGAGGTGGAGAAAAGCTGCGAAGGCGACAGAAAAGTTCCGATATCCATTGTGAGCTGACCAGAACAAGGCTGATACTGCCAAGAGTGTCCTGCGGTGTGCTTCAGGCGATAGAATAGCTGTGAAGGTACCTGAAGAATCGTGCATCACGTTCGAGCTGTGGAAAAAGCTGTGAAGGTGACGGAAAAGTTCAACATACACTGGGAGTTGACCAACGGAAGGCTGATACTGCCAAGAGTGTTCCGACTGTGTGCTTCAGGTGGCAGACTGACAAGGCCGTTCGTTCCTGTCGTCACATCGGAGGTAAGTATCCTCTTACTCTAGGGGTGAGTAGTTAGATACGGCAGAGGACTGTACGAGCTAAAATGGAGCTTAGGAGCGGTCGCGATAGGGAAAGGGATGAGTTAAGGCGAAGCTACACAGTCACAGAAAGGGATAACTCGCAGGGTGGTGCTTCAGGGAGTGACGTGGGAAGCGAGGAGGTGACAATAGACAGAGAGGGTTGAGGGATTATGGCAATGACAACGATGCGGATATGCTACGGAGCTGGACCAGAAAGCAGAGAGCTAAAGAAAGGATTGGAGATGATTTTGAATTAGAAAGAATGAGGTTAGAGATGCAGCTGAGAAGGGAAGTGAGAGAGGTGGCAGAAAGGGAAAAGGAGAGAGCATGAGTATAGAATGCTGGAACTGCAAATGAGAAATGTAAACGAGGAGAGGGGTGATGTGCGAACGGTGGCAGTTTCTAGTAATCCAGCAGATGCGCAGCTGGCTAATTATATAAAATTATTGGGAAATATGTTAGCTGGAAGCCCTAAAAACCCAGAAGAGGTGATAAATCTCTTTGAGACAGCGGAAAGGGGATTTAAGATATATGAAGTACCAGAGGAGTTTCAAGGCAAAGTCATCATTTCTTTTTTAGAGGTAAATATGCAAATCACGTTTTTCGAAAATTAAGTGCAGAGGATTTTGCTAATTGTAAGAAAGTTAAAGAGGCCGTATTAAAAGAGTTTAAGCTCACTCCCTCTGCGTACAAGAGAAAGTTTGAAACTATCACGAAAGAACCGAATGAGTCATATAATCAGTTAGCCTCGAGACTCAGAAATAGCTGGGATTACTACGTCCGCAGTAGGAAGGTGACAAAATTTGAGGAGCTTATGGACCTGATAGTGTCGGATAAGTTATGTGATAGCCTTCCTCAAGACACTCATGCTTACGTAGTACAGAAAGAGGCGGAGTCACGTACAAAAGCAGACGAAATAGCAACGTGGGCAGAAATCCATCTAGCCAGTGTAAACGGAACGGAAGAGGTCCAAACCTTTAAAGAGTTAAGGCATAGACAAAATGCAGAACGTTTTGTTTCTCCCCAGCAGAGGATAGACTCAGAGAAATTATTCGAGCAGAAGGTATCAACAGGCAGTTAATTTAGCTGAATATAGAAATGTCACAAAAGTAAGGAGGTGCCATAAATGTAGATCTGACGAACATTTGATGAAAGATTGCCCACTGGGGACCGTGAGAGCCGAACTTGGGTATACCAAGTTAGCATCTTGGATCAGATTTCTGAAGAGGTTTGTGAGGCAACAATAGGAAGGGTTACCACACATTCAAAGCCAAGTCCAAGCAGAAGAGTAATGGAACAGGAGAAGATACGTATCCTAGTAGATTATAAAGAGGTTCGAATCAGATGTGCCGAAATGACAGCTAGAGCAGTCGTGGATTTGGGGGCAGAATTGACAGTAATCAGAAAGGGGATGCTGAACGAAGAAAAACACCCGGTAAAAGACCATCTGTTGTTGCATCGACCGTTTGGTGATGCCAAAAGGGCAGAGGTAAAAGAGCTGCCTTTAACTTTGACTGATGGCACAGACAATAGCACAGGAAGTGACGGAGAAATTAAAGTGCTATGCGCAGTAGTAGCAAATCTGCAGAAGGAGGTACTTCTGAGTGTGGAAGCATATAGTAAGCTAATTAGAAAGATGGAGAGAAGGCCTGTAACTGGTAACTCCAGGAGGAAAATCCACGAGCCGTTGGCCAATAGGGGAAGCTGCTATGAAAGAGGTAGAGAAATTCCAGTTAGAAAAAGGGAAATGTATGCTCCATGGAGACCGTCCTATCTCCCATACCAAACATGTGCAGCAATCTGTCAGACTCGATGTCTACGATGATCAAAATTATGCAGGGGAGGCGGCGAGCATGGCAATTGGAGGTAACAATGGGTCAGGCCGACGCCAATGTCGACGACTTTCAGCCTGTAGAGTCGGAGGGTACGTACGGGAAGGTGATATCTATGTAGTCACGAAAGGTATGCATAGCTTTTCACATGGGATGTCACCTGTGAACGAATGAACACACCAGTACGGCATACCTTCGTCAAAGACAGTTATTAGTGAGAGAATTAATTTATAAACTGTTTACTCTTGGACAACTACCTCAGTCATCAGGTTTTTTTTGTTTGAAGCAAAAAGACAATATTTAGACTCAGTGCACCTGGATATACCTAGAAGTTCTTTTATATTTAGGTGTAGTGTACATAGATGTGCAAAAGATGTGACAATTCGCAGAGAATTTATAGAATTCATAAAGCGACTTTGAACTCTGAATTTTATGGCATTGAACTCTAAGATTTACGCGAAAATGAACTCTAATTTTCAGCGTTCAACTTGACTTTTTAGTCAGCAGTTAACAGGACTAACTACTGACTTCTGGCAGGGAGGTGTCAGGCTAGAGGCCTTTTTGAATACTTTTTTTGTTCGGGTTTTGTATGTTATTTCGGATTTCACCAAAAAGGCATATGCTACGTGGGAGGCCCTCTGTCCCAGCATCTGGAGAGTTAATTGAAGTAGCAGTGCCCGGAGGGGACGGAGGTCACCCAACTGCTGGCGGCCTTGCCAGATGGCCGAAGCAGAGAGATATAGGGAAAAAGGGTTTGGCAACGAGGAGAAGGTAGAGCGAGTCGAGGGACGAACGCGTGAAGACGTAAAATGGTAAAGCTGGTAAATGCCGACTGGAAATAATGGCATTGGGCTCTGTGAATGCAGCTGAACAGGCATAGTAAGCTGTTGTTGTAATGCTATGTAATTGAGCATATGTCCTTGTCTATTAAGTATGTTTGGAAGGTTCAATAAATAATTGTTATTTTTAAGTAAATGCTGAAGTTGAACGAATTTATTGGGGAGAAGCCTCAGTATTGGGTCCCTGCAATTGTGATAAAATCTTTGATTTTTGTTCTCAAAGACTCACCCGTCGCGTATTGCAATCGAACCGGAGGGACATTCCTAAGTGACCCCAATAGACAGACAACCGAAGAAGTAATATCACAATAAGAGTCAGGTGTTTTTGGCATGAAGGTGAGAGGGAAGATTTTGATTTTAATTAGGAATGGTAATATATATGACTGAATGACCAGTAGGGTTCATTAACAAAAACATCTTTGTTGTGAATTGTACAGATGGTTTTGGAAATAGGTAAGTGTTGATGACATTGTTTATATGGGGTTTTTAATTTGTCATTTAAGAGGGAGGTTAGAACTGGGTGATTATTATATTTTAAGTGAAGTCGCATTATTAATTTTAAGAGTAATGATTGGGTTCTGATTTCGAATGTTAGAATAGAGGATTCAGCCAGCAGTGCTAAAGAGGGTGAGTGTTTGTAAAGTCCAAGAATGAGTTTGTTAAATTTGTTTTGAATTGTGTTTAAGTGTTTGAATTTGTTGTCAAATATACCACATAGGAATTCAGAGCCATATTTAATTTTGGAACTTATTAAGTTTAGGTAAAACTGTAGTAAATTATGTTGGGAGGTACCCCAATTTGTTCCAATTAGACATTTGGTGAAGTTCAATAATTTTGCAGATTTGAGTTTTGCATATTGGATAAATGGGGTCCATGATAGGTTATGGTCTATTGTGATGCCTAGATAAGAGCGTGTTTTTTAATGGGAATATTTTCATTATTGATATTTATTTTAATGTTTGAAAAGTCTTTTTTTTTCTTTGTGTTAAGAAAGGGATTAAAAAAGTTTTACTTAAATTGATTTATAGATGCCAGTTATTAAGATAGTCTTTAATTTTGATTAAATTTTATTGTAGTTGAGAGCAGATTTGTTTGATGTTTTTCCTGAAGACCAAATTATAATATCGTGTGCATATGAAGCAAAAGAAATTCCAGGGTCAAGTATTGTAGGAAGGTCATAAATGTATAAGTTGAGAAGTATAGGGGAAAGGATAGAGCCTTGTTGAAGTCCATTTAGGATTTTGAAGGGGTCAGAATAGTATTTGTGGAATTTTGTTCGGAATGTCTTAGAAGCAAGGGTGTTTGAGAGGAAGCTAAAAAGTTTTCCATTTATACCAATTTTTTTAAGTTTATAGAGTGTGTTAGCTGAGCTCTTCCTGCTGTGACATCATGGAGCCCTCTCAGCAACACTCGACCTTGGTAAAACATAGCCTTATGGCGCCACCTTATATATACTCACCTTGCTTGACCAACAGATGCTGCTGCTTAGGTAACATGATGCAAGGTATCATTACATTCCACCAAACCATATGGCGGCTGAGCAATCACTGCAAGTCTCCATTATGACTTGCATTTTCTGTATAGCTTTCATTTGATGAACAACTTCTTAAAATTGTAAGCTGATAGCTTTGAGGATCTGTTATTAATGAATCAAAAGTTTGCTTTTGCCAGAAACATGAAACAGCTGTTATGATATATACTGTCTGTCACTGCCAAAGTAGAAATATATCGCAATTGATAGAGTAAAAAATTGTATTTGCTTTAGACTTATCCAAATCAATCAAGTGATTATGACAATGGTCAAATTAAGCAATACGTAAGAAATACCCTGTGCACATACCTGCTTCATACCCTGTGCACGTGGCCCCGTATGCGGGAGAGCCATACCCTGTGCACGTTAAAGAACACGCTGGATGGCCTTGACGGGAGGCTACCATCTGTCTCCCAACAGCTGTTCCAGTGGGTCCCCTCCCCCAACCTTCTCTGAGCCTTCGGGATCCATGTGACTGGCCATTTAGCCCATGGTGTGCAAAAAAGTGCCGCTCAGAGGTAAAACAACCCAAACAACAACAATCTTCTAAATGGTAAGATCTAGAACCGCCAAACGCAGTAGCCTACGTTCTGGAATAGTAACTATATCAATGTAAGGGGATTTAGACACCCAAATACTTCCTTCCCTAAAACATTACCCACCTCTTTAAATAATGGTAAGAATGAAGTTCGCTCTAATTTCAACCTAGCCTTCCTCCACAAAAAATACCCTTCTACATAAAACAGAGAATTTACCCTAAAGTGTACGAGCTGTGATCACCGAATTTGATTACTTAAATCAAAAGATTTCATTTTCCTTACCCCTCCTTATGGTAATTGGGATAATCATTGCAGGCGGTATAAATCTCTTGACTATGAATCCTACTACCCGAATTTCTAGCACGAATAGATAGTTTGCAATATTCATTTAAAGTTTTCGCATTTTACAACTTCCGCAGTTAGATGGCATTTTAATATATGATAATCTGTGTATTTGTTATTCGCAAACGTACTGGTTAGAAAGTTGACAGCTAATGTAGTAACGGAAAAGAAATATTTTTCAAATGACTAAAACGTGTTATAATAAAGTAATATTTGGTTCTCAGGGTCAAACCTGTTCATTGCGACGATGGAGAGCGCGATCTATCCTGTGTATGGTCGTAGATTCTTTCTAACGTTTTTCTCCACTCGATTTTTATATTTTATTGTTCAGAATTAAATAACCTTACTTTTTATCAAAAATAAGGTTTTTAGTCCAAAATAAGGTTTTCAAGTTATTTTTTAAAAAAGAAAGTACCAAGTTCTGTACTCTCTAGGAACGTACAGCACCTACCAGTACGAAAGTAGCTAAGAGGGTAAAATCTGGTAAGAACGCCGACGGTCGAAGATAATGCTCGTTTGTAACTGTAACCGTGTAGGCATGTAATACTTCGCCATAAACGTAGATATCAACTGATATTCGAAATGTGATATTTTTATTCACTTTTACCGAGTATTAAAATGCGCTAGCTTTAATACGAGCTTTTAACAAATCATGCAACTGTTTTTGGGGTTATAATGTATTAATTAGAATATCTTCAATATGCGTGTGAATAGGCAAAATAATGGTCAGAGTTGTGAAGATGGAGCTGCCGTACGTTCACGCAAAAAGAGTACTAGAATGACACTTTCTGAAGGTAAAAAAAAAACTGAATTACTGGCTTTAACCTTTTAGTGCTAATAGTAAAATAACTTTAAACCCCTATTTTTGTTGTGCAAAGATTTATAATGTAACAGTGTATTTATCGTAAGAAAATTGACCCGCCTAAAAATATGTCGCGTTTGATAAATAACAGAAGCATTGACTGATTAAACTATCGGATAAAAATGTGTGTAAATATTTTACAGGCTTTTTTTTTTGTAGTATAATCACAGATATTATAGCTTCGCACCTAACAGTGGCGGACAACTAACCTAAGTGCGAGTTTTGCGACACCATTGTAACCATTAAATATATTTTAACTCGTCCAGCTTTTAGACTTGAACGTAGACTATTTTAACTTTTACGATTTTACATCTGAGCCACTTACACTTGAACATCTTTTATCTGATAACTCGATATTAATCCATTTCTGACATTTTATGTTTTAATGGTTATTTTACTCATATTGAATGTTTTTACCTCATAGATCATTTAGATTTCTTGCTGTTTACTGTATGGTTCCCATACACCCATTGTTGTTCCTGTATTTTACCTTTGTTGTTATAATGATTACACATTTTGTATTGTGATGTATTTGAATTTTAACTTTGGTTGTGGGTTGCATGACTTCTATGTTTTTTACTTTTATTGTTTTATAATTCTTTGGTGCATTATGGCCTATGTTTCTGATGCAGCATAAAACCCTAAACAACCAACCAATCATCTAACAGCAAATGGTGTTAAGAAAAAGATTGTATTCGAAATTGTTTGATATGAAAGCTGTAGAACTGAAATTTATGGATTTCAGTCACCTTATTTTTTTTCCAGCAGCATAATAGTTTGTTGTATTTTGACAGAATGACTGACTTCTGGACTCCTAATAATTACTGATGGCAGTGACATAAAAAAACTTTTTATCAGAATCATATGAAAACCACCTGTCCAATCCATTACAAAAAAAAAGCAAAATTACTGCCTAAATATTTATGATCAGAAGGTAATTCAACTAATTTTAACTGCATGAGATCTGAGAGACCGTAAAGAAGCAATGGTGTAAAACTACTTTTGTTCATGAAACAATTTCCTGCCAACAGTATTGTTATGCAACACCATTGGCAACTAATGAACATTGATTTTTGGGACTTTGTCATCCTCTTATACATAAAATAAAATAAATAACACCTCGAGATGCAGTTCTTAAAATAATTGCTTTTCCTGTGAGACCCAATGTGTGTGTGTGTTTAGGTTAGTATTGGCAAAAGTACACAAGTGACAAAATGGTACAGGCCAACTACCATTTTTTTTTGACATAACACTTTTCAACTCATTCCTACAGCGACCATTTTTCTTCAAAATAAAAATAGTACATTAGCTGAAAAATATATTTTCTGGTAATTTTTTCCTTAATACTTTATGTTAGTCATTTTTTTGCCATGGTACTATTTATTTTATGCTACATTTAGCAAGTCACCCTCAAATAGTGTTAGAATCCTAAACAGCTCTAAAATGAAGCATATGAGGTGTATATATTTATTTTATTTAAAATAAAAAAATATTCAACATAAAAAAATTGAAAAACATATCAATAAAATAACTTTTAATGCAATTTTTTTTTCAATTTCAATTTATTCAATTTTGCATTTCGTGCGATTTACATTTTATACATTTTATGCAATATGAGTTTACACAACAAAAAATTAATTTGTTTCAGTTGTAAAAATTTTATAATACAATTCTTTTATATGTTTAATTATACATTTGTTGCCGAGTGATTAGCGCACTTGGCTACTGATCTAAGGGACCTGGGTTTGAGCCCCAGGTAAGGCATGGATGTATGTGTCGTTTTTCTGCTGAGGTCCTACCATCCTCTCAGACTTTCTACTCTGGCATATAAACTGACAGGTTCCTGTTAGTCCTCTGTGGCAAGCAGCTGCTTGAGGGGGTATTTATTTTAAGTAATGAAATAAATCATATTCTTAAACATTTATTTATTATTACAAGTAATAATTGGAATATCAACTATCCACAAGAGTATCAAACTCACCTGTGGAAATGTAATTTTATGAAAATATAAATTAATTAAAATTTATTTATTTCTAAATGAGAATTAAATTTTACAACAGCAAATATACAATAATTTAATCATTTTTCTTAAAGATTAAGTGGTTTAATATGGCTGTAATGTGATCCTCCCCATGGTAGTAGTAATCCATATTTCAAATATATGATTTAATCCATGAATTATATATATATAAATTTTAAAAGTGTAATGTTAATGAAATTTATAATAAAATATAAATTAAGTATAATTGCTTTACTTTTTTTTATTAAGTAGTCAATATGGGTTTTCAAGTTAAATGACTGTCAATATACAATCCTAAATATATAATTATCAATACCCTTAATTGGTGGTTTGCATAAATATTCAGAACCCGTGCATTTAATAGAACAATAGAATAATTTAATTTCAAATAATCTGGAATATTACATTTCATTCTGAAATATAAATATTTTGTTTTTTCTACATTTAAAAATAATTTATTTTTTATAAACCACTGTCTAATTATCATTAACCCAGTGTCCAGGCTGAAAAACAGATTTCCATCCAGAGGCAAAGCTATTTTCTCACTACGCTCAGCCCCCAAAAAAACTTTAACTTTAGAACTTTTTTTGCCAAATAACTAATGAAAGGAATTATGGCATGTTGTATACCAAATTAATCAGCATTTAATTCTGGATTTTCTGAAACAAGCATTTAATAAAAAAGACAATATGTTTTATTTTAATAGGACTTCTTTAGAGTCATGTAGTAAAAAAATGCATATGGCAATGCAAATAAAAATTTATTTAAAAAAAACCTAATAGACAGAAATGATTACAATGCACATAAATAGAATGGCTATATATTTCTGAATAACAAAAAAGTTTTTTTTTTTGGTTTTAAATATTTCTCTCGTTTTGTAATTTTTTTTTCTCTGTACTTTGAGAAAATTCCAGGCTTTTAGCCAATTGTGCTGAGTCAGATAAACAAGTCAACTTTAGAATATTTTTAAAAAATAACCAATCAACAGAAATAGGTCATATTATGTATGAAATTAAACAGAATTTAATTCCAAATTTTATAAAAATAAACAGTATAAATAAATTTTGAAGCATATTGATTTTAGTAAGACTTTTTCAATGTGATGTGGTGAAAAAAAAGATCGCACTATACAATTAAGGCTTCACTTTGGAAAACCTGATGAATAAAAATAGTTAAATTATATTAATAGATAGATTCTGAAAAAAATTCATTGCCGCCACGGCGGGAATCGAACCCGCATCTCTCCAGATTCATGCCAGAGCGCGCTAACCATTGCACCACACGTCGGACAACGAATATTTTCAGAATATGAAAATATTCGTTGTCCAACGCGTGGTGCAATGGTTAGCGCGCTCTGGCATGAATCTGGAGAGATGCGGATTCGATTCCCGCCGTGGCAGCAATGAATTTTTTTCAGAATCTATTAATTAATGTTCTTAACAGGGAATACTGTGCATTCACTTTGGATTGATTTTAGTTAAATTATATATTTGTCAAAAGGAAATTTCCTCCCGAATAATATAATATTCAACTTGAAATATGATTTTCATTTCTATTAATGATTCTTTTCAGTGTCATATATTTTAAACACAGCCAGTGTTATACAATGTGACTTGGCCTTCTCACATTCACGGGATTTTCTGAACTGGCTATGAAATAGTAAAAAACTTTCTTGGCTGCTTTTTTTGCCAAAAATTATGAATTTTTTCTTTGGGTGTTGAAGTTTGGCGATCTTGGCTAAGTGCAAAAAGGTATGTGGACCAAAGCAGCAGCCCTTCCCGAAATTGCCCTCTCACATGACTGCCGATTTCCTTAGCAAGGGAGTCTATTTTGCTTCTGTATCCAAGACATTTTCAGAAAATGGTACAAGCTCAAAGTTTTTTTCCTAAAAAAAAAACAAGAAATATTAAAAATTACATATAACCTAATGGGTTGTTAAATAAAATATCCGCAACAGCTTTTAAGCTGGCCTCCGATCTAGCATAACTTGGAAAGATCAATAAATCAGCCAATTGAAAGATCGCTAACTAATGGAAGTAAATCTACAGAAATGAATTTGCTTCCATATCCAAGACCTCATTTATTTTCAGAAAATGATACTAGATCAAAGTTTTACTGGAAAAGTAATGAATAATAAAATAAAAGTTGACATATAGCCTAAGCAATGTTAAAATATCCACAGCAACAAGTTGTAGGCTGGCCATACGATATAACTTAACTATGAAAAAATCAATACTTATGGATATGCTAAAAGATTGCTAATTTCCGAAAATGAATCTACTGAAACTAAAACTAACTAAGGTTTAAATGAAAAAAATACTAACTTTATGAAGAGTATCCAATATGCTGCAAACACTTATAGCACACGGAACGGAGATAGCATATGTCAGCCATCTGTGTCTTGTTTGACTCAGTGAAGCATAACTAATTAAATGCAGGTGCAACCATAATTTTTAAGAAGGATGTGTTTACTTTCAGTTTCGATTTGAAGGATGCTGGGAAAAATGATAAAAATAACTTGGGAATACTGAAATAGATTTATGAAGAAAAGAGTGTGAAATGGGAAAAAAATAAATGGTGGTACATATTTTGTAACTACTTCCAAAATCTATTGTTTTTAAAAATAGCAGTTTTTTTGTTATTTTTAGGAGATTTTCGAAAATTTAAGGAAAAATTTGTTGATAATAGTTCAAATCAAACTTGTGAGGTTAAATAAGAAGGTTGCTTCAACAAATAGGAATGTTAACAAGCAAATCAGCAATACCATTTAGTGCTTCTAAGAAATGGCAATCAGATGGTTTTATAAAATTATTTATATTGTAGTTTAATAAAGTATGCATTAAATTAAAAAACAAAATATTATTTTTGAAGCCTGAATCATATAATAATAATAATGTTTATTTACTATATGTAACATATACACTTAATAATAAATAAATAATGCTTATACAAAATAATGAGTTAAAATAAAATCCACAATTCAGTATGAACAATTGAACAAAATATAAAACTGATATAAATAAACCCATGTAATGTAAAATATTTATTGTGAAATGAAATGCAATAAAATAGAAGACATATAAGAACAACCAAATGAGCTTTATGTTCTTACAATTTGTCATATTTAATTATTAGTTTTTAACGATACATTTTTATAATACAGAATTGAAGGTTTGAGAGTGGAAAAATTAATAATTTTAGATTTATTCATTAATGACATGAAATAAGGAAAGTCACTTAACAATGAAATAAAGACTCAATATTGTTAATGTGTAATAATCTTTGTCTAATTTTTATTTTAAATATATTTTCATTTTTTCTTCCCTTATATTTTTCGGTAATTTATTAAAATTTTGTGCAGCTGGAATCATGAAATGTTTATGGATAATTTCTTTTCTTTTAAAAGATACATAATAAAGTTCTCTATTTCTAAGATTTATTTTTGTATGTTGTAATTTTAAGAAATCTGGGTTTTTAAACACAAACATAAGGATTTTATAAATATATAATTGTCTTAAATTCGAAATTTTATTTTCAATAATCATATTTTTTAAATTCGTAATGTTGTTATTCATAATAACCTTCAGAATTCTGCTTTGTAATGTTATTAATTTATTTAAAGAATTAAAATATGTTCGCAACTGATTAAACAGTATTCTAAAGTAGATTGAATCCATGAATAATAAAGAATTATTAGAAAGGAAGTACCTACAATTTTCTTTAGATGATATGTTCTAATTAGGAAATATCTTAAAATATATATTTGTATGACTATTCCACTTCAAATTATTATCAATAGTAATCCCCAAATATTTGTATGTTTTAATTTGTTTAATGTCTGCACAAATACATAAATATATATTTTAAATATTAAATAATAAATATATGTAAATAAATTTTTATAAGATATATATGTATAAAAAATTACAATGGGAATTTTTGTTTTTAAAAATCGATATTTTTTTTTGTACTAAAAACATACATATGTCCTTGGCCCATTTATTCAGATTCTTCAGACGTATAAGACAACGTGGAACTGGAAGGGTTAAATCTTCATTTATGTCAATTATTAAAATGTCTTTACTTTTAGATGCACTGTATTTTTCCGTGTATGAGATGAACCCTACTTTTGCGAACCCAAAATTAAGAAATCAATATTTTAAACATAAAACAGAACACATTTGATATTTTTTTGAATTTTCAAAGTATATTTAGTAATTAGGTAATATTTTTAAGAATCAGCCATTAATGATGTCAATTGACAGAGTTAACAAAGGCTAGTGATTGGCAAAAGCCTGTTTGCGGAGATAAGGTATCGACAGTTTTGCCACTGCAACTGCGTCTCTCAACCGGTTTCCCCCATGTATAAGATGACCCCCAATTTTTGGTCTAAAAATTTTAGAAAAAAGTATCATCTTATACATGGAAAAATGCAGTATATGCCAAAGCCATATCATCAGCAAATGTAATTATTTTGCTTTTATATTCAAATCGCAAAGATCATTTCTAAACACATTAAATAAAAGTGGACCTAATACTAAACTTTGAGGTACACCACATTTTAATTTCTTTGCTGTAATAATCTCTGTTTATTAAATAAGTTTGTAACCATTTTAATATATTATCTCTAATTCCAGCATTTTCATGTTTAGATAGTATTAAATTATGTGATATTGAATCAAATGCTTTTTTATATCTAAAAATATTATGACAGTAGTTATTATTGATAGCACTGTAAAAATTATGTTAGTATAGCATCTTCAGTTCCTATTCTAAAACCAAATTGATTTTTAGAAAAGTTATTTTTTTTAAATTAAAAATTTTATTTTTAATAATTTTTTCAAAGATTCTTGAAAATATTGATAATAAAGATATTGGTCTATAATTGCCTATATCGGAATGTATACCTCCTTTATAAATAGGTTTAACAGTTGAATTTTTAAATATATTAGGAAAACAACCTGTGTGTAATGGCAAATTAAAAAGATGACATAGTATCCTTACAATTTCAAAATTTATTTCTTTTATAACTTTTGTGGAGATATCATTATCTTTATTTGATTTCTTTAATCTTAAATTTTTAATTATAGTACTAATTTCTCCTTCTGTTATATAATCAATGAAAGTTGAGTTTAACAATGTATGTAACTGATCATCTATATCATTATTATAATTAGGAATATCTCTTATTAAGTCTTATTTCGGTAAAGTATTTACTAAATATTAAATATATATGCCAATTGCATCAGATTTTGGTTAAGAAAAAAGAACATTGTCAATTTTTATTTCCTTAGGGAATGTTGAAGTTTTTTGATGTTTACCAGTTAATTCATTTATAATATTCCAGTACTGTTTTATATTACTAGTGTTGTTTAAAAATTTTTTATATAGTAATCTGTTCTTGCTTCTCTAATTAATTTTAATAATAAATTTCAATGTTTATTAAAATTATTTTTTAATTTAATATTAAAAGTTTTTTTTAATAAATTATGCAATTTGTTTTGTTTTTCAATGGAATTTATAAGTGCATTAGTTATCCATGGTTTTAATTTTTTAGTCTTATTTTGTATTTTTATAATATATTTAGATATTTCAGTTAGTTTATTTAATTGTTCTAAGAATAATTTAAATGATATATTATTGTCCTTTTCTATCTTAACATCATTCCAACTTTTATTTTCTAATAATTCTTTTAATTTTATTATGTCCATGTTATATGTATTTTGAAATCATTTAACACTTTTAGTTATGTCAGATTTAAAATTTATGGCAATAAAATAATGAGTGATATTTATATCAGTTGTTAAATTATTTATTACTGAATTTCTTAAATGTACATGGTCAAGACAGCTTTTTGAATCATTTCTGGTAATTTCCTTATGACTTCTATCAGTACATTGTTAATGTGTAAAGAATCTAATTTATTTTCTAATTCATTAACCCTTTGCACTCAAGAGGCAACCCTCAGTGGCAACTTGGTTTCATGCAGCAATTCAAATGGCGACTGAGAGGTGACAGTAACTGGTTTATAAACAGATATCATTCCTCTTTACATTTTAGATGTGTAAATCTATTGTGTATGTGCACTTCATAGTACAGCATTGTGGTTAATTAAAATTATTATTTTAACTCTTTAATGGCCAAGATTTGAAACGGACTAGTCCAAATAGTGCTATTTTTTTTTTACTTTAGTACCTTCTACCCTTTTCTAAGATTCTTGGGTGTTAAAGGGTTTAAAATTAGTCTGTTTTTACCCACATAACCACAATCTCCATAAGATATCTAAGATGACCAGTAGATATCCATGGGTCATCTTAGATATGAATATTTTGTGGGGATTGTGTGGGTCGTGGTTATAAAAATGGAGCCAAATGATGAAATTAGTAGCAGTGAAGATGAGTTTGATTTTACTTTCTTTATGTATGATTTATTTTTACGTTGTAACAAATTTCATCAACTTTTTAGCAAACAACCTTCGAGTTGCTACTTCCCTATAGTGAAAAAACCTTCGAGTGCAAAGGGTTAATAAAGTTTTGTTTTGTATAAGAATGCAATCTATAGAATGTGATTAAAACAAACAATATGCTATTCAGTTTAAATGTAATTTTGACCATATTTGCTGTAGTAAAGGCATTAGTATATCCATAAATAGTTATATATTGTTTAACGAAAATAATTACACCACCAGATCTCTTATCATTTTGACATTTATGGTATGCTTTGTAATTAGGTATGGTATCTAAGGGACCTGGGTTCGAGCCCTGGGTAAGGCATGGTTGTGTGTGTTGTTTCTGCTGAGGTCCTGCCATCCTCACAGACCTACTATGGCATATAAACTGACAGGCTCCTGTCAGACCTCTGTGGCAAGCAGCTGCTTGAGGGGGTATTTATTTATTTTTTTATTATTATATAAATGCAGTTCATTATCACCAATCCAGATATCTATTCAAATTATTATTTCAGGGAAAAAATAATTAAATTTAAAAATGACAAAAAATGATCAAAAATTTTCCTCATACTTCCTATGTTACCTACAATTAAATTAATACCATTATCCCATTTGTATAATTTCTTATAATAAATTTCATTACAATCTATTGCTTTGACTGCATATTCTTTATGTTGAGTGGCAACATTGAAGTCAGACTCTCCTTTAACACAATCATTCATTTGACTCTCTTTATTAGTCATTATACTCTACTCTTTATTCGCATAGTAGACTGAAGTCATCAAAAGTTTTAATTCTAAATACTTTTGAAGTTTCTGTTTTTCTAATATAAATTTTAGAGTCTTTGATTCAAACAAATCTGTAATCTTTTTCTTGTTTCAACTTTTTCAATTCATAGAGTAATGTCTTGTTTTCCTGGGTTAGATGTTCATTTATAAATATTTTATTGTCTGAAAGACATTTATTTATTTGTTTAGCATTTAATCCCCTATTTAATTTCCATTGTTTTATTCAAATTTCTTTCATTTTTCTTGATGCGAATTGGATTTATGTTTTTGCCTATTTGTAGCGTTGTTTTATTTTCTATATTGATTATGTTTTTGTTTATTTCTAGTAGGTGCTGTTTGTATATTAACATCATTGGTATCTATTTTTAATACATGTGCAATATTGGATAAAATTTTATTGACATTTTCATTAGATGTTTCTGGAACACCTATAATCTCCAAATTAGTGTTCCTACTATATTGTTCAAGGTAATTGATTCTCCAGTTTAATTCTTTCACTTTTTTAGCATTTTATTTTCATCAGTAAGTAATTTGTTTTGCAGTTGAATGTTTTTTATTTCTTTAGTTAATTCAGTCATAATTTTTAAATAATCATCCAATTTATCTTAAAAATATATGGTACATTTTTTATATTCTGCTAACTCCTTCAGTAGGCCATTTTTCGATTTGTCATTAATTTCAGTCATATACTTTCTTAGCTTTCATTTTTTTCATTAATATTCTCATCAATATGAGTTATCACACTTGAAGATCATTCTGTAGTGTCAGGTTTATTTACAGTTGAAATCCTATCTTCATAGTCATTATCATTAAGATTTCCTTTCTTACCTTTTCCTATCATATCCTGTTTGCATTTATGGCATTTCCACCTACCCTTATAGTCAGATTTCAATTTTTTGAAATTTTTTTCTGTAAGTCCGATACAGTAAAAGTGAAGCCTTGATGCATCTATAAATTCACAATTGCATTCAACACAAGTTTTTTCCATTATATATTTACAGTAGTGTGTAATTACCTTAAATGTTACAGCAATAATACTATCTTAGAAAATACAAGGCTCTTTTTATGATTTAAGAAAATTCATAGATAATGATAACAATGTAGTATTTGAACTTGAATATCACACACATGAAATTTCAATGGTTCGAAGTACATGAACATGCATCACTTGAAGAAAGTGGGTAGAACACATTTGTAGAACACCACTGCACATTTTGATATAAGGCGTAGCAAAGTTCAGAAAAAAAAAAATCACCATTTTGAAATAATTATTTTTAATGCTATTCAATTAATGAATTATATTCAAAATATATTTATAATTCAATCGATTTAAAAAATCAGTTTAAAATCTATTCATAATAAGACAAAAATACTCGAACATTCAGACAAGAAAAGAACTCCAGCTGAACACACTCATTAGTGCCACCTTTTTTGAAGACCCATAAAGAAGTGGAGAATGTTATACTGAAATGGAAATGCAGTCTCTTGCTCCCCCACTCCCATTTACTTTTTCCTGCTCGATTGCATCACTGTCCTCCTCCTCTTTTTTTTCCCCAGATTTGACCTTCTGTGCAAATAATTTTTGCCATAATTTTCATGATTTATCAAAGCTGGAGGGTGGGGGGTGGCTCAGTCGGTAGCGCGCCAGGCTTGTAATCTGTAGTTCCCAGGTTCGAGTCCCAGCTGGGTCAGCGTTTAGATTTATCTCCGCAAAAATTCCCCGCCTTGCCCACGGTCAGTAGGGGACACCGCTGGGCTTGGAAAGGCCGCCGTCCGTCGGATGGGACATTAAGCCGTGGCCCCGTGTGCGGGAGAGCCATACCCTGTGCACGTTAAAGAACACGCTGGATGGCCTTGACGGGAGGCTACCATCTGTCTCCCAACAGCTGTTCCAGCGGGTCCCCTCCCCCAAACCTTCTCTGAGCCTTTGGGGTCCATGTCACCTGGCCATTTAGCCCATGGTGTGCAAAAAAGTGCCGCTCAGAGGTAAAACAACAACCCAACCTTATCAAAGCTGGAATTAGATGTGAAAATGGGCATAAAATACACTGCAGGAAAAAAAAATTGCAACACTTGGAAAGATTAATTCCATTTTATTGAAATGCAGGCAGCTGTTAGCGTACATTGAGATATGCAAATGATTACATTATCAAATAAAATTATGGAAAATTACCACTTTACCTACCTGGTAAAGTAGTATAATTAATATGATGTTGAACTGCACCATGCAGCAATTCATTCATGAACATTATGGGGAAGACTATCATACAGCTCTATAATGTCCTCCTGAGGGATAGAACGCCAAATAGTGCAAAATTGCTGTTCCATTTCAGTGACAGTGGTTGGCACACCTCTTCAGTGTTGTTGGAGCTGTTGGCCCATCATGTCCCAGACGTGTTCAGTAGGTGAAAGGTCGGCGAGCATGCTGGCCATGGTAGTACCTGAATGTTTTCCTCATGCAGATACTGCAGACTATTGTGGGCTGTATGGGGATGGCGTTATCTTGCTGGTAAAAGGTCCTGGTCCTGTGCTGCTGAACAAATGGGACAGCCATTGGCTACAAAATGTTAGTAGCATATCATTGGACAGTTAGAGATCCTCTTATGATGACTAGTTCTGACCGAGATGTCTGACTAATGGTACCCCACCCCAAGACACCAGGTTCTGGAGTTACGTGACTGTTGTATTCACTGGATGGCATTTCTTTCCCCTGGATGATGGCAAATATATTGTCTACTGTCGTGCTGAAAAAGACAAAAACGAGATTCGTCACTGAACACCATTGTACTTCACTCTTGTTCATTCCAGTTCTGTCTGAGGCGACACCACTGAAGACGTGCTTGCATGTGGGCAGATGTGAGGGGCTAATGCAGCGCCAGATGATAGGCTCACAATGAAAACTGTAAAAGACTTGTTTATAATAAATATTGATATAAACTCAGATAAACTTGACGGTTTAACATCCAATAATATATAGGCACTTTGACGTCAATTTGAATTTTAGAGGAAATATTGTCCGAGCCAGGTGGAATATGAACCCACAACCTCCTGATAACATGTCAGGTGCTCTGGACCACTGAACTACCGGCTGCCGATCAAGATCTCCTCTAATTAACACTATGAACATTCCCTTTATGTCACATATAGGTGTTATTTTAGGCAATTTTTAGCCCTGGCAGCTTTTTATTTGCCAATAGATGGAAAGCATGTTTTACAAGTATGATAATAAATAGTGAGATAAACTCAGATAAACTCAACGGTTCAACATCCAGTAATAAATAGGCACTTTGATGTCAATTTCAATTTTAGAGGAAAAATTGTCTGAGCTGGGTGGGATACGAACCCACAACCTCCCGATAACATGGGAGGGGGGGGGTCTCAGTCGGTAGCACGCCAGGCTCGTAATCTGTAGTTCCCAGTTTCGAGTCCCAGCTGGGTCAGTGTTGAGATTTATCTCTGCAAAATTCCCTGCCCTGCCCACCCCTGTGCCAGTAGGGGACACCGATGGGCTTGGAAAGGCCACCGTCTGTCGGATGGGACGTTAAGCCGCAGCCCCGTGTGCGGGAGAGAGCCATACCCTGTGCATGTTCAAGAACACGATGGATGGCCTTGATGGGAGGCTACCATCTGTCTCCCAACAGCTGTTCCAGTGGGTCCCCTCCCCAAACTTCTCTGAGCCTTCGGGGGTCCTTGTGACCTGGCCATTTAGCCCATGGTGTGCAAAAAAGTGCCGCTCAGAGGTAAACCCAACCTGATAACATGTCAGGTGCTCTGGACCACTGAGCTACCGGCACCGATCAAGATCTCCTCTAATTAACGCTATGAACATTCCCTTTATGTCACATATAGGCGTTATTTTAGGCAATTTTTAGCCCTGGCAGCTTTTTATTTGCCAATAGATGGAAAGCATGTTTTACAAGTATGATAATAAATAGTGAGATAAACTCAGATAAACTTGATGGTTCAACATCCAGTAATAAATAGACACTTTGACATCGATTTCAATAAAAAGCCACTAGGGCTAAAAATTGCCTAAAATAACGCCTATATGTGACATAAAGGGAATGTTCATAGCGTAGTTAGAGATCTTGATCGGCAGCTGGTAGCTCAGTGGTCCAGAACACCTGACATGTTATCAGGAGGTCGTGGGTTCATATCCCACCTGGCTCAGACAATTTTTCCTCTAAAATTGAAATCAACGTCAAAGTGCCTATTTATTACTGGATGTTGAACCGTCGAGTTTATCTGAGTTTATCTCAATATTTATTATCATTAGCATACTTGTAAGACACGCTTTCCATCTATTGGCAAATAAAAAGCTGCTAGGGCTAAAAATTGCCTAAAATAACGCCTATATGTGACATAAAGGGAATGTTCATAGCGTTAATTAGAGGAGATCTTGATCGGCGGCCAGTAGCTCAGTGGTCCAGAGCACCTGACATTTTATCAGGAGGTCGTGGGTTCGTATCCCACCAGGCTCAGACAATTTTTCTTCTAAACTTGAAATCGACGTCAAAGTGCCTATTTATTATTAGACTTGTTTATTCTCTTCCTGGTAAATATTCGATGTATTACCCTATTGCTAGTCTCTTTGGAGTTGCATTATAGTCGCAAATCTGTCATGCAATGCCATGCATCGCAAATAGCAGTCCTATTGCTCCATGGTCATATGTTGTCTTCTGGATCCTTCTTGAACCCACTGGTGCCATACGTGGATGATGGTGCTGGGATTGCGGTCAACAAGGTTGGCCACATCTCTGTACAACAAACCAGCTTCTCTTAAGACTGATGATTCTTCCACGCTCGAAGTCTGTTAACTGTTGATACAGCCGTCGACGTCTGCTTAAGTACATATTTAGTGGTTTAGAACAATTTCCACAACGTTTTGTCAACCAGGGAGCTTTGGTTGCCTTTATCTGTGTTTGACTGCTCTACACATGTGACGCCTGTCCAATCGTTTCAATTGACCTGCAAACTTAATCATTTCCATGCATTTCCATATACTACCAACTCCCTAAATTTCATCACATTTATGCAACTTCTTGCAAGTGTTGCATTTTTTATTTCCTGTAACGTAACTTAGATAGTGCTCATTTTTTGTGGTCAATTATTAGAATAATTATTTAATAATCTAGTGCAATTAAATAATTCTAAATTATAAATATTGTAGTATGTGTTATTAAGTCCCCAATAACATTAACCATAATAATAAAAAAAAATATGAAAATTTGGAGTAAGACAGAACATTTTTTATTTGATATCAGAAATATTGGACTTTTAAAGGACAGAATAAGAAATATAGGACAAAAATGACTCTGAATTTTTTCATAAATATATAGGATACCATAAAATATGGCACCATCTTTTAAAATATAAGATAAATTGGTAATGTATCCATCCTCCAACTTCCTAGAATCTAATACCAACAGGGACTCTAAAGAAAATAAATTTTTTATTCCCAGAGTAATGATGCATTGCATTTATTTTGAAAACATAATGTTAAATTAAGCTGCCAATTTTAGTTTTGCCCCCTGATAATCTTGAAACCAATTATGCCCACCTAAAATGTCTCTGCTGTAAAAAAAAAGTATTTTTTTCCACATAACAAAATAGAAAAAGTTCAAACTACTTAAAAAACAAACTATGAAGACAAAAACATAAAATTTCCTCAGAGTGAGAACATCGACATTAGCATAATGCAATATTCTTGATCTGCAAAGCTATCATTTAACCCTGAATGTCAGGTTTCTAAAACTGGACTTACTCTGGTAGCCTAGTTGTTTTGAAGTGTTTTCAGAAAATAGAACACACAACTTTAGAACCTCATCCTGAAGTAACTGATGAATGGAAAAAGTCACATTATTTACCAAAAAATGGAGCATATAATTTTGATTAATAAAATAACAAAAATTTGAGAGAGAAAAATTTTTTAATCTTTTTATAAACTATTGCAAAAATTTTACTGTATTTTTCCCATTTTAACTGAAGTAAAATTTTTAAAAGCAACTTTTTTTATTTTTGCTAAACTTGGTTTAGCAAAATGTATATAAATCTTTTATACATTTAATATATATCTTTAATGTAAATAGTCTTAAATGTAATAGTCTTAAAATGTTTAATATCTTTAATGTAAATAGTTCATAATATTTCTATTAATGCTTGAATCTTTCATTTGTTTAATATTTTCCAAAATTTTTAGGGGTGGGGATGGTTCAGTCAGTAGCTCCAGTAGCTAGTAATCTTCAGTTCCCCAGGTTCAGGTCCCAGTTGGGCCAGCTTTTGAGTTTTATCTCCGCAAAACTCCCATCCTGCTCTCGATCAGTAGGGGACACTGATGACTTGGAAAGTCTGCCATCCATCGGTTAGCCTGTGTGCAAGAGAGTCATACCTTGTGCACTCTAAAGTACATGCTGGATGGCCTTGTTGGGAGGCTACTATCTATCTCCTAATAGCTGTCCAGTGGGTTCCTTTCCCTCAACCTACTTTGAGCCCTTGATGTCCTAGTGATCTGGCCGTTTAGCCCATTGTATTTAACCATTCTAAGGTCCCTGATGTACGTAGGTATTGACAGAATCTGAAATGAGAGGCCCAAGACGTCTATGTTAATTTTTAGTACATCAAAAAAAGCTTCGATTACTAACTTACTTATATGTTTTAAAATTACACAATTCATATTTTATTAAACTGTAAATAAACAAGTAAAATAAAATTCCCTCAAGCAGCTGCTTGCCACAGAGGTCTGACAGGAGCCTGCCAATTTAATATATCATAGAAGTCTGTGTGCATGGTGAGACATCAGCAGAAAGACAAAACAAACACCCGTGCCTTAACTGGGGCTTGAACCCAGGTCTTGTTGATCAATAACTAAGCCTGCTAACCATTCAGCCATGATACGGCTACCATATAAATAATTTGTTAAAGCCATCTGATTGCCATTTCTTTGAAGTGCTATATGGTATTGCTGATTTGTTTGTTAACATTATTCTTTGCTGAAGCAACTCCTGTAAATTAATAAAAAAATTGCTTTAAAAAAAAAGATTTTGGAAGAAATTATGAAGCACATACCTCTGTTGTTTTTACTCTTTCACACTCTTCTATGCTCGAAATCTATTTGAATATTCCTAGAAATATTTTTATCATTTATATCATTTATCCCATCATTTTATGCATCTTTCTCACTCTTCAAATCAAAACTATAACAACATAGTCAAAGCTTCTTGAAGACTGGCTGCAATGCACAGCATCATGAGACAGAAGGAAGTTGCAGGTGTTTTAATTGCTCACCCATGTAAAAGTGGGAATTTGAGTTGGGTTGTTTTACCTCTGAGTGGCACTTTTTTGCACATAATGGGCTAAATGGTCAGGTCACAAGGATCCCGAATGCTCAGAGAAGGTTGGGGGAGATGACCCACTGGAGCAGCTATTGGGAGACAGATGGAAGCCTACAGAGACAGATGGTGTCCCATACAATGGATGACTGCCTTTCCAAGTTCATCGGTGTCCCCTACTGATGAAGGGCAAGATGGGGAATTTTGTGGAGATAAATCTCAGTGCTGACCCAACTGGGACTGAAACCTGGGAACTGCAGATTATGAGCCTGGTGCACTACCAACTGAGCCACCCCAGCCCCCCAAGAGTGGAGAGAGCTATCTGCTGATGCTGCATGGCAGGTTGTTTACATCGATGATTTAAGTCCATGTACTTCTTCCCATCAAATTGGATATAAACTCCCTTTGTAAAGTTAGTATTTTATTTCCTTTTTTATAATTAAACCTTATTTTTCATTTCTGTAGATTTACTTTATTTCTCTAAATTATCGATCTATTGGTTGATCGATTATTAACAATTTTTCAGAGTTATGCTATATTGGATGGCTGGCTTACATCTTTTTGCTGTGGATATATTATTTAACATCGCATATGTTATGTTTTTTCGTTTATTATTTCTTCATTTCCCAGTAAAAGAACTTTGATCTTGTATCATTTTCTGAAAATGAATGAGGTCTTAGATACAGAAGCAAAAAGGACTTCTTTGGCATGGAAATTAATCCTCATGTGGGAGGGTTTTTATCCTCCCCCCCCCCCACACTCACTGAGGATCTATTTCAGTTGATTGGTTATTTTAAAAAAATCTAAAATTGACTTGTTTATGACTCACACACTTGTCAAAAGGTCTGGACTTTTTCCAGTATGGTGTGAGAAAAAAATTGCAAAAAGGGAGTAATTTTCTTGTTTCAAGTAAATATATTTTTCTTTTTATTCAGAAATAAATAGGCTTTCTATTCATGTGCTATAATTGCTTCTGTCTATTAGTTTAAAAAAAAAATAAATTCTTATTTGCATTGCCAGATGCATTTTTTATTATATGACTAAAAATGTCCTATTAAAATAAAGCTAGTCTTTTTTTTTTGTCAAATATTTTATTTTCAGAAATTCTTAATGTAACCTTAAATGCTGATTAATTTAGCATTGGCAAAAAAGTGATAAAGTATTTTTTTTTTGGCTGATCAGAGGGGAAAATAGCTAGGTCTCTGGATATAAACCAGTTTTTCAGGCAGGAACTCTGGAAAGATTAAAAGAGTTCCATTCAGAGGCAAAACAACCCAACCCAAATTTTTTAGTCATGCAAATAATGCAAAGGCTTAGATTTTTGGTAGTTGACAAAGTAAAAAAAAAATGAGTAAAAATATTTTAAAGCATTTAAAGTTTAACTGAAACACTTAGGTGAGAATTGATCATTTTAGTATGAAGCTGCATAACTGGTACAAAAAAAATTAATATGATTGGCAATTAAAATTATAAAAATTATATAATGAATAAATATGGTGAAACCTGGACATTTAATTGAACTCAATGGACTCAATATCACATTTTGAAGTCATGATCAAAAAGGGTTATAAAAAGTGAATATTAACAAATGAACAATTAAAAGATAATTTTTTTATTCTCTATCTTTGTTCCTTTTCTTCTTGTTGTTTGTACAGTTGTTTTGTGTTGCTTTTATACCTTTTTACATTTCTACTGTTTTCCACTTTTGGTTGAGGGGATTCATGACTTTTATCTGTTACCTTGTACTTTTCATTATGCCACTTAACAAAATGGGGTGGGGTAGTGGTGGTTCAGTCGGAAGCGCACCAAGCTCGTAATCTGCAGTTCCCAGGTTCGAGTCCCAGCTGGTCAGCATTGAGATTTATCTCTGCAAAACTCCCCGCCCTGCCCATGGTCAGTAGGGGACACCAGTGGGCTTGGAAAGGCCTCTGTCCTGCAGAAGCGATGTTAAGCTGTGGCCCCGTGTGTGGGAGAGCCATACCATGTGTACATTAAAGAACAAGCTGGATGGCCTTGACTGGAGGCTACACTCTGTCTCCCAACAGCCATTCCAGTGGGTCCCTTCCCCCAACCTTCTCTGAGCCTTTGGGGTTCTTGTAACCTGGCCATTTAGCCTATTGTGTGCGAAAAGTGCCACTCAGAGGTAGAAACAACCAACCAACTCAACAAAACAAAATCTTTAAAGTTTTTTTTTATCTAAACGAAACAAGAAATTAATGAAACACTTTGGAGGAAAACTCTAATCCAACACTTCAGTTCAATAAACCTTCTAGAAATCCCTACTGAACAAAGAATCATAAAATGAAGCAAATGCACAGCAGAGATCTTTGCGTCTATTCTCTCTAACCCAACTTTAATTTTAACAGATTCTATTCTTAAGCCTATTTTTTTTTGAAAAAAAAAGTCAAAACTAGGGGAATGGAGTACAGAAAACCTCTTCTTTGTTATAATTGGCTAAAAAAAATTTGGTTTTGTCCTCAGTAAAATTTGAATTCACATTTCCCAGAAATGTGCCAGTTTACACCATCAGCAGCTAGCCTTTTTTTTTTTCAGCAGTGTGACATAGAGATTCCTGAATATTTTTTGTTGATTTGCCCCTGGCACCATCTATGTTGGTAATTGAGCAACCAAATGCATGAGTGTGATTGACAAATATTATTTCCAATCATATGAAGCAACTTGGTTGCCCAGTTCCTGACATAAATGACACCAGGAGTGAAGAAACAAAAAATATGTGGAAATGTCTATATGTTTTTGCTGAAAAAAATGGTTAAACACTGATGGTGTAGTGGTTATCATACCTGGCATGTTTTTGGGAGATGGGTTCAAATCCCACTCAGGGGAAAAGAAAATTTTTTTCAGACAATTATTTCAAGTGTTTCTTGTCTGCAGGACATTCTTCTGTTACTGAACTATTCTCCGCAAAATTCCCCGCCCTGCCCACGGTCAGTAGGGGACACCGATGGGCTTGGAAAGGCCGCCGTCCGTCGGATGGGACGTTAAGCCGTGGCCCCATGTGCGGGAGAGCCATACCCTGTGCACGTTAAAGAACACACTGGATGGCCTTGACGGGAGGCTACCATCTGTCTCCCAACAGCTGTTCCAGTGGGTCCCCTCCCCCACCTTCTCTGAGCCTTCGGGGTCCATGTGACCTGGCCATTTAGCCCATGGTGTGCAAAAAAGTGCCGCTCAGAGGTAAAACAACCCAACTGAACTATTCTTTGTTATTTTCCATTCCATAAACATTTACATCTATTTTCTCTTATTTAGCATTTTGATATGATAGATTTTCTTTCTTCTCTTTTTTAAAGAAGTATTATCTCTGAAAGAAAGTCAAATTTGAAGAATTGTGTCTTCTGAAAATTTTAATATATAATAGCTCTAAATGAAAATTTTATATTTTTAATCAAACCTTAAATTGTATTTTTTGATCATATTCGTTCAGTATTTTTAGAGTTTTGAAAGGAAAAATTGTAATGTTGGTCTTCATGGAAATTTGCCATAAAGTTGGGAGTACACATTGTCGAGAATGTCATTATAGGCTGCGGTGTTCAGAATCCCATTCACTGGAACTAGGGTGCCCAGCCCGAACCATGATAAACAACTCCAGAGCACGATGCCTCCTCCACCAAACTTCACAGTTGGCACAACACAGTCAGAAAGTAGCATTCACCTAGCATCCTCCACACCCAGACTCATCCATCGGACTGTTAGATGGTGAAGTATGATTCATTGTTCCAGAGAACATGGTTCCCTACTTAAGACTCCACTGGCGCTGTGCTTTACACCACTCCAACCGATCTTGGCATTGATCTTGTTGATGTTAGGCTTGTAAACCCATTTCCTACAGCTCACAATGAACGTTATGGTGCTGGCGTTGCTGCCATAGGCATTTTGGAACTTGGTGGTGAGTGTTGCAGTCGAAGACAAGTGATTTTGTTGCACCACTCTCTTCAGAACTTGGCGGTTCCACTCTGTCATTTTGCAAGATACACCAGGTCACGATTGTGCTGTTGTTGCTGCTAGGCATTTCCACTTCACAATAACATCACTTAGTTGATCGGAGGAGCTGCAGCAGGGCCAAAATGTTTTGAACTGACTTGTTGCTAAAGTTGCATCCTATTACCACGCCACATTGAAAGTCACTGAGCTCTGCTGTACGGCCCATTCTCCTGTTCATGCTTGTCTATGAGATTTGCCAGGCCACATGCATCCTTTTTTACCTGTTTGGGCCATGGCTGTGGCATATATGAGCGAATCCACTACTGATAAGGTGTATCTGGATACTTTTGATCAGATTGTGTATATGTGTAATTAAGTCTATTAACCTAAGCTGAGAATACTTTCTAGTTTTTTGAATTTTTGTTTTGAGTTATGCCTTTTTAGTTAACACCCATATTTTTAAATGTAACAATTTTTAGTAGTTGAAAAGTCTTGTGCAGTTTCGTAAATTCTGTATGTTTTTAAGGACTTTTGTTCCATTGAAGTCTACTTTGCTCTGTCGCTATGATATCTTAAGCTTGTTTAGTATGGAATTAATGTATGTATGTTATTTTCCTTTTTGCTTTTTAGCTAGCCGGTTATTGCGTAAGCGCATATCTGCATCCCGACAATTACTTGCTTCTGGTCAAGTGTGGAAAAATACACTTCCTAGCCATGACTGTGATGTTGTTATTACCTTTCCACCATCTGCTACAGAAGAAACCTTACTATGGCTCCTTACTCAGCTAAAGTCTCATGTCCCAGAATTGCTTGTTGAAGTGAGGCATCACAGGCATACAAATGTTTTTGGATTTTATTTAACAACTTCATATGAAAAGTAAATTTTATATTTGTCTTTTTGTGTTAATAAAATTGCTATACACTCATTACCAAATTGTTTAAAAACTTTTAAGTATTCGTAGCTATAACCAGACAAAATTGTCATACAAAACTAGCCAAAGATGTTTTTAGTGTGTTCAGGAGGAGGGGAGGGCAAAATTAAATGCTTGTGAAAAAAATGTTATTCGTAAAAATATTTTTTATTTTCATTTGATAAAGTTTGTAATGAGATGTAATAGAATATTAAACTGACTAAAAGCAAAAGTATATATTGAGATCCATTCTTTATGTTTTAATTTTCTAAGTTAAATCTATCAAATCTGAAATATATATCAAAACTAAGGTATTTGCATAAATAATATCAAATCAGACAAGGTATGATGTTCTATAACCAACTAGTTAATATTTTTCCAGAATCTGAGTTGAAAGTTTTCTTTACGTCTAGGAAAATTGCAGTTTTTTTTTTTTTCATTTTCATTAATGGCATTATTAATGGAAAGGTATTTGTGAACCCAGGAGCAAACTTTCTATTATGCCACCCATCACTGTTTTTTTTTTTGTTAAAAAAGTAAAATAAACCAATTTTGAATATGCTGTTGAATTATAAAGAGATGAAACAAATGCTATTTTATTACTATTTTAATGCATCGTAAATCATAAAGTTTTATTCAGTTCAACATTTGTTGAATAATATAAAAAACAATGACATTGAGCATACAGTACTCACATAAATCTGTCACAGGCATTATGCATATTCACATATAGAATCTTCAGGCAGCCATGGGCTATGGAGGTCGGACCAGATTGCAATTTAGTTCTCCAAACATGTCTGTCCTGAACTACAGCTGCTGCATCAGGCCACTATAGACCAGTTGTAACAAGGTCTTGTTTGACATTGTCTGCCCACCTCATCCAAGGTATCCCCCTGTTTCTGAGGCCTTTAGGTACAATGTTCACAACTCTATTCACTAATCTTTAGTTATGCATATGGGCAACATAGTCTCTCTCTGCATAATATGCTGCTCAACATACTTGCAAAGTTGAACCACCTAATGCCCAAAATACAACATCTAGAATCAAACGCATCAAATTTCCTGTTAGGTTTATAAACGATCCAAGTTTCACTTACCATAACTAACTGTAGAAATAACCAAACTATTATACAGCCAATTTTAGTCTTAGGCATATATGCATATTTCTCCACAGATTCTTAAAATTCCCAGCAGCAATTCCTATTCTTCTGTTTATCTCATGCCACACATCACCAGTATCTGTTACATAGCTCCCAAGATTATTAAACAGAGATTCTTGCTCAGGGTGCAACTATTCAGTCCTGCCTGACCGATTTTCATCACTATAGATTTCTCTATGTTTATCACCAAACCTACTTTACTACCAGTCTCATCAACACCTTTAACAAAAAGGTTCATATCATCAACATTATTTGACAAAAGGGCCGAATCATCAGTGTAATCTAAGATATTTTCAAATCTCTTGACCACTTAAAGCCAAAATCTTCCTCTGGTAGTGAATTCCGCATAACATAATCAGTAACTAAACAGAAAAGGAGACAAAATACACTCTTGTCAAACACCAGAATATAAATGCTACACCAATTACTACAAGCCTTACCAACTCTCAAACATGACTCAGTGTTATTGTAGAGAGCTTCCATTATGCTAACTACCATATCTGATGTATCAAATGATCTCACCATCAACCACATATTATGACGATCAAAGAGTCGAAAGCCTTTTTAAATCTACAGTATAAAGCTAGTAACCACTGATTTCTAAAACTAAACATTTCTAACCCTTCCCATGTCCAGATGATATATATACTTGGACAGAATCCGAAATGAGAGGCTGAGGATGTCTGTACCCATTTTTAATGCAACAAAAAAAATTCATGTAAAAAAAAAATTGCTTCTTTTTTGTTTTTTAGTTTGAAAATTTTTTATGTATTTTATAAAAATACATTATTTAGGCTTGAAAAGTAATGCTTTCTTTTCTCATTTGATGCTTATTTTATTAAACTAGGACATAAGTAATATTTTGAAGCCATATGATCGCCATTTGTTAGACCTGATATACGGTATTACCGATTTATTTGTTAACTTTACTGTATGCCGAAGCATACAGTAAAGCCCCTGATTTAAGCTCACAGGTTTGATTTGAACTATTGTGGATAGATATAAAGTTTCAAAAATCTCCTGAAAATTAATAAAAAAAACTGATATTTTTAAAAGCAGAAGATTTTGGAAGTACCTTCTTTGTTGTTTTATTTTACTTTCTCTTCTGTCCTAAACCTATTTTAATATTTCTAGAATTATTTTTATGATTTATCCCAGCATTCAATGAACCATTCCGACTCTTCAAATCAAAACTATAAATAACAAGTGTTGGCCAGAGCTCATTATTGTAAAATTGCCTACAGTGTCGTGGCAGAGGAGCAGGTGTTGCTACCTCGTTTAATTGCTCACGTGTGCAGTCAAATTACTAAATGGTGAATTTTTGACATTGAGCATAATTCTCACACATCAGATAATGTCATCATGCATCCAGTCAGTATTTCTACTTTTTTATTTAAACTTTCGTTTTCATTTCAGAAAATTTATTTTATTTCTATAAATTACTGATCTTTTAGTTGATTGATTTTTTGAAGTTACGCTACATCAGATATCTGACATATTTGATTTAATATCACATTAGCTTCTATGTTAATTTTTCTTTTGTTATGACTTCATTTTTCAGTAAACTGATTTTGTATCTTTTTTTTTAAAATGAATCAGGTCTTGGATACAGAAGCAAAAGAGACTTACTGGCATGGAAATCAGTCTTCATGTGAGAGGGCAATTTTGGCATGAGTTTTATCCCCATTTCAAAAATTTTGTTTTTTGAAAAAAAATTACAAGTTTTTAAGTTTATATTGAATGGTTTTAAAAGCTTTTTTGTTTTGGAGCACTAACTTTTTGGCACTTGGCCAAGATTCCCAAAATTCAACATCTGAAGAAAAAAATTCACAATGTTTAGTAAAAAAAGTCAGCAAAGAAAGTGTTTTTCCATTATATAAACAGGACAGAAAATCCCTTTAATACACTGGTTTTCATAAATTAAGGAAAACTCAGAAAAATTATGATAAACAAAAAAACTATATGAACGATTTTAATGAACTTTGATAAAAACATGAATTACAATGCTAGTTTCAGAATGGCATAAAATATTTTACACTAGAAAAATTTTTCATCAAAAAATAACACTTACAAGAACTTGTCCTAAAATGAGGTGTCAGAATGCAATGGGCAAAGTTTTTTAATAAGGAGTGTGGCACCTCTTACAGCAATGCAGGCATGACAGCAATGTTCCATGCTGTTTATGATGTTGTGAATCAGCTCAGTAGGGAGTAATGACCATTGTCCCTTTAAAGCAGTAATAAGCTTCCCCTTTGTTGCAGGTGGTGGATTGAGGGCAGCAACACATCTCCCTAGAGAATCTCACACATTCTCAATCGAATTTAGGTCAGGAGATCGAGCTAGCCACTCCATGCACATAATGGTCTCTTCTTGAAGGTATTGTTCCACTAGTCAAGCTCTGTGTGGATGAGCATTATCGTCTTGTAAGAAGAATGTTTCACCTATTGCACCAGCATAAGGACATGCATAAGGGTCCAGGATGTCATCTCTATACATTTGAGCATTGAGGTTCCCACTCGTCAACACATAGAAGTCTGTGCATTCACCTAAGGAAATGCCACCCCAAACACCAGGCTACCTCTTCTATAAACTGTCTCTTTGACGGATGTTACTTGGATGATAGTGGGTACCTTGTTTTCCCCATATCAAACAATGTTGGAATCACTCTGCAAGAAAAATCTGGACTCGTCTGTGAAGAGTACAGACCATTGCTCTTCTGTCCAGTTAATGTGTGTGTGCCCAATTCAACCGCTCTCTTCTGTGATGTGACATGAGGGCTATACAAATTACTGACTTTCTAGCATACTGACCTCCCACCTGAAGCCTTCTATACACAGTAGAAGCTGATGCAACCCTCCCAGTGACTGCTGCAAGAGAGGATTGTAGCTGAGAGGGAGTAGGTTCCCTACTCCTTCGTGCTGTTAATTGCAGATATCAATCTTGTTCAATGGTTGTAACTCTACCCTTCCTCAGCTAAACCTCCGAGATGCAGAATCCATGCTAAGAAATTGATTCCACAGTCTGTGGACCACGGAAGGACTCGCATTCAGCCATTGTGCCATGTCTGACTGACTTTGACTTGCTTCAAGCCAGCCAATAGCTCTCCACCACAGTTCATTTGGAAAATGATGTCTCGAGGTCATTCCTAGAAAATGGCTATTTCGAATTTCTTTACTCACATTTACAACACAAAATAACGATCCACTCCAAAACACCCATTTTTACGCCTCTATCCAATTACGCAAATTGATGCAAACTAGACTATTTTGCATACAATATGCTCACTCGGCATTACTTTATTGATTATATGAACAAGTTTGGTGAAGATTGCACATTTTTTTGGCGAATTATCATGATTTTTCTCATTTTTCCTTAATTTATGGAAACAAGTCTATAATCAATCCAAGTCACCTTGTATAAAACTGACCCATTTTTCAAAATATATCGTACTGAAAAGGATCATTAAAAGAAATAAAAAACATATTTTAGGTAAATATAATATTATTCAAGAATAATTGATTTAACTGTTTTTATTCATCACATTTTCTAATATTAAGACTGAATTGCATAGTTTGATTTATTTTTTCACTCAAAAAATTGTAAAATGTCTTATTAAAATGCTTGTAATTTTATTTCTTATTTTCATAAAATTTGGAGCTAAATTTTGTTTAATTTGCTATGTAATATGACCTATTTCTGTTCATTGGTTATTTTTTTTTAAATACTAAAGTTGATGTCTGACTCAGCACAATTGGTGAAAAGCCTGGATTTTTTTCAGAGTATGGTACCAAGAAAAAATGATAAAAAGCAAGTAATTTTCTTGTTACGAAATTAACTCAATATCAAAATCAAATCTCAGTGATGGATGATTAACTACCTACATATAGCTATCATTCACCAATTACTAATCGATATATCAGGATATTTTTATATATATAGTTTTTTGTTGTTATTATTCAGAAATAAAGTCATACTATTCATATGCATTATAATTATTTTTGTCTATTTGTTTACTTTTTAAAATTTTTATTTCCATTCCAGATGCATTTTTTAACATGTAACTCTAAAAAAAGTCCAATTAAAATAAAACGTCATTTGTTTTTTTAAATATTATATTTTTAAAAAATCCAGAATTAAATGCTGATTAATTTGGTTTATAACGCCTTAATCCTTTCATTAGTTATTTGGCAAAAAAGTTCTGGCTAAAGTAAATTTTTTTTGTGGAACTTAGGGAGAAAATAACTTGGCCTCTGGATGTAAATCAGTTTTTCAGGCAGGACGATGAAAGTGCTAAAGAATCTGTCTAAATCAAAAAACCTGATCTATCTAGTTCCCCTACAACTTCTGAATCCACACTGGTCATCACACCATTGTCCATCAACTAGACTTTTAATTCTATTAAGCACAATCATGCAAAGAACTTAGAACAGAAAGAAGGCTGATACCCCTGTGGTTATCACAAGAACTGTAATAATCTTCTTTGAAAATACGGATAGTTATAGCTCTGGTAAAATCCTTACAGACAACACATTTATCAAAAAGCTATTCAGAATTTCAGTCAGCTTTGTGATAACTAAAACATTAACTCTAAGCATTTCGGTAGTAATTTCATCAACCCTTGGGATTTACATAGTTTAAGTTTAGAAATCGCCAAAATAACTTCAGATTGTGATATAGCACCACCATTAATCCTTCCCTGGTCAAGGACGTCTATAGACGTTTTTTGTAGAACACGTAAAACTCAATTTTTTTTTAAATTGCCGTTTGAAAATTTTTTACATATATCTTTTAAAAACACATAATTCAAGCTTGAAAAATAATATTTTCTTTTCTTACTTGATGCATATTTTATTAAGCTACAATATAAATAATTTGATAAAGCCATCTAATTGCCATATTTTAAAAGTGCTACACGGTATTGCCGATTTGTTTGTTAATGCTACTCTTTATTGAGGCAGTCACCTGATTTAAACAACCACCCTTTCAATAATGACAAAAAGCATGAATTAGCAATGCAGAAATTCACATTAGAGTTTATGTGGCTTGAGGCTGAAGCCAAAGAAAGGTGAGTGCAGTGCGAACATGAACTACAAATGAGGTATCTCAAGCTAGAGACAGCAAAAGCGAGTTGTGTCAGATTTCAGGGTACATGAAGGAAAAGGATCATGAAGAAATGAAGTGTTGAATTTCAGTTTTGCACAGTATGCTAGAATCACTTCCAGTAACTTTCCTCAACATTCCTGTGTATTTTAGGAGGATCAAGAGGGTTTTTGCTAATCAGGGTGTGCATGAAGAGGTTAGGGGATTGGTAGTCCCTATTTTTTGGAAGAAGCTGAATGAGGTTTTAACTTCATTGTCCAACAAGGTTCCTGGTGATTACACTAAGTTTAAAGCATGTAATTTAGTGAAGTGTAAGGTTTCTGCAGTTGAGTACAAGAGAATTGGATGGGGGCAAAGAAGTGTGCACTCAGAACATGGAGCATGTTTTCGGAAAGATTTAAATAAATGTGGAGGAGGTACATTGAGAGCAGAAAAGTGTCCATATTTGAGAAATTGGTTGACCTGCTGGTGGCAGACTGAATTAAATCATAAATACAGAGCATCACTGGCAGATATGTTGCATTGCAGGAGCGTGCTGACTGGTTGTGTCTGAGAGAACTTGTAGACTGCATATTATATCACTTAGCAAGCAGTCAAATTAATGTGTGTCCATGGGATTCAAATAGACAAGAGGCTAGATATATTCCTCCTCCCAAGCTTGAGCAACTGGAGCAGAATAAAGTGTCCATGCAATTTGCGAAGTTAGTGGCTAGCGGTGCACATGGCTGTTTTGAGTCTGGTGCAAACAAGCATCTCTGCAGAGACTTGAGTGGTGTGTAAAAAAGAAACTGCCCAGTGCTGGGATTAATTCAGTGCAAAAATTGTGAATGGAGCTGACTGCTGAGAAGACAGTTAGTGGCTGCCAACCAGCAGGGAAAATATGTATGCTACTACATTACTGGAGCCCATAGGAAGGAGTTTGAGCTGGGAGAGCAGGCTCTAAAAATCAGTTTTCCCTTTGACACCTGATTCCACAAATAAGCATTACGCTAGGTGGACTGGGCCATTTCAGGTCATTGAGCTAGTCTAGGAGTATGGATATAGAGTTTGGTTACCTGATGGAGGGGATTGAACTCTCCATGCCAACAGAATCAGGAAGTTCAGTGCATGGATCTCAAGTACTGGTGTTGTCCTTGACAAGGATCAGGAGTTTGGGGACCTTTATGAGATCCCAAGAAAGGGCAGAGGCAGTGATGTAGGAATATTTGAGATGCATTTACCTCTTTCACATTTTTCCATTTTTAGCATGGGAGAGCCAGTTATTGGCAGGTCAGCAGTGGTAACTCGTGGATCTATTTCCGAAGCATTCGTGAATGTGCTCAGGGTTGCAAAGTGTCAGCCACTGTAATAAAGCGCTTTGCCCTCCGGGAAATCGAAGAGCATATCCCTCTAGAGTGCTGATATCACTTAGGGATGAAGTGGATCAACAGTTGGAGGAATTGTTGATTCAAGGTTTGATTTTGCCCTCCACCAGGGAGTTTGCACACCCCATTGTATGTGTGGCAAAAGAGGACAGTACAGTGTGGTTGTATGCCGATTTTCGTTGCCTCAGTGCTATCACAGTGGCAGACACTCCCCATTTTCAGTCTGACTGAATTACTGTACCAGGTGGGAGGGCCCACAATTTTGACATTAGATAGCCCCGGTTAAGGCATGGATGTTTGTGTCGTTTTTTCTGTGTAAATATTTATTATTTATTTATGCTGAAGGGGGGGGGGGGGTACTGACAGATACCTTTGAGTAGTTGCTGCAAGGGTTACACTGCTTTCTTAACCCATCAATTCAGCACTACCAGTGCTGAGTCTTACCATTTGTTTTAAGCATTGTACCATAGAATTAGTCATTCGAAATGTATCTGATTGTAATTGAAGACTCAACTCTATAAAGCAGTGGTCAGAGCACCTTACATGTTATTAGGAGATCGTTGATTCAGATCCCACTGGCTAATGACAATTCTTCCTCTATATTAATTCAATATATCATCAACTGGTGCAGCATGGGATTTTTGTATTATTTCAACATGAATTTTATTGCTCAATGACAGAGAATTTTAAATTATTTTAAATGAATCCTTACACTTGATTAAAGGTGTATTGGCTTAAAAAATTCCATGCCTCTTGACATTTGATATGGGATGGTCGTGTGCATTATACTGGAAAGTGCCTTCAAGACCAGACACATTTTCAATGACTAACTCCATGGTTCAGTACTTAAAATTATCAATAGGATGATTGTTCAGTCGCAATAGCTCAGTGGTTAGAACACCTGACATGTTATCAGGAGGTCATGGGTTTGAATCCCACCTGGCTAACAGTTTTTTCTCTATATCTATTCAATATATCACCAATAGGTGCATACCTTTGATTTCCTATTAAATTAAAAAATTAATACCTCCTCAAGCAGCTGCTTGCCACAGAGATCTGACAGTAGCCTGTCAGTTTAATATGCCATAGTAGAAGGGATCTGTGAGAATGGCAGGTCCTCAGCAGATTTTTTGCCAATTGCACATGGTGTTCCCAGGTGGCCACCCTCATATAAACACATTAATGAGCTACAATATACTTTGGATGGCAGAATTTCATTTTTGAGCAATTTCAGTTTTATCACAAAAAAAACACCTAGCAATTAACAAATCTATGAAATGAAATGTCTTATAAGTGAGCCAGATTTACACCTCATTTTCCCCTGGCAAAAAAAAAAAAAATGATAGTGTGCATTTATGTATGATTGGTTTTTAAATTTTCCATTGAAAAATTTGAGAATTTTTTACTTTCCTAATCATGAAGAAGGGGAAATAATATGATCGAAATCGATGTGAAAATTTTAATGTTAAGTAATACAGCTTTGTTACTGAATATTGTAAAAAAAAAGATGTTATTAATAATTTACCTAGCATATAATTTATAATATTCAGTATATGGTAATGTTTAAAAATGAAATTATCCATTTTCATAATTTAAACATATTTTATTCTTGTGGTATTTGCTCTGGAAGAGAATAGATGACAGTAAATTAGCAAAGTATTGAGACACATGATATGTGAATGGAAAGCTGTATTCAAAGCTCCATAACTTTGTAATAAACTTCTATAGTAAAATGTCACAGGAAATTAATTGAAAATCTTAAAATTTCCCCAAATCTCCTTTTTGTCACAGGTTATACAGGGTGATTCAGAATTCATCATCAATATTTGGTGGGGAGGTAGGTAATAAGAAACGAAGGAGATTTCACATAGGAAAGCATGGGCGCATATGCCATGTAGTAGGGCAAAATGACCCCAGTTCAATGATGGAAAGAACACATAAGAAGGAAGTGGTAAGGAAAAAACATTTATTATCTTACATGTAACATTTCTTTGCATTGGTTGTACAGACTTACAAGAGGTGCTCGAACTGCCGACCATGTGCTAGAATGCATGACTCACAACGGCGTTGCATGGACAGCCGGACCCTGTGGAAGATGCCTGGCATTTCCCGGATGTTTGAGGCAGCAACTGATATGCGTGCTACAAGATCCATAGCACTATCAACAGGGGTCTCGTACACCATGTTTTTCATATACAAAGAAATCGATTGGAGATAAATCCGGTGAACGTGGTGGCCAAGAAACCGGTCCACCGCGGCCAATCCATTGACCACCAAACTGTCTGCGTAGGTAAGCACGCACAGCATTTGCGAAATGTGCAGGAGCGCCGTCATGCTGGAACCACATTCGCCGGAGACTACCATCAGGAACCTCGTTCAGAAGATCCGGTAACACAGTCTGAAGAAATGTTAGGTACTTGGCACCGTCCAAACGGGATGGTAGTAAATACGGGCCCAACAAACAGTCACCGACAATCCCAGTCCACACATTGACAGCAAAACGTTGTTGCGCAGCTCCAGGTCTTGTACCGTGTGGGTTCTGATGAGCCCACACATGCCAATTGTGTGTGTTGAAGACACCCTCTCGAGTGAACAACGCCTCATCGGTGAAAAGAACATACGTTGGGAAATTGGGATCAACGGCTGTTCTCTGCATGAGCCACTGACAAAAAATAACACGCTTGGGATGGTCGTCTGCTGCCAATAATTGCACTCTTTGCAGATGAAACGGATGTAACCCTTCATCGTGTAATATCCGCCACGCTGTTGCTTGCGAAATTCCAAACTGCCTAGCCATACCTCGTGTGCTAGCACCAGGTTGTTCCTCGATTTCCTGTAGGACAGCTTCCTCTACTGCTACTGTCCATGCCGATCTGCGCCTCCCTCGATTAACATTACTAGCAGCAAACGATCCTGTTTCACGCAGTTGGCGATGAATACGTGAAAACATTTGATGCTGTGGCACACGGCGGTTTGGGAAGCGCGCTGCATACAATTGCCTGGCTCGAAGACATCTTTCTCCTGCCGCACAGTAAGTTACATGCATATCTGCACATTCATTCCACGTATACCAGTTCATGTTACTTCTGCAAATTCACCTTGTCAAATGACAACTGACTGCACGCGTCAAACAGCTGTGCTTCTGTATGAGAGGTGTGTACACACAGCGCCCTCTACACCACCATGCGTTCGTCTGCCCCCATACTTTCCTATGTGAAATCTCTTTCTTTTCTTATTCCCTTCCTCCCCACTAAATATTGATGATGAATTCTGAATCACCCTGTATAGTATTATTTAAAAAAGTTCTGTAAGGAAACAGTTAACAGCAATATTGCTGGTCATAAGAATTTGTCTCTAAAGTTGTAACAGTAACACTAAAATAAAGGTAATTTTAGAAATTTGTGTAAATATTTTTTTTTTAATTTTCATCAGTTTTGAAACAGTGTTTAAGACAAACATAACAGCAATGTCTGCTATATATAAATATTTCAGCTTCAATAATTCTTTAAATATTAAACAAATATTGTTCAAAATCAAGATATGGATAAATTTAATTCAAATTTATAATTTACCTCCTGTAAGCTTTTTGTAAAAAAAAATGTTTTTAAATTATAGAGCTCTAACTGTGGTTTTCCATGTTACATGGAAGTGCACTTAATTGCATCCATATCCTTTAAGAGTTTTATTGGCATTAGAGATAATGCTTTGAACCATGGATATTTGCAGCTAGATTTTTATTCTTTCTAAGAATTGAAAAAGGCATAATTCTGTTGATACTTAAATAAACAAAATGTAACATTTGAATTCAGGGGCCCCTTTTTATTGGTGCCCCTAGGCAAGTCCCTAGCATGCCTATTGGAAATCTGACAAGATTTTAACTATTTATTCATCTGAAATATGTATCTGTGTTAATTACTACAGCAATCATTGTTCATAGTTCATCAATGGTTTGTGGGGTGGGGAGACGTACACTTGATCTTTGATGTAGTTCCACAGAAAAAACTATGCTGAAGTTAATATGGTATAAAATATATGTCACTTAAAACATATTTCAAATTGGGATATATATTAAATTTATATGTATATATATATATAAGTATATGAAATGAATTTAAAATTTACATTAGAAAGAATTCTGATTAAATATATTAATGCAGGCAATTGCAAATACAGGATTGTTTTACTACTGTGTTTCAGTTACTCGAATGAATATTGGGAAAATTTGTAAAATAGCATAAATGTACCAACCTACAAAAAAGTTTTAAAGTAATATTACTATTTACATTTTGCGAATTATCCATTAGTTTGAATTTTTACCAATAGATGGTGTAAAAGTAAGAAAATGGAAAACTTCATTCTCTTTGAAACTGAACATCTATATTCACAAGATGCAGTGTATTCTTCTAGTGTTTATTATTAAAACATACAAATAAATGTGAAGAAAAATAAATTACTGGTAATAGTGAAGTTTTACTTTACTATTACCAGTTTAAGTCTCAATTTTTAAATGCATTAAAACATAAGAATAAGGACACCAAATTATATTTGGAAGATTGTCTTAAATCTCAAAGTTCTACTTTCAGTTTCCAATGAATTCTCAAATATGATCTATAGTTGTCCCTCCTCTTAATTTTTTCAGTATGCAACAAGAATAAGTTATGCATTGTGCCATTTAAAGTAATTTATGCAAAAATGATAATAATAAATGATAATAATTTAAACTCTTGCAAGGTTGAACATTTATTTCTCTTGAGTAAAATAAAATAAGATATATTTTGTTGTAGCAATAAGTTCTGTTATGCACACTCATTGAAATAATGTCACCTGACCAGCAAATAGCATAAAAGAATCAACAAATTTATATTCAACACAATCAAAGGTAATGCAAATTATTTATCGAAAATAACCATATATATATATCAATAAAAGATGCATACTTGTTAAATCCAGGAAACCAAAATCTCTTAAATAGATGTCAAATCCTCATGGGTTACAGATGTCCAACCATGCTATGCAATTTAGTTCTCCAAACGTGTCTGCCCTGAGCTACAGCTGCTGCATTTGGCCAAAGTAGGCCAATTCTAAAGAGGGTGTGTTTGACATTGTCTGCCCACCATATCCTAGGTGTCCCCCTCTTTCTTAGGCCTTTTAAGCACACTGTTCATAACCCTATTTGCTAATCTACAGTTATTCATATGGGCAGCATGGCCAAATAAAGTATATTCTCTGCACAATATGCTGCTCAAAGGAAGTTGCAGACTCATTTGTCTGACAGCAGTATCCTCACCTTTAATGATCATTAGTTATAAGGTCAAACCACCTAATGCCCAGATTCTACAGTAACCATCTAGAATCAAAGGCATCCTATTTCCTATCTTGTATACAAGGAGTCCATGTTTTACTACCATAACTAACTTTAGAAAGGATCAAACTTATTTTATAGCCTGA
This sequence comes from Ryuthela nishihirai, assembly GCA_038380435.1. NCBI lineage: Eukaryota > Metazoa > Arthropoda > Arachnida > Araneae > Heptathelidae > Ryuthela > Ryuthela nishihirai. The sequence goes on along the minus strand of JAWZYU010000011.1, from coordinate 37,561,313 downwards.
TTTTAGTCCAGATTTTACATTTGTTTTTCCATACTCTCCATAGATTCATAAAAGTTCTATCAGCAATCCCTGTACTTCTGTTTATCTCATGCTGCACATCACAGCTACCTGTTACATAGCTTCCAAGATGATTAAATTGTGACACTTGCTCAATGGTGCAACCATTTACTGAACCACAACCTACCTGGCCAGTTTTCATTGCTTTTGTCTTCTCTTTGTTAACCAAACCAACTCTACTACCAATCTCATCAACAGCACTAATGAAAGAGTTCATCATCTCTTCAATATCATTTGCCAAAAAGTCCAAATCATTAGCATAATCTAAATTAGAAATTTTCAAATCTCTAATCCATTTAAGACCAAAATCTCCTTGCATTGAATTCCACATAATATAATCAATGACCAAACTAAAGAAAAAGGAGACAAAATGCACTTTTATTGAATTTCAGTAGTAATACTAAACCAATTTTCTACAAGCCTTGCCAACCCTTAACACATGGTTCATTGTTATTATGGAGAGCTTTCATTATGCTAACTAACTTGTCTGGTCTCATGATCATTCATGAACTATGAAGATCAACAGAGTCAAAAAACCTTTTTGAAATCTGCATAGCTAGTAACCACAAGTTTCTGAAACTCTAAGCATTTCTTAAGGATCTGCCTAAATGGAAAAATCTGATTTATACATCCCCTACCACTGAAACCACATTACTTATCATGCAGTTGTCCATTGACAATTTTTAACTCTGTTAAGCACAATGATTCAAAGAACATTACTTGGAATACAAAGTAAGCTGATACCTATAGATACCTATAGATATCACAAGAGATGCAATCAACTTTTTTGAAAATAGGATAATAATAGTTATCGTAAAATTCTTAGAAATGACACCTTTATCATAAAAAAAGATTCAATATTTCAGCCATCCATGTGACAACAGAAACATTCCCCGCTCTAAGCATTTCAACAGCAATTTCATCTCCCCTGGGCATTTATGTAACTCTACTACTTCCTCAATTAGTTTAGAGAGACAAAGCATATATCAGAATTTGAAATAGGGACAACAATATAGCCAGTAATGCATCTATCATTACAAACAATGGGAATAGAACTAACAACATTGTTTAGAACATCTCTGAAATTATCAGCCCACCTTGCTATGACAGAATCTTCACCTTCAGTGACCTTATCATGTTTATCCCAGGGTGGGGTTGGCTCAGCCAGTAGTGCACCAGGCTCATAATTTGAAGTTCCCAAGTTCGAGTCCTAGCTGGGTCAGCATTGAGATTTATCTCCACACAACTGCCCACACTTAGTAGACTACCGAGTCTATTTTCCAAACCCATCATTTGGATGTGGGTTTTGAAAGGCTGCCATCCATCAGATGGGACATTAAGCTGTAGCTCTGTGTGCTGGGAGAGCCATACCCTGTGCATGTTAAAGAACATGCTGGATGGCCTTGATGGGAGACTACCATCTGTCTCCCAATAGCTATTCCAGTGTTCCCTCCCCCAACCTTCTCTGAGCCCTCGGGGTCCTTGTGACCTGGCCATTTAGCCCATTGTGTGAAAAAACGTGCTGCTCAGAGGTAAAACAACTCAACCCATGTTTATCCCTCAATCCCTGTATGGCAGCTTGTTTCTTCCCACACAGATGGTTAACTATTTGGGACAACTCTTTGCTGTTGTGCTGTCTAACTGTTTCTTCTGCTCTTCTTTATCTGTCAAACTATGAAGCCAAAGATTCTTATGAGCTGTTAACTGATACTTGACTCACTTATTAAGCTCTTTGTAATGCTGCTATTTCTGTTAGGACTAATAGTGTGTTGATTAAGATTATTCCAGCATCTCTGTCTTTCAGAAATGAGTTCCTGTGCCTTATCACTCAAATAACTTTGTTCTTTTTACCCAAAAGAGTACTGTTAGTTTCAAGAAGGGCTTGTTTAAAATGGTACCATTCTTAACTTCTGTAGTAAGCTTACCAGGATTGTCCTAATGACTAAGCAACCTATCATAGTAAGCTTTGGCTACAACTGGATCTTTCAGAACTTCAGCGTTAAAGGTTATTTTTTTAACCATAGCACAATACTTCTTAAGTTTAATTGTAAGACTTTTAACAAGGTAATGGTCCAATCCAATTTCAGCTCCCCTCTTTTAAATACTATCAGCAAAGTAGTACATATGTGACTTTTTTTTATATATGTAATAAAAGTTACCAAATCTGCTGGAATTGAATAAAAGAAAACTATATTTCATCTAGATAATACCTTACAAGATTGTTGCATTTCATATATTTCATTAATTGTTTAATAGCTCAAATCACTAGATACTACTCTAATCAGAAAGTTCTGGTAATGAACTAATATTTGGAAAATTATAAAATTTACTAATGTTTACCTGCTATTCAAATGGATCTCTGTCAAAGTAGTCTCCTTGATAATGTATGCACTGGTTTCAATGTTTCTGGAACTTCTGGAAGCATTCTTTATAGGCTTTTTTTTTTCCAATTTCTATAACTCAAATTACTAGATATACTACTTTAATCAGAAAGTTTGGGGATCGAACTAATATTTGGGAATAATAAAGCTTACTTGCTATTCAGGTGGATCTCCCTCAAAGTTGTGTCCTTGACATTATATACAGCGATTCCAATTCTTCTGCAACTTCTGGAAGCATTCTTGATATGCTCTTTTTGGAGTCGCTAATGGTTCCTGTGTCATGTTCTTAATCGTGGTCTTTCAAGAAGGCTTTAAGCCTGGGAAGCAAAGAAAAAAAAAAATCCCACAGACCTAAAACCTGTGAGTATGGGAATGGGGAGATTAAGGCGATGTAGTGCTTCGCAAGAAATTCTTGAATGGAAAGCTCTGAGTGTGCAAAGGGTTGTTATGATGTAAGCAAAAACTTATTTTAAAATGTGACAAATCACATCAAATAACTTTCATCCAGCACTCATTAATTCAAACTGAATGCAGATAAGTGGATGTTTCATGAGTTGCATTGTCTAGATGAGTCGCTGAATTTGTGACAAGTTGCAACTCACTGATGTATTTTCAAGATGCAGAGTCAGTCCCCAAAACTTTTTGATCACACTACACAGAGTTCAAAATGTATTTAAATTAATTTTTTGAGAGCACGAAGAAAACTGTTTGGATTATTTTATTTTAAAGTTCATATAGTTCAGTATTTCCTGAAAACAGCTCCAAACAAGAAACTCTGCAAATAGTCATTCCAAGTGGGTACTTGCTTCTTGTGTTACTTGTTTTTCTTGTGTTGTTTGCTTAAATCATCACTAAAAAATTAATTCAAACAGAAGTAAATTTTTTATGAACTATTCCCAAACTAATACTTTTTATTCTTTGTCTTCCTTAATAAACTACTTCACTTAATTGTAAGATGTCTCTTTTGTTAAGGCATTGTTGTTTTTCAATACCTGATCAATAAAAATGCAATTTCATAAAAGAAATAAAAAATATTTTTCATGGTTAAAACATATTTTGATAAGGGGCTGAAAAAGGGAACTGATGTAAATTCCAGTGTGAGTTGTTCCATTGCACAGAAATGAAAACTTTTGAAGATTGCAGTGGTGGCTCATGAACTTCTAAACTGGTGGGACCAGTAAATATAGCAACCAACTCATAGCTAGAAAACACACAATGAATTATAGATAAAGTCGGGGGGGGGGGGGGGAGTGAGAAATGCATGAGATCTGAAATAAAATATAATATAATAGTTATACTTATTTTTATTTTTGCTAAATTTTATATATGCATGTAAACTTATATTTTTCTTCTCTCCCACCTCTGTGGCTGGGTGTATTCTATATAAGATTGAAAACCTCTCTTAATCAGAATATTTTGGTGGAATTGCCAATTAAATCAATATAAACAATAAAACCTCTCTTGTCAGGAAATGGAAAATAAATTTATATTCAATCTTGAATTTATTAGGTTTCTCATTGTTGACACTCAGAAGGAAAGATAAGAACTCATAACTGAAGAATATGCAAAAGTTTGAATTGTGCATTCAAAACATTAGATGTAGGAGACAGCAGTGCCCCAGAAGATTTCGGGCATTGCAGCGGGTTTAATCCTCACCCAGCAAAGTTAAGAACTCAATCAGTTAACCCAATTTTGTTTATTTAAGTCATAAAAAAATTATGTACCTTTCAATTATTGGAAGGAATTAAAAATTAGTTCTAATATTCGTGGTTAAGAACAGTTGAAATAACTTTCTCTCCTGCCAGCCAATAGTGAGCTTTTAAAGGATATGGATTATGAGAATACATAGCATATAGCAAACATATCAGGACACTTCCATATCATGTGAATGGAAAACCACATTTAAAACTCCACAACTTTAAAAATAAGCTTTTTACAGAAAACTACCAAATGAGATAAATTGCAGATTTCAATGCAATTTATCCAAAGCTTGATTTGAAATAATATTTGCTAAATATTTAAAGAGTTATTGAAGCTGAAATATTTGACAGCAGATGCTGCTGTTTCACTCATCCTGAACATTGTTTCAAATTGATGGGAACTGAAAAGAACATTGCTCAAACACTAAAGTCACAGTTTTTTCAGCAAATGATATATAATTATTAAAATTTTCTCTGTGTTACTGTAATTGTTGTAAAAGCTGAGACAATTAAATGGAAATACCATCTGGGGATTTACTTGATTTTTTTTTTTGCGATGATATCAGATGAGCCAATTTTCTTGTGGTGGATAGTTCAGTCAGGATATAAGTTAACGTTTTTGATTATTTTTTTTTGTTTTTCCTTGCGGGAATGCTGGTGGTAGTTTGACATCGATTTGGTGCACACACTAATTAATGTATTTTTAGATTTAATATAGTTAGTCACACTTCTGGAAAGTTGGGACATAAGCTGGAAATCTAAAAATGCATTAATTAACATGTTCACCAAATGACCAGTGTCAAACTACTACTAGCATTCCTGTAAGGAACAACAACAACAAAAAAAAAAAAAAAACCAAAAGCATGTGTTAACTTATGTCTAGACTGAACTATCCACCACAGGAAAATAGACTCATCTACTCATCTGATATCATTGCAAAAAAAAAAAATCAAGTAAATCCCTAGATAGTATTTCCATTTAATTGTCTCAGCTTTTCCAACAATTATAGTGATATAAAGAAAATTTTAATAATTTTAAATCAGCACTTTAACTTAAACCACTATCTTTTAGAATGATATATTATTTTTCAGGTGAATTCTTACAACTAGCAAAACTGCTGTTAAATGTTTCATTTTCTAGAACTCTTTAAATAGTAAGCAATTGTTGCCCAAAAACGAGATTTGGGGAAATTTTTTAAGATTTCCCTTAATATTTTGCTATTAGAAGGCTTATTTGAAAATTACAGGGAACTTTGAATACAGCTCTCCATTCACAAAGCATTGAAGTATCACAAGACAATGATAATTTAAGTAATTTGTCCATTACTAGAAAAAGGAAAAGCGAGGACAAAAAAATTCAAATTTGGAAATGAATAACTTGATTTTGAAAATCATTGCATACTAAATATTATACACAAACAGCTTCGCAAATGATATTTTTGAAAGAACTGCTGCTGAATCATCTAGATTGGCCTAATTCAACAAACGTTCAACCATCACCAGTCAGGAGATTCAAACCGCTGTTTGTCTGTTGCTTCCCAGTAAACACACAAAACATGTTGAAGTTCAAATTTGAGAGTGAATAATTTGATTTTATAAATCATTGCATCATGAATATTATAAATTATATACTAAGCATGATATTTGTTAATTAATATTTGCCATATTTGGAAACAAAGTTATTGCTCATATATATCATTAAAATTCCCACATCATTTTTGATTGTTATTTTTTTTCTTCAAAGTTGTGAATGGAAAAAATTTTGATTTTTTGTTTAGAAAATTTAAATAATGATTGCATATAAATGACTTCTTGTGTCTAGGGATGCGTGAGGTATAAATCTGGGCCTGAACATATGTCTATTGGTGTCTGGTCACTCGTTCGGTATGCTTATTATTTATTATGATGCTGTTTCAAAAAAATAAAATCTGCCATTGCATCATCCTCCTCCTCAAGCAACCATGGGCTATGGAGATTCAATCAGACCATGCAATTTAGTTCTCCAAGCATATCTGTCCTGAGCTACATCAGCTGTATCTGGCCACCGTACACCAATTCTAACAAGGTTCTGTTCGACATTGTCTGCCCACTGCATTCTAGGTCTCCCCCTCTTTCTGAGGCCTTTAGACACACTGTTCATAACCCTATTTGCCAATCTATAATTATCCATATGGGCAACATGGCCAAATCAGCAGAGTCTCTCTCTGCACAATATGCTGCTTAAAGGAGGTTGCCTACCCCTTTGCCTAACCTCATCATTAGTTGCTAAGTTGAACCACCTAATGCCCAAGATACTGTGTAAGCTTCTAGAATCAAAAGCATCTAGTTTCCTGTTATCCTGTTTACAAAGCATTCAAATTTCACTACCATAACTAACCCTATAAAGAACCAAACTATTATACAGTCTAATTTTAGTCTTTAGGTGTATACACATATTTCTCCACATTCTCCATAGATTCTTAAAAGTCCCAGCAACAATCCCTATTCATCTGTTAATCTCATGCCCAACATCACCAGTATCTGTTACCTAGCTCCCAAGATAATTAAACTGAGACACCTGCTCAAGACTGCAACCATTCAGATTAACTGAATCACAGCCTGCCTGACCAATTTTCATCACTTTAGTTTTCTCTCTGTTTATAAACAAACCTACTCTACTACCAGTCTCATCAACAGCTCGAATGAAAGAGTTCATCTCATCAACATCATTTGCCAAAAGGGCTAAATCATCAGCATATTCTAAATCAGAAATTTTCGTATCTCCAGTCCATTTAAGGCCAAAAACTTTCCTTTGCAGTGAATTTTGCATAACATAATCAATAACCAAGCTAAAGAGAAAAGGAGACAAAATGAACCCTTGTTGAATACCAGAAACAATGCTAAAACAATTGCTACAAGACTTACCAACTCTCACACACGACTCAGTGTTATTATAGAGAGCTTTCATTATGTTAACTAACTTGTCAGGTATACCATATGATCTCACAATCAACCACAAATTATGATGATCAACAGAATTGAAAGCTTTTTTGGAATCAACCAAGCTGGCAACCAAAGGTTTCTGAAACTAAACATTTCTCAAAAATCTGCCTGAGTGAAAAAATGTGATCTACACATCCCCCTAACATTTTGGAATCCACATTGCTCCTGATGCAATTGACTTCAACCAAATTCGTAATTCTATTAAGCACAATCATGGAAAGAACTTTACCTGGAACAGAGAGTAGACTGATACCCCTATAGTTATCACAAGAATTGCGATCACCTTTTTTAAAAATAGGGATAATAGCTCTGGTAAAATCCTTAGGAACCATGACTTTATCATAAAAGATATTTAAAATTTCAATCATAGAAGTGGTAACTGAAACATTCCCAGCTCTAAGCATTTTTGTAGTAATTTCATTTACCCCTGGGGATTTATGAAGTTCAATTTTAGAAATAGCCAAAATAACTTCAGATTGTGTTATAGGGCCAACATTAAAGCCACCAATGCATCTATCATCATTACAAACAATTGGAGTAGAACTAACCACATTGTTTGGAATATCACTGAAATGCTCAGCCTACCTAACCATGACAGAATCCTCACCTTCTATAACCTTACCTTGTTTATCCTTCAGTCCCTGTATACCTGTCTGCTTTCTACTACACAAAACATTAACTATCTGGTACAGCTCTATGCTGTTGTGCTGTCTAACTGCTTCCTCGGCTTTGTCAGCCAAGCCATCAAGCCAAAGATTCTTATCAGCAGCTAACTGATGCTTTACACGTTTATTAAGCTCTCTGTAATGCTTTCTATTAGGACTAGTAGGATATTGATTAAGGACCTTCCTGCAGTTCTTTCTTTCCGAAATAAGCTCAAGTGCCTTATCACTGAAATAATTCTGCCTCCTCTGCTCCATTTTTCCTAAAAGACTACTGTTAGTTTCCAAAAAAGCCTGTTTATAATGGTCTCATTCTTCCACAACTTCAGTAGTAAGCAAACCATGACTGTCATAATGATTAAATAAGCTATCATGGTAAGCTTTAGCTATAACTGGGTCTTTCAGAGCTTCAATATTAAAGGTAAATTTTTTAACCTTAGCACAATACTTCTTAAGTTTAAGTTGCAAGATACTTTTAACAAGGTAATGGTCAGATCCAATTTCAGCTCCCCTATATGCCCTGGTATTCCTAACAGAACTAGCCCATTTGCTTTAATTAATATATAATTCAGCCCACCAGGTGAAACCCATGTGTATTTATGTATGTTGCGGTATTTGTAATAAGTGTTGGTTGTTCTGAAACCATTGAGTTTACTTACTGTAGTAGATGTTGCCCTTAGGTGTATACATTGCAGCTACCAATACCAAAAGGGTCTATCACCCCTCCACAAATGTCAGAATCAGTACTAGCTTTGGCATTGAAGTCACCTAGAACAAGGGTAATATCTTCTTTCTTGGCAGAATTCAAAATATTCTGAAGTTGTCCATAAAATATATCTTTCTCATCCTCATTGGCATTGTCAGTGGGGGCATAACAATAGATAACATTCAGGTCTTTAATACTTGTCTGAAATTTTGCTCTAAGAAACCTTTCATTAATGCAATCATATCCTAGAAGAACATCACTAGCGTGTCTGCTGAGAAGCAGACCCATGCCTTGGTGATGCTTATTATTGTTCCTCCCTGAAAAGAGAAATTTAAGATTATCTTTAATAATCTGACCTTTATCTGTCCATCTTGTCTCTTGCAAGCTGAGAATATCCAAATTATAACTGTGGAATTGTTATGTGAGGACATGAAGAGAATAAGCTCTGTGCAAAGTCCTCACATTCTAACTACCTATGGAGAGAAAATGGTTAGTGGGATGTTTAAAGTTCTGTTATTTGAGACTGAACTGTTATTTGAGTTTATAACTGTTTATTGAGAGAGGGAATGCCATCATTGAAATCTCGAACCATCTGCACTGGAAGACTTCCTCCAATGTAGAATTTGATGAAGCCAATAGAAGCAAAGAGTTCAGGTGCCTGCGATGACCTCTGCTCAGGATTATCCACCAGCTGATACACATATCCTGTGAATCTATTCACTTGGGGCTGTCAACCCACAAACAAACAGAAAACACAGCGGAAGATTTTCCCTCCACAGAAGCCCACCAGTGCAGCAAATTCAGGATCCATAATCAAGCTCAGACCTTATATCAGTCCAGTAGGTTTATATAGTCAGCACCAGGACCCTGTGTGGTTGACCACTCCTCAGCAAGGTAGAAAAAAAAAGTAGCCATAGTTGTCCAGATCAGTAGGCCACACTAACCTGCAGCCCTCCCCTTCCATTAAATTCCACAAGAGAGTATCTCTTTTGAAAGGTACTAACAGTCTGACCATGAGAAGACGGGGTCAGAACAAAATATGTTCTATAACAAAATGAAAATGATTGATTCAATTTAAGTTTATATTACAGTGCATTACCAAAATATATATAAAGAAATTTGACCAACTAGTACTTTTAAGGAAAAAAAATCAGCTTATAAATAAAACATTTGCAGTACTGATGAAATGCCTACACACATTCAAGGATTGATGTTAGATCCATTTTGTTACACTAATATATATTATGTAATCCTAGCATTATAGCCTAATTTGAATATTTAGATTCATCTATTGCTTAAATCAGCATTTATTTCCTGAACATAAAATTCACCTAAAAATTTCTGTCACTGTGTTTAGACATTACAATTTGCTGTATATCAAATTCTCATCAACAGCCAATATGATACCGATTGCAGTGCTATTTTCTTCTTTCATGACAATAAATTAATAAGCAGCCAATATGTAATTTTTGTATGTATCTGTTACCTGATATGTTAATACATAATTTCCTAAATACTAATATCTCAGTGTTTGTTTAAACTACACACACTGCTGTAGAATAATTATGTAAAAAATATGCTTCATTAATGTTTAATATACACTAATCGTTACATGACATTGTAGTAAAAGTTGGTGGTATGTTTTCAATAATCACCTAGAGATGGTACTGTAATCAGTGATATGATATACCTATGAGGTAAGGTTGTGGACAGCTTCAGAATTAGTCCAAACCATGCCTTAACTAGCAAATTGTTACAAGCATGTGGCAAATGATTGACACTTTTATGGTAAATGATAGGAATTTTTGGGTACACTTGGAGCTTGCACATTAATATCCCTGAATGCTATTCATCGCTGTTTAGAGTGTATTTCTTCAATAAATGCGTATTGAATGGAAATGAAACTGGAAAAATGATTCAGAAAAAAAAAACATTTAAGTTATGAATTTTATTATTCACTGTGATTTAGAATTAAATATTTTTAGCATATATTAGAGAAAGGTTGTGGCCTGGCCCCTGTGGCCCTTAATGATGAGCCATCCCTGGAAAATTGCATGCTACTCTGGACCACCAGATTCGACCCCACCATACTCTTACCTCTGGTACTGCATTAAAGCTCAAGTGTATTAGTGTCCCCACCCCACGAACCATTACTGAACTGTTAATTAAGATTGTTATGATGGTTAATATTGGCATATTGTGAGAGAAAAAACTGTGTGAGACTGTGTGAAAGAAACTGTTTTACATGTAGTATATTTCTGCATTACACAAGGACACTATACTACACTACAGGAAAAAAAATTGCAACACCTGGAAGGATTAATGCCATTTTATGGAAATGCAGGCAGCTGTTAGAGTATGCTGAAATGTGCAATTGATTACATTATCAAAAAAAAAAAAATGGAAAATTACCATTTTGCCTACACTGTAAAGTAGTATAATTAGTATGATGTTGAACACTCCACTGATCAATGAACACAGTGGGGAATGCTATCATACAGCTCTATAATGTCCTCCTGAGGGATAGAATGCCAAATAGTGCAAAGTCACTGTTCATTTCAGCGACTGGTTGGTGCACCTTTTGGGTGTTGTTGGAGCTGTTGGTCCATCATATCCCAGACATGTTCAATAGGTGGAAGGTATGGTGAGCATGCTGGCCATTGTAGTACCTTCGTTTTGCTCGTGTAGATACTGCAGACTAATCTGTGTGGGGATGGATGTTATCTTGCTGATAAAAGGCTCTGTGCTGCTGAACAAATGGAACAACCACTGGCTGTAAAATGTTGGTAACATATTGTTGGGCAGTTAGAGATCTTCTTATGATGACCAGTTCTGATCGTGAAGTCCGACTAGTGGCACCCCACACCAGGTGCTGGAGCTGTGTGACGATGATGCATGCATTAGGTGGCATTCCTTTCCCCTGGATGATGGTGAACATGTTGTCTACTGTTGTGCTGACCAAGATAAAAATGAGATTTGTCATTAAACACCACAGTACCCCAGTTTGTTCGTTCCAGTTCTGTCTGGACATCACTGAAGACATGCTTGCATGTGGGCAGATGTGAGGGGCAAACGCAGTGCTGGATGATAGGCTCACAATAAAAACTGTAAAAGCCTGTTGTTTACCATCTGCCTGGTAGTTATTTGATGTGTTACCTGTTGCCAGTTCCTTTGCAGTTGCGTTATAGTTGTGAATCTGTCAATCAATGCCATGTGTCGCAAATGGCGGTCCTGTCGCTCTGTAGTCGTATATTGTCTTCCTGATCCTTGTCAGTGTATGCTGAATCCTTCTTGAATCCACTGACACCATATGCATGTTATAGGGCTGGGATTGCGGACAGCAAAGTTGGCCACATCTCTGTACAACAAACCAGCTTTTCTATGGCTGAAGATTCTTTCATGCTCGAAGTCTTTTGTAACGGCTGTCTATGTCTGCATAAGGGCATCTTTAGCGGTTTAGAACAATTTCCGCAACGTTTTGTCAACCAGGGAGCTTTGGTTGCCTTTATCTGTGTTTGACTGCCCTGCACCTATGACAGCTCCTGCCTGTCCAATCATTTCAATCCTGCAAACCTAGTCCATTTCCATGCACCACTGCCTCCCTAAATTTTGTCACATTTGCATAACTTCTTGCAAGTGTTGCTTTTTTTATTTCCTGTAGTGTATTTGTGAAAAAATAATGAAAAAACGGTCTGCTTTTTAAATACACAATTTAAAAAACCTTGCTCAGAAATTAATTAAAATTACTTAAAATTCTGTCATCGAGCAATAAAATTTTTAAGTTTATCCTTCAAACTATTTGCATATTAAAAGTTTTTAAATAATAAAAATAAATACCCTCTCAAGCAGCTGCTTGCCACAGAGATCTGACAGGAGCCTATCAGTTTAATATGCCATAGTAGAACGTCTGTGAGAATGGCGGAACCTCAGCAGAAAAACAACAAACATCAACGCTTTGCCTGGAGCTCGAACCCAGGTCCCTTAGATCAGCGAAGAAGTGCGCTAACCACTCGGCTAGGGGGGAAAAATGTTAAAAGCTTTTCTAAAAACTTTTAACATTTTTTTTTTAAAAACTTTAACAATGTTTTTTTCTAAAAACTTTTAACATGTAAATAGTTTGAAAGATAGACTTAAAATTTTATTGCTCAATGACAGAGAATCTTAATTTAATTCTGCTCTTCAGTAATGTGCTTTATTCATTCTGGAGATATATTGTTTAAAATTGTGATCTAATTTAGAAAGACCCTGTACATTGAATATATATATGTATAAATATATGTAGTGAGTAAAAATTTGCATTAGAAAGAATTATGATTTTTGATAACTAATTATATTAATCAGTAGTATTATTTTGTTAAAAGTAGTTTTAAATATTGTTCTTTTATTGAAATTCAAGAATTTTTTTCCTAGTATGTTGAAAGGTGCAGAAGAAGTAAGACTAAGAAAACGCTTAAAATATGAATATGGTGGTGGTATGAAAGAATTTGTTGTGGAGGAACAAGACTGTTTTGATGATGTTGATAACAAAGATAAGTTTTTAAGCAGTCAAGAAAGGCAAAGTATAATCTTAAATATGCTTCATGGCTTGCAAGCTACAGAAGGTGACCAGTTATTGCACATAAAATTTCTCGAAGGACAGCCAATCAGTAAGTCTAAAATTATTTTTAAAGAATATGTCTGGTGTGATGCTTATTCTGTTTTTTAAAACAGCATTGCTGTGATTTAGAAGCACATAATAATGGATTATGTAGAAAAATTGAATTTTTTTCATATGCATTGAGTAAATAATTTTTGATATTTGAAATGATAAATGTAAGGATTGATTTTAACTCTAGAATGCTTAATTGTATTGCTAGCAGCTCCTCACTGTTTACCCTTTGTCTATGTGGTGCATGTGCCTTAACTTAATATCAGTCAACATGTTTATACTGTTGTCACCAATTGTTACCAGTATGATTAGATTTTATTGTTCTGCCAAGTAAGGTCTGATTAAGTATAACTGCAACATCATCAAGCAGAGTGAACTTCAGGAACAATGTAACCTTGGCTGTGAGTAGCTTTACATTCTTGCAGTTAATTTGGTATTAAACGAAACTCCACCAAAGTTATGTTTAACCGATTTTACAATTGGTGTGGATATGCCTCCTTGACCTGCACATTCCCCAGATCTGATGCCATTGAACACATTTGGGATATGATGGATGTTCACTGACCACTGCCTCTCAGCCCAATTCCACTATTGCCCAGCTTACAGGCACAGGTCATGTAGCATGGCTCAACATTTGCCACCTTTTTTTTGACTCATTATTGTGACATTTTACCACATATATCACTGTTCATGGAGGCTATACTTCTTATATATGTACATTTCATTTTCATAAGTAAATACTGCTGATTTGATACACAAACTTAATAATTTTTTGTCTACATTGCTATTTGTCACTCCACTGGTTTTGAGCTCAAAGTGAACACTCCTTTTTGTCTACATTGCTATTTGTCACTCCACTGGTTTGAGCTCAAAGTGAACACTCCTTAAGTTATTTTAGTAATTTCAAAGTGAACACTCCTATAGGGGAATATCCTTGTATGTCGGGCAATTTCAATGATGAGCAGTGAATGTATTCATATTTAAACACTTGAAAAAGAAATTAAACATTTCTGCAAAAAATCATTTTATTAGGTAATCTTTTTTTTTATGTACCTACAAATTTGTAAAATGTCAACATAATCAATGTCACTTGATTTTCCATGAAATTAAGTAATGTCTCTGCAACTGTGAGGGCTTCTTCACAGCTTATTGTACTACAAATGGTTGTAGTTCATCATCATTCTTGGCTACTGGAGATTTGTTCAGGCCTGCTGCCAGTTCTAGCATACTTTAGACTAAGACATTGTTTGAAAAAATGAGTTGAGAAAAATTGGTTGTCTTGACTGGAACTGATCCCAGTCAGGATAACCAATTTTTTTTCAACTCATTTTTTCCAGTATTCCTTGTCTACAGGATAACCTGTGATAATTTCTTACTGAATAATTTATATAATGCTGTGAGTGTGAGTGATAAATATTACTACCAATCATATACACCAAAGAGCCAAAACATTATGACCACCTACCTAATAGGATGTTGGTCTTCCATGTGCCACCAAAACAGCTCTTACCCAGCGAGGCATGAATGCTACAAGATTTCTAAAGGAGTCTTATGGTATTTAGTACCAACACATACCAGATCCTTTAACTCTTGTACCATACGTGTAAGTTACGTGGTTGAGCCACTGCAGATCTGATTTGCTGTTCCATCACAAACCACAGATGCTCGATTGGATTGATATCTGGGGAATGTGGAGACCTGGAAATCTTCCTCATGTTCCACGAACCATTCTCGAACAATTGGGCAGTGTGGCATGGTGCATTATCCTGCTGAAAGAAGGTACTACTATAGGGGAATACCATTGCCATGAAAGGATGTAGCTGGTCTGCAACAATGTTTAGGTAGATGGTAGATATCATAGTTTCCTGCACATTAATGACTGAGTCCAGTGTTTCCCAGCAGAACATTGCCCAAAGCATTACACTTCCTACACCAGCTTGTTTTAATCCCATGGTGCATCCTGAATACAACACTTCCCCAGATAAATGACACACACATACCAGGTCGTCCATTTGGTGCAACAGGAAATGATATTCATCAGACCAGACAACCTTCTTCCAATCATTCAACATCCAGTTTTGATGCTTGGGTGCCCATTGTAGGCACTTTTGATGGTGAGCCAAGGTTAGCATGGGCACTCAGAGTGGCCTACATCTACACAGCCCCATTTTCAGCATTGTTTAATATACTGTGTGTTGTGACACATTACTCCTGTCACTAGCATTCAAATTGTGGGCGAGATGTGCCACAGTATCCCTTCTGTTGGCTCATACCATATGGGATAGCTTTTTACTCACCTCTATCATTGATGAGCCATGGTCAGGCCACATCTTATTGTCATTTCATAATTTTTACTTCCTTGGATCACTTTTTTGAAGGTGATCCAAGGAACGAGCACCCCACAAGCCTCGCCATCTTGGAAATGCTCTGACCCAGTCATCTGGCCATTATAATTTGGCCTTTGTCAAAACTCACTGCCTTACCTATTAAGTCCACTGCCTTACCTATCTGAAGAACAAGAATAACACTGATTAACAGAGCTCAGTATCAGGTGTTATTTATACTGTTTCATGACTTTCACACGTGTCGTCGTTTACCTGCAGTTGCTTCAATTTGCATAAAGAAGCGCTGATCATAATGTTTTGGCTCTTTAGTGTATGTGGCGGCTTGGCTGCCCAACTCCTGATAATAGATGGTGCCACTGGTGAATAAAACAGGAAAGCTTATATGTCACTTAGTTGAAGAGTTGGTCAGCTCCTAGGTGGTCTTAGCAGCTAAGACACCCAGCATCCTTCTGGGAGACCTGGGTTTGTATCCCATTCAGGACAATCAATTTTTTTCAACTCATTTTTTCAAGTGTTCCTTGTTTACAGGACCTTTCCTGTGATAATTTATTGCGGAATAAGACATCATTAGTCATTCTTTTGCATCCAGATTCAGTTTCATCGAAATTTAGCCACATTTATATTTCCTTTGTTTTCATCTTTGCATCCATCAATGTTTCAAAATACAGATATATATATATATCAAGCCATTCATTATGAGTGCAGTTTCAAATGAGGAATCATGCATACACCATACCATAATACAACTAAGGATCCCTGAAAAGAAAATGAAAAAAAAAAAAGAACTTATAATTGAAAATATGCATAAAATGTTTTTTTTTTCATAATAAATAAAATTAAAACACTTCCAACAACAAAAAACATAAAAAAAAATTTTTTTCACTTATTATTTAGCAAAAATAAATTTTTCTGGTGGGTGGTAGGTAAGTCAGGAGCCTTCTTCCCATGCGAACTCCCATGCTGGAAAGTGCATATAACAGCTCATGATGCAGCTTTGACAAAGTCTGACAAAAAAACTGGACAAGTATTTAATAGGCAGTGTTGCCAGAAGATGAAAATGGGAATGCAATATGGTATTATTTTATGAAATTTGTTATCATTGTCACCAATAAAATTAAAAGCTTGTAGGTTCCACAATAATTTTTATTATAACATAGCTTGCGCTCTTGGTTACATTTGATACCTGACTGGTAATTTAATATCAGTTGCAATAAATATCGTGGAACTTAAAATTCTTAATTCAAATTCATGGAAAACCAGACCCTGGATAATTGGCATTCTACTGTATTTCATTTGTGAAAAGTTCCTTTAACACTTCCAGGGACTACCTGAAAAACTGGTTTACGTCCAGTGGCCCAGCTATTTTTACATTATGATCAACCAAAAAAATGAACTTCAGAATTTTTTGCCCTTACTATCAAAACAAGGTTTGGAATCAGATAGTTTTGCACAGTTCACATATTTTACTATTCCAAAATATACAAAATCAGACAGTGTCTGCTATGCCCCCAAAAATATTGACTTATACACAAGTCAATACATTTTCTAGCTTCCCAAGGCCCAAAACTAGGGGTCAGCTTGTACTCAAGTACCTATAGTAGTATAGTAGTATTTTTGCAATTGTAAATGACTTTTGACCATATTATGGCTCTAAGAATACATACCTATATTCCTCTTTAATATAAATATCAATAGCTTTTAGTAGTGCTGATGTATAAAAATAATATCTATTTTATTCTTTTGTCAGTAAGAAAATACTTGCATAGCAAGTAATGGGAACTGTATTATTTCTTTGTTGCTTTAAGGAATGACTAAGTACATATTTCATGGTATATGAAATATTCTCTTTAAGTGGATTTCAAGAGAAAAGCTTTGGAACTGGTGTAGATTGCTGGGACTTCAAACATTCATAACTGGAAATGTGTAATAGTTACTGTTTGCATAAATTATGCAAAAGTTGCTAAACTACAATAGCATCAGTTCATTTATTATGGTTTTAACAGTTTTTGCCTTTATATGTAGAGTGTAGTGCTCTTCTACAGTATACATTAGAAAGTGCTGTATGTGTGGAGGCTGATTATGCTAAGAAGAATAGTCTTACTGAAGGAGTCTGAAAAAGCAAGTTTTAATTATTTACTTTATAATGGTAGCTGAATTTTAGAGCACTGCATATTTCACTGTTTCAGTAATGACTCTCATGGATCCAATAGAAACCTATTTGAGGGGGGATTGTATTTTGTGTGTGTGTGTTCATGGGGTGGAAATTTTTGTTGGACATGTTTTTAATATCGCAAATTTCCAAGGGGCACATATAACCCTCTTCCCCCTCCCCCCTTGCCAGCAGGGTGTGGATTGTTTTAATCAGTAACATATCAGGCTTGTACTCTGATGTTCCTAGGATCAAGTCCAACCCATTCCTGCATTGAGACTTTTTCTCACTAACCTTCATTCTGCCCTCAGTAAGAAAGGGGACATGGATGGACTTGAAAAGGCCGCCAGCTGTCAGATGAGGTTGTGTAGCAGAGCAATAATACTTTGTGCACATTAAATTATACTTTGTGTGGCCTTGATGGGAGATTACCATCTCTCTCCTAACAGCTGGCTAGTGGATTCACTTCCCCAATAGTCCCTGAGCCTCTGGAGTCCTTGTGACATAGCCATTTATCCCATTGTGTGTGTGTGGTGGGGGGATGTCAGTCAGAAGTAAAACAACCCAACACTCCCATTGCTAGCATCTACAATATTATAGTATAGGATCATTGTAAAAGAATACCTATATTTTAAATTGTTGTATTATATTAAATAATTTAGAAGCTGAAGTGATTGGGTTATTTTGCACTTTGGATTACTGTGGAAACTATAGATTCAAGTCTAGCGATAATAAGAGCACATAATGATATCAAATGAAACAGAACTATTTCACCCCCCCCCCAAAAAAAAAGAAGGGAACAAAAAAATGTCTAGACCGAGAGATGGCAACAAAGGATCATGCTGAAGAATGCATTAATATTGTCTCACGACATTAGAATGGAAAATGCTAATGAATACAGAACAGTGTAGCAAAAAAATGCTATTTTATTTGAGCTGTAAGTACTGTTGTACTATGTATAGCTGTAGTTATATTTATTGCGCAGTAGGTACTTTTCTGAGCCGTCCTGTGGCCGAGTGGTTAGCACACTTGGCTACTGATCTAAGGGACCTGGGTTCGAGCCCCGGATTAGGCATGGATGTGTGTGTGTCGTTTTTCTGCTGAGGTCCTGCCATCCTCTCAGATCTTCTACTATGGCATATAAACTGACAGGCTCCTGTCAGACCTCTGTGGCAAGCAGCTGCTTGAGGGGATATTTATTTATTTATTAGGTACTTTTCACGTCATAATGTCAACGGACAGTCCACACAGTAATTTTAGTAATGGAGATTAGGTTACTATACATGGTCTTGTGATTTGGTAACTGGAGTTTAGGTTACTGGCATTTTCCACTGAAGCCTGTTAGCTGGGAAAGAACATAGTCCAGATGGCAACTCAGAGTTTCTGCAGTAACTCAAAGTGCAAAATAACCAGTAATTGTATTTATGAATTGTTAAGAAACTCTCAAAGTTTTGTTTTGTGTTTAATAGACTTAGTATGAGTGCCATTGGTGGTTTGATAATCAAACTTCTCCCCATATTTGGCTAACATGTCTAGTGTAATAACTGCAGTGATTTTTTCCTTTAAATGCTGTAAATTATGAATTTTTTATTGAATAAAAAATGTTAATAATACATTCTCCCAAAAAAAGATGCTGAATGATGTCAACTCAGGACTTCTTGGGGATCACAAGATTGGCCCACTTCCACTAATCCAGTGATTTGGAAATTTGGCATGTAAGATAATATTAAAGCCATTATGTGATACTAACTCCATGGCATACCAGGAAAGCTTTAAGAGTTTCTTGACATTTTGGACATACAATTACTTTTGTTGTTTAATTATTTATCGAAGTATAGTACGTTAAAATATGGGTATTCTTTTATTTTAACTCTCTGCATTTATTAGATGATGTAGGATAGATAAAATAACTTTAGGTTTAACTTTAAAGTGTCAACCTGATATTTATTTTACATTTTTCTTTCAATTTTGTGAAATTGAAGAAAGTAACCAGCATGGTGGCCAAGTGCAAAAGAAAAATATTATTTTAGAAAGAAGATTTTGTGTATAGTGTTTTCCTCTACAGAACAATGCTGAGTACTTAGCTATGACAGAAGATGTAGTGTTGAAAATTATTTCGAAAATCACAAGAGCCAAATGTTTGAGAAATTGCCATATATATATGTAGAATATTTTTGTTGACAGCACTAAAATTTAGTCACCCAGATGTTTAATATATTTTTTTAATATTTGTGCTTATAAAGGGTAATAAGCAGACTGTAAGTATTTTGGGTTAAGATCAAATGAAGATAATATGTATCATAGAAATTGACTGGTAATTACTACTCAGATCATTCAAATAAACTGATTTTATTTTATGTATTAATAAAATAAGTTGTTTCTATTTCTAGTACCTAAATGTTTGGCAGAGGGAATAGTGTCACAAGTTCTCCCCCTTCACAATAGTGATGATCTTAACAAATTAAAGAAAATATGGGTTCAAGCTTTCTTTAAATTACAGCCATTAAGTGAGTAAAATTATATTGCTTGTTCTATAAAAGTTCAAGTTTTGTAAACAAAGTTCTCTAAAACAATTCATGTTATTGAAATGGTTATATGCCCAGATTTAATAATTGTAACAGATTAATTATATTTTCATTTTCTAACATTTATTCAGTGTGTATTTAGGAACTGCTTACTTTTCTTGGGTATCTTATTTCATTGACTGGATTTTCAACTGCTTAGTTCAGAGACATCCTCCTAATCTCTATTATCTTTAGGTTTTACATTGGAATTTGTTTTGTCACCCCAACATA
Source organism: Ryuthela nishihirai (assembly GCA_038380435.1). Taxonomy (NCBI): domain Eukaryota; kingdom Metazoa; phylum Arthropoda; class Arachnida; order Araneae; family Heptathelidae; genus Ryuthela; species Ryuthela nishihirai. The sequence continues at coordinate 37,540,889 of JAWZYU010000011.1, read as the reverse complement.
TATAGCACTATGTTGTCATTATATGTAGAAAAACCCTGTTGTGAGATGTTTTATCCAAAGTTATCTCCTCTTCCTGGTGTCAAAGGTGGAAACCTTTAAATACATTTCCATTATATTCAGCCTGATGGCATGCTTTTATGGTATCATTTGTTTGTCATTGTTTGCTTGTACCACAGTCATTGGTTGCAAGCATGTTACCTGGCAGTCCTAGTAACCAATGTTATTCACTCTGTGTTCATAGGCTGATTAACCGATATCACCAACCATTTATAGGTAAAGGTCTTACTTTACACATTTAAAAGTGTTTAAAATTGCAATTACAAGTTAAAATACTAAAAACAACTTCCATATTAGTCCTCCTCCCCTACTTGTCTGGATCACTGAAATTCACAAAAGGCAGCTTTTAAGCTAAAAGACTTATTATATACAGTTTGATAGTGCTTGTCATTGTGCTGTTATTAGATACCCTCCGTGGTTGATTCCACTTTAAATCTGGTGGTGTATTGTAAGTTTAGCTATAGCATTTTGGTTTGGGATTTCATGCTGTTATGTCCTGCTTGAGCTACCTGTTGCAATTGCACTCTTAGAGCAATAATTTTCAAGGGTGAGGTAATTATGTGGTTTCCTCATTATAGCATATATCCCTCTGTTGGTAGATGGTAATTTATTCTACAAGACCTAACCTATAGTTGCTTTTGGGAGCAGTAATTATTTAGGTGTGAAATAAGTCCAGTTTGAAGTCTTCTATTATAACTTTATTTGCCAAATCTATGTTTCTTTTTTTTACACCATCTGATGTTTTTAATCCTTTCAGTGTTCAACCTGAAAAACTGGTTCACATCCAGAGGCCAAGCTGTTTTCTCCCTATGCTTAGCCCAAAAACATTTAACTTCAGCACTTTTTATTTTTGACAGATAGCTAATGAAAGGAATTATGGCATGTTATATGCTAAATTAATCAGCATTTTATTCTGGATTTTTTTGCAATAAAATAAACAAAAAAAGTTTAATTTTAATATGACTTTGTTTAGAGTCATGTAATAAAAAAATGCATCTAGCAATGCAGATGAAAATTTATTTAAAGAAACTAATAGACAGAAATAATTATAATGCATATGAATGGAAAGGCTATATGTTTCTGAAAAAGATGTAGAAAAAAATAATAAAAAAATGAAAAAAATTACTTCAAGCAAGAAAATTACTCTCTTTTTATAATCTTTTTCTCGGTATCATACTTTGAGAAAAGTTCAGGCTTTTCATCAGGGATCTTGTGACCTGCCCATTTAGCTAATTATGTGCAAAAAAGTGCTGCCTCAGAGGTAAAACAACTCAGGCTTTTTCTCAGTTATGCTGGGTCAGATAAACAAGTCAACTTTAGAATTAAAAAAAAGAATCAATCGACAGAGATAGGTCATGTTATATACCAAATTAAACAGAATTTAACTCCAAATTTTATGAAAATAAAAAATTTGAACAATTTACAAATATATTAATTTTAATAAGATGTTTTACAGTGATATAGTGAAAAATAGATCAGATTATGCAATTAAGGCTTATTGTTTGAAAACGTCATGAATAAAAATAGTTAAATTGCATATTAATTGAAAGTAAATTTCTACCCAAATAATGTAATATTTACCTGAAGCATGATTTTTATTTTAATGATTCTTTTCAGTGTGGTTATACAAGGGGACTAGGATTCCTCACATTAATGGTATTTTCTGTCCTGTTATGAAATGGAGGAATACTTCCTGCTGCTTTTTTTTTTAGTAAACATTAATGAAAATTTTTTTTCTTTGGATGTTGAATTTTGGAGATCTTGACTAAGTGCCAAAAAGTTAGTTCACCAAAGTAAAAAAAAAGTATATATATATATCATCAGAGTGTGTGTGTGTGTGTGGGGGGGGGGGGGCACTTTTAAAGCCAATGAATATAAACTTAAAAACCAATAATTTGAAGAAAAAAAAAGAATATATTATTTCTTAAAAGTGCTCCTTGTATATTGGCATTTTTGGTATGCATTAGGCAATATGATTTATATGGTATGGGTATTATTAGCTATGGAATTTTGGTATACTTGTGTAGGTATCCATGGTTCTTATCTTATAAGCAATCCAAGAATGGTAACTTCCCTTGTTCATTTTCTTTGGTAAAGTTAATAGTTTCAAATGTGCTGATCATTTCATGTTGTAAATGTTCTAAGTTAATTTTTGTGTGATAGTATATAACTGAAATGTCATTGGCAAAATGCCTGTAATATGTTGTTACATTCAGTACTATACTTTCAAATGCTCTAGGATAGGGATTCTCAACGTGGGGTACGTGGTAAAATTTTTTGGGGTACACTGTGAGAGCTCAAAAGTCGCTAGATCTAGTAACAAAGTCGCTAAGTTGGCATTATTATACTATAACTATAGTTTTATCTATCTATACAAGGGGTAAGCCAGTTACATACACATTTCCAGGGGGTATGTGAAACATAAAAGTTTGAGAACCACTGCTCTAGGGTAATGTTGGCTAAAATTCCAATAATGGAGACCCCATGCAACACCTCCTACAACAGAAAGCCAGTGGGCCAAGTTATGACATAAGCATAGGTAGTCATAACATCTAGATAATTCTTATATTTTAATTTCTGTTCTTATTACTGGTGGACTCTTTTGCCAACCTTCTTACTAATGTTTATTAAAAAATATATTTTATTTAGAAAGGAAATTATTTGTATTTATTATCGAATGTCAGAATGCTAATTAATACAAATAATTTTTCTCCAAAATAAAATATATTTATTGATAAACATTAGTATTAAAATAACACAAGAGTCCACCAGTAATAATATTAGAACCGAAAATATAACAATTGTCTATATGGTAGAACTACTTATGGTGACATCATAAATTTGATCCACTGACCTTCTGTTATAGTAGGTGTTGCCTCATGGGTACTCCATATAACTGCATGTACATTCTTTCTTCAATTTTGAAATAATTGTTGTTTATCAGGAATTCTAGTTTTCATATAATACTTTTTTAATACTTGAGGCAAGTGAACAGCGTTGGTTTTTTAGTTTCTTTTGTACTAATTCGACTTCAACTAGAACCAACATGTTCAGGTATAATGATACCATATCTAATGATGGTAGCTGGTGGGTATGGGTGAAAATTAGTTTTAAAATTTTGTTAATTATCCTCTATGTATCTTTTAATATATAGTCAGTCATTTTTAGGGTATGTTCGAACATGTAATGTATATGTTATGGTGTATAATTAGGTTTTGAAATTCTAGAGATGTAAACATTGGTTTTGGAACAGGAAAATTTTTCTGTTTAAAACCAAAACATGCATTTCTAATGAGTAATGAGAAAAAAATTATATTTTTGAGGAATCAAGAAAATATCTTGATTAAAAAACAAAAATATGCATTTTTCATGAGTACCGTGAATTTTCAAAATTATTTGGTTATGCACCTAAAAATGTTTGGTAAAAAAATGGAAGCAATGAGTCAGATTCACTGTATTGATTATTTGTTTTATGAGCTGCAAATTCTTTTGCAGTGAGTCATCGGTTGGATGGACTTGTTCTAAAGCAAAGATGCATAATCTGTAGTTCATTATCCATTTGAAACTAAAAGAATAAATTTCAATAATAAACAAGCTAAAGCCTGATAATTAATAAGTTTCAAAGTCTAAAGCATATTGTTCAAAGCACCATAATATGGAGGATATTTAAAATCATTAAAAGGAAAAAAACATGGAATTTGGTGTTAATTCCTTCTATACCAATCATTATCAAACTCTTTTTCTGTTGTTCATCATCATCATCATCATCCTAAAGCAGCCAGGGGCTATGGAGTTCCAACCAGATTGTACAGTTTAGTTCTCGAAACATATCTAACCTGAGCTACATCTGCTGTATCTGGCTACCGTACACCAATTCTAACAAGGTTCTGTTTGACATTGTCTGCCCACTGCATTCTAGGTCTCCCCCTCTTTCTGAGGCCTTTAGACACACTGTTCATAACCCTATTTGCCAATCTATAATTATCCATATGGGCAACATGGCCAAATCAGCAGAGTCTCTCTCTGCACAATATGCTGCTTAAAGGAGGTTGCCTACCCCTTTGCCTAACCTCATCATTAATTGCTAAGTTGAACCACCTAATGCCCAAGATACTGTGTAAGCTTCTAGAATCAAAAGCATCTAGTTTCCTGTTATCCTATTTACAAAGCATCCAAGTTTCACTACCATAACTAACCCTATAAAGAACCAAACTATTATACAGTCTAATTTTAGTCTTTAGGTGTATACACATATTTCTCCACACTCTCCATAGATTCTTAAAAGTCCCAGCAACAATCCCTATTCATCTGTTAATCTCATGCCCAACATCACCAGTATCTGTTACCTAGCTCCCAAGATAATTAAACTGAGACACCTGCTCAAGACTGCAACCATTCAGATTAACTGAATCACATCCTGCCTGACCAATTTTAATCACTTTAGTTTTCTCTCTGTTTATAACCAAATCCACTCTAGTACCAGTTTCATCAACAGCCCTAATGAAAGAGTTCATCTCATCAACATCATTTGCCAAAAGGGCTAAATCATCAGCATAATCTAAGTCAGAAGTTTTAGTATCTCCAGCCCATTTAAGGTCAAAATCTTTCCCTTGAAGTGAATTTCGCATAACATAATCAATAACCAAACTAAAGAGAAAAGGAGACAAAATGCACCCTTGTCGAACACCAGAAGTAATGCTAAACCAATTGCTACAAGCCTTACCAACTCTCACACACAACTCAGTGTTATTATAGAGAGCTTTCATTATGTTAACTAACTTTTCTGGTATACCATATGATCTCACAATCAACCACAAATTATAACGTTCAACAGAGTCGAAAGTATATTTGAAATCAACAAAGTTAGCAACCAAAGGTTTCTGAAGCTCTAAACATTTCTCAAGAATCTGCCTAAGTGAAAATATCTGATCCACACATCCCCTACCACTTCTGAATCCACATTGCTCATCACGCAATTGACTGTCAACCAGATTCTTAATTCTATTAAGCACAATCATGGAAAGAACTTTCCCTGGAACAGAGAGTAGGCTGATACCCCTGTAGTTATCACAAGAACTGCAATCACCTTTTTTGAAAATAGGGATAATAATAGCTCTGGTAAAATCCTTAGGAACCATGCCTTTATCATAAAAGATATTTAAAATTTCAGTCATCCACATGGTAATCGAAACATTCCCAGCTCTAAGCATTTCTGTAGTAATTTCATTTACCCCTGGGGATTTATGTAGTTTAAATTTTAGAAACAGCCAAAATAACTTCAGACTGTGATATAGGGCCAACATTAAAGTCAGTAATGCATCCATCATGATTACAAACAATGGAAGTAGAACTAACCACACGTTTAGAACATCACTGAAATGTTCAGCCCACCTAGCCATGACAGAATCCTCACCTTCAATAACCTTACCTTTATCCTTCAATCCCTGTATACCTGTCCATTTCTTCCCACAAAAAACATTAATTATCTGGTACAGTTCTCTGCTGTTATGCTGTTGAACTGCTTTCATAGCTTTGTCAGCCAAGACATCAAGCCATAGATTCTTATCAACTGCTAACTGATCCTTTACACATTTATTACACTCTCTGTAATTCTTTCTATTAGGACTAGTAAGGTATTGATTAAGGACATTGCTGCAGTTTTTTCTTTCTGAAATAAGGTAAAGTGCCTTATCACCTGAATAATTTTGCCTCATCTGTTCCCTTTTACCTAAAAGAGTACTGTTAGTTTCATGAAAAGCCTGTTTAAAATGTCCCAATTCTTTATCAACTTCAGTAGTAAGCAAACCATGACTGTCATAATGGCTAAGTAACCTATCATGGTAAGCTATAGCTATAACTTGGTGTTTCAGAACTTCAGTGTTAAAGGTAACTTAGCACAAGAAAGTTAAAGTAACTTGGCACAAGTTGTGCTAAAGTTAAAGAAACCTTAGGACAACACTTCTTAAGTTTAAGTTGCAAGACACTTTTAACAAGGTAATGATCAGATCCAATTTCAGCTCCCCTATATGACCTGATATTCTTAACAGAACTAGCCCATTTGCTGTTAATATATAATCAATCATATTCTTATGCAGCCCATTGGGTGAATCCATGTGTGCTTACTGTGTTGAGGTATTTGTAATAAGTGTTAGTTGTTTTCAAACATTAAGTTTACTTACCTACAGGAGATGTAGCCATTGCAGCTACCAATACCAAAAGGACCTATCACCCTTCCCCAAAGGTTAGAGTCAGTACCAACATTTACATTGAAGTCATCTAAAACAAGGGGTAATATCTCCTTTCGTGACCGAATTCAAAATATATTGAAGTTGTCCATAAAACCTATTTTGTCATCCTCATCGACATCCTCATTGGGAGCATAACAACAGATAACATTCAAGTTTTTAAATACTTCTCTGAAATTTAGCTGTGAGAAACTTTTAATTAATGCATTCATTGCTAGCATGTCTGCTGAGAAGCAGACTACACCTTGGAGATGCTTTTTATTTTCCCTCCCTGAAAAGAAAAATTTAAGATTATTTTTAATAATCTAATCTTTATCTATCCATCATGTCTCTTGCAAGCCAAGAATATCTAAATTATTACTGTGGAATTCTTGTGTGAGGACATCAAGAGAATGCAAGTCCTAGCTGTGCAAAGTCCTCACATTTCCAACTTCCTATGGAGAGAAAATGGTTAGTGGGATGTTTAAAGAAACTATGCTTTTTGAGAGAGGGAATGCCAATAATGTCAAACAGCCCCCTATTTGCAGGCATAGGGCAAAAACTGTTCCCTCACTCTAAAAGCTGAAGCGATCTACACTGGAAGACTTCCTCCAAGGTAGGTTTGACAATGTCCATAGAAGCAAGAGTTCAGGTACCTGTGATGACCATAAATAGGATTATCCACCAGCTGATAAAACATATCATGTGAATCTATTCACTTGGGGCTGTCAACCCACAAGCAAACAGAAAACACAGCAACAGATAATTCCCTAAACAGAAGCCCACCAGTGTAGCAAGTCCAGGATACATAATCAAGCTCAGAGCCATTGTTCCAATCCGGTTGGTTTAAATGGTCAGAACCAGGACCCTGTGTAGTTGACCACTCCTGAGCAGGGTAGAAAAAAAGAAAAGTAGCCATAGTAATCCAGATCAGTAGGCCACACTGATATGGCAGCCCTCCCCTTCTGTCCTCTTCCACAATAGAGTTACTAAGTGTCTGCACCATGAGAAGGCAGGGTTGGACATAAGGTGCTAGGCCTGGCCAGTTCTGTGTGTCAAAGGGGATTGGTGCATAGCTCTCCTTCCAGTGACTACCAGCTACCATTTACAGACCATTGTTCATAACATGTTTTTTATTTGCAAAAAAATTTCACATTAGTGGCAGGTGTGTCTTTATACAATATAGTTAATGGAAGTTCCTTTGGAATACATTTCACAAGTATGATCAACTGTGTAGGATAAATATATATATGAAAGTAACTTTAAAGCATTTGAATCTATAAAACACAGTGTGCTATTATTTGTTGATTCTTTAAAGCCACTATCTGCACTGTTATTTTGCCCAGCTGCCATAAGGAAGATAGTTACCCATAGGAGACTATCGGTTGGCTCATCTGGGCTCTTCGTTGTGATCACTGGTTCCCCGCCATCTTGTTTTTGCTGGCTTCTGGAATTGATACCTGGCAGTCCGGGTTCGATTGCATTAAAAATTTATGTTAAAAAAAATTCTAAAACCTTTTAAAATTAAATGAAGTTTTAATGTATTTCGATCTCCACTAGAGCTTCTTCAGAAAATGTAAGGGACACATTTACTGTTAAATATATAAACTTTGTGTCTGTGATTCCATTCCTTAGGCTCTTCCTATTGGTGGAGAAATCTTTAGTGAGAGTCCTGTTGCAATAGCAGTTTCCCATGTAGTTGGGGCTCGGCAATGTCATTTATGCATTCGTTTTTCTTTTGAAAGATGTGATACTGTTCCGTTAAGCCCAACTGGAAATTGGTTTGGGAAATTTCCAGTTGGGTTTAGCAGAACAATATCACATCTTTCAAAAGAAAATTTTTATGATTATGATTGTTTCTTCCTCCCCCAGCTCCCCCTTGGTAAAAATTTTATCCCCCTCTTCAAGGGGAGGTTTGAAGCTCTCTAAAGTATAAAATTGATGCTCCATGTTGCAAGCGTCTTTGTAGCATAAAACTCATTGCGATCAGTTTGTTCCCCCCTGCCCCTCCTGCAATGGTAAAAATTTTATCCCACCCTTTTAAGGTAGGTATGAAACTCTCTAAATTATATTGTAGATGCCACTCCCCACATGATTTTGAATGACTGCTAATGCTAAGTCTATTAGAGACACTGAAGTTTAACCTCTAATGCTAAGTCTATGGGGATTTCGAGAAATTCAAACCCTTCTACCCTAATAGGGGAAGAATATAGACTATGGGGGAGGCCAATAGGGGAGGAATATTGGCCTATATTCCTCCCTAGGTGAAACAAGTCTTCATGCAAAGTTGGTGCCCCTAGCTTTTATGGGGGCCAAGTGCATAAGCAGACAAATAAACTTTCTTCTTTATATATTATGCATGTTGATAACTTAATTGTGATTATAACACACAGCATAACAAAATGTTTTGATGACATGATGTAGGTTTAAGCAGTGGCAAGTGTATGCATTAAGACATATAGACCATATTCCCATTTATAATGATACCAAAACCAAGTAATTTTTACTTTCTTGTATTCTCGAATTAATTGGATTGGCCTTGGAATTTTCCTATTGTCAGGCAGGACCACAGTTTTGTCAATTATAAAGTTTTCTTTTAGTCTCTGTGGTCCAATAAAACATATCTCAGAAACTCCACTGGGTTTAAAATATTTAATATTAACATAACGTTCATATGCAATAATTTTGAAAAGAAAAAGAAACTTTGCAAATATTAATCATGGATTTTACTAGTAGTGTAAATTAGATAGGAATTTAATCAAATTTTTTTTAACCTGCATAAATGATCTGAACCATATATAAAATAAATTGCATTATTTGAATTCTTGGTAATTTTATATTTTCAGATGATGTGTGTGACTATTTTGGTGTCAAAATAGCAATCTACTTTGCATGGTTAGGCCATTATACCAAAGCTTTAACAGTTCCAGCTTTTTTTGGACTCTTCATGTGGTTATACTATTATGGAAGAGATCAGGTTAATCTAATAGTTTATATCATGTTTAATAATCAGGTTAATAGTTTATATCATGTTTATTTTATCTTTAAGACATATAATAGGTTATATATCTTTATTATTTACTACAACGGTAGTATATTACTATAACAGTGTCGTATATCTCAGTATGTTTTAAATGTAAAAGTTATGGCTAATAAATATGGTATGTTGTCAAAATTAAAACATTTGTGTCACTTAAAATCAGTAGTTTTAAAGGAAAGCCAAAAACCAGGAGCAATAATGTAAAAGGTTTTGCTCATCAAATTCTCATATATTTAATCTGACAATAGTTTGTAACGAAGATTGTTAGCAATTAAAATGCATGTCTTGGAACTTGAACTTTTGCTGTTGTTAATACATTGATTCTGACAAGAACAGCTATGAGAGGCAGAAATATAAAGGAAGGTATTAGTGTTGTACCATTTTTGTGTCTTTGATTTTAACAAAGAAGTTATGATTAAATGATACAACATGAGGCAATAGTGATGACAACTAAATTTATTCTTGGGTGGGTATGGAGAAACTCAGGGATTCACATTATCTATAGCAGAATAAAAAACCATGTTGATGGATGTATTTTTAATATTATTTGTAGTTTTCAGAGGGTGCACATAAGGTCAGTAAGTTGATCACTTTTTATTATCACCTTTACTATGGACTTGACATGAATGAGTTCAACTAATTTGTTCTTTTTTTTTTGGGGAGAAAAATTCTAGGTCGTGATTGATGTAGAAAGAGGATGTACAGTGTCAAATTGTTTAAAAAAATATAGGTTTTTTTTATGTTGTAGACTATTTTAGAAAAATTATCCTAACTTTTTAAAAAATCTAAACAGGGTGCTAAGGAAGAGTACCATTCAAATGCATGCTGACTAAAATTATTATGTAAACATTTTCTGTAAATATATAGTTAAACCATAAAACAATTTAATTTTTATAAATTATTGCAAAACAAAATATATGCAAATTTACTTTTGTGGAATATTCATATATTTGAAAATTACCATATTTACATGAAAACAAGCTGCATACGTTTTGTGTCAACCAGTTAAAAAGATGGCTAACAAATGCAAACTACACTTTGTGAATATTCAATCGTACAAAAGCTCTGCATATATTGAACATCCATTTTATGTTCAGTTTGAGTAAAAATTTTCGTGTGATAACTCTTTATACAGCAGCTTTAAATGCATGCTGACTTTTCAATATTTGTTTCCATTTTCTTTATGTATTTACTGGTACTTATACAAATCTAATTCTGCTTACATTTTTAGCTACCATCACAAGTCTTGCCATTAAACATACTTGTCAGCTCTGTTCCTAATGGACAATTGCACTAGGACAAAGCTGTGTGATTGCAGGAATATTTTTGTGAATGTGTGTTCATTTTGAGAATGTAAGCTGTGTGATTACACAAACGTTTTTGAGAATGCTTATTATTTCCCATGTAAAAATGTATTTCTGTGAAATGTAATATAACAGCTCAAATTGTGGTTATGTGTATTTTTCCTTGAAAATGGTTTAGTAGTTTTCAAGTCTCTATTTTTTTATAAGAGATCAGTGTTCCAGCACTGCACCTCAAAAAATTGTGTCAGTTGTTCAGCCCTTCCTGCATCTTTGATGAACAAGAGGAGATTCAAGTGTTGAAAATCACTCTGTTTACAAAACAGAGTCAAATAAAATATGCATTTCCCCAGAGGGTTCTGAAAATTTTCTTTTTCTTAAGAGTATTATTCATTGCATTTTTTGTTGTTAGTACTGGGACACACAACTTTTCTGAAGTGCCACAATGTCAAGCTTTGCACATTCCACTCTGGATAATTGAGGCTACTTTGGGTATATCTGGTATTAAATGCATAATAGCAGTTTCAGTTTACAACGACATAACATTTGTATCTTCCTTTAATGAATATGCTATACAAAAGTGAAGAAAAGGCACTAACTCATCACTAAAATGTATATTTACCAAACTAGCTGCAGGGAAGATCCAAAGATAGTTTTTGGTAGAAAAAAGGAACAGCTGTTGCATACTCTCTAGAGGGTGGGTTGTGTAGACGGGCGATGCCCCAAAATAGCTAATGTATAGTGGTGGGCTGGCATTGTGTATCTCAGTGCCTCACACCAAGATTTTATTACTCCCTCATTGGGACCACATGGAGAATAATGTATAATTAAACGTGCAATAAATAATTTAAACAATACCTTTTCCCTTCCATTTGTCATCACTTAATCAATTTCTTACTCTTTATATAAGTGAAGTAGACAGTTCTTTTTTAGATTCACTAGAGTACATAGTAAATATAATACTTTCTGAGCTGTTTAATTGTCTTTTCCCTCCAGATAATCTCTAAATAATGCACCACAAAATGTCGTGAATTACTAGAACCAGTAGCAACCTGGGCACTTGGTAAACACAATTTTTGGGGCACTCATGAAAATAATTCTGCTTCAGCCAAGAATTCACTGGAAATAATAGAATATTTGAGACTGACAATTAAGTAATAAAAACAGGAATTTATTTTACTAAATAGACAGATACTTTCCATATGATGGTTGGTGGCTTGTTCCTGATCCTACTAAAGATTATTTTCAGCAACTTAAAGTGGAAGACACTTAACACATGAAATCATACTTGAACATGAAATGTACTATTCTACTATTCTGAGTATGTACTTTCTCTCTATCAGGTAAAATACTTTAAGAATAATTTAAATTAAGTATTAAAATTTCTATATTACTGGTGAGTAAGACACTAGTTAAAACAATATGTACCTTACTACTTGTGAAACCATCAGATCACCACAAAAATGTATCTCTTCTTGTTCTTTCCTCTTTTGGCACACTCTTTAACCCTTTGCATTTGAGAGGCAACCTCGGTCGCCACTTGGTTTCATGCAGCAACTCGAATGGCGACTGAGAGGCAAAAATAACTGGTTTGTAAAAGAGATCCTTTGCACTCAAGAGGCAACTTTCAGTCTCCACTTGGTTTGATGCAGCAACTCGAATGGCGACTGAGAGGCAACAATAACTGTTTTATAAACAGATATCTTTCCTCTTTACATTTTAGTTGTATAAATCTATTGTCAATGTGCACTTCATAGTACAGAATTGTGTTTAATTAAAATTAACTTAGTCTGTTTTTAATGGTTATAAAAATGGAGCCAAGTGATGAAATTAGTAGCAGTGAAGATGAGTTTGATTTTACTTTGTTTATATATGATTTATTTTTATGTTAGTATAAACATTTCATCAACTTTTTAGCAAAAAAACTTCGAGTTGCTACTTCCCTTTAGGGAAGAAAACTTTGAGTGCAAAGGGTTAAAACATTCTTTCAGTTCATGAATGAAGCAAATCATTGATGGATAATAAGTTTGTTGAATTACCAGTCTCTTGGGCATGGTTCCAAGATAACCAGCGAGTGAAACAGGGATTCACTGGGAAATGTCGCTCATGGGTTCTATACTGTACTGGGTTATTGCAGCCAGGGTAGATGAGAGAAGACAAATGAACCTCCTCTTCACGCCAGGATATTGCTTGTCAATCATTTGGGCAGAGTCACAGTAGTGCTGTTGTCTCATATTAGCTTAGAGATACAGCCAACTTCTTGGATAATTTGTCATCAAATGCTTCAGGCAGACTGGAGTGGATAAATAGCCACCAACTTTTTTGAAGCAGTTTATTTAATAATATTTTTTTCTGATTCTGTTCACATTCATTCACATCTTGCTAAGATTTTACAAGATTTATGGGCTGTAAAGGGAAAATCCAAAACTCTGAGTTGAACTTCATGTAATGCATAGCTGGTAGTTGTTCTCCCAAAAAGATTTTTCTAGGTTGACAAGGGGTCACCTGAGCTTGTGCTGTTTTTGCGAAATTGACCAAAGAAACAGAAAATCTTCAATGTCAGCGATAATATTGGGAGCTGTTTTCCAATACAAAAGGAAATTTTCCAACAGTTATTTACTAGCACAAAGCTGAGCTCCACTTTTTGAGTGATTTAGCATGCACATTGCATGATTTGGACATGCTTCTGATGCAGCTGGCCAATTAATATTTCACCCCCTATTCATTATTTGGGCATCTTGTCGCTGTACCTGTTAACTTCATGGCCCAACTGTTCCAAATTTAGGTGAGACCTCAGATCGTAAGCAACTCCCAACTAATATAATGTTGTCAAAATACTCTGCTTTAAAATTAATAACAGGCTCTTTTTTTTTTGTTCATCTGAGGACTGCACAAACCTACTTCTTACAGTTCCTTTTTGGAGATGGGCTATTTCAGGGGCAATTACAAGCCCTTGGCTATCCTTTGCTGCTTTGTTTCTTCCAAATCTGCTCACTTATTTTGATTCTCACAGTGATCTGAATGTCAACAGGAAAACAGAGGGTCTAAAGAGAAGTGCAAGTGGTCCAGCTTAGGATAAGATGGACACCACACTAAAGTTGCTCAAGATGCAAAATCTAAGTGTAACACAACTGACAGACACAAAATCTGAAACTCCATTTATGGTATTAGCAGAAGCATTGATCTAGAACACATATTGTTTTTAGCAATATGGAATACTCATTTTGAAAGAGAATGAAGTTTTTCATTTCTGATTTTTGCATCCTTTAACAGTGATAATTAAAACTAATGGAGAATTAGGAAAATGTAGAGTAAATTTAATAAAACACTGTAACACTGTACACCGATCAGCCAATACATTAAAACCACTTCTGCGTTATACAAAGAAGCATGTGTGCAGCCAATCAGTGCCATGTGCCAAGGTCACGAATGATATATATATAATACCTGGGTCGGAGCTCTCTCAGGCAGTATTTTGTTTCATCTCAACATGGGAAAAGCAAAGGATTTATCTGAATTTGACAAAGGCCAGATCATTATGGCAAGACACCTTGGTAAGAACATCTTTGAAACAACGATGCTGGTAGGCTGCTCACACTATGCAGAAGTTAGTACCTATCAAAGATGGTCTGAAACAGCTGACACTCTGAGCCGTCAACAAGGTGTGGGCTGGCCATGCCTTATTGATGCCAGAGGTCAGCGTAGGTTATCTCATCTTCACAGCAACAGGAGGGCTACTGCGGTTGACATTACCCATAATTTCTATTGTGATAAAGAGCCCAATGTGTCCGAACACACAGTTCATCGTAAACTCTTGGATATGGGTCTCCGCAGCCCTATTCGTGTGCCTATGCTCACAGCCATTCACTGTCATCAGTGCTTGCAGTGGGCACATAATCATCGACATTGGACCATAAATGACTGGAAGAGGGTCGCATGGTCAGACAAATCCCTTTTTCTGTTATACCATGTGGACAGATGAGCTTGTGTGCAATGTTTACCCATTGAAGCTTTCTCACCTGGATACACTGTGGGACGGATCCAGGTGGCTGGAGGGAGTATGATGGTCTGGGAAATATTTTCTTGGGGAACACTTGGACCAATTATCCCTGTAGAGAAAACTCTGACAGCTGTCACCTACCTGAACATCATGGCTGACCAAATACATCCTTTTATGGCAACTGTATTCCCTGGTGCAGATGGCGTCTTTCAACAAGACAATGCCCATGTCACACTGCAAAGAAGGTTCAGGAATGGTTCTTAGAACATGATGAGGAATTCCATTTATTGCCATGGCCCCCAAATTTGCTGGACATGAATCCTATCGAGCATTTATGGTTTCAGTTGGAGAAACAGATACGAGCAGCACCACCCCAACCACGTAATTTACGGTAACTGCAGGATCTTCTGTTGCAGTCATGGTATCATGTATCAGCAACACCTACCAACATCTCATTGAATCTATGCCTCATTGGGTGAGAGCTCTTTTGGCTGCGAGAGGAGGACCTACATCATATTAGGTAGGTGGTTTTAATGTTTTGGCTGATCGGTGTATATTATATATAAATAAAACATAGCAGAAGTGCAACAGTATAATCCAACAGTAATTTATCACGTACATATTATAGATAAATTTTTGAGATATACACTGCGATTTTATATATTATAAATGCATATTAGTAGAAAAAAATTTTTTTTTCATTTATCTCTTAAAATAGTTTTCCCTTCCCCCCAGTGTGGTGATTGTCATTGCAACCAATTACAAACCTCTTGACCATTACACTATATCACCAAATTTTCAGATTTTTAAACTTTTTGCACATTTAATGCCCTTTGTAACAAGGAAAATTAAAACCGTGAATAGTTAGCTGAAAAAATTGAATTCTGCTGTGAGTGGGATTTGAATCCACATTTCCTGAATACATGCAATCTTCTGCAGGATTAAAAAAAAATTTTTTAAACATTTTCCCACTAACCCTTAAGGTGAAAATCATTATAACCCCTTTAAACATTGCATTCCACCATCAAAACTTCAAAATTTTAGTATAAATGCATTGTAAATAATATTCATTAAATGTTTTAGGATTTTTCAACATTTCACTATCAGTGTGCACAATTAACACTTCTGGGAGATTCAGAAAATGCGAATCCTAATATTTTATCAATGCCTATCCAACCCAAAAAGAATTTTTAATTTATTTCTGAAAACAGAACAAAAGAAGACGAATGTCACAGAGAGACAGGCACAGATGGACAGATGGCAAAGTGTAAACAGCAGCTGATTTTCCTTGAAAATTAGCTTTTTTTTTTAATCGTTATTGGTGGAACAAACTTTAGGCCTTTTTGGGGCTTTCTATTTTTGTTTCACATTTTAATTTTATTTTGATGCTATTGATCTTTTAGCTGGATAGCAAGTTGTTTGTCTTTTTTTATTTAATATTTGAATATTTCCGTTTTGGAATGATAATTTGGATTGAAGAAAAGAATGAGAGGCAAGAGGAAGAGATAGATATTTCTGAGAGTATCTGAATGTTATTCTGGGTTTATTTCTTTTATAGGCTTCATTTTGTTTTTTATTGTTTATGTAGAATACATCTTATTTTGCTGTTTTTATTTATTATTTGTTTTTAAGTTATTTTTATGATGTTATTGCATTTTGTAGTGACATCATATATTTGGTGGTAGTTTTTTCATTGTGGCAATGATGGTGTTTCTTTTCTGATTCGTCTTTTGCCAGGATCTTCCTTGTGATTTTATATATTGTCTTCAGAAGAAATCTGAGTTAGTTGATTTTTGATATATATTTGTTAGGATTACATAATCTTCTTCCTTTTTGTAGTTGGAATGTTATATTCTGTGTAGCAGTTTTGCAGATCAAAGGAATTCGAAGATAATGTCCCATGATTTTGTTCTTTTTTTTTTTCATTCCTGTTTGTGCAATAGGTTTGGTAGGGAGAAATTACCATGTGTGATTTCCATATATATATATTTTTTGTAGGATATTATTTTGGTACACTGTTTTTTTTGCAATGTAGAAGGATATGTTCCATAGTTTCTGGCAGTGGACAATGTTAGCAATTGGGATTTTCCTTTTTTTTTTATTTTGAATAGAAATGTGTTTAGTTTGTCATGTCCTGTTCTTATTCTTACTAGTTTAGTTTGTAGCAATCTTGGATATTGTTTTAGTATGGTGTCATTAGAGTTGATCATTTTTGTTATTTTTAGCCATTGGTTACTTTTTTTTACTTTCTTGTTCTATAATTTTTAGTTTGCATTTGAATTTTAGGTAGTTATTTCCTGTTAAGATATAAGTTTTTTTGTTAATCTCGTGGGCATTATTTGCTGTAATATCTGCTATTTCATTTGCAAGTATTTGTTTGTGGCTTGTTGAATACTTTTGAAATTTAAGTACATAGGGAAAGTAAAGTTTTCTGTTTCCATTCAGTTTCCATAGAACAGAGGCATAAGCCTCTGTTCTATTTTGCTGTGAGTTTTGCCTTCTAATAATGTTTAAAGGGGTTGTAATTCTGAGGATATTCCTTCTAATAGAGGAGAAATTAAGGACTCGTGTTAATAATATCTGATAACACAAATTTGAACTTTACAGTTTTCCTTGTATGATGACAGTATGTACTCTGAATAATACTTTTTCAACTATAATATGCAGAAAAGTCTAATTTTCATGGATGAAAAACATATAATAAAGATATAGCCAATCTAGAAATTATAAGTTAAGAAAGTAATTGACTACAATAGGAAGAAAGCATTGAAATTGTTTCTTGGAGGTTTAATCACTTTGTGCTTGCTTTTCCTGTGCTTTTTTTTTAGCAAAGAAATTTTCAATTTTGACCATGTGCCATTTTCGCCTTACGCACTGACTAGAACCTAACCTCTGCATGAGATGCGATTCCTATTGCATCCACTGCATATGTGTTATGAACTTTTTAATATTTTACTGTATATATATATATTATGTGCACTATCGACAAAAAGAGGAACTATTTATATTAGAATGATGAAATAATTTAGAAAAAAAATTTTGCAATTTAAAAAAAACTGGTTATAAGGTTTAACTTTTTTTCATTTGAATTTTTGTTATTTTATTAATTACAATTAAATGCTTTGCTTTTATGTATGACATTACATATTTCTTTTTGTTAGTTACTTCAGTATGGGCAAAAGCTGTTTATTTTATTTTAATAGACACTTCAAAATTAACTTGGCCACCAGAATGAGATCAATTTCAGTAATTGACAATTTAAGGGGTTAAGTTGTTCAAGCTATATCTTCAGCTTAAGTATGCATATGTAGTGCAATGATTTTGTTTGTTAATACTGATCCTCTCTGCATAGTTGTCTAATACACATATCATAATCCCATGCCATATATCTCCGCAAAATTCCCCACCCTGCCCACGGTCAGAAGGGGATGCCGATGGGCTTGGAAAGGCCGCCGTCCATCGGATGGGACGTTAAGCCGTGGCCCCGTGTGCGGGAGAGCCATACCCTGTGCATGTTAAAGAACAATCTGGATGGCCTTGACGGGAGGCTACCATCTGTCTCCCAACAGCTGTTCCAGTGAGTCCCCTCCCTCAACCTTCTCTGAGCCTTCGGGGTCCATTGACCTGGCCATTTAGCCCATGGTGTGCAAAAAAGTGCCGCTCAGAGGTAAAACAACCCAACCCATGCCATATTCAAGATATTTGTATATATTGGATGTGTTTATATATATATTATATTTTGGATGTGTTTTGTTGCCTTTTATAAAAATTTCACATTATTTTTGATTCTTTTCAAAATATACCCTCCTACCTCTAATGCAATGTTTTTCAACCTAATTTTAGTGACAGAAAATAATGAAAAATTTGGTAGAACAGCAAGGTTGATATATTTTGCTTTAACACCTATAGCAGCCAAGCAGCTGAAATGTACTAGTACAAGTAGTGCTATTCCTTTATTTTTTGACATCTTGGGAATTAAAGGGTGAATATGAACAAATAGACTATACACATAGTTCTTGACTTAATCCATTCCTTGCAAAGATGTCATATTTTGAGGCCAAAGATTTGATATGGAACTTTTTATAGATATGAATACCAATCACATATAAAGCACAATAATAGTGTTATAATTAATGTTTGGAAAGTTTTTTTGTAATATTTGCTGTTTGTAGAAAATGGGGTTGATTATTGGAAAGAATGTGGTGATAGAACAGCTACATTAGAGTCATCTGAGCCTTGGAATGTCAAACAAAGGTCTTTTGCAATTTTACATTATTTCATGTTCTTTTTGTATTTCATTTTACCGAAAGAAACATTGCAGTTTTGCATCTATTTTGTGAATGTCATAAGTGCATAACTCCTGTACTTGTACACTGTATCTATAATGGCGACTGTAATCTCTGTATTAAGAACTTTTTTATATGACCATATTAGAGCTTTATTGAACTTCCATCTG
The DNA here is from genome assembly GCA_038380435.1 of Ryuthela nishihirai. Taxonomy (NCBI): domain Eukaryota; kingdom Metazoa; phylum Arthropoda; class Arachnida; order Araneae; family Heptathelidae; genus Ryuthela; species Ryuthela nishihirai. The sequence continues at coordinate 37,521,811 of JAWZYU010000011.1, read as the reverse complement.
CATTAGCCTTCATTCTATTAGTATTGTCCATGATAGCTAACTTGTCAGTGACTTTACCATCTTTCAGCATTTTTTTTTTTGTTTATTTTCTTTCAGCATTTTAAACATTGGGTGTAAATAAATATTTTAACTGTCTATCATAGAAATATTTGTGACAAAAAAAGTAACTTTATTTTGCATAATTATTTTCTATTTAGATTTTCTTTAATGTAATAAATATTGTTAACAGATTTTGTGAAGTTTTTGAATAGAAGTTAAAAAATGCTATATAATGAAGTAATTATTATATTTCTTGTTATAGGCAACGGAAGATCTCTGTTTTGTAGTATTTGCTTTGTTCAATGTTCTATGGGCAACTCTTTATTTAGAATCATGGAAGAGAAACTGTGCAGAATTAGCTTATCACTGGGGAACACTTGACAGTCAAAATGAGCTTTTAGCTGAACCAAGGCCTCTTTTTACGGTAATGAAATGCATGCACTTTTAAAATGAATATGTGATCATTTTTGTCTAAAGCCCTTAGTTCCTGAAGTGGAATAAAAATAAAATGGATACACCCACTTTGATAGAACATATCTGACCAAAGAGTATTTATCATAATTACTAAAAAATAGTCTTACATTATGTATTAAGTAGAACTTATATCTAGATTGATGCTGCCATGGATATCTGTGATGTCCCTCTGGTTCAATCACAATACATGAACGGGGTGAAAGAGTCTTTCTTCAGACTGCTGTGATTCGATGGAAAATGCAGGGACTCAGTGCTGAGCTTGTCGTAATAAATATGTTCCACTCCAGGCTTTAGTGAAACAAACAATCCTTTATTGAGTGTTGATACTTAAACATTGACTGATGGACAAAAACATACTCATACTCATTTGCTATAAATTATAATACCAGCTTACTATTCCAGTTCACCTGTTTTTTGAGAGCCCAAGTACCATTAACTCCAGTTGCTACTTATGAGCCAAAACTCTTTGTGTCTTACATGCTCATTTCTCATCTGTGCTCTGTCTTGTTGGTCATTGTCAACTCTCCCCTCCCTTCTCCAAACTCTCAGACATGTGGAAGGTCGCTGACCTCCAGTCAGGGTCAACTGTCAGAAGACACCACAAGTTGGGTGGGCCTCCCTTTCACTGACCTACTGCATTGATTAACATTGCAGCAAGAGTGCACTAATATGGCCTTGCTGGAACTAAAGGTATCTTACATTACCTGTGCTTGTGTGAAACAGAAAACAATGTATGAAACAAAGAATGTTATATATGTTATATATGTTTCCATAACTTTTTAAATACTGAATGAATAATACTGAAAATCGTGATTTAGTATATTAGGTAGATGTAACTGAGTAATTTATCTTCAGTTATATATTTTTCTAAATAGCCTATTTTAAAGTTATGGAAGATTGAGTTAACTTTCCTCTGTCATGTCATGAATTGTAACTTAGCTTTTGGACACCAGTGGGGTGATGGTTGCATATGGTGTACAGGTAACCACCACAATGCAGTGGATGCATTCCCGGCAGATTCATGTTAAATGAATTCTGCATTTGCTAGGGTAATTATAATATGTATTTCAATGAGATAGGGTATGGGCCTTAACCCCAAGACACCCAATAAGTATAATCCTTAAATTGTAAACAATAATAAAAATAGTTAATTATACTATTAAAATAGTAAAATTTTTACTTGTTAATAATATGAAACTAAACATAAAAAAAAATAACCGTGGAATCTCTTGGAGCTCACTGTTTGACCAAATTAACATCCTCGGCATGATGACTCTCACCAGAAAAAAGAAATCCGAGATCGACTTCTTGGTTTTTTTTCTCCCAGTATGTAATATTTATTTGTACACTCAGACAATACATTATAGCTAGTGTACAATACTCTTTCATGTTCACTCAGTCAATTAAGCACAACTATGTTTTATAGCACTCTCTTGTGTGAAGTCATAGTTGTACCCCAGTGACAAAGCCATGCACTGATTTTGGAAAGAAAATGCCTCTTCAATGACTTGATAGTCAACACTTTCATGAGATTCCTTGCTCAAGAGCTAACCATTTCTTCAACAAAGGCTACCATTACGTATGGTGATTGGCTGTTCAATTCCTGATAATAGATGGTGCCACTGGCGAATCAACAAAGCTATATGGGAATACTTATATGTCGCGAAGAATCAAAGAATTAATGTCACGGGAATACTTATATGTCTGTTGAAGAAATGGTTAGTTTCTTTGTGGTTTAGCAATTATAATGCCCAACATGCTTTTGGGAGACCTGGGTTTGAATCCCAATCAAGACAACCAATTTTTTTCAACTAATTATTTCAAAATTTTCTTGTCTACAGGACATTTTCCTGTGATACTCTATTACTGAAAATGGAATTGATTTTCATACTTATAAACTTCAAAGTGAAAAAAATCTGAAGGTTGTGTTTAAGAATATGCCTTCAGACATAACCATTGATGAAATTAAGAATGAATTGGTGGAACTTGGATTCAATGTAACAAAAATTCCACAATTTAACAAGGGCACAATAAGAACTTCTACAAACTGAGGATGGTCATCCCAAATGTGCCATTTGGGGCAAAGGGGATTTTAAACGTTTTAAGGGATGAATGTATTTTCAAAAACGAAAGAAAATGGGAAACACACTCAAGCACTTAATTTTAAACTAAATCCAAAAGCATCTAATGAATTCCAACCAAATGTTATGTATGCAATTGCAGCTGCAAAAAATATTAAGCAATAAATCCTCAAAACACAACACCTAGTACGAGTAAAAATAATGTGTAACAAGTAAATTCATAATCTTTTAGTAAGGTGACTCAGGCATTAGAATCAAGAAAATGTGTAAAAAACCACAATCAAACGCAAACTATGACATTGAAAAATATGACGGCATTCTTTCTGATCTGCAGTTTTCAGAGAGATCAATATATCAGAATGTTTTGAAAATATTAAAAGTTTCTTACTACAATTCAGATATACTAAAAAGGAATGATTGATAAAATCTCCATCAGAATGAATATCTTAGCATGCATAATATCCAACTTATAATGAATAACAATAAAAGTGAAATATTTAATGTGAAATTAGCAGTATGGAATTGCAATGGCATGAAAAATGAATTACTTGAATTCATAAATTTCTTGACAGATGAAAAAAATCGATGGTGCACTCCTTAATGAAATGCATTTGTATCTGTATGACAATTTTAAGTTTCCAAACTTTGTTACTTATAGAGCAAATAGAGAAAACACGGGAGAGAGAGGGCACAGCAATACTTATTAAAAGATTACTCTTCCACTACTACTATGAATTTCGGAGAACTGTTTCTCTTGAAATCAGAGCTATCTGTATCGTATATGCTACGATGGGAGGATTTTAGAGCTTGTTGCAGCCTATAATCCACCACCAAATTCTAGTTTCAACAGCCTGTAATCCACCACCAAATTCTAGTTTAGGGTTTAATTCTAGTATAGGTTTTGCAGCCTATAATCCACCACCAAATTCTAGTTTCAACATAAAATATGCCATTTTTAAAATATATTTTCGTACCTCATTAATACAACATGTGATTTTATGATTGATTGCTCCAGAAGCCTACATTTTTCCCCTTCGATTTCTATACATAAATCTGATGTACATGCAGTCCCCCACTTATGTAAGAGTTCAGTTCTTGGAGACCTTATGTAAGTTGAATTTCCCATACTAAAAATATGCACTTGCACTTCTTTTCACTTATATATCTCACTAATATTTTGTTTTAGTGCTTTACACTCTGTTACATAAGAAATATTTATTACGAATAATTTTAATAAGGGTGTTATAATTCCTCACACCATCGCAACTATACTGAGTTGAGATTGAACCAAAATTTTATAAAATAATACATAAACTCGACATATTTGGTATTAACCTATAAATTACCACTTTGAAGTCAATCGAAATTTTAGAGGAAAAATTGTCTTGAGCCGGGTGGGATATGAACCCACAATTTCCTGATAACGTGTCAGGTACTCTGGACCACTGAGCTACCAACTGCTGATCAAGATCTCTAATTGAAGATATGAACCTTTTCAACCTACATTACATCATATGTATGGCGTGTTCCAGCAACTTTATTTATTATTTATCAACTGTATTGCTTGTAAGGAAATACTTTCCATCTATATGGCATGTGTCTGCCACTTGTGGCAAAAATTCATCAAATAGAGGAGATCTTGATTGGCCCCCGGTGGCTCAGTGGTCCAGAGCACCTGACACGTTATCAGGAGGTCGTGGGTTCATATCCCACCCAACTCAAGACAATTTTTTCTCTAAAACTATTTTATTTATTATAAATTTTACATCTATTGTTATGCCTTTGTCATCATTTCACAAGAAATGCATATAATAAAAATCCATAAATATTTACACATAATTTTTCCTTTATGATACATTCCTTCATAGTTTGAAATGTATGTAATGTTCAATTTAAAAATAAATTAAAATATAATAAATAATATATATATATACCAAATAATAAAAATTATTCCAGTGTGAACTGAATGACACTATTGTGAACACGAACAAAAATACATTGGAAGGGATTTTGTGCATATGTCACCTCTAACCCTTATGCAAGACCTGAATTTTTTCCTGCTTCAAACCTTACATAAAGTTAACTTACACAAGTTGGGAATTGCCTGTATTAGATATCATGAATATTGGAAATTACTGTCTCATTTATACCTTACAAACTATTAATGATTATAACTCTGATGAATGAATATGTGAATTCTCCCCAATTCAGGTATGGTTCAATTCATCCCATCACAAACCTCATGAACTGCTCCTTACAATTAAAATTTTGTTTTTATGTCATTGGGAGTTTGAATATTTGCTATATCTCTAGTTATGACAATGGCTGCCTTTACAACTTTTTTTGTTTTTACTTCTATTGATTTATCGATTTTTGTTTCCATAAATCTTTCAGAGTTATGTTACGTCGCTGATTGTGACAATAGTGGCTTATGACTTGTTTGTTTTCACTTCTGTCGATTTATTTATTTTATTCCTATATATTTATATGTTGCTATCAATCTTTTGAAGCCATGATGCATCGCTGACTATGACAATAGATGGCTTATGACTTTTTGCTGCAGTTTTTTTAACATTGATTTAGTTTTTTTTTAATTATTTCTTCATTTTCCATTCAAAAAACTTATTTTTTATCATTTTCTGGAAATTAATAATGTGTTGGATATGGAAGCAAAGAGCCTTGGCAGGAAATATGGCCTACAGTTGGAAGGGCAATTTTGTCAAGGGTATTGTAACTCTCCATACCATCGTGACTATGCTGAGTTGAGATTGAACCAAAAGTTTGTTTGGATTTTAGGCAAAAATTCAAACTCCAAAGATTGGAACTCTTCACCATTCAAACAGTTTTTCAGCGACCAGAATAAATGGTAATCCGAGGGTGCAATGTCAGGTGAATATGGTGTTTGGCACAAAACATCCGAATCCAATGGCAACAATTTTTGTCTGGATGGTCAAAGACGTGGTCTCATGTTGTCATGGTGGAACACAACTCCTTTGCAATATGCCAATTCTGGATGTTTTTCATTGATCGCTACCTTCAGTTGATCCAATTGCAAGCAATACTGATCTGAATTAATCATTTGATTGCTTGGGAACAGCTCATAGTGAAGGATTCCCTTTCAATCCCACCACACAGAACATGACCATCTTTGGATGCTGGCAGGCTTTGGGTTGCAGTAATGGGGTCTTACCTCACTTTCACTAGAATCTTTTTCTTTGGATGTTGTTATAAAGGATCCGTTTTTCATCGCCACTAACAACCACATCAAAAATTAGTTGTTTTCATTATGTTGCAGGAGTGAATCACAAGCAGAGACGTGGTCCATTAAATGTTTTTCGCTCAATCGATGCGGCACTTACACATCATACTGATTTATGTATCCTAGCTGATCCAAATGCCTTGCAACTGATGTTTGCGATATTTTTAGTGTCTCAGCAATCTCTCTTGTGCTGCTGTGCTGGTTAGTTTGGATTAATATGACGATTTGGTTATTGCCAACCATGAAGGGCCTTCCTGAACATCAGGCATCTCACAGAGAGATTTTCCCAGTTTGTAACTTCACGAACCACTTCTGACACATTCGGTCATTTACAGCATCGTCTCCACACACTGCACAAATCTTCTTTTTTTGAGTTTGTGTTGCGTTTTTACTTTTTCAAAAATAAAGTGCACAAGATGATGAAAATACACCTTCATATCTTCCATTTTAAAATTGACCCTGTGTGAGTATCACTCACTCAATCTGCACGATTTGTTTTTCAGAACATGCTGGCAACTTTCCCCTGTTGAAAGCACACACTATTTATAGCTGCTAATGCATGTGGTTGTACAGATTATGTCCAGTGACATCTCTTGAGAAATATCTGAACAAACTTTTTGTTCAACCCAGCACCCCCCCACCCCCACCCCCCACCCCCTACTAAAATATCTTGGTTGTGCCACTGTGATGATATTGCCATTTTTTAGCCTTGGTGCACCAACCTTTTGCTACTTTTCCAATATCCCCAAAATTCAACCCTCAAAGAAAAAATGCATAATGTTCAGCAAAAAATAAATCCAAGGTTGTCCTCCACTTCATAAACAGGACACAAAACCCCATGAATGTGATCAGTCCAAATCACCTTGTATACTTGTATAACACTAGGCCATGTTTTAAAATATACCATATTGAAAAGAATTATAAAAAGAATTTTTAAAATTTTAACAAATTTAATTTGGCATGACATGACCTTTTTCTGTTGATTGGTTATTTGTTAAAAAAAAAATTTAGTTGACTTGTATATTTGACTCGGCACATTTGGCAAAAAGCCTGGACTTTTCTCAAAGTAATGGTACCAAGGAAAAAAATTACGAAATAAGAGTAGTTTTCTTATTTCAAGTAAAAATTAATTTTTTTTTGTTATTCAGAAATAAACAGCCTTTTTATTCATCTGATTATAATAACTTCTTATTAATTTTTAAAAATTTTATTTGTAATGCCAGATGCATTTTTTTACAATATGACTCTAAAAAAGCACTGTTAAAATAAAACTAGCGATTTTTTTTGTTAAATATTTAATTTTCAAAAAATCCAGAATTGAATGCGTATTAATTTTGCATATAATATCCCATAATTCTTTTCATTAGTTGTTTGGGAAAAAAAGTTCTAAAGTTAAAAAAAAATTTTTTGCTGAGCATAGTGAAAAAAATCACTGGGTTTCTGGATATAAACCAGTTTTTCAGGCTGAATCCTTGAAGGATTAATGAATGGTGATAAGTAATATTGTTAAAAACAGATGACTAATATTATGCAAGAGAATATTTTTGTGGGGTCACTTTTAGTAAATTCTATTTACATAATCTTTGATTTTGTGTTTAAGAACTGAAATGCATGGCTAATATTAAACTGATTTTCAAATGCTCTGTTTAAATGATTTCCATGTCATGTATATTTAGGGTCCTCTAGTCAAGAGCCCTGTGACAGGAAGAATGGAACCAACATATCCAAGCTGGAAAAGAAATTTGTTTCGTTATTGTGTTAGTCTACCAGTAATTGTCTTCTGCCTCTTTGTTGTATTTGCTGTTATGTTTCTGATATTTGAACTTCAGGTAATTTTTTTCCAGCATTTTTTCAGTAAAAAAATTTTAAATCTTAAAAAAATTGATTAGGTATATTTTATGAAATATGAAATATTTATTCCTTAAAATATCAGCTTTCTGAAATTGAATTTCACATGATAGCCAAGTTTATTTTGAATTATATTTTTAGAAAATAATTAACTGGAACCTTGTGCTGAAATAGCAAGCAAAAAATATGTCATGTTCTATATAAGAAAACAGCTTTCCTATTGAAATTCAATGAAATCTTGATATGATAAAATAAAAGTGGTTTTGAATTTGAAATCAAGAGATAGACTAAACTTTTTAAACACAAAACAGAGTGCCAAGGGGGGAACTGTGAAGAATAAATTTTTAGATTGAGTGATCAAGTATTTGTATAGTTATGGGGAGTGGGGGGCAGTTTAAAAGTGTTAAATGAAAAACTTCAATTGTTAAAGCATATAAAATTGGTGAAATAAAGAAATTTCAGGTTTTAAATCCTGTTCTACTTATTAAGGTAATGACACCCATCAAGACTAGACCACAGGCCAAATTCATTGAAACCATAGGAACTGGATTATTAATTAAAATCAAGGTGGCATGTAATTTCTGGCTAGTTTCATAAAGTGAAAAAAAAAGCATGAAAAGCATGTCCAATACAAATGCAAAATTGTGCCCATATTTTTACTGGAAAATAGTTACAAATTTCTGAAACGATTTTTTTTAATACAAGAGTTTTTGTTGAAACTAACATGTTTTATGTTAAAACACGTGAAACAACATTTTTTTTATGAAAGTCACATTTTTGAAATTTGTACTTAAATTCAGTTTTATGGAACAAAATTTAAAACAATGTTATTTTATAAATTTTAGACAGCTCATTTTATACAAATACATAACCATGGAAATCTTTTGCTCAGTTAAATGGTGACTTGTCATTATATATTATACATAAACAGATTTGAAATAGTAATCATTACTAAGGCTTTTTTTTTTTCAATTTGTGATCAGACCTACAAAGCTACTAGCTTATCTTCAGATTATAGCAGAACAACCAACCATGCCAGCCCAGGACTCAAACCCAGACCCCAGCAGTTACAGTGTCACTGTGAACCAACATGATATTACTGCACCACAAAGCTTCCATTTTTCTTTATTCCCAAGTATTGTTTAGCAAACCTCAGTCCCTATACAATTTATATTGTAGAAAATTATCATGCACCAGATAACATTATTTCAAGGACTGCATCATCCAGCCTGTTTTGAGACATCTAGTCTGTTTGATACTGCTGTATATTTTAGGTAGAAACTTGAGTTTTTAATGCAACATGCAATAACACCCATTATTAATTGCATACGAAACCCATGAATTTTGTGCCAGACAGTCAAGTATTTGATGAATTACAGAGGGTAAAAGTTCGTTAAAAAAGAAGCTTTTCAATAATTTGTGTAATAATTGGTTTAGCCAACAGCAGCATGTCTGGAAGAAAGATATACACTGTCATTGGGGATACCTGCCCACCCATACAGACATGGCTATTATTAATATAGATATAGAAATGAGGAGAATTTAATTCTGATTATTGATTAATTGTATAATCAATATAGGAACTATATTAATGTTTTATATATATTTAGTATAATACAGTAAAAATGATATTTTACCTTGCTTCTGACTTTATTCTGTAATTAATGAACAGAATTTTTTTGAATAGAAAAAATATTGTTAAAAATAAAGCATGATTTTGAACTTTGAATTGCTCTTTTCCCTACTTTCATATTTTAAGGATTAAAATTTTTCATATAACACTTTTACACCCTTTAACCACCACTGTAGCACACAAATGTTTGACTGCTTGTTCCCCAATTTTTCCTACAGGTTTACCCCTGTCAATCCTATATTGCATTAGAATTATTTGGTCTTTCTCTAGTAGAACCTAAATTCAAGTTGAAAACTACTCTTTTTTTGTACTTTAAAAATCCATTGAATTTCAACAGGAAATTTGCTAGTATATCTTATATATATGTATAACATGGAATATTTGTTTGTTGGTTACTTTAGCATATGGTTCCAGTTAGTTATTTTCTGAAATGATATTTCTCAACACAGGCTGTGAATGCAGAATTAAAGCCACTTTACCATACTTACTTTCATGAACACTAACAATTCTATTATTTCTTGAACTGCACACACATTTCTTTCATGCCTGTTTACTAAGATACACACTGTGCTCTCTGAGAATCTTCCTATGATGTTTTATCTGTCCTATACGTTTACCAATTGATCACAGAGCTAGAGAGAGGAGTATTGAAACAACACGGCACATGAATTCCTTGACATGACACTGGAAAAGAATGGTGTGTGCACAATACAGGTAGTCTTGTACAATGTACTTCCATTTAAACTTTTTGTTATTATGTTATTTTTCATTTAGGGACAATTTTTATTCCCCATAGGACTTTTTCATTATTATGTGGAATGCTCATTAAGCCACATCATTGCTGATCTATGAGGTATCCCAATTTTGTCTTGATCATCATTATGTTCAATTATATTCTTGTGGAAAAATTTGTCAACTGTTATGACTGTTGTTAACTGTGTTCTGTTTGCTGTTAATAATTTGTTAACTGATTTAAATCCTTCAGTTACACCATTATAAGTACTAAGAAAATTAACAGTAATTCTATTTCATCTGTAGCTAGAAAAAAATTAAAAACAGTTCTTTTAAGGGTTTAAACTTGGTTGAACCCTATGAATGGGATGGAAAAGCACTGACATTGACAAGCACTGGATTTTGGAATTGACACTCATAACATTCATGTAAATACTGCTAAAATAAGGCAAGTGTTAAAAGTGCAATACTTTTAAGTGCTACTAAAATAAGCTAATCACAGAGACAAAAATAATGGGAAATAAGGATCAATAGAATGTGGAAACAAAAAAATACAAATCTACACACTATTAAATCTGAAGGCTGTAAAGAAAAAGTCAGAAACTAGTGTAAATATTTAAGGATCACTGAACCAGTTGTGTGTTTCAAGCCCATTTAATATAAATCGTGTAATTTGAAAGCTTTAAAATCCTGCTACAGCTAACATAAAGTCAGAATGGCAGGTGAAGTTGCTGGAGCTGATATGGAAGGAGCACACATTAATTTTGCTGTAATATTTTCTTTTGTTTCCCTGGAATGCTAGCAAGCATTATTGAAGAAAGATTCTGTTTACTTTTTTGGATGATTTAGATTCATCAATCAGTGGCAATCGGCCTTCCACCTCTAATAAATGTTCAGTTTCTCCACCCTTACAAGTGATCACTAAAACCATACCAGATAATAAAAAATCCTTTACCTTTACTTTTGAATTATTATCACATTGCACATTGTAGGAGTTTTTAGTCTTGTGAACAGGTTTATTTTAAAAAATTCATTTATGCTGTAAATTATTTTTTATTTTTTTTACTAGTCAATAAAACCCAGTAGTTCAAACATAAGCAATGGGGACTTTTTAATTTATTTCCTATTAACCTCTAAAGTGGTGGAAGACACTATAATTCCCAGAGAACTTTGCTGCAAGCTTCAATATTTTTTTAATAAGAAAAGCTAAGCTTATAAAGGTTTTTCAAATTAACCTTGAAAATTAACAGATTATTTTCTGTACAATATGGCCAAGTTCTGTTAGTTATTTGCTTCAGTATAAGATTTTACAGTGCTTTAAATTTTCATGTTGAAAACACTCCAAAATTAACTCTGTACTTTAAGGATTAAGAATTGTTTTCACTTAATTTTGTTGTGATGTACCTGCAACATTAAGTAAAGTTTACTTGTATAATCAATTGACCAGTACTCAGCTATGGATTGCTTCCAAACAAATAGGCCTTTTGTTAGCCCTAAAAAAGCTAAAAACTTGTGATTTTTTCCTACCTGTTTTAAATTATCAATGTTTCCACTGAATTGGATTACCCTTGTCAAGGAACTCTTAGAAACAGCCTCTTGGAGCGAGTTCCTGTACATAGTGAGGAGACTACCCAGTCAAGGTTCTGTTGGCTGAGGTACCTTCTCAGGATTCTGAGTGCTTGCCTACATTGTTGTCTCCTTGAACAATAGCAATGTATGCAATTGCTATGTCCTCCTACAATGTGCATTGTGGTAATAAGGAGTTCTCTTCTTCCTCTCCTCAGCTAATGATTGTTGGGGTAACTTTAGGCTTATCTTGCCATTGGTGAGTGAATGGAACCATGCAGCAAGTTCCTTGCCCATGTCTAGGTATATATTCACAAATTTCCTTGTCGTATTCATGGTAGATGACTCGTACTCATTGTCTGTTTGTGTACAGTGCCTGTGCAGCCCAGGCATTCCCTTATTGGATTCCATGATGCATGGGGACCATGTGCACTGAATTGTTTTTTATTCTTTTATATTTCATAATGAATTCTTCAAAAACTTCTTCATCTTCACTATCTGTTTCTCCTGTTCTTCAATACCTGATCATCTATTCCACAGATGACCAGGCAATTGGGGACATATCTCCTTTTTCTTATAATTGAAATTAATTTGTTCCTTTAAAATCATATTGCATAACAGTTATATATGGTATTTTAGCAAACAAATATAGTAAAGAGCAAAAATAATAACAACAACACCAATAAACGAAAGAAAATAGTAATGATGAAAAAAGAAAAGATGGAAAAAGAAAACACAATTGACCTCATCAAACTTTTATATATTAATATTAGCACTGTTGAGAACTAAGGATCACCTTATGCACATCCAAGTTTCAAGAATGAGTAGAGTATTATAATATGTGGCAACACATTTTGATTTATCTCTAGTAATAATGTTTCAAATTTTACAACGTATACATCATTAATATTCAAAATCATAATGAAGCCAGATAACCATTTGAAAATGATACCCAACAAACACAAGAGTAACAAAAATAAAATATATATTCATATTTTCAAAATTATCAATACATACATACATACATACATACATACGCACACATGCACGCACGCACGCACGCACGCACGCACGCACACACACACAAACAAACAAACAAACTCCTCATGCAGCCATGGGCTATGGAAGTCCAACCAGACTGTGTAATTTTCTTCACCACATGTGTCTGTTCTGAGCTACTGCTGCTGCATTTGACCACTCTAGGACAATTCTGACAAGGTCCTGTTTGATATTGTCTGCCCATTTCTTCCTAGGTCTCTCCCTTTTTCTGAAACCCTTACGCACACTGTTCATAATCCTGTTTGCTAATCTGCAGTTATGCATACAAGCAACATGGCCAAATCAACACAGTCTCTCTCTATGCAATATGCTGCTGCTCAAAGGAGGCTGATGACTCCTTCTAACCTCATCATTACTTACAAAGTCAAACCACCTAATGCCCAAGATACTGCATAAGCATCTAGAATCAAAGGCACCAGGTTTCTTGTTATCCTGCTTACAAAGGGTCCATGTTTCGCTACCATAACTAACATTAGAAAGAACCAAACTATTATACAGTCTAATTTTAGTCTTTAGGTGTACACGCCTAGTTTTCAACGCTCTCGTTAGATTCTTAAAAGTCCCAGTGTCAATCCCTATTCTTCTACCGTATTTCTTTGATTCTAAGACACCATCGATTGTAAGACGCACCTTAATTTCAGTACCATCAACAGAAAAAAAGCTTTGATTCTAAGAAAAAAAAATAAATAAAATGCTAAAATATATCTAGCAAATATTTTTATTATAAAAGAATTCAATTTACTAACAGCAATAGTACCTATTTATTAGTAAGTATGTTATTCATCACTTCCTTCTAAATCAATATCAGAGTCTGATACTTCCGAGCCATCATATCTGAATCTGAATCAATATCAGAGTCTACTTCACATTCAGAGTCTGATTCTTTTGAACTGTCTTTATTTCCATTATCCTATAATATATCGTCTTCTGAGCCATCGAGAGCATTGGTGATGCAACATTTTTTTAATTGAGTGCTGCACTATTTTATCTGGGATTAGCTTCCAAGCTGTTGATACCCATTCCGCCAATTTTGATGCCGGCACTTTCTTAATTTTTCCGAAAGGTGTCGGCGGAAGATTGGCAGTCAACAGCTAGGTAAAGAATTTTCCATAACATAATCAATAACCAAACAGAAAAGGAGACAAAATGCACCCTTGTCTAACTCCACTAGCAATGCTAAACCAATCACTTCAAGACAAGCCAACTCTCACACGACTCAGTGTTTATTATAGAGAGCTTTCATTACGCTAACTAACTTATCAGGTGTTTCATATGATCTAACAATCAACCACAAATTATGTCGATCAACAGAGTAAAAGCCATTTTGAAATCTATAAAGCTAGCAACCACAAGTTTCTGTAGCTCTAATCATTCCTCAAGAATCTGCCTAAGTGAAAATATTTGATCAATATATCCCCTGTCACTTCTGAATCCACACTGTTCATCACGCAGTTGTCCATCAACCATATTCTTAATTCTATTAAGTATAAAAATGCAAAGAACTTTACCTGGAACAGACAGTAAACTAATTCCCCTATAATTATCACAAGAACTGTAATCACCTTTTTTAAAAATTGGGATATTAATAGCTCTAGTAAAATATTTAGGAACAACACCTTTATCATAAAGAATATTAAAAATTTCAATCAGCCATGTGAAAACACAAATGTTCCCAGCTCAAAGCATTTCAATGGAGATTTCATCCACTCCTGGTGATTTATGCAATTTTTAATTTAGAGATAGCCAAAGCGACTTCAGAATGTGATATAGGACCAATATTAAAGTCATTAAGGCATCTGTCCTCATTACAAAATGGACGTAGAAATCATTACATTGTTTAGAACATCTCCGAAATGTTGAGCCCACCTAGCCATTACAGAATCCTCACCTTCAACCACCTTGCCATGTTTATTCCTTAATCCCTGTGTAACTGTCTGTTCCCACATAAAACATTAATAATCTAGTACAACCCCCTGCTGTTCTGCTGTCTAACTGCTTCCTCAGCTTTATGAGCCAAGCTATCAAGCCAAAGATTCTTATCAGCTATTAACTGATCCTTCACATGTTTATTAACCCTTCCAGTGTCCAGGCTGAAAAACAGGTTTCCATCCAGGGGCCAAGCTATTTTCTCACTATGCTCAGCCAAAAAAATACTTTAAATTTAGAACTTTTTTGCCAAATAACTAATGACAGGAATTATGGCCTATTATGTGCCAAATTAATCAGCATTTAATTCTGGATTTTCTGAAAAATCAAGTATTTAACAAAAAAAGACGATATGTTTTATTTTAATAGGACTTTTTTAGTCATGTAGTAAAAAATGCATCTGGCAACACAAATAAAAAACTAATAGACAGGAATGATTACAATGCACATGAATAAGAATGGCTACATATTTCTGAATAACAAAAAAGTTATTTGTTTGGTTTTAAGTAAATATTTCTCTTGTTTTTAATTTTTTTTCTCAGTACCACCATACTTTGAGAAAATTCCAGGCTTTTAGCCAATTGTGCTGAGTCAAATAAACAAGTCAGCTTCAGAATTTTTAAAAGAAATAACCAATCAACAGAAATAGGTCATGTTATATGTCAAATTAAATGGAATTTAATTACGAATTTTATAAAAATAAATAATATGAATAAATTTCCAAGCATATTGATTTTAATAAGCCTTTTTCAATGTGATAGGTTGAAAAAAAAAATCGCACTATACAATTAAGGCTTCACTTTGGAAAACCTGATGAATAAAAATAGTTAAATAATATCTTTAATGAAAGGAAATTTCCCCCTGAATAATATAATATTCAACCTGAAATATGATTTTTATTTCTTTTAATGATTCTTTTCAGTATCATATATTTTAAACACGCCAGTGTTATACAGTGTGACTTGGTCTTCTCACATTCATGGGATTTTCTGAACTGGTTATGAAATAGAAAAAAAAAACTTCCTTGGCTGCTTTTTTTCCTAAACATTATTTTTTTCTTTTGTTTCAAAGGTTTTTCTTTGGCAATCTTGGCTAAGTGCAGAAAGGTTTGTGCACCAAGGACCAGCCCTTTCCGAAATTTTCCCTCCCAAATGATGGCCGATTTCTGTAGCAAGGAAGTTTTTTTGCTTCTGTATCCAAGACATTCAATTTCAGAAAACGGTACAAGCTCAAAGTTTTTTTTCTAAAAAAACTAGAAATAATAAAAGAAAAATTAAATATAACCTAATGGGATGTTAAATAAAATATCTGCAACAACATTTAAGCTGACCTCCGATCTAGCATAACTTGGAAAGATCGATTGAAGATTGCTAACGGAAGTAAATATACAGAAATGAATTTGCTTTCATATCCAAGACCTCATTTATTTTCAGAAAATGATACTATATCAAAGTTTTACTGGAAAAGTAATAAAGTAAAAATTAACATATAGCCTAATGCGATGTTAAAATATCCACAGCAACAAGTTGTAGGCCAGACATACGATATAACATAACTATGAAAAAATCAATACTTATCAATCGGCCAAAAGATCGGTAATTTCTGAAAATGAATCTACTGAAATGAAAACTAACTAAGGTTTAAATATAAAAAAAAGCACTAACTTTACAAAGAGTATCCAATATGGTGGTCCAAACTGTAAAAACCACTTATAGCACACGAAACAGAGATAGCATGCGTCAGCTTCTTGTTTGATTCAGTGAAGCATAACGAATTAAATGCAGGTGCAACCAGAATTTCTAAGAAGGACATGTTTTCTTTCAGTTTTGATTTGAAGGTGGGAAAAATGCATAGAATGCTGGGAAAAATCGTAAACATAACTTGGGAATACTGAAATAGGTTTATGACAAAAAGAGTGTGAAACAGAAAAAAAATGGCAGTACGTATTTTGTAATTACTTCCCAAATCTATCATTTTTAAAAATAGCAGTTTTTTGTTAATTTTTAGAAGATTTTCGAAAATTTAAGGAAAATTTGTTGATAATAGTTCAAATCAAACTTGTGAGCTTAAATCAGAAGGTTGCTTCAGAAAATAGGGACGTTAACAAGCAAATTGGCAATACCGTTTAGTGCTTTTAAGAAATGGCAATCAGATGGCTTTATGAAATTATTTATATTGTAGTTTAATAAAATATGCATGAAATTAAAAAAATATTTTATTTTTAAAGCCTAAATTATATATTTTTATAAGATATATGTAAAAAAAATTACAACGGCAATTTTAATTTTTAAAAAATCGATATATTTTTGTTGTATTAAATCCATATACATATGTCATTGGCCCCTCAATTCAGATTCTCCATACATATACAGACGGCCTGGACACTGGAAGGGCTAAGACTAAAATTAGACTATAATAGTTTGGTTCTTTCTACGGTTAGTTATGATAGTGAAACTTGAATGCTTTGTAAACAAGATAACAAGAAACTTGATGCTTTTGATTCTAAATCCTTATTCAGTATCTTGGGCATTAGGTGGTTCAACTTTGTAAGTAATGATGAGATTAGGCAAAGGAGTCGACAATCTCCTTGGTGCAGCATATTGTGCAGAGAAAGACTCCATTGGTTTGGCCATTTTGCCCGTATGGATAATTATAGAATATCAAATAGGGTTATGAACAGTGTGCCTAAAATGCCTCAGAAAGAGGGGAGACTTAGGATGTGGTGGGCAGACAATGTCAAACAGGATTTTGTGTGCAGTGGCCAGATGTAGCTCAGGACAGATATGCTTGGAGAACTAAATTGCACGCTGTGGTTGGATCTCTGTAGCACATGGCTGCCTGAGGATGATGATGGTGGTGATGATGAAACTAGATAGGAATTCTGATAGTTTTGATTCCAGGTGCTTATGATGATATACACCAAGTATTAGACATTTTATTTTGTGGATTATGATGAGGTTCTCTGAATGAGTATCAGTAATCTTTAATGCATATCTTTGTTAAGGAGTGGTTACACTCTTTTTAACAAAGTGAAAGATCTGTGGAAGAATTTTTATTTGTTCTGTGCTATAATTTGCTTTTAATAGTTATCTATTTTTATTGAAATTTCAAATGTAGTGAAATGCACACATACACATATATATTATACTGATATTTCTTTTCATACAGACATGGTGGGATAGTAAAATTCAAGCTCAAGGCTATCCTTTCTGGATGACACTTATGCCGAAAATCCTTCTTGCATTAGTCATAAATGTATTTGATGGAGTATACCATAGAATTGCTGTGTGGCTTAATGATAAGGGTACTTGTATGACTTTTGCTTTATTGTAAAATTTATTACTGAAACATTATGAATTTTGCCTACTTATAAAGTAAAAATAATGTTACAACTTTATGTACCTGCATTTTTTTTTTTCATTTTTTGAAAAAAAAAGAAGAAAGAAATGGAACATCAATGTATTAAATTGCTGGAAAACTACTGGAGATCCATAAACAACAAAAATATGATTTTAAAAATAAATGTGTACCAATGGTGAAGTCACTCACTGAATTGCAAGCTTTAATTTGAGATATAATTCATTGAGCTGAGCCACAATAAAAAAAATTGAATTCAATTACTGCATATCAGCTAGAACTCAATCAATATAGCAGTGGTGGTCATGACAGACTCTATCGTCCATGCAGCTGCCTCAACTATTCCTCAGACTTCGAACAGTTTCCTCATTTTCCGAAATTGCACTGCAGCAATCTTAAGGCTCAGAACAAGGCTTGGAGGTGTTTCAGAGATATTTCACATTCTTCAATCTTGAAGTATTCAAACACACCATGGTAAAAGCCCATTTTGTCTAGCACCAGAGCCAAAAGGAATCTTGGATAAAATACACATCTTCTATCACCCACATGTCCAGTTCTAAGGTTGTGTGGTATAAAGTCTAAAAGATGGGTGGGAACTAAAAATCCTACTCATTATCAATCACGAAGTGCAATAGACAGGCAATTGCTATCCCCAAGCAATTGCCAACACTCTGGGGGAAATATTTTCCTCCATCTCTTCTTCTTATTATTCTCTCAAGAAGAATGAGGTCAAATGCTCTCCACTGTCCTTCCATTTGAATGGCCTGGAGCCTTAGAACAGGACATTCAGAGTGGAGGAGCTGTCTTGCTCTGCACTCTTCTCATGCATCTTCTTTTGTGCCAGATAATGCCCATTATGCCATGCTCCAACGTCTCTCACCATTGAGTAAGGATTGGCTACTCTGTCTTTTCAACTGCATTTTTCTGGCGGAGCAGTTTCTGGACTCCTAGCTGAAGGCTATTGTTTTGGCCTTCTCTAAGTGAAGAAAGAATCTCAAGATTCCTTCAAATTATCATTCAATT
Source organism: Ryuthela nishihirai (assembly GCA_038380435.1). NCBI lineage: Eukaryota > Metazoa > Arthropoda > Arachnida > Araneae > Heptathelidae > Ryuthela > Ryuthela nishihirai. The sequence continues at coordinate 37,502,814 of JAWZYU010000011.1, read as the reverse complement.
TCATTGACGAGCTGTGTGTGCAGTTGGAAAGAATGGTAAATGCCAGACTCATTCTGGTATTTCGAACATTACAGCCATCTTTCCAACACCCAGTGTGACTTTCTCAGGCAACGGTCAATTCTTGACCATCTGATATGCTTCAAATTGACTATCAGAAATTAATTTTTAAAACAAGAGTACCTTGTGTCCATTTTCTTCGACAACAAAAAAGAATATGACATGGCATGGTGATTTGGTATTCTTCATGATCTCCATGCCTTGCCTCTCCATTGCGAGGTCACATGCCAATTTTCATTTCCAACTTTCTCTCTCCTCATCACAGTTTCTGGGGGTAAGATCGTCACACTCTGTCACAGCCTTACCACCAGGTACAACAACAGGCTGTGTCTTGAGTGTTATGCTTTTCACTGTCAAGATCAGTTCTATAACTCGACAGTTTCCTCTGACTGTAAGCAATGCCCTTTATGTTGATGATTTCAGCATTCTTTCTCTTCTTCTAACATGAGGTTCATTGAACGATAACCTGAATAATCTTTCAATTTGGGCAGCAGCTAATGGGTTTTGGTTCTCCCCAAAGAAGACTGCTTGTGTACACTTTTGCCAAAAGCATAATCTTCTGGACCCCAATCTATGACTAAGGCGTAACATCATTCCATTGGGGTGGAGACTAAGTTTCCCTTTGACAGGAAGTTGATCATTTTACCATATGTACGCCATCTTAGGTCCAAGTGCACGCAGGCACTGAACTTGTCAAAGTCCTCTCCTCACTCTTCTGGGAAGCAAACCGATGTTCGTTGCTCCACCTGTACCATCATTTATCCAGTTGAAACTATTACGGATCACAGGTCTATGACTCTGCCCAGGATTCAGTAGTGATGGTGCTGGACCCTGTCCATCATCAGGCCCTCCATGTTTGCATGGGGGCCTTTTGCACCTCACTGGTCCACGTTGAGACTGATGAACCATCTTTATCTCTTCACTGTCAGCGGTTGTCCCTACAATATGCATCAAAAATTGTGGTCCCTGCTGAGCCATACTGCTGAGTAGGACTGTGTTTTCAGTCCCAAGTGGGAGATGCTTTACGCTAATCGCCTGACTGCCATTCGTCCTTTCAGAGTGCATGTCCAAAGCTACCTCAGAGATATCAACACCAGTCTCAATAGCATCACATAGTCAGCTGAGTCACTTCCACCATGGCTTGCTGTTTCCCCTTCCTGTGATTTTTTCCTATGTAGGATGGGTAAGGTTTTTACACCCAACTGTGTGTACTGGCAACTCTTTGTCAACCACCATGCTGAGTACCTGGACTTCTTACCTGTCTTCACAGATGGCTCAAAGTCTAGCATCTCAGTGGGATCAACCATGGTCTGCTGTGATGTAGTCACTGCAGATCGTATCCTACTGTAGTGTCCCATCTTCACTGCAGAGTTGTATGCTGTCGGTCTTGCCTTGGACCACGTGACTGCTAAACATCAGTGTTGGTATGTGCTTTAAACCAACTCACAGCTCACTACAGGTTTTGATCTTGGTGCATCCTTGGTGTGTTTTTTCTAAGATCTGCCAGGAACTCCAATATCTGGTAGCCACCTCCATCATTCTCTTTTGTTGAGTATTGGTCACATTGGCATCAGGGGCAATGACTTGGCAGACACTGCTGTTAAGTCGACCATGCCCAGTCTGGCTCTCTGCTGCTGATTCCATATCTGGACTTCTGGCATTTTAACATCGAGTCCAGACACAGTGGCAGAAATCTTGGTCAGAACATCTTGCAAACAAGTTCTTTGAGATCAAACCCATTGTCAAACCATGGCAGTCATGTTTTTGCAGGAATCACAAGGAGAAAGTTGTATTTGCCCAGCTCCACTTAGGTCATTCACTTATTACTCATTCTTTTCTTCTAAGGGCAGATGATGAACCTAAATGCGAGTTTTGCGACACCACGTTAACTTTTATTTTGATTTGCAACATGTAGGACAGAGAAGAATCCTAGAAGCTATTCCTAGCTTTTACAGGCCTTCTCATACAAGGAATGCCCTACTAAAACCAAAGGACTGCTGACCACTGCCTCAGTTAGAGCTAACACAGCACACAAAGTTTGCCTTGCTGGAATAATGGCTTGCTCCCTAAACACTATGCCAGTTAAGGCTATCAAACACATTTTAATTGACTGTCTCACTTTTGACTGTCAATTAAAAAACTGTGAACAGTGTCTGTATTTTAATTTTCACAATTTTACATCTGACCTCTTATACTTGGACACCTTTTATCGGATTATTCATTTTTACCTCCTGTTTTAACATATTTAAGATACACTTATTGTCTTGTGAAATTGTAATTTAACTGCTTTGTTATATTTATATTCTGTCCAACCTGGGTCTTTTACACCTAAGTTGGTGTTATCTTTTGTGTCTATTATTTTTTGTTTTATTATTTTACACCTATTTTTGTTTTATATAAATCTGTTGGTTTTGTATTTTACTGTATTGGATTTTAACTATGGTTGCAGGTTATATGTCTTTTACCCTCTTATTATCCCATTTGGTGCATTATAGCCATAAAACCCAAACAACCAAATCAAACTGAAATCATTGAGTTCATTTTACTTTAGAAAGTCTAATAGTCTCTCTTGACACAATGCCACTGCTACTTCATAATATGTATTGTATCTATATACACTTGAGCAAAAGTTAAGTTGCAATCCCATGTTATGTCAATGAAAAGGTAATTTCAAAGCTAAAACTTCTAAACTAAGTTTTCATGGTAAAATAATGACTGAAGATAAATCTCAATCAAATACATACAAATCTCGATTTTAAGCAATAAAAGTTAGGTATTTAAAGAATTATAGAAGCTATAATATTTAGCAGCAACAATACCACTGTTAAGAAACAATAAAAAAATTTGCTGAATGTTGAAAGAATTTTTTACACAACTTCTAAAATGACCTATTTTATTAAATGGTTTGAAATAATACTTATTATTTAAGTTTTAATTGATTTTTTGGGATAAATTCTTATGACAGCTCTTGTTGTTCTTAAATATTGAAATTGTAATTTTACTATAATTTTTGTTCCTTTAAATAAAGGATGGAGATAATCTAGAAGCTCTATTGGGCTTGTCCTGGTTTCTTCCACAATTTCCTCAACTTTTTAAATATTGAACGAATAATACTGAAATTCAGCATAGTGATAGATTTGATTGAGACCTTTACTTTTTCTTCAGTCACATTTTACCAAAAAAGCCTATTTTAGGAGCACTACTGCTAAGAAGTTAGCTTCTCATTGACTTATCATGGGATTTTATTACAACTTTTGCACTTGAGTACATAAAAAAAATCTAAATTTGTAATGTGTTAAGAGTCTATCAATCTGTAATAAGAAACTAGTTTCATTTTCTTCACTGTGTGAAACCAAGTCTGTCGTTGTGTAAAACAAAGCTGGTTACATTTTCTTGACCATATAAAATCACAACTGTGTAAATCAACGGATGAGTATATATGAATTATTGATGGATGTAGTAATTTGAGGGGGTGGGGACAAACTTCCTTGGTGGTAAAGCCATTTGCCAAAGTTTACACACCTCTGATATGTGTGTGTGTGTGAACATTTGTCTTTTTTTAATATATGGCAAGTGCCTGTGGTTACACATGTATTATAGTGATGACATAAATATGCATGCACTGAAATACAATAGCAATGAACTGCAGGAGGTGACTCACCACAATGTTAATTTATTATTTACACCGAAGAGCCAAAACATTATGACTACCTGCCTAATATAATGTTGGTCCTCCAGATGCTGCCAAAATAGCTCTTACCCAGCGTGGCATGGATGCTACAAGATTTCTAAACGTGTCTTGTGGTATCTGGTGCCAACACAGTACCAGCAGATCCTTTAACTCTTGTAAGTTACGTAGTTGAGCCACTGCAGATCAGATATGCTGCTCCAACACAAACCACAGATGCTTGATTGGATTGATGTCTGGGGAATTTGGAGGCCAGGGCAATACCTGGAAGTCTTCCTAAATGTTCTGCGAACCATTTTTGAACAATCTTGGAAGTGTGGTGTGGCACATTATCCTGATGAAAGGAGGCACTACTAGAGGGGAATACCGTTGCCATAAAAGGTTGTACCTGGTTTGCAATTATCTTTAGGTAGACGGTAGACGTCATAATTTCCTGCACATGAATCACTGGACCCAGTGTTTCCCAGCAGAACATTGCCCAAAGCATTACACTTCCTTCATTGGCTTGTTTTCATCCGACAGTACATCATGGTGCCAACACTTCCCCAGGTAAACAATGCACACTTACCCGGCTGTCCAGATGGTGCAACAGGAAATGAGATTTATCAGACCAGACAAACTTCTTACAATCATTCAAGGTCCAGTTTTGATGCTCGCATGCCCATTGTAGGTACTTTCAAAGGTGAACTGAGGTTGGTATGGGCACTCGGAGTGGCCTGTGGTTATGCAGCCCCATTTTCAGTAGGGTTCGATGTATTGTGTGTTGTGGCGCATTACTCCCATCACCAGCATTCAAATTATAAGTGAGTTGCACCACAGTATCCCTTCTGTTGGCTCGTACCATATGGGACAGCCTTCGCTCACCTCTAGCATTGATGAACTGTGGTTGGCCCACACCTTGCCTGGCAGTTTGTGGTTTTTCCCTCCTCAGACCACTTTTTGAAGGTACTAACCATAGCTGACTGTGAGCACCCCACAAGCCTTGTCATCTCAAAAATGCTCTGACCCAGTTGTCTGGCCATTACAATTTGGCCTTTGTCAAACTCACTTAAATCCACTGCCTTTCCCATCTGAAGAATAATAATAGCACTGATTAACAGCGCTCAGTATCAGGTGTTATTTATACCATTTCATGATCTTCACACATGTCATCGTTTACCTGTAGTTGCTTCAATTTGTATAAAGATGCACTGGTCATAATGTTTTGGCTCTTCGGTGTATATATGTTTCATTGCATATATTAATTTATTCTACAATGAATTTTAAACAAGTGATGTGGTAATAAAACGAATTAAGGAAAAAAAATACTCAAGAAAAACCTATTTTTGAATTGGCTGGTATCGAACCAGAGACCTTTGAGTTTGCAAGTCAAAAAGGTAGTGCACTTAGCTGACTGAGTCTCACCAGGCCTGGCAAGATGTGTTGGAACTGAACTTGAACTGGGATGCGAATTTTTTATTTTATTAAGGAAGGATATTTTTTGTATGAACAGTTTAAAAATAACATTAAATGCAAAATTACAAAATGTGTTGAATATTTAATCTACATTTGGGATGCTAATAATACATTTTTAAGCAAAACTTACCAGCAATGCTAAACTCAGTCAGCTAAGTATACTATCATTTTGACTTGCAACTCAATTGTTCAATACCAGCCAATTTCATAGGTTTTTTTTTCCTTGAGTCATTTTTTTTTCCACAATTCATTTTATTACCATATCAGTTTTTTGCAATTCATTGTAAAATAATTTAATAATATGCAATAAAAACTATATATAATAAATTTCTATTGTAAATTAAATATTACAAAATAGACAACTCCTCATGTGATAATTTACTATGAGTAATTAGCATTACTTCTGGTGTTCGACAAGGGTGCATTTTGTCTCCTTTTCTCTTTAGCTTGGTTATTGATTATGTTATGCGAAACTCACTTCAAGGGAAAGATTTTGGCCTTAAATGGGCTGGAGATAGGAAAATTTCTGATTTAGATTATGCTGATGATTTAGCCCTTCTGGCAAATGATGTTGATGAGATGAACTCTTTCATTCGAGCCGTTGATGAGACTGGTAGTAGAGTAGGTTTGGTTATAAACAGAGAGAAAACTAAAGTGATGAAAATTGGTCAGGCAGGCTGTGATTCAGTTAATCTGAATGGTTGCAGTCTTGAGCAGGTGTCACAGTTTAATTATCTTGGGAGCTATGTAACAGATAATGGTGATGTGCGGCATGAGATTAACAGACGAATAGGGATTGCTGCTGGGACTTTTAAGAATCTATGGAGAGTGTGGAGAAATAGGCGTATACACCTAAAGACTAAAATTAGACTGTATAATAGTTTGGTTCTTTCTAGGGTTAGTTATGGTAGTGAAACTTGGACACTTTGTAAACAAGATAACAGGAAACTAGATGCTTTTGATTCCAGATGCTTACGCAGTATCTTGGGCATTAGGTGGTTCAACTTTGTAACTAATGATGAGATTAGGAAAAGGAGTTTGCAACCTCCTTTAAGCAGCATATTGTGCAGAGAGAGACTCCGTTGGTTTGGCCATGTTGCCCGTATGAATAATTATAGATTGGCGAATAGGGTTATGAACAGTGTGCCTAAAGGCCTCAGAAAGAAGGGGAGACCTAGGATGCGGTGGGCAGACAATGTCAAACAGGACCTTGTTAGAATTGGTGTGCAGTGGCCAGATGCAGTAGATGTAGCTCAGGATAGACTTGCTTGGAGAACTAAATTGCACGGTCTGGTTGGACCTCCGTAGCCCATGGCTGCTTGAGGATGATGATGATGATGATGATGAATTCAGTTTAATGAATTTATATTTATAATCAGAACAGAGTCAAAGAAAAAATAGTACATCTGTATATTAGACATATTTTTCATAAATAGTTCTTTAAAATACCACTAGAATGGAAAGAAAACATACATATATGTAGGTAATTATTACGGGGGAATGGCAAAATACTGAATTGAAGTAGAAAGGAGAATGCTTTTCCAAACTATTTTTTTTATCTTTCAAATTCTACCAGGTAATATATTTCAAGAATAGCTGAAAAATAAAAGAATATATTATTTGTGGAATAACTTCTCAGTGTGATTCAGTTCAAGTCAATACAAGGCATCTCCCCAAAAAATTTCCCTACATCCATACTTGCATATGCTAGGTAAAGTGCTCCAGCAAAAAATTTTAGCCATGAGCTGCCACTGTTTCTGAGGGTTTAAAAACATACTATTTACATGTAATTTGCTGAATGTGTGCATGATTTATGCATTTCCATTGTTAATAAAATAGGTAATAAAAATCTAAATGTGGTTCTCATTCAGTTATTAAGATTAATTGAAAAGATGTATATGTAAATAATATATTACCCATTTAATAAGATCCTTATTTGAAATTAAAATTAGGTAATAAAAATAAAAAGGGATTTTTAGTAATTTTGGTATTGCATTTTTAAATTAAACATATAATTATCAGTAATAGTGTTAAATGTGAATCATATCACCATTTTAAGACATGTTTAATATTTATAAAATTGATTAAAATTGTGTTTATACTTTCAGTTGCTACCATTTTTTATTATTTTGCTTTTCCATAGTTGCTTTGTAACATAGAAAGAACTAAGTAATATCTAGCAGAATTTTTTTTTTCATTGTGTTATATTGATATATTTTTTTCTAAAATCATGTATTATTTCAACCCATTTGATAAGATTTGCAAGTATCATTTGCATATTTTTGTATTAAACATGAGAATTTTTAATGTCTGCACCATTATTCACTAAGTTTTGTCTGAGTAAGCTTTAAAGATGGATAAATCTAAGTGTACACATCAAGCAAAAGGAAATGCTTATTTTGCAAATATTAACATCACATTTCAGTTTTATGAAAAAAATTAGTTTTGTTGATGTTCAAGATTCGAAACCACGCCTCTTCAGATTCATGCTAGAGTATTCTAAGACCACTAAACTAATGCCAGATCCATCTTTATTCCACTAATGTGACCTATCAATCTCCCATCATTGTTGGGTGAGGTGGCTCAGTCAGTAGTGCACCAGGATCGTAATCTGCAGTTCCCAGGTTCGAGTCCCAGCTGGGCCAGCATTGATTTTATCTCTGCAAAATTCCTCATCCTGCCCATGGTCAGTAGAGGACATCGACAGACTTGGAAAGACCACTGTCTGCCATATGAGATGTTAAGCTATGGCCCCGTGTATGTGAGAGTCATACCTTGTTCACATTAAAGAACATGCTGAATGGCCTTGACGGGAAGTTTCCCAACAACTGTTTCAGTTGGTCCCCTCCCCCAACCTTCTCTTTGGGGGTCCTCGTGATCTGGCCATTTAGCCCATTGTGTGCAAAAATTGCTGCTTAGAGGTAAAACAACCAACTTGTCATTATTTTGCCTGGCACAATTAATACACTGAGTAATTGAATCAATGAGTAAGATGTAAATAGATAAGTAAGTCACTCACATTGTAGCATTATTAATGAATTAATAAATAAATAGTAAATCCACAGAGTTACCTGTTGACTTTGAAGTCAATAAATAGTTTTGTGGAAAAAATGAGTTTAGCCAACGTGCAAGATTCAAATCAACATCTCTCCTGATTCATGCCAAAGTGTTCTAAGACCACTAAAGTAATGCTGACTCCATCTTTTTAGTGGAAAAAAGATGGAGCTTTTAAAATGATGAGCAGGAAAAAAGATTTATAGTATCTGTAGATTTACAATTTATTGATTAATTCGTTTAATAAAACTGTAGTATGAGTGACTTAGTTATTTGTTTACATCTTACTTAGTGCAACATTAAAAAATAAAGTTACCTTCCCCAATCATTGAAGGCACAAAGAGCAACAATGATGGGAGATTGATAGATCACTTTAGTGGAAAAAAGATAGAGCCGCTGTTAGTCTAGTGGTCTTAAAACACTGTCCCTGAATCTGGAGAAATATGGTTTCAAACCCTGGATGCCGGCAAAACTAATTTTTACCTCAAAACTATTTATTAAACATTATTTTTTTATGACTTTTGTACATAGTGTGTTCAAAACTTTATTTTTTGTTTTCCCTTTTCCTTTTCATAATTTACTATACTATTTTATATTGAATAGATGATCTGTTAGCATTAAGCTGAATTGGACACTCAGAATTTATAAAATCCTTTATTCAGATTAATAAACTAATTACCAGTGTATTGTATTTTTCATTATTGAACTATCTGTTATGGTTTAGAATTTGTCTTGCTATTTTCCCCAGAAATGATTTCGTCTGTCCATTAATTTGAATTAAAAAAATAATAGGCAGACTGTTATAAATATTCAAATACTACAAGCAAAACAGAAATTTCTAACAAAAAATCTTATTATCTTACAGAAAACTATAGACTAGAAGAAACCTTCCAGAATCATCTGATTATCAAATTAGTTTTGGTTGGTACAAATATGTGCAGATCAATATTCATACTTCTTTTCCTTTTCTTTTTCTTTTTTGCATCGTACTTTTTAATAGTTTTCATATTTCTCTTCAAACTGTCATCTTTCTACGTACCGTATATTTTGGATGCTTGATAGAGCTTTCATGATGATAATCACTGATATCAGGAATTGTATTGAGCATTAAAATTTGTAGTTTACTTAAGTTTATTTTCTACAGCCTACAGAATCCTCAGAAAAGAGGAAACTTGATTCCACTGCAGCTCTAATAAATATAAATGCTTTCCTATTGTGATACTTGCCTTTCATATTTTTTGAAATTTAATTAAAAATTAACTTTAGTATTTATAAAAAATGAAACTTTGCTAAATGAAACAGCAGCATATGAGATGGTAATATTAGTATTAAATAGCAGTTCTTAAGAATAATCGTTTTTGATGTCAGTTACTGTAACTAAGAAATCAAAAGGCATTCTAGTTTTCTAAAAGGAGTACATTTTTAACAAGAAGCATATCTCTCTTTTCTTAGTTTATTAAGTAAAGATAATAGATACCAAATGTACACCCCCTATTATAGATATACTCTATATGCAGCAATAAGCATATAGCTTATGCTGCATATATATATTATAAGGTTTTCAAAGTGAAAGGACTACTGTTGATCCTTTCATTTTGGAAGTTTTTTGTAAGGTTTTTTCATATCCTAGGTCATTAGATGATCTTAACCCGTGGATACCTCCTCTCACTTCTTGAAACCTTCTTCAGTGAAGGAGATTTTAAACTAGAAATCTTCATCTGGTCAGTCTTCCAAGACCTGAGATAGCCACACTTGTATAAGAGAATTGTTTGAATTTCACAGAAAACTGGATAACATAAAAGTCCTCCTTCAGGTACCTGAGCCCATCTCTGTGTGCCTGCATGAGACATATGGATACACAGAGTTTTCTTTTGGCAGTACTGACACCAGTGGTAGGATCCTTTAGTACAAGTTAGGGGATCCATTTCTCTCCTGTTATGCAGGGCATTCAAAAAGTTCTAGACACATGCCTAGATTTGCACTTGTTCCTCTGAAGTTTACGAGCTACAACTTGTTTAAAAGCTCATCTAAACTTGTCATCAAATGTGTTAAAAACAAAGGCTGTGCTATCAGTGCTCTCTTCACTGGTGGTGTGTAAAGTTCAGTCTGCGAAATCTGTATATTGTTGCTGTGGAGCCTACTAAAGATGGGGGAAAGATTTTATATTTTCACAAGGATACAGCTTGGGGATGATGCAAAAAAATTTGTACTGATTTATCTCAAGTATATGGTGTGATTGTGCTTGTTCGTATGCCACTGTTACAGGATGGAAGCAAAAATTCGGAGAAGGATGGCAGAGCTTTGCAGCAGGCATTGAGAAGGATGGCAGAGCTTTGCAGCAGACATTGAGAAGGATGGCAGAGCTTTGCAGCAGACATTGAGAAGGATGGCAGAGCTTTGCAGCAGACATTGAGAAGGATGGCAGAGTTTTAAAGCAGGTATTGAGAAGGATGGCAGAGCTTTGTTTTCTCCCTTGTGCAGGAATTTGGAAGGAGGCTGTGAATGAGAGAACCATCGTTGCTGTTCGTGAACTTGTTTAGGGTTGGGTTTGGTTGTTTTACCTCTGAGCGGCACTTTTTTGCACACCATGGGCTAAATGGCCAGGTCACATGGACCCCAAAGGCTCAGAGAAGGTTGGGGGAGGGGACCCACTGGAACAGCTGTTGGGAGACAGATGGTAGCCTCCCGTCAAGGCCATCCAGCGTGTTCTTTAACGTGCACAGGGTATGGCTCTCCCGCACATGGGGCCACGGCTTAACGTCCCATCTGACAGACGGCGGCCTTTCCAAGCCCATCGGTGTCCCCTACTGACCGTGGGCAGGGCGGGGATTTTTACGGAGATAAATCTCAACGCTGACCCAGCTGGGACTTGAACCTGGGAACTACAGATTACGAGCCTGGCGCACTACCGACTGAGCCACCCCCGCCCCACTTGTTTAGAAAAACCACACATCACTGTTCAAGTAATAAGTTTAGATATCAATGTATCGATTGATAGTGTGAGTACAATTATTCATCAGCATTTAGAGTTCTAAAAGATCTGTGCCTAATGGATACCCCCACAAACTGACAGAACAGCAAAAAAGGGCTAGAATTGACTTGTGCAAGAAGATGCTGGCAATGTTTGAACCTAGTGGACCCAAACGGTTAACAGACATATTCACAAGTCATGAGATGTGATTATAACTATAAAATCCCAGAAAGATTTACAACTATGTTTGGGTTGCTGAAGATGAACCACATCCCCAAATCCTCCAACACGACTTGCTAAGGAAGATGTTCACATTTTTTTTTTTCGATTTCCAAGGGAAATGAGAATTTTCATGGACACCCTACATGATAAAATGACTATAAATGGTCAATACTACTCCAACATTGTTTTGGCCAAAATGGTTAAGGAGTTGAAGGTGCAGCATCCAATAACAGGTGTGTCAAGGGTTTTTCTTCATGACTGTGCCATGACATGACAATACCAAGTTACCACATATCTGGAGCAGGAAAAAATCAAACAGTTACCCCATCCTGCATATTAACCTGATCTTGCACCATGCAATTTTTGGTTGTTTCCAAAAATTCGAAAGGAACTTGCTGGGAAACCCTTTTCAAGTGTGCAAGACCTTGCAAAATGTGTTCATTTAGAGTTGCGGAGTATTCCCCAACTGCCACTAAACATTCCAGAATTGACATAACATCTGCAACTTTGCATAGATGCTGGAGGGGAGTATGTTGAAGACGGTAAAAGTTTTGTTGAGATAAGTGCAATGATTTTTGTTCTGCAGATGCATGTCAAGAACTTTTTGAACACCCTCATAAACACAGTATAAATTATATATTTTTTTAATTTAAGAACAATTATAGTAATATTTAAAAACAGTTTCTATAAATAATTTGTGACCCATAAAGGATATACATACCAGTATTTGAGAGTAAATAGGCTAGAGAAAGACTCCATCATTATATTTTTTTACTCTATTTGGCCTTTGAAAAATCTGTACAAAATGTACAATTTATGTTTTTACTATCAGTACGTTGTGTCTTTATAGGCTAATTAAACTACATTTAGCTAGCTCACCTAATATTACTTTTCATTCAAGTAAAGTGTAAAAGAGAGAAGCATTATGTTTTCATTGAAACTATTGTGATCATGTAATGTGTTTACAAAAAACTGCACTTTGCTTTAAAATAAACCCAATGAAACAAATCCTGATTAAAATAAAGTTTATGCTAAGTTTAATTCTACTTCTAACAAGCCAATTTTGTCATCCAAAACAAATAATAATACTGAAATCCACATATTTTTTAGTTTTCTTTAAATGCTTCTTATAAAAGGACCTATATTCTGCTATGCATTTTCTAGTTGAATAATTTAACAGCATTTATGATGAGAATGAAGATTTTATATATTCTTACTTTAAGTTTACTGAAAGCTCTTTTCACATTATATCATTTATCATTGTTAAATGCAGTAATTAGCATTTCTTTGCAAGCTTACAGAGTTTTGGGAAACAATGTTTCATTCTCTTCATCTGTACCATTACTTCGTTTGCACCATTATCTGTCAGTATCATCAGAAAAGGGTTGGAAGTTTGCTTAGTTGATAGCATGCCATGCTCATAGTCTAATGTTCCCAAGTTCAAGTTCCAACTGTTCCTTTGTTGAAATTTTCTCTACTAACTCTCTCTCTGTCTTCAGTGAAAAAGAGGACACTAAAGGGCTTGCAAAGGTCACTGTCCATTAGATGAGATGTTAAGCCTTGGCCCTACATGAAGAAAAGCCATATTTTGTTCATATTAAACATCATGCTGGATTGCCCTCTTGTGAAGCTTTTATTTTCTGCTAACAGCTCTCCATTGTATCCCCTTCCCTTAACCAATTCTGATCCCTTGTGACTTGGTCATTTAGCCCATTCGGTGCGCAAAAGGTACACTCAAAAGATCAAACAACAGAAATAATCCAAAATATCAATGTAGTAGATTATTATTTATTCCACTCTGCCCTCAGTCAGAAAGAGGATATTGATGTATTTGGAAAACCCACAGTCTGTTGGATAGGATATAAAGCCATGGTCCCATGTGCAGAAGAGCCATATCCTGTGAACTTTATAGAACATGCTGAATGGCCTTGACAGGAGGTTGCTATGTCTCCTAACAGCTGTTCAATGGATCCCCTTCCCCAACTTTCTCAGAGCCTTGGGGTCCTTGTGACCTGGCGATTTAGCCCAGTGTGTGCAAAAAAGTGCTGCTCAGATGAGAAACAACCCGGTTCATTTACTGCTTTGTGCTAGGCATTGATCTTGGACAGGAGAGCCATACCCTGTGCACATTAAAAAGCTGGATGACCTTAACAGGAGGCTACCCTCTGTCTCCTAACAACTATCCAATGGGTAATCTATCAGCCATCAGGGTCCTTGTGATTTTGCTATTTGACCCATTGTGTGCAGAAAAGTGCCACACAGAGGTAAAACAGCCCAACCCATAGTATCATCTGATGGAAAGTCATCCTCTGAGATTCTTCAATTTTTAGCCAGGTCTGGACTATATGGTCAATGGTGTATAATTACATCTTGCCAGATGTGGAGATTGTTATTTTGAAATACTTTGCTCTAAAGCAGTGTTTCCCAACCTTTTATGTCCCACAAACCCCTTTTACATTAATATATAATCTCACAATGCCCCTTACAAAAATATTTTGGAGTGATCGTGTCATTTTCATATGCTATAATTTAGGAAATGGTTTCATGTAATTGCAAACTCCGATAAAGCTATTTTCAGTTTCTGATATTTATACAATTTAACTATTTACGTTAAAAAAGCAGTAAAAATGTAGGGCAAATTTCAGTCTAGGTGAGTCCATTTGATAGGTGATGCTTGTTGACTAGCCATGCTAGAATTACACTTTCTCATGCAGCACCTCAGATTAAAATTCAGTTGGTTCCATATGATAAATGTTTCCACAAATAAATGGGGTCTTCTGCTACATGAATGAGTGAATGATGCAATGCTATTCAAAAGTCATTGATGTCACTGTGTTGTTTGAACTTTTAACAAATGAAGCCATGATCAAATACTAGTCATTGTTAGATTCAGTAATTATAGTATTATAGAATATCTAAATATTTTATCTTGCATTTTACTACTGTGTCATTGCTGATATTTTTCTGTGACCCCCTCCTGGAGGATTTTGCACACCACAGATTTGGAACCACTGCTCTAGAACTTATCTGGTATTTTCTAGGGAGGAGATTGCCATCTCTGCCCTCCCACTCTTTCCCAGAAGCCTTTCTAAGCTGAAGTCTGTTAAGTGAGAATAGGAATTGCTACCTTTACACTATTTAACAGCTTCATTATCAGCATGAGGAATCCGAGTCAAACCTGAGTTCATCATCAGAGAATATCACACACACCATATTAGAGTGTTTCCATTGATTGACCTTGCACCTGTTTTGCATATTCATGAACTAATTGGCATTGCTAATTTTTTTACCAGAATTTGTCCAATCTTTGTTAATTATTAGGTTGTACACTGCCTAAACAAAAAATGAGAATTCCCATGTAATGCCAGTGAAAACACAAATTCGATGTTCTATATTTTTTAAAGTAAGCCTAACAACTATTTAGTGAGTAACCTCTGAGCCCTCAGGGTCCTTGTGCCCTGGCCATTTGGGCAGTTGTGTATGGAAAAGTGCCACAAAGAGGTAAAGCAGCCCAACCCAAAGTGTCATCTGATGGGAAAACATCATCCTCAAAGATACTTCTTCAACTTTCAATCAGGTCTGGACTATATGGTGGATGGTGTACAATTGCTCATTTCCAGATTCAGAGATTGTCATTCACACAGTTTGAAATACTTTGCTCTAGAGCAGCATTTCCCAACCTTTTACGTCCCACAAATCCCTTTCACATTAATATATAATCTTGCAAACCCCCTTACAAAAATATTTTGAAGTGATTGTCATGGAATATGTGACTGAAAATAAATCCCAGATCTACATCACGAATAAAAATATTACCCCTTATGTAGCTGCTCACCATAGCTGGTCTGACAGGAGCTGTCATTGTAACATGCTATAGAGAAAATCTGTTTGGACAGAGAGACCTGGTAGAAAAACAGCACAGAAAAGAAGCATCCATACCTTATCCAACGCATGAACCCAGGTCATTTTTATCACTAGCTAATGCATAACCAAGTCTATCTGAATCCTGAATTAAAAAATATTCAGTCAATGTTTAAAGAGTTATGGAAACTGGAATATTTAATACAACATTGCCAGTCCTAAGAAACCTAAATAAAATTGATGAATATTTTAAAGATTTTTATGCACACTTCTAAAATATGCACTTAATTATTGCATTATATTTGGCTTTTAAAACTAGATAATTTCTTACAATCCTTACCCCCCACCCTCCAATATTTCTATTATTAAAATTTTTATTTTTTATTAATAGAACATTGTTTACATTTCACATTTCAATAATGATGCTTAAAAATGTTTTAAATTAAATATTGTAGTATTGCAGTTAGTAACTACTGAAGGTAAACTTCAGAAATTTTAATTATTCTACTTTTTTTATGCCACCTCGATGACACAGTGGTATCATGTTGGTTCATGGTGACACTGCAGCTGCCACAGTCTGGGTTCGAGTTCCAGAATGGCATGGTTGTGTATTTGTGTAAATATCTGTATATTGTATAAGAAATCAAGAAAGCCTGATTGAGCTTCTAAATTATCTTTGTCCTTTTAAAAAATAAAAAAATATTAGAGGGAAGGGGATGTTAAAGTATATGATAATGACCAAATTTGTCTGTAGACCCCTTAGTGCTTGCCAACTGTGTCTTTGGGTGCCTTGGTGCTCTCCTCTCTTAAGAGGTTGTAGACCTCTGATCTAAACAGTTATGATACCACTTTTTTTTCACTATAATTTCATTAAAATTTATTATAGGGTTTTTGAAGTATTCAAGTTTTTATGTTTAGTTCTTTTGTTAACTAGTGTAATTGGCAGAGCAACAGACTTTAAAGAGCACATGACACTGAAGAATGATGTGTATGATCAATTTAGTCAGCATGTAACTGCAGTTGTGGGATCATTAATTTGATGTTTATCTCTTACTATGTTCACAGAAAATATGACTTATGATTACAATATGAATCCTCCACTTGAGAAAGCTAGGAAATTTTTCTCTTATATACATATATCACATTCCTTTAAAAAATTTTAAAAGCAATCTATAACATATTTTAGTATTTTTTGTTTCTTTTCATTTTCTAAAACAGTTTATATGGAATTACTGTATTCCAATATTTTTAAAAAATTAAAAAACTCCTTCTGTCTTAAATTTTGGACAGTTCAATATAATACGGTTTATGCTTTTTTTAATGCAATGATCACAAAGGTTTTTATCTCTTTCCTTCATTTTAAAAAGTTTATCCTTTAAATTACAATCTCCAGTTCGTATTCTGTTTGGTTTAATAATATCCTTTATAGGATGGTGTAAATCACTGAATTAGTAACTTTAGGATTTAAAATATGACTAAAGTTATTTGTAGATACTGCTATATTTCTGTTCCTAAAACTGGAGGCTTTGAAATTATGTTCACCAAAAAGAAATATAGATTCGTAACGTGAAAACATGCTTAAAAAGTCGAGAGCATTAAAGTGAAAATTTATAAATCTAGTTTATTGCTTTATATAAATCATTCAGTCATGATAACTTTTAATTCATGCTTTTTATGAAAAACATTGCCCTTAATATACTTAATCAGGGATGCATATCTATGATCATAAAAGACACCAAAAAATACTAAAAAGTGTTGAAGCAGATTGATAGAATCATTCTTTATTTGACTACTATTAAAACTAGACTGAATATTTTTTTTAAATAATCACAAATCATGGAGTGATATTAAAAAAAACTAAGAGTCATAATAGGATAAAAATAAACACAAAATAGTGTGAAATAACATAATAAGTATAACTTTTATTTCTCTGGCCAATATTGCGGATAAAATTAATATTGGTGCACATTGCAGTAATGATTGTTTATTTCGATATAAATTTTTAAAAAATTCAAAATTAAGACAAATTTGGAATAACTGTTCAACACATTATATGTAAGAAAATGCATGATACAGATTAATTTCGAGCTAAAAAGTCTAAAAGCAAAAATTTATAAAAATGAGGCTTCAGCAAAATGTTTTAGAACAAGTTATTTCTGAGGATATTCTATAGAGGTCTAATACATTTCTGTTGATTGCATTATATGGCTAATAACATTAATGACTGATTATGTTGCACTTACTGTATAATAATTTCAGTTTAATATTACAGTTAAAATTCTTTGTCGTTTATGCACAGAAAACTTCCCAGCCTTTTTAAATAAAAAAGTTTACTTGACAATATTTTAGACTTACTGTAGATCTTGATACATTTACTGGCCAATTGATGGTTAATCAGAATAAAATGAATATCTAGGACATAATCTAGGAAGTAAATAATGAGTACATATATTTGAATTTGGCTAAATTTAAATCAGTTGACCTCTGATAGCTGCTTTTTGCATATCCTATAATGAAAATGGAGGAGTTAATATAAAATTTGGTATATTAAAGAAGTGCACATGCACTTATATTTTTAAAATGTAATTTCTTTTTATCATAAACTAATAACCAACAGTGAAGTTCAAATCATGTAATTTCTGTAAACTTATATGTCTGAGTAAAATTTATACTGACATTATAATACAATAAAGGATAAACAGAAATTATCAAACAGTTTATTATGTTTAGAAGTGGAAGCTCTAAAAGCCACTTTCTGTACAATTTTTCAATGCTTCTTTTAGCACCTAATTCTCATTTTCTTAATTCCTTGTGATTTTAGACAGCAATTAAGTGCATTACAGCTTAGCAAGCAATTAGAGCCAGCATGGATTTTTTTTTAACTTTTTAAACAAAGCTGCTATATACTGAATGTTCTTGCCTTTTTTTAGTGTTCAGCAGCTAGTTATTTTATAAGTTTCCCTTTTTTTGCCTCTCTTTTTTTCTGCCTCTCCAGAGAACTATAGGGGAGAAGAAGAATATGAAAATCATCTCATAGTTAAAGAACTGTTGGTTAGTATGGTGTCTCATTCTCTGCTTGCCCAACACTAAGTTTGTTGGCATGTGCTGTAGGTGACATTGCTGCTTCCTCCTGCATGCTTTCCAATGTGTATTTTTGAAGGTTTCTATGTTGTACTGAGTCACTAGCTTGGATATTTTATTTTGGATGTGTCCCTAATAGTGCCATTTAACATTAGCAGTTATGTCTATAGCTGATGTATGTATCAGTCAACTTTTATTTGTTTTCAAATTTGTTTGTTATGATATGTATGTTTCTGGAGAGATATTTGAATTTTATTCAACTTTTTAGCCCAAAGATGAACTGGGTGTTGAAATTCTTCATCTCAGACTATGTAAATTAATTTCTATTGCTTCAATTATGAACCTGTAATAATTTAGTTGCTCATTTAATATGGTGCAGTTATTATAACTGGTTTATTTTTTAATTCTGCATATATATATATTTTTTTTTTATGGAGATGATTAGTTATTTTCCAGCAGGGTTGGATATATCAGTTCTATTTGCTCAATTTCTTGGCAATCTGATTAGTTATTTTCCAGCAGGGTTGGATATATCAGTTCTATTTGCTCAATTTCTTGGCAAGTGATGAAAAGCAGAAGACAGAGATTCATTTATGAGAATTGTATACCTTAAATATTTGTGGAGTTAAGATTATGCAGCCTTATAAAATATAAAATGTTTTCTATGAACAATTAATATTACAAACTATAGATTTTAGTTTAAATATCCAGCTAATTAGTATTTACAGAATCTTTCTAAATTTAGATTGTGTTGTGAGGCTGGGCTGAAATAAGACATCTTGTACAGGAGACATCAAGTGGATGAGCATTTCAATTTTAATTTCTGCTTGCTTTAAGGACAAAGAAATATAGAATTACAACACAAACATTTTTGCTACTGTATGGGATTTGAATCTTTACCCAAGCTGTTTCACTGTGATACCCCTATACTACTAAGATAGGATCTGTTGTATAATATTAGCTTTTATTTTATTTATTTCTATGCTTTTGTTAATAATGGAACAATAATGAAACTTTATTAGTATTTACAGAATCTTTCTAAATTTAAATTGTGTTGTGAGGCTGGGCTGAAATAAGACACAACTTGTTTTCAGAATTTTTGAACAACCTATCATGTTCCATAGATTCAGCTCCAATTTTAGTCCTTCCTCTCTACGGCCTGCAACAAGCTATCTTAATCTGATAAAAGCTGATGTAATATGTTGTAAAACACTTTCTTAATTTTAAATGTTTAATAAAATATTAAAAACATAATCAAAGACATAGTAAAGGTACATAACCAGTATTCAGCACTTCCATTATTAAAACAGCTTGTGATACTAAATTACAATGTGTAAACAATTTGTTTTGTGTTTTTGTTAGTATTTGGGAACTGATGATTGATGGATTTGTGTTTGTTCACCTCTGGTGTGATGCCTGAGCATCCTCTATTTATGAATATTATGAACATGAGCAGTCAGAGTCTTGGTTTAGTATACCATTAGCTACTATGGATTGTCCCATAAGTAATATCTGCTTTATCATTGACAACATTGCAATATGTGTTGCACATTTCCTTGCATATCTATTGGAAGATGAGTATTGTTTTAGAATAAATTTATTGCATAGTTTGTGTAGTAGTAAGTTGTCAGTCTACATGCAACTTTTGTTAACTGCAGAATGTTGTGCTTGCCTTTAATCATCAGAACAATATGGAGGTTTCAGATGAGCACATTAGGAATATGCTATGCGAATTTCATGAAGGAAGTAATGCAAATATAGTGATGAAAAACATTCATACTTATGATGAAGAGGCTTTAATTGAGAAAAGGAAAATCTCTGTTGAAATTTGTAAAAAAACGAAAACATAATGGTTGAGCTTATATTTTAAGCAGAAAAACTTAGGTGCTACTCTCAGTTCATAGGCTAATCGCAACTAGCCCTTATGACCAGGAAATTGTAACATTGTCCATACCAGTGATTGCTGTTATAGTTCTTTCAACTGACCTGGTGCCACTGTTCAGCAGTAACAGCTGTGGGATAAGGGATGTTTTTTAATCTATGCTAGCCTGCTGTCCAATCATATCTCTTCACTTGACCATCATCTCATGTAGCTTTCAAGAGCAACAGCAGTGGGAGAGGGGAAGAGGATGTAGCTTACTTTTGTTAAATGTAAATTTGGCAGTTATATTCAATTTTATGTTGTACTAAAATATTTTATACTGAATGATTATTGAATTATGATCATCCCACCCCATGTTATGTCAATGGGATGCTAACTTCGAAGCTCTATAACTTTTAAAATAAGCATTTTATGGGAAAATGTGACTAAAGGTAAAAATAAAGATCTCGATCAGTTCTAAATATTGATTTTCAATGATTGCTCAGTATTTAAAGAGTTATGGAATTTTGAATATTTAACAATAACAATGCCAGTCACAAAAATTGACTTCAGAAATTAATTAAAATCTAGTAATAAATATTGTATCAAAGTGTTTAATAAAATAAATGTGTATTTTAGAAGTTTGTGTAAAAAATTCTTTCACTATTCATCAGTTTTATATTAATTTCTTAACTCTGGCATTTTTATTGTTATATATTCAAACTTCCATAACTCATTAAATACTGAACGAATATTGTTGAAAATCGAGATATTGATGTATTTGATTGACATCTTTATCTACTATCACACGTGGATTTTATCATTTGGGTGGGGCGGGGGTGTCTCGGTAGTGCACCAGGCTCATAATCTGTAGTTCCCAGGTATGAGTCCTACTTAGGCCAGAGGCAGAAATATATATCTGCAAAAATCCCCACCCTGCCCTTGATCAGTAGGGGACACCTATGGACCTAGAAAGGCATCCATCAGTAGTGGGGATGTTAAGCCACGGCCCCATGTGCGGGAGAGTCATACACTATGTATGTTAAAGAACACCCTGGGTGCCTTGACAGGAGGCTAACTATCTGTCTCCTAATGGCTGTCCTGTGGGTTCCCTCCCTCAATCTTCTCTGTACTTGGGGTCCTTGTGACCTGGCCATTTAGCCCATTATGTGCAAAAAATGTCGCTCAGGGCTAAAACAGCCCAGCCAATCAGATGAATGTATAAGAATATTATCAATTATATATATTAATTAACAACAAATGGGCTAGTACTGTTTAGGAATACCTGGTCATGTAGTGCAGCTGAAATTGGGTCTGATTATTACGTTGTTAAAAGTGTGACCATTACCCTCAAATCACAACACTAGAAACCTGGAAGCTTGATTGATAAAACACCATTGTAGAAAAGTAGCAGAGACCCACAACTCATTGCCAGCTATGTACAAGTGTGAACATCTCGTCTCATGAGTCACTTCCCACTGGAATCAGCCCAAGGTAAAAAGGCCTCAATTTGTGTTGGACTTCCTTTTTACATAGTAAAATCCCAAATCCTGCACTGATAGCCAAAAATCCCACAGACTAAGAAGCAGTTAAATGTTTCCCACCTTCAGTGTCATTCACCCCAGATGACCCCCTTCCCCCAATAGCTTCTCCACCTAACTCTCTCCACAAACTCCAGTAAGTTTGTCTGGTGTAAAGTTAAAGTAAGTATCAGTGATAAAATGCGACTTTTATATTCAACAGTGGTTGAAACAATTGCCAAAAGCAGTATAGTAACGTACATTCTCAACTAATTTTGCGGAACTTATTTTCAGAAAGTTCATCTATATATTAAAATTTCTAGCTAAAGAGACTATTTGTAATGTTAAAATTTGTCATTTTCCAACTTTAGAGGCCTCCAAAACTATTACCCCCCCCGCCCCGAGTATAGAGGGCAAGTCAGGATTATCAGTGTAAACTCCTTGATCACCACACCCCCTACCACTGAAGCAAAAAAGTTTGTAAAGGTTAAACATATAAAATGTGAATAAAGGAAAAATCATTAGAGATAAAGATTTGTAATGTCCCATGGCCGAGTGGTTAGCACGCATGGACTGATCTAAGGAACCTGTGTTCGAGCCACGGGTAAGGCATGGATGTGTGTGTGTTGTTTTTCTGCTGAGGTCTCACCATCCCCACAGATCTTCTACTATGGCATATTAAATTAACAGGCTCTTGTTAGACCTCTGTGGCAAGCAGCTGCTTGAGGGATATTTATTTATTTATTAATGTACCTATGTAATTTACTGTGTAGTTTGGAAAAGTCATCATGCAAATCCCATATGATGTCTCCACTCGAGGAAAAACTTAACTTTTTGGAGTCCTCTAAAGTTAGAAAATGACAAACCTTTAACATGATGAATATTCTTTTTAGATATAAATTTTGATCGTAATTTCTTTCATTAATTATTTGGCAAAAAAAAGTTCTAAAGTTCACTTTTTTTTGGCTCAGCACATTTGTAAAAAAGTATGCCCACATTGTACAATTCAGTTTTTCAGGCCTGGACAGCCTTGAGTAAAAGGAGGGAAGAAAGAAGGGATATTAAATTATGCATAAAAATTCAAATGATGTAATTTTTTTAAATTTTTTTTTAATTTTTTTAAATTTTTAAAATAAAAAAAAATTAAGTTGAAGCTATTTATTTGAAAATCAATTAAAATAAAATTATTTATTCATAATCATTTTATTAAAATAATTGAGAATATTTTTCAAAAATAGATCTTATGTTACTGCAGTGTCCAGGCCTATTGTATCGAGGTGGCCTTAGCCTGACACTGTAAGAGTTAATGATGCATTAGTAATGAATGCTATTGTGTTCCAAACAGGTCAAAAGGAAAAATGACAAAAGTCATGCAGCTCACGGTTAAATTAGAAAGCTATCTTCTCTGGAAAACGTGGAATGCTTATTTTCAAAGGGGGCAGGGGTGGCTCAGTTGGTAGCGCACCAGGCTCGTAATCTGCAGTTCCCAGGTTCGAGTCCCAGCTGGGTCAGCATTGAGATTTATCTCTGCAAAACTCCTTGCCTTGCCCATGGTCAGTAGGGGACACCAATGGGCTTGAAATGGCCACCGTCCGTCGGATGGGACGTTAAGCTGTGGCCCTGTGTGCAGGAGAGCCACACCCTGTGCACATTAAAGAACATTCTGGATGACCTTGATGGGAGGCTACCATCTGTCTCCCAACAGCTGTTCCAGTGGGTCCCCTCCCCCAACCTCCTCTGAGCCTTCGGGGTCCTTGTGACCTAGTCATTTAGCCCATGGTGTGCAAAAAAGTGCCGCTCAGAGGTAAAACAACCCAACTTATTTTCAAAGAGAATCATTTTTGTTATTTTTGAACTTTAGTGCCATCTAATGGTGAAAATTCAGATGAACTATTCTGAAAATTTAAATAAACTTTATTACTACCTACTCAATCCAAAAGGGATTTTTCATATTTATCTCTTAAAGCAAAAACAGTTGACTATCTGTGGACAAACAGAGACAATTGCTCATGTTTTTTAAAAGAGTTGGGAAAAAAACCACAAATGAAGAAAATAATAATGCAATATATATACAAACTAGAATGCCCAATTGCCTCTGTTGAATATGAAGTACTTGTTTTCAAAGATAATTTTTTTTTTAATTTTTTAGCTTTTGAGCTCTCTAATAATGGAAACTCCAACTAATGGAAGATTCAGAAAATACAAACAGTAACCTAACCAACAGAAAAAGAATTTTTGATTTATTTTCCAAAACAAAAAAGTTGAATTTTTACAGATGACAAAGTGGAAACAATTGCCATTCTATTTAAAAAAAGCTAAGATTCATAGGTGCAAAATGACCCCTGAAACAGACATGTAATAGACAAGTGCAATAAAACTGCAGGCAATTTAAATAACTAGTAAACGTGGCCGAGTGGTTAGCGTGCTTGGTTACTGATCTAAGGGACCTGGGTTCGAGCCCTGGATAGGCATGGATGTATGTGTTGTTTTTCTGCAGAGGTCCTGCCATCTTCACAGACCTTCTACTATGGCATATAAACTGACAGGCTCCTGTCAGACTTCTGTGGCAAGCAGCTGCTTGAGGGGGTATTTATTTATTTATTTATTTATTTATTTATTTTTAAACTTTAAAAAATACAAAAACAAATAGAATAAAAGCGTTTTCAGATAAAAATGTCAGAGTTAAGGGCTCTCCAGTGGTAGATGATGAGAACTAAAATCACTGCTTATAATATGTTATAATGAAATAAGAATGTACATTAAAATTTGTTAAAGAAAATGACGTTGCAAAACTCATACATATGTTGGTTGTGTGTTGCAGAATTCATACATATTTTGTTGTATGACTGCAGAAGAAAAGTATGTGTTAAAAAAACCATAATCTATGCATAACCAAACAAGTGCAACTTCCTCACAATTCCTGAAAACACAAAACTGTCACAGCTTGACAAAAGGGTTGATTTGAAACATTCGGTTACTAATCCATTGTGACCAAGATTTTGCCGTTATGCTAAGAGCTTGGATGTACAACACTGCTGAGAAGTTGTACATTAAAACTAAAATGCAATGCCAACCATCCATTAAAATTAGCCAAAATTTGACATGTCTTTCTAAATATCCATAAGAATTTCAGATGTCCATAAAAATGCTAAGAATATTAAATGAAAAATGTTTTTCATTTTTTTTTTCAATTTACATGAGGGGGGGAGGGGGACTCAGTCGGTAGTGCACCAGGCTCATAATCTGCAGTTCCCAGGTCTGAGTCCCAGCTGGGTCAGCGTTGAGATTGATCTCCGCAAAACTCCCCACCTTGCACGTGGGCAGTAGGCACCAATGGGCTTGGAATGGCCGCCGTCCGTCAGATGGGACATTAAGCTGTGGCCTCGTGTGCAGTAGAGCCACACCCTGCGCACATTAAAGAACATGATGGATGGCCAACCTTCTCTGAGCCTTCGGGGTCCTTGTGACCTGACCATTTAGCCCATTGTGTGTAAAATAGTGCTGCTCAGAGATAAAACAACCCAACTTGATGTATTCTTTTTTTTGTTCAATAATGCAGAAAAATTACTCTGGCTTGTATTTTGTAGTTTTCATTTGGGAAAGCAGTATAGATTAAGGGGTTTTCATTGGCAGCAACAAATTATTTCTTCACCATCAGGGAGTGATGGAAAAACGCAAGTTTTGACAGATTAATGAAACCTTTTTTTTTAGTTGAATAGATACCAACAAAGTAATATGATTCATAATCTTCAAGTCTTTCAAAAAGTTTTAATTTTCATTGTTAGAGGGTTGCACCTTGCATTTAGGATCAGGTAATTGTCATTCCTAGTTGATGTGACCATCAGACTTCCAGGAACACGTCTTCTAGTGATGGTTTGTTTGAAATCAATTCCAAAGATGGCTTACAATGCTGCAATTCACATTTAGCCATCTGGCTACCTCAGACTGATGTTGTCTGGCCCCAAACGTTCTGGTTGCTCCCACCTCATTTCTTGATTCAAAAAGATTTCTTCTGTCCATTTTCTAACTTGTGGCTATCTTGTATGTCGTATGTCAAGAATTAACATGAAATGATGTGTATGTACAAATTAGATGCTTTTTATACTGACTTGTTTTGCATGTATGACTAGATTTAATGCAAATTTTGTGTGCAGATTTGAACTCAGCATCTTTTATGTAAAAAAACTAACTTCTGTTATTGTCAATTATTTCACAAGATATGCCAATTTTTGCATTTGTTGCTTAACTTTTCAGACCAGTGTACTACTGTTAAAGGGTTCAAAATTAGGAAAATGAAAAACTTTAATTTTTTTTGAAACAAGCATCTAATATTCTCCAGAAGTGATATGTTATTCTTCTAGTTTAAAGTGTTTCCAGTGTTTGTAAGTGTAGATAATGAGGTAAAAATCAATAATTTGTAAGGGTAGATAATGAAGAGGGTAATTGAATGATCAGATCCAATTCATTCTGTATCTCAGTATTAACCATTTCAGACATTCTTTTGGAGGTGGCTCAGTCAGTAGTGTGCAGGTTTGTAATCTAAAGTTCCCAGGTTCAAGTCCCACCTGGGTCAGCATTGAGATTTATCTCTGCAAAACCTCACCCTGCCCTCGGTTAGTAGGAGATACTGATTGGCTTGGAAAGGCTGCCATCCATCAGATGGGATGTTAAGTCATGATCCCATGTCCAGGAGAGCTTATACCCTGTGCATATTAAAGAGCACACTGGAGGGCCTTGACAGGAGACCTCCCATCTGTCTCCTAACAGTTATGTCCAGTGGGTTCCCTTCCCCAACCTTCTCTGAGCCCTCAGGTCCTTGTGGCCTGGCCATTTAGCACATTGTGTGCAAAAAAAGTGCCACTCAGAGGTAAAACGCCCAAATCAAACATTCGTTTCCTTCCTTTCCATCTATAAGCTAGAAATAGCTTTTTTTAAATATTGGTGATGGAAATCCAAAGTGAATGCACAGTATTCCCTGTTAAGAAACAATAATTAATAGATTCTGAAAAAAATTCATCGCCGCCACGGCGGGAATCGAACCCGCATCTCTCCAGATTCATGCCAGAGCGCGCTACCATTGCACTACGCGTCGGACAACAAATATTTTCAGAATATGACCTTTTAAGTTTTTCTTCTTGAGACATGACTGAGACAGCGCCATCTATACTCAAGGAGATGCAATGTTTTACAGTCGTTGCATTTGATTATCAGATGTTAATGAGAAGGTCGCTAACGCTACCGCGTTAAATATATAATTGAAATCCAAAATATAATATGACTTGAAAGGTCATATTCTGAAAATATTCGTTGTCCGACACGTGGTGCAATGGTAGCGCGCTCTGGCATGAATCTGGAGAGATGCGGGTTCGATTCCCGCCGTGGCGGCGATGAATTTTTTTCAGAATCTATTAATTATTGTTTCTTAACAGGGAATACTATGCATTCACTTTGGATTTCAATTATATATTTAACGCGTTAGCGTTAGCGACCTTCTCATTAACATCTGATAATCAAATGCAATGACTGTAAAACGTTGCATCTCCTTGAGTATAGATGGCGCTGTCTCAGTCACGTCTCAAGAAGAAAAACTTAAAAGGTCATATTCTGAAAATATTTGTTGTCCGACGCGTGGTGCAATGGTAGCGCGCTCTGGCATGAATCTGGAGAGATGCGGGTTCGATTCCCGCCGTGGCGGCGATGAATTGTTTTCAGAATCTATTAATTATTGGTGATGATTTTGCTTTTATTCATTTGTAGTTTTAATGTGCAAAGAATGAAATATTTTTTAAATTTAATAAGAGGTTGGGGTTGTTTTACCCCTGAGTTGCACTTTTTTGCCCACAATGGGTTAAATGGCCAGGTCACAAGGATCCCGAATGCTCAGAGAAGGGAGATGACCCACTGGACAGCTGTTGGGAGACAGATGGTAGCCATCCAGCATATTCTTTAACATGCATAGTGCATGACTCTCCCACACAAGGGGCCACAGATTAACTCTCATCCAACAGATGGTAGCCTTACCATGCACATTGGTGCCCCCTACTGCAGATTACGAGCCTGGCATGCTACTGACTGAGCTGCCACCACCCCTCGTTTAATAAGATGATTAATGATTTGTGATAATAAATTGAATTGAAAGGGTTGCAGAGTAAATTATTAGTTTATTATCTGCTGCAGTAACTTTTCTATTCCCTATAATTGTTTCGAATTGTCAAATTGATTTTAATAGCCACATATATGGCTTGTAGTTTGCCTAGTAGTAATAACATTTTGTAAGTTGTTTTTATGCTTTTATGATAATTCCCAAAATGGGAGTTCAAATACAGTGTAAAATAATTTAAATAAAATTCTTAAAATGCAATTTTTTGAAATGAAATAGATGAATAAGATAAAACTATTTTTGCATGGTTTGAAAGATCACAAAGTTAAAACTTACTTGAAGAAGCAATGAGTGCTCTATCTTGTTTCTTTAGTCACAGTATTTTTGCTATAAGAGAATTTTTCCATTAATGTTTGAATTTTTTAATCTTCTTATAACTGTGAGAAATTTTTTGTGGTCTATGCAGTTAACCTATTAATAATAAATGGCAGTGGCAGTTATGTCATTTGTGAAAACAACCTTTAGTGCATAGTAGTTAAAGCAGATATTATTATCTAAGTTACATCAAAATTTATTTTAAGAAATCTACATATAGTGTTCAATGGCAAATATACTCAAGCTTATCCAGTTATGGAGAAAGAAGTAGAGGTATTTTGCTGAACTTGGGGATATTTTTTTTTGATGGGACTGAGCTTAATCTATAGACAGAAATTAGGTATATGTGGCATTCTTGATGTATTATTTCAGAATTTTTGTCTTATCAGTAAAAGCTGTAAGACAACGATATGCATTTAGAATGTGGTTACATAGTTTTATTTTGTATTACATAAATAATTTTTTATATCATTACAATGTAGATTTTGTGTTTATTATTAGAGCATCTTGTACTGATGCTTATCATATGACTTTTAAAAATGATATCAAAGTGAATCATTGCACAAATTTTAGTAACACATTAAAATCAGTTATGAAGGAAGCAGTAATGTCATAAATAATGACATTTGAAGCAAAATTTCATCTGGGTATCAAAGAAAAGTTTATGCATGTTGCTTTTATAAGCTATGCATGTAAGCATATTACAAGCATAATTTTTATCACCTTCTATTTTGGTGTCTGCATGTTTTTATTAAATGATTTCTGTATATAATTAAGTATAGTTGTATATATACTTTGTATTAATTTATGCTCATAAACTTATTTGTATATTGTTCCAGTTTCAGTTTGTAAACTCCTTCTTATCCCTCTTCTACATTGCCTTCTATCTTCAAGACATGGAAAAGCTAAAAGAGGTAATTTATAAAACAGTTTTTATAAGAACAAATCAAATACTTTTACTTGAATACTAAAACTTGAAAATATAGATATCAAGGTGCAATATCTGGAACTATAAATCTATTAGATACAAATTATTGCAATTTATGTAGTGAAGTTAGTAATGATATTTAACTGTTTAGGCAGTGATAAATGATAATTTTGAATCTAATGAGTATATTTATACAGACAAGATAGTAGCTTATTTTTAATATAGTAGTACACATTTTTTTCCTAAAATTAATATTAAGAAATTGTTTGTTTATGAATGTCTGATGGAACTTAACTATGTTTTTGATAGCAAAGTACTGAAGTTTCTGGTTATGGGAATATTGGTTGAGGGGTGGGGGGAAGATATATCCATATATACTATTTTGGTCTGAATAGTGCATATTTGGAGCAAGCAGAAATGTCTAGTGTTAATTATTCAAGAATTTTTCATTGATTCCAGTCTACTTAATCACTCTGCCTAATATTTAGAGGAGATGTGTAGAATATTGGTAGTTTAAATACTTGAACGAAACCAAGATAATTTTCATGCAATTTTAAGTTAGTGGGAAAAATTAATTGGCTAGCTATGAATTGATGATATGCCAGATGCTCCATCATTGAACTACCAGTCACTGCTTTTTAAATTCACTACACTAAAATATAATTCTTTTATGAATTTGTAATTGCATGATAAAAATCCTTGTTTAATGTAAAGGTAACACTTTAAACTAGGACTGTTTTATGATGGTTAGTAGACTGTTGACTAATTATAGACCGATCTCATTGTTGTTGGTGTTTTCTAAATTAATTGAAAAAATTGTTAAAAGAAGATTTGTAAATTTTTTAAATCAACATAGCTTTTTTTCAGAACCATTTTGGTTTTAGAGAAGGAAAAAACACTGAACGGTGTATTCTGAAACTAACAGAAGGTATTTACAAGAGTATTGACACTGTTTCTAGATTTACAAAAAGCTTTTGATACAGTGGATCAGTAAATACTATTAAAAAACTCTTGACAATGTATAGTATAAGAGGACGTATTTATAATTGGCTTAAAAGCTACCTTTTAGCAAGAAGTCAGGGGATAAAAGTGAATGAGGAAATAAATTTGTATAGGGAAATTAAAAAAGGTCTACCTCAAGGCTCTGTATTGGGCCCCATCTTGTTTCTTATGTACATTAATGACATGCGATTTACATTTAAGAGGATCATTAATATGTTATTCTGATGATATTGCAGTAGTTTACATAGCAGATGCTATTTCAGAAATGGAAACAAGTGTAGAAAATGATCTTTTAAAATACACAGGTGGCTAGTTTTGATTAAATTAAACTGAATGTTAATAAAAGTAAGTTTCTTTATTTTGAATTGCTTAAAACAGCTACTCTAGTAGTAATTAAATGTCATGATGTAAATTGCTTTCTTATTAAGCACTGTATATGCTCTGAATTAGAAAGAGTATATAATTACAATTATTTGGGGGTTGAACCAGATTCTTCTTTAAAATGGAGGATTCATGCAAATAAGATAACTAAGCGGTTAAGATGTATATGATTTAAATTTTATCGTATCCAAAAAATAGTAGGTAAGAAATTTTTAATAGTACTATATTTTTCCTGGGTTTACTCTAATATACAGCATGGTTTGTGTAGTTGGGGAGGTGATTATGATATTAATTTATATAATTTATTTATGGTACATAAAAAAATTAATTAAGTTTTTGTTTAAAGTTAATTTTTTTACTTTAGACCCATCTACTTTAAATCATTTTCATCATATTAGAAATATGTATATGTATAAAATTCTATTGTTTTTTATCAAAATAGGCAATGGGTAGAAATTAAACGTATTGAATGCAATTTATGAATGAAAGGAGTAATGTTTGAAATACCATTGGCGAAGAAAAATATTCTCCAGAGGCACTTCACTTATTTGGCATCAAAATTTTAAAGTTCCTTACTTCTGGATATGAGAAATGAAAACAATTTGACTGTCTTCAAAAGATATTGCATATATATATTAATTGTTATGAGTCCTACTTTAAAGTCAAGCATTTAAATCTTTAATTTATAATTAATGAATTCTAATGTACCTCTTTCTTTTATTATTAATTCATTAAGTTATACTAAGAATTGATTGTTATTCCCATTATTGGTTGCCTAAATATGATATTGGTAATTAAACGGAATCTGGAAGGCTATTTGGTCTCTTGGTACTGGGTATGTAATAACTAAAATTATTTGTGTGGTTTTTATTTTTCTTGTTCTATTTTGTTGGTTTTGTGTATTTGTGTTTCCACCATTTTTTTTTTATATGTATGAATTTTTATGATATACACCGAAGAGCCAAAACATTATAACCACCTGCCTAATATGATGTTGGTCCTCCATGTGCCGCCAAAACAGCTCTTATCCAGCGGAGGCATGGATGCTACAAGATTTCTAAAGGTGTCTTGTGGTATCGGGTAACAACACATTACCAGCAGATCCTGTAACTCTTGTAAGTTATGTGGTTGAGCTGCCACAGATTGGATGTGCTGCTCCAACACAAACCACAGATGCTTGATTGGATTGATGTCTGGGGAATTTGGAGGCCAGGGCAATACTTGAAAGTCTTTCTCATGTTCCACAAACCA
Source organism: Ryuthela nishihirai (assembly GCA_038380435.1). NCBI lineage: Eukaryota > Metazoa > Arthropoda > Arachnida > Araneae > Heptathelidae > Ryuthela > Ryuthela nishihirai. The sequence goes on along the minus strand of JAWZYU010000011.1, from coordinate 37,471,007 downwards.
TTCTCGGAACAATCTGGGCAGTGTGGTATGGTGCATTATCCTGCTGAAAGAAGGCACTACTATAGGGGAATACCATTTCCATGAAAGGATGTACCTGATCTGCAGTGATTTTTAGGTAGATGGTAGACTTCATAGTTTCCTGCATTTGAATGATTGAACCCAGGGTTTCCCAGCAGAACATTGCCCAAAGCATTATACTTCCTCCACTGGCTTGTTTTTATTCCACAGTGCATTCTGGTGCCAACACTTCCCAAGGTAAATGATGCACACGTACCTGGCTGTTCACATGGTGCAACAAGGAAACGAGATTCATCAGACCAGATAACTTTTTCCAATCATTCAAGGTTCAGTTTTCAGCAGGGTTCGATGTACTGTGTGTTGTGACACATTGTTCCCATCACCAGCATTCAAATTATGGGTGAGTTGCGCCACAGTATCCCTTCTGTTGGCTCGTACCACACAGAATTGCCTTCGCTCTAGCATCGATGAGTTGTGATTGGCCGACACCTTGCCGGTGGTTAGTGGTTTTTTTTCCTCCTCGAACCACTTTTTGAAGGTGCTGACCATTAGCACCCCACAAGCCTTGCAGTCTCAGAAATGTTCTGACCCAGTCGTCTGGCCATTGCAATTTAGCTTTTGTTAAACTCACTTAAGTCTGCTACCTTTCCCATCTGAAGAACAAGAATAACACTGATTAACAGAGCTCAGTATCAGGTGTTATTTATACCATTTCATGACCTTCATGCATGCCATCGTTTACCTGTAGTTGCTTTGATTTGCATAAAGACGTGCTGGTCATAATTTTTTGGCTGTTCGTTATATATATTTATTATGAGTGGAAATAAAATGCTACTACTATTGGCACGCATATCCCTCAACTTGGTTTCATTAGGCTCTGATTGTCTTCTGGAGGACAGGAAATCTAAAATGTCTCATTGAATCCATTTAATGATCCTTGTCTAAGTTTAATTTGTACATAAATTATATGCACTTAAAGAGAAGTAATTTTGTTATGTTAATGTGATCTCCATTAACAAATGGAGATCTTGATCAGTGACTGGTAGCTCATGGATATCAAGATATATGACTGACCAAATACCACACACCTTGATGTATTTAATTAGGAAGCCAGTATAGATTCAGTGTCACATAGAAAAATTTAAGTCCCTATGACAGTCCAACATTGGAAATAAGAAACTTGTTAGTAAGAACTTACATGCAATTATCTCAGATTAAAAAAAAAACAGTTTTATGTTAGAGGAAAAATTTACTAGTTGGGAGATAATCATATTTTGTGTTATAACCAGGGTGAGTTTGATAAATCATATGCTTCATGTGAAGTGAATGTGGACCCTCTTAAGGGGTCATCCTCAAATTTTGTAGCATTGTCGTAGCCAAATGTTAATCGCCCCCCTCACATAAACTCTGTGTAACACCATATAACCCTTGTCCAAATCCCTCCTCCTTCGTGTTTTATGTAATATTTTTTTATTTTAAGATTCTTCACTGTATTAAGTAGTAGTGGTAGTTAATTATACAGATATTACTGTATATTATCTAATCTTTGTCATGGGAAAACAGAAAAAATTTACTAATTGCAGAAGTAAGTATATTATGGCATAATGCCACCTATGAACACAAACATCCCTCTTCCTTGTAATATGACATAACAAAATCATTCTTCTCTTGAGGTGCACATAATTTATTAACAAATTAAACTTAGACAAGGATTATTAAATGTATTCAATGAGACATTTGAGATTTCCCATCCTCCAGAAGACAGTCACGAGTCTGATGAAACCAAATTGCAGGACAGATCAGGGTCTAATAAATAATGAAATAAACTCGACGTATTCCATATCAACTAATAAATCAGCACCTTAGCGTCGATTTAAATTTTAGAGGAAATATTGTCTTGAGCCGGGTGGGATACGAACCCACGACCTCCTGATAACATGTCAGGTGCTCTGGACCACTGACCTACCGGCCGCCGATCAAGATCTCTAATTAGCGCTATGAACATTTCTTTTATGTTACACATATGCGCTATTCTGGGCAGTTTAGCCACAAGCGGCCTTCAACATTGTCAATAGATGGAGGCATATGATTACAAGTATGCAGATAATAAATGAAATAAACTCGACGTATTCCATATCAACTAATAAATCAGCACTTTAGCGTCGATTTTAATTTTAGAGGAAAAATTGTCTTGAGCCGGGTGGGATAGGAACCCATGATCTCCTGATAACATGTCAGGTGCTCTGGACCTCTGAGTTACCGGCCGCCGATCAAGATCTCCTCTAATTAGCGCTATGAACATTTCTTTTATGTTACATATATGTGCTATTCTGGGCAGTTTAGCCACAAGAATAGCGCATATATATAACATAAAAGAAATGTTTGTTAGTGTAATAAGAGCTAACGTGAGATATAATGTAATAATGTAATAAGAGCTAAGAGTGTGATAAGTTAGTTAGTGTAATGAGAGCTCTCTATAATAACACTGAGTCATGTGTGACAGTTGGTACGTCTTGCAGCGATTGGTTTAGCATTGTTAATGGAGTTAGACAAGGGTATATTTTGTCTCCTTTTCTCTTTGTTATTGATTATGTAATGCAAAATTCTTTGCGAAGGAAAGATTTTGGTCTTAAATGGTCTAGAGATTTCAAAATTTCTGATTTAGATTATGCAGATGATTTGGCCTTGTTGGCTAATGATGTTGGTGAGATTAATTAATTCATTAGGACTGTTGATGAGACTGGTAATAGAGTAGGTAGAAGAGAGTATGGAGAGTAAGTTTGATGATAAACAGAGAAAAAACTAAAGTGATGAAAATTGATCAGGCAGATGCTGCTTCAGTTACTTTGAATGGCTGTACTGTTGAGCAAGTGTCTCAGTTTAGCTACCTTAGGAGCTATGTAACAGATACTGGTGATTTGTGGCATAAGATAAATAGCAGAATAGGGATTGCCACTGGGACTTTTAAGAATCTGTGGAGAGTATGGAAAAATAGACGTATACACCTAAAGACTAAAATTAGGCTGTATAATAGTTTGGTTCTTTCTAAGGTTAGTTATGGTAGCAAAACATGGACCCTTTGTAAGCAAGATAACAAGAAACTTGATTCCTTTGATTCTAGATGCTTACGCAGTATCTTGGGCATTAGGTGGTTTGACTCTGTAAGTAATGATGAGGTTAGAAGAAGGAGTCATCAACCTTTTTTGAGCAGCATATTGTGCAGAGAGAAAGACTGCTTTGGTTTGACCATGTTGCCTGTATGCATAGCTGCAGATTGGCAAAGAAGATTATGAACAGTTTACCTAAGGATATCAGAAAAAGGGGGAGACCTAGGATGCGATGGGCAGACAATGTCAAACAAGACCTTGCTAGAATTGGCCTAGAGTGGCCAAATGCAGCAGCTGCAGCTCAAAAGAGACGCGTTTGGAGAGGAAAATTACAGTCTGGTTGGACCTCCGTAGCCCATGACTGCGTGAGGATTTTGTATGTATCTATGTCTGTCTGTTTGCCAGCAGACTATATTTACCATACTGAGCAACTTGGTTGCTTATTCCTGACATGATAGTGCCATGGGTGAAAAAAGAAAACAAAAATGGAAGGATTTATACTCACAATTAGCTGAAGAAAGAGTTAGCCAGTGATAGTTTAGTGCTTAGAACACCTGGCACATATTCAGCAGAAGTGGGTTCGAGTCCCACTCATGGCAAAACTCAGTTTTTTCAACTAACTTACTTTCTGACTTCTTGTATATACATAAATAACATAATAAATTTATAATTAGTGTCATTGCAATTGAAATTCAGCATATAGTGGTTGTCACACCATGAAACAAATTAATTGCAGATATATATATAAGCTCACTGGACAAAAAATTAGTCATCTCCCACCGTAAGAGAGTTATGTCTGTTCGGCAGCAACAGAGGGCACACCAGTAATAAACGCCCTACAAATAGCTGTTCTGTGTGCTACGGGGTTCATACAGTGACAAGAAGTGGTGTGCCACGTGTGTGTTAGTCACTCCGTGAAACATGGGTCGCACCAAAGATGTGAATGAGTGACAAAAAGGTGTTATTGCATTTGGCCAAGCCAAAGGGTATAATAGTGTACAAAAAGTTGCTGCCTCTTTGCAGGTGTGTCAAAATGTACTGTCCAAAGGGTCTTCCAGCAGTGGAGTACATCAGTCCACCATTAATCATTGCCAGAACTGTGGCAGAAAGGCTGTGTTCACCAATAGGGACTGCCGCAGTGTGTCACGCACTGTTAGGGCAAACCACTTTGCAATGAGGCAGGAATTGCTCCAGTCAGTCAATGCAAGTCTACAACAAGCTGTTTCCGAACGAACACACTGAACGGAACTGCATGCCATGGATATCTGGAGCAGAGTACTGTGGAAGAGACCCATGTTAACAGCTCTGCACAAGGTTACAGTGGGTGCAGTGCCACAAATACTGGACTGACTCTTGGAAGCATGTGACCTGGTCAGATGAGTCATGTTTCTGCTTGTACTTGAATGATACGAGGCGATGGGTACATCATAATCCACATGAAGCCTTCCATGTAGACTGCGTGCAAGGTTCTATTCAAGCTGGAGGAGGCTCTGTGATGTTCTGGGGTGTTTCACGTATGAGGAAATGGGTCCTTTGGTTGCGGTGATGTCACACTTGAACCAGAAGGGCTATATGGAGCTACTGGTGATCTCCACAGTGAACACCAGAAGGATACCACAGTCTTCCAAGACGACAATCTTTTGTGTGCACAGTGCTCAAAGTGTCAGATTGGCGCGACAAGCATTCTGAAGCCTTTGAACATCTCGACTGGCCGCCAAATCCCCAAAATTTGACTCCTCGGTGTGAGCTCCTGTACACGGTGAGGGGACCACCCTGTGAAGGTTCCGCTGGCTCAGGTACCTTCACAGGGTCCTGAATGCTCGCCTGCGTGTTTGCCATGCGTGGAGACCTGTGTCCTGGGAAAGGAGGATCCTGGTAGTTGCTCAGGGGTCCCCATCCTCTCTCCCTTGCTCATGACTGGTAGAGTCCCCTTTGGCCGTTTTGCCATTGGGGAGTCGTGGGGCTGGGCAGCGGATTCCGGGGCCTCTGCTATATACACTGCTTTGGCCTCTGCTTTCGGTAAACGGGAGCTCCTTGGGAGCCCCCCCCCCCAGGAACAATCGGCTATCGGCTGGTGGGCAGGCCCTGCTAGGGTCAACTATGCAGAGCGGTGAGTAACCTTGCCCACGGTCTGGGTACAGGTTTGCAACTTTCCTCACAACTTATTTTCCTTTTCAAAGTGAATATTTGTGAGGCCAGTTTGGTCGTTCACAATTTTGTTATTTTCCCGTTAGTTTCTTTTGTGTAGAAAGTTTATTTCTATACATTTCTCTTTTCATTTTCCTTTTATTTATTTGTGAGGGCTTGGCTCACTGTCTGTGTGGGTATAGTGCCCACGTAGCTTTGGTGCCCGACTGGGCGTCCCCTTGTTGGGCTCCATGGAGGGTGGGGACAGCAGGCACTGAACCATACAAAAACAAACATGAGAGTAGATGAAGAAATTAATGTGATCAATGCCACTAAGAGGGCTCGACATAAGCCCCCACTACCTCATTGTCTCAGTTATCAACTCCGTCGTCGTCTTTGTCTGTGTCTTCGTTTCCGAGATACCTGATCATCCACTCCACGGTGATCAGGTACTTGGGGACGTGTTCCCTTTTTCTGTGAACAAAGGTTTGAAAGGTCTTGCTGGAGAGCTGAAATCTGTCAAGCGCTTACATTCTGGTGACTTGCAAGTTGAGACCTCTTGTTCAAATCATTCAGAACTACTCCTTAAGGTTACAGAGTTTGGTGGGGTGGCTGTCAAGGTCACTCCCCACAAAACATTAAATTTCTCTTGTGGTGTGATCACCGAGTGCTGCCTCCTCAAAGTCACTGAGGAGGAAATGTTCTCAGAGCTCACACCTCAAGGAGTAACTGCAGTCCACCAGGTTTTGACACGCCGTGATGGTAAATTGGTACCCTCCCGGGTACTGATTGTGACATTTAACACACCATGCTCCCTTCTTCCATCAAGGCAGGTTATTTGCATTTTGAGGTACAGCCGTATATTCCGAACCCTCTGCACTGTTTTTAGTGTCAGATATACAGTCATGCCTGCACAGCTTGCTGTGGCAGTAAGGATCAACTCGATCCTGACTGCACAGCTGAAAAGGCAAGCTGTGTTAACTGTAGGTCAGCATCTGGTGTGCTCCTGCAACTGTCCCAAGTGGAAGGAGGAAAAGGAGGTACAACGTTTGAAAGTTATGAACAACATCTCTTATGCTGAGGTGAGAAAACTTGCTGCACTGGCAAGGCACCTGGCAAGGTATCCTATGCCAGTGCAGTCATTGGAAAGCCCATCGTTCCAATGACGTCGGTGGCAGTGCAGACTGACATCAGTGTACCACCTACTGAGTCTTTCTCGCCCACAGCTAGGTATCTCCTTACGCAGTCTAAACCAAGGGTGGTGTCGACTTCGACATCAACCCTGGTTTCCATTCCCGCAACTCAACCTTCCACCTCCAGTGGAAGACCTCCTCCCCGTCCTCAAACAGCTCGACCTTCCAAACGTAAGGGCCCCCACCGGGGCCAAAAAAGGAAACCATTATCACACCTCCACAATGAGTGGTCACCGATCCATGTCCCTCGGACGATTCCGAGGACATGGATACCCACCACCCCCTATTCACTAAACTGTCATCTGCGGCGGTTAAGTTGAATAGGAATTCGTCATCCGCCCATTCTTCTAAGTCCTGAGATGGCCACACTCCTACAATGGAATTGTCATGGATTCCAGAGGAATATTGGCGACATCAAGGCTCTCTTTCAGACATACCTGCCCACCTGTGTGTGCCTGCAGGAGACATACTTGCAGCCAGTCACAGATCCCATGATCCAGCACTTTTCACTAGTTCACAGGGAGTGGGATGGAGATTGTCCAGCTCACGGGGATGTCGCCATCCTCATGAGCAACCATTCTCCATTCCAGGTAGTACCCCTCACCATCAACTTAGAGGCTGTAGCCATCTGCCTCTTTGTGGGGTTCTCGCTGACTGTCTTTTCTGTATATCTTCCACCTGGAAGCATTGTCTTCCAGGAAGACCTTGATGACCTTGTCTCGCAGCTGCTATCCCCCTTCCTCATCATGGGGGACTTCAACAGACACAGTCCACTATGGGGCAGTGCTGACACCAATGGGAGGAGTGGGGTCCTGGAGCAGTGGCTCCTGGATCCTTCTCTCTCCCTGTTGAACACCGGTGTCAGTACTTACCTTCACTCTCCAACCCGGACTTTCACTGCCATTGACCTTACCATCTGCTCCTCCTCAATCCTTTCACTCTTTACATGGGAGGTCGAGGACAATCCTTATGGAAGCGATCCCTCCCCGTGGTATGCACCATCTCCCGTGGGGGGGCCTTACAGTCCTTCACGCATCTCATGGTGGAGGCTTGATCGGGCTGACTTGAGTGGTTTTGAGCTACTCTCTGAGTTCAACAACCACTCTGTCAGCCAGGAGCCCATCAATGTGGCAGTAGTGGAGATAACGGACTATATCGTAGATGCAGCTGCATCAACAATTCCTCAAACTTCGGCACGGTTTCTTCGTTTTTCGAAACCGTGGTGGAATTCAGATTGCACCGCAGTTTGTAAGGCTCAGAACAAGGCTTGGGGGGTGTTTCGGAGATATCCAACATCCCCCAACCTTGAAAAGTTCAAACGCATCAGGGTGAAAGCTTGTTTTGTCCGGTGCGCCAGAGTCAGAAGGAATCTTGGATCACTTACACATCTTCTATCACCCACACAGCCAGTTCTAAGGTCGTTTGGGATAAAGTCCGGAGTTTTAAGTCCGAGCCCCTTACACTCGGACATCTGTTATCTGATGACTGTTGTTTTACCTCTGTATTTAAATTTTTACAATACACCTGATATTTTACTCAACTTTGATTTTACCACCATTATATTACCATTGTATATATATATATATCCCAGATCGCTAACACCTGGGATTATTTTGTTTTACTTTGTACTTATACACTTGTTCTTTGTTGTTTTACCATTTTACAATATAGCTCTTTTCTTTTAAATTTGGTTGCAGGTTATACGTCTTTTATCTTTTACATTGTCTTTTGTTTGGTGCATTATGGCCTAGTCGCTCATGTGCTATAAAACCCAAAACAACCAACCAACCCCGGATTTGAATACCATAGAAAACTTGTGGGACTATTTGGGGCAACAAGTGAAGTGCCGTCCCAGCCATATGGCCGAACTGGGCATTTGCTGCTGGAAGAGTGGATATATATTGATGTGCACTATATCTGCACACTGGTGACATCCATGCCAGACAGGATTTTGGCTGTTCTTCGTTCGCACTGAGGTGTTATGTGCTATTAGGTGAAATTCAGCCAGGGGTGACTAATTTTTTGTCCAGTAAGCTTATATACACACACAGGATCATTATAAAACAATGCCCATATTTTAAACTTCTGCATTTTATTAAATAATTGAATAACAAAAGTAATTGTCAATACAAAATGGCAAGAAACCAGGTTTGCCAGGTGTATTATAATTTTGGTCAATTTTGAATCATATGATGAGAAATGTTTAGAGTTTCAGAAACCCGTGGTTACTAGCTCTGTAGATTTCAAAAAGGCTTTTGACTCTATTGATCATCATAATTTGTGGTTGATTGAGAGATCTTATGGCATTCCAGACTAGTTAGTTAACATAATGAAAACTCTATAATAATACCAAGTCATAAGAGTTGGTAAAGTTACTTTGTCTTTTTGTTTGGTAACTTTGGTTCGCTACTTTGGTTGGTAAGCTGAAAAGCTTGTAGCAGTTGGTTTAGTATTGCTTCTGGTGTTTGCCAAGGGTGTATTTTGTCTCCTTTCCTCTTTAGGTTGGTTATTGCTTATGTTATGCAGAATTCACTGCAACAGAAAGATTTTATGCTTAAATGTTCTAGAGATCTGAAAATTTCTGATTTAGATTATGCTGATGATTTGGCCCTTTTGGCAAATGATGCTGACAAGATTAACTCTTTTATTAGAGCTGTTGATGATGAGATTAACTCTTTTATTAGAGCTGTTGATGAGACTCGTATTGAGTAGGTTTGGTGATAAACAGAGAGAAAACTAAGGTGATGAAAAATGGTCAGGTAGGCTGTGGTTCAATTAATCTGAATAGTTCCACTCTTGACCAGGTGTCAGAGTTTAATTATCTTGGGAGGCTATGTAACAGATACTGGTGATGTGCGACATGAGATTAACAGACAAATAGGGTTTGTTTCTGGGACTTTAAAGAATCTATGGAGAATGTGGAGAAATAGGTATATACACCTAAAGACTAAAATTAGACTGTATAATAGTTTGGTTCTTTCTAGGGTTAGTTATGGTAGTGAAACTTGGACACTTTGTAAACAAGATAACAGGAAACTTGATGCTTTTGATTCTAGATGCTTACTCAGTATCTTGGGCATTAAGTGGTTCAACTTTGTACTTACAAAGTGATGAGGTTAGACAAAGGAATTGGCAACCTCCTTTGAGCAGCATATTGTGTAGACAAAGACTCCATTGGTTTGGCCATGTTGCCCGTATGCATAATTATAGATTAGCGAATAGGGTTGTGAACAGTGTGTCTATAAAGGCCTCAGAAAGAGGGGGAGACCTAGGATACAGTGGGCAGACAATGTCAAACAGAACCTTGTTAAAATTGGCCTACAGTGGCAAGATGATGTAGCTCAGGAGACATGTTTGAAGAAGAACTAAATTGCACAATTTGGTTGGCCCTCCATAGCCCATGGCTGCTGAGGATGATGATGTGATGATGAATGTTAACCCTATATCACTACATGAAGTTGTTTTGGCTATTTCTAAATTAAAACTGCACAAATTCCAAGGGGTAGATGAAATTATTGCTGAAATGCTTAGAGCTGGGAATGTTTCTGTATTCACATGGGAGACTGACATTTTGAATATCTTTTATGAATTCCTAAGGATTTTACCACAGCTATTAATATCCCTATTTTTAAAAAAGGTATCAACGTTCTTGTGATAACTCTAGGAGTATCAGCCTACTTTCTGTTCCAGGTAAAGTTCTTTCATGATTGTGTGTAATGAAATTAAGAATCTGTTTGATGGAAAATTGTGTGATGAGCATTGTGGATTGAGAAGTGATAGGAGATGTATTGATCAGATTTTTTCACTTAGGCATATTCTTGAAAAATGTTTAGAGATTCAGAAACCTTTGGTTATTAGCTCTGTAGATTTCAAAAAGGCTTTTGACTCTCTTGACATAATTTGTGGTTCAATGTGGGATCATATGGCAGATTTATATTGATATTTCATACAAGTTAGTTAACATAATGAATGTTCTCTATAATAACACTGAGTCATGGAGACAAGGGTGACTTAGTTGGTAGCATGCCAGGCTCATAATCTGCAGTTCTATTGAGTCTCGCCTGGCCAGGGTTGAGATTTTTCTCCATAAGACTCCCACTCTGCTCTTGGTCAGTAGAGGACACTGATGGACTTAGAAAGGCCACCATTCATCAGATGGGATGTTAAGCCAAGGTCCCATGTACAGGAGAGCCATACTCTGTGCATGGTAAAGATTACATTGGATGGCCTTGATGAGAGGCTACCATCTATATCCCAATAGCTGTCCAGTGGGTCCCCTCCCCCAACCTTCTATGAGCCTTCGGGGTCCTGTGACTTGGCCTTTTAACCCATTGTGTGCAAAAAAGTGCCTCTCAGAGGAAAAACAACCCAACCCACCACCCATTCATTGAGAGTAGAGGATATATTGTTTAGAGCCAGATGAAATATGAAACCACAACCTCCTGATAACATGTCAGGTATTCTGACCACTGATCTATCTTTTGCTGAACAAGATCTCTATTGATGGCTTTAAGCATTTTACCAGGGATTCTCAAACCTTTTCCAGTTATGACCCCCCTTCCCCCTACCATTGACAGAAATTTCACAGATTGTCCTTATCGTAAATGGAATTATTTGCGATCTCCCCCCCCCCACTTACCATTGATGGAATTATTCACTGTTCTCTTTTACTATTACTATTGATTTTACTTTTACTATCGATGGAATGTATGGGGTAAACCCCATACATTCCATCAATAGTAAAAGTCTCTATAATAACACTGAGTCATGGAGACAAGGGTGACTTAGTTGGTAGCATGCCAGGCTCATAATCTGCAGTTCTATGTTCGAGTCTCACCTTGGCCAGTGTTGAGATTTTTCTCCATAAGACTCCCACTCTGCTCTTGGTCAGTAGAGAACGGAATTGATTGGACAGATTGATGGAATTTTATGGAATGTATGGGGTAAACCCCATACATTCCATTAAATTCCGCCAACCTTTACCTTTGACAGAATTTGTCTCATACATTCCTTTATCTATGATGAAAGTAACTTGAATCAAGAATATTTTCGCAATAGTTAAGAGTGAAGTACCAGAAAGTTCTGGTAAACTAAGATGTTTGGAGTGCTAATTGCAGAATGGAAGGTTAGAGAGGTGTTTATGGGTTAGAGTTAACTGGGAACATTTATATTTCATATCATATAGTATGGGAGGTGTAACTGTTGCCCTCTCTCTGTCCTCGGGGAACGTCAACAGGAGAAATAGAAGGAAAAAGGTCTTGTGATTTAGTTACTGAAGCAAGTGTTTTAACCCTCATAAAACATAAAGTTTTAACCCTCATATTTATAGTGAACAAAGATTTTTTACTCATTACACATTCAACCATATCCAGCTGTGACCCCACCCCCTCTAAAATGCTTGCATCCTCCATTGGGGTGTGACTGACAGATTGATAAACGCTACATTATACCCTTGAGTCAGTCATTGGCACCAGTCTTGATTGTAATTGAACAATAAATGTACATAGCTTATGGTGCTTATCTGTGTTTGTCTGTTATTAAACACGTCATTCTTATCCTTGATTAAAGCATATTGACTAAAAAAATACATTTCTTGACAACCCAACCTTCTATGAGCCTCCCTTCTTTTCCAACCCAACCTTCTATGAAGTGTGACTGGTCTTGTACCCAAATATGGAAGTGCTTTGCTGACTAGAGTTTTCTATTATAGTCAAGATAGATGCCAAAGACTGACTCCATGGCATAATGCTTAAAACCATCAATAGAGATCTTGATTGGCAGCAGATAGCTCAGTGGTCAGAGCACCTGACATGCTATTAGGTGGTCATGGGTTTATATCCCACCTGGCACAAGATAATTTTTCCTTTATACTCAGTGAACATAAAATTTCATTGTGGAATATCTATCTTTTTGGATTTAATTATTGAGATGAATAGTAGTATTGTCAATAATATTATTAAACTATTATTAATTTAATGAATTATGTTCAAAATGTATCATCTGCCCTTTCTCTTTTTGAAATTAAAATTGATTTGGAGCAAAAGTCTTTTATTCCAAAAGAAGACCAAACTTAAAGCAGATTGCTTTGTCGCAGTGCAGGAAATGCCGACTTATAAAATATCATTAAATTTTCTCATAAGTTGTTAAAATGTACATTTTCCACATCAAGGAATTGGTATTGTCACTTTCACAAATATTTAGGTGGAGAAGCAAAATATGTCTTATTTACTGCAACTCTTTTTTTTTCAACAGCATGCCTTCAGTTCAACACATTTATTGTATGAAATCTATTTTGTAAGATGTAAAGTTTTCTGAAAAGGTGATGAAATTTGTGTCAGTGTCATAGTTCCCAAAATTAACATGTTTTTGCATGGTTTTGGGATTTGTAATAGTGAGGAATTTTCATGTGAAGGGTTGGAAGATATCAAAATTGTAAATTTGATTACTGTTAGTGTATATTAATAAATTTTTTATTTACTATAAAAGATATGAATGGGTTTACATGAGATTTGTGTTGATTCAAAGTGTGTTAGCTGATATTCATTTATTCTTGAGGCAAGGGCCATTTTTGTGTGGCTTTCTTTAACATCAGCTTTGCATTCTTGTAGTCTGCAAAGCATTTAAGACCAAGTTTAAGATTTTTATTAAGAATCATAAATTTGTTTTTAATTTTAATATTTTTGTTGAGAATAGTAAATATGAGCTATTGTTGTCTACTGAATGATTTCAAATTGAATAAGTAATTTTGCTATGGAAATGCTTATATACAACTGATTTTTTTTTTTAGAAATAAACTTATAGTATTATTTTTATTGTCTTGCATTTTAGTAAAAATTGCATAGAAAAACTGGCAGTTGTTAGTTTACTTGGGGAAAGAATTTAAATTTTTCTAATTTATGTACAATACTAACCATATTAATAGTTATTTCCAAAATTTCAGCAATTGGCTGCTTTGTTAATTACTCGTCAAGTTGTTGGAAACATCAAGGAATCATTGGTTCCATTTCTGACAGAATCTTTGAAACTAGCTCATCTTGGAGCTGATCACAACATTTCATCAAGTGCATATGAAGGAGATGCTGCATCTGATACAGATAAGGAGAGTGATCAAAATCCTTCACCTGCTTCCAGTCCAACCCATAGAAAAGAAAGTAAAAAGAGTCAACAAAACAATCTTACCCAAGCTGAGGTAGAAAGTGCTATGTATAAGGTAATGAATAAAATTTTCAAAATACACAGCATGTTTCACTGGATAAACAGTTTTTAATTATACTCTAAATGGAATTAAAAATAAAATGATGAAATCATTTTAATGCAAAATTTTATTTTTAGTATGAAAACTTAATTAAAAACTGATAATTGAACTCAATTGATGCATTGCAGTAAGATCTGACAACCATAGAGAAAATATTTTACCAACAAGAATAGAAAATTTACTGAGAGCCAAACATTTTTATGGACACATTTTTGTTTCGAAACAAAATTGCAAAATGTAGGACAAAACCAAATAATTAACTTTGCAAAACTTAATAAAAAAAATGTTTATTTTTTTTCTTACCATCCTATAGCCAACAAAATGCTCTTGTTTGTTTACATAAATAATTTTCTTTTATCTGCAGTGATTTTACTATTCTATTCTGATGCAGCGATTTTTTCTAGAAATTTAATTGTGAAGTCTACTTAAAATTAGTCATTTTTGCATTTAACCTTTCCCAGGTCCAGCTATTTTTTCACTCTGATCAGGCAAAAAAAATTTAACTTTAGAACTTTTTTTGCCAAATAACTAATGAAAAGAATTATGACATGTTATATGCCAAATTAATCAGCTTTTAATTCTGGATTTTCTGAAAATAAAATATTTAACAAAGGATGACTAGTTTTATTTTAATAGGATATTTTTAGAATCATTTAGTAAAAAAATGCATTGGGAGCACAAATAAAAATTTATCACCAGTCCAGGCTTGTTGCAGAGTCCAATAAACAAATCAACTTTAGAATATTTTTAATAAATAACTAATCAACAGAAATAGGTCATGTTATATATACCAAATTAAAGAGAATTTAATTCTTAATTTTACTGAAGTAAAAAAATATGAACATTGTGTAACATATTAATTTTAATAAACTTTTTACAGTGGTATACCAAAAAAATAGGTACATATTTCATAATTACTTCCAAAAATTAAGTTTTTTGTTAATTTTTAGGAGATTTTTTGAAAATTTAAAGAAAAATATGTTGATAATAGTTTAAATCAAACTTGTGAGCTTAAATCAGGGGATTGCTTCAATACAGAGTAATGTTAACAAACAAATCGGCAATACCGTAAGCGCTTCTAAAATATGGCAATCAAATGGCTTTATTGAATTATTTATATTGTAGTTTAATAAAATATGCATCAAATGAAAAAAAGAAAATGTTATTTTTCAAGCTATAATTATGTATTTTTAAAAGATAATGTAAGAAAATTTTCAATTGGCAATTTTTTTTTAAATCAAAGTTTCATATGTTGTAAAAAAAAACGTCTGTAGACATCCTTGACCCGAGAAGGGTTAAAGGAGTTTAATATATTCTCAAGCTGGGAATACCTGTAACATCCTCCCTATAGTCTTTTCATTTCCCCCTATTAGATTTTCACATTTCTGGATCTCTAAAAAATGCCATTAAATTAAGGAAGTTGAAGAGGGGCAGTGCATTGCCAGACTTCCTCATTCACCAGCCAAAGTTTCTCTAGGAAAAAAAGATATCATGTTGCTAATTTCATGATGGAACAAATGTCTCGATTGGCATGGAGAATTTGAACATATTAGTAAATGATTTATGCTTCATTTCCCACTTGCCCACTTTTCATTCAAATGACACTTATATTAACTTAGAAGACAGAATAGCACTTTTTATGCTGTTTGCATTTATTTATACAACAATATATTATACAACAACACTAATATTCTATTTACATGATTTAAGAAGCCAAGTACTTTCAACTGTACTCAGCAGTCATCCTCAGGACGCAAAAGGTTCCAAGTTCGATGATGAAATGTTAGAAAGGTGAAAGTATTACCTGTTTCTTTAAGATATATTCTGATGAAAAAGGCCCTGCAAGGGAGGTAGCTTTCATGATTCATGCACTTTAACAAAAGTCACTGTGTAACTGAGATCTTCATAGCATTATCAGGAGAACTTACATGCATTTCTATGCCAGCAAAGAAAGGTGAAGAAGAGAACCATTTTCCAGTGCTGATCACTGTGTTGAAATGATCAATAACTGGTCAAGTGGGGTGTCAAGATTAGGCTTGTGCAGTGGGGAGGAGGGATGCAGCAGCTGATTGGCCAAAGTTGAGGGGGGAGGGGATGGGAAGTCACATAGCAGATTTCTCAATTTTTACCTTCTTCTCTACGACCCTTATATTAATTAACAGCCAATAAGTTAGGTAATACCTGATCATATGTGGAAGTTGAAATTGGGTGTAACCATTATCTTGTTAAAAGTTCCTTTGCCACTGAAATGAAATGTTATGCTAAGGTTAAAGAATTATGTTTAACACTAAAGCTCTCAAAGATTCTCAGAGAGCCAAAACATACCATGATAGGCTACCCAATCATTATGATAGTGGTGGTTTTTTTACAGCTGAGATTGAGGAGTAACGGGATTATTTTAAACAGGTTATTCTTGAAATCAGCAGTACTGTTTGCATGAAATGGGGACATAGGAGGCAAAACCATTTGAGTGATAATGTTATGCAGCTTACTTCTTGAAAGGAGTGCAGGGCTAAGTTGAATCTACACCCTCCTAGTCTTAACAGAGAGAGTTGTATAGAGTTAACAAGCATTTCACTGATTAATTGAGTGATAAATTGAGTGATGAGAGATGAGAATATTTCACTTGATAGCCTGGTTGGCAAAGTATAGATAGCTTCTAGAGAACAGAATAGAGAGTTGTTTTAGATAATAAATAATTTATTCGAGGAGAAATATAGGAGCATTCAATGGGGACTGCAGATTACAATGGAATTGACATTGTAATTGGGGATTGAAGGATAAGGATGGGATTGAGGGACAAGACAGGGATTAAAGGATAAAGATGGTATAATTTGAGGATAAGGCGAGGTTTTGTTATAGCTGGTGGGCTTTTGAACATCTTAGAGATATTCTGAATAGTGTAGTTAGCTCTACTCCCATTTTTTGCAATGAAAATAGATGTTTGAATATAACTAAAATAATTTTAGACACAGCTGATAAATTATTATAAGATTTAATAATTTACACGATAATGCTGTTGTACATCTAAAAACTCAGATATTAAATAATTTCCAAGTTAAGAGGAGTGCTTAACATTATAAAAGCTTGACAGAAAAGTTGCCCTATTGGCTTACTTATTCTGAACACATAATGCTATTAAACACTCTAGTATACTCATTTAACTCTATAACAATCCTTTTACAAGTAAAGGTAAATTAGAGCAGGAATAAGTCATATAAATGTATTTACTGTTAATCTCGAGGCTGGTACAATTGCATTAGATGATACAACTTGATGGAAAATTGCTGTTGATGTTATGTTGAATGCTACCAGTCCTTAAGTTAACCATCCAGTTTTTTAGCAGACACTGTATATATCCAGTGAGTTCGGTTATTAACCATTAATGATATTTCCCTTTCTCCGTCGCTATAGTTGACTTTGTCTATGCATTTCACATATAGGAGCAGCTTCATTAAAGTGGGCACCTGAGCATTTACCTTTTTATAGGCAGTTGATGTTAACTATAGATGTTATTTCTGCTATTATCAGTTCTTTTGCCCCTTTTTTTTTAATACTGCTATGTAGTTCAGTTCACTTTGCTCCTTTTCTTGTGGAAGACACAAATTTATTTACGGGAATTACAATGTTATCTGCTAATACTGGGTGACAGATACGAGTGAGCACTACCTCCATACTTGGACAATTCACAATCACGGATTGGAGTCTCCTCAAAGTTTCTGAGGAAGAACTCTGCTCCGAGTTAGCCCCACAGGAAGTAGTTGTAGTCTAACAGATTTTGATACATTGTGATGGGAAGTTAGTGCCTACCAGGACATTATTTTTCACCTTTAACTCTCCTTGCCTGCCTGCTGCCATTAAGGCAGGCTACCAGCATTCTGATATGCGGCCTTATATCTCCAACCCTCTGCATTTGTTTTCAATGTCAGAGGTACTACCATGCCTGCATGACTTGCCATGGTAAACTCACTTGCACTCAATGTGGCAGTGTGGATCATGCTGATCTGGACTGTATAGGCAAGCCGTGTTAACTGCAGCAGTAGGCAAGCCGTGTTAACTGCAGCAACCTCTTCGCGTGACTGTTCTAAGTGGAAGAAGGAGAAAGAGGTGCAACGTCTTAAGATGGTAAATAACATTACTTGACCTGAGGCAAGAAAGCTCGCTGCACCACACATTTGGTAAGGTTTCTTATGTGGTCATCGGAAAGCCCATCATTGTGATGGCTTCCGTGGCAGTGCTGACTGATATCAGCATCCCACCATCTGAACTCTTTACCATTTAAACAGTTTTGCAGTGATCAGAATAAATGGTAATCTGAGGGTGCAATGTCAAGCAAATATGGCAGATGATACAAAACATCCCACCCAACTGCAATAATTTTTGCCTGAATGGTCAAAGACACATGTGGTCTCACGTTGCCATTGTAGAACACAGTTTCTTTGCAATTCACCAATTTCAGACATTTTTCATTGATTGCTACCTTCAGCCAATTCAATTGCAAGCAATACTGATCTGAATTAATAATTTGATTGCTTGGCAAGATCTCATAATGAAGGATTCCCTTCCAATTCCACCACATACAGAGCCTGACCTTCTTTGGATGCAGGCCAGCCTTGGGTTGCAGTAATGGAGGCTCACCTCACTTGCACAAGGATCTTTTCTTTGGACATTGTTGTAAAATATCCATTTTTCATTGCCCATCACTAACCACTTCAAAAAAGGGTTGTTTTCATTGTGTTATAGAAGCAAATCACATTCAGAGATTGGACCCATTAAATTTTTTTTGCTCAATCGATGTGGCACCCACACATCATACCTATTCACATATCACAGATGCTCCAAATGCTTTACAATTGATATTTGAGATATTTTTAGTGTGTCAGCAATCTCTCTTATGATGCTGCATTGGTTAGTTTGGATCAGTGATTCCCAACCTTTTCTGAACCATCGCCCCCTTTAGAAGAGAACAAAAATTTCAACGGCCCCCTAGTCCATAATAGTTAATTTTATATGAAATATTAAAATATTGTTGCATATTATCTGTACCTAATTTATCTGTTTATTTATCTATTAAAAATCATAAAGCAGAAATTAATAAAATGACAACCAAATGTACAATAAAATTGTATATTAAAATTTTAAAAATAAACACAGAATCAATAAGAAATAAAAAATAAGGACATAAACACAAAATTAATAATAAATAAAAAAAATTAATGAGATGGTTGAGGCTGGTGGAGTGTTAACAGTTTGTTAATGTCGGGTTCCAATTTCGTTAACATCAATCACAGATTGCCACGTTCAGTGATGTGTAGTCTGTTCCTCTTCTTTGACAGTAAATTAGCTACTGCACTGAATCCACGCTCAGCCATATAGGATGAAGGAAATGCGATTAAAAACTTCTGTACTATTTCCCACAATCCAGAGTAGAGAACTGGTATTGATTTTTGAAGCCAGAACTCTTGGTATCCATGTTTGAATTTTACTTTGAATTCTTCGTTAGTCGTGAGTTCTAAGAGTTCCTCTTCTAAATTTGATGATTCTTCAGTTTCTGTGTTTGCGAAAGGATCTAAAACCCAACTCGGTATATTCACGTTTAAAATATCTTGGAAACGCTCCGTAAAATCAACATGAAGAACTTCCAAGTGTTGGCAGTAAGTAAGGAAATCTTCCAGTTTTGCAGAGACTGCTGATAATGTGGGAAAGTGGTTGTATTCACCTCTACCTAGATTTCGTTTGAATAGAAGAAGTTTTCCCTCAAAAGCATCTATGACGTTTTTTGTTTTAATTAAATTCAACTCATCACCTTGCAATTGTAAATTAACTTGATTAAGTATTTTAAACAGGTCTGTCAAATAAGCGATGTCATTTTTTGACGTAATCAGGTTTTCGCGCAATTTTTCGTCTCTGTCTTCAAGAAAGTCCAGTACTGAGTCAAATAGATTGAAAAAACGATTCAGACAAACACCTTTAGAGAGCCAAGTACTTCTGTGTGCAGCAGCAAGCGATTGTAATCTTCATCATTTTCATTACAAAGCTTACCAAATAATCGGTCATTCAATGAATTGCTTCTAATCTTATTGATTGCTTTAATAATGTAATGGAGCGACATATGCAGACATTCATTCAAATTTTTTGCAACCAAATGCTGACGATGAATAATACAATGTACAGCAAGTACATTTGGTACTGCTTGTTTCAAATGCGCTATGAAACCCTTATGACACCCTGTCATTGCTGGAGCACCATCAGCAGCAGCAGACAAAATATTGCAAATAGGAATTTCTTTCTCTTGAAAAAACTTTTGCATGGTATTAAATATAGATTCTCCCTTTCTTTCAGATTCCAAATTTTTAGCAAATAATAACTCTTCATGAATTTTTTCTTCTTTTATAAATCGTACGTATGATAAGGGTAGAGCTTCATTATTTGGTGGGGTTGATTCATCGAGTTGAATGGAAAATTTGCAAGAAAATTTGTCTTTAAGTAATCACATAATGATATTTCAACGTCTTTTGCCATTTCATCTATTCTTCTTTGCACTGAATTATTACTGAGAGAAATTTTTTTTATGATATCTGACGGTGTCTTATGATCAAGAACAGTTTTTAATATCTCTTTGACTGCCGGCAAAATTAATTCCTCTCCAATTGTGTGTGGTTTTCCTGCTTTTGCGATTAACAATGAAACATTATATGAGGCTCGTAGTCCATCATCATCTTGTTTAGAAGACAACGCAAAAAGGTTTGACATAGTTGACTGTTTTAAATATTGCTTTTCCAGTTCTTGAAAATAGGATAAATCTTTGTTATTCTTATCAGCATGCATTTTATTTAAATGCTCTTGTAGCCTAGAAGGTTTCATAGCTTCATTTGAAAAAACTTTTCAGCAAATTAAACACATAGGTAATGATTGGTTTGTAGGAGAGTACGTAAATCCATATTTCAAATACTCAATACTGTACTGCCGGCATTTCTTTTTAGATGTAGATTCAGACATTTTCAAATACAAATTAACTTCTCAACAGATTTATAGATAGTTATAAAAATAATGTTTATAATGACTTCTAACACTTATCACTCACGACTATTTATCACGGCGAAGTACATAAAAATAATAAAACATTCCTAGAGCTATCGCTTTTATAGATTTGATTTTGTGCATGCATTAACTTGTATGTTTGCGATGCCGGCGCACTTGCTCGGTAAACAAGTCATTTCAAGCTCCCATATTCTTGTCGAAACATGTTAAATTGCATGAACCGCGTGTTTGCCTACCAACTTGCAAGGACTTGTCACCATCAATCTATTCTAAACTAAAACAAATTAGGTATAGGTAACCTAATGCTAATTTAAAAATGCTTATTAACGCGATAACAATAAGATAATTTAATAGCTAGATAAAATATTTATTCATGAAAACAGGTATTTTCAAAGTATTTTATTATATTAAAAAATTATAAAAAAAATATTAAATATAATAAATTTATTATTATTATATTATTATTGCATCGAGGTTGATTTGCCTATCAGGACGGACACACATGTCCAACATAATAAGCCTGATATAGTAGTGCATGGTAAGGTATTGAATGAGATTACAATTATTGAAGTAGGAATAACATCTCAGGATAACCTGCAGACAGTAGAGGTTGAAAAGAAGAGGAAGTATGATCTGCTGGCTAATGAGTTGAACCTAATTCACAAGTGTAATGTTAATATTATACCTTATGTTCTGATGTGGGATGGTATTGTAACTACGTACCATGAAGCATGCTCAAAGCGACTTGGAGTGGGAAAACTTATTGAAGCTTATATCCAATCTGTGATCTTGAAGAGAACTTTTGAGAGCATCTCAGTCGACTTCAGACGTACCAGTACGCTAGTAGGTGGTAGCAGGGAACTTATTGTCCAAGCTGCAGTTGAAAAGCTGTACATGACGGATGAGGTAGTGGATGACCAGAATCACCAGGAAGACACCACAGAATAGAAGAGATAAAAAGGTTGTCACAGAAAATTCCATTAAATTTATTTATTTATTTGACCACCCCTCTTGACTGCCTCAACGCCCCCCATTTGCCTCTGGATCCGCTACCGCCCCCATGGAAGGCTCCAGCGCCCACTGGGGGACGGTATCGCCCCCGTTGGGAATCTATGGTTTGGATTAATGAGGCGATTTGGTCATTGCCAACCATGGAGGGCCTTCCTGAACATGGTGCACCTTCCAGAGAGAAATTCCTGGTTCAAAACTTTGCAAACTGCTTCTGACACATTCAGTTATTTACAGCATCATCTCCATACGCTGCACCTAGCTGGGTCAGAGTTGAGATTTATCTCCGCAAAATTCCCCGCCCTGCCCACAGTCAGTTCTGTAATCATAACTGCAATCCATTGCTTTGTTACATGTGGTTGTTTGAAGAGTTGAGAGTATTGATGAAAGCTACAGATAATTATTTAAAATAGAAAACATAATTCTTCTGTTCAATTTATGTTTGAGAGTTTGTAATAAGAGAGAAAGATAGCTTCAGGTAAAGTTTTAGAGAATAGGCTAGTTTTTCAATACTTAGAAATGTCAAAGATAAATGTTATCCCAGCTATGAAAGAAGAATGGAATGTCAGTGAAGCTGGCAGCAAAACAGATTGCTGTTCTGTGATCAGCAATGATGACAAAAATTTAAATCTGGAACCATTACAAAGAGAAACATGGACCCTACACTCTGTTGACTGATAAAAAGTACTATAAGTAAAATAATTATAAAAGTAATATGAAAATAAAAGCACTGTCCAGGTGACCAATTGGTTTTTAGCATACTTGACTGCTGAATAAAGGGACCTGGGTTGAGCCCCAGGTAAGGCATGAGTGTTTTTTTTTATATGTCACCTTCTGCTGAGATCTCATCTTCCTCACAGATCTTCTCTGTGTCATATTATATTGATAAGCTCCTGCCAGACTTCTGTGATAAGAATCTGCTTGAGAAGTAATATTTTTTACTGAAACACAGAAAATGAAATCTAGAATATAAATTTAAAAACGTTTGCTGTAAAGCTGTATGGCTTAATTAGTCAACAGTGATATGACTGCTTCTTTCAATAGGTGTTAATCCATGTAATTACTAATTAAGACTTATAGTTTTATAAAAAAAATTTTAATCATGGATTGCATAATGTTACTATTTACAAGGGAATGCACAAAAATTAATGAGTAAAGTTATTTTAATGTAAAAATTCTGTTTGAAAGATATTTGAACCAAATAAATAATGAAATAAACTCTACATATTCAATATCTACTAATAAATCAGCACTTTGAAGTCGATTCAAATTTTAGAGGAAAAATTGTCTTGAGCCAGGTGGGATATGAACCCACAACCTCCTGATAACATCTCAGGTGCTCTAGACTATTGAGCTACCGGCCGCCGATCAAGATCTCCTCTAACTAACCCTATGAACATTTTTATTATGTCCCATATAGGTGCTATTCGCGGGTCATGGGTTCGTATCCCACCAGGCTCAAGACAATTTTTCCTCTAAATTTGAATCGACTTCAAAGTGCTGATTTATTAGTAGATATTGAAAATGTCGAGTTTATTTCATTCTTTATCACTAGCATACTTGTAAGACATGCTTTCCATCTATATGGCAAATAGAAAGCCGCCTGTGTCTAGATTGCCTGAATAGCACCTATGTGAGACATAATAGCGTTAGTTAGAGGAGATCTTGATTGGTGGCTGTTAGCTCAGTGGTCCAGAGCACCTGACGTTATCAGAAGGTCCTGGGTTCGTATCCCACTCGACTCAAGACAGTTTTTCCTCAAAAATTTGAATCGATTTCAAAGTGCTGATTTATTAGTAGATTTTGAACCAAATGTAATGCATTTTCTGTGGTAAATGTAATTCCAATCCCAATTTACTGTTGCAATTCTGAATTGGAGTACCCATTCCTGTGATAATTTGGATGTACCCCTTATGTAAAGGCAGGTATCCAATTCATGTATGTAATTAGTAGTAAATATGATTCTGGGACTCACATTTTATGCTAAATATACTCATATAAAATATCATTTAAATGGCCATGAAATGAAATGCAACTAACTTTCTTAATTTTCTTAATTTCAGTATGAAGGAACATTTGAAGATTACTTAGAAATGTTCATCCAATTTGGATATGTGATACTATTTTCATCTGCTTTTCCTATGGCTGCCATTTGTGCTTTGTTGAATAATGTGATTGAAATTAGAAGTGATGCTTTCAAACTATGCATGATCTTTCAACGCCCTTTTGGACAGAGAGTTGAGAATATTGGCACCTGGCAGGTATGTAATGGGAATGTATTATATTATTTTTTTTACTCTTCAAACATTATAACTCTTCTGTTATAAACTCTTCAGTTATAAACACAGCCTGCCCTTATGCAATTTGGTTGGGGTGAGAGTTTAATCCCCCCCTCCTCCTGTGAGGAAATTTATTTTTGAGAAACAATTTGTTCATCAGTTGGCATTTAACATAACAGAATTTTTCAAAATTCCACACTAGCAAAATTTTAGCGAATTTTAACTATGCCACTAATTTTATATGTATTTATTATGAATAATTCCAAATTATACTATATTATTATTATTAGTTTTCATCTAATTGCCATTGTTTGTGCAACTGAATAAAGATATTATTATTGAGAAATACAATATGATTTCTCCATCCAAGTGAATTCTATTAACAGATATGTGGAATATGCAAAAAAAATTTCACTGGCCAGCATTCACGCACAAAAACAATTATGTTTCATCATTATTATGTGGAAATACAAAGGCTGTTCTGAAGACTTTTGACTTCCATATCATAGAAATATATCTGTAATATTAAAATAGAACATCTAATGTGATAGCTTACAACTGTTTGTAATGTATTGCTTGGGGTGTGCCATTTCAAATTTAAACAGATCTGACAGAGATTTAATTTGAATTTCATTTAATGTAGTTAAATTTAATATATTGAACTGCTGTATAAAAGCAACATTGTGTCACTAATTTTGAATAGCTTGTATTATCAGTAAATAGTAAAAGAAGTCAAGTAAAATAGTATGGCTTTACAGTACTGTGAAAATTAGTTGGGACAGTAGGAAAATGCAGTAACAAAGATACAACTAAAATATTTATTTGTTTAATAATGTAGTCAATAGTGAATATGAACCCCTTAGCTTTAATTACTTCTTTCACCCCCTCAACCATTGATGCCACTAGCTTTCCACACATCTCCTTCACTTCAGGGTCGTGGTACCACACTTTCATGATACTTTCTATCATTTTGGTTTTCGTCGTGCAATCCATCTTAGATATGCACGCTTTATCCACAATTTTCCCACAAATTTTCAATGGGGTTTAGATCAGATGAATTTCCTGGTCACTCCAATACCTTCAAATGTTGCTGGGTAAAGAAGCTCTTAGCAAGCTTAGAATTATGGCATGGAGCCAGATCCTGTTGAAATACCCCATCGCCGTTAGGAAACAGCTTCTGCAGTGTTTGGACCATTTTCGTCTCCAGAACGCCTATGTACTTTTTGCTGTCCATCATTCCTTCAATGGGGTGAAGCATCTGTTAGATTAGTTTAGACTTGCAGCAGAAGGTCACAAACAAGTTTAGACTTGCAGCAGTTTAGACTCTGTAGCGGAAGGGACTTAGCATTCCTTTGCTTGTCCCAACTAATTCGCACAGTACTGTAATACAAAATCCAGACAAAATAATAAAACTAGAATAACATTTTCTGACTAATATAGGATGCTTGTTTTCAAAGAGAATGAAGTTTTCATTTTCTGAGTTTTGCAACCTCTAACAATGGAAATGCAAACTAACAGATGATTTGGAAAAATTCAAATAATAGCATTTTGTAAGTACCTATATAACGCAAAAGAATTTTTTTATTTCTTAAAATGAAAAAAAATTACATTTTCCCTGTGTTTAAGGGGTGAAATCACTGTTTTCAGGAGAAACCTCTTTGCCATCACATTCAGCCACTAAAATTAAAAAAAAATTTCATAAATAGATTGTTTGCAATATTTATTTAAGTTTTTGCCATTTTTCAAATTTAGTACCTTCTAATAGTGGGAATTAAACTTACTAAATGATCAAAAAAATGTGAATCGTAATATTACATCAGTGCTTATCAAACTCAAAATTAATTTTTAAATTATCTCCTTAAAAAACTGATCTATACATCTGCTACCACTTCTACATCCACACAGTTCATCACACAGTTGTTCATCAAATAATTTCTTAATTTTGTCAAGCACAATAATGGAAAGAAATTTACCCGGAACAGAAAGTAGCAAATTCCCCTATAATTTATCTAAAGAACTGCCATCACCCTTCTTAAAAATAGGGATAATAATAGTTCTGGTAAAATCCTTAAGAACACTACTATGATAAAAAAAAATTCAATATTTCACTCAACCATATGATAACAGAACATTCCCAGCTCTAAGCATTTCAGTGGCAGTTTTATCTATCCCTGGGGATTTTTGTGGTTTTAATTTAGAAATAGCCAAATAACTTCTGATTGTGATATAGGGCCAACATTGAAGCCAATAATTCATCTATCATCATTACAAACAATGGGAGTAGAACTAACGCATTGTTTAGAACATCACTGAAATGCTCATCCTCAACTTCAATAACCTTAGCATGTTTATCCCTCAATCTCTGTATACCTGTGTATTTCTTCCCACATAAAACATTAACTATCTGGTTCAGCTCTCTGCTGTTATACTGTCCCAATACCTTCTCTGCTTTGTCAGCCAAGCTATCAAGTCAAAAATTCTTATCAGCTTTCAGCTGATCATTTACACATCTTTTAAGTTCTTTGTAATGCTATCTGTTAGGACTAGAAGGGTATCAATTAAGATTATTCCTGAAGTCCTTTCTTTTAAAAAATAGTTCCAGTGCTTTATCACTCAAATAATTTTGTTTCCTCTGCTATTTTTTGCCTAGAACACTACTATTAGTTTCAAGAAAAACCCATTTACACTGATCCCATTCTTTTGCAATTTCACTGGGGGTGGCTCAATTGATAGTACTCCAATCTTGTAATCTGCAGCTCCCAGATTTGAGTCCCACCTATGCCAGTATTGAGATTTATCTCTTCAAAAACCCCACCTTGCTCTCGGTCAGTAGGGGACACCAGCCTAGGGCTTGGAAAGGCTGCCATCAATAGGATCGGACATAAAGCCATGATCCATTGTATGTAAGAGCCATACCCTGTGCACATTAAAGAACACATTGGGTGGCACTGATGGCAAGCTACCATCTGTCTCCTAACAGCTTCCAGTGGGTCCCCTTCCTTCAGTCTTCTAAGAGTCCTTGTGACTTGGCTATAATTCATTGTGTGAAAAAAAGTTTCCAACCCAATTCTCAACTTCAGTAAACCATAATTATCACAATGACTTAGTAGTCTATCATGGTAAGCTTTGGCTATATTGGAATCTTTCAGATCTTCAGTATTAAATGTAATTCTTTTAACCATACAGCACATTTCTTAAGCATGAGTTTCATGACACTTTTGACAAGGTAATCCAACTCAAAAGGAATTTATATCTCTAAATTAAAAATTCTTTTTGGGTGGGATAGGTAAAATTCCACAAATGATGTAACTTCCTTACTCTATTTTTTCCAAAAAAAAAAAACAAATAAAAATATACATATTTAACATGGTTCACATTTTTTGTAGTTCAGTTTTAAAAACAATGGCACAATACAGTATGTGTCTTAAGTTTTACAATGACACCAAAGTTAAGGAGATTGGATGCACATATATAATTTCATCTCCAGAACCTATGGTTGGAGTACAGTACTTTATGTAAGCAACCATAGGATGCTACATAAAATACTGCACTTGAAAAATGGGACTTTATTCAAATTTGCTGCTGCTCAAAGCTCAGTCTAATGCTTTAAATGCCACTCCATCAACACCTAAGTGAGTCTAGTGCTTCCAGTTATTGCATTCATTTCATTAACAGTCCAATACCTTGTTATTCAAAAGATAATCATGTCTAGATAATTTATTTCTATTCCCTAAACGAAATTTGCAAAAATTAATTTTAAAGAGTGTAAACAGATCCACAACAGATACTATGTGCATGTCATGTCTTGTTGTCATAGTGGTTAAATTACAAGAGTTTAACACAGAAGCTGGTATGGGATTGTCAAAACAGCCAGAAATCTGTACATTGCCTTCTGAAAGCACACAAATTTCATCTTTATAAAATTCAATTTGTGCAACAATTCCGCCCTGACAATTATGACTGTAGGATGGAGTGATAGAGATAATGTAGATGGAAAAAATAATTTTTTTAGACAAAGCGATTTTCCATCTCTCTGGCCACATTAACCATCAAACCGTTAAGTATTGGACTGATTCGCATTCCCATTGGACACAGGAACAACCTCTACAAGATCCATGAGTGATGGTGTGGTGTAATATTCACAAAGTCAAATCATTAGGCTCTACTTCTTTAATGAAAGTGGGAATTCACAGGCCTACCTGGATGTTTTGAAAATATCCTTCCCCCTTGATGATTTGTTCCTTTCTTCTCTTTCTAACATTTGTTTTCAGTAGAATGTGGCACCCACTCATTTCTCCATAAGTATTTGCCAGGGATACTTATGGAGACCTTCCAGGGAGGTAGATTGGAAGGAAAGGTCCCATTGAGTGGCCACCTCTCTCATCTGATGTGACCTGATATGAATTTCTTTCAATGGGGATATCTAAAATCTGGGATTTATCAGAATCTCATTCACTCAATGCAGGATTGTCATTACTGAGGAAGTAGCTAATATCACTAAAGAAATTTTAGTTGCAGTCAGTGGAGCCTGGCACAGGCACATGTGAGCATGTTATGTTCATAACATGCTCACATGTGCTCATCTTTAAAGTGGTGGTGGCCACTTTAAAGATTATGCTTTCATAAGTTTTGAATAAAACATTTGTCACCATAGTTACCATTTGGTGTTTAATTTGTTACATTATTTTGCATATGCTTCCCAATTTTTATTGTTATCTGGGAAAATGTTACCATTGCCAGACTTTTGACACCTACTGTGTAATTTGTTGCCTGCAGATAACTATTTAATTTCCCTGATGTAAGTTAATGCTTAAAAAATTAAGAAATTAAATTCATAATAATTAAATTTTCTATACTCACTGTTACTAAGAATGCAAGAAACTACATTAAAATTAGTCATTGATGAAAAAAACAAAGTGCTTACTCGTGAATTAATTAGTTAAAAGAAATTGGTTTTGCAGTGAGTGGGATTCAAATCCTTGTCTCCCCAGTAACATGCCAGATGGAATAACCATTGCACCATCATCAGCTAACCTTTTCAATAAAAAAATTATGTGACTTATAGACTTCCCCACATGGTGTGATTCCATTGTGATGCCCCATCGTTCACTTTTGCTTTACCTTAACCAGTTTTGTTTAATTTACGTTATATTTATCATTTTGGGGATTTTTATTTCCTTTTCACATCCAAGAGTAAAGGAGTTGCGCATGCGCAACTCCGATCTTCTGACTGTCCCGCTAAAATGCGTGCCAAGGACACGCCCCCTCTTGCGTCATAGCTTGCGTCGTTCTTCATAGTATGTAAATGTCTTTCCCGGCATGCGCCATTGTCAAAAACTGGTGACCTGCGAGTCACAGAGGGGAGTTAGTGCAGAAGCACTAAGCACAGTGCGTGTAGCACAGGAGTTGGAGTTGTGTCTTCTTCATTGATGTCTTGGTGAGTTGAACTATTTTGGAAATAAATCTGTTTTGTTATTTTAAAACCTTTTGAGTCTGTACAGTTTTTTCTCTTGAGCAACGCGAATTAAGGATTTTTGAATTATATTTAAATTTACTTGACAATCATTTTGATTCTTACTCATTAACGCTCGCTGGTATTTGAACCCTAAATCAACTTATTATCAACTTATTCTACTTTTGGCAATTTGTTAATTATTGCCTGGCGCCCGTCTAAGCTATCCGGAGCATAAAACTTCAAGTATTTTCCATTTGTTTGGAGCGTTACACCATCTATGTCAGGAAATAGACAACAAAGTTGTCACATATGATGGAATTTAATATTTATCACTCACCCTCATGGTGTTAAATCGATAATTCAGTAGTGAAGTATCACAGGAGATGTCCTGTAGACATGGATGGGACTCATGAATCCCATGTCTACAGGACATCTCCTGTGATAGTTTACTACCAAAGTTCTTATATTTGCCTTTGATGCAACTGCAATTGAAACAGATACAAGCCTTTTGATAATGGATCATTGGATAACAATCACCAATGAACATTAAGTCCTAGTAGAACACTTGACTGGCTAGAACATGAGTTGCCTCGCTTATAAGTGAACAATTTCTGCTTGGCCTAACAGGTAGTTCTATCGTTTTATGATATGATGTCCACCCTAGGCAATTAAGCAGATTTCTCATATGCTTTTAGCTCAACTAGCCAGGAAAACTCACAAATTTATTTATTATACAGCATACTACAATGGAGGTTCAAAGAATATTATACAAATGCAAAATATGTATTAGAATAAACTTATTATACCCCTTCAAGCAGCTGCTTGCCACAGAGGTCTGACAGGAGGCTGTCAGTTTATACGCCACAGTAGAAGGTCTGAGAGGATGGCGGGACCTCAGTAGAAAAACAACACAAACGCCCATGCCTTACCTGGGGCTCGAACCCAGGTCCCTTAGATCAGTAGCCAAGTGCAATAATCACTTGGCCACGGGATGGCTATAAACTTATTAAGTTATGAAATTACTTTTTTTGTCATAAAGTTTATATTTTACATGTATGTTTAATGATCCTCTTTTTATTCATAAAAATTTTAAGGGAAAGATTATTTCTCTTGCTTCTATGGATGCTTTACCACTGCTACAGGCCACCAATTTGACATGCTGGTCTAGATATTTGAAGTAATCTTAGTAAGATTATGTTAACCATTTGTCACTTTCAGCAAATTATTTTGGAAGAGGACTCTTTCATTAAAGCTGTTCATGAGACTGTTAATATGGTACATTTGGTGATAAATAGAGAAAAAAAAGTTAAAGTGATGGAAATTAGTCTGGTAAAAGGCATCAGTTCTTTTAAATGGCTGTGCTCTTGAACAAGTTTCTCAGTTTAATTATCTCAGGAGCCGCATAACTTATACTGGTAATGTGTGACAGGAAGTAAACAGAAGAATAGGCATTGTTATTGGAATTTTTAAGAATCTGAAAAGGCTAGAAAACTAGTCATTTACATCTAATGATTAGAATTAGAATATTTAATGTTTGGTATGGTTATATTTTGATTATATTAAATTTGGACCCTTTATGAGTAGGAAACTTGATGCTATTGATTATAGATGTGCATGCAGTATCTTTGATATTAAATAGTTTGAGTATGTAAGCAATGATATGGCTGGAGGAGCAATGATATAGCAAGAAGAAGAGGAAATCATCAATCACCTTTAACCCTTTCAATACCATACTGGCCCAAAATGACTGAGATTTTAAATGGACTCACCCAACCAATGTTATTCCTTCCTCTTCACTACCTCCTACCTGCATCTTGGGCCATTTTGGGCTTGTATGGTAGTGAAAAAAGTTAAGCAACATCTTATGTATGGAAAGACTTGATTTATTACCCACAATGAAGAACTGTAGGTTAGTAATGGTTATAAATAATGTGCTATTTCATTAAAAAAATTAAAGGCTTCAGAAAAGGGGAGATCTGGAATGCACTGGGTGAAGAATGCCAAACAAGACCTTGTTAGAATTGGCCTACAGTAGCCCAATACAAAGCTTACTTGGGTCAGGGAGAACTAAATTACACAGTCCAGTTGGACCTCCATAGCCCATGGCTACTTCAGGATTATGTAAGTTCTTGTAAGTGTTATTTTTTGACGAAAAATGTTTCTAGTGTAAAATATTTTATGCCATTCTGAAACTAGCATTGTACATTAGTTTCCATAAATTAAGAAAGGAAAAATTGTGATAATTCACCAACAAATTGAGTGATCCTCATCAAACTTGTTCTTGTAACCAGTAAAGTACTGCTGAGTGAGCATATTCTATTCAAATTAGTCTAGGTTGTGCCAATTTGCATAATCAGATAGCAGCATAAAAACGGGTGTTTTGGAGTGGGTTGTTATTTTGTGTTGTAAATATTAGTAAGAGATTCGAATAACCATTTCGTAGAAATGACCTTGAGACATCATTTGTCAAATGAACTGCGGTGGAGGATGGGGAGAGGTTGTATGGGGAAGCTATTGGCTGGCTCAAAGCAGGGCAAAGTCGGTCAGATGTGGCATGATGACTGAATGTGATTCCTTCTGTGGTCTGTAGACTGTGGAATCAATTTCTTAGCATGGATTCTGCGTCTCAGAGGTTTAGCCAAGGAAGGGCTAGAGTTATGACCACTGTACAAGACCAATATCTGCGATTAACAGCACAAAGGAGCAGGACATCTACTCTCTCTCAGCTACGATCCTCTCTTGCAGCAGTCACTGGGAGGGTTGTATCAGCTACTGTGCACAGAAGACTTCATGAGGGAGGTCTGTACGCTAGAAAGCCAGTAATTTGTATAACCCTCACATCACTGGAGAGAGCAGTTGAATTGGGCACGCATGCATGTTAACTGGATAGAAGAGCAATGGAGGTTCATACTCTTCACAGATGAGTCCAGATATTGCTTGCAGAGGATTCTGGACATTGTTTGATATGGAGAGAATGAGGTATCCACTATCATCCCAGTAACATCCATCAAAGAGACAGTTATGGTGGAGGTAGTGTGTGTATTTGGTGTGGCATCCCTTAGGTGGATGCCACACCATAACCTTAATCCTTAACAATTAATCCTTAGGTGGATCTATGTATTGACGAGTTGGAACCTCGATACTCAAAGGTATAGAGATGACATCCTGGACCCTTATATACATTCTTATGCTGGTGCAATAGGTGAAACATTCATTTTTCAAGACAATAATGCTTGTTCACACAGAGCTTAACTAGTAGAACAATACCTTCAAGAAGAGACCATTATGCTCATGGAGTGGCCAACTTGATCTCCCGACCTAAATCTGATTGAGCATGTGTGAGATGCTCTAGGGAGATGTGTTGCTGCCCTCAACCCACCACCTGCAACAAAGGGAGAGCTTATTACTGCTTTAAAGGAACAATGGTCATTACTCCCTACTAAGCTGATTCACAACACATCATAAACAGCATGGAACATTGCTGTTGTGCCTGCATTGCTCTAAGGGGTGACCACACTCCTTATTAAAGAACTTTGCCCATTGCATTCTGACACCTCATTTTTGGACAAGTTCTTGTAAGTGTTATTTTTTGACGAAAAATGTTTCTAATGTAAAATATTTTATGCCATTCTGAAACTAGCATTGTAATTCATGTTTTCATCAAAGTTCATTAAATCATTGATATGTTTTTTGTTTATCATAATTTTTCTGAGTTTTCCTTAATTTATGGAAACTAGTGTGTGTGTGTGTATATATATATTTTTTTTTTCATTTTTTTAATTCACTGGCTATTTTTTTCATTTATAATTTTATTTCCATTGCATTTTATTGGAGTTATTTATGCCTGTTGTATCTGCAACTTATGTCTTGCTTTCAACACTACAATTTTAATGATTTTAATTAATTGCTAGTGCATAATACAATAAACAAACTTATGTTGTTATAATTAACCTTTTTTTTTTTAATTTTGGGTGGGTTTTATGAACTTCTACCATGCTATATGCTTCTACCATGCTGTACCCATACTATAGCTACCATACTAAGACTATAGTACGTCAGATGAAATGAAATCCGACATGCTATAGCCTTTGTTTCTAGAGTACAATAAACTCCAAACAACCAATCAACCAACAAGACCTAGTTTGACTGTTTAAAATTTTTGCCAAACCATAATCTTCTGCCTTCTTAAAAGTTTTAGTTTTGCAAGCAGTATGAATTTTGCAGGAAGTTTATTTTGTGCATTGTAAAATGAATTGTAAATTGTTTGTATATTTTCAGGATGCAATGGAAGTAATGGGAGTAATTGCAGTAATAGTTAATTGTGCTTTAATTGGCATGTCTGGTCAAGTTCAAAGAATGTTTCCAAACCTTTCTGCAAGTGGAACAATTGTGCTAATTGTCATTTTAGAGGTATTTAATTTAGTTTTAAATGTTCAGTGCACAGTGTTAACACAGATCACATCATTATTAGCCCTTACAGTGTAGGCAAACTATTTTATGTTTTGAAAAAATTCTTATAAATGAACCATAATATGTTTTTAATACTTAACTATAAATATTTCCATTTTGACTTTTATACTGTTTTGTTCACAATTAAAAGTTATTTTTTTGGTATGTAATATAAACCCTTTCTCTTATTAGTACTTCAAAATAAGGTTCTGAAGTAGAGTTTCTCTGTTATATAAAAAAAAAACATGACCCTCTAAGGGTTAGTGAAAACATGCAAGTTTTAAATACTTCATTTAGTCAACCTAAATTAAATGCAGTAAAACTATAGTAATCTTTTCCACCTAGCATTTAAGAAAAAGAAAAAAAATTCTATTCCAAATTAATAGTAGATTTTATTTAATTTTTCTTTATTCTTCAACATAGGATTGGAATGTAACTAGACGTTAAAATGTTAATTTTTTTGAATAAATATAGAAGAAAATTTTTGATAACTATGTGGGATCTGAACCCTCGATCTCCTGATACATGTCAGGTACTCTGACCACTGAGCTACTGGCTGCCAAACAATCATCCTTTATTGGTTGCTAAGCATTATACCATAGAGTTAGTCATTGGAAATGTATCTGACTGTAATCGAAGACTCTGGTTTAGAAGGCACTTTCCAGGTTACTGCATAGAGCCAGCCAACATCAAATATCAAGAGACGGTTTTTTTTTAAGCCAGCACATCTTTTATCAAGTATAAGAATTCATGTTGAAATAATAAGAAATAACAGGTGCATATCTGTGATTTCCTATTATTTCAATGCTAATTTTATTGTAGTAATTATGAGGCCTGGAGAAAAGTAAGGATGCAAATAAAAATATGCCTATCAATTAATGCTGAGATTAATCTATTTTAAATTTGCATTTTTTGTGCAAATACTGTGAAATAAAAGATTGGACATGAGTGGCTTTTGACTCTTAAGATATCTGTGTAGTGATATGGATTTTGTGGGAAAATTTCTGTTCTTTAAGTTAATGCTACATGATTAATGTATAGTAGAACAAAAATATGTATATATTTATTCTATATTTTGTATAAATATTTTAATGTTTTGCTGTATCTAAAAGTTGTTGAGCTAAAAAATATGTTTTATTTAGCTTCTAGAAGCTACCGCAAGAAATGTTTTCAGAAGTAGTAGGCTGCATAGACCAAATGTTTTTCACGCAGACATTTCTTCAGAAATATTTCAGTAACCTGTGGTTATGAGCTTTGTAGATTTCACAAAAGCTTTCTTCGACTCTGTTGATTGACATAATTTTTGGTTTTCGTAAGATTATACGGAATACCTAAAGTATAGTAGTAAGTAGGGGCAGCTTGTTAGTAATTGGATGGACTTGCTCTAATTTCTACCAAAATAAAAATGCCATGTATGTAAAATGCTAAGGTCTTTACATAGTAATTTTGAAACTCTGTTACAAATGATTTAGCTGGTATTTTATTTCAACTGTGGAGGCAGAAAAATATACTCAGTTGTAGCAACAAAAATGGTATGATCACCTGAGGAGGCAAAACACAAAATCATTTGTAATGGTAAAAATAAGTTAACTTCACCCTGAGGTAGCAAAACATATTTTATGGAGTGGGATGGGGTGACAAAAATAAAGTTGCTTGGAGTAGCAAAAAGTAAAAATACTTAGGGTGACAAAATATAAGTTAGCTTGGGGCAGCAAAACATCTTGAGCCTGCACTATTAGTTAACATAATAATGGCTCTCTCTCTCTCTCTGTGATAACACTGACTCATATATTATATTAAAGACACAGCAGTAATTGTATCATATTTCTATGAATTTACCAATACTCGTTGCTTCCTATGCAATGATAGCAATTCTAAAACAGTGTAAAATAACAAAGAGTCTTTTACCTTGCAAAAGTTCTTAAGTTTAACTCTTCCAGAGTCCTACCTGAAAAACTAGTTTACATCCAGAGGTGTTTTTTCACTATGATCAGCCAAAAAAAATTTAGAACTTTTTATGCCAAACAACTAATGAAAAGAATTATGGCATGTTATATGCCAAATTAATCAACATTGATTCTGATTTTCTGAAAATAAAATATTTTGCAAAAAAGACTCGCTAGTTTTATTTCAGTAGTGTTTTCATAGTCATGTAGTAAAAAAAAAATGCATCTGGCAATGCAAATAAAATTTAATAAAAAACTTAGCAAATAAATTTTAATAAAAAATAGCAAATAAAAGAAGTAATAATAAAAATAATTTTTAGGAGATTTTTGAAATTTATAGGAAAAATTTGTTGATAATAATTCAAATCAAACTTGTGAGGCTTAAATCAGAAGGTTGCTTCAGATTTCCACAAAGAGGAACATTCAACAACAATTCAACAAAGAGGAACATTAACAAAGAAATCGCCAATACTATTTAGCACTTGAAAAAATTAGTTGAAAAAAATTTGTTGTCCTGATTGGGCAGTCAGGACCATTTTTAGGGAAATACCAGGGGAAATTCTCATAAATACATCATCAGCACTGAGTAACTTGCCAGAAGAAGCCCCACAAGAGTCTGGGGTGAAACATGTCACCAAATGTTTTATGCTAGTGTTTTTTAAGACAGTTTAAAATGTTGCTTTGGTTAAGTGAAAATTCTGCTTCAGAAAATCATATAACAACTTGGCATGAAGGATAATGATATAAAACCACTGAGTTTGTTAGCCAAATTTAACATTTAGCAACGAAAGTGCACCTCCATATTTGCCATGTTGGAGAACAACAATGGCACAGTGACAGCCAACTTAAAAGGACTGGTATATAGACTTACAGCTATAACAACTGTTGATCAAAATCTGCCAAAAACCAACTTGTCAGAGCCACTATGGAAACTTTGGATCACCTTAGAACAGCAACAAGCTCATTTGAGCCAGCCCTTAGGCATTCATGATAATGATGGTAATATCATTTATAAATCCATCTTTAAACTTGAGAACTTTTGAAAGATAGAAGCCTCTTTAAGCTATTTCATGCTATTTTAGATTTGCTACCATTGCATAGGAAGCACTGAGTCATATATGAGAGTTTGTAAAACCTTCAGTGAATGGTTTATCATTGTAACTGGTGCTAGACTGTATTTTATCACCATCTCTCTGTAGTTTGAGGTGGTGGATAAGTTTTGAGGAAAACTCTGAAAGTAGGAGATTGAGGCTCATTACATTAATGTGAAAAATGTTTAACATATAATTTCAGTAAGTTTCCCTTTTTTACATTTTGGGAAACCCTCAGCTTTATTTTGGCATGATATATGCATGATTGCTGTTTATGCAACTTTGCTCATTAATGAACAGCTCGACCTAAATATTTCTATTTTGAAACATTGATATATTTTCTGTTCCTCTCTATAAATCGTTTTTGCCATCTTTAAACCATTTTTGCACTCCCTACCTCCCTGAAAAAAATTTCTGTCAATGTCCCTGGCCTTGTATGATCTAGAGATCTGAAAATATCTGACTTGGATTATATTGATAATTGGACTCTTTTGGGAAATGGTGTTGAATGAGATGGACCCTTTTCATTGTAACTGCTGATAAGACTACTAATAGGGTTGGTTTGGTGATAACTATGGAGAAAACTAAAGTGATGAAAACTGGTCAGGTGAATGGTTTTTCAGTTCTTTTTTTGAAAGTGTATGCTCTTAAATAAATTTCAGACTCTAATTATCTTGAGAATCAGGTGACAGATGTTGGCAGTGTACATCAGGAGGTTAACAGAATAATAGGTATTTCTGCTGGGACTAATAAGAATCTGTAGAGAGTACAGAAAAATATGTACACTATGTTGAAAGAAGTGTCCAGACACTTCTTTCACACTTCACATTTCACATAACATGTAAGTGTCCAGACACTTACATGTTATGTGAATGGAAAGCTGCTTTCAAAGCTCCCTAACATTGAAAATAAACCTTTTACACAAAAACTGTTATTGGTGATAAATTGTAGATGTCACTCAAACCTTTCTAAATATATTTCCCACAATATTCATTTAATATTTAAAGAATGAATGGAAGCTGAAGCATTTATCTTCAACTTTTGACACTTATGAAAAAATACTTCAACAGATAAAACACAACTCTTGTAACAATTTATTCACTAACATAAATTAAATATCTGAAGTTTGTATGACGATTTTTTAAGATTTCATCAATTTGGAGCCAATGTGACAGTGTCAATTTTCAATAATCTTCGATCAATATTTAAAGAGTCATTGAAGTGAGACCATTTAATAGCAGACAACACTGTCACATTGCCTCCAAATTGATGAAATCTTAAAAAAAAAACGTCATGTAGACTTCAGATATTTAATTTATGTTAGTGAACAAATTGTTACAAGAATTGTGTTTTATCTATTGAAGTATTTTTTCACAAGTGTCAAAAGTTGAAGATAGATGCTTCAGTTTCCATCCATTCTTTAAATATTAAACGAATATTGTGGGGAATAAATATATTTAGAGAGATTTGAGTGACATCTACAATTTATTGCCAATAACAGTTTTTGCGTAAAAGGTTTATTTTCAATGTTAGAGAGCTTTGAAAGTGGCTTTCCATTAACATAACATGGAGTGTCCAGACACATTTTTTTTTCATCATAGTGTATATTCACCTAAAGATTAAAATTAGGCTGTACAATAACATAATCCTCTCTCATAAGTTTGCTATTGTAGAAAAACTTGGATCTTTGATAATTTAGAGATAAAGATAAAACTTTTGATAAGGAAGATAGCAAGAGGCTTGCTTTCAATTCCAAATGCTTACATAGCTTCTTTGGTATAAGGTGGTTTGATTATGTAAATAATGATGACTTTAAGTAAAGGTGTCATTAACCACCTTTGATTTGTATCTTATATGGGGAGAAACACGTTGGTTTGGCCACTCAACCCACATGAAGAACTGCAAATTAGTAAATTAAATTGTGAGTGGTGTGCCTAAAGACCTCTTAAAAGGGGAGCCTAGAATGTGATGGGTAGACAGTGTCAAACAGGACTTTGTTATAATTGAGAAATGCAACAGCTGTTACTCAAAATAGACGTATTTGAAGAAGTAAATTATACAGTTTGGTTGGACCTTTGTGACACATTGCTGCTTGAGAATTATGAATAGATCAATTGCTGGATCAATTTATTGTAGAAGTTGACATTTTCCTTAGCAATTGGTGTTTCACCCACTGATAGGCTGGTGTTTATTTTGATATCTATAATGGCTGCATATAGTAAATAGATAGATATATTTTTATGATTAGAAAATGGGGACAGTAAAATGGAGATCTCAACTAATGAATTTAAGCTTCAATGATAATTGTACATGAAATGTTCAGTATTTTGGATTAAGTATGCTTGCTCTACTACATATTTAGGTTCAGGCCTGAAAATGAAGCATTAAAATATCTCAGAAAAATTGTATAGTATTTAATAATAGCTCTTTGCAAAAGACAAAACAGTGTCTTTGAAAATTTCCAATATGTTTTTGGGACTCTCATCAGGATTTTATCTTGACTGGGGAAAAGTCCTGAACCTCAGAGATGGTTTCTATGCATTGTTTTTTCTATTTCATGTAACTTCAACATTCAGCTTTAATAAGGATAATTAAGTCTTAGTACAATTTACAACAGCCATTAGAGTTACAAAGCTTCTAAGTAGTTATCAGCTTTCCTAGATCTTCATTATACATCAATTTTAAATTATATTTAGTTGAAGCAGTTCTGTTATGCTTTTGAAGTAATTTTTTTTTATTTATAGCATGTTATTTTGTCAATGAAGTTTGGGATAGCATATGCTATTCCAGATGTTCCACAATGGGTAGCTACAAAAATGGCTAAGGTAGAGTTTCAACGCCGAGAAGCTGCAAAGGTATGTAATATCCTTTCCTGAGATATGGCTGAAGTGAATCTAAAACTACGTCATAAAGTTCTCTCTTTACATGTTTAATTCATAAATGTGTTCAGGAGTTGTTTCACACTCTTCCCATAATTATTTGTATTATTATTTACAATTTTTTGAACTGCATGTGGTGCTCTAAATTAGTTCTAAAAGTGATTAGTTAAAGATATATGATACTAATTAATTGGAGGTATCTTTTTAAAGTACCTATGCACTGACAATAATTTCTAGGATCTTAGCACTTCTGGCACCCTTGTTTTTGTAATGCCTATCTACTTCTTGTTGCATTGTCAGTGATGGTTGACATGTTCTGGATGCTCTTCACTTCAGAGTGCTTTTAAGTTTAGAGAACAAGAAAAAGCCACAAATATTTAATGTACACAATAGTTGAAAAACTTTTGCCATATTGTTGTTTCACCAGCTGTAACGCTCCAAATTTAAATATTTTTAAAGTTTTGGA
Organism: Ryuthela nishihirai; assembly: GCA_038380435.1. Taxonomy (NCBI): domain Eukaryota; kingdom Metazoa; phylum Arthropoda; class Arachnida; order Araneae; family Heptathelidae; genus Ryuthela; species Ryuthela nishihirai. The sequence continues at coordinate 37,430,693 of JAWZYU010000011.1, read as the reverse complement.
CCCTTTATCTGATCCAATATTTATTCAAGCTCCGGATAGCTAAAGTTGGGCGCCAGGCAATAATTAACAAATTGCCAAAATAAAGTTCAATTAGGGTTCGAATACCAGTGAGCATTACTTAGCGAGTAAGAATTCAAAAATTAAATGATTGTCAAAATTCTAATTTAACTTACAATCAAAACAACTAACGTTGCTCAAGAGAAAAAATACCAAAGATTCAAAAAAAGTTTCTATAACAAACAAGTTTATTTCCAAAATTATTTTAAACACTCACCAACTTCAATGAAGAAGATACTACATCATTTCTATCTCACTACAAACTGACAACTAACAAACACCAACTCCTGTGACTACTTCCAACTGACTCTTTACAACTCTGACTTCCTACTCTAACTACTAAGTTACTTCCAACTCACAACTAACTTTCAACTACAACTCCTTCTGACTCACAACTACAACTCACAACTAACTGACTCTTACTACTGACAATTACTAACTGACTTCCAACTCTTCACAACTCTAACTGTCAACTTCTAACTAACTTCTGTGACTAACATGTCACGGTTTTAACAAGCGTACAGGCTCGGCAACACATGGCTGTTGCACTGGTAAAGACATTTGCATAAAATGACGAGCGCACAAGCTATGACGTAAGAGGGGGCGTGTCCTTGTACACGCGCGCTTTAGCGGGTGACAATCAAAAGTTCGTGGTTGCGCATGCGCAACTCCTATGCTCTTGGAAACGAGCGCTGTGATGCCAAAAATGAAACGAAAATCCCCAAAATGATAAATATAACGTAAATTAAGCAAAACTGCTTAAGGTAAAGTAAAAGTGAATGAGGGGGCATCACACAGCAAATGGATGTTACCTCACAATATGATACCAAAATATTCAGCAGTGTTCATGCAATAGTTTTTATGGAATGGAATTCTGCACAAATTCCTAAACTGCTATATATCAGCTATGGCATCATGATTTTTCTGTTCTCTACTCAAAAGTGTCCTAAAGGATGATAAATTTTAGAATATGTTGACTATCATTATATTTCAGCAATGATAGTTGAAAGAATACCTGAAAATCACTGATAAAACCAATCAGTAGCATAGCAAGGATATTGCTGAGGAGCAATTTTGAAAATCTTAGTTTATATATTTACATTAATAAAAACACTAATGTTTTTTAAGAGAAAAAAGAGTAATGAACCTGGAATAAAATTTTGTTGCCTGCAGAGAATCTGTGAAAAATACAAAAGCAAAATAAGAGATATATTATCTTTAGAAAAGAAATATGGAAAACAAATGGGTTAAAATATGACACATGTAAATGCAATATTGTGTTTTTCTCTTCACCTATGGCCATGAAAAGGCTTGAAATGGAAATAGAGAAGTCTGGCATGCTTGAAAATGTAATTTAGTAGCCTTATACTATATACCATTAGTTTAAACCTCACAACAATTTAAATTAGTTAATCATTTGGTCTAAGTTTACAGAATTTCATTGTTTTCTTTGGTTTAGTAATTTCTGGGTTCTCATTATTTCTGAACTTTTACCCTTATTTCTTCAGCAAATGTAGCATCTTCTTTGGCAGTAAGGAAGGGTAACATCTATGTAGAATAAAGACTATTAACACAATAAATGCTAATTTTAATTTTTTTATTAATAGAATAAAATTAATCATACAAACCTAATGGAGAAATATTTTAAGTAACTGTACATATTAAATGAAACATTTATAAGAAAATCTTATAAAATTTCATTATATATTTTATATTCTCTTTGATACAGCATCTACACAGGAATGCTCTTTCCAAGAAAAAAAGAAAACTTGAAATTAAAGATGCCAATTTTTCAACTCCATCCATTTCAGATAAAGCAATAAACACCGATATCAATTTTGAATCGGTAACTTTTACAAAAAGAAACAGTTGTTGTCAAACATCTCCAAAAATGGAAGCTGAAAGTAATGGAATTATTAGCATGAGTTCAGATAAAAAGAGAAATGTCACTTTTCATGCTCATACTGCTTCAAGTGGCCTTTGTAGTAACCTATCACTTACAGATAATGATTTAAAGTTAGTCCAAGAGGAAATGGAATGTACATCAGGATCTGGTTTAATAACTTCCAATGTCTGTGAGGCAAAAGATTCAAAAGAAGAGGCCAGTACTTCAGAAACTAATGCAAGACATTGTCAACCTGATAATGATTTGCCAAAAAATGAAGTATTTCCTTTATTATACAATAAAGATCAAAGTGGTAAACCATTACCAGGCACCAAGCCTGATTTAGATGCTGTAAGTATCAGTTTTGAAACACCATATTTACCAAATGATAAAGACAAAACAGTCCACCGAAAACGAAGTTTACCACAACTAAAATTTCTTAGAAAAAACTCTTCACAAGAATCAGATTCTCCACCTGCCTCTGCTCCTCCAGCATCTGAAGGAAAAAAATTCTTCAGTGTTAATTCAAGTTCAAGTAGCACATTCAGATTTTTCCCTGCTTTATCATTGAAAAGGAAAAAGCATCCCTTGCAAAGGACATTTTCACTTCAGAGCCCTTCTACTGATAGTGATAAGAATAAACATCAGGTATCTAATACAGAGGTATTGAGCCCATCCAAAAAACAACAGACTGTATAAGTAAATTCCTGTGTGGGTAAATTTTTGTTCTTTGTTGTTTTGTCCTTCCTTTCATGAATTTTTACCATGTTACATCATAATATAAATTATTTTAATTACTAATGCATACTGCAACTGAATTAGATGTTTAATAACGTTATTATAATCAAGTTTAATAACGTTATTTTAAGAAATTAATATTTTCTAAAGTAAAGCCATATCATAATGCTTAAAAGAATGGCAAAAGTATAATAATATAAATTGTACATCATATAGTATGCCATTGACAATGTTTAATCAAAAACTTTTATTGACTATCAGCATTTACGAATAGCAAAATTTTAATTTTTTGACTGATTTTCATAAATCATGAATGTGTTATGTTTTTTTAAAATATAAAGTGTACCATATTGAAAATAATTATCAAGGTTTAAACAATATCTCCTGTCTAGCAGATCATATTTATTTTCTTTTTCAAGTAATAATTGAAGCATTGCAGGAGGTTAAGTAATTTTTTTTTTGGCATTCTTTGGTACTTTTACATTAACTACTTTTGTACTAAGAGAATGATTACTCAAGGCTTCCTTTTGACAAACTAGTAGATGAATTGCTGACAAATTATGAAATTCTTATCTGAAACAACAAGAAAATCATGCTTTGAAAAAGACTACATTGCAATTAAACAGTTTCAAAGAAATGCAAAAATATAATTGAGTTTTAAGTAATATCTGATTAATTTCTAGAATGGTGCCATGAAGAAAAAGACACACCATTTTAATTATGTGATCTTTCTTATATTTTAATAAGTGGGACATTCCCCTCAAAACTCTGTTTCAGAGTTGTTATATAAATCTAATTATTCTATAGTAAGTTATCTACACTGAGATGCCAGTTTATTAGGTACACCTACCAGTACGTGTTGCACCTCTTTTGGCCTTCAGAACAGCCTGAATTCATCGGGGCATGGAACTTAACAAGATGCTGGATGCATTATGCAGGAATGTTGTATCATGCAGAAATGGTTGGATTGCGCAGCTGCTGCAATTTGGACGGTGGCATAGTCGTGCTGCAAACAGCCTTTATCATCCTTTACCAAGATGCTCAATTGGGTTTAGATCTGGGAACTGTGCAGGTCAATAAAGCAAGGAAAACTTGTCAGTATGTCTTGGAACCATTCAGTGATGATATGTGCCTTGTGAGCAGGGTGCATTATCATGCTGAATGTGTTCATCTGAGTGAGGATAGACAGTAACCATGAAGGGATGAACTTGGTCAGCAGCAATGTTCAAATATGCCATGGCATTCAGGTGTCCATTGATGGGTAACAGGGTGCCTAATGTGTGCCAGGAAAACATTCTCCATACCATCACCCTGCCACCACTGGCCTGTACTGCTGACACCAGACAAAATGGCTCCATGGCCTCATGTTGCTTGCACCAAATTCTGATCCTTCCATCAGCATGATGGGAATCTTGATCTGTCCAACCAGGCTACCTTTTTCCAGTTCTCAACAGTCCAGTGTTGATGCTTCTGCACCCACTGGAGACATGCTTTTGTATTCTTCATTGACAACATTAACACTCAACATGGTTGGCCGTTGTTGTATCCCATTCACAACAAAGTCCAATAAGGGTTCATTCAGATATACCTTATGCACACCAATGTTTTTTCTGCTGTGATTTGTCTGGTTGTGGTCAGTCTGTTCACTTGCACTATTCTCACCAGTCTCTTTTGACCCTTCTGATCCACAAGCTGTTTTCATCCACTGGATCACTGATCACTGTTAGTTTTTTGCTTTTCACACCATTCTTGATAAACACTTGAAACAGTTGTAGCCCAGGAGAATAGCTATTCAGGAGATGCTAGAACTGGCATGCCTAGCACCAACTGTTATGTTCAAAGTTGCTCAGGTTTGCATGTTTTCCCATTCTGATGCTCAATCCAACTTTAATTGATGCTTAAAGAGCTGATTTGCCTGATTTATACCATATACCACAGTCATGTGACATATTATGCATTGAAATGAACCATTTATGTGATGAGGGGTGGTGTACCTAATAAACTGATATCTCAGTGTATAAGCTCCTAAGAAAAAAACACTCGCATATTGTTTAGTTTTTGTTGAAAAGTGTTCACCTAGAATACCATAATTTATTTTGCTTAATTGTTTAACATGTCTTTATGCAAAAATGGAAAGCACTAGTAAGAAACCAAAATTTATCATTTGCATTCCCAAGTTTAAAAATCCATTATGAAAGCACTTTCCATGTTTGTTGTTTTCACTGTAAGCTAACAACCTCAAAAGGGTAAAATCACAAATCCATCTTTTTTTTTTCGCTAGTATATAAAGTGCCATTGAATTAAGGATAGCAATCTAGTAACGTGTTGGACCCCCTCTGGCCCTGATAACGGCCGCCACATGATGAGGCAAGGACTCCACAAGCTTGCGTAAATGTTCCACGGGTATGGTGACCTATGCATCCTCCAGAGCTGTCCACAATTCTATCAAGGTCATTGCTGATGGAACACGGCCCCGAACACTCTCTCAATGGTATCCCAAAGATTTTCGATGGGATTTGAATCTGGACTTTTAGGTGGCCAATTCATTATTTCAAAGTCAGCAGAATGTGTCTGCAACCATGCAGTAGCCAACTTGGACCTGTGAGATGAACAGTTTTCTTGCTGGTAGATGCCATCTCCATTGGGGTGCATGATGGCCATAAATGGGTGTAAATGGTCAGCCATGAGTTCTACATACTGGGATGTATTGAGAATCATCGGTACACATACCAAAGGTCCCACAGATGTCCAACTGAACACGTCCCAAGCTATCACTGAATCACCACCAGCTTGTACTGTTATGACTTGACATGCAGGATCCATGGCTTCATGGGGTTGGCACCATACCCTCAGTCTCCCATCGGCGTGATGAAGTTTAAATCAGGATTCATCACTCCAGGCTATCTGTTGTCAATTTTCAATGATCCAGTTTTGATGTTCTTTAGCCCAAGCAAGGCATTGAGCCCAGTGTTGTGCCATTAGAAGTGGGACTCTCATAGGTCAGTGGCTCCCAAAGCCGAGACGAAGTGAGCTTTTCACTGTCCGTGCACTGACTTCCCGGCTGGAACCCACATTCAGATGGGAGGTGATTTCAAATAATGTCTGGCCCCTATCAGCAGGGGCGTAGCAAAGGACTATGGTAGGGGGGAGAAATCAAAAATTTTGCCAACTGGGCAAACTTACTTAGATTTTCGCCCCGTGTGTGTATAGGGGGGGGGGGGGGCAATTTTCACAAATCTCCTGCATTTTGCCATTTCACTTCCAATTTTGCCAACTAACCGTAATTTGACATTTGACATTTAACTTTCAATTTTGCCAACTAGCCATGATTTCACAGAAATAATTCCAATATTTAGATCTCATCTGAATTGTAGCAAATCAGTGTGAATTTTCCCTTGATTTGGCCAATTCTCCTTAGTTTCACGAAACTAATCCCAATCTTTACATCTCTCCTAAATTTGCCAAATCACTTCAAACTTTTCAAACTCCACAAGATTTTGCCAAGTTTGCTCCATTTTAGTCAACTATCCTGAATTTCACAAACCCAATCCCAATTATCACAACTTGCCTGTATTTTCCAAGTGGATTCGAATTTTTCCAACTGCCTTACATTTTATTAAGTTTCCTCAATTTGTCCAACACTCCTTAATTTCACAAAACAAATCTTAATTTTCACAACTTGCCTATATTTTACCAAGTGGATTCGAATTTTGCCAACTACTCTAGATTTTGCCAACTCGCCGTAATTTTACAGAAAAAATCGCAAATTTTACATCTCTGAATTTGCCAAGTCACTTCGAATTTTATCAACTCTCTTAATTGCACAAGAAAGGTACAATTTTCTCAACTCCCCTAGATTTTGTCTAGAGAGTTCTTGGTTTTTCCAACTCTCCTTAATTTCACAAAACCAATCCCAATTTTTACAACTCACCTGTACTTTACCAAGTGGTTAATTGTTTTGCCAACTTCCCTAGATTTTGCCAAGTTTTCTCGATTTTGTCAACTCTCCTTAATTTCACAAAAACAATCCCAATTTTCACAAATCGCTCGTATTTTACCAAGTGGATTTGAATTTTCCCAACTGCCCTAGATTTTGCCAAGTTTTTTCGATTTTGCCATCTCGCCACAATTTTACAGGAAAAAAAAATCCCAATTTTACATCACACCTGATTTTTGCAAAGTCACTCCGAATTTTGCCAACTCTCCTAGATATTATGAAGTTGCCTCGATTTTGCCAACACGCCATAATTTTACAGAAAAAAGATTGCAATTTTTACATCTCACCTGACTTTTATCAACTCTCCATGATTTTGCCAAGCCATTCCGAATTTTCCCAACTGCCCCTAGTTTTTCCAACTACTCCTAGATTTTTCCAACTGTCACTAGATTTTGCCAACTCCCTAAGTTTTGCCAATTCTCCTAGATTTTGCCAACTCGCCATAATTTTACAGAAAAAAATCAAATTTTCACGTCTCCTGAATTTTGTTAACTTCCTATGATTTTGCCAAGTCATTCCGAATTTTGCCAACTCTCCAAGATTTTGCCAAGTCATTCCGAATTTTGCCAACTCTCCAAGATTTTGCCAAGTTGTCCCGATTTTGCCAACTCCCCAAGATTTTAATAAGTCATTCCGAATTTTGCCAACTCACCTGTATTTTACTAAATGACTTCGAATTTTGCCAACCGCTCTAAATTTTGCCGTCTCTTCATTTTCCAAACTGCCTTAGATTTGCTAAGTTGTCTCGATTTTGACAACTCCGCTTAATTTTCCAAAAAAAAAAATTACAAATATTCACAACTCACTAGATTTTACAAAGTTGCTTCGAATTTTGCCAACTCAGAGTTACTTTGAGGGGGAGCCTCCCCCCCATGGCTACACCCCTACCTATCGATCTATACGATGCAGGTCAGACAGTGAAGCCTGTGATTGTTCAAGGCTGGTTGCCCTTTGTAGTTTGTCCAGGTACTTTTTTTTGCCAGAATTTCCATATTCCCTGTACACTCTTGAAACTGTTGTACAAGAAAATCCAAGTTCGTTGACAATTTCAGAGATTGAGTGTCCCATCTGTCGAGCATCTACGATCTGCCCTCTGTCAAATGCATCTAAATCCCACGCCTTTCCCATTATGCTTCTCACGACGAATACTTGGGGAAGCCAAAGCTGACAGCTATATATGACCAGAGCATGCATGTGCACAAATGCGAGACTTGCAGTACTGAATTTGGATAACATCTCCTATCCCTAATTCAATGGCATTTCAGTGTATATAGGATATATACATTAACCTTTCAGTGTGGTCATTTACATATCCACAAAAAACTCCTGGGTTTCCTTTATGCTCAGTTCAAATCACATCTCAATGTAGTTTTTTTAATTCCATAGCTAGAGATAAGAGCAATACAGCTTGAAGCTAACATAAGATGTATATCAAATCATACTGAGAGGTTAAATAGGGAGTTTCCAAAGATTCTTCCTTGAAAGGTTGTTTTTGAGATTAAGATTTGAGTGACCTACTAATTACATTGTGATATCAAAAACAACCTTTCAAACAAGAACCTTTTTAAAACTCCTGATTTTAATCTCTCGAATATGATTTGTAAATTCAGCAAACTTTTACATTATATGTAAGATATGGTATCTTTTATTTTACCAATTTTTGAAACAAATTTTAATCTTTTTATGAAATTTGCTTTACCCAAAAATTGGATCTTCAGTTTTACTGTTAACAACCATAATCTGTTGCAGTAAATTTCAGTTATACATTTTTTCCCCATTTTGGTTCCTTCCTTAATTTCTCATTTAAATTAAAAAAAAAAAAAATTTCTACACACTACTGAGTGTTAGTTTGAGAACTACAATTGGATCCCCTAGGTTAAATTATTCAGGGTTATCAGGTTATTTTTGAGTAGCTTCCTTTTCACTTCTGGCATAAAAAAAGACATGAAATTTAAAAACAAAAAAGTATGATAATGTTGAAAATAATATTGAATAACTTTGAGGTTCTTCTTTGGCAGCAATGTCTTAGCCATTAGCCAAAAACCTTACTTATAACCACAACAGTTAAAACTAATGGTTTGGCCTATGATTTCAGCAATATTTCTAGTATTATCTCTTATTATATATATATAAGAAATACACTTGATGACCATTTTATTAGGAACAGACCCGTGTCTTTCAGTAGGGAGTTGGATTTGGAGCTAGTTAACCTCCTAAGCTTTTTTATGGAAATTGATAACCAGATAAAGAATTTAAATTTATTTAAATTTTGATTTTTTTTTTTCATTTGTTTTACAAAAATCATTCAAAATTGGAAAAAAATCAAAATAATTAAGCAAAGTTTAATATAGTATTCATTGCTTTTGTTTTAATTTGTTTGAATTTTCAGATAAGTTAACTGGTGTTGCTGCTATTAAATATTCCAGCATTCATCACTCTTTATATATTGAATGAATATTATTGAAAATCTAGATTTTGATATATTTCAGTTGTTTGATTTATCTTCAGTCACATTTTCTAATGGAAAATATTTATTTATGCTGACACCGATTCGGAAAATTCATGTAATTGGGATTTCTGCTTAAAAAAGGTCTATGTGATCAAACTTCTCTGTCTTCATCACCAAAACATAATGCAGTATTTTTATAATAAAAGTAGAAAAATTGACCATGAAGTATGATGAATTATCATTCTGTTGTTACCAGTATCTTGAGATGTTGCCAGTGTCTGATTTATATAGCGTAATTCACTTACCAAGGTTACATATAGTTGGATACCTGTATAGTACATATATCTATACAGAGTACTACTTATATATATCCTATCAAGAGATACTTAGCTCATTATCTCACATATATAAAAGATATATTTGCAGTTTTTGTATTCCAGCATTATAGATTAAAATAGTGACTGCATTCAATTTAAACATCCCTAACTTAGGTTAAACATAAAATTATCTTTTAAACCTTTAGAAAGAATGACTCATTATACATTTTTTTTTTCATAAAACAATCTGGAAAGAAATTGTATTAGAAAAAAACATGAATAATTTTGGAAAGGTGTAGTGATAAGTAAATGATTTTAACTCAGTATCTTCATACATGTTGGTACTTTCTTCTATATAACACTTTCTTTATCAAATTGCCCATTGTCACAAAAAAATTAGTGAATGAACCTTATGATAATTATACCACAGATATACAAATGAATACCTTATATATATATATATCTTATTAAGATTTGGATAGTGAATATTTTGTTCTTTTTTTCATTTATTCCTTTCTGGAGAAACCATTTTAACTTTATTCCTTTGAATGTTGAGCTCATGAAATTAGTTTTTATATTAATATATAAACTGACAAATAACAGTGAAAGCTTACTAATTGTAATAAAACAGTTTCACCTATAATATTCAGTGTAAAAGTTTTTGAAAAGCAGAAATCTAGACTGCTTATTAAGTATATTTTTAGATAGCACCAGCATATGGTCGAATTATAAAAAAAATTATAAAAATGCAAAATCAATTAATTCAAAATATTCATATTGACTCTTTGTATATTGCATTTTTATAAATTTACATAGTTAAAATCTTTTATAATAAAAGTAATTACACTGAATATAAATGGTGTGATATGAATAACTAATAACCAATGCTATAAGTAGCAGAGTTGTTCAGAATGTGAGCTTTGTCAAAACTATTTTTGTATTGACTATTAAAGAATATAGAATAATTTCCATTATGAAAATCGTCCCTTTTCAAACAACTAGTTTAAATGTATTATTTATGAGAGAATGAGAAATATGCTAAATTTTCTGAGCAGCTTCAGTTCTCTAAATAAAAATTTAATTTTATCAATGATTTCATTTAAGAAACTAAAAGCAAAATAAAACTTGCCTTTTCTGTTGTGATATGCAAAGCATCATCTCTTTTTAATAAATGAACTGTTCCAGGAGGCACTGACGAAAAGTACATTTAAGCATCTAGGGCATAAGCAACTGGATAATTTTTTGTTGATCCTCCAGAACTTTGTGTATCGAATTGCTTACTACAAGTCTGCTTTAAAGAAAGTTGTCTTTGCAGAACTAGGATCTGCAGGCGTGAAAAGTTTTGAATGGCCTGCCACACCTATAGAAAAAGCTAAACTTCAACTAGTTCTTTTTTTAAATAGTGTCGCATAATAACATTCTCCAGATGGGGGTAAAGATTCCTTCCCCATGAAAAGCCATGTACCACAAGCCTTCATTGTTGACCATTCAATAGGTGATAACCAGTGTAAGAACTAAACCAGTAACCACCTTGGATATCTGCCTCTTCAGAAACCTCAAGAATTTGCAATCTTGAAGCCTATTACTACACTCTGATAAACCAGATGCTGCAAGTTACAATTCCTCCACACAAGTTGAAAAATTAACTCTGAATTGAACATTCAACAAGACCTGACCAATTAGCAAACCAGCACCCTATGAACTAAGTCCACTCATGTGCTATGACAAATAGAATTATTTTTAAAAATAAATTCACAGTGAAATTACAATTAAATTCTATTTGATACACTTTAAAATATTTTGCTCTAAACAATCATTTTTGAGCTTCTTTTATTTTTCATAATATTATACTTTAAAACAAATGCAATATAGTATAATAGGCTTTATATCTTGGTAAAAGTATAAAAAAAATTCTAAGAACTTGATACCATATGCTAAAGTACAGAGGGCAGGAGTTGGCTCAGTCAGTAGCATGCCACACTCATAATCTGTAGTTCCTGGGTTCAAATCAAACCTGGGCCTTTGCATTGAGATTTATCTCCACTATACCCACACCCTTCCCTCAATCAGAAAGGGGATATCTATGGACTTGGAAAAGGCCATTGTCCATTGGATGGGGCGTTATGCCATACCCTGTGTACATTAAAGAACATGCTGGAATGCCTTGACAGGAGGCTTCTATCTGTCTCCTAACAGTTGTCCAGTGGGTCCTCTTCCCCAATCTTTTCTGAGTCCCTGGAATCCTTGTAATCTGGCCATTTAGCCCATTGTGTGCAAAACAAGTGTTTCTCAGAGGTAAAAGAGTAACATAAAATATTCAAAAATGTGTATGTTTGACTAAAAGACCAAAGCATTCTTATTCCTGGGTTAAACTTCTGTGGAGCAGCATAGCAATTTCAAAAATTATTCTATGAGCATAAACTTGTTGAAGTTCTATAAATTGTTTAATATCAGTATAATATACATCAAAACACTAAAAGATTGTGGAATGTAAACCACATATGATGGAAGATTTTTCATAGATGGAAATTTTTGCATTTGAAAATAGCACTCATAATTTTTTACATGAGAACCAGATTATGACAAATTATTTGTAAAGCAGTCTCAATTCAACTGTTTTAATTAAATGTGCATTTTTTAAATAATTAATTATATATTGCATTTTTAATACAGTAATTTATCCAAAAACTTAAGTAATTTTTTTTATCAACACAATTCATATTCATTTTTAATTTTTTTTTAAATTTTATATTGCTTGTAACTAAGACACCATTGTCCCTCTAGTATTGAAAAGCTGTAGAAATGATTATGATTGAAAAAAATTTAGACAGCTCAAGAGTTGACATAAAATTGTCTGTGACCTGACTGGAATATGAACCCTACCCATGTACTACTAATGATTTTAATCAGAATAAGTAATAAAAATATAAATAACTAAATGGAGACTAATATAGTAGAAAATCCTTTTTGGTAATATTTGTTAAGCCATGAAAATTCATCTAGAAATATATTTCTAATGCAAGTGGTATTTTTTTTAATTTATTCATAATAACAACTTATCAAATATCAATTAGCATTTTTAACTACTGAAAAATTTATTACAATGACTTACTGTACTATTAGCACACTAAATACAATTTTATATACTTTACTGCTGCATAATGAAACAATAGTAGCAACATCAACTTCTTCAAATATAATGTCATCTGGAAAAACAACCATATTGCTTTTTCTGAAGGAGTTGTAATTTTTAGCTTGAATGTGACAAATACCAGCTAATTGGAAGCCTTGTTTAAGAGATTATGTAATAATTTGACAAAAAAAAATGGACATTTAAGTATCTGTTTAATTTTAGATAGTACTGCAATAATGATTACCATTCCAAAATGTGTTGTCTAGTCACACTTTATATGGAAAGCTAGCAAATGAATCTAACACAAAAGTTATTCAGTGATGCAAGTGCACAGCTGACTTGAGGGCTTAAATGGTAAAATGCAAAGCTTTTAATTGAAATCTTTAAAGAAATGTATTAATTTGTATCTCCCTTTTTTTAAGTTTTTTGATTTTCCTATTTACAGTTGTTCTAATAATATTTTATTAACAATTTGAAAATTTTTGCCATATTTTAGATAGCAGACTGTGTTTGTTTACATTTTACTTTGCACCCAAGTAGAGTTTGAAAAAACATTTAGAAGTAATAAAATTACTTGCTTGTTTCAAATTTTGGTTGTTAAAGTTTTGGTTTGCATTTTTCATTGCAGCTTTGCATTTAGTATTTTATTTTATAAATCCCTTTAATATGTATTTTCATTTTATTAATGTTTAAATTTGTTATTCCAAAGCTCATTTGATGGGAGCTTTCTGAATTAAATCTATTGCAAAAGATTATCTGTATGTAATTTGAATATCATAAATATATACATTATTGAAGCCTTTGTGCATGCCTTTTGCTATTTGTAATTATATATATATATTAAGGTTATTTATTATATTCAAATAACTTGAATGCTTTTGTGCCAATATTATGATGCTTGCCGAATGAGCAAAAAGTAATTCATGAACATAAAATCAATGTATTTAATTTTTGAAATTTTTATCACTGTGATAATTGTATATGTTGAGCTTTACAAAATGTTGAAATTAATTATTATGAATATCTTTATTATTTTTAATTATGTAATTATAACAACTATAATTGAGTAATTTGTTTTGCTACATTCTGGTTTCACAAGAAATTTTTCAATGAAAATAAATACTATGAGGTACTTAAAAAACTTTTTGTGATAAATATATATATTTTTTGAGAATACGATTCATATTTAACTTTTAATTTCAATGTATAAGTTTTTCTGGGAGTTTGCATTTTGCAATGTTATCAAAATGAAGAAAAATTATTAATTCGTTTCAAATAAATGAAATTGACCAAATGTTAAAAAAGTTTCACATCCTAAATTATTGTCTGTATGTTATTACTTTATTTTATCTTTGGTGTTAATTTTCAGAATTGTGTTAATTACCAAGGCTGAAAAACAATTGTTGACATCTCAGGGATTTCAAGTACTTGATCCGATTATGCTATAGTTGTGCTGCTATTTGAGCTAAGGCAATGTTTACAACTATTTTTCATTAAAGTAAAATAAGCTGTTGGATTTTCACTGCTATTGTGATTGTGGTGTATCATGTGCTATTTATACAATGGTAGAATCAATTTGTAGTTTCAAATGATTGCCTCTAGAGCCTGTTCTACAAAATAGTAATTCATGTCTTTTATTTGCAACCTTTTTTCCATTGTTCAAAAATTTCATATGCAGATGTTTACACATTATAATGCTGATTTTAAAAAGTTATGTTTTAAAAGCTCCCACAGTGTTCTCAGATTTCAAACTAGATCTCATCAAGTTGATTACTTTAACATTTCAGCTAAAATAGTCATCGGGATAAATAAGGCTGGAAAATTCTTCCAGCCATTACCCAGATTCAAACATTGGATTTTCTGGTTATACACCAGTTGAGCTAGGATAGCAGTGATTCACTTATATTCTGTTAGTATTGCATATTACACTAAACTAATAAAGGAACACAGTTATAATACTCAAGTTAGATTATTATTTTCTATTGAGAAGACACCGTCCCGTGGCCGAGTGGTTAGCGCGCTTCGCTACTGATCTACGGGACCTGGGTTTGAGCCCCGGGTAAGGCATGGATGTTCATGTTGTTTTCTGCTGAGGTCCTGCCATCCTCTCAGATCTTCTACTGTGGCATATAAACTGACAGGCTCCTGTCAGACCTCTGTGGCAAGCAGCTGCTTGAGGGGGTATTTATTTTTATTTATTTTTATTGAGAAGACTGAAACTGGCAAGTGTGACAAATGCCACCTACTATGCATCATATTACCCATCCACTGATCATTTTTTCCCATTAACAGTTGCTCCAAATGACCATTTACAGTAGACTCCCTCTTATCCAGTCCTTATGGGACCAGACCCCTGATCGGATGAACAAAAGGCTGGTTAATCCAAAAATTTTGTCAGAAAATAAATAAAAATGGCAAATGACAAAAATACTAACTGTACTGTATTTTAATTAATAATTTGTTGTACAATATTAACATTTTACTCACACTCACTTGAAAAAGTCCATGATTTTCTTTTGTTTCTTTGAACTTAACACTTTTTTTACCTGCAAAGTCTTCCCATTTTTTAATAAACATCACATCAATCACAGATGAGCCTGTTGTTGTTCAATGTATCTTACTGTAACATCAAAAGCTTCTTTTCCTTCAATATGGCTAACTTTCCTTTCTTCCTCTTCTTCATTCTCTGCTTCTTCTCCATTCCCTTCTTGGCAGACTGCACTGATAATTTTGTCATCATTGTGTTTCATTTTCCAACTGTTCATTACCTTTTAACCATTTTTCAATGTCATCTTCAAGTGTGTCACATCCAGCAGCAGTTTAAAGTCATTAAGCAGCGAAATATTGTCATTATCCATCATATCTTCGGCAGTCGCAAGCTTATTCGATACTTTCGTGTTGTCTTCTTTGGTACTTTCTACACAGTTTTCAACTTCGAGCCAAAGTTTTCTCCATGACTTTACAAATGTTGTATGAGGCATTTTTTCAAAAGCTCTTGGCAACATGTAGATCACATCCTTCATATTTATTGTTTTCAAAGCGTTTAAAAGTCCTGTCATTTTCAGTTCCCTGTAGAATTTCTGAAGAAGCTTTCTCCTGTATCGCCTTTTTAAACTTAAAAGCACGCCTTGATCCATTGGTTGCAAAGATGTTATATAAGGTGGCAAAAACATGGCTTTTATGTTTCAGAAATGAGTTCACTTGGGTGTGTTGGGACATTGTCAAGAAGAGTAGGGCCTTTACAGGCATTTTAAGACTTGTCAAGTGGTTTTTTACCTTTGGAACAAATTCTGTAAAGTGCCATTCTTTAAACAAATGCGAATCTATCCAAGCAGACTTTTGAGCTCTGTAGTAAACTGGCAGAGCAGCTAAGCTTGAATGCTCGGGGTTTTGCTGATTTCCCAATTACAAAAAGAGGAAGTTTATGCATACCTGCGGCATTTGTGCACACAGCCACAGTGATTCTTTCTTTGTTTGTTTTAAAACCTGATGCTGAGGTTTCTTGTGCTGTCACAAACATTTTCGTTGGAAGAAGTTTAAAATTTAACCCAGTTTCATTTACATTGTAGATTTGGTTTGCACATAAGCCTTCTTCTTCAGTAAGCACTAAAAGTTTTCCTGAAAATTCCTTTGCGCTTTTAATTTCATCTCCATTGTAACAACATTATGCATATGTTTGCACCCACTCATTTTGTACCACACAATAATTAATAGATCACAACACACACTCCTGTATATGCACAGTACACTGTACACTATAATATTCACAAAGAGGAACTGAAGCAAATATATACTGTACTATAAACAAAACGTGGCGACTTGCTTCCGACGATTAAACAATGATTAGACGACGAACGACTGGTTAAAGAGGAGGCCGGTTGAGCCAAGACCGGATAAGAAAGAGTCTACTATAATTTGAAAATTTAAAGAAATATGCAGTCATGTAAGCAATTATATCTTGGGATATATTCAAGATATTCTGTTTGCAGTGGTGTAGCAAGGTGACATCAGACCCTGGTACAAGACTTCTTTACCAAGCCCCCTCCTTAAAACATTTGTGGAAAAAATTAAGAGAATAAGAAAATGGCACAAGGCCCACAACTATTTTTTTTTTTTGTCAACTTACTACCCTAGGTCACCCACAAGAAGTCATAAGGAAACGCTTCTAAAACAAGAAAAAAAAAATCTAACCTAGACCCTTGTTCACTTGAACCTTTGGAAGCATGGTGCTGCTTACCTGCCTGTTTGCATAAATTTCTAAGAGATAAACAACAAAGCAGTGGTGAGCACCAGAGACTGTCACAGAGAGGGTATGGTTAGTCAAGACCATGGCCATCTCTTAGATGGTTAAGTCTGGATGGATAGGTTAAAAAAATCAACCGTCCTATGGCTGAGTGATTAGTATGCTTGGCTGCTGATCAAAGGGACATGGATTTGAGCCCCCCAGGTAAGGCATGGATGTTTATGTTGGGTTTTCTGCTGAGGTCTCATCTTCTGCACAGACCTGCTCTGGCATATAAAGTGGCAGGCTCCTGTCAGACCTCTGTGGCAAACAGCTGATTAAGGGGGTATTTATTTATGTATTTTATTTTTTATTAGTATATATATAGAGAGAGAGAGAGATTAAATTTCAGTGAGTGCTATATCATCAGTACTGTGTGCCAGAAAACAAAGGAAAGTAAGTTATTACATTCAAATGGTCCATCATATGATGCCATTGACATCTTTGAATTATGTTAATTATAGCCTCAACTAATTTTTTGGCAGATAACTGAATCATAAAATAGAAAAGACTTGCTGAGGTTACACCAATAGTCAGTAACAGGATAGGTAAATGTGGAAAATGCATCCAGCTATCTCTTATTACCAACAAACATAGGATCTTCTATATATGCAACAATTGCACCATCAGTTGAGCTAAATTCTGATTGACCATTAATTTCACTTCATGGAGTCTTTCTATTATTTCATTGATGTGCAGCAACGTGAGTTAAAGTTATAATTAACATAATGCATGGATGTCAGTATTTGGTATTATAACTATGTTCCTCTGTCAGTAAGGGGCAGGTGCTTTTTAATTGATTTTTGAAACCTTTGTCCCTTACTGGAAATATTGGATTAATACACTCGGGATTAATTTGATATTTCCAGGTTAGAGTCCTCATAGGGCCTATGTTGAAAATTTCTCTGTTAACTCTCATTTTACCCTCAGTGAGAAAAGGAATACCAATGGGTTGGAAAGGCTGCTTTATGTTGGATGGGATGTCAAGCCATGGCCCCTGTGGGGAAGATCAATACTCATTAAAAAAACTCACTAGATATCCTTGACAAGAGGCTTTCATTTGTCTCTTAATAGTTATTCAGTAGGTTGCCTTCCCTACCCAATACTGAGGCCTTGTGACCTGGTCATTTAGCTCATTGAGTACCATTCAGAGGTAAAAATAGCTCAAATCTTCTCTTAATTTGTATAGACAGTGACAGATCTCTCTCAAGTTAAATAGAAAATAAGTACCCCAATATGGAGCCTACGGCATATAATAACTTTACTTAAGCAAATGCTTGCTGATTTCATATTTCAATGAAGCAGGGCATAAATATAAGGCTATTGTTCATCTTACTCTGACAATTTGATTACACTTGCAATGACAATTTGGCACTCTTACTGATGGCTAATTATTTTATTGTTATTGAAATTAACTGGAAGAAGTTAGGTGATGCTTAACTTAATTTTCTTCACTTCTAAGCCATTTCTGTTTTGAGAATACACTGAAGTATTAACCTAGAATGGTTTGAAGTCAGTAAACTAACAATTGGCCTTAACAGTGATTCTAGTTTTGATCATGCTGTACTTAAAAACTAAAACAAATACTCATGAAATTGTAAGCTGAAAGAAATTGGTTTTGCCGTGAGTGGGATTTGAACCCATGTTTCCTAGTAGCATGCCAAGTATGCTAACCACTACACCATCAACTAACATTTTTTTTCTTCAGCTTGTGTGATGTAAACATTTCCTCGTTTTTTATCTGATTCACTCGTGGCACCATCTAAGTTGGGAAATGGACAACCAAGTTGCTCATTGACAGAATTTAACCCTTCCCAGGTCCAGCTATTTTTTCACTCTAATCAGGCAAAAAAAAATTCAGAACTTTTTTGTCAAATAACTATAAAAGGAATTATGACATGTTACATGCCAAATTAACCGGCATTTTATTCTGGATATTTCTGAAAATAAATTATTTAACGAAAAAGACTACTAGTTTTATTTTAATAAGACTTTTTCAGAGTCATGTATTTAAAAAATGCATTGGGCAACACAAATAAAAATTACCTTAAAAAGCACTAATAGACAGAAATGATTATAATGCACATGAATAAAAGGATATTTCTGAATAACAGAAAAGATAATTTTCTTTTTTAAAGTAAATATTTCTTCCGTTTTGTAATTTTTTTCTCTGTACCATACTTTGAAAAAAGTCTAGGCTTGTTGTAGAGTCCAATAAACAAGTCAACTTTAGAATATTTTTAATAAATAACTAATCAACAGAAATAGGTCATGTTATATACCAAATTAAAGAGAATTTAATTCTGAATTTTATTGAAGTAAAAAATATGAACATTGTATAACATATTAATATTAACACATTTTACAGTGGTATACCAAAAAAAAGGTACATATTTCATAATTACTTCCCAAAATCTTCCGTTTTCAAAAATAGCAGTTTTATGTTAATTTTTAGGAGATTTTTCGAAAATTTAAAGAAAAATATATTGATAATAGTTCAAATCAAACTTGTGAGCTTAAATCAGGTGATTGCTTCAATACAGAGTAACGCTGACAAACAAATTGGCAGTGCTGTAAGCGCTTCTAAAATATGGCAATCAGGTGGCATTATTGAATTATTTATATTAGTTTAATAAAATATACATCAAATGAAAAAAGAAAATATTATATTTCAAGCTTGAATTACGTATTTTTAAAGGATAATGTAAGAAAATTTTCAAGCAGCAATTTTTTTTAATCGAAATTTTGTGTGTTGTACGAAAAACGTCTATAAACATCCTTGACCCAGGAAAGGTTAATAATAGTCAATCAATAATTCAGTAATAAAGGACCACAAAAGATAGAGATTTGTTATGTGTGCAAAATGAGACTGTTTTAAAAAATGGTTTAGTTCTCCAGCAACTCATGACTGCTTGTCACCATAGGGTGACATAGGTGGCTCAGTCAGTAGCACACTAGGCTTGTAATCTGCAGTTCCCAGGTTTGAGTCCCATCTGCACCAGCATTGAAATTTATCTCTGCAAAATTCCCTGCCCCATCAATAGAGAACACCGATAGGCTTGGAAATGCTGCTATCTGTAGGATGAGACATTAAGCCATATCCTGTGCACATTGAAGAACATACTGGATGGCCTTGACAGGAGGCTACCATCTGTTTCCCAACAGCTGTCCAGTCAGTCCCCTCCCCTCCAGCCTTCTCTGAGTCTTTGGGGTCCTTGTGACCTGGCCATTTAACCCATTGTTTGCAAAAAAAGTGTCACTCGGGGGTAAAACAACCCAATCTAACCCTGTCATCATAACCACATTTTATTGAAATCCATAAATAATTGGGTTGGGGATGGCTCAGTTAGTGGCGCATCAGGCTTGTAATCTGCGTTCCCAGGTTCCGAGTCCCAGCAGGGCATTTATCTTTGCAAAACTCCGTGCCCTGCCCATGATCAGTTAGGAAACATCAATGGGCTTGGAAAGGCTGCCATCTGTTGGATCCGTGGCCTCATGTGTGTGAGAGCCATACCCTGTACACTTTAAAGAACACACTGATGGCCTTGACTGGAGGCTACCATCTTACTCCCAATTGCTGTTCTGATGGCCTTCTCTGAGCCTTTGGAGTGCTTGTGACCTGGTCATTTAGCCCATTGTGTGCACAGAGAAGTGCCACTCAGAGGTAAAACAACCCATAAATAATTCAGACAAAATTTATATTACTAAAACAAAAAGCTGCACTCTTACTAAATACTACTTGTCAGTCATTTTTTAATTTGAATGATATATTTACAAACTTCTGCTTGATTCTTTCAATAAATTTTTTTACTTGTGGTATTTTTATTTGATCTTTATTTGATAAGCCATAAACATAGGTGAAACTGAAGGAGAAAATGACCTGGGTAAAGAAGTATAATAATTAGAAACCAAAAGAAAATTTCATTTGGGTTTTAAATATTTCTCTGTTATGACTGTTGAAAATTGTCTCGTTTTATACAGGATTAGAAGTTCAGTTTTGTGGAAAAGAATCAATATAGAACCTCCTCAGTGGTGAAACTTGTATAACATCTACAAATTGTGAAAAGTAGCATTCATCACGATAACATTGCACTATGATCATAAAAGGTCAGTCACTCTCTTATGAAAATTAATAAAAAAAAGTTTAAAAATTGTCTAATAACATGGTTTGTTGTTTAAAACCAGAATGTAGCAATTGACAAAACTGTAGATTGTATTTGTATGTTCCATTCCTTCTAGAAATGCTGTTGTTTCAAATGTTAAAAAGCCATAAAACCATACAAAATCACAAATGTGTAAAGCCCTTGAGCAAATGCTATTTTTTTTATCTCTTCAAAAATGCTTTGGATGGCCTTATGTTATTAAACGATAATATAAAAGTGCTATCAAGTCTTCAGAAATGTAACTATGCAAAATCCAATTTTCAACTGCACTCTGGACATTCAAAACTACATAAAACTGTCTTTGCTGCACATTAACTGAGTTTTGTGTTATGCTTTGATAAAAGTTCGTATGCCATTTATAAAAACACTACCATGTGTTGAGTACCTGATGTATGCTACATTCTACTCCACCGAAATAGAAAATAATATCAAATTGTATCAACAAGCATTACATGGTATTGTATAGCCATCACCAATTATGTGTTGTAATATTATTTTTAGGCACATATTCAACATGATGAAAGAATAATTTTTAGTGATAGTAGAGCAGTGGTGTAGTCAAGGTTAATCGAAAATTTGTGGGGTCAAAAATTTTTAATGTTTTCATTCATGTAAATTCACGAACTCAAGATTTTTTTTAACTATATCGTTTCCCACCTTCTCAGTAGCCAAGTGGCTAGCATGCTTGACTGTAAATCAAAGCATTCAACTTCCAGATAAGGCACCAGTGTTTAACTGGTATCGTATCACATTTTTCACTGAGTTGAGATAGATTTTGTGATTTATGTAACATAATTTTACAATGCAAGTTTTAGAATTTCTCATAATGAGTGATTAAATATTTCCTAAAACATAGTGTTTGTTTTTTTCTATTCCTTTTTTCAATTTCAGAGATTCCTCTTTACTACCAAGAAAATTTCAGTCTCTAATAAGTTATATTTTCATTTCCAAAGTGTTTTTTTTTTCAGTATTTGTTTTAGCAATACATAAAACCTTTGAATGTATTTTAAAGTGCTTCTAGAGAGAGGTATCAAAAGCAATGAACATTGAAGAAAATCTGTGTGAAAATTTGGATATGATGGCAGAAAATATACCCAAGGACTAATATTTGTTGACACTGTTTTCTAGTATTTTTTCATCACCAATGGCTTATGCTAATTATATCTTAGAGATATTGTTTCTATTTTTTTCATTTTCTATTTTATTCATTATGACAAGAAACAATGTAAATGCAAAATTTGAAAAAAAAAAAACGAAACATGCTGCTATACAAAAAAAGTAAAAAAAAAAGTAAGAAATTGCTATACAAAAAAAAATATTGCCTAGCAGATTTGCCATAAAAAATTTCTGAACAAATTTCATCCTGTATGGCACAGATGTTCCTTTTCTTGTATTGTCTTTCTACTGAAGTCTTGCCATTCTTACAGACGTTTTCTATGGTTATATATTTTTATATAGGCAAGTTCTTGTCACACCTGCATCATGAGCAGCTACTTTACAGCTAATTTATTGTATTATAATTTCCCTTAAGAAGTTAGGGAATTAATCCTGCCCCCCAACATACACACTTGACTTGAGGTTGACTAAGCGTCTGTAGTGCAGTATTTGGATTGATTATGTTATTTTTTAGAAGTATAGTTAAAAAAATGCTATTACTTAATATCTGCTTA
Organism: Ryuthela nishihirai; assembly: GCA_038380435.1. NCBI lineage: Eukaryota > Metazoa > Arthropoda > Arachnida > Araneae > Heptathelidae > Ryuthela > Ryuthela nishihirai. The sequence goes on along the minus strand of JAWZYU010000011.1, from coordinate 37,408,002 downwards.
CATTTATGTATTCTAATGAATACAATAAAGAGTGTGGATTTTTCTTTTATCTTTTTGCAGCATTATTGGTATTTGAAAGTATTAGAATAGTACTAAAATTATTACCACATCTCAATCTTATGTTTCAAATAAATTTAATTTCACAAAATCACCATTAAAAGTTAAGTTGTTCTCAGATACTTTTTACAAAGTACATCAGTTTTAACATTTTACATAAGGTAAGAGAACCGAGTATTTATTTTTATAGTACTTCTTATGCTAATTGATCTTATTTTAGCAAAGTTTCACCATTAATTGCTGCTGTTGTATAGTGGCCAATCCCCTCCTCTTGGAGTATGTTATTCAGGCATCTGGTGTTCCTTATGTGTGCACATTTACTGTTTCTGGAGGTCCCAGTCTTGTTATTTTTATTATCACATGATAATTTTAATATTTCATGCCTACTCATTCATTCCTTTTTCTGCTCTGATGCCAAATCTCACTCATAACTAAAATTAATATACTTTAATTATTGTTAAAAACAACATCAATATTGGACAAAATTTATGTCTTCATAGTATCTTAAACTCTAGATTATTGTATACATTCTTGTTAAAAAAGTTTTTTTAGCTCTATTGTAAAAAGTAAAGAGTATGACAAGCAAATGAAGATTGTGACTCATGACTTCATTTCTTATTGCTCACATCCACATTATCACATTCTGAAATGCAAAAATGACATTGTATTAGGACTATGACCTGTAAATTTCATAGTCCATCCCATGCCCAAGACACTGCACAATCATCTTAGAATCAAAGCCATCAAATTTCTTCATCAACAGCCCTAATGAAAGAATTCATCTCATGAATATCATTAGCCAAAAGGGCCAAATCATCTGAATAATCTAAATCAGAAATTTTGAGATCTCTAGACCATTTAAGGCCAAAATCTTTCCCTTGCAAAGAATTTCGCATAGCGTAATCAATAACCAAACTAAAGAGAAAAGGAGATGAAATGCACCCTTTTCTAACTCCACTAGCAATGCTAAACCAATCTCTATCTACAAGTCTTACCAACTCTCACACACAACTCTGTTATTATAGAGCTCTTTCATTATGCTAACTAACTTGTCAGGTATTCCACATGATCTAATGATCAACCACAAATTATGTTGATCAACAGAGTCAAAAGACTTTTTTTTTTAATCTATAAAGCTAGTAACCACAGGTTTCTGAAACTCTAAACATTTCTCAAGAATCTGCCTAAGTGAAAATATTTGATCCATGCACCCCCTACCACTTCTGAATCCACACTGTCCATCAAGCACTTTGTCCATCAACCAAATTCTTAATTCTATTAAGCATAATCATGCAAAGAACTTTACCTGGAACAGAAAGTAAACTAATTCCACTATAATTATCAAAAGAACTGTGATCACCTTTTTCAAATATAGGGGTAATAATAGCTCTAGGAAAATACTTGGTAACAACTCCTTTATTATAAAGAATATTAAAAATTTCAGTCAGCCATGTGACAACACAAATGTTCCCAGCTCAAAGCATTTCAGTGGTGATTTCATCCACCCCTGGTGATTTATGTAATTTTTAATTTAGAGATAGCCAAAGCAACTTCAGAATGTTATATAGGGCCAATATTAAAGTCATTAAGGCATCTGTCCTCATACAAAATGGGAGTAGAAATTATTACATTGTTTAGAACATCTCTGAAATGCTCAGCCCACCTAGCCATGACAGAATCCTCACCTTCAACCACCTTACCATGTTTATCCCTCAATCCCTGTGTACCCATCTGTTTCTTCCCACATAAAACTAACTATCTGGTACACAACCTCCTTCTGTTGTGCTGTGTAATTGCTTCCTCTGCTATGTCAACCAAGCTGTCAAGCCAAAGATTCTTATCAACTGTTAACTGATCCTTTACACGTTTATTAAGCTCATTGTAATGCTGTCTGTTAGGAGTAGTACGGTGTTGATTCATATTAATCCTGCACTTCCTTGTTTCAGAAATAAGTTCCATAGCCTTATCACTCAAATAATTTTGTTTCCTCTATTCCCTTTTACCCAAAAGAGTACTGTTGGTTTCAAGAAAAACCTGTTTAAACTGATCCCATCTTTCTCAACTTCAGTAGTAACCAAACCATATTGTCATAGTGACTAAGCAACCTATCATGGTATGCTGTGGCTTTATCTGGATCTTTTGGACGCAGTGTTGAAGGTAATTTTCTTAAGTTTCAGCTGCAAGACAATTTTGACCAGGTAATGGTCAGATCCAATTTTGGTTCCCATGTATGATCTGGTATTCCTAACTCAACTGGCCCATTTGCTGTTAATTTAAATATAAACTATCATATTCCTGTGCAACCCATCAGGTGAAACCCATGTATATTTATAAATGTCCCGGTGTTTGAAATATGTGTTAATTATTCGTAAACCATTAAGTTTACTTACTTGCAGAAGATATTCTCCATTGCCATTGGAACTACCAGTACCAAAAGGACCTAATACTCCTGCCTAAAGGTTAGAATCAGTACCAACTTTAGCATTGAAGTCACCTAGCACAAGAGAAACATCTCCTTTCTTCACAGAATTCAAAATATCCTGAAGCTGGCTGTAAAACGTATCCATCTCATTCTCATCATAGTCCTCTGTGGGGGCATAACAACCGATGGCATTCAAGTCTTTAATTTTAGTTTTAAATTTTGCTGTAAGAAATCTTTCATTAATGCAGTTATATCCTAGAAGAGTCTGTTGAGAAGTAAACCCACACCTTGGGGATGCTTTTAATCCTCCCTGCCTGAAAAGAGAAATTTAAAGTTATTTTTTAAGTATCTGACCTTTACCTGTCCATCTGGTCTCTTGCAAACCTAGAATATCTAGGTTATAATGCTGGAATACCTGTGTGAGAACATCAAGGGAATAATTTCTATATAATGTCCTCATGTTCCATGTACCTGCAGAAGGAAAATGATTAGTAGGTTTTTTTAAAGAAATTAGGTTTATTGAGAGAGGTAGGGCCAACAATATCAAAAAGCCTCCTGATCACAGACATGGTCAAAGACCTGTTCCTCCTCTGCTAATTTCTGAAGTCACGGATGCTGGTAGGAACTTCAGGCATCACCTTTTCAAGAGCCATAGACCTGCCTGAGACATATTATTCCAGTTTAACACTTTGACTGCCGCAATGTTAAAATTTTTTCAAGTCCTGGAGCCACATTTCTTTTTTTTTTTGTTAAATCAACTAAAATTGGTCTTAAATTGCTATACGATATAAGTTTATATAATTTTTATAAATTTTTTGCTTAAAAACAAACTTTGAAAGTGTGAATCACGTGTGCTTCACGCACCCTGAACTACAAATTTGTAGGTGAAGCAAGGATGATTCACACAGCCCCAGGAGCAAATTAAGTGTGAATCATATGTGATTCATACAGCAGTCAAAGTGTTAAGATTGGCAATGCACAACTAGCTAAGTGAGAGTTCAGATACCTGTGAATGCCTCGGATCATGATTATCCACCAGCTGATATAAGGTATCCCATGCCTCTCCGCTTAGGGCTGGCAACCCACAAGCAAACAGAAAACACAGCGGCAGATTCTCCCTCAACAGAGGCCCACTAGTGCAGCAAGTCCAGGATCCGTAATCAAGCTCAAATCCATAAACCAGTCTAGTGGGTATAAATGGTCAGCACCCAGGACCCTGTAAAGTTGACCACTCCTCAGCAGGGTTGAAAAAAAGAAAAAAGTGGCCATAGATGACCAGATTTGTAGTCCACACTGAACTGGCAGCCATCCCTTTCCATTCCCTTCCAAAAGAGAATATCTCTTTTGAAAGGTACTAATGGCTTGCACCACGAGAAGGCAGGGTCGGACATTAGGTGCTAGACCTGGCCAGTTCTGTGCATCATCACTGGGGATTGGCACACAGTCTCCTTTCAGTATTTGTGTAGCATACTCAAAAAGTCATATCCATGATGTGTAAGAAAATGTTAGCAGATGCACACTTTTTTAAGTGTTCATACAAATATATAGCAAAGACTCATAAAGTTGCTTAACAGGTATATATTTCTAAATTTTTTATGTGACATGAGATTAAAACCCTTATCATGCCATGCCTGAAAAACTGAATTGTATCCTGTGACCAGGCTTTTTTTCAACTGTGTTCAGTCAAAAAAAGAAACTTTAGAACTTTTTTACCAAATAAGTAAAAGGAATTATGCATATATTCCAAATTAATCAGTATTTCATTCTGGATTTTTATGAAAATAAAATATTTAACAAAAAAATGACTAATTTCGTTTTAAAAGTACTTTTATAGAGGCATGTAGTAAAAAAAAAAACGTTATCTGGCAATGCAAATAGAGATTTATTGAGAAAAAACAATATGCAAAAATGATTATAATGCATATCAATAAAAAGGTTATTTGTTTATGTATAAGAGGAAAATAATTTTTTTCGCTGTACTATACTTTGAGAAAAGTCCAGGCTTCACCAGTCAAGTAAACAAGTCAACTTATAGAATTAAAAAAAAACAATGAACAGAAATAAGTCATGTTATATACCAAAAAAAAGAATATTTAAGTTAAGAAAATGACAAAAATTTAAAATAAGATAGGTTTTACTTGTCTTTTTTTTTTTAAATAAAATTTTACTTATAGTAATTTTTTTAGAAATTTGTAAGTTTTCACTATTTTTTGCATTTTAAATTCAGTAAATTTTTTTAAAAATTAATTTTGCTGTAGTTTCTGAAATATTTTACTACCTTAATGCATATGATTCTTAATATTTCTATCGTTACTTAAATCTTTAGTTTATTGAATTTTTACAAAATTATTTGGTCATTAATGCAAATAAAGTAAAATGCTGATTTTTGTTCCATCAGAAAACTCTGAGACTAAGGTAGCAGTGTTACAAAAATTTATTTTGCTTTAAAACAAGATTGTTTAAATAAAAACTGAAAAATAAATAACTAAAAAGTGATAAATAGCTGTGAAGAAATTAAAAATATTTCAAAGCAAATATAGTTTATTTTAATCTTTGAAATTTGAGATCAAATGATTCCAAATCAATTTGCATTATATACTGACTACTACAGAGAAGTTGAACTTTGCAGAAACAGAAAAATCTAACTTAAAAATTACAAATTCTGAATGCTAGCTATGAAATTACTTCAATTTATTTAAATATAGTACTGAAAAGTGCTCTCATTTAAAAATCTTTTTTTTTTGTTATAATATTCTAATCAGATGTTTCCTAAAGTAGTTACCATTTTAAGTCACATACCCCTAATGATTTAATATTTGGTGAAGCTTCAAATAATTATGCATTCTAATTGCAAAATATATTTAAGAAGCAATATAAATAATTCTAAAAGTAGTGGAACTGATATTCCCTTCTGAATCTGAGAAAAGGCACAATTGATCTGAATCGGTTGTAACTTTGCTCAGTCAAATGAGTCAATGAAATATTTTACAAAAGCTCACGATTTTCCAGTTCAACTTGATAATCCATTGGTTTTGTCCACCAAAAACTAATTCCATCAGCATAACAAAACACAAAAATACTTTTGTACTTTTTGAACTCGGTATTAAATATACGATCTGTACAACCTAACATGCATCCTAAGTTTGAAATCAAAACTAGATGTTTGCCAATCAATATCATCTCCTATGACATTGCCAATCACATGATAAAAGAAATGTCGATTTTTTTTCTTTGTACTCTTAAAAGATATATGATAATAGATAAAAAAAAAAATTAGAAATGCTGAAATAGTTTTTAATCGCAAAATATACTGAAAGATACAAAACTCATACAGCTGTGTTTTCTTGCAAATCACTGAAAATCTCCAATAAAAAAATGTACCTTTGACATCTGACTATTTTACACACATGTATATCTATATAAATAAATTAGTTCAAACTTTAGTGCCATAAAAATTTTAAAAATTGAAGACTAAGTTTATGGTTTATTGCCATATATGCAGGCTGTGTGAACCTGATTTTCAAGGTCATGACAGCATAAAGTTTAAAGCTGCTTTTTTTGTGTCATAGTTCGTTTGCCACAGCAGCTTCTTGATCCCATAACTCATTGGTGTATGAAACTGTGTGACAGGATATATCTAAGTTGATGTTTCATATGTCTTATGCATAGGCAAACTCTCACTGAGACTACTAATTAACATGGCATATAGCACATCTACTTATTTATTAAGGATAATGCAACACACTGCCTGAAACTGGCATATTTACCAGAGTGCTCCTTTATTTATTTGTCATTTTTTCACTGACAAGACTCCTGTCAGACCTCTGTGGCAGCTGCTTGAGGAGGTATTTTTTATATATTTATCACTCTTTCCGAACCATTCTTAATTGTCCTTGCTAATTTCATCGGTTATTAATAAAGAAAAAAAACTTTAAAAAGCACCTAAATTCAAATTATTGCATTTCCAATGATTATTAGAAGTCCAAGTCAGTGTTCATCTTTACATGAATTTAGTTTTTATTTCTCATTTGTGATGATTTTCTGCTAAAGGCAATACAGTGTCAAACTAAATGACTTTGGAAGATTCCATTCTGCATGTCCTAAGAATATACCATTATACATTGATTAAGCTGACAATCACCACTGATTATTAGCTGATTTCCCAAATTATTTTTGTACTTTAAAGGAATTATCAAGTAAAATTTATTTCTAGAATTGTTTTTGAAATTGCCAATTAACTAATAAAGGTAAAAGGTTATTATGTTTGGACAAAAATGAGACTAAATACATGAACAACTTTATTATGAAGTCTTAATAAAGCAGTGCTGGAGATATTCTGTTACTGATGATTTAAGTGATGATATTTTAAGTTAGTAGAAATTTAATAAAATTAATGCTGAACTGTTTTTTTTTTATAATAAATCACGTCTAGTTAAAAACTACTACACAAAGCATCAGTTGCTTTTTTTTTATGGTGAACAGTCAAATAGTAATTGCCTAATGGATTCAGAACTGTATGTATTCAAATATTGAGGTAGTTTATTTTTATTATGTCTTCAACTTAGGGGCATAGGCTATATATATATATCCTTCTTTCTTGGTTCAGTTCACCTGCTGAACTTTATAAGACAGATCACCAACTCAGTAGTTCTCAAGGGCTTTTTTTACAATTCTCTGTGTGGTTCATCTGGGTGTAGCACAAGTTTTTATAATATTTGTATTTATTGAGTTTCCCTCTAAATTTGTAGCGAAACAAAATAAAATTGGAATTTATATGAAGTTAATCAAGAATTTCATGGAAGAACTATTTTATTATCAAAATCTGAATGCACCTTGGCAAAATATTTTTATTATTTGCTCATCTCATTGCCATTTCTATCATGTGCACTCAATACATGTGTAAGGCCATTCTTTGCATATTGCTCAGTACAATTTTTGTAACCATATTAAAAAAAAAAATAAAAAAGTGGTATGTAGCTAATACCAAATCATTGATAGAGTATTATAAAACTCCATCTCTGCATGTATAAACTTAATACAACTCTTTATGTTTGTATAATTCTGTTTTCAAAAAGTTTGTGTAAAACATTTAGAAATAGAGTTTAACTATTGTTTCCCTTTGATAACATAACTGCAGCATTTCTGAAGGTAAGGTTTTTGCTGTTATATTCTGTTATTGTTCTGTCATATTTAGCAGTGAGATATTGTGTTCATATAATTTATTTTGTGATCTTTATTTTTCATTAACCAAACAAACCTTACTGCCACTGTAATGGTTGTGAAGCATTTATATCACCTAATATTCTACCTTGACATTCCTCACTCTCTTGTCATTCTGTATGTATATAGTATTTATTCATGTATGTGTGTGTGTATATATACGTGTGTAAGCATGTGTTCATACATATAAATTATCTCTATATGTTACATTTAACTTTTCCTAGTACACAGTTTCTGTTGTTATAACTGCTGTAAAGATATCTTTTCTGCTGTCACTCATAAAAACTACTCAATTCTTAAATAATTGGGACTCAAAAGCACAAAGACGTTTGAACTTTCAAAATGTAATTGCAAAACCAGATTCTGGCATATATGTAATCACAAATATTATTGTCATAGGAAAGGGCATTCCTATTTTAGAATTTGGAGCTGAACTTTTATTAAATTTATATTAAACAATATGGATAGATATTTTGTTTCTAATTCTACCTAAAACCACTAAATCTAGTATTACTTACTTGCCTTTTTACTAACAACCCAGTATCATAACTTGTGGAATTTCATTCTTGTTTTAAAGGAAGTATGTAAAATCATAAACTATAATTATGTATTATGATTAACTGAATATTAGTCCCACATTTGTTCTTCCACCCCACATTAATTTTGATGACCACAGATTAATTCTTTGACATATGTACAAGTCTGTTATCTAACTAGCATTAAAATTTTGTGTTATATAGGCATAAAAAATACCATTTGAACAGTGCATTTTGCTGTAGGAGTATAAAGAAAACTCACAGTTGGTCCAAAGAAACTATAGTGTAATTATTATTTTTTTGTTATATTTTGGGTACTAATTTTATGTGGCATTGTTCATGTCATTAATTAAACTCTAAAATATTGCTTAGGTGACACTAATCATGACAGAAGCTTTCATTTGTCATACAACATCTTACAATCAACCCTGTGAAAGTTCCCTTCCCCGATATTTTCTTTTTTATGGAGTGGAGTTGGCAGAAAGGAGGAGACATAGTTTGAGGTACCCCATGATCAGGCCTGAATCTGGAAAAAAATAAGGTGGGAAGGGAGGCAATATTAAGCCAGAACCACATACCAGTATAAAAATTTCCCACCATTTTAGTGGTTTTCAAATAAAGTTTTGAAAACTGCATGTTATATACATGTGTTTAAATTTTTTTTGCCTCTATTCCAGTTAATAGCATTCTAAAGGAGGACATTGCCCCCTTTTCCTCCTCTCCCCCTCCCTCCTAGATCCAGCCCTGCCCATAATACTTGCCATGTGAGAGGCTTTCATTTAATATATTCTGACGTTAATATACGCTGATGTGCAAAACCTAAAGAAGTATGATATTTTGTCAGTTATCTCGAAAACTACTGTATAGTTTCAAATAAAAATGTATACCCATAAATATTAATGAGTTACACATAAAATGAAATGAAAGTTAAAAAGATTAATCATCAAATAATAAAATTTTGACAGCATGGTTATAGAGTTAAAAATAATAGGAAGGGTACATGATCACCCCCCCCCCCCCCCCATTGCTCACAACTGTTTTTATCCCTTCAGATCATTGCTTTTACCCATCCAAAAGATTAGCTATATAGTACAACTCTACATCACACTATCTAATGATTTCCCTGACATCAAGCTAGTTCCTACCAACTTTCAACTTATTCCTTATGCATCTCCTATACTTCCTGTAATGCTATCTATTAAGATGAGTAAAGTGTTGATTCAGCTTTTTCTGTTAGAAATAAACATTTCTCAAGTGTTTGTCTCCTATTTTGTTGACTTCAAGCTGGCCTACGAAATTTTCCCCATTCTTCCTCAACCTCAGCTGTAAATAAAACTTCAGCTATAATAACTATTCAGATTATTATGGTATACATTGAATATTACTGTGTCAGAGCCTTAAAGGTGTTCTTATAACCTATGCACAACAGTTCTTAGGCATCAACTTTAACACATTTTTAATATTAAAGCATCAAACTCAATCTCAGCTCACCTGCAGGGCCTTCTATTTCTAACAGAACTTCCCTGCTTATTATTAAATGGTACATAATTAATCATAGTTCTATGTAACCAAATTTACTTCCCTGTTGATGCTTTGCATTAGTATTGTATGTAACTAATGGTACTGTACCTCAAAGATCAGAGTCAATACCAATCATGAAACTTCCCATGAAATCTGTCCTCATGCTCACTGGATCCTCAGTTGTAACATATCAGCAAATAACATTCAGGTCTTCAAGCCTAGTTTTAAATTTAGAGTGAGAAATATATATTGATATAACTTAATAGAGCGTCATTTACAAACCTGATAAATAGTAATTCAATGTTTCAACTATACCTGTCATTATCGCAACATGAAAAATTGAATTTAAAGGTGTTTTTATGCTTTATAAATGCCCATATCTCTCTTGCATACTTGGAATTCCCAAATTGTATTGCCGAAATGCTTATGGAGAGTACAAAGAGAGTAAACTTGATTTTAGTGTCCTCATTTTAAGCTATCTGTAGAACAAAACTTTTATAATTATTACAAACATCTCTAGATACATGCCAGAGCACTCTACTGTTAAACCATGGGACATATGCTAAAATCTTCCTAGATTACCTAGATATGCATTAGTATAGGGTCAATGATGACTCTAGAAGAGTTCAAGTACATGCATGTCTTCTGATCAGGATTAGTCACCAGCTAATCCTCTGATCAGAAAACATATTAGGTATTCCTTCATCTGTCCACTCAAAGCTGGTCACCCACAAATAGAAGAAAATAGCAGTAAATTCATCCTCAATAGATGTTCACTAGTGCAACATTAAGAATCATAAAATCTTTAAACTATTTAGTAGTTTTAAATGGTCAACACTGAGAGAGACACTAGAATAGAAAATGAAAAATTTCTGTAAAACACCATGTTAATAGACAAAATAGATCTGACAGTCTTCTCATGGACATGGTGCACAGTTCTCATTCTAGTGAATGCCTAGCTACCATTTACAGGTCATGTGAGCAGACTTCCCATAAAATACCGAACAGTTCAGATCCTGGGTTTAATGGTATGTGTCCTTTTTTAGGTTTTTCTCAAATTTTTTCAAAACTTTAAATGCTTTTGGTTTCAAATAGCGGCATAGACAGATCAAAAATAATATCGGCAATTTTACTTTAGTCTTCAGTATTGTGAAGTAATTACCAGTCTGCAACAATTGACACCAACAGTATCGCACAGGATGTCAATGGGATAATTGCTGATGTTGGAGTTAGCAAAAGTGATATTGTTGATGAGCATTCAGAGCTTTTCTGAAAAATGATGAAATCACTTGAGATTCACAACTACAATAGACGACCTTTCTACACAGAGTATGCCACTAAGATATCCATGACACAAGAATGGTAGTTTTGAACTAGAAGGGCGCCTATGAGAATCTCGTTTTCAAAGAGAAAGAAGTTTTTCCTTTGCCTACTGTTTCATTCCTTAAAAGTTTTAATTTGAGCTAGTGGATAATGGAAAAAATACAAATAGTATTTCATTACTAATTATACAACATAAAAGTATTCGTCTTTTAATTCTTAAATCTAAAAAGTTTCCTTTCTCACAACTCTCTCAGAAAAGTAGGTAGATTATTGTTGTCAGTGGAATATCTCTTAAAAACTACCACTAATTTTTCAAATTTGTATTATATATAATATTATTTGTAAAACTCAATAACAACTCTGTTGTTTCAGTGATCTGTAAAGATATATACGTATATTAAAACAATTAAGTATTTGAAAAATGAGAATTTTAATATTTCATTAGTACCAATCAAACTAAACTCTAATTATTATTTTAATTGTTCCAAATTGAAACTTCATGAGGTTCACATTCCACCACCAAAATTTAATATTTCTATTATTAATACCTCGTTGCAATATTCGTTTGAAATTTTCAATCTTTTTCACTGTTACAGAGCGCAATTATAGTATTCAAAAGATTCGGAAAGTGCAAATCATAATAGTTTTTCAATTCCTATCTAACCCTAAAAAGGATTTTTTTTCATTTATCTCTAAATATAAGCAATTATCTCCTAAAACAAAAATTTGTGTTTTTGTACCCCCTGCGTCTAACAGGTCAATTCACTGTTGTCAATAGAAACATCATGGCGTTTGCATTCCACCACCAAAATTTAAAATTTCTTGCCTAAATATACGTCATTTGCAATATTCGTTTAAAATTTTGGAATTTGCAAATTTTTCCACCGTTAGAGGACGCAGTTATAGTTTTCGGAAGTTTAAAAAGTGAATCATAATATTTTATGAATTCCTATCTAACCCAAAAAGAATTTTTCATTTATGTCTAAAAACAAACAATTATCAGCTACAACTAAAAAGGTTGACCCGATTCTGCCTACTCCCCAAGATTTGCCTAAGTTTTCTCGATTTTGCCAACTTTCCAAAATTTCACAGAACCCAATTCCAATTGTCACAACTCCTGCATTTTACCAGGAGGCTTCGAATTTAGCCATCTGCCCAAGATTTTTGCCAAATTACCTCTTTTTGGCCAACTTACCATAATCTTACAGAAAAAAATCCCAATTATTACATCTCCCCTGAATATGCTAAGTCAGTTTGAATTTTGCACAACTCTCCTTATATTAACCAACTTCGAATTTTGCCAACTCCCTTAGATTTTGCGAATTTGAGATAATTTTACAGAAAAAAATTCCAATTTTTACATCGTCATCATCCTCAAGTAGCCATGGGCTATGGAGGTTCAACCAGACCATGCAATTTAGTTCTCCAAGCATATCTGTCCTGAGCTGCATCTGGCCACTACACACCAATTCTAACAAGGTTGTTGACATTGTTCTAACAACAATTCTAACAACCTGTTTTACATTGTCTGCCCACCGCATCCTAGATCTCCCCCTCTTTCTGTAGCATTTAGGCACACATTAGGGACCCTATTCGCCAATCTATAATTACCATATGGGCAACATGGCCAAACCAACGGAGTCTCTTCTTGCACAATATGCTACTTAAAGGAGGTTGCCAACTCCTTTGCCTAACCTCATCATTAGTTACAAAGTTAAACCACCTAATTCCCAAGATACTGCGTAGGCATCTAGAATCAGAAGCATCTAGTTTCCTGTTATCTTGTTTACACAGGGTCCAAGTTTCACTACCATAACTAACCCTAGAAAAAACCAAACTGTTATACAGTCTAATTTTAGTCTTTAGGTGTATAAGCCTATTTCTCCACACTCTCCATAGATTCTTAAATGTCCTGGCAACAATCCCTATACGTCTGTTAATCTCATGCCGCACATCACCAGTATCTGTTACATAGATCCCAAGATAATTAAACTGTGACACCTGCTCAAGACTGCAACCATTCAGATTAACTGAATCACAACCTGCCTGACCAATTTTCATCACTTTAGTTTTCTCTCTGTTTATAACCAAACCTACTCTACTACCAGTTTCATCAACAGCTCGAATGAAAGAGTTCATCTCATCAACATCATTTGCCAAAAGGGCTAAATCATCAGCATAATCTAAATCAGAAATTTTCGTATCTCCAGCCCATTTAAGACCAAAATCTTTCCCTTGAAGTGAATTTCCCATAATATAATCAATTACCAAACTAAAGAGAAAAGGAGACAAAGTGCACCCTGGTTGAACATCAGAAGTAATGCTAAACCAATTGCTACAAGCCTTAACAACTCTCACACACGACTCAGTGTTGTTATAGAGAGTTTTCATTATGTTAACTAACTTGTCTGGTATATCATATCACAATCAACCACAAATTATGACAATCAACAGAGTCGAAAGCCTTTTTGAAATCAACAAAGCTTGCAACCAAAGGTTTCTAAAACTCTAAACATTTCTCAAGAATATATCTAAGTAAAAATATCTTATCAACACATCCCCTTTTGCATCTCATTCCAATTTTCCCAAGTCACTTCGAATTTTGCCAACTCCCCAAGATTTTTGGAATTTGCCAACTCCTTAATTTCACAAAACTAATCCCAATTTTCACAACTCGTCTGTATTTTGTCAAGTGGCTTCGAATTTTTCCAATTGCCCTAGATTTGGTCAAGTTGTCCCGATTTTGTCAACTCGCCATAATTTTACAGAAAAAATCCCAATTTTTACATGTCACCTGAATTTTGCCAACTCTCCTGAATTTCACAAAACCAATCCCATTTTTCACAACTCGCCTGTATTTTACCAAGTGCATTCGAATTTTGCCAGCTCTCCCGAATTTCACAAAATCAATCCCATTTTTCACAACTCGCCTGTAGTTTACCAAGTCAATTAGAATTTTGCCAATTGCCTTACATTTTTGTCAAGTTACCTCGATTTTGCCAACTCACCATAATTTTACAGAAAAAAATCCCAATTTTTACGTCTCTTTTGAATTTGTCAAGTCACTTCGAATTTTGCCAACTCTCCTCGATTTCACCAACTCTCCTTACTTGCACAAAATCAATCCCAATATTTACAACTTGCCTGTATTTTACCAAGTGGCTTCGAATTTTGCTACTTGCTCTAGATTTTGCCAATATATCTAAGTAAAAATATCTTATCAACACATCGATTTGGGCTTGAAAAGGCCGCCGTCCGTCGGATGGGAAGCTGTGGCCTCGTGTGCGGGAGAGCCATAACCTGTGCACGTTAAAGCATAAACCTGTGCACGCTGGATGGCCTTGACGGGAGGCTACCATCTGTCTCCCAACAGCTGTTCCAGTGGGTCCCCTCCCCCAACCTTCTCTGAGCCTTCGGGGTCCTTATGACCTGGCCATTTAGCCCATGGTGTGCAAAAAAGTGCCGCTCAGAGGTAAAACAACCCAACCTCGATTTGGCAACTACCCTAGATTTTGCCAAGTTTTTTTTTCAGATTTTGCTAACTTCTCTTAATTTTGCAAAAAAAAAAATCTCAAATTTTTTAGAATTCATATAGATTTTACAAAGTCACTTCGAATTTTCCAATTCCGATTAATTCCCCCCCCCCATAGCTATGCCCCTCCATACTTCACGACTTAAATAAAGTCTCGAAGTATGTGATTGTGAAGAGGTTAATGTAAGTTGAAATCGCAATGATTTCTCAAAAATATAAAATTCTCAAGTAGCTGTTTGCCAAAGGTGTGAAAAATAAAATTTATTTATTGGATTTAAACATGGGGGGGGGTTAAACAGTTAATCTCTAACCCCTTCAGTAATCTCAGATGGATTAAATTCATTAATAGGACCGTTCATAAAATTTTTCAGAAGTACCCTTTTTTTAGATAAAAGTATTTTTCATTTTGGTATTGTTACAAACCAGTTTGTTTTTTCTACTATGCAATAATTTATCAAAATGCTTTGCTCATTTTTCAACTACTTCTACACTCATTACTTTTTATTTTTCTTCCTATAACTCTTAGAAATATTAAGGTGTTTTAATAATTAAAAAGAAAGTGCATTTTTAATTATATAATTTGGTATCATTTTTAATAATTAAAAGGTATAAAATGGAAAAAAAAAAGACATGAAGGTTGGCTCAATCAGTGCTCCAGTCAGATGCCTGAGATTAAATTTTGTCCACTACCCTAACTCTGCCTTCTGTTAGAAAAGATACGGAGAGACTTGGAAAGGCCATCTTCCATGAAATAGGACATTAAGCTGTGGCTCTATGTATTTTTTTTTTTTTAGGGGCGGGGGTGGCTCAGTCGGTAGCGCGAGGCTCGTAATCTGTAGTTCCCAGGTTCGAGTCCCAGCTGGATCAGCGTTGAGATTTATCTCCGCAAAATTTCCCCGCCCTGCCCACGGTCAGTAGGGGACACCGATGGGCTTGGAAAGGCTGCCATCCATCGGATGGGACGTTAAGCCGTGGCCCCGTGTGCGGGAGAGCCATACCCTGTGCATGTTAAAGAACACGCTGGATGGCCTTGACGGGAGGCTACCATCTGTCTCCCAACAGCTGTTCCAGTGGGTCCCCTCCCCCAACCTTCTCTGAGCCTTCGGGGTCCATGTGACCTGGCCATTTAGCCCATGGTGTGCAAAAAAGTGCCGCTCAGAGGTAAAACAATCCAATCCAAAGCCATTTTTTTTGGACATTAAAAAATATGCTGGATCACCATGATGAGAAGTTTTCACCTGTCTTCTAACAACTGTTCAGTGGATCCCCTTCTACATAACTGAGCTCTTGGGATATTTATCTCGTGATTTAGCCACTGTGTGTAAAAACGTATGCTCAGAGTGAAAATAACCAACATGTTTCACTTTATGTCACCCATAAAGATGAATCAAAAACTCTCCACCTCATACTGAGAAAGAAAAATGTAGATTATTTCTGAAATTTGTATGGAAATAACCAAGTGAAAAAACCAAAGGCAAAAGGTGAATTAAAAATACTGTTTCCAAATTCTACCATAATTAAAAAAAATTGCTTTTTTAATTGTTTTGGTGTACAGAACAAAATTAACTCTAAACATTTTATATGCCTCTCCCTAAAATCTTAAAAGAATTGTGCAAGAGCTTTAAAAGTTTCCTTTTGAAAGTAATTATTTTACCCTGTTTTCTCATTGCTTTTCATTTGTCATTTAATGATATATTTGTATGGTTGTTGAACCATAGCTCCCCAATCTGTTGACTGAATTCAACGAGTTATATGTCAAATGAAACTTGTGATGCGATAAGTCATACACTGTAAATAATTGACTCCCATCCCATAAATTCCCTTCCTAAGCAATGAGAAATATGTGAAACAATGTTCCGCTGTATCTCCTGAACATGAGGACTAAGTGTTTAGAGTTAGGTATCAAATGACAGCGTATGATGTGGAGACTGTTGGGGGCTATCTTGAGTTACATCCCCCCCAAAACCCCAAATAAAGAGGAGATGGGAATTTCCAGGAGTCAATCCCAGCGAGTTATATCTTAAATAATTTTTTTACTTTTTTAGACTACGTATAAGAAGATAGGTATTTTATATTTTTGTATTTACATATTTAGTTCTCTTCACGTTTTTGTTTTTGAGAAATGCATCAGAAATTGTTCATAAAAATCTAATCATCGAAGTATTAATTTGCTGACTTCAATCAGTAATAGTGAATTTTCAATTTGAAAGAACATTGCTTTTGAAGACGATTTTGTTCTGTTTTCCCTCATGCTTATATACTCAATAGATATTTTTAACTGATACCTGCAAGAATAGGTCATTCACCTGGAATGTCATCAAATGCAACATGCGAACTTTTTTTGTGTTAGCTCTATAGACAGTGGTCAGAAAACTTGACATCTTACTGTGCATGTCTTTGTGTAAGAAAACCTTGTATGTGCTATGAGTAGCTTCTATGTTTTTCTGCCCTCTATGTAGCATATCAAAAAAAAACACTACATTTTTATTAATTTAATACTAATAGCTTAGGCACTTTCACCTTAGTTTACTTTAGTGGTGCAAAGTTTTTTGATTGCATGAGTTGTTTGCTGCATCATAAAACCCCAGTCAGAATATTTTAATGTAACTTACATTTATCCATATTGTAACTAACCTCGCAGATAATTAATATTGGTTTTTTAAACTGTTAATCTATTTCATATATTCGATACATTAGAAATTTTTTTCCATATGTCTAATCTACCTGAAAGTTTTTGCTTTAAAATATATATTAAACTGTATTGTGTATTCATATTTTAAATGACTGCAAAGAGGTGATTCAGCTCTTACAGTAGCCCTTTTTTTGCTTCAGATAATAATTCTGACTATATTTTAATTGTTCTGACTTTCTGTGTTACTACCTGCTGCTGATAATTGTATTTGGAATTGCCAACTGCTCATTTGACATGCAAGTGATAAAATGAAGTGGGGCTTTCAAGTAATCATTAATTCAAATTACTTGTGATGAGACTTGTGACATCTTGATAACACATTGTAGTGCTTCTTATGGTCTTTATACAACTGTAGGATTCACATTTCTACTCGACCTTGATAAAAGTGGAGAGAATAATAGCATTGATACATTGGCAAACAATGGATGTGCATAACGCTGAACAAACGTTTCAAACGAATTTTAAAGCATTTGTGCAAGTCATTATATAAATTTTCCCTCCATCCTTTTAGCATAATTTACTATAAATTGCAAAACTTCCAATTTAACATTCTAAATTTCCTTTTAAACTTCATTCGTATGTATATAAGCATGTAAGAACTTCAGCTTGCAGAGTAACGTACTCTACCTATGATTTTATTTTGAAAAACTCATAATTTTCAAACAGTATTTTGATTCCTATTTTTCATGCTTTGTGATATTATTTCTAGTCATATTTTTGCATTCCATTTTAAAGCTAGGTTCGAATAATTTTTGTGTACCACACAGTCTTTCAGTAAAGAGTTTCGTTTTGAGGATTTTATTAAAAGTCCTTATACAGTGGCTTTATCCATGGGGCAGATTACCCAAACCACACCGTGATCCTTAGATTCCACAAGCCAAACAGCAAATTTCACGTGAATATTTTTGAATGGTTTTATTAAAGTTTATCACATTGTTTACTATGAGTAATATTTTAGGTGTAATTTTATTTTACAATGTAAATATTTGTTTCACTACTCTTAGAAGTACATATATAATTGTGTTTGTGGCTTTATCCATGGTTCTACGTTTTCTGTGCTCCTATTCCTCTGCATTATTTTGTATAATAGTCAGTCTATTATATTAAACTTCAAATGTAGTTTGCTCTCTAAGTGTTCAATCTTATATACTTATTTGTGTGATGAAGTATTATGTAATGAAAGGTCATCATACAAATATGTATACTAGATATAACAAAGTCAGATTAGCTTAAAATTTAGCCCTCGGTTTTTGGCTGTAGCTAAGAACAGGAAACAGCGAATTTGGCAAAAAAAAAGAGAATTAAAAATATAAATAAATTGTATTAAAGCATCTACTGGACAGAGAGTGATAACTTTCCAGAATTAGAAGAACCGGATGATTTCGTAACAATTGCTGAAATCAGCAGTTAACGTCGCCGATGTTTCTCTGCAACAAATTGAATTTAGTTACCTTTAACTCATTCGATGGTTTTATAAGTGACTGCAAATCTTGCTATTCTATGGGACAAAATAACCTCCTATTTACAATATCAATGATATTGGCTGGTTGGCAGCTTTGTTGGGGTAAAATTCAAAAGTGAGTAACGGTTGAATATTTCTACGAGTTCTATCATCATCTTATTGGCCTTAACTGAAAGAAAACTCTCTGAAAAGCCAATATCATTGATATTGTATATAGGAGGTTATTTTGTCCCATAGAATAGCAAGATTTGCAGTCACTTATAAAACCATCGAATGAGTTAAAGGTAACTAAATTCAATTTGTTGCAGAGAAACATCGGCGACGTTAACTTTCAACAAAAACTCTCAACTTCAACAAAATATTCCACGTAGTTTTATTTGAATTCATGTACAGTATAACCTCACTTATCCGACTTTTATTTAACTTAAAAACTTTTCAAGGTTTTGTTACGAAGCTATCTAGTTGATATTTTTCAACTGCTTGCATTCCAGAAAACATAATGGTGTTATTTGTAAGAGATCGAAAAAATAATTGCCATACCACACGTTTTTGTTCCCTAGAGCTAATTCAGTTCCTTTCGAAAGCTTTGAATATGTACTATCAACATATGTAATAACGTTTTCATAGGGTAAAAATTACGTATTTATATACCCACCCTCCTGCCAAACCGACATTTCAGTTTATTCGATACCTCTATTCAGCAAGCATGTCTGTACGTAGAGGGATGATTTTCTCCCTTCCCCCGTCACCTTGAATAATTTTAACAATTGAAATGAAGGGAAATAGTAAACATATGTATTGTATGCATATTTAAAGAAATTTTTCTCAAAAAAGACCAATGAACTGAAAAAAACTTTTTGTGACAATGTTTTCCGCAATGAAAGCATCTTCCCGCCAGTTTTAAATTTTCTTGACACGCTACTCTCTGGTCTGTACTGTAAATACTGGATGACTGGGGTTCTACTGTATTTAACGGCTGTTTTAATATTCAAGTTGTGTTTTCACCTTTACTCAGTTATTTTTCCTAGTGTTCTAACTTTAGATTTTTACTGTTATTGAAATAGCAAATAATTTTTCTACCCGGTTTGGGGCTATATAATGATATACTTCCTAGTGACTAAAATGGTTTATAATTTGACTGCCTAGTCATAAGGGGCATGTTTCGGAATCACAGATAAAATTGAGAATTAGTCTTTAATGAGGTCTCCCCCTTACATTTGTTGGTGCCGATTTGCACTTTTAGTCTACTGTAAGATATTACTGGTTGTCTTAGTTTATTTTTTTTACAACAATATTTATTTCTGCAAGCAGGAAAAATTTCATATTTTTAAAATAATTTTACAGTTATGGGAAGGATGCCTCCTATTGTATTTATTCTTGTTTGTTCTTTATATAAGTCGATCATAAAAACTGATTCTAATTGTAATGACTTCTTAGTTTCAAATGGAATTACATTCATTTTTTAACACAAAAATTTACTCTGAGCAGTGGGTCCCCTCCCTCCACACTTCTCTGAGCCTTCGGGGTGCTTGTGGCCTGGCCATTTAGCCCATTGTGTGCAAAAAAATGCCGCTCAGAGGTAAAACAACCTAACCCATAGTTCTGGCATTACTGCATTAAAAATACGTGAATTTGTTCTCTCCACTTCTATTTTCCAAACAATAAGAAGTGCAAGATTTTTCCAGAATAGCGTTTACTTGTAAAGCACAAAATGTTTAAGCTCTTATTTTGTAACTAGAAGCATTTGGCAAACTCATTCTACGCCTGACTTTAAATAAATTCATTATATATCTTTACCAATTTTCAGTTATGCAGAAGGTAAATTGTGTCAAAATTTAACCAACAAATGATCATTGATTTATATGTACAAAAATAATGTAAAATATCCTCATCGGTGAAATAAAGCATGATGTATACGCATCAGATATTTGTATTGTGTTTACTCTTTGCGGCAGTTTCTAACGTAAATATCTCGTTTAAACTCTACCAGATTATAGTATAAAAAAATAAGCTGGCACCAACTGTAGCATTAACTATAATCATGTTTCACGAGAGCCCATATACGTCAAAGCAATATAAAGAGGATTTAGTTTATATTTCTCCATCACGGAGTCCTTGGGTTCCTTATGACCTTCCCACCAGGGCTTTAGAGCTAAGGTATTGAAACTTGGCTCTAACTAAATGATGAAATTTAAAGTAATCATTATTAATTTTAATATACATTCTTATTTCATAAGTTTTCAGTCTTATTCGTAATGAATATTAAATGTCCAGATTTCTAAATTAAACCCCAGCTTCATTTATTTACTTTTTGCTCATCATTTACAAACCTAGAACACAATAGAAATTTTAAATCAAGATTTATCTGCAAATGCACTGCTCAAAATTCTCTTCTGTTGGGTGCCCGGTCATGTCGGCATCAGAGGCAATGACTTGGCAGATGCTACTGCCAAGTCTGCCACGCCCCTATCCGACTCTCCGTTGCTGGTTCCATACCTGGACTTCTGGCAGCGTTTTCCCATCGAGCTCCGTGCACAGTGGCAGAGATCTTGGTCTGAATAGGTTGCTAACAAGCTTTTCGAGATCAAGCCCATTGTGAAAGCGTGGCAGTCTTGTTTCCACAGGAATCGCAAGGAGGAAGTTGTACTTGCTCGGCTCCGCTTAGTTCGTTCGTTTCTTACACATTCATTTCTTCTTAAGGCGGACGCCGAACCTAAGTGCGAGTTTTGTGACACCATTTTAACTATTAAACATATTTTACTTCATTGCCTCGCTTTGAACGGAAATTGCATTTTAATTTTCACGATTTTATGTCTGAGCCTCTGACACTTTTTATCTGATCATTGCATTTTATCGTCAGTTTTTTCCTTTTTAAAACGTGGTTATTTTACTAGGTATTTTCTATATATCACCCAGGTCTTTTACACCTGGGATTATTTTCTGTATTTATCCTGTTGTTTTAAATTGTACTTGTACACTTGTTTTTGTTGTTTTATATTGTAGTATTCTGATTTTAACTTTGGCTGCGGGTATGCACGTCTTTATCTACTATATTATCATTTGTTTGGCGCATTATGGCCTAGTTGCCCATGCACCATAAAACGCAAAACAACCAACCAATCATCAAAGTGCGAATCAAAGTACCACGAAGGGAGTGATGTATATGCCAGAAATTGACAGAACGGAAGTTATAAGGGTAGATGAGCAAATGATCAAATCACGGAACGCAAGAACGCGTGGTATGGGCATTTTTTGTAGACGTCTCTACATTCCATCAATCAGATGGTTAATGGTGTCCCCAGTACAGCGTTTCCAAACAGCATCCAATTGGACACGCAACTGTATTAGGTTCGCCACCAGAGGGAGCTGGCGAAGGCAGCGACCCATAAAGTCCCACACATGCTCAATGGGCCGCGAATATCGCGACCATGGGAGAATGTCGTAGATTGTGCAAACTCTTCTTAATTTCACAAAAAAACTATTCCAAGTTTCACAACTGTATTTTACCAGATGGCATCGAATTTTGTCTACTACCCTCGATTTTGCCAACACTCTCCTTAACTGCATAAAAGCAATCCCAATTTTTCCAACTTCCCTAGATTTTTCTCAACTTGAGTAGGGAGATAATGGGGGTTCTAAGCAAGTGGCGGATCAATTTTAATCCTATGGGATCCACCACCCATGTGTTTCAAGGTGGTAGCGGATCATTATCAACCACATTGGTCCGAACTCTCACTGTTTTAAGACCGAAGTCAGAAAATGTCGAATAAAACACCTCCCTCCAGTGATGTATTAATCTGAAATTATATTATTCAGTTAAATTGGAGGTAATGATATATGACAGATGATATTGGATGAAGTAAACAACCCACTCGTAATTTCCAGAGACTGTCACCTTGGATGACTTGACCCACCACGCTGTCGACTCCCCTCTGTTTCCGTATTGCATCAGACGTGATTTGTTACAACACGTTTTGGAAAAGTTCATCCCCCTCACACCCTTGACTGCCATTTTCGGACCCATCTCGAAATTTCTCAGTCCAGAGACGTCGGATTTATTATATAAGCCCTAGGACTTTGAGATATAATCCTGTTTCCGTATTGCATCAGACGTGATTTGTTACGACATGTTTTGGAAAAGCATCCCCCTCACACCCTTGACTGCCATTTTCGGACCCATCTCGAAATTTCTCAGTCCAGAGACGTCGGATGACGTCACCTATTAAAAGTTTTAGCTTTTATATTATTTTTACCCAATAGTATTTTCTGCAGCACATCCATTTTTTATTTCAGTTTCTGCGGAATAGTCCTCCTAGTATAAATACGGCTTCCATCAGCCAGAATTTTCACTTTTGAAAAGATCTGGATTGACGGTCTCATTTTTAAAATGATTCAAGCCAACTTCCCTTCGTGTATGACCCACATTTTACAGTCATACCTGAATGAAAGAACATTTTGTGTTAGGATTAGCAACTGCCTTTCCATTGAGAGAAACATAAATGCAGGTGTCCCACAAGGCTCTTAGTTGGGCCCTGCTGTATTCAACTTCTATATGCACGATCTCCCAGTTCTCCATCCTGTCATGACTGCACTTTACGCTGATGATATTGCTCTACTCTCTTCATCCCTGAGCCCCAGCCTGCCAACAGAAGGTAGAAGCTTGGGATGAACAAAGTTGAGTGCTGGTACTCCAAATGGAAAATCAAGATTAACCCTGATAAAAGTCAGTTCTCTAGAAAGAAGATTGTTAATCCCGATTCTCCCAAAATTTTTGGAGTTGAAACATCCTGGACACCAACGGTGAAATACCTTGGTGTCATTCTACATAAAAAAAATTTCTGGAATGCACATATTGATCATGTGCTCTCAAAGGCTCAAATCATCAGATGTAAACTTGCACCCCTCACAGGTGGAGCTCGAAACGGCCTCCAGAAAAGAAATTATTTCTGTATAAGACTTCTGTTGCCAGTCCTGACATATGCCTCACCAGTGTGGGGTAATACTACCAACACCAATGTCAGGACACTTCAGAGCTTCCAAAATAAAATCCTCATATCTGTGGTCAGTGCTTCCTGGTTTGTAAAAAACAAGACCATTCACATTGATTTGAGCACTGGTCACATATATATTATTCGCAAGCTCGTGCAGACCTTTTCGAGACAGTGGGAGATCATCCTTATGATATAATTTGATCGTTGATTGATTATGATCCTTTGGTTTTAAACCAATTCAAGCGTCCTAAGATAATGGTGTTTGACACTCGCATGTTTAACTTTTAGTTGTGCCTTTTATAGCAAATTTGTTTTGCCCTTGTGGCCCCTTTGGGGTTTATGTGTTTTAACTTTGTTATTGCCAATCAGGCACTATTTTAAACTTCGAGATATAAGCCCTAGGCTTGGGGCTCAAAAAATTAAGATATCAGAATCCTCATTCTGTTCACAGTGACAGTTCTCTGCTGCTGCCTCTGTGTGATTTTCAGTTGTTCGAAGTTGACACTTTCATGTAATATAAATCAGCTATTTTGCAAGTCACTTTTTTGTAATGTATCCATGCAATATATGTCGGAAGACACGCTCCAGACGAATCTCGTTCGCCATAAAAGATATCACAGAAAGAATCTGTTCAAGTGCTTTCAATGTGAATATACATTCTCAAGGAAAGATGACATCCGACGTCATGCGTTATGCCATACCTCCAGGAAAACCTACAAATGTGAAGAATGTGCAATGGAGTTTGAAAGACAAGACAGTCTTTTGCGGCATCAAAGAAAGCCACACAATAATAAGCGAAAACATTCTGAAGATGAAGATTCCGCAGAAGAAGCAAAAACCGAACCCTGAAGACCCCTGCCATTTACAGAAGAAATGAAAAGGACATTGTCAACTCATCAGTTGATGGTGCTGAAGAAACAGCTGTTGATCTCACCTTTTTTCTCGAGTCCTCAAGGGAGTCACTCCTAATTCATCTAAAATAGGATTTGACCTCGAAAGGTATCATTAAATGATACCTTGTCATGCAAGTGTGCTTCAGGCGAAAAGTTTCCCCTTCTACCTTCGAATACTGTACGCCGTTTTTCTGAAGTAACTGTGTCACAAGTCTTCCTACATCGTCCCTAAATAAAGAACTAGATTCAGCGTGCAAGGTCAAGACTTCATTTGAAGGAGTACCTAGTGGATGGATACTGAATACTGTACTCCACGGTGAAATGAACATTGGAAAATACATCCCTCTTGCAGGGTCTAGTTATGTTCCTACTCCAAGAGAATTACTATTAAAACGTGCTATTTTTAATGTATCTAATTCTGATTAAAATGTTTTGCCTGGTCTGTTTTAGCCTCTATGTATCTCGCTATAGGAAACGCCGAGCACCTTAGTAACTACATGCATTTAGAAGAAAAATTAAACACATTTGGTCTAATTTTCCCTATAACAATAAATCAAATATCAAAATTCGAAAAAATGAATAACACCTCTGTCAATGTTTTTGGGTATATTGTTGTTGGACCTAACGGCTGCATCTATGTTTATAGACCACCAGTAGTTTATAGAGGTCCTAATGTGGTAAAAGAGTTTTTGGAATGTTTGCTTAAAGAAGAAAACGATATCAAAAATTTACTCTAGGAGATCAAACCAATGCACCTTTCAAATCACGAAGAGGAATCATTTACCATTGCTACCAACTGTCATATTTGTTAAGATGTTCAGCGTCTAGATCGAGTGACGGATCACGATCATTTAACTGGCAAATTCCGAGGAGCCGCACATAATGCGTGTAATCACAATTTTAAGTTCACAAATAAGATTTCAGTTATATTTCATAACCTAAAGGGATATGACTGCCATCTTATTATGCAAGGAATCTGCAGAATCAAAAATAAGAAGATTAAATGCATTCCCAATAAGATGGAAAAATGCATAGCATTCTCCCTTGGGGACTTTGAATTTCATAGACTCCTATCAATTTTTAAGTGCATCTCTTGAGAAGCTACTCCATAATTTATCAGCAGAAGAATTCCATATTTTAAAGGAGCATGTTGAATCTGAACGGCTACACCTGGTTTTGAGAAAAGGAGTTTATCTCTATGATTACATTGACAGCAGCGAAAAGTTTTCTTCCGTGAACGGAACGTCATCTTCCGTGTCCGGTGGAACCCTATTATATTCTCTCTGCAAATGATGTTGGGCATCATCAGAGCCACCGCCAGGGAATAATCCCTCGAGTAATACCTGGATAGTTTCACAAAAAGAGGTGGTCTTGAACCCATCCTCTTTGCGTACATACTCGATATCCAGAGGTGTTATATCTTTCCCTGTTGCTAGCTTATACTGCAGTGTAAATATGTTCTGCACAGTAACCTCACTACAAAACTTTTGCCGAGAGGCTAACTGGGCTTGGCAGATGGCTAGCTTGTACTCCACCTGAGCCTTTCTATACATCTCTTCTCTAGAACTTCTTTCCCCATTGTGGCACCTTTGATACCTCCTTCTAAGAGCTCGAGCCTGCTTTCTTTTGATACCGAGTTCTGGTGTCCACCAGGGTGCAGACTTCCTTTTTGGGAGTTTCCCCTTGAACCCATAGGTTTTCTCACAACCAGAGCTTATACACTCGGTTATTTCTCTGATGATATTACTCAGAGAGGTTATTTCTCTGATGATATTACTCAGAGAGGTTATTTCTCTGATGATATTATTCATAGAGTTTATCATTAATACTGGCAATGCGCTGGCGGTTCTTAGCCAGGCCCAGTGCTATACAACGCACGAGCTTGCACCAGTCAGGGGTTTTGCCTATTGCAAACCTTTTGGTGTTGTATAGGGGCGGTGTTGTGCCTCGTACAAGGAACATTAATTATGGTCGCTGTTGGTGACCTTGTCGCTAACGCGCCAGTCCTGGAGCAGTGATATCGTCCATGGTGTAGCCAGGGTAAAGTCAATCCAGCTCTGGCCTCTGAGACCATGAAAAGTAGCTGGTGTATCTAAATCATTTATCAGTGTAAAATCAGCAAAATTGATAAAATCCAGAGTCATATCACCTCTGACATCTCGTCTGTTCGAGCCCTGGGGGGGGGGGGCTTTGCATTGACGTCACCACCCACCACTAAGTTCTTATATTTGATCCGAGCTAGGACGTTTTGTAGCTCAGTCAATGAGTCCTCGATGTTGCGACTCGGTGGACAGTAAATGGAGATGCTTGTGTAATTAAACTCTCATAGCCAATCATCACTACCACCACTATGGTGGAGTGATATGCCAAGAAGGCATTCACTTTGGGGTTCGAAATGACAATTCCAGCATTTGGCTTGGCTTCTTTAGTGAAAAATTGCCTGCTGGTCAGAGGGAGATCTTACCCTTATGATGTTCTTTGTGCAGTAGGGTTCTTGCACTATAGTAACATCGACTCCTTCCTCTTTCATCTGACTGAGTAGGGCCGTTGCGGCCCGTGCCCAGTTTAAATTTATTTGCAAAAATTTCAACTTTGTCACAGACTATGGACTCCTACTGTCCATAGTCTGTGAGCATCTTTAGCAACTTCATTTCTCAAATATACGACTGACAGTTGCTATCGCATTGTGGCATGCATTGTGCATTGTTGTCCATCGCAATTTGGCTCAGATCATATTTGGCCCTATATTCCTTGTTTGCCATTTTGCAAACAACACACTTTGGTTTTGCTTTTTGTCTCCCTTTAAAAGAGTGCTTACCTGCACACTAAGAGCACCGTTGTGTTTTCACAGTGCATGCTTTTTGCATATGCCCGAAGGCATAGCACTTGTAACATCGGAGTACTTTAATGTACTCCTTTACCTGGCACCATGACCAGCTCACATTTAACTTGCCTACGTCTATCAATTTTTTTGTGCGATGCACTGCTGGCCTCCAGAACTCAATGCACTGTATATGCTCTCAAGGAGAACAGCGGGCTAAGTTCCGCATTTTCGTCCCAGAGGCCGTTTTGTGTCTGGATGACCATCCGGAGTTGATCACGGTGGACCTCCTTATCAAAACCGTAGACAATGATTTTGGGCCTAAGCTTCTTGGCTGGCTTGGCCTTTAATTCCTCTTTTAGCACCTCGTCACTGTCCACTGCCTTTTTGAGACAGTCCACGTCGCTTTGCGTGCCACACTCAATGATGACCCCATTTTTACGCATGGGTTTAACTGTCATCACTCCAAGATTCAACTCGGTGGAGTTTATATTCTCCTAAAGGCCATCCCTCACCTCTATTGCTGACTTCTCCTTGTCTTTGGAAAAGATCAGCAGGGTATGCGTTTGTTTAGGGGGAGGGGCTTCATAGCCACCACCAAACCTCCCTTTCCAACCCCTTGTCCACCGACTGCCTTTGCATAGGTCAGCTTTGGTTCCGTTGTTTTTGGGAGATGTGCAGCTCTCTTGACTGGATAACCACCACCACCGGAATGACAATTAATACAGATCAGTTAACAGCTGATAAGAATTTTTGGTTTGATAGTTTGGCTTACAAAGCAGAAGCAGCAGCAAGACAGCACAACTGCAAGGAGTTGTACCAGATGGTTAATCTTTTGTGTGGGAAGAAACAAGAGAGGTAAACAGACATTGAGGGATAAACATGATAAGGTGATTGAAAGTGAGAATTCTGCCATGGCTAGGTGGGCTGAGCATTTCAGAAATGTTCTAAACAATGTGGTTATTTCTACTCTTATTGTTTGTACGAATCGAAAAGTTCATATGTCTCTGTAGATTTGCACTCGTTCCTCCGAAGTTGAACTACGACTTGTTTAAAAATTTGTCATTACGTTAAAAATAAAGAAGAACGACGTGAAAACAATTCACCGATTTATGACAAGTATATGGGAATCATGCATGCTCATATGGCACTGTTACAGGATGGATGTACAAATTCAGAGATGGACAGCAAAGCTTTAAACACCTTCCTCATGCAGGAAGACTGAAGGAGGCCATGAACGAGATTGGGTTGTTTTATCTCTGAGCGGCACTTTTTTGAACAAAATGGGCTAATTGGCCAGTTCACAAGGACCTGAGGGCTCAGAGATGATTGGGGAAGGGGACCCACTGGAACAGCTGTTGGGAGACAGATTTTTTTATTGATGGTAGCTTCCCATCAAGGCCATCCAGCGTGTTCTTTAACATGCACAGGATATGGCTCTCCCACACACAGGGCCATGGCTTAACATCCCTTCTGATGGACGGCAGTTTTCCAAGCCCACCGGTGATATGGAGCAGTGGCAGTAAGTTTTGCAGGGATAAATCTCAATGCCACCTCACCTGGGACTCCAACCTGAGAACTGCAGATTATGAGCTTGGCACACTACTGACTGAGCCACCACTACACCCCCGCATCTATCGTGAACGAAACATCGCTACTATTCGTGAACTAGTTAAAGGAAAATCCACATGTCACCATTCAGGTAATTCGTTTAGATGTCAGTGTATCGTTTATTTTATCTCTGAGCGGCACTTTTTTTTACATACAATGGGCTGCATGGCCAGTCAGTGTATCAATTGGTAGTGTGGAAATAATTATTTTTCAACATTTAGAGTTTCAAAAGATCTGTGCCAAATGGGTAATAATAAAAACGGGCTAGAGTCGACAGCTTGAAAATTTTTTTTATTAATGGCCAGTACTGCATCAATATGGTTTTACCCAAAATGGTGGAGGTGAAGGAGCATCATCCAACAACAGAGGCGTATTAAAGGGTCTCCTTCTTCATGACAATCCCAGTGCTCACAAAACAATAAATTACGGCAACTATCTGGAGCAGGAAAAAATCGAACAGCTACCTCATCCTCCACATTTACCCGATCTTGCACCATGCGATTTTTGGTTGTGACCAAAAAGTAAAAAGGAACTTGCTGGGAAGCCATTCTCATGAGTGCAAGTCCTTGCAAAACGCGTTTATTCAGAGTTGCAGAGTATTCCCAACAGGAGTACCACCAAGCGTCCAAAAATTGGCGTAGACGACTGCAACGTTAAGCCGTTGCATAGATGCTTGAGGGGAATACTTTGAAGGATAGCAAAAGTTTTGTTGAGGTAAGTGCAATTGTTTTTGTTCTGTACCTGCATGTCAAGAACGTTTTGAACGCCCCTCTTAAAAAGAATAGATGCATTACTGGCTTTAATGTTGACCCTATATCACATTCTAAAGTTGTTGTTTTTTTTGCCCGATCAGAGTGAAAAAAGAGCTGGACCTGGAAAGGGTTAATGTTGGCCCAATATCATATTCTGAAGTCGCTTTGGCTACCTCTAAATTAAAAATTGCATAAATTCCCAGGGGTGGATGAAATCACCACTGAAATGCTTTGAGCTGGGAACATTTGTGTTGCCACATGGCTGACTGAAATTTTAAATTTTTTTTATGATAAATAAAAAAAAAACATTACACATGAAAAATAGCTCTAGTATTTTACTAGAGCTATTATTATTACTATTTTCGAAATAGGTGATCATAGTTCTAGTGATAATTATAAGGGAATTAATTTACTTTCTGTTCCAGGTAAAGTGCTTTGCATAGGTATGCTTAATAGAATTAAGAACTTGACTGATGGACAACTGCATGATGAACAGTGTGGATTCAGAAGTGGTAGGGGGTGTATGGTCAAATATTTTCACTTAAGCAGATTCTTGAAAAATGTTTAGAGTTTCAGAAACCTGTGGTTACTATTTTTACAATTTCAAAACGGCATTTGACTCTATTGATTGACATAATTTGGGGTTGATCGTGAGATCATATGACATACCAGACAAGTTAGTTAATATAATGAAAGTTCTCTAAAATAACACTGAGTCGGGTGAGAGAGTTGGTAGCGATTGGTTTAGCATTGCTAGTAGAGTTAGACAAAGGTGCATTTTGTGTCATTTTTCTCTTTAGTTTGATTATTCATTATATTATTATGAGGAATTCTTTGCAAGGAGGGAGATCATGGTGTAGAGATTTCAAAATTTCTGATTTAGATTATGTGGCTAATGATGTTGAAGAGATGAATTCTTTCATGAAGGCTATTTATGAAACAGGTAGTAGAGAGTGGTGATAAACAGAAAGAAAATTAAAGTGATTAAAATTGGTCAAACAGATGGTTCTTCGGTTGTTTTGAATGGCTATGCTCTTGAGCAGGTGTCGCAGAGTTTAAGATACTGGTGATGTGCGGCATGAGATAAAACAGAAGAATAGGGATTGTTGCTGGGGCTTTTAAGAATCTATGGAGAGCTTGTTAAAATAGGCAAATACACCTAAAGACTAAAATTGAGATGTATAATAGTTTGGTTCTTTCCAAGGTTAGTATTGGTAGCGAAACATGGACCCTTTTTAAACAGGGAAATGGGTAACTTGAAGCCTTTGATTGTAAATGTTTACACAGCATTTTAGGCATTTGGTGGTTTGACTTTGTAAGTAATGATTAGGTTAAAAGGAGGAGTCATCAACCTCCTTTGAGCGTCATATTGTGAAAAAAGGGAATGAGTTGATTGGGCCATATTGCTCATATGCATAGCTACAGATTGGCGAATAGGATTATGAACAGTGCACTATAAACCTAGGATGCGATGGCAGACAGTGTCAAACAGGACCTTGTTAGAATTGGCCTACGATGGCCAAGTGCAGCAGCTGTACCTCAGGACAAACATGTCTGGTGAGCAAAAGTACGCAGTCTGGTAGGGCCTTCGTAGCCCATGCTGCCTGAGGATTTTGTATGTATTACAGTTCAGTCATAAACTATTACTGTACAGACAGTACAGTTTAAGCAATGACTATAAAGGTCTAAAAAAATAAAAATAAATACCCCCTCAAGCAGCTGCTTGCCACAGAGGTCTGACAGGAACCTGTCAGTTTATATGCCATAGTAGAAGGTCTGAGAGAATGGCAGGCCCTCAGCAGAAAAACGACACAAACAGCCATGCCTTCTCCCTAGACCCATACTTTGGAAATTGAAAAAATATTGTGAACAAAGTCAGGTGTCTTTGAGTGAAAGTCTTGTCGGAGGTTATTGTGAACAATGTCAGTGTGTCCTTGAATGAAAGTCTTGTCGGAGGTTATTGTGAACAATGTCAGTGTGTCCTTGAATGAAAGTCTTGTCGGAGGATTTGGTGGACGTGGTACATCTTCTGCAACCCAAACATAGGGGTTGATCTTTCTGGGAATTGTATAGCAATAAAACCAAGTCTCATCACCTGCGACAATGTGTGTTAACCGTTTGGGGCCACTAGGTTCAAACATTGACAGCCTCTCCTTGCACGAGTCGACTGTAACCTTTTTTTTTCTGTCAGTTTGTGGGGTACCCATTTGTCATAGATCGTTCGGAACTTTAAATGTTGATGAATAATAGTTTCCACACTACCAATTGATACACTGATATTGCCTGAACATTGATGTGTGTGTGTGTTTTCCTTAATGAGTTCACGAACAGCAGCAATGGTTCTCTAGTTCATGGTCTCCTTTGGTCTTGGGGCGGGGGTGGCTCAGTCGGTAGCGCGCCAGGTCGTAATCTGTAGTTACCAGGTTCGAGTCCCAGCTGGGTCAGCGTTGAGATTTATCTCTGCAAAATTCCCCGCCCTGCCCACGGTCAGTAGGGGACACTGATGGGTTGGAGAGGCCGCCGTCCAGCGGATGGGACGTTAAACCGTGGCCCCGTGTGTGGGAGAGTCATACCCTGTGCACGTTAAAGAACACGCTGCATGGCCTTGACGCGAGGCTACCATCTGTCTCCCAACAGCTGTTCCAGTGGGTCCCCTCCCCAACCTTCTCTGGGACTACGGGGTCCTTGTGACCTGGCCATTTAGCCAATGGTGTGCAAAAAAAGTGCCGCTCAGAGGTAAAACAACCCAACCCAACCCTTTGGTCTTCCTGCATGAGGGAGGATTTTGAAGCTCTACCGTCCTTCTCTGAATTTGCACGTTATCCCATAACCATGCCATATGAACAGGTACGATCCCCATATATTTGTGATAAATCGGCATGAATTTGTTTCGCGTCGTCTCCAAGCTGCATCCTTGTAAAATTGTAAAATCATTCCCCGTCTTTAGTAGGCTCCATAGCAACAATGCACAGATTTCGCAGACGCACTTTACGCACCACCAACGAAAAGAGAAACGATGATAAGATCTTTGTTTTTAACACAAAATGACAAGTTTAGACAAGCTTTCAAACAAGCCGTATCTCGTTAACTTAAGAGGAACGAGTGCAAATATATAGACATACGTCAAGAACTTTTTGAATGCCTCGTATAATGTAGATATTAAAGGTAGAACTTCACAAGAAAACAATAGACTTTCATGTAAAAATATATTTAATACTGAATTAAGATTTAAAACAATAATTAACATTAGAAACTCAATTAGTATAGCAATATGATTAACAACATATTTCGTATAATATATTGGAATCTAAAGAATTAATATTGAAACTGAGTTTGAAGAATCTACTGTAAAAGACGTAAAAAGTTACTAGGATGAGAAAAAATTAATCTGAGATAATGTTCAGGTACAGATTTGAAAAAATAAACTGTTTTGATAGCAACAAAAAATGTCTAGTCAGTGCAATAATTGAGATATTTTTGTTCACAGTATTAAGTCGACCCCTAAACTTTAGGTTTAATTTTGAGAAAAAATACATTTTGCCCTTAAATATGTCAGCCTACGTAAGTTAATGCCGCTTGTCACGCACGAGCGAATCTTTACCAATGTATAATATGTTAATTATTATTAACAGCGCTAACTGGTGTAGTAGTAGTTAGTATATCTGACTACTTAAGCCAAAGGGCATGTCGTTGTGTAAGTGTTTGTACGTTGAATGAGAAACCAGGACAAACTAGGTGAAACTTCTAGGTTATCTCCGTCCTTTGTGTAGGGGAGAATCAGCATTCCTTTAAGAAAAGTCAGTATAAATATTTCAAAAGAATAGAATCTGTAATAGTACAACCATACAGTGAAGAAAATAAATTCCCATTTTATTGAAGGCAGTGGATTAGCTATAATGGTCCAGAAGGTGCCACAGGGTCCAGGCATGGTCTTCAAACCATTTCGGGCGATTTCATCATGCCTTATGAAGTTTTCATCATAACTCATAATTCAGTCTTAAAAAAATTCACTTGGTGGGGAGGGGGGTCATACTCTACACGGGCCCCTATAAACTTTGTTACGCCACTGAATGAAGAAAAAATTTCATTTTTTTTTGTAAACCTTGCTATTCATAAACTATTTCATCATGCATACCTGTGTAACTTTTGTAATAAAAGCCTCCAAAGGTTTAGATCTATTTACAAATTATTTTTTTAAAAAAGGTGCTTATGGATTATTTTTAAAAGTCTACCATATAAATCCAATCTCAATACACTTGTTTCACGAATAAGTCAATTAAATTGACTTATTCGTGAAATAATACGGTATTGAGTAGGCCTTTGCTATCCGTGGGATTACGTTGTTAGAAACAATATCAATACTAAAGCTAAGGGCATGTGGGAAAACATGAACAAAATTGTCCCCATACATTTCAAATTCATTTGAAAATGAAATAATAAGAGTTGCTTAAGCAACATAAAATCGTTAAGTTATAGACCACCAAACTTATTCGTTCTAATAAAACTTTTTCTCTTTAAAAGGGCTGTAGTTATTGCAACTTTGACTTTACCATTATTAACATACAAAATAACTTTAAATAAGGACAATAAAAATTAACTATGAACAGACTTTTTTTTTTACTATCAACAATTAATTTAGTCGATACTAATAATTTTGACAAATAACTACGGTAGAAGGTTCTAATGTTATTGTTAACCTATGATTTTACTTTAATGCTTAGGCCGAAATTTAAAGCCCGGGGACCTCAATGGACAATATTTCTATAACTTTCCAATCAATTTTCTCAGAACCTGTTAGGAGCATTACAGGAAGGCTGCATGTTGTTCACACCATTAACAGATATAAAAAAGGTAAAATATCTCTCAAGCAGCCGGTTGCCATAGAGGTTCTGATTGAAACCTGTTAGTATAATTCGCCATAAAGAGAATTGGGGAAAAAGGCGAGACCTCAGCAGAAAGACAACACAGAATATAAGCATCCATACGTTATCTGGGGCTCGAATCCATATTCCGTTCATTAATAGCTAAGTAAGGAAGTGTTTTATGAAGACCAATAAAATGTATATCGGAGAGGAAATGTTTAATAAAAAAAAAGGTGTATTTTACCAGGTTATTTACTCTATGGTGGAGAATATTTTCCATCTACTGGTGGTATTCCATGGTACATATTTTCTTCCTCCTTCAAATGGAAGGAGGGGCTGGGATGTTTTACCTCCGAGGGATTTTGCACACTATGGGCTAATTGGCCAGGTCACAAGGACCGAAATGTTTCAGAGAAGGTTGGGGAAGGGACAGCTGTTAGGAGACATAGGCCAGTCTCCCCTTCAAGGTACAGCGTATGGCTCCCCTGTACACGGCGCCACAGCTTAACATCCCATCTGACAGACGGGGCATTTCCAACCCCCATCGGTGTTCCCTTTCTGACTAAGGGCAGGGTTGGCGGAGATAAATCAAAGCCGACACAGTTGAGACTCGAACCTGGGAACTGCAGATTATTGCTCTGTTGTTTAGTAGTAACGATTTCTTTTCCCAAAAGTTGTATTTTTCTCTTGGTTTATCTCATATTTAGATCCCATCGAATGCATTTGATGGGATAGAAGTATGAAGTTAAAGCTTACCTTTTTTGCTTCTCTCGCACCAGAATAATAGAGGGGGTCTGATCAGTCGGTTAGGTTGAGTTGTTCTGTTTTACCTGTGAGCAGCACTTTTTTGCGCACAATGGGCTAAATGACCAGATCACAAGGCCCCCGAAGTCTCAGAGAAGGTTGGGATCCACTGGAACAGCTGTTGGGAGACAAATGGTAGCCTCCCATCAAGGCCATCCAGTGTGTTCTTTAACGCCATAGGGTATGGCTCTCCACAAGTAACGTCACAGTTTCTTAACGTGCGCAGACAGGGTATGGCTTTCCCGCACACGGGGCCACGGATTAACGTGCCATCCGACTGAAGGCGCCCTTTCCAAGCCCGTCGGTGTCCCCTACTGACCGTGGGCAGGGCGGGGAGTTTTGCGGAGATAAATCTCAACGCTGACCTAACTCGAACCTGGGAACTGAAGATTACGAGCCTGGAACGCTACCGACTGAGCTATTCCCGCCCCTCACCAGTCAATAGCACACCAAGATTGTAACATGATATGCTACAGTTCGAGCCCCCTCTGTCATGCATCGATATTTAATTTAACCCTCGTTATAAAGAGGACACTGTTGGGTGTCGAAAGGATGCCGTCCATCACATAGCACTATAAGCCTTTTCCCTGTTGTCATCCCAATATATTTATAACTAGTTCTACCCAAGTGTAATTTTTATTTTACTGTTATTAACACTTTTGATGTTATTAAACACTTCTGATGTGAAACGTATTTAGAGTAATCACCGTTTTAAGATGCAGTAAAAGAAGGAACCACAGCCATATTCTTTCTATACGCATATATTCCATCACCATTAATTATAGCTTATATCGTTAATTACTTTTACTTTTTCAACAAGCGGTCGGCGATTACTAATATTTTAATAATTAATTCAATCGAACCGGTTGGATCATTGCCCCTGTGCAGAAGAGTCACATGCTGTAGCAGGTTAAAGCTAGATGGACTTGGTGGAAAGTTTTCGTCTCCTACAAGTTCTTCAGTATATCCCCTTCTCCTACCCAGCTCTGAGACATTTGGGTCCTTATAACCTGCTTATTCGACCCATTGTTTGCACAAGTGTTGCTAGAAGTGAAACAACCCAGCTATCTCAAGGATTCTGATGTTTATGCCTGGATTAGATTTGTATCAAGAGGAAATTCGTCCTTTCCCCCGCAGACATAAGCACACCATCAGTGGCAGATGAAATGTGTGTGTGTGGTGGTGATTGGAGGTAGGGTTAAGGCTAGAAGGGAACATCTATTTAAGCTTGGATCAAGAGTAATCCAAATATGTCTCATTTAACTATGGATCAAGAGTAATCCTCCTCATTTAAATGCTCTTTATCACGCTTCTAGAAGCATATTGCAAAGTTTTAAATATGGTTTAATAACTTGAGTTTCTACATCAAATTACAATATCTTTAATTTTTTTTCAATCCATACATCCTTCTACTGTGAGAGGCGCTCATGGCCAAGAACCGTCTAGAGATCTTAAATCTGTCCCAGCACACCATATGTCTGCCTAATGATCAATAGAAGTAAGAATATATTGTAGTCATTCGGAATTTATAATGCTGTAAATAAAGCCAATATTTAACCCTTTCTAATAATCCTGCAAAGTTCTACTACTTAATTTTCTTACATACCTGCCTCAATAAGTAACCATGCCTTTATCATGACTATGAAGAAATAAGTTTGTAAATTGATAAATATTTGCATTTGTTGATTTTTCTTTTATATAAATCAAGACACTGAGAATATGTGCTTGTTTTTTATACCTCTTCATCACTGTCAGAGTAGACACGCCGAGGTACAAAGCGTCCTTCTCCAGGATAGTTGATCTTGGAACTTGGAGCAGACAGACTGGAGTAAGTTGTCTCTTTCTTGCAGCATGTGAATAATCCATGATTCCGACCTGCTACTACGGCTGCTACCAGACCAAGCAGCACTACACACAAAAGTACAAATGCTGTAGTCATAGCAGCGTACCAAGTTGTAAAGCCACGAAGCTCCAAAAGAAGTTCCAATGGTCGGCAGTACATGCTATCTTGCAGTTCGGCATCACCATAGCACGCTGTGCACTGGTAATCATTAGAACCCACGCATTTTCGACAGCTGTAGTGGCAGTGCAAGCATTCGTACACTGAAGGGTGTGGACTTGCATAATGACCATCAGGGCAAACAGGAAAGCACCGGCCTTGTGCTAGATACAGAAGTGCTTGACAATCTGCATTAGACAGAAATTTATTATTTGCTATTAAGAGAACATAAAATAGTCATCTCTATCAAACATAAGTCGTTCACTTTTTTTTTTGGAATACCTATTAATTTTCTTTTCCATTTAAGTATTTTACGTAAAGGTCTCCAAAAAATTAAAAATGTAGCTTTTATTGTACTGAAATAACTATTAAAATTTTATGATAGTTTTAAGAGAAAATATAAATATTTCAAATAATTCCAATTACAGTTAGCTGGATATATTGAGTTTTCCGCAGAATGATGAATGAAACCCACAGCTTCCTGAAAACATCCAACTGTTCTTCCTATTTTAGTGATTCCTGCTAATACTAAATTTGATTCCAGAATTTGGAGGTGTTTGTGGCGCCATCTGTTGATCGGGAATGAAACAGAATAATTATCCGCAGAAAGGTGTACTTTTTATAATCAAACACTCAGGTACAGCGCCATCAATGATAGATTCAACAAAAGTAACTCGTGGTATCATGTAATCGAAGATATCAGCTAGCTGAACAGGGTAATGGCTTATTCAGCTAACTCTTCGATTGTTATAAGGCAGCAGGACTGTGAGTTACAATGAATGAATTCATCATTGTTAGCCTCTTGCCGTACTCAATATCACTCTCAGTTACTATAGTTGAAATAATTTTGTTGTTCCTTAACATGTTACAGACATTGTTAAATTTGGTAAGCGAGTTATCATTCTACATTTACGCAAATCTTCATTTGCTTAACTGCATACAGTTAAGAAAATGCCTTTTAATGCACAGGCAATTTACAGTAAATTCAGGCAACATTTAATTATCAAAAATATTCAGGTGTAAACATACCTGTTAAGGAAACTCCAGGCCAATTCAATTATGGTAAAACCGAACGAAAGACTCTACTAGCCCTAAAAAATAATATATTTCACTTAGGGATTTTTTCGTAGACCATAAAATGCAACCTTTAAAAGTGGAAAAGTTAAATTGTTATTCACATTGTATTTAGTTTGTTACATTTTCCTCAGCCAAAAGAGGATGTCGCCCTTTTATCGCCTCTACGAGGGACGATTTTAATGGTCTGTAGCAAGTCGCTGTCAGTCAATTTTAAAATCATTCTTAATATTAATATATCCAAATGCTGGGTTTCTGGGGGTATTGCGCTCCCCCCCCTAGGATCCGTCGCTAACTTTGACCTTGTATATCGTAATCGTATAAAAAAGATTGTTATGGTTCTTAAGCCAGATTTGTGCTTTTAAAAACAATACAGTTTGAACACAAATTCGTAGAGGAGTAGGTAAATGATCTCTTTTGAGAAATTTTGGAAATAACTATTTAACTTCTTTTTTTTAAAAGGAATAAAGAATCTGACTGCAGTTCGCAGTCTCTCAGAGGTTTTCGAATTCAACTTTCCTTCAAAGCCATACTTCAATTAACGGTGTAAATTGTCATCTTGGAGGCGCAATGGTATTGCATTGGTTTCCAGTGATACTGCAACTGCCGGGTGTCCGAGTTATAATCCTGTGATGGCATGGTGTGCTGTTAACTAGGTAGTGGTCAACAGTGACTATGATCTTAGTGGGTTAAGTCCTTGTATGTGAATGTCTGTACAAACTAGGAGTAGTTTCTAGGACTCTTCTCTCTCCTATATGTTGCAAAAAAAAAATGGAGAATAGCTTTACAATTTCAAACATTTATAACAATTTATTTGCCACATAAAAGGAAAACAAACATGAAAATGAAAATTTATTAAATTTGCAGATGCTTAATATGGGTCCGACTGTGGAAGAGTGTAGCCAGAAATTTCCAATGTTTTTGTTGCATTTTTTTTTTGACTTATGCGAGTCCCCTACATTGGGTATGCCACTGGTGTGGCAGATCAGTAGTAGTAGGACCAGTGGGCCATTCGAGTGGAATTTAATTTATACCCATACTCTACGGAGCATATCACGAATTATGTGAACAACAGCATTAGTAATACTGTCCTTCAATGCGTTGGTGGTAATGTATGGGGTGATAAACTGCATCTTTCATGAAATCCCACAAAAAGAAATCGAATTGGTTTAAAATCTGGTGGAAAAGGAGGCTATTTAAATGAATCACCATGACAGATCTAGTGATCTGGGAATTGCTGTTTTGGATAATAACTTACTTGCACCAGGTGCAAGTGAGATATATATGTATACCAGTGCCTCACTGCACTTGCATTGCTCAATTAGCTTCCTCAAAACAAAACATTCATTATGAGTTCACTACATCTGCAAAATACACTATTTATGGTTTGTTGTTGGTACAATGTTGGTGTAGTATTGGCCATTTTTAGTCATTGTTTTAGGTAAAGATGTCCATGGAGACCACTCCTTTGGAATAGAAAAAAAATTGTGATCATCCTCTTCCATCAGTGAGTCTTGTCGGAGGATTCGGGGACACGGTTCATTTTCTGCAACTCAAACCGAGTTGTCTATCTTTCTGGGAGTTGTATAGTAATAAAACCAAGTCTGATCACATGTGACAATGTCTGTTAACCGTTTGGAGCTACTAGGTTCCAACATTTCCAGAATTTCTTTGCACGAATCTACTCTAGCCCTTTTTTGTTGTTCTGTCAGTTTGTGGGGTACCTATTTGGCACAGATATTTGGTAACTTTAAATGCTGATAAATAATTTCCACACTGACATCTAATGAGTTGAACAGCAACGATGGCTTTCTCGTTCACTCCCCCCCCCGCTTCAGTCTTCCTACAAGAGGGAGGTTTTTGAAGCTCTGCCGTCCTTCTCGTAATTTGTGCATCCATCACGTAACAATGCCATATGAACAGGCTTGATCCCCACATACTTTTGATAAATCGGCATGAAATTTTTTTTCGTGTTATCCCGAAGCTGCATCCTTGTGAAAAATGTAAAATCTTTCCCTGTTTTAGAAGGCTCCATAGCAACCATGCACAGATTTCAGAAAGTGAACTTTATGCGCCGTCAGTGAGGAAAGAAATGATGATACGGCTTTGTTTTTAAGACGAAATGACTAAACACACTTTCAAATAAGTCGTAGCTCATTAACCTCAGAGGAACGAGTGGAAATCTAGAGACACGTGTTAAGAACTTTTTGAACGCCCTCCGTGTCAATAGGGGTAATTTAGAACTTTTAAAATACGATTTATATTGGAAACTGGTTTTTAAGATAAATTAAAGATCTCGAATCTCTATCTAAAACTCAATTTTCAACAATATTCTTTCAAAATTTAAAGAATATTTAAATTATGCTAGCTGAAGTTCTGTGGTTGATTCTGAGTGACTCTACTGTGGTTAAATCCATCATTCTTGAAATATTGAACGAATATATTTGGAAAATAGAGTTTTAACTAGAGTTGATAAAGATTTTAATTCATCTTCGGCAATATTTTTACATGCAAAGCGCATTTTAGAAGTTAAAGATCTTCGAAATTAGTTTTAACTTTGACATAGCATGCAAATTCCGTAATAAATTGTATGGCTCTGTATAGGCAGAATCTGAAAGAGATGTGTTTCTTAAGTAAAATGCAAATGTAAAAACTTTTTCCTGTGTATGTCAGCTGAGTATTTTAAAGTACCACTATATTGTGAATTTACAAGAAAAGGCATGTATTTACTTTTGGAAATTTCAATTTCTATTAATAAACGTATACATTAAAGTTCTTAATAAACCTCCTCCAATGCAGCAGTCTAGTTTGAACTAGGTGCTAAATATTTTATTGTGTTTTGCACACGTTTCATGTTTACTGACCATTGCCCTAATAATGGCTGGTTAATAGAAAATCTAAAAATATAATTGAAACAGTTTAGGATTATTTGTGACATATAAATTGAAATTTTGCCCAAAACTACAGGTAATATGTAAATTTACTATTAACGCTAATCATGAACTGTAAATTAATTTGACTTAAAAGAGTAAGCAAACTTACTTGAAGAAATTAAGAGATTAATCCATTATTAAAACGATTTGTGCATCCTACAACTGAACACGCTTAAACCATGTTTTATAATCACTACACAAAATAGGCTTTAACTATGCTAAAAATACTTTACATGAGTGATTTCTGCCCATTTGATGAGGGTCATCAGATGCCAGTGTTCTGAATGCTTTCAATTTGTGAAATAAGTTTTTTGATATCAAATTTTAAGTACCAACTCACAGTTTAGTGAAAAAAAAGGCATAATTGAAATTATTCGATTCATTTCAAAACATGTGACGCGCCGATTTTTATTCATACTTGAGAAACAATCAAGGGTTATTTTGCCTCAAGTGGCATAGTGATTATCTGCTGTTGCAGGAGGCAGACTTTGTGTGTTTATATTTACTGAGGTAGTGCTCAGCGGTGACTTCGGTCTTGCTAGGTCATGCTCTGTATGAGGCTTCTACAAACTAGGAGTAATTCCTTCGCTGTCTTGTTATGTTGCAAATAAAAAAATAAACCTGTTGTGAACTTTCATAGCTCCAACTATCGGTGGATGGAAGCAAAATTTTATGTAATTTTCTAAAGGACGCACTTTGAATCTGGCATGTAAATTGCACATATTGAGATTACAGAAAATAGTAACTTTTACAGTATGAGAATTAATTTAGCATTCACGATTTGCACTTACCGTAAATTATTTCACGATTTGCGTTCAAGAATTTTAAAAAAGAAAAATGTAAAAAAAAATCCCTTAATTATAATTTAAAACATGTTATGAGTTATACAAAAAGGAAGACATTTCATGTGTTTTCCAAATTCCGTGGACAAGAGATAAAAAAAGGAGGACACATGTCCTCCTTTTGGAGGACGTATGATAACCCTACAATTTGGCTCTATGCCGTTGTTGTCTACGATACGATTGTCAGATCTACCTTTAGTACATATAGAACTCTGTGAGTAACTGCGTAATTTCAAAAATTTATTCTACGAATATTTTTGATATCCACAACTGCTCAGTGATATCATCTGCTCGCTTTCCGGAAACCATGTATAAAACTGGATCATTTGACTGCTAGTCACAATAGGTTAAATGAATCGTCTAGATCAGTAATATCCAACCTGCGTGTTGACCTCTGTCCAGCAATTGAATTTGTCCAGCCCGCGGCCCAGGTCAATATATAAAAATATGAAAGCGAATTATTTCATTTCTAAATCTTGTACTTAAAAGATCATATTGCGTACAACTTAAAAAATACTTGAGAACTACTATTTGGCAACTCTATTCTTTATAAAATTTCTTTTCAAGGCAGCGAAATCCACTAGGTTGAAAACACTCGATAGAAGAAGTTGTGCAGTAAAACCTTTGGTTGGTTGTACAGTTATTGAGCAATGAATATAAAAAATAAATACGCATCAAGCAGCTGGATGTCACAGAGGTCTAACAGGAACCTGTCAGTTTATATGCCATAGCAGAAGATCCGTGAGGTTGGCAGGACCTCAGCAGAAAAACAACACGACACGGTGTTCATTATTTTTTTTTCTATGATGTTATTGGTATTATGTCATTTTGGTCATAAATTCACTTTAGTAAAGTGAAGTATCTAGCAACAGACTGGCTGCATATTTGTTGAGCTAGTCATTTTCGATTCTAAGAATAGGCTTCTTGCCTTCAGGTCTACTTGCATTGTCTGAAAGGGCATTGAAAGGCATTGAAAAATCAATTTTGGCATATGTCCTACATTTTATTTCCAATTGGCTCATGACAGTACTGTACTACTTAAAATCTAGTTAAAAGTAGTGAACTTATGAAATAAAAATTTCATGCAACAGGAATCTCTTTGCTGGAGTTTTATCAGAAATACACCGAAGAGCCAAAACATTATGACAACCTGCCTAATATGATGTTGGTCCTCCATGTGCCACAAAAACAGCTCTTACCCAGCAATACATGGATGCTATAAGATTTCTAAAGGTGTCTCGTGGTATCTTGTACCAACACGTTACCAGCAGATCCTTTCTCTTTAAGTTACGTGGTTGAGCCGTCGCAGATCGGATATGCTGTTCCAATACAAACCACAGATTCTCGATTAAATTGATGTCTGGGAAATTTGGAGGCCAGGGTAATACCTGGAAGTCTTCCTCATGTTCTGCGAACCATTCTCAAGCAATTCAGGCAGTGTGGCATGGCGCATTATCCTGCTGAAAGAAGGCGCTACTAGAGGGGTATACCGTTGCCATGAAAGAATGTACCTGGTGTACAATGATTGTAGATAGGTGGTAGACGTTATAGTTTCTTGCACACATGAATAACTGGACCTAAAGTTTCCCAGCAGAACATTGCCGAAAGCATTACACTTCCTCCACCGGCTTGTTTTTGTCTCACGGTTCATCCTGATGTCAACACTTCCCCAGGTAAACGATGCACACGTACCCAGCCATCCCCATGATGTATAAGGAAACGAGATTCATCGGACCAGACGACCTTCTTCCAATTATTCAAGGTTCAATTTTGAAGCACATTATTTTAGCACACCTATTGTAGGCACATTCGATGGTAAATCGAGGTTAGCATGGCCATCGGAGCAGCCTGTGGGCCACGGGACAGCTGCTGGAAATATAACTGCATTGGAAATCCAGTCTCTTGGCCCCCGTTTTACACTTCTCCGGCTCAATGGAATATGAAAAGAACAATTGATATTTCTTTGACCATGTGATCAGCAATGTCATAAGAGCATGATATCGATCTGTAAACATCTGCTTTCGATTTCAATCTTAGTG
This sequence comes from Ryuthela nishihirai, assembly GCA_038380435.1. Taxonomy (NCBI): domain Eukaryota; kingdom Metazoa; phylum Arthropoda; class Arachnida; order Araneae; family Heptathelidae; genus Ryuthela; species Ryuthela nishihirai. Next base: position 37,363,616 of record JAWZYU010000011.1, on the reverse strand, counting down.
TGCATGTTAGGCTATATAGATTGGATATTTTAGAAAGTACCAAAGTGTTTTTGCATTTTCTTTTGCTGATGAAATATAATTTTTAAAGAATAAAATAGGGATGGACAAATACTTTATCATATATGGATATTAATTATAACGAATATTATAAAGTTGAACTGGAAAATGCGAGTTTTTTTCTACACTATAAAATTTCATTGACTCTGAGAGTGATTCAGTTCAATTCTGACTTTTCTCAGATTCTGAATGGGAATATCAATTTCAACAACTTCTAGAATTATTTAGCTCCTCAAAATCACGATCAAAAGAGCCAAAACATTATGACCACCTGCCTAATATGATGTTGGTCTTCCACGTGCCACCAAAATAGCTCTTACCTGGCAAGGTATGGACACTACAAGATTTCTAAAGATGTCTTGTGGAAGATGTTTTCCAACATCTTCTAAAGATGTCTTCTTAATGACATCTAAAGATGTCTTCCAACACATTACCAGCAGATCCTTTAACTCTTGTAAGTTACGTGGTTAAGCTACTGCAGATCGAATATGCTGTTCCAACACAACCCACAGATGCTTGATTGGATTGATATCTGATGAATTTGGAGGCCAGGTAATACCTGGAAGATTTCCTCATGTTCTGCGTACCATTCTCGAACAATCCAGGCAATGTGACATGGCACATTATCCTGCTGAAAGAAGACACTACTAGAGGGCTATACCATTGCCGTGAAAAGATGTATCTGGTCTGTAATGATGTCCAAATAGGTGTTAGACATCATAGTTTCCTGAACATGAATGACTGGACCCAGGGTTTCCCAGCAGGATATTGCCCAAAGCATTACACTTCCTCCACCGGCTTGTTTTCATCCCAGGTGAATCCTGGTGCCAACACTTCCCCAGGAAAGCAACACACACGTACCCAGTCATCCACATGATGCAACAGGAAACGAGATTCATCAGACCAGACAACCTTCTTCCAATCATTCAAGGTTCAGTTTTGAAGCTCGCATGCCCATTTTAGGCACTTTCGATGGTGAACCGAGGCTAGCATGGGCATCGGAGCGGCCGTGGCCCCATTTTCAGCAGGATTCGATGTACTGTGTGTTGTGACACATTACTCCCATCACCAGCATTCAAATTACATGCAAGTTGCACCACAGTATCTCTTCTGTTGGCTCGTACCATACAAGATATTCTTTGCTCACCTCTAGCATTGATGACCTGTGGTTGGCGCACACCTTACCGGCATGGTTCGTGATTTTTCCCTCCTCGGATCGCTTTTTGAAGATACTAACCACAACTGACAGGCTCCTGTCAGACCTCTGTGGCAAGCAGCTGCTTGAGGGGGTATTTTTTTTATTTAACCACAGCTGACCGTGAGCACCCCAGAAACATTACTGTCTTGGAAATGCTCTGATCCATCGTCTGGCCATTACAATTTGGCCTTTGTCAAACTCACTTAAGTCCGCTGCCTCTCCCATCTGAAGAACAAGAATAACACTGATTAACAGTGCTCAGTATCAGGTGTTATTTATACTGTTTCATGACCTTCACAGGCGTCGTCATTTACCTGCAGTTGCTTCGATTTGCATAAAGACGCACTGGTAATAATGTTTTGGCTCTTCAGTGTATATTTTGGAAGCTGCAATTTTCCCAAACTTACTTGATCATTCCAAAAAAAATAACACGTATATTTAGAAGTACCTACTTGTGGGAGCAACTTTTTTCAAAAGTGAAATTTATAAAGAACAAGTTGCACACGCAACTAACTGATTGACACTTCGATGACATACTACACCTTGCAACCTCTAGCCTGGAACCTAATTGACAAACTTTCACAGAAAAACTGCTTCAAGTATCATATTAATAACTAATCACTTAAAATCTTAAATAAATGCCATTTTGAAAAAATGTTTTTCTTTTTCTGAAAAAGTTTAAACCTTATGGCCCGCCACCCAAGGGGCACGTCTTTCCTCAGTCCTTGTCCAAAAAATTATCTCTGACCCTTATTCTGAAGGACAATGCAAACCAATGAGGGAGGGGTTAACTCTCTTTAGGTTTCAATATCATACATTTTCTAAAGAATTCCTTCAAAATCAGAGTTTAAATAAATCAAAACTGGGGACAAAATCACAGCCCCCCTCCGCTACTGTAAGTTTCTGTGTAAGTCACTGGACCCAAGAGTAAATTTGTACAATCCTCAGCGTCATTAACAGAATGGAAGTATTGTGAGAATATTAAGTTTGAGTTTTATGGCACATTAGTAACTAAGGCTATAATGCGCCAAATGAGAAACATTATTAGGATAAATCAATGTTGAATGCTAGAAATAAATATTTATTTTGATATTTTTAAGCTTATTCATATTCTCATTAGTTATATTGGATTTACAATTCTTGTTCCACAATAATTACTGTTATATTTATTATTTTACATTTATGTTCATCACTAGTGCCCTGATTTCTGGCTTCAACATTTAATGTCTATATAAGATCTCAACATACTTATCTCACTGTCACAAAATTACATGAATATGTTCGCATAACTGCAGGTCCTGAAGTATTTCTAATACCCTTAAAACCAAGGGTGGCCAAATTTGTGGCAAGTCTGCCTTGGGCAGCTCTTGTCAATGGCACACCTCTGGCACAAGCATACTTTGCTTAAGCCGGCCCTAATGTGACACGTAGCAAAAAAAATCTGCTTCAAGTTATTTTCTCAATATTTGTTATAAATCAACGAATTATTTTAATAAACATCACTAGGGATAGATGAAATTACAACTTAAATCCTTAGAACTGAAAATGCTTCTGTTGTCACACGACTGCTTGAAATTTGCAATATTTTCTTTGATAAAGGTGTTTCTAAGGATTTTGATAGAGTTATTATTATCCCTGTTTTTAAAGAAGGTGATCGCAATTCTTGCGATAAGTAAGGGAAATCAGTTTAGTTTGTCATCCAAATAATGTTCTTTATTGTGCTTAATAGAATTAAGGCTTGGTTTCATGCACAACTTCGTGATGAACGGTGTGGGTTCAGAAATTGTAGGTGTTGCTTGCAGGCACATACGCAGAATTTAGTTTACTGCAGTGGGGTCCCCCTATTCACCTTCATAATTTGTGCTCATCGTGAGATTGTATGGCATATTTGACAAGTTCGAATAATGAAAGCTCTCTATAAAAACACTAAATCATTAAAGAGAGTTTGTAAGGCTTGTATTAATTGGTTTAGCATTGCTACTGGAGTTCCACAAGGGTGCATTTTATCTCCTTTTATCTTTAGTTTGTTTATTGATTATTTTATGATGAATTCACTGCAAGTGGAGGATTTTACCCTTAATTGGTCTAATAATTTAAAAACTTCTAATTTAGAAAATGCTGATGATTTAGCCCTTTTGATAAATGATGTTGAGATGAACCTTTCCATTGCAGCTGTTGATGAGAGTGGTAATAGAATAGGTTTGGTGATAAAAAATTAAAGTGACAAAAATTGGTCAGTCTGGCTGCTTCAGTGGATTTCAATGATATCACCCATGGGCTCACTGGTACTTTTTTTCAAGGAAGGAGCTGTAACAAGGAGGGGGGGGGAGGCAGCTGCAAACTCGATTTCGATTTTTTAATTGATTTCAATACTTATTCTGCTGTGGCATGAGATAACAGAATAGGATTGCTGCTGGAAGTTTTAAGAATGAGGAAAGAATTTGGAAAAATAGGTTTAAAAAAACATTTAAGGACTAAATCAAAATACATAATAATTTAGTCCTTTTGAAAATTTGCTACGGCAGTAAAACTTGCACGCTCTGTAAGCAAGATAACGTGAAACTTGATGCTTTGATTCTAGATGCTTAGGTAGCATATTGGTCATTAGGTGAACTTTGAAAGTAATGAAGTTAGGCGAAGTAGTTATCAAACACCTTTGAACAGTATGCTGGGCAGAGAGACTGCTTTGGTTTGGTTATGCTGCCTATAGGCATAGTTATTGTTTAGTGAATAGAGTTTTGAACATGTTTAAATGCCTCGCAAAAAGGGGAAATACCTAGGATAAAAACCGCCAAAATCTGCAGCCAACAAGGAAAATGTGGTCGTTACAGAGCCATTGATGTTTAAAGTGAGTGCCACCTCTCCTGTATTGTATCATCTGAAAGGAGGGCCACAGTGCAAATCATAATGTCGGTATTCAATGACAGGACAGCTACATAGGTTTGTGCAAAGGCCATTCGCCGTACGATGGCATTACTGCGCTATCGCAGCTGATGTAAACATCAACATTGTCAATGGACTGTGGAAGACTTGAAACAGGCAGTTTGGTTCGAGGATACAACTTCAACACGCCGACAGGAGGTTGTGTATATGATATAGACTGCACAAGCCATGGATCGCAACTAAATTGTGGTGTTTACAGACCAGTGTAACATTCAAGGGCATTTACGTGGGCTACCATGGGGTTCCTAATACATTGGTTGGTTGGTTGTTTGAGGTTTTATGGCGCATTGGCGGCTATGGCCATAATGCACCAAGCGAGACAAATAAAAGTGCAAAGGACACAGAAACCCACAACCAAAGTTAAAAGTCAAGACAGTAAAGGACAAAATCAACAGACAGAAAACCAAAAAATATGTATAAAGCAATAAATACAAAGATATAAATGGTAAAACCAACCCAGGTGTAAAAGACTCAGGTTGTATAGGATAAAAAAGACAAAGGCATAAAATTACAATCTATTAAAATAACTAGTAAAACCTAAGAAAGCAAATACAGTAGGTAAAAAGGAGTCATCTGATAAAAGATGTCTGAGTGTAAGGGGCTCAGATGTAAAATCATGAAAGGTAAAATAAAATCGACGTTAAAGATTAAAAGTTGGACAAGAGATTAAAATATACATAACGGTCAAAATGGTGCCAAAAAACTCACACTTAGGTTCGTCGTCCACCCAAAAAAAGGAATGAGTGATAAATGAATGACCGAAGTGGAGCAGAGCAAGTATAATTTCCTCCTTGCGATTCCTGCGAAAACAAGACTGCCACAGTTTGACAATGGGCTTGATCTCGAAAAGTTTACCAACCTGTTCAAACCAAGATCTCTGCCACTGTCCCCGGAGCTTGAAGGTAAAACACTGCCAGATCTCCAAGTATAGAAATTGCAGCGAAGAGTCGGAAAAGGATGTCGTCGACTTGGCAGCAGTGTCTGCCAAGTCATTGTCCCTGATCCTGACGTCACCGGGTACAGTGAGGTACAGTAGAGAAGACCCAACAGAAGAGAATTGTGCTGATGGTTGCCAGACGGAGCTGCTGGCGAATCTTCGACAGAACAGGGTGAGGCTGATGCCTCACCAAGATCAAAGCCTGTAGCGAGCTAAGCAAGTTGGTGTAAAGCACACACCGACAATGATGCTTAGCTGCTATGTGGTCCAAGGCAAGGCTGATAGCATGCAACTCTGCAGTGAAGATGGAACACTGCTGTGGGATCTGGTCTGCAATGATTACATCACAGCAGACCATGGTTGATCCCACAGATGTATCGGACTTCGAGTCATCTGTGAAGACAGGCAAGAAATCTGGGTGCTCAGCACAATGGCTGGCAGAGTTGCTGATATACACAGTCAGGTGTAAAGGCCTTCCCCATCCTTCAAAGAGAGAAATCACAGGATGGGGAAACAGCAAGCCAAGGTGGAAGTGGCTCGGCTGTCGACTGTGCGATGCTATCGAGACTGGTGTTAATGTCTCGCAGGTAACCAAGGACACGCAAACTGAAAGGACGAATGGTAGTTGGCCGATTCTGGTATAACATTTCCCACTGAGGGCTGAAAATACAGTTCCAAGTGGAATGGTCAGGCAGGGACCGCAATTTTGCAGCATACTGCAGGGACAACTGCTGATGGTGAATAGATAAAGATGGTTTGTCGGTCTCAATGTAAAGACTCTGGACCGGTGAAGTGCAGAAAGCCCCCATGCAAACACGGAGGGCATGATGATGGAGGGTATCCAACACCTTCACCACCAAATCCTGGGCAGAGTCGTACACCTAGAATCCGTAGTCCAGTTTCGACCGGACAAGTGGATGGTAAAGGCAGAGCAATGAACATCGGCCCACCCCCCAAGAGGGAGGAGAGGACCTGTGTGGGTATGGTGCCCGGGCACCATACCCACACAGCCAGTGAGCCAAGCTCTCACAACGAAACAAAAGGAAAATTAAAAGAGAAATGTGGAATCTAACCTGAGGATTCACAAAAGAAAAAAAGTGGAAAAATAAGGAAAAGCGAGAAACAACTCGTTCTCACAAATGAAAGAAAACTACAAAATTAATAAATCTGTGGGGAAACCTGTAAACTATTACCCGGATGTGGACAAGGTTACTCACCATTATGCACAGTTGACCCTAGCAGGACCTGCCCACCAGCCAATTGATTCTGAGGGGGCCACCCCAAGACCTTGTTTACCTGAAGCAGAGGTCAAAGCAGTGTATAGCAGCAGCCCCCGAATTCATTGCCCAGCCACCAGTCATGGGCATTCACTGCCAGCCCACGACTGTTGGGGTCCCCAATTTTGCCATTGGGGACCCCACCAGTCATGAACTGGAGAGAGAAGACGGGAACCACAGAGCAACTGCCAGGATCCTCCTTTCCAATTTGCAATTTTGCTGCATACTGTAGGGGCAACTGCTGATGGTGAATAATGGTTCGTCGGTCTCTACATAGAGACATCAGGCCCTCCATGCAATCATAGAGGGTCCAGCACCTTCACCACTGAATCCCTGGTGGAGTCGTACACCTGGGATCTTTAGTCCAGTTTCGACCAGACAAGTGCATGGTAGATGCGAGCAAAGAACATTGGTCCGCCCTCCCAAGAGAGGACCTTGAGGATTTTCAATATGCACCAATACCAAAAGGACCTATCACACCTCTCCAAAGGTCAGGCAGTACCATCTTTGGCATTGAAGTCACTTAGAACCAGGGTAATATCTCCTTGACAGAATTCAAAATATCCTGAAGCTTACCATTCAAGATATCTTGATCTTGTATGAGAAGGATCATAAAACCTATCCTTCTCATCTGCATCCTCAATGGAACCATAACAGCAGATAACATTCAAGTCTTTAAAGCTTGTCCGAAATTTTGTTGCAAGAAACCTTTCATTAATGTACTCGTATCCTAGAAGAGCATCACTAGCGTGTCTGCTAAGAAGCAGACCCACGTCCTGGTGATGTTTATTACCCTTCCTCCCTGAAAAAGAGAAATTTAAGATTATTTTTAAGAATCTGACCTTTATCTGTCCATCTGGTCTCTTGCAAGCCGAGAATATCTAAATTATAACGGTGGAATTCTTGTGCGAGGACATCAAGAGAATAAGCTCTGTGCAGAGTCCTCACATTCCAACTACCTATGGAGAAAAAATATTTATAACACTATCAGCATGAATGATAAATATTACTTCCATCATATGAGGCAACTTGGATACTCAATTCCCCAAATAGATGATGCCAATGGCGAATCAACAAATATGCGGGAATGCTTATGTCGCATTATTGAAGGAAACTGTGTCTGATGGTCTGGCGGTTATGATGCCTGGAATTTTTTCAGCAAAATACACAATGCACATTTTGGCGAGAATACAGACCACTTTGTGAAGCCTGCTCAAATGCAGGAGATTGAAACAGGAGTGAGTTCCAACAGTCTCATGGAGGTTAGAATAAAGTTGAGCCAATGTTGAGCGAGTCTTCAAGCTGTAAGTCGCATATACCTCTCCACATTTGCTATTATTGCCCTTAGACTCCTAGATGGTCTTCTGAAAACATTATTTCTTCGAAATCATTGTTATAGCCTGTTCATTAGAGAAGGACTCGCATTACCCACCTCACAACTTCTACTTCTGATTATCTGTCCAGTTGTCCTCCATTTTAAACCTTTTGGGCAAATGCCCAAGTTCCTCCATTGTGTAACTGAAAATGATCTTTCAGAGATCAGATACTCAACTTTTAGTGAACAGAAAGAATGCTCGCCAAAAGTCGAATGAGGCAGTGATAGTTTGAGAGCACTTATCAAGGAGATATGCATCTGAGCATTCATGGAGCACTTACATGTAATATTATTCAACTTTACACGATCTATTGATGCGTAATTTAAATACTATCAATAGTTTTTTGCTATCTCACTAATATTGGTTATAGCAATATAAGTTAAAATGTTGCACTTAGGTGGGGTATAGTACTGATGGTTATTGTATTGCTGTAGCCAATATTAGTGAATGAACGAAAACGGATTATTGATATATTGAACTATATTTTTACTGATACCTTTCTGCATTACCTGAACAGTACAGTTTAGTTGCATTTTATCGATGCCATTTTGAATATTTCAAAAATTTCTTTAAATTGCAAGGCAATGTACCTATTACACCTCTCCAAAATGACAGAGTATAACTACTGACTTGTGTAGTATCAACTACACAAGTCAGCAGTTATAGTGTGATGGGAAAATAAATGGATTGCTTATCCAATTAATTGGGTATAAGCTGACCTTTGATGAACATGGCAGTAAATGCGTTAGTGATTATAAAAAACTTTTCATCATTGTTTACACAGTAGCATTAAAATCTAAAAGTGATTATAAAAAAATTAACCTATTTCGGAAAGCAAAAATATTTTAATTTAAAAATAAAAAAATTATAATCTTCCTAATTTTTCGAATTGATTGAAGGAAGCGAGATCAATTTGTATGATCCTTTAGTGTTTCCAGAGCTAGTTGAATTGGAGAGAAAGCTTTGTGAATAAAATTATTTACGTTATCGTATATACAGGGTGATTCAGAATTCATCATCAATATTTGGTGGGGAGGTAGGTAATAAGAAACGAAGGAGATTTCACATAGGAAAGCATGGGTGCATATGCCATGTAGTAGGGCAAAATGACCCCAGTTCAATGATGGAAAGAACACATAAGAAGGAAGTGGTAAGGAAAAAACATTTATTATCTTACATGTAACATTTCTTTGCATTGGTTGTACAGACTTACAAGAGGTGCTCGAACTGCCGACCATGTGCTAGAATGCATGACTCACAACGGCGTTGCATGGACAGCCGGACCCTGTGGAAGATGCCTGGCATTTCCCGGATGTTTGAGGCAGCAACTGATATGCGTGCTACAAGATCCATAGCACTATCAACAGGGGTCTCGTACACCATGTTTTTCATAGCACTCCATACAAAGAAATCGATTGGAGATAAATCCGGTGAACGTGGTGGCCAAGAAACCGGTCCACCGCGGCCAATCCATTGACCACCAAACTGTCTGCGTAGGTAAGCACGCACAGCATTTGCGAAATGTGCAGGAGCGCCGTCATGCTGGAACCACATTCGCCGGAGACTACCATCAGGAACCTCGTTCAGAAGATCCGGTAACACAGTCTGAAGAAATGTTAGGTACTTGGCACCGTCCAAACGGGATGGTAGTAAATACGGGCCCAACAAACAGTCACCGACAATCCCAGTCCACACATTGACAGCAAAACGTTGTTGCGCAGCTCCAGGTCTTGTACCGTGTGGGTTCTGATGAGCCCACACATGCCAATTGTGTGTGTTGAAACACCCTCTCGAGTGAACAACGCCTCATCGGTGAAAAGAACATACGTTGGGAAATTGGGATCAACGGCTGTTCTCTGCATGAACCACTGACAAAAATAACACGCTTGGGATGGTCGTCTGCTGCCAATAATTGCACTCTTTGCAGATGAAACGGATGTAACCCTTCATCGTGTAATATCCGCCACGCTGTTGCTTGCGAAATTCCAAACTGCCTAGCCATACCTCGTGTGCTAGCACCAGGTTGTTCCTCGATTTCCTGTAGGACAGCTTCCTCTACTGCTACTGTCCGTGCCGATCTGCGCCTCCCTCGATTAACATTACTAGCAGCAAACGATCCTGTTTCACGCAGTTGGCGATGAATACGTGAAAACATTTGATGCTGTGGATACCGGTTCATGTTACTTCTGCAAATTCACCTTGTCGAATGACAACTGACTGCACGCGTCAAACAGCTGTGCTTCTGTATGAGGTGTGTACACACAGCGCCCTCTACACCACCATGCGTTCGTCTGCCCCCATACTTTCCTATGTGAAATCTTTCTTTTCTTATTCCCTTCCTCCCCACTAAATATTGATGATGAATTCTGAATCACCCTGTATTACTGTTGAACATTCACAAATATGTGATATCGGTACATTCTTGCCCACTTGTGTTGCAAGTTTAGTTCAATAGCTGCAGAATTTTTTTTTCCTCGTAGCAACTGACTTTATACGTATCATTAGCAATTTAAAAGCACTAAAGTACTCAAAACATTTATATAAATATACAAAACAGTTTTATTTGTAAGCATGTCAAAGACAGTTGAATGGCATTTGTCTATTAATAAGTATTCAGTATGTTAGTAACAATTTTTATTCTCATCAGATCAAACAATCATTTGTACAATTGTTTTCCTTGATATGCTTAAAACCTTTTAAAATATAAGGCAGGATTTTTTTTCATAAAATGTTGCAAAATATAGAGCTTGCGCTTTTAGTAGGTTCAACCAAATCAGAGATTGAAGATCAAAAAATGGTCTATAAGTCCTCTTAAACAGAAAGTTGTCCAATGACCAGCTCCTCATTCACGTACAAAAAGCTTTAAATGATAAAGAAAGTTTAGACAGAAATAGCGCAGAACCTTGAAGTAGGAACCATTGGTTTAGAACAGACTTCTAATCCACAGTCTGTGAAGCAGGTTTGTCCGGAACACCCAATTAAATGTAAATGGGTATAAATATTTAAAAAAAAATTTTGGGGGTGGGGGGAGGTTATGGATTCTACTTAATACAGAAAGTAAAATTACAATTAAATAATGTAGTAATAATACCATGTATTAAATCTTTTATTTCATTATTGGTTTAAAATGAATTAGAATGTAAGCAATTATTGATTCGTCATTAATGCTTTCGCCACGCGTTGCATCCATTTCTGAAAAATGGCCCAACAGTGAAAAAGGTTCAAATTCGTTACAAAAAATGAAAGACTTGAAACAGGCAACTTTTAATATAAATTACTGCACGCAAAAGAAATCTAATAATACTGTTGGGGAATGATTTTTTTGACTAGGAATAAGTAAATAGAGTAAGATTGATGACTGGCCATTTATCTTTTAAGAAGATATCAATCAACCACTAGGATGGTGTGCATTCCACTTAGTGGCAAAGCCGGAGGGAGTGGAGGATAATGCTTTCTTTGGGTAATTCTTTCTAAATATATCATTATTTCATCACTTTATATTATTTTATATTAAAATAGTTCACGTCCCCCCCCCAAAAAAAATCCTGGCTATGTTAATTATTCAACTCAAACAGTATTCAGATTTCGATATTTTTTCGGTGGATCATCAACCTGCTTTAAGTAGGGAATCGGTAAAAAAAACTGAAATGAAACATGTGGACTTCACGATTAGTCTTTGTAAAAATCTACAAAAAGCCTTGAAACAAGCAATCACACACTTGCGTGATTATTAGTTTGAATTTACCTTTTACATAGATATCGAAATTTATACAGATCATCTTAGCTGTACGATTAACTAAAAAAACACTGGTACATACCAAGTGCTTCAAGCATCTGTTGGAATTACTACATTCAATACACTATTTCAGTAGTGTTTTGAATAGTAGCAATTATCTTGCACAAATTATCAAGATTGCCCAAAAAAGTTGAATGTACTCTGAACATACACACACACACACAGAAAATACCAGCCAAGATTCAAATTTTAGATTACACTTAGACTAAAATTTATTTTAAATTCTCTAAGGTAAAATAGACTAAAAGATTAATTTTCACTAAGAAGAGTCTATCTCCCTCTTTTCTGCTTTGACACTGAAGATATTATTATTGATATATTTAATGATAAAAGCCAAAATACGAGAATTTATATGCAAAGTAGTTACAGCTTGCAAAAATATTTGTATTTTTATTATCAACCTCAAAAGTCAATAGGCTCTACTGACCCTTTAGATCCCTCTAGGTATGCCAGTGCATCACAACAGACAATTTAGTAATAAAGATGCAAAAATATTGTGATATTATTAGTGTATATTACAAAATATTTTTCACAGAGCATTTGATAATACATACATGATGTGGTTTATGAGAAAACTACATAATTGTCAGTGCCGGAATTAGGCATGGGTGAACAGGGTGGCTGTCTGGAGCACAGAGATCAAGGGGACCAAAAAAAAAATAATCACTTCAACTTAAGAGACAGAATCATATTCTTTTTAGCTTATACAGGAGACATTATAACGTTCAAAAGACAAACACGAGAACAAAAATAGATATGTTAACTTCTCTCAATTGTTATCTTCGACATGAGAGAAACTACATTAAACTTTCAACCAGGGCTACCAGGAGTCTAGGTAAAACTCTGATAATCGTCATAAATATGCTAAAAGTCACTAAATATTGGCAGACACATCAAAAGCTTTATAAAATCCTATACAAAAGATCACATATGAAAATGTGTATATTAAGTAGAAAAAAAAGAATAAAATATTTTAAATAAAGCAAAAATGAACACATTTTTGAGATTCAGTATATAATTTTGCATGAGCGATAACACTGCACAATGGTAAAATTATGAGCAGCATAGAATTATATAACACAAATCAAAACAACTTACATTGGAAATAAAATACAAAATTGTTAATAATGGCATGAAAAAGGCACATTTTCCAGTAATGTAGAAAACAAATAATGTCAACTGGCAAATGAACTAAAAGTATATTTATTTACGTTACTAGATGGTACATGGAGACATTAGCTAAAAAAAGGAAATTATAAAACATTCAAGGAGAGACTGCCCAAAATCTTAAGCCCTATTCCTTGGAGGCATCTAAGTATATTTTTGTTTTAGTTTGAACCGATTTCTATCTTCCAACACTAAAAAGATATCAAAACAATGCTTTTCTTTTCCTTGGCCAACTCCTGTAAGTTTTTTGAACCAATCTACTTTTCAGAGTACTGACAATGCCATAGATATACCATTTCTCCCAATTCCTATATTAACTTAAACTCTACTTGAATTTCAAACATAAGCTGATAATCAGTATTTAATTTTTGAAATGTGGTACGACATGCAAAATGGTAATTTTCTCCTAGGTTGATGAAATTCATCTTAAAAAAAAAACACTCCTAAATATGAACTTAAGGATATATTTCAGTTATCTATCTATCCCCTAATATGAACACATAACTGGGGGAGATCATGATATATTCACAGCTCCTAAATCACCTAGTGGTACTCTTAATTTCCCTGGTGACTCATTTCTTTAGCTCCTCCAAAGTCTGTTAGAATGAACACATAATTCAATTTTCCAAATCAACTAATCCTTTTTTACCACTGACTCATTCATATAGCAATTCATAAATGAATGGCTATTTTGGAAGTCAACTTCATCAGTGTGCAAAAATTACAAATGAGTCAGATTTAAAAAGGTCTAACCAGCTTGAATAACAATATCTATTTACCATTAATGAAATTACCTCTAATGGGGAAGATGGCTCTCAATTGTCTATAGGTCGCTTAAGAGAGGCTAAAAGATGGCAAATCAGAATGGTAACTAAAAGTTGCTTTTAGGTAATTTAATGCTGGAACCTAATCCGGGAATAACGCCGTATCTTAAAAATATTTTTAAAAGAGAGAAAGACACTTAGATTATATGTGAAAAAATTACTAATTTAAAAAAAAAAGGTTGTCTTACAAAATTGTGAGCAATATTTTCAGATTTTTTTTACACAAAATGAATCACAACTGATGAGAAAAGTATAATGTAATTTCATATCATTCACAGACATAATTCCCAAAACCAATCAAACAAAGTCCTTATACAAGTAACACATGAATATGAACGAAATGAATTTTACATATAAATATTCTGAAAAACAAAGTAACACTGATTTTTTTTTTCATTATGCTCTTACTACCAAAACTACTCTCCAGTTCATTAGTATATTAATTTAGATAAAGAAATCTCAACATCCAAGCTTCATTTCGGTGTTTCCATACAACATTCAATTAGTTATTCTGTCAGATTATCCCAAGAGGATTTTAATTTTATGGCACAATTGAGAATATTTAAGAACTTTCTTTTCATATAAACTTGTTCAAATGGGACTGAACAAAATTTCTGCTTAGTAGTTATTAATGCTCTTTTAAAGATTTTGAAAATCCTATTAACACCTGGCATCAGTATTTAATGCTGATTGTCAAATCAAAATTTATTCTTAACCCCAGATATTACTCCTCAGATCTGAAAAATATTTTTGTATACAACTATGACAAGCAACTGATATACTATATACATACAGGTACAGGGTGTAACAAAAGTCTGAAGACATAGGACACAAAGCAGAGTTACAATTTTTCCTGTTTCGGGAAACAAATTTAATAGCATATCATCCAACTACTGAGGAGTTGGCATCATGCAGTATGTATAATATTAACTTTAGCTGCAATTTAGAAGCTATCTTTCATGTGGATGCACACTTACTCACCCAGTATATTATTTATATATCACTTTTCATTGAAAGATTTTGAAAGTAATCGAAATCACTCCTCCCTCAGATTATACCAACATTCTCCCAAAGTATCCAAGAGCTATAACTAGACAACCAAACATTTACGGACATCCTAAACTTAAAAAAAAAGTTTCAGAATCTCCCTTTTTGGTCCTATTCCCCTCTGAAATAGAACTTGCTTACAACCACACATAGAAATTTACTATGTGAGACACAAGCTAATTGTTCTCCTTCTTTCTTTACTGCATATTTAGAAGTGTCTAATATTACAATTTAGTACCATATTCTCAGATTCTGTTTTTTGTATTTTATTGGTTTTGGATAGATATGGTAAACTTCTAGGTGCCTTGCATTCTTTTTCACAATAACGTGCTACATTTTACATTACTTCTAGAACTAGAAATTTTATTATTTTTGATATAAAATTGGAAAATCAACATAGAAATTTGTAAATAAATAATTAAGAAAGTATTTAAAAATGTTAAAACTGCAAAAACAATTACTAGATAAAACTGCTAACAATCAAAATTGTAAAGATTTCCTTTTGGAACAATTGCCTAATATAGGGCTATCCAACTTCTAATTTTTTTAGGGGGGAAGGGTGTCATTGTGCTTTAGTTACCTACCCACGAATTGCATCATAGAAAATTAAATATATATATCTTAAACACGTATCTCCTTATTGATATAATCACAAGAAGCAAAAACCTACAAAAAAAAATTCAATGAACAAGTACAAAAACATTAATTTATATCATTGTAATATTACATATTAATTTTTCATTTGTTTTTTATGTATGCTATAAAAAAATAAATAAATACCCCCTCAAGCAGCTGCTTGCCACAGAAGTCTGACAGGAGACTGTCAATTTATATGCCATAGTAGAAGGTCTGAGAGTATGGCAGGCCCTCAGCAGAAAAACGACACAAACAGCCATGCCTTACCCAGGGATCGAACCCAGGTCCCTTAGATCAGTAGCCAAGCACGCTAACCACTCGGCCATGGGACGGACATAGAACAAAAAAATCAGATTATACTGTGTAGTGGCTTTGTAGGATAAGCTCTCTATAGTTTTAGCTGCTTGTAGTTTGCAAGTGTGTCGGAAAATTTTGACAATGGAAAAATAATACACATATATATTCAGCTGAGGAACATTTATGGGAGACACTTTAATTACTTGAGGGTCACCAACTGGATAGCCCTACTCTAATCTAAGCAGGCTATCACTGACTGCTCAAGCATCAGCTGCCTACCTAAGTTGGAGATCACAACTAGATGTTGACAGCAGTATTAGAGCAAGGGATATTCGTCAGCCAAATATCTTTCTCGTATTATAGCAAACCATACATTGAAACACATTTGTCAATATATAAACATAAATGACTATTTTTTACACAAAATAATGTCAATATATATATATTCAATAAGTGGCTGGCATATTAATAAAAATAATGAAATAAAATACATTTTTCGAAACTTGTTTCCCTTATGAGATCATGCAATATATTTACAGGAAATAAAAAAACAAAATGAAAAACTTTTTTCTTTTTTATTTTACAAAAAGATGTTTATTTGGATTCAAATATCGTTAGATTAATAAAATTAATTCTAGACTGAACTTGCTAAAAAACTGCTTAATAATAATATGACCCTCTTAAGCAGCTGCTTGCCACAGAGGTTTGACAGGAGTCTGCCAGTTTAATACGCCACAATAGATCTGTGAAGATTGCGGGATCTCAGCAGAAAGGCAACACAAACATCCATGCCTTATCCTGGACTCAAACCCAGGTTCCTGAGATCAGTAGCCAAAGGAAAGAGAAAATTTGTAAAGATTACTACAAATTAAATTAGCACATTAAAGCATTGGAACTACATGGAGCCAGAAGTAATGGTAATTTGGAAGGTTGGGAAAGAGAATTCTCAGGATCCTCATTTAAATTCTCTTTACCACAGTTCTATAAGGATAATTCCATTATATTAAACATGGCTTAATAACTCTACCCATCAAGCAGCTGCTTGTTACAGAGGTCTGACAGGTGACTGTCAGTATAACATACAATAGAAAAAGGCAAGACCTCAGTAAAAAAAAAACCATCCATTCTTTATCCAGGCTCAAACTCAGATCCCTGTGATCTGTAGTGAAGTATGCTAACACTTGGAAGCAGAGAGGTTAGTGTGTTTGGCCATGGATTCCAGTATCAAATAAGACATGGATGGTTCTTATGTTATCTTTCTGCTATCTTGCCTATCGCAAAGATCTTGTCTATGGCATATTACACTGACAATCTCTTTCCAAAATTTTGTGGCCAGCAGCAGCTTAAGGGGAAATTTAGTTTTTAATGACCTAAACTTCCATATCAAACTATACTCACAATATTTCTGACTTAGATGAATGGGAATAAGGGAGAGGGGGTCCATGGCTGAGAACTGTTCAAGACATAGGTAACCTCAATCCATCCCAGTCTGTGTTCTATGACTACTTGTTCCTTTTTTTTGTTGTTGTTTAAACAATCATCTATTATATATTTTAGAGAGTTAGCGTGTCTGTTTGACAACTCCTCTAGACAGTCAGAGCTAGGACCATCAAACTTCACCTAAAGCTTCATATCCCCATAATTTAGAGCACTGTAAAGTTTTTGACAACAGAAAATTAGCCCATACCCAAAAAGCTGGCTTGAAACATCTGTCCATTGCTAACTCTGCATATCAATAACATATTACTCTATTCATAACTTTAAACTCTTCATTCATAAAGAAGGTGACAGCAGCACCCCCAGAGATTTCAGACATTTGAGGAGCAAAAAAAGACTTTTGACTCTGTTGATCAACATAATTTGCAGTTGATCGTTAGATCATATGGAATGCCTGACAAGTTAGTTAGCGTAATCTCTACCCACCACAGCTAAGAAACAGATCTCTAAAGTCTGTGCACTAAGACATGTGGCACCATCACACTAAATTTAGGACTGATCAGTCGAGTACCTGTTGAAATACAGGAGCCAAAAACGTTTGCCACCAGTGATGTCACCCTGGATGCAAACAAGTGTCTGTACACCTATTCAAAATACACCTGCTATTCTGAGTCATTTTATTAATGCCCTGACAATTCTGCTAGTTTAATATATAGATCACACAATGCACTAAGAAATAGTTCTATTTTTATTCTTAAATAAAAAAAATACTGATGGATTGCTACAATTCTCAATAAATTCTTAAACATGAAGGATGAATTGGGGTTGTTTTATCTCTGAGCGGCACTTTTTTGAACACCGTGGGCTAAATGTCCAGGTCACATGGACCCCGAAGGCTCAGAGAAGGTTGGGGGAGGGGACCCACTGGAACAGCTGTTGGGAGACAGATGGTAGCCTCCCGTCAAGGCCATCCAACGTGTTCTTTAACGTGTACCGGATATGACTCTCCCGCACACGGGGCCACGGCTTAACGTCCGACGGATGGCAGCCTTTTCAAGCTCATCGGTGTCCCCTACTGACCGTGGGCAGGGCGGGGAATTTTGCGGAGATAAATCTCAACGATGACCCAGCTGAGACTCGAACCTGGGAACTACAGATTACAAGCCTGGCGTGCTACTGACTGAGCCACCCCCGCCCCCACGAAGGATGAATGAGCACAAAATCATATTACAAGGTGTTTTAGTTAATAAATCTGATTACTATTTCGATTCAACACAAATGGCAATCACAGAGTTACCTGTTGACTTTTTAACGTCTATAAATCAATAAATATTTTGTGGAAAAAAATTCGCTAACATACAGGACTTGAACCTGCATCTCTCCAGAAATATGCCAGAGTACTCTACCATTGAACTAATGCCAGCTCTGTCTTTTTTCCACTATGTAAATAAAGAGCTGGCATTAGTTCAATGGTAGAATACTCTGGCATGTTTCTGGAAAGAGAGAGGCAGGTTCAAGTATTGTAGGTCGGCGAAATTTTTTACGCAAAATATTTATAGATTTAGATTCAACTTTATTGTTTTCTTTTTTAAGTCTCAAATTATATGCAATTAAAAATTATTCTCTAGCATTTGCAATGTACAGTCGTGTTTTTGAAAACACATTAGTCATAAAATAATTAAGTAACCTATCATGGTAAGCTTTAGCTATAACTGGGTCTTTCAGAGCTTCAGAATTAAAGGTTGAAACCAATAGTATTCTTTTGAATAAAAGGGAACAGAGGAAACAAAATTATCTGAGTGATAAGGCTATGGAACTTATTTCTGAAACAAGGAAGTGCAGAATTAATATGAATTAACATCCCACTAGTCTAAACAGACAGCAATACAATGAGCTTAATGAACATGTAAAGGATCAGTTAACAGCTGATAAGAATCTTTGGCTTGATAGCTTGGCTGACATAGCAGAGGAAGCAGTTACACAACACAACAGAAGGAGGTTGTACCAGATAGTTAATATTCTGTGTGGGAAGAAACAGATGGGTACACAGGGATTGAGGGATAAACATGGTAAGGTGGTGGATTGTTGTCATGGCTAGGTGGGCTGAGCATTTCAGAGATGTTCTAAACAATGTAATAATTTATACTCCCATTTTGTAATGAGAACAGATGCCTCAATGGCTTTAATGTTGGCCCTATATCACATTCTGAAGTCGCTTTGGCTATCTCTAAAAATTGCATAAATCCCAGGGGTGGATGAAAACACCACTGAAATGCTTTGAGCTGCGGACATTTGTGTTGTCACATGGCTGACTGAAATTTTTAATATTCTTTACGATAAAGGTGTTGCTCCTAAGTATTTTTTTACAGCTATTATTATCCCTATTTTTAAAAAAAGGTGATCATAGTTCTTGTGATAATTATAGTGGAATTAGTTTACTTTCTGTTCCAGGTAAAGTTCTTTGCATATTATACTTAATAGAATTAAGAATTTGGTTGATGGACAAAGTGTGTGATGGACAGTGTGGATTCAGAAGTGGTAGGGGGTGAATGGATCAAATATTTTCACTGGGGCAGATTATTGAGAAATGTTTAGAGTTTCAGAAACCTGTGGTTACTAGCTTTATAGATTAAAAAAAAAAGACTTTTGACTCTGTTGATCAACATAATTTGTGGTTGATTGTTAGATCATGTGGAATGCCTGACAAGTTAGTTAGCATAATGGAAGAGCTCTAGAATAACAGAGTTGTGTGTGAGAGTTGGTAAGACTTGTAGATAGAGATTGGTTTAGCATTGCTAGTGGTTAGAAAAGGGTGCATTTTATCTCCTTTTCTCGTTAGTTTGGTTATTGATTACGCTATGCAAAATTCTTTGCAAGGGAAAGATTTTGGCCTTAAATGGTCTAGAGATCTCAAAATTTCTGATTTAGATTATTCAGATGATTTGGCCCTTTTGGCTAATGATATTCATGAGATGAATTCATTAGGGCTGTTGATGAAAAAATATGATGCCTTTGATTCTAAGATGATTGTGCAGTATCTTGGGTATTATGTGGTTTGACTTTGTAAGTAATGATGAGGTTAGAAGGAGTAAGCAGCACTTTGTGCAGAGAGAGACTGCATTAGTTTGACCATGTTGCCTGTATGCATAGCTGCAGATTGGCAAACAGGAACATGAATAGTGTACCTAAAAGCTTCAGGAAAATGGGAAGACCTAGGATGCATTGAGCATACAATGTCAAACAAGACCTTGCTAGAATTGACTTACAGTGGCAAAATGCAGCAGCTGTAGCTCAGGATAGGCATGTCTGGAGGAGGAAATTACAGTCAGGTAGGACTGTTCGTAGCCCATGGCTGCATAAAGATTTTGTATGTATGAATGTAAGTTATAAAATTATATCCCATAAATATAGAAGATTGAATTGGATTGTTTTACCTCTGAGCGGCACTTTTTTGCACACCATGGGCTAAATGGCCAGGTCACATGGACCCCAAAGGCTCAGAGAAGGTTGGGGGAGGGGACCCACTGGAACAGCTGTTGGGAGACAGATGGTAGCCTCCTGTCAAGGCCATCCAGTGTGTTCTTTAACGTGCACAGGGTATGGCTCTCCCACACATGGGGCCACGGCTTAACATCCCATCTGACGGACGGCAGCCTTTCCAAGCCCATCGGTGTCCCCTACTGACCGTGGGCAGGGCGGGGAATTTTGCGGAGATAAATCTCAATGCTGACCCAGCTGGGACTCGAACCTGGGAACTACTAATTACGAGCCTGGCCCGCTACCGACTGAGTCACCCCCACCCTAAATATAGGAGCAACAGTAAGAATAACATAAATTATATAATGATTACAAACTCTGATCATTTACAAGAGTGAACCTTAGTTCATTGGCAAGTTTTATAATTTCCTTTTTGTCCAAGGTCATCATGAACCAGGTAATGGTGCACAGTATTATACTACTGCTCCTTGATTACACTGTGCATTTCTTAATAACTTGGGAGGAAAGGAGAGAAACTTGCACTAATGGATTGAATGGTCAACAAAACACATCACAACACACAGTTCATAATTAAAATAAGCATATTAAAATTTTAATTATTAACAAGCTGTATCAAAACATAACATATGTGTTCACATTCAGTATAAATAATGGAAAATTTTTAAACAATTTAAGAGAGACTGCATTAGTTTGACCATGTTGAAAATTTATAAATTTTAAAAAAATTTATAAAATTATTTTTAACGAGATTTTTACCTTTGAAGATTATTTATTACATTGTATAAAAATTATTTTCTTCTTTAATACTAAGAGCAAAAAACTAAAACTGAAACAACTCAAAATAAAAAAAATGCAAGTTGAAATGATTATGGGTTAAAAAAATTAACAAGCTTAGCTGGTAGATACTTTACAATCTAGCAAGCTTGATTGTGATTCTGAGGGCTCCAATTAAAATATTATGTGTATGTGCATTTCATATTCTTTTTGCCATCGTATCAGCATTCCATGTTTGTGAGCTCATTTTAACTCTGTTGCTACATATCCGATATTCTATCAAAACAATACTGAAAACTATATTATTAATGTCTATGATAAGATTGAAACAATTTCCATTTTACTAAAATGCCACTTTTAGTAAGCCAGAAAACCTTGATAACAAAACAAAAGTGAAAACAAGACAAAAAAAACAAAAGTGAAAAAGGACAAAAGTGAAAGGTTGTAAACTTGGTGCCAAGTGGCACCAAGTTTACAACCTTTCAATTACTTATTATGTGCATTTACAATCTGAGCTATCAGACATGATCAGTCTTCTAGTTTAACTTTGACTATGAGCAGAGCCCACAAATTGCATTTGGGCTTGATCACCAGCCGTTCATCAACCCTACTCATTACATACAACACATATAAAACCAATGCAACAAGCATTCCAGTCACTAGAATGAAGTTTCTGTTTGTTACTGGAGAGTAGACAACTACATTTGTGTAACTCTAGCTATAAGAGATGCAGTCAATATGAGATATTACATTCCCATTCATGACCAAAGTAATCAAGATGGTATGACCAATGTGCCATTTTTTTAGAAATATGCATGTGAGTTAATATAAGTATATTTAGCTCAGTTTTTCCCCCTCACACTATTGAAGTCCTTTTTCTTTGTGATAATAAAAAGGAGGTATTATTAAACTGAAATTGAATACACTGTCTAACTTTCAATGTTTTTCTTTTTTTTAAAAGCAACTATAAAAAGTTGAAAACTTATGCAATGAAGCTTTGGGGATAATACACATGGAAAAAGGAGGAAAAGGAAATACAGATTTTTCTAAACATGTTTAGCTAATAAGATACTAATGAAAATATTTAAATATCATAAAAATGATTTTATGTACAAATGTAGGTTAAAAACATTTTGGATACAAAATCAAGCCTATAATTTTTTTCCAAATATCTAAAGTATGTTAAAAATTACAAGAAATTTCTAAAAAAAGTTCAGATTGAAAATAATATACATATATGAATATATATATGTATACAAAATATACAGTAAAATGTATTTATATACATTTAATATGTATTTAATTCACATAAATTGGGATATATTATACTTTAAAAGTAGAACTGTATGATTAACCTAACCTATTCAGTCAGGTTTCTTACTATCTGTTTGGCCAGTTTAAATAGTGCAGAAAGATGCAACCTGACTATAGTTTGGTGTGACTGAACAGTGAATTAAATTTTAATTATTAACAAGCTGTATCAAAACAGTAACATACGTGTTCACATTCAATATAAATAATTCAGTATAAACACAGAATTCATGATTTAAGTTAGGCATGACTGTGAAGGGGTGAACATGTCAAATTTTAATCTTTAGAACAAAAACAAAACTAAAATTTAAGATAGCAAAAACAGTAAGAATTCAGATCTTTGTCACTAAGCTATTAAATATATCATTAATATTTAATGTCACTGCTCCAAAAACATTAAAATAGACACACTTCAACATGGCTGCTGATATGTACCTAATAACATAACTACATATTGAAAAGTATCCAGATCTTTAAATACAAAGATAAAATATAATTATTGAAAAGCAATAACTACAGTTAAAGAAAAAATCTCCTTATTAAACAGAAATCAGGATCCTTATGACAAAATTAAGTTGGTAGAACATTAAAAATAACAAAATTTGGAGAATTTTATGCACATAAGATAATGGATATCAAAACTGTTGAAACAAATCAACAATATGTAATTTTTGCTCTCAATGCCATTTACATGATCATGTAATAAAAGTGTTGAAAAATATTTTGTGAAGAGTTGCATACTCTTATCATGTTGTACAGTTAACAAACCAACTTGAAATTGAGTAATATATCATTTATAAAATTTTTCATTTTTCTTCAAACAGTGCAAAATTGGGTAATATATGTAATATTAAATTAATTCTAATTTTCTGCATTCACAAACTTGTTAGAGCCATTCATTTACTCTGTACTTGGAATGTAATTATTTATAATTCCTCAATAAATACAGTTATGAAAATTTACAGAAGATCCTTGTGTTTATTGTGATGATGGGATAAATAAAAAATACTGATGAATAAAAAACATTTAAAATGAATAAAATTACTATTTTTAATGAGCTACAGATTATCTACAGCATGCTACATGTAATACAAAGAAGTCTCTCGTATTAGCAAAAAGAAATTTGAATTTGTGGGAAAAAAGGCAAAACATTTGCAATTTGAACAGTAGTCCTTCATTTACTCTTAAGCTACAATACAGAATATATGGTGGGATATATGGTACAATGATAGACAGAATATATGGTACAATGATAGAGCAGAAGTATAAAGGGAAGTGGAATCTAGCCATGTTAGCCAATTATTTTCGGTTTGCTCATCTGAAAATATCCAGAATTATAAGGATAAATTATTCATTAAAAAGTTTAGTAAGCAAAGGCATATTAAAAAATTATGATATTGCATGATGTAATTTAGGTTCTACAAAACTATATTCTACAAAAATGAAGGTCTTTTCCATAATCAGTGTTAAAAATTCTGTACAGTAAACCTATTAGTATCTTGTTAAGTAAGGAAATGGAAAAAAAGTTTTAATTTATTAATCAATGCCCTTGATTTTGAGCAAAAATATATACAAACATCTTTTATGAATGTTAAGATCTTTCAAAACAAAACAGTACTATTATTGATGTAAAGCAGAGTGCATGATTGACTATATATTTATTAACACCATTTGAGGCAACCTGAAGAAATATTTCTTCAGGTTGCCTCAAATGTTATAGTCACAATTAGCTGAGAGTTAGCTATTGAGAGTTAGCTATTAAATACATATTTCATATCAACTACTAAATCAGCACTCTAGCGTCGATTTAAATTTGTGTGTCTAAAATTTAAATCGACGCTAGAGTGCTGATTTATTAGTTGATATGGAATACATCGAGCTTATTTCATTGTTTATTATCTGCATACTCATAATACATGCTTCCATCTATTGGCAAATATAAAAGCCGCTTGTGGCTAAAATTGCCTGAATCTGCGCCTATATGAAACATAAAAGGAATGTTCATAGCACTAATTAGAGATCTTGATCTGCGGCTGGTAGCTCAGTGGTCCAGAGCACCTGACATGTTATCAGGAGATTGTGGGTTCATATCCCACCCGGCTCAAGACAATTTTTCCTCTAAAATTTAAATCAACGCTAGAGTGCTGATTTATTAGTTGATATGAAATATGTCGAGTTTATTTCATTGTTTATAATAGTTGTCACTAATGCTCACAGCATTATATAAATAATTCGGCAATAAAGTATCACAGGAAAATGTCCTGTAAACAAGAAACACTTGAAATATTTACTTGAACTATTATTTCATCCTACAATACAGCTTGATGCCCCAATTCCTGATTAGATGGCGCCAAGAGTGAATCCAAAAATTTGCGGGAATGTCTATATGTCACATTGTTGGGGGGAAAATGGTTAGCCGTTGATGATGTAGTGG
Organism: Ryuthela nishihirai; assembly: GCA_038380435.1. Taxonomy (NCBI): domain Eukaryota; kingdom Metazoa; phylum Arthropoda; class Arachnida; order Araneae; family Heptathelidae; genus Ryuthela; species Ryuthela nishihirai. Next base: position 37,338,607 of record JAWZYU010000011.1, on the reverse strand, counting down.
TTATCATACCACTACATCATCAACAGCATGTTTCTGGGAGACCTTGAGTTCAAATCCCACTCAGTGCAAAACTAATTTTTTTTCAGCAAGGTTTGTACAAATACTCAAATTTTTGTATTTAGCATTAATGTAGTATGAGATTGTATATTGGAGACTGAAAATGGAGCATGCTGATGTTTATAGCTGCATTTCTTGCTTCAAAATTTTCTTTTCATTTTGGTGTCTTTGCACTCTTATATACAAATTTTTAATAGTTGAACTATCTTAATTGCACCATTTCTTATCTCAAAATAATACATAAATAGTAGTTTTCTAGATTTTTACCATTAGAACTAATCCAATTAAAATTATTTTATATACTACATAAACAATAATAAGAAAATAAGAGTAAAAATTCTGAAATGTGCAGTATCATTTACTTTTATTTTGCTTTAATTTGATAAAAAGAACAGTTAATCATAATTACCAAAATCATATTATGTCGCTAAAATATTTTAAATTTACTGTTATGTAAAACACTGTCTAGGTTTTGGAACAAAATTTTGAAATATACTCAAAAGAAAAGATTTAATTGAAAGCAGTAATATTGAGATATATGTATATATAGAGAGAGGCTCATAGTCTCATAAGTAAAAAAAAAGTTCCATAACATGTTACATCAGCTGATTAATTTCAAGTTAGAATTTCATCAAATATTACAATATAGAAATTCTAAACAGGGCCCCCACATTCTGAAGTGGGTCCCCAGGCCAGAATCTTTGGCGGGCACCCCTACCTACCGCTAAGGTTAAGGGCAGCGTGCTGCTCTACAGGATTTAGGATAAGTCAGTTTAAATGATGAGACAAAAGTAACATTTATATTTATTAAAAAAAAACTATAAGGATTTACATAATAAAAACTTACAATAATATCTAAAATTATCTCAAAGTATATTTTTTAGCTTTGGTCTTCGCAAATTTTTCAATAACTTCAGTAAAATCAACTTGCTTAGCTAAATCATTTTCGATGCACAAAATTGCTAGATGATTAAGTCGCTCTTGACTAGTTGTGCTTCTTTGCCATGTTTTCAATGAATTTACCAGTCTGCTGAATGATCTTTCAGCTGAAGAAACAGTAACTGGTACTGTACAAAACAGTTTAATGGTGAGGCAGATATTGGCAAATATACCTTGCAAAACAAAAAGTTGGTATGATGAGAGGATAATATAATGTGCCTAATAAAATAATTAATTTTAGTTGGAGGACAAAACAAAAGTCAATATTTTGTAAAGTCGCCTTTTGTTTTCTGTTCATCTCACTTAGCTGGCCAACCCGCCATGCAGGGCCTCCCTGATCCCGGGCCCCCAGGCTAGAGCCCTGTCAGCACCCCCCTTGTGGGGACTATGATTCTAAACATTGGGCTGAAAAGGATTTTAACACTGAATATTCAGTCTAAACATTGGATTGAAAAGGGTTAATATAATTATTAAAAAAGGGTGGTAATTATTGCACACTTATATAAATTATGGCATACTAAAAGTATAGAACAAATGGGAGATGGTAGAACTGTCTTCACAACATATGTGCATAATAAAATACTTAATCTGTATAATTATGAATATCTGGATTTCGCAAAAAATATAACACTGATCAGTACTTTTTTTTCTTCAAGTATTATTATTTACTAAATGCACAAAATTTTAGATGGAGGTTGTTACATGAATACACAAAAGAAATTCAAATCCCCAATTTACATTTTTTCAAGCAGCAACAATAAATTGAATCTAAGCTCCACAGCACCTATAGCAGGTGAGATGTGAGGTGCATCTCCTGCTTTGCATAAATTTTTATCAATCTAAAATGCTTCAGGCTCCATTTCCAGACATGCAGCATTATTTTATTAAAATGCTACAAGGCAGATAGATAATTATAAAGTGGTATTTTCAGTTTTCAAAAAATAATAAAAATATTTGTTACAGCTAATAAATATTTAATACTGATTTAATATTATTCTTAAAAACAAACACTACTATATTCATTTAGTTCATTTTCCTTCAAGGAGGCTTAATTTTATAGCCTCACCTGATGCAATGTAACTAATATTTACCCATTAAGGTCTATATGCAATTAGAGTGTAAAAACTTTGAGTTAAAGCTTAACAAATTCTTTAAACTTGAAAATAGTAATCCACAACGTTAACTAAGTAATACACAAAATTTCAACTTTTTTTCATTGAAAAAATTGTATATGTGTATGTGAAGGATCAGCTTTAAAGCTTACCTTACTATTGCTAAAATAATACTATATGTAGAATAAAAGAAATAATTCACTTTAAAGTATTCTTTAAAGTTAAGTGAAATACAAATTTTGAAACATAGCAAAAGAACAAATGCCCTCTCCTGTTCCATACACAGGCCAGGTATGTATCTATGCCTTTAACATCTACTTTTGCCTGGTTATTCAAAGTTCTATTGGGGTACTTTATGAAGAATTGCTTAATGCAGTGGATTCCAAACGTTATATAATGGCAGCATTCCAGGTTTAGCAAATATTTCGTTGCAACTCCCCTTCTCATCTTTGTGTATATATATGAAGAACAGCTTTCCAAATTTTTGCATCCCCAGAGGCATGCACCCCACTTTGGAAACTAGTGGCTTAATGCATGTAACACATATAGATATGCTTACATAAAAAAAATTGCACCTTTTGTTTGCAACATTTTCTATATTTTTGCAAATAAATAAGCACAAGTTCAAAAAGTATTTAGTTTAAATAAATTATTAGCTTAAAATAAGTTAAATCACAGAGTAAAATTTCATATAATCATCTAATTATTGTACAACAAATTTAAATTTGCAATATAACTGACTCCTCTTTCTCAGTAGAACAGAGTTAGTGACACTGATTCAGCCATAATATTTATTAAATATGGCAAAAATAATAATTTCTCTATTATATTTCAGTTTATATCTACACATATTTGTCCTTGAAGTAATTTAGATGTTTAAACAATCTATAAGCATAAACCATTGCTTTACCGTGATGAAAACTGCAGTGAAAAAGATGCAAGCTATTTAATTCTAGGATAGAGCTGATACTATGAAGTTGTATCAGCACTGTCATATAATTAAAAACACATACATAGTATTTTTAGTAATAACTGTCATCACCATTTCCAAGCTGAGCCAACTTTAAATGGATTTCATTATTTATGTCATTTATTTTTGATAACTAAAGTTTTGAAAAATCTTACCAGCACTTCTTGATGACTTAACTCTTTTGCTAATGATGAGAATATTTCACTGTAATTATTGAGGAGCTGATAACTTTAGCAATAATAAGTACCGATATTATTAAAGTAGTGTAAATTTGTTTATAAGTAATAAAGCTTAGTCGTTTCCCAAAAATATGTCTTGGATCAAGTATTTTGGTTTAAATTTTGACTACTAATGATGGCAGTAAAATAAGAAATCAACAGGATTGAAGCTGCAGCCAGAACTTCTAATAATTATTGTAGGTATAGATGAGTAGCATAAAAGGAAACACCATGGAAATTAAAGATTAAAAAACGAAAATTATTTAAAACTATTGTTTATTATGAAGACCAAATTTGAGACTCCGGACAAAAGGGAGGACAAGTAGAGATTAATACTTTTGACCACGTTATGTTTGGTCAAAGTGGTTACAAAAGTATAATAATGAGTGTCTCCAGGTATAGAAAAGCAAGGAGTGTGTCATCTGGTACCACCTCACTTTCAAACGTTTTGGCTACTCCCTAAACTTCAATAAAAAATCATCCTAAGAAATAACTAAGAAAATAACTAGAAAATAATTCCTAGAAGCATTTTTTTTACTATGCAAATGGAATATACCCTTACAAAGATACATATATTAGGGCTACTGACAGAGAAAGCACAAAAGATCTACTGACCAACTCTCCACTGTTAGGAGCAGATGATAGCTTCTTGTAAAAGCTTTCTGGCATATAATTTGCATTACATATATGCAAATTATATATCTATCCAGTATATAGGATTCCTATATTTAGGATATGGCTGTTCTGTATATAGGATTGCAACTTAATATCCCTCTAATAATGTTTGGTTTGTGCTATCAGCGTCTTTACATAGACAGAAGAGTCACGAATGAATCCAAATGGATCTTACTTTATGACAGTGAATAACTCCAGTGGTGGTCTCATAGGACTGCTACTAGAATTTATAAAAAGCTATTTCCGTCAAAACCCTAAGGCAGACATTGACTTTTCAAAAGTTTTTTTTAAGATAACTCTAAACACAATAGGTAATAATAAAAAGCCCCCATCCCCCAACTGGACTTTGTAGGTAGATATGTCATTATAAGAGCAAAAAAAAAAATAATAATAATAAAATAGAAGTTTCTGGGACTGCCACTGATAAGTAAGAAGTTTTTGTTGGAGAAACCATGTGACCATTTTAATAATTTTCTCTCAATATATATATTTTTAAAAAAATAGTCTTAATTTTTTAAATGCAGCAAATTTACATCAAAAATTGAAATTATATGTACTAAAACAATATCCTGAAATCTGAAAATTTTTGGAAAATTAATTTTTGCAAGAATAAAGTAATAAAGCAATGTAAGATGCATAAAAACCAGATTAGTCAGATAAACAGACTGCTGAAGTAACTGGATGGTATGAAGTAATTAAAAGGGAAAATTTATGGTTTTACCACAGAAATTGCAAACTTATTATAAGAGCAACAAACTATACACTGAATACTGTTTTAACTTTGTACAATAATAAGCTATTGTTAAACCCTCCTTTTTTCATCTTTTCACAAAGATGAGTAACTTAGCTCAAAATATTAATCAGGTAAAAATGGTATAAGTGAAACTGAAAGCAATTAAAAACCACAAACACTTATTTTTTTAAGTAAACTATAAACATTATATATACATAAAAGTCAATACTGTTAAAAACAACATATATGGTTGTTTTTTGTTTGTTTTGCTATTTCCTAAATTTGAACAATGAAAAAAAAAAGATCATTGAAAACCTTTCAAGCAGCTGCTTACATCAAAAGTCTGACAGGAACTTATTAGTGTAATATGTGATAGAAAAGGTCTATGATGACAAGGATATCTCAACAGAAAGGCAACACAAGATAGGAAACTTCCATACCTTATTCAGGGCTTGAACTCCCTTTGATCAGCAACCAAGCACACTAATTAGCCACTACAACAGTACACTCAAACAATGCTATCTATTTATGCAACTCATTACAGCAAGGTTGTGAGCAGCTTGTTTGGGATTTTACTTTTCCAAGTTCTCATTAGTGATTTGAAATAGCAATTATTATACAATTTTATATACTTTTGCCTTTCTAGTGTATTCACTTAAATTTGCTAACAGAATACTATAAAATATACTCAATAATTTCTATGTATCTACTAATTTATCAACAGAACAAAGTACAAAGGAATATATCAACAGTAATAATTACAAAATATGACGAATAATGATAATCAATAGCTATGTTCTTGGCTTTCCACCTTTATAAGTTATAGTCTTAAAATACCAGCTTTAAAATAAACCTTTTAATTTTTGCCAAAACATACTTTAAAAGATGATCAATAACTTTGCAATTATTGTCTTGCAATATTTGAAAAACAGTTTGTTCAATAATATATACAATATATATATATGAAACAAATATAATGAAAATATTACATAAGTTGTATAATGAGATTCAATACTTTTTAATACTAGGTTTTCATTTGTGATTAAAAAACACTTAACAATAACATAACAGTAAAACACAAAATATAAGTAATTAATTTGTCTCAACAACCATAATTTTTGATGATTTTAATATAACTGTAAAAAATACTTTTGTTGCATTTAGCTGTCCTTTAACAGAAGCATTAAGCTTACCCATTGTTACATATAAAAAAAGCACCGTTGAAGTGCAAATTTTATACTTTTGAAAAATCAATGAAATAAATAGAAATGCATTAGATAATATGAAGAAGTATCTGTCATAATACTGTCAAAATTTCTGTTGAAGCTTGCTTATGATGATAGTTGTCAAAGATGTTGTGACCCGTATTGCAGTATCATCCTGCAGTAAAATTAACTATTGTTCCAGCTGCACTAAACATCAAAACTTTATATGTTTATCAGAGCTTGACTTGATTTCTGACTTTATGAAAAACATGATGCTTAAAGTTTATCTATTAGTAATCTAAGTTCTTTTATTTCTTCTGTCATTTGAAGATATTAAATACTAGATACATCTTGAATAGTGGTAAATAGTACACAATGATGTCACAGTTAATTTGAGCTTTGTACTTTTATGGCCTAAGTTTGCTGCCATATTGTCACTCCTGAGAACTTTAGCATGTTGGAAGATTAGCCGAGTTGCTGAGTGATAAGAGGAGCAACATAACAAAGCTCCCACAAAATTCGATGCAATGTTGTATTAGTTCACAAAGTAGGTGATGTTAGTAGTGGTCCCTCCACCAGAAGAGAGAGAACAAGCACCAACCTAAGCAGAGTCCTGATGCATCCATCAAAGCACAACCATTATTGAGACTGCTGCTATTTTCGGGATTTTCTCGGGTTTTGTGGGGACCAACAGGCAGTGGAAATAAATATTCTGAAATTAAAAAAACAGTGATTAAAATACAGATATATTAAAAATTCTGTTTAAAATTAAACATGATTCTTATGAAATTAGACAGAAAGACAGACCATTGATGTCATGTCAGGACTTCCTTCTCATGAGCCACAAGATCAGCCAATCTCTACCAATCCATCAACTTGGAAATCTGACATTTAAGACATTACATGCAATACTAACTCCAAACCATCACAACAGAGAAACTTTGGAAGTTTCTTAACATTCTGGGAACAGAATTAGTTTTGTTGCTTAATAAAATTTAACACTGAAAATATAGGTATTATTTTATAACGACCCTGCATATTTTTATAAAATATATACAAAATTCAAACAGGAACTTTTTTTTAAACTGAAGTTTCATATGTTGCATTATGAACATATGTATCATTTCCAGATTATTTTAAAATTTGTCAATATCTGTGACTATGGGGACCCTGGAAGAATTAAAAAAGTTAATGCATGTAAATGGTCCCAGTTTTCAAACTCTGAACTCTCCAATATATAAGTGCAAAAATCATTGATTTTACATACCATTCTCATTTAGCCCTCTAAACATGCTTCCTTGTGGTAAAAATGCTTTTTGTGGAAGAGAATTGTCTTCCACTGATGTAACAGGTAATTTGGAAGCACTAACAGGAACATCATGAAGGAAGGACACAATGTCAGTACTAGGATAAGTAGGATTTGATAATGCACTGTTCCATTCATTGTTTGCATGATCTGGATCTTCTGTTGTCCCATATAAAAGAAGGGACCAATCTTTTAATGAGGCACGACCTATAAATAAAAGATTCTATTTTATAAGAAGAACAAAAAATAGTAAAACTTGCATAATCTGTAAATACACTCTGTGATATTGAAATTGCACCACCAAAAGAATGGCATGGTTTTCAGGTAAATTAGTGGCAGAAAATGCAAATGATTTCATTGTTAGACAAATCAGGAGCAGAGGGTCAGCTTTATAAAGCAAGCCATGCCACCACCTTGATTAAACAATGGATGATTTGAGTGATCCTACAGGAAAACTTTAAGTGATCCCACAGGATGAAGCCCTTAAGAACAGCATCGTGTATGGAATGCCAAGGCATGTACATCAGCCATATGGTCCACACTGTCCATATCTTACAGTGTTTGAGAGTTCCATCATAGGATTCTACGAGGCAGGGTTGTCAAGTTATCATACAGTCGAACCTCGACTTTCGCGGGTTTAACTTTTGCGGATTTGATTATTCGGATTTGATTATTCACGAGTTTGCCATCAATAATTAAATGGGAATTTTTTGCAGTTTTGCAGCCTACTGCAGAAAATTGCAGACAACACGCGTAGACTGAAAAATAGTAAAGAAAGCTAAAACAACGTTTAGTAAGTTATAAATGCATAAGATATATTATTTATAACACATTTTATGCATATTATTTATAAATTATTATATTATTTACTGCTATCTAAATACTGTACATGTATTGCATCGCATATTGTACGTGAACTGTATTCCCTCTGTGTGTGTGTTACCTATATTGTTGATACTGTAATTTTAAATTTGTAAAACATACTGTTGCAGTACAGTGTATTGTTTTATTTTTTTGTGTGTATTAAATATGGTCAAGAGTTTAAGAGTTAAGGTTGGGAGGACCTAGAGATATTCGAGGTTTTTCCACATTTGTGGTGGTCCTGTGCCCCTAACCCCCATGAATATGGAGGGCTGACTGTAATGGAATGTGTTGTCTGCAACCATATGGCAGTTCAACATTCGATGTTGGTAACAGTGGTTGCAAGAAACACAATCTTCAGCATGAAGCTGGTGCATGCCAGAAGACACCACAGGAGGAATGTATGATTTTGCAACAGGCATCCATTGCACTAATGACAACACTAGAAATCACCAATAGAACAATTATGCTAGCTTCGCATCACCCCATAATATGATGAACCATTCCCTAATGATTTGCAGAGGCAGGGTTGTATGCATGTCACTTTCCACTGACCACCAGGCATCATCAATAGCACCTGAAGTGACACCAACCTTGAACAACGTGGGATATGGAATGGTGTAGTGCCATCATTAGCAGTGAATCCCAGCATTGTCTAGAAGCCAATGATGGTCATATAAATATGTGGAAATGATGCAGCCAACACTTCAATTCAGTTGCCACCATCGAAAAATACTGCCCAAGCAGCAAGTGTTATGCATGGTTGGGAGTGCAATAAGTCAGAACAGCCAGTTTCCTATGATGTGTCTCTGAGGCGCTTTGACTGTGCAGCAATATGTCAATGATCCTGGAACTTGTAGCACTCCCTTTCATCATAAGAATGTCTGATGCCATTTCAGCAAAATAACATAGGCCACATACTGCTAACATCACTTAGGAAAGTCTATGACTTATTGACACTCTTCCATGGCCAGCAGGTCCCTGGATTTATTGTCCACTGAACTTGTTTGGGACTTGCTTGGGTGTCATCTAGAGACTCATTCAAACCAATGCACTGTAGCCACAGCTGCAACAGGCATAGTGAGCCATACTTCAAGATGTTGTTTGATGACTGAACAACTCCAGGACACAACATGTAGCTGGTTGTGTTTTAAACCATGGGAGATTTACAATGCACTGATTGCTACCACGTAATTTCTGTATGAAATAAATTTGTACTTTTGCTCTATAACTGCAATTGTCATCTGATTTTAATTACTTCTGGATGGTGCACTTTCAATATTACAGTGTATAGTTCATTAATTCTAATAAAATTTCCTTATAATACAGACAAAAATAAATAACTAAAAAGTCAGAAACAATGTAATAACTTTATACTAAATTGACTAAGAATTTTGGAAAGATATTGTTGAAGATGCACACTCTTTCAACACTTTCTTTTTACTCTCCAACCACTATCTGAATGATAATATAAACATTAAAATATAAACAGCAAAATTATTTTGTGCCCTAGATAAATTTTTTTATTATTAAAATTTGGTTATTTGTAACGATATGAAACAAAATTCTACTGATATAAAAACAGATATTTTCACAACTTTTATGTCACTTTAAAGAAATTCTATAATCTTCAAGTTTCCTTGTAGATAAAATTGTATGATAGAGAAGTGCCAGGACATCAATTTAGAAAGTGTTGGAAGCAAATAAGAATATCTTCTCCAACTACTAATAAATGGTGCAGCAATTCTCAGTGCATAAGGCATCAAAATACACAGCACATGCTCCAGGCTATTAATAGAGATGGATGGAAGCAATGCAAGTGTTTCCTTCCCCAAATGCTGCCATTGTTAATCAAAATTCTGAGCTCCATACTGATTTCTTTTAAGTGTTCATAAACATTGGATGTCAGAAGATAAATAGAGCAATGTATAGTTTATTTCTACATTATATAAGTGATTCTGAAGGAAAGTTTTATTACTACAGAAACTCACAAGTCCTTTCTCTCAGAAATAAATTTTATTGTTTTGAACGAAAATTCTCATTTTCATTTTCTCAACTACTTTTGATTGCTATGTTTATATTATCATTCAGATAATTCAAGATAAGTCAATGATTCAATTCAATATTATGAATATATTTTAAAAAGAAAGAGAACTGTTCAAAAATCAGTTAAACAAAATTATTTAAAAAAAATTAAAAATCTGAAACCAACAGGTACCAGAAGAATATTTTGATTATTATCAGCATTGATGCAAATGGACAAAACAACAACAACATGATTTTCATAATAGTTTCTCCCCATTTGAAAAGTTGCATTTATCTTATCCATTTCCAGCATAGTTTGCTTAATATTTAGAATTTAAAAGATTGAAGGCACTTCCAAAAGATTAAAAGTAGAAACAGTCCATCCAAATAAGAGCTAAATAAAATGCAAGACAACCTTAGTTTTTTAAAATTATATATTATTAGTTCAATTTTCTTAAAAATAGTGGCGATAAAAAATTTCATGGTCATTTTCATAATCAGCATTAAAAAACCCATTTCAAATTAGGTGATTGTAAAATCACCTAATTTGAAAAAAAGAAAAATCAGTGTTGAACTTTATCACACTTGGACAGAAACTAATATATTTTATTTTTATATGCAATGGTAATTTATTTTAAACATGTTTAAAATTAATTAAGATAAAAGAACACTGACTGCCCAGTTATTTTCTTACCTGCATAATGACCATCACTATGGACTTCTAGCTTCCATACCCCATTTGGATTTTCCCCCCAGTTATGGACGGTCATGAAAGGCCAAGCCTGAAACCCAGAACGAGAGTTATCCGAGTGACGTTGAGCCAACAGGGTGGATCTAGATAAACATTTAGAAATCTTATTAATAATCTTCCACTCATTGGACTTTATCAAAATATTAGCAGTTACATAAAAATAAATTGACCACTGATAAACATGGCTTCAAATTATGGTATTAAAAATTATGTTATGTTATTACTCAACTACAGAATTGTCACTCTTACAGATTTTGTTCATAGCTAATCATACTGAACAGATTCTTGTTTATGCAACATTGTTTTTTTTACCTATGATGTCTCTCTCAAGAGTTATTATTACAGTGACATCAATATTTAATGGTTATTACCTTGTCAAACTATTTTTTTTTCTAGACATAGATTTTGTAACCAATTGAAAGTTGGCAGGGATGTGAGACAAATTGATGTTTGCCAGACAGTCCCACAGATTCCATGACATTGGGCATCCCAGTACAAGACAAAGTCACTATTAATGTCTCACATACAGCAACCTCAGCAATTAATGTCTCACATACAGTGGATTAAAAAGTCTTCCTTAAATGAACTGCTACTGGGTTTTGAGTACTTATTTTAAATTACAATGGATGAGGGCAAGACTCTGCAATACTGGTCATTGCTTACTTCATATTAACTCATTCACAACCAGCACTGACCATAGCTGCCTTGAGAGACAAACTGCAACAGATGTGGTGGGCTATGCCTCAGGATGCTATTTGATACCTGTACAACTTCATGCCACAACATGTAGTTGCATGCATTGTGAATCATGGAGGATTTACACAGTATTGCTTTAAATGTTACTTCCATAAATCTTGAGTAATACTCTGCGAGTTCTAAAATATCGTAATTTTACTTTTTTAAAGCTCTTGAAGGATGTGGTGCATATGGAAGTCAATGAATGCAGTTTGATGTGAAACTCCTAGAGTTTCCCCTCAACTTCATAGAGCAATGAAGCTGAAATGAAAAAAGCTTACAGATTGTTTGCTTTACAGTTAAAGTTTTATTTCAAAATTATAAAAAAAATTATTTAAAAAGTTAAATGGGTTGCAGAAGTTTAAAGAAAATTACCCCCAAATTAGCTCTGAGTAATAACTGTTGCAGCAACATGATGTATGGAGGGAGTTCAAAAAGTTCTCAACATGTATCTGAAGATTTGCACTGGTTCCTCCAAAGTTATGAGCTATGATTTGTTTGGAAGCTTGTCTAAACTTAGGAAGGAATGAAGCTCATTACAGTGCTATCCATTTGCAGTAATTAGGCATGTGAAAAAAACTCACCCATCCACCTCCCAGACTTGAACTTGGGATCTCTTAGTTCAATACCAGGAGATCCTGAGTTCGAATCCAGGAGGCAGATGGGTGGGTTTTTTTTTCACATTTGCCTAATTCTTTGTCTAAACTTGTCATTATGTGTTAAAAACAAAGGTCGTATAACCATTTCTCTCTTTGCTGGCGGCACATATAGTTCAATCTGCAAAATCTGTGCATTGTTGCTATAGAGCCTACTAAAGATGGAACAAGATTTTACATTTTTGGAAGGATGAAGCTTTGGAATAACGAGAAACAAATTCATGCCAATTTATCACAAGTATATGGGGATTGTCCCAATTCATATGGCACTGTTGTGGAATGGACATGCAAATTGAGAATAGGATGCCAGAGCTTCAAAAACCTCCCTCATGAAGGAAGTTGAAGGAGATGATTTCGTGAATGAAAGAACCATCACTGTTGTTCACGAGCTCGTTAAGGAAAATCCACACATCATCATTCAGGTAGTAAGTTTAGATTTCAGTGTAGCAACTGGCAGTGTGGAAACTATTATCAATCAACATTTAAAGTTTTGAAAGATCTGTGACAAATGGGTACTCCATAAACTGATAGAACAACAAAATAGGGCTACACTAGACTCATGCAAGGAGATGCTGGTAATGTTTGAATCTAGTGGCCCCAAACAGTTAACAGACATTGTCACAGGTGATAAGACATGGTTTTATTACTATATTCCCAGAAAGATCGACAACTATGTTTGGGTTGCGGAAGATGAACCACTCCTCAAATCCTCTGACAAGACTCTTGCTCAAGGAAGAGGATGTTCACAATTTTTTTCAATTCTCAAGGAGTGGTATACCTTTACCTGAAAAAATAAATGGCCAATACTACACCAACACTGTTTTGCCCAAGATGAATAACAACAGGCATGTCAAGGGTTCTCCTTCTTCATGACAATAAATAAAAAATAAATGCCATTTGTTTCACTATAACTGTTTCGTCTATCAATGTTTTGTAAAATAGTGTATTAGATGGAATAATAGGAAGGCTAAACAACATTTCAGAAGTTTATATGTACTAAATTTTGTACACTAATCGTGAAGATCGGTAAAAAATTACAGATGAGATGATTATTAAACAGTGTAACAGAATATATGAACAAAGTGATTGATTTCATCCTAACTATTAGGACTTCTTCAGATATACAATGATTAGAAATTAACTTATAAAAGTAGGTAAAATTTCAAAGTTCTAAGTCCTGCTTCAAATTGTAGTTGTGCAGAGATGAGATGCACAAGTCATGCAGTATGATATACAAGATCAGCAATCATGCATGAGAGGTGCTGGTGATTGTTGGGGATATAGTTTGGTGATGAAATTTTGCTTAAAACTGTGGTAAAGGCACATTGTTTTGTAGAAAATTTTTAATAGATTTTCCATACTGGATTTAGTTGAGCTTTGTCAGTATTACAACAACAGTTATTCACACTATCTCCAGTTTTCAAACTAATGTTCATAGAAAATCATCATTTATCAACAACTTAATATCTTTTGACTCATCTCACAACAGATCTTCATTTATCTCTACCATATTTTCCGTATTCTATAGAGCCTACAAAATCTGCAGCAACAAGTATTTTTTGAATAAAGAACTTTACGTATTCTCTATGTCAAGACGCAGAATATCCTCAGCAATTTGTAAAGAAAATTCACCTCACCATCAGAAATAAAATCAACAATTTCCTTCTTCAAGACAACACTTCTCAAGGTGTAAAATATACCTCATCCATTTTACATTCCCATCAACAATATTATGAAAAATTATAAAGTACCTACCAAATCTCCAACCCAGAGATGTCTTCACTACATGTGGTGTATATTTAATACCAATCACTTACCCTAAATCAGACTCTTGCACTCCTTCCAAACATCTTAGCTACATAGGGCAACCAAAAGAACTCTTCAAGAAAGAATAAAGGAACATCAATGAAATATCAAATTAATGCAAACTACTACAGCTCTTTCATCTACAGTTATACTTGAAGGAACTATACCTCTTTTCAATGAAGCTTTCATCATTAGCAGTCCATCAACCATCTTTAAGTTATCTTTCACAGAAAATCTACTAATTTTTGTCAACAAAAACTATTGTTGTAATACCGACCAAGCTCAACTAAATTCAGCATGAAAAATTTGTATTACAAAACCTTCCACAAAACATGTCTTTGCCATAGTTGTTAAGCAAAATTTTATCACCAAACTATAACTCCCCAACAATCACCAGCACCTCTGGTGATTGCTGACCTCACATTTCATACTGCATGACTTGTGCATACCATTTCTGCACAACTACAATTTGGAGCAAGATATAGAACTTTGAAATTTTACCTACTTTTATATGTTAATTTCTAATCATTGCATATCAGAAGAAGTCCTAATAGTTAGGATGAAATCAATCACTTTGTTCATATATTCTGTTACACTGTTTAATAATCATCTCATCTGTTAATTTTTATCGATCTTCATGGTTAGTGTACAAAATTTAGTAAGTATAAACTTCTGAAATGTTGTTTAGCCTTCCTATTATTCCATCTACTACACTATTCTATAAGACACGGTATAACATTGATAGATGAAATAATTATAGTGAAACAAACAAAGGAACTATTATATATGTTTGATTGATATTTTTACTGAGATATATTAATATTATATAAATAAATACCCCTTCAAGCAGCTGCTTGGCACAGAGGTCTGACAGGAGCTTGCCAGTTTATACATCATAGTAGAAAGTCTGTGAGCCTTACCCAAGGCTTGAACCCACGTCCCTTTGATCAGTAGCCAAGTGTACTAACCACTCAACCATGCGAGTGCTAAAAAAACTCAGCAAGTTACAGCCTATCTGAAGCAGGAAAATATCAAACAGCTACCCCATCCTGCATATCCACCAGAATTTGCACCATGTGATTTTTTTTTTTTTCCAAAAATTAAAAAGGAACGTGTTGGGAAGCCTTTTTCAAGGTTGCAAGACTTTGCAAAATGTGTGCATTCATAGTTGAGAGTATTCTCCTACAGGAATACCCCCAATTATTCCAAAATTGGCATAGACATCTGCAACTTTGCATAGATGCTGGAGGGGAGTACTTTGAAGGATAGTAAAAGTTTTGTTGAAATAAGTGCAATGGTTTTTGTTCTGCAGATGCATGTCAAGAACGTTTTGAATGTCCCTTGTATTGTGCAAGTATAAATGTGCAATATAAATTGGATTTGCTCTAAAAAAAATTGTTAATCAAATATTTTGGTCAAAAATAATATCTATTTTTTTAGTATATACTCCCTAAAACCTCTATATCCCATTAACATCACTCAGGTAACTTCGTTGTACCCCTTTCAGAGAAAGTTTGTGATTGTTCATCCAGCAATTGTAGCACAATAAGTTTACTTTGCCATCAGCTCCAAATCTTTAACCTTCTAGGGCTTCTTTGAGAAGACCACAAAAAAAAATTAAAATAGCTTGGCACTAGACCAGGACTATAGGCAGAATGTGTAGTCCTTCCCATTGCATTTTATTTAATGTTCTTGTTGTCACATTAGAGGTGTGAAGATGTGCCTTGCATTGGGGGAGACAGACACTTCTGATTGATTGATCCAATCTTTTTGAAGGCAAAGACTGGTCACTCAGGATTGAAAAAAGTTGTGAATAATAAGCTGCATTGATGGTTCATCTGGTCAAAATTTTAGCAGGTTTATGTTTTCACTGGTTAGAAATTTTACAATAATGTATTGGTATCCAAAGGAGCACTTGTCCACTCATTGCAATTACTACAGACAAAATGTGGGTAAATATGTAGTGACAGGTTATAATAGGAACAGATACACCATTTCTACTACAAATAAAGTGATTTTGTTTTACACACGAAGTCTGAGCTAAATAAAATAAATATAGTTTCTATTTGAACCTCTCTCATACTATCAAATTCATTTTGTAAATTTTCAAGATTAAGGTAAAAAAAATTTTAAATGGGAAGTAATGAAATTCTTTGGAAATCTTGGAAAAAATTTGGAATTTTTGGAAAGTGATAGAAGAGCAAAATTATTATATTCCAGCTCAGAAAACAAATTCCTTAGATATTGAAGCAAGAGCAAAATGTTTTAAATAAGTATTCAATGTAATCACAAAATCCATGCTAAAGAAGGCAAAAGTACATTTATTTGATATTACTAATAATATACACTTAAAATATCAGAAGGATTTCTGTTGTGTACATAAATGTTGGTGTCATAGCTGAAATACTATGCAGTTTTCAAATTTACAGTGTTGTAACTCCCATCCTCCCCAACAAAGGGAAAGAAATATCCCTTTTTAACTCTTTCAAGGTCCCGGTCAAACATAGATGTTGACAGAATCTGAAATGAGAGACTGATGTCAAACATAGAAATGAGAGACTGAAGTCAAACATCTTTTGTACAACAAAATTAAAACTTTTTTTTAAATAGAAATTGCCATTTGAAAATTTTCTTACATATATATGTTTTAAAAATGCATAATTCAAGCTTGAAAAATAATATTTTCTTTTTTCATTTGATACGTATTTTATTAAATTACAATATAAATAATTTGTTAAAGCCATTTGATTGCCATTTCTCAGAAGTGTTATATGGTATTGCAGATTTGTTGTTAATACAGTGGACCTTCATTATAGCGCTGCTCGCTATACCGTGCACTCGGTTATAGCGCGGGCGATATTCGTGATAAGTTCAAACATGTTTATACAGGTCCGTGCAGCATTAGTGAGTATTGCATGTTATTGTTACTGCGTATTGAGTAATTGTGTATGCATTGAGTTCCTGCATGTATTTTGAATAGTGTTTAATTATTGTATGCATGATGAGTAAAAGAAAAGCTTACAGTGTGAAATTTATTGTGTCGCCACCGCGCCGCTCGGTATAACGCGGTTCACCTTATAACGCGGGTGTTGTTTCCCTCCCGACATGCGCGTTATATCGGGGGTCCACTGTATTACTCCATATTGAAGCAACCACCTGTTTTAAATTCAAAAGTTTGATTTGAACTAATATTAACAAATTTTTCCTTAAAATTTTGAAAATTTCATGAAAATTAACAAAAAAATGCTATTTTTAAAAACATAAGATTTTTGAAGTAATTGCAAACTATGTACCTCTGTCCCCCCCCCCCCCTACTCCTTTATTCTATTTTCTGATTTAAACCAATTTCAGTATTCCTAGAATTATATTTATCATTTATCCCAGCATTTTATGCATCTTTCCCACTCTTCAGATCGAAATTATAACTAAAAGAGATGCATTACCCAGAAGAATCCAGAACTTGTTAGTGCTAGGAGCTAACTGTGAAACTACCAGTAGCATCACTGGAGATAAGTGAGCCAGGTGCTGTGACCTTGTTAATTGCTTGCATGTGTGGCTACAAAGTGGATTGTTTACAACACAGATGGACAATAACAATAACTTCACACTTTGGATAAATTTACCATACATCTAGTTAGTATTTATACTTTTATATTTAAATCTTCATTTTTAATTTCTGTACATTTATTTCTGTAAATTACTGATCTTTCAGTCAATCGATTACTATCATTTTATTTTTACAGTTATGCTAAGTCAGATGGCCAGCTTACAACTTGTTGCTGTGGATATTTGATATAACATCACATTAGGCTATATGTTAAGTTTAGTTTTGTTATTTTTTCATTTTCCAGTAAAAAAAACTTTGATCTTGTATTATTTCTTGAAAACGAATGAAGTCTTGGAAAAAAAGACTTCCTTGGCACAGATATCAGTCCTCCTGCCTGTTTCAAGAAGTGTGTATATAGAGTTTAACTTTGTATTTTACAATTATTTCTTTTAAAAATGCTTAATATTTTTATGTAAATATTTATTGCTTATTACAAATCTAAATGAGATTTTGAAAAAAAATAAAATTTTGTAATGCCATGTCCCAAAATAAGTCTGTTTTGTTATTATTTATGTGCTTACAATGTAAATCATGGTCACAGTGTTTTATCCTGATGTTTTTTTATTTGTAGCATATAGGACAAAGAAGAATCATAAAAACTATTCCTAGTCTCTCACATTAAGGACATGCACTTCTAAATTATTATTGATCATTACCTCAGTTACAGCTAACAACAAAGTTTGTCTGCTGGAGTAGTAGCTAGCTCTCTAATCACTATGCCAGTTAAAGCCTTTAAATTCACATTTTTTGGTTAAGTAGGGGACTGTCCTGGTGGCAGAAGGTTAGTGTATTTGGTTACTGAATTCACATTTTTTGGTTAAATATGGGACTGTCCTGGTGGCAGAAGGTTAGTGTATTTGGTTACTGATCGAAGGGATCAGAGTTCGAGAACTCTGGATAAGGCATGGATGTTTTCTTTCTTGTGTTGTCCTTCTGCTGAGATGTTGCCTTCCTCACAGACTTTCTCTTAAGCATATTATATTGATAGGCTCCAGCTAGACATCTATAGCAAGCAGGTACTTGAGGGGTAATTTTTTTTTTGTATAAAGTTTTTTAAACTATTTTTTCCCATAATTTTGAAATAAGACTTTTCTGTAGCTGTAAAGCAAACAATCTGTATTTTCCCCCCCAGCTTCACTGCTCTGTGAAATTGAAATGCCTGCATTGGAGTTTAACACCAAAGTACATGCATGTGCTTCCAGGTGCACCACACTCTTAGTTAGAAATCTTAGTTTCAAAAACATAAATTTGCATTTCTAACTTAAAATCTTAGTCATAATTTATGGAAATAACATTAAAACAATATCTTAATTATAAACTATTAATAATCAAACTATAAATTAATCCAAAGGTAGAATGGAGTTTTCAAGAGTATTTCAGCATTTTCATTCTGCTATTTTCAATTAGCTTAAGTTAACATAGCATAAGGCTTATGAGCTTTTGAATTATGTTTATTTTGTGTAGTAAAATATTTTTGCTCAGTTTAATATGCATTGTTGAAATAAGATATTTTTGCTGTATAACAATATGTTAAAATTTCTACTTTTCCTCATTTGTAATATTTTTTTGAAAAGTTACAATTGTCTCCGAGATTACATAATCTAGAAAAGCAGCAAATGATGTTAGACAACAGCACTGAAAAGACAGTTTGAAAACACTTTCTTTCCACTTCTAATTGATTGAATCTAAACCAATAACTTAGAAAAGCCATTAAAAAGACAGAAATGGAAAAAACTGAATAAAGCTTACTTTGTTCCTGATGGAGATGTGAGGTAAATCTGTATATCACCTCTCCGTGTAGCAGACAGAGAAATTTTAGCTTGAACATGCTCTAGAAAATGGACATTTTCACAATGAACCTCCAATGACAACTCCACTTTGCTTTTTTGTTGAATTTGTCTATTGGAAAGAAAGATGTACATTATTAAACATAACATGAAAAATTGTAAATTTTCTTTACTTTGAAATAGTTTTGTACTACATTTAACTTTTTTTTTTGTTCCTACATGTTGAGTCATGAAAAGTTTCAATCAGTGAGTCACTCAGTTTGTTAAATGAAATTTCTGACCTTTTATGAATATTTTTTGATTTCTTTACATAAATAACTAGGTCTGTTCTGGATAAGATATGAATATTTCTTTTCTGTGTTATCTTTCTGCTGAAGTCTTGCTTTCCTCATAGATCTCCTCTATGATGCATTAAACTAATAGGCTCTTGCCAGGCCTCTGTGGCAAGTGACTACATTAGGAGTAAGTTTATTTTTATAATACAGTCGAACTTGTATTAATTATAACACTATATATATGTATATTTGTATAGTGTGGCCGAGTGGTTAGCACGCTTGGCTACTGATCTAAGGGACCTGGGTTCGAGCCCCGGAATTAGGCATGGATGTGTGTGTCGTTTTTCTGCTGAGGTCCTGCCATCCTCTCAGATCTCCTACTGTGGCATATAAACTGACAGGCTCCTGTCAGACCTCTGTGGCAAGCAGCTGCTTGAGGGGGTATTTATTTTTATTTTTTTATAATGAGCACCAGGGAACCAAAAGAATTTCATTATAACCATTACTCACTATATAGTGATGAGTTAAATATACCTCCTATTTTTAATTCTTAATATATTGATAAAAAGCTAGATTCAAAAAACAAAAGAAATATTAGAGAGAAAAAAAATAATATAATTACATACCTACATATTATTTTTATTAATATGCTTGTATGAACTACAATCACTTAATATTAAAGACAATTCATTTGTCTGTAATTAAAAACAATACTAATTAATAATAAACAGGATTTCAATTAGTCTTTTATTTATGAATCTTATGTTTGTTTTAAAGATTTTACTTTGATATTTCTCATATTTCCCCTTAAAACACTCAACATGTTAAAAGTCTCATTATTTGCCTCAGTTCCTTCAAAAAAATTGGCTAATGTGCAATGTTTCATTGATGTTTGTAAGCTCGCACTTTCTACATTTTTTGGTTATGTTGTTTTCCAGTGCCAATATCTAAACATCTTTATTCTTCACAAATGTCAATACTATTGAAGATGACAAACTTTTTACACATTTCAACATTTTTTGCACCACCTTCTAACTCACAAATAATTTTGACTTTTTTGCGACTCGAGAGACACTTTCTTTTGTTAGTAGGCACGTTTCCGATGGAAGGATTCGTTTCTAACTGATTTTACAGTCGTGGCGATGTCTCAGTAAAGTGGGGGAGCAGGGCCAGAGGCTAGACACTGGAGAGGTAGGTCGAGTGGGATGGTCCGTAAAGACAAGGTTAGGGCATAAATTGGCCCATAATCCAATGCGAGGGTCATAAAATCTAAGTCACCCATTTCATTTTTGCCTATTCCAAGAACTGGGTACTATTTCTGACTATCTAAGCAATTAAAAATGTTTACATGTTTCCATAGTTACCAAAATTGTATGGTATATCCAGGTAGTATACTCCGTTATAAAAGTGAGCAACTGTATGGCAATTTGCGTAAATTAAAATCATTATGGCTTTTTGCTCATGTCAGCCGTGATCTCATTATTTCTGTGCTCGTTATAATGAAGTTTGACTGTATTTAAAAAGTTATAACATATTTTTACATAAAATTCTTATAACAAAATACTTGTTTATTCTTTCATTGTATGCTATCACTGCCAGATGAAGCCTCACATGAGAGAAGCAAAACACATTGCCTTCCACATTTTGTAATGGTTTTACCTTTTAATTTGTTTAAATGTTTGATAAGTTTGATTAATTTAAAGAATTTTAATGGTTAACTGTGAATGGAGGGGCTTAAATTAAGCCATTAGAGCATGCTGCTAAAGCATAGTACAACTGCACCAGAAGATGGAAGATACTTTCAGGAGCAACCACTGCAATTCCACATTACAGTGCAAGAACAACTGCAACAAAATGGATTGGTTTTCCTATGTGATACTAGTAACAAGATCTTAATAATGCAAGTGTCAAGCCATCAGGTGAGCCAGCCAATAATAGTGACTTTGCAAGTGGTATGGCCTGTTCCTAATGTAATCTTAGGTTATAAGAACTTAAAATGGTAAAACATCGCCATTAAAGTGGTGTACTATCCTAAAACCTTCATATATTCCTATAAAGTAATATAAAATATAAAACCTTCGTATATTCCTATAAAGTAATATAAAATATAAAACCTTCATATATTCCTATAAAGTAATATAAAATACAAAACCTTCATATATTCCTATAATGTAAAATATAAAACCTTCATATATTTCTCTAAAGTAATGTATATAAGTAATGTAAAAGAACTGTGGGTATATCTAGTCTGTAAGTTTCTATAGTTGCCAATGTGGCAAGAGATATATAATAATTTTAGTTACTTTGTGGTATAACTTGTTCTTACTATCAAAGTATGGAAAATGTAAAAATGGCATACATCAGCATTAATGTGGTGTACTATCTTAAAATGTCCAGCTATTACTCAGGATCATTTGTATTGTAGAGGAATATTTAAACTCACTTTGAGTTTTAATAGTTGCCATTATGGCAAAGGATAGTTAATAACAGAATGCTTTAGTTGCATGCCCATAGGCAAAGATCTTATTTGACAGCATAATCGTGGTGAATTAAACCGATTTAACCAATTGCTGTGTTTGAACCTTTATTGAATATTTACATTATACTTCACCAACTCTTTACCATTTTATATCATATAACAGTGCAAAGGAGTCGTATTTATTTATTTGCTAAATACGTATGCTAACTTGCTAAATGTTTCAGCTTCTATGGCTTTTTAAGTAGTGAATGTATTATTGTTAGAAATTGAGAATATCAGAAATTGAAATTATTTGCAATCACATTTTTTCACAAAATGCTCATTTAAGAAGTTACTGAGTTCAGTATCTGAGTTACTATTTACATAACATGAAACTGTGCCTAATAAGGTAGCCACTGAATTTACATAGTTATTTAGACAGCAAAATATTTTATAGTTTTGACTTGATCAATTTGTGGACATTTACATACTTGAAATTTGCTTTCATATTTATGGTGTTAAATATTTAAAAGTTATGAAATCATCATTTCTTAATGTAAAAAAGTTTCCATTTGAATTCAATGAAATGACATGAATAACATTTTATTGAAAATGCAAAAGAGTTTTAAAGATACAAATGTTTGTTATTTAAATGTTTTTAATTTTTTACTTGCATCATTTATTTCTGACATGTCTGTAAAAGTATGAAAATCTATGTAAAGATATCTGAAATTTACTTTAGGATAACTAATTTAAATAATAAAATTGTGACCACTTGTCTTTAATGCCTCATTTTTCTGAAAAATTAGAGATGCTGAGAATTACATTAAAACAAAGAAAAAACAAAGAAACAATGCAGACAAGAAAAAAGTATAGTTACCCTAATAGGCATTTTTTCACACCTATGAGGGCTATTTTTGCACCATGGACTAAATGGCCAGGTCACAAGGACCCCGAAGGCTCGGAGAAGTTGGGGAGGGACCCACTGGAACAGTTGTTGGGGGACAGATGGTAGTCTCCCGTAAAGTCATCCAGTGTGTCCTTTAATATGCATAGGGTATAGCTCTCCCACACACGGGGCCACATCTTTATGTCCCATCTGACAAAGGGCGGCCTTTCCAAGTCAATTAGTGTCCCCTACTGACAGTGGGCAGGGCAGGTGGTTTTGTGAGATAAATCTCAACGCTGACCCAGCTGGGACTCAAACCTGGGAACTTCAGATTACGAGCCTGGTGCGCTACTGACTGAGCCACCCCCCACTCCATATAGAGGGTGCATAGCTTCAAAAATCAGAAATATTGCTTGAAAAATATTTGAAGTTTTATATTAATATAAATGTTTATTTACCCAATTTTTATTAATTTTAAAGTTGTACTTATGAGTAAAAACAGTTACCATTTGGCATTAAGCTGAATTAACATGATAAATTTTTAAAATTATCTCTTGACACCCCTATATTAAATAAACATTTTCTTACTTATCCATATGTTGAGCCCTAACTTCACACATCTTTTGGGGAGGTGCCGTAGTCCAAGAACGGGCTAAACTAACCATGGCAGCAGCATCCATCATTCCATAACCAAATGAATGACTCACTGGAAAACACACAACATTTAATATTTTTAATTATTTAAAATCATACTAATGAATATGCATCAGTTTAAAAAAAATTGTAAACATTTGTTTAAGTTTAATATTTCCTAATTCTAAAACAATTAGATTAACTTTTATCATTATCTATTTCCTAATTATTATACTTATTAATATTCAATAAATTTTCAAAATGTCCCTTTAAACTAAATTCATACCTCAAACCCAGATTTCTTTTATCAACAAAGTAATCTGTTAATAAAATTCAATCTCGTCAGATGGTCTTCTGTTTTTTTATGTGCAAATATTGAGTAATACAATCACAGAGTGAAATCTATATGGCAGGTTTATGCTATTATCAACTTATCAAGTACAAAAATGAGGGAATTTAAGGCAATTAAAAGCATCACTCAATGCATACATTGATGGTACAACAATGCCCAACCAACAATTGACAGAAAATAAATGTATTTTAACTTGTTGAAATTATATTGACCAAAACTATCAATGATCAAGCATAATCAAAAAAGCCTGAAAAGCAGTGTCAACATAGCATGGATTTTAGACATTGGCTCTAATGTACTGAAAGTATTATTTGAAAATTTTTAAATATAATAAAAATATCCTTACATATTATGTAATTCATCCATATTTTTAATATAATAAAAATATGAATGGCAAATATGGGATGAGAATTAAGGAGGGTTAAGTTTGCCATTTTCAAACATTAGTGCCCTCTAATGGTGTAATTCAAACCAGTGAATGGTACTACTCTATTACTACCTATCAAACCCAAAAAAGAACTTTTCATTCAGCTCTTAAAACAAAAAAGTTGAATTTTTCCACCTCCTCTGATAGCAAGAAGAAAATTGTTGTTGCTAGTGTAAACAGAATTGTCAACTGAGCATTTTTAAACTAGATATAGCTTTTTTAGATTCTATTGTCTAGCTTGGTAAATTTTAAATTTGCTTATAGCTTGAAATTTTGTTTCTTTTTAAATAAAAAAACCTTTTTTTTTTGTTTCATTTTATTTTTGAGCCCATTTTCATAATGTTCAAAAATTTGCTTAAATTTAATTTCTAACTCCATTTCAATAACCACTATCCATCTCCATCTCTTATAGATATTGGTTCTAGTGAAATCCTTCCTGCAATACTACCCCCCATACCCAGGCATTGAAGAGTTATAAGGTGATTGAATGAGAAGGGAAAAATCAAGTTTAGCCATACTTTAATAAAGCATGCATCCATAACTTAAGTTACTGCTTTGTCATGGTTGACAATCACTCTTTGCAATAAATTTACATTGACTTGATCTATGTTGTTTAGGTTATTGTTTTAGAAGAGTGTATTTGCATCATGTGAAGTGGATAAACCTGATAATGGCAAAATGAACTAAGACTGCTAGTACAATCAGTTATGGAATGAAATCAATTTTACCACAGTGCCTCAAATTTAAATCCATTTGTACAAAGTGCTAGCTTAATTCTAACTCTCCTTGTGTTTCCATAGAGTAATGCTGAAGTGAAATAGATCTTTATCAAAATGTTCCCACTTCAGGGAGATTTATTTTACTTGAACTTATAGGAACTCACCATTTCTTCCAACACCATTGGTTTTCCAGTCTCTGGCAAAAAGATTAGCTGGTTTGGCAGTCCTTACTACAATATGCTGCATATCTCTCCAAGTTAATTGCTTACTGAAAGCAAAAATGTTGTTAGTGTTAGTCAAAAATTTTCATGATTGTAAATTCACATTTATAAAATTTAGAATTGATCCAAATAAATCAGTTATTATTAATATTTTAACAAGCTTTATTAAATTTTAACATAAAAAATGCATCTGTTCAAGTTCTGATAAGATTCAAAATTACACTAGTCAGCCATGATGATTGATAAAATACTGATGTAAGAAAAGATATGAAATAGATTATGTTGCACATCCAAATGAAGCTTTTTCTATCACTTCCCTCTCTCTCAGTGAGTGCAAGACTTTTGTCTCACAGCTGATGAGCCAGTATTGGCTTCCCAGTGGCAGAGGACTCCAGTTGTTCCTCTTTTAGTACCTGGTAAACCCTTCTCTCACTAATCATAACCTTGGAGACCTCTGCAGATCTGAGAAGACCCTCCTCCATCATCTCAGAGTTGGTGCCTTCTACAACAACTCTACACTTCACACTCTCGGTAGAGCCTACAGTTCTAACTGTGCCACATGCAACACACCTGAGTGTGTATCTCATGTACTGCTGAACTTCTTCCACTACAATGCTGAAAGAGAAGCTTTGTTTTGGGAGCTTCACACTATCATAACCACGGATTATTCCATTACCTACCTTCTTGATACCCACCAGAACAAGAAGCTATAGCAAATGTGCATGGCTACTTACTGATTTCTTAAAGCCTAAAGACCTAAAAAAAGTGGGAGGGGGGGAGTGACGAAGGATGCAGTGGCCAGACAATGTCAAACAAGACCATAATGGAATTGACCTGTAGCAGTGGCTAAAGCAACAGCTGTAGCTCAAGAAAGATGTGTTAGGACTGAATTAGACAGTAGAGTGAGTGAGTGAGTCAAGTGACCATTCAAGTATGCATGTATACAGACCTGGATCTAGAAAAATAAGGGTGTGTGGAGAGGGAGAGGCAAAGATCAAGCTGAAATGATATCATTCTGGTATGAAAAGTTTCCCTTCATTTCAGTGGTCTCGAAAAACTTCTTGAAAATTACATGCAATATATTTTTTTTTATCCTCTGTTTACTAGCATTCTCAAGGGCTTTACCCCCCCCCCCCCCCCCTTCAGATTTAGTCCTGCATGTACAAAAGTTGTTACCTTAGCAACAATTTTTTTTAATGATTTTAACCATTTTAAAGTCAGTTGAATCTTTGGTTTAACATTTTAAAACTATATTCAGCAAAAATTAAAAACCTGTCAAACTTTTGAATGAAGTTTTCTTAGTCATGAACTTCTCAGCTTCAAATTACCATTGGTTAAGTCTTCTTGTTCCTACTGCAGTATAATGCTAGTTCAAGAGTGCAGTTAGAGTCTCAACAAATCACAATAAGCAATGTGTTTAACAAACTGTCTACATTTTTTAAATGCTAAATTTGCCTAATCCTGATGTTTAACCAGCCCAATATAAGATGTCATTAACATCATGATGATTTCAATCAACTACCTGGGTTTATGACTGCTCCTTGCACTTGCTACTTTGAAAATATAACAATTCAGCAAATGAATTTTAGAACATCCCAGAAAAATGGATGAAAGCTTCCTTTTATTTGTTATAATGAATAGTGCTATCTTCAACATTTGATATTAAATGTACACTGCCCTACTAAAGTATTAGAATTTCCATGTTATGTCAATGGGAACCTAACTTCAAACCTCTATAACTTCTAAAATATACTTTTAATGGAAGAACATAACTGAAGACAAATTAAAGATCATAATCAAATCCATTTAAATCTTGATTTTCAACAATATTTGTTTAGTATTTAAAGGATTATAAAAGTTAGAATATTTCACAACAGTAATATATCATGAATGTACCTCAGAAATTAAAACTTAAATAATAAGCATTGTTTTGAATCATTTAATAAAATTAATATACAATTTAGTAGTGTGCATAATGATTATTTCTATATTAGACAATTATTTTTATAAAACGAGATAATTTATTGTTAAATATTCCAGTTTCCATAACTCATTAAATACCGAACGAATATTGTTTCAAACCATTTAATAAACTATACATTTCAGTAATGTTGTTTTGAACTATTTAAAAAATTAATACATTTTAGTATGCATAATGATTATTTCAATATTAGATTATTATTTTTTATAAAACAAGATATTGTTAAATATTCCAGGTTCCATAACTCATTAAATACTGAACAAATTCTTTTGCACTGTTGAAAAATCAAGATTTAAATAGATTTTTGTTATCTTAATTTATCTGCAGTTACATTTTCCCATTAAATGTGTATTTTAGAAGCTATAGAGCTTCAAAGTTAGATTCCCATTGACATAATATGGAAATTCTCTGATATTTTGGTGCAGTGGTATATAATCTAATCAATAAAATGATATGTTAAAATCTTTCAAATACTAGTTGATCCTTATTTAAATTCTTTTACATTTGATTAAATACTGAAGACCTAGTAAAGGACTTAGTAGTACCTAATATTAGAAAATTTCATCATCCAGTGTATGCATAAAGTTCATGCCAATGGCAGACTGTTAAAATTGTGATGACTACAGTCTCATCTCAACATGGACTTGTTTTCTCTCTGACAAGGGGTCATGTCTGTTCCTAAGTGACATGAGCTTAAGAACTTTATCACAGTTGTTCTTTTCTGTGTATATCAATATGTTCACAACCAAATTTTTTCCTAGTAGACAAATGTTTCTAAGAATTCACAACATTGTTCCTATTATTGAAAATATTTTCGTGATTTGTGAAGCTTCTTGACACAACCCAATGATAATCTGATAAGATTTTGTATTTAGACATCCTAACAAATTGTTAGCTCAATACAAATGAAAATGACTGAAGAGCTATTAGCTGTAACATTTATGCCAATAGAGTATTTAGACAGAATTCAACCTATTAATTTCAGTTTACAACTAGAAGTTCTCAATTTGCATAGCTAATGTGCTCCTGTCAATTACCATGTAAATCAAATTTGCACAAAATGAGAATAATTTTCCCATATAAAATAACTGAAATGTCCTAGTTCAAGGGAGTATGTTCCTATATTAGCCTACTCAACATATTCCTACTCAGCTTCACAAATAAGTGCATATAATATTTTAAAAATATATATTGTACAAGTGAATTAAAGAAATGCATTAAAATAAACTGAATTATAAATAATTCAGATTTGATTGCCATCCTCTAAAATTTTCTTACCAGTGTTAACTGGATTCCCAGATACTTAGGTGTAGGCACTTCTTGAGTAATCCCAAGGTTTTGCATTCAGATGTACACAAGTCCAAATAAAAAACTACTTTGGATTAAAAAGAAAAGGTTGTTATTAAGATATTAAAAATGAAATTAAACCTAAGGAAATTTCAATTGCTTCTTGGTGTGATATTTTTGGCTGTCAATAAGAGCTATTCAAATTAGGGACTCAGAATTTTACTATGCAAAGCAGAGCAGTACTGCACAAATTGTGACTTCTGGCAACCTACAGCTGATTCAGGGCGAAGTGACTTACAAAACAAAATGCCCACACTAGAGATGCACAACTGGCAATGAATTTTGAGCCTCTTGTACTTTTTCTACAAAGTGGGTGTTTTATCAATAGAGCTTCAAGATTTTTCTGGTTACATTTTGAGGGTTCATTTCAAATTGCGTAAATGTAAATTTTTGGACTGTGCAAACTGAGAACATGTCTAAATTAATAAATCATGCAAATCCAAATTTGTGTAAATCAAAACTGTGCAAATCAAGAACTATATGTAAACTGATCACTTGAAAATTGACATTTAATTGGCTAAAACAAAGCAGTAAAAAAAAAATCCACGCACCAATTAGTCTTGTTGTGAATTATTTTAATTTATGATTACAAAGCTGTTGGCAAATTTAACATCTGAAAAATTTTCTATGGGATATTTAAAGTATTGTTTAGAGGAACTTAATAATCTAAATCTAGAAATTCATAATTTAAGAAAAATCATATTTGCTACAAATTTTTGTAACGATATTTAACAATTCATTCTCTGCATAAATGCCTTACCTACACATTTAATAAAGTAAAATAAAACATTCTTTTATATTTTATACATTGTAATACTTATGCAGCCACTTTTTGTGCAATAAAATGTACCACAGAAATATATAACTTTGACATACTTTACTTCAAGAGCAAGAGCACATATCCCAGCAGCTAGGGGTGCTGAAGCAGAAGTACCAGTATGAGTAGTTGTACATCCATGATGCAAATCAGTAGTAATCTGTAAAATATTTAAAACAAACTCTTTATAATGCTTACGAGATTAAAATGATTAGGTCGTGGATTAGAAAGCTACATAGTTTAATTTGGATAACATTATCTTGTGTTGAGTAAGATAATATTAAATTCAATACAGTACACTAAACACAATAGTAAAGATTGTAAATAATTGTAGTACAGTACAACACTTCCTTATTTGGAGAAAATAGTCCCTGAAGCCTTATAGACCAATATATTTATGAACACAACAAGGAACCTTTTGTACACTCTTGATCTTATAAAGTTAGTCACAAAAATATGATCTAATGACAATTTTAATATTGTAATGTACATTTCATGAGTAATGATGCAATAAAACACGTAATTATTTCTAGATGCATACTACAACACAGAGGAGAAAGTAAACAAAATTTAAGTTGGAAAGAAAGGAAACATCCTAGAGCAAAGAGAAAACTGTAGGTATGAGTATAATTTTATTGCCTAACTACTGCACAATGCAATACAGCTAGTAGAAATCAATAACAAAGAAAAGCTTCAGTAAAACAATATCAAAACTATAGTTGGGGATTAGTACATCTTACTTGCACAGATATTTAAAGCAGAACAAGACACTTAGAATGCTTATTTCTATCTCTTTGAACTAAAGAGCTATTAGGGAATTCTCCTCTCCACCGTCCTACACATAAACTGTATGTGCACGAATCATTATATATGTTTGTACATGGTCTTTTCTACCAAAATTTCTACTGACAGTTATATATATATATTGTTAAAGTTCATAATCTGTAAATATGTCATCAATTTCAATTATATCAAAAACTTGACTTTTTATTCTTGTTTTAACCTTTCCAGTGTCCAGCCTGAAAAACAGGTTTCTATCCAGGGGTCAAGCTATTTTCTGCCTATGCTCAGCCAAAAATAATTTTTACTTTAGAACTTTTTTACCAAATAACTACTGAAAGGAATTATGGCATGTTGTATGCCAAATTAATCAGCATTTCATTCTGGATTTTCTGAAATTATAATATTTAACAAAAAACACGATGCTTCATTTTAATAGGACTTTTTTAGAGTCGTGTAGTAAAAAAATGCATCTGGCAACACAAATAAAAATTTATTTAAAAAAACCTAATAGACAGAAATGATTACAAAGCACATGAATAGAATGACTATATATTTCTGAATAACAAAAAAATTACTTTTTTGGTTTTGCAAATTTTATTTTTTTTTTTTTGACCAAGAGCTACATACATTTCCATCTCTTTCACAAAAAGCTCTTCCTTGAAAAAATTTAATTTAAAATATTTTTCTTGTTGTATAATTTTTTCCTCAGTACCATACTTTGAGAAAATTCCAAGCTTTTAGCCAACTGTGCTGAATCAGATAAACAAGTGAACTTTAGAGTTTTAAAAAAAAATAACCAATCAATGGAAATAGGTCATATTATACACCAAATTAAATAGAATTTAATCACAAATTTTATGTGAATAAATAATATAAAAAAATTTACAAGCATGTTGATTTTAATAAGCCTTTTTCAATGTGATATGGTAAAAAAAAAGATCACACTATACAATTAAGGCTCTATTTTGGAAAACCTGCTGAATAAAAATAATAGTTAAATTATATATTTATCGAAAGGAAATTTCCTCCCGAATAATATCATATTCAACCTGAAATATGTTTTTCATTTCTTTTCATGATTCTTTTCAGTATCATACATTTTAAACACGGCCAGTGTTATACACCATGACTTGGCCTTCTCACATTTACAGGATTTTCTGAAATGGTTATGAAATAGGAAAAACAATTTCTTGGCTGCTTTTTTTACTAAACATTATGAATTTTTTTCTTTGGGTGTTGAAGTTTGACGTCTTTGCTAAGTCTTTGCATTTTATTGGTGTGCACCAAGGACCAGCCTTGCCGAAATTGCCCTCCCAAATGATGGCTGATTTCTGTAGCAAGTAAGTCTATTTGCTTCCGTATCCAAGACATTCGTTTTCAGAAAATGGTACAAGCTCAAAGTTTTTTTATTAAAAAAAACAAGAAATAATAACAAAAATTACATATAACCTAATGGGATGTTAAATAAAATATCCGCAACAACTTTTAAGTCAGCCTCTGATCTAACATAACTCTGAAAGATCGATAAATCAGCTGATTGAAGATTGCTAAGTAATGGAAGTAAATATACAGAAATGAATTTGCTTTCATATCCAAGACCTCATTTATTTTCAGAAAATGATACTGTATCAAAGTTTTACTGGAAAAGTAATAAATAATGAAATAAAAATTAACATATAGCCTGATGTAATGTTAAAATATCCACAGCCACAAGTTGTAGGCTGGCCATACGATATAACATAACTATGAAAGAATCAATACTTATCAATCGGCCAAAAGATTGCTAATTTCCGAAAATAAATCTACTGAAATGAAAACTAACTAAGATTTAAATATAAAAAAAACACTAACTTGACAAAGGGTATCTAATATGCTGGACCAAAACTGAAAAAAAAAACAAAGGAAATAAAACACACAGTACACTGAACAATGGAGATATCACATGTCAGCCAGCTGCATATTGTTTAGCTCAGCGAAGCCTAACTAATTAAATGTAGGTGCAACCAGAACTTCTAAGAAGGATGTGTTTACTTCCAGTTTTGATTTGAAGGTGGGAAAGATGCATAGAATGCTGGGAAAAATGATAAAAATAACTTGGGAATACTGAAATACGTTTATGACAGAAAAGAGTGTGAAATGGAAAAAAAAATGTGGTATGTATTTTGTAATTACTTCCAAAACCTACCTTTTTTTTTAAATAGTAGGTTTTCTTCTGTTAATTTTTAGGATATTTTCGAAAATTTAAGGAAAAATTTGTTGATAATAGCTCAAATCAAACTTGTGAGCTTAAATCAGAAGGTTGTTTCAGCAAATAGGAATGTTAACAAGCAAATCAGCAATACTGTTTAGTGCTTCTAAAAAACGGCAATCAGATGGCTTTATAAAATTATTTATATTGTAGTTTAGTAAAATATGCATCAAATTAAAAAACAAAATATTATTTTTGAAGCCTGAATTATATATTTTTATAAGATATATATATAATTATTACAACAGCAATTTTTATTTTTTTTTTTTTAAATCAATATATTTTTGTTGTACTAAATGCGTATACATACATCATTGGCCCCTCAATTCAGAATCTCCGTATGTATACAGACAGGTTGAACACTGGAAGGGTTAAAACTTCACAATAAAAAAACTTTTGTAACAATGAAAGCTTCAGTACTGGAAATTAGTCATTGCCATGGTATAACTGGATTCCTTCAAGTTTTTTGGAATTGCTTTTGAAAAAGTAGTATATACAACTATTTTTTTCCTAAATATGAAAATTTTTTGAGAACAGATGTTTCATGATGAAACATTAAAATGCATTTAGCTATTATTTCTAAACTATACTGCTAATGCAGTATTTCCCAATTGAATTTGGCCATGGAACCCTTTTACACTCAAGTAATGTTTGCAGAACCCTTAATAAAATGATTATATATGAAGCTAAGAAACTAGACCACACAATAAAGATAATAATAAATAAATGTTAACCAAATGAGATCAACATATTATTTTATTGCACATATTTAATTATAATTCTATTGTAAACTTGGGACACACACACATTATTGTACTATTTTTTGAGTACATCTGATGTTTATTTGCTCCTAAAATCATATTACACAACAGCTATATATAAGGTATTTCAGGAAATATATATAATTAAAAAATAATAATAACACCAATTACCAATAAAGAAACAAAATAGTAATAATAAAAAAATTAAACATAGAAAAAGAAAAAAAAATGACTTAGCAATGTTGAGAACCAAGGGGAACCTTATGCCTGTCCAGGTTTTGAGAGTGGGTAAAGTATTATAATATATGGCAACACATAGTTGATTTATCTCTAAAAACGAAATAATATTTCGAATTTACAAATTATATGCCATTAAATATTTAATTCAAAAGCATAAAGGCAAATAACCATTTCAAAGGACGAACAAACATGAGTAACAAAAGGAAATAGATATTCAAAATTTCAAAAAATGTTCCAAATTAATAATATCAAAAATATATATTTTTTATTTTGTATTTAAAGTGAACTAAACTAATTTCATTTCTAATATTTAAGTCTAAACTATTGTAAATTTTAGGCGCTAGAAAACAAAATGTCTTTTTATAACATTTTTATGTGGAAATGGAACCCTTTATGACAAGTCAACTCGTCTAGAATTATAAGGGGTCATGAAAGGTAGGAACCAATATCTGTTTAAATATACAAATAAGAGAATTTTATATTTGCATATTTGTCTAATGCTGTAAAAAGTATTGTGTTTAAGGTATGAATATTAGAGTAGAAAGAAATATTAAAGACTGGTTTACATATTATTTTATTAATTAAAATCAAATTATGAAGATTATTTTCATATCCACCTCCCCAGCTACATATTCCATACTGAATAACAGAGTTAAACCTATGCACAGTATAGTCCAATTAAAAATTTTTTTTGGTACAATAGGTTTAAAATAATAAAATCTAAATAGAATACATCTTAGTTTTCTTGTCAAAACGTTTGAATGGGTAATGCTTTTCAAGTTGGAATCCAGATTTGGAGTTGCAGTTTTGGAGGAAAAGACAGTTTTGTTTATGATATTTGATATGCATAGGGATATTACTATTTTTTTAGCTCAAAATATATGAATTTAGTTTTTTGCATGTTTAAAGTTAATTCATTTGATGAAAACCAATTATGGATCAATTGTAGATCATACTCAATTTCTTTTAAAAGGTCATTTAATATATGACCAGAGTATAGCATTGCTGCATCATCAGCGTAACATGTTAAGGTATCCCTTTATATTTAAATGGCAAAAATCATTCAAATGTATCAAAAACAGCATAGATCTCAATACTGATCCCTAAGGAACACCCTTTCTAACAATATGAAAATCACTTATAACATTTTCAATTTGAACTGCCTGTTCTCTTCTTTCCAAATAGCTTTTGAACCATAAATGACAATTACCTCTTATTCCACTTGTATATAGTTTATCTACGAGTAAACAGTGATCAACAGAGTCAAATGCTTTTTTTTACATCAATGAATATGGCAAGTGTTTTTTTTTTGTTATCATTAACACATATAAAATTTTTGCCTGTTAAATCTAAAATTGCTTGCTCAGAATTAAGTTTACTCCCTAAACCCAAATTGCGACTTATTGAAAAAATTGCTTTTTTTTTCATAAAAATCAAAAAGTCTTTTTTTTATAAGAGTTTCCAAAACTTTAGAAAAAAAATGGCAAAATTAAAAATGGTCTATAATTCATTACAATATTTTTATCCCCTGTTTTGTAAGTAGGAATTATTTTAGCAAGCTTGAGTTCATCATAGGAGATTTCATTTTCCAAAGATACATTAACTAAATATGTCAGCATATTCAGATGATAAAGAGTTATAATTTTTAACATTTGTGCATTAATTCTATCATATCCAAAGGCTTTTAGGTTAGATAGTTGTTTTATAATATTTGAAACTTCAGTTTCAGTGGCACCTCTCACAAACATAGAAGAAGAAACATACTTTAAGTATGTTTGATATGGAGGTGAAATATCCATTTCCTCATCTGCATAAAATTTATTATCTGTAAAATCTGATTTCATATTATTTACTAATATATTTAAGTTACTATTATCAGGTACAACTGCTCTTTTTTTCTTTTATGCCAAGTAAATTGTTTACAAACTTCTATTGTGACAGTGTCATTTACACAAAAATTTAATTTATCTCTCTTTCACTTCCTTAATATGCTATTTTACATATTTATTATAGTTTTTGTATTCTGTTTTATATTGCACAATACTTGGATATTTTTTATATATCATATACAATTTTTCTCTTTCATCTATGCATTTGATTAATTCATCAGTGACCCATTTTGGCCTACTTGTTGCTTTATTCCTCCTTTTTTTATTAATAGTAAATAAATTTTTATCATCAATAAACCTTTGAAAGAATTTTTTATACAACAATCTATTATCAGTGCCATTATCAGATATGCATAAATTTGCAAAATTTTGTTGCTTGACATAGTGTTCAAAATTATAATAATTGATATCTATACTGTTTTTACATTTGGGTGAAACACTGTTTATTGAACGTATATTCAAATTAAGTTTACCCACTATTGGCATATGATCAGCCAAACTGGATTTATAAACTGCTACATCAACAGTAACATTTTTTGCTTTTCTGACAAATACATGGTCTAAACAACTATATTTGTTTGTACTAAATCTAGTAGGTACATTTACATACTGTTTTAGTCCTAATTCAGAAATCAAACTTAAGTAATTATTAACATCATTGGAATTCTTCAGTAAATCAATATTGAAGTCCCCAATTAATACAATAATTAGGTTTGGTTTGGTTGTTTGGGGTTTTTTGGCGCAATAGCAGCTAAGGCTATATTGCGCCAAACAAACGATAAAAAGGGTAAAAGACATGAAACCCACAACCAAAGTTAAAAAGAACACAAACGAAACGACACAAAATCAATAAGTAAAAAGTGTAAAAGAAACAACAAGAGTAGATGTTAACAATAAAAATGGGTGTATAGGACCTATGTAAAATTCCAAACAAGAGTAAAACTAGAAAATATAGTAAAAATCAGAGACGTGTAAAATAACCAGTAAAACGTAAAAAGTCAAAAACAGGAGTTAAAAACGATTCATCAGATAAAAGATGGCCGAGTGTAAGAGGCTCAGCCATAAAATTGTGGAAATTAAAATACAATTTACGTTCAAGGTTAAAAGCTGGACACTGAATTAAAATATGTTTCACAGTTAAAACGGTGTCACAAAACTCGCACTCAGGTACTGCGTCCGCCTTAAGTAGAAAAGAGTGAGTTAAAAACGAGTGACCTAAGCGGAGCCGAGCAAGGACAACTTCCTCCTTACGATTCCTGCGGTAACAAGACTGCCACGGTTTGACGATAGGTTTGATCTCAAAGAGCTTGTTGGTAAGCTGTGCTGACCAAGATCTCTGCCACTGTGCCCGGAGCTCGGTGGAAAAACGCTGCCGGAAATCCACATAGGGAACCGGCAACGGAGAGTCGGACAGGGGCGTGGCTGACCTGGCAGCAGAATCTGCCAAATCATTGCCCCTGATTCCGACATGACCGGGCACCCAACAGAAGAGAATCGTGGTGGTGGCTGCCAGACGATGGAGTTGCTGGCGGATCTTGGAGAGAACAGGGTGAGGCCGATGCCTCACCGAGATCAAAGCCTGTAGCGAGCTAAGCGAGTCGGTGTAAAGCACACACCGACGATGATGCTTAGCTGCTATATGGTCCAAGGCAATGCTGATAGCATGCAACTCAGCAGTGAAGATGGAACACTGCAGTGGGATCTGGTCTGCAATGATTACATCACAGCAGACCATGGCTGATCCCACAGAAGTGCCGGACTTCGAGCCATCTGTGAAGACAGGCAAGAAGTCCGGGTGCGCAGCACGATGGCTGGCAAAGAGTTGCCGGTACACACAGTCGGGTGTAAAGGCCTTCCCCGTCCTGCACAGGGAAAAATCGCAGGAAGGGGAAACAGCGAGCCAAGGTGGAAGTGGCTCAGCTGTCGACTGTGCGATGCTATCGAGACTGGTGTTGATGTCTCGCAGGTAACCTCGGACACGCAAACCGAAAGGACGAATGGCAGTCGGCCGATTCTGGTATAACATTTCCCACCTGGGACTGAAAACGCAGTCCCAAGTGGGATGGCCTGGCAGGGATCGCAATTTTGATGCATACTGTAGGGACAATAATTGGGTACACTCATGTATGTACTTTAAATATTCACTTAACTTTTTAAGAAACGAATCTATTGTGAAACAATGGGATCTATAAACATGAATGGCAGATACTTTAGCTAGAGGATCAAACAAATGAACAGCTTCTGCACTTATCATTTCAATTTTTTTTTTGTTAGAAATTAAATTTGCCATTTCTAACATAAAGCATTACTCCTCCTGATTTATTTGAAATTCTGCAATTGAAATATATATATATATAAACCATCAATTTTTATAAATAGGTATCTCTTCCTCCTTAACCCAGATTTCTGAAAGAAATATCACAGTTACCTTTCATAAAACATTTTCAAATTCTACTAAAAAATTGGTTAAAATTTTGCTTTCACTTCTTATATTATAGTGAATGAAAGTGAAATCTGAATGTGAATCAAGAAATAATCATGCAGTCAGATCTTGCAATATCAATGTCTCTTCCTCATTCAACAAAGCATCCAATATAGAATTTAAATTTTCTGTAGCCATAAAAAACAAAATTCTACCCCAAAAAAAAATACTGAAAACCTTTAGGACTATCACTAGTCTAATATTTACTGCTGGTAACATATATAACCTACAAACACATGTATAGTTATACTTGCATGTAAAAATTTTATAAGTTGCAAGATCTTAAATTTACTATATTTGACAAATTTTAATCAATAACTGAATATTAACTTAACAGGTATTTTAATGTGCAGAAAATCTGTAACCCTGTCTAATAGATCAAAAATAGGTTTTTTTGGCCTCTCACACACAGAGATAATGTGAATATTTATGTACAATTTATTGCTTAAAAATGTTGGACTGATCATATTGGCCTTTAAATCCTTTTTATCTTTAGCTCTTTTTATCCAGCTGTTCCTTGCTTCAAAATCTTTCAGTTTAACAATAATTGGTTTTATTTTATTTTTATTGAAAGTTGGAACCTGTGTGCCACAATGATCTCAGTATTTTTAATACCCAAAGTATTTGCAAATTTTTTAAGTTCATTGTTTCTTCTTTAGGCTCTTCAGGGAGACCAACAATTTCTATATTTGAGGCCTTAGATCTAATTTCCAACTCAGTTATATCCTTTCTACACTCCATAATTTCCTTTTTTAAAAATTTATTTTCATTTAACAATGCAAGATTTTCTTCTCTCAGCATGTTAAATTGTAATTTTAGATCATTGAAAGATTTAATGTGTCCTTCTAAAGATTCATGACTGTATTCAATAGACCTTTTTATTTCAGCAGTATCTGCCTTCATAATGTCATTATCCTTTATTATATCATTTCTTAGCTGAGAATTATCATGCTTTATGTCTTTTAGAATATCTTTTAACTATTTCCATAAATTCTCTCCTTGGGGAGTCAATTGCTTTATGTATGGATAACAAATCTTTGTTTTTGGATTTTTTTCAACTTAGGTGTTTCTTCTGTATCTTATTAAAGTCCCATTCAACAGCATACTCCTTGTCACTTAAAAAGGATCATACTGCATTTGGAATATTCCCATCTCTTCTTTTGCTCTTTTATACTGCATCTGGAATATTTCCATCTCTTCTTTCACTCTTTTGTTACTCTCTTAACATTTCCTTCAGTTAAAACCAATGCAAGCTGGATGAAAGTAACATTTACATCCTATTTCACAAAACAGAAAATCCCGTGCATCATTAATACAATTGCAACAAATTTCTATACAAAAATTGGCAACAAATTTCTGCCAGAAGTGTACAGAATTTCACCAAAACTTAATGTCTGTATAAAACAAGATGGCAAGCATGTTGAATAACTAATATGCTGATATTCAAAACTTACACATATATAAATTTCCTTTGTAGAGATATGTTTAAATATTCATTTTATAATCAGAAAATGTTCAATTCTTATTTCAAATACTCGAGTTTCAATATTACTTGTTTTTGTACATAAGATAAAATGTAGCAGAAATGTTAGAAATAAAAATTACATTTCATGTATATGAAAAATTAAGGAAATTTAAATTTCCCATTTTTATATTGTGAATAAAATTTTCTTGCAAAACCCTAATTTTCACTTTATGAAACTCTGGAAAACACTATTTGGGAAACAGTATGTTAATGGATTGAATGTACTCAACAGCCAGATTTTTTAAAAATCGTTTATCACAAAATTTGTGTAGATATTGCTAAAGTGAGCTTGATTTTTTTCAGTTCTGATCTTCCTCAGACCAGAAGAAAATACAAAAATTTATTATATTTTTCATTCATTTTACATACTAATTTTACATATTAATTTTACATAATAAAAAATTATGTGAATCTGAAATTTTTTGAGACCAAAAGTAAATATAAAAACATATAACTGTATTCTTAATTCATTTTTCATATTTCTTTTATAAATGCAAACATTTTTCTTTTTGATTTTTGCATTTTGCACATATTTTTATAGTAGGCCATATTTAGTCTGTAGACCACAAATGGACCTTTCATGCCTATTAAGTTTCAGTATTGTGAAAATGCCTTTATATATTGAATTAGTACACTATGCAGTGTAAGTAATAAGAATAAAAAAAACCTTGAAAATGATTTAATGATATTACCCAAACAAAGCTATGAATGGAATGTTATGAGATAAAATAGCATATCACATGACAAAAATTAGTATAAAATTAAATTTTGTCTACAAAGTAACCCATAAGGTGGCAAAGTGATAATTACCTAACATATTAAACAGGGCAGTGAATGTTGCATTTATATTTAATAATATAACATGATAGTGAAATATTTTACAATTTCATAAATACACTTACTATTTGTTTCTCTCCAGAAGATCCACTGCTGTAAGTAGTAGACAAAGTAGACGAACAGGCTTCACTATACCATGGTACCAACCCATTCTCTGTTGCACTACTAATGGATAATGTCCAAATTGCATTTGTATAGCCATCACAGTTGCAGTTGTCACGCTCTCTGCCTCCATTTCCAGATGCCCAAACAAATATAGATCCTAAGCCTTTTCGCCCCTTACAAATTGCAATAAAATTATGTAAATATTTTAATCTACCAAATTAAAAACACTTCAAAGAAAAACAATGTTTTTTTCTTAATATATAAGTTGATAGGTTTATCAAAATTAGATATATTTAAGATACTTTAAATCTTTAATTTGTATTACAAATTAAATAATCACATGAACAATATCATAACCTTTAAAGTAAGTTAACGTAATCAATTATGAACTAAATATGTACAATATATGATATCTTGCTGGGAAAAAAGGTTCTGTGCTGCTAAAAAATGTGACAGCCACTGGCTGCAAAATGTTGATAACATTTTGCTGGACAGTTAGAGATTACTTATGATGACTAGTCTGACTGAGATGTCCGACTAATGGAACACCATACCAAGACACCAGGTGCTGGAACTGTGTGATGATGTTGCATGTGCTGAATGGCATTCCTTTCCCCTGGATAACAGCGAACATGTTGTTTACAATGTTGACCAAGACAAAAATGAGATTCATCACTAAACATCACAGTTTAGTGATGAATCCACACTTGCTCATTCCATTTCTGTCTGAGGCAACACCACTGAAGACGTGATTGCATGAGGGCAGATGTGAGGGGCAAACACGGTGCCGGATAATAGGCTTGCAATGAAAACTGTAAAAGCCTATTGTTTACCATCCGCTTGATAGGTATTCGATGTATTAGCTGTTGCCAGCCCCTTTGCAGTTGCATTGTAGTCGCGAATCTGTCACACAATGCCATGC
Organism: Ryuthela nishihirai; assembly: GCA_038380435.1. NCBI lineage: Eukaryota > Metazoa > Arthropoda > Arachnida > Araneae > Heptathelidae > Ryuthela > Ryuthela nishihirai. The sequence continues at coordinate 37,297,253 of JAWZYU010000011.1, read as the reverse complement.
GTCGCAAATGGCAGTCTGTCACTCTGTGGTCATACATTGTCTTCTTGATCCTTGTCGCCGTGTGCTGGATCCTTCTTGAATCCACTGGCGCCTATGTGTACGATGGTGCTGGGATTGTGGCCAATCTTGTTGGCCACATCACTGTACGACAAACCAGCTTCTCTAAGGCCAATGATTCTTCCATGCTCAAAGTCCTTTACCTTATGAAAAGTGTCTTGCAACTCAAGCTTAAGAAATGTGATAATGTTAAGAGAGTTATCTTTAACATTGAGACTCGAAGACCATCAAACAGCAAAAGTTTAATACAATAGGTCACTTACTCATTACCATACGACAGGTTTACTTGTCATTATGATTATTTTTATTAACTAGTTTGCAACTAAGTTTGTATCCAACTAAGATTAAAGATGAATGGGATAATTTTAAACAGGCTATTCTTGAAATATATACTTGTGTTATGGATAAAAAGGCCCATAGGAGACAGAGTTATTTGCATGATAAGACAGCCTGATTTCTGAAACAGTACAGCCTAAGTTGAATGAACACCTTACTTAACAGACACCATTAAGGAGCTTAATAAAACATCTAAGGGATCAGTTGAAAACAATCTTTGGCTTGATAACCTGGCTGACTAAACAAAGAATGCATAAAAAGAAAGAGTTGTATCAAATAATAAATAGTTTGCAGAGGGGAAAAACAGAATAGTGTACAGAAATTGTGGGTTAACAATAAAATTACCAAAGGTGAAAATTCTATTGTGGTAAGGTGGATTGGAAATTTCAAGTATGTTCTGAATAATGTGATTAGATATGCTTCCAATTGTTTGCAATGAAAACAGATGTATTACTGGCTTTAACCCTTTCATTATCAAACTGGCACAAAATGGCCAAGGTTATAAATGGACTCATCCAATCAATGCTATTCCGTCCTCTTCTTCCACCAACCTGCAGTTTGGGCTGTTTTCAGCTGGTATGGTACAGAAAGGGTTAATGTTGGTCATATATCCCGATCTGCCATAAGTTCAGATTAGGATATATGGTGATAAGAAAGCAATCACAAAAGTAAAGTAACATAATTTACCAGGGAAAGATAAAATTAGTGCAGTAATGCAGAGAGGTGGGGATAAGTATGTTGTTTGGATGGATGACAGAAGTGTCAAAATACTTTCTATATTGGAATATTGAAATAATTAAGAAAAATGGCAAAAAATTATCATGCCATGCTTCTAGTGATATTATTTGATTATCTCATGAAACACCAGAGAATATTTTTAGCAGAATAATTTTTAATAGCTAGAATCTTTTTATGTAATCAGTAAATGAATAATTTACAAAATATTAACCTTTTCAATTCCTTCTTTAAATGCTCGGGTTGCTAGGTCTCCTGGACCATCAACTGTTTTTCCATCATCATCAGGCCCCCAGGAAGCACTATATATATCTATATGTTGAGGGTTCAGACTAAGAGAACGAGCTTCCACGGCATCAGTCACATCTCCATCCAACATTCTCACACCTACATTGAGACAAATATGCATATACACTTATGAGTTTATAACAAATCCTCTAAAGTCCTATTTTGCATTTAATTTTACTAATTGAAATTTTTATCTTGGTGCAGAACTTTAAAATATTACATACATAGGCATTTTTTAAAACAAATGTTTAGTACATGCCAGGGCTGAATCTAGGGATAATCCTATCGCACGACCTTTCCTTACCACCATGCCTGGACTGATTCTGCAGCAGGACACCACCCCACACACTGCACATGCAATGATGGACAGTCTCCAAGCTGTGGACATTCTCCCATGGCCACCATACTCCCTGGACTTGTTGCTCATTGAGCATGTCTAGGAACTTATGGGTTACTGCCTTTGCCAGCTCCCTCCTGCAGTGAACCTGGTACAGTTGCATGCCCAATTGAATGCTGTTTGAAATGTCATACCTCAGGACACCATTAACCATCTGATTGATGGAATAATGAGACATCTACATGCTTGTATAACCACCTGAGCTGGGACTACTATGTACCAATGAATCTGCAATAGTGCACATACCATGTGTCTCACATTCCAATTTTCGATCATTTGCACATCTATCTTCATAGCTTCCATCCTGTCATATACATCACTTCTTTGCAGTATTGCGATTTCCACTCAGTGTATCACTGGAAGATCGTAACTAAAATTTTTGGTGGAGTATTTTGACTATATGCAGCACCTGGATGTAAGGGATACCCGATATTGAACTGAACCAAAAAAGACAGAAAAGACATTTCGTATTGCATATATTCTTCTTTCAGTTAATCCCAAAACACATTATTTAACAAAAAATTTCAAGGGGGGAAAAATAGAAAAAAAAATCAGAAAGGTGTTTTTTCTATTTCAGTTCAGTATTCTGCCTCTCCACTGTAATAATTACCTATATATATGCCTGAATCTAGGAGGGGGGAAAGGGGGTCATGCCCTCCCCCTTTCAAAATGCTAGTAAGGGTAATGAGACAAAAAAATATTAAACTTATTCATATTTCATACATTTTCAAGTTTTTTAAAGACGTAAAAAAGGAGGGGAAAATATTAATCTCTCAAACAGCTGCTTGCCATAGACAGGAGCCTGTCAGTTTATATGACATAGTAGAAAGTCTGTGAGGATGGGGGAACCTCAGCAGAAAACCAACAAAAACATCCATGCCTTACATAGGCCTCGAACCCAGGTCCATTTGGTCAAAAGCCAAGTATGTAGCCACTCAGCCACGGGACAGCTACTGGAAATATAACTGCATTGGAAATCTAGTCTCTTGGCCCCCTTTTTACACTTCTCCGGCTCAATGGAATATGAAAAGAACAACTGATATTTCTTTGACCATGTGATCAGCAATGTCATAGGAGCATGATATCGATCTGTAAACATCTGCTTTTGATTTCAATCTTAGTGTGCATGTTAGGCTGTATAGATTGGATATTTTAGAAAGTACCAAAGTGTTTTTGCATTTTCTTTTGCTGATGAAATATAGTTTTTAAAGAATAAAATAGGGATGGACAAATACTTTATCATATATGGATATTAATTATAACGAATATTATAAAGTTGAACTGGAAAATGCGAGCTTTTTTCTACACTATAAAATTTCATTGACTCTGAGAGTGATTCAGTTCAATTCTGACTTTTATCAGATTCTGAATGGGAATATCAATTTCAACAACTTCTAGAATTATTTATATTGCTTCTCAAATACACCAAAGAGCCAAAACATTATGACCACCTGCCTAATATGATGTTGGTCTTCCACGTGCCACCAAAATAGCTCTTACCTGGCAAGATGGACACTACAAGTTTTCTAAAGATGTCTTGTGGTATCTAGCTCCAACACATTACCAGAAGATCCTTTATTTAACTCTTGTAAGTTACGCGGTTAAGCTACTGCAGATCAAATATGCTGTTCCAACACAACCACAGATGCTTGATTGGATTGATATCTGAAGAATTTGGAGGCCAGGTAATACCTGGAAGTCTTCCTCATGTTCTGCGTACCATTCTCGAACAATCCACGCAATGTGACATGGCACATTATCCTGCTGAAAGAAAGCACTACTAGAGGGCTATACCATTGCCGTGAAAAGATGTATCTGGTCTATAATGATGTCCAAATAGGTGTTAGACATTATAGTTTCCTGAACATGAATGACTGGACCCAGGGTTTCCCAGCAGGACATTGCCCAAAGCATTACACTTCCTCCACCGGCTTGTTTTCATCCCAGGTGAATCCTGGTGCCAACACTTCCCCAGGAAAGCAACGCACACGTACCCAGTCATCCACACGATGCAACAGGAAGCGAGATTCATCACACCAGATAACCTTCTTCCAATCATTCAAGGTTCAGTTTTGAAGCTCGCATGCCCATTTTAGGCACTTTCGATGGTGAACCGAGGCCAGCATGGGCATCGCAGCGGCCTGTGGCCCCATTTTCAGCAGGGTTCGATGTACTGTGTGTTGTGACACATTACTCCCATCACCAGCATTCAAATTACAGGCAAGTTGCACCACAGTATCTCTTCTGTTGGCTCGTACCATACAAGATATTCTTTGCTCACCTCTAGCATTGATGACCTGTGGTTGGCGCACACCTTACCGGCATGGTTCGTGATTTTTCCCTCCTCGGATCGCTTTTTGAAGATACTAACCACAACTGACAGGCTCCTGTCAGACCTCTGTGGCAAGCAGCTGCTTGAGGGGGTATTTTTTTTCATTTAACCACAGCTGACCGTGAGCACCCCAGAAACATTAGTGTCTTGGAAATGCTCTGATCCATCATCTGGCCATTACAATTTGGCCTTTGTCAAACTCACTTAAGTCCGCTGCCTCTCCCATCTGAAGAACAAGAATAACACTGATTAACAGTGCTCAGTAGCAGGTGTTATTTATACTGTTTCATGACCTTCACAGGCGTTGTCATTTACCTGCAGTTGCTTCGATTTGCATAAAGATGCACTGGTCATAATGTTTTGGCTCTTCAGTGTATATTTTGGAAGCTGCAATTTTCCCAAACTTACTTGATCATTCCAAAAAAATAACATGTATATTTAGAAGTACTACTTGTGGGAGCAACTTTTTTCAAAAGTGAAATTTATAAAGAACAAGTAGCACACACAACTAACTGATTGACACCTTGATGACATACTACACCTTGCAACCTCTAGCCTGGAACCTAATTGACAAACTTTCACAGAAAAACTGCTTCAAGTATCATATTAATAACTAATCACTTAAAATCTTAAATAAATGCCATTTTGAAAAAATGTTTTTCTTTTTCTGAAAAAGTTTAAACCTTATGGCCCGCCACCCAAGGGGCATGTCTTTCCTCAGCCCATGTCAAAAAAATTATCTCTGACCCTTATTCTGAAGGACAATGCAAACCCATGAGGGAGGGGTTAACTCTCTTTAGGTTTCAATATCATACATTTTCTAAAGAATTCCTTCAAAATCAGAGTTTAAATAAATCAAGACTGGGGACAAAATCACAGCAGCCTCCCTCCACTACTGTAAGTTTCTGTGTAAGTCACTGGACCCAAGAGTAATTTCGTATAATCCTCAGCATCATTAACAGAACAGAATGCAGCCCCATTTTCAGCAGGGTTTGATGTACTGTGTGTTGCAACACATTACTCCCATGACCAGAATTCAAATTACAGGCGAGTTTGCACCACAGTATCCCTTCTGTTGGCTCATACCATACGGGATAGCTTTCGTCCACCTCTAGTATCGATGAGCCATGGTCAGCCCACACCTTGCCGGCGGTTCGTAGTTTTTCCCTCCTCGGACCACTTTTTGAAGGTACTAACCACAGCTGACTGTGAGCACTCCACAAGCCTTGCAGTCTCAGAAATGCTCTGATCCAGTAGTCTGGCCATTACAATGTGATCTTTGTCAAACTCACTAAGTCCGCTGCCTTTCCCATTTGAAGAACAAGAATAACACTGATTAACAGAGCTCAGTATCAAGTGCTATTTATACCATTTCAGATCTTCACATACACAGTCGTATATCTGCAGTTGTTTCGATTTGCATAAAGATGTGCTGGTCACAATGTTTTGGCTCTTCAGCGTTATATTACAAATAGAAATAATAATTATTTGATGTGAATGAAATTAAATCATCAGGCATACATGACTTAAAATGGTAGCTACTTTAGGAGACATCTGATTAGGATATTATAATAAAAAACTGAATTTTTAAACAGTAGGACTTTTTAGTACAATTTTTAATTAAATTGAAGTAAGTATTTTTCAAAATTTATTTTGAAAAAAGTATTTTTCAAATATTTATACATTACTAAATTCTACTGACAAACCATCTGTTCAAGAGTTTGGGTACCAGTACAATGGGTGTGAGTTTACTGTGATACCATTTACAGTGATGTTCGCATTACCCTGATTTTTCTTTCGAAACACATTTTAAAAAATCTTGGTCAAATCCACTTGATCATGATTTTCTGAAGCAAGCAAAAAAAAATTTTCACAGTTCAAATGAGAGAAACCTCACCATGACATAACTTTCAAGTCTTCTTTAAGAATTGGTTGTTTGGGGTTTTATGATGCAAAAGCAGCGAGGGCTATATTGTGCCAAAGTTTTTTGGGAATTAATTCTCATATTGAGTCATATGCATTTATCCTGAATGAGATGATGAAATCAAAACAGGCACAATTGATTCTTTCCTTAAGAAGAATATACAGCTGAACTCATTTATAATGATCACAGGTGTAACGATGCCATGGCTATAGTGATGATAAATATTATAAACAAATGATATCTCCAACCAAAGTTTAAAAACATTTATGTACAAATATTTTATGTATATATGGAACACGCTTTACAAATATATTGAGCAAAAACTTTGTCCACTTCCATTCTCTCATATGCAGCAGTCAGCCATTATATCCTTACTGGGGTCCAAGATCTCTCAATTCCCCTACTCAAGCCCCTCCCCCCCCACTCAAGAGGCTTCTGATAATAAATAAAAAAAAATAAATACCCCCTCAAGCAGCTGCTTGCCACAGAGGTCTGACAGGAGCCTGTCAGTTTATATGCCATAGTAGAAGGTCTGTGAGGATGGCAGGACCTCAGCAGAAAAACGACACACACATCCATGCCTTACCCGGGGCTCGAACCCAGATCCCTTAGGTCAGATGCCAAGCACGCTAACCACTCGGCCACAGGACGGCTAAAAGCATTATTAAACAATACTTCTCTTTGTGTAAACCAAGAATTCCAAACAAGGCTGCAGGATGCTGGCACCCATCACCTTCTGTGAACCACAGACATCTTTTACCACATAAAAGTTGGGAATCCCTGGTTTAATTCATTTTCGCATTAACTCTTCCTCGAACTCGTATGCTTACAGTTTGAAAAGAAAGTTTACAATCATTAATAAAAAATGGTGGAGATTTTGCCTTTCAACAGGTAACATCACTATAAATAAAAAAAGGAAGTGTGTCTATTCACAAAAAAGTTAAGATTATTCAAGAGTTAGAACATGAAAACACAATCCTGATGAAATCTGTGCCTGCTCTCAAGCTGAAGATGCCATGGAAATGTTGTTTTTTATTTAAATAATGATGCTTCTGATGGTGTTTTTAATGCACTAAGTGTAATAAGAGGAAATCTAAGAGACTCCAAAGTGAAGTCTAATAGTAGAAAAGGCTACAATTAAAAATTATCTCTGTAAAAAGGATGTGCCGTCCAATGGCTGAGTGGTCAGCGCGCTTGGCTACTGATCTAAGGGACCTGAGTTCGAGCCCCAGGTAAGGGATGGATGTATGTGTCATTTTTCTGCTGAGGTCCTGCCATCCTATCAGACCTTCTACTATGGCATATAAACTGACAGGCTCCTGTCAGACCTCTGTGGCAAGCACTGCTTGAGGGGGTATTTATTATATTTTTTTTAAAAAAGGATGTATGTTTACTTTTAACTTTTTAATTATCCATTTTTAGATATTTTTCTTTCATAACTATGTTAAACATGCTTTTCATTTATATTCTTATTTTTTCTTATTACATCTTTACTTCACTATATGCACGCATGTTTTTGCATTTGTGGGTATTAGGAATAGTGGCTATATCAAGAAAAACTACTCACTCCCAAGGCACATGTCAGATTACCAAGTTTAACTGTATTTTAGTTTTTAATATACTTCAGCAGTAACATCAATTTTAAATATTATATATATATATTGTTTAATCAAAAATATCTTCTCTGAAGAATGCCTGTTTCAGACACTAAAGATTCATTTTTACAAATTCAATATTTTGCCATTAAAATGATATTCTACTGACCTCCAACATGAGCTTCATAAGCAACTCCCACAGAGCACAAACTATTATTTGCACTAGCTGCTACCTCACCAGCACATCTTGTTCCATGCCTAGAATTTGAAAAAGAACAGTTACTTAATAATTATGTATAAAATGGAAAAGTTGTATTGTTTTACCTCTGAGCAGTGCTTTTCACACTCAAAGGGCTAAACAGCCAAGTCAGGACCCTGAGGGCTCAGAGAAGGTTGGGGGAGGGAACCCACTGGATAACTGTTAACCCTTTCGCTACCATATCAGCCCTAAATGGCAGAGATTTTAAATGGATTCACCCAACCAATGCTATTCCTTCTTCTTCACTACCTCCTACCTGCAGCTTAGGTTGTTTTGGGCTGGTATGGTATTGAAAAGATTAAGAGACAGATGGAAGCCTCCTGTCAAGGCCATTCAGTTTGCTCTTTAACCCTTCAGGTCCCAGGCTGAAAAACAGGTTTCTGTCCAGGGGCCAAGCTATTTTCTGCCTATGCTCAGCCAAAAACAACTTTAACTTTAGAACTTTTCTACCAAATAACTAATGAAAGGAATTATGGCATGTTGTATGCCAAATTAATCAGCATTTAATTCTGGATTTTCTGAAAATCAAGTATTTAACAAAAAAGATGATGTTTTACTTTAATAGGACTTTTTTAGAGTTATGTAGTAAAAAAATGCATCTGGCAACACTAATAAAAATTTATTTAAAAAAAAACTAATACACAAAAAATGATTACAATGCACATGAATAGAATGACTATATATTTCTGAATAACAAAAAAATTATTTTTTTGGTTTTAAGTGAATATTTTTCTTGTTTTGTAAATTTTTTCTCGGCATCATACTTTGAAAAAATTACAGGTTTTGAGCTAATTGTGCTGAGTCAAATAAACAAGTCAACTTTAGAATTAAAAAAAAATAACCAATTAACGGAAATAGGTCATGTTATATACGAAATTAAACAGAATTACGAATTTTATGAAAATAAATAATATAAATAAATTTGCAAGGATATTGATTTTAATAAGCCTTTTTCAATGTGATATGGTGAAAAAAACAGGTAGCACTATACAATCAAGGTTCATTTTAGAAAACCTACTGAATAAAAAATAGTTGAATTATATATTTATCGAAAGGAAATTTCCTCCTGAATAATATAATATTCACCAGAAATATGATTTTTATTTCTTTTAATGATTCTTTTCAGTATTGTATATTTTAAACACAGCCAGTGTTATACAACGTGACTTGCCCTTCTCATATTCACAGGATTTTCTGAAACTGGTTATGAAATAGAAAAAAAAAAAATCTTTGGCCGATTTTTTTTTATTAAACATTATGAATTTTTTCTTTGGGTGTTGAAGTTTGGCGATCTTGGCTAAGTGCAGAAAGATTTGTGCACCAAGAACTAGCTAGCCCTTCCCGAAATTGCCCTCCCAAATAATGGCCGATTTCCGTAGCAAGGAAGTCTATTTGCTTCCCTATCCAAGACATTCAATTTCAGAAAACGGTACAAGCTCAAAGTTTTTTTATTAAAAAAAAAAAACAGAAATAATAAAATTAAAATTACATATAACCTAAATGAGATTAATAAATAATATATCCGCATCAACTTTTAAGTCGGCTTCCGATCTAGCCAATCGGAAAGATATATCAGTAATTGATAAATCAGTCGATCTAAAAATCGCTAACGGAAATAAATCTACAGAAATTAATTTCTTCCATATCCAAGACTTCATTTATTTTCAGAAAATGATACTAGATCGAAGTTTTACTGGAAAAGTAATAAATAATAAAATAAAAATTAACATAGAGCCTAATGCGATGTTAATATCCACAGCCATAATTTGTAGGCTGACCATACGATATAACATAACTATGAAAAAATCAATACTTATCGATCGGCCAAAAAATAGCTAATTTCCGAAAATAAATCGACTGAAATGAAAGCTAAGGTTTAAATAAAAAAAAAATACTAACTTGACAAAGAGTATCCAATATGCTGGACCAAAACTGTAAACAACACTTATAACACACGCAAGCAATGGAGATTGTATCAGCCATCTGTGTCCTGTTTGCCTCAGTGAAGCATAACTAGTAATTAAATGCAGGTGCAACCAGAATTCATAAGAATTATGTGTTTACTTTCAGTTTCGATTTGAAGGTGGGAAAATGCATAGAATGCTGGGAAAAAATTATAAAAATAACTTGAGAATACTAGGTTTATGACAGAAAAAGTGAGTGAAATGGAAAAAAAAATGGCGATACGTATTTTATAATTACTTCCAAAATCTATGGTTTTTAAAAATAGCAGTTTTTTGGTAATTTTTAAGAGATTTTCGAAAATTTAAGGAAAAATTTGTTGATAATAGTTCAAATGAAAGTTGTGAGCTTAAATCAGAAGGTTGCTTCAGCAAATAGGAAACATTAACAAGCAAATCGGCAATACCGTTTAGTGCTTCTAAAAAATGGCAATCAGATGGCTTTATAAAATTATTTATATTGTAGTTTAGTAAAATATGCATCAAATTAAAAAACAGAATATTATTTTTGAAGCCTGAATTATATATTTTTATAATATATATATAAAAATTACAACGGCAATTTTTATTTTTTTTAAAATCGATATATTTTTGTTGTACTAAGACCGTATGCGTAAGTCACCGACACTCGCAACTTAAATTCTTCGTACGTATATATATATACGGGTTAGGCCCTCTAAGGGTTAATGTGCACAGGGTATGGCTCTCCCCCACATGGCTTAACATCGCATCTAATGGGAGGCATCCTTTCCAAGCCCATCAGTGTCCCCTACTGACTGAGGGCAGAGAATTTTCCAGAGATAAATCTCAATGCTCACTCAGGCAGGACTCTAACCTGAGAACTGCTGATTATGAACCTGGTGCACTACTGACAGTGCCACCCCCATTAAGTTATGTCAGTAATAATGAAGTTAGCCAAAGGAGTCATGTGTAAGGAATCATCCAAAGGAGTCATACATCTGGCAACACAAATAAAAATTTATTTAAGAAAAACTAATAGACAAAAATGATTATAATACACATGAATAGAGAAGTTACTTATTTCTGAATAACAAAAACAATTAATTTTCTTGTTTCAAGTAAATATTTCTTCCATTTTGCAATTGTTTTTCCTCACTACCATACTTTGAGAAAAGTCCAGGCTTTTAGCCAATTGTGTTAAGTCAGATAAACTAGTCAACTTTAGAATTTTTAAAAAAAATAACCAATCAACAGAAATGTCATGTTATATACCAAATTAAACAAAATTTAACTCCAAATCTTATGAAAATAAACATTTTGAACAAATTTACAAGTGTATTAATTTTAATACGACATTTTCAGAGTGATATAGTGAAAAAAATAGATCAGACTATAAGTTTAAGGCTTAATGTTGGAAAACATGATGAATAAAAAAATTATATATTAATCAAAAGTAAATATCTTCTCAAATAATATATTATTATTACTTGAAACATAATATTTATTTCTTTTAATGATTATTTGAAGTGTGGTATATTTAAAACGTGGGCTAGCATTATACAAGGTGACTTGGATAGCTCTTATTAATGGGATTTTCTGTCCTGTTTATGAAATGGAAAAAACACTTTATTGGCTGGTTTTTTTTTTACTACATATTACGAATTTTTGGATGAAGTTTGGCAATCTAGGCTGAGTGCATAAAACGTTTGCGTACCAAGGGTAAAACAAAGGTCTATATCGTCAGAGTGGCATAGCCAATGTATTGAGAGTGGGAGGGTTAAAAAATTTTAAAACTTAAAAACTCACATTTGATATTTTTAAAATGACACTTTGCTAAGGGGTGGGGAGTAAAACGTCCTCAGTGAGTGCAGTGGGGGGGGGGGGGGGCTTGTTAAAATTGCCCTCTCACAGGAGGACTGATATCCATTCCAAGGAAGTTCTTTTTGCTTCTGTATCCAAGACCTCAATCCTTTTTAGAAATTTCAGGAAACAATAAAAGATCAAATGTTTTTTTTACTGAAAACCGAAGAAATAATAAAAGAAAAATTAATACATAATCAAATGAGATGTTAAATAAACTATCCACAGCAATTAGTTGTAAGCCTGCCATCTGATGTAGCATAACTCTGAAAAATCAATAATTATCAATCAGCGGGAAGACTAATAATTTACGGAAATAAAGTAGATCTACAGAAATGAAAACTAAAGTTGAATTTAAAAAAAGGAAATTAAATACTAACTTTATGCAGGGAGTTTATAATCCAATTTGTTGGGAGGAAGTATTTGACTTAAATCATCCATGTAAACAACTTGCTGTGTCAAGGAAGTCCTTTTTGTTTCCATATCCAATACCTCATTCATTTCCAGGAAAGATCAAAGTTTTTTTACAAGATAGAAAGAAATAATAAAAGAAATATTAACATATAACCTAATGTGATGTTAAATAATATCCCCAACAACTTGTAAAGCGGGGCATCCGATGTAGCATAACTCCAAAAGATTGACAGAACAGCTGACGGAAAAATCAATAATTTACCGAAATAAATCTACGGAAATGAAAACAAAGGTTAATACTGACTACATACATGATCACATTATCCTATATCTGAGAACTCTTTCTGTAAACATCCACTATAGAGCCAATTTACTGCACATGTGGGCAATAACTAGGTCACTGCACTCAACTGCACTGCTGCTGTGATGTACTTTGCAACAACAACTCAACTTGCTGGCTTCCTCTTTCTAAGAAGGCTCATATTACAGTTTAGATTTTAAGAGCAGAAAAGATGCATAGAAAACTGGGATAAATGATATAAATGATAAAAATAATTCTGGGAATGCTGAAATAGGTTTATGGCAGAAAAAGAGTGTAAAATGGGGGGGGGGGGTACAAACTGCATTATTACTTTCAAATTCTGCCGTTTTTAAAAATAACATTTTTTTAATTTTTAGAAGATTTTCGAAATTTTAAGGAAAAATTTGTTAATTATAGTTCAAATCAAACTTGTGAACTTAAATTGGAAAGTTACCTCAGCAAAGAGAAAGATTAACAAGCAAATCGGCAATACTGTATAGGGCTTCTAAGAAATGGCAATCAGATGGCTTTAACAAATTATTTATATTATAGTTTAATAAGATATGCATCAAATGAAAAAATGAAACATTATTTTTCAAACTTGAACTGCATATTTTTAAAGAGATATATCTAAGAAAATTTCCAAATGGCAATTTTTTTTTAAATTGAAGTTTTATGTGTTGTACAAAAGACATCTATTGATGTCCTTGACCTCTCATTGTGGATTCTGTTAATGTCTATGTTCGACAGTGACTCGGGAAGGGTTAAGCAGCATCTTATACAGAGAACACTGTGTTGGTCTGGCTATGTTACCAACATGCAAAACTAGAGTAGCAAACAGACTTGTGAATAGTGTGCCTAGACTCGAAAACAAGGGGCAGACCTAGCATGAAGTGGAAAGTCAATGTCAAAGTGGATTTCATTAAAATTGGCCTACATTTTTGGCCTTCTTTCCACTTTTGGGGGGATCCCTGTACCTTTTTTCTCTCCCAGGATATTTGGGTTGTTTTACCTGCATGTTCTTTAATGTGCACAGGGTATGGCTGTCCCACACACCTGGCCATGGCTTAACATCCCATTCGACAGACGGCCACTTTTCAAGCCCATCGGTGTCACCTACAGATAAAAGGCAGGGTGGGGGTTTTGTGGGAATAAATCTCAATGCTGACCTTGGTGGGACTTGAACTTGGGAACTGCAGATTACGATCCTGGCATGCTACTGACTGATCCACCCCCACTCCTCTCCCAGGATAATCCAGATGAAACATTCACTATAAAGACTTTCATATAACACCCATTTGAACAGAAGCACATTGCTCAGATCACACTGATCAACATGGGTGCTCAATTCATTTCATCGAATCGTTTTCTTTTTTGCTACTGAAATGCATTCAAGCAGAAAAGTTTCGAATACAGTGAAGCAAACTTAGGTTAGAGAGATGTCTAAGTTCACTGGTACTATCTACAGCAGAGGTTCTCGAACATTTGATACTGTGATTCCCAAATATCCTAGATAAATTTATGCAACCTCTTCATACATCCCTACAATGTAAGACCTGCAGAGTAAAATCTAAAGATTTCATTATGTCCTTCAGAGCTTACCAACTCCCACTTTGAGAATACAGCAAAGACTTTGATCTACAGCAAGACTACCCAACGTGTGGTTTTATCCAACATATATTCACTGAGTAAAAATCTGAGTAGATAAAAAAAAACACACACACTAAGTTTATTTAAGATGTCATATTTATGTTCTTTAGTCAGCTTTGGACCCAGGGTTGGGTTGTTTTACCTCTGAGCGGCACTTTTTTGCACACCATGGGCTAAATGGCCAGGTCACATGGACCCCGAAGGCTCAGAGAAGGTTGGGGGTGGGGACCCACTGGAACAGCTGTTGGGAGACAGATGGTAGCCTCCCGTCAAGGCCATCCAGCGTGTTCTTTAACGTGCACAGGGTATGTCTCTCCCGCACACGGGGCCACGGCTTAACGTCCCATCCGATGGACGGCGGCCTTTCCAAGCCCATCGGTGTCCCCTACTGACCGTGGGCAGGGCGGGGAATTTTGCGGAGATAAATCTCAACGCTGACCCAGCTGGGACTCGAACCTGGGAACTACAGATTACGAGCCTGGCGCACTACCGACTGAGCCACCCCCGCCCCTTTGGACCCAGCTCTGGAGGTGTATACTATATCCAACTCAAAGACCCCATAGGCAAATTCTTCCCTAAATGCCCAATTTAAAAAACATAAATACAACATCTTAAATAAACTGCAAAATATCTGAAGTTATCACTAAAATCAGCAAAAATCGTAATATCCCCATCTCCAAATTCCAACTTGCTGTCATAGCCAACATCCTTATTAATGTAAAATTAACCGAACTCTGCAACACATTGTCCCACTTTCCCCAACTTGGTGTTCGATCCTTAGGGGATATCAGCTACCCCTCAGAGATATGACATTCCCCTAACAATACCTCTCCATAATTACCTCTAATCACAGTTTCCACCTTCAATCACATATATAATGAACCAACTATTCTTAGGCCTCTTTCAAAAGCTTAAACTATCCCAAATTCATGCTAGAAATCAGCTATTAGAGGATAATAACCTCCCCCCTCATATATATATACACACATACTTCCTACAATAACCCCCTACCCTTACCAAAGTGATAATCATCCCTCATTAACACATTTGTTATAAATCTCAGGCAACAGATAGCAAATAATATGTTAAATTAGTCACACAATTATCACTTATTATAGTTCCAAAGCAATGGACAATAATGCAAATTTTAATATATTCACACAATGAAGATTACCTTAAAATTCTCAAATCTCTGAGTTACCAAAACTCTATACTCCCTTATGCATATCCCATTAAGACCACCTGCACATCTCCTGACTACTCCAAACCTTGGATCTGAGTTGATGACATCGCAATTTATTGTAGCAAATTGCACCCCATCATTTGCCCTCTCTCAACAAACAACTGATCCTAGCACTTCCACCTGATGATGTGCCCACAGTAAAGGGGGGGCAAAATGTGCATCATGGATTTTAATATTTATAAGCACTCTATGCTACCATAAGTATCATCAATTATTACTGATGACTTACTTATTATTATTATTACTTACTTATTATCAATCATCAATATAAACTTCGATTAGTGAAAGAAAAATTCACTGTATGCAATCAACTCATTGGCTCCCTCACCACCTTCTTCACTTTGAATCTGCTGTGATACATAACTTGCCAGCAAAGACTTTATAAAATAAACTTGTCACTCACTATCAACTATGAAGATCCTCTCACAGTGGATAATCTGGGGTGGGGGTGGCTCAGTCAGTAGCACACCAGGCTTGTAATCTGCAGTTCCCAGGTTTGAGTCCCAGCTGGATCAGCGTTGAGATTTATCTCCGCAAAACTCCTCGTCCTACCCATGGTCAGTAGGGGACATGATGGGCTTGGAAAGGCTGCCGTCCGCTGGATGGGACGTTAAGCCGTGACCCCATATGCAGGAGAGCCATACCCTGTGCACGTTACAGAACACGCTGTATGGCCTTGATGGGAGGCTACCATCTGTCTCCCAACAGCTGTTCCAGTGGGTCCCCTCCCTCAACCTTCTCTGAGCCTTTGGGGTCCTTGTGACCTGGCCATTTAGCCCATGATAGGCAAAAAAGTGCTGTTCAGAGGTAAAACAACCCAACAGGGGATAATCTACTGTCACCTCTACAATACATAAAATCTCATTGATTACTTTTGATACTAGGTAGCATAGATATTTTGTTGAAGTGCTTTAAAACATTTAACAGTGTCATAAAGAACTAACTTAAATAAAAATTTATTTACGAAAAACTGATGGGCAGAAATAACTATAATGCATATAAATAGAAAAGCTATTTATTCCTGAATAACAGAAAAATTAATATTTACTACTTGAAACAAGAAAATTACTTTTTTGTAATTTTTTTATTATTATACTTTGAGAAAAGTCTAGGCTTTTTGCCAATTGTGCCAATGTAAATAATAAAATTAACTTAAAAGTTTTTTTAAATAACCAATCAGAAATAGGTCATGTTATATACCAAATTAAACAGAAATTAATTTCAAATTTCACAAAAATGAAATATATATATATACAAATTCACGTTAATTTTAATAATAATGTTTTACACTGATATAATGAAAAAAAAGCAGATTTGACTATGTAATTGACCTTAATTTTGGAAAACTTGAACAAATTATGTATTGTATTATTATGTTAAATTATATATTAATCAAAAGACAACTTCTTCCTAAATAATAAAATATTTATGTGAAACATGATTTTTATTTCTTTTATAATTTTTTTCAGTAAGGTATATTTTAAAACACAGGCCAGTGTTACACAAGATGACTTGGACTGCTCACATTCATGGCCCATTTATGAAGTGGAGGAACAATTTCTTGACTTTATTTTTGTAAAACATATTGTATGTTTTCTGTGGGTGTTGCATCTTGGGGATATTCACAAATGCCAAAAAGATGGCACACCAAGATAAAAAAAAGTGTCAATATCCTCAGAGTGGCATAGCCAAGACACTGAAAAGTGGGGGGGGGAGGTAAAGTATTTCAAAACTATTCAATATAAACTCAAAAACTAACAATTATTTTTTTTTTAATTATACTTTTTTAGGGTGGGGGTTAAACATTATCAGCCACAGAAAGGGGGGGGGGTGTTAAACACCCTTGTTGAAACTGCCCTTCCAACCTTAGAGGAAGACTTGAAAAAATTATATGTGCCAAGGCTTTTTTTTCCCATATCCAAGACCCCATTCATTTCCAGGAAATGATAAAAGATTAGCTTTTTGACTGGAAAACATTGGAGTAATGAAAAAAAAAACATATAACCTAATGCAATTTAAAATATATATATTTGCAGCAAAGAGTTGTAATCTGGTCATCATCATAACCAGCAATGCATCATAACTGCGAAAGATTGATTACCACATATAAATATATGGAAATAAAATCAGTAAATCAATAGAAGTAAAAACAAACAAGGTGTACACCAGCCATTGTTACAAAAATAATATAGCATAACTCTGAAAGATCTATGGGAATAAAAGTAACAAGTCAATAGAAGCAAAATCGAAACAACAAGTTGTAAGCCAGCCATTGTCTTACCTAGTGAAGTAGCATAACTCTGAAAGATTGATACATATAAACCTACAGAAATAAAATCAGAATAGATTAAGAGAAATAAAAACAAAGTTTTAATAATAAAAGTGTAAATAATATACTAACTGATTTGAAAAGTTATCCAATGTTGATGAAGATATATGCAACACACCGTGAACACTGACACTTGCCACTAATTACTGGTATCTGGGCCTTGCTGAGTGGTGACCTAGTTACCAGCAATTTTGCACAAACACATTATGTTTAGTTATGGTTTTGGTTTCAGCATCCAGAGAGAACCATTTGAATGCTAAGATAAACAATTAAAACAATTCAAGGCATACTAAAATACAGCTATCCTTCGATTTACAAGGTACTCAGTTTACATGGTTTCAGTTTTACAGTCAAGAAAATGCAATCAGTTTCATTTTACAATATTATAAACTCTGTTTTACACTGTACAGATTGCTTTTTTTTATGTATGTAGCTAGGTAGATATAATACATATTATGAAGAAACAGTAGTGTAGAATTAAGGGATCCGATTTTTTTAAACTGAATTTTTGAGACTAGTAAAAACTGTGTTTTATCTCATTTTAGCAACAAATTTAACTAAATACAGCTGATTTGTAAGTACCCTGCTTCATAAATATCATAAAAATACTAATTTTACAATATAGAGAACTAAGTGTTGGTACAAATGCTTAATTTCTAATTTACATTCAATTCATAAATATCCTTTCAAATTTCATCTTCAAATTCAATAATGTACATCTACATTAAATAAATATTTTTCATGACCAAAAAGAAATGTATGAGAAATTAATATAGGCTTATCTGAATTACTGCAAATAAAGTATAAAATAATTTACATTAACGTTTATTATCACTGCGAAACTGAAATTTGAGATAAATGTGTATAAATAAAACTGTGTTTTTTTATTCCTAACAAGATTTTTTTGGAACTTATGCTCTTCCTCCCCCCCCCCCTCCTCAATTGTTGGTTTCAGTTTGTATCGTGATTTTCCAGAACCTATCTGTATGTAAATAGAGGGATGGGTGTAGTCATAATGCAGGAGAAAAAAAAACAGAGGTATGTACTTCATAATTACTTAAAAAATCTCCCCATTTTAAAATAGCATTTTTTTGTTAATTTTTGGGAGAATTTTGAAACTTTAAGAAAACATTTGTTCATAATAGTTCAAATAAAACTTATTAGCTTAAATCAGGAGGTTGCTTCAGTAGAGGGTAATGTTTCAATCAATATTGAATCCTGCACGTCAGTGAAACTTTTTTTCCATAAAACCATTTATTGAGGGTAATGTTAGCAAATAAATCGGCAATCCCATATCATGTCTAAGAAATGGCGATAAGATGGCTTTAACAAATTATTTATATCACAGTTTAATAAAATATTAATAAAATGAAATAAAGCATTATTTTTCGAGCTTGATTTACATATTTTTATGATATATATATATGAAAATTTTCAAATAGCAATTTTTTTTTTAATTGAAGTTTCATGTATTGTACAAAAAATGGATAGAGCCATCTTCAGCATCTCATTTCAATTCTATCTGTGTCTATAACTGATGTGTATCCTGGAAGGTTAATTGACAATATAGTACATTTTTAATAATAAATGTTGATGACTGACTGCAAGCAAAGCAAAAAGAATATTTTTATTATATTGTAATTATAAAATTACTAGTTTCTTAGCTTGGGTATTTATGGAATAATGCATAGTATGTTAATAATAAGCTGTGAACAATTAAAATTTAGTGGATTTCCTCTCAAACCATGCTTTATTGACCTTAATGAAAAAAGAATGAGGTGATACCGATGCACAATGTAAATAGTTCTACATTTGGAGCTTTAGAGCATTTTTTACAATATTTACCTAAGACCTATGCATTCTAGACAAATAACATTGTTAAGTACAGTGCATGTGCATATAATAATAAAGAGAGTGTGGTCTACTTTTGCTTCCATTTGATACAATGAGAACAGAGAAGAATCATAGAAAGTATTCCAAGCTATTACAGTGTTTCATACAAGTATATGCCCCACATGTGCAGGATCTTACCACTGCCTCAAAGCTGTTAAATTACAAAAGGTATACTTGTTGGAAAAACAGCTTTTTCCATTACTATTCTAGTTAAGGTTTCGGTTCCACTAAAAGCCAATTTTGACTTCCACCAAGTTTCAATTGTGCACTTCTCATTTACAAGGTTGTCAGTGTTCAGTGGAGTTATCTGAAATGTTGTGGGAGAAAACATTAGAAAATCACTATTTAATGTAAATACTTGCAAGATTAATTACTTGCTTCAGGTACTGACCATTTGTGGAAATACTGCACCCATAAAAGGTTGGGTTCTTTTACGTTTGAGCGGCACTTTTTTTGCACACCATGGGCTAAATGGCCAGGTCACATGGACCCCGAAGGCTCAGAGAAGGTTGGAGGAGGGGACCTATTGGAACAGCTATTGGGAGACAGATGGTAGCCTCCCATCAAGGCCATCCAGCGTGTTCTTTAACGTGCACAGGGTATGGCTCTCCCGCACACCGGGCCACGGCTTAACATCCCATCCGACGGATGGCAGCCTTTCCAAGCCCATCGGTGTCCCCTACTGATCATGGGCGGGGAATTTTGCGGAGATAAATCCCAACGCTGACCTAGTTGGGACTCGAACCTGGGAACTACAGATTATGAGTCTGGCGCGCTACCAACTGAGCCACCCCTGCCCCTACACCCATAAAGGATTTTATGCATTTAGATATGGCTGCCTGCACATTTAGCCACATTAACACCCAAGCACCACTTGTTACATTACTGGTGATAAGCAAAAAGGTACTATTGTCAATGATCTATGATACAATTTTCCATTCTTAATTAAAACTCCTACAACAAACAAAAATACAATAAACAATACATTCAGTAGCAGATTTATTACTGAAAAGGTTGGGGTAAGTGGGAAAAGTTGTTGATACTGTAGAGATAAATATCGTAGTTCTTTGTCCACATCAAAAGTATATAAAGGAATACATTTTTTTTCCGCTGATATTAACAGAGAAGCCACTTCAATTATTCATATAGTAATAATGTCTTCAAGATAAACACAACAAACATGTCAGGAAAAATCATAATGTACTGCTGAATCATCTCTCTTACATACTGCCATATTTTGTATTGTAGTGCTTACATATACAGCCCATTATCACTTCTTAGTGTCATATTTTGGTCTTGAATATATTATCATTTTCATTTGCTAGGTGGAAACATAATTGTCAACCACACACTTTGTGAAAAATGCAATATACTTACTATGCATTACTTCCAGTTATCCCTACTAGCTTCAAGTTAAATTTATTACCAATTGATCTTCAAGAGTAATGTGAAGTCATGGAGTTACATTCTATAATATTAAAGTCAAAAGTATCTGCAAGCCATTCCTGCACTATCATGGCCAGCCTGATCTTGGTACTTGCATTAGGATCCTACAATACTGGTCATCAGATCTATCACTGAGTACATATGGAATGTCATGAAATATCTGAGAGCAGAACTGACTCCAGTTCTTAACATACAGGATCTTCAGATGCAAGTGCAGCAAATCTGGAGACTATAGATAAGGACATTATTAGGAATCTTCCTGTTATTCTTCAGACTCACTTCCTAAACATATTAGTGCTTATATTGCCATATCTCACACTGATGTTATCCAAATATCCATTACCCACTTTGCTAAACATGCTACTATTTATTATTATTATTGTTTGTTACTTACATACTACCTTTTAGCACATTACTTTGTATTGCATGCATAACATTCCTTCTGGGTGAGACAATTTTTTTTTTGAGTGGTATTACAGGTGGAGTATATTCACATTTATTATTATTATTTTCTTTATAAAAATGATGGATGTAACCTAGTAGCTCCATCAAGCTTTTCCAGGTTTGTCATACAATATAGAAACACATACATGAACACACAACCATATCATAAGACTTGAACCCTGACCCTGGCAACTGCAGGGTCAGGGTCCAAGTCTTGTGATGATCGTGTGTCACAATGAGCCAACACGATACTACTGTGGCAGCAAAATTATTTTGTACAATATATTTAAATAAAAATGTATTACAGTACAGTATAGAGTATGTTTGTAAAACATTGAATATTTGCTCACAGTACATCCATAAGTAGTTTCATGTTTTTGTATGTAACCCATCAACTTTACTTCAGTTGGATGACTGAGGATGTTTTAGTTAGTGTACATCTGTGACACATCTGTGGCTGTAAAGCCACAGATGTGCAAAGCACTGAAGCTGAATAATAAGGCTTAGTATATCAACAATCACATATCAATAATCAATATGATCTAATATATGCAATATAATCAATATAAGACAAATCTTTGTACTAGCACATAAGTATTTTTTTTTTCATTATCTAATTGTACTTTTATGGTAATTAATTTTTCAGAAAATAATTAGAAATATACCTGTTTGAATCCAAAAAGTCATATCTAGGCTGTGGATCTGCATCGCGATTATTGACATCATAACTTGCATTAGGATCCTACAATACCAAAAATTTAATACTTGAAATTACTTTCTGTCACAGATACCCAAAATGTTCTCATTAAAAATTCATTTTCAAAAAATTTGCTTACTGATAAAGTAAGTGGTTTGCTTACTGCTGAAATTGAGAAATAATGGGATCAGTTTAAACAGGTTTTTCTTGAAACCAACAATACTATTTTGGGTAAAAGGGAACAGAGGAAACAAAATTATTTGAGTGAAAAGGCTATGGAACTTATTTCTGACAGAAGTGCATGATTAATATTAATCAACACCCTACTAGTCCTAAGAGACAGCATTACAATGAGCTTAATAACATGTATAGGATCAGCTAACATCTGATAAGAATCAGTTGGCTTGATAGCTTGGCTGACAAAGCAGAGGAAGCATTAGACAGCACAACAGGAGGGGGTTGTACCAGATAGTTAATCTTTTTTGTTGGAAGAAACAGGTACACAGAGATTGAAGGATGAACAAGGTAAGGTGGTTGAGTGGTTGAAGCTGAGGATTCTATGATGGCTAGGTGGGCTGAGCATTTCAGAGATGTTCTAAACAATATGTTTATTTCTACTCCCATTGTTTGCAATAAGGATAGATGCATTACTGGCTTCAATGATGGCTCTATATCACATCCTGAAGTCGATTTAGCTATCACTACATTAAAACTGCACAAATCCCCAGAGGTGGATGAAATCACCACTGGAATGTTTAGAGCTGGGAACATTTCTGTTGTAACATGGCTGACTGAAATTTTGAATATTTTTTATGATAAAGGTATTGTTTCTAAGGATTTTACTAGAGCTACTATTACCCCAATTTTTAAAAAACAGTGATCACAGTTCTTGTGATAATTATAGGTGAATTAGCTTACTTTCTGTTCCAAGTAAAGTTCCTTACATGATTATACTTAATAGAATTAAGAATTTGGTTAATGGACAACTGCGTCATGAACAGTGTGGATTCAGAAGTGGTAGGGGAAGTACAGATCAAATATTTTCACTTAGGCAGAAATGTGTGGTTACTAGCGTTACAGATTTCAAAATGGCTTTTGATTCTGTTGATCGACATAATTTGCAGTTGATTGTTAGATCATATGAAATACCTGATAAGTTAGTTAGTGTAATGTAATCTCTCTATAATAACACTGAGTCGAGTGTGAGAGTTGGTAAGGTTTGTAGCGACTGGTTGAGCATTGCTAGTGGAGTTGGACAAGAGTGCATTTTGTCAACTTTTCTGTTTTGTTTGGTTATTGATTACATTACGCAAAATTCTTTACAAGGGAAAGATTTTGGCCTTAAATGGTCTAGAGATTTCAAAATTTTTGCTTTAGATTATGCAGATGATTTGGTCTTATTGGCTAATGATGTTGATGAGATGAACTCTTTCATTAGGGCTGTTCATGAGAATGATAATAGAGTAGATTTTGTGAAAAACTGAGAAAAAATTAAAGTGAAGAAAATTGGTCAGACAGATAGTGCTTCAGTTTCTTCTTTGAATGGCTGCACTCTTGAGCAAGTGTCTCAGTTTATTATCTTGGGAGCTATGTAATAGATACTGGTGATATGCGGCATGAGATAAATACGGGAATTAGTTTACTTTCTGTTCCAGGTACTCTTTTCCAAGTTCCAGCAGAATATGGATTGGTGCCGGAACTTCTAAGAATCTATGGAGTGTGTGGAGAAATAGGCATATACACCTAAAGAATAAAATTAGACTGTATAATAGTTTGGATCTTTCTAGAGTTAGTTATGGTAGTGAAACATGGACCCTTTGTAAGCAGTATAACAAGAAACTTGATGCCTTTGATTCCAGATGCTTATGCAGTTCTTGGGCATTAGGTGGTTTGACTTTGTAAGTAATGACGAGGTTAGAAGATTGTGCAGAGACTGCATTGATTTGGCCATATTGCCTGTATGCATAGCTGCAGATTAGCAAACAGGATTATGAACAGTGTGCCTAAGGGTATCAGAAAAAGGGGGAGACCTAGGATGTGATGGACAATGTCAAACAGGACCTTGCTAGAATTGTCCAATGCAGCAGCTGTAGCTCAAAAGTCGTCTGTCCGTCCGTCAGTCCATCTGTCTGCCTGTCTGTACATAGGAAGAAAATAGTTTGGCCTCTGGATTTACATACTCTGGATTACAGGCCAAACTATTTTCTTATAGTTTATCAAGTTTTCTTAGTTTATCAAAAATAATTTTCTTAGTTTATCAAGCTGGACACTGGAAGGTTTAAAAATAATTTTCACATGTTTCATACTTCCAGTAATACACTGCTCATCAGTGAAATTGAAGCATCCTAAAGGTAGAGTCAAGTCCATCCAAAACTTGACATAGGTATAGATTATCATAAGGAGAAGAAGTGATTATAAATTCAAACGAAAATAAGGATATTAAAATGAAGTGGTATGCATAATTGAAGAGTACAAGGTGCCATTTCTCCCACCAGTTTACTATTCCTACATCACTGTAATAACTGTTAATGATGAAATAGTATAGAGGCAACTGTCATGAACAGCAATGACAGCTGCTAGGCTTCCATAAGTCATCTGTTAATGGCATTCTGCAATACCAGATGTGTCTTGGCTAGACAGACAATGCTCTTAATTTGGCCTGCAATGATACAATAGTCTACTGCAAGCTTTTACTGGATCTGCTAGTCCTCATATTTTGATACATAACATGTGGGGATGATATCAAACAACCACCTGCCCTCATAACCTAGCCCACATAATTAGCAATTTCATGATTTGGCCATACAACCTAGAACACTAGTTGCATATACTATTTACAAACTTTATCTAAATATTTATCAAGCATTTAATCACTATTAAACTGTTTAAGTAATATAATGAATGATATTAACTGTTTAAGAAATATAATGAAGATGGGTGTAGAGGAAAAAAGCATCTTGAGCCAGATGTGATTCAAACCCACTGATCTCTTGATGACATATCAGGGTTTTGACTGCTGAGTAAAAAATACTGGCTGCTGATCAATCTCTTCTCTGCTACTGATGTTATGCTATACACTATCAGGTCAATTACTCTCTTTTGAGTACATTTGGGGAATATTCTTCAGAGCCATCCCAGGCATGTACATGACCACCCACTCTCCAGGAGTCTCCTGACTTCTTTTTTTTTGAGCAAATCTGAATCTGCTTCACTTCTGGTATGATCACTAGTACCTTGTATTTCGACAAATGAATCCACAGTTCATCATTGATTTACTAAGCATTTAATCACTATTAAGCTGTTTTTATCTAAGAAGATGAAGATGGGTATAGGAGAAAAATTGTCTTGAGTGAGTGAGATCTGAACCCACAACCTCCTGATGATGACATATCAGGTGCTCTGACTGCTGAGCTATGGGTGCTGATCAATCTGTCCTCTACTGCTGACGTCACAATTTTCCTCTACACCCATCTTCATCATGTCACTTAAACAGCTTAATAGTGATTAAATATTTAGCAAATCAATGATGAGCTGAGGATTCATTTGTTCATCTAAAAACAGTCACAATTTTCCTTTCAACAATTGGGCATTTCTTATTGCACTGTCTATACTGCTGTGCTGAAATTGCTGAAATGGGAAGTGCTCACTTCCCATTTTCAGCAATTTCATGAAGCTGATGAAAATTATTAGCATATAATAATTAACATTCATACAAATTTTTAGACATTAATCATTACAAACTTCCAGAAAACAAAATTCATCTGCTTCAGACTGTTGCAATTTTACTGACAGGTAATACTAATTTTGTTAAAGTTAGGAATATAAACTTAACAACCCTTCAAATACAAAGAATTGGAATTCATGAAAATATTCTAAGGAAATATTCCAAGACTGTGAAGTTGTAGTTTATCACTATGATCTTACAGAACAAACCAGGTGACATGATGCAGCAACTGGCTGTACTGTTTGGTTATTTTAGCTCTGAGCAGTGATTTTGTACATGCAGTGGCTAAATGCCCAGGTCACAAGGACCCCAAAGGCTCAGAGTTCAGTGAGGGAAGACTCACCTGATAATTATAGGAGACACACTGAAGCCTCTTATCAAGGCCATCCAGAATGTTAATGTGCACAGGGCCCCAGCTTAACATCCCATTCAATGGATAGCAGTCTTTCAAAACCCTTTGATGTCCCTATTTTCACTGAGGGTAAGTGAGGGATAATAAAAATAAATCTCAATAAAGGCACAGTTTATACTTGAGTCTTGGAACATTATATCATGAGTCTGGTACACTGACTGAGCCAACCTCTACCCCTTGGTTGTACTGAGTACTGGGATTGAAGGGCTGAAAGCAAAACATACTCAGGAATATTTAAAACCTCTCCTAGAAGGCAGAAAATTATAAACAAAATACAAGTTAAATTTTTGGCATTTCTATGAGATTAGAGATGCTAATTATTTGCAAGTGGAATCTTGTAATTAACAGTTTAAGCTTACATTTAAGTAAAATGAGAATGATGAAACAATTTGAAAATTTTCTATGTAAAAAATATTAAAACTTACATAATTTTGCACAATGTCTGGATGATCTTTCTCCAAGCCATCATCCAGTATTGTTACCACTATGTCTTTTCCAGTTGCTCCTGCAGCCCAAGCTGCTTGAACATTCATGTCTAAACCTTGCCCACGATTCTTAAAATAAAAATGAATATATATTAAGTATAAAGTTCATTAATACACATATGCTCAAAATACAATAAATATTTTGTTCTAATAACAAAACAATAAATTTTCTACTTAAATTCTTATAAAGTGATTAACCTTTCCAGGGTCCAGCCTGAAAAACTGGTTTACATTCACAGTCCACCTATATGTTTTGCTATGTTCAACCAAAGAAAAAAAAAGATCCTTTTTTTTGTCAAATAATTAATGAACAGAAATAGCCCTATTATACAGAAAAATTAATCAACATTTAATTCTATATTTTATGAAAATAAACTATGTAATATAAATTACATATGTATTAATCGAATGACTTCTTTCAGGAAAAAAAACCTTTACAAAAATAAACTAATGGACAAAAATAATTATAATACGTAAGAATATAATTTTTTTTTTCTGAATAATAGGAAAATATATCTTTGCTAAAAAAAAGAAATCTAATCTATTCTCCAATTTTATTTTTACTCAACGGCACACTTTGAAAAAAGGTTCAGGTTTTTGTCAACTGTACTGTCTAAAAAAAGTGAACTTCAGTTTGTTTTTTTTGCCAAATAACCAATAACAAAAATAGATAATTTTAAACAAAAAATTAAACAGCATTTAATTCCTAATTTTATGAAAATAAAATGAAAAACATAACAATTAATGACCTTTTCAGAGTGATGTAATGGAAAAAGGATCTGACAAGGCAATTAAAGCTTAATTTCGAAAAACCTAAGGAACAAAAATATTATATATCAGTGGAAAGAAAATTTCTTTTTGAATAATATAAAAAACAAACCCAACACTTGAGAGTCATTGCTTTTCTTAATTTTCCTCTGTGTGATACAGTTAAAATAAGAGCCAGTTGATGGGAGGAAAGGGGGGGGGGGGTATTTATTTCTGAGTCAGGGGGGTATTCACTGTTTCCAAGACCTTATTCAATTCTAAGAAATAATAAATGAGCAGAGTATTTTATTAGAAAACAAAGAAATAGCAATAAAATTAAGGAACCTAAGTAGAGTTAAAAAAATCCACAGCAACATGCTGTAAGACTTCCTCATAAGAAAACAACTGGTAAAGATGAAACCTAACTCTAAAAGATCAATAATGATAATTATATATTAAAAAGCAGTAGTAATACTTTCATTTAAAAAACTTACTGACAAATGCAGTTGTATTCAGTAGATTGGGTTGTTTATAATAGATAGGCCAGCACTTGATATCACTCATTTTTTTCTCCTAATGTTTGGTCATCTAGTCAGAAACAATAAATATTTAATCCCACAGTTAATTACTGAAGGAAGGAGGGGAAAAGCAGACCTAGAAGAAGAATTTCTTGATAAAATAACATCAAGAAGTGGACTGGAATGAGCAATGAAATTCTCTTTAGAGTGGCAGCTGATTATGGAAGATTTGACAAAGTGGTCATTAACCTCCATTAGAAGATGGCATTATAAGAATTGTGGAAATTTTTGCTGCTTCAATTCCCAAAAACTGTCTGAATCTGATTTCCA
The DNA here is from genome assembly GCA_038380435.1 of Ryuthela nishihirai. Classification (NCBI taxonomy): domain Eukaryota; kingdom Metazoa; phylum Arthropoda; class Arachnida; order Araneae; family Heptathelidae; genus Ryuthela; species Ryuthela nishihirai. The sequence goes on along the minus strand of JAWZYU010000011.1, from coordinate 37,268,915 downwards.
TTTTTGGAAGTTATGAGATGAATAATAAAAATATTTCTAGAAATATTAAAACAGATTTAAAAAAAAAAACTACAGAGAAGTTAAGTATACATCTGGCAATTGTTTTCAAATCCTCTGATTTATAAAAACAAGTTGTTGTTAATTTCTGGAAGCATTTCAAAACTTTATGGAAAAATGTATTGGCACAGATCAAGCTTGTGAGTAGAAATCAGGGGCTTGTTGGTACATGGTATTATTTAAATAAAAAATGTGATGCCAAAATTCCATATTTAGAAATGGCAATAACAACCACAGCAAGTTTTTTTAATAGTGCATCAAATGTAAACAAATAATATTTATTAAGTATAAACTAGTATATATTTTTATAAGATATATGCAAAAAATTTAAAACAGGAATTTTTATTTTTTTTAAAGTTTTATGTGTTTCACCAAGAATGGCTCTATCAGTTTCTGTACTGTCATTTTGGTATCTGTCAATGTTTGCAACCAATGGGGACCCTGGAAGGATTAAGCACTTTCTTTTATGTCTAACCATCTAGTCTACTAAGCAGTTAATACAATGCAAAGGTTTTATATTATTTCTATTCTAATGAGTAGCTGCATCAGTGTCCTCTACTGAATTTTGATAATAGCTTTTGACAGATTAACTAGACAGTTGGAAGAAGTTTATTAACTAAAAGCAGAGGATGACAGAAGGTTAATGTGTATCAAATAATGGCTTTGATTACTTGTTAGCTATTCTGTATAAGTAGTTATATCATGAGAAGAGGAGTGGGCTCTTCCTTTGGGTTGCAACATACCAGAACAGTAGTTTATAAATTATGTGGGTTAACCCTTCCAATGTCCATATCGTCTTAACATGTTTGGAGAATCTGAATAAATATGCCAAGGACGTATGCATACGTTTTTAGTACAACAAACGATTAAAAGTAAAATTTGTTGATAATAGTTCAATCAAACTTGTGAGCTGAAAGATCAGAAGGTTGCTTCAGCAAATAAAAACGCTAACAAGCAAATCGGCAATACTGTTTAGTGCTTCTAAAAAATGGCAATCAGATGGCTTTATAAAATTTCATCAAATCAAAATCATTCAAATTAGATGGCAATTTTTTTAAAATCGATTTTTAAAAAAATAAAAATTGCCGTTGTAATTTACATATATATATTTTTTAAAAACATATAATTCAGGCTTCAAAAATAATATTTTGTTTTTTAATTTGATACATATTTTATTAAACTACAATATAAAAAATTTTATAAAGCCATCTGATTGCCATTTTTTAGAAGCACTAAACAGTATTGCCGATTTGCTTGTTAATGCTCCTATTTGCTGAAGCAACCTTCTGATCTTTAAGCTCACAAGTTTGATTGAACTATTATCAACAAATTTTCCTTTAAATTTTCGAAAATCTCCTAAAAATAACAAAAAACCTGCTACTTTTAAAAACGATAGATTTTGGAACTAATTACAAAATACATACTGCAATTTTTTTTTTCCATTTCACACTCTTTTCTGTCATAAACCTATTTCAGTATTCCCAAGTTATTTTTATCATTTTTCCCAGTATCCTACAAATTGAAACTGAAAGTAAACACATCCTTCTTAGAAATTCTGATTGCACCTGCATTTAATTAGTTATGCTTCACTGAGGCAACAAGACGCAGATGACTGACACATGCTATCTCTGTTCTGTGTGCTACAAGTGTTTTTTTACAGTTTTGGTGCAGCATATTGGATACTCTTTGTAAAGTTAGTATTTTTTTACATTTAAACCTTAGTTAGTTTTCATTTCAATAGATTTATTTTTGGAAATTAGAGATCTTTTGGCCGATCGATAAGTATTGATTTTTTTCATAATTATATTATATCAACAGCAGGCTTACAATTTGCTGCTGTGGATATTTTAACATTACATCAGGCTATATGTTAATTTTTATTTCATTATTTATTACTTTTCCAGTAAAACTTTGATACAGTATCATTTTCTGAAAATAAATGAGGTCTTGGATATGAAATCAAATTCATTTCTGTATATTTACTTCCGTTACTTATTGATCTTCAATCAGCCGATTTATCGATCTTTCTGAGTTATGCTAGATCAGAGGCCTGCTTAAAAGTTGTTCCAGATATTTTATTTAACATCCTACTAGGTCATATTTAATTTTAATTTTATTATTTCTTGTTTTTTTTAATTAAAAAACTTTAGAGCTTGTACCGTTTTCTGAAACTGAATGTCTTGGATACGGAAGCACAATAGAGTTTGATGTCCCATCTCAGAGATGGAAGCTTTTCCAACCTATCAGCCTCTATTCTCACCAAAGATGAAGCAGAGAAAAAAAATATAACAGGTTGGCCAATGAACCAAAGGTCATAAGCCCAGCAATTCAAAGTATGCACCAACGATAACAGAAGCACTTAACCCTTCCAGTGTCCAGGCTGAAAAACAGGTTTCCATCCAGAGGCCAAGCTATTTTCTCACTATGCTCAGCCAAAAAAAAACTTTAACTTTAGAACTTTTTTGACAAATAACTAATGAAAGGAATTATGGCATGTTGTATGCCAAATTAATCAGCATTTAATTCTGGATTTTCTGAAATTATAATATTTAACAAAAAAGACCATATGTTTCATTTTAATAGGACTTTTTTAAAGTCTTGCAGTAAAAAATGCATCTAGCAACACAAATAAAAATTTATTAAAAAATAACTAATAGAAATGATTGCAATGTACATGAATAGAATGACTATATATTTCTGAATAACAAAAAAAAAAATACTTTTTTGGTTTTAAGTAAATATTTTTCTCATTTTGTAATTTTTTTCTCAGTACCATACTTAAAGAAAATTCCAGGCTTTTAGCCAACTGTACTGAGTCAGATAAACAAGTCAACTTTAGAATATTTTAAAAAAATAACCAATCAACAGAAATGGATCATGTTATATACCAAATTAAACAAAATTTAATTATGAATTTTATGAAAATAATATAAACAAATTTGCAAGCATTTTGATTTTAACAAGCCTTTTTCAATGTAATATGGTGAAAAAAAAAAGATCGCACTATACAATTACGGCTTCACTTTGGAAAACCTGCTGAATAAAAACACTTAAATTATATATTTACTGAAAGAAAATTTCCTCCCAAATAATATAATATTTAATCTGAAATATGATTTTCATTTCTTTTAATGATTCTTTTCAGTATCATATATTTTAAACACAGCCAGTGTTATACAACATGACTTGACCTTCTCACATTCATGGGATTTTCTGAACTGGTTATTAAATAGAAAAATCTTCCTTGGCTGCTTTTTTTGCTAAACATTATGAATTTTTTTCTTTGGGTGTTGAAGTTTGGTGATCTTGGCTAAGTGCAGAAAGGTTTATGCACCAAAACACCAGCCCTTCCCAATATTTCCCTCCCAAATGATGGCCAATTTCCATAGCAAGGAAGTCTATTTTGCTTCCATACCCAAGACATTCATTTTCAGAAAACAATACAAGCTCAAATTTTTTTACTAAAAAACAAGAAATAATAAAAGAAAAATTACATATAACCTAATGGGATGTTAAAATATTTGCAAAAACTTTTAAACCAGTCTCTAGCATAACTCGGAAGGATCGATAAATTAGTCAATCGAAAGATTGCTAACTAATGGAAGTAAATATACAGAAATGAATTTGCTTTCATATCCAAGACCTCATTTATTTTCAGAAAATGATATTAGATCAAAGTTTTATTGAAAAAGTAATAAATAATAAAATAAAAATTAACATATAGCCCAATGCGATGTCAAAATATCCACAGCAACAAGTTGTAGATCAGCCATACGATGTAGCATAACTATGAAAAAATCAATACTTATAGATCGGCCCAAAAAATCGCTAATTTCTGAAAATAAATCTACTGAAATGAAAACTAACTAAGGTTTAAATATAAAAAAAATACTAACTTTACAAAGGGTATCCAATATGCTGGACCAAAACTGTAAACAACACTTATAGCACACACAATGGAGATTGCATGTGTCAGCCATCTGCTTCTTGTTTGTCTCAGTGAAGCATAACTAATAACATGCAGCTCCAGCCAGAATTTCTAAGAAGGATGTGTTTACTTCCAGTTTCAATTTTACTAGTTCATTATTCATGGTTATTTCATAACCAGTTCAGGAAAAGATGCAGAGAATGCTGGGAAAAATGATAAAAAATAACTTGGGAATACTGAAATAGGTTTATGACAGAAAAGAGTGTGAAACAGGGGGAAAAAATGTCAGTACATATTTTGTAATTACTTCCAAAATCTATCATTTTTAAAAATAGCAGTTATTTTGTTAATTTTTAGATTTTCAAAAATTTAAGGAAATATTTGTTGATTGTGGTTCAAATCAAACTTGTGAGCTTAAATCAGAAGGTTATTTCAGCAAATAGGAACATTAACATGCAAATCGGCAATACCATTCAGTGCTTCTAAGAAAGGGCAATCAGATGGCTTTATAAAATTAGTTTAATTGTAGTCTAATAAAATATGCATCAAATTAAAAAACAAAATATTAATTTTGAAGCCTGAATTATATATTTTTAAAAGTTATATATAAAAAATATTACAATGGCAATTTTTATTTTTTTAAAAATCGATTTTTTTTTTTGTTGTACTAAAAACATATACATATCAAGGACATATGAGATATAATTGAGGTGCCAAGGACGCACCTCAATTAAAATTTTCCGAATGTATACAGACAATGTGGATATTAGAAGGATTAATCCTTATATTAATTACAAATGCTAGTAGAAAGGGGATTAAAACATTTAAAACACATACAGTATGCAAATAAATGAATTAGTTTAAAAGAAACTTATTTCACACTTGAAATTTATCTTTACATAACACATTTGTTTAGTTTCTTTAAGGTTTATTATGCTAGAGCAATATATATGTATATTATTATGGATATTTTTATATTAAGTCATGTATTTATATTTGGTGTGCAGACTTTTTACATAGGTGATATATTCTAAAACGTATGATTGGTATGATCTTTTCTTATTTTCTGTACAGCCATAAACCTAGCAGTTGTAAACACTGCAGCTCTTACAAATTTACAACTCTTAAAATAATTTGCTGAAAAAAATTTGATTTCATCCTGACCAAATTTTTTTCAACAAATAACTTCAAGTGTTTCTTGCCAATAGGACATTTCCTGTGATGCTTTATTACTGAATTACAACTCTTATTATAAAGAAACTTTAACACTTAGCAAAAAATCTTTATTTAGTATGTTTCAGTATGGTATAACTGAAAGAACTGAAATTGCATATATATGTTACTAGGGTTGGGTTGTTTTACCTCTGAGTAGCACTTTTTTTGCACACAATGGGCTAAACGGACAGGTTATAAGGATCCTCAGGCCTCAGAGAAGGTTGGAGAGAGTTGACCCACTGGAAAACAGTTGGGAGACAGATGGTAGGCCTCCTGTCAAACCTAATCTAGCATTAGCAAAAATATATCATTATTACACTGTAAAGTCCTTCTTTTCACAATTGTTGCTGTCTGTGCAAATGAAAGTTGTACTGTTCAATTTCCACCCGATCAATCAACTGCAATGAATAACTGATATTCATAGAATTATTAGGCAGAGGGATACTTATGTTTTGGGCAATCTGCTTATTCCATCCATGCTTTTAGCAGTTTAGTGGCATCCAGTTGTTTGCTGATTGCCTTTCGCATAAGGGCAATCATAAACTTTTCACTATGCAGATTAATTCCACAAACCACGGTGTCGATGTGTTTCAAAGCCGTAGCTTCATTTACAAGACACTACTCTTGGCCCAAGCAAATGGAGGTTATATACTAGGGGTAAAGGGGTCTGGTGTCCAGGCTTCTCTAGTTGTGGTTGAGACATTGTTTTGGTTGGAATGCCCACTGCTGTTGTGGTGAAGTTTTCTTGTGCTCTCATATTGGTGCTGTACTTGTTAATTTTTTCTTTTTTCTTTCCATCTATGATGAGCTTTCACAGGAGTGGAGGTTGGTATATCTCATTGTTACATGCAGTGTGTCTAATTTTGCATATGGTTAATTGCTCGTATAAATCTGGTTTTTCTTGCGTAGGTGAAGCTGCTAGAATTTTAAAATTTCAGAAATCAGGGATGGCTTGTTTTTGCTGGATGATTCGGGTCAATTTCATCCAGCAAAAACAGGAATGATTTCCTGGATGAAAACATCCAGGATGATTCCGATCCAGTTTTTGCTGGATGATTCAGGGCAATTTTTTTTTTTGTTGTTGTTGTTGTTGAATATCTTTTTGGTGTTTTTTCATTCTTACGGTTGCAAAGCATTTGGTTTTACCGTAGTATGGTCGAGATTCATTATCATTAGGTACAATAACTGAGATCTTGTAAACACCACCAATTCTCTTTTTAGGATTGGATTTTTTTTAGCATATTAAATATGCTATTTGCTGCTTTACTAGAACTTTAAAATTATATGGTTTCATGACACTCCTCAGTGTTTCTACCAGCCATAGGATTGAAGGTATACTAGAAGTATATTTATTTTTAGCAGCTTGCCATTGTGCCAGTGATATTTGGGTTCTTTTGATGGTGACTTCTATATTGCTATGCTTGGCTTCATGTTAGGCTCTTGTAATTATGGCTGTTGGGTATCTTGCTTTCTGCACTGTGGTAAAAATGAGTTGCCATCTTGGGTCCGGCTTAGCTCTGATGGTGGAATATCGTAAATTTTGAAAGAAGGCTGTATGTAGGGTTCCTTTCTTTGGTTCTAGGATGCTGTGAATTATATGAATTGTAGAAAAGCAGATGGCTTATGGTAAACTTGTATGTTTATTTTATTGTCTTTCTGATGTAATTGCATATCCAGAAAGGTAGTAATCAATTTTCTTCATATACTGCAGAGCAGTTGATAGTAGGGTAAACACTATTTGAGTCATTTATAATTTTTGGATGTCATGCTGCATATTGTATATGATTACAGTGTCATCGATATACATTCTGTAGTATGCCAATGGAGGAGAGATTTCACAGATAATAGTATTCTCTATATGCCATATGACAACTTTCTGCCAGGAGCCCAGAAAGTGGGGAACCATTGGGACTCTGTTCTTTCGTTGATAAATTTCTTCTTGATAATGATATTGAATTCCAACCACACTATGGTAAAACCATATGCTCAGCAGCTATAAAAATGAAAGAACACCAAAAAGATATTAAACAACAAAAAAAAATACTGCCCTGAATTGTCCAGCAAAAACAAGCTATCCCTGATTTCCGAAATTTTAAAATTCTAGCAGCTCTGCCTACACAAGCAATTAACCATATGCAAAAATAGACACACTGCATGCAACAATGAGATATACCAACCTCCACTCCCGTGAAAGCTCATCATAGATGAAAAGAAAAAAGAAAAAATTAACAAGTACAGCACCAATATGAGAGCGCAAGAAAACTTCCCCGCAACAGCAGTGGGAATGCCAACCAAAACAATGGCTCAACCACAACAAGAAAAGCCTGGACACCAGACCCCTTCACCCCTAGAATATAACTTCTATTTGCTCGGGCCAAGAGTAGTGTCTTGAAAATGAAGCTACGGCTTTGAAACGCATCGACACCGTGGTTTGTGGAATTAGTCTGCATAGTGAAAAGTTTATGATTGCCCTTATGCGAAAAGCAATCAGCAAACAACTGGATGCCACTAAACTGCTAAAAGCATGGATGGAATAAGCAGATTGCCCAAAACATAAGTATCCCTCTGCCTAATAATTCTATGAATATCAGTTATTCATTTGCTATTGATTGATCGGATGGAAATTGAACAGTACAACTTTCATTTGCACAGACAGCAACAATTGTGAAAAGAAGGACTTTATAGTGTAATAGTGATATATATTTCCTAATTGTGTAGCACTGTGTTATATTTGTTTCTAATACTAAGTTAGGGTGTTCTTTAACGTGCACAGGATATGGCTCTCCTGAACATAGGGCCATGGCTTAACATCCTATCCAATGGACGGTGGCCTTTCCAAGCCCATCAGTGACTGAAAGCAGGGTGAGGAGTCTCTGTCGATAAGAATATCATCATCCATCAGTGACTGAAAGCAGGGTGAGGAGTTTTGCAGAGATAAATCTCAATGCTGACCCAACTGGGATTTGAACCTAGGAATTGCAAATTATGAGCCTGGCGTGCTACTGAACTGAGCCACCCCTGCCCCTATATTACCAGGAACATGCACACAATGACCATATATTCCTAACACTATAACACAAGGCACTATGAAATATGAAAATCTCATTTGCATGTCTGGGTGACAAAAGTAAAAAAATATAAAAATGCATGATCCCACTCCTCATATAGGACATTGATAGATAATGAGTAGAGTTAGTAAAGTTGCAATACCCTATGAGAGAAAATCCCAGTATGCCCTGAGAGAGTTTCACTGTCTGTATGAGGCTCATTGTGGCCCCTGCATAAGTCAAGAACTTCAGAATTTGATTAGGAAGTTTGAAGAATAAGCTGCATTCATCACAGTCCACAGATAGCAACTCATCAGTTCCAGTTACTAAAATAACAGAGATTCACCAGGTGATTATGCATTGTATTGTTTCGGTTGCTTTACCTCTGAACAGCACTTGTTTGAGTATAATAGCTAAATGGTCAGGTCACAAGGACCCTTGAGGCCTCAGAGCAGGTTGGGGGGAGTGGATCCACTGGACAGCTGTTGTGAGACAGATGATAAACTCCCATCAAGGCCATTCAGCATGTTCTTCAAAAGAAGTGCACATGGTATAGCTCTTCTACACACAGTGCCATGGCTTAATGTTCTGGCCAACAGACAGCAGCCTTTCCAAGTCCATCAGTGTTATTGACTAGATACAGTATTGACTGAGGGCAGAGCTGGGCGTTTTGCAGAGAAAAATCTCAATACTGGTCGGGGGGGGGGGGGGGGGGGTCGAACCTGGGAACTGCCAATTATGAGCCTGGCATGCTACCAACTGAGCCACTCCCACCCCCCATTACACAGCTGACTCTAGGAGATGCAAATGAAGTCACCACTGTTATGTCATCATTTGACCTACTGATCTCAACTATGTGAAAGGTGCTACAAATATAAAATGGGCAAATTTTCCACTTTTTTCAGAAAAAAAAAACAAAAAACAAATTGAATTTGAAACTATACCTTGAAGTAACTAAGACATATATGTAGGTCATGTTACATACCAATTTCACTTAATTCTGAATAACAAAATAACAGGAACACAAATAGAATTTGTTTAGTGTAGATTTTTCTTATCTGCTCATGTAAATGTTGAAAAATTATTTTAGTATTGCCTATCTTTGTGACAATCAGCTGAGCAATAAAAATTGCAACATAACTGAACTTAGTATCACTTCTTATGTGAGAAACTATATAATTCTATCTTTGCCAACAGGTTGAATTAAGTTCTTTGTGATATACAGTTAGTCCTGGCTGTGTTTTACTTGGAAAGCACATGACTAGATCATGCAGCAAATATTTTTACACACTCTTTTTTAAAGAATGTGAATGCACAACTGATGGTTTCTAATATCTTGAGAGGTGTAAGTTAGAAATATAAAACTGCGATTCAGTTACTTACCAAATACCACATTTCTGGCCATTTTGGATCATTTAACTTTGTCAAAGAATTTATATCTCTTTTGACCCTTTTTTTCACAATTTGCTGAGAAATCCATTTAACCTGAATTGAAACAAGAAACATAAATTATACATTTCCTAATATATGTGGATTATGTAACATATGAGCTATAATTCAAATACTGATGTAAAGAGAATAATAACACAATATAAAAGTGCTAGATTCAGGATTTTTAACTCTGGCCACAGCATCCTTATATATCTCTACTACTGTTTGGTTACATGTGAAAAAAAAAAGCATTCTATACATTACAAAAAAAAAAGCTCAGATTCACATCATTCTAAGATTTCAATAAAATATGTGAAAATAGTAAAAATCAAAAATGTTGAATACTTATATAATAACTTATCCTGTTACAAAAAATTACTTATAGTTTACCAATTCCCTGTGATGGTGCACAGAACCAGCCAAGCCTAGCACCTAAAGTCTGACTCCTCATTCTTATGGGTGCAGGACCATTTGTACCTTCCAGAAGAGATATTCTCTTGTGGAAAGGAATGAAGGGATGCCAGATCACCATGCCCTACTGATCTGGACTTCTATGGCACCTTTTCTTCTTTTTATACCCTGCTGAGGAGTAATCAACCATACAGGGTCTTGATACCAACCATTTTTATCTACCATACTAGATAATGAATATGAGTTTGATTATGGATTCTAAATTGATGCACTAGTAGACTTCTGTTGAGGAAAAATCTACTGCTGTGTTTTCTGTTTGTAGGCTGACAGCCCAGAATGAATAGATGCACAGGATACCTTATATCAGTGGTGAATAATCCTGATCAGAGGCCAATGCAGATACCTGAACCCTTACTTCTATGGGCATCACCAAACCTACACTGGGGGAAGTCCTACCAGCATAGGTGGCTTAAGCCTTTAGTGGTAGGGAGGGGGCAATCATCACTCAATACCTGCAATTAGGAGGCTGTTTGTTTTTGTATGCGTAACCTTCTCTCAATAAATCTAGTTTCTTTAAAAATCGCACTACTCATTTTTCTTTTATAGGTACATGGAATGTGAGGACACTACATATATTATTCTCTTGATGTCCTCATTTGGGAATTCCAGCATATAACTTAAATATCCAGGGCTTGAAAGAGACCACATCGACAGGTAAAAGACAGATATTTAAAAATAATCTTTTCAGGAAGGGAGAGTAGAAAGCATCTGCAGGATAGGTTTGGTTCTCAGTAGACATCCAGTGATGCTCTTTTATGATTGCCTTAATGAAAGATTTCTTACACCTAAATTTAAAACAAGGATTAAAAACTTGAATGTTTATCTGTTGCTATGCCTCCACTGAGGATTTGGATAAGAATGAGAAAGATAGGTTTCACAAACAGCTTTGGAATATTTTGTAATAAGAAAGTTTTGTATAAGAAAGGAGATATTACTCTTGTGCTAGGTTACCTCAGTGCTAAAGCTCTTACTAACTCCGATCTTTGGGGAGGGGTGATAAGTTCTTTTGGCACTGGTAGTTGCAATGGCAATGGGGAACATCTCCTACAGATAAGTAAACTTAATGGTATGAGAATACCTAATACTCATTGCAAACTGCAATATTTATACACATGAATTTCACGAAAAGGATTGCATACGAATATGTCAATTTTATACTGATTAACAACAAATAGGTTAGTTCTGTTAGGAATACCAGATCATATAATGGAGCTTAAATTTGGAACTGACCATTACCTCATTAAAAAATGTCTTGCAACTTAAACCTAAGAAATGTTGTGCTAAAGTTAAATAAATTACCTCTAACATTGAAGCTCTGAAGATTGAGATACAGGCAACTCCAGGTTTATGAACAGTCACTATAACAAACATCACAATTCATACAAAATTTCTTAAAGTCACCAATAGATAGAGTTGCTTACAAAACAAAATGCCAAATGTATAGTGAACATAATTGTAAGATTTAAATAAATAAACTAAAAAAAATGTATTTATCACAATAATTAGCAGAAAATTATTTTATTATAATTATACTGAACTGTTATCGATTAATAAAACTAATCTAGCCAGTAAAAAAAGTTGGTTTACATACCACACCAGGTGGAATGTTTTCTCGTGGGAAAGAAATCAGTGATTCCCCCTAGCAGCACTGTGAACACACAGCACAAAATGCGCTCCAACGGATCTTTCGCATTGCACAACAACAAACATGGTCAGTTGTTTTATAGACACTGTTAAGTGTAGTTCTGCATTTGGTGACTTAAAAATATATTTTTAAAAATTTAAGCGATCATGGGTCCAAGGCGAAATAGTACTACTAGTGCTGATAGTGATAAAAGAAGTAGAAACTAAACTAGACATCATAAAAAGGACAGAAAGAGGTGAGAAGCAGGTGGACATAGCTCATCATTATGGTGTGAACCAATCAAATATCGCAACAATTATTAAAGATAAAGAAATAATTGTGGAGGCAGTTAAGGAAACAACTCCTGTTTTAGTGAGTAGAACAGTAAAAAATAGAAATTTTTTGTTGCACGAGATGGAGAAACTCTTAATTTTGCAGACTGAGAGGCAAACATGACCATGTGCCTCTCAGCTCAACAATAATTCAGGAGAAGACTAGGAGTTTATTTGAAGGTTTGAAGAAAAGAGCTGGACCTGAATATGCAGATTAGTTTTTCAGCTAACTCTGGGTGGTTTCACATTTTAAAAGGAGCTAACTTGCACAATTTAAGACTTCAGGGTGAATTGGTGAATGCTGATACTCAAGCTGCAAGTGAATTCCTGAAGGTGCTAGATAAAATAATAGTAGGTGGTTACATTGCTCTTCAAGTGTTCAATGTTGATGAAATGGGACTTTTCTCGAAAATATTACATACATTTCATACACATACATAGTGAGGAAAAATGTGCACCTGGACATAAAGTTGCAAAAGAAAGACTAACTCTTTTACTTGGTGGTAATGCAGCTGGTGATTATAAACTTAAACTTTTGCTTGTGTATTTATCAGAAAACCCAAGAGCTTTAAAAGGAATGGTGAAGTCACCCCTTCCTATTATCTGAAAATCTAATAGGAAGGCTTGGATGGCAACAGAACTGTTTGATGACTGGTTTAAAAACTATTTTGTGGGGGAAATGAAAAGATATTGTGCGTCTAAAAATTTACCCTTCAAAATTTTATTACTACTTGATAATGCCCCTGGCCATCTTGTCCTACATAGCTGATTTCAATGATAAAATTAAGATTGTATTTTTGCCTCTTAATGCAACCTCTATTATTCAGCTGATGGACCAAGGTATTATAGTCTCCTTTAAGGCATATTACCTAAGGTGGGCCTTTTCTCAATCCATTGCTTTTATAGACAGAAAGAAAAAAACTGAAAACATACAACATTTATAATGCCTTGCAAAACATTGCTGGTGTCTGGGAGGGATGTGAAGGAAACAAACTTAAGTGGTATGTGGAAAAACTTCTGTCAACAGTTTGTGAATAATTTAAATGATTTTGAGGAGCTAGTAGAACCTGTGACAGAAGAAATTGTTGAACTAGGCAATAAAATGGACCTCGATCTTGATGTGACTGATGTGAGAGAGTTTTTGGACTCAGATTTTGAGGAATTAACCAATGAATTAATTGAAATAGAGACATCTAAATTCTGAAGTTACAGAAGAACATGATATTCCACAGCCTCCCAGAACATTTACAAGGCAGAAAATGTCTGCAGCTTTTAAATCAATTTCTGGGGAGTTGGCAATCTTTGAAGACGACAAAAATATGAAAAGAATTGCAAAAGTGAAAAGAGGCATTAATGACTGTCTAGCATGCTACAGTGAGATTTTTGAAGGAAAAAAGAAACTGTGCAATTTTCTATAAAAACATATTTTAGAAAAGTGGAAAAACCCAGCTGTTTCTTCATTATCAGACACCCTTCAATCTACCTCATCTGCAACTAGTGTCACTTATTGGAAAATATGAACTCTGATGAAGATATTGACGAGTAAAAGTTGAATAAATATGTATGTACATATATATTATATTAGAACTCATTTTCTTTATTTTTGTTTTGTAACTCTTTACGTTTTTAATTAAAATTAGCAAGTATGATATCTTGATATTTATTGTTCTTATTTTACATTATGTATCGTATACATTAAACCATAATGAGTACATACATTATAATAAAACATATTGCATAGACCATTGGATGTTTAGTACATGGTTTTAATGCTTTAAAATGGCTGCTAACATATATGATATGTATTGTAAAAGCTCAGGAATGCAAGAACACATAACAAATAAAATGTATAACCAATGTTTTGGAACGGAACATGTTTGTAAACCAAGAGTTGCTTATATTACCAAAGCTTACCATGATAGGTTATTTAGTGATTATATGATCATGGTTTACTTACTGTTGAAGTTGAGGGAGAAGGGACAATGTGGTTAGTTCTACTCTCATTGTTTGTAATGAAGATCAGTGCCATGTCAACAAGTAGGCAAATTACACATGCCTAGAGCTAGTAAATCTGAGGGGCCCAGAATGGGCTTGGAGCTATTTGAAGAACAGTAGTAGATTTTATTATTTTGTGACAATGAATTTGGAACTGTGATACTTAAATATGCACATGTGAGAACCAAATTGGTTCCGGTTCCATTATCACACAACTTAATATACCTAATGTCTCTCTACACTCTCTAAATACTAGATGTTTGTATTATAGCAGCAAAGCTGAGAACAAATAAATTTTTAGTTGACATGGGCATGCTGTGTTGTGGAAAGATGTTACTAGTTAATTAATAATGCAGTACTTTATCAGGATCTTAAGTATCTATTGAAAAGAACAACAATCATGCATCTATTCCATGTTGCTTATCCAGGGATGTACCAGGGGGGCTTCTGGTGTAAGAACTTTCACGGTGTCATTTCAAAAAAATGCAGTAGGGTATAATGGAAAAATACTGCATTTTCTATCTCAAATATTTCACATTTAAGCTTAATTGAATGAGCAGCTGACCTACTTTTTAGTTTTATAATAACTTTAATGATTAATAAATAAATTCCCATAATAAAAAATGAACAAAGTAGATATTTATGGAAGCATTATCAGTTAACAAGAAATAAAAAAAAATACCCCTCCCCCCTCAAGCAGCTACTTGCCACAGGGATCTGACAGGAACTGGTCAGTTTATATGCCATAGTAGAAGATCTATGAGGATGGTGGGAATTCAGCAAAAACACACACACACACAAACATCTATGCCTTACCCAGGGTTTGAACTCAGGTCCCTTTGATTACTAGCCAAGCACACTAATGACTTCCACGTTGTCCACAGGAGCAATTTTTTTTATATCTGCCACACTTTTGTTTCTGTCAGTAAGTTTGGTTTGTAGAATGTTATGCCATAAGAAAATGCAAATGTTCATTGCTTGACTTTCTACATATATTAGCCACACTCTTCTCTTAATGAAGATAGGGATTGCAATGTTTCCCAAAATGGCAACTTTCACTTCTCCAGTGCCAATGCTATATAATCTGCCGTGATACAAATTAGTATAAAGCATCGTGGCCATTTTGATTATAAAATTCAAATATATGCTTTCAGAAAAGAAACTGAAATCATCTGTAAGTTACTATTTAATAAAAAAATTAAGAATTTCCTGGACATAATCCACTACAATCTATAAAGAAATTAAAATATCTGTCTGTGGCCCAAGGCAGTTCTACTGCAAATATTCAATTTGAATCCGTCCTTGAAGCTCATGAAGATGTCTCTCAAATTCATTCTAAACCACAGACTTAGTCTAATGGAAATATGAAATCTCAATATTCTGATGTCTTATCTCAATCACAGCAATTCTGACATGATTATCCCCTACTGACAGTTCAATTCTAACAATGTGAGACAGAAGTTCTTGGTCTCCGAGCTGGAAATTCATTTTTGGCATGGTCTCATCATTCTCTAAATAATATGCCCAACTGCACACCTTTGCCTGTGACAAACAATCTTTTCCAAACTGGACTTGAAGCCTGGTAACCCTTACCATGCCAGTCTGAAAAACAGAATTGTACCCTGTGGTCAGGCTTTTTTTTCAACTGTGTTCAGTGAAAAAAAAGTTAACTTTAGAACTTTTTTTACCAAGTAACTAGTGAAAGGAATTATGCATTACCAGGCCTCTCACAATTTGGCATGCTGCATGCCAAATTAATCAGCAGTAAATAAGATTTTCTGAAAATAAATATTTAATAAAAGATGACTAGTTTCATTTTAATAATGCTTTTATAGCATTATTATGTATATTGTTATATACAGGGTGATTCAAAACTTATCGTTCAAATTTCATGGGGAGGTAGGGAATACGTCAGGAAACCGATTTCACATAGGAAAGTATGTCCGCAAATGTACGCATGTGTATGTAGAGGGCGCTGTGTGTACCCAACCAGCGTACAGCTCGCCCGACCACTCCTGCTGTCATCAGTGTACGAGCTGACTTACTAGTGATAAGATGAATCGTTTTACGCATCAAGAGCTAGCGGATATGCATCTCGCATATGGAGCAGCTGGCGAAAGCGGCCGCCGAGCTAGGCAAGTTTACGAAGACCGATACCCCAACAGAAGAATACCACAGCATCAAATGTTTGCACGCGTGCATCGCAATCTGCGCGAATGTGGTTCACTGCGCAGCAACATGCAGGATACGGGGAGAAGACGACTGACGCGGACTGTCAACGTCGCAGAACAAGTCCTACAGTCCATCGAAGATAATCCGAATACCAGCACACGAGCTATTGCTCAGCAGCTTGGGGTCTCTCAGTCAGCAGTGTGGCGGATACTGCACGAGGAACGTGTGCATCCTTACCATCTGCAAAGGGTGCAGTTACTGCATCCTGACGATTATCCGAAGCGTGTGGAATTTGCACAATGGTTCATGCAGAAAGGTGCTGTGGACCCGTTTTCCAGCTTCTGTCCTTTTTACAGATGAAGCTTCATTCAGTCATGAAGGTGTGTTCAATACACACAATTCACATGTGTGGGCTTACGACAACCCGCATGGTACGAGAAGTCACACTGCGCAACATCGTTTTGCCGTAAAAGTGTTGGCTGGAATCATTGGTGACTGTTTGTTGGGACCTTACTTGCTACCGCCCTGATTGGACGGCCGGAAATACCTAATATTTCTCGAGACAGTGTTACCGACTTTTCTGGGCGCTGTTCCTGCAAATATCCGCCAAGATATGTGGTATCAACATGACGGGGCTCCAGCCCATAGCACAATTGTTGTGCGTGATTACCTGAACCGAACATTTGGAGCTCGATGGATCGGTAGAGGTGGACCGATCGCTTGGCCACCCAGGTCACCTGATTTATCACCCATGGATTTCTTTTTGTGGGGGGCCATGAAATACCATGTGTACGAGACCCCCGTCGACAGTGAAATGGACCTTGTTGCACGAATAGTGGCCACCGCAGGCATTGTCTGTGATATGCCAGGCGTTTTTGAAAATGTTCGGCGGTCAATGCAACGGCGCTGTGAATCCTGTGTCCGTGTAAATGGTCGCAATTTTGAGCACCTACTGTGAACCTGTACTTTACCTTGTTGGAATAAAAGTCACATTTGTTACCACTTAACTGTACTGTTTCCTTGTGTTCACTTTACTTGTCCATTTTGTTCATGTAGATGACGTTGCGGACATACTTTCCTATGTGAAATTGGTTTCGTGACGTATTCCCTACCTCCCCATGAAATTTGAACGATAAGTTTTGAATCACCCTGTATATTAAAATAATTATTGCAATTATTTTAATAAGGCTTTTATAGTAGCATGTAGTAAAAAGAATGCAACTGGCAATGGAAATAAAAATTTTTTAACAAAAAACAATGGACAAAAATGATTATAATGCATATCAAATAAAAAGGCTATTTGTTTATGAATAAGGGGGGGAAAATTTTTTCATGAATGAAGAAAATTACTCTTTGAATTTTTTTTTTATAGTACTGTACTTTGAGAAGTCCAGGCTTTTTAAATAAACAAGTCAACTTTAGAATTTATATAAAAAATCAAATGAAGAGAAATAGGTCATGTTATATACCAAAAGAAAAAACATTTAATTGTTGTTAAGAAAATGACAAAAAGTGAAAAAAAAAAGGACAGGTAAGTCAAATTTTATAAGCATTTTTAAAGAAAATGGGAGGTTTTGTTGCATTTATATCTAAAGTATTTCATCAGTACCTTAAATAGCTATGAGAGAATACAGTGAGTAATAATAATAATAAAATGATTTATTTCACAATATCGCTGTTTAGGAGAGTCATGTCTCCTTTGTTGCAGCTTGAGATGCAAAAACGAATCGGTGGTACATAATAGTTCATTTTACATATTGTGTAGTTAAAAGCTTAGTAGTTATATTTACCACTATGGGAGAGGCATCCTTGGCTGGTAAACTTGCCCTAGTTTCTTGTGAAACTCACACTCCATTGCTGTGGTGTTGTCAGTGGTTCACCAGTTCAATAGCAATGCTGGATGATTGTTTGTCACTGTCTGCTGATGCACAGAATGTTCATTTAAACATATGTAATCTGTTGTTGATCTCTGCGTGCTTGCAGGTTGACTTGATATGGGGTTCATCATAGTGGAGTTTTTCACAAAGCTTCAACTGGTTGATGAGTGATGGTACAAGCTTATCTTCTGCTCCTATACACATTTAACATTTTGATAATGAGGCATTTCATCAGTCTGTGCTGCCAAAATCTTCAAGTGCCAACCCCTCCTTGGCAAATGGAGTTGATATAATATGGTCTCTTTAGCAGTGCTCCTTATAATTTAAACTGGAAATTGTGCAACAGCAAGTTCCAAGTAGGTGGGAGGGGGGGTCAGTTCGGTGTTGCAAAGTTCTTTTTTAAGGTTTATAATTAAATTTTTAATATAATTTAGCTGAAATTTTGTGGGTAGCAAATGCTAATATTTTATAATTAAGTTTAATTGTTGGTAAATTGTTTTGAATTATTGTTTGCATTAGAGTTGTATGACCTATTTTTTTCTTAATGTCTGTTTCATGTTCGATAATGCAATTATCAATAGTTCTATATGTTTTCCCTATGTAGTTATTTTTGTTTTGTACTAACTGGTCCTCATTTTTATATTATATATTCCTCCTGTGGGTTTAACTTTGTCTCTGTTGTTGAGTACAACTTTCTTTATAGTATTTGTTACAGAGTTAGGAGTTTTCATATTGTACTTCTTTAAGATATTATTTAGTGAATGTGAGAGGCCTGGTATGCATGGGAAAGCTATACACATATGTGCTCTATAAAAATATGTGCTGAATGCTGCTACTTTATATGAAATAGAGATGTTTGATGATAAAGTATCACAGGAGATGTCCTGTAGACAAAAGTGGGTTTTCTGTACACCATCATATTCATTTTTGATTATTATGTGTTATCATTATGTCCAAATATAGTAATTGCTGGTTGGTTTCATTGTCACATGTAAACTTTATGGTGGGTACGATATTATTAAAGATGTCTAAAAGTTTACATAATTCCTCTTGGCCGTGGTTCCAGAATATTAAAATATCGTCTATGTAATGTAGATATAGTGTAGGTTTTAATTTACTTTTAGCCAGGGCTGTTTCTTCTATGTGTCTCATTACTGCATCAGCCATTAGTCCAGAGAGGTGAGCCCATGGGCACAACCTCTGTCTGAATCAAGGTTTATCCATTTACTAAATCAGTTGGATGAGGTGGCAATGTCTACCTCATCCAACTGATGGATGGACCTCATGCATGCCAAAGTACTCTTGAGTTGTAAGTCTAGCATCCTACGACCAAATTGTAAGTCTGGCGTCCTGTTACCATACAACATAGTTTGCATTGCTAATGATTTAATTTTTCTTCATATAATTATTCTTTCCAGTAATAGCAACACAGGCAACCCCCATATAACACAGTACTTCTACAACATGGTTTTGTTCTAACATGGTTAGAGAATTGCATCAAACCTCACACACAGATCCAATTCCAATCTTTGCACCTTCTTTGTCAATTTATCAATTACAAACTTGCCCAGTTTATAATTTCACACCACTTCAGAAGTTAGGAAAGATTAAAATGTGAAAACTTTTCGAAAATGAAGTTTTATGTGAAGAGCAAAGAAAACAATTCACAGTTGACTGCAACATTTGACAGACTTGGTCATGTCAAATGTTGCAGTGAAACTTACCATCTTTAAGACTAAGGCATTGAAAAATCTTTTTCAAAAATCACAGATAAAATAAAAAAAATTGTAAGATTGTTTTGTTTTTATTTGATCATTCATAAATTTTTTGGGGTATGTATTTTTAAACTTTACTCTTAATTTTTTTTTTCTTAAAATAGGACGGAGATAACCAAGAAGTTATATTAGGCTTGTCCTGGTTTCTCATACAATGTACAAACACTTACACAAGGACATGCCCCGCTGGTCTTAGGAGTCAGGTACACTAACCTCTAGACCAGGTAGGGTCTGATAATGAAGCTGCCAAAAGGTATCCAGAAAATATCAAATAATTATCAAAGAGCACAGATATACACCACATCAAGTTTTCATTGCTGATGAGACCGGTCTTTGGTAGAAAAAAATGCCAACAGAATGTTTATTTTAGAAAAAAGAGAAAACTGTACCAGGTTTTAAGACATCAAAAGATAATGTAACACATCAGGAGATTGCATGATAAAACCTGTGTTAGTTTATAGATCCTCTAATCCTGATGCAATGAAAGATGTAAATAAAAATACATTACTGGTATATTGGAAAGCAAATAAAAAAAGCTTGGGTAACTGTCGATTTATTTAAAGAATGGTTTCTAAATTGTTTTGTGCCAGCTGTGGAAAACTATTTAAAGTGGAAAAAATCTATATTTCAAAGTTTTATTACTACTGGATAATGCATCTCCAAAAGATTTAAGTCATTCAAACGTTGAAGTAATGTTCCTACCACCTAATACAACTTCTTTAATTCAGCCATTAGACCAAGGTATCATATCTACCTTTAAAATTCATTACATCAGAAAATTGTTACAATGGATTTTGAAAAAGATTGATTCTGAATCTATTGAAGTGATGGAGACATAGAGACATTTTTTCAATTGTGGATTGCATTGGAATCATAGCTTTAATGCTCAAACAAGTAAAGCCATCAACATTAAATGTGTGTTGGAAAAAAATAGGAAAGAGTCAGTTCATTCAGGAAATATGGTTGAACTGGCAGAAAATAAAATCAGTGCAATAGTAGAACTTGCTAAGTCGGTAAGAGAGAAAGATTTTAATGATATGACTACTGAAGATGTTCAAGAATTACTGGTAAAAAAAGAGGCTGGCAAAGTGGATTTGGTGGAAATGGCATCAGAGGAAAACCAAATCAATTCAAAGGATGAATGTGCAAATGAACATTCTGAAGTTCCAAATTTTACACTAAAAAGCATTTGGGTTGGATTGTTTTACCTCTGAGCAGCAATTTTTCCCACACCATGGGCTAAATGGCCAGCTCACAAGGACCCCAAAGGCTCAGAGAAGTTTGGGAGAGTGGATCCACAAGAACAGTTGTTGGGAGAAAGATGATAGCCTCCCGTCAAGGTCATCCAGCATGTTCTTTAACATGCACAGGGTAATGGTCTCCCACACACAGGTCCATGGCTTACTGTCCCATCTGATGAATGGCAGCCTTTCCAAGCCCATCGATATCCCCCTCCTGAATCTGAGAATAGTCACAAGTGATCTAAATCATTTGCGATTTTTTTCAGTCAAATTAGTTGATGAAATCAGAGTCAATGAAATATTTTACAAAAAGCTCACAATTTTCTGGTTCAACGTGACAATATTCATTAACCCTTTCATTACCATACCAGCCAAAAACGGCCAAATTTTTAAATGGACTCATCGAATATTTGGCTGATATAGTAGAGAAAGAGTTAATGCAATTTATCATTCAAAAACTATATTTCATCAACAAAATGCAAAATAAAACTTCAGTACTTTCTGAATGCAGTATAAATATCCTATCTGTACAATATAGCATGTGCCCTAAAGTTTGAAAACAAAACCAGATGTTTGATGGTCAATATCATGCGCCTGTGATGTTGCTGATCACATGATAAAAGAAATATTTACCTTTCTCTTTGTATTCCTTTTGTAAAAGATATCCATTAATAGATACAAATAATTTAGAAGCACTAAAATAGTTTTCACTTGCAAAATATACTAAAATGATGCAAAAACATTTACAGCTATATTTTTATGCAAATCACTGAAAACTGCCAATAAAAAAATGTTTCCCTGGCATTTGACTATATTTTATTCAGAACACAGATGGTCAGATGTTTACTAAATAATTCAATTAACATGCTGGAGCTGTCAGCTAACTAGTGGGAGACTATTCTAAATACAGAACAGCAGCTATGGCAAAGTCATAATCAGGGATGTGCTAATAGCAATGTCAGAGAGAGAAAGGGCTTTTTATTTTCTGAAACATCAAGTTGAAAAATAAATGGAAAAAAATAAGCATTTCTAGGTGCTCTGAAATGTCTATTTCACATATATACACCCTCAAGCAGCAGCTTGCCACAGAGGTATATATAGATATAAAAAGAGTTTGAACTATATATATTTTCATGTTCAATCACAGGGTAATGGTCTCCCATACACCAGCTCTCTTTTTTTGCCAGCCTCTTTTTCTACCAGTAATTCTTTATGCAAAATATACTAAAATGATGCAAAAACATATACAGCTATATTTTTATGCAAATCACTGAAAACTGCCAATAAAAAATTACATCATGACATTGTAAGGTTGGTAAAGATTTCAGAAGGAATAACACCTTCTTTCATGAGAAATTTGATAATTATAGCTGCCAACATTGCTGCTTACTTCTTGGTCTAACATTTTGATTACAACTTACTGGTGATGCAAAGGGTGCATGACTAGCACTGTTCACAAGTTTTGGCATATCTTTATTTGCCAATGAATGCCTGTTCACACAAGTTGAATTGTGCTCAAAAACTAACTAAAATCTCATTTATATTTGAATTGCTGTCCCATGGCTGTGTGATTAGCATGCTTCTGTACTGATCAAAGGGACCTGGGTTCAAATCCCAGGTAAGGCATGGATTTTTGTGTTTTCTCCTGAGGTCCCAGCATCTTCACAGACCTTCTACTTTGGCATATAAACTGACAGGTTCCTGTCAGATTTCTGTGACAAGCAGCTACTTGAGGGATATTTATTATTTATATTTGAATGCCCTACATTACACCTACTTTACATTTACAGCAAATATTATAATATTTGCTGTAAATGTAATATCGTGTGAAAAAATAATTGTTAAAACCATAAATTCAGAGACAAAAAACTCAAATGTTAAAATTATAAATACTGAATAAAAAGAAGTGAATAAAACAACATTTTAATATGAAAAGTTTTGCATTTCAATGGCAATAAGTTATTAATGTGATGCCATGACTTTCAAGTATTTTTTACGGTGTCCCTGACCCTTCTTTCAACTTCTCCTTCAGTCCGTTTCCTCCAGCAACTAGAAAATTTAGCTGATTACCAACTTTTCAAACGTTTTTGGGAGACTGGTGATAACCAGAGTTTATTCATAGAAATTGCAGTATCTTATTTAAAAAAAGGTTGTGGAATATCCCCAGGCATGCTATTTTACAGGATTCTGCATTAGATAAAACAATGATCATTTGTTCTGAACTTGTGGTGTGACAAAATTTAAAGTGTTAAATTCCATCTTAAGTCTTTAGATATTTTTAACAACTTTAACAATACAAATCAGAATAATAAACTGTGTACAAACTTGTCAATAATCTGCTTGCAAGCAAAGTGAAATATTTTCAATTCTGTCAAAATTACCAGTTGTCAATGCTGACAAAAACAGCATTAATGGCAGACTACAGCTATCTTCAAGAGTCTGTGGAACACTATTAGAGTTACACTTGAAAGATATGAAACAACTTATTACAAGTGTTAGCAATAATATTTATGTAGTTGTTATAGTAACTGCCCTTTGAAGTGAATGCTTCTGAATATTTACATTGAAGCTCATTTGTTTCAATTTGCAAAAAATGTTTTTCCTGTAATGATTTTTAATTTCTCTACAATAATTATCTTATCAATATAATTAATGTAGAGAAATTAAAAATTAAAAAGCTAATAACTTTGTACAATCCAAAAGAAGGAACTTTGAAGTGTTATGTTCAAGTTTTTGTTTATCTGAAAATCCTCAGTGGGTATTAATAAACTTTTAACATACACAAAGACTATTAACCAAAAATAATATATTATGTAAATAATAATACAGTTATGTTGCTAAATAATTAGAAATAAAAAGTTACCATACTAAAAGCATTGAGTGAAAATATTTTATATCATTTAGAAAAGCTGACTTTTATTCAGACACCTTTAACACCAAACTTAGTTCTATTCTGATATTATTGCATTTTCTTCCTTTCTTCCTGAAACTTTCAATGATTTTAATACTGTTAGTTACCTACAATGTATATCATGTTACATGATTATTAGCAAGTTTCTTCTAAGTATTTGACATTTTTGTCTACAACTTTCCAAGACATTTTCATTTTATCTTTACAATTGCAGCAAGCAGTTGCATGGCTGAATGGTCAGCGTGCTTGGCTACCAATCAAAGGAACCCAAGTTTGAGCCCCAGGTGGGGCATGGATGTTTGCATAGTTTTTCTGATGAGGTCCTGCCATCCTCATAGACCTTCTACTTTGGCATGTAAACTGACAGGCTCCTGTCAGACTTTTGTGGCAAGCAGTTCTCTTGAGGGAATATTTATTTTTTAAATCTTAATTGCAGCAAGCCTGAAACTGCTTTATACTTTAAAATTCTGTTTCAGTTCTTAAGAATATCCTATGAACAACCATCATGCTACCTTCTGGTCATTCATTCAGTGATCTCTGTTGAAGTTCTTTTTTAAAATAATTGATATATACCCTACGTTACTAAAAATGTTCAGGCACTTCAATGTTATTTGAATTTAAAGTCACATTCAAAGCACAACTTTGAAAATAAGTTTTTCATGGAAAAACATAGGTAGAGTAAAATAAGGATCTCACTAAATCTCAATTTTCAATAATATTAATTCAATATTTAAAGATTTAGAGAGGCTAAAGCATTTGGCAGCAGCTTTGCAGATCATAACTTACAACAAAAATGAACTAAAATGTTAATAATAATTGTCAAAACAAATCTACTAACTGAAATAAATTTTAGAAGTTAATGTAATGATTCCACCAGTTTTTCAATAATTTTGATGAAAAACATTTAGGATGTGTATAGTAGAAGCATCTGCTGTTAAATATTTTCGACTTTGAAATGAATACTTTTAAAACCAAAATTTAGAGAAATTTGAGTGAAAAAAATTCCTTTTTTTAATCTTTGGTGCATTTTTCTATAAGAAGCTTATTTTCAAAGTTATGCAGCTTTCAGTATTGCTTTTTAATTCACTTAACATGGAATTGTTTGAACCCCTTTTTGTAATGTAGTGTATATATAAATTATTATATTCAATTACAATTACTAAACATTCCTTAACATTCTTAAGATCATTTCCTCCACCACAGGGAATTTTTTAGTTCCTTCAAACATAATATATTACATTTTCTCATTCTCAAATTATAAAAACAATAAAACAAATTTTAAAATAATATGTTTCTTTTATTTTTACTCTATATATTTAACATTCTACATATTTTACTCACTCTAGGATCTTTGCTTAACTGTTTATGATGATCAGTGCTTCGTTCTGCAGACCTTTTAGCTATTTTCTTATGCTTTATATGATAATGATCTTCAAATATCTATGGAAAGAACTATATTTTTTCAGAGAAAACAAATAAAAATACTTTTAAATGCATGAACCATATGAAATACCATAAAGACGCATTTGCTACAATAGAGGTTGTCAATTGTAAGAAAATTAATTAATAAAACTACAAAAAACTTTATTATAATCAAGAGTAGGGGAAATATAGGTGGAGACAAGTGCGAGTAGCATTAAAAATATTTAACTGATAAGACAATGTCATACATATTTAACACTATCATTCATTCCATACAATTTGCTTTGGTAGCAAGAATTTTAAACATTTAACCCTCGATTACAATTTATACTGCTAACATAAATTGTAATCAATTGCAAAATATTAAATGTAATAGTTACATACAGTGATGACCTAGAGTAAGTTTACAAGAACCAGTAGTTGAATTTTGAAACAGTTTTATATAATGAGTTGTTAAAAGTTGTGATGCAAACTAACTTTATAAAGAAGAAAAAGTTTGAGAACTGCTACCGAAAACAAAAAAAAATTTTATTTTGCAAAAACAAAACACTTTTCTTGTTTTTCTTTGAAATTGTTTTTGAATTTAAAGGTCAGATTTACTTGATTTCTTCATTTTTGGCTGAAAAGATTAGCTTTACGTACAAAATGATTTTTATAGATTTTATTTGTTTTTTATAGATTTTATAATTCAATAAAATATATAATAGGCTAGTTCACTATTTTGTGCTTTGCCTTGCTGTTCATTACTTTTAAGCTGTTACTAGTAGTTAGCAAAACTTGCTCCAGTTTTTTAAACCAGGAATGGTCACACCTTTGTCTTTTAGCTCATACCACATGCATTTTGAATTTATTAAAAAGAATACTTCAGTATTTACATATCTGTTTCTTTAGTTGATCTTCAATGTTCCTCCTACATAAGCATAAAATGTTGTTTGTTTGTTTGTTTGTTTGTGCCATGAATTTCATTGGAATGGTGTTGTACAGTTATGTTTGGTCTTTTTTAACCATTTACACCCATAATGTTGGTAAATTTTTAGACCATATTTTGGATCATTTTTGCACTGAAACCTGTACATTTCCAGATAGCATTTAAAGTATGTTTGCATAAATTATAAATGAAGAAATATTAAATATTGCAAATGTATTTTTAAAAAAAGCAGGGTGTTAATTTCTTAATACTTTTCCTTAAATGTAAAACACATTGTGCTAATCAGAAATAGGCAAGCATAAAAAAACCACACCACAACCTCACTTTGGCTAGTGTGACAGTGGTATTACCTTGTTTAACTGGTAGAAGAGCAAATGGCATGCAACAAAGAGGCTCCAATTTACATTCAGATCTCCTTGTTACATGTCAGGAAGTGGAATGTATGATTTTTCCATGTCATCACCTGCTTTATCAGTTGTTATGGAATAATGCATTTAGGGTCTCTTTCTTCTTCTATACTCATTAGTTGCAACAAAGCCTGCAAGTTACCTAGTAACACAACAAACTTGTCAGGATTAGAAAAATCAAAAAATATTTCTTTTTTATTTAATTCTGTTGCACCTTATTTTCCCATGACACAAAGTTTATTCAAGATATTAAATATCATTCCCATAGACTGCCCTACTGTTACTATGGTGACAGAATTGCATATGGTCAGATTACAAAAGACGGTTTATGTAGGCTGAGTTTTTTAAAACAATATCAGACATCCGAGTGCAGATAAATTTTTCCATACATTTCCATAAGAAGCCACCATAACAAAACAAAAAAAATCCTGGACATTGGATTCTAGA
Organism: Ryuthela nishihirai; assembly: GCA_038380435.1. Classification (NCBI taxonomy): domain Eukaryota; kingdom Metazoa; phylum Arthropoda; class Arachnida; order Araneae; family Heptathelidae; genus Ryuthela; species Ryuthela nishihirai. The sequence goes on along the minus strand of JAWZYU010000011.1, from coordinate 37,241,635 downwards.
TTGGGAAAGAAATAGACAACCCAGCACGAGTGAAGAGGATGTTGAGTATGTGCAGGAGACATATTAATACAGCTCTAGGAAACCAGGCAAACAAATTAGTTAAATTATAGTTCTTAAAGGGTGCCATGCTTACTGTATACTTTTGTCTTTAATTAAAAACCATGTACAATCAATTCTGTTTTTACACGGTAGATAGATTCCCAAAAAAACATGCAAAAAAAACTGTGTATATGAAAAAATAGAAGATTGGTTCCAGATGTAAAAACCCAGTACAGATAATAAGTTGTTTTCAAACAAATCATATCAAAATCTTTAATTAAATCTTTATTTGATTTTTATTCATTTAAACACATTTTTTATTTCATAAACTTATAAAAATAATTATATGTACGTATATAAAGTAAATTATCCTTCCTAAAGAAAATAATATGTCACTAATTCAAGAATACAAAAGTGCAAAAAAAAAAAGACTTACATATGCTTATTAACTAGATTTTATTCATTGTCACTTTCTGACAATAGATGCATTCGTCTGCATAAGACTGGAAATAAATCACTTTCAGCACTTGACACATTTTGGCCGCCGTGTTCATACTTCAATGGTGTATCTTTAGTACATTTCCAAAGTTAAAACTACTTCGAAAAATGTGACCATAAAAGTGGCATCTTTGTTATAAATGTAAATTCTAGGAATTTTTTCTTGAATAGAAATATTTTTTCAGAATTAAATTCAAATGAAGATTTTTAAAAAGGTGCTGATTGAACTGTGTTAGATAAAAAAATAAATTGTGTAAAAAGAGAATCGGAATTTTTTTTAAACCATGTTAAATCAAAATCATGTAAAAAAAAATCCGTATAAAAACAGAATTGGGTGTAATTACTATTTAAAGGTAAATATTTTTATTACTGCTGCCAGAGAGTTGAAAATGCCCTGTTCAACAGTGTAGTGTGCTGCACAAGACTCTTGAGTATCTGTGTAATATACTGCTCTTGCATACTCTTCAGCCTGATGAGAAACCATATTACTTGTCATTTGCAGTGAAATGCTAATCACCGGGATAATGATGACAGCTACTTATGCCACATTTTTTTTATAGATGAGGCAATATTCCATATCTGAGGATAAGTTAATTGTCACAATGTAAGGTTCAGTGAGCCTACATTGTGTTCTTGAAGAATGTGGATTAATGTTCAATCATATTATTGGACCATTTTTCCTTTCCAAACAAAACCATCACAAAGGAAATCTATCTGAATATGATTCAACAAGTTCACAATAACAGATAATGTTAAGTTGCTCATTTACTAAACATTATCTGGCAGCACGATGTGCTCCACTGCATTGGGGAAAAGTCATTTGTGATTACATGTATGTAGTATTCCCTGGCAAATGGATTGATAGAGATAGCCAAATTCCATGGACAACAATTCCCCAGAGAGCCTCTGTAGATTTTTTTCTTTGAGGATAAAGGTAGTATACAGGTCAAATGTGAAAGGCGCTGATGATCTAAAAACATGCAGCTGTTGACATGAATATGGCAAGAAATGGAATATTGGTTGGATGTGATCTGTGCCACCAAGGGTGCAGACACTGAAGTATATTGATTTTACACAATAAACTTTTTGAGGTAATCTATCCAACAAAGAAAATTGTGCATTTATGTTACACATTTTTTAACAGATCAAATTGTTCAAGAACTTTAGGACACTTTTTATCTGATAATCAATAAAAAAAAAATCAAGAAACAGCAAAATTAAAACTGGAAAGAACAACAGAAAACAATAAAAATAAAGGTATTCTTAGAGAAAAAAATTTGATTTATTAAAATAAAAAAAGATTCTTCACTACATTTTCATAAGTATTGCATGAAAAAAACATTATGGAAATACTTTTGAGGACATGATTTCTGCTTAACAGGTAAGCAACAAAGTAAACAAATAGCATCCATTATAAGGCTACCAGTAATGGCTGCAACTAATATCAAAAGTTATCAAACACTCCTGTATGAATGAAAAGGTACATTCACTAAATTTGAAAAATATATATATAAATAAATTAAACAATTTAAAATAACTATGTATCTTCCTATATGCATCCTAAAGAGAAAAATGAAACTGGAGCATATTGATGGTGTGCAATCAATTACTCAATTTGTATTCACTTCAAAGGAAGATAGGGCACCAGCAATCTTCTTGAGTAGATCAATTGATGCTCTATCTTTCTTAGAAGTGAATATGAATTCAGTGACTGACTGCACCCTCAATACGCTTTAGTTTTATTTTCTACTTTTTAGGGTACAGGAAGATATAAATGTAGAATTAAAAAAAAACTATTTCTTTTCTTTGTCACTAAAAATGCCTATCTTTAGAAACTTTCATTCAATACACGATCATAAACATTGACCACATTTTTTTCCCCTTTTATTTGAGGAGGAGGAGAGACCATGTTTGAAGTAGCCAACGACACTGTAGAATCATAAGCTTTAATTTGAAATATAACTCATTAAGGTAGACCACTGCAAAATTTCCATCCCTCTTTTCAGGGAGGTAGAATGCTGGGGGGCATAATTCAAAGTAGTCTGTGATGGTCCTCATATGAGCTTTCATTTGACACCTAACTTGTAACTGTAGGTCCTTGTATTCAGAAGTATATGTATTTCATATTTCCCCCTTTTTTAGGGGGAGAGGAAGCAATAGCTAGGCATAAACTGGAAGAGCTCTGTACCAATCCCCAGTGATGATGCACAGAACCAGTTAGGCCTAGCACCTAATGTCCAAATTTGCCTTCTCATGGTGCAGGCTATTAATACCTTCCAAAAAGAGATATTCTCTTTTGGAAGTGAACAGAAGGGTGGCAGCTGCCAGATCAGTGTGGCCTATTGATCTGGTAATCTATGGCCACTTTTTTTTTCTGACCTGCTAAATGGTCAACTTCACACGGTCCTGGGGCTGACCATTTATATCCACTAGACTGGACTGGTTTATGGCTTTGAGCTTGATTGTAGTAATAATAATAATTTATTTCAAGCAGGGTGTTACAGTAAAGCCAAGATCCTGGACTTGCTGTGCTGGTAATCTTGACCAGAGGCCATTGCAGGTACCTGAACCCTCACTTGGCTAGTTGGGCATCGCCAATCCTACACTGAAGTAATATTTCAGGCAGGTCAATTTCTGGTTCTTGAAAAGATGGTGCCTGAAGTTCCTACTAGCATGTGCAGCTTCAGCTTTTAGCAGTGGGGGAATGGGTAATTGCTCCCAATTAGGGTGCTGTTTGATAATGTTGGCCCTGTCTGTCTCAATAAACCTAGTTTTTTAAAAAACTTACTAATCATTTTCTTTCTGCGGGTATGTGGAACGTGAGAATATTACATAGAGATTATTTTCTTGACATCCTCAAATAGGAATTCCAACATTATAACCTAGATATTCTAGGCTTGCAAGAGATCAGATGTACACATAAAGGAATTTTTTTTTAAATAATTTAACTCTTCACTCCATAGGTGCTGCTATGGCAACATACCAATACTATTTAACAACTCATACTAAAAAAACATCTGGAGTGCAAAGGGTTAAAACTTTTAAATTTATCTTTTCAGGGAGGGAGGATGAAAATCATCTACCAGGTGTAAGCATGCTTCTTGGTAGACATACCAGTGATGCTCTTCTAGGATATGACTATATTAATGAAATATATCTTACAGTTAAATTTCAAACAAAAATTAAAGACTTGAATGTCATCTGTTGTTATACCCTCACAGAGGACTCTGACGAGAATGAGGACAGATTTTACAGAAAACTTCGGGATATTTTGAATTCTGTCAAGAAAGGAAATATTTCTCTTGTGCTAGGTGACTTCAATGCTAAAGCTGGTACTGACTGACCTTTCAGCATGGGTTTTCCTTTGGCATTGGAAATTCCAATGGCAATGGGGAACATCTCCTCCAGGTAAGTAAAGTTAATGGTATGAGAAAATTAACTAACACATACTACAAACAGCAGAATGTTTAAAAATATACGTGTATTTCACTTGAATATGATAGATTATGTTTTAAATAACAGCAGATGGGCTAGTTCAGGAAGGAATATCAGATCATACAGGGAGCTGAAAATAGGTCAAAAGTATCTTGCAACTTAAGCTTAAGAAATGTGTTAAGTTTAAGAGAATTACTTTTAAAACTGAAAGTTTGAAAGATTCAAATACAGCCAAAGCAAACCATGATAGGCTACTTAGTCATTATGACAATCATGGTTTGCTTACCAATGAAGCCGAGAAAAAATGGGATCAGTTTAAACAAGTTTTTCTTGAAACCAACAGTACTCTTTTGGGTAAAAAGAGATGAAAAAAATTATTTCAGTGATAAGGCTATGGAACTTATTTCTGAAAGAAGGAAGTGTAGGAATATTATGAATCAACACAAAACTAGTCCTAACAGATGGTTTTATAATGAGCTTAATAAACGTGTAATGGATCAGTTAACTGCTGATAAGAATCTTTGGCTTGCAAAATCAAATGAGCACGAACACACCTTCCATAATGGGGAGGTGTCCCATCATGTTGAAACCACATGTTGCGTCTCACATTTGCTGGAACATGGGCAAGGTAAACCTGGTAGAACCTGTTCCAGAAAGATCAGATACTTTGCGGAGATCATGCGGGATGGTAAAAGGTATGGCCCGACTAAGCAGTTGCCGACCAAACCTGCCCACACATTTACTGTGAAACGATGTTGTGCCGCATGGGTGCGCACACCGTGGGGGTTCTTGTGAGCCCACAAATGCATACTGTGATGATTGATACACCATCCCGAGTGAAACTGGCCTCATCAGTAAACAAAACATAAGCTGGGAAATTCACATCTTGGGCACTTTCTTGGAGATACCACTGCGCAAAATGCACACATGCAGGATGATCTGTGGGGAGAAGTAACTGAACCCTTTGGAGATGAAAAGGGTGTAAGGACTCGCCGTGCAGAACACGCTGTACACTGCAATGAGACACTCCTAAGGCAGAGGCAACGGCACATGTGCTGGTACTAGGATTAGTTTCCACGGCATCCGACACACTTTCTTACATGGTGGGAGTACGCATCGATAGTGGCCTTCCCTCACTTCTGCTACCTCTTAATGACCCATAATTGCACAAATTTTGATGCACACGCGCAAACAAACGGTGGCCCGGTACGTCTGTGTGGGAAGCATTCTTGATACATTCGTTGGGTGGCTCGTCCGTTGCCCTCAGCTATTCCATACACTAAGTGCATGTCTGCCAGCTCCCTGTTAGAATACCTTTGCATCTCTTCATAAGCTGACTACCACTCAAATGAGGAAATCCAAAATTTCCCCTCTAGCGCACTGATGAACAGCACCGCCTATTGACTTACGGTGACATTTCCGGTTATGGGTTCCTATGCAATTCTCATTCCTTTAGATGTTATCTACCTCCCCTAAAAGTTTGTACCTATATTTTTGAGATACCCTGTATAGGTACATCTTTAGTTTATGCCACTTAGATCTCTAGATGTCACCATGAGTGATAACTGAACATACAACATACCTATTAATTCATCGCCGCCACAGCAGGAATCGAACCCGCATCTCTCCAGATTCATGCCAGAGCACGCTAACCATTTGCACCACGCGTCGGACAACGAATATTTTCAGAATTTGACCTTTTTTAAGTTTTTCTTCTTGAAATTATTTTTTGTTTTGATTTGATTTTTTTGTATTGATTATTGTTTCTTAACAGGGAATACTGTGCATTCACTTTGAATTTCAAATACAACATACCATACTGTACATTATTTTTCACACCTTTTATGTAATGTATATGTTCTAACATAAATATGTAATGTATTTTCAGCATAATGAATGATTTACTGGATTGTCTGTTGGTATGTTTCATATGGTCTCTAGGTCTTGATTTTTTTTTTTTTTTTTTTTTTTTTTTTGTATGTCTATGATAAGTAAAAGTTATGAGAGTTTATTAAGGGGAAGGGAGGCAAATTTTGCATTTTTCACATGTAATTTGGATTTTATTCCCATATATGTAGCATAAAAGTATAAATTTTTGTCTCAGGTAAGTACTGAATATTACAGACAAATTTATGATAGTTAGTTAATGAATGTTTATTCTCTGTTATTATGTTAAGCTGGGGATGGTTTCTTGCTTGACAATGTGTTCTATATACATGGTTGTTACCAATGAGAATATTTTGTTATGTGTTTTTTTTTAAATAATGCAGATTGGTTACAATAATTTGTGTTCTTCAGGCATATTATCTCTATTTGAATTATTTAGTTCTGGGGGCTTTTTATACTGCAGATTGGTGGAGAGTTGTTTCTGATAATTCGTGTTATTTATGCTTGGTGTTTCAGATGTAATTATTTAGTTCTGGGGGCTTTATACTGCAGATCAGAGGTGAATTGTTTATGATTTTATTTTTTAAATTGCTGTCTCTGATGGAATTATTTAGTTCTGGGTCTTTTTTTTATACTGTTGACCGGCATTTTCTGGGGACAAAAATTTTTCAAACAAACTTATGATCATATCTGAAGTAGGTGTGATCAAAGTACCATCAATTTTTCAACAGATAATTTCGATTTCTTTTAAAAATGAAATTAAACTCAACTAAATGAATCAATAACTAAAATCAGACTTGGAGAAAGTGGCAGCAGATATCCAAATTTGCTCCGGATGGCAAAATAGTAAGTGCCGACCCTGGTTATTCCATTACATCTTTCAAACATGACAGACAAACATAATGTGTCAAATGAAAGCTTGTGATGCAGAGAGTGCCATAGGCTATAAAAAATTGACCTTACATGCTCTCATACCCCAGGGGAAATAAGAAAATGATTGTTCTGCTATATCTATAAAATGTTAGGGCCAAAGTATCAAGCTATATTTCAAATAAAAGCTTGGGGTGTGGGCAGTATCATACGATATAAAAAATTGACAACCTGTTTCTCCTCCCCTCTACAAAAAAAGGGAAAATATGAAGATGATTGTTCCAGTATATCTTCAGAATGCAAGGGCTGAAAGTGACGAGCTATGCATTAAATGAAAGATTGTGACATGGGAAGTGTCCAGGTTAAAAAATTCTCCCCCTCCCACTATCCCTCCGAAAAAGGAGGAAATATGAAAATGATTGTTCGGCTATATCTTTGGAATGCAAGGGCCAAACGTAAGAAGTTGTATGTCAAATGAAAGCTTATAATAAGGGAAATGTTGTGGGCAATAAAAATATACCTTCCTTAATTCTACCATCCCATTAAAATTGGGGAAATGTGCGAGTCATTCTTCTATTCTATCTTCTAAATGTGCAGTTACAATTTAGGTGTCAAATGAAAGCTTTATGAGGACTGTCATAAACTACTTTGAATTCTGTTCCCCTAACATAGCATGTCCTTTAATGTGCACAGAGTATGGCTATCTCACATATGTGGGCCATGGCTTAATGTACCATCTAATGGACAGTGGCTTTTCCAAGCAAGTGTCCCTCTACTGACCAAAGGTAGGGTGGTGAGTTTTGCGTAGATAAATCTCAATGATGGCCTAGAGGGAACTTCAGATTATGAGCCTAGTGCACTGCCAACTAAGCAACCACTGCTCCTCTTTCTAACAAATTTGTAAAGTTTGAATACAGCATAAAGTATTAAAATTAGCAACTCATTAGGAGAAATATCTGTTTAGTTCTGGTACTTGAAATCTTGCAAGATGTAGCCCTATGATAATTGCTTGCATGTCATCTTTTCCACATTACACTTAAAACCTCTCCCCAAAAGAGTGTGGAAATTTCGTGGGGGTCAACCTTAATGAGTTATACCTAAAATTGTCTTGTGAAGTCTCCAATGTCATGGGTTACCTCAAATAACCCTCCAAAGCAGGAGAAAAAAGGTGATTGATATTTATGAGTTTCCATAATTTTTTTATATATTTATATCAAATGAAAGTTTCTGAAGGTAGGTGTTTTTAGTGACAAATAAAAAAATACTTATTTTCCTATATGTGTCCTAAATAGTTGGAAATAAACCTAAAAATATTCATGGTGCAATCAGTCCCTGAATTGGTATTCACTTGAAAGGAAGATAGGGCACTGATTTACCTACTCAACAACATTGCTGGCATCCTATCTTCCTTTCAAGTGAATACCAATTCAGTGACTGATTGCACCATGAATATGCTTTAGGTCTTTCTACTTTTTAGGGTACATATAAGTATTTTTAAAATTTTTTAATTATTTTATTTTTTAGGCTTGTTCTTTATGGATGAGACAGTTTAGTTCTGGGGGAGTGCAGAACAGCAATTCATTGTTTAGCATAAATGTTTAGCAATTATGTTCAGTTTAAAATGGATGATGAAAATTTTGTTCTGGGTTTTGTTAAACTGTAGAATGGCAGTTTGCTATTTAGCAGTATGCTCTTCATAGAATAGCGGTCTCCGATGAGATTACTGTTTTTTGAGAGTTGTTTTTAAATTATGAAATGAGCATGTGCATTTAGGAAAATTTGCCTTAGATACTATTACTTCTGATAGTTTTTATTTGTAGAAACAAAATTTTATGCTTCAGAATAAACGTTTAGCATTATATTCTTTACTTGGCATATTCTAGTTGTACAGTCCCTTCACTGTTAGTAATACAAAAGTTTAGGTTATTATTTGTAGAACTTTCTAAGAAGTTGAATATTTGTTCTAATGTGATATTGAAGTACATTTTTCATCAGTTTAAATTATGCATTTAGTGTTTTTTGTTTGTTTTTTTTTTTGCTATGGAAGTAATTTTGCAGAACTGTTTTGATATAATTATTCAGGAAAAAATTTTCATTGCCATCAATCACCACTACGAGTCCAGAAGTTGAGTGTTGTATTAAAAAAAGTATATGGTGCCTTAGCATATTAAATTGCAAGTCTACCTATTTATAAAGTGTACAATATGATTTTTTTCTTAACTATTGCTAACAATCCTCCTCTTCCTTATCAAATCCCCTGCTTTTACACACACACACATATATAAAGAGAAAACAGCAAAACTGAACAGTTCACTCCCTAATTGGTTGTTTTACTTTAGAATGACACTTTTTTTTTTGCACACAGTGGGCTAAATGGTCAGGTCACAAGGACCCCAATGGCTCAGAGAAACTTGTGGGTAGGGGACCCACTGGACAGCTGTTAGGAGACAGATGGTAGCCTTCCGTCAAGGCCATCCAGCATGTCCTTTACTGTGCACAGGGTATGGCTCTCTTGAATATGTGGGCATGTCAATTTCCATGTGATGGACAGTAACCTTTCCAAGCACATCAGTGTCCCCTACTGACTGAAGGCAGGGTGATGAGTTTTACATAGATAAATATCATTTTCTAATAAATTTGTGAAGTTTGAATACAGCATAAAGTATTAAAACTAGCAACTCATTAGGAGAAAGATCTATTTAGTTCTGGTACTTCAAATCTTGGAAGATGCAGCCCTATGAAAATTGATTGCACATCACCTTTTCCACGTTACACTTAAATACAAATTGCCTATCATATGAGACATGCAAAACTATAATACTCTTCAATAACAAAAGTTATATAACAGATTTCACGTATTTATGCATTAGTGCAAAAAGCAGTTATTTCCAAAGTTAATTCATGTAATTTTCATTAGATTTTAAAATCCTCTCAGATCTACTATGGCATATAAACTGACAGGCTCCTGTCAGACCTCTGTGGCAAGCAGCTGCTTGAGGGGGTATTTATTTATTTTTTTTTTATTATTTAAAATCAAAGCAATAAATATTATGACGGTTTATCAATGAATGCCTAACTTCCACCAGTAAAGCTTATTCCTGATCTCATTTGTTACAAAATTAGTTTCAGAACTACAAAAAATCTATTATTTTAGCTAATCTGTAATAACGTTTGAATCAGATCATTAGATTGATGAACGAAATTCAGAGATGATACAAAAATAAATCAATTTTTTTTTTCATATTTAACATTGGTTTGAAATTTAGAGAGAAAAAAGTTTAAAATGAAAAAAAAAACTCGTTTGATAAATTGTACAGAATTCACTGTTTACACGCATAGATATTACCCTTATTTTATGCACGTTAATATATTTCATAATTATTACACAACAGTGTGAAATCTAGGATAGTAGTGTTAACTAGTCGAATTTTCGACGAAATTGTGGATTTTTTTCCTTCGTGTTTAACTTGATAAGGTAAGCTAGTCGGAGACTCAACAGCTTAACATCGGGTTCTCAACGTGGGGTACGCCGTGAGAGCTCAAAAGTCGCTACATTTAGTAACAAAGTAAAAATAACCATTGTTATACTATAACTATAGTTTTTATCTATCTATACAAGGGGTACGCCAGTTACATACACATTTCCATGGGGTACGTGAAGCATAAAAGGTTGAGAACCACTGGCTTAATATTACTTGAGATTGTTTTTAAGTATGAACACTTTCGTTCTCTCCTTTTCAAAAAATATTGCTACGAATATTATTTGATTTTAAGAAATTACTCACCTGACCAAGGTAATTAAATCCATTCTCTTCTACAAATCTCTTAGCTAAAGTAGCACCACCATCCATTTGTATCACAAACTGATCGGAGTACACAACTGAAGAAACACGATGAAAAATGCACATAAGCATTACAGCTAAACTATAACATTTCGTCCTTGTAAAGTATTTCTCATTAATATGCATAGTTCTACCAAATTTTTAAAATATCAGCACACGGATGTGAAGTCAAAACTACAAGCCGTCTCTCACAATGTACACTCAAAGTACGTCCACTGGCCTTTAACGACAATAAACCATGACATCAGTTGGCATGCACAAAAGAACGGCTTCTAAGTACTCATATATTTTTTACACTGCTTTACTTTTAAGCGAAACAATCACTGAGACACTGGCTACCTGACTATGGGAAACTCCGAGGAAAAACTCATAATGACATCACTCCCCTCAACAACTAGCTTCAAGAAATCGCACATTAGCCGTCTATGCACAATATGCCATTGAACGTGCTCTACGTGTAAAGTGAAATCCGGTATGTCTGGAATCCCCACCCACCCGCAAATCGTATTGGCCTACCAGATTAATCCTTTATTTTTCCAAGTAACTTCTTGTCACGTCATTTCAGCAGTTTTTCCTTTTGCTATTTCTGTGTGAACATTTAGCATTATCGATTCCTCCATTCCAACAAAGATCTGACTTCAAAAGGATCTTGTTCATTTTTCTTTGATTTCATAAGTTAACTTTGTTATTATTTGGCATGATAGTTTGTATATTTGAATGTGCTTTCTATATCTTGTATACAAGTGGCGTATCCGAGAATATGTAGAGGGTAAGATTATAAATCAGTCCTTTCGAAACTTCAATACTGTATAATTTTTAAGATACTTCCAGAAAATTGGAGGCTACAGTACTCCAAACTGGTCAAACTGCCCCGCCTGCCATTAAAACTTCCTGGTACGTCATTGTATATATATATTTCTAATTTCAACGGAACTATTCAATTCCTTCTTTACAGGGGGCAGCAATTTATTTAAATAGCATTTATCTTAATATTTTTCAAGATAGTATTTTGGATAATATAGTTTTCATTCCGGGATTGCATTTTGTTTCATACCTATCACTTCCAAAATAACATTTTATCACGTTAGAAGTTTTTATGTCACTCAATTTGTTGCAGTTTTCCTTTCTTTATATTTTCTCTCTACTAAGACGGGGGGAGAAGCCAGAGGCCATACGTCACCCCTTGAGAATGCAAGTTAGTATGTCTAATGGAAACCAAAAATTATTAAACTTCGGCATTCAAGCAATTTTCATGATTTTTTTTTTAACCTCTAAAACGAATGGGGAAAATACTACACTACAAAAAAAAATCTAGTCTGTTGCCGCGCTCCCCTCTATTTTTTTTTTCTGGATCAGGATCAATCATTCTAGATCTAGATCATTTTTATCAACTTCGTCATAAAATATTATTTCAAACGGTTGTTTTTAAACCGAAAGAAGAAAAATTTAATTTAAAATGCTTACACAATTTCAATTAAATACATTTGAATATGATTCATTTTCCCCCTCTATTGAAAAACTAGAAAGATAACATATCGCCTTTGAGATATGTTATCTTTCTAGAAACAGAAAAGAAACAGAAAAGCTTCCATCTTCCGAATTTTGCACCTTTTAACAGTAGTAATTCATACTAATGAGTGATTGGAAAATGTAAATAAAAATATATTATTAGTCCTATAAAACGCCAAAAGCATATCTCACTTATTCCTTAAAATGTAAAAGTAGGATTTTCTTACCTCTAGAGTTAAAGGGTAAATCATCAAGTGCATATAAAATAATATTATTTATTTTTTATTACTCTAATGAAATAGTATTTAAAATTAAAATAATAAAAATAAGGAGCAACCGGTCAAATTTTAAACAGTTAATTTAATTAAAACACCTATGACTAAATTATTCCATTTTTTATCAGCACCTTCAGCACAATTTCGAATTTCTAGCATAATATATACTTCATGAACATCACTTCAAGTTTCACATTTTCTACATTTATCGCCCTCTAACGATGGTAAACGAGTCATTTGGAGAATTTGAAAAATATGAATCATCATATTTCGTTAGTACCTATTCAACTCAAAGAGAAATTTTTCATTAATCGCTTAACACGAATGTTGCGTTTTCCCACCCACACTGGTGGTGAAGAAATTGTTGCTGCAGTGTAAAACCATTGATCATCACAAGCCACCGCTAAAATATCAGACTTCTATTGTTTTCTAGCCCAAATAAATAGTTTGCAATATTCGTTTAAAATTTTGATATTTCCTATCCACCCCAAAGATAATTTTCAATTTATCTCTGAAAACAAACAATTATCGCATAAAACACCAAATGGCGTTTTCTTTCCCTCTCTTGGAATACAGGTGAAAATCATTGTTGCCAATTCAAACTTCGTGATATTAACATTTCACAACCACAATTTCAAATTTGTAATGTAAATACATCTCCTGCGGTGCATTTAAAAAAATTTCCACCGTTGGAGGGCGCAATTTCAGCCTTGGAAGTAGAGGTTTTGTATAGTTAAAGCGCCATGTTTTGTCGTACCGTGAGACGAAAGTCTATGAGTTAGTGTATGTACCAAGTTACTACTTCTTAGTTATTTTAGTTTTATATTTTACAACTTTTTTTGTCTATAAAAGCTGTCATATTTTATGAATGCCTCACTACGCTGCATTTGGGTGTAAAAATTTCACTCAAAGCAATAAATTAATGAATATTTTTTCCCGAGAAATTCCATCAGAAGACGGCAATCGGCTGCAAAAGTGAAATGAGCTAACTGAAAACCAACAAAATATTTCTTTTAAGGTTCGTTTGAAAAACGAGCTAATGTTTCCACTTTGTCGTTTGCCTATGCCAATAATTGTTCGTCTGTTTGTCCGTGTCTCTGTTAACTATTGTCTGTCCATCTGTCTTTCCAGCTGTCTGTCCGCCTATAGACAATCAATTCTTTTTTACTTTTAGAGCTAAGTGAAAAATTCTTTTTGGTTTGGATAGGTGTCGAAAAAATATTGCGATTCGCAATTTTGAAAATTTTCAATTACTTTAATAGCGCCTTCTAGCGATGGGAAAAGATGGAAAATGCTAAAATTTCAAACGGATATTACAAACAAACTATTTACACTGAAAATCTGAAATTTTGGTAGTAGGGTGTTAGAGTCAGAAAGTTTACAATGGCAACAAGACTTTGCCGTCTTAGCCAAGAGAGGTCTAAAAATGAAATTTTGTTCTAAAGAGATAAACCAAATAATAAATATTTTATTTTTTGTTTTACAGACACTAGCAAAATTTAATGATTTAAACAATATTTGATAATCTCAGAATTACCTGTAGACGTTTAAACGCCTATAAATCAATAAATGTGTTTGTGTAAAAAAATTCGCTGAGATACGTGATTCGAACCCGCATCTCTCCAGAAACATGCCAGGGTATTTTTAACCCGCTGAATTAATGCCATCACAGTCTTTTTTCCACTAATAATGACTATCACTCCTCTCGTGAATTTTGGGTGCCTCCTTATGGCGTCATCTATGATCTTGGGTGGCAACTATTACTTGTTTAGTGCTCTGAGTAAGATGGAAATAAATAATGAAATCACATCACACTATTTAGCGTTATTAATGATTTAAACAATATTTGATAATCTCAGCGTTACCTGTAGACTATAAATCAATAAATGTTTTTTTGTGGAAAAAGCCTGCGCTAGTTCAACAGGTTAGAACACTCTGGCATATTTCTGGAGAGATGCGGGTTGGAATCCCGTATGTAGAAGAATTTTTTTTCCCCAAAAATATTAATATTTGCATTTTTCTAATCCCCATCAGTTGGAATTTCCAGTGTTAGAGAGTGCTAAAGGCGGTAAATAAAAACTCGAAAGGCGACATCTAGCAGCGGAAAAATACCAAATCTTTAAATAAATATTGCACGCGATCTATTTTTTGCTAGAAATTTTCACAGAGTGTAATGATCAAGTGGTTTACATTAATAGTATTGATTTGTCCCATTGGTAAAATGCAACTTTTCTGCTGTAAGAGATAAATGACAAACTTTTTTTGCACATTACAGGTATTAATAAAATATTTATAGTTTATTTTCTCAATTAGAGAGTAGTTCGAATTTCCACTGTCAGAGGGTACTGAAAGTGTAAAATAACTAGAAGAATGCATATCGCTTCTGGCGCATATGGGAATCTCATTTCCAAAGAGAATGGTATTCTTCCTTTGCCTACTTTTTCACTCCTTAAAAATTTTCATTATGGATGTTAGTGTTATTTTTCTCCTGGGATCTAGGCATCCTCATGGATCTTCTTCTAGGGCGTATAAATTGACAGGCTCCTTTGAGACCTCTATACAAGCAACTTCTTGAGGGGTTATTTATTTTTTAATGTATGATGGGAAATGCACATAGTAATATTTTATTAGCAATTATAAAACACAAACGTATTTGTCTTTTAGTTCTTCAATTTAGAAAGGTGCTTTTCTCTCGCTCCTCTGAAAATAGTGGACATATCATTGCTGTCAGTGAAATTTCTACCATAACAGAACTCTACACGCCGAAATTTCTACCATAAACAGATCATTGATACATTCTTTAAAGTTCTGCAGTTTAGATATTTAATTATCTCTAATGATATAAATTAAAACTACCTTTGAAAATGCGAATTACATTTCATTAATACCTAACTAAAAAAGAGATTTCCAATAATTGGAAATCTCTTTTTTACAAAAAGAGATTTTTGTTGAAAAAGAGATTTTTTGTTTCTGTAAACAAAACCGTTCCGTTTCTTACCTACTTTGGGCTTAGAGTCAACTCATTGTTGTCAACAGAATTTTCAAGACTGTCACATTTCACGACCAAAATTTCAAATTTCTAACTAACTACATCGTTTGCAATATTCGTTTCAAATTTTGGGATTTTTCGATTTTTTTTCCACCATTAGAGGGCGCAATTATAACTTTTGAGACATTCGCTAAATGTGAATTGTAATATTTCATCAATACCTGTGCAACCGAAAAAGAATTTTTAATTTATCTCTAAAAACATTCACTTTTCTTTTAAAACAAAAAAGTTGCAATCACCTCCGTCCCTGGGTCTAAAGGGTCAATTGATTGTCCAATGATAACTTCGTAACCTTCACATTTGAACACCAAAATTTAAAACTTCTAACATAACTATATCGCTCGGAATATTCAATTTTTCCGTCGTTAGAGGGCGCAGTTATAACTGTTGTGAGATTCAAGAAATGCGAATTGTAATACATCATTAATACCGATCTACCACAACAATAATTTTTATTTATCTGTATAAACAAAAAAGTTCGATATTTACAGACGATATTTACAGACGGACAGAAAACAAAGCGAAATTATATCTTTTTATGTAAAAAAAAAAGCTCTAAAATTTACTTTTTCTTTTTCAGCCGTTTTCAAAAGTGCTTCCAATCATGAACACTGAAATCTGTGTCAAATATTACCCTACCGTTTTCTGGAATCCATAAGTACCGTGCAATACCATTCAGCTATGCAGCTAAACAATCAGAGCGACGACAAAACATGGCGTCCAATTTTGAGATGCCCAAACTCTACCTATATAGGGCCTCTACTTGGAGGAATCCGAAATTGCGAATCGTAATATTTCGTCCATACCCATCAATATCCATATCTATCGAACCCCAAAAAATTTTTTAATTTATCTCTAAAAAGGGTATAGTTCGATGTCTACAGACAGACGACAAAGCGAAAATATCGTTTTTTCTAAAAACGAGCTAAAAATAATATAACAGCAGAAAAAGACTAGGAATAATTTTTTAAAAATAGTGATAATATTGGAAGTATTTCTAATCTTAAGAGTCAAACAGAGGAGATTGGTCCTGGCAACGGACGCCATTCGCATGTACAAAATCTTAAGCCTGCTCCTCAAAGAGGCAGAGAAAGAGGCATGTTTGGATAACATAAACCACAGAGTAGTTAAAATTATAGCCACTATACCAGAAGCAAACAGAAAACACAACGGCAGATTCTTCCTCAACAGATGCCCACCAGTACAGCAAGTTCAAGATCCACAATCAAGCTCAAATCTATAAACCAGTCCAGTAGGAATAAATAATCAGCAACCTGTGAAGTTGACCACTCCTCAACCACGTTGAAAAAAAAATATGTCCATTGATTCTGACACAGAGTATTTAGGCCTTAGGCCATATTGAACTAGCAGCCCTCCTCTTCCGTTCCCCTCCAAAACAGAATCTCTCTTTTGCAAGGTACTAACGGCCTGCACCACGATTCCGATTCTGGTATTTCAGTTAATCGGACATGCCAATGATGGCCGTGAATGTGTAATTAATTCAAGTAGATTTTATTTGGGTGGCGTTTATTATTCCATTCTACTTCGTCTCTTGGATATTCTATGATCAAAATGGGAGAAGACAAAAAGCTCGGTTCAAAATGTAAAAAGACGGCTGGAGTGCCAATTAAATCAAGCGATAATCAGCAAACTAACAAACTAGGAAAACATATTAAAAAAAATGGACCTATATAATCTACATAGAAGATTATCTTCTAATGACATTAACAACTACATGGCAAATAACGAAATTTTCTTGAACTTTGACAAACTCAAGAAAAAAAAAAGAAAAACAAGAGCAAAAAAATAACATTGAAGCTAACTCTATCGATCAAGAGCACTTACCTGAAAATTCAGAAAAATCTCCGAATGAAGACGAAAAGTCCGTTTTTGAGCAAAATAACTACTCCGAAGATGAAGAAAACGTTACACCTATTACCTTCTTTAATAATCATTCCAAACTTGTGGATTTAGAGGACACAAAAGTGACAGATTTTTTTTTTTTTTCAATTTGTTAAAAAAAGAAATGAGGCCATTTTACGAAAAAAAAGGTGACCTAATATTGTTTCCTGACACAGAAAAAAAACTTCAAAAACTAATGGAGGTTACTGAAATTTTGAAAACAAAAGTTGAATTCAGATCCCCCAAAGTGACTATCTTCTTGGTATTCTGGAAGGTGTAAATATAAAATACTCTGACTATTTCCTTCTCAAAGAACTTGACAAATACAACATTTTTCGCGTCAGGCATATGAATAGATACTCTCCTAAAGTTAACGACTCTGTAAAAAAAAAAATAAATACCCCTTCAAGCAGCTGCTTGCCACAGAGGTCTGACAGGAGCCTGTCAGTTTATATGCCAAAGTAGAAGATCTGAGAGGATGGCAGGACCTCAGCAGAAAATCAACACATACAACCATGCCTTATCCGGGGCTCGAACCCAGGTCCCTTAGATCAGTAGCCAAGCGCGCTAACCACTCGGCCATGGGATGGTGGCTAAAAATCCTATTGATAAGGTTGTTGTCAAAGTCGCCGCAGATTCTCTTCCAACGTTTGTGTACATAGGACTTTCAAGAGTCAGAGTAATGCCATACTTCTTTCCTCCTGCCATTTGCTTGAAATGCAGTCGTTTTGGACATTTAGGATCGGCATGCCGAGGAAAGCTCCATTGTAAAAGACGCTCAGGGCCGCATTACTAAAAAAAATTGCAACTCTTCTACATTATGCTGTCCTAACTGTTCTGGTGAGCTCCCTCTACTTATTATGCCTGCCCAGTTAAAACTGGGCAGGCATAATAAGTAGAGTCAGTAGATAAAAATAAGTAGATTTTTATCTACTGACAGATCCAATTTTACTACTGACAGATCCAATTTTACTACTGACAGATCCAAAGGTGTTGGTTTTTATGTCCATAAATCCTTAAAGCATAAAATCTTAATGCCAAGCGAAAAGAATTCAGGATCGGCATGAGTGCAGCTGGAATGCTGCTTATAAACAGGCTCTCCTAGAATTAAACTCTGATTCAATTAACTACAACACCATTAACTGACAATGAGAATACGACTTCAAAAAAAAATATTATCAACTTCAACCCCATCACTAATACTGCTCCAATTACCTTTCAAAAAAAAAAGGGGGGGGGGAAAGTAAAATAATGACTTTGATAACACAGAATATGAACTTCAAACTGTGACACTTCCAAAGATAAAAATAATATGGAACCACAACCTTCTACTAGCTTTGAAAGTCCAAACTCATGTGCACAAGTGGCAAAAAAATTCCTTCATGTTGAGAAGCCAAAAAAAGTGCTTCAATCACCACATAGTATTGAAAAGAATAAAAAAAACGAAAACATCTCAGTCAACCTGCTGATAGACTTAATATTATATCTTTGTAAGTTCATCTGTCAAACCCAGGATGAATACACAGTGCTTGAGGATATTTTACTAAATTTTAAAATATAATTCTGCTAGTAATTTTGCCCTTTTGCAGTGGAATTGCAGAGGTGTGTATTCCAAAAAAAAGAAGAAATTGTCCTTCTAAGTAAGTGAAAGCAATTAAGTGTGATAGCTCTTCAACAATTAATTACAAGAAAAATTGTTAAAATTTCGTTAATATATTTTGCTCTAATTTTAGTACTGACAGATCCAAAGGTGTTGGTTTTTATGTCCATAAATCCTTAAAGCATAAAATCTTAAAGATAAAACCTAAAAATAATGATCTTGAAATTTTAGGACTTGAAATCTTATTAAATCAATTTAAATTTACTTTAATTAATATCTACAATCCATGCAAAATTATTAACGAAGAAACATATGCAAATATTCTTTCTCAAGTCTGCCCTCCTCTATTTTTTGTGGGAGACTTCAATTCACAGCACACAGCTCATCATATCCACAGAGCTGGTACACATCTTAATAATTTTATTCTAAAAAACGATTTTATATTACTTAATGACATAAACTGTACACATGAAAATTTCTATCACGAAAGATATATTATTGATTTATCTTTTTGCTCTCCTATTCTTTATAATAAATTTTCATGGTCCCTCCTCACAGATACAAGAGGAATCGACCATCATCCCATATTATTTATATCTAATTTAAAAATATCCGGGGAAAAAATTCATTAAACTCAATAATTGGTATCAATTTCACAACATTCTTATTCAAAATTCACCAAATCCTGATACAATAAATTATAATATTTTCTTAAACCTTTTGGATGATTTAACTAAATCATGTTTCTCAGAAATTTTAAATAAAAATCCAAAAATCCATAAAAATATCTGGTATATGAACAAAATCACTACCGTACGTAAAAAAGCAAAAAATAAAGCAAAATGATCTCATGATTTTAAAGATATTAATTATTTAAAAAAAATTAAAGCATTGGTTAGAAGAAAGTTAAAAGAGCTATACAGAGAAAACTGGAGAACGTTTGCGAGTTCATTGACCCCTAACTCCTCACTCTCGAATATGTGGAAAGTCTTCAAAAAAATGACAACCGTATCCCAACAAACTACTCTACTAGCTGAAATAGCACTTGATCAAAATCTAACAATAGTACAAACAGCAGATTTTATGGGAAATAAATTAAAAATAGCAAAAAAAATTTTACTTACTCCACAGGAAAAAAAAATTCTAAAATTAGTTGATGAAAAATTTTTAACTTTACTCCCAACATCCCAATTATGGACGCAAAATTTTCTTTAGAAGAATTAAATAATGCAATTAATAAATTAAATTCAAAAGCCACCCCAGGTGCAGACAAAATTTTGAATAAAATTCTTCCTCCCCCTTGGAAATCCAAACTTTTGGAAATAATTAATTTTATTTGGATTAAACATTCCTATCTGCTATCATGGACAAAATTCTTCATAATTTTTCTTGAAAAACCAGGTAAAACACCATCTGACCCAAATTCTTTCAGACCTATATCTTTACTCTCAAACTTTCTAAAATCTTTCGAAAAATTAATTTTCAGAAGATTAACTTGGTTCATTGAAAGTAATAATATTCTTCCTGATTCTTTTTTTGGATTCAGAAGGGGAAAATCATCTAAAGAATGTGTTTCCGCTTTACTCTCCGACATTCATATTGCAAAAAATAAATATCATACGACATTTGCTATTTTTTTCGATCTTTCATTAGCCTTTGATTCCGTTTGGCCCAAAGGTTTGCTATATAAACTATTAAATTTAAATCTCAGTGGACATACATTACAATTTCTTTATTTTATCTTAACAAAAAAAAATCATTTCAAGTTAAAATTAATAATTATTTATGAACTTTCTATAAGATGTATCAAGGACTAGCTCAAGGCTCAATTTTGAGTCCGATTATTTTTAACGTATATATATATATCTGAGTTATTCAAAAATTATGATCCAAAAATTAAATTTGCTACTTTTGCAGATGACATCGTCATCTGGAGCAGTGATAAAAATATACAAAAACTTGAATACAGATTTCAAATGCAAATTAATAAAATTTTAGAGTTCTGTATACTCTCACATCTTTCTATTAATTTAGAAAAAACTTTCTGTATACGTTTTATAAATTTAAATCAGTTCCACTTGAAATCATTCTATACATTGATGATCAACAATTAAAACAAGTTAATACAATTAAATATTTAGGCATACATTTGGATTCGTGGCTTAACTGGAAATCTCATCTCCTCCAACAGCATAATAAAGGATGCAAAACTTTAAATTTCTTCAAATGTTTATCAGCTACTAACTGCGGCACTCCCCCCAATTTCCTAATATGCTTATATAAAAATTTAATCAGATCAAAGACGGACTACAGTTTACAGTAGGAACTAGCGACCATAATCTTAAAAAGTTTAATGTCCTTCAAAATAAATTTATCAAATCCGCATTAGGTCTCTATAAAAGAACATCCACAATAGCTTTAATAGGAAAAACGGCGATTGCCCCCTTCCAAATTCGAATCAAAATCCTCTTAATTAAATATTTGACTCGACTCTTCTTAAAAATTACCTCTCATCCTTTTATTCAAAATTATCTCAATAATTCAAAATTTTTTTTAAAATATCACGCAAAACTAGATGATGATGTCTTATTAAAAGTCATATTTAATCTCTCTGCCTCAGGGGAGACGTTTAACTTTATTGTTGATTGGAGTTTTCACCGTCCTAATATACAAATTAAACTATCTGGCATCTTTTCAAAAAAACAAAAACTTTCCTACAGAATCATTAAGAATTCTGACAACTTCATATTGTAACATAACTTATCAAAACCATATTAGTATTTATACCGATGCAGCATCAGCTGCATTCTATATTCCTGCAATTGAATTTTCAAAATCGTTTAAATTACCTTTTCTAATTTTTCTCACACAAGCAGAACTTGAAGCCATAATAGAAGCCTTAATTTTTATCTCCCAAAATTTTCATAAAAAAAATCTTCATAATTTATACAGATCCTAAATGTGCACTAAATATTTTTAAACAGGATCTTTATTATACTAAATACACCCAATTTTTATACCGACTTTTAACTTTGACTGATTTTAATGTAAGATATTTTCAAAAGAGATACTCTCTTGTGGAAGTGAACGGAAGGGGAGGGCTGCCAGTTTAGTGTGGCCTACTGATCTGCACAACTATGGCTACTTTTCTTTTTTTTTCTACCCTGCTGAGGAGTGGTCAACCACACAGGGTCCTGGTGCTGACCATATAAACCTACTGGACAGATATATGGCTCTGAGCTTGATTATGGATCCTGATTTTGCTGCACTGGTGGGTTTCTGTGGAGGGGAAAATCTTCCGCTGTGTTTTCTGTTTCTTTGTGGGTTGACAGCACCAAGTGAATAGATTCACAGGATATGTTTATCAGCTGGTGGATAATCCTGAGCAGAGGTCATCGCAGGCACCTGAACTCTTTGCTTCTATTGCCATCGTCAAATTCTACATTGGAGGAAGTCTTCCAGTGTAGATGGCTTCAGCCTTTAGTGGTAGGGGAACGGGTCTTTGCCCCATGTCTGCGATTAGGGGGCTGTTTGATATTGTCGGCATTCCCTCTCTCAATAAACATAGTTTCTTTAAACATCCCACTAACCATTTTCTCTCCATAGATAGTTGGAATATGAGGACTCTGCACAGAGCTTTTTCTCTTGATGTCCTCACACAAGAATTCCACCATTATAATTTAGATATTCTCAGCTTGCAAGAGACCAGATGGACAGATAAAGGTCAAATTCTTAAAAATAATCTTAAATTTCTCTTTTCAGGGAGGAACAATAATAAACATCACCAAGGCGTGGGTCTGCTTCTCAGAGACACGCTAGTGATGCTCCTCTAGGATATGAGTTCATTAATGAAAGGTTTCTTACAGAAAAATTTCACACAAACGTTAAAGACCTGAATGTTATCTGCTGTTATACCCCCACTGAGGATGCCGGTGAGGATGAGAGGAATGGGTTTTACGGACAACTTCAGGATATTTTGAATTCTGTCAAGAAAGGAGATATTACCCTTGTTCTTGGTGACTTTAATGCCAAAGTTGGTACTGACTCTGACCTTTGGGGAGGAGTAATAGGCCTTTTTGGTATTGGTAGCTGCAATGGCAATGGGCAACGTCTCCTACAGGTAAATAAACTCAATGGATTCAGAATAACTAACACTTATTACAAACACCGCGACATACATAAGTACTCAAGGGTTTCACCTGATGGGCTGCATAAGAATATGATTGATTACACGTTAACCCTTTCACGACTAAGGGAAACATTTTTCCCAATTTAAAATTGGTGATTGTCGTATTTAATTATAACCTTATCTGCATTTTTTATACAGAATGTCAAAATAGAACGTATGCCGAACGCAATTACGTAAACGGGAAGGTTTAGAAAACAAAAACAGAACTGTCAGGACGCATAATATATGTACTATGTGCTATGTCCATCTTTGCATCACTACCAAAAGAAATTGCTTCGCAGAATATCATAATTAGCACATCATTTTGTATAGTAATTTTATTTCATAATTTTGTACTATTTTAGTTAACATTTTGTTCTAATAAACCAATAAATGAAAGACATCGCATAATAAGCCTAACTATAATTTGTGTTACCTTTATAGTCCATTGGGAAAAATATTTCCCACAAAATTCCAAAAAAAACTACACATTGTTATGTATGTTTTCTTATGATTTTTATTTATTTTACGTCTAAACAAACTAAAATAAACAGTTACATACTAATATTTACTCTTAGAAACCTTATGGTCCTGAAAGGGTTAATTAACAGCAAATGGGCTAGTTCTGTTAGGAATACCAGGACATATAGGGGAGCTGAAATTGGATCTGACCATTACCTTGTTAAAAGTGTCTTGCAACTTAAACTAAAAAAGTGTTCTGCTAAAGTTAAAAATTTTACCTTTAATACAGAATATTTTAATCTGAAATTTAATTTCAGATTAATAATTTAATCTGAAAGATTCAAATTAATAATTTCAGATTAATAATTTAATCTGAAAAAAAAGAATAATTTAATCTGATAAAGATTTCAGATTAATAATTTAATCTGAAAGGCACAGTTATAGCTAAAGCTTACCATGATAGGTTACTTAGTCATTATGACAGTCATGGTTTGCTTACTACTGAAGTTGAGAAAGAATGGGGCTGTTCTAAACAGGCTTTTTTTGGAAACTAACAGTACTCTTTTAGGAAAAAAGGAGCAGAGGAGTCAGAATTATTAAAGTGATAAGGCACTTGAGTTTATTTCAGAAAGAAGAAACTGCAGGAATGTCCTTAATCAGTACCCTACTAGTCCTAATAGAAAGGATTACAGAGAGCTTAATAAACGTGTAAAGGATCAGTTAGCTACTAATAAGAATCTTTAGCTTGATGGCTTGGCTGACAAAGCTGAGGAAGCAGTTAGGCAGCATAACAGCAGAGAGCTGTACCAGATAGTTAATGCTTTATGTGGTAGACAATGGAAAGGCATACAAGGATTGAAGATGAACAAGGTAAGGTTATAGAAGGGGAGGATTCTGTCATGGCTAGGTGGGCTGAGCATTTCAGTGATGTTCTAAACAATGTAGTTAGTTCTACTCCCATTGTTTGCAATGATGATAGATGCATTGATGGCTTTAATGTTGGCCCTATAACACAATCTGAAGTTTTTTAGCTGTTTCAACTACATAAATCCTCAGGGGTAGATTTTATGATAAAGGCATGGTTCCTAAGGATTTTACCAGAGCTATTGTTATCCCTATTTTCAAAAAAGGTGATCGCAGTTCTTGTGATAATTATAGGGGTATCAGCGTACTCTTTGTTCCAGGTAAAGTTCTTTCCATGATTGTGCTAAATAGAATTAAGAATCTGGTTGACAGTCAATTCGTGATGAGCAATGTGGATTCAGAAGTGGTAGGGGATGTGTGGATCACATATTTTCACTTAGGCAGATACTTGAGAAATGTTTAGAGTTTCAGAAACCTCTGGTTGCTAGCTTTGTTGATTTCAAAAAGGCCTTCGACTCTGTTGATCGTCATAATTTGTGGTTGATTGTGAGATCATATGGTATATCTGACAAGTTAGTTAACATAATGAAAGCTCTCTATAATAACACTGAGTCGTGTGTGAGAGTTGGTAAGGCTTGTAGCAATTGGTTTAGTGTTACTTCTGGTGTTCGACAAGGGTGCATTTTGTCTCCTTTTCCCTTTAGTTTGGTTATTGATTATGTTATGTGAAATTCACTTCAAGGGAAAGATTTTGGCCTTAAATGGGCTGGAGATACGAAAATTTCTGACTTAGATTATGCTGATGATTTAGCCATTTTGGCAAATGATGTTGATGAGATGAACTCTTTCCTTTGGGCTGTTGATGAAACTGGTACTAGAATGGGTTTGGTTATAAACAGAGAGCAAACTAAAGTGATTAAAATTGGTCAGGCAGGCTGTGATTCAGTTAATCTGAATGGTTGCACCCTTGAGCAGGTGGCAGAGTTTAATTATCTTGGGAGCTACATAACAGATACTGGTGATGTGCGGCATGATCTTAACAGATGAATAGGGATTGCTGCCGGGACTTTTAAGAATCTACGGAGAGTGTGGAGAAATAGGCGTATACACCTAAAGGCTAAAATTAGACTGTATAATAGTTTGGTTCTTTCTAGAGTTAGTTATGGTAGTGAAACTTGGACACTTTGTAAACAAGATAACAGGAAACTAGATGCTTTTGATTCCAGATGCTTACACAGTATCTTGGGCATTAGGTGGTTCAACTTTGTAACTAATGATGAGGTTAGGCAAAGGAGTTTGACACCTCCTTTAAGCAGCATATTGTGCAGAGAGAGACTCCGTTGGTTTGGCCATGGGTTGGGTTGGGTTGTTTTACCTCTGAGCGGCACTCTTTTGCACACCATGGGCTAAATGGCCAGGTCACATGGACCCCGAAGGCTCAGAGAAGGTTGGGGGAGAGGACTCACTGGAACAGCTGTTGGGAGACAGATGGTAGCCTCCCGTCAAGGCCATCCAGCGTGTTCTTTAATGTGCACAGGGTATGGCTCTCCCACACACGGGGCCACAGCTTAACTTCACATCTGACGGACGGCGACCTTTCCAAGCCGATCGGTGTCCCCTACTGATCGTGGGCAAGGGGGGGGGGAATTTTGTGGAGATAAATCTCAATGCTGACCCAGTTGGGACTCGAACCTGGGAACTACAGATTATGAGCCTGGCGCACTACCGACTGAACCACCCCCGCCCCGAAGTTTGGCCATGTTGCCCGTATGAATAATTATAGATGGCGAATAGGGTTATGAACAGTGTGCCTAAAGGCGTCAGAAAAAAGGGGAGACCTAGGATGCGGTGGGCAGACAATGTCAAAGAGGACCTTGTTAGAATTGGTGTGCAGTGACCAGATGCAGTAGATGTAGCTCAGGATAGATTTGCTTGGAGAACTAAATTGCACGGTCTGGTTGGACCTCCGTAGCCCATGGCTGCTTGAGAATGTTGATGATGATGATGATTTAAAAAACAATATTTGAATACAGTGGGTACCTGCTCACTGTAATATCAAAGGAAATGAAAAGGCCGACGAACTCGCAAAAAATGCAGTTACTCTTCTTAATATTGCTCAAACTATATATTTTTACACCCACTTTAAAAAAATTATTAATTATCATGAATTTCATCTAACAAATAACTGTTTCAAAAATAATGGTAGTGTGCAAAATAATTATCGATTTGGATTTTTTTCTAATATACAATATACATGCAACTTTAATTTACCCAGACCACTATTAGTAAAAACCTTGAAACTAAGAACAGGAGCTACCACCTTAATCCATATCTGTTTACAATTAATAAAATCAACTCCCCAAATTGCACACTTTGCCATACTATTGAATCTATTAATCATGTAATTTTAAACTGTTCAAAATATGAAATCGCACGAAAGATACTTTTTAAAGAATTAAACTTGCTTGGAATAAATGAATTTACTATATTCAATATTTTAAATCATTCAAATCTAAGTATAAGAAAAACTATTTTTTATTTAGTTGGACAATTTATTCTGGAAGCTGATCTGTGGAAAAAGATTTAAAATTATAATAACTAAAAAAAAATCAATACTTCATTTCATACTATTACTTTTAACTCTTCAACATGCTTCAAGTCAACTCTAAAATATCTGAATTTCTATTGGAGCATTGAGAAAGCCGGAAACGGACCTCTCAGTGAGCCGTAACGTTTTACAATACAATACGGTCTGCACCAGGAGAAGGCGGGGTCGGACATTGGGCGCTAGGCCTGGCCGTTCTGGGTATCATCACTGGGGATTGGTACACAACACTCCTTTCAGTTTACGCTTAGCAACCATTTACAGACCAACTTTCATTTTCATACTACTGTCCTATTTAATGCACCCAGTAGAAACAGGAAGCCAAACCATTACGCTATATTATTTTTCTGATTACATGCTGAGTTTTCCAAAAGATGTCATAAGAGAGCGCTGGTTCCTCTTATATATATCTTGCGAAATTATTTTCAGCCAACAAACCCATAAGAGTAATGTTTAAAACCAGTTGTGAAATAATTTGTTTGAGCATGGTAAATTGAAATCGTGTAACCAAAGTCAGTGCAAATCCACAACTGTGTGTATCGTAATCGTTTAGTAAAATAAAGAAATGCATGTGTTGCTCATACATAGAAGAATTTTTAAACAATCCGTCTTTTTTTTTATCTAGATATTTATCTGAAGTCTGAAACAAATTGGGCATCAGTACAGTTTAAAGGTACAGTTCAGGCGATTATTAGTAGATACTATGCTTTATTATTATAGACGATAATTAGATATTAATACCAGGGACTTGATTTTACCTTCCGATAGTTTAGTATAGGGGTGCTCAACATGTGAGGTACGCGTACCCCTTGTAGGGGTACACGGTAAAATTTTTGTTGGTCGCCGTGAGAGGCCAAAAGTCGCTAGATCTAGCAACCAAGTAAAAATAACCATTGTTATACTATAACTATAGTTTTATTTATAGGATAGGTACTTCAGTTACATACACTTTTCCAGGGGGCGCGTGAAGCATAAAAGGTTGAGAACCACTGGTTTAGTAGATTAGGTACTGGGTTGGATGGTTTTATTTTTGAGCGGCATTTTTTTTTGCATACAATGGGAAATCGTCAGGTCAAAAGGATCTCAAGGACTCATAATTGAGCTGGGTTATTTTACCTTTGTGAAGCGCTTTTTTGCACAACATGGGCTTAATGGCCAGCTCATAAGGACCCCGAAAGCTCAGATAAGGTTGGGAGAGAGAACCCAGTAGAACAGGTGTTGGGAGACAGATGGTAACCTCCTGTCAGGGCCATCCAGCATGTTCTTTAACATGCACAGGGGATGATTCTCCTGCACACGGGGCCACGGCTTAACATTCCATCTGATGTGTGGTGATCTTTCCAAGCCTATCAGTGTCCCCTACTGACCATGGGCAGGGTGGGGAGTTTAATCTCAAGGCTGGCCCAGCTGGAACTCGAACCTGGGAGCTGCAGGTTATGAACCTGATATGCTACCGACTGAGCCGCCCCAGATTAGGTACTGATTTAAAAAAATATGTTAGTAATACAGTAGTGGAGTTTGAAACTTGATAATGTAAAGAAAATATTTCCTGGAATGTTTTATTTTGCTAGATTCAGCAACTCGAACAGTTTTGGTATCAACAATGTGTGCATCATTTGTAACTCTCAAATTCAGAGGTAGTCATTTTGTGGCATTCCAGCACTTTTCAGTGACATGCCTCCAATAGTTCTCCCAAAACCATTTTCTCCAAAAGGAGGACATTCCCTACTATTCATTTCAAAATTTATGTGATCCCTACATTTTGTTTTTTCAAAATGTAATATCTTCCGTTTTGTATAAACTCAATAGAACATGTTTTAAACTAGAAGAAGCATTTTTTAAAATTTCTTGTACAAGGGTCATCCCATGTCAATTCAACCAGACCAGTTCACCACCCATCACAGATTTCAATGATCTTTGGCATAAATGTTAGTAGACATCAGATGTCTTAATTGTTCAAAATACTTTGAGTCAAAAATATTTTTTTGTGGTGTTAGAATCTGTTGTAAGAACCTTGCCAAGGAGTTTTTATGCAAATAGTGAAGTAGAAAAATTTAACTTTCTACAAATTCTTAAGTTATATATATATTTAAACTAATCAATCACTTACACAAGTTTTTGAATAACCATGAAATTAGTTTTGGAAAGTTAAATTAGATTTTCAGCATTATTGTGTTAAACACTGGAAAGGAAAGAATCGTATAATTATATTTGCCTACATTTAACATTGTATGACATCTCAATAAATGAAGCAAGTGCAGTTCTAAATAAGACTTGCTGATTTATATATTGCCATAAAAATTAGCCTACCAAGCAGTAACGTGTTCTCACCATACTTTAATTGTAGTAAGCCGTGCTCCATATTTGGCAAGTTTTTTTTTTTGCTTCATTTTAGATGCTCAGTTTAGATGACACCTCAAAAAGTAATAGAGTGTAATTAAAAGTGCAGAAAGTAACTTAAGCAAAAAATTATTACCTTGGTGACCCTGGTATTATAGTGACACTGTGACTACCACTGTTTATACACAGAACATATATGGTAGAATACCTAGAACAGGTGTTCTACCATATATGTTGTGTGTATGTGTGTAAAGCATAAAAATCTGTTCTCACATTAGGACATAAAGTTTACATTGCCTATAAGTTCCATTAATAAATGTGCTGAATGGTTTACTGGACTGGTTTACTGGTTGATATTCAGGCTTGTAGTTTTTTTTTTTTTCAGGTCTAAGATGAATACAAGTTCTGAAAAATTTTTTTTTCAGGGGGGAGAGAAATTTTTTATTTTTTTTCATGCAATTTATTCCCTATATGTAGCATAAATTTTGCTCATAGGTAAATATATCATAGCATAGACAATTTATGCTGCTCAGTTAAACATGTTTGTTGTCCATTAGTAAGCAGGAAATGGATGATGGGATTTGCAA
Organism: Ryuthela nishihirai; assembly: GCA_038380435.1. Classification (NCBI taxonomy): domain Eukaryota; kingdom Metazoa; phylum Arthropoda; class Arachnida; order Araneae; family Heptathelidae; genus Ryuthela; species Ryuthela nishihirai. The sequence goes on along the minus strand of JAWZYU010000011.1, from coordinate 37,211,703 downwards.
TTAACTTGCACATCTGTGTTTTAGTTGAGGATTCTTTAATCAGATTTTGTTTTGAGGGGATTTGAGGTACTTTGCTTTTAGAGGGGTGGGACTGTTGTTTTCATTGTCCTGTACGTTGTTGAAATTGGTTTCTCTCCCATGGAATAATTTTTTTTTTCTGTGGGTTTTTTTAAAGGGCAAAATGACCATTGATAATGTAATGGAATGCTATGGTTAAAATAGTTGTCTCCAAGATTATTTTTGTTTGTTTATATATATATATTGTACATCAGTGGTGCATTGTTTATATTTGTGTTTTTAGGCTTGGTAGTCACTGGAAGAAGAGCTGTGCACCAATTCCCCGTGATTCTGCACAGAACTAGCCTTAAGTCTGACTCCACCTTCTCATGGTTCAGACTGTTAGTACCTTTCAAAAGAGATACTCTCTTGTGGAAGGGAACAGAAGAGGAGAGCTGCCAGATCAGAGTGGCCTACTGATCTGGACTATTATGGCCACACAGAGTCTTGATGCAGACTGTATTCACCAACCAGAATGGAATAATAGCTCTGAGCTTGATTATGGATCCTGGATTTGATGCATTGAAGGGCTTCTGTTGAGGGAGAATCTTCTGCTGTGTTTTCTGTTTGTTTTATGTGTGACAGCATCAAACCTTCACAGGTACCTGAACTCTTGCTTCTATAGGCAACATGAAACCTGCATTGGAGGAAGTCTTCCAGTATAGATGGCTTCAGACTTTAGTAGTGGGAGAACAGGTCCTTGCCCCATGCCTGCAATTAGGGGGCTGTTTGATATTGTTGGCACTTCCTTTTTCAATAAATATAGTTTCTTTAAACATCTCACTAACCATTTTCTCTCCATAGGCAGTTGGAATGTGAGGACTCTGTATAGAGATTATTCTCTTGATGTCCTCACACAAAAATTCCATCATTATAACAGATATTCTTGGCTTGCAAGAGACCAAATGGACAGATACTTAAAAGTAACCTTAAATTTCTCTTTTCCGGGAGAAAAGACCGAAAGCATATCCAAGGTGTAGATTTGCTTCTCAACAGATACGCCAGTGATGCTCTTCTAGGATACTAGTGCATTAATGAAAGGTTTCTTACAGCAAAATTTCAGACTAGCATTAAAGACTTGAATGTTATCTGCTGTTATGCCCCCACTTAGGATGAGAAGGATAGGTTTTACAGACAACTTCAGGATATTTTGAATTCTGCCAAGAACGGAGATATTACCCTTGTTCTAGGTGACTTCAGTGCTAAAGTTGGTACTGACTCTGACCTTTGGGGAGGGGTGATAGGTCCTTTTGGTATTGGTAGCTGCAATATGCAATTTCTCCTACAGGTAAGTAAACTTAATGGTTTGAGAATAACTAACACTTATTACAAACACTGCGACATACATAAGTACACATGGGTGTCACCAGTTGGGCTGCATAAGAATATGATTGATTGTATATTAATTAACAGCAAATAGACTAATTCTGTTAGGAATACCAGGTCATATAGGGGAGCTGAAAATGGATCTGACTCATTATCTTGTTAAAAGTGTTGTACTAAGGTTTAAAAAAGTTACCTTTAACACTAAAAGACCCTGTTATAGCTAAAGCTTGCCATCATAGGTTACTTAGTCATTGTTTGCTTATTGCTAAAGTTGAGAAAGAATGGGATCATTTTAAACAGGCTTTTCTCGAAACTAACAATACTCATTTTGGGTAAAAAGGGGCAGAGGAGGCAAAGTTATTTGAGTGATAAGACACTGGAGTTATTTTGGAAACTGCAGGAATGTCCTTAATTGGAGTTAATTTGGAAAACTGCATGAATGTCCTTAATCCTGACTGGGTCAAAGGACATCTATAGACGTTTTTTGTACAACACATGAAACTTCGACAATTATTAAAAACATCTGGGGAAAAATTATCGCTAATGCGGTGGGAATTTAACCCACAACTCTAGATACATGCCAGATTGCTCATGGCATGTATCTAGAGAGTTGTAGGTTCAATTCCCACCACATCAGCAATAATTTTTTTTTTCAAATGTTTTTAATAATTATTGAAGTCTATTTCTACAGGTAATCTGTTATTTATTATGGATGAAACTTCGATTTTTTTTTAATTGCCATTTGAAAATTTTCTTATGTATATCTTTTAAAATACATAATTAAAGCTTGAAAAATAATATTTTCTTTATTTTCATGCATATTTTATTAAACTTCAATATAAATAATTTGATAAAGCCATCTGATTGCCATATATTAGAAGTGCTATATGGTAGTGCTGATTTGTTAATGTTACTGTATTGAAGCAATCACCTGATTTAAGCTCGAAAGTTTTATGTGAACTATTTCCAACATATTTTTCCTTAAATTTTCAAAAATCTAAAAATTAACAAAAAACTGCTATTTTTAAGAATGGAAGATATTAGAAATATATGTCTATTTTTTTCCATATACCACTAAAAAGTGTTATTAAAATTAATATGCTACTGCAATGTTCAAATTTTGTACTTCAATAAATTTGGTAATAAACGGTCAACATAACCTATTTCAGTTGTTTAGTTATTTATTAAAAATATTCTATATTTGATTTCTTTATTGGACTCTGCAACAAGCCTGGACTTTTCTGAAAGTATGGTATGGAGAAAAAAATTACAAAACTGAAGAAATATTTACCTTGTATAAGAAAATTATTTTTTTTTTTGGTTATTCAGAAATAAATAGCTTTTCTATTCATGTGCATTATAATCATTTCTGTTTATTAGTGTTTTTTAAATAAATTTTTATTTGTGTTGTCAGATGCATTTTTTCATTAAATGACTCCAAAAAATTCCTATTAAAATAAAACTAGTCATCTTATTTATTAAATATTTTATTTTCAGAAAATCCAGAATTAAATGCTGATTAATTTGGCATATAACATGTCATAATTCCTTTCATTAGTTATTTGGCAAAAAAGTTCTAAAGTTAATTTTTTTGCCTGATCAGAGTGAAAAAATAGCTGGACCTGGGAAGGGCCCAACTATTCCCCCCCCCCCCCTACTCTGTTAGGACAATATCCTACTAGTCCTTACAGACAGCATTACAATGAGCTTAATACATGTGTAAAGGATCAGATAACAATCATTGGCTTGATTGTTTGGCTGACAAAGCCAAAGAAGTAGACTACACAGCATAACAGCAGAGATCTGTAGTAGATAGGGTTTTGCCTGGGAAGAAACTGACAAATGTACAGGGATCAAAGAATGAACAAGGTAAGGTTATTGAAGGTAGGGATTCTGTCATGGCTAGGTAGGCTGATCATTTCACTGATGTTCTAAACAATGTGGTTAGTTCTACTCCCATTATTTGTAATAATAATAGATGCATTACTGGCTCTAATGTTGGGCCTATATCACATTCTGAAGTTATTTTTGACTATTTCTAAACTTAAACTACATAAATTCGCAGGATAGATGAAATCACTACTGAAATGCTTAGAGATGGGAATGTTTCTGTTAACCACATGGTTGACTTTTATGATCTATTACTAAGGATTTTACCAGAACTATTATCCCTATTTTTAAAAAAGATGATCATATTTCTTGTGATAACTATAGGGGTATCAGCCTACTTTCATCCCAGGTAACATTCTTTGTGATTGTGCTTAATAATTAAGAATCTGGTTGATGGATAATTGCATGATGAGCAATGTGGATTCAGAAGTGGTAAGGGGTGTACTGATTAGATTTTTTCACCTAGGTTGATTCGTGAGAACTGTTTAGAGTTTCAGAAATCTGTGGTTATTGGCTTTGTAGGTTTCAAAAAGGCTTTTGACTCTGTTGACCGTCATAATTTGTGATTGGTCATGAGATTGTATGGCATACCAGATAAGTTAGCATAATGAAAGCTGCCTATAATAACAATGAGTTGTGTGAGAGTTGGTAAAGCTTGTAGCAATTGGCTTAACATTGCTTCCAGTGTTTGACAAGGATGCATTTTGTCTCCTTTACTCTTTAATTTGGTTATCGATTATGTTTTGTGAAATGTACCACAAAGATGTTTGGCTTAAATGGTCTAGAGCAGTGGTTCTCAACCTTTTATGTTTCACGTACCCCCAGGAAATGTTTATGTAACTGGCATACCCCTTGTATAGATAGATAAAACTATAATTATAGTATAACACTGGGAATAAAATAATATATATATATACACATTAAGTTTTGTATTCATAAATTATATCAATAAACAAAAAATGACATGAGCAGTTTAACCCGTAACTGGTATGGTGGGGTCTACCAGATCCCAGCGCTATTATTTTTCTTGATAGTTTTTGATTGGATTGACTTCAATTTGTTAAATATCTGAAAATCAATAGTAACCTATCAGAAATCAGTGAGATGAGATGCCATGACGTCATGTATTTTGAGCCACTAAGACTCCCTGACCCCACCAACGCCGTTCCAGAAAATGTACCATACCAGTTATGGGTTAACAAATCTTATAAAAATTTTATTGGGTAATCAGTGAAACAGCTCTCACGGCATACCCCAAAAAACTTTACCGCATACCCCATGTTGAGAACTCCTAGTCTAGAGATCTGAAAATTTCTGATTTAGATGATACTGATGATTTAGTTCTTTTGGCAAATGATGTTGATGAGACTGGTAGTAATGTTGGTTGGTGAGAAATAGAGAAAACTAAAGTGATGAAAATTGGTCAGGCAGGTTGTGGTTCAGTTAATCTGAATGATTGCACTCTTGAGCAAGTGTCTCAGTATAATTATCTTGGGAGATATGTAACAGATACTGGTGATGTGTGACATGAGATATACAGTCGAATAGGGATTGCTGCTGGGATTTTTAAGAATCTATGGAGAGAATGGCGAAATAGGTGTATACATATAAAGACTAAAATTAGACTATATAATAGCTTGATTCTTTCTAGAGTTATGGTAGTGAAACCTTGACCCTTTTTAAACAAGATAACAGGAAACTTGTTGCTTTTGATTCTAGATGCTAACACAGTATCTTGGATATTAGGTGATTCAACTTTGTAAATAATGATGAGGGTTAGGGAAAGGAGTCAGAAACCTCTGAGCAGTATATTGTGCAGAGAGGAACTCCATTTGTTTGGCCATGTTGGTCATACGCATAACTATAGATTAGTGAATAGGATTATGAACAATATATCTACTAAAGGCCTTAAAAAGAGGGGGAGACCTAGGATGTGGTGGGCAGACAATGCCAAACGGGACCTTATTAGAATTGGTCTACAGTAGCCAGATGCAGCAGATGTTGTTCAGGACAGATTTGTTTGGAGAACTAAATTGCATAATCTGGTTGGACTTTCATAACTCGTGGCTGCTTGAGAATGATGTCTGTGTTGTAGTTATAGTTTCAGGAATTTTTTTATATTGTGAATGTTTACATGTGGTTTTGAGACATGTTTCTGATGAGATTATTTAGTTCCAGGGTTTGGAAAACTAACAAATACACTTAGACAGAAGTTATATAAATTTTATTATTTTAAAAATATTATCAGTAATAAAATGTTAATAATGTTATACAAATCTTGGGTCCATTCTACTATACAGTTACAAGTTTGGGAGGAACATAGATTTCATCATTAAGGAGTCTAATCTCAATGCAAAATAAATTTATATTTCAAATATTACCAAATAAATATAAAATTGTTACCATCTTTTGTAAGTATACTATTTTAGATGTATTTCCACTGACACACTTATTTGTTTATAGAACATTAAATTACTTCTTTAAAAACAACAATGCAGTGCTGCATTTTACAAATTATTCTATGCGAGATGATGGGAAAAGGTTTCTGTTGCCACTTTGCAAAAAAAGAAATTGTGCACAAACATTTTGATTATTTGGCCCCTAAAATTTTTAATTCTTTACCAATTATAATTCAAAATGAAACAAATTTTTATGCATTTCAGGTTTTTCATTTTATTCAGTTATGTATTTTTTTAGTTATGCAATTTTCATTGCTAATTATCTAATGAGTGTTACTAATGCTGACAGCCTGTTTTCAGTGTTAAAGTAAAAAAAAAACTTTAATTCATTTTTATAAATTCTTTATTGTGTATCTTTTTCTTCTTTATTTAAAGTTGAGTGTCAATGTTGCCAAAATTATGTACTTAAATAATTTGTATGTTAGCCTACATGAGCTTAGATACTCTTGGGTTGATAAGAGTATTATAAATATATGCTGTTTGTAATGTTGTTATAATAATAAACTGAAAAAAAAAAGTGAATATGAATTCAGTTACTGATTGCACCATTGATATGCTTTAGGTTTATTTTCTACATTTTAGAGTGAATATAGGAAGATAGGTAATGTAAGATTTTTTAAATATTTTTTGAAGGTTTTTATTATAATATTTTGCAAGTAGTTTAATTGGTTCCTGGTGAAGAGGAAACTAATATTTTAGGCTGTAACTCATTTATAGCCTAAAGTATTTGCTCCCTCCCCTCAACCAGCTACCAATAACTATTTCGATAAACATGGTAACCATTAGACTGCTACACCACATTTAAATGCGTTTTCAGTAATAAAATTCTGAAACAGAAACCACAGTACATTATTCTGCTTGTTTTGCCTGGCTAATTTGATAAGTTTCAGATTTTTGGCTTTAGGAAAGGACAGTGCATTCAACAACATATGGTGTAAACAAGAGGGGTTGGAATTACTTCTGGAACTTTAACATTTTTCGTAGTATTTTATTTTCCAAAGTATTTAACGGTTTTAAAAAAATACATTTTTGTATTTCAGTAATTTACATTAGTTAAATATTAAAATGGGAATCGCCTTGCCTTATTCACTACGTTTTAGCTGCCTCCTGACTTGCTGTCTAGTTAAATGCTCATTTGTTTTTCATATAATGATTTAACCCCCAAATCTATAAGGTTATGACAGAACAAGCGATCATATCATCCCTCGAACTAGCAGTTGCAGTATCATTGTTAATCTAGTGTGACTGCTGTATCAATGAGGTGACACAATGTTTCCTCTAAAATATCTTATATATTTTATTTCTTATTAATATTTTTTCCCATTTTCTATAACCGTGCATATATTTTCAATATATATATTATGTATGATTTAAACACAGCTAACTAGAATAAAAGTTTAAGAAAACATGATAAAGCTGTTACATTTAGATAGCACAGAGTATCCAATCCTAAACATGTGAAGTGCATAGTATATTATACGGAAGTTGGAACCATAATAACTAAGACATGTTATTAATCAGGTAACTTATAAAGTCATAGATGTAATCTTAAAACCTATATATATGCAATATTATAAATGTCATATTTAATCAGAAGTATAAAGGAATGATAAAAAATTTACATTTTTTTTTCTGTTTTTAAGAAAAAATTTATGTTTATGTGCAATTTATTCGGAGATGGCTCAGTTGGTAGCACAACAGGTTCATAATCTGCAGTCCCCTGGGTCAGCATTGAGATTTATCTCTGCAAAACTCCCCATCCTGCCCATGGTCAATAGGGAACACCAATGGGCTTGGAAAGGCCACCTTCTGTCTGAGATGTTAAGTTGTAGCCCCATATGTAGGAGAGCCATACCCTGTGCATGCTAAACAATATGCTGGATGGCCTTGACTGGCACTGGAACAGCTGTTGGGTGACAGGAGTCTACCATCTGTCACCCAACAGCTGTTCCAGTGGGTCCCCACCCCCAACTTTCTCAGATCCTTCGGAGTCTTGTGACCTGGCCATTTAGCCCATTGTGTGCAAAAAAGTGCCACTCAGAGGTGAAACAACCCAACACATCCATAATTTACCAAAACATTCTTCGAATTTTCATAACAAAGGAAAATATTCAATGGAAAAATGCATGCCAAAATATCCTGAAAAATAACAAATAACTATGCTATTCTTCTTTGGGTATCACGAGTTTCCCTAACCACCAGAGTGAATTGCATTCTTCAAATATCAAAGTCTTTTATGTCTGTGTAGAAGGAACATTCAAGGCCAGCTAGATGAGTGGATGTGTGGGGTTGCTAAAAGACCACTGCACAATTACTCGGGGGTTTAAATAGCAAATATGAAGGCAAAGAATCGATAGTATTGGAAATTAGAGAAATGTGGAAATACACTCCAGGATTAAATTTAGGCTTTATAAAAGTTTGGTTCTTCCTAATGTTTATTATGATAAGGAAATCTGGGCTTTTTTGTCAGTATATAATAATCACTTTTATGCTTTTGACTTCAAATGTTTACACAATATCTTAGGTTTTAGTTTGATTTTTTTCGAATGAATGTTTAGATAAAGAAGTCACCAGCTACCCAATAGTAAATATGCAGACTACCTGCTGACATAAAATTCAAGAAATAATTTAACTGATTTATATTATTTTATAAAGAATTGAGCACATATTCAGGGAAGGTACTTAGTGTGTTAAAGCACCCCTTAAATCTTTGAAAGCTATATATTGAAAAATGATAAAACTATTCACAGATGGTTCAAGGGTTTGAGGAAAATGCTGCGTTAACTGAAATTGAGTAAAAAGATACTCAAACAATTGCAATTTCTAAGGGTATAGAAATTGGAGATTTCCTGTGTCTTATTTTTAATCTGCAACCATGGAAGAATAAACATGAAGACATTATTACAGCAAGCTTGCAAATTATCAGTGGATGTGTGAATTTTGATTTTCTGAGCCAACAACACAGCATTGATTTTAACAAGGCAAAGCACCTTTTGTAGTTGAAAAAGAGTTTTTTTCTGCATAAAACGCTTGAAATCCTTGTGCCTGTGATTGCATTTGAATAGCCTTATTAGTTGTATGTAAGATGGGAGATAGTTTAGTAATGATGTAACTAATAATGTCAAAGATTGCATTATTAAAATTGTACTGATGTGGCTACCTTTCCTAAAGATAGAGGCATTTGACCAACAACTGCATAATCTGGTTTGAATTCCATACCCTTTCATGCTTTAATATTTTTATGTATGTGTTTATCTTTTTCTGCCCTTCAATTTCAAATCTCCAAATTGTAATAAGTTCTTTGCATTATTTTGAAGGATCATCCATAATGGTGAAATAATCTTTATTGTCAGTTTTGTGTGCACTGTCTACTGAGTGGAAATTTTGACAGTGTGAAGTGACCTAGGAATAAAGACCATTTTTCCAGTCAGATTTGTCAGCTGTAGCAACTATTGTCATTTTAAGATTAACATCAGTAAGGTCAGCAGATCTCCATAGGTAAGTAATAGGAAAATTGAATGCGTAAAAGTGTACACCATACAGTCCACACAAAAATGTTTATATAATTTAAGATTACATATTTGTTGTTAATTTTTACATGATAATCATATTGTGTAAAAAAAAATAAACAGTTCAATCAAAAATATAAGTAAAATATTTTATGGCATTTAGACTTTTGCAAATATTACAGCAATTTTAATTCAAGGTAAATTTTGAAAAAGTAATAAACCTTTTCATAAAAAAAATGAAAAAGTAATAAAACTTCTTCATAAAAAAATGGAAAAGTAATTTTATTTTTTCAAAGTTATCTGATCTTAACATGTTGAATGGACTGTATATGCTCCAGCACATCACTGAATGAGTTGCAGAGTACATTAAGTTATCTTGTGAACTCTGTTCACACGATAAAATAAATACCCCCCCCCCCCCCTCAAGCAGCTGCTTGCCACAGAGGTCTGACAGGAGCCTGTCAGTTTATATGCGATAATGGAAGGTCAGAGGATGGCAGGACCTCAACAAAAAAACAACACATACATCCATGCCTTACCTGGGGCTTGAACCGAGTTCCCTTAGATCACACGATAACACAAAAGAAAAAAGAACAGGACTTTATCATTTAAATTTCAGTTTATATATCAATGACTAAAGAGACATAGAACTTTTTTATATACATAATAAATTAGAGATTGTTTGAAATTAAAATTTTTAGTTAATATGCTTGATGAATTTGAATATATACATATATGTAGTGCAATAACTGGAGTAACTGTTTGCTAAACTTCAACTGACTCCACTCCTAAATTAGACCAAGGACTACTGACAGAGATAGTTTTTAATTTTGTGCCTTGTTACTGTAGTAGAAATTTTATTAAATTGGTTTTCAGTGTCAGAATGTAATAATAGAAAAGCAGGAAAGAAAGTGGAATATAGCTGCCTCTGTAGCTTCAGTTGTATGAAATAATTTCTGTAAAAATTTTTATTTTTTTTTAATTATAACTTTTATAGATATTTTGTATTATTAAATGTGTTACAGGTTTGAAAATGCAGACCAGAAGAGTCCTATGTAGTATTAGATTACGCCGATTTGGTTGTACCAATAGACCATTCTTTCACATTGTAGTTGCACCAAGCAACACACATAATGTTGCTCCTTACATTGAACAGCTTGGAGTATATGATCCTATGCCAAATGAAAACAATGAAAAATTAGTGGCTGTTAACATTGAAAGATTTCAGTATTGGCTTGCTCAGGGTGCTCATGTAAATACTGCAGTTTCTATTTTGTTAGGTATGTATGATTCATATATAAAAGTAGTAACTATAAACTATTCACTATATTTAAAGTTGACAGTTTTGAATGAAAGATATATGTAATGATAATGTTTTATTTCAAGCAATCATAAGTAAGCACCTTTAGATTATGAATATTCGTGATTATTTAACAGCTCTTAACTAACGTAAGATATGTTTTGTTTAATATTAAGTAATTGTAAGTAAGCATTTGTAGATTATGAACAATCTTAAGCATAGAAGAAGATTGTTCTTTTAAAACAAGTTTTTCTTCTACGCAGCAGACAATACAATTTTTCTTCTATGCTGTTCCCTAGAATAAAGGAGCACTGATATCCCACCAGTAACATTCTAGATTTGTTGTGCAGAGCCACCACTTATATTTGTAGGGGCAGTGATCGTAATCTGTAGTTCCCAGGTTCAAGTCCTATCTGTGCCAGTGTTGAGATTTATCTCTGCTAACAACCCCAACACTCTGCCCTTGTTCAGAAAGGGGACACTGATTGGTTTGGAGGTGCAATATAGTTGGGGCTCGAACCCAGATCCCTAGCGGCTCTTGTGCCATTAAACCACAACCAACCAACCAACTGATTGGTTTGGAAAGGCTTCCACCAATCGGATGGAATGTAAAACTGTAGCTCCATGTGTTGGTGAGCCATATGTGTTAAAAACACACTGGGTGATCTTCACAGAAGACTTCCACTTGTCTCCTAACAGCTGTCCAGTAGGTCCCTTTCCCCAATCTTCTCTAGCCTTTTTGGGGTCCTTGTGACCTGGACATATATCCATTGTATAAAAAAAAGTGTCGCTCAGAGATAAAAAAAAAAACTGAATTGGTTTGCGTCAGAGATAACAGGTGAGTCAAATTCTTTTATTGTGTTCACAATAACTAGTGTGGAAAAGCTCATTGTAAAATAAATAGGGCTATCCCATCTGACTTAACTCATGATATCACACAAGTTTTCATTTTCTGGGTCAAATTGGCATTCAGATGCCCCACATCACAACCTGATTCTTGGAAAACTCCATCCACCTGTAAACCGTAATCACCAGTATTGTCTAACAGTATTTTTAAGTTGAATATTCAGGATTTGGTAGCAGTTGGAAAGATTTATGATATGCTGCTGTTAACCCTTCAGAGCTTGTGCTCTTTTTCAGACAACAATGTTCACCTTGGGTCTCATAGATCCAGTATATGTTTTTTTAATTAAATAAGGTCCTAAGTTTGAAAATGAATTTACAATACTTTATAAAACATTTATTAACATGCTGAATCATGAAAAAAGAAAACAAAAGTCTAAACTAAAGCATTTCACATTCAAAATTATATAAAACTCAATTGCCATGAAAAATACAAAAGCCCTATCAAAGCCTTCATTTCTTCTTTTTAGGTATATTTTGCCTCTCTTTCCCTTCCAGAATGGCTTTTTACATCCTCAATGTATTTGTTGGTGTTCTCAACTATTATTGTGAGAATGTCTTCACTGATGAAATGGCTACAGCATTCTATTGGACTTTTGCTAGCCTTGGTTTCTCCTTTCACACCAGACAGTTGTGTTATAATATTATGCGATCGAGTTCTCAAAGCTGAATTTGATTTGATCGTTTTCCATTTGGCGAGTCCATCTTTCCCAATAAAGTAAGAATCTCTTTCTATTTGTTCTACTTTTTCGTCACTAGAAATTTCCTGTTCAGTAACGGTTTCTTCTAGCCTGCTCTCTAAGCAGTCTTCTTCAAGCTCTTCCTCCTCAAAAGATTCATCTGTTTCAACTTCAAGGGTTTCAACATATTTCTGAGTTGTTCAGCATCTCTTTCATTGGATGAATTCATGGTCAGGAATACTGGAAATTTTAATTAAAATATGCTAATGGAATCTGGAGAAAGAGTTGGGTTGCTTTACCTTTGAGCAGCACTCTTTTGCACACCATGGGCTAAATGGCCAGGTCACATGGACCCCGAAGGCTCAGAGAAGGTTGGGGGAGGGGACCCACTGGAACAGCTGTTGGGAGACAGATGTTAGCCTCCCGTCAAGGCCATCCAGCATGTTCTTTAATGTGCACAGGGTATGGCTCTCCCGCACACGGGGCCACGGCTTAACGTCCCATCCAACGGACGGCGGCCTTTCCAAGCCCATCGGTGTCCCCTACTGACCGTGGGCAGGGCGGGGAATTTTGCGGAGATAAATCTCAACGCTGACCCAGCTGGGACTCGAACCTGGCGCGCTACCGACTGAGCCACCCCCGCCCCCTGGAAAAAGATAAATATGATTTATGACTAATGTTAAACGATCAAATAATTTTTAAGCTCTTAAAAAATGTATCATCAATGCTCACACTGAGTCTCTGAGACCTGGTTTTAACTTTTACCTTGTATGATCTTTAGTCTGCAGGAAAACACATGTTTTCAATATTCATTTGACTAGAAGATAGAATTTTGGAAAAGTATTGGAAATTGCACCATTGTCGCAAAATTCTTTCACCAAGAAAAGCAAATATAAAAATGACATGGGTCTATCAGGCCTAGTGTGAGCTCTGAATGATTAATAGCTACATTTTTATTTGACAAAACTGTTCAGTATTTGGCAACATGAAAATTACTTGGCATCTAGTAGAAATATCAAATGTATTTTGTATTGCCATAAGATGGTTATGGTGACTATTCGTCTATTTTTTTTAAAGGAGAGTCCTATATTTTAAGGTATTGACTTATATATGTATAAAAATTTCAGAAAGAGGCTTTTGCTGTATTTTTTTTGTTATATCCTTTAAAAATCATATATATTTTTATACCACATAAAAATTGTTGTCTTACCACAATTTTGATAAATTTTTCTTATTGTTTATGTGATTGGGAAATTAATAAAACATAATTAAAACATTCAAAATTCTGAATTATTTAATTGTACTAAATTATTAAGTAATTCTTGTAATAATGGGAACCTTTGACAAATTAAAAGTAATTTTATTGATATGTTTCATTATTTTTGCATTTTGGAGTAATTTTTTTCATTTTAAATAAATTTAAAGTATGCATTTCATTAATAATTATAATATGATATAAATTAATGCTTATTATTTGCTTAATTCTTGAACTTTTTATGATATTCCCCACTTTTGGAGGATGATTTACCTAGACATTTACAACATAAAATTAATATTATTGTGACAAAAATTAGGGAACAAATAGTGTTGATGGAAAAAAAGCCTAAGAATTATTTCTCAATAAGTGTCCAATATTTTCCTTGAAAAAAAAATGGTCACTGTAATAATGGTGTTGCTATGTATTGTATACTGAGATGCCAGTTTATTAGGTACACCTACTTAGTAGCGTGTTGCACATCCTTTGGCCTTCAGAACAGCCTGAATTCATCGGGGAATGAAACACAAGATTCTGGATGAGTTGTGCAGGAATGTTGTACCATGCAGGAATGATTGTGTCACACAGTTGCTGTAAATTGGATGGTGGCACAAACATCCCTTACCACCTGATCCCAAAGATGCTCGATAGGGTTTATATCTGGGGACTATGCAGGGGAATGAAGCTAGGAAAACTTGTTGGCATCTTCCTGGAAACATTCAGTGCTGATATGTGCCTTGTTAGCAGATGCATTATCATGTTGAATCTATCCATCCAAGTGAGGATAAATTGTAGCCATGAAGGGATGATCACCAAGTAGCCATGAAGGGCAACTTGGTGAGCAATAATGTTCAAATATACCATAGCATTCAGATATCCTTCAATGAATATCAGGGGGCCTAATGTGTATGAGGTAAACATTCCCCGCATCATCACACCACCACTATTGGCTTGTACTGTTGATACGAGACAAGATGGCTCTATGGCCTCAGCTCCCTGCTCCAAATTCTGATTCTTCGATTAGTATGATGCAAAAGGAATATTAATTTATCTGACCAGGCTATATTTTTCGTCCTCAATGGCCCAGTGTTTATGCTCCTGTGCCCACTGGAGATGCACTTTCATGTTCTTCATTGATAACATCAGCACTCGACATAGTCAGCGGCTTTTGTAGCCCATTTGTGACAAGATGCGATACATGATGCATTCAGAGATGACCTTTTGCACACCAATGTTTATTTCTGTTGTAATTTGCCTAGTTGTTGTCCTTCTGTTTGCTTGAACGATTCTCACCAATCTCCTTTGAACTCTGATCCACAAGAGGTTTTCATCCACAGGATCGCCATTCATCACAAGCCTTGAAATGATTGTACGTGAAAGCCAGAGAGGTCTGTTTGGAAGATAACTAAAATTGGCATGCCTAACACCAATTACTATGCCACATTCAAAGTCTCTCAGGTCACTCCAACTCTAATTGATGCTTGAAGAACTGATCTCTATGATTTATACCATACATCATGGTTGCATAACATATTATATGTTGGAATGAACTGTTTATGTGAAGAGTTCATTCCAACATATAAAACGTTATGCAACAAACAAAGTTTATGGTGTTCTTAATAAACTAGCATTTCAGTATATGTATTTTGAAAGGTACATTTCAATATGACTGTTTAAGTAAGGAAATAAAATATATTCCAAAGATACATATTTATATGGTGTTCTTAATAAACCAGCATTTCAGTGTATGTATTTTGAAAGGTACATTTCAATACGTCTATGTAAGGAAATAAAATATATTCCAAAGATACATATTTATCAAAGTCAATCGAATAATCATCCCAGGATTCCCTATACATTCCTTATAAGCATATAGCAAATTTAATAATACTGAATAATTTGTCTGGATATATTTGGCATACTTACATTTAGTGGTAGTTGTTTAAAAAGCATATTTAAAAAAATCAGATCTGACAATTTTTTTAAATATTTTACAACTTTTTAAAATTATTTTTAGTTTCATCACTGGATTGATATTTGGGGTTTTTATGACACAAGCAACTCTATCTATATTGTGCCAAACAAGACGTTTTATCACTGAAAGTCAAACAATTTAAATTTATCTCCCCCTGCTCTAATTTTTGCTCTAATTCAATAAAAGAAGTAGAGTTTTGTTATTTTCTCTTGTTGAACAATGCCTAAAACAGTGTTTTAAATAAAATTTTTAGTATATACCACTTCCAACTTGATGCATTTCTATTTCCACTTTTAAAGTAGAAATGTTATTCACCAATTATACATCTCTACTATAACAGTATAAAACCTGATACTCTTAGGCTGTCCAGCTGTGAAGCAATATCCACCACTTTTAATAAAAGAATTTAACAAAAAAAGAATATTATACTGTTGAAGTAAAAACATTCTCTTTTTTTTTTACTGGTAGATGAAAATATAATTTTCTAAAATGTTCTAACCTTTAATTGAAATTTCATTACATTCCAGTTTTATACAGATACTAAAAACAAGCAAAATAAAAGAATTTTCAACATTTTTTCATTCATTATGAAACTCATTCACAATAGACATCTTGAGCCTAGTTTTCATTATATTCAGTAGGGGAAGGGGGTTATAATCGCTTCCCACATGAAATTTGTGGGTATTCCATTAATTGCATCTATCACAATGAAGAGTAAAGCAAGCAATTTGTGACACAGAGTTGACATTGTGTAGGATTTTTGTGAGCCTAAAATATTTCAAGCTCCTTTACCAGATTGTAGCTGTATTACAATGAATTATAACAATATTACTGGTATGAAGTGAAACAGATAAACAGTATAATTGTAAGAAGACAATTTTGGCAAAAGAATGGGTATATAATTTGTTGTAGTTGATTAATGTAATTTTATTTTAATTAGGATTTATTATTCTTAAAAATGTTATCAATCAAAATCATCTAGTCTATTTTCCTTTACAGAGGCTTAATCTCAAAGCTTCTCCTGACTCAGTTCCAGTGGTATTATTTTTACTTGTCTTTATATTTGATATTAGTTCCCAATTAAAAATGGTAATACATATATTTTTTAAACTTTGTGAAATTTTACATTGATAGGTCTGTCTGGTGTGCTCCCTATTCACCCTGTTTCTTATTTGAATGGATGGAGGAATCGAAAGAAAAAACTAGAAAAAGAATGCAAAGCTGGTGAAAACTTGGAGAGTGAAAAAGCTAATCAGTGACATCTTGCTTATAAACAGTAAAATTTGTTAACTCTGTATTCTAGATAGGATTATAGAATAATTACACAAATATTTTGTTTTATTTACATTTACAATAAAATTTTCTGCAACTTTTCCTCAGTCATATATATATTTGTACACATTCGTTCTCTCCACCAGTCGGAACATTTTTAGTGGCTCAAGATGCAAACACAGTGATCACAATTGCATACAACAGCAAAATGAAAAGAATTGTATTCATTTACAATTTGGATACTCCATCCCAGAGTTATCATATTTGGCTAAGAAACTAAGGAAATGTTAAGTTTAAATACACTTGAACTTTTCATAATTCAGCAATTATTACATAAATTAATAGATTCTGAAAAAAATTCATCGCCGCCACGGCGGGAATCGAACCCGCATCTCTCCAGATTCATGCCAGAGCGCGCTACCATTGCACCACGCGTCGGACAACGAATATTTTCAGAATATGACCTTATAAGTTTTTCTTCTTGAGACGTGACTGAGACAGCGCCATCTATACTCAAGGAGATGCAACGTTTTACAGTCGTTGCATTTGATTATCAGATGTTAATGAGAAGGTCGCTAACGCTACCGCGTTAAATATATAATTGAAATCCAAAGTGAATGCCCAGTCAGTCACGTCTCAAGAAGAAAAACTTATAAGGTCATATTCTGAAAATATTCGTTGTCCGACGCGTGGTGCAATGGTAGCGCGCTCTGGCATGAATCTGGAGAGATGCGGGTTCGATTCCCGCCGTGGCGGCGATGAATTTTTTTCAGAATCTATTAATTATTGTTTCTTAACAGGGAATACTGTGCATTCACTTTGGATTTCAATTATATATTTAACGCGTTAGCGTTAGCGACCTTCTCATTAACATCTGATAATCAAATGCAACGACTGTAAAACGTTGCATCTCCGTGAGTATAGATGGCGCTGTCTCAGTCACGTCTCAAGAAGAAAAACTTATAAGGTCATATTCTGAAAATATTCGTTGTCCGACGCGTGGTGCAATGGTAGCGCGCTCTGGCATGAATCTGGAGAGATGCGGGTTCGATTCCCGCCGTGGCGGCGATGAATTTTTTTCAGAATCTATTAATTATTGTTTCTTAACAGGGAATACTGTGCATTCACTTTGGATTTCAATTATTACATAAAAGCATATAAAGCAAAAACTTTCAACTTCAAGCATATGCCAGCAATTGAAACTTGTAGAAGTTATTTTTCTGAAATATATATCTTTGGCAATTTTTATGGACACAGCAAATTTCAAGTTCAAACTTTTAAAAAAACCATTATAATTCTGTATACATTTAGTAATAAATATTTTGAGTTCTAACTAGGCAACGAGCTAATAATATAGTGGCAATTTATTTGGACCATTTAAAAGATCAAAAGCTATATGTAGCAAAGCTAGAAAGTATCTTGGATCTATCTCTGCCCTATGAAAAGCAACACCAAAGTTGCTACATATTTTTGACATGGTAGTCGGACTTGAGAATCACTGGATTTGGTGATGACTATAAAGCTAGAAGTTAAATTGCAGGTCGCTAACAATATTTTACAATTATAAATTAATATTTCGACGACAGCCTGAATGTCATGATTACAGGAACATGGTGTAAAGCTCGGATGTAATAGTATCGAATTAATAAATGGTATTCTAAATATCTTGCACTTCTATAAGCAAATTTTGCAGGTTAAAAAAAAACATTCAGCAGTCAATTTTTGACATATTTAAATATGACTGAAATTGTCTAATGATAAGATTTCTAGGCAAATGCTGTAACTAAGATCAGGGACGTAGCTTTGGAGAGGAGAGGCTTCCCCCCAAAGGTAAATCGGAGTTGGTAAAATCCAGATGAGTTGTGAAAATTAGGATTTATTCTTTTGTAAAATTAAAGTGAAGGTAGCAAAATCCAGGGCAGTTGGCAAAATCTTAAGAAGTTTTCAAAATTAGAAACCACTTGTTAAAACAGCTTAGTTGCAAAAATTCGGATTGGTTTTCTAAGATTAAGAAAAGTTGGCAAAATATAATAGAAAACTGCAAAATCTTGGGACGTGAAAATATAAGAGAGTTCGCAAAATTCGAAGTGACTTGGTAAAATTTAGATGGAGGGGGGGGGGGGCAAGAAACAATAGAGCTGGGAAAATATAAAAGTGGAAAAACTAGTTCCTATGCATTATGACATCTCCCACCTCCGTTTTACAGGTATGAAAAGTGCACGAAATATAAGTTTACTAAAATTTTTTCCCCTATAATACCATT
Organism: Ryuthela nishihirai; assembly: GCA_038380435.1. Taxonomy (NCBI): domain Eukaryota; kingdom Metazoa; phylum Arthropoda; class Arachnida; order Araneae; family Heptathelidae; genus Ryuthela; species Ryuthela nishihirai. The sequence goes on along the minus strand of JAWZYU010000011.1, from coordinate 37,192,814 downwards.
AGCATTTGAAAAAGGAAGCATGGCCCCCTAGATCTGGGGGTGAGATTGCTTAGTCGGTAGCGCTTCAGGCTCGCAAACTGCAATTCCCAGCTTTGAATCCCAGCTAGGCTAGCATTGAGATTGATTCGCAAAATTCACCGCACCCCCTCTGTCAGTAGGGGACACCAATGGGCTTGGAAAGTATGTCGCATGCGACATTAAGCTGTCTCAGTGTGCAGGAGAGCCATACCCTGTTTACGTTAAAGAACAATGCTGATGACGGGTAACTACCATTTGTCTCCCAACAGTTGTCCAGTCCGTCCCAAACCTCGGGTGTGATCTGGCCATTTAGTCCAAAGTGCGCAAAAAATGTGCCCTCAGATGTAAAACAACTACATCCCACCCTGATTACATCTATATAGTTTAGTATGAAGGAGGGATTGAGGATGTTTCTCCATCTCGTGAAGAAATTTTTCTGATCAGTTATGTCTTGATTATAGGGGCTTTGGTTCAAGCCCCGGAAAAAAGGTGTATATGTTTTCTTATCATTCAGGCGAAGTCTTGCCTTCCTCACACACCTCTATGGCTTAACTTACTAGCTGGTGTCAGACCTGTGTGGCAAGCAACTGCTTAAGGGGGAATTTATTCATTTAAATAATTTTCCCACTGGCATTAAAAATAATTTAACATTAATATGTATCTTGCATCCCCCTTGATTTACGGCCCTATCGAAATATTGGAGAATTATAAACATTCTAGCAACTCGACTCCTCAAATAGCTGCTTGCCACATAGGTCCCACAGGAGCCTCAGTTTAATAGACCAGTGAGGAAGGTGAGAGCAGAAAGAGCAAACATTCGTGCCTTACTCGCGTCTCTTTGATCAGAAGCCAAGCGCTTTAACCACTTGGCCACATACTAAATGAATATCGTTGAAAATTGAAGTAGATTTTTGATTTTTAATAAAATTTTTCCGTTAAAAGCATATTTTAGATGTAGAACTTCGAAGTGAGGTTCCCATTAACCAGTGGGGTCTCATAAGTTTCTAAATAGGTGGGCGCATATTTTTTTGTATACAGGGAAACCAACTAGACAAACGCTGATGGTTCAAATGGTAGTGCATCATGTATGTGATTTTGTCCACTAACCCCGAATCTGACTCTGCCGTCATTGACAAAGGAAACATAGATTGGCTTGGGAAAGAATGTATACATGTGTAATACAGGTTTCATTTATATATTGTAGCTAAGACTGCATTATACATTTTTTCTCTTGATAAATATATAATTTTATATTAAATAATTTCTCATAGTTTTTGTATCCGAATTTCATTGTGCTATTACCAAATTTTTCACACAGCTTACCACCACCATGCATTCGCTGTTGGAATAAAAAATTCGTCTCGACCAATAACCAAACCGGTTCTCAATTTAAAGCCTTTTTTATACTTGCAAGGAGGAGGGGGGGTATTTTTGATATATTTAACTTCGACGGGAAATTTGCTATTAATACTAGGTTAGTGAACGTCTGCACCAGAAGGGTAGCTAACCTGTATGTAGGTATTTGGTGCTTCAATCAACTCGTTTTCGGTTGAAATCATTTTTATTCGGAAAATAAACCTGATTTAACCCGAGTGTTTATGAAATCAAACACAGACACTGCTGCTTTGGATTTGAGTTGGTGTAAGGGAATGAATATGATTCTTACAGGATCGTAGTTTTACATTTGGTTAGTATTACCAGTGGTGGAACGCGGCAGGTGGAAAATGGAATGGACACCCACTAATTCCATGATGAAAAGAAAATAGTTGTTAAAGGTGTTACTAAGCACATGCACAATGAGCAAATTGCGAGAACGAATGTGAACAGAAATGATTATGTAATTGAACCATGTCACCCGCAATTAGAGCAAAGGTGGGTGGTGGCACTGATATGGTGTGGAAAGGAAAATTGGGTGTAGCGGGCCTGATCAACTACACTGGGAGATGACCTCTGCTCGACCTGATTATGAAATGAGCTCGAATGAAGGCCCTACCTCTCTTTGCCTTCCCCAAGGTCCAAATTATATAATCATCCTCAAGCAGCTATGGGCTACAGTGGTCCAACCAGACCATGCAATTTAGCTCAAGCATATCCGTCTTGAGTTGCATCTGACCAATGCATGCCAATTCTAAAAAGGTCCTGTTTGACATTGCCCATTGCATCAGTTAGGCACGCGGTTCATAATCCATACGGGCAACATGACTAAGCCAACGGAGTCTCTCTCTGCACAATATGCTACTTAACCCTTTAACGCCCAGGAAATTTTAAAAAAGGGTAGAGGGTATTAAAGACAAAGGAATAGCATTATTAGGACAAGTCCATTTCAAAATGTCAGCCGTTTTGGGTGTTAAAGGAGATTGCCGACTACTTTGCCTAACCTCGTCGTTACTTACATAGTTCATCCACCTAATGCCCAAGATACTGCGTAAACATGTTTCCTGTTGTTTACAAAGCGTCCAAGTTTCACTACCATAACTAACCCTAGAGGGAACCAAATTATAGTCTAATTTTAGTCTTTAGGTACATATACACTTATTTCTCGTCTCCATAAATTCTTAAAAGTCAAGGCAGCAATCCCTATTCGTGTTAATCTCATGCCGCACATCACCAGTTTATGTTACATAGCTCCCAAGATAAACTGAGACACCTTCTCAAGAGTGCAGCCATTCAGATTAACTGAACGACAGCCTGCCTGACCAATTTTTATCACTTTAGTTTTCTCTCTATTTATAACCAAACCTACTCTACCCCATTTTCATCAACAGCTCCAATGAGAGTTCATCTGATCATCATTTGCCAAAAAGGCTAAATTGTCAGCAAAATCTAAATCACAAATTTTTGTATCTCCAGACCATTTAAGTCCAAACTCTTTCTCTTGCACTGAATTTCGCATAACATAATCAATACCAAACTAAAGAGAAAAGCAGACAAAATGCACCCTTATCAAAGACTAGAAGCAATGTTAAACCAATTGCTTTTCCAAGCAACAAGCCTTTCCAACCTCTTAGGCATGATTCAGCGTTATTATAGAAAGCTTTCATTATATTAACTTATCTGGTATTCCGTATGATCTTACAATCAACCACAAATTTTGATGATCAACAGAGTCGAAAGCTTTTTTGAAATCAAAAAAGGCTGACATCGCTTATTATCGAAGTTTTTATCTTAAAATCTCTCAAAATATAACACAAGTCATAACGAGTACAATTGTTTATTTTCATTCATAAATTTACCTTTTTACATACGAAAATGAAAAGCTGCAGCCATACATTATCATATTAGCTATATAAGTTATGAGAAAGATAATCAAAGAATACTGAGAAAGGAATGCAGTTATCTTCCTTACTTCTGAAGTATATAGATATCAGTTGATCTAGAATCAGTGTTCTAGTACTAGACTAAGACTTGAATATGAGCAGTATATTTAAAACACAAAAATATTAATAGTGTTCGATGTTTAAAAAGGTATAGTAATGAAATTTTATCAGTTTAGCATAAAGGCAACATTAAATAGCTACGTTTTACATTAAAATTTAACTTTCACAAGTATATATTTCTTTGCAACAAATAGAAAACATCCATAAACAGAACATTTCATAATTCTGTCGAATTTCTTTACTCAAGACGAAATTATCTAAATTAGTAATATACAAATAATTACCAAACAATTATTTCAAAACTTAGATAAAAGAGTGGTATAGGAGTAAATAAGACAAAAAGTTAAAATTTTTTAACAAATCGATCGATTTCGGTAAGCTTAGTTCAATGGTTTTCAAACTTTTTTAACTTGGTATCCCGATTAACAGAATTTTTAAACTTTTCTTTTATCCTTATGGTATATAATTTTCCTCTTCGTTAAAAGAGCTGCTAGAAGCGGATTTTTTAAGCTGTGCAATTTTGTGCACAAAATTATCAGGCATCATCCCCACTAACACATATTTGTTTGAATTAAAATTCACAAAAATAGAAATGTGTTTCTAAAACGAATATGAAAAAAACAAACATTAAATTATGTGAAAATTGCACATCATAATTTGGTTTTTATGCTCTAGTACAAAAACGATCAGATTATGATAGTACAGAATGATCAGATTTAAGATATATTTTATAATTAGAATTTGATATCCAGATCTGAAGAAATTAAGAATGACAACTCTAGATATCTTCGCAGACATATATATACACACACTTTTTTTTTTACTAATGGCAGAAATTCCCGAAGTTGCGATCTAAAAATAAAGTTTTGCTCTATTATAATGAAAAAAATTGACGCTCTATCCATGTTTGAACTTTCGTAATAAAGTCTTAACCACAAACCGTACTGTTAAATAGTTTAAAACTCAACAATTGAACTTTTCAGTTACTTGCAGTTTCAATTTTTCATCGAGTCTATTTTAGAACTTTTAGACCAACGTGAAAGTGTGTACTGAAACAGGGAGTTCAGATTAACAGTTTTGGAATATACTTGGCGAATTTAAATGATAAGACGAACTACTAAGTGTAATCTTGGCAGAACATTTGAAATGTTATGTGTATGGTCTGCTAAAATAATAACCAATACAACTATTACACACATAATGCAAATGACAGACCTAAAACATTTTGGAATTTTTTTTTTTTGAAATTTTCTTCCACATCAAAACCTTTTTGCTTTTAATAAGCTTCAACTAGATTTATTGCAGTTACTTGTTTATAACAATATACACTCAGTGGTCACTTTATTAAGGGCAGAGCCATGGATGTAACGGACTATAACCGTCTTTTAAAACTTAACAACTAGTAGCATATTCCTATTGCCGTTGTACCAGCAAAACAAGAATGGTAAATATTTTAACTCAATTTCCTTTGAATGCTACAAAGGTTTAATAATGTGAGTTATCCAGAATATATGTTCACCACCTTGGATAGAATCTATGTCACATATTGGCCAAAAGGGCTAAATTAGTGGCTTAGTGGCCTATCCCTATTCTGCTCATATCTACTTTGATAGAGTATATGAATATTTTAAGTGTAACTACAGCTTTATCGTGTAGTAAATTATAAGGGCAGAGCCAAGTTATGTCAATAGATGTGCTGATTGAGAACTTTGCGATTTCTTAAGCGCAGTGTAAGGAAAAATACGAAGCTAAAGATAAATAAAATCTATCTAAATTTGAATTTTCAACAATGTAGGTTACCATTTAAAAAGTTATGAACGCCGAAATAATTAATAGCAGCAGTGGCAATTTGATATAATTTTCAAATTTAACAGGTTAAAATGAAAGCAATAAACATTAAATTTTCTAAAAAGCACAATATTTCTAACAGTTTCTGCACTTATAATTTTAATTTTCAACAATTTTAAGCTATGTTTTAGCACTTTTCAACTGAAAGAATTGTTAAAAACTGAAATTAGATATTATAAAACTTTTGGATAATTCCTGTCAAAGTAACACAAAAAAAATGACGATTTTGGACCTGATAATTTTATGATTTTAATGAAATTTGGCATTTTTATTTAACTTATCGAAAAACTCTTATGTACCAAATTGCAGACTTTTGAGAAACAGCTACTCAAAAAAAAGTGAAAGATTTATATGAACTGCAATTGAAAATGAATATCTTTTGATCTAATTATACTAGAAAGATAGAACAGATTTTATTTTCAAGCTTTTTTTTTTTCGGGAGAGGGGGAAACTTTAAAATGCTTCAATTAGTTTCTGGTAAGAAGCAGTTTCAAAGTCATTGTTCAAAAGGTTTTGACTTTGAATATCTCAAAACACATCCCCTTACATTTTTTTTTTTCAAAACAAAATTGCTGAAACATATGTGAACCAATAGTATTTCAGGAATTTTTATCATTTGGGCTTTGGACCACCATGGGGGTTCCAGAGTATAAATTTTGGAACTTAGTAAGGTTGTGCAAAACCATGGATTAAAAAACTAATTAAAATAAGGCAAATTCGAAGAAAATTTTATTATTCAAGCTCAGTAAAAGTTGTTATTGACATATAGAAATATGCGTCACTCACAATGTCCCTTTTAATCTGAAACTTCAATTTACAGTATTTTTTTTCTGCTCTTGATAAGCATATGGTTCTTCCAGTAGAAGCCCTCTCAATATAAGGTGACTCATTCATTTGATAAATATATCGCAGAAAGTATTTCATTGTAAGCATTGACACAGGGAGCAGCAAATAGTACCTATAAGCTTTTATGAGAGCAGTTAATAATCTCTTGAAGCCCGTTTCATACAACACTGACTGACGTGGGGGAGCTGATGGGACTGCAGAACAAAAGAAGTTTGGATACAGATTTGTATCCCTTTACGATGTAGCTGCTTCCAAAGCAGTAAACTTACAAAAGTTTACCAAGTGCAGCTTATTGGGAAAATATACACATTGACAATTGAAGAAATTAATACCGCAAATCAATTTCATATCTCATTGAAAATGATAGTAAAATACATCTGTAAATTATCTATAAGTAAAAAAAAATATCTGAAAGTTGCTTAAAATTTTTGTCAAACTTTCCTTTGCATTATTTCAATGTTACTATGTGTTCATAGTCTATAAGGCTATATCCATGGTTTGAGCAACCTTGCTTAATTCAGAAATTTATAACTCAGGATTTATGGCAGCCCCAAAAAATATATTTTCTAAGATGCACTTGATTAACATATGTTTCAGCACATTGCTTTTTAAATCAAAATTATGTAGACGTGGTTCAAGACATTCAAGGTTAAACCTTTACTACTACATATATTTGCAGTAGTAATACTTTATTTTATAGAACATTTCAAGACTTATAAAGAGACCAACAGCATGAATATGAGTTATAAAAGTTAAGAAATTGAACTACAGAGCTTTCTTTTAAGTTTTGTTGGCAGTTTTAAATAATTATATCTTGAAAACTAGTAGGCAGAAAAACAAAATAAACTTTTTCTGCTTACCTATAAAATATACAAGTATACCAAAAATCACTGAGATACATGAAGGTCTAGAGCTATGCTGATGACATGGAAGGCCCCATTATCTCAAATCGCATTTTTCAATAGAAAGCTTATTTCAATTACTGAGCTCTTTAATATGACTTTCCTAACAGGTCACTAAAAGAAATGGGTCTTTAACCATGAAAACAAAATCTCGAAATATGAATTACAAATTTTACTCTAATTTTTTTTAGATTCATGACAGCAAACAACTTTTGAAGTACAATATAATCATCGAGGTATGAACAGTTTACTTCAGCCAGAAAGCAATACCATCAGAAACTACCAGTATTTGACCATAGATTTGATTTTTCGGGTGCGATTCGGTAACGTATTGGCTAATTTTAAGTAAAAATTTCGAAATATTGCTTTATCAGAAAACATTTTGGTACTTCTGACAACTCTATATACGGCACTATAGAATTTCACCAAACAGATATTTTACATTACTAATTAAAACAACGTACTGCATTGCATTAATGACGAAGATTTTTTCTAATTGAAATATTGCGGCATTCCCGTTGATAACCACTGGAATAAAACAACTGCAAAAATTTAAATTATCGTTATAGCACTTTGGACGAGGGGCTTCAAAATATATGGGTGCTCGCTAAGTATCTCTTTGGTGCTCTCTGAAAAACATTGTGCACCTCTAGACTAGACCAGAGTAAAGCCAATGCTATTCTGATAATCATTTTCAGCTACACGAAACTATGGATGAATATAAAATAAATATCCCTTCAAACAGCTGCTTGCCACACAGAGGTCTGACAGGAGCCTGTCAGCATATACACCAAGTCTGTGAGGATAGTAGAACTCAGCAGAAAACACAAATATTAATGCCGTAACCAGGGCTCAAACCCAGGTCCTTTAAATTAGTAGCCAAGTGCGGTAACCACTCAGCCACGGGGCTTTCTAATTAACATGTTGGCCTGAATACAGAAGTTCAGGCTAGTTTCAGGAAAAAGATCTGTATAATAAAATGAATTTATCAAATTCTAAAACTCATTTTAGGCCATTCAACATTAAGCAGACTGGGTTGTTTTACCTCTGATTCGCACACAATGGGCTAAATAGTCTTCAAGGCCCTTGTAACCTGGCTGAGGTCAGGGAGAGGGGACACAATGGACAGCTGTTAACCTCCAACAAGGCCATCCAGCATGTTCTTTAACGTGCAGAGTATGGCTCTCCAACACACGGCTTAATGTCCCATCTGACGGACAGTGACCTTTCCATAAGGTTAAGCAAATTTTAACATTTCCTATAACATTCCTCTTAGTCATTTAGTGTGATAATGTTTCTGGTGTTTTGACAAATTTATGCCTCAAAACTCTTGTGATAATTGAAATTCAGAATTTTTTTATATGTATACGGTTTAGTGGTATTGGCAACTTATCCGCCACTTTATTATTCATCTAGTAACATTGATACGCCACTTATTATTCATCAAGAAACCTTGATATGCCACTGTTATTATTCATAAAGTAACAAAAACTTAATTCTCTAATAACTTTCCAACTGTAGTCAGGGGCGGCCATAAGTTTGAAGGGGATCATTTAGTGTCGTATGAATTTTGTAGTCCAGAAACGACACTTTTAACTTTGCTAATGGATTATTTTGCAATCTAGGTACTTTTTAACAGCTTGTCATTTAGCCTTTGGGGTACTGAATACGTCAGGTGTGATGACTTCCCGAAAAAGAAAATGGCTGTCTACTGGAATGAATAAACACTTCAGAGTCTCTTGGAGGAGGTCATGGCCCCCTCCTTATGACCCCCACTGACTGTAGTATACACTACAGCTACACCAAGTTCTTTATCAGTGTCTTCCAACTTTTCTTCAGTGAGAAAACTTAATATATAACACATTTGATAATTTTTTTATATTAAGGCTTGGTAGAAATTGCGTTTAATTTGCAACTTTCTTTTCGTAAAACAAAAATCTGGAAGTTCATTAGGATTAAGTTCATATCTAGGAAAATGATACATTCTTGTGTGCATTCATGTGTTGACGCCACACAATTTCATTACATACTTGTTGCTGTCTGATCAATACAATAAAAAAATTATTCGAAAGGGTTGTTCTCCAGGGGGGGGGGGGGGGAATATTACTAAAGCAACTTTGTGATATTCATATTGTGTCTACCGTTTTTTAATTGGACCATAATCTTACTTCAAACGGTATACTTAAACTAGAAGTATGCATTTAAAATTTTCGAAATACTGTCTTCAAATGTGTTTTTTAAAAATGCGATTATATTGATAAAGCATAAGTAAAATAAATTAGCCCTGAAGCAACTCTTGACAGAGAACCCGGCAATTTAATAGACCATAGACAATCTGAGGGAAAGCGAGACCTCAGAAGAAAGACAATATAAATATCCATACGTTACCCATGGGTCGAACTCAGGTTTCTTTGATTTGTAGACTAGCACGCTACCTTCTCAGTCACTGGGTCGGTCCATAGTCTTCATGTTATTCAAAGGTTGCTTTAAAAATATACATATTTATAATAAATGTTTAAATGGGGGAGGGGACTAGGTTTAAAGCAGGTTCCGCAACTTTTTTGAGGAGACGAAATTGGCAAGCATCGTATATTTTTGACAATCCTCCCCCACCTCGTCCAAATAAAAGTTGTCTAATGGTAATTTGGTTTTTGTTTGCATAATAGCCTATCATAAAAAATATATTACGCTTTTTAAAAAATCGTTGTACAATTGTAAGCTACACAGTTTCGGTGGAATAGAATATCACTTTTCTTTTTGTACTGTTGCAAAAAAATTTTCATGGCAATTTATAACTGTTACAATAACTGATATTTTGTTTTTTGAATTGTGTCCATGAGTACTAGAACCAAAGGTCGGCGCGAGGCGGGTTCAGCGCGTTCCCCGGAACTCGACCCCGCGGTCTACGAAAAGCTCATCGTAAAGAAACGCCATTTTCCTATCTTTAACACAGCAGCCGACACAATGTATCCCCGTTCGTCTAGCTCCACGTCTCACCACCAGAGCGCATGTCAGTTATTTTCCAAGCACAATAGTAAATCCAATCGCAGAATCCGCTAATCGAAGACTAACTATTATTTCAATAGAAAGCGAAATCGGTCAATTTTGATGACGTAATCAAAGATTTTGCGGCGAAAAAAATTATGTAATATTTAAAATATACTCTGTGTTCCTATAAGTTGTATGTAGATATGTACCGCACTTTGTACTTATAATTTATTATTATAAAATTTAGAAGTACATACAAATGCGTTTTTTTTTGGCCCCGCAAAAGTTCACGCCGGCCCTGTTAGAACTGATGTAGAGGTGAGCACTTGAACAGTGCTGCGAGCGGTCCTTTAAAGTGATAGGTTCTGTAATAACTTTACGATACTTTAAAAATGATAGTTTATATTTTAAAAATCTATAACATTTAAAATACGAAAGCTGTTCAACAATACTGTTTCAAAAATTTTTGCATTTCTTATTTTTGGGCTTGTTCTTGTTATGAGCATCAGTGTGAAAAAAAAAATTCAAGGCTTCTGCTTACAGAAAATTTCATTAATCAAAATAAAAATGATTTAGAACTAATCTGTTTATTTTTTGCACTCCGCAAGCCAAAATATTCCCAAAAATCCTTCGTCTGAGCCTCTGTCTGAAGGTATATTTTTATGCATATTATTTTATATTTCACTTAAGACTGAATTTTATACTTTTAATATAACTATGGATGATATAGTTATGTTAAAACTTACAAAACAGTTAAGCATTATACTCAGGGTTTTTTGCAGCATGAAAAAAAATATGATCAAAGTGGGTTTAAAAAGTTTGAAAATCACCGAATGTACAAAAAATGTAGTGATCAACTGATATAAGATCAAAATTAGACATTTTAAAGACAATGTTTCAGAAATATTTGAATTAGTCTAGTTAAAACACTTTCAAATGCATTAACTTCAGCATAAAAAAAATATATAATTTGGTTATATTTCCAAGTATAAATAAAAAGACTCATTTTATATGAGGCTTATTCTGTTGAATGAAAATCTATACAAATTTGAATTGTGATTGCTCTAAGAATCAGATAATTATTTTTTTTTAGCAAAAAACAGTATTAACATACATAATATCACTTTTTTTTACACTAACTTGCAATAGAATGAACTAACTTGAACTTTCTTATTTTATGAATTTAATATACAGATGAAATGGAATGCTGAAATAATATTGGAATAAAGGATTTGCTGGTCACAGTCACTTTTTTCTATGAATGCTAGAAAAAAATATCACAGATAGCATAAGAATTCTTTTTTAACCATAATTAAGAGTTGCAATTATTTTAAATATATTGCAATATCCTATTTATATCTAGCTCTGACACTAAAATATTGATCTGCACGTTGAGTTTAACTCATTTTAAAGCTCAAAATCATTTACATCAGGAATAGGATCCCTCCAATACAGAAATGAATCAAATTCAGGTGTTGGAAAATTTTTTTCTTTCATCTCTACTGCAAAGATATCAAAATCAATCAAGGAAATATCTGGAATTGGCTCTCGCCAATATTGAAAACTGTTGAACTGATCTTGTGCAGGGTGATCAGGCAATACATCTTCCTTAGACAAGTACATGGTATTGGCTGAAAACAAAATGTAAAGTTTAATAGAAGTATTACATTTTTATACGACTAACAGAAAACTCCATTGGAAGCTCATTTACATCAGTAAATATTATTTAAGTTATTATTATTAACTGCCACTTACATCAAATAATATTATGTAAGCTAAAGTAATTTTCAGTTAAACTCTTCAATTAGGTTAGCTCATATACACTATGTGAAGCAAATTTTCCCACCTTGAGGATTGGATTGTTTTACCTCTGAGCGGCACTTTTTTGCACACCATGGGCTAAATGGCCAGGTCACATGGACCCCGAAGGCTCAGAGAAGATTCGGGGAGGGGACCCACTGGAACAGCTGTTGGGAGACAGATGATAGCCTCCCGTCAAGGCCATCCAGCGTGTTCTTTAACGTGCACAGGGTATGGCTCTCCCGCTCACGGTGCCACGGTTTAACGTCCCATCCGACGGACGGCGGACTTTCCAAGCCCATCGGTGTCCCCTACTGACCGTGGGTAGGGCGGGGAATTTTGCGGAGATAAATCTCAACGTTGACCCATCTGGGACTCGAACCTGGGAACTACAGATTACGAGCCTGGCGCGCTACCGACTGAGCCACCCCCGCCCTCCCACCTTGAGGTAGTGGATGATTTAAACTCAGTTCATGCAGCATGGCATAAAAAAAAATGCTCTCTCAAGCAGCTGCTTGCCACAGAGGTCTGATGGAGCCCGTCAGTTTTATATGCCAAAGTAGGTCTGAGAGTATGGCAGGACCTCAGCAGAAAAACGACACAAACATCCATGCCTTACCCGGGACTCGAACCCAGGTCCCTTAGATCAAGTAGCCAAGCATGCTAACCACTCGGCCACGGGACAGCGCAGCATGGTGTGTAAATATTCAGTTATCTAGAAATGCAGAAATTCGAAAACGACTGATCAGCCAGCAGTTTTTACCTCAAACCAAAGTTATATGCCAATGTGGGAGGACGATAGGAGCAGATTGAGAAATGTTTTCTATCAGATTCTGATGCACCCAACCATTATTCTCCTGCACAATATATTCATCCTACTTGTTCTATATCTTTCAATTATTTTCCGCCATATATGTAAAAAAAAATAGCATTTTCTTTAAAAAAATGTTTCACACAAAAATATTATCTAGCTACAATAGAAACAGATTTAGAGTTTAAGACCGCTGGAGATACTCATTTCCATCTCATCAAGTTTTAGTGGGTCATGTGCCAGTATATACAAATAATTCTGAAATGATAGATTCTAAATGAGAATGACTTACAAAGTAAATAAAAAAAATATTTGTTACTTTGTAAAGCAGCACTATAGTAGAGCAGAACTACATTGCACACAGCAATCACATCGGACTAGTATGAACAAATTGTGCAGAAGTTAAAAAGGCAAAACTATAGTTATCAGCAATTTTTCCATCATGTTGCCATTAAATTTCAAAGTTTGTTTCCTAACCAGTTTTTTTTTTAGAGTGGGAGAGGGGGGTATCAGACTTTGCCTAGTGAATCATATGGCTATTCTGCACCAGGGAAAAGGTTAAAAAAAAAAATCCTGCTTGTAAGTGCATTAAAAAAAGCATGCAGTGAAATTAAGGAATACCACATTACTACATTCAAAGGCAAAAGTTGAAGTTCTTTCTGTTAGAAAAATTTTATTATTGTAACTTTTCCTAGCTTTGAAAGTAAAAGCCAGAGAATTCACTCACTAATGGTGATATTTCCCCAGACACGCACATATCCATTACAAATGGAGGTCGAAGGTTAAGCAACTGTTAGTGAAGCGATTCAGAGGAAAAATGTGGAAGTTAAAATTTGCTACATCAACAGAATCAAAAAATAGATATCCACCCTTAAATGCTAGATCAGGAATAGAAGTCTTTGAAAATGTATACTAGTACAAATTGCATGTTGATAAACAAGCCTTCATAACAGTGGTCATTCAGGTGACAGGACTCTCACCAAGTTAAATCAGTAATTTCAAATGAAGACTTCAGAGTTATAAATGTATGACAGTAGCACAAGCGAGCATACTCTCTGCTATCATACATTGTAACTGTGGCATTCAAATAGTTAATGAAATACCATCCAGAATGCAAGCACTATGAGTGCCAGAGCTAAATGTGCTTGAGAGATGACAAAAGTCACTCTATGCGATCAGGTAGTTAGCGTATCATTATGCATATTTAATATGAAGTGAAGACAATTAGCCAGTGATTGCAACAATGGTTGCAGGTGGGTACTCATACATATCTGTTAAGGCTTGGAGCAATCAGGATGAACACAAAGGGAAGACCACAAGGTTCACAGACTGGACTGAGAATTCTAGTTACACATTATTAGGAAAGCTGCAAAGCCACTCATAAGGTTTTCTCTTGAAAAAGACCATCAGCAGATGAATAGCAGAGACAGACTTGCACGCATACTATTCATTTTACAACTTGCCACTTGATATCGCTGACTGCAATGATGCTCAATTAGAGCTATCTGGATGACTGGCATTGTGTCATCTTCAATGATTTAATCAAGGTGCAGATAATCACTAAAATCACATGTGGAGATGCCATAGTTAGAGACCTGGTCCATCAAACATTTAGGGAAACATCCATCATGTTGGCCAATCTTCAGTGTTCACAAGTATTCTGACCACCCATAGATATGTTAACGAGTTTCTGACACTACTGCAGAGTCTACTAGAAATCCTCTTTCAGTTGGGAAATATCTGGCAACAAACTATGATCATATCTGTTGTCTTCATGATATGAACATCACACCCTATAGCCAGTTGTATCTCCAGTTTTATTGTTGATCAAGCATATCTAGGGCACCACATGATGTACATTTGTAACCAACCGAAACTACTATCAGCCTGATGAATCTTTAGGGTAATATGTGGTGGACATGATGATCTCCATCATCTCTTTTTCTCTATGTAGAATTGTATAGTTGCATACACTGAAGTGCCATTGAATTAGGGATAGAAACCTAGTAATGTGTTGGACCCCCTCTGGCCCTGATAACGGCTGCCACATGACGAGGCAAGGACTCCGTATGCTTGCTAAATGTTCCACAAGTATGGCGATCCATGCATCCTTCAGAGCAGTCCACAATTCTCTCAAGATCATCACTGATGTGATAGAGCCCACTCTGCTTGACGGTATCCCAAATATTTTCAATGGGATTTAAATCTGGGCTTCTAGGTGGCCAATTCATTACTTCAAAGTCAGCAGAATGCACCTGCAACCATGCAGTAGCCAACCTGGACCTGTAAGATGAACAGTTGTCTTGCTGGTAGATGCCATCTCCATTAGGATGCATGATGACCATAAATGAAATAATGTAAATGGTCAGCCATGAGTTCTACATACCGGGATACATTGAGAATCGTCGGTACATGTACCAAAGGTTCCATAGATGTCCAATTGAAGACATCCCAGGCAATCACTGAGTCCCACCAGCTTCTACTGTTACAACCTGACATGCAGAATCCGTGGCTTCATGGGGTTTGTGCCATAACCTCAGTTTCCCATCGGCATGATGAAGTTTAAATCGGGATTCATCACTCCAGGCTATCCGTTGCAATTTTAGATGGTCGAGTTTTGATGCTCTTTAGCCCAGGCAAAGCATTGGGCCTGGTGTCGTGCCATTAGAAATGGGACTCTTGTAGGTTGGTGGCTCCCGAAGCTGAGATGATGAAGTTAGCGTTGCACAGTCCGTGCACTGGACTGTGAATCACCTTCCATCTGAATGGAACCCGCATTCAGATGGGAGGTGATTTTAGATAATGTCTGGCCCCTATTTATCTGTACGATACAGGTCAGACAGCAAAGTCCACGATCATAAGGCTGGTTGTTCCTTGCAGTTTGTCCGGGTGCTTGTTTTTTTTGCCGTAATTTTCATATTCCCGGAACACTCTTGAAACTGTCGTATGAGAAAATTCAAGTTGGTTGACAATTTCAGAGATCAAGTGTCCCATCTGTCGGGCACCTACAATCTGCCCTCTGTCAAATGCATCTAAATCCCACGCCATTACACTTCTCACAATGAATGTTTGGGAAAGCCAAAGCTGACAGCTATATATGACCAGAGTTTCAGCCATGCATGCACGCAAATGCGGGATTTGCATTACTGAATTTGGATAAAGTCTCCTATCCTAATTCAATGGCACTTCAGTGTATATCATCCACAATAAAAAACACTACATATTGATAGTGAGCATGATTCAATGCTCAATAAATGATTGCACTTTTAACATCATGATTAATCTAGCAGAAGTTTCAGCAACTCCTAAGATACACCTTTTGTAACAAATTAATATACAAATGGTGATAATACAGTGATTACCATATAGCACTTCAGTCAACCAAATTAATAGTTCTCCAAGATTTTTTCCCTCTAGATTAGTGTATCATCCTCTAATTACATTTATATTTCTATCACATTCAAACCATCACATTTTAATCCCTCAACTTGGCATTACACCCTATTTTGAAAACAGTTCTTTTAAATTCACCCACATAACTACTTTTAAAAACTTTGGTATAAAAGTTAGCATACAAATGTATTTACCACTTCAATGTACATATTCAGAAAACAGATTTCTTCTACTCAGTTCTTCAAACCTTTAGCTGCATAGGTTATACATAATTAAAAACTGCTTTTGTAAAGAAAATCACACCTGTCATCAAGATTTTAACATATGAAAATAAAATCAATACTAAGACAATCACTTCCTCTACTAACTTCAATTTTAATCTGAAAATTAATCTATACCAGAGGAAATGCATACCTTGGATATCTTCAAGTGCTAACTATATCTCATATGTGTAGATTAAAAGGTTTGTTAACTCCTTTTTTGACTTGATAGCTTGGCTAACAAAGCTGCACCAGATAATGTTTTGTGTGGGAAGAATCAGACAGGTACAAAGGCTTGAGGGATAAACATGGTATTGTTATTGAAGGTGAGGATTCTTGTCATGGCTAGATGGGCTGAGCATTTCAGGAATGCTCTAAATAATGTGGTTAGTTCTACTCCCATTACTTGTAACAGATTCAGATATAAGAAACATTAAGATTGGGTGGGGGTGGGTATAAACTGAATCAAGCCAATAAAAAAAAGGGGGGGGGGGAGCAAGAGACTGTATTTACATCTTAGTATAATAATTTCCCTCCATTTCAGAGATTTAAAAAAAATTCTTAAAAATACATGAAAAATTCAGGTTTCATAATTTTTTACCTGCATTACCAGTATTTTCAAGGGGGGCCTTCATGCACCCCCCAGATCCAGCCCTGTAATGTAATTATGATGATTATCATATCACTGGCTTTAAAACCCTTAAACTGTAGTTTTTTTCTCTCTCTAAAAATGCAACTCAACTTCTAAGCCTTATTATGAAACAGCTAATGAATGAAATAGTTCACATTACATACCAAGAGAAAGAGCATTTAATTCTGAACAAAAAATATAAAAAAAGGAAAAAAATCTAGATAGGCATAAAAAACACATTGCAAGTCTGAAATTTTTTGGCCGTCTCTAAAATGAACTATAAAAATCTCTGGAAGTAGATGAAATTACTACTAAAATGCTTAGAGCTTGGAATGATTCTGTTGTCACATGGCTGACTGAAATTTTGAATATCTTTCATGATAAAAGCATTGTTTCTACAGATTTTACCAGAGCTATTATCCCTGTTTTTAAAAAAGGCTTAACAGAATTAAAAATCTGGTTGATGGGCAATTTCATGATGAGCAGTGTGGATTCATAAGTCGTAGGGGATGTGTAGATCACATTTTTTCACAGGCAGATTTCTGAGAAATATTTAGTTCCAGAAACCCGTGGTTACCAGCTTTGTAGATTTAAGAAAGGCTTTTGACTCTGTTGACCATCATAATTTGTGGTTGATCATGAGATTGTATAGTATACTAGATGAGTTAGTTAGCATAATGAAAGCTTTCTACAATAACACTGAGTCATGTGTGCGATTTGGTAAGACTTGTAGCAATTGGTTTAGCATTATTTCTGGTGTTCGACAAGGGTGCATTTTGTCTCCTTTTCTCTTTAGTTTGGTTATTGATTATGTTATGCAAAATTCACTTCAAGGGAAAGATTTTGGCTTTAAATGGGCTTCAGATACGAAAATTTCTGATTTAGATTATGCTGATGATTTAGCCTTTTTGGTAGTAGAGTAGGTTTGGTTATAAACAGAAAGAAAACTAAAGTGATGAAAATTGGTCAGGCAGGCTGTGATTCAGTTCATCTGAATGGTTGCAGTCTTGAGCAGGTCTCACAGTTTAATTATCTTGGGAGCTATGTAACAGATACTGGTGATGTGTGCATGAGATTAACAGACAAATAGTGATTGCTGCCAGGATTTTTAAGAATCTATGGAGAGTGTGGAGAAATAGGCTTATACACCTAAAGACTAAAATTAGACTGTATAATAGTTTGGTTCTTTCTACAGTTAATTATGGTAGTGAAACTTGGATACTTTATAAACATGATAACAGGAGACTTATGCTTTTGATTCTAGATGCTTATGCATTATCTTGGGCATTAGGTGTAACTTTGTAAGTAATGATGAGGTTAGGCCGAGGAGTTGGCAACCTCATTTGAGCAACATACTGTGCAGAGACTGTTAGTTTGGCCATGTTGCCTGTATGCTAATCATAGAATAGGATTATGTATAGTGTACCTAAAGGTCTCAGAAAGAGGAGGGACTTATGTCAAAGAGAACCTTGTTAAAATTGGTGTACAGTGCCAGATGCAGCTCAGAAGAGATATGCTTGGTGAAATAAATTGCACTTACGACTCCATAGCCCATGGCTGCTTGAGGATGATGATATCAATCCAGTCTGATATGGTTTAATTCTATATCATGCAAGTATGCAAGTATATGTGCAGATCTTTTGTAGCATGAGATCTCAGAATATACTAGCAGTAAGATGATGATTCTTGTTCAATCATTTCACAATTTAAGTAGATTGGACCATTGGTTACAGATTTTTAATTAAAGAAGTTCATACATTTGAGTCCAGCAGCATTTTTGATTGCATACACATTTCTTCCAGGCAATGGTAGTGTATTTTATATTAAAACAATTTTTTTTTTCGATTTTCAACAGGAACATGCCACTTTATTTAGTTTTGAAAGCTTGCTGTATTTTAGATTTGGATCCTCAATAATTTACCAAATACTTGACCACACTGAGACGAAATTTCATACAGGGTTTCCTCACGTTACATTAAAAATTCAAGTTCCTACTTACACCTTCCCCCTCATTTTTATAGTTTATTATTTGGAATTTTAACAGTTTTTTCCAAATTCTTGGCTAATCAGCCCAAAATTTGTCATATATATACAGGGTGATTCAAAACTTATCGTTCAAATTTCGTGGGGAGGTAGGCAATACGTCAAGAAACTGATTTCACATAGGAAAGAATGTCTGCAAATGTACGCATGCGCATGTAGAGGGCGCTGTGTGTACCCAACCAGTGTACAGCTCGCCTGACCACTCCCGCTGTCATCAGTGTACGAGCTGACTTACTAGTGATAAGATGAATCGTTTTACGCATAAAGATCTAGCGGATATGCATATTGCATATGGGGCAGCTGGCGAAAGCGGCCGCCGAGCTAGGCAAGTTTACGAAGACCGATACCCCAACAGAAGAATACCGCAGCATCAAATGTTTGCATGTGTGCATCGCAATCTGCGCGAACGTGGTTCACTGCGCAGCAACATGCAGGATACGGGGAGAAGACGACTGACGCGGACTGTCAACATCACAGAACAAGTCCTACAGTCCATCGAAGATAATCCGAATACCAGCACACAAGCTATTGCTCAGCAGCTTGGGGTCTCTCAGTCAGCAGTGTGGCGGATACTGCACGAGGAACGTGTGCATCCTTACCATCTGCAAAGGGTGCAGTTACTGCATCCTGACGATTATCCGAAGCGTGTGGAATTTGCACAATGGCTCATGCAGAAAGGTGCCGTGGACCCCAGTTTTCCAGCTTCTGTCCTTTTTACAGATGAAGCTTCATTCACTCGTGAAGGTGTGTTCAATACACACAATTCACATGTGTGGGCTTACGACAACCCGCATGGTATGAGAAGTCACGCTGTGCAACATCATTTTGCCGTAAATGTGTGGGCTGGAATCATTGGCGACTGTTTGTTGGGACCTTACTTGCTACCGCCCTGACTGGACGGCGGGAAATACCTAATATTTCTCGAGACAGTGTTACCGACTTTTCTGGGCGCTGTTCCTGCGCATATCTGCCGAGATATGTGTATCAACATGACGGGGCTCCAGCCCATAGCACAATTGTTGCGCGTGATTACTCGAACCGAACATTTGGAGCTCGATGGATCGGTAGAGGTGGACAGATCGCTTGGCCACCCAGGTCACCTGATTTATCGCCCATGGATTTCTTTTTGTGGGGGGCCATGAAAGACCATGTGTATGAGACCCCCATCGACAGTGAAATGGACCTTGTTGCAAGAATAGTGGCCACCGCAGGCACTGTCCGTGATATGCCAGGCGTTTTTGAAAATGTTCGGCGGTCAATGCAACGGCGCTATGAATCCTGTGTCCGTGTAAATGGTCGCAATTTTGAGCACCTGCTGTGAACCTGTGTACTTTACCTTGTTGGAATAAAAGTCACATTCGTTACCACTTAACTGTACTGTTTCCTTGTATTCACTTTACTTGTCCATTTTGTTCATGTAGATGACATTTGCGGACATACTTTCCTATGTGAAATCGGTTTCCTGACGTATTCCCTACCTCCCCACGAAATTTGAACGGTAAGTTTTGAATCACCCTGTTAATATCCCCCACTTTATATTCAAAATTCTAACATTAAAAACCAGTCTCTATATATGATAAAACCAAAGTTCAAGCTTAAAACCACTTTTGTTTTTTCATTTCATTATGGGGGTGGTCAAAGAATCAATTGATTTTTAAATGGAAATTAGTTGCATTAAAACTTCAACTCCCATACTTATAACAAAACTAGAGTTCAAAACCTCAAATCATTTTCCCCTATTCTTTTCAGTTCAGTATTTGGAATTTTTCAGTTTGAGATGAGAGATTAATTTTAGAATTCTGCGAGCTAAACACTAGTGCTTATTAAAATAAACATTAAAATATATTGGATTAATACTCATAAGTATTATAATTATATAAAATATAATAATTATAATATATGTTATATTATAATAATATAAAATATTACTCTAATATATTATAATAATATTTTATATTATAATATATTAGTATATATAAAAATAAATAATAATAAATACCCTCTCAAGCAGCTTGCTTGCCACAGAGGTCTGACAGGAGCCTGTCAGTTTATATGCCATAGTAGAAGGTCTGAGAGGATGGCAGGACCTCAGCAGAAAAACGACACGAACATCCATGCCTTACCCGGGGCTCGAACCCAGGTCCCTTAGATAAGTAGCCAAGCGCGCTAACCACTCGCCCACGGGATGGCGAGTATATATAATATACTAATTGCTAATCTTACATTTACTAATAAATGTAAGACTAGCAATGGATCTAAGGGACCAGGGTTCGAGTCCCGGGTAAGGCATGGATGTTCGTGTTGTTTTTCTGCTGGGGTCCTGCCATCCTCTCAGACCTTCTACTGTGGCATATAAACTGACAGGCTCCTGTCAGACCTCTGTGGCAAGCAGCTGCTTGAGGGGGTATTTATTTATTATATTATTTATTATAATATATAGTATATATAATATACTAATATATTATAATACTAATAATTATATTATTTTTAATTATATATATTATACAATATATATTTGCATTGCTAATCTTACATTTATTAGTAAATGTAAGATTAGCAATACAAATATAGAACTATGATTATTTTTTATTTCAAAATTTTGCCAATTACCACACATATGACACTATGCAATTTAATTTTTTTACTGCCCAGACAAAAATTGAAGAATTTCATTGTTATGTCAGTGGAAAACCAAATTTGATTATCTGTAACTTCTAAATTATATTTTCAATGGAGAAATATAAATGATGATAAATTACAGATCTCAAATCTATCTAAATCTTGATTTTGAACAATATTCTTTCAAAATTTGAATATTTAACAGCAATATGTCATACAAATTTACCTTAGAAGTTAATGCTTAATTAATATTTTTTCAAACCATTCAATAATTTTTTATTATTATATTTGAAATTTTTAAACAAATAATATTTTTGATATTCATCAATTTTGTACAAGCTTTTATAGGATGCATTCTGTTATTAAATACTTAATCTTTTACAATTTTAAATCTGACTGAATATTTCTAAAATTTAGGATTTAGATAGACGGTGTATATAAAATGTGACAGAAGGTAAACCTTCTGTCACATTTTATTGTGGAAAAATGTGAACATTTTTTGTGGAAACATTTTTTGTGGAAAAATGTGACAGAAGGTAAACCTTCTGTCACATTTTTCCACAAAAAACTTATTTTAGGAATTATGGTGCACTGAATTTGGTTTTCCAATGGCACAATATAGAAATTCTCTATTTTTTTTGTGTGTATTTAAAGCAGTGTTCTTAGGGCATATTCTGTGATTTCCATAAAACCTTATCAAATTTCAACCTCTGCATATTTTTCCCCCAAATGCAGTAAAACCCTCATTAATCCAGATTCCCTAGGAGAAGGAGGGGTACAGATTAGTGAAGCAGATGGCCCTAAAAGATGAATGGACACAAACAGAAAATTATAATACTATCTAATATATTAAAATATATGCAAATGTAGTTCCTTTTTCTATTTATAATATTGAGTTTCCATCTCAAATAAACACTAAAATTGGAGTCTTAAAAATAAAAAAAAAATTTAAACATTGCCCTTTTTTGTCTTTATTTAAAAAATGAAAAAAAAAAAGAACAACACATTTATTCATGAACAGATGACTCAAAAATATTTGAAAGCAGTTCAGGAATAATGGCACTCACTTCTGAAATCTATACCAAATTCTTCAACAATTTTTCTTTCAAAAGTGCTTTTCTCAAGTTGTTCTATCATTTTCAACTTGCTAAAATATTTAAAGAACAGGCTTTCTTTTATACTATTTTTCAACTGCTTAGGACCCATAATTAAATCAAATATTTTAACTTAAATAGCAGAACATAAATTATGGGCTATAAGCAATAATGCCTATCTGTCACTGAGTCAACAACACCTCTGAACATTTCAAATGAGACATTTGTTGAATGTGTTGAGCAATAATGCGTTTTTGTTCGTCAATCCAGACTAGCAAGAGTTTACTATACATGCACATGAATTGATGACTAAAAATCATTGGCCATCAATCAGGTCATTCTGGTTTAAATGTGCATTTAACAAGTGGTACATTGGACTGTTTACAAATTTTAAAGTAATATACTGCTTTCGTGAAACTTTTTTTGTCCTTTGGAATCCTTTCTGTTTGGATGATGTAAAAACCTCTAAGCTTTTGCCAATAGTAGCAAAATATAACTGCAATAAATACAAAATGAATAACAAGCAAATCAGCATTGCACTTAAAAGAGAGCAGCAAAAACATTTAGGAACTAATCAACCAAAAAAAATTTTTTTTTCAACAAACAAGTGAAAATTATGATTTTGTGTCCTTTGGGTAGGAGTGTAACCACCATGCTGTCATGTTTTCTGCTGTCAATCATGTCACAAACATGTGACAAGCAGAATTTTTATGCTGTGAATTAAATGAAGTAATTTGTTTCATGTCAGGTCAGAGCACCTGACATGTCATCGGGAGATTCTCTACACCTTTCTTCATCCTGTTACTTAAAACAGCTTAATAGTGGTTCAGTAAATAGTGGCTCAGTAAATCTATAATTGGCTGTGAATTCATTTGTCTAAATACAAGGTACTATTGATCATACAAGAAGCAATGCTGATTCAGATTTGCTCACAAAAAATAAGGTATCAGCGAGGAGGCTCTTGTAATATGGCTGGTGGTGTACAGACACCTGGAAAGGCTCTGAAGAATAGTCCCCCAAATGTACTCAAACAACAGTGATTGATTGGATGGTGTATAGCATAACATCAACAGTAGCAGAGAGATTGATCAGCAGCCAATAGCTTTTAACCTCGCTCAGGACAATTTTTCCTCTACAGCAATCTTCATCCCATTACTTAAAATGGCTTAACAGTGGTTGAATACTCAGTAAACCAATGATGGGCTGTGAATTCATTTATCTAAATGTTTCATATTTTGTTTTTTAGTGGTATTAATCCTTTAAAATTTCATCAAAATATTTTGAAAAATTTAATAATTAAAAAAATTAACTTTTAATAATTTTCTGATATTGACATATACTGGTCAATATTGTAGTATTTTCAACAATTAGGTTGATGCCATCCCATGGATCTTATCCAAATTTGGAATACACACTTAAAACATTGCTCCTTGCAGAACTCTACATTGGCTTATAGTAGTGAACAATCAGTGTAGACTGTTTTTGCTGTTTTTATTGCCATTGATCAAGTACCATAACAGCATAGTGACTGATATCTGCCTTTACAATATACAAATTTACATTCAAAATATTTATAGAATGAAGAAATTACATTAAGGTAATAAAGAAGTGTGTAATAACACAAGTTGTGGTCTAAAACAGTGGTCTCCAAAGTATAATATTTTTTTAATTTTAAATTTTCAGAAGAAAAAGGAAATTAAAAAAATGCTAATATATTTAAATTTTGCAGTCATTTTACATATGTGCAACTGTTTTATAAAGATGTCTGGGCACACTTTGAACTGTACCTTCAAATCACTGCATCACACAAGGTGTCGAACCAAAGTTTTCAGAAATTATAACAAACATCTTCACTCACAATGTTCTCATTAAATTACACTTTTGTTTGTTTTCATCTTATTTCAATTGTATAGTTAAAAATAAATATATTAAATATATAAAATATATTTTCAGACATACAGAGGGCATTCAAAAAGTTCTTGACATGTGTCTGTAGATTTGCACTCATTCCTCCAAAGTTAATGATCTACAACTTGTTTGAAAGCTTGTCTAAACTTGCTATGTGTTAAAAACGAAGGTTGTATCATCATTTTTCTCTTTGTTGGTGGTGCATAAAGTTCGGTCTGCAAAATCTGTGCATTGTTGCTATGGAGCCTGATAAAGATGGAGTAAGATTTGCATTTTCACAAGGATGTAGCTTGGGGACGACAACGAAAAACATTCATGCCAATTTATCACAAGTATAGGGGGATCATGCCTGTTCATATTGCACTGTTATGGAATGGATGTGCATATTCAGAGAAGGATGACAGAGCTTCAAAGACCTCTTTGTTCAGGAATACCAAAGGAGGCAGTGAATGAGAGAACTATCTTGCTGTTTGTGAACTCATGAAGGAAAAGCCACAAATCACCATTCAGGTAGGAAGTCACGTGATGACACTTGGTTTTATTACTATACAACTCCCAGAAACATTGATAACTATATTAGGGTTGAAATAGATGAACCATCTCCAAATCCTCAGACAAAAATTTTTCTGAAGAGAATGTTTACAATTTTTTCAATTCCCAAGAAGTGGTAGCTGTGGACACCTTACCTGGAAAAATGACTATAAATGACCAATACTGCAACAACATTGTTTTGCCAAAAATAGTTAAGGTGATGAAAGAGCAGCATTCAACAACAGGCATGTCAAAGGTTCTCCTTCTTCATGACAAAAATGAACATATTCATGACATGAGTTCATTAAAGCCAAAATGCTTCATACATCAGTAGCTGCTAAGGCAGTTCAGAATTTAGGTTACATTTAGATACATTACTATACATTAGACACATTTAAAATTAAGTTAAACCAGAGTGTGAGTTTAATAAACGTCTTTATAAAATACTATAAGATATTAACGACCAAGTGGCATCTAGAGATTGTAACTATCGATAAGACAAAAGCAAATATTAATTTACACAATTTACAAAATCAGAAGTTTCTGGCAGTTGTATTCATAGGATAATTAGACTTATATATAATTCTTGTAGATGGTATTTCAATATAGGACAATTAGATTGTTATGTATAATTCTTGTAGATGGTATTCCCAGATGGATTGGTTCAATATAGGTGTGGATGATTGAAGAAGTCAGAAATGCTCTGTTAATGGAGTCTGCAAATAGCAAAACTGAAATTATTGTTTATCAAGTGGTATGTGGCCGAGTGGTTAGCGCACTTGGCTACTGATCTACGGGAGCTGGGTTCGAGCCCCGGGTAAGGCATGGATGTTTGTGTTGTTTTCTGCTGAGGTCCTGCCATCCTCTCAGATCTTCTACTGTGGCATATAAACTGACAGGCTCCTGTCAGACCTCTGTGGCAAGCAGCTGCTTGAGGGGGTATTTATTTTTTTATTTTTATTTATAACATATCAGAGATTGAATTTCAAAAGGCTACAAAGTCCAATGTTTTCCTACTGAACTCGTGGTTTTATAGATATGATGGATTGATTTGAATTTCAATAATCATCATAAATTAATGTTAATGCAGATGCCAATTATAGTGCAATTGGCAGATTAAACTCAACTGATCATATGAAACTAACATTGAAACAATGTGGTAATAGCATGCTGTACATTTCACGCCTATGTTACTATGAGGCACGTCACGACAAAATGTTTCATATTGAAACAGGCATGAAATGTACAGCATGGTGTTACCACATTGTTTCATGTTAGTTTATATTACCAGTTGAGTTGAACTCAGTTCAATCTGTCAATTACACCTTAGTTAACACCTGCAGTCTCATTAAACTTAGGACTGCTAATATCAACAAATCGAATGTACAAATATATGGATCCTTATTCATGATATCTTTGCATGGATACATTGACTTCTGCTGTACACTTTATTAACTGTTATATCTATATAATAATGACAAAACCAAGAGAGAAACATCCATGCCTTATCTGGAGCTTCAATCCAGGTCTGATCAATAGACAAGTACACCAATTCCTTGGCCAATGAGAGAGCAATCTATATATAGATGCTGATGCCATTCAACACAAAATGATTTACCACCCCCTTTTACACCTTAAAGTGTAGGGTTTCTCATAATGCTTGTATTTGTGACTAGAATAACAAAATTTTTTTCTGCACAATAAAAAACATCACATTTTCTTGCAGTAACTAATATACAGACCAGGCTATATTTAAAATGAAAGCAACATTTAATTCTGTATAATAATATAAATTCAAATTAAAATGAAGCCAACCCAGAACTGATTTTTGAAATAATTTGCTTCCAATACTTAAAAATATTAATCATTTAACCCTTCCAGGATCCACCCTGAAAAAAAAAAGGGTATTAATTAGGAGGTCCAACTATTTTTTCACTTGTTCAGCAAAAACAAACAGTCGCTATTACTTAGTTTTGCCATGAGTGGAACTTGAATCCACATCTGCTGAATACATACTAGTGTGCAGGAGACATGGGTTCAAGTCCCATTCATGACAAAACTCAATCTTTTTTTCATCTAAATATTAATGAGTCCCTTGTTTACAGGATATCCCGTGCTACTCTACTATTGAAAGTCACTACATGCAGGGATTTACCCAAGGGGTATATTCCATCTGGAATATATATATATATCATTAACAATTTAAATTGTTTCTTTCTTTTGGTCCAGTGGAATATTTTAGTAATTGGGAAACCCTACTAAAGTCTTATTCTCAGACCTCACCTCCCCAAAACTAAATTCATAGCCACCCTCCCCCAAAAAAATTCTCAACCCCTATGTGAAATTAATTTAACATTTCAACCACAAGGGGAAAGCAAACTGCCTCACAATGCTATGAAATTGTTTCATTAATTCTTCGTCATTTCACATAGCAAAAGAAATACATATAAGCAGGGGCAGAGCTACTGCACCAGGCAGCAGTTATTGGGGAATGGCAAATTTGCAAACAAACTAATGACCATAGCTGGAGCAAGTTGGTTGAACTAAGTATGATCCATTTTTAAAATAATTGATTTTCAGTTGCTTTTAAAAATGAGCTGTCCCGTGGCCGAGTGGTTAGCGTGCTTGGCTGCAAATCTAAGGGACCTGGGTTCGAGCCCCGGGAAAGGCATGGATGTATGTGTCGTTTTTCTGCTGCGGTCCTGCCATCCTCTCAGACCTTCTACTGTGGCATATAAACTGACAGGCTCCTGTCAGACCTCTGTGGCAAGCAGCTGCTTGAGGGGGTATTTATTTTTTTTTTAATTTATTTTAAAAATAACATTAAATTTAGCAAAATTAATCATTAATATCTTAGATCAGATTTGGAGAAAGAGACAGCCATTAAAGTTTGCTCCAGGTGGCAAAATAGCTAGCACTGACCCTGCATATAAGCTACTTTAAGGCCTTTGTAGATCAATGGCGCAATAATAGAATTGGAGGTAATGAAGTATTTTTTAAAATAAATATATTAAACAGCTGGATTCACAATTATATTAAACTGTAAATGTATTGGTCATCTATCTCCTTTATAACTTTTCATTAGTCCTAATGCTTTGCATTCAATTTTAGGAATTTTGGTTTATTGCACATTTAGTTTGTTCGCAGTTAGGGGAACGGGGCCCACTGGATAGCTGTACAGATGATAGCCTCCAGTCAAGGCCATCCATCATGTCCTTTAACATGCACAGAGTATGGCTCTCCTGCATATGGGGGCCAAGGCTTAGAGTTTCATAAGATAGCCTTTCCAAGCCCATTGGTGTCCCCTACAGACCGTGGGTAGGGCGGGATTTTTAGCAGAGATAAATCTTAATGCTGGGTCAGCTGGGACTGAAATATGTATATTATGAGTCTGGCACTACCACCTGAACCACTCCTACTCCTGTGTTCAGCTATAACCTGCACATAAACTAGTAGCTTTGTGGGTCTAACTACAAAATTAAAAAAAAAATGTTTCTTATAGACTAGCAAAAAGTTTACTGTCTTGGAATATTATCTACTACTGAAAATATGATGCACCCTAAAATTTGACACTCTAGGCAAATGCCTATCCTACCTAATGGAAAAGTTGGTCCTGTAACTATATGTCTCAGTATATAATTTTCAGTTCATTTAAGGACTTCATTTGTTCCTCAACATCTGTAATTTCTTTGATCATACTTATTTAAAAGACAAAATCTATCTGGACTTATGGGCACCATCTTACCATATATAAGAACAATAGTAAATGTAACCACCAGAAAATTTTATTCATAACTTTAAAAGTTATGCATACTAAGTGAATCTTTTTTCTGCCATTCAATAACTGTAATCTCTGAATGCCATTTAGCTTTTAATATCTTATAGTGCTTTATAGAGACTATCAAATGTTAGAATATTATGTAAAATTACCAACTGATGATCTTATTACCCACCCACCTCCAGCCCACAGCTGCATGTTGCCTTTTCCATGGGTAGTGCATTTATGCTCAACCCCTAACAGGCCCGGATCTAGGGGGGGAGGGGGAATGAATGAGGCATTTATTACTACTTTATTTTTTAGTGATGCAATTAAGTTGGAAAAAAGGGGAGGGGGGGGGGAGAGACTGGATTTCCATTGCAATACCACATTTTGATCTCTATTTTGGAAAGTTTGTACACTCTAAATCAGTAGGATAGCCATAACTCCTGCAAAGGGTGTGTCTTAAACAACCAATCACCCCAATCTCTCTATTGGTTATATCACTGCTTTATAGTTAATAAGCCTATTTTTAAATGAAATACGTACATATATTTAATTTTCTATATCTCACTCTATATCAGTTTCCATTATCTCTCCTGGTGTTACACATTGATCTTTTTCCCTGCTTTGTAACTGCCAGAGTAAGGCTGAAGCAACAGTTGTGCTGCCACATCAGTACCACTAGACTACTAGCTGTAATGAGAACATATTCAAATCACCTACGGGTTGAAAGAGCAAGAGGAGGCTTGCTACTTATTTTACAGCAAACTGTACAAGAACTATAATTAATTTTTACTACTGCTTTTCTTCCCAATTCTTGTACATGAAACTTAAAAAAAAAATACATTCCATGGATTCCTAAATCTTTGACAAACATCTCCTATTTGGTGATTTCACAGCATTTTTTGTGCAGGTGACTAAACAGGAGTGTACAAAGAGACTCTTTGCAGTGATGCAATGGGAGACTGTGATGGCGTAGGATGCAGTTGCATTCTTTGAAGCATCTTTTTAAAAAACATGGGGATATGTAATTGCTTCTTCTTGCACTGGAATTCCTTAAACATCTGTCTTAACAGGAAGAAACACCTGTTCACTTCCTGAATCATCCTTGCACCTTGTCAGTTAGATGAGTTGAAAGAGTGTGACTTATGGAGGTCCTATGATGCCTGCTTTATCTTTTCTGCTTCTCCTAATTCGTCCTCCTCTGCACTCTCAAGAAACTCTTGTTAAGTCTTCCTCTGTTAGCTCATCCCCATTAACCATTCAGTACTTCTATATTGTCTTTCACCACCTACCTGGCAAGCAACATTAGCACTTCTTTCGAGAGTCAGTCATATAATCTGAAACCATTCCGTATTTAATATTTGCTTTTGCATTCATAATTTACCAAAAACACATTATGGGTAGGCTAGCTAGGTTAGTAATGTGCTAGGAATGTAATTGGATGTTTCCACATTTGAGTCCCCCAATACTGCATGATTTGAGATTTTGTCCACTAACACTTGCTCTTAGTGAGAAAGAAGACACTGAAGAGAACCAATGTTGAGAACCAATTATGCAGATTAAATGATATGCTGGATGGCCTTGAAAGAGTTTAATCTATTTCCCAAAAGCTATCTAGTGGGTCCTCTTCCACTACCCAGCTCTGTGCCTTTGTAACTAGTGATTTAGTATATATGTGCAAAAAAAATTCTACTGAGATAAAACAACCTAACTCAACCCACCCTTTAAATATTCAACTGAAAGAATAAAAATAGGATACAATTTGGCCGAGTGGTTAGCGCACCTGGCTACTGATCTACGGGACCTGGGTTCGAGCCCCGGGTAAGGCATGGATGTTCGTGTTGTTTTCTGCTGAGGTCCTGCCATCCTCTCAGATTTTCTACTGTGGCATATAAACTGACAGGCTCCTGTCAGACCTCTGTGGCAAGCAGCTGCTTGAGGGGGGTATTTATTTTTTATTTATTTTATGTTAGTTGAAAAAGTTGATTTACTTCTAAAGCACATTTGTTTTGCACACATTAATGGTTAAATAGCTAAGGTATATATATATGCTAATCCCATAATGGGTTAGTCAAGGTTATGTTACATAATGGGATAAATAATTATGGCTATGTTTTATAATGGGCTAAATAGCTAGGTCACAAGGATCCAAAGGGTTCAGAGTGCTGGGCAGAGAGAAGGGATCCACTGAACAGTTTTTAGGAGACAAACAGAAACCTCCCTTCAAGGCCATCCAGTATCTTATTTAATGTGAACAACACACTGCTCTCTTGCACATGAAGACACAGTTTAATGTTCCTTCTAGAAGACAGTAGTCTTTCCAAACCCATTAATGTCCTTTTTTCTTAATGAGCACATTGTGGAAGTTAGTAAAAAAATATTTCTGTGTTAGCAACTTGAATATTGACTGAGCCAAACCCTAACTTGTAGTCCAAAGGATTACTAACAATTTTTTTTTACATTGATAAAAAAAATGCACTGTTCAAACGGCATTTTTCTTTTTGTGTGCAATGGAAACATTTATGGTGATGAGCTACAAGTGAATATTTGCAGATACTGTAGTCACTCTTTGCCAATCCAAAATGCAACGGGCATGAACCAAGACAGGAGCAACTATTACCAAGTAAAAATCTACATATACTTTCAGCTGTATGTTTATGCAAGTTTTATCATTTACATTATAAATGATATGCCTTAAACTTATATGACAATAAAACTAATATTTTTTTCCTATAGAATAAATTTTATGGGAAATCAGTTTCTTTCATACTTGGATGGGGCTTGAACTACACTACTATTTGTTATACAGCAAGAAAAAATAATGGACCCTACAATTTGAGCAACTGGCATGTACTTTAAAAAATTAAGACAAAATATTGGACATAAATCACTCAGTATTTAATTAAATACTAAGTGGTTTATGTCCAATATTTTGGCTTAATTTTTTTCATAGTTAAAAGGCCAATACACTTGACTGAATATCACATATAGTGTTTCTAACGAGTGCTACTTATATTTTAATTAGTTAATCTAGGTACTTGATAGTGCTTTAGCTTGTAATAGAAGCAAAATAAACAAAACTATTATGCTGCAAAATACAAAATAAATATAATAGGCCATATTGCCTGATGATGAAACCAATTTATAATTTTCCGATATGTCTTGAATGAAGTTTTGCAAATTAAGCTGAAACAATAGAGCAAATAAAACACAAAATTTACATAAAGTAAACTACTGCAAAAAAAATTAAGCCATGCTGGCAAAACAATCTTACCTCATAAGAAATGATGGCAAAAGGCAAAGCTATGTTGGTGCAGAATTTCTGGTAAACGGAAAAGCTACCTGCAACTTAATAACTAAATTAGAAGTTTTAATTACGTGCTATGACTTTTTTTTCTTTTTACATATAAATTCAGAAGTGTTGACTGTAAAACTGTGGAATCTTCCGTTTTCATCGACATCATTACCGTATTTTAACTAGAACTTCACCTGTTAGGATCCAACAAACGCTCTTCGGCGAAAATATAACCGTCTTCCTGGGGCCTTCTACTTTTCAGTTCTTCGATGTGCTGTAAATAAATTCATATTCAGATTTTCCTAAAAAATATTAGTTCTTCTTTTACAATAATCAACAATATAATAAACGACATACCAAGCAGAAAATAATCCACAGCTGTCGCGATGAACTTGAAGACGCAAAAACAGACTTAATGTCAGTTTGCGTCGATTCCAGAAATATTGATCGTCGGTATGTCTAGACCCCTTTTCTGGACCATCGCCCCCTATAGAAGAGAACAAAAATTTCAATTATTCAGAAATTAATAAAACGACAACCAAATGTACAATAAAATTGTTTATTAAAATTTTAAAAATAAACACAGAATCAATAAGAAATAAAAAATAATGAGATAAACACAAAATTAATAATAAATAAAAAAATTAATGAGATGGTTGAGGCTGGAGGAGTGTTAACAATTTGTTAATGTCGGGTTCCAATTTCGTTAACATCAATCGCAGATCGCCACGTTCACTGATGTGTAGTCTGTTCCTCTTCTTTGACGGTAAATTAGCTACTGCACTGAATCCACGCTCAGCCATATAGGACGAAGGAAATGCGATTAAAAACTTCTGTACTATTGCCCACAGTCCAGGGTAGAGAACTGGTATTGATTTTTGAAGCCAGAACTCTTGGTATCCATGTTTGAATTTTACTTTGAGTCCTTCGTTAGTCGTGAATTCTAAGAGTTCCTCTTCCAAATTTGATGATTCTTCAGTATCTGTGTTTGCGAAAGGATCTAAAACCCAACTCGGTATATTCATGTTTAAAATATCTTGGAAACGCTCCGTAAAATCAACATGAAGAACTTCCAAGTGTTGGCAGTAAGTAAATCTTCGTTTTGCAGAGACTGCTGATAATGTGGGAAAGTGGTTGTATTCACCTCTACCTAGATTTCGTTTGAATAGAAGAAGTTTTCCCGCAAAAGCAGCTATGACGTTTTTTGTTTTAGTTAAATTCAACTCATCACCTTGCAATTGTAAATTAACTTGATTAAATATTTTAAACAGGTCTATCAAATAAGCGATGTCATTTTTTGACGTAATCAGGTTTTCGCGCAATTTTTCGTCTCTGTCTTCAAGAAAGTCCAGTACTGAGTCAAATAGATTGAAAAAACGATTCAGACAAACATCTTTAGAGAGCCAACGTACTTCTGTGTGCAGCAGCAAGCGATTGTAATCTTCATCATTTTCATTACAAAGCTTACCAAATAATCGGTCATTCAATGAATTGCTTCTAATCTTATTGATTGCTTTAATAACGTAATGGAGAAACGTATGCAGACGTTCATTCAAATTTTTTGCAACCAAATGCTGACGATGAATAATACACTGTACAGCGAGTACATTTGGTACTGCTTGTTTCAAATGCGCTATGAAACCCTTATGACGCCCTGTCATTGCTGGAGCACCATCAGTAGCAGCAGACAAAATATTGCAAATAGTAATTTCTTTCTCTTGAAAAAACTTTTGCATGGTATTAAAATATAGATTCTCCTTTTGTACCAGATTCCAAATTTTTAGCAAATAATAACTCTTCATGAATTTTTTCTTCTTTTATAAATCGTACGTATGATAAGAGTTCGTTATTTGGTAGAGTTGATTCATCGAGTTGAATGGAAAATTTGCAAGTCTTTAAGTAATCACATAATGATATTTCAACGTCTTTTGCCATTTCATCTATTCTTCTTTGCACTGAATTATTACTGAGAGGAATTTTTTTGATGATATCTGACGGTGTCTTATGATGAACAGTTTTTAATATCTCTTTGACTGCCGGCAAAATTAATTCCTCGCCAATTGTGTATGGTTTTCCTGCTTTTGCGATTAACAATGAAACGTTATATGAGGCTCGTAGTCCATCATCATCTTGTTTAGAAGACGATGCAAAAAGGTTTGACATAGTTGGCTGTTTTAAATATTGCTTTTCCAGTTCTTGAAAATAGGATAAATCTTTGTTCTTCTTATCAGCATGCATTTTATTTAAATGCTCTTGTAGCCTAGACGGTTTCATAGCTTCATTTGAAAAAACGTTTCGGCAAATTAAACACATAGGTAATGATTGGTTTGTAGGAGAGTACGTAAATCCATATTTCAAATACTTAATACTGTACTGCCGGCATTTCTTTTTAGATGTAGATTCAGACATTTTCAAATACAAATTAACTTCTCAGCAGATTTATAGATAGTTATAAAAATAATGTTTATAATTACTTCTAACACTTATCACTCACGACTATTTATCACGGCGAAGCACATAAAAATAATAAAACATTCCTAGAGCTATCGCTTTTATAGATTTGATTTTGTGCACGCATTAACTTGTATGTTTGCGATGCCGGCGCACTTGCTATTTCAAGCTCCCATATTCTTGTCGAAACCTGTTAAATTGCATGAACCGCGTGTTTGCCTACCAACTTGCAAGGACTTGTCACCGTCAATCTATTCTAAACTAAAACTAATTAGGTATAGGTATACCTAATGCTAATTTAAAAATGCTTATTAACGCGATAACAATAAGATAATTTACATAGCTAGATAAAATATTTATTCATGAAAACAGGTATTTTCAAAGTATTTTATTATATTAAAAATAATTATAAAAAAATATTAAATATAATAAATTTATTATTATTATATTATTATTGCATCAAGGTTGATTTGCCTATCAGGACGGACACACATCTCCAACATAATAAGCCTGATATAGTAGTGCGTGTTAAGGTATTGAATGAGATTACAATTATTGAAGTAGGAATAACATCTCAGGATAACCTGCAGACAGTAGAGGTTGAAAAGAAGAGGAAGTATGATCTGCTGGCTAATGAGTTGAGCCTAATTCACAAGTGTAATGTTAATATTATACCTTATGTTCTGACGTGGGATGGTATTGTAACTACGCACCATAAAGCATGCTCAAAGCGACTTGGAGTGGGAAAATATATTGAAGCTTATATCCAATCTGTGATCTTGAAGAGAACTT
This sequence comes from Ryuthela nishihirai, assembly GCA_038380435.1. NCBI lineage: Eukaryota > Metazoa > Arthropoda > Arachnida > Araneae > Heptathelidae > Ryuthela > Ryuthela nishihirai. Next base: position 37,157,444 of record JAWZYU010000011.1, on the reverse strand, counting down.
TTGAGAGCATCTCAGTGGATTTCAGACGTACCAGTACGCTAGTAGGCGGTAGCAGGGAGCTTATTGTCGAAGCTGCAGTTGAAAAGCTGTACATGACGGATGAGGTAGTGGATGACCAGAATCACCAGGAAGACACCACAGAATAGAAGAGATAAAAAGGTTGTCACAGAAAATTCCATTAAATTTACTTATTTATTTGACCGCCCCTCTTGACTGCCTCAAACCCCCCCCCCCATTTGCCTCAGGATCCGCTACCGCCCCCATGGAAGGCTCCAGCGCCCACTGGGGGGTGGTATGCCCCCGTTGGGAATCTATGGTATAGAGGAACTCAACACAGCAATTAAAAAAATAAACCTCAAATCAGCCCCTGGAGCTGATCTTATTTCAAATAAATTTTTTGTCCACCTTCCATATAAATGGAAACTCAAATTATTAGGCGTCTATAATCATATATGGGAACATAATTGTATTCCCCCTGAATGGAGGAAAATTATTATATTTTTTATTCTTAAATCTGGCAAATTGCGAACACTACTGAATTCATATCGCCCAATCTCTTTAATTTCTAAATTCTCTCAAACTTTTTGAGAGATTAGTTTTTAAAAGACTCTCCTGGTTTTTTGAGACAGGTGACTCTTTTCCATATAACTTCTTTGGTTTTAGGAAACATCGTTCCGCCAAGGAAAACATCTCATTTCTTTTACATGATATTTTCATAGCTTTTAAACAGAAAAAAGTTCTTTTAACTATATTTTTGGATTTAATTCAAGCTTTTGATTCTGTTTCAATAAATGGTTTATTTACAAAACTAATCAAATCTAATTTAAGTGCAAAATTTTTAAACTTTTTATATAATTTATTATGTAATAGATTAATTCAGGTCAAAATTGGAGAATCTCTATATCAGAAACCCACGAAATGACCCAAGGTCTTTCTCAGGGATCAATTTTATCCCCGATTTTATTTCACTTTTATTTGCACGACATTAAAGAAATATTTGAAAAATCTATTACATTTACAAGATATGCAGATGACATTATTTTTTGGTCATCGGGAAAAAATGAATATAAGTTGCAGGAAAATTTACAAAAGCAGCTAAATAAACTTAGTGATTATTGTTCAAAATGGAACTTGGAAATCAACATAAAAAAAAACTTTTATAATCCCATTTTACAAAAGAAGAAATTACAATCCTAAATTTAAATTATCTATTAACTCAGAAACTTTAACTCAGGTAAATAAATGTAAAATTCTAGGTATATATTTAGATTCAAACTTAAACTGGCATCACCATATTAATAACAAACACACTTCAGGTCTAAGATTACTAAACTGTATTAAACATTTCGCTTTCAGAAATGAAGGCACTCAGCAATAACAATTAATAACTGTTTATAAAAATCTTATGAGGCCTAAAATTGAATTTGGCCTGGAATTTATTTCTGGAGCTCTATTCTCAAAATTTAGAAAATTAAATTCTTTGCAGAATCAATGTTTGAAAATTGCCCTGGGGCTTGTAAAATGTTGCCCCACAATTTCTGTAATAGCAGAGACAGCTATCCCACCTTTCGAAATTAGACATAATATTCTATTAACAAAATATTGTTTTAAATTATACTACAAACTCCCCACACATCCTTTTTATAAACACTTTCATAAATAATAAATAAATACCCCCTCAAGCAGCTGCTTGCCACAGAGGTCTGACAGGAGCCTGTCAGTTTATATGCCATAGTAGAAGGTCTGAGAGGATGGCAGGACCTCAGCAGAAAAACGACACAAACAGCCATGCCTTACCCGGGGCTCAAACCCAGGTCCCACTTTCATAGGTTACCATATATAAATAAATAAAAATAAATACCCCCTCAAGCAGCTGCTTGCCACAGAGGTCTGACAGGAGCCTGCCAGTTTATATGCCATAGTAGAAGGTCTGAGAGGATGGCAGGACCTCAGCAGAAAAACGACACATACATCCATGCCTTATCCGGGGCTCGAACCCAGGTCCCGTAGATCAGTAGCCAAGCGTGCTAACCACAAAACCATATATAATAATGAACACCTTTACAACTTATATGATGATTTCTTTAGTAGAACACTTATAGGGGACATTCCCAACATCATTGCGGACCGGTGCTTCCCCTCTCCTTTAATTAATACTGAAATCCCTTCTTTAACCTCTAAAAAAGAATTACCTGTGGAAACCACATATTTTATTTAAATCCTACTTTGCTGAAAATTTTGAGTCTACTTTTAATATATATACAGATGGGTCAGTCTTAAAAGAAACAGGTTCATCTGCTGCTGCTCTTCTCATTCCTTCCTCTAACGTTTCTAAATCCTTCAAATTCCCTAAAAATACATCAATTATTCAAGCTGAATTAACAGCTATACACGAATCTTTCAAATGGATCTTGAGTAACCTAACTAATCAGAATATAGTAATATTTTCTGATTCTAAAGGTGCCCTTCAGGTGCTTCAACAAGAAATATATTTTTCAAACTACAATCAATTTATATCCAATATCCTATTATTGAATCAGTCAAATATTTCTCTCAAAAATAACATAATTAGATTACAATGGATCCCAAGTCATTTTGGGATCCAGAAAAATGAAAGGGTTGACACATTGGCTAAAAATGTCCATAGCCTTAAGGATATCACCCCAATTTATACCTTCTTTCACTCCTTTAAACAAGAACTTAACAAAATAGAATTCACCCTTAGAGAAAAACATTTTCAAGTTCAGGCAATATATAAAAATAATTTTAGATTCTATCTATCAAACAAAATTAACTGTACTGAAAAACTTCCTTTTTCTCGTAAAGAAAAAAAATTATCTATAGATTAAAAACAGACACAATAAACCTTAACAAACAAAAATTCCAATTAAAGCTTTCAAATTCTCCAAATTGTATAATATGTAACTTACCAGATAATACTAACCATGTCTTGCTAAATTGTAATGTATATTCTAGACAAAGAGAAACCTTATACTCAGAATTAAATAAATTAGGAATAGAAGACTTAAATATCCAAAACTTATTAAATTACCCTAAATATGAAACAAAAATTTTAATCTATAAACTCATTCTTCAATTTCTTATATCCACTCCATTATGGAATAGGATTAAAAAAAAAAGAAAATAAAAGAACTTTTGAGGATAAAATTGAAAAAAAAAAAACAAATAAAAATACAAAATATATATATATAAAAAAAAATAATAAAAAAAGAGAGAAATTCAAAAAAAGGGGGAAAAATTAAAAAAAATGAGAAACATACTCTAAAAAACAAAAAAGGAAAAAAAAATAAATATATATATATAAAAGAAAAAAAAGAATTTAATTTAAAAAAATGAGAGACCTACTCTAATAAAAGGGAAATTAAAAAAAAATACATACATATCAAAAAAAATATTAAAAAAAATTTTTTTTTTCTCTTTTGACTTTTGCACAAAACCTTTATTGGGAAAGCTTGCACAAGGACATCCCATTTCTTTGTAACGTTGAACAACAACAACAACAACAACAACAACGACGACGACGACGACGACGACGACGACGACAACAACAACAACAACAACAACAACCGATGGGGAGGGGGTCGGCAATTGTAGAACGAATCGGCAATTTAGTTAGACACTGGTACCACATTCTGGGGGGGGGGGGGAATCCTCCCTCTGCTGGGAAAAACGTTTGAAAATATTACATTTGAGATTGCATGATAAGTATCAATGTATTATAGCTAACTTTAACTACAAAAGTTGTATCTCAAATAAAGCGTTACACAGAATGCAGAGCCTATCTAAAAATATTAAAAACTAACTCCCCTACCGGTATAAACCCGCAATTAGTGGCAGTGATTCTGTAAATGAATAAACTATAGATAAGAGAAATATATTTTATTTTTCGTGCAACTGTAGGATACATACATGCAACTGTAACATACATAAGTGATTAAAACAAACTCCAAATTTTTATAAAATAAACGGAAAATAAAATCATCACACCATATACGTTTTTGACAAGACTCTAAACTATCATCTATGGCGTATCACCCATGGAGGTAGGAAGATAAGAGGAGGAGCCCAAAGCACTTGAAAATGATGCTTCGGTGACTGCGCGGCAGCCATGTTGTTCTAATCAAAACATTGATCAGTAGTATAGGTGAATAACGAAGTGTTGCGCTATAAAAATTTAATTTTTTTCGACATTTGTTAATACTATATGGCAGCCTGTTCAGTTTACGGCTGCACGAATCGCCCTTCAAAAAAGATACCAGGAATTACCTTTCATCGGTAAGTTTGTTGTCATTTTTATAAAAGTTTAAATAATTGTATAATGATACCAGCAACTTCGTGTTGAATTTACGCCGCTATGAAATCGGTTTTATTTCGATTACAAACCTCGATTCTTCACCAGATTTTTTTTTTATTTTCTTCAAATTGTACTCAGTGATAAATGTGAAGATGTACTTCTTATATTGATTGATTGATTTTACGTTACACTTATTTGAGAATTTCTTCTGCAGGCTTTCTCAGTTAAAAACTTTTGTTGGCTGTAATTGAATATTAGTGTGTATTCTATTTAATGGATGATGAATTTACATACTTTTAAATAGAGAGTGATTAAAATATCATATAAAATATTAATATATTAAAATATCATATATATATATTATATATATTTAATTATATATTAAATAGAGGTGATTAATATATATAGAGGTGAATTAAAATATATATAGAGGTGAGGAAATATATATATATATATTTCTTTTTTATTTTTTATTTTAGGTGGAAGTATTAGATATTATTTTGTTTAAATGTTTCAGTGTTTAAATTCCTCTCTCCTCATGATTTAATATGTTCAGTGTAAGAAGGGAGAAGTAAATTACAATAAAGTATTTTCATAAGGTGAGAAATATAATCTTTCTTTTTTTTTAAATTTGGATAGCATTTAAGGGTTTTGTTTAAATGCCCCCTTTTTTTCTTGGATTGGAGTCTTATATTTTTCAATTTCTTTTTAGATTAATTTAATGTACCTGGTGTAAATTATCATAGGTGAGTGACAGCGATCATTAGTTAGGGTGAAAAATTTTTCAAATTGTTTAAATAATTTTAGTTAAGAGAGGAGAGTGTAATGCTTTTCTCCTTTTCATTAATTCTTCTGATAGGGTTCTAATTGTCCCTTTTAAGGTGAATACTGAATTTAATTCTGTATGGATTTCAAATAGAGCGGGTTTATTGCTTGTAGTTATTTTACTTTTACTTTGGTTGAGGGGGAGGTTAGGCTACATGAAGATAGGTATGAGAGACTGAGGAGTCAGGCACTGAGATGTCAGGTTCAAGCCACTGTCTGGAACGTTGCCTTTTTTTTTTAAATGGGTATTATATTCCCTTCACCCTGTGGATATATTTTTTTTCTTTTTCTTATATTTTTTTAATTTTTTTATTTTTGCTTAGTATAATTTTTAGTTGTTTTTTTTTCATATAGTTTTTCAAATATTATTTTGAAATTTTCCTTTGTGGCTGAGGATGTATTTCAATCCTTATGAGATTTTTTTTTTTGAGAGATTGTAATAATTGTGTGTTTTGTATTGATTTTTAACTCTGGTTGAGGGAGGAGAATGAGCATGAGATGGCAGAGAGATGTGAAGCTTAGGGTACAAACATAGAGCTGGTGGGTTTGAGCTACCATTTGGGGGCGTTTTTTTTTGTATAAATATATATATATATATTTAGTTCTTTTTTTTACTTATACTATTGGCTTTATTTAGTTTTGTTAAGCAAATTTTTTCATATTTGTGGAATGAGAATTTTTTTAACGTAAAACATCTATTTTCTGAATCTTACAAATGTGATTTTTTTGCAGTTTAAATGCTGCTATTGCATATAATGTTTAGTGTTTTATCCATAAAATGTGTTCTACTGTTTTCAGTGCAGTATAAATAAACTTTCAAAATCTGGTAATTCTTTGTTACTGTCGTATTCAACGAAATACATAAATAGTTCTGCTATACAGTAATTCTGTATTGGATATTCATTGCACTGAAAAAAACAATATAAATTCCAAACAGCTTAAATGGGCTTTCTCTTAGTGGTAAAAAAATAAAATCCCGTATGTAACGCACAGTAAAACTGAGTATAACACGTGAAAAGTAGTCTTGATTGCAGCAGCAGACGGTTTGTTTCGAATGCAACAATATGGCTACCGCCCTGCTGCCTAAGCATCATTTTCCTTGGACAGAGAAAGCGCGTTAGGGCGTCTCCTTATCTTCCTACCTCCATGGTATCACCCCTCCTAGTCTATAATCTATGGCACTACTTTTCTTCTTTTTCAAAAATGGATGCCACATGATGATGAAAGTACAATTACTACGGTTCAGGGTCAAGATACTCGTACTTAAAATTCTTGGAAACAATTCGTTTATTTTTTGTGAAATGTCATAAATCTTTCTGAGAAATTTAGGGTGTGTTTTAATGTTTATTTATTTTGTCAGAATGATGTGCCGAGAATTCTGTTTAGTGCGCGGCAGCATTTCATGAGCAGTGCAACTTGCATTTCCGGAAACTGGCATTAATTTTAACAAATGGTTTCCGGAAACCGACTGGGTGACACCACTGGTTTTGTCCCCAGTTCGAATATGTTTGTCTCAATTCATGAAAATAACACTATAAATAGTGTGTGCGCTTTAGTAAAGAAATTCTGAATAGCGGCTAGTGTCATATCAAGAAACGGGTGAGTGCCGTGTTCAAACGGAGAACACAGACAGTCACACCTTTTATGTATTACTCATATTTTAAGAGAAGAATAGGAAGTAGTGTCATATACTTAATCTGAGAGGAGCATTGGGCTGAAAAATATTTTGAAAAGGGGCCTTGTGTCGAAAAGTTTGGGTAACGCTGGTCTAGACGGAACGAGAGCAGAGTAGCAGCTATAAAGTTCAATTCAAGTTTTGTCCCAACTCCTTGCTAGCTAGCAGCACTCCGGTGTAAAAGATTATCCATATGGGCTATACTGTAGAGAGCTGGAATGTCCGAGTTCGGCACAGTGGTGACATACACTACTGGCCATTAAAAGTGCAACACCAGAAAGAAATCATCAGATTGTCCCAAAATATGCAAGATGGGTAGCCCATGGGACATAATGTAAATGATTTAAAGCGCAGCACATATGCACATTATGTGTGACAGTAACGCCCCATGGAAGTGGTATAAGAGATTTTAAAATGAGTCGGTGTAAAGCACTTGAATTGTGTTTGCTCGCAGTCTTGCGCACTAAAGGATCAAGTATGCCCCGTCGAAAAACATGGCATCCATACGACCAGATTTACGACTTTAATCGAGGGAGAAATGTGGGATTACGATAAGGCAGATTATCGTACTGAGACATCGGTGCTGGTGTTGGACGGAATGCTGTCACAGTGATGAGAATATGACATCAGTGGGTAAAGGAACGAACTCACCGACATAGGGATCTCAACAGCCGTATCACACAAATGAACGAGAGGACAGACATCTCATGCATATGGCTTTGAATGATCGTACAATCACATCAAACACCTTAGCTCAACAATTAGGATGTATTGCACACAACCAGTGTCTGCACATACGGTTCAATGTCGTCTGTAGCATCGGGGCATCTTTGCTAGTTGGCCATTGCTTTGGCTACCATTGACTCCAGAACACAGGTGTATGTGACTGGAATAGTGCTAAGAATGTCATGCATGAATGTGCGAATGACATCGCATCGTATTTTTAGACGAATCCCGCTTTATGCAGCACCATGATGGACGAATTCGTATCTGGCAGTACCACGGCGTCAGGCTCAGTGAGACATGCATGATGCAGCGACATACAGGTCCGGCCCCTGGTGTTATGATATGGGGTGTCATTGGACTTCACTCACTCATGCACCTCACACGCATTACTAGTACTTTGAACAGCCAGCGTTACATCACTGAGGTGTTGGAGCCAGTGGTCTTACCTTATCATCAGGGGTTCTCTGGTGCCATTTGCCAACAGGACAATGCCCGACCAGATGTGGCATGCATCGTTCAACAATTCCTGGATAGCCACCTTGTGACATTTCTACCTTGGCCTGCACATTCATTCGATCTGTCCCCAATTGAACATGCCTGGTCTAAGGACTCACGACGATGATCAATGACGATGATCATGTCTGGTCAATGATCTCACGACGACTAGCACACCAGACACCAGCAACTGCTACAACAGATGAACTTTGGCTATTTATCGAAACTGCATGGACGAACATTCCCCAAACACACATCCGATGTCTAATCCTCTCAATGTCAGACCATGCAGCGGCAGCTATTTTCGCTCATGGTGGCTACACAAGATACTGATTTCTTTGTATTCCACAAGTCTAACCGAGTTGTATTTGTAATAATTTGATCCTTGTAACATAAGCTATGTATTCACTAAATATGGCTTTCATATCTCTCGTCTTTCCAGGTTTGCACTTTTAATGGCCACTACTGGCCATTCAATCAGAGGTTCGTGTTTCTACTTTTTCACGTTCGTGTTTTTCTGCTGAGGTCCCGCCATCCTCTCACACCCTCTACTATGGCGTATAAACTGACAGGCTCCTGTCAGACCTCTGTGTATTTATTGCTTTGGTCTCGGGAACAGAGAAGTGGTTACAACTTTTCGAATATATTTTCATATATAAAAATGCACATAATATAAATTCTAGGTAATTAGGTTTACACAGTAGAATGCAACGAATTTAACTGAAGTTCATTTTTTGAAAAAATAAGAGATTAGAAAATATTTTGTTTAAAAAAAAATATTGCATCTTACTCCAATGAAATACTACAGAATAGACAGCCTGTATTAAAAGAGTCTAACATCCTTCTTTAAAAACTGGACCATTTTGTAAAAGGGACCTTGGCCCCTTTATCATCTGGTCCACGAGAAAACGTTTTTCTTATGTGCGTCAAAAGTAGGGACCAGTACAGTGAAGTGCTAGCGACCCTACATGTTGGCGATAGGCTTTTGGCCGCAGGACGCCTAAAAGTGAAGGAGGTGGTTGAAGTTTCGTGCCAAGGAAGTGCTGCATCGTAGTTGTGTGGCAAGGCGGTGGGGAGGGAATAGGTTTGGAGTAAAATTCTTCTGGGAGTGAAAATTGTAGCGTGTGTGATCACTGTGTGGCCCATGTTGGCCGGAAGTTGGTAAGAAGGGTGCAAGGTAAATATTGAAAATCGCCCCGAATCTCTTACAATTAAGGATGGCCTAAAATGGTCGGCAGATCTTGAAATTTCTGATTTAGAATATGCTGATGATTTAGCTCTTTTGGCAAATGATGTTCATGAGATGAACTCTTTCATTCGAGCTATTGATGAGACTGGTAGTGTAGTAGATTTGGTTATAAACAGAGAGAAAACTAAAGTGATGAAAATTGGTCAGGCAGATGGTTTGCCACCACTAGTAATCATTTTTGAAAAAGGGTACTTTGGGAGTTGTAGTTTATTGTTACAGAGTATAATTATGTATATATATATATTTATTTTTGAAAACATCAATACAATTGCACTAGGGAAATAAGGTGGTTCAGTAATGTGTCCAAAATGCTTCTTTTTTGTCCCTGTACTGGATCTTTTTGGCATCTGGATCTTTTGAGTAGGAGGTGTCTGCAGGAAGGAGAGTCATATTCCACATATTGAGATGAAGAGTCGGCAGGAAGTTGGAAGGTTAAAGGATTTTGCCAGTACTTTGTATGAAATGGGCCAGGGCCCTGAAATGTGATTTTGCCTTTGTATGGGTGGGGTTTAGGATGGTCTGTAAGGTGAATGTGGTGACTCCAAGTGTAGCAAGTTTGTGATAGAGGGTGTGTCTTTGTGTGTTGTATATTTGACAGTGTAGTAGGTAGTGGGGGATATCCTCTATCACTTGGCAGTTTGGGCAGAGTGCAGTATGTATTTTTCTAATCATAAATAAGTCTTTGTTGACGTTCGCTCTGCCAGTTCGGAGTCTGTGTATTGCTGTTTGGGCCCTTCTGGATAGGTAGTTAAGATGTAGTGTGTTTGGAGAGGGTGCTATTTGTATTAAAAGAGAGTGGGCATGTGATTGATTCAACGAGATTGGTCAATCCTGTCAGCCATTATAGTGCCAACTTTCAATGCCATGCACTCTGTAATGCACTGAAAACGTCCATATATTTTACTTTTCGTGTGGAATAGAAGCTTTTGTTACTTCTCTTTTACCTAGATTAGGGGTTCACAACGTCTGATCTAGAACTGATAACTATCTAATAGCATTACGCCATAAGGTTATAAATAATAAAAATAAATACCCCCTCAAGCAGCTACTTGCCAAAATTTTAATTATCGTTATAGATTAGATTTGTGTTGTATTGAAGAAAATGTATGACGGTTCCCATGCAAATTTCCATAACAGTACCAACAAGAGTTTAGTATGAGGTTTTTCCCTATGTTATGTACTTTCAAATTCAACACTCTTTTTTCCATAACTGTTGATTCAATATTATATAACAATCCGTTCATGAGTTCATAAGTACCTTTATTTTTCCGAATAAATTATTGAAATTTATCTACAATGTGATACATTTTTATTTGTTTTCAAAATTATAATTTCCAAAATTTTTTCAATTTTTTTTCATTCAAGGTAACGTTTGAAGTATTTGTGTATTGACCTATTTAAATATGCTTGGTTCGAGCCCTGGGTAAGGCATGGATGTATGTGTCGTTTTTCTGCTGAGGTCCTGCCATCCTCTCAGACCTTCTACTATGGCATATAAACTGACAGGCTCCTGTCAGACCTCTGTGGCAAGCAGCTGCTTGAGGGGGTATTTATTTATTATTTATTTATTTAAGGCTGGAAGAGTTGATCAAGCAAATGTACCAAACTTTCTGTGTTGTGGAGTGAACTTTCCTTATTTTGTTCTGTAAATAATCAAATTTAGATCATTATCCTCATGCTAAGCACAACAAATATATTGTGCTTGGAATTTTCGGCATAAAGAGAGTGATAAACCTCTTGACCCCTCTTCCCCTAAAAATCTAAGAAAAAAAAAAATAGATTAAGTTATAGGAAATAAATTGTCTATGCGTATTTAGTTGCTTTTAACCAATTAACTCTGTGTTACAATTGTATATTTTACAAATAATAAATAAGATAAAGTCGTTCCGTGGCCGAGTGGTTAGCTGTGCTTGGCTACTGATCTAAGGGACCTGGATTCGAGCCCTGGGTTAAAGCATGGAAGTTCGTGTTTTTCTGCTGAGGTCCCGCCATCCTCTCACACCCTCTAATATGGCGTATAAACTGACAGGCTCCTGTCAGACCTCTGTGGCAAGTAGCTGAATTATTAACTGTTGGCTCAGTTGGTACGTACGGCTCTGGTTCACTAGCGCGCTAGGCTTTTAATCTGCAATTTGCAGGTTAGAGTGACAAATGGGCAGTGTTAAGATTTATCTCCTCTAAACCCACACCATGTTCTTATCGAGAGAGGGAACACTGATGAGATTGGAAAGACTGTCGTCTATCGGATGGAACTTAAGCCATAATCCCAAACAGGAGGGTAGCGAAGGGAGTATGGTTGGGGGGGGGGGATACCCAGTGATTACCATTAAATTACCAACTATGAAAATACATACTTTACATACAGTTATTTATATCTCTAACAGGGAAGTACCCATTTTTTTGTTGGAAGGGGTGGTAGTTTACTTTTACCAAGTTCCTCAATTTTGTAACCTCGGCGTGATTTTGCAAAAAAAAAATCCCTTTTTTTTATATCCAACATGATTTTTACCAAATCACTTCGAATTTTGCCAACTACAAACTTTTTCCCGTTTTCTCCATTTCACCAATCCTCCTAAATTTCAGAAACGAATCACAGATCAACTACATTTTAACAAGTGGCTTCGAATTTTACAAACTGACCAACATTTCTCCAAGTTACATAGATTTTACCCAACTTCTCTAGATTTTGTAAAGCTGCCTCGTTTTGGCCAACTTCCTTTCATTTTGATTAAATAAATAATCGCTGTAATTATACAGAACAAAACTGAATTTTTAAATATTCCCTTAATTTGCAAACTCTCCAGGATTTTGCCAAGTTTTCTGGATATCGCCAACTCTCCTTAATTTCAGAAAACCAATCCCAAATATCACAACTCTCCTTTATTTTACCTTATATTTACCAAGTTGTCTCGATTATGTCAGCTTCCCTAGATTTTGCCAACTAGCTATAATTTTATAGAACAAAAAATCCCAATTTTTACAAGTTCCCTTGAATTTTGCCAACTCTCCTTAATTGCTCAAAAACAATCTTTTTTTACAACTCGCCTGTATTTTACCAAGTGGCTTCGAATATTGCCAACTTACTAGATTTTGCCTTGCTACAATTTTATTGAAAAAAATCCAAATTTTTACATCTCACCTGAATTTTACCAGTCATTTCGAATTTTGTAAGTGTCCTTAATTTAACAAACTCGCCTGTATTTTGCCAAGTGGATTCGAATTTTGACATCTCGCCATAATTTTACAGAAAAAAAAATCCCAATTTTTACCTCACCTGAATTTTGCCAACTTCCGAAGATTTGCCAAGTTGTCCCGATTTTATGCAACTTCCCAAGATTTTGCCAACTCTCTTTAATGTCGCAAAATCAATCCTAATTTTCACAACTAGCCTGTATTTTATCAAGTGGATTTGAATTTTGCCAACTCCCCTTAATTTTACAAAAATAAAAAACCCAATTTTCATAACTCACGTGGATGTTACGAAGTCGTTTCGAATTTTGCCAACTTCGATATACTTTGGGGAGGAGCCTCCCCCGCCATAGCTACGCTGGTGATTCCATATAGAAGATAAAGAACATTCTTGGTGGTCTTAATGGGAAGCTTCCATTTGTCTCATACAGCTGTCAAGTGGATTACCTTCCCCAAACTTCTCCTTGCGGGTCTTTGTGATCCGCGACACCAAAATGACTTTCGGAAGCACACGGTTGAGGCGGGAGTCGCGCAACAAAATGTAAACAAATAAAGCATCAAGGTGCACACCTCAAGTCCTTTTGTTCTCACAGTGATTATGGATCAAGAGTAATCCAAAACGCGTCTGTATATTTTCGAACATGAAGAAAAAATTTGCCTACTTTCTTTTGTCTATGGTGTATCAGATGACTTTTGTCGGTTATTCATAACATCGAACTGCTGCGGAGCCGTGCCATATTAAAGCATTGCTTCCATACATGCATATCATCGGCTTCCAGATAAAACCGGGATTCCTCGCTAATCTTTCCAGGGTCTCATCTATTATACACGTTGACAGAATCCAAAATGAGAGGGCCGATATATGTTTTTTAGCAAAACGTGTGATATTTAATCTTTCTTTAAAATCAGATATAAAATAAACAAATAAATACCCCCTCAAGCAGCTGCTTGCCACAGAGGTCTGACAGGAGCCTGTAAGTTTATATGCCACAGTAGAAGATCTGAGAGGATGGCAGGACCTCAGCAGAAAACAACACGAACATCCATGCTATATCAATTAAAAATTTTTTTATATGCTCAGAAGTCATATTTTAGAGGTGTTAAAAAAAACCTCTTTTAAATGAATTTTTTTTTAACAAATTCATATAATAAAAGGAGTATTTCCGGTCACCATTAGAGAGGAGCACAAATTACCACTCTACACTCTATTTTCCCCATGGAGGTAGGAAGATAAAAGGAGGAACCCTAAGCACTTGAAAATGATGCTTCGGCGACTGCGCGGCAGCCATGTTGTTCTATTCAAAACATTGATCAGTAGTATAGGTGAGTAACGAAGTGTTGCGCTATAAAAATTTAATTTTTTTCGACATTTGTATTATTGCAGCCTGTTAAGCTTACAGCTGCAGAATCGCCCTTCAAAAAAGATACCAGGAATTACCTTTCATCGGTAAGTTTGTCACTTTTATAAAAGTTTAAATAATTATATAATGATACAATCAACTTCGTGTTGAAATTACGCCGCTATGAAATCTGTTTTATTTCGAATTACAAACCTCGATTCTTCACAGATTTTTTTTTTATTTTCTTCGGATTGTACTCAGTGATAAATGTGAAGATGTACTTCTTATATTGATTGATTGATTTTATGTTACACTTATTTGAGAATTCCTTCTGCAGGCTTTCTCAGTTAAAACATTTTGTTGGCTGTAATTGAATATTAGTGTGTATTCTACTTAATGGATGATGAATTTACATACTTTTAAATAGAGGTGATTAAAATATCAAGGAGTTTCTTTTTTGTTTTTTATTTTAGGTGGAAGTATTAGATATTGTTTTGTTTAAATGTTTCAGTGTTTAAATTCCTCTCTCTTCATGATTTCATAAGTTCAGTGTAAGAAGGGAAAAGTAAATTACAAAAAGTATTTTCATAAGGTGAGAAATATAATCTTTCTCTTTTTTTTAAATTTGGATAGCATTTAAGGGTTTTGTTTAAATGCCCCCTTTTTTTCTTGGATTGGAGCCTTACATTTTTGAATTTCTTTTTAGATTAATTTAATGTATCTGGTGTAAATTGTCATAGGCGAGTGACAGCGATCATTAGTTAGGGTGAAAAATTTTCGAGTTGTTTAAATAATTTTAGTTAAAAGAGGAGAGGAGGGTGGTAATGCTTTTTACGTTAATTCTTTTGATAGCGTTCAAATTTTCCCTTTTAAGGTGAATACTGAATTTATTTAATTCTGTATGGATTTTAAATAGAGCGAGTGTATTGCTTGTAATTATTTTTACTTCGGTTGAGGGGTAGGTTAGACGTACATGAAGGGAGGTATGAGAGACTGAGGAGTCAGGCACTGAGATGTTGGGTTCAAGCCACTGTCTGGAACGTTGCCTTTTTTTTAAATGGATATTATATTCCCTTTACCCTGTGGATATATTTTTTTCTTTTTTTTTATATTTCTTTAATTTTTTTATTATTTTTGCTTAGTATAATTTTTAGTTGCTTTTTTTTTCATATAGTTTTTTCAGATATTATTTTGAAATTTTCCTTTGTGGCTGAGGATGTATTTCAATCCTTATGAGATTTTTTTTTGAGAGATTGTAATAATTGTGTATTTTGTATTGATTGTTAACTCTGGTTGAGGGAGCAAAATGAGCATGAGATTGGGGAGAGATGTGAAGCTGAGGGTACAAACATAGAGCGATAGAGGGTTCGAGCCACCATCTGGGGCGTTTTTTTTTATATAAATATATATTTTTTTTAGTTCTTTTTTTTACTTCTTATACTATTGCTTTATTTAGTTTTGTTAAGCAAAATTTTTTTTGTGGAATGAGAATTTTTTTGACGTAAAACGGCTATTTTCTGAATCTTACAAATGTGATTTTTTGGCAGTTTAAATGCTGCTATTGCATATAATGTTTAGTGTTTTATCCATAAAATGTTTTCTGCTATTATCAGTGCAGTATAAATAAACTTTCAAAATCTGATAATTGTCGTATTCAACGAAATACATAAATAGTTCTGCCATACAGTAATTCGGTATGGAAATATTCATTGCATCAAAAAAAGCAATATAAATTCCAAATAGCTTAAATGGGCTTTCTCTTAGTCGTAAAAAAATAATCTTCCCGTATATAACGCACAGTAAAACTGAGTAAAGCACGTGAAAAGTAGGCTTGATTGCAGCGGCAGACGGTTTTTTTTTAATGCAACAATATGGCTACCGCCCTGCTGCGTCAGCATCATTTTCCTTGGACAGGGAAAGCGCGTTAGGGCGTCTTCTGTCATTCATACCTTCGTGCTTTTCCCCATGATCCTGCTTCCATTTTTTCTTAGAATTTTGGAACCTTCAAAAATTAATCATAAAATTTTTAAATTTTGGATCAATTTGAAAGCCTTTATCAAGAACGTACATTTACTCTTTCCTGCTTTAAATTTATTTCAATATTCCTATAATTTTTTTTATCACTTATTGAATATATATATTTTTTTTGGCAGAGTTCAAAGTGGTTTTAGTTCTGGAATCACTTCTGCTAACTGCGCATTCAGTTTTATATTTTGAAAGTCAATTTTTCAATTAAAAATAAAAAACCCTCAAGCAGCTGCTTGCCACAGAGGTCTGACAGCAGCCTGTCAGTTTATATGCCATAGTAGAAGGTCTGTAAGGATGCCAGGACCTCAGCAGATAAACAACACAAACGTCCATGCCTTGTCCGGGGTTTGAAGCAAAGTCCTTTAGATCAGTAGCCAAGTGTGCTAACCACTCGGCGATGGGACGGCCGATTTTTCAATTACTATTTAAAAAACGGAAATGGAAAAATTTAACTCTTCCGTAGCACTATCTAATGCAAATTGATCTGGAATCTCAATTTCAGTAGTTAAACCATATTTTATTTGAAATATTTTAAAAGTTTTTATAGATCTTTTTGTTTTCATCTATTTTGTTTTTAAATTTAGTTAAAATGAAAAAAAGGCAATATTTTGAATATTACATACAAAATTTTACCTACCGCTCCTCCCCCCAAAATCAGTTTCTAAGCCACAATTAAATGCTGTTTCTTTTGTTATATAACATACCTATTCCTGTTGAATGCAATTTTTTTTTTTTGCCAAAAACCCGAAATTCACCCTTTTGACTGACCAGAGTTGACAAAACTCTTAACATTTCTTAAAGTAAATCACTGAGAAAAAAAATACAGAACTGACTAATTTCTTGCTTGAAGTAATAAAATATTTCTGTTATTCAGAGAAAAAAACTAGTCTTTATATTAATGTGCATTATATTAGGTTGTTTCAGGTTTCTACTGGTTGCAGAAGAAAGCAAGCGCCGAGGTTTATGCAATTTTTTTATTTCATGTGACAACGTCACACGTGGGTGATGCAATTGTAGTATTTGTTTCCTTCAACGAGCAAAAGCATTGAATACTACCGACATCAAGTCAATCATGGAACCCAGTCAATTAAGGTTGCTATACCTTTACGAGTTCAAATTGGGAAATTCTGCAGCTGCTGCAGTACAAAACATCAATAAAGCATTCGGTGGAAGAACAACTAATGAGAGATCCACTCGCCGTTGGTTTGCAAAATTTCGCTCAGGAGATTTGAGGCTACAAAACAAACCCCGTGGCCATCGTCCTTCCTCCATTTAATCGAATCAGATCCACAACAAAGTGTACGAGAGATCTTCACGGCACTTGTCAATACGAAAAGGGTTGGGTTGTTTTACCTCTAAGCGGCACTTTTTTGCACACCATGGGCTAAATGCCCAAGCCAGAAGGACCCCAAAGGCTCAGAGAATGTTGGGGGAGGGGACCCACTGGAACAGCTGTTGGGAGACAGATGGTAGCCTCCCGTCAAGGCCATCCAGCGTGTTCTTCAACGTGCACAGGGTATGGCTCTCCCACACACGGGGCCACGGCTTAATGTCCCATCCGACGGACGGCGGCCTTTCCAAGACCATCGGTGTCCCCTACTGACCGTGGGCAGGGCGGGGAAGTTTGCGGAGATAAATCTCAACGCTGACCCAGCTGGGACTCGAACCTGGGAACTACAGATTACGAGCCTGGCGTGCTACCGACTGAGCCACACCCGCCCCAATATGAAAAGGAAGCTCGACAAGTGGGTGCCTCACGAACTCACTGATGAAAACAAAGCACGGCGTTCGGAAGTGTGCTCTTCTCTCTTAAGAAAGGTTCCTGCAACGAATTGTGACTGTGGATGAGAAGTGGATATTCTACGACAATCGTACACGTTCGTCGCAGTGGTTGGGAGTGAAAGACGCTCCAGGAAGGACCCCAAAGGCACCTTTGCATCCAAAGATATTGTTTACTGTATGGTGATCTTTTGCTGGTGTTATTCACAACTCATTCCTTCCACGAGGTGAAACGATAAATGCAGCTCGATATTGTACAGATATGCGCAGATGCATAACAAATTGTGCCTTAAGCAACCAGCACTTGTGAATAGACATGGAGTCCTATTGTTTCAGGATAACGCCCGACCACATACGGCAGTGTCAAGCATACAGCAAATCAACAATTTGGGATACGAAATTGTGCTTCATCCTCCATATTCTCCTGACATTCCCCCAACAGACTACCATTTTTTGTCCAAGAAATGCTTTACCAACGACCGACCCATCAATTAATCGGGCAGTGGAGGACTTCACTTCCAGAGACACTGATTTTTACAAACGTGGTATAAATGACCTTGCCACACGTTGGCAACAATGTTACTTTGATTGAACAGGTATTCTTTTTATTCTCTTCTTTTTCAATCGTCCTTAAAATAGGCCATTTCATTTGCAACAACCTAATAATTTTGTCTGTTGGTTCTTGTTTAAAATAAATTTCCATTTGCAGAGCCAGAGGCATTTTTTTTTACCATAGATTCTAAAAATGTCCTATTAAAATAAAGCTGGTCCTCTTTTCTGTTAAATATTTTGCTTTCAGAAAATCCAGAATTAAATGCTGATTCACTTGGCATATAACATGCCCTACTTCTTTCATTAGTTATTTGGCGAAAAAAAAAAGTTATAGTTGTTTTTTAGGCTTAGCAGCGAGAAAATGGATTGGTCTTTGGAAGGGCTCAAGATGACATGAAGCCATTTCACGATACAAGTTGTTGGAATTTTTTTTTTGCTGTGGGGCGAAATAAGGCTGCCAAAACCGATCTGATGGTGCTAGCATTCCTGTTGATGCAATGGATGCCTATCGCAAAATAAGTTGGTCCTGGTTCCTCGCAACCACTGTTGCAAACAAAATGACCGTTCACAATTATTAATGTTCGTAACCACTGTTGCGAACATTAATAACTGGTGAACTGACATTAATAATTGGTGAAAATTGGTAATTGCAAACATTAATTGATGGTGCCAAGGATATGGTTGCAGTCAACATGTTCTACTATAAGCCAGCTTGACCACCCTGCATCATGGAGTTGGATGATAGATCTGATAGTGTTAATACTGTAAAAAGGTAAAAGTACGAATGAATATAATTGAATGAATATTGCAATATTCCAGAAGTCATCAGCTGACAAAGTGAACAGAACTGCTCTTTCATGAAGGAACTAGATATTCCAAATTTGCTTAAGAACAAAATACATCAGACTGACAGGTCTGCAGCTGTTTTAGAACACAGTACATGTCATCTAGCAGGAGCCAAGTTTGCAGGTAGGGAAAGAAGAAACCATGTAAAAAAACATACTTGTTAGCATTTAGTGTTTTGCCAGAAATGGACTACTCATGAATGTAGAATTACAGTGATGTATAATAGAACACGATGTAATGTCACTGCTAAGTAGAGCAAAATGGTGGATACAACTTCATTGCACATCTTTCAGGCAGTGGGAATTAAAGCATACAGATAGCCTACCGTATTTTCTAGTAGACTAAGAGGTGTGAAAGAGGGTTGCTTTTTTACCACATAAATATTTATCAGACTCTGCTTTCCTCCAAGTGCTAGGCCAGGTATGAAGTGGGAATGGCAATTCTATTAGAACATCATGGGGAGGACAACTGCAAATTTTGCTTAAGAATCTTCAAGTGTGTGCGTTTTTGTGGCAGTAGTTGTGAATATAGCAACAAGCCAAGGAATTCCAGCTCTGATTTCAAAAGTACATCATAAAAAGTACAGAAGAAAATGTAAATAATTATCATTCACAATTTTAAAAAAATGGGATGGTTAACTTTCCTAAAATGTTTTTTAAAAACATTTTAGGAACGTTAACTCATCTATAAAAAAAGTAGGAGGCAGCATTGAAATTGTGGACTACTTGTGCAGAGCAGTGGAAATTATTAACTATCTATGTGCCTTGAGGAAATTAAGAACTGCCTCAGCTGTTGAAAATTTAACAGCTGCTGCTTTTAGGGTTAGTATTTAAAAAAATTTTTTTAATGACAGTTGCCCAAGGCATATTTGCCTCCAGAAAGAAGTTTTTGTCATTAACAACAGATAGCACCACTATTTATTATAGAGTGTATTATAGCTGTATACAAATAGTCGCATTTTTTTTTTACTAAGTGCCATTTTAGAGTATACTATATCACTTCTAAGGTTAAGAGGCTTACTGGATTAATACATCCAGAAAAATTCCTACGGTTTTTCTGTAAAATTTGTATATATTTGACATGTAAATTGCTTTCAATTTCCGAATTGCCTTGTTGCATATTCACACAAACATTCATATTTTGGTCATCTCAGTGAAATACTTCACTCTAATCAGTACTAGACTCTAAAATATTTCCACCATTATTTATTTCCACCAGACTATTCTTACATGATATTTCAACCTTGAAAATTGTGACAAAATAAGCTATTTTTCTCATTTTTGTTGCCCTTTTACATATTTATATTTTTAAGATTTTTTTTTTTGTAGACAAAATTTGATCTGTTTTAGTGAAATTTTAGTGAGGTATAACGTTTTTCTCTGTAAATTATTTAATAACAAAAATTTGTCATAAATATCTGAGTGGGCTCATCAATATAATGTGCCGTAGAGAAGGTCTGTGAGGAAGGCAAGTTCAGAATTCAAAGACAATGTATATCAGAAAGAGAATATGAATACATTATCTGAGGCTTGAAACCAGGCTTTAGTTCCAGATTCAAGCATGATAACTACTCGGTCACTAGGAATTCTACACATTAAATAACTATCACCGGTGCTTCAAATGAGGGAACGGGGGGGGGGGGGGGGGGGGCAGAAAAATGACATTCTACTACTTTTTGTAAATTTTTAAACATCCCTCTTCCTTCAAAGAGAAAAGCAGTAGGAGGTTTTAACAATCCTGTGAACTTGCTAAAAGCATTACACATCCTCTCCCCATCTCAAGCACTGACAATTTCCATTGTTATGTGTTGCTGCCATTTCCCAGATCTGAGCATTAATCTGGCTTTAGAGGGAGGAATTTAACATGAGGTGTAAATTTACGCATAGACAAATTTACAAGCAAAGAATTTTAGCAAAAGACTTCATTCTTTGATTGGTGCAGAGAATTTTTTGCAATAGCACTGTTAATAGTTCTTATTAACAGTGCTATTAATCTAATAGCATTGTAATTATAATTGCAAACTTTAATATACAAAACACAAAAGACTTCATTTCTTCACATAGTTTCTGCAAAATGGAAATTGTCTTCCTGGAAGAGGTATCTTTCTTTACAATTTGCCCATACTAGTTAATTGCACAGCAACAATAAAAAAAAACTTACAATTTACATTTATATAGTTGCACTTTCTCAGTTCAAAACAGAGAAGCCTCAAACCATTACAAATTATACAAATATCAACTCTCATCCTTTTTCTCTACTTTATGTTCATCTTGCTGCCACTGCATATTTAATTCTTCCTGTTCCTTTCTTTTTTGGTTCTTTTCAAATGCTTCAGGAATATGTTGCTGCATGCAAACATAACTTGAAGGCTTATCTGAGCATAATGAATCAGGAGTAGAAATCTGTAGTATTTCTGGAACCATGTAGCCCTTTAGCCATCCAACCAAAGGTGTTGAACCTGGAGTATAATGAGTTTGCTTATGATAGAAGAGAAGTCCATCCAACTGCAATGGAAATGAATGAATTTACATGAAACACATAGAATGTTAAAAATTGCTAACTTTCTTCTTTAGCTAGTATTCCATACATTTTCTTTAGATAGTAAATATAAACAAATATATGATATTAGAGATGTTAAGGCTCAAGTTCCACACCTGAAATTATTGAGCCTGGCCCATTCAAGTCTGAACCATTTCAATAATTATTAAACCAGAATCTCATTAGAGAAAAAAATAATCCCCAACACATTGTAAAATGCTTACACCCATCAACTGATTTCCATAGCAGATAAGTTCAAGAAAACTACCATGTAACTTGAAACCAACAACTTATGGAAAAAAGGGAGTTAGGCTCCAAAACAATCTTTGTTATTAATTAAATATGCATTGAAAGTTTTATTTGTACATACTTATTTCCAATTTCAGTTCAGCAGTAATAATAATGTAACATTATTTTGTATTTGTACTAATTAAAATAGGTTTACATTAATTTCTCATGCATTACTTTTCTTTTTGGTCATAAAAAATACTTATTGTTTATGCAGACACACACTAATGAATTTGAAGATGAAATTTGAAAGACGGATGTTTACGAATGGAATATTAATTAGAAATTAAGTATTAATACATATACTAAAAAATATATTTTACAAAGTACTGTGATAGTTTATGAAACAGAGTACTTAAAAATTACCTATATTTAGCTGAAATAATAGTCTACAAAGTAAAACTTTGTAGCTGATAAAAATATGAGATAAAACATGGTTTTTACTAGCCTGAAATAATTCTTCCTGAAAAGGTGGCAAGAGGAAAAATGGAATATGACAAAATAATCCATTTTTCTTGTTATTGCAATATGCTTTTATTGTTAATATGCAATATGTATTTTTTTTTGCTTATTATTATTATGTGATACTTTCCAATGATGCCAATTTTGTTCCTCTAATTGTTTTTCATAAACATTTTGTGTAAATTTTTTTTTTCTTTTTCCCACATTCACATTTTATTATTTCATTTAGAGTTGGTTCCAATCTCACTTACCTATGAACTTAGAATGAAGTAAATTTTGTGAGTTTCTAGGAGAATGTATTATTTTTAAGAAATCGTTTAGCTTAAATGTTGAATTCAGAGGTCAATATTACTGCAAGTCAATGAGATTTTTACTTTAAATGTTTATCTCTCAGGTATTGAAGTTCATATAACAACTGTCAATTTCATAGGATAAAAGTCACAAAGAACCTCACAATTGTGAAACCATGATATTAACCATCTTCATAATCTTACTTAGACAAGTGTAAAAACACCATCACTTTAGCCTAAGTGGTAGAGCAACTGGTGCATAACCAGGTGGTCCTGAGGTTGAATCCAGGAAGAGGATAATTTTTTTTTCACAATTGTCCACTTCTGATTAATATCACGACTTCACAATTGTGAGTTTATTTTCTGTGATATATAGCATCTGCTGTAGTCATAGTGTCTGGTTATGAGTTACATCTGGTAAGTGTTGCTTGTTACATAAAAAATTACCAAGTTCTCCATCAGCTTAAAAAGCACATGATAACTATATGAATATCTGGAGAGGAAGCCTACTCTGTGTGGACGAGCGTCATCATCTTGTAAGATGAATCTTTCACCTATTGCACCAGCATAACGATATACATAAGGGTCCAGGATGTCATCTCTATACCTTTGAGCATTGAGGTTCCCATTCATCAACACATAGAAGTCTGTGCGTGCACCTAAGGAAATGCCACACCAAATACACACTACCTCCACCGTAACTATCTCTTTGATGGATGTTACTGGGATGATAGTGGGTACCTTGTTCTCTCCATATCAAACAATGTCCAGAATCACTCTGCAAGCAATATCTGGACTCATCTGTGATGAGTACAGACTTTTATTGCTCTTCTGTCCAGTTAACATGCATGCGTTCCCAATTCAATCATTCTCTCCTGTGACATGAGGGGTATACAAATTACTGGCCTTCTAGTGTACAGACCTCCCTCATGAAGTCTTCTACACAGAGTAGAAGCTGATACATCTCTCCCAGCGGCTACTGCAAGAGAGAATAGTAGCTAAGAGGGAGATGTCCTGCTCCTTCGTGCTGTTAATTGCAGACATTGGTCTTGTACAGCAGTCATAACTCCAGCCCTTCCTTAGTAAACCTCTGAGACGTGGAATCTGTGCTAAGAAATTAATTCCACAGTCTATGAACCACAGAAGGACTCACATTCAGCCATCATGCCATGTCTGACTGACTTTGGCCTGCTTCGAGCTGGCCAATAGCTCTCCACCATGGTTCATTTGGCAAATGATGTCTTGAGGTCATTCCTCCAAAATGGCTATTTCGAATTTCTTTACTCACATTTACAACACAAAATAAAAATCCACTCCAAAACACCCAATTTTATGCCACTATTCGATTATGCAAATCGATGCAACCTAGACTACATGCATACGATATGCTGACTCGATATTACTTTACTGGTTACATGAACAAGTTTGGTGAGGATTGCACAATTTGTTGGCGAATTATCGCGATTTTTCTCATTTTTCTTTAATTTATGGAAACCAGCACATATTAAAAAGTTTTTAAATTTGAATTCTTAATAGAAATCAATACAATTAAAAAAATATATATGTTTTGATACTGCAACGGGGATATTTTGGTTCATGTCAAATGGGAGAAAGCTTTTAAAATGCACAAATGTTTAGAAGTCATGAAGTTTTAAACTATCAAAAAGCAGAGATCTCTTAGTATTTTTCTCAAAAAGACTGTTTAAATTAGCTTGAAAATGTGCTGTATTGCAATTATCTCAGTAACATATTAAACTATCAATTTAGATTGATTGATTTTAGCAATTACAAAAAGATGAAAAGAACATTGGTTTAAAGGCAACTACCCAAATTAGAGTTAAACATAATGTTCGCTGTAATAAGCAAGCAGAAAAATTGTCATCTATTGTAAAACATATTAAGTTTTCAAATTTAATAGAAATAATATATATTCCATAACTTAATTTTATAATGTTTTAATATTTCTCCACTCTTACTTGACATGGGAACGGTAGACTTGACCAAAGAGCTTCATGTAAAGATTTCTTGTCACAAGTATAGTATGGAAGTGGAATAAATTTATACTGAAAAAATAAAAAAATTAGAACACTGATTTCATAAAATAGGCAATTCATCTTTGAACATTAAATTGTAGACCTGAAATTTTCAGAACATAAACTTTTGGACAATTATAACAACCAAACAAGCTTTTTTTATATTAAAATAAAAAAATAAATAAATACCCCCTCAAGCAGCTGCTTGCCACAGAGTTCTGACAGGAGCCTGTCAGTTTATATGCCAGAATAGAAGGTCTGTGAGGATGGCAGAACCTCAGCAGAAAAACAACACAAACGTCCATGCCTTATCCGGAGTTCAAATTTATATCTCAAGTATATTATTTATTTGCAGAGATGACTATTTTTAAGACAGGTACAGAGGCAGTTAATAAGCTGAAGCATGTGAGTTACATTTCACCTAATCCATCTAAGGTTAATTAAAATAATTTCATTATTTTTTTAATATACTATGCAATATTTTAACTTTAGTTCATGAAAAGCAAAGAAACAAAAATTTGCTTAAAAAAAACTTCCAGATTAAATTTACAATAGTGACCAAAATTGTGGAACTTTCAATGACACCTTTTTTTTACATTTTATGCTGGCTACTTCATTGGCATAATTTGAATTAATATCAATTACACATTTGGAAGGAAATTTATAGTGATTTTAATGGTAAAATTATATTATTTTATTATTCTAATATTTTCTGAAATTTGAGAAAAAATACTGAATACAATTTTACCCAAGTAACATACACGAAGAATCCAAAAATTCAAATTCTGAACAATCAGAACTACATTGGTCAATAGTTTTGCAGATGGTCATGCTGCACTTGATCATTACCTAAATGCTGGAATCCCAGGAGGCACATAAAAAGATCCATAACATTAAATGTCCATTGTATGATATAGTACAGTAGTCAAATTTTTGTGAAGCATATTATTTTTCAATACAGTAATTCCAAAAACTGAATTTACCCAAAATCTGGAATGTCAATAGATAAGTATATCGGGTTTACTGTGAAAATTATCTACAGAAGATAAGAAAAAAATTCAGCATTCAAGAGAAATTTGTGTGTGTACAAATTCAAGAAGCAGTTATTAAAGAAAAGTCCAAGTATATGCAATAAATGACACTGAAGGACATTGTCAAGAAAATGGCAGCCAAGAATGAAAATTCTGCTGACACTAGATTCCTAGCAAGAAATTTAATTTTTTAAGACTAGCATGAAGAGACTACAGTTTAACCCTTCCAGTGCCCAGCCTGAAAAATGGGTTTGTAACCATGGATCAAGCTATTTTTTCATTGTGATGAACCTGAATTCGAGTTACGAATAAGGATGGGTGTTTGTGTTGTTTTACTGCTCAGTACCCGCCATCCTCACAGACCTACTATGATGTATAAACTGACAGGTTCCTGTAACAGGTGCCTCTGTGACAAGCAGCTGCTAGAGGGAATAGTTATTTTTTTATTTATTAAATAACTAATGAAAGGAATTAAGGCATGTTATATACAAATTAATCAGCATTTAATTCTGAATTTCAGGAAAATAAAATATTTAACAAAAATTAGGACATATGCTTAATTTAAATAGGGCCTTTTTCAGAGTCATGTCATAAAAAAGGCAAAATTTAAAGACCTCCTTGTATAAAAAAAAATTAAAATAACTGAATTCATTGTTATTTCAATTATGTTGTTGTTGAGCAATAAAATAACTCAGTTGTTGAACAATAAAATTTTAAAGTTTATCCTTCAAACTATTTGTGAATTAAAAATTGCTCAGAGGCCAACAAATCAATATTATTTTCAGCCCAACTCCAAATCTGAAGAAAAGTATAAAAAGGGAGAGAGAAATTTAGCCTCCTTCAAAAATCGAGCATATCCAGATTTAGCCTACATATGAAAAATAATTTAATTATTTATTATATTGGAAAAAGTATACATTCTCTACAGGAGAGGTTTACAGAACATCAGACAGATGTCAGCCAAAACAAATCAGTGACTTTCACTGCCAAGCAGGTAATTGAACATGAAGCTACCACAGACAGAAGCATGCCATACTGCTAGCACATGCATCAACTTATTACAGAACCATCATCCACAAGGCTATTGAGATAATGACCTTGTCTGTTCCCACCTGCAACCGAGACACTGGAATCATCCTTTAGTGACATGTGGAAAGAAGTTCTAAACAACCCTAACATCATCACACAGTGTCATATTGCTGAAGACAGAGTGCTATCCTTGCTCCAGAAAGCTTCCGAGTTTGCTCCTAAAAACTTTTTAATACACAAATGGTTTGATGGATAAACTTTAAAATTTTATTTCTCAAATGACAGAGAACTTTCAGTTATTTTAATAAAAAAAAATCTAGTAATACATAAAAAATTTATTAAAAAACAAACTAACTAACAGACAAAAATAATAATTCTTATGAATAAAAAAAGACTATTTCTGAATAAGAAGAAAATAAATTTTGAAACAAGAAAATTACTATTTTTTTAATATGATTTCTTGGCACTATACTTTGAGAAATTCAAGGCTTTTCAACCTATTTGTTGAATCAAATAAACAAGTCAACTTTATAATTCAGACAGTCATTGATTTGTTTTGGCTGACATCTGTCTGATGTTCTGTGAACCTCTCCTGTAGAGAATGTATACTTTTTCCAATATAATAACTAATTAAATTATCTGTCAAATGCAGAGTAAATCTGGATATGCTTGATTTTTGAAGGAGGCTAAATTTGTCTCTGTCCCTTTTTATAATTTTCTTCAGATTTGGAGCTGGGCTGAAAATAATACTGATTTGTTGGCCTCTGAGTAATTTTTTAAACAAATAACCAATTAACAGAATTAGTTAATAAAGTAATTACAATCACAGCTCTATAACTTAAATATTTAATAATACACGTTTGTTAGCTGTGTGTACAATTAAATAATTAGTCTTGAGATCGACTAGTATCGCTCATTAATGTATATAAATTACTTTATAGTGCAATTTTTGCATGACAGAAATTTTTAAATTTTTTTAACACAATTAGGTCATGTCATATACCAAATTAAACAAAATTTAATTCCAAATTTTATAAAAATAAAAAATTTAACAGATTTATAAAGATTAATTTTAATAAGACTTTTTCAGTGATATAGTGGAAAAAATAGATCTTACTATGCAATTAACTAAGGTTTAATTTTGGAACATCTGATGAATAAAAATAGTTAAATTATATATTAATTGAAAGGAATTTTGTTCTTGAATAATATAATATTACCTGAAACATAATTTCCATTTTATAACTCTTTTTAGTATATTTTAAAACATGGGCTAGTGCTACAAAAGTAACTCAGACTGCCATCACATCATAGAATTTTCCATACTGTTTATGAAATGAATTGGGTTGGGTTGTTTTACCTCTGAGCAGCACTTTTTTGCACACCTTGGGCTAAATGGCCAGGTCACATGGACCCCGAAGGCTCAGAGAAGGTTGGGGGAGGGGACCCACTGGAACAGCTGTTGGGACACAGATGGTAGCCTCCTATCAAGGCCATCCAGCGTGTTCTTTAACGTGCACAGGGTATGGCTCTCCCACACACGGGCCATGGCTTAACGTCCCATCCGACAGACGGCTGCCTTTCCAAGCCCATCGGTGTCCCCTACTGACCGTGGGCGGGGCGGGGAATTTTGCGGAGATAAATCTCAACGCTGACCCAGCTGGGACTTGAACTTGGGAACTACAGATTACGAGCCTGGCATGCTACCGACTGAGCCCCCCCCTGCCCCCTTATGAAATGGAGGAATACTTTCTTTGATGTTTTTTTACTGAACATTATGCATTTTTTTTCTTTTGGCATTGAATTTTGGGGATCTTGACAAAATACGAAAAGTTAGTAAACCCAGGCAAAAATAATATCAATATTCTCAGAATGGCATGACCATGATATTAGAGTGGGGATGTAAACTCTTTTATTAAATTGACTCAATATAAATTTAATTAATAACAGCTGGTACCTCAGAAATCTGAGTGCCTGAAATAAGAATTTTCCAGTTTGGGGGTGGGGAGGGGGGAGGTTTGTACACAGTCCTTGAAAAAATTAAGTTGTTGTCTCCCAGCCATAAGAGGCCTGATTCCTGTACTAAGGAAATCCTTTTTACTTCCATATCCAAGACATTATTCATTCACCAGAACTGAGAACAGATAAAAATTTTTATGGAAAAACAAAGAAATAAGTTTAAAAAATAAAGAAATAACTTAAAGCAATGTTAATTAAATATCCAGAAAAAGTGGTACAACATCCTTGTCACAAAAAAATGTGAAGATGTATCATAACTATCTCCAAATGATCAATTCTGATTTATAAATCTATGCAAAGAAAAATGAAGGTTTAATAAAAAAAAAATATAAATGCTAACCAAGAAAACGAATCTTCCTCCAACATTTATGACAAGACATCTGGTACTGGGTGACCACAAGCACATCATCATCATCCTCAAGTAGCCATAGGCTACGGAGGTCCAACCAGACTGTGCAGTTTACTTCTCCAAGCATATCTGTCCTGAGCTACATCTGCTGCATC
Organism: Ryuthela nishihirai; assembly: GCA_038380435.1. Classification (NCBI taxonomy): domain Eukaryota; kingdom Metazoa; phylum Arthropoda; class Arachnida; order Araneae; family Heptathelidae; genus Ryuthela; species Ryuthela nishihirai. The sequence goes on along the minus strand of JAWZYU010000011.1, from coordinate 37,128,231 downwards.
CGGCCACTGCACACCAATTCTAACAAGGTCCTATTTGACATTGTCTGCCCACCACATCCTAGGTCTCCCCCTCCTTCTGAGGCATCTAGGCACACTGTTCATAACCCTATTCGCCAATCTATAATTATCCATACGGGCAACATGGCCAAACCAGCAGAGTCTCTCTCTGCACAATATGCTGCTTAAAGGAGGTTGCAAACTCCTTTGCCTAACCCTCATCATTAGTTACAAAGACCACCTAATACCCAAGATACTACGTAAGCATCTAGAATCAAAAGCATCTAGTTTCCTGTTATCTTGTTTACACAGCGTCCAAGTTTCACTACCATAACTAACCCTAGAAAGAACCAAACTATTATACAGTCTAATTTTAGTCTTTAGGTGTATATGCCTATTTCTCCACAATCTCCATAGATTCGTAAAAGTCCCGGCAGCAATCCCTATTCGTCTGTTAATCTCATGCCGCACATCACCAGTATCAGTTATATAGCTCCCTAGGTAATTAAACTGTGACACCTGCTGAAGACTGCAACCATTCAGATTAACTGAATCACAGCCTGCCTGACCAATTTTCATCACTTTAGTTTTCTCTCTGTTTATAACCAAACCTACTCTACTACCAGTCTCATCAACAGCTCGAATGAAAGAGTTCATCTCATCAACATCCTTTGCCAAAAGGGCTAAATCATCAGCATAACCTAAATCAGAAATTTTTGTATCTCCAGTCCATTTAAGGCCAAAATCTTTCCCTTGAAGTGAATTTCGCATAACATAATCAATAACCAAACCAAAGAGAAAAGGAGATAAAATGCACCCTTGTCGAACACCAGAAGTAATGCTAAACCAACTGCTACAAGACTTACCAACTCTCACACATAACTCAGTGTTATTATAGAGAGCTTTCATTATGTTAACTAACTTGTCTGGTATACCATATGATCTCACAATCAACCACAAATTATGACGATCAACAGAGTCGAAAGCCTTTTTGAAATCAACAAAGCTAGCAACCAGAGGTTTCTGAAACTCTAAACATTTCACAAGAATCTGCCTAAGTGAAAATATCTGATCCACACATCCCCTACCACTTCTGGATCCACATTGCTCATCACACAATTGACTGTCAACCAGATTCTTAATTCTATTAAGCACAATCATGGAAAGAACTTTACCAGGAACAGAGAGTAGGCTGATACCCCTATAGTTATCACAAGAACTGCGATCACCTTTTTTGAAAATAGGGATAATAATAGCTCTGATAAAATCTTTAGAAACCATGCCTTTATCATAAAAGTTATTCAAAATTTCAGTCATCCAAGTGGTAACTGAAACATTCCCAGCTCTGAGCATTTCTGTAGTAATTTCATCTACCCCTCGGGATTTATGAAGTTTAAGTTTAGAAATAGCCAAAATAACTTCAGATTGTGTTACAGAGCCAACATTAAAACCCTCAATACATTTATCATCATTACAATGGGAGTAGAACTAACCACATTGTTTAGAACATCACTGAAATGCTCAGCCCACCTAGCCATGACAGAATCCTCCCCTTCTATAACCTTACCTTGTTTATCCTTCAATCCTTGTATGCCTGTCCGTTTACTATCACATAAAACATTAACTCTCTGGTACAGCTCTCGGCTGTTGTGCTGCCTAACTGCTTCCCCAGCTTTGTCAGCCAAGCCATCAAGCCAAAGATTCTTATCAGTAGCTAACTGATCCTTTACACGTTTATTAAGCTCTCTGTACTCCTTTCTATTAGGACTAGTAGGGTACTGATTAAGGACATTCCTACAGTTCCTTCTTTCTGAAATAAGCTCAAGTGCCTTATCACTTAAATAATTCTGCCTCCTCTGCTCCTTTTTTCCTAAAAGAGTATTTTTTAAGTTTAAGTTGCAAGACACTTTTACACAAGGTAATGGTCAGATCCAATTTCAGCTCCCCTGTATGCCCTGATATTCCTAACAGAACTAGCCCATTTGCTGTTAATTAATATAAAATCAATCACATTCTTATGCAGCCCATCAGGTGAAACCCATGTATATTTATGTATGTTGTGGTGTTTGTAATAAGTGTTAGTTATTCTGAAACCATTGAGTTTACTTACCTGTAGGAGATGTTGCCCATTGCCATTGCAGCTACCAATACCAAAAGGGCCTATCACCCCTCCCCAATGGTCAGAGTCAGTACCAACTTTGCCATTGAAGTCACCAAGAACAAGGGTAATATCTCCTTTCTTGACAGAATTCAAAATATCCTGAAGTTGTCCGTAAAACCCATTCCTCTCATCCTCATCGGCATCCTCAGTGGGGGCATAACAGCAGATAACATTCAAGTCTTTAATGTTTGTGTGAAATTTTGCTGTAAGAAACCTTTCATTAATGCACTCATATCCTAGAAGAGCATCACTAGCATGTCTGCTGAGCAGCAGACCCATGCCTTGGTGATGCTTTCCATCCTCCCTCCCTGTAAAGAGAAATGTAAAGTTATTTTTAAGTATCTCATCTTTATCTGTCCATCTGGTCTCTTGCAAGCCTAGAATATCTAGGTTATACCGCTGGAATTCTTGCGTAAGGACATCAAGAGAATAATCTCTTATAACGTCCTCATGTTCCATGTTCCTGCAGAGAGAAAATGATTAGTAGGATTTTTAAAGAAACTAGGTTTATTGAGATAGGTAGGGCAAACAGTATCAAACAGTACCCTAATCTCAGGCATGGGGCAAAGACCTGTTCCTCCTCCGCTAAAGGCTGAAGTCACCGATGCTGGTAGGAACTTCAGGCACCACCTTTTCAAGTGGACTTTTTCAAGAGCCATATGGCCTGCCTGAGACACATTACTCTAGTTTAGGCTTGACGATGCCCAACTAGCTAAGTAAGGTTCAGGTACCTGCGATGGCCTCTGATTAAAATTATCCACCAGCTGATATAAGTTATCCTATGCCTCTGTTCACCTAGGGCTGGCAGCCCAGAAGCAAACAGAAAACACAGTGGCAGATTCTCTCTCAACAGAGACTCACCAGTGCAGCAAGTCCAGGATCCATAATCAAGCTCAAATCCATAAACAAGAGCCAGCATTGAGATTTATCTCCTCCCTGCCCTCGTCTTTGGTCAGTAGGGGGCACCAATGAGGTTGGAAAGGCTGTTGTCCATCAGATGCGACATTAAGCTGTGGCCCCATGGATGGGACCCTGTTGGTATGGTTCTCCCATACCAACGGGGTATTTGCTGATGGTTGGGTTTGATGGCTGGGTTTGATTCCATCTGCTGATAGCTGGTTTTGATTCCATCTGTCTCCTAACAGCTGTCCAGTGGGTCCCCTCTCTCTAACTTCTCTGAGCCTTTGTGACCTGGCCATTTAGTACATTATGTGCAAAAAAGTGATGTAACCCAGAATAACCAGTTATAGAAGTAATATGATCCAACACAACAATGGGCACTGTGAGCAACATACAGCTGCATCTTCTCTGCTTGATTCCAGAAGTAAACATTAGTAGTTTAGTTTCACTTTGAAGAAATGAAAAATTATGCACTGAATGTTATGAGATTAAGGACAAAAATAATTCTAGAAATATTGAAATATGCTAAAGCAGAAAAAAGAGAAGTAAAATGGGGAAAAAAATAAACTTACATATTTTGTAATTGGTTACAAAATCCTCCAATTCAAAAAAGTTTTTAGTTAATTTTAGGCAGAATTTCAAAACTTTAAGAAAGACTGTTGACATTAGTTCAAATTAAACTTGTTAGTTTAAATCAGGAGTTGCTTCAAAAAGAGAAACAAAGAGAAATGGTGAATATTGCATCTATGGAATGGTAATCAGAGAGCTGGAAGAAATTATTTATATTGCATCATAATAAAATGTGCATGAAATGGAAAAGTATGATTTTTGAAGTTGGAATTATCTACTTTCATAAGATATGGGTAAAAATAAAATTTAAACAGGAATTTCTCTTTTTAAAAATTGAAGTTGCAATTGTTATACTTGCAATGCTGACCAGTGCCCAAGTTGCTGATGAGTGGAAATTTAGCATGTACTACAGTGCTGATGGCTCTGCAAGATTTAGCTATTTTCCTACTTTAACACCCTGTATCAGTGCAAATTCAAACCAACAAAAGTTTCCAAAAGTGAGAATTGTAATATTGTATTAGTATTCATCCAAATAAAGGAATTTTTTGTTTACTGCTTAAAAGAAGTCATCCACATGTCCTCAGATAAGATGTAATAGAAATTTGTTCAACAAAATGCTTTTTTTTTTGCTATTAACATTCATTTTAAGGCAGTTCTTATTAAAATTCAAATCCTGAATCAAAAATTAATTATTGCAAATTCTGTGTTCATCATTAAAAAGGAAATTTTCCTAACTTGCTGCTTCAGGTCACCTAAAATGCTTGTGAAATGTTTTGCCTGCAATTTTTTTTCCATCATGCTGTTATTGCTATTTAGTAGTTTTTTTGTGTTTGACATGTGCATCCCATGATATCATGTCATCATCTGTGGGATGTTCCTTTAGAATGCACCAAGTCTTTTTAGGCAGATGCAACAATGTATGAATGGTATGAACTACCTGACACTGTTGCATATCAAGCACATCCTTCAATGTTAATGCTGGTTCCCAGTGGTGATGGCATCTTTCAACAACACAATGTCATTGGGCTCATATTGTACAGGACTGGTTTGTGAAATATTTCATGATTCATCAAAGATTTGTGGGATGATGCAGAATAGGTAATCCTAGGAATATTGATATATCAGTGGTGAGTGTTATATGGAACTGTAGGGTGCTTTAAAATTTGCTAGTGTAAGCAATCAGAAAAATGCATTCAACAGGCAGCTACAAAGATACCTTACTTCAAACAATTTCTATGCATAATCGAACACTACAAGAAACTAAATGATGGTTGTCATGGTTATGATTAGCCAATGGGTACACTCACATGGCTTCGAAACAGTGGTGTCAATTTACAGTAAAAATATTCTGTTGTTTTGTATCTGCCCTTTGTTTAATGATACATATAAAGTCAATGATTGTTACAATACAGACTATGCAAACTTTTAAAGACAATTATGTTTGATATAACAGCTATTATATGATGTTTTAACTTTTGAGGCAAATTCTTATGATGGCAATGTTGCTGTTAAATGTTTCAGCTTTCAGGTTTCTTTAAATGAATGTTTTTTAAAAATCAAGATCTGGAAATTTGTTTCATATACTTTATTTATTTCTAATGACATTTCCTCATAGAAAGTGCTATCTAAAGTTATGGAACATAAAATGTGGCTTCCCACAGAGGTGACCTTTAGGTTCTTGGAGCACTGCACAAGAAAGTCATTGCGGTCCTTAGAGATTTGAATTTGATGACCCATAAGCAACTTAGCAATTCAAACATTTCTAATCTAAATTTCACTTTACCCTGATGCATTTATTTAGTCACAAATGAAATAAAATAATATGTTTTTGCCATTTAATGGGTTTTTCTCAACTTAATATAATAATTACACAAGAGAATCACTTATAGCAATACGCATTGCACTCCACTAAGGCCACCATTGCTTTTCATTCACATAATAGTAAATGTTCCCTAATTTGTCTATATGCACTTGCACAAATTTGGTATATTTTCAGAAAACAAGTTTTGAAAACATGAAATTGAAAACTCCATTGTATAAGCAATTACAATGTAACAGAAGTTGTACACAGTCATATCAGAATAATATGACCACCTACCATAGTATATGTATGGTAGGTGGTCATATTATTCTGATACAACTGTGTATATTATAGCACATATAGTGGCTATTGTGGCTAAATACATCTTTTCTATCTTACAGGATTTGCAGATGCTATTTCTTGTACTTCTGGAACTTCTTTAATCTTAGAATGCATCCAATAAAACCTGAATTCTGTCTGTAAAAGAGTATAAATATAATAATTTAACAACAAAATATCGCATAAAAAAGAATTGGTTCTATGATAAAAGAAAGAGACAATTTCATTAGATACTAGAGTAATGACATATCATATTGGATCCAATCAATGGGCTGTTGTTTCAAGAAAAAATAAAGTAAAAATTGGGTGGAGGTGTAAAAAAACAGTAAATATGGAACACTGAATGACAGTAAATTTGGAAAAGTGAATGACATGTATACTATGGAAGAAAAGAGTGCAACACCTAGAAAGGCAATGCAGTCCATGAGGAGCATCTGTGGAGATATGGAAATGATAACTGCTGCATGGGATCATATAAACCAATCAGTAACGACACCATAGAGGTGACCTGAGAACATATGAGGTCTACCAGCATGCAGAAATGTACAGATCGCACAACAAGTAAAATACCAGTTTAATACTGCTCATTATGTCCCTGCAATGTCCCATCAACTGCAAAACGATAATTATGAATTTAAAATCTGAATTAAGGTTTAGTAAGAATTTGGATCTTAAGAGAAATTGCAGATTTTCTTTTACTTTTGTAAATAAGTATACCATGTTTGGTATTCATTGATTCATCACGCTGCAGAGCTGCCAATCTTGCATGATGGAAATTACGATTTGGAAGAATGAAAAATAAAAGGAAATCGGAGCACAGCAGTTCTGCAATTTAAGGGGCTCAGGCACTATTTTTTTAATACAATAATGTGTTACATCTTGATGGAATGCTCAACTTCCGGACTCATATCAATGACTGATAGCTATGAAAGTTTTTTATTTTTCTGGAATTATACAAAGGTTTCTTAAAATTATTTCCACATACACACACACACAAAAAAAAAACACTCCATTAAATATACGATTTAATCTAGTGAAAAATGCATTTCAATATCACACCAGAAAGAATATTCAACTTCTTGGAAAGTTCTATGAATAATAACCTAAATAATTGCATTACTAGCAGTGAAGAGCCATATATGGATAATATGCTGAATTAAAAATATAATGATAAAAATTATTCCTAAGCCTAAAATTTTGTTTCTGCAAATAAAAGAAAACCAACAGATGTAATAGTAACTAAAGTATATTTTCTTAACTGAAAATATCATTATATGATGAATGTCGGTCAGTACCATCTGAGGCTACTTGTTTTGACAGCCTATTATCACTAACAAACAAGCTTTCATTCCACAATTTAAAAAAAATTTGCAAAAAACAATAATCTCATCAGAGATGGCTTGTGGCACCATCTAGTGATTGAGTATCGTAAACTCCAAGTGTACCTAAATATTGATTATTAGTTACTAGTTATTAGTGATTAAAATATATTTACATAATATAAAAAATAAGTCTATGCCCCTTGTGAGCCTTAATCGGTTACAGGTGAAAACAAATTAGCCTTCCCATTCAAACTATCTGAGTTTAGCAATGATTGTTTTATGGTAACTCATTACTGACTATGAATTAAATTTCCTATCTAATTAAGATAGGAAATATAAGACAAAAAGCTTAAATCAGTTACATTTTTGGCATGCATACTCCTTCATATTAATGAAATTTAACTAAATCACTAATAATCAACAATTTGTAGTAGGCATCATCCAATGATTACCAATAGATATATTGCAAAAGTTAACATTTACAATACAGAAAAAATAGAAACAATTATTGTGCCTCTTTCTCTAATGTTTTTTTTTAGCAGTGCTTGGATTGTCGGCAGTAGCAAGCTTTATATGCAGCATGGAAAATGGTTCTCACTGCAGCTAACTGAACTGCATCCGTATGTTTTACCCAGAAAATCCCATGAAACAAGCAGAAGAAGAGTTTTTGATATTAAATAAAATTAATTTAATCACTAACAATTAATATTCAATACATAGGCATCGTCCCCTGATCAATAATAGATCAATTAATACATTTCAAAAGTTAGCATTACAATAACAACAAATGTTATTCTGACTTTTTTAGAAAGCACTTGGATCACTGACAGGGGCAGCTTATCATGTGGCAAGGGAATCATTGGCTTACCACAGCCAAGTCACTGCATCCGTACATTTTTGATATTAACAAAAGTTAACCTAATAGTTAATTATTAATAAGTAGCACTCAATATGTAAATATCATTAATTGATTAATAATTGACTAATAGCCTCTGAGTGGCATTTTCATGCAGCCCGGACATAAAACAGTCCAAATACCTCATGATAAGCTGCTGGATTATGATGTTATGGTAAAACAAAACTGACATCGGCAAACAAATGACAAGTGAAACGCAATAGGAAGATATTTGGGTTGTTTTACCTCTGAGCGGCACTTTTTTGCACACCATGGGCTAAATGGCCAGGTCACATGGACCCCGAAGGCTCAGAGAAGGTTGGGGGAGGGGATCCACTGGAACAGCTGTTGGGAGACAGATGGTAGCCTCCCGTCAAGGCCATCCAGCGTGTTCTTTAACGTGCACAGGGTATGGCTCTCCCGCACACGGGGCCACGGCTTAACATCCCATCCGACGGACGGCGGCCTTTCCAAGCCCATCGGTGTCCCCTACTGACCGTGGGCAGGGCGGGGAATAATAGGAAGATAAGTAACATAACAGTTGGAAACATAAAGTGCATAATTCATTATAATTAAAAGTGCCTGAACTCTAGTGAAAGAAAAGTTTTAATCCCTTATCAACCCAATAGACCAATCCAGATAACAATAGAAATGTATAAGACCCATTAAAGTTGCGATGTTACTCATGGTCCACAGATCAGGGAAGTTCTCTAATCTGTATTATTTACTTTACTCTGAATTTCCCAGTTCTAAGTAATCCAATTAGTGTTTAGTTGGCCAGAGCCAGGAGAATTTGGTATAGATTCAATAAACACCCATTTAGAAACAATCTGTGATCTTCAACTCTGTAAAAGAATTTAGGTGTGGACTTTGCCATGTGTTCTGTCCACAAATGGTCAGATGGAGTCATAGATTTCCTTTGAATGGTGTGCAGGTGAGCCCACAAACAAGAATAGATTAGGGAGTGTGTACAGTAAAAGAACTAAATTGGAAACAATTCTTCCTTTTCACTAACATTCTCCTCTTAAGGAAAAGGGCAAAAATACTGTACATTTTGCATGCAGATTTTCATTGCTGTGAAACTGAAAAAACCCTACAAATCGGATTTTAGACCAAAAATCGGAGAAAATCCAATAAAATCAGAGTAATTGGAAGCTCTGATGTTGTGTAGGGTGTCATAGTAAAGCACATCATAATTAAGGGAAGGATAAAGGCCTTACTAAAATAAAAATATCCTATCAGAGGGTTGAGAAATACCTCCCTGACAAGTTAGGGTCCCTTAAGTGTTGGGATGTAAATTACTTGGCAGACAATGGATAACAAACATTTATTCAGATTGCCATTATAAGAGATGTTGAAGTGTTGATCTTGCATTTTGATATGTCTCTGCAGAAGAATCGATGATATCAAAATGCAGGGGAATACCTACAGCAGTAGTTCTGGGGGTTCAAACCTCCTGTCAGAATTTGACATTTAAAAAAAATTATGTGAAATTTTGTTTTGAGCATGTGCAAATTTTGAGTACTATGCCCACTTCTGTGAAGCTCATTGTTGCCTGATAAGTTAAACTGCCTCCTTCCACTGTCTAAATGCAAACAATAACCCGCATTACCTGATCTAATTGCTTTATTATATAGCACATAAATACACATCTTTTCTAAACCTTAGGCATAAATTAAGGTTAAACACATGTTCCCAATTTTTTTGTATGGTCATATGCTCTGTTATCATAAAGAAACCAAATATAATGTTAATGCAACTTTTGAGGTGCAGTAAACTAGTCTACCATTACAAGACGTCTTTGATCTTTTCAGAATATATTTACTGTCAAGTATCAGTGTCAGCTTTTTATCAGCTGTAAAAAAAAAGAGTTCATCACATGACAAAGGTACCTTTAATTAAAATTATGCATTATGTTTGTTATAAGTAGTTTTTGTTATTAATTATGCATTATGTTTCACTAACTGATAGTGCTATCTATTGGCACTTATAGCAATCTGCCTACAATAAAACATTTAACCCTTTATGCATCAAATTATTAAAGCTTAATAACTGGCTGACAATTTTCTAGGAGGAAATAAATGTCTTGGGAAAGTAATTTTGAGCATTCACAAACATCAAATTAAATTCTTATGTTATAATATTTAGGAGTACCATCAATAATTTAGATCATTATTTATGCATCAAATTATTAAAGCTTAATAACTGGCTGACAATTTTCTAGGAGGAAATAAATGTCTTGGGAAAGTAATTTTGAGCATTCACAAACATCAAATTAAATTCTTATGTTATAATATTTAGGAGTACCATCAATAATTTAGATCATTATTTATGCATCAAATTATTAAAGCTTAATAACTGGCTGACAATTTTCTAGGAGGAAATAAATGTCTTGGGAAAGTAATTTTGAGCATTCACAAACATCAAATTAAATTCTTATGTTATAATATTTAGGAGTACCATCAATAATTTAGATCATTATTTCACATTCAACATATGAGATTTTTTCAAAAACATGAAAATACATTGATATTTTTGATTCAAAATATTTTATAAAATCGAATAATTTACCTTAATTTGCTTTTATGCCATAAGAATTATTTTGTGTGCTAAAATAATTCATTGAAAACTTCAAGTAATGAAATAAGAAAATGACCTACATGAAAATTTTTGCACACTTATATATTACTTACTTACTCTTATATAGTAAAGTATAATGCAAAATATAATGACATAATTTTTATGCATGGCAATACAAGTAAAAATAATTATTTTCATTTATACATGAAAACACTTTAGACAGTGCAATAAGAATGAAGCTTTGATTGTACTTTATTCATTGTACATCATTCACATTTTGCCTCCAGCATGCTCCTATATTCTGTCACCTGATGTTACTGGACACATACACACACTAAAAAACAACCCTTTCCTTCTCTTGTTTGCTGTAGTGTCTTTACTTTTTACTTATTGTGGTCATTCCTCTTTTGTTTAGAATAATTCTGCCTTTGTCCAAAAAGTGTGATACACTGCTTGAATGGGATAATTAAGGAAATTTCTCCATGAAACTCAAAATGAATAGTGAAAAAAACTTTGGCATGATTACCTTATAAGTATGTTAATAGTTTTGAGTACCATGTGATATTTTACATCAAAACAGTTGCAACATACCCTATTTCAAAGACAGCGTAATTTATAATTATTGAATATACCTTTATAATACTATAACATTGTAAAAATGTTGAGTGTGAAGTACCAAAACACTAATGGCTGACAACACTGCACCAGACACAATAAGACATTGTACCTTCTGGTAAACTGATCACTGCAGATATTGGTTGGTGATAACAGTAGGGGTAACAAGTAGGGATTTAGAACTACCATCAGGAAATAAGGGCACACAGAATATGAATCTTTAATAGATGGTACTTTTAGTATGGGACAAGGCACCCTTAGAGAAAACACTGTTACATGTATGAACAGTTTTTTGATTTCAAGAAATGGCACATTGTTGAATAGTATGAAGCTCAAATATCTTATAGAGAGGTAGTCTGTTGTAAAGGGCATGATCTCACAACAGACTATGCATATACATGGATAGTGCCAGGCAACGAAGTTTCCAGCTGCCTACATAAGACATCCAATGACAGACATCTACAGCACTTGTTACTGATATAGCAGTTTGTTGTTTACCATGATTAACAGAACAGTGGTGACAGGTAACAATACACCCAATGGTTCTCTAGATGGTAAACACTTTATTACTTCTTTGTGAGCCAATTGCCCTACATTGCAATTATCATTTACCACCATCTAATCAATGCACTTCCAACCATTTTGGTCGATTTCCATGGCAAGGCTTTTTGCTTCTGTATCCAAGATCTCATTCATTTTCAGGAAATGATAAAAGATCAGTTTTTGACTGGAAAACAAAGAAGTGATTAAAAAAAGCAACATATAACCTAATTCGATGTAACCAAAAAAAAATATGGCAAAAAGTTGTAAGCTGCCTATCACCATAGCCAGTAATGCATAATGGCTCTGAATGATTGATGACAACATATAAACATATTGGAATAAAATCAATAAATCGACTGAAATAAAATGAACAAGTTTTAAGCCAGCTATTGTTACAATCAGTGATGTAACATAACTCTGAAAGATCTACAGGGAATAAAAATCAATAAATCGATAGAAGAAAAAACAAATTGTAAGGCAGTCATTGTCATAACTAGCAATATAGCAAAGATTTCAACTCCCAAAGACTGATACATATAAATCTACAGAAATAAAACTGTAACAGATCTATCAAAATAAAAACGAAGTTTTAATTATAAAAGTACAAATAAAATACTAACTAATTTGAAAGGTTTTCCAACTTTGATGTTATATGCAGCTTACAATTGACACTTGCCACTAATTAGTGCCATCTGCATATTGTTGGGCCATGATGTATTTACCACCAATTTTTCACATGCAAGCTATTGTTAGTTGTGGTTTTGGTTTCAGTAGCCAGAGAACACAATTGAATGGTGGGACGAATGATAAAAATAATTCCAGTCATACTGAAATAGTTTTAAGGCAGGTAAGGGAGAAAAAAATTGAAGTGAGTTCTTAATAATTTCTTTCAAAATCTTCCTATTTTCAAATAGCAGTTTTTGATTAATTTTTCTGGAGAATTTTGAAACTTTAAGAAAAAATTTGTTTTGTAATAGTTCAAATAAAACTTGTGAGCTTAAATCAGGGGGTTGCTTCAGCATAGAGTAATGTTAACAAAATGATTGGCAATACTGCATATTGCTTCTACGAAATGGTAATCAGATGGCTTTAACATATTATTTATATTCCAACTTAATAAAATATGCTTCAAGCTTAATAAAATATGCTTCAAACAAAAAGAGAAAAAGAAAATATTACTTTTCAAGCTTAAATTATGCATTTTTATAAGATATGTGTATGAAAAATTTCAAATGGCAATTTCTAGTTTTTTAAAATCGAAGTTTTTCTGTTGTACTTAAAACAGATATAGATGTCTTGGACATCTCATTTCAGATTCTGTCCACATGTATAATCAACAGACCCTAGAAGGGTTAATACCTATCACTACATCTTTAGTGTACAGTATGCATTTCCTTGCGCTCTGTATGTACTTATAATTACTTTCTACTTTTATATAAGTTTCTTAAGAACATTTTTAAGCGTAATTTTTTAACCTTGAAGTGTTAATTATTAGACTTTAAGTGTGGCTCACAATGATCACTTCTCCTAATCCCCAATTTGTGTTAACCCATTTGTGTTGTATTTATATATTGATTCAAAACTGAAAAAGCCTGACAGAACATCTAGGTTATTTATACCCTTTGTGTTGGGCTGCCATGTTTCCTTTAAAAAAAATAATAATAAATTACATAAACTCAGTCCCTTGCCAACTATGAGTTAATCAAGAATATATCACATATGATGAGGACTGCAAATATAAATCACTCATTTTTAAAGGAAATGAAGTTTGTCATTTTCCAAATTTTACACCCTTAAATATTAAAAATTCAAACTAATGGATAGTTTGGAAATTGCAAATGGTAATATATCATTGGTATCTATCCAATCCAAAAAACATTTTTCATTTATCTCTAAAAAAAATGGGGGTAAAACTGGCTGCTCTCAATGCCCTTGGCCACCCAAATTTTGAATTTCTAACATTAATAGATCACTTACAGTAGTCATTCAAAGTTTTGCATTTTTCCAAATTTAGCACCCTGTAACTGTGGAAACTAAAACTATTGGAAGATTCAGAAAATATGAATCCTAATATCTCATTAGTACTTATCCAACACAAAATGAATTTTTCGTTCATCTTTAAAAATAAAAACATTTATTGTCAACAAATGACAAGTGGAAACAATAGCTTGTGTTTTTTTTAATTCTACTTTGGAAAATACTTATGGTCTCCACCAACAGAAGGCATGGTCAGAGTTAAAGTTGTTACACTTAGCTGCATTATCTCAGAGAAATGAAGTACAGCTATCCTTTCAGTTTCTGCTTAGTTGCCACTTTTAGGTCCTCTTATAGCTTAGAAAAACTCTTGCCATCTATGTTAAAATATGCTTTATGCTTTAAAGGTTACATATTTAGTACAACAAATTCTAAATTGTAAAGTTATTTTTTTTTACTATTTTGGGAAATTTTTGTCATTAATTGTTATATCACTATAATCTGTAAATATTATTTTAAATCCTAATATCTTACCTCTGTATCAAAAAGTGGATGAGAATTCCAGCACATCACATCAAGAATAAAATATGTTTTCAGTAACTCATTATAGATGCAATCCAACAAGCAGAATGCAGAGAACTGATTAGCTAAAATATATTATTAAGACTAATAAATAAATATTTTTAAAACACTGTTTCAGAATGCTTAAAACTTTATGAGAGAGACCCAAAGAGCACAAACTATTTTCGCTAACTTAGACAAAAAAAGTTGCATTTATTTACATATACTGGTCATAGTACTCCTACTTAAAAACAAGTAAAATATATAAAACCACCTAAAGTCAATTTTTCTTTTTCTAATCAAGTGTGCTTTAATTGATTGTTTATTTTAATGTTACATAAATAATCATATTAATTATAGGATCATAAAATTATGTACTGTGCAACATATTAGTGACAATGCATAATTACAAGTGTTTGAATATCCAATACAGTTTCATAATACTTGCAGTTCAAATCTATTTCATCCTCTACAGCCATCTTGGGTTGGATTATTTTATTTCTGAGTGGCACTTTTGTGCATACAATTAGCTAAATGGCCAGAACATAGGACTTCAAGGGCTTAGAGTTGGGTAGAGGAAAGGACTGAACTGTGAATGTTACAAGACAGATGAAAGCATCCCACAAAGGCTTTAATATGCTTTAAAGGCAATTAATGTGTAATGGGGCTATGCTTTAATCTATCTGATGGATGGCAGCCTTTCCAAGCCCATTGACACCACCTTAAAGATAAGGTTGAAAAAAAGGCCTATTTCATATAAATATGTAAGTACCACCAAATGTAGCCACTTTGATAATTCCATTTTAATCCTATTAAATGGAAATTCTAATAATGAAAAATTAAGAGAATGGTACGGGGAGAAGCAACAATTACAAATACTTGCATTTTGTAGCAAAGCACGTTGGGTTGTTGGGTTGTTTTACCTCTGAGCGGCACTTTTTTGCACACCATGGGCTAAATGGCCAGGTCACATGGACCCCCGAAGGCTCAGAGAAGGTTGGGGGAGGGGACCCACTGGAACAGCTGTTGGGAGACAGATGGCAGCCTCCCGTCAAGTGTGTTCTTTAACGTGCACAGGGTATGGCTCTCCTGCACACGGGGCCACGGCTTAACGTCCCATCTGACAGATGGCCTTTCCAAGCCCATCGGTGTCCCCTACTGATCGTGGGCAGGGCGGGGAATTGTGCGGAGATAAATCTCAATGCTGACCCAGCTGGGACTCGAACTAGCAAAGCACGTAATGATCAAAATGTTCAAATACAATTACTGAACAATATTAAAAAAATAAACAATAAATTTCCCATCAAGCAGCTGCTTACCACAAAGATCTGACAGGAACCTGAATTTAATACACCATAGCAGGTCTTTGAGGATGGCAGAACTCAGCAGAAAAACAACACAAACATCCATGCCTTACCCAGGTCCCTCTTTGACCAGTAGCCAAGCACACTAACCACTTGGCCACGGAATGACTTAAATATTTACATTCATAGAAATAATAATAATAATATTATTAAAATATTATATTTATACATACATTATTATATATATACACTGGTCCTCAAAATTAAAAAGATTAAAAAAGATAATGTCATATCTACAAAAATTGACAAAGGAATTACATGGAATGTGATGCAAATGCAATGCTGAAGAAAAGAACACACATTTAACTGACATGACCATAATCATGCAATATAGGATTTCTAAAAAGAATGTATGACTGTGGTTCCTACCCATTTCCTTTATAGCCAGCCTGACATTAATAGGTAGCAATTTGATTTCACCATGTCACAAAGACGATATATGGATGACTGCATACAATGGAGAGTAAGAAGTAGGATGGAAGCAGACCAGTCCCAGACCAAGGTCTAAACCCCCACCTTGACCTCAGTCAGAAAGGGGATACCAGTGGGCTTGGGAAGGCTGCTGTCCATTGAATAAGATGTAAAGCAGTGGACCCATATCCTATGTATGTTAAAGAACATGGTGGATGGCCTTGATGAGAGGCTTCCATATATTTCCTAACAGCTGTCCAATGGATCTCCTTCCCTATCCTTCTCTGAGCCCCTGTGACCTGGCATTTAGTGGGCTAAATGGCCAGGTTGCAAAAAATGTGTGCTCTAAAAAAACCACACCAAGGAATCCATGGCTTTATACATAGGAGGCTGCATTAACAAGATTATGCAAGAATACCAGTAGTTTGTGTGCTCTTCACCCCCTTCAACAGAAGAGCTCATTTGATGTGGTGAATACATCACCTTTGGAATGGAGGTCAGTAGGCAAATGTGCATTTCACAGATGAATCAAGATTCAGTGTGAAAACTGCTTATTAATGTGTGTTCATCTAGAGAGAACAAGGAAGGCTGTACATCAGATAAAGGGATCATTTTGGTGGGTGTGATGGTCTGGTATCACAATAACTGGTTGCATAGAGCTTCACATCTTTCAGGAAGATACTCTGATTGCTCTGTAATACAGAAGTGAGAATTTCAAAGGTGATCTAAGCCCTGATTTCATTTTTGAAATCAGGGCAGATGACAATGCCTGTGTTCATAGGGCTCATGCGATCAATGATTGCTTTAAAAGTAAAAATATTAATAGGATGGAGTGGCCAGCCACATCTTGTACTTCAATCTAACTGAGCATGTGTGAAATGCTCTAGGTTAGGGGTTCTCAACATGGGGTATGCAGTAAAATTTTTAGGGTTCGCCGTGAGAGCTCAAAAGTCGTTAGACCTAGTAACAAAGTAAAAATAACCATTGTTATACTATAACTATAGTTTTATCTATATATACAAGGAGTACACCAGTTACATACACATTTCCGGGGGGTACAGTCGCTCAAAAAAGTATCCAACACTATGGTTGATTACAGAATTCAGAAAAAATATCTGGCAATGATTATTTTAGAAATTAGTGATCTGACAACCTTCGTGTCACGTGTCACGAAGGTTGTCAGATTACTAATTTCTAAAAAAATCGTTGCCAGGTATTTTTTCTGAATTCCGTAATCAACCATAGTGTTCGGATATTTTTTTGAGCGACTGTACGTGAAGCATAAAAGGTTGAGAACCACTGCTCTAGGTGATCAAAGGTGATCTTAGATCAAATCCCTGATTTCATTTTTATAGATAATAATGCCTGTGTCCATAGGGCTCATGTGATCAATGAGTGCTTTAAAAGCGAAAATATTAATAGGATGGAGTGGCCAGCCACATCTTATACTTGAATCTAACTGATCATGTGTGAAATGCTCTGGAATTACTTAGATGTAGAGGTTGTTCACTTTTCATTTCATTTCCTACATACATATGCCCTTGACAAAATTACCATCCCAACTGTAGGACTGATTTCTGTGCCATGAAAAAACTTTTTGCTTTTGTATACAAAAACCTTGTTCTCATGGAACAATAAAAAAAATTAAAGATTTCGACTGGAAAATTTTTTAGAAATAGTTAAAAGGACTGAATAACCAAAAGTGATGCTAAGTAAAATATCCACAGCAACAAGTTATAAGACTTCCTTGTCATAAAAAACAATTGATGGATTGATAATGATCTATAAATCTGCACAAATAATATTTAAATACATCTATAAAAATAAAAACTGCACACGTATACAGCCGTCCACATGGTGCAACATGAAACAAGATTCATCGGACCAGACAACCTTCTTTCAATCATTCAAGGTTTAATTATAAAAGTGTAAATAAAATACTAATTAAAAGTACAATGGATAGAATCCTTTCCAAGCCCATCACTGACAGAAGGCAGGTTGAGGGTTTAGCAGAAATAAATCTCAATGGTGATGATATGTCACGAGAGAAATAAAATTATAGAGATATGTAATTTCAGTGAAAAAAATGCAAATGTAACTTATTATAGTTGATTAATATTTATTTTAACATTGAAATCTATTATTATTATTCATAAAAATAAAATTTGTTAACTAAATTATTGTAGCTAATTTCCTTTTGGGGAGTCTTAATTTCATAGCCTCTATGCTACTGCTAGCTATGCTAATTGGTAGCAGCTGTTGAGTTGTTTTACTTGAGTGGTACTTCTATGCACACAATGGGCTAAATGATAGGTCATAAAGATCCCAAGGGTTCAGTTTGGATAGGGGGAAGGGGACTTACTGGACATCTTTTAGGATGAGTTGTTAGATGTTGAGTTGTTTTACTTGAGTGGTATTTCTGTGAACAAAATGGGCTAAATGATAGGTCATAAAGACCCCAAGGGTTCAGTTTTGGATAGGGGAAGGGGACTTACT
The DNA here is from genome assembly GCA_038380435.1 of Ryuthela nishihirai. Classification (NCBI taxonomy): domain Eukaryota; kingdom Metazoa; phylum Arthropoda; class Arachnida; order Araneae; family Heptathelidae; genus Ryuthela; species Ryuthela nishihirai. The sequence continues at coordinate 37,109,702 of JAWZYU010000011.1, read as the reverse complement.
GGACATCTTTTAGGGTACAAATGGATGTTGGTTGTTTGGGGTTTTATGGTGCATGGGCGACTATGCCATGATGTGCTAGGCACAGATGGAAGCCTTACAACTAGCAAGTTCTTTGAAGTACACATGGGGATTAAAATATTTTTTGCACACATTGCTTTAAGTTCCATACAATGGATAGCATCCTTACCAAGCCTATCAGTGTCCATTACTGAACAAGGGAAGGTTGGGGTTTAGAACAAAATCTCAATGGTGGTGCAGTTGGAATGCAAACTAAGAAACTGCAAATTATGAGGCTGGTCAATCTCTGCCTCAGGTAGCAGCTGTAAAGTGCATATTATTTATATAAGGATAAGTTTTACATCGAAGAGCCAAAACATTATGGTCACCTGCATATGTTGGTCCTCCACGTACTGCCAAAACAGCTCTTACCAGGCGAGGCATGGATGCTACAAGATTTCTAAAGTTGTCTTGTGGTATATGGTACTAACACATTACCAGCAGATCCTTTAATTCTTGTAATCTATGTGGTTGAGCCCCACAAATTGGATATGCTGTTCCAACACAAACCTTGTTCCATTGCTTTGAGCTTGAAACCAATGCTTGATTGGATTGATATCTGAGGAATTTGGAGGCTAGGGCAATACCTGCAAGTCTTCCTCATGTTCCGTGAACCATTCTTGAATGATCCGGGCAGTGTGAAGAAATCCTGCTGAAAGAAGGCACTACTAAAGGGATATATACCGTTACACTTCCTCCACTGGCTTGTTTTCATCCCACAGTGCATCCTGGTGCCAACATTTCCCCAGGTAAATGATGCACATGTACCCGGCCGTCCACACGGTGCAACAGGAAATGAGATTCATCAGACCAGACGACCTTCTTCCAATCATTCAAGGTACAGTTCTGATGCTCGTGTGCCCATTGTAGGCACTTTTGATGGTGAACTGAAGTTAGCATGGGCACCTGGAGAGCAGCCTGCAGATATGCAGCCCCATTTTCAGCAGGTTCGATGTACTGTGTGTTGCGACACATTACTCCTGTCACCAGCATTCAAATTACGGGCGAGTTGTGCCACAGTACCCTTCTGTTGGCTCATACCATATGGGATAGCCTTCACTCATCTCTAGCATCAATGAGCCATGGTCGGTCCAAACTCTGCTGGTAGTTCATGATTTTTCCCTCCTCAGATCACTTTTTGAAGGTATTAACCACCCCAAAAGACTTGCCATCTCAGAAATGCTCTGACCCAGTTGTCTGGCCATTACAATTTGACCTTTGTCAAACTCACTTAAGTTCGCTGCCTTTCCCATCTGAAGAACAATAACAACACTGATTAACAGAGTTCAGTATCAGGTGTTATTTATACCATTTCATGACCTTCACACGCCATCGCTTACCTGCATTGGGTTGTTTTACCTCTGAGTGGCACTTTTTTTGCACACCATGGGCTAAATGGCCTGGTCACATGGACCCCGAAGGCTCAGAGAAAGTTGGGGGAGGAGACCCACTGGAACAGCTGTTGGGAGACAGATGGTAACCTTCCATCAAGGCCATCCAGGGTGTTCTTTAACGTGCACAGGGTATGGCTCTCTCGCACATGGGGCCACGGCTTAACGTCCCATCTGACAGACAGCAGCCTTTCCAAGCCCATTGGTGTCCCCTACTGACAGTGGGCAGAGTGGGAAATTTTGCGGAGATAAATCTCAAAGCTGACCCAGCTGGGGCTCGAAACTGGGAACTACAAATTATGAGCCTGGCACACTACCGCCTGAGCCACCCCCACCCCCGTTTACCTGCAGTTGCTTCGATTTACATAAAGACATGTTGGTCATAATGTTTTGGCTCTTCAGTGTATAAATGGACAAATTGGAAATGACACATAAATCATTTATAGATCTGTTCAAATTTGCTATGCTTATTGAAACATTTGTCCCAACACAAAATTAGAAATGCTGATGATGGGAATTGGCAATATGGATATTCTTTCCTAGAGCAACTTTGGCTGGTGCATGAAGAAGTCTGTAACAATGCATACTGCACCTCTTCATTTAATTTCAACTTCCTTCTTTCTGTGGCATTTCTTTAGAGGACCAAAAATGTGAAAATCAAATAAGAAGAGGTCAAGAGGTTAGGGAGGGTGCTCTAGGATACTTTTTCAGTGTTTTTTTACTGTAAATTGGGCAGTATGTAGGCAAGCATTGTCATGCAACAAAACATCTCTCCTGCTCAATAGTCCCAGGTGCTTCTACTTTATTTTCTGCCTTAAACGACCCAAAGTTTCATAACATCATTGTGAGTTGATGCTTTAACCACAGTCCATAAACTCAACAGCAGATTCTGACAATCAAATTAAAACAAGAGCATACGACAAATTGTTCAACTTTGGATGTTTCCATGAGGAGTTTGTCTGGAATTCATAAACATCTATCAAGTTCAAGACAGTACTTGTAACTGATTCTGGTTTTCATGAGTTCCTTCTATGAATGCATGTTTCTCCATACTTTGATGTAGTAGATGTTCAGTCCATCACTTAGATGTAGAGGTTTACTTTTCATTTGAATGACCTTATATATATATCTACTGACAATATAAAGTTTTTTATGGTTCTACATGTGTAACTACTATATGTCGAGTTATTTTCTTGGCTATAATCATTGGTGCAATCAAATGTTATTCTTGGGTGAAATGAAACTTTAAAAAAAGAGCACTTATAATCATGAAATTTAGTTTTATAAAACTATATATTTTTGTTAACATTACAAATCAATGTTTGAAACAAACCTCTTAACATATTCCTTTGCTTCTTACTACCACCAGGAAGTTCAGAAGGAAATGAGTTTATTAAATATCCACTCTTTGTGTATACTTTGGTGTAACCCTAAAAAAATAGTTAATGTATATTTCATTAAAAAAAGTGATATTAAAAATATAATATTTAAAGAAAAATGTACAAAATAACAACACATAATGAAGCAAATGAACTCACATTTAGTGACAGTCATAAGAGATCTTTTAGTATTCAATAACTAGGCAAGTGTGAAAAAACACATATATACTGCAGATGTTGAAAATATAATTTTATGTCTTAGAAATAATAATAATAATAAAAAAACTAAATCCTCTTAATACAATGAGCTTTTTGATATTATATTGGTATTTTTACTGAATGGCAGATGCTTACAATGCTGGAAATTACTAGAAACAAAGTATACAGATGACAATGCTATGAACCATTTCACTGCTCAGTTTCAATTTCAGCTGATTCCTGTCTCAGCATATTTAAAGAGGATATACTTACTTCATCCATTTTTTCAGGATTTATATACAGGTAATGGACAAAAAAAAAAAGTGAACAGCAATTAAAATTGTTAATATGCTGTTGGACCACTACATGAATCCATTGTGGCATAGAATCTACTAGTGTCTGAAAGTCAGAGGAAGGGATATGACACCATTTGTCCATAAGAAACATGACCAGTTCCTGCTTATTCGGTGGAGCTGGAAAACTCTGCCTGAGACATTGTTCCAGAAGTTCTCATAGATTTTCCAGTGGGTTTACATTTGGTAACGGCAGTGGCCATGGTATGTGAAAAAGTGCAGTCTCGTGCTCCTCAAACCAATGGGTGACATGTGCACTGTGGATGGGAGCACTTGTCATCCTGAAAGACAGCTCTCTTCATGAAAGAAATGTTGTATCATTGGATGAATATTATCACTCAGGACTGTCAAATAGCAATTGGCATTAATCTTGCATTATAATGAAATGAGTGCACCCAAACCATGCCATGAGAAAGCACTCCACACCATTAAAGAACTGCCAGAACCCTTAACAGTATGAAACAAGAAATCAAGTTGTAAGCTCCCTTTGGTTGCTGTTACACATGCACTTGCCCATTTGTCAGAAACAACATGTAAGATAATTTTGTCAGACCATAATCACTTTTCTCCAATGCTTGTGCTTTTTGCACCACTGTATACAACGATGTGCATTGACAGGTGTGATGAGTGGCTTGTGAAGTCATTAAGGTCTTGATGACAAATTACCAATAAAATACTAAATTTGAAATTCATTTATTATTTTTTGCAATTATTTTTGATGGAAAAGCCCCCAGTAGTGCCCCAGGTAGCCTAATAGACAAGCATCCCTGCCTGGTATGATTAAGGGTTAATCAGAAACTGAAACTAATAATCAAGATATGCATGAAATACATAATTTAGACAAAATTATATATTGACTATTCTTGAAATATTGCAATGCATGAATGTAACAAATTAATACACTCAAAAACTGATAGTTTCAAATTGATAATGATGCTTTACATCACTGCAGATAATCCATCCCAAACTTTTTTTTATATTGAAATACAAACTATGTCAAAATAATTTGCTATCTGCAATTCTAATGCCACAACAATTATATCTGTCTACTATAACATTAAATTCTAACTTAATTCAATGCAACAAATGTTTACAGAATAATGAATACTGAAAATATTTTTCTAGGAACTTACTTGAGATGCAACAACAAGTGATCTTTTCCCTACAGGACACAACATAAGTAGCCAATGAGTATCTAAATCTTTTGGGACTTCAACAAACCATTCAGACAACATGAGCTAAAAAAAAGAGAAATTTCTTACTTCACATAACAGATGCTTTTCACCAGAAAAAAAACCCAAAACATTTAGAATGGAGAAAGAAAAATATTTTCCTTCCATTTTAGTGTTTTTAAAAAGGATAATATACATGTTTAACATTTTTTTCACTTCTATTCTGATTACTAGCATTCTCAGGGGGAAGGGGACATAAAATACAAGTGTATAAATCTGCCAAGTATTCTTTGGCACATTTATTTATTGTGATTGGTTGGGGTTTTATAGCACAAGGGTATTTATTACAGAGAAAGTTAGATTTGCTACAATCAGTGAATCAGCTATTCAGGCCTGAGACTATAGAACCATTTTAACCAACTGCCATAATTGAAAACAAACTACATTAAAAATGAAACTTATGGAATGTCTAAGAAAAGTTTAGAAATGCTGACCAAACATGAAGGAAGTAACCCAATTAATGTATGTTATTAAGAAATCAGAAATTTATTTAACCCACTCACTGTTGGCAGCAAAGAAAATGCTGGTTTTTCTCTTTATTGAGAAGTGTATATAAGACATTCTTTCTGTGCTCGCAATGAAACTAATATAGTAGTTGGTTATCAACATTTTCACTTCAAATTAATATCAGGCAAATCAAAGAGGGTGAAAAACTAGATGCACTCCATCTACCTTTGGTCATAATATGCTACCCCAAATTTGCTAAAGCAGTCCTTCAGTTGATATGGACACTTGCAAGGCTGGATCTAGGGGGGCAAGGGGCCTTGCCCCACCCTTTTCAGAATGCTAGTAATGGTAATAGAGGCAAAAAATTATTGAACTTATTTATATTTCATGCATTTTTGGAATTTTTTAAATATCTCTAAAACAAAGAGGAAAATGTTATACTGCATTGGAAATTCAGTAGTTTAGCCAGAAAATTTTATATCTTTTTTTCCAGCTGAATTGTATTTCTTAGCGCCCCCCCCCCCCCCCCCACTGAATTTTTTCTAGATTTGGACCTGGACACCTGTGAACAGTGTTAATGCAGAACAGTACTTTGGACTATACAATATTGTCATAACTGATTATTGAAGGAGAGAGACTGATGATACAGTCGGAACATGTACAATGCTTACTTTCAGTTAGTAATATGTTTTCAGAGGTAAGTTTCACATTATGTATATTTGTAAATGCTTAAAAAGTTTGTAAAAAATAAAGTTAACACATTTTTGAAGCAATTTTACATATTCACATTTACATTAATAAATACAATGTTCTGATAAAAAATCCTACATTCACAGTGTGACGAGAAAGCAGTGAGACTGGAATTAATAAAACAACATGGCTAGGGAAATATGTTTATTAACTGTTTCCCTCAAAAATTTTCCCAAGGGTCCAAATACTTATTACAGTAAAAAAATACAAGTTTCACAGTATAATTCTGCTTTAAATATTAATTAAATCACCATGAGCACTGCTGTTCCCCAAAAGTTTAAAAAAAGACCATAACTGCCCATATATACGTATCTCAATGTAAGCTGCCTTTGTTTCCTTCTTCCTGCTGTATACATGCACAGTCCTTCACCGTCCAGTCTAGTGACTATTACTACAGGCTTCTATGGTAAGCATGAATGTACACCATAACAGTTTTAAGATTCACTTAGTTCCACAGTAGATTTTTTGTCTTTCTAGGTTGATGGTAAGTGTGCGTCTTTTATTGACTAGTGGCTAAAACAAAGTTTGTGGTTTACGCAATTTGATTTTGCAGAATAATTGGGAAATATTGGATATAATGGTGATTTTGGTGCATTTTACAGAGTTGCTGGTAACAATACATTATTTCTTAATTTTGTTAAGTCCTTAATAGTTTTGTTTAAGGAGTTCTTCTTCAGAAGTTTAGCATTAATTTCCAAAATGAGGTTACTGAGTTGGTACTTATGAATTGTTCTTTATTATTGACAAGCGAAACAAATGTTTCACTTCTTTTCAATGGCATTGCTTAAAACTGGTAAAAACAGTTTGATTTGGCATTTCATGCTAATTATAAAAAAAAAAAACTAACAATGTTATACTTTCATTCTTTATCATTCTAAACAGTTAAAAAAAATTGTTTTCTAAAGGCACTTTGATCACTCTTCATAGTCAACTAATGGAATGCTCCTATTATTTTATCTAGATTATGCCCAAAATGTTTCCATGACTTTTCTTGGACCATGCCCATAATAAATTATTCCAGTACTTTTCCAGAACTGAAAAGTCTAAATTTAAATTCCATGATTTTTCAAGGTTTTCTAAGACTTGCTTGACAAAACTCAGCTGATGCCAGTAGCTGGGCTATTTTCTAATTGTTTTCATGAAAATAAAGAAATAAATTTTTACATTTTTTTTAGAACCCTATCCTGAGGAAACTACAGTAAACCCTCCATGTGTGCGAGTTCCATTTGTACAAATTCAAATATATGCGAACTATCTTTAATGCCCTCTTTTTTTTTTTGTATACAAACCAAAATTCAAATATATATGTGAGTTAAACCCAACATTTAGCTATCACTATCTTTATCATAATGCGATGCTTGCGGTAAACATTTAGCTACCGATGTCATTATAATAATGAAATTTAGTTAGCCACCACTGTCATTATTAGTAACGAGAAAGGAAAAGAAGGTCAAAACAGCTATAGACATTCTAGGAAGTGGTTTTATCCAAAATGCTGGAGAAGTTGTGTTGGCAATACGGCATGCATGCATTTGGAATTAATGAATCCATGGTGTGCACCATTCATGCAGAGAAGGAGGCAATAAAGGCATCTATGCAGCAGATTAAGTCTCTGTGATTGTTTTGTAAAATTATTTAATTTTTCATTTTCTATTGCATGTACCTTTTACAAAAATGTAGTAAAATCGTTTTTCGAAACTTTTGTTTCTATCACTTTTTATTTGTATTACTTTATGTAATTTACATAAATAATTAGTTTACTAAAAAGTATATAGATGTAATTGCAAGTAATCATGGAACCTAACCCTTATTTCCTATTTTTCTTAAGCTCTGTTTGCACAAATTTAATGTGCTTGAGGTTTTTGGAGAACAGAACCCTCATGTATATGGAGGGTCGAGTGTAGCAGAGAACAACAGAAATTCTATAGCAAAAAAAAAAAAATCAATTAAAGTCAAACTTTTAATGCTTTTCACTTTAATTTCAGTAATAAATTTTTTGACTGGTAGCTCAGCAGTCAGAGCACCTGATATGTTATCAGGAGGTTGTGGATTCATATCCCACCCGGCTCGAGACAATTTTTCCACTAAAAGTGACCGACGTTAAATTCATAGTGATATCTTCCATGATAGTTGAACAAATAAGTTGAAAAATCTCTTCAATTTAATCAATTGTATACACAGAATATACTTGCCATCTTCCTGACATACTTGTCATTGTTTCTTGAGGCTGAGAGCAGCTGGGACAATACCTTCACGAGACACAGAAAATTGTGTACTGTTAGTAGAAAGTTCATAACATCAGTTAAAGGAGATCTTGATTGGTGGTGGGTAGCTCAGTGGTCAGAGCACCTAACATATTATCAAGAGATCCTGGATTCGCATCCCACCCGGCTCAAGGCAATTTTTTCCTCTAAAATTGAACGATGTTAAATTCAGTGTGATATCTTCCTTCACTGTATATGATTGATAAATAAAACATATCAGAGTACAGCAGTATAATCTACCAATAATGGCAATATGAAATTCAGGATATATGGCAACAGAAATTTACAAGATGGATGCCAAAATGGAAATAAGACATATTTATCTGCATTTCAGGTACAGAGGCATGCCCTTGATATAGAATGATAATTTCCATATCTCTATAGAATGAAATTCCTTAAGAGAATCAACAAAATATGGGATTTGCAGATCTAGATCAACACCATTCAAGGCGGGTTGTCACATTTTTATGCTTTTATTATATTGTAGCTTTTCTTCTAAATTTTAAATTAAGTATATATCATTTAGAAACTTTCAAAAAAAAAAGTCTTACATTAAGCAGTAATACTTATACATGGGAGAGATATACAAGTGAATTTGTCTTCAGCTGTGTTGCACATCACTGGGATAAGTCTTAAATTTTGCAGAGGTTTCTTAAGACATGCAACAAGACTGCTGTTACCCTAGTTTCCATAAATATTTAAATAATAATAATAAAATAAATACCCCCTCAAGCAGCTGCTTGCCACAGAGGTCTGACAGGAGCCTGTCAGTTTATATGCCACAGTAGAAGGTCTGAGAGGCTGGCAGGACCTCAGCAGAAAAACGACACAAACAGCCATGCCTTACCCAGGGCTCGAACCCAGGTCCCTTAGATCAGTAGCCAAGCACGCTAACCACTCGGCCATGGGAAATGCTGAACAAATATATAAAAATATCAAGATATGCTTAATTTAGAACTTTTCATTATTTCCAGTGTCATTCTTCTATTACAGTCTTGTTTCAGAAGTTACAGTGAGCTTAATTTGGCTTTGAACTGACACAGTGTGAAAAAGAGCAAATATTATTTCTAATATGGTGTATATTATAATTAAAGTACTAATAAAATAAACAAAGTTGACAGATACTTTATAAGAATGTAATAGTAATGAAAATAAAAACATTAAAAGTTTGAACCTGGTTTTTATATGATCTTGGAAGCTTCTTGGGCTGAGAGTCCCAGTCCATTTCATCATATTCTTCATTTTCTTTATTTTTATCAGTTTCTGCTTCACTTTCACTTGACCAATCATTTTCTGCCAAATGGCGAGCGTGGTTGACATAATCGTAGCGTTTTCTAAATAGTGAAGAAATGAAACAATTACCATTTACAGCTGTAACAATATATACACACAAAATTCACCAATCACTTCAAAATCAGAAGTTGGTAACATTATGCAGTTGGTTTAATTCCCTATGCAAGAAGTGGGACAAAATGTGGCTCTTATCTGTAGTATACCTATTGTTTTTTTTTTTGCTTTTCCAAATCTGATTCACCCTGGGTGGCTTTTAGATATGCCTTTAGCTGGTACAACATATGTGGCACTTTGAGGAAAAAATTAGCTACCTCTGCCTTAAGCAAAATATATATGGTGCGCTATTTTTACTCCACTTTCTCTAACCCTTCCCAGGTCACTGTCAAACATAGACGTTGACAGAAATCTCAATGAGTGGTCAAGGACATCAGTTGATGTTTTTTGTACAACACATGAAACTTTGATTTAAGAAACGAAACAAAATTGCCTTTGAAAATTTTCTTAGATATATTTTCAAAAATATGCAATTCAAGTTTGAAAAATAATATTTTCTTTTTTCATTTGATGCAAATTTTATTAAACTATAATATAAAAAAACATTAAAGACATCTGATTGTATTTCTCAGAAGTGCTAAATCGTACTGCCGATTTGCTTGCTAACCTACCTTTTTGTTGAAGCAACCTTCTGATTTAAGCTCAAGAAATTTGATTTGAACTATTATCAACAATCCCTCATGTGGAAGGGCAATTTCAGGAAGGGTTTTTATCCCCTCTTCCCCACTTAATATTTCATTTCCCTTTATAATTAAAACCCTAGTTTTCATTTCTGTGGATTTACTTTATTTCCATAAATTATCAATCTTTCTGGCGATCAATAATTATCGATTTTTCAGAGTTATTCTACAGTGGATGGCCAGCTTACAACTTGTTGCTGTGGATAGTTTATTTAACTTCACATTAGGTTATACGTTAATTTTTCTTTCATTTTTCAGTAAAAAAAAACTTTGATCTGTATCGTTTTCTGAAAATGAACAAGGTCTTGGATACAGAAGCAAAATGAACTTCCTTGGTGTGGAAATCAGCCTTCATGTGGGAGGGCAATTTCAGGAAGGGTTTTTACCCTCCCCCCATTACTCACTGAGGACATTTTACTCCCCCCTCTCTTTAGCAAAATGTATATTTTTTCAATTACGAGTTTTTAAGTTGATATTGAATATGATTTTAAAAGCATCCCCCCCCCCCCCCTTGTATCTTGATTGTGCCACTCTGACAATACTGATGATTTTATTTTGCTTTGGTGGACTGACTTTTTTGCACTTAGCAAAGATCAAAATTTAACAACCAAAGAAAAAAATTCATAATGTTTAGTAAAAAAAACTGTAAAGAAACTGTTCCTCCATTTCATAAACCGAATAGAAAATCCCATTAATTCAAGCAATCCAAGTAACCTTGTATAATGCTGGCCGATGATTTAAAATACAGCACACTGAAAAATAAAATCATTAAAAGAAATAAAATCATGTTTCATGTAAATATTATATTATTTGGGAAGAAATTTACTTTCGCTGAATATATAATTTAACTGTTTTTATTCATCAGGTTTTTCAAAATTAAGCCTTAATTGCATAGTCCGATGCAATTTTTTTACTTTATCACTGTAAAAAAAGTCTTATTAAAGTTAATATGCTTTAAAATTTGCCTAAATTTTTCATTTTCATAAAATTCAAAATTAAATTCTATTTAATTTGGTATATAACATGATGTATTTCAGTTGATTAGTTATTAAAAAAAATCCAAAGTTGCCTTGCTGAAATGACCCAGCATAGTTGACAAAAAGCATAGTTACAAAACAAGAGTAATTTTCTTGCTTCAAGTAAATATTATTTTTCTTTTGTTATTCAGAAATGGTCTTTCTATTCATATGCATTATAATCATTTCTGTTAAAAATTATATTTTCAGAAAATATGGAATTAAATGCGGATTAATTTAGCATATAACATGTCATAATTCTTTTCATTAGTTATTGGCAAAAAAAGTTGTAAAGTTAATTTTTTTTTATCATAGAAAGAGCTGATTATAGTGAAAAAATAGCTAACACAAGAAATAACAATTAAACTCTGACAATTACATTGGTTGCTACTCAAAATGAAAATGCTGTCTTATAATGGCAAAGAGAAAGCCTAAAAATATTTTTGAATGGGAATTCCTTTATCTCTGTGCCAAGAAATTTTCAGGTTTGTAGTTCCTGCCATTGCAACTTCTAGAGACAGTCTAGCAGAAATAGTGTCTTCTAGAGACTATTCTGCTAATTTACAAATCTGAACTAATGGCAATTGGCAAAAGTAATTTGAGCTGCCACTTGTCTGTTTCAATCAAATAGTAGATGAAGCATATATGAAAATTTAGAAAAATCTAAAAAAGGATTTTATGCCTGTTATTAGCAATAAAATCTATACCATACTTTTTCCTACAATGAGTAAAATATTTTGTTCTGATCTGGCATTGTTGCCACGCAAAAATGAAATGTCAGCTTCTGTGAGTGGATGTAAATCAATACTGCTCATCTAGAAAATATGGATGGATTAACCTGATGATTTGCGTGCAGAGTTGTGATGTATATTCCCATAAACATTTTACATGTTAAGCCAGTTGGTCAGTAGAACATCCAATAACATATCCAACACCGTGCTGGATGTATGAAATTGAAGGCAAATAAATTGGTGAGCAAATGACCTGAGAAGAATATGCAATTCAATGGGATCCAGGGCAACTGTATGCACAACTGAAGACATGCTGAGGACAAATGTAATCCAGCCTGCATTACAGAGAGTCATACCAAGCCAACACCTGAAATCATGGTATGGAAATAATTCAGTTGTAATATTGGTATGGGGATAAAATCAGTTACAATAGTTATTCATGTCTGGTCATTTCTGATGACAAGACATATGTTTAAACCATTCTTCTGCTCTTTCTATGCTCCATCACAAACACTACTTATTAAGAAGGACAATGCAGGCCCACATAGGGCTCTCATATCCCAATAATGCTTAAGTGATGTGGATATCTTCCTTTGTTTGCACATGGATCTGTCATCTATCAAACAAGTTTGGGATATGATGGGAAGTTCACTGACCCCCATCTCTCAGCCTCCTACCACTTTTGCTTAGCTCACAGCATAAGTGCATGAAGCATGGCTTAATGTTCACTAGGATGGCATTTGCCACCTTTTTGACTTGCTACCATGAGGTTCTTCACTTCTTGTATCACTCTTCATGGAGGCCATACTTTTTACTGATGTACACAACATTTTCATAAGTATATCATCTGAGTTGAAAAACAATCATTTCTTGTCTATATTACTGTCTGTCACTCCATTGGTTTTGAGCTGAAAGGGAGGATTCCTTGTAGGCAGGTCAATTTCAACGATGAGCTGTTTTTGGGTTATTTAACCTCTGAGCAGTACTTTTTTACACACAACAGACGAAATGGCCAGATCACAAGGACCCTGAAGGCTCAGAGAAGCTGGAACAGCTATCAGGAGACAGATGGTAGCCTCCCGTCAAGGCCATTGAGCATGTTCTTTAACGTGCACAAGGTACAGCTCTCTCGCACATGGAGCCATGGCTTAACGTCCACTTCAATGGACAGCAGCCTTTCCAAGCCAACTGGTGTCTCCTACTGACCATGGGCAGAGCAGGGAGTTGTTCAGAGATAAATCTCAATGCTGGCCCAGCTGGGATTCATAGGAACTGCATATTACAAGACTGGCACACTACCTACTGAGCCACCCTTCCAGAGTGTCTATAAGTAAACCCTGCACATTTGTGGATGTTGAGACCATAATTCAATTTAAAAAGGTAGTTAGGTTTATAGCCCAACAAAAGTAAAAAAGGAAAATATATGAGAATATAGATAAAAATTGGTAAATAATATTTTACTACATTTGATAATAATATATATAGTATGCTGGTAAAGTCAATCCATTTCCCCCAAAAGAGTGTGAATGAAACAGGAAAAAACAAAACAAAAACACTATGATGGTGTTGTTGTTTCCTGTTTTCTGCAATTCGATGTTACAAAGATCGTTTGAAAAAGTTCTTGACATGTGTCTGTAGATTTGCACTCGTTCCTCCAAAGTTAATGAGCTATGACTTGTTTAAACTTTTCATTACATGTTAAAAACAAAGGCCATATCATGCTTTCTCTTGGCAGCACGTCCAAAAAAATTCAGCCAGCAAAATCAGTGCATTGTTGCTGTGGACCTACTAAAGATGGGAAAAGATTTTACTTTTTCACAAGGATACAGCTTGGGGTTGAGAAAAAAATTCATGTTGATTTATCACAAGTATATGGGGATTGTTCCTGCTCATATGGCTGTTTGTTTATTTATTTGAGGTTTTATGGCACATTAGCTAGCTCATATTGACACTGTTATGGGCTGGATGCACAAATTCAGAGGATGACAGAGTTTCAAAGACCTCCCTCATGCAGGAAGACAGAAGGAGACCATGAATGAGAGAACCATAGCTGCTGTTCATGAACTAATTAAGGAAAATACACAAATCACCATTCATGTAATAAGTTTAGATGTCAGTGGCTAAATTGGCAGTATGGAAACAATTATTCATCAACATTTAAAGTTCTGAAAGATCTGACCCCACAAACTGACAGAACAACAAAAATGGGCTAGAGTCAACTCATGCAAGGGGATGTCGGCAATGTTTGAACCTAGTGGCCCCAAACAGTTAACAGACATTGTCACAGGTGATGAGATGTGGTTTTATTATTATATAACTCCCAGAAAGATAGATAATTATGTTTGAAGTGTGGAAGATGAACCATGTCCCCATATCCTGACAAGACTTTCACTCAAGAAAGAGGAAGTGTACAATTTTTTTCATAGAGTTCCCATAGAGTGGTAGCCATGGACACCTTATCTGAAAAAATAACTATAAATGATCAATACTACACCAACTTTTTTTGCCCAAAATGGTTGAGGAGATGAAGAAAAAGCCCCACAACAGGTGTGTCAAGGGTTCTCCTTCTTTGTAACAATGCAAGTGCTCACAAAACCTGGCAAGTTATGGCCTAGCTGGAGCAAGAAAAAAAAATCAAACAGCTACCCCATCCTGCATATTCATCTGATCTTGCACCATGCAATTTTCGATTGTTTCCGAAAATTAAAAACAAATTTGCCGAGAAGTATTTTACAAGGGTGCAAGGTTTTGAAAAATGAGTTCATTCAGAGTTGTGGAGTATTCCCTAACAGGAGTACCATCAAGTTTTCAAGAATTGGTGTAGACATCTACAAATTTGCATAGATGCTGGGAGTAATTTCAAGGACAGTAAAAGTTTTGTTGAGGTAAGTGCAATGTTTTTCGTTTCGCAGATGCAGGTGAAGAACTTTCTGAATGCCCTCGTAGTATGAGATGCAGCTTCAATTTCCCTAATAAATTTGAGTCTTTTCTCTATTACAGGTTTGCATTTCACTACTTTGTCTTTCAATGCCCATTACAGTTTTATTATTTCATTCAAAGCTTTGAAGTTGAGAATAGATATTCCTCCTTACTGAGTTCGACAAGGTCCTCTGAGCCCTTGGGTCCTCCAGTCAATCCCTTGGTGTGTGACCAGATCAGCCCCTCTAAATCTTGTGGCTGCATATCTTCAAAGCCTTCTCTAACTTTATGCACCATTTGAATGATCTGTTAAAGATCGTCACTAAAGGAAGGATACTCAATGAATTCATTGATGACTTCTGGCCATAGTTTCCTTCAGCAGGCACTGACTGTAAACAGCTTGATCTCATTTAGCAACTTTTGGATGTCTATGCTAGCCTGTTATATTCAACATCTCCCAATAGGTTGTAACACTTAAGTGTTGGGTCTTCTTTAACTGCATCCAAAACATTCTTGAAGGTGCATCTTGTGTAGTATGCTTTGAATGTTGTATATCTTTTATATTTCAGACTATGCTCACTGTATTCATAACAGATATCTTACAGATGATTCACAATTAGCTAAATTGTTTAAATAAAAATTCAAAAATAAATCATGAATTTGCAAATTTTAGAAATTATCAAACTGAATTGCAGATTTGGAAATCTCATGAATGATGATGTAATGAATGTGGAAGGTTGAGTGTGTATATTTCATTTTGACACAACAAATATTTTACTCTCCTTGATAAAAATCTTATAATGTGGAATGTTACTCCAGGTGGTGTAATTTTTAGATTAGGTTCATTTTCATTTGAATGGTTACATATGCAAACAGAATAAAAGATTCTGACATATGGATTAGAGGTGTCTAAATGTTTGACTGAACATATATTTCAAGTTTAGCTCAATATACGTTTTGAATTTAGCTGCACATGCATTTCAAGTTGAATTGAATGTTATGGTTTGGCTGAACCTTTATAATTTTAATTTATTTCAGTTAATAATTTTGCTAAAAGAATGAGTTTTGCCATAAAGGGGACTTGGATCCACATCTTTCAGTTACATGCTGGGTATTCTGACCACTAAACTATCAATGGCTAATTCATTTCTCTGCTAGTTCTACCTATAAAATCTTCCCGCTCTTGTCACACAGGCCCATCTATGGTTGGAATGCAACTTTCAAATATTGCTCAGAAGTGGGTGTAGTTATGAGTAAAAGGTAGTCCAGGATGTAATTGGGAAATGTGGGTTCGCATCTCAATCACAGGCAAAAGCCATTTTTTCAGCAAAATTATTTCTTGAATTTTATGTCAACAGGTTGTCTGTGTATTTACTATTGATTATTTCAGTTTTCTGAAATTTCGAGAAACTGAGGAAATGTTTTGCATTTGTTTACAAATGTAAAACAAATGACTGGTTTTAACA
The DNA here is from genome assembly GCA_038380435.1 of Ryuthela nishihirai. NCBI lineage: Eukaryota > Metazoa > Arthropoda > Arachnida > Araneae > Heptathelidae > Ryuthela > Ryuthela nishihirai. The sequence continues at coordinate 37,093,472 of JAWZYU010000011.1, read as the reverse complement.
ATGAAACAAAAGTACTGTTTGTTCATTCAATTTAATGTTCTGAACATTTGCAATATTCAATGCAGAAACACACAGACCCATAAGCGAGCAGGGATATTTTCCAATCAGCCTATGAAAGTAATCTAGTTTGTAGATTGTTATTGGTATAACTACATTTAGTATTTCAACACATAAGCCATATTTTTAACCTGCAACATTCCCCATGTCACAAGCTTTCATTTGATGCATAGCTTGTTACTTTCAGCACTAGCATTCTGAAGATATAGTGGATCAATTGTTTTCATATTTCCCCTTTTTAGGGGGAAGAAAGCATGGGGGTACAATTCAAGAAATTCAAGAAATAAATTTTTTGTAGCCTATGATGCTCCCCACATTATAAGCTTTCATTTGACGCATAAATCATTAAGTCTGTTCATTGTGTTCAAAAGATATGGTGGAACAACTGTTTTAACAAATCTACAAACTGACAAATGATGAGTGAAAAGCAATAGGAAGATAGGAAACAAAGACTAGTAATCTGCAACTAAAAATACTATTTTTGCAGTGACTGTTGGATATGCAAGTGTTAAACATATAATTCTTTTGGGAAGTGTATATATATATATGTACTGTATATGTACATACTACTTAATGTGGAATTTAAATTTGCAAGTAGGTTCACTTTTCATTATTTTATTATTTTAACAACAATATATACATCGTATATAGCATATAATTAAGTAATTTGGTTCTTAAGTACAAGCATAATTATACACATATTACATTCCTAAACATTATGTTATTTTATGCATAAGGTTATTTTTATTGGATGTGTTTTCTTTCTGTAGGATGGAGGCAGAGGTTGACTCAGTAGATAGTGCACCAGGCTCTTAATCTGTAGCTCCCAGGTTCAAGTCCCACCTGCACCAGCACTGATTTATCTCTGCTAACCCCCCTCCCCTGCCCTTGGTCAGAAAGCAGATATCAATAGACATGGAAAGGCTGCCATAATCAGATGGGACATAAAGACATGCCCCTATGTGCAGAAGAGTTATATCCTCTGTATGTTAAAGAACACACTGGATGGTTTTAACAGGAACTACCATCTGTCTAACACCTATCCAGGGGTTCCTTTCCCCCACCTTCTCTGAGCCCTTGTAATCTGGCCATTTTGTCCACTGTGTGCAAAAATAGGATCTTGATTATGTGACTTTACATATGTTAGAGAGTTTTACTTGGAAATCCAAGTGTCCAAGTTATAAAGGTTTTCATGCAATTAATTTGTACCTTAAGATACATAAAATTTATTTAAACAAAGATTCAGACATGTCTGAATTATAAATATATCTTAGTTTAATTGAATTTTGTTTTGTTAAATGAGTTGAACATAGTGAATACTGAACTTTAGCTGAACATCTGATTACATCTCTAGTTTTCATGAGTAATGATAATTCTAAAGATTTAGATCAGAGTTTCATTATGATGTAGAGATAGCAGTGTTTTCAAACATTTTTCTTGAAAAATGCCCCCCCCCCCCAAGAAAAAAAAATTTCCAAGGCACTTAAATCCTGAAAAATCAATGTAGTAGATACACTAAATACAAGATAAAAGTTTAGTAATCATACTTTTCATTTGATTCAGTATACTGTATGTTATTTAGTATAATAAGATTTAATTTCAATGAGGTATTTGCCATGATGAGTGAATAGGCCTATGAAATAAAAATGGTATGGTTTTTAATATTCTTACGAAAAAATTTGGTTCATTTCAAACTTTACCTAAAATGAGTTGTTTAGTTATTCATTTATTATAAATTCATGACATAAATGGGTTTCAAATAATAAATTTAAAATTTAAATTTAGTGTGCTGTGACCCTTTCCAAATACTTTGTGTCTCATACTCTGAAATACTTTAAAGTACTTATACATCTTTGAAAAACCCAAATGTACAGTATGCCTAAATAGTGTGTAGCAAAATAACTTTAACGATTGCCTAGAAGCTCAATAAAAGAGGCTTTTAAACTGTAAAAATTCTGAAGGGATAGATGGGTGAGTGGGTGGACAGGTAGGTAAGTATGAAGATCTCAAAGTATTTATGTAAATGATGATTCTTTGATCAATTACTTTTATGTAGATTTGACATTGTTTTCAGATTTCAAAACATTACATGTTGAAATCTAGAGTATTTATTTGGGTTGTTTTATTTCTAAGCGGCACGTTTTTGGACACAGTGGGCGAAATGGCCAGGTCACAAAGACCCTGATGGTTTAGAGAAGGTTGGTGGGAGGGAACCCACTAGACAGCTGTTGGGAGACAGATGGTAGCCTCCTGTTAAGGTCATCCAGCATGTTCTTTAAAGTACACAATGTATAGCTCTCCAGCATATAGGTCTATGGTTTAACATCCATCTGATGGAGAGTGACCTATCCAAGCCCATTAGTGTCCTCTACTGACCAAGACAGGGAGTTTTGTGGAGATAAGTTTCAAGGCTGGCTCAGCTGGATCAAACCTGGAACTTTAGATTACAAGCCTGGTGTGCTACCAACAGAGCCCCACCCTCACCCCTTTTTATTTGGGAAAACTGCATCTGCAACAGTGTTTAGTCCATAAAATGTCACAATAATGCATGTTTACATCATTTAACAGATTTCCAACAGGGCATGCCCATTAAAAGTACATACTACTTCATCCCTTTTTTTACTAGTGTATGAAGTTTTATCACTTTCTACATTTATTCCTACTTTACTAAAAATTGTGATATTTCATGCTATTTACTCATCAGAGTACTAAGATAATGAGTTGGGCATTTAACATAACAATTAGTCATAGACAGATTTAATCACTTTAGCATTCTTTATATACTTTATATAGTGTTTCTGCTTTTTAGCAATTTACACTGCAAATTTTTATCTAAGTTTTTATTTGATGTTATTTTTATAGGGCAAAGACACTAAGGTGGTATATACATTGAAATAATTTTGCTTCTTCACTGAACATTTACAATTCACTGAACAATTATTATTTTTGCAAGTTCTGTACCTTGATACTAAAGGATTTCTGTTATGAATATACACCAATACAATTTAAATTATTAAAAAACCTTTATTGCTATCGCTTCAATTTTTTTTAACATTTTCATAATTCACTGAGATAATTGCATGCAGTTGCTTTTCAGAAGCATCCAAAATAGACTAGAAAAGTTTCCATCCAGAATGAAAAAAAAAATGATTGAAAGCATTTTTCAAACATTCTAATTGTTTATAAACGATAACTAAAAAAAAATACTTAAAATATTTGTTCTAAAAATCTTATTAACCCAATATTAGTCATGCAGTGTTCTTTTGGGTGTCCCATGTGAGCTATGATGGCCACAGCATTTGCACATGTCCACTTCTCTAGCTGCCCTTGAATGTTGTAATGCTCCAAAGTATGCTATTATTTTTTTTATTTGCCGGATAGCTGAACTCGGGACACAGGCAATTAATCTTGGCAAATATTAAATAAGTTTTTTTTAAAGGGCATAAGATAAAAAAATTAATTTAAGATTGTCCCAAAAATAATCTTTAAATAAATATCACTAAACAAAGCTCCCCCAAAAGAAGATCGAAGTCGAATACAAATTTCATAAAATTAAATCAGTTTATTGGATTCTAGACTCACCAATAAAAAGCTTCTACAAACTAAGACAATTAAATTTTTCATCAAAATATTGCACCAAAACTAAAAGATCACTGTCACTATAGTCACTCCTCCTTCCACACCAACCACTAATTATTCTCAGCCTCACAACTCTGGCTTAAATCAAATATGGCACGTCAACATCATGCTTGGAAGCCACTTTTGCATACGATGCTTGGGCAACAACAATGATGTAAGTGGCCATCAAACAAAATGGAGTTGTGCAGATCAGTTACACTACAGGTGGGGAGAGGGATGATTCACAGTAAATGAAAGCTCCAAAATAATAATAACAACATAAATAAATTAAAACTGGTTAAGGAGGCGTAAAAGTCAATGGGTGAACCATCACAACACTCTTACTATAAAGACATATGTGGACTTTGTTATTTTCATTGCATTTTGCCGCAGCAGTGTGAGAAATTCATATTAGTCCAAAGGACTGTGGCACAATTAATGGTGTCAGTTGGTTTCTGTTATTGGTATATGTTTAATCCACTGACTATTTTATAATGGACAGATATTTAAACTATGTTTTGGTAAATTATGGATGCAAAAGCCACATTAAATATTTATATGAATATAAAATTAAACTAGAAGAATACACATTGCCTCTGGTAAATATGAGAATCTTATTTTCAAAGAGAAGAAAATTTTTTGCTCACCTACTTATGCACTCTTTAAGTTTTAATTTGAACAAATGGATAATTGGGAAAAAGCAAATACAGGAAAACCCTGTTAAAACGCAATTCCACTTATAACATGATGCAAGTGTGGCTCCCTTTTTTTTGTCACATGAAACATAGTTTTTCACTCAAGAAATATATATTGGATTCCTTGTGTATAAGTAGGTGATATTTTCATTCCAGTCGAATCTGCGATACTTGTTATTGTTTGACATCTAAAAGAATACCAGCAGTTGATTCATTTACTTGTAACCTTTTGTTGGCAACACCCATTTTATTTGTGGCGGATGTACAAAGTTTGAATTTTTGCTAACACGATCCTACTTATATCGCGATGCGATTCTTTGGACCCTGAGAACCATGTTATAATGGGATTTACCATAATAGTATTTCATTAGCACTTATAAAATATAAAAAGTATTTGTCTTTTATTCTTTAAAATTGAAAAACTGCCTTCCTTACACTCTTCTGAGAAAAGAAGGCAGGTTTGTTGCTGTCAGTGGACTATCTCTTGATACTCTACCACTGAAATTTCAAATTTCTACCATAAATAAATCACTTGCAATATTTCTTTTTCCCACTAATTGCCTTTTCCATATTTAGTTACTTGTAAATTAAAACTATGGATTTGAAAATTGCGAACTTCATTTCGTTAGTACCTATCAAAATTTTTTCCCCCAATTATCTCTTGAAACAGAATAGTTGTCTTACCCCCCTCCCCCAATATAGTCCCATGGGTGCAAACGTAAACCTCATGACTTTAATATTCTACCATCAAAATTTAAAATTTCTAGCATAAATTACATCATTTGCGATATCATTCAAAATTTTGCAATTTTAAATTTTTTTCACCATTAAAGGGCACAATTTAAACTTTTGGGAGGTTCAAAAAGTGTGAATCATAATATTTCATCAATACCTATCCAACCTGAAAATAATTTTTAATTTATCTCTAAAATCAAAAAATTCGGATGTCTACAGATAGCCAGTCAGACAGACAAATGGCAAAGTGAAAACATTATCTCAATAGTTTCTAAACGAGACAAAAAAGAAAAGCAAGAGTAAATTTTTTAAATGCTTTATGAGAGGTGTTGCCTCAATAAGGAGAAATGTCTATTATCAACTTCAAAGCTTTGAATGAAATAATAAAAGTGTAATGGGCACTAAAAGACAAAAGTGGTGAAATACAATCCTGTAATACAGGGAAGACTCAAATTTATGAGGGAGATTGAAGCTGTGTTATCATGCTTATGAGTATTTTTATACTTTCACTAAAATATAGAGCATATCTTACATTTGTGTATTTTTTCAAAATATATTGCATACAATTGAGAAACATAATAAGAATTTAACTGAAATGGCAAGTTGACAGACAGCTAAAAGACCAGCCATGACTAATAACATGACCAAAAAGAGCATGACCACTCCTTGATTAATAGATTTAATTCATTGGGGTACAAAATATCAATTTTTTTTTATAAATGTACAAACTGAATACTTTATAACATTGCACATAGTTGTTGAATAACACAATGAACAAACATTATGCACAGTAATATATTATTTGCTAACATCATATAGCAAGAACAGCAAAACTCTGGCTTTTGAGCAGTTCACTTGCAGCTTGCAAAAGATATTTTCTTACAAGAAAAGCAAATTTTTGGGAAATAATTTTCAATTTGAAATCTCAATAAGTATGATTTCCACAGTTATCACAAACTGGGCTTTCATATTGATATGATTATTACATTAATTCTATATATTCATATGAATGCAGTAAAACCCTGTTTAATGCTGCTGTGAACAATGATTCATTATAATACTCCATATTCTAGGGAAAAACTTTTTATGACAATAAATATATTGCCACTGCATGAAGGTAGGAATTTTTACTATCAAGCATTGTTTATTTCAGTTGAATGGTACATGACAATACTGTTAATCCCCTCCCCCTCATGTATGAGGAATTGTTCCACCTTTACTACTTAAAAATGAAGACTGATATAGACCATCCCTTTCAATCCTCTTTAATGATTTTACTTCTGTAACTGATATGATATGTTGGAATTCCAGTGCTGTTGTAATCAATAAGGCTATTTTAAATACCTGATTTGTTTTGATCATTTTCACTCAAAAAGAAATTAAAGAATAAACAATTTTATAAATAACTTTTTCTAAATAAATTCTAAAACAATAGGTGTGGTGTAATAATTGCAGACATATACACCAAAGAGCCAAAACATCATGACCACCTGCCTAATATGATGTTGGTCCTCCACATGCAGCCAAAACAGCTCTTACCTGCCAAGGCATGGATGCTACAAGATTTCTAAAGATGTCTTGTGGTATCTGGTACCAATACGTTACCAGCAGATCCTTTAACTCTTGTAAGTTACATGGTTGAGCCGCAGCAGATCAGATATTCTGTTCCAACATACACCACAGATGCTTGATTGGATTGATGTCTGGGGAATTTAGAGGTCAGGTGAATACCTGGAAGTCTTCCCCAGGTTCCGCAAACCATTCTTGAACAATCCAGGTAGTGTGGCATGGCACATTATCCTGCTGAAAGAAGGCACTATCAGAGAGATATACCGTTGCCATGAAAGGATGTATTTGGTCTGCAATGATGCTTAGTTAGGTGGTAGACGTCAAAGTTTCCTGCACATGAATGACTGGACCCAGGGTTTCCCAGCAAAAACTTTGCCTAAAGCATTACACTTCTCCAGCGGTTTGTTTTCATCTCACGGTGCATCCTGGTGCCAACACTTCCCCATATAAATGACACACACATACCCAGCTGTCCACATGGTGCAACAGGAAATGAGATTCATCGGACTAGACAACCTTCTTCCAATCATTTAAGGTCCAGTTTTGATGCTCGCATGCCCATTGTAGGCACTTTCAATGGTAAAGCGAAGTCTGCATGGGCACTTGGAGCAGCCTGCGACTACGTAACCCCATTTTCAGCAGGGTTCAATGTACTGTATGTTGTGACACATTACTCCCGTCACTGGCATTCAAATTATGGACGAGTTGTGCTACAGTATCCCTTCTGTTGGCTCATACCATACAGATAGCCTTCACTCACCTCTAGCATCAATGAGCCATGGTCGGCCCACACCTTGCTTGCGGTTCCGTGGTTTTTTCCTCCTTGGACCACTTTTCGAAGATACTAACCACAGCTGACCGTGAGCACCCCATAAGTCTTGCTGCCCCAAAAATGCTCTGACCTAGTCGTCTGGCCATTACAATTTGGCCTTTGTCAAACTCACTTAGGTTCGCTGCCTTTCCCATCTTAAGGATAAGAATAATACTGATTAACAGAGCTCAGTATCAGGTATTACTTATACCATTTCATGACCTTCGCATATGCTGCCATTTACCTGCAGTTGCTTCAATCTGCATAAAGATGCCCTGGTCATAATATTTTGGCTTTTTGGTGTACATAGACAATTCTCATGCAGCCATGGGCTACAGAGGTCAACCAGATGTGCAATTTTGTTCTCCAAAAGCATCTCTCCTGAGTACAGCTGTTGCAATTGACCACCGTAAGCCAATTCTAGTGGTCCTGTTTAACATTGTCTGCCTATCACATTCTAGCTCTCCCCCTTTTCCTGGGGCCTTTAGGTATACTGTATTCATAACTGCATTCACCAATCTAAAGTTATGCATGTGAGTGACATGGCAAAACCAATGCAGTCTCCCTTTGCACAATACTTCTCATAGGAGGTTGCCTATTCCTAACCTCACCATTTCTTACAAAACTGAACCACCTAATGTCCAAGATATTGCATAAGCATCTAGAATCAAAAACATCAAGTTTCTTGTTATCTTGTTTACAAAGGGTCAAAGTGCAACCACTGTAATTAACTCTAGAAAGAACCAAACTATTATACAGTCTAATTTTAGTCTTTAGGTGTAAAGCCTATTTCTCCACACTCTCTATAGATTCTTAAAAGTCCTAGCAGCAATCTCTATTCGTCTGTTAATCTTATGCCACACATCACCAGTATCTGTTACATAGCGCTCAAGTTAACTAAATTGACACACCTGCTGAAAAGTGCAACCATTCAGATTAAGTGAACCATAACCTGCCTGACCAATTTTCATCATTTTAGTTCTCTCTGTTTATCACCAATCCTATTCTATTACCAGTCTCACCAACAGCCCTAATGAAAGAATTCATCTCATCAACATCATTAGCCAAAAGGGGCAAATCATCAGATTTCTAGACCATTTAAGGCCACAATCTTTCTCTTGCAGTGGATTCCACATAACATAATAACAAAAGAGAAAAGGAGACAAAATGCTCCCTTGTTCAATACCAAAAGCAATACTAAACAATCGCTGCAAAGACTTACCAACTCTCACACATCACTCAGTGTTATTATAGAGAGCTTTCATTACACTAACTTATCAGGTATTCCATATGATATCACAATCAATCACAAATTATGATGATCAACAGTCAAAAGCCTTTTTGAAATCTACATAGTATCCACAGGTTTCTGAAACTCTAAACATTTTTCAAGAATCTGCCTAAGTGAAAAAAACTGATCTACACATCCCCTACCACTTCTGAATCCGCTCATCACGCAATTGCACATCAACCAAATTCTTAATTCTATTAAGCATAATAATGCAAAGAACTATTATCCGCATAATCTAAATCAGAAATTTTGAAATCTCAGACCATTTACAGCCAAAATCTTTCCCTTGAAAAGAATTCCACATAACATAATCAATAACCAAACTAAAAAGAAAAGGAGACAAAATGCACCCTTGTCAAACTCCACTAGCAATGCTAAATGAATTGATACAAGTTTTACCAACTCTCAAATGTGATTCAGTATTATTATAGAGAGCTTTCATTATGCTAACTTGTCAGGTATTCCATATGATCCAATTATCAATCACAAATTATGATGAACAACAGCTTTAAAGTTGGTAACTACAGGTTTCTGAAACTCTAAACATTTTTCAAGAATTTGCCTAAGTGAAATAATCTGATCTATTCATCCCCTACCAATTTGGAATCCACACTGTTCATCATGCAGTCATCCATCAACCAAATTCTTAATTCTATTAAGCATAATAATGCAAAGAACTTCTAGAATCAAAAGCATCAAGAACAGAAAGTAGGCTAATACCCCTATAATTATCACAAGATCTGTGATCAAATTTTTTTTTACAAGAATAATAAGAGTTCTGGTAAAATCCTTCAAAGCAATGCCATTATTATAAAAGAAATTCAAAAATTCTGTCAGCCACGTGATAACGTTGGGTTGGGTTGTTTTACCTCTGAGCGGCACTTTTTTGCACACCATGGGCTAAATGGCCAGGTCACAAGGACCCCGAAGGCTCAGAGAAGGTTGGGGGAGGGGACCCACTGGAACAGCTGTTGGGAGACAGATGGTAGCCTCCCGTCAAGGCCATCCAGCGTGTTCTTTAACGTGCACAGGGTATGGCTCTCCCGCACACGGGGCCACGGCTTAACGTCCCATCCGACGGACGGCGGCCTTTCCAAGTCCATCGGTGTCCCCTACTGACCGTGGGCAGGGCGGGGAATTTTGCGGAGATAAATCTCAACGCTGACCCAGCTGGGACTCGAACCTGGGAACTACAGGTTACGAGCCTGGCGCGCTACCGACTGAGCCACCCCCGCCCCACCACGTGATAACAGTAAGATTCCCAGCTCTAAGCATTTCAAGTAGCAATTTCATCTACCCCTGGGGATTTAGGCAGTTTTAATAATATAATAATTTATATATAGTAATAATTCCCATCTACTAAAAAAAAGCATATTTGAAATTCAATAGTCTGAGATTTCAAAAAATGAAAAAGGTTTTGCTATAATTGCTATGCAAAAATTGATAATATATATTTCAGTAAATTTTATGTAAAAAAAAAACTACTAAGATTTTTTTATATAGTGTTTTTGTTCAATTTTATTGAAATAAATTTTGGATAATAGTAAAATCAGTCAAGTAATATAAATAGTTTTGTGTTTACTGAGGACTACTGTTTCAATAAAAATAATTAAAATACATTTTAATACGAAAATAGACTAACAATTTTGCTAACATAAGCAAACAAAGCATTTATGACTTGGAAAGTATCAAATTTTCACTTACATTTTTTGAGCTAACAAGAATTTTCTTCTTCTTTCTTCTTGTGGAAGAACATTACGTTTGACTTTATACAGTGCAAAATGTGGATGAGGTGCAGCTGTATTATTTGGTGTATCTGAAACACGGCTAGATGCTAAAGCACTTATTAAATCATCCATGTTTCCTTTCTTTCAATCCATTTTTATCATCTGTATAGTAAATAAACATTTAAAGGAATTAAAACAAGAGCCATATATACTTCTGAAAACCAGAAAATAATTTTACATAGGTATACAGTGGATTCCGGTATAACACACTTCCCTATAATGCAAATTCGTATAACGCGACAAAAAAATTGCACCTAGTACTCATACAGCACGATAAACAGTCCTGTATTATGCGTAAGATAAATTTAACGTTTCGACATAGTTTTTGATTTTTTGTTCAGAAAAGCAAATGTATACACTTACCAGTTGTTTATATATGCACAGTGAAGCTGACAACTTTAAAAGATGTAAAGGTTTATCAAAAAAATAATATACACATTTAAAGATATAAGAGGAAAATATTTTTATTCAACTTTCAATTAAAATAAAAATATGTACTTCATTATTTAACATTCATTCACTATCGGAAGTATCAAGAAATAAGTTCCAACGATGCCATCTAGTTAACATTAGTTATACAGATTCATCGCTTGAAGAGTCTATAGTTTCGTCTTTATTGTTATTGTTATTTAAAAACAATTCTTTTTCCAGATCATTTTTAGATTGAAAATATGGGGTAGACAATTCGTCTGATAATGCATGTCCCGTATAACGCGATTTCCTGTAACATGGAACATATCCCCCACGTTGTACAGGAGTCCACTGTATTTTAATATGAAACAATAGTGCATGTATTTCTGTTTTAAGCATAAATATACACTGAGAACTCATTAAATTATGACCTCTCTCCATGTTATGTTAGTGTAAGCCAATTTCAAAGTTCTATAACTTCTAAAAATAGTTTTGTGACAGAATGGGACTGAAGGTAAATTAAAGACAAACAGGTGTTAATTAATGTTAAGAAATATATCATGGGTCCGACAGATACAGTACAGCCATCTATGTTAGAAAACAGAGCATGACTGATGAAAGACTAAAAGGCAAAAAAAAATATTCACGTTCTTGAATGATTACTATAAAACACTTTGGGTGACCTCTTTACTGAGCTGAAATAGACTTTTTCCTTTCAGATTTTGCATTTTATTGCAATACATTTTACACTGAACTGCCATTGAATTAGGGATAGGAGACATTATCCAAATTCAGTACTGCAAGTCCCGCATTTGCGGCAATGTGTGGCTGAAACTCTGGTCATATATAGCTGTCAGCTTTGGCTTCCCCAAGCATTCATCGTGAGAAGCGTAATGGGAAAGGCACTGGATTTAGATGCATTTGACAGAGGGCAGATCGCAAGTGCTTGTTGGATGGGACACTCAATCTTCAAAATTGTCAACAAACTTGGATTTTCTTGTACGACAGTTTTAAGAGTATTACAGGAATATGAAAATTCCGGCAAAAAAACAAGCACCCAGAAAAACTGCAAAGGATAACCAGCCTTGAACGATCTTAGGCTTCGCCGTCTGACCCGCATCATATGGACCGATAAGTGGTAGAATTATCTGAAATCACTACCCATCTGAATGCAGGTTCCAGCTGGGAAGTCAGTGCATGGACCGTGCAACGCTCACTTTATCGTCTTGGCATCGGGAGCTGCCCACTTACGAAAGTCCCACTTCTAATGAGACGACACCGGGCTCAACGCCTTGCCTGGGCTAAAGAACATCGAAACTGAACCATCTGAAATTGGCAACTGATAACCTGGAGTGATGAATCCCGATTTCAGCTTCATCATGCCGATGGGAGACTGAGGGTATGGCACCAATCCATGAAGCCATGGATCCTGCATGTCAGGTTGGAACAGTACAAGCTGGTGGTGGCTCAGTGATGGCCTGGGGTGACTTCAGTTGGACATCTGTGGGACTTTTGGTATGTGTACTGACAACTCTCAATGCATCCCAGTACATAGAACTCATGGCTGACCATTCACACCCATTTATGGCCATCATGCATCCCAATGGAGACGGCATCTACCAGCAAGACAACTGTTCATCTCACAGGTTAAAGTTGGCTACTGCATGGTTGCAGTATCCGTTCTGTACCAACAGAATGTGTCCCACACCATGATAGGGCCTCCAGAACCTTGAGTTGTATTTACAAGGCAAGCTGGGCCCACTGATTCATGGGGCTCAAGCCGAACTCTCTGCCTACCATTGGTACAGAACAAGGTGTACAGTGACTCATTGGACCATTTCCAATTTTTAGGATAAATGGATAGATTGTTTGCAATATTTATTTAAAGCATTGATATTTTCAAATATTTCCCACTATTTGAGGGTGCTATTTAATCTATTGGGAGATTCAGAAATTTGAATTGTAATAGCACATGAATACCTATTAGCCAGAAAAAGAATTTTTAATTTACTTCTAAAAAAAAGCCCAAATTTTATTGAAATTTTGTCTAAAAATTATACACAACAGATGATAGCTGATGCTACTTGTCACACTGTTGTATGGTAACCAAAGCTCAAAAGTTAGTTCTCTAGTACAACACTGGAGCTCTGCTCTATGAATTTAACATTGGAAGAATGTTGCCATTAGCAGGATAGTGAGTGGACCCTCTGTACCCTCCCTACTCTGTGACCTATGTTATCTCCTGTTCTGAAAAATGTACCTTCCTTTCATTTTCCTCTATATAATGTTTTCTAGTAATAGCTGCTTATCTGCCATTAGTAACTACACAACCAATAAAAATCCAATTTCCTCGCTTAAATAATATAAATAAATACACCCTCAAGCAGCCGCTTGCCACAGAGGTCTGACAGGAGCCTGTCAGTTTATATGCTAAAGTAGGTCTGAGAGAATGGTAGGACCTCAGCAGAAAAACAACACACACATCCATGCCTTATCCGGGGCTTGAACCCAGGTCCCTTAGATCAGTAGCCAAGCGTGCTAACCACTTGGTCATATAAATCAATAAATATTTTGTGAAAATTTTGCAGACACATGGGAATTAAACCCACATCTCTCCAGAAACATGCCAGAGTATTCTAAAAATAGCATTTTTAATTTTTTGCTTGCACAAATTTAAGTACTTTATTGGTTTATCTTAAAACTACATATAAAGATGTTAAATGGAGTAAAGATCCGTCCTATGGACAAGTGGTTAGCACGTTTGGCTACTGATCTAAGGGACCTGGGTTCGAGCCCTGGGTAAGGCATGGATGTTTGTATTTTCTTCCGAGGTCCTGTCATCCTCACAGACCTACTGTGGCGTATAAACTGACAGGCTGCTGTCAGACCTCTGTGGCAAGCAGCTGCTTGAGGGGAAATTTTTCTACTTTTCTTAAAAATTTGCAATAAATTAATCTGAAAAGTCCTGTAACACCATTGCGGCAGTCAACTGTAAAAATTTATTGCGCTAATTATTAAACATTATCACTTTATTGAGAGAATAGGGCTATCTCTATCTAGCTGTATCTAGAAATAAGCCGGTTTAACGATTTTAACTTGTCGATATTGCGAATATGACTACTTCTCAATTTCACTGAAAAGTATTAATTTAGCAGCTGTTTAAAATATGCATTTTGTTTCTGAGCATGCAAATAACAGTTTCTAAAAATTTATTATTAACTTATTGCGATAAACAAAACTTACTCGTACGGATCTGTACTTTCTTAGTTACAAGCAGTTACGGTCTGCATGATTTCCTTTTTTCGAATTATTCAAAAATTTATGAATCTGGTGCAGGCCAGGCTACGCCAACAATGAAATTCTACCATGATTATAGATGAAGAACTTCCAATATGGCCAATGATAAGAAAGTGTGGCGGTTTTCAGAAGTTTATATTGCCTTGCCTTTGCAGGTACAATCTCTCATACAGCTAATGTAAAGCCTATGTTGATTGCCTACAGCATTTAGCTAGCTTTTAATTATTAAATCTTCAATTTTTTAAAATTTGAGTAGTTTGTGATCAAGTAACAACATGATTTCTAAATGGGGAGTGTTTAATGATAGAATGAAGTTAGTAAAGTGGATAAAAGCATCAGTATTCATAGGCAAGGGCAAAGTGATTTACCGCATTATCGGTAGTCTAGTCGTTACGGTCTAGTGCACGGAGGTAGGAAGAGAAGGAGCCCTAAGCACTTGAAAATGATGCTACGGCAGCCATGTTTTTCTATTCAAAACATCGATCAGTAGTTACTCACCTATACTAATTTTTGTCGACATTTGTATTTTGGCAGCCTGTTCAGCTTACGGCTGCACGAATCGCACAGTAAAACTGAGTGTAAGTAGGCTTGATTGCAGCGGTAGACGGTTTGTTTTGAATGCAACAACATGGCTACCGCAATGCTGCGTAAGCATCATTTTCCTTCCACAGGGAAAGCGCGTTAGGGCATCCCCTTATCTTCCTACCTCCATGGTCTAGTGCAGGGGTTCTGGGGTACACGAAAAATGTTTGGGGTACGCCGTGAGAGCTCAAAGGTCGCTTGATCTAGTAACAAAGTCGCTAAGTTGGCATTATTCTACTATAACTATGCAATTCAATAACGTCACAAAAGATTGGGAGGTTCTTTCTCAGGTTTTCCCATATCAAATTAAGTAACAAAAACTTATTTAACATTACACCTTTTTTTTTCAGATTACTCTCTTTTTTGTAATCCCCCTTTTTTTAAAAATTTTTTTATATTTTTTATAGTATTTTATAAGATTTTTTCTGTTTTTTTAATATATGTATTATTATTATTATTTTTTTAAATAATTATTTTTTTTTATTTTTTTTTATTTTTTATAATTTATTCCAAATGTCTGTTTCTTGGAGGAAGTCAAGCATGAAACGATAAATTTTTAATTTTTTTTATCAAAGATAGGAAAATTTAAAATGAGGTCAATTATAAAGTCCATAACTCCAAGACTTTCTAGATTTTTAAAGAATTTTTTTCTTTCAGTTGTTTTTCATTTGTCACAATTTGAAAGTATATGAGTAGAGTTTTCGATTAAATTGCATTTTGTGCAATTAGGAGTATCACTGATTTTTAAGTAAAATTTAGATTTATTAAAAAGTATAGTGTCTGTTCTTGTCTAGAAAATGGGAAGTTTGTAAATCGATTAATATTATTTGATAAATAAAATCTATAATTAGGTTTAAAGAGAGACTGTGTTTGAAAAAAATTTTCAGATAGTGAAAATTCTAAGCTTTTTAACTCTTTTTTTGTTAAGGTATAAAAATTATGAATAGGAGTAGTTATGTTACTGGCATGAGCAGATTTCGCAATTTTGTCTACCTCCTCGTTTTCTTTAATTCCAGAATGGCCTGGAATCTAACTTGAGTATATATGATCTAACTTGAGTATATATGATTATTATTTACTCTTAAGTTTTCAGTGTTTAGTTTGAGTAAAGAGTTAATGTAAAAATTATAAGAAGAATAAGAAGCTTCTTGCCCTAAAGATAAATTAGCTCCTTTAGAGTCTATAAAGATCACAATAAATTGATTCTTAATATTTTGAAGAATCCATTTAAATGCAGCAATCACAGCAAAAATTTCTGCATGTAAAATTGGAGTGTGAAGAGGTAATTTAAATACTAATGAAGTTTTAGAAGATGGAATATACACAGCTGCAGAAGCAGAACCAGTTTCTTGTAAAAAGGAACCATCGGTATAAATTTCTAAATAATTATTAAATTGATCCTTTTTATAATTATGAAATAATTGAATGATAGCCTCATTAGAGGTGTTACTTTTGGAATTTAATAGAGGTATATCTATATAAAATTTTGGTGGTTGATAACACCAGTCGGCAATGAGATCTGGTGTATCTCCTCGAAGATCTTCTTTAGTGAATTTATTAAAGTATTGAAATAATAATCGGTTTTCTTTTATTAGCTTATAAAATGGAAGTCTTTTAAATTTAAGGTAAAATGGGTTGTCAAATAATTTAAGATATAATTTTATAAACTATTTTAATATTAGAATTAAATGCCTATTTTCAAATGTTGGAAAGGCAGTTTCTGCCAAAAGGGCTAAAGTGGGACAGAATCTTGGAAGACCCAAAGCAATTTTTAAGCATTTATTTTGTATAGCGTCTAATTTTTTCAGTTTATTTAAACATGGTTTATCAATTAATTCTAAGCCGTATTCCATTTTGGCTCTTATTAAATTTTGGTATAATGTCATTAGAATTTTTTGATGGGATCCCTCTTTCTTAAAAGCAAAACATTTAAAAATATTTACAAGTTTAGAACCAGAATTGTAGGCATGGTCAAGATGTAAGTTCCATGATAATTTAGAATCTAAGTGAAATCCAAGTAATTTACATTGGGTAACCTGAGTAATTTTTTTTTGTAATTAATTTTTAACACAAATTTAGGATTAAAAGTTTTAGATTTGAAAAAAATGGATACAATAAGATTTATTTATGTTTATGGTTAAGTTCCATTTATCACAATATTTAATAAGTTTGTTAATTTGATCTTGTATTTTTAGCTGTAGATCGTATTCATTTTTTTCAGATGTCCAAAAAGTAAAATCATCTGCACAGCTGGTAAAATTAAAATTTCTGTCAAAAAGTTTTTTGATGTCACATAAATACAAATTAAATAAAATCGGTGAAAGAGTTGATTCCTGGGCTAGGCCCTGAGTAATGTTATATGATTGAGAAGTTGAAGAATTAAGTTTGACTCTTAGCTTTCTATTTTTTAAGTATTTTGAAAGAAATAGAATTAAGTTATGGTCAATTTTAGCTTTACACAATTTTAGTATCAAATGATCAATTGACACAGTGTCAAACGCTTGAGAGAGGTCAACTGAAACAGCCAAAAGAGTTTTTTTCTTTTTATTAGCAGTATAGATATCGGTTAATAATAGAGAAATACATTCTTTTGAAGAGCGATGTTTTCTAAATCCGAAAAAGTTATTAGGGAGAATTTTATTTACCTCTAGTTGCCAATTAAGTCTTTTAAAAATAATTTTTTCGAAAAGTTTTAAAGTGTTCGAAAGCAATGAAATTGGACGGTAGGAAGTGATCTCAGTAGGAATTTTATTTGGTTTCTGTATAAAAATTATTATGATTTCTTCCCATGAAGGGGATATTTCAGGAGAAGACCAAATATGATTAAATATTTCCAATAATTTTTCCTTACAAGGAATAGGAAGATTTTTGAAGACTTGTTAGAAACCTGGACTGCTCCCGGAGCAGACTTTAGGTTTAATCTATTAATAACTCTGTCTAGTTCTAGAAAAGTGAAGGATAAATTTACATCAGAGTTAATGCGGCTCAATTTATTTAATTGAATTTTTAAAAATGATTTTTGTTTAGTATCCCAAATAGGAGCAGGTTGGATTATTTTCAAATTTTGTGCAAAAATCTCTGCTTGTCTCTCAAAATCTCTTGTTTGATTAATAGTGATATTATGTTCAATGGCAAATTGTGCAATGGGAATTTTTTTTTTCTTTTAATATAATAATAAAAAAAAAAAATACACCCTCAAGCAGCTGCTTGCCACAGAGGTCTGACAGGAGCCTGTCAGTTTATATGCCACAGTAGGAGATCTGAGAGGATGGCAGGACCTCAGCAGATCTTCCATATATTTTGACCTGCAGAACAGGTGGTGAGCTGGGAAGTGAATTCTCTCCAATCTTCCCGAAATGAATATTTTAGTTTTTTTCTAACTTCTGCTTTGATTTTTTGAAAGTTGTTTATATCTTGAAAAGACTTGGATCTTTTGGCCTTATTTTCCGCTTTTTTGCGAATGGCCACAAGTCTGTTCATATGCCAGAAGTTGCTTTTAGTTTGGGAATTTTATTAATAACAGTTTTAAAAGCAGAAGCTGTGTGTTCTTCTATATAGTTAAAAAATTCATCGTAATTTAAGTTATAAAGAGGTTGAGAAATTTCTAGAATGTTGTGAAAAGAAAACCAGTGTTTTAAAAAAATCTTTTTTTGAAATTTTAAATAAAGTTGAGAAGTTATAAGGATCGGATGATGGTCACTGCCCCTTGTATCAGGAAGCAGTGACCATTTAAATTTTTCTAAAAGTTGCGGAGAAATTAGAGTAAGATCAATAATAGATTGATTGTTTGCCGCATTTTCGTGTGTAGTTTCTTTATTATTTAGTAAGATAAATTTAGAGTTATTTATGAATTTGCTTAAATGAATTCCTGCTGGATTTGTAGTATAAGAGTGCCAAAGGGCATGATAGGAATTAAAGTCACCTACAATTATTAGTGGTTCAGTTAATTGAGAAATAATTTCGTTAAAAAATCTTTCATTAATAGCTAGTCCTGGATTGTAGACATTTAAGATAGTAAAAGTAAAGTTATTAATTAAGATTTTGAGAGCTAATAATTCTAGATGATGCATATCATAATTAATTGATATAATTTTATGATTTATATTTTGATGAATAATAAAGCTAATTCCATTATTGCTATGAGGAGAAAAGTGAAAATATGAGATAAAATTAGGAATATTAACATGTTTTTTAGTTTTAATTTCTTGTAAAGCAAAAATATTTACCTTGTGATATTTAGAAAGGAGAATGACTTCCTCCTTTTTTGAGATGATCCCCCTACAGTTCCACTGTAGGAGGTTAATTTTTTTATGTCTTGAATTGTAGGAGAATGTCCATAATGAGTATTTAGAGCTCTTCAGTTGGACAGATAAACTTCAACAAATGAAGCACCAAGTCGATTAGTATATTAACAGTGACATTTTAATCATTTAGTTGTTTAGCGATGGAATTTGGTGAAAGCGTATGCTTAACTTTGTTTGCACACTTTTAGAAGTAAGCCGTTTCTTGGTAATGTTGGCATATGAAGGCACATTCGGTGAGTAATTATATATTTGTGTAGTTCCTTTTTCATATATAGATAAGTCTTTGGAAGTAGAAGGACGAGACATCAATTTATCGTTCAAGTCATCGCCAGTACTTTTTTCTTTTTATCAGAAGTTTTTTGTTTTGTGAAAAGTTAAAGCTATCCAATCCATGTAATAGTTGATTAGTGTGAACTTTACTTTGAGGATGAGCCTAATAAAGATTTCGTGCTGTAAATACAGATTGCGAAGGTCAGAATCTTGAAATTTGTCAGGAAAGAATCGCGAAGAAGCAGACGGATTCAAACCGGCATTCATGCAGACCTGGGTGTGCGCTCTGTTTTCCCAGACTTGGCTAAGCTCTTTTTTAGCCTGGCTGAAGGCTGATGTCCAGCTACATTGAAGCCAATTTTTGACATGGCATCCAAAGTATGTCGCCGGATGATCTTTTACACAATTGAGACAAACAAAGTCCGTGTTTTTGCAGGTTTTATATGAATGCGGCCTGCTACAGCGCTTGCATCTCATTCGGCATCTACAGCCTGTAACAACATGGCCCCATCTCCAGCAGTTACTGCAAATTGCAGGTGAACGAAGTGTTCTTTAACGAAGAAGTGTGAAAAGCCGATTGTAACATCTCTTGGTAGCTTGTTTTTGTTGGAATAGATCATAACATTTTCAGTAGGATGTTTAACATATCCGTCCTTAGCACTATTGGGTAGGTGTCTAATCATACGTCTCACTTTGTAAATATCATATCCTTTAAGGCATTGCAACAAATAATCATCACTGTATTTAATGTTGACATTTACCAGAAGTCCCATACTGTGATCTTGATCTGGAAATCTGTAAGTCACTTCTACACCGAGAATGTTGATTATATTTTTTAGTATGTCCATGTCAGCTTCGTTTTCAGGAAATAAAATTATATCACACTTTCTGGTGAAACGTCCTTTGAGATCTTTGTTGAGAACATGAATA
Organism: Ryuthela nishihirai; assembly: GCA_038380435.1. NCBI lineage: Eukaryota > Metazoa > Arthropoda > Arachnida > Araneae > Heptathelidae > Ryuthela > Ryuthela nishihirai. The sequence goes on along the minus strand of JAWZYU010000011.1, from coordinate 37,073,115 downwards.
AAGTAATCAGTAACTTTCTCATCGTCCAAATCAGCTAGTTTAGAATTTTCACTATAAAATATAATGGCCAAATCCGCTTTTTTTGGTCCTTCTTTTAGGTGGTAGGGAGTCTGTATCTTCATTAATCGAAGATTTTCCATTAGACGAAATTTCATCTTCAAGAGTAGTATGTAAGTTATTAGATTTATCCGATTGTATTGGAAAAGGTTGATTTTCAATACTTGTATCAAGTTCTTCTGCGTTAAAATTCCTCTTTTTAGAATTACAGTGTGAGTCAAAGATTTCACTGGTCTCTAGAATGTCATTTAAGTCTTCCTCAGAATTAGATTTATGTTGGTTTGCCAATTGTGCTTTCTCAAGATGTTTAGTTAACTTTTTTAGTTGACTTTGTTCAGAGGATTTGATTGGTATCCCACTAGTACGCTTCATTTTGTTGTTGGTATTAGTTGGCTTTTTTTTGCCGCCCATTAGAATGTGAAGAAGTGAAGTCCACAGATGAAGGTAGGATCACACGCAAACTAAAATGGAACAGCATTCATTATTCCTAAGAATAAAACACACAAACACTGGAACCCCAAAAAAGGCGACTTCAATTCTCACTAATTACAACGAGAATCCCCATCGCTCATACTACAACTATAGTTTTATCTATCTATATAAGGGATACGCCAGTTACATGCACATTTCCAGAGGGTACGTGAAGCATAAAAGTTTGAGAACCACTGGTCTAGTGAAAGAAAAATTATTGCACATATATGCAATAATTTTTCTTTAATTATTGCATATATGTGCAATTATATATGTAATTATAATTATTGCACATATTATATACAAATGCATTGATTCTACAATTTATTAGGTAATTATAGGAAATGCCATGTGAAAGTAATTATACATTTCATGATTTAAATTTGTTTTACAGAATAGTAATTACTATATGATTAATATTATATTTATATATTATTTATTATTACGTTATTCATTATTACATATGAAAGCATGCCTTGTGTTAAAAAGAATGTGGCACCTGAGTGACGTAAACTGCAGGTCTGCCAGATATTATTCATTCAGAAGTACAAGTTAAAGAATGATGATCTGGTGATCTGGCTATTTAGCCCACAGTGTGCAAAGTACCGCTCAGAAGTAACGTAGCCCTGTGCAGATGGCCTCAACGGTCAACTGTTTCGGTGGGTTCCATCGACCTTCTCCGAGTCTTCGGGGTCTGGGTGACCTGGCCATTTAGCCCATAGTGTGCAAAAAAATGCCACTCAGAGGTAAAACAACCCCTTTTCTCTCTTCCCCCAGCGTTTAAGAGAGTGGGAATCGGTCACACCCTGTATTCTGACCATCTCTCTGAACTGTCTTTGAGGGAGGGGGGGGAGGTGTCGTCTCCATTTGTTGTGCAAATGAGGTGATGGGTGGGCTATTTGAGGTCTGAGGATCCGAAAGTAACTGAGACCATTGTAGCCCATTATTTGCAAAGACGCTTGGCTGACGTCCATCGGATGAGACGTGGCCCCCTTTTGCTGGAGAGTCCTCTGTATGTTAAAGAACATGCTGGCTACCACTCCCAACAGCCGTGCCAGTGGGGCCCTTCTCTCTGAGCCTGCAGGGTCCGTGTGACCTGGCCATTGTGCAAAAAATGTAACTCAGAGACCCAACCCGTTTATATCCAACCATTGTTGTTGCAACCCAGGAGAGTGTGATTCGGGTGTGCCCGGCGACTCGAAACTCTCTAGAGGGGGAGGGGGAGTCTCAATTTTTACCCATTGTGCAAAAGGAGATTGACTTTTTTTGGGGGGGGTCCAAGGATGGGGAGGGGGTAAAAAGAATGGAGTCTCATGAATCATCCCGTGCTGAAAGTAACCGAGCATCCGCAGACGCAAAAACCTCCTGCACGTTATAAATATGTGCATGCCGCTACTGACTGAGTGCAATAGGTCCATGCCGCTACTGACTGAGTGCAATAGGTCCATGCCGCTACTGACTGAGTGGTTTCCCCCCCCCGATAAACGAACCGCCAGCCTAGGCAGCAGGCAGTCCCCCCCCCCCCCCCGCACTGCATGAACCATCAGATGGCCATGTGGTGGATTTAAGGCCCAGTTAGGAAAAACTAACGGATAGGCAAGCATTTTTACTCTCAATACACGTAGAGGCCTTGCGACGAGGCCGTTACCAGCAGGTAGTTTCTCCCACACTGCACGAACCATCGGATAGCCACATGGTGGAAATGAGGCCCAGTTAGGAACCACTAATGGATAGGCAAGCACTTTTCCCCTCAATACGTTCAGAGCCCTTGCGACGAGGCCCGGAAAACAATGGTACACATGACTTGTGTCGCACTCTCTTAAATGTACGTCTGGTGTGTAAATGCGGATTGAAACCATAATTTGCCATCGTCGAGATCATTCATATGGCGCCCCCCCCCCCCCACCGCCCATCATCTCTTCACTCACTTCCCCACGTCTTCGCTCCATCCACCGAGCCTTCGGGGTCCAGTTAGCCCACGGTGTACAAAGAGTCACTCAGAGGTAATGCCATACCCCGTGCACGTTAAAGAACATGATGGATGACCTTGACGGGAGGCTACCATTAACAACATCTGTTTCTCCTCGACCTTTTCTGAGCCTTTGGGGTACGTGTGACCATTTAGCCCATAGTGTGCAAAAAAAAGGGCCACTCGGAGGTAAAACAACCCACCCCTTTGTTTTATCTTCCCCCATGGTAGCCAGGAACGTTTTCCTTTAAAACCCGTTTATAATTTCACCCAACGGCCTTGGGAATACCGCCGTCCGTCGAATGGGATGTTAAGACATGGCACAGGAGAGCCCAAGAACAAGCTGGATTGCTGGCCACTTTGAGTGGGTCCCCACGACCACCTCTGAGCGTTGAGGATCTGGGTGACTCGGCCATTTAGCCCATGGTGCGCAAGGTGCCACTCGCAGGAAAAGCATACTCTGTGCACGTTAAAGAACATGCTGGATGTCCTCGACGGGAGGCTACCATTCCCAACAGCTGTTCCAGTGGGTCCCCTTGGGGGTACGTGCGACCATTTAACCATAGTGTGCAAAAAAGTGCCACTCGGAGGTAAAACAACACCTTTGTTCTCTTATCCCTCTCTATATTATCTCCGCAAAATACCCCGCCCTGCCCACGCTCAGTAGGGGACACCGATGGGCTTGGAAAGGCCGCCGTCCGTCTGATGGAACGTTAAGCCGTGGCCCCGTGTGCGGGAGAACCATACCCTGTGCACGTTAAAGAACACGCTGGATGGCCTTGACGGGAGGCTACCATCTGTCCCCCAACAGCTGTTCCAGTGGGTCCCCTCCCCCAACCTTCTCTGAGCCTTCGGTGTCCATGCGACCTGGCCATTTAGCCCATGGTGTGCAAAAAAGTGCCTCTCAGAGGTAAAACAACTCAATCAATCCTCTCTATATTGTAGCAAAGGTCCTTTATAACCCGTCAATCCAACAGGCTTGCCATTTAGCCAATGGTGTGCAAAGTGCCGCTCGGAGGCCATACTCCATGCACGTTAAAGAACACGCTGGATGGACTTGATGGAAAGCTACCATTCCCAACGGGGGTGCATGCAACCAACTTACCATAGGTGTGCAAAAAAGTGCGACTCAGAAATAAAACAACCCCTTTGTTCTCTTATCCCTCTCTATTGTAGCAAAGGTCCTTTAGAACCTGTTGTTCCGATGGACTTGCCATTTAGCCTGTGGTGTCAAAGTGCTGCTCGGAGTGCCGTTCCCAACAGCTGTTTCGGTGCGTCCCCTCCACTTTGGTATCGTGGGTCCCTAACGGCCTTATGGGACGGCGCCGTTTAGTCTCCCAGGACTGTAACGCCCTTACAGGTCAGTGCTTTTTGTCACGTCGGGAACTTAACGGCTTTACGGGACAGCGCAATCTGGTCTCACGGGTCTCTAAGGGCCTTATGGGACAGCACAGTTTATACGATATTACTATTTATTACGATAACGCCCTTAGAGTGCCATCCCATTAGGCCATTAGGGTCCCGGGAGACCAAATTGTGCTGTCCCGTAAGGCCGTTAGGTTCACGACGTCACGAAAAACACCGACCCATAATCGCGTTACGGTCGTGGGAGACCTGGAAGTCCATCCAGCGTGTTCTTTAAAGTGCACGGAATATGGCCTCTGAGCGGCACTTTGCACGCCACAGGCTAAATGGCAAGCCTGTTGGATTGACGGGTTTTAAAGGACCTTTGCTACATACAGAGAGGGATAAGAGAACAAAGGGGTTGTTTTACTTCCGAGTGGCACTTTTTTGCACACTATGGTTAAATGGTCGCACGTACCCCCAAGGGGACCCACTGGAACAGCTGTTGGGAAAGGTAGCCTCCCGTCGAGGACATCCAGCGTGTTCTTTAACGTGCATGGAATATGGCTTTTCCTGCGAGTGGCACCTTGTACACCACGGGCTAAATGGCCGAGTCACCCAGATCCTCAACGCTCGGAGGTGGTCGTGGGGACCCACTCGAAGTGGCCAGCAATCCAGCTTATTCTTGGGCTCTCCTGTGCCACGTCTTAACATCCCATTCGACGGACGGCGGTATTCCCAAGGCCGTTGGGTGAAATTATAAACGGGTTTTAAAGGAAAACCTTCCTGGCTACCATGGGGGGAGATAAAACAAAGGGGTGGGTTGTTTTACCTCCGAGTGGCACTTTTTTTTGCACACTATGGGCTAAATGGTCACACGTACCCCGAAGGCTCAGAAAAGGTCGAGGAGAAACAGATGTTGTTAATGGTAGCCTCCCGTCAAGGTCATCCATCATGTTCTTTAACGTGCACGGGGTATGGCATTACCTCTGAGTGACTCTTTGTACACTGGGGGCTAACTGGACCCCGAAGGCTCGGTGGATGAAGCGAAGACGTGGGGAAGTGAGTGAAGAGATGATGGGCGATGGGGGGGGGGGGGGGCGCCATATGAATGATCTCGACGATGGCAAGTTATGGTTTCAGTGCGCATGTACACGCCAGACATACGTTTAAGAGAGCGCAACACAAGTCACGTATACCATTGATTTCCGGGCCTCGTGGCAAGGCCTCTGAACGTATTGAGGGGAAAAGTGCTTGCCTATCCATTAGTGGTTTCTAACTCGGCCTCATTTCCATTACGTGACCATCCGATGGTTCGTGCAGTGCGGGAAAAAAACTGCCTGCTGCCTAGGCTGGCAGTCCTTCTATCGGGGAAAATATCACCAGTCAAGGCAATCCAGCGTGCTCTTTAACGTGGGCTCTCCCGCACAAGGGGTTGCACGGCTTAACGTCTCATCCGACAGATGGCGGCATTTCTATCGGTGAACGGTTTATAAATGCATACCGTCAACACACCACTCCCTTTTTTCACCCTTCAAATAACCTCTCACCTGCTACTCTTCAGCATTGCAGTGTGTTCTTTTCATAAACGGAACATTTAACTGAAAGGAATGACTGGACGGTCTCGCTATTCATTTGTTTTTGGTACACCCTGTACATAAATATATTACAAGCTAAGATACAGTATCTTCCAATTTACGAAGAGCTGCTACAGTGTTTAAAAAATAAATATAATTATATAGCAGATCATTTCACTATTCCGACAAGTTTTCGATAGATTTGATCTCACTTTTATTCAAAACATTGTTTATGAAATTAATCTGTGATTATTCGCCAATAACAAAATGTTATTTCAGTAAAATGTATTCGATTTGTAGTAGATATCGTTATGATTATTTTACAAATATAAATTGGAATAAATTCATTTCTAACATTAATAACATATGGAACATAGTGTTACTGCAGAAAAGGTTGGAGAGATATTGAGCTATTATTTTTTGAACTATTTCAGGTAGCCAGAAATATTTTAAACGAAATTTTTAAGAGATGACTAAAAACACCATTTATTTGGTTGCTATACGTTTATTTCATAAATATTCAAATGAAATTTTAAAAAGGCCCACTATGTAGTATTTGCTCTGTTTTACTTAGTACTAATCACCTATTGTTGCTATATAATTATATCTCTTGATTTTAACAGAAATCATAGTAACTTAGCATTACCATTATAGCATCACTATGCCTTTTATAATTTTGTGCTTGTCAAAGATGAGTGTGCAAACCTAAATATCAGGTGTGCTTATCACGTATCATAATAAGAAAATAAATGTTAAATTGGCTGCACAAACTTTATGTTCAGGTGTTGCTGATGCCTTAGAATTTTTAAGCCATTTAAAGCATCCTGATTTTCATGGTTCTGAAGCAAATGTCCATTTTATTAGAACTGTAGATAAGTTATTTGATATACTAAACGGTAGGACACATGGAGGAAGGAAGGAAGAGGAGACGCCCTAAGCACTTAAAGCTGATGCTCGAGCGACTGCGTGGAAGCCATGTTGTTCTATTCAAACATTAGCTGTAACTGTAGTAACAGAACGTATTCTGCTCTGTAAAAAAATTGACGATTTACGATTTTTATTTTATTGCTGCCTGTTCAGCATTATGCTCTACAAATCGCCCTTCAAAACAGGTACTGGAAACTACATTTAACTAGTAAATTTATCAAATCATCAAAATAAAATTATATAATGTGAAAACATATTTCCGTTGTATTGTGCCATTGTATTGTGCCGTTATGAACTGTGAGTTTTAATTCTATTTGCAAACCTTCCTAAATTTAAGCAGATTTCCCCATTTCTTTAGGTTTATTGCACTGAATAAATATGAACATGTTTTTATTATATTAATATCCTTGATCAACATTTATGTCTAGAAATATCACAGTTAATAATTTTCTTTTAAAATTGAATTTTTTGTTCAGTTATTTGCTTTAGGCAAGCAATTAAAATATTGTATTAAAGATATTTTCATTTCATTCTGGAATTTCAGAGTGCATTCATATACAAATTCCCACCGGATTTTGCATTCTTTTACTTTACCACTGACCGCCATTTTTTTAGTATACAATGAGTAATGTTTAACGGAAACCAAGGGCTCAGAGAAGATTGCCTAAGGTGACCCACTGGGTTAGGCCCTCAGATAGGAGACAGATGGAAACTTTCTGTAAAGATCATTCAGTATTTAATGTGCATAGTGTGGGGCTCTTTTCTCACACTGAGCCATGGTTTAATGTTCCATCTGATAGATGGCAGTCCTTTCAGTACATAGAGGAAATTTACTAATGAAACGGCCTCAAATATCCTAAAAAATCTTTAAAAAAATTAGTTTCAGTCTTTTTAGTTTTTTTTATTTATTATTTATAAGTACTTATTTGTAGCTCATTTTAAAAAATGCGCTAATTAATTCCGATTCATTCCACAAGTAATTTGGATATAGATTTTAGTTTCATTTATTTTTACCACAAAATTAGTAATGTTATCTTATGATGACAAACATCTGTTAAGAAAAATTGTATTTAATTCCTTTGCAAATTTTATTAAAATATGAAGAAAAAAAATCCATAAATTGAAAATTTTGCTTTTTTTTTCTTTATATTACTGAATTATCCATAAATGCTTTATGTTGTTGGCTCTCTCAGGTGAATATAAAATATAAAGAAAAATTCATTCATCGAAAAAAAATAAACTTCCCTGGTTCGAATCGCAAATGTTCCAGCATTGAGATTTATATCTGCTAAGCCCAAACCTACCCTCTACCAGAAAGGTGGCTTGAAAGGCTGCCATCTATCAGATGGAATACTAAACCATGGCTCCATGTACAGAAGAGCCATATAGTGTGCGCTTTAAAAGGAAAGCAGTGAATAGAATGAGAAGGTTCAATGTGGTTTCTAACAGCTGTCCAGTGGGTTCTCTTCCCCCACCTCTGAGCCATATAGGGATCCTTATGCCTTGGCCATTTAGCCCATTGTATGTAAAAAGGTGCTGATGTATGTATATTAAAAGCACAGAGGTAAAACACCCCATTGGCTGCCCTGGATATGGGATCACGGCTCAACGTTCCACACGATGGATGGAGCCATTTCAATCCTACCAGTGTCCCCTTTCTCACTGAGAGCTGGGCGAAGTTTCAGTGTAGATAAATCTCAAAGTTCGCATATATATTTTGAAATTTCAGCAAGATCGAAATTATTTTAAACAATGAGTGTCATATTTGCTTAACATTCTGTTTTCAGTTTGTTTTTCCTCTAATAGGAAAGATCGAAGTAAAACACAATGTGTTGCATGCAATGTAGATATGTTTTATATTCAGTCTGCAACAAATATTAAATTATGTAAAATTTCCTAGAATTTATAATTACTACTGTTCTGATTTCTACATTATTGTTTTTAATCCCATTACATGCATATTTCTTTATTAGAATAAGAAATATTTTTCGGTAATAAAGGAAACAGCGGAGCAACATGTTACATTTGGGATTTTGATATTTCAGTTCCCCTATTGTAGGTCCGTTTTTAGAACAACATATGGAGACGGGGATAAGTGACGCAATCGAGCAGTGGGGGGAAGTAAAATGAGGGGGCTCAGAGACTGGACACCAGTGTAGTAATGCTCTACTATTTTGTTTTTAAAAAGATCTATAAAATATTTCTTTAAAAATTCATGAAATATGTATAAGTTTGCAAATTTTTGGCCTCCGTTACCCTTACTAGCATTCTCAAAAGAAACATGGGGAGGGGGGGGGGTCCAGTATGATGACCCCTAATAATACGCAATTGTTATGAACAGTTCATGAATGTTCAAAGCATAAACTATTTATTGTTGAGTGTTGTTAGTACTATTTTCAACTTTTTCTTGGCGACACCTATAAATAAAATTTCAAAAAATATGCAATCATTTTTTTTTGTTATTGTTCCATTTATTCAAATTTATCTCTTTGTATGAAACGTTTTTGGTAAGTAAAGTAATAGTTATATGACGGAAAAGGTGTACAATACTCTGCAACAGATCTTCGATACAGGAATATTCATTGCTGAAAAATATATATATTAAATCGAAATAACATAAATACACTTTTCTGAGATTTAGAATTAATAGTATAAGTAGTAAATATCATAGTAGAAGCGAACAAAGCATGACAAAAGTAGGCTTGATTGTGGCAGTAAACGGTTTGTTTTGGAAGCACCAACATGGCCACTCCCTCCTGCGGCGGCATCACTTCCTTGGACAGGGAAAGAGGTTTAGGGCATCTCCTCTCATTCTTACCTCCGTGGTAGGACACGCTATCCTGCTGCCAATAAGAAGCCGTTAAAACTACGAAATCTGGATTATTAAGGAAAAGGTTTCAAGGACAGTAGGCCGAGTGGTTAGCACGCTTGGCTACTGATCTAAGGGACCTGGGTTCGAGCCCCGGATTAGGCATGGATGTGTGTGTCGTTTTTCTGCTGAGGTCCTGCCATCCTCTCAGATCTCCTACTGTGGCATATAAACTGACAGGCTCCTGTCAGACCTCTGTGGCAAGCAGCTGCTTGAGGGGGTATTTATTTTTATTATTTTAGTAGGTATTTGAAGCAGCTGTCCATAGATAACATACCAATTTTAGAACATGCACATAAAACTTTTGTACTTGGTTTCATAGTGTGTGCAGAAAGTGCTCAAAAATTAGCTTTGAGGCTTTTGTGTGCAAAGAGCATTCCTCTAAAATACTTTCTAACGTATAAAGTGTCACAAGATAACTTTGAACTATTTTTTTCTTGTATTAGTATTTGTGAAATGTGAAATGTATAATTACTTTCACATGGCATTTCCTACAATTACCTGATAAATTCTAGAAACAATGCATTAGTATATAAATAAATAAAATAAATAAAAATAAATACCCCCTCAAGCAGCTCTTGCCACAGAGGTCTGACAGGAGCCTGCCAGTTTATACGCCAGAGTAGAAGGTCTGAGAGGCTGGCAGGACCTCAGCAGAAGAACGAGACAAACAGCCATGTCTTACCCGGGGCTCGAACCCAGGTCCCTTAGATCAGTAGCCAAGCGCGCTAACCACTCTGCCATGGGACGGCTAATTAGTATATAGGTGCAATAATTTTCCTTTCACTAGACCAGTGGTTCTCAACCTTTTATGCTTCACGTACCTTCTGGAAATGTGTATGTAACTGGCGTATCCCTTATATAGATAGATAAAACTATAGTTATAGTATAATAATGCCAACTTAGCGACTTTGTTACTGGATCACAAGGGGGATCAAATAACAATCCCAATGTTCATCATTTCAAATGGGCACTCAGAAAACTTCTGTTAGAAACAGTTTAGGTCCTAGCACAAATAGTAATTGTTTGAAACGACAAAATTCCAGAGCACTCCATTTTGGAATTTAGATCAAGCAAAAGGCCAATAAAAGAAACTACATCTGACTCTGACAACTTATTAGAGGACTGCATTCCCATTATAAAAATAAGTCCTTTGTCTATATGCAAGATAGCATTTTATTTTATATATCATGATATATAATAAGAAAAGTTAATTCAGAGTTTTCTTGGAATGTCTAACAATGAAAACAATGTGTCTCTCATTATTGCATCACTCTTAAACCTTTGGTGATAATCACAGGACAATTACAAATTTCCTAACTCGAGAAGGGCTAACTTTGTTTTCAGATGCAGTATTTCAAACAGTATTGTACACTGAGAAGAATTTCACCATTTCCTCCTAATTACCGAAAAGAAAAAGGTAAAAAAAATATCTGATGGTATTGTCTGCTCTGTTGTCGAACACTTTTCTCAATTAGAAAATAGCTCAAAATTGCAATCCCTTGGATCTTTTCATTCAGTAAATTCAGATTTTCAATTTGAAGATTTGCATACCATACAAATAATCTGAAAAAATTCCCACTTTCATTTTAATGTAAGATTGTATGATCATGCAAAAAAGAACACTTGGGCTGCAGTTGAATTCATCAACAATAAGGCAAAAATTACACAAAATGATTTTATTCAGTCATGTATAAGTGACTAAATGAAACCATTTTTCTTAACTAACTAGATCTGGGCAAGATGCTATTGTAACTTGCTGAATGCTATTACAAAGTATTTTGGGAGACTGAAATATATTTACTTTAAATTTATTGAAGTACTGAAAAGTGGAACAAGTAAAAAAATTATGGTAAATTTTAATGTTGATAGCATCATATAATTGTAAAACATTATCTATTTCATTAGAATAAATTATTTGTTAAACTTATCATAATCTTAATTTATTTCAGGTCAAAGAGCAAATATTTAAGTTTAGAAAATGTATATTTTGATCATCAGTGATCGCATACACAAGCAACTGAATGTTTATGATTGCATGATTTTATCTGTACTGCAAATTTTTCCACTTGAATTCTTACTTTGTTCCTGTATTTACTGTATAAAGGAAATTCTTAACCAAGAGATAAATTTTCACATTGAAACTTGTAATTTTTTGAAATGTAAAAGTATGAATCATAATATTTTATTAATTCCTATCTAACCCCAAAATTGATTGTGATTGAATCCCACCATGATTGTTTCTACAAGGATGCAGAAAGTATATATTTCAAAGACTTGGATTTAACACCAAAAATATCCAATATTGATACTTAAAATACTTAAAATTCTCTCTTATTGAGCAATAAAATTTTTTAGTTTATCCTTCAAACTATTTCCATGTTAAAAGTTTTTAGAAGAAAACTAAGAAGCTTTTTGGAGCTAGGACAACACGCTTTCTATAGTGAAGTGAAAAGCTTCTGAGCTTTCTTTTAGAAACATTTAACATGCAAATAGTTTGAAGGGTAAACTTAAAACTTTTATTGCTCAATGACAGAGAATTTTAAGTTATTTTAAATAATTTCTGAAAAAGAAAGTCTTTTCTATTGTGCTTTGAATATTGATACAGTGGTCAAAAGATTTTTTAATGTCATTTTACAAGATGGCATCGGAGAAGACAAATGTACCCTATTGCGTTATATATCATGTATTAAAAACATACACAAAAGACACCCCTACTGGCTTACGCGTACCCCTACTGCGCGAGACCTCGCTGCTCACCGACTCCTCACTGCGCAAACGCAGTGAGGAGTCGGAAATGAAGGACAGACAGGTTTCCAGAGTGACATTTATTGGAGATCATTACAACAAATACTCAAACGTCCGACCACCAACGTTGTTACAGGCGGCACAACGGCGGAGTAGTGATCGGTGTATCTGCTTGTAATCAGCGCCTGTGACGGACAGTCGGACCAATTTTACAGTTCGGGCCTCGTCTGCGCCCCCTACCGGCACCGGGCTGCGTTTGCGGCTGCATATTCTATGACGAATATTGGTGGGTTCGGTGTCTACTACCATCCCCTCACGTTTGGGCCATGAATTCAGGGACACCCTGCATATTTGTTTTATATACTTCTTTCTAAGTATACAACTGAAATAAAATAATAAGAAAATAAATATAAAAATATGATTTAATGAGAAGAGTGTGATTGAAGATGTCTCATAACTTCTAAAAATCTTGGTTTGACACCTTGTCATACAGCTATTCAAAGATCCGGTTCTAAGTGTTGCCAGTTCTAAGTATGCCCAGATATCTTTATGAAACTAAACAGAATCTCCTGTACTTAAAATGACAGCGAAATTTAAATATATTAGTAAAAAAAATTTACTTCATTTTTTTTCTGGAAATTAATTTTTTTTAAATAATAAATTAGAATCAATAAATTTTCTTTGCTCACCGTCATGGATCATCTAGGATGAGGGCACCCCACGTTGGAGACCACTGCCCTATGCTACCAATGTTAGGAAATCATACCTGTAAAAATACCTACCTGTAAAAACTGATGGATTTATACGCTTTTTCGTGCTGATTATGACAGTTAAACGGGACGCAATAAATAATCGTGTTGATATCAGATCAAAAGAAGTAAATGTTTAAAAAGTAGAGAAGTTTTACAAAATTAAGAGCTTTAGTTAGTACGCTTTGAGCAATGGTTACCAGGATGAACTAAATGCCAGTTTACACTGACATCGTTTGCTAGCGCCAGTAGCATACTGGCACATGCGTATGATAATGTAAACGTAATGAACATGCATGAGAGGAGTCATGCACACTTGGAAAGCAGATTGGAGTGCCGAAATTTTTGGCGCCAGTTGAACTGCCGTCAACAACACGTAGTGTTACAACTGTGGAAACTCTTTTATGAAGGACTAGTGTTTTATTTATAAGAGTTGATGCTCTTAAACACTGTTGTATATCTTCCTGTAAATTTTTGTTTCACATTTTAATAGCTTAAAAATGGTTTTGAAAAGTAGAAAAATAATTGCGCCTTCTAACGGTGAAAAATTTGAAAATTCCAAAATTGCAAACGAATTTTGCAAATGATGTATTTATGCTAAAAATTAAGATTTTTGGTGGTTGAATGTGAAGGTCACGAAATTCTTATTGCCAACAATGAGTTAGGGCCTGCTTTAGCAGATGATTGCTTGTGTTTAGAGATAAATGAAAAATTCTTTTCTGTTAGATAGGATTCGATAAAATATTATGTTCGCACTTTAGGATTCTTTCGAACACTATAATTGCGCCCTCCGGTGAAAAAAGTTCAAAAATTCAAACATTTCAGAAGAATATTGCAACAATGTATTAATGATAAAAAAATTTGAGATTTTAGTGGTGGAATGTGAACGTCATGAAGTTTCTATTGGAAACAATGCAAAATGTTAATTAGAAAACTCTAATTTAGTTGGATTGGTACTAGTGAAATATTATAATTCGCATTATTCAAATACTTAAGTACTTTTAATGCATATATTTTTAGAGATCACTAATATGGAAACGGTAGAGCTGTTATCGAGTTGTTAAAAATGTGTTTTTGGGATATTTAGCATCTTTGGCTTTTGATCCTAAAGTTTAACAAGAGTCATGCAATGAGTTCTTCTAGAATAGGGGTTCTCAACGTGGGGTACGCAGTAAAAGTTTTTGGGGTACGCCGTGAGAGCACAAAAGTCACTAGATCTAGTAACAAAGTAAAAGTAACCATTGTTATACTATAACTATTGTTCTATCTATCTATACAAGGGGTACGCCAGTTACATACACATTTCCAGGGGGTACATGAAACATAAAAGGTTGAGAACCACCTACATTAGAAGATCAGAATTTGTCTCTGAGAAAGCAAAGGTTTTCAGTCAATAGGATGCAGATTTTAAATCTGCTGGATTGTCTGATGAAAAGTTCCAGTCCAGGATAAAAAATCTTTGAAGATAAAAAAAAAATCATAAATCACATATGTGCATTCGTATGTAGTCCATGTGATCTGATGTATATGATTATTGAGGAAAGACCTTTATCATTTCGTTGGCACTATAAAAGGAAATGGGAAACTGTTTCGCGCTTTGGATACTTATTGGAGTTACTAAGCCGACATCGAAACAGGATATCATCGAAACAGGAAATCATGCATCGAATCGAATACCTTTATGTTGTATAATTACTAATAATATTCTGTTTACATTTTCCCATTATCCGCTAGCTCAAATTAAAACTGTTAAGGAGTGAAAGACTAGGCAAAGGAAAAACTTCATTCTCTTTGAAAACGAGATTCTCAATGCGCCAGAGGCAATATGCGTTCTTCTAGTTTTTTATATATTTTTATCACCCAATAAATATATCAAAGGTGCTTAAATAGGTATTAAAATATTCATAAGTTCTTCTCGTATTATTTTTTCTTTATGCTAACTGCAGCCGCACTTGCTGTCATCTTTTTTCGAGAAACATGTTGTAGAACTATTCTGGTGTAAACTGTTTTGGTACGACAGTTGAATAGGAGTTTAAATGGCCCCAGACAGCCGCCGCTGGACTAGCGCCAACAATCCATGCCAGTGTAAACCATCGCATTTGGTGTAAACTGGCCTTAACCAACACTTCTTACAACGGAAGGCTAGAGGGCCAAGCAATGATATCACCATGGGTAGTTCTGGCTTGCTCTTGGCCAAACATTTCTTTCTCCTCATTTCAGTTCTATTCACTGCACAGATTTTTTTTTAAATCTGATTTCAATTTTACTATTATTAAGTATTAATTGCACTTTTATATTCATTTTATGTAACAATACGATATAAATATTACTAGTAAGGTTCCCTCTCCATCCCCACAGATTTACTCTGGCGCATTGACCGACAAGCTCCTGTCAAGACCTCTGTGGCAAGCAGCTCCTTGAGAGGTATTTATTTATTATTTATTATAACTGAATCTGTAACTTTCATGGTTACATTTATCCTGCAAATTATTGGATACAACTTTAAAATTGGTTTTTAATGAAAATTAAGAGCATCATTTTGTGCAACGGCTAAAGGATGGGACAACCAAATTTTAGTATAATATAGTCTTTTCATTCTGAGTAAATATTGCTAAAAAACTTATTAACATTCTTAAATTATACTTAAATTTTTTAAACAATGTGAGAAATTTTAAAAATAGAACATATATTTTTTTACACTTATATTGTAATAATGCATTACAAAAAAAGTGCAATTTTGATATAGAACGTCATAAACAAGGTTAACAGGACGCAAACTTCCATTTTGTTAAATTAGTACATAAAATTTTAGTAATATAACTCTATTAATATTAAAACGTAGCTTTCTTATGATTGTAAAGAATCATAAATTAATTTGACAAATCGTATTATTTACCCTGGATATGACACATTACCAAAGAACTTTGGCTCTTAAACACATAACTGTCTAATATGATGTTGGTCCTCTACGTGCAGCCAAAATAGCTCTTACCCGGCGAGGCACGGACGCTACAAGATTTCTACAGGTGTCTTGTATCTGGTACCAACACGTTACCAGCAGATCCTTTATTCTTGTAAGTTACGTGGTTGAGCCGCCGCAGATCGGATATGCTGTTCCAACACAAACCACAGATGCTCGATTGGATTGAAGTCTGGGGAATTTGTAGGCCAGGGCAATACCTGGAAGTCTTCCTCAGGTTCCGTGAACCATTCTCGAACAATCCGGGCAGTGTGGTATGGCGCATTATCATGCTGAAAGAAGACACTACTAGAGGGATATACCGTTGCCATGAAATGATGTTTAGGTAAGTGGTAGACGTCATAGTTTACTGCACATGAATGACTGGACCCAGTGTTTCCCATCAGAACTTTGTCGAAAGCATAACACTTCCTCCAGCGGCTTGTTTTCGTCCCATGGTACATCCTGGTGCCAACACTTCCCCAGGTAAACAACGTACATGTACCCTGCCTTCCACAAGGTGCACCAGGAAACTAGATACATCGGACCAGATGACCTGCTTCCAATCATTCAAGGTCCAGTTTTGATGCCCGCATGTCCATTGTAGGCGCTTTCGACGGTGAACCGAGGTTCACCGTCGAAACTTAGAGAGGCTCACTTAGAGAGGCCTGTGCTACACAGCCACATTTTCAGCAGGGTTCGATGTACTGTGTGTTGTGACACATTACTCTCGTCACCAGCATTCAAATTACGGACGAGTTGCGCCATAATATTCCTTCTGTTGGCTCGTACCATACGTGATAGCCTTCGCTCACCTCTAGCATCGATGAGCCGTGGTCGGCCCACACCTTGCCGCCGGTTCGTGGTTTTTCCCTTTTCAGACCACTTTTTTGAAGGTACTAACCACGGCTGACCATACAAGCCTTGCCGTCTCGGAAATGCTCTGACCCAATCGTCTGGCCGTTGCAATTTGGTCCTTGTTAAACTCACTTAAGTCCGCTGCCTTTCCCATCTGAAGAACAAGAATAACACTGATTAACAGAGCTTAGTATCAGGTGTTATTTACACCGTTTCATGACCTTCACACGCGCCGTCGTTACCTCCTGCAATTGCTCGGTTTGCATAAAGACGCGCTGGTCATAATGTTTTGACTCTTTGATGTATATAAATGCGCATTTAAATATTTGAAAATGAACTACAGCCAGTGGTCAGGATCAAACTTATTAACCAGGTCTCTAAAACTGTTTTTTATTTTACTATTATTTTTAACATACATAGATACGAAACGCATCTAGTGGAATCACTCTTTGTACTGATCCTTTTGTTTATATTAATCAGTCTTCAAGTACGTTGATATAGTTCTTGCGAAATGAAATATGTCACGTGATAGTTTTAGAACGGCGGATAACCGGAAATGATTCGCAGATATTAAGTTTATGTAGAAACTTTTGTTCCAGATGTATCAAATTAATAAAGCAGAAGCTCTCATCGTTCGCTTTCTTTAGTACTCACGAATTTAATGTTGAGTGAACACAGTACATGTCGCAACAGTGTTGGGTTGCTTTACCTCTGAGCAGCACTTTTTTGCACAAAATGGGCTAAATGACCAGGTCACAAGGACCCCAAGGGCTCAGAGAAGTTTGGGAGTGGTGACCCACTGAACAGCTGTTAGGAGCCATATGGTAGCCTCTTGTCAAAGCCATCCAGTGTGGTTTTTAACGTGCAGAGGGTATGGCACTTCCTTGCACGGAGCCACGACTTAACGTCCCATCCGAATGAAGAGTGGCCTTTTCAAGCCCATCGGTGTCCCCTACTGACCGAGGGCAGGGCGGAGAGTTTTGCGGAGATAAATCTGAACGCTTGCCCAGCTGGGACAGCCCACCCCTAGCAATAGTGATTTAATTAGTAAGTGTTTAAATATATATAATGGACGAACTGGAGTATCCCGCTTTTCCTTTTCAAACAAGGTTTGGTTATACCGATGTTTCCTAGGAACTATTGCTCAGTCATATGTTGTCTTAAAAATTCAACTCTTAGAATACAGGTTCAAACTTGACATTGGCTTAAACTATGATGCAAATTCTAAATACAAATTGAGTAATAAAGGACCGAAATATCGAAATGGTGGAAAGTTTAAAATAATTGATTTGAAAAATTTGCCACGTTTCAGAAATGTTTAGAGTGAAATTATATAGTTTTACTAATGTATGTCATAGAATTTTCATAGGCTTCCAACTGATATGATTCAAATTAAAAAAATAGATTAATAAAAGAAAAAGCTCGTGTTACGAAAGATTAATTGTAGATCTGAATCAAATTTATCCAAATTTCGACTTTATAAAATATTCATAGAACATTGAAGCTTTTGTTTTGACAGCAGATGTTGCTATTTACATTATACACACATATTACACTATTTCAAAACTGGTGCAAAGCGAAAAACGTTACCCAACCTTCACAAATTACATATATTTCAGTAATCGATTAGTAAACTGATGTTAATTGTTTCTGTTTCCAGAATTCTTTAAATAGTAAACAAATTTTATTTATAATCTAGACTTGGAGAATTTTTCCGATTTTCTATTTTTTTTATGACATTTTGCTACAAAATTTTTAATCGGAAGTTAAGGAGCTTTGAATACAGTTTCCCATTCATACAACATGGAAATGTTCCACTCTTTTTTATACATTTTTTAAATTTAATAAATAAGGAAGGTACTTCGCTACAAAAAGAGAGGAGATAACCTAGGAGCTATATTAGACTTGCCTTAGTTTTTCATAAAATATACAAGCATTTACACATGAACGTGCCTCCTGGTCTTAGTATTCAAGTACGCTAACCAAGAAACCAGCAGCATTTAGTGTAATTTCTTCATTCTCAGAACAAAAAAGGGAGAGCGAAAAATGTTTAAATTCCAAATGAATAATTTGATTTTTAAATGTTGCTTCGAATTGAATATTTCAAGTTATATGTTATGTATAATATTAATTTATTACATTAATTTTACTATCTATTAACAAAACTTCATTTCTTGTTAAAATTCCTACATCGATTTCTATTACTTTTTTTTTTCTACGTGGTTGTAAAAGCAAAATAATTAATATTTTTAATACTAAATAAAAAATTCTGCATATAAGAGCGAATTACCACTTCGTGTGCCTAGTGGCGCGTGACATGGTAAATCCAGCCTTGATTGATGTTTTAAAGTTTATTCATTACCAATATTGCTGGCGGGGAAATTTAACACTTTCACTTGAAAAGGCATCGTGGGTGGAATGTCGCCGACCCTTGTTTTATTGTAGTTCGAATATATATATATATTTTCAGGGTTAAAATATTGCAATGAGTGTTCTTTAAAATCTTCTTTTTTATCATCGCTGAAAATAATGAAATAAATTTTATTATATTAAATATTTAGAAAGATATTTTTAAAACCTCTCCATATGAAAATGATTCGTATTCACACGTTTATTGATTATTACTAAATCAGTCACGCTGCTTCCATAACAGTATTTTTTTAGTCAATTTGCAAATGGTCAGTAGCAATGTCGGCTGAAGGATTAAACGTTGCCTTTTATCTTTCGTTTCTCAAGAATGTCAAATGGCGAAATGTTGTTTCTGCTTTAGGTAAAGAGGTGGAGCGAAGGAGGAAAGATAGAAACGATGTTACTACTCGCCTTTACGGAACTTCATAGATTGACAGAGCGTCGCATGCCTTTGGGCTCCAGGACTTCTCCCAAGTGATTCACACTTGGTCTCCATGGCAACAGTAGCCAACGACAGAGGAAATTATCGTCTAATGGCACGCTACGGCGGACGTGTACGCTGAAAGCCCAGGGGCAAAAGTGAATTTAGTGCGAGGAAGATGTTGGAGGATGCAAAGTATTATGAAGATGAGGAATGGAATGACGAAAGTAATGATTTTAGAAACGCTCCGTCGTTGTGCTCTCAGTAGTGGCAATCCAAGAATGAAGTGATGAAATGGCATTCCAGCAATGCTCTGCTCTTGGGGCTGGCGACGTACAACATCAAATGTCATATGAACCACAGTTTGATAGATCGTAGTTTTAATTTAATTTTTTCTGTTGGTAATCAAGTGAATTTTTCTCTCATTGCAGCAGTTTTTTATTTTTCCATAATTTTTTCCCCCATTTTCTAACTCATTCCCGTAATGGCATATTCAAATCGTGACCAGGGCCGTGGGGTGAGTAGCGAGGCAGTCGCTTCAGGGCGGCAAATGTAAAATTTAAAGATTTTCAGTTGATTCTGAAATACATTTTTATGGAAAAAATGAAAAATATACAACTACTAAACCTTTTTGGTGCGTTTTTCCTATTTTTCTTTTCGTGCGTCCTATAAATAGCCTTAAACAAAAAGCACTCTTTCTCTTACAGGCAAGTATATTTTAATAAATTTCTGTTTCTGGAAATATATAAAATCGCTATTTGCTATACGTTTTGGGAAGCGAAATTATTAAGATTTATGCAGGGTTCTTGTTTATTGATAGAGGAACCTATAGGCACTTGCAGAAGCGGCACGACGTCAAAATCATTTCGTTTTTAGGGCCGCACATTTACTGGCTTATGAAGAAGTTTTTGTTTGCTGATTATGCCAATTCATTTTTATTTTACGTGGAAACAAATGAAATCAGGACTAACTTGAGAAACTGCACAATTTAAAGGTTGAGTTTTAGCAAGAAAGGAAATCTTCCTTCTCAGAGTCAACAGCCACAGCTTTCAAGAAAAAGTGGTCAAGAGGGAAGGAGAAACATTTCGCAAGTGTTGACTAAAGAGGCTGATAGTGGTTGAAGGTGCTAAAAGCTTTTCGTGAAGTAGAAGAGCATGTCATTCACGATAGGACGTTGATAAAATAAATCTGTTGACAGCCGGAGATTAAATCCCAGATGTATTGCAATTTCTTTTCCTGAATTAATTTAGGTGGGATGGGGATTTGTCTTGATGGTGGGTGAAACATTCGTCAACAGTAACCCTTTAACATCCACCAGCTCGTTAAAATGAATGTCTTTGAGATTCACATCGGCAGAGTTTTGGAATGAACTCTCCCAAATGAAATCTCTTCAAACCACTGATCATGTCCTATTAAGATGTAAGAGGCCAGAAAATGCTACTCCTCCTTTTAGCTCTAGAGTCAGGAGTCTTGCTAAGATAATCTTTTAAGCTCTGTTGTTCCTGGTAAGGGGACGTCGAGCTGCCGTTCCTTCATTTTTTAATGATTTCTAAACCCTGATTCTTGCACAAAATCAAAGAGAAACAAAATATAAGTGGATAAGGGGCGTTAATAAATAAATAAATAAATGCGTCAAGTGGCCAGTGTACTTCGCTGCCGAGAAAAGGGACTTCGCTTCGACTTTTGGATTAGGGTTGTTTTACTTCTGAACGGCACTTATTTTGCACACAGTAGGCTAAATGCATAAGTCAAAAGGACCCCGAGGGCTCTAAGAAATTTGGGGGGACAGTATCCACTAGACAGCTGTTAGGAGACAAATGCCTCTCTAATCTAAATAAGGGTAAAAAAATTTTTTATATTTATCGGCTTGGGAAAGCCTTCGACATACTAGACCATAATATAATACTCAAAAATTGCATAATATTGGAATGAAAAGGAATTTTTAGAAGGGAAAGGATTTTTAATTGCTTCAAAAATTATTTATCTAATAAATATCTTTCGCTAGAATAAATATTACTCACAGCGACTCCTGAATATCACATTTGGGGTACCCCAAGATTCAATTCTTCGATCAATTCTACTTTATGTCTTGTTTTCAGAAAAAAAAATCCCGAGATAATGTTTTTACTTTGTTGTTCGTCCGTCTGTAGATATAAAACTTTTTTGTATTTAGAGATAAAAATTCTTTTTGGGTTACATAGGTATTGATGAAATATTACGACTTCGTACTTTCTGAACTACCAAATAATTAAATTGAGTCGTCTAATGACGGAAAAAGGTGAATTTTTTAATGAATAATGCAAACGATGTATTTAAACTAGAAATTCGAAATATTGTTGGTGGAATGTGAAGATCACAAGGCTTGCATTGGCAACAGTGAATTTACTCCTTACCCCCCAGGGTGGGTGTGAAACGCAACTGTTTTGCTTTAAGAGATGATCAGAAAATACTTGCTCAGTTGGAAAGTATTAAGGAAATAATGAGTCGCAGTTTTCAACTCCTTAGGTAGGTTTGACCTACATCCTTAAAGAGCATTTTCGCAATCATCCATTAGTTCGAATTAAATTTTCGGACAGCGCAAAAGTGGGTAAATTGAAAACTTTTTCTCTTTCATAAAACGAGATTCCTATATTCGATATGTGTTCTTCTAGTTAATATACACCGGTTTCCATAAATTAAGGAAAACGCAGAAATATTATGATAAACAAAAAACTATATGAATGATTTTAATGAAATTTGATGAAAACATGAATTACAATGCTAGTTTCAGAATGGCATGAAATATTTTAAGCTAGAAACATTTTTCGTCAAAAAATAACATTACAGGATCTTGTCCAAAAATGAAGTGTCAGAATGCAATGGGATTACATCAATACAGGGATCACAGTGATGTTCCATGCTGTTTATGATGTGAATCAGCTCATTAGGGAGTAACCACCATTGTTCCTTTAAAGCAGTAATAAGCTTCTTCTTTGTTTCAGGTGGCGGGTTGAGGGAAGCAACACGTCTCCCTAGAGCATTCCACACATGCTCAATCGGAGTTATGTCGAGAGATCGAGCTGGCCCCTCCATGCGCATAATGGCCTCCTCTTGAAGGTATTGTTCCACTAGTCGAGCTCTGTGTGGACGAGCGTTATCGTTTTGTAAGATGAATGTATCACCTATTGCACCAGCGTAAGGACGTACATAAGGGTCCAGGATGTCATGTCTATACCTTTGAATTGAGGTTCCCACTCGTCAACACAGAGGTCTGTGTGTCCACCTAAGGAAATGCCACCCCAAATACACACACTGCCTCCACCGTAACTGTCTCTTTGACGGTTATTACTGGGATGATTAGCGTGTACCTCGTCCTCTCCATATCAAACTATGTCCGGAATCACTCTGCAAGCAATATCTGGACTCATCTGTGAAGAGTATGGACCTCCATTGCTCTTCTGTCCTGTTAACATGCATGAGTGCCCAATTCAACTGCTCTCTTGTGTGACGTGAGGGTTATACAAATTACTGGCCTTCTAGGGTACAGATCTCCATGATGAAGCCTTCTACGCACAGTAGACGCTGATACAATCCTCTCAGTGACTGCTGCAAGAGAGGAACGTAGCTGAGAGAGAGTAGACGTCCTGCTCCTTCATGCTGTTAATCGCAGATATCGGTCTTGTACAGCGGTCGTAACTCTAGCCCTTCCTCGGCTAAACCTCCGAGACGTGGAATCCGTGCTAAGAACTTGATTACACAATCTATGGACCACAGAAGGACATTCAGCCATCGTGCCACGTCTGACTGACTTTGGTCTGCTTCGAGCCGGCCAATAGCTATCCACCGCAGTTCATTTGGCAAATGATATCTCGAGGTCTTTCCTACAAAATGGCTATTTAAAATTTCTTTACTCAAATTTAAATACAAAATAACGATCCACTCCAAAACACCCATTTTTTTATGCCGCTATCCGATTACGCAAATTGAAGCAACTTAGACTAATTTGCATACGATATACTCACTCGGCATTACTTTACTGATTATATGAACACGTTTGGTGTGGATCGCACAATTTTTGCGATTTTTCTCATTTTTCCTAAATTTGTGAGCAGTATATATCTATTTGCAAATGAAATTGTTCTGGTAAATAGTAACTAGGATTACCAAACAGCTTTTCATCAACTTCAAATTGATTTCAACATTATTATTAGATTATTATAACAGCAACTCACTAAAACTGAATGCCAATAAAACTCGAGAAGTGTTAACGAAGAATATCTGATCATGAACAATATAACTGGTTATGCCTAACCATTGATTCAAATTTCGAATTGACAACAACACACATTTCTATGTTATGTGACAGAATAAGAATTTATTTCACAAAAATATATTACGTTGTTTCATACCCTCTTGTATTATCATATTAATATACATAAAACTATTTTGGAATTTGTCATTAGATATGAAATTATTGCGTAAGGCAATACTTTCAAAACTCGTTTAAGGAAGATTAGCAACTTGCAAAATTCAATACTCAGACCAATTTCACCTACAGTTACCCCTTCCAGTGTACAGAACGTTATTATCCGTTTTTAGTGCAAAATATATATATATATTTTAAAAATAAAAACTGTCATTTTAAAATTTTTATGTAGATATATTATAAAAAGTATGTAATTCAGACTATATAAATAATATTTTCTTTTTTCATTTGATGTATATTCTATTAAACTATGACAAAAATAATTTTTTAAAACCATCTGATTGCCATTTCTTAGAAGTGATAGAAGGGTTGCCAATTTGTTTGTTAACATTACTCTCTGCTGAAGCAATCCTCTAATTTAAGCTCAGATGTTTGATTTGAACCATTATCAACAATTTTTTCTTAAAGTTTCTAAAATCTCCTGATAATTAACACAAAACTGCTATTTTAAAAAATGAAAGATTTTGGAGGTATGAAATATGTACCTATTTTTTCGGTATATCACTGTAAAAAGTGTTATTAAAATTAATATATTACTACAGTGTTCAAATTTTGCACTTCAGTAAAATTCAGTATTAAATTCTTCTTAATTTGGTGTATAACATGATCTATTTCTGTTGATTAGTTATTTATTAAAAACATTCTAAAATTGACTTATTTATTATACTCTACAAGTCTAGACTTTTCTCAAAGTATGGTACGGAGAAAAAAAATTACAAAACGGCAGAAATGTTTACTTTAAATAAGAAAATTATTTTTTTTTGTTATTCAGAAATAAATAACCTTTCTAATAATGTGCACTATAATCATTTCTGTCTATTAGTGGTTTTTAAATAAATTTTCATTCGTGTTGCCAGATGCATTATTTTACTAGATGACTAAAAAAAAGTCCCATTAAAATAAAACCTGT
The DNA here is from genome assembly GCA_038380435.1 of Ryuthela nishihirai. Classification (NCBI taxonomy): domain Eukaryota; kingdom Metazoa; phylum Arthropoda; class Arachnida; order Araneae; family Heptathelidae; genus Ryuthela; species Ryuthela nishihirai. The sequence continues at coordinate 37,048,382 of JAWZYU010000011.1, read as the reverse complement.
CGTCTTTTTTGTTAAATATTTTATTTTCAGAAAATTCAGAATTAAATGCTGAATAATTTGGATATAACATTCCATAATTCCTTTCATTAGTTATTTGGAAAAAAAGTTCTAAAGTTAAATTTGGTCTCTGGATGCAAACCAGTTTTTCAGGCTGGACACTGGAGGGTTAGAAGACCCAAATCATCTTCTAATAAAAACAGATTTGTTCACCACAAAGTATTGCCTGGGGAAGATATCCATAGGTATGCTTTAATTCTTAAACATTACTTTAAAAGTGTTTGTAAAATAAACTTAGATCGTATGATTAACTTCTCGGCTATTTAGTAACTTTTATTGTACCAAATCCCGAATTTTAATAGCTATGGGAAATGCGTCAGGAAGTGCCCAATACCACTCATTTTAACTCTTTGCCTAAAGGACTGTTATCCAGATGCATTTCCAAATCTTATGACATCACTTTACTAAACTTAATATCAACTGTCACTTATAGTCTTACACATATATATTACAGGGTGTCTCAAAAATATAGGTACAAACTTTTAGGGGAGGTAGATAACATCTAAAGGAATGAGAATTGCATAGGAACCCATAACCGGAAACGCCATGGGAAAGTGGTAGCAGAGGAACAAGATCTGAAAGGACACAAGACAGTGATTAATGGGAAAACTTTTATTGGACATAATGATTACAAATTGCGTACTAGATAATATATTTCATAATGTTACAGCAGATGCTCGAAGTTTCCTCCATGAGATGCGATGCATGCGTGACACCGGTGGAGCATTGATTGCCGGACATGGTCGAACACACCTGGAGTTTCTTTGATAGTAGCAGCAGCGCAGACGAGCCTTGCCATGAGATCCATGTCAGACTCCACAGGCGATTCATACACGGTAGCTTTGAGGGCCCCCACAGATAGAAATCAACGCTCGTTAAATCAGGTGAGCGTGGGGGCCAGGCAACTGGTTCCAGCACGCCAAATCCATTGTTGCCCAAAAGACATGTTCAAATGCGCATGAACACACCTTCCATAATGGGAAGGCACCATCAAGTTGAAACCACATGTTGCGTCTCACATTTGCTGGAACATGGACAAGTAAGCCTGGTAGAACCTGTTCCAGAAAGATCAGATACTTCGCGGAGGTCATGCGGGATGGTAAAAGGTATGGCCCGACTAAGCAGTCGCCGACCAAACCTGCCCACACATTTACTGTGAAACGATGCTGTGCCGCATGGGTGTGCACACTGTGGGGGTTCTCATGAGCTCACAATTGCGCATTGTGCTGATTGAATACGCCATCCCGAGTGAAAATGGCCTCATCAGTAAACAAAACATAAGCTGGGAAATTCACATCTTGGGCACTTTCTTGGAGATACTACTGCGCAAAATGCACACATGCAGGATGATCTGCGGAGAGAAGTAACTGAACCCATTGGAGATGAAAGGGGTGTAAGGACTCGCCGTGCAAAACACACTGTACACTTCAACGAGACACTCTTAAGGCAGAGGCAACGGCACGTGTGTTGGTACTAGGATTAGTCTCCATGGCATCCAACACACTTTCTTCCATGGCGGGAGTACGCGTCGATCATGGACTGCCCTCACTTCTGCTACCTCTTAATGACCCATAATCGCACAAATTTTGATACGCACGCGCAAACAAACGGTGACCCGATACATGTCTGTATGGAAGCGTTCTTGATACATTCGTTGAGCGGCTCGTCCGTTGCCCTCAGCTATTCCATATATTAAGTGCATGTCTGCCAGCTCCCTGTTCGAATACTTTTGCATGCTCTTCGTAAGCCGACTACCGCTCGAATGAGGAAATCCGAAATTTCCCCTCTAGCGCACTGATGAACAGCGTCGTCTATTGACTTAAGGTGACTTTTCCGGTTATGGGTTCCTATGCAATTCTCATTCCTTTAGATGTTATCTATCTCCCCTAAAAGTTTGTACCTACATTTCTGAGACACCCTGTATTTATCTGTAATCAAGATTTCATATCCATAAATGTTAATATACATTCGATATAGAATAAGTGAGTTCAATTGCATGTTTCATTTTTCCTGCGGATTTGCTACATTAGACTTCTTGGGGAATTTTTACACCATATTTTAGTGTTTCATTATATTTGTGAATAGCATTTGTTTCTGCAGACAGAAGTTTCGGCAGACTTTGAAGTGAATACGAATTCAGTGAGTGATTGCACCATCGGTATGATTTACTTTTCTTTCTTTGCTTTTTATGGCGAGAAAAAGAGGTGTTTATAATTTTTAACTTTTTGTTGTAACTAAAATCATTTATTTTCGTACGTGTTACGTTGTTCTGTACGTACTTTGACATACGACTCCTCGTATAGATCGATCCTTTGCCACTCCCTTATTTTGGGAGACGAGGGTTAAGGTAATGCAGCCATCCCGTGGCAGAGTGGTTAGTGCGCTTGGCTACTGATCTAAGGGACCTCGGTTAAGTCATGGATGTTCGTGTTGTTTTTCTGCTGAGGTCCTGCCATCCTCTCAGACCTTCTATTATGGCATATAAACTGACAGGCTCCAGTCAGACCTCTGTGGCAAGCAGCTGCTTGAGGGGAAATTTATTTTATTTTTTTTTTTATTATGATTTGAGGTAGCCAAGAAACTGTAGACGTCAGACGCTTTAATTAGAAAAATAACTCGTTTGGGATTCCCCGCGAAAAATTCCGTCTCTATTTGGGGAAAAGAAGAGTGTGGATACATCACAAGCTTTCATTTGACACATAAAATGAGTAGAGATTGGTAAAAGGGTTCAGAAGATACGGTGGAACAACCATTTTGACAACTCGTAAACAACCAGACAAATGATGAGCGAAAAACAAATCGATAGATATGTTTTGTTAATTTTTATTTTTAGCTTTCTCCATTGGCTCTAAAAAGTTAAATACGAAAAAAAGAAAAACCTAACATAATTATCAATAATGAAATCTGTTGCTCAATTAATCATATTAACTTCAAAGGAAATAGGAAGCGAGTAATTATTTCGACGAGCAAATGAAAAGCTTTAGATGCTTTATTTTATCCGATTTTAATACGATTTCAGTAAGTGATTTAAACATTGGCAATATCGATTTCTTTTAGCTTTAACTTTTTAGCGAAGGAGTTTTCTTATGTGGGATAGAAACTATAACTTTTTGCGTCAAAACATAAAGAAAGGTGTCATTAATGAAAGCAAACTTTTCTTCACTATTCATATAAAAATAGCTTGTAATCACGCTGATATGAGCTAGTGCGCACTTTGTCAGACTGCGGTCACATTTGAGAATCATTGATCTTGAAAACCTCTCTATGAAACATTATTTCCACACCAATGCTATTAATAATTGGAACTCCTGATTTCTCCTGCCTTCTCCTTCACTTGTTCCGAAGGTTCCTGCTGGTTTTATACTCTTCACGTATGGTGGAAGTAATTAACGACAGTCTTAGGGGGGAGAGGACTGAACAGAACCCATCAGTGAGACATTGACTGCTGCCAAGTTGCAACTCTCCTGAAACAGGATCATTTTCCCCTTCACTACTCTGATGGCATAAATGCTGCATAGAAATTAAGCCTATCACACAGACTTAGGAACCCCTACAAACTTGAGGAATTAGCAACAGTCCTTTGAGTTGCGTTCCACGCGGAGTTGCTGATCTTGTTGAAAGTATGAATTCAGTATGTTATAATTTGGTAGGTTGTGATGAGTTTGATGGGAAAGAGAATTTTCGGTTGATTCATTAAACGCTCCACCTAAAGTAATCGAAATTAATACCTGTAATGTTTACGACAGAAACTATTTCAGATGCGGAGGGGTTTAAACATTATTCACGGGAATGCCATGATCATTAGGAAGAATTTTGATAATTTTATGGTATTTTATAACGTAGTTGAATTCTAATCTGAAGTAACTGTATTGACAGAGATATGGATGAAAAATGCAGAGGTTTAACTGTACCAAATAGATTAGTATAAATCCTTTTGTAAATGTAATAATAAATAAATAAACAAATACTCCCTCAAGCAGCTGATTGCCACAGAGGTCTGACAGGAGCCTATCAGCTTAATAAGCCGTAGTAGAAGGTCTGTGAGGATGACGAGAACACAGCAGAAAAACAACACAAACATCCATGCCTTTAACATACAAATTTTAAAATAAAAAAAAAGCGATCTTCCTATCTGCAATCTAAAAAGTAAAGAATAAAACTAAAAAATACAGATGACGAAATTACTCACTTAATTCATATTCACTTCAAAGGAAGATAAGGCTCCGGCAATTTCTGTCGAGTAGGTAAATCAGTTTTGGCGCCTTATCTTCCTCTGAAGTGAATACGAGCTCAGTGAGTGATGTCTCTAATACGTTAGAAATATTAAAAAAAACTATTTCCAATTAAATGTATATATATATATCAACAGAATCTATATAAAAATCATATTATATTTAATATTAATTATTACTTGTGATTTTCTTTTGCAATTTTTATTCAGTTATATAAGTTTGTTTTCTGGTAAAAATACCCGTTTTCTGGTAAAAATACCCATCATTGCATAATTTTATTAGTTCATAAATCCATAAGCATTGACTTGGGGGTCGGCGTAACTAAGAAGTTTTTCCTGTGGGGCGAGAATATCTAGTTCCGGTACTGTTTAAGGGTTAAAAATTTAATTTATTTTCTGTCTCATCACCTTAAAAAGTTTATTCTGTAAGATACTGAGATTTGAATTAGGCTTTTCATTAGAACAATATGACTTCTAGAAATTCCAGATCTCATGATTTAGTAAGGCTCTATATATCGGCCTATGGGCATTAAGAACATAAAGTGCTTCTGAATATATTTTGCTTGCATGCAACAAAGGCCCGATATAGAATCATTATCAACTTTCCTTTTGGTCGGCAGTCCATACATCAATTGATGATTAATTGGCTCTGGTTCTCCAAGCAATTAGCTTAAGCACAGTTTGATTTTCTTTTCCGGGCTTTAGCTCAGTAATAAGTTTGTTATCTGATGGAATAGATCGAACTCGACGTCATTAAGTACGAACTTCGGAACTGTAAAAATTAAAATAACAAAAGGACACTTTTAAGGTAATTGTCTGTCATTAATTGCCCCCACTGTCAAAGTAAGCAGTAATGAGGAAGTGAATGCACTTGCCTGATATCGTCAGCAGACGGCTCCTCTTTAGCTGGAAAAATCGATACTTTTGTAGCAGAATATTTCTCTTCGAAAGTTTACTAAGTTTGTTCACAAGAGAGTGATTATTTTATTAAATATTTCTGAAATGGCGAATCGCATTGAAGAAATTTATTTTTTTTGTAAAAAATAAATGCTTCTAGGATGAACTATGGTTACCAATGTTTCAATTGGATTATCTGTAGATATTGAGCCATTTAGTTTTTTTGTGGACTGAGTTGTGTTACCTCCGAGCGGCACTTTGTGAACTCAGTGGCCAGGCAGCGAGAATCTTGGACTGAGATCTGGATAGGGAAATGGAATTATTGGTAATTATTTCGAGACACGTGAAGGTCTCCTGTGAAGGCCATCCAGCGTCTTCTTTAGCGTACAAAGGGGATGGCTTTCCAGCATACATAGTCATGGCTTAACATCCTTCTGACCGACTGCGGCCTTTCCAAGCCTCGGTTTCCCCTTTCTCATCAACGGTGGAGCAGAGATTAGTGGAGAAAATCTCAATATAGGCACAGTTGGAACTCGAATCTAGGAACATTAGGTTACGAGTCTAACATGCTCTATGTTGGCGGAAGAAGCTTACAGAGAGAGCTGAATGGAAGATGTTAGAAATTGGATTATTCAGTTTATGCCAGTAAAGTGTAGGTATATGCTCAAGAGAAAACAGTAAAATTACGGAGGCATTAGTCTACTTTCTGCTCCTGGCAAAGTTTTTCCCATTATTGTTCTTAATAGATTTAAACATTTGGTTGATGGGCAACGGAAGCTCAGAAGCTCATAATGATGACTTTAGTAGTTTAGTCGCAACCTAGCGAATCCCCATGCACAGTGCTTTCCCCCTATGACGTCACCGGCTACGCCCACTTCCGCCCCTTATTAATATTAACAATTAAAATCATAATTAATAATTCATAATTAATTAATAATTAATTACAAATTAATTAATCTCCATTTTTTAAAAGAACCCTTTATTAAAAATTCCTCCCCATTTATTAAAAACCCCTTTTATTAAAAAATTCCACCCCTTCCTTCCCCTTTAACCCCTGGCTCCATCTGGTGACTATGAGGAGTACTATTTTTAGAAAAAGCACTATTTTAGCTTTAATTTCCCGATTTTTGACTTCCCTCCTTAAAACCTCCCCCCTTTAACCCCTAGCGCCATCTACTGTATAGACTGAGTACTATTTTTAGAAAAAAACTCTATTTTAGTCGTAATTATTCCCAGACTCCCCCTCATTAAAAAACCCCCTTATCAAAAGTTCCGTCCCCCTTTATTAAAATTCCCTCCTCTTTATTAAACTCCCTTATCAAAAGTTCCCTTTATTAAACTCCCCAGATCAAAAACTCCCATGGTATCCACGCTCATTTTCCAAGTCCAGCTAAACTTTGGGTGGCAACGATCGGATGATGCAAACCTCAAAATAATTGCAAAACTTTGGGTGGCAGCTCCTCATATAAAATCAAATCACAAAGTTGTATATTCTATGTATTTATTCCTTATTAATTAAACGCCTATCAAAACTGTCTCCCTCCTCATTAAAAAACTCCCCCACTGGTTGAACTATATTTTTTAAGCCCCCACCGTTTTAAGACCCTGACCCATCGCGTGGTAAATCAGTTTTTCTCTATGCGCATGTAATTGGTGCCGTCCAACGCGCATTTTAGTACATCTCCTGTATTAAAAAAAAAAACTTATTACAAACTCCCTTGGTTTCTATCTTTTTACAAGCCCACTAAACTCTTTTTGAATGGTAACACTCAGAATGTCTGATGCAAGTCTCTAAATAATTGCAAAACTTTCGATAGCAGTCACTCACAGAAAATCAACTCCGAAAGTTGCATATTCCCTGTATTTATTACGAATTTTTATTCCTTAGTAATTAAACACTTATCAAAAACTCTCTCCCTCCTCATTAAAAACTCCCTTTATTAAAAGTTCCCTCTATTAAAACTTCACCGATCACAAACTTCCATCCTTTTACAAGTCCACTAAACTTAGAAAATCAACTCCCAAAGTTGTATATTCCCTGTATTACCAATTTTTATTCCTTAGTAATTAAACACTTATCAAAAACTCCGTCCCTCATAATTAAAAACCCCTTTATTAAAAGTTCCCTTTATTAAACTTCGCAAACTCCCTTGTTATCCACATTCATTTTTCCAAGTCCACTAAACTTTGGAATGGCAACACTCGGAATAGCTGATGCATTTTTGGAATTCGACCTTCATCAAATCATGCATGTAGTAACAAGCAAGGCAGCATACATGCCCAGGTCTCTTCTTATCGGGGTGAGGGGTCAAGAGGAATGTCACCACACGCTGTCTGCAGCACAGTATTTGCATTTGTTGCTGATAAGATCTGAATTCGTCTTTTAATATCTACAAGCTTTATCCACTCCTGAGCGAGTGACGGTTCTTATCGCTACACCGTCAAAGAGTGAATGCCGATGGGGGGCTATCTGTTTACATCTGCTACTGATAAACGAAAATATTTCGGATGACGCTTTAGCTCACGTGTTTATCCCGAACGTATCTAACGAAGGGGAGGCTTATCAGATGAAGGTTGGCCTTGAACGTGTCGAAAGATGTATCAAAGGTCGTTTATCAGATAGCGATTGACCCTATATAAACTCGCCAGCCACTTGCTACGTCACTCATTGCTTACTGGTCAGAAAGCCATCAGCCCAAAGTTTTCGCTCCTCATTTGGTCTTAGATTTTGAAGTCTGTCTTTGCGAGATATCTACGATCCATCCGTGAGTTTGCACAATCTGCTGAGAGGGACGCTGAGAGAAAGGACGTAGCCCGTTCCTTTGAAGAGTTGCAGTCCCTTGTGAGCAAGTTAGAGGGCAAGCGGTCATCATCACCTGCGCCCCCCTCACCCAAGCGTGTCTGCATGCCTCCCTTCCAATGCGGTGGAAAAGCACTCTGCACTGCGAGGCAGGTGTCCGCTGCAGCAATACAAGTGTCTGATAGCCGTACCTACATCTCGGCACACCTGTTAGATGGAGCCGTTCCAGGTCCTTCGTGCTCTGATGACGTCACATCTGTATTTACTGCTCCGGGTGTGAGTTCTTCAACTGTGCCTCATTATGCCATCACTAACGTTCGCCACTTCAACTCTACGAAGTTCAAGACGCAATTTGTGTCAACTAGTGTGCGACTCGGCAGGATGGACAATGTTGAGGCCCACGATTTCCTCCCGGTGTTACATACTCTACATGTTAAAATGCTTGGAAATGTGGTGCCCGAAGGCAATTACAGTCACGTCCGGTTATGTTTCAGATCATAGGACCTGAAAAATCCCGTCAATTTAAGTTTGATCCAATGTAATGAACTGACGGTAGAACGGTTCATGACTGCCCTGGACCGCATCGTACAGTCTAGCGAATCTCTTGGAGCGCACAGCGACCTAGAATTCGACTTTGTTTGTGCCGATCTGGAGCATGTCAGTTGCAGTGGCAATGGAAAACGTACTGCACTCGAGACACGTAATCTCGCCAATGTTCAGTCGTTTGTGAGCAAGAAGGGCAGTGTTTTAAGAATCGTCAACTGTGATTCCATCTGTCTGGCAAGAGCTCTCGTCGTCGCACGAGAGCTCTGTTTAAAAAACAAAGGCCTGTCTAACCACTATGCGTCAATCAGAGATTATCGTCTCTGACTTCAGCAGACAGAAGCAAGACAGCTCCATCTCGACGCTGGCGTTCCTGTGGGTCCCTGCGGTCTTCCTGAAGTTCTGGATTATTGTTTATTCTGCTGACGATGCCTTTCTAACTATTTTCATCGGTCCTGAAGGTGAGGATAACCTTTACTTATTGTTTAATGCTGGACATTTTGATGGGATAACTAGACCGGCTGGGTTTTTCGACAGTAATAAATTCTGCCCAAAGTGCTTAAAAGTTTATAATCACGGTCACGTTTGTAAGGGTACCTGCAACAGGGCCTGTCAACCCAGGGCCGTGCGGTAGATTTTTTCATTATGATGCAAGTCTTCGAAATGCCGCCCCTTAAATGTTTTTTCTTTAAAATAACCGATTGTGATTTAAAAAAAAACTGCACAAAATGTACGAATACTCTTTTTAATTTGAAAATATAAACTACTTTAAAAGAATGATATCAACTACAACAATCTACTACAGTTTTACCCTTCTAACTTTAACAAATTCGTTAATTAGAGATATGTAGTCTAGAGTGGCAACCAATGTAGATTCAATAGAAATTAATGACAGATTTCTAAGTTTTGTTTGGCTTATTGAACTTTTTAAGTAGTGTTTTATTAATTTTAATTTGGAAAAACTTCTTTCCCCCTAGCTACAGAGACAGGGAGTGTTAATAAAATTCTCAGAGCTACAACAGTATTCGGATACAAAGCAATTAAGTTATTTTGGCACAAATAATTTAAAACATCCAAAGGTTTCATAGAATATGGTAGCATTCGGGATATATCACGTAATTCTTCTTGAAGATCATTTGCATTTATATCTGATTCATTTTCGACCGGAAGTATTGACTGGAGACTGGTACAATAATTTTCTAGCGTTTTGTCATCTATATCCTTGAGTTTTAAAATGTCATATAAAAACTGAAAATTTTTGCTATGGGTTTCCAGAAGCGTGAATCGTTCATTCAGAGAATTAAGGGTAATGTCCAGAATATAATTGAAAAAGCTTTTTTTTAATTTATTCTCCTCTGCTAAGGGTTGATCGACAGCTTCTTCATAGTCAAATTGACGCTTTTTCCTTCTGGCTCTAACTTCAGTTTCGGCAGGAAATTCTGCACTGCATTCAAGATTCTCTGCAATCTCATTAGCAGCAATTTTCATCTGATCATATCCAGATTGTCTATAACTTTTCACTTTTTGTATGGTTTCTGATAACATCCTTACACAATCTGACAAATTTATAGTTACAGATTGCAATAGCTTCAAATAAAATATACCAAAGAATTACACCGCATATGGTCGAGTGGTTAGCGCGCTTGGCTACTGATCTAAGGGATCTGGGTTCGAGCCCCGGGTAAGGAATGGCTGTTCGTGTCGTTTTTCTGCTGAGGTCCTGCCATCCTCTCAGACCTTCTACTATGGCATATAAACTGACAGGGCTCCTGTCAGACCTCTGTGGCAAGCAGCTGCTTGAGGGGATATTAATTAATAAACTTGTAATTTTTAATATTTTTTGCTAATCATCTTGCTTTAACTTTAGTTTCTGCATCTCTGTTAATGTATTCTATTATTTGGAATAATGCATCATAGATTTCGCAAAGTTGAAATCGTAAAGGTTTTAACGCATCTACTGTGCTTGACCACCTAGTAGCACTCAATGGTTTTAGAGTTAAGTGAAACATATTTTTTTAGCACTTCCCAACGCTTTGTAGAACCAGAAAAAAAAGTGTAAAGTTCTTGTACAATGGAAAAAAAAGTTGTTTCTGTAGAAGACGCTGCATCATTCACAACTAGGTTTAAAGAATGACATGCGCAAGGCACATAAAACGCCCTTGGATATTTTTCCAGTATTCTATTTTGTACACCCTTTCTTACTCCTTTCATATTAGCTCCGTTGTCATAGCCTTGTCCTCTAAGCCACTTTAACTCAAAACCTAACTTTTCCAAATGTGTCAGAATAAGTTCTGTCAAACCCTCTCCGGTTGAATCACTAGCTTAAAAAAAAACCAATAAAGAATTCTTCAATTTCATATTTATTTTGAATGGAGTTTAAAGCGACAACTCTTATTGTTAATGAGAACTTTTCAATATCACTTACGTCTGGGGTACAATCGGCGATTATCGAAAAATATTTAGCGATTTTTGTTATTTCGACAATTTTGCTTAAAATTACATTTCCTATCAAATTTATCAATTCATCTTGTATATTATTGCTTAGATAAGTCACAGACCATTTATCAGACTCGCGTTGAACTCTCCTGATATGTTCCTTCATAACTGAATCAAACTCAGAAAGCAATTCTACCAACTTTAGGAAGTTTCCGTTATTAGGCTGAAACAAATGTTCAGTTGTTCCACGAAAAACTAAGCATTGTGAGGCCAATAGTCTAATTATTGACTCATTTCTTTTTAGAACTCCTCTCCAATGCTGAATTTCCATATCCATAATTCGTTGATATTCAGCGTCAATAGTTTTTTCTGCTTTAATCGAATGTCCAATTCTTTCCATGCTCTAAAAGTATTTCTGTGATTTACAGACTTTTCGTGCATTGTGAGGGCTCTTATAAGATTTCCCCAGTCAGAATAACCTTTTTTGGGCAAGTCATTAATAGCAGACGAATTATCAAATAATATACAACAAAAGCAAAAAAACGACATCATTTGTAACAGAGTAAATCAACCAACTTCTCTTAACGACTTCACTATTGCTCAACACTTTCAAATAATGCGAGGGCAAAAATCTACGCCTTCTTTTATTAATAGGAAACTCGAATTCTTTAATTTGATGTGGACCCCTCTCAACCAGTAATGGTTAATAATTAATAACCCTCTCTCCATAATGCAGGATCAGAAGGAATTTCGTTTCATATCTGCTGGCTGCCACTTCTACTGCTACCCGGCTCTTGATGAACTTCTGATGGTGTTATTTTTTGGCTATCTTCAACAACTTCTTCTGGAAGTGATTGGGGCGGCACTGAGTTTTTATTTTCCAAATCCAAAGCAGTAGCTGTTGATGTGGACGGCTCATCTAAACAGGACTTTTATACTAAGAATTCCTTCATAACATAACTTAGCTTTCTTCCTCGTTCCTCTTTCTTTAAGCGTTTCTTTTTATATTGACTTCCAGACAATTTTTTCCTTTTCTGTTCCATACTGTAATAAAAATATTAAATAAAAATTCACAGTCCTTCGCAAAGAGGGAGGGGGGTCATTGAAAATGATTAAATATGATGATGCTTATCATGCTATTAAAATAGGGTAGGTAAAATAACGATAGAAATGAGTTGCAAAGCTAGTAAGATTTGTAGGTAACAGAACATAATAAATAGATAACGAATATCTGTCAAATTGACAGCTAGCAGCTGTTTTGACATTTGCCTTCCTTTAACTTGTTATTGTATTGTCTCCACTTCAACGTATATGAATTTGGTAAAAATAGAGCAATAAATAACGAACGCAAAAGTAGGCAAATGCAAATATTTCCTAAGCAACTCTCTCTCTATCACACATAGAACGCAAAAGTAGCCCAATATTACCTAAATAACTCTCTATCTATCACACAGCGGCACACGTTCCGCACCTGAGATATACCCAGTCCATGCAAATGCTACTTTTCAATTCGAGTCCCTATTGTCATAACATAATTATTTTCAATGATAATAAGTAACTACAATTGCTGTAAAAAACAATAATTCTCTTGCCTGATCTACTTTTTAAACACAAAAACTGAATTAGTATAAATGCACAAATATTATACTGATATAGAGATATTATGTATCTGATTTACTGATTTAAATACAGCACAGCCACTAGCCACTTCTCATGACAAACTAACATTAAAATCAAATATTATCAATAATTGTAAGCTCAAAGCAGAACTATCAACACGTAACACGTGCAATTGTCTTTTGTGATAATTGCCGCCTCAGCTTTTAGGAGCGGCCGCGCGGTATATTACAAACAAAAATAATAGCTTCGTGTTGTCAAAAGTCTTGGCCAGCGCTCGCCAACGATGCACCTGCACCAGAAACAGAGATCAAAAGGTACCGAAAGCGCTTAGGCAGAGGCGTACGATAAATCATAAATCGTATACATCACTATCGGAATAACACAGACCAATATAGAAAAGCGTTGCGTAAAGATTTTTAATTATTGAATGGTTTGAATTGTATTTTGATTTCGCTGCTTATGCCGCCCCCTTACGGTGCCGCCTGATGCGGCCGCCTCTCTGTATCACAGCACGGCACGGCCCTGTGTCAACCGATGTGCTTCATACTGGGGAGCCGCTGCTCTGCACGGTGTGCCACGTGTATTTGCGCGGGACTGAATGCTTTCAGGCACACCTTGTGAAAGCATGTCAGATGCGGAATCGCTGTGTTAAGTTCATCGGCATTCACGATCCCCAGAAAAAGCATGTTTGCAAGTTTGATGCTTTAAAATTCGTCGAGCCCTGCAAAATTGCCTCTGTCGGTCAATCCTACGTAGAGACAGTGCAGTGTGCCGACGGATCTTTGAAATCCATACTGTGTGTGGTCATGTACCAGGTGGATGAAGAGTGGGTTTATGCCTCATTCCCGGAAACGCCTTTATGGACTGGTTATAATCCCGACTGGTTATATTCCGGGAAACGCCTTTATGGACTGGTATATATTAGACGCCTTTATGGACTGGCTTCTGGCCGAAGAACGTCCCGGGGTTCAACGATTCAAGGACGTCACAGTCCTCGCCCACAATCTGAAAGGCTTTGATGGCATGTTTATAATTAGTTACCTGTACAGAAAATTTTTAAAACCGGATTTTGTGTTCGATGGATCTAAGATTTTAGGTATCTTTTTACCTGGCCTTAAAATAATGCTTATTGACACATTATCCTTCATTCAGGCTCCTCTTTGCTCCTTCAAAAGGACCTTCAACCTGGAGACGGTGAAAGGTTTTTTCCCCTTTAAATTCGTGAAGGAGGAAAGTTTACAGTATGTGTCTGTAAATGGTAGCTAGGTAGTCACTGGAAGGAGAGCTATGCTCCAATCCCCTGTGATGATGCATAGAACCGGCCAGGCCTAGCACCTAATGTCCGACCCCGCCTTCTCGTGGTGCGGACCGTTAGTAACTTTCAAAAGAGATACTCTCTTGTGGAAGTGAACGGAAGGGGAGGGCTGCCAGATTAGTGTGGCCTCTGATCTGGACAACTATGGCTACTTTTTTTTTTTCTACCCTGCTGAGGAGTGGTCAACCACACAGGGTCCTGGTGTTGACCATATAAACCTACTGGACTGGACAGATATATGGCTCTGAGCTTGATTATGGATCCTGATTTTGCTGCACTGGTGGGCTTCTGTGGAGGGAAAATCTTCCGCTGTGTTTTCTGTTTGTTTGTGGGTTGACAGCCCCAAGTGAATAGATTCACAGGATATGTTTATCAGCTGGGGGATAATCCTGAGCAGAAGTCATCGCAGGCACCTGAACTCTTTGCTTCTATTGGCATCGTCAAATTCTACATTGGAGGAAGTCTTCCAGTGTAGATGGCTTCAGCCTTTAGTAGTGGGGGAACGGGTCTTTGCCCCATGTCTGCGATTAGGGGGCTGTTTGATATTGTCGGCATTCCCTCTCTCAATAAACATAGTTTCTTTAAACATACCACTAACCATTTTCTCTCCATAGGTAGTTGGAATGTGAGGACTCTCTGCACAGAGCTTTTTCTCTTCATGTCCTCACACAAGAATTCCACCGTTATAATTTAGATATTCTCGACTTGCAAGAGACCAGATGGACAGATAAAGGTCAGATTCTTAAAAATAATCTTAAATTTCTCTTTTCAGGGAGGGACGACAATAAGCATCACCAAGGCGTGGGTCTGCTTCTCAGCAGACACGCTAGCGATGCTCTTCTAGGATATGAGTGCATTAATGAAAGGTTTCTTATAGCAAAATTTCAGACATGCGTTAAAGACTTGAATGTTATCTGCTGTTATGCCCCCACTGAGGATGCCGATGAGGATCAGAAGGATAGGTTTTATTAACAACTTCAAGATATTTTGAATTCTGTCAAGAAAGGAGATATTACCCTTGTTTTTGGTGACTTCAATGCCAAAGTTGGTACTGACTCTGACCTTTGGGGAGGAGTAATAGGCCCTTTTGGTATTGGTAGCTGCAATGGCAATGGGCAACGTCTCCTACAGGTAAGTAAACTCAATGGATTCAGAATAACTAACACTTATTACAAACACCGCGACATACATAAGTACACATGGGTTTCACCTGATGGGCTGCATAAGAATATGATTGATTACATATTAATTAACAGCAAATGGGCTAGTTCTGTTAGGAATACCAGGGCATACAGGGGAGCTGAAATTGGATCTGACCATTACCTTGTTAAAAGTGTGTTGCAACTTAAACTTAAAAAGTGTTGTGCTAGGGTTAAAAAATTTACTTTTAATACTGAAGCTCTGAAAGATCCAGTTATAGCCAAAGCTTACCATGATAGGTTACTTAGTCATTATGACAGTCATGGTTTGCTTACTACTGAAGTTGAGGAAGAATGGGATCATTTTAAACAGGCTTTTTTGGATACTAACAGTACTCTTTTAGGAAAAAAGGAGCAGAAGAGGCAAAATTATCTGAGTAATAAGGCACTTGAGCTTATTTCGGAAAGAAAGAACTGCAGGAATGCCTTTAATCAATACCCTACTAGTCCTAATAGAAAGCATTATAGAGACCTTAATAAACATGTAAAGGATCAGTTAGCTGCTGATAACAATCTTTGGCTTGATGGTTTGGCTGACAAAGCCGAGGAAGCAGTTAGACAGCACAACAGCAGAGAGCTGTACCAGATAGTTAATGTTTTGTGTGGTAGAAAACGGACAGGCATACAAGGATTGAAGGATAAACAAGGTAAGGTTATAGAAGGGGAGGATTCTGTCATGGCTAGGTGGGCTGAGCATTTCAGTGATGTTCTAAACAATGTAGTTAGTTCTACTCCCATTGTTTGCAATGATGATAGATGCATAGGTGGCTTTAATGTTGGACCTATAACACAATCTGAAGTTATTTTGGCTGTTTCTAAACTTAAACTTCATAAATCCCCAGGGGTAGATGAAATTACTACGGAAATGCTTAGAGCTGGGAATGTTTCGGTTACCACTTGGATGACTGAAATTCTGAATATCTTTTATGATAAAGGCATGGTTCCTAAGGATTTTACCAGAGCTATTGTTATCCCTATTTTCAAAAAAGGTGATCGCAGTACTTGTGATAACTATAGGGTATCAGCCTACTCTCTGTTCCAGGTAAAGTTCTTTCCATGATTGTGCTTAATAGAATTAAGAATCTGGTTGACAGTCAATTGCCAGCTGGGTCAGCGTTGAGATTTATCTCCGCAAAATTCCCCCCGCCCTGCCAACGGTCAGTAGGGGACACCGATAAGGCCGCCGTCCGTCGGACGGGACGTTAAGCCGTGGCCCCGTGTGCGGGAGAGCCATACCCTGTGCACGTTAAAGAACACGCTGGATGGCCTTAACGGGAGGCTACCATCTGTCTCCCAACAGCTGTTCCAGTGGGTCCCCTCCCCCAACCTTCTCTGAGCCTTCGGGGTCCATGTGACCTGGCCATTTAGCCCATGGTGTGCAAAAAAGTGCCGCTCAGAGGTAAAACAACCCAACCCAACCCGACAGTCAATTGCGTGATGAGCAATGTGGATTCAGAAGTGGTAGGGGATGTGTAAATCAGATATTTTCACTTAGGCAGATTCTTGAGAAATGTTTAGAGTTTCAGAAACCTTTGGTTGCTAGCTTTGTTGATTTCAAAAAGGCTTTCGACTCTGTTGATCGTCATAATTTGTGGTTGATTGTGAGATCATATGGTATACCAGACAAGTTAGTTAACATACTGAAAGCTCTCTATAATAACACTGAGTCGTGTGTGAGAGTTGGTAAGGCTTGTAGCAATTGGTTTAGCATTACTTCTGGTGTTCGACAAGGGTGCATTTTGTCTCCTTTTCTCTTTATCTTGGTTATTGATTATGTTATGCGAAATTCACTTCAAGGGAAAGATTTTGGCCTTAAATGGGCTGGAGATATGAAAATTTCTGATTTAGATTATGCTGATGATTTAGCCCTTTTGGCAAATGATGTTGATGAGATGAACTCTTTCATTCGAGCTGTTGATGAGACTGGTAGTAGAGTAGGTTTGGTTATAAACAGAGAGAAAACTAAAGTGATGAAAATTGGTCAGGCAGGCTGTGATTCAGTTAATCTGAATGGTTGCAGTCTTGAGCAGGTGTCACAGTTTAATTATCTTGGGAGCTATGTAACAGATAATGGTGATGTGCGGCATGAGATTAACAGACGAATAGGGATTGCTGCCGGGACTTTTAAGAACCTATGGAAAGTGTGGAGAAATAGGCGCATACACCTAAAGACTAAAATTAGACTGTATAATAGTTTGGTTCTTTCTAGGGTTAGTTATGTTAGTGAAACTTGGACACTTTGTAAACAAGATAACAGGAAACTAGATGCTTTTGATTCCAGATGCTTACGCAGTATCTTGGGCATTAGGTGGTTCAACTTTGTAATTAATGATGAAATTAGGCAAAGGAGTTTGCAACCTCCTTTAAGCAGCATATTGTGCAGAGAGAGACTCCGCTGGTTTGGCCATGTTGCCCGTATGAATAATTATAGATTGGCGAATAGGGTTATGAACAGTGTGCCTAAAGGCCTCAGAAAGAAGGGGAGACCTAGGATGCTGTGGGCAGACAATGTCAAACAAGACCTTGTTAGAATTGGTGTGCAGTGGCCAGATGCAGTAGATGTAGCTCAGGATAGACTTGCTTGGAGAACTAAATTGCACGGTCTGGTTGGACCTCCGTAGCCCATGGCTGCTTGAGGATGATGATGATGAGTGTCCATTCCGAATCGGCTTTTTTTCCAGCCCGAAGACATGGAACCTGGGACTCTGTGAGCATTCGACCAGTGCTATGCCACAGCAAGCCTTGAACCCTGGGACTTTCAACAACAGCTTCTGTATTACTGCAAGGCAGATACAGAGCTGTTGCGGAGAGGCGCCCAAGCTTTCCGTCAGGAATTTTTTAATCTCACAGGCGTAGACCCCTTCGCACGTGACCTCACCATTGCCGGCACTTGCTTATGCATTTTCCGTGGGAAGTTTTTGCAGAAGAATACCTTGGTGTGTGCCCCGCCCAGGGGTATTCTGCAAGTAATGACCAGCAGTCCTTGAAAGGTCTCGCATGGTTGGAGTATGAGGGTTACAAGGACAATATTGAAATTCAGACTGCACGATCGCCCAGAGGTGAATATAAAATTGGACAGTACAAACTGGATGGCGTGTGCCACAGTACACGTTGCTTTTACGAATTTTTAGGGTGTTACTTTTATCATTGCTTGAAATGTTTCAACCCTGAAAAAATAGATCAGTGTACTGGAAAGCCATTTGGTTTGTTAAACACACGAACCATGGATCGCCTTGAGGCCTTGAAACTGCTGATGAACGGGTACACGTGCAAAATCATGTGGGAGCACGAATTCGATGAGTTAATGCGCAAAAACCAGCCCCTCGCATTAATTTATAAATCCATCGAGCCTATCAGGCGTATAGGGGCCCGTGATCGCCTCTCTGATAACAAGGACCACGGAACACACCCTTCCCCATTTGGCTCTTGTAGTACCTCACGTAGGCATCTGCAGAAAGGGGAACGAATTTAATCCTCATGGCAGAAATGTAACTTGACTAAAACGTTCCCGAATTTAAAATGCAGAGGTTCTCTGGTATTGGTACGAAGGAAGATTCTCACACTCTCGAAACCGTTCCTTGCAAGGGGGTAGTAATCAGGTTGCTGATACATTGCAACAATGGCTTCGTTATTACTGGTTCTGACGGCAGGATTCACAACACCCAACAGTTCACTATGAGTATCACCTAACAACTGAGGTGCAATCAGGTCTGAGGTTACAAATAAATACCATACATTCCTCTGTTCATATCGATGGCTTTATTCAATGGAAAATCTAATTTAGTGATTCCTAGCATGTCTCCTAATCCGGGGTTCGAATGAGGAAATTTAATGAAATGTAACTTGTCTGCATCCATCAACATTGTGTGATCGGCCTATTGCTTAAAACGGAAAGCTTTTCTCAACTTGTAAGGCATGACCTGGTTCATTGCATCGAATAATGATTCAGCAGTTTCGTATCGTCCGTTCGTGGTTTCGAATCGTCCATTACGTTCGTAGAAACTACCTGGAGGAATCACATAGAAATAACAATCATCATCTATATCGAATGTTGGAGTATTCCAAAGTTTGCTAGTAAATCGCTGGTGGAAGGGTTTGTCAACTTCTCCCTCGCCGACACACAGTATCCTACCAAAATTCGTTTTAGGGAACATCAAACCGTATCCATCACTTGGTTTGAATACCCAGCAACCACTGTTATAGGACACCATAATTTCTTTGGGGAGCTGAGTGGAGAGGAGAGACAACAGTTGCATTCGAGTTATTTTACGTGGTTTAAGTTTGATTTTCCAGTATTCTTCAAAGGGAGCAGGAGCATAATATTGAAACATGTCATTAGAACCATCCACATTGTACCAGCTCACAGGTAAGTGAACTTCTGGTAATCCCACTTTCCATTTTCCACTTAGTCTTAGGGGTTGTGCTAGACGAACCGTGAAATCACTCTGCGAATTGTTTGGGTAAATATTCTGACTAGCCATCGAGGATAGGGTCAGGTTGAAACTATCAATTTTTTAGGAATCCACGAAGGTTTGGGATAACCGCGAAATTTGTCCAATGCCTTGTGACCTTTTCTCTCGATTATTTTCTCAACAGTGTAAAGTTCGGGTTCGGTCACTTTTTGAAGTTCCGATTTATAGAATGTGCCCTTTAACACTTCTCCCTCGGAATCCCGTACGACGTATACAGGGGGCTGACGTTGTAACACCTTGTTGATTATAAAAATTTCTTTGGTCCACAAATGCGTACCTGCCTTCTTGAAGGGTACTTTTAGACTGGCTAGTCGAACCGTGTCCCCCACTTTAAATGCCCACACAACGTCTTCATTGTGTAAGGTCACGTCCTTGGGAGCCATATCGTGTGCACTATGAACTGTGGCATTGTAACCTCTTACAACACGTTGTAGCACATCCAAGTACCGGTAGGTGTTATTGCGTGTATAATATCTCCCCAGTCTCTCGTGTAGTGCGATTCCATCTCTCCACCAAAGCTGCTTTTTTGTCAGAATAGGTGACGAAGAACCGAATACCTTTCTTTTTCAGGAATTTCTGGTAAATTCGGTACCTTGATCCGTATTTAAATTCATGGGAGATCGTCCCTTGGAAAGGATTTTTTTGAAAGCCGACACCATTTCTTTCCCTGTTTTTGCCTTCATAGGCACCGCCCACCCATACCTCGAGAACACATCGATGACCATGACCGTTAATATGTAGCGATAACCGTCATTGAAGCGAGTTAGATTTTTCACAACTACGAGATCGGCTTGCCATTGTTCGTCTAACCCTGTGACGTAAACTTTGTTACGGGGAACTTTCTGTGAACAGGTCTATGTACCGTGTAGGCGGGTTGCTTTTCTAACCATTCTCGGACGAGTTTGAGCGGCAGTCCCGTATTCTGAGCTAACTTTTTTACACTACCAAATCCTCCTCTTTCAGGGTCGAAATAATGGGACTCCAAAGTTTTGTTTTCTGCTGTACCCAGACGTCGTATCCCACCAGGTTTTGCCATTAATGTAACGAAAGTGTAACACCTGTAACTGTAGGAATGTCTCCTATAAACTGTCTGATGTCCATTGTTATGTTGCACACTCGAATTTCGTATTCATTGCCTAAGGCTTTTGACTCCCCACACTGAATATTTTTACAAGGGGCCACAAGTTCTAATACAAGCATCACTATCGTTAACACTGTTATGATTACACTTCCAAAATTAGCTAACACCTTCTTTCTCCTGTCCATACCAAGATAAAAATGACACAGGATGAAAAGACAGACACATTATATGGGTTACAATTATTTATTTAATTTATACATTTCATTTTTTGCATCGTCGACAATAACATTATATTTCAGAGTACACACAAATCCAGAATCTACATAATTCAACAGACCTCGTTTCCAGGCCGTATTCACAAAAATTTGTGCCAAGGCGTTAATGTCCAAGTCACCAGACCACCAATTTTGGTCACTATTTTTTCTTCGGGTTGAAGTCCATCTAATGGAATCAGGCGTGTTAGTTCTTGTCGGAAAATGTTCACCAACAGCGGGTAAACACACTCAGGGCCGTCGAAAACAGGACCCAACAGGAAGGGTAGAACTGATTCTGAATGCTCTATAATAGCCGTAAGGAGATGGTGATCTTTGAGAGTTCCACACATGTTATGCACAACACGCATCACTTCGTCTACATGGATAGCCAACGTTAACCACTGCGAAGCGTTATACTGCGTCTCACAAAGCGAAACTGTTGAGTTCTTTGGTCAGCTGATTCTTTGATGAAGTCGACACAGCGTTCACCACCTACTTGCGATACATGTAGGCACGTAAACCAGGCATCACATGCCATGCCTGTTGATCGGGACTGATTTTCACTTGGTCCTTTGTGTGAGGCACCATGGCACACAAAGCCTTCCATTCAGGTATGGAGAGGGTAATCCCCACAGGTGTAGGGTAGATAAGTTCAACATTTTCATATTTTTTGTAGCAACGTACATGCACAGAAAACTTATTTTTGGACAGCGAAGGCACGACGTAAACGTCTTCACCAAGATACCATGCATCTGGATTGCTAGCCTGCATTGTGAACAATGACGCACTCGACAGTTGCCACCTATTTAACGTGGGAAAGCAGCGCCACCTAGGACAACCAATCAGGACCTGCAGTTTTATCAGGAAATATAATAAGCCAATAGGAGATGATTGGACTTTGCAATTATTTATGAGCATTGCATCACCCTTTCTGCGAGGGGGTTGCCACCCAAAGTTTTGCAATTATTTTGAGGTTTGCATCATCCGATCGTTGCCACCCAAAGTTTAGTTGGACTTGGAAAATGAACGTAGATACCAAGGGAGTTTAATAAAGGGAACTTTTTATAAGGGGGTTTAATAAAGGGGAGGGAATTTTAATAAAGGGGTGATTTAATGAGGTTGGTGGAACTTTTGATTAGGGTTTTTTTTTAATGAGGGGGATTAATAAATTGGAAAAATTACGACTAAAATAGAGGGTTTTTCTAAAAATAGTAGTCAGCCTATACAGTAGATGGCGCCAGGGGTTAAAAGAGGGGGAGGGAGTTTTTAATGGGGGAAGTCAAAAATCGGGAAATTATAGCTAAAATAGAGGTTTTTCTAAGAATAGTACTCCTCATAATCACCAGATGGCGCCACGGGTTAAAAAAGGGGGATGAAGGGGAAAGGGGGGAATTTTTAATAAAAGGGGTTTTTAATAAAGGGGTTTTTTAATAAAGAGAGGATTAATTATTTTTTAATTAATTATTTATTTATTATGAATTATTAATTATGAATATAAGGGAACGTGGCCGGAAGTGGGCGTGGTCGGTGACGTCATATGGGAAAAGCACTGTGCGTGGGGCTACGCTGGGTTGCGACTAAACTACTGACTTTCTATCTGCCCGTCGCGTGTTACAGTTAGTAAAACTTGCAGTGATTAGTTTAACATTAGTAATAATGAGCCGTTTCCTAATCTATCAGGGGATAAGAAAGCCCACCAGAAGAGAAGTCACCAGAAAGTCCCAGAAAATTATGGAATCGACTTCTCCATTTTGCTGATGTTTTTGATTCCTAACGCTTATTTATGCAGGGCAATATTAACATAATGGCTGGTGATTACACTCTCAAAGAAGGCTTTATTTTTAAGGAGGGAAATATCTAAAATTTATGAGAAAGATCCCAATAAAAGCGAGCAAGAAGCAGAGAAATGAAAGGAAGAGAAATTCGAAGATTATGAAAGCTGAAAAAAAAAAACAGCATAAATATCTCTTATCTTTATAAGATACTTAATATTATTGTTCTATTCGCTCGACTGTAGATAAGACTAGCTCAAAACTTTTGCAACTCCTTATAATTAATTATTTTTTAACCATGTAAAAATATTGATTTGTTTTTTGTAATTCTTCAGTAAAATTATAGGTTTAATTTAGGAAGAATTAAAAATAAATAATAACAACAATATTACATTTAGTGCATCGCTCAAATCTTTTCCTTCTCATAACAAAAAAATTAAATTCACTTTTTATTATTGTTCATCACCAAATTTGACCTATTAGGCAACTTGGCGCTGATGGGACGGGGGTGGGGAGCTACTTATTTCTAAATTTGTCAATAATGCGGCCCTGTGCTTACGTAGTATTTTGAGTATTAGGTAGTTTGATCGTGTACATAATGATGAAAAGTTATACAAAGGAGTGAGCTACGTGTGAGCAGCATCTTGTACAGGAAGATATTGCATTGGTTTCGCAATATTTCTTAACGAAAATTTTTGCTACAGATTAGCAAATCGAATGTTTAAAGGCTTGAGGAAAAGAGCACAAGCTTTACCTAGATAAGCATCTGTAACCTGGCTAAATTTGAACCCAGTCCATCTGCCTTGCAGCGAAATACATTAACGTGATATTAATAGTCTTAAACCTCGAATTCGTCTTAAAAAGCAATTCGAAAATTATTATTTCTCACAGATCTGTGTGAAATCACAACACAAACTAGAAAATTAATTTTTAGTAAAAAAGATTGTAAAACAATTTGGCAGAGTGGTTACTGATCTAAGGGACCTGGGTTCGAGACCCGGGTAAGGCATGGCTGTTTGTGTCGTTTCTCTGCTGAGGTCCTGCCATCCTCTCAGACCTTCTACTATGGCATATAAACTGACAGGTTCCTGTTAAACCTCTGTGGCAAGCAGCTGCTTGAGGGGGTATTTATTTTTATTTATATTTACTCAGGTATACAAAGGTTTAGAAACGAAAAACGTGAAATTTTGATCATTCTCAAAGAAAAACTCAACAATGACAGGGAAAAAGTCCCAAAACTGTAGTTCAACTCGATAATTAAACTAGAAGGGCGCATATCGCATCTGGCGCATCTGAGAATCTCGTTTTCAAAGAGAAAGAAGTTTTACCTTTACCTTCTGTTTCATTCCTTAAATGTGTTAATTTCAGCTAACGGATGATGGGAAAAATGCAAATGGTATTTCATTAGCAATGATACAATATAAAAGTATTCGTCTTTTAATTCTTAAATCCAAAAAGTTGCCTTTCTCACAACTTGTTAGTGGAATATCTCTTAAAAATTACAACTAATATTTCAATTTTCTATTCTACGCATATTATTTGTAAAACTCGATGACAGCTCTGCTGTTTCATCATTTCAGTGATCTGTAAAGATATTATATATATAAACGCTAAGTATTTGAAAAATGCGAATTATATATTTCATTACTTCCAATCAAATTAAAAAGGAATTTTCTAATTATCATTTTTATTTTTTTCCAATGGGAACTTTATGACGTTCACATTACACCACCAAAATTTGGTATTTCTATCATTAATACATCGCTGCAATATTCGTTTGAAATTTTGGAATTTTCAATCTTTTTCACCGTTAGAGGGCGCAATTATAGTGTTCGAAAGATTCCGAGAGTGCGAATCATAATATTTTATCAATTCCTATCTAACCCTAAGAATATTTTTTCATTTATCTGCTGAAACAGAAAATTCTTTTTTTACACTCCCTGGGTCTAAGAGGTCACAATGTTGCCAACGAAAACATTATGGCGTTCACATTCCATCACCAAAATTTAAAATTTCTAGCTTAAATAGGTCGTTTGCAATATTTGGAATTTCAAAAACTTTCCACCGTTAGAGGACGCAATTATAGTTTTCGAAAGATTTAAAAGTGAATCGTAATATTTTATCAATTCCTATCTAACGCAAAAAGAATTTTTGATTTATCTTTAAAAACCAGCAATTATCTTCTAAAAATAAAAACGTATGTTTTTCCACCCCCTCTGGGTCTGAGAGATCAACTCATTGTTAGCAATGGAAACTTCGTGGCCTTCACAATCCACCACCAAAATTTCAGATCTCTAGCATAATTACATTGTTTGCAACATTCGTTCGAAATTTTTGAATTTTTAAAAATTTTCACCGCTAGAGGGCGTAATTACAGCTTTTGAGAGATTCGGAAAGTGCATATCGTAATATTTCATCAATACCTATCCAACACAAAAATAATTTTTAATCTATACGTGTAAACAAAAAAAGTTCGATGTCTAGACGGACAGACGGCAAAGCGAAACTATTATCTCGTTTTCAAAACGAGATAAAAAGACTTTACGAAAGGATCATTACGGAAACTATCAGGAATTTACTGGTAGGAAAAAAGAAATTTAGTGATAGTGAACGTATATGTATATAGTAAGGAAATAGTGCTGGAATTTCTGTGAAGAGAACAAACAAGACGAAGGATGAATTCACAAATGACAAATGCAAATGATAGAAAAAAAAGTGCAGCAAGATAAAACCCGATACAAGGTAACGTCTGAGTCACTGAAATGCATTCAGATTCTCGATCATTTTCAAATTTCAACTTTTTCGACGAACGCCACGCTACAAATTACGAACTATTCGTCATTATTGCCAACGTGCTCCACCGATTCATTAATGAACGCGGGGCCCTCGCAGTCTTGGCGGTAGCTCGAGTTGTCATCCCTAATGCATGTTTTCTGTTACCGATTAATCATTCCCTCGGCCTCTCCTTCTTCAATTAATCTCTCCTCCAGTTTTCCGACGCATTAGCGACGGGCACACTGCATAGGCACGCCGCAGTTCTTCCTCTGTGACTGGCCAGCCCCCAAGAGAGCGCTAAGGAAGGCGAGGCGTCGTTTTTCTATTCTGGAATGCGTTACATATAACCCAGTGCTGCTCTTTCCCCGATATCTGAAGTTTCTGGGGGGATAAGTCATGAATCATAATAATACAGTTTATTAAGAAAAAAGAAAGACTCATGCTCCTGCCAGTCAGAAAGTTTATTTATAAGGAAGACTTATCTTACGAAAAATGAATGTCACTCCTTATTCAGTGCCATTATGTAACTTGAGGGTTTTTCCTACAGTAGGGTAGTTTCTGAATTTGCCTGTAAAACGAAGAGGACTGAGTTCAGATCTAACATAGCATGCATGGATGTATGGGTCTATTCACGATTGGCCTCCATCTACGAGGATTGATTCAGGGTTTGTTTCAGTCTTTTGTAACAAGTAGCATATAAAAAAAAAAGATTTGTTTTTATTTTTACTTTCATTTTTTTCACAGGAAGAATGAAAAAAAATTACGTAGTGAAAAAAAAATCAACTCGCATTTTTCAATTAGGAGTAAAACATTCCGGGAAAAGTGGGAGGGGATGCATCGGGGGGAATGCCCTTTGAACTCTTCATTTTAGTATCTGAAGTATAGGGTGAGAATTTAAGGAAGATTAAGATACTATGAGTGGAAGCTCGTCATTAGGGGACAGATGGGACGGCCCCATTAACATTTCTGTAATATAAATATATACTAAATATTAAATTCCGAATTTGAATAAATAATAAAAGCAATATTTTACAAGGATGTTTGCCCTCTAAGGTATCTTGCCTGTTTTATTTCGTTTCAGTAAGCATTTAGTGAATAAGCTCAAAACTCTCTTGCACGCCTTAATTACCAGCGCCAAATGTTACTAGAAAGCTCTTAAGTTCCTCCCCACCACAGAGGCTAAATTCCCGACCCCCCATCCTGAAACTAAATCCTGGGGTACGTGCCTGACAGAAGCCACAATATATATATATTATAGAAATTTTATTACCTTTACATATATACGTGTTCTTTTCCAATCCAATTTTTTCATCGAGGACAGAATTAGGGTTAGCGAAGGAAATCGCCGGCGTTGCGCACAATCACCGGAGCCATCAACGCCCCTGCCGAGTTGGTTTCTCTGCAGGCAATATTATCCTGGGCGCCACCTATTTAGAAACTCACGAGTCGCCACTGGACACTCTTTAGTTATATTGGTACAAAATAAAAAATATTTTCACTTTTATGAAATAAGATCGAAATAAAAACTTAGAAGCACAGATTATTTTATTTTAACTTTGTAAGAGTCTTTAAACGTAAAAAAATGATGTAAACAAATTGGATGTGGGCCCCAAATGAAGTTTTGTTTCCGGGCCCCAAATGAAGTTTTGTTTCCGGGCCCCAAATGAAGTTTTGTTTCCGGGCCCCAAATGAAGTTTTGTCTCCGGGCCCCAAGATATTTCTACACAACCCTGGGAGTAAGTTTAAGTGTCTCTGAACACGAAAAGGTATTTCCACAATGTCGTCTCTCTGTCTAGGTGGCAATGTCTAAGCGTGAATGGGATAATGATCTCAAAGGTCATTGGTTGCCTGGTAAGACTCAAAAGATCATTGATTGACTGATAAGAAATTGATAGATTAATCGACCAGTGATCTAGGAGAACTAAGGTTCCAAATACCTCGATTTTTTGATAATCGCGATTATCGGATAGTAATTTTCGATATCCGACGAATACTGATTAAACGGTAAGTGAAAAGGATTTAGAAAAAGATGATTCACTCACTGACAATCCAATAAAAATATTTTATTTTTGCAGTCAGTCCGTTTGCGATACCAGGGCTACTCAAGGGATTATTTGATAAACTGTAATAGATTTTTGATCTGTAACATACGGTAATTCCCCAGATGATTTTCAGATAGGTCTGAAAATTTTTTTACTGAGGCCTTCGAGGCACCCAGTGTTGTAATAGAATCAGCGTTAAAATTCATAAGTCATTTTTCTTACCTTTCTTGTGCTTTCACGGCTTCTCCCCCTTAAATATAACTGGCTGGGCCCCCTTGTAAACACTCAAATACTTGGGCAGAATGGTGGGTGTTCAACACTCAGTGCTCACTAAATTATGACCATTTCCCTCCATGTTATGACAGTGGAAGTTAACTTAAAAGGTTAATAACTTCTAAAAAAGAGTTTTGGGACAGAATGGGACTGAAGATAAATTAAAGATGTCAATCATATCTATCTAAATCTCGATTTTTAACAATATTCCCTTATTATTTAAAGAGTTATGAACGTTTCAATATTTAACAACAGCAAATGACTAACGTTAGAATTTAACTCAGAAGTTAATTATAATTTGAATAAGAAGTATTATTTCCCACCATTTCATATAAGAGATGTATATTTAAAAATTAATGCAAATAATATTTCGATATTTTTTAATTTCCGAAGACATGCATTGTTGATGTTAAATATTCAAAATCGACAACTCTTTATGTTCAAAGCGAACATTATTGAAAATCGAGATTTAGATAAATTTGATTGAGATCCTTAATTTATCTTCCGTACATTTATTCGAAAAACGTGGATAATACAAAACATCTGTTTAAAAAAACTTAGACTTATAAGTGTGATTCTGGATGAGTTCGGGCGGCTTGGGCTCGAAATTGCACGAGGACTTTTGAATCAGTCATTAATTAAATTTACAGATTTCTTTTTACAATTGTGGAAAAAGATATAAGTTAAAAAATTTCTTTTGATTTTAATTTCAACCTTTCAGTGAGTCTCTAGTAATTAAAAAATAATTTGATTAATGAAAATTGGTTATTTTCTTAGGTACAGTCGCTCAAAAAATGTTCACGAAGGTTGCCAGATCAGTAATTTCTAAAAAAATCGTTGCTAGATATTTTTTCTGAATTCTGTAATCAACTATAGTGTTCGGATACTTTTTTGAGCGACTGTATTCTCTTTCATTAATTAAGCTCTCTTAGAACTTATTCTGATATTGCTAAAGAATTTTCGGTTTCTACGAGTTATTCCAGTAATTCTAAATATTACTAAAATTTTTATTTTGTCATCAAATGATAGCTAATTATTTTAAAGTTTGTAATAATATGAAGAATTAAAACTAGTTCAGAGGCCTGCATTTCTGTATAGTTATAACGTTTAACGATGCATCAGAGAATTTTCTTTTCTCCTAGCCGGACTCGGGGGAGTGCAAAGTCAGTAATTATCGAGTTGGTTCGGTCCAGGGGCGAAGTTTCGAGTTCAAACTCACTTATGATATCCATTTAGAAGAAAAACGAAACAATGACAAAACTGATTTTATGCTCTAGTGCAGAGTTTCGCAAACTTTTCTTTGCTCCTGGTCTCCTTCTACACTTCATTTACCTCTGTGGTCCAGGTTCGAGTCCCAGCTGGGTCAGCGTTGAGATTTATCTCCGCAAAATTCCCCGCCCTGCCCACGGTCAGTAGGGGACACCGATGGGCTTGGAAACGCCGCCGTCCGTCGGATGAGACGTTAAGCCGTGGCCCCGTGTACGGGAGAGCCATACCCTGTGCACGTTAAAGAACACGCTGGATGGCCTTGACGGGAGGCTACCATCTGTCTCCCAACAGCTGTTCCAATGGGTCCCCTCCCCCAACCTTCTCTGAGCCTTCGGGGTCTATGTGACCTGGCCATTTAGCCCATTGTGTGCAAAAAAGTGCCGCTCACAGGTAAAACAACCCAACCCTCTGTGGTCACTCCTCAAAACCACTGTTAGTTGAAAAAATATACTTTACCATCTGCACTGTTTATTTATAATAAAAATTTTATATCCTATATATTCTAATAATCAGTAATTTATTACTAAATAATAAATAATATATAATAGCTGCATTAAGACCTGGAATATTCCCCCCCCCCCCCCCCACGAACTAATTTTTAACTCTCCAGCACCGATAGATATAAATTTGATCTTTGACCTTGAAGGGTCCTCCGGAACCGAAATTTCGTAGCGTCATCTAAAACCGGAACCCCCACCCCAATTTTCATGTTTTCAGCACTCATAGAAAGAAATCTATGGACCTCACTGAAGCTATTTCATGGGGGGGGGGAAGCAATGCGTAAACAGTTTTAATGATAATAAGCTGTATACGTAACAACGATAATATGGTTTAATGATAATAAGCTGTATATACGTAAAAATGATAATATGATAATGTAAAGTTTTAATGATATTATGCCGTATATATAATGATGATATTGTTGCGGATCACAAAAATGGATAGCCACTGAGCGTGAGTATTAAAAGCTATATTTCAAAACCAAATTCAATACAAGGTAAATTGTTACAAAGGAAATATGGATGAAGTATCTTATTAACAAATCAACTATTAACATGCACAAGTCATCAATCTTCCTGCGTAGAGCACACAATATCAGCTCTGTGTATTTTACTAAATACTACCTTTTACTTGATTTACCAGGTCACCCGAAGATCTTCACTCGTAAACCAATTCTCGTCCTGTGCTAATAACTTTTCACACACTAGCCGAACAAAAAGACAGTCCGTGTAGACATTCGAAGTTAGCCATAAAAGTTCCCACTTTTATACTTCCGCGTATACACAACACATCAAGTTACTTCTTGATACTTAACGATAAAAGATCCCACTTTTATCCTTCCGCGTATACACAACACATCAAGTTACTTCTTGATACTTACGCGCACTGTCTCAGAACAGCTCACCGTCCATTTTCGAACTCTCCGACCGTTACAACACAACGACCGTTACAATACAACGACCGTTAACGCTCCACTCTCCTTCTCCAAATTCTCCCAAAGTTCTTATTCGTTGGCTGAAACTTTTTGCTTTCGGTTGCCAGATTCCTTCTGTCGTAACACTGCCCCCTTCCTAGGTCTTGTTCGTCCCGAACAATTCTGGATTCCAAAGTTTCTTCAGTTCTTCGATGAAACGGAGCCAAACGATCCACGTGAACCACCTTGCACTTTGTAGCTGGACGTCGACGAATGCGATATACCACGTCATTAATCCTGTTAACTATTGTATATGGACCTTCCCAAGGTTTCTGAAGTTTTGGAGATAGTCCTTTTTTTCTATGTGGACTGTATAGCCAGACAAGATCTCCTTGATTGAAAATAGTTCCATTTATTTTACTGTCATATCTTGTTTTGGTTCTGTCACTTGTTATGTCGATGTTATGTCTAACAGAGTGATGGATTTCTTCTAGTCGTTGTTGCAATTCTTGTACGTATTGTGGAGTGGACACAGGCATTGCTTCGGGCCGACCATATAAAAGGTCACAGGGAAGACGTAACTCTCTTCCAAAAATCATCATGGAAGGTGTCTGTCCAGTTGTCTCATGCACTGCCGTTCTATATGCCAGCAAAAGGAGTGGTACATGGCGATCCCAGTCACGTTGGTGGTCGTTCACAAATAATGCTAAATGCTGAGCAATTGTTCTATTGAACCTTTCAACCATACCATCCGACTGAGGGTGTAAGGGAGTTGTTCTGGTTTTCTGAATACCTAATAGTTGACAGATGCCTTTAAACACATTGGATTCAAAATTCCGTCCTTGATCAGAGTGGAGTTGTAAAGGTACTCCATACCTACTAATGAAGTTATTAACTATCATCTCAGCCACTGTTGTTGCTTCCTGGTCTTGGATGGGATATACCTCAGGCCACTTTGTGAAATAATCCATTACCACTAATAAATATCGATTTCCATCATCAGTTCTAGGAAACGGACCCATTACATCAATGGCTATTCTTTCAAAAGGGGCACCAACGTTATACGTCTGCAGCTTACCCCGACTCCTAGTCTTAGGGCCTTTCTTTGCTGCACAGGCTTCACATTGCCTACACCATCTCTCAACGTCTGCCCTACTTTTCAACCAATGAAATCGTTCCCTGGCTTTGGCTAATGTCTTATTAACACCGAAGTGTCCTCCAGTGGCACTATCATGTACATCTTTCATCACAAGTTCCACTCGGGATCGAGGAAGGATTATCTGCCAACGGATCAGCCGTCCAGTGGGATTCTCCCATCTTCTGTATAATACTCCGTCTTCCATTTTTAAGGAGTCCCACTGTGCCCAGTAACTTTTAGTAGTTGGACTATACCTCGAGATTTGCTCCCAATTAGGTCTTGCATCAGATTTTTCAATCAATTCCATTATTGGTTTTATGTCTTCATCATCTAGTTGAGCCTTCCTGATTTCAATTGGATTCCAGATGTTAGGGGTGTCACTGTTTGTTTGTGTCGATACTATTTGTCTTATGGGCATTATCTCTTTAGTTCCAAATTTCAGTTCTGCATTATAGCAATGTTTACAGTTGTCAATACATGGGCGCCTGGAAAGAGCATCTGCATTCTTATGCATTTTACCACTTCGATGTTCGATGGAGAAATCGTATTCTTGTAACCGTTGTATCCACCTAGCGATTTGTCCTTCAGGGTTTTTGAAGTTTAATAACCATCTAAGTGCAGCATGATCAGTACGTATAAGGAATTTCTGGCCATAGAGATAGTGATGAAAATGTTCTATTGCTTTTACTATTGCTAACAGTTCTTTGCGTGTTACACAGTAATTCCGCTCTGGTTTGGATAAAGTTTTACTAAAGTATGCAATAACTCTCTCCTGTCCGTCTTGTTCTTGTGAAAGCACAGCACCAACTCCTGTGTTACTTGCGTCAGTATCTATTACGAATTGTTTTCCAGTTTGTGGGTACGCTAGCACTGGTGCTGTGGAAAGAGTTTTCTTCAGCTGTTGAAAGGCTATATCGCATTCGGTGGTCCACATAAACCGCTGGCCCTCTTCTGTCAGACGATGTAATGGCCTTGCGATGTTGGAGAAACCTTTGACAAATCTTCTATAGTAGGTGCAAAGTCCAATAAAACTACGAAGTTGATGAACATCTTGTGGTGGAGGCCAGTCTCTTACAGCTTCTATCTTACTAGGATCAGTCTTAATCCCTGCTGTAGTGATCACATGACCAAGGTAATGAACTTCTTGCTGGAACAGTTTACACTTTGTCGGTCCCAATTTTAACTTGGCTGCCTTAAGTTTTTCAAATACTTGACGAAGATTTCTCAAATGTTCTTCAAAAGTTCTTCCAAGAACTATGATGTCGTCCAAGTAAACCAGGCAGACCTCCAAAGACAAACCTTTGAGCACTGACTCCATTAGTCGCTCAAATGTGGCAGGTGCATTACAAAGTCCAAATGGCATCACCTTAAACTGCCAAAGTCCATTCCCTGTACTGAAAGCCGTTTTCTCACGGTCTTCAGGACGTATACCAACTTGCCAATAGCCGCTCTTTAAATCTAATGTTGAGAACCATTCTGACCCAGATAAAGTGTCTAGTGTATCGTCAATCCTGGGTAAAGGAAAGGAATCTTTCTTTGTTACGTCATTTAATCTGCGATAATCTACACAAAATCGTGTAGATCTATCTTTTTTCTTGACAAGAACTACTGGTGATGTCCAGGGACTCTGTGATGGTTCTATAATGCCCTGAGCTTCCATGTCCTTTATGAGTTGTTCCGTCTCCTCTCTTTTTGCCAATGGAAGCCTTCTTGCCGGCAGATGGACTGGAGGAGAATCACCAGTGTTGATTTTATGTTCTGTCAGGTTAGTACGGCCATAATCATTTGATGTGGCAGAAAAAATGTCAGAAAATTCTTTTAATAGGTTCTCGGCCTTAACAGCTTGGTTTTCAGTTAATATTTGTCTTGTTTCTCTCCATAATTCAGTAAGATGAGACGGGATGTCTGTATGATTTTGATATGAATCGGTAACTTCTATTTTATTTATACTTGTTACACATGTAACAGCTTCACATATTGCTAATTCCTCACCTTTTTTTAACATTCTACTGGATTTGTTACAGTTCATCACTCTGATAGGGATCTGTTCTTTATCTATTCTGACTAAAGTCCTTGCAACCAGGATATTATGAGCCAAAGCTCCTTTACCAGAGGCATCAGTAACTGCCAATCGGAAGGCCCCAGAAGTCTCCGCCCGATGTCCACGGATATAACTTCACTTTGTGCTGGGATCTCTGTGTCTTCCGTCACTAATATTGGAGTTACGCTTGATAAAGAATCAGTCGTCCGGCTAAGCAGAGGAATCTCTTCTGTCTCATAGATGAGTAGGTTATCACTGGGTCTAATGTTGAATCCATGTTTCTTAAGAAAATCAAGGCCTAATATGCATTCGTCGTAGATGTCAGCGATGTAAACAGGATGGCGAACCAGACAGCTACCAACTCGAATATTAAGTTCTATTTTTCCATGAACCTTTGCACGATCTCCAGTGGCCGTTTGTAGGCTTATTCTAGACTGTGTAGTATTCAAGTTTGGGTGAGGTATTATTTTCTTTACTATATCCGTTCTGAGTAAAGTTACATTTGCACCAGTGTCGACTATCATACGGCAAGGTATTCCATTTATGGCTCCATCAGCTACTAATCCATTATTATCACCATGTAATGTTGAAACATGGGCGACTTCCCCTGGGGCCAACCAATCAACAGCCAGCCTTTGCCCCGCAAGACTGACTAATTTCAGTTTCCCTGATTCTGTTGGACTTGGACTGTTTCTTGATGGACTTGGACTCCTCATTCGTTTCCTAGTGCAGTTGGTACGAATGTGTCCGGTCTTGCCACAATTCCAACACTGAAGGTCTGTTGTAGGTTTTGAAGAAGAACCTTTTATATCTTTCAAAACGGATAGTATGGCTTTGGTTAGTTCTTTCATTTCATTATCCTTTTCTACAGTTTCTTCTGCACTCACAAACCTCACTGCACGTTTGTTCGCTCGGGAGGAAAGCCTGGAGCACTCGTATTTCATAGCATGTACCACAGCTGACTTTAAGGATTCACCTTCCAACATCCTCAGAGATTGCTGAGTGTCAGGGTCAGCAATAGCATCAATAAATTGTAATTGAGCTAAATTATCTTGAATTTCTGGTGGACAGTTACTATAAGCCAATCTAGCTAGACGCTCAATATCACTAGCAAGCTCTTGCAAAGTTTCACCACTTTTCTGCATGCGATGTTTAAATTGAGTCACGTAATATTGTTTTAAATAACTATCACCAAACCTTAGTTCTAATGCAGAAACTAGACTTTGATAATCAAGTCGTTTTTCTTCTGGAACAGACTGCAAAACTTCCGCAGCAGAATTTCTTAAGGAAGCTGCAAGAAAACTGGCCTTTTGGAATTCATTCCACTCATTGGCTGTAGCGATAACTTCGAATTGTGTTTTAAATACTGTCCAAGATGATTTACCATCATATGTAGAAGGTTTAGTTGTATTTTTAGCGATATGTGTAATAACATTATTTCCACTAGAATTATTATTATCACAAGCAGAAGGTAACATTTCATTTCTCAAAATCTGAAACTGGCGTTCACAATCAGTTTTTACAATTTCTATTTCATGTTTATAATCTAACTTAACACTATCCAGATCATATTTTACACTGTCAATTTCAACCTTTAAACAATCACATTGTTTATTAAGTTCGGTTTTAATGTCCTTACACTGATCAGTAATCTTATCAATTTGAGAAGCCA
Source organism: Ryuthela nishihirai (assembly GCA_038380435.1). Taxonomy (NCBI): domain Eukaryota; kingdom Metazoa; phylum Arthropoda; class Arachnida; order Araneae; family Heptathelidae; genus Ryuthela; species Ryuthela nishihirai. Next base: position 37,013,081 of record JAWZYU010000011.1, on the reverse strand, counting down.
CTTCAGCTCTCATCTCAGTATTTTGTGCGGCCATTTCGGCTTTCAAGTCACCTATTTTATCGCTTTGGGCAGCTATATCACCTTTAATCTCAGTATTTTGTGCGGCCAGGTCACCTATTTTGTTAGCCATATCGGCTTTCAAGTCATTATTTTGACTTTTAATGTCATTCATCTGTGTAGCCATATCGACTTTCAAGCTATTTATCAACTTTACTAATTCATCCATACTTCTAGTTAACGGCATTCAATAAATTATCCCGCTGCTGACACCAAGTGTTGCGGATCACAAAAATGGATAGCCACTGAGCGTGAGTATTAAAAGCTATATTTCAAAACCAAATTCAATACAAGGTAAATTGTTACAAAGGAAATATGGATGAAGTATCTTATTAACAAATCAACTATTAACATGCACAAGTCATCAATCTTCCTGCGTAGAGCACACAATATCAGCTCTGTGTATTTTACTAAATACTACCTTTTACTTGATTTACCAGGTCACCCGAAGATCTTCACTCGTAAACCAATTCTCGTTCTGTGCTAATAACTTTTCACACACTAGCCGAACAAAAAGACAGTCCGTGTAGACATTCGAAGTTAGCCATAAAAGTTCCCACTTTTATACTTCCGCGTATACACAACACATCAAGTTACTCTTGATACTTAACGATAAAAGATCCCACTTTTATCCTTCCGCGTATACACAACACATCAAGTTACTTCTTGATACTTACGCGCACTGTCTCAGAACAGCTCACCGTCCATTTTCGAACTCTCCGACCGTTACAACACAACGACCGTTACAATACAACGACCGTTAACGCTCCACTCTCCTTCTCCAAATTCTCCCAAAGTTCTTATTCGTTGGCTGAAACTTTTTGCTTTCGGTTGCCAGATTCCTTCTGTCGTAACAATATGATAATGTAAAGTTTTAATGATAATAAGCTTGTACGCAATAATGATAATAAAATGTATACGTAACAATGATAATATGAGAAGTACAATGTACGTAACAATTATATTAGTTATTTAACAGTTATATTAGTTATGTACGTAACAATGATACAATGATAATAATGTAAAGTTTTAATGATATTATGCCGTATACGTAATGATGATAATATGATAATGTAAAGTTTTAATGATAATAAGCTTGTACGCAATAATGATAATAAGATGTATACGTAACAATGATAATATGATAATGTAAAGTTTTAATGATAATATGCTGCATACGTAATAATGATAATAAGATAATGTAAAGTTTTAATGATAATAAGCTTCTACGTAATAATGATAATATGATAATGTAAAGTTTTAATGATAATATACTGTATATATAATAATGATAATAAGATAATGTAAAGTTTTAATGATAAGAAGCTTGTACGTAATAATGATAATATGATAATGTAAAGTTTTAATGATAATATGCTGTATACGTAATAATGATAATATGATAATGTAAAGTTTTAATGATAATATGCTGTATACGTAATAATGATAATATGACAATATGATAAAGTAAAGTTTTAATGATAATATGCTGTATACGTAATAATGATAATATGATAATATAAAGTTTTAATGATATTATGCTGTATACGTAATAATGATAATATGATAATGTAAAAGCTTTAATGATAATAAGCTAAATATACTATAACTCATAACTCTGTGTCTAATAATTTTATTGATCCCTGCCAAAGCAAAATATAGTCGATCCATTGGTAAAGGCTAAATTAAATTTAACAATTCCGATGGGAGGAAGGCGGCTAATCGAGCTGTGGCCTAGGGCGGCAAAGAAGGTTAATCCGGTCCTGCGAGGCCCAAAACTAGAGGTCGACTTATACTTGAAACATAAAATATCTACGGTATATCTTCTTTCTCCTGTGTGATTCTTTTAATTGCAGCACGAATAATAAACAAATCAAATAATCCAGAGCATAGGTATAATCAAAAATTTTTAAGTGGTGCTGAAAATTTTTTTAACGGCCTTGAAAAAAAAACTCTGAAGAGTTTTACATCTTTCAGTTTCAAGATTTCAAATATTTAAAGGGGTGCCATAGCACTCTAAGCACCTCTCCTGGATACGAGCCTGATTAAGAGTGTATTGAAATTTTAGAAAATTTTTCCTTTCCCAAATCTTAGATAAGTATCGTAAAATTTGCATATCGTTTTCGAAAATTTGGTATTTAACGAATGTTTAACATTGTCCCATCGCCGATAGGTTTTGGTTGCTGATCAAAGGCAGCTGGTTTCGAGCCACGCGTAAGCCACGGATGTCTGTGTTGTTTTACTGCTGAAGTCCCTCCATCCTCACAGATCTTCTACTATCTATATTATTCATGCAGGCTCCTGCCAGACCTCTCTGGTAAGTAGCTGCTTGAGTAGGTATTTTTCATTTTTTAACAAAGCAACCCGGTTTTCGTGTTTCGTCTTATTTTGCCGAATTCGTGACGAAATCATTGAAAGCATGTAAGTGAGAGATAAAAAAATAATTCTGGCGGACTATCTCGTAAGTTCTAACAAACTGTGACAATAACAACAGTGATCACGATGTTCGGAGTTTTCGTATATTTTTGAACGAAGAAACTGACAAATCCATTGCTCTTGAATGCTGTCACACGTCATCGCAGCAAACGTCTCTTCTGCGATAATGGGGCCATGAAAGGACGGGTTAAGTGAGTGGAGTGGTTACCATGGAGACGGAGACAGCGACCGTGATTGGCAGAAGCAGTAGTCGCCGTGTTCTCATTCCCCCCTACCCACCGACCACCTCCGCCACGGATCTCTGCAACTCGTCGTTATGCGCGTCCCACCAGGTACATGTATCAAGGATGCTGCTCCGCCGCATCACCTACTGACTGGCCACATCCGTGGAAGCACGTGCTTCATCACCGGAAGTTAGATGCTGATGGGAATGAAAGTGGAATGAAGATGGCGAACCGAGGTACCGGCGAAGAATGCTGTAAGTGTTATACGTTATTGCACATATTGTGTTTCATGTTGTCCTACTGCTGACATATTGATCCGGAGGCTGCGGATCAGCCAGCATTCCGATAGAGTGGGTGAGTCATCGCGAGCTGCCTCGGGGGCGCCGCTCACTCCGGTGCGCACGGGAAGGAGACAGCCACCCTCCCTTTGCAACATCCAACAGAAAATTCGAAAACTTGATGATAAAAAATTCTGCATCTCATTTTTTTCATCTATATATATATAATCTTAGTGATTTTTCTGTTAGATATGATTTAGGAGTTCATATATGCAAGGAGTTTATTCTTTGTCGCTTTTTAATACTCAGTCGCGGATATAGAAAAATAAAGAATAAACATAGACTCAATGGAACGTTATGTGTACGTCGTATTATATTTCGACCAAAGCAAAAAAAAACACCTACGTTAATATTTAAAAACTACGTGAACTATAGTTGATATTTAAATTTAAGCAAATACACTTTAGATTTTGTACTATATAAGTGAGTTTAAATGAAAAGAGGAGACGTCGAAAATGAAGCGTAAATCATTTAAGTATCTGTTCAAATTTGCCATGACTATTGAAACATTTGTCCCAACCTGAAGTTAGCACCATTCCTCCTTTTCTGGAGATTTTGGATAACGAATTAGGAAGTCTCTGACAATGCTCTACACTTCATCGTTTGACTTCAACCTACTCTTTTTTTTTCGCGTTTCTTGGAAGTCCACAAAATCTAAAATCTAATAGGGGAGATGCCAGAACTACAGGGAGGATGTTCCAGGTATTCATCCCATACATATCTGTTAATCATTGCTATTGCTACTTGGGAAGTATGGGAGCAGATGTTGTCATGCAATATAACAAAAGTTTTATTCAAAAGTCCTGGGGGCACTTCGATGTTGTCTGCTTTAAATGCCCATAGTTTCACAGTATTGTTTGCAGTAATGGTGTCACCGTTGTCCACAAACTCAATCAACATGGACTCTAATAGTGAAATTAAAATGCCAGCATATCGCAAATTGTTCAGCTTCGGATTCCTCGATGAGGGGTTTGTCTCGAATCCACACAAAGTCTAACACGTTCAAGCCGATATTTTACATTAATTCTGGTGTTTACGATTCCTTCTATGTATCCTCGTTTTATTGTATGAGGGCACAAATAGCACTTAGTCTATTATACAGATACAAGAGTTGTCCACTTTTCCTTAAAAACGACTTTTCAGGCTCGTCGGTGCCCATTTTACTACCAAGGGCGGAGTTTCGCTTGTGTGAAGAAAACCTCCAGACAAGCGAAGTTGGGACCCGAGATTGCAAATATCAGATTATGGGTCTGGGACGTCACCGACTGAGCCACCTTCGCTGGATAATTGTGAGATTTCAATTTGAAAATGATGTGATGGATTCAGAAAACGTCTGCATGAATGTTTCCCACTTTACAACGAACACACAGTAATATCTGACTAACCGTCAATTGTCTCTGAGATCAGTTACTGCTGTTCAACCAATTCATGTCCACTGGAATGATAAGTTGATGTTGACATTAAACTACGGTTCTAATTACATTTCTAAATTAAGTCTCACATCTTTCACCCATTTGTTTGCCTTTTAAGTTACTTTTACGAAAAGGGGATGGGGTCTCACTCGTTAGCGTGCCACGCTCGTAATATGCAGTTCCCAGGTTCGAGTCCCAACTGGACCAGTTATGAGATTTATCTCCGCGACCCCCCCCCCCCCCCCCGCCCTTCCTTCGGTCAGTAGGAGATCCATACTCTAGACACATTAAATAACATGCTGGATGGCCTTAACGGGGAGGCCCCGCTCTCAATCTCCTAACAGCTGTCCAGTGGATCTCCTCCTCCCAACATTCTCTGAGCCCTCGTGGTCCTTGTGACCTGGCCATTTAGTCCATTGTGTGCAAAAAAAAAGTGTAGCTCAGAAGTAAAACAACCCAACTTTTACGAAAACATGATTTTTTTTCTTTCTTTTTTGAAATTCGTGCACATTTTTCTAGGGCCTCAACATTTCTTTGACAATCCGCCATTTGAGTAGCCCTATGATACAGGTCCAGATATAGAAATAAATAAAGCACGGTGGGGGGGGGGGGCTAGAGAAAAACAGGCAATTTCCATTACAGTATAACACTTGCCCCTCCGTTTTAGAGGCCTTAAAAAAATTTCTTGAAAAATGCACGAAATATGCACAAGTTTCATATTTTTTTGCCTCCATTACCATTACTAGCATTCTCAAGGGAAGAATGGCTCCTTGCCCCCCTACCTAGATCCTGCCCTGCAGTCATACAATAACCCATTGGGTAATGGGCGTCCGCAGAAAATTTTACAGGGGCGAAGGCAAAGCTTGGAGACAAATAATTACATCAATAAATTTTTATTTAAGTATTTAATTATTTTTTTTACACAAGTAGATTATAGAATACAGCATTGCATCAACACAAAAACACATACATAAATGCATATAAATTTACAATATAAAGGAAGCAAGAATTAATTGAAACAAGAATTTTTACTCGATCTAAGGGGGGAGGGGGCAAGTGCCCCGTTTGCCCTCCTCTGTGGATGCCCATGCATTGGGCTATTATAATTCTGCTCTCCGTAGGTTTAAATCAGGGCCGCCGACAGGGGGGGGGGGGAAGGGGGACTAGTGCATAGGGGCCCGTCAGATTAAGTGACTCTTTACTTTTTCTTACAAAAATTATTCTTAGTTAGGCTATATATCGATCCTATAAAATTCCATAAGAACATTATTTGTTATAATATGCTTTTAAAAAGAAACACTAGTTGGATTATGACATATTATCTCATTAATAGTAATTGAACGAACCATTTCTTAACATCATCTTTTGTCCGCGTTAACTTACAGCATTTGTTTGTATTTTCCCTGTTAACCACCCCATCCCTGCAGCAGTAGCAACAGTTGGACTCTCCCAAACCCAACCCGTGCGATCAGGTATCTTACATTGTTCATGTTTCGAGTTCCAGTAACACCGTCTGTGGTCTGTGTGTCAGTGTTACAAATTATAACAGTTTAAAAGTCTCTTGTCGGCACATTTGTTTCACCATTTCGTTGTCATTTGTTTAGTAAAATGATATATTCATTGGTGCTATAGTCTAACTGAACAATGGACAAGTATAAGCATAAGTCAGGAGCTGAGAAGCTCAAGGAGAGAAATAAAAAATTGGAGGCTATTAAGAAAGGGAGTAGAACTTTGTTTGAAGTCGGTGTAAAAGTGAATGTGGACAGTGAAGGTGCAAAAAATGCATGCCTGACTGCGCAATAGGCTTTTTTTCCTCTGAATGTTATCATTGTGTCCAGAATAATTGCTATTAATGATTTGTAAAGATAAAAAGTTTTCAAGGGGGGGGGGGAGCATAATATTACATAGGGGCCCATAAATTCTCTCGGCGGCCCTGGTTTAAATAGAGCAATGGAAAGTCCCGACAAACTACAATCTATAATCTTACTCAAACAGAAGTGAATCGCCACCATCTTATATCAAATAGTAGAGCAAATGGCGCATAATCAGCAGATCTTGCTTTGGAATCAGAGAAACGGCTGGAATAATTTTTCGCGTCTTCCAAGTGACTGAAAGTCCACACTTTTTTTTCTATGTTCTCTGAAAATTTATGTGCTCAAAATTATCATGCGAAGCCAGCCGGTCTTTGAAATGTTCTAAAGTTCTGCGCATTGAAGTATTTATTTTTATGATATTATTTAATATCGACTAGTTTACATTGGCGTGGATTACTGGCGCCAATAATCAACTGGCGAGCTACTGGCTCAATACGAATGTCACCAATCTATGCATGCATGAAAAATTAAAATTGGCAAGCTCTTATTGGCGCCAGTTCAACTAGCGCCAGAAATCCATGCCAATATAAACTAGCTTTAAGAGTCTCTGAAAATTATTATTATTTCCGTTCGGAGTTAACAAAGTATCACTTTTTTGTAGACGAAATGTGTGTCGGTAGCGTTAAAATAAATGAGTGAACCAAGATTGGATTTCCTTAAAGAACTAGGAACGGTTAAGAATGCGGACAGTTAAACAGAGTGAATTCTGCTCCTTGCTACGCTTGGTTGTTTTTACCACTGAGTGACATACAATGGGCTAAATGGATAGGTCACAATGTCTCCAAGGTTTAGTACTTACTAGTCTCGAGTTTCCGCTTCATAGAAAACGCAACTCTCATTCAATTGGATTCAGGTCTGATAAGTAGACTCGAACCGTAGCGTAAAAGTTAGCGTTTCTGTCATAACGTTATATTTATTTATCTAATCGACTTCCATGTTCTCAAATTTCTAAAAGAAAACATGGAATTTAGAGTTTTAAAAATTATAATTCTAGAACAAATTATGTTTTCGATTTAATAAGCGCGCGTGGCAATACAGCCGGCAAGCGTACCACACACCTAATCAACTTTCGCAGTTAGAATCCCAACATGGAGCTTTTCGTGAGAAAAGGAGCACCGAATTACTTGGAACACTGCCGTCCATCGAATGGAAAGATAAACCATCGATCCAAGTACGAGTGCAATAACGAAACACGCTGGATGACCTTGACAGTAGATTCCCATCTGCATCTTACAGTAGATGTTCTGCACCTTGTAGTCCTTGTGACCTGGCCAATTAACCAATTTTGAACTATGTGGAAAGTAACACAACTGAATAATTCGATCCAATATTGTTCATACCAAAATTTAATTTCATTTCTCATTCAAACTGAAAACGTTACCTCATTCGTAACGTTTTAGGTGAATGTTTGAAAAGCTCAGATTTTTTTTATCTCTTTCCCTTCACTACCAAAACCCAATAGGAACCATTTCAATTCTTTAAGTAGTTTAAATCAGGGCTATTTAGTCCTATTCTCTAAAGAATATTTTGCAGCGCACGATAAATGACAAAAATGTCGAAACTGGAAATGTATTGGTTTTTGAAAAAGAAGTAGGAAAATAAAGTCGAAAAATATGGCTCACACTATAGAAACACGATTAATTATATTTAATTTTTTATTCTTATTTGTGTTCCATATTTTTCTCTCATATTATCTACCTCTTTCTTCTTTTCGTCTATCTTATGACCCTTTTTTTTAGTCTGCGGAAATTAAATTTCTTTTGACTCACTTGAAAATGTAATTGAATGAAAATATTTCAGGGAACTTGTTTCTACAGTTAATTTTCTTCCCACAAATAAATACCCCCTCAAGCAGCTGCTTGCCACAGAGGTCTGACAGGAGCCTGTCAGTTTATATGCCATAGTAGAAGGTCTGAGAGGATGGCAGGACCTCAGCAGAAAAACAACACAAACGTCCATGCCTTATCCGGGGCTCGAACCCAGGTCCCGTAGATCAGTAGCCAAGCGCGCTAACCACTCGGCCAAAGCTGAACTAAAATTGAGTTAAGATCATGAATATCTTTTTTTCCTACTCTCAATATTTCTGCATTTTCATCACATTTTTCCATAAGAAGAAAAATAGCGAATGGTTTGCAATACAGTAAACATGAGAAAATGACAGAAGCATTCGGATATTAAATATTACAGATAGAGATTAGAAAATGTCGGATTCCGAGTTAACATAAAGTAAGCAAGTAACTAAGTTTATTTTCTGTTTTATCTATACATACAGTGCATGGTTGCCACAAAGTAATAATTAAAATAACAATTTTTTGCTCTATAATATAAATAAGCTTGAATATATATTTTACATATATATAACTCTAAACTATGCATTTCATTTCTTACAATCAAAGTTATTCGGTATTGTGCGTTTTTCTCTTGTATTTCGCCATTACAGTAACATTACATAATAGGATCATCCCACACGAGTAAAACTCGTTTGTGAGGTTTATAAGTAAAAAACATGTACATACATTTGGCATGATCTTTAATATTTAAGGAATAATTTTACATTTAATGTTCCCATTTAGTTGTTTTTTTAAATAAAAATTTAACATTTTCTAAGTTTAGCTCCAATATCCATTTTCTAAGTTCTTTCACAAATTCATTTATGTTTCTTACATCCTTTATATAATTTGGAATCAAATAATCTTGGGGATATGTATATGTAATACCTGGTAATAACATTCTTTGTTGCCAAAAGCTCTTCCAATATTAAGTTTTTGGTTAATCTAGTATTAACCCCAAAGGCTCTGATGTTCCGTTAATTCCAAGTTTTCTTTACATGTTTAATTATATTTAAAAATATGTAGTTTTCTCACTTGCAAGACGTCCAATATTTGATAATTCTGAATTATACTTTCTCTTCTTCTCTTTCTTAGCATGCACCTAATTATATGGTTTTGAACTCCCTCTAGAGATTTAATAGATGTATCTCTATCTGTTTGTTAAAAGGGCTCATATTCTGAAGATATCCTAATGGACAATTTTGGAGATTTTCCGAAAACGTACGGTATCGAGATTATCAGTGTTTTTTTTTTTCATTCCACACTTTAGTGATTTGTTCCCTCTAATACTTTTTGCTGGCTTTTTTATAATGCGACCAGCTGATATGAACCACTGACTGACTGAATACTGCCAATATAGGAAATTTCCTTTGAAATTTATGTATACAGTCTTTAAATGATGATTTCCTAAAATACTGTACTTGAATAAAAGTGCTTTGATCAAAATACATCAATTTCAGTTTAAAGTTTTCTTAAAAAACTAAAACCTTGCTAGAATTGACCTACAGTGGCCAAATGTAGCAGCTGTAGCTTACGACAGATATATCTGGAGAGGAAAATTATACAGTTCTGGTAGGACCTACGTAGCCCATGGCTGCACGAGGATTTTGTATGTATGAATTAATAACGACATAGAATCGAAACACCATCAAAATTAGGTTATGTTTGGCAGCGATACTTTGGGTTAGTTTTCTGTTTGAACAAGTGTTGCCACAGTTCATAAACAAACTGTGTCACGATTGCTTAGAAGTCAATTTCAAATTTCCTAATGTGAAAATGTGTTTCTTTTTAATCCGGTCATCCGACAGCTGAATAAGTAGCACTCTATCTATTTGAAATTTTTATTAGTGTATTGCTTAACAATATTTTTGAATTTTCGGATTTATTGAAATTAATATGAACTTTTAAAGAACAAGAGAAATTTTCAACTGATTTTTAAAAATTTTCTTTTGAATTTGACTGAAACTGACTTTATTTGACTAAAATTTAAAAGGACGTTAAGGGATTAGGTAACAGCTGTAATTTCTAATTGGATTGGGTTGGGTTGTTTTACTTCTGAGCGGCACTTTTTTGCACACCGTGGGCTAAATGGCCAGGTCACAAGGACCCCGAAGACTCGGAGAAGGTTGGGGGAGGGGACCCACTGGAACAGCTGTTGGGAGACATATGGTAGTCTCCAGTCAAGGCTATCTAGCGTGTTCTTCAACGTGCACAGGGTATAGCTCTCCTGCACATGGGGCCACGGCTTAACGTCCCATCCGACGGACGGCGGTCTTTCCGAGCCCATCGGTGTCCCCTACTGACCGTGGGTAGGGCGGGGAATTTTGCGGAGATAAATCTTAACGCTGAAATTTCTAATTGGTGTGTGGCATCTAGAAGATCCCAGTACCTGCATCCTACTGACCGTGGGTAGGGCGGGGAATTTTGCGGAGATAAATCTCAACGCTGAAATTTCTAAATTGGTGTGTGGCATCTGGAAGATCCCAGTACTGCATCCTACTGACCGTGGGCAGGGCGGGGAATTTTGCAGAGATAAATCTCAACGCTGAAATTTCTAAATTGGTGTGTGGCATCTGGAAGATCCCAGTACTTCATCCTACTGACCGTGGGCAGGGCGGGGAATTTTGCAGAGATAAATCTCAACGCTGAAATTTCTAAATTGGTGTGTGGCATCTGGAAGATCCCAGTACTTCATCCTACTGACCGTGGGCAGGGCGGGGAATTTTGCGGAGATAAATCTCAACGCTGAAATTTCTAAATTGGTGTGTGGCATCTGGAAGATCCCAGTACTTCATCCTACTGACCGTGGGCAGGGCGGGGAATTTTGCCGAGATAAATCTCAACGCTGAAATTTCTAAATTGGTGTGTGGCATCTGGAAGATCCCAGTACTTCATCCTACTGACCGTGGGCAGGGCGGGGAATTTTGCGGAGATAAATCTCAACGCTGAATTTTCTAAATTGGTGTGTGGCATCTGGAAGATCCCAGTACTGCATCCTACTGACCGTGGGCAGGGCGGGGAATTTTGCAGAGATAAATCTCAACGCTGAAATTTCTAAATTGGTGTGTGGCATCTGGAAGATCCCAGTACTTCATCCTACTGACCGTGGGCAGGGCGGGGAATTTTGCGGAGATAAATCTCAACGCTGAAATTTCTAAATTGGTGTGTGGCATCTGGAAGATCCCAGTACTTCATCCTACTGACCGTGGGCAGGGCGGGGAATTTTGCCGAGATAAATCTCAACGCTGAAATTTCTAAATTGGTGTGTGGCATCTGGAAGATCCCAGTACTTCATCCTACTGACCGTGGGCAGGCCCCCCCGATAGGGGACCACCTTGTCGTGGTGGGGGGGCCTAGGGCCCAGCAACCCGGCTGAAGGCTGTGCCGACCGGATTGGCTCACCGGTTGGACATGGCTAAGGCCAACCGAGGTTGAAGACGCTGCTGGCCGGCTTGATTGCCGGTCGGATGGTGACGGCGTCGGAGACCTCACCTCTCAGGAGACCTGTGTGGTCTGTTCGACGGCTCTGCCGAAAGGTCTGAACCCGCCTGTAGGCACGAGCTGTCCAAAAAGTCTGGGTCTTACTAAGAGTCTCCACCCCGGGTGCCGATCGAGCTTGGATCTTTATATCCTTGCACATTTGCAAACTGGGGAATAGATTAAAGTAAGGTTTCTTCCGGTGGTTAGCTTTCCTTCTATAGGACTGCTGCCTTGTGAGGTCGGGGTTGAGGTGCGCCTGTAGGGCGTATTCCTTGCCCCCGGCTCTAGATGGTCATGGCTTTTCTTAACCAGGTAGTGCTGTCAGGCGGAACCGGGAATTGCCGTGGTTGCATAAGATCGCAACAAAGAGATTCATTGACCGTGGGCAGGGCGGGGAATTTTGCGGAGATAAATCTCAACGCTGAAATTTCTAAATTGGTGTGTGGCATCTGGAAGATCCCAGTACTTCATCCTACTGACCGTGGGCAGGGCGGGGAATTTTGCGGAAATAAATCTCAACGCTGAAATTTCTAAATTGGTGTGTGGCATCTGGAAGATCCCAGTACTGCATCCTACTGACCGTGGGCAGGGCGGGGAATTTTGCCGAGATAAATCTCAACGCTGAAATTTCTAAATTGGTGTGTAGGATCTGGAAGATCCCAGTACTTCATCCTACTGACCGTGGGCAGGGCGGGGAATTTTGCCGAGATAAATCTCAACGCTGAAATTTCTAATTGGTGTGTGGCATCTGGAAGATCCCAGTACTTCATCCTACTGACCGTGGGCAGGGCGGGGAATTTTGCGGAGATAAATCTCAACGCTGAAATTTCTAAATTGGTGTGTGGCATCTGGAAGGTTACAGTACTTCATCCTACTGACCGTGGGCAGGGCGGAGAATTTTGCGGAGATAAATCTCAACGCTGAAATTTCTAAATTGGTGTGTGGCATCTGGAAGATCACAGTATTTCATCCTACTGACCGTGGGCAGGGCGGGGAATTTTGCGGAGATAAATCTCAACGCTGAATTTTATAAATTGGTGTGTGGCATCTGGAAGATCACAGTACTTCATCCTACTGACCGTGGGCAGGGCGGGGAATTTTGCGGAGATAAATCTCAACGCTGAATTTTCTAAATTGGTGTGTGGCATCTGGAAGATCCCAGTACTTCATCCTACTGACCGTGGGCAGGGCGGGGAATTTTGCGGAGATAAATCTCAAAGCTGAATTTTTTAATTATTGTGTGGCATCTGGAAGATTCCAGTACTGCATCCTACTGACCGTGGGCAGGGCGGGGAATTTTGCCGAGATAAATCTCAACGCTGAAATTTCTAATTGGTGTGTAGGATTTGGTAGATCCCAGTACTGCATCCTACTGACCGTGGGCAGGGCGGGGAATTTTGTCGAGATAAATCTCAACGCTGAAATTTCTAATTGGTGTGTGGCATCTGGAAGATCCCAGTACTTCATCCTACTGACCGTGCGCAGGGCGTGGAATTTTGCGGAGATAAATCTCAACGCTGAAATTTCTAATTGGTGTGTGGCATCTGGGAGATCCCAGTACTGCATCCTACTGACCGTGGGCAGGGCGGGGAATTTTGCGGAGATAAATCTCAACGCTGAAATTTCTAATTGGTGTGTGGCATCTGGGAGATCCCAGTACTGCATCCTACTGACCGTGGGCAGGGCGGGGAATTTTGCGGAGATAAATCTCAACGCTGAAATTTCTAATTGGTGTGTGGCATCTGGGAGATCCCAGTACTGCATCCTACTGACCGTGGGCAGGGCGGGGAATTTTGCCGAGATAAATCTCAACGCTGAAATTTCTAATTGGTGTGTGGCATCTGGAAGATCCCAGTACTGCATCCTACTGACCGTGGGCAGGGCGGGGAATTTTGCGGAGATAAATCTCAACGCTGAAATTTCTAATTGGTGTGTGGCATCTGGAAAATCCCAGTACTGCATCCTACTGACCGTGGGCAGGGCGGGGAATTTTGCCGAGATAAATCTCAACGCTGAAATTTCTAATTGGTGTGTGGCATCTGGAAGATCCCAGTACTGCATTCTTTCCATTATTAACAAGAGCAAAAAGGATAACTGCAAAATCCATTTTATCTCCTTTTTTGGAATCAAGAATTATGTCTACTTATCTCCGAATATTCAAAACGTATTGAACAAAAAGTCTTATTTTCTGAAATACTTAATAAAAGCAAAAACGTGTTATTTTAATTTTGAAATATAATAAATATGTGGAAATTGTATTGACATTAATTTCAGAGCATTGCAAAAGAAATAATCGCAAGGGTTTTCTGGCATTCGGTATCCTTCTTCTCCTGGCGCTCCTGTTCTGTTGTCACCTAAATCGATGAAGACTTCTTACTCCTGGCCTTGAATAAAATCGATTTGTTCTTTTACCCTTGACACGGTGACCGTAAAATGCGTCGTTAGAATTTATTTTAAATCGATAGACGAGACAATCTAAAATTGACCATCATTCAGGTATCAACCACAGTCAAGAAGGAAGATAAACTTCGTTAGTGTACGGATTGCTGTACAGTCGCTCAAAAAAATATCCGAACAATATGGTTGATTACAGAATTCAGAAAAAATATCAGGCAACCTTCATGTCACGTGACACCCAGGTTGCCAGATCACTAATTTCTAAAAAAAAATCGTTGCCAGATATTTTTTCTGAATTCTGTAATCAACCATATTGTTCGGATATTTTTTTGAGCGACTCTACGCTACCTTGAAATGTCGCAATTGTCTCTGATATGTGACTACATAATGCATGGTTGAAGAATATGGAAATCTAAAAATTTTACGCTCGAAAGATTCAAAGCTTAAGGATGATAATATTAAGATTATATTATCATTATTTATTTATTTTTAGAAAAACAAAGTCAAGGAGCTACACCAAATATGCAATTCAGAGTGAATGCGTAAGAGCAAAGTTAGAAGTAGATTTTAAAGTTATTGGCGGGTAAATCATGCCCAGCTTACTGTTAATACGTGGTCATTATAAAAGAATACTAATATTTTAAAATATTACATTTTACTAAATAGTTAAGTTTACAAACAAAATTATGTGTAAAAAATATCAAGAAACTCTCAACGTTTCGTTTTGTGTTCAACAGATTTCATTGTAGGTATCAAACCGAGTTGTTAGCGTGCTGGATTACTGATCAGAGATTTGGGTTCGAGCTCCGGGTAAGACATGGATGTTGGTGTTGTTTTTCTGCTGAGGTCCGCCATCCTCGCTACCATTTACTATGGCGCAGGCTCTTATCAAACTTCTGTGGCAAATAGCTGCTTGAGGGAGTATTTATTTATTTTTTTTTACCATTTGGTAGCGTGATATTAAACTTCTGTCCATACTCAGTTCAATATGTTTGATACAACACTTGCAATACGTGCAGAGATTCTCTTATTTAAATTTTGATTTTGTTTCGAAATAAGCGAAGTTTTTAATATATATAAAAAAAGATGTCAAATTGTGTCAAATCGGGACTTCTCGGAGGAACACAAGATTGGTTCACCTCTAGCAATTCCGCGATTCCGAGGCATTTCCTGTGATATTAATAGAGCTCTGGCGGAGAGCGAGTCCTATCTGCAAGGTCTCATCCGCAAGGTCTTATCCACACCCGCATCCCCAAAGTCTAATCCGCACCCGGATCTGAAAAAACTTTTTCAGCATCCGCGTATATTGCCCACTTAATAACCGTCGAGTTTTTGCAAATGCTTGATTGAAATCTGATGGATGTTTGCGAGTAAATTAGTCTAATGGTTTATTAATGACTAATTAATAACTGAAAAAATATACTGTGAAAAATAAAAAGCCTTTGTTCGCAGAAGTATGCTTTACTAAATTTAGACAAAAATTTATTTCATTCTAATTTTTCAAATTCTTTCGAAATTGATTTTGCTCTTTTAAATGCAGTTATCGGCGATTATAGGAAGACATTCCTTTTTGTTACCCAGTTACTCTCTTCTCAGACTTTGTGATCTTCCCAACTGATATTTTCATTCCACTGATATTTAATTTTGTAATACCCTAGTAATTGTTCGAATTTATATTCTGCTTTGCCAGCAAAAAGATCGCTTCTTTCACGTAGGATAAGTTTTTTAATTTGTGGCTTTATCCCAATGGACTTTTTTTCTTCTTTTAGAGTGAATATGATCACTGAATTTTTCAAACCAGGTTTTTTTTAACATTATCTCAAGTAGTGTTTTTCACTCCTGTCAGCCATTGATGATGCAGTAATGTTTGCTCATGTTTCTGCATATCTTATCAAATACGAGATTTTATCCTCCATCCGCGTTAATATATTTTTTTTTTCCAGCGACGGTTTTATCCGTGGTTAATCTTTTATCCGTCGAGAGCATTTGAATCCGACCAGAGCTCTAAATATTAACCCGACGCCTCCAAAGCAGGGAAAATGTGACAGTTTTCTTTGTTACTTAATTATTTAATAAAATAAAATATAACACTTGAAAATATAGGTATTCTTTTACAATGACCCTCGGCTTTGGTAGCAAATTTAATGAGATGGATTCTATACAGAAACTGGAGAAGCAGAATAATTCTTGAAACTTTAAGAATGGATGTCGAAAGTTAACTTACAAAAATAAGCGAGATTTTAAATATTTTTTTTATACACATTTTTTGCAAGTGTTTGCAAAAGTTAGTGCTTACCCAAGAAAAGGAAGGAGATTCATAACGAAGTAGGGAGAAAAACACGATTCGAAATATGTGGAATTGATAACAAGTAAACATGAATTTTAAAGCGAATGTACACACCTGAATCTGGTCCTTTTCTTCGGTACTCCACTTGTCAAATTTTATATTTTTGTTACAATGATCCAGTAATCTCTGTTTACAATATATTTCTTGCAAATTCCTAACATTAATTACTTTGATGTTAGGATTTTCTAACATTAATTACTTTGATTCCATTTCAGTTGGACTATTTATTTCCCGTGGCCCAACGACTTTCTTCTATCCCTGACTTCTCATTGGTACGGCAAAAGAAATTCCAGTTCATACCGTTAGCAAACTAGTGATGGATTCCCATGGCAACGTCAACTGAGGGAGCAAGCTTCATTTATTTCCCGCCATGGCCATCCGCCAGCGGCACATTTACGAGACGGCGTTCGACAGCCGTGTCAAGAGGGAAATTGAGGACCTGGATTCCCTTGCTCAGAGCCCGTTGTTATACTCCTCATCGACGACTTCCCAGGCTCAGGAAAAGGAGCTGATTCGCCCTCCATACTATACACCTACGGAGAAACGCAAAGTGACTTTGGTCCGTGACTCCCCACGATCGGCTTCTCCGCGTCCCCGCAAAATCCAAGTGGTGGCAGTGGTGGAGCCATTACCTCCGAAAACGGTTGCTGGAATTAGAGATTGGATGTCACCCTTTGCAAAGTCCTCGGAACAGAATTCCTTTGGGGAACGTTTCTGTCACCAAACGTCAGCTGAAAGCAATGGGGTGCGTGAGGAGTGTACACAGGTAGTAAGCACGAGTAACACCACCACACCAACGGAGTCGGGTTCTATACCACCTCCAAGTAACACGAAAGCTTTCTCACCCACCGTAGAATTCAAGAAACTTGATGTGGTAGACATATCTGTTGAAGAAGGGAACGTCAAAGATCAGAATGGAATTGCAGAAGCTTCTCCTCAAGGGAAAGAGACGGCCACTAAAGACAAAGAACAAAGCACTTGTGATTTATCCTTCCGTAGTGTAAAATCTGCAACTGTCCAAAAGGGCTTCCACTTATCACTTCGTCAGCCAATGAAAGACCGAGCCAATGTGACAAAAATTTCGTCTCCTGATTTAACAACCAATCCATTCTTTACAGCTTTCCGTCGAGCAGATTCGGACAAAATTCAGCCAGAAGTGCAAGCAACGGGAACGAATCAGCAAACAAGGAGAGATGCATGTGACGCCACAAATTCTGATAGCGTTTTTACCAGGCGGCATTATACATTAGGCAACAAGTCTTCAGGTATGCATCTGTGTTTTAATTATGTATTTTTTTTTTGTATTGCATTTGAAGAAAGCATACTAAGAACAAAAATATAATAACTATTATTTTATCACCAGGCGGTTTCAAAAACCTTTAGTTACTTGCTTCGTACATTTCAAAACTTTTGAATCTCTTAATCGACATAATTTGATGTTGATCGTAAGCTCGTACGGATAACCCGAAACTTTATGTAGCTTAATCATGAATTTTTTTTCGTATTAACGCTGAGTTTTTTTGTAAGGGTGATAAAATCTGCAGTTATTGATTTAGTACGACAACTGCCGTTAAACTAGGTGGCTTCGTTTTCTTTTTAATTTGTTGATCGATTACACTTTGAGGAAAGCATTGCAAGAGAAAAAAAGTGTTTATGATGAACTCTAGAGATCTGAAAATATCTGATTCGATTATGCCGAAATGTTGATCGTTTTGGCAAACGATGTTGACAAGTTGAACTCTTTCGTTAGGACTATTCAGGGGCAGAAAATAGGGTAGGTTTGATGATAAAACGAAAACAAAAGTGATGGAAAAGTTCATTTTAATTATCTTGAAGGTTATGCGATAAGAGCTGGAAATGCACATCATGAGATAAACAGGAGAATAAGCATTGCTCCTGGCACTTCTAAGGATCTGTGAATAATGAGGGAAAACACGAGATATGTCATCGCAAATTATTAAATATCTGTTGGCTTCAATTATTTCTTTTTGTACTGTTTTTTAAACATACAACAATAAGAAAGTAGTTTAAGAAAATCACCTTTTTTTAAGAGTAGTGAAAGAAGGGACAACTGCAACTGTTCAATTTATGTACATATATTTGTTTCATTATTAATTATTTCAATTTCTTAAAAAGGAAAGAATTCCCTTACACAAAGGATGGAGATAACCTAGAAGCTCCATTGGGCTTGTCCTGGCTTCTCATGCAACATACATACACATACACAGGGACATTGTTTTAGTATTCATGTACGCTAACCATTAGATCAGGTATGGGTATTATTAATAATAAGTATTATTAAGAAGTGTTTATGTTGTTATCAACAACCTGTTCCGCAGAACTGATGCAAAATATTGTATGACACTACTAGATACACCTAAAGATTAAAACTGTGTAACAGTTGCCTTTCTAAGGAATGCTATGATAGTTCAACTTGGTTAACAATACGAAACTTGTTGTTTTGTGATTCTAAATGTTCTAATAACTTAGATATTAGGTAACTTGATTATATCAATAATGATGAAGTTAGATGGAGTCCTCAAACGACTATAAGCAGCATTTTGTATAAAGAAAAGTTTACATTGATATGGCCATATATCGTATGTACAATTACGAATTACTGAATATAGTTATAAACAGTTTCTCTAAAGGCTTGAGGAAAAGGAGCAAACCTAGGATGAGGTGGGTGTAAAAAGCTAAACAGGATCTTTTTATAACTGACCTGAAATGAAACAATGCAGTTATTGTTTCTCAGCATAGAAGTATTTAGAGAACTAAATTATCTAGTCTTGCTGGCTCTCTGTAAGCCTACGAATGCAAATAGATTATATGTTTATGTCTATGTTTCATGAAAGCAAATTATTTGATTCTTCTCATAGTATATGGAAGAAACGTCTCGACGCTTAGTTCAACTGAATAGGGAATTATCACTCTTAGCTGGGATGAGTCAACTACACAGCAATAACAATGATAATTCCTTATTCAATTGTAGTAAACGTTGAGAAATTTCTTCTATATATTGAGACATATATTCGTGACATACATTGCCATCTATTTCAGGAGTCTGTTTAAAAAGAGCATAGACTCTCTCTTCCAGAGACACAAGAGTTGTGTACTGAATGTAAGGAAAGGTTATAACATCAATTAGAGGAGATCTTGATCGGCAGCCGGTAGCTCAGCTCTCAGAGCAGCCGACGTGTTATCAGGAGGTAAAGTGAGGCTCGAGAGAATTGGAAACTGGGGAATAAATTGGCTGCTTTATTATGCAGAACAATATCTATCAGTTAGATAGAAGCTGTCCTAGGATATATTACGTATGGTGCGGACGTATTTTGTCAGGGGCCCCTTTCTGCAGTTGGGGCGGGGGTGGCTCAGTCGATAGCGCGCCTGGCTCGTAATCTGTAGTTCCCAGGTTCGAGTCCCAGCTGGGTCAGCATTGAGATTTATCTTCACAAAATTCCCCGCCTGTCCACGGTCAGTAGGGGGACACCGATGGGCTTGGGAAGGCCGCCGTCCGTCGGATGGGGCGTTAAGCCGTGGTTCCGTGTGCGGGAGAGCCATACCCTGTGCACGTTAAAGAACACTCTGGGTGGCCTTGACGGGAGGCTACCATCTGTCTCCCAACAGCTGTTCCAGTGGGTCCTCTCACCCAACCTTCTCTGAACCTTCGGGGTCCATTTAGCCCGTGGTGTGCAAAAAAAAGTGCCGCTCAGAGGTAAAACAACTCAACCCAACCCTTTCTACAGTTCCACAGATATACTGGTTACTAAAATTACAGAAAATACCATGTTTCGTTAATGGAAGACTACACTCGAAAATATGTTAACTTCTAAAGTAACTTTGTATTGCGAATTGAGATTAAAAGAAGCTTTCTATTGAGAAATTGAATTGAAATAAGAATCTTTATCTAATCTATCAAAATCGCAATATCTACAATATTTGTTTTCATGCCTGAAAAAGTTACAAAAAATTTTAATTTACATAAAGAATAATTGCACGAACGTTAAAAAAAATTTTTTAGTAAATGATTTTTATGCAATAATTGTTTTTTGCTTAATCAACTTTAGAGATAATTCTCTAACTGCCGATGCTGCCGTTAAATCTTCCGCGTTCTATAACTTTTAAAATGCTGAACGAATATTATTGAAAAATCGAGATTTACATATATATATATACATGATTAAGATCTTTATCCTAAATCTCATTTTTCGATATAAAGCTTATTTAAATCACTGAGAGCGAATTTTTCTCTACATTTGAATAACACGTCCTTAATTTTTAGAAAGAAGTTGTTTACAAATAAAAAAGAGTGTAAATGTCCACCTCGAAATGCTTTAATTTCTCCTCCTATTACATAAAAAGAAATCAATCCCCCAAACTTGTAATTTCTTGAGGAATGATATATAAAACAAAAAGTAGATTACGCCGAGCAGGTTATAAAACAATGTTTTATTAATAATATTTATTTTTCCAATTAAATGAAAGAAGGATAAAAAAAACTAATGCCTTCTGGTTTCCAGGAGCTATTGCTCGACCGAACTTGAGCCTCGACCTCAGCAGTTCACCGAAACGGGCTCGACAACATTTGACCCTGGACTTCGGCTGTGCTGCTGGCCACATTGTATTTGGCGAGAAAGTAGACCCCACCGTCCATCTGCAGAAACAAGGGTATTTATCTTTTTACGTTGTTTGCTTGTTTTTTCTGGACAAGCTGATAAAAAAACTGTATTAATATTATAGCTATACTACAATAAAAATGTAATTTATTTATTTAAGGATTTTTTTTAAGGAACAACATCGACATTTAACATGAAAGAACAACTCTTTATATAAACACTGATAAAAATGCAAATTAGTTTTGTTAAAAGTTCATGAATTGAAGAAGAATGTTTTCTTACACTGATGGCGAATCTTTTTTTAAATAGTATGGTATTTTCTAGTATACAAGTTATTTAGAATAGTTTCACGCATCACATTGATAGCGAAAAATTGCACTAATAATGTATGCCCTTACGGTTAATTTATATATATATTTATTCATCATCTCTCTGTATCTGTGTTTTATGAGAATAAAACACAGATACAGAGAAATTTTTAACATTTGGCCAGAAAAGCAAATAGCCTATCTGCAGGAAATATAGATGAGTATTGTTTTTCATACATAAAATGTTATGACATTAGTATATACATAAAATATTATGACAGCATCTCATATATTGAAATAAACAATTCAAATAATGTGATAATGAAACTGTGTACAACAGTTAAATTATGCGGAGATAGAAATGAACATGGTAACACAAAAATTTATAAATACAGGGTTTCACAGGATTACTGATTAACAGACATTCTTTAAATATGTAGTTTTTAACGTTTAACCTAATCTCACTAAAATTATTTATATATATGTTTTCTCTTGTAACTCATTAAAGATCTCGTAATACTTTATACTCCTTAAGATGTTTACTGTAATTATTAACAAAATTCGTTTTCGAAAATAATTATTGGTCTCAAGTATTCTTATCATGTGTAATTTGTACTTTATATGTCATTAAAAAAGTTGTCCAGAATAATGTCATATCTAAAGAGATTTTGGCTGATAGAATATTTAGGAATGTAAATCTTTCACTTGCGTTTGAAAGATTATCGCTAAGCTTGTAGGGAATTATATTTTTTGCAACAGATGATTGCAATTTTTCAATTGTTTTGAGGTTAGTGATGCCAGTCGTTCCATATATTGTAATTCTATATCAAATTAAAGATTCACAAATTGCTTTGTAGACCACAAGGCAAACGTCGATATCGACTAAGAATTGCAATTTGTAAATCTTAGAGGCGCAATATCTGACTTTCACATAGTTTCATAAGGTACTTTACCAGTTCAATGCTTATGACAATCACAAATATTTTATAAGTTTCCGATTTATATATACAATTTATATTGTGGGTCTTAATTACACGGTTGGATGTTTTCAAAGTCATCCATTTAATTTTATCGCTATTTATATATATGAAATTAAGATTCAGCCATCTCACCAAACAAATATAGTCATCCTGTAACTCTCTTATAGCCGCATTCTGATTGCGGTTGCTGTTTAAAATAACAATATCATCAGCATAAACAAACAATTTATTTTTTTAATTTAAATTAGTCATATCATTAATATACAGGATGAACAAGGGTCCAAGAAGAGATTCTTGTGGAACTCCAACATTTACTTTTCTTTCCCAACTTAATGCATTTCCAATTTTGGTTATAATAGTCCTATTACTCAGGTAGCTTTTGAATCATATAAAAGCTCAAAGTTACTCTTCAGGCAACCCACTTGCCACGTAGATCTTACAGGAAGCTGTGAATATAATTCGCCATTTCACATCTGGGAAGAAGGCGAGACCTCAAAAAAAAAAGACAATATACATCAAAAAGAAATATCCTCGTTATCCTATATTAAGAATTTTGAAGAATAGAGAC
Source organism: Ryuthela nishihirai (assembly GCA_038380435.1). Lineage (NCBI taxonomy): Eukaryota > Metazoa > Arthropoda > Arachnida > Araneae > Heptathelidae > Ryuthela > Ryuthela nishihirai. The sequence continues at coordinate 36,990,215 of JAWZYU010000011.1, read as the reverse complement.
CGAGATTTAAAGGCAAGCCTTTGTTCTGCAGCAATTTCATTTGAAAGGAAAGCATTGTGTCACTTAAGATGCCTTCATGAGCCAGAGATTAGACTTACTGCTATGTTACTTCGGTAAGACCTATGAATAAACGTTTCCAAAGTATATTCTAAAGTAAGGAATATACCTTTGTTTTTCCACTCCAAAGAGTAGTTAGTACACGTGAATGCATACGAAGGGCGTTCAAAACAGTTCTTGACACGTATTTATAGATTTGCACTCGTTCCTCCGAAGTTTACGAGCTGACTTGCTTGAAAGCTTGTCTAAACTTGCCATTACGTGTTAAAAATAAAGAGAATCATCATTTCTTTATTCGCTGGCGGCGAGTAAAATTCGGTCTGTAAAGATTAGTAAAATTAATGTGCTGTGCTGCTACGGAGCCTACTGAAAATGGGGAAAGATTTTAAATTTTCAGAAGGATACAGATTGGGGACGACGCGATAAAAGTTCATGCCGATTTATCACAAGTATATGAATATCGTGTTGTTCATGTGGCACTGTTACGGGATGGATGCGCAAATTTGGAGAAGGACGGAAGAGCTTCGAAGACCTCCCTCGTGCAGGAAGACAGAAGGAGGCGGTGAACGAGAGAACCATCGCTGCTATTCGTCAACTCGTTAAGCAAAACTTACACATCACTTTTCAGGTATTAAGTTTAGATGTGTGTATCGATTGGCAGTTGGAAACAATTATTCATCAACATTTAAAGTTTCGAAAGATCTGTTTCAAATGGGTACCCACAAACTGACAGTCGACGCATGCAAGGATATGCTGGCAATGTTTGAACCTAGTGGTCCCAAACAGTTAACAGACATTTGTCACAGACGTGAATTTATTACAACTGTCAGAAAAATCGACAACTATGTTTGGGTTGCGGAAAATGAATCGTGTTCCCCAATCCTCTGACAAGACTTTCGCTCAGAAAGCACAATTTTTTTAAATTCCCAAGGAGTGATAACCATTGACACCTTACCTGAAACGATGACTATAAATGTCCATTACTCAACCAAAATTGTTTTGCCCAAATTGGTTAAGAAGATGGAGGAGCAGCATCCAACAACAGGCGTGTCGACGGTTCTCCTTCTTCATGACAATGCCAGGGCTAAAAAAATCCGGCAAGTTACGAGCTAACTGGGGCAGGAAATAATCAAACAGATACCCCATCCTGCATATTCACCCGATTTGCACCAAGCGATTTTTTGGTTGTTTCCAAAAATTAAAAAGGAACTTGCATGGGACGCCTTTTTCAAGGACGTAAGATCTTGCAGAATGTGTTCATTCAGAGTTGCCGAGTACGCAGGGAGCCCAACAGGAGTATCATCAAGCGTTCCAGAATTGGGTAGACGTCTGCAATTTTGAACAGCTGCCTCAGGATAGTACTGTGAAGGGCAGTAAAAATTTTGTTGAGGTAAGTGCAATGGTTTTTGTTCGACAGATGCACGTAAAGAACTTTTTTGAACGTCCCTAGTAAAGCACTTATAAATGAATTTATAGAACTAAATCACAAGATAGTATCTTTCTCTTGAGAAAGCTTTAGACTGAAAAGTCTTATCACGAGTTGCGGTACGTTAAACGCTCACATCAAGTACATATAGGTCCAGATGAAAAGAAAACTGCAAGGTTTCAAGTTTGATGGAGTGGGAATTTATAGGCTGGTAATGTAGGAGACAAAATCGTGAGGTCACCCTTCTTGCCTCCAAGTAGACAAAATCGTGAGGTCACCCTTCTTGCCTCCAAGTAGACAAAATCGTGAGGTCACCCTTCTTGCCTCCAAGTAGACAAAATCGTGAGGTCACCCTTCTTGCCTCCAAGTAGACAAAATCGTGAGGTCACCCTTCTTGCCTCCAAGTAGACAAAATCGTGAGGTCACCCTTCTTGCCTCCAAGTAGACAAAATCGTGAGGTCACCCTTCTTGCCTCCAAGTAGACAGAAACGTCATACGTCGCTATCAGTATTTGTGACAAATCGTTTTATACAAAACGATTTGCCGCAAATACTGATTATAATACTGATATTAATATTTAAGGATGTATATATATATATATTAATATACCCTTAAATATCCGTTTGTGGTCAAAATGATGGTGTTTACACACCTCAGTCATCAGGTGCGAACGGGCCTAACACATTAACTGGCGTATAAATCGTATATGATTCGCACTTTGTTCTAGACTACTATGCCGCGCGAATCGTATTTGCTTCGCATTTAGATGTTTTGTTCGGGTCGCATAGCTCACCAATGATTCGTGCTATAATGAATTGCTTAAGAAAGACCCATGGCGGAGTGGTTAGCGCGCTTGGCTACTGATCTAAGGGAGCTGGGTTCGAGCGCCAGGTAAGACCATGGATGTATGTGACGTTTTTCTGCTGAGGCCCTGCCATTCTCTCAGACCTTCTACTCTGGCATATAAACTGTCAGACCTCTGTGGCAAACAGCTGCGTCAGGGAGTATTTATTTTTTTTATTAAGAGCGATAGGAAGGTATGGCCCATGAACAAGTCAACATGTTTAATGCAGACAGTACTGAACAATGAATAGACACGTTCCTGTATTTATACACTAGAAAACTGCACACATGAACTTGTGGAAAATCCTGTATAAACTAACAAACCCGCAAATCATGTATTCGCGGCCCAGTATGAACACTTTTGTCTTATAGGCCGCGTGGTGCACACGTGATTCACACTTAAAAAGAGTGTCAAAATTTTTTTAAACATAAATTAATCATAAATAGTCATCTTATGGTATTTTGAGCCAAATAAAAGAAACAAAATAGCATGACCTGGGGGAATTCTAAACATTGCGGCTGTCAAATTTATTCGTCATTTGATTGGATAAGGGTAACAAATTCAACCGATACACTCTTCTCCTGATACCACATTACCATGGCCATCTATATACCTACCCGGCTCGAACATTCTGTTTTTGATGTTACGAACGTGGGCTATGGAAGAGTCGTAGACTACAACAAACAGAATACAACAAGATATATAGGGTTCATCGCTTGCTTTGGCCAAAAAAGATGTTTTAAACTTATAAATATATCGCAAAAATGGGGAAATTAGTATTCAACCAATCTTAGTCTTGTTTACTGGGAAAGAAATGGAAAAAATGCATTTTTTCCTGTAAATCCTATCATATGGAGGAGATAAAAAAAATTTCAGAATGAACAAAATCTATGATTCACCGCTTGCTTTCGGCAGAAAATTATAAATACATCGAAAAAATTGTAAAATTAGTATTCAACTAATTTTAGTCTTGAATACTGGGAAAGAAATGGAAAGAAAAATGTATTTGTTCTGTAAATGCCGCCATATGGAGGAGATAAAAAAAATATCGAAAGTTAGAGGTCTTATTACAAGCAACTGATATGATGATTTGCACTATAATGAAAGTAAACTTCAGAGTTTTAACTCCTCAATTCTTATATTTGTATTTTAACCTAGAGATTTTTTAAATAAATTGCTTGTTCTTTTGTTGTCTAGCACTAAAACAGTTTTCAGTAAATTTCTACTTACAGCATAAAATGTGATTTCATAAAAATTCATGCATTGCTTATATAAAATACATCATGTACCATGATGATCATTGTATACCACAAGCAGAAAAATTATCCTTATAGCAATTGCTTGCTACAGTAGTCTGATACAGCTTGGATGTATTGCCATTAAAAGCTGTAGATCTCTCTGGGAAAAACAAAACTTCAGCAGTAATACCTGATAAAAGAAAATTTCATACACTCTCCATGGCTTAAAATGCGGTCACTATATTCCCATGGCCGAGTGGTTAGCGCGCTTGGCTACTGATCTAAGGGACCTGGGTTCAAGTCCCGGGGCTACTGATCTAAGGGACCTGGGTTCAAGTCCCGGGGCTACTGATCTAAGGGACTTGGGTTCAAGTCCCGGGTAAGGCATGGATGTATGTGTCGTTTTTCTGCTGAGGTCCTGCCATTCTCTCAGACCTTCTACTCTGGCATATAAACTGACAGGCTCCTGTCAGACCTCTGTGGCAAGCAGCTGCTTGAGGGGTTATTTTATATTATATTCCATAGCCAGGCACACTAACCACATGATGATCAGGGTGATTATCTCTCAAATGTTATGTGATTATAAATTACTTCTTAAATGGTTAAACAAAACATGCTCATTTAAACTTGAGATTGATTATTGCTGATAATTCTCATTGAAACTGTAATCACATTATGAATCATGCAGATTTTTTAAATCATAAATTTGATTTTTGTTCCAAATAGAAAGTTATTCACCAGAAGCGAAATTTATGAGAGAGAATGCATAGGAGAAGTGGCATGGAAAAATAATATTTCAATGTACTTAAACTGACACCAGCATTAGAGGCAATGAGAGAGGGAGGGAGGGTGGATATTACAAATAAATTGATAGCATCCAAAGCCAATATTGGAAAATACTGGTATGATTTACATATTAAATTGCTGACAAATTCTATATAGGAAAATATGTATATTTATAAGGTTTTTTTCTATTTGAATCAACAATAAATATATACTGTTTTTTTAAGGGTATGGCAAAAGATGAAGACTTCTGAGCAAATTTGATAAAAAAAACATCAAAAGAAATTAGTTGGTTTTAATATTGTTAGATATTTTTATCTGACAGTTGAGCAACTGTCTACTCCAATATATTGATACTAACAAAAATTGGAATAGAGGTAGTGTGTGGTAATTAAAATTAAATTGAAGTTTTTAATTCAGTATAAACTTCAATTTAATACTGATACTATCTGTAGCAAAAAAATCAGTTAATAAGCATTCCATATCATCATCTGTATCTATTTCACTAAATATCTCAAAGATAAAGCAGATTTCAACACTGAAAACTTATCAGTAGATTAAGAGAAGTTGAATTACTATTCATCAAAGGGTGAACAGCAATCAGGTAAATGAATTTAATTCAAGGAGACACTACTGATGTTCATCAGGATTCACATTCCATTTTTTTTTTTGGAACTAAGTAGGCACAGTAACAATAATGGTAAAAGAAACACTTAAATTTGCCTTCAGCTCTTCCCATCTCTAACTGGCAGAAAAACTACAAATGTGGAGGTTCCCCATACTTTTAGTTGGTAACACTAATTTCAGGATTGAATGCATCCTTAATTTTTTTCCCACTCAAACACCTGCCATATTGAAATGTGATATTGACCTCCAGTAAGTTGGCTGTTTCCTAAAACTATATTCTAAACAATCTGTCTGGAATTTCCCAAGCAATATGTATGTAATCTATATAATAAAAGAAGGTGTCTGTCTGTGTCTGTGAGTCTGTGTGTCTGTCTGTGGCAGCCATAATTAATCGGGAAATCAACGTACACCCTCCAAATTTTCAGAGAATGTCTCTGGTTGTGGTCCGGATTGCAGTGCCAAATTTCAGGTCGAAAGTCCAAAAGGGGGCTTGCTAGAAGCAAATATATTTACCATGCTATTCCTACGCGAAACGAGAATCGCTGTCAAATTTATTGTTGCCATTTATTGTTCCCTAACTGTGAAAGTAAAGAGTTAAAATATCATTTAACTCTGATGCTGCAAATCTGATGCCGTTGACAGATTCCCATTTCCAAAAGCATTATTTAGGCGTTTCATTGCAGCTAGGGACCTGAATTTCTAATCAAAAATGGGGTGGGCAGGGAGAAGCCGCGTACGAAATTTGGGACCTTTCCATGAAGTACGTCGGGAATTACAGAATGTCAAAATCTGACGAAATATTTCGATCGTTTGTCACTGGCTGAGAGCGTGCGCCGAGTCAGCAATGACCTTTGCAACACCGGGAAATTCTTCGTGTTCAAATTGTGATAAAATGTCGGGGGGGTGGTCGGACAGGGGGAACCCGCGTACGAAATTTGGAACCTATCCGTGAAGTACGTCGGGAATTACAGAATGCGAAATTCTGACTCTCGATCGTTTGTCACAGGCTGAGAGCCCGCGCCGAGTCAGCATGAAAACAGTCGAATAATAAATAAAATAATAATAAATACCCTCTCAAGCAGCTTCTTGCCACAGAGGTCTGACAGGAGCCTGTCAGTTTATATGCCATGGTAGGTCTGAGAGGATGGCAGCACCTCAGCAGAAAAATAACACATACAACCATGCCTTACACGGGGCTCGAACCCAAGTCCCTTAGATCAGTAGCCAAGCGCGCTAACCACTCGGCCATGGGATAGCAGCATCAAGTTACAGTGTATGACGAATAATGGCAGCATCAGACGAATAATAGCAGCATCAAATTACAGTCGAATAATAGCAGCATTGTTTTTCAACTGAATGTTTTTTGTTCTAGCTTCACTCATAGTATGTCAACAAGGACTAAATTGGAAAGAAAGAGAATATTAATGGCTGCATTTAGAGCCATGGAAACAGAAGATGCGAAAAGGCGGAGAAAGGAAGCTGATAGAATTTCTACCACAAGATCTAGGGCTGAAGAAACTGTAGAAATAGAGAGCAGAGGAGCATGTCGAAAAGAAATTATGTTTCAGAGTTGGCAACACTGCATTTGATTTATTTTCGAATCAGGATTTTATCTTTTGGAGTTGGCAACATTGCATATTAAGTTTTCGATTAAAGTGGCAGCAATAAGTTCATGACAACAAATTACAGTGTATGGAAACAGTCGAATTTTTCAACTACTATTCATAAAGAATTATTCAAGGTGTGTTTCTCAACTGAATGTTTTTTGTTCTAGCTCTAGTTATTATTGAACCGATTAGGGCTCAGTTTTATTAATACTTATATATTATTATATAAAATATCCGGAGAGCATAAGAATGTCAACAAGGACTAAATTGGAAAGAAAGAGAAAATTAATGGCTGCATTTAGAGCCATGGAAACAGGAGATGCGAAAAGGCGGAGAAAGGAAGCTGATAGAATTTCTACCGCAAGATCTAGGGCTGAAGAAACTGTAGAAGCTAGAGACCAGAGAAGAACGTCGGATAGAATTTCTGCCGCAAGATCAAGGGCTGAAGAAAAAGCAGAAGTTAGAGGGCAAAGAATAACTTGTCACAGAATTTCTACCTCAAGATCTAGGGCTGAAGAAACTGTAGAAGCTAGAGAGCAGAGAAGAACTTGGGATAGAATTTCTACCTCAAGATCTAGGGCTGAAGAAACTATAGAAGCTACAGAGCAGAGAAGAACTTCGGATATAATTTCTACCTCAAGATCAAGGGCTGAAGGAACAGCAGAAGCTAGAGAGCAAAGAATAGTTTCTCACAGAAAGATCGAGGGCTAAAGAAACTAGAAGCTAGAGAGCAGAGAAGATAGAATTTCTACAGGAAGATCAAGGGCTGAAGAAACAGAAGAAGCTAGAGAGCAGAGAAGAGAACATGATAGAGTGGCTACTGAAACTTCAAGAAGGCATGGGAACAAAAGGAAAATTCTGCATTTTTCTATAACCTTGGTACGAAATACGAATCATATATGCCACTCAATATCGGATCAATGTCTGAAGTATGTTGTCATTGCAGCACTTTAAAATGGAAAGACGAGGCAGATGGTCTGTGTTGTAACTACGGAAAAATACAGCTGGATGGAATAAGTAATCCCCCTGAACCACTTTTCAGTTTACTATCTGGAAGCAGCAGAGATTCGGTACATTTTCAGAATAACAGTTAAATATAACAAATGTTTCCAAATGACATCATTCGGCTGCATGATGATTATACGAGAACAACGTTACAATTCGACTTTCAAAATCCAAGGGCAGGTCTTCCATCAAATTGGTAGTTTGCTTCCAACAGAAGGTCAAGAGCATAAATTCTTGCAGATATATTTCATTGATGACCATATGAAAAAGCTGAACAACGATGTTATTATGTGGCCCAAACAAAATTATCAATAGTACGTGAGTTACAACTAATGCTCCACAGGGAAAACAAATATATTCAGAGTTTTCTGTATGCAATGGAAAATATGTCCCCAGATCATAACATTCTGATTCGAGCAGATAAGAGACCAACTGGTGAGCATGAAAGGCGATTTAACCTGCCCCAAACATCTGAAGTGGCAGTTATTTTAACAGGGGAAGCACACGGAACAAGAGATATTATTCTAAAACTTCGAGACGATACGATCCAGAGAATACCAGAAACGCACCGCTCATACGATGCATTGCAATATCCTATGATATTTTGGAAAGGAGAAGACGGATATCATTTTGAATTAAAACAAATAAATCCTGCTACTGGAACGACCACAAATAAGAACATTTCAGCTAATAGTTTTTATGCTTATAGATTAATGCAAAGATCAGATAACTTTAGGCTAAATCAGCAAAAACTCAGAGTTGACGATTATATTCATTTACGAGACGCATTAAATAACGACGAAAATGCTGCTAATGTGGGTCAATTAGTCATACTGCCTTCGAGCTTCACCGGTGGGCCGCGTTACATGCACGAAAGAACCCAAGACGCGATGACATACGTGCGAAAATATGGAAAACCCGATTTCTTTTTCACTTTCACGTACAATCCCAGCTGGCCTGAAATAGTGACAGAATCGATGAATGATCAGAAATCAAAATATCGTCCAGACACGTTATTGCACGTGTGTTTCATCTCAAGATGAAGATCTTGATGAATCTTATTAAGAAAGGCAAAATTTTTGGCGAAACGCAGTGCGACATGTACACAATCGAGTGGCAGAAACGGGGATTACCACACGCACATATTTTATTGTAGATGAAAGAAAAGCAAAATGTGAATAAAGTCGATGAATTTATATCTGCCGAAATACCAAACCCAGATGAAGACCCGGTATTATACAAAATCGTCAGTACACAATGGTACACGGCCCGTGTTGATATCTGAATCCATTATCAATATGCATGAAAGATTCAAAATGTACGAAGTTCCCTCGCAAATTCTTAAAAGAAACACAAAGCGGCCATGATGGGTATCCACTTTATGGAGGTAGAAGTCCTGATGATGGAGGGTTTAAAACAACCATAAGGGTTGGTAGCATTGAAGCAAGTATTGATAACAGTTGGATAGTACAGTATTGCCCTCTTTTGTCCCATCTATTCAACGCTCATATTAACATCGAATATTGTCATTCGATAAAATCAATCAAATGCGTGTGCAAGTATGTAAATAAAGGATCTGATATGACCATGTTTGCTATCACTGATAGCATTACAAATAATGAGGTAACTATGAACAAGTAAGGTACATAAGCAGCAGCGAAGCATTTTGGCGAGTATTTAACTTTCCAATTCATGAACGATCCCCAACAGTAGTGCATCTCAGTGTACATTTGGAAAATGGTCAGAGAGTTTACTTCAACGAGCAAAATGCCTTGCTACGAATTGAAATGGGACAAAAACAACATTAACAGCTTTCTTCGATCTTTGCAAGCACGATGATTTCGCAAAAACTCTTTTATAATCAGGTACCGACTTATTTCACCTGGAATAATTATGACAAAAAATGGAATCGTCGCAAAACTGGTAGCAAACTACCAAATCATCCCTGAATTAAGGCCAGTAATGCTCTCGGTCGTGTTTACACCGTGCATCCGAAAATTTTTGAGTGCTTTTACTTAAGGTTACACCATGATGTGGTAGGTCCGACATATTTTGGTGATTTGCGCATAGTAAATGCAACACTGTGCGAAACTTACAGGCAGGCCTGCCAAATAAGAGGTCTTCTAGAGGATGATTCTCATTGGAATAAAGCGTTACAGGAAGCATCAACTGTGCAGTCCGGTAAAATGCTTAGGAACCTTTTTGCTGTTATGCTTCAGGTCTGTTCCATTTCAAATCTTGAACAACTTTGGGAAACAGGGGATATTTTACATCAAGCACAAATTGAAAGTCCAAACATGGAAATTACTCACAATGATATGATTTTTAATAGAGCACTTTTATTGATTGAAAATAACATTCTAGCTTCAGGTGGACCTGAACTGAAAACATTTAGTCTTCCTGAGCCATTGAGGGATGAAACTTATGCTCTCACAAGTGAGTATACGGCAGAGGTAGCGTATAATCCTGACCAACTTAAAGCATTCATGGAAGAAAACGAACCAAAATTAATAGAGGAACAAAGGACTATATTTGAGGATGTTACGGATGCCATTTTCAATAATAAAGGTGTACATTTTATAGATGCCCCAGGCGGAACCGGAAAAACATTTCTGATAAATTTATTCTTTGCTAAAGTTCGACGGAATGATTGCACTTGATGTTGCATCATTGGGTATTGCTGCGACTCTGTTGGAAGGAGGCAGAACTGCGCATTCCACATTCAAACTGCCATTAAATATGTCATCAACCGACCAACCAACTTGCAACATAGCCAATGGTACTGCCAAAGCTAAACTTTTGCAGCAGTGCAAGCTCATAGTGTGGGACGAAAGTACTATGTCCCACAAGAATGCCCTAGAAGCTTTGGATCGGACTTTACAAGATTTAATTTATTAATGAGAGGAGTCACAGTTCTATTAGCTGGTGACTTCCGACAAACAGTTTCTGTCATTCCTAAAGGAACAAAAGCCGATGAATTGCACGCATGTATCAAATCTTCCCACATCTGGGATAGAGTCAAACGATGCTTGACAACAAATATGCGCGTAAGACTTTTAAATGACTTCTCAGTTGGTGAGTTTGCAGATCTTCTAAGCATAGGAAACGGAACCATTAGTCCGGACAAAGATGGATATATCGATTTGGAAAACATAGCCAATATAATGAGGAATTTACAGGATCTTCAGAAATCTATATTTCCTCACATAACAGAAAATTATCCAATCCTACATGATTATCCCATAGGACCATTTTAGCTCCTAGAAATGATGGTGTCGAAGTAATTAATAAAGAGTTACTAACAAAAATTCCAGGAATTGAAAAAGAATATAAGTCCGTAGATACAATGTCAGAAGGTGATGAAGCTGTTAATTATCCGACCGAATTTTTGAATTCTTTAGAAATATCAGGATTACCACCTCATCTATTGAAACTAAAAATTGGTGCCCGAATTATTTGTATCAGAAATTTAAATCCACCAATAATTTGCAATGGAACAAGACTGGTTGTAAAACAACTATTTAATTTTGTAATTGTAGCCACTGTAATTACAGGCCATGCTGTTGGACAAGATGTATTCATACCTAGAATCCCTGTGATACCAACAGATTTCCCGTTTCGATTTAAAAGACTACAGTTTCCGATTCCGCTGTTTCGCAATGACAATTAATAGAGTTCAAGGTCAATCGTTAAAGGTGGTTGGACTGGATCTCAGAGTTCCATACTTTGCTCATGGCCAACTTTATGTGGGATGTTTCAGAGTGGGAGATAAAGAAACAATTGTATATTTTAGCGCCGAATGCAAAGACGACTAACGTAGTTTATAAAGAGATATCATGAACTTATTAGTTGAATGAGAGTTTTGCTACATTCATGTGTTTCATGGAAAATGTTTTTGTAGTGCTTAACAAACCTTATTTACTGCAAGTTTATAAATAAACTGTTTAATTTTAACATGCGTGAATTCATAACTCAATATGAAGTGCGTTTCATTGTCTGCCTTAGAATAGGTCTAAACATTCTATTGTCATATGAATTGCATTATATACATAGATATTTACATAAACATATATTCAACGTATATGTGAAATGCATTAACTCTAGAAGATATCTGTCATCTATAATTAAGAATATCTGGATATATCATCGAAAATAACGAATTATATATGTTGAATCTGTGTTAAGGTTTTGGGGCAGTACCAGGGCGTGGTATTCACAAAGCTAACCTTTAATGTAGTGAAAATATGAATATACCGATTTCGTCTTAAAAGGGAAACCCGGGCAGCGCCGGGTACGTTCAGCTAGTATAATATAAATGTATATAATGTTAATTATGTAAATTATTATAATAAATTACATTATTGACAATAATAATACAATATTCAGTGAAAGTGGTAAAAAAAAGACATTGCTTTTCTGTTAATGGAATTATTGTCACTAACATATGCCTCTGTATCCTATAGCTCCCAAAACAATTAAAATTTTTAAAAAATCTACACAGAGAACTTCAAATGTTATATTTCTCACAGGAAGTATGTGTACATCTTTAAAAGGAAACATAACACCATTTACCAAGAAAACAAGAACTATTTGCAGCATTTTTGCCATCAAATGAACATCCATTAAAATTTGGTTTAAATTGTAGCTCATCCATCATTAAGATAACAATTTTGGATGTAAGTGTTTGTGATTTATACTTCAACTGTACGTATACTAAAGATTTATCATCAAATTGTTCTGCATGTGGACATGTGTTAAGTGATGTACAAATCTGTCAAAAGAATTGGTGGGTGAGGTAACACTATATTTCCTGACTGTCTTAAGAATCTATATGCAACATGTGCAACAGAATACAGTAGGGAAGAAAAAATGATTAACAGATTGGAATATCTAAGGCACAGTTTCTTGCAGTGGTTCCATTTGCACAGTTTCTTACAAGTTATCAAACTGAACTGCATCCATTTAATCAGTCTCAATGTATTGCAAAAAACTCTCATTGTGTTGCTAATCATTGTGTTGCTAACTTTTGTTGGCATTTTATCAATATTTCCTAATTTTTTTAACTGAACATTATCAATGAATGCCAATATTTGAAGTTAAGCATTAATAACCACAGAACATGCTATTTTAAGTGCAGGATCAATTTATAAATTAATGAAACAAACATCATTATCTTTTGATGTGTCCAAAAATGTGAAGATTAGGAAGTGGAATATATATTCCTTAGACTATATTAAGTTTAAAGGAAACCCTGTTTCAAGCCATGCTCTTTGGCATGGTGCTCAAGGAACATTTGTTCATTTCTTGTTCTTAGATGAGCTGGCATTTATTATGAAACAATAGATAAAATCAAAACATAACCTATACCAAATAGCTAACAATTTAGAAATCTTGAAATTCAAGAAGCCATCATATTTCACAAATTAAGGACGGGCTTTCGGAGAGGAATGTCATCTCAAGATAATTTACTTCAATAAATTGCTGAGTCAAAAAATGCTCTTTCCATAAAACAAAGAGTGGCTGTGGTTTTCTTCGATATCCAACATGCTTTTGACAATGTTTGGCATCTTGGACTGCTTTTTAAACTTTTAAAATTAGGAATAACTGGCAATATGTTTAACTATATAAACAATTTTCTGAAAGATAGAAAAATTCAAGTAAAATTAGGAAATATTTTTTCAGCTCTTATCCCTGTTTCTGAGGGTTTATTACAGGGCAGCGTTCTCAGCCCTGTGCTTTTCAACATCATGCTTCAGGACCTACCTAAGTGCTTAAACAAAAATATTAAATATTCAATTTTTGCTGATGATTTGGCTGTTTGGGTTACTGGCAGAGATCTTGACATCCTTCAAAAGAATCTACAAATAGCAGTCAATCAAGTCCATAAGTTTTTAGATGAATGGGGATTTTCAGTTTCACAAGATAAAACTAAGTGTTTAATTATTTCCAGACCACGATCTAAGACTTCCCATCAAGACTACAAATTAACAATGAGCCTATTGAAGTTGTTAAAGAACACAAATTTCTTGGTGTTCTTCTTGACCATCATTTAATTTGGAAACCTCAAATTAATCTAGTCTGTCAAAAAGTTAATAGCAGATTGAATATGCTGAGATAACTAAGTGGTACATCGTGGGGAGCTAAATCTAAAACTCTCCTTATTTTCTACAAAGTTTTAATACTCCCGATTCTCGAGTATGGTAGCCAGCTTTACCTTAATGCTTCCGATTCCTTGTGCAAAAAGCTTGAAACCTGTCAAAATAAAGCTATTAGATGTTGCCTCGGATTACTTCCTGGATCTCCAACCCTTCCATCACTTGCTGAAGCTGCCATACCTCCACTCAGCGTTAGAAGAAATTCCATTGTTTTTAAAAGTATAGCAAGAATGAAAACCAAGACCAATAAAAATCTAATCTTAGATAAAATTTTGAATTGCAAAAGATCGAGCATTTTTAGAAGTATCAAAAGTAATATTTTCCTTTTAAATTTGATTAACAGAAATATTGCAAGAGACAGCATACCCGATTTTCCCATTTGGAATATCTCTAGGCCAGATATTTTTCCTTACATCCCTGACGTGATTTCAAAACATCACTACCCTTCTGAAGAACTATGGACTCTTACCATGCAGTATATTGGTGGGAAATTTGCTGGTTTTTGCCACATCTTTACTGATGGTTCTAGAAGTGATGAAACTGGAATAGTATCCTTGCTTTCTGCATTCCTGGTCTCAGTATTAAAGAAGGATTTTCGTTGTCTAATCCAACATCTATTATGAATGGCGAACTTTGGGCTATCCTCAAGGCATTTGAATGGGCATTCATTTTTCATTCAGAAAAAATTCTGATTCTTTCAGACAGCAGGTCTTCACTCCAAGCTCTTCTAGCTGTCCACTTTCTACCTCTAACTCTTCATTAATTTCAGAAATATTATGGCAATGCAACAAACATGTTGAAAAAAATAAAAATCAAATTGTGATCCAGTGGATTCCTAGCCATATACGAATCCATTGGAACGAAGAGGCTGACAAAACTGCTAGAGAGAGCTTATAGAAAACCGCAAACATATTTAACATCATTACATACAAAGATTTCTTCATTAGAGAAAATAAAATAACTCACTCTGAATGGATTAAACTTTTTCAAAATAGTCGGAAAAATGTTGGCCTATTCTATCGCAGTATCTTTAATAGCCCCCCACCCCAACTTCAAACATCTCATCTGAGCAGAAGACAAGAAACAGCTCTTTTCAGGATTAACCTTGATCACTGTGCTTTAAATGAAAAGCTCTTCAAAATTAACAAAAAACCCTCTCCACTTTGTGCCGTCTGTAAAACTCCAGAAAATGTTTCTCATGTCTTTTTACATTGTCCTCTCTATCAATTTCAACGACAAATTCTGAAGGAAAAGATGAAGGAGATAATTTATGAAGAATTGTCAATGAAATATCTTCTCTGCAGAAGCTACAGTAAAAGCAATAGATTTAAAATTCAGACCCTGATTCTCAGTTTCTTGGAGGAAAGTTCTTTACTATACAGAATCTGAATTCATCCTTTGCTGGGTTTTCGTTTCTCGAAAATAAAAAGAAGAGGAATTTAATAATATACAAATATGAAATATTGACTGTTCAAGAAAAATGTGTTTTTGCTTACAAATTTCTCTAGTGGCCAGTATCTCAAGTGATAACCTCATGGTTATTTTTCTGGTGGAACTGAAGAAAGAACTGTGACTGTTATTTTTTATACCTTGTTCGAAGTGTTAATTTTGTTTTTGAAATCTCTTTTGGCTCAAAAAAGAAAAGAAATTAAGATCCAAGAGTATTGGATTATAGAAAGTCTACTTTTAAAAAATAGTAGTAGAAACTTTTAAAAAATTCAGAAAAACTATTATTTTTATTTTCTACATTGTAATTTACACATCCGATTCTTTGTTTGCGATAGCAGGAAACCCATTGTTGAAGGGTTTCTAACCTTCCCATCACATTTTATCACATCACATCACACAGTATCACATTCAATAAACAAGGAATTTCCTTATGTATACTTCAGACGATTTGCTGATGAACTGTATTTTGAAATATAGCAGTTATTTTGGTATTGAATAAAAATTTAAAAATTTATGATCGTTACAGCTGTGACCTAAAGTTCTTTACTTCACCACTTCGCTTTCATATATTAATCAGTAGATAAAACTTAAAAGTTCATGGCTTAAGATTTAAATTTACCGCTCATCCTTAAAATTAGGCTTAACTTCAGATATGGTCAAAACTAATCGAAAACAGCTAAATTATTACAATAAATTACATTATTAGCAAAAACTAAGATTAGAAACTAAAAATATTTAACTTACCTTTGAGTAATGTAATCCTTTTTTGATAACACATACAGTCAAACACAATTGTAATACATACTACACGCGAACACGGCGACATATTGCTATGAAGTAACACTTCGTGTGTGACGTCACAACTAGACTTCGGCGAAATGTTCGGGCCTGGTAGGTATATAGACAGCCATGACATTACTCGATGTCTTCGTGTGGAATGACAACAAATTGGTAATATAGGTTACAGACATTCCTGATATGGGAATCATCCATTATTCAGTAATATTTCCGTATTGTTTGTGAGACAAAAAGTATTTGAATTAGAATATACATCGCCTATGGAGAATATGAGATGCTAGTTTTCAACGAGAAAAAAGGTTTTCATTTCATTTTTCGAATTATGCATCCTTTAAAAGTGATAATTTGAACTAATGGATGATTGGGAAATTTAAAGTAGCATTTTATTAGTATTTATACAACATAAAAAAGAATTTCTTATTCAACCCTTAAAAGGAAAAAGTTGCATTTCCCACCCCATGAGAAAAAGGACAAATCGTGTCTCTTGATACTCTACCATCAAAATTTCACACTTTAATCATATTAAAAATCCAACGTAAAAAAAATTTGACAAAAATTATTAATGTGATTCTTGACACTGCATGGCTACTGCAATATTTTTTTCATAATTTGGGAGATATGTTGAAAGCTCCAATCTCAAGCACCGATTCAAATGTTCGTCAGTAAGGACATTTCGAATTTTAGATTTGATAATTTTCGTGTCAGAAAACTCTGTCATCTAAGTTTGTCGACCCAAAAGAAAGACGCTGTGTTTTGAGCTGCGCATATCAAATTCGAGCTTTTTTTTGTGTACTGCTAAAAATATCCTTTTTTAACCTCAAGTAGACATGATTTGGCACATTAGTTACTTCTACTTACATTTCTGCATTGAAAGCACGATCGACTGCGTTCACAGAGATAATTATACAATTGCTCGCGATTATATATGTATTGTCATGTGTGAAACGTGAATTTAGTCAAAGCCTACGTATTCCTCATTCCAAGGATACCAATACTCAGTACCGTCGACAGGGTGTAGCATAGAGGCAGCCTGCCTCACGGCGCCTCTGATGGTCCACCCATTCACTTTGTTTTCCTTAACCAGTTTTGCTTAATTTACGTTATATTTATCATTTTGGGGATTATTATTTCATTTTGTGGACATCGCAATCCTCGTTCCGAGCGTAGGAGTTGCGCATGCGCAACTCCGACCTTTTGAGGGACGATATTTAATAGCCTCAGGGCGAGATCTAATCTGGCGACGGCCCTGCCAATACTCTTACTGGAAACTTGAAATAACACTGTAAAATTACTTCTTTAGGTAGTTGTTCCCTTCTTTTAAAATATACAAATGAGTATGCTACCTCTGGAAATTTAAATTACTAATGCTAATGTTACTGAAGTGCACAAAAATGTTTGAAATCATAGAGTGATTTACAGATATAGATCCCAATATAGACTTTATAAATATTTTGTTTTAGATATCTCAAGTCGTGAGATTAAATCTCAGATTCAAGGTTTATTACGTGAGAGTTGGTATAAACTCGCGTTTCCTCTTTTTCAGGTGGTACCACGGATTTATAAGCAGACAAGATGCTGAAAACGTTCTGCGATTGCTCAAGGAAGGCAGCTATTTAGTAAGAAGCTGTGAAAATTCCAAGCATGATTATTCTCTTTCTCTAAAGTAGGTTACTGAATTTTAACTAATATTTGAAAGCTTCTTTTTAGCTTTGTAAGAAACGTTACAAAATCTATAACTAACACGACTTTTTCTTATCAGGAGTGCCCGTGGTTTTATGCATATGAAGATAGTTTATGCAGACGGCAAGTTTCTGCTCAGCCAACTGAACCAGCCATTCGACTCGATCCCAGAGATGGTTTACTACTACACCAGACATCGGCTGCCCATCCACGGTGCTGAGCACATGGTCCTCTTACATCCTGTCATCGACCAGTTGTTATAGCAATATAGGAGTTAGGATTTATATGTAGTGATAGATTATTGTTATAGCAAACCTTCAGAACATCTGCATACATCTCTAACGGGACTACCTTCTTAGGATTCAACTCAACTACTTATATCAGAGAAGTTATTAAAGTAGGAAACAAACTTTAGGAGTTGAAAATCTAGGTTATGTAGATACAACACTTTTGCCATTTGTATCAGAATGTAATTAATCTGCTATCAATTAAAGGAAACGTATCAACTGTTCATAATATTAATATTTATGTGGCAAAATACGAAAAAGCACTTATAATTTTAATACGTTTCTCTTTAAATTTGTGTACTTAAGTAAAACTCAGCGCCACTATGAGTCCTGTAAAGCAAATGATAAGAAAAATAACTCTTGAATAGTATCCTCATCTTCCCCGAAGGGTAATCCAGAAAGGCAAATTGGTATTTTTCTTCCTGGAGGCTGAAAAAAAAAGAGTTTTTAGTATATATTAATGAATAAAAATTATAAGCTGCGAACTTCAGTGATGAAATCGACGAGACAAGATACTGAAATCACGACGAGTACTTCCACATATACATATACTTTATCATTTTGGGCCAGTTGGTATTATCGATTTCATTTTGCCAAGATGCCGAATATTGTAGATATAAATAAAAGTAGCCGCTTTAAGTTGTTAAACAAAGAGTGTTGTGAAAACACTCATGTCCACTGAAAGGCGATTTTATAACTCGAGATTGTATTCATATAATCTCCGGCATCTTGACTAATAACAAGGATAGTGCAAATAATGTACTATAGCCTGGCTAATAGTGTTACGGTTAATGTTAAACAAAGAAGAAATGCATGGAATTTAAATACAGGGTAATTACAAATGAGTATAATGATTTTAAATATTCATTATATAAAAACTATTTTAAATGCAACATCAGGAAATCCTATATATAATTAGAGACAATACTCGTTAAATGTTTTACATATCAGAAAAAGATTACAAATATTCAATATGGCTGCAACGAGTCACCTTACATATAATGTACTTATAATTAATGTACTTTAGGATTAATGTACTTTAGGCAATCCTCTTTTCTATTGAAACAAGCTTTCCCCATATGCCAATGTTTTCCAGGATCGCATCGTTGAGAATAAACTACCTCGTATTATATTGAAAATTCAACTCTTTAACTATAGTACAATTTAGGTTGGGACTCGAAACCAGTAACGAACGTCAAACCTCTCTGGGTAGTAGCTGTTTGAGGGCCTAATATATTTTTTTATAGGTGGCAAAATGCATAGGCCTAGGGTATCTGGGGGCCCACTCAAAATCAAACTCATACCATACGAAAATAAAAAAAATTATCCTGACTATTTATTAATACTGATTTTGTACGTATATTTTAATAAATTGCTACACTTCTCTAGCAATTTTTTTCTTTTCAACGGAAACAATAGGCAATTAAAAAAAATTTGGTCTCCGTGTCAACCACAAAAAGGTGAACGTAGCCCTTCCGCTCTTTGTTACGCTACTGCCCCGAACAACTGTAAAATATGACACAAATTCTAAAAAGAAATGGAGAAATAAAGGATCAATATATCGGACTAACAGAAACAATCAAAGCAAGGTGGTATTATGTAACAGGTCGAAATTAACATAAAATATTCTGACATGTTTCAAAAACTTCTATTTTGAATGAAATTACATGTTTTTTTTATCTATAATTCACATTGAATTCTCAATAGAAATTGAACTGGTATGATTTCAAGTAAAAATCTAGTATGAAAGAAAATTTTTAGTGGGGTAGGATCCCTCATTGACCTTTGGAAAGGAAAGAAAACTAATATAGAGTTCATGAAATTTTAACCTTTTAATTGTTCATTGTCAGCTTCAGAGCAGAAAGAAAAGTATACATCATACCCGGATCTAGAAAGAAATTCAGGGGGGGGGGGAAAGGGACTGGAATTCCACTGCACTATATTTCCTTTTAATTTCAGAGGCTTTAAAAAATTTTTGCATGAAATATATACAAGTTCAATAATATTTGACCTCCTTTACCAGATCTCCAAAAGAGGGACTATGGTCCCCTTGATCCTGCCCTGGTTCATGTTATCTTAATTTTGAAATATTAGCTTATATTAGAGGGACTAGAATAACCCCCCGAAGATCACGAAATACAAAGGGCATACAAAAAGTTATTGACACCTGTCTGTAGATTTACACTCGTTTCTCCGAAGTTAATAAGTTACGACTTGTTTGAAAGCTTGTCATTATGCTTTGAAAACAAAAGCTGCATCATCATTTCTCTCTTCGCTGGCGGCGCGAAAGTTCGGTCTGCGAAATTTGTGTTGTTGTTATGGAGCCTACTAAAGACGGGGGAAAGATTTTACATTTTCAGAAGGATGCAGATTGGGGACAACGCGAAAAACGTTCATGCCGATTAATCACAAGTATATGGGATCATGCCTGTTCATATGGCACTGTTACGGGATGGATACACAAACTCAAAGGAAAATACAGCTTCGAAGACCTCCCTCGTACAGAAAGACTGAACAAGGTCGTGAACGAAAGAACAATCACTACTGTTCGTGAACTCATTAAAGAAAACACACACATCCCAGTTCGGGTTGGGTTGGGTTGTTTTACCTCTGAGCGGCATTTTTTTGCATACCATGGGCTAAATGGCCAGGTTACAAGGACCCCGAAGGCTCAGAGAAGGTTGGAGGAGGAGACCCACTGGAACAGCTGTTGGGAGACAGATGGTAGCCTCCCGTCAAGGCCATCCAGCGTGTTCTTTAACGTGCACAGGGTATGGCTCTCCCGCACACGGGGCCACGGCTTAACGTCCCATCCGACGGACGGCGACCTTTCCAAGCCCATCGGTGTCCCCTACTGACCGTGGGCAGGGCGGGGAATTTTGCGGAGATAAATCTCAACGCTGACCCAGCTGGGACTCGAACCTGGGAACTACAGATTACGAGCCTGGCACGCTACCGACTGAGCCACCCCCGCCCCTTCCCAGTTCGGGTAATAAGTTTAGATGTCAGTGTATTGACTGGCAGTGTGGAAACAATTATTTATCAACATTTAAAGTTCTGAAAGATCTGTGCCAAATGGGTACCCCCATAAAGACAGGACAGCAAAAAAAGGGCTAGAGTGGACTCGTACAAGGAGATGCTGGCAATGTTTAAAGCTGATGACCCCAAACAGTTAACAGACATTGTCATAAGTGATGAGATGTAGTTTTATTACTATACAACTCCCAGATAAATCGGCAACTATGTTTGGGTTATGTAAAATGAATTGCGTCCCCCAACCTCTGAGAAGACTCAGGAAAGCTCGCTCAGAACTGCTGGCTCAAGAAAGCACATTTTTTTTGTTCCCAAGAGTGATAGCCATTGACACCTTACCTGAAACAATGGCTATAAATGTCCATTACTCAACCAAAACTATTTTGTCCGAAATGGTTAAGGAGATGGAGGAGCAGCGTCCAACAACAGACGTGTCAAGAGTTCTCCTTCTTCATGACAATGCCAGTGCTTACAAAACCCGGCAAGTTATGACCTATCTCGAGCAGAAAAAAAAATCAAGCAGCTACACCATCCTGAATATTCACTCGATTTTTGCACTAGACGAATTTTGGTTGTTTTCAAAAATTAAAAGTGGACTTCCTGGGAAGAATTTATCAAGGGTACAAGATCTTACAAAATGCATTCAGATTTGCAGAATATTCCCCAACAGCATTCCAGAATTTCGCAGACGTTTGCAACTTTGCATAGAAGCTGGTAGGGGCCCTATATAGGTAGAGGTTATAAATAATAAATACCCTCTCAAGCAGCTTCTTGCCACAGAGGTCTGACAGGAGCCTGTCAGTTTATATGCCATAGTAGGTCTGAGAAGATGGCAGGCCCTCAGCAGAAAAACGACACAAACAGCCATGCCTTACCCGGGGCCCGTACCCAGGTCCCTTAGATCAGTAGCCAAGCGTGCTAACCACTCGGCCATGGGACGGCGTATATAGGTAGAGGTTGTCCATCTCAAAATTGGGCACCATGTTTTGTCGTCGCTCGGTTTTTTTGGCGTACAAAGCTCGATGGTATTGCACGGATGCTTATGGATTCCGAAAAAGGGTAGGGTAACATTTTGTATAGATTTCAGTGCTCGCGATTGGAAGCACTTTAGAAAACAGATAAAAAGAAAATGTAAATTTCAGGGCTTTTTCTTAAAAAAAAAAAAGAGATAATAATATCGCTTTGTTGTCTGTCCGTGTGTAGACAATGAACTTTTTTGCTTATGCAGAAAAATAGAAAATTCTTTTTGTGTTGGATAGGTATTAATGAAATATTGCGATTTGCATTTTTCGAATCTGTTCAAAATTATAACTGCGCCCTATAACGGTGGAAAAAAAAATTCCAAAATATCAAATGAGCATAACTAAACGATGTAGTTATTAGAAATTTTGTTGTTGAAATGCAAAGGTTATGAAGTTACCATTGGCAACAATCACTTGAACCTTTAGACCCAGGGGGTATGGAAAATTTTTGTTTTAACAGAAAATTGTACGTTTTTAGAGATAAATTTAAAATTCTTTTTTGATTTGGACAGGTATTGATGAAATATTACAATTTGCATTTTCCGAATCTCCCAAAAGCTATAATTGAGCCCTCTAACGGTGGAAAAAAATTCCGAAATTTAAAACGAATATTGCAAACGATGTAGCTATGTCAGAAATTTGAAATTTTGGTCGTGTAATATGACAGTCTTGAAGATTCCATTGACAACAATGTGTTTACCCCTACGCCCAAGATAGGTAGGGAACAGATCGGTTTTAAGAGATAATTGGAAATCTCGTTTTTAGTTGGTACTAATGAAATATAATTCGCATTTTCAGAGGTAGTTTTAATTTATATCATTAGAGAACACTAAATATCCAAACAGCAAAACTTTTAACGAAAGTTAAAAGTTTTGCTCTTTGCATATTAATGATCTCGGCTGTAGATTCTGTTATGGTCATGGTAATTACTAATAATATACTACTCTGTGACTCTGTGCATTTTACCCCATCATACATTAAAAAAATTAAAAAAAACCTCAAGCAGCTGCTTGCCACAGAGGTCTGACAGGAGCCTGTCAGTTTATAAGCCATAGTAGAAGGTCTGTGAAGATGACGGGGCCTCAGCAGAAAAACTACACGAACTTCCACAATTAAAACTTTTAAGGAGTGAAAAAGTAGGCAAAGGAAGAGCTTCATTCTCTTCGAAAACGAGATTGTCATATGCCCCAGAGGCGATATGTGTTCTTCTAGTTATTTTACACTTTCACTACCCTCTGACAGTGGAAATTCGAACCACTGCATAATTGAGAAAATAAACTATTAATATTTTATTAGTACCTGTAAAACACAAAAAATGTTTTTCATTTATCTCTTAAAGCAGAAAAGTTGCACTTTACCAACGGGACAAACCATTACTATTAGGGTAAACCACTTGATCATTACACTCTATGACCAAAAATGTCAGTTTACAGCAAAAACAGATCGTTTGCAATATTCATTTAAAGATTTTGCATTTTCCAGCTTTTTTCCGCCGCTAGAGGATGCCTTTCGAATTTTTATTTATCGCCTTTAGCACTCTCTAACACTGGAAACTCCAACTGATGGCGATTCAAAAAGTGTAAATATTAATGTTTTTGTGGAAAAAAATTTCCGGAATTTTTTTCCACAAAAACATTAATATTATAATATGGGATTATATGGGAACATTAATATATAATATGGGAAATATGGGATTCGAACCCGCATCTCGCCAGAAACATGCCAGAGTATTCTACCCTGTTCAACTAACGCCGGCTTTTTTCCATAAAAAGCATTTATTGATTTATAGACGTTTAAACGTTTACAGGTAACGCTGAGATATCAAATATTGTTTAAATCATTAATAACGCTAAATAGTGTAATGTGACTTCATTATTTCCATCTTACTCAGAGCACTAAAAAATAGTTGCCACCCAAGAACATAGATGACGCCATAAGAGGCCCCAAAATTCATGGTAAGAGTGATAGTCATTATTAGCGGAAAAAAGACTGACACGTCTTTAGTTCAACAGGTTAGAATACTCTGGCATGTTTCTGGAGAGATGCGGGTTCGATCCCGTATGTTGGCGATAGCCAGCCTCTAACTATACAGGACCTCTAGATGCTGGAGGAGAATACTTTGAAGGACAGTAAAGGTTTTGTTGAGGTAGGAGCAATGGTTTTCGTTCTGCAGATGCATGTGCAGAACTTTTTGAATGCCCTTCGTATGGGGTGTGTGTATCATTAGACATCAAAAATTTTTAAGAGATAAATTAAAAATTATTTTTCGGTTGGATAGCTATTAACAAAATATTACGCTTTGCAGTTTCCGAATCTCCGTACAGTTATAATTGCGCCCTCTATCGGTGGAAATTTTTAAAAAATTTCAACAATAATTTCACCTTTACCCCCCACAAGGAGTGGGAAAATGCAACCTTTGTGCTTTAAGAGATAACTGTTTGCTTTTAGAGAGAAATTAAAATTGTTTGAATAGAAATTGATAAACTGTTATGATTCACACTTTGAGAATCTTCCAAAAATTTTAATTCCGCCCACTGAGTGTGAAAATTTTTGTAAATTCCAAACGAATATTAAATTTGATATTTTAGTGGTGGTATAATGATCAAGGGGTTACATTGGCATCAACATTCTGTGCCTTCACCCCAGGTTGGGTGGGTTGTTGGGTTGTTTTACCTCTGAGCGGCACTTTTTTGCACATCATGGGCTAAATGGCCAGGTCACATGGACCCCGAAGGCTCAGAGGTTGGGGGAGGGGACCCACTGGAACAGCTGTTGGGAGACAGATGGTAGGGTAGCCTCCTGTCAAGGCCATCCAACGTGTTCTTTAACGTGCACAGGGTATGGCTTTCCCCGTACACAGGGCCATGGCTTAACGTCCCATCCGACGGATGGCAGCCTTTCCAAGCCCATCGGTGTCCCCTACTGACCGTGGGCAGGGCGGGGAAATTTGCGGAGATAAATCTCAACGCTGACCCAGCTGGGACTCGAACCTGGGAACTACAGATTACGAGCCTGGCGCGCTACCGACTGAGCCACCCCCACCCCGGTTGGGTGGGAAAACGCAACTTATTGCTTGAGATATTAATAAAAATTATTTTTATAATCGAATTGGTACCAACAAAATATGATTCATAGTTTCAAATCCTCCAAATGGCTTTAATTTACCCTCGTTAGAGGCTGCTATAGGAAGAAATGTAAAACTTGAAGTAATAATACAGACTAACTTCTAACTTTCTAATATTTAGCATACTTATGCTAAATATTAGAAATTCTGGTGATAGAATGAATGGAATAACCGATAGTCATATGTGGTTTAATTATAATCCGTTAAAATTCAAATAACTGCTGCTTATTTTTATAAATTTAATATTTAATTAAAAAAATTTCAATATTTTAAATAGTAATGAGAGATTACATAGATACATACAAAATCCTTTTGCAGCTATGGGTTAGAGGCTCCTCAGACGTCTGTCCTGAGCTACATGGGGCAGGGTGGCTCAGTCGGAAGCGCACTAGGCTCGTAATCTGTAGTTCCCAGGTTCGAATCCCAGCTGGGTCAGCGTTGATATTTATCTCTTCAAAATTCCCCACCCTGCCCACGATCAGTAGGGGACACCGATGGGCTTAGAAAGGCTGCCGTCCGTCGGATGGGACGTTAAGCTGTGGCTCTATGTGCGGGAGAGCCATACCCTGTGCAAGTTAAAGAACATGCTGGATGACCTTGATGGAAGGCTATCATCTGTCTCCCTACAGCTATTCCAGTGGGTCCCCTCCCCCAACCTTCTCTAAGCTTTCGGGGTCCTTGTGACCTGGCCATTTAGCCCATGGTGTGCAAAAAAGTGCCGCTCAGAGGTAAAACAACCCCCAATACGTGCAAATTGTGGATGCCATACGTTGTCAGATAGGGATAGCGAACGTTGGCACGGTCGGGTTGGTTTACCTCTGAGCGGCACTTTTTTGCACACCATGGACTAAATGGCGAGGTCACAAAGTCTCAGAGAAGGTTGGGAGACATGGTAACCTCCCGTCAAGGCCATCCAGCGTGTTCTTTAATGTGCACAGGGTATGGCTCTCACACATGGGGCCATGGCTTAACGTCTCATCCGACGGACGGCGGCCTTTCCAACCCCATCGGTGTCCCTTGCTGACCGTGGGCAGGGCTTGGAGTTTTGCGGTGATAAATCTCAACGCTGACCCAGTTAGGAACTGCAAATTACGAGCCTGGCGAGCTACCGACTGAGCTACTACCGCCCCAACGTTGGCACGGATTGTACAACAGAAGCACAAGATCACGGCACCACAAATAGCAGCAGAGTTGACCAGTCGGAATGATCCCGCTTCTATCATAACAGTTCGTTGGGACTTTATTCTGCAAGTATTTATGGCCCTGCTCCAATCCACAAACCTCAGATTGGCAAAATCAATGCCACAAAACGTGAAAGGTGGTACAAACAAATAAAACCTGGGCTGCTAAAGACTGGCAACATGTCATTTGGTCTGGTGAATCATGCTTATACATTGTTTCCCACCACTGGTAAAGTGTACGTCTGGCGAAAACTGCAGAAGCATACCTCCCCTCCCCGACTCTGGTTCCGATGTGAAGCATGGAGGTGGATCTCTGATGCTGTGGGGTGCCTGTCATGGCATTCCTTAGGGCCATTGGTTATTGTGCAGGGTTGTGCCACATCCGCAAGGTATGAATCCATTCTCGAGAACCACCTGCACCCGATGTTGTTGCGGGCATTGTTCCCTAATGACCATCCCTAGTTTCAAGCAGATAATACACCCGTGCATTGTGCGAAACGTGTCAAGTTGTGGTTTTCAGAGCATGAGGATGAGGTGCAGCAGCTAGCCTGGCCACCTCAATATTATTGAACATTTGTGGGAATGTCTGGAGCACATGGTCAGATCACACTTCCCACCTCCAGCATCACAGGCACAGTTGGACATTTACAGAAAGAATGGTTCCATATTCCACTACCGTATGTACATGACGTGTACAAGGTCTATTCCACGGCGAATTGTGTCTGAACGCCCGAGGTGGGCCTATATCTTATTAACGTTCTCAACAAACAGTACGTGTTTCCATTATTTTGATAAGCCCCTGTAGATAGAAACTACCTGCTTGAGACATATTACTGCAGAGTATGATTGGCGATGCCCAACTAGCTAAAGGTTTCAGGTACCTTGAATATCTTCTTATCAGGATTATCTACCAGCTGATGTAAGGTATCCTGTGCACTTATGGTTGGCAAACCATAGGCAAACAGAAAACACAATTGCAGATTTTCCCTCAACAGAGGTACACCAAGTCCAGGATCAGTAATAAAGCTCAAAGCCATAAATCAGTCCAATGGGTCAGTACCAGAACCGTGTGAAGTTGACCACTCCTCAGCATGGCAGGAAAAAAAGTGACCGTAGATGACCAGATAAGTTGGTCAAACTGATCTGGGCAGCGATCACAGAAGAGAATATCTCTATTGGAGGAACTGTGTGCACCACAAGGCGAGGTTGGACATTCTGTGCATCATCACGGGCGATTGGTACACAGCTCTCTTACAGGGTATGCCTACTACCATTTGCAGGTAATAATTCCTCTTTACAAACTTTCCATAACCCATCAAGTCTATGTTCACCCAGAGCCTAATTCAAGAATCCAATCGTGAACTCATTAAAGAAAACACACACATCCCAGTTCGGGTTGGGTTGTTTTACCTCTGAGCGGCATTTTTTTGCACACCATGGGCTAAATGGCCAGGTCACAAGGACCCCGAAGGCTCAGAGAAGGTTGGAGGAGGAGACCCACTGGAACAGCTGTTGGGAGACAGATGGTAGCCTCCCGTCAAGGCCATCCAGCGTGTTCTTTAACGTGCACAGGGTATGGTTCTCCCGCACACGGGGCCACGGCTTAACGTCCCATCCGACGGACGGCGGCCTTTTCAAGTCCATCGATGTCCCCTACTGACCGTGGGCAGGGCGGGGGAAACTATCCTTGGTGGTATATTGTATGGTTCGTGCTCACAAAACGGTACACGTATAACTATTGAGCCATATACCTGTCGCCAAAATTTATTCCTCGTGGGTTGCACGTCAGCGAAGTATATTTAAATACACCATGTAACATTTAAAATCAGTATCATGTAACCTAATCAACCTCGGTACAAGGTGATCAAAATTTTGGAAGAAAGTACGCCCAATGTCATATTTGCCCAGAGAAATTGATTCAAGTATATGATGAAGTGAATTCTAGTCAAACTAAACTTTGTACAAAACACGTAAAGAAAATGTTTAATACAAATTTCAAAACTTGAAAGTGATACAAGAATAGCCATTTAAAACATATCAACTTTTGATTAACACTATTTTTTAACTTTCAAAGTCTGTTTAACATACATTCTAATGTTTATGCTGAAAAAACTTAAACATATTACGTCAATATGAATGCTGATCAACATTACCAGGAAATAATCCCAGTACAGGTTAGCCTCAAATGCTTTTTAACACCAATGCACAAATGTGTAATGAATAAATGAAATTCACAGAGAAAATAAGGGCACAAAGACACATTTTGAAACAGTGCTCCATCACAGATAATGTAAAAAAAAATAACGTGTGTGCAAAGATAACATATCCAACATAGATAACGTTACCTTTGGCAACACAGTTGACTCTCGTCGGATGCGGAAGTTGCTTTCTGTAACTCATCGCGTTTAGCGAAATCACTTATAGTGGCCGAAGAATGCGGTGCTAGACATTACGTTTTAACAGGCAAGAACGCAACGCTTTTAAGGTTAATCCTTATCGACACAACTATAATATCCAGAAAATATCTAAGATGACTAATGAATATCCATTTGTAACCCTTAAATATTTTCTGGTTATTGTGATTTTTGGGTAACACATTTACTTTTTATACATATTAAGAATTATGTAATTATAACAGTTTTGTTACTTTTGTTACAATGAAGATGTGTATGAGAAAAGCGTCAGCCACTCCCTGTTGCACAGCCA
Source organism: Ryuthela nishihirai (assembly GCA_038380435.1). Classification (NCBI taxonomy): domain Eukaryota; kingdom Metazoa; phylum Arthropoda; class Arachnida; order Araneae; family Heptathelidae; genus Ryuthela; species Ryuthela nishihirai. The sequence goes on along the minus strand of JAWZYU010000011.1, from coordinate 36,961,193 downwards.
TTATATAGCTATTTAAAGATATCTAAGAGATAAACAATACAAGAGCTCTACACTTGGCACTTGCCTGAAGCTATAATTTTATGTTTAGTTTTGGTGGTTAAAAGCAGAGCCAAATTTAGTGAATGTGTTGCTTCAAAAATGTATTTCATAGGTCTATTTTTGAATTTTAAGGGAAAATCAAAAGTCCATTTTATCGATATCTGTTTCCCAAAAGTGAATTACGGTGGAAACTACTTTTAGATGTTAAGCCGAGGAAGCAAATTAGAAACAGCTCAACAAATATTATTAGGAACATTAATGAAGATTCGTTTAGATCAAGACTGGGCAACCCGCGATTTTTTTTTTTTCATTTTTGTGGCTCTTACAGACACTTAGCGACCACTTTATTAGGCTACAATTCCATGTTATATATATAGTAATTATGATACCGAACTCAGTAACTTCTTAAATAAGTTTATTCTGAAATGTTGTAACCGAAATTAATTTAAAGATACCAATATAATCTATTTCAATCTCAAATTTTTTACATTCGTTTTAGTAGAGTTCCAGAAACTGAAATATTTAACAGCAATTTTAAGTAATTGTTCTGAAAAACAAGCCGAAACGAAAGCAACAACCATTATACTAAACTTTACTAACACATAAAAGAGTTTTTAGCAGTTCATGCAATTATATATTTTTTAATGATTTTCTGCAGAATGAGCCATTTGCTACATATTTCACCTTTCATAACGCTTGAAATACTGAAGGCATATTAGTGGAATTCGAGACTGAATTAGATTTGAGATCTTTAAATTACATTTCTTTTCATGAAAAGTTACTTTTCAGTTACTTCAGTTACTTTTCTTTTCATGAAAAGCTCATTTAAGAAGTTACTGTTGACAGTATTGTGCTCTTTTGACTTTTTTTGTGCAATTCGATTTTGTAAATTTACTTTAGTTCTCTAATATTACGTTGAGTATCTCCAGACATTTTGACGTTTAAAATCCATTAAACAATGTTTTATGGTTCTGTAAAGGCAGAAGATGACTATGTTTTGTTCGGATTGGATTCAAATAACCGTTACTAGAGAATGGTAAAAAAAAAACTGTAGTTACAAAAGATTTCCCTGTGGCTCTTTAGTTTTTTCCTGAATTCTATTTGCTCGATTTGGGTTGCCCAGCCCTGCTTTGCACGTGGAATGAAAATTCTATTGCTGTCAGCGTCTTTGTGGAAACAAAAGCAAATACTCATTACTAACTGATCATTGGAAAAAAACAGAGGAAAAGATTTAAATTTGGAAATAAATTGTACTTTGGGGGGGGGGGGAATAACAATAAAACTTCAGATTTTCTCTCATATTTTTTATAATTGCTAGATATTGGGCAATTCTATATTTGGGATCTTGTACTACACATTAATGATGGTCTTTAAATTTGAGAGCTAGGCAAGCAACTTTGATAATAGGGAGGAGAGGTTAAAAGGTTCTACGCACTAATAGTATCTTTATTTTTTGCATTAAATTCACGGTTTCAATACTTTTCAATTGTTGTTTAAAATGTATATTACCATTGCAGCAGCATCGGGCAAGAATGATCAGTGAAGCCATTCTTTCATCGCCCGAAATATTCTGTGGCAGCCAGAGGCAGTTCAAAGCACACATATCTTACCCTCTTATCCCTATTCTCTTATCTCCAGCCACTGGGCTATCTAGAGGCATGGTTGCACATGAATAATACGAAGCAAAAAACTGAGGGTGTCAAAATGTATTTAAATGGCAAAATTTTAAAATATTAACATCATTTTTTAAACTGTTATAATTTTTGAAATATTTTTAAGTGTTAAAAAAAAGTGTTTCACTAGAAATAGGCAAACAGTGCTTTTAATATTTCTATGAACTGACCGCTATTGTTTGTTGGATATTAAAAATTCATATTGTTAAGAAATTCTGCAGTGATGTTTTAAAATCGAAGTGCTAACCATCATTTGATTTGCAAGTGGTAAATCTCAAATCTTGTACATTCAAATTTCATTGTTAATGTCTAATGAGCTGCTGGAATATGCTTATTAACACTATGGCACCTGCACACCTGCACATCTTGATAGCAAAAGTGTTTTCATTTTCTCCAGAAGTTAGAACAGAATATTTATAACAATTGCTTACTACTGTATAATAAAACGCAAGGGCTTAACTTCTGTAATGGATGGAGGATGATCTCAAAAATCTATTGTGGCAGGAGTTTCCCAAAATTTAGCCCAGGTTCGGGTCCCAGCTGGGTCAGCGTTGAAATTTATCTCCGCAAAAATTCCCCGCCCGGCCCACGGTCAGTTAGGGGACACCGATGGGCTTGGAAAGGTCGCCGTCTGCCGGATGGGACGTTAAGCCGTGGCCCCGTGTGCGGGAGAGCCATACCCTGTGCATGATAAAGAACACGCTGGATGGCCTAGACAGGAGGCTACCATCTGTCTCCCAACAGCTGTTCCAGTGGGTTCCCTCCCCCAACCTTCTCTGAGCCTTCGGGGTCCTTGTGACCTGGCCATTTAGCCCGTGGTGTGCAAAAAAGTGCCGCTCAGAGGTAAAACAACCCAACAACCCAACCCCAAAATTTAGAATGATACACAAGTAACTTTTCAACATATATATTAATCGATTTTTTCGAGTTGTATTGCACAGACTGGTAGATTAACTATTTTTCCTACAACCAACTGCATTTTAAATACTTGTTGATAGTAATCACTGTACATTTCTCAAACATCATAATGAAGTTGATACATTTTTTTTTACTTTCATCATTGCGTTGTTAAAACCAGTCTATAGATTGAATTGAACTAATAAGAAAATAGAATAATAATAAGATAGATAATAAGAATAATAAGAAGAAGATAGAATTTGTAACTAATAAGAAAATGCATTCACCATGAAAAAAAATGGAAAGGGAACACTGAACCATTTTTTTTTTCGGTCTTTTGTCTTCTGCTTTCATACAAAGCAAGAAGTACATAAAATAAACATTTTGATTCAGACAGATTTCATGCACATCAATATATAAAAAAAAATCTTATCAAGCAGCTGCTTGCCAAAAAGGTCTGATAGGACCTGTCAGTTTAACTACAATTTAAAAATGAAATTAGTTTGCTTTTAAAACTTAACAGAGCAATTCATATACATATTTTAATCAACTTTTATTTTCAGACACTAAGGTTCCTCTGGGTATTGCAACCTGAGGCAAAGCATTAAAATATTGGTACTTAAATTCACCTTTTCCTATTAACAAATCAAGGAAATAAGAATTTAATTTATATTACAGTTTTGGTTTATTAAATCTAATAAATAGTAAAATGAAGTCTCATCTGAACTACATCAACTATGTGCTTTATCCAAATTGCTTTGGAAACCAGTTAAAATAATTGTACCTGTGAGATTACTGCAGACAGATATAGATGGTGCAGGACATCATTATTTCTCAATGAGTTATTTGTTTAATGCATATTAGCATCCCAGTATAATAATAAAAATAAATACCCCCTCAAGCAGCTGCTTGCCACAGAGGTCTGACAGGTGCCTGTCAGTTTATATGCCACAGTAGAAGGTCTGAGAGGATGGCAGGACCTCAGGAGAAAAACGACACATACATCCATGCCTTACCTGGGGCTCGAACCCAGGTCCCTTAGATCAGTAGCCAAGTGCAAGATACATAATTTTCAACACATACAGGAAATTGTAGTTTTTTTTTCCTTATTTTAAATAAAATGTTTGACATTTTAATAATATGTTCTCTCTTTAGCAATCTGAACAAAACAATACAAATAATAATAATTACAGTGAAGAACCTATTGTGGATTTGGAAGTTCATAAAACTTAATAATGCGATTTGATTTTTCAAATTTCATTTGTAAAGTACTACTAATAAAAGTAATTTAAAATTGTTTTAATTAGAAGTATTAATATTTTAGATATTAAGCTTGATAAATGTATAAACTTTAGAACTAATAGAATTTTCTGTCAGTTCAAGGAAAATATTTCAACACTGATATGGTTTAAAATCATGGTAATTAAAAATGTGCACAAATCTAAATATAACTGTTCTCACATGTGTACCAACAACAGTAACAAATTTCACGATGGTATGAAATAAATATATTTACAGTCTTCAAGGCAACATGGTTATACACTTTCATAAATATCAAACAATCTTTAAACAGATGTTTCATATGCTAAATTCCTGTCTTCCAGGACAGCACTAGAAGAAAATGTGCGCCTCAGAAATGAATTTCCATCAGAGTGCAGTACATCAGTTTCTTCTCTTGTATGAAGATCACTAACATCAGGCTTGGCAAAACTAATTTGCTTATGTGATGCTTTTGATATGCTTTAAAATAAATATTAATGAGAGGAAAATTAATATATATGACCAGAACTGAAATAGTGTAAATTATAATTTTATTAAATGCTTTTTAACAATAAAAATTGCTTTAAATTAACAAATAAAATAGTTTATAGTCTCTAGCGTTATAAAGCTACAGCAGTTGTACCCACCCCTTTGTAGCTTATAAACTGGCAAAATTTCAATTTAAATATTACAAGTAAAAATTTCAGTGAAAAAATGGTTTAAAATCATGAAACATAACAGCTGTTTTACTCAAAAGTCCTAGGCATTTGCTTTTATTACCAGCATTTAAATGTACATAGTTCCAAAACATTGTTTGAGTTGATGTCATCACCATGATCTAGAAACTCAATCAACAGTGGACCCTAATGATCAAATTAAAATGTCAGCATTCTGCACTTTGTTCAATCATAGACGTTTACATGTGGGGTTGTCTGGAATCCACACAATGTCTATAACATTCAAGTCAACACTTGTTACTGATCTGCGTTCACAAGATCTAATTATACCCATTTCTCTATGTGAGGGTACAAAGATCACTCAATCCATTACCCAGATATATGGGTTGTTGTTCAGTTTTCGTTTGAATGATCCTTCTACATATATATTTACAGTTTAATAATTCGTGTATTATATATCTAATGTTTAAATTAATAGTTATAATTAATGGCTGAAATTGTTGGATTGCTTTACCTCTGATCAGCATGATACTTCTGATCAGGGTGATTAAATGGCCAGGCCCAAGGGTCATATTGGGTAGGGGAAAGAGATCCATTGCAGCCATTTGGAAATTAAACCTTTCCTTGCCAGTAATGCAAACTTAATCTGGAGTGATTTTTGTTCCAGCTTCAATACTTCATATTTCAGCTTTATGCCGTAGAATATTTAAACTTTATATTTTTTCATTAAATTATTTTTACAGTTTTGCTAGCTTTTTTCTGAGCTATATATATATTTTTTCAGATCTTTAGTGTTATTATATATACATTACATATAAGCCAGTCTAATATGTAGTGTATGTATGTACAGATGTATCATACATATTTTCAGATCTAATAATGTTACTTGATGAATGATCAGAATAATGTTATTATGAACTAAGCCAGACTTACAAGATGAAAATTAGAGGTTGGAAGAATAAAAATTCAGAGCGACTATGAGTGCTTAGGCAGTCTAAAGAATTCCCTAATATTGTAATAATTCAAATAAAATATTTAGCCCAATTTTGTTTTGGAAACATAAAGATGGCAAAGAAGTGTCTTAGAAATTATTCCTAGTTTGTACAGGACTTCTCAGACATGTCCTATTACGACTTAAATCACTGCTAACCATTTCCTCAGTAAGAGCTAGCAGAAAAACAAACAACCATGCAGGCGGGGGACTCAATCTGGACCATGGAAGTTCCAGTGTCATTGTGAACCAACATAACACTGAGCCACTTGTAATACATTGATTATTAATAAATTCATAATGAATACATATGATTACTGGTTGCTAATTATTAGTGATTAATATATTAGTGATAAATTTCAATAATATCTAAAAGGATGCAAGCTACAGATTAAGTGGAACACGTTATATTAGATTAGGAATCAGATTAAATTAGGATTAAGTGTAGAAAGTGTTCTACTTGCTACAGTGCTATCAAGAGTTGAAGTACTTTCTAAAAAACACTGGTGATCAGCATTCCTTATGCACAGTAATGTTAATCTATTCAGTGTTTAAATTAATTGATAATTATGAGGAGCATTCAAAAAGTTCTTGATATGTCTCACAGATCTGCACTAGTTCTTCTGAAGTTAACGAGATACATGTTTGAAAGTTTATCTACACTTGTTATTATGTGTTAAAAACAAAGGTTATATCACCATTTCTCTCTTCGCTAGTGGCACGTAAAGTTTGATCTGGGAAATCTGTGCATTGTTGCTATGGAGCTTACTAAAGAGAGAGAAAGATTTTACATCTTCTTAAGGATGCAGCTTGGGAATGATGCAAAAAAAAATTTACACTGATTTATCACAGTTTATTGGGATCATGCCTGTTCATATGACACTATTACAGGATGGATGCACAAATTCAGAGGATGACAGAGCTTTGAAGACCTCTCTTGTACAGGAAGACTGAAGGAGGCTGTGAATGCGAGAACCATCGCTGCTGTTTGTGAACTCGTTAAGGAAAACCCACACATCACAGTTCAGGTAATAAGTTTAGTGTCAGTATAGCGATTGACAGTGTGGAAACAATTATTCATGAATACTTCAAGTTCCAAAAGATTTGTGCCAAATGGGTACCTCAAAAACTGATAAAACAGCAAAAAAGGGCTATAGTCGACTTGTGCAAGGAAATGCTAGTAATGTTTAAACCTAGTGGCTCCAAATGGTTAACAAACATTGTCACAGGTGATTTTGGGTTGTTTTATCTCTGAGTGGCACTTTTTGTGTGCACAATTGGCTAAATGGCCAGGTCACATGGACCCCGAAGGCTCAGAGAAGGTTGGGGGAGGAGACCCACTGGAACAGCTGTTGGGAGACAGATGGTAGCCTCCCGTCAAGGCCATCCAGCGTGTTCTTTAACGTGCACAGGGTATGGCTCTCCCGCACATGGGCCACGGCTTAATGTCCCATCCGATGGACGGCGGCCTTTCCAAGCCCATCGGTGTCCCCTACTGACCGTGGGCAGGGCTGGGAATTTTGTGGAGATAAATCTCAATGCTGACCCAGCTGGGACTCGAACCTGGGAACTAAGATTATGAGCCTGGCGCGCTACCGACTGAGCCATCCCCACCCCCCAAATCCTCTGACATCAGACTTTTACTCAAGGGAGAGGATGTTCACAATTTTTTTCAATTCCCAAGGAGTTGTAGCCATGGACACCATAACTGAAAAAAACATCACTATAAATGGCCAATACTATACCAACATTGGTTTGCCTAAAATGGTTAAGGAGATGTAGGAGCTGCACCTAACAATAGGTGTGTTAAGGGTTCTCCTTTTTATGACTATGGCAGTGCTCACAAAACCAGCATGACAGGAGATTTGCATATTCACACAATCTTTTACCATGTAAATTTTGGCTGTTTCCAAAATGTAAAAAAAAAAACTTGCTGGGAAGCCTTTTTCAAGTGTTCATGACTTTGCAAAATGCATTCAGAGTTGAAGCATTCCCCAACAGGAGTACCAGATTTGGTAGACATCTGTAATTTTGCATAGATGATGGAGGGGAGTACTTTGAAGGGCAGTAAAAGTTTAGTTGAGGTAAGTGCAATGATTTTTTTTTTTGCAGATGCTTGTTAAGAACTTTTTGAATGCCTCTCATAATCAATGAACAATGTCTACCAACTGATTGTTAGATATTAATTATTAGTGATTAGGTTAATTTCCATAATATCGAAAAGCATGCATGATGTGGATTGTGTCATGTGCCTGCCAAGAAGTGTCACTACCACATTCTCTAGCCAACTTGTGAGCATTGATCTAATACATATGAAAACAAAATAGGACTTCCCATTAAAAAAATCAGGGCCTAGTAATTGTAATTTTGCAGCACCTATTATCATCATCATCATCAACCTTAAGCAGCCATGAGCTACGGAGGTCAAACCAGAACGTGCAATTTAGTTCTCCAAGCAAGTCTATCCTGAGCTAATCTACTGCATCTGACCACTGCACACCAATTCTAACAAGGTCCTGTTTGATATTGTCTGCACACTGCATCCTAGGTCTCCCCTTCTTTCTGAGGCCTTTAGGCACACTGTTCATAACCCTATTCACCAATCTATAATTATTCATACGGGCAACATGGCAAAACCAATGGAGTCTCTCTCTGCACAATATGCTGCTTAAAGGAGGATGCAAACTCCTTTGCCTAATCTCATCATTAGTTACAAAGTTGAATCACCTAATGCCCAAGATACTGCATAAGCATCTGGAATCAAAAGCATCTAGTTTCCTGTTATCTTGTTTACAAAGTGTCCAAGTTTCACTAACATAACTAACCCTAGAAAGAACCAAACTATTATACACTCTAATTTTAGTCTAAAGGTGTATATGCCTATTTCTCCTCACTCCCCATAGATTCTTAAAAGTCCCGGCAGCAATACCTATTTGTCTGTTAATCTCATGCCGCACATCACCGTTATCTGTTACATAGCTCCCAAGATAATTAAACTATGACAGCTGCTCAAGACTGCAACCATTCAGATTAACTGAATCACAGCCTGCCTGACCAATTTTCATCACTTTAGTTTTCTCTCTGTTTATAACCATACCTACTCTACTGCCAGTTACATCAACAGCTCGAATGAAAGAGTTCATCTCATCAACATCATTTGCCAAAAGGGCTAAATCATCAGCATAATCTAAATCAGAAATTTTCGTATCTCCAGTCCATTTCAGGCCAAAATCTTTCCCTTAAAGTGAATTTCGCATAACATAATCAATAACCAAGTTAAAGAGAAAAGGAGACAAAATGCACCCTTGTCGAACACCAGAAGTAATGCTAAACCAATTGCTACAAGCCTTACCAACTCTCACACATGACTCAGTGTTATTATAGAGAGCTTTCATTATGTTAACTAACTTATCAGGTATACCATATGATCTCACAATCAACCATAAATCATGATGATCAACAGAGTCGAAAGCCTTTTTGAAATCAACAAAGCTAGCAACCAAAGGTTTCTGAAACTCTAAACATTTCTCAAGAATCTGCCTAAGTGAAAATATCTGATCCACACATCCCCTACCACTTCTGAATCCACATTGCTCATCACGCAATTGACTGTCAACCAGATTCTTAATTCTATTAAGCACGATCATGGAAAGAATTTACCTGGAACAGAGAGTAGGCTGATACCCCATAATTATCACAAGAACTGCGATCGCCTTTTTTGAAAATAGGGATAACAATAGCTCTGGTAAAATCCTTAGGAACCATGCCTTTATCATTAAAGATATTCAGAATTTCAGTCATCCAAGTGGCAACCGAAACATTCCCAGCTCTAAGCATTTCCGTAGTAATTTCATCTACCCCTGAGGATTTATGAAGTTTAAGTTTAGAAACAGCCAAAATAACTTCAGATTGTGTTATAGGGCCAACATTAAAGCCACCAATGCATCTATCATCATTGCAAACAATGGGAATAGAACTAACCGCATTGTTTAGAATATGACTGAAATGCTCAGCCCACCTAGCCATGACAGAATCCTCACCTTCTATAACCTTACCTTGTTTATCCTTCAATTCCTGTATACCTGTCCGTTTTCTACCACACAAAACATTAACTATCTGGTACAGCTCTCTGCTGTTGTGCTGCCTAACTGCTTCCTCAGCTTTGTCAGCCAAGCCATCAAGCCAAAGATTCTTATCAGTAGCTAACTGATCCTTTACACGTTTATTAAGCTCTCTGTAATCCTTTCTATTAGGACTAGTAGGGTACTGATTTAGGACATTCCTGCAGTTCCTTCTTTCTGAAATAAGTTCAAGTGCCTTATCACCTAAATAATTCTGCCTCCTCTGCTCCTTTTTTCCTAAAAGAGTACTGTTAGTTTCCAAAAAAGCCTGTATAAAATGGCCCCATTCTTCCTCAACTTCAGTATTAAGCAAACCATGACTGTCATAATGACGAAGTAACCTATCATGGTAAGCTTTGGCTATAACTGGGTCTTTCAGAGCTTCAGTATTAAAAGTAAATTTTTTAACCCTAGCACAACACTTTTTAAGTTTAAGTTGCAAGACACTTTTAACAAGGTAATGGTCAGATCCAATTTCAGCTCCCCTATATGACCTGGTATTCCTAACAGAACTAGCCCATTTGCTGTTAATTAATATAAAATCAATCATATTCTTATGCAGCCCATCGGGTGAAACCCATGTGTACTTATGTATGTTGTGGTGTTTGTAATAATTGTTAGTTATTCTGAAACCATTGAGTTTACTTACCTGTAGGAGACGTTGCCCATTGCCATTGCAGCTACCAATACCAAAAGGACCTATTACTCCTCCCCAAAGGTCAGAGTCAGTACCAACTTTGGCACTGAAGTCACCAAGAACAAGGGTAATATCTCCTTTCTTGACAGAATTCAAAATATCCTGAAGTTGTTCATAAAACCTATCCTTCTCATCCTCATTGGCATCCTCAGTGAGGGCATAACAGCATATAACATTCAAGTCTTTAATGCTTGTCTGAAATTTTGCTGTAAGAAACCTTTCATTAATGCACTCATATCCTAGAAGAGCATCACTAGCGTGTCTGCTGAGAAGCAGACCGAAGCCTTGGTGATGCTTATTGTCGTTCCTTCCTGAAAAGAGAAATTTAGGATTATTTTTATGAATCTAACCTTTATCTGTCCATCTGGTCTCTTGCAAGCCAAGAATATCTAAATTATAACTGTCGAATTCTTATGTGAGGACATCAAGAGAAAAAGCTCTGTGCAATTCCTCATATTCCAATACATGTTGAGAGAAAATGGTTAGTAGGATGTTTAAAGAAACTATGTTTATTGAGAGAGAGAATGCCGACAATATCAAACAGCCCCCTAATCGCAGAAACTGATTATTAATTAATTTTTCCTATCTCATACCAAGGAGACCAAATCTGTTCACTCATATTTTTGCAGTGCAGAAAGTCTGTAGCATATATATTTTTTGATATTAACAAAATTTAACCATCACTAATTATCACTATGTAGGCATCAATCAATGATTAATAAAGGGTCAATCAATATATTGCAAAAAATTAACATTACAATACAGAGGGAACATCTGCAATTACTATTGTACCACTTTCTCCAGTGTTTTTTCTCTGACAGGCAGTGGCTTGCAGCAATCACAATAATAATCCAGGATTAATACTTTTTGATATTAACATAATTCAATTTCATTTCTAATAAATAACTAATAATCAATGCATAGACATCAATCAGTGATTAATAGATATATTACATAAATTAACACTACAATACTGAACAAAAATAGCATGACCTACATATAAGCCAACCCTTGCATAAGATTCATTCGAATTGCAAGAGCAATCATGACTCACAGATTAGGAAAGTTCTTAATCTGTGAGTGTTCTCCTCATCTTGAAGCTTCAAGGCATAGGGGTTCAAAGTAAACTGTTTTGCAAATAATTGTCCAGAGTGAGGAGAGTGGGGGATAGGTTAAGGAAAATATTTTTCTTTGTGTTCAAGATGCTGGGTGTTGCTCATGCTGTACATAATAATATGCAAATAATCACAATGGTTATTCAGATGATGCAAATGTGCAAATCGTAACTGCATGCATCATGGAGTTAAATATAAAAAACCTTACTACCATTATGACCTAAATATTGGTCATTGTTCAACTGGGAGTGAGCATTATTCCTGAGTACCAAAATACTGAGTATTGCAAAATGGTGATATCATATAGGGAGTACCAATAGAATGTCGTGATGACGTATATAATTATTTGCCACCATATACAGCAGGTTCATTATCCCATACCTCAATCTTTGATGTGTGTGTGTGTGTGTGTATACACAGTCGTATCCAAATAACATGACCACCTACCATGCATATACTATGGTAGGTGGTCATATTATTCTGATACGACTGTGTATACTCAGCAAATAAGCATGCAGGCACGTCACTTCTAATTGAGCAACTTAGGTCAGAATAGTGGCGATGGGTTTTATAGTCAACTCTACAATGCACATGGCTGTATAATCTCTGTATTTGCATCAATCAAATAACTGCCATGGCCATTTTCATATCATTGCACACACTGTGAGTGGCACTCCATTGTTGGGCACATTTTGAGAAACATGTTTATACCATTCAGGCATGAATAACCTTTCCTGACATACATATGACACATCTTCCACACATCAGGATGTTGAAGATACAGCAACGGTTAAATTGGTATGACTTTTTGTTGCAGTTCTCAGCTGCCATTAATCTTATTTCATTGGTGGCAATAACATATTTGTATATAATTGGTGCTGCTCTAAAACTACACCATTGGAAGTTTGGCACTCTCTGCAATATTTATGAAGTTAATACTTATATGTCCCATATTTCACCTCAGGGGTGTTGCAATCATGCTTATTTGGAAGAGTACCCCCACTTTCCTATATGCATCTGTTGCTTCTACACTTGTGGATTAGTTGGTCTTGGAGGACTTTACACACCAGCCTGTAAATCAAAGTACAATTTTAAATTAGCAGAAAAGTTTATTTCAATAAGATATGAATCCATAATCTCCTAGCAACATAATAGGTGCTCTGGATGCTCAGTTACTGTATAACATAATTGGATGCATGCGATAATTGGGAGGGTACAACAGTTGGGTATAAAAATAAATGATTAGAGATAATTTTGGATTATGAAGTCTAATTCTAAAATATCTGTCATGGACAAAATGAAGTCAACACTTCTTGAAAGTCACTTCAATCCAGCACTCTATTAAATGAAATTATTCAGCAAATATTTAAACAAATCTATTCTTTCTGACTGAAACAATCCTAAATCAGATGAACACACTGTAGAAAACCACCAGAGCCTGTATTTGAATATATTGTGTCTAATCCAACATTCAGTAAAGGGTTTGCATCTACTCTCTCTAATCCGACATTGCACGAAACCAGAATTTTTTTTGGAAAACTGTTCCTTTTAAATGGAACAATTTCAAATCAAGGAACACACTACAAGAAATCAAATAGCATAACACTATTGATATTCTCACTAATCTGACATTCAACAAAACAAATTTTTCAAAGATCCTTATTTTCAGAATAAAAGAATTTTGAATCAAAAGGGTTGGGTTGTTTTACCTCTGAGCGGCACTTTTTTGCACACCATGGGCTAAATGGCCAGGTCACATGGACCCCGAAGGCTCAGAGAAGGTTGGGGGAGGGGACCCACTGGAACAGCTGTTGGGAAACAGATGGTAGCCTCCCATCAAGGCCATCCAGCGTGTTCTTTAACATGCACAGGGTATGGCTCTCCCCCGCACACGGGGCCACGGCTTAACGTCCCATCAGACGGACGGCGGCCTTTTCAAGCCCATCGGTGTCCCCTACTGACCATGGGCAGGGCGGGGAATTTTGCGGAGATAAATCTCAACGCTGACCCAGCTGGGACTCGAACCTGGGAACTAGATTACGAGCCTGGCACGCTACCGACTGAGCCACCCCCGCCCCTGAATCAAAAGGATCATTAAAGGAAACAGAAATAATCAATAATTATATACATTCTCATTAATCTAACTATGGTTAAAATGTATTAATAAACATATATTGTATTATGTTTCTTCTAAATGCAACAATCTCAAATCAAAGAAACTTGCTGTGAATAAACATAATATTCATTCTTAAAACATCTTCAAATAATAGAAAATTAAAAAAAAATCGACTTTAAAACAAATCTGCTTTATTGAAATATTGAATTAGGGAGAGCAGATGCAAACTGTTTACTGAATGATGGATTAGAGAGAATAGGTGCAAATAATGGCTCTGGTGGCTTCTTGTGGTGCATTTGATGTAGAATTGTTTCGTTCAAAAGGAATAGATTTGTTTAAAAATTCAGTGCATTTGAAGTCAGAGTAGAGAGAACAGATGTAAATATCACCTATCTGATTCTGTTTGTTCCATGGCAGATATTTTAGAATTAGTCTTAATAATTATAAATTATATCTAATCATTTATTTTTCCACCCAATTATGCACTCCTAGTTGTCATTCGATAAATTATCATAAACTCAAGTTACAGGCTGATGATCAATAAGTCCTTGTTTGCAGAGACCTTGATGAGCAGCACCAGGAGTCAAAGCAATGTAGAGCATATACTAACAGATCATTGGTTTGTATCTTACATTGCTAAATTTTCTGCTTTTAATTCTATTTAAATACATAGGAAAATGCCTGTGAACTGCTAATTGAAAGCTTCTTATTTTACAATGCTGAATTAGCAATGCAACTCAAAAAAGAATATTTTCCTAAATGATGCTGTTTCTTTTCTGTGCTGCCTGATTGATATGTAAAGATATGTGGGATTTCAGCTGATTGGATATCTTTTCAGCTCTTGTTAATGGAACTTTTGTTCAGTAGCTGGTAGTTCAATGGTCAGACATTCACATATTATATTATCAAGAAGTTACAGGCTTATACTGCATTTGCTAAGGACAAAAATTGCAAATCCCTAAATTATTTTGAATTTGAACCCCAGTTGATTTGATTTGGAACAAAAGATACTAACCGTTTGGCCACTGTAACAGAATATTTTATGAAAACTCGAGTAAATGCACAATTGATTATGACATGAGCATTCCATTTTATCAAAAGAACAACTAAAAATATTTGTAAATTGTTTCCTAATGCCCTCACATTATTCAGCTTCTCAAGTGTAAAAAAATTCTGCATTAATAATATAAATGCAATTTTTTCAGTAGAATAAACATTATAATTTTTAAGCATAGAAAAATTTATATTTTACCTAGGTGGGATCAAACCTACTTAAGTTCACATCCTCCTGGATCAACATAAATCTTTTATTCTTAGGAATTTCATTCTTGTACAAGATAAAATGTTTCTGAATTACTAATACAGAATTCCTCACTAACAACAAAAATATTATGGCTATTTATAGTTATAACACTTTTGTTGATATATACACTGAGATGCCAATTTATTAGGTACGCCTACCTAGTAGTGTGTTGCACCTCCTTTGGCCTTCAGAACAGCCCAAATTCATCGGGCATGGAACTTACAAGATGCTGGATGCATTGTGCAGGAATGCTGTACTATGCAGAAATGATTGTGTCATACAATTGCTGTAAATTAGACAGCAGCAGTCTTGCCATGAACAGCCCTTACCACCTCATCCAAGGATGCTTGATAGGGTTTAGATCTGGGGACTGTGCAAGCCAATGATACAAGGAAAACTCGTTGGCATGTTCCTGGAACCATTTGGTGATGATACATGCCTTGTGAGAAGGTGTATTATCATGCTGGACCAGTCCATCCAAGTGGAAACTGTAGTGTATACACAGTCGTATGAAACAAGGTGAAGGGATGAACTTGTTTAGCAACAATATTCAAATACGCAGTGGCATTACAATGCCTGATGGGTATCAGAGGACTTAATGTGGCCAGGAAAACATTTTGGAGACCACCACCACTAGCCTGTATTTTGACACTAGATAAGATGTCTCCATGGCCTCATGTTGCTTGTACTAAATTCTGATTACTTCCATCAGCATGTTGCAAAAGGAACTTAGATTCCTCCAACCAGGCTACCTTTTCCTAGGTCCCAGAGGTCCAGTGTCAATGTTCCTGTCCCCACTGGAGACACGCTTTCATGTTCTTTGCTCATAATATTGGCACTAAACATGGTAAGCAGCTGTTGTAGCCCATTAATGAAAAGGTCAGATACTTGGTGAATTCAGAAGATTACCTTCTGCACACTTACATTTAATTTGTTATTTTGCCTTGTTGTGTCCTATCTATTCACTCGCACAATTCTCACATCTCCTTTGACCCCTCTGATTACAAGCTGTTTTTATTCACAGGATCACTGATCACTGGTAGGTTTTTGCACCATTCTCGGTAAACTCTTGAAATGGTTGTGCATGAAAAGACCAGGAGGACAGTCATTTAGGAGATGTTAGAACTAGAATGCCTAGCACTAACTATCATGCCATGTTCAAAGTCACTCAGGTCATTCGTTTTGCCTATTCTGACACTCAATCAACTGTAACCGATACTTGAAGATCTGGTGTGCTTGATTTATACCACACCCCACAGTCACATATATATTATGTGTTGGAATGAACCATAATGTGATGACGGGTGGTGTACCTAATAAACTGGCATCTCAGTGTGTGTGTGTGGGGGGGGGGGGCTTTTTTGATACCTTTTGCATTGACTGGGATGTTTATAAGTAATAAATATTTAAAACAAATGTTATCAATACTGAACAAATTATGGTATTAATATGGAATGAGTACTTTCTTTCATTACTTGTCTCTTTTCTCAACTATCAAAATCCCATAAAAACCTGTCTTAAAGCTTACATACACACACTTTTAAGAATAACCCATTTTTTTATTTAACTAAATTTTGATCATAAAATATTGCACCTCATCCAGAGTTAAAAGAATTTCATTTAGTATTATTTATTTACCTATCTTTCACACACTGAAGAAGCTCGAGGAATTGGGAATATTCTTCATAGGAAAAGTCCTACATATAAAAGAAAATTATCTTTATGTAGTTGCAGCAATATGCAATCTAAAATTGTTATATTATATATTCTTTTAAAATCTGATTATTTAAATTTAAAATTAATTAATTCTTTTAGAACTTAGTATTTCGATACACTTATTGGAGTAAACGTAACAAATATTATGTATAAGGAAAACACTTTTTTCGGCACTTAGATTTATTAACACATTAACAAGTTAAGCACTAAAATGTGCTAGGTGAAGCTAAAGTCCAAGAACAGCAGCAATCTTCAGTGCATTGCCAGGAGCATTTGGGTGTAATGCTCAAATTATTGTGTCGCAGTGAGAGGTGCACACTGTGATGTGGTTCTCCTTCCTTGGCAAGGCTTTCACTGGATCTGTCACCCATTGAAAAACATGGGATATGACAGAGTAGTATGTTATATCCAGCCACCTAAGACCATAATTAGCCACCTAAGACTGTCACCAAACTAACAGCAAGAGTGCATGAAGCATGGCTGCATATCATGCAGAATCACATTCACCACCTGTATGAATCATTCCCAGGATGTCTTGCGTCATATATTGCTGCTCATGGAGGCCATACCGCCTACTGATGCAGCTCATGTTTCGTTATTAAATATTGGTAGAACTGTCTGCCTCTACAATTATTGCCCCTTTATGTGTATAGCTACTACCACAACTAATTCGGTTCACATGCAAGCATTCCTTCTAGATGGGGCAATTTCAATGGAGGGCAGTGTATTTTATTAGAACCTATAAAACATAAGGAGCTGTCCCTTGGCTGAATGGTTAATGCACTTGGCTACTGATTGAAGGAACCTAGGTTCAAACCCTGGGTAAGGCATGGATGTTTGTGCTGTTTTTCTGCTGAGGTCCAACCATCCTCACAGACCTTTTACTAAGGAGTAAAACTGAGGGGCTCTTGTGACAAGCAGCTGCTTCAGGGGATTTTTTTTTATAGAACACAAAAGAATTTTTTATTTATCTCTTAAAAACAAAAAAAGTTGTCTCCCTCAGGAGTGGGGGTCAGCAAGCAAATTTCTAGCATGAACATATCATTTAAAATATTCATTTATAATTTTAGCATTTAAAAATGTTCGCACTTTTTGATGATGCTGTTAAAGCTATTGTAAGATTTGAAAAGTGTGAATTGTAATATTTCATCAACACAATCTAATCCAGAGATAATTTAAAACAAAAAATTTACTGTCTATAGATGAAGAGATGACAATGTGAAAATATTAGTCATTTTTTTAAACAAGCTAAAAAGGGGGGACACATTAAGAAGTATTGTAAAACTGTAAATCAATTTAATATATAACATTATTTTAAAATTGTTCATGGTGAATCAGGTGATGTTAACTAAAAAATTAAAGCAGAATGGAAGTTAACAGGTGCCAGTAGATGGGGAGAGGCATCTACACCTTTATTTGGTCATCTAACCCAGATGATCTCCTAACCCTGTAACTCTCACCTTCCTCCAATCCCACCACAACACCATTAGATATTGTATATCATTAGATGACAACTTTTGGGCTCATACTGCAAATTCAAGAAATAAAAATGGCTGAAAAATTATGAACAATTGATTTTAAGGTGTCAAATGCTGAGTTAGATGTATTAAAAGCTCACAATATATATTATTATTTTAAAATTGTTCATGGTGAATCAGGTAATGTCAAGTAAAAAAAAATAATGGAAATAAGAAATTTTATCTTCTATTGATAAATAGGAGACTTTATTAAGGATACAATCCACAAAATAGTGCCATCATGACAAGCAGGATTATTTCATAGTGTTCTGGTTATAAAACCATGTGTCTGAAAGAAGAAAAATGTGATGCAGCAAATATTTAAAAAAAGTTTGATTATTTTCCTATATTTTAAGCAGAGAAAATTAAAACATCATAATATA
This sequence comes from Ryuthela nishihirai, assembly GCA_038380435.1. NCBI lineage: Eukaryota > Metazoa > Arthropoda > Arachnida > Araneae > Heptathelidae > Ryuthela > Ryuthela nishihirai. The sequence goes on along the minus strand of JAWZYU010000011.1, from coordinate 36,942,688 downwards.
CAGTGTTCAACTTTATTTTTTATTCTATATTTACTAAAGCAGCATAACCTCACATAACAATATTCTTTCATTTTTCCTTATTGCAAGCTTAGTATACTAACAGTTAGCCACTTCTAAAACAACAGTAATTTTTAAACAATCAAATCAAATGTTGCATCACTAATGAGTCTGCTGCATATGATATTGGCATTATTATTATGTTATAATATTGTTAGGTATAATCAGGTGAGCAAAAATAAGGTTAGCCTAAATGTTTGCTAATATTTATTTAAAATACCATTTTCTAACTACCTACCAAGTTACTATTTTGCACTGTACATTCTCATGCTAGTTTTAAGTGTCAGCCAAAATTCAGGTTTCTAGCCCTTTTTTCTAAAGAGTTATAATGGCCATAAACAGACACATACATCATTTATTATTATAATTTAAATGAAATTATTTCTGATTTTGACAATGAGTTTGAACCAACAAAAATTTAACAATGGGCTCAATCAAGCTTGCTGAAGTCCACTCTGGTTATAATCATTAAAAAAATAACATCAATAATTTTAAATCAGATACCAAAAAATTAACCAAAAATTTAAAAACTTACCAAAAAATTTACTTAAAAAAAAACTTAAAACTTTTTTTAATTTATACAGTTTTTTTAGAATATTATGGTGTGAACTCAGAATGTGTAAAAGAAAACGAAAGCCTCTCAAATGCCATTCCTTTCAATTTACCATCATCAGGCCACAAAGCTATTAGCTTATATACAGGTTATGACAGAACAAATGACCATGCTGTCCTGGGACCCAGACCCTAGTAGCTGCAATGTCACCAAGAACCAACATGATATTACTGCATTACTGAGGTAGTAAGAATTTCTTAAGGTATAATATGGTGTGAACTCAGAATTTGCAAAAGAAAATGAAAGCCTCTCAAATGTCATTCCCTTTCAATTTACCATCATCAGGCCACAAAGCTATTAGCTTATCTGCAGGTTATGACAGAACAAATGACCATGACATCCTGGGACCCAGACCCTAGTAGTTGCAATGTCACCAAGAACCAACATGATATTACTGCATCACTGAGGTAGTGGGAGTTTCTTAAGGTTACCTCAGTAGCAACATTAAGACAAAGGAAAGTATAAAACCTGAGCCTCAACCTTGACATAACAGGTTCCAGTAGATGGGGAGAGGCATCTATACCTTTATTTAGTCATCTAACCAAGATGATCTCCTAACCCTGTAACTCTTGCCTTTCGCCTTCCTCCAATCCCACCACAACCAGTAATAGCAAACTACTTGAGACATCATATGCTACAAAAAATTTTCATTAACAATTATTATATTGTTATTGTAGACAGGCTATATCTTTTTTGCTTTTTAGCATTACTATTATGTCTTCAGTAGTGTATCAAATAAATACTGTATAGTGAAAAATGAAACCGTGAAGGAAATAGATGTCTGTATGAGTTTTGAAGGAGTGTTTCTTCATCTTGTGTGCTTTATTTCTTATGGAAAAATTATGCTTGATTTATGCAGCTATTATTAAGAACATAACCCCCCATATAAATCAAGAGTTACTGTATTATCAAAATAATGAAAGATCAATGAAAATCCCAAACTTACTTTTAAAAAAAGAATTGCTGAACATATTGTGGATGCTTGTATTTTTTTAAATGTTCATTAAAGTCAACTTTTAGTTAAGTTGAAGTTATTTTTAGAAAATCTTGGAAATGGCTGTTAGTCAAATGATTTCTTTACAATAATTTATTATCAGTGCAGAAAATCGAGTGAAACAAGCAGCAGCATTAGCTTTCATATTTAAAAAATGAAAATGAAGTGTATCCATATAAAAAAAAATGGGTTTCTGCAGTTATGTTTCACAAGCATGTTTTTTTTACAGTTTGCCTGATTTTAAAGAAAACTGTCCTACATTAAAAAACTTTTCTACAATATCTTCTGTTCTGGATCACACTAGAGGATGCCAAAGCCCTCAGATGGCCGATAGGATATCAGATGGCCATCACTGAACTAAATAATAAATTACACTTAACTACCCATAGTATAGTTATAACACACAGATGGCTAGAATACTGTTATCTGCACCTTTAATCTTGGTTATTTTTAGATCTGGTGGAAGAGAAGTGATGCAAATTTATAAAAAAAATTCCTCGTGCCTGATTTTTTAATCCAATCACACAGTTATTACTGTATTGTTGTTGAGTTGTTTTACTTCTGAGCAGCACTCTTCTTCACATAATTACCTAAATAACCAGGTCACAAGGACTCCAAGGGCTCAGAAAAGGTTGGGAAAAGGTAACAGGAAAGGGAACTGGACAGCTGTTAGGAGACAGATGGAAGCTTCCCATCTAGGCCTTCCAGTTAATGTTCATAGAATCTGGCTTTCCTGCCCCAGCTTAGCATCCCATCCAATGGAGGAAGGTGAGAGTTACAGGGTTTCCAAGACCATTAGTGTCCCCTGTTGACTGAGGGCAATGTGGGAGTTTTGTGGAGATAAATCTCAATGCTGGTACAGATGGGACTTGAACCTGGGAACTGCAGATTATGAGCATGGTGCACTACTGACCGAGTTGCTTCTGCCCTAATCTCATAGTGGTACGTGAAATTGTTAAACTGGGAATATTTGATATGAGAAGTATGACAATAGCATCCCAAGTTTCATGTGATGATGATACTGTAAAACTTCCTTATCACAAATTTTAATTACATTAACAACCTACCTTAATATTGTTGATTCTTCTAACACAATTTTTATTCATAAGTATAAAAACACTGATTTATATTTTTACTCACATGAGGCTGATGACGCGCATGTTCATAGGTATCAATAAATTTATATAAAACTGGAAGGCTTAAATTGGAAAGTGGTCCTGTTTTGTGCAGATGGAGGAAATACAACCGAACATCTTGTCCTTGATGCCTGGATTTTGTAGCATCCACTGAACTAATAATAATATCTGGATAAAACAAAAAAACAACTTTAGAATTGAATTAAAGTTTATGTGAAAAATCCCTTTTCATTTTTTTTTTACTTTTATGGGAAAAAATATACATTTAAAATCTGATGGTACTCCCAGCTTTTAAAAAACAAGATTTAATTCTGTCTTTCCTTGGTAGATGAATAAGAAAATTCATGCCTCTAAAACTTTTTTATCATTGTGGAGGCCCTGATCTGCAGCACTCTTTCCCACAGAAGTCTATATGTTGCACACACACACAAAGAGAATTAATTCTTTTATCACTGAAAGCAAGAAAATTCATACCTTAGATCAATGGCTCCCAACATTTCGAGCTGAACACCCCCTTTTGAGGCTTTTGACAAGTATTATTTTTCTAATGCTCCACTTCATAAAAATCAAATAATTTTTCCTGTATCTATACAGGAAAAAGGATTTTTAAAAATATTTACTAGTTGAAAAAATATTTACTGCATATACAGCATATATATGCACAAATTTATTAGCATTTTGATCCATTAATTTCAGAATTATTTCTGTCAAAATAAAACATGCATAACTATGTTAATTTAAGTATTCAGTATTTTATCTAATCTATTTTCTCAGAAAATTTTAAAAAACACCCCCACAAATTTCTAAAATCCTTCAATTGGGAACTACTGCCTTAGATGGATCTTTGTCCATGTGTATGCAAGATTCCTTCAAAATTGGGAATGAAGGCAATTTCTTCTGCAGAACAAAAAGCACTACTGCTGAGAACTTCCACAGAAATCAAAAGGCCTTAATGTTCTTACTCGACCAGTGAGAAAAGTCAATTAAATCATACGTATTACAATCATTAATTTGTTAACACTTTCAGGGTCCCATTGATTATTCATGTTTAAATAATCCAAAACAAGAGCCCAGAAACAGCTAAATCTGTTTTTAGTACAACACATGAAACTTCAATTTTCATAAAACAGAAATACCATTTGAAAATTTTTTACATATATCTTATAAAAAATACATAATTCAAGCTTGAAAAATTACATTTTTTGACTTTGCTGCATATTTTATTAAGTTAAGATATGAATAATTTGTTAAAGTGATCTGATCATCATTTCTTAGACCTAATATACAGCAAAGCCAATTTGCATGTTTGCATTTTTCTACAAAAAGCAACATCTTGATTTAAGCTCACAAATTTGATCTGAACTATTGCAAACTCGTGTTTTCTTAAAGTTTCAAAATTCTCCAAAAAATTACCTTAAGACTGCTACTTTTAACATCAGACGGTTGGTTTATTTTACCTCTGAACAGCACTTTTTGACACACAGTGGGCTAAATGGCCAGGTCACAAGGACCCAAAGGGCTCAGAGAAGGTTCCCACATATGGGAAAATGGTATTACTTCTAATCTGACAGATGAAGGCATTTCCAAGCCCATCACTGCCCCCCTTTCTGATTGAGGGGCGGGAGTGGCTCAGTTGGTAGTGTGCCAGGCTCGTAATCTGTAGTTCCCAGGTTCGAGTCCCAGCTGGGTCAGCGTTGAGATTTATCTCCACAAAATTCCCTGCCCTGCCCACAATCAGTAGGGGACACCGATGAGCTTGGAAAGGCTGCCATCCATCGGATGGGACATTAAGCCATGGCCCTGTGTACGGGGAAAGCCATACCCTGTGCACATTAAAGAACACGTTGCATGGCCTTGACAGGAGGCTACCCTACCATCTGTCTCCCAACAACTGTTCCAGTGGGTTCCATCCCCCAACCTTCTCTGAGCCTTCGAGGTCCTTGTGACCTGGCCATTTAGCCCATGGTGTGCAAAAAAGTGCCACTCAGAGGTAAAACAACCCAACCCTTTCTGATTGAGGGCAGAGTGGAGATTTAAAGTAAAATTGGATTATTTTGAAAGCAATTACAAAGTGTGTACATCATTTTTTTTTTATTCTCTCTTTTGTGCCTTAAATATATTTCAATATTCCTAAAATCATATTTCAGTATTTTTAGAATCATATTTCAATATTCATAGAATTATTTTTATCATTCATCCCAGCAATGTGTGGTTTCCTGCTACTGAAATCAAAACCATATTTGTAAAATTCTGTTGCATAAACTAGGCACCGCTAAGATGCAGATGCCACTAATTTGTAGCATATGTAGCCCATGTGCTACATACAGAGTCATCCTGATTTTTGTCAATATTGGATTTTCTTTTTTCCAATTCTTTTGGTTAGCATTTTATTTATACTTTTATAATCGAGCATATCTTTTTTTTTTCATTAGATTAATTTTGGTTTTATTTCCATAGATTTATCTGTAATTTTTGATCTTTTGGAGTTATGCTAAATCACTGGTTATGATGGCTGGTTTACAACTTGTTGATGCAGATTTTTTTTTTAACATCACATTAAGTTATATGTTAATTTTGTGTGGCATGGAAATCAATCCTCCTGTGGTTGGGAGGGCAATTTCATCAAGGAAATTTTACCCCCCCCCCTCCCTACCTTGGGAAAACTTAATTTCAAATAAATTATACACCTTATGGGGGGGGGGGGTCATTTTGGCTTTCATCTTAAGACAAATGTACCCAAACATGATGTTTTCAGTGGAAAAATGTTTTGATTACTTCACACAGATGTCCCATTTAGAAATTATTCCAATTATCTTCCCAAGAGTTTTTTGTTGTTGTTTTTTGATGTTACTATTATTTCAGTCACTATCAGTAAAGGAAGAGAGGTGTCACAAAAATATTGGAAAATTGAACATGAAAACCATTAAAAACTTTCTGCATACATGCACAATTTTAAAATAATCAATTCAAACCAGCAAATCAACAGCAAAAACAACAATAAAGACATGTTCTGTGAGAATTTTAGGCAATGTTCTATCAGGCTAATAAGAGGTAACTTCTTTTGTTTCATGCACTGTTTTACACAGAAAGAACAGTTAGCCCAAAACATTTAGCTTCTAAAAATTTACACAAAGGTAAATGTAACTATTTGGTCAATGTAATATTGTAACAAGGTGGTGTCAGTTTTAATTTCACATTTCTCTTTGCTTCCAAGAATCTTCTTTCTTAGGGCATGATTTTGTTACTATGAACTTAGGGTACCAAGAGACAAGTTTTGCTAACTTTATCCAATGAACAATATAAGGTCTACACAATATGATAAATAATGCAACTTACCTAAATTTACAAGATCATGGATTACTTTCATTCTGTATAAATGGGTAGGTTTTACTGAAAAACATACCATGATATAAATTATTTTGCCTTAATAAAACTACATTATATACTTGCATATTATTCTTAAAAAAAAATATGATCCTTCAAAACTTTCTGCACAAAATATTTTTAATATACACTAGAACCTTATTAATTTGTCATTTCCAGGACTTTGAATTCTCAATGAACTGCACAGAAAATAATAATCCTGGAATTCTTTTCTAAAGCTCCTTAAAAGTGACAAATGAAGTGGTGTAGAAAGCAATTACATTATACTAACTTATTATAATTATATAACAAACTATTAGATAAGAAATACTTTAATAAATAAAAATAAGCAAACCACCAGCTTACTAGACAGTTCTGTCATCTTCTGGGTCCTGAATTAAAATATTACAAAATATTCAATTTCTTTAATCATGTACCATCAACACTTTCCTACCTTTAAATACCAAATGGATAGCAGATTATTATTCACTATCAAAAATACATCAGTTCCTAAATCTGCTATCACAGGGAACTACTTAGCCTGTCTAATGTAAAAGGTACTCCTCTGTATAAATCCTATATGCAGAACTTGATCTAAATGACAGACTTAAATGATTTGAAATATTGGTATTATAGTAATACAGTATCACAGGAAAATGTCCTGTAGACAAGAAACAGTTGAAATAATTAGTTGAAAAAAATTGGTTGTCCTGAATGGGATTTGAACCCACATCTCCCAAAATTATGCTAGGTGTCATAACTGCTAGTCCACCAGAAGCTAAACGTTTCATCAACAATGCGGCATATAAGCATTCCTGCAATTTTGTTGATTCACCAGTGATACCATCTATTATCAGAAATTGAGCAGCCAAGCTGCTAAGTATTTCTTGTAATACTGTATCATGGAATTATTTATAAGCTCACCAGACAAAAAATTAGTCATCTCCCGCGAAAAGAGGGTTACATCCATTCGACAGCAGCATTTTATCCCAGCAATAAAATTGTTTTACAAATAGCTGTGCCATGCGCAACGGGGTTCATACAGTGACAAGAAGTGGTTGTGTGCCACATTTAATCGTCACCAGAACTGCGGCAGAAAGACTGTTAGGGTAAACCATTTTGCAACAAGGCAGGAATTGCTTTAGTCAGTCAATGCAGGCCTTCAACAAGCTGTTTCTGAATGAACACTCCGAAGGTAACTGCATGCCATGGATATCTGGAGCAGAGTACCATGGAAGAAACCCATATTAACAGCTCTGCACAAGGTTGTATGACTACAGTGTGTGTGGAGCCACAAAGACTGGACTGTTGACTCTTGGAAGCATGCGATCTGGTAGGATGAGTCACGTTTTTGTTTGTAATTGAATGATATAAGGAGATGGGTACATCATAAGCCGCATTAATCCTTCCATGCGGACTATGTGCAAGGTTTGTTCAAGTTGGAGGAGGCTCTGTGATGTTCTGTTGTTGTGTGGGAGGAGGAGGAGGAGGAGGAGGAGGAGATGATGATGATGATGATGATGATGATGATGATGATGATGATGATGATGATGATGATGATGATGATGATGATGATGATGATGATGATCTATTTTGTTGACTGGTTATTTGTTTCTGAAAGTTGACTTGTTTGACTCAGCACAGTTGGAAAAAAGCCTAGACTCAAAGTACAGTACTGATAAAAAAAAAGACTACAAAACAAGAATAATTTCTTGTTTCAAGTAAAAATTTATTTCCCAATTATTTAGAAAGAAATTTCCTTTTCATTGATATGCATTACATTTATTTTAGTCTTTTTTTAAATAAAATTCAAGATGCAATGCCAGATTCGGTTTTTTTACTACATGACTGTAAAAAAGTCCTATTAAAATTAAACTTGTTTTTATATTTGTTAAATGTTTCATTTTCTTAAAACCCAAAATTAAATACTAATTTATTTCACATACAACATGCCATAATTCCTTTCATTAGTTATTCGGTATGAAAAAAATATTGTTTCCCTACAATATTTATGACAGGAAGGTTGGCAATAGACAACCAAAAGCACACATATGTATTGAATTAGTCAAATGATGCATTGAGCAACATGGCAGTTGTGTTTTCTGCAATTATGTGGTACTTTCCAGGAAGTACAGAACAGCAGTTTTAGCTTCACTTTCAGGAAGTTACATGATGATTATTGATATCACATGTGCATAACTTGTATAAGCTATTCCACATTGAATTGCGTCTGTTCTAAATGCCCGAGGTGGTCCTACAGCTTACTAATGTTCTCCAGAAACAGTATGTGTTTCCATTATTTTGATAAACCCTGTATATTTAGGTCAGAACAGTGGTGAGAGATTTTATAATCTAGTCACACAGCAATGCAATCAATGCATTTGCATGACTTGTACACTGCTATGTACAGCAAGAACAGCATCCAATGGTTGGATGCATTCTAAATAATGTGTGCAATACTGTATAGGCACAAAATAACTTTTCCTAGTGGATATGATACACTGCTTGCCACACATCAGGCAGTCAAACCATCAAAGATAGTTAGTTCTGGATGAGCTTTCACTGTGTTTCTCAGCCATCATTAATTTGATTTCATTGGTGGCAATGACATATTTGTACATAATCAGTGCTGCTCTACAACTTCAGCATTAAAATTTTGGGGCCTATCTATATTTCTGAAATTAATGGTAATTCACTACCAGAGGTGCTGCAATCATGTTCATCAGCTCATTTCCCACTTTCTTATACCCATCTATTGCTTCTAAATGAATGTGATCACTCAGTCCTGAATTTTCATCCTGGAGGACTTCATGCAGCAGCCTGTATAGTGTTTACACACCATTAAAATGCAGCTGTTGTTTTGCTGTCTTCATTTTACCATTACAACTGCTCAGTATCAAGCTAAACAGAAAACATTAGAATAAGTAGAGATATATTTACTTTGTGTTAGTGTGGCTGAGTTCAGGAACAATTCCTCATTTTCTTTTGTTAGCAGAGGTGGTTCAAATCTCATGTGATTAATTCTGTCTAATTTTCTTTCTATTTCTTGGTACAATGTCTACAAAGAGAATTTAACTGTTACTAACAAATTAAAAATGTTTAAATATAATTTAATTGCAACACAGAATAAGACCAAATGCAGTTTATGTATTAAATTAATCATAATTGGAGCTGTAAATTTCTCACAGGGAAAAAAGGTGAAATTTGTGGAGCAATCACACTGAAAAATTGCAAAGTTTTCAGGGATTTCAGAGGTCAAAATTGCAAAATTCACACATCATTTAGGTTTACAATTCTTAAAAGTTTCACATCATGGGCAAAGAACATAAACAAGATAATGGCAGCTGGATGCATACAACCACTTAAAAAGAACAAAAATAAATATTAAATGATTGGTTTTATTTAGGCTCAGCTCACAAGTTACACATCAATCAAGAGAGATGAATTCTGATACAGTATATTATGCATAAATAAATTGCCTTATTTTATACTCACACGATCATTCACACAACACATCTGTATTGAGAACGAGTTCACTCTCAATTAACACTGTTAGTGGAGACTGATAAATATCAGAGAGATTGGGGAATCATTCCTTTTGAAATAATCAGAAAAGAATTAAATTGTTAGCATTAATTTAATTCTTTCAGTTTTTTCACAGCAAAACTCTGCAGCTTTTAAGCTGCTGCTGCTGTCTTCAAGCATGGACATACTGTTCAAAATTATATTATCAACATCATTCACAAAAATATTTAAATTTTAGTTAATTGGGATCAAAAATTCAGTGTGCTTTGAAAAAAATCTATGCAGGCTGATCAAATCTGCAGTCTTTTGCATCACTAAAATATTGCCCAATTTTTTCTTAACACAAGTTGAGTTTTTCTTACCATCACTGAATGCACTTTTTTGCATACAATGGGCTAAATGGCCAGGTCACAAGGACCTGAGGGCTCAGAGAAAGTTGGGGGAGGGGACCTACTTAACAATTGTTAGAAGATGGTAGCCTCCCATCAGGGCCATCCAGCATGTTCTTTAACCCTGCAAGGAAATTTGAGAAAAGAGTAGAGGGTATTAAAGACAAAGGAATAGCACTGTTTGGACGAGTTTATTTCAAAATGTCAGCAGTTTTGTGCATTATGGGCCTTAAATGGTTGAAGTGCACAGGGTGTAACGCTCCAAATAATATGCAAAATACTTTAAAGTTGGACCTTTTTCCTGATCCAATTAATTTTATGCTCCGGATAGCTGAGACGGGTGCCAGGGAATAATTAACAAATTGCCAAAAAATAGAATAAGTTAAAAGTAGGGTTCAAAATGCCAGCGAGCGTTAATGAGTAAATAGTTAGAATCAAAATTGACTGTCAAAAGTCTAGATGCTATCAATCTAAATTCGCGTTGCTCAAGAGAAAAAACTGTAAAGACTCAAAAGGTTTAAAATAACAAACAGATTTATTTCCAAAAAAGTTCAACTCACCGTGCTACAATACTCTCTCTTCTCCTCCTCTCTCACTCTACAACTCCGTGCACTAGGCACTCTCTCTCTACACCTCCAACTACTCTACCAACTGCTACTCACTAACTACTACTGTGACTAGCAAATCACCGGTTTAAAAACAAGAACCAGACATGTGTCATGTTGCACGCCGGAAAAGAAATTTACATAATATGACGAATGACGCAAGCTATGACGCAAGAGGGGGCGTGACCTGGTGCACGCGTTTTAGCGGTGATAATCGGAAGATCGGAGTTGCACATGTGCAACTCCTAAATCATGGAAATGAGCGCTGTGATGCCAAAAAGGAAATAAAAATCCCCAAAATGATAAATATAACGTAAATTAAACAAAACTGGTTAAGGTAAAGCAAAAGTGAATGATGGGGCATCACAAGGGTATGGCTCTCCCATATACATGGCCACAGTTTAATATCCCATCTAATATATGGCAGCCTTACAAAGCCCATCAGTGTCCTCTACTGGCCAAGAGCAGGGATGTTGCAGAGATAAATCTCAATGCTAGAACAGGTGGGATTTGAATCTGGGAATATTACCTGCCTGGCTCACTGCCAACTAAGACACCCCACCCCTCGTTCAGAGCATGAATGGAATGTGTTTTTTGTGAATGTCAGATCACACTCTTGGCTTGTGTTAAGTATCTTTACTGTGAAATCATTCACTTCATTATAGACTTTATGTGCTGATATACAAGGACATGAATTGCATTAGGGGCAGGGGTGGCTAAGTCAGTAGCACACCAGGCTTGTAATCTGCAGTTCCCAGTTTCGAGTCCTGTCTGTGTTAGAGTTGAGATTTTTCTTTGCAATTCATCTTTCCACCAATGGATCACTTCCCATCAGATGGGTTAATAAGCTATGACCCCATGTATGGGAGAACTATACCTTCTGCATGTTAAGGAACACATCGGATGACCTTGATCTTGGAACCTTGATCTTGATCTTGGAATTAAAGGATTACATTGGATGACCTTGATCCAACCTTCTCTGAGCCCAAGGAGTCCATGTGACCTGGCCATTTAGTTCATTGTGTGTAAAAAAGTGCTGCTCAGAGGTAAAACAACCCAACCCATGAACTGAATTAAAAATAAGAACTTTAAGATATTATTCCCATGCTTTGAAAATGTATGAAGTGTTGTTGGTAACAGAAGCTGTGACAATAGAATGCAATAATTTAAATTTGTTTATACAAGAAATAATTGCTTCAGTGAACAGCAGTATGTTGGAGAAACATGGAATCTCAACACTGAATTCCCATTTACCAATGCATTGCTCCATTAATGAAAGTAAAGCCATGTAGAGGGGATTTGAAGAGAATTGACTCACCCATGCAAAGTGTGAATGTGGTGATAAGTTTACAGTTTAGTCACATAGAAACTAGTTACTGAGAAATAGTAAAAGTCATTAAAGTAAAAATCATATATCCATATGTTTTTCAAAACATGTTTTGACGCATTTCCAAATTCCTGCCCATGTAAGAAACACATCATAAGAAACAGGTGAAAAGTTGGAAATTTACCCAAACTAACCCTTTAACATTCCCTTTTGTGACTTATCTGAATTTTAACAATTTAAAAATATACAAATATTTTTAAGTCATACAATTTTTCAGGGAAAAAAACCCATCAAAATTTGTAAAATCATTAAAAAAGAAATTTGAGGAATTGTGAAAAAATATCAAAAATTCACAGAAACCTTTTGAAAATATTGTAATTTGCAGAAATTAGTGCCGCAAAAAACTTAGGAGTCCTAATCATAATATATGAATATTAAATGGCTATCACTTTTTTTTGGATGCAGTTTTTAAGAACTTGATGTGCCAGAAATATTACTAGTACAACATAATTAAATCTTTCAGGGTCTAACCTTAAAAAAACTAGAATGAAACTGGTGGCCCAACTATTTTAAAATGTATTCAGCAAAAACATAACTTGAGAATCTTACCCAGAAGTGAATAATACACAGACATATGTCATGTTTTATACCAATGCTTCTCAAAGTAATGATCTGCAAGCCATCAGTTGCCAGTCTGCAGCAAGCTGCCAGGAAAGAAATGTTTCCAGAAGCATAACATTGATGCCATAGTGCACAGTTTGTAAGTTTTGAACACTCCAGATGACATCATATCATTGTGGGGTGAGAAAAGTATATTTGGCTTCTTGAGGTAATACATGGTCAACAGATCACAGAAGTGGAGTTTCCTCAGATTGTATGAAAAGTACTGTTTTATACCATACATATATGCTTGTAGAATGCATAATCTTCAATCAGCCACAGGCTATGGAGGCCCAATTAGACTGTGCAATTTAGTCTTCCAAACAATCCTATGCTACAATTATTGTATTATGTACTGCAGGTAATTCTAACAAGGTTCTATTTGGCATTGTCAGCCCACCACATTTTAGGTCTCCCTCTTTTCTTAAGATCTTTAGTAGGTCTGAGTGACATTGTGAATAGGTACACTTTTCACAATGTGCTAATTTATAGCTGTGCATGTGGATAACATGTGACCAAACCACACAGTCTTGCACAGGTCAGCTACACCTCAATCTAAGTTCTCAATGATAGAGATTATTTTATAATAGATTTCCAAACAATTCCTTATGCCCTACTTAATATGTCACTTCTTACATCCATCAAGTTATTTTGAAATATCCAAAACAAAGGACTTCATCATGTTGCAGTGGAATTGTTTCTGCAAAAAATTTCAATGCTTGAAATACAGAACAAGAGTTATGACTGAATATGATAAAGAAATGTGATTAAAATGGGAATAAAATGCTATATCCTTTTAAATTCCAAAACATTAAAAAAAAAAGTCTAATTTTAGATGGGTTTCCCAATTGGACATATAAAACTAAATTGTTTTTGTCAAGCTTTTGAATAATAAAAAAGTTCGGTATTGTTGTTTACCCACAGAACCATTATAAAGCAAAAATGTGTCTATAAAAATACTTGATTTCTGTAACTATTTGCAGTCTTGTCTATAAAAAATCTTTTCTGAGGCTGGCAACCTTGGTAATGCACCTATCTTCATTACAGTGGGAATACAACTAACCATATTGTTCAGCACATTTGTGAAATGCTGATCCTACCTTGCGATGACAGAATCCTCACCATCAGTAACCTTATGGAAAGCGTTAAGAAAGTTCTTAATAAGTGTCTGTAGATTTGCATTCACGTTCAAAGTTAATGAGCTATGACTTGTTTGAAAGCTTGTCTAAATAAATTTGTCATTATGTGTTAAAAACAACAAAGGCTGTATCATCATTTCTCTTTTCACTGGTGGCAAGTAAAATTCAGTCTGCAAAATCTGTGCATTGTTGCTATGGAGCCTTCTAAAGATGGGGCAAATTTTACATTTTCACAAGGATTCAGCTTGGGGATTATGCAAAAAAAAAACACGCTGATTTATCACAAGTATATGGGGATCATGCCTATTCATATGACAATGTTACGGGATGGATACACAAACTCAAAGGATAATAGAGCTTCGAAGACCTTCCTCATGCAAGAAGATAAAAGGAGGCCATAAAGGAGAGAACCATTGCTGCTGTTTGTGAACTCATTAACCTTTACAGTATTGGGTTTCTGAAACTGAACTCAACTGTGGTAGCTGGATTTATTTTAAACTGCTTTTAGAAATGAAATAAACAGCTTTAGAACCTCATCCTGAAGTAACTAATGAATGGAAATATGTCATATTATATACCAAAAGAAAGAACATTCAATTGTGTTTAATAAAATTGCAAAAATTAGGAGAAAAAATGGTAAGGTATATTTTTAAAAATTTTTTTAAAAACATGTAAACTTTTACTCTGTTTTTCCCACTTTATCTTTAGTAAAATTTAAATATACACATATATATATTTCCCATTTTTCCTATATTATTTCATTATTCTAATATAAACAGTTCATAATATTTCTATTAATGCTCAAATCTTTTATTTATCTAGTTTTTTTCTAAATTATTTAGTCATTTATGCATATAATGCTTATTCTTATACTTATGATGATCAGCAAACTCTAAGCCTAAGAAAAGCAGTATTATAAAAAAATTTGTGTTAAAAACAAGATAATTTAAATAAAAATTAAAAAATATATCAAAAAAGTGATAAAGAACTATGAAAAAAATGAAATAAAATGTTTTAAAGCATTTAAAGTTTACTCGACGCACTGAATTTGAGAATGAGTAGCTTTATTACGAAGCTGCATAATTGCTACAGAATAGTTTAATTCTAAAATTCGATCAAACATTTTGGTTAAAAATCATAATTTCTTGATCTTAGTTTATTTGGTTGAAATGTAATTAAAATTATTGAGCATTGATAAATAGAGTCCTACCTTTTAAAAATTGTGCCCTTCCCTAAATTGCCCTCCCACATGAAGACTGATTTCCACACCAAGGAAGTCCATTTTGCTTCCATATCCAAAACCTCATTCATTTTCATAAAATGGTACAAGTTCAAAGTTTTTTTACTAAAAAAACAAGAAATAATAAAAGAAAAATTACATATAATCTATAAGTAATGAAATAAACTTGACATATTCAATATCTACTAATAAATCAGCACTTTGAAGTCGATTCAAATTTTAGAGGAAAAACTGTCTTGAGCCAGGTGGGATATGAACCCACAATCTCCTGATAACATGTCAGGTGCTCTGGACCACTGAGCTACTGGCTGCCGATCAAGATCTCTTCTAATGCTATGAATATTTCTATTATGTCACATATAGGTGTTGTTTAGGCAATCTAGCCACAAGGACTTTCTATTTGCCACATAGATGGAAAGCATGTCTTACAAGTATGCTAGTGACAAATAATGAAATAAACTCGACATATTTCGTGGTTTCATACCCCACCCAGTTCAAGATAAATTTTCCTCCAAAATTTGAATCGACTTCAAAGTGCTGATTTATTAGGAGATATTGAATATGTCAAGTTTATTTCATTATTTATCATTAGCATACTTGTAAGACATGCTTTCCATCTATATGGCAAATAGAAAGCCATTTGTGGCTAGATTGCCTGTATAGTACACTATATGTGACATAATAGAAATGTTTATAGCATTAGTTAGATGAGATCTTGATCGGCGGCCAGTAGCTCAGTGGCCCAGAGCACCTGACATGTTATCAGGAGGGCATGGGTTCATATCCCACCCGGATCAAGACAATTTTTCCTCTAAAATTTGAATTGACTTCAAAGTGCTGATTTATTAGTAGATATTGAATGTGTTGAGTTTATTTCATTATTTATCACTAGCATACTTGTAAGACATGCTTTCCATCTATATGGCAAATAAAAAGCCGCTTATGGCTAGATTGCCTGAATAGCGCCTATATGTGACATAATAGAAATGTTCATAGCATTAGTTAGAGGAGATCTTGATCGGCGGGCGGTAGCTCAGTGGACCAGAGCACCTGACACGTTATCAGGAGGTCGTGGATTCATATCCCACCCAGCTCAAGACAATTTTTCCTCTAAAATTTGAATCGACTTCAAAGTGCTAATTTATTAGTACATATAATCTAATAGGATATTAAATAAAATGTTCTCAACAACTTTTAAACAAGCCATTCGATGTAGCATAATTCAGAAAGATCGATTAATCAGCTGACAGAAAGATCGCTAATTCACAGAAATAAATTGGCAGAAATAAATTTGCTCCAGTATCCAAAACCTCATTCATTTTCAGAAAATGATACCAGATCAAAATTTATTTTACTGGAAAAGTAATAAATAATAAAGGAAAATTTAACAGATAACCTAATGCAACGTTAAATAAAATATCCACAGCAATAAGTTGTAAGCCGGCTACGTGATGTAGCATAACTCTGCAAAAAATCGTTAATCATCGATTTACGAAAATAAAGTCAATCTACAGAAATGAAAACTAAGGTTTAATTATAAAAAAAAGAAGGAAATATATACTAATTTTACTTAAGGAGTTCATAATCTAATTTGTTGGGAGGAAGTTTTTAACTTAAATCAGTCATGTAAACAACTTTCCTTGTGAAGGAAGTCCTTTTGCTTCTATATCCAAAACTTCATTCATTTTCAGGAAATGATACAAGATCAAAGTTTTTTACAAGAAAAGAAATAATAAAAGAAATATTAACATATAACCTAATGCGATGTTAAATAATATCCATAACGACTTGTAAAGCTGGCCTTCCAATGTAGTATAACACCAAAAGATTGATAGATCAGCTGACAAAAAAAAAAATCGATAATTTTCAGAAATTAAATAAATGTACAGAAACGAAAACGAAAGTTAATACTGACTTGATTCATGGTCACATAATCCTATATTCGAGAGGAACTCTTTCTGCAAACATCCACTATAGAGTCACTTTACTGCATGTGTGAGCAATAACTTGGTCACTGCACTCAACCAAAAACTGAACTGCCACTCCTACCGTGCCATATTTTATACTGCACTAATTTTGAAAAACTATTCGGCTTGCTTCCTTTTAAGAAAACTTTTTTTTTTCAGTTACATTTCGATCTGAAGAGCAGGAAAGATGTATAGAATGCTGTGTAAAATGGGAAAGAAAAATGGTGGTACGTACTTTGCAATTACTTCCAAAATCTTCCGTTTTTAAAAAATAGCAGTTTTTTGTTAATTTACAGGAGATTTTCAAAACATTATGGTAATATTTGTTGATTATAGTTCAAACTAGTGAGCTTAAATTAGGTGATTGCTTCAGCATAAACTAACATTAACAAATAGGCAATACCAAATAGCACTTCTAATGCATCAAATGAAAAAAGGAAATATTATTTTTCAAATTGGAATTGTGTATTTTCAAAAGATATATCTAAGAAAATTTTCAAACGACAATTTTTTTTTTCAAAATTGAAGTTTTGTGTGTTATACAAAAGACATCTATTGATGTCTTTGATACCTCATTTCAGATTCTGTCAAAGTTTGTGTTCAGTTGTGGCCCAGAAAGGGTTAATGCTTTAAAAATAATACTTTCTTTTTCCATTTAAAGGATATTTTGTTAAACTATAATATAAATAATTTATGTTGTCGAATCAGTTCTGATTCCAATTTCTGGCAATCAGTTGACTAAAGCTATCTGATTGCCATTTCTTAGAAGTGTACACGATATTGCCAAATTGTTTGTTAACGCTACTTTTTGCTGAAGCAACCTTCTGATTTAAGCTCACAAGTTTGATTTGAACTATTATGAACAAAATTTTCCTTAAAGTTTCGAAAACTTCCTGAAAATTAACAAAAAACTGCTATTTTTAACAATGGGAGATTTTGGAATTTTTTATGAAGTATGTACCTCTATTCTCTATTCTCCCCCCCCCCCCCCCCATTTTACACTCTTTTCTGCTTTAAAACTATTTCAATATTCCTAGAATTATTTTTAGCATTTATGTCATTTATCCCAGCATTATAAGTATCGTTCTTGCTCCTTAAATTGAAACTATAAAAAAAGTCTTCATAACCAGAGCTTCTTCAAGACTTGCTATAGAACACAGAGAGGAAGTTGCAGGTGTTCTAATTGCTCTCTCGCATGTGCGAGAGTGGGGAGAGCTGTCTGCTAAGTGGTTGCATAGTAGTTGTTTACATGGATAGTTTAAGTCCAAATACTTCCTCTCCACATATCAGATATAATCTCCCTTCGTAAAGTTATTATTTTCTTTTCTTTTTTATAATTAAACCTTAGATTTTATTTCAGTCGATTCATTATTATCGATTGTTTTTGGAATTATGCTACATCAGATAGCAGCTAGCAACTTATTGCTGTGGATATTTTAACATGACATTAGGTTATATGTAAATTTTCCTTTTATTTATTTATTTATTTTCCAGTAAAAAAACTTTGATATTTTATCGTTTCCTGAAAATGAATGAGGCCTTGGATATGGAAGCAAAAGGGAGTTCCTTTATATGGAAATCAGTCCTCATGTGGGAGGAAAATTTCAGCAAATGTTGTTTTTCTCTTTTGGCAAAAAATTTTTTTAATTACAAATTTTTAAGTTTATATTGAATATTTTTTAAAAAATCTCTCCCCTCCTTCAATATCTTGGCTGTGCAACTCTGAAAATATACTTTTTTTTTGCTTTGGTGCACTAACTTTTTGGCATTTATCCAAAATTCAACAACCAAAAAAAAAATTCACAATGCTTAGTAAAAAAAAGCAGCCAAGAAAATGTTCCTCCATTTCATAAACAGGTCAGGAAATCCCATTCATGTGATCCTTATCATCATGGATTATGGTGTTATGATACCATGGGCTACAGAGGTGCAACCAGATTATGCAATTTAGTTCTCCAATGAGATCTGTGTCAAGATGCAGCAGATACATCTCACCTGAGCTATATCTGCTGCATCTTGACACAATAGAACTAATTCTAACAAGGCCATGTTTGACATTATCACTGCATCCTACATCTTCCCCTCTTTCTGAGGCCTTTAGGCACACTGTTCATAATCCTATTCACTAATCTATAGTTATGCATACGAGAAACATGGTCAAACCAATGGAGTCTCTAATTACAATACTTTAAGGGAAATATTTTAACTAAAGATATATTCATTCATTTGATGGGTATTATTCCTCAATTTTCCACTGGCTGTTGATATTGATATTTATTGCTTTCCCCCCCCCCCTTCTCCTCAATCAGAAGGGACCATTACAGGAAGCATTATCATCATCATCCTCCTCAAGCAGCCATGGGCTACGGAGGTCCAACCAGACCGTACAATTTAGTTCTCCAAGCAAGTGTGTCCTGAGCTGCATCTGGCCACTGCACACTAATTCTAATAAGGTCCTGTTTGACATTGTCTGCCCACTGCATCCTAGGTCTCCCCCTCTTTCTGAGGCCTTTAGGCACACTGTTCATAACCCTATTCACCAATCTATAATTATTCATATGGGCAACATGGCTAAACCAATGGAATCTCTCTCTGCACAATATGCTGCTTAAAGGAGGTTGCAAACTCCTTTAAGCAGCATATTGAGGTTGCAAACTCCTTTGCCTAAACTCATCATTAGTTACAAAGTTGAACCACCTAATGCCCAAGATACTGCGTAAGTATCTGGAATCAAAAGCATCTAGTTTCCTGTTATCTTGTTTACAAAGTATCCAAGTTTCGCTACCATAACTAACCCTAGAAAGAACCAAACTATTATACAGTCTAATTTTAGTCTTTAGGTGTATACGCCTATTTCTCCACACTCTCCATAGATTCTTAAAAGTCCTGGCAGCAATCCATATTCGTCTGTTAATCTTATGCCGCACATTAATAGTGTTTGTTACATACCTCCCAAGATAATTAAACTGTGACACCTGCTCAATACTGCAACCATTCAGATTAACTGAATCACAACCTGCCTGACTAATTTTCATCACTTTAGTTTTCTCTCTGTTTATAACCAAACCTACTCTGCTACCAGTTTCATCAACAACTCAAATGAAAGAGTTCATCTCATCAACATCATTTGCCAAAAGGGCTAAATCATCAGTATAATCTAAATCAGAAATTTTCATTTCTCCAGACCATTTAAGGCCAAAATCTTTCCCTTGAGGTGAAATTCGCAAAACATAATCAATAACCAAACTAAAGAGAAAAGGAGACAAAATGCACCCTTGTCGAACACCAGAAGTAATGCTAAACCAATTGCTACAAGCTTTACCAACTCTCACACGACTCAGTGTTATTATAGAGAGCTTTCATTATGCTAACTAACTTGTCTGGTATACCATATGATTTCACAATCAATCACAAATTATGACGATCAACAGAGTCGAAAGCCTTTTTGAAATCAACAAAGCTGGCAACCAAAGGTTTCTGAAACTCTAAACATTTCTCAAGAATCTGCCTAAGTGAAAATATCTGATCCACACATCCCCTACCACTTCAGAAACCACATTGTTCATCATGCAATTGACTGTCAACCAGATTCTTAATTCTATTAAGCACAATCATGGAAAGAACTTTACCTGGAACAGAGAGTAGGCTGATACCCCATAATTATCACAAGAACTGCGATCACCTTTTTTGAAAATAGGGATAACAATAGCTCTGGTAAAATCCTTAGGAACCATGCCTTTATCATTAAAGATATTCAGAATTTCAGTCATCCAAGTGGTAACTGAAACATTCCCAGCTCTGAGCATTTCCGTAGTAATTTCATCTACCCCTGGGGATTTATGAAATTTAAGTTTAGAAATAGCCAAAATAACTTCAGATTGTGTTATATGGCCAACATTAAAGCCACCAATGCATCTATCATCATTGCAAACAATGGGAGTAGAACTAACCGCATTGTTTAGAACATCACTGAAATGCTCAGCCCACCTAGCCATGACAGAATCCTCACCTTCTATATAACCTTACCTTGTTTATCCTTCAATCCCTGTATACCTGTCCATTTTCTACCACATAAAACATTAACTATCTGGTACAGCTCTCTGCTGTTGTGCTGTCTAACTGCTTCCTTGGCTTTGTCAGATAAGCCATCAAGCCAAAGATTCTTATCAGCAGCTAACTGATCTTTTACACGTTTATTAAGTTCTCTGTAATGCTTTCTATTAGGACTAGTAAGGTATTGATTAAGGACATTCCTGCAGTTCTTTCTTTCCGAAATAAGCTCAAGTGCCTTATCACCTAAATAATTCTGCCTCCTCTGCTCCTTTTTTCCTAAAAGAGTACTGTTAGTTTCCAAAAAAACCTGTATAAAATGGCCCCATTCTTCCTCAACTTCAGTATTAAGCAAACCATGACTGTCATAATGACTAAGTAACCTATCATGGTAAGCTTTAGCTATAACTGGGTCTTTCAGAGCTTCAGTATTAAAAGTAAATTTTTTAACCCTAGCACAACACTTCTTAAGTTTAAGTTGCAAGACACTTTTAACAAGATAATGGTCAGATCCAATTTAAGCTCCCCTATATGACCTGGTATTCCTAACAGAACTAGCCCATTTGCTGTTAATTAATATAAAATCAATCATATTCTTATGCAGCCCATCAGGTGAAACCCATGTGTACTTATGTATGTCGCGGTGTTTGTAATAAGTGTTAGTTATTCTGAATCCATTGAGTTTACTTACCTGTAGGAGACGTTGCCCATTGCCATTGCAGCTACCAATACCAAAAGGGCCTATTACTCCTCCCCAAAGGTCAGAGTCAGTACCAACTTTGGCATTGAAGTCACCAAGAACAAGGGTAATATCTCCTTTCTTGACAGAATTCAAAATATCCTGAAGTTGTCCATAAAACCTATCCTTCTCATCCTCAACGGCATCCTCAGTGGGGGCATAACAGCAGATAATATTCAAGTCTTTAACGCTTGTCTGAAATTTTGCTGTAAGAAACCTTTCATTAATGCACTCATATCCTAGAAGAGACCGCTGCTTCGGCTGCTGAGAAGCAGACCGAAGCCTTGGTGATGCTTATTGTCGTTCCTTCCTGAAAAGATAAATTTAAGATTATTTTTATGAATCTAACCTTTATCTGTCCATCTGGTCTCTTGCAAGCCAAGAATATCTAAATTATAACTGTCGAATTCTTATGTGAGGACATCAAGAGAAAAAGCTCTGTGCAATTCCTCATATTCCAACTACCTGTTGAGAGAAAATGGTTAGCAGGATGTTTAGAGAAACATTTTTATTGAGAGAGGGAATGTCAACAATATCAAACAGCCCCCTAATCGTAGGCATGGGGCAAAGACCCATTCCCCCACCACTAAAGGCTGAAACCATCTACACTGGAAGACTTCCTCCAATGTAGAATTTGACGATGCCAATAGAAGCAAAGAATTCAGGTGCCTGCGATGACCTCTGCTCATTACATTACATATGTTACAGTGAAAATGGGAAGTCCTTCCCAGTCTTTCCCAATAAAAAAATTTTTAGTGAAGTGTGTTGAAGGTTTTTCTTTTTTGAATTTAATAATTTAAGTATGTTGAAAAAGCTGAAGTTGTTAATTATCATTTTTTTTAAATAAAGTGTGATGAGAAAAGTGAAGGTTTTATTTATATTTTTTTTTATATTTTTATATATATATATTATATTCTTTTTTATATATTCTTTTTATATATATATATATTTATATCTCTTTTTTTTGAAAAAAATAACCAAACAAGTAAGTTAACTTTGAAACAAAATTAACTGTTAAATTAAATTCCCAGCTGATAAACATATCCTGTGAATCTATTCACTTGGGGCTGTCAACCCACAAACAAACAGAAAACACAGTGGAAGATTTTTCCCTTCAAAAAAAGCCCACCAGTGCAGCAAAATCAGGATCCATAATTCCATTCAGGTTGGTATATATGGTCAGCACCAGGACCCTGTGTGGTTGACCACTCCTCAGCAGGGTATAAAAAAAAAGAAAAGTAGCCATAGTTGTCCAAGATCAGTAGGCCACACTAATCTGGCAGCCCTCCCCTTCCATTCACTTCCACAAGAGAGTACCTCTTTTGAAAGGTACTAACAATCTGCACCACGAGAAGGCGGGGTTGGACATTAGGTGCTAGGCCTGGCCGGTTCTATGTATCATCACAGGGGATTGGTGCATAGCTCTCCTTCCAGTGACTACCTAGCTACCATTTACAGAACAGGAAGCCTTAAAGCAAATAAAAACTTGTCTAATCTTGTCTTTGTCTAAAAAACTAATAAAAGGTCCAGCACTGGAGGCACAGAAATGCAATGAACTCTGTTGAAATTAAATTTATGCTAGTCATCAAAATGTTTTAGAAAGAAAAACTGACATATGGATGACTAATATATAAAGCGGTACAAACAACACACAAGTTTTTATATCTTATCATATCCATTTAGATTAAAAGAGTAAAAATGTAAACACTACAGAACTTGACAAGATATGGGTGTGAGCTATTAAAGTATGAAGATGTGGCTATAAATTTCTCAGCATAAGCACAAGGTTTTAGATCATATTAAGATTAAATTATCAAAGACAATATTCTGAAATGGAATTTAAAAAAATAGATTTTTTTCAGACAAGAATAAAAATCTATCATTAAAATATTAAACAAATTTATAATTGTCCAAAATACCTTTGAGGCATCAATTCCAATAGATACATGAGGACCACGTCTTGATTTCAAAGCAAATCTTGTTATTTGTCTTTTAGCAAATATAAATAATAGTATAAAAGTCTGAAATAAATATATATAATTAATGAAATGCATTATATTTTGAACAATACTGGTAAATTGGGCTCACAACATAATGTTAGAAAAAACTTTTCTTCCAAAACCAAGTTATGCTTATAAAAATGCATAGATATAAAAAAAAAGGTAAAGAACATGAAAAAAATCCCATTTACAGGGTGTTCATGAAGAATGACTACTAAGTATATCACACTGATTTATGCCTAAGGACAGGTAAAAAATTGTTGTTTCACTACGCACAGATAAGGAAATAAACAAAAGAATATATGCATGCTCTACAATGTTGTATCACATAGCTAACACAGAGTTTCATGTATAGTTCAACTATATATTCTCTTATACTTGTGACTGCATGTCATCTGTGTTTTTGTCCTTCCTACTTGCAGATTGTTCTACTATTCTGTAAAACCCCTGGAACAGTACAGAATCAGTATGTATAATTAATTTCCTGGTTTGGGAAATGAATGTAAATGTTTCTTATCTTCAGATAAAAGGAGACCAGTTTCATCTGAGTTTCTATTCTGTTCAAACTGTCTGATATTTAAGATCACCTATTTTAATACAGGTTGTGTTCATATCAGTTTTTTTTATACTATTGTATCATTGTTTACCCTATTACTTAGTATTTTTTCTTTATTATGAATAATAGCATCTTAAGAGGGTTAAAATTGTCTAAGAGAGCATTACTTTTAAGCATTGCTTTATAGTCATAGCAACATGATTTCATGGGCTATTTCAAAACAGAAATATGCTATTTTGTAAATACTGCAATATCACAGTCCCTTATTCAGAAAAATTACTAGTCAGTAACAGGTTCAACAGCAAAACATGTCTAACACAAAAACTGGGGAAAAATGCGAGCATAAACATTTGATAAAATCAACACTTTCAGGAAGTGGACCAAAACATTCCGAATTAAATAAAGACATTTGTTGTATTCATAGAAACAATATATGAATAAGGTAGGCCAAATGAATAAACATAAACAAAACATGTTTTAGACCTATACAGAGTAACTAAAAAAAAATCACAGGTGAAAGTTGGTGGTGGTGGTGGTGGTGAGGAGGGGAATTGGCATTGTTAACTGAAGCAATAGATGATGACCAAAGATGTGTTTCAAATTTTCTGTCTGGTACTCTCAGAGTGTAAGAAGAGAGGAACAAATCATATTTATTGAATGTGGAAATACTAGATAAAGTAAACCATTCTACTGCTTTTGCTTTTTTCAATGACTTTAGACTTTGAAACAATTTTAGAACTGTTCATTTCATTCCTTTTCCCAGAACATATTCTTGCTGACAACAGGTGCAACTTTGCTTTTGAATATTTATCGCACAATTTTGTTTAAAGGGCAATCATGATTTGTAAAAGTTAGAACAGATATTGTCTTGTTTAAGATAAATCTTGATATAAAGATTAAAAATGTGAAATTCTTTTATTTAACCCACGGTACATTTAGATAGTATCTCAATATTACCCAAAATTAAAATAGCCAGTTCTTTAGAACATGATGCTGGTATTAAGGGGTTTGGAGGAGTTGGGATTACAGTAAATTGGTTTGTTTTTATAGCTAAACTTAGAAGGGAAAGTGATTTTTCAAAATCTTATTAGTTATGGAACTACATATATTTCTGTAAGGGATTCTTTAAACATAGATGACAATCACAGCGTTACCTGCTGACTTTTTGATGTTGATATATCAATAAATATTTTGTGGAAAAAATTTCGCTGACATACGGGACTTGAACCCACATCTTACCAGAAACATGCCAGAGTATTCTACCATTGAACTAATGCCAGCTCTGTAATTTTTCCACTAATTTAAAATTAATAATTGTATATTAGTATTTTTCACTAATATACAATTATGTAGCAGATAGAATTGAATGGGTTTGTTAATGACATGAATAGGTGTAGATCTGATATATGTGATTGGCTGTGATTTGCTAATAAGCTTTTGTAGAGAAAAAAAAAATTAAAGGCCCTAACAGGCATAGTGATTAGGCAGCTAGCGACTGTTCTAGCAAGGCAAACTGTGTTCTGTGTTAGCTCTAACTGAGGCTGTGGTCAGCAGTGACTTCAATCTTAGTAAGGCATATCCTTGTACATATAAGGCCTGTAAAAGCTAGGAGTAGCTTCTAGGATTCTTTTCTATCCTATATGTTGCAAATAAAAAAAAAAAAAATGAATATGTAATCTAGTTTTTGTAGTGCTACGTCTGCAATGGTATGTGGCAGAATGGAAATGAGAGGTAATAATTACATTTAATAAGGAGTGGTTGTGGCATTCCCCCCCCCCCCATAAGTCCTTTATATCCTAGAATATGAAATCCCCCCCCCCCCCCCCCATATATCCTAGAATATGAAAAGTCAGGATTGTGGTGTGTGAGCAGTAGGGAGAAGTGTAGTATGTATAAAGACGTGTAGTTTGTGACATTATTGTAAAGAAACTGGTTATTTTGTATATGAAAAGAGCTGAAATTATAGGTGAAGTCATGATTTGGTTGTTTGGGGTTTTATGGTGCAAGGACAACTAAGGTCATGATGTGCCAAACATGGTGTAAAAGAGAAAAATAAATATCTAAAAGTCATGTAAACTCAGAACCAAAGTTGAAATCATAGAACAAGAAAAACAAAATAACACAAAGAGTCAACTTTAAAATCCAGGCAATATACAAAAAAAACAAGTAAAAAATATGTAAATTAACAATGGGTGTATAAAACCAATATAAAAAATGAAAACTAGTGTAAAAGTACAAAGATGAAAGGTAAAAAAATCAGATACATTAAAATATTTTGTAAAGTGTAAAAAGGAAAACACAAGCTCTCAAAAGGAGTCATCAGATAAAAGATGTCTGAGTGTAAGAGGCTCGGATATAAAATCGTGAAAGTTAAAATATAGCTGATGTTCAAGATTAAAAGCTGGACAACGAATCAAAATATGTTTAATGGATAAAATAGTATCACAAAACTCACACTTAAGTTTGTCATCCATCTGAAGAAGAAAGTAATGTGTGATTAATGAATGACCTAAGTGGAGCCAAGCAAGTACAACATCCTCATTGTGATTCCTGCAAAAACTGAACTGCCATAGTTTGACAATGATATTGAAAAGTTTTTAATCTGTTGTAACTAAAATATCTGCTATTGTGCCTGGAGCTTGATGGAGGAACATTGTCAGAAGTCAAAGTATGGAACAGGCAGTGCATCCTTGTGAAAATGTAAACTCTTTCCCAGAGTTATAGGCAGTGGAGTGTTGGACAAGGGTGTGGCTGACTTGGCAGCAGCATCTACGAAGTCATTGTCCCTGATCTTGACATTACTGGGCACCCAACAGAACAGAATGGTGGTTGTGGCTGCCATATGATGGAGCTGTTGGTGGATCTTGGACAGAACAGAGTGAGGCTTATGCCTCTTTAAGATCAGAGCATGTAGTGAGCTAAGCAAATCGATGTAGAGAACACACCAATGATGATGGTTAGCTGCGACATAGTACAAGGCAAGTGTGAGACCATGTAACTCTGAAGTACAGATGGAATACTGCTATAGGATCTGATCTGCAATGATAGTATCACAGAAAACCATGGTTGATCCCACTGATGTGCTGGAATTTCAATCATCGGTCATGATAGGCATGAAGTCCTGATGCTTGGTGGCTGGCAAGGAGTTGCTGGTACATGCAGTCAGGTGTAAAGTCTTTCCCCATCCTGCAAAGAGAAAAGTCTCAGGAAAGGGTAACAGTGTTTGACATTGGAAATGGCTTGGCTGTTGACCGGGCAATGCTATTGAGACTGATGTTGACAGGACATGCAAACCAAAGGACTTAGACATGTAAACTAAAAGAACAAATGGCAGTTGGGGGATTGTGGTAAAGTATTTTCCAATGCGGACTGAAAACGTGGTTCCGACAGGGATCAAAAGTTTTCTGCATACTGTAGGGACAACTGCTGACATCATCAGCAGCATCACACATCATCCCCCATTTAAACAGGGAAAGCCTGTTGATGGAGAGAGTCCAGCACCTTCACTACTGAATCCTGGGAGGAGTTATACACTAGGGATCTGTAGGCCAGTTTTGACCGACAAGTGCGTGATACAAGCAGAGCAAAGAACATCGGTCAGATCCCCATGAAAGAGAGGGCCTTGAGAATGTTCAGTGCTCACGTGCAATTGGACCTGAGATGACATATGTATGATAAAAAATGCCAATTTCCGGTTGAAGATGAGACTGAGAAACTTCGTCTCTACCATAACTGGAATGATGGTATTCCCAAGTCATAGCTCAGGACTGTGATATGGGGACTGTGATATATTAATATAGAGGGTGTTCAAAACATTTGTGACATGTGTCTGCAGATTTGTAGATTTACCCACATACCTCTGAAGGTAATGAGCTATGACTTGTTTGACAACTTGTCTAAACTTGTCATTACATGTTAAAAACAAAGGCTATATCACTTGAACGTTTAAATTAATATCCAAAATTACCTGTACCTTGGCTTTACTGTAACCGCCTGCATGAAATAAATTATTATTATTATTTCTCTCTTCACTGGTGGTGCATAAAGTTCGGTCTGCAAAATCTGTGTGTTGTTGCTATGGACTGGGAAAGAGTTCACATTTTCACAAGGATGCAGTGTGAGGAAGACACACAAAAAAAACATACTGACTTATCAGAGGTAAATGGAGATAATGCCTATTCAAATGGCACTGTTACAGGATGGATGTGCAAATTCAGAGAAGGATAGAAGAGCTTCAAAGACCTCCATCATGCAGGAAGACCAAAGGAGGCTGTGAATGAAAGAACTATCACAGCTGTTTGTGAACTTGTTGTGACATCCACCATCAGGTAATAAGTTTAGATGTCAGTGTGTCAATTGGCAGTATAGTAGCAATAATTCATCAACATTTAAAGTTCTGAATGATCTGTGCCAAATGGATTCCCCCGGGCAAGAGTCGATTCATGCAAGATGCTTATTAGTAATGTTTTAATCTAGTGGCCCTAAACAGTTAACAGACATTCTCACAGATGATGAGATGTGGTTTTATTACTATACAACTTTCAGAAAGATCAATACTTATGTTTGAATTGGAGAAGACAAACTGCATCCCCAAATCTTTTGCTCAAGGAAGAGGATGTTCACAATTTTTTTGCACCAAGGAGTGGTAGGCGTGGACACTTTTACATTAAAAAATGACTGTAAATGGAAATACTAAACCAACATTGTTTTGCCCAAAATGGTTAGAGATGAAGGAGCAGCATCCAACAACAGGTGTGACAAGGGTTCTCCTTCTTCATGACAATGCCAGTGCTCACAAAACCCAACAGGTTACAGTCTATCCAGAGCACGAAAAAATCAAACAGCTACCCATCCTGCATATTCATCCAATCTTGCACCATACAATATTTGGTGTTTCAAAAAATTAAAAGGGAACTTGATGGGAAGCATTTTTCAAGGGTACAAGACCTTGCAAAATGTATTCATTCAGAGTTGCGAAGCATTCCCCAACAAGAGTACCACCAAGCATTCCCGAATTGGCATAGACGTTTGCAACTTTGCATAGATGCTGGAGGGTAGTACTTTGAAGGACAGTATTTGTTGAGGTAGGTAAAATGTTTTTTGTTCTGCAGCATATCAAGAACTTCTTGAATGCCCCTTGTATGGGTTGTTAAAATATCATGTAATGCTTGAGAAATAGAGTTTTTAATAATGTTGTTGCATATAAGGTAATTAAGATTTTGTGTGTTTGTTGAAGATGTGAAGAGATATTTATAAGACATTTCAGTTAGGTTTTTTGGCTGCTGCCCATCGGGTCATTTAAACCCTGGGGCTTTTTTAAGTGTGGGTAAGTGATGTGATTTTGTGTTTTGTTTTTTTTTTCAGCTTGTTTCAGTCCATTGGGTTATTTAGCTCTTGGGTGGTTTTTTTTAAGTGTAGATTAGCTACATGTCTCAAAAATCCATCTGATTACTGGCAGCCTTTTCAAGTACCATCACTGTTCTCTCTCTGACTGAATGCACAGGGGGGATGGGAGGTTAGCAATCCCCTGGATCTGGAAGTTTTGGGTTTGTGAATGCATTTTTTCATTGCTTTATACATAGTTCATTTCATATTAATTTTTAGGGCATTTTACGAATTTTCAAACATTTTTTTTGTAAATAGTAGTGGTGCAGTTGTTTGGTTTTTCAGACTACGTAGAAAATTGGACTACTTTCATAAAAAACCAAAATGGCAGCACTAGAATTATTACCTTAAAGAATTTGGCAATTTCTTCCTTTATCATATATTTTCAAAATACCAAATACATCCATTTTTGTCAATGCATTTATGAAATTTGTAGACCCAGTTGTGAATATATATATATAACAATATCAGATTAAGCTATATCTTACCAATATAACTGATGCTGTCAGTGAAAATTTTTATTGCTTCAGCCTTTCTTATGACTGAAAATTTGAAATATTATTTATCATGCCATTACAGTGAATTTCTGTATGGCTTTATTATAAAATTATCCCAAGGAAAAGCAAAATTCCTGGTAGGATCCCTGGGACCCATGTATTTTCTAAGAGTAACTTTTTAAGGTGTTCCACCTATAGCTTATATAACCCATGACCATGAAGTTTTTATTGTAAACTTCTGTAACTTACCATCTAGCCTAAAGCACATTGCATTTATGAGTAAATACACTGGTTAGCCCACAAATTGATTAGAATGCAATCATTGTAACATGAATACTAAATTATTAACTCTTTTGCAATTTTGCCTTTCTTATTAAAATACATTAACACAAGAGAAGTGCATAATTGCTAAAGAAAAAATATACATTTATAAATGTTTCCGTCAACATACCAAGACTCCAAAAGCAATACAGATGATGATTGCAACCCCTGATAGCTGGTCTGCCATCAGCTATTTGGAACAGAGGCTATGGAAGACACCGTGTTATGCATTACAGCCACAGTACATCACAGCATTCTTTCTTGCTATTAATTAAAAATAAAAATATTTTATTTTAAAAATGTTCATTTCACATGAAAAATTAATTTATAATGAGAAATTCCATATGAAACCAATTTTATTAACTTTTGCTTAACCATCAGTTCTAACATCTAAAATATAGTAGTTACAATTTGTGATAATTAATTACATAGCCCTACTTATATTGGTGAAAAAAATTAACAATGACGAGCTTTATTTCAAAGTGCTTCTTTGAAATGTAAGTAGTGTGATATAACTATAAGAACATAATAAGTACCAAGGCTGTGCTCAGATATTTTTGTGCCTGTGGAAAGTGAGGGGGAGATGTTCTGGAAAATGTTATTTTGCAACCTATTGAAGAGTTTTTTCACATAGTAACAAAAATTGGTCATGTAATAATTTGAAATTGAGCCCTAGATTTGATGTATGTTTTGAGTTGTTTTACCTCTGAGCGACATTTTATGCACAAAATGGGCTAAATGGCCAGGTCATCAGAGAAGCTTGGAAGAAGAGTTTGGAGAAGTCTCAGAGAAGGTTGGAGGGAGGGGGACCAATGGGACAGCTGTTAGGAAACAAATGGTAGCCTCCTGTCAAGGCCATCCACCAAGTTCTTTAACTTGCACAGGTATGTCTCTCCCACAGCTATGGTTTAATATCCTATCCGACAAATAGTGGCCTTTCCAAGCCCATCAGTGTCCCCTACTGACTGTGGGCAGGGTGGGGAGTTTTGTGGAGATAAATCTCAACACTGGCCCAGCTGGGACTCAAACCTGGGAATTGCAGATTATGAGTCTGGTGCACTACCAACTAAGTCACTCCTGCCTATTTGATTTGTGTCCAGAATATATGACCCACTCACCTTTACCATGGCATGGCCCTGATAATGGAGAACAGCATGCAATTAGCAAATAATTATGAACAGTATTGACCAAGTACTATTTCCTATAAAGAATGAAGTTCAATCCATTAGCATTTTGCTTTCATAGTGTTGTTTATAATAAAATTGGGCTAATTAATTTCATTTCTAATGATATGTCTAATATGATCTAAGATGATATGTCTTTCATGTCTAATGATGATCCATACATCTGCACCACACATTCTCACCAAAGAAGAAATGAACAATCTTGTTCACGATCTGGAGCTGTCCAAGGTCAAAGCAGAGTTACTTGGACCAAGACTTAAATAATGGAATCTTCTCAAGGAAAATGTCCAAGTGACTTCATTTTGAACTCATCATAAGCAGTTTGCACCTTATTGCACCTTACTTCAGAAAGGAAGATGACCTTGTGTTCTGCTTCGATGTAGATGGCCTTATGAACGACCCTCAAGAATGGCGACTATTTATAGACTCCTCGAAATTGAGTCTCAAGGCAGTGTTGCTGCATAATGGAAATAGACTTCCATCCATTCCAGTTGGACATGCTGTCTACATGAAAGAAACCTACAACAACCTAAAACAGCTGTTGAACTGTCTTCAATACTGAATGGCATATGAAGGGGGAGGAGTGGTTAGAACCAGTTAGAATTATTTTAAATCTTTTTGTGTTTAGCACTGATGTTGGGTTGTTTTACCTCTGAGCAGCACTTTTTTGCACACCATGGGCTAAATGGCCAGGTCACATGGACCCCAAAGGCTCAGAGAAGGTTGGGAGAGGGGACCCACTAGAACAGCTATTAGGAGACAGATGGTAGCCTCCTGTCAAGGATATCCAGTGTGTTCTTTAACGTGCACAGGGTATGGCTCTCCCGCACATGGGGCCACGGCTTAACATCCCATCCAACAGACGGCAGCCTTTCCAAGTCCATCGGTGTCCCCTACTGACCGTGGGCAGGGCGGGGAATTTTGCGGAGATAAATCTCAACGCTGACCCAGCTGGGACTCGAACCTGGAAACTACAGAATACGAGCCTGGAGCGCTACCGACTGAGCCCCTTAGCAATGATGTAATATGTGTTTTGTTGTGAGAGTGGAAGAAAATGGCAAAAGTTTAGAATGTGGGGAAATTAAATGGTAAAAATGAAAAAGTTTTTATGGGGTGTTTAGGGTTTTAGGAGAATAGTTTTTGTAGAAACATGTACAGTGAGTTTTCAGAGGATTCAAATGTAGTAGGAGGGGTGGAGTAACTTTGGGAGAAAGAATGTTGGAAGCTTTTGCATGTGGCACTGAACACGGCAGTAGTAATGAACACGTGTATTTCATTATAGTAGTTCGAGATGAATTAAGTGATTACACTGGTATGCAAGATTTTTATGACATGAACAATTGTAGCTGCCTTTAACTATTTTTCAGGTGCTGATTTCAGATCTGGTTTTAAAAAATGGCTAGTACATCATGTTTTAGTTATTGGTCATTTTGACTCCTATTAAGATCTCCTTATACCAATATTTCCAGAAAACTGGGAGGATACTAGATATTTTACTGTTTGTGGCTGGCAACATTGATTGTCAAGTGGGAGAAAACATGTAACAGTAACCTAATTATAGACTGTCATTCTTGTTGTTTTTATTGTATGAGGAACACATACTGTATGTTGAAGAGTGAATTTTGGCGTTTGAACGGCACAAAGGCAACGTCGTGGATGGGTTAAAGTGCCAGATAAGTTTTGTTATGTAAGTGGAAATTATATTTTAAAATCCCAAGGTCGTTCTTTGACAAAGATTGTGAAGAAAGCCTATAACTTGTATTTTGGATGTCATGTTGGAGATCAGGACAAAACATGGGCTCCACATGTGTGCTGCATTTCGTGCTTTGTTGGCCTGAGTGAATGGCCAAAAAATCCATGATGCCCTTTGCAGTTCCAATGGTTTGGTGTAAGCCAACTAGTCACTTGCACGATTGCTATTTTTGTTTACCTAAAGTGTAAGGCTTTTCAAAAAAAAAAAGCAAAATACAATATCTAAATGTGCCTTTAGCCATAAGGCCAGTTCCTCATTGAGAAGATCTTCCTATATCAACACCACCAACCAGGAGGAGATGGATTCACATTCATCAGAGAAAGACTTTGAGGCACATACGATCCTGATCTTACATACACCCATAAAAAGTTAGACGAGCCTCATCTGATTCAGCAAAATGAACTATATGATCTTGTTTGAGACCTATCCAAAAAACAAGCTGAGGTTTTAGGTTCAAGACTTCAAGAATGGAATCTTCTTGCCAAGGGTACCAGAATTTCTCTGTTCAGAAAAAGAAATTTGACTTTATCTGCTTATTA
Source organism: Ryuthela nishihirai (assembly GCA_038380435.1). Classification (NCBI taxonomy): domain Eukaryota; kingdom Metazoa; phylum Arthropoda; class Arachnida; order Araneae; family Heptathelidae; genus Ryuthela; species Ryuthela nishihirai. The sequence goes on along the minus strand of JAWZYU010000011.1, from coordinate 36,908,649 downwards.
CGATATGCGAGATGGTTTGTGTCTCTGCACAGATATTTCAGGGCTGATGGAAGAAATTGGAAAAACTCACGACTAAGGAATGGCATCTATTTATAGATGCATCAAAATTCAGCTTAAAAGCTGTCCTTTTGCATAAAGGAAACCAAAAACCTTCCATTCCAGTGACACATGATGTGGGAATGATGGAAACTTATGAAAGCATGGAAAAAAACACTCACTGCTATAAAATATGACCAGTTTAAGTGGAGAATATGTGGTGACCTAAAGGTCATATCTCTCTTGCTCGGGCTTCAAGGAGGTTTGAGAAAATTTTGCTGTTTTCTGTGTTTGTAGGACAGTAGGGCCAGAAAGGAACACTACAAAAGACTGGCCCAAAAGAGATGATTTTATTCCTGGAAAGAGTAATGTGAGATATAAGCCTCTAGTGATGTTCTGCTCCCACCACTATACATTAAACTGGGGCTTATGAAAAACTTTGTAAAGGCTATGGACAAAACTGGTAGATTTTTTCACTTGAAGGAAAAATTTCCAAAACTAAGTGATGCCAAACTCAAAGAAGGGATCTTCGTTGGTCCTCAGATCAGGAAGCTACTGAATGATACTGTCTTCGAAGAAAAACTGAATATGAAGCAGCGTGCTGCATAGAAATCCTTCATGTCTGTGATCCAGGGTTTTCTGAATCATTGAAGATCTCAAAAACTATGAAAATCTTGGCTGCCAAATGTCTTTAAAGATCCATTTCTTGCACTCGCATCTCAACTTCTTTCCCAAGAACTTGGCAGCTGTCGGTGACGAGCAAGGGGAAAGATTTCACCAGAATATCCGACCTATGGAGGAGAGATACCAAGGCAGGTGGGACCCAGCAATGATGAGTGACTACTGCTGGTTCTTGCAAAAGGAAGATACCTCAGCACATAAAAGACAAAAATGAACTTCTTTTATGTATAAAAGATCCTTACCCATGTTTTTTTATTTTGCATTTTAATATTATTTCATTTGTTACTTTATATTCATTGGTATATGATGTTTCTAATTTTTTTCACTGTAATCATGTAATTAATCTAAGTTTTAAGTTGCAATTTAATAAAATAATCATATCTATTTTCACTTCCCAGATATGTGTATTCACTAAAATTTGAAATACGTCAATTCATAATTTTAAAAAAACTGTAAGTGGTGCAGATTTTTCACAGCAATATTTGAATTAAATAAATAAATAAAATAAATACCCCCTCAAGCAGCTGCTTGCCACAGAGGTCTGACAGGAGCATGTCAGTTTATATGCCACAGTAGAAGGTCTGAGAGGATGGCAGGACCTCAGCAGAAAAAACACATACATCCATGCCTTTAAGCACCCCAAAATTAGTTTAAAACATCCTATTTGACCAATGTTATAAAAAAAAAGTTTTAATTTGTTGTCTAGTGTTATTAGTACTTATGTATAGTATAGCAATTATTAGTGTATTATAGTGATATTATTAGGAGTCTTCTAAAGTTATTAATATGATTTATTGTTAATATCTGGAAGCATTTGGCAGCTTTTTTATATAGAAATTTTGGGTATTGTAAAACTGTTGGTGTGGAAAAAATGGCAGTTTTTGATGGAGTCAGGAAGATTAATGAGTAATTTAGGGGAGAGTTCTTTGAACTATATGATGTAGGGGTATATGGTTTTTTGTTGTCTGTAATGGTATTTGGTTTCAGGGTGTTTTTTATAATTCGGATTGGTGGTGCACTGTTTCCGATTTTCATGTTTTTGGTATGTGTTGTCTCCGATAACATTATTTAGTTTCAGTTTTTTTTTTATAATTCGGATCAATGGTGCTCTATTTCCAATTTTTTTTTTGGTATGTGTTGTAGCTGATGACATTAGTTTCGAATCAGCAGTATACTGCTGATCCGAAATATAATATACATATAATGCTGATCAGTGGTGCATTATTCATGATTTTCTTGCTTTTAATATTTGTGTATGATTTGATTAATTCTGGCGATTTATTTTTGTTTGTGAAAATATATTTATGGAGTATTTTAACTATTAGGAAAAGTGGGAGAGGGAGACTGCAAGAATTTGTACTTTGTGGGAAGGCAAATGTTGTGTTGTTTTGGTTTCTGTGTTTATGGGGGGTTTTTTTTGATAAATTTTTCTTTTCTTTTTTTTCTTTTTTTCTTTTTTTTTTTGGGGGGGGGGTCTTTTTTTTTTTGTTACATTGTGTTCATTTACAACAGAAAGTAGACTTTGCATTTGATGTAAACTCTAGTTTTTTACCATGGTAATGAGAAAGGCAATCTTTTTTTCTAGAAACCCCTGTTTGGGTCTGGGGGATTGTGGGAATCATCAAAAAGACTTTCGTTTGCTGCATGAAAAAAAATGGAGGCTGAGGACAGTGATGTAACTATTGCTGTAAATTTAAACCTTGCTTTGAGACTAAGGTGGAAATCACTAGTATAAAATTCCCTTGTAATGATTTTAATTATTCGTCATACTGTAATATTTATTATGCAGTCATTCTCTTTTACTCTTACACATCTTTTTGAAACAGATATTTATATTGTTATTGTATTAAATCTCACTGACCTTTGGATTTTGTACATTTGATATTAATTAGCCAAATGAGATCTGTGCACAAGCTATTTATGAAAATCAGTTTAGAAATGCTCTTATGCCATGAAATTTTAAAGTAACATATTAATTTTAATAACACTTTTTACAGTGGTACACTGAAAAAATAGGTACATATTTCATAATTACTTCCAAAATCTTTTGTTTTTAAAAATAGCAGTTTTTTGTTAATTATCTGGAGATTTTAGAAACATTAAGGAAAAATTTGTTGATAATAGTTCAAATCAAACAATTGCTTCAATACAGAGTAAAATTAACAAAGAAATCGGCAATACCACATAACACTTCTATAATATGGCAATGAGATGGTTTTATTGAATTATTTATATTGTAGTTTAATAAAATATGCATCAAATGAAAAAAAGGAAAATACTATTTTTCACATTTCAATTATGTATTTTTAAAAGACATATGTAAGAAAATCTTTTAAAGACAATATTTTTAAAATCAAAGTTTCATGTGTTGTACAAAAATGTCTATAGACATCTTTGAACCTGGAAGGGTTAAAAAATGAAGTGAAATATTAGTTTTACTATCCTGTGAAGAGCTGAATGTCAGATCCCCCTTATTACAGAGTAAATATACTGGTTATGAATTTACTTTAAGCAAAACAGAAATCAAGCTCACTCATTATTTAAACAAAGAAGCATGAAGAATTAAATTTTTGGTCATATTCAATAGATATTTTATCTAACACCACAAATATTAATGGAATTTTTTTTATGAAACCCTGCTTTGATCCCTATCCCTTTACTTGAGGGCCAAAAAATGTGAATATTATGAAACATTGGATACAACTCCAGTTTTAAAGCTACAAACGAAAAATAATCACACAATACAAAATAAAAAATCCTTTTTCTCTGTAATGGGTTGTTTTACCTCTGGGCAGCACTCTTTTGCACACCATGGATTAAATGACCTGTCACATGGACCCCGAAGGCTCAGAGAAGGTTGGAGGAGGGGACCCACTGGTACAGCTGTTTGGAGACAGATGGTAGCCTCCCGTCAAGGTCATCCAGCATGTTCTTTAACGCTAACGTGGTATGGCTCTCTCAAACACAGGGCCATAGCTTAACATCCCATCCGACAGAGGTGGCCTTTCCATCTTCCAAACTTATTGAAACAAAGGTGGCCTTTCCATCTTCCAAACTCTCAAACACAGGGCCATAGCTTAACATCCCATCCGACAAAGGTGGCCTTTCCATCTTCCAAACTTATTGGAAGGTGTCCCTTACTGACTGTGGGCAGGGCGGGGAATTTTGCAGAGATAAATGTCAACGTTGACCCAGCTGGCACTTGAACCTGGGAACTACAGATTACGAGCCTGGTGTGCTACCGACTGAGCCACCCCATCTGTAATGACCATAAAGCATAAACTAAGAGAAAAAAAAATATAGTAATTATATTTATTTTCCAAACCAGAGGAAGAAACTCAATTATAACAAAAAGAAAACATTAGTCATTATTAACACTATTCTCACACATTCTGAACTGGGTTTTGATCAAACAGCATATCACTCATGTTTTTTGCCTTTGGGCAAAATACCCTTACCTTTTACCTAAATAAGAGAAATGGGTGTATTCAACCCTCTAATGCTTAGCTATAGCATTGGTTCCAAGAATGCAGCATATTGTTGTAAGTAGTTGATTTTCCATACTTTGTTTTATTTGTATCTTCACCAAACTTAATCCAAGTGTTTTGCAAAATCATAGTGGGGAAGCTGTTTCTCACTTTGGATCAGCAAGTCTATATCTGTGGGATTAATCTTCTTCAATAACCTTCCATAACTAATGTGCATGTTGAAAGTGCCCATGCACATTCATGTTTGTAGCATGGGTAAAATATTTGAAACTATGGCAAAATCTTTGAAGTTATTTATCTGAAAATTTAATCAGTCATATAATAATAAACGTTTCCATTCTTGATCTTAAGGGGGAAAAAAATCCTTTGTTTCAATTATTACTAGCAATAGATATCTCTACCATGATTGAACCATATAAAAAAAAGTTATGTAACAAGATATGTTAGATTATTCTAACACTAAAAGATCTGTATGCAGATCAACAGAGCTATTAACACCAGCTAGGTGGTGATGTATTTAGTAGTGCAAAATGGTAGACAGAAGGGGAAAGTCGCTCATTGCATATGCGTTTCCTGTTGACATTAAGGAGTTGTGGGGTGAGAATGAACCAACATTCTCAGTAAACGGCCAAGGGTGCTTTAATCAAGTAACGTTTTTTGAAATGTGAAAATACAATTATATAAAAATACAATAATACTACAAGCCAAACAATTTTTTATTTATTTTTTCTATGGAAACTATTTCACTTTCACTCCAACCACCTTTTATTTCCTTTTCAATACTAAACTTTTAAGATATTTAAATACGCAGTGTTTTTCCCATTTTAGAGTAATTCTTTGGACCAAACGGATTTTTACCGATTCAATACTTTGTTTCAATAAGTTTCAAGTTACCTGATTCTTCCGTCAAAAGCACTTGTTAGAAAGTTAAAGGGAACTGTAGGAAACATACGTCGTCTTCCATAAATATATACCAAACTGTGAAAACCATTTACCGACATAAAAAAATCATTATCTTATTACTTAATATCCTATATTTAATTCTATATTAATAATGCGTTTGTGGCATTATTTATTTAGAATACCATCAAGAATGTAATGCTGAGGTTTATAAGAATGAGCACAAATAAGACCCTAGGAAGCCATGATTATTTCCATTGCCACAATTGCGCACATGGAGGAAAGAAGGAAGAGGAGGCCACGCCCTAACTAGTTAAAGTTGATGCTAAAGCGACTGCCCGGCAGCCATGTTCTTCTATTCAAAACATTAGCTGTACTGACAGAATGATATCTGTTCTGTAAAACTGGAAGATTTGATAATTTTATATTATAGCTGCCTGTTTAGCATTCAGTTGCATGAATCGCTCTTCAAAGCAGATACCGGATATTATATTTCACTACTAATTTTATTAAATTAATCAATATAAAGTAAGTTATATAACGTGGAAACATTCTCTTTTATTTCTGAAGTTATGAAATCTGAATATTAATTTCGTTTAGAAACCTTTCTTAATTTAAACAGATTTCTTCATTTTTTCAGGTTTATTGCACTAATGAATCAAGTGATTATATATGAACATCATTTTATGATATTAATATTCTTTTTCACTTTAAAATTAAGGATATGCTTGATTTCTGAAAATGAAAATAATTTTGTTTGAAAACTGATATTTTGTTCAGGGTCTTGATTAAGGCAGATATATTTGCTTTAAACAGGAAATTATAATAATGCATTCAAGATATTTTCATTTCACACCGGAGTTTCAGATTGCATTCTTATAAAAATTCAGACGATTTTGAATTTTTTTTTTTACGATTGATTACCACATTTTTTCCACACAATGGAATAAATGGCTATGTCACAAGGACCCCAAAGGCTCAGAGAAGATTGGCTAAGGTGCCCCACTGGGTTAGGCCATAAGGTCAACTGTTATAGGAAACAGATGGAAACTTTTCATCAAGGTTATCCATAATTTTGTTTAGCACGCACAGGATGTGGCTATTTTCTCACACAGGCCCATGGTTTAATGTCTCATCTGATGGATGGCAGTCCTTTAAGTACATTGAGGAAATTTTACTGATAAAATTAAATGAGCTCAAATTTCCTTATATTAAATTACCAAAAAAAAAAATCTTAAAAGAAAATTAGCTTCAATCTTCCAGTTTTTTCCCCAATTATTATTAATAAAAATCTAATTGTAGCTTATTTTAAAAAAAAGCACTAATCAGTTTCCTCTCGTTCCGCAAGTAATTCGTATATAGATTTAATTTCATTTATTTTTACCACAAAATTAGTATTGTGTGTTTTATCTTATGATAAAGAATATCTCTTGGGAAGAATTATATTTAATTCCTTTGCATATTTTTAAAATTTTATTTCAAATTTTAGTAAAATTTGAAAAAAAAAATGCGCACATTGAAAATTTTGCTTTTTTTTTACCTTTACATTGTTGAATTATCCATATATGTTTTATGTGGTTGGTCATCTCAGGTAAGTATAAAATGTAAAGAAAAATTCATTCATTGTGAAAAAAAACACTTCTGTGGTATGAGTTCCAATTATCCTAGCACTCAGATTTATATCTGCTAACCCCAAACCTGACCCTTGCCAGAAAGGTGATACCAATGGCCTTGGAGAGGCTGCCATCCATCAGATGGGACATTGAAACATGGCCCAATGTACAGGAGAACCATAAACTATGCACATTAAAGAACACACTGAATAGCCTTGGCAAGAGGATGCTATCTGTCTCCTAACAACTATCCAGTGGGTTCCCTTCCCCCAACCGTCTCTGAGTCATTAGGGTCGTTGTGACCTGACCATTTAGCCCACTGTATGCAAATAGGTGCTTCTCAGAGGTAAAACACCACAATACCTCTCCTGCATATGGGATCATGGCTCAATATCACATATGATGGATTGTAGCCTTTTTAAAGATATAAGAGTTCCCTCTCTCATTGAGGGTCGGGTGAGGTTTTAGCATTCATAAATTCCAACGTTAGCGCAGTTGGAACATATAAATTAAAATTTTGCAATATGAAAATTGTTTTAAACAATGAGTATTATAGTTGCTTAATATGTTTCTTCAGTTTATTTCCCCTCTAATAGGAGGAAGGCTTGGAGGAAAGCACATTTTATTGCATGAAAGCAGATACGTTTTATATCTTGTCCCCACGAAAAATTAAATTATAAAAAATTTCCTAAAAATCTATAATTGCTATTGTTATAATTTCTAGATTATTGTTTTCAATCTCGTTAAATGCGTTTATTTCATTTAGTTATTTTTGTAGAATAAGAAAAAAAATTTTGCTAACATAGGGAACAGTTAGAATGTTGCATTTGTGATTTGTTATTTCAATTCTGCTATTATATATTAAATAAAAAATAAATAAATACCCCCTCAAGCAGCTGCTTGCCACAGAGGTCTGACAGGAGCCTGTCAGTTTATATGCCACAGTAGGAGATCTGAGAGGATGGCAGGACAAATTGCAAAAAAACATGGCAAAAAAAAAAATAATAAAATGGGGAGGGCGAGAGACTGGATTCCGTTGTAATATAACATTTCCCCCTCTGTTTTGTCTTTAAAAATTCTTGAAAATTTCATGAAATATGCACAAGTTTACAATTTTTTTAGCTCCTTTACACTTAGTAGCATTGTCAGGGGGGCATAGGCCTTTACCCCCCCCCCCCTAGATCCAGCCCCTATATTTGCTTTGTATAAATCATTAATGTTTAAAGCGGAAACTATTTTAGAGACACATATCAATAAAATTTCAAAAATTATGTAATAATTTCTTTTATTATTATTCCATTCATTCAAATTTATCTATTTGTATGAAACGTTCATCCTCTCAGATCTCCTACTGTGGCATATAAACTGACAGGCTCCTGTCAGACCTCTGTGGCAATCAGCTGCTTGAGGGGGTATTTATTTTTTTTATTTATGAAACGTTTGTGGTAATCAAAGTAATAGTTATGTAACAGAAAAGGTATAAAATACTCTGCTATAGCTATTCGATACAGGAGTATTCATTGCGGAAAAAAATATATGTATTAAATCGAAATAATGTAAATGCACTTTTCTTAGAAATTGAATTAATAGTAGAAGTACTGAATATCATACTAGAAGCAGGCAAAAGTGTCGCAGATTTTATTTTCCACAGACACGGCATGGAAATATATGCATTTATGAAACTTTTTGACAAATTTTCAAATACAGCGCCACAAGTTATCAATGTATACGATAGATCACAGACGACGACTATAGTTCGCGCAAGTGCACTAGTCAGATCCAGGAGAACTTCAGCTAAATTATCTATCGTGATCAGAAGCATCTAATCATGTAAGTTCTCGGTGAGCAGCACTGAGCTAGCTTGTTCTTGTTGCCATTCACACGAACTTTTGATTGGAGCAAACTTGTCTTTGCCATACTTGGCATGCTGGACTCTTTGCATCATCACAGCTCTTAAGGACCCCATCCACTTATCAGAATGCATACCAAGTACGGCAAAGACAAGTTTACTCCAATTCGAACGTTGCGTGAATGGTAACAAGAACAAGTCCGCTCAGTGCTGCTCGCTGCAAACTTCCATGATTAGAGGTTGTGATCACCATAATTTACCTGCAGTGCTCCTGGATCTGACTAGTGCGCTTGCGCGAACTATAGTCGTCGTCTGTGATATATCGTGTACATCGATAGCTCGTGGCGCGTATTTGAAAATTTGTCAAAAAGTTTCTTAAGTGCATATATTTCCATGCCGTGTCTGTGGAAAAAAAAATCTGCGACAATGATTACAAAAATCGAGAAAAGAAGAACATGTAGCGTGAAATTCTTGATATGTACCACGAAGTCAAACCCAAACCGACAAGATTTTTTAGTGAAAAAATAAAATTCGTTCCTGACTATGTTGACAAAAAGATAAAGAACAAAAGAGTGTGACTGATACAAGGCGAACTGCTACTGGAACAGATGATATTTTACTCCAACATTGTGATATTACGATATACGTTGTAGTACAGTTCGCGGTATAACGCCGCCATTTTGTTTCTGACGCAACGTATTGTTATGTTATACTTTTGCGTAACTGACGGCCCCTAACGGTTACCGATGAAAACGGAAAAAGTTTTCACACTTAATAAAAAAAGTCTAATTTACATCTATAAAGAAAATTATTACTAAATATACAACATAATAAATACACTTCACAGAAATAGAATATAATCAAGATTATTCCACTGTTGTACAGATAATGGCTTAAAACTTGCATTACCAGCCACAGTACAACGAAAATACACGAAAAAGAATTTAATGATGAATGCTTATTTACGAACATAAAATTTTGCTTAGCATATAAAAGAAATCAGCCAAATTAACTTTATCTAGGGTATATAGTAATAACTACGCATATCGCTCAATAGCACACTTTCGTTACACACTATTAAAAAAAACGTAAAAGTATATAATCTCATCAGTGACAATAATTTCAACTAGATCATAACGCTAAACAACAGATTTGCGTTCCACATGAAAAAACCAAAGCCCAAATATATATATATCTTCTACGAGACAACAATTTTAATCTACACATATCGTTTAGCAAATAATTTTCGCTCTCCCCCCCAAAAAAAAATACACATCGGAAGCTACTATTTGAGCCAGAATTTCTACCAAAACAACAAATTTGGGTTCCACACTTTACAAAAGCTCCCACTCCCCAAAGTAAACATTCTTCTCGAAGACAACAATTTCGACTATAGCATATCACTAAACAACATACTTTCGTTTCTTACTTAGAAAAAACCCTCCCCCAAAAAAAATATGAACTCAAAGGATAAATACACATAAAACGTTTACTTGTAAAAGACTAAATATCCAGAAATTTTGGTTCTTAGGAGGTATACGTAGGTACTCTGCATTGCTAAAAACATTTTTAATTTGCAATATTCTAAAATTCAAGGGATCCCCACCCCCACATGATACTTAATAAAAAAACAACTGTATTCATTTCAGGTCATACCTAGTCTCAGCAGCAGACGATATTTTCCATTCAATACATTACATTCCAATTTCTTACATTACATTTATTCCATAGCGCCGTGTTTTTCCGTGAACTGCATCGTGGCCCTTTGTAACATGTTTCTTCTCATTTGCAAATATTTGCGATAGTTGTGTGAATCATCAAATCGCAGTTCATTAAATAAATTCATATGTGAATTCTTTCTCTTGTAGCCATTTCCGACCCCAAAATCTGTGTTTAGCCTTCTTTTTTTTATACAATAAACAAATAAAAAAATAAACAAATACCCCCTCAAGCTGCTGCTTGCCACAGAGGTCTGACAGGAGCCTGTCAGTTTATACGCCATAGTAGAAGATCTGAGAGGATGGCAGGCCCTCAGCAGAAAAATGACACAAAGAGTCATGCCTTACCCGGGGCTTGAACCCAGGTCCCTTAGATCAGTAGCCAAGCATGCTAACCACTCAGCCACGGGACGGCTAAAATTAAATAATAAATAAATACCCCCTCAAGCAGCTGCTTGCCACAGAGGTCTGACAGGAGCCTATCAGTTTATATGCCATAGTAGAAGGTCTGAGAGGATGGCAGGCCCTCAGCTGAAAAACGACAAGACAAAATAATTCTTAAACATGCAATTCTATTCTTATTAGAAAAAGGAGCCATTTTATATTAATGAACTAATTGCCCACCAGATGGCAGCAATTTCTCCGTGCAAGAAAATTGACAAATAGATGGCCGATTCGTTGAAAACTTTCGTCGAAGTACTGTAGATGCCTGATGTGAAGAGCAGGCAAGGATGCATGGCACGTTTCAGCATACATGCATTTTGACAAGTTGATGGGGCTCTTTAGGGAGTCTTCTCTCATGCTTAACATGGAGGTAGGAAGAAAAGAGGAGGGGCCCTAAGCTCTTGAAGATGATGCTACGGCGACTGCCCGGCAGCCATGTTGTTCTATTCAAACATTGATCAGTAGTGTTGGAATACAATGTGTCTTGCGCTATAAAAAATTTATTTTATACGATATTTGCGTTATGTTAATTTATTCAGCGTTTTGGATGCACGAATCGCCCTTCAAAAAAGATACCAGGAATTGCCTTTCATCGGTCAGTTTGTCATTTTTATAAAGTTTAATTAATTATACAATGATACAAGTATCTTAACGTTCTAATTACACCTCTATGAAATCAGTTTTATTTCGAGTTACAAACCTCGATTCTTCAACAGATTTTTTTTCATTTTCTTAGGATTGTACTCAGTGATAAATGTCAAGATGTACTTCTTATATTGATTGATTGATTGATTGATTTTACGTTATGCTTATTTGAGAATTCCTTCTGCAGGCTTTCTCAGTTAAAAAATTTTGTTGGCTGTAATTGAATATTAGTGTGTATTCTATTTAATGGATGATGAATTTACATACTTTTAAATAGAGGTGATTAAAATATCAGGGAGTTTATTTTTTTATATTTTATTTTAGGTGGAAGTATTAGATATTATTATTTTGTTTAAATGTTTTAGTGTTTAAATTCCTCTCTCTTCATGATTTAATAAGTTCAGTGTAAAAAGGGAAAAGTAAATTACAATAAAGTATTTTCATAAGATGAGAAATATAATCTTTCTATTTTTTTTAAATTTGGATATCACTTAAGGGTTTTGTTAAATTCCCCCTTTTTTTTCGGGGTGGGGGTGACATAGTCGGTATCGCACCAGGCTCGTAATCTGTAGTCCCCAGGTTCGAGTCCCAGCTGGGTTAGCGTTGAGATTTATCTCCGCAAAATTCCCCGCCCTGCCCGCGGTCACTAGTGGACACCGATGAGCTTAGAAAGGCCGCCGTCTGTCGGATGGGACGTTAAGCCGTGGCCCCGTGTGTGGGAGAGCCATACCCTGTGCACGTTAAAGAAAAACGCAGTATGGCCTTGACGGGAGGCTACTATCTGTCTCCCAACAGCTGTTCCAGTGGGTCCCCTCCCCCAACCTTCTCTGAGCCTTCGGGGTCCATGTGACCTGCCCATTTAGCCCATGGTGTGCAAAAAAGTGCCGCTCTAAGGTAAAACAACCCAACCTAAGCCCCCTTTTTTTCTTGGATTGGAGTCTTACCTTTTTGAATTTCTTTTCAGATTAACTTAATGTGTCTGGTGTAAATTGTCATAGGTGAGTGATAGCAATCATTAGTTAGGGTGAAAATTTTTCAAATTGTTTAAATAATTTTAGTTAAAAGAGGAGAGGAGAGTGTAATGCTTTTCTCCTTTTCGTTAATTCTTGTGATAGGGTTCAAATTTTCCCTTTTAAGGGGAATACTGAATTTATTTAATTCTCTATGGATTTTAAATAGAGCGAGTGTATTACTTGTAATTATTTCATTTTTACTTTGGTTGAGGGGTAGATTAGGCATACATAAAGGGAGATATGAGACTGAGGAGTCAGGCACTGAGATGTTGGGTTCGAGCCACTGTCTGGAACGTTGCCCTTTTTTTTTTAAAATGGATATTATATTCCCTTCACCCTGTGGATATATATATATATATTTTTTTTAATTTTTTATTATTTTTGCTTAGTATAATTTTTAGTTGCTTTTTTTTATATATTTTTTTAGATATTATTTCGAATTTTTCCTTTGTGGCTGAGAAAGGATGTATTTCAATCCTTATGGTATTTTTTTTTGAAAGATTGTAAAAATTGTGCATTTTGTATTGATTGTTAACTCTGGTTGAGGGAGGAGATGAGCATGAGATGGGGGAGAGATGTTAAGCTAAGAGTACAGACACAGAGCTGGTGGGTTCGAGCCACCATCTGGGGAGTTTTTTTTTTTTTTTGGATTGTTAGCTAGTTATTTTTTTGTATATATATTTTTTTAGTTCTTTTTTTACTTCTTATATTAGCAACAGCAATATATTTATAAATAAGCACAAATTCAGGGGTGTAGCTAGCTCAAAAAATCGGGAGTGTCATCACACAAGGGATTTTTTTTTCCTTTTACGAGTTTAGAGGTGTGTTACAAATTTTACATATTTATTTCAAACTTAATTCTATGATTTACTCTTCGGTACTGTTTTATTTAAATAAATTTCTTGAAAAGATGCTTTATTTTTTGCACTGTAAACTAAAATGCACTGTCAACTTATGGCCAATACATAGAAATTATCTTTTATTTCAGCTTTCCATTAAATATAGAGACGAGAAACATTATAGATAACAGTTTCGCTGATGTTTCTGTTTGATTAGTTTCATGAATTTTTGCTATATTACAAAACAAAGAATTTTGATGATGACACACTTTGTCTGTAGATGTTAAGTTCCTCATCTATCAAAAAATATCTTGGATAGATGTGATTGTACCTTTATCCATTATCTGAAATATTAGAAAATTTTAAACAAAGTCAGTACAAAATTTGAAAAATATCTAATCAATACTTAAGGTTACTTATGTGGTATAGATGAAACCCTCAGATCTTGGGGCTTCATATCAAAACAACACACATATTGCTACAATCAGAACAGTGAATATGAATAGTAAAACTGAAAATTAAGGTTTTTAATAATGATGTAATACAAACTACTAACTTCCAGCAGTTAAAATATAAAAAGTTATAACTAAATGTTATAAATCATAATTTTAAGCTAATTTGCATCACTTTCTGCACTTTGTTGTCAGAAAAGGAAACAGTTAACCGAAAAATTCCCCAAATAAAACAGTAGAATTAACTAATCAATAAATAGTAAATCCAGAGCTACCTATTGATTTTGAAGTCAAAATGAAAATTCAGTACACTCATAATTGTCATAATAGTGGGTGTCATAACTTATTAACATTTTTTTTTGGAGTTGAATCATTACTATTATGAAAAATCACTGGAAAGCATTTTAATATAGGTGTGTTATACATGATTTCTCCACCTAAGTTTAAAGTGTTTTTAAAATCTACCATTTTGGCTCCTACACTATTTGCTTTATTTAGTTTTGTTAAGCAAATTTTATTTTATTTTTGTGGAATGAGAATTTTTTTAACGTAAAACAGCTATTTTCTGAATCTTACAAATGTGATTTTTTGCAGTTTAAATGCTGCTATTGCATATAATGTTTAGTGCTTTATCCATAAAAAGGTTTTCTGCTATTATCAGTGCAGTATAAATAAACTTTCAAAACCTGGTAATATTTTGTTATTGTCGTATTCAAGGAAATACATAAATAGTTCTGCTATACAGTAATTCTGTATCACGTGAAAATTAGGCTTGATTGCAGGGGCAGACGGTTTGTTTTGGAAGAAACAACATGGCTACCGCCCTGCTGCGTCAGCATCATGACCTTCGACAGAGAAAGCTCGTTAAGGCGTCTCCTCTCATTCATTCCTCCGTGATGCTCACCTCCTTGATTGAGCATGGTAGTTTGTTAGTTATGGTAGAGTTTGTGGCTTCCTTCTTGTCGAAAGAGAAAAATTACAATTATATTTCATATTTGAACCCAATTTAATTTCCCTTTGAACCTTAAATTATATTTTATTTCTTTTGAATATTTTGTGCCAATATTCTAATAAACTTTACACTTTTCTAAGTTTCTCATCGTAGATAACATTGCCGTCAGTTCCAAAACCTAAGGGCCAACAAAGTTTCACTTCAGAACTCCATGACGAAGCTTCTTGAGGACACTTCTAATTTGATCACTGGAATTTGATCTAGAACACAGATCTAGAACAACTAATGGCACTCCAAAACAACGTGTGGACAGTCTGCCACCAAACGGCAAAAACCACAAATGTGTGAGATCTAAAGGAATTTTCTTAAACGTAGTCTTGTTTCCAATGCTCAGGTTCCTACTTTGCACAAAAGGTTACCTGGGGTATAATCAAATTAGTGACAACTCGTCCCAAATTATGCTTTATTATCTCTCTCTATCATCCAATTCAAATTCTAACTTTACATGCTACAAATTGCTCAAATTCTATACTTTTCATCATATCAAATCTTAAACAGTATCTTACAAATCTCTCAAATATCTGACTATACCTCCCGTGGCCCAGTGGTTAGCATGCTAGGCTACTGATATAAGGAACCTGGGTTCAATTCCCTGGGTAAGGACATGGATGTTGTGTAGTTTTTTTGCTGAGGTCTGCCATCTTCACATAGCACAAGATCGCAACATAGAGATCAATACCTTCTACGTATTCTTCTTCTTCAGGCGGAACTAGTGGATCTTGTCTCATATATATATATACCTTCTACTATGGTGTATTAAACTGACAAGCTCCTGTCAGACCTCTGCAGCAAGTAGCTGCTTGAAGAGGTATTTTATTTTTTATACTGAATAACCAGTATAAACTAATATTTAAACTTCGAAAAACTACTTTTATTTCAGCAAATAGTTAAATCCAGGTTATTCTTTGTTTTAACCTTTGAAAACATTTAATGAGTGGCATTGATTTTGTTAAATATTTGAATTAAATATTTGTCTTTTTTCATGCATGGATACGAGTATAACAAATTACTGCATCATATGGATTTTTAACTCGTTTGGAAAAAACGGACCTAATGGCCTCCTTTATCTTTTTTCTGTCTATCTAACGAAAAAAACCTTTTTTTGCTTTTATAGATAAATTAAAAATATCTCAATAGCTTTAACAGAAAAAAAGGTTAGAAAATGGCAAAACGTTAAAAGAATATTGCAACAGACATATTTATGCTGGAAATTTGATAGCAGGGTGTGATGTTCAAGAATATTATATTGTCAACAATGATTTTATCAGGAATGTATGCAGGATTTAGTTTTTTTTCGGGGGAGAGGAGCGCGGAAAACTCTTGAGTAGGATTTTTTAATTACTAAAATACTCCAAATGACTTAAAAGGTTAAATTTGTATTCTATATGGAATAAAATTTTATATTTAATTTTCAAATCTATTCTGTGCTTTGGGCATATAACATGGGCCTAAAATTTTGTAAACACTGTTTTTACCTCGTTTTCAAAAACCCTTGTGACTCAGTACCAGGCCCGGATCTAGAAAAGAAAATCGAGAAGGGGGGGGGGGGGGAAGAAACACATATTGAGCAGGAAAAATATAAAAGATGTTGGGGGGGGGGGTAAAAACACTGCATTTCCAATGAATTAAAACATTTCTCCCTCCGTTTTGCAGGTCTTTAAAAAGTTTCTTGAAAAATGCACGAATATAAAAAAGTTTAATAATTTTTTCCTCTATTACCATTATTAGCATTGTGAAGGTGGGGGGGGAGGTCCCTTACCTCCCTTTTGTATATCAGGCCCTTTTCTTAACCACAAGACTGTGAGACTACCTCTTGTGCCCACTACCTCGTGAGAAACTGTATATTTTTATTTTTTTTATTTACAACATCGATGATTCATTACATTCCATTCGGTGATCAAGCACCTCCTACCCAATAAGGAACTGTATTACGTTCCAGAAGATAAATTTTGTTTCAGAAAGGGGCCTACCCATTGTTTCTTTATTTTTGTCCTCTTATTTCGTCTCTGCATCCACCACTACAGGATCACTCACTTTAGACATCAGTACAAGAATGCAGCACATTTATTTACAATTTACTTAAATGGGGCAGCACTAGGACATCGAAGACAAATCGAATTGCAGAAAACGTTTAATTGCTTCAGTGTGCGGGGGGGGGATTTGTAAGCAATTGGTTTGCAACACTCGTAATGTGACAACTGCATCGTGATTGCTTTCGAAATGTAGTCGCATTGCTGTTGCAAATTGCGGCGGTGTGTGCCCTCCGTTATTAGGACTACTTATTAAACAAACTAAATGATGATTCCATTCCGAATTTTTAAAAAAATATCATATAAAAAAAATCAGTCTTGTTACGATGACTGATTCTACTCTGACCAAAAGATTATTATCTCAGGAAACAACGAAATGATTGTTGGAATAAGAAACCTATTGCTCTAAAAGCTACGAAAATGTACCAAATAAAAAAAGTAGCATTTTCTCAGGTAGTATATAATTTAAATATGTTGGCTTATACTGTACTGATTCAGAGGAATAAAACTTATGCCAGTGCGTCATAGTCTACGCATTAGAATATTACAGCCGCAGTTTCAAATTGCTATTAAAAACTAAAAAAAAGAGGGGATAATTTCTGTGTTGCAAACGAGATTAAGATGAAAGCTAAAACAGTGGAATAAACAAAAATTGATGCAGCAGAATAAAAATTTCAGAATTTATCAGAATAAGAAAAAAAAAACAGACTTTTCTTTGGATAACTCCCAGAAAAATTTCTTAGTAAATTGATAACTGTATTTACCCCAGGTCAAATTAAACGTTTTTTGGAAAGGACAAAATTTAAACCACTACTCATAGCTATACATATACATATATAATATTTTTATTACTTTCATTATAATTATTAACCCAGTTGGTAAAAAGATAAGTTGAAATAAAGATGTGGTGTTTTAATTCGATTCAATTTAAAGTTCAAGATCAGAAAAATTGAAACTTAATGGGACTTTTGTCCTGGAGACCAAAATGTTAAGACATGTTTTGTCGATTCTAGTTCTTGGCTCATGTTCTGTGTTGATTCTCTTCTGTTCGCCATTGTTTTTGTGGTTTTGTGGATGAGAAATTTCTTCACTTTTGGAGTTTTTCAGTTGATGTGTTTGGAACTTGTGACTGTCCTGTTGCTTTTTAGTGAGCATCTACTTCAATCTTTTGTGCCTTTCTTCATCATCTAGAAGATGGGTAAGTCAAGAAAGAAAAAAGCAAATAAAGAATTAAACAAAGAAAAAAGCAAATAAAGAATTAAACAAAGAAAATAAAGCTTCACCAATAAAAAACTCAAAACGTTTGAACTTAACTAAGTCTCGTCATACAACAATGTTAAACTCTATCCAATTAAATAAAAATAATTCTAAATCTGAAAATGCTAAAACACATAAACTAACTCGATCAAAGTCATTTAATGACCTTTCGGATATCTCAGATTACTCAGATATTTTTGATGTCAGAAGTTTCTTCTAATAAACCGACTGACTCTCAAACGTCAATTGATAAAATTACTGGCTCTAGACAATCTTTAAGCTCATCAAAAGGCTCTTCAATTTTCTGTTATTTCAAGGAAATCTTCTGGGAAAAAATTGAAAACTTCTATTGCATCTAATGTCAATAATCAAAAGGCAAACAAAGAACTTAGCAAAATCTACACGAGTTTAAACGCTAACATACCATTATCATCGTTGGATTGTGGAAAGGTAACCGATTTTTTTTACAAAATCTTCAACAAAGAAATTTCGGGAAATTACACTAGAATTGGCAAGATTATAATATTTCCTGATAATACTGATGACTTTGAAACTCTTAACATTAAAAAAAATTTAAACATCGATGATTCTTATTATATCCCTGACAAGGATGGGTATTATTAACGGAGTCAGCCTTACCTCACCCAACAATATATTGCAATCAACTCGAAAATATGAGGTATATAAGGTCAGAAAAATGATTCATTTTGAGCCTAATGTAAATCATACCCAAGTTACTAGAATAGACACCAAAAGTGTAGTTCTACATTTTTCAACATTAATTCTACTGGGTGCTGTCAAAATTGGATTCATCAACTTTAAAGTAAAAAATTATAACTTTTCGCCTAGTCTGTGTGGAAACTGCTATCGTTACCGACCTACAATCAATGCCGCAGCATAACATGCTGCAAAAGGTGTGGTGGCCCACACAATTATAAAATATGCACATGAAGATTCATTTGCTGTCCTAATTGTAGGGGACCCTATCCCGCAATGTACTTTGCTTGTCCTGCAAAGAAGTTGGGTTGCAAAGCGAAAGTCATTCAGGGCACAAAGCATATTTCTTGGCTGCAGCTCTTAGTTTGGGAAATAATGAGAATTATGATTTAAAATCTGATCCACAACTGCAAAAAAATACCCAATTAAAGGAAACCTCTACAGCAAGCTACAGACATCAAGCTACTTCTCCCTTTTGCTCAGGAGACTTTCCTTCCACTTCAACAATTGACAACTCGTCTTTTTTGCCAACTCTTCCAAGTGTGGATCCTTCAAATGAAAATGATCACACTTATGCACAAAAACTAAAAAACAACAACCCACCAATTCTTCTTATGACATGCACCCTCTTTCTCCTAATACCATCGCTGAAGAGATAAATAATGTCTCTGTCTCTAAGAAAGTGGTTATAGACCTTATCTTTCATCTTTTAAGGTTCCTCACTATTAATAAAGATGAACTTCAACTTCTAAAGAACGTTCTCCTATCCTTCGGACAACGGGGACAACGGCAACAACGAACTTAGCATCCTTCAATGGAATGTATGTGGGCTTTCTGCAAGTAGATATTTCTATTCTAATTAAATATAAAAAATATTCCATCCTTGTCTTTCAAGAGGTTAAAGTTAAAAACATCATTAATTTTTATAATTATATTCCTTATTATTCATTTTCTGCTAATGGCTCTAGTAGAGTCGCAATTTTTGTAAACAAATTTATAAAACGTAGCTTAAATTAAACTAATTTTAAACTTAAAAACTTTGAATACATTGCCATCAACATTTTTTTCAATGGTCAACCTATAAATATAATTTCTTTTTATAATCCAGGTATAAATTTTTCCTCAGATATTTATAAACAATTTACAAACTGCTTCTCCAACCCAATTATTTGGTTGGGAGATTTTAATGCTCACCACAATAGTTGGGACTCCTACAAAAATAATGCAGTTGGTAATAATTTATTAAACTTTTTACAAAAAATGATTTTATTATTTTAAACGGTAAAGCCCCAACTCACTTCACAAAAACACACCGTTTTTCTGTTACTGATTTGTCTATCTTTTCGTCAATTTTTGCAAAATATTTTAATTGGTGTATTTTTAAAAACTTAAAGGGTAGTGATCACTACCCCATCGAAATTTTCTCAACCTTTAGAAAAAAAATTATAAACTTGAACAACTGGAAACTTTTTTATACTACCCTAAGTAACATTACATCACCTCTACATTCTTCAGATTATAACTTTTTCTTTTCTACTATTTTTGAAAATACAAAAAATTGTTGCAAAATTCCGTAAAATTGGGAAAACTTTTTGGTATCTAAATAAAATAGCCGTAAATCGCAAAAACGACGAAAGAAAGGCAAATTAAATGACAAAACGTTTTAGACTATTCAAGATACCAGCGAATAAATGCTTTAGTAAGAAAAAAGCTAAAAGAAACCTACCGTGAAATTTGGTATCTTTTCACCTCCCAACTGTCCCCATCATCCACAACTTCAAATGTTTGGAGAACGTTTCACAAAATTTCGACTCCTAAATAACAAACACATCCATGGGCTACAATTATGTTTCAAAACTCCATTAATGGAAAAGAACTGGCAAATCAGTTTGCCTCCAAGTTAACTATTTCTAATAAACCAAAATATTTTAATACTCACCAAAAATATACAATATTCTCCTTCCATTCCTGCATTGGACATGGACTTCACCCAAAATGAATTGCTTTTTGCTTTAAAAAAAATTAAAAAATAGAACTGCAGTAGGTCCAGACAAGATCTCTAATAAACTTTTAAAAAATCTTCCTTCAACATGGATAATTTTAATTTTTAATTCCTTCAACCTTATTAAATTTTTTTTAACAATATCTGGACAAAAGGTTACATTCCTTCTTCTTGATTACACTCCTACATTTTTTTGATTCTCAAACCTAATAAACCAGCTCAAGATTTAAACAATTACCGACCTATATCTTTAACATCAAATGTTTACAAACTATTTGAACATCTGGTGTTACGTCGTTTTACTTGGTTCTTAGACTTCAAAAACGTTTTTTCACACTCATTCTATGGCTTTAGAAAAAATTGTTCATCTAAAGATGCAGTCCTATCTCTATTAAATGATATTTACCTCAATAAAGCAAATATATTTTCCACAATTGTAATTTTTTGAGATTTAAAATCAGCTTTTGATCCTATCTGGTAAAAGGTCTTATTTATAAATTGGTTAAAATTGATAGTGATAAACTTTTACATTTTTTTTATTAAATACGTTATTCCACATAACTTACGAAGTAAAATTACAAAATACTTATTCTGATATATACAAAATTGAAAATGGCCTTTTACAAGGATTGATACTTTCATCTTCATTATTTAACTTTTATCACCATGATTTTCCTGAAATCTTAGATTCAGAAATTTCGTTTACATCCTCTACTGATGACTTAATTATCTGGGCATTGCGGAAAAACTTGAAAAAATTCAATTAATTCTACACAAAATCTAAAAAAAATAACAACTTACTTTCAAAAGTGGCATTTACAAATAAACACCAACAATTTTTTTTAATCCCTTTTACCTCCAAAAGACTAAATTCCATTAACATAAATATTAAAATAAATAAAACTATTATTCCAACTAAATTATTTTGCAGATATCTAGGAATTACCTTAGGTCACAAATTAAATTGGTCTCCATTTTCAAAAAATGCAAGACATAAAGGAGACAAGCTTTTAAACTTTACAAAATGTCTAGCCAAAATTAAATGGAGAACTTCCCAATACAATTTATTAACATGTTATTTAAACTTGGTTAGACCAAAAATTGAATATGGTATTGAATTTCTTTGTGGAATTTCTGAAAATAAATTTAAACAACTCAACATTATTCAAAACAAATTCCTCAAACTCATTTTAAGGCTTCCATACCCTTCCCCCTCTTTGGCCTTAAACGCAGAAACATCCATCCCCACATTTAATATTAGAGCACATTCCTTATTTTCAAAACTCATTATGCGACTGCAATTGAAACATTTAAATCATCCAATATTAACTACTTTAAACAATCCAAATTTAAAAGCCCCCTACATAGACTTTGCAAACAAAACACACACTTTATTCAACAAAATGTTTACTCTTTCAAAAAAAGGAGATCTTTCTAAAAATGACCATTTTTGGACCTTTGTACAGCCAGAAATTCACACTGATATCCCCGCTCTAATTTCAAAATCTTCACTATCTCCACAATGTCAAAAATTACTTACAGAGACCTTTCGTTCTATTCAATATAAATCTTTCTTCCCTATCTATACTGATGGATCAGTTGATCCAACTTCTAAATTTTCCTCTGCCGCCTTCTTTTCTCCCATTACAAAATCCTTTTCAAAATTTATATTTGACACCCACACACATATTTTACAGGCTGAACTCTATGCAATTCTCCTTGCCATAAAATGGGCCTCTACCTCCCTTTCTAATAAAACTATCATTCTTTATTCAGATTCAAAGTCGTCTCTACAAACTCTTAAACAAGATTACTTTTATACTAATTATCATGCAATATTATCAGAATTTTATAACCTTTTAACTTTAAATTATCTTGATTTCCATAATTCTTTCATTTTTCAGTGGATTCCTAGTCACTGCGATATTAAAGGAAATTATTTGGCAGACTTTTATGCAAAACAAGCTTTACTTCTTCCTACTTTAACTCCTACACATCACTTCTTTTCAAATTCAAAGCATGATACCAAACATTTTGAATATGTCCTACTCAATCATTATTATCAAATTAATGGTCCTTTTAAATGTAATCATCACTACTTTCTTGACCCAAAACTCTCAACAATTAAGAATTTAAATTTTCCTAGATAACTTCTTTCAGTATTTTACAAACTTAGAATAGGATTTGTGGGCTTAAATTATTATTTGTTTATGATTAAAAAATCTTCTTCAATAAATTGCTCTTATTGAAAAGTTCCAGAAACTATTTCACATACCTTATTAAATTGTGGTCACTATTACAACGAACGTAAAAAACTTTTTGATAATCTGAAAAATATGATTTAAATGATTTTACTCTTTCCAATTTATTAATAGTTCCTACAACAACTTTACAACTGCATTTCTAAATGAACTTTTAACCTTTTTATTTGAGACAAAACTATTTAATAAATTGTAAACCCTTAATTAAAGATTTCTTATCTTATTTTTCCGTTTTCTTCCCTTCCTTTTAAAAAAAAAATGCTTTCACTTATATTTTACCTTTTTTATAAGTATTACACTATTAGTAAATTAAAAATCATGTAATTATGATATTCGTAATATCAACATATATTCAAAGGGCCATTTTATTAGATACAGTTCCACATTATGTTGATAGTAAAACAGGTATAGGGCATAATAACTCCTTAAATATTTTGATGAAAATATATAACTAAAATAATTTAAGGAATATAATCAAATTTATTTAATCTTGATTTCCAATAATATGCACTCAGTGTTTCAAAAGCTATGGAAATGTGATTTACGGAAGCTGTTTCAATTACCATCTAACATCAGACGTACTTAATAAAGCTTAGTATAGCAGTTATTGCTTTAGTTTTAACTTGTTTTTATTGACTTCTGAGAGCAATTGTTTAAATTGGAATTGCTGCTAAGTATTTCAATTTCCTTAACTCTAAACTGAAAACGAATATTGTTAAAAAATCTAGGTGGATTCATATCTTTAAATTGTCTTTAGTCACACTTTTTCAAAAAAAATTATTTAAGATATTGCAGAGTTCTATATCTCAGTTCTGATCACATTCTTTTTCAACTTCTGCAGTAACCAAACCACGATTGTCATAATGACTAAGTAGCCTATCATGGTATGTTTAGGCTATATCTGAATCTTTCAGGCGTATTCAGTGTTATAACTAATTTTTTTTAATCTTAGCACAACACCTCTTAAGCTTCAGCTGCAAACTCTTTTGACCAGGGAATAGTCAGAGCCAATTTCGCCTCCCCTGTATGATCTGATATTCCTAACTGAACTAGCCCATTTGCTGTTAATTAAAATATAATCTATCATATTCCTGTGCAACCTATCTGGTGCAACACATGTATATTTATAAGTGTCCCAGTATTTGTAGTAAGTGTTAATTATTCACAAACCATTAACTTTACTTACCTGTAGGAGACGTTCCCGATTGCCATTGGAACAACCAATGTCAAAGGGACCTAAAACTCCTGCCCGAAGATTAGAGTCAGTACCAACTTTAGCATTGAAGTCACCAAGCACAAGAAATATATATTCTCCACAGAATTCAAAACATCCTGAAGCTGGCAGTAAAATACATCCTTCGCGTCTCATCAAAGTCCTCTGTGGGGAATAACAACAGATGACATTCAAGTCTTTAATTTTTGTTTTAAATTTTGCTCTAAGAAATCTTTCATTAATGCAGTCATGTCCTAGAAGAGCATCACTGGCATGTCTGTTGAGAAGCAAAAAAGTTCCTATAGCAACTCTACAACTGTATTGTCTAAATGAACTTTTCACCTTTTATTTGAGACAAAACTATTTAATAAATTGTAAACCCTTAATTCAAGATTTCTTATCTTATTTTTTACTTTTTTCCCCTTCTTTAAAAAAAAATGCTTTCCTACACTTTGGAGATGCTTTCCATTCTCCCTGCCTGAAAAGAGAAATTTAAGGTTATTTTTAAGTATCTCACCTTTACCTGTCTATCTGGTCTCTTGAAAGCCTAGAATATCTAGGTTATAACACTGGAATTTCTTCGTGAGGACATCAAGAGAATAATCTCTATATAACGCTCTCACGTTCCATGTACCTGCAGAGAGAAAATTATTTCTAGGATTTTTAAAGAAACTAGGTTTATTGAGAGAGATAGGGCCAACAATATAATATCAAACAGTCCTTGATCATAGGCATGGGGCAAAGACCTGTCCCTCTTCCGCTAAAGGCTGAAATCACCGATGCTGGTAGGAACTTCAGGAGCCACCTTTTCAAGTGGACCATTTCAAGAGCCATATGGCCTACCTGAGACAAATTACTCCAGTTTAGGATTGACGATGCCCAACAAGCTAAGTTCTTTATTCTGTGGAGTTCAGGTACCTGCGATGGCTTTTGATCAGGATTATCCACGAGCTAATATAAGGTATCCCGTGCCTCTGTTCACTTATGGCTGGCAACACACAAGCAAACAGAAAACAAAGCAACAGAATCTCCCTCAACAGAGGCCCAGCAGTGCAGCAAGTCCAGGATCCATAATCAAGCTCCAATCCATAAACCTGTTCAGTCAAGTGGGTGTAAATGGTTAGCACCAGGACCCTGTGAAGTTGACCACTCCTCAACACGGTTGAAAGAAAGAAAATGTGGCCATAGATGACCAGATCAGTAGGCCACACTGAACTGGCAGCTCTCCTCTTCAGTTCCATTCCAAAAGAATATATCTTTTTTTGAAAGGTACTAACGGCTTGCACCACGAGAAGGAAGGGTCAGACATTAGGTTCTAGACCTGACCAGTTCTGTGCATCACAGGTGATTGGTGCACAGCTCTTAAGGACCCCATCCACTTATCAGAATGCATATCAAGTACAGCAAAGTTTACTCAAATTCGAACTTTGTGTGAATGGTAACAAGAACAAGCCCGCTGAGTGCTGCTCGCTGCGAACTTCCATCGTTAGAGGCTTGTGATCACCATAATTTACCTGACGTGCTCCTGGATGACTAGTGCGCTTGCGTGAACTACAGTCTTCGTCGTCTCTGATCGCTTGTATACATCGATAGCTCATAGCGCTGTATTTAAAAATATGTCAAAAAGTTTCTTACATGCATATATTTCCATGCTGTCTGTGGAAAATAAAATATGCTACAGTGATTACAGCAATCGAGAAAAGAATATGTAGTTGTAGCAAAGAATGTCTAAGGAGAAGAAGGCCAGCTTCCCACAAGTGTAAGTGACGCCACTCTGCGGAATTTTGCCGAAGCTGAACGTGGCAAAATTGGTGTGCAGGCACAAAAACAACTGTAAGGGGCGATCTGCGCATGCGCAGTGCAATCATTTTAGCTCGCTGCAGCTGCGGTTTCTCTTACTCGATATATTTATAAAAATAATAAATACCCCTCAAGCAGCTGCTTGCCACAGAGGTCTGACAGGAGCCTGTCAGTTTATATGTTTAATGTGATTTAATTAGTATTTGAACCTGTTATTTGCACACAGTGATATGCTGACCCTTGGCTATTTGCACACAGTGAGAGCTGATCTTAAAGTCATTCAATGAGTATTTTATCCCCTTCAGGAGTGCATTTTACGATACCTGGAAAAGCCGTTGTATGTTTATTTTGAGCAATTTTGCAGAATTTTTAAAATTAATATGTAAATTAATACATTTAATCATCTTGTGAATATATAAATCAATGCATGTTGCAGTTTTGTGTACCCTGGTGCATATTCATGATTATAGGTTTCTGCACTTTGCTCTAATAGTGTAATTCTTTTTTTTATGGTTGATACCGGAAGTGCCTGCTGCCATGCTGTAAAAATTCGATATGATATTTATTGAAAATATCTGCAATTGTATAAAATATAATTATCTAATACATGTTATCATGCATTAACACATAAATCTCAATTTATTGTAATATATTAAACACTGTAGAGTGTTGAAAATATTAAAAATTTCTTCTTGAACATACCTACTACCTGTTTTACAAAATGGGATTTTATTAAGGAAAATAACTTTGTTTACTCCTTCTTATTTTCTCTCTAAATGGAAAGAAAATTATGTTGGTGCCTCATGAAGGAGAAATTTTGGAAATGAACATTTTTCAGAGTCAAAGTATATGTAAAATTACTCATGTGGATTAAGCAATTGAAAAACTTTGCCGGCAGTGGAAAAATAATGCAGGGAACTAGCTCCTCTCCCCAGCTAGGTGGCTTCTCTTCAATGCACGAATTTCCCATGTTTAGAGGGCACTGCATTCGAAAAGTTTACATTACGCCTATGGAAGCTGGCTCTCTTCTCCCTTACACACTCCTTGGTTGTAGTATGTAATTGTTAGATAGGTGCTGCGAAGTCGAACCCAAATCGACGAGATTTCGTAGTGAAAAAAACAAATTCCTTCCTGACTACCCTACGAAAAGAACACAAGAGAGTGACTGATGCAAAGCAAACTGATAATACTAGAACAGATATTTATACTCCAATATTGTGATATTACGACATAAGTTGTAGTGCAGTTCGCGGTATAACGGCCACTATTTAGTTTTTGACGCTACGTATTGCTACGTTGTACTTTTACATAACTCACGGCCCCCTACCGGCTACCGATGAAAACGGAAAAAGTTTTCGCACTTAATAAAAAAATGGCTATTTTATTTCAATAAAGAAAATTATTACTTAATATATAACATAATAAATAAACTTCACAGAAAGAGAACATTATCAAGAATATTCAACTTTCAGGGACTCCCGCCTCTACATGATAGTTTAAAAAACACATATATATTCATTTCTGATTATAACTATATAAATATATTAAATATATTAATATATATATATATATGAATATATATTAATATATAATGAAATATATTAATATATATTATATTTATTATATATATGAAATATATTAATATATATTATATTATATATAATGAAATATATTAATATATATTCATTTGTGATTATAACCTAGCCGCTTTATAAACCTAAAAAATATCGAAAGTAATATTTACATGCCACTGCAAATCTCAACAGCAGACGATATTTTTCGTTCAACTCTGTTAGAATCTGGTGTGTGAACATTACGTTCCCATTTCTTAAGTTACATTTATTCAGTAGCGCCGTGTTGTTCCGTTAATTTCTGTGGCCCTTTTAATGTATTATACATTTCTT
Source organism: Ryuthela nishihirai (assembly GCA_038380435.1). Lineage (NCBI taxonomy): Eukaryota > Metazoa > Arthropoda > Arachnida > Araneae > Heptathelidae > Ryuthela > Ryuthela nishihirai. The sequence goes on along the minus strand of JAWZYU010000011.1, from coordinate 36,880,775 downwards.
CACTCATTTGTAAATATTTGCGATAGTTGCGTGAATCGCTAAAACTCAATACATTTAACAAATTAATATGTGAATGTAATTACTTCTCTTGTAGCCATTTCTGACACCAAAATCTGCATTTACTCTTCTTTTTTTCACACAGTAAATAAATAAAATAAATACCCATTCAAGCAGCTGCCTGCCACAAAGGTCTGACAGAAGCCTGTCAGTTTATATGCCATAGCAGAAGGTCTGTGAGGATGGCAGAAAAACGACACGAACATCCATGCCTTCCCGGGGCTCTAACCCAGGTACCCATATAACAGGTCAAAATAATTCTTAAACATGAAATTCTATTCTTATTAGAAAATAGAACTGTGATGGTCCATCCATTCACTTTTACTTAACCAGTTTTACTTTATTTACGTTATATTTATCATTTTGGGGATTTATTTCATTTGGACTTATCCCATATCTCTCAGGACCTTCTACTCTGGCATATAAACTGACAAGCTCCTGTCAGACCTCTGTGGCAAGCAGCTGCTTGAGGGGGTATATATGTGTGCGTGCAACAAGAACGTGCCGGATTGCATACCGCGGCACGCTCAGCGTTTGCTGAAGTCATGTGACCAACTGGGTCTGAGCGATGCCCCCGTCTGAGCCGTCGTGGTGGGAGATAGTTTCTAGCGTTATTTCCATTGCACAAAATAACGCTCATTATATAAAATGAAAATGTTTATCATGAAGTTCTAAATCATTTGTAAAGCCACCTATGAAAACATCATTTTTAAAATTTTTTTTAAAGTTTATTCTTTTGAAATGCCTTTATTAGCAATATTTGAACGTGGATGTTAGAAAAAACGTAATAAAAAGCAAATATTATCGAAAAAGCTTTAAAGATAATGCATGCTTTAAAATAAATTGAAATATGAATTATCTTTATTTCTCTTACGTTTACCAGCAACAATCAGGATTCACTGAATTATGACCCCTCCTTGTTTTGTCTATGGGAAATTAAATTCGGAGCTCTATATACTCATTCTACTTCTAAAATAAGCATTTTTAATGAAAGTCCTCAACCAAGCCAATCATCGATTTTCCAGAATATTAGATTAGCAGATATTATGGAAGACTTGAAATACTAACAACAACAACGACACACAAAAATTTGCCAGAAAAAAATTACAATTTGAATAAAGAGTATTTTAAACCATTTAATACAGGGGTATATTTGTGTACATAATTCAATATTTTTAAATGTTCTTAGGACTTGCATTGTTTTCACTAAATATTCAAACTTTCCATAACATTTTAAATATTGAGAATTAAACAACAAAGGAGATATGCAACTTACCGGATAGGCACAGCCGACAGCAACTTTAGAAGGATAGTTTCACACACACTTGATCCACTTGATTATCACTTGAACTATTCTTGAAATATTGTTTCAAATATCAGTTGGAAACACGAAGAAACAACACGAGGAACAAACACACTCAAGAGAAACATGAGACAACCACACGTTTACTCCACTACTCTAAATCAGAAAACGCTTCGTTACCACCACAATCTCGACAGTAAATTCTAAGACCCAGTTGGTCACATGACATTTTCGCGCCGCGGCCTGTCTCTCTCGCTGGATGAAGAAGGTGTTAGTAATCAGTTTTTGTGAGTCGTATTTAGATATACTAGATATATTAGATATGATATATTTAGTTATGGTCTGTAAATGGTAGCTAGGTAGTCACTGGAAGGAGAGCTATGCACCAATCCCCTGTGATGATGCATAGAACCGGCCAGGCCTAGCACCTAATGTCCGACCCCGCCTTCTCGTGGTGCGGACCGTTAGTAACTTTCAAAAGAGATACTCTCTTGTGGAAGTGAACGGAAGGGGAGGGCTGCCAGATTAGTGTGGCCTACTGATCTGGACAACTATGGCTACTTTTCTTTTTTTTCTACCCTGCTGAGGAGTGGTCAACCACACAGGGTCCTGGTGCTGACCATATAAACCTACTGGACTGGACAGATATATGGCTCTGAGCTTGATTACGGATCCTGATTTTGCTGCACTGGTGGGCTTCTGTGGAGGGAAAATCTTCCGCTGTGTTTTCTGTTTGTTTGTGGGTTGACAGGATATGTTTATCAGCTGGTGGATAATCCTGAGCAGAAGTCATCGCAGGCACCTGAACTCTTTGCTTCTATTGGCATCGTCAAATTCTACATTGGAGGAAGTCTTCCAGTGTAGATGGCTTCAGCCTTTAGTAGTGGGGGAACGGGTCTTTGCCCCATGTCTGCGATTAGGGGGCTGTTTGATATTGTCGGCATTCCCTCTCTCACTAAACATAGTTTCTTTAAACATCCCACTAACCATTTTCTCTCCATAGGTAGTTGGAATGTGAGGACTCTGCACAGAGCTTTTTCTCTTGATGTCCTCACACAAGAATTCCACCGTTATAATTTAGATATTCTCGGCTTGCAAGAGACCAGATGGACAGATAAAGGTCAGATTCTTAAAAATAATCTTAAATTTCTCTTTTCAGGGAGGGACGACAATAAGCATCACCAAGGCGTGGGTCTGCTTCTCAGCAGACACGCTAGTGATGCTCTTCTAGGATATGAGTGCATTAATGAAAGGTTTCTTACAGCAAAATTTCAGACAAGTGTTAAAGACTTGAATGTTATCTGCTGTTATGCCCCCACTGAGGATGCCGATGAGGATGAGAAGGATAGGTTTTATGAACAACTTCAGGATATTTTGAATTCTGTCAAGAAAGGAGATATTATCCTTGTTCTTGGTGACTTCAATGCCAAAGTTGGTACTGACTCTGACCTTTGGGGAGGAGTAATAGGCCCTTTTGGTATTGGTAGCTGCAATGGCAATGGGCAACGTCTCCTACAGGTAAGTAAACTCAATGGATTCAGAATAACTAACACTTGTTACAAACACCGCGACATACATAAGTACACATGGGTTTCACCTGATGGGCTGCATAAGAATATGATTGATTACATATTAATTAACAGCAAATGGGCTAGTTCTGTTAGGAATACCAGGGCATATAGGAGAGCTGAAATTGGATCTGACCATTACCTTGTTGAAAGTGTGTTGCAACTTAAACTTAAAAAGTGTTGTTCTAGGGTTAAAAAATTTACTTTTAATACTGAAGCTCTGAAAGATCCAGTTATAGCCAAAGCTTACCATGATAGGTTACTTAGTCATTATGACAGTCATGGTTTGCTTACTACCGAAGTTGAGGAATAATGGGATCATTTTAAACAGGCTTTTTTGGACACTAACAGTACTCTTTTAGGAAAAAAGGAGCAGAAGAGGCAAAATTATCTGAGTGATAAGGCACTTGAGCTTATTTCGGAAAGAAAGAACTGCAGGAATGCCCTTATTCAATACCCTACTAGTACTAATAGAAAGCATTACAGAGACCTTAATAAACTTGTAAAGGATCAGTTAGCTGCTGATAAGAATCTTTGGCTTGATGGTTTGGCTGACAAAGCAGAGGAAGCAGTTAGACAGCACGACAGCAGAGAGCTGTACAAGAGAGTTAATGTTTTGTGTGGTAGAAAACGGACAGGCATACAAGGATTGAAGGATAAACATGGTAAGGTTATAGAAGGGGAGGATTCTGTCATGGCTAGATGGGCTGAGCATTTCAGTGATGTTCTAAACAATGTAGTTAGTTCTACTCCCATTGTTTGCAATGATGATAGATGCATTGGTGGCTTTAATGTTGGCCCTATAACACAATCTGAAGTTATTTTGGCTGTTTCTAAACTTAAACTTCATAAATCCCCAGGTGTAGATGAAATTACTACGGAAATGCTTAGAGCTGAGAATGTTTCGGTTACCACTTGGATGACTGAAATTCTGAATATCTTTTATGATAAAGGCATGGTTCCTAAGGATTTTACCAGAGCTATTGTTATCCCTATTTTCAAAAAAGGTGATCGCAGTTCTTGTGATAACTATAGGGGTATCAGCCTACTCTCTGTTCCAGGTAAAGTTCTTTCCATGATTGTGCTTAATAGAATTAAGAATCTGGTTGACAGTCAATTGCGTGATGAGCAATGTGGATTCAGAAGTGGTAGGGGATGTGTGGATCAGATATTTTCACTTAGGCAGATTCTTGAGAAATGTTTAGAGTTTCAGAAACCTTTGGTTGCTAGCTTTGTTGATTTCAAAAAGGCTTTCGACTCTGTTGATCGTCATAATTTGTGGTTGATTGTGAGATCATATGGTATACCAGACAAGTTAGTTAACATTATGAAAGCTCTCTATAATAACACCGAGTCACGTGTGAGAGTTGGTAAGGCTTGTAGCAATTGGTTTAGCATTACTTCTGGTGTTCGACAAGGGTGCATTTTGTCTCCTTTTCTCTTTAGCTTGGTTATTGATTATGTTATGCGAAATTCACTTCAAGGGAAAGATTTTGGCCTTAAATGGGCTGGAGATACGAAAATTTCTGATTTAGATTATGCTGATGATTTAGCCCTTTTGGCAAATGATGTTGATGAGATGAACTCTTTCATTCGAGCTATTGATGAGACTGGTAATAGAGTAGGTTTGGTTATAAACAGAGAGAAAACTAAAGTGATGAAAATTGGTCAGGCAGGCTGTGATTCAGTTAATCTGAATGGTTGCAGTCTTGAGCACGTGTCACAGTTTAATTATCTTGGGAGCTATGTAACAGATAATGGTGATGTGCGGCATGAGATTAACAGACGAATAGGGATTGCTGCCGGGACTTTTAAGAACTTATGGAGAGTGTGGAGAAATAGGCGTATACACCTAAAGACTAAAATTAGACTGTATAATAGTTTGGTTCTTTCTAGGGTTAGTTATGGTAGTGAAACTTGGACACTTTGTAAACAAGATAACAGGAAACTAGATGCTTTTGATTCCAGATGCTTACGTAGTATCTTGGGCATTAGATGGTTCAACTTTGTAACTAATGATGAGGTTAGGCAAAGGAGTTTGCAACCTCCTTTAAGCAGCATATTGTGCAGAGAGAGACTCCGTTGGTTTGGCCATGTTGCCCGTATGAATAATTATAGATTGGCGAATAGGGTTATGAACAGTGTGCCTAAAGGCCTCAGAAAGAAGGGGAGACCTAGGATGCGGTGGGCAGACAATGTCAAACAGGACCTTGTTAGAATTGGTGTGCAGTGGCCAGATGCAGTAGATGTAGCTCAGGATAGACTTGCTTGGAGAACTAAATTGCACGGTCTGGTTTGACCTCCGTAGCCCATGGCTGCTTGAGGATGATGATGATGATGATGATTTAGATATGGAGTTTTTTTTTTGTATTCATCAGTTGAATTGTGGTGAGCTTTAATTTTTTTTAAATAAATTTGTTTGTTATATGAATGTTTGACTTTTTCAGTTTTTTATCTTGAGCAACGAATACCGATTTTGATTTAGATATAACTTTAATTAAATTTGACAATCTTTTTTGAATTCTTACTCGATAAGTAACGATATATACATAACGAACCCTATTTCAACTTTATTTGGCAAATTAATATTGCCTGGCGCCAGATAAGTTATTCGGAGTTTGAATCTATTTTGAATCAGACGAAAGGGCCAACTTGAGAAAGTTGAAACTAATTACTCGCCAGATGGCAGCAATTTCTCCGTGCAAGATAACTGACGGATGGGCGATTCGTTGAAAACTCTGGTGTGAAGCTCGTAGAAACACTAGGCAAAGATGCATGGCACGTTTTAGCACTTATGCATTCTGATAAGTGGATGGGGTCCTTAAGGAAACTTTGATTCTTCTCCTGAAATAATATTTGGTGTCATTCCTCCATTCGCCCTGTCTCACACCCATTATCACATGACTTACGCGTTGCACCTTGCGGCTGCGGCACTATTCGTAGGAAACGTGAAAGCGAAGTCTCCTGTCGAACTGTACACCGAACTTGCAGTTGGTGGAAAAAGATTGGATAGTGTTTAAAGGTTTCAATTTTCAGTCACCATTGCAGTGGATATCCATATATTTAGTGATGGATATGAGAAATAATTCTTACCGAAATATATTTTTATCATTGATTTCTCATTCCTTTATAATTGTAAGTATGAATGTGCAATATTAAGTAGTTCTTCGATGGTATAAGAGATAAAAAAAAAATGAATATTCAGCGCAATGGTTCAGCGTGACTTCGGAAGCACTTGCAAATTAAATTTCAAATAAATTGTATATGCATATTCGGTATTTCATGGTTGCAACGTACCATATTATTTTTTACGCAACACTTCACCCATATTTCCCCCCCCCCCCCAGTGGTCACTTGCTAAAATTGGAGTCCCCCCCCTCATCAATAATCAAAAGAAACACCCAAATTACTGCGGTCGAAAAAACAGCAGAACTACAGTTTGGGGCACTCGGCCGCTATATTCTTTGAAAGAAACGTAATGATACGTTGCTTTTTGGCGGAACGCCGCCATTTTTTCTTCACAAAAGCCCTTTATGATGATTCCCCTAGACCTTAACTTAAACACTGTTTTTTTTAAAAGATATATTGTTTTTTTTAAGCCGTCCCGTGGCCGAGTGGTTAGAGCGCGTGGCTACTGATCTACGGGACCTGGGTTCGAGCCCCGGATAAGGCATGGATGTATGTGTCGTTTTTCTGCTGAGGTCCTGCCATCCTCTCAGACCTTCTACTATGGCATATAAACTGACAGGCTCCTGTCAGACCTCTGTGGCAAGCAGCTGCTTGAGGGGGTATTTATTTTTATTATTATTATATTGTTTTTTATTACCTTAGTAATGATAGATTGAGTGTAACACCCCTAAGAGAATATCCCTCACAACCACGAATTAGTAAAAAATTGCAACCCCCCCCCCCATAAATACATGCAAAAACTTCAAACATTCTTTTGCCAAACGTACTCCAGCCCCACTCCCTAGTACTTTAGAATTCTGTGAAAACCCATTGTACGTGTTACACGAAAAACTATTCTAAAACCTAAAGCCCCATAAAAAACCTTTTAATTTTTACTTCATTTCTCCACATTCCAAAATTTTGTCATTTTCTTCCACTCTCACAACAAAACACACCCTACCAAACACAAAAAACAACTAAAAATAGTTCTTACAACTCCCCCCCCACCTCACTCCAAAGAACTTGCATAAAAGATTTCTTCAACACAACCACAAAAAGTTATTTAACTCCCACTTCCGAATGACCTGGCCATAACATTACACAACAGTTGACTAACACTTTCAACAACAAATCTCCTAATATTAAATAATTTCAGTTCCTAAATATCTTAACTTAATATTTATCGTATTTTAACCAAATTTTAAAAAAACTAGGGCGATAAATTAATTACCACTTTTTTTACCGGAAAAAACTTGTAAAATTCATATTATACACATCCACTTACCTGTGACCATAATGGCAAGTTATCCCATGACTTCACTAAGCAAGAGTGACAGAATATCAAAACATTCCTGTCAAATCACACACATGATATGTGACTTCACATTACCTACCCCAAAGAAAAATCATAGAACCATAGTCCACCAACAACCCATGGTTATTCAAACATTTCATTTCTGTCATACTTTACGCTTTGAGGTCGTGTTTCCTGAGCAGTGCCGTCTGTTGGCTGAGAACCGCGAAAAGCCCTCTGGCAAAAAAATAATTTTTTCGTGAATTATAGGAAAAATAATCATTTAAAATTATTTTCATAACAAAAAAAACTGCAATTTAAACTAATGAACAAATACGTTTCAATATCACATTTCCAAAAATGTTCAACATCTTAGTAACTTTTGCCAAAAATGATCTAACTATCGTATTACCAGAATCGAAGAGACCATAGAACTGGAATACACCAATAAGGAATATAATGATAAATACTTATTCCTAAGCATAAAATTTTGTTTCCACATATAAGAAAACCAGCAGAATTAATAGAATCAAAGGCAATTTTTCCTAACTGCACATATCTCTCTGTGAAAAATATTGGTCAGTACCATCCGGCGCTACATGTTTGAACAGTGTATTAGTGCTAATCAACAAATGTTCATTAACATAATTTTAAAGGACTCAAAAATCAGTAATCACATTGGAGACTGCAATTTTAACAACTGCATACCACTAAGCAATGAGCTGCAGTTCTAACAGTTTTTGAAAAGCTCCCAAAACTGAATCGGAGACAAATCTCAAAACACGAATATTATAAACAATTCACCTCCCATCTGCATTATAAAAAAGCCCCAGAACTAAATAATCTCGGTGGAAAGCCTGAAAAGCAAGAAAATTGTAAATAATTCACCGCCGATCTGCATAGTAAAAAGAGTCCCCGGAACTAAATCTCATCAGAGACAATAAATCTAAAAAACATTAACTATTAAAAAAAAACTTGAACAAAAACAATATACTATATTAATATTACTAACTGAAACAAATTATTATTAATATAAATTACCTGGACACTGGTTAACTTGCTGTGTCTCATACTTGGGGTCAGTCAGCCGCATCTTATACATGAACTTGCACAGATAGCTATTGAACATACATCTTCGTGACCTAAAATGCTGGATTCTGCTGCCACCATATATGCCTTCCACAGTGTTAGTGTGGTGGTATCTCTGGAAGTAGAGGACACCAATGGGCACACCTGCTGTCTGTCGGATGAGACGTTAAGCAGTGGCTCCATGTATGAGAGAGCCTTACCCCAAATACTGTAAAGAACACTCTGGGTGGCTTTGACTGGAGGCTACCATCTGTCTCCTAACAGCAGTCTAGTGAGTCCCAACCTAGTGAGGAAAAAACCCCCCAACCAAACTTGAAATTTAAAACCTATGTTTTGTTGACCCCCAAGGTAGGTCTGTCAATGCACAAGTTCACTTGGCAATTTCTGTGTTATTACACAGTTGTGCTTTTTGCAACGTGTTTTTTGTCCAGGAATCTTTCTGGCAAAATGCTTGTAAATTAGATTAAAATGAAGTTAATCTTTAAAGTATCAAAAGTTATTAATGAGAAATATGGCCGAGTGGTTAGCGTGTTTGGCTACTGATCTAAGGGACATGGGTTTGAGCCCCAGACAAGGCATGGATGTTTGTGTTGTTTTTCTGCTGAGGTCCTGCCATCCTCACAGACCTTCTACTATGGCATATAAACTGACAAGCTCCTGTCAGACATATGTGGCAAGCAGTTGCTTGAGGGGGTATTTATTTTATTTAAATTTCTCATTAATGCAAAGAATGGGCAGTAAGAGGAACAGGGCCCCCACATCCTGAAGCAGGCCCCTAGGCCAGGATCTTTGGCAGGTCCCCTACCTACTGCTTAGGTTAAGGATAGTGTGCTGCTCTACAGGACTTAGTGTAAAATAAGTCAGTTTAAATGATGAACCAAAGTAATATTTATATTTATTAAAAAAAACTATATGTATTTACATAATAAAAACTTGCAATAATATCAAAAATTATCTCAAAGTATATTTTCTAGCTTTGGTCGTCGCAAATTTTTCAATAACTTCAGTAAAATTAACTTGCTTAGCTAAATCATTTTCGATGCACAAAATTGCTAGATGATTAAGTCGCTATTGATGAGTTGTGCTTCTTTGCCATGTTTTCAATGAATTTGCCAGTCTGCTGAACGATCTTTCAGCTGAAGAAACAGTAACTTGTACTGTACGAAACAGTTTAATGGTGAGGCAGATATTGGCAAATATACCTTGCAGTTTTTTGTCATAAATTGCGTTCAGAAGTCTAATTGGGCTTCTTTCAGTGTAAAAAACTATCTTGTTAATACTTTTAAGGTGAAGGATTTCGTGGAGTAAGTCTGACAGATCTTTCTCATGTATTTACAAGTTTTGCTGCTTTTGCAGTAAGTTGACCATCGTCTAAGTTCTGGAAGTTCAAAATGGGTGAGAATAATTCACATATGGTATCTTCTGCTTCAAATATTATCTTTAAATTATTGATGATAAAATCCGATAGTGGGTAAACTACGGAAATTCTGAAATCCTTTTCAGGTTCTATAGAAGTTTTCTTTTTGTTGCTTTTTGTCTTCTGTTCATCTCACTTACTGACCAACCCACCTCACCGGGCCCACCCTAATCCCGGGCCCTCGGGTTAGAGCCCTGTCAGCCCCACCCTTGTGGGGGCCATGAAGAGGAACTTCTGGGATGCTTGCGAGTGACAAGTTTAATCTTTGACATTCTTGCTGGCAAGTGACATCTCAGTAGAATTTGCAATGGTGATGAGGGTTGCTGATAATTTATTAGTTTAAGGTTTAGTAAACGAAATAACCAATAGTACCTTTGCTTAAAAAACAGTTCCACGATGTGCATTTTTCACGCCCTTTGGGTGCATTGTCAGTTGGGAAGTTAGCAGCTTTAGATATTGCATGAGACAGTTAGTTGTTGAGTGCAGGAGAGGAGTGCAATAAATTGCTTTATCAGTGGCTCAGCTCCGAGATTAAGAGTGGCTGTAATGCAATCTGCATGTGAAGGAGGTTGGAAAGAGGGTGTGGAGTTATGGGAACTCCAAGATTAGCGAGTCTTGAGGGAAGCTTCAATTTGTGAATATATTAAAAATGTTCCTTTGGTTTCATGTCTGTTGTGTTGGGAGTATAATGAGTGGGATACTTTTACTAATGTTACAAATTTTGTAAACTAAATTGTGGGGTTAAAAATAAATGCTAGTGAGGGCATTAATAATGGTTTTCATTTTGGTAGGGATATTGGGAAGTCTATGAATAGTTGCCATTCTTAGGGTCGTTCATAAGGCCATCTACATTGGAGCAGAACACAAGGTCATCTTCCTTTCTGAAGTAAGGTGCAAACTGCTTATGACGATTTTGAAACGAAGTCACTTGGACATTTTCCTTGAGAAGATTCAATTGTTTAAGTCTTGGTCCAAGTAACTCTGCTTTGGCCTTGGACAGCTCCAGATCATGAACAAGATGGTTCATTTCTTTTTTGGTGAGAATGTGTGGTGCAGATGTATGGATCATCATTAGACACTGAAGGCTGCGGAGAACCCGACGTTGATTCGCCTCCCTCCTCATCATCTGAATCAATAATAATTCTTTTGGAGGTTTGGGAATGGGAAGACCTTTGCCATGTGGTACTGGTTGGAGAGCAGATTTATATTCGGGTACGCTATTGTCCATTTCTTTTTCTTTGTGATGCTGCCAGAAACAGGTGGTAGTCATTTGTGTGATTGCTTGGCTCTCTCCAAACCACAGGAACGGTATCACCACTTTTTCGCCTTTCAGCCACTTCGGAAGATTTCTTGCACACATACTGAAGCATATGTGTGGGGTCCCCGATCTTGCATCCAAAGTAAAACTCGTATGCCGTTTTCACTATTGGAGTGATGGCTCTTTTCTGACTTACATTTGCGGGGAAGTGACATTTGTAACAAAATGTATGCACTATTAACACAGTTACGAGACATCACTACTGTTGGATTAAAACTGCAAGGATCACTTGTCTTGTACTTATGACTCAGGGGTAAATGGGAGTCACTCAAAAGACTTGCTTACCCTATGAGATGTCTCTTACAACTAACAATTGCATTGTCTTTTGTCCACGATCATAAAGCCGTGATGTCAGACTCAACTACATTGCATCACACAATGAAGCAGGGGTTGTGTATATGGTGGTCTGATGCAATACAACACAAATATGTTGCAATCTGGAGTTTAAAATACAGTGTTGCAAAATATGTACTATGTACTCAATGTGGACTGAGTTGTTTATGCATGATCATCTCATTCTCTCCTAAACAAGTGCCAATCGACAAATTTTATTGTCATTTTCGTGTTCAACACCTCTAAATTAGTAAAGATTGGCCATTTTCATTTCAAAGCCTTTTTGTGAGTTGTCCATTGTTATTATTGATGTATGGTAGGGCTATTGTGTATTTTTCCATTTATTTATTTATAAGTATTGGAGGGTTTTGGTATTGTTTGCATTTGATTCATTTGTGAACTTTGTTGATGGTGTGTGAGATATATCTGGCCTGTTCAACAAGTTCAAAAATGTATTTTATTTCGTTTAGTACTTCTTGGGTGTTGCAGTATTTATAGGCTCTGGTAAGGTACGAGTAGAAGTTTGATAATTTGTAGTTGTTTGGGTTGATGGAGGTGTTATTTATTATGCTAGGAATGAATGTAAGTCTTCTGTATACAGATGTATAAAGTTTAGTGGAGGTACATTGTAAGTTAATGTCTAACAAAGGTGGGTGTCTGCTTTGTTCGTGTGTAAATAATGATTGTGACCATATACCCAGCTCTGGAGGAGTTTATTACATCCAACTCAAAGACCCCACAGGTAAAATTTTCCCCAAAGACCAATACATAGGGAAAACCTTGTGCCCATTTAATGCCAGACTTAGCATAAACACATCTAAAATAGATGATAATCACAGCATTACCTGCTGCTCTTTTGGTGTTGATAAATCAATAAATATTTTTTGGAAAATTTTTTTGCCGACATACAGGATTTGAACTCGCACTCTCCATTTTTTCTGCAAAATATTTATTGATTTATCAACGTCAAAAGAGCAGCAGGTAACGCTGTGATTATCATCTATGTTTAAATCATTAACAATGCTAAATAGCATGATGAGACTTATTTATTTCCATCTCGCTCTATGCAATATAAAGGTAATAGTTGCCACCCGAGATCATAGATGGCACCAATGGTTGACCCAAAAATCTCGGTGATAGAGTTTAGTCTTAAAATTAGTGGAAAAAAGATGAGCTGGCATTAGTTCAACTGGGAGAATACTCTGGCATGTTTCTGGAAAGATGCGGGTTCAAATCCCGTACGTCGGCAAAAAAATTTTCCGCAAAATATTTATTGATAAATACATCTTAAACTACAAAAAACTGCAATTTCTCAAGTAATCACTGAAACTACTCACCAATTTTCACTCGGCTAAAATTATTATATCCCCACCTACCAAATTCCAACTAGGCATCTCAGAAAATATCATTAATATAAAATTAACTGAACTCTGCAATACAGATATTGTCCTGCTTTCACCATCTGTCTGATCCTTAGGGGATATAACCACGCCCCCCTAAACACACTTCCCTTTCCCATTGCTCATGCTCATTCCAACCTGCATTAATGCATATCCCAAAACCCTTAAAAAAAATACCATGATGCATACTAAGAATCGACAATTAAAATATCCCTCCCCCCATACACAATTCCCAATATCCCTTGACACCGATGTGCTTGGAAAGGCCGCCGTCCGTCGGATGGGACGTTAAGCCGTGGCCCCGTGTGTGGGAGAGCCATACCCTGTGCACGTTAAAGAACACGCTGGATGGCCTTGATGGGAGGCTACCATCTGTCTCCCAACAGCTGTTCCAGTGGGTCCCCTCCCCCAACCTTCTCTGAGCCTTCAGGGTCCATGTGACCTGGCCATTTAGCCCATGGTGTGCAAAAAAGTGCCGCTCAGAGGTAAAACAACCCAAACCCAATATCCCTACCAAAATGAAAACCATTATTAATGCCCTCGCCAACATATTTATTTCTAACCCCACAATTTAGTTTACAAAATTTAGAAAGTTAGTAAAAGTATCCCACTCATTATATTCCAAACACAACACATATGAAACCAAAGAAATTTTTGAAATATATTCACAAAATGAAGCTTCCCTCAAGACTCATTAATCTTGGAGAGTTTTCATAACTCCAGACCCTCTTTCCAACCTCCCTCAGTTGCAGATCACATTACGTCCATCTGCAAAGCAAATCCACCGGCTATTACTAACCTCGGAGCTCAGCCACTTACAAAGCAATTTATGGCATCATACCCCCCCTCCACTAAACTCAACAACCATGTGCCCAAAGTAAGGGCACAAAATGCATGTCATGGAAATCGGTTTTTTTAAGCACTGTATGCTACCAAAGTATTATTGGTTATTTCCTTCACTAAACCTTAGGCAAATAAATTATCAACATCCCTCATTGCCTTCTAAACTCTACTGAGACATCACTTGCCGGCAAGAACGCCGAAGATTAAACTTGTCACTCACAAACATCCTCGAAGTTCCTCTGTGGTATGGGTACATAAATTTCTCTTTAATAACTTTTGATAGCATAGAAGATTTCTTGAGGTGTCTGAAAACATATAAGTGTCAAAGAGAATTAAAGATTTCATAAATAAAATAAATAAATAAATACCCCCTCAAGCAGCTGCTTGCCACAGAGGTCTGACAGGAGCTTGTCAGTTTATATGCCAGAGTAGAAGGTCTGAGAGGATGGCAGGACCTCAGCAGAAAAACAACACGAACATCCATGCCTTACCCGGGGCTCGAACCCAGATCCCGTAGATCAGTAGTTCAACTTAATTTTAATTACTGCACTGTGAATCTCTAATGTAAATTAGATGCACTAAGAATCAAAAATAATTCCTCACAGTGACCTAGACCAGATATTTGTAGGGGAAAATGTTAAATTTTTTATGCTTCATTGTAAACTCGTAAACAAATGATTTTTTTTATCCAAGTATTAAAGCAGAGGCAGACTGGCCGTTTTTTTCTGGGATGTAATACAATAGTGGACCCCAGCTGCGATAAGAACTATTTTAATTTTTTGAAAAATATTAACTGTTATTCTGTTGACAGTTCTTATTGGCCAAGTTTTCACTCCAATTCAGTGGAACTTGTGTTGAATAAAAATTTTTATTATTTGAAAACAAAAAAATAAAGTCTTGTTTGTATGATGATATTGGGAGGGGGGGGGAGAGATCCTATGATGATATGGGGTGCCTAGTGCCCATTTCCAGTCCATGCCTGTATAGGAATATTTTTAGTGACCAGAAATTCTTTGGCATCAGCACACATACTCTTGTTTATCTAATAATATTCCCATTACATAGACATAAAAGTATATTTTGGCCATTTGAATAATGCATTTTATTGTAGTGATGTGAAAAGCCATGAGTTGGCCCAAAGTAACAATGACTAGTGTTAAAGGAAAAGATATGGGGACCTTTGAAAATTCAATTTGAAGGATTGACCAAAGTTTTCAGGAGAATGGGAATGTCTTATCAGCCTAGTTTGACAGCTTGCAATTGATGAACCATAGTTTCATCTCCCATGACAATTGACTCAAACACTTCTTTATCTTGCCCCTCACAGAGTGCTAAAAATTCAGTACAGCATTCCACGCATCATTGTTTTTGGACAACGCTCAAAAGTTTCGGTACCCATCTTGCACTCACTTTGTTCATACCAAGATGGTTGTGTAAAATTCGAAGCACCATGGTTTTTTGTAAAATTTTATTTCATTGTAAAATTACTATTTCATACTTTTTACTATTACTATTTCATACTAATATTTCATACTTTAATAACTATTTCATACTAAACTATATAAGTTTAACTTTAATATAACTATAACTATATAACTTTAATAACTATTTCATATAAATAGTAAAAAGTATGAAATAGTTTAAATTACTATTTCATACTTTTTACTATTTCATTGTAAAATTCTAGCTCCAATTTTTCATTTCCCTGCATTACTAATTGAATTTTTTTATAACAGCATTAACACTACTACTATTCAATTATTAAATGATCTGCTTATGATGTACAGTTAATTCAATATTTAAAAACAAAATAAAATTCTGGGGACAAACATGGGACTCTTTTTACAACCCTTTTTAAGGGATTATCATTTTTATGATCACTGAATATTTGCATAAAACGTTTACTGTTCTATTGAAAAGGAATTCCCATTTTATTGTTTGAAATACCTGCCATTATTTCATCATCATCCTCAAGCAGCCATGGGCTAAGGAGGTCCAAGCATATCTGTCCTGAGCTATATTTGGCCACTGCATACCAATTCTAACAAGGTCCTGTTTGACATTGTCTGCCCACCGCATCCTAGGCCACCCTCTCTTTCTGAGGCCTTTAGGCACACTGTTCATAACCCTATTCGCTAATCTATAATTATACATAGGGGCAACATGGTCAAACCAGCGGAGTCTGTGCACAATATAATGCTTAATGGAAATTGCAGACTCCTTTGCCTAATCTTATCATTACTTACAAAGTTGAACCACCTAATGCCCAAGATACTGCATAAGCATCTAGAATCAAAAGCATCTAGTTTCCTGTTATCTTGTTTACAAAGTGTCCAAGTTTCACTACCATAGCTAACCCTAGAGAGAACCAAACTATTATACAGTCTAATTTTAGTCTTTAGATGTATATGCGTATTTCTCCACACTCTTTATAGATTCTTAAATGCCCCAGCAGCATCCCTATTTGTCTGTTAATCTCATGTCACACATCACCAGTATCTGTAACACATAGTTCCCAAGATAATTAAACAGACACCTTCTCAAGAGTGCAGCCATTCAGATTAACTGAACCACAGCCTGCCTGACCAATTTTCATCATTTTAGTTTTCTCTCTGTTTATAACCAAACCTACTCTACTACCACTCATCAACAGCTCAAATGAAAGAGTTCATCTGATGAAAGAAATCATCAGCATAATCTAAATCAGAAAATTTCATATCTCCAGATTGTTTAAGGCCAAAATCTTTCCCTTGCAGTGAATTTCTCATACCATAATCAATAATCAAACTAAAGAGAAAAGAAGACAAAATGCACCCTTGTCGAACAGCAGAAGCAAAGCTAAACCAATTGCTACAAGCCTTACAAACTTTCACATATGACTTAGTGTTATTATAGTGAGCTTTCATTATGTTAACTTTAATCTTGCAAAATACCCCGCCCTGCCCACAGTCAGTAGGGGACACCGATGGGCTTGGAAAGGCTGCCGTCCGTCAGATGGGACATTAAGCCGTGGTACCATGTGCGGGAGAGCCATACCATGTGCACGTTAAAGAACATGCTGATGGTCGTTAAGTTAAAGAACAGCTGTTTCAGTGGGTCCCCTCCCCCAACCTTCTCTGAGCCTTTGGGGTCCATGTGACCTGGCCATTTAGCCCATGGTGTGCAAAAAAGTGCCGCTCAGAGGTAAAACAACCCAACCCATTATGTTAACTAACTTGTCTGTATACCATAGGATCTCGCAATCAACCACAAATTATGACGATCAACAGAGTCGAAAGACTTTTTGAAATCAATGAAGCTAGCAACCAAAGGTTTCTGAAACTATAAACGTTTCTCAAGAATCTGCCCCGAGTGAAAATATCTGATCTACACATCCCCTACCACTTCAGAATCCACATTGCTCATCACACAATTGACTGTCAAATGGATTCTTAATTCTGTTAAGCACAATCATGCAAAGAACTTTACCTGTAACAGAATGTAGGCTGATACCCCTATAGTTATAAAAAAAACTGGTATCACCATTTTTAAAAATAGGGATAATAATAGCTCTGATAAAATCTTTAGGAACCATGGCTTTATCATAAAAGATATTCAAAATTTCAGTAATCTATTAGGTCACTGAAAATTCCCAGCTCTAAGCATTTTCATAGCAAGGTCCAAAAGTTTCTGGCCCAAGGGTATTAAAGAGGTAATAGAATTAAACAATTTTTATTTTTCAATATAATCACCCTTTATTTCTATACATTTTTAGAATGGCTAATTAACTTTTCTATACCACTGAAAAAATAATCTGAATTTTTGTCCTGAAAATGGTCTGAAACTGCAGAAATGACTTTTTTGTCACTAGTAAATTTTTTACCACACAGATCTGACTTCAATTTTGAAAACAAAAACTAGGGGCTAGGTTGGGGCTGTACAGTGGGTAATTTAATTCCTGGAAACCCCATTGCTGAATAGCAGCCTTCACAGCAACTGAAGTGTGCACTGGTGCATTGTCGTGCAATAACCTTACTCCCCATGACAGCTTTCCTCTGCGTTTCTCTTTGATGGTATCCTTCTATTTGTACATTAATGACACATAATATTGACCAATAACTGTAGTATTTCGTTCCTTAAAGTCGACTAGCAGAATCCCCTGAGAATCCCAAAAGAAAGTGGTCATGATCTTTTTTTGGGATTGTGTCACTTTTGCTTTTTTCGGCCGTGGGGATCCAGGATGCTGCCACTCCATAGATTCCCGTTTAGACAGGGTATCATGGTACAGAACCATAGTTTCATCTCCCATGACAATTGACTCAATCACTTCTTTATCTTGCCCCTCACAGAGTGCTAAAAATTCAGTACAGCATTCCACGCATCATTGTTTTTGGACAACACTCAAAAGTTTTGGTACCCATCTTGCACTCACTTTGTTCATACCAAGATGGTTGTGTAAAATTTGAAGCACCATGGTTTTGAAAGTCCACACATTGCTGATAATTCTTTAGTTTTCAGTCGCCTATCCTTTAGCACCTCTTCTTGCACCAGCACAGTTGTTTCCAGAGTGAGTGTTTCTGCAGGTCTGCCTTGATGAGGTTCATCTTCAATCGAATCTCTCCCTAAGTGAAACTGCTTAGCCCATTCTTTAACCATTGAATATGATGGGGAAGATTCACTGTACACAGCATCTAAACATTGTTTAATTTCTGCTGGGCTTTCGCCTTCTTTCATCAAAAATTTAATGATCACGCGATAGTCAAGTTTAAACATTTTAAAATATTGGGCAACAGCACTTCTATCTGTGATGCTAGCTGGAGTGCTACTGATGCTAGAGCTGCAAAAATTTTAACTGCAGTGCAACAAAACATAGACCTTTCAATTCTTGTTGTAACATGTTTGGGCCGGAAACTTTTGGACCTTACTACTTAATTTCATCTATCCCTGGGGGTTTATGTAGTTTAAGTTTAGAAAGAGCTAAAATAACTTCAGACTGTATTATAGCACCAACATTAAAGCCAGTAATGCATCTAGCATCATTACAAACAATGGGAGTAGAATTAACCACATTGTTTAGAACAGGGGTGTCAAACTCAATCTTGTAATGTGCCAGTTTTTCCTTTAAAGTATATGGGGGGGGGGGGGGCAGGATTCAATTAAACACTTATTTTATATTAAAAAAAGGCATACTGCATTATAATATTATTATAGGCTTACTCAATTTAAAAAGAATACGTACTTGTTACAGAGATAAGTGCGTGTTCAATAGGTATCTGTAATCTACAATGTATAGAAAAACTATTCATGAAATTTGAGTATTATTAATTGAGGTCGCAGGCAGTATCTAAATACCCCGGGGGCCGTATCTTTGACATGCCTAATTTAGAACATCACTGAAATGCTCAGCCCATCTAGCCATGACAGAATCCTCACCTTCTATAACCTTACCTTGTTTATCCTTCAGTCCCTGTATACCTGTCCATTTTTTACCACACAAAATGTTAACTGTTTGGTACAACTCTCTGCTGTTGTGCTGTCTAACTGTTTCCTCGGCTTTTGTCAGCTAAGCCATCAAGGCAAAGATTCTTAAACATGTAAAGGATCAGTTAGCTGCTGATAAGAATCTTTGCCTTGATGGCTTGGCTGACAAAGCTGTGGAAACTGTTAGACAGAAAGATAGATGGTAATACAGATAGCATAATAAAAATGTAAAGGATCAGTTAGATGCTATTATGCTATCTGTATTGCCTTCTATTAGTACTAGTAGGGTATTAAGGACATTCCTACAGTTCTTTCTTTCTGAAATAGGCTCAAATGCCTTATCACTCAAATAATTCTGCCTCCTCTACACCTTTTTTCCTAAAAGAGTACTGTTAGTTTCCCAAAAAGCCTCTTTAAAACAGTCCCATTCTTCCTCAACTTCAGTAGTAAGAAACCATGACTGTTATAATGACTAACCTATCATGGTAAGCTTCAGCTATAACTGGGTCTTTCAGAGCTTCAGAATTAAAGGAAAATTTTTTTAACCTTAGCACAACACTTCTTAAGTTTAAGTTGCAAGACACTTTTAACAAGGTAATGGTCAGATCCAATTTCAGCTCCTCTATATGACCTGGTATTACTAACAGAACTAGCCCATTTGCTGTTAATTAATATATGATCAGCCATATTCTTATGCAGCCCATCTGGTGAAACCCATGTATACTTATGTATGTTGCGGTGTTTGTAATAAGTGTTAGTTATTCTCAAATCATTAAGTTTACTTACCTGTAGGAGACATTGCTCATCACCATTGCAATTACCAATAACAAAAAGGATCATTCACCCCTCTCCAAAGGTCAGAATCAGTACCAACTTTGGCATTGAAGTCACATAGAACAAGGACCATTACTTACTGATTTTAAAAGTCTGGTCAGTTGATTGTAAAAAGGGAATTCCCCTCTTTATGACCATTTAGAATATATATCTGTCAAAATTTTATTTAAAATATTTGATGATTAAAATTATATGGAAAATAATGATAATTTTTTTTATATACCAAAATTTAACCATCATCTAACTTCACATTTATATAGTGTATCATTACTTCCCGTTTTTTTTTTTAATGTTAAGACGTTTGTGTTTGTTTTAGGTATTGAAATAGCATGTTTTCCCCCAAATACAGGATTGTATTCAATTATTAAAATGGATGTTGGGAAATTTTTTTTCAAAAAGTTCAAACCATGAAAACATTCTTTTTTTAAGAGTAATAAAACTTTCTCATTGAAACAGGCAGTATATATATATATACATCAATATCATACTGTCAGTGTAATGAACAAATAGATAGCATAAATTGATATAATGTGGAAAAATAAATAAAAAAATTAAGGAGGCAAAAGTGTGAAATTCTCTTTACAAAATGGGTAGAACCATTTAAATTTTTATGCATTTTTAATCAGATTTTTTCACTGTGTTTTTGAGATTATTTTCATTTTTAAACTTTGAAAATCATCATTAAATAGCTCTGATATGTCATACACACATATCAACATAAGTTGTGAAACCTGGAGAAAAAATTTCCTCAATATATTGTTTTTATAAGTTTTTTTTTATTTGTACATGTAAAAATAGTAATATTTTCAAGATTGTATTGAATTCTCTATGACATTGTTAACTGTTTTTAAGCACTTCAACACATGGACTATGCTATCAAGTGTCGAAAGTTGTTAAGGAGAGATTTACATACCGTAAAAATATGGTTTTCTTTATTCTTACCCTCTTGAAAAATCCTAAAAGTTCAACAAAATTGAATTTTATGACCTGAATGGCATTGTGTGTCTGGAAATGGATTAGGCATATATAGAACAAAGGAAAAAAAGTTTAAAGCCAAAAAGATAGTTAATTTTAAAGACAGAACCAAACTACTTTATTTGTTGAACAATGTGGAAGCCCAAAAAGGTTTTTTCTTATATTTATCCTCTGATTATTTAATGGACAAATTGCTTGTTTTTGAAAAAAATTTATTGCAATAATTCAGAATGCATTCTAGCCAGTGACTTAATAAAACTATTTGCATTGCATAAAAAAAGTGTCAGCTCACTGAAATGACTATGCCAGCTTTATTGCATATTTTATTTAATATAATTTATTAATGATAAAGAAAAATATACAATAGCTAATAAAATTGTTTCTTATTTTAGATATTTGTTATGCTTGATAGAACATTTGCATCATGTCCAATAGTGAAGCATCAAATAATTTAGCAGTAGATTTCCTTTGGAGTCTTTTTATTGCAGCTGTTAAAAGCTATCGCTATGATTCTGTATTGCGACCTTTTCCCCATGATTTCATTAAAGGAGAATTTCAAGAGAAGGATATCAATAAATTGGTATGTTCTAAAGTTTTTTGGGTTATACTTTATGTATGATGTTTTATGACTACAATTATTTACATGAAAACAATCTATAATGTTGGAAATTTTGCAATGCATAGCTTTCAGTGATTAAAACTTATTTTGTTTGTTCATCAGTTGACATAATAAAGGCAGTCAAATGCAAAAGTGCAAATTTCCGGTGTTTTGATTCAACTTTTGGTAGCACTGGATATTTAAGGTAGGATTTGAAAATGTTAAGTAAATTCTTGGATGTAGCCAAAAAAAAACTTAAGAATCATGCATGAGGATTCTTAGAAGCCTTACAATGATTTTCAAAAAATTTTGCAATGCTTTGCATTTTTCCACTCCTGTTTTATGAGGTGATTTGTATAAACTATTATAACTTTATGATACTGTGCCCCTTTGTTGTTCCTTTTACATGTAGTAGCATGGTCATTATAGTAGGTTCCCCTAAAATCTTAGCATCAATGGGTGATATGTGAGTTTAAAAAACTAAAATTTGAAAATGTTCCTTTTAATCACAGTATATGTTTGAGGTGAAATAGTTTTAGATGCAAAGCAAAAGTCTTTTTTTTTAAAGAATCAAATGTCTGTTAAAATGCTATCCAGAAGTAATGTATATAATTGCTGGATGATGCACTTTACTGATAAAAATCTATTTCTTCCATCAAAAGTTTTGAAGGAATTGCAGGTTTGCTTGAAATAAGAAAACCTGTGATGCTGAAACTAAAAGTGATTAATAATCTAGTCATGGAATGATTGTATTATGGAAGCCAACTGACATTATTCCAGTACAAGAACGTGCTTCCGGATAAACAGAGGCCCTAAGAATTATATTTGCAGGTTTAATATAATTTTTTCAAGTGGATTCAACAGATGAAAATTTATTGTTGGTTATGATTTTTAATGTGACTTTTGTATTTAATTTAAAAATTCTTAATATGCTGATTTTTGCTAGAAAAAATTTATAGCTTTGTACTTTGGGACTGGCTACATTTTCACAGGCTACTAAAATGGAAAAGTAAAACCAAGCTTAGACACCAAAGGATTAAAAATATTTGATTTAGAAAATCTGAGAGCATTATTCATGCTGTAATAGACCAAAAATTGTGTTCAAATTTTCAAGATTTTAAAATATTTTCATGAGGCTTGAAAAAAGCCTCAGGAAAATAATAGTTGTAGTGGGTTATTTTACTTCACTTCAGAAGTTCCAAACATACAAATGAACTATCAATACAAAAGACGCTCTCTAACTGGTCTGTGTGTTTGCCCACGAATTGGAGATTGTGATTTCATTAAGAATATCTCAAAGACATAATTTAGATCAGTGTTTCTCAACTTTTTTTGCTCATGAAAATGAGTTTCATATACCTCTTTGCCCCCCCTCCCCTCACAGCTGCTGTTAGTTGGAAAAAAGGTACTTTACCATCTGCACTGTTTATTTATAAGCTTTGTGTCATTTATTATCTAATAATTGGCACTTTATTTCTAAGTAGCAAAGAAAATTCTTAAAGACATAAAATGCTAACAAAAAATATTCTGATAATTGGCACTTTATTCAATGTTATACTTGTTGTTGATGCAAACTTGCAAGGTTATCAGTATCTGGCTACAGTGTTAGTGACAAATGAAGATCATCTCACTTCATAATAACAAGAGAGTTACGATCTTTTTTAATGAGCTTATTTTCAGTAATGACTTTATTGTTACAGGTACCAAAAAATGAAAAATATGAATGCAGGTTTTTAGGGAGCCTTGTTAAAAGATATAAAATGTTTGTCATGAAAAAAATTAATGATTTTTACGTTTCATTTATAATATTTTATTCTGGCAGTTAAATTTGGATGCCCCACGCACACCCTCAGAAACTTATTGTGATTCCCTAATGTTTCTGTAGATAATCCATAATGTTGCTTCAGATACTTTAGATAATCCTGAATGCTCCTTCCCCTAAAAGTATGGCCCACATTGAGAACCACTGATTTAGACGACCCTCTAAGAAGTCATTGGAAGAATGGAGGCTAGCCATTCTGAAGCCAAAGTAGCAAGATGGTTGAGTGTTTCTCAAATGGTGGTCTCCAGGCTATGGAGACAATTTCAGGATACAGGTGATGTTGCTAGAATACTAGTACACAATCACCTAAGAGTTACATTGTAAGATGACAAGATCTGGTTTAACTTCTAGGTGCCATATAGCATTGACAGCTACCCAACATGCTAGGAGCTTGCTTCATCCACAGGAAAGTAAATTTGAAGGTGGGCAGTTAGTTGTAGATTTTGAGAGGGGTGTATGCAAGATGACCAGTGGTATCTGCCCTTTTAATTCCCTCTTACAGAAGGGTCTGTCTGAATTGGCATCAACAACATGTGCATGATAACAAAGAACCTGGGCAAATATTCTCTTCAGAGATAAGTCAAGATTGAGCTTACAGATTGAGTCCTGACAAATATTCATCTGCAGAGAATATGGACATAGTATCATTTCTCTAACATTGTGGAAAGGGACCAATACAGAAGTGGTGGTTTGGTGGTCTAGGCAGGAAACATTAATAGCCACAGCAATCTTTGTATGTTTTATTGAGAATTCTTGACTGTCCAGAGGTATTGGAATGGAATCATCAGACCTTATATTTGCCCATTTACAGGTGCAGTGGTATTAAGGTTAATTTTGTTGACTTGTTCTGCAGAACATTCCTTTGAGTTATATTTAAATTTCTCATTAAAACTACTGGATTTTTTGTGCTCAACAGATAAAATCTTTCTGTATGGACATTGAATATATCCTTTTCTGAATGACACCTGTGATATGACAACTCTACTGAATTTATGAGATATTTTACTTTGCTGGAACAGTATTTTGGTATCTACAGTTAGAAGTCTACAACTCGTAGGAAAATGTTCTGAAGGTACTGATGTTAAGAGCATCTGATATATAGTCGGAAAGTTGTGAAATTGCACTATCACTTGAATCATACTGCAAAATCATTTCACTTGTTCTAAGTTATAATTAATTAATTTTGTTTATCTGTAAATAAACCGTTGCTCACTTTAACCTTTTCTACTCGCCTTTCATTTGGAAGTTAACCTTACTTAGAACCAAATGCCTTAATTCCATAATCACTAATTGATTTCAGCATAATTCATATATGTATATATATTTCAATATAAGCCTTGAAGTAAGACATCATAAGTAGAAAGATGCAAAGATCTAGGATAGAAAAAGTCAAAGTAACACTGATTGGACAAATTATTACATACACCCTGATAACAATATGCAAAGCAGAAGTATCGCATCCAGTCACATGGGATGCTGAAACTGACATTGCCTATAAATGGAGCATGTCTCTATGCATTGGAAACCAGTCATGGAAAAGTAATACATTAGACTCCCTCTTATCTGGCCCTTACGGGACTAGACCCTTGCCCAGATAAATAAAAGGCCAGTTAATCCGAAAATTTTGTCAGAAAATAAAAATGGCAATGACAAAAATACTATAACTGTACTGTATTTTAATTAATAATTTGTTGTACAATATTAACAATTTACTCGCACTCACTTGAAACAGTCTGTGATTTTCTTTCGTTTCTTTGAACTTAACACTTTTTTACCTGCAAAGTCTTGCCATTTTTTAATAAACATCACATCAATCACAGATGAGGCCTGTTGTTGTTCAATGTATCTTACTGCAACATCAAAAGCTTTTCCTTCAATATGGCTAACTTCCACTTCTTCATTCTCTGCTTCTTCTCTGCTCCCTTCTTGGCAGACTGCACTGATAATTTCATTATCATTCAGTGTTTCATTTTCCAACTGTTTATCACCCCTTTAACCATTTTTCAATGTCATCTTCTTCAAGTGTGTCACATCCAGGCAGCAGTTTAAAGCCATTAAGCAGCGAAATATTGTCATTATCCATCATATCTTTGGCAGGCACAGGCTCATTTGATACTTTTGTGTTGTCTTTGGTACTTTCTACAAAGTTTTCAACTCCGAGCCAAAGTTTTCTCCATGACTTCACAAACGTTGTATGAGGCATTTCTTCAAAAGCTCTTGCCAATAATTAGATCACATCCTTGATATTTAATGTTTTAAAAGCATTTAAAATTCCTATTCTGTCATTTTTGGTTTGCTGTAGAATTTCTGAAAGAAGCTTTCTCTATATCGCCTTTTTAAACTTACAAGCACGCCCTGATCCATTGGTTGCACTAAAGATGTTACATAAAGGTGGCAAAAACATGGCTTTTATGTTGTGAGAAATAAGTAAACTTGGATGTGTTGGGGCATTGTCGAGATTGAGTAGGGCTTTTACAGGCATTTTAAGACTTGTGAAGTGGTTTTTTACTTTTGAAACAAATTCTGTAAAGAACCACTCTTTAAACAAATACATCTATCCAAGCAGACTTTTGAGCTTTGTAGAAACTGGCAGAGCAGCTAAATTTAAATGCTGGAATGCTTAGGTTTTGCTGATTTCCCAATTATAAAAAGAGGAAGTTTGTGCGTACCTGCATGCGTACCTGCAGCAACCCACAGTGATTCTTTGTTTTAAGTCCTGGTGCTGAGATTTCTTGTGCTGTCACAAATGTTGGAAGAAGTTTAAAATTTAACCCAGTCTCATCTACATTGTAGATTTGTTCTGCACATAGGCCTTCTTCTTCAATAAGCACTAAACGTTTTTCTGAAAATTCCATTGCTGCTAAAGGATCAGCTGACAATTTCTCACCACAAACACCAAGGTAATGAACAACATGCTGTTTTTTCTGCGAGAAAGCCACCCGTCACTTGCTGAAAAATCTCCCCTATTATTATTGATTTTAGAATGAAGGATTAATGCTTTTTTTTTTTCAAGATTGGCCCACTGATGGGCGTTCCTTTTCGATGCTCTTGCATATACCATAATCAAAGTGTATTATTAACCATTTAATTTTTCAGCTTTTTAGGAGCGCACCGAGAAGAAAGCATTTTTTCAGACTCTATTTGAGTGCAAAAATCTTGTAAAGATTTTTTTTAGATAGATAATTTGTTCTCGGAATATGCAGTACTTTACATTTACATGTTTTTTTTACCTTAGAACTGAAATTATAATGAAATATATATAATGTATATCTCAGATACACAATTTTAAAGTATTACATTTTCTAATATATATTCTTCTTTATACATAGTTGTCCAATAAAAATCATATATTTATTCATACCATATATATGGAAAATTTTAATATTATATTTCATTAGTGTTTTATAATTTTACCTACTTTTTCAGTAAAAGTCTGAGAAAAAATGTTGTCTTCCACGAGAATAAAAACTCGCTTGTGGAAGAAATTTAACAGTTATGTTGTAATAAAATGAAAAGGCAACATGCTTGTTTCACATTTCCTATTCCTTCTCCAGTCATTTGTGTGCTTTTACCAACACCTAGTTCATCACAAATGTACTTTACTGGATCACCTTTGTCAATACGTTCTAACACTTTTAATTTCATCTCCATCGTAACAATATTATTTTACGTTTGCACCCACTCATTTTGTACCACACAATAATTAATAGATCACAGCCCACACTCCTGCATACACACAATACACTGTAATATTCACAAAGAGGAACTAAAGCAAACCTGTACTTACTATAGACAAAACATGCGGTGACTTGCTTCCACTTCTTGGAACTGAAGCAAATAAACGAAACAAGTGGCGACTTGCTTCCGCTTCTTGGAACAACTGGTTAAAGCGGAGGCCAGTTGAGCCGAGACCAGATAAGAGAGAATCTACTGAAATTCAAATTTATTTCAACCATATAATACAATTCATAATATACTTAAATACTGCATCTTCTTAAGAAAACTTGTTTGAGGTTGCAAAATTTTTCAAAAAATTTAAAACAAAAAATGACTGACAACATAGCTTATGCAAGTAAATAATCAATGTTTTCCAACTTCATAACCACGATGGGTAAAGGCAGCGATGAAAGTTTGATCATGGCCAGATAGTAGGTGCGAGAAAGACTGGCTGTTCAATCACCGCAACTGCTGAACTGTTGGGGTTTCCACATCAGACTGTCGCACATGTATATCAAGACTACATGAAATATGGCAAAACTTCCAAACAGTGGGAGAAATGTGGATGTAAACATGCAGTTGATTCTCAAAGTGAGCACAGACTGTCTTGCATCGTTACAAGGAATCTCACTGCTATCGTGGAGCAGATAATGCCAGAATTGAATGAAGGCACGTCCAAAAGCTTATGCACAAAGACTATCCATCATGCCATGGAACAAATAGGTTTGGTAGTCAACATACACATTGTGTCCCCTTGTTGTGATTGCAAGGCACCAAAAGATTAGTATGCAGTTTGCAAAGGCCTATTGCAACTGGAGTGCAGAGGACTGGTCTGATCATCTGGTCTGATGAATCACAGTTTCTTCTCTATCATGTCAATGGAAGGATTCATGTGTGGTGTAAACTACATGAAGCAATGGACTGAGCTTGCCAAGTTGGGGTCATACAGGCAGGTGGAGGCAGTGTAACAGTTTGGGGTGCATTTACATGGGCAGTTCCCTGATTCGAGTCCCAGCTGGGTCAGCCTTGAGATTTCTCTTCACAAAACTCAATCTTCCCATGGTCAGCAGGGGACACTGATGGGATTGGAAAGGCCACTGTCCATTGGATGGGACATCGAGCTATTGTGACATGAGATAAATTGACATTCTGCAGGATGGTCCTGCAGATTCCAGGACATCTGGTATCCTTTTCTGAGACTTGGCCATTGTTTACAAATTATGCACTATTACCCAGCTATGATTCAAGCACATACTACTATTTAGTAGCCAGTATTTAATATATCATATGTGGTATATTTAAAATTGTAGGAAAAATATCTTTTTCATCTAATTTTAATCTGTTAAAAGTAATTTATTTTGAGAAACAAATTTTGATGATGCAATTAACATTTTTTCAACATAAAGGTAAGAAAAATTATTTAAAGAACAATACATATCCCCTTTTTAGTGCAATGGTTTGCTTTATAGATATAAGAACAGATTGATATGCAAATAGTTTGAAGGATAAACTTTAAACTTTTATTGCTCAAAGAGAGAGAACTTTCAGTTATTTTAATAAGAACAGTCATTATAAATCTGTATGTAACTATTTTTTTGTTGTATATGTATCATTACTTTTACGTTTTTTCTTCTATAAAAATTTGCACTTTTAATTTTAAAAGTCAGTATTTTAGCTATAAAAAGCATGTTTCTGATTTTTTTTTGCCATAGATGCCATTAACTCAGATACAACACTACCTCCTGAAAACATGTTAAGTGCTCTTCATACTGAGCTATATGAAGTGTAGTGAATCCAATTAACAAGTGACTATAAACTTTGATTGCATGATTGGCTGTTGTTCGTGGTGACATCTGTTGACTGAGAATAAGACTGAGAACTGTCCACAGAAACAAAGTTGTAATCATTTTTGTAGTTAAACATGCAGAAACAGGATTATCAGTTAATTACCTTTCTGTGGAAATTAGTCTGTCCCATTCAACAGACTGTGTGTGGTGCCAGTTAATATGACACCACAAAGCACCTACCATTGTGAAATTAAAGTTTATAGTCCCCATTTAATTGGGACTGAAGTAGGCTTGAGATAACTCAAGTAGAAAGAGTCCTATATTTTTCCATAGTCCAGACATTACAATCAAAATAAAATAAGTGCTGTAAATATTTTGTTTTGCAAGCAAATTTTGAATAAAGTAAGGTGTTTAAAAATAATTTCAATGTTTCATTTAATTTTAAATAAATGCCACCACAAACAAAAAATATTTTTATCTAAGAGAATTTAATTGGTACTGTTTATATATTTTTTCTTGCTCCCATTTTATTTTTCACTTGAAAATTGAAGCATGAACAAAAGCATTTGGTATCTCAAGTTTTTTTCTTTTTTAATATAATCAGCTGCAGTTCTCCTTTCCTCAGCTGAATTAGTTACATTTCAGATAAATTTAATATAATATTGAATTGTGATGCAGTACTTAATCCTAACTGATATAGTGTTTAGAGAACCTGACTGCTAGGCCAATGGGAATGTCCTTGTGTAAGTGTTTGTATGTTTATGAGAAACCAACACAAGCTATAAGCTAACAAGTTATCTTTGTCTGTTAAAACAAATAAAAAGTTAATGCTATTCGTTATTTTATGTCAGACCTTTTTTAATTGTGAAAAAACACTTTTTTGGGTGATTTTTTTTTTGTTCTTAAATTTAATAAAACTGTATAATGTTGTATGTGATATATAAATTAAACATTAGCAGAAGTACAGAAGTATAATTCAACAGTAATGGCAACAATGGTGTATCAGTATATATGGTAATAAGTATTTACCAGATGGATACCAAAATAACATACAATGGGGCGCATCATAAGTGCATTTAACTTATGCAAATTCAACTATACATGTTTGACAGAAAAAGAGAAAAATAGTTTATATAGTGCAAATGATTTTGCACGCCATTCCACTTGATGAAGCAACATGGAGTGAGTGAGATGAGAGAAGTGAATCTGCTGTTACCTCAGCCGATCTCAGTTTCTGTGTGCCGTTCATAGTGCGAGCATCTCGTTATGCACAGTGTTTAAAGTACATATTTTTCGTACAACATGACCTTTAAACACAAACCAACTGCTTCATATGGTGCTGAACTGAAAAAAGATTACATATTAATGTAAGGGTTATATACATAAAGCCATGTATTCTGTGCTTTATGGGCAATTTAAAGGATTTTTCAAGGGTAATTTTGGATATATGCGATTTTTGTTTAAATCATTAATGATGCTAAAATAGAATGAAGAGACTTTATTATTTCCATCTTACTCAGCCAACATAAAAAGAAATAGTTGCCACCCATTGATCATAGATGGTGCCAATGGTTGGTGCCGAAATAGAGTCTTAAATTAGTAGAAAAAAGATGAGCCGGCATTAGTTCAATCGGTAAGAATACTCTTGGCATGTTTCTGGAGAGATACAGGTTCACGTCCTGTATGTCGGCAAAATTTTTTCCACAAAATATTTATTGATATTTGACATTAAAATGTCACCCAGGTAATACTGTGATTGTCACCTATGTTTTGCTTATGTGCTGACTCTAGAACATAACCCCTGTATAAGATGCATTTGTATATATTTCAAGTACAGAAGTATCTCCTTGATATGGAATGAGCATTTCTGTATCTCTATACAGGGTGTCCCTGAATTCATAGCCCAAATGTGAGGGGATGGTAGTACACACCGAACCCACCAATATTCACCATAGAATATGCGGCCGCAAACATAGCCCTGTGCCAGTAGGGGCCACAGACCATTTCAGCACGGACGTGCATCAGCATCTTCATACCACATTTGAGAACTGATGGATTTGGCACGATAGTCCCATCCCGTAGCCCCCTAGATCGCCCGATCTTGTATTGAGTTCTTTCTGTGGGGACATTGTATTGAGTTCTTTCTGTTGTATTGAGTTCTTTCTGTGGAAAGAGTGTCATGTACGAGACGCCTGTGCAGTACACGGAGGATCTGGTAACCCGACTGTCCGGCGCAGCCGCCGATGTGCACGACAAGCCCAATGTTTACGAGCAGGTACGCCAATCACTACTCCGCCATTGTGTCGCCTTTATCAACATTGGTGGGCGGATGTTTGAGCATTTGTTGTAATGATCTCCAATAAATGTCACTCTGGAAACCTCTGTGTCTGCCCTTTATTTCCAACTCCTCACTGTGTTTACGGCCACATATTCTATGATGAATATCGGTGGGTTCGATGTGTAACTACCATCTCCACACGTTTGGGCCATGAATTCAGGGACACCCTGTGGAAGGAAGTGCACTTGAAATTAATCATTGAACTGTAAAAATATCGAAATGTAACAACTGGCCATACATGGCATTTACTTTTACCTACAAATCCTAAATATTGTTATCATCTCTCTTAATACCCTACTAGTCCTAACAGAAAGCATTACAAAGAGTTTAATAAATGTGTAAAGGATCACTTAGCAGCGGATAAGAATCTTTGGCTAGATGGCTTGGCTGAGGAAGCAGCTAGACAGCACAACAGCAAAGAGCTGTATCAGATAGTTAATGTTTGGTGTTTAAAAAAATGGATAGGTATACAGGGATTGAAGGATAAACAAGGTAAGGATATGGAAGGTGAGGATTCTGTCGTAGCTAGGTGGGCTGAGGATTTCAGAGATGTAATAAACAATTAGTTAGTTCTATCCCCATTGTTTGCAATGATGATAGATGCATTACTGGCCCTATATCACAGTCTGAAGTTATTTTGGTTATGTCTAAACTTAAACTATATATCCCCAGGGTTGATGAAATTACTACTGAAATGCTTAGAGCTGGAAATGTTTCTGTTACAACATGTATGACTGAAATTTTGAATATCTTTGATGATAAAGGTCTGGTTCATAAGGATTTTACCAGAGCTATTATCATCATCCCTATTTTTAAAAAAGGTGATCGCAGTTCTTGTGATAACTTTAGTAGTATCAGCCTACTTTCTGTTCTGGATAAAAAATTTTGCACGATTGTGCTTAACCCTCCTGAAGTGGCGTGGAATGATAGAAATAAATAGTTTGCATTGGTCTTGTAACGCTCCAAACAAATGCAAAATACTTGAAGTTTTTATGCTCCGGATAGCTTAGATGGGCGCCAGGCAATAATTAACAAATTGCCAAAAGTAGAATAAGTTGATAATAAGTTGATTTAGGGTTCAAATACCAGCGAGCGTTTATGAGTAAGAATCAAAATGATTGTCAAGTAATATGAAATATAAAAAAAAAAATCCTTAATTCGCGTTGCTCAAGAGAAAAAAACTGTAGACTCAAAAGGTTTTAAGGGGTAAAGAACATTTCCAGCTCAAAACATTTTTATTTCCAAAATAATTCAACTCACCAAGACATCAATGAAGAAAACATAACTCCATCTCCTGTGCTACACGCACTGTGCTTGGTGCTACGCACCTTGTGCTCGTGCACTCACTTGTGCTTATCCTTCTACTACTCTACTGCTTCTGCTTAAGTGACTCGTAGGTCACCGGTTTTTTGACATGAGGCCGGCGCATGCTGGGAAAGACATTAACATACTATGACGAACGACGCAAAAGCTATGACGCAAGAGGGGGCGTGTCCTTGGCACGCGCCTTAACGGTACAGTCGGAAGATCGGAGTTTGCGCAACTCCTAGAAACTTGGAAACGAGTGCTGCGATGCCAAAAAGGAAATAAAAATCCCCAAAATGATAAATATAATGTAAATTAAACAAAACTGGTTAAGGTAAAGCAAAAGTGAACGATGGGGCATCACAGTCTCCCAGACAGATTATATTTGCTTCTGGGTTGCCAGCTCTAAGTGAACAGAGGCATGGGATACCTTATATCAGCTGGTGGATAATTCTAATCGGAGGCCATCGCAGGTACCTGAACCTTACTTAGCTAGTTGGGCATCGTCAAGCCTAAACTGGAGTAATGTGTCTCAGGCAGGCCATGTGGCTCTTGAAAAAGTCCAATTGAAAAGGTGGTGCCTGAAGTTCCTACCAGCATCAGTGACTTCAGCCTTTAGCGGAGGAGGAACAGGTCTTTGCCCCATGCCTGCGATCAGGGGGCTGTTTGATATTGTTGGCTCTACCAATCTCAATAAACCTAATTTCTTTAAAAATCCTACTAATCATTTTCTCTCTGCAGGAACATGGAACATGAGGACATTATGTCCTCATGCAGGAATTCCAGTTCTATAACCTAGATAATCTAGGCTTGCAAGAGACCAGATGGACAGGTAAAGGTGAGATACTTAAAAATAACTTTAAAATTCTCTTTACAGGGAGGGAGGATGGAAAGCATCACCAAGGTGTGGGTCTGCTGCTCAGCACAGCAAAATTTCAGACAAGCATTAAAGACTTGAATGTTATCTTCTGTTATGCCCCCACTGAGGATGCTGATGAGGATGAGAAGGATAGGTTTTACGAACAACTTCAGGATATTTTGAATTCTGTCAAGAAAGGAGATGTTACCCTTGTTCTAGGTGACTTCAATGCCAAAGTTGGTACTGACTCTGATCTTTGGGGAGGGATGATAGGCCCTTTTGGTATTGATAGTGTAACGCTCCAAACAAATGCAAAATACCTGAAGTTTTATGCTCCGGATAGGTTAGACGGGTGCCAGGCAATAATTAACAAATTACCAAAAGTAGAATAAGTTGATAATAAGTTGACTTAGGGTTCAAATACCAGCGAGCGTTAATGAGTAAGAATCAAAATGAATGTCAAGTAAATTTAAATATAATTCAAAAATCCTTAATTCGCGTTGCTCAAGAGAAAAAAACTGTAGACTCAAAAGGTTTTAAAATAACAAAATAGATTTATTTCCAAAATAGTTCAACTCGCCAAGACATAAATGAAGAAGACACAACTCCAACTCCTGTGCTTAGTGCTTCTGCACTAACTCCCCTCTGTGACTCGCAGGTCACCAGATTTTGACATGAGCCGGCGCATGCCAGGAAAGACATTTACATACTATGACGAATGACGCAAGAGGGGGCGTGTCCTTGGCACGCGTTTTAGCGGGACAGTCGGAAGATCGGAGTTGCGCATGTGCAACTCCTTTACTCTTGGATGTGAGCACTGTGATGCCAAAAAGGAAATAAAAATCCCCAAAATGATAAATATAATGTAAATTAAACAAAACTGGTTAAGGTAAAGCAAAAGTGAACGATGGGGCATCACAGTAGCTGCAATGGCAACGTCTCCTACAGGTAAGTAAACTCAATGGTTTCAGAATAACTAACACATATTACAAACACCGCGACATACATAAATACACATAGGTTTCACCTGATGGGCTGCATAGGATTATGATTGATTATATATTAATTAACAGCAAATGGGCTAGTTCTGTTAGAAATACCAAGGCATATAGGGGAGCTGAAATTGGATATGACCATTACCTTGTTAAAAGTGTCTTGCAACTTAAACTTAAAACGTGTTGTGCTAGGGTTAAAAAATTTACCTTTAATACTGAAGCTCTGAAAGACCCAGTTATAGCTAAAGCTTACCATGATAGGTTACTTAGTCATTATGACAGTCATGGTTTGCTTAATACTGAAGTTGAGGAAGAATGGGGCCATTTTATACAGGCTTTTTTGGAAACTAACAGTACTCTTTTAGGAAAAAAGGAGCAGAGAAGGCAGAATTATTTAAGTGATAAGGCACTTGAGCTTATTTCAGAAAGAAGGAACTGCAGGAATGTCCTAAATCAGTACCCTACTAGTCCTAATAGAAAGGATTACAGAGAGCTTAATAAATGTGTAAAGGATCAGTTAGCTACTGATAAGAATCTTTGGCTTGATGGCTTGGCTGACAAAGCTGAGGAAGCAGTTAGGCAGCACAACAGCAGAGAGCTGTACCAGATAGTTAATGTTTTATGTGGTAGAAAACGGACAGGCATACAAGGATTGCAGGATAAACAAGGTAAGGTTGTGGTAGGTGAGGATTCTGACATGGCTAGGTGGGCTGAGCATTTCAGTGATGTTCTAAACAATGTGGTTAGTTCTACTCCCATTGTTTGTAATGATGATAGATGCATTGGCAGCTTTAATGTTGGCTGTATAACACAATCTGAAGTTATTTTGGCTATCTCTAAACTTAAACTTCATAAATCCCCAGGGGTAGATGAAATTACTACAGAAATGCTCAGAGCTGGGAATGTTTTGGTTACCACTTGGATGACTGAAATTTTGAATAACTTTTATGATAAAGGCATGGTTCCTAAAGATTTTACCAGAGCTATTATTATCTTTATTTTCAAAAATGATGATCGCAGTTCTTGTGATAACTATAGGGGTATCAGCCTACTCTCTGTTCCAGGAATGAACTCTTTGTTCCAGGTAAAGTTCTTTCCATGATTGTGCGTAATAGAATTAAGAATCTGGTTGACAGGCAATTGCGTGATGAGCAATGTGGATTCAGAAGTGGTAGGGGATGTGTAAATCAGATATTTTCACTTAGGCAGATTCTGGAGAAATGTTTAGAGTTTCAGAAACCTTTGGTTGCTATCTTTGTTGATTTCAAAAAGGCTTTCGACTCTGTTGATCGTCATAATTTGTGGTTGATTGTGAGATCATATGGTATACCAGACAAGTTAGTTAACATAATGAAAGCTCTCTATAATAACACTGAGTCATGTGTGAGAGTTGGTAAGTCTTATAGCAATTGGTTTAGCATTACGTCTGGTGTTCGACAAGGGTGCATTTTGTCTCCTTTGCTCTTTGGTTGTTGATTATGTTATGCGAAATTCACTTCAAGGGAAAGATTTTGGCCTTAAATGGGCTGGAGATACGAAAATTTCTGATTTAGATTATGCTGATGATTTAGCCCTTTTGGCAAATGATGTTGATGAGATGAACTCTTTCATTCGAGCTGTTGATGAGACTGGTAGTAGAGTAGGTTTGGTTATAAACAGAGAGAAAACTAAAGTGATGAAAATTGGTCAGGCAAGTTGTGATTCAGTTAATCTGAATGGTTGCAGTCTTGAGCAGGTGTCACAGTTTAATTACCTAGGGAGCTATGTAATTGATACTGGTGATGTGCGGCATGAGATTAACAGACGAATAGGTATTGCTGCCGGGACTTTTAAGAATCTATGGAGATTGTGGAGAAATAGGCGTATACACCTAAAGACTAAAATTAGACTGTACAATAGTTTGGTTCTTTCTAGGGTTAGTTATGGTAGTGAAACTTGGACGCTGTGTAAACAAGATAACAGGAAACTAGATGCTTTTGATTCTAGATGCTTATGCAGTATCTTGGGTATTAGGTGGTTTAACTTTGTAACTAATGATGAGGTTAGGCAAAGGAGTCCACAACCTCCTTTAAGCAGCATATTGTGCAGAGAGAGACTCGCTGGTTTGGCCATGTTGCCCATATGGATAATTATAGATTGGCGAATAGGGTTATGAACAGTATGCCTAGAGGCCTCAGAAGGAGGGGGAGACCTAGGATGCGGTGGGCACACAGTGTCAAACAGGACCTTGTTAGAATTGGTGTGCAGTGGCCGGATGCAGCAGATGTAGCTCAGGACAGATATGCTTGGAGAATTAAACTGCATGGTCTGGTTGGACCTCCGTAGCCCATGGCTGCTTGAGGATGATGATGAATACAAAAGGTATTCTTTAATTAAAAAAAAAAGGTTAAAAAAATGAATGCTTGCTACTAATTAGAACAAATTACTTAACTTTTGGATTATTTAAGGACTTAAATTTAAATAAAAACAGCTTAGTGTGTTCACAGAAAAAATCTAATGTAAGTTAAAACTGTAACACCAAGAGTGGCATCAGTGTGACAGACTGAGTTGGCATATAAATCTGGAGTATAATTGAACATACTAAGCATTGCAACACTAGGTTAAGTATATCATATTAGAGAGGTACTAAAGCATGCTTGCGCCTAAACTTTTGAAAAATTATTAGAAAATATATTCCCAATCGGTCTGACAGACTGTATGGCACTTCCTGAGGGTTAATAGAATTAAGAATTTTTACTGATACACCTGTTGTATTCACCACTATACATAATCATTGGCCACAATATCCCAAGTGTGTGGAGAATGACAATGGTCTCTGATAGACAGGCATTTGTTAGTGTGAACTGTACAGCAAAACAGCTGCTGCAGTTCATCAGCTGAGAGAGATGATTGCTAGCAGTACTTCAAAACCCATTTTAATAAGAACTATGTGCAGAGAATTGAAAACTTTGAAATATGGCAATTGTACCGTGATAGTGTTCATAATAATTTGGCCATGCAGTGTATATAAAAATATTTTAAATTTGTTTATAGACTTTATTTGTGCAGAACTCGGTTTTTTTTTTTAATTTTCATGTTAATCATGACTGCAAGCTGTCTAGAGAAAAATATGATAATTATTGTATTGTCTGTAATGGAAACAAGTGACCTTTATTTTTACTTTCAGAGAAATACAGCATTTAAAATCCCTTCAGTATTTAGTATTATGCAGGCAGATAATTTGTCCAGCATTCCTCCTGAATCATTAGCTTTATTTAAGTGGGTTCTTTCTTCGTGTCCTTTCATTATACAATCCAAGAATAAGGAAGAGGTAAGTAATAATTTAAGATGTTTCTTGCACATGATGTATATTCACAGATAATAATTTCCCTTTGAAATCTCAGTAACTTTCATTTTCTAGTTAATATAGTATATTAACATATAATTAAGCTTATTATTATTGCTAATATGTAATATATAAATATATATTAGCACATAATAATTAGGGCATGAGTGGTTCAGTCAGTAGGGCACCAGATTTGTAATCTGCAGTTCCCATGTTGGAGTTCTGCCTTGGCCAGCATTGAGATTTATGTCTGCAAAACTCCCTGCCCTCCCCTCAGTCAGTAGGAGACAATAATGGACTTGAAAAGGCCACTGTCCATTGAGTGGGACATTAAGCCATGGGTTCTTATGCGGGAGAGTCGTACCATGTGCACGATAAAGAACACACACTGGATGGCCTTGATCAGAAGCCACCATCTGTCTCCTAACAGCTGTCCATTGTTAGTCCTCCTCCCCCAACCTTTTCTGAGCCCTTGGAGGTCCTTGTGACCTGACCATTTTAGCCCACTGTGTGCAAAAAGTACCACTCAAAAAAACAACCCATAATAATAAATATAGAATAATTTTTCCAACACCATGGTGGAATTGGCTCAAATGGTAGTGTGCAAGGTTTATAACTAGATTTTTTCAGTTTTAAGTCAACACTGCACCTGCATTGAGATATTTTCTGTTAACCACCACTCTACCCTTGGTTAGAAAAAAGACACCACAATGGGCTTGGAAAAAGAAATCAGTGGCATTTCCATTGGAAAGACAAAGGGCCTTAAGTCATGACTCCATATGCTAGATGGTGAACCACATCATGTGTACAGTAAAGAGTATGCTAAATGATTTTGGTGGGAGATTTCATTCCTCTCCTTGTGGTTCTCCAGTGGACCCCTTGTCCTACCCAGTTCTTTTCAGATTCTTGTGACCTGGACATTAGCCCATTGTGGCAAAAAAAAATGACTGCTCAAGAGTAAAATAGCCCTCCCAGAATTACATACTGCATTAACCGAGAGTATAAGAAAATTTATAAATATCATTTCCAATTTTTACATGCCATTCATTCTCTATTGGAAGTTTATCATCTTATCCCATAGATAACCTATGATATAAGATGATAAACTGTAACCCTACACATGTTAAATGGTCTCACTATTAACCCTTTTAGGATGGGTGTTGTACATGTATGATTTCAGAGACTTACTGTTGCATACCTGGTGGCATACTCTTACATTTTTAGTTGTATGGAAATAGGTCCATCAAAGTACAAAGATTAATGAATATACAGTACTGCAGGCTGGTTGTCATACATGATCCCTGGCTTATTCCTTGGCCATGTTCCATACTTTGCCTCTGACAAGCAAATGCCAGATACAAGAGTGCTGTACCCTGTACACTGTACACTGTCATACCTTTGAATGATATGAACCGGTTTTGCAACGAAATGTATTATTATTGAACAAATTGCATTTAATACCAGAAAAAATGTAATATATACATATAAGACATATTTTCAAAATTATAAACCATTACAAAAATAAATGCAATTCAAACATAATAATAATTCAATTACACTTTTATAATAAAAAAAATTAATATTTCATTTTAGTATGAAAATTTTGAAAGCATGGATGAATACATAATATGCTCTGAAAATAATCAGCTGATGCTGAGATGTACTTGAGCATTTTCTTGAGCTCAGATAGCTAGCAAAAGTTGCATGTTTCCTGCACCCATCCCAAAAATTTGGTCTCCTGTTGCCTCCTTTATCTCCTGAAACCTCAACCTTAGCGATCTGGCAATTAGCCCACTATGCATCAAATTAAGTGCTTATTCAGGAGTAAAATAATAAATAATCCAATCTAAATGGTTACATTTTATACCAAGGATTGTGAAATGAACATAAGAATAACATACAAAGGGACTTTTTACCTTTATACACTATCTCAATGTAAATTTCATGTTGAAATAATTTGGATTTGCAAGCTAAATAATGGGAGAAAAATGTTTTCAGGTTTGCAAATATATTCTGTTATAGGTATGGACTTGAATTTTGCAATTCAATGAAGACCCTCTTGAGCCAGGTGGGATGTGAATCCATGACTTCTGGATAAGATGTCAGGTGTTTTTATCTCTAAGCTACTGGCTCCTCATTGAGATTTCCTCAATTCATGATACAAATCTTCCACCAGCAGTACAGAATCACAGGTGTGTCACATGAAGCAGGGGATAATTTTAACGCAATGTTTCTTGTTGAGATTCAGTCAATCCCTTGATCTGATGAGGTGGAAACAAAATAAGTGTTTCTTATCATACTAGAGGCTCAAGTTTTTAATGCAATATCAGGTGCAAAAGGAACCTTCATTATAATTTAGAAATATTATGTCTAAAAGTATTAAATTAAAATTCCAAATGATAAACTAAAAATGGGGTTGGAAATGATTTGAGATTCTAAATCAGGTTGTAAGTAGATACTTGAAATTTTAGTGCAACATGAGATGGATGTGGAAATATAAAAATTATGATGTATGCAAAACTGTTAAAGTAACTTTTTAACAGTCAACGTAATGCACACTTTTATTTAGGTCATCCCATTGGAAATCTGCCAAATACTACATCAACATGCAGTGTCATGACACTGCCTGGAAGAAATACTGTTGAAGGCACAATTTTCTGGAATGAAAATAATGCTCAATATGAACTCAAACATGTAATCTATGCTGAATTGTTAAATGTTTGATTCAATAAATAACTTCCTAACACTAACAGATTCTGAAATCTTCTGCTATGAGGGATTAGTGCACATGCCTATGTTTATAATAATACACACTTATAAAGTCGAGAATTTTTATAATATAGGTTAATAATAATGCATTTTAAGCACAGTATATAAATGCCTTTAAAAATGCATATTATATGCAAAGAAAGGTGTATACACATTAAAAAAAAGTTTTTCTGAGGTAAATTAGTACTCTTTATTATAGTTCTATTAAAATGCATTATTCTAATGTTACATAATGTTATACAGAATTATAGGAAATTTTTAGAGAATTTCCATGTTATGACAGTGGAAAACTTACTTTATAGTTCTGTAATGTCTAAAACATTTTATGAAAAAATAAGCTTAGGGGTAAATTAAATATGTCAAATCTATTTAAATTTGGTTTTTGACAGTATTCATTCAGTATTTAAAGAATTATGAAAGTTTGAATGTTTAAGAGTGGTCATTAGAATTTGCAACAATATTTAGTTCAAACTTTAAAAATAAACATTTTTTTCAAAGCATTTAATAAGGAAACACGTTAGAAGAGTGTGTAAATAATTCTTTCATTACTCTCCGTTTTTTTTTGTATAAGATGTATTTCAACTGTTAAAATATTCCAGCTTCCATAACATTAAGTACTGAATGAATATTGTTATATTGTTGAAAATCAAGATTTTATTGAATTTGAATGAAATATTTATTAACACTAAATACCAAATAAATATTGTTGAAAATCAAGATTTTAATGGATTTGATTGAGATCTTTATTTTTTGACACTTGTATTATAAAAATTTATTTTAGGAGTTATAGAACTTTGAAATTAGCTTCACATTGATGTAATATGGAAATTATCTAATTTTTGGTAGGGCTCTCTATAATATAACTCTATTTATACACATTGACTTTAAAATTCATGTTATATATTATATCTTTTGAATCAATTTCAAAAGGAAATTTTTTAAAGTGTTTTCGGAAAATAAAATATATAAATTTAGAACTTCATCGTGAAGTAAATAATGAAGGGAAATACTCATTTTATATACCAAAAGAGCATTTCATTGTGATTAATAAAGTTTCAAAAATTTGAAAAAAAAATAAAATACCAGTTAAAAATTTTAAACATTTTTTAAAAAATTGCAAAATTTTCCTGTATTTTTTCCCCTATTTTTACTTCATTAAATATTAAAATAAAACAAGTTTTTTTGTATTTTTTTTCCAAAATTTTTTTTATTCTTATATAAATAAGTTCATGATATTTCCATTAATGTTTAAATCTTTCATTTTATTTAATTTTTTCTAAATTTTTTAGTCATTTATACAAATAACACATAATGCATGTGCTTAGATTTTTGGTGATCAGCAAACTCTAAGCCTAAGGAAAGTGGTGTTATAAAAAAAATTCATTTCGGTTAAAAACAAGATATAACTGAGAAATATATATATATATAAAAAGGTAAAGAACTATGAAAAAAATGGAATAAAATATTTCAAAGCATTTAAAGTTTAACTGAAGTAGAGAATGAATCGTTTTAAGTATAAAGTTGCATAACTGCAATGAAAAAGTTTATTTTTAAAATTTTGGCAAAAATTGCAATATCCTAATGTTAACTTTAATGTATTTTAACCAAATATACTAAGTTATCGCTAAAATGAGTTCTACCTTTTAAAAATCGCACTTAGGTTAATCATGTAATCCTGTGATTCTTCTGATATCAGCCATTAGAGATCACTGGCGGCGTTATTTTTGGTCATTTGAAATTATTCTTTATAATCACAGTATACATTTGAAAAGCACTAAAAAGTAATTCCAAAAGCACCAGGGTAAAAAAAAAGTCTTTGAAATCAAAAGCCTGCTAAAATATTGAACAAAAGCATTTGGCAAAGTTATGAGATGATGCAACTTCCAGTAGTAATGAGACTGATAAATTTACGTTAAAAGTTTAGAAAGCATTACAATTCTGCTACAGCTATAAGTAAGTCTACATACCAGAAATCGAAAACTGATCAATTATCTATTGCAATAACAAAAAATATAGTACAGGTACACAGTGCAGTAATTGAAGTAAAGTAATTTAATTCTCTATGACATTGTTAAATGTTTTTAAGCACTTCAACACATGGACTATGCCATCAAGTATCAATAATTTTTAAAGAGAGATTTACGTACCATGCCGTAGAGGATGGGAAGCAACAGGAGCTTCTTGGAATGCTTTTGGTGAGAAATTTAAAATTCGACGTTCTTGCCGGCATGACGTCTCAGTGGAGATTAAAAATAATGATGACAGCTGCCAATGGTCTACCCACATTGGCAAATGAAATAACCATTTATACTTTTGATAGCATAGAGTGCTTAAAAAAGTTTTGGATCTATGATGTATGTTTCGTGCGGTTTCTTTCGGTGCTTCATCAGGTGGGAAGTGAGGAACTTTAATGCAGGAGAGGCAGTTGGTGGTGAGTGTGGGGGAGGGGTGCCATAAATTGACATGTCAGTGGTTCAACTCTGAGGATCAGAGTGGTTGGCGGAAGTACGGGTGGCAGTAATGCGATCTGCATGTAACGGAGGTTGGGAGAGGGTGTGTGATTATGGGAAATCGCCAAGATCTGCGTATGTCGAGGGAAGCGTAACTATTTGTGGGTAGAATTACTACCCTATTACTAGAATTACTACCCACAAATAGTGATGCTTCTCTCGACATATGCAGATCTTGGCAATTTCTCATA
This sequence comes from Ryuthela nishihirai, assembly GCA_038380435.1. Taxonomy (NCBI): domain Eukaryota; kingdom Metazoa; phylum Arthropoda; class Arachnida; order Araneae; family Heptathelidae; genus Ryuthela; species Ryuthela nishihirai. Next base: position 36,837,500 of record JAWZYU010000011.1, on the reverse strand, counting down.
ATGCCACACCCTCTCCCAACCTCCGTTACATGCAGATCGCATTACTGCCACCCGCACTTCCGCCGACCACTCCAATCCTCGGAGCTGAACTACTGACATGTCAATTTATTGCACCCCACCCCTCCCCCGCGCTCACCACCAACTGCCTCTCCTTCATTAAGTTCCTCACTTCCCACCTGATGAAGTGCCAATAGGAACGGCGTGAAATGCGTGTCATGGATCTAAAACTATTTTAAGCACTCTATGCTATCAAAAGTATAAATGGTTATTTCATTTGCCAATGTGGGTAGACCATTGGCACCTGTCATCATTATTTTTAATCTCCACTGAGACATCACTTGCCAGCAAGAACGTCGAATTTTAAATTTCTCACCAAAAGCATTCCAAGAAGCTCCTGCTGCTTCCCATCCTCTACGGCATGGTACGTAAATCTCTTTAAAAATTATTGATACTTGATGGCATAGTCCATGTGTTGAAGTGCTTAAAAACATTTAACAATGTCATAGGGAATTAAATTACTTTACTACTGCAGTAAGGCAGAATAAAGGCACAAACTAAATCATCGCTACTTGACTCTATTTGTGGTAATTCAACAAGTGCGTATGATCACTACAGGCTCAAATAAGTTTTTATTTTTAACTTTTTCGTAATTTTTTCAAGCAGAATCAGCAGGACAAAAATATATATCATAGATTGAAATGCTATTTTCAAGATTTGATTAAAAAGTTTAAAAAATGTTGATTTCTGTTGGAAAAAACTAAAATTTATGATCTTGCATTACGGAATGGTAGACCAACTATGCTCTTCAATAATGAGAAAAGTGAAAATTGCATACCCAGCTGTGGCATGTTAAGGATTAAATTGGAAAAGTATTGTTGGTGGTCACTCCTTCCTTTATGCTGCAAGTTAGAACACATATATACACATTCCTCTGAGACAGAAAATCTTTTACTAACTTTTAACTGAAAAAACAAAAATGCGAAAATACACCCAAATAGCTTCTTTAGGTGTTTCATTTAAACATAAAATTTCTTCAGATGAGACATAAAATGGTATAGTACTGTGAAATTATCCTTTATAGTTATTACTCACCCATCTGCGAGACTGCTGTTGTGTTGATCCATTCAATGTTTGGGGTAGTTCCTAATTTCTTGCTGTTGAGCTGGTTTAACATTTTGCTATCTTTCTGATCTTTTCTTGATCTATCAATAATCTCCATGGTAGAGGGGGGGGGGCATTTATAATTTCATCATTATTGTATTATGTTTCTTTATTCTTGTTAATCATTAATTGCTCAGCTATATCTAGTTGGTAATTTGTAGGTGGTGCTACTATTTTAATATTTTTGAAATATGGAAAAAATCCTTTTAATTGTTTTTGATAATGCTGTATTTTCTTTATTATATTTTACACTATATTGCAAAAAGTGTCCAGACACTTTCATGTTAAGTGAATGAATAGCCACATTCAAATCTACCTAACTTTGAAAATAAGCTTTTTACGGAAAAAAGTCACTAGACATAAATTGAATGTCTTGGTCAGAGTTATCTAAATCTCTATTTTCTATAATGTTAATCTAATATTTAAAGAGTTATGGAAGCTGAAACATTTAAGTTAAACTTTTGCTAATTTTGAAAATTTACTTCATAAAGTTAAATCACAACTCTTATAACAAGTTGTTTGCAATATAAATGCGATATTTGAATTTTGTGTAAGGATTTTTGAAGTTTGTATAAATTTGGGGGGAAAATGTTTTGGAAGTGTGGTGTGTAAAACATCTGTTGTTAAATATTATAGCTTCCATAAATCTTTAAATATTAGATTAAAAATAAAATAAATACCTCCTCAAGCAGCTGCTTGCCACAGAGGTCTGACAGAAGCCTGTCAGTTTAATACACCATAGAGGGATCTGTGAGGATGGGTCCTCAGCAGATATTTTTGCCAACTGCACGCAGTCACCCTACCAAGTGTTGACCATGCCCAAAGCTGCTTAACTTCGGTGATCAGACGAGAACCGGTGTTTTCAGCTTGGTACTACCATTGGCTAAATATTAGATTAATATTATAGAAAATAGAGATTTACAGAGCTCTGACCGAGATCTTCAATTTATGTCTAGTGATTTTTTTTCCTTAAAAAGCTTATTTTCAAAGTTAGGTAGATTTGAATGTGGCTATTCATTCACTTAACATGAAAGGTATCCTGACACTTTTTGCAATATAGTGTATGTCTCATTTGGGTTCCTTCATTCATACCTTGGTGGTCCTTTTGGTTTTCCCTGTATATGTTATAACATTTCCTGTATCTTTTTCATTTCCCAGGACCTTATATACTCCTCCAATCGGTTCCACTTTATCCCAATTTTTTTTATTTCTTGAATCAGGGTTTGATTTGTTCTTGTTATAAGTCTACTCTTCTGTTATATGGTGTAATGGCTTTGTTTACACTTCTCAATATGAAAAACACATTGAGAAGAAGGAATTTCCAAGAAGGAATTAAGACATTTCCAAGAAGGATTCCAAGAAGGAATTGAGATATGCAGAGATATGCAAATTGCAGGAGGCAATTGGTCATTGGAGATATGAAAATGATCAAAGTTTCACAGCAAATGGATGCTGAGCAATTGATAAATATTGGGTGCCCATGAGCTCGCATCATAGCAGGACCAAGTGAAATGGGAGTGCATGCTGCGAAAATCTTCGGAACGTGCCTTGGAGATGCCAGCAGGACCCTTATGTGCACCTTATGCACAATTGACAGCTTCTGAGAGTGAGAGAATCATCGATATGCTAGAGTTTGGATTGAGCCTTTGAGCGATTGCTGCATGCCTGGGGTGCAATATGAACATAATGCAACAGTTCATCTCACGCAACATCATGGAGCACCAAATGACATGAAGGAGAGATATAGGACCAGCCTGCCGCACCACAGGATGTGAAGATTGCATGCTCTGTAGGATGACATTCACCACCCTTTCACCACAGCGACTGTGCTGCCGAGTGATTTGCAGAATGCTATGGGTACCATAATTTCCATGCAAACCACTATATACACAATATTTGCATGACGCAGAAATGAGGATGAAATGTCCTGTCTGACATCTGCTGTTACAGCGACATACCTGTTACATTATCTCCATTGGTGTCAAGTGAGGCAATGTTGGACTATGGAATGGAGGAGTGTGTTGTTAACAGATTCTGTTTCGGCATGCCAGACTGCTCTTTGTCTGCATGGTGCCATCTTCATCAATGATATGAGGAAATCTATTCCATTAGCTGTCATACAGCTTTCCACCACAGTACAATGGTACCGATAAAATGGATAGATAGCGAAATGTGGAAATCTACAAAGAAAGAGAATTTTGTTTGGGGTGGCATCACATAAGGCAGTCAGACACCTCTGCTCCATGTTTCTGGCATGCTAATGGTGAGATGTTACATTGATGACATTGTTGATCGTGTGGACAGCCCTTCCTTACCACCATGCCTAGGCTGATCCTGCAGCAGGACAATGCCACCCCACACACTACATGTGCAATGATGGACAGTCTCCAAGGTGTGGACATTCTCCAGTGGTCACCATACTCCATGGACTTTGTCACCCCTTGAACATGTGTGGAACTTTATGGGTCACCACCTTTGCCAGCTTCCTCTAGTGATGAACCTGCTGCAATTGCATGCTCAGTTGGATACTGTTGGGAATGCCATACCACAGGATACTATTAACCATTGATTGATGGAATACCGATATGTCTACTGGCTTGTATACTGACTGAGGTGGGGCTACTATGTACTGGTGAATCTGCAATAAATGCACATACCTTGCATTCTCGTGTTACATTTTTTTATCCTTTGCACATCTACCCTCATAGCTTCTGTTTTGTCAGTTTTGGATATATACATCAATTCCTTTACAGTGTTGCAGTTTACACTTTGATCAGTGTATTTCTTGTTTCAGCATGCTAAATTGGGAATTCTTGCAGTATACTTAATTTTATTACTCTGCTGTCTTGCAGGTGTTTATGAGCTGAAATTTGCTCTTTGCCCACAAGAAAAGATACGAATAGTGTATTTCCCACTATTGAATTAATATGTGAAAAAGAAACTGATAATCAACCTTCATATCTTAGATATTTTATTACAAAGAAAGATAAATTCATATCGTATAAGTGTATATCATAAATCAACAGCTCCATTGATACTCAATTTGAACAAATTTTCCAAACATTCTTTCAATTTGAATCAGCTACTAATTCATAAAAGAAGCAGCATTAAGATCTATGTTTATCAGAAATTGTAGGTATGCCAATACACCTAAACTATACCATAAAGAAAGAGCCCTAATCATGACAATATTGCGGCAAGCAGGATATCCAGAAAAATTAATTTAAAATAAATTAGTAAAAGATGCGAGGATAAAAACAAATTTTAGGTCATAACCACCTTGAAGTATACTAATAAAATTAAGTATACTTCAATTATTCCAAATTTACCATTGTTGAAACAAGAAATAAAACTATTACACCATATAACAGAAGAGTATTAACAAGAACAAAGTGAACCCTGATTCAAGAAATAGAAAAAAAAGAGGATAAAGTGAAACAATTGGAGGTGTATATGAGGTCCTGGGAAATGGAAAATAATACAAGAAATATTATACTGTAAATAGGAAAAACCAAAAGGACCACCAAGGTACGAATGAAGGAACTCAAATGAGACTTAGAATAAAGAAAATAAGGCATTATCAAGAAGAAGTAAAAGGGACTTTTATCCACATTTCAAAAATGTTAAAGTAGTAGCTGCAACAACTACAAATTACCAACTAGATATAGCTGAACAATTAATGATTTACAAGAGTAAGGAAGAAAAAACCTTAATGAAATTATAATACGTACCCCCTACCATGGAGATTATTGATAGATGAAGAAAAAACCAGAAAGAAGCAAAATTGAACACCAGCTCAACAGCAAGAAATTAGAATGGGTCAACCCAGCAGCAGTCTCATAGACAGGTGGGCCATTCACATAATGGAGAATTTCACAGTACTATACCATTTTATAATAATTTTATATCACGATAATGCTATGGTACAAAAGTTAAAAACGTTCTTCCAGGGAGTAGTTTTCAAGCCTAGAGAAGTGCTGTACATTACCCTAATAATTATGGAATTTACTTAAATAACACCTTAAAATTACCCCATTTTACATATTGACTCAAAGTTAACTCTTCCAATCAGAGACCAACTAGAGTTACATATAAAATGAACATATTTACCAATTTTGCTGGTACAACTGCATTTTCAGGGACGATGTCATGCTGCAGATGGTGATTATAAATGCTACCAGTCCTAAGAAATAGATGTTCTTCTTGTAGTTTTACAATGTATGCATAGAGGTTATGAACTGACGAATTTCTTTTGTGTCCACATCCAGGTCTGAAGCTTCATTCAACATTGATGCTTGAAATGTGGTTTATGATGCCAGCTGTTCGTGGTTTTATCAGTTCAATCTCTTCAGTACAAGATGTTATTTACTGCGACACATTTTGCCACGTAATTGCACATTGAAAACATCAAGAAAATGGTATCTTCCATAAGGTAATAAATGAACAGTTCACATACTGTGATGAGCACTTTTTTCCCTGCTTGAAAATGATTTTGGTAACTCAACTACTGGAAGTCAGCTAATGTCTTACTGACCCATTGTTAGGTCAAAAGCCATTGCTTTCTCAACGTCAAGAACTTTAAAACATCTAAAAACAAGAACCTTCCTGGTTCATACGCTACACATTTCACCACGAACTCATAACATGTGGCATCCTCATGCAAGAGAGATGGTAACAGGTGAGTGTTTAAGTAGCCGCCTTCAGTCTGGCCCAGCCCACTGCGTGCTCAGTGTTGCATGCGCAATTCATGACGAAGGCTGTAGCAGGAGATGCCACGCTGACGGGAGGGGTGGAATCTCGGTATTGCAGAACTCGTCACGATGTTTATGAATATGTAAAGTCTCAGCATATTGTAACTGAAATTTTGTTTTTGGGGCTATTCCGGGTTTAAAGTTAATTTTGTCAATTTTAATATTGTTTTTGATAACGCTGTTGTAAGGTTCTTTTTACTTATATCTGTGAAATGTTCATTAATCCTTCTCATATTGTCTATAACACAAACGTGGCACAATAGACAATATGAGACACGGATGCATGAACATTTCACAGATATAAGTAAAAAGAACCTTACACAACAGCGTTATCAAAAACAATAGTTGAAAACAATATTAAAATTGACAAAATTAACTTTAAACCTGGAATAGCCCCAAAAACAAAATTTCAATTACAATATGCTGAGACTTTACATATTCATAAACATCGTGATGAGTTCTGCAATACCGAGATTCCACCCCTCCCGTCGGCGTGGCATCTCCTGCTGCAGCCTTCGTCATGAATTGCGCATGCAACACTGAGCACGCAGTGGGCTGGGCCAGACTGAAGGCGGCTACTTAAACACTCACCTGTTACCATCTCTCTTGCTTGAGGATGCCACGTGTTATGAGTTCGTGGTGAAATGTGTAGCGTGTGAACCAGGAAGGTTCTTGTTTTTAGATGTTTTAAAGTTCTTGACATTGAGAAAGCAATGGCTTTTGACCTAACAATGGGTCAGTAAGACATTAGCTGACTTCCAGTAGTTGAGTTACCAAAATTATTTTCAAGCAGGGAAAAAAGTGCTCATCACCGTATGTGAACTGTTCATTTATTATCTTATGGAAGATACCATTTTCTTGATGTTTTCAATGTGCAATTACGTGGCAAAATGTGTCGCAGTAAATAACATCTTGTACTGAAGAGATTGAACTGATAAAACCACGAACAGCTGGCATCATAAACCACATTTCAAGCATCAATGTTGAATGAAGCTTCAGACCTGGATGTGGACACAAAAGAAATTCGTCAGTTCATAACCTCTATGCATACATTGTAAAACTACAAGAAGAACATCTATTTCTTAGGACTGGTAGCATTTATAATCACCATCTGCAGCATGACATCGTCCCTGAAAATGCAATTGTACCAGCAAAATTGGTAAATATGTTCATTTTATATGTAACTCTAGTTGGTCTCTGATTGGAAGAGTTAACTTTGAGTCAATATGTAAAATGGGGTAATTTTAAGGTGTTATTTAAGTATATTCCATAATTATTAATGGTAATGTACAGCACTTCCATAGGCTTGAAAACTACTCCCTGGAAGAATGTTTTTAACTTTTGTACCACAGCATTATCGTGATATAAAATTATTATGGAATTTTAGCTGTGTTTAACCTTATTGGTACTGTACCATTTTATGTCTTATGAAGTTTTTTGTTTAAATGAAATGATAAAGAAGCTATTTGAATGCATTTTTATATTTTAATTTTTCAGTTAAAAGTGAGTAAAAGATTTTCTTTCTCGAATGTGTATGTATGATGTGTTCTAACTTGCATCATAAGGAATGAAGTGACTAACAATACTTTTCCAACTTAAAGGACTTTCCTGGAGTTAAAATCTGATAGCAGCAGAAAAAAAAGTAATTCCAAGCATACTGATGGAGTCACCTCATTAGAAAACCTTGTCAGTGGTTTCTTGAAGCCAGACTGTCGAAGCACCCATAGTAGGTATAGTATATATAGGATACTACATGATATGCATTTGCATTATATGCATTGCAAAGCATGGTTTCACATTGTGAAGGTAATTGTGTTTAAATTTATTTAAAATAAGGAATTCCATGTTAACTGTATAGAATCTTATTGTAACTAACTACTCGTATATTTCAGCAGGATTTTTTGTATTTAAAAGAATTTAGATTGTGTTAATGTGAAAAATATTGTACAGTCTGAAATATTGCCTATTTTTCTCATTCAGGTTTTTCTCTAATATTTCAAATTTATTTTTTCTTATAGTTTAGTGCCATAAAGAGGCTAACAGGACAAGTGGGACCTGCACCAGCTCCAAATTATGTGTTTGAAGTGCTTCCTAGTCAACAAAGTGAAATTAAATTTCAGTCATTGAGGAATGGCCATGCTGTGATATATGCTTATCATGGATCACGCCTCGAAAATTTTCATTCTATTCTGCACAATGGTTTAGCAGCACATCTAAATAAGGTTAAATGATTGTGAATTTTGATTTATCTTATGTAATGTGTATATGAGAAATAATTCATTTTTAATGTTTTTTGCATCAATTAAAAATTATGCATCCAAATAGTAATTCTAGAGAATTTTTATTTAAAAAATACTGTTTAGGAGGAAAAAGAGCTTATGCTTATAATGTATACATAATAGGGATAAAAACTGAGTCCAGAATTATTTTAAATGAAAGGAGTCTGTATCTGTCTTCCAGTTTTATATAAAATAGAAGTTGAATCCAACCCTGGATATGTACACTAGTTTCTCTCATGTATGTAAAAGCCTGTTAAATACACTATCTAGATATAACAAAATTTCGTGATATTACTTCCCATCTGGTGAAATTTTCACTAAAAATGGACGAAATCTATCACATAAAAATATATGGCATTTTCTATTTTTCTTTCATCATCATAATAGTAGATATATCCTAAACATAAAGGTATCCCTTATGTTTAGGATATACCATGTGAAGTAAATACAGTACATGCATAATGTTAGGTGCAGAGCATAAAACTTTCATATAGTTGTGGGGAAAGGGTTTGGCATTCAATGTTACAAATTGTATATTGAAAGGGCTCCCAGTAAAATATAAGTCATGACACATGGAATCTTAGTTTCTAATTTATTGGCTGATACTGTTAATGCCAATGTACATTGTCATCAATTGTGTAATAAAGCATTAAGACATCAGGCAAGATATCTGCTAGTTTTTGTGCCAATATAAAATAAATTTTGAGAATAAAGTTGTCATATTCTTCCAAATGATTTGAATATGCAGTGTCATTGCAATTAAGGATGATATATAGTTGTTTAGAAAACTACATACAGTGAAGTCCTGGTTATCTGGAACTTAAGCAACTGGCAGTCTCATGTAACCAGAATAAATGGAAGATGATAAATGAAAAAAAATGCATAAAATTATCAAAACATTTCTACCAAAACACTTAAGTTTGAACTTGATGACAAATGATTTCTCTAGTAATGAAGATGCACATCATGCAAAATGTAATATGTATGAGATAGATGGTGTACGTCAGAAGACAGGTACATTATTCAAGAGAGCAGCCATGAAATTCACATCTACTCCTTGTGATCCTTTTAGGCTATACTATCAACCACTGTTCTTGATCCTGTACCACCAACATCAGCTGATCTTTATGGAAATTCTTCATTATCTGTTGATCACTCTGATGTGATATCACTCTCTAGAATCCAGCCAATAAACTGTTGTCTAAATTTTGAGTAACATTTAGTTTTAAGTGAATTGTTTTAAATTTGATTGTACAGTGTATTAATGTTTAATTTAAAGGACAAATAGCAGTAATTAAGGAACCCAGGCTCTGAAGACCATGTGAAGTAACTAAGGTGCATACATTATTTTTTGCCTATTTTTATTATTTATGTTTGTATATGCTCATAATTCTGTTGATTTTGTGTGATGTAGTTTCTTTCACTGGCATGAAAAATTGTTGCAGCGTGTATTAAAAATTTGTTCATAGGTTACAATACTTTCTGGCAGTGTGTTCAACTTTTTTAGTTTGGCAAGCTACTTTTTTTATTGTAATTCTACAATCTACTCATTTTTTTTATCATACTATTTGACAAATGTGCAGGTTGTAACCAGGACACAGCTATTAGAGGCCATAAAAAATGGAAGTGAAAAAAAATTATTGAATGATTAAACATTTTTATCTGTAGTAAGTTCAATTACATTAAAAATTTAAATGGCAAAAAATTCTGCATTGAAGGCATGATTGACAAAAAAGTGTGCTGTGATTGACCTGTAGCTTGCTATCAATGGATTGAACATTATTTTACATGGCTTGAACTCATATGCATTGAACACCTGCTTTATATGGTATTTTTAAGAGTAAATTTCAAGCAACCAGAAACTATAGTTATCCAGCATCATTCAATCCCCAGTAGGTACCAGATAAGTAGGACTTTAATGTGGAATGTTACATTGTGAAGCAAATTTACAGGGGTTTATCAAAATAGTGGAAACACGTACTGTTTGTGGAGAACATTTTATTAATAAGCTGTAGGCCCACCTTGAGTTTTCAGAACAGATGCAATTCGACATGGAATAGGCTTATACAAGTTGTGCATATACAGTAATGGAATGTGGGGACATTCTTCCTTAAAATATGGCCTAACTGCCAGTGATGTTGGAGGTGGAAAGTGTGATCTGATCTTGCACTCCAGATATTTTAACGCTCCAAGTGGCCGAGCGGTTAGCACGCTTGGCTACTGTTCTGAGGGACCTGGGTTCGATTCCCGGATTAGGCATGGATGTGTGTGTCGTTTTTCTGCTGAGGTCCTGCCATCCTCTCAGACCTTCTACTGTGGCATATAAACTGACAGGCTCCTGTCAGACCTCTGTGGCAAGCAGCTGCTTGAGGGGGTATTTATTATTATTTTTTTATTTTAAACAAATGCAAAATACTTGAAGTTTTATGCTCCGGATAGCTTAGACGGGCGCCAGGCAATAATTAACAAATTGCCAAAAGTAGAATAAGTTGATAATAAGTTGATTTAGGGTTCAAATACCAGCGAGCGTTTATGAGTAAGAATCAAAATGATTGTCAAGTAATTATAATTCCAAAATCCTTAATTCGCGTTGCTCAAGAGAAAAAACTGTACAGACTCAAAAGGTTTATAACAAAACAGATTTATTTCCAAAATAATTCAACTCACCAAGACATCAATGAAATAAACACAACTCCAACTCCTGTGCTACACGCACTGTGCTTGGTGCTACGCACCTTGTGCTCGTGCACTCCACTGTGCTACAACTTGTGCTGCTACTTCTGCTTATGTGACTCATAGGTCACCGGTTTTTTGACATGAGGCTGGCGCATGCCGGGGAAAGACATTTGCATACTATGACGCAAGAGGGGGTGTGTCCTTGGCACGCGCTTTAACGGTACAGTCGGAAGATCGGAGTTGTGGCGCATGCGCAATTCCTAGAAACTAGGAAACGAGTGCTGCGATGCCAAAAAGGAAATAAAAATCCCCAAAATGATAAATATAACGTAAATTAAACAAAACTGGTTAAGGTAGAGCAAAAGTGAACGATGGGGCATCACAATATTCCCACAAATGTTCAATAATATTGAGGTTGCCAGGGTAGCTGCTGTACCTCATTCTCATGCTCTGCAAACCACAACTTGACACTTTTCACACAATGCACCCGTGCATTATCTGCTTGAAACCAGGGATGGGCATTAGGGAACAATACCCGCAACATTGGGTGCAGGTGGTCCCCAAGAATGGATTCGTATGTTGTGGATGTGACCCAATCCTGCAGAATAACTAATGGCTCTAAGGAATGCTATGATATGGCACCCCACAGCATCAGGGATCCACCTCAATGCTTCACAGTTGGAACCAAACAGTACTCTTTTGCAGGTTTTTGCCAGATGTACATTCTCCCAGTGGTGGGAAACAATGTATAGCATGATTCATCAGACCAGATGACACATTGCTAGTCTTTAGCATCCCAGTTTTTATATGCTTTTTAGTACCTTACACATTTTGTTGCACTGATATTGGTAATCATAGTTTGTGGATTGCAGCCAGCATGATGAATTTTACAACGAACTGTTATGACAGAAATGGGATCATTCTGACTTGTTCAACTATGCTGCTATTTGTGGTGCCATAATCTTGTGCTTCCATTGTACAATTTGTGCCAGTGTTCTCCTATCCCTCTCTGACAATGTAGGATGGTGTCCAGAATTTACACTTTTGGAGGCAATGCCCTGCCCTTTTTGATAGGTAGTCATAATCTTTGATACAGTTCCTCATGTTACACGTACTATTTCTGCGTTCTGGTTACTGAAGCTCCTGCAAGATGCACACCAATCATCATGCCTTTTTGGAGGTCATTGAGATCTGACATTGTTGACAATTACATCACAACAGCTGTTTCACCTGCATCTGTGGTACTGCTATGTGATAGATGGCATCGTACTTCTCCCCTTTATATACCTCACATCACTGGTAACATCGTTCCTGTGATATTCATCGGCCCATTGCATGTATTCCAGTTGCCATTGGTGTTTCCATTATTTTAATAAACCCCTGTAAGTAGACAATGGTAAATGTTTATTTAAAGTAACAGTAAGTAGACAGTGGTAATTGACTAAAATTGTACGTTTTTGGAATATACATTATTAATTAAAAATAATGCTAAATTTTTAAAATCTTAAATGAGTGGAAAATAATATAAGTTTTTTCAGGATAAAGTTATTGATTATTTTACTACTTTTATACTGTATTATTTACTAAAAAATAGCTAGGAATAGTAGAATATTTATAAATGAATAAAAATGTTCAATAGAATTTTTTTGTCAGAATTTATGTACCTTTCTGAGAAAACTTATGAAGCCTATTTTGGGTTGCATTGCTGCAACCCAAAATTAGTTAAATGAAATATAGTAATATGCTCATTTACACTTCTATATATGATTAACTTTACTTTTCCAGAATTCCCTGTTTGGTTCAGGGACATACCTCTCTAGTGAACTGAGTGTATCCCTTCATTATAGTTCCATGGGAAGTGGTTGGGATAAGAGTATATTAGGAAAAGAATTAAGCTGTGTTGCAGTTTGTGAAATTATTGACCATCCCTCTATCAAGTGCCATACCAAAGGTATTACCATAGATTTGAACATTAGATGTGACAAGAGTATTTGAAGTTTAATAGGTTAAATAGTCAAGTGTGAGAAAATAGTTTTGTGAAAAAAAATGAAGTTTGCCAACATGCAGGATTCTAACCCATGTCTCTCCAGATTCATGCCAGAGTGTCCTAAGACCACTAAACTAATTTTGACTCCATCTTTTTTCCACTAACGTGACCTATTAGTCTCCCATCATTGTTGCTCCTGATGCCCATCTATGATTGGGGATGGCAACTTTTTAATGTTGCACTGAGTAACATGTAAATAAATAAGCAAGTCACTCCTGCTATTACCTGTTGACCTTGAAGTCATTAAATAAATCAACAATTTTATGGGGGGAAATGAGTTTTGCCATGAACAGGATTCGAACCACGGAGTGTTCTAAGATCACTAAACTAATGTTGGCTCCATTTTTTTTCTAATAATGTGATAAGTGTTGACAAATTGCTTTTTTCAAGCTAAATCTAGCTTCAATCAGCAGACACTTTTACGTCGATTTTAGTTTTTGAGGAAAAATTGTCTTGATCTGGGTGGGATATGAACCCACGACCTCCTGATAACATGTCAGGTGCTCTGGACCACTGAGCTACCGGCCGCCGATCAAGATTTCCTCTAACTAGCGCTATGAACATTCCTTCTATGTTTCCCGTTGGCGCTTTTTGCCGACAATATTTCCAGCCACAAGCGGCACTTATATTGCCCAATAGATGAAAGCATATACGATAAGTATGCAGATATAGTTAATTAATGAGTTAATTAATGAGTTATTTCATTAATGAAGTCATTTCATTAATTAACTAAATCTAGCTTTTTTTAGCAGTGTCTGGCTTCGAAAAGTTTTAATTTGGCTTTGTTTTAAATGAAAAAGATGGTGTTTTCATTTTATTTTTTGTGTTTTTTAAGCCAATTTTTAACAGCTGAAATTTTGCTTCAATTCAGTTTTTAAGTCCATTTTACTTTAAATTCATGCTTCAATTTTACAAAATGGAGATTTTGCCTGTCCAAAAGTCAATATAGGTTTTATTGCACAGCAAAAGTTATCTAAAGACAATGTTGTTTCTTAAACAATAAAAAAAAATAGCTTTTTTTCATGCCAAAATGCTTTTTTAGAGCTTGGTCTAACTTATTTTCGTATGTCTGAATGGACAGCACTGAATGCAACTTATCAATCTCGTGTTTGTTACTCTTGGTGCCATTGATGATTGGGGAAGGCAAATTTGCTTTTTAATTTTGCACTGAGCAAGATGAATAAGAAAGTTGCTCATAATGCTAAAGCATTATTAATGAATTAATAAATGTAAATTCACATAGTTACCTGTTGACTTTGAAGTCATTAAATCAATAAATAGTTTTAGTGGGAAAAATTAGTTTTACTGATGTGTAGGCAAAATTATTATTTGTTTTTGCCTGCATGTCAGCAAAATTCATTATCATTATTACTTATTTATTTACACCTTAGTGCAAAATTAAAAAGTAAAGTTGCCTTCCCCCATCACAGATGGCACCAGGAGCAACAATGACCAGAGATTGATAGGTCACATTAGTGGAAAAAAGAGAGAGCCAGTGTTGGTTTAGTGATCTTAAAATATTCTGGCATGAATCTGAAGAGACATGAGTTTTGAATCATGTACACCAGCAAAACTCATTTTTTCCACAAAACTTTTTATTTAATGACTATTAATGAATTAATCAATAAACAATGTTTTGGCTTGAGTGACTTGCATATTTATTTACATCTTATTCAGTGCAATATTAAAGGTAAAGTTGCCTTCACTGATTATAAAATGTACCAGGAGCAACAATGATGGGAAATTGATAGATCACATTAGTGGAAAAAAGACAGCAGGCATTAGTGGTCTTAGAACACTCTGGAGAGATAGGGGGGGGGGGGGGTTTAATCCTGCATGTTGGCAAAATTAGTTTTTTTCACGAAACTATTTAATGACTTCATAGTCAGCAGGTAACTCTGTGAATTTAATATGTATAGTGTGAGAAAAGCCCACATATTCACATCTTGGACCTGAAAGCCAGATTGGTGTTTTTTTTTTTTCACACTTGCATAATTGGTGAAACTAAATATCTGTTAAGACCTACTAATGCAAATTCCTTTACATCCAATAGAGAGTATTTTGAATTTTTTTATTTTATTAATTATTTTGTTAATGGGGCAGATTGTTCTTGATGATTAGTTTTTCTTCATTTGAATTATATATTGCTCTCAGAACAATATTATTACTGAATGAATCAAAAAAAGTAAGTATGAGGGAAAAATTCAAAAACCTGTATCAGGAGATCTAAAAAGCCACTATTGTACAGAAAGAATGATGTTGGAACTTTCAGGAATATTGAGTGATGATATTTGTGAACATGTAGTGTTTTTTTTTCAATTTCAAGGTAAATTATACAGTATGGTCAGAAAATAGTTCTAATGAAAATATAACAAATGAGGACCTACAAACAAATCACTTTGTGGCTAGTAAACAAGTTTCAATAACAAGGTCTATTACTAGTAAAATGGAATTGTACTGTCAATGGGATTAGTTAAAAGAAGGTTTTTGATGCAGTCCTAAATTGTCACTCTTTAAAAATAACCTAAAATTCTTTGTCGTTAAGAAATAAAATTTTAAAATTTATCCTTCAAACTATTTGCATGTTAAAAGATGCAAATAGTTTGAAGGATAAACTTTAAAATTTTATTTCTTAATAAAATTTTCTTTTTTTTAATTCTTTTTTTTTTTCTTTTTTTAATTTAATAAATAAAAATTTCTTAAAGACAGAGAATCTTAGTTTATTTTTAATTTAGTTTTATAGTATGCTGATTGTCAAAACTCTTAAGTGTATAAATGTCGAAACTAACTTTTTTCAGCTATTTCATGAGTTCCACATCTACAAGACATCTCTGATAATTTACTCCTACATTAAGCCTTATTTACAAACTAAATAATAAAATATTTAAGGACTAGCAGTAATATTATGAATTATTTACATTAGAACACTGAAATAATGTAGAAAAAAAACTGCAAAATTATTATTATTAATATTTTAAATCAAATGAAAATATACAATAACATTTTGCCTTTTTTTAATGTAAAAAATTTTCACTTTATTTATCTTGCGAGTTTTTGCTATTTTATTAAAATTAATTTCCCTTTGATTTATAACATGCCATATTTATATTTGTTACTTGCTTTAAGATAAGGTTCTAAAGTTGTATATTTTATATTTTGGAAGCATTGCAAAATTAATTTGTTCACCAGAGTAAGTTCATATTCAGAAACGTGACACTGTAAGTGTTTAATAGCAGCATCCCAATATTAAAAATGTTTCTGCAAATTTCATGAAACATTAAATATCATTGCACAAATGCTAAAAAGACATTTAAGAATATCTTGATTTAAATTAAAATCAATCCAAAGTGAATGCACAGTATTCCCTGTTAAGAAACATTAATTAATAGATTTTGAAAAAAATTCATCGCCGCCACGGCCGGAATCGAACCCGCATCTCTCCAGATTCATGCCAGAGCGCGCTAACCATTGCACCACGCATCGGACAACAAATATTTTCAGAATATGACCTTTTAAATCTTCTTCTTGAGACGTGACTGAGACAGTGCCATCTATACTCAAGGAGATGCAACGTTTTCAGTCGTTGCATTTGATTATCAGATGTTAATGAGAAGGTCGCTAATGCTACCGCGTTAAATATATAATTAAAATCAATCCAAAGTGAATGCACAGTATTCCCTGTTAAGAAACATTAATTAATAGATTCTGAAAAAAAATTCATCGCCGCCACGGCAGGAATCGAACCCGCATCTCTCCAGATTCATGCCAGAGCGCGCTAACAATTGCACCACGCGTCGGACAACAAATATTTTCAGAATATGACCTTTTAATTTTAAATCTTCTTCTTGAGACGTGACTGAGACAGCGCCATCTATACTCAAGGAGATGCAACGTTTTCAGTCGTTGCATTTGATTATCAGATGTTAATGAGAAGGTCGCTAATGCTACCGCGTTAAATATATAATTAAAATCAATCCAAAGTGAATGCACAGTATTCTCTGTTAAGAAACACTGAAAACGTTGCATCTCCTTGAGTATAGATGGCGCTGTCTCAGTCACGTCTCAAGAAGAAGATTTAAAAGGTCATATTCTGAAAATATTCGTTGTCCGATGCGTGGTGCAATGGTTAGCACGCTCTGGCATGAATCTGGAGAGATGCGGGTTCGATTCCCGCCGTGGCGGCGATGAATTTTTTTCAGAATTTATTAATCTTGATTTAAACAATTCTTAAATCTCATTACCTCATGAGGTAAATTTTTATAACTGGTATTGCTGCTGTTCAATGTTTCATAATTTCCATATTTTTAAATATGGGATTAATAATATAAACAAACAAGATTTAGATTGATTTTGTGTAGATCTATATATAACTTTCCATATTTCTTTATCTAGATTCCTATGTATAACTTAATTGCAACCATATACCCCAATTGCTGAGAAGGACACTATTAATAACAAAAGAAAATTAATCAAAAAAATTCAGTTTCATTTTTCAATAAACAGCTAGTTTTAAAAGTTAGAGCTTTGAATTACACTTTCAATTGACAGCATTGGACTTTTTGTAGTTCAATGATATTGGCCCAAAACAGCAGAGTTTTTAAATTGACTTGTTCAGTCAATACTATTCCTTCCTCTTCACTACCTCCTACCTGCTGTTGGATCATTTTGGACTGGTATGGTAGAGAACAGGTTAAGCGTAACTTTATTGCTTCTTAATGTCATAATAAAAATTATATATATACTATATACAAGTAAATGTAATTTATTATTGTGTGCATATTTTTTCACTAAACTTTGAAAGAATAGTGTAAATTTCCATAAAATAAAAAACTATAAATTCCTTAAGTGAAGTTTCCTTAAGGTAACACAAACATAAATTCTTTGACTATCTGAACCCATTAATTGCAACCATATACCCCAATTGCTGAGAAAGACACTATTAATAACAAAAGAATATTAATCAAAAAATTATTAAACACTACAGTTGATGAAATCAGTGGTGAAGCCTTTGGGTAAAATTCTTGTTATATAAGACAGGATCATAATAGGGTGTTTATGAAAGAATAGAAAAACATAAAATTAATTATGCCATTAATATTTGATAAATTATAAATATCACTTTTGCAGTATGACTCAGGGCTTCAATGTAAATTTGGCTACCTGAATGAAAACTTATTTTAGCCATACTGTAACAATTTATCCATCCTTATAATGATAGTTTGGCTGCATTTTCTATTGACCAACACATTCTCACTATTGTTGTTATTTAAATTAGCCTTGAAGATGTTAGGTGAAGTTTAGTTTCCCTTTCTTTTACCCTGCGAGCCACCTCTGCCTTGAGGATGCACCTAAGTATAAATATAGCATGACAGTTAGTCAGTGAAGTATAATTGACTCTCAGTGGTTTCATTGCTGATTTTGTTGCACTTGGAAACAAGAACAAATGTTGTAAATATCAAAATTTTAAATATATAGTAAATTTGTAAAATGTATGATAAATTGCTTAACCTAATATGCCAACCACCCTTTGTATTGGCTGCTGCATGCCTACTTGGTGCTGCCCTGTTGTGATCTGAATATGTTAGCAACAAAATTTTACATCTATTTAATAAAAATCTGAAGCTTTTTAAAGCAACATAAGCATCAATTCTTGACTATCCAGACCTATTGATTGCAACCATATACCTGAATTGCTGAGAAGGTCACTATTAACAACAAATGGAAATTAATCAAAAAATTATTAAACACTACAGTTGATGAAATCATTGGTGAACCAAAGATGAAATCAATTGTAACCTGAATTAGCAATTCGGAAAGCTAAACTATTTGAAATATATGTGTCATTTTGTATTGGATTTTTCATCATTGCATCACAGCCAGTCAACAATGTTTTTTGAATTATCCTTTCATTGAACGGTTAAAGTATTTAACTTTTAATCATACTAGTTAGCAAACTATTGAGTATAGATGAAATAAAAATAAGTAAAATTTCCAAAAATTGCATTTTGATATTTTCAAAATGTTTGCAGATTTATAATTAATGTTGATTTTATTATTAGAGAAAATAACTGGTTATAGTTTGTGTCACACTTAATTCTGATAAGCTAATTCTTAATTTATAGAATTATGAATATCATTTATGATATATTTTACAACTGATTTATAAACTATTTTACATTATTCCAAGTTCTATAACAAAATGTATTTCTGTAAAGCCAGTAATTCATTATTTCAATTAAATTTCGTAACTAATTTGCAATCAGTGTGACTGAGTTTCTTTTATTTTGTATAAAAATATGCATTTCCAAAATACATTCTACATATTTTTCCTTTTTTTTTTAAAGAAAAAAAAAGTAGCACATCATACTAATTATTAACTTTTTTTACTATAGTTATAAATGTAAAACTTTCTCTGTGTTTCAAAAAGCTATTTTTTGTTTCTCAAATGTATAAAAGTGTTTTTCAGTCACATAACAATATATATATATAGTTAAAATTATGGGAATAATGAATTAAATGGGGTTGCATTGATGTCATATATCTTCTTTGAAGGGTCTGTTCAGTAAAAGTGAGAATGCAAAAGCAATAGTAAAGAACTGGAAACTGCATTCACATGTCCTTATACTATTTTAGTTTGCAAGACTCTACTATTCATTTGTGGGAATACAACAATTGACAATGCTCTAGTCTTGTAAGTCATTTGTTTTTTAATTTTTGAGAATATAACATGGAAGAAAAGACACTCTCCTTCCACATTATATATATATTTCATACAAAACATTTCAATAACAAGCTATAGTCAGATAACTGATTGCAAATATAGTTTGCAAAATTTAATTGAAATTATGAATGACTGGCTTTATACAAATACAGGGCCAGAGCTAGGGAGGAGGTATGCCCCCTCTTTGGGAATGATAGTAAGGGTAATGGAGGCAAAATATTATTAAAGTTGTACATATTTGACATCTTTTTCTAGTATTTTTTTAAAGAGCAATAAAACAGGGAGAAATGTTATACTGCAATGGAACAGTAGTAAAGTATCACAAGAAATGTTCTATAGACATATGGGATTCGTGAAATATTTAGCTGAAAAAAATTAGTTAATATGTAGTCAGATAACTGAGTCAAAATTATTGTTTTACTTATAGTTGATTAATCCCAATCAAATCCACTTCAAATCCCACTGAAGCAAAACTAAATTTTTTTTTCAGCTAAATATTTAATGATTGCAATGGAAATCCAGTCTGTCAGCCAGACAGGCAGTCTGTTGCCTGCCTGTCTTTTGGTCAGTCTCTAAGAACTAAATGATAAGAGATAGGATCACCAGATTTGGTGTATAGCTTCATCTCATTATAATTTAGTACAGTGTAAGGCCCAGCCTGCTTTTGCAAGATGTCTATTGCACTATATACCATCTAAACGCAATCTTGTGAGTATATAACTAAACTCTTGAAATACTCGAACTATAAGCAAATATAGCACTTAGATCTTCTCTAGTGAAATATCTTATGTGATTATAGCAATAAGCTAATAGCTCATACATGTTGTTGAATACAACTATGTAGTATAGAATATGCTTCAGAGCATTAAGGGCATTTGATTTTAACAGTTTACCTAAACATAGATGATAATCACAGTGTTACCTGTTGCTCATTTGACGTTGATAAATCAATAAATATTCAGCGGAAAAAATTTTTGCCGACATACGGGATTTGAACCCGCATCTCTCCAGAAACAAACTAGAGTATTCTTCCAGTTGAACTAATGCCAGTTCATCTTTTTTCGTTAACTGTAAGACTTAACTCTATCACGAAGTTTTTCGGGCCAACCATTGGCGCCATCTATGATCTCCGGTGGCAATTATTACCTTAATATTGCACAGAGTGAGATGGAAATAAATAAGTCTCATCACGCTATTTAGCGTTATTAATGATTTAAACATAGATGATAATCACAGCGTTACCTGTTTCTCATTTGGCTTTGATAAATCAATAAATATTCAGCGGAAAAATTTTCGCCGACATATGGGATTTGAACCCGCATCTCTCCAGAAACATGCCAGAGTATTCTTCCAGTTGAACTAATGCCAGCTCATCTTTTTTAGAGTCTTAAAATTAGCGGAAAAAAGACGAGCTGGCATTAATTCAACTGGAAGAATACTCTGGCATGTTTCTGGAGAGATGCGGGTTCAAATCCCGTATATCGGCGAAAGTTTTTTCCGCTGAATATTTATTGATTTAACATTGTGATTAAATTTTATTTAATATATCGTATCACTGTGTAATTACAAACTTTAACTTATTGTGTTTATTATGTTATTTTAGCATCTGCATTGCATCTGAATAACAAATGTTCCAAAAATCACAGTGAGGTTAAATTTTACAAATGTGACTTGCAATCTGAAGAAGTTGTCATCTACCATTTATTGTATCTTTTCTGTAGTAATGCTTTGTGAACAATTCAGTATATTGCTTTTCATAATTTTAAGGAAATATAAAATTTAAAATGAGTAAAATTTTTGTTGTTGCAGATAAAAATAAAGAATATCGTTCCTATTCCCCAGATAGTATAGGAGGCAAGATGCCAGAAAAATATTACCTAGTCCAAAATAATGATTTAATGAGAATTCGTTATATATTGGTGTATACTAATAGTAGTAGAAGCATAAGGTAAATTCTTTTTATTGCCTTATCTCTAGAGATGTAAAAAAAAAATTTAATTCCATTCTCAGCTGTTTAATATAGAGTTCTTAATCAAATGCAGTAGACTCTCTCTTATCCAGTCTCGACTCAACCGGTCGTTCCAAGAAGGGGAAACAAGTCGCCATTTGTTTTGTTTATTTGCTTCAGTTCCAAGAAGTGGAAGCAAGTCATCGCGTGTTTTGTTTATAGTACAGTACATATTTGCTTCAATTCCTCTTTGTGAATATTACAATGTACAGTGTACTGTGTGCATACAGGAGTGTGTGTTGTAATCTATTAATTATTGTGTGGTACAAAATGAGTGGGTGCAAACATAATCATAATGTCGTTACGATGGAGATGAATTTAAAAATGTTAGAATGTATTGACAAAGGTGATCCATTAAAGCATGTTTGTGATGAACTAGGTGTTGGTAAAAGTACGTTAAATGACGAGAAATAATAGAATAATTTTACAAGATTTTTGCACTCCAGCTGAGTTGGAAAAAACGCTTTATTCTTGGTTCACTCTTAAGAAGCTAAAAAATGAAATTGTCCATGATGCACTTTGGTTATGGTTCATGCAAGAGCGTTGAAAAGGAATGCCAATCAGTGGGCTAATCTTTAAAGAAAAAGCATTAATCCTTCGTTCTAAAATCAATAATGGAGATTTTTCAGCAAGCGAGGGATGGCTTTCTCGCTGGGAAAAATGGCACAGTGTTCATTACCTTGGTGTTTGTGATGAGAAATTGTCAGCTAATCCTTTAGCAGCAAAGGAATTTTCAGAAAACCTTTTAGTGCTTATTGAAGAAGAAGGCCTATGTGCAGAACAAATCTACAATGTAGATGAGACTGGTTAAATTTTAAACTTTTTCCAATGAAAACGTTTGTGACAGCACAAGAAACCTCTGCATCAGGATTTAAAACAAATAAAGTGGAAAATGAGGAAGAAGGGAAAGTTAGCCATATTGAAGAAAAAGAAGCTTTTGATGTTGCAGTAAGATGCATTGAACAACAACATGCCTCATCTGCCATTGATGTGATGTTTATTAAAAAATGGCAAGACTTTGCAGGTAAAAAAGTGTTCAAAGAAACAAAAGAAAATCGTAGACTTTTTCAAGTGAGTGTGAGTAAATTGTAAATATTGTACAACAAATTATTAATTAAAATACAGTACAGTTAGTATTTTTGTCAGTTACCACTTTAATTTATTTTCTGACACAATTTTCGGATTAACTTGCCTTCCGTTCATCCGGCCAGTGATCCGGTCAGGTAAGAGGGAGTCTACTGTATGTTTACACTTGAATCTTGATTAAATGAAACATTAACCTTAAATT
Source organism: Ryuthela nishihirai (assembly GCA_038380435.1). Lineage (NCBI taxonomy): Eukaryota > Metazoa > Arthropoda > Arachnida > Araneae > Heptathelidae > Ryuthela > Ryuthela nishihirai. The sequence goes on along the minus strand of JAWZYU010000011.1, from coordinate 36,814,569 downwards.
TAGTTGTATTAATTGATGTTGGTTATGAATTTTACTATTGCTCTAATGTGTTTTGCACAGGGTTGAAAAGTTCTTATAAATTATCTCCAACTTTTGTGTAACAGAGGTAAGAAATGCAGTTGTAATGAAAATGATGCTACTATATATTTTAACACTGTGGAAATGTTTTGAAGAAATATACACAAGAATCATGGAACATGGAAATTAAAAGTTTTTATTTTTCTCTTATAACAAATAAAAAAGGCTTCTAGATTGGATGCATAATTTCTTATGTATGAAGTAAAACGTGTAGTAATCAAATATATGTAAGATGCAAGAAAAATATCCAATGGAGTATATAATATGCCCATGTATGCAAATAGAGTACAAAAACTAACAGTAGAAAATAATAGTAATAATCAGTTATATAATGCATGTAATTCATTACTGTAACGAAACAAAATTTCATTGTTATCAGATTTTTCAACCTAACTTATAATTTTAACACTTTTAGTTCTAAACTTCCATCACTTATCACTGGATTCCACATTCTAGAAATATTTTTATTAAAGCATCGGAACATTAACCCTTCCAGTGTCCAGGCTGAAAAACAGGTTTCCATCCAGAGGCCAAGCTATTTTCTCACTATGCTCAGCCAAAAAAAAAAAATTTAACTTTAGAACCTTTTTGCCAAATAACTAATGAAAGGAATTATGGCATGTTGTGTACCAAATTAATCAGCATTCTGGATTTTCTGAAAATCAAGTATTTAACAAAAAATGTTTTATTTTAATAGGACCTTTTTAGAGTTATGTAGTAAAAAAATGCATCTGGCAACACTAATAAATATTTATTTAATAAAAACATGGACAGAAATGATTACAAAGCACGTGAATAGAATGACTATATATTTCTGAATAACAAAAAAATTACATTTTTGATTTTAAGTAAATATTTTTCCCCATTTTGTAATTTTTTTCTCGGTACCATACTTTGAGAAAATTTCAGGCTTTTAGCCAATTGTGCTGAGTCAGATAAGTCAAATTTAGAATTTTTTTTAAAAAAATAACCAATGAATGGAAATAGGTCATGTTATATTCCAAATTAAACAGAATTTAATTGCGAATTTTATGAAAATAAATAATATAAATAAATTTGCAAGCATATTGATTTTAATAAGCCTTTTTCAATGTGATATGGTGAAAAAAAAAAGATTGCACTGTACAATTAAGGCTTCATTTTGGAAAACCTGCTGAATAAAAATAGTTAAATTATATATTTATCGAAAGGAAATTTCCTCTCGAATAATATAATATTCAACCTTAAATATGATTTTCATTTCTTTTAATGATTCTTTTCAATATCGTATATTTTAAATATGATCAATGTTATACAACGTGACTTGGCCTTCTCACATTCACGGGATTTTCTGAACTGGTTATGAAATAGAAAAAAAAACTTCCTTGGTTGGTTTATTTTACTAAACATTATGAATTTTTTCTTTGGGTGTTGAAGTTTGGCAATCTTGGCTAAGTGCAGAAAGGTTTGTGCACCAAGGACCAGCCCTTCCATAAATTACCCTCCCAAATGATGGCAGATTTCCATAGCAAGGAAGTCTATTTTGCTTCCGTATTCAAGACATTCAATTTCAGAAAATGGTACAAGCACAAAAGTTTTTTTATTAAAAAAAACAAAAAATAATAAAAGAAAAATTGCATATAACCTAATGGGCATATCTAGCATAACTCAGAAAGATTGATAAATCAGCCAATAGAAGATCGCTAACTAACGGAAGTAAATATTCAGAAATGAATTTGCTTTCATATCCAAGACCTCATTTATTTTCAGAAAATGATACTATATCAATTTTTACTGGAAAAGTAATAAATAATAAAATAAAAATTAATGTATAGCCAATGCGATGTTAAAATATCCACAGCAATAAGTTGTAGACTGGCCATACGCTGTAACATAATATGAAAAAAATCAATGCTTATTGATCGGCCAAAAGATCTCTAATTTCCGAAAATTAATCTACTGAAATGAAAACTAACTAAGGTTTAAATGTAAAAAAAATACTAACTTTACAAAGAGTATCCAATATGTTGCACCAAAACTGTAAAAAACACATATCACATGGAACGGAGATAGCATGTGTCAGCCATCTGCATCTTGTTTGACTCAGTGAAGCATAACTAATTAATTGCATATGCAATCAGAATTTCGAAGAAAGACGTGTTTACTTTCAGTTTCGATTTGAAGGTGGGAAAGATGCATAAAATGCTGATAAAAATGATAAAAATAACTTGGGAATACTGAAATATGTTAATGCAGAAAAGAGTGTGTAACGGAAAAAAAATGTGGTACGTATTTTGTAATTACTTCTAAAATCTATCGTTTTTTTAAAAATAGTTTTTTTTTGCTGATTTTTAGGAGATTTTCGAAAATTTAAGGAAAAATTTGTTGAGAATTATTCAAATCAAACTTGTGAGCTTAAATTAGAAGGTTGCTTCAGCAAATATGAACGTTAAATTAAAAAAACAAAATATTATTTTGAAGCCTGAATTATATATTTTTATAAAAGTTAGTGATTATGCGTTCAGTGATATCATCACATATGGTTTGATGTTAAATCTAGATAATGGATTTTTTGTTGCACAAGGCATTGTAGTCAGGATGTCAAGCTAATAAACCTGAGCAGGGACATAGCAAGGGGTTATGGTTGGGGGGAGGGAGAAAACAAAAATTTTCTAACTGAGAAGATAAGTATTTTACACAAATTTAATTATGTTACCATCGATGACAGACGCCGAATTTCGCTCCATGGTTTTCCCGTTTTTACCAAGTGTTTGCAACCTACACATGATTTTACAACTAAAATACCTATTTTTACATCTCACCTGAATTTGCCAAGTCACTTCGAATTCTGACAACTTCCCTATATTCTGCCAATTGTCAGAATTTTACAGAAAAAAAACCCAGTTTTTACATTCACCTTAATTTTACAAAGTCATTTCGAATTTTGTAAATACCCCAAGATTTTGGAAAGTTGTCTCGATTTTGCCAACTTCCCTAGATTTGGCCAAGTTGCCTCCATTTTGCCAACTCGCCATAATATTACAGAAAAAATTAAATTTTTACATCTCACCTAAATTTTAAAGTTACTTTGAGTTTTGCCAGCTTCCCTCGATTTTTCCAACTCTCCTTAATTTCACAAAATCAATCCGAATTTTCACAACTTGCCTGTATTTTACCAAGTGGCTTCGAATTTTGCCATCTGCCCTAAATTTTGCCAAGTTGCCTCGATTTTGCCAATTTTGCCTACTTGCCATAATTTTACAGAAAAAAAATCCCAATTTTTACAATTCACTTAAATTTTGCCAAGTTGTTCCAATGTTGCCAATTCCCCAAGATTTTTCAAACACTCCTTAATTTTGTAAAACTAATCCAAATTTTCACAATTCACCTATATTTTATGAAGTGGCTTCGAATTTTGCCAACTGCTCAAGATTTTGACAACTACCCTAGATTGAGCTAATTCCCCTTAATTTTACAAAAAAATTAAATCCCAATTTTCACAACTCACCTGGATTTTGCAAAGTTGCCTTGAATTCTGCCAACTCTGATTTACTTTGGGAAGCTCCCTCCCACTTCCATAGCTACACCCCTGAACCTGAGGATTGTGAGTTTTAAAGTAGTAGTATATTGTCATTAGCAAACCAAATTTGGAGGTTTCCAGGTTCAGGTTCCAACTGTTCTGGGGATTTTTTCCCCATTTACCCATCCCTGTCCTTTCTGAGAAAAGAGACAAACTGGGCTTGGAAAGGCTGCTATCTGTTATAAATGGGATGCTAAGATCTAGTCCCACACAGGAGGGAAATGTTTGTTCATATTAAAAATAATGCTGTAGGATTTTCTGGTTCACAGCTATCCAGTGAGTCCCTTACTAATGCTGCAAAATAAAGTGCCACTCAGATGTGAAACAATCAACCCAACTCTTTTAGTTTCTGATTATTTTTAACACTATTGATAATATCAGCATCTTTTTAGATCCTTGAAATTAGCTAGTCACAATGACACATACTGAAATGTTCTGGGCTGAATAATTTTGTTAAAGAATTAGGTGTCCTACCAACTAATTGTAGGTGTCCTCTTCAAACTATGTATACTGCTATTATGGGCACACTGATTCCAATCTATTTCTTCCTTATCAAAGAACTTGTTTATTTTCAGAAAACTGTACAAAGGCAAAGTTTTTTACTGGGAAACAAAGAAATAATAAAAGAAAAAAATTGCATATAGCCTGATGCATAATTGTAAGCTGGCTATCCAATGTAGCATAACTCTGAAAAATTGATAATGATTGATAGACTGAAAGATTGATAATTTACAGAAATAAATAAATCTACAGAAATGAAAACAAAAGATTAATTATAAAAAAAATTAAATACTAACTTTACGAAGGGATATTCTATCCAGTATGGTGGGAGGGAGTATTTAGACTTAAAACATCCATGTAAACAACTTGCCATGCAGCCACTTTGCTGAGAGCTCTCCCCACTTTTGCATGTGTGTGTAAGCAATTAGAACACTGCTACTTCCTTTCCTGAGATGCCGTAGGCTGCAGCCAGTCTTAAAGAAGCTCTGGTTTTTTTTAGTTGTAGTTTCGATTCAAAAAGTGGAAAAGACATAGATTGTTGGGATAAATGGTGTGTAAATGATAAAAAAAATAATTATAGGAATATTGAAATAGATTAAAGGCAGAAAAGTGTAAAATGGGGGGGGGGGGGAGACCAGAGGTACATACTTCATAATTACTTCCAAAATCTTCCATTTTTTAAAAGAGTGGCTTTGTTAATTTTCAGGAGATTTTTGAAACTTTAAAGAAAAACTTGTTGATAATAGTTTAAATCGAATTTGTGAGCTTAAATCAGAAGGTTGCTTCAGCAAAGAGTAACATTAACAAACAAATCGGTAATACCACATAGCTCTTCCAAGAACTGGCAGACAGATTCAACAAATAATTTATATTGTAGTTTTATAAAATATGCAACAAATGAAAAAAGGAAATATTATTTTTAAAACTTGAATTACATATTTATAAAAGATATATGTAAGAAGAATTTCCAACAGCAATTTTTATTTTTAAAAAATCAAATATTTTTGTTGTACTAAAAATGAACATAGACATCTTGGGCCTCTCATTCGGATTCTGTCAATGACTATGTTCGTTGGGACCCTGGAAGGGTTGAGACATTCATCAGAAGGATGCTCTTGCAAACTTACCCCTTAAAAGCAAGTGAACTTCAAGGTAAGTTGAGCAAATAAATTAAATTTCATTAATTCATTAACATATTTCTCAGATTCTAATGTTTTAGAGGATCAATATGAAGATTACTGAAAGAAATTGAGTTATAGAAATAACTTGTATTTTAGTTGAAAAATTATGCTGTATTTACTTGAATGTAAGATGTACTTTTTGTCCTTGTGGGGGGGGGGGGTCACATATATCTGGATGAGGAGCAGTTGGTTCAGTTATTACAACTAGGCTCATAACCTGCTATTCCCAGTGCATGCAAGAAATGGCAAAGATTAATTGACAATTATTTTTGCATAAAAATTAGGTTAAAATATTATGCAAAAATGCATTTAATATACTATACATTTACACATTTAAAATTCTGTATGAAATTTAACAGGTTATGATTTTTCTTGTTGTTAGGCACAATAGTGGGCTGGATAGGATTCATTCGATGGGCCATAGGTTTCCCACCCATAACCGATACAGATGGCCAATGGCAAGAAATGATCATTCAGTCATTGCTTATCCTTATCCAGAGAAGACAGTGCTTTGACCTAGTTTTGTACGGGAGCCATATTATGTTGTTGGATTCAAAGGTTGTTAGGGCAGATGTACAGAACAATATATAATTTGCAAACTTTTCTTGGTAAAGAGATGTGTTGATCTCAGTAATATTTACCAGTTACTAGTTGCAGCTATGTGATCATGATACACTGCTGGCCATTAAAAGTGCAACACCAGGAAGAACTCGTCAGATTGTCCCGAAATATGCAAGATGTGTAGCCCATGGGAGAATATGTAAATGATTCAAAGTGCAGTACATCTGCACATCAGTAACGCCCCCTGGAAGTGGTATAAGAGGAGATTACAAAGAGCTGGTGTAAAGCACTGCAATTGTGTTTGCTTGCAGTTCTTGCGCACTAAAGGATCAAGTATGCCCCGTCAAAGAACACGGCATCCATAAGACCAGGTTTCTGACTTTGATCGAGGAAGAATTGTGGGATTATGGGAAGGCGGATTATCCTACCAAGACATCAGTGCTCGTGTTAGATGGAATGCTGCCACAATGAAGAAAATATGGTATCAGTAGGTAGAGGAGGAATGAACTCACCGATGTGAGGAATCTCAACGGCCCTGTCACACAAACGAACGAGAGGGCAAACATCTCTTGCGCATGGCTTTGAATGATTGTACAGCCACATCAAACACCTTAGCTCAACAGTTAGGGTGTGTTGTACATCAACCAGTGTCCGCACATATGGTTCAATGTCATGTGCAGCATCTGGGCATCTTTGCTAGGCGACCATTGCTTTGGCTACCATTGACTCTACAACACAAGCATAGGCAACTGCAATGGTGTCAAGAATGTGGCACATGGATGTGCGAATAGCATGGCATTGTCTTTTCAGACGAATCCCACTTCAGTATGCAGCACCATGATGGACAAATCCGTATCTGACGGTACCGTGGCGACAGGCTGAGTGAGACATGCATGATGCAATACCATACATGTCCATCCACTGGTATTATGAGGTGCCATTGGACTCCACTCAAGCACGTGCCTCGTACGCATTACTGGTACTTTGAACAGCCAGCGTTACATCACTGAGGTGTTGGAGCCTGTGGTCGTACCTTATTTTCAGGGGCTCTCTGGTGCCATTTACCAACAGGACAATGCCTGACCACAAGTGGTATACATCAGTCAATCTGCCTTGGTCTGCGTGTTCACCTGATCTGTCCCCAATCGAACATATCTGGTCCATGATCTCATGACGACTAGCACACCAGCAACAACAGATGAATTTTGGCTACATATCGAAACTGCATGAACTGACATTCCTCAAAACACGCATCCGATGTCTCATCCTCTCAATGCTGGATCGCGTAGCAGAAGTTATTGCCACTCATGGTGGCTACACAAGATACTGATTTCTTTGTATTCCACAAGTCCAACTGAGTTGTATGTGTAATCATTTGATCCTTATAACATAATCTATGCATTTACTAAATATGACTTTGATATCTCGTCTTTCTTGGTGTTACACTTTTAACGGCCAGCAGTGTAGATGCTTTCTGACTTGAGCTAGCACAATAATTCAGTATTGAAAACACTATGGTGCTAGTTTTAAATGATAAGCCACCCTTTACATAGAAAGTAATAGTAATGTATATTAACTATTTAATTTTTCATTCATCCATTATTGACAACTAAATTATTATGAAATGCAGAATATTGAGGGTTTATGTTTTTCGCAAATATTTATTATGTGGCCTAAAGGTGAAAAAAATATTTTTAATTCGAAAAAGCAAAAAAATACTTTAAACCTTCCAGTATCCAGCCTGAAAAACTGGTTTACATCCAGAGGCCAAGCTATTTTCTCCCTAAGCTCGGTGAAAAAAAATTCTTTAGAACTTTTTTGCCAAATAACTATTTTTTAAAACTGTTGAGTATAAACTTAAAAGCTTGTAATATTTTTTAAATGAAACTTTGCCACAGGCCTGTAAAAACCTATGCGAAATTGCCCTCCCACAGAAGGACCGATTTCTTTGCCAAGGAAGTCCTTTTTGTTTCCATATCCAAGACCTCGTTCATTTTCAGGAAATATAAAAATTAAAGTTTTTTTTACTGGAAAACGAAGAAATAATAAAAGAAAAATTGATATATAACCTAATGCAATGCTAAATATTCATGACAAGTTGTTTATAACTCCGAAAAATCGAGCGATAGACCAATCGACCGAAAAATAGATAATTTATGAAATGAGAACTAAAGTGTAAATATAAAAAAAGTAAATACTGACTTTACAAAGGGAGCATTTCTGATATACGAGAACAACACTGTAAACAATCGATTACGGTGCCACTTATAACACATGGAAGGAAGATTGCACTTGTGAGCCACCTGTACCCTCTGCTGCAGTGAGCTGTGACCTAGTTGCCGCGAGTCTTGAATTTGAAGACTTAAAAAGGCTCTATTTTTAGTTATAGTTTTGATTTGAGGAGTAGGAACGACACAGAATGCTGGGATAAATTATCTAAATGATAAAAATGCTTCTATGGAAATCAAAGTAGATTTAAAGAGGAAAGAATGCAAAACAGAAAAAAAAGTATATAAATAATTCGCAATTACTTCCAAAATCTTCCGTTTTTAAAAATAGCAGTTTTTGAAATTAATTTTCAGTTTTTTGAAACTTTAATGAAAGATTTGTTGTTAATAGTTCCAATCAAACTTGTGAGCTTAAATCATGGAGATGCTTAAGCATAGTAATGTTAACAAATAAATCGGCAATACCGTACGTATATCAGGTCCAACAAATGGAGATCAGATGGCTTTAACAAATTATTTATATCCTAGTTTAATAAAATATGCATCAAATGTAAAAAGAAAGTATTGATTTTCAAGCCTAAAAATGTATTTTTGTTATATAAGAAAATTTTCAATTGCCAATTTTTATTTTTTTAAAATCGATTTTTTTTTTGTTGTACTCCTCTCGTTTCAGATTCTGTCAAATTTATATATGCGATCTGGATATTGGAAGTGTCAAAAGCAAAAATCACAGCTTAGATTTGAGTAGTTATTTATGTAGTTCTGAAGTTTGGCTGTGAATTTTTTTGCAGCTTATAATTCTAAGAAACCAAAATTAGTAAGATCATTTATAACGACAACTCCTTCTATGATCCTCAAGATATTGCTAATGTTTTAAATAATGTATTCTGTAAATCCTGCACTTCTACAGAAAATTATGCAAACACAAATGAGTCATTATCCTATTCCAGTAAATCATTTAATAATCTGGAAACCTTTAAACTCCAAAATATTACCGAAATCAAAGTTTAAACCTCATAAATTTGCTAAACAACACTCGCAGTACTGGACCAGATGGAATCCCTGTCATTATTCTAAAAATTCTTTCCCCATTAATTTCTGCACCCCTTTGTGATCTAATTAATTGTTCATTTAACACTTAATGAATTCCTAGATCCATGGAAAGAAGTTATCATCTCACCTATACCTAAAATTTCAAATCCTTCTAACCCTCTGGAAACACAGATATATGACGGCATCAATCCGATGAAACTAATAAGCTCAACTCTTGAAGGTTTAGGGTGCGTAATTTTTTTTATGATAGGTCAGTGTTTCCAGTCTACATTGAAACACTGACCTATCATAAAGGGTAGAATTGGAAATGTGGAGAACCGTCTCTGGACTTGGAAAAATTTCGAGTCCGAAAACTACGATCAAGAGTGCCAGTGGGTTTTCACGATGTAAGACATCGCGCCTGACGCGGAAGCAGCACAGGGGATGATCCAAGATTCAACCGTCAATAAAACGTGGTCCGTACCGAACGCGGGTCTTTTAAGTCACTAAGACCATATTACCCTTCAATATTTTTCATCATGACGAATAAAATAATTTTTTTTTTCCTTTTATTAATTTTTTTTACCCAATAGCATTTTTTTATTTTCTGTGGGACAGTTAAACAGTTACTGCGGGATAGTCCTTATTCTAGTGAAGGTCGAATTCGCAAAATACGGGGACCTTGTTCAAGGATTGCATCAGCCATTCAGCGAGGGGTTGCCACCCAAAGTTTAATTGGACTTGGGAAATGAACGTGGATACCAAGGGAGTTTGTGATCAGTGAAGTTTTAATAAAGGGAACTTTTGATAATGGGGTTTTTTAATGAAGGGGATTCTGGGAATAATTTCGGTTAAAATCTTACTAAAGTATACACTAGATGACGTCGCCAAAAATCTGTTTCAGGTGTTAGGAAATAAGACGTAGTCGAGTGTGTTAACGTCTGGCTATTGACACCCAGGTACCGGGTTCAAATCACTGTGTCGGAAGGATTTTTTTTAAATACAGGAGATGTACTAAAACACGTTGGACGGTACCACCATTAGATTAAATGCACATAGAGAAAAACTGATTTACCATGCGATGGGTCAACCAGGAGGGTCTTTAAAATGATGGGGGCTTAAAAAATATAGGTCAACCAGTGGGGGAGTTTTAAATGAGGGGGAAGACAGTTTTGATAAGCGTTTAATTAATAAGGAATAAATACATAGAATATACAACTTTGGGAGTTGATTTTATGTGAGGAGCTGCCACCCAAAGTTTTGCAATTATTTTGAGGTTTGAATCGTCCGATCGTTGCCACCCAAAATTTAGTTGGACTTGGGATATGAACGTGGATACCAAGGGAGTTTGTGATTTGGGGAGTTTAATAAAGGGAACTTTTGATAAGGGGTGTTTTAATGAGGGGTGGAACTTTTGATAACGGGAGTTTTTAATGAGGGAGAGTCAATCTGGAAATTATAGTTGAAATAGGGTTTTTTTTCTAAAAATAGTACTCAGTCACTAGATGACGCCAAGTGGTTAAAAAGGAGGAGTTTTTAATGGGGGGGAAGTCAAAAATCGGGAAATTATAGCTAAAATGTTTTTTTTTCTTTTCTAAAAAATAGTACTCATTGTCACCAGATGGCGCCACGGGTTAAAGAGGGGGAGGAGGAAGGGGGTTTTAATAAAGGGGTGGAACTTTTGGTAAGGGGATTTTTTAATGGGGGGAGTCTGGGAATAATTACGACTAAAATGGAGGGGTTTTTTTTAAAAAATTCTCGGTCTATACAGTAGATGGCGTCACGGGTTAAAAGGGGGAGAGTTTTTAAGGGGGAAGTCAAAAATCGGGAAATTATAGCTAAAATAGTTTTTTCTAAGAATAGTACTGTCACTAGATGGCACAGCGGGTTAAAAGGGGGGAAGGAAGGGGTTTTAATAAAGGGGGGAATTTTTAATAAATGGATTAATTAATAATTATTAATAAGGGTGCGTGGCTTGTGACGTCATAAGGGGGAAAGCACTGTGCAAAGGGGATTTCGTGGGTTGTGATGATACTACTTGTAACTATTAAAATATTGACAAATTTATATATATTATAAATAACGTGTATTTTTTTTTAATCAATAACTGAACAAGGGCTAACAATTACAAATTTGCCAAGAGCGCCAAAAGCCTAGCTACGCCTCTGCACTGTATATTTAATAACAGTGATTATATCTGTCTCCTATAGTAAAATATGTAGTTGAAAGTAAACTTCATCTATGCCATATTTTGTAATCTAAATTTTTTTTTATGTATGTCCAGGAACTCCAATAGAAGTTGGTGGAGAAAACACTGGTTTGTATTACTGATGATTAGCTATTTTGTAGTACTTCTTGCAATTGGACTATCAACTTCAACTTCTTTGCAAAATATCCTGAAAAAATATTTTTCTTAATAATGTTGATATTTTTAATGAAATAATAAACTATGGCCTTTTCTGCTGGCATCACAAAGTCTTTGTTTACACATATACCGTATTTGCCGGCGTATAGGACGCACTTTTCCCCCCCTCAAAATACGCCTAAAATATGGGGTGCATCTTATAATCAAAATTATGAGTTGAAATTTCAGTCTAAAACTTTTGGTTTATATCAATATACATATATAAGTATTCTTTTGCATTTTGTCCTTTTGTGAAAGAGTGGTTTCAAATAAATCGTTTCCATATTTTTTTTTGTTCTGTAAAAATAATAAGTTGCGTGATGTATTTTATGTTTCACTACTGATAGAGGGAGCATTCCAGTAAAATAGAGTTCAGATCCACTGACACCTCAAGGTTACGATTCATCCAATGTGCGCATGTGTGATCACATTTCACCGGCATATTTTTTCGAAAAGCGCGAGCATGGCGCTTCGTTACCGATTACAGCGCCTCAAGGCAACCAAAACGTAAACTTTTAGTACCGAAGAAGCTTTCTTATGTTTTTGCTGCGAAACATGGCTCAAAAACAACGCAGATTCTGCTATGATATTGCATTCAAGCTACGAGTGATTGAGTATGCTAAAGAACACGGAAACAGGGCAGCAGAGAAGAATTTCGGATCACCGCCAACAGAAAAGATAAGAACTTGGAGAAGACAGGAAGAAGACCTAAAAATAGCTATGCGTAGTAAACATAATCTGCGACATGGAATTGCAAAATGGCCGGAACTAGAAGAAGAATTAAAAACTTGGTTATTAGTCCACCGAAGCTCGGGATTTTCAGTTTCTACAAAAATGACTATTCAACAAGCAAGAGTGATAGCTACTAACAGAGACATCGCTGATTTTACAGGATCAACGTCATGGTGTTCTAGATTCATGAAGAGAAATGACTTACGTATGCGGACTAAAACAAAAATAGCACAAAAGATGCCAACAGAATGTGAAGACAAGGTTATCGAGTTTCATAAAATTGTCATTAATGCAAGAAAAAGTGGAAATTTTGAACTTTCACAAATAGGAAACATGGATGAGGTCCCACTGACGTTCGATGTACCCTCAGATAAAACAGATTCCAAAGGTGCAAGAATTGTTAAAACTTGTGGACGTGAGAAAACGCACTACACAGTCGTGTTCTCTTGTTGTGCCAATGGAACAAAATTGCCGCCTCTTTTGATTTTCAAAAGGAAAACCTTGCCCAAGGAAAAACTGCCTAAAAGTGTGTTTGTGCACTTTCTTCCTAAGGGCTGGATGGATGAAGAGGGGATGAAATTGTGGATAGACAATGTGTGGTCTAGGCGTCCTGATGGACTGTTAAAGAAACCTGCCTTGCTAGTATGGGATCAGTTTCGGAGTCATAGAACAGAAGCTGTAAAAAATAAAATCAACCAACTGAAAACTCAGTTAGCTGTAATTCCAGGTGGACTAACGAGCCAGCTTCAACCTTTAGATGTCTGCATTAATAAACCATTTAAAGGATTCATGAAGGAGAAATGGAACAGTTGGATGCAGTCTACAGATTTTGAAGTGACACCATCAGGAAGAAGGAAGAGACCTAGCATTTTGCAGATTTGTGAATGGGTCAAAACTTCATGGAATGCTGTGAAACATGAGACAGTTGTAAAGTCATTTAAGAAATGTGGTATTAGTAACTCACTTGATGGCACAGAGGATGATTTGTTATACGAAGACTCAGTTTCTGAAAAAAAGGTTTCAAGTGGTTTTTCATTTATTTCTGGAGATGAATTTCTGGGTTTTGAGGATGAACATTAAAAGGTACCCAACTACAATGTTCCCTAGTTACATTTTTTGTATACATAAATAACTATAAAATGAGTACAGTAAATCTTTATGGAAATTCATGAAACAATGTGGAAAAATTTTTCCCCCTTAAAAATGTGTCTAAAAAAGGGGGTGCGTCTTATACGTCGGCAAATACGGTATATTTCAGTTTTTCATATTTTTTAAAGATATATGCATACTATTAGATAAATATAGAGAAAAAAAATTGTCATTAGATGGTTGAGATTTGAACACACCACCTCCTGCTAACATGTCAGGTGCTCTGACCATTGAGCTACCGGCCGCCGAACAATCATCCTCACTTAGTGGGTTTAAGTATACCATAGAACCAGTCATTGTAAATGTAGTTAACTGTAATTGTAGACTGGTCCAGAAGGCACTTTCTAGTTCAATGCACACGGCCAGCCCACGTCAAACAGCATATTTTTTAAGCCAACACATAAAGTGTAAAGCATTGTTCTTGAAATAATAGATTAACGCAGATATATACCTGGTGTTGGCTTAAAAAAATAATAATTTATGCCGTTCGATGCTTGATGTGGGCTGGCCATGTGCACTGAACTGGAAAGTGCCTTCTGGACCAGAGTCTCCAATTACAGTCAACTACATTTCCAATGACTAATTCTATGGTATAATGCTTAAAGCCACTAATAGAGGATGATTGTCCGGCGGCCAGTAGCTCTGGTCAGAACACCTGACATTTTATCTGGAGGTCGTGGGTTCAGATCCCATCTGTCTAATGACAATTTTTTCTTCTATATTTATCTAACAAATTACTATCAGGTGAGATTCTATTATTTCTATGTGCAATTAGATGGAATTTTATGTTAATTTGGTGGGTTGTCAGTGACCCTCCCCCCCCCTGGACATCCCTATATAAAAAAAAATACCCCCTCAAGCAGCTGCTTGCCACAGAGGTCTGACACAGAGAAGGTCAGAGGATGGCAGGACCTCAGCAGAAAAACGACACATACATCCATGCCTTACCTGGGGCTCGAACCCAAGTCCCTTAGATCAGTAGCCCAGTGCGCTAACCACTCGGCCATGGGATGGCTTATATTCAGCACTGATAAATAAGTAATAAAATAAATACCCCTTCAAGCAACTGCTTGCTACAGAGGACTGACAGGAGCATGCCTGTTTATACGCCACAGTAGAAGGTCTGAGAGGTTGGTGGGACCTCGGCAGAAAAACATCACAAACATATATACCTTATCCGGGGCTCGAACTCGGGTCCCTTAGAACAATAGCCAAGTGCGCTAACCACTCGGCCACGGGATAGCAAGTATAAAATGGAGCCAGGCAAATCTTGCTCATATTCAAAAGATAGCGAAGATCAAGTTCACAGGTTTCAGTCCTACTGTACCAGCAGACTTCAGTGGGAAATAAAATTGCCGAGTTTATAAGAAAATTATCAGTGATAAAGGAGACGCCGACTTTGGGTGGAAATTCTTTGTGGTAAAAGAAACCACCATTGGAGTTTAAAAGAAAATTTCAAAGTTAAGAGATTTACGGGATTTGAAAAGCCATAATTGACCATTGCATTGCGAGTATAGATGTATTCAGGTAGGGCTCATCACAAGAACACATTATTATTACAAAGAGTACATGAGAAAAAAAATAGATTGCCAAATGAGGTAAGACAAATGGATATCATGTAGACAGAAGTTGGTTTATTATGGGATTCTTTCTTTTGATGGAAATTGCAGGGATTAGACTGGCTTCATGATTTTAAATTACACTGGAAAGAGAGAAATATTGATGCATTAAGTAAACAAATAAATTCTAAGTGCTGAAATTTTCGAGTAGCTTATTGAATGTTGAAATTTTGGAAGGATTGGGTAAACTGAAGAATTTTAAAGCTCGTTTATATGCCAAAGAAAATGCAAAAAACAAAATTTTTTAAACCCAGATTTGTTCTATTTGCCGTAAGAACACAATTTGAGGCTGAATTTGGAAAATTACTAAAAATTGGACTAATTGAACCAGTGACTACAAGTGAGTGGGCAACTCCCATAGTTCTAATTCTTAAACCAGATGGTTCAATTCGTATATGTGGAGATTTTAAGGGGGCGGGCGTGGCTCAGTCAGTAGCGCGCCAGGCTCGTAATCTAGTTCCCACGTTCGAGTCCCAGCTGGGTAAGCGTTGAGATTTATGTCTGCAAAATTCCCTGCTCTGCCCACTGTCAGTAGGGGACACCGATGGGCTTGGAAAGGCTGCCGTCCGTCGGATGCGACGTTAAGCTGTGGCTCATTGTGCGAGAGAGCCATACCCTGTGCACGTTCAAGAACACGCTGGATGGCCTTGATGGGAGGCTACCATCTGTCTCCCAACAGCTGTTCCAGTGGGTCCCCTCCCCCAACCTGCTCTGAGCCTTCGGGGTCCATGTGACCTGCCATTTAGCCCATGGTGTGCATAAAAGTGCTGCTCAAAGGTAAAACAACCAAATGGAGATTTTAAAGTAACTTTAAATTCAATATTAGAAAATAATGACTACCATTTACTTCGCATGGAGGATATTTTTGTAAAATTGTCAGATGTAAAAGTATTTTCAAAAATAGGTGTCACAAGCACATTTGCAAATCGAAATATATGAAAGAGATTAAGAAGATTAGTAACTTTAAATACAACCAAAGTATGTTCCGCTGCAAAAGGTTATGATTTGGTATGAAAACAACTCCGAGTATTTGGCACAGAACGATGGAAGAAATCCTGAAGGGAATTCCTGGAGTGGAAGTTTAGATGACATAAAGATAGCATGGCCTTGTGTTATCATCTACAAGAAAGTCTACCTGAAGTTTTGAAACGACTTCGCGAATATATTGTTGCATGTAAATTTGTCAACAAAAAACGAATTTATTGTGGATAAAATTGAATATTACGGCCGGACTTTGACCCCAAAATTTCGAAAGTTGAAATATAGTTATATATTTATTATTTGAAGGGAGCATTAAAAAATAAATATGAAATTAATTTAGGAAACATACTCATTATCGTATACCAGTGTTTAGTACTTAACCCAGTGTATTGTTAATTAGTATTAAAGCATTAGTATTTAAACCAGTATTTTTTTACCAGTGTTTAATACTTAAACACTAGTATACAATAATGACTGTAACGTTGAAATAAACGGTGTTTGCATACTAGATTAATTTGAACATTGAAAAATTTCCAGACACGATAAACTTCAAAATTTTTGAGGGCCCTCATAATTCCTAGGACTTAAGCTATAACTTATGAGTAAGTCCGGCCCTGTTGTGGATTTATAATTGACAAAAATGGATTGCACTAAATTCAAAAGAAAATAAATGCAATATTGAATGCTCCAAAATCAGCCACCATACTTCATGTAAAAACATTTTTAGGATTGGATCTACTTTACGTTTTACCTTTTGAAATGCCATATCGCACTCCTTCGTCCGTTTAAACTTGACATCTTTCTTGGATTATTTAAAGGATGGAAAATATGGTCGACAAATTACATAAAAATCTTCCAAAATTAATTGTTATATGTTGTCCATATAATTAATTTTTGTTATAAACAACTTTTAATTATAACTATAATTATTATGGAAGATTTTATGTAATTTGTTGACCATATTGCATCCTTTAAATAATTTAAGAAAGATATCAAGTTTAAATGGACGATATCGTATTTTAAAAGGTAAAACGCAAAGTAGTTGCAGTCGTATTTTAATGGCACATAATCCTGAGTTACGTATTGTGTTGGCTACTAATACTTCTTATGGAATAGGTGCGAATATTGCTCATGAATTTCCGGATGGCTCAGAAAAACCGATTGCATTTGTGTCACGGACATTAAGAAATACAGAACGCTACAGTCAAATTGACAAAGAGGCGTTAGCAATTATCTGGGAAATCAAGCATTTGCACCAGTATGTCTTTGCAAGACTTTTTACATTGTACACGTATCACAAACCTTTGATTCACATATTTAGAACAAAACAAGGACTCCTTCTATTAAGTGCCATTTTATTATGCAATATTTTTAAGTAGTTTTAACTATGATATTAAATATAAAGAAACGAAATGTCATTTGA
Organism: Ryuthela nishihirai; assembly: GCA_038380435.1. Lineage (NCBI taxonomy): Eukaryota > Metazoa > Arthropoda > Arachnida > Araneae > Heptathelidae > Ryuthela > Ryuthela nishihirai. The sequence continues at coordinate 36,797,121 of JAWZYU010000011.1, read as the reverse complement.
ATGCAGATGCATTTATTAAGATTGCCATTAAAATCAGAAGAATTAACCTTACGTGATGTTGCATATATTTATGAAGTTAGTCAAATACAAACGATGCCAATAACCGCATCAGATTTGGCAAAGGCAACCATAAGAGACCTTGAATTGCAAGTACATCGCTTTATTAAAGGGAAAAGTATGAATGATTTAAATCTGTCGGGGAAAGATGTAGAATATAGTCTTCAAGATGGTGTGATTTTCTATGGACACAAAATATTCAAAAGGTGCACAGGGCAGAGGTTTTAAAAGAAATTGCACTGTAGATATTTTGGAGTACTAAAAATGAAAGCTTTAGCCCGTTCTTATTTTTGGTAACCTGGGGTTGATAAAGACATTGAAGAGTGTGTAAAAAACTGTTAAAGTTGTACTAAATATGCAAGAATCCTCCTAAAGTAAATGTCCATCCTTGGGAATGGCCTACCAAACGTGGAAACTGGACCATGTTGACTTTGCTGGCTTTCTTATGGAGTCGTGTATTTAATAGTATTTGGATGCACATTCAACATGGCCAGAAGTATTTTCTCTGAAGCAGTCCACAAATGAAAAAACCAATGAAGCATTGAGATCGTTATTCAGCAGATATGGATTGCCAAATAAACTGTTATGAGATAATGGACCAATTTATTTCGCATGAATTCCAAATAAATGGAATTTACGACATTAAATCAGCACTAACATCTAAGTACTGATGTACAGGCTGAAAGATTTATTCATACATTTAGAAATGCTAAGATGTAAAAGAGAAGCAGGCAGCCGTGATTATAAATTGCAAAAATTTCTAATGTAGTACCGAAAGACACCACATACTATTACAGGACTGTCTCATGCTATTCTTGAAACGTGATATTCGTACAAGACTAATTTTGATAACGTTTTTCATACCACCGATGTACTTCGTCCTGATCTTGAAATGAAAAAAAAAATCGCAAATTCCCAATTTGAGAGTGAAGACGAACAATTTCGGGTGGGACAAAAAGTTATAATACGTGAATATCGAAATTATTAAAAATGGAAATTTGGAAAAGTTCTTTCTAAAGAGGGACTGTTAAATTATAAAATATGAATTGATAATGAAATACAGAGATGACATGGAGATTAAATTCTTAAACATTAATTGTTTAAAGTGAGATATATTGAGTTTACGAAGAAATGAAACGCTTCTGATAATGGGAGATATTAACGCCCATTCGATTGAAACAGTGTGTGATATCAGTTCTAATGGAAGATTGATGAACAAATTTATTTCTAATTTTAATTTATCAATCTTGAACGGTAGATGGGAATTAGCTGAAATAACGTTTGCTAGTTAACATCATACCACTACATTGGATCTACTTTTGTGCACTGAAGGATTTCTTCGAATTAGATACTTTCGGCATTGACAACAACAGGAGATGATAGCATTGGGAGTGACCATAGAATAATGTAATCTTGACCTCACAATCCAATGTCAAGAATAAAATACCCAGGAGTAAGAAAAACAGACAAGTTAATTTTAGCGAGGCAGATCTTTTAAAGATGGGAAAAAGAAATAGATTTAAAGTGCTGTGAAAGAGTCGTATGCGAAGATTTTGTCAATATCTTGTGTTGCAGCATGTAACAATAAATGCACAGATATCGCTCTTAAATTTAGAAAAAGTGTTAAATACAGTTGGTCTGCAGAAACGGAAAATGAAATTAACCATTTAACTTCCACGGGCCTTGAAAAGTCAACTCAGAATATCACATCGACGAAGTTTTGAAATGGATTCTTCCTAGTTTGTCATCCCCTTTTTTCTAAAATGTCATTACCTGAAGAGAGAACGGAGTAGACAACACCTTTCACTCTGCAAATTGCTTCTAATTAAACAACATTACTTCACCCTGTTATCCGTAGGGTCATGAGGCACATACACCCATTAAATCGAGACTCCTGTGACCTTTGTTCTTAAAACCTTTCCCAAAACTATTTTCAAAATGTATACATGTGTATCAAAATTTGAAATTTTTTTAAATAACTTTTAAAAGCTATTTAAATCTGTTTTTGTACTTAAAAAAACTAGAACAAGATTGAAATTGCGAAGCAGATATAATAATCCTCTTTTTTGAAAGATGACGGAAGTTTTTAAAATTTTCATTCTTTGGATTCTGATGCCAGTTTTATAACATCCAGCAAAGAGAAAGTTGCTAATGATATTCAAAAGCATGAGGAGGAAGTTAAAAAAAAAGATGATTAAAAAAGAGCGTAAAAAAATAAAGCAATGAGTGCTAAATTCGGTTTTATGGGAGATCGATATATGGAAAAACTCTAAAAGAATAGTTTTTAACACAATTGTAGATAGTGTTCTAACATATGAAACAAAAATAATGCACTTTAACAGAAAGGTTTATATCTGAGTTAAAAGTAATCGGAGTATATATCGCAAAAGACATCGAAGGAAGGTACAAATATATAGAAAGGATTAGATATATTGAGAAATATGGAAATTAAGGTAATCAGAGTTAGATAAAATATTGGAGGTGGTATGAAAAAGGTTATCAAAATGAGAAGGGCTTATAAGTAGGATGGATGATGGAAAATGGCCAAATTGAATATGGAAATGGGAACCTGCAAGAAGAAGAGAGTGAAAGAGATGTACCATAAATATGGTACGAAAAAAGTAATGTCGAAAAGAGGAATTCAAGATCAAGATTGCAAAGATAAAAATTAGTGGATAGAGAGAACTGACTGTGACAGTAGAACCTAAACTTGGGAGGGTGAAAAGTATAAAGTTTTGTATCTTTTTTTTTATGAACTACATTGGTAAATAGTAACCCACACAACTACAATCTCCACATAATATCCATAAGATTCTATGATGACCAGTATTATTATTATATTCATGGGTTATCTTATGGATGTTTTGTGGAAATTGTGGTTGTGTGGAAAGTGATTCAATTGAGCAAATGATTAAATCGAAAGTGGTTCAATATTTATTTTATATTTTAGAACACCAGTGATGTGCTGAAAAAAGGTCTTGTGCGTGGGGGTTACATACTTGAGTCCAGGGCGGGATCTGGGGGAATGCCCCCCCACAGACTTTTCAGAATGTTAGTAAGGATAATAAAAAAAAATTGTATCAAATGGAATTTAAAAATTTCAACAGAAAAAAACAAATTAATATATTTCCATAGGAAGGAAAAAATTACAAACGAATTTAAAATAACACTAAATAATAATGATATTAAAATTACAGATAATCTAAACTTAGACTCCAAATTATCATGAAACATTTATATAAATCAAAGAAAAATCAAACAAGTTTTTTAATTTTTTAAGATATTTAGGATGGTCCAAATGAGGTTGCTCCCATTAATAATATATTACTACTTTACAAATCTATAATTTTAACTAAAAGTATATATGGAATAGAATTAATTAATAATATATGAAATACAGAATTAAAAACATTAGAAACTATTCAAACTAAAATTTTGTTTTGGATTATTAAAATTCACAAACAATATGAATTTTTACGCAGAAATTTATATTTCTCCAGTCCATATTCAAAAAAAAAATATTTACTTTCAAATCTAATATTTTGGATAATTTATAAAAAATAAAATTCACCCTGTCATAGATAAATTATTAAATAATTGTGCAGATATTACAATTAACAAGTTTCAAGAAAAAAGTAAAGCCCCTGATATTATAAAGGGGAATTATAGTGGGGCTTTTAACCTAAATTTTCCATGTTGAATCTTAACTCTATCTATCACCTGTAAAAAAAATTACTGATATTGATACCAAAAAATTTAGATAATAATATTTTAAAGCTATTATGTAAAATTCCTATAAAGGAATTGTATCATAATTTTATAAAGATTTATAGAGATGAATAATCAAACAACGATAATTCAATCACATCTGGAGCATATTTTTGTCCTACTGAAAAATTTGAAAATCAATTTAAATTTGACTCTGCTTGTCCTGTTATTCTAGCCGAATTAATGGCTATTATATTAGCTCTTCAACGGGTACTAAAATTTTCAATCAATCCATAACGATCTTAACTGATAGCAAAACTTCACTAGACATGTTTCAACCAAATGCTTTCAAGAATCAATTTTTGATGTTTACAGATGAAATTTTCTCATTGACCTTTCAACATTTAACACAAAAAATTATTTATATTTACAATGGAACCCAGCATATACATATATAAAAGAAAATGAATATTAGATCTTTTGATAAAAAAAAGCTAAAGATTCAAACCAAATCTTAAAAACATCTTTCACTGGATACTTCACAAAAAACAAAACAAAGCAAAAATTTTGAAGGAAACTCAGAACTGGTACACTGAAAATGCTTCAAACACACGTTGCCATAATATCTCATCAGAAATGAACAAATTTTCAGACTAGGGCTTAAAAAAAGAAATAAATATAATTTTTAGAATTAAATCTAACTTAGCATTAACAAACTGAACTCTATATAAAATTAAAAAAAATTGACTCTCCAAATTGTAAATATTGCAATATTCATCACAATTTAGAACATATTTATTTATAACAAATATAATTTAGAAAGAAAGAAATATTTCAACGAACTTGAAAAATAGAATATAACTTCATTTAACTTTAAAAATATATTAGAACCATGAAACAAAAATCTAAAACCCGAATTTTATAAACTTCTAATTATGTTCTTAAAAACATCTATATCTTAGATTCTCTTTTAAAAAATAAAAAAAGAATATATATATATATAATAAAACAAAAGAAAATAAAAAATAAATAACTGTATAATTAAAAAGAGAGAGAGATAAAAAAATTCTGTCTGAATGAGTCCATAAAAATTAAAGTGTTTTGTGCAAGAAACATTCAATTGTTCAGTTTCAATTGAATAAATGGGAATAAAGCAAAAACACCAAAATTTGGAACTGAGTAGAGATTAATTGGTTATCTTTGCTGAGAAAGCGAAAAATCAAAATTTAACACCAAAATTTCGATTAACTGACTGGAACAATAATAATACTGAGTTATACATTGCAATAAATAAGATGGGAGAATATCTCGAACAATTTATAATAAATTTAATAGAATCGTAAGAAGTATTATTGGAGTTGATTAAAAAAATAGAAAAAAAATTGAACAAAAGGAAAAAAAAAATCAGGTGAAAGGTCGATACTAAATTGTTTAAATTTTCTCTTAAAAAAAATCAGGTGAAAGGTCGATATTAAATTGTTTAAATTTTTTCTTAAAAAAAAAAAAAAATCAGGTGAAAGGTCGATACTAAATTGTTAAAATTTTTTCTTAATTCTTTATATTTTATAGAAAAAATTTCAACGAAAAATGATCTATATATTTTCGTTTATATGTTTCACACTAAAATTTATTGAATTTATAATCAACTTGTCGATTCTGATAAATATACAAACTATTTAATACATGGAATTTTTTTTAAAAAATTGAAAGGAGAATGTATTCGATTAGAGACAAAATACTAGATGATAAGAGCTTTTATATTGATATTTTAAAGGATATAATAAAATCCATGAAGTGATAAAATCCCTTTCTGGAAAAGGTAGTAGTATCTAAGGTTACCGTCATTTAAAAAAGACAAAAATAAGATGGAAGCATCACTGGAACAACTGAAAAAAAAAAAAATTGAAATAAATTTAACGAAATTAAAAAAATTACTTGAAATGATTGATAAAAGTAGACAGAAGAAAGACCAGAAGAATTAAAAGAGAATCGATTTGAAGCTGAACAAGTTCAAGCCGAATGGTTGAAACTATAGGCACTATAGCCGTCCCATGGCCGAGTGGTTAACGCGCTTGGCTACTGATCTAAGGGACCTGGTTCGAGCCCCGGGTAAGGCATGGATGTATGTGTCGTTTTTCTGCTGAGGTCCTGCCATCCTCAGACCTTCTACTATGGCATATAAACTGACAGGCTCCTGTCAGACCTCTGTGGCAAGCAGCTGCTTGAGGGGGTATTTATTATTATTTTTATTTATTTATTTTATAGGCACTATAGGGTAGTCACTGGAAGGAGAGCTATGCACCAATCCCCTGTGATGATGCATAGAACCGGCCAGGCCTAGCACCTAATGTCCAACCCCGCCTTCTCGTGGTGCGGACCGTTAGTAACTTTCAAAAGAGATACTCTCTTGTGGAAGTGAACGGAAGGGGAGGGCTGCCAGATTAGTGTGGCCTACTGATCTGGACAACTATGGCTACTTTTCTTTTTTTTCTACCCTGCTGAGGAGTGGTCAACCACACAGGGTCCTGGTGCTGACCATGTAAACCTACTGGACTGGACAGATATATGGCTCTGAGCTTGATTATGGATCCTGATTTTGCTGCACTGGTGGGCTTCTGTGGAGGGAAAATCTTCCGCTGTGTTTTCTTTTTGTTTGTGGGTTGACAGCCCCAAGTGAATAGATCCACAGGATATGTTTATCAGCTGGTGGATAATCCTGAGCAGAAGTCATCGCAGGCACCTGAACTCTTTGCTTCTATTGGCATCGTCAAATTCTACATTGGAGGAAGTCTTCCAGTGTAGATGGCTTCAGCCTTTAGTAGTGGGGGAACGGGTCTTTGCCCCATGTCTGCGATTAGGGGGCTGTTTGATATTGTCGGCATTCCCTCTCTCAATAAACATAGTTTCTTTAAACATCCCACTAACCATTTTCTCTCCATAGGTAGTTGGAATGTGAGGACTCTGCACAGAGCTTTTTCTCTTGATGTCCTCACACAAGAATTCCACCGTTATAATTTAGATATTCTCGGCTTGCAAGAGACCAGATGGACAGATAAAGGTCAGATTCTTAAAAATAATCTTAAATTTCTCTTTTCAGGGAGGGACGACAAAAAGCATCACCAAGGCGTGGGTCTGCTTCTCAGCAGACACGCTAGTGATGCTCTTCTAGGATATGAGTGCATTAATGAAAGGTTTCTTACAGCAAAATTTCAGACAAGCGTTAAAGACTTGAATGTTATCTGCTGTTATGCCCCCACTGAGGATGCCGATGAGGATGAGAAGGATAGGTTTTATGAACAACTTCAGGATATTTTGAATTCTGTCAAGAAAGGAGATATTACCCTTGTTCTTGGTGACTTCAATGCCAAAGTTGGTACTGACTCTGACCTTTGGGGAGGAGTAATAGGCCCTTTTGGTATTGGTAGCTGCAATAGCAATGGGCAACGTCTCCTACAGGTAAGTAAACTCAATGGATTCAGAATAACTAACACTTATTACAAACACCGCGACATACATAAGTACACATGGGTTTCACCTGATGGGCTGCATAAGAATATGATTGATTACATATTAATTAACAGCAAATGGACTAGTTCTGTTAGGAATACCAGGGCATATAGGGGAGCTGAAATTGGATCTGACCATTACCTTGTTAAAAGTATGTTGCAACTTAAACTTAAAAAGTGTTGTGCTAGGGTTAAAAAATTTACTTTTAATACTGAAGCTCTGAAAGATCCAGTTATAGCCAAAGCTTACCATGATAGGTTACTTAGTCATTATGACAGTCATGGTTTGCTTACTACTGAAGTTGAGGAAGAATGGGATCATTTTAAACAGGCTTTTTTGGACACTAACAGTACTCTTTTAGGAAAAAAGGAGCAGAAGAGGCAAAATTATCTGAGTGATAAGGCACTTGAGCTTATTTCGGAAAGAAAGAACTGCAGGAATGCCCTTAATCAATACCCTACTAGTCCTAATAGAAAGCATTACAGAGACCTTAATAAACTTGTAAAGGATCAGTTAGCTGCTGATAAAAATTTTTGGCTTGATGGTTTGGCTGACAAAGCCGAGGAAGCAGTTAGACAGCACAACAGCAGAGAGCTGTACCAGATAGTTAATGTTTTGTGTGGTAGAAAACGGACAGGCATACAAGGATTGAAGGATAAACAAGGTAAGGTTATAGAAGGGGAGGATTCTGTCATGGCTAGGTGGGCTGAGCATTTCAGTGATGTTCTAAACAATGTAGTTAGTTCTACTCCCATTGTTTGCAATGATGATAGATGCATTGGTGGCTTTAATGTTGGCCCTATAACACAATCTGAAGTTAGTTTGGCTGTTTCTAAACTTAAACTTCATAAATCCCCAGGGGTAGATGAAATTACTACGGAAATGCTTAGAGCTGGGAATGTTTCGGTTACCACTTGGATGACTGAAATTCTGAATCTCTTTTATGATAAAGGCATGGTTCCTAAGGATTTTACCAGAGCTATTGTTATCCCTATTTTCAAAAAAGGTGATCGCAGTTCTTGTGATAACTATAGGGGTATCAGCCTACTCTCTGTTCCAGGTAAAGTTCTTTCCATGATTGTGCTTAATAGAATTAAGAATCTGGTTGACAGGCAATTGCGTGATGAGCAATGTGGATTCAGAAGTGGTAGGGGATGTGTAGATCAGATATTTTCACTTAGGCAGATTCTTGAGAAATGTTTAGAGTTTCAGAAACCTTTGGTTGCTAGCTTTGTTGATTTCAAAAAGGCTTTCGACTCTGTTGATCGTCATAATTTGTGGTTGATTGTGAGATCATATGGTATACCAGACCAGTTAGTTAACATTATGAAAGCTCTCTATAATAACACTGAGTCGTGTGTGAGAGTTGGTAAGGCTTGTAGCAATTGGTTTAGCATTACTTCTGGTGTTCGACAAGGGTGCATTTTGTCTCCTTTTCTCTTTAGCTTGGTTATTGATTATGTTATGCGAAATTCACTTCAAGGGAAAGATTTTGGCCTTAAATGGGCTGGAGATAGGAAAATTTCTGATTTAGATTATGCTGATGATTTAGCCCTTCTGGCAAATGATGTTGATGAGATGAACTCTTTCATTCGAGCCGTTGATGAGACTGGTAGTAGAGTAGGTTTGGTTATAAACAGAGAGAAAACTAAAGTGATGAAAATTGGTCAGGCAGGCTGTGATTCAGTTAATCTGAATGGTTGCAGTCTTGAGCAGGTGTCACAGTTTAATTATCTTGGGAGCTATGTAACAGATAATGGTGATGTGCGGCATGAGATTAACAGACGAATAGGGATTGCTGCTGGGACTTTTAAGAATCTATGGAGAGTGTGGAGAAATAGGCGTATACACCTAAAGACTAAAATTAGACTGTATAATAGTTTGGTTCTTTCTAGGGTTAGTTATGGTAGTGAAACTTGGACACTTTGTAAACAAGATAACAGGAAACTAGATGCTTTTGATTCCAGATGCTTACGCAATATCTTGGGCATTAGGTGGTTCAACTTTGTAACTAATGATGAGATTAGGAAAAGGAGTTTGCAACCTCCTTTAAGCAGCATATTGTGCAGAGAGAGACTCCGTTGGTTTGGCCATGTTGCCCGTATGAATAATTATAGATTGGCGAATAGGGTTATGAACAGTGTGCCTAAAGGCCTCAGAAAGAAGGGGAGACCTAGGATGCGGTGGGCAGACAATGTCAAACAGGACCTTGTTAGAATTGGTGTGCTGTGGCCAGATGCAGTAGATGTAGCTCAGGATAGACTTGCTTGGAGAACTAAATTGCACGGTCTGGTTGGACCTCCGTAGCCCATGGCTGCTTGAGGATGATGATGATGATGATGATGATAGTTGAAACAAATATTTTTAAAGTTTTTGTTGATTCCTTAAATTTTGTTGATAATATTACAATTGGATATAATAAAAAAAATAGTTCCCTTTATATCGGGTACGCAATAAATTTTTAAAAATTTATAATCGACTTTTCAGTATCTGATAAGCAAAGGAAAGCTTTGATATATGAAACTTTTCAGGAAATGGAAAATAAAATGAATTCTTTGATGAGGAACAGAATTCCAGATAAACAATCTTTCATGGAAACTTTACAAAATATAATAAAATTCATAGAAAACAAATGATAATTAATTTGGAAAAATGAAACTATTTACCAAAGACAGAAGGCAGATTATTTATGAGAAAAATTGGTTCAAAGAGATAAAAATGTGTTCGATTCTCTTCTATGGTGTCTGCCAACTGATATTTCTAAATGTTTTGACAAATAATTTTTTGCCAGAGTCTGAATAATTTTCTGAGTAAAAAAATTAAATTGCTACTAAAGACAGATTTTCAAACTGTTGTCAGAGAGAGATTTTAAAACTGTTGCCTGCCAGAGACAAATTTTAAAACTTTCTATTGCCAGATTATTGACAAAAACTCTAATTTTGTGTCGCGTTTTGCCAACTGATACTTCTAAAAAAAAATTACTTCTCGCAAATGACAATAGGTAATATAGTGTATAAGCTGCATAATACATGAAGGTGAAATAAAACAAGAAAAAAATCTGGAAAAAAATTACATTTTTTTTTAAATTTTGCAACATGCTGCCAGAAAGTGATTTTAAAAACTGTTACCTGTTGCCAGATTATTGACAAAAATTGGCTCTCTCTAATTTTATTTTGCATGTTGCCAACTGATATTTCTAAATATGTGTGGCTAAATAAAATATGTGGGTTGCCAGATATTAACAAAATGTGTTGTCAAATGCCAGATATTAACAAAATTTGTGTTGTCAAATGCCAGATATTTCTAAAAGTTGCCAGATCTCTATTTTTAAAAGATCTTTTTTTAGATATTTTTTCTGAAGTCTATATCTGCCATTTTGTTCGGAAACGTTTTGAACGGACTGCACTCGACCCTGTATCTAATTCGTCTCCATCCTCCAAATTATTTAAATTTGAATTACTATCAGCCATAATGTGTAATTTAGATCTAGTACGCATTTCCATAAATTTTCCTACCAACTACTGGCAAATAGGAATTAAAAGAAAGTTATATTAACCACCCGAAGCTTGAAAACTTTGATCTGCTGACTTTAAAAATCGTGCTCTGTCCTGGCCTCTCTCGAAATTTCCTCGTAGCCTTCCCGACAGCTGCAGTTTTAGCCTTGCCACGATTTTCCAAGCATGATTCCGTTAAAGACTTGAAGATGCGTGCCATTCAAACTTCTCTCGCAAAGAATTCTGTTGAATTGCAGATTTTGCAGTAAAAAAGATGCTACTAAATGTCCTGCTACTTATTTCTGTAAGAACCCGAATCCGATCCTGGAGACTAGTGCCAATTTATATAGGTATTTCTAGTTTCAAAATCCCACATGATATAGAGGGTGAAGATTATATATGGGTTGCGACCAGTTGTGAAGTATTTTCCTCAGCTTAAGTTCCTTAAAAGGCTGGAGATGCAGTTAACTGAATTCGCTGTTGGAGATACACTGCATGACATTGAAATTGCCCCACTCAGAAGTAGTGAGGGGATCGGGGTGAAATGTAGCACACACAGTTAGGAATAGATATTGGCATACGATGATTTAATTTGCAACCACTTACAGCAGTTGGAAGATGAGTTAATGCAGAACAATATTACTGCCTAGAGTACGTGGTTGCACCGCCGTGAATGGCAATACAGCGTGGCATGGAATACAGTAAACGGATATTGTCCTGAGGAATTGCACACCAAGCAGCATTGACTTGCTCACATAATTCATTAAGATTCCATACCAGCGAGTGAGAGGATTGTTCACGTCGTCCAATGCGTCCCACAGATTTTCTATTGGGGATAAATCTGGAGTTCGTACTGGCCATGAGAATACTTGAACATGTTGCCAGCATTGTCTGGAGACCGTAGCAGTGTGTATATGGGCATTATGCTGGAAAATGGGCTGCTACATGCCTTCCAGGAATGGTAACAAAATGGGCTGCAGAACTGCGCTAACGTATTGTGCAGCTATCAGTGTTCCCGTGATACAAATAAGAGGTGACCTACTGTCATATCCAATAGCACCGAGGCTACATGCGACAGCTCACGTGCTTGTGCCTGGATTGTCCTCAATAGTCCGTAGGATCTCTTCTTTCTTGTCAGGAGTGCACATGGTTCCCTCCTGACTAGTGTCATGCATGTTTGCATGGAATGTTCCAGTTTCTGGCAGTTGCTGGTGGAAAAGCGCAAATGTTTGGTGATTTGGCACACGTCTCTTTGGGAAATACTGTTGGTACAACCTCACAGCAGCATTTCCATTTCCATTGACAGCCCCATATGTCAGATGCATATAAGCCATCTCAGCAGTCATGAAACATTCCATGTTATAAGTAATGTGTTTGATTTACGAATGCCGACGGCAAACACGAAATCGTTCTCCGTTCCCACTTCGCCCCTCTAGCCAATTGCAGCGTTTCCAGACAGCGCCATCTAGCACCGAAGGGTTACGTTAACGGACATACATTCATAGACGAAAAAGGTTTGTTTTGGTGTTTTGTATCTCCCATTAAACTTTGTACAGAAAGTTTTAAAACACTCTGTATGCTTTGGAGAGTTTCAGATCTTTCCTAAAAGAGACAGATAAATTTTTTACCAACGGTACGGTGGAGCGGGAGGAGGGCATGAAACAATCGTAATGAGTTTTATGCCAATGAAAGCTTGCGACATGGGGAATGCCATTCTACTACATTCTTTAGAGAGTTTCAGACACGATTAACGTTTGGCAAATTGATTAGGAATTTATACATATATAAAAAAAAAATTCAAATATTCAGAATTACGCTTTAATAATTTTCTTTATATATATCTATCAAGATTTATAAAGCTTGCGTTTTATGCTTGTGAATAGCCTTCTGAATAATAACTACTCATCGGAATTTTTTTCAGTTATGTTATTTAATATTGCTTTTAAAGCGATCGCTAGGTTCCACTTTCATGTATTTCCGCCTGGTGTCAAGGCTACAGGAAGTGAAGAATGGGCTTTGACTTTTGATAGCCACGCAACGTTAGTTTTATGCTTATGGAGAGAAAGGTGTGTTATGTAAATTTAGTAGGATAAATATTTGATTTTACATTGTACTACTAGTTGTACGTTGCATAATGTAAGTGGACACCATAATTCTTATTTTAACTTTCATTTTCTAGATATTTAAAGATTCCTTTGAAGTGTACTATTTGAATAACACTATAAACAGTTGGTGCAATAAACTAGTAGTGTACCACCTGAGTATCTTTGTATTTAAAAAAAAGATTTGGAGCCCAAATGTTTTAGTGGGTTAACAGTTCATTCTAGTATTTCGATATTTTCAAAACAATATTGCTATTTGCAAACGAAGGCCGTACATATCTGAGTAGGAAATTATATGACGTTTTATTCATCTTGAAAAGTATCGAAAATTAACAATAGGTACTGTGACTGATATTTAGAACAATTCACTGCATTTAATACTAATTTAATTCAAGCGAAATATTACGAGACAGTTTTGTTTATAAAGTAGGATTCAGTAAACAAACAAAATTAGGATATTTGAAACAGCTGTTTTTGCATACAAGTATGTGGAGATTACATGACAAATTTTTAGAATTTATTTAAAATTAGGCTTTGTTAGGAGAGTTATAGTTATTAATTATAAACACTATGTTGATTAATATATGGGCTTCTTGATATATCTGGGCTAAAGTGTGTGAATTGTGGGAGAAATAATATTGCACAATAGTATGAATGCATTTAAAGTGGCAATTCAAGTGCTTAAACTGAGAAGTTGTTTCAGGAATTTCTTCATATGACTGAAGCTTTATAGAAAAATAGTTTTTTTAATTGTGCAAATTTGTTTTAAAAGTCAAGAAGGCAGTAGTGCTTATTACGGTTCTCAGCCACCATTTATTATTTTCACGCAATGTGACAAAACAGTAGTCTTCGTTGATTCCCACAACTCCCCAGACCATAACCCAAATGAATTCCTAGAAACGATTTTTTTTTCGTTACCATGGTAATAACTCGAGTTTACATCAAAAGCAAAATACTGTTACCATGGTAACGGTAATTCGCATTGTAAACAAATATGACATAACAAAAAGAAAAATAGTAATTCCACAAAAAATCCCTCACAACCACAAATTACTGAAAAATCAAAATTATCAAAAAACGAAAACCATAAAAGAACTACGACAATACATTTGCCTTCACATATACTACAAATTCCCAAAACTGATCTCATCGGTGATAACACATACCAAAAAGCATAAAAATCGGAAACAGTGCACTGCTGACTGAATTATAAAAAAGTCCCTGAAACTAAAAAATGTCCTTGCTGACAACACAAACCAAAAAACATGAAAATTGAAAACTGCTCTGCCGACCAAATTATAAAAAAGCCTCCAAAACCAAATAATCTCATCAGAGACAACCAAAAAAAAAACCTTTCCTAAATTGTTGATTAACTTTCTAGACACCATCAAAAACTGATATTTTTTTCCACACCGACAATTCTTCAATACCCATAATTTTATATCAAAAAGCTGCCAAACACTTCCACATATTAACAATAAATCATGTGTTACTTTAAAAGACTCCTAAATACATAACAAAATTAATAAATCACTATAATACACTAATAATTACCATAGTACACGGGGGTGGCTCAGTCGGTAGTGCACCAGGCTTCTAATCCCTAGTTCCCAGGTTCGAGTCCCAGCTGGATCAGTGTTGGGACTTATCTCAGCAAAACTCCCTGCCCTGCCTATGGTCAGTAGGGGACACTGATGTGCTTAGAAATGCCGCAGTCTGTCGGATGGGACGTTAAGCTGTGCCCCCCCCCCCCATGTGCGGGAGAGCCATACCCTGTGCACGATAAAGAACACTGGATGGCCTTGAAGGGAGGCTACCATCTGTCTCCCAACAGCTGTTCCAGTGGGTCCCCTCCCCGAACCTTCTCTGAGCCTTCAGGGTCCTTTGTGACCTGGCCATTTAGCTCATGGTGTGCAAAAAAATGCCACTAAGAGGTAAAGCAACCCAACCATACTACACGTAACTACTAAAAATCACTCAATTCATCCCAATCTACTATAACGAAAAACACGTGTTCGTTACTACTGCTATGTTTAGTCCCACACAAATAAACTTACAATGTTCTTTCCCCCAAGCATACTCCCCCCCACTACATTAGAATCCTCTGAAAACTCACTTTATATGTTTCACCAAAAACTATCTCCTAACACTCCATAAAAACTCTCATTTTTAAAACTTAATTACCCCACATTATAAACTTTTGCCATTTTCTTCCACTCGCAACAAAACATACACCATACTTAAACACACCAACACAAAAAAAAAATTTAAAATAATTCTATTCACTCCTCCCCCTTCAAATGCCCCTCACTCCAAACAACTTACAAAAACATTCCCCCCTACACATAGCCATAAAAAGCTACCGAACTCCCACTTCCAAATGATGTGACCATAACGTTGCAAAACAGTTCCTAACACTTTCACCAACAACCCTCCTAATAATAAATAATTTCAATTCCAAAATATCTTAAATAACTTATTATTTATCATATCTTAATGAAATTTCTAAAAAACAACAGGAACATATTAATTATTCCTAATCCCTCTGGCTATCATTAAAAATACTTTATTAAATATATTATACATATGCTCTTACCTCTAGCCACATAGGCATGTTATCCCAAGGAGTTATCAAGCAAAAACGGCGAAAAAAATCAAACGTAATTTCACATTCTCGTCAAATCACACGTGACATATGACTTCATGTTACCCATCCAAAAGAAACAAATCAAAGAACCATAAGCTACCAACAACCAATGGTTATGTTTTTATGTCATACCTCTGAATTCTGAATTTTTTTTATGATGAAGGTGTTTTCCTAAGGATTTTACCAGAGCTCTTATTATCCCTATTTTTAAGAAAGGTGACGGCAGTCTTTTGATAATTATTCAGGAATTAGCCTACTTTCTGTTCCAGGTAAAGTTTTTTTGCATAGTTGTGCTTATTTAAGAATTTGGTTCATAGACAACTGGATGGATTCAGAAGTGGTAGGGGATATACCATACTCAAGCATCCATAGACTATGGAGGGTCAACCAGATGGTGCAGTTTAGTTCTCCAAACACATCTGTCCTGAGCTATAACTGCTGCATCTGGCCATTGCCAATCAATTCTGATGAGGTCCTGTTTGACATTGTCTGCCCACCAAATCCTAGGTCTCCCTATCTTTCTGAGGCCTTTAGGCTCATTGTCCATAACTCTATTTGCTAACCTATAATTATGGATATGGGCAACATGGCCAAATAAACAGTCTTTGCATAATATGCTGCTCAAAGGACATTGCCAACTCCTTTGCCTAATGTCATCATTACTTAGAAAGTTGAATCACCTAATGCCCAAGATATAGCATAAGCATCTGAATTAAAGGCATCAAGTTTCCAGCTTTCTTGTTTATAAAGGGTAACCTAGAAACTTACAAACTAAAGTTACAAAGGTAACTGACAAAAACTAACCTTTGTAAGAATCAAACTATTATACAGCTTATTTTTAGTCTTTAAGTGTGTATGCCTATTTCTTCACACTCCTCATAGATTCAAGTCTCAGCAACATTCTCTATTCATCTTTTTATCTCATGCTGCATGTCACCAGTATCTGTTACATAGCTCCCAAGATAATGAAACTGAGACACTTGTTCAAGGGTGTAATCATTCAGATTAACTGAACCACAACCTGCTTGACCAATTTTCATCATTTTACTTTTCTTTATCACTAAAACTACTCTACTACCAGTCTCATGAACAGCTCTAATGGATTATCTCATCAGCATCATTTGCCAAAAGAGCTAAATCATCATCATAATCTAAATCAGATATTAATAAATGGTTTTGTGGAAAAAAGTTTTTCTGGCATATGGGATTTGAACCCATGTCTCTCCAGAAACATGTGATGTTAGTATAGTGTTCTAAGACCACTAAACTAACTTTGGCTCTGTCTCTTCTCCACTAATATGACTTGCCACTCTTTCCCGTGATTTCTGCACCTGGGCTTGGAATCATCTATGATCTGGGACCGTACTAATTTTTTTTATGTTGCACCGAGAAAGATGTAAATAAATGAGTCACTCCATGTTATTAGTGTGAAGTGACTTACTTATTTAACATGATTAGTGTGATTTGATGATGCTATTAGCGCGAAGCTAACTCTGTGGATATTATTTATTGATTAAATCAGAAATTTTCAGATCTCTAGACTATATAAGAATAAATCAAAATCTTCCCCTTGCAGTGAATTCAGCACAACATAATGAGTAACCAAACTGAAGAGAAATGCACCTTTGTCAAATACTAGAAACAATGCTAAACCAATTGCTACAAGTTTTACTAACTCTTACACATGACTCAGTATTATTATAGAGAGCTTTCATATGTTAACTAACTTCCAGTAGTATGTTCCAGTAGAGTGGATTGCTATATGAACCCTGA
The DNA here is from genome assembly GCA_038380435.1 of Ryuthela nishihirai. Taxonomy (NCBI): domain Eukaryota; kingdom Metazoa; phylum Arthropoda; class Arachnida; order Araneae; family Heptathelidae; genus Ryuthela; species Ryuthela nishihirai. Next base: position 36,779,833 of record JAWZYU010000011.1, on the reverse strand, counting down.
GGGCAACCTCTTGTAATCTGCATGTACTGAAATATGGTTGTTTTAGAATATTATGCTTCTCTCAGTAAAATAGCTCTCTATTAATTTGTACATATTTTCTGGACAGTTTTGATTTTTGTAATTCCTGTAAGATTGCTAGCCATTAAACTTTATCGAAAGTGCCGCTTATATCCAATGAAATGATAGCTGAATGTAACTGATTTGATTTATTTTCTTCTCTTTTCTTATATAATTTGTATAATGCCAAATTGCATGATTTGTCTGTTCTAAACATGTACTTCTCTGCATTTAGGTTGTATGTTTTAGAAAGACAGTAATAAATTCTTCTCATAGTCAGTTTAAAACTTAAGGATGTTTGTAGGCATATTGGCTTGAATGACTGTGCCTTGCTAGGATCTTTGCCGGGTTTATTAAATTGGATTACCGTAGCTGTTCTCCACACTGATGGAGAGAAATCTAGTCTGAGACATAAATAATTCTAAAAGTACTTTTGGGATCACAGAATTTATTGCTGCAATAATTTCAGTATTTATCATGTCTGGTCCTGGTGCCTTGTTTTGGCCAAAGATTTTATGACATCTGAGACTTCCTGTTTAGTAAAAATTTATATCTTTAAAATGTAATGAATATTTTGTAGCTGTATTTGTATTATTTTACTTTCTTCTAAATCTTATTAGGATTCTCTTTCATAAATAATTCATTTAAGATTCTTTTAATAACATTTTCGTATTCTTCAATTATTATCTTATGTCACTAATGTAGTGATTTGTAGTGGGTTTCCTATTTTTTTTAGCTATTTTATATGGGAGAGAAACAGGTTACCTTTTAATATTTCTTTGCAAAGAGCATTCTAATAATTTTTTTTCTACTGAAATTTATTAATCATCTGTTAATTGCTTCTTGTTTCTTGTATTCTGTTTTTATGATTTCTCTTTCATCTATCTCTTGCCCTTTAGAATGATCTTCTCACAGCATTTAATATTTTTCTTTCAATATATTACAGCAGGCAACTGCTTTTCTGCTGTTGACTCCATTTCTTTTAAGGTGCAAGGGTCTGACAGGAGCCTGTCAGTTTATATGCCATATAGAGGGTCTGAAAGTATACATACAAAATCTTCATGCAACCATGGGTTACGGAGGTCCAACCAGACTGTAATTTTCCTCTCCAAACATGCCTCTTTTGAGCTACAGCTGCTGCATTTGGCCACTCCAGGCCAATTCTAGCAAGGTCCTGTTTGACATTGTCTACCCATTGCAACCTAGGTCTCCCCCTTCTTCTGATACTCTTAGACACATTATTCATAATTGTCTTTGCCAATATGCAGTTTTGCATACGGGCAACATGGCCAAACCAATGCAGTCTCTCTCTGCACAATATGCTACACAAAAGAGGTTGATGACTCCTTCTAACTTCATCATTATATACAAAATCAAACCACCTAATGCCCAAGATACTGCATAATCATCTAGAATCAAAGGCATCAAGTTTCTTGTTATCCTGCTTACAAAGGGTCCATGTTTTGCTACCATAACTAACCTTAAGAAGAAGCAAGCTATTATACAGCCTAATTTTAGTCTTTAGTTGTATATACCTATTTTTCCATACTCTCCATAGATTCTTAAAAGTCCCAGTGGCAATCCCCATCTTCTCTTTATATCATGCCACAAATCACCAGTATCTGTTACATAGCTTCCAAGGTAATTAAACTGAGACACTTGCTCAATAGTACAACCATTCAAAGCAACTGAAGCACCATCTGCCTGACCAATTTTCATCGCTTTAGTTTTTTCTCTGTTTATCACCAAGCCTACTCTATTACGAGTCTCATCAACAGCCCTAATGAACGAATTCATCTCATCAACATCAGTAGCCAACAGGGCCAAATCATCTGCATAATCTAAATCAGAAATTTTGAAATCTCTAGACCATTTAAGGGCAAAATCTTTCCCTTGTAATGAATTTCGCATTACATAATCAATAACCAAACTAAAGAGAAAAAAGGAGACAGAATGCACCCTTGTCTAACTTCACTAGCAATGCTAAACCAATCGTTGCAAGACGTACCAACGCTCACACTCAACTCGGTGTTGTTATAGAAAGCTCTCATTACACTAACTAACTTATCAGGTATTCCATATGATCTAACAATCAACCACAAATTATGTTGATCAACAGAGTCAAAAGCCTTTTTGAAATCTATAAAGCTAGCAACCACAGGTTTCTGAATCTCTAAACATTTCTCAAGAATCTGTCAAAAATATTTGATCAATGCATCCCCTACCACTTTTGAATCCACACTGTTTATCACACAGTTGTTCATCAACCAAATTCTTAATTTTATTAAGTATAATCATGCAAAGAACTTTACCTGGAATAGAAAGTAAACTAATTCCCGTAAAATTATCACAAGAACTGCGATCACCTTTTTTTAAAAAAATTGGGACAATAATAGCTCTAGTAAAATCCTTAGGAACCATACCTTTATCATAAAAAATATTCGAAATTTCAGTCAACCATGTGACAACACAGTTTCCAGCTCTAAGCATTTCAGTGGTGATTTCGTCCACCCCTGGGGATTTATGCAGTTTTAATTTAGAGATAGCCAATGCGACTTCAGAATGTGATATAGGGCCATCATAAAAGCCAGCAATGCATCTATCCTCATTACTAACAATGGGAGTAGAAATAATCACATTATTTAAAACATCTCGGAAATCCTCAGCCCACCTAGCCATCACAGAATCCTCACCTTCAACCACCTTGCCATGTTTAACCCTCAATCTCTGTGTACCTGTCTGTTTCTTTTTCATAGAACATTAACAATCTGGTACAACCCATGCTGTAGTGCTGTCACTGCTTCCTCTGATTTGTCAGCCAAGCTATCAAGTCAAAGATTCTTATCAGCTGTTAACTGATTCTTTACATGTTTATTAAGCTTGTTGTAATGCTTTCTGTTTAGGACTAGTAGGGTGTTGATTCATATTAATCCTGCACTTCCTTCTTTCAGAATTAAGTTCCATAGCCTTATCACTCAAGTAATTTTGTTTGCTCTGTTGCCTTTTTCCCCAAAAGAGTACTGTTGGTTTCAAGAAAAGCCTGTTTAAATTGATGCCATTCTTTCTCAACTTCAGCAGTAAGCAATCCACGATTGTCATAATGACTAAGTAGCCTATCATGGTATGTTTTGGCTATATCTGGATCTTTCAGACCTTCAGTGTTGAAGGTAATTTTCTTAACCTTAGCACAACATTTCTTAAGCTTCAGTTGCAAGACACTTTTGACCAGGTAATGATCAGACTCAATTTCGACTCCCTGTGTGATCTGGTATTCCTAACTGAACTGGCCCATTTGCTGTTAATTAAAATATATAGTCATCATATTCCTGTGCAACTCATCAGGTAAAACCCATGTATATTTATAAATGTTCCCGTGTTTGTAATATGTATTAGTTATTCGTAAACCATTAAGTTTAATTACCTGTAGCAGATGTTCCCCATTGCCATTGTAACTACCAATTTCAAAGGAACCTGAAACTTCTGCCCAAAGGTCAGTACAACACTAGCATTGAAGTCATCTAGTACAAGAGAAATATCTCCTTTCTTCACAGAATTCAAAATATTCTGAAGCTGGCTGTAAAACGTATCCTTCCCATTCTCATCAGAGTCCTCTGTGGGGGCATAACAACAGATGACATTCAAGTCTTTAATTTTTGTTTTAAATTTTGCTCTAAGAAATCTTTCATTAATGCAGTCATATCCTAGAAGAGCATCACTGGCATATCTGCTGAGAAGCAAACCTACACCTTGGAGATGCATTCCATCTTCCCTCCCTGAAAAGAGAAATTTAAAGTTATTTTTAAGTATCTCACCTTTACCTGTCAGTCTCGTCTCTTGCAGGCCTAAATATCTAGGTTATAGTGCTGGAATTCCTGTGTGAGGACATCAAGAGAATAATCTCTATGTAATGTCCTCATGTTCCACGTTCTTGCAGAGAGAAAATAATTGGTAGGATTTTTAAAGAAACTAGGTTTATTGAGATAGGTGGGCTGACAATATCAAACAGTCCCCTGATCACAAGCATGGGGCAAAGACCTGTTTCTCCTCTGTTAAATACTGAAGTCATTGATGCTGGTAGGAACTTCAGGCACCACCTTTTCAAGTGGACTTTTTCAAGAGCCACATGGCCTGCCTGAGATACATTTCTCCAGTTTAGGATTGATGATGCCCAACTAGCTAAGTGAGGTTCAGGTACCTGCGATGGCCTCTGATCAGGATTTTCCACCTGCTGATATAAGGTATCCCATGCCTCTGTTCACTTAAGGCTAACAACTCAGAAGCAAACAGAAAACAGAGCGGCTGATTCGCCCTCAACAAAGCAGCAAGTCCAGGATCCATAATCAAGCTCTAATTCATAAACAAATCCAGTCTAGTAGGTATAAATGGTAAGCACCAGGACCCTGTGAAGTTGACCACTCCTCAACAGGGTTGAAAAAAAAAAGAAAAAGTGACCATAGATGACCAGATTAGTAGGCCACACTGAGGTGGCAGCCCCCCCCCCCCCCTCCATTCCCTTCCAAAAGAGAATATCTCTTTTGAAAAGTACTAATGGCCTGCACCATGAGAAGGTGGGGTAGCACATTAGGCACTAGACCTGGCCGGTTCTGTGCATCATCACCGGGGATTGCTGGATGTTATTAGACTTCATCTTCTTCAGTGGCTGAGGTTGTTGTCTTGGCAATTCTGCTACCTTGATTTGCTCTTGTATCAGAATGCAGTTCATTCTTAGGAACATATCTCTGATCTCATTAGTAGTCTCCTTGTTGATCTTTCTGTTGGCTTCCAAAAGAAGATCTTGAATGCTTTGTGAGTGAAGTCCTCAAGGTTACTGGTACTCATTTTCTCAGTCATGGACATATCTGAGGATTCTGACATGATATCAAACAGAATCACAAAGCAAAATATCAGCCAAAAAGCAAAAAAAAAACATAACTGAACAAAATAATTCAAAACATAAAATCATAGGTACAAGAAAGGGACTCTAGAACAAAGGAAGACACATGCAACACACAATACACTTCAACAAAGAAAATTCTGACCTGGGCCTTGCAATATCACTAGCACTGTGCAAGGTGCATTGCCATCAAACACCTTATAAAGTCAACAGCTCGTCTGCCAATAAGCTTAAAAATCAGTCAGAGACAATAAGTTTAAAAATACACAAATTATCGTAAACATCCATTTATTTTTTTTAAAAAAAAGCAGAACAAGTTAATTTCATCAGGGACAACCATTTTAAGAACATACTTCTAAAGGAGAAATTGTCCCATTTCTTGCTTAGCACAATTATAGTGAATATGCATTAACTAAATATCATAAATCATTTGCAACTTTCAGTACTTACCTGAGGCAAAATTTATACCTTTGTTACATATATATAGGAATTAAATCCAAATTGCATTAAAAAATACAATTTTATGAGTAGCCTGCCCCTTCCTTGAAAATAAACTCATATTCACCTTAGACATGCCTGAAAAAAAAAAAAAAAATCAAGAATCAGTGGGCACAAGAAACATACCAACAGACAATCCAATAAATCATTCAATACGATGAAAAGCCATCATATTATATTTTATTCACTTATGTTACTTTATACACCTTAAGAATGTTCAGTTATAACATGTGGCATCATCTAGTGAGCTGAGTGCTGTAAACTGCACTTTTTTTTCCTCTTTGTATTCTTTTCGTAAAATATATTTGCTAATAAATAAAAATAATTTAGAAACACTAAATAATTTTTAATTGCAAAATATATTGAAATGAAATAAAATGTATACAGCTTTTTTTTTTTTTGTAAATCACTGAAATCCACCAATTAAAAAATGTTTCCTTTGCATCTGACTTAATTTTATTGAGAGCACATATATTTTTAGTAAACAATTCAATTAGCTTGTTGGAGCTCTCTGTCAGCTAGTGGGCCATAAGCAATCCCGTCTCCTGCACTGTGCTAATGGCAGTTTGAGCAAGAGAAAAGGCTTTTTATTTTCTGATATATCAAGTTGAGGAATAAAATGAAAAAACTATCGTTATTTAGGAGCTTTGAAATTTCTATTTTACATATACACTGCACAACATTAAAATTGCCCCATCCAGGAGTGAGGGGATAGGGGTGAAATGTAGCACACACATAGCAATACATATTGGCATACCATCATTTAATTTGCAGTCACTTACAGTGGTTAGAAGATGAGATAATGCAGCACAATGTGCTGCCCAGTAGGTGGTTGCACCACTATGAATGGCAATACAGGCAGCAATATGGCATGGAATGGAATCACAGTCGACGGATATGGTTCTGAGGAATTGCACACCAAGCAGTGTTGACTTGCTCCCATAATTCATCGAGATTCCGCGCCAGTCGATGAGAGGATTGCGCACATCATCCAGTAGAATGGTCCCACAGATTTTCAATTGGGGATAAATCTGGAAATTGTGCTGGCCATGGCAATACTTGAACATGTTACATTGTCTGGAGAACCCTAGCAGTGTGTACACGGGTGTTGTCATACTGGAAAATGGGCTGCTGCATGCCTCCTAGGAACGGTAACAAAATGGGCTGCAGAACCACCTAATGTATTGTGCAGCTGTCAGTGTTCCTGTGATGCAGACAAGAAGTGGCCTGGCGTCATATCCAATAGCATCCCATACCATTATGCCTGTCTGATGGGTGGTGTGCAGGTCACAAACAAAAGCTGAATCCATCCTCTTGCCAGGTTGTCATCATACCTGGACATGTGGATAATCAATTGTCAGCACTGAGACAGAAACTGGATTCATTAAATACAACAGTGTTCCATTCATGACCACAGTTTGCATGACTTCGTCACCAAGCCAGACGAGCGCTATGATGGTAACAGTCAATGGCAGTCAATGTAACGGTTGCCTAGATTGCAGGTGTGCCTCATGCAACCTTCTGTTTACTGTTCGGGTCTTTATGGGGACATCCATGGCTGCTCACAGCCTGTTGAATATTGCCTGCAGTACTCTGTGGTCACGAACAATCATGTCGAACAATGTGCCCTGTCAAGCTGTGCTGAAGTCTGTTGGATGGCACCACTCCCTCTGTGATGCACGCTAGAACCTTCATTTTGCCGCTGTTGCCAACAGCAGCCAACAGTTCATCTATCCCAATAAACATGGGCAGCGACATGACGTGTAGTCCATCCAGCTTCACATAGGCCTATAATTATCTTCCTCTCTCAAAAGCATCCAAATGGTAATAAACCTGCCGACGACATGTACCAGGCATTTTCAGCCTTCGCTAAATAATTTCCAAGTGAAACCACCTAATCTCAACCATTTACATGACTCCCACCTGCATAAACACAATACTATCCCTGTTCCTTCTTGCACCACACGTCATTGGCTCTAGATTATCATTTGCATATCTCAGCTGCACACACCCACCCCTTTATTTGCGGGCGGGGGTGGCTCAGTCGGTAGCGTGCCAGGCTCGTAATCTGTAGTTCCCAGGTTCGAGTCCCAGCTGGGTCAGTGTTGAGATTTATCTCCGCAAAATTTCCCTGCCCTGCCCACGGTCAGTAGGGGACACCGATGGACTTGAAAAGGCCGCCGTCCGTCGGATGGGACGTTAAGCCGTGGCCCCGTGTGCGGGAGAGCCATACCCTGTGCATGTTAAAGAATACACTGGATGGCCTTGACGGGAGGCTACCATCTGTCTCCCAACAGCTGTTCCAGTGGGTCCCTTCCCCCAACCTTCTCTGAACCTTTGGGGTCCATGTGACCTGGCCATTTAGCCCATGGTGTGCAAAAAAGTGCCGCTCAGAGGTAAAACAACCCAAACAACCCTTTATTTGCATGTTTGTACGACATGTCCTTCTGGGTGGGGCACTTTCAATGTGGAGCAGTGTATATAAATAAAAAGTTAGTTAAAACTTAAAAAAATTTAAATTTTTTAAAAATATTAATGATACTAATGATATAGTTTATTGTTTATGGCTGTATATGCACGCTTCATGAACTAGATTTTCAAGGTTGTGTTAGCATATGATTTAAAAAAAAAATGAAGTATGATTAACATGTTCCAGTTATTCACGAATACTTTTTCTCAGGTAACTTATAAACATTTTCTTACTGAAAATAACAAGGAATTTTTGAAAAATTTCTGTTTTTGTTCATTAAAAGTCCACCTTTTTTTTTTTTACAAAAGACCTGGGTTCGAGCCCCGCGTAGTGGTTAGCGTGCTTGGCTACTGATCTAAGGGACCTGGGTTCGAGCCCCAGGTAAGGCATGGATGTATGTGTCGTTTTTCTGCTGAGGTCTTGCCATTCTCTCTGACCTTCTACTATGGCATATAAACTGACAGGCTCCTGTCAGACCTCTGTGGCAAGCATCTGCTTGAGGGGGTATTTATTATTAATAAATGAGTATCATATGCTTCTTCAGATTAAAGACCTGTTAATTCTCTATCAATATAGTAATTCAATTTAGTTATTGACAATAATTAGCTTTCATTGAAGTAAATTTATAGTGCCTGGGGTCATCATACGTGAACTAAAAACAGTTACTATGGAGGATCTGTAAAACAATTTTTTGGTTCAGTTAAAATGCAGAAATTAATTTTTATATATCTTCCTATTACTATTCACTTGTCATTTGTCAGTTTGTGCATTTGTTAAAACATTTGTTCCACCATATGTTTTGAATGCAATAAACAAACTCAATGATTTATGTGTGAAATGAAAACTTGTGAAGTGGGGAGTGTCATAGGCTGTAAAAAATTTACCCCATGCTTTCTTTCCCCTTAAAAAAGGAGAAATATGAAAATGATTGTTCTGCTATGTTTTCGGAATGCAAGGGCCAAAAGCAATGGGCTATGCGTCAAATGAAAGCTTATGATGAGAAGTGTCAGAGGCCATTTCAGCTACCAATACCAAAAGAATCTATCCCCCCCCCCCCCCTAAAAGTCAGAGTCAGTACCAACTTTGGCATTGAAGTTGCCTAGAATAAGGGTAATATCTCCTTTCGTGACAGAATTCAAGATATCCTGAAGTTGTTCATGGAACCTATTTTTCTCATTCTCATCGGCATCCTTAATGAGGGCATAACAACAAATAACATTCAAGTCTTTAATGCCTTAAAATTAGCTGTAAATTTTTAAATTTAGCCGTAAGAAACCTTTTGTTAATGTACTCGTATCTTAGAAGAGCATCACTAGTATGTCTCCTATGCAAACCTACACCTTGGAGATTCTTCTTATCTCCCCTCCCTGAAAAGAGAAATTTGAGATAATTTTTAGGAGTCTTACCTTTATCTATCCATCTGGTCTCTTGCAAATCTAAATTGTAATGGTAGAATTCTTGTGTGAGAACATCAAGAAAATAATATCTGTGCAGTCCTCACATTCCAACTACCTATGGAGAGCAAATGGTTAGTGGGATGTTTAAAGGAACTGTTTATTGAGAGAGGGAATGCGACAATATCAAACAGTCCCTTAATCACAGGCATGGAGCAAATACCTATTCTGCCACTACTAAAGGCTGAAGCCATCTACACTGGAAAACTTTCTCCAATGTAGGTTTAATGTTCAGTACCTGCGACAGCCTCTGATCTGGATTATCCACCAGTTGATAAAACATATCTTGTGAATCTATTGATTTGGGGCCGTCAACCCACAAACAGAAAAAACACAGCAGAAGATTTTCCCTCAACAGAAGCCCGCCAGTGCAGCAGAATCAGGACCCATAACTACACTCAGAGCCATTTTTCCAGGACCTGCGTGGTTGACCACTCCTCAGCAGGGGGAAAAAAAAGTAGCCATAGTAGACCATATCAGTAGGCTTCACTGATTTAGCTGTCCTCCCTTCTGTTCCCTTCCATAAGAGAGTATCTCTTTTGAAAAGTACTAACAGTCTGCACCATGAGAAGGTGGGGTCGGACTTTAGGTGCTGACCTGGCCGGTTCTGTGCATCATTACATGGGAATTGGTGCATAGCTGTCCTTCCAGTGATTATCTAGCTACCATTTGCAGGTACAGTAGAACCTCAGTTAACCAATATGTATGTTAGGAGGGGGAGAAATGGATCAGATAATTTGAAATGTCTGATATTTGAAGAAAAATAGCATAATTAAGAAACTGAGAAAATACAGTTCAATAAAGCAATTGTAGAAAGAAAATTTAATAAAGCATAATTATAAGTAATAAAATTACTCCCAGTGAATGATCCACTATGAATAGCAGTCATAGACTGTTAACATCCTTTTGTTAACTCTTCCCAGGTCCAGCTATTTTTTCACTCTGATTAGGCAAAAAAAAAATGCTAACTTTAGAACTTTTTAGCCAAATTACTAATGAAAGGAATTATGGCATGTTATATGCCAAATTAATCAGCATTTAATTCTGGATTTTCTGAAAATAAAATATTTAACATAAAAGAAAGTTTTATTTTAATAGGACTTTTTTTAGAGTAAAAAAATGCATCTGGCAACACAAAAATTTATTTAAAAAACGCTAATAGACAAATGATTATAATGCACATGAATAGAAAGTCTATTTCTGAATAACAAAAAAAGTGTTTTCTTAAAGATAATCAAATGCAACGATTGAAAATGTTGCATCTCCTTGAGTATAGATGGCGCTGTCTCAGTCACGTCTCAAGTAGAAGATTTAAATGGTCATATTCTGAAAATATTCGTTGTCCGACGCGTGGTGCAATGGTTAGCGCGCTCTGGCATGAATCAGGAGAGATGCGGGTTCGATTCCCGCCGTGGTGGCAATGAATTTTTACAGAATGTATTAATTGTTTTCTTGTTTAAATTAAACATTTCTTCCATTTTCTAATTTTTTTTTCTCTGTACCATACTTTGAGAAAAGTCCAGGCTTGTTGTAGAGTCCAATAAACAAGTCAACTTTAGAATATTTTTAATAAATAATTAATTAACAGAAATAGGTGATGCAGAAAATTTAATTCTGAATTTTATTGAAGTAACAAATTTGAGCATTGAGTAACATATTAATTTTAATAACACAGGAATAGGAAGCAATGCTAAACCAATTACTACAAGCCTTACCAACTCTCGTCCATGACTCAGTGTTGTTATAGAGAGCTTTCATTATGTTAACTAGCTTGTCAGGTATGCCATACAACCTCACGATCAACCACAAATTATGATCAACAGTCAAAAGCCTTTTGGAAATCAACAAAACTAGTAACCAAAGGTTTCTGAAACTCTAAACATTTCTGAAGAATCTGCCTAAGTGAAAAAATATTATCTGCACCATCCCCTATTGGCTACTTGGCTAGATAATATCTGCACCATCCCCTATCCACATAATAATCCACATTGCTTATTATGCAACTGCCTGTCAACCAGATTTTTAATTCTATTAAGCATAATCATGCAAAGAACTTTACCTGGAACAGAAAGTAGGCTAATGCCCCTATAGTTATCACAAGAACTGCAATCACCTTTTTAAAAATAGGGATAATAACTCTGGTAAAATCGTTAGAAACATAATAAAATTTATCATAAAAGATATTTAAAATTTCAGACATCTAAGTGGTAACCGAAATATTCCCAGCTCTAAGCATTTCTGTTGTAATTTCATCTACCCCTGAGGATTTATGTAGTTTAGAAATAGCCAAAATAACTTCAGACTGTGATATAGGACCAGCATTAAAGCCAGTAATGCATCTATCATCATTACAAATAATGGAGTATAACCACATTATTTAGAACATCACTGAAATCCTCAGCTTACCTAGCCATGTAGCTTAGATAGGCTGTGGTAGCTCAGCCTACCTAATTCTAGGACAAAATCCTCACCATCTATAACCTTACCTTGTTTATCCTTCAATCCCATATAGCTATTCCTTTTTTACTACACAAAGTCTTAACTATCTGTTACAGCTCTCTGCTGTTGTGCCAAGCCAAAGATTCTTATCAGTTACTAACTGATCCTTTACATGTTTATTAAGCTCTTTGTAATGCTTTCTATTAGGACTAATGGGGTATTTATTAAGGGCTTCCTGCAGTTCTCTCTTTCCAAAATAAGCTTAAGTGCTTTATCGCTCAAATAATTTTGCCTCATCTGCCCCTTTTTACCTAGAAGAGTACTGTTAGTTTCAAGAAAAACCTGTTTAAAATGGCCCCATTCTTCCTCAACTTTAGTAGTAAGCAAACCATAACTGTCATAATGACTAAGTATTCTATCGTGATAAGCTTAAGCTATAACTGGTTCTTTCAGAGGTTAGATTCTTTTTTTGTGTAGTTACATCTTTTAAAAATCTGCATTGTCAATTTTACTAGAACATTAAAGTGGTTCTTATAATGAATAGCTCTCCAAAATCGTTTTAAAAGTTGGGAGCCATCTAATTCTAGTCATCAGAGGAAAAAGGCAAGGGACCTGGGAGAATGGAATACTCAGCTTGGTCCAGAAGTATTAGAACTAATTGAATTTTATCGTATTTAATAGCTTTAGAACTTTTTGAATTCTTATTGAAATATGAAATTCTTTACATTAAAATTACTTATTCTTTACAAAAAAAATCTGTTTAAATATATTTCCTAATTATTTTACACATCCTCCATGATATGAAATTCCTCCTACTTCAGAAACTAAAAATCATTTGAGAAATCCAAAGGGAAAGAAATAAGTGTTAAAAAGATATTGTGTAAAAAGTATTAGCTAAATAAATTATTAAATTTATTGATGCTTAGACTGCTTTTGAAAATTCACTGTTTAATGATGTACTTATAGTTGCATATAAATGAACAGAATGATAGTTATTATCCATAGGGCCTTTGTGTGAAACATTTCTGCATAATAGATGTCTTTCTATAAATTTTTTGCCATTTGCTGTGCAAATCTTATTTCCCACATCATTGCTTTTAAAATTTCTGCTTGTCATCTTGGATACATTGGATAGAATGTTCAGCTGCAAGTCAGTTTCTTAATAAGTAGTTTATAGTTGTTAGGCAGTGATACATGTGTATTACGAGTATGGTTTTTTCCCCCATACTGTAAACAAGAGAAAGATTTTCCAATTAATTGGTATTTTATTTCCTTCAAATTTCTTATTCTTTACAAAAAATAAAAAAAACTGTTTAATTGTATTTCCTAATTGTTTTACATATCCTCCATGATATGAAATTCCTTCTACTTCAGAAACTAAAAATCATTTGAGAAATCCAGAGGGAAAGAAGTAAGTGTTATTTAAAAAATTGTGTAATACTGTTTTTTTTTTGTTGTCTTGTGTTTTAATTGTCTGTGTTTAGTACAGACTTGCATGTATAGAGAATCATTTTTATAATTGGCTATGTTAATTTGCTCATGATATAAGACTTTTCATGCTTATTTAGAGGTTGGGAAAAACTAATTATATATTGTAGTAATAACATTACCATTGTGCTGAAATAGAGTTAGCATAAAAATGGTTTTATTTGCAACCCAGCAAATATGACCAGCCAGCATTTTTTTTTATCACAAGTCAGAGCAAAGGTAATGTGTGGGTAAAAAAAAAATCGTGCTTTTATGGCATTAAAAAAAAAAAAATCATGCTTTTATGGCATTAAAAAATGATCACTGATTTTAAAGGATGGAGGTGCACTAGTGTAATATTAATTAATACTCAGTGTCAGAGTTGATTTTTTACTCTCACTTTTCAAATTGTAGTTACTTGGAAGTAATATGCCAGTTTCATAGTATAAGGTTGTATTTGTTTTTTCAACAGAAATTAGCAATATTTATTATTTTTACCTATCTTCCTATTGCTTTTCACTTTGACATTTGTTGGTTTCTCAGTTTGTGGATTAGTCAAAACTGTTGTTCCACCATATCTTTCAAACACAATGGAGAAACTTAATCATTTATGTGTCAAGTGAAAGCTTGTGATGCAGGGAGAGTCATAGTAGTCCATCCTCGTTCAGTCATCTAGTAATGAATCAGCATAACAAAAAATACAGTAGAGCTTCACAGTGCACTACTTAAAATTAAATTAGTATCTTTAATTCTCTATGGCATTGTTAAATGTTTTAAAGCACTTCAACAAAATATATACACTGGTCAAATCAAATCTATGCAAAATCAAAACTAATAAATAAGATTTAATGTACCATAGAGGTGATGATTGAGAGGACTTTCGTTGATGAAAGTTGATAATGAGTGATAAGTTCATTTTATAAAGTCCTTGCTGACAAGTAATGAATCGGCAGAATCAAAGTGGAGAAGGTGATGAGGGATGCTGATGAGTTGGAAGGCATTACTTTCCAGCTTTATGAAATGAACTTATCAACATTCATTTATGAAGATCCTCTCGCTCTTTGGATGGGTGTGACTCAGTTGCTAGGGTGCAAGGCTCATTATCTGCAGGTTTGAGACCCAGCTGGATCATCGTTGAGATTTATTTCCATAAAACTCTCCGCCCTGCCTACAGTCAGTAGGGGACACTGATGTAGGGATCGGATGGGGCGTTAAGCCGTGCCCCATGTACAGGAGAGCCATACCCTGTGCACGTTAAAGAACACTCTGGATGGTGTCGACAAGAGGCTACCATCTGTCTCCCAATAGCTGTTCAGTGGATCCCCTCCCCCAACCTTCTCTGAGCCTTTAGGGTCCTTGTGACCTGGCCATTTGGCCCATGGTGTGCAAAAAAGCACCACTCAGAAGTAAAACAACCCACCTCCCACTTGTCACCTCTATGGTATTTAAATCTCATTCATTGCTTTTGATACTAGATGCATAGATATTTTGTTGAAGTTTTAAAACATTTAACAGTGTCTTATAGAATTAAAGATATTAATTTAATTTTAATAACCTAGCATGTTACCACCACCTCATTTTCTTCATATGAGCAAGCCAACACTAAGAATAAAGATAAGTTGAATTGTAAATTATTTTTAAATATTTACTCCACAACTGGGCATTCCTTTTTAAAGTTGGTTATCATAGAGAAACATATGAACCCTTTGTAAACATTGTAGCAGGAAATTTGATGCCTTTGAATCTAGATGTTTATACAATATCTTGGGCATTAGGTGGTTTGACCTTGTAAGTAATGATGAGGTTAGGCAAAGGAGTTGCCAACTTCCTTTGAACTGTACATTGTGCATAGAGAGATTGCATTTGTTTGGCTTTGTTGCCCTTAGGCAGAATTATAGATCAGCAAATAGGGTTATGAAGTGTTCCTAAAGATCTCCGAAAAAGGGGGAGATCGAGGATGTGGTGGGCAGACAATGTCAAACAGGACATCATTAGAATTGGCCTGCAGCAGCTGTAGGTCAGGACTGATATGTTTGGAGAACTAAATTTCACAGTCAGGTTGGACCTCCATAGCTCATGGCTGCTTGATTTTTCTGTATGTATTTATTCCACAATTTTTACAGATAAAATTATTTACTTCATGCGTGTTTTTTTTTCTACAAGCTATCATTATATTATGTTTAGATGTATGCCGAACATTGACCACCTGCCTAATATTATGTTGTCCTCCATGTGCCACCAAAACAGCTCTTACCCAGCGAGGCATGGATGCTACAAGATTTCTAAAGGTGTCTTGTGGTATCTGATACCAACACATTACCAGCAGATCCTTTAACTCTTGTAAGTTTTGTGGTTGAGCCGCTGCAGATCAGATATGCTGTTCCAACATAAACCACAGATGCTTGATTGGATTGATGTCTGGGGAATTTGGAGGCCAGAGTAATATCTGGAAGTCTTTCTCATGTTTCGTGAACCATTCTCGAACAATCCATGCAGTGTGGCATGGCGCATTATCCTTCTGAAAGAAGGCACTACTTAGAGGGGTATACCATTGCCATGAAAGAATGTACCTGGTCTGCAATGATGTTTAGGTAGGTAGTAGACATCATAGTTTCCTGCACATGAATGACTGGATCCAGGGTTTCCCAGCAGAACATTGCCCAAAGTGTTACACTTCCTCCACCAGCTTGTTTTTGTCCACTATGCATCCTGGTGCCAACACTTCCCCAGGTAAACAATGCACATGTACTCGGCTGTCCACATGGTGCAACAGGAAACAAGATGCATTGGACCAGGCAACCTTCTTCCAATCATTCGAGGTCCAGTTTTGATGCTCTCATGCCTATTGTAGGTGCTTTCAATGGTGAACTGAGGTTAGCATGGGCACTCGGAGCGGCCTGCAGCTACTCAGTCCCATTTTTAGCAGGGTTCGATGTACTGTGTTATGAGACATTACTCTCATCACCAGCATTCAAATTATGGGCGAGTTATGCCACAGTGTCCCTTCTGTTGGCTTGTTCCATACGCGATAGCCTTCACTCACCTCTAGCATTGATGAGATGTGGTCGACTCACACCTTGCAGGCAATTGTTGATTTTTTCCTCTTCAGACCAACTCACACCTTGCAGGCAATTCGTGGTTTTTTCCTCTTCAGATTTCTCTGCAGTTTGAACTGTTAATATCTTGTTATAAACTAGGCATCATATAGGTAAATATGTAGGTTTCATGTACAAAATGGGAAACTTTGGTTAAATATATTTCTGACTGTTTTTTAAGGTCTGGTAAGTGTTTTTTTCAAAATATTTAAGCCTGCAATACAGTAAAGCATTTTTCAAGGGCCAATTTTTATTAACCTTAACTATGCATATGAAACAAATAATCCATGAAATTGTATTGTAGAAACTGAAATACTACTCTTTAAAGTGGCTTAGCCCAGTGTGTGGCAAGAAAATGCTGTTCAGATGTAAAACAACCCAGCTGTATAAATGGATAGAATATGCCATATATATTTTATAAAGCACTATCAAAACTGTAAAAAAATAAATGTTTAAAAATATAGATAACAAAAATTTTTTCCATATGTTCCCTAAAATGTAGAAAATGAATCTATAGCATATTGATAGTGCAATCAGTCACTGAATTCATATTCACTTCAAAGGAAGACAGGGCACCAACAATCTTGAATGTGTATGTGTGTGTGTGTGTGGGGGGGGAATTAAAAAAAAATAAATACCCCCTCAAGCAGCTGCTTGCCACAGAGGTCTGACAGGAGCCTCTCAGTTTACCAAGATTTTATTTAAAAGCCCTGTCTATGTATTGTATTTTGCAGCATTATGAATTTAAAATACAGAGTACCATTTAGGTTCACAATTTAACCCCCAAAATATAAAATGATGGCCTGTAGTTGTAGGAATGATTTTTAGGTTTTATTAAATGAAAAATTCTTATTATAACCTATTCATAATTTTTATAGTATGACATATTTTTAAGTGAATAAATATATAACTGAACTGTATCCATTTCTAACTCCTTTAGTTCCAGAATAGCTTTATTAGTTTAGGCACTATATCTATTGGAACATATTTTTGAGGAGCATTTCTCAAAATTTTATATTTACTAATTTAATAAATCACAATAAATGCTGTTACATTCAATCCTGTTTAAAGCTATCATATCCCAAGTTATGAGAAGTGCAATAGTTGTTATACAACAACTACAAGTTAACATCTACATACGTTTGTGTTTCACAAGGACTGGTTGCTGAGAATTGTAAACAACAACAGCCCATATATTGTGATATCAACTGGCATCAATTGATCTCATAATGAAAATTCTTACTGCAGATGTACCAGCCTTCAAGCATTGGTAACTAGTTTTGTTTTACTAATTGGTCTATTATACTTTAACATGTTATGTAAAGATATATATAAGACTAGTAGTAATCCTAGTGATTAGTTAATATATCATAACTAATGATAAATTCAACTGTATGTTATAACAACTATTGCACTTCCCATAACTTGGTATGTGATAGCTTTTAAACAGGATTAAATGTAACAGCAGTTATCGTGATTTATTAAATTGTTTACCATGTTAGTTGTGTTATTTTAACTTAAATTTATATTTACTGTAGTCTATATTGCTTTATAAATTATTCTATAATGTTCTTTCATAAACTTGCCTGTTCCTTGTTATATAGTCTTCAGTAGAAGCAAAATTTTTACCTTATGACCTCATCCTTTATAAATCTAAAATATTAAATTCATCATAAAACAACATATTGTGTGACATTGTATATTTTAACACTGCATCATGTGCTAGAATACAGAGTATTCATACTGTTAAATTACTTTAGTATGATTTTATGGTTCATAGGAAAGACTACATGTCAGATTCTTTTCATATTATGTCTGGATATTGCTACCTTCCAGCAACTTATGCTATTTTTTAAAATTATAAACATCTTGTTTAAACAGCATTGATTAAAATATGCTGATTATCAATTATTATTTTTCAGCTATGACATTAAATTGTCTGTACGATACCTAAATGTCTGGGGTGCAGATATGAATCACGAGAGGATGGCCAGAGGGGTTAGTATAATTTATTCAAATATATTGCATATTATTATTGCAATGTAGAATATATGTGCATAATATTTCCTTCTCCTTGATTAGTTTTGTAACACCCAATCTATCACTGAATTAGTTTGGGAACATAGTATTTTAAGATATATTTCAGTTGTTGAAATTTGAATACATTTGTATGTATTTTTCATATGTTACAAAAATTGTTGACTGTATATTATTAGATATGTTTTTTTGGTAGTGCAAAATCTCAAAGTATTGATGGTAATAAGACGATTCCTGAATCTTTTCATAATATTTTTAAGTGAAGTATATTAATTCTAATAGTCTTTATTTAAAACAATAGGCAGTAAAATGTTGATATAATGAATGCCAAAGTAATGAAATATTCAGTGTATTTAAATTTTTTTCTGATCATGGCCAATTTACTGTGTATCTCTACATAAAAATGTTTCACATTAACAAATACCATTTTAACAAAAATATTATTTTAATGTAATAGAAATCTGTCCTGACACACAAAAATATTATCTTCCATCATTATGTGCTTTGGTTTTTAGCATCTGGCAATTCTGCAATGATTTAAATGCTGTGAAATAGCAATAGCCGACCAATCACAGTGCTATGAATAACATGCTGTTGTATATTGCCCAACACATATTTTTGCTGATTCTACTACATGACATAGATGCTCTCTACAAGTGTCTGTCTGCATAATGCTTTAAAGTGGATGCCACATTATCCTAGCATAAAAAGGAATTTTCAGACTGAGATCTGTGTGATTCTGATTGCATAGTAATGGTAGCATCAGTGAAAAGTTCTTTCAAAGCAGTTCCAGTCTACCTGTTTTATTTCATCATTTCTAAATTTAAGTTTTTTTTTTGCATTATTATTATTGTTTTAGTTAAGTTAGTTAGTTTTGTTTCATTATTAGAAGCCAGTATGGTGCAAAGTCTTCATTGTTTTGTAATGACATGGAAAGATATCCTGGACAATATGTTGGAGAGTAGTGAAATCCTTTAAGAATTCACAGAGAGCTGCTTTGTTGGAACAGACAGTATAAAACTAATTGCCAAATTTTTTAAGAAATAAACTCTAATGCATTGCAAATTTATTTCATAATGATTATTTTGTAATATGTGATTATCATAGCACTTTTCTTTATTGCATTTCATTATATTGAAATTTCAGTATAATGGCTATATTTTGGTCACTTGCTCAATTTCATTATACTGACATTTCAGTGTTGGGAAAAATTTGAGCATCATTATAAAATAACTAGTGAGGAGAATATGGCATGTTATATTTTAAAAGAAAGCATTTTATTCTATATAATATTTATTTGAAACAGGATCATTGCATATTTCCATATTTTTTCTTGTTTGGTATTGCTTAAAGTTCCATCAGAATTGCTATTCACTTTAGCTTGTGAAGTCTGCATTTAATACTAATAATATTAGCATGATAATATTTTAGTAATAAGTTATGATTCTGAAAATGCTGAGAAATATCTGTATTTAGTGGCAAACTCCAAAAAATTGTCTTTATTGGATTCCACAAAACATTCCATGAAAAATTTCTGATTTTTTCTGATGCAACGTTAACTAAATTTTTATTCATAGAACAGTAATAATAATTAAAAAAAAATTAAAATCATCATCATAAACAAGTGTAAAAATCAAAATTTAAACATAATTTACTAGTCATGTAAACAAAGAATTATTTTTAAATAGAAGAATAACATATCTCTGGCAAATATGGAATGCATATTTTTAAAGGAAATTAAGTTTTTCAGGTTTCTTATATTGCACTCCTTTAACAATAATTCGTACTGAAGGGGAGATTGAAAAAATTGAAATAATAATATATTATTAGCCCTATACAATGCAAAAAGGATTTCTCATTTATCCCTTAATATGAAAAAGTTGTGTTTTCTCAGCCCCTAGAATTAAGGGGCAAATCAGTATGTATATAGAATAAAATAATTTATTACTATATTAAAATATTATTGGAAATTTTAAGTACTACTATATTAAAATTTTATTGGGAATTTCAAAAAATTAAGTGCTAACTCTTTAAAAAAAATTGAGTTACCAGTCAAATTTTAACCAATTTTAATTTAAACACACAACTTACTAACAGAAGTGTGATATTCTTATCCGGATATTCATTCTTCATCAACACATTACATCACCAGAATTTCTAGGGTGGGGGTGGCTCAGTTAGTAGCGCACCAGGCTCGTAATCTGCAGTTCCCAGGTTCGAGTCCCTGCTGGATCAGCATTGAGATTAATCTCAAAACTCCCCACCCTATCCACAGTCAGTAAATGACATTGATGGACTTGGAAAGGCTGCTGTCTGTTGAATAGGACATTAAGTTGTGGCCCCATGTGCAAGAGAGCCATACCCTGTGCATGCTAAATGAATACACTGGATGGCCTTGACGGGAGGCTATCATTTGTCTCCCAACAGCTGTTCCAGTGGGTCCCTACTCCCAACCTTTTCTGAGCCTTCGGGGGTCCTTGTGACCTGGTGTGCCATTGTGTGCTGCTCAGAAATAAACCAACCAACCAGAATTTCTATCATATATCATTTGCAATATTGCTTCTAGTTTTACATTTTCTACATTTAGCCCTCTCTAACAATTCCCATGGCTGAATGGTTAGCACGCTTGGCTGCTGATCTAAGGGACCTGGGTTCGAGCCTCAGTAAGGCATGGATGTGTGTGTGTTGTTTTTCTGCTGAGGTCCTACTATCCTCACAGATCTTCTACTATGGCATATAGACTGACAGACTCCTGTCAGACCAATGTGGTAAGCAGCTGCTTGAGGGGGGTATTTATTTATATATATATTTGTTTTTAAATTAAAATTAGTAGTTTACCTAAAAAAATAAATTTAAATAGAATTACAAATCCTTTATATTCATTCACAAATGACACATGGAATCCAAACTTTTTAAAAGTACTCTCATCGATATGGAGCAATCCTCATATTAATCCAAACTAAATTCAGTGTTAGATATTAAAAAAAATATATGTATACTGTTTACAATCATGATTATAAACCAAAGACAACCATCAGTGGGAACAAAATAATGTTTTACCTGCATATTTTTTTTTGCAGAATACATTTTATAATTGCTTCATATGTTTTATATATATATAGAATAATTTTCATCAATTTCTTTAAAAGTTGATAAAAAAAATCACTAAAATTTGGTGGCAGTATTTTACAATATCAAGAAATTTAGTTTCTTTGATGCTTAGCTTTGTAAACAAGTATCTATTAGGATATAGCAAAAAATATTACCAATCAGAACTGATTTAGTATACATATAAATACAATATTTATGCAAAACAGGAAAATAAAAAGATAATATTATAAAGTACAATAATAAATTAGTATACAAAACATTGTAAATTAAGATTAATTTTCACTAATTAAATAAGGTAAAAAAAATATCTGTTGAATCTAGTGACTTCTGAATGATTGAGCAAACTGATGAAATCAGAGGCAGACTTGATATACAAACGGAAGAATTTTAATAAGATGACCTTCATTATTATCCTGCCTATGTCAATAAATTAGTATCTTAAGAAGAGCTCATTATATCATTAAGCTCCATCCAGTGGTCAGAGTAATGAACAGAAATAGTTCTATCACACAATTAAGAACTAATCATCCACTTCCTCTACTAAGAAACAAAACATCCCAAAGCTAAAGGAATTCAGATGCTTGAAATTTTTTTTTAATATTATGATAAGTCTTCAGAGCATATTTTAAAATATGATTTCAATAATACTATATTTTAATACTTGGCCTTTTCAAATCAAAGAATAAATTATGTATATAAACTTAACATTAAGTGCATACATAATATTTAAAATACTTCTTAGCATTGAAAAATTATTTTCCTGATTAAAGCAAACAAATATCAGTCATATAATTTTATCTTTTAATGTTCTCATGGCATTAAAATATTCAGTTCACTGGCTAATGAACAAATGCAAAAATATTTTCCTAAACTTGGAAGCCCAAGTTTCTTATTAAGAATTAGTTATTCTTCTAGACTTGCGAATTAACTGAATAATTTAATAAATGATTTTTGTGATAAAAATGAAAAATACCTTATTTCACATTCAACACCACAGAGATAATTTTTCCCCATAAACTCCTTCAATGGCAGGTTATAATTTGTGCTGTAGGAAATGGATGTATCGCAAAATTCCCTTCATTTTCTCATTGCACCAGTGATTTATAATTTTTGATAAGTGTGCTTTGAATGCATAACCCCCCCCCCCCCTCCAAAGCTGCTGTTTGCCATAGAGGTCTAACTGGAGCCTATCAGTGTAATACACCATAGTAGAAGGTCTGTGAGGATGGTGGACCTCAGCAGAAAGACAACACAAACAGCCATGCCTTACCTGGAACTTGAACCCAGGTCCATTCGATCATTAGCCAAGTGTGTTAACCATTTTGTCATTGGACTGCAAAATATGTAAATATATGTACAATAATGCAATGCATTGTGGCAAATTAGAATCGGTGATGCAAGACCTCCATTGTGGCATTTTCCTTTATGACCAGTGCAAATATAAAGAATTATAATATTTATCATAATCACTATATGAATATATTCATCTGATTAACACCATGACTGCTCAGAGCACATAACAGATGCCAAAGGAAAACAAAAATTTTCATTTGTAAAAACACTTTACTGCTAGAAGTAACTAGAAGGATAATATATCATCTCTGCTGAATGTGGGATGCTCATTTTCAAAGAGAATGAAGCTTTTTTTATTCTTTGCCTTAAACACCCTCTAACAGTGGAAATTCAAACTAATGGATGATTAAGAAAATGCAATTAATCTTATTAATACCTATAAACATAAAAAAGTTTTTATCTCTTAAAACAAAAAAAAGTTGATCCCCACCCATTTTCCTGGAGGTAAAGAGGTCAAAATCATTTCTGCCAAGGGAGGGGGTGGCTCAGTCGGTAGCGCGCCAGGCTCGTAATCTGTAGTTCCCAGGTTCGAGTCCCAGCTGGGTCAGCGTTGAGATTTATCTCCGCAAATTTCCCCGCCCTGCCTACGGTCAGTAGGGGACACCGATGGGCTTGGACAGGCCACCGTCCGTCGGATGGGACGTTAAGCCATGGCCCCGTGTGCGGGAGAGCCATACCCTGTGCACATTAAAGAACATGCTGGATGGCCTTGACGGGAGGCTACCATCTGTCTCCCAACAGCTGTTCCAGTGGGACCCCTCCCCCAACCTTCTCTGAGCCTTCGGGGTCCATGTGACCTGGCCATTTAGCCCATGGTGTGCAAAAAAGTGCCGCTCAGAGGTAAAACAACCCAACCCATTGCTGCCAATGTAAACTTCTTAACTATCACACTCGACTACCAAAATTTTTACTATTAATAGATCATTTGCATTATTAGCTTTAAGTTTTGGCATTTTTTACCCTTTTCCACTGTTAGAGGGTGCTATTAAAACTTTTGGGAAATTTGGAAAATGTGAATCATATTTCATCAATAACTATCCAACCCAATTTTTTTTTTATTTTCTATGAACAAAAAAAGTTGAATGTGTACAGATGGACAGACAAGGCAGATAAAGTGAAAACAAAGATATTTTTCCTTTTTAAAAATTAGTTTAAAAATCAATCGTATATAATGTATCTCGACTACTACTGAAAAACCTTGCAACTTATCAAAAACACTTCCTAGAACTGTTACAGGATGGCATATCTACAACAATACTTTAAAATGGAACTATTCCGAGAAATGTTACCATCACAGCACTTCCATATTATGAAACTAATCTGGGTTGCAACTGAAGAGAATAAGCATTATGCTTAAATTATATCTGGAACTATTTTTATCCCTTATCAAGCAACTCATCATTATATTTATCCTGATTATATTCATCCCTTATCAACACTAGTCATAGAGATTTGATAGGAATTTGTCTATAATAGGCCATGGGATCATGGGGAACATAGTTGAGGAAAGTAAGACCATAGAAAAAATATCCAAAATATAAACTTAGGGCTCTTTGCCCTGCAGCCAAACTGCATAGTAAGGGTTTTTTTTACACGTTTCAAAAATATTCTTTTTAAACATACCTATTTATCCAGTACTACAATATTTTGAAATTAACATATAAAATAAGTTTCTCATCAGACAGCCCATATGTCACAGAGTTCTGACAGAAACCTTCAGTATGACAACAACAACAAAAAAAAGACCTGTGAAGGAGGCAAGAATTCAGCAAAAATAAATCCCCACCTTTTCAGAATTTGAACTTTTCCATTTGTTTTCAGACCTGCAAAACTATTAGCTTATCTGCAAGTTATGATAGAACAAATGGCCAGGCCATTCTGGGAGTCAAACCCATACCCCAGCAGTTGCAGTGTTACTGCAAGCAAACTTGCCAATGAGGCAACAGATAATTTAAGACCTTCTGCTACATAATCAAGTACTAACCTTGCTGTTTACATGGATAACCACTTGGCTGTTATGTTTACATATCTGATATATATCTAAAAATGTGTTACACTTTGCAATTTAAAAGGAATTTGTAAAAAGCTTTTAAATCAAATTTTGCTCAGCTAATTTTTAAAGAAGTTGATGAAGAGGTATCTGTACACATGTTCAATTAAAATTGAAAGCATAACAAAAGTTTTATTGTATTGCTGAAAATGTCTCAATGGTGTTGAAAATAACACCCCAGATCAGACACAAATTGAGGGCTAATATAGTATGTGACCATCTCACACAATAATACAAGCCTCACGGCAGTGCCTTATACTGTGTATGAAGAAAGTGAAATTGATATGAAGTGTCATTCACCTTCAAGGGACATTTAGTACTCATGGTGGATTAGGGGAGGGAAATCAAGGAATGCAACAAGCTTTCTCCTAGAGCATTCCAAGCATGCTCCGTGGCAGTATTTTCCAATTTAATTTGGCCATGAAACCCTTTCACACTCAAAAACTTTTGAGGAACTTTTAAAAAATTTCTTCTGTATGAAGCTGAAAAACTACACCACAAACAAGTAAGGTTGGGTTGTTTTTCCTCTGAGTGGCACTTTTTTGCACACAGTGGGCTAAATGGCCATTTCACAAAGAACCTGAAGGCTCAGAAGGAGGTTGGGGGAGGGGACCCACTGGAACAGCTGTTGGGAGGCAGAAAATAGCCTCCCGTCAAGGCCATGCAGCGTATTCTTTAATGTGCACAGGGTGGGGCTCTCCTGCACATGGAGCCACGACTTAACACCCATCTGATGGACGGTGGCCTTTCCACGCCCATTGGTGTCCCTTACTGACAGTGGGCAGGGCGGGGAATTTTACAGAGATAAATCTCAACACTGACCCAGCTGGGACTCATACCTGTGAACTGCAGATTATGAGCCTAGTGTGCTACCAACTGAGCTACCCCTGCCCCACAAACAAGTAAGGATAATGATAAATAAATGTTAAACAAGGATACAAGATCAACATTGTTTAATTGCACACATTTAGGAACAAAAATGACATTTTATGTGTATGAAAAATGATTTTTTTTTTATTTTTATCGGAAAATACTACTCTATGGTATTGATGTTGGGAGAATGTGCTGGACACTATAGAGCTGACGGTGTTCACCTTCAAGTATTGGTTGGACTAGTCAACCTCTGTGGTTACAGGCATTGTCATCCTACAAATGAAATTGCCCCCTTGTGCACCTGCATAAGTTTGCACATATATGTCAGGGACCTCATCTCTGAGACATTATCATGCTGGTAGAAACCACAGATATTTGGTGTGACCACCCAGTCAAGTACATGCCCAGACCATGACATTGACTCTGCCATAAGTAGGTTTCAATGATGCTTAATGGAAGATGGGGTGTCCTTTGTTTATTCCAGGTCAGTATCTGTGTTGTTACCCTACTGGACAAATCTGGACCCATCAGTAAAGAACATTGAATATCAGTTTTCTTTTTTCTTTTAATGTTTCAAATTAAACTTTTGCAGAGAACAATTGTAGAGCTGTTATTACTCAACTTTTTATTGATCTTTTAAAATTCCCTCAAAAATAACTGGTAAAATGGATGTTTCAAATTGGAAAATATTTACATCATTTGTCAAGAATGCATTTTTTCTTATATTTCTATTTTTGAAATATTTTGCTATTTGTTAAAATACATTTTATTTGACTGCTTATATAGATATTGCATATATAGATTTGCAAAATTAAGTTTTATTTTTAATTATCCAAAACTGTGAGAAAGCAACACAACCATTGAAAAGTTGAAGCAGCCTTTAGTTCTGGAATGATGATTTGTTTGTTGTGCAAGAGTTTTGATTGGCTTTACATTAAAGGAGAAACGTTTTTTTGCTTGTTTTCAGAAAAATCGAGCTGATGTTTTCACTTTGTTGTTTGTCTGTCTGTCTGTAGAAATTCAACTCCTTTGTTTTTAGAGATAAAAATTATTTTTTATTGGATAGGTATTGATGAAATATTACAATTTGCACTTTTGGAATCTCTCAATAGCTCTAATTGCACTCTATAATAGTGGAAAAAGTTGAAAATGGTAAAATTTCAAATGAATATTGCAAGCAATGTAATTATTCTAGAAATTTTGGTTGTGTAATGTGATTGTCATGAAATTTGCATTGACAACAATGATTTTTTTTACTTTTTTGAAAATTATTAATGAATATTGCAAACAATCTATTTGGGGTAAAAATTTGATATTTTAGTGGTGGAGTGTGATAATCAAGGGATTTACATTGCAGCAACAGTTTGAATTTTAGAAAAGATCTTTTAAGTGATGTGAATGCTTTTATTTTTAGCTTGTTCAAAATATATTGAGCAGTTTTCACTTTGTCATCTGGATCATTATTGTCCCAAAAATGGGACGTAGTTTGAGAATTTCATTTATATTTTTCCAATCATAAAACTTCAACACAACTAATGTTTTAACTTCAAGGTTCATTCATGAATAATCATACAATAATTTAAACAGTAAATAATCTTCACAGAGTTACCTGTTGACTTTAACATCAATAAATCAATGAATATTTTTGTGGAAAAAAGTTTTGCCAATGGGTGGGATTTGACCCTACATCTCTCCAGAACCATGCCAAAGTATTCTACCATTAAACTAATGCCAGCTCAGTCTTTTTTCTCACTTAATGACTTTTCACACTTGACACCATCTATGATCTGGGGTGGCAACTATTTCTTTAAATGTTGTGATGAATAAGATGGAAATAAGTAAGTCATTCACGCTATTATTGTTATTAATGATTTAAACAGTAAATAATCTTCACAGAGTTGCCTGTTGATTTTATCATTGATAAATCAAAAAACAATAATTTATTGATCATACAATAAGATTGAGAACACGTTCTTGATGATATACACTACACTTAAGCATTCTTTTGTGCATATCACTATAATGTATCATACTAGTAAATTGATACACTTGGAAACTTAATGTTAAAAAAAATAAATTTTTATTCTAATGTTTTTTGTTTGCCAAGAAGAACTCGAATTGAACTTAAACCTTCTATTAAATGATTAATAATAAGACATTTAAATATAATGTAAATTCTGTAAGAATAAATGTTTGATTTGCATTATGTAATAATGATTATGAAATTTTTTATAGGGTTGGCAGCCAGGAACAGAAGTTGTAGCTCGTTACAGTTTTAAAGGCAGTTCTGAAGAAGATCTGCTTTTCCAGAAAGGCGATATTATGACTATTGTCACTCCCACAAAGGTATTTCTTTTTTGAAAGTTTTTAATTAGTGATCAAAATATATTTTGAGGTTTGCCCTTAAATAGTTAGCAAATCTTAATGTATGTATGAAACAGAAGGAAATATATAAATTGTAAATATAAAAATGCTAGTAAATAAAAATATGAGTTATGAAAATTATTTAGAAAATTACCTGAAAATTATAGTGTTTATATACATTTGCTTGCCAAATAAATGTTAGAGATATACACCTTATCTTTAAGTGGGGTTAACTCAAATGGTAGTATGCCAAGCCTGTGACCTGATGTTCTCAGGTGCGAGTCCTCACTGTGTCTGCTTTATGATCTCCTCCACCAACTCTCTGCCCTAGGAGTGGGGATGGCTCAGTTGGTAGCACCAGGCTCGTAATCTTCAGTTCCCAGGTTTGAGTCCTGCCTGAGCCAGCGTTGAGATTTATATCTGCAAAAACTCTGTGCTTGACCAGTATGAGATACCGATGGGTTTGGAAAGGCCACCATCCATTGTATGGGACATAAAGCTGTGGCCCCATGTGTGGAAGAGCCATACCCTGTGCATGTAAAGAACATGCTGGATGGCCTTGATGAGCGGCTATGTCTCCTAACAGTTGTCCAGTGGGTCCCCTCTCCCCAACCTTCTCCAAGCCCTTGGGACCTGATCATTTAGCCCATCATGTGCAAAAAAGCACCACCCAGAGGCACAATCCCCCCACCTCTAAGTTTCTCACAACTCATCGCTGCCCTGGGGAATCTGTATATTTGTATTTTCATTGCACTAAAGGTAAGTTTTGTAAGTCCCCCCCCCCTGACATTTTAGCACAGATTTTCAACAGGAAGAAATTTGTCTGGTGCTTGCTTAGATCGTTTTTGACGTCAGTAAACTCTCTCATAGCCCGAGGCTTAGTTTCTGCATGTGCTATCGAGATTTTTATTTCCGTTACCACAGATTTTGCCGTCCTATGGTTCCCGTGATATTCGTCCGCACATGTCCAAATTTCCTGCACAGTGTCCCCCATGTGCACCAGTGATTGGTTTAAAAATCAGATTCCCACTTGTCCCATCACTTTGTTTCTAAACAAATTGTGACATCTCGTGTATCACTTTTAATCTGCATATTCTGTTATTTCCTGCACTAAAGGTTAGTTTTGTGAGTATCTTTCCCCTCCGCGACATTTTATCACATGAGTTTCACAGTTTCAACATGAAGAATTTCCTGGTGTTTGCAAAGGTCATTGCTGAATTGGCGTGTGCTCTCAGAGCCCATGGCAAATGATCAAGATATTTATTTCATCAGATTTTGGCATTCTGTAATTCCCGACGTACTTCATCAAAAGGTCCCAAATTTCATAGGCGGGTTCCCCCCCTGTTGGGTTAGAAAATCAGGTTCCTAGCAATGGAACACCTGAATAATGCCTTTGGAAATGTATGGAATCTGGCAATGGCAGCAGATTTAAATGCTATTTTAACTCTTTACTTTCACAGTTAGGGAGCAGTAAATGGCAACAATAAATTTGACAGTAATTCTCATTTCCCATAGGAATAGCATGGTAAATATTTTTGCTTGTAGTAAGCCCCCTGTTTGGACTTTTGACTTGAAATTTGGCACTGCAATCCGGATCACAACCAGAAACATTCTCTGAAAATTCGAAGCGTGTACATTGATTTCCTGATGAGTTATGGCTGCCACAGACAGACACAGACACACACACACACAGACATCTTTTATTGTATAGATTCATATTCATATGACTCGGTATGGGTCTATATGTGACAGCATGTGCATCAGGGTGTGCCAGTGTGCTCAGTTGGTAACACACCAGGCTTATAATCTGAAGTTCCTGAGTTTGAGTCCCAGCTGTACCAGTCTTGAGATCTATTTCCACTGAACTGCACCCTACCTCAGTAAGAAAGGGGACACCGATGAGCTTGGAAAGACTGCTGTCCATTGGATGGGATGTTTAGCTGGGTCCATATCCTTTGCATGTTAAAGAACATATTGGATGGCCTTGATGGGTGGCTACCATCTCTCCTAGCAGTTTTCCAGTAGTCTCCCCCAGTCTTTTCTGAACCCTTGGGATCTTTGTGACTTAGCCATTTAGCCCATTCTATGTCAAATATGTGCTGCTTAGAGCTAAAGCAACCTACCTCAAAAGTGGGCTGAAAAAACAAAGCAAAGATTGGATACTGTAAAGTTCATAATGCAAAAAAGTAGCCTTTTGCTTCCAATAGTAAAGTGTATAAAATCAAAAAATATCCTCATTGCCACAACGACCCCAGAATTCTGGAAATTTTGGGTGAAATTGGCTCCATAGAGGGCAGGGATGGCCAAGCCTAGTGAAGAACCATTAAAAAAAGCTACATTCTTAAGGAGTCTCAGGAAAAATTATCTACCTAATGATGAAAACATCCAATTCATTACTCATTAAAATTGTAAATAAATCTGATGTTTTTTTGGAATCAAAGAAAAAAGAACTTGATTAAAAACAAAAATCAGCCTCTTTAGTGAGTACATGCAATCCCCAACTTAAGGGTTCAGTTTCTGAAGACCTTAAGTAACTTGAGTTTTTAAGTAAGTTAGTGTTTCATACTAAAAATACGCACTACTTTCCACTTCTCTATGTCACTAATATTGTGTTTTGGTGCTTTATACTCTTCTACATAAGGAATATTAATTTGTTTATTATGAATTTTGCATCTGTTGTTATGCCTATGTCTTCATTTCACAAGTAATGCACTTAATAAAAAATTAATTTTCACATCAAACTTTATGTAAAGTTAAGTTTACGTAAGTTGGGGACTGCATCTATATGAATTGACAAAATCACGGAGTTATGCAACTAACAATGTTTGATGAAAAAAATATGAAGAAATTAGCCAGATTCAATACAGTATACTGATATGTTTTGTGAGTTTAAGTTCTTTTGCAATGAACCATGGTGTAGCTAGGCTTAATAAAGGATGATTATAGAGAAAACTTCTGCTAAATCCAGGGTCTAAGCTATAAAAACTCTCTGCTAAGAAGCAACCCTGCTTCTTATATAGGCCTGATTATCATAGAAGGCCTGATTCACATCATTTTGTGTTAAAAAGCAGTTATGCTTGATGTGATACTGATTGCTGATGGTGAGCTAGACTAAGAAGTAAAGTCCCAGGTGTTCTGGTTTAAGGATACTACATTAATAGCTCCCCTGCCTCATTTTACTTTCCTACTCTCTTTGAAAACCCAGGATCTATCTCTGAAAAGGGGCATGCCTCCCCCCCCATTTCCTGGCTCCTGTCCCTTGCTTGAGATCATTCTTGTGTCTTATAGGTACCTTCCTGCGCAAGGTATCTCATGTACTGGAATGGTAATGTGAATATTCACTTCACAACTGACAGATAATGGGATAGTCAGGTTATAAATATAGTGAGTGTGTCAATTGAACTCTGGCTCTAATGAAGGCATGAATGTATGCATAGAAACTATAATAAATGCATGGATTCAGTCTGTAGTTTTATTATTAAAACAACTTTTATTCAAATTCACAAAATTTAATGTATATTTTAAAGTAATGTAAATCAAGAAGGCTTATCATAGTGGATGAAGTTTATTCCCTGTCCAAGAACTTTATGCAAGTTTATTCTTTGTGTTATGTGAAACCTGTTGGATAATTTCAATGTGTCAAAATACACTGTTGGCCATTAAAAGCATAACACCAGAAAAGACAAGAGATATCAAAGCTATATTTAATGAATACATAGCTTATGTTACAAGGATCAAATGATTACAAATACAACTCGGTTAGACTTGTGGAATGCAAAGAAATCAGTATCTTGTGTAGCCACCATGAGTGACAATAACTGCTGTTACACAGTCTGTCATTGATATATCAGATGTGTGTTTGGGGAATGCCAGTCCATGCAGTTTCGATACGTAGCCAAAGTTTATCTGTTGTAGCAGCTGCTAGTGTCTGGTGTGCTAGTTGTCATGAGATCATGGACCAGACATGTTCAATTGGGAACAGATCCGGTGAATGCGCAGGCTAAGGCAGAAGTGTCACATGGTGACTATCCAGGAATTGTTGGACAATGCATGCCACATGTTGTCAAGCATTGTCCTGTTGGTAAATGGCACCAGAGAGCCCCTGAAGATAAGGTACGACCATAGGCTCCAACACCTCAGTGCTTGTAGTGCTGGCTGTTCAAAGTATTGGTAATGCGTATGAGGCATGTGAGTTCAATGTCACCCCTTACTATAATACCAGGGGCCAGACCTGTATGGCACTGCATCATGCATGTCTCACTGATCCTGTCACCGCAGTACTGCCAGATACAAATTCATCCATCATACTGAAGCAGGATTTGTCTGAAAAGATGATGCAATGCCATCTGCACATCCATGCGTGATGTTCTTGGCATCATTGCAGTCACATATACCTGTGTTGTAGAGTCAATGGTAGCTGAAGCAATGGCTGCCTAGCAAAGATGTGCTGATGCTGCAGACAACATCGAACCGTATGTACGGACACTTGTTGATGTGCAAAATACTCTTAACTGTTGAGCTAAGGTGTTTGATGTAGCTGTATGATCATTCAAAGCCATGTGTACGAGATGTCTGTCCTTTTGTTCATTTGTGACAGAGCCATTGAGATTCCTCACATCGGTGAGTTCGTTCCTCCTCTACCCACTGACGTCATATTCTCATCACTGGCAGCATTCTGTCCAACATGAGCACCGATGTCTCGGTATGATAATCTGCCTTCCCGTAATCCCACAACTCTCCCTTGATCAAAGTCAGAAACCTGATCGTATGGATGCTACGTTCTTCAACGGGGCATACTTGATCCTTTAGTGCGCAAGAACTGTGAGCAAATACAATTGCAGTGCTTTACACTGGCTCTTTGTAATCTTCTCTTATACTACTTCCAGGGGGTGTTACTGTCACACATGATGTATGTGCTGCACTTTGAATCATTTACATGTTCTCCCGTGGGCTACCCATCTTGTATATTTCGGGACAATCTGATGAGTTCTTCCTGATGTTGCACTTTTAATGTCCAGCAGTATACTTGCTCATAAAGGCTGCTTGTCCATTAGGCCACCATATCTCCCAGAAGCATGGCAGGTATGATAGTCATTACACCATTAGAGACTAATAATTTTCTTCAGCAATGTGCATATAAGCATTCCTTCATATCTCATTGATTTGCCACTGGTGCCATCTATGTCGGGAATAGGGCAACCAAGCTGCCTCATAAGATGGAAGTAATAGTTATTACTGAATTTAAGAACAAGATTAGATATGAAAATATAAAATGTGTTGAATATTTATTACATTACAAGAGAATGCTGATGATATCTTTTAACATGATACTTGATCAGCAATGTGTAGTTCAGTTGGCTAAATGCATAGTTTTTTGTCCTTTGGACTTGCAATGTAAGTGTCTCTAGTTTGATCTCAGCTTCTGTCATTATAGTTTTTTCAGTCATTTTTTTTTCTAATTCATTTTATAACCATATCACTTTTTTAGAATTCATTGTAAAATAAATTCATATATTTAATAAAATGTATATGTAATTAATATAATTTTAATTTCACTGAGTATTTAACCACTATTAAAAAAACTATCAGCCAGGAGGCACTTGTAGCATGGCTGGCTGTGTGTACATGCCTGGGAAGGCTCTGAAGAAGAGTCCCCAAATTCATTCAAAAGATGGCGATTGACCAGATGGTGTCTAACATAAGATCAGCAGTAGAGGAGAGATTGATCAGTGGCCTGTACTCAGCGATCAGAGCATCTGACATGTCATCAGGAGATTGTGGGTTCAGATCCCACCTGGCTCAAGACAATTTTTCCTTTACACCCATCTTCTCCTGTTACTTAATCAGTTTAATAGTGCTTAAATACTCAGTGAAATAAATGATGAGCTGTGAATTCATTTGTCTATAAATTTAAATATAACCAAAAAGACAACTGCTCAAGTGATAATATACGATGAGTAATTTAGTTTAAAATAATAAATATATAATCTGAATGGAGCCACAAAAAATAGTAAGCATATATGTTAGACATAATTTTCATATTTTTTTTTTAAATACCATTAGATCAGAGTTAAAAAAATACACACACACATATATATAGGTAATTATTACAGTAGAGGGACAAAAATACTAAATTGAAGTAGGCAGAGCAAAAACACATTTTTGACCCCCCCCCCCCCTCCCCTGATTTTTTTGGTTAAATAATACGTTTTGAGAATAGCTGAAAAGAATATATGCATTATGAAAAGTTTTTCATTTATGTTCAATTGAATATAAGACATCTTCCTATTTTTTTTTCCTACATCCAGACCCTGCCTGTAATAGTCAAAGTTCCTCACTAAAAAGTTGAGACATGAGATGCCACTGCTTGCTCAGCAATTATTGCTACTTAATGTAACTGATGCAGTGGTAAAAACTTGGCAGCATGATAGGGAAATATTTTACAAAAAAATTTAATTGTCTGTTTTCCCACTGACAAAAAAGTATTCTGAGTATTGTAAATTTGTGCATTTAGTAGTCCTTGAGTGGCATATGACAGTAATCATGGCACACTTTATTTTTATATTATATTTCCAATAATTTAATTTTCACCTGATTAGTAATAATGCCATTACCAAAATAATATTTCTCTTTAGCTTCTAAGAATAAGTTTTGCATTAAACCTTTTGCTCTCCCAGGGTGAGTAATAAAGGCATCTGCATCCCATGGAATTAATTTTTTTTACATATTAATCAGAAAAAACTGCAGTATAATAAGAACAATGTTTAGGTTGGCAACCATAAGATCTGACAACTTGCACATAGTGTGTTATAATAATTGATATTAAAGTGACTTTTGTTATAGGATCCTAATTGGTATCGAGCTCGACATGTGGATGGCAGAGAAGGGTTAATTCCAGCTAACTACATTCAGAGACGTTCAGAAGTAAAATTGAATGCAATGCCGTAAGTAAATGTTCTTGAAAGGTGGTTTAAGTTATCTAGTGTAGTAGATGTGCTTTAGATGTAAATTAAAAGTAAATATCCTTTCTTAACCACATAGGCAAAAGTTTTCCTTAATGCTTTGAATCTTAAGTCTGTTTATCATTGTTATGTTTTTTGCCATCTTTGTGTCTTTAGAATTTATTACTTTTGCACCATGTTTATATATTATAATACATAACTATACAATATAGTATTGATGCACAACTGAAGTATGAGCCTGAAGAATTAACCTTTAAACCTTCCAGGATCATCAGCACATGTAAAATTTCTGCAGATAAGTAGTGTAGGTGCTGGTCAGCATTGTTAGCACAACAAATGAAATTTAAAAAATAAAAATCAAAATTCCAATTTAAAAATGTTTTTACTTATATATTATAAAAGTAGGTAATTCAAACTTCTAAAATGATACTTGCATTTTCCATTTCATGCAAGTTTTATTAAGATAACATGTAAATGATTTCTTAGAGCTCTCTCTCATCATTTCATAGATGTGATATACAGTAATGTCATGTTTGTTTACCACACTCCACATTGAAGCAACTATCTGATTTAAGCTCACAAATTTGCTTTGAACTTTTGTCAACACATTTTTTCTTAACTTTTATTGGATCAAGGACATATATAGACATTTTTTGTAGAACACATGAAACTTTGATTTAAAAAAAATTGTTTTATAAAATTTAATAAAGTTTTAATTGTATAGTGCGATCTTTGTTTTCACCATATCACGTTGAAAAAGGCTTATTAAAATCAATATGCTTGTAAATTTGTTTATATTATTTATTTTTTATAAAATTCGTAATTAAATTCTGTTTAATTTGGTATATTACATGACCCATTTCTGTTGATTGGTTATTATTTTAAAAATTCTAAAATTTGACTTGTTTTTCTGACACAGAACAGTTTGCTAAAAGCCTGGAATTTTCTCAAGTATAGTACCAGGAAAAAAATTCTGAAAAGGGAGTAATTTTCTCATTTCAAGTAAAAAGTTATTTTTCTGTTATTCAGAAATAAATAACCTTTCTATTCATGTGCGTTATAATCATATCTGTCTATTAGTTTTTTTAAATAAATTTTTATTTGTGTTTGCTAGATGTATTTTTTTTACTCCATGGCTCAAAAAAAAAGTCCTTTTTTTGTTAAACATTTTATTTTCAGAAAATCCAGAATCAAATGCTGATTAATTTGGCATATAACATGCCACAATTCGTTTCTTTAGTTATTTGGCAAAAAAAGTTCTAAAGTTAATTTTTTTTGCCTGATCAAAGTGAAAAAAATAGCTGGACCTGGAAAGGGTTAAAGTTTCAAATTTATCCTGAAAATTAACCAAAGCTTATCTTTTTTTAAATTGAGGGTTTTTCGAAGCAATTACCAAATATGTATATTTTTTCTGCTTTTTACTTTATTTCTGTTTCATCTCAATATTTCTGGAATTATTTTTATCATTCATCCCAGCTTGTGATTCTTGTGATTGAAAGCCAAAAACCACTTATTTCTTTTGTGTGCAAACTAGGTAATGGCAGAGTGCAAGGCACAGATCTCATTAATTGCTGATACACATGTTTGTCATGCATGCTGTAACATGCTGTAACATTGTTTACAATGTCAACCCGATTTCTTTGCATGTTGGATATTGGCTCCATTCATTCAGTTAGTATTTTATTTATACTTTTATAATTATAGATTTATTTTATTTCCATAGATTTATATATCATTATTGATCTTTTGGTGAATGATGAGCAAAAAACATTAAGAAGATTGGTTTAAAAAATGCTTGCATTGTATGGGCTGCACCTTTATTATTTTTTTTTAAGTTTATAAAGGACAAAGTGAAAATCTGTTGAAATTCCCTTGTTTATACTTTAATTTTTTGAGTATTAACATGCCTAAAAATTAGTATTTAATTTAAAATATTCTCTTCATTTTCAATTTTGTCACCAGTAATTATTATTTAAAAATAATATAAAATTTCTCTTTATATTGTAAATAGCTCTTTTTATAAACACATAAAAAAGAACATGAAAAACATTTGAGAATTGATGGGTCTTATGGGATAAATGTCAAAGAAAAATCCTGAAAAGATTGGTTGGTATGTTTTCATACCAAATATGAAAATTGTTTTCTAGGTCATAAAATGCTTTAACAGGCCTTGTGCTGTATAGGTCTGCATTAAAGTTTAATTATCCAGAAATATATATTCTATGGAAAAATAAATATCTTCTTACCACTAATATGTTATCTGAAAATATATCCATAATCTAGAAATGGTATACTATTTCTGCTACCTACCACTGTAAACATTGGGGGCACATTGTAATATTTGTTTATAACCTGCTAAATATACAGACAGACAATTGTTCAGGCAGCATGTTCACATTTTGATATGCAAAAGCTACTTATGCGTATCCAATGCTGCTTCAAAAACAAGTTGTCAATAAATATGTTGACTGAAACACAAGCTGGTAAATGTGGATATCAAGATTAATGGAAGCCAAATTAGTCTTATTTCACTTAAGCTAAATTTTCGAGTTTTATAGGATGTTCTTAAAAGAAGTGTCATCTTGGAATGTTCATTACAGAGGCTGCAATATAGTTGTGATACTTGATAATTGTGAACTTCATGGCATTTTTTAGGGGGGGGGGGATACATAAATTTTTTAGCATTAAAAGCCAAACTGAGATTAAAGGTGTTGTCCAGTATTCCTGACGTTATGGAGGCTATTGCAGAAAGAACGTTTGTCTGAGATAAGCAAGATATGAAGTTTTGGTTGTGTACACTCAGTACATAGAAAAAAAAAAAATTAAGATTCGTAATATCAGGAGACCTTAACGTCTAAGCAATTCAACCACCCTAAATAATCCAATTTTTGTGAAATGTTTCTTGCAGGAAATTGTGAAAAGAGGTAGTTTAATGTGTAGCACCATCTTGCTGGAAGATTACACCTGGGTGAAGGTCCCATAGTCATGTGCTCAGCATGAAGTTACTGTATGTCTGTTGGTTGGATTTACTGTTGGTACTGCAGAAACAAGGGTGTTATTACACTGTATCAGTCCACACTATACATTGAGCTTGAGCAAGTCTGATTCATGTTCAGAAATGGCATGTGGAATCTCAGAACTCCATGTGTGACAGTTATGTCTGTTGCTTTCCCACTGGTATGAAATGTTGATTCATCAGATAATCAAATCATCCATAAGAAATTGGGATTTTCATCCTTGTCACCATCAAGTCTGCAAATGCCTGACATTTAGAAAGTCATTGGGATACAGTTTATTTGTGATTTGCACTTTGTACATAAGTAGGTGTTGATGTAGAATTTTATGTAAAAATTTATATATATATATGTTCTTGGATTTGAAGATGCCTTGCTCTATATGAACAGATTTTCATGGACTGCATTGCCTTCTAAACTTTCTCCACTGTTTTAGCTGGTACACATAGCTGACCTTTGCTGAATTCCAGTTTTTAGATGTTGATCTCCCCTGAATCTCATCTGAAAACCCCACACAAAGAGCTGAAGCAGCCAAAGTAGAGAGTACTTTGGAATACATTCATACATCTAGAGTGCCTGAGTCAGCCTTCTATTAATGTCAAGAAGAAGGAGTTTATGCCCTACAGACCTGTTGGCATATTACTGCAGAACAATGAATGCACTTGTAAGAGCATTCCCAGCTGTACTGACAGATCAGTATCTTGTTCTATATAGGGACTCAATCCCATAAGTTCTATATGGTACATGAAAGTTTAAATTATCTCTGTGACAGTAAAAAATTTCAAATCTTCAGTGCACCAACAACCATTAATGCATCAAATTCAGCATTGGCTGGCAACAATCATCTTTAGACTACCCCACTTTTGAATTCTTTGCTCACCTTTATGGGCTTTATGATACTGCAAAATTTTGAACTCTCAGTAAAGGCAATTGCATCTTCAAGATTTCCCTGTAACTGATATCATACCATGGTGTGTGGATTTGTCTTGGGGCAATTACAATAATTTTCGATACTAGGTAGCATAGATATTTAAAAGTGCCTTTGAACAGTGTCACAAAAAATTAAAATTAATTTGAATAGTAATGAAATGCTTAATCAAATCAGATTGTCACGTTAATTATGTCTTTCTTTTTAGCGTAATGCAGTCAAAAAAAGTATTTAATTCGAATCATATTCTGATATGATTATTGAAGAGATTTATCTTGTTATATACTCAATGAAAAAGAATCTAATTTTGAATAAAAATATAACATTTACCTGAAACAGGGCAGTAATCATGAATTTACAAGCCATTTAAGTCTCTGCATTCATAAACGTTAATTTTTTTTTGCAATTAATACCAATCATTTTTTGCTTAATAGTAGCAGTTTGGGGATCATTGTGACAAAGTACCCATCAGTTGGATGCATTCTGTAGCATAGCCAGATTTATAAAAATAGGTGAAGGGGGGTAAATATAAACTTTGGAACCAGGGCTGTGTGAAGGTAGGGTGCCAATGACAGCAGAGGAACACTGCGATGGGCCTAAACCTTTTAGACCCTGTGTACATTACAATGTACATTACTTTTTAGAATTTTTCAAAGCATTGGAAGAGGGTCCATGGTTTTGCAAAGTGTAGGTTTTACAGGAAAGGACAGATTTGGTGCCATCTATGAATATAATATAAACTACATATGAAAACATTGAAGATAATTGTGACATACAGGGGTGTGTCACAGTTATCTTCAATGTTTCATAATGAATTATTTCATAATGATGTGATGTGCTAACATCTGGCCACTGCTGGCAGCAGTGGACACAGGAAGATGTTTCATATCATTGTTCAGGATCAGGTCATCCTTGAGTGACTATGGATTGGGGGGATCAGCAGATTTACCTTATGGCTGTTGGTATTAGAAACATGACTGCCCAAAAGATATCCAGTGATAGAATCACTGGGCGCTGCCAGTATCTGTTGGTACCATTCAATTGATGCCTGCATGAAGTGATATGCGACAGAGGTGTCTTCTTTCTGCATACTTCTCATTTGAAGCCACAGACATGTCAGATTGCAGTGGTGCAATGAATGAACTTAGTGGCATGACAAATGGCAATGTATGGTCTTCAGTGATGAGGCCCAAATTTCTCTGGGACAGAATAATGGCCACACTCATATATGGTGACATACTGGAAAAGAGCTTGCACATCATGTATTATTGAACACCAAACAGCACCCACTGCTGGGATCCTGTTTTGGGGCACCATCTTTTATGACAGTTATCTCTTATAGTCATCGAGGGTAATTTAGCCATCCAGTGGTATGTGGATATCATTCTCCACCCTTACCACTCCTGCAGAGTATGTCAAATGCCACATTTTAGTAAAATAATGCCACATCACATCTGCAAGCTGTTCCCATGCTACCATGGCCAGCCCCAGTCATCAAATCTATTGCTGATTGAGCACCTGGGATGTCATGAAACAATATGTGAGAAAAGAATCGACTCCAGTGCATAATGTGACAGATCTTCAGATGCAAGTGTAACGAATCTGGGGAACCATAGATCAGGACATTATTAGGATTAAATTATATAATTAGAAACCCTTTTTGCTTGCTGCCTAACCACATTAACTTTTGTATTGCCACAAAAGGTGACCACACCTCATGGGATGGCATGAAACAAACGTGTGAGAAAAGAATAGACTCTTCTTCACCTTGCATTGATGTTACCCTATTATCTATGTATCTGCCTCACTATAAAGGCTGCAAATGTTATCATTTGTTACTTATACTACTACCTTTCAGCACGTTGCTATATATCGTATAAATCATATGTAGCAACTCAGATTTTATCTGAGTGGGACAATTTTTTTGACGAGTGTATATCAAGAGAGAATAAAAGAATGATTATTTTACATAATTGTAGAGAGCATTTTAACTTGTGTATCAGGGCATAGTCACTGACAGAAAGGCTAACATCTAAGGGAAAAGCAACTGAAATAGATTTCTGAAGATGTGTATAGAAAACAAAGATTTCATTTAGATGAAATGAGGAAATTAAAATAATTATGGGAGATATTAGAGAGATTTTAGAGAAAAAGAGATTGGAATGGTATGAGCATATGAATAAGTTAGATAAATAGGAATCCACTAGAAAAAAAGGAACACCCAGCAAAAGATAAAAAGATTATGTAGATGAGGCGATGAGGAAAGAGGCTTCCAAGTGGAAGATTTGATGGATAGAAAAGGGTGGAGAAAGAGGTCTGGATACAATTAACCCTAAAGTAGAAAAATGCCTTGGGAAGTAAAAGTAAGTAAAACTATAGTTTTATGGAAGAAAAAAAGTTTTGCCAATGTGTGGGATTCGAACCTACATTTCTCACATGTCAACAAAACGTTTTTCCACAAAACTGTTTATTGATTTCAAAGTCAACAGGTAACTTTGTAACTTTGTGGATATTACTTATTGAGTAAGTAAAACTGCTGACAGTAATCGAAATTATCACTTTGAGGGGGAAAAATCTGCTGATTTTGAGAAAACTGAAGTACTAACTCTGTTTGCTGTATTTCAGTAATTTCTTTTAATATAGGTAAATCAAATGTAATGAAGTATAACATTGGTTACATATTTTGGCAGTGGTTTAATTGCTTTTTTTCCAAGCACATTTATTTGCTATTCAATATTATTAGAAAAAGCCGTCCCATGGCCGAGTGGTTTAGCACGCTTGACTACTGATCTAAGGAACTTGGGTTCGAGCCCCGGTTAAGGCGTGGATGTTCGTGTTGTTTTCTGTTGAGGTCCTGCCATCCTCTTAGATCTTCTACTATGGCATATAAACTGACAGGCTCCTGTCAGACCTCTGTGGCAAGCAGCTGCTTGAGGGAGTATTTTATTTTTATTATTTATTATTAGAAATGTTTCATTTCTGAAAGAATAATTTCTTCATATCACTGTACTTACTATAAATGTTAATTAAGTTTTTAGGTAAGTGTTTCGTCTAATGCTTTACATCGCATTAACAGATGGTTTCATGGCAAAATTACAAGAGATGAAGCCGAGGGTTTGTTGAATCCAAGGGAGGATGGACTTTTTCTGGTGCGGGAAAGCACCAACTTTCCAGGCGATTACACCTTATGTGTGTGTTATAAGAATAAAGTTGAACATTATCGTGTAATTTATAAGGAAAATAAGTTGACAATTGATGAAGAGGAATATTTTGAAAACCTCTCAAGATTAGTAGAGGTAATGTATTTTCAAATAACCCAAGTATTTGCTATAAACTGTTTCATTGTGTGAATATATAATATATATTGAGTTATAGCCTATTTTTATCCAACATAATTATTTAAGCAGTCAATTTTTTTAAAATTTATTTAAGTAATGCATGATTATTGAAATCTCTGTTGTGCTAATTATTTGTCATACAAATATGCGACATTGTTCTGAATAACAAATCATATTTTGCATTAGTTTATTATAACACATCCACTTTCTTGTAGAATGGAGCTAATGTTACACAATTCATAACCTTTTGTGGTATTGTATGGAATCCTTTCATAAACAGATATGCATAATTAGCATATTGTAATAATAAAGCTATTCTCTTTAATATCTGGTAATATGTATTTAAGCCACCATGATCAAGTTTAATTCAATTTCACTGTAAAACATCCATTTGAACAATTAAAATGTTGCAATCTGTTATTCTGCCAATGAAGCCAATGTAGAGCCAACTATGAGTGAACATGATGCTAGAACATATGCAAACACCACTAGAAGGCCAGCCAGTACTAAACCACTCACCTGTACCATTTGTCACTTGAAGATGGGGTAAATGCTGTAACATGAAATGAATGAAATGAAGCACCATTTTTTTTAAATGTTTTTAATAAGTTAGATCTTTTGATTGTAGCTTTAACTAGCCAGGTTGCCCATGAATGTTCTGTGATTTATGTCAACATTATATCAGTTCACATACTTACCATCTTATCTGAGGAAATTACTCTTCAAATGTCAATCTGCTTTCACTTTAGTACATCAGCCTGAACTATCATCAAGTTTCTTTGATGTGAAGGATTATATTGTTGATCAAGTTTCTTTGATGTGAAGGATTATAATGTTGGTATAATGGTGCACAATCTTCTGCTACATCAATAGTCCATCTGTAAAACAGAATATTTTATCACATTGATGACTGAGTATTAACCAAACTGATCTACAGCTGTTTGCACTTGATTATATAAGTTTATAAGAATGACATGTCTGACAAAATGGGGAATGCTGCCCTTATTGTTTAGGTAAGGAATAATGTCATATTCACTCTTATGACTGGTATGCATGCCAGCTTCGTGTGCAAATGGCAGGTTATAATCTTTTAATTGTTTAATTGAACAAGTTTTGCAGTGAATGTTTCGAATTAAAATTTTTGTATATTCAATGTTATTTAAATATGATTTAAATCACTATTCAAAAAGTTATTACTGTTTCAACCTTAAATGAAAAAATTTTCCATAATTATTAATAAATTTGAATAAAAAATTTTTTTTGTTTGCTATTCTAAGGAAAAAAAATTTTTTGACAAAAATCTTTTTTGTATATTTTAACTCCTATTGATCTAAATTAGAGTTGAAGGGGAAAAAAATCGTAGATCCTATTATTTCATAATTGAAAGTGAGATTTGGAAAACCTTAAGTGTAATGTTAGTTTCAAGAAAAGTCTGTTTAAACTGCTTCCATTTTTTTCTCAATTTCAGTAATAAG
Source organism: Ryuthela nishihirai (assembly GCA_038380435.1). Lineage (NCBI taxonomy): Eukaryota > Metazoa > Arthropoda > Arachnida > Araneae > Heptathelidae > Ryuthela > Ryuthela nishihirai. The sequence goes on along the minus strand of JAWZYU010000011.1, from coordinate 36,735,954 downwards.
CAAACCATAGTTGTCATAATGACTAAGTAATCTATCCTGGTAAGCTTTGGCTACATCTGGGTTTTTCAAAGCTTCGCTGTTAAGTGAAATTAAAAGAAGAAATCCTCTTAACCTTAGCACAACAGTTTATAAGATTCAATTGCGAGATACTTTTGATAAGGTAATGGTGAAATTCAATTTAGCTCCCTTGTAAGATCTGGTATTCCTAATATAATTAGCCCATTTGCTGTTAATATATAATCAGTCATATTCCTATGCAAACTATCGGGTGAACCCATGTATATTTATAGATATCCCCATACATGTTTATAGTAAGTGTTAGTTATTCTCAAACAATTAAGTTTATTTACTTGTAACTGTTCCCCATTGCCATTACAACTACCAATGCCAAAATGGTGAAAATGCCAAGGCCTGTCACCTCTGCTCAAAGGTCAGAGTCAGTGCCATCTTTAGTAATGAAGTTGCCTAGCACATTAATATCCCTTGAAAGAATTCAAAATATCCTGAAGTTCACCATAAAAACTGTTCTTTCTCATTTTCATCAGAGTTCTTGATGGGGGTATCTAATATATATATAGGTGATTGTGAGTGACTGAGTTATTGATTGATTGACAGGGGATCATGCTAATTCTATGATGTGAATATAGTAGAACTCTGAAAATTTACCCCTAAGGTGGGCTGCCCATGGGGTTTTAGGCCATAGTGTTGATTCCTTGTGGTTTGTCACAGAGTAATTTTCTGCTCTCTGCTAGGAGAGTGGGTGTTGGGAATGAAGAGAGGCAAAGAATAGTTTAAGTGGTTTAGGTCGAATTAAATGCAATCACTGCTTGTTCCATAAAAAACTTGCACTGTTTATTTCGTTTCAGCTGTCACTATTCTTATTAGTTGTTGTCAGAGCTTTAAAGAAGAGGGAATATGTTCAAAATTTAAAACTATTATATTTTCCAAAAATCTAAGTTTTTTTTATAATATCGATACCAAGCTGCATTAAAATACCATCTGGATAAAAATTTTTTGGAGAGTCCCAAATAATCAGATGGAGTCAGAATGAATAGGAATATCAATCCAGTATATAAATTTTTTGGTTTTTTTTTCCTTCTATTTTATTAGTCTTTCAACACGTTATGGATAATATACACTGAAGAACCAAAACATTATGACCACCTGCCTAATAAGATGTTGGTCCTCCACATGCCACCAAAACAGTTCTTATCTGGTGAAGCATTGACGCTACAAGATTTCTTAAAGTGTCTTGTGGTATTTGGTACTAACACGTTACCAACAGATTCTTTAACTCTTGTAAGTTACATGATTGAGCCACCGCAGATTGATATGCTGTTCCAACACAAACCACAGATGCTCAATTGGATTGATGTCTGGGGAATTTGGAGGCCAGGGCAATACTTGGAAGTCATCCTCATGTTCCATAAACCATTCTCGAACAATGCGGGCAGTGTGGCATGGCACATTATCCTGCTGAAAGAAGGCACTACTAGAGGGGAATATCATTGCCATGAAAAGATGTATCTGGTCTGCAATGATGTTTAGGTAGGGGTAGGGGTGTGAAGGTATGCATAGATGGGTCAAATGTGGCACCCTCTGTATAATGTAGTACTATCCAGTATAGTGGAGCATTTGGGGGGCATCATAGAATTATATATCCTTGTACATGAATGATTGGACCTAAGTTTTCCCAGCAGAACATTGCCCAAAGCATTACACTTCCTCCACCAGCTTGTTTTCATCCCACAGTGCATCCTGGTGCCAACACTTCCCCAGGTAAATGACGCACATGTATCCAGCAGTCCACATGATGCAACAAGAAATGAGATTCATCAGACCAGACAACCTTCTTCCAATCATTCAAGGTCAAGTTTTGAAGCTCAGATGCCCATTGTAGGCATTTTCAATGGTGAACTGAGGTTAGCATGGGCACTTGGAGTGTGCCTGCAGCTACTCAGCCCCATTTTTAGCAGGGTTCGATGTACTGCGTGTTATGAGACATTACTCTCATCACCAGCATTCAAATTATGGGCGAGTTATGCCACAGTGTCCCTTCTGTTGGCTTATTCCATACGGGATAGCCTTCACTCACCTCTAGAGTTGATGAGACATGGTCGACTCACACCTTGCCAGCAATTCATGGTTTTTTCCTCTTCGGACCACTTTTTGAAGGTACTAACCATGGCTGATCATGAGTACCCCACAAGCCTTGCTGTCTTGGAATGCTCTGACCCAGTTGTCTGACCATTACAATTAGGCCTTTGTCAAACTCAATTCCGCTGCCTTTCCCATCTGAAGAACAAGAATAACACCGATTAACAGAGCTCAGTACCAGGTGTTATTTATACCATTTCATGACCTTCACATGTTCTGTCATTTACCTGTAGTTGCTTCTATTTGCCTAAAGATGTGCTGGTCATAATGTTTTTGGCTCTTCAGTGTATATATGTGATAAACATTTTTTTATCTCTGTCCTTTTTATTAATCTTAAAGAGGGTCTATTGCTACCCCCTGTCTCCACCTTTATATATATATATTGGGGGGGGGGATGCAGTAGAGGAAAGGGAAATAATTCCCCAGCATTTAAAACCACACGAAAACCTTTCTGAATGAAAAGTCATTCAGACACTTTCCCTAAATTAAGAGAAATATCCCCCCCCCCCCTCCAAGAAATAATTTTCTTTAAAGGAAAGAGAGATATTTAACCCTTTCAGTGTCCACGTTGTCTGTATACATTTGCAGAATCTGAAATGAGGGGCCAAGGACATTTTATACATTTTACGTAACCGTTTTTAATACAGCAAAAAAAAATTGATTTTTTAAAAATAAAAATTGCCATTGTAATTTATATATAATATAAAATATATATAATTCAGGCTTGAAAAATAATATTTTGTTTTTTAATTTGATGCATATTTTATTAAACTACAATATAAATAATTTTATAAAACCATCTGATTGCCATTTCTAGAAGCACTAAACAATATTGCCAGTTTGCTTGTTAATGTTCCTATTTGCTGAAGCAACCTTCTGATTCATGCTCACAAGTTTGGTTTGAACTATTATCAACAAATTTTTCCTTAAATTTTAGAAAATCTCCTAGAAATTGACAAAAAAAACTGCTATTTTTAATAATGGTAAATTTTGGAAGTAATTGCAAAGTACGTAGCATCATTTCTTTTTTCCATTTCACACTCTTTTTCTGTCATAAGCCTATTTCAGTATTCCCAAATTATTTTTATCATTTTTTCCACTCGTAAAATCGAAACTGGAAGTAAACACATCCTTCTTTGAAATTCTGTTTGCAGCTGCATTTAATTAGTTATGCTTCACTGAGGCAAACAAGAGGCAGATGACTGATGCATGCTATCTCCATTCTGTGTGCTATAAGTGGCTTCCATAGTGTTTTGGTCCAGGATTGTGGCTACCCTTTGTAAAGTTAATATTTACTTTTCTAGATTGAAACCTCAGTTTTCATTTAAGTAGATTTATTTTCAGAAATTAGTTGATCTTTTGGCCAATTGGTAAGAATGGATTTTTTTTATAGTTATGTTACAATGTATGGCCGGCCTACAACTTGTTGCTGTGGATATTTTAACATCGCATTAGGCTATATGTTAATTTTTATTTTATTATTTATTACTTTTCCAGTAAAACTTTGATCTGGTATCATTTTATGAAAATAAATGAGGTCTTGGCTATGGAAGCAAATTCATTAATGTAGATTTATTTCCATTAGCAGTCTTTCAATCATTCTGAGTTATGCTAGATCGGAGGCCAGCTTAAAATTTGTTGCAGATATTTATTTAACATCCCATTAGGTTATATGTAATTTTTCTTTTATTATTTCTTTTTTTTTTTAGTAAAAAAACTTTTAGCTTGTTCCATTTTCTGACTATGAATGTCTTGGATAGGAAGCAAAATAGACTTTCTTGCTATGGAAATCAGTCGTCATGTGAGAGGGCAAAACTGCTAAACTCATGGTAAAAGTTTACCCCCCCCCCCCTCTAGAAAAATATAATTTTTTTCAAATTACAAGTTTTTATGTTTATATTGCATGATTTTAAAGCCCCCCCAGTACCTTGGCTGTGCCACACATATGATATAACACTGTTTTTTTTGCTTTGGGGCACAAACCTTTCTGCACTTAGCCAAGATCTCCAAACTTCAATACCTAACAAAAAAAATTCATATAGTAAAAAAAAAAGCAGCCAAGAAAGTTTGTTTCATAACCAGTTCAGAAAATCTCATGAATGTGAGAAGCCCAAGTCACTTTGTATAACACTGGCCATGTTTAAAATATATGATACTGAAAAGAAACATTAAAAGAAATAAAAATCATATTTCAGGTTGAATATTATATTATTCGGGAGAAAATTTCCTTTCAATAAATATATGATTTAGCTATTTTCATTCATTAGGTTTTCCAAAATGAAGCCTTAATTTAATTGTACAGTGCGATCTTTTTTTTTCACCATATCACATTGAAAGGCTTATTAAAATCAATATGCTTGTAAATTTGTTTATATTGTTTATTTTCATAAAATTCGTAATTAAATTCTGTTTAATTTGGTATATAACGTGACCTATTTCCATTGATTGGTTATTTTTGAAAAAATTCTAAATTTCTCTTGTTTATCTGACTCAGCACAATTGGCTAAAAGCCTGGAATTTTTCTCATAGTGTGGTATCAAGAAAAAAATTACAAAATGAGAGAAATATTTACTTGAAACCAAAAAATATTTTTTCATTTTTCAGAAATAACCTTTCTATCTTGTGCATTATAATCATTTCTGTGTATTCTTTTTTTTTAAATGAAGTTTTATTTGTGTTGCCAGATGCATTTCTTTACTACATGACTCTAAAAATTCCTATTGAAATAAAACTTATTCTCTTTTTTGTTAAATACTTTATTTTCAGAAAATCCAGAAATAAATGCTGATTAATTTGCGTCTAACATGCCATAATTCCTTTCATTAGTTATTTGGAAAAAAGTTTTAAAGTTAATTTTTTTAGCTGAGCATAGGGATAAAATAGCATGGCCTTTGGATGGAAACCAGTTTTTCAGGCTGGACACTTGAAGGTTTAATAGTATTCGAAGGCAGCTGTTGCCATCGGTGCCTAGCACAAGAATCCTAGTGTGAAGAGACCCTTGAAATAGAAATGACACTATTAGTGGTAATTTTTTTAAATGTGTTTCCAAATGCAAGAAACCTACACTTTTATTTTAAAAATTATGTTTTTTTTATTTCTTTTACATTGAAATCATGGTCTTTTGTACTTTCTTGAGCTCCTGCAAGATTTTCCTCTTTCGAGAAATTTTTTTTATGATAAATAATGAGATAAACTCGACAGTTCAATATCCACTAATAAATCAGCACTTTGATGTTGATTCTAATTTTAGAGGAAAAATTATATGTGACGTAAAGGGAATGTTAATAGCGTTAATTAGAGGAGATCTTGATTTGCGGCTGGTAGCTCAGTGGTCCAGAGCACCTGACATGTTATCAGGAGGTCGTGGGTTCGTATCTCACCCGGCTCAGGACAATCTTTCCTCTAAAATTAGAATCGACGTCAAAATACTGATTTATTAGTGGATAAATTCTTTTATAATTAGGCAAGTACAAAATTCTAGACATATAGTTTTAGGATTGAATACCTCCACTAAATAATTACAGGAGTCCAATTTTTTCAATTACAGATAGCAAAAACCAATTACCGAAAAGTATAACTGAAAGAAAAAAAAAATTCATCTATTTTGAGATATGGAAAACTGCTTTTAAGAAAATGAATTTGTTGTTTCCTCTGCATCTTCTAACTGTGGAAATTCCAAATAAAGGATAACTCGGAAATACCAGTCTTATTGTGTTCTTATTCACCTAATCTGGAAAAGAATTTTTCATTTTCCCCGAAAAAAGAAAAAATTGTAAATGGACAGCAAAGCAAAAACAAGTTGAAAATATCCATTTACAGTCTGAAGACCCAGCAATTCAGGCATAATTGAACAAAAATGTTATTCTTAACAGATGCAATGATTGCACTTGAAAAGGCAGCATTATGATGTTCCTTTATATATTAGTTCTGATGTTCACATTTAGATTGATTACTTTTATTTGAATAGTTTTTACCTCTCCCTTTGAAATAGCAAAAACAATATTTCCCCCTTTGGAAATGTAGCCTCTGAGACCTTATATCAATCTTTTTTTTTTCTGTGTATGAAAATGGAAAAATAATTTTAAAATTAAAACTATAGATCTTTGTCCTGGTTTTAGCAAAAACGTTTTTTTTTTTAATTTACCAATAATTTTTGTTTTTAGTGATAAATCAAAAATTCTTATTGCAAAGGATTTATTTATGCTAGAAATTTGAAACTTTGGCAGTAGAGTTAAATTTTTTTATTTATTTTATTTTTTTTACTTCTGTAGACAGAAATTGTGGTCCAGCCAAAAAATAATGATTAGTTCTTTGAACTAATCAAAATGCAGTAATTGGCTGTTTCCGTTATTGGTTTATCCTACTTTGGGAAGGTTGGATCAATTGGTAGTGCACCAGGTTTGTTCCACCGGAGTTTCCAGGTTCGAATTCCATCTGGGCCAGAATTTTCATTTCTAGCCCCCACCCTTCCCTCAATGAAAAAGATAACACCGATGGGTTTGGGAAGGCCACTGTCTGTTGGATGGACTTTAAACGCAACCTCATGTGTAGAAGAGGCCATTCCCTGTGCATGTTAAAGAATATGCTGGATGGCCTTGACAGGAGCTACCATCTGTCTCCTAACAGTTGTCCAGTGTGTCCTGTTACCCCAAACATCTCTGAGTCCTTGAGATCCTTGTGACCTGGCTATGTAGACCATTGTGTGTGTGTGTGGGGGGGGGGGGGGGGAATGCTGCTCAGAGGTAAAGCAACAGTACTCTATTTTGGTGGACTCTCTGTAACCTCTTTAACTTTGAGATCACAGATAGATCCACTTGAAATGGTGTCACAATTATATAGCTTGGACCTGTAAACAATGGGGTTACATCCAATTCATGGATGAATCTAGATTTTATCTACAATCAGACAACATATGTGTGCTGGAGAGATCTACAGAGAGGTGAGAACCTGAAACTAGCCCAATAATATTGTTGACAGAAGTGCATTTGATGGTGGTGGTGTGACTGTGTGGGTTGGGTAATCATTTAGTGGCCATACTGACATTGTATGTTTGATGTTTTGTAAATGCTCAGAGATATCAGGATTAGATATTTAATACTTATGTCAAGCCATATGATGGTGGAATAGGTGAGATTTTTTCCTAACAGATGATAATATAATGCCCATTCATGCAGAGCAAGACCGACCAACCAACCAATGTTTATAGGAAGAAGGTAACCAATGAATGGAGTAGCCTGCATTCTCTCAAGATCTCAACCCAATACAACATCTATGACATGCACTAGAAAGATATATTGCCACCCTTCAACCCCATATCTAGGATTTCTGGAAACTTAAGTGTTCATAGTAAAATCACAGTTTATTCTTTCAAACAAAAATAAAACATATCTATGGAAGGAAAAAGCTTTGAGTGATTGAAACTAATCATTTTCTTACTCTATGTATTAGTAATGAAATATTGATATTTAGGATATATATTGCATATGACCATATATATATATAGTAAAAATGAAGAATTTTTTAAAAATTTTAGCCTTGTAAAACTTATTTCAAGGTTTTTATAAGGTATATTAAAATGGAAAAAATAATAAATATATATGATGCTGCTAAAACAATTTTTTCAGTTGTTTCATCTTTTTCAAACATTGTTAATAGATTCATATATCTTTCAAAGCATTACCAAAAAGATGCAGATGGGCTATGTACAAGACTAAAGCTTTCGGTTCCAAAGAAAGGTGGTCCAGAATTTTCGGTAGATTCTCAGGAATTTGAAAAAGCAGGGTGGACTATTAAAATGGAAGATCTGAAACTAGGAGAAGTTCTTGGTAAAGGAGAATTTGGTGGTAATTATGCTTTTTTTTTTACAAAGAATTACTGACAATTGTATAAATAACTTTAGAAAAAAAGATAAGCTTTCATTGTGTATATATAAATGTAGAAAATATTTGCCAAAATTTCATTGTCAGCTAAAATGATCTTTTAATCCTTCCACTGTCCAGCCTGAAAAACTGGTTTACATCCAGAGGCCAAGATATTTTCTCCCTATACTCAGCAAAAAAAATATTAATTTTAGAACTTTTTTGCCAAATAATATGCCATAATTCCTTTCATTAGTTTATATACCAAATTAATCAGCATTTTATTCTGGATTTTCTGAAAATAAAATATTAAACAAAAAAGAATAGTAGTTTTGTTTTAATAGGATTTTATTCATGCAGTAAAAAAAATGCAATGCAAATAAAAATTTATTTATAAAAACTAATAGAAATAATTTTTATGTATATGAATAAAAAGGCTCTTCTGAACAAAAAATAAATTTTTACTTGAAACAAGAAAATTACTCTTTTTATAATTGTTTTTTCTCAGTACCATACTTTGAAAAATGTCCAGGCTTTTCACCAATTGTACCGAGCCAAATAAACAAGGTAACTTTAGAATTTGTTTAAAAAAAATAGTCAATGGAAATAGGTCATAAAATATACCAAATTAAACAGATTTAACTCCTAATTTTATGAAAATGAAAAATTTAAACAAATTTACAAACATATTACTTTTAATAACTTTTTCACAGTGATATAGTAAAAAAACTAGATCTGACTATGCAATTAAGGCTTAATTCTGGAAAACCTGATGAATAGAAAGAGGTAATTATATATTAAATAAAGGGAAATTTTTTCCTGAATAAAATATATTGACTTGAAACATTATTTTTCTTTTTATCTATCTTCCTATTGCTTTTTGTTTGACATTTGTCAGTTTGTCAAAACAATTGTTCCACCATATCTTTTGAACATGATGGAGAAACTTAATGATTTGGTGTCAAATGAAAGCTTGTAATGGGGGAGTGCCATAGACTTAAAAAAAAATACTCTAACGCTTTCTCCCCCCCTAAAAAAAGGAAATATCAAAACTATTGTTCCACTATATCTCCAGAACATGAGTGTTTAAAGTAACAAGCTATATGTCAAATGAAAGCTTGTGCAGTAGAGAATGTCATAGACTATAAAAAAAATTGACTCACATGATTTCTTTTCCCCCTAAAAAAGGGAAAATATGAAAAGGATTGTTTTGCTATATCTTTGGAACACTAGTGCCAAAAGTAACAAAATATATATCAAATGAAAGCTTGTGCTGCAGGGAGTGTCATAGGCTATAAAAAAAAATAGGACTCCCCATGCTTTCCCCCCTAAAAAAGGGGGAAATATGAAACGACTGTTCCGCTATATCTCTTGAACACGAGTGTGGAGAGTAACAAGTTATGCGTCAAATGAAAGCTTATGACACAGGGAGTGTCATAAGCTATAAAAAATGACCCCCATAATTCCCCCCCCCCAAAAAAAAATGGAAAATATGAAATTGTTATGCTATATCTCCAATCTCCAGAAATGAGTGCTGAAAGTAACAAGCTGTATATCAAATGAAGGTTTATGACATGGAGAGTGTTGTGGCTAACAAAAATATGCTCTCTTGGTTTCCCCCCCCCCCCCTAAAAATGAGAAATGTGAAAGTATGTATAGAAACATAATGAATGTTGTGAATTATTTCAAATTTTGCCCTCACCATTCACCCCCTCCCTGATAAAGGGTGGTAGGAGGGATCTGTGGAGTTGACCTTAATGAGTTATGTCAAATTAATGCTTGTGAGGTTTCCAATCTCATGTACTGCCTCAAACATGATTCCAAAAGTGAGGAAAAATGTGCTCAGTCCATATAAAAAATGTGTATCAGTCTGTATATCAAATGAAAGTTTCTGAAGGTAGGTTTTTTAGTGATGAAGAAAAAATATAAATAGTTTTTTTTTTTCAGTTTTTAAATTTATCTTCCTCTGTGTGCCCTAAAATGTAGAAAATAAACCTAAATCATATTGATGGTGCAATCAGTCACTGAATTCGTATTTACTTCAAAGGAAGATGGGTGCCGATTTACCTACTCAACAAGATTGCCGGTGCCTTATCTTCCTTTAAAGTGAATATGAACTCAGTAACTGATTGCACCATCGATATACTTTGGATTTATTTTCTGCTTTTTAGAGTGCATAGAGGAAGATATTTTTTTTTAATTTTTTTAATTTACATATGTAATTTTTTTTCAGAATGGTATATTTTGAAACACGAGCCAGTGTTGTACAATGTGACTTAGATTGCTCACATTAATGAGATTTGTTGTCCCATTATTTATCTCTGAAAAACTCCCCACCCTGCCCACAGTCAGTAGGGGACTCCAATGGGCTTGAAAAGGCCACTGTCCGTCGTATGGGATGTTAAGCTGTGGTCCCCTGCGCTGGAGAGCCATACCCTGTGCACGTTAAAGAACACGCTGAATGGCCTTGATGGGAGGCTACCCATCTGTTTCCCAACACTGTCCCAGTGGGTCTCCTCCCTCAATCTTCTCTGAGCCTTCAGAATCTTTGTGACCTGGCCATTTATCCCATTGTGTGCAAAAAAGTGCCACTCAGAGGTAGAACAACCAAAATGTTGTCCCATTTATGAAGTGGAGGAACAATTTCTTGGCTTTATTTTATGCTACACATTATGCATTTTTCTTCGGTGTTGAATTTTGGACATCTTAGCAAACTGCTGAAAAACTAGTGCACTAAGGCAAAAACAATGTCAGTATCCTCAGAGTGGCACAGCCAAGACACTAGTGGTGGGGGACATTGGTGTAAAGTATTTTAAAAACTTATTATTTAAAAAAAATCTGCCAAGGGGGGAGGCAAAATGCCCTCAGTGTAGGGAAGAGCCTTGCCCTCACACAGGAGGATTGATTTCCATGCCAAGGAAGTCCTTTTTGCTTCCATATTCATGAACTCATCAATTTTCAGGAAATGATAAAAGATCAAAAATTTTTTTACTAGAAAGAAATAATAAAAGAAAAATTAACAGGTAACATAATGCAATATTAAATAAATTACCAGCAGTAAAAAGTTGTAAGTGGCCAGCGATGTAATATAACTTTGAAAGTAATATAATCTATGGAAATAAAATAATAATAAAAAATCTACAGAAATGAAAATTAGGGTTTAATTATAAAAAGTATAAATAAATACTAGATGCATTTTGTTGGTGGGGTGGCTCAATCGGTAGCACACCAGGCTCATCAGCTAGGCTAGAATTATCCCTGCAAAAATTCCTCACCCTCCCTTCAGTCAGTAGAGGACACCGATGGGCTTAGAAAGGCCACCATCTGCCAAATGGGACGTTAAGCTATGGCTCCATGTGGAGGAGAGCCATATACTGTGGACGTTAAAAGAACACACTGGATGCCTTTGATGGGAGGTATGATCGGTCTCCCAACAGCCGTCTAGTGGGTCCCCTCCCCCCAAACTTCTCTGATCTCTTGGAATCATTGTGACCTGGCCATTTTGTCCATTATTTGCAAAAAATGTCTGCTCAGAGGTAAAATAACCCATGGTGTTGATATCCAATGTATGGGAACAACACTGTAAACAGTTCATGATGTAGCCATTTGACTGCACATATATCAGCAATTAACTAGGTCTCTACTGTGATGTAGTTTATGCTGCAAGGTCTTCAACAACAAGCTCTGGTCTTGCTCTGACTAAGAAGGCTCTTTTTACTTATAGTTTTGATTTCAATATTGGGAACAAAGCATAGAATGCTAGGACAAATGATGTAAATGATAAATATAATTTTAAGAATACTGAAATAGGTTAAAGGCAGAAAAGAGTGCAAAACAGAAAAAAAAGAGTTATGTACTTTGTAATTACTTCCAAAATCTTCAGATTTTAAAAATAGTAGTATTAAATTTCATTTTCAAGATATTTTTCAAAACTTGAAGGAAAAATTTGTTGATAAGTTAGCTTAAATTAGGAGATTGCTTCAACAGGGAGTAGTGTTAATAAATCAGCAATACTGTATATTGAGTCTAACAAATGGCAATCAGATGGCTTTAATAAATTATTTATATTCTAATTTAATAAAATATGCATCAAATGAAAAAAAAACTGTCATATTCCATTTTTCAAGTCTAAATTATGTATTTTTATAAAATATACATAAGAAATTTTTAAAACTGCAATTTCTGTTTTTAAAAAATTGAAGCTTATGTATTGTATTAAAAACAGACATAGGTTCTCCTCAGCCTTTCATTTTGAATTCTGTCAATGTATAGTATGTGTAAAATGTGTGTGTAAATGACCTGGGCATGGGAAGTGTGTAGCAAAGCAATTTAGGTTTATGTTATTCATATCCATAGTTTACATTCCTAGTGATTCAATATGCTGAAACACTAAATACCAAAGTAACAAGATAGTGGACTTATGGTGTTTTTTTCAGAAAGTGACAGTTTGTTGATTATGTTAAGACTGCTCTACTGAGAAAAGAAAACTGGACTCCAGTAATTTTAAATTTCATATTGATATCTTCAAGGAAATACCACTCTTAAGTTGATCCAATTTTTTAGAGGAAAAATTGTCTTGAGCCAGATGGGATATGAACCCACGACCTCCTGATAACATATGTTATCAAGAGGTCTGGGAGCCACGGCTGGTGGAGGCGGTATAACAGTTTGGGTTATGTTTACATGGGCTACCTTGAGGCACCTCATACCCATCAAGACCTGTCTGCTGCACAAGGTATGTGAACATCCTTGCCAACCATCTACACCATTCATAATTCTCTTTCCACACCATGACACCATCTTTCAACAGGACGCCACACCTCATACTTCCTGAGGGTGACCAATTGGCTCCAGGAGCATTCAAGTGAGTCTACCACACTCGAATGGCCCCCTTGATCATGACCTCAACGTCATTGAGAATTTGTAGGATCAATTGGAAAGATCTGTTTGAGCCTGCCAACCCCCACTGGCAACTGTGGATGCTCTATGACAGGTGATCCTCGCTTCATGGGCGGCAATACGATCTCCATGTTTCCAACACCTCATTGAGTCCTTACCAAGATGTCTGGCTGCTATTGTGAGGGCAAAAGGTGTAGCAACAGGTTATTAGGTAGGTGTATATAATAATTTGTCCATTCAGTGTATGAATCATCATATTTTGTTAGTACCTATTCTACTCAAAAAGAATTTTTCATTAACCTCTAAAAAAAAGTTGTATTTTCCCATCCACCCTGGTAATGAAGGGACAAATTGTTGCTGCCAATGTAAACTCATTTATCATCGCATTCCACCATTAAAATATAAAATTTTTGGCCCAAACGAATTGTTTTCAATATTCATTTAAAATTTTCAAAAATTTCCACCTTCAGAGGAATTATAGCTTTTGGGAGATTCAAAAAGTGTTAATAGTAATAATTTATCAATACCTATCCAAAAGAAATTTTTAATTTCTCTCTAAAAATAAACAATTGTCTCATAAAAAAAAAGATCCTGCTATGGGGGTAAGGGTTAAAATGTTTGTTGTGATGCAAACTTTGTTACCTTCACATTTCACCACAAAGTTTCAGATGTCTAACATAATTACATCACTTGCAATATTAGTTGGAAATTTGCAATATTCAACTTTTTCCAGTGTTAAAAAGGATGCAATTATAGCTATAGGAAGATTCCAAAATTGCAAATTGCAATATTGCATCAGTACCTATCCCCAAAAAGAATTTTTAATTTATCTCTAAAAACAAAAAAAAAGATGTGTACAGACAGATGGGCAGACGGACAGACAGACAGCAAAGAGAAAACATTAGCTTATTTTTTCTGAAAACAGCTAATAAAACTTTTAAATTTTTGCTATTGCTTTGTCAGTAGTGAGTGATTAGTTTGCATGGTTGTGGAGCAAAAAAGTGGGCAGTAGTACAGATCACGGGCCTCAGCCGCCATTTTGTTTTTGACACAACGTAACAAAACGGCCCTTTTAATTGATTCCCACAACTCCCGAGACCCTAACCCAAACAGGGATTTCTAGAAAAAAGATTGTTTTTTTCGTTACCATACGGTCGGCGGTGCACTGTTTCCGATTTTCCCGACGAACGTTGTAACGAAAAACCCGAGTTTACATCAAACGCAATGCACCGTAACCATAGTAACATAAAATTGTGTTTTAAACAAATGTAAATAAAAAATTAAATTACCGCAAAAAAAACCTCATAACCGTCAATTACAGAATAAAAGCTCATAAAAGAAAATCAGAAACAGTGCACTGCTGGCGAATTATAAAAAAGCCCCAAAACTAAATAATGTCCTCCAAGACAACACACACCAAAAAACATGAAAATTGTAAACAGTGCACCGCCGACCGAATTATAAAAAAGCCCCAAAACTAAATAATGTCCTCCAAGACAACACAAACCAAAAAACATGAAAATCGGAAACAGTGTACCGCCGACTGAATTATAAAAAAGCCCCAAAACTAAATAATGTCCTCCTAGGCAACACAAACCAAAAAACATGAAAATCGGAAACAGTGCACCGCTGACCGAACTATAAAAAAGCCCCAAAACTAAATAATGTCCTCCAAAACAACACAAACCAAAAAACATGAAAATCGGAAACAGTGCACCGCTGACCGAATTATAAAAAAACCCCAAAACTAAATAATGCCTCGAAGACAACACAAACCAAAAAACATGAAAATCGGAAACAGTTCACCGCCGACCGAATTATAAAAAAAAAAAGCCCCAAAGCAAAAATCTGACAAAAAAATCTTACAGCTCAAATAACCCTCCACTAAATTACATTGTCATTTTACCTCTGAGCCTCCACTTTTTTACCACACCATGGGCTAAATGGTGAGATCACACGAACCCTGAAGGCTCACAGAAGGTACGGGACCCACTAGAACAGCTGTTGGCAGACAGTAACTTCCTGTCAAGGCCATCCATGTGTTCTTTAACGTACACAGTAAACCCCCCCCCCCCACACACACACACAGGACCACAGCTTTAACATCCTGACCGACGGATGGCGGCCTTTCCAAGCCCATCGTTGTCCCCTACTAATTATGAGCCGAGTTTGAAAATTTGCCGAGATAAATCTAAACGCTGACATAGCTCGAACTCGAACCTTGGAACTACAGATTACAAGCCTGGCGCACTACCGACTCCGCCACTCTCACAACACCTCTAAATTTTTCATTCTTTCCTGACTCCATCAAAAACTGCCGTTTTTTCCCACACTGACAATTCTACAATATCCAGAATTACTACATCAAAAAGTTGCCAGACGCTCCCACATGTTAACGACAAATCATATAATTATTCTTAAAAGACTCCTAAATATACAACAAAATTAATAAATCACTGTAATACATTAATAATTACCATACTATACATAACTACTAAAAAACATTCAATTCACCCCCAAACTATTCTAATGAAATACATGTGTTCTTTACTATCGCCATTTTCAATCCCACACGCAGAAACTTGCATACTCCCCCACTACATGGGCCTCTAAATATCTTTAATAACTAATTATAAACCATATCCTAACCAATTTTCAAAAAAAAAAGCTAGAACATATTAATTATTCGTATCCTACCTATTACTGAACCCCCCCCCCCATATTAAATATATAATACACACGAACTTACCTCTAACCATATAGGTATGTTATCCAAAGAAGTCATCAAGAAAAAATGGTGAAAAAAACCAAACGTAACTTCACACTCTCGTCAAATCACACACTTTACACGTGACTCCACATTACCCACCCAAAAGAAACAAATCAAAGAGCCATAGGCCACCAACAACCAACTGTTACGTTTCTATGTCATACTTTACAAATCGACATCATACTTTACACTTCGACGTCGCACGCCACTTGAGCAATGTCATATATCGACTGAGGACCGTAATCACTACACTGGCCAAAAAGTGCATTGGTTCAGATCATGGTAAGGCATGGAAGTTTGCATTGTCCATCTGTTGAGGTCTTACCTCATGCTAATATTTTCTCTCTCTTTCTGTCAGATTTATGTGGCAAGTTGGCTATTTGATACTTTTTTTTGTGTTACTAAATAATATAATGATTTAAGTATATTTTATATAGCACACTTTTGATCTCTTAATTTATTGAAATAAATTATGTTTTAGTTGTTTTATTCATGACTTACTGTAATTTAAATCATTATCTCACTTTATGCATTAGTTCCAAAAACCAATGTGTGGGTGGGTGGGGAACTGGGTTGCAGATAACTACTGTATAATACTCGTATATAAGCTGAGAATTTTGGAAGGAAAGTGGGAGTTTGTTTATCTGTGAGTCAAGTCTGAAAATCACAAGGTTTTCATTGTTTATTTTAGTGATATTGTTGATGCTGATTCAAGTATGGTTAATGCATTAATCATCAGACACAGGTATAAACATGCTGAAATTATTTTGCTGAAAAGCAAGGAACAGCTTATCAGATAGTCAATTCCACCTGAAATGAAAATTAAATTGAAGTCTTTAATTTTCTATGACACTGTTAACAACATAACTATAATATAATAATATTTAATATTTAAAAAAGCAATACAAATGAGATAAAATATAATAATATTTAAAAAGACAATATAAAGATATGTTAATGAATAATCCATTAACATATCTTTATATTGCCTTTTTAAACTTCAAGCATGCCTTGATCCATTGGTTGCACTAAAGATGTTACATTAGGTGACCAAATCATGGCTTTTATGTTGTCAGAAATGAGTAAACTTGGGTGTGTTGGGGCATTGTCAAGAATGAGTAGAGTTTTTACAGGCATTTTAAGACTTGTCAAGTGGTTTTTTACTTTTGAAACAAATTCTATAAAGAACCACTTTTTAAACAAATACGAGTCTATCCAAGCAGACTTTTGAGCTTTATAGTAAACTGGCAGAGCAGCTAAATTTAAATGCTTGAATGCTTGAGGTTTTGCTGATTTCCCAATTACAAAATGTGGAAGTTTGTGTGTACCTACAGTATTTGTGTACACAGCCACAGTGAATCTTTCTTTCTTTGTTTTAAATCCTGATGCTGAGGTTTCTTGCGATGTCACAAACGTTTTTGTTGGAAGAAGTTTAAAATTTAATCCAGTCTCATCTACATTGTAGATTCTGTGTATACAGGGTGATTCAGAATTCATCATCAATATTTAGTGGGTAGGAAGGGAATAAGAAAAGAAAGAGATTTCACATAGGAAAGTATGGGGGCAGACGAACGCATGGTGGTGTAGAGGGCGCTGTGTGTACACACCTCTCATACAGAAGCACAGCTGTTTGACGCATGCAGTCAGTTGTCATTCGACAAGGTGAATTTGCAGAAGTAACATGAACCGGTATACGTGGAATGAATGTGCAGATATGCATGTAACTTACGGTGCGGCAGGAGAAAGATGTCTTCGAGCCAGGCAATTGTATGCAGCGCGCTTCCCAAACCGCCGTGTGCCACAGCATCAAATGTTTTCACGTATTCATCGCCAACTGCATGAAACAGGATCGTTTGCTGCTAGTAATGTTAATCGAGGGAGGCGCAGATCGGCACGGACAGTAGCAGTAGAGGAAGCTGTCCTACAGGAAATCGAGGAACAACCTGGTGCTAGCACACGAGGTATGGCTAGGCAGTTTGGAATTTCGCAAGCAACAGCGTGGCGGATATTACACGATGAAGGGTTACATCCGTTTCATCTGCAAAGAGTGCAATTATTGGCAGCAGACGACCATCCCAAGCGTGTTATTTTTTGTCAGTGGTTCATGCAGAGAACAGCCGTTGATCCCAATTTCCCAACGTATGTTCTTTTCACCGATGAGGCGTTGTTCACTCGAGAGGGTGTCTTCAACACACACAATTGGCATGTGTGGGCTCATCAGAACCCACACGGTACAAGACCTGGAGCTGCGCAACAACGTTTTGCTGTCAATGTGTGGACTGGGATTGTCGGTGACTGTTTGTTGGGCCCGTATTTACTACCATCCCGTTTGGACGGTGCCAAGTACCTAACATTTCTTCAGACTGTGTTACCGGATCTTCTGAACGAGGTTCCTGATGGTAGTCTCTGGCGAATGTGGTTCCAGCATGACGGCGCTCCTGCACATTTCGCAAATGCTGTGCGTGCTTACCTACGCAGACAGTTTGGTGGTCAATGGATTGGCCGCGGTGGACCGGTTTCTTGGCCACCACGTTCACCGGATTTATCTCCAATCGATTTCTTTGTATGGGGTGCTATGAAAAACATGGTGTACGAGACCCCTGTTGATAGTGCTATGGATCTTGTAGCACGCATATCAGTTGCTGCCTCAAACATCCGGGAAATGCCAGGCATCTTCCACAGGGTCCGGCTGTCCATGCAACGCCGTTGTGAGTCATGCATTCTAGCACATGGTCGGCAGTTCGAGCACCTCTTGTAAGTCTGTACAACCAATGCAAAGAAATGTTACATGTAAGATAATAAATGTTTTTTCCTTACCACTTCCTTCTTATGTGTTCTTTCCATCATTGAACTGGGGTCATTTTGCCCTACTACATGGCATATGCGCCCATGCTTTCCTATGTGAAATCTCCTTCGTTTCTTATTACCTACCTTCCCACCAAATATTGATGATGAATTCTGAATCACCTTGTAGGCCTTGAATGTATAGGCTTATTGAAAGCAGTAAAGGTTTTTCTGAAAATTCCTTTGCTGCTAAAGGATCAGCCGACAATTTCTCACCACAAACACCAAGGTAATGAACACCATGCCATTTTATCCAGCGAGAAAGCCATCCCTTGCTTGCTGAAAAATCTCCTATCTCATTATCTATTTTAGAATGAAGGATTAATGCTTTTTCTTTCAAGATTGGCCCACTGATTGGCATTCCTTTTCGACGCTCTTGCATGAACCATAACCAAAGTGCATAATCAATAATTTCATTTTTCGACTTTTTAAGTGTGCACCAAGAAGACAATCAAGAAGAAAGCATTTTTTTAGACTCGACTGGATTGCAAAAATCTTGTAAAGATTTTCTATTCCTTCTCCAGTCATTTACCGTACTTTTACCAACACCTAGTTCATCACAAATATGCTTTGCTGGATCACCTTTGTCAATACATTCTAATGCTTTTAATTTCATCTCCATAACTACATTATGCTTATGTTTGCACCCACTCATTTTATGCCACACAATAATTAATAGATCACAATACACACTCACAATACACACAATACACACTCAGTATATGCACAGTAACTGTAATATTCACAGTACACTGTAATATTCACAAAGAGGAACTGAAGCAAATATGTACTGTACTATAAACAAAACACTTGGCAACTTGCTTCCACTTCTTGGAACGACCGGTTAAACCATAAAACAAGTGGTGACTTGCTTTCACTTCTTGGAATGACCGCTTAAAGTGGAGGCCGGTTGAGCCAAGACTGGATAAGAGAGAGTCTACTGAAAACTCAAATGAAAGTCGTACATGTCCATTGCACATGGCTTATCTATAGGTCAAAATTTTTGCTTGTTTTAAGACCTCATTGGTTAGGGCCAGTGTCACACCACAAACAGGTTTATGTGTAAATATATATGGTAATAAACTATGTTCTAAAAAAAGGAAACTGTAATAAAACATAAAGTTGCATCATTGTAAGTATACATTTTGCAATGTAAGTAAAAATTTGCTGAAAGTACCTTCCAATTGTTTCATTGCATTTTGGGATACGAACCCATGACCCCCTGATAACATATCAGGTCCAGAGCACCTGACATGTTATCAGGAGGTCGTGGGTTCGTATCCCACCCGGCTCAAGACAATTTTTCCTCTAAAATTAGAATTGACGTCAAAGTGTTGATTTATTAGTGGATGTTGAACTGTCGATTCATTATTTCATTATTTATCATCATTAGCATACTTGTAAGACATGCTTTCCATCTATATGGCAAATAGAAAGCCGTTTGTGGCTAAAATTGCCTGAATAGTGCCTATATGTGACATAAAAGGAATGTTCATGGCGTTAATTAGAGGAGATCTTGATCGGCGGCTGGTAGCTCAGTAGTCCAGAGCACCTGACATGTTATCAGAAGGTCGTGGGTTCATATCCCACCCAGCTCAAGACAATTTTTCCTCTAAAATTAGAATCAACGTTGGTTGTTAAAATGATTATTTCAGTAGATTCTCAGGAATTTGATAAAGTAGGGTGGACTATTAAAAGTGAATGATGAAATTAGAGTTATGGAGGCCACTCAAATTTGCATTCTTCCAGAGTTGGTAATAGAGCCAGGGCTGTCTCATGGATAGCATGTTATTTTTCGAAATGGAAAATGCAAATTCGACTTACACTGCTGAAAAGTGTCCTCATCCAAGTTATAAGCAATTAATATTAGTGACTTCAAAAAGCTATTCAGGTGGGAAATTTCAATAAAGCTTCAATATTACAAACTCAGTTTTTGTGGACACTCATTAGTGGACAAGCAGAATAATTGGAATAATTTCAAGACTGTCAATTTAACTTGCCAAACACATAAAAATTATATGTACAACTTGAGTCTTGGTTTTAATGAGTGTACTGTTATAGTGATTATTTTAGACTAGGTTTTTTTATTCTTGTTTTAGCAAGGATTACTTTTCATATATTTTATACCTTTATATTAATCAATTGTTGAATGTTGACATCTCTGTTGGTAAATTTTCAGAATTGGTAATATCACAGCTAAATATTTTTGGTCTTTTATTTGGTTAATTGATATTTTAGTTGTTCATTTAATTGCTTACTCATTTCAGTTATGAATTTGTCTACTTCATTTTTCCACAAAATATTTATAAGTTGCATTAATTTTTTCATAGTACTGTCACATTAATTTACCTAACAGTGCTCTTTGAATATTTTTCTTGATATTCCACAGCAAAAAAGTCTATTTTCCTGTATATATTTGTCTATCTATAGTATATATATTTGTCTCGGAGAAAAAAAATTAAGCAAAGCAATACAGTAATTAATAACTTCAGTTCATGAATATTTTTACTGTAGTTAGTTTTTGTTTCCAGTATATTCAGAATAGCTGCATTTATGGGTCAAAATTATATCTCATTTTGTGATACTAATGAGAACCATACACAGTCGTATCAGAATAATATGACCACCTACCATAGTATATGTATGGTAGGTGGTCATATTATTCTGATACGACTGTGTACTTTCATAGTTGTTCCTGCAATGTTTTATTCTTTTCTCATTATCATGCTTGAAAGTTGATGTGAAGTTCCTTGTTCCTTCAAAAGTAGTATGTGTTAAAAAGGGATTTTGTTGTGTGAACTGTGTGTCATCTGTGATAAGCATATTATTTTATGTCTGTTCTGTTACTGGCATTTTCATAATAAACAGAACTGACTCCATGTGGGAGATCAAGAGGTTGCAAATCATTTCTTCATATTATTGGCCTGTAATACAGCTTCTGTCCATAGCATCTCTTGATTTCTTCCTGCATAGAGACAAATATCTCTTATCCTACTGTCTTTATTTCAGTGCCTTGGTTATGCAACTTTGATGCAACTAGTTTGGTTCTTTTTTGGTATTTGGGCAACACATTCTGCCTCCAGGAATTTCCTCTAATGTATAGTGACATTCTAGAGATGGATTTGCTACTATCTCAACAAAGGTTTGGCCTGTTTCTGGTCTTGTGTCAGTGCACTGAATTAACCATACAAAGTAACATTTCATTGAATTTACTATTTCAAATTTATCCATAATTCCTTTTTTTTAAAAGTAATTCATAGATATTGTTTGAGAGTTGTACAGACAAATATTTTATTTGCACTTTTGGCTGCGTGATAAATATATTTTGGGGGTAATATGTATCATCAAAGAAATTTCATAAATATCTCTGCCAAGTTTCATGACTAAGTTGTTCTATTTCACCATTCAAAGTAAGTGACAGAGAAATGAGTTGTTTATTTTACAGATTGGATTCACATTGAAATATCTATTTTGCTACAAACTTCTGTAGTGCTTCTCTTTAACTTTTACTGTGTGAGTGTAAACTCAGTTTACTTAGTATGCTATTTATAGATGAAACATTCCTAACATTTTACTGCATAGAAATACATTGATTTTTATTTTGTTTAGATGTTGTACTAGGTTGTTTTCGTGGTCAGAAAGTAGCTGTAAAAGTTCTTAAAGACTCGAGTAAAGCTGCTCAGAATTTTTTAGCAGAAGCTTCAGTGATGACGTAAGCATATTTTTTCTCCCATAGATATTCTTTCCTAATAGTAGTAAGTTAGGTATGTTCTGTATCATTGAAAACATTTACAAGTTATAGATATGCTACAAAACTGCTGCCAGAGGTAAACTGATGTCTTGTGAGTTATTGTTTTTTGGAATATGCAAGATGTGCCTGCCACTCGATGTAGAGCTAACTTCTGGAATATTAAATAACTTTTATTAAATACCTATATAAATTTTTCCAAGCAATGAAAGGATTTAGTAATATGTTTTTTAAAAAATGTACTTTTTTTTGCTTTTTTTTTGCTTTTTTTAAAACTTGTAATACTCAAGTTTTTTTGTGTTAAATATGTGAGTTCATGAAATGAGCATATTCAGGGTAGTCTACCAATTATTCTACAGTTATAAGTGTTTATAATTTTTTTCACATTAAATCATTTTTTTTTTCTAGTTAAATATTATTGCCTTTGTTTAACATGGATAACTGTGAATATATCTACAGGGTGTTTCAAAAAGGATGTAACCCTAAATATAAGAGAGTAGAACTTATGCTCATGTACATTTTATGCCATAATATTAGCCAGTTGGCATTACTGTACTCAAGGTTAACAGCCTTTAGCAGTTGAAATGACCTTGCCACATGCTAATCTTACTCAAGCATTCATTCCTTTGTGTTGTGTCAGCTATGTCGTTTTCCAAAAATGAACGTGTATTTATTTTTGAGACTTATTGTGCATACAAATTTTACAAATGTGTGAGAGAGGAGTTTGAGTTGAAGTTTCTTCTGTCTGCAGTTATCAACAAGTCAACAATATCTCGTTTGATTGATAAATTTCACGATACTGGGTCTGTACAGGATCGAAAGAGCCCAGCTGGCCATCACTGTTAACTGCCAAAGTTCTTGATGATGTGTCTCAGCGTTTTAAAAATACACACACACACACATACACCAAAGAGTCAAAATATTATGACCACCTGCCTAATATGATGTTGGTCCTCCACATGCTGCCAAAACAGCTCTTACCTGGTGAAGCATGGATGCTACAAGATTTCTAAAGTTGTCTTGTATCTAGTACCAACAGTTTACTAGCAGATCCTTTAACTCTTGTAAGTTATGTGGTTGAGCCGCTGTAGATTGGATATGTGATATGTGTTCCAACACAAACCACAGATGCTCAAATTTGATTGATGCCTGGGGAATTTGGAGGCCAGGGCAATGCCTGGAAGTCTTCCTCATGTTCCGTGAACCATTCTCGAAAGGAATTCTGGATTCTTCCGTGAACAATCCAGGCAGTGTGGCATGACGCATTATCCTTCTGAAAGAAGGCACTACTAGAGGGGTATACCATTGCCATGAAAGAATGTACCTGGTCTGCAATGATGTTTAGGTTAGGTAGTAGACATCATAGTTTCCTGCACATGAATGACTGGATCCAGGGTTTCCCAGCAGAACATTGCCCAAAGTGTTACACTTCCTCCACCAGCTTGTTTTTGTCCAATATGCATCCTGGTGCCAACACTTCCCCAGGTAAACAATGCAGATGTACTCGGCTGTCCACATGGTGCAACAGGAAACAAGATGCATCGAACCAGACAACCTTCTTCCAATCATTTGAGGTCCAGTTTTGATGCTCTCATGCCTATTGTAGGTGCTTTCAATGGTGAACTGAGGTTAGCATGGGCACTTGGAGCGGCCTGCAGCTACTCAGTCCCATTTTCAGTAGGGTTTGATGTACTGTGTGTTGTGGCACTTTACTCCCGTCAACCAGCATTCAAATTACAGATGAGTTGTGTCACAGTATCCCTTCTGTTGAATTGTATTATATGGGATAGCCTTTGCTCACCTCTAGCATTGATGAGTCATGGTCGGCTCACACCTTGATGGTGGTTTGTGGTTTTTCCATCCTCAGACCATTTTTTGAAGGTACTAACCATAGCTGAGACCATGAGCACCCCACAAGCCTTGCTGTCTTGGAAATGCTCCTACCCAGCCGTCTGGTTATTACAATATAGCCTTTGTCAAACTCACTTAGTCAGCTGCCATTCCCATCTGAAGAACAAGAATAACCGATTAACCTGCAGCTACTTCAATTTGCATAAAGACACCTCTGGTCGTAATGTTTTGGCTCTTTAGTGTATATATAGTAATTATTATAGGAGAGGGGCAAAATACTGATTTGAAATAGAAAGGACCAGAGTACCTTTCTGAGTTTTTTTCCATGGAAATTTTTTTATTAAATAATGCATTTCAAAAAAAGCTGAAAAAGATATATGCATTAAGGAATGTTTTTGTCCAATATCAGTCATGTCCCCCAAATATTTTCCTACATCTGGACCTACCCCCTGCCTGTGCTAGTCAAAGTGCTCCACCAAACTTTTTAGTTAGAAGTAATTATTTCTAACCACTAAACTTCTGTGGCTAAATCATTTCCCAACAAATTATGACTATAAATCTCTCAGACTTTTGTCACTCATTGTACCATATATGGCCAAACAAGGCCATTACAATTTGGCCTTTGTCAAACTCACTTAAGTTCTCTGCCTTTCCCATCTGAAGAACAAGAATAATACTGATTAACAGAACTCAGTATCAGGTGTTATTTATATGTTTTATGACCTTCCATCAAGGAATGGGCAACCTGGCAGTCACAATGATGTTGAATAATTAGATTGTCAATCATGCTATTACTGTTTTCAGTATGAGATTCAATCATAGAGAGTCACAAAAGTTACCTGTAAACATTGAACTCAAGAAATATTTTTCTGGAAAAAAAATTAGTTTTGCTGCAAATGGGATACGAATCCACATCTTTTGATTACCTCTCTAACCACAAAACTAACACACATATATATAGATAATTCTAACCACTAAACTATCATAGCTAGCTCATTTTGCAGCAAATTGTGACTAGAGCAGAGTAATTGACTACCTAATTATTTAACATCATTGCAGTTAGCTAGGTTGCACATTCCTGATCATTGAGCCCTAGCCCTATCTGACTCTCCACTGCCAGTTCCCTACATGAACTTTAGGCAGTGTTTAACCATCAAGCTCCGGACACAGTGGCAGAGATCTTGGTGTGAACAGGTTGGCAGCAAGCTTTTCGAGATCAAGCCCATTGTCAATCCACGGCAGTCATGTTTTTGCAGGAATTGCAAGGAGGAAGATGTACTTACTCGGCTTCGCTTAAGTCATTTGTCTATTGCACATTTATTTCTGCAGGTGGATGATGAACCTAAGTGCAAGTTTTGTGACACCATTTTAACCTTTACGCATATTTTAATCTCGTGTCCAGCTTTTAACCTTGACCACAGATTATATTTTAACTTTCATGATTTTACATCTGGACCCTTACACTCAGATATCTTTTATTAGATGAATCGTTTTTAACCCCTGTCTTTGACTTTCTACATTTTTACTGGTTATTTTACTTTATTTAATGTTTTTTTACCTTCTTTTATTTAGACTTGTTTTTATTCTATGGGTTCTATATGCCCATTGTTTAGTTTCTAATTTTATGATAGTTGACTTTTTACTATAATTTTTATAGGTGTTTTTGTTATACACATTTCTTTCTTCTAGTGTCCCTTATTCCTTGCTTTCATTCCCTTTATGTGTTATTTTTAACTTTGGTTGTGCGTTTTAATATCTTACCTTTTTATTTACCCTTGTTTGGTGCATTGTAGCTTAAGTTGCCCATGAGCTATAAAACCCAACCAACCAACATGATCATAGATGTGTCATTAACAACAATAATGAGGAAGATTTTTAGCCACAATTTGCTGGGAATTGAGCTAGCTGCAATAAATCAGTGGCTAGAATACTTGTTTGTAATTACGGAACATGGTTTATATCCCACTCATGGTGAAACTCAATTTTTTTCAGCAAAATATTTCTTGAGTTCGAAGTTTACAGGCAACTTTTGTGCCTCTCTACTATTAAAGATATGTGTTTACTTCTTTTGTTCCACAAATATTGTTAGATGTTCTGTACTGGGACTTACCTGTGGCATCCTTTTATAAATGTATTGCTGCTTCTGCATAGATGTGAGTGTAAATTGTATACTGAAAACATGCTGACTAGCATAAGTTGCTATCATAGGATAATGTATTTTTTGTCCAGTGATAAATTGATTTTATTAAATTATGAACTTTGAAACACTGTCATTTAAACTTAGAGGTTAAATAAAATTTGTCTTTAAATATTCATAGTCGTATCAGAATAATATGACCACCTACCATTCATATTATTAGGTAGGTAGTCATATTTTTCTGATACAACTGTGTATGTTGTTACAAGGTTAATAAGTACTTTCTTTTTCTTATTAATTTACATTTAGATATACCTTTCAGCAAAATGTTTGTGTTAAAATTATCTAAACTCTTATTACTTTAACCCTTCAAGCTAGAAGTCAGGTGTATTGGCATTAGAGATTAATTATGGCTTGAGGGGTTAATTAGTTTAGTTAAAACTGCTATTAATTTCAAGACGTGCAAAATTCAGAAAAACCCTTGAAAACTTGAAAAGCTTTCAGTGTGTATGGGAACTAAAATACAGTAGACACTCCTATAAAGCACATATACCTATTGGGAGCACCAGTGCTACTCTGATCCTGTGCTAAATTCAAACTATATGTGAAGTAATCTTACTTTTATACATATCAATCGTATTTTATAAATATTGTATGTGCAAATCTATGCTGTAGGAACCTGTATTATTGGAGGGTCTACTGATTTAATATTTGTTCTCCTCACTAAAATTTTCTAAGCTTTCTCTACAATTTCTTTTTTTTTTGCATTAGATGAAGAGTGGAGGTTAGCTCAGTTGATAGCATGCCAAGCTTATAACTTGATGGTTCCAAGTCTCACTGGGTCTTTTTCTTTCACTCTCACTGAGAAAGGGGGTATCAGTGATTTGGAAAGGCTGCTGTCCAATAATCTAGACATTAGCTATGATCCATAGCCATGTACATTAAATAGCAAACTGAATGGCCTAGCTGGGTGACTTCCATCTGACTCCTAATAGCTGTTGAGTGGTTCCCCTACCCAACTCAGAGTTCTTGCAACTTGGCATATTGCCCATTATGTGCAAAATAAAGTGCCACTCAGAGGTGAAACAACCCAACCAACAGATAAATTATTATAAATTACAATGCTAATGAAAACATGCTTATCATTAATTCTGCTCCTATAATCTTACTAAGAATAATTCAGTGTTCAAAGTAAGACAGTAACTCATTAATTCAACATTGAATTTTCAAAACTTCTCAACTCTTAAATACAGCAATTAATATTTAAGTTTAAAAATTTAAGAATTTACATTTTTAAATAATTTCAGGTCTCTAAGCCATACAAATCTTGTCCAACTGCTTGGCGTGGTCTTTGATTGGCCATCTATCTTTATTGTAACAGAATACATGTCGAAAGGCTCTTTGGTGGACTATCTGCGTTCTAGGGGAAGGTTACATGTAACTAAGAGAGATCAAATAAACTTTGCAACGTAAGTTAAATTTTGTTACTTCAAGAAATATAAATTTTAATTTTTCATATTGATAACAATTTGTATAATAAATCTGTATATATTTTTTTATTAAATATATATATATAAATGTTAATGTTTTTAGACTTCACCATTATAGTTAAAATACCATAAATGATTTTTAATTTTTTTTACCATTTCACATAGTAATATGTATTTCTGATATATGTAATTATTTCTTTAGCATAAGATCTTGAGTTTTATTGTCTTTTTCATAAGATATTACAAAATTGAAATATGAATTATGAATAGTTATTTTCAGTTTGTAAAATTTTTTATTTCTTCTAAAGGGGATAAGATCTTTAGTTTGTAAAGAAATTTGCTTTTTGAAACAACTCAATATTAGAAAAACAAAGTTTCCAATTTAGATAACTTTCATGTTGACTTTTTGTTTTTTAAATCTTATGAATATTGATTGAGGTAAAATGGAAAGCTGGATACCAAGCAATATTTAATTGCTATTTATCCAGTAAAATATAGTAGTGAATGTAAGTTATAGTAACTGACACAAATGTAACTATTTCCAGTAGGCTGTTTTTAACAGAGAGATGAATATTGGTGGATAACAAGTAGTATAATAAGAGTATAAATTAATTTAACCTTTAAAGTGCTGGGCTAATTTTGAAGTATTTTTCATGATGAAAACTAAAATAACTGTATAACCGTCCCGTGGCCGAGTGGTTAGCATGCTTGGCTACTGATCTAAGGGACCTGGGTTCGAGCCCCGGATTAGGCATGGATGTGTGCGTCGTTTTTCTGCTGAGGTCCTGCCATCCTCTCAGATCTCCTACTATGGCATATAAACTGACAGGCTCCTGTCAGGCCTCAGGCAAGCAGCTGCTTGAGGGGGTATTTATTTTTTATTTATTTATAACCTTACCTTGAAATATTACCTAATAGGACTTGGTCATGCTGTTATACAGAATGAAATTTTTTTTAGTGTTCATGGTTAATATAAAATCACTTTTAAAAGGGCAATTACTTTTGGCAAAAAAAATTTGCATTAAAGTTCTCTGGTAACTATACTGTCATTTTAGTAGCATAACTATAATAGTGCAGAGAGACAGCACCTAAACAGAGTAGGGACACATAAATGGCCAAAATCTTTTTCCCTTTTATCAGTTTCAGCACCATTTCAGAC
The DNA here is from genome assembly GCA_038380435.1 of Ryuthela nishihirai. NCBI lineage: Eukaryota > Metazoa > Arthropoda > Arachnida > Araneae > Heptathelidae > Ryuthela > Ryuthela nishihirai. The sequence continues at coordinate 36,707,041 of JAWZYU010000011.1, read as the reverse complement.
GATTTCATCCTTGCAAAGTTTTCTGCATCCTAACTCTTTAATTCTGTCATTGAAAAAAAAAAATTGACTTGTTAGTGCTGTAGAATTTTTACTAATGATAGGCTCCTGAATTCCCTATCTATTTTTTAATTAATTAAGTGTAATCTAAATTATTAATTCTAACTTAATTTCAATCAGTAGCACCCAGAAGAATGTTATCAACCTGGATCATATCTACTACAGAGCAAAGAGGTGCCACTCACATGGGATTCAAAGGGCTGCTTTTCAAACATAGAGTTCTAGTTGCATGCTACAAACCTTACACTAAATTGCACCCAGGCCTTTATGAACCTCATTAAGCCACTTGTCTTCTGCACTTTAAGGGATGAAGAAATAATTGATTGCTTTTATATTGTAAGAATGATAATTGATGAAATATCTTGATGTATATATAATTGTGAAGCATTATGGAAATGAATATATTGATTATTATATATTCATTTCTATAGTTCTTTGCAATATTATTTATTATATTCAGTTACACTCAATTCTGTTTTTACATGGTAGATAGGTTCCCGAAAGTAGAAGATTGGTTCCAGACGTGAAAATCTAGTACAAATAATAAGTTGTTTTCAAACAAATAATATCAAAATCTTTAATTAAATCTTTATTTGATTTTTATTCATTTAAACACATTTTTTATTTTATAAACTTATAAAGATAATTATATGTACCTATATAAAGTAAATTATCCTTCATAAAGAAAATAATATCTCACTAATTCAAGAATAAATCTTTATTTGATTTTTATTCATTTAAACACATTTTTTATTTTATAAACTTATAAAGGTAATTATATGTACATATATAAAGTAAATTATCCTTCATAAAGAAAATAATATCTCACTAATTCAAGAATACAAAAGTGCAAAAAATATGACTTCCATATGCTTATTAACTAGATTTTATTTGTTGTTACTTTCTGACAATAGACTCATTCGTTTGCGTAACACTGGAATTAAATCACTTTCATCGCTTGAAACATTTTGGCCATCGTGTTCATACTCCAATGGCAAAATGCTCTCTGTGGCATGGGGAACCAAATTATCACTTGTTTCTAGTGAGTTTGAAGTTTGATTAGTTTTGACAATGAACTCTGTAATCAATCGTTGAGATCCTGCTTTGACTAAATCTTTGTATAATTCTTGATAACATGCCATACATGACTTCGGTTCACGTTTAAACTGCTCAGCTCCTTTGACAATGGGATGATGTGTAAGAAAATGACTTTCCAATTTACTAGCCATTTGAAGCTCTTTAATTAAACCTGCAGCGAGTGGAACCTCTTCATCATCATCATCACTTTTTTCTTTTTCATCAGGTGGACAACTTCTATTATTTTGTCTTCACTAAGAGCTTTGTCAATCAGCAATTCATCAATATCTGCAAATGATAAATCATCGAATCCTTCTCCAATAACTGCATGTGCTAAAGTGACGATATTAGGATATTCAGTCGTATTTGAAGGTACAGGATCTTTGCTTTTACACATTCTGACCAAATAATTTTCCATCATGCATTTAAAGTTGATGGTTTTAATTCTGATAACGTCAATCCAGCATGTCTGATACAATCTGAAATAGAAAATTTCTTCCACACACCAATAACTGTTAGTGTTTTATCCTTATTTAGTTTATCGAAATGTATTGCAATGTTCATCTTACGTAGTATGTTTTAAATGTGGCAATTATACCCTGGTCTAGTGGTCGTATTAAGGATGTCGTGTTAGGCAGCAGAAAACAAAATTGCACATTTGAGTGTTCCAAAACAGGATGGCCAGGCGCATTGTCTATAATCAATAGAACTTTAAATTCGAGATTTTTTTCTTTCAAATAGCATTTAACTTCTGGAACAAAACATTTATGGAATCATTCATTAAAAATTTGTTTTGTAGACCAGGCTTTTTTTGTTTGCCATCCAATACACTGGTAATTTATTTAGATCTACACCTTTCATTGACTGTGGTCTTAGGGATCGATTGATGAGCAGCGGTTTTAACATACGATCTCCTGAAGCGTTGCTACAAAATAGAAAGGTCACACGATCCTTAGCTGCTTTAAAGCCACCAACAGTTTTTCGTGATTTTGCTACATAGGTTCTACTCGGCATTTTTTTCCCAAAGACCAGTTTCATCTGCATTCCAAACTTGATAAGGAGTGTAGCCACCATCTTCAATGATTTGGGCCAATTTTGGACAAAATTCTTTAGCAGCCTGCTCATCTGCAGATGCAACTTCACCTTTTATCTTTACATTATGAAACACGTGTCTTTGAAGAAATCCTGCAAGCCATCTTGCATGCAGAAAATTCATAATTTTTTTTTCTGAGCTTATGTGTTGGTTCCATTTCTTGTATCTACTTATATATTCGTAATACCATCTGTTTGAAGGTATTTCTGTCTAAAGGTATTCTTTTTTGCGAGTTATCTTCTATCCACATTACTAGGGCCTTTTCCATCTTCACTTATATATATGTCTTGTGTACGATGATGACTTAACGCTCAGTTTTGTTCCAGAAAGCACAGATTTTCTAATAGAATCTTAATGTTCTTTATGGTTCTTACGGTAGCTTCGTTCAAACCAAAATATTTACCTATGGATGTTGAACCTTCTCCAGTTGCAAGACAATATAAAATTTGGATCTTAGTATCCAAAGAGATAGCTTTCCTTTTCTGCTTTTGTATAGTTGAATCATCCGACATCGTGGCAAGGCTTACGAAAAATATTTGAATTGTAGTTAATAAATCAGATAATGAAAAATCTGCAAAATTTAATAAATTTATATTACATACACAAAACTTAAAAAAACTAAACAAAATTTTTTTCAATTTCTTCTATTAAACATCTAAACATTTCTAACTTTAAACACGAAATGAGAGACCAAGACTAACGTATGTATTGAAGATAAAATTGAGGGGAATTCCCGGAACTCAATGTTGTCACTTTATTCCGAATGAAGTAGGTTTTCTGCAATTTTTCCATAAAATAGAGAATAAAATAGAGAAAACTTGTGTAGTTATGCTAGTGTAGTTTTTATTTTGGGGATTTTAGTGCACAAAATGTGTGTGTGTAGTACATTTTCAAAGTTAAAACTACTTCGAAAAATGTGACCATAAAAGCGGCATCTTTGTTATAAATGTAAATTCTAGGAATTTTTTCTTGAATAGGAATATTTTTTCAGAATTAAATTCAAATGGAGATTTTTAAAAAGGTGGTGCCGTTTGAACCATGTTAGATCAAAATAAATTGTGTAAAAAGAGAATTTTAATTTTTTTCTAAACTGTGTAACAACAGAATTGGGTGTTTATATATTTTATGAAATTATAAACATTGCAAAACATTATAGACATGGAAGTAGAAACATTCCTTGGTGAAACACTATAAAAAGCCATTTTCTCTAGATAACAGAAATCTTAGAGTAATTGCCTTTTTTTTTTGTAAAAGTAGATTCATGATACACAGTTTTTCTGATATTGCTGAATAATTATTTTTAGATTTATATTTGTTTATTGCAAGTCTGTATAATCAAAATTTTCTAGTAGCTTTGAAATGAAGCTCTTTTGTATCAGTAATGAAAACTAGATTTTTAATAGTTTTAATCTGAGCTTGTGTCTCTGACATACACACACACACACAAAAAAAAAACTTTATTTTTTTCTGAATTTCTGCTTTATTGCTTAGAATTTTAATATTATTTCTTTTGGTAATTTTAACTAATTCTGCTGAAAATACCTCAAAAAAATATATTCTACCACCAGGAGAGGAGAAACAGTTCATGATCAGGAAACATGCAATTAAATCTTGCAATAACAGTAATATGTATTGGTTGCAAGAAATTTTTGAAGAAGCAAGTTATTTCTTCGAAAGTTATCTCTAATTTGTATAAAAATATTTGATGTAATATGATTCTTCTATTGTTGAATATTGTGTATTCAAATCAACCAATATGCATTTTGGAACCTAGTAATTTCATTGCTTTTGCACATTATAAACATTGGATATATAATGAAAATAAAAAACCCTTAAGCAGTTGTTTGCTAGAGAGATATGACAGGAGCCTGTCAGTTTATACACCATAGAGAAGATCTGTGATAAAGTTGATATCTCAGCAGAAAGACACTCAAATATCCGTACCTAACCCAGGCCACAACACCAGGTCTCTTTGATCAGTTGCCAAGTATGTTATCTACTCATCCATGGGTCAGAATAGAATACATTGGATATGCTTGTGGCTATTTCTAAAAGGTATTGATGTATATTTTATAAAATTACATTCCATTAAGTGTTTATATGTTATGTGAGAAACCAAGACAAGTCTGAAATCTTATCAGTTATATATGTCCTTTTTTTTTAAGATGAAGCCAAATAGAGATGCTATTATCAGGGAAATGGAATTTTGAAGGTTCCAGGATAGAGTTAAGATACGTACTTAAATTATTGCTTATATATACTTATTTTCCTTTTAAGAAAAATAGAATTTTAAGAATTTGAAAAGGAAATGAAACAAGAAAGTTGAAAGAAATAAGAAAAGTGGGATTTGAAGATATTTTTGTTTTGACTAGAATTTTAAATTTCAGTCAGTTAAGCTTTTAGAATTTTCTTTTTCAAGCCATATCTCTTTCTAAAGCAATTTGGGTATTAGATGTTTGAAATAATAAAAATGCTCTTACAATTTAAATTTCCCATTGTTCTATTTACTAGGTTTTGTCTATTTAGTTATAAGCAACATTAAGTGTAAGAATGTCAAATTTATTTACCAAATATAATATATAGAATGAAAATTTATATTTATGTACATATTAGAGATACATGTGCAGGGATGGAGTACTTGGAATCACGACGTGTTGTACACAGGGACTTGGCTGCAAGAAATGTTTTAATATCTGATGATAATGTAGCAAAGGTATGTTTAATGCTTAAAATTTATTTTCTGTTAATGAAATATTTTAAAAGCAGATTTATATATTGAAGAGCTGCATGCATTCATACTTGTAAGTAAAAACCACTCTTTTAAGGGCTGTTTAAATTTGCATTTATTAACTATAGAACTGTGGTAGTTCTATAACAACCAGAACTATAGAACTGTGGTAGTAACTATAAACAGTGGTAGCACTGATGAAGAGTGTCTTCAGGCATAGAACAAAGATAATCCAAAATACAAGCATTAAAGTAATAGTATGATTGTTAAAATTTTGTTCTTTAAATTTTGTATAATTAAATCCTTAACTCTTTTGAACTTAGGTGTGTGATTTTGGTTTGGCACGAGAAGAATCCTTCAATTTGGAAGGTGGGAAGTTTCCTATCAAATGGACAGCTCCTGAAGCTCTTAGGCATAGTGTAAGGGAAGGATTTTATCCTCAATTTTATTTTTGTGAAATAATTTTTTGCATATAGTGACAGTCTAGTTATGAAATTTGTCATTATTACTCTAATAAAGTGATGGTATAATATTTCAGGATACTATAGTCAAGGCACATTACTTAACCTTTTGAGTACTGATGAGCACAACAGTGCTCTTTGGAATATTCTTTGAAAGTTCTAGGAGCACAATAACCCTTTGCCAACATTTGAAAATATGCTTTTATTACCTAATACAGTTTTATATGTAGCTTTTTTTCTTGCCTTTAAGCCTTTGAGCATTAGCAACACATTGAATGTGTTAGTTATTAACCTATATAACCACACTTAATGAAATCTAACAGAGTATTAAGCTCTTTTTGGCAAGTGTTTCAAAAGTGCCATTACATTATTTATTTTTTGCACAAATGCAGGTAGTTTTGCTGATATGTTGACTTTCATCATTTCTTCAAATCATCAGTATTTTGGTCATGTGAGACCTGATACTTTTCAGTAAAAAAAAGTTGCAAAATGTATGCTTTTAATATTAGCGAGTTCCTGCATCATGGCTTAATTTTATCTACCTTCAAATTGCATATGTCTTTGGCATACTAACTGACAGTTTATCCTTAATATCTGATAGAATTTCCTTTGAATAGCATTAGTTATTTTTACCTTAGAAGCAGCACATACCTTGCTAACATTTGTTGGCAGGTTGTGAGAACTTTTTGTAGCTAAAAACATTGATAGTGCTACTACAGAAGCAGACAATGTGTTAATAAATTGATAGGTTGCCACTTCATAAGGGTTAAATAACAGTGATAAGATTAGTACAAAACCAACTCAAGAATCTTTCAGGATTCAGATCATGCATATGCAAATTTTAATAAGATGATCTACTCTCACTTCAACACAATTTTCCATCACAACCAAAGGTACCTCCTCCCATTCCTCCTAAAAAAGTGTATCGCTACCTATTATAAATTCATACCAATGATTGTGGCATTAACTGCATACTAGCATTATCAGTCTAACTAGTATCACATTCTGATACAATTCTAAAATTGCAAATTTAACCTTTACAAAAAAGCTTGTTAAGCTCAATCCTGTCCTGCTTACTTCTGCAAAGGTTAAAAAAAAATTCAATTACACCAAATTCTGCTCTTCCACAGAATATAAATACAGATGAATCAAGCGGGGTAAATAACTTCCACTTACTCCCCTAACAACAATCCAATACATGAAATCTAATCTTCTTTCAGGCCTGCCATACATAAACAAAGAGTATTGGTACTCCTTTAAATCCTCTTAACCACAAGCAAATATGCGAAACTAAGAATTTAATTTTACAAGCAAGTGGGAGTATAATCATCCACTAAAACTTCACCTAAACACAATAAATCACGAGCTAGCTGAAATAAAAATAGCATTAATTTCTTCCCCTCATTGAGCTTTACGTCCCCCTCCTAAAGAAGTTTTGCTAGTGACCATCTCAGTCAAACTAGTCTTTGTCATTGGGGACAGCTCTAAAAGGGTACAAAACTTTGACATGATGGTCAGCTCATACATATGCAAACAAATGCTACCAATGTCATCCCGATAATTATGCATCATTGACGCATCAATATCACTGATGACACTGAACAGATTTAAACACATTTACATCGTATCTAAGAGTAAAGCTGTATTAATAATTTTATATCATCCAATACACTTCCATCTATGTTTTACATAAAAAACACTTTAAATACAAAATTCATTTCAAAATGTAACGTATATAATCAGCATATACTAAATTCTCTTTCATTCTCATCATTCACATCCATAAGCATTTTATAATTCCTAAACTTACAACACACAATTCAGCTTTCAGTCAGCTGAAGCAAAAAAAGTACAGAAATTTTTAATTACACTTGAAATCATGTTAATACAATATAACTCCTTATGGTTCAACTAGAACTTCAGATAAACAAGAATACTTAATAAAAATTCTAATCACTTCACATTATGTACTCAAACTGTAAACTTTGAATAGTAAATTCATTTTTCAAAAAAATAAGTATTGAAACTCCAAAGTTTCAACACTAAATTAAATATTTCAAAATCTCTAAGTATAAACAACAATAAATAATCTTCATTCGTCTCTGAAAGAAAAGAAATGAAACAAATAATTAGTGCCATAGTGGAAGAATAATAATATACTTAAATTTTCATTATGGGCACTGCGTTGCAATAAATCATCATCCATTCATTTCTCAGTGACTTCATTCCTGCATCGATCGATAAGCTAGGTGTAGGCGCTTCTAAAGATCTTGTTGCTGACATCATCTGTGTTGACTACTTGGTTGCCAGTTATCTCTCTGCAGGCTATCATTGTCTCTTTGACATCTCAATGTTACTGTTTGTCTTTGAAGAGCCTGGCTTTTTGCTTTCCAGGGTTATTGCTGCCTGCTTCTAAATGATACTTCAATAGTTCAAAAATTTTTAACTTGTTAGATTCATCATGATTATTTACACTCAAAACAATTTCTGGGATGCTTGGCTTATTGTCTATAAATTCAGTAGTATTATTTTCCTTTAAAACCTCTATTTCAACCTTTTCTCACTATCAACTTGCTTTGCATCATCAACTTGTTCCTCTAAATTCAAATTAATTAAACTAATAGGATATTTTACAGTTTCTTCTTGAACATTCTGCTTTGGACTATAAGATAAATTAGAAAGCCCACTGGACCGTGGTTGCAATTTCAATTCACAATTGTCATTAATATCATCTAAAACTTTCTCATTTGGACATGAAAGATCGGCTTCTATATCATTGCAATCTATTAATTCAGTTTTTTTTCATGACAAGGCTTCACGAAAGGTAAATCTAGAACATTATGTATATCAACAGTGGCAAGACATAACTCATTAGAGGGCTTTTCTTGAGGAACTTTGTCCTCTCGCTTCAAAGGTTCTAATTTAAGTTTCCTGAATTGTTTTTTCTGTAGAAATATTGCTCCGTGTGCCCTAGTCATCCACAAAAATTGCATCTGAAAATTTCTCTATTATTCATGGCAAAAGTTTTTTGGTCTAATATCATTGTTGGAAGTTCGATGTAGAACATAATCTCAGCTTCTTTCATTCTGCACCGTGGTAGGTGCGTTCGGTGCAAATTGTTTGGACCATGTAACTTTCTGTCGTGCGGGAGTCATTTGCGAGACTCAACCTGATAGCGCTGCTTTGGCTAGGATTGCATCTATTGTTGATTTAATGCAATTTTTGCAGATTTTCTTCTTGCGGTGTATTGCTGAGCCAATTTGACTAAAGTTGAAATTGAATTTACATTTTGTACTTCTAAAAATTCTCTTAAGGGCAGAAGTAATTGGGACATAATGCAGTGTATTATGTCAATTTCGGTAGCATCAGCATCGTACAGCTGGTGTAACTCTACTGTACTCTAGAGGAATTTTTCGATATCATCTCCTTCCCTTTCTTTCTTGAGGAACTTTTTCCTCTCTCTTCTGTCTCCCCTTCTGTCTTCATGAAAAAAGTTATGTAGCTAGACCGGGGCAAAGACCCATTCTCCTACTATTAAAGGCTGAAGCCATCTACACTGGAAGACTTCCTCCAATGTAGAATTTGATGAAGCCTGTAGAAGTAAGAGTTTAGGTGTGTGCAATGACCTCTGCTCAGGATTATCCACTAGCTGATAAAATGTATTCTGTGAATCTATTCACTTGGGGCTGTCAACCCACAAACAAAAAACACAGCAAAAGATTTTTCCCTCCACAGAAGCTCATCATTGCAGCAAATTCAGGATCCATAATCAAGCTCAAGAGTCTTATTCCATTCCAATTCGCAAGGTTTATATGGTCAGCACCAGGACCCTGTGTGGTTGACCACTCCTTAGCAGGTTATAAAAAAAAAGTAGCCATAGTTGTCCAGATCAGTAGGCCACTCTAATCTGGCAACTCTCCCATTCCATTTACTTGCACAAGAGGGTATCTTTTTTAAAAGATACTAATGGCCTGCACCACAAGGAGGCGGGGTCGGACATTAGGTGCTAGGCCGGTCGGTTGGTTTTATGCATCATCACAGGGAACTGGTGCATAGCTCTCCTTCCAGTGATTACCTAGCTACCATTTGCAGGCTGGACACATCTTACAATTTTTTATTTGTCAAAATGCATTCCTCCATACATCTGTTTAAACAACATGACAGATGCAAAAAAAAATTACCCCTCCAAGCTGTTTGTTACAGAGGTCTGACAATAGCCTGTCAGTATAATATACCAAAGAGATGATCTGTGAGGAAGGTGAGACCTCAGCAGAAAGTCGATTCTGTATCCAAGGTGCTAACCACTCAGCCTTGTTAATTGTCCAAGCTTTTAATAGCATTGCATCCCATAATTGTACTCAAGTATTGAAAGATATTCAAGAACCCAAAATTTGTGATTGTAAAAGAAAAGTAAATTTAACACAAATAGTTTTGCTCTACATTTTGTAACACTGTTCTCTTTTTTATTTATTTGCTTTAGCAGTGTTTTGCAAATTGCATTTTTTAATGTTTTTATTTTATGGAAAAGTTTTCTGCTTTTTACTAATTAATATTGATGGCACTTTATGTATCAGTAGAAGATAAGTATTGTGTTAAATGACATCATTCCATAATAATGCAGATATAATTTTTTTTTTCTGATGTCTAGAAATTTTCAAATAAATCAGACATGTGGAGCTTTGGTATCTTACTTTGGGAAATTTATTCATTTGGAAGAGTGCCTTACCCAAGAATTGTAAGTTTGACATTGTTGAATAGTTATTCTTTTATGTTTATTAAAAAATAAGTTTACTGTAATAAGTGCTGTTAAAGAAATTTTAGTTTATGTATGTTAACTCTTAAAACAGTAGTACTTGAATAGCAGCCCATGGGACACACTGCAAAGGTAATTTTGAAGCCTGTTTAAGTTGGCCAAAAAGAAATGAAAACAAAGCAGAAAAATGCTTATGTTTTTGTAAAAATAATATGAAAAATAAGAAACACAGGTGAAAAATATGAAACTACATAAATATAATTATTGTGATCTTTCTCTTCTCCTCTGATTTACTTGTTTTCTGTCTTTACCACTGGTCCATGTAAAGATTTGAAATTCAGAAAAATTAACAAGCCTGAAAAACTTTTCAGTGTTTTCTGAAATGAGAAACTTTACCAATGTGATTAAATCATATATCAGGAGTGGCTGAGCATCCAAGCACTGAGAACCTCATTGAAAACTGCAGGGAGTTGCACACCAAATCTTGAGAATTACTTTATCGCAAATTTTTAGGATTCCATTTTTAGATTTTATATGATTCCATTTTAAATGTGCTTTTATAAAACTTTTCCATATTTATTGCAATATGCACTTTACATCGAATCAAAATTTGCATTGATTTAACAGAAAACTCTATTTCAAGAAAAGAAATTAAAAAAGTTTAATATTGCACAATTTATACAATTAATGTAATAAACATATCAACATGAAAAGTTGATTAAATTTGCATTCATTAAATAGTTTTATGGAAAAAATTAGTTTTGCCAATGTGTGGGATTTAAACCCATCTCTCCAGATTCATGCCAGAGTGTTCTAAGGCCATTAAACTAATGCTGGCTCCATCATTCATCCAGTAATGGGACTTAACAATGTATCTGCTTTAGCATTAGTGACTTCTGATATATATATATTTGCATTTTACTTGGTGCAGCATTTAAGAAAAAAAAGTTGCCTTCCCCGATCATAGATTGCATCATTGATGGCAGAGACTGGTAGATTGATAAGTCACGTCAGTGGATGAATGACAGAGCTGGCATTAGTTTAGTGGTTTCATGACATTCTGGCATGCATCTGGAGAGAGATTGGTTCATATCCCATATGTTGACAAAACTCGTTTTTTCCCATGAAACTATTTATTGACTTCAAAGTCAACAAGTAACTCTGTGGATTTACTGCTAATTGATTAACCCTTTCAGTGTCCAGCCTGTAAAAATAGGGTGGCTCAGTCAGTAAGTAGCTCACCAGGCTCATAATCTGCAGTTCCCAGGTTCGAGTCCCAGCTGGGTCAGCATTGAAATTTATCTCCACAAAACTCTCCCTGCCCTGCCCTCAGTCAGTAGGTGACACCGATGAGCTTGGAAAGGCCACCATCAGTCGGATGGGATGTTAAGCCGTGGCTCTGTGTGCAGAAGAGAGCCATACTCTGTGCATGTTAAAGAACACACTGGATGGCCTTGACGGGAGGCTACCACTGTCTCCCAACAGCTGTTTTACTGGGTCCCTTCCCCCAACCTTCACTGAGCCAACCTTCACTGAGCCTTCAGAGTCCTTGTGACCTAACCATTTAGCCCATTGTGTGCAAAAAAGTGCCGCTCAGAGGTAAAACAACCACCCAGCGGGCCCTTTTCCCCTAACCTTCTCTGAGCCCTTGGGTCCTTCTGATTTATCATTTTAGCCCATTGTGTGTAAAAAAAGTGCTGCTCATAGATAAAACAACCAACTCCCTCATTAAAATATCATTTTATTCATGTTTTTTCTTTATATATATGGTATTTCTAATTTTAACATTTGAGCTTTTGACTTTGTTTTTATAATTTTAAGTTTTCAAAATTATATTACATTTTATTGGCGAATCAATAGTTTTTTTCCTACTATATAACTTGATCACTGTAGCACATAGTATATGAGCATGGAATTATATTACTAATATTATAATTTTAATATGGTTGGTATCACTGATATAGAATAGATATTAAACTTGTGCATTGACGTAATAAGATCCATTTTTGTATAAACATAGATAGTTGAATGTGTTATGGTTTTGCTAATTTGGGATCGTCAGAGACAATGCAAGTACCTTGAATTTGTAAATTTTTAAAAGCTTTAGCAGTTCTATATTTAATTATTTTCGTTTATCAGGTGCATATAGACATTAACTTTTTGTAGAATTATGTATTTAATAATTTGTATTTGGTTTGAAAATTTAATTGTTTATTTAATAATGTGGGTATTATTGAGATAAAAATTTGCTTAATATTTTGGGTTGCCATTGACCAGGCAACTATATATGGAACATTGATAATAACAATATACAGGCTAACTAATTTAAAACTTGCATTTCAAATTCCTAATTTTTTGAGAGAGTTTCTAATATTATCAGTGTTGTAGCTACAGAAAAGTTCACTGGAATTACATTCACTGAAAAACTTTCAACATTTTGTGGCTTTGTTATGAAACAGTGAATGGATAGTTCAACATCAGCTCCTTTCAAGTTCCTTTCAAATTAATTGAATGCCTGTCAATCATTCGTGTTTAAACTGTTGGTGTTGAGCATTTTTTCAACAGCACAAACCATATCTTAAACGAGCTAAACAAATCAGATGGGACAAGGGGCACTTTAAAGCTATAGGGTGTTTAGCAATGTAGGTTGTGGTGTACTTTCAGACACCTTTTCAAGAAGAATTATTGACTTCTCTATGCCTGTTAAAAAAAGATCAGTTTATTTTCTGTAGCAAGTAGCTGTGTATCAGTATGTGTCAAACTCCAGAATTTTTGATAATTGCTTTATTAAGGATATTTTTTGTGATATTTTACTACTGAATTAAGGTAAGTTCAAAATAAAAATATAGTTACATCATAATGCTTAATTGGCAATCCCTTCAGTCATAAATGGAATGTTTTAGATCATTTCTAATATAAATAAAAATTAAATACCCCTCAAGCTACTGCTTGCCACAGAGGTCTGACTGGAGCCTCTCAGTTTAACACCCCATAGTAGATCTATGAGGAAGGTGAGAACTTAGTAGAAAAACACAAATATCCATGCTTATCCAGGTTCTGATATATGTGTAATTTAATGGAAGTAAGGTTTTGCCAATTTGCTATACCTAGGATAAGTAATAGCATCTACAGGTTAATCTCAGTTACTTCTTGTTATCACCTCTCACTATTTGAGAGACCAGACATGTGTCCAAATCACTATATGTACCAAACTTGCCCTCTTTGTGTTACCAGTAGTTCTCACATTATGAGATTAATGGCAGAAAAGGGCTTGAGCTGCTGAAAAGATTTCTGCATCATTACTATACTTTTACTAATTGTATATATATGTCAAATGAACTTCTGTTCAAATTCCATCATCTTTGCAGAAATGACATTCATATTCTTTGTCTTCATTTACTGAAAATGATACAACATCCTTATGTGACTGAACAATTTGACTATTTTAAAACTTCCATATTTTTAAATGTGCCAGTGATATAGAATTTTTAACTTAATTATATAGTGTTTAAAAATTTCTTCGAGCTTTTCATTGAATTTTAAATTTTTTTTTTATTTCTTTGACTTACAGCCTTTAGCTGATGTTGTCAAACATGTTGAGAAAGGGTACAGAATGGAAGCACCTGAAGGATGTCCTCCTGAGGTTTATGAAATAATGAGGCTTGCATGGGACCTTGATCCAGACAAGAGGCCAACATTTTCAGATGTTCTCAAGCGATTAGAGCATCTTCGGTCATTAGCTATTTGACTCCTAACATTTGTTGCAAGTTTTATAGGTATTAAATAGATAGATAAAAATACATATTTAAATGTCAATTTCAGTTTTGAGGAAAGGTTCTTTTGTTTTGAATATTTTTTTTTTGACTGTTACAAGTGTTTTAACTCTGACATGATTTGTGAAATTTTATGATCTTTTAAATTAATTCAAAATGATAACTTTTATTTTTTATGCTCTTCATTTTATAGTTGTGATATGATGTCTGACAATAGATTCCATAATTGATTCTTATTGCTATATCTACAAAGGAAAATCTGACTGAAATTTTTAATTCCAAACTTATTGATCAAGTCATGTAACATTGTTTGATTTTGCACCAAGCAAATACCTACCAGTGCATTATTTGATATCTAAATCATCTTTGCAAATTGTTTTTATCTGTTTATTTGCTGAAAAGGTGTGTAATTTTTTTTTTTCATTTCTGATATAAATAGTCCAATTTTTTAACAGTCTGTTATAACATTATAATTGTATTTTGTTACTGGTGAAATTTAGTTTATTCAATGCCAGTGCAAAGCATTGTATTCAGACATGTTTCTCTGTATATGAAATGGAAAGATGGTGGAGTGGGGGATACAAGCAGAGATCGGAAGTTCTTATTATTTTTCTCATGCCTGCCACACGTGAAAAATTAAAAGTTAATAATTACTTTCAACTTTTAGTGTCTATATCATGGTGGGGATCATCATCTTTGTTGTTTCTATCAGCAGAATAAAGTTGTTATTTATACTGATTTAAGCATTGTATGAGAAAAGAGGAGCTTTTATTCTTATATTAAGTATACCCTGCTACTGATAACAATTTAAGCTGCTCTAATATTAAACTTCTTTGATATGAAAAAGCATAATTTCTTTATGTTATACAATCTTGCTATTTCTATGTTCCTTAAAGTTGCATATGGAGAGGCATTACAAGCTATAGTGAAAGCTGTTTGCAATGAAGTGCAATTACAGAAGAATTTATGAGGTTGCAGCTATGCAAACATGCAAATTTAGTTGTCAGCATGGTTTGCAAAACCACTATTTCATTCAACTTCATTATCTTCATTCGTAACAAGATTGTGGAACAACATACACTAGAATTTATTGTTTTGTAATAGAAGTTGAAGTTAATTTCTTCTTTTAAAAATAAAAAAAATCCTCAAGCACCTGTTTGCACAGAGATCTGATAGGAGCCTGTTGGTTTATAGCCATAGAAGATCTGTGAGGAAGATGAGACCTAGGAAGAAAAACGAATGAAAAACAAGACACTGACGGGAGCTACCCAGGGTTCTGCCTACTCCTGTAATTTATACTGAAATGGACAACCTTAACAGATTATTGATTTAATTTATAATATTGTAATAGACCATATTGTAAAAATTCAATATGATGAATTGCATTAAAATTAAAAGGAAAATAACATTAAAAAATATCATTTGATAGTTGCACATTGCACTTTTGAACATTGCACTTTAGCTGTACATCATGTTGAAAGATTTTTCCCAATGTTTTTAAAGCAGATAACTTCTATTGTTGGTCCTGGTTTTGCTCTCTATCATAATAAACTTTTCTGAATATTTTCAGGATAAATAATAAAACTAGTATATGTTGCTAACCAACATATTATTAACACATAGGTACACAACTGTCACTGAACAAAATATATAGTTATCAAAAAATATTGAAAAATGTAATGTGAGTCAAATGTAAATCTTTTGAAACTGGTACTTCAATGAACAGAATAGTGTTCCATACTAGAGTAGCAAGTGCCACAATGTTGTCATGCAGCAAAAACATGTCATTCAAAAGTGAAGGAATTCAACTTATCAGAATGGTAAACACTCCCAAATTCATGGCAATCTCCCTTGTCTACCCAT
The DNA here is from genome assembly GCA_038380435.1 of Ryuthela nishihirai. Lineage (NCBI taxonomy): Eukaryota > Metazoa > Arthropoda > Arachnida > Araneae > Heptathelidae > Ryuthela > Ryuthela nishihirai. Next base: position 36,691,236 of record JAWZYU010000011.1, on the reverse strand, counting down.
TGCATATTTACGAGGAAAATTTTTGAGTATTCACCAGTAGTTAATTTTGTGTAGTTATTGAGTGGACATTATTTGTCATATTTTCCTTTTGGATTACATTCTCTTCAGGTTATCTAATCTTTATTCAGTGTGTCTTCAAAATGCAGGGACAGTTTTACAATTGCAGGTTATCTAATCTTTATTCAGTGTGTCTTCAAAATGCAGGGACAGTTTTACAATTGCACATATACTTAAGTGATTGTTGTGGTATTTGGTTCAGTTGGTTGGTATGCCCTGCTCGTAATCTGATGTTCCCAGGTTAGAGTTCCTGCTGAGCTGAGATTTTCTCTGATAACCTGACTTTTCCACAGGCATAAATAGAATGCCAATGGGCTTGGAAAAGTACTGATGATGGGATAACAACAGTTTCTTGGCAGGAAGTTCTATCATTCTCCTATCTAGCTCGTGGGATCCTTGTGACATGGCCATTTAGTTCACTATGGTACATAAAGGTGCTTTTAGAGATAAAACAACCAACACTTAAAAGAAAAAGAAAGTGATGATTTTGATGCAGAAAAGTAAAGTGCTAGGCTGGCTGTGGCATGATCATTTCGCAGCTTCTATTGGCCTTTGCTTTGGATTCAATAAGTCATCAGGTGTATTGAGAAATCTGAGTAGAGTAAAAAGTAATATAGCTTCTAATTCTTGAGAAACATCAAAAGTTGTTAAAATGGAGAACGTATTGAGTATCTGGATAGAAAACCAGCATAAAGTTCTTTTGAATCACTTGGTGTGTAACACATAACATCTCAGCCATTTTGTACTTCAGTATGTATTGAGCTGATATTTGTTATTTAAAGTTTTCTCCCAATGGTTTATTAATGATACTAAGTGACTCAGAAAAAAGTTTTGATCCACCTCCTCAATGAGTCACACTTTCAGCTACTATGCAAACAAAATTTGATATCCTTTATTTTTGTCATGTATCAATCTCAAATTTGGTATTTATTGTTTTGAGTGCAAAGAAGAGTTTATTTAGTTAAAAATACTAAGGTAAGTAATTTTTATGATAATATATACTTATGCAATATTTCAATCGTAACAGAAAAAAACTCGCATACAGAAGTTATCAGTTTTATTTGCTTGACTAAAATTTGCACAGGAAGAGAATGTTACTGTGTATTGTGCTAATTACAGTGCAAATCATTTCATAAATATGAATGATATTGTTTTAAGCTGATTAATTGTTATTGTTGAAATATTATGTAAGCAAATATTATCGTAAAATTATCTGCTTTAGTGTTTTTAATTAAATTTGGGTCTTAAACCAAATTTATTGATAGATTGATGATATATAACTATATTAAATTTCCTGTAAATTTTAAGTGAACAAACTCTTTCAGGAATACTACCATGCTAATTATTGCATGAAAAAGTGTAAGAGTTGGAGGTAAACAACTATTTATCATTGTGTTGAGTATAAATATGTAACTGGGTGCACATTGATTTATATTATTCACAAATTTCCTGTTGAAATTCAGTGGGTACTTGAAGTGAAAAAATAAAGTTTTAAATTCCAGTTCTATCAGATATAGACTCAAATTTTTAACATAACATAAGGTGGCATGGAGGAATCCTGCAAGCAAAATTGCTTTAAAAAAAAGAGAGAACTCTTAAACAATGAACAAACTTGTATGTTCCATTGGAAAAATGCCAAGTCAACTGCCTTTTTATAGAAGTCTTTTAACATATTGATGGAGCCTGACAGAATGACTTATGGCTATTGTATAATTGGAATCACAGGTGTCATTTGGTGGCAATTGAAATGAATTTTCCATTTAGCCTGAATAGAAGAAATTTCTGGTTATCATGACATTTGTAGTTATGCTTAATTATCATCACCATCATCACCACCACCATCAAGCAGCCATGGGCTATGGAGGTCCAACCAGACCGTGCAATTTAGTTCTCCAAGCAAGTCTATCCTGAGCTACATCTACTGCATCTGGCCACTGCACACCAATTCTAACAAGGTCCTGTTTGACATTGTCTGCCCACCGCATCCTAGGTCTCCCCTTCTTTCTGAGGCCTTTAAGCACACTGTTCATAACCCTATTCGCCAGTCTATAATTATTCATACGGGCAACATGGCCAAACCAACGGAGTCTCTCTCTGCACAATATGCTGCTTAAAGGAGGAGGCTCCTTTGCCTAACCTCATCATTAGTTACAAAGTTGAACCACCTAATGCCCAAGATACTGTGTAAGCATCTGGAATCAAAAGCATCTAGTTTCCTGTTATCTTGTTTACAAAGTGTCCAAGTTTCACTACCATAACTAACCCTAGAAAGGACCAAACTATTATACAGTCTAATTTTAGTCTTTAGGTGTATACGCCTATTTCTCCACACTCTCCACAGATTCTTAAAAGTCCCGGCAGCAATCCCTATTCGTCTGTTAATCTCATGCCGCACATCGCCATTATCTGTTACATAGCTCCCAAGATAATTAAACTGTGACACCTGCTCAAGACTGCAACCATTAAGATTAACTGAATCACAGCCTGCCTGACCAATTTTCATCACTTTAGTTTTCTCTCTGTTTACAACCAAACCTACTCTACTACCAGTTTCATCAACAGCTCAAATGAAAGAGTTCATCTCATCAACATCATTTGCCAAAAGGGCTAAATCATCAGCGTAATCTAAATCAGAAATTTTCATATCTCCAGTCCATTTAAGGCCAAAAACTTTCCCTTGAAGTGAATTTCGCATAACATAATCAATAACCAAGCTAAAGAGAAAAGGAGACAAAATGCACCCTTGTCGAACACCAGAAGTAATGCTAAACCAATTGCTACAAGACTTACCAACTCTCTGGGGCGGGGGTGGCTCAGTCGGTAGCGCGCCAGGCTCGTAATCTGTAGTTCCCAGGTTCGTGTCCCAGCTGGGTCAGCATTGAGATTTATCTCCGCAAAATTCCACGCCCTGCCTACGGTCAGTAGGGGACACCGATGGGCTTGGAAAGGTCGCCGTCCGTCGGATGGGACGTTAAGCCGTGGCCCCGTGTGTGGGAGAGCCATACCCTATGCACGTTAAAGAACACGCTGGATGGCCTTGACGGGAGACTACCATCTGTCTCCCAACAGCTGTTCCAGTGGGTCCCCTCCCCCAATCTCCTCTGAGCCTTCGGGGTCCATGTGACCTGGCCATTTAGCCCATGGTGTGCAAAAAAGTGCCGCTCAGAGGTAAAACAACCCAACTTACCAACTCTCACACACGACTCAGCGTTATTATAGAGAGCTTTCATTATGTTAACTAACTTGTCAGGTATACCATATGATCTCACAATCAACCACAAATTATGCCGATCAACAGAGTCGAAAGCCTTTTTGAAATCAACAAAGCTAGCAACCAGAGGTTTCTGAAACTAAACATTTCTCAAGAATCTGCCTATGTGAAAATATCTGATCCACACATCCCCTACCACTTCTGAATCCACATTGCTCATCACACAATTGATTGTCAACCAGATTCTTAATTCTATTAAGCACAATCATGGAAAGAACTTTACCTGGAACAGAGAGTAGGCTAATACCCCTATAGTTATCACAAGAACTGCGATCACCTTTTTTGAAAATAGGGATAACAATAGCTCTGGGAAAATCCTTAGGAACCATGCCTTTATCATAAAAGATATTCAGAATTTCAGTCATCCAAGTGGTAACAGAAACATTCCCAGCTCTAAGCATTTCCGTAGTAATTTCATCTACCCCTGGGGATTTATGTAGTTTAAGTTTAGAAACAGCCAAAATAACTTCAGTTTGTGTTATAGGGCCAACATTAAAGCCACCAATGCATCTATCATCATTGCAAACAATGGGAGTAGAGCTAACTACATTGTTTAGAACATCACTGAAATGCTCAGCCCACCTAGCCATGACAGAATCCTCACCTTCTATAACCTTACCTTGTTTTATCCTTCAATCCCTGTATACCTGTCCATTTTCTACCACATAAAACATTAACTATCTGGTACAGCTCTCTGCTGTTGTGCTGTTTAACTGCTTCCTCGGCTTTGTCAGCCAAACCATCAAGCCAAAGATTCTTATCAGCAGCTAACTGATCTTTTACACGTTTATTAAGTTCTCTGTAATGCTTTCTATTAGGACTAGTAGGGTATTGATTAAGGACATTCCTGCAGTTCTTTCTTTCCGAAATAAGCTCAAGTGCCTTATCACTCAGATAATTCTGGCTCTTCTGCTCCTTTTTTCCTAAAAGAGTACTGTTAGTGTCCAAAAAAGCCTGTTTAAAATGATCCCATTCTTCCTCAACTTCAGTAGTAAGCATACCATGACTGTCATAATGACTAAGTAACCTATCATGGTAAGCTTTGGCTATAACTGGGTCTTTCAGAGCTTCAGTATTGAAAGTAAAATTTTTAACCCTAGCACAACACTTCTTAAGTTTAAGTTGCAAGACACTTTTAACAAGATAATGGTCAGATCCAATTCAGCTGTCCTGGTATTCCTAACAGAACTAGCCCATTTGCTGTTAATTAATATGTAATCAATCATATTCTTATGCAGCCCATCGGGTGAAACCCATGTGTACTTATGTATGTCACGGTGTTTGTAAAAAGTGTTGGTTATTCTGAATCCATTGAGTTTACTTACCTGTAGGAGATGTTGCCCATTGCCATTGCAGCTACCAATACCAAAAGGGCCTATTACTCCTCCCCAAAGGTCAGAGTGAGTACCAACTTTGGCATTGAAGTCACCAAGAACAAGGGTAATATCTCCTTTCTTGACAGAATTCAAAATATCCTGAAGTTGTCCATTAAACCTAGCCTTCTCATCCTCATCGGCATCCTCAGTGAGGGCATAACAGCAGATAACATTCAAGTTTTTAACGCTTGTCTGAAATTTTGCTGTAGGAAACCTTTCATTAATGCACTCATACCCTAGAAGAGCATCGCTAGCGTGTCTGCTGAGAAGCAGACCCACGCCTTGGTGATGCTTTTTCTCGTCCCTCCCTGAAAAGAGAAATTTAAGATTATTTTTAAGAATCTGACCTTTATCTGTCCATCTGGTCTCTTGCAAGCCGAGAATATCTAAATTATAATGGTGGAATTCTTGTGTGAGGACATCAAGAGAAAAATCTCTGTGCAGAGTCCTCACATTCCAACTACCTATGGAGAGAAAATGGTTAATGGGATGTTTAAAGAAACTATGTTTATTGAGGGAGGGAATGCCGGCAATACCAAACAGTCCCCTAATCGCAGACATGGGGCAAAGACCCGTTCCCCCACCACTAAAGGCTGAAGCCATCTACACTGGAAGACTTCCTCCAATGTAGAATTTGACGATGCCAATAGAAGCAAAGAGTTCAGGTGCCTGCGATGACCTCTGCTAAGGATTATCTACCAGCTGACAAACATATCCTGTGAATCTATTCACTTGGGGCTGTCAACCCATAAACAAACAGAAAACACAGCGGAAGATTTTCCCGCCACAGAAGCCCACCAGTGCAGCAAAATCAGGATCCATAATCAAGCTCAGAGCCATATATCTGTCCAGTCCAGTGGGTTTATATGGTCAGCACCAGGACCCTGTGTGGTTGACCACTCCTCAGCAGGGTAGAAAAAAAAGAAAAGTAGCCATAGTTGTCCAGATCAGTAGGCCACACTAATCTGGCAGCCCTCCCCTTCCGTTCACTTCCACAAGAGAGTATCTCTTTTGAAAGGTACTAACGGTCCGCACCACGAGAAGGCTGGGTCGGACGTTAGGTGCTAGGCCTGGCCGGTTCTATACATCATCACAGGGGATTGGTGCATAGCTCTCCTTCCAGTGACTACCTAGCTACCATTTACAGACCTTATGCTTAATAATTCACAAGAACATACATTTGATCAAGTGGGAGTATTTTTAGCAGAACTAATTTTTGCTCATGGACAATTTTATGTTGTAAAAAGTGATCAAAATGAAAATTTTTGTGGCGAATGCAGAAAATTGAAGATTATTAAATTATTGCAGATTATTCATATGAAATGTGATAAAAGTGCTATTAGACAATTACCCAATAATTCGATATTTGATTTTGTAATAGACAGATTCATTTTTGAAAGTTAAGAAGAAAAAAAAGTTATAATGCTAAATTCTACCATGTTTTAAATGTGGGTTTTCGGTTAATGCATTATATTTAACTATATAATAAGACTATAATGAAATTAACTTTTCTTCTGTTGATCTAAAATTACACTTGGTTCGTTATCATTTCCATGTATTCAATTACCTCTTCAGAAGACAGTAATATTTGTAATTACCAAATATAATACAGCCACTAACTGAAAGGTTAACAGCTTATTTTTGTGAGTGATAAAAATAGAGAATTGTAAGACTCAGTTTAATCTTAAAATTTTTTAAGCAGTTAAATAGCTACTCAACAAGAAAATTGATTTTCACTCTGCTTTTTTTTGAAAGAGCGGTGCCTACGTAATGGGAATGACTGCTGATTTCCGCGATTCTCCTTGTTAGCAAGCGTGCACATGAGGGCAGCACTGTTCCACGGTAAGCTAACCTACGCTAATGGTAAGTATATAGTGATCTGGTCGAAGTCATATGGTAAATTCGAGTACAAGTAAAGAGAAAGAAAGAATCAGACAGATGACTAATCAAGTACAATAAACTAGAATCTTTTTCAGAGATAAAAACAGGAATAATGAATATTTAAATACCAGATGAATGCTGTTGAAAATCGAGATTTAAATAGATAAAATTATAATCTTGAATTTATAGTAAGATTCCCATTCACATAACACAGAAATTATCTAATATTTTGTTAGGGCAGTGCAACTCAGTTCCATATATTGTAAAGGTTTCTGCGATTCCAAAATATTTATTCAAAAGTGATCTCAGAAATTTTTTCCAAGTACTCGTGTCCTTGTTACGTTGCCGACATATTGATGCAGCCACCTGTCTTGCAGATCCAGTTTGGAATAGATTCGATAGAAACTGAGTTTTGCTTCTGCCAAACATTACACAATACTGCATCATTGTTCAGACTTCTAGTTAAAAACAGCAGAAAGTAGACAGAATAGTAAATAATCACTTACGAACAAATCCATATCAGAATCCAATTTTGAAGCAAGCGGCAAACAGCGTAATAATCTATACTGCTACAAATCAAGTAACGAGCAAAACAGTGGATCACCAGCGCCAAGCGGATGAAAATGTAACTAGCGCTACTGTTGCTTCACATCTTGAAAACGGCAGTCATTCCCATTATGTAGGCACCAGAAAGAGTAACAGTAAAGTTTAAGATAATCAATAACTTATCATTTCATTTTAGTTAAAATGCATTATATTTAAAATGTCATAGTTTAAATATAAAATGTTTCTAATGATTTTAAAATTATTCTTTTTAGCCCCTCACCAAACAAGGCTGATCCTGAAATATGCCTGATTTTATATTTGGAGTCATTTGACTACATATAGCAATTGTGCCTTCCACATGGAATGTGATGTTTGCTGTAGCTGCCCTTTGGTCAAGGCACTAAGTCAAACCATTACTGTGAACATATTTTTATAAATCATGCAACAGACCTTCCGTAAGCAAACAATGCTTCTAGATGATGACGTGTAATCCACAAGAAAGTGTTTGGGACTTTTGGAAGGATGTACAGTGCTTGCATGTTATATTGTCAATGTTGTATGAAAAAAATTAAATTATGAACATAGGCATCTCATACGTCATGTATGAAGTCACTCCATTAAATCATGCCGATCCATATCATATTTGGCCAGAATATTTTTCTTACTGTTTATCATGTTACAGAATTTGATATGCACTCTGTGTGTTTTATACAATTTGTTATATTGTAATATCACAGACTTCTAATATTCCAACAGTTAAAAAAGTGATGCTGAAATATGTTGTGAAAATATATTTAAACAACTGCTGTAAGAATAGCATTATGAAAGGGAGTTCAGTATTTCTGAAGATCACTTGCAAAATTGAATTGCAAATATATGTTTTGTCCATGTATACAGCTGTTGTTTGAAATTGTGTATATATATATATGCATATAGATTATAAATGCTCATTTGGAGGATCTGTAACAAAAGTAAATGTTCTTAATATAAAGCTAAAAAGTAAAATCATATTGCTATTCCTACAGTAAGTTGATTTCTGGTTTCGTTAATTGCAACCATAATTCTTTTTTTTTTTAAGTTTTATTACTTTCCGTTGATATTTGAAAGGAATGAGAAAAGAAATGGCAGAACATATTTTAGACATATTACATCACACAACATTTTATGTTTGGAAGGTTAATTTTGTTAAAAATGGAAAGTTTAACTACAGTCTAAAATTGTTCAAACAAGTAGTGTCCTAATGTTTTAAGAATTTAAGACTATTATACCATTCAGTTATTTTTTGCTTAATTCAAATTTATAAGATAGTAACTGTTCTGTCATATTACACCTTGGAAGTACTTTGCATATTAATGTGAAATTGTAATTTTGGGTCTAATAATATATATAAAATAGCAATTAAAATGACCATTTCCAAAACTGAATTTTAGCATTTTTTCATCCTTTATGAAGATTTATTAGTTTTTAATATTTCTATTAATCCATTCAGACCCTGTGCACAATGTGCATTCCTTCTAATTTTTTTTTTAAATACAGAAGGAAGTGCTTGTGGTCTTGCAGTGTTTGTAAAAAGTAGACCAGTCCTTTGTCATTGAGGGCAAAGTAGAGGTTAGGAGGAAAATCTTGGAGAACAGTAGGGATTTCAAATCTGAAAGTTATAATCCCTAGTATGAAGCCTAGTGTATTACTAACTAAACCAACTTCCACCCCTTGGTCAAAGGTATACAAGAATAGATTGGAATATGGTGTTATCTGTAGGTATAATAGAAACTACATACAATAACATTGAAGAAAATAATGCCTGACATGCAATAAGAACTGTTTTGCTACATTTCATGGGTGTCACTCATTCAATGTGTTTATCATGATAAAGTGCATATAATTGTTTTTTTTCTTTAATGTTCCTCATTGCTGCTTTCTGATATATCTAAATTTTGCAACATTTGGTACAATTTCCACATTATAATGTATGTACTGAATTTCAGTGAAATGTTCAAAAAAATTGTATATTTATGTTCCTTCCTTTAGTCATAGAGCACATTTAAATGGAAACTTTTTTTTTCTGTAAACAAAAATTCAGATCTGAAAGAGTTAAATTCTGCTTCTTCTATTGCAGTTAAAAGAGTTTTTTTAAATATTTTAGTACCAGTTTTGGGCCAGCTAAACACCACCTGATGAATGGTGGTCTTTCCTACCCATCACTATCCCATTTCTCATTAAGGTAGAGGTAGGGAGGAAAATCCCAACAAAGGACAAACTTGACATGATATTGCAAATGGAATTTTATAAGTTTTTGAATTGTATAAACAATGTGAAACTAATACAGTATTCTATCTCTGTTTGAAAGCAAAGATATGCTATTGTAAAGATTGGTGAATACTATTCCAGATGACACATTTGTGTTCTGAAAGTTAGCATTAAAATATATATGGGATCAGCAGTCAGTATAGCCTAGTGATAGAGAATCTAACATGTCATCAGAAGGTTGAGAGTTGATATCCCTTCCAACTCAAAAGTATTTTTCTTCTAAATTTGATAATGATGTATATGAATGATTATTTATGTTTGAATTGTATACATATTGTGAAATTAACTAATGGACTGTTATTATGCTTAAGGCACACAATATTTCTATCGCTATTTGAAAGGGAAAATTTGTTATTTGTAAGTGGTGGTAATATTGTTCCAGATTTCTGATCTGAAAGTAGTAAGTTCTTACCATTAAAAAGAGGAAATTTTGATCATTGACCAGTAGTTCAACAGTAGAGGACCTGAGATGTGATGATCATAGTTCATATACACCTGACTGAAGACAGTTACCTCTAGTATGAATCCTAGTTATTGGTTAAAAGTACTGCTTCTTTGAGGATATCTTTGTTACATTTGTAGTCAAGTTTATTATCAGTCATAATTTACTATTGTAATTCTCTATCAATGTACTTGACTATTAAGGCAGCCTAGATATGAAATTACACCTTAAGCAGTTGCTTCCCATAGAGATCTGACAGGATCATGTCATTAAAATACCCATGGAGATCTGTGAGAAAAGCAAGACCTCAGCAGAAAAATAACAATAAAAAAAAATCCATGCTTTATCCAAGGCTCAAGCTCAGGTCCCTCTGATCTGTAGCCAAGCATGCTAGCCATTTGGTCGCAAATTAAATCTTTTGTTCTGAATTTAATGTGGTTCATCTAGCAATATTTGGAGCATGATGTTATTTAGATGCAAATAAACGTCTTTTGAGGAAATTAAAAGTGAAAATAAAATGAAAATGAAAAAATTATTTATTAATGTAAATATGTTACAGGTTCTTGTATAAGGAACAATATTTGAAATGTACGTAGTTTTATATTGATTCAAAAATAATTTTTAAATTAGTGTTCCCATAAAGGCACTGGGACTGAAAGGGTTAAAAAGAACATGCTCATTCAGGTGATCAAACTAATCCTTAAATATAGAAGTTTTTGTAATTTAAAGTATGTTGGTTACAACCATTTGTAAAAAGCTAACATATATTCAGTGTATTTTACTTTTTACAATTTTCACTCGGATTACGATTTTAAAATAATGATAAATACACCCTCAATCAGCTGCTTGCCACAGAGGTCTGACAGGAGCCTATCAGTTTATATGCCAGAGTAGAAGACCTGAGATGATGGCAGGACCTCAGCAGAAATATTATTTGTTAGAAACTATTTTAGCTCATGGGAAATAAATTCTCTTAAAATTTCGAAGCATAGCATTATGCCATATGGTTTTATTAGTTAAATGTTTGGTTTCTGTTCTGGACAAATTTGTTAAATTTTCAATATTTCAATTCTTCCAGGGGGCATTCAAAAAGCAAAAAGAATGCAGCTGTTATGGAGAAAGGAACAATCAGTCAGACTTACGTCCTAGGAACTTTTGAAATCATCTTTTCATTGAATGCACCAGATGATCCATCTCTCAAATGTAGGTTGTGACTACCATAGAGTAAAAGGGTAGTAATGGCCTGGGCCCTCAGTCTCAGAGAATCAAATATACTTGTCTAATGTATATGTCATTTATACACTCAGCAGACGCTTTATTAGATACACTTCCTTGTTATGTCAATAGTAACTCAGATGCAGAATTCAGTAACTTCTTAAATAAGCTTTTTGTGAAAACATGCAACTGATGATAGATTTGACTGAGAGCTTTAAATTATCCCATACATTTTCAACAATATTTGCTCGGTGTTTAAAGTTTCAGAAATTGGAATATTTAAGCAACAATGCCAATGTAAATAATTGCTCCAAAAAGTTAATAAGAACAAAAAACAAAAGCAATAACAATTATGTATACTAAACTTTACAAACACGTTTAAGTGTATTTTTAGCAGTTCCTGTAATATGTTAATTTTCAATTTTTTTTTTTTTGTAGAATGAGCTAACTTCCTAAATGTTTCAACTTCTCTAACTCTTAAATACTGAACGAATATTTTTAAAAATGGATATTGAAATAGATTTGATTGAGATCTTTAAATTTCTTTACTCACATTTTTTCCATAAAAGGCTTATTTAAGAAGTTAATGATATCTGTATCTGAATTGCTATTGACATGGAACTGTACCTAATAAAGTGACTAAGGAGTGTACATATAATATATATCTGGTTGATCTTCTTGATTAGTTTTGCATGTTGGAGGCCCTCTACTATCAACCTGCACCTGAGATCTTTAAAAAAAACACATTTTTACATCCCTTCTCAAATGACTCCTTGAACCTCTACTTAGGACACCCAAGAGTACTTTATTGAATTCATTGATTTTATGAAAAACACTGTGCTCAGTTCTTTTTTCTCTTCTGTGAATAAATGGAAGTTGCAGAGATAGATCTGGTGAATAATAAGATGGATAGGCATTGCCTTAATGCCCAGTTATCAATTGTCTCTTGTCTAATTACAGCTCAATGCGACTCAATGAAAAAAACACTCGAACATTAAATTCATAGTTACAGGAAGAATGATTTTGAGCCAGATAAGATGTGATTCGATGACCTCCTGATGATACATCAGGTGCTCTGACCTCTGAGATACTGGCTGCCAATCAAGATTTCCTCTGTTAATATATGAGCCTTCTGCTGAGAGTAAATAATCACATGTGGAAAACAAGGGTCTTCCAGTGCCATGAATTTAGACATTTACTAGTACACATGTACTACACTTTAATTACAAATAAAGATTCAATGTTGATTCTCTAAGTTCAGATGTTGAGGGTTAGTGGAAAAGTGAAAAAATTTGAGTCTGATATCAAAAAAACTTGCACCAAGTTTCTATCAAGTCGACACAGATCCAGGGAGGAAACCCCCATAGCCCCAAAAAAGAATTGGGAAAAATTTGGGACATTTACGAATCTATTGAATGCTTTATGTGTATGTTCATGGGTGAACAAAACTTCGATCAGACAGGTTAAAATATCTGAATCATCAAAAGCGATCATGAGGCATTTGGTTATTTGATTTCCCAAAATGGGATTATCAGAAAAGTAATCTTTTAAGCGAGGGAGTTTTGAAATTCTCATACTTAAAGAATTTCCATATTTCATCAATATTATGGGTAGTGTACATTCTTATTAGATCAGGACTTCCAACCCAAACTTCTTGAAGAGGACCTAAAAAAAATCTATTCTGAAAGAGCAGCAGGGGAAAATTCTCAGCTGAAAAGCAAAACGTACACTTCAAAGGAATTAGAATTAAAGGGCCTGCAGTTGACTTGTTCGCTTTTGTTTAGTGCAAACATCTGAGTCATACCGGAAGAAGTTAAAACCAAAAGGACCTGGGCCAGTGCTACTGCACCCATGCCGCAAATTTGCCAATAAGCTAACTACAGCTGCTGTAAAGCTGACTGAGCAAATGACAGATCTTTACTCTGGGTGGTAAAATAGCTATTGTGGAGCCTGAGTAGGTCAACTATTCAACCATTAACACCACTGAATTTCACCCACAGGACAGCATGAAACTATACATCCTATTCACTGCTAAAATGACCAAACCAGCCTAAGCCGATAAAGCAGACTTGGGGCAAGTTGTTTCCTTGGGATCATGTGAGTCGTACTCACCGACGGCAAGGGTAAGTTCCACTGCTTAGCAAGGACTCCCAGAAGTGTCACCTACAGTTTGAAGAGGTAGATTCCCAGATGGCATTTCTCTGCTTGCTAATGATGCCAAACCCAAATCCCTTGCACTATCCTTTTGGTTAAGGGAGTGGTGATTTCTCTTCTACCACTTCTTTTGATGCCTGCACAGCTATAGAAATTGAATAATCCAACGGTAAATCCTTACATGTGTGGTACAAACAGAAGGAAAGGCCATTTGCAAAACTAGATCAGAGGTCAGGAACCAGTGGCTCTGAGCACTCTACAACATGGTTCTTCAAGGATTTTGGTTCAACATTCAACTCTAAAAAATATTTAAGGATTTTCATTGAAAAAAGCACTAGAACAGGTTGGCAGAAAGTTTGAAAGTACTGATGCAATTCAAATGCTCGAAATACACCCCAAATTTCATTAAGTTGATTGAGAACACTCAAACTCAAAGTCATTGATGAATAGCAGAATATTAATAATTCTTTTCAATAATTTTTTTGTATACACTTGAATATACCTATTTTAAAATTATACATTATGGTTTTATTTTCATTAATTAAATAATCGGAGATTTATTTTCTTCTGGTTATGGCTCTTGACCCAAAAAGATTATAATTTGCAGCTCACAAAATTTGTTTACCTTTTAGTTTGTTGTTTTGGCCCTTGACCCAAAAAAAGGTTCCCGACCCCTGTTATAGATGATATCTTAGCTGCATTGCAACATTATAGTGAATAATATATGAAGTACATGAATATTAGATTTCAGTTGATGGTGAATCTGTTAAGATGACTATTTCTAGTTCTTGTATCTTTCACAATGTCGTCATCCTCAAGCAGCCATGTGCTATGGAGGTCCAACCAGACCACGCAATTTGGTTCTCCAAGAATATATGAACTGAGCTAAATCCTGTTATCTTGTTTACAAAGCGTCCAAGTTTTATCGCCATAACTAAGTGGTAAATCAATTTTCATACACTTTAATTTTTCTCTCTGTTTATAACCAAACTTATTCTACTACCAAGTCTCATCAACAACTTGAATGAAAGAGTTCATCTATTCAAAATCATTTGCCAAAATGGCTAAATCATCAGCATAATCTACATCAGAAATTTTAAGATCTCCAGACCATTTAAGGCCAAAATCTTTGCAGTGAATTTTGCATAACATAATCAATAACCAAATTAAAGAGAAAAGGAGACAAAATGCACCCTTATCGAACACAAGAAGCAATTATAAACCAATTGCTATAAGCCTTACCAACTGTTACACACGACTCAGTGTTGCTATAGAGAGCTTTTATTATGTTAACTAACTTGTATGGTCTACGATCAACAGAGCAGCAGAGTCGAAAGCCTTTTTGAAATCAACAAAGCCAGCAACCAAAGGTTTCTGAAACTCTAAACGTTTCTCAAGAATCTGCCTAAGTGAAAATATCTGATCTACACATCCCCTACCACTTCGGAATCCACATTGCTCATCACGCAATTGCATATCAACCAGATTCTTAATTCTATTACGCACAATCATGCAAAGAACTTTACCAGTAACAGAAAGTAGGCTGATACCCCTACAGTTATCACAAGACTTGCGATCACCTTTTTTAAAAATAGGGATAACAATAGCTCTGGTAAAATCCTTAGGAACCATGCCTTTATCATAAAAGATATTCAAAATTTCAGTCATCCATGTGGTAACCGAAACATTCCCAGCTCTAAGCATTTCAGTAGTAATTTCATCTACCCCTGGGGATTTATGTATTTTATGTTTAGAAATAGCCAAAATGACTTCAGACTGTGTTATAGAGCCAACATTAAAGCAGTAATGCATCTATCATTACAATCGGAGTAGAACTAACCGCATTACTTAGAACATCAGTTAAATGCTCAGCCCACCTAGCCATGGCAGAATCCTCACTTTCTATAACTTTGTTTATCCTTCAATTCTTGTATACCTCACCTTCTATAACCTTGTTTATCCTTCAATTCCTGTATGCCTGTCCGTTTTCTATTACACAAAACATTAACTGTCTTGTACAGCTCTGCTGTTGTGTTGTCTAACTGCTTCCCCGGCTTTGTCAGCCAAAGATTCTTATCAGCAGCTAACTGATCCTTTACACGTTTATTAAGCTCTCTGTATATGAATAACTTTCTATTAGGACTAGTAGGGTATTGATTAAAGATATTCCTGCAGTTCTTTATGAAAGAAGCACAAGTGCCTTCTCACTCAAATAATTTTGCCTCTGCACCTTTTTTCCTAAAAGAGTATTGTTAGTTTCCAAAAAAAAAAACGTGTTTAAAATGATCCCATTCTTCCTCAACTTCAGTAGTAAAGCAAACATGACTGTCATAATGACTAAGTAGCCTATCATGGTAAGCTTTAGCTATAACTGTGTCTTTCAGAGTTGCAAAATTAAAGGTAATTTTTTTTACGTGAGCATAACACTTAAGTTTAAGTTGTATTACACTTTTAACAAGGTAATGATCAGATCCAATTTCAGCTCCCCTATATGGCCTGGTATTTCTACAGAACTAGCCCATTGTTAATCGTATTCTTATGCAACCCATCTGGTAAAACCCATGTGTACTTATGTATGTCGCGGAATTTATAATAGGTGTTAGTTATTCTCAAACTAATTAAGTTTACTTACCTGTAGGAGACGTTGCCCATTGCAGCTACCAATACCGAAAGGGGCTATCATCCCTCCCCAAAGGTCAGAGTCAGTACCGACTTTGGCATTTTAGTCACCTAAACAAGGGTAATATCTCCTTGACAGAATTCAAAATATCCTGAAGTTGACCGTAAAACCTATCTTCATCGACATCATCAGTGGGAGCATAACAGTAGATAACACTCAAGTCTTAATGCTTGCCTGAAATTTTGCTCTATCTGACAGGAGATAGTAAATATGACTGTTTCTTCTATTGAAAAGAAAATCGGATGCGAGATTGATAAATAGATATAGATTTGAGATAAATATGTATAAATAAAACTTTCAGTGCACGTTGTGTAACACGGATTTTTTTCGGAACCAATTCCATTTTTTCCGCAAGTTCTGGATTTGTACAGTGATATCCCAGAACCTGTCTACAGTGTATGGAATTATCTACTATGTAAATCGAGGATGGGTATAATCGTATTAAATTGCTTTTGTGTCCAATAGAAAAATAGGCCTTTTTTTCCCGCCAAAATGGTTAGTACAGTTGCGAAATCAATTTTTTGGCTAGAGGACCTCTAATTCGAAAAGGAGCTCTACCTCCTATATTACTCCTACATCTAAAGACATTCGATCCGCCCGTGAAACGACATCAGATCGGGCTCAACAAGCTGGGTCATTGTCTTATTGAGAATCTAACTGGTGTTTTTATGTTCCAGACACAAATTTTTTTTAATAGGCCTTTAGCACATTAGAATATAGTCCCTTATGAGTATGATGTTTTGGAGTGGTGTGAGCATTGGCAATGCCATTTTCGTATAATAATCATCTCTGGATTTTAATGGAGCCATATCATCATAAATGTTATTTGAATCATTTGAATCATTTTGTGCATTCCCGAAGCCACCCTAACCAGTTGAAAGCAAAACTAATGGCATGCTGGTGGTTTTACATCCATTCTGGATGTGCAATTTAGACCACTACTCAGCTTCTGTATTTCAACTGAGGAACCGTATGGTCATACCAACATGTCTGATTACGTATAAGGGTGCAAGTGTATCAGTCTGCGTATGGGCATGCAGTAGAGTTTAACTATTGATTTTAATGTAGCAAGAGAAGTCTCATTACTTTTTGAATGCCCCTCACATGTGTTGATTACACAGTTCTGTGAATGTCAGCTTTGTAAACGGTTTTATTTTAAAAGGTGGTTTTCTATAGTGTAGGTATGTTAATTTCAAACACAATTTTGATTTTATTTAGTGAAAGTGATGCCTTTTATTCTCAAATCTATATAACAATAAATATATTTTGTGAAAAATCTACTTGATGGCGAAAATTGTATAAAATCTTTGTAATATACAGGCTGAAATTACTGTAGATGGATAAAAATTTAAGACAAAAGGTCTGTGCAATTATTGTTAACAGCATCCCAGTTTAAGAAAAAAAAATACGACTTAAATGCTGCCATTTCTTTTCTCATTTTATGGTGCTTATACCATGGTTCCACGTATGCCATTTGTTTTTCATCTCATACATGCTTATTAAGCAGAAGAAAGTTGTTGATTTGTTGGGTATTTTATAATGCTTCATATACCATGAAGTTCTTAGCCCACCTGACGAATGAAGCAATTTTAATGTACATTATCTTTATTGTAGATATATATATGTATTCGGACATGCTGGCAACCACAGCTACTTAGCGACTCTGCTCATAGTCATGTTTATTACAGATTTCCTCTGGAGAGCTGTGTTGTTACGATAGTTTATTTTTTATTTATAATTTAACTGTTGTCCAGACATGCCTGTGTTGAGCCACTTCATTTGCCCAGCCATCTGTCAATTGCTGAAGTCTGTTCAAGGAATAACAGGATGTTGAATTGTAATTTGCATGCAATAAAATCTTTGCTAAAAAGTTTGACTAGGTGCAACAATTCATTAATATTATGAAATATTACTTATAAATGTCGCACATTTTCTTTGACTTCTAGTATTTTTATACATATATCCTGTATTAAGGATGCTAAATATGGCTAATTTTAATCTTCAATATGTTGTTTACATACATTACACTGGTGTCCAGAAGTTAAAACCCCGTAGTTTTATCAATTTCTTTTATGACTTTTTTTCAATCACTTTTATGGGAAAGAGTGACCGAAGATGAATATCTTAATCAAATCTATCCAATCATGAAATAATAAGCTGAAAAAAAAAAAATTGTTTTTGCCGTTAGTTGGATTTGAACCCACGTCTCCTGGAAACAAGCCAATTATGCTAACCATTACACCATCAGGAGATGTGGGTTCGAATCCCACTCACGACAAAACTAATTTTTTCAGCTTATTTTTCATGAGTTCCATGTCTACAGGATGCATACTGTGATTCTTTACCACTGAAATATCCAATCGTGATTTACAACAATACTTGTTTTATATTCAAAGAGAGCAACTGTAAATTTAACAGCCGCCAGTGGTGTACCTAGAAAGCTCAGGGGGGGGGGGGTGACTTGTTTAATTCCAATTGGAAGAGGAGGGTGGGGGGGTGCATGCTTCTAATCTGGGACTGATTTAGAGAATGTTTAAGCTTTGTCGGTGGCATACCTTGGGAGTAGATTTAAAAAAGGGGATAGGTATCTTTCGGTATGTCACTAAAAGTACTGCTTGTTATTGAATTTTCTCGAAAGTTAATGAACATTTTAACTTTTCATTTTTATTAAAAGAATTTTGTAAATTCAGTATGCTGCTGAGTTTTTCACATTCTATAACCATTTGAATTGATGAATTCCCATTTGAATGATGAATTTCCGAGACCGCAAAGCTTGTTGGGTGCTCAAGGTCAGCCATAGTTATTACCTTCAAAAAGTCCGAGGAGGGAAAAACGATGAACCGCTGGCAAGGTGTGGGCTGACCATGGCTCATCGATGCTGGAGGTGAGCGAAGGCTGTCCCATATGGTACGAGCCAACAGAAGGGGTACTATGGCAAACTCCCATAATTTGAATGCTGGTGATGGGAGTAATGTGTCACAACACAGAGTACGTTGAACTCTGCTGTAAGTGGGGCTGTGTAGCCACAGGCCACTCCGAGTGCCCATCTAACCTTGGTTTGCAGTCGAAAATGCCTACAATGGGCACACGAGCATCAGAAATAGCCCTTGAATGATTGGAAAAGGTCGTCTGGTCCGATATATCTCATTGTTGCACCATGTGGACAGCTGGGTAGGTGTGTGTCGTTTACCTGGGGAAGTGTTGTCACTAGGATGCACTGTGGGACGGAAGCAAGCCAGTGGAGGAAATGTAATGCTTGGGCAATGTTCTGCTGGGAAACCCTGGGTCCAATCATTCATGTGCAGGAAACTATGATGTCTAGCACCTACCTAAACATTGCAAACCAGGTACATCCTGTCATGGCAACTGCATATCCCTTTAGTAGTACCTTATTTCATCAAGATAATGTGCCATGCCACACTGCCGGATTGTTCGAGAATGGTTCACAGAACATGAGGAAAACTTCCAGGTATTGTCCTGGCCTCCAAATTCCCCAGACATCAATCACGTCGGCTCAACCACGTAACTTACGAGAGTTAAAGGATCTGCTGGTAGCGTGTTGGTACCAGACACCTTTAGAAATCTTGTAGCGTCCATGCCTCGCCCAATAAGTTGTTTTGGGGCCACGTGGAGGACCAACATCATAGGCAGGTGGTCATAATGCTTTGGCTCTTTGGTGTATCTGTTACTGGGAACGCAGGTTTTTTGATGTAAGTAGATGAATATGAAATAGTGGTATAGCCAAATCTGAATGTTTTGGTAACTGCGTGCTAGGCATAATGTTTGGAAGAACAAAATTTTAAGATTATACGATTACGTGATTTAAAAATGCGAAATGACCATGTTTTGTAGGTAATGCACAAAGGAAAAATGAGAATCACAAGTACTTAAAAAACTAGGTGTACTATTGGAAGTAAGCATTTGCAGTCAGTTTTTAAAGCTGATAATATTTCATATGTACTAAAGATAATGATTGGTCGTGGATGGTGAGCAATTTATTCATGAGTGCATAAAGGAGTGCATAAAAAAATGTGGATTTTGTATGGTGCAGACACCTTTTTGGACCCAACTAGAACGTGATATAATGAATAAAATATAATTTTGTTTATTTTTTTCTTTTTAAACGTTTTTGGTAATGCTTCTTAGATGTTGAATTTCCGTCAGTAAATCACAGGAGTAATCTTCACTTGAGAATTCTGAGGTCTCTTTATGGTGGTGCGACGTCCTAGTCTCTTATAGGTAATAAAAGCCAATCGCAGCCCTAATTCCGAGTACTCGTACACTGTTATGAGAGAAATGCCCAGCCAAATGCCCACGTAGCCTCCTACATAGCCAAATGCTTCCACAGCCTACAGGGAAAAAGTAATGAAATAGATTACTGTACTACGGTAAAATTGAAAAAATATATATTTTGAACGACATTAACATGTGCAATTAATGTAAAAACCTGTTTATATTCTTGCTAAATAGAATGGGGGCCTATTTTTTCCTCATATCTGTTCTACACCCATAATTTTATATGCATCTTTTCCTATCCAATTTCCTCCGTAGAAAAAGTGGCACAAGATACGAAATAGAATTTTTTTTTAAATTTCTATAATATAAAAATCGCGGTGAAGTGTGTATGCCAAATTTGGAAACAACGACACTGCGCAGTTCCATGGATAATTTTCGAAAGTCCTGAATTGCTCTATTAATCTCTAATGAATGACTCAAAACTTAATCGTGCTTCAATTGCTTCCAAAATTGTTACATGCTTCGCTGTTGTGTGACGTCATGATGCAGGTACGTCATGATGCAAGTACCCTAATTACGATAGAAGAGTACAGCAGGTCGGGAAAAAATGCGATACTGAAAAAAGGATATATTAAGCCGAACAGTTTCAGGATGCATAATTGGGGGGGGGGGATGAACTTTATGACGAGCATTTGACCTAGGGCTTGAAGGTTTATTGATTAATGTACTCCTGGTGCTAATTAAAATCTGTATGCGATTAATATTTTTCTCATTTTCAAGATCATCGCTTACTGTTCACAATATTTCTGCTATTGTTCAGTTTACTCATAGCAAATCGAACCTACTGAACAGAAGACTAGCTTTACTGTAACCCGCCTTGCAATCGGGTGGGGTTCATTTTTGATTTTTTTTAGGGTACTGATGGTTTGGTGAGGTGAGTAGTTAAAACACTTCTCACGAAATATTCTAGAGGTGAACCAAACTGAAAATAGATTGACCAATTAGGATGCGCTTTCGTGCTCTAATATACTCTGACATTGAAATTGCATTATCCAGAAGATGTAGACGGATTTGTTTGCAAATCATTAAGTGAGTACAGATAGTGATATATGCAAATGATTACTTTCTATGAAAAACGTGTATCTGTGGGAAGTCACAGGACAAAAGCTGAGTGGCTAAACCAAATGCTTTAAGTTGTGTAGTCTGTAGCAAGCTACGAAAGAGTATTGATATTAATGTCACTGCATGGAAAATAAACTTTAAACGTTTGCTAAATTTGTTCCTCACAAAAAGGAAGAAACAACTTACCTGATATTGTGGTGTATACATATAATCAGTTATAGCTATGTTGTCCATTCGTAGACGTAAAAAGCTGGAACTTGGTCTATTGGTAAAAGAAATTAAGTGTTAAATTAAGGAGAATCGTGAGAGAAATAATACATCTAAATCAAAATTATAATTTTGGCGTAACCACCAAAGAACGCAATACATAGCAAATCAGTTTGCTACCTACGTTTATTAATAACCATCAGATTTACCCTGTGTTACTATGGTCTTTAACTACATGCGTTTATTTTCTTCCGGAAAGCTAGGAATTACGTGGAAACATTTAGAGATAATCGTGGAATTCCTGTTTTAGAAACAATACTAATCAATTCCTGTCATTTCATCCCTGTTACCACAAGGATAGCCTTATGAGTATGCAGTGCCGATGTGAAACTTTCATGCGCACTAGGGGAGACTGCATTTCCTATAGAGTAATTTTTCAGCTAATTTGGGGCTTTTCTTCATTCTAGATTCATTTTTAGAATTTTGCCAAATTTCTTACCTCTTTTTCGTGATTTTCTAACCACATAGTTTATGGATATGATTATTTTTGTAGACTATAAAAATTTGCGATATCTCTAAAGATAGAATTTAATGCAATTTTTGTGTTTGTTTTAATTTTCAATGAGAGTATAAATTCCCCTCGATCATTTTCCTTTGGGAAGGATTGTCTCTCATTCTTCACTGGTGCTTCGCCATTGCAGAAAAGACCTGACGAATTTAACTGCTGGATTTTGATATTCAAGTGTTGATTTGTATTTCTTAAAATACAGTTAATGCTACTTTCTAACACTCAAGATATGGTCAGTGCGTATGGTTTTAACATTGAAAGGGGTTTCATAATTTGGAGTAGAAATAATCCGATTGTGATTCTCATCAAGAACATACACTATATTGCGAAAAGTGTCCGGACACTTTCATGTTAAGTGATAAGCTTTTTACGGAAAAAAGTCACTAGACATAAATTGAAGTACTTGGTCAGAGCTCTCTAAATCTCTATTTTCTATAATATTAATTTAATATTTAAAGTGTTATGGAAGCTGAAACATACTAAAAACCATGGAGGTAGGAAGATAAGAGGAGGAGCCCCAAGCACTTGAAAATGATGCTTCGGCGACTGCGCGGCAGCCATATTGTTCAGTTCAAAAATCATAAGGCTATAAAGCATAAAATAAGGCATAATCATAAGGCATAAAATGTTGCGCTATAAAAATTTAATTTTTTTCGACATTTGTATTATGGCAGCCTGTTCAGCTTACGGCTGCACGAATCGCCCTTCAAAAAAGATATCAGGAATTACCTTTGATCGGTAAGTTTGTCATTTTTATAAAAGTTTAAATAATTATGTAATGATATAAGCAACTTCGTGTTGAAATTACGCCGCTATGAAATCCGTTTTATTTCGTGTTACAAACCTCGATTCTTCACCAGATTTTTTTTATTTTCTTCGGATTGTACTCAGTGATAAATGTGAAGATGTACTTCTTATATTGATTGATTGATTTTACGTTACACTTATTTGAGAATTCCTTCTGCAGGCTTTCTCAGTTAAAAAATTTTGTTGGCTGTAATTGAATATTAGTGTGTATTTATTCTATTTAATGGATGATGAATTTACATACTTTTAAATAGAGGTGATTAAAATATCAAGGAGTTTCTTTTTTGTTTTTTATTTTATTTTAGGTGGAAGTATTAGATATTATTTTGTTTAAATGTTTCAGTGTTTAAATTCCTCTTTCTTCATGATTTAATAAGTTCAGTGTAAGAAGGGAAAAGTAAATTACAATAAAGTATTTTCATAAGGGGAGAAATATAATCTTTCTTTTTTTAAATTTGGATAGCATTTAAGGGTTTTGTTTAAATGCCCCCTTTTTTTCTTGGATTGGAGGCTTATATTTTTGAATTTCTTTTTAGATTAATTTAATGTATCTGGTGTAAATTGTCATAGGTGAGTGACAGCGATCATTAGTTAGGGTGAAAATTTTTCAAATTGTTTAAATAATTTTAGTTAAAAGAGGAGAGGAGAGTGTAATGCTTTTCTTCTTTTCGTTAATTCTTCTGATAGGGTTCTAATTGTCCCTTTTAAGGTGAATACTGAATTTATTTAATTTTGTATGGATTTTAAATAGAGCGAGTGTATTGCCTGTAGTTATTTTATTTTTACTTTGGTTGAGAGGTAGGTTAGGCGTACATGAAGATAGGTATGAGAGACTGAGGAGTCAGGCACTGAGATGTCGGGTTCAAGCCACTGTCAGGAACGTTGCCTTTTTTTTAAAATGGGTATTATATTCCCTTCACCCTGTGGATATATTTTTTTAATTTTTTATTATTTTTGCTTAGTATAATTTTTAGTTGCTTTTTTTTTCATATAGTTTTTTTCAGATATTATTTTGAAATTTTCCTTTGTATCTGAGGAAGGATGCATTTCAATCCTTATTTTTTGAGAGATTGTAATAATTGTGTATTTTGTATTGATTGTTAACTCTGGTTGAGGGAGGAGAATGAGCATGAGATGGGGGAGAGATGGGAAGCTGAGGGTACAAACATAGAGCTGGTAGGTTCGAGCCACCATCTGGGGCGTTTTTTTTGCATAAATATATATATTTTTTTAGTTCTTTTTTTTTACTTCTTATACTATTGGCTTTATTTAGTTTTGTTAAGAAAATTTTTTTTATTTTTGTGGAATGAGAATTTTTTTAACGTAAAACAGCTATTTTCTTAATTTTACAAATGTAATTTTTTGCGGTTTAAATGCTGCTATTGCATATAACTTTTATGTTTTATCCATGAAATGTTTTCTACTGTTATCAGTGCAGTATAAATAAACTTTTAAAATCTTGCAATTGTTTGTTATTGTCGTATTCAACGAAATACATAAATAGTTCTGCTATATAGTAATTCTGTATGAAAATATTCATTGCATTAAAAAAAAAGCAATATAAATTCCAAATAGCTTAAATGGGCTTTCTCTTAGTCGTAAAAAAATAATCTTCCCGTATATAACGCACAGTAAAACTGAGTATAGCACGTGAAAAGTAGGCTTGATTGCAGCGGCAGACGGTTTGTTTCGAATGCAACAATATGGCTACCGCCCTGCTGCCTAAGCATCATTTTCCTTGGACAGGGAAAGCGGGTTAGGGCCTCTCCTTATCTTCCTACCTCCATGCTAAAAACTAACAAAAGTGTTATGGAACTTCTGCTAGTTTTGAAAACTTACTTCAAAAAGTTAAATCCCAACTGTTATAACCAGTTGTTCGCAATGTAAATGCGATATTTGAATTTTGTGTAAGGTTTTTTGAATTTTTCATCAATTTGGGGGAGAAATGTTTTGGTAGTGTGTGTGATAACATCTGTTGTTAAATATTATAGCTTCCATAACTCTTTAAATATTAGATTGATATTATACAAAATAGAGATTTAGAGAGCTCTGACCGAGATCTTCAATTTATGTCTAGTGACATTTTTCGTAAAAAGCTTATTTTCAAAGTTAGGTAGATTTGAATGTGGCTTTCGTTCACTTAACATGAAAGTGTCCGGACACTTTTTGCAATATAGTGTATCTACAATCAGCATGCCTTGTTCAACAATTACTCTGTTTAACGAACAAAATCACTAGCACAAGGCACAAAAAAGTGACCACAAAAGAGAAAATATTGCTGAATTACCTCAAATCTTCTATTCATCCATAGACTCAATAAAAAACGAACCTGATAGTTGTGATGAATTTCGGATCGGAATGAAGGAAAAACAGTTGCATTTAAATGTTGATTTGTCTTCCCTAAACTTTGAGAAACCGAAGAGAAGCATTTTCGTAAATAAGTATTTGCGAATTCTCTTAATATTTAGAGTTTTAGTGTTCATTATGAAATGAATATATTCATTTTTTTTTGGCTGCTGGTAAGACCATATCTTCTAAGTAACTTCAGAAGTTATTTTTCGGGAATAATCTTAAGCATTGATGTAATTCATTAAAATCGTGCATTGAACTTTGAAATTGTACTCACCTTACTCTGTAATTGCTCGTCTCTTGCCCCTGTGAACAAAAAAAGAGGAAGTTTTTAATAGAAAAGACAGCTCTAACAGAACCTCACAAGTGCACCCTCCAATATATAAAAATATCAAAAAACAATGTAATTGAAACAAAATACATTTTACAGTAATTTTTTGTACTATTTTAAAATTGCATCAGATGTGAACTTCTCTAATTTAAAAGCGGATCTAATTTTTTTTTCGTTCATTAGTCATATTTTTGACGAAATTAAAAAAAGGAAACATTCGATTTGGTCTCCAATGGCAGGAGAGTACGTTCCTGCCATTGGTATCAATTGCAAATGCGTCACACCACTGTTTTTTTATTTTTTACGGCAGTTGTTGTAAGCATTCGTAGTTGAAAGTGCAGTAGTGGCGTCTCAAGGGTGTGGAGAAGGAGAAATTTTTCCCTAAGGTAAAAAACTTTTCAAACCCCTCCCCACACATTACCCCGTTCGAAAAATCTCGGCTACGCTGCTATTTGAAAAGGATTTATTTAAAATCTAAAATTGATTCTGAATATATGCTGTGTCGATGAAATAGAGATGAGTTTGGGCTCGGCTTTGTTGGGCTGACTGCTCTCGGATTAAGAATTAATTAAAAATATAAAATATTTTGATTAGAGTATCAACCTTTTAATCAGTTTTTTGCAATTTAAAATAAATACCATGCGTTTTTTTATCTATTTTTTTTACATATTCTCTATCTTTAACGAATGAATGGCTTTATTGCGTTTATTTGCGTTACCCAAAAAATTTCAGTTTCTACTACTCTTTCTAATGTTTTTCATTCCATTTTCGTTCCAAATAGGGGCGGGGATGGCTCAGTCGGTAGTGCGCCAGGCTCGTAATCTGCAGTTCCCAGGTTCGAGTCCTAGCTGGGTCATTTATCTCTGCAAAATTCCCCGCCCTGCCCATGGTCAGTAAGGGAGACCGGTGGGCTTAGAAATGCCGCCGTCCGTCGGATGGGATGTTATAAGCCGTGGCCTCGTGTGCTGTAGAGCCATACCCTGTGAACGTTAAAGAACAGCTGGATGGCCTTGACGAGAGGCTACCCTCTGCCTCCTAACAGCTGTTCCAGTGAGTCCTCTCCCCCAACCCTCTCTGAGCCTTCGGGGTCTTTGTGACCTGGCCATTTAGCCCATGGTGTGCAAAAAAAGTGCCGCTCAGAGGTAAAACAACCCAACTCGTTCCAAATAGCATTAACATTTTAATTTTGTCACAGAATGATTATAATTAATAATATAAGAATAAGATAAACGATTAGTGACAATATTTCCCAAGTCGGGCTTCGCAGCGGTTCGGCCTCGAAAAATCGAGCTCGATCTCATCTCTACTGTGAAGTAAATGCACAGAATTACTTACACTTTTGGTGATTTTTCTTTCACGAACTTGAAGTCTGTATTGCTCAATACTGAAAAGGAAAAAGTGTGATTTTAGAGTTAAATTATTTGTTAATAAGTTCTCTTTGAAGTTCAGATAGTTACAGATAATTGTATTAGAAATAGCATTTAGAATTTATGTAAATTTATAGGGCAAGTCTACTTAATTGCGTTTCAAGAGTGTCAGATTATTTCCATTTCTTTAGTGTTGAGTCTTTTTTTTCGTGCCAGAGGCAGTTTTGTCATCCTAATTTATTAAGAAAAACTTTCAACTGTAATATATAGTTTACTGCCACTTTATAAATATACAATGATAATAAACACTTTTTGGAAAATTAGTTTTTTTAAACATCTGCAAAAGAAGGAGAAACCAAAATGGATCCATATTAAATACAGAGATTACCTGTAGAAATAGACTTTAAGAATTGTTAAAAACATCTGAAAAAAATTATTGCTGACGCGGCGGGAATCGAACCCGCAACTCTCTAGATAGCCGCCAGAGCGGGTTTTAGCGTCTAATGCGTGTTTTAATGGTTAGAGTGCTCTGGCATGTTATCTAGAGAGTTGTGGGTTCGATTCTCGCCGCGTCAGCGATAATGTTTTTAACAATTGATGAAGTCTGTTTCTATAGGTAATATGTGTATTTAGTATGTATGGATTTTTAATAATAAACGCTTAAGCCTGATGAACCTCCTCATTAACATCTAAATCATTAGCATTCGAAAGTTGCCTTTCCTGAAGTATAGATGGCACAAAGTCCGCCACATCTCAGTGAAAGATTTTTAGGTCTTATTCTGGAAGGTTTCATTGTCTGAGGCATGGTTTAATGGTTAGTAGCACTCTGGCATGTATTACGAGTTCTAGTTGCGGGTTCGATTCCCGCCATATCAGCGGTAATTTGTTTCAGATAATTTTAACCAAAGTGATTTTAGTTTTCTTTTTCGCAATAAATAATTAGCTCTTGTCACTTGTCTCTCCATCTATAAACATTAATTTTTTTGCTTTTAGAGATAAGTGAAAATTATTTCTGGATGCAATAGATAATAATAAAATTTTACAATTCATATTTTCGGAATTTTCCAATACTTTAAACTTCCACCGCTACAAGACCTTTTAAATTAGAAAATGATCATTCTTTATTCACCAGAAACCATTGGACACGATATAGATATACACCCATATTTATAGATATATACTATATTTGATAATGCGCCCATATTTGTTTCATCATTAATATAATTTGTATTCTTAATTTTTTTTATTATTATCCCACATTGATTTTTTCCCCCCATGTGGTTCTTTTGACAAATTGTTCGGAAATCAATAATATTTTTAACAGCCGTTTTCACCGAACGGTGTGAATCGGCTGGATGATATCACTGGTCTTTTAGGTGAAAACCAAAAAGTTCCATATTTTTCGTTCGTTGGTTTGTTTTTATCTCGTTTAAATAAAGAAAATGAAAATGAGGATGTTTTCATTTTGTTTTCACTTTTTATGGAAAGGTGTGACCTATGATAAATCAAAGATGTCAATAAAATCTATTTAATTCTCGATTTTCAACAACATCTGCTTACTATTTAAATACTCTAAAATTCTTAAGAACTCTGGGTCCAAGAGTTGCTTAATCCGCCCATGACTTCACAGAAGTTCTCTTTCTTGGAGTTCGAGACTTGGATTGGATTGCATATACAGTTCCTATTTTATTGGTTGGGTTGCTCTGAGCAACACTTTTTTTTGTACACAATGCGCTAAATAGCAAGTCACAAGGACCCCGAGGGCTCAGAGCAGATTGAGTTATTGGGTTGTTTACCTCTGAGCGGCACTTTTTTGCACACCATGGGCTAAATGGCCAGGTCACAAGGACCCCGAAAGCTCAGAGAAGGTTGGGGACCCACTGGGAGACAGATGGTAGCCTCCCGTCAAGGCCATCCAGCATGTTCTTTAACGTGCACAGGGTATGGCTCTCTCCCGCACACGGGGTCACGGCGGCATTTCCAAGCCCATCGGTGTCCCCTACTGACCGTGGGCAGGGTGGGGAGTTTTGCGGAGATAAGTCTCAACGCTGACCCAGCTGGGACTCGAACCTGGGAACTGCAGATTACGAGACTGGCAAGAAAAAGATTGGGGGAAGGGGACCCATTAGGCAGCTATTAGGAGAGAGAAGATGTAGCCTCCCATCAATGCCATCTAGCATGTCGGTGTGCCGATCCCATCAATCTCATCGTGTCGTGACGGTCCAAGCCCATCGGTGTCACTTACTGACCAAAGACAGGGTGAGGATTTAGCGGAGATAAATCTCAACTTTGGCACAGATGGGACTCGAACCTGGGAACTACAACTGCAGATTACGAGCCTGGCATGCTACCGACTGATCCAATCCACGCCCCTCAAAAAAATTTTTTTTTCCATTTTAATAAATATAAATGATATGCTTCTGAAAACAAAATGAAATGTAAAAAAAAATACCACATTTCGTTGAAAAAAAAAGATATCGTTTTTTGGCATATCTGTATTAGTCATCATAAATTAATTTTTGGATACATTTTTATAGAGGGCCTTTCTTGTCCCCCGCCGACGCCATGATAATAAATCGATTCTTTAACATTCTGCGCTTACTTACGTGCAGGGGTTCTGGCATTTTTCGTAGCAGAAATAAAGATCTTCATCTGTCAAGCAGCGGAACTCTGAGGAAAGACAAAACAAGAGACGAATGACACACAGCAATAAATAAGCAGTTAGATTCATAAACATTGTTAAAGCATGACCAGTGAGAAGAGAGCTTCAATGGCCACTGGCTTATAGACTAACTGGGAACTATTCACATGCTTTGAATTATTGTTGAATTTATTGCATTAAAGTAATCAGACTATACTCTTTTTACCATACTCGCGTAAGGTTAGAATAATGATTTTTTCTCCTTTAGTTCGAATATCTTAAAAGCACTATTGATGAATCTAATATTTTCATATTAATTACTCGTTGAAACATGCTTAATCCGTAATTTTTCCCATTAGTCTTTTCACATTTCTTTTCAAGCGTTACCATTTTTTGCCTCTCGGTGTTTTGATTTGAGCAACAGTTTTTCTTCCCCACGTGTTCATCTCGGTAGCAGATCGTAATGAGTCAAACTAACCGATGTACCTGGCTTAATAGGATCATATTTTTATTAATCGAATAGACACTGCCCGTTTGATGGTTTTATACTGAATAATCATTGTTACAACCCTAAAATTGTAATACAGTGTGACCTCGATCTATCGTCCCCATAGACATTGTTTTACTGGATTCGTAGTATTTCGTAAAGTAAACAATGTTAGTTTCCGGCATTCAGTATTAAATTCAACATTAAAGTGCAATTAAAAGGCGCATTCGGCAAATCCAAATATAACAGTATTTATATAAAAAAAAGCCATTAAACACTGGTTTTACACCACCAGTATTGGTTTAAAATTCACGTTCCTACTTATAATGGAATCCGAGTTTGAGTACTTGAAACGTGATTTTCAAGTGGCACAAACGCTTCACAGACGGGCGCGATTGCGGGGAGGAGACACAAGATCTGGGCTACCAAGCACTGCGCTCCAAAAACTTGAGTCATCCATAGTAAATAAACAGATTAGCTGTAGAAATATTCAATTATTTATCGCCGACATCGGCGATAATTTTTTTTCAGAAATATTAACTAATGTTGAAGTCTATTTCTACAGGTAATCTGTGTATTTACTACGGATGGATTTTTAATAATAAACTCTTGAGCGTGATTGACCTTCTCATTAACATCTAAATCAATAGCAACAATTGGAAAAGTTGCCTCTCCTGGAGTGGATAGATGGCGCCAGATTCGCCACATCTAAGTGAAAGATTTATAAGGTCTTATTCTGAAAGATTTTCTCGTTCGATGCGTGGTGTAATGGTAGCGCGCTCTGGCTTGAGTCACTTCTGCAGCTCTTTACGCCGCAGACAGAGAGGGCTTTGGCATTGTTTTTACAGTAGTGCAGTATCACATACCCCTGCTTAGTTACTAGATTAGCCACGATTTGCAAAAAAAACAACACATACAGTGGCGGATTATGGTATCTGAAGGCTCCAGGTGCAAACGTTTTGAGAGGCCCTAGGCGCGAAGGATTCAAGAGATCCCCCTACTGATCGGGAATGTGTGTATAGGATAATTTTTTGCAACCTACAAAATGGGGAAAAATGCATGAAAGAGGTTAAATTAAAATGAATTGCAAAAATGCATAAATAGGAAATTTAATATGTGCTATATAAACTTGCACATACCAAAAAATTAGTAAAAATATAATTATAAACGAAAATAAATATCTCTTCGTTTGGTGTTTTTGGCAAAAAAATCACATCCTATTTGGTATTAACTTAAGTAAAAATATGAAATGTGTATTTAAGTAGTACATTGTATTGATTATAAAATATTTCACCCAATACAATGTGCGAAAAAAATCGAATTTTGAGTGTTTTGAAGCCCCGTGAATGTCGAGATCGTAGGTGAGCGCCTCATAAGCCTATGCGGTAATCCGTCGCAGCGCACACAAAAACGAAAACCTTTCGTAGCGAGAAAACGACTGAGACTGATTGCGTACTTGTTTGGCTATTATTTGTGACTGTATCACAATGTGTTTCAACTTGCACACAGTTTTCGTAGACTTCAGATGTTAAATGCAATTTGAATACTCTAAGTAAGCTTGCACAATAATATTCCTGTTTATTAATTTACAGTAGTGAAATCACCAATTGTGAATCATTTTGAAATGAACGTCTCTGAACCGTTTCTTTCTCAGTTAACCCTTTCACGACTAAGGGAAACATTTTTCCCATTTTAAAATTGGTGATTGCCGTATTTAATTATAACCTTATCTGCATTTTTTATACAGAATGTCAAAATAGAACGTATGCCGAACGCAATTACGCAAACGGGAACGTTTAGTCCATGTTCATCTTTGCAATAATGTTGCATCTGTGCAATGTCCATCTTTGCCTCACTACCAAAAGAAATTGCTTCGCAGAATATCATAATTAGCACATCATTTTGTATAGTAATTTTATTTCATAATTTTGTATTATTTTAGTTAACATTTTGTTCTAATAAACCAATAAATAAAAGACATTGCATAATAAGCCTAACTATAATTTGTGTTACCTTTATAGTCCAGCCGTCCCATGGCCGAGTGGTTAGCGCGCTTGGCTACTGATCTAAGGGACCTGGGTAAGGGATGGATGTGTGTGTCGTTTTTCTGACTGAGGTCCTGCCATCCTCCCAGATCTCCTACTCTGGCATATAAACTGACAGGCTCCTGTCAGACCTCTGTGGCAAGCAGCTGCTTGAGGGGGTATTTATTTATTTTTTATTATAGTCCATTGGGAAAAATATTTCCCATAAAATTCCAAAAAAACTACACATTGTTATGTATTTTTCTTATGATTTTTATCACTTACTAATATTACTTTACGTTACATACTAATATTACCCTTAGAAACTTTATGGTCCTGAAAGGGTTAACAATATGGCACAGGAACTTAATCTTTCCCGTAACATGGATGACCCGTGTTGTGAATAATGCTGTTCTATGATATAACTCCTTGATTAATTTTAATTTACTGAACGATCGCTCAGCTTCTATCACTGTTACGGAAAGGGATTAAAATATTCTAATAGCTATTACCAGCCCCCCCCCCCCCCTTTTACGGTACTGCCCAGTGCAAAAAAGGGCAGACAAAATTTCAGCAGCAATTCCACTTTTTTAAGACTTACCTTCTTTGCAGCGTGTTAGGTTGGTGAAATAAATGAAGATGGAGCTATCCAGACAATCGCATTTCTTCATAATCAAACGTAATTTGCATGCTTCTATACAAGGCTGGAAAACAGGAAATGAAAAATACATACAAAACTGAAGTTAACGTTCTTTCATAATTACTGGGTTATTCTCATATTTTTGACAAGGTTAATCATCAAGGCCCCTACCACATAATCTATATCGTAGGGACCCGCTCGAATGTTTAGGATGCTAAATCATTGAGCCTGGAATCCGTATGGGCCACGAGCTCCTTGGGCCCCGGTGCATTGCGCACACCGGTAGTTTCGCCACTGAATTTACAATATGAATTTATTATTACTAAAATAAAAAACAAAAATGTTTAAAATAAAAATTATTATATGAGTTAAAATAAAATGAATTTTTAAGTATGTGTTGTTTGGGTTGTTTTACCTCTGAGCGGCACTTTTTTGCACACCATGGGCTAAATGCCAGGTCACATTGACCCCGAAGGCTCAGAGAAGGTTGGGGGAGGGGACCCACTGGAAAAGCTGTTGGGAGACAGATGGTAGCCTCCCGTCTAAGGCCATCCAGCGTGTTCTTTAACGTGCACAGGGTATGGCTCTCCCACACACGGGGCCACGGCTTAACGTCCCATCCGACAGACGGCGGCCTTTCTAAGCCCATCTGTGTCCACTAGTGAGCGCGGGCAGGAAAGTTTGAGGAGATAAATCTCAACGCTGACCCGGCTGGGACTCGAACCTGGGAACTACAGATTACGAGCCTGACTCACTACCGACTGAGCCACCCCCGCCCCAATATTTTTAAGTATAAATATGCTTATATTACATAAGCTTTTCAAAATTTTGGAAGATTTTTGTATGGAATTGTTTTAGTCAATCGCCTGTAGTCAATGTAGAATGTTCGTTTTCAAGGAGAATGAAGGACTTTTTCACCTTGCGATGGAAATTCGAACTAATGGATGATTAAAAAAAATACAGACAGTAATATTTCATTAGTACCTACCTATTAAACCCAAAAGAGGAACTTTTCATTTATCTTTCAAAACAAAAAGAGTTGTGTCCCCAGGGAGTAAATCGCCTGCTAATGTACACTCCTTGGTCACCGCACTCAATCACTAAAATTTCAAATTCGTAACATGACTAGATCGTTTGCAATAGTCGTTCAATTCTTCCATTTTCGATGCCTCAAACGATGGAAATTAAATTCATTGGATTGGGTTGTTTTACCTCTGAGCGGCACATTTTTTGCACAAAATGGGCTAAGGGGTCAGGTTACAAGGATCTCGAAGGCTCAGAGAAGGTTGGGGAGGGGACTCACTAGACAGTTGCTGGGAGACAGATGATAGTCTCCCGTCAAGACCATCCAGCGTGTTCTTAGCATGCACAGGATATGTCTCTCCCACACACAGGGTATGGCTCTCCCACACACAGGGCCAAAATCCATTTGGAAATTAAGAAAATGCGAATATTAATATTTTATTAGTGTGAGCCAATGCAAAACGAATTTTGCCCCTTGTCACCAGTAGCATAGCACGAGTATCAACTAGGGAGATTATGAGACTCCGCAGTTGACGTGGTTTTCGTTGATCGTAGATCAGTGGCGTATGAATCATCTGCTAATTAACCTTTGATCTATAAGAACAGGTGAAACTATAGACCCCTAAGTTTCCATTCAGTGGATGCCCTCCCCCCGACCTCGCTTTGAGCCCTTTGAATCCTTATGGTCTGGCTTTTTAGCCCATTTTGTGCAAAAAGAGTGTGGTGCTCAAAGGCAAAGTAAGTCAATAACAATCACAGCTGCTCCTAACACTAAGCTATTGCTTGACACTTGACGAAATAATTTTTGTTTTTAATAATTATTGAGTATACTTCATCAATATTTCATTCCGGGTTTACATAAATACATTCAACTGATTTACCTGCACCATCCGTAAGCCCCCTCCCCCCCTGAATTCTCTTAACACACCATAATCGATTAATTAAGTACAGCGTGATCAGTTTAGTCCTTTTCATCCACCATTTCATTTCCTTTAAGATGGAATCTCACTTTGAATACACCAATCCTTTCCTAATTTGAGCTCTGGGGAAAACATGGAGATATCCCTAGGGACACAAAGAGGATTGGGTCAGGCTGTTTTACCTCTGAGTAGCACTTTTTTTACACACAATGGGCTAAATGGCCAGGTCACAAGGACCCCGAAGGCTCAGAGAAGGTTGGTGAGGGGACCCACTGGAATAGCTGTTGGGAGACAAATGATAGCTTCCCGTCAAGGTCATCCAGCATGTCCTTTAACGCACATAGGGTATGACTCTCCCGCACATGGGGCCACGGCTTAACGTCTCATCCGATGGACGGCGGTCTTTTGAAGTCCATTATACAAAGAGGAATTGTAGCTTTCTATATAGGGTAAAAAAAATTAAAGAGGAAACATGTTCTGAAAATAAATTAATTAAATATTAGTATCTTGGAATGATTAATGAAATGTTTTATCCCAGCAAATATATTTATGCAGAAAAAGAAAGGAAAGAAAAAAGATATTACCAGTTTGACTTCATCTCCTTCATGATCTTGTTGCATCCATAGATTGAAGTCGGAGCAATTAGAATACGGAGGGGGTAAAAGGATTCTTCGTTCCTGAGGATTCGAAGGAAAAAATCTTGGTCACATATTCAGTGCGGTTTGTATGCCCTGCAGGACTTAAAACAATTGACCAACTCTGATAAACAATGGTCCTTAAATAAAAGAACATATTTAATAAGCTAAGTTAATTACTGTATAAGTTGAACCTAAAACTGTGGTGCGCTGAGCATTGTGGTAAACTCGAAGGAGAACGTGCAACAACGCTCCAAACAACCACACCATCATTTCAAGTTCGACTAAGAAGCTTCTATTATTTAGTCCACCTAAACAAGAAATTAAATTCAAGCGTTGCAAAAATTCGATTTTGTTACGTAGGAGAAACTTATTTTCCGTGTTACGTGATGGTAGGAAAAGTTCTGAATTTGACTTTAGGCAGAAGGCACCGAGAACCTCTATTTCAAATGAGAATGAGCAATGAGCACATTTCACTCTGATTGAGATCAGGGGTTCTCAACGTGAGGTACGCGGTAAAACTTTTTGGGGGACGCCGTGAGAGTTTAAAAGTCGCTAGATATATGTTATATATATGTTTTACTTTATTCCTATTGTTATACTATAACTATAGTTTTATCTATTTATACAAGGGGTACGACGCCAGTTACATACGCATTTCCAGGGGGTACGTGAAGCATAAAAAGTTGAGAACCTCTGATTTAGAGAATGATAAAAGAATGCAAACTCCAACTTGATTACCTTTTTCAGATTTAGGGGCGGGGGTGGCTCAGTCGGTAGCGCGCCAGGCTCGTAATCTGTAGTTCCCAGGTTCGAGTCCCAGCTGGGTCAGCGTTGAGATTTATCTCCGCAAAAATTCCCCGCCCTGCCCACGGTCAGTAGGGGACACCGATGGGCTTGGAAAGGCCACCGTCCGTCGGATGGGACGTTAAGCCGTGGCTGTGCGGGAGAGCCATACTCTGTGCACGTTAAAGAACACGCTGGATGGCCTTAACGGGAGGCTACCATCTGTCTCCCAACAGCTATTCCAGTGGGTCCCCTATCCCAACCTTCTCTGAGCCTTCGGGGTTCATGTGACCTGGCCATTTAGCCCATGGTGTGCAAAAAAGTGCCGCTCAGAGGTAAAACAACCCAACCCAACCTTTTTCAGAATTCATCTCTATTTTATCCATTTTTTGACTGTAAGGTCATTCGGGAAATTATTATCTAGATATTATGCATAGGTTCTTGACAATACAAACTCTCATAACCAATCAACTGCTCATCACTCTGTTAAAGGCTTTAATGCGAAAATATGATATTGGTAAAAGGCTAAATGTTATGCTGACCAAATATGAGGCAAACCAAATCTGTCCAATCCGCGGCTCATAA
Source organism: Ryuthela nishihirai (assembly GCA_038380435.1). Lineage (NCBI taxonomy): Eukaryota > Metazoa > Arthropoda > Arachnida > Araneae > Heptathelidae > Ryuthela > Ryuthela nishihirai. The sequence goes on along the minus strand of JAWZYU010000011.1, from coordinate 36,654,579 downwards.
ACCACATCATCAATATACTGAATCTGGCTCATTTCTTCCAATTTTTTGACCAGACATTTTTAGTGCATAACATATTACATGAATTTGCATTTTTCGTAGTACAGTCGCTCAAAAAAAGTATCCGAACACTATGGTTGATTACAGAATTCATAAAAAATATCTGGCAACGATTCTTTTAAAAATTAATGATCTGGCAACCTTCGTGTAACACGAAGGTTGCCAGATCACTAATTCGTGATCACCTTCGTGTTTACACGAAGGTTGCCAGATCACTAATTCGTGATCACCTTCGTGCAACACGAAGGTTGCCAGATCACTAATTCGTGATCACCTTCGTGCAACACGAAGGTTGCCAGATCACTAATTCGTGATCACCTTCGTGTTTACACGAAGGTTGCCAGATCACTAATTCGTGATCACCTTCGTGCAACACGAAGGTTGCCAGATCACTAATTTCTAAAAGAATCGTTGCCAGATATTTTTTATGAATTTTGTAATCAACCATAGTGTTCGGATACTTTTTTTGAGCTACTGTAGTTATTAAAATGCATCTTTTTGTTTTTTAATCAAGTTATTTTCTTGATTTCTTAAAGATCCACAAGGGCTCAGAGAAGATTTGGGACAGGGGACCCACTGGACAGCTGTTAGGATATAGATAGAATTCTCAGGCCATCCAGCGTGTTCTTTAATGTGAACAGGGTATGGCGCTCTAGCATACGGGACCACGGCTTAACGTCCCATCCGACCGACTGCGACATTCCCAAGCCCATCGGTGTCCCCTACTGACCGTGGGCAGGGCGGGGAGTTTCGCATGGATAAATCTCAACGCTGACCTAGCCGGGACTCGAACCTGGGAACTGCAGATTACGAGCCTGGCGCACTACTGACTGAGCCACCCTCTTCCCAACGAACTAGGAGTACTATTGCTATCGGAAAATATGTCATATTATTTCTCTAATCAGCGCATCTTAGCAAGTAACGATAATTAAAAAAAAGTTATTATTTAATCACATTTGGCAGGAACAAAATACGATAATTTTAAAAATGCAAACTTTTCTTCCAGAAATCTTTCAACGCGACTTAGAGCTCGTTAGCAGGCGAGTAGGGTCACCAAAAGTTTATGATAGTGATTACGAGAAAAATATAAAAATTTTATCGATTAAGCAGATTGTTTCACTGAATTGGAAAAGATCACTTTTACTCGATTCCAACTCGCGTAACACCTGTGTTCCGCAGGATCAGAGTTTGGGAACTACTGTTCTGGAGGTTTTCTTAAAAAGTCTTCGTTGACATAGGCCTCTGAATGTTTTTTGAAGACCCTTTACACTCTGGCAACTTATGGCGTAGGACTAATAGCTTCTCTATTTTATTTGTTGCAACGTAGCCTAAGCAACAAAATGGAGTTAGCCATTGATGGAGATTGGAAGGGGGCGGGAGCCTTAGAGGCCAAGGCTCGAATCAAGGTTAATCAGGATATACCTGACTATTTAAATTATCCTTATCATGTTTTAGAAAGAATATTTTAAATATATTTTAATAATTCAAATTGAAATGGTAGCATCATTGAAGAATTCAATGGTAGCATCATTTTAATAATTCAAATTCAAATGGTATCATCACTGAGAATAAAACTTGAGATGTGAATTCAAATGGTAAGCATCATTGAAGAATGGTAGATCATAGTTTGCATGAGATCTTCAAAAGTAGATCATAGTTGCATAGATCTTCAAAAACATTGAAGAATTTCAATGGCAGCATCGCTGAGAATAAAACTTGAGATGTGAATTAGAGTAAATACACTGAAGTGCCATTGAATTAGGGATAGCAACCTAGTAACGTGTTGGACCCCCTCTGGCCCTGATAACGGCCGCCACACGTCGAGGCAAGAACTCCACAAGCTTGCGTAAATGTTCTACAAGTATGGCGACCCATGCATCCTCCAGAGCTGTCCACAATTCTCTCAAGGTCGTCGCTGATGGGACACGGGCCCGAACACTCTGCTCGACGGTATCCCAAAGATTTTCGATGGGATTTAAATCTGGGCTTCTAGGTGGCCAATTCATTATTTCAAAGTCAGCAGAATGCTCCTGCAACCATGCAGTAGCCAACCTGGACCTGTGAGATGAACAGTTGTCTTGCTGGTAGACGCCATCTCCATTGGGATGCATGATGGCCATAAATGGGTGTAAATGGTCAGCCATGAGTTCTACTTACCGGGATGCATTGAGAGTCTTCGGTACACGTACCAAAGGTCTCACAGACGTCCAACTGAAGACACTGCAGTCCATCACTGAGCCACCACCAGCTTGTACTGTTCCCACCTGACATGCAGGATTCATGGGGTTGGCGACATAACTCAGTCTCACATCGGCGTGATGAAGTTTAAATCGGGATTCACAACAGTAGTGTCCTGACAACCTAGTCCCCCCACTAGTGCTTTCCCCTATGACGTCACAAGCCACGCCCACTTCCGGTCACACCCTATGACATCGCAAGCCACGCCCACTTCCGGTCACGCCCCTATGACGTCACAGGCCACGCCCACTTCCGGCTCTTTTTTGAACCACTTTCCCACCAGGCCTCTTTTTTGAAACAAGGATTTTTCAGTAGTATTACGTTAGTTTTGCGTAACCACTAGTCTCGTTTTAAATTGTTAGCTTCTTCTGTAGCAAGCAAGTGTCCGTAAGACAATATGTTTATTCTTGCATGTGAACAAACACACACACATACGATAACATATACACGTAAAGATGAAACACATACAGACACTTTAACACACACACACACAGAGAGAGAGAAACATGAAGACATATACACATACAGAGAAACGACTATGTGCACACAGACATCTTACACATACGCACGAAAACATATACATATAAAGAAACATATTAACATACATGAACATACACACACTCACATACGCACACATACACGATTCACTGAAACACACACACACACCTAGAGAGAAACAAACATGCAGACACAGTTACATCTTGACATATATGCACACATCTAAACGTACACACATTTCGTAGTAACATACATATTTACACATAGACACAAACACACAGAGAGAGAGAGAGAAACAAACATACAGACAGACATACGTACAAGACAGTGTGCTTTAGTGTACTAAAGAATCTTTCCTGTGAACTAAAGAATCTTTCTGAAACCCAAACAGTATAACTTTCACGTAGATTCTGATATCAAAGATAATGTGTTTTCCTGCAGTGCAGCACCCCCATGGGCTAAAAATATTTCTCAAACCCAATCGTAGCGTGTTTTTTCACAGATGTGTTCCATTGGTAGTGATTGTTATCTCTATAGATTTAAATGTGAAGCATAGAGTGCGTATCTCTTTGTATGAAATCGCTTATAATGAGACAATATTTCCTTTAAAAGTGTGCTGGAGATATTTGGAGGTGATTCAGCCACACATTTAGGGTATTTTAATGTTTTGAAAGCAATTCTGTCTTTCCCGGTGTGTATTTATCTAATTTTTTACAGTTGTTTTTTCAGCTATTGGAACTTATTTTGAAGTTATTCTGTCATGCGTCCACTGCATTTGAAGATATTTGTCGTTCATTCATCAAATAATTTTAGCTCTTGACAAGAAAATGGGGTGAAATACATGAATATAATAAAAAAAAAATTAATATAATGGATGGTGATTTTTCTAGATCGTAGTACAGTAATATTTCATGTGAGAGGTTGTCGGAATCTTGGTAGGAAAACAACACAAACGTTCATGTCTTACTATGGATCTCAGACCTTGGCCTTGTTAGATCAGAAGTAACTAACCTGCTGTCTATGAGATAGATTAGAAATATTCTCATGCAGGAAAAATAACTAAACACCCATGAAATCCCGTGTTCGATTGTAGTGAAACACCCTATCTTTGTCGAAAAACTTGTGTTTGCAGCGAAAAATAGCCATATTCACCCACACTTATACACTTATTCATGCGGTGCCCCGTGAACTAAAGACTCTTTCTCAAACCCAAACAGTATAACTTTCATGTTGGTTCTGATATCAAAGATAATGTGCTTTCTTGCATTGCAGCACCCCTATGGGCTAAAAATCTTTCTCAAACCCTATCATAGCGTGTTTTTTCACACATGTGTTCCATGGGTAGTGATCGTTATCTCTATAGATTTAAATGTGAAGCATAGAGTGCGTATCTCTTTGTATGAAATCGGTTATAATGAGACAATATTTGCTTTAAAAGTTAGAAGTTATTAGTATGAACTAAAAAAGTGGTGATGTATACACTATCTGATCGTTAAAATCAAACTTTAGCAAGTTAATATATCGTTCTCTAGCTAGCGAGTCCGAAATTAGTGTGTCTTTCTTTAAAAATAAATACGTCTTCACGCAGCTAATTGTCGTAATAGTTACAGGATTTTTTCATACGATCCCGTAGAAGGGGGTGAGAGGATGTCGGGATCATGGTAGGAAAACAACACAAACGTTCATGTCTTACTATGGAGCTCATACCTTGGCTTTGTTAGATCAGAAGTAACTAACCTGCTGTCTATGAGATAGATTAGAAATATTCTAATGCAGGAAAAATAACTAAACAAACATGAAATCCCGTGTTAGATTGTAGTGAAACGCCCCATCTTTGTCGAAAAACTTGTGTTTGCAGCGAAAAAATAGCCATCTTCACCCACACTTATGCGCTTATTCAAACGTAGCGAGGGGACCAGAAACTTTGAAAAGAGATAGCGGCTTGGGATAACCGACGAGAGAGCTTACATTAAGTTTTATCGGTGGTTGAAGTCAGAGAATGCAAAGTTAGGTCTAACGGATCGATTCTGGGACCCAACTTTTCATGGAAATACTGAAAATATTGTTGTTTTCTTATAAACACTGAGTTTTCATATTTTAAATTTCCAAACTTCTGTGGTTCTTTGCTGATGTTTTCTATATGCAAAGTATTTTGAATATTTGTCCATCCGTGTGTACGCAATGTAGTATAGAAATGTGTATTCTCATGCAGGAAAAAATAACTAATAGTGAAAACAACTTGTGTTTGCAACGAAAAATAGCCAACTACACCCACACTTATGCGCTACGTACCAGGGAACTATAGAACCAGGAAATCTGAAAAGAGCGTGAGATAGCGGCTTGGAATAACCATCGAATAGTCGTTTTTTTCTATCTTACAGTATTTGCGTTGTAATTTTTTGTTTTGAAGCGATTTTTTACAACCATCCCACTACATTTTTATACTTTCTCTCTCGTCACAGTATGTTTTACAGTTATTGTGCCTTCCACTTCCAAAGAATTGTGAAAATATTCACCTATCCACTGAAATGTATGTGCATTTACAGATATTCCAACACTCTTTACATTTTAGTGATTCTTATTGAATTTACCATCCATTTCGTTGTTTTTCTAATTTTCGTTTATGCATGTAATTTGATTTCACGACCTAGTCACATGGTGTATCATGGGTAAAGTACTACCCATTTCATCTCTTTTCAGGTTTGTATGAGGGTCAAGCAAACTTGCAATCAGTTTTTCATTCTAAATGCTTGTTGTCTGCATATCACCGAAATTCCTCCTCGTATGCCTTCCAAAAAGATACATTGTAGGTTATCAACTCTAGTATTTGTCATCTTCAGGTATGAAGGCAGGAGCTATGTAAACATAATAGGGTCAGTATCTGCCACCAAACACATCAGCTAAGAGGAGCACGTCAGTGTACGTTATATTGGCGTAGGTTTTTTTTTATGTCGAATGAATATTTTCATTTCACGGGTATAGTCTTCTACCCCCCTAGAGCTTCTCCGAGGAGCTAATGTGTGTCATCTCAATTTTAAGCGTTCTAATAAGATTATTTCATAACCTAAAGGACAGCCATCTGCAAGGAATCGGTATTAATTGCATTCCCTAGAATATGGAAAACAGCATTCTCCCTTTGAATTTCATAGAAACAAATTCTTAATGGAACAATAATGCTGCTTTTCATCGTCTGATAACAGTAGGAGATTTGCGTGCGCTTTAAATCTGAATGGTGTGATGTAGAGTGGGAACATCTCTTTCTCGTATCCAGACAGAAATGTTAATGTTTTCGAATTTAGATATTTGATTTATTGTTAAAGGGAAAATTAGGCCTGATGTGTTTTCTTCTAAATGTATATAGTTGTTAAGGTGTTCAGTGTTTCCTATTGCAGGATACAAAGTGGCTAAAACAGACAAAACATTTTTTGTCGGAATTACATACATTAACAATAGCACCTTTTTAATAGTAATTCTCTTGGAGTAGAGATATAACTAGGTCCCGCAAGAGGGATATATTTTCCAATGTTCATTTCACTATGGAGTACAGTATTCACTATGTGCTCCTTCAAATGAGGTCTTGATCTTCTTGCACATTGAATCTGATTCTCTGTTTAGGGATGATGTAGGAAGACTTGTGACACAGTTACTTCGGAAAAACGGGGTGCAGTGTTCGAAGGGGAGGCTTTTCGCCTGAAGCACACTTGCACTGTAAGGTACCATTTAATAACTATTTTAAACTTTGTCCACTAAATTATTTTTCTGATCGTAATACATGCAATTGAATTTCGTTGAAACATTTCTTCCCGACACTGTACCATAATTGTGTATTCTTATGGAAGTTGAGTGATTCAAGTCAGTGGTTCATTTCTAACAATAGTTTTTCAAGTAAGCTGAAATCTGGAGATGTTTTAGCACGAAATCAGTTTGTGTTCTTCCCAGTGTTTTCCCTGTGATACCCCATTATTTAATTAGTTTCTATTTTTAATGAAGGAAATCGTTTTATCAGTAGCAAATATTGTCGAGCGGATAGCAACAGATCTGTCTGCAATCACCCGTTAAGAAAGTGACCTTGTCACATCCTGCTTGTTGCGAAATGTACCATGAAAGGTCGAACTCGCAAAATACGGGTAAAAGAATTGCACCACCCTCGTTGTCATTAAAACGGGGTCCGGTACCAAACGTTTGTTCTAAAGCGGAACTTTTATGACACCCAAACAGGTCACCATATCACACATAATGAGGAATAAGTTTTTTCTTTTTATTCAATTTTTTTACCCAATGACATTTCCTGCGGTACAGTTTTACTGTAGAATAGTCCTTCTAGTAAAAATTGGGCAACCCACAGTAACGGAGTTAAAAGAAATAAGTGTTACTGAAACGGACTTAAAATACGACGGTTAAAAAAAAATACGTATATTAATATGAAAGGACTATCGGGGTTCATTATAAGAAATAGTAGGAAAAGCGAGTTATAAAGAATACGAAGGTTGTGAAAAAAAAAAAAAAACGTAGGAAAATAAAAAAACCTAGTTTAATATCTGAAATATAAAACTCAAGCTGTAATAAAGAGATACCTAATTTATACTGTTATACCCCGTTTGAGACACATCTAAGTCACATTTTCAGGTATAAGGCATAGCTGAGCGCAATTACGCTCACGCTATCGGCACAGAGGTAATGAGTTCAAATACGGCGTCGGAAGCAAATTTTTTTTGAAATATAGGAGACGTACTAAAGTTATAGGCCCTTTTTACATAATGACGAATAAGTTTTTAAGATTTTTTTTTTCCTTTTATTAATTTTTTACCCATTGGTATTTTCTGTGGGACAGTCTTTTAAAACTGTAGAATAGTACTTCTAGTAAAAAGGCGATAACCAACAGTAATGGAGTTAAAAGAAATATGCTGAAAAATGTTAGTTATAAAGAATACGAAGGTTGTGAAAAAAACGTAGGGTAATAAAAAACCTAGTTTAATATCTGAAATAAATCTTTAAACTGTAATAAAGAGATACGTAATTTATATGGCTATACCCCGTTTGACACACATCTAAGCTACATCATCAAGGGCAAGGCATAGTCGAGCGCAATGATGCTCCAGCTATCGGCACTGAGGTAGCGAGTTCAAATACGGCGGCGAAAGCAAATTTTTTTTTTTAAATACAGGAGACGTACTAAAAATAGTATGGACGTTGGATGACACCGATTAAATGCGCAAAAACTGATATGGTTTAAAGAGGGGAGGGCTTAAAATATAGGTGGATCAACAGGGGGGTCTATGAAGAGGGGAGGGCTTAAAATATGGGTTAAACAGGGAAAAACAAGAAAATTCGAGAAGGGGAATTAAAATATAGGTCAACCAGGGGGTCTGTAAGAGGAGGGAGGGCTTAAAATATAGGTCAACCAGGGGGTCTGCAAGAGGAGGGAGGGCTTAAAATATAGGTCAACCATTGGGGAGTCTGAAATAAAGAAAAATCGGAAATTAGACTTAAAATAAGGTTTTTTTTCGAAAATAGTACTTCTCACTGTCAACAGATGGCGCCAGGGTTTTTTTTAATAAGGGGGAGGGCTTAAAATATAGGTGGGGCGACCGAGGGGTCCGAAAACGAGAAATTAGAATTAAAATAAGGTTGTTTGGGAATTAGTACGTTTCATAGGCACCAGATGGCGCCACTGAGGGGGAAGGGGGTGAAAGGGGGGTGTTTAATAAGGGGGAAGAAATTATTAATTATTAATAAAAGGGCGTGGCATGTTAAGTCACGATTACGTCACGTTAAGTCATAGGGGCATGGCCGGAAGTGAGCATGGCCGGTAACGTCATAGGGGCGTGACCGGAAGTGGACGTGGCTTGTGACGTCATATGGGGGGAAAGCACTAGTGGGGGGACTAGGTTGTCAGGACACTACTCACCACTCTAGGCTATCCATTGCCAATTTTCAATGGTCCAACTTCAACGTTCTTTAGTCCAGGCAAGGCATTGAGCCTGGTGTCGTGCCGTTAGAAGTGGGACTCTAGTAGGTCAGTGGCTCCCGAAGCCGAGGCGATGAAGTGAGCGTTGCAAGTTCGATGCACTGACTTTCCAGCTGGAACCCGCGTTTAGATGGGAGGTGATTTAAAATAATGTCTGGCCCCTATCGGTCTGTACGATGCGGGTAAGACGGTGAAGCCCACGATCATTCAAGGCTGGTTGTCCTTTGCAGTTTGTCCGGGTGCTTGTGTTTTTCCCGGAATTTTCATATTCCCGGGACATTCTTGAAACTGTCATACGAGAAAATCCGAATTCGTTGACAATTTCGGAGATCGAGTGTCCCATCCGTCGGGCACCTACAATTTGCCCTCTGTCAAATGCATCTAAATCCCGCGCCTTTCCCATTACTCTTCTCACGACGATTGCTTGGGGAAGCCAAAGCTGACAGCTATATATGACCAGAGTTTCAGCCACCAATGCGCGCAAATGCGGGACTTGCGGTACTGAATTTGGATAACACCTCCTATCCCTAATTCAATGGCACTTCAGTGTAGTAATAGTAAAGAGGAGCCCATGCCTGAGATCTAGGATCCTTAATCCATCCCTGATTTAACCGACTCTATAAATAAAAGCTTCAGCAAAACGCTTCAGTAAGGTAAGGAACACATTCTCTAAACAGGCGTTCTTAACTTTTTCATAATCTGCACTCCTTGCAGCAATGTATAAAAAGCCTCTAACCCCCATCATTTTTTTAAGTCTTAATTTTTTTTGGAAAACGGAAATTTTAAAATTCATATTTGTTTGAATTGTTGAAAAGTTACCATTTTTATTAGGTATTTCATTTTAAACATATGGTCTGATTTTTGCGCCGAATTGTAAATGGCTGATTTTGAAATCAGAATAATCCAATAATTTTAACCCAAATATTCCTCCGACACTCCCTGGCCCCCCTTTCCACACCCCCTGGAAGATGTGGACACTCCAGATTAAAAACATCTGTTCTAATATTTTCGCGTACTGCTATAAAAGACCGATGTACGCTTGATTGAAGACCACTGGTCTAAAGTATGCCTGCCATCCTGGGCCAGATTAAGGTGGGAACCTAGGGCGCCCGGGGCCCAAGCAAAATAGGTCCCTTGGCTGCTAAGGCCTACCTGGATTTTAAATGCAAAATAATATTTTCTAGAACTTATGCAACTTTTGAAATTAGTAACAACCCAATAAATTCACGAAAGTCCTATAAATTGATAAATCTGAACTAGGTACTAGCTAAAAAGTCTATGAATTATTTTTCTGTATTATTAACAAGATTCATTAATTTATGTATGATTCATTTCTGTCTGAAGGGTCCTCAAAATCTTGTGGTACCCCGGGTCCCAGAACTGTTTGAAGTTGCTTTGCTTCCATCATTTCATAATCAACTGACACTTTTTTACTGAAACTTAGTTATTGGAATACTGGTTCCTTAAAACGTAGAATCCAGGACATAGAGAAATCGTTACGAACGGTATTTGAAATAATCTATTTATAACAGATAAGTCCACACATCATAACCGAGGGCTTTGGCTGGTTGAGCGATGATCTTCTTCCTGCTAGCCCACTCTACCGCCAGGAGGCACAAGTTGCCACTTGTGCCTCCTGAATGTGTTCCGAATAAACCTTTGCAGTCGGTGCTTTGCGAAAAATTCGGGCTTACCTTGTGCACATGCAGATCATACATTGAAGCCGGTCTTACGACGAATCCTTGTTCTGATGGGCTGATCAATTGATCGGAGCTGTGGATGCTCACTACGATCTCATGAGGAAAAGAAGGGCTCACATATTCTTCAGGCTCAAAGTCCAATTCGATTATCATCGCTGCAATGAAATAAATTAACGTAAAATACAAATTGTTTTCGGTTTGGAAGATTGTAGAGACCGAAACAGTTTTTTTTAGTATATATTTAAGAGAATATGTTTGAAGAGCTTGCATACAAAAATTATGTCAAACCGGGTTTTCAAAAAAAATTTGAATTAAAATGGTAGATCATTATAACGTATTCACTGTAATAATATTATTTTCGAAAGAAAAACTACAAATTATAATGAATTTGGAGGATGCAAAAACTGACAAATCTACATCGAAAATTTTCGCCTTTTTTCAAAATACAAAAGTTTATATCTTTTGCAGTGTTCAGGGAAAACGAGGGCGATATTCATCAACCAATAAACAAGTGTTTACCCATGATGATTTTTTACAGCAGGGCTTTACAATATTCTGTGGCGATGACTGCTGAAGTCACCAAATCATTCTCAAACTGAAATCTTGTACGGTACTGACTGTTGAGAATCACCAAATCACTCCAAAATTCTCTATAAATGGGAGAGTGACTTCTGGGATCACTGAATCCTCCGTTATTGAGAATCATTTCCTCTAAAGAAAATTCATTTTGAAATGTTTCATTTCACGTTCATCTGCATCAGTTCTCAGAATCAAAATGAGAAGGATACGAATTGAGCAATTCCAACACGAGAAAACTCCCTACCACTAATAAATACTAAACAGAAAACAGTTAATGGGATATTTTGACTGGCGAAAAACCATAAGCCAGTGTAATTTTGTAGGGGTCTCAGTGAACAACTCCTATGCCAGAAGGCCGTACATCTAATCTATGGCATCATCATAGGTTATCTTAACATTAGACATTTCTTATATATTTATTTCTATTATTATTGCTGATATATTTTAATGCTAATTTTTATACTAATGTTTATTTATAAATATACATTATTTAGAATTATTAGCGTTATGATAATCCTAATAAATAAAAATAATTTTCTTTCTAAAAAAAGTACATTTGTAAATAACCATTAGTATAAAGATTAGTATTAAAAATGCACCAGTAATAAAAATTGAAATAAATATATTAGAAGTGTCTAGATGTTAAGACTATTTATGATTACGTTATGACTTAGTTGTACGGTCTTCTGTTCTAGAAGGTGTTGACTGAGACCCCTCAAAATTACTTGTTGGTAATATACACGAAATGAGACCCTTCATTCGATACACCTCCCTTTCCCATTAAATAGGCTTCTCCTTCAGTGACAGCATCACGTGTTCATACCATGCTGATTAAAGCACATAGACAGGTAGTAGGGATTTCGTTCTGTGTGCAATTCAGCGCGTGAACAGGCAAGAGAAAGATTTAAACTACTTTGAATGTAGCTTGGTAGTTGGTGCCAGTGTAAACATCTTGGAAATTGGAATCCTGTTGGGGATTTCGCCCATGACAGTGTCTCGGGAGTGTCGAGAATGATTCAACACGTAAAAACAATCCAGGTAATGGCAGTCGGAAACAGCTGGTTGATGAAAGAGGTCGACGGCAGAGTCACCGACCAGCGAAGGGGAGTCAAAAATCAGCCGACTACAAGTGACGAAAGAGATATATTCGAAAGCATAACGCGTCGTATCTTGTAACGGATGGAGTATGGCAGCTGACGACCCTAACAGGATTCCACTCCTGTCAGCAAAAAAAAAGGAAACTGCGATTGTAGTGGAGGATTGGAAAATGTCGCATGGCCCGATGAATCGCTGCTCTCCCTGATGTTCACGCGAAAAACCATTTCATTCTGCTAGGAATTAGGGGCGGGGGTGGCTCAGTCGGCAGCGCGCCAGGCTCGTAATCTGTAGTTCCCGGGTTCGAGTCCCAGCTAAGTCAGCGTTGAGATTTATCTCCGCAAAATTCCCCGCCCTGCCCACGGTCAGTAGGGGACACCGATGGGCTTGGAAAGACAGCCGTCCGTCGGATGGGACGTTAAGCCGTGGCCCCGTGTGCGGGAAAGCCATACCCTGTGCACGTTAAAGAACACACTGGATGGCCTTGACGGGAGGCTACCATCTGTCTCCCAACAGCTGTTCCAGTGGGTCCCCTCCCCCAACCTTCTCTGAGCCTTCGGGGTCCTTGTGACCTGGCCATGGTGGGCAAAAAAAGTGCCGCTCAGAGGTAAAACAACCCAACCCTGCTAGGAATTAACATTGCAGGCTGGTAGCGGCGGTATAATGTGTAGATAATTTTTTCGCGGCACACATTAGGTCCCTTGATAAGTGGAGCAATGTTTGAATGACGCAGTATATAAGAACATCGTTGCCTGTCAGGTCATCCCTTCATCTGCGAATGGGTTCTTTCAGAAGGATAACGCCTCAGGTTACAAGACTAGGATTTAAGGAATATGACAGTGACCTCAACTTATTGCAGTGGCCTTCCTAATCACCAGATCTGAATCCAACCGTACACCCGGTGGATGAGAGGGAATGAGCTATTCGGAGAAAAAAGCGGTTTTCTACTTATATTTGGCAATATATAGTCGACAATATTTAGTTGCATGTATATAGTTCACTATATTTAATCGCCTGTAGTTTAATTGACATTAGTTAAGTGTTAACTTTCTTTCGCACATCTATAAAGGTTGAACATGATAACGTTTTTTAAATCAGAGTTTGGTTTTTGCTACAAAATTCTAAAAAGTTTACGGTTAGGAATTTAGCTGACGACAATAGAACGCTGTGGATAAAAAGAAATCGGAATCTATTAATAGAGTCGAATAGATAATAAGGCAATATGAAATTCTGTCTTAACCAGTATTCTAATATGAGCATGTAACGATTATAAGTATGCTAAACTATTTTATCGATATGACTATTTCTGTATCGCAAGCTCTTAATTTAAGTATACAATATTTTGTTATTGTTAAAATCATATGTAACATGGAATTTTGCAGAAGTATTATAATTTCATATCTGAGTTTTTTTTTAATTTCGTGATTTATATCGTTTCAGTTTAGATAGATCTGAAATAGAAGAGAATACTTACACGCCATCCTGGGGAGAATGTACACATCCGTGGCATTCCTTCTGGAATTGATGGTGAAACAGTTGAGGAGGTAATCTTGGATGTCTTTTATCTGCACGTAGCGGATGTAATTGCTTCTGCGGAATGTCAAAAGAGTAATAGAAAAGAATTCTGGTTATTCAGTTATAATTAAAAAAAAGAAAGAAATAACCTCAACGATGTTAAAAAGAAAACCAATGAAAATATGGGAACTTAATCTCAGGGATCTGCTGATATTTGAGTGTCTTTATTAATGCATTCATAGATGCATTCAAAAGATTCGTTTGAGGGTGGGAACGACACGAGAGAGGGGACACAATGGAATAATTTCATTTTATTCCTTCATGGACATGGTTTACTCTGCTATTCATCTATGATGATTAAAGAAGTTTTTAAAGCTCATTTAACGCAAGCTAAAAAAAACTTTATTTCGTGTTTGTTGAAAAAATTTTATTTATTTATTATTTATATTTTGGTGTGTGTGTGTGGGTGGGTGTGGGAGGAGTAATGTGCCCTGATGCATCTCCTATTACTGAGTGTGGGAGGAGTAATGTGCCCTGATGCATCTCCTATTACTGAGTGTGGGAGGAGTAATGTGCCCTGATGCATCTCCTATTACTGAGTGTGGGAGGAGTAAGGTGCCCTGATGCATCTCCTATTACTGAGTGTGGGAGGAGTAAGGTGCCCTGATGCATCTCCTATTACTGAGTGTGGGAGGAGTAATGTGCCCTGATGCATCTCCTATTACTGAGTGTGGGAGGAGTTAGGTGCCCTGATGCATCTCCTATTACTGAGTGTGGGAGGAGTAATGTGCCCTGATGCATCTCCTATTACTGAGTGTGGGAGGAGTAAGGTGCCCTGATGCATCTCCTATTACTGAGTGTGGGAGGAGTAATGTGCCCTGATGCATCTCCTATTACTGAGTGTGGGAGGAGTAATGTGCACTGATGCATCTCCTATTACTGAGTGTGGGAGGAGTAATGTGCCCTGATGCATCTCCTATTACTGAGTGTGGGAGGAGTAATGTGCCCTGATGCATCTCCTATTACTGAGTGTGGGAGGAGTAAGGTGCCCTGATGCATCTCCTATTACTGAGTGTGGGAGGAGTAATGTGCCCTGATGCATCTCCTATTACTGAGTGTGGGAGGAGTAATGTGCCCTGATGCATCTCCTATTACTGAGTGTGGGAGGAGTTAGGTGCCCTGATGCATCTCCTATTACTGAGTGTGGGAGGAGTAATGTGCCCTGATGCATCTCCTATTACTGAGTGTGGGAGGAGTAAGGTGCCCTGATGCATCTCCTATTACTGAGTGTGGGAGGAGTAATGTGCCCTGATGCATCTCCTATTACTGAGTGTGGGAGGAGTAATGTGCACTGATGCATCTCCTATTACTGAGTGTGGGAGGAGTAATGTGCCCTGATGCATCTCCTATTACTGAGTGTGGGAGGAGTAAGGTACCCTGATGCATCTCCTATTACTGAGTGTGGGAGGAGTAATGTGCCCTGATGCATCTCCTATTACTGAGTGTGGGAGGAGTAATGTGCCCTGATGCATCTCCTATTACTGAGTGTGGGAGGAGTAAGGTGCCCTGATGCATCTCCTATTACTGAGTGTGGGAGAAGTAATGTGCCCTGATGCATCTCCTATTACTGAGTGTGGAAGGAGTAATGTGCCCTGATGCATCTCCTATTACTGAGTGTGCCAGTGAGTTCATTTACTGACTACCACGGACAATAGACCTGAATTCAGTCGATTTTCTCTTGTGTACGAAATGGAAGCCTTGATCTTCGACAGCGGTTTCCAAACTGCATTCCGCTGAGCCATTGTTTTCTACGAAAGATTGAATGGATTCCACGAGTCACTGAGAAAAACTCGATGATTCAACATTTGTTTGATTTGCGAACAACATTTAAAGCACATTTACTACTCCACTTGAAACATTATATTGACTGCACAATTGTAACCCACACTGCAAAGATGCCATTTCTCACTTCATCTATGTGAGCTCGGACATTGTGATGGCCATAATGCCATAAGATTTTCTGTATCGTGTTGATCATACCTTACGATCATTTGACTTCTTCACATTCATGCCGCTCGATGAATTTCGGTGCATCTTTCAAAATCACACTTTGCATTCTCCGAATTCATATTTCACTGCAATTTCGTAAAATCGATTTCTCAGTTTTATATTTTATTTCAAGAGGAAATCGATAATGCTTAGAAGAAACGTGTTAAGGAGACTATTCAATTAATGGATCGGGGGTCAAGTTTAAAACGTAACTCAGTACAATAATCCCTCGGCTTAAGAGCTTAATTAATTCCTCCAAAATTGCTCGTAAGGAGAAAACTCATGAAACGAAAAATGAATTTCCCATTACTTCCCATATTAAAAATTTTAATTGGTTCTAGAGGTAAAAAAATTTCTTCTCACAAGCGTACAAAGTTCACCTTTATACAACATAGAAATGGTACATATGAAAACAGTGACTCTAATGGTCAATTACTGTCTTTAAATGGCATTCTTAGTCATTAACATATGCAAAAACAATAGTTACACTATTAAAGTTGCATGAAAAACACATAAATGTTATATACGATCATTATTATAAAAAAGAATGTAACACAAACAAACTTTTGAACATTTATGAAAAGTAAATTCTCTAATTTTTTTAAACAGTTGATGAAGATGATGGTTCTGGTGGGTGGTGACGGTGCTGATGTGAGGGTCGGTGGGTCTTTGGGATCAGATTGTCAAACGACAAAACTTTGACATCCATATACATGTCTGAAGGTTCAGCAGCAGAAGTGGAGGACTGTAGTTCAGCAGCAGTTGTGGATGGTTCAGGTTCATCTGATTTTCGACTAAGAAATGCAACAAATTACACATTTCATTCGCCAATTTGAATACTGCAGCCAGTGTTTTCGTATCAAGAACTTTAGCTTCAGATATTTCATCTTGGTCTTCATCCAGCTCCTCTGGCCTCCCTTCCAGTAGCTGAATAAGTTCTTCATTCGTCAGTTCATTGTCATGGGAAGCTAAAACATCCTCCACATCATCTTTATCAACCTCATCGAAGCCTGCTTCGCTTGAGAGTTGTACAATCTTATCCTGAATGTCATCAATAACTTCTTTAAAGTCAGTATAATCATACACCATTTTTGTCAACAAATTTCTCCAGCAAGCATTCATGCATTGTTGGGTCATTTTTTCCCAATCTAAACCAATATTATCTATGGCCATTTTGATGTTATAGTTCTCCCATAACTGTTTGATGTTTGCTTCGTCATCGGAATCCAAACCCGATGCAATGTATCGTATCACCAATTGTAAATAATAAGCTTTAAAAGCCTCGACGATTCCCTGCTCCATTGGTTGGAGGAATGAGGTAGTATTAGGAGGCAGGAAAACGGTACGAATATTAGATTCAATGTCTTCAACATTCTTGGGATGTCCGGGAGCATTATCCAATATTAAAAGTGCTTTGTTTTCGAGGTTGTTCTTGGCACAATATTTTTCAATGAGGGGTGAGAGGTATGTGCTCAAGTACTGCATGAAAATTTGAGAGTCGACCGAAGCCTTCTTGTTCGAATACCAAAGTACTGAGAATTTCGTTTTTAGAATGCCCTTAAGTACTCGAGGGTTTTGGGAATGATAAACCAAAAGTGGCTTTAACTTGAGGTCACCTTCAAGGTTACCACCGAGAAGAAGAGTCAGACGTTCCTTAGGCATCTTAAATCTTTGCACTTGTTTCTCTTCACGGGAAATTAAAGTTCGAGAAGGCATTTTTTTTCCAAAAAAGTCCTGTTTCGTCAACATTGAATATTTGTTTAGGTGAATATCCACCCTCGTCTATAACGTTTTGAAGTAGAACTGCGGATGGTAATGCTGCTTCAAAATCCGCACTCGCTTTTTCACAGCTTACTTCTGTGCTACGTAAATTTGCACGCTTCTTGAACTCTCGAACCATCCGTGACTTGCCTTGAAATCAAAATCTGCACTGATTGGATTTCCTTCATTTTCGGCTTTTCTCTTTAAATCACTGAATAAGGACAGAGCTTTCTCCTGAATTGCATTAAAGGGCAGCTTCGAATGTCTACGAGCCTGGCTCTCTATCCAAAGCAACAGAAGTTTTTCCAGTTGCTCCAATATTGCATCTCGCGATTTCTTTATACGATGTAAATGAACACCAGAAACAGATGATTGAGCAACGTTCTGAAGTTTGTCTTTTTGCAGATAAATACTCCTAACCGTTGACGACGACAAATTGAAAGCGTGCAGATATCCTTCGATCTTTCGCCTGTGTCCAATCTTTTAATAATATCCAGTTTCTGTGCTACACTTAATGGCCTTCTGCCCTTCTTCACTTTACCACTAGCAACACTAATACTTTTAGGAGCCATGAAACACAAAAGTTGCTTAAGATTCAATAGATGCAAAATAATTAACACGGAGAAGAACTAACTTCACAATAAACTACGAGAAGGATGAGAAATGCTGTGATGTTGCTGCGCAGCGATGAAACGACGTTTTGCGAATTCGGGAAACGACGACAGCGAAGAAGAGGCGCCGGGAATAGCGATCGATTTGCGAGAGGAAGGAGCTCGTGAAAGAGGAAAATAGCTCGTAAATTGAAAAACAGGTATTAATTTGTGCATCTTGTAGAAAACCAAATCTCGTAAATCCATTGTTCGTATACCGAGGGATTACTGGAAATTTTTTTATGCATATTTACTTGGTCTTAAGCGTCGGATGTCCAAAGCATATTCCTATCTTAAGAAACTGCAAAATCAGCAACATATCGTAATGGTAGTTGATATTACATGTCTCTAACTGATGCGATACACCTGTAGAGTAGCGTCGGCAATCGATTTATTGAGGAAGAAGGAAAAGATGTTTATTTTACATTACAGTCGCTCAAAAAAGTATCGAACGCTATGGTTGATTACAGAATTCAGAAAAAATATCTGGCAACGATTTTTTTAGAAATTAGTGATCTGGCAACCTTCGTGTCACGTGATTACAGAATTCAGGAAAAATATCTGGAGCGTGTACAGCAACTGTACACGCTCCAGTTACCGTTCACAGCAAACTGGAGCGTGTGCAGTTACTGCACACGCTCCAGTTTGCTGTGAACGGTAACTGCACACGCTCAATATTTCCGTGAGTGAGCCCACACGATCTAGTATCAAAATAATATGATCACCTACAGTCGCTCAAAAAAGTATCCGAACATTACGGCTGATTACAGAATTCATAAAAAATATCTGGCAACGATTTTTTTAGTGTAGCAACCTTCGTGTCACGTGACACGAAGGTTGCCATATCACTAATTTCTAAAAAAATCGTTGCCAGATATTTTTTATGAATTCTGTAATCAATCATAGCGTTCGGATACTTTTTTGAGCGACTGCACATTTATGTGGTTTTAACCCAAGTAAACACACGTAAAAAATTGTTTTCTCCATTCTATCAAATTTTTTCCTATCTTAGAATTTCTGGGAGGACCGCGACCTCTTAATGCCCATCCTCCCTTGCTATATGCCTACGATGTGCCTGAGTGAGATTTTGGGATTGATATTGCAAGATTTTCTTCCATGACAGACCGAGAGATTAGGTTTCCTAACACGTGAACACCAATTGGTGTAAATAACATAATTTTAACTGACGTTTTCAAAAACGTTTATAATCTCGAAAAAAATTAAGGTTCAGAAATAGTACATGAGGCTGTCACTAAATATTGATGTATCGTGCTCGGTTAACATAATTTATACTTGTCCAACCACAGAATTTTCTTGCTCAGCACTCAGTAGAAGAATCTCTGAGATATGGAACAGGGATGAATTTCGAAATGCATATAGTTCAGGAAAAATATAAATTATTAACTACGCAGAAATAGGGACTTACTTGCAGGTGGAAGTTTTACCCATTTCTACGGTGCAGTTTGCAATAAGCGGAAATGCTTGATGTCCAAGCTCCTTCAAAATATCTCGAGGATAGTAGCGGCTGTCCAAGGCATTTTCCAACTTAGGATACTGCAAAATCAGAAATATGATATTAGATGTCTCTGAGTGATGAGACGCGTCTGTGCAGTAGCGACGACAACAGATTTACGGAGGAAAAGATGTTTATTTTACATTATTTTCAAGAGGAAAGGCCATTTTAAACTTCCTCTTGAAAATAATATAAAATATCAGATATTTTATATAATATTATTTTATATAATAAAATATATATTATTTTATTACATAAAAATATATTTAGATATAACATATATAAATATATTATTTTTATATAATAAAAATAATGTTGTTTCCAGTATATATATATATATACTGGAAACAACATTTAAATACGTCAACAATGACGTATTTAAATGTTGCTCTCTCTCTCCCTTCGACCCCCATGGAAGGCCTGTCGTCTCCTACAAACACAAAAAACTGAGGTTAGAGAGAATATTAATTTCTTCTGCTTATGTCCAATATAAATCATGACTTTGAAAAAAGTTTAAGCCCTGGATCACGGAAGGTAATATAATCTCGATTAACTACAATTTTAAAGTTAATAATATGGATAAAAGTGAAGTATTCGCTCTTAAAATATATAAAAATAAGTTAGAAAATGTGATTAGAGAAGCAAAAAAAAATAATTATTATCGAAGTATTTTTATAAGAAACTAGCAGATTCCCTGGCGTTGTTCGGGTCTGAAACTCTTTAGAACATAATGTAGATGGCAACTACCGACGTCGCAAGCTTCTTTCATTTGGAATAAAAGTCATTACGAACAATATTCTCCTTCTCTTTTAGCCAAAAAATTATTATTATTATCATAGAAAAACATTTATTACTTGACATATTAAAAATTTTATTAACATACGAGATTTATATGTTAATAAAAGAAATTTTGAAAAAAATGTAATAAACGCACGTTTACTTCATATTTTTTAAATTCAGTTAATGATTTTAATTTCCGATACGAATTCTTAGTTTTTGAAACTTTTATTTCAACGAAGTATCTCGAGTTCTACTCGTGCATAATTAGAACGACTTCAATATCCACGGATGCTTGTTCACTTGACCCAACTAACTAAACAATGAGTTTATCACGCGAAATCAGAAATTAGTTTGATGCATTCATTATTTTAAAATTATTGATGGCAACAGTTATTTTGAATAACTTTCAACTTTATTGTTTAATCACGCGAAATCAGAAATTAATTTAGTTTCATGCATTCTTTTTTTCAAATTTATTGGTGGCAACAATTAATTTGAATAACTTTTAACTGTTTGTGTTAAGTCTGTGGGAATTTGAGAAATTCAAGCCCCCCCCCCCCAATTTTGGTTGACTCCAGCGGGTTCGCAAATACCCTCTATTCTTCCTCTGTGTGAAGGGAATGTTTATGCTTTAGCAGTTTGGTGTTCTCTTCTTTAAAGTTTGGTGTCTCTAGCTCTTCTGGGGGCTGAGTGCATAAGCTGACAGACAAACAAACAAACAAACTTTCTTCTTTATATATTAGATAGGAAATAATAGTAGAAGGATGCATATCGCTGTCTGGCGCATATGAGAATCTCGTTTTCAAAGAGAAAGAAGTTTTTCCTTTACCTACTATTCATCGAAAGTTTTAATATAAGCTAGAGGATGATGGGAAAAATGCAATAGTATTTTATTAGTAATTATATAATATAAAAGTATTCGTTAATGGTATCCCAATTTTTATCTCGTTTTCAAAGAAAACGAGATAAAAATTGGGATACCATTAATGATATGTGTGGAAGGAGAAAAGGTAAAAAAAATATATCCCAAGCAGATATTTGATAGAAAATAGCTCAGCTAATTTAGAGGAAAACCCAGATGAATAGGTAAATAAATTTAATTGTTGTTTTCCCCAGCAGCAGTTTCAACGTTTTATACAAATGATTCGGGAATGTTTCTAATGCCAGAAAAGTAATAAGAGGTATAAAATGTAAATATCAAAAATTCATTTTTCTTCCTCATATATATTTATTAAAAGTAGAAATTTCTGACACATTAAAGGAATTCAAGGAAAGCATATCTTCTGGACAAGATAATATCTCAGCACTACTACTTAAAAATTTCCCTAATGTCCGTAAGACAGAATTTTTACTATTCCAGTGTTTAAAGAGGGGGAGGGGACTCCAAGTCGGTTGAAAATTATGTCAATCTCATTGTTTACTGTATTCTCCAAGAAAATCGAAGAAATAGGGAAAAAAAATCAATCAATTTCTGGGAAAAGTACAGTGTTTTGGCTCCAAATCAGTTTGGATTCAGAAAAATGTTAAATAGTGAAAATGCAGTATTAGAAATTACAAGTAAAATATATACAAACAGAAATCAAAATAAAAAACAGTAGTTGTTTTTTGGGGGATCAAAAAAAGGGTTTGATTCAGTTCCTCATGATCTATTATTAGAGAAATTAAGAATTTGTGGAAAAAGGGGAAAAAAATGTTGCTCTGGATTTGTTTGTTAAAACCAAAAACAAAAAGGAAAAATTGCTGATTTTAAGTAGAAGAAAAACTGCTGTCCAGCTTGGTGTGCCACATGGGTCAATTTTAGGACCTCTGCTTTTCCTAATATATATAAAAACGTTTTTTGACGTTGGATCTACATGGTGATATGACATATTTTGATGATGCTGCTGCACTAATATATTTAGGGGATGAAACCGGAATTTTAGAACGCATAGAAAATGACTTGATTGAAATAAAGTAATGTTTTAAATTGAATACATTATTTTTAAGTGTGAAAATATATATATATATTTCAGATCTAGAGAAAGTTCAGTCGACTTTTCAGAAATAAAATTATGTTTCACTGTGAAGAATGTAATTGGGAAAAACTGCAAATGGGATAAAACTGAAGGAGGGGAAAGTGAGAAATACTTAGGAGTGTATATAGATAAGAAAATGACATGCAAAAATTAATGTATGTAAATTAATGATGTAATTAAAAAATTAAATTCTATTATTCCAAAAATTTATCATATTAGAAATTATGTTAATCTATCATTATTGAAAATAATAATTTATTTCCACCGGGTTAAATCGTATCTGTTATGTGGTATATTATATTGGGGAGGGGTTTATTTTTGAACTTTGGAACCTCTTCAATATGCAGAAAACCATACGATCAGATTTGGTTGAAAACCTTCGTGTCACGTGACACGAAGATTGCCAGATCACTAATTTCTAAAAAAACCGTTGCCAGATATTTTTTCTGAATTCTGTAATCAACCATGGTGTTCGGATACTTTTTTCAGCGACTGTAGGTGGTCATATTATTTTGATACTAGATCGTGTGGGCTCACTCACGGAAATATTGAGCGTGTGCAGTTACCGTTCACAGCAAACTGGAGCGTGTGCAGTTACCGTTCACAGCAAACTGGAGCGTGTGCAGTTACTGCACACGCTCCAGTTTGCTGTGAACGGTAACTGGAGCGTGTACAGTTGCTGTACACGCTCCAGATATTTTTCCTGAATTCTGTAATCACATGACACGAAGGTTGCCAGATCACTAATTTCTAAAAAAAGTTGCCAGATATTTTTCTGAATTCTGTAATCAACCATAGTGTTTGGATACTTTTTTGAGCGACTGTAGGTGGTCATATTATTTTGATACTAGATCGTGTGGGCTCACTCACGGAAATATTGAGCGTGTGCAGTTACCGTTCACAGCAAACTGGAGCGTGTGTAGTAACTGCACACGCTCCAGTTTGTAAGTTAACGTCTGGAGCGGAACGATAACTGGAACTGGTTTGCTCCAGTTTGCTGTGAACGGTAACTGGAGCGTGTACAGTAACTGTACACGCTCCAGATATTTTTCCTGAATTCTGTAATCACGTGACACGAAGGTTGCCAGATCAGTAATTTCTAAAAAAATCGTTGCCAGATATATTTTCTGAATTCTGTAATCAACCATAGTGCTCGGATACTTTTTTGAGCGACTGTACACTTTCGTGTGGCGAGAGCTATTAAAAAGAAGACTTACCATAAGGTAAAAGGAATCCCTTTTGTTTTCGCACATGTATGGATAGGCCAAGCATAATCCTAGCTCCGGAATCTTCATGCAGCCACTCGGAAATCGGGCGCAGAACGCTCTCCTACGGAAACTGCGAAAATAAAAATACGTCGCGGTTTCATTTCAAATAGAAATAACAAACACTCCAATACATCGATATTAATTTTCCGAAACGGAATAAAGGGATATTTTTAATTCAAGAATGCCAATTTTTTGTAAATTGATAGATAGGGTAATATTACCGACATATTACCCTTTTGGAATCTATTAATCTGAAAAAATGTCCCTTAGTTCACTTGAAATATTCCTTTATCGCGTGTCCATCATGGCACCATGAAAACCATCTCATCTTTAATATCCTTTGAACTTTATTCCTTATTTGAAGATGTTATCCTTTTCTTTAGAGCAGTGGTTCTCAATCTTTTATGCTTCGCGAACCCCCTGGAAATGTGTATGTAACTGGCGTACCCCTTGTATAGATAAAACTATAGTTATAGTATAATAATGGAAATAAAATAAAACATATATATCAGTGGTTCTCAACCTTTTATGCTTCACGTACCCCCTGGAAATGTGTATGTAACTGGCATACCCCTTGTATAGATAGATAAAACTATAGTTATAGTATAACAATGGAAATAAAATAAAACATATATATCAGTGGTTCTCAACCTTTTATGCTTCACGTACCCCCTGGAAATGTGTATGTAACTGGCATACCCCTTGTATAGATAGATAAAACTATAGTTATAGTATAACAATGGGAATAAAATAAAACATATATATCAGTGGTTCTTAACCTTTTATGCTTCACGTACCCCCTGGAAATGTGTATGTAACTGGCATACCCCTTGTATAGATAGATAAAACTATAGTTATAGTATAACAATGGGAAAAAAATAAAACACATATATCAGTGGTTCTCAACCTTTTATGCTTCACGTACCCCCTGGAAATGTGTATGTAACTGGCGTACCCCTTGTATAGATAGATAAAACTATAGTTATAGTATAACAATGGGAATAAAATGAAACATATATAACATATATCTAGAGACTTTCGAGCTCTCACGGCGTACCCCACGTTGAGAACCCCTACTTTAGAGTAAAAATTGATATCGATGTATTAGAGGGATTGCTTAAATGTTAACTAAAATTTCCTGGGAATAATTTTTTCATTGGGATGCCTTAGCTTCTTAGGTAATTTCTATCTCAAGACAAGTAACGAGAATTAATATTGAGACCTGAAATAATGCTTTGTTACGGAATCTTTATTCTACATATCAGGATAGAGAAGAACTTGAAATGACTGGGTATATACACGTTTGGTTTGGACATAGCAATTAATGTTAATTAATTCTGTGTATTTGGAAATTCACAGAATTAATCACAGAATAAATTCTATTTTGTTCACAAAAAATGACAAAAAGGAAATAAGATCCAAGTTCGATGTTGTTTTCAAAATGATATCATTGAGGAACACACAAAAAGATTTCGAAATGAAAATAGCCAATCTTTATTAATTTCGAGGTGCTGAACACGAAAATGACAATAAAATTTGTCGATTGGCTCTTGTTTAGGAGAGGCAGAGATGGTCATGTATAAACGATACAGTTCGCATTGAGTACATAGGTAACCATTTTGCAACACTGCATTTTAACACCAGATTGCAACATATTGCGTTGTATTGAATCAGCCCGCCATACACACAATCTCCAGAGGTATTGCATCATTGTCTGATGCAATGTAGTTGAGTGATGACATCGTGGCATTACGATCGCGGACAAAAGATAATGCAATCGTTAGTTGTAAGCGAAGTCCCGTAGGGTGAGAAAATCTTTTGAGCAACTCCCATTTACCCTTGAGTCATAAGTACAATACAAATGGTCCTTGCAGTTTTAATCCAGCAGTAGTGATGCCTCGTAACTGTGTTAATAGTGCAGATGCATTACGTTACATTTGCGGGAAAGTGACGTTTGCAAGCCAGAGAAGGGCCATCACTCCAATAGTGAAAGCGGCGTATGAGTTTTATTTTGGATGCAATATCAGGGACCAGGACAAGGTCTGGGCCCCACACATATGCTGCAGTATGTGTGCAAGAAATCTTCCGAAATGGCTGAAAGGCGAAAAAGTGGCGATGCTATTTGCGGTTCCTATGGTTTGGAGAGAGCCAAAGCAATCACCCAAATGACTGCTACTTCTACATGGTTCCACCTGTTTCTGGAGGTATCACAAGGAAAAAGAAGTGGACAATAGCGTACTCGAATATACAATCAGCTCTCTGACCAGTTCCACACAATGAAGGCCTTCCCATTCCCGAACCTCCAAAAGAATTTTCCATCGATTCAGACGATGAGGAGGGAGACGAACCGACGTCGAGTTCTCTACAGCCTTTGGGGTCTAATGATGATGATCCATACGTCTGCCACGGTGCATCATCTGCACCACACATTCTCACCGAAGAAGAAATGAACGTCTGCAGTTGTCCATAGCCAAAGCAGAGTTACTTGGATCAAGACTTAAACAATGGAATCTTCTCAAGGAAAATATCCAAGTGACTTCGTTTCAAACTCGTCATGAGCAGTTTGCACCTTACTTCAGAAAGGAAGATGACCTTGTGTTCTGCTCCAATGTAAATGACTTGATGAATGCCATTGAAATCAAACATGACCCTCAAGAATGGCGATATTTCATAGACTCCTCGAAATTGAGTCTCAAGGCAGTGCTGCTGCATAATGGAAATCGACTTCCATCCATTCCAGTCGGATACGCTGTCTACATGAATGAAACCTACGACAACTTAAAACAGATGTTGAACTGTCTTCAATACAGCAAGTATGGCTGGCATCTCTGTTGTGACTTGAAGGTAGTGGCTCTGTTGATGGGTCTGCAGCTGGGATATACGAAGTACTGCTGTTTCTTATGTGAATGGTACAGTCGAGCAAAGACATTGCACTACGTGAGGAGAAACTGGCCTCAGAGGAAATCTCTGAAGGTCGGAGAGAAGAATGTGGAACACCCAGCACTGGCAGAAACGCACAAAATCCTGCTACCGTCCCTACACGTCAAACGCGGTGTGATGAAAAACTCCGTAAAAGCCATGGACCGGACTGCATCAGCTTTCAAGCACTTGGTTGACAAATTCCCTCGAATCAGCGAATCGAAAATTAAAGAGGGGATATTTCTGGGTCCTCAGATCCGAGAGCTGTTCAGAGATCAGATGTTCGACAACCTGCTTCAGGGTGACGAGAAAAAGGCTTGGAACGTGTTTCGTCTGGTGTCAACTAAATTCCTCGGAGATATCAGGGCAGACAACTACATGAAATTGGTTAAAGACGTCTCTGTATCACAAACTCGGCTGCAATATGTCGTTAAAGATCCACTTTCTCCATTCCCAGTTAGATTTCTTCCCCGACAACTGCGGCATGGTTAGTGATGATCACGGTGAACGTTTTCACCAGGACATTGCAACGATGGAGAACCGATACCAGAACAACTGGTCCACTTCATTGTTGTCTGACTACTGTTGGACCCTCGCCAGGGATGATCCTGAAGCGACGGGCAAAGCGACATCGGAAGTAGAAGCGGAGTTTTGCCGATACATGTCATATGTGAGTATTACTCTATTATATAAGAAAGTATTGTGGATTTCTCAGAATTCGTAGCCAATTTTGCATTTTCATTGTCATATTCGTGTTCAGAACCTTGAAATCTTTAAGAAATGGCTACTTTTATCTCATAGGCATGACTTTTATGAAAATTTGTTGCCCAGTGTATTTAATAGATAAATCAATTTAAAATTTTATGATTTTTATCTAAATTAAGTTTTGGAAACAAAAAAAACCACGAAATAAAATCTCCCCAGTGGATTCCCCCTCCCTCCTGCACTTTTGCACTGAGGTGCAGCCACTCTTGCTAAATCTATTGGTTAGTTTCAGGCCGGTTCTATTGGGGTAGGGGGGGCTTCCCTTTCAGAATTCTAGTAAGATAATGGAGGCCAAAAATTATTGAACTTGTGCATATTTTATGCATTTCTCGTGCATTAAAAAAACCCTCTAAAACAAAGGGGGGAAATGTTATACTGCAATGCAAGTACAGTCGCTCAAAAAGTATCCGAACACTATGGTTGATTATAGAATTCAGAAAAAATATCTGGCAACTTTTTTGTAGAAATTAGTGATCTGGCAACCTTCGTGTCACGTGACACGAAGGTTGCCAGATCACTAATTTCTAAAAAAATCGTTGCCAGATATTTTTTCTGAATTCTATAATCAACCATAGTGTTCGGATACTTTTTTGAGCGACTGTACAGTCTCTTGGCCTTTGTAACAGCAAAAAAGCTGATTTGATTCACGTGAACCTTCCCCCCTTATTATTTCTTAGATCAGGGCCTGGTTAAGTTCTTTTACCTCTGAGGGGCACTTTTTTGGCATATAATTTGCCAAATGAGAAGGTCACAAGGAACCTAAGCAGAGTTTCGAAAAGGGTAGATGAAGCGGACTAACAAGCCATCTGTTACTAACGAAATGGAAGTCTCCCGCCAAGGCAGTATCTTTAACGCGCCCAAGATATGGGCCTATACACGGAACCATGGCTTAACGTCCCAAGTGATGTATAGCTATTTTTATCAATTGATATAATTATTCCAATCAAATTTACCTGTTTATATTGCAGATTGTCATGGCAGGTACTTCGACGTCGATGAGATTATGCACTTTGATATCCAAAATCACGGGTCTGGCCATGTACATTCCAATGAAAGAAGACGTTTGGTAACAGAAACCTGCAAGACACACCAAGCACGTGATGCATTTGATGAATTTAGGCACCGTAAGCTTGGGACACGCAAATCCTTTTTCTGCTGGTATTGGGCGTCGATTCCTGGACCAAGCGTTTCTCTTTTTTCGCGCCATGCTGTCTGTTCTGCTGAGACCAAGTCAAGTGCCCCTGATCCTTATATTTCAATGAAAGGCAATATAATATCGCCTCTTATATAAGAGCCAAATGTATTCGTTATGACTTCGGAAATGACTGCTATATTGGGTTTAATTGGGTCTGAGAAATGCTATACGATTAACGATTTTATTTATGACTCTAATCAAAGTATGCCATTAAAGATTTCTTTTTTTTTTATCCTAGTTAGTCCAAAGATTCTCTTCAACTTCATGGAGTGTCATTATAAGGAGAATGGTATCTGTTTTAGCTTAACTTGATGCATTTTAGGGTTGTTCGTTCAAAGTATCAAAAATATATTTCTGTTCTTGGAGTCGTTCAGTGTCAGTCCATAAGTCTAACTGTAATGTACGCGAAATTCACCTGCAAATTATGATTTAATGATTAATTTTTTGAAAAAGTCTTGTGCATTGAACCATTTTAAGAAACGGATTGAAGGCCTATAAATTATGCTTATTATTATCCGTGGTTTATAACTTAATTATAATAATTATAGGTAAATGTATTGCAGTGCTTAGGGTTACAGAGACCCATTAAACTGGAGCCCGTCTCTGTTGTTGGTAATGACAATTCTTTAAGACGGTGTAAAAGTTGTAATAGATCATAACGCTTAATTGCTCAAACCGCTTTCTGTTGGCTCACCCATAGAACTAATGTATTTGGATCCTACTCCCACCAGGGGGCGGGGTGGCTTAGTCGGTAGCGCGCCAGGCTCGTAATCTGTAGTTCCAAGGTTCGAGTCCCAGCCGGGTCAGCATTGAGATTTATATCCGCAAAATTCTCCGCCCTGCCCACGGTCAGTAGGGGACACCGATGGGCTTGGAAAGTCCGCCGTCTGTCGGATGGGACGTTAAACCGTGGTCCCGTGTGCAGGGAGCCATTCCCTGTGAACGTTAAAGAACACGCTGGATGACCTTGACGGGAGGCTACCATATATCTCCCAACAGCTGTTACAGTGGGTCCCCTCCCACAGCCTTCTCTGAGCCTTCGGGGTCCATGTGACTTGGCCATTTAGCCCATGGTGTACAAAAAAGTGCCGCTCAGAGGTTAAACAACTCAACCTACTCCCACCAGACTAAGTTTATCAGCTAATTTCTCACCGTTTTTTCAGTTTGTGATCGGACCCGCAAAGCTATTAACAGACTCTGACAGAACCTACGACCATGCCATCCCGGGACTCGAACCCGGCCCCAGTAGTTGCAGTGTCACCACAAACCAAATCAATACCATTGCGCCACCAAAGCGCGTCTTAATGTATAGTTTATTGATCACTTCAAATCGATTTGTCGATGAAAAATAATTTAATGCAAATGTTGCCCATCAAGACAAAGATAAAATTATGTGTCATGTAATGAGGAGACACATCAGTTGATGAAACTATAACGAGGGACCGAGTGCACCTTAAACCTGCTATTAATAATGATTGCAACTAATTTACGAGATAATTTTGGAAAAGCATTGCCTCGAAGTCAAATTCTGAAATAATTGCATAGCAACCAATAACACTCCGCTTTTAAATTACATGTAGAAAGGGTTCTTGAAGATTATCGAATTAAGTTCTGAATTCAGAAAAGTTTCTATAATGGTTGGAAACAAATGATTTTACACAAAGGATCGAACACTGAGTAGGCGGTTCCAAATTTCGTTTTTGATTTTCCACATAAGCATTTATTTCTTAAGTTCAAGGGAAGGAAGAAATACTAGTTGGTTATAAACCTAGGGGGTGCGGAAAAGGGGTCCAGGGGGTGGGAGAGAAACATTTGGAAACTGAATTTCTTCATTTTATTTATTTCCAAAAATAAACCAGGTATGGGGGTGGTGCGAAGCTTCCGTGCATTGGATGCAAGGAGTGTGCGACCTAAAAGAAGTTTCAGGATTGGGTTGTTTTACCTCTGAGCGGCACTTTTTTGCACACCATGGGCTAAATGGTCAGGTCACATGGACCCCGAAGGCTCAGAGAAGGTTGGGGGAGGGGACCCACTGGAACAGCTGTTGGGAGACAGATGGTAGCCTCTCGTCAAGGGCATCCAGCGTGTTCTTTACGTGCACAGGGTATGGCTCTCCCGCACACGGGGCCACGGCTTAACGTCCCATCCGACGGACGGCGGCCTTTCCAAGCCCATCGGTGTCCCCTACTGACCGTGAGCAGGGCGGGGAATTTTTGCGGAGATAAATCTCAACGCTGACCCAGCTGGGGACTCGAACCTGGGAACTACAGATTGTGAGCCTGACGCGCTACCGACTGAGCCACCCCCGCCCCAAAAGAAGTTTCAGAAATCCTGACTTTGACTATTAGCAGAAAAGTTTGAGTTTAAATCATGTGGGATTAAATTAATAGTTTAAAATTTAATCATGTGGGATTATATGACCTTTTTGCGAGGCACGTCAAGTGCTCTAAGGTTTACTAAGGTGTCAGACTAAATTATTTGCCAATAATGATTATAATGCATGGAGAAGTACGACTATTAATACCAAAGAAATGTCAATCTAAAGTTCAGTGCATAAATAATAATGTTGGTGAAAGATAATAGTTCACGGACACTTTCCACTTTATGGAACACCGATATTTTTTCAATATTAACTCCCAGACCTATATAAGTCAGTCGATACGAGTTGAGCAGATATTTGATTTTCTCTTAACCTTCTATGCATTAATGTTACCTATTTATGCGATGAATGCTGAATTATTGGTTTCATAATAAAGTCTCGAATTTTGGATCGGATAACGTAAACGATTTTATTCTTACCGAATGGTCTCGTACCATGTTTATCGTAAATTATAGACTAACCAGTGTTTCGTAACATTTTGTCTTGGTGACCCACTTCTGAATTGTCCGTTAGGCTTGATACACTTGAGAAAAAGGTCATTGCTTTGCTTTTATTTATTAAAACTGAAAATTCAGTTCATTTAAACAAAATAACATATTACACTCAATATTTGGCAAAAAAAAAAAATCTAAAAATTACCAAAGTAAAAATTATTATGCAATATTGGGCTTTTTCTTAAAATATCGACACACATCTGGACCTTGGAGGTGGCACACAGGTTGGGAATCCCTGGACTAATCAGATCTCTGATTCATACACATCCAATCCACGACTAACAGGGAGGCGGGGGTGGCTCAGTCGGTAGCGCGCCAGGCTCGTAATCTGTAGTTCCCAGGTTCGAGTCCCAGCTGGGTCAGCGTTGAGATTTATCTCCGCAAAATTCCCCGCCCTGTCCACGGTCAGTAGGGGACACCGATGAGCTTGGAAAGGCCGCCGTCCGTCGGACGGGACGTTAAGCCGTGGCCCCGTGTGCGGGAGAGCCATACCCTGTGCACGTTAAAGAACACGCTGGATGGCCCTGACGGGAGGCTACCATCTGTCTCCCAACAGCTGTTCCAGTGGGTCCCCTCCCCCAACCTTCTCTGAGCCTTCGGGGTCCTTGTGACCTGGCCATTTAGCCCATGGTGTGCAAAAAAAGTGCCGCTCAGAGGTCAAACAACCCACGACTAACAGGAGAGACTTACACGAGAGATTTACGACTAAACACGATTCGTATAAGGTGACACGAATATTTCATAAGAAATGTTGTAAATAGGAGTGGGATGCTTTTTAGAATCCTTACCTGATTGACTTTTTTTAACGTTATATCTTTTATGATTATACTTTATCTAGCCCTTTACGTTTCTTATTTGTTTATGTATATTTCATGCATATAACTCATCATTTTAAAGAATAGTCAGAATGATTAAAACAGAAGAAAACAACTAAATGCTTTACTTTAATGCATGGTGCTTAGACAAGATTATCGAGTAATGAGGGTTGAAAATAAGAAATTGATTTTTATAAAAATAATTTCTCAAATGAGGGCCGAGATGCTTACAAGAGTTCATACACGTATTAAGTTATAAACTTGAACTCATTAGGGCAATTTGTTTGTGCGTGCCTTGTTATTGCTGAGCGATATTTAAAATGTTCATTATTGCTTACAAATATACTACATTTATAGCTGTCTAAACACAATAATATGTATAGAAAAATATAAATAAATATCCCCTCAAGCAGCTGCTTGCCACAGAGGTCTGACAGGAGCCTGTCAGTTTATACGCCATAGTAGAAGGTCTGTGATGATGGCACGACCTCAGCACAAAGACAACAACAAACATCCATTGCCTTTACCCTGGGCTCAAACCCAGGTCCCTTAGATCAGTAGCCAAGCGCGCTAACTACTCGGCCACGGGACAGCTAATATGTATAGGCAAGTGTGAAAATCTTTTTGGAAGCGTTGAAATTATGAAAAAGAACAGATAAGATAGGCGACACACACAAAAAAAAGCATCAAAGGTGTTTTCTTACATGGTAAATGCAATAATTCAAACGATCGTAGAGAAGTAATCGTTTTTAAATCAAACGATCACCATTAAAACAAGCCTTACTTTAAAAATCGCCTTAAACCGCAATCGTATTAGTCGGAGACTGGATGCATACGAATCGCATCTCGAAGAGTTATATTTCTTACGAACGAAACGAATAATTGTTCACTTCATCTTTTTTTAATGCAATCACTTTAGTGAATTTGTGGATACCCAAATAATTGCCTTAATTTATTAGCAAAGGCACAATCGAAGAGCCAGGCAAAATATAGTGACTTAATACGAAAAACAACGATTTACGTGGCAGAAAATGTAGCCTATATTTGAGCTAAAAACAACAGAGATTTTTGCCGGTTACGGGTACGTAATTTAGCAATTTTTTTTCCCCTTCATCAGTCGCAACAAAATGCATCTGCTGTTTTAATGATCACTCATTACTTTAAGCGTAGATCATAAACCTTGAAACGGAAAAATGATCTCTGATAGAAAAATGTTAGGAATACTTTATATTTAATGTGATTGCCTCCATGCTTGCTATCAACGCCCATATTGCGTGTTTGCAACTTTTTGCCAACTTCTCGTCCACAACGCAGCGGAAAGAAGGCAAATGATTGCTGGCAACACGCTCTGTTCTTCATGCAATGAAACGACGGCTGAGATTCATTGACGAAGAAAGTTGGTCGCTTCGCATTAATCTTTAGGGGAAGAGCAATTTTGGAGAGTGAAATGGATAATTGGGAGTAAAAATTTCTCTTCAGCTTATTGGAAAAGTTTCCTTAACTCGTAAAGTGAGATCGTAAAGGAGAAAAAGAAATAAAATTCATTGGAATCGTCGATTCGACACGGCAGCGAAAATTATGAAAGTTTAGCTAGATTATGATAATGATATTTGAGAGGAAGACAAGACCGTTTAGTTGGGTAATTTTCCTTCCATCATCAAATGAGGTCAAATAAGAAGAATTTTATTCTGGCACTTCAGTGCGATTGAAAACATCTTGTTTGTAAATAATAAATAATTCGGTTTATCCGCGTTGATTGAAAATATCTACAAGAGACATCAGGAGGATTTTGCTGAAAGGGAGGGGCTAAAACAAGCAACAACAACAAAAATATAACCAATGTTGGCCTTTAAAGTAATAAAAGATGGGAATGCAAAAATTTCAGACTAGCATTTATGATTTTATAAATATATTTTAAACAATTTTTAAAAAATTATTCGTGTATTTGGGGGAGTGAACCTTTTACCTCATTCGTGGACTTCCACTACTGTTCGCTTTAATGAAACAAATTCAATGGTTCCCAAAGGGGATGCAATAGCAGCTAGAGGACACAACATTGTCAAAGGGGTCATAGCTCCCCCTTTGACAATGCTAGTAGCCGACTGGAGGTAAAAAAAAAATATTAAACGTATATAATCTACCTAATACCTCGTGGGGAGGCCTTTTGCCTTTAATACAGCCCTTACTTGTCGAGGCATGGACTTCCCAAGGTGTTCCAGGGTGTCGTGTGGTAGTGCTACGCATGCGTTTCCCAGTGTGGCCTGTAATACCTGCATTTTGCCTGGTGGTAGGTCGGAGCATCGAATCGCCTTTTCCAGTTGGTATCAAATATGGTCAATAGGGTTTTTAGATCCTGCAAGTGGCCGTAGGAGGATGGCGAATTGATTGCTATGTTCCTGAAACTAGTTTGCAACCTGGGTCGTGTGACGTGGCACATTATCTTGTTGATATATGTCGGCGTTGCCTTGATACACTGTCATCATGAACTGGTTTATTTTGGTCGGCTACAATAGAAAAGTAGGTGATCTCATCAAGTCTTTGATTCACTGTGATCATTGGATCAAGGCCATGCCACGCTTGCTCTGGTTTTGTAGCGATTGTTGTTTCTTTCTCCAAATGCCCGTCAACATGCCCCTCAGCATGATGAAGTGGGAAACGGGATTCATCTGACCAAGAATCAGATTTCAACATGTTGATGGTCCAGTGTTGATGTTCATGTGTGCATGTAAGGTGCATATTCTTGCGTCTCACAGTGAACATGGGTACCCGTGATGATCGTTGACTGTCATAGCCCTTAGCAACTATGTCTGATGCATTATCCATGTGCACATTGGTCTTACCATTCCAATGTTGTACTGAGTGGTTATCTGGACCACTGTGCTGCATCGCTGCTGTGTTATGGGATGGGATACACTCGGCCGTTGATTCACCACTGTCGTCTTCTTGATCCCCGTGGATGGCTGTTCCACGTGTCGACTGGATTTTTGACAGAGCTGTTGAGACAGTCGCGGCAGATATGTGACATCACAGAATGGGAGCAGTGCACCATGTCGGCTTTTGTTCAGATGTTGGCATCTGAACGTCATGCCCCCACAATCATCATCATCATCATCATCATCATCATCATCATCATCATCATCATCATCATCATCATCATCATCATCATCATCATCATCATCACCACCACCACCACCACCACCACCACCACCACCACCACCACCACCACCATCATCATCATCATCAAGCAGCCATGGGCTACGGAGGTTCAACCAGACCACGCAGTTTAATTCTCCAAGCATATCTGTCCTGAGCTACATCTGCTGCATCCGGCCACTGCACACCAATTCTAACAAGGTCCTGTTTGACATTGTCTGCCCACCGCATCCTAGGTCTCCCCCTCCTTCTGAGGCCTCTAGGCACACTGTTCATAACCCTATTCGCCAATCTATAATTATCCATATGGGCAACATGGCCAAACCAGCGGAGTCTCTCTCTGCACAATATGCTGCTTAAAGGAGGTTGCAGACTCCTTTGCCTAACCTCATCATTAGTTACAAAGTTAAACCATCTAATACCCAAGATACTACGTAAGCATCTGGAATCAAAAGCATCTAGTTTCCTGTTATCTTGTTTACACAGCGTCCAGGTTTCACTACCATAACTAACCCTAGAAAGAACCAAACTATTATACAGTCTAATTTTAGTCTTTAGGTGTATACACCTATTTCTCCACAATCTCCATAGATTCTTAAAAGTCCCGGCAGCAATCCCTATTCGTCTGTTAATCTCATGCCGCACACCACCAGTATCAGTTACATAGCTCCCAAGGTAATTAAACAGTGATACCTGCTCAAGACTGCAACCATTCAGATTAACTGAATTAAAGCCTGCCTGACCAATTTTCATCACTTTAGTTTTCTCTCTGTTTATAACCAAACCTACTCTACTACCAATCTCATCAACAACTCGAATGAAAGAGTTCATCTCATCAACATCATTTGCCAAAAGGGCTAAATCATTAGCATAATCTAAATCAGAAATTTTCATATCTCCAGCCCATTTAAGGCCAAAATCTTTCCCTTGAAGTGAATTTCGCATAACATAATCAATGACCAAGCTAAAGAGAAAAGGAGACAAAATGCACCCTTGTCGAACACCAGACGTAATGCTAAACCAATTGCTACAAGCCTTACCAACTCTCACACATGACTCAGTGTTATTATAGAGAGCTTTCATTATGTTAACTAACTTGTCTGGTATACCATATGATTTCACAATCAACCATAAATTATGACGATCAACAGAGTCGAAAGCCATTTTGAAATCAACAAAGCTAGCAACCAAAGGTTTCTGAAACTCTAAACATTTCTCAAGAATCCGCCTAAGTGAAAATATCTGATCTACACATCCCCTACCACTTCTGAATCAACATTGCTCATCACGCAATTTCCTGTCAACCAGATTCTTAATTCTATTAAGCACAATCATGGAAAGAACTTTACCTGAAACAGAGAGTAGGCTGATACCCCTATAGTTATCACAAGAACTGCGATCACCTTTTTTGAAAATAGGGATAATAATAGCTCTGGTAAAATCTTTAGGAACCATGCCTTTATCATAAAAGTTATTCAAAATTTCAGTCATCCAAGTGGTAACCGAAACATTCCCAGCTCTGAGCATTTCTGTAGTAATTTCATCTACCCCTGGGGATTTATGAAGTTTAAGTTTAGAATAGCCAAAATAACCTCAGATTGTGTTATAGGGCCAACATTAAAGCCATCAATGCATCTATCATCATTGCAAAATGTGGGAGTAGAACTAACCACATTGTTTAGAACATCACTGAAATGCTCAGCCCACCTAGCCATGACAGAATCCTCACCTTCTATAACCTTACCTTGTTTATCCTTCAATCCCTGTATACCTGTCCGTTTTCTACCACACAAAACATTAACTATCTGGTACAGCTCTCTGCTGTTGTGCTGTCTAAATGCTTCCTCGGCTTTGTCAGCCAAACCATCAAGCCAAAGATTCTTATCAGCAGCTAACTGATCCTTTACACGTTTATTAAGCTTTCTGTAATCCTTTCTATTAGGACTAGTAGGGTACTGATTAAGGACATTCCTGCAATTCCTTCTTTCTGAAATCTTAAATAATTCTGCCTCCTCTGTTCCTTTTTTCCCAAAAGAGTACTGTTAGTTTCTAAAAAATCCTGTTTAAAATGGCCCCATTCTTCCTCAACTGCAGTATTAAGCAAACCATGACTGTCATAATGACTAAGTAACCTATCATGGTAAGCTTTGGCTATAACTGGGTCTTTCAGAGCTTCAGTATTAAAGGTAAATTTTTTAACCCTAGCACAACCCTTTTTATGTTTAAGTTGCAAGATACTTTTAACAAGGTAATGGTCAGATCCAATTTCAGCTCCCCTATATGCCCTGGTATTTCTAACAGAACTAGCCCATTTGCTGTTAATTAATATATAATCAATCATATTCCTATGCAGCCCATCAGGTGAAACCCATGTGTATTTATGTATGTTGCGGTGTTTGTAATATGTGTTAGTTATTTTGAAACCATTGAGTTTACTTACCTGTAGGTAAGTAAACTCAATGGTTTCAAAATAACTAACACATATTACATTATTGGTAACACATATATTATTGGTTAACACATTATTGGTTAACACATATAACATTATTGGTAGCTGCAATGGCAATGGGCAACGCCATTGCCATTGCAGCTAACTGACCAAAAGCATTTGCAGCTAAAGCCATTGCAGCTACCAATACCAAAAGGGCCTATCACCCCTCCCTAAAGGTTAGAGTCAGTACCAACTTTGGCATTGAAGTCACCTAGAACAAGGGTAATATCTCTTTTCTTGACAGAATTCAAAATATCCTGAAGTTGTTCATAAAACCTATCCTTGTCATCCTCATCAGCATCCTCAGTAGGGGCATAACAGCAGATAACATTCAAGTCTTTAATGCTAGCAACCAAAGGTGTTTTAATAAGGTTTAATGTGTGAAATTTTGCTGTAAGAAACCTTTCATTAATGCACTCATATCCTAGAAGAGCATCACTAGCATGTCTGCTGAGCAGCAGACACACGCCTTGGTGATGCTTTCCATCCTCCCTCCCTGTAAAGAGAAATTTAAAGTTATTTTTAAGTATCTCACCTTTACCTGTCCATCTGGTCTCTTGCAAGCCTAGAATATCTAGGTTATAGCGGTGGAATTCCTGCATGAGGACATCAAGAGAATAATCTCTATGTAATGTCCTCACGTTCCACGTTCCTGCAGAGAGAAGATGATTAGTAGGAGTTTTATAGAAATCAGATTTATTGAGATTGGTAGGGCCAACAATATCAAACAGCCCCCTGATCGCAGGCATGGGGCATAGACTTGTTCCTCCTCCGCTAAAGGCTGAAGTCACCGATGCTGGTAGGAACTTCAGGCACCACCTTTTCAAGTGGACTTTTTCAAGAGCCGCATGGCCTGCCTGAGACACATTACTCCAGTTTAGGCTTGACGATGCCCAACTAGCTAAGTAAGGTTTAGGTACCTGCGATGGCCTCTGATTAGGATTATCCACCAGCTGATATAAGGTATCCCATGCCTCTGTTCACTTAGAGCTGGCAACCCAGAAGTAAACAGAAAACACAGCGGCAGATTCTCCCTCAACAGAGGCCCACCAGTGCAGCAAGTCCAGGATCCATAATCAAGCTCAAATCCATAAACAAGTCCAGTCTAGTAGGTATAAATGGTCAGCACCAGGACCCTGTGAAGTTGACCACTCCTCAGCAGGGTTGAAAAAAAAGAAAAAAGTGGCCATAGATGACCAGATCAGTAGGCCATACTGAACTGGCAGCCCTCCCCTTCCGTTTCCTTCCAAAAGAGAATATCTCTTTTGAAAGGTACTAACGGCCTGCACCACGAGAAGGCGGGGTCGGACATTAGGT
Source organism: Ryuthela nishihirai (assembly GCA_038380435.1). NCBI lineage: Eukaryota > Metazoa > Arthropoda > Arachnida > Araneae > Heptathelidae > Ryuthela > Ryuthela nishihirai. The sequence continues at coordinate 36,615,364 of JAWZYU010000011.1, read as the reverse complement.
GCTAGACCTGGCCGGTTCTGTGCATCATCACCAGGGATTGGTACACAGCTCTCCTTCCAGTTTACGCCTAGCTACCATTTACAGGTACCCATTACACAATCATACCAAGTTCGAAATCGGAAAAATCGCGACACCAACCCGTTCTTCCTCAAAGTAATGCTAAAGCTGATTGCCACGTGTTCCCTCTACCTCCTCTACAATTGCATATCGGCTGTTCCCGACCTTCACTCATCACCAAAGCTCCATTCCTACACAAAGGGAAGTTGCTAATGCAAAGCCATGGATTTGGCGTAAAAAGGTTGCGAACCATTACTCAACTCCTCATTTTATGAAGAAATGCATTGTTTGACGTTGAGAGAAAATCTTTTAATAGGATAATATTTCTCATGCGAGAACAAACTGTAAATATCATTCCTTCATATGCCGTATTTGGCAGTCTCTACCTCCTGATGTTGTGCTGTCCGAACTTTGCGAATTTTCAAAGATCGCCTAAATGCAGTCGACTTGGCCAAGTTTCTAAAATGTTTCAAGTTTTAACTTTCGTTATGTTTTTTAATTATATGTTCTCAATGTGTGTAACATAGTGCAAACCACAAAAGTGTTAACCACATTGTAAATATTTCTGTTTCTGATGTCTTGAGCAGTGTTAGCGTATTTTTTTGTACCTTCCTCTCAATAAATAATAAAATAAACAATGCTATTCTAATGAAAACTTGACACGGAAGCTGGGGTGGTGAACATATTTTAAATGGCAAAATATAGTAAAAGTGGGCGTTGAATCAAGAAAGACTGAAGAGCATTGCTTTACAGCAACAGCCAAGGAGTACACCACTATTGTTTTAAAAAATAAATGAAATACCTTCAAGCAGCTGCTTGCCACAGATGTCTGACAGAAGACTGCCACTTTAATACGTAACAGAAAAGAACTGCGACGAAGGCGAGATCTCAACAGAAAGACAAACATTCCTGTCTTATGCAGGACTCAAACCCAGGTTCCTTTGACCAGTAGCCAAGCACGCTCACCACTCGCTACCATTGCTTGAAGGAAGGGATTTTCCGATGCCAGCCAATCGCGAAAGCCTTTTGCTCCGACCAGTTAACCTATTGGTATTACAGTGGACCTTCGTTATAGCGCTGCTCGCTATACCGCGCACTCGGTTATAGCGCGGGCGATGTTCGCGATAAGTTATAGATAGTGTTTGTTTTTACATATTTTCAAGCGTTCCTTCTGTACGTAAATAAAATAATAAATATATGTACTTATTAAGATGTATAACTATGTTATGTGAATTTTAATAAAACACTTAACAAATAAATTGGTTTTTTTATTAAAATACATAATATATAGTTGATGGGATGTTTCAGTATAAAGCTCAAATCGTTCTGAGTAAATTTATTGTGTCGCCACCGCGCCGCACGGTATAACGCGGGTGTTGTTTCCCGCCCGACATGCGCGTTATATCGGGGGTCCACTGTATTTCGATTGCGAGGTCGTATTTGTATTTTGGGGTCACGAACAAAAAATGTTTCGGGAAACACTACTTTAAGGGATGGGAGTGGGGTGGTTATGTATTACACCCTCCCAGGGCTTCAGTATATTTCTCTAAGGCAATTCCCTAAATGTAGAACTTTCTGGCAAGCTTCTGTAAAGTAACATAAGGGCAGTCTACTTTTCTCTCTTGAGATTGAGTTAAACGAGTGAACTTGAGATTAGTTTAAGCGTAATTCGTGGCCCTCATCAACCAGGGGAAAATCCTCATCCATCATGCGAAAATGCTGGTAATGGAACTAGAGGCAAGGAGAAAACATTATAAACCTATTTATATTTCATGTATTTTTTAAGACTTCTAAAACGGAGAATGAAACGTTATATTGAAATGAAAATCCAGTCTCTTCACCTCCCCCCCCCCCGCCTCTTAATTTTTTCTGCATACGGGCCTGTCATCAACAGTTAAGGAACAAAAGTTGTCCTCACGTAGAGTTACCACACGTCCTCCAAAAGGAGAACTTGTCTCTCTTTTCATCTCAAAATTTATGTCCTTCCGGCATTTTAAAAAACAGAAAATGTCTTCCTTTTTGCCTTAAGTCATAAAAAAGTGCTTTTTTTTAAAATTAAAGTATGCTTTTTTTTGCATTTTTCTTTATTAAATTTCTTGTGGCCGCTACTATCAGGTAATTCACTGTTAACTGCGAAATAATTTATTGTAAATGCGAAACGTAAATGGTGAAGTTATTTTGTTTAATGTTGTAAAAGTTACTATTTTCTGTAATAATCAGCATCAGCAATTTACATGCCGATCGAAAATAAGGTGCACCTTAGAAACTTACAAGAAATTTTGCCCCCCCCATGGATAGAAAGGGCCATAAAAGCTGACAGTTTTGATTTCCAACTCACAGGATAGAGGAGAACCTTAGAAATTACTCCTTGTTTGTACAGACCTCATGCAAAGATTATGCTCTGCTTCAGTTAGAGCTGAGTTCAGCGTCTGCACACAAAGGTTACCTTTCTGGAACAGCAACTAGCTCTCTAATCACTATGAAGTTAAGGCCAAATAAATCTTGATTACTTATCGAATATTAATAAAAATCACCACTTTTTAAAGTATATTGAATAAGTATTAAATCTTTTTCTGATTGAACTGTTAGTTGGTACTTCAAATGAACTTATTTCACAAAAGGAAACCACGTGATCCTTTGTCCACCATTTCTGGTTTTCTTGTCTTCCTTTTAGAACATTGGCATCTGGAACCGTACCCGCACGAGAAAACGTAAATGTGTACTGCTGGAATAGTTAGCTAAATGAAAGACCAAATTCATGAAAAGTATTAAAAAAATTAAGTTCTGAAAACTCATGAATTAGATTTTTTTTATTGAAGAGGAAAAAAAGTGCAAAAATTACGTTTTGTTTTAAGGTAATAATGACTGACCAGCACATGCATAGTCTAAACATAGATTCAAAGCAAAACACGACTGATTAAAAAACATGAAAAAAGCAGAAATGGTATGTAACTGCCAAATGCACAAAAATATCATTAAAATTAACAAATCTCCATGATTGATGCAAAGATAATATACAATTAGTAATCAATAATATTTTCGGCTAAAGTACTTTTAACATCATTGCCATAGGTTTTGATAAGATTAATATACAGATGAAACATAGAGAAGAATTATTTTAATCTGCAAACCGGAATTCTGTAAACAGGAATCTGAAGTTAACAACTCGGTTGGGTAACATTGGAGAAATAGAGCAGAAGGATGAAATCAAGCGTATATTCGTAACGCATCGAAAAAAGACATTTGTAGCTTTTTACATAGAGCAACTTTAGAAGTAGATGAAACAGTCTTCAATTTATGATAGAGACAATGATGTTGATCATTCATCATCAACTGCAACAATCCCACCGACGTCTGTATTTACATCAACTTCGCATTACATGACTCATTTAGTACTCTATTTTAGATACGTATTTATTTAGTGTTAGTGCTTAGACGCTATAAGTTTTCTATCATTTAAACACTACATACATATATATATATAATTTAAGTGTTGAAAGCATTAAAATTTTGCATTAAAAAGTGTAAAAAATTTAAACGCTTTTTTAAGTGTTAAAAAGCTTAAAAAGTAATCGATTCAAACGTGAAATTCGCAATGGTGCATAAAATATTAAATATATAAAAGTCTTTTATTTTCATTCAGCTCCTTGATACCCAGAAAACTCTTATCGCTGCATTGTACATAATATTCAGCTCTGTTATTTTTATTTTCATCAAGCGAAAATTCAGGATCATCCGTCGAGGTTTCACTTTATATATATATATATTACCTTACATGTGAAAGATATAATATGGTATTATTATGAGAAATCAATCCCGGTTATGACGCCTCTTGTTTTCTTTACGATGAAAAATCCAATTAAAAACGTATCTATAAAATTCATCTTGTTACCCGTAGACCAGTTTCAAATTTTTACTTCTGATGAAATAAACGTTTCAAATGATTACTGACGCAGTCCTTCAAAAAATAAGTTCATATCACCTTCAAAAATTAACCAAATCTCAAAGCTCTTATATTTTCTCAGATCGACAGTGTTAATTATTCCTAGTCATCAAGTTTCTGATTCCTGGTGCATGGAATAGTCATTATTCAAGAGAAGGTTCGTAAAATTCCAAAATTAGCATCCTCTAGCTCTGAAAATTCAAACTAAAAATTCAGAAAAAATGAATAATTTTTATTAATACATATCCAAACCTACAAAGAATTTTCCTTTTATCTCTTAACACAAAATGATTTTCTCACACACACACACACACCTTGAAGCAAGGGGAAAAGTTGGGCCTTCAACGTAAACCACCATTTTTTGACCCTTTGACATTTCAAATCTAATGTGAATAGCTCGTTTACAATAGTTGTTTAAACTTCCTGATTTTCCACTTTAGAGTCCTTCAATAGTGGAAATTAAAACTATTGGGAGATTCAGAAAATGCAAATACATATAACAATATTTCATTGTTACTATTTCAAACTATCAATTCCCCCCCCCCCCCATTTATCTCTAAACACAAAAAAGTTGAATGTCTACAGATGGACGGACGAACCACAAAATAAAAACTATATGTAGCTGGTTTGTTGAAAACGAGCTAAAAATTCACCGATTTATCTGGAATCCCATGTATTCCTCAACAACTTTCCAGGTCTAATGGAATTTCAGATCATTTACGGATGAATTTTTTTCTTTCTTTCGTAAAATAGAGAAAAAAAAAATTCTAATTTAGTTGCATTTCTGAATGAATTCTTTTTTTTTCCATTTCCACTTTATGGGAATTAACAGATAATTTTATAGATGCTGCATGTGCTTCAAATATTTCATTTCTTTGTTATAAGTTCCACACAAAACTTTTCCTTGGTAGTCTTTGTTCACTTCAATGTATCAATGGCAACTATTTTTAGGATATTTCAAAATATTTAAGAAATGATTCCAAAAAGAAGATTTCGAAATCATCAAGCGTTACATAAGGGAGAGAGCGAATAAAATTCAGTCAGAACAGTGTTACATAATCCATAAAATTCACCAAATCACTGTCACTTCCTTTGTACTAGAAATGTTAATCATAGACAAGGACAAATGCAATGAACAATTACCACAAATCTTTGAATGCATCAGAATTTGCTTGTCGTATTCATTTTACATTGCAGCTAGTCACACCAAAGTACGAAAAGACATAAGCTAGTTCCCAGGAAGCAATGAAATGAAGTTCTTTGAATTAAAATTTCTTTAAAGCTGTCTTTTTCATCTGTCGTAGCTTCCTCTTATTCCAAAGGATCTTGAATCCACTTCGGAGAGAAGATTCGAGGAATCCATAAACAGTGATGAGAGAAATCCCAAGCCAAATGCCAACGTAGCCTCCAAGGTACCCAAAGAGTTCCACAGGCTGGAACAGAAAAAATATTGGAATCATGTGCTGCGTAACTTTTGTCATTAATGGAAGTAGGAGTAATCTTTTATTAACGATACTTTAACTTTCTCAACTACAATAGACTCGCATTACCTTTAAAAATAATTCACACTATTATTCAGTCATTCAATGAAAATTATTGTATTGAAAGATATAAAAGTATATAAAATGATGGACGTAATAGGAAGGTAGGTTGGGTTGTTTTACCTCTGAGCGGCACTTTTTTGCACACCATGGGCTAAATGGCCAGGTCACATGGACCCCGAAGGCTCAGAGAAGGTTGGGGGAGGGGACCCACTGGAACAGCTGTTGGGAGACAGATGGTAGCCCCCCGTCAAGGCCATCCAGCGTGTTATTTAACGTGCACAGGGTATGGCTCTCCCGCACACGGGGCCACGGCTTAACGTCCCATCCGACGGATGGCAGCCTTTCCAAGCCCATCGGTGTCCCCCTACTGACCGTGGGCAGGGCGGGGAATTTTGCGGAGATAAATCTCAACGCTGACCCAGCTGAGACTCGAACCTGGGAACTACAGATTACGAGCCTGGCGCGCTACCCCCTTTGAACTAGAAACGAATCATCTCAGTCAGCGGGGCATACAGGCAGTAATCAATGAAACTCAGCTCTGAACAAAATATGCGTGAGATTTAGCACGACTGTTGAAATACAGCACACGGGGCCACGGCTTAACGTCCCATCCGACGGACGGCGGCCTTTCCAAGCCCATCGGTGTCCCCTACTGACCGTGGGCAGGGCGGGGAATTTTGCGGAGATAAATCTCAACGCTGACCCAACTGGGACTCGAACCTGGGAACTGCAGATTACGAGCCTGGCGCGCTACCGACTGAGCCACCCCCGCTCCGTAATAGGAAGATAAGAACGATAAATTCCACCAATATTGAAAGTGGGGAGCGACTGAAAAAGTTTCACCTCCCACTTTAGGATTCAGTTGGAACACGAAATTCATTTTTAAGGTCAAGGAAATTTCAAAGTTCCAATAACTGAATAAATTAAAAGAAAATAAACATTCCTCGAGCAACTGCTTGCCACAGAGGTCTGTCAGTTTAATTCGCTAGAGTAGAAGGTCTGTGAGGAAGGCGGGATTTCAGCAGAAAGAAAATACACACATCCATGCCTTAAGCAGGGGCTCGAACCCAGTTCCCTAGGCAAACGCGCTAACCACTCGCCATGGGACGACTCTCGATCAACAGTGATTAGTATGATTTAAAAAAATGCTATTTCGTTCGCTTTTCAACTCAGTAAAAATAACTGACGTTCTTTTAACTTCGGTAACCGAAATCAAACCTGGAAAGGAGACATAAAGGGATTTGGGTTTGGGTTGTTTTACCTCTGAGCGGCACTTTTTTGCACACCATGGGCTAAATGACCAGGTCACAAGGACCCCGAAGACTCATAGAAGGTTGGGGGACAGGATCTACTGGAACAGCTGTTGCGAGACAGATGGTAGCCTCCCGTCAAGGCCATCCAGCGTGTTCTTTAACGTGCACAGGGTATAGCTCTCCCGCACACTTGGCCACGGTTTAACGTCCCATCCGACGGACGGCGTCCCCTACTGACCGTGGGCAGGGCGAGGAATTTTGCGGAGATAAATCTCAACGCTGACCCAGCTGGGACTCGAACCTGGGAACTACAGATTACGAGCCTGGCGCGCTACCGACTAAGCCACCCCCGCCCCTGACATAAAGGGAAATGCAGAGTCTGCTATGTATGCAGAGTTGGGAAAATCAGATTTCCTGAAGGTTTAGCAGAAATGTTTAGGATTTATAAGCTAAGAATAATCTTGCCCTAAATACCTGAACAACAAAAATGCTCTCTGTAACTACTACAGGCCGTCCCATGGTCGAGTGGTTAGCGCGCTTGGTTACTGATCTAAGGGACCTGGGTTCGAGCCCCGGGTAAGGCATGGCTGTTTGTGTCGTTTTTCTGCTGACGGCCTGCCATCCTCTCAGACCTTTCCATTATGGCATATAAACTGACAGGCTCCTGTCTAGACCTCTGTGGCAAGCAGCTGCTTGAGGGGGGTATTTATTTTTTATTTTTAACTGCTACAATTAGACGTCATTGTTTTGCCATCTAGGGATCATTAAAGAGCCTCAATTCGAAGCGAGCGAGATGATATGGTATTCACTTGCAGCAACCGACATGGTACTCCACATATCTGCACTTGGAGTTGCAGATATAATATTCTGGCATGCAGTTTCAGTTATCGACACGTGTTCCCACTTCCAGCCATTGGTATAATGTTCAAGCACGCAATTGCAACCACTTCCATTATATTGTGTCCCCATTTGTGCCATTTCGTTTTCGTTACTTATCATCCTATCGCTTTTGGCTTTGGCATTTGCCGGTTGGTCGGTTGGTGGATTTGACAAAACACTGTTCCACCACATCTTTCGAACGCGATGGAGAAACTTAATGATTTATGTGTCAAATGAAAGCTTGTGATGCGGGGAATGTCCTAGGCATAAAAAAAAAAATTCACCCCCCATGCTTTCTTCCCCTCTAAAAATAGGGAAGGTATGAAAATGATTACTACCCTATATCTCCTGAACGCGAGTGAGGAAACTAAGAAGCTACGTGTCGAATGAAAGCTTGTGACGCATGAGGTATCGTAGGCTATTGAAAAATTAACCCCCCCCCCTAAAAAGGACGAAATGTGAAAGTCGTTATGCTATATCTTCTGAACGCGAGGGACTACAGTTATGAGTTAGGTGTCAAATGGAAGCTCGTATAGTGATGTTCATAAACTCTTTCCCATTTCGCCCCCACTATTATCCCTTGATAAAATTGGGGGGCGGATTTTCGCGGGGTTCGACTTTAACGAGTCGTATATCAAATTAAAGCTTGTAACGCCTTCAATGTCATGGGCTATCTCAAACGTGACTCTAAAGAGGGGGGGATGTGTTCGATGTTTATGAGTCATATATCAGAGTTTATGAAGTTGGTGTTTTTAGTGACAACAAAGAAAATATAAATTAAAAATTTCAAAAAATACTTGTCTTCCTATAGGGCCCTAAAAGGGGGAAAATAAACTTAAAGCATACCGATGGTGCCATCAGTCACTTAGTTCGTATTCACTTCAAAGGAAGATAGGACGCCGATTTACCTACTCGACAAGATTTCCGGCGCCTATCTTCCTTTGAAGTGAATGCGAACTCAGTGACTGATGGCACCATCGGTATGCTTTAGGTTTGTTTTCTATTTTTGAGGGCCCCTATAGGAAGATAGGTATTTTTAAAATTTTTAAAAATACCTATCTTCCTAATTTATTTGTATTTTTAAAATCGATAACTCTTGCATTTAGAATATTGAATAAATTAATCTTGACTTACCTCGTATTTAGGTGTGTAACTGTACTTGGTGATGGTGAATTCGTTGAACCAAAGGAATAATACACTGAGTGAGGGGCTGGAAAGAAATAAAGGAGGAAGAGGTAAGGGAGGAAGAGGTAAGAGAGAAAGAGGTACGAGAGGAAGAAGTAAGGGAGGAAGAGGTAAGAGAGGAAGAAGTAAGGGAGGAAGAGGTAAGGGAGGAAGAAGTAAGGGAGGAAGAGGTAAGAGAGGAAGAAGTAAAGGAGGAATAGGTAAGGGAGGAAGAAGTAAGGGAGGAAGAGGTAAGGGAGGAAGAAGTAAGGGAGGAAGAGGTAAGGGATTTTAATTATCCGATTTATAATCACGCCAAATTAAGCGAAAGTACAAATTTTAGAAGTTGTTTGGAACAATGTAAGGTAATTTTCATTCCGTTCGAAACAATATCCCAATAAATACTTAATCTTACGAGTAGAAGCCTTCGGTAACATAGAGAAATCTCGTTTTTATTCAAACAAATAAAGAACTTAATCTAATTGTTAAAAGAGTTAATAATAAACTTGATCCAGTCGTAACAGGAGTCGCTAAAAGCGAAAAAGTGTAATACGAATTTATCGTTAATATGAGGTGAAGCTGGAACCAGCCAAAAGAAGCGAAGGATTAAATGTTAAACAGAGATTCTGCTCTATTTGCTTTAGAGACTTAATAAGATTTAATAATTAGGTCTCCCTAATCGTGGAGTTTATTGTTAAGAATCTCGCAATCAGCAGATAAGCGAAACTGGACGTCTGTGGGAAAAAGAGTCTTAGGGACCAATAATATTGCAGTCTCAGCACTGTACCGCATATGAGTGAGAGGGTGTAACGTTTAATACACTGCATATTTCACCTTATTCTACGGTAAAAAAAAAAAAGCCTGAAAGAGAAGGGTTTTAAATTAAATGCAGTAGTGTTAACAATGAAATAATACTCGATATGACAAATAATAATCACACTTAAGGTATTATGTTGCAGGTTAGACGGTAGATAATCCTGACTCGATGTCATCAAGGACGACGTGAAGGAGACTTGCAAGGGGTTGGGGAAATATTTGTAACAACCAATGGTCAGCAAGTACTAAGCTAAGATCACTAAGCCACAAGAAAGGCAGGAAGGTTCCTGCTCAGAAGAGACATACAAAGAAGTCACATTGTAGAAATGAAGCTATATTTTGGGAATAGCATTCCCTTTATTGTTAACTGTCTTAATATGCTGTTCCGTTTCTTGTCAGTAAAGTTCCTGCCCATAGGTATCAGGGTGTAATTCCCGAATTTCAAAGTCTCAATTCTCTGCCCATAGTTATTGTTGAAATGGGTTGTTTTACCTCTGAGCGGCTCTTTTTTGCACACCATGGGCTAAATAGCCAGCTCACAAGGACCCTGAAGGTTCAGAGAAGGTTGGGGGAGGGGACCCACTAGAACAGCTGTTGGGGGATAGATGGCAGCTTCCCGTCAAGGCCATCTAGCGTGTTCTTTAACTTGCAAGGGTATGGCTCTCCAGCACACGGGGCCAAGGCTTAACGTCCCATCCGACGGACGGCGGCCTTTTCAAACCCATGGGTGTCCCCTACTGACCGTGGGCAGGGCGGGGAATTTTTGGGAGATAAATCTCAACGCTGACTCAGCTGGGACTCGAACCTGGGAACTACAGATTACGAGCCTGGTGCGCTCGAACCTGGGAACTACAGATTACGAGCCTGGTGCGCTACCGACTGAGCCACTCCCTAACCCTGGTGCGAAATTGTACTCCATATATTGTGAATAGAAAAAAAGTTAAGTTTGAAAAAAATAGAACATCAATAGTTGATTAGATTTGTGCATAACTTGAATGTTTCCGCCAGGATTATTGTTATTCGAGTTTTTAGTTCTGAAAAATTAAAATGACTTCAGTCGTTTATGAGGAATGTTGTTCTTAATGGGCACGTTGTGTATTAAATGAGAAACATTATTAGTAAGAATAGGGTTATGATTTGTAATTAGGAACTATTGTGGTTCAGTTTGTAGTGTAATATTCCTTTAACATTTTATATTGGTGTTATGTCAATTAGTACACCGATGGGCTTGAAAAGGCCGCCGTCCGTCGGATGGGACGTTAAGCCGTGGCCCCGTGTGCGGGAGAGCCATACCCTGTGCACGTTAAAGAACACACTGGATGGCCTTGACGGGAGGCTACCATCTGTCTCCCAACAGCTGTTCCAGTGGGTCTCCTCCCCCAACCTTCTCTGAGCCTTCGGGGTCCTTGTGGCCTGGCCATTTAGCCCATGGTGTGCAAAAAATTTTCAATTTAATTATTATTTCGCTCAGAGGTAAAACAATCCAATCTTATGTCAATTAGTGGCGCATCCCCAAAGAAAAAGGGGGAAAAAAAACACTAGAAAATTTTCCAAAAAATTTTTTCTTAATTAAAATTAATTTTTTATATTTATGTTGTGTCGTGTTTTCTATTTCTATACTACTTATGAATTAGCGGTCACATAAGGTGGGAATACCCTTAAACTCTCGGGTATCACGGCTGCTGTGAATACAAGGCGAACGAAGCAGCGATCGGTGCGCCCGAGCCGATCGTTGAGCCCAAGATTAAATCGATCGCCGAAGCCCAAGATTAAATCCTGAGTGCGCCACTGATGTCAATAGTAACTAGCTATTAGTTTAAGCAATCCGTTTGCGTTTTCTAAACTGATTGTTTTATTTATTAAAAAGCTCGTTTACTATCTCTTTGGTTATTTCAAATTCAGGCACGGTGTTGTCAAAATATTGCTAAAAAACTGAAACGATGTATTTACTTACCGATCATCCTGCTTCTTCATTTGGTTAATCTGAAAAGTAGAAAACATGATTTGATTCTATTCAGCAAATTATTTATTCATTATGCACCTCTGTAATGTACTTTACAGAGTGAGTTGGGTTGTTTTTACCTCTCAGCGGCACTTGTTTGCACGCAACCGACTAAATGATCAGGTCACATGGACCCCGAAGGAAGTTGGGGGGAGGGGACACACTGGACACTTCACAAAATGACATTAATAATATCAGCTTCAACAGCAGTTATTTCAATTATGGTTGCGTATGTTGTAAATCAAACTCTATAGTAATAAAGTACAGTCGCTCAAAAAAGTATCCGAACACCATGGTTGATTACAGAATTCAGAAAAAATATCTGGCAACTAATTTTTTTAGAAATTAGTGATCTGGCAACGAATTTTTTTAGAAATTAGTGATCTGGCAACCTTCGTGTCACGTGATTACAGAATTCAGGAAAAATAACTGGAGCGTGTACAGCAACTGTACACGCTCCAGTTACCGTTCACAGCAAACTGGAGCGTGTGCAGTTACTGCACACGCTCCAGTTTGCTGTGAACGGTAACTGCACACGCTCAATATTTCCGTGAATGAGCCCACACGATCTAGTATCAAAATAAAATGACCACCTACAGTCGCTCAAAAAAGTATCCGAACACCATGGTTGATTGGAGAATTCAGAAAAAATATCTGGCAACGATTTTTTTAGAAATTAGTAATCTGGCAACCTTCGTGTCACGTGATTACAGAATTCAGGAAAAATATCTGGCAACGATTTTTTTAGAAATCAGTGATCTGGCAAAGATGAAATTTTAGTTTTGTTTACACGAAAAATGTGTTCTCTTTAGGCTTGCAGTGACGTCACTGGTATATCGAGAGGAGAGCAGTTGAGTGATGAGGAAAGGGTGAGCTTTAAGGTGTGAGCATATAGAAATGAGTTCGGTCCCAGTATGGATTCTGGGACCGAACAGGTCAGATGGATGAACAGGGGACCGAACAGGTCAGATGGACCGAACTGGACAGGAGGATGGATTCAATAGTTTGATAAGCACAGATGAGCTGTAGCTCAGTCATGGTTTAGGGGCGGAAGTGGCTCAGTCGGTAGCGCGCCAGGCTCGTAATCTGTAGTTCCCAGTTTCGAGTCCCAGCTGGGTCAGCGTTGAGATTTATCACCGCAAAATTCCCCGCCCTGCCCACGGTCAGTAGGGGACACCGATGGGCTTGAAAAAGCCGCCGTCCGTCGGATGGGACATTAAGCCGTGGCCCCGTGTGCGGGGGAGACATACCCTGTGCACGTTAAAGAACACGCTGGATGGCCTTGACGGGAGGCTACCATCTGTCTCCCAACAGCTGTTCCAGTGGGTCCCCTCCCCCAACCTTCTCTGAGCCTTCGGAGTCCATGTGACCTGGCCATTTAGCCCATGGTGTGCAAAAAAGTGCCGCTCAGAGGTAAAACAACCCAAAACAACCCAGTCATGATTTATGTATCGGAATACCAATAAATCAAAATCAAAATATTTGTTTCTTATCAATTCCCCCTCCTTCAACACAGTTCCCCTCCCCCTGTCGTTCAGCCCCAGAGGTCTGACAGGAATCTGTCGGTTTATCGTCATAGAGAAGGTCGATGAGGAAGGCGAGGAGGCCTCAGCAGCAAACAACATAACATCCATTCTTTACCAGGGCTCGAACCCAGGTCTCTGTTATCAGCAGCCAAGTGGGTTAACCACTCGGCCACGAGACAGTGTAGCGTCATAAATGACGACTAAATTCAATGTGGATTTAGGAAGCAGACCGAAATCTTAGAAAAAGTGCTAAGGATGCTAGTGCACCAAAATACGTTGGGTTGTTTTACCTCTGAGCGGCACTTTTTGCACACCATGGGCAAAATGGCCAGGTCACATGGACCCCGAAGGCTCAGAGAAGGTTGGGGGAGGGGACCCACTGGAACAGCTGTTGGGAGACAGATGGTAGCCTCCCGTCAAGGCCATCCAGCGTGTTCTTTAACGTGCACAGGGTATGGCTCTCCCGCACACGTGGCCACGACTTAACGTCCCATCCGACGGACGGCGGCCTTTTCAAGCCCATCGGTGTCCCCTACTGACCGTGGGCAGGGCGGGGAATTTTGCGGAGATAAATCTCAACGCTGATCCAGCTGGGACTCGAACCTGGGAACTACAGATTACGAGCCAGGCGCGCTACCGACTGAGCCACCCCCGCCCCGCACCAAAATAGGAATGGGCAATGTTCGATTGTGGCGGTTAGGCGAAAGAATCGGCCGAAAGTGGCGTTGGAATAGAGGGAGCAGCATGCAAGATGTGATCAAGAGTAATCGGGATATCCTACATCATTAAAATTACTTTTATCACGACTCTAAGAGTTAAATGTTATTTAGGTGTGATTTCGTATCTTAAAGTTCTACTTCAAACTACATTAGGGATTTTTATTTTTTTATACATTTTTGTGCACGGTGAAGGGCCGAGAACAGTTAAGGGCTCAGAATTGCATCAGTAATGGCTGCCGGTGTAAATTGATGAGAGGTAAGGAGAAGGAAGCTGATGCCACAAAATTCCAGCTGGTGGCGTGGGAGGTGATCCTTCTCCCTCCTTGCTCACAGGGGGCGGGGGGTGGCTCAGTCGGTAGCGCGCCAGGCTCGTAATCTGTAGTGCTCAGGTTCGAGTCCCAGCTGGGACAGCGTTGAGATTTATCTCCGCAAAATTCCCCGCCCTGCCCACGGTCAGTAGGGGACACCGATGGGCGTGAAAAGGCCGCCGTCCGTCGGATGGGACGTTAAGCCATGGCCCCGTGTGCGGGAGAGCCATACTCTGTGCACGTTAAAGAACACACTGGATGGCCTTGACTGGAGGCTACCATCTGTCTCCCAACAGCTGTTCCAGTGGGTCCCCTCCCCCAACCTTTTCTGAGCCTTCGGGGTCCATGTGACCTGGCCATTTAGCCCATGGTGTGCAAAAAAGTGCCGCTCAGAGGTAAAACAACCCAACCCAAATCCTTGCTCACAGCAGCTGATACCTGTCAACCCGAAGCTGGAAAAAGGAGCCTTTCGGAAGCATCATATTTCGATTGTTGAATTGAAATTTAGTATTAAAAACGTGTGAAAAAAGGAAATAAATCAGAAGTACATGCATTCCCTACTAACACGATTTTAACAATAGGACTGCTTTTGACTAACACGATTTCTCAACTACTTCGTTCTGATTGTTTATATTTTTACCACATATTTTTTACCACATAAGTTTATTCTGCTCAGCAAAGTAAACAGAAAAGGACCAGTTCTTACCTTTCTGGGTGCTGCAATTTCTAAAATCTTCGTTTCGTAACGAGAAGATCTGTAGAAAACGAAAAAAAAAAAAATCAGAAACCTATCAGAGAATGGAAGAAAAACACTGAAGTACTGTTGGTTGGTCAGGACTATATTGCGAAAGAGTTAATGTAAAGTTACACCATAATATGGTGGCAGCAGAATTACCGTATTTTCATGGTTCTAAAATGGCACCATATTCTGATGACAACTTGCACCAATAATATTGAAGAGGAAGAAACGGAGAATAGCACCATATTCTGAGAGACCAAGAGGTAGAAAATAATTAGAGACACTCGCTCTAATGAATACTTGTTTTCAAAAAGGATAAGTTTCTTATTTACTAACTTAAGAATCTTATAACGGTGGCAATTCAAAGTAATGGAAGGTTGAGAAATACTAATAGGAAGAGTAATGTTTCATTATTAGCTATGTAAATATAGAAAGCAATTTTCAATTATTTCATAAAATGTGTATTTGTGTGTTATTTCCTAAAATTTACTTTTCATTTTTAACCGTTTTGTAAAGTGCTTTCAATCGTGAATATTGCAATCTGATTAAAATGTTATCGTAAAAAATTTCTGGAATTCGTAATCATTCGTACAATTTCTGTTCAGTTTTGAACGCCTAACAATCTGGGCGACCACGAAACATGGCGTCCGATTTTGCGATGGACCAAGAGAGCTTCTAGTTGGGAAGCACTGCTAAGGGCAACGAGTTCAGTTGTTTATCCCTTTCTTTTTGCATGCAATGGGCTAAATGATCAGGTGGCAAGGTTCTCAAAAGCGTAGAGCTGGATAGAGGAAGAGATAAATCGTGGACTCCAGTAAAGACCATCCAGCGTGATTTTAAAGTACACAGGATATGATTCATTTGCAGACGTTTTAATGTCCCATATGCGATTAACGGTTTTTTGGAACGAACCTCAGTCCAATCAAATCTTAGAATAACTGAATTCTTCCTTTTTAAAAACTGGAAGTACAGTCGCTCAAAAAAGTATCCAAACACTATGGTTGATTACAGAATTCAGAAAAAATATCTGGCAACGATTTTTTTAGAAATTAGTGATCTGGCAACCTTCGTGTCACGTGATTACAGAATTCAGGAAAAACATCTGGAGCGTGTACAGCAACTGTACACGCTCCAGTTGCCTTTCATTTGGTTCATTGGCAGTTCATTTGGCAGACAAAGTTACTTGGTCATTAGGCATTATTTAAAATTTTTTAAGACTGTGGTACAGTGCCTCAAAAAAAAGTATCCGAAAATTATGGTTGATTACAGAATTCAGAAAAAATATCTGGCAACGATTTTTTTTAGAAATTAGTGATCTGGCAACATTCGAGCAACTGGAAAACTGGCAAACTGGAGCGTGTGCAGTAACTGCACACGCTCCAGTTTGCTCTGAACGGTAACTGCACACGCTCAATATTTCCGTGAGTGAGCCCACACGATCCAGGTCTTTGTGAGCTCACACGATCCAATGTGCTGTGAACATTAACCGCAACCGCTCCAGTTTGCTGTGAACGGTAATTGCACACGCTCCATATTCATTGCATTATATATTCATACGCATTATATATATTAAAAAATATCCGAACACTATGGTTGATTAGAGTATTGAGAAAAAATATCTGGCAACGATATTTTTAGAAATTAGTGATCTGGCAACCTTCGCGACACGAAGGTTGTCAGATCTTCGTGACAGACCTTCGTGACACGAAGGTTGCCAGATCACTAATTTCTAAAAAAAATCGTTGCCAGATATTTTTTCTGAATTCTGTAATCAACCATAGTGTTCGGATACTCTTATTTTGAGCCACTGTACCACAGTCTTAAAAAATTTTAAATAATGTCTAATGACCAAGTAACTTTGTCTGCCAAATGAACTCTAGTGGAAGGCAATATTTGGTGAAAATGTTTCAGCAGACTAATAATACTTGTGGACAAAGAATTTTAAATTCGTAAAGATAAGAAATCTTAGTCACTTACTGACAAGGCTTTTGGCAGCGTTTTGCACAATCGTGAATATACAATGGCTTCAAGCAGGAAGGACCTATGAAACAAAACCTCAATGATTACTAGAAATAAAATCAATAGTATAGATTAATAACTGCAGAAAATTCATAATAATATTAATCAATGAATTTAATACATTCTTACGATACATCATCATGTATAAACATGAGAATGTGGCATAAATTTCTTTCACTTAAGTTTGCTGTTAACCTCAATCTGTATGTATGACTACTGGGCCACTATTTTATTGTACAAGTATCAGTTGTTATCACTATCAAGTATGAAAAGCTATTTAAACACAATTTGTAAGTAGCCATTGTAACTAAAATTGTTGTATTAAACACTAAACATAAAACAAAGAACACTTTTGTTTAATAATAATGTTCTTGTTTAATAAATATAATAAGCTATACACGCTTTGTTTTATATAAATATAATAAACATGAAAATGTTTGCTTTATAATTACAGTTTTGTTGTATAGTTAGTAAGTTGTTTTGTTAGTGATTTCAATTTTAGTTATTTTTTATTACAATAACTAAAATTGAAATCACTAATTAATTAAAGACCTATTAATAAAAGATTAATAAAAAATTAAAGACTTATTAATAAAGACACTTATTAATAAAAGATTTGAGAAAAATCTAAGAAAAAAAACAATTATTTTATTGAAAATTAAGTTTTTCAGGAATTCTTGAAAATTCAGATATCTGATTCTCGATTATCGTGAATTAAAAATAGTTGAGAAATGAAAAGCCCTAGTATAGGAACGAGAACAGCCGCATTCCACGCGGGGGACCCAACTGGTAGTTTATTTTTTATAACAAGTCTCATTATAACATGCACTGGGGGGATATATTGCAAGCACATGCACATGGTATACGTGCATATCATTAGTACATATAATTACATTTTATTCAATGCATTTCACAAATTGACTAATCACTGGACAACTATTACGCTGTACAAGTATCGAGAATAAATTACCTTGAGCCGGGTGGGATTCGAACCCACGACCTCCTGTTCACATGTCAGATGCACCTATTTAGGAAGTGACCAACAATGGAGCGTTCAAGCGCAGTTCAAAGTCAGCTGCTAAAGTCTGACTCTGGTGAAAAGGTGTGACTCGCCAATAGAAGAAATCTTGATCGGCAGTCTGTAGCTCAAATGTTAGAACGATTGAGATATGTCATCTGAACGTCGTGGGTTCGTACTCGCCTCGCTCAAGGGGCGGGGGTGGCTCAGTCGGTAGCGCTCCAGGCTCGTAATCTGTAGTTCCCAGGTTCGAGTCCCAGGTGGTGTTGAGATTTATCTCCGCAAAATTCCCAGCCTTGCCCACGGTCAGTAGGGGACACCGATGGGCTTGGAAAGGCCGTCGTCCGTCGGATGGGACGTTAAGCCGTGACCCCGTGTGCGGGAGAGCCATACCCTGTGCACGTTAAAGAACACGCTGGATGGCCTTGACGGGAGGCTACCATCTGTCTCCCAACAGCTGTTCCAGTGGGTCCCCTCCCCCAACCTTCTCTGAGCCTTCGGGGTTCATGTGACCTGGCCATTTAGCCCATGGTGTGCAAAAAAGTGCCGCTCAGAGGTAAAACAACCCAACCCAACTCAGTGGTTCTCAACCTTTTATGCTTCACGTACCCCCGGAAATGTAATGAAACTGGCATATCCCTTGTATAGATAGATAAAACTATAGTTATAGTATAACAATGGGAATTAAATAAAACATCTTTATATATATATATGCCCATTAAATTTTGTATTCATAAATTACATATATCGATAAACACAAAAAAATGACGTAAACAAGTTAACAAATCATAAAATTACAAACATTTTACAGTGGCGCGCTTCGTCACTCAGTTCTTAGAAATTAATCAGTAGCAATGTTGCCAACTTAGCGACTTTGTTACTAGATCTAGCGACTTTTGAGCTCACACGGCGTACCCCAAAAAATTTTGTCGCCTACTCCACGTTTGAGTATATATGACCACGGTGGTCATATTATTTTGATACTAGATCGTGTGGGCTAACTCACGGAAACATTGAGCGTCTGCAGTTACCGTTCACAGCAAACTGGAGCGTGTGCAGTAACTGCACACGCTCCAGTTTGCTGTGAACGGTAACTGGAGCGTGTACAGCAACTGTACACGTTCCAGATATTTTTCCTGAATTCTGTAATCACGTGACACGAAGGTTGCTCCTCTATCCACCCTACACTATGCTTATGATATTTGCACAGCCTAATAATGGTTCAATGCATAGCAAACTTGTGAAGGTCTGAGAAGAAAAAGTATCAATCTATCTATTGCCTAATCGAAAGATGTCGGTTGCAGCTTACCAGTGGAGCAGAGGGAGTAATTCTTAATGTAGAAAAAGCACTTCCGGTCGATGCAGTCGCATTCCTTCAAAGATTCTTGGACCTTGCATATTTCATCACAGGGCTAGGAAAAGATAAAACTAATAATAGTAAGGTGAAAGTTAAAACAAGGATGCTAAAAACTATTCAATACGAACCCACACAAAAAATTTCTTCAATCTTCAACTAAAAAAAAAAGAATTGAAACTATTTGAAGTGATTCTATAATTGATATTCCTTATATTTTCGATTAAAGGTCAGAGTTTATGGAAATGCGATGAAAATACCTGTATCTATAATAAGGCCCATGGGCGACATAACAGAGTCATTTGAGCAGCAAAAGATATTTTCTCACACACGTGGAAAATGTTCACATATTACCATCACTGTACATATGTATATATTATATAAAAAGAAAAAAGCATATTTATTGTACCATCGTTATATTTGATGTAAACTTATATATAAAATTATTTGTTTACCCTTCTTATTTATTTGACTGGCACATATTTCATATTGGGTGTAGTTTTCCAGGTAGTGCGCGCTCAGCACAGAGTTATTCAAAATTTTCCCTGCGCCCCCCTTATTTCCCCAAATTAAACTTTTATTGCAATCTCTTTCAAAAAAATATTAACACATATGACAGATTTTGTAGCATTTTCCATTAAAGCTTCGAGTAGAGCATCAGCAATACGATTTTGAAATCGAAAGCGCACAAATATGTTCAGAAAAGAAAGAAGCGTCTCAAAAATATAGACCTTCTATACTTCGGCTACCCTTATGAGACTGAATGAAAACACTTGGGAAGAGAGCGTATTACTTATATTTCGGGTTTTAGCAGAATTCAATCGATGGTAACTGAGGAGGGCTTGCATTGACTTCTTTGAAATGGAAGTTTTCCTGGAAACTTCCGTACTATAGTACATTCAAGACTTGTTGGTGGCGTTGTCTGTAGTAAAAAAAAAACGATAACACCAGTTTACAAGATTTTTATAACGTGAATAATTGTAGCTGCCTTTAACTCTTTTTCAGGTGCTGATTTCAGATCTGGCCTTAAAAAATGGATAGCACGTCACGTTTTTATGTTATTGGTCATTTTGACTCCTATTAAGATCTTCCTATACCAACACCTTCAGGCAACTGGGAGGATACTAGATATTTTACTTTTTGTGGCTGGCAACACTGATTGCCAAGTGGGAGAAAACATGTAACAGAAACCTAACCTCAGACCGCCATTCTTGTTGTTTTCATTGTAGGAGGAACACGTGCTGTAAGTTGAAGAGCGAATTTTGGCGTTTAAATGGCACAAAGGCAGCGTCGTGGATGTGTTAATGTGCCAGATAAGTTTTGTTATGTGTGTGGAAATTATATTTTAAAATTCCAGGGCCGTTCTTTGACAAATACTGTGAAGAAAGCCTATAACTTGTATTTTGGATGTCATGTTGGAGATCAGGACAAAACATGGGTTCCATATATATGTGTGCTGCATTTCGTGCTTTGTTTGCCTGAATGAATGGTTGAAAGGTAAGATAAAATCCATGCCCTTTGCAGTTCCAATGGTTTGGCGTGAGCCAACTAGTCACTTGCATGATTGCTATTTTTGTTAAACTAAAGTGTCGGACTTTTCAAAAAAGAAAAAAAAAGAAAAATACGATATCCAAATGTGCCTTCAGCCACAAGGCCAGTTCCTCATGGAGAAGATCTTCCTAATATACCAACACCTCCAACCAACTGGGAGGAGACGGATTCACATTCATCAGAGTAAGACTTTGAATACAAATCCTGATTCTAACATACACCTCTAAATAGTTAGACGAGCCTCATTTGATTCAGCAGAATGAACTAAATGATCTTGTTCGAGACCTAGGACTTTATAAACAACAAGCTGAGGTTTTAGGTTCATGATTTCAAGAGTGGAATCTTCTGGCCAAGGATACCAGAGTTTCTCTGTTCAGAAAGAGAAATTTGGGTTTATCTGCTTATTACGAGATGCAAGATGGTTTGTGTTTCTTCACAGATATTTCAGGGCTGATGGAAGAAATTGGAACAACTCACGACTCTAAGGAATGGCATCTATTTTTAGATTCGTAAAAAATTCAGCTTAAAAGCTGTTCTTTTTTGCATAAAGGAAACTAAAAACCTTCCATTACAGTGACACACACTGTGGGAATGAAGGAAATTTATTAAAGCATGGAAAAAAATACTCACTGCTATAAAATATGACCAGTTTAAGTGGATAATATGTGGTGACCTAAAAGTCATATCTCTCTTGCTCGGGCTTCAAGGAGGCTTCACAAAATTTTGCTGTTTTCTGTGTTTGTGGGACAGTAGGGCCAGAAAGGAACACTACAAAGACTGGCCCAAAAAGAGATGTTTTTATTCCTGGAAAGAGTAATGTGAGGTATAAGTCTCTAGTTGACCCCTCTGATGTTCTGCTCCCACCACTACACATCAAATTGTGGCTTATGAAAAACTTTGTAAAGGCTATGGACAAAACTGGTAAAGAGCTTTTGCCCTTGAAAGAAAAATTTCCAAAATTAAGTGATGCCAAACTGAAAGAAGAAATTCCTTCCTCCCTTAAAAGAGAGGGAGAAAAATTTAACCGGAAGGGGGAGGTCGATCGTAAGCAATTTTATACCAAATGAAAGGTTACGACATGTGGAGGGCCAACTGCTATATATTTCAGACCTGAGCAACGCCAGGTAAATCTACTAGTAATATAACAATGGCAACATTTTATTATTATGCTGGTTAGAAAACATTTGCTACAAACCGTTGTGAGTATCTGGAGGAGTGACCTACTGCTTTCAACTACGAGATGCAATATTCTTCAGTACAGTTTTCCTTGGTTGAAAGAGTTCTTTTTCGGTATAAAAAAAGTTTTTTTTATCATTGCTATATAAACTAATTTTAACTAGCCCTGCATGATTACTAGACGATTTCAAAAGCACCTCTCCGAATACTGTAACGTGATTTGAAGACACTTACCAATTTCCAACGATATCGTTTCTCGAAGTCGTTGCGGGGTGAAAATTGATTGCAGTTGGAGTAAGGGGGTGGCAGCAATTTTCTGGTCACCTGTGAACAAATTATCAATGGCAACAAATTGATCACTGGAAATAAAACATTTTAAAAGTTCCTACGAAGCACCATAAATGAATAATATTAACATAAGTTACAAAAGTTTGTAGATATGGCCTAGAACTTGTGATTTGAAGGCTAGTAAACCTCGACGATGTTGATCCATGAATATTTATGTATATATATATATACTCTAATTTTGTGGCCCTTGGAATGTTACCCAATGTGGCTATAATGAGATTAAATTCCCCTCTGTCTCAGTTTATGGGAGCCGTGGTTCTGTGTAAAGGAGAGCCATACCTTGTGCACGTTAGAGGACACTTTGCACAACAGGAGTTTTCATCTGTCCCCTAAAAGTTTTCCAGCGGATCTCCTTCCCCTTCTCAGGCCTGATCTTGGGACCTTTGTGACCTGGCCACTTATCCCATTGTGCATAGAAAAGCGCCACTCGGAAATAAAACAGCCCAGCTGTTGGACCACTTGTACAGTCTTACCAAGCAGTATCAAAAAATTTCACCTGTGGAGCATTATGGAAAGTTCGTTTCCAATTCTTTACAGCCCGAAGATATTAGCATTCATTATATTAAGGCATGGAGCGGTACAAACGCTATTTCCAACCACTGGCTTACACGTCCCTTGGCTCGGAGCACAACAATTGGGTGGAAACAAAAATTCTATTGGATAACTAAGACTGATAAGCCTAATGGTGAAAGAGCCAATGTCTGCATTCAGCAAACGAAATCAACACTGGTTGCAAGTCATTGAAAATCCTGCATTCAATAAAGCGGATTTCCTTCCGAACAAAAACACTCGGGAATAAAAGTAGCGACCTCCAGAGAAACTAACCGGCAGCCGTCCCGTGGCCGAGTGGTTAGCGCGCTTGGCTACTGATCAACGGGACCTGGGTTCGAGCCCCGGGTAAGACATGGATGTTCGTGTTGTTTTCTGCTGAGGTCCTGCCATCCTCTCAGATCTTCTATTGTGGCATATAAACTGACAGGCTCCTGTCAGACCTCTGTGGCAAGCAGCTGCGTGAGGGGGTATTTATTTTTATTTTATTATTCTTATTGGTACCCTCTCTAATCCGAATTTTAATCATGCGAATAGTTTTAAGTTTCATTTTTCCAAACCAATCAGCCGAAAATCAAATGAGCACACACCAAGAAACTAAAACAACCAATCTTATAGTCTCTCTAATCAGGACCTCAGTAAAGCAAAATTTAGGGTCTGTTGCGAATATAATGAACAGTACATGTTACAATGCCCATTAGGTGATCAGTAGTTAACACTTGAACGAACAGAAAGTTAATGACAGATCGATATTTTTAAAACATGGCTGTAAAAATATGAATAAAAACAAAATAATAGATGTTCAGTCCCAGATATGACCACTGTATTTTCACATGCTTCCCGTGGCCGATTGGTTAGCGCGCTTAGCTACTGATCTAAGGGACCTGGGTTTTGAGCCCCGGGTAACGCATGGACGTACGTGTCATTTTTCTGCTGCGGTCCTGCCATCCTCTCAGACCTTCTACTGTGGCATATAAACTGACAGGCTCCTGTCAGACCTCTGTGGCAAGCAGCTGCTTGAGGGGGTATTTATTTATTTTTTATTTTTAAACATTTACTCGGATTATAATGCCATTATTTTCTCGTCTCGTTTCACAGGAGTACGTTACCTTTATTTCCAACTGTTTCATGGGGCGGGGAATTCTTTCAAATGTCGGTAGAGCGCCAGGCTCGTAATCTGCAGTTCCCAGGTTCGAGTCCCAGCTGGGCCAGCATTGAGATTTATCTCCGCAACACTCTCCGCCCTGGTCAGTAGGAGACACCGATGGGCTTGGAAAGGCCACCGTCCGTCGGATGGGACGTTAAGCCGGGGGCCCGTGTTCTGGAGAGCCATACCCTGCGCACGTTAAAGCATTCGCGTTAAACCTTGACGCGAGGCTACCATCTGTCTCCTAACAGCTGTTCCAGTGGATCCCTCCCCCTCCCAACCTTCTCTGAGCCTTCGGTGTCTTTTTGCCCATGGTGTGCAAAAACGTATCGCTCAGAGGTAAAACAACCCAAATCCGACTGTTTCGTTCAGAAGTATTGGGCTTATAGTGCATTACCCAGGTTATATCGTTTAGAAGGAACTGGTGAGCATTAATCGGCTTGTCGTATGCATATTATCCCCTGTGCGAAGAAAACCCTCATGTGACCAAGTTTTAACGTAAGAATAAAGACTTTGGTTTTTCTGCTCTTGTAACTAGCATAAACTGGAAGGAGAGCTGTTTACTAATCTCCAGTGATGATGCATAGACCCGGCCAGCCCTACCACCTAAAGTCTGGCCCCGCCTTCTCGTGGTGCAAGCCGTTAGTACTATCAAAAGAGATACTCTCTTTTAGAAGATAACGGAAGAGGAGGACTGCCAGATCAGTGTGACTTACTTATCTGGACTACTCTGACTACTTTTTTTTCCTACTCTGTTGAGGAGTGGTCAACCACATAAGGTCCTGGTGCTGACCATATACACCAACCGGAATGGATTAATGGCGCTGAGATTATTATGAATCCTGAATTTGCTGCATTGGTGGGGTTCTGTTGAGGGAAAATCTGCTGCTGTGTTTTCTGTTTGTTTGTGGGTTGCCAGCACTAACTGGCAATCCACAAACAAAGAAAAGAGGTACGGGATATCTTATATCAACTGGTGGTTAATCCTGATCTGAGGCCATAGCAGGTACCTGAACTCTCACTTAGCCAGTTTGGCATCGCCAATGCTAAACTAGAGTAATTTGTCTCAGGCAGGTCAGTTTCTGCTAGTTCTGGTTCTTGAAAAGGTCTATTTGAAAAGGTGGTGCCTGAAGTTCCTATCAACATGGATGGCTTCAGCCTCTGGCGGTGGGGGAACGGGTCTTTGATCCATGATTAAGATTAGGGGGATGTTTGATATTGTTGGACCTACCTCTCTCAATAAACCTAGTTTCTTTAAAAATCCTACTAATCATTTTCTATCTTCAGGTACATGGAACGTAAGGTAGTTGCATAGAGATTATTCTCTTGACGTCTTCACACAGAAATTCCAACGATATAAGCTAGATATTCTAGGTTTGCAAGAGACGAGATGGACAGGAGAAAGTCACATACTTAAAAATAATTTAAATTTCTCTTTTCAGGGAGAAAGGATGGAAAACATCTCCAAGGTTTGCTTCTCAGCAGATACGCCAATGATGCTCTTCTAGGATATGAATGTTTTAATTAAAGATTTCTTACAGTTAAATTGAAAACAAAAGTTAAAGAATTGAATGTCGTCTGTTACGCCTCCGCATGGTGCTCTGAGGAGAACGAGAAAGATAAGTTTTAAGACAACTTCAGGATATTTTGAATTCTGTCAAGAAAAGAGGTATCACCCTTATTCTAGGTGACTTCAATGCTAAAGTGGGTGCTGAATCTGACCTTTGGACAGGAGTATTAGATCCCTTTGGCATTGGTAGTTTCAATGGCAATGAAGAACGTCTCCTACAAGTAAGTAAATCTAACTGTCTGCGAATAACAAATACTACAAACACCGTGACATTTATACATATATATATGTTTCACCTGATGGGTTGCACAGGAATATGATAGATTATATTGTAATTAACAAAAAATGGGCTAATTCGGTTAGGAATACCAGAACAAAGGAGCCGAAATTGGGTCTGACCATTACCTAGTCAAAAGTGTCTTGCAACTGAAGCTTAAGAAATGTTGTGCTAAGTTTAAACGAATTACTTTTAACACTGAAGGTCTGAAAGATTCAGATATAGCCAAAGCATACCATGATAGGCTACTTAGTACTTATGACAATCGTGGTTTGCTTACTGCTGAAGTTGAGAAAGAATGGGATCAGTTTAAACAGGCTTTTCTTGAAACCAACAGTACTCTTTTGGGTAAAAGGGAACAGAGGAAACAAAATTATTTGAGTGATAAGGCTATGGAACTTATTTCTGAAAGAAGGAAGTGCAGGATTAATATGAATCAACACCCTACTAGTCCTAACAGAAGGCATTACAATGACTATACGTGTAAAGGTTCACAGCTGATAAGAATCTTTGGCTTGATATCATAAAATATATTTGATAGCTTGGCTGAGGAAGCATCTAGACAGCTCTGAAAACTTATATATTCTTTAAAGTGTACATATTAAAGCAAACTAACTTACATTTCGCATTTCTATAACGATGTTTAAAAATGTTTAAAGCAATTCTTCTTTAAGGGAAATATTGAACTCTCTCAATTGTTATTGGAATAATCGGTTAAACTGCAAAAGTTCTAACTGCATTACTCTCATTTAGATGAGAGGGTTAATCGAATATATTTGGTGCTCGCCAAGTCACTTTTGAACTCAACTCTCAAAAATGATTGAGGACCTCTGCCCTAGGAAAAAAGAAGTAAATTAATGTTATCAATGCAAACCCCTTGATGACTGCCCTGTCTCATTTAAATATCAGGTTCCTATCTTACTCTGTGCAGTATTACAGTTTTACCATTTTTAAAATTTAGCACCCTCTAAAGGAGGAATTTTAAAACTTCGAGTTCCAGCCTTCAGATTTATCTCCACCGTGTCCTCGGTGAGAAAGGGGACAGTGATGGGCTGAATAAAAACCTCACTGTCCGTTAGATGGGATAATGAGCCGTGGCTCAGAGTGCACGAGAGCCCACCCATACTCTATACTCGTTTAGAACACCTTAACGGTAGGCTTCCATGTATCTCTCAAAGAACTTTTTTATCTCCTATCAGCTGTTTAGTTGTTCTTGACCTAAATCTGAGCCTTTGGGGTCTCTGTCTCTTACCCATTTGCCTATTGTGGGCACTACAATGCAGCCTAACCCTGAACCTAAGGACCGACGAATTTAATCGTAAAATTTAGTAAAGGAAAGGTGACCTTCAAATCCCTGGATAATCCACTCAGAGAAGAAAAATACGCAATAGAAATATTCCAACAATTCGCGAATACAACACTAGAAGACGTTTTCTAATTATTATACGACAACAATAATAGGATTGTTAAAAGGAATAATCTTTCTTCTTATTCTGTCAATCTGAGTAGACATCATCTTTCGTTTTGTAGAGGGAAGGTTGATCTTTTAGCTCTTAAAAGCTGTTATTTCTGATGCACAACGGGCTACATATTTAGGTCACAAAGACCCTAAGAGTTGGGGGGATGCTTTGTGGGCATTTGCTAGATAGAAAGGTTAATCCGTCCATTATGACCATCCGCAAAGTTTATTTCGTGTCCCTGTGTGCAAAAAGTTACGTTCTTTGAAGCGTAGCTTTCTCTCACACAGAGCTACGACATAACGGGAGAAAAAATGGTTAGTGGACTTTTTAAAACAGTCTTCTTTTTTTTTAACCAAGAGTAGGTTTGGTGACTCATCAGTTGATTCTTCAAAGGTAAGTATATTAAATTTTCTATTCATTTTCGTTTTTTGTTTTGTAGTTTTTTTTCCATTTTCACCATCCCATGAATATCAAAATTCCAAGGTGGTGCCCACTTTGGGACCATTCATCCCGTGAATCAACAGCAGCGTTCCCTGGTCGCCGGCCACTAGTGTCTGAAGTAATACATTAGTGTGTTTGGTCACACCTTTGCCAAGAAGCGAAGGTGCATCAAGGGGGCCTGCTGTAATGGGAGCGGATTGGAACAAGATCTAATATTTGCGTTGTTTTCTAATCTTTCATTGTTCCTTTTTTTTTAATTAGATCTTGCACAAGAGGCTACAAATATTTCTATTAAATTTCTCTCAATCACTTCTGATTGACTATTTAATGGACGTTTGTGGCATCTTGAACCCTATTTCCCTCTTTTTCCTTCCGCACTAGCTGCCTATGTGTGGAGGGGTTTTCTCCAGGTTAGAGCAAAACACTCTGACATGGATGGTGCCTTGACGTGGCGTCAGAGCTTTTCACTAAACCATCCGGCAGACTTCTCTTATCACTGAATACCTCTTAATTTCGTAAACCTTCAATTTCTTCTTACCGGTAGATAAAGAGAACAGTTATTTTGGCAAAACTATTCTTGTCTTTTTCTTTTCATGCAAATTCCAAATGGATAAAAGAATAAAGCTTAGAGGTCATCCTCCTCATTTTCATCCTCAGTGGTGAGAAATGAGAGCTTCATGGGCTCGGAAAAGCTCCCTTATATCGGATGAGACTTTAAGCCATGGTTTGTGGACACGAAAGTGATCGATCTCCATGTACACTCTCTGAAATTTTCCAACATTCACACTGGAGATCAACTTGATAAATGCAGTATTGGTAATTTACTCCCTTAATCCCCATTTCATCTTCTTAACAAATTGACTCCACCTCCCCCACTTTCAACTGACAAGAAACCTTACGTTAAAAACACAACTGCAGTGAAATATTTTTCTATAAAAATGAGTTTCATTTTTCATTTATTTGACTACAAATCTTTCGATTTTTGTCGTTCGTGGCGCCGTCTATGATCGGGAACGGGCAACATTGCTACAAATGATGGGGAATAATTAGATAGTCACTTCCTCTAAAAGCGTCATTAGTGTGAGAATCAATAAATAATAAAAGCACATATTAGCTGTAAACACGGAAGTCAGAAAATATTTTGCAGAAATAATGAGTTTCGTCCCTTAGCTGAAAAATTAACTCTCCACTGATTGATAGATTAATGGTTAGAGCAACTGCCATATATTCAGGAGAGGTGGATTCGTGTCTTTACTCAGGTCGAAACTCTTTTCTTCAGCAAAAATATTTCTTGAAGTCTATTTTTGCATGTAATCTACTCCTTTACTATTAACTCCTTCAGTGGGGGAGACATGAGACTTCTTTATTCCACTTCATCAGATTTGACCTACCGTTCCTTACTTGACCGAAATGCTCTCTCTTCTGTTGTTGTGGTTTTTTTTTCAGATAGAGAATCGAGAATGAATGATAAGACTTTTGTAAGCCAAGTGCGCCAGAAATTTATTCCTATATCAACTATAATAGTTAAAATTGAAGACAAAAATCCTAAGTTTTTGCAAGAGAAAGGTACAAAAAGAATAAATTGAAGACTGATTAAACATTAGGAATGGCAAATCTAATTGAATTTATGTTTTATCTCCATTATCATTGGAAAATAACTTTTTTTCATTTCGGTAAATTTTAAGATATTGTAAATTGTTCAAATTTACAAATTAATGTAATCACGTTGTAAAAGTTGACAATACACAATAATTTTATCGAGATATCTGCATATTAAAAGGAAAGGACTGAAGTCTTAAATGATTGATAATTAAATGCAAAGAATCAATGTCTACAACTGAACAGACAGACGAAAAAGTGAAAGCATTAGCTCGCTATTTTAAAAAGGGTAATATTTTCATAATATTTTGCAACTTACTTTTTTCTACTTTTAGCTTTTTTACTTCAGCATGAGAAAGTATTTAGCGAAAGAGTGTTTTTTTCCTTTTCTTTAATGAATGTTATATTATGAGAAGCGAGAAATCGTGTCAGTTTTAAATTTAGTCATAATACAATGGTTTCCATAAATTAAGGAAAATCCACACGTTAAATCAATGGGAAACTAAAGCTCTATAACTTCTAAAATAAGTTTTTTTGTTTTTAAAAATATAATTGTAGATAAAGATCTCAATCAAATAAATCAATATCTCGATTTTCAACAATATTCGTTCAGTATTTAATGAGTTATGGAAATTTGAATATTTAGCGATAACAATGCCAGCCACAAAAATTGACTTCAGAATTTAATTAAAACTTAGTAATAAGTATTGTATCAAAGTGTTTAATAAAAGAAGTTTGTATTGTAGAACTTTGTGTAAAGAATTCTTTCACCTTCTTCAGTTTTGCATAAGTTTCTTAAGACTGTCATTGCTGTTGTTAAATATTCAAATTTCCATAACTTATTAAATACTGAACGAATATTGTTGAAAATCGAGATATTGATTTATTCGATTGAGTTTTTATCTGCAATCACATTTTTCAAAAAATAAAATAAAATAAAATAATTTTAGAAGTTATAGAGCTTTGACGTTAGCTTCTCATTGATTTAACATAGGATTTTCCTTAAATTATGGAAACCAGTGTATTTATTAACTACAACAGATATCGCCTCTGGCGACGGCATGCTCGCTTTCAAAGAAAATGAAGTTTTTTCATTTTACGATATTACACCCTTCAGAAGTTTTATTTCGAACTAATGAATGATTGGAGAAATGCAAACAATAATATTTTATAAAACTTATGCAACATAAAAGAGTATTTCTCTTTTAATCCTTAAAATGAAAAGAAAAAAGAAGTTGTGTTTGTCAAACCCCTCTGAAAAAAGAGGGCAGTTAATAGTAAAAAGTTAATTAGTCAATGTAATATCTCTTGACATTCTACTTCCAAAATTTCAAATTTCCGCCATAAACAGATCGTTTGCAATATTCATTAAAAAGTTTCATATTTTCCACATTTAGTGCTCTCTAACAATGGAAATAAAAACTATCTGAAGATATCAACAATGCGAATCATCATATTTCATTAGTAGGTCTACCTATCCAACTAAAAAGAATTTTCCGAATATCTCTTGAAACAAAAAATTGTCTTTTTCTACCCCACCTGGAGGCATAGATAAATATAACTATGTAGGGAGATTGTGGAGAAATAGGCGTATACACCTGAAGACTAAAATTAGACTGTATAATAGTTTGGTTCTTTCTAGGGTTAGTTATGGTAGTGAAACTTGGACGCTGTGTAAACAAGATAACAAGAAACTAGATGCTTTTGATTCTAGATGCTTACGCAGTATCTTGGGCATTAGGTGGTTCAACTTTGTAACTAATGATGAGGTTAGGCAAAGGAGTCTGCAACCTCCTTTAAGCAGCATATTGTGCAGAGAGAGACTCCGTTGGTTTGGCCATGTTGATCTTTTGGATAATTATAGATTGGCGAATAGGGTTATGAACAGTGTGCCTAAAGGCTTGGATGCAGGATGCTTGGACCAAGGATGCAGTGGGCAGACAATGTCAAACAAGACCTTGTTAGAATTGGTGTGCAGTGGCCAGATGCAGCAGATGTAGCTCAGGAGAGATATGCTTGGAGAATTAAACTGCACTGTCATTGTCTGGTTTGACCTCCGTATCCCATGGCTGCTTGAGGATGATGATGATGACGATGAAAGATATGGCACTAACGGCTAGCGAGAGTGCTGCCCCTTACCGGTTACCAGGGTGAAGCACTCAGTCGTCACTGTCGATAACTTTTGTAGTTTACGCACTCGTTCACTTGCAATTTTTTGATGTTTTCTTAGGCAAGGATTATCTTCAAGGCCGAGTTTTAAAATCTTAAAAGAATACGGAAAAGTTCATAGTATTACTAATCATACGATAATGTAAAAATTGAACGGATTCATTTCATGTAGCGAACTTCCCCATAGCGAGCAATAAAGCTATTGTTTTAAAGTTGTCGTGAAGCGTTGAAATAGCAAGAAATAAAATAATGCTATCAATTAGTTGCTTTATAAACCTTTTCAGTTTATATGCATAAATGAAATTAATAAATACCCCCTCAAACAGCTGCTTGCCACAGAGGTCTGACAGGAGCTTGGGTTGGGTTGTTTTACCTCTGAGCGGCACTTTTTTGCACACCATGGGCTAAATGGCCAGGTCACATGGACCCCGAAGGCTCAGAGAAGGTTGGGATAGGGGACCCACTGGAACAGCTGTTGGGAGACAGATGGTAGCCTCCCGTCAAGGCCATCCAGCGTGTTCTTTAACGTGCACAGGGTATGGCTCTCCCGCACACGGGGCAACGGCTTAACGTCCCATCCGACGGACGGCGGCCTTTCCAACCCCATCGGTGTCTCCTACTGACCGTGGACAGGGCGGGGAATTTTGCGGAGATAAATCGCAACGCTGACCCAGCGGGGACTCGAACCTGGGAACTACAGATTACGAGCCTGGCGCGCTACCGACTGAGCCACCCCCGCCCCTATTTGCATTGAGAATTTTTTTTTTCAGTACAATCTTAATATATAATTTTAACACACTAATAACAGGAATTTTTACAGCGTAGTGGTAGTTACCGTTTGATACCAATGTAGGTAAACATTTCGTCAACTTTGCTTTTACTTGTTTTTCTTTCCACTTAACCTGCAAATATTTGCAAATATTAGATGTGGCATAACTTACCAAGTTATTCTTCAGAAGGACTTGAATACAAAAAACATTTATCCTTTAAAAAGAAATTGCAAAACCGCTGCCATCCATTGCTTTACGTCTATGGAGTCGAAAGTGAAACAGCGCATGGGTACAGTGGCTCAAAAAAGTATCCGAACACCATGGTTGATTACAGAATTCAGAAAAAATATCTGGCAACGATTTTTTTAGAAATTAGTGAACTGGCAACCTTCGTGTCACGTAATTACAGAATTCAGGAAAAATATCTGGAGCGTGTACAGCAACTGTACACGCTCCAGTTACCGTTCACAGCAAACTGGAGCGTGTGCAGTAACTCCACACGCTCCAGTTTGCTGTGAACGGTAACTGGAGCGTGTACAGTTGCTGTACACGCTCCAGATATTTTTCCTCAATTCTGTAATCACGTGACACGAAGGTTGCCAGATCACTAATTTCTAAAAAAATCGTTGTCAGATATTTTTTATGAATTCTGTAATCGACCATAGCGTTCGGATTCCTTTTTGAGCGACTGTACGCTTGTATATTAGTGACTATGCTAGGTTTCTGCTAGGTGTCCACGGTGGCGCTGAAAACGTAGCGACAGCCACCATGCAGTCTATGGGAGTGTCGTAACTTTGCGTAGTTATATTTATCTAAAGGTGAAGGGACAACTCATTGTTATCGATGCAAACCTTACGACTTTCACATTCCACTGTCAAAATTTCAAATTTCTAAACATAAATATATGACTTGCAATAGTCGTTTAAAAATTTGCAGTTGCAAAATTTCCACCAGTAGATATTGCAATAAATACTTATGGGAAATTACGAAAGTGCAAATCATAATATGCCATCAATACCTAACCAACCGAAAAAGAATTTTTTAACTCTAAAACCAATGAAAAATCTGAATGTCTACAGCTGGACAGACAGACGACAAAGCGAAAATATTAGCTCGTTATTTTAAAAACAGACATTAAGTAAATTGCCTGTCAAGCAGTAGCTTAACACAGAGGTCTGACAGGAAAATATCAGCATAGTTCGTCGTACAGAAGATCTATAGGGACGGCGAGATCTCAGCAGAAAGACAATAAGCACCCATGCCTTAGAACTGGGTTCGATCCCCTTTGAACTAATTGGATTGGATTGTTTTACCTCAGAGCGGCACATTTTTGCAAACCATGGGCTAAATGGCCAGGTCACATGGACCCCGAAGGCTCAGAGAAGGTTGGGGGAGGGGACCCACTGGAACAGCTGTTGGGAGACAGATGGTAGCCTCCCGTCAAGGCCATCCAGCGTGTTCTTTAACGTGCACAGGGTATGGCTCTCCCGCACACGGGGCCACGGCTTAACGTCCCATCCGACGGACGGCGGCCTTTCCAAGCCTATCGGTGTCCCCTACTGACCGTGGGCAGGGCGGGGAATTTTGCGGAGATAAATCTCAACGCTGACCCAGCTGGGACTCGAACCTGGGAGCTACAGATTACGAGCCTGGCGCGCTACCCCCTTTGAACTAGAAACGAATCATCTCAGTCAGCGGGGCATACAGGCAGTAATCGATGAAACTCAGCTCTGAACGAAATATGCGTGAGATTTAACACGACTGTTCAAATACAGTTATTTGATAAATTTCACTTTTTAGCTATTCACTCATTGTGTATCGTTGGGTGGTTGTTGCTGACATTTTCTGTTCTAAACATCGGAATAATTTCACTAGATTAAAAGAAAATAAATGTTTGGAAATAAAATTACTTTGCGTAAAAAAATGATTAAGAAAGCAACCTGAACGGGACAGCTTACCTGGCTAACACGCGTGTGATAAACATTCAAAGGTTTGAGGGTGAAGCCATCTGTGAATGGATTTCCCAGTTGCTCTGGGTCATGAAGAGAAGCGTAAATTTCAACATCTTCCCATGGATTTGTGTATTCTTCAGGTTCAAATTGAACTTCTATCATTAAGCCTACGAAAAGAACAACAACATATAAATGAATATCAGAAACAATAGCAGGTGGCGTTTTATTATATTATTTAAACATTTCTAAAATATGCAAAAGATGCTCTGTGGCCAAGTGATTATCACACTTGGCTACTAATAGAGGCTCCGGTAAATTGCGTTTTATTTTTCTCGTCTTTCTGTTGGGATCTCGCCTTCATCGGAGACCTCTTGGGTATGGCGTATTGGGTTGTTGTTTTGGGTTGTTTTACCTCTGAGCGGCACTTTTTTGCACACCATGAGCTAAATGGCCAGGTCACATGGACCCCGAAGGCTCAGAGAAGGTTGGGGGAGGGGACCCACTGGAACAGCTGTTGGGAGACAGATGGTAGACTCCCGTCAAGGCCATCCAGCGTGTTCTTTAACGTGCACAGGGTATGACTCTCCCTCACACGGGGCCACGGCTTAACGTCCCATCCGACGGACGGCGGCCTTTTCAAGCCCATCGGTCCCCTACTGACCGTGGGCAGGGCGGAAGGCTAAATGGCCAGGTCACAAGGACCCCACAGATTGGGTTGGGTTGTTTTACCTCTGAGCGGCACTTTTTTGCACACCATGGGCTAAATGGCCAGGTCACATGGACCCCGAAGGCTCAGAGAAGGTTGGGGGAGGGGACCCACTGAAACAGCTGTTGGGAGACAGTTGGTACCCTCCCGTCAAGGCCATCCAGCGTGTTCTTTAATGTGCACAGAGTATTGCTGTCCCGCACACGGGGCCACGGCTTGTTTAAGCCGTGGCCCCGTGTGCAGGAGCTTGAGTCGAGTGCGAATTGGCTTGGAAGGCCGTAACTGCCTTTCCAAACCCATCGGTGTCCTCTACTGACGTGGGCAGGGCGGGGAGTTTTGCGCAGATAAATCTCAACGCTGACCCAGCTGGGACTCGAACCTAGGAAATGCAAATTACGAGCCTGGTGCGCTATCGACTGAGCCACCCCCTCCC
Organism: Ryuthela nishihirai; assembly: GCA_038380435.1. NCBI lineage: Eukaryota > Metazoa > Arthropoda > Arachnida > Araneae > Heptathelidae > Ryuthela > Ryuthela nishihirai. The sequence continues at coordinate 36,579,875 of JAWZYU010000011.1, read as the reverse complement.
CATTAACTTATGATATAACTGTCGAAGCGTCAACTACTCAGTCTCATAGTCTCCCCAGATGCCACTCATGCTTTTCCACTGAGTCTAAGAAAATGAAAGAATTTATTTAAATATATTGAAGTTAGGTTGTTTTACCTCAGAGGGGCACTTTTGTGCACACAATGGGCAAAATGGCCAAGTCACGTTGACCTCAAGAGCTCAGAGTTGCGTACGAAGAAAGGTACTGGAGAGCTGTTGAAAAAAAGGAATCATCCCGTTAAAACCATCCAGCGTGTTCTTTAACTTGTACAGATTGGATTTATTATCTAATATTAATCACTGTTACCAAGAAACTTATAGAATTCATGCAATGTTTTTTCCAATTGAGATGTACTGTTTATACGACCGTATCACGATTCAAAAAAGTTTTTTTTTTCGAAGCGCTGACACTGAATAATTCAAAAATAATCTTTTAAACCATTTTTTAGTAATCACAAATTTTAGAAATATCAAAAAACAAAAATGATTTCAGAATGAATCCGATTGAGATTACGAACAATGTAATATTCCAGCTACTCTTCCTAAGAATTTGAAAAGCAAACTTTCCAGCTATTTCAATCATTTTTGGTTGCAGGAGACAGAAAACCAATTACGTTACTTCATATTCTCATGACCATTCTGAGAAGCCGTTCCAATGAAAACACACTTAAAATGGGATATTTCTTTACTTCTTTTCAAAACTATTTCCCACGTGGTCGAAACCCCCTGTTCTGAGGTATTCCATACACCTCAGACTCTACTCAAAAATAGAATACTTTGCTCTGCGCCCCCCTCCCCCCAGAGGGAGATCCTGCTTCTCGACTGCCTGGAGATCTACCGACCCTCTGCGGTCAAGGTCAGCCCTTGTGGCTCGATCGTCTCTCCCCCGTACTGGGGGAAGTACTAACTTGTTCTACTGAGTTACAGATATCCTGAGGCTTAGCGTATTGCTCTGCCAAAGGAAGTTTACCCCTAAAATGTTCAATGAAGTGAAATAAAATAATGAGCTCTCAGTATAATAATACGTATACATAGCGCGCTTGGCTACTGATCTACGGGACCTGGGTTCGAGCCCCGGGTAAGGCATGTTCTTGTTGTTTTTCTGCTGAGGTCCTGCCATCCTCTCAGACCTTCTACTCTGGCATATAAACTGACAGACTCCTGTCAGGCCTCTGTGGCAAGCAGCTGCTTGAGGGGGTATTTATTTTTTCATTTTTATCCGGAGGCTGGTGCACTGACGATTTCCAGGACCGTGTCCATTTACCGGTCCGCCACCACTGCTCCCTAGGGGCGGGGGTGGCTCAGTCGGTAGCGCGCTAGGCTCGTAATCTGTAGTTCCCAGGTTCGAGTCCCAGCTGGGTCAGCGTTGAGATTTATCTCCGCAAAATTCCCCGCCCTGCCCACGGTCAGTAGGGGACACCGATGGGCTTGAAAAGGCCACCGTCCGTCGGATGGGACGTTAAGCCGTGGCCCCGTGTGCGGGGGAGCCATATCCTGTGCACGTTAAAGAACACGCTAGATGGTCTTGACGGGAGGCTACCATCTGTCTCCCAACAGCTGTTCCAGTGGGTCCCCTCCCCCAACCTTCTCTGAGCCTTCGGGGTCCATGTGACCTGGCCATTTAGCCCATAGAGTGCAAAAAAGTGCCGTTCAGAGGTAAAACAACCCACAACCCACTGCTCCCATTCGACGACAGGCGCAACCTTTCCAAGTTCATCTCTCTCTTTTCTGATCGAAGACAGAATGAAAGTTTAGCCAAATCTCAACAATTAGGACTCGAACCTGGTGTCTAAAACCTGGAAACGCAGACCTGGCGCGATACTGAATGTGTACTTCCGCCTCCCTCCGTGTCAGGACGGAGATGAAAAGATGGCTTCACCCTCAAACCTTTAAAAGTTTATCACACTCGTGTTAGGTAGGTAAGCTGTCACGTCACATTCAGGTTGCTTTCTTAATCATTTGGTTACGCAAAGTAATTTTTTTCTAAACATTTATTGTCTTTGAATTTAGTTAGCAGTCAATATAAAATACATTGAGCAAAATGTCGCTAATAATACACAATTTAAAGTTTTACTTTTAGTAAAGAGAGCTCTCTTTAAAGATTATTGCTGTGAAAAAAATAAGCATTTTGAAACCAACGTTTTAGTTTAAATGATCCGACATGTTTCTGCTTGCTGTTATTTTTGCAGAGCTCTGACAATTTCCAACTGTCAGGGCCGGCTTAAGGCACGATCGAGCGGTGCGACCGCACAGGGCGCTAAATTTATGGGGCGCATTTATCCCCCCAAATTCATCGATTTATCATAATCATTTTTAATAAATAGCCATAAACAACCATTTATCACAGTTAGGGACATATTAAGGTACGACCACAGAGAAAGCGATGGAGCAGTTTAACGTTATATTTCAAAGCATTCTGGCGTCTTAAAGTGCGTATGAAACCATTTCTAATCACATTTCTAATCATCTATCCTCAGAGCCAATGGCAGCGCGCGTTCCTACTGCATACGTTCCAGTTTCCTGTGGTATCTAATTTCTACGCCTTTGGTTTCCGCAATAACATCTTCTCCCCCCCCCCCCCCGACTCTTGAAAATTTAAACCATTCTTGTTTTCTATTTTGTTAAAAACGGCATCGGCGATCTTAAATTCTCTTTAACGAATTGCAGTAATACAAAAATTTAAAACTTTATCTCTATTCTCACGTCTTTTAAATTTTCTAGAATGGCGCAGCAAAGTATAAAGAGTCGTCGAGCCAGCTACACTAATATCATTTCTCAGAGTTGTATTTCTGATTTATTCTGGGGACAACTCGACGGCATAGGACTGACCTCTCCCTTTGGCTCCGATGCGGTTGACAGGCCGTCATCCTTCGGATGGGACATAAAACCTTGGTCCGTGTGCAGGAGAGCCACACCCCTGCACGTTAAAGAAACACGCAGGATGCTTTTATCTGTCCTCCTAACAGCTGTCCAATGAGCCACCTTCACCTAATCTAACTATGAGTCTCAGGGGTCCTTGAGTTCTCAGGGCTAAGGTTTGATTACAGAATTCAGGAAAAATATCTGGAGCGTGTACAGCAACTGTACACGCTCCAGTTACCGTTCACAGCAAACTGGAACGTGTGTATTCCAGTTTGCTGTGAACGGTAACTGCACACGCTCAATATTTCCGTGAATGAGCCCACACGATCTAGTATCAAAATAATATGACCACCTACAGTCGCTCAAAAAAGTATCCGAACACTATGGTGGATTACAGAATTCAGAAAAAATATCTGGCAACGATTTTTTTTTAGAAATTAGTGATCTGGCAACCTTCATGTCACGTGATTGCAGAATTCAGGAAAAATATCTGGAGCGTGTACAGCATCTGCACACGCTCCAGTTTGCTGTGAACGGTAACTGCACACGCTCAATATTTCTATGAGTGGGCCCACACGATTGCTGCACACTTTCTTTTCTTAAAGTTGCACAAAAAAAAAAAGCTTAAAGTTTTTTTGTGTGCACGAAAGGGCCGATCAGAAGAAATAACTAAACCCCAATCCTGTTAAAAAAACATCTGAAAAAATGATCGCTGACACGGGGGGGAATCCCTTTCGCTGCAATAATAACATGGGGAGATAACCATTTTTCAAGATGAATAAATTATCGTTTTGAAAACATGTTCCAACTCTAAGCCTAACGAATGTATAATTTAAAATCATCAATGTTCTGCAGTCTACAACAGCAAAAAGTATTTTTTCAATACAATATGGGGCGGGGGTGGCTCAGTCAGTAGCGCGCCAGGCTCGTAATCTGTAGTTCCCAGGTTCGAGTCCTAGCTGGGTCAGCGTTGAGATTTATCTCCGTAAAATTCCCCACCCTGCCCACGGTCAGTAGGGGACACCAATGGGCTTGGAAAGGCCGCCGTCCGTCGGATGGGACGTTAAGCCGTGGCCCTGTGCGGGTTGGGTTGGGTTGTTTTACCTCTGAGCGGCTCTTTTTTGCACACCATGGTCTAAATGGCCAGGTCACATGGACCCCGTAGGCTCAGAGAAGGTTGGGGGAGGGAACCCACTGGAACAGCTGTTGGGAGACAGATGGTAGCCTCCCGTCAAGGCCATCCAGCGTGTTCTTTAACGTGCACAGGGTATGGCTCTCCCGCACACGGGACCACGGCTTAACGTCTCATTCGACGGACGGCAGCCTTTCCAAGCCCATCGGTGTCCCCTATTGACCGTGGGCAGAGCAGGGAATTCTGCGGAGATAAATCTCAACGCTGACCCAGCTGGGACTCGAACCTGGGAACTACAGATTACGAGCCTGGCACGCTACCGACTGAGCCACCCCCGCCCCTCCCCGTGTGCAGGAGAGCCATACCCTGTGCACGTTAAAGAACACGCTGGATGGCCTTGACGGGAGGCTACCATCTGTCTCCCAACAGCTGTTCCAGTGGGTTCCCTCCCCCAACCTTCTCTGAGCCTTCGGGGTCCATGTGACCTGGCCATTTAGCCCATGGTGTGCAAAAAAGTGCCGTTCAGAGGTAAAACAACCCAACTCAATACAATATCTATGACTCTATGTATTTGCAGTATTTAAGATGTTGCGAAACAAATCTCTTTCTGTTTGATTTTTACGCTTTTAGGTAACCATTTGTAAATTCCATTTTAATACAATCCACAGACGTTGAAGCATTTTTAATAATCGTACACAATCTCATTTCCTGTGATACCCGAGTGATGGAGCACCACTGAAAAGATCACACAGCAACCATTACTTAAGAAGACTGTTAACAGCTGCTGAATTCGAAACGAAATGCTTTAACAAGAAAAATAATCTTGGTCATCCTATATAAAATACGTAGCCGGAAGGCTATCTAAAAATATTTCAGATTTAGGAGTTTTCCGAATGTTAAGCCACTTTAAGACAAAGAAAATGGCGTGGATTTGTGCTGTAGTAATATTTCCCATAGTTTGTATCCTCATAGCTTCTAAATGGATTTTAATAAGGTAAAAAGGCAACATGCAGAAGAAGCATAAGTTCCATTCTGTAACATAGAACCATCAGTATGAATATTATGAAATTCGTACGTATCTGGTTATTTTTTGAAAGATCTATTCTGTATTAAGTTTATTTCCTAGAATGTAAAAATAAAACTTTGACTCAAAGTCCAGAGGTTAGATCAAAAACAGCATTTAGACAATTACTAGTTGACATGAGAAAGGGGGAAAGTTGAAATAATCTTATTTCTCTAGATCAGTGGTTCCCAACCTTTTATGCTTCACGTACCCCCTGGAAATGTGTATGTAACTGGCGTACCCCTTGTATAGATAGGTAAAACTATAGTTATAGTATAACAATGGGAATAAAATAAAACATATATACATAGCATATATCTAGCGACTTTTGAGCTCTCACGGCGTACCCCAAAATATTTTACCGCATACTCCACGTTGAGAACCCCTAATCTAGATGAATCTATATCTCTTCTCTATGGATCACTTTATAAACAGGACACGGTCCATTCCAATTGAATCTTTATACAGTTAACAGTTTTCCACCTGCAGGGGGGCGGGGGTTGCTCAGTCGGTAGCGCGCCAGGCTCGTAATCTGTAGTTCCCAGGTTCGAGTCCCAGCTGGGTGAGCGTTCAGATTTATCTCCACAAAAATTCTCCGCCCTGCCCAAGGTCAGTAGGGGACACCGATGGGCTTGGAAAGGCCGCCGTCCGTCGGATGTGACGTTAAGCCGTGGTCCCGTGTGCGGGAGAGCCATACCCTGTGCACATTAAAGAACACGCTGGATGGCCTTGACGGGAGGCTATCATCTGTCTCCCAACAGCTGTTCCAATGGGTCCCCTCCCCCAACCTTCTCTGAGCCTTCGGGGTCCATGTGACCTGGTCATTTAGCCCATGGTGTGCAAAAAAGTGCCGCTCAGAGGTAAAACAACCCAACCCAAATCCACCTGCAGGAGGTTAGGGTGAAGCATTTTAGTTATAACTACTCTTAGCAAAGTTTTGGTAATCTCTAAGGTTTCTGCTTTAAAGCCTTCCGCTGCCTAAAAACAAATCTGATGTTTAATGTTCTTTAGGTTATGCCATAAAATATTTTTATAAATATTAAAATTTGTTTCTTATATAGAGATATAAATCATGAGAAACGAACCGCTTGTTCTGGAGAAAGTAGTTGGCAGTAAACTGTTCTTTTCTTTGGGATAGAAGGTGAAACAATTGATCACTAAATTATTCGCAGCTTTCACCTGACTCCATTGAAAAGAAGAATTCCTGTGGAGAAAAGAAAAAATGGGATCAAAAATGTAGGATGAACAAAAATGATTCAAATATGAGTAGAATAATGCTGTAAGGCAGGATTTTTCAAAATGATAAATATACTATTCCGGAGGATGAATAAAAAGCTAAGAGGTCATTGGTACAATGCAAGGGGATAAATAACTAAGGGGTCGGTGGAATTATAAACAGGCTAATAGCGCGCTTGGCTACTGATCTAAGGGACCTGGGTTCGAACCCCGTGTAAGGCATGGTTGTATGTGTTGTTTTTCTGCTGAGGTCCTGCCATCCTCACAGACCTTCTACTATGGCATATAAACTGACAGGCTCCTGTCAGACCTCTGTGGCAAGCAGCTGCTTGAGGGGGTATTTAAAAAATATTAAAATTTAATAAAGAGATAAGGGCCAATACTATTATGCGGGAGGAGGAGGGATGAAATAAAGAGCTAAGGGTCAATACTATTATGCGGGAGGAGGAGGGATGAAATAAAGAGCTAAGAGTCAATACTATGACATGGGAGGAGGAGGGATGAAATAAAGAGCTAAGGGTCACTACTATTATGCGGGAGGAGGAGGGATGAAATAAAGAGCTAAGGGTCAATACTATTATGCGGGAGTAGGAGGGATGAAATAAAGAGCTAAGGGGTCGATAACAGACCATAAAGGTCCTATGCATGAAAACCGAAGTGGAGAAGGTACCGGAACGCTCTTTCAGTACTTTTGTTTACAAATCATTGAATCGGAAAATCGTTTCCATGCGTTGGTTACCAAATCATTTTATAGTGAAATTTCTTGACCATTTCGTTTACAGTAGAAGTTTTGTTATCTGACATGCACAGGGGATTACGGCATTCCGGTTATCGAAATTTTCGGTTTTTTGAGCTTCCCATCAACCTAGGAATAGCCAAACAGATAACAATAGTAAAACTAAACTTTTTGATATATATACCAATGTTAATCATCTTGCAATCAACGTAAACACTATGCTATATATATATATGAAAGAAAGAAGGAAAATTTAATCTTATTTTATTAAACATAAATTGTAATTACTGTACTTTAATATGATTTCAAAATGATCATTATAATTTTAATCAATATCACTGATATTGGTAAATGTAGAATGAGTAGCTGCGATCCCAGGACAACCATCTGTCTCCCAATAGCCGTTCCAGTGGGTCCCCTCCCCCCAACTTTTTCTGTGCTTTCGGGGTCCTTGTGACCTGGCCATTTAGCCCATGGTGTGCAAAAAAGTGCCGCTCAGAGGTTAAACAACCCAAGGACAAGCTAGAGAAGCTCTCCGCGACATATTCCTCATAGTCTGCTTATAGGTCTGCTGTCTCTTTTGAATAAAGTTCTGGAAAAAAAATTACAACCGCCTTACTTCTTGAGACGAAAACGCGGTATGTCGCTCGATCAAAATCGAAGCAAATCGGATCGAAGTTGAAAAGCCTGAACTGGCATCAGCCCAGAAAGCTTTATATTCAGGCTCATCTTTCTCAGAATCCATTTCAATTCGCAAAGACTTTTCAGGGTTCACAGCTTCAAATGACGTGAAGATTCCGGATAGCTTAAGGACGAATCACGATTACTTGAACATTGAATTGAAATGCAGCATATAGAAATATGCCGGTACTAGAGATTTCCGTATATCTGAATGTTGGCTAACAAATCTTTTAATGTGCTTTCTTAAAATTTTGCTCGGGGTCTATGACAAGTTCAAAAGTTCATCAAGTGGCCGACGAACTCAGAAGTCCTGCTTTAAGACATGAAGAACTGACTATATTGGAAGTAGCTCCTAGACTAGAGCTTATAAAAAATTGTTAATCCTAAATCCATGAAGTTTTTAAAGCATAGTTTTAAAATTAGCATTAAAAGCATTAGAGTTGCAGCGATTAGTTCGGGTTTTTGTCAGAGAACTGCAGATATCAATAAGTCAAACCCACGGGTCCCTGGTCCTCTAGATTATTTATATTCTATCGCAAAACGGTACGTGACAAAACGGCAGGAGGTGAAATGATACATTAAAAAAATGGAAGGATACAAAGGTACATTACAAAATGGAGAAAAGGAGAAATGGTACGTTGCAAAATGAAGGATGGAATGATACATTAAGAAATGTCGGGGAAATGAAACAGCAGATGAAAAAGGATATGCCAAAAGGGCAAATAATGACAAGGGCACAAAACAGTACATTGCGAAATGTTTGTAGGGCGAAACAATGCATTTCCAAGTTGATAGTATAATAAACGGTATGTAACAAAATGTCGTGCAGACGAAATGATACACGGCAAAATTAGCGGGAGCACGAAACGATACACGAACCCTCACCAAAATGGTAGAGGACGAAAAGATACATCACAAAGTTGAAGTGGGGAAAAAAAGACACTTATGAAACAGCGTGGGAATGAAAGGATTGGATTGTTTTACCTCTGAGCGGCACTTTTTTGCACACCATGGGCTAAATGGCCAGGCCACAAGGATCCCGAAGGCTCAGAGAAGGTGGGGGGAGGGGACCCACTGGAACAGCTGTTGGGAGACAGATGGTAGCCTCCCGTCAAGGCCATCCAGCGTGTTCTTTAACGTGCACAGGGTATGGCTCTCCCGTACACGGGGCCACGGCTTAACGTCCCATCCGACGGACGGCGGCGTTTCCAAGTCCATCGGTGTCCCCTACTGACCGTGGGGAGGGCGGGGAGTTTTGCCGAGATAAATCTTAACGCTGACCCAGCTGGGACTCGAACCTGGGAACTACAGATTACGAGCCTGGAGCGCTACCGACTGAGCCACCCCCGGTGGGAATGAAAGAGTGAATGGGTAACTAATGGTTAATTTTAGAAACCAATGTGTATATATCAAAATATATGGTATCTCCGCTTTATAATGTATATTTTTAAAAAAATAAATAAATACCCCCTCAAGCAGCTGCTTGCCACAGAGGTCTGACAGGAGCCTGTCAGTCTATATGCCATAGTACAAGGTCTGAGAGGATGGCAGGACCTCAGCAGAAAAACGACACATACATCCATGCCTTACCCGGGGCTCGAACCCAGGTCCCTTAGATCAGTAGCCAAGCGCGCTAACCACTCGTCCATGGGACGGCTAAAAATAAATACCCCCTCAAGCAGCTGCTTGCCACAGAGGTCTGACAGGAGCCTGCCAGTTTATATGCCATAGTAGAAGGCCTGAGAGGATGGCAGGACCTCAGCAGAAAAACGACACATACATCCATGCCTTACCCGGGGCTCGAACCCAGGTCCCTTAGATCAGTAGCCAAGCGCGCTAACCACTCGGCCATGGGACGGCTAAAAATAAATACTCCGTCAAGCAGCTGCTTGCCACAGAGGTCTGACAGGAGCCTGCCAGTTTATATGCCATATAACTTCCATAGTAGAAGGTCTGAGAGAATGGCAGGACCTCAGCAGAAAAACGACACATACCCGGGGCTCGAACCCAGGTCCCGTTAGCATGCTTAAGCTGTAGTTAAAATAACTTATGTAGATGTACAGTGCATACGTGATTTCACTGCTTTATATGATACTTACTGACATAGTGTAGATTCATTTCTCATAATCAGGCATCTGCTGATGAGAGGGAATAGCTGATGACCCAGTAAGAAGAGGTCTTCTCGAGAACTATTCTGGAGTTTGAAACCAATATTGGGCTTCGGAAACTAAAACAGAGAAACAATTTCTAACTGATATGTAAAAGTTTCTGTTAATATTATGTAAACTAGAGAAACGTAATTCTTGCGGAAATATTATTTCATTCCTTTCACGGCAGCAAAATTTGAATTAATTTTTTCTCTAACAAACTGGTTGCTGGAAAGGGAAGATTTGGGAAAGTGTCAACGCGTATAGGAAAAAGAAAAGTTACTCAACATTAATGGTACCCAAGGCCGAATCTAGGAGGCGGGGGGAGGGATTACATGGAGGTCATGTCCCTCTTTTTACCTTGAGAATGTTAACAACAGGACGAAGGCAAAACAAGTTTTATCTCGTATACTTCGAGAGGTCTGAGTGCAAATTCCTCTCTTACACAGCGACGGTCTCTTTTCATCTATGTCGTGAATAAGTGAACTGGAACCCAGAGAAGCGGTCCAACTGAGTATCCAGATTCAGTCTGATTCGTGACGAGTCATCATCTGAAGCGAGAGAGAGAGAGGGACCCAATACCATTAGAGAAAGGGAACTACTATGGGAAGGTACAATGATGATCTGAGCAGGCATAATTTTCTACTGCAGTAAAACATTACCATTTCTGTTTTACATGTCTTTGAAAACTGCATGAAATATAAAAAGTTATTTTTTTGCCTCTATTACTCTTTTAGCATTCTGCAAGGGGAGCATAGCACTCTTGCCGCTCTCCCTAGATTCGGCCCTATTTGGAGCTCACCATTTTCCAGAGGAGAACTTTGATTAATCTGAAGTATAGGTACGAAATCTTTTCACTGTTTGTCAGGTTGCAATAGTCCCCTGTTTTTTACTGTTGCAATAGTCTACTAATAGATAATGATGCTTACTCTCAAAGAATTCATCAGATGTCGAAATTTCTTCAGAGTGAGAATATTATTCGAATGGAGTGATAACCGAGATCTCCAGACCTGAATATCATTGAGCATGTATGAGTTGCTTTAAAGAGATAGTTGATAAGTAGGAATAATAACGCGTGTGCGCCCCCGACACTTTGAACTAAGTGGTAGTGGTCCCTTCCTACCTTCCTAACCTTACTCAAGCAAGCGTGAATCGCCATCGCCTTTGCGCAACTGGTGGAGTAACTGGAGTGAAACCAGGAGCTCTGGGATGCGGAGGGAGTTTTTTTTTTATTCATTCTTACCTTCTTATCAACTACCATCAACCAGAGCCAGACTTTGACCTACTGAGGCCCTAAGCAATGGCAAATTTAAGAGGCCCCAAATATTCGAAATATATATATTATTATGATTGAAGGGAACATTAAAAAAGAAACAGGAAATTGATGTTATCAAAACATTATTCTAGAAAAGGTAAGTTAAGAAGAAGAGTTGAAATATTATTTCATGAGTACCATGTGTACAGGACACATCCTGTGATCTTTCACTACTGAATTATAAGACGAAGATTGTTTGCACAATAGATTAATTTAAATATAAAACTATGGCGGGTAGAGTGATGTTCATCAGAGTGATTTCATCACTCTACCTTCCCATTTGGTAACAGTCAAACTTGAAAAGCATTTCTTTGAGGCCCCTGATAGCAAAGCCCTAAACTGTAGCTTAGTTAGCTTATGCGTAAATCCGGCCCTCCTATCAACTCTCAGTTATCACTTGAGTGAGTTCTGTTTCTTAAGGCTTTAAGCAGATATTTATTAATTATAACCGAAAGCAATTATCAAATGTAGAGATTTTTTGACCTCACTAGTCGGTGTCTCACTCATTCCACAAAACAGAAAATTTTTAAACTTCTCAAATTTTAAGATTCAAATTAAGGAAAAAAACCAAGATACTTACCATTAGATGCATGGAGTGATTTTTCTCTTTACAGTAGACTGGATTTGCGGAACAAATTGCTTTTTCTTTCAACTTGCGACACTTTTTGGGAAACATTTCGCACAATTGTGTTCTTCGATAACTGAAATAAAAAAATGTAAGTAAAACCGCAGTTTTCGAAATAAAAATCTTAAGAACTGATTTAGGAAGAAAGTTTTTTCAATTTTTTCTTTATTATTCGCAAAAAACATAAAATTTAGTGTATTGCATTTTGATTCCAATTAAGCTAAGTAGCTTTCCTGTACCTAATATTATGATTCCTAAATAATTGAAAATTATTATTAATATAAGTTATATATAATAGACATAAAGTAAAAAATTTCAAATGAAATAGCAAAATACTCTTTGAAAAGCATAATAGCACTGAGGCATATTTTTGTACTTGAAAATTGATATTTTTGGCGCCTTCCTTCAGGGATGTATCCAGAAAGTTTCAGCGAGAGTGGATTTTAACAGGTATTTCACTCTGATATTCGGGATTTTATTTCAGTCGCTGATTTTCGGTGACTGCATTTGAAAAATGTTATTCAGCCTCAAGGTGGAATGACCTCAAAGTGGAGGAGAAGGTTTATAGTCACATTCAACCCTAGGTTTGTTGAATTTTAAGCCTGCCCATGGTCAGTAGGGGACACCGATGGACTTGGAAATGCCACCGTCCGTCGGATGGGACGTTAAACCGTGGCCGTGTGCGGGAGAGTCATACCCTGTGCACGTTAAAGAACACGCTGGATGGCCTTGACGGGAGGCTACCATCTATCTCCCAACAGCTGTTCCAATGGGTCCCCTCCCCCAACCTTCTTTGAGCCTTCGGGGTCCATGTGACCTGGCCATTTAGCCCATGGAGTGCAAAAAAGTGCCGCTCAGAGGTAAAACAACCCAACCTTGTTGAATTTTAAGTCTGTTTTAAGAATTTTCAGTGATTTTTTTTTTCTATCATCGCAAGGAAGCTTGAGCAAGCAAAAAAATGCAGCAATGTTTTTCTGAAAAATAATTCAATGAAGGGGCTGCCATCTTTAATAGCTTATTATTTTGGACTACGAGGCTTTCACTGAAGGTGGCGATTAATTTTAGTTTCTTGTCTTTCTAAGTAACATTTTAGACTCTTTTTCAGATTTATTTATCCATAAATTGATTTAGATTTACATAAGACTACCACAAATGCAAAAATAAAAGAGAAGATATAATTCTATTACTAAGTAATAGTTATTACACAGAGCTAAAATTCAGGCTACAATTTGGAAATTTTGCCTCTCTTCAGCTGGGTGGGGCGGGGGTGGCTCAGTCGGTAGCGCGCCAGGCTCGTAATCTGTAGTTCCCAGGTTCGAGTCCCAGCTGGGTCAGCGTTGAGATTTATCTCCGCAAAATTCCCCCGCCTTGCCCACGGTCAGTAGGGGACACCGATTTGCTTGGAAAGGCCGCTGTCCGTCGGATGGGACGTTAAGCCGTGGCCCCGTGTGCGGGAGAGCCATACCTGTGCACGTTAAAGAACACGCTGGATGGCCTTGACGGGAGGCTACCATCTGTCTCCCAACAGCTGTTCCAGTGGGTCTCCTCCCCCAACCTTCTCTGAGCCTTCGGGATGCATGTGACCTGGCCATTTAGCCCATGGTGTGCAAAAAAGTGTCGCTCAGAGGAAAACAACCCAACCCAACCTTCAGCTGGGTGTTTTCGTCAGGTGGAATCCTGAGTACCGGCTTAGTGGGCCGAACTCTACTACCTTTGCTGCAACTAGAGCATAATACAGGGACACTTTAAAAGATCTATGGCCCACAATTCTAAACCAAGATACGAATGATACTTACTGATTCCTATTGCAAAGTGTCACCGCAGGTATTGCTACGTCTAAGGGCTCATCGATTTGCAAATCCAACACTGTGGGATAGGTCAAATAGTGAAGGATAAAAGTTGTCGCCTGATAAATGAAACCACATGTGCAGCAGACACAGAAAATTATCTCGAGTTTTCTGGTTCGTGCTTCTCTGGCGGATTCATTGGTGCAATGGATCTTCTTTCTCGATGGGTGGACATTTCTGGCTCTGGCTCGTGGCTTGTGCATATCGAGAGACAGCAAGATCATCTGCAGTCGTATCTGCCATTAATACTGAACGAATAAAGGATAATTCGTCTGCAGATTCGTTTCTTTCATAAATCTGCGATTTTAATGACTATTATTGTTGTTGCTATGGGTACAGCCCATTGCGAATGTGACGTCACTTTCCTTGCACCAATCCCCGCTACATTACACTTAATATGGCTGCTGAATATTCGATTCGCACTTATTTTGTACAATCGAATAATAGGAAAAATCACTGTCCGGTTGGCAACAAAAGTGAAAAAGTCTATATAAATTGAAAAAAAAAAATCTTCCTATATATATGTCCTAAAAAGAAAAACCAGTGTTGGGTGATATAGCGGAACAACCAGTTAGAAGCTACTCTTATTAAATTATGCGGGTTATACTTATTAATGAGGAAGGAGGGGGAAAGTAAATTTTTGGGGGGAGAAGAAGAAATCATTGGGAAACCGATATATTAGTAATGAATGACTCTCGGATTGAGAAAATAAAATAGAAAAACTGTTTATGAGCTTTTCTTCCTTTCCTATTTAATAAATATTTCTTGGATATTAGGGGATCTGTGGGGTAGGGGCTGGGATTGGCTCAGTCGATAGACTGCGAGATTCGTAATTTACAGTTCCTAGGTTCGAGTCTCCACTGTACATATGCATTGAGATTTATCTCCACTAACTGCCGTTCTACACTGGACACCGATGGGCTTGGAAAGGTCGCCATCCATTGCATTTGACATTAAGTCATTGTTTCGTGTTCAAGAGGGCCATACCCTGTGCATGTTAAACAACATATTGGATGGCTTTGACGGGAGGCTACCGTCTGTTTCTTAACAGCTTTCCAGTGGATACATTTCCCTTAACCATATCTGACCCTTGGAGTCCTTGTGACCTGGCCATTAAGCCCACTGTGTGCACAAAAGTACCGCTTAGAGGTAAAACAATCCAACCCGACTTGATTATCAGTATGAAATTTCCCCCCAAATTTGTGCAATGTATATTTAAAACTAAGAACCAATGTTTGGTAATTATAAAATATAATATATTATAATAATATATAAGCTGAAATTCTATTCAACAATTTTGAAGTCTTGAAACTCTCCTCTAAAAATGTAAATGATGAATTTAAACAGAATCTGTTGGAATTTAATTTAATAATAAAAATAAAATACCCCCTCAAACAGCTGCTTGCCACAGAGGTCTGACTTTTTACTTAGAGAATTTAATCTAGCAATTGCATGAGTAGCAATTAGAAATCTTAAACATTCTAGCACATTTCTGAAATCTGTACTAATGCAAGTAAGTATTCAAAATAAAATACAATAAATTTGCCTAAAATTAGGGTTAGTGTAACCGGCAAACCTCAAAAATTGCCAATATTTCAGGAATTTTGGAAAATAACCCATAAATGACCTCAGCAGGTGAATAACACGCACGTCAGATGAATAGTTGTATAATAAATTACACTCGGCAACACACAAAAAGGCTTCGAAATGAAAAAGCCAATATTTACTGATTTCGAGGTGCTGAACACGAAAATGGCAACAAAATTTGTCGATTGGCTCTTGTTTAGGAGAGACAGAGATGGTCATGAATAAACGACTCAGTCCACATTGAGTACATAGGTAACCATTTCGCAACGCTGTATTTTAAACTCCAGATTGCAACATATTGCGTTGTACACACAACAACCGCAATGTCATGACTCAACTACATCCATCATTGGCTGATGGAATGTAGTTGAGTCATGACATTGCGGACAAAAGATGATGCAATCGTTAGTTGTAAGCGAAGTCTCGTAGGATGAGAAAGTCTTTTGAGTGACTCCCATTTACTCCTGAGTCATAAGAACAACACAAGTAATCCTTGCAGTTTTAATCCAGCAGTAGTGATGCCTCGTAACTGTATTAATAGTGCAGATACATTACGTTACATTTGCGGGGAAGTCACGTTTGCAAGCCAGAAAAGGACTATCACTCTAATAGTGAAAGCAGCGTATGAGTTTTATTTTGGATACAAGATCGGGGAACAGGACAAGGCCTAGGTCCCACACATATGCTGCAGTACGTGTTCAAGAAATCTTTCGAAGTCGCTAAAAGGCAAAAAAGTGGCGATGCCGTTTCCTGTTCCAATGGTTTGGAGAAAGCCAACAATCATGCAAATGACTGCTACTTCTGCATGGTTCCACCTGTTTCTGGAGGCATCACAAGGAAAAAAAGTGGATAATAGCGTAGCCGAATATACAACCTGCTCTCCGACCAGTTCCGCACGACCAAGGCCTTCCCGTTCCCGAACCTCCAAAGGAATTTTCCATCGATTCAGATGATGAAGGGGGAGGCGAACTGGCATCGGATTCTCCACAGCCTTCGGTGTCTAATGATGATCGACACATCTGCCACAGTTTCTCACCGAAGTAGAAATGAACGATCTTGTTCGCGATCTGGAGTTGTGCAAGGCCAAAGCACAGTTACTTGGATCAAGACTTAAAAAATGGAATCTTCTGAAGGAAAATGTCCGAGTGACTTCGTTTCGTACTCGTCATGAGCAGTTTGCGCCTTACTTCAGAAAGAAAGATGACCTTGTGTTCTGCTCCAATGTACATGACTTGATGAATGCCTTTGAAATCAAACATGACCCTCAAGAATGGCGATATTTCATAGACTCCTCGAAATTGAGTCTCAAGGCAGTGTTACTGCATAATGGAAAACGACTTCCATCCATTCCGGTCAGACACGCTGTCTACATGAAAGAAACCTATGACAACCTAAAACAGCTGTTGAATTGCGTTCAATACAGGAAATATGGCTCGCATCTCTGTTGTGACTTGAAGGTAGTGGCTCTGTTGATGGGTCTGCAGCTGGGATACACGAAGTACTGTGTATGAGACACTTATGTGAATGGGACAACTGAGCAGACTTTGCACTACGTGAAGAGGAACTGGCCTCAGAGGAAATCTCTGAAGGTCAGAGAGAAGAATGTGGAACACCCAGCACTGGCAGAAATGTTCAAAATCCTGCTACTGTCCCTACACATCAAACTCGATGTGACGAAAACTTCATAAAAGCCATGGATCGGACTGCATCAGCTTTCAAGTACTTGGCTGAAAAATTACCTCGACTCAGTGAAGAGAAAATTAAAGAGGGAATTTTTGTGGGTCCTCAGATCCACGAGCTGTTCAGAGACCAGATGTTCAACAGCCTGCTTCAGGGTGACGAGAAAAAGGCTTGGGACACGTTTCGCCTGGTGTCAACTAAATTCCTCGGAATGTCAAGGCAGACAACTAGAAGAAACTGGTTCAGTGCATGTTGTCTCTGTATCACAAACTTGGCTGCAATATGTCCTTAAAGATCCACTTTCTCCATTCCCACTTAGATTTCTTCCCCCGACAACTGCGGCATTGTTAGGATGATCACGGTGAACGTTTTCACCATGACATTGCAACGATGGAGAAACGATACCAGGGAAACTGGTCCACTTCAATGTTGGCTGACTACTGTTGGACGCTCGCCAGAGATAATCCTGAGCAGCTGTACAAGCGACGGGCAAAGCGACGTCGGAAGTAGAAGCGGAGTTTTACCGATACATATCATATGTAAGTATTACTCTATTATATAAGAAGCTATTGCGGTTTTCTCAGAAATCTTAGCCAATTTTGCATTTTCATTGTGTTCAGCACCTTGAAATCTTTAAGAAATGGCTACTTTTATCTCATAGGCATGACTTTTACGAAAATTTGTTGTCCTGTGTTATCGTGCTTACTTGCTGGTACACAGAATGGGCTAAATAAACAATCCACGAAGATCCAATTCGACCGCATTTGAGCACTCTTATTTCTTAAAATTATACAAGTGTGCATCTTCTGTGTCTCCTAAATATGTGAATTTCAAGGTCTTATTCACAATTATAAATTGTCAATACTATTTTAAGTCCCATCTCTCCGAAAGCTTTAAAATATTACTCTATTAGATTCTAACTTGAAAATTTCGGGTAAAGGACTTGAACTCTAATTCTAAGTCTATATTACTAGGTTATTATTTCCAACTTTTCATCCAGAGTTCAACATCACCATTTACTAAAGAACTTTATATTTAGGTCATATACATGATATCCTTTTCCATTGTTGGAATCGAAGGAATTTTCAAAAGCAGCCATCTTGGTTGCATGTAAAAATAGAACACCTAATTTCAATACAATCGGTAGTTAAATTTTTATTTGTATTAAATAAAATTTCGTTTTTAGTTATTAGTGAGAACTTCTGTTATTCCTTTATGTAAAAAAAAGAAGTTATATTCACTTCCCTACGCATGGATTTCTTATATTTAACAATTCTTCTTACGATTGTGGCAATAGTGGATTTTCATTAAGAGAAGTTATGCTATTTATATGTAAATTAGCATTTCAGGTCAGGTGGACAACATCAGCTCAACATATGTGGGACAATCACCTCTTTCATATTAAAACCATCTTCAATATACTCAAATGCAAAAGTTAAGTTATTAACACTAAACTGCTGATTGCTCAAAGAGGTCTCTATAATCTTAGGAATTATTTACTCAGGGTGTTTCAAAACTCTCTGTACAAAGTTCAATGGGAGATAGGGAACACCAAGACAAACCTTTTTCGTCTGTGAATGTATGTCCGCTGACGTAACCCTTCGGTGCCAGAGGGCGCTGTTTGGTAGCTTTGCAATTGGCTAGAGGGGCGAAGTGGGAACGGATTTGTGTTTGCCGTAGGCATTCGTAAATCAGACACATTACGTGTAACATGGAGTGTTTCACGACTGCTGGCTGACATCATCTGGCATATGGGGCTGCCAATGAAAGCGGAAGAGCTGCTGTTTTCCGGCTCATGTGCTCTTCTCAGATGAGGCCTCTTTCACACGTGAGGGTGTGTTTAATGTGCACAATTCTCGCGTTTGGGCGGACGAAACACCACATGACACAATGACGCATAGTCATCAACAAATGATCAATAATGGGTCAACAACAATGGGCGGATATCGTCTATACCTGCTGCCTCCCCGACTCAATGGGCAGATTTATCGGGTATTTCTTGAAGAAATGTTGCCGAGACTGCAGGAAGATTTGGGTTGGGTTGTTTTACCTCTGAGCGGCACTTTTTTGCACACCATGGGCTAAATGGCCAGGTCACATGGCCCCCGAAGGCTCAGAGAAGGTTGGTGGAGGGGACCCACTGGAACAGCTGTTGGGAGACAGATGGTAGCCTCCCATCAGGGCCATCCAGCGTGTTCTTTAACGTGCACAGGGTATGTCTCCCCCGCACACGGGGCCATGGCTTAACGTCCCATCCGACGGAGGCGGCCTTTCCAAGCCCATCGGTGTCCCCTACTGACCGTGGGCAGGGCGGGGAATTTTTGTGGAGATAAATCTCAACGCTGACCCAGCTGGGACTCGAACCTGGGAACTACAGATTACGAGCCTGGCGCGCTACCGACTGAGCCACCCCCGCCCCCTGCAGGAAGATGTTCCCGTGGCTGTTCGCAGACGAATATGGTTTCAACACGACGGGGCGCCAGCACACTTCAGCAATGATATGCGGGATTAGCTGAACGCCACTTTTTTTTTTTTTTTTTTTGGGGGGGGGGTGGCGATGGATAGGCCAGGGTGGACCCGAGGCCTGGTCACCAAGATCGTCCGATTTAACATATATCGATTTATTCCTCTGGGGACACATGAAGTAATTCGTGTACGAGACTCCCATTGATTCATATGAAGACCTCATTGCAAAAATCGCTGTCGCTGCTACAACTGTTCGCGAAATTCCGGGAATCTTTCAACATGTACGACAATCAATGCTTCGACGCTGTCATGCATGCAATGCTGTTCGTAACTTTGAATACCTTCTTTAAATAAACATGTTTACATTTGCTTCCATTCATTTACGTACCAGCTCCACAGATATTTCTATCAGCGCCCTCTGGCACCGAAGGGTTACGTCAGCGGACATACATTCATAGACGAAAAAGGTCTGTCTTGGTGTTCGCTATCTCCCATTGAAATTTGTACAGAGAGTTTTGAAACACTCTGTATATCTTTAAGTTGATTATAATTCTTCTAATTTTTAAGTCGATTATAATTCTTCATAAGAATAAAGATTGTAAGATGAATAGTAGCATGATTAATTGTTACGTTTACACGAAGATATGTAAATAAGTCCAAGAAGAGGAATGAAAATTCACGTTAAAAAAGGGGGGGGGGGT
Organism: Ryuthela nishihirai; assembly: GCA_038380435.1. Classification (NCBI taxonomy): domain Eukaryota; kingdom Metazoa; phylum Arthropoda; class Arachnida; order Araneae; family Heptathelidae; genus Ryuthela; species Ryuthela nishihirai. The sequence goes on along the minus strand of JAWZYU010000011.1, from coordinate 36,559,779 downwards.
GATCATCTCTAATAGCAGTGCAGTTTCACAAAACATCTTCATTCTGCTAATGCTTTCTCCAGTCAATTCTGAATGCAGTAAAGTACACTAATGCAAAAGAGAGATAATGCAAATTTCTGGGAGGAGGGATGAGACTGGCAATCCGTCTCTCTAAGGCATTTCAGACATGCTCAATAGGATTGAGGGTGGGGAAACTTGCAGGGCCACGTTCAACCTCACTTCCACTAGGTGAGTTTTGTTTAAATTTATCTATATATATATATTATAATTTATACATATATATATATTATATTATATATTTTAATTAAAGAGCATCACCGTCCACTAAATTAATTCCGAGACAACTGCACCTACAAATGGATCTCATCCTGCCACCTGTGGGCGGACAAGAATTCTCTAGCAAGTACGTGGAGATCAGTGTGATGTTGATGCCAGTCCAGATCATCACCCTTTCCCTTATGTTAGAGGGATCATACCGTGTCCATACTCTCTCCTGATGAATGTTCGTCGAGAATCAGTCTATAAGATAAATCTCGACTCATTTGCGAAGAGAACAGTTACCAATTGTTCCTGTTATTATGCATGTGCTGCTGAGATAATTTTAATCGAACTCTTCTGCGGGAGGAATTAAGGGGACATATATCAGCTGAAATCGTTTTGCATATCCCCCTCCTCCCCTCCTGAAGTCTTCTGGAAACCGTCCAATCTGAAATTCTTCTTCTTGCGGACGAAGAAAATCTGAGTAAAGTTAAGGAACTGTTAGTGTTCTGTGATGTATATGATGACTGATTAAAGCCAGACCCGACAACTGGAGATGTTATGACTCTTGGACGACTTTACACCGGTCTTCTAAAGGCATCACCTGTATCCTGAACTTGTCCCCACATCCTGAAGACCCCATTAAAGACATGTTCAGCCGTCTGGCCACATTAGGGATTGACCATATTCCATTCTTCGAAAAGTACGCAACTTTAACGTGTCATCATAATTAAATCAATTAATCATTGTAATCAAATGGCAATCTCCAATTTAATTTAATAGTAATAAATGGAAGGTAAATATTATTTACATTGACTCCATTTGAGAGAATTAGCAAGCTTATGGCATTGCAGAGAGTGCAGTGATAGTTCGTATAATCTCTGTTGATATGATTAGTTGCAAAAGCCCAATAGCTTTTTTTTAAAAAAGATCTCTGGACTCTTTCAACAGTTTCAATATCACACACACGGTAAGGAGACCATACCAGAGATGCATATTATAGAATGGGCCGAACGTATACGATGAATGCTTTTACAAGGGTGCTTATATTACACTTGCTGTAGCATTTCAAAATCATGTGCACGACAAGTCTGTGTGTCTTTCATTTATTTCAATATCCGAGGAATCAAGAGAGTAGGTATGTTGTATATTATTATGGCCTGTGTTGAACATTGTAGTTTTACACTTCGAGACAGGTAGTGCATTAAGTGCGCTCCATTGTGCAATTTTATCACACGCCTCCTGAAGTGAATGGGGGTCGTCAGAGTTGGAAAGACTAGTGTAGAATTTGACGTCATCGGCATAGACAAAATTGGCAATAGGCCTTAAAAGGAGGGAATTTAACTGGTGAAAATAACGAAAAATAATGCACCTAAACAGAGCCTTGTATGATATCACTAGTAACTTGTTTAATTGGAGGCAATGTGTTGTTGACTTTAATCTGTTGAGTGCAAGTTGAAAATAGGGCGGGCAATAACTGAAGTTTTTTGCTGGGAATACCGTAATTTGCTGATTTTTCAAACAATATTGATATTTTAAGCTTGTCAAGGGCTTTTTCAAAGTCAAGGAAGGTGATATCAATTGATTTGCCTTCTTCTAGTGCAGATGTCCACGTATTTAGGCAGTCTAAGATCTGTATTGTTGTTGATCAACCAGGTACAAATCTAAATTACTCATCAGAAATTATGTTACTGGATAACAAAAAAGAAAAAAGCATAGATAAAATACAACGCTCCATAAGTTTAGGTGAGATACTGGTAAGAGAGATGGGTCGATAATTATTTGGATCAATAGGATCGCCCTTTCTTTGGAAGACAGAAGAAACAATGGCATGACGCCAGTCTTCAGGTATTAAAGAGAAAAGAGAGTTTGGTAGAGAATTTTACCTGTTTTGTACTTCATTGGCAAAAAATAGTAATTATCATTATCATCATCCTCAAGCAGCCAAGAGCTACGGAGGTCCAACCAGGCCGTGCAATTTAGTTCTCCAAGCAAGTCTGTCCTGAGCTACATCAGCTACATCTGGCCATTGCACACCAATTCTAACTGGGTCCTGTTTGACATTGTCTGCTCATCGCATCCTAGGTCTCCCCCTCTTTCTGAAGCCTTTAGGCACACTGTTCATAACCCTATTCGCCAATCTATAATTATCCAAAAGGACAACATGGCCAAACCAACGGAGTCTCTCTGTGCAAAATATGCTGCTTAAAGGAGGTTGCAAACTCCTTATCTCATCATTAGTTACAAAGTTGAACCACCTAATGCTCAAGATACTGCGTAAGCATCTAGAATCAAAAGCACCTAGTTTCCTGTTATTTTGTTTACAAAGCGTCCAAGTTTCACTACCATAACTAACCCTAGAAAGATCCAAACAATTATACAGTCTAATTTTAGTAGTTAGGTGTATGCGCCTATTTCTCCACACTCTCTATAGATTTTTAAAAGTCCCGGCAGCAATCCCTATTCATCTGTTAATCTCATGCCGCACATCACCAGTATCAGTTACATAGCTTCCAAGATAATTAAACTGTGACACCTGCTCAAGACTGCAACCATTCAGATTAACTGAATCACAGCCTGCCTGACCAATTTTCATCACTTTAGTTTTCTCTCTGTTTATAACCAAACCTACTCTACTACCAGTCTCATCAACAGCTCGAATGAAAGAGTTCATCTCATCAACATCATTTGCCAAAAGGGCTAAATCATCAGCATAATCTAAATCAGAAATTTTCGTATCTCCAGTCCATTTAAGACCAAAATCTTTCCCTTGAAGTGAATTTCGCATAACATAATCAAAAACCAAACTAAAGAGAAAAAGAGACAAAATGCACCCTTGTCGAACACCAGAAGTAATGCTAAACCAATTGCTACAAGACTTACCAACTCTCACACACGACTCAGTGTTATTATAGAGCGCTTTCATTATGTTAACAACTTGTCTGGTATACCATATGATTTCACAATCAACCACAAATTATGACGATCAACAGAGTCGAAAGCCTTTTTGAAATCAACAAAGCTATCAACCAAAGGTTTCTGAAACTCTAAACATTTCTCAAGAATCTGCCTAAGTGAAAATATCTGATCCACACATCCCCTACCACTTCTGAATCCACATTGCTCATCACGCAATTGCCTGTCAACCAGATTCTTAATTCTATTCAAGATAGAGAGGGAATTCCTTTTGTACTCACAGTTCTTTTGCGTATTTGATGCCTATGAAGCCGTTTTACTGCTGATTTGCATATTCATCACATGACACCGCATAAGCAACTCAATTTTCCATTTTTGAATTCCATATATGTTTCGAAACAGAATAGAACCTCATAAATCCGGACCATAATCATCAATCATATTTTGGACCTAGCACGAGTCGGATTTCAGTAAATTTTTGTTTTTCAAAAATGTTGCCCAACTCTCTATTTCCTCTGCTTTCCGTAACATGTATTGGTCAGCTGACAATTGGATGTGTCCTGATTGGCTACCTACAGATTGGTTCTAGAATTCGCGAAATTTGATGTGAATCGGTGTGTTTACCGTTACTTAGCGAAATGGATTGTAAAAATTCTAAAATGTTCAGTTTTCAAAAAAGTATCAGATTTCTGAGTGCCGAATTTATGACGGCCTAGTGTATTAAAGAAAACTGATACGTAACTCAGCTATTGCACTTGAATGCATTTAACTATCCGTGTCCAATATCATGCGAAGTGATCAAAAAGTATAATTGCATAAAAGACTATCGCAAAGCCAGTGGCGTAAGAAACGTTTGCAAAACACCATGAAACATTAGTAGAAGCCTGAGTCTAGTAGGGGAGGATGGAAGGCAAAGAACTCTCCCTCCCCTTTGAGAATGTTGAGAACCGAAACGAAAAATATTAAACGTATATATATTACATATCTTTTGCAAGAATATTTTAAAGACTGGAAAATGAACCGGAACGGCATTCATACGTTCCATTAGGGCTTCATTCAATCGCTTGCCCTCCCCTTAATATTTTTATAACTCCAGGCCTATGCTGGGATAGCGGAAATTTTTATCACTCTATTTTTCAATACAAGTTATTAGCAAAAACAATTGTTTCCATTTAATCTCTGCTAAATCTACTTTTCTAGATTGCGAAAGCACATTAAAGGAAAAAACAAGCAAACACGTATACGTTTTGTTGTCGCAATATCCAAACAATGCAACAGTCGTTTATTTTATCCAACTGAAGTAAAATGTTCCACCGAATAAAATGAAATCATAACGAAATTACCTTCTGTCTTTTCAAAGACAATTTCTCTAATCGGATAAATTGATTCTCGTAAAGTATTGCTGTAATGACGAAGTCGTGATATGACAATTTTCCTTCTCATCTATGTTCGTATTGCGTGTATTTTCTCACAGTTTCATCAGCAAAAGTAGTCAGCAATAATCGCCCTTAAAACGCTTTTTCTCTTATCCAATGTTGCAAGGGAGATTCATAGACAAGTTCGTCAGAAAGTAATTTGCCCTACATTGATTTCGCTCTTCAGAAACTAATCGGAAATGTTATTATATACCAGGGACGTACATAAAAGGGTACGTCCCTGGTACAGAGTAGCATTTCCGATTACAGATTTCCTGGTAAAAGAGTCCATATATCAGGGACGTAAGGGTACGTCTCTAATAAAGAATTTCCGGAGGGGGTCCGGATCCCCCGAAAATCCTATTGTTTTATACTGAATCTCCAACTTGTTTATTTGCTTTGAAATCCATAACAGTTGTCTTTCCATAAGTTCATTTTAGCCCCATATTTTATGTCCGACTCTAAAGATAGATTAAAAACAACTATAAAATCTCATTCCTTATAGAATATCATTTTAACCTTTCCTATTCGGTGGAATATTTTAGCAATTAGGAAACCCTAACTAGGTCTTCGAACGAGATGAGAAATGTAGAATTCAGTGTTAGATTAGGTGGGAAAATGAAAAAAAAATTCGCACAAGTGTGATCAAACAGCTGGGAACTGTCGAAGCGTTCGTACTGCACAAGCATTTCCAGGATTCCTTGGAGAGGCACATTTCGCGCCTGAAGAGTGCCTTTTGAGGTTTATATATATAAAAAAATGCTGTACTTGATTGCAGTTTTACTGCGAATGCTTTTGACCTTACTTAACTCAATTTCTTCAATCGAACCTGTTCTTTAAAGTGTGTTTAAAAAAGTTAGATAATCAATGTGTCAAATTGTCATCAATGTGTCATTGTCAAAAATCACTGTAGAGGAAACAAATAACTCTGCTGCAATTGAAGAAAGCAATGTGCGACCCAAAATTATCTGTTGAAAATATTAAATGATCTCTGAGAACTCATCTCTCTGGATATAAGGTTTCATTGGAAAATCCCCTTATGCTTTCGCCTAACAAACACCGGCATTTACAGAATTCGTATCCGATGAAAATGTGGTGATGGCCAATTTTAGTGTATTGTTAATTACTACATCGACAATGCCTAGATTTTGAGTAGGAATGAAGACTCAGACATTTATGGTTTGAACTTAGGAGAAAGATAGTTGGGACGGGTATCACACATTTTAAAAATATCTCCAAGGATCCTGGAGATCTATTTATTACTATGAAAGGAGATAATACATTATCGCATATGAGATATGATCACTGAATCACCTGACAAAAAGAAATGCGACAATGATGTTATGCACAATTCGGAAAGCGTGTTTATAGGTCTCTGTGACTGTTAAAATATCCCTACGAAGTCTGATCTCAGTGAGGCATATTACTGAAAAATGGTTAAAACTAATGAAGTTATTGTGGAAAATAAGACAAATACTGTTAAATAACTACAGAAACTATGCTTACAATATTATCATATCAAATTATTGGTATGAATATTTTGTAATTTTTTGTCCGCATCTGATTATAGGATTGTAGCTTACCTCACCTTCTTAAAAAGGGACTCTTTTGCTCCCTTTCACTTTTTTATATTGTATATTTGAGACTGCAAGTGACACAGAGATTTTTCTCCCCTTTGACTCAATTGTTTTAAGTTTAGTTGGGTTCTATATTTATCGATTATTGTTCAAGAATTTCTCTATATTATTTCAATTTTTTCTATTTCGTTTCTTACTTGATTTCTTTTTCTATCTTTCATCTACTATTTAATTTGTCCAGTTTTCTCTCCTTGATTATAATAAACTTTTCCTGATCGGTTGACTAATAATACATTATTCTCCTATTAATATATGAGGCAGTATTTTTCAAACAATGAGCTGCAGCTCCCCAGGGAGAGGGGGAGGGGGGATTTGATGGAGAGTCTCCACAAAATATTTTTCGTATATTCCTCATTTGGATTTCACACTTGAAATACTTCAGAACCATTTCAGACGCTATTATAGAGAAGTGCATATTAATATTTTAATAACTAGTGCGTTTTTTCAATTGTGGAAAGAATTATTCTTTCAAACAAATTTGTTTCATTATGCGTACTTTAATTACGTTAATGTGTTTTTCTTATAAACAGTTTCTGACTGTGATATAGAAAAATATTACACATCAATATGCAGAAAAGTTACTTTAATATATTTTTTAAATTCCATACTTTTCTTCCAATACAAAATAAGTGTTCACGACAATAATATCAGATTCACTTTAGCAGGTTACTTCAAAATAATACCTGTCAATAATTATGGAAAACATACCCTAAGATATTTTTCTCACATCGTGTGTGGTACAGGTGGTTCAGTCGGTAACAAGCCATACTCGCAATCTGCAATTATCCGATTCGATCCCAGCTGGGTCAGCATCGAGATTTATTTCCACGTCACTTTTTGCCCTGCCCTCGGTCAGTAAGGGACAAAGATAGGCTTGGAAAGGTCACTGTCCGTCGGATGGGACATTAAGCCTTGGCCCTGTGTGTGGGAGAGCCATACCCTGTGCATGTTAAAGAACATGCAGAATGGTTTAACTGGAGTTTAGTTTAGAATTAGTTTCCTAACAAATGTCCAGTGGGTCTTTCAACCTTCTCTGAGCCTTTAAAGTTTTTGTGACCTGGCCGTTTAGCCTATTGTGTGCCAAAAAGTGTCGTTCAGAGGAGTTTTACCTCTGAGTCTGTTGTCTGAGTTCTGTTGGGTCGTTTTAACCCAACTCTTACAATTGAGGGGTGCAAAATCCCTCAGGAGGCACAAAACAATTGCAGTTGGAAAAATTATGTAAGGAAATTAAAATTCAGTAGGCCAGTGCTGCCATCTGTTGCCATAAGAACGTACATAGCGGTTTTAAATCTGCCAAGTCTCAACGTTGCGTTTGTGGCATCAAATAAAATTTTATGAGGTGAAGAGTAATTGGACATATAAAAAATTTTATATTCTCTCTCTCCTACCCCTTCGACTACACATAGGACATACTGCACACTCTCTATCATCGCAATGAACCGGTTTAAAGTTGAGTGAACCGGTCAAAACAAGGGTGTGTACAGATAGGAACTTCTTGAAGGGTACTCGCTTTAACTAACGTTGCTTTATTATGTACCTTTTTTAGGCACTTGCAAAATATTTTCTTTCGCTTATTACATCATGTATAGTTTCTAAACTGTCGATCTCTTAATAGGAAATACGCGGATTACCAGATTTAGATTTATCCTCAGTCACATTTTCTCATAAAACGCTTATTTTAGAAGTTATAGAACTTCGAAGTTAGATTTTGATTTTGCCTGAAGTCAAATAGCGATAATAATGTCTTAGTGCTGTTAATAAGCACTTAATGAACAACACTAAATTAGCAAACCAACTAAGGTTCATAATAAGGAAATTAGCAGTGAAATCGAGAAGTAATATTGAGAAGGTAATATGAGAAACACAGCAACCAGTTTTAGCGTCGCCAAGTTAGATACATCGTGTTGTGGGGATCACTGAGGAAGCATCTCGCTGCTATTGAGGAAGGCACGCAGAGTTCCGAATATCAAACCATTCAACTTCAATGATGAAAAATACAATGTCCATTTCATTAATTATCCATTAATATACATATTAATACAATTAATCATGAATTAATTGAAGTCATGAATTAAATGATTTAAATTTAAGTCGTATTTTAATTAATGAAACATTAATTAGCATCATAAAACAATCAATGTGCCATAAATTAATTATTAATGAAACAAGTAGGATCATTAAATGATTCGCGTCAAAATAAAGATCAAAAAGCCAGTAATTTACCTAATGCAAGGCAATCTTCTTGATTTTTGAAATGATACAAAGCTATTTTTTAAAATCTATTTGTTCAGTTAATTGTACAGTATGCAATAATGATATTTTTAAAAAATATTTCTAAACGAGTGAATACAGGGTGATTTAAAACTCTTGGGCCAAACTTTAAGGGGTGATTCCACACACCTAAACAAGCACTTTTCATCATACAATGCATGGTCGGTACTCAGGCGGTGAAGCGCTAGAGGGCTTTCCAGTGAACACTTATAAGCGCTGGTTTTCGCACTCATCATTATATCAACCGTGGATTGCATTCCCTCGTATTCCCGTCCACAGCTCCGTACGTGAAATGCATGTTCGCCTTCTCCTGATTCGTGAAACAATCCATGCGTTCTACAATCCACGGTAGAAATGACGATGAGTGCAAAAACCAGCGCTTATAAATGTTCACTGGAAAGCGCCCTCTAGCGCTTCACCGCTTGAGTTTCGACCATGCATTGTACGACGAAAAGTGCTTGTTTAAGTGTGTTCTATCACCCCTAAAGTTTGGCCCAAGAGTTTTGAATCACCTGTATATGAGTTTTTATGTTGAACACAATATCGTTACAGGATAGAACGGAATCACGACGAAATACCAACGGAAAACGCCAACACAAAAACGGCGATACAAAAATGCCGACTATGCCATTCGCCGACAACGAAGTAATCGTGACAACCCCGGTGCACTGCAGTACAAAGGCTGCATATCACCATATGGGAGAAGTCACTAAAACCACCATCGACTAAAAAGGTACCATTCATTTTAAGCTTGCCTTACATTGTACCTGCCTACAGCGGGAGAAGACCTTTATGAAGAGAAAAGCACTGCTTGTGATTTAATAGCCTGCTTGAAGATATAATCATTGAGGTGCAGTGAGAGTGGGATCTTATGAAATTTTGTGAAGTGCCTAGGAAATGCCCAACACTCACTGAATTTTGTCCAGAAACTTGCCAACATATAAAATAAAAGATCTTGTCTTTTGAATTTTGAGCCAGAAAAATAAACAGAAGTCCTAACTTTTTGAGTCCTCTGCAGCAGAGGCTCCTAGGTGCTTCCATCGATAAGCCACACCTAATCGGGTCCCCCATACCCTTTCAGCATGACCTCCAACTTCGTCCTCTCCATCGTACCATGATACCATAGCCCCACTCGCCGTCTTGGCCTAGACCGTGCCAAAACCGCTTCGGGGCCACCTCGCCAGTAAACCATTAAAAACCCAGCTGGCGGCCCTCCCACAACCCCAACAAAGCCGTCAGCCTACCGGGGCTTACAAGACCGCAGCAACAAGGACCCCACTTTGTAGAGGAACCCAAGTTCCTCCACTGCAAAAGCTATAGAGTCCAAAGCTCATTCTGTGGGACTCTTAGTTTGGCTCTTCCATCGATAAGCCCGCTGGCCATGGTGGCGGACCTAGGCCGCAAGCCTCCAACTTCTACCTCTCCATTGTGAACGGGCCGAAGCTCCCCAGTGAACATCCGTTCACCTCGATATCACAGAGACCGCATCAGAGAGCCCACGGACGAGTGTACGAAGAGGTGCACAACTCAATCTGCAGTACTCCCCGATGGGCCTGCAGAAGACAGGGTTTCCCAAGCCCCGTCCGAGGCCTTTAGAACGGCCCCTCAATCTCGGCTGCAACACCCAGCTTCGCTGGGGACAAGTCAACAAGCTGACTGGACCAACACAGCCCAGGTAGGCCGCCAGCCCTCAACAGGCCCCCTCCACTGGGGGCCACCAGACTTCAAGAACTCCAGAGTGCCGGCGATCCCAGCCCAACTTCTCAGAGGCACCGAAAGCCCCCCCTCCCCTCGTCAAGGAGGTCCAACTCCGGGGGGGGGGGAGCATTCGCCGACAGCAAAAATCCGCCGCGACATAACACCGAAAACGAAAACACCATTGCAACAATACGCCAAGAACAAAAATGCCGTCGCAACATTACGCCGACAATAAAAAATACGGTGATAATAATACAAGAAAAGTATTAATGAAATTTATTATTATTAAAATTCACTATCGCTATTAAATAAAATTAAAAATTTCTCTTTGTCGCCTGTCCATCTCTGTATACATTCAGCAATTTTGTTTTTAGAGATATATGTTTAAAAAACTTTTTACGTCGAATAGATACTGATAAAATATTACAATTTGCACTTTCGGCATTCCTCAAAAGTTTAAATTGCGCCCTCTATTGGTGGAAAAAGTTAAAAATTGCAAAATTCCTCGCGAATATTAAAAAACGAGTATTTATGCTAAAAAATTAAATTTTTTTTTAAGTTTTGGTTGGTGGATAATTGAAAAACTCTTTTTGCATTGCATGGGTACTAAAATATCACGATTCACATGCTTTTTTTAAATTTTCACAAGATTTTTTCATTTACCTACTCTTTTACTTTTTGATAGTTTAAATTCGAACTAATGGATAAATGGGAAAATGAAAATGGTACTATTTTATTAATACTTATATAACATAAAAAGTATTTGCCTATTATTTTTCAAATTTGAAACGTTGTTTTCCTCACGCCCCTATAAGAAAAGGGAGTAAAAGGAGTTGCAGTCAATGGAATGTCTTTTGGCACTGATGTTTCAAATTTCTATCCTAAACAGATCACTTGCAATATTCGTTAAAAATTTCGCTTTTTCCGTATTTTATGACCTCTAACGATGTAAATTCAAACTATCAAAGGATTCAAAAATGCTACTAATAGTATTTCAAATACAAATCAAATTCGAAAATTCTTTTAAAAAAGAATTTTGCCATCCATCTTGGGATAACAGCTCAACTCATTGTTGCTAATGTAAACTCATGACATTTACATTCCATCATCAAAATTAAAAATTTCTAGTAAATACATCGTTTGCAATATTCGTTCAAAATTTTGTAATTTATATTAATAATTAAAAATTTCCACCGTTAGAGAGCGCAATTTAAACTTTTGAGAGATTCGGAAGATGCAAATCATAATATTTCATAACACCCATTCGACCCAAGAAGATATTTTATCTCTTAAAATATTTTACTAAATGGCACAAAAGAACGAAAAGCAACAAGAAGATCGGTAGCAAACTACTTGAAGCAAATTATTGGGCGATGTTTTTGCTCTCGTTGTTACGAATAGGCGGCGTTTTCGTACGCGACATTTTTGTTTACAGCGTTTCTGTTCACTCCGTTTTGTATAGGTGGTGTTTTCGTTCACAGTTTCCAGTGTAAACTGCTTTGGCACGACAGTTGAACTGGAGTGAAGTGGCACCAGACAGCCACCACTGAACTAGAGCGAGCAATCCATGCCTGTGTAAACTGGCCTTTATTTTTTTTAATCAAGTTAAACACAAACAACAGTAGGACCACGTGTGAATCTGCACCGAGGTCTTCATAGTATTTTTTGCTGCTAGTTTTCACTATCACCCCATGTTGAAAATTGCTGAAGACCACCATTTGGACTCACATTGAACTGAAGTTAGATTACGTTGAAGATAAGAACAGCATCACGTCATTAGGAGTTACCCATAGATGCAGTAAAGGGGAACCATCGTTGAGGGCACAGAATAAGAAAGTGTGTGCGTTGAGGGGAACTAAATTTTTATGCTGGCAAATTAAGACCAAATTTTCCATAACCGTGAGCCAAGTTGGCCATCAAAATGGCGGTTCTTTGTAGGTATTATCGTTGTTATTTATATTAAACTCAATTAGTTGCGTTTCAGTACTCTTGATACACTACTTTTTAATATTCTGCTTCGTCAGTAAGGATTCGATTAATTGCTCCAATTGAGTTGTGGAAGGAAGCAATAAATCTATTTATAAGTAAGTACTCTTTATATTTACGGCAGTCCCGTGGCCGAGTGGTTAGCGCGCTTGGCTACTGATCTACGGGACCTGGGTTCGAGCCCCGGGTCAAGGCATGGATGTTCGTGTTGTTTTCTGCTGAGGTCCTGACATCCTCTCAGATCTTCTAATGTGGCATATAAATTGACAGGCTCCTGTCAGAACTCTGTGGCAAGCAGCTGCTTGAGGGGGTATATATATATATAGTCTTTATATTTTGCTTTTTACAAATGCATTTTTTGAGTGACAGCAAATTTTTATATTAGTTGTACTTAAACAGGATAAAACGTGCTGTATAGGAGCGGCAATAAAAGCAAATAAAACTGTTGAAGTCGCTACTTTATATAGCTACGCCACTTCATACTGTGTTCCTTTTGAAAGCATTTCGAAAGTAAAGTAAATATATTGTAGGACTACACAAACTTTTTCATTTACTCATAATTTTTCCTCACTATCACTGATGCGTTTACCGATCTGTTTAATCCCAGAAATATTGCAAATGAATTTCATTGCACATTCCAACTTCTTCTAGGATCAAATAAAAAGCAATAGCAAATCCTTAGAAATGCAGATGGAAAACATTACTTTAGTTCCAGTATTATCCATTTTTATCAGCCAATATATATATATATAACACCCTTCCCCCGAGTTACACGGTATCATTGATAGATAGGTTCCGAGAAATCATCTACGCCACTTCGATGTAATCGAACCGTGCAAATCGAGTCCAACTTATGGGAAAAAAAGGGGGATAGGTTCTGTAAAAATTGTTGTTTTAAATAAAACTTAAATTGAAAGTTTTATTTATATATATACACACACATCAAATTTCAATTCAGCAGTAATAATAAGAATTAATGTAACGTTACTTTGTACTTTATGTGTACTAATTTATATAAGCTTAGATAAATTTCTCATTCATTTCCTTTTGTTGGCGAAAAATATTTATCTTAATGTAGACTACACTATCGAATTTGTATACGAAATTTGTAGAAGGATATTTATTAGCTGAATATAAATTACAAATTAAGCATTTATACCAACACTTAGTGTTTTATTTTGTAAAGTTAGTATTTATATGATATTTTATGGAACAGTGTACTTACGAATCAGTTGTATTTAGTCTATATATATTAGTCTACAAAGTTGTACTTAATAAAAGTGAAATAAAACACGGCTCTAAAAAAATTCATTCTAGAAGAGTCATCTCATTGTCGATTCGAAACAGGCTTCATTTTATTTAAATGTCTTAAGACTGATTACAATGTCAAAAATATATTTTTAGAAAATGACTATAACTTGTTATAGATGACGATTTCATTAATATGGGAATTTATTACTATCTATTTATTCTTGAAAATAAATTATATCAATTAAAACTTTTAATTGTTTTTTACTTTGGGATGACAGGCTAATAAAACCCCTTTGTGCTTTACCACTGCTACTTCATAATATATATACTTACATACATATAAAAAGAAACTTAATCAAGGTTGGATTGAGCTTTTTGGAATTCAATCCGCACCCGAGGAATTGTGTGTGTTTCATTTTAATGCCAATTGAATAATTTTTAAACTAGGTCTAGCCGTCCCGTGGCCAAGTGGTTAGCACGCTTGGCTACTGATCTAAGGGACCTGGGTTCAAGCCTCGGGTAAGGCATGGATGTCGTTTTTCTGCTGAGGTCCTGCCATCCTCTCAGGCCTATTTTGGCATATAAACTGACAAGGCTCCTGTCAGACCTCTGTGACAAGCAGCTGCTTGAGGGGGTATTTTTTTGTAGGCCTAAAATAGAAATTGTTTGCGAAAATGTTTTTTTTTTTGACACCAAAATGGCAGTCATTAGCAAAGTGGGCTGGGGGTCACGATTTTGTTGGTTCCCCTTTGTTTTATCTACGTGGCTACCGGAGTTCAGCATCACATGAAATTTCTAAGTTTCTCTTTCAATTGAGAAAGCATAAATCTAAAATTTTGTCAGAAAGCGAAAATTTATATTCTGAGCTAATATAACTCAAGTACAAAAACTAAACCATGGCTACTCTCGATTCACGTTTTGTTGTTTATTGATAGTGTCGGCAGTAAAGGGAAGCTTCCCTTATCGTAAGGGCATCCCTGCAACTAGCCCTTACCATAGGGAAATCGTAACACAACCCACACCAGTCACACATTTTTTGTCTGACTTTAAGGCAGCAACAGTTGTGGGAGAGGTGACACCGTCTAGGATAATTTACGTTAGCCTTTGCCCAATCAAAATCTGGGCTAGACATGCTCTTGTTTAGTATTCAAAAGCAACAGTGGTGGGAAACGGCAGATCTGTGTAGAAGGTTGGTGTATCTTATCTTACTTTGCCTTTTTTAAATACTTATATTAAATGTACACTTCTATTCTGTTTCGTGTTGTGGTAAAGTATTTTACATTTTGTTCAAAAATATATATCTTTTATTGATATATATATATATATTACTAAATTGAATAAAGTTGACTTGTTTCACAACACCCATTTAAGAGATTAAGTGATTAAGAGATTCGCAATGGAAACTTTAGAAGCAGGCCACCATGAGAGTAGATAGGATTTTGTTTTTCAAGGGTGGGGTCGAAAAATAACCAATGCTTCAAGATAGAAATATTCAAGTCCTCCCATTCATTAATTCACGCAGTTGCAATCATTCATATATCATAACCATAACAGGGGTTGGTTTGGATTGTTTTACCTCTGAGAGGCACTTTTTTTGCACACAATAGGCTAAATATCCAGGCCATAAGGACCCCAAAGGCTCAGAGAAAGTTCGGGATGGGACTATTGGAACAGCTGTCGGAAGATAGATGGCAGTCTCCCATCAAGGCCATCCAGCGTGTTCTTTAACGTGCACAGGGTATGGCTCTTCCGTACACGGGGCCATGGCTTAATATCCCATCATAACAGGCGAAGTATGTCTGAAAGCAAAACAAATCAAAGGAGAGTTATTATTTAAAATAATGTAAAAAATGGCTCTTCATATTTATAAATAAAAAATAGATGATATGCTTCTGAAGAGAAAATGTAGAAAATGAATATTA
Source organism: Ryuthela nishihirai (assembly GCA_038380435.1). Taxonomy (NCBI): domain Eukaryota; kingdom Metazoa; phylum Arthropoda; class Arachnida; order Araneae; family Heptathelidae; genus Ryuthela; species Ryuthela nishihirai. The sequence continues at coordinate 36,544,425 of JAWZYU010000011.1, read as the reverse complement.
CGTTTTGTGAAGGAAAAAAGGACTTTATTTTTTAGTACATCTATATTGTTCATCCAGGAGAGGGGAAAACATGACTTTTGCACCCCCATACCAACGACCATGGAAGTTATCAAAATATTTCTACAATTCAGAGTTACAAAACTTAGTCTAGGTCTTTCAATGTTGATTGGTATCAATGAAAACATTTTCTAAGTGCTATTGGAAAAAAGAAAACTTCAACTTTTCTGAAAAAACAACAACAACCCAGTAAAAAACTTTCAAGTGTTTAACCACCTCCTATAACAGAAAGCCAGAGAACCAAATTTATGACATCAGTTTAAGTAGTCCTACCATATAGCCAATCCTTATATATTTGATTCTAATATTATTACTGGTGGATTCTGTGCTAATCTTTATACCAATGTTTTTCTATAAATATATTTTATTTAGGAGAAATTTTATTTGTATTAATTATCATTATTATTATATTTGATAATAAATACGAATAATTTTCTTTCTAAATAAAATATTGTTACGACAGAAGGAATCTGGCAACCGAAAGCAAAAAGTTTCAGCCAACGAATAAGAACGTTGGGAGAATTTGGAGAAGAAGAGTGGAGCGTTAACGGTCATTTTTGTATTGTATCGGTCGTTGTGTGTTGTAACGGTCGGTGAGTTCGAAAATGGACGGTGAGCTGTTCTGAGACAGTGCGCGTAAGTATCAAGAAGTAACTTGATGTGTTGTGTATACGCGGAAGGATAAAAGTGGGATCTTTTATCGTTAAGTATCAAGAAGTAACTTGATGTGTTGTGTATACACGGAAGTATAAAAGTGGGAACTTTTATGGCTAACTTCGAATGTCTACACGGACTGTCTTTTTGTTCGGCTAGTGTGTGAACAGTTATTAGCACAGGACGAGAATTGGTTTACGAGTGAAGATCTTCGGGTGACCTGGTAAATCAAGTAAAAGGTAGTATTTAGTAAAATACACAGAGCTGATATTGTGTGCTCTACGCAGGAAGATTGATGACTTGTGCATATTAATAGTTGATTTGTTAATAAGATACTTCATCCATATTTCCCTTGTAACAATTTACCTTGTATTGAATTTGGTTTTGAAATATAGCTTTTAATACTCACGCTCAGTGGCTATCCATTTTTCGTAATCCGCAACATTTGGTGTCAGGAGTGGGATAATTTATTGAATGCCGTTAACTAGAAGTATGGATGAATTAGTAAAGTTGATAAATAGCTTGAAAGTCGATATGGCTACACAGATGAATGACATTAAAAGTCAAAATAATGACTTGAAAGCCGATATGGCTAACAAAATAGGTGACCTGGCCGCACAAAATACTGAGATTAAAGGTGATATAGCTGCCCAAAGCGATAAAATAGGTGACTTGAAAGCCGAAATGGCCGCACAAAATACTGAGATTAAAGGTGATATAGCTGCCCAAAGCGATAAAATAGGTGACTTGAAAGCCGAAATGGCCGCACAAAATACTGAGATGAGAGCTGAAGTGGCTTCTCAAATTGATAAGATTACTGATCAGTGTAAGGACATTAAAACCGAACTTAATAAACAATGTGATTGTTTAAAGGTTGAAATTGACAGTGTAAAATATGATCTTGATAGTGTTAAGTTAGATTATAAACATGAAATAGAAATTGTAAAAACTGATTGTGAACGCCAGTTTCAGATTTTGAGAAATGAAATGTTACCTTCTGCTTGTGATAATAATAATTCTAGTGGAAATAATGTTATTACACATATCGCTAAAAATACAACTAAACCTTCTACATATGATGGTCAATCATCTTGGACAGTATTTAAAACACAATTCGAAGTTATCGCTACAGCCAATGAGTGGAATGAATTCCAAAAGGCCAGTTTTCTTGCAGCTTCCTTAAGAAATTCTGCTGCGGAAGTTTTGCAGTCTGTTCCAGAAGAAAAACGACTTGATTATCAAAGTCTAGTTTCTGCATTAGAACTAAGGTTTGGTGATAGTTATTTAAAACAATATTACGTGACTCAATTTAAACATCGCATGCAGAAAAGTGGTGAAACTTTGCAAGAGCTTGCTAGTGATATTGAGCGTCTAGCTAGATTGGCTTATAGTAACTGTCCACCAGAAATTCAAGATAATTTAGCTCAATTACAATTTATTGATGCTATTGCTGACCCTGACACTCAGCAATCTCTGAGGATGTTGGAAGGTGAATCCTTAAAGTCAGCTGTGGTACATGCTATGAAATACGAGTGCTCCAGGCTTTCCTCCCGAGCGAACAAACGTGCAGTGAGATTTGTGAGTGCAGAAGAAACTGTAGAAAAGGATAATGAAATGAAAGAACTAACCAAAGCCATACTATCCGTTTTGAAAGATATAAAAGGTTCTTCTTCAAAACCTACAACAGACCTTCAGTGTTGGAATTGTGGCAAGACCGGACACATTCGTACCAACTGCACTAGGAAACGAATGATGAGTCCAAGTCCATCAACTAGACAACAGGATCAGGGAAACAGAAAATTAGTCAGTCTTGCGGAGCAAAGGAAGGCAGTTGATTGGTTGGCCCCAGGGGAAGTCGCCCACGTTTCAACATTACATGGCGATAATAATGGATTAGTAGCTGATGGAGCTATAAATGGAATACCTTGCCGTATGATAGTCGACACTGGTGCAAATGTAACTTTACTCAGAACGGATATAATAAAGAAAATAATACCTCACCCAAACTTGAATACTACACAGTCTAGAATAAGCCTACAAACGGCCACTGGAGATCGTGCAAAGGTTCATGGAAAAATAGAACTTAATATTCGAGTTGGTAGCTGTCTGGTTCGCCATCCTGTTTACATCGCTGACATCTACGACGAATGCATATTAGGCCTTGATTTTCTTAAGAAACATGGATTCAACATTAGACCCAGTGATAACTACTCATCTATGAGACAGAAGAGATTCCTCTGCTTAGCCGGACGTCTGATTCTTTATCAAGCGTAACTCCAATATTAGTGACGGAAGACACAGAGATCCCAGCACAAAGTGAAGTTATAGTCCGTGGACATCGGGCGGATACTTCTGGGGCCTTCCGATTGGCAGTTACTGATGCCTCTGGTAAAGGAGCTTTGGCTCATAATATCCTGGTTGCAAGGACTTTAGTCAGAATAGATAAAGAACAGATCCCTATCAGAGTGATGAACTGTAACAAATCCAGTAGAATGTTAAAAAAAGGTGAGGAATTAGCAATATGTGAAGCTGTTACCTGTGTAACAAGTATAAATAAAATAGAAGTTACCGATTCACATCAAAATCATACAGACATCCCATCTCATCTTACTGAATTATGGAGAGAAACAAGACAAATATTAACTGAAAACCAAGCTGTTAAGGCCGAGAACCTATTAAAAGAATTTTCTGACATTTTTTCTGCCACATCAAATGATTATGGCCGTACTAACCTGACAGAACATAAAATCAACACTGGTGATTCTCCTCCAGTCCATCTGCCGGCAAGAAGGCTTCCATTGGCAAAAAGAGAGGAGACGGAACAACTCGTAAAGGACATGGAAGCTCAGGGCATTATAGAACCATCACAGAGTCCCTGGACATCACCAGTAGTTCTTGTCAAGAAAAAGGATGGATCTACACGATTTTGTGTAGATTATCGCAGATTAAATGACGTAACAAAGAAAGATTCCTTTCCTTTACCCAGGATTGACGATACACTAGACACTTTATCTGGGTCAGAATGGTTCTCAACATTAGATTTAAAGAGCGGCTATTGGCAAGTTGGTATACGTCCTGAAGACCGTGAGAAAACAGCTTTCAGTACAGGGAATGGACTTTGGCAGTTTAAGGTGATGCCATTTGGACTTTGTAATGCACCTGCCACATTTGAGCGACTAATGGAGTCAGTGCTCAAAGGTTTGTCTTTGGAGGTCTGCCTGGTTTACTTGGACGACATCATAGTTCTTGGAAGAACTTTTGAAGAACATTTGAGCAATCTTCGTCAAGTATTTGAAAAACTTAAGGCAGCCAAGTTAAAATTGGGACCGACAAAGTGTAAACTGTTCCAGCAAGAAGTTCATTACCTTGGTCATGTGATCACTACAGCAGGGATTAAGACTGATCCTAGTAAGATAGAAGCTGTAAGAGACTGGCCTCCACCACAAGATGTTCATCAACTTCGTAGTTTTATTGGACTTTGCACCTACTATAGAAGATTTGTCAAAGGTTTCTCCAACATCGCAAGGCCATTACATCGTCTGACAGAAGAGGGCCAACGGTTTATGTGGACCACCGAATGCGATATAGCCTTTCAACAGCTAAAGAAAACTCTTTCCACAGCACCAGTGCTAGCGTACCCACAAACTGGAAAACAATTCGTAATAGATACTGACGCAAGTAACACAGGAGTTGGTGCTGTACTTTCACAGGAACAAGACGGACAAGAGAGAGTTATTGCATACTTTAGTAAAACTTTATCCAAACCAGAGCGGAATTACTGTGTAACACGCAAAGAACTGTTAGCAATAGTAAAAGCAATAGAACATTTTCATCATTATCTCTATGGCCAGAAATTCCTTATACGTACTGATCATGCTGCACTTAGATGGTTATTAAACTTCAAAAACCCTGAAGGACAAATCGCTAGGTGGATACAACGGTTACAAGAATACGATTTCTCCATCGAACATCGAAGTGGTAAAATGCATAAGAATGCAGATGCTCTTTCCAGGCGCCCATGTATTGACAACTGTAAACATTGCTATAATGCAGAACTGAAATTTGGAACTAAAGAGATAATGCCCATAAGACAAATAGTATCGACACAAACAAACAATGACACCCCTAACATCTGGAATCCAATTGAAATCAGGAAGGCTCAACTAGATGATGAAGACATAAAACCAATATTAGAATTGATTGAAAAATCTGTTGTAAGACCTAATTGGGAGCAAATCTCGAGGTATAGTCCAACTACTAAAAGTTACTGGGCACAGTGGGACTCCTTAAAAATGGAAGACGGAGTATTATACAGAAGATGGGAGAATCCCACTGGACGGCTGATCCGTTGGCAGATAATCCTTCCTCGATCCCGAGTGGAACTTGTGATGAAAGATGTACATGATAGTGCCACTGGAGGACACTTCGGTGTTAATAAGACATTAGCCAAAGCCAGGGAACGATTTCATTGGTTGAAAAGTAGGGCAGACGTTGAGAGATGGTGTAGGCAATGTGAAGCCTGTGCAGCAAAGAAAGGCCCTAAGACTAGGAGTCGGGGTAAGCTGCAGACGTATAACGTTGGTGCCCCTTTTGAAAGAATAGCCATTGATGTAATGGGTCCGTTTCCTAGAACTGATGATGGAAATCGATATTTATTAGTGGTAATGGATTATTTCACAAAGTGGCCTGAGGTATATCCCATTCAAGACCAGGAAGCAACAACAGTGGCTGAGATGATAGTTAATAACTTCATTAGTAGGTATGGAGTACCTTTACAACTCCACTCTGATCAAGGACGGAATTTTGAATCCAATGTGTTTAAAGGCATCTGTCAACTATTAGGCATTCAGAAAACCAGAACAACTCCCTTACACCCTCAGTCGGATGGTATGGTTGAAAGATTCAATAGAACAATTGCTCAGCATTTAGCATTATTTGTGAACGACCACCAACGTGACTGGGATCGCCATGTACCACTCCTTTTGCTGGCATATAGGACGGCAGTGCATGAGACAACTGGACAGACACCTTCCATGATGCTTTTTGGAAGAGAGTTACGTCTTCCCTGTGACCTTTTATATGGTCGGCCCGAAGCAATGCCTGTGTCCACTCCACAATACGTACAAGAATTGCAACAACGACTAGAAGAAATCCATCACTCCGTTAGACATAACATCGACATAACAAGTGACAGAACCAAAACAAGATATGACAGTAAAATAAATGGAACTATTTTCAATCAAGGAGATCTTGTCTGGCTATACAGTCCACATAGAAAGAAAGGACTATCTCCAAAACTTCAGAAACCTTGGGAAGGCCCATATACAATAGTTAACAGGATTAATGACGTGGTATATCGCATTCGTCGACGTCCAGCTACAAAGTGCAAGGTGGTTCACGTGGATCGTTTGGCCCCGTTTCATCGAAGAACTGAAGAAACTTTGGAATCCAGAATTGTTCGGGACGAACAAGACCTAGGGAGGGGGCAGTGTTACGACAGAAGGAATCTGGCAACCGAAAGCAAAAAGTTTCAGCCAACGAATAAGAACGTTGGGAGAATTTGGAGAAGAAGAGTGGAGCGTTAACGGTCATTTTTGTATTGTATCGGTCGTTGTGTGTTGTAACGGTCGGTGAGTTCGAAAATGGACGGTGAGCTGTTCTGAGACAGTGCGCGTAAGTATCAAGAAGTAACTTGATGTGTTGTGTATACGCGGAAGGATAAAAGTGGGATCTTTTATCGTTAAGTATCAAGAAGTAACTTGATGTGTTGTGTATACACGGAAGTATAAAAGTGGGAACTTTTATGGCTAACTTCGAATGTCTACACGGACTGTCTTTTTGTTCGGCTAGTGTGTGAACAGTTATTAGCACAGGACGAGAATTGGTTTACGAGTGAAGATCTTCGGGTGACCTGGTAAATCAAGTAAAAGGTAGTATTTAGTAAAATACACAGAGCTGATATTGTGTGCTCTACGCAGGAAGATTGATGACTTGTGCATATTAATAGTTGATTTGTTAATAAGATACTTCATCCATATTTCCCTTGTAACAATTTACCTTGTATTGAATTTGGTTTTGAAATATAGCTTTTAATACTCACGCTCAGTGGCTATCCATTTTTCGTAATCCGCAACAATATTTTTATAGATAAATATTAGTATAAGATTAGCGAAAAAATCCACCAGTAATAATATTAGAAAAAAAAAAATATATATATAGTAGGACTACTAAGTGACCTAAAAAATTTGGTATATTTGCCTTCTGTTATAGGAGGTGTTGGTTTAACTCATGGAGGTAGGGAGAAAAGAGGAGGGGCCCTAAGCACTTGAAGATGATGCTACGCGACTGCACGGCAGCCATGTTGTTCTATTCAAAACATTGATCAGTAGTGTTGGAATACAATGTGTCTTGAGCTATAAAAAATTGATTTTATACGATATTTGTGTTATGTTATTTTATTCAGCGTTTTGGATTCACGAATCGCCCTTCAGAAAAGATACCAGGAATTATCCTTCATCGGTCAGTTTGTCATTTTTATAAAGTTTAATTAATTATATAATGATACAAGTATCTTTGTGTTCTAATTACGCCGCTATGAAATCAGTTTTATTTCGAGTTACAAACCTTGATTCTTCAACAGAGTTTTTTATTTTCTTGGGATTGTACTCAGTGATAAATGTGAAGATGTACTTCTTATATTGATTCATTGATTGATTGATTTTACGTTACACTTATTTGAGAATTCCTTCTGCAGGCTTTCTCAGTTAAAAAATTTTGTTGGCTGTAATTGAATATTAATGTGTATTCTATTTAATGGATGATGAATTTACATACTTTCAAATAGAGGTGATTAAAATATCAGGGAGTTTCTTTTTTGTTTTTTATTGTATTTTAGGTGGAAGTATTAGATATTATTATTATTTTGTTTAAATGTTTCAGTGTTTAAATTCCTCTCTCTTCCTGATTTAATAAGTTCAATGTAAAAAGGGAAAAGTAAATTACAATAAAGTATTTTCATAAGGTGAGAAATATAATCTTTTTTTTAATTTGGGTAGCATTTAAGGGTTTTGTTTAAATGCCCCCCTTTTTTTGGATTGGAGTCTTATCTTTTTTAATATCTTTTTAGATTAACTTAATGTGTCTGGTGTAAATTGTCATGGGTGAGTGACAGCAATCATTAGTTAGGATGAAAATTTTTCAAATTGTTTAAATAATTTTAGTTAAAAGAGGAGAGGAGACTGTAATGCTTTTCTCATTTTCGTTAATTCTTTTGATAGGGTTCAAATTTTCCCTTTTAAGGTGAATACTGAATTTATTTAATTCTGTATGGATTTTAAATAGAGCGAGTGTATTGCTTGTAGTTATTTTATTTTTACTTTGGTTGAAGGGTAAGTTAGGCATACATAAAAGGAGGTATGAAAGACTGAGGAGTCAGGCACTGAGATGTTGGGTTCAAGCCACTGTCTGGAACGTTGCCTTTTTTTTATTCTATTTTTTTTAAATGGATATTATATTCCCTTCACCCTGTGGACATATTTTTTCCTTTATTGTGTGTTTTTGTTTTTTTATACTTTTTTTAATTTTTATTATTTTTGCTTAGTATAATTTTTAGTTGCTTTTTTTATATAGTTTTTTCAGATATTATTTTGAATTTTTCCTTTGTGGCTGAGGAAGGATGTATTTCAATCCTTATGGGATTTTTTTTCAGACATTGTAATAATTGTGTATTTTGTATCGATTGTTAACTCTGGTTGAGGGAGGAGAATGAACATGAGTTGGGGGAGAGCTATGAAGCTGAGGGTACAAACACAGAGCTGGTGGGTTCGAGCCACCATCTGGGGTTTTTTTTTGGTTAGCTAGTTTTTTTTGTATATATTTATTTTTAGTTCTTTTTTTTTACTTCTTAGATTAGCAACAGCAATATATTTATAAATAAGCAAAAATTCAGGGGTGTAGCTACCTCTAAAAATCGGGAGTGTCATCACACCAGAGATTTTTTTTCCTCTTAGGAGTTTAGAGGTGTGTTACAAATTTTACATATTTATTTCAAAATTAATTCTACGGTTTACTGTTTGGTACTGTTTTATTTAAATACATTTCTTGAAGAGATGCTTTATTTTTTGCACTGTAAACTAAAATGCACTGTCAGCTTATGGCCAATACATAGAAATTATCTTTTATTTCAGCTTTCCATTAAATAAAGAGAGACGAGAAGCATAATAGATAACAGTTTTGCTAATGTTTCTGTTTGATTAGTTTCATGAATTTTTGACTTTATCACTAAACAAAGAATTTTGATGATGACACACTTTGTCTGTAGAAGATGTTAAGTTCCTCATCTATCAAAAAATATCTTGGATAGATGTGATTGTACCTTTATCCATTATCTGAACTATTAGAAAATTTTAAACAAAGTCAGTACAAAGTTTTAAAAATGTCTCATCAATACTTAAAGGTTACTTATGTGGTATAGATGAAGCCCTGAGATCTTGGGGCTTCATATCAAAACAACACACATATTGCTACAATCAGAAGAGTGAATATGAATAGTATAACTGCAATTTAAGGTTTTTAATAATGATGTAATACAAACTACTAACTTCCAGCAGTTAAAATTTAAAAAGTTATAACTAAATGTTATAAATCATAATTTTAAGCTAATATGCATCACTTTCTGCACTTTGTTGTCAGAGAAGGAAACAGTTAACAGAAAAATTCTCCAAATAAAACAGTAGAATATATTATCAATAAATAATAGTAAATCCAGAGCTACCTATTGACTTTGAAGTCAAAATGAAAATTTAGTACACTCATAATTGTCTTAAGAGTGGGTGTCATAAGTTATTAACCTATTTTTGGAGTTGAATCTTTACTATTGTGAAAAATCACTGGAAAGCATTTCAATGTAGGTGTGTTATACATGAATTCTCCACCAAAGTTTAAAGCGTTTTTAAAATCTACCATTTTGACTCCTACACTATTGGCTTTATTTAGTTTTGTTAGGCAAATTTTTTATTCTTGTGAAATCAGAATTTTTTTTAAACATAAAATAGCTATTTTCTGAATCATACAAATATGATTTTTTTTGCAGTTTAAATGCTGCTATTGCATATAATGTTTAGTGTTTTATCCATAAAATGTTTTCTGCTATTATCAGTGCAGTATAAATTAACTTTTAAAATCTTGTAATTGTTTGTTATTGTCGTATTCAACGAAATGCATAAATAGTTCTGCTATACAGTAATTCTGTATGGAAATATTCATTGCATTGAAAAAAACAATATAAATTCCAAATAGCTTAAATGGGCTTTCTCTTAGTCGTAGAAAAATAATCTTCCCGTATATAACGCACAGTAAAACTGAGTATAGCACGTGAAAAGTAGGCTTGATTGCAGCAGCAGACGATTTTTTTGGAAGCAACAACATGGCTACCGCCCTGCTGCGTCAACATCATGACCTTCGACAGGGAAAGACAGGGAAAGCGCGTTAGGGCGTCTCTTCTCATTCATACCTCCGTGGTTTAACTCAACCATGCATATTTATATATTTTTGTTGCCAGAACATCGTTTCAGTTACTTCCGCTATTTGTTTAATGGTTCAACACAATGGCATAACCATGAATACAGATGGATACATCCTTGAGCTTAAACTATTACTCTGCTCACTGGAAGGACCTAAAATAGCATGTTAAAATGCGCTTGACAAGGAGAAATTTTTGTCCACCCATCGCCCTTGGAAGATATTTAGAAGATTTTTTTCCTCTGATGAGATCTTAGAGTTTACTGCATGATCTTCACTTTTTCAATATAAATTACAGAGCGAAAGTGAGAAAACAAGAGATAGAATAACCTTCAACCAGCAAAAAATTGGATAGAAATGCACTAAAGGAAAAGAAAAAGTAATGACAAACACTGCAAAACGGCACGTTTTGCGCTAATGCACTGTTAAAGCTATTGGGCACTTCAAATGCATACACCTGCATTGGTTAGACACAAGATTATAAATAACTTTATACACTGTTTTTTGGATATTGCCAGGTCCAGTTCTTCAGAGCAGAGTTGTTTGCAAATGTGGACTTGGGGGTTCCTTGTTCTAGGTTTCTTTTTCCAGATTTATCACAGCACTTTTTAGTTCTTTGATTCCCGTGTATTATAAATTCCTTTTTTAAAGAAAGTCCGGTTGCGTGATTGGCACTTCCGTTTTTTATTATTTGCTATTAAATGTCCGAGCACTACGATGTTTTGTTATGCACCTTGCAGTTTTTGAAATATTAGGAATTATTTCATATTTACTATTACTTTAATATTCCAGACCTTTCAATGCCAAAATCTTTCCTTAAATGAATTATTTCATTCTAGCTGTTGATGAGACGTAGTAGAGTAGGTTTGGTTATAAAAAGATGGAAAACTAAAGTGATTAATATTGGTCAGGCAGGCTATGGTTCAGTGAATTGAATGATTGCAGTCTTGAGCAGGTGTCATAGTTTAATTATCTTGGGACCTATGTAACAGATACTGATGATGTGCGGCATGAGATTAACAAGACAAATAAGGATTGTTGCCAGGACTTTTAAGAATCTATGGAGAGTATGGAGAAATAGGCATATGCAACTAAAGACTAAAATTAGACTGTTTAATTTTTGGTTCTTTCTAGGGTTAAGTTATGGTACTGAAACTTGGACGTTTTAAAAAACGAGGTAACTGGAAACTAGATGCTTTTGATTCTAGATGCTTAGTCAGTATCTTGGGCATTAGGTGGTTCAACTTTGTAAGCAATGATGAGGTTAGACAAAGGAGTCTTCAACTTCCTTTAAGCAGCGTATTGTGCAGAGAGAGAGACTTTGTTGGTTTGACCATGTTGCTCTGGTTTAGTGGTTTTCAACCATTTATGCTTCAAGTACTCCCTGGAAATGTGTATGTAACTGACCTACCCTTGTACAGATAGATATAACTATAGCTATAGTAGAACAATGGGAATAAAATAAAACATATAAATATATACACAAACATTAAATTTTTGTAATCTTAAATTAAATATATTGATAAACACAAAAAAGACATAAACAATTTAACAAATCTTATGAAATTATAAACGTTACTGGGTAATCAGTGAAATGGTTGCGCTTGTTTACGCTTGCACAGTTCACCAATGGTTTGAGTTATCTTGCTAAGGAAGAGTCGCAAGTCATCTTCAACATCTAGCCTGTTCCTATATTTATTTTTTAAAGCAGTTAAAGATGAAAAACCAGTTTCACATAAATAAGTAATTGTGAAAGGTAACAAATATTTGACTGCAATTCTTGCAAAGTCGGATATTTCTTTTCCACTCCAAAAATCCAGTCAATGGCTTTTTGGAATGAATGCTTTTTAAACTATTTTCACAAGATATCTCAATCAACTCTTCTTTATTGGACAATGGAAGTTACATTTTTTCAAATCAAATGTAAAGGGGTCTCGAATCCATTTTCGCTTTTCATCAGGGGGTAGAAAATACTGCCTTATAAGAATTTTAAGAGTGCTTAAATGAACGATTATTTTGTTATCTGATGTCTTCAAAGTCTGCAATCGTTTGCTCATTTTCTTTAAGAAATGAATCTAGTCGCTGAAATTGGTCACAGCTGTTCTTTTTAATTCCGTTTTCCCAGAGAGAATTTTTTTATCATGGCCTCTGTTTTCTTCTCAGCATAGAACACATCAACGTTGTCTCCTTGCAATGATAAGCTCAAAATATTAATTTTTTTCAAAATATCAGCTAAACCGTGGCTGAGTGGTTAGCACGCTTGGCTACTGATCTAAGGGACCTGGGTTCGAGCCCCGAATAAGGAATAGATGTTGGTGTTGTTTTCTGCTGAGGTCCTGCCATCCTCACAGACCTTCTGCTATGGCATATAAACTGACAGGCTCCCGTCAGACTTATGTGGCAAGCAGCTGCTTGAGAGGAGCTTAAAAAATTGTTTATTATTTATTTATTTATAAATATGCTAACCATGGAAGTCATTCTAAATCTTGTAATTTCAAAGAAAGTCGAAATTTGTGGTCTATGAAAAAAAGGCGCACTTCATTTGTGGAGTTCAAATAAACGGCAAAGAACATTTTCTCGTGACAACCAACGTACTTCTGTGTGAAACAGCGATCTCTTATGCATGCTACCCATTTCTTCACACATAATTGAAAAAAAGTCGAGATTTCAATGGTAGGGTTTTGATGAAATTAACCATTTGTACACTTTTATCCAGAACTCTTTTCAAATCATCAGGGAGAAATTTAGCTATCAGCGCTTCACGGTAAAAACAACAGTGAGTGAACTTACATTCTGGCGCAATTTGTTTTAAACGACCTGCTAGTCCTGTCACATAACCACTCATTGCTTTTGCTCCATCAGTACATACAGAAATACAAATCTTCCATTCAAGGTTGTTTTCGGCAAAAAATGAATCAATCATATTAAAAATATCGTCACCCATAGCAGAAGTTTTGAAAAGCTTACAAGATAAAATACCTTCAAATATTGCATCCTGGAATTTTCAACGCACAAAAACAAGTAATTGAGCTAGCCCAGCTACGTCTGTTGACTCATCCACTTGTATAGCAAACCACGGGCTACACTGAATAGCTTGAATGAGTCGGTCTTTAATATTACAAGCCACATCTTTAATTCTCCAGGAAACTGTGTCGTTTGACATAGGGATGGTTGTGACAAGGTTTGCCTTTATTTGCCCAAACGTACAAAATACTATTTCTTCCGCTGCTGGAAGATTGAGTGACTCGCCTATTGTGTGAGTCTTTCCGGCTTTGGCAATTTGAAGGCCTACTTTGTAAGACGCTTTAAGTGCACTTTCATTTTTCTTCTACACGAGAAAAATGCTTAATTACTGTTTTCCTACTATTCAAGTCTTCCAAAAGACATTCAAAATAGCTTAAGGGCTTAAATGCTCAAGTTTTGTTTAAAAGTGTTGCCGGAAAAGAAACGGTTTCATAAAATTTTGTAACAGGACTTCAGAGAAATCAACGCACTGTGGATTTGGTTCTACTAAATTTCCTGTCCATGTAATGTCAAATTGTAAATATGATTCATGCAATGATATTTACGTTTTATAATTTTTTATCACTTGATTGTTTAACATTTAACATTCTTTTAGTTACTGCTGAATCCACCTCTTTATTCACATGGGATGAAGACGTAGTCGTAGATGTAGAATCAATTTCTGCTCCGGCTCCATGTTACTTTTCTTCTTAATTACACATTTATCCATGTTTCAAGGCAATTTAGAAACACGTTCATTTAACTTCACAGTACACTGAAGACTAAAAATAACTTTAAGGACAGCAAGTGAAATAAATCACAACAAATACATAGAGCAGTAAGAAGGCACATTCACTCAGTTAGAATGGATGTTTTGATTGGTCGATCGGGTAGGTTCAGCTCTCAATTAGGGAAGGGAGGATTGACAAATGTGTACAGACATGAACTATAGCGCCCCGTTATCCCAAAAATAGTGTCTAAAAGTGTTTATTTTCTTGTATCTGAAAATTTTTTAATCTGGAAGATTTTGTGTTTAATTTAGGCGGAAAATGAGGTATAAAAATGGCAACATTGATAGCTGGTAAGATGGCGACATTGCGATATTTACTGAATACTAATATAAGAAATGGAATGCGAAATGTTCTTGGAATTTCGTTTAGGTTTGTAATTTAAAATATTTTTCGCATTTCATAACATAATATGTTTTGTGAAAGGCAGCGGCATGTTTATATGTTTCCTAATTATAGTTTAGATCTGATATCTGTATGTATGTTATGACTGAATTGTAGGGTCACGTTGACCCCGAGGAAAAAAATTTTTTCTTTAAAAAATAATTAAATAAATCTATTTACATTTACTTAACCATACAGATATAATCTCTAAGCTAAGGAAAATTATTTGCTGAAAGAAAAATAGAACGAGAGATTTACCAGCCAAAAAAAATTAACTCTTAGAATTGTATTTACTCCATGTAATGTAGCGACGGGTTAAATGTGGGTTAAATGAGTTTCGGGAGCTGTTTCGTCGTTCACATGTTCATTCAAAAGGGTAATTCACATGAATAATATTCCATTTGTTTTAATTCCCCATTTGCTTTCTACAGGACCCTATTTTACAAAGCATGTTTCTTTTTTTGGTACACACGCTCTTACTGAATTCATTCATTGGATTCCATTTTGATTTCATATTAAGGAATTTAATAAAATTATGTATATTTTGCGTTTGAAAATAAACAGCTAGGTCTTAAGAAGTGAGGGGCAAAAAGATTACAGTTCCTCTGCCTTGAGAATTTTAATAACCAAAACAAATTCAAAGAAAATTATAAACATATGCATTATGCTTTGCAATAATATTTTGTAGCAGATTACCAGAAATGAGAGGTAAGAAAATTTGATGGAAATAATTTCTGAGAAAAATGCCAAAATTTCCTTGTTATGATTCTGTCCAGTCTCTTGCTCCTAGTCCATGTTTTTTTTTTCCTAGATCCAGATTATGCATTATGTAAAACTTGCACCAGTAACTTCTTATTGTTCAGTGTGAACTTATCAGTGAGGTGTGCTGACTTTATTTGTTTTTCACTGTTAGAAAACTCGTGTTTTGCAGTAGCATCACGTCTTTTAGGGTTACTGGGGCTGAGCCATTCATGAAATTCCAAGTTTCCCTTTTAATTGAGAAAACAAAAAAAAAAAAAAAAAAAAAAAAACTCTGGCAGTAGTGCCCATTACTGGCCTCAGCTGCCATTTTTTTTTCACGCAATGTAACGAAACAGCCCTTTCTGTTGATTCCCACAACCCTCCAGACCCTAACCAAAACAGGGTTTCCTAGGAAAAAAGATTGTTTTTTTAGTTACCATGATAATGGTAACTCGAGTTTACGTCAAACGCAAATTACTGTTACCATGGTAATTTACATTGTAAACAAACACAACTTAACAAAAAAAAAACGTGATTCCACTAAAAAACATCCCTCACAACCATGAATTACTAAAAAATTAAAATTAAATTATCAAGGAAAAAAACACCATAAACAAAGAAACTATGACAACACATTTGCCTTCCCATAAACTACGAATTCATATACCAAAACTAAATAATTTCATCGGTAATAACACATACCAAAAAGCATAAAAATCGGAAACAGTGCACCGTCGACCAAATTATAAAAAAACCCCCAAAACTAAATAATATCCTCGCAGACAGCTCAAACCAAAAATATGAAAATCCGAAACAGTGCACCACCAACCAAATTATAAAAAAGCCCCCAAAATGAAATAATGTCCTCGAACACAACACAAACCGAAAAACATGAAAATTGGAAACAGTGTACCACCGACCGAATCATAAAAAAGCCCCTGAAACCAAATAATCTCATCAGAGACAACAGCAGCAACAACCGACAATTCTACTGTACCCTTAATTTCTACATCGAAAAGTCGTCAAACACTTTCACACATTAATATTAAATCATACAAGTAACTTTAAAAGACTCCTAAATATATAACAAAATCAATAAATCACAATACACTAATAATTACATACTACAAGTAACTACTAAAAATCACTCAATTCATCCCAAACTGCTGTAACGAAATACACGTGTTCGTTACTACCGCCATTTTCAGTCTCACGTGAAAAAACTTCCAACATTCTTTCCCCCCAAGCATACTCCACCCCCCACTACATTAGAATCCTCTGAAAACTCACTTTATACGTTTCACCAAAAATTATCTCTAACACCTAACCTTTATCTCTAAAACCCTAACACCCCATAAAAACTCATTTTTAAAACTTAATTACTCCACATTATAAATTTTTCCCCTTTTTTTCCACTCACAACAAAACATACTAATACTAAACACAAAAAAAGATTTAAAATAATTTTATCTGGTTTACCACTCTTCCCTTCCCCTTCAAATGCCCCTCCAAACAACTTACAGAAACATTCCCCCCTACACACAGCCATAAAATGCTACCAAACTCCCACTTCCAAATGATGTGATCGTTACATTACAAAACAGTTCACTAACACTTTCACCAACAACCCTCCTAATATTAAATAATTTCAATTCCAAAATATCTTAAATAACTTATTATTTATCTTAACGAAATTTTGGAAAAATAATAGGAACATATTAATTATTCCTATTCTGGTTATCATTAAAAATACTTCATTAAATTTATTATACATATGCACTTCTAGCCACATAAGCATGTTATCCCAAGGTGTTTTCAAGCAAAAATGGCAAAAAAAAAAATCAAACATAATTTCACATTCTCATCAAATCACACACGACACGTGACTTCACATTATCCACCCAAAAGAAACAAATCGAAGAACCATGGCCACCAACAACCAACTTACATTTCTACGTCATACTTTACTCCTCAACGTCATATGCTTCTTGAACACTGCCTGTTCAACACTGCCTGTTGGCTGAGGACTGTGAACAGCAAACTGACCAAAACTCTGTTGAAATATTGATAGAAAATGTGGCACAGTTTCCGCAGATCAATTTTTATGAAATTGTGCAAAAGCAAAATTGTGAGCAATTTATTTATTTTGATTCTATACTTATTTCACTCCCTCTGCGACCTTTTATTTTAAGGGGGCTTTTTTTTATATAATGCAACTAGTGGGTTCATATCAAACAAAAATTCACAACTGTACATTTGAATATTTATCATAAAATAATTATAAAAATTCATAGTCATTGTTTGGTTACTTGCACTATGTAGTAAAGGTTATCATCTTTATTGCTGTTATTTTTCAAATAGTGGTGATGTGGAATATGTACCATTTGTGTTAATAAGCTACATTAAAATTTTATAAATCATTAATCAATATAATCGTATAATCATATATAATATAATCATATCATATCAATATAATCATATATAAAATCAATATAATCATTAATCATATAATCATATCAATTGTATAGTCATGAATTCTTATTTAATATGAATCTGTTGGTTGCATTATAAAAAGAGCCCCCTAAAAATATAAGGCTGCAGAGAGAGTGAATCAGTAAAGTGTGTAATCAGAAAATTGTTATACTCTTGTTACCAAACGTGTTAATAAAATTTCTAAAATTGTCCATTAGGGTGTCTGCAGAATTTGAGCCAAAAATGTAACATCTGAGCTAAAATTTTAAGAGGAAAAATTCAACTATCGGTACTCTCAATTCACATTTTGTCCCTTTATTGACAGTATCAGTGAGAAAGCCATTCAGGACTAATTGTAACTAGCTCTTATGACTGGGGAATTATAACACATGATTTCTGTTGATAATTCACAGAATATTTCAATTAGAAAGTATTTCCCACTGAGTGAGATAATGCTGACTGGATTGGAATGTATTTTTAGTAGTAAAGATACTGATGCAAATGCTAATTTAATGACAACAACCTAAAATACTGGAGGCAAGGATGGCTCAGTCAGTAGTGTGCCAGGCTTGTAATCTGTAGTTCCCAGGTTCGAGTCCCATCTGGGTCAGTGTTGAGATTTATCTCTGCAAAATTCCCCCCCTCCTGCCCATGGTCAGTAGGGGACACTGAAGGACTTGGAAAGGCCGCCATCTGTCACATGGGACATTAAGCTGTGGCCCATGTGCGGGAGAGCCATACCTGTGCACTTTAAAGAACACGCTGGATGGCCTTGACAGGAGGCTACCATCTGTCTCCCAACAGCTGTTTCAGTGGGTCCCCTCCCCCAACCTTCTCTGAGCCTTCGGGGTCCTTGTGATCTGGCCATTTAGCACATTGTGTGCAAAAAAGTGCTGCTCAGAGGTAAAATAACCCAGCCTAAAATAAAATGAGTATTGAAGTTTAGTAAACCAGAATTCCACTGATGTTTCAAACTGGGCATTCTTAACCTCTAAAAGGTAATATCTGTGAACTGGTTATGTTATATTCTCCAGACTGCTATTATCAACCAGCAGCAGTGATAAAAAGTTTTATTTTTTACCAGTAACCTTTTCAACATGAAAAGACAATGAAGAGAGCCATTGAAAATCAAGAAACACAGATCTATAGACGTATAAATGCAAGAATATAAAAAATAAAATCACCTTTAAACACTGGTATAAAAACTTGTACAATTGAAATTAATATCTTTTTAGGAAAATTTTGACAAAGTCAAGATGTCATCTTGACTTTGTGTCACAAGATATTGATTTAAATCTTACAAGTTTTTATACTAGTGTTAAAAGGTGATTTTAACCTATATATTCTTCAATTTACACAGTGAGTTTTTTGAACTATTACATATAAATGCCACCAATTTGTTAGATTTTCTTAGCCCAAGCTATCTATGGACCCCACTTTCTTTCCCTGCCAAATAATAAAGAAGCATAAACTTCTAATTATCCTTTACTTCAATTGTTTCATTACAATTTGAAAGGGAAAGTGTTATACAAAATCAATAAACTTTTCCTATTGTTTTTCCATGGCTTTATAGAATATGGATTTTTTGTGTATTAAGTCGTGTTAATTAGGAAATGTGTTCTCTTTGGGGCAATAACATCTTAAGTACAACAAAGCAAGCAACCCTTGGCCTCTGTGTATATTTCAGAATTACTGTTTGGATTCACTGTGAATTTAAAAATCTGGCTATTATATACACAAATTAAAACCTTATAATCTGAAACTTATATAAATATACACAGTCATATCAGAATAATATGACCTCCCCATTCCCATCATTAGGTAGGTGGTCGTATTATTCTGATACAACGGTGTATTTGAATATATAATTTGTGCACATAGTATGGGGAAGATCAGAAACTTTGTGTATACATATGCTGTAACAGTACATTACACTAAATAATTTTTAACAGCCAACTTTAAATGCCTTAGCCTTCTACTCAATTTTTATTAAAACTTTCACCCACAATTTTTATTTTCCATAAAGATTATCCGTTTCAAATAATTAAAAATACAGTATCAGTGTTAAATAATAAACTACCGAGAGTTTGAAGCTGAGTTGGGTTTTACCTCTCAGCATCATTTTGTGCACATTTTTGCACAAAATGATGTTGGGGAAGGGAACACACTGAATAGTGTTAGCAGACAGATGGTAACCTCCTGGTAAGACCATCCAGTATGTTCTCTAACATGCATAGGGTATGGATCTCCTGCACATGGAGCCATGGATTTATATCCTATATGATGGATAGTGACTTTTCTAAGCCCATCAGTGTCCCTTAGTGATAGAGGGCAAGGTGGGAGGTTAGGGGGGATAAATCTAAATGCTGGCCCAGGTAGGACTTGAACCTGGGAACTACAGATTATGAGCCTGGCATGCTACAAACTGAGCCAATCCCACCTCAGTTTAAAGCTGAGTAAACATGTCAATAGTATAGATAAATATAGTTTTTTTTTAAAGTTAAATGGCAGGAAAGTTTTTAAATTAAAGAATAAGCAAAAATGTTAGTATAATTCTAATTTAGCTATTCATGTATACTCAAATCTGTTTGCTTAATCTGGAGTATAATACTTCCAACTTGTTCAATGGTTGAACTACTGCTACTACTTATTATATAAATATTATATTATTTTTGCTAAATTTAAAGTGCGTCTTCATGTAACACTGAGGTAAATATAGTTGATTAAATGCAACATACATGACATAAAATTATCAAAATAAATGTCATGTAAAACTTATGGATAAATCATGAGTATTCTGTGAGTGATGTGATACTAGCATTTCCTAATGCTCTTGTGATCCCAGAAATTGCACAAATTATTAATGACATGTCCATGTGGCACGTAATTGTTTTAAATTGTGGACTTTGTTCAAAACAGAAGTTAATAATTTATTCAAATAAAACTCTAAGAAATATGACATTAACTTAAAGTGTTTGTAGCAAAAGTACAATGAACCCAGAATCAGCATTAATAGGGATCCAAAAACTTTTTGACTATTTCCTAGTAGCTAGCTGTGAAATCCAATACTACATTTACATGGTTGCCTGTGAGCAACTGTATATGCTACTAGAGCTTCACAAGATTTGCAAAATACTAGAGAATGGGTGTATACTAGAATAAGCAGGTATCTGAGTGCTTAGCATGCTTGGCTATAAATCAAGGTGTCCTGGGTTTGTACCCTGGGTAAGGATAGATGGTGTATTATATCGAGTCAAAAATTGATTTCACATGCATTAGCATTTGTAAGTCACTTTTGCCTCTAATTTCTGTTTTGCATTTTTATCACAGTATACTGTCCTGGTTAGTGTGCTTGAATGCAGATCAAAGAAGCTGGGTTCAAGGCATGGATGTGTGTTTTAATGCTGAGGTCTCACCTTCCTCACAGACCTTGTCTATTGCTTGTTATACTGACAGGTTCCTGTCAGAATCTGTAAAGTAACTGCTTGACAAGTAATTTATGTTTTTAAGTAGATTTTAGCATAAGACAGATGCATACAGCTAAAAGTAAGTTTGAAAACTGCAAATGCTAAATTTTACTTATCACTAATTTGAATTTCAACCAATTTTTAAGAAACAAAGCATTTGAAAATTAAGAAAGTAAAATAATTATAGTGAACTGAAAATGTGGGAATTTTGGATCTTATTAAATTTTGCCTAGAATCAATAAAAAATATTAAAAAACAACAACAAATTTTCAAGCAGTTCTTTCTATAGAGGTCTGACAAAAGCTTATTAGTATAATATGCCATAGAGGAGGTCTGAGAAAAGTAAGACCTCAGCAGAAAGCAAACAGAAAAAAAAGAAAATCGTGCTCTATCTGGGGCTTGAACATAAGTCCCTTTGATGTGCAGCCAAGCATGCTAATAACTTGGCCATAGGCCTACATAAAATCTGTGTTCATTTTGCTCTGCAACAGACTTGGTATTTTAAATACATTTTGTACTATCATACACTTGTGTTTCACTTTCTGTGTTGTCATTTTAGTGTATATTTCATTCTTGCAAAAGTTTATGAATTCATTATTTGAACATTTCCAAAAGACAGAAATATATCTAGTGTGTTGGTACTCTGCAAAATTTATTGCCCATGTAGATTTCTGGGTAATCAGGCCCTGGTTTTTGTTTTATGTTATTTAAAAGATATAATGAAAACAACATGTTCAGTATTCTGATTTTACTCTAAAAGCTGTTATTCGAAGGTTGCTCAAATCTCAGTAATAAAAATTTATACCTAAAACTGAACTAAAATTATGCTATTATATGAGTCTGCTAAAGTAGTATTGGACACAAAATTTCCACTTGGAATGGGGAAAAATGTAATGCATTCATTATTGAAGTTTAGTAAACTACAGATTATGATTTAGGTAATTACAGGTAAATTACAGGTTAATAGTAATAGTAGGTAAATTACAGGTTAATAGTAAGTTACAGGTTAATAGTAATTACTAGGATTTAGGTAAACTACAGGTATGATTTATGGTAATTGAAAGTCATCTGCATCCCTCTTACAGGAATAAAAGGTTATTGAACCTCATTTCAATTGAGGTTTGCTTTATTATCTCCAGCTATCATCATCCTCAAGCAGCCATGAGTTATGGAGGTCTAACCAGATTGTGCAATTTAGTTTTCCAAGCATATTTGTCCTGAGCTATATCTGCTGCATCTGGCAACTACACACCAATTCTAACCAGGTCCTGTTTGACATTGTCTGCCCACCACATCTTAGGTTCCCTAGATGTAGTGGGCAGATGCAGTAGATCCCTCTTTTTGAGGCCTTTAGGCACACTGTTCATAACACTGTTCACTAATCTATAATTATCCATATGGGCAACATGGCCAAACCAACGGAGTCTCTCTGCACAATATGATGCTTAAAGGAGGTTGCTGACTCCTTTGCCTAACCTTATCATCACTTACAAAGTTGAACCGCCTAATATCCAAAATGCTGGGTAAGCATCTAGTTTCCTGTTATCTTGTTTACAAAGCATCCAAGTTTCACTATCATAACTAACCCTAGAAAGAACCAAACAATTGCACAGTCTAATTTTAGTCTTTAGGTGTATACGCCTATTTCTCCACACTCTTCATAGATTCTTAAAAGTCCTGGCAGCAATCCCTATTCATCTGTTAATCTCATGCCATACATCATCAGTATCTGTTACATAGCTCTGAAGATAATTAAACTGAGACACCTTCTCAAGAGTGCAGCCATTCAGATTAACTGAACCACAAGCCTGCTTGACCAATTTTCATCACTTTAGTTTTCTCTCTGTTCGTCCCGTGGCCGAGTGGTTAGCACGCTTGGCTACTGATCTAAGGGACCTGGGTTCGAGCTCCAGGTAAGGCATGGATGTGTGTGTTGTTTTTCTGCTGAGGTCCTGCCATCCTCTCAGACCTTCTACTATGGCATATAAACTGACAGACTCCTGTCAGACCTCTGTGGCAAGCAGCTGCTTGAGGGGGTATTTTTTTTATTTATAACCAAACCTACTCTACTACCAGTCTCATCAACAGCTCGAATGAAAGAGTTCATCTCATCAACAGTATTTGTCAAAAGGGCTAAATCATCAGCATAATCTACATCAGAAATTTTCGCATCTCCAGACCATTCAAGGCCAAAATCTTTCCCTTGCAGTGAATTTCACATAACATAATCAATAACCAGACTAAAGAGAAAAGGAGATAAAATGCACCTTTGTTGAACACCAGAAGCAATGCTAAACCAATTGCTACAAGCCTTACCAACTCTTGTACGACTCAGTGTTATTATAGAGAGCTTTCATTATGTTAATTAACTTGTCTGTTATGCCATATCAACAAAGCTAGCAACCAAAGGTTTCTGAAATTCTAAACATTTCTCAAGAATCTGCCTGAATGAAAATATCTGATCTAACACATCCCCTGCCACTTTGGAAACCACATTGCTCATCACGCTGTTGCCTGTCAACCAGATTCTTAATTCTATTAAGCACAATCATGCAAAGGACTTTACCTGCAACAGAAAGTAGGCTGATACTCCTATACTTATCACAAGAACTGCGATCACCTTTTTTAAAAATAGGGAAAATAATAGCGCTGATAAAATCCTTAGGAACCATGTCTTTATCATAAAACATATTCAAAATTTCAGTCATCCGTGTGGTAACAGAAGCATTCCCAGCTCTAAGCATTTCCATAGTAATTTCATCTACCTCTGGGGATTTATGTAGTTTAAGTTTAGAAACAGCTAAAATATATTCACAGATTTTGGCACAATGAAATTTCTGTATCTGTTGTTTAGTTCCATGTTACAATTATAATGTTTAGTTATTGCATTCTGATTTTAATTTTTAAGGTAATATTTTTTTATTTTATAGCTCTTCTCAGGCAGATTTTAAAATCACTGTGCATTTTTACAAAGTATAAATGAAAATGGTTAATTATTGAATTAGCTGCATGACCAGTTTGATGTGTTTCATTCACTAGCCATCTCCACCAAAGTATGTTTGCACATGTCAGTCAAGTTTAAGGCCTTACACTTCAGCATATTGACTGCTTCTTAGTAATAAAAGAAAACTGTGTATTCCTATAATGTTGTGGCTGAAGCATCAGATACACAAACAAAAAATTATATCTAACATGATATTACAGTCCCATATTATGAAAATGTGTGACTACAATCTTGAGTGAATTTAAATGAATAATAATGTCTAGTTGTTCTTCTATTATTAACAGCCAATTGTCATGTTAAACATGACATTTTGTTTTTAGTACTGGTAGAAATGGACTTCTGCTTTGTAGGACTTTAACATTCTTTTTGGAGTATCATGATGCATTTTTTTTACTATGATTTTTTAGTGAATTTTTCATTATTGAGGTTAATGAACTAAAATTTTTTTAGTCATTTTAAGACATGTTAACTAATTATTTACTTGCTACCATTGATTTACAGATACTGTGCATCCTCTGTACCTGACCCACATATCAAAGATATTGAATCTACGCTGATGGATCCAAAAGAAAAAGTGCATCAGGAACAGCTTCAGGAGTACATAACTGTAGAAGGCCCAGTAAGTTCTTGCCCTGTGTATTTTATAGTGCAGATTAAAATGTAAAATGTAAATACCCCTTCAAGCAGATGCTTGCCACAGAGATCTGGCAGAAGCCTATCAGTTTAACATGCCATAGGGAAGATCTGTGAGGAAGGCAAGACCTCAGCAGAAAGACATCACAAACATCCATGCCTTATTCGGGGTTTAAACCCAGGTCCATCTCATCAGCAGCCAAGCATGCCAACTACTTGGCTACCAGGACAACTAAATGAAACAAATTGCCCTCAGATAGCTCCTCAGGTAGCAGCACAAATGTCTGACAGTAGCCTGTCAGTTTAATACGTCATAGTGAAGATATATGAGAAAGGCAAGAACTCAGCAGAAAGACAACACACAAATCTTCCATTTTTTATTCAGGGCTTGAACCCAGAAACCCAAGAACCTTTGATCAGTAGCCAAGTGTGCTAACTACTCAGTCACCAGGATTTTAAATATTTTTTTATACACTTCATTGCATAAACAATATTTAACTTGGAAATCAGAGATTAAAAATAAAAAGTGATATTCTTTTGTTTGAAATCAAATAAAGTTTCATCCCATTCTTTTTGCTCCAGTGGAAAAATTTCATTTCTGTTTTAAGTAAAATACCAGTTAATAATATTTTCAAAATGGTATTTATATGATGGTATTATATGATGTTATACAAAATATATGATGGTTATTACAAAATGGTATTTATCTATAATATAGAGCTTCTAAAATGTGATGCCATATGTATTCAAAACACTTATTTACCATTTCTAAAAGTTGGAAATGTTTGAATAGCTTAACTGTTCGTATATTACACATAGGTAAAGAGCTAATAATAAAATATCTGTAATAAATTTGATTTGGCTAAAAAAATTAAAAATTTTCATGTTTATTTTGTGATGTTTAACATTTTCTATATCATGCCAGCCCAAAATGGCCATGATTTTAAATGGACTTGTCCAATCAATGATATTTCTTCCTCTTCACTATCTCCTACTTATAGTTTGGGCTGGTATGGTAGTGAAAAGGTTAAAAGTTAATTTCTTAGTAACTTTTTTTTATTCAATTTATATTGGCAGACATGTAGCCAGGGGGCAGTGCTGCCCCTTGATATTCCAGAGGTAAAAAAATAAAGAAAGAGTTTAACTATAATTTTTTTTGTGTTTGTTTTTTAATCCATTTATTCTATGTAAATTTTAGCAACAATTTTTTTATGCATTTGTTTTTAATCCATTTATTATTCTATTGCATGTAATTATATACTTTATCAAAAGTAAATTCAAAATTATATACATATCAAAAAATGTTCTCTCCATCACTGTTTATTTTGTTCCTCCAGAAAATGATAACTCCTGTATTTCTGCTAACTGAAGACATTTAAAATTCCTTAGCAAATTGTCAACTCTTATTTACCTCAGTTTTTTTTTGTTAATCTATGACAATATTTTTGTAGCAGATAAATTATTTTGTGTTGATTATGTCTTAATTTTTTTTGATGAATTGGTTTGAACCATAGTTGTCTTGAACATTATAAATCTACTTTTTTAATATTCTTAAAAGGTACAAGGTCAACTTGTCTGAAACATTTGAAAATATCTCCCTTAGTTATTTCTTTTTGAAGTCTTTTAAACCTTATGCCACCAGAAAGTTGTTTTTTGATTTTGAGAAATCTCTATGAATGGGCCTGTAGCATGTTTTTCATGCTTGCTTACCCTTTTTATAATTTGAATTTATTTTTTACATTATTCAGAATTAAAAACTCTTTTTTTTTTAGTATGTAACAACCTATTTTGTTCTTTGGATTTTTCAAAGTAAAGTTGAGTATCTTTTAAAAAAAACTTGCACTTCCAGGGATAAACTTTTTACATCTATATTTTAGATAGACATATCACCTTTGACGGGTGTTCCAGAAGAACACATTAAGACTAGGCGAGTGAGAATCTTTATGCCTTCTAAAATTGTTATGCAATCAGGCACACACAACATACATCACTGGAAAATGGAATTTGAAACCAGAGAACGGTGGGAAAATCCTCTTATTGGCTGGACATCATCGTAAGTTTTTTTATTACTACTTTATTGTGATTTCAGCTTGTAACTATAAGAACTTCATTTGTTTTAAAGCAAACTATCAAAACATGGTATTTTAAGTAAAACTAAAAGCAGGTACAAAGTGAAAAAAAGAAAACCACAGAACATTAATGCTATTTGTGCTAAGTGAAAAAGTTTTTGCTTATGGAGATCCGTATTTGCAATTATTAGTAAAAGTTATATTAACAGGTGTTAAGCCCTCCCATCTGACTTAAAAGATTAAGTAAAGATATATTTCTAAATAATTGTAGACAGACTATTGATGATAAGCTTTATTACAATAATATATGTTGTTTGATATCAGTATAATCAGGATGAAAACATAAATCTAATTAAAGTAACAAAGAGGTTCTTTTAAAAATGAAACAACATGTCATATTTTTCAAATGATGTCTATAGATTCTTTAGAGATGGTGAATAGGAACACATTTGATTACTAGAGTGCTTCCCTCATGTGTGATGGCTTGAGACATCTTGACACTAATGGCAACAGGTGAGGTTGTTGCCTCTGTACTGTATGCTGGTTCTTTCTAATGATTTTGCTGAGTTGAGATTCTGAGGCAAATGGATATAGGTCCAATAAGCACAACAAAGCAGAGCTGCCTTAGTAAAGCTGTAGAATCTATTGCCAGAAATAGGTTAAGAAAATTTGACAAAGTAAACTGCTAGTAGAGTAACTCTGCAGTAGTATTCCAATAATTCTTTTAGACAAGGGTTCTGAGTTAGAATTTGTTTAACAATGTGTAGTAAAAGTTGACTTAAGTAGTGAAACTCCTTTGTTTAATCTTTCCAGGTCCCCATCAGCTGCAGATGTTGGCAGATTCCAAAATGATAGTGTGGAAACATACAGTTGTGTTCTTAGTATAGCACATGAAACTTTGATTTAAAAAATTCCCATTTGGATTTTGTATACATACACAGTCGTATCAGAATAATATGACCACCTACCATAGTATATGTATGGTAGGTGGTCATATTATTCTGATATGACTGTGTATATCTTATAAAAAGTTGTAGTTTAAACTTAATAAATATTGTTTGTTTCCAATTTGATGCACTATTAAATAAAATGTCCTAGTAACAATTGTTATTGCCATTTCTAAATATTAATTTGCAGCTTCATCGCAGTTTTTATTTATTTAATATTGCATTCTGTCAAACCCCTGATTTCTTTTTGCTAATTTGATCTGAACTGTGGCAATATATTTTTCTATAAAGTTTGGAAATGATATGAAAAATTAGCAAAAACGTATTTTCTAAATCAAATAAAATTAAAGGATTTGAAAAAAGTTATCAAGTTCTTCATTTTACTTTTTTTAAATTTATTAACTTTTCTCATTTAAACCTATTTTTATGCTTCTAGAATTTGTTGCTTTATTTCACAAAAAGTGAAACAAACTGGTAAGAGTCTTAGTTCCCAGGAATTATCATTTATAATGCCACACAGAGATGTGGCCGACTTCATACAGCTCTCACTAATTGAAGACTGGTGTCTGTGTGAAGCTTAGTAGAAAGTGTGTGGCATTGAACAGAGGCATATGTAATGTAAACAACCCAATCTATATTGGATATAGCTGTATTTGCTTAGTAAGATTTTTAATGAAAATGTAACTTTGTTTTTGTTTCTCTAGATTTATTTACTTTATCAATTGTTTGGAATTAGATTGCATATTTACCAGTTGTTTTCTTATAAGAAACGCTTACAACTTGTTGCTGCAGAATATTTTACTCAACTAGGGTGATTTTTTAATTTTATTATTTCTTGCTTTTCAAATAAAAAAACTTTGATTTATCATTCTTAAAATAGAATAATAATAATGAAAAAATTGTCTATGACACTCTGAGGATAGTAGAAATTTTGCTAGGATGATCCCCAAGTGTAACAGCCAGTAAAGAAATATGTTGCAGTCATTGCAAAAAGTCACTGATGTTGGGTGATTTGAGTTGGCTTGCAATTGGTGTTCCAATTCATCCCAAAGATGTTCCATGGGGTTGAGATCAGGGCTCTGTGCAGGCTAGTCAAGTTCTTCCACACTAATCTCATCAAACCATTTCTGCATGTCCTTTCTTTGTAGACAGGAGCATTGTCATGTTGGTATAGGAAAGGATCTTCATTGAACTGTTGTCATAAGGTTGGGAGCACAGAATTGTTGAGAATGTCATTATTGGCTGTGGCTTTCAGAATCCCATTTACTGGAACTAGGCCCAGCCTGAACCATGAAAATCAGCTCCAGAGCATGATGCCTCCTCTACCAAACTTCACAGTTGGCACAACACAGTCAGGCAGATAGCATTCACATGGCATCCTATACACATAGACCCATCTGTCGGACTGCCAGATGATGAAGCGTGATTCATCACTCCAGAGAACACAGTTCCATTGCTCAAGAGTCCACTGGCAAAGTGCTTTACACCATTCCAACCGAGGCTTGTTGTTGATCTTGTTGATGTTAGGTTTGTGTGCAGCTGCTTGGTGATGGAAATCCACTTTATGCAGCTTGCGGTGAACTGTTATGGTGCTGGCGTTGCTTTCAGAAGCATTTTGGAAATCGGTGGTGAATGTTGCAATCAAGGATAGGCGATTTTGTCGCAACACCCACTTCAACACTCGGTGATCCTACTCTGTCATTTTACATGACCTACCATGTCATAATTGCACTGTTATTGCTCCTAGGTGTTTCCACTTCACAATAACATCACTTACAGTTGATCCGGGCAACTGCAGGAGGGCCAAAATGTCCCGATTTGACTTGTTGCTAAGGGGGCATCCTATGATCATGCCTCGTTGAAAATCACAAAGCTCTATCATACAGCCCATTCTCCTGTTCATGCGTGTCTATGAGGTTTGCCAGGCTACGTGCATCCTTTTATTTCTGTTTGGGCGATGGTTGTGTCATATGAGTGAAACCACAGGGGTGTCTGGATACTTTTGATCAGATAGAGTATTTCTGAAGGCTAATAGCAAAAGAAGAAAAGCTTTGTTATTGTTTCAGTTTTTTATTAGATGTATAGAAAGAAAATTGAACATAAAATGTGATCAATTTTCATTGATCATTCATACTATAAAATGCTAAACAGTGAGCTAACTTTTTTGGGCGTAAAATGTATATTTTGCTCTTTAAGTAGATGAGTAAATTAGTTTAAAATTAATAGAATTACTCTATATTACTCTAATGGCCAAGCAAAGCTGAGACAATTAGTTAGAATTATTTTTATGTACAAAATTACTTTGGTTTTTCCTTGGATTGATATATGATAAATAGGTAAGTCTATTGTCCTGTGATGGGTAGTACAGTCCTTATTATTATGTTCGTGATTTTGCCATTTTCTTGTTGAGGTGTATGTTGCAAGGTTGACATCAGTTTGGGATTGGCACAGAGAGATGAAATGAGATGAAATATGATGTTGGAATTTATGATTTGCTGTGCATGTTAACCAAATCATTTGTAGAAGTATTTCCAAGATTTCCATTGTATGTCACAACTTTTTGAGAAGAGTGAATAATGTATCCTATTACATATGCACTATGTGTTTTGCATTGTTGCCAGTGCATCACCAGGAGAAATAGAAAATAGAGCAAACATTAAAATAAATTAATGACTGTAACCCATTGCTTAAAATGATGCACAAGCTGAAAGCTTTAAAGAATGGACCCCTTTCTACCTCCTCCTATTAGGAAGGCTTGTACAGTCCCCATTTATCCCAACATACCCCAGCTATTTGTCGAAATTAAATTACTTACAGAGAACCAACTTTTCCAAACATTGGTTAATAAATCAAAAGTCCCAACCTACTACTATGAGCATTCTCTATTTGATTTCTTTAAACTCTTATACCACAACATCCAATATACCAACCTTCTGCCCATGAATTTGTCCAAATTCTGCACAACACCCTGTTTTACCCCCATTACAGTTTCCGCTCTTTCGATGTCACAGCCCTGTACCCCAGCATCCCTATTTTGGATACTAAATGGTTGGAGGCTGCATAGCCCCCTCCACTAAACATTTTAGCATGCATGAGGCATTGGACCTTGCCACAACTGATTATTTTTTCCAAGTTAACCAGCAAATGTATTATCAAACAGAAAGAGTCCCCCATAGGTTCACCCCTTTTGTGATCTAGCAGATGTGGTATTCCAATATGTAGAAGATACAGTCTTATGCTCTCACCCCATCACTTAGGAAAAGGTATTTGGATGATATTTTTTTTAATCTTGCCTGGAAACCAAAAACAACTAGATAACTTACTACCTAAACTCAGTACTGTTTTCCCAACCATTAAATTTATGCATGAAGCAGATTGGTGTCAATATCCTGAAACTTCCCCAATCTGTGAAACCTCAGTACACCAAAAACCTTCATTTGCCCCTAACTACATCCCTAAGGATTGCACTCACCCCATAAATTATTGAAAATGAGCATCCCCATGATCCTACAAATACTGCTCCACAGAGAAACTCTTGCAACTGGAAATAAAATGGATAATGAAATTTGGCAAACAAACAGGTTACAATAATAAATTTCTAATTAAATAATATTTACAAAAAAGGTTCAGTCACAACAAAAGTCTCTTTACCTGTTCC
Organism: Ryuthela nishihirai; assembly: GCA_038380435.1. Classification (NCBI taxonomy): domain Eukaryota; kingdom Metazoa; phylum Arthropoda; class Arachnida; order Araneae; family Heptathelidae; genus Ryuthela; species Ryuthela nishihirai. The sequence goes on along the minus strand of JAWZYU010000011.1, from coordinate 36,513,029 downwards.
ACCAACACAACCCCTTGGAAATAAATTTACTACCCCATTCCCACTTATTCCATATTTCACAGACGCTAAGGAAAGTTATGAGGGAATTTAATTGTATTGTATCTATAACTGTCCAAAATACTATCTGAAACATAATTAGAAATGACTGCAACCAACAAATGCCTTCAGGTGGCATTTATGTCATACATATTGAGAACCCAAAAGAAGAACTGCATTATAAAAATAAATATGTAGGCAAAATCTCAAGACAGTTCTCAACCCAACTGACAGAACATCAGGAAGATTATGCAAAAGCTAATCGGAAAACGGCAACCATCATCTACAACCTGACATGAAAATTCAATAATGCAACAATATTATACCACTTCCCTCACGAAATTCCAACTAAATTTTGCTGGAAACCTTGTAATATATATAAATGGAAATGTAATCTGTAATAATGACATATCCCACCACTCTCAGCATAGAAAATGCTCCTCAATAATGTACCAAACATTAAACTAAATTAGCAACCCCCCTCCCCCGCTACCTACTTTTTCTACATGCACACTTGGATAAACCCACACCACCACATATAATATCCCATATTTCTTTATGTAACTCAACAATGTAACACAACTTTAAAATTCTATTTCCCAACCCCTCATTAGAGGACACCACAAATATTATTCTCACCCCTCCATCCAGTGTGCTCTGAGTCTAACTTAAACACTGACTGCAGCATGCTAATATCTGTACTTGCCACAAAATAACTATTTCTACTGATGATGCATTGGAACAACAATGTGAAATGAATAGCACATATATAATAAGTATACATTATTCTCTCTTCTGGAAAAGTTGTTTATGCTGGAAATCTGCAAATGCTTTGGTTAAGATGCACAGCAAATCATAAATCCAACATCATATTTCATCTCTCTGTGCCGATCCCAACTGATGTCAACCTTGCAACATAATCCTCAGCAAGAACATGAGCTCATAATAATAAGGACTGTAAAACCCAGCACAGGACAATAGACTCACTTATTTATTGGATATCAACCCAAGAAAATCATTGTTCATTTTGTAGATAAAAATAATTCTAACTAGCTGTCTCAGCTTTTTTTAACCATTATAGTGATATAGAGTATTCTATTAATTTTAAATCTGCACTGTGACTCAAACCACTTCCTTTTGAATAAATTAGTGTTTTGTTTCCAGTGGAGATCCTTTGTCAAATATGAATATTGAATTTACCAATAAGGAAGATGCCATAGCATTTTGTGAAAAGAATGGTAAGTACTTTAAAATGAAATATTTGCCCAACAATGGAACAACTTTTTCTGCATTATCAGCACTGTTGTTATGAAGCAATGATTATTTTTCTGTTAAAATATTTTTAAAATAATAATTTGATATCAGAGCCATTTGCTAATGTTATGTTGGTGTACATGATTGTAATGGACAGTCTAGTATACAGTAAAATTTCTATAAAGTGAACTTATGCAACTCAAAATTCTCTGAAAGTTGAATGAAGATAGACTCTCTTGAAAAACTTCTTATGAAAATCAAATGGCAAGTAAATGAAGTTATTATATTTAAGCCTTTGCACTCGAGATGTGACCCTCAGTCACCACTTGGTTTGATGAGCAACTCGAAAGGTGACAGAGGTGACAATAACTGGTTTATAAACAGATATTTTTGTTCTGTATATTTTAGATTTTTTTGTAGCATTGTATTTAATTAAAATTATTATTTTAAACTTGGTCTGTTTTTAATGGTTATTAAAATGGAACCAAATGATGAAATTAGTAGCAGTGAAGATCAGTTTGATTTTACGCTGTTTATTATGATGTATTTTTATGTTAGTTGTAAAAAATTTCATCAACTTTTTAGCAAAAAAAACTTTGAGTTGCTACTTCCCTGTAGCGGAAAAACCTTCGAGTGTAAAGGGTTAATGTAAATTTTATCTTTAAGTCAGACTGAAATTTGTTCATTTGAGGAGGTAAAATAATTTATTTTCTTTAAATTGAACTTTGTCATAGTAATGTCTTTTGAATAAAATTATAATTTTATAATTATTTTTATTTGTGATATTATTTGATAAAAAAAAAATTGTCTTATCATTTCTCACTAGCTTTGACATGTAACTAATTGACCAACATCAGTTGATTTTTTTTATTTTGCTAAGGTAATTTCATTGATTTCTTGATAACACCATTATATGTGATTTTTTTCAGTGCATTAATTCCTGTTCATTTTGGTTCTCTTTCCCATTGGGCTGTAGCTATTTAATAGTTCATGATACTGTATTCGGCCTCATAAGGTCATCACTATTATGGAATTTTTTGTTATATGTAATCACACGAAGTGCCAGTTACAGTTTTTAAAGCTCCCACAAACATGGAAGACCACAAACTTAGAGATTAAAATGGCAGTCAAAAATAACTAGCTTCTTGTAAAAATATGTTCTTGAGATATTTTTTAGTGTAGATGAAGTACCAGTCAAAAATGTAAAGAAGGTTGGGTTGTTTTACCTCTGAGCAGCACTTTTTTTCCTTTTTTTTTGCACATATGGGCTAAATTGCCTGGTCAAATGACTTGATTGCTCAGAGAAGGTTTGGGGGAGGGGACCCACTGGACAGTTGTTAGGAGACAGATGGTAGTCTCCTATCAAAGCCATCCAGATTGTTTTTTAACATGCACATGGGGCAACAGCTTTACATCCTCCCATCTGACAAATGGCAGCCTTTCCAAGCCCATCAGTATTCCCTACTGACTGCTAGCAAGGTAGAGAGTTTTGCAGAAGTAAATCTCAACCCTGACCCAGCTGGGACTCAAACCTGGGAATGCAGATTACAAGCCTGGCATACTACCAACTGAGCCACCTCCACCCCATGTAAAGAGGAAAAAAGTTGTTTATGGACTTTGGTTATAGTCTATGGTATTATTACAAAAATATGTTATAAAACATCTGTTGTTAAATACAAGTATTTTATTCAACATATGGAGGAAGGAACAAGAGGAAATGCCCTAAAGTGCTTATCCAATGTAAACCTGTGAAGTTGTGACAGCCATGGTTGTAGAACCCAAGAAATGAACCGTTCACTCATAAAGAAACCTGGGTTTATTCTAAGTGTTGTATTCATGCATATGCATTACTAATAAAAACGTTCTAATATGGGTAGAGAGGAGTTAATTATTATGTTGAACATTATTCTTCATAATTTCATGCTGTTATCAGTATGCCGAATAATGGGTAAAGTGTAGTTGCTGTTGCATTTGTAGATTACATTTTGACTGCCCAAGTTTAATAGCTGAAAAAATAACAATAAGAACAAATAACATTTCAATAATCATAGATATTTATTGATATGTTACATTATACATAGTTACATAAACTCATAACGAATATTTAAAAAAATCAATCTTTATTTCTCTTAATATATGTGTAAATACATTATCAAACTAACACAAAATTAGAAGCAGTGAACAATAATACTCTCATGTGAAAACTGAATTTGAGGTTCAGTTCAAAATGAAAGTGAAAAAAGTAAAACAAAAGTTATGTTCATTGTATATCTGATAACCGAGAAGCTGATATGCCTGTCCAGGTTTAAAATTTTTATCTGCAAAAACATTTTAAAGGATTAGAAAAATTACGAATGAAACATAACAATAATTTCTTTAACTGATTGTGTGTAGTGTGAACAACATTTATGACAGGTCTGGGAGTCAATACAAAATATACTTTCATCCTGATACAAGTTTAAAAGTAACCATTCACTTAAAAAAATGTCACTGAATGTGGAAAGGAAAAGCTAATCATGCTACACATGAAAGATTATAGAAATTATGCAATGTACAACCCCCTCCCCTTTAGAAAACCTACTTTATACACATTTATTATATATTCCTACATACCTAGTTCAGTTATTAGTTGTACATCAAAATTATAATTAAGGTATAATATTGGATATATATTGTGGTCTGAATTTATTTTGGCTATCTCTAAACATTTACTACATAAATTCCCAGGTTAGATGAAATAACTACCAAAAATTAGAGCTGTGAGCATTCTGTTTGAAATGGCTGATTGAAACTTTAAATATCTTTTATCATTAAAGGTGTTGTTTCTAAGGATTTTACCAGATCTATTATTATCCCTATTTTTAAAAAAGTGGTGATTGCAGTTCCCATGATGACTATAGGAGTATCAGCCTACTTTCTGTTCTAGGTAAAGTTCTTTGATGATTGTGCTTAATAAAATTAAGAATTGGGTTGACTGTGATGAACAGTGTAAAATCAGAAGTGCTAACGGATGTTTAGATCAGATTTTCTGATTCCCATCTAAACGTGATTATTAGATTTATAGATTTCAAAAAGGCTTTTGATTCTGTTTATCATCATAATTTTTGGTTGATCGTGAGATTATATGGTGTACCAGGCAAGTTGGCATAATGAAAGCTCTCTATAATAACACTGAGTCACGTGTGAGAGTTGGTAAGGCTTGTAGCAATTGGTTTAGCATTGCTACTGGAGTGTGACAAGTGTACATTTTGTCTCCCTTTCTCTTTAATTTGGTTAGTAAGTTATGAATTCATCATAAGAGGAAAATTTTGACCTTTAAGTGGTCTGGTGATCTGAAAATTTCTGATTTATATTATGCTGATGATTTAGCCCTTTTGGCAAATGATGTCAATGAGATGAATTCTTTCATTTGAGCTGTTGATGAGACTGGTAGTGGGGTAGATTTGGTAATAAACAGAGAGAAAACTGTGATGAAAATTGGTCAGGCAGGCTGTGGTTTAGTTAATCTGAATGGTTCCACTCTTGAGCAGGTGTGTCAGCTTAATCATCTTGGGAGCTATGTAACAGCTTGGTGATGTGCGGCATGAGATTATAGATGAATAGGGATTGCTGCTGGGACTTTTAAGAATCTATGGAGAAATAGGCATGTACACCTAAAGACTAAAATTAGACTATATAATAGTTTGGTTCTTTCTAGAGTTGGTTATTGTAGTGAAACTGACCATAACCAACTCTAGAATTCTTTCTAGAGTTGGTTATGGTAACGAGACTCTGCAAACAAGATAACAGGAAACTTGATGCCTTTGATTCTAGATGTTTACTCAGTATCTTGGATATTAGGTGGTTTGACCTTGTAAATGATGAGGTTAAGTGAAGAAGTTGGCAGCATATTGTGCAGAGAGAGAGAGAGTATATTGGTTTGAACATGTTGCCTGTATTCATAACTATAGATTTGTGAATAGGATTATGAACAGTGTGCCTACAAGCTTAAGACTGAGAACCAGGATTCGGTGGCAGACAATGTCAAACAGGACCTCCTTAAAATTGGCCTACAATGGCCAAATCTTCAATTTCTGAAATACAAGCAGCAGCTGCAGCTCAGGATAAACATGTTTTGAGAACTAAATTGCACAGTCTGGTTGGACCTCCATTTCCCATGACTGCTTGAGGATTCTGTATGGATGACATAATGTAAAAAAAATCCTGGCACTCTCTTACACAAAGGACAGAGATCACCTAGAAACTATGCCAGGCTTGTCTTGGTTTTTCATACAACATACAAACACATACACAAGGTCATGCCCACTGGCTTAGTAGTCAGTTACACTAACTATTACACCAAGTAGGGCTTATAAACATTAAAAAATTGCAATTATTGTTATACATATATTTAGTATATATAAAAGCAAATCCCCCCTTTTATAAAATAGAAAAGATGGAGGTGAGATAAAGTAAAATATATTTATAAGTTCATTCTGATCATTTTTATATCATCAACCACCTCCTCCTATACACACATGTCCAACACAGAGAACAATTATAAGTTTCATTCCATAGAATAGATTGCAAATATAGAGTTAAGATAAAAGAAAAATACACAATTAAAAATACCTTCTTGTTCAGAAATTAACTAAAATAATTTAAAATTCTCTGTCGTTGGGCAATAATATCCTTCAGACTTTCATTGGGCAGTGTATTCTTCAAACTATTTGCATGTAAAATGTGGTAGGATTATGACGCACATTTACATGCAATTAATTTGAAGGTATGATGGGTTAGGTATGAAGGTATGAATGATTAGATAGGTAAAATGTGCTCTTCTAAAAACTTTTAACATAAAAATAGTTTGAAGGCAAACTTAAAATTTTATTGCTCAATGACAGAGAATTTTGAGTTATTTTAAAAGAAAAATGTTATTATTGATTTTTCCCTCCCCTCTTCCAATAAAGGGGCGGGGGTGGCTCAGTCATTAGTGCACCAGGCTCGTAATCTGTAGTTCCCAGGTTCGAGTCCCAGCTGGGTCAGCGTTGAGATTTATCTCCGCAAAAATTTCCCGCCCTGCCCATGGTCAGTAGGGGACACAGATGGGCTTGGAAAGGCCGCTGTCCGTCAGATGGGACGTTAAGCTGTGGCTCCATGTACAGGAGAGCCATACCCTATGCACCTTAAAGAACACGCTGAATGGCCTTGACGGGAAGCTACCATCTGTCTCCCAACAGCTGTTCCAGTGGGTCCCCTGCCCCAACCTTCTCTGAGCCTTCGGGGTCCATGTGACCTGGCCATTTAGCCCATGGTGTGCAAAAAAGTGCCACTCAGAAGTAAAACAACCCAACCCAGCTGGGTCAGCATTAAGATTTATCTCTGCAAAACTCCCCTCCCTGCCCACGGTCAGTAGGGGACACCGATGGGCTTGAAAAGGCTGCCGTCTGTCAGATGGGACGTTAAGCCGTGGCCCCCTTGTATGGGAGAGCCATACCCTGTGCATGTTAAAGAACACGCTGGATGGCCTAGATGGACCATCTGTCTCCCAACAGCTGTTCCAGTGGGTCCCCTCCTCCAACCTTCTCTGAGCCTTCGTGGTCCTTGTGACCTGGCAATTTAGCCCATTGTGTGCAAAAAAGTGCCGCTCAGAGGTAAAACAACCAACCAACCAATCTTCCAATAAAAAAAACTCCCCAACACAAGGTAAGTATACATCAAATCAAAGATGATCATTATAATAAAAGCACATCTAAATGCTACAGATGACATTTACATTACTACATATACATAATGACATTTGTAAAAAATAAAGTGTTTGCACTTTTTACATAGGAAGAATAATATTAAACATAATATTCACTGAAGGCATTTTGGGACCCGTAGCTGAATGCCACACTGTCACATCATGTTTAAGAGCTAGAGTTCTCCTTTAATTCTTTCATTAATCATGAAAAGTAATGGCAGAGTTAGCAGCATGCTTGAGTGCAGCTAACTAAATTGCTGAAATGGATATATTAGTAAAATACTTTATTATAATTAGTCTAAGTAGTTTTTGCTCTCATGAGCTTTTATTGCACTCACTCTTTTGTATTGCTTCCTCTTTGAGATTTCTTTATTGCCCACTTTTAAATTTTCTCTTGGTATCACTTTTTGATGTGCTACTAGGAATTAATACACTCATATATATTAATGATTACCAGAATAATAGCATTAGTTGTGCAAAATGTTATACATTTTTTGAAAGATATACATAGGGCAGAAAAACTACAAAGCTACCTCTTTAGCTTGTCCACATTTTCTCAAAAACAAAAAAGATATGCCCATGGAGTCAGGTTTTCTGGCCATTCCATCAGTTTGAGGTAACATACCAGAGTATTCCTACAGAATAGTATACATTAATTGTGAAGTATACTGCTTTACAACAGCTTAGCAAGAAACTGTAGACCATACTACTGACATAGGTGGTAAATACTTTAGATTTTTTTTAAATAAAGAAACGAAAAACAAATTTTCATAAATCATGTACTAGATTCTCTCTAATACAATAAAATGTAATCTATTTAATGTATGAATATTTACACGTTAAATATATGAATACAACACATTTTAAAACTTAAAATGTGTTGTTAATTTGCAAAGTTAATATATCTAGTAATTACATATTAAAAGTAGACAATGTTTTAAGCAAGTTAAAGAGAAAATTCTTTATCTGGTTTCATTAAGCTCAGATGTACCAAAGTATATTGAGGCTACTTTTTAGCCATAATACTTCACTAAGTCACTACATAAGTTGTTTAAGAACTGGAACACTATTTTGCTGTTGGATTGTTTTACCTCTGAGCAGCACTTTTTTGCACACCATGGGCTAAATGGCCAGGTCACATAGACCCCAAAGGCTTAGAGAAGGTTGTGGGAGGGGACCCACTGGAATAGCTGTTGGGAGACAGATGGTAGCCTCCCATCAAGGCCATCCAGCATGTTCTTTAACGTGCACAGGGTATGGCTCTCCCATACACGGGGCCACAGCTTAACATCCCATCCAATGGATGGGACGTTAAGCTGTGGCCCCCAATGGCCTTTCCAAGCCCATTGGTGTTCCCTACTGACCAGGGCAGGGTGGGAAATTTTGCTGAGATAAATCTCAAAGCAGACCCAGCAGGGACTGTATGAATGAGCCTGGCACGCTGTCGACTGAGCCACCCTCGCCCCCTATTATCTACCTTAGTTATCTATAAATTAGATAACTAAAATTTAAAAAGAAGATAACCTGGATGAGCTTGTATTTAGCTCTTGGTTATGCATATTAAAGAATACATGTTTTTTTTCCTCATGTGTGTGTGTTGTGTGTATATACACAGTCATATCAGAATAATATGACCACCTACCATAGTATATGTATGGTAGGTGGCCATATTATTCTGATATGACTGTGTATATATATATGATGTGCTGTATTTTTGCATTATGTATTTGTTGCTATTTATATATTTTCTGATTTGTTATTCTTGATAAGTGTAATTACTCAAGATTTCATGTCAGTGTTTATTTTACTTCTATATACTATTGATGATAGTTTTTGCTCTCATGAGCTTTGTGGTCTGAGTAGTGAGCTACCAGCCACTGATCAAGATCTCTGTTGTTGATGATGTTTTCCCTTCAACAAAGTCAGCCATTTGCAGCTGTCTTTTAACTGCACTTGGAGTCTCTATTGTCAAAGCAGTTCTTATGTGCACAAGATGGGCGACATAACTAGCAGTTTTTCTTATGAGCAATTCTCATAATTATGCACTGTTGAGATGTATTAGAAGCACATGGTGTGATTATTTTTTAAAAGGGAAGAAGGTACATCCCTAGACAAAGGATGGAGATAAACTAGAAGCATTTTCTAGCTTGTCCCATTTCTCACACAACATACAAACACATATAAAGGACATGCCCACTGGCTTAGCAGTCAAGTATGCTAAGGTTATATTAGTACCTGTAGTTACTTTTTTCTACAGCACTTCACAATTTGATAAGTCACTTCACAAGTTGATTAATATCTGGAATACTATTATGCCTTACAAGTATTTTTTAGTAATTTTTGATAAAATAATATACTATTTTCATAAGTTAAATTTTGTCATTTGAAATTGTTTAAGATATAAATTTGATTTTGCAGTTATTAATAAAATATATTTTTGAAACATAATATTGAAGGACAAAATATACTTAGAAATTCTTTCTCTCTTATCCATTTTATTTTTATTTTTAGGTTGGCCATACATTGTTGAAGAACCACCAAGAGTTGGAATGTCAAAAAAAAGCTATGGTGCAAACTTTTCTTGGGATAAGAGGACACGTATATCTACTAAATAAGCTGTAGATTATGCCTAAAATAGTTATTAAAGTGTAAATATTTTTCTGTTATAGATTTTAGTTAATATGACTTATGATGTTGATTAAAATTTATCTTTATGGTTCTTGAAGAAAAAATAAAATTCCAGTAATGAATTCAATATCTGCATTACTTCCTTATGAATTCACTTCTTTTGTATAAAAATTTTTTTGATCCCAAATATAATATTTAAATTTGACTGAAAAAAGGTTTTGAAACATATTTCTGGCATATTAGTAAAGGAACCATACATAGTAAAGTTTCAAATTCACCAAACCAAAGTTCAACAGCCAATCTGTCACTTGCAGAAGACATAGGCGAAATTTGGAAACATTCAGTTATGTATTTGTTTATAGTCACTAAGTAAAATACAAGACAAATTTTATGTTATGTAAATAGTTATAGTTGATTCAATTTAAATATTGTAGTATATGATACACATAATATATTCCCTGTTATTAAATTCTGTCAGTAGTGGCTCAGTCGGTAGCATGACAGGCTCGTAATCTGCAGTTTCCAGGTTTGAGTCCTGCCCTTGGGTAGTAAGGGATATCGATGGGCTTGGAAAAGCCACGGATGAGATGGGATGTTAATGATGGCTCCATGTGCAGGAAAGCAATACCTATTCACATTAAAGAACATGCTGGATGGCCTTAACGGGAGGTTACCATCTATCTCCCAACAGCTGTTCCAGTGGGTCCCCTCCACCAACCTTCCCTGAGCCTTCGGAATCCTTGTGACCTGGCCATTTCGCCCATTGTGTGCAAAAAGTGCCACTCAGAGGAAAAACAATCCAACAACCCAACCCTGTAATAAATGTTACTTATTTAGATATTCATAATATGAAGGTAAGAATAACATTGTAATTTCACATTTTTTTTTACTGTTACATTTTATTGATATTCATATGATATATATAGGTCTACATGTTTGATTACTTTGTGGATACATATTTTACCAAACCTATAGAAAACTCCACTAAAATTACTTGTAGCCACTGTTATATTTCTGTTTTCCTAGAATTAAATTTACAGCTAGAATTAAGGCAGGAAATACATTTGGATGTTTCAGTAAAATTAACATCCTTCTATGCATTATTCTTTGCAATAATTAACAATATTTTATAGTTAAAAACCCTAACTGGTGTAATTGGTTAATGAATCTGATTGCCAAATTGAAGGGCATGTTCTTGTGTGTGTGTGTTGTGTCAGAAAACAGTGCATGATATAAGCTATTAGGTTACTTTTATTCTTTGTATTAAATAGCCCTTAAATTAAAAAAGCCATTTAAAATTATTTCCTGAGCATTACTCAGCATAATTTTATTACCTAACATGGCTATAATATAGGAGAACTACTAGGAATAATTAAATAAATGTAAAAGTGAGAAAATCAAACTTTTGAAAATCTGGTGTTTACTCTATATTTAATTTTTCTTCCAATGATAAACATATTTGTACTTGTTGACAGAAAGTTTTATTTTAATTTGACATGGGAAATAAATAATAAATCGTCATGGAGGTGTGATGGAAGCTTGTCAATATAATATGCAATATAGATGATCTGTGAGGAAGGCAAGACATCAGAAGGGCAAACACAAGAAAAATCAGCTTTGGCTTGGACTAAACATACGTCTCTTCAATTAGTAGCCAAACACAGTAATCACTTGGCCACAATTTTGATTATTTTTCCCTTACAGTACATGATTATAAAGTGGTTTTAATGCAATTAAACTGGTATAAAGTAAAATGTTCATGATTGTGCCACCATAGGTTTTTTTTAGCTTACATTTAATATATGGAACTGCTGGGGAAAGTACCTTATGTTGCTGATGTTAAATTGTTTTACAAGTAAATAGTGTAATAAAAAAAGTCTTTAAATCAAAAGTAATAATAAAACTACGTGTATGTAATAGATTTTCACCCATTGGTTTCTCATAGTTCATTTTCGAAAAGAAATACGCTCCTTTTGTTTCTGTATTTTTCAAAATTCTTCACTGGACACAAAATATATTTCAACCGCAGGTTTTTCAATAATGTAAGAATTATGAAATGTTTCAAACCTCATATATGAAACATTAAATTTATAGTGCATTTGATTTAAAAAATGAACTGAAAATTGTTACTGAATACCAACTGAGAAACTGGAGTATAGGGTGTTTTTTTTTGTAATTTTTAGGTGAAATAAGAAAAGCAAAATTCAAGAAAAGAGGAGTTGGCTCAACAATGTATTCTCTTGGAATTCAATAGATTACAAATATTAACATAATATATTTGAAGAAACCTGAATCCAAAATCACAGCTAATAGTCAGTATAGTTGGTTTTGGGTGGTCAGCATTTAGACCCCCTGAAATTTACTTCTCAGCAGAGGTAAAAAAAAAGTAGCCACAGAGGTTCAAATTAGTAGGCCAGACTGATTTGGCAGCCCTCACCTACCCTTTAGGGGGGAGAGAGCATCTTAAAAGATACTAAAGACCTGCACCAGGAGAACAGTCAAACTTTAAGTGTTGTGCTTGGATGCTTCTGTGCATCATCACTTGAGAATACAGCTTTCAGTTAAGCCTAGTTACCATTTGCAGAAATACAGTATAAAAAAAGCAAGATAAGACAACAGAAAATAACGTGTGGGAAAAACAATTTGTTATCAATATATATCATAGAAAAACAATTGTATATCATTGTAAGATAAGGATGACATGGTTATTGAAGAAGGTTTTTGCCATGGCTAGATAGGCTGATCATTTCAGCGATGTTCTGAACAATGGTTATTTCTACTCCCATTGTAATGAAGATAGATGTAACACTGGTTTTATTATTGGACCAATTTTCGCAATATGAAGTTTGGCTACATCAAAATTAAAACTACTCAAGTCACCAGGGATAGTGGAAATTACTACCAATGTTCTAAGAGCTGGGGAAAATTTTGTTACATGGCTGACTGTAATGCTGAATTTTTTTCCCATGAAGGGATTGTTCCTAAGATTTATCACACTTTAATTTTCAAACAAGTTGATTGAAGTTCTTGTGATAATTATCAGTGAGATAACGATCGATTGACACTGAAACTACCCCACTCCAAAGGAAAATAAACTATGTAATAATAATAGTTTTATTCCCATTTTATTTTGCAATACAAAGATGTCTGTTAGTAATTATAACACAATTCACATAAAACAGGAAAAGGAACACTCAGTTAAAAACTCAATACAGAATTTGACAAGACAGTTCCTTAACTCATCATCATCATCCTCAAGCAGCCATGAGCTACGGAGGTCCAACCAGACCGCGCAGTTTAATTCTCCAAGCATATCTGTCCTGAGCAACATCTGCTGCATCCGGCAACTGCACACCAATTCTAACAAGGTACTGTTTCACATTGCCCACCGCATCCTAGGTCTCCCACTCCTGAGGCCTCTAGGCACACTGTTCATAACCCTATTCGCCAATCTATAATTATCCATACGGGCAACATGGCCAAACCAGCGGAGTCCCTATCTGCACAATATGCTGTTTAAAAAAGGTTGCAGACTCCTTTGCCTAACCTCATCATTATTTACAAAGTTAAACTACCTAATGCCCAAGATACTACATAAGCATCTAGAATCAAAAGCATCTAGTTTCCTGTTATCTTGTTCACACAGCGTCCAAGTTTCATTACCATAACTAACCCTAGAAAGAACCAAACTATTATACAGTCTAATTTTAGTCTTTAGGTGTATACGCCTATTTCTCCACAACTTCCATAGATTCTTAAAAGTCCCGGCAGCAATCCCTATTCGTCTGTTAATCTCATGCCGCACATCACCATTATCTATTACATAGCTCCCAAGATAATTAAACTGTGACACCTGCTCAAGACTCTAACCATTCAGATTAACTGAATCACAGCCTGCCTCACCAATTTTCATCACTTTAGTTTTCTCTCTGTTTATAACCAAACCTACTCTACTACCAGTCTCATCAACAGCTCGAATGAAAGAGTTCATCTCATCAACATCGTTTGCCAAAAGGGCTAAATCATCAGCATAATCTAAATCAGAAATTTTCGTATCTCCAGCCCATTTAAGGCCAAAATCTTTCCCTTAAAGTGAATTTCGCATAACATAATCAATAACCAAACTAAAGAGAAAAGGAGACAAAATGCACCCTTGTCGAACACCAGAAGTAATGCTAAACCAATTGCTACAAGACTTGCCAACTCTCATACACGACTCTGTGTTATTATAGAGCGCTTTCATTATATTAACTAACTTGTCTGGTATACCATATGATCTCACAATCAACCACAAATTATGACGATCAACAGAGTCGAAAGCCTTTTTGAAATCAACAAAGCTAGCAACCAAAGGTTTCTGAAACTGTAAACATTTCTCAAGAATCTGCCTAAGTGAAAATATCTGATCCACACATCCCCTACCACTTCTGAATCTGCATTGCTCATCACGCAATTGCCTGTCAACCAGATTCTTAATTCTATTAAGCACAATCATGGAAACAACTTTACCAGGAACAGAGAGTAGGATGATACCCCTATAGTTATCACAAGAACTGCGATCACCTTTTTTGAAAATAGGGATAATAATAGCTCTGGTAAAATCTTTAGGAACCATGCCTTTATTATAAAAGTTATTCAAAATTTCAGTCATCCAAGTGGTAACAAACATTCCCAGCTCTGAGCATTTCTGTAGTAATTTCATCTACCCCTGGGGATTTATGAAGTTTAAGTTTAGAAACAGCCAAAATAACTTCAGATTGTGTTATAGGGTCAACATTAAAGCCGCCAATGCATCTATATCATTACAAACAATGGCAGTAGAACTAACTACATTGTTTAGAACATCACTGAAATGCTCAGCCCACCTAGCCATGACAGAATCCTCCCCTTCTATAACCTTACCTTGTTTATCCTGCAATCCTTGTATGCCTGTCCGTTTTCTACCACATAAAACATTAACTATCTGGTACAGCTCTCTGCTGTTGTGCTGCCTAACTGCTTCCTTAGCTTTGTCAGCCAAGCCATCAAGCCAAAGATTCTTATCAGTAGCTAACTGATCCTTTACACGTTTATTAAGCTCTCTGTAATCCTTTCTATTAGGAGTAGTAGCGTACTGATTAAGGACATTCCTGCAGTTCCTTCTTTCTGAAATAAGCTCAAGTGCCTTATCACTTAAATAATTCTGCCTCGTCTGCTCCTTTTTTCCTAAAAGAGTACTGTTAGTTTCCAAAAAAGCCTGTTTTAAATGGCCCATTCTTTCTCAACTTCAGTATTAAGCAAACCATGACTGTCATAATGACTAAGTAACCTATCATGGTAAGCTTTAGCTATAACTGGGTCTTTCAGAGCTTCAGTATTAAAGGTAAATTTTTATAATTTAACACAACACTTTTAACAAGGTAATGGTCAGATCCAATTTCAGTTCCCCTATGTGCCCTGGTATTTCTAACAGAACTAGCCCATTTCCTGTTAATTAATATATAATCAATCATATTCCTGTGCAGCCCATCAGGTGAAACCGAAGTGTATTTATGTATGTCGCAGTGTTTGTAATATGTGTTAGTTATTCTGAAACCATTGAGTTTACTTACCTGTAGGAGACGTATCACCCCTCCCCAAAGGTCACAGTCAGTACCAACTTTGGCATTGAAGTCACCTAGAACAAGGGTAATATCTCCTTTGTTGACAGAATTCAAAATATCCTGAAGTTGTCCGTAAAACCTATCCTCATCCTCATCAGCATCCTCAGTGCGGGCATAACAGCAGATAACATTCAAGTCTTTAATGCTTGTCTGAAATTTTGCTGTAAGAAACCTTTCATTAATGCACTCGTATCCTAGATGGGCATCACTAGCATGTCTGCTGGGCAGCAGACCCACGCCTTGGTGATGCTTTCCATCCTCCCTCCCTGTAAAGAGAAATTTAAAGTCATTTTTAAGTATCTCACCTTTACCTGTCCATCTGGTCTCTTGCAAGCCTAGAATATCTAGGTTATAGCGCTGGAAGTCCTGCATGAGGATATCAACAAAATAATATCTATATAATGTCCTCACATTCCACATTCCTGCAGAGAGAAAATGATTAGTGGGATTTTTAAAGAAATTAGGTTCATTGAGATTGGTAGGGCCAACAATATCAAATAGCCCCCTGATCGCAGTCATGGGGCAAAGACTTGTTCCTCCTTCGCTAAAGGCTGAAGTCAGCGATGCTGGTAGGAACTTCAGGCACCACCTTTTCAAGTGGACTTTTTCAAGAGCCATATGGCCTGCCTGAGACACATTACTCCAGTTTAGGTTGACGATGCCCAACTAGCTAAGTAAGGTTCAGGTACCTGCGATGGCCTCTGCTTAGGATTATCCATCAGCTGATATAAGGTATCCCATGCCTCTGTTCACTTAGGGCTGGCAACCCAAAAGCAAACAGAAAACACAGCAGCAGATTCTCCCTCAACAGAGGCGCACCAGTGCAGCAAGTCCAGGATCCATAATCAAACTCGAATCCATAAACAAGTCCAGTCTAGTAGGTATAAATGGTCAGCACCAGGACCCTGTGAAGTTGACCACTCCTCAGCAGGGTTGAAAAAAAAGAAAAAAGTGGCCATAGATGATCAGATCAGTAGGCCATATTGAACTGGCAGCCCTCCCCTTCCGTTCCCTTCCAAAAGAGAATATCTCTTTTGAAAGGTACTAACGGCCTGCACCACGAGAAGGCGGGGTCGGACATTAGGTGCTAGACCTGGCCGGTTCTGTGCATCATCACTAAATTATATTAAATCTAAACTTGTGGCAAATATTAACAATGTGACACACAAGTATTTTAAGTGCTTTAAGTATTTATTTTTTTTAAGCATTTAAAAACGTATTTACTAGCAAAAAACTACGTATGAATACAGTACTTTTCAACTTCTAAATTATTATCTAAATATTCCAAATTTCGCATACCAACGGTCTTGATTTAATATATCCAACTTTCGCATCCTGAAAGGTTAGTGATGTCTGTCCATAATTTGTATTACATGATGGTAATTTTGGATCAAGCTGCTGTTTTCTTGGGTAATGAATAACCACTTTTGGAGATTGATATTAATCTAATAGCACGAAACAAATAATGCTATATTTAATTTGTATAGATCTGGAAGTTGTAAAATTTTGGCTTTTTCAAAAAATTCTTCAATGTGGTCATTCAAGTGTAGATTGAGTTCTGACAGTTTTTTGGATATACAGTACTGTGCAAATTAGTTGGGATAATAGGAAAATGCGGTAACAAAGACACAACTAAAATATTTATTTGTTTAAAAGCGTAGTTAATAGTGAATGTGACCCCCCTTAGCTTTAATTCTTCCACCCTCTCAACCATTGATGCTACTGGCTTTCCACACACCTCCTTCACTTCAGGTTCGTGGTACCACACTTTCATGGCACTTTATATCATTTTGGTTTTCGTCGTGCAATCCATCTTAGATATCCGTGCTTTAATAATGGCCCACAGATTTTCAATGGAGTTTAGATCGGGTGAATTTCCTGGCCACTCCAATACCTTCAAATGTTGCTGGGTAAAGAAGCTCTTAGCAAGCTTAGAATTGTGGCATGGAGCCAGATCCTGTTGAAATACCCCATCGCCGTTAGGAAACAGCTTCTGCAGTGTTGGGACCATTTTCGCCTCCAGAACGCCTATGTACTTTTTGCTGTCCATCATTCCTTCAATGGGGTGAAGCGTCTGTGACCCGGAAGCTGTGAAACATCCCCAAAACATGACCTTGAGTGGGTGTTTGGGGGATTGCTGAATGTGGCCGGGTCGAAGAGGTTCTCCAGGCTTCGCTTGTCCCAACTAATTCGCACAGTACTGTATAATAATTTATTCTGTTTCCTTTGTTACCCATATTAAAATGCAATGAATTTAATTAATATTGATTTAAATTTAACCCATTTTTTTATAAATAGTCATATGCACAATAACTTTTATTTGCATTTCACTAAATTTATGAGCAAAAATATTACAACGTAAGTAGTCATCTCCTGACATTTTAAATGCTATGAATCGAGAAGAGGAGGATGCTAAATGACTGCATTCATGAAGGTTTGTGAATATCCTCAACTCAGCAGTCAAATTGCTTACTCACCCACAGGTTAGAAAAGGAACAAATGGTAACTCTCAAGGGCCCATGGTAACCAGATGAAACAGCAGAGCCACCTTCCGTAACTCAGTACTTATCTATGGTTCCAGTCTCAAATTTGCATTCCAAAGTTGGGTTGTTTTGCCTTTGAGCGGCACATTTTTTGCACATAATGGGCTAAATGGCCAGGTCACAAGAACTGGAGGACTCTGAGAAGGTTGGGGGGACGCACTTGACAGTCGTTGAGGTACACTGTGCACATTAAAGAACACACTGGATAGCCTCCTGTCAATGCCATCCAGAATGTTCTTTAATGTGCATAGGGTACGTATCCTATACATGGGGCTACGTCTTAATCACAGATCCAATGGATGGCAGTCTTTCTAAACCCATCGGTGTCCCTTACTGACCCAGGGCAGGGTGTGAGTTTTGCGAAGATAAATCTCGATGTTTGCTCAGGTGGGACTCTATCCTGGGAACGCATTCCACAGTGCTTTTGTTATTACTGTGCTCGCACCTCATTTTGCCATTACTTTTACAGCTCTTGTATCTAATTTCTGTTTTCAGTGATTAATTCGGCCTTAAATTTTCATGGTAAAGCCGAAGTAAAGACATTGCATGGCCAAATTACATTGCATACCATTGCATTAAAATTTCATGGTAAGCCGAAGTAAAGACATTGCCTAGCCAAATTATGATCGTGCGCGAAATGCCATGAAACATGCCAATATATGCAACATTTCGTGCTGATGTCTACGTCTCTTCAAAGTCCTATAAAAGTTGTAAAGGCATGATGGGAAGCAAAATCGTGCGACATAAGTAAAAAAAAAAGGCTGATCAGACTGTCTTTGAAAGGGGGCTCGTTGTTGGAGTGCAATTGAAAGTGCATCCTTAACGTAGATAATGGAACTCAATAGAAAAATCGGGTGCAATATCCCAAGTGTTTGGAGAATACCAACGGTCTTGAAAAATGCCAATCGTAACAATGCAGGAGGAATAGCTGTGAGAGGTAGCAGGTAGGGGCAAACATTTGTCCTGACAAACGAACTGTACAGCAAAGCAGAACTGCTACGGTTCAGCTGAGAGAGATGACTGATAGCAGTACTTCAAAATCCTTTTCATTGAGAACTGTATAGAGAGATTTGAAATTTGAGAATTACCCTGATACGATGATGTATTAGATAGATGTTCTTAATAACTTGGCCAGGCAGTGTATAGTGTAATGTGTAGTAATTAATTTTCCTAATAGAGGTTTGAAGCACAGAGTTCTCTCTCTATATATATAGAGGTAGGTTTGGCAATTGTACGATGGACAACAACAGATCAGAGCAATTGGGCAGAAAGGACACTTTTAATGTATTTTTTCAAGTAGTTAAAGCGTATTTCTGTATAGTGATTATAAAACATGTTCAGTTAGAGGATCCCCAAATCATTATAACGAGGATTAATTACTTCATTTATGTTTATATATTCGCTTTTAACCCAAATTTATAGATGATTAATTTTAATCAAAAGTAAATACATGGCTATCCCATGACCGAGTGGTTAGTGCGCTTGGCTACTGTTCTAAGGGATTGGGCTCGAACCCTGGGTAAGGCATGGGTGTATGTGTCGTTATTCTGCTGAGGTCCCACCACTCTCACAGACCTACTACAGTGTATAAATTGACAGGCTCCTGTCAGACCTCTAGTGGCAAGCAGCTGCTTAAGGGGTATTTATTTTTAGTAGGGTTGGGTTGTTTTACCTCTGAGCGGCACTTTTTTGCACACCATGGGCTAAATGGCCAAGTCACATGGACCCCAAAGGCTCAGAGAAGGTTGGGGGAGGGGACTCACTGGAACAGCTGTTGGGAGACAGATGGTAGCCTCCCGTCAAGGCTATCCAGTGTGTTCTTTAAGGTGCACAGGGTATGGCTCTTCCACACACGGGGCCACGGACGGCGGCCTTTCCAAGCCCATCGGTGTCCCCTACTGACCGTGGGCAGGGCGGGGAATTTTTGCGGAGATAAATCTCAACGCTGACCCAGCTGGGACTCGAACCTGGGAACTACAGATTATGAGCCTGGCACGCTACCGACTGAGCCACCCCCACCCCTTATTTTTAGTAAATACCCATACTACCTGTACTTTAAACTTCCAAATTATATGTCAGAAATAATTCTAAATTGCTAAAAATTTACAATTTAAAATTTTTTGCACACAACCGGCAAAATGGCCAGGTCACAAGGACCTTGAGGGCTCAGAAAAGGTTGGGGGGGGGGGGGAGTGGCTCCACTCTGACAGCTTTTAGCAGACAGATAGTAGCCTCCCATCAACACCATCCAGTGTATTGTTTAATGTGCACAAGATATGGCGCTCCTGCACAACAGGTTACAGCTTAATGTCCCATCTGACACACCATTGGTTCCAAACCCATTGGTGTTCCCTACTAACCAAGGGCAGTGTGTTATGGGGGAAGTAAATCTCCATGTAACCCAAGTGAGACTAGAACATGTAAACTGCAGAATACAACATGTTTATTAAATTTTTGCATGTTATAAATGAAGCCTAAAAGTTTATTTCCAATATTTGATTAAAAAAAGTTTTTATGATTGAAAATGCTAAAACTGTAGCCAGGGGCGTAGCTATGGGGGGGGGGGGGCTCCCAAAAAGTAACTATGAGCGAATTCTAAAAACCTTAATTTTTTCTTCTAATGTTATAGATTTGCGTGATCTTTTAGCAACATATTCACTGGTAGTTGCATTTCCACTAGTGACCAGACATGGTTCCAGTTTTATTTTTTATTTTAAAGAACAAATTTATTAAAAATTCTAAGTCACTGTGTTAAAGTACAGAATAAACATCGATAATGTAGCATAGATAATTATAAACATAGTGCAGTATTGAAGTTCACAAACCGAGTTTTAAAACAAACTCATTGTTAAGTAAAGGACCACTACAGATAGCAACAGAGTATCTATCTTTAATCTGAGAGACACAATCTTAGATCGTATGTCAAAATCTTCAATGTACCAGGCACAATGTTCCCATTACCATTTCCATCTGAATATCTGCCGTTAGGCATGACTGGAAAAACGAGAGTTAAACCACCAATCTGGTGGGCCCTAGGGGCTGTAAAGTTTTCACATAATACATTAAACTAAAGAGAAAAATCTCGCCAAAAGGCTATAGTCTTTGGTCTCTCGATTTTGTTCAGGACCTTGTAGTCACAGTTGAGAAGATATAAGATTATTTCATTCGGATTCTTTTCAACTGCCTCATAAAAGTGTTGAGAGAGGCGCTTAATATGCTTGAATATATGCTCTATGCCAAGATCTCGGTGTAGTTGTTTGTTTGAAACGAACCACGGGGCATTAACAGCATATCTTATAATTTTATTTTGGAAAGTTTGGATATTTCGGATGTTCTTGATAGTTGTGTTTGCCCATATGGGAGAAGCATAGGTTATGATGTGTTGTAAGACAGTATTATATAAGAGCAGCTTGTGATCTATCATCAGAAGAGTTTTTTCCTGTGAGTAGACCAAGCAGACATCTGACAGCATTTGTCTTCTTTATAACCTCATTTATGTACGGGTCCCATTTCAGTTTTTGGTGAAGAGTGATGCCCAAGTACTTAACGGTATTTTGCCATGTAATTGATTTACCTAGGAAGTATAAAAAGTCATTAACTTTTTTCCTTGTTTCATTGCTCTCTTCGTAACATTTTTCGTGCTAAAAAGTATAGTTGCACTCTTATCAGCATTTTTATTTTCCATCTAGCATACCACATTTTGAGGTTATCCAGACATCCCTGTAGTCTATCAAGAGCATATGAGGGGCCAATTCAGGATGGTATCAGTGTTATGCCATCTGCGTATTGTGCAATCCTCACATTATTTGTGGTAAAAAAATCATACAGATATAAAGAAAACAACGAAGGACCCAGAAGAGAACCTTATGGGACTTCCGCAGCTATTTCCTTCTTCGAGAAGAGTGTTGTCTTAATCTGGACGTGGAAAGTTTGCTTGTGTAGGTAGGATCTAATAAGTTGTATCCGACCAGTTGGTGCTTCTATCCTTCTATCCTTATGGGACTTCCGCAGCTATTTCCTTCTTCGAGAAGAGTGTTGTCTTAATCTGGACCGGGAAAGTTTTCTTGTGTAGGTAGGATCTAATAAGTTGAATCCGACCAGTTGGTGCTTCTATCCTGATAAGCTTGAACACAAGACCATCAATCCAGACACGGTCGAAGGTCTTGGCCACATTTAGGAAGACAGCAGCTACCGTCTCTTGTTTGGCGATTCCGCAATTTTCTCCGCACTGAGTATCTGATGTTCGGTGGACCTATGTTTTTTAAATCCGAACTGGGTTTCTGGCAAAATCTCCTTTTGAGATAGAAAAATATCCAGTCTATTCAAAATTATGCGTTCAAATAATTTTCCTAAGCAGGAGAGCAAGCTGATCGGACGATAATTAACAGGGAAGGAGGGGTCTTTACCTGGTTTGTGAATAAACCTGATATATACCCTTTTCCAAATATCAGAAAATCTATTTTTTCTGATAAGGATATTGAAAATTGTGCACAAGTGCACCACTGCTTTTTTAGGAAGTTGCCTTAGCATTTTTTTTGGCTATTTTATCTGGTCCAGCCGCCTTGTTGGGTTTTAAGTTGTGGATGGTGTCAGCAATTTCAGTATTTATACCCCTGCCTTTTGTCGTCGTGAACCAGTTTAAGAGACCCAAAATGATGGGCTTCGAAGACCATCAGTTTGAGCCTTAATCGTGTTCTCTAGACATTTTACTCTTCTTTGTGCCCTCTCTTTGGATTTACTTCTTTTTATTCAAGTAATCTGCTAATTAGGCACTACATAAGACGAAGAGGTCAAAAGCCTTAGGCTTGGAACTCGTCAAAGTCCAGATATCTGACTTTGACCAGTTCCAAGCCTAAGGCGTTTGATCTCTTCGTCTGATATAGTGTCTAATTGACAAATGACTTGAAATAAAAACTGCAAAAAAATACGAGAAACGAAAAAAAAATCCACATAAAAGTATAGGTTCTAGACTGGAACCTTCGAGGCAGATCGAATCCACCTACCCATTAGCTCTGCACCATGACTTTTTCGGTGGCGGCACCGCTTAACAGAATTTGCCAGATATTTCTTGGGAAACTAAGGAAATTACTAGAAAATTCTCCAATCGGAGTATATTCAGATCAGAGTAAATCAAGGGCTTACTGTTTTGTTTTTTATAGTATGAAATTTCAATTTACGTCATTTGTGTGTTGGCCTTGGATTGCCTTCTGCATCAGCTAAAATGAAATATAAGTTTACAATGTTTATTTTTTTTACAGTATGAAATTTCAATTATGTTACAAATCTGTGTTTTATATTGTCCCAATAAATTACTGCAGCATTAAATCATAGTTTTATGTTTTATTCTACCGCCTTTTCAGATAAAACAAATAAATATAAATATAATATTAATAAAAATTAAATTTATTTTCTACTTTCATATATTAACTTTTCGTGTTTTTTTTATGAATAAGACGCAGATTTTCACAATATCTAGAAATTTAGCAGACTTTTGCTTAAGCTAGAAAATTTAATGATATATTGGGGGAACTCTCTTTGGAGAACCCTACTTATAATCAGTTATAATACAGCAGAGTTTCCGGAAGAAGGAAGGATATAATGTATTACCTTGGCCAAAGGTATAACTTCATATTCATATAACACAATTAGGTTTGTATTTCAAAAGGTGTTAAATGGTATTTTTTATTTGCAATAATATTTATTTCTTATGCAATTAGCGGCATTTCTATTAAGTTAATTGTACATGTGCCATGGCATTGTATTTTTTTTTATGTGGATTTTTGGATATGGCGCCTTCGTCATCAACCTCCGTGGGCAGGAGGATTTTTTTAGTTTACAATTATTTGTAGAAGTTTTAATACGATTATAATTCAGATTAAAAATTCTCATACGATTTCTAATTTAGATTCAAAATTCTCATACGATTTCTAATTTAGATTCAGAATTCTCATACGATTTCTAATTCAGATTAGAGGTATCAAATAAAGACAACTATCGAAGTATTTTCTATTAAAGATTCAAGGTGTAAGTTTTGGTGAAATTAGCCTACAATAAGGGGCTCCCTACATGAGACATTTTCTATTTATAATGTCCTCAGAAATATATAAAGTAAATTTGATCATTCATTCTGTGGAAATGATTGTGTCTACATCCAGGGCTGCACTTTGACCTCACTAGGCTCTAAGTTATGGCAAATTTAAAGGTCCTAAGCTATGGTAAAGTTAAGAGAATTTTTGGAGTATTGGAAATTCGGAAAATATATATTTAATATTCTGAGTGAAGGAAAGATTAAACAATAAGCAAGAAACAGATGTGGTTAAAAAATATTGTACTGGCACAGGTATATAATGGTGACTGTACAAAGCTAAGATGTACAGTATTTACACAATATATTAAATGTTTGAAAACGTTTTCCCTGACAGTTAAACTTGAAATGCATTTTTGAATGCTAAGCTCTAGTTTAGCTTATGTGCAAGTTTGGCCCTGTGCACATCAAATGCATGCATATATATAGATGCAGTGGCTAACCAAGAAAATAGTTCAGAAAAGCCCTTAACCACATCATTTCATAAAAGATCATCTATTTTTCAGTTATAATTAGATATAATTAGTCTATATATCCTGATTTTCTGGGATATTCTGATTTTAAAAAATGAAGTGAAAAATGGTTTCTGTGTTGAGCAAAATTTTTTGTCATTTATACCTTATGTGCGAGAGAATTTCATTTTGCTTCTTCCCATTTCATGTGTCCAAGATTCTTCAAGTTTGAAACAATCTTTGGGTGTTTTGGTTTCTTTATTTTTAATAGAGGAGTTATTCTATATGCAATACAAATAGTACAGCATATTGAAAACAATATATATTTGCGTTATGCAATACAAATTACACAGGATTTTATAAATGGTATAGATTTTTATAGGGTGACCTTGAATTTATTTGATTATTTTGCTGTTTTAACCTTTGAAATGTTGGACATGCCTTGTATTATTTTGAGGAGAATTTTGACACCTTAACATTTTATCTGTTTGAAATAACATATTCATTGTGACTCAGGAAATACTCAGCAGAAAAAAAGGTTTCTCAAGGAATCTCTTGCATTAAAAAATTTAAAAAGTTGGAGAGACCCTCAAATGAATTGATAAAATGCAATGTTTTATTCTGTACTTAAATAAAAAAATAAATACCCCCTCAAGCAGCTGCTTGCCACAGAGGTCTGACAGGAGCCTGTCAGTTTATATGCCATAGTAGAAGGTCTGTGAGGATGGCAGGACCTCAGCAGAAAAACAACACACACATCCATGCCTTACCCGGGGCTCGAATAATTTATTGGAAAGGGTCAATTTTGTTTATCTTATAATGTAGCAGCTAGATTCTTTTACAGTACTGATTTCTGTTTTTTCATTTAGTGGAACAAGACTTTTTTTCTAAGCAGTTTTTCTACATTAAGGTAATATTTTAAGAGTACTCTATAATAACTAAATTTTTTATTCATATTTGCAGAATATGAAAAGGAAGCTTGGATGCACCTAAAAAAGATAACATAGACTCATACAATTTCTAAGTGCAAACAGACCCACTGGTTTCAAAGAGTTGGACCACTAGACTAGGTAAGAGTAATGGTTAGCACTCTATTCATTTGTAATTGACACTTGCCAGACATATATATATTACATAGTATAATTAGAGAAGATATATATTACAGATTATAAACAGAGAAGTCATATGTGTATAGATTAGAGGTATCAAATGAAAATAGCTTTTTAAGATTAAAAACTATTTTTGTTAATTAATGATGCATTCTACATTGAAGGAGTGATTGGGTATCATTTCTATCTTTAATGCACTGCCATATGCAGAAGCTTAAAAAAAATGTACCAGGTATACAGTGTTAATATGTTATTGCCTATTTTTTTGATCATAATACTGCTAATAGTTAATGTCTTTCAGGGGTACTAAGTGATTTGCTCAGTTGCTAATCTTGGAAAAAATTTGAGATTGACAAGGTGTTCAAAATTTAATTGTATCCAAGCATTTCATGTGCACTTATTTGTTTCAAAATAAATGACTATATAGAACAAAGCTGAACAATATTTAGAATTTTTTATTATTGCTGAAAGCCATGCTATCTTCTTCAAAATACCCTTATTTATACATTTCTTTACTCAACAGTAAGTTTATACAAAAAATCAAATTATGAAGACTTAAAATTAGTTTTATTTTTACATTGTCATTGCAAAATGACCTAACTTTAATTTAAAAAAAGCCACTTTCTGACTAAGTTTAGATATCCAAAACACTAATTTATCATAATCTCAAACCTCCAAACCCCTCAATAATGTTGGTATCATTTGCTAAATATATATTATAATTTGTTAGATGGAAGCAGGGACAGGTTAAAGGAGGACAAGAAATTGTATGGAAATCGAATGAAAAATTAATATGTGAGAACCTGGACTGAGATGTGGCTTAACATTGACTGTGATTAAAGAAAAATATTGTTTTAAAAATGATTTTTTTCATAACTTGGTATAGTGCTAAGCATCACAAATTAAATACAAAAGATAAAAAAAATTGCATTATGGGAAAAAAATTAAATTGGTAAAATGTTTTTCATGTACAACTTCTAGTATTTTCACAGCCTTTTATAGACACACCAATTCCAGCTATTTTTTTTTATGAATATTTGGTAAATCTTGTGATTAACTCTTCCACTGTCCAGCCTGAAAAACTTGTTTACATCCAGAGGCCAAGCTATTTTCTGCTTATGCTCAGCCAAAAAACAATTAACTTTAAAACTTTTTTGCCTAATGACTAATTAATCAGCATTTAATTCTGGTTTTTCTGAAAATAAAATATTTCATAAAAAAGACAAGTTTTTTTTTAATAGGACTTTTTTAGAGTCACGTAGTAAAAGAATGCATCTGGCAACACAAAAATTTATTTAAAAAAACTAATAGAGAGATGATTATAATGCACATGAATAGAAAGGTTATTTATTTGTGAATCATAAAACAATTTTTTTATTCAGAAATTTTATTTTACTTTTTGTTATTTTTTTTCTCGGTTCCATGCTTTGAGAAAATTCCTGGCTTTTAGCCAATTGTGCTGAGTCAGATAAACAAGTCAAAGATAAGTCAGATAAACAAGTCAAGATAAAAAAGGCTGCTTTTTTTTACTAAACATTGTGAATTTTTTTCTTTGGGTTTTGAAGTTTCGTGATCTTTGCTAAATGAAGAAAAGTTTGTGCACCACAGCAAAAAATAAAGTGTTACATTGTTTGTGTGGCACAGCCAAGGTACTGAGGGGGGGAGAGCTATAAAATCATCGAATATAAACATAAAACCTCGTAATTAAGAAAGAAATATTCTTCTAGGAGGGGGGGGGGGGTGAAAGTTTAACAGTGAATTTAACAGAGAGGAAGCCTTTCTGAAATTGCCCTCCCACATGACTGTAAGGAAGTCTATTTTGCTCCCATATTATCATATCAAGGAAATCTATTTTGCTTCGTATCCAAGACATTCATCTTCAGGAAACGGTACGAACTTAAAGTGTTTTCACTAAAAAACAAGAAAAAATAAAAGAAAACTTACATATAACTTAATGGGATGTTAAATGATCCATAACTTTTAAACCAGCCTCCGATGTAGCAAAACTGATAAAGATTGATAAATCACCTGACTGAAAGGATTGCTAACTTATGGAAATAAATCTACAGAAATGAATTTGCTTCCATGACCAAGACCTCATTTATTTTCAGAAAATAATACCAGATCAAGATTTTACTGGAAAAGTAAAAGATAATAAAATAAAAATTAATATATTGCCTAATGCAATGTTAAAATATCCATAGCAACAAGTTGTAGGCCAGCCATAAGATGTAGCCTAACTAGGATAAATCTCTAATTATCGATCGGCCAAAAGATCACTAATTTCTGTAAATAAATATACTGAAATGGAAACTAAGGTTTAAATGTAAAAAAAGTAAATACTAACTTTACAAAGGGTATCCAATATGCTGGACCCAAACACTATGGGAGCCACTTATAGCACACAGAACGGAGATAGCATGTGTCAGCCATCTGCCTCTTGTTTGCCTCAGTGAAGCATAACAAATTAAATGCAGTTGTAAGTAGAACTAATAAGAAGGATGTGTTTACTTCCAGTTTCAATTTTATGGGGAAATGATGGAAATGATGAATGTGGGAAAGATGCACAGAATGCTGGGAAAAAATGATAAAAATTATTTTGGGAATAATAAAATAGGTTTATGACAGAAAAGAGTGTGAAATGGGGAAAAAAATGGCGATACATACTCTGTAATTACTTCCAAAATCTCCCGTTATTAAAAATAGCAGTTTTTTGGATAATTTTTAGATTTTTAAAAATTTAAGGAAAAATTTGTTGATAATAGTTCAAATCAAACTTGTGAGCTTAAATTAGAAGGTTGCTTCAGCAAATAGGAATATTAACAAGCAAATCGGCAATACCATTTAGTGCTTCTAAGAAATGGCAATCAGATGGCTGTATAAAATTATTTATATTGTAGTTTAATAAAATATGCATCAAATTAAAAAACAAATTATTTTTCGAGCCAGAATTATACAAGGTGATCCAAAAGTAACAGAAAAAGTAAAAATGCAATAATTCAAGAAGTATAAACAGTAGCATGATGCGGTTTTCACAGAAATGCACAGAAAGACATGGGTTTTTTTTTAATAAGGAAAAATTTTATTGCCAGAATAGTTACATTTGTCACCGACAGGTTTTCTCACCGCCAGCAGCGGCTCTGGGACCACTGTAGCGCTTCACGAGCTGCTGCAATCTGACTTTGCTGTGAGGTACATAAATTTCAGATGTGAATACTGAAGTTAAACTTTCAGCATTTAACGTTTATTACCGAAGTTAAACATTCTGCGAAGGCGAGGCATGTTATCGTTATGAAATAAAGCACTTTTTGTTAAGCTGTATTATCAGAACTCCGAATGTGCAAGTGCGGCTTTACGCACCTATCATTTGATGTGGGGTATCAGAAATGGAAAGAGACCGATGTCTTGTTCCTCACTGATAGCTGTGATGGAAAGGTTTGAGGACACTGGCAGTTTGGAAGTACATGCAAGAAGTGGGATACCCAAAAAAACTATTGCAGTTGTGCATGAGGTCGAACACGAGGCCGACACACAATTGGCAGTTTCAGCACATGGGGAATGCAGTGCGCATGAAATTTCAAGACGAGCTGGAATTTCATACGGGACTGTGGCGATCACTCAGGATCATCCTCAAGAGGTATCCTTACAAAATCCAACACGTACAGGAACTGAAACCAATCGATTTCGAGAGACGTCATGAATTTTCAAATTGGGCTTTTCAACAGATGGAAAACAATGTGGACTGGCTGTCAAACGTCCTGTAGACTGGTGAGGTGCACTTTTCACTTAATGGAAGTGTAAATGCACACAACTGCCGCATCTGGGCGAGAGAGAACCCACAAGCGATTGTGGAAACCCCTTTGCATCAGCCAAAGGTGACAGCGTGGTGCGGGTTCACTGCATCATTCATTATAGACCCCTTTTTCTTTGAGGAAGTCCACAGCGGTATATTTCGAACTGTTACTGTCACAGGCAAACATTATGCAATGCTTTTAAGAGACAGCATCATTCCCTCCTTGCCAGAGAGGCAAGCGCTCTATAGTGTAACATTCATGCAGGATGGAGTGCCTCCGCACATCACAGCATCTGCTGCAATCGACGTTTGGCGATGACCATGTCCTCAGTCGCTCTTTCCTGCACGAATGGCCACCAAGGTCTCCTTGGTTTCACTCTCCCTGTGACTTTTGCTTATGGGGCTACTTGAAGTCACAGGTGTAGAGAGGTCAGCCGACATCATTGGCCATGTTGAAAGAAGATATTCGCCATCATGTGACAGGAATTACAGCTGAACCCTCTCCGATGCTGTGCAGAGTGTCGTGCCACGTCTGACGGCCGTCACATTGAACATTTGTAATCCTAGCTGCATTGCGAAATGTGCTGCCCACTGTACAAACTATTGACACAACTGAAGCGCCACAGCGCCACCTGTCAGTGGCAAATGTAGCTGCTCTGGCAATAAAAGTTTTTGTTATTAAAAAATCCCATATCTTTCTGTGCATGTCTGTGAAAACTGCATCGTGCTACTGTCTATACTTTTCGAATTATTGTATTTTTACTTTTTCTGTTACTTTTGGATCACCTGGTATATTTTTATAAGATATATAAAAATTTCAACAGAAATTTTTATTTTTAAAATATCGTTTTTTTTTTTTGTACTAAAAATGGATACCTATATCCTTGGCCCCTCATTTCAGATTCTGCAAATGTATGCAGACAATGTGGACAGTGGAAGGGTTAATGAGTGAAATGCATCCAGTTGAAAATGGCTGCAAGTTTGCATTTAGAATAGAGTTATCACGTCAACTTTTCCAGATGTGTTTATTTTTTAAACTGTGGCAACCTCTGGGATGAATATAAGTAATTATTCTGCAGAGCTACTTGTGACTGCCATATTGTTTTTCATCCTGAAAGTGGGTGGAATTAATAATCTTTTCATAAGTCATAACTCAGAACCAAACTACTATTGACATGAAATAAAAGATTTGTGCATACAATGCATTTTTTTTATTGTAACTCTAACAGCAATACATAGAATTACACAATTACTCTGTGTAATAAATTGTCTCTGAACACCACGCTAAAATTTACTACAATCATAATAAAATTTTGTATACTGCTCATGTGACCCAGACCAGGGCTTTATCTGGGAGGATAAGGTCAAGTGGGCTGTGACCTCCCTCTCCTTGAGAATGTTAGTAACCACAATGTTTAACATTTATGTATATTTTTGCAAAATATTTTCAAAAAAAGTTTAAAGCCCAGTAAAAAATAAACTTTTGTACCAATGTTTTGGTTCCAGCTTATGTTCTGGTTTGTTCCATCTTGATCCAATCACTTGCCTCCCCCCCCCCTCACCCCAACATTACAAAGAATCAAAATTTCAAACAGTGCACCACTTACAAGTATCTTCATTAAAAAAAAATGTATGGAATTGAACAATGCAATAATTGGTTTGATAGCCAGTGCTTTGCAATTTTTGCATTCTTTGCAATCCTTGTCTCTGAGTGATTTAGTTTATTTTTTTTAACGTGGATAGGTGGTGCTCTGTGTAGAATTTTCCATTGTTTGCAATCATTCCCAATGTTTTTACTCAAACTATTCCACTCATTGACAATAAGTCAAATAAATGATACCACTATTATTGAATTTTCTCTATATCACTGTAATTAATGGAAAAGTTGAGAAAATTGGACGGAATTATCATCTAGATATTTTCCTTGGTTTCTTCTTTGCGAAGATTTCCGATGGGTAGATGAGTCTATTGTCCTGTGGTGGGTAGTATAATCCAGATATTTGTTCACTTATATTCTTTATATTTTGTTCTCTGAGAGAATATTGGTGCCAGTTTGACGTCAATTTGGTGCACACATCAACGATGTATTTTTAGATTCATAGCTTATGTCTCAAAATTTCCAGGAGTGTGAATATTATATTCTACTGCATACTCGCTATGCATTTCACATTGTTGCTCCAATGCATCGTCAGGCAAAGTAGTTGTTTTGTGGCAGGCACAGATGTTAATGTGCTGTGGTCAGTGTTTATGGTAGGCTCGGAGCACGTTGTCTGAAGGAGTGAATGGTAGTGTATGTGGTGCCCTCTATTTAGGGGTTGGGGGAATAGAATTTTAAAGTTGGGAATGTAGTTCACTTTCAACAACCTATTTCCTATTCCTATACTTAAAACATTAACCCTTCCATTGTCCACGTCGTCTGTATATGTTCGCAGAATCTGAACTGAGGGGCCAAGGACGTATGTATATGTTTAAAAACAATATATATATATTTTATAAAAAGATATAAATCAGGCTTGAAAATAATAATTTGTTTTTTAATTTGATGCATATTTTATTAAACTACAATATAAATAATTTTATAAAGCCATCTGATTGCCATTTCTTAGAATCACTAAATGGTATTGCCGATTTGCTTGTTAATATTCCTATTTGCTGAAGCAACCTTCTAATTTAAGCTCACAAGTTGATTTGAACTATTATCAACAAAATTTTCCTTAAATTTTCAAAAATCTCCTAAAAATTAACCAAAAAACTGCTATTTTTAATTACGGTAGATTTTGAAAGTAATTACAGAGTATGTATCGCCATTTTTTCCCCCATTTCACACTCTTTTCTGTCATAAACCTATTTTATTATTCCCAAAATAATTTTTATCATTTTTTTCCCAGCATTCTGTGCATCTTTCCCACTCTTAAAATTGAAACTTTAAGTAAACACATCCTTCCTATTAGTTCTACTTACAACTGCATTTAATTAGTTATGCTTCACTGAGGCAAACAAGAGGCAGATGGCTGACACATGCTATCTCCGTTCTGTGTGCTATAAGTGGCTCCCATAGTGTTTGGGTCCAGCATATTGGATACCCTTTGTAAAGTTAGTATTTACTTTTTTTACATTTAAACCTTAGTTTCCATTTCAGTATATTTATTTTCAGAAATTAGTGATCTTTTGGCCGATCGATAAGTAGAGATTTATCCTAGTTAGGCTACATCTTATGGCTGGCCTACAACTTGTTGCTATGGATATTTTAACATTGCATTAGGCAATATATTAATTTTTATTTTATTATCTTTTACTTTTCCAGTAAAATCTTGATCTGGTATTATTTTCTGAAAATAAATGAGGTCTTGGTCATGGAAGCAAATTCATTTCTGTAGATTTATTTCCATAAGTTAGCAATCCTTTCGGTCAGCTGATTTATCAATCTTTCTCAGTTTTGCTACATCGGAGGCTGGTTTAAAAGTTATGGATCATTTAACATCCCATTAAGTTATATGTAAGTTTTCTTTTATTTTTTATTTTTTTTTTAGTGAAAGCACTTTAAGCTTGTACCGTTTCCTGAAAACAAATGTCTTTGATACGGAAGCAAAATAGACTTCCTTACAGTCATGTGAGAGGGCAATTTCAGGAAGGCTTCCTCTCCGTTAAACTCACTATTAACATTTCACCCCCCTCCCCCTCTAGGAGAATAATTTTTTTTTTAAATTAAGAGTTTTTATGTTTATATTGAATGATTTTGAAACCGTAACCTGAGTACCTTGGCTGTGCCACACAGACAATATAACACTTTGTTTTTTGCTTTGGTGCACAAACTTTTCTTCACTTAGCTAAGTTCACCAAACTTCAAAACCCAAAGAAAAATTTCATAATGTTTAGTAAGAAAAGCAGCCAAGAAAGATTTTTTTATTTCTATTTCATAATCAGTTCAGAAAATCCCATGAATGTGAGAAGTCTATGTCACTTTGTATAATGCTGACCATATTTAGAATATATGATACTGGAAAGAATCGTTTAAAGAAATAGAAATCATATTTCAGGTTGAATTTTATATTATTTGGGAGGAAATGTCCTTTTGATAAATATATAATTTAACTATTTTTATTCATCAGGTTTTCCAAAATGAAGCCTTTAATTGTATAGTGTGAACCTTTTTTTTCCCACCATATCACATTGAAAAAGCTTATTAAAATCAATATGCATGTAAATTTATTTATATTATTATCCTAAAATTCGTAATTAAACTCTGTTTAATTTGGTATATAACATGACCTATTCCTGTTGATTGGTTACTTTTTAAAAAAATTCTAAAGTTGACTTGTTTATCTGACTCAGCACAATTGGCTAAAACCCTGAATTTTTACAAAATTAAAAAACTATTTACTTGAAACCAAAAATATAATTTTTTTGATATTCAGAAATATATAGTCATTCTATGCACATGCATTGTAATCATTTCTGTCTATTAGTTTTTTTTTTAATATATTTTTCTTTATGTTGCCAGATGCATATTTTTTACTATATGACTCTAAAGAAGTCCCATTAAAATAAAAATTTTAATTTTTTTTTGTTAAATATTTTGTTTTCAGAAAATCTAGAATTTAATGCTGATTAATTTGGCATATAACATGCCATAATACCTTTTATTTGGCAAAAAAAATTAAAGTTAATTATTTTTGGCTGAGCTAGGGAGAAAACAGCTTGGCCTCTGGATGGAAACCAGTTTTTCATGCTGGATACTGGAAGGGTTAATCAGTTGTTTGCCACAGAGGTCTGATAGGAACCTGCCATTATAATATAGCACATAGAAGGTCTATTAGGAAGACTGCCTCATAAGGAGCACAAACTAAGAAATCTTTTTACCTATCATTCTATTGCTTTTGGCTTTGACATTTGTCAGTTGGTCATATGGTCAGGTTTGTGGATTTGACAAAATGTTGTTGCACTATATCATTTGAACTCAATGGAGAAACTTAATGATTTATGTGCTGAATTAAAGCTTGGGATGTGAGGAGTGTCATAGGCTATAAAAATTGACCCAATATGCCTTATGCTGCCCTAAAAAGAGAAAATGTGAACACTTCTTAAGCTTATCTTCAGAAAGTGAAGGTTGAAAGTAACAAGCTATACATCAAATGAAAGTGTCTGATGCAGGGAATATCTTCAGCTATGAAAAATTGACCCCTGTGCTTTCTTTCCCCCTAAAAAAAGTGGAAAATATGAAAATGATTATTACCTTATATCTCCTGAACGTGAGTGCTGAAGTAATGATGTTTGTGATGCGGGGAGTGACCTAGCCTCTGAAAAGTTGACTTCCCATGCTTTCTTCCCCCTGAAAAAACCAGAAATATGAAAGTCTTTCTACTATATCTTCCGAAAGTGAGGGCCTTCACTTACGAGTTAGATGTGAAATGAAAGCTCTTATAATGACAGTTGTAAACAGTTTGAAATTTCCCCCTACTATTCCCCCCTGATAAAAGGGGTTGATTTTCTCGGGGTTAGACTTTAACGAGTCTTAACTCAAATTAAAGCTTGTGATATCTCCAATGTCATGGCTTACCTCAAATATGCCTCCAAATGGGGGGTAAATATGCTCAATGTTTATGAGTCATATAGCAAATTTTTTGAAGATAGGCGTACAATAAAAAAAAATGCATATCTTCCTATATGGCCCTAAAAAGTAGAAAATAAACCCAAATCATATCGATGGTACAATTAGTCACTGAAATCATATTCACTTCAAAGGAAGACAAGGCACCCATTTACCTACTCAACAATCTTCCTTTGAAGTAAATACGAACTCGGTGGACTGATTATATCTTCGATATGATTTGGTTTATTTTCTACTTTTTAGGGCCATATAGGAAAACAGGTATTTTTTAAATTTTTTAATTTATATATATATTTATCTTATACTGGACTTTAACCCTGTTTGATTACATAGATGGCAACCACCCAGCCACTGGGGTAGTATATTTCATAAAAGCATTTTAATTCACTTTCAATCAGAATTAAAAAATGTATTTTTGATATATTTAATAACAACTTATTTATATATAATTTACATTTTTTAAATTTAAAATTTATTCTGAAAAGTGACTTAAATATATTAATACCAAGTTTAGTTTTTTAGGTTGATTAAATTAATGAATATTTTTGTAAAAACATAAGTTATTGTAATAAAATGCAGAAGTGTCATATTTAGTGATTAATTGTAAATTTTATATTCTACATTTAAATTAACTAATAGGACATTCTAATATTTAATCCATGTTCTTTTATTTCTACATATCTTCCTATTTTTGCTTGTCATTTGTTAATTGTTTCACAATATCTTTCCAACTGAGTGACTGTTTTAATGCAACAAATGAAAGATTTTTGTGGGAATGTCATAGGATGTAGAAATTCCACCACCCCCATCTTTATTTTCCTCTCAAAAGAAGAAAATACTATATGGATTCATTGTTTTGCAGTGTAATCTAAACATAAGATCTGACAACAGTGAGGTTATTAAGGTATCCACCACTTTTCACTGTGATGCTTATTAAGGTATCCACCACTTTTCACTGTGATGCTTATTAAGGTATCCACCACTTTTCGCTGTGATCTGTTGAGTAGATCCTTCTCCATCGCTCTGAGTAATGTCAGTTTAATTATAACCATCCTGTATATTTAAATATTACCATTTCAGTAAAATTGACTTTATTTTTCTTGCAGGTTTTAATTTTGCATTCTAGAAATCATATTATGGCCTTCAGTTCTACAAATATGAAAATAGGTAAAACTATAGCAGTAGCTGTAGGTGTTGTAATTGGACTGATTTTTGTAAAACCTATACTTAGAAACAGAAGATATGATCGTTTAGAAAATGAAGCTGGAAGAATAATAGAACTAAAAACCAACAAATCAGATAATACAAGCAGAAATATACCAGTGGAACGATAGCTGAAAGCCATTTATATACAATTAATAATATTTATTAAAATGATGGTTGCTAAATGTAAAATTTACACATTGTTAATGTTACAGTACCTAGTAATAAGTATGTCATTCAGACCATTAGAAAAATATATTTTTTTCAAATCAAAGTTTTACAGTTTTTATATTTTACTATAATTTATAGGGCCGGCTGGCCACTACCAACTGAGTGAAGAGCCAGAGGGGAAAAAAATCTAAAAGTGAAAACGCATTTCAGAGTAATTGGTAGGAAAAAATGATTTTTAAGGAATCAAAAAATATATTTAAAAAATTAAAAGTATGCATTTTTAATGAGTAATATGAATTGAAAGAAAAATTGACTTTTTTTTTTCAAGAATCAAAGCAAAATAAAAGACGGTTAAACGAAACGGCTCATTAGAGATTTTTTTTTCCTTATAACTGCTTAGAATATCAATTAGCATCAATTTCGGAGGTCGCAACTCTTCATTGTTATTTTAAAATTTTTATAGAATTAATATTACTGTTTATACAAAAAAAAAGTAAGCCAGAAAGATTCACAGGTCTCCACTAAATTTCTGAGTTATGCTACCATCGCATGTTAGCATCAAGTAATGTTATAAAGTGATTCTAATTATTGTTTCACACCCATTCTATGAGGTGTAGGGTTGTGGAGCAAAGATTTAGGTTTCGATTAAGAATTTTGCGAAATTTAAAAATATATCCTACTATCAGTACTAAGTTATAAGGACAAATTTGGTGCCAAACAATTACCCATAACGGGTGGCTTAGTCGGTAGCGTGGGCGGGGGTGGCTCAGTCGGTAGCGCGCCAGGCTCGTAATCTAGTTCCCAGGTTCGAGTCCCAGCTGGGTCAGCGTTGAGATTTATCTCCGCAAAATTCCCCAACCTGCCCACGATCAGTAGGGGACACCGATGAGCTTGGAAAGTCCGTTGGATGGGACGTTAAGCGCTGGACCCGTGTGCGGGAGAGCCATACCCAGTGCACGTTAAAAAACACACTGGATGGTCTTAACGGGAGGTTACCATCTGTCTCCCAACAGCTGTTCCAGTGGATCCCCTCCCCCAACCTTCTCTGAGCCTACGGGGTCCATGTGACCTGGCCATTTAGCCCATGGTGTGCAAAAAAGTGCCGCTCAGAGGTAAAACAACCCAACAACAAATAGTCGGTAGCGTGCCAACCTCGATCTTGGGATTGAACACCATTTGTGTCAGCATTGAGATTTATTTCTGCAAAATTCGCTGCACTGCCCTCAGTAGGAGACGGAAGGGCTTGGAAAAACTGCCGCCCTTTGGATGAGACAAGCTGTGTCCAGGAGAGCCATACCCTGTGCACGTTAAAGAACGTACTGAATGGATCTGGCCATTAGCACATCGTGTGCAAAAAAGTTCCTCTCATAGGTAAAACTCAGCCCACAAGAATAACTAGAAGGATGCATATCGCTGTCTGGCACATATGAGAATCTCGTTTTCAAAGAGAAGTTTTTCCTTTACCTATTATTCCTTAAAAGTTTAAATATAAGCTGATAATGGGAAAAATGCAAATAATATTTCATTAATAATTATAGCAAATGAAAGTATTCGTCTTAAATCTAAAATGTTGCATTTCCCACACCTCAGAAAAATGGATAGATTATTGCTGTCAGTGGAATATTTTTTAAAAATACCACCAGCTTTTCAAATTTCTATTGTACATATGAGCCGTCCCGTGGCTGAGTGGTTAGTGCGCTTGGCTACTGATCTACGGGACCTGGGTTCAAGCCCTTGATAAGGCATGGATGTATGTGTCGTTTTTCTGCTGAGGTCCTGCCATCCTCTCAGACCTTCTACTATGGCATATAAACTGACAGGCTCCTGTCAGACCTCTGTGGCAAGCAGCTGCTTGAGGGGGTATTTATTTTTTTATTGTACACATATTGTAAAACTTGATAACAGTTCTGTTGTTTCAGTATGTAAAGATATGTATATTAAAACTATTAAGTATTTGAAAAAGGCGAATTATATTATTTCATTAGTACCAATCAAATTAAAAAGCAATTTTCTAATTATCATTTTCATTGTTCCTAATGAAAACTTCATGACGTTCACATTCCACCACCAAAATTTCATATTTCATTAATACATGGTTAGAATTTTCAATTATTTCACCGTTAGAGGGCGCAAATAGAGTGTTCGAAAGATTCCGAGAGTACGAATCATATTTTATCAATTCCTATCTAACTCTAAGAAGATTTTTTCATTTATCTCTAAATACAAACATTTATCTGCTAAAACAAAAAATTCTTTCCCCACCCCCTGGGTCTAAGAGGTCAATTCTTTGTTGCCAGTGGAAACATCATGGCGTTCACATTCCACCACCAAAATTTAAAAAGTCTAGTTTAAATACAGTTAAAGTCGTTTGCAATATTTGAAAATTGCAAAATTTTCCACCGTTAGAGGGCGCAATTATAGTTTTCGGAAGATTTAAAAGTGAATCGCAATATTTTATCAATTCCTATCTAACGCAAAAAGAACTTTTCACTTATCTCTAAAAAACAATAATCTAAACAGGAGTTGTTTTACCCTCTCTGGGTCTGAGGGGTCAACTCATTGTTGGCAATGGAAACTTCGTGACCTTCATATTCCACCACCAAAATTTCCAGCATAAATGCATCGTTTGCAATATTCTTTTGAATTTTCAAACTTTTCCACCGGTAGAGGGCGTAATTGTAGCTTTAGAGAGATTCAAAAAGTGAATATCGTAATATTTCAATAGCTAACCAACACAGTGCCGTCCCATGGCCGAGTGGTTAGCGCGCTTGGCTACTGATCTGAGGGCCCTGGACAAGGCATGGACGTTTGTGTTGTTTTTCTGCTGAGGTCCTGCCATCCTCACAGACCTACTATAAATAATAAAATAAATACCCCCTCAAGCAGCTGCTTGCCATAGAGGTCTGACAGAAGCCTGTCAGTTTATATGCCAAAGTAGAAGATCTGAGAGGATGGCAGGACCTCAGCAGAAAACAACACGAACATCCATGCCTTACCTGGGGCTCGAACCCAGGTCCCGTAGATCAGTAGCCAAGCGCGCTAACCACTCGACCT
This sequence comes from Ryuthela nishihirai, assembly GCA_038380435.1. NCBI lineage: Eukaryota > Metazoa > Arthropoda > Arachnida > Araneae > Heptathelidae > Ryuthela > Ryuthela nishihirai. The sequence goes on along the minus strand of JAWZYU010000011.1, from coordinate 36,473,726 downwards.
ACTATGGCATATAAATTGACAGGCTCCTGTTAGACCTCTGTGGCAAGCAGCTATTTGAGGGGGTATTAATTATTATTTATTTAACCAACACAAAAAGAATTTTCGGTTATCTCCGGTCACATTTTCTTAGCGACTTTTTTTGAAAAAAATGGCAGTTTTTGATGGAGTCAGGAAGATTAATGAGTAATTTAGGGGTGGGTTATTTGAGCTATAACTTTTTTTTGTCTCTGATGAAATTATTTAGTTTCGGGGGCTTTTTATAATTCGGTCTGTAGTACACTCCGATTTTCATGTTTTTCGGTTTGTGTTGTCTGCGAGGACCTTTAGTTTTGGGGGCTTTTTTATAATTTGGTGTGCAGTGCACTGTTTCCGATTTTCATGCTTTTTGGTATGTGTTGTCTCCAATGAGATTATTTAGTTTTGGGGGCTTTTTTATAATGCCGGTAGTCGATGCATTGTCGATGATGTTCTTGGTTTATTTTGGTGTTTATTTTTCGTCGCCAAGAAAATGTGACTGCAGATAACCGAAAAGCCCCCAAAACAATCTCATTGGAGACGGCACATACCAAGAAGCATGAAAATCGGAAACAGTGCACTGCCGACCAAATTATAAAAAAAAAGCCCCCAAATCTAAATGTCCTCGCAGACAACACAAACCGAAAAACATGAAAATCGGAAAGTACCGACTTAATTATGACAATCGACATCAAGAGGACGGCGAGAAAGAAGCCGACCGAATTATAAAAAAGCCCCCGAAACTAAATAATCTCAGAGACAACAACAAAAAAAAAACATCTTAACCCACCCCTAAATTACTCATTAACCTTCCTGACTCCATCAAAAACTGCCATTTCCCCCCCCCCCCCCCAAAAAAAAAAGTCGCCAAGAAAATGTGACCGGAGATAACCGATAAGTACCGAATTTTTATCTCTGTAAACAAAAATGTTCGATGTTTTCAAAGAAAACGAGATAAAAATGAAAGATATTTTGTTATGAGAGGGAGAAAGCGATTTAGCAAATGCATCTTTTTTTCTTTTTAATTCTATAATTCACTCAAGAATTTAAAAATAGAGTCATTTTTTTACATGGTTAAAAATGTGAATTATGGGGAGTTGCAGATGTTTTTAAGCTACGGTCGCGTGAATAGAACAATGTTAGGTAAGAGAAGAAAGATTCATGCTGGGGTGTAAGCTTTCAAACTTTTCATTCATCTGCTTTTATTGGAATCCAAAAATTTTAAATATTTTCATCCTTAAAAGAGGCCGTCCTTGAGGGTTTGACCCCAGACATGGTCAGGTTAGGCATTATGGTAATATGGCTCTGCAAAAATGTACACGAAACGAGATCTGAACAGTAATTCGGTTTGTGTGGGAACCGAAGAACCAAATAGTGGAAATCCATCGGTAGCTCATGTCTGTATACGGGTTGGATTTTACCTCTGAGCGTTGGGTTTTACCTCTGAGCGGCACTTTTTTGCACATATTGGGTTAAATGGCCAGGTCACAAAGGCTCAGAGCAGGGGGAGGGGACCCATCCTGTCAGTATCATCCAGCGTGTTCTTTAACATACACAGGGTATGACTTTCCCGCACAAGTGTTCAGGACTCGACTTCCAATCCAACGGATAGCGACCTTTCCAAGCTAAATCGCTGTCCCTTACTGACTGAGGGTAGGGAGGGGAGTTTTGCAGAGATAAATCTCAACACTGTCCCAGCTGGGACGAACCTGGGAACAGCAGATTACAAGCCTGGGACGCTACCGATTGAGCCACCCATGCCCCTGTATGGCTCATGTCACATCAGTGCAACGTGATTTCGAAAAAATCGCGTGATTAGAGTGGTTGAGAATAAGTGCACCTGGTGATAAGCAACTGTTCACCATCCACCGTATCCAGACCTAGCATCGTCAGATTTCCACCTGTTTTGAAAGCTGAAAAAAGCATCTTTGAGGACGACGTTTTCCATCAGATGACTGCATTAAAGAGGAAATTACAAAAGTGGCTTCAAGAGCTAGTGGCTCAGCAAAGAGTTCGATAAGCCGATCGACTATTAAAAGTGTGTTAACAAACCTGGTGAAACATGGGAAAATAATACACATATCGGAACCTTTCAAGAATATTATTTTGTTAATTTGTATATTTTCGTTTACATTCCACAGAAATTAAATAAGGAACCTTACTTTCTGTCCCCCTCTTTTTTTTTGATTTGCGACATATATGAAAGAAGAATCATAGAAGCTATTCCTCGCTTTTACAGGCCTTCTCATACAAAGACATGTCCTACTAAGACCGAAGTCACTTGACATTGCATTAGTTAGAGCTAACATAGCACACAAAGTTTGCCTTGCTGGAACAGTAGCTAGCTCCTTAACCGTTTCACGACTAAGGGAAACATTTTTCCCATTTTAAAATTGGTGATTGTCGTATTTAATTATAACCTTATCTTCATTTTTTATACAGAATGTCAAAATAGAACGTATGCCGAACGCAATTACGTAAACGGGAACGTTTAGAAAACAAAAACAGAACTGTCAGGACGCATAATATATGTACTATGTGCAATGTTCATCTTTGCCTCACTACCAAAAGAAATTGCTTCGCAGAATATCATAATTAGCACATCATTTTGTATAGTAATTTTATTTCATAATTTTGTATTATTTTAGTTAACATTTTGTTCTAATAAACCAATAAATAAAAGACATTGCATAATAAGCCTAACTATAATTTGTGTTACCTTTATAGTCCATTGGGAAAAATATTTCCCATAAAATTCCAAAAAAACTACACATTGTTATGTATTTTTCTTATGATTTTTATTTATTTTACGTCTAAACAAACTAAAATAAACAGTTACATACTAATATTTACTCTTAGAAACCTTATGGTCCTGAAAGGGTTAACCACTAAGCCACTTAAGGCATATTATTCTTAATATCCAGTAGCATCTGCAGAAATTTCTCTGGGGAGAGGGAGGGTGGCAAGAAATGTTTTTGAAAGAGTGCTTTTTTTAAAATAATGTTAAATCATCTAATCATATTTCGAGGGGGCTGAGAATCCTCCCCTTCCCCAAAGACGTCTGTGATAAGAACAACAAAATACTGAAGAGTTTCTGGTTTCTCAACCGTGATATAGAGAATAATGATTGAGTTTACTGAAAAAAAAAGATGTATAATTTTTTAACATTTTTTCCTCTGAACGTTTTCCAGTTCATGTACCTTTAATTTCACAGTAAGACACTGTGTCATGGCACCTTCTTGATTTTAGAGATCTCATGAAGTCTTCGGGGTATGGTGGTAACAGATGTTGCCATTTCACTTGCTGCTGTGAGGTCCAATCAGATTTGACGTGTTGTTGACATCCTTTCGGTGCATTACACAAAATAGTGCTCCTTCCTTGGAGTTGTTGTCCACTACTGAATTGGATTATTTTGGTCTTGTTGGAAGATGCCAAAGTCTAACCACCACTAATCGACACACACTCAGTCATCTGGCAACATCTGCTTGATTTTTGGCTGACCCATAGCCTGCCTTAGCTCTTCTGATGAATGATGTCTGGTATACATAATCAGAAATCTTCTATCTTGAAAACTCTGCCTTTTGCAATTCGCTGCAGAACAACTTTGAAACGAAACGTCACTTTTAATGCTAGACGTATTTGCATAACCATTGCCAGCGCCATTCATTTGCATACTACACAATTCTGTGTCGCATGTTACATGCTATAAATGTCTTGTGCATTGCTTTTGAAGTTGTACGATATAGTGTTTTTTTCTCTTTAATGGAAAACAGTGTAGCAAAACTGACTGTAATTAGAAATAGCACTTATAATGAATGAATTCATATTTTATATTGAAGGATATATTTCATTCTTTCTCAGTCTTCTTTGATATGAATTGTTCGCTCCCACCAACACAGGAGCAACATAGCCATTGTTGCTCTTGCACAATGCTAATTAGTGTGGTTTTGCACTCACCAATAGAAGTCGAGTCTAACATCATTCTTTAAAAACTGGACCATTTTGTAAAAGGGACCTTGGCCCCTTTATCATCTGGTCCAATAATAGAAGTCGAGAGCCGCCACTCTACCTATGAGGGAACCAGTTCTATTGGTCAAGAGACCGTTGAATTTGAACAGGGAATTTGTTGCATTAAACTTCAAGTCCTTGCTATGAGAGAACTGGATTTGAAAACACGGAACCACTTCTCCTCCCATTTCTTTTAGTTCGTCATTTCGAATTTTCAGCTTCAGACAGTCGAATTTCAATATACTATAGACATTAATAAGACTGAAAAATGGCAACTGTAGTGCAGATAAGAAGACTACGATCTTAGCATTTGAATATTCAGATAGCATTCCTTTCTGCAGATTACAAAAGGTTTTTTTTCCTACAGTCAAATTCTGGTTTGCAGTTTACGAGAATGTGACATTTAGGAAGAAGCGGTATCTTTCTGGAATCACGTGTATTTTGAAAAGGAATAAAAGTAAACAACTTTTGCTCCTAGGTGCTTCACTGTTCTTCAGCAGATCCTGAAAGGCAATAGTCTGAGAGGAACGACCAAAGATGGGAGATTTAAAATTTGTTAAGAAAATTACCAGAATCTTGGAGAAATCTTGCAAAGGCTTTGTAGTATACACTTAGTCTTCTCACCAGTTTAATATTCATGAAGTTTTCAAGTGAGTAATTTGAATTGCCGAAGAAAATTGTAAAGTTTTTTTAACTCATGAACTTTGGACAAAATGAGACGCTCAATGTCTCCGTGTGGTCATTGGCTGCAGTTAGCGGTATCTGATCTGTCTTGCAAAAAAAAAAGAGTTTATGCCATTTCTCAGGGGATGAGTTGAAAGATATTTTGCAGGAAGTTCACAAAAGTTCGAACGAATTGGATATATCGTAATTTATATAAAATAGAGTAGGGTCTCAATGTGGGGTACGCGGTAAAATTTTTTGGGGTATGCCGTGAGAGCTCAAAAGTCGCTAGATCTAGTAACAAAGTAAAAATAACCATTGTTATATTCTAACTATACAAGGGGTACGCCAGTTACACATTTTCAGGGGGTACGTGAGGCATAAAAGGTTGAGAACCACTGAAATAGAGAGTTTTCCTGTGTATGTGTTTGTTCGACAGCTCCTCCTAGACAGTCAGAACTAGAAGTATCAAATTTCATTCGCAGCTTCATCGTATCATGACTTAGTTACTCTCAGGGTTTCAACCCCACAAAATTAGACCCACTCTCTAAAGTTGTCTGCGAAACGTCTGTCCATTGATAACTTGGCGGATTGATAACATACTACTCCATTCATGATCTTTGACGCTACATTCATAAGGCAGGCGACTTCAGTGCCCCCAAAGATTGTGGACACTTGCGGCAGGCTCAGTCCTGAACCACCGCAGCTGGGGAACCCGATCACCAAACCCTACATAGCCAGAACTAAGTAGGACCACCAGACCATATTCGGAACCAATTGGATGAATACGTGCAGAATTACAGGAAGCCATGTTTATTACTCTGAGTTGTTATATCGAAGCCCGAGTGACGCCAGGCAATTTTATTAGTATTAAATAAAGAAATGAAGGAAATTAAAGTACCGTATATTTCCGCAGATAAGACGACCTTCAGATAAGACGAGGTATAAATTTTCGTCAAAGTTTTATAGTTTTAGCAGATATCTGTCCTATAAGACGACCACAAACTATCAACGGCCTATGAATTTAGTTTAGATCGGGATCATCATCTGGATAATAATACTGTATAGTGTATACGGAATTATGTCCTTTTCGCAAACATTCGCACTGATTCGGGCATTCGGGTAATGACCTTGACTATTCACAAAAGCGTCGTATGGGCTATTCTATTTTGTGGACATACCCTACTCTGTACTAGTAAATAATTACGGTTTGTCCGTTTTTTCCTCAGTAGCTCAATAAACATAACTTTTAATATTTATTTTGTTTTACTATTGTTTTACTATTACAATGTAATGTATTATCATATAGCGTATTTAAATAATATGATAGATTTTTCGATAAGTTGTAATTTTCAAGATCAGTCGCAGTCGATGATTGCACGCATAAAGGAAAAGCCTCCTTTAGCATTGTTACGTTTTTGCCTATAGAAGCACGTGCCGTTTTATAATGGTTTCAATTTATATAAATTTCAATCTAATTTTTTTTTGCATCTGTCCTATAAGACGACCCGGATTTTGGGGGCCTTTTTTATGATTCAACTATCGTCTTATCTGCGGAAATATACGGTATGTGTATCAGGACACTGGCACAGTCAGGAGTGATGCAAGCCACTTGAACATTTTACAAAGCTTAAGAGTGATCCTGGTGAGTAGCGGGATTGCCTATTCATCAAATGGATTTGGCTTCGAGCTGCAGATTAGACACGACTTTTTCTTGTGTTGTCTTTCTTCTGAGATCTCGCTTATCTATGGCGTATAATACTAATATATTGGTGTCTGGCCTCTATAGCAAGCAGCTGCTTGAGGGATCCTAGTGCAGAATAAATTATTAATATGAAGTTGGGGAGGGATCAAATATTGAGATATAATTTCTTAAAAACGGCATAAAATCCCCAAAAGCAGAATGCCGTTCTGCATCGAATCATCATAAGCTCTACATATTTATTTACATTACACTGCTCGACATAGAAAATGCCACAACAGGAAGTATTTGTTGGAGCGCCATGCAAATAGGTGGGTATATGTCGACAGTTGGGTTATGTAAATGAGTGCAGCTGCGAACCAATCACGCGATAGGTGAGTGAAACAACAGGGTAGAACAACTTGATGTAGTAAGTTTGGTTGTCCTCACCTTGGCATGTGGACCACTACATTGGAGTGATATCAGTGGCGAAAGCACGTGTAAGGAGTTAGAATGCCTGGGCGATGCCATCGGGAATCCTACCATACCACGAACGCCTTTAAAAGAGGCTTCATCATAGGGCTATGTCGACTGGTTGGTCTCTGTGTCGCATCGTTATGCAACAACTGCCGGTCGAATTCGGCAACAGTGGTTGAAGGAAGGTAATGTGTGTCACTGTAGTGGAACTGGTGCACATAGGCAGACGTCTGAATGCCTTGATTGCCACATTCGACGGCAAGTCGTAGCAGCCACACGATCGATGTCCATAGTTGCATGTACACTATGACATTTGACGCGGTGTACTGGCAGCTATGGACATCCCTGTGTTGACGCAGACTGTAAATCGCAGATTGGCTGAGGCAGGTTTGCACTCTTGTCAGCCATTGCGACGACTGCAACTCATTGCAGCACATCATTATACAAGATTGCAGTGATGTCATACAAGACATGCGTGGCAAAGTGGAATGGAACCATGCCATATTCAGTGACAAGAGTCTCTTCTGTCTCAGTGCTGCCGGATCGCTAATTGAGAATCTAGAGATGATATGGTCACCTGGCTGATCTTGCTGCCATTCGGGAGCATAATATGGCTCCTCAGCCTGATATCATGGTTTGGGGCACTATCAGTTTCAATAGTCGTTCACCACTCATACACATAGTGGGTACACATATGTCATGGTGTACAATGACACCATGACGATATGTTGATGAGGTGCTTCAGCTCCTTTTGTTGTCGTAGCTCCGTGGTATCCCTGATGCCTAGTTTCAACATGATAACTCCCTCCTGCACAATGCCAATATCAGGAGACAGTGCCTACGAAGTGTTCAGGTGCTGCCTTGGCCAGCATGATCCTCAGACTACTCCCCAATAGAGAACGTGTGGGAAGTTATTGGCAGACAACTTCATGTCTCTGCATGACTCTCATGTAATATCGATGAATTATGGACAGAGATGAACGACACATGGTGCCTCGTCGTGTTGCCGAATGTAGAGCCCAGCATGGCGGTCATACGACCTACTGACTCGGGCCACATTATACTCAGGGTGAGTATATAGGGTGGCACCAAAAGGCTATATTTTACCAAGGTCATTCGAGTGTCGCTGAGAAGACGTGCTCCATGACGTCACAGCTGTGCGAGCTCAGCTAAAGTATTTACATATTCGTCCGTTCTTTCTTTGTTCTTCGCTTGGTGAATTTCTCTCTCTCTCTGTGAAGTCTTTCAGGTAATTTATTTTTATCATGCAGAACTATGCAGTAGCAAACTACGAGTAATCCGAAGAATAAGAGAAGTAACATTTCATATTCATTCTAATTAGAAGCAAAAATTGTTATGAAATGTGTGTTGCGTGTCGGCTTGAAGATAAATTCGATGTGCACATGCTGATATGTGGTAAACATTTTTGCAGATGCCTGTTAAGATCAATCGCCTGTTAGACTTATGAAGCGAACTCGTAGGTCTATCTTTTAAACGTAAACTAAATGATAATGCCATTATAGTTTTTTTTTTAAAAACTGTCACATATAAAATTCAATCTTGTTACCAGGACCATTTCTACTCCGATCAAACGATTGTTAGCTCGGGGACACATGAAATGATTGTTGGAATAAGAAACCGATCACTCTGAAAACTACGACAGTGTACAGAATAAAATAAATGTAGAGAATGAGGTTTTTCTGAAGTAATTGATAATTTAAATACTTTGGCTTATCCTGTACTGATTCATGGCAATAAAAACATATCAGTGCGTCATAGTCTAGGCCAATTGTTCTCAAACTTTTATGCTTCACGTACTCCCTGGAAATGTGTATGCAACTGGCATACCCCTTATATAGATAGATATAACTATAGTTATAGCTATAGTTATAGTATAACAATGGTTATTTTTACTTTGTTACTGATCTAGCGAATTTTGGACTCTCACGGTGTACCCCAAAACATTTTACCGCGTACCCCACGTTCACCTAGTCCAGGCATTAGAAAATTAGAGCAGCAGTTTAAAATTGCTATTGAAAACGAAATAAACCAGAAGGAAAAATCTGTGCGTTGCAAACAAGATTAAGATCAAAGCAAAAGCAGTGGAATAAATATAAATAAAAATTGATACAGCAGAATAAGAAATTCAGAATTAACGGAAACAAGAAAAAAGCAGACTTTTTGTTGGATAACTCCAGGAAATATTTTCTTAGTAAATTGAAAATTACATTTAAGCCAGGTCACATTAAATATTTTTTGAAACAAAATTTAAGCCACTTCTCACGGTGGCGAAAAATTAGATTTTTATTATTTTCATTATGATTATTAACGTAATTGGTAAAAAGATAAGTTGAAATGAAGATCTGGTGTTTTAATTCGATCCAAATTAATTTTAAGCGCAAGATTAGAATAATTTCTCAGAATCATCTAATAAAAATTCTGTAGTAATTCGATATGAATTACAAATGATGTAATTATGATATCCGTAATATATTCAAAGGGCCATTAGGTACAGTCCCACATTATGTTGATAGTTGCTCAGATATAGGACTTATCAAGTCCTTAAATAATATTTTTTATAAAAATATATAACTGAAAATAATTTTAGGAACATAATCAGATTTATTTAAATCTTGATTTCCGTTCAATCGATCGAATTTGATGTGCGTTCAGTATTTCAAGAGTTATGGAAGCTGAAACGTTTAGCAAATTAGATATTTCTGTAAAGTATATTCAGAATTTGGAAAAATTAACCTAATTTTCACTTGAACTGCTGAAAACATTCTTTGATGTAATTAGTAAAGTTCAGCATAACTTTTATTGCTTTAGTTTTAACTTGTTTTTATTAACTACTGATAGCAATTATTTAAATTGGAATTACTTCTGCTAAGTATTCCAGTTTCCTTAACTCTAAATAGAGAACAAATATTGTTAAAAATCTAGGTTGAAATAGATTTCATATTTTTAAATTATCTTCAGTCCCACTTTTTCCAAAAATGATTATTTAAGACGTTCCCGAGTTCTGTATCTCAGTTACTATTGACATAACACGGAACTGTACCTAATAAAGTGGCTGCTGAGTGTGAATATATAACAAGAAATATTTCTCTGATAGCTAGATAGACCTCAGAAGTTAAAACAAACTGAAATTGCAATTTTGCACTTTTCTGTCAACAGAAATCTATCTTACCGTACGGTTCTTATAAACTTTGTTTACCGTCGTCTCCCCTCTGTAACGTCAAAATGTCTAATCAATGACCATCAAGAAACACTTCCTCGCGGAGTGGCACCACCCTTCCTTCATTCACCATGATCATACTGTCTCCTCGCCATTCGCATTCATTTAAACCCTCAGAAATTAAATCACTTCTTTCCCACCTACTTGTCTACATGTGTGGTAAGTTTCGTCTCATTTCGTGCATTCCTTCATGGTTTGACATTTTCTATGTCGATGAGTATATTTTTAGCTTTTGCGAGATGAGTTGCCCTGTTTGACACCCCTTCTAAGTTGTACCAAAGATATAAAGAGCGAAATAAACAACCTTCGTTAATGATTCGCTATCTATTTATATATATTATACATCAACAAGCATTTTATGTGTTCAAGATTTCCACGAAGTCTTAATGATAACTTCGTTCTTATTTCTCTCTGGTGATTCTTCACTGGACTTTCTGATATTTCAAAGTATGTTTGGATGAGTTTGCAGCAACATTTCTAAAACATGCCATCAGTTCCAGCTTTGTGAGCATATATATACAAACAAACTGTTGTTGTACAGATTGTCTTTCAGAGTATTAAAAATTCATTTGTTTTCTTCAGGTTCACTTGATGGCTTCTGTCTTTAGCCAGGGCCTGAACACGGGCAAAATAGCTGGGTATGCTGGTGGGCGACCTCGACGCTTTAGAGTTCCATCTTTATTGCGAATTGGGTAAGTGGCAATCATGATGGGAAGCTGAAGCTTGATCGGTCGATCTGGACCTTTGGGTTCGATGATGAACTGTAAAGTATAAAAAGAAATAATATCACTGTTTAAGTATTTTTTTCACGTCTTTACAGATATTTACTCCATTGTGGCAAATTTTATTTGGGAGCAAAAGCATTTTTACTTGTTTTCTACAAGGACAAACGCTTTGCTACCATTTAGTTGTTATTAACAGAGAATTTACTTTCTGTATATGAAAATGTTCGTTTTATTAGGGTCCCGAAAGGGAGGGGGGTCGGGACCATTGCTTGCAGGGTGACCACTTGAGTTTTTAATAGATAATAATAATTAGAGCAGGGCCAACTTCATTCTTTTGTTCTCTGTTCTTTTTGCAAGTTCATTCTATTTGTCGCATCATTCTATATGCATTGAATTTGCAAGCAAATTTTGTCTTTTTTCAGGCCAGAGGTAAAAAGACAAACAAACGAGAAATTACCTTTGGATTGTATGCTGGATAATTTTCATTCGTCTGTTTTCGATATTTTGTTTGAGAAAACACGAATCTTGTTTTTGCATTTTTTCTTACATTAATTTCATAAATTATTCTCAATTATTCAATAATTGAAAATTGATTATTTAATAATTGAAACACCTCAAGTTTTAATTTCATATGCTAGCAATAGATGGCGCTTTGTATATGGAAGGCACCAAAGGGTGCTAAATGAAATGCAGTAGAATTTTTCATAAAATTTCGAAAACTGACAGGTGAAGTAACAAAAATTAAACGCATATTTATTTGTATTGCGTACTGTATGCTTTCATTAATGAAATGCATCGTATGTTCAAAAACGTTATTAGAAACTCTTGATATTTTAGATTTAATCGAAGAATGCGTCATGTTCTGTAACTTGTACTTTTTTAACTCACACGGTTTTACCAATGATTATAGGAGGGAAAACACATTACAGTTTAAAAAAATTCTTTTGGCGCAAAAAATTGCTAGCTCAAGCATTTTTGCGCGTTTTTATTACACGCAAGGCCGAATCTAGGAGTGGGTGTGCAAGGGACCATGTCCTCCCCCCCATTTTTGAGAATGCTGGTAAGAGTAATAGAGGTAAAAAAACTACTAAACTTATGAATTTTTCCTGCCTTTTTCAAGAATTTTTCAAAAATCTCTGAAAGGAAGAGGGAAATGTTATAAATAAAAAAAATAAAAGTAAATAAATACCCCTTCAAGCAGCTGCTTGCCACACAGGTCTGACAGGAGCCTGTCAGTTTATATGCAAGAGTAGAAGGTCTGTGAGGATGGCAGGACCTCAGCAGAAAAAACGACACGAACATCCATGCCTTAACTCCGGGGCTCGAACCCAGGTCCCTTAGATCAGCAGCCAAGTGCGCTAACCACTCGCCACGGGACGGCTAATGTTATACTATTATGGAAATCCAGCCTCTTCTCCCCCTTTTATTCCCCCCCCCCCTGCTTGATTGAGTTTATGCCCCCTCCACTAATTTTTTTTTTTTAGATTCGGGCCTGATTACAAGAAACAATAAAGTAATATTAATTAAAAACTTACATCTAAGTTGTCCCGAAATCATCTTCAGTCGACATCAATAATTTTTTTAAATATCAAGTGCACGAATACCTGGAGAAATATATGCCATTCTGTTGCATTTAAAAATAAGTGTTTAAATTTTGACAGCACTTTTAAGCAAAGAGAATGTTTTGAGACGATTAGTATTTTGTTTACAATAATTTGAATTGTTCATAAACCTGGTACCACATTTCATTTACATGACTTAACTTCATTTTATAAAGAAAGCAAAATTGTTTTCTTATTGTACTTGGTAACTGCATGCATTAATAATAAAAACGTTATTTTTCATAATTTATTAATATTGATTTCATATCTATTTAATAATTTCCTTGTGGGATTTTATTGTTCAAATATATTAAAGTGGTCAAAAAGGAAGACCAGTGTAGGTTGTTTGCTCCGGACCCGTGCTAGCTCTCAGCTTTTCTAAGTCTGCAGAATATAGGTTCACGCAGAGCGGTAAAACTACATAGTAGCACCGGCCCTGCATTCAGAATCACATCTGGAGCATAAAATGGGTTGAAGATACCCCCTCGTGGTACAGTCGCTCATTAAAAAAATCCGAACACTATGGTCGATTACAGAATTTAGAAAAAATATCTGGCAACGATTTTTTTAGAAATTAGTGATCTGGTAACCTTCGTGTCACGTGATTACAGAATTCAGGAAAAATATCTGGAGCGTGTACAGGAACTGTACACGCTCCAGTTACCGTTCACAGCAAACTGGAGCGTGTGCAGTTACTGCACACGCTCCAGTTTGCTGTGAACGGTAACTGCACACGCTCAATATTTCCGTGAGTAAGCCCACACGATCTAGTATCAAAATAATATGACCACCTACAGTCGCTCAAAAAAGTATCCAAACACTATGGTTGATTAGAGAATTCAGAAGAAATATCTGGCAACGATTTTTTTAGAAATTAGTGATCTGGCAACCTTCGTGTCACGTGATTAGAGAATTCAGGAAAAATATCTGGAGCGTGTACAGCAACTGTACACGCTCCAGTTACCGTTCACAGCAAACTGGAGCGTGTGCAGTTACTGCACACGCTCCAGTTTGCTGTGAACGGTAACTGCACACGCTCAATATTTCCGTGAGTGAGCCCACACGATCTAGTATCAAAATAATATGACCACCTACAGTCGCTCAAAAAAGTATCCAAACACTATGGTTGATTAGAGAATTCAGAAGAAATATCTGGCAACGATTTTTTTAGAAATTAGTGATCTGGCAACCTTCGTGTCACGTGATTAGAGAATTCAGGGAAAATATCTGGAGCGTGTACAGCAACTGTACACGCTCCAGTTACCGTTCACAGCAAACTGGAGCGTGTGCAGTTACTGCACACGCTCCAGTTTGCTGTGAACGGTAACTGCACACGCTCAATATTTCCGTGAGTGAGCCCACACGATCTAGTATCAAAATAATATGACCATCTACAGTCGCTCAAAAAAGTATCCAAACACTATGGTTGATTAGAGAATTCAGAAGAAATATCTGACGACGATTTTTTTAGAAATTAGTGATCTGGCAACCTTCGTGTCACGTGACACGAAGGTTGCCAGATCACTAATTTAAAAAAAATCGTTGCCAGATATTTTTTCTGAATTCTGTAATCAACCATAGTGTTCGGATATTTTTTTGAGCGACTGTACCAGCTGAATTTATGATCTTTTGCAACCTACGTAAAGCTGAAGATGCGAGAGAAAAAAGAGGAACTCACGTAGACATCGTACTGAATACGGATGAGATGACATCCTCGGAGATTGGTCGGAGGCAGAGGAGGAATGTGAAGCATCTCGTTCTGCCATTGGTCTCCTGAGCCGCACAAGATGCGACCTTTCTGTAGAGATGCCAACTCTCTGGTTTCTGTTTGGACGAGTTTGTTTTTGGCTGTGTATTGGATCGTCTGGAAAATACGAAAGCAAATATCATTTACAAATATTTTTTATTAATCTAATATACTACGAATTAGTACTTCTCAATCTCTACTTGCAATGGTTGCATCACAGAGAAAACATCACAGAGAAAGAAGGAAACGGAAGGAATCATTCATTTTCAAAGACAGGTTGTTTTACCTCTGAGCGGCACTTTTTTGCACACCATGGGCTAAATGGCCAGGTCACATGGACCCCGAAGGCTTAGAGAAGGTTCGGGGAGGGGACCCACTGGAACAGCTGTTGGGAGACAGATGGTAGCTTCCCGTCAAGGCCATCCAGCGTGTTCTTTAACGTGCACAGGGTATGGCTCTCTCCCGCACACGGGGCCACGGCTTAACGTTGCATCCGACGGACGGCTTCCTTTCCAAGCCCATCGGTGTCCCCTACTGACCGTGGGCAGGGCGGGGAATTTTTCGGAGATAAATCTCAACGCTGACCCAGCTGGGACTCGAACCTGGGAACTACAGATTACGAGCCTGGCGCGCTACCGACTGAGCCACCCCCACCCCTTTTCAAAGACAGAAGTAATTGATTGTAAATACAGTATTTGTCTGCAGGGCTGGCAGAGGTTTTAGGTAACGGGGCCTCAAACAATTATATTTATATCTATACATTATACTTATTTATGTGCATGGAGGCAGAGTACACAAGCAGATTTTGCAAAAAAATAATTTTTGTGTGTATTCAACGACTTAGATCTCTTAAACCTTCGACTTACGCAAATTTCCCTATCAAAGTGGAGCCTCTTACCACCGCGGGGCCCTGGGCGACCGACCCCATTGCCGGGTTGCTGCGCCAGCCTTGGTTGTCTGTAAGGACTTTGCTGATAGTTCACGAGCTTCGAGATCAATCATGACATAACTGAATTTTTATTTATTTATTTTTAATTATTTTTCTTATTTGTATTTTTGCTTTATTGTAAGTGACTTATCCGTTGACAGCACAGCTGATAGAATCGAAGTATATCTCAATTGAACTTTAGAATATGGGCCTAAGTACCGTTAGCAGCAGTTTAAGAACATTGGCAAAAGATGCAATATATCTTAATAACACTATGGAATCATTAATATTTATAAACATAATTAAAAATAATAATAAAATAAAATTACTAGAAGAAACACAAAACTGGTATGATTTAACTGCTATAGATACTCATAGACATAACTTTTCAAATAAAATTACAACCTTTAAAAACTATGGATTGAGCAAAAAAGAGAACACTATTATACTAAGAATAAAAGTAAATGCTGCAATAACAAAACCATTTTTATTTCACTTGAAAAAAGTAAACTCTCCTAACTGCACAATATGTAATCAATATGAAAATATTGAACATTTAATATTTCATTGTAAAAAATATAAAACAGAAAGAGAAAAATACTTCTCCAACTTAAAGAATTATAATGTTAACATGTTCTCATTTAAAACCATTTTGGAACCTGAAAACAAAAATCTGAAAAGAAAGTTCTACAAGCTTTTAATTTCATATCTAAAAGACATTGATATGTTTGATTTCTTATAAAAAAAAAGGAAAAAAAATATACATATATATTTAACTTGTGACTGAATGAGTCTGCATAGTAATTATCTATGTAGGAATATTCATTTGTTGAGTTTCTTTCAATTCAATTCTTTACAACGATGGTGTACTCAAGAAAAATAACACAGGTTGTTTGTGAAAACATCAGGATGGGTTCCATAAAACAGAGTGGGGCGGGGTGGCACAGTCGGTAGCGCGCCAGGCTCGTAATCTGTAGCTCCCAGGTTCGAGTCCCAGCTGGGTCAGCGTTGAGATTTATCTCCGCAAATTCCCCGCCCTGCCCACGGTCAGTAGGGTGAGAAGGGATACTGATGGGCTTGGAAAAGCCGCTGTCCGTCGGACGGGACGTTAAGCCGTGGCGCCGTGTGCGAGAGAGCCATACCCTGTGCAAGTTAAAGAACACGCTGGATGGCCTTGACGGGAGGTTACCATCTGTCTCCCAACAGCTGTTCCAGTGGGTCCCCTCCCCCAACCTTCTCTGATCCTTCGGGGTTCTTGTGATCCGGCTATTTAGCCCATGGTGTCCAAAAAAAGCGCAGCTCAGAGGTAAAACAATCCAAACCAAATCCACAAAATAGAACTAATCAGGCTTCAGCAGAGAAGAAAAATTGTCTTCAAACAGATCAGATATGAACCCACGACCTCTTGATTCCAGTTAAAATAATTCTTTTATTAATGGCTAAAAGCGCTTTCTACTTTTCAGTCAATCAGCAGAAATTCTTATATTTCAGGTAAGAGACTCAGATTCCGAAGTCAAATACAATATAACAATGACCTCTGAATCGGCAATCATAGTTTCCTAATGGAGGCAAAGAATCACATCGCCCCACGTGATGAAAGGGATGACTACGATCTACAGAAACATCATTCGATTTTCATTGATCGGAAGAGAGAGACGGTTGTATCACAGAAATTGAAATTTTGTTATAATCAACCACTTTTGACTAGGGTTATATGTGTTAGTTTACCTTCTTCCACCTTGAACTGGTTGTTCAAGAAACCGATCAGACTTTTCTCTTTATGCTGAATGCTTTTATATTTTCCCAATACATATATATATACACCGAAGAGCCAAAACGTTATGACCAACGCGTCTTTATGCAAATCAAAGCAACTGCAGGTAAACGACGGCGCATGTGAAGGTCATGAAACGGTATAAATAACACCTGATACTGAACTCTGTTAATCAGTGTTATTCTTGTTCTTCAGATGGGAAAGGCAGCTGACTTAAGTGAGTTTGACAAAGGCCAAATTGTAATGGCCAGATGATTGTGTCGGAGCATTTCGGAGATAGCAAGGTTTGTGGGGTGCTCGCAGTCAGCCGTGGTTAATACATTCGAAAAATGGTCGGAGGAGGGAAAAACCACGAACCGCCAGCAAAGGTATGGCTGACCACGGCTCATCGATGCTAGAGGTGAGAAGGGATACTGTAGCGCACTCGCTCATAATTTGAATGATGGTGACAGGAGTAATGTGTCATAACACCCAGTACATCGAACCTTGCTAGAGACTATGACGTCTACCACCTACCTAAACATCGTTGCAGACCAGGTACATCCTTTCATGGCAACGGTATTCACCTCCGGTAGTGCCTTCTTTCAGCATGATAATGCGCCATGCCACACTGCCTGGATTGTTCGAGAATGGTTCGCGAAACATGAGGAAGACTTCCAGGTATTGCCCTGGCCTCCAAATTCCCCAGACATCAATCCAATTGAGCATCTGTGGTTTAAGTTGAAACAGCATATCCGATCTGCGGTGGCTCAACCACGTAACTTACAAGAGTTAAATGATCTGCTGGTAACGTAAGCAGTGACCTTACAACTTGGCAAACCCCACGCACTGTGCTTCTCCCCCTATGACGTCACCGGCCATCCCTTCTGGCCATGCCCCTTATTAATATTCAAAATGAATAATTCATAATTAATAATTAATAAAAAATAAATTGAAATTATTTAATCCCCCTTTATTAAAAACCCTTTATTAAAAATTCCTCCCCCTTTTATTAAAAAACCGTGGCGCCATTTAGTGTATATGATGAGTACTATATTTAGAAAAGCCCTCAATTCAAGTCGTAATTTTTCCAATTTTTGACTCCCCCTCATTAAAAAAAAAACCCTTATCAAAATTCCGCCCCTTTATTAAATACCCTACCTGTATTTTTAAGCCCCCCTGGTTGACTCACCTGTATTTTTAAGCCCCCCCCTGGTTGACCCACCTGTATTTTTTAAGTCCCCCTGAATTTCCTGACACCTGAAAAAGATTGTTGGTGGAGCCATCTAGTGTATATGATGAGTAGTATTTTTAGAAAAAGCCCTCAATATTAGTCGTAAATTTTCCAATTTTTGACGCAAAGTATTGTCTAACAGATCAATTCTGGGAACCCTCAGAATCGAGAAGCATTTATACATACTAATGGAATTTACTGGAGTAAATCTACTTTCTATAGGTAGTGTTATTTCAGATTTCCAAACAAGTGAAACGCGAATACATAACATTATCAAAAAACGTGTCCTTGTCGGAAAAACAACCACTTTCACACAAACATAGCACCACTTGTTCTGAGAATTCCACACTAGTATAGAAATATATATTGTCATGCAGGAAAAATAACTAATCCGATTCTTAGACATGAAAATGCGTGTGTTAGATTTCCGCGTGTAGTGAAAAAACACGAATACATATCATTGTCGTAAAAACGTGTATTTGTAGCTAAAAATAACCACCTTCGCCCTTATACACGCAGTTTACTTACGCGCTTATTGAAACGTGTAGGGAACTGTAGAAATACACACAGAACCCTGAAAAGAGCATGAGAGCGGATACGAAAATATAGACATCCTTAGTGCAAATCTCTATTGATTGCATATAAGAATCTTAGTGAGTTCGAAATCAGTGTATCTTTAAAAATGGCTTTATGCAACTATTTGTCATTGCGGTTACAGAATCCTTTCATACGACATAGATGCTCAGAAGAAAAACAACACTCATGTCTTACCATGGATCTCTAGGTTTCTTAGTCTTACCTACTGTCTATGAGATAGATCTTTTAATCTGCTGGTTATCATAACTTATAACTGTATCATGGGTAAAGTACTGTCCGTTTCAGGCTATTGTGAGATTTTCAACGTAAAGAACTAGCAGATATATGGAAAAAATAATAATCTGACTCAGATGATGCTTGTGATTTACCTACTTTGGTCGTTAAAGTATGGTTTATTAGAAAGTAAATATATACATAGGGATGATGAATCGGTGATTGTGTTCTTTCGAGCAAGTTACTTTAATTATCTTGCGAGATGTGTGAGGAAATGCAAAGAATAGATATTGAGAGTTTACGATTCTATGGAGAAACATGCATCTGAAGATTAAACTATATAATGAGTTTATCTCTAAGATTGTGTGACAGTGAAGTGAAGCAAATCAAAGTTTTCTGAAACACATCAGCTGAGAGGAGCACGTTTGTGTACAAGTCGTGATATTGGCCTAGGTTTTTTATGTCGAATGAATTCCATACTATCATTGCACAGATATAGTCTTCTGCCCCTAGCACTTCTCCGAGGACTCTCTCATAATGCGTGTAATCTCAATTTTAAGCTCCCAAATAAGATTCCAGTTATATTTCATAACCTAAAGGACAGCCATCTGCAAGGAATCGGTATGATCAAAAATAAGATTAATTGCATTCACAATAATACGGAAAAATACACAGCTTTCTCCCTTGGAACTTTGAATTTCATAGATTCTTATCAATTTTAAAGTGTATCTCTTGAGAAGCTAATCTATCGAAAGAAGAATTCCTTATTCTGAATTGCTGCATTACGTCAGGAAACGGATAATTATTTCGCTTTGTCAACAGAGTTGAGGAAGATAAAGCACGGAGTGGTTCTCACAAGTAAAGGATTTAGATATGCTTCAGCTTATCTGTTCCATAGGGCAGCGCATGAGTTGACCCGTGACCTTTCAGTTATCACCAGTTCCCTGTTGCTGCGTGCTCGTCTCCCGGCATTTCTTCAAATTTAAATGGCAAGAATAGTGGAAGCTTTCAGAAATTTTTAACAGAGGCGATGTTGAGAAGTAGGAGTGTGTATGGAATTTTCCTATTTTTAGAAAGGTATTGCTGGACTTGGGATGTTTCACGCTCTCAGTTTGTAAAGGTATTGTTTTTTGATCTGCATAGTAGGTTAGTGTATTTGTTAAAACTAATGTTCCCTTCTCCATTAACTCAAGTTGGAACTAAAGTTTTTTATATGCAAGCAGAAGCAGAAACGTATGAATTCTACTTTTAGTATGGCTTACTTTCTATAGCATTCTGCTGCGTTTCTTTACAGAATTTACCCGATGAAAACAACTGAACTTTTAAAGCATGTAACTAACGTCGCAACGCGAAATAAAATTTCATCAGCGTGATGAGTCACACGTACGCCGGTAAATGGTGGAAGAGACGATTTTTAAAACAGTAAGAATGTTTAGAATTGTAGATTTTTAAAAAATGATTACTCCCATAGCTGATTTTTCTTCGGAGGAAAAAATTGTTTTCTTACTGAGTAGCGTTACTTCCTAGGAAAGAGTTTGCATTGTGTACTGAAGATACAGCGGTAATAAGTATTAGGAATAAAACCATGTCGCATAACGGATATACTTACGGAGAGTAATTAATTAAGACGGTAGATTTAACATAAAACCACTTTCCAAAACTAGTCCTGATGCGGAAGATGCTGAAACAGAAATATCTGATGGCAACATCGTTCAACCTGATGGAGACTAAATAAGAGAAGCTCAACTCTTGGAGGTTTAGGGGTGCGTAATTTCAAAAATGGGTTGTCTTCTTCCGACTGGGTACATTGAAACAAATAGCTGAACTGTAATAAAAGGTAAGTTTCAATAAGAGGATGGAAAACATTGTTTCCATATCCTGTGATGGCGTGAAATGAAAAGAGATTGAAATGAGGTAGACAATATGGGTTTAGTCAGAGGGGTTGTCATCCGTCTCTGGACTTAAAAAAAATTTCGAATCTGAAAACTACAATCAAGAGTGCCAGTGGGTTTTCATGTTGTAAGACATCGCACCTGATACCGAAGCAAAGGGGTATCGACAGTGCAGGGGCTGACGTGATTCAAGATTCATTTGTCAATAAAACGTGGTCCATAGCAAGGTACCGAACGCTTGTTGCGTGTTCTAAAACGGGTCTTTTATGTCGTCCACACATGTCACCAGACCATATTACCCCCTCAATATATTTCCTAATTACGAATAATTTGTTTTGAAATCAGATGTTTTCGCCGTTTTCTTTTATTAATTTTTTTATTTTTACCCAATAACATTTTTTCATTTTCTGCAGGACAGTCTTTTAAACAGTTACTGTGGGAAAGTCCTTAAAAGGGGGGCGGAACTGTTGATAAGGGGTTTTTTTAATGAAGGGGGTGTAAAAATTGGGACTTTGTAATTATTTTTGAGGATTGCATCAGCCATTGAGCGAGGGGTTGCCACCAAAAGTTTAGTTTTGTAATTATTTTGAGGATTGCATCAGCCATTCTGATCATTGCCATCCAAAGTTCAGTTGGACTTGGAAAATTTCAGATGAGGATAGAAACCAAGGGACAGGAGTTTGTGATCAGTGAGGGGGAGTTTAATAAAGGGGGAGGGAACTTTTTGATAAGGGTTTTTAATGAGGGGGGTGCGTATTAATGAAGGGGGTGGAACTTTTGATAAGGAGGTTTTTTAATGAGGGAGAGTCAAAAATTGGAAAAATTTACGACTATTATTGAGGGCTTTTTCTAAAAATAGTACTCATCATATACACTAGATGGCTCCACCAACAATCTTTTTCAGGTGTCAGGAAATTCAGGGGGACTTAAAAAATACAGGTGGGTCAACCAGGGGGGCTTAAAAATACAGGTGAGTCAACCAGGGGGGGGTCTTAAAAATACAGGTAGGGTATTTAATAAAGGGCGGAATTTTGATAAGGGTTTTTTTTAATGAGGGGGAGTCAAAAATTGGAAAAATTAGGACTTGAATTGAGGGCTTTTCTAAATATAGTACTCATCATATACACTAGATGGCGCCACGGGTTTTTAATAAAAGGGGGAATTTTTAATAAAGAGGTTTTTTAATAAAGGGAAGATGAATTAATTTTTAAATAATTTTTAATTAATTATTGGTTATGAATTATTAATTATGAATAATAATAAGTGGGCGTGGTCGGAAGTGGCGTGCCAGTGAACAGTTTAGGGGAAAGCACAGTGAGTGAGGGTACCAAGTTGTAAGGTCACTACTAATGTAAAAGAACTCTTGTAGTGTCCGTGATTCACCAGATAAGAACTGTTTTGGTGTCACGTGGAGGACCAACATCATATTAGGCAGGTGGTCATAATGTTTTGGCTCTTCGATGTATTCTTCGAGACGGAGTAGAAGACAAACCCGGATCTAGAAAAAGACTTAAATGTTTTTAAAATGACTGAATAAAACTGGAACTGACCAGTACTCTATCTTGATATATTTTGTTTTTATCAGAAATTATTCTCCCTGAATAGGGCAACATACGTTTTTACCGTTCCGTTTTGGTTGCTTAAAATTTAATGTCTGCATTCCGGTTATTAAAACTCTCTCTGGGGGATGACCGTATTCCCTTTCACCCTACCTAGATCACTGTTTGTGTTTTCACAAAATAGGAACAACATTAATAGCAACAAATATCAGTTTATAAGCAGGAAGAACAAAGTAAATATTACTCTATTTAAATTTGATAAATATTTAGTTTATTTCATTCCTATGATTTCCATCGTATTTGAATTTGTTTTTGTCCTTTATTTAGTAAACAGGGCCCTTTTCTTCAGTTAGATTCTCCTTAAACATCGATTGTTAGTGTTGTGGAAACGTTCCAGATGTTCAGTAGGTATTGTGAAGAATTCTGAATTCTCCGTATAAAGAATTCTGAATTCTCTGATCTGTGATTATGTGTTAAGCTAACACTTGATCACAGATCCTCAGAATTAAGGCATTGTAGAGCAGAGATGATATCGGGCTCAGAATAATTTAAATTTCAAATATAAAAAATATTGCAATTTTGAAAAAGATTAAGCAGAAATATAAATTACTCTTCAACTATAATTTCAAATGTTTAACTAGTCTTTTGTAATTAAAAATAAGGGTCATGCGGCTTTTGATTATTTTTACGTATTCTTTATCTTTAATAAATGAATATGCGTTAATAATTATGTTACCCACAAACTATCAGTTTTTACTACAATTGCTAGTATTTTTTTGTCCCAAATAACATTAACATTTTAATTTGTCATAAATTGATTATAATTAATAATATAAGAATAAAATAAATGATTAGTGACTTGCATTTCTGTATATCTGTCTTATGATGTGTCAGATAATTTTTTCCCCAAATCGCGCTCGTGATCGAAAAATTGAGCTGGAATTCATCTCTACTGCAGAACCAAACTTCCTTAAAAATCGGTGGCGCGGGTAGCTCAGTCGGTAGCGCGCCACGTTCGTAATCTGTAGTTCCCAGGATCGAGTCCCAGCTGGGTCACCGTTGAGATTTATCTCCGCAAAATTCCCCGCCCTGCCCACGGTCAGTAGGGGACACCGATGGGCTTGGAAAGGCCGCCATCCGTCGGATGGGACGTTAAGCCGTGGCCCCGTGTGCGGGGGAGAGCCATACCCTGTGTACGTTAAAGAACACGCTGGATGGCCTTGACGGGAGGCTACCATCTGTCTCCCAACAACTGTTCCAGTGGGTTCCCTCCCCCAACCTTCTCTGAGCCTTCGGGGTCCTTGTGACCTGGCCATTTAGCCCATGTGTGCAAAAAAAGTGCCGCTCAGAGGTAAAACAACCCAACCCTTAAAAATCGATCCTAGATCTTCTTTTGATCTCTTTCATCGTTTGATATATTTCATTGTGAGAGCAACTACTTCCGAGTTGACTAAAATTTGCTTTATCTTTGATCTTTAAATTGCTACTTAGAAGTGTAAAGGGATGTAAGAGTGTAACAGATGCAAGTGTAAACAGAAGAAGAAATACATTTTAAGTATAGCAATCTTAAAAGTGTGGCACTACCTCTGTGAGAACAGCTCTTGTTCTGCGGATGGTGACTTTGCTGCTGTTGTCAATGGAAGCGTAGATGCAGATGTTTTCTCCGGGAACATATCCACCTCGATCCAGTCGGATGCGACATGTAATCTGGCCGGAAGTTAAGCAAGGCACACCCACCGTCTCTTCAATTTCGCAGTGGAATGGTTGCTAAACAGAAAAGGAAAGATCAACAGAAGAAAGCCAACTCATTCATGGAAGAAATTAAAACCGTAGAAATAGCTTTCGTTGCTTGGAGTCTGCAATAGTAGAACATGATAAGTGACGTAATGATTACTGTGTTTAAAGAAGATTTTAAAGATTCTTAACGTAATATGGAGTAAGAATATTTTCTATTGTGAAGACGAATTTCAGAAAACTTTGTGGAGAGGATGGAGCTTAAAAGAAATTTATGGGACAGACGATAAATTTCATTCTTGCTGGCATTTTTTTCAGTTTCTACAAATGAAGCTATACACATTTTAATTTAAAAAAGGAAAGTCATCTACTAAGGCGACAACTGAAAACTTCCATTATGTATATTAATAATATTGTGGGCATCTTCCCATTCCCCACTAACGTAGCCTAAAAGTATAGCACCACTGATTATTATTTAGTGTTTTTATTTGAAAATTTGCTTCATTTTTTAAGCTGGTTTACTCCAATTTTCTAGGTTTTGTTAAGAAAAACTTTCAGGTTTTTTACAAATCTTTTTTTCATAGAGAAATAACATGTATTAATATTCCTAAATACGAAAAAATGCTAACATGTTTAAGTTCTCATTTGTATGTCACAAGATTTTTGTTTAACAGGTTGTTTTATTATTTCTGTGTTTTATTTTTGCATTTTTTTTCTGTTTTGATCAGTAAGTCGACTTTCTGGAGTGACCAAATATAACGTCTTGACTGTGATACCATTTTTGGGTAACAACACTTATAAGATCGTTTAGTGATTATTTCAAGTTTTTAGTTTCACTTATTTAATATTCAGTGCTATTTTAAAAATAAACTTGCTTCATTTTGAACAACGTTATTCGAAACTGAATTTAATGACAGATTCGTGATAAAAAAAGAAGCTTATCTGTCTAAATAAAACCTCAAAATCGATAAGAAGTTTCCAAAAAAAAAAACGAAAAAAAAAAATAAAGAGTAAGCTCAATAAAACTCTTTTGCTAAAAAAAAAAAGGGAAGAAATGTTGCATCAAGATTAATGGATGTAAAAATATCTTTTGGACTCCATTTATTTATAGTCTGCGAGATTCGATGTACATAAATAGCTCCAAAGATAGTCTTACTCTGAACGGAACATTGCTACTTTTGAAAGCTTCATACCAATGAGAAGGGAAACCCATCGCATTCCGAATTTTAACGATGTGAACTGCAGTTTCGCAACGCTTCGCACGACGTCAGAGGAATAGCAAAGCAGCGGGAAAGATAGAAAAGGAAAAAAGGAAAAGGACGAAAACTCCTACTCTCTCACTCATCAGTATTCAAGTGATTCGCTAGCGGAAAGTTAGCATCTTCTATTAAAATGCTCTTTTGCATTAATGCTACTGTTTCCACGTTCCTTTCTGCTTAAACCTTAGGCTCATTAAACTCCACTGCATACACATCGCGAATTCACATTTCGATCAATGATAGCTCAAAAGTAGCTGCAAAGAGGATTTGAAATTTTGTTCAACTTTTACAATGATTCACGATAATAGTTATCACGACTGTTAGGCAGAAAACTGATGGTGGTATAGCTAGTTGGTTCTTTCTTGTACACTTATAAAATTCTATTAAATACAGGTAGACACTAAGGTATGTTATATAATATATGCTGTATCAGAGGGCCTGGGGTGGCTCAGTCGGTAGCGCGCTAGGCTCGTAATCTGTAGTTCCAAGGTTCGAGTCCCAGCTGGGTCAGCGTTGAGATTTTTCTCCGCAAAATTCCCCGCCCTGCCCACGGTCAGTAGGGGACACCGATGGGCTTGGAAAGGCCGCCATCCGTCGGATGGGACGTTAAGCCGTGACCCCGTGTACGGGAGAGCCTGTGCACGTTAAAGAACACGCTGGATGGCCTTGACGGGAGGCTACCATCTGTCCCCCAACAGCTGTTCCAGTGGGTCACCTCCCCCAACCTTCTCTGAGCCTTCGTGGTCCTTGTGACCTGACCATTTAGCCCATGGTGTGCAAAAAAGTGCCTCTCAGAGGTAAAATCAAACCAACCCAAAGCTGTATTAGAAAAACGCTGGTATAGGCCCGGATCTAGAAAAAAGTAAAGGGGGGACAGGTAAGTGACACAATCGAGCTGGAAAAAAGGTAAAGAGGGGGTAGAAAAGATTGCAGTTATATTTCCCCCTCCGTTATAGAGGTCTTTAAAGAATTTCTAATAAAACGAGGAAGGGCGATTATATTTCGATAACAATACCTCAGTATTGATATTTTGTTGAAAGAAAAGAGTCGAATCACGAGTAAATGAATGAAAAAAAAATGAATAAAAGTAACTTTGTATGCATACACATTTCTGCATGTGCATAAAATACACTAATGGACACAAAAATTGCAAAATTATCAAGCAAGCCTCGAACCTCGGTGAAACTGAGCAGAGTGGTAGAGCTTCTTAAAAGGATGATTACTCGCACAATCGTCTGGGTGCAGGTTAAGGGTGTGTTTAGGGGCCCCCAATAGGGCCTTCAGTGTGGGATGTGATCCGTCCGTTGGCGGCGATGCATGCAGGTATACGTCAGAACATCGATGCATACAGATCCCTAATATATCATGGGGCACTTTCTGACATTCGTTCTCCAATTGGAGACACAAGGTGTCTAGTGCATGTGTTGGCTGTGGATGCTGTCAGATATGTCGACCCAGCACATCTCATATGTGCTCTACAGGGGAGAAATCCAGGGGCATAGCAGGCCAAGGTATGCTGTTGACATCCCCTAGACACTGTTGGACAATGTGTGCCTTATTGGAACGTGCGTTATCGTGCTGGAAAATGGCACCAGGAGAACTCTGCAGGAAAGGCAGACAATGGGGCACCAGAATGTTGTCGAAGTATTGTTGAGCTGTTAATATTCCTGGACAAAAACTAAAGGTGTTCTGGAGTCATAACTGAAAGCACTCCATACCAGAGTGCTGGGGTGTGCAGTGACTGAGGCGGTCCAAGATGTGTGCCGATCCATTGGCCACAGCGACGCCAAACTCTGATGTAACCATCATCTGCACCTAAACAGAAACATGAACTCATCCGAGCAGATGATGCACCATTCCCCCTCCCACCACACACATTCGATGGCACATCTATGGTTACAGTCAGAGGCCATCTGTGTAGGGGTCACTTGCCTGTAATTTAGTTTCATTCAAAGGTCGTTGAATAATCCACGTGCATTGCAGGTACCACATTATGCTGGATTATTGTAGCGTTGTACAGGGGCTATAGGCTGCTTGTCGATCGATGAGGCAATCTTCTCGTGGTGTGGTATGCCTGCTGGGACTTGATCCATGAGGATGTGAAGCAGTACCAAACAACATGTTACAGTGGTCACTGTGCAACCGAGATGTCAGTTATATGATGAAAAGACCAACCTGCCTCATATATCGCCATGATACGGCCCAGTTCGAATGGTCCTAGCTGTTGATGACGCACTTGCATTCGTTGCCATGGTTATAACTTAAACACACGCACACTGTTTCACTTCCACTGATTTACCTGCTTGCTGTCTGCTACGGTGTCTTTTTTGGAGTCTCGATACCAACAGTGCTGCCTCTATTTCCGGTTCCATGTGACGTCAAGCTGTCGTCACTAGAATCATTTGCATAGAATCTTCGGTACTATGTGTGGTAATGATTTGGTGTCAATGCATTCATCTTTTATGGGAGTCGCAATTTTTGTGTTCATGAATGTATAATCACTAAGAGCTTGTTGATCAAACGATCCAGACTCATAGAAAAACTTCTTGATATAAAATACTATGTCGAAATTAAGGAAATAATATGAGAGTTGAAAAAGCAAACTATAGTACACTCTAACGGCATATTTCCAAAGAGCTCATTGCAAATCATCCCTCGTGTAACAACATATTCTCGGCGTCATCCGGCATCTCCAAGCGCAGTAAACACTGGAAACTTTATCGTTTTTCGTGTTATGTAAATATATCTAAAGTAAATAGTGTAATTTTAGATACAGACAACTTTAGTTGTGTTCAAGCTGCTTTAAGTGCTGTACAATTTGGTTAAGCAAACAGCATTACTGGCCCAGTGTTCTCAACATACAGTAATGTAATTATTTTCAGATACTTCGTTTGGTGAGTACTTATATAACTACATGCATGTCTTTATTAAAAAAAAAAAATAAATACCCCCTCAAGCAGCTGCTTGCCACAGAGGTCTGACAGGAGCCTGTCAGTTTATATGCCATAGTAGAAGATCTGAGAGGCTGGTAGGACCTCAGCAGAAAAACGACACAAACAGCCATGCCTTACCCGGGGCTCGAACCCAGGTCCCTTAGATCAGTAGCCAAGCGCGCTAACCATTCGGCCATGGGACGGCGGCAGGTCTTTATTATTTACCGTTATTTATTACACTTCTTAATACTGATTTTATTATTTTTATGATATTGTACATGAAAATTGCTCGCTCGAAGGCAGCTCTCTCTATCCTACGGCACATCTCAATCATGGCCGTTGAAAGAAATGTTTCTAACCAGGGAGCAAGAGTAAATCAATGTTTCAAATTGGAAATATTTAGGTCGATCAGTTTAGTTAATGAGGTAATTCCGAATATACAATCATGCATATATCATACCATAATATATCATACCATAATAAGATAAGGAAAAGTAAAATATGTAAAAATAAATTTTCATAATAATAAATATAGAAAAAATTAATATGTTTCTGAACACAAAAGAAACGAAAAAAAAATTTTGTTGTTAAAGAAAAGCATATTATTTTATATTATTGAACACAAATTAATCATTCGATAAGTTTTTCCGATTATAGCTCAAATAAAAACAGCCCAATATAGTAAATTTTCATCATTCAGTACTTATGGCTTGGGGGGGGGGGGGGGGGGGGCTCAGTCGGTAGCGCGCCAGGCTCGTAATCTGTAGTTCCCAGGTTCGAGTCCCAGCTGGGCCAGCGTTGAGATTTATCTCCGCAAAATTCTCCGCTCTGCCCACGGTCAGTAGGGGACACCGATGGACTTGGAAAGGCCGCCGTCCGTCGGATGGGGCGTTAAGCCGTGGACCCGTGTGCGGAAGAGCCATACCCTGTCCACGTTAAAGAACACGCTGGATGGCCTTGAAGGGAGGCTACCATCTGTCTCCCAACAGCTGTTCCAGTGGGTCCCCTCCCCCAACCTTCTCTGAGCCTTCGGGGTCCACGTGACCTGGCCATTTAGCCCATGGTGTGCAAAAAAGTGCCGCTCAGAGGTAAAACAACCCAACCCAACTTATGGCTTGGGATCAAGGGAGATTAGTACTCACAGCGATGCTGGACAGTTATGAAAAATCAACAACACAAGAAATCGCTGTGAGGCTTTAATAGCTGTAAGAGGCATTCATATTGAACCACTTGGACTATCTTAGTTGACCTTCAGTTTTTTACAATGTAACTGCATTCTTGTATAATTTTGGGAATTAAAAGTGTTATTCCACTTTTCCACTGCTATTCTCATGGACGTTGCCTATATACATCTATCTTTTGATTTGCATGCAACAGATCCAACGGGTTTTTGAAAAAAAATCCAGATTTTTAGGTTGTTCTTTAATTTATGGAAATTTGTGTAAAATACATGTAAAAAGGTGCATGTATTTTTTTGGGAAAGTGATACCTGAAAGAAAAAAGATTGAGTTGAGAGAGAAATAAGGCTGAGAAATAAGGTTCAGGAATAAGGTCGAGCATGCCAGTGCTCTAAACTTACCATGAGCAATGAAGGTTCGAGGTTCAGATCTATGGGATTCATGACGATGAAGACTTGCTGATTCTTGTGGGTGAGTCCCGAGGCTTCTTTCAGTTCAGCTTTGCAGTAATATTGCACCCATCCGTGTTTGGCTAGAAATGTGGAAGGAAGTCCAAGAGGTAAGCCCAGCTTGAAGGGAAAAGTGTGAATGCCGGGTGAAAGAATCATCACCCGTCCACCTCCTAAGAAGAAGGAAATCAACTTTACATTTGCATTTTTAGTTTCTTTTCATATTTTTTTACTTTCATATTTCCAGAAGAACAGAGAATAGATTTCTTTCAGAGTAAAATCGATTCTTCAAGTAACCACAGAGTGTAATGAACTTAACGAAAAGTTTACATTTGAGCATTTTTTACCTATTGGATATTTGAGTTTTTTCGAGAAATATCGCAACAGGTAAAATAGTGTTTGGAATGGGTAAAACAATTGCACAACGAATAACGCAATCAACGCCCTTCTAATATCTGCTTTGGTGGCTACATTAATATGTAAATAGAGCTTTCGCTTCACTCAAGGTATGTGATTTTTTATCATTTGTGTTTCATGCTTCTCAAGTAACTGAAGCATGAAATGCAAATATAAATATTGAAATTTCTTTCCGCCTTTTTCGATTACCTAAAAAAAGCAGTTCTTATAAGGATAAAGAGGAGGTTTTTCCCGTTTTTTAAATCACCAAAATCCGAAATAATAATAAAAAAAGATATTATACCTTTTTTTTAAAAAAAAAATGTATCCTTACCTTCAAGATAATTGTGAGAAATGGACTTACATCCATCACTTTACAAAGACCTGTATTAGAGACTGAAAAAAAAAAAGTTCTAGATGATAAGAAAAAAATTTCCCATCTTGCATTAGTTGAAATACTTCGGACTATGTGAACCAACTGAATGAGTGAGTTTTGGGTTTGTTGAATGTTGACCTTTCGCTGCGTGTCCACCAGCGAGGAACCCGTCGGACCGCATCGCCATTTCCAGCGACGGGCGGTGCATGCCCTCAGCTTTAAGGATCAGCGGTTTCCAGCTGAATATGAAATATTCGGCTTCAAGCTTCAGAGGACGAGAATTAAACGTTCTTTAAGATTATGCTTTGAAAAGATGTTTCAGATTATGCTATGAAGTCCGTTATGTTAAATCCTTATGCTTATTGGTATGGCTCACATTTTTTTGCTCGTTTAAAAAAACCGATCTATTATTTTTACTATTTTGTCTGTCTGTCCGTCTGTAGACATTCACTATATTTTTTAGAGATAAATTGAAAATTCTGTGTTTGGGTTGGATAATTTGGGTTGGGTTGTTTTATCTCTGAGCGGCACTTTTTTGCACACCATGGGCTAAATGGCCAGGTCACATGGACCCCGAAGGCTCAGAGAAGGTGGGGGGAGGGGACCCACTGGCACAGCTGTTGGGAGACAGATGGTAGCCTCCCGTCAAGGCCATCCAGCGTGTTCTTTAACGTGCACAGGGTATGGCTGTCCCGCACACAGGGCCACGGCTTAACGTCGCATCCGACGGACGGCGGCATTTCCAAGCCCATCGGTGTCCCCTACTGACTGTGGGCAGGGCGGGGAATTTTGCGGAGATAAATCTCAACGCTGACCCAGCTGGGACTCGAACCTGGGAACTACAGATTACGAGCCTGGCGTGCTACCGACTGAGCCACCCCCGCCCCAAAAAGGTATTGATGTTTTTGGGTTGGATAAGGTATTGATGATATATTAGGTTCCTCGTTTTCCGAATATTCTAATAGTTTAAATAGAACTCACTCATTGTGGGAAAAATGGGAAAAAGAGAAAAATTTTAATCGAATATTGTAAATGATTTATTTTTGCTAGAAATTAAAAACAAAATCTGCGCTAGTGTCATGGTGAAGAGGTTAGCACTAACCAAAGATTTGTCCTCTTACGTGCTTTTTTTTTTAAACGAGCTAAATATTTGAATAACAATTTAATATAACGAACTATTGCATCATCTGAAACATCTTTGCAAAGCACAGTCTTGAAAGGCGTTTATTCATTCTCTTCATAACAAAAATTTTGAAGGAATGAATTATTTTTTGCTTTAAGAGATAAATGGAAACGTTCTTCTTGTGTTTTATAGGTAGCAATAAAATATTAGTAGTTGCATTTTCCGAATCATCCATTAGTTCGAATTTCCACCGTTAGAGAGCGCTATAGTTGTAAAATAACGAACTTCATTCTGTTTGAAAACGAGCGTTCCATATTCGATAGAGGCGATGTACTCCTCTAGTTTTGTAAATGGATACGAACATAATTATGTAACTACATATTCAGCGTTAGTGCATTGCAATTTCAGCAAATTCTGAGAGTTGTTTGGGTTGTTTTACCTCTGAGGGGCACTTTTTTTGCACACCATGGGCTAAATGGCCAGGTCACATGGACTCCGAAGGCTCAGAGAAGGTGGGGGGAAGTGACCCACTGGAACAGCTGTTGGGAGACATTTGGTAGCCTCCCGTCAAGGTCATCCAGTGTGTTCTTTAACGTGCACAGCGTATGGCTCTCCCGCACACGGAGTCACGGCTTAACGTCCCATCCGACGGACGGCGGCCTTTCCAAGTCCCATCGGTGTCCCCTACTGACCGTGGGCAGGGCGGGGAATTTTGCGGAGATAAATCTCAACGCTGACCCAGCTGGGACTCGAACCTGAGAACTGCAGATTACGAGCCACCCTCACCCCAAAATTCTGAGAAAGAGCGTTTGTAACATTTCTGAACAAGCAGAGCCAGTTATTCGGTTGTGGTTCAGACTTGACACCATCTCATGCACCATTGTCACGGACTATGTGCATGAAGTTCTTGCAAGCGCACGGACTTCTGTTATACTTTACAAAGGAAATTCTTCTTTTCAATGCTCGCTTTCCAATTTTAAAAATTTCTAAAGGTGGAAATTAACAGTATTGGAAGATTTTAAAATAATGCGAATCGTAATATTTTGTTAGTGTATATGTTTGCAACCTTCGTGTCACGTGACACGAAGGTTGCCAGATCACTAATTTCTAAAAAAATCGTTGCCAGATATTTTTTCTGAATTCTGCAATCAACCATAGTGTTCGGATACTTTTTTGAGCGACTGTAGGTGGTCATATTATTTTGATACTAGATCGTGTGGGCTCACTCACGGAAATATTGAGCGTGTGCAGTAACTGCACACGCTCCAGTTTGCTGTGAACGGTAACTGGAGCGTGTACAGTTGCTGAACACGCTCCTAATATTTTTCCTGAATTCTGTAATCACGAGGGGCGGGGGTGGCTCAGTCGGTAGCGCGCCAGGCTCGTAATCTGTAGTTCCCAGGTTCGAGTCCCAGCTGGGTCAGCGTTGAGATTTATCTCCGCAAAATTTCCCGCCCTGCCCACGGTCAGTAGGGGACACCGATGGGCTTGGAAAGGCCGCCGTCCGTCGGATGGGACGTTAAGCCGTGGCCCCGTGTGCGGGAGAGACATACCCTGTGCACGTTAAAGAACACGCTGGATGGCCTTGACGGGAGGCTACCATCTGTCTCCCAACAGCTGTTCCAGTGGGTCCCCACCCCCAACCTTCTCTGAGCCTTCGGGGTCCATGTGACCTGGCCATTTAGCCCATGGTGTGCAAAAAAGTGCCGCTCAGAGGTAAAACAATCCAATCCAAATCTGTAATCACGTGACACGAAGGTTGCAAGATCACTAATTTCTAAAAAAAATCGTTGCCAGATATTTTTTCTGAATTCTGTAATCAACCATGGTGTTCGGATACTTTTTTGAGCGACTGTACATCACACTGAAAAGAATTTTACATTCAACTCTTAAACTGAAAAGAGTTGAATGCCTGCAGACGGACAGTTGGCAAAGTAAAATTATTCAGTAATTCAGTAAACCATTCATAAAGATACTTCGACACTAATTTTTTTACTCTAAATAAGGAAAATGAAAATTCATTATTGCTTAGAGATGTTCATTGAACAGAAAAATCATTTATGGAAAGGTGGTCGGAGAAGAGATCGAAGATTTTTTGCCCTTCAATTCAGTTTCGGTATTCTTCAAAAACTCACAAACTATCATTGTATATTTTCACATCAGTTGTTGATTGAAGAATGGATTGTTTCATTTTTGATCAGAACTTGTTTTGCACCCAACTGTATAAGTGGCCAGGTCACAAGGATCCCAAGGAGTGAATGCTGAATTGTGTTGTTTTACCTCTGAGAGGCAGTTTTTGCAAACAGTGGACCAAATGACCAGGCCATAAGGACCTAAAACGCTCAGAGCTGGGTAGGGGAAAGCAGATCCACCTGACTACTGTTAGGTGGATCCTGGATCCTCCATTATAGGTGGCAGATGGAATCTCCCATCATGATAGCCGTCGTTATTTTAATGTTGCCCAGGGCATAGCTCTGTTTCACAGCGGCTTAACGTCTCATACGACGGAAGGCAACCTTTCCAAGATCATTACTTTCTAGCCGAGGGGAGAGTGTATTTAAAAAAGAAAATCCCAACGCAAGCACAATGCCAGAGCTGATTATGGAGAGGGAATCCGGGTAAAGTGCTCGAAGGTTAACATCAAAACTATCCATCTTGTTCCTTAACGCACACACAAGGCATGGGATAGGATGCATATGCTGCCAAAGCTTTATCAGTCAGACGGCGACGGTGGTCTCATCCGTCAAATGTCGATCTTTCCAAGTCCATTGCTCAGAGAACAGAGTGGGGGTTACATGAGAAAATCACAACCGAACCATGAACCTAGGAAGATCAAGTTACGAGTAGGCCGTCTGAACTATTCCCCTTCCTTTAATATCAAAGGAGCTGCAGTTTTCTGTAGAGAATGCCTGATTAGAACGCACGATTTCTTACACCATAAAACTATGACTTTGCCAAAAACCCAGTTATAAAATCATAGCAGATTTACGCATTACATTTAATATTCTATAATACACCGAAGAGCCAAAACATTATGACCACAGTTCTAATATGATGTTGGTCCTCCACGTGCAGCCAAAACAGCTCTTACTCTGCTAGGCATGGACGCTACAACATTTCTAAAGGTGTCTTTTGGTATTTGGAACCAACACGTTACCAGCAGATCCTTTATTCTTGTAAGTTACGTGGCTGAGCCGCCGCAGATCGGATATGCTGTTCCAACACAAACCACAGATGCTCGATTGATTGATGTCTGGGGAATTTGTAGGCCAGGGTAATACCTGGAAGTTCTTCTCATATTCCGCGAACCATTCTCGAACAATCCGTGCAGTGTGGCATGGCGCATTATCCTGCTGAAAGAAGGCACTACTAGAGGGATATACCATTGCCATGAAAGGATGTACCTGGTCTGCAATGATGTTTAGGTAAATGGTAGACGTCACAAATTACTGCACACGAATGATTGGACTCAGGGTTTCCCAGAAGAACATTGCCCAAAGCATTACACTTCTTCCACCAGCATGTTTTCCTCCCACATTGCATCCTGGTGCCACACTTCCTCAGGTAAACGACGCACACGTACCCGGCCGTCCACATGGTGCAACAGGAAACGAGATTCATCGGACTAGATGAGTTCTTCTAATCATTCAAGGTCCAGTTTTGATGCTCGCATGCCCATTATGGTGGCATCGACGGTACACCGAGGTTAGCGTGAGCACTCATAGAGGCCTGCAGCTACGCTGCCCCATTTTCAGCAGGGTTCGATGTACTGTGTGTTGTGACACATTACTCCCATCACAGTATTCAAATTACGGTCGAGGTGCGCCTCAGTATCCCTTCCATTGGTTCGTACCATACGGGATAGCCTTCGCTCACCTCTAGCATCGATGAGCCGTGTCAGCCCACACCTTGTTGGCGGTTTGTGATTTTTCCCTCCTCGGACTCTTTTTGAAGGTACTAACCGTGGCTGACCGTGAGCACCCCACAAGCCTTACTGTTTCAGAAATGCTCTGACCCAGTCGTCTGGCCATTAAAATTTGGCCTTTGTCAAACTCACTGAAGTCCACTGCCTTTTCCATCTGAAGAAAACAAGAGTAACACTGATTAACAGAGCTCAGTATCAGGTGTTAATTATACCGTTTCATGACCGTCACACGCGCCGTCGTTTACCTGCAGTTGCTTCGATTTGCATAAAGACGCGCTGGTCATAATGTCTTGGCTCTTCGGTGTATGAATGAAAGGTTTTTCTTAACCCTCTGAGTACCATTTGAAGTATATGTCATCTGTACATAGCCTTCGTAATCGTTGTTGCGGTTGGTTAATAGTTTCTACTCTGGTCTATTGATTCATGTCATCTTTCGGTTTTAAAAGAAATGCAGAGGATTGATCCCGAAAATTTAGGGAAATTAGTTTTACGACTCAGTGTTATTATAGAGAGCAATCCAATCCAAATCCACAAATGAAAATTCCTACATCTAATAACTTGATAGATGTAGACTCATTCAGACAAAATTTTAGTGAAAAGAAAATTCTCTTTTTTATATATATATATTTTCTATTTTTTTGTATTTTTTCCATTTTTTTATCATTTTTTTTCTCTATATAATTATTTTTCATTTATATAGGTATATTTTTATATTTTTACAATTTATCTAAAATATTAATATTTCTAAGAAGTTGAATTAATAATTTATAGAGGATAGGTCTAAGATTCTTACTGGTAGGTTCTAAGATATTTTTAAAGTTATATATATAAATATTGTATGCTTTTAGTTTATTGAAATAAGATTTTCTTTCTGGTTCGTAATTTTTACAATTAAATATTATGTATTCTATAGTTTGTTTTACATTACATTTATTGTAGTTTGGATCATCATTTTATTTAAATTTATATAAAGTTGAGTTCGTGAGAGCTAAGTTAGCTTTTATTCTGAGTATTATGATTATTTCTCTTTTACTTAAACCATAGTTTGAAAATTTTTCAATTCTATTTGATATTTGATAACGATGTGTATTAATTGCTTTGTTGTTATACCAATTCTGTGTTTCAATTAACATTTTAGATTTATTTGATTTTTTTGTGTAACATAAAATGAAAAGGGGTAGTGATTGTATTATTAAGATGTTTTGCATTTTTAGCCAATAAATCTACATATTCGTTATGTTTTATATTCACATGAGAGGGTAGCCATTGTAAAGTTATTATATTATTTCTATTTAGGTGATCATATGTCAGTGAATAAATATCATTTAAAAAAATGGGGAAGTTATTTTTAAATGGGTTTTGTTGAAAGATGTCTAGAGTACTTTTACAATCAGTGAAAATGACTATATGTTTATTACTAAATTTCAGGGACAAATTTATTGCAAATATAACTGCTAGAAAAACAGGTTCATTAATTTTAAATTTAAATTGTTGTTCGTATTTTTCAATTGGGCAGTATATTGCTCCAGAAGTAATGTTTTTATCAGAATTTAATGATCCATCTGTATAGATTTGAACAAAGCTATTATATTTTTTATTGATATAAATTCTCTGATAATATTTTTATAATAGTTGGATCAAATTGCTTTTTAAAATCAATTCCAGGAATTTTATCAATAATGATTGGAGATGTTGAAATCCAACATGGGGATTTAGGAATCAAATCTCCACTGAGGTTATTGTTAAGCACATATAGTAATTGTTCTTTTTCATAAAAGTTTGATAAGATTACATCTTGGAAGTTTTTAATAAATTTTTCGATTATAGGGTGTGAATGATTTTTGCAAATTATTCTAAATATTAAATTTGATAATAAATATTTTTTTTATTTCAAGTGGTGGAATTGATATTTCAGCACATATGTTTAAGTTATTTGAAGTTTGAATTTGGCCAAGACAATATTTTTAAATCTTTGTTTGAATTGTTTCTAATTTAATTAGTTTGGTTTTAGAGATTTGATTAATGAGTTCAATTCCGTAGGTTTGTTTATTTATTTATTTATTTATTTATTTATTTATTTTTTGTAATATTGTAGAATTACAAATTAGTAAAAGATTTTTAATGGAAAAACCCCATTTTGAGCTACCTAAATATCTCACGAAGTTCAATAGTTTAGTGGCTTTATTTTTAGCATTATTGATATATTGATTCCATAGAAGTTTAGAATCTATATGCAATCCTAGGAATTTTATGTTGTCAGTGATATGATTTCTGTATTATTTAAATTTATTTTTAATTCATCTGTAATTTTAAATCTTTTATGAAAATATATGATTTTAGTTTTTTCAGTTGATATTTTTAGATTTAAGTTGGAAAAGTAAATTGATAATTTATTTTTTTTTGTAAAATTTTATTTATAATGTCTAGGTCTTTGTGTATAGTCCAAATTATAATATCATCTACATAAATATGATATGTATTTTCTGATGAAAAAACTGAAATAATATCATTTAAATATATATTGAAAAATAATGGAGAAAGGATATCTCCCTAGATAATTCCATTATGAAAGTTATATTTTTTTGAAATGTTATTGCTAATTTTCACTCTGAATTGTTTTTGTTGAATAATTTGTGAAAGAAAATGATACATGTTGTCACAGATTTTAAATTTTCTAATTTTTGAGGTAAGATCTTGATGTGAGACAGAATCAAAGGCCTTTTCCAAATCAAAAACAACAGCAACCAAAAATAAACCATTTTTGATGGCATATTCGGCATCGGATAGAAAATTGAGTAATAGATGTTTTGTAGAACGTCCAGGTCTAAAACCAAAGAAGTTTTTATCAATTAAATTGAATCTCTCAAAGTGCCAATTCAGTCTGTTAAAAATCAATCTTTCGTCTAGTTTAAGGATGTTAGAGCTAAAACAAATCGGACGATAAGACAGTAAGTTGTCAGCCGGTTTGCCTTCTTTTTTAATAAAAATCATAAAATTTTCATTCTAATTTTTTGGGTATTCTTTTTGAGTGCAAAAGTCATTAATAATTTTAGTAATTTAATGATCCATTTATTAGTAAGGTTTTTTAAAATTTTATTTGTAATCCCGTCCGGACCTGGTGTAGTGTTTTGTTTTAAATTTTTTATTGTAGTTTTTAATTCTTTTAAAGTAAAAGAAAGATTTAAGTATTCTGTAGTTTTACAATGGAAAAATTTATGTATTATATTTGAATTTTTTTGTATTTGTTCTATTTTATTTATAGGTATTTTATGTTGATTTATAAAATTTTGTGCTAGGTCCTCTGCAGTTTCTAGAAAGGTTTTATTGTTTTTGATAGCATATGTTTGTATAAGATTTATAGGTGTGGTCTCATTATATAATTTTTTGTATATCCTCCATAGATTTGTAGTTGTTGTTTGAGGGCTTAAATTTTCTGTAAGTATTTTCCAATTAAGTGATTGTAAATTTTTAATTTTTTTCCCTATTGCTTTGTTTAGTCTATTAAAATTTTCAGCATCTCTAAATGTTCTTTTTCTTATCGTTTTCCTTTCAGCACGTCTGCGAATTGCTATTAATTTATTAACAAAAATTATTTATATATTGTTTTTGGGTATTTTTTTAATAACTGTAGTGGTATTATTGTTTTTTGTGTTTTTCAAAAATTCTATAATCTCTATATATTCATCTTTTATATCATCTAAGTTTTTTTATCTATCTCATCTTTAAAGTTATTCCAATTAATTGTTTGCATTTTTATAAAATATGAAAATGTGTAAATGGTCGCTATTATAGTTGTCTTCAGAGATAAACCATTGTAGATCTTTTAAAATTTTATTTGTGCATAATGTTAAATCTATTATGGATTCATTATTATTTCTATTGAAGCAAGTTGCATGTTTTTCATTTAATAATATAAAATTATGTATTCTATGCATTCAATTGTGTACTTTTATGTTCATTTCTGTATGAAGTCCCCGCAGATGATATATTCTCCATTAATATTTTCAATAATTTTAGAGTATTGATTAAATGTAATAGTAGAACCATAATTATAAATATTAATTATATAAGTTATATGATTATTTAGTTTAGTTTGAACAATTACAACTTCAAGCTTATCATGTATCAAACTCAAGTCCACACTTCTTTGCGGTAGTGATTTTTTATATTAGTAGATACCCCTCTTGAATGAGTACTATTTTTCTGGTGGTATGCTATAAAATTGTTAAAGTTTGGTAATTTTGTGGTTTGTGTTTCCTGAAAACACATAATTTGAATGTTCTTAGTTCTAATCCAATGTTTTATAAAGTTCTGTTTGCTTGTTAGACCTCGACAGTTCCACTGTAATATTATAGATCTGCTGTCCATGAGCTGTTATGCAAAAAAGATAGGAGAATATCTTTTATTAAATTAAGTTCTGGATCACTAGGCAACAGGTAGTCTAGAAGCTTAGTTAAGAGTTCAAGTATGTGACGTTTGTTGTCATCATTCAGCTTTGTTTTAGCTGATAATTCACTTCTATTTAATAAATCTTTTTCTTGTGGTTGAGGTTTAGTTATATTTTTATTAGATGAGTTCTTGCTTCCAGAAATATTCTTTTTAACACTCTTATTTTATTATTTATTCGTCCGTTATCGTCGTTATTATCTTATTTATTTCTTATTCGTCCATTTGATTAATTTGATTGTTTACAGTTTTGGTTCTGGTTTCAGTAGCCGTTGACCTTGAAGGAAGAACTGGGAAGCTCTCTGTGACGTCCCCAGAAAATTTCATTGAAGAGCGCACTCTCAGATCCTCAGAAATGTCAGTTTCAATACTGTTGTAATCTGAATCTTCTAATTTAGGCTTATCTTCAGCAGTGAGGTTTGAGTCAATGTTATAGGTTTGTTTATAGTTGCTTATTAAAGTTTTAGCTTTTACAAACCCTTGCTGCCAGGAAATGCCTTTCTCTAATTGAATTGTCCTGGCTTTCCATGCTATTACTCTGATTATACAGCCGGCCCAGGTCGCCGGGTGGGGTCCAAGGCAGTTAGGACATTTCAAATATTTAGAAACATTGTCTGTGGTGATGTTTTCCTTCCACATCGTTGCAGACTTGTCTACCTGTACAGGTAGAAATAGCATGCCCAAATTTATAGCAACGAAGGCAAAGGTTGGGAGGAAGGTTGTATTTTTTAACAGAGTGACAGTTGAAACCAATATAAACTTGTGAAGGAAGTGCATCTCCCTCAAATTCGATTACAACCTTATGAGTTGAACCATTTGAATTTTTTTTAGTTAAAGCTTCTTTATCAAAATGCATCATCCTTCTTAAGCTTAGTACATTTTGATCTGAAAGCATATCTAATAAGTCAGAATCATGAATATTTACTGGCACATTAATTACAGTGCCCACAACAGATTTAATGAATTTAGGAAATTCAACCTTAACAGGGATTGATAGAATTTCTGACAACTTTGAAATCTTATCCTGTTGAGTAGTAGATTTAGGAAAAAGTAATAGTCTACCAAACGAAAAAAATCTTCCTGAAATTCTCTCTCCTAAGAGATTATTAAAAAAGCAAGAAACTTTTTGTATATCTAAACCACTAATGTCATCTTTCATTCCCGATACAACCAGAGCAAAGTCTTTAAGTTCCGATGGATTTAAGTTCTCTGAATCAAGTGAAGTAATTATAGTATATTTTGAATCATCATCACAATTATTTTTCATATCATTAATGGTATTAGCAATATTCTGTTTTGTTTGTATATCATCAACTTCAGACTTTGTAATTATATTCGGTTTACATGTATCAGTAGTTACCTCTGTAATTCCGTGTAGTCGGCCATCTTGTTGTTCCAACGGTAAAGTCGTTGTTTTTGAGTTTTCTTCAATTGATTTGGTGGGTGAAGTATCAGATTCTGATGATACTTTTAGATCCTTTATTAGTATGGAGTTTTCTTGTGTAGATTCCTCGTTTTCCTTGTTTTCCATATCAGTCTTGTTCAAGGGATTATAATTTATTTCTTTTCACTTTTATTTTACATCCAGTTGGTGAAGATTTCTTATTGCGAGATCCGTTCGCCATTTTAATGAAAGTTCATATTGAAGTGCACACTCACAAAATTCACAAAATTCCTTGATAGAATAAAGCTTTCCAAGAAGATTAAACATAAAAATTCACTAAATGTACACGCTATATACTTCAAATAATCTTATACCACAAATTA
The DNA here is from genome assembly GCA_038380435.1 of Ryuthela nishihirai. NCBI lineage: Eukaryota > Metazoa > Arthropoda > Arachnida > Araneae > Heptathelidae > Ryuthela > Ryuthela nishihirai. The sequence goes on along the minus strand of JAWZYU010000011.1, from coordinate 36,431,809 downwards.
TGTCAATCAACAGAGTCAAAAGCCTTTTTGAAATCAACAAAGCTAGTAATCAAGGTTTCTGAAACTCTAAACATTTTTCAAGAATATGCCTAGGTGAAAATATTTGATCAATACATCCCCTACCACTTCTGAATCCACACTGTTCATCACACAGTTGTCCATCAACTAAATTCTTAATTCCATTAAGTATAATCATGCAAAGAACTTTACCTGAAACAGAAAGTAAACTAATTCCCCTATAATTATCACAACAACTGCGATCAGCTTCTTTGAAAATCAGGACAATAATAGCGCTAGTAAAATCCTTAGGAACACCATTATCATAAAAAATATTCAAAATTTTAGTCAGTCATGTGACAACACAAATATCCCCAGCTATAAGCATTTCAGTGGTGATTTCGTCCACCCCTGGGGATTTATGCAGTTTTAATTTAGAGATAGCCAAAGTGACTTCGGAATGTGATATAGGGCCATTATTAAAGCCAGTAATGCATCTATCCTTATTACAAACAATGGGAGTAGAAATAATCACATTATTTAGAACTTCTCTGAAATGCTCAGCCCACCTAGCCATCACAGAATCCTCACCTTCAACCACCTTGCCATGTTTATCCCTCAATCCCTGTGTACCTGTCTGTTTCTTCCCACACAAAACATTAACTATCTGGTACAACCTCCTTCTGTTGTGCTGTGTAACTGCTTCCTGCTTTGTCAGCCAAGCTATCAAATATATTTTATGATATCAAGCCAAAGATTCTTATCAGCTGTTAACTGATTCTTTAATGTTTATTAAGCTTGTTGTAATGCCTTCTGTTAGGACTAGTAGGGTGTTGATTCATATTAATCCTGCACTTCCTTCTTTCAGAAATAAGTTCCATAGCCTTATCGCTCAAATAATTTTGCTTCCTCTGTTCTCTTTTACCCAAAAGAGTACTGTTGGTTTCAAGAAAAGCCTTTTTAAACTGATCCCATTCTTTCTCAACTTCAGCAGTAAGCAAACCACGATTGTCATAATGACTAAGTAGACTATCATGGTAAGCTTTAGCCATATCTGGATCTTTCAGACCTTCAGTGTTGAAGGTAATTTTCTTAACTTCAGCACAGCATTTCTTAAGCTTCAGCTGCAAGACACTTTTGACCAGGTAATGGTCAAACCCAATTTCGGCTCCCCTGTATGATCTGGTATTCGTAACTGAACTAGCCCATTTGTTGTTAATTAAAATATAATCTATCATATTCCTGTGCAACCCCATCAGGTGAAATCCATGTGTATTTATAAATGCCCCAGTGTTTGTGGCATGTGTTTTTATTCGAAAATCATTAAGTTTACTTACCTGTAGGAGACGTTCCTAATTACCATTTGAATTACCAATGCCAAAGGACAGAGTACCAACTTTAGCATTGAAGTCACCTAGCACAAGAGAACTAAATCTCCTTTCTTCACAGAATTTAAAATATCTTGAAGCTGTCTATAAAAATTGTTCTTCTCGTTCTCATCAGAGTCCTCTATGAGGGCATTACAACAGATGACCTTCAAGTCCTTAATTTCAGTTTTAAATTTTGCTGTAAGAAATCTTTCATTAATGCATTCATATCCTAGAAGAGCATCACTGGCCTGTCTGCTGAGAGGCAAACCTACAGCTTGGAGATGCTTTCCATCCTCCCTCCCTGAAAAGAGAAATTTAAAGGTTTTTTTTTTAAGTATCTGTGTATGTAATGCGAAAAGTTAAAATTATAATTTTGAAAAAAGAAAGTCCTTTCGGAATTTTGCTCTGATTTTTGTGTTAAGATAATTATTCTCTTGATAAAATGTCTTTGTGTATTAATTGCGTTTTTTGTTTCCATTATTTAAGTTTCTAAAAAAAATTCTCACAGCAACAGCATTGATATTAAGAAATGGCCTTCTAAACGAATCATTTTTACAGCCTTTTCAGAAACTGAACAGCATCCCTAAAACATCTCGTTATCTTCGTTAGAGAAATCACCCCAGTGAGGAAATGAACTAGGAACTCTGGGAATCAGTGTTGATCTTTTCTTTCTTTTCTTTCGCCTGCTTTTCCGAGATTTCCGAGCCTCAGTCAGCGAAACTGGGAAGAGAGTTTTCCCATTTCGGTCTTCCTGTAAGTCGACAATGCCAACTGGTTTCGCGCGAGCGTGGGAGAACCGGAACCGGAAGGAAAACTGCCGCGTGCAGCCGTGATGGTTACGGTGCAGCTCCCTCCCACTCTTACCTAACCGGTCTTCGTGTGTCGTTTTCCCACGTGACTTAGCACGTGCATCGATTGTTGGCATCTCTGGCAAGTTCTTGATGGAGAGAGAAGGAAATGGATCTGGGTTGAAGACAGCAAAAATCACTTTCTGCTCTTCAGGTGTCTGCTGCCACAACTTTCTCTGCATTGAGAATGCGATCCTCTAACATTCCTTTCGTTTACTTTTAACATACACTTTTCTCAATAAATACGAGGCCTCTTTGATCTGCGAGGCCTGGGACAGATTGACCCTTTTCCATGCTGCCCTGCTTTTTGCTGAAAATATATTTTGGACGTCGCAAATTATGTTTATATTGGTTGATTTGTAGAACTGCAACTAGAGCATGACAGAAGGTCGTCGTAGTGCTGAATTTATCCAAGTGCAAATGTCATAAGTCGTACTTTGTATTTGCATTTACCTAATTATTACATTCTACTTCTTCATTTGCATTTCTCGCGTTGCGTTTATCTCGCAGTGACACTTCGAGCGCACAACAGGCTGAACTGGCAGGTCACAAGAAACCCAAGAGCTCAGAACTGGGAAGGAGCTCCACTGGATAACTGCTATGAGACACTTGGAACTTTCGTTAAGGCCATCCAGCTTGTTTTTAACGTGTACAAAGAGTAGCTCTTCTGCACACGGAACCACGGCTCCACAACTCATCCTAAGAAAGGTCGCCTTTCCAAGACCATCGGGATCTGGGCAATAGGATCCAGTAAAGCTGCTCTTAGAAGTTTGGAGAAGAAAGGCTTTCAAGACGCCTATTTAACGAATTGCTTTTTTTTAACTTGTACAAAATCCTCACACTTGTACAAACTCTCTTGCAACTAGTTTAGCGTCCCATCCGACAGATGGCGCTTATCCAAGCTCATCGGCGTCTAACCGAGGGTCAGCGGAGATTAATCTCAATGATGGCTCAAACTCGAACCTAGGAACATCAGATTACGAGCCTGGACTTATTTCTAAATTAAATATTTCAGCATAAAGAATCAAAGGATTCTTTTTTCTGATATGAAACAAATCCGCAGGGGGTGGGTGGGTGAGGAACCTTTCTTTTGAAAATCTTACTTCCTGGAATGAAGGAGAAATATCAAGCCTATACTTGCCAATATTTTTCCAGAACGTTTTTTAAAGACCTCTGAAACCGAAGGAGGAAATTACATACCCGAACGATGCTCTAGTTTTTTCCAGTAATTTGTCCCCTCTTACTTAATTTCTTATAAATTCTAGAATGGTATTATAGTAGACAAGGGATATCATATCTATACCATATCTATACCTATCCATATGATATCACTCTATACCAATGATAACGATTTTGCGTGACACTGACTAGCTTCATTTCAAATCAGTGCTACGGCCTTTGCAGGACACAGACGGTTGGAGTTCATTCTATGACACTGTTGCAGTTTTTGCAATAAATGAAAGGAAACGTACCCATAAAGGTCACATTAAAGGTAGAGTTGACTTTTGACAAAGTCAAACCCAAATAAACCTAAGTTTCTTCCAAATATTTTTCGAGAGCACGTGTAGTTGCTCTCTTTTCATCAAACATTCGATTTACCAGTTATTCCTTTCGCTTAACACCGCCAATCGAAATCATCTAATTTGAGACAAACAATGCTATCCTCAAGGTTGATCCTTTAATAACGTGCATTTGGCAGAAAAAAAAATTATAACGAAAATTGCTTCTGTTATGTGATTTACCTGTGACAACGGAAGAATAGCTTAAGATTCAATATAAGCATATCTTGAGATCTATTTCTTCTTGTACAGTCGCTCAAAAAAGTATCCGAACACTATGGCTGATTACAGAATTCAGAAAAAAATATCTGACAACGATTTTTTTAGAAATTAGTGATCTGGCAACCTTATCTGGAACGGTAACTGGAGCGTGTACAGCAACTGTACACGCTCCAGTTACCGTTCACAGCAAACTGGAGCGTGTGCAGTTACTGCACACGCTCAATATTTCCGTGAGTGAGTCCACACGATCTAGTATCAAAATAATATGACCACCTACAGTCGCTCAAAAAAGTATCCGAACACTATGGTTGATTACAGAATTCAGAAAAAATATCTGGCAACGATTTTTTTTAGAAATTAGTGATCTGGCAACCTTCGTGTCACGTGACACGAAGGTTGCCAGATCACTAATTACCAACTTTAGCATTGAAGTCACCTAGCACAAGAGAACTAAATCTCCTTTCTTCACAGAATTTAAAATATCTTGAAGCTGTCTATAAAAATTGTCTTTGTCACGTGACACGAAGGTTGCCAGATCACTAATTTCTAAAAAAAATCGTTGCCAGATATTTTTTCTGAATTCTGTAATCAACCATAGTGTTCGGATATTTTTTGAGCGACCGTACGTCCATTACCTCGTAGGAATATTTCCAAGACCTTGAATTTAGCCTTCAGTGAGTAAACCTATGATTTAAGTTTTTGATTTAGTGATAGGAGTCGTGTGAAATCATTGCTTTCTAAGATACCGAGGAGCATTTTTAAAAACCTTCTCAGAAACATCGCCCATTTTTCGTCGTGACTGTCTAGTAAATCTTATCCAAGTGGATTACACTTTGAAGGATGAATCCAACTGACATGTTGATGCCCTTGCCGCTTTTTCCTGCTCGGCAGACTTGGTCAAGGCTATTACTTCGTCAAGTAAACGTCACGTGTTCTGAGGAATGCCAGAGGCGGTAGCAGCGGATGTTAACCCTTTGCTCCGCACGCATGACGGAATCTGTGAGTGTGACAGCAACGCACAAGCACGCTCAGGGGCGGTTGTTACACTTATTCACGAGTTCCACTTGTTTGCCAGTTATTTTTTCGGTATTTTAATGTCGTTGTCGAGCTTTGTTGCTTTGATGGCCACCACCAATGCAGCAGCCGACAACAGATTCATTGTCATTGCACTTCAGTTCCTAATAGGAAACAGAAAGTTGCAGGAGGACTTGGCTTTCAACTGCTCAGCTTTGCAAATTTTGAAAAAACGAAGCCATTACCGACAACAGTGGTGTCCTGTCAAAATAATGTGGTAGTTAAAGGCTTTACGATTCGTAACTTTCCAGCAATTTAAAGCAAAACCAATAGGAATAAGAGTGATAGCATTTACAGCAATCTGAAGTGCCTTAAGTGTTCTTCGAGGCTACCACCGCTATTCGTAATGGTTTTTTTTTTCTAAAATGCTGGAAAACTATGAAATGTTATGCCTTTAACACACATTTTCACTTGGCCAGTAAAAAATCTTAGTGTGTTTTAAAAAAAATTTCTTCGATTTCTTTTTATTAGGGCACTGTACATGAATTTAAACGAATGTAATGTTCGTATAAAATGTTATTATATTAATTTTTTATTAGGCCCGAATAAACTCGAACGAATGGAATATCGCGTAAATCATCATAACATGTTAATTCGTGTATGGGAGAGTTTCATTTGAAATAATGATTTGCAATATCATAGAATTTATAGTGTAAGATTTATAATTCGAAGCTTTAAAGGCTACCAGTTTAGTTTAACTGAAATCTTAGTTTAGAGTTGGTAGTAGCGGTAAGGTGAAAATAGTTAAAGCAAGAAATAAAAATGATCAGCATCTTGCCCTCCGAGTATACTCGTGCATGGGAGTTAAAAGGCTAATAAAGCTAAACTCTTCAAATCTGTTTCTGTGTTGCCGTAACGTCAGATTCCTCACAGCCTATAGTGAGTAGAACAATGCGAAGCGTGTTGAGTACATAGACTCCAAAGTGACGTAGTTATTGGCTACAAATTACCGAGTAAGTGTGATTCACAAAGATGGGGAAATTCGGAAAAAATGACAAATCATCAGTTTTTACTAGAAGCCGGAACAAAAGCACATACCAATGTGGAAGGGAATGGCAAAAATATATTTCTTGCTTTTATATGCATTAGAAAAAGGAAATGCAACGATATTGATGATACTGCAGTGGTGAAAGTTGATGTTTCTAATGGAAAATATTTGCTGTTGTAATTTTTCTTAGCTGTGAAAGTAACAAGACATGCTGGAATTTTGGGTTGTTTTACCTCTGAGCGGCACTTTTTTGCACACCATGGGCTAAATGGCCAGGTCACATGGACCCCGAAGGCTCAGAGAAGGTTGGGGGAGGGGACCCACTGGAACAGCTGTTGGGAGACAGATGGTAACCTCCCGTTAAGACCATCCAGTGTGTTTTTTAACGTGCACAGGGTATGGCTCTCCCGCACACGGGTCCAGCGCTTAACGTCCCATCCGACGGATGGCGGCCTTTCCAATCCCATCGGTGTCCCCTACTGATCGTGGGCAGGGCGGGGAATTTTGCGGAGATAAATCTCAACGCTGACCCAGCTGGGACTCGAACCTGGGAACTACAGATTACGAGCCTGGCGCGCTACCGACTGAGCCACCCCCGCCCCAGACATGCTAGAAAACTCACTCGCCATTGGCGTGCAATCCCCAGCCCTGGCAATTCAGTAGCCGCATAGCAACACGGGAAGGTGGGAGATTAACTCTCCAAAATTGAAAATGACCATGCTAAAATTATCTCGTGACATTTATTTTGAAGAGTAAGAATAAATCTCGCTTTTAGGAAAACATTTTGTCAGCTGTAACAAATGGTTGAGACTGTGATCTCGTCTCGAAAGTTATCTGTTTGGCGACTCTATTGAAGCAAATACGATAACTGCTGGTGTTGAGCTGGATGGCAATGGGGAGACTTTGACATTGCGCAGTAGTCGCTTCTATATTTCTCATAGATCATAAGTGAATAAAAGCTTCAATCTACCAATGTCTTATCAGAGCGTCGACTCTTAGTCTTTCCTAGCTGGAAACTCACCTCAGTGACGCTGCGCTTGTACCGCCATGGAACGAAAGTATACGGACACTGAAGTACTCCTGTCTCATTGGGTTGGGTTGTTTTACCTCTGAGCGGCACTTTTTTGCACACTATGGGCTAAATGGCCAGGTCACAAAGATCCAGAAGGCTCAGAGAAGGTTGGGGGAGCTGTTGGGAGACAGATGGTAGACTCCCGTCAAGGCCATCCAGCGTGTTCTTTAACGTGCACAGGGTATGGCTCTCCCACACACGGAGCCACGGCTTAACGTCCCATCCGACGGACGGCGGCCTTTCCAAGCCCATCGGTGTCCCTACTGACCGTGGGCAGGGCGGGGAATTTTGCGGAGATAAATCTCAACGCTGACCCAGCTGGGATTCGAACCTGGGAACTACAGATTACGAGCCTAGCGCGCTACCGACTGAGCCACCCCGCCCCACTCCTGTCTCATAAGAACTATCACAGCGTCAATACGCATGTTCAAAGTATCTCCATATTATCACACTGTACAAGAGCCTTGGGATAAATTTCATGCATGCATCTCCTGATGTTGATGTTAAATTCAAAATATTATGGTTGCAGGTTTTATTACCCGTTTCCTGCGTTGTTGTACATTCAGGCGGTCCTTGGGCTGCTTTAATCAATTGATAAAATATATTCTGCATTTAATGAAATTGTTTTGTCTCTGAGTTTGATCTAACCTTCTTATTCCATTCATTCATGCAAAAACAAGTGAATTTTCTGTTTTTTTTAGTAAGAATATTTTAAATGATTTCTAAAGAAGGAAAGAGGAAGCCATCCGTTGATCACTTACCCCCAACAGGAGGACCTTCTCCCAACATCCGCATCTTGAAATCAATGTAATTCTCTTTGTCATTGGAACTGGCTCCTCCTCGCTCTGATAAACGGACAACACCTTCACCAACGATGTGAAAGTAGAGACCTGAAAAAGAGATCACAGATCAGGAGGTTGCGAAGAGACCAACTGGGAAAAGAAGATCTTTTCTTATTTCTCATTAAGTGTAACTAATTAGTTACACAGGGAAACGGGGAGGAGGTTGGCTCAGTCGGTAGCGCGCCAGGTTCGTCATCTGTAGTTCAAGTTTGAGTCCCATCTGTGCCAGTGTTGTGATTTATCTCAGCTAACCCTTCCCTCTTCTGTCCCTTCCATTAATCCGAAAAGGAACACCGATGGTCTTGGAAGGCCTCCGTCTGTCGGACTGAACGTTAAGCCGTGGCTCCATGTGCAGGAGAGCATATCATTTGTACGTTAAAGAACACGCTGGATGATCTTAACCAAAAGCTACCACTTTTCCTAACCTTCTCTGAGTCCTTGGGGTCCTTGTAACTTGGTCATTTAGAACATTGAGTGCACAAAAGTACCGTTAAGAGTTAAAACAACCCAACCATATCTGCAGCGTCCTCATGCCCCAATGTCTTGGGGCATGAGGACGTTGCAGACCTTCTTGGAATTGCAGAAAAATAAATCATCTCTTTAAAAGGCTTCTAATATTTTAACACCATTCACATTGCTTTCACAAAACAAGTAAAAGTTTCATTCACATCATTCTACCTTGTTACTGCTAACTTAAGTAACGTGTGAGTTATGCACTGATAAAGAGTCCAGATCGTAGACATTTTCATATTCATGCGCCAATTGTATGCTGCTTTGTTGAGTTGTGTTACCTCTGAGCGGCACTTTTTTGCACACAATGGGCTAAATGGCCAGGTCACAAGGACTCCGAAGGTTCAGAAAAAGTTTAGGAAAGGGACCGAATGGAACAGCTGTTGGGAGACAGGTAGCAGCCTCCTGTCAAGGCCATCCAACGTGCACAGGGTATGGCTCTCTCCCACACACGAGACCATGGCTTAACGTCCCCTCCGACGGACGGCGACTTTTCCAAGTCCATCGGTGACTGTATTCTGCCATTTGAGATTTTCACCCCTTAAACCACGCTATCCCTAAGTAAGAATGATAGATTAGAACGTCCACCGTCCGTTACTTTATATATTTAAGCCATGTCCCATAAGCAACAAAGTTAGATCTTTTAAATTCTTTAGAACGTACGGGATTGCTTTCATGAGAGGATCCATCCTAGTCTTAACTGTCATCAGCAAATTAGAACTTTTCCCGAAGTTTTCGTGAAAACTTCCGGTTCTGGTGAACTGCTTATTCCAGCTCATTATGCAGCTCAAGAAGTGATGCTGAAATTCACAAAAATCTTTAAAATTATGCAAATGCATGTATCATGATTTCTATTAGTAATTTCGTATTGACTTCCATCCCACTCATAGTTTTCAATTTTGCTTACTCTCTGTAAAGTTCCCTTTGGACCGGGGGGGGGGGGGGACCCACTGGATACTTGTTAGGAGAGAGATGGAAGCCTCCACAAGACTAGTAAGTATATTCTTTAACGTGCACAGGGTATGGCTCTCCGGCCCACGGTTTAATTTCCACTACAACGGACAACAGCCTTTTATTAATTTTCTTTTTAATTTTTTTTTTTTGGAAAGGAAGCGAGGTATTCCTAACACAAAGGACTGAGAAAATCTAGAAGTTCTAGCAAGCTTCTCCTGGTTTCTCTTTACAATACAAAATCTCATACTTTCCAATTTCATAATAAATACTTATATTACTTCGAATATAACTTTGAATCAACTTAATATAGTAGTGCCTCGGCAATTGCGAGGATTACGTTTTTGATTCAACCCTCAGTGGGTGAGCGTCAGATCTTGCATAAAATTTAACTTTAAGGGAAATGATCTTTAAAAGACATACCTATATAAAAACACATTTTAATTAATGCATTTATATTTATTTATTTATTTATTTATTTATTATACCTAACATACATCTGAGCACTTCGGTTGGTAGACCACTGGCTGAAAGAAATTAATTATTACAAAATTATATATTTCATTTCAATGATATATATATCAACTATTTACACAATCTGTTATATAACACATAATATAATAATAATATTAAAAAAGTTTAAAGTAAGTGTGAACAAAGTAAAATTTGTTAATTGACAATGAAAATTGAACTTAAAATATATCTTAATAAATTCACAAGAGATTTCGTTTTGTAACAGGACTCTCTAATTTTAATATTCGAATGGTTTAAAATATTTTCTAATGTATTCGTTGATATTAAGTTGCTGTAAATTAAAAAAAGATCCTATTCTTCCATTTTGAAGTTCCATTTTGGAGATTGTTTAGTAAAAGGTGGGAAATAGTTTCTAGGGGTATTCACATTGATTACATTTTGAGGATTTTGATTTTTTTATTTCATATAGATAATAACTCTGTTATACAAAAAAAAATATTTTTTCTAAGTAAGAGTTGTGTGATTCTTAAAGGTTTTTAAGTGCAGACTTCATTTCCCACACCCAAATACTTTAGGAACACATCAGTTAACCAAAGAAAATTTTCTCTTGTAGAACAGTGCAATTTAGTCAAATATTGCATGTGGGGCGGGGGTGGCTCAGTCGGTAGCCCGCCAGACCCAGTCAGTAGCGCGCCAGGCTCAGTCAGGTAGCACGCCAGGCTCAGTCAGGTAGCACGCCATGCTCAGTCAGATAGCACGCAAGGCTCAGTCAAGTAGCCCGCCAGGCTCAGTCAGGTAGCGCACCAGACTCAGTCAGGTAGCCCGCCAGGCTCAGTCAGGTAGCGCGCCAGGCTCAGTCAGGTAGCCCGCCAGGCTCAGTCAGGTCGCCCGCCAGGCTCAGTCAGGTAGCGCACCAGGCTCAGTCAGGTAGCCTGCCAGACTCAGTCAGGTAGCGCACCAGGCTTAGTCAGGTAGCACGCCAGGCTCAGTCAGGTAGCACGCCAGACTCAGTCATGTAGCCCGCAAGACATTCAGGTAGTCCGCCAGACTCAGTCAGGTAGCGCACCAGGCTCAGTCAGGTAGCGCGCCAGGTTCGAGTCCCAGCTGGGTCAGCGTTGAGATTTATCTCCGCAAAACTCCCCGCCCTGCCCACGGTCAGTAGGGGACACCGATGGGCTTGGAAAGGCCACAGTCCGTCGGCTGGAACGTTAAGCCGTGGCCCCGTGTGCGGGAGAGTCAAACCCTGGGGACGTTAAAGATCACGCTGGATGGCCTTGACGGGAAGTTACCATCTGTCTCCCAACAGCTGTTCCAGTGGGTCCCCAACCTTCTCTGATCCTTCGGGGTCCTTGTGACCTAGCCATTTAGCCCATGGTATGCAAAAAAAGTGCCGCTCAGAAGTAAAACAACCCAAGCCAATATTGCATATTCTCAATCTATAAATTAGTGAACTATGACGTCGTTGTAGATTTAAGTTCGTGATTTTAGAGAGATCATTATCTAGTTAAAAACGAAAAATGCTTTTAAATGGAACATTGATGTAAAATATTTATTTAGTTGATCGAGTTTTTCATTTTTAAGAGTGATTTTATTTTGATAATAAAAGGAGTATGAAATATTATTTAGGTTAATTGCTTTTTTAGCGATAGAATCTACCTTGTTGTTATCCAAAATGTCCCAATGGCTGGGTAGAATGCATTTATATATATTTTATTAATGAAATATAGGGACCTCAATGAGTGCAATGAGTATGGCGATTTTTTTTTAATTTCACATTTTACAAATTGGCCTGAGCCTTAAAAAATATTAAGGGATTAAATTATAATTATTTGAAGTTCCGGAGGAAATGGAATATTGTGACCTCATTCCATTACCTCGTTACCTTCAAATGGGCCGATGTTTACACTTAACAAAAGAGGCACAGAATTCACTGGCATATCAGGCAAAAAACAGACTTTGTGCTCCTAATTTTCACAGGCCTTCTCATACGAGGACATGCTCTACTAAGAATGAAAGCACTCACTCAGAACTAACACAACCTTTCCCTATTGGAACAGTAACTTGGCTCCTTAGGCACTATGCCAGTTACCGTTTTAGTGGCTTGCAACCTCTTTTAAAAACCAGTGGATTATATCATAGTTCCTTCTGTATGATATCTGATATCTTTAATTAATATTACGAGCTCCAAGTCTATGGCTTATATATCGAAGTGTAAAATAGTGCCTGATTGGCAATAACAAAAGTAAAACACATAAACCCCAAAGGGGTCACACGGGCAAAAGAAACTTGCTATAGAAACACAACTAAAAGTTAAACATGAGGGTGTCATACACCACAATCTTAGGACGCTTGAATTGGTTTAAAACCAATAGATCATAATCAATCAAAGATCTAATTATATCACAAGGATTATCTCCCACTGTCTCAAAAAATGTCTGCGCGAGCTTCCGAATATAGGCGTATATGTGGCCAGTGCTCAAATCAGTGGGAATGGTCTTGTTTTTCACAAACCAGGGAGCACTGACCACAGATCTGAGGATTTTATTTTGGATGCTCTGAAGCCTCCTGACATTGGTGTTGGTAGTATTACCCCACACTGGTGAGGCATATGTCAGGACTGGCCACAGAAATCTTATACAGAAATAATTTCTTTTCTGGAGGCAGTTTTGATCTCAGTACCTTATCAGGGGTGCAACGTTTACATCTGATGATTTGAGCCTGTAAGAGCACACGGTCAATATGTGCATTCCAACGAAGTTTTTTTTATGTAGAATGACACCAAGGTATTTCACAGTTGGTGTCCAGGATGTTTCAGCTCCAAAAAGTTTAGGAGAATCAGGATTAACAATCTTCTTTCTAGAGAAGAGAACTGACTGGCTTTTATTTGGATTAATCTTGATTTTCCATTTGGAGTACCAGCGCTCTACTTTGTCCATCCCAAGTTCCATCTGTATAAAGTGGGAATCTCGATTTTAAGAGATACGGATGGACGAAAACTCTAGTATAGCCTTTCGATTATGTCTCCCGTTGATTGGCATGGGGATTGGCTCAACAGGTAGAGCGCCAAGCTCGTAAATCTGCAGATTCGTTCCCAGGTTCGAGTCTCAAACCAATTAGAATTATCCATTGTGTAATTTACATATTGATCGCTAGGAGACAGAAGGAGCATACCCATCTGTTTCCTAACAGCTGTTTAATGGGTTCCCTTCCCCCCCCCCCACCTTCTCTGAGCTCTTGTGACCTGACATGTAGCCCATTGTATGCAAAATAGTGCCACTCACAGACGTATTTCTATGAACATCACTTTGCAGTGATAAAATTAGATCAGCTCCTCAAGATCGGCTATCCGGTTGATAAAACGGTATATAATTTATTAACCACGGTTATTTAAAAAAAAATATATTTTCGTATTGTTTTTTGCGTGATAGAATTCAGAAAGTATGGGTGTCAAATGGCATTTGTTATGGGAGTTGAAATCCTCGATAAGACATGTATTTCTGCGCTTCTTCCATCTGAACCGTTTCCCACTTCAGAAAGCTTTCTTACGATGACTAGCTGGGTCAGCGTTGAGGTCAGCGTTGAGAATTATCTCCGCAAAATTCCCTGCCCTGCCCACGGTCAGTAGGGGACACCGATGGGCTTGGAAAGGCCGCCGTCCGTCGGATGGGACGTTAAGCCGTGGCCCCGTGTGCGGGAGAGCCATACCCTGTGCACGTTAAAGAACACGCTGGATGGCCTTGACGGGAGGCTATGATCTGTCTCCCAACAGCTGTTCCAGTGGGTCCCCTCCCCCAACCTTCTCTGAGACTTAGGGGTCCATGTGACCTGGCTATTCAGCCCATGGTGTGAAAAAAAGTGCCGCTCAGAGGTAAAACAACCCAACCCAACTTACGATGACTTTTTGAGTGACAGGTTAGTAAGGTTTTCCGTAGTAAGGTTCATCAGTCGAAATCCAGTGAAGCTGAAAGTTTTTTTTTTACTTTCCAGCTTGCGATCGTTTCAAATACACAACTAAGAGTGAAAACGATAAATGCTTAAGTATAGCTAAGAAAAACCCATCAGATCTAACGCATCTGTGTTTACTGCAAAGAAGAAAAAAAGAGTTCGAAGATATGGCAGATAAGTAGGAAGCGTCTGTTGTTAGACGAGTTAGTGAAGCTATTTATCTCGCAACATTCTCACGACGAAGTGGCCGTTAGTTCTACTTGAGAACTTTAAAGTGTTATTTTTGCATCTCTGTTACTACGGCAACAACTAGGAAGTGCAGGAGATTACATCTGAAATATGTACGCCAACATTCGATGGTATTTAGCATAAACTGGTTGGAGATTTTGCGATGCCGTTTTTTATGCAAAAGGGATATTGACAGATGAAAAAGGAAACGGTGACTGTTTGCTGTAAACCTTTTTTTTTATGATTTTGACTCCAAGTATTGGTAAACAAATAGGGTCAAGAAACATAAGAGTTGGGTTGGGTTGTTTTACCTCTGAGCGGCACTTTTTTGCACACCATGGGCTAAATGGCCAGGTCACATGGACCCCGAAGGCTCAGAGAAGGTTGGTGAAGGGGACCCACTGGAACAGCTGTTGGGAGACAGATGGTAGCCTCCCGTCAAAGCCATCCAGCGCGTTCTTTAACGTGCACAGGGTATGATTCTCCCGCACACGGGGTCACGGCTTAACGTCCCATCCGACGGACGGCGGCCTTTCCAAGCCAATTGGTGTCCCCTACTGACCGTGGGCAAGGCGGGGAATTTTGCGGAGATAAATCTCAACGCTGACCCAGCTGGAACTCGAACCTGGGAAGTACAGATTACGAGCCTGGCAAGCTACCGACTGAGCCACCCCTGCCCGAAGAAGAAACATAAGACTGCTAGATGTTAGTGGTCGTATTAGGTAGCTCTTACGGACAGATTTACTGTGTGTAATTTTGAAGAAAAAAGGTTTCGTTGGGAGTTGTGTTGTTTTACCTCTGAGCGGCACTTTTTTTCCACACCATGGCCTAAATGGCCAGGTCACAAGAACCCCGAAGGCTCAGAGAAAGTTGGGGAGAGCACTCACTGGATGGCTGTTAGGAGACAGATCGTAGTCTCCCGTCAAGGCCATCCAGCGTGTTCTTTAACGTGCACAGGGTATAGCTCTCCTACACACGGTCCACGGCTTAACGTCTCATCCGACGGACGATGGCCTTTCCAAGACCATCGGGTCTCCTACTGACTGAGGGATGGGAATTATGCGGAAATAAATCTCAACACTGACCCAGCTGGGAACTGAAGATTGCGAGCAAACGCGTCTCTGTGAGTGGGATATATATACTGTATATTTCCGCAGATAAGACGATAGTTGAATCATAAAAAAAGGCCCCCAAAATCCGGGTCGTCTTATAGGACAGATACAAAAAAAAATTAGATTGAAATTTATATAAATTGAAACCATTATTACTACAACTTATCGAAAAATCTATCATATTATTTAAATACGCTATATGATAATGCATTACATTGTAATAGGAAATAATACATTACATTGTAATAGTAAAACAATACTAAAACAAAATAAATATTAAAAGTTATGTTTATTGAGCTACTGAGGAAAAAACGGACAAACCGTAATTATTTACTAGTACAGAGTAGGGTATGTCCACAAAATAGAATAGCCCATACGACGCTTTTGTGAATAGTCAAGGTCATTACCCGAATCAGTGCGAATGTTTGCGAATAGGACATAATTCCGTATACACTATACAGTATTATTATCCAGATGATGATCCCGATCTAAACTAGGCCGTTGATAGTTTGTGGTCGTCTTATAGGACAGATATCTGCTAAAACTATAAAACTTTGACGAAAATTTATACCTCGTCTTATCTAAAGGTCGTCTTATCTGCGGAAATATACGGTATGTATTTGTGTACATATTATCGCTAATACTAATGCTATTGTATTATAATATAATTAGAATTTCATAACTTTGGTTAAACAAAAGTTATTTTAATTACATAACTTTAGTTAAAACAAGTTATTATTGCTATTTTAATTGTATAACTTTGGTTAAAACTAGGTTGGGTTGTTTTATCTCTGAGCAACACTTTCGAAAGTAGAATAGGCTTAATGACGAGGTTACAAGAATCCCAAATGCTCAGAGAAGGTTGGGGAAGATGATCCAATGAACAGCTGTTAAGGAGACAGATTAAAATCTCCCATCAAGGCCATCCAGTGTGTTCGTTAAGGTGCAGAGGGTGCAGCTCTAAGCTTAATGGCGTCGTGGCTAATCCCCAATGGATAGGGTTTTCCATCAGAGTTCTCTTTCACACAGAGAACGAAATGGAAGGTTTCAAGGTTAGATATTTTGAGTTGGGTTGGGTTGTTTTACCTCTGAGCGGCACTTTTTTGCACACCATGGGCTAAATGGCCAGGTCACATTGACCCCGAAGGCTCAGAGAAGGTTGGGGGAGGGGACCCACTGGAACAGCTGTTGGGAGACAGATGGTAGCCTCCCGTCAAGGCCATCCAGCGTGTTCTTTAACGTGCACAGGGTATGGCTCTCCCGCACACGGGACCACGGTTTAACGTCCCATCCGACGGACGGCGGCCTTTCCAAGCCCATCGGTGTCCCCTACTGACCGTGGGCAGGGCGGAGAATTTTGCGGAGATAAATCTCAACGCTGACCCAGATGGGACTCGAACCTGGGAACTACAGATTACGAGCCTGGCGCGCTACCGACTGAGCCACCCCCGCCCCGTTAGATATTTTGATGACTCGAACCTGGTAACATCAGATTATGAGCATCGAACCAAGCCCGTTTTAGGTTAAAACTAAAGTTTTGCTATCATTTTTGTTATAATTACTCAACTATGGTTAAGATTAGTATTGGTACATTTCGGTTAGCAGTGGAATTGTACAGTGCTTTCTTTCAGATAGATGCTTATTTACAGAGTAGCCCATCAACGATAAGCAAAATAGCTTGATAACAATTTCAAGGTGCAACAAGTGAAAATATCCTATGCTCATCAGTATTCTTCTGATCGAAAAAAATATATAGTGTTATTTATTCTAGTTACTAAAGAGTGTTACTAATGTTTTACACTGACAGATCATTAACATCTGGGGGGGGGGGGGGGGGGGTCGCTCAGTCGGTAGCGCGCCAGGCTCGTAATCTGTAGTTCCCAGGTTCGAGTCCCAGCTGGGTCAGCGTTGAGATTTATCTCCGCAAAACTCCCCGCCCTGCCCACGGTCAGTAGGGGACACCGATGGGCTTGGAAAGGCCACCGTCCATCGGATGGGACGTTAAGCCGTGGCCCCGTGTGTGGGAGAGCCATACCCTGTGCACGTTAAAGAACACGCTGGATGGCCTTGACGGGAGGCTACCATCTGTCTCCCAACAGTTGTTCCAGTGGGTCCCCTCCCCCAACCTTCTCTGAGCCTTCGTGGTCCTTGTGACCTGGCCATTTAGCCCATGGTGTGCAAAAAAGTGCCGCTCAGAGGTAAAACAACCCAACCCATTAACGTCTGCATGCAAAATAGGAAAGTTTTGAGACGTTCAGGTTTTGACAACATTCGAAAATTTCAGACGAAAATTGAGAGACTTGGACTTACTATTTCTCAGTTGTTTTATGAAATATTGTATAATAAACTGTAATTAATGTCGGTGCATGTCCCAAATATACGCACTAACAATGAAAAGTTCGTGTTTCTATTCGTATCGTCCCTTCCTTGTGGGGGAAATATTCTTCTCAACGCTCCTGTCACATAATAACGAACTCGTGCCATAAAATTAAATGAAAAAAAAATTTGGCAATGGGGAAAACACTGGCGACTTTCGTTTGTTAAAAAGAAATTCACAATTCTTATTGTCAAAATATATTTTTAATTTCCTTATTATTCCATGAGACTCATGTGCTCGTTAGGAAGGGCAATCACTGCTAATATATATTTTGTATAGTTGGGCCGTCCCGTGGCCGAGTGGTTAGCGCGCTTGGCTACTGATCTACGGGACCTGGGTTCGAGCCCCGGGTAAGGAGTGGATGTTCGTGTTGTTTTTTGCTGAGGTCCTGCCATCATCTCAGATCTTCTACTGTGGCATATAAACTGACAGGCTCCTGTCAGACCTTTGTGGCAAGCAGCTGCATGAGGGGGTATTTATTTATTATTTTTGAGTTAAAGACCTAAGCAATGCAGGATAAATCTGCTAGAAAGTAATAAAAATTAATAGTTGAATCATTAAATAAGTCGATTGGGTGGTAAATCATTGTTTGCCTACAATTTTTGATCCTATTTGATTTCATCATAAAGAAAGGAAACGAATTGAAACATTGCGTGCCGCCTTTCAGGTTTGAGGCTTTCCCTTAACCCTAAATCGACGTGAGACGACATGCATTTTAGAGCGGAGAATGATTGAGGGGAAAACAATTCCCTTTCTCAATCCTTGTAAGAAGATCAGCGAGAGAGATAAGATGGTTTCTTTGACACACGCAACTGATTCAAGAGACTTTTACTCTTGGCATGGAGTCTATTTAGAAAGGAGTCTCGGATAGAGGAGGAAGTTGCTGAATAACCGCTTTCGAAACAGTCGTTAAGTACCTTGCTAACAGGGACAGGATCACTCGTACTTTTTTACTTTCCTGATCTATTGACCTTTGTCACGGTCTGCTCACTTACATGACTGTTCTTTATGATTCATGAGTGGATGTGGAACAAAAACTAAGATCTTTGTTGTTGCTGGTTAATTCGACCTGTCGTGTGAGGCTTGTAGCAATTTTTCATGATCTATTCTTCATTTGGAGTGTAATACTTGTTGTGCTCAACGCGGTTTCACAAGTTAACAACATGTACCGCAATTGGGTTAATGCTTCATCTTGAAAAAGCTCTGAAGACAAAATTAAGGGGTGTTATTTGTATGGGAAAACATAAAAGATAAAAGAAACTTAAAGAAATGGTTTGAAACTTATTTTCTTTACATTGAAACTTACATTTGTTAAGCTTTTTCAAAAGTGGAAATTTAGTGGATGGTTTTGGTTTTTTAGGAACGTATTTATGTTTAATCCTGGTTTATCAGCCTTCAGACGATTGTGAAATGAAAAATGAATGCCTTCAAGACTCAGTTACCAAATTAACCCAATTACGGTACATGTGGTTAACTTGTGAAACCCCGTTGAGCAGAAGTATTACACTCCAAATGAGGAAGAGATCATGTAAAATGGCTTATTATAAGTAACCAAAAGCAGTAGCGAAAGCAACTTTATTAACTCAAGGGAATATCCGTTCTTCTTTGAAAACTCTGGCACTGCTAAGCTCCTATAAAACTTCACGTGTGCTCTCAATATCATGACAGCATGCAAATCCCAGAATTAATTATGTATACATGAGTAAGAAACCAACATTTAGGAAAATGGAGAACAAATCATCCAATAATCTCCTGGATTCAAACCCTTCCAAAATGGTTTTGCTACATTTGAACTAAGACTGGCGACTTTCTCTTGTTAGAGCTACACACTCTGGAAGAAAGAACCTCACATTTGGTGATAAGATAGATTCCTTTTCGGCACGCGTCAAAAAACCCCACCAATCTTCCTCCTGATTCTAACACGAGATCTAATAATGCGCCAGTTGCTCTAACAGTTGAGTTAAGTGAGATTTATAGATGAAGGGAAATGAAGTTGTTCGGATGTCCTCGCTCTATTTAAACCGACGACGAACTGAAAATTTGAATAATTCGCCATCGCTTTAGCTCAACTGGTAGAGCAACTGGAACACAACCAAGAGATCCCTTGTTCAAATCCGAGGTGGATTGGTGTTTTTTTTTCACATTTGCCTAGCTGTTATAAACTTCAGATTCTGCGTTGGAACGCTTCTTACTGCACTTTTAAAATGAATTAAGGGAAGAGTGATAATAGACTAATGAGTTATTACAGGATGTAGTTTGATATTATTTTGTTATGGTGGCTACTAATCTAAGGGATCTGGGTTCGAGCCCCGGGAAAGGCATGGATGTATGTGTCATTTTTCTGCTGAGGTTCTACCATCCTCTCAGACTTTCTACTATGACATATAAACTGACAGACTCCTGTCAGACCTCTGTGGCAAGCAGCTGCTCGAGGGATATTTATTTCATTTTTTATTCATTATAACTTCAACCAGTCTCTCGGCAGGTATAATACATTCTACAATTTCAGCTATACCTGGTTTAGTGGAAAGCCCTACTGGTCTAGTGGTTAGCATGTCTGACGCCTAAGACCAGCAGGGCATGTCCTTGTGTGTTTGTATGTTGTATGAGAAACCAGGACAGGCCTAACATAGCTTCTAGATCATCTCCGTCCTTTGTGTAGGGAAACAGCTTCTTTTAAAAAAACAATGGAGAAAAAAAGCTGTATTTTGAAATTACATGTTCTGTAGATAAGGTCTTATTAGCCTGGGTTGGGTTGTTTTGCCTCTGAGCGGCACTTTTTTGCACACCATGGGCTAAATGGCCAGGTCACATGGACCCCGAAGTCTCAGAGAAGGTTGGGGGAGGGGACCCACTGGAATAGCTGTTGGGAGACAGATGGTAGCCTCCCGTCAAGGCCATCCAGCGTGTTCTTTAACGTGTACAGGATATGGCTCTCCCGCACACGGGGCCACGGCTTAACGTCCCATCAGACGGACGGCGGCCTTTCCAAGCCCATCGGTGTCCCCTACTGACCGTGGGCAGGGCGGGGAATTTTGCGGAAATAAATCTCAACGCTGACCCAGCTGGGACTCGAACCTGGGAACTACAGATTACGAGCCTGGCGCGCTACCGACTGAGCCACCCCCGCCCCGGTTTTATTATCTTTGTCGGATTAATTAGTTTGCCATTGAATCAAAATGATAAATATAACTAAGTGTTGCGGTAGTAATAGAGGTTGTTGTACACAGGGGTGAATACACGGGTGTTGCTATACACTAATCTGTGAAAACGAAAACTGTATTAAGAAGATTAAGTATTTACCACAACTTCTAAAGTCATTAAATGAATGGATAAAATTCTTATTTTACGTTTGTCGATCTCTAAGTAGGTCTGTCCCATATTATCAGAGTTTCTCAGGATCCCGTTCGTCACAGATAAACGAAACTCTATTGTAAACAGAACCGGATTTGGTGGGGGGGAGGAGAAGAGGGGAGCATTGCTTCCCCCTCCCTTGCAGAATTCTAGTAGCCGGAATGAAACCAAAAATCATATACATATATGTTATAGGTATTTTTCAAGAACTGTTTTAAAAACCACTAAAGAGAAGGGAAAAACATTTATACCGGAACGGCGTTCCGACTCCATCTTGATCTCCCCACCCTTCACTCGGATTGCTTTCCTCCCCCCCCTTCTCCATTTATGTTTTCGAGATCCGGGCCTGACTATAAGTATATTTTACATGAAAGTAGAACATAAATATGTTTTACGACATTCATAAGGCTGACGCCAATTGTAAGGAAATATTTGAATTCGATTGGCACGTACCTGTGACGGGTGTGTCATTATCCAGCTCCATGATCACACTTCCAGCCAGAAACGACCCGGGAAGATAAAGCAAGCTTTCATTGTCCAACATGATGATGAACTTGCGAAGCTTCTTAGCAGTCCTTGTTGTCGTCACTTCCGTCCTCACGTGACCACTTGTTGCACTGTACCACATAATTGCACCAAGTTGATCTTTCCAAAGTACACTTAGGAATGAACAAGTCTTTATAGGAGTAGAAATCAGTCTGAATATCTCTACAACATTTCCACGAAAATATTCCTATAGTAGTTCCTTCAGAAGCTGAACTATATATTTCACTTCAAATTTAACACGTTGGCTTTCCCTATTCTTTGCATTGCAAGGCCTTTGCTCCTGCCTAGCTCAAAATTGTAAATCTTCGGCTATTATAGCTCATTATAATGCTTCACATTTCATTGCTTCAACTTAATGATTTATCTGAAACTTATAAAAAATTCTTTCAACGAATTCAGTTCGTCAAGAGGCGAGGAGAAAGCAAGAAAACAAACTCCTTAACTCTACATGATATCCATTTGATAGATGAGATTAATGTTTGGCTTTTCGGATGAAAGCTACCAACCGCATCAAGGAATGATAAAACTATTAAATCACTGTAGCGAAGCTGACATGTGAAGCCTCTAACAGTTGTTGATGATATGAGAGGAACTCCGTGAGCTCCAGATCCTCACATTTCTACAATGTTATCCACACGCACAGACTACGTGACATGAAATTCCTCCTCTTCAGGTTCACTGAGCTCCTCTGCGAGGTCAGCCACTGTCAGCGGTGACCTGGCCTCTCCGTGCTCAAGATACTCCGGTACGGGGCCGTTACCGTGTTGGCGTGCTTGCCCCTGACGATGATAGCTTGTCCTTTCAACTCTCACTTCGATAATGCCCACTTGTTAGCTCCTATAAAATGGAAACAAAAACTACGTCAGAAGAAATCACAAAGAGCTGTGATTATAAGTTTTGCCTCATTCTTTGCACACTTTTGCCATACATAAGACATAAAATGCTAAAATCAAATACGAAACGCTTCCAAAGGTTCGTAAAAATATTGTGTACGTAATATTATTTTAATATTTGACTCCGAAAATAGAATGGAAATATCAAGAAACCTTGACTGGCGTTAGTGGTTGGGGAGTAGCAAACTGTTCGAGTAGGTAAACTTTGTTGTGTTTAGCTCTATCTAAGGCAGTTGGGGGCGGGAGTGGCTCAGTCGGTAGCGCGCCAGGCTCGTAATCTGTAGTTCCCAGGTTCGAGTCCCAGCTGGGTCAGCGTTGAGATTTATCTCCGCAAAATTCCCCGCCCTGACCACGGTCACTAGGGGACACTGATGGGTTGAAGAGGCCGCCGTCCATCGGATGGGACGTTAAGCCGTGGCCCCGTGTGCGGGAGAGCCATACCCTGTGCACGTTAAAGAACACGCTGGATGGCCTTGACGGGAGGCTACCATCTGTCTCCCAACAGCTGTTCCAGGGGGTTCCCACTCCCAAGCTTCTTTGAGCCTTCAAGGTCCTTGTGACCTGGCCATTTAGCTCATGGTGTACAAAAAAGTGCCGCTCAGAAGTAAAACAACCCAACCAACCCTTTGTCCTATATATTGAAAATAAAAAAATGTCTTTGAGAAATTTCAAAGTTTAAAAAAATGTCACAGTTAGATCCTTAACTCATCGATGTTTTCGATTCGTGGAATCAGAAATGAGTCGTGTTACCTCGAACGGCACTTTTTTTGCATACAATGGGCTAAATGGCCAGGTCACAAGGACCCCAAGGGTTCAGAGAAGGTTGGGGGAAGGGGATCCATTGGATAATTGTTATGAGATAGATGGTAGCCTCCCGTCAAGGCCATCCAGCGTGTTCTTTAACGTGCACGGCTCTCCCGCACACGGGGCCACGGCTTAACGACCCATCCGACGGACGGCAGCCTTTTTCAAGGCCGGCCCATCGGTGTCCGCTACTGACCGTGGGCAGGGCGGGGAATTTTGCGGAGATAAATCTCAACGCTGACCCAGCTGGGACTCGAACCTGGGAACTACAGATTACGAGCCTGGCGCGCTAGCGACTGAGCCACCCCCGCCGTCCTTAACGAATGATAAATAAGGAATTATATAATAAATTATTTCTAACCAGCCAAAGAAATCTCTATGGATCGCAGATCAGAAGAAATTTTAATTAATAAGTAATGATTATTGTGATAGTAAAACTTAATTTACACTGTTCCTGCGTTTCTTTTTAATCGTAACAACATAAGGAATGAAATCTTACAACGCGTGCCTATATTTACTCGATAGTTTTATTTGAAAATTATGAAGTCATTCTTAACATCGATATCAAATTTAGAAGAAAAATTGTCTTGAGCCAAGTGAGGTACGAACCCACGATCTTCATCAGCTGAAGAAACATCGAGAAATTTATCAAGTAATTAATAGCTAAATTTAATAATTGATGAAGAAAATAGTTTTATATTTAATCGATATACGAGGTTGGTTTAAATTTCTCCGGAATGTTGATCATAGCATGTCCATAAATTGCCTTATCTATTTCCCATTATGGAGTCTCTTAGAGAAACTTTTTCTTACGTGAACTTACTTTACTAGTCCCAGCGACGTGGGAGTGTTGGCAGCCCTGCAGCAATTCTTTAGAACGGGTTCGAAATAGACAGCGTGGGTTCAGAAATGACAGAGGCTTCGTCGACTATTTTTCTTTCATTTTAAGGCACATTCTTGAGGAATGCTTAAATTCCAAAGAGGCTTTTGACTCTGTTGATCGGTACACTCTAAAATACACTGGTTATAAATAAATTAAGGAAAATCCCTGTGTCAAGTCAATGGGAAGCTAACGTCAAAGCTCTTTAACTTATAAAATAAGTTTTTTTTTTGTTTTGAAAAATGTGATTGCAGATAAAGATCTCAATCAAATAAATCAATATCTTGATTTTCAACAATATTTGTTCGGTATTTAATGAGTTATGGAAATTTGAATATTTAGTGATAACAATGCCAGCCAAAAAAATTGAATTCAGAAGTAAATTAAAACTTAGTAATAAGTATTGTATTACTTTAAGGTGTTTAATAAAATAAGTTTGTATTTTAGAACTTTGTGTAAAGAATTCTTTCACTATTCTTGTTTTCATCCTCCTCAAGCAGCCATGGGCTACGGAGGTCCAACCAGACAGCATGGGTTCAGAAATGTTCAGTCACCGTGAAATTTAATTCTCCAAGCATATCTGTCCTGAGCTACGTCTGCTGCATCTGGCCACTGCACACCAATTCTAACAAGTCCTGTTTGACATTGTCTGCCCACCGCATCCTAGGTCACCCCTTCTTTCTGAGGCCTTTAGGCACACTGTTCATAACCCTATTCGCCAATCTATAATTATTCATACGGGCAACATGGCCAAACCAACGGAGTCTTTCTCTACACAATATGCTGCTTAAAGGAGGTTGCCGACTCCTTTGCCTAACCTCATCATTAGTTATAAAGTTGAACCACCTAATGCCCAATATTTAGACTTCCATAACTCATTAAATACTGAACGAATATTACTGAAAATCGAGATATTGATTTATTTTATTGAGATCTTTATCTACAATCACATTTTTCAAAACAAAAAAAAAAAAATTATTTTGGAAGTTATAGAGCTTTGACGTTAGTTTCCCACTGACTTAACATGGGGATTTTCCTTAATTTATGGAAACCCACCGTTGAGTATTCAATCATATGCGAAAAATTCGTAAAACCTGCAGTGACTGGAACAATGCGTTAACACTGGAAAATTTCGTTACCTCCTCTGTCCAACTTCTCTGAGTCTTCGAGGTCCTTGTGACCTGGCCATTTAGCCCATTGTGTGCAAAAAAAGCTAGGCTAGAAAAAGCCGCCGTTCGTTGGATGGAACGTAAAGCCTTTGCTCAGGATGCGGGAGAGTCATATCCATTGCACGCTAAAGAACATTGAATGGTCTTAACAGGATACTTTTATCTGTCTCCTAACAGTTGTCCAGTGGTCCCCTTCCCCCAAAGGGCAATGGCAAGAAATGCATTCGAGCCAAAAAGATGTAAAACGGGGGGGGGGGGGGAGAGACGAGATTTCCAATGCGATATTATATTCCCGCCCTTCGTTTTACAGATATTAAAAAATTTCTTGAAAAATGCAGGAAATGTAACTAAGTTTAATAATTTTTGCCTCTATTACCATTATTAACATTCTAAAAGAGGGGGGGGGATGGCCTCCTTGACTTTCCCCCTATATCTGGCCCTCATTTTAGAGAAACATACTTACGGTGTGACGTCATTACAAATAATGACGTCACACCGTAAGGCATATGTTTGGCATATGTTTCAACTTTCTTAACTCTTTGAGTGCTAAACGAATAAATTGTAAAATCGAGATGTGGAGAATTTTTCTTTTGTGGAGATGTAATTCGTCTCATTTCCCCTTAAATCCTCTCTCAAGGTCACGGAGTTTCAGTCCTTTAATTTGGACTGAAACTCCGTGACTATCGAATGTGTTTTATAGTGATATTAAACAATTGCTTTATAGTGATATTAAATAATTGCTTTATAGTGATATTATATAATTGCTGTATAGTGATATTATATAATTGCTGTATAGTGATATTATATAATTGCTTTATAGTGATATTATATAATTGCTTTATAGTGATATTATATAATCGCTTTATAGTGATATTATATAATCGCTTTATAGTGATATTAAATAATTGCTTTATAGTGATATTAAATAATTGCTGTATAGTGATATTATATAATCGCTTTATAGTGATATTAAATAATTGCTTTATAGTGATATTAAATAATTGCTGTATAGGGATATTAAATAATTGCTGTATAGTGATATTATATAATCGCTTTATAGTGATATTAAATAATTGCTTTATAGTGATATTGTATAATCCTTTATAGTGATATTGTATAATTGCTTTATAGTGATATTATATAATTGCTTTATAGTGATATTATATAATCGCTTTATAGTGATATTAAATAATTGCTTTATAGTGATATTAAATAATTGTTGTATAGTGATATTAAATAATTGCTGTATAGTGATATTATATAATCGCTTTATAGTGATATTAAATAATTGCTTTATAGTGATATTGTATAATCCTTTATAGTGATATTAAATAATCGCTTTGTAGTGATATTAAATAATTGCTTTATAGTGATATTATATAATTGCTTTATAGTGATATTAAATAATCGCTTTATAGTGATATTATATAATTGCTTTATAGTGATATTATATAATTGCTTTATAGTGATATTATATAATCGCTTTATAGTGATATTAAATAATTGCTGCATAGTGATATTAAATAATTGCTTTATAGTGATATTATATAAGTGCTTTATAGTGATATTATATAATGCTTTATAGTTATATTAAGTAATTGCTTTATAGTGATATTAAATAATTGCTGTATAGTGATGTTATATAATTGCTTTACAGTGATATTAAATATCGCTTTATAGTGATATTATATAATTTCTTTATAGTGATATTATATAATCGCTTTATAGTGATATTAAATAATTGCTGTATAGTGATATTAAATAATTGCTTTATAGTGATATTAAATAATTGCTTTATAGTGATATTAAATAATTGCTTTATAGTGATATTAAATAATTGTTTTATAGTGATATTAAATAATTGTTTTATAGTGATATTAAATAATTGCTTTATAGTGATATTAAATAATTGTTTTGAGCAGTGTAGATTACAGGTTTCTTGTTTTTTATTTAGATTTTATATAATTCCTTTCAGTAGAAATAAATTTATATCTGACCTAAAAATTGAAGCATTCCGTTTCTGATCCTTTCTGCTGAGCGAAATGTTTGCATCTGGCAGCTCAATGATTAATGTCTGACTAGCAACGGCGCGACAACCCTTCGATTAATCTTGACCGAGAAGTATGCTGCTGGCGCACCCATTGAAAATAGTAATTTGAGTGTGGGATTTCAATTCGGGGCAGGGAAAAAAGGAAAAGAAAAGTCGAACCTTCGGACTCTCATTTAGGATTTAATGGTAATATTTTCGAATACACGAGGCTAGAATCAAAATGAATACCATTTTTGCTTCAGATTGAGATGATGCCGAGGAAAAGATGTTTGTGGACTTTCGCAAGAAGCATGTTTGTTTCATTTGCAGGAATGCAAAAAAGCTTTTTTCTTTAAGTCATGAGGTGAATCTTTTCGTAGCCCTTGGTAAAAAAATCTGGATCTGCGGCTAATGCGGAGGGCGTTCAAAAAGTTCTCGACACGTGTCTGTAGATTTCCACTAGTTCTCCGAAGTTAACGAGCTATGACTTTGAAAGCTTGTCTAACCTTGTCATTACGCGTTAAAAACAAAGACCGTATTATCATTTCTCTCTTCGCTGGCGACGCGTAAAGTGCGTCTGCGAAATCTGAACCTCGTTGCTATGGTGACTACTAAAGACGGGGAAAGATTTTACATATTCATAAGAATAAAGCTTGGGATAGACGGGAAAAAATTCATGCGATTTATCATAAGTATATGGGTATCATGCCTGACATATGGCACTCTTATGGGATGGATGCGCAAATTCATAGAAAGACGGCAGAGCTTGAAAGACCTCCTTCGTGCAGGAAGACCAAAGGAGACCGTGAAGCAAGTCATGGCGGTGTGTTCTATCTAATCTACGTTGTTTTACTGTTTAGATCAGCATCCTCACAGATCTTCTCTATGATATATTTTACTGACATGCGTCTGTCTGATCTCCGTGGCAAGTAGACAGCGTGAGAAGAAATGTTTTTTTTTTTATTTACGTATAAATTGCTCCGTTATTCTTCAGTGCGGTGCAATTGCTTTAAGAATTTCCTTGAGCATTCATGTAAAGGAAAGTAGGAAGTCGAAGAGAGAGAACAAGCGGAGAAGTAGATGACTGATAATGAGAGGCTGGATGCTGTGGCGGAGCTCCGGTGCTGCGGGTTGGCCGTTTCAGAGTTGAACTGAGCGGAAATTGGCGCACCTGAAACGTAATAGGTCAGGGTTATCCGGGGAACCGGGCATTCCTCTGGCAACAAACAGGTCGCGCTGGTGTGGTCAGAGGACTTCCCTCCACCTGCCTGTTCCAACCAACGTCGTCCTCTTTTCGGCCCGGAGGACGACGAGATGGGTCAGGCAATGCCATATAAGGTGAAATGCACACACTCTAACGAAGGATACAGAAATCGCTTAATCGTAACTGGGAGAGAATCTGATTGGTGCTCATGTGAGTCTGCGGATATCGAGAAATCGGTCTGCAAGTAAAAGTTGACGATATCATTCTGATGTGAGAATAGCAGAGATCCCTTGCTGTATATAGTTATATAGTCAATAAATTTCTGTCTTCACACTGATAATAATATTATTGAACAATAATATTCGTAAGAAACAGTTTTGATTAAATATTATGTAAAGAAAATATCAGATGAAAATTGGACAACCTCTATATCTGGGTAACGGATTGCGCTGTCTTTACAGTCACACACAGCAAAACACGTGTACAAGGAAGGAACTCATCAACACTAGAACATGTGCAAAATATGGCCTGAACGTTGTGTGGATTCCAAATGAACTCCGCATGGAAGCATCCAAAAGTTGAAAAATGTACGGTATGCTGACGTTTTAATCTCAGAGTTTCTGTATCGTGGTGACACCATCAACTTTTTTATTTTGATTTGCTACATACTGTATAGGAGGACTCTTAACGATATTACGAAACTATGGACATTTGAAGCCAGACAATAAAGCACCCAGGTTCGGTTGGGTTGTTTTACCTCTGAGCGACACTTTTTTGCATGGGCTAAATGGCCAGGTCACATGGACCCCGAAGGCTCAGAGAAGGATTGGGGGAGGGGACCCACTGGAACAGCTGTTGGGAGACAGATGGTAGCCTCCCGTCAAGGCCATCCAGCGTGTTCTTTAACGTGCACAGGGTATGGCTCCCCGCACACGGGGCCACGGCTTAACGTCCCATCCGACGGACGGCGGCCTTTCCAAGCCCAGCGGTGTCCCCTACTGACCGTGGGCAGGGCGGGGAATTTTGCGGAGATAAATCTCAACGCTGACCCAGCTGGGACTCGAACCTGGGAACTACAGATTACGAGCCTGGCGCGCTACCGATTGAGCCACCCCCGCTCCCAAAGCACCCAGGACTTTTATTGTTCGGCAGCGTCCGCTCCCATACCGCCCAAGTAACAATAACAGTAATTTTCCCACCACGTACTGAATTCGTGTCTTTACGCCTGAATGAAATGTCTGAATGAAATGTGTTTTACGCCTGAATTCGTGTCACGTGACACGAAGGTTGCCAGATCACTAATTTCTATAAAAAATCGTTGCCAGATATTTTTTCTGAATTCTGTAATCAACCATAGTGTTCGGATACTTTTTTGAGCGACTGTATGTCCAGTGTTGTCGCTTTTCTTACCGAGGGTAGTCCTGTTATTAGCGTATAAATCTCAAAGCTGTTGGGACTTAAATCTGGGAGCATCGAATTAAGTGCCTAGATCGCTACAGACTGAGCTGGGGCAGGAGTGGCTCAGTCGGTAGTGCGCCAGGCTCGTAATCTGCAGTCCTCATGTTCGAGTCCCAACTATTTCTGCGTTGGGATTTATCTCTGCAAACTCCCCGCTCTGCCCTCTAAATAGGGAACACCGATGGGTTAGGAGAAGCCTCCATCCGTCGAATGGGAGATTAAGCCATGGTTGCGTGTTAGGGAGAGTCATATCCTTTGCCTGTTAAAGAACGCATTGAATAGTCTTGACGAGAGGCTACCATTTGTCTCCTAATAACGGTCCAGCTGCTCCTTCTCTTATCCCTCGAGTTCTTGTGACCTGGCCATTTAGTCCATACCCTGAACACGTTAAAGAACACGCTGGTTAACCTTGAGGAGAGGCTAGAATCTGTCTCCTCATATGTTTTTAGAAGTGAATATGAACTCATTGACTGATAGCCGTCCAGTGGGTCCCCTCCCTCCTTCCTTCTCTTAGCCCTCGGGGTCTTTGTGACCTGGCCATTTAGCCCATTGTGTACAGAAAAGTGTCGTTCAGAGGTAAAACAACCCAACAAACTGATCCAACACCCACCCAGTATTTGCCACCAGTAGCAGAACACATACCGAGCTAGTGATACTGGAAATAACTTCGAACACTTCAATTAACCTCCCCCATATAAAAAAATTCTGGGTGAGTCATGGTTACGCATCTGCTCAGCCCACACTAACTTTCCCGAAGATTTGATGGAGCAAAAAAATGCTTTCTATCTATGTAAATGTTTCTTCATTAAATGATGTTGTTTTGTCTGTGTGTGATTCTTTCGCCTATTAATAACGATGCTTTCAAGTAAGAGGATCTTTAAAAGAGGAAAAAAAATATTAGGCAAAATATCTTTAAAGAAATTACAATGTAATAACTAAAGGTGATACGCAAATAAAGAAGTGAAAAAAAATAAAAGAATTAATAAATATTAATTAATTGCTTCTTAAGTAAACACTCTGGCTCAAGAAAATGAGCAAGGAAGATAATTATCTAGTTGGCAATCACTTCATTAAGAACAGTTGGTTCATGCTCATCCCAACTTTTTCCCTCTTTTTTTTTTCATTATCGCTCTTTTTTCCCCTTCCTTTTTTTTCATTATCACTCTTTTTTCCCCCTTCCTTTTTTTTTCATTATCACTCTTTTTCCCCCTTCCTTTTTTTCCATTATCACTCTTTTTTCTCCTTCCTTTGAGAGTTGAGAGTCCTGTGGAATGGCTCTTTTTAATCTCATCGAATAAGAATAAATAATTTGCTTTGTCAGCAGCCCCAGGTTTTGTGTTTCGAGCTAGAATTCTACCGAAACATCGACTGAAGCTTTAGAATAATATTTTCAGCACATTTCTATTTTTTAGCTGTTTTCGTTTTGACTTATTTAAATTAGGTCGTATATAATGAAACGAAATTTTTAAATTTACGAAAAAAGAAATAGTTAAAAAATGCGACGAAAATATTAATATGTCTAATTTTTTATTTAGAAAATCTTAGGCAGCAAGAAAAATGCAATTCGAAGAGGCAGTTTTAAATCTAGAGTATTAAAAATTCAGGGACAAAAAAAGGAAAAAAAAGTTCCGACATTATTTTTTTGCTTGTGATGAGTTTCTAGAAATTCACGACTACTTTTGAGTTCTTGTATAAATGTTTAAAGCCTCAGACCCCAATAGAATAATAATTATTCTAAAAACAAATCGCGGCTTCCTAACACGCAAAAAAAGGGAGATAACGTAGAAGTCATATCAGGTTTGTCCAGGTTTCTTATACATCTTATCAAAAGCTAGGCTACCAGCTTGTAGTCTGCTTCAGATAATCATTTCACCATGTAGGCTACGAATCGAATCATTGAGTTGGCTTGCTTTAGCTCTGGTTGGATGGGGTTTTTCAGTTGTTTTACCTCTGAGGGAACTTTTTTGCACACAATGGACTAAATGACCAGATCACAAGAACCCCGAGTGCTCAGAGAAAGTTGAAGGGAGGGGATCCACTGGAACAGCTGTTGGGAGACAGATGGTAGCCTCCTGTCAAGGCCATCCAGCGTGTTCTTTGACGTGCTCAGAGTATGGCTTTCCCGCACAAGGGGTCACGGCTCAATGGTCCATCCAAAGGACGGAGGCCTTTCCAAGCCCATCTGTGCCCTCTACTCACCGAGGGCAGCGCGGAGAGTTTTGCGGAGATAAATCTTAATGTTGACCTAGTTGGGACTCGAACCTGGAAACTACAGATTACGAAGTCTGTCGTGCTACCGACTGAGCCACTCGATTCCCGCTTTAGCTCTGAGCTCCACTTTTTTTTTGCACACACCAAATGGCCTGATGAGAAGGACCTCCAAATGAGAAGGTCGGGGGAAGGGATAACTGCACCGCATAACTGTTAGGAGACAGATGGAAGCCTCCCGTCACAGCCTAGGGACGGGGGTGGCTCAGTCGGTAGCGCGCCAAGCTCGTAATCTGTAGTTCCCAGGTTCGAGTCCCAGCTGGGTCAGCGTTGAGATTTATCTCCGCAAAATTCCCCGCCCTGCCCACGGTCAGTAGGGGACACCGATGGGCTTGGAAAGGCCGCCGTCCGTCGGATGGGACGTTAAGCCGTGGCCCCGCGTGAGGGAGAGCCATACCCTGTGCACGTTAAACAACACGCTGGATGGCCTTGACGGGAGGCTACCATCTGTCTCACAACAGCTGTTCCAGTGGGTCCCCTCCCCCAACCTTCTCTGAGCCTTCGGAGTCCATGTGACCTGGCCATTTAGCCCATGGTGTGCAAAAAAGTGCCGCTCAGAGGTAAAACAACCCAACCCGTCACAGCCATCCAGTGTGTCCTTTAACATACACAGGGTCTGGTGCACTGAACCACTGTTTTACGTCCGGCGGACGCAAAACAGTGGTTCCATGCATTTAAGTACTTCATGGAAGTGGAAACTTTAATGTGGGTGTTATTAATTTTAATGTTTTGCGTCAGGCGGGGGGAGAATTTGAAGTTGAAAGGAAAACAATATTAGTTTTCTTGATATTGACAGTGAATCCATTTTTAGTATACCAATGTAGCACATCATGAATATTATTTTCTATTTCTTGTTTTAGAGAAATGAAAGAACTTGAGGTTAAAGAAAGAATACAATCGTCTGCATGCATAAAAATGTAGTCGGTGGAGAATTCTAGAAGATCATTAACAAACAGTTTGAAGTGAAGTGGGCTAAGAATGGTTCCTTGAGGTACTCTCCGATTGATTTTAAGAGGTGTAGAGATGTCATTAGTGATTAATTTAGTTCGGATAACACGGTCGTTGAGATAATGTTTAAACCAGGAAAGAGCTGAGGGCGATAGATTAAGATTATAGCAGAGTTTTCACAAGGTAAGTTTGTGTTCAACTGAATCAAATGCTTTTTGAGATGTCAAGGGAAACCAGTCCCAAAACCGTTTTAACTTTGCTGTCTAAAGCCAATCTCCATTGATTAACAAGAAGTGTCGTGGGAGTTTCAGTTGACCGATTTTTCCTAAACCCGAATTGTCTGCACGAAAGTAAATTAAATTTCTCAACAAAAGTCTGTAATTCTATATAATTCTTCTAGAATTCTCTCGACGCTTTTTTCTAAAATTTTGCTTAAAGCACATGTAACTAAAATAGGTCGATAATCCAAAGGGTTAGAAGGATTTGAAATTTTAGGTGTAGGTGAGATGATGACTTCTTTCCATGGAAGTGGGAATTCATTAGAGTTAAATGAGCAATTAATTAGATCACAAAGGGGTGCAGAAATTAATGCGGAAAGAATTTTTAGAATAATGACAGGGATAGGTGACAGGTGGTAGACTCCTGTCAAGGCTATTCAGCATGTTCTTTAACGAACACGGAATACACTCTCCTGGACAAAGAGCCGCGGTTTAATGTCCTATATGAAGAAAGGCGACCTTTTCAATCCCATTTGTGTTACTTTTCTCATCATGGGCAGACAGATTTAAAGAAGAATATATCTCAGCGCAGACACAAAGGGAAACACGAATCTGAAAATGTAAAATATCTGCCTGTCTGTTGAAAGACAATCCTTCCCTCCCCTCCCGCCTCGAGCTATCTCGAGGGACGTCACGTTAATGATCACTTTGTGGGCTGTCCTAACGGATGATTTTCCTCTGTCTCAACAGCCATTCGGGGGATTCGTACAGTTCTGAACACTTCGTTCTTATTCAAATTGGTTCCGAAGTACTGCTGGCGATCATTCGATCAGCCGATGAACTGTATGGAGCTCTGTTTTCCATTGAACCTGATATAGTGATTGAGTGATTGATTCGTAGCCCTATCTGGTGTAGTGATTGATTCGATTTGTTGGAGAGGGGTTTCTCTCAGTCAGTAGCACGCCAGGCGCGTAATCTGCAATCCCCAGGCTCGAGTCCAAACAGCGCCTGCTTTGAGATTTATATCCGCTAACCTTCATTCTTCCAGGTACGAAAGGGGACACCGATTGGTTTAGAAAAGCCGTCGGATGGCCTATCTATAAATCAGTAACAGTTCAAAGTAGTTAAGGAAGACAAAGTTTAACCGATGCTGCAAGATTCGCAGCTCACTTTGCACATCGGGTTCGATCTTTTAATCACAATGAGCTTCAAATGACGAGAGGCTCATCGACTGGACTGGACGACTCACTGGACAGCTGTTAGGGGACAGACGGTAGCCTCTCATCAAGGCCATCCAATGCATTCTTTAACATGCACAAGATATGGCTCTGCCGGACACGGCTTAACGTCTCATGCGACGGATGGCGGCCTTTCCAAGCCCATCGGTGTCCCTTTCCTGATCGAAGACAGGTTGAAAATTAAACGGAGATAAATCTCGACGCTGGCCCAAGTGGATTCAAACCTGGAAACTGCAGATTTTTTAGTATTATCACACCAGGAAGAACCGTCTCCATATTTAGCCCAGTATAGTATCATCCCAATTTATTAATAATCATTTTTCTTCAATGGTAATTTTTTTTTTATCCGAGGTTTTCATCCACAATGACGCGAAATGCTTTTTCAATAAAGGTTAAACTTTTCAATGAGTCTGTAAAACAACAATTTTTCTTTATGCATATTTGTTTCTTATTAACAAA
The DNA here is from genome assembly GCA_038380435.1 of Ryuthela nishihirai. NCBI lineage: Eukaryota > Metazoa > Arthropoda > Arachnida > Araneae > Heptathelidae > Ryuthela > Ryuthela nishihirai. The sequence goes on along the minus strand of JAWZYU010000011.1, from coordinate 36,396,772 downwards.
TAACTTTAGCTTATATTGCTATTTTTTATCACCTCTATAATTTTTATTGTATTTCTCTAACAATCGTCTTAACGATCAATAACATTTTTTAACAACCAGTTCTGCGGAACGACGGTTTCCGTGGCCAGGTAGTTAGCGTACTTGGCTATTGATCAAAGGGAATTGGGTTCGAGTTCTTCATAACAGATGGATTTTTTCTTTTTCCTGAGGTCACGCCTTCCTCACAGATATTCTCTATGGAGAAATATGTTTATTGACAGTCTATTTATCAGACTTCTGTGGCAAGCAGTTTAAAATTTTTTATTCTGCTTAACCTGTGCTATCCGGATGAGATTAATATGCTAATCACCAGCAACAATGAAAAGAATTCTAGGGTTAGTACAAACTAACAAGTCTTGAGACATAACATTGTTATGAATATTGCTGGCGGTATTATAAACACCTGAAACCACTAGGCGGTGCAATCACGTGCATTGAATGTAGCAGACGGGATATGTATGTACGAGGTTAAGCATTAGTTGTTAATTTTGTGTCAACGTATTATTAGTCGAATTATGTGTGCCCATCGTTTCTGGCCGCAATGATGAAGAAAATCTATTTTAATTGGGCTCATAGAATGTCTGATATATGAGCTACTTCCCTGCTTCAGGTGAACAATTAACAATCTTTTGCTTTAATGGAATGAAGCAGTTACAATGAGATCTAAGGAGATTGCATCACATGCGACGAATTATCTTTTGTAGCGATGGAAAAGCGAAAAAGAAGTTAAAAAGCATTCAGAAAGTTTGTTCTGGTACGGTTCGAATAAGACGTTCTAATTCTAAAGATATTTCTACATCAAGCAGTTTGAACAAAAAGAAGAATCAAAGCTGTGACCTTTAGGGAGGTACAGAACGTACGTATACTAGAGATAATTATTCCATTTGGAATAGTTAAAACAATAATCTTATTATCAGGGATCTCCAACAGTCTGCGGTCCGCAGGCAATGCGTTCTATCAAAATAATTGTAAGGAATTGTGGCCTAGTTGCTTGCCTTGACTGCGATGATCCATGTGATGATCCCATCGATGGCGATGATCCCATGTGATGATCCCATCGACTGCGATGATCCCATGTGATGATCCCATCGACTGCGATGATCCCATGTATGGAGAATATAGTCGCGTTCATTCAAAGAGGTATCCACTACAAAATGAAATTTAGATTTTTGTTTTGGTATTAAAAGTATGTAACAATAAAATAACAATATAAGTACAGACACACCTCGTTTAGCGCTCAGGATGCGTTCCTGAAATCCGAGCGTTCAGTGAAACAGCATTAAAATGAGGCCTCATGTATATTGTATGGTAAGGTTTCTCAACGTGGGGTACGCGGTAAAATTTTTTGGGGTACGCCGTGAGAGCTGAAAAGTCGCTAGATATATGTTATATATATGTTACCGCTAAAGTGCAGAAATCAGTTATTCTACAGATTATCTAGGTATTGTGCAGATTAACTAGGGTGATCCGTTAACGTGCGGAAAATTGTTTCATTTCTCAAATTACCTAGGTAATCTGCAAATTACTGGATAATCTGCACATTACCTACTAGGCACTCGTTAAAGTGAAAATAAGATCTTTGCTGGAACAACAGGAACGTTTCTGTACGCTTAAATTAACATAATGTTATTTATCTAGTGTCCGAGAGTAGAGTTGAAACCAGGGTCATCCCTCTGTCAACATGAATCAGTCGTCCGAATTATAAAAAACGCCCCCAAAATGAGCAGGCCAAGTGAGAACGAATCATTTTAGTGATTCGTTATCAAGAATGAATCACTTTACCGATTCGTTCTCACTTGGCCTCCGCTCATCCGGGGCATTTTTTATAATGCGGACGAGTGAATCACGTGACACGAAGATTCATATTCAAGAGATTCACCACTATGAGAGAAACAAACTTTTGAACTTTAACGATACGGAAGCCGTTAATGTGCACATTACATAGGTAAAATGCGGAAAACTCTTGATTCCGCACGTTAACGGAGCAAATCAGTTAATCTGCAGATTAGTTAGGTAATGTTCACATTAACGGCTTTCGAGCTTTAGCGGTAACATATGTTATATATGTTTTATTTTATTTCCATTGCCATACTATAACTATAGTTTTATCTATTTATACAAGAGGTACGCCAGTTATATACACATTTCCGTGAAGGGTACGTGAAGCACAAAAGGTTGAGAACCACTGCTGCTATTACGAGGAAAAATGTTTCCATACATACATGATTTGTTAATTTTTCAAAAAGTCTGAAAGTAAAGCGCTGTTAAATTGCATAATTACACATATTTCTTTATTTAAAAATTCTGCAATTTCTTATTCATTTTGAACATTCATTTTGAATACAAATATAAAAGTTAGTTCACTTTTATATTTGTATTCAAAATAAAATTCAAATCTAAATAAATTTAATAAAATTCAAAATTTTATGTGACAAGTTACTGATCGGAGGTCTTTAGAAAATTGTCTAAAGTGGATTGTTTACGCTTTTCCGTTTCTATTTTAGCAATTTAGTGCAAGATGACAAAGCATTCAAAACTCCAAGCTTTTCAACAACAAGATCTTTCGAAATCAGTCTCATTCTCACTAAAATTTTCAATTGCATCTTGTATTATCTTCATAGAAATTTATTTGTGTCGTGTTTAAGGAGTATGGTTCATTTTTTGTTTTAAATAACACTAAAAATATCTTATCAACTATTCTGACAATGGTAAACTCAGGAAAAATGAAAATGAATTAATTATTTTTCTTAAAGAAACACAGCGCTAATTGAGGTTTGCCTGTAACTGTATTTTGCTTGTGATTGCTTGAAATACAGCCAGCAACTTATTAAGACTCAGCCGCTACGTGACTTGCGTTTCAGATCCCTATCTTACTCGTAAGTAGGTGTGATAAAGCACCAGTGAGAAAGGCAAATAAGTAAATGTTAGAGATATGAATTAAGTTAGAGTTGGGTTGTTGGGTTGTTTTACCTCTGAGCGGCACTCTTTTGCACACCATGGGCTAAATGGCCAGGTCACATGGACCCCGAAGGCTCAGAGAAGGTTGGGGGAGGGGACCCACTGGAACAGCTGTTGGGAGACAGATGGTAGCCTCCCGTCAAGGCCATCCAGCGTGTTCTTTAACGTGCACAGGGTATGGCTCTCCCGCACACTGGGCCACGGCTTAACGTCCCATCCGACGGACAGCGGCCTTTCCAAGCCCATCGGTGTCCCCTACTGACCGTGGGGAGGGCGGGGAATTTTGCGGAGATAAATACTCGTAGGTAGGTGTGATAAAGCACCACTGAGAAAGGCAAATAAGTAAATGTTAGAGATATGAATTAAGTTAGAGAGCAGCATTAAAGAAAGAAAATATTTAATTTTAGGATTGTATTAAAAATCATTGATGTCATGGCTATCTTGTGGAATTTATTTTGATTGTCTATAAACATGGCAATGTTTGAAAGTTAGAAGTGAATTAAGGAAAAATGAAAGTAATTTGATTGTAGAGATCTTTAATATAGAAATATTTCTTAATTAATGAAAGTTTCGAAAATGTTTCATTTGAAGTTTTCGTGTTCGTATTTGAAAAAAAATTAAAAGTTGTCGAATTTTTCATCTACTTTTCTAATAATATGCTTACTTTGTGATATTTCCCTTTTCCTAACATTGCAGAGTTTTCCCAGGGCCAGGGTTTGGCTCAGTCTGTTACGTGTCATGCTCGTAATCTGAAGTTAGCAGGTTAGAGTCCCAACTATGGCTGAGCCGAGATCTATTCTATGTTAACCTCTGAACCGTTGAATTTGGAAAGGTTGCCATCCGTCGGATGAGACGCTAAGCCGTGTGTCCGTGTGCAGGATTCTCCGTATTAATTAATACTCAGTGCATGTTAAAGAACACACTAGGTGGACTTGACTGGAGTCTTAACATTTGCCTGGTAATAGATGTCTAGTGGATCCCCTTCCCCAACCTTCTCTGAGCCCTTGAGGGTCTTTGTAACCTGGCCGTTCAGCCCATTGTGTGCAAACTCTTTTTGATAATGATTTTAGCTAGAATTAACAATTTTCTTATCATTTCCTTAATATTAATTTTCTTCAATCGTTTCAGATGACTAAAGCGGATGCAAATGCACTTACTGATTTTTTTTTTGAGAATTCACCTGAGGATGAAAAAAGGTATTGAAAAGCATCTGTGAAGAATGCATTTCGTCAACCTCACCGACTCTCAAAGAGACATGAAAGAAACGAAGAGCACGTCTTGAAAGAGAAACGGAAATATTTAAGAGAAATGTTGTTGAGGTAAGCCATTGCTAAGAATCGCAGCATCGAGTAATCCACTTGCAAGGAGGAAAGGACTTGGATGAACTCACCGTTGATGCGAAGAACGCGTTGCTACTCCATGTGTCTGCTTGCAATCCAAACACCATCGGCGAATGCGTTGCTTATGCTCCTTTCGCGATGCAGAACTGTTTGCTGTCCCTCCTTGCACGCTAGCAGGTTCTAGTTTCTCCTGAGTGGCGGGAAAACCGGCCTTACAGGCCGCGGGCCACGAGACCGCCCCGCGGCGCACCCAATGATGGTTTGCACGACCGTTTGTTAACCCTAATGGGGGTGGCTTGCGCATGTTGGAGCACATCAACTGTGAACAATAGTAGGCTAGTGTTGAATGAAACGGGGACTTCGATCCCTCCATTACATCGGCCCCCTTTGCTAATTGCAGGTAGGACGCCCTCCGACTAGCGTTTAACGGCTTCTGGTGGTGTGCTGTTCCGCATCAAGACCACATCATCTTCTCCACCTGCTGACAGATAGATTATTCCATTTGTTCTGCTCCTGCTGTTCCAAGGTGCACCGATGAGGAAGATGATTCTTTCTCTAAAGAGGTTAAGTCAGTGTGGGTGTCGTACCTTGACCTCAGGAAGTCGACCAGTAGAGTTATTTTTCTACCCGTTTCCGTAAAGGATTTTATCCGAATGAACGAATTGGTTTGCTACCGATGAGCTTCTTCTATCGAATTTGGTGCAGAAGGAAATTTGCTTCATTTAGGGCAGACGGAATTCCCTTTTCGTTCGCAGTTTTGCGATTCATTGTTTCGTTAATGGTGTCATTGATGATGTCGTTGAGGAACAGATCATCGATGTTCCGGGTAGCGAGTTTTTCAGTTTGAAAGATTAAGGAGCATTTGGCTTTCGGATTACTTTCGGACTTGAGCGACATTTGGAATTGTTCTTCCTTGATAGTTTAAAAGTACTTCATGATCACTGAAATAGTCTAATGCAGGGGTGGGCAAATAGCGGCCCGCGGGCCACATTCGGCCCGTTAAGAGTTTTTTGTGGCCCGCCAAAAAAAATACCCCCTCAAGCAGCTGCTTGCCACAGCGGTCTGACAGGAGCCTGTCAGTTTATATGCCATAGTAGAAGATCTGAGAGGATGACAGGACCTCAGCAGAAAAACGACACATACATCCATGCCTTACCCGGGGCTCGAACCCAGGTCCCGTAGATCAGTAGCCAAGTGTGCTAACCACTCGGCCACGGGACGGCTCGGCCCGCCAAGACAGTCAGAAAAATCCACCTTGAACCGAGATTTCCTTCCCGTGCGCGACCGAAGATTCGTCTCGTATTTTCCACTAGGACGGCCACGTCAATACGCATGCGCAGTGTAGATACGAAAACAATTGCCCACCCCTGGTCTAATGCATATATGCTTTCGTAATGTCAGAATGCATGTAGAAAGTACCTCCAGAAAGCGCATACACATTTTATTCACCATTTTAGAAACCGAAAAGCGTAGAGACGTGAGTTCTTTGTTGTGGCATTTACTTTAGAGTCACAAATGTTCAAAAAGCACATCATCAACCGCAAATGTGTTATCAACAGTGGTTCACAACAGACTGATACACGTTAGGCATGTTGTTCGTGAAATAGCAGAAAATTTCAGTCTCGCATCTCAGTGTCGTGTTTATAATCATATACCCACTACCAAGTACGTATCTAGAAGGGGGATATGACCCCTTTGAGAGTATTAGTATAAATATCGCATAAAACAGGCAGTTTTCAAGAAATTTTATAAAGACCACTAAAATGGTGGAAAAAAAAATTATACTGAACAGCGATCTAACCAGTCGTTCCCACTCTTAATTTTTTTCGAGATCCGAGATTTGGACACTTTGTAAACAAGATAACAGGAAACTAGATGCTTTTGATTCTAGATGCTTACGCAGTATCTTGGGCATTAGGTAGTTCAACTTTGTAACTAATGATGAGGTTAGGCAAAGGAGTCTGCAACCTCCTTTAAACAGTATATTGTGCAGAGAGAGACTCCGTTGGTTTGGCCTTGTTGCCCGTATGGATAATTATAGATTGGCGAATAGGGTTATGAACAGTGTGCCTAAAGGCTTCAGAAAGAGGGGGAGACCTAGGATGCGGTGGGCAGACAATGTCAAACAGGACCTTATTAGAATTGGTGTGCAGTGGCCAGATGCAGTAGATGTAGCTCAGGACAGACTTGCTTGGAGAACTAAATTGCACGGTCTGGTTGGACCTCTATAGTCCATGTATGCTTGAGGATGATGATGATGAGATTGTGCATTACCCACCAAACAATATTGGTGCATATCTGTGTTAGGTATATGAAAAGCTACTGTACTTTCAAGGCATTCTGACTTTGAAAATAACCTTATTGCAGGTGAAGTTGTCTTTTGAATGAAAACCAGTTAAAAAAAATTAGTATTACCTCCTCCGATATTGAGTTTAAGTGGCTAGTAATAACAGATTTTAAATTTCTTCGGTGAAGCAATTTCATTTTCCTTATTCCGTCACAATGCACTGTGTGCAGTCCTTTCTTGCACTTCAATCTAAGGCAACCCGGCCGTTGAAAATTGTTTGTTTAAAGAGATAAAAGAAAATTCCTTTCTGGGTTGAATAGGTGTTTATAAAATATTTTATTCGCATTTTTGCGATCCCTAATTAGTTTGCATTTACATCGCCAGAGAGTGCTGAATTTGGAAGACGAGAAAACTTGATCTCTTTCAAAAAGAGCATTCTATATTTGCTAAGGGTGATGGACATTATGATTTCAGCTAACTCTTTAATTATTCAAAATATCATTCATCATTTTTCAAGCAAGGTGATTGCATCTTCTTTCCTAAGATTGTAAGGTGAAAGCTTTACAATGGTTTCCAGGGGAAAAGATTCAAGCTCCCAGTTTGAGATATTCTACTTTATTATGTGTGTAAATAATGGTTTACCTGTGTAGAAAGAGTTCTGGAGTAGACATTAATATCAAGATCATTCAGTAAACAAGGGAGCACTATTAAGAGTTAGCTCAGTCGGTGTTGATGAGCACACGTGATCTGAGCAGTGTTGAGATTTATCTTCTCTAAAACCCTTATCACAAGCGAATCTTCATCTGGACCCTGAGCTATGGCTGGGGGTACCATCATTCCAGTTGCAGCGGAAACCAAGTTCCTCGGTCTAATCTCCGACCGGAAATTGACCTTTTTATCACACATACACCGAAGAGCTAAAACATTATGACCAGCGCATCTTTATGCAAATCAAAGCAACTGCAGGTAAACGACGGCGCGTGTGAAGATCATGAAACGGTATAAATAACACCTGACACTGAGCTCTGTTAATCAGTGTTATTCTTCTTCTTCAGATGGGAAAGGCAGCGGACTTAAGTGAGTTTGAGAAAGGACAAATTGTAATGACCAGACGCTTGGTCAGAGTATTGCCGAGACGACAAGGCTTGTGGGATGCTCACGGTCAGCCATGGTTAGTACCTTCAAAAAGTGATCCGAGGAGGGAAAAACCATGAACTGCCGCCAGGTATGAGCCGGCCATCTATACTAGAGGTGAGAGAAGCCTATCCCATATGGTACGAACCAACAAAAGGAAAACTGTGGTGCAACTCACTAGAATTTGAATGCTCGTGATGGGAAAAATTGCCGAGACGACAAGGCTTGTGGGATGCTCACGGTCAGCCATGGTTAGTACCTTCAAAAAGTGATCCGAAGAGGGAAAAACCATGAACTGCCGCCAGGTATGAGCCGGCCATCTATACTAGAGGTGAGAGAAGCCTATCCCATATGGTACGAACCAACAAAAGGGAAACTGTGGTGCAACTCACTAGAATTTGAATGCTCGTGATGGGAAAAATTGCCGAGACGACAAGGCTTGTGGGATGCTCACGGTCAGCCATGGTTAGTACCTTCAAAAAGTGATCCGAAGAGGGAAAAACCATGAACTGCCGCCAGGTATGAGCCGGCCATCTATACTAGAGGTGAGAGAAGCCTATCCCATATGGTACGAACCAACAAAAGGGAAACTGTGGTGCAACTCACTAGAATTTGAATGCTCGTGATGGGAAAAATTGCCGAGACGACAAGGCTTGTGGGATGCTCACGGTCAGCCATGGTTAGTACCTTCAAAAAGTGATCCGAGGAGGGAAAAACCATGAACTGCCGCCAGGTATGAGCCGGCCATCTATACTAGAGGTGAGAGAAGCCTATCCCATATGGTACGAACCAACAAAAGGGAAACTGTGGTGCAACTCACTAGAATTTGAATGCTCGTGATGGGAAAAATTGCCGAGACGACAAGGCTTGTGGGATGCTCACGGTCCGCCATGGTTAGTACCTTCAAAAAGTGATCCGAGGAGGGAAAAACCATGAACTGCCGCCAGGTATGAGCCGGCCATCTATACTAGAGGTGAGAGAAGCCTATCCCATATGGTACGAACCAACAAAAGGGAAACTGTGGTGCAACTCACTAGAATTTGAATGCTCGTGATGGGAAAAATTGCCGAGACGACAAGGCTTGTTGGATGCTCACGGTCAGCCATGGTTAGTACCTTCAAAAAGTGATCCGAGGAAGGAAAAACCATGAACTGCCGCCAGGTATGAGCCGGCCATCTATACTAGAGGTGAGAGAAGCCTATCCCATATGGTACGAACCAACAAAAGGGAAACTGTGGTGCAACTCACTAGAATTTGAATGCTCGTGATGGGAAAAATTGCCGAGACGACAAGGCTTGTGGGATGCTCACGGTCAGCCATGGTTAGTACCTTCAAAAAGTGATCCGAAGAGGGAAAAACCATGAACTGCCACCAGGTATGAGCCGGCCATCTATACTAGAGGTGAGAGAAGCCTATCCCATATGGTACGAACCAACAAAAGGGAAACTGTGGTGCAACTCACTAGAATTTGAATGCTCGTGATGGGAAATATTGCCGAGACGACAAGGCTTGTGGGATGCTCACGGTCAGCCATGGTTAGTACCTTCAAAAAGTGATCCGAGGAGGGAAAAACCATGAACTGCCGCCAGGTATGAGCCGGCCATCTATACTAGAGGTGAGAGAAGCCTATCCCATATGGTACGAACCAACAAAAGGGAAACTGTGGTGCAACTCACTAGAATTTGAATGCTCGTGATGGGAAAAATTGCCGAGACGACAAGGCTTGTGGGATGCTCACGGTCAGCCATGGTTAGTACCTTCAAAAAGTGATCCGAAGAGGGAAAAACCATGAACTGCCGCCAGGTATGAGCCGGCCATCTATACTAGAGGTGAGAGAAGCCTATCCCATATGGTACGAACCAACAAAAGGGAAACTGTGGTGCAACTCACAAGAATTTGAATGCTCGTGATGGGAAAAATTGCCGAGACGACAAGGCTTGTGGGATGCTCACGGTCAGCCATGGTTAGTACCTTCAAAAAGTGATCCGAGGAGGGAAAAACCATGAACTGCCGCCAGGTATGAGCCGGCCATCTATACTAGAGGTGAGAGAAGCCTATCCCATATGGTACGAACCAACAAAAGGGAAACTGTGGTGCAACTCACTAGAATTTGAATGCTCGTGATGGGAAAAATTGCCGAGACGACAAGGCTTGTGGGATGCTCACGGTCAGCCATGGTTAGTACCTTCAAAAAGTGATCCGAAGAGGGAAAAACCATGAACTGCCGCCAGGTATGAGCCGGCCATCTATACTAGAGGTGAGAGAAGCCTATCCCATATGGTACGAACCAACAAAAGGGAAACTGTGGTGCAACTCACTAGAATTTGAATGCTCGTGATGGGAAAAATTGCCGAGACGACAAGGCTTGTGGGATGCTCACGGTCAGCCATGGTTAGTACCTTCAAAAAGTGATCCGAGGAGGGAAAAACCATGAACTGCCGCCAGGTATGAGCCGGCCATCTATACTAGAGGTGAGAGAAGCCTATCCCATATGGTACGAACCAACAAAAGGGAAATTGTGGTGCAACTCACTAGAATTTGAATGCTCGTGATGGGAAAAATTGCCGAGACGACAAGGCTTGTGGGATGCTCACGGTCAGCCATGGTTAGTACCTTCAAAAAGTGATCCGAAGAGGGAAAAACCATGAACTGCCGCCAGGTATGAGCCGGCCATCTATACTAGAGGTGAGAGAAGCCTATCCCATATGGTACGAACCAACAAAAGGGAAACTGTGGTGCAACTCACTAGAATTTGAATGCTCGTGATGGGAAAAATTGCCGAGACGACAAGGCTTGTGGGATGCTCACGGTCAGCCATGGTTAGTACCTTCAAAAAGTGATCCGAGGAGGGAAAAACCATGAACTGCCACCAGGTATGAGCCGGCCATCTATACTAGAGGTGAGAGAAGCCTATCCCATATGGTACGAACCAACAAAAGGGAAACTGTGGTGCAACTCACAAGAATTTGAATGCTCGTGATGGGAAAAATTGCCGAGACGACAAGGCTTGTGGGATGCTCACGGTCAGACATGGTTAGTACCTTCAAAAAGTGATCCGAGGAGGGAAAAACCATGAACTGCCGCCAGGTATGAGCCGGCCATCTATACTAGAGGTGAGAGAAGCCTATCCCATATGGTACGAACCAACAAAAGGGAAACTGTGGTGCAACTCACTAGAATTTGAATGCTCGTGATGGGAAAAATTACCGAGACGACAAGGCTTGTGGGATGCTCACGGTCAGCCATGGTTAGTACCTTCAAAAAGTGATCCGAGGAGGGAAAAACCATGAACTGCCGCCAGGTATGAGCCGGCCATCTATACTAGAGGTGAGAGAAGCCTATCCCATATGGTACGAACCAACAAAAGGGAAACTGTGGTGCAACTCACTAGAATTTGAATGCTCGTGATGGGAAAAATTGCCGAGACGACAAGGCTTGTGAGATGCTCACGGTCAGCCATGGTTAGTACCTTCAAAAAGTGATCCGAGGAGGGAAAAACCATGAACTGCCGCCAGGTATGAGCCGGCCATCTATACTAGAGGTGAGAGAAGCCTATCCCATATGGTACGAACCAACAAAAGGGAAATTGTGGTGCAACTCACTAGAATTTGAATGCTCGTGATGGGAAAAATTGCCGAGACGACAAGGCTTGTGGGATGCTCACGGTCAGCCATGGTTAGTACCTTCAAAAAGTGATCCGAAGAGGGAAAAACCATGAACTGCCGCCAGGTATGAGCCGGCCATCTATACTAGAGGTGAGAGAAGCCTATCCCATATGGTACGAACCAACAAAAGGGAAACTGTGGTGCAACTCACTAGAATTTGAATGCTCGTGATGGGAAAAATTGCCGAGACGACAAGGCTTGTGGGATGCTCACGGTCAGCCATGGTTAGTACCTTCAAAAAGTGATCCGAGGAGGGAAAAACCATGAACTGCCACCAGGTATGAGCCGGCCATCTATACTAGAGGTGAGAGAAGCCTATCCCATATGGTACGAACCAACAAAAGGGAAACTGTGGTGCAACTCACTAGAATTTGAATGCTCGTGATGGGAAAAATTGCCGAGACGACAAAGCTTGTGGGATGCTCACGGTCAGCCATGGTTAGTACCTTCAAAAAGTGATCCGAGGAGGGAAAAACCATGAACTGCCGCCAGGTATGAGCCGGCCATCTATACTAGAGGTGAGAGAAGCCTATCCCATATGGTACGAACCAACAAAAGGGAAACTGTGGTGCAACTCACTAGAATTTGAATGCTCGTGATGGGAAAAATTGCCGAGACGACAAGGCTTGTGGGATGCTCACGGTCAGCCATGGTTAGTACCTTCAAAAAGTGATCCGAAGAGGGAAAAACCATGAACTGCCGCCAGGTATGAGCCGGCCATCTATACTAGAGGTGAGAGAAGCCTATCCCATATGGTACGAACCAACAAAAGGGAAACTGTGGTGCAACTCACAAGAATTTGAATGCTCGTGATGGGAAAAATTGCCGAGACGACAAGGCTTGTGGGATGCTCACGGTCAGCCATGGTTAGTACCTTCAAAAAGTGATCTGAGGAGGGAAAAACCATGAACTGCCGCCAGGTATGAGCCGGCCATCTATACTAGAGGTGAGAGAAGCCTATCCCATATGGTACGAACCAACAAAAGGGAAACTGTGGTGCAACTCACTAGAATTTGAATGCTCGTGATGGGAAAAATTGCCGAGACGACAAGGCTTGTGGGATGCTCACGGTCAGCCATGGTTAGTACCTTCAAAAAGTGATCCGAGGAGGGAAAAACCATGAACTGCCGCCAGGTATGAGCCGGCCATCTATACTAGAGGTGAGAGAAGCCTATCCCATATGGTACGAACCAACAAAAGGGAAACTGTGGTGCAACTCACTAGAATTTGAATGCTCGTGATGGGAAAAATTGCCGAGACGACAAGGCTTGTGGGATGCTCACGGTCAGCCATGGTTAGTACCTTCAAAAAGTGATCCGAAGAGGGAAAAACCATGAACTGCTGCCAGGTATGAGCCGGCCATCTATACTAGAGGTGAGAGAAGCCTATCCCATATGGTACGAACCAACAAAAGGGAAACTGTGGTGCAACTCACTAGAATTTGAATGCTCGTGATGGGAAAAATTGCCGAGACGACAAGGCTTGTGGGATGCTCACGGTCAGCCATGGTTAGTACCTTCAAAAAGTGATCCGAAGAGGGAAAAACCATGAACTGCCGCCAGGTATGAGCCGGCCATCTATACTAGAGGTGAGAGAAGCCTATCCCATATGGTACGAACCAACAAAAGGGAAAATGTGGTGCAACTCACTAGAATTTGAATGCTCGTGATGGGAAAAATTGCCGAGACGACAAGGCTTGTGAGATGCTCACGGTCAGCCATGGTTAGTACCTTCAAAAAGTGATCCGAGGAGGGAAAAACCATGAACTGCCGCCAGGTATGAGCCGTCCATCTATACTAGAGGTGAGAGAAGCCTATCCCATATGGTACGAACCAACAAAAGGGAAATTGTGGTGCAACTCACTAGAATTTGAATGCTCGTGATGGGAAAAATTGCCGAGACGACAAGGCTTGTGGGATGCTCACGGTCAGCCATGGTTAGTACCTTCAAAAAGTGATCCGAAGAGGGAAAAACCATGAACTGCCGCCAGGTATGAGCCGGCCATCTATACTAGAGGTGAGAGAAGCCTATCCCATATGGTACGAACCAACAAAAGGGAAACTGTGGTGCAACTCACTAGAATTTGAATGCTCGTGATGGGAAAAATTGCCGAGACGACAAGGCTTGTGGGATGCTCACGGTCAGCCATGGTTAGTACCTTCAAAAAGTGATCCGAGGAGGGAAAAACCATGAACTGCCGCCAGGTATGAGCCGGCCATCTATACTAGAGGTGAGAGAAGCCTATCCCATATGGTACGAACCAACAAAAGGGAAACTGTGGTGCAACTCACTAGAATTTGAATGCTCGTGATGGGAAAAATTACCGAGACGACAAGGCTTGTGGGATGCTCACGGTCAGCCATGGTTAGTACCTTCAAAAAGTGATCCGAGGAGGGAAAAACCATGAACTGCCGCCAGGTATGAGCCGGCCATCTATACTAGAGGTGAGAGAAGCCTATCCCATATGGTACGAACCAACAAAAGGGAAACTGTGGTGCAACTCACTAGAATTTGAATGCTCGTGATGGGAAAAATTGCCGAGACGACAAGGCTTCTGGGATGCTCACGGTCAGCCATGGTTAGTACCTTCAAAAAGTGATCCGAGGAGGGAAAAACCATGAACTGCCGCCAGGTATGAGCCGGCCATCTATACTAGAGGTGAGAGAAGCGTATCCCATATGGTACGAACCAACAAAAGGGAAACTGTGGTGCAACTCACTAGAATTTGAATGCTCGTGATGGGAAAAATTGCCGAGACGATAAGGCTTGTGGGATGCTCATGGTCAGCCATGGTTAGTACCTTCAAAAAGTGATCCGAGGAGGGAAAAACCATGAACTGCCGCCAGGTATGAGGCGGCCATCTATACTAGAGGTGAGAGAAGCCTATCCCATATGGTACGAACCAACAAAAGGGAAAGTGTGGTGCAACTCACTAGAATTTGAATGCTCCTGATGGGAAAAATTGCCGAAACGACAAGGCTTGTGGGATGCTCACGGTCAGCCATGGTTAGTACCTTCAAAAAGTGATCCGAGGAGGGAAAAACCATGAAATGCCGCCAGGTATGAGCCGGCCATCTATACTAGAGGTGAGAGAAGCCTATCCCATATGGTACGAACCAACAAAAGGGAAACTGTGGTGCAACTCACTAGAATTTGAATGCTCGTGATGGGAAAAATTGCCGAGACGACAAGGCTTGTGGGATGCTCACGGTCAGCCATGGTTAGTACCTTCAAAAAGTGATCCGAGGAGGGAAAAACCATGAACTGCCGCCAGGTATGAGCCGGCCATCTATACTAGAGGTGAGAGAAGCCTATCCCATATGGTACGAACCAACAAAAGGGAAACTGTGGTGCAACTCACTAGAATTTGAATGCTCGTGATGGGAAAAATTGCCGAGACGACAAGGCTTGTGGGATGCTCACGGTCAGCCATGGTTAGTACCTTCAAAAAGTGATCCGAAGAGGGAAAAACCATGAACTGCCGCCAGGTATGAGCCGGCCATCTATACTAGAGGTGAGAGAAGCCTATCCCATATGGTACGAACCAACAAAAGGGAAAATGTGGTGCAACTCACTAGAATTTGAATGCTCGTGATGGGAAAAATTGCCGAGACGACAAGGCTTGTGGGATGCTCACGGTCAGCCATGGTTAGTACCTTCAAAAAGTGATCCGAGGAGGGAAAAACCATGAACTGCCGCCAGGTATGAGCCGGCCATCTATACTAGAGGTGAGAGAAGCCTATCCCATATGGTACGAACCAACAAAAGGGAAACTGTGGTGCAACTCACAAGAATTTGAATGATCGTGATGGGAAAAATTGCCGAGACGACAAGGCTTGTAGGATGCTCACGGTCAGCCATGGTTAGTACCTTCAAAAAGTGATCCGAGGAGGGAAAAACCATGAACTGCCGCCAGGTATGAGCCGGCCATCTATACTAGAGGTGAGAGAAGCCTATCCCATATGGTACGAACCAACAAAAGGGAAACTGTGGTGCAACTCACTAGAATTTGAATGCTCGTGATGGGAAAAATTGCCGAGACGACAAGGCTTGTGGGATGCTCACGGTCAGCCATGGTTAGTACCTTCAAAAAGTGATCCGAAGAGGGAAAAACCATGAACTGCCGCCAGGTATGAGCCGGCCATCTATACTAGAGGTGAGAGAAGCCTATCCCATATGGTACGAACCAACAAAAGGGAAACTGTGGTGCAACTCACTAGAATTTGAATGCTCGTGATGGGAAAAATTGCCGAGACGACAAGGCTTGTGGGATGCTCACGGTCAGCCATGGTTAGTACCTTCAAAAAGTGATCCGAAGAGGGAAAAACCATGAACTGCCGCCAGGTATGAGCCGGCCATCTATACTAGAGGTGAGAGAAGCCTATCCCATATGGTACGAACCAACAAAAGGGAAACTGTGGTGCAACTCACTAGTAATTTGAAAGCTCGTGATGGGAATAATGTGCCACAACACACAGTACATCGAACCTTGCGGAAAATGGGGCTGTGTAACCGCAGGCCGCTCCGAGTGCCCATGCTAACTTTCGGTTCACCGACGAAAGCGCCTACAATGGGCACACGAGCATCAAAACTACCTCAAATGATTGGAAGAATGTCATCTAGTCTGATGAATCTCGTTTCCTGTTGCACCATGTGGACGGCTGGGTACGTGTGCGTCGTTTACCTCGGGAATTGTTGGCACCAGGACACATCGTGGGACGAAAACAAGCCGGTGTAGGAAGTGTAATGCTTTGAACAATGTTCTGCTAGGAAACCCTGGGTCCAGTCATTCATGTGAAGGAAACTATGACGTTTACCACTTACCTAAACATCATTGCAGAGGAGGTACATCCTTTCATGGCAACGGTATTCGCCTCTAGTAGTGTATGCTTTCAGCAGGATAATGCGCCATGCCACACTGCCCGGATTGTTTGCGAATCGTTCATGAAACACGAGGAAGACTTCTAGGTATTGTCCTGCCTCCAAATTCCCCAGACATCAATCCAATCGATCATCTGAGGTTTGTGCTGGAGCAGCATATCCAATCTGCGGCGGCTCAACCACGTAACTTGCAAGAGTTAAAGTAACTTGCAAGAGCTGGTAACGTGTTGGTACCAGATACCACAAGACACCTTTAGAAATCGTGTAGCATCCATGCCTCGTCTGGTAATATCTGTTTTGGTGGCACGTGGAGGACCAACATTATATTAAACAGGTGGTCATAATGTTTTGGCTCTTTGGTGTGTGATTTTCTTAATTGAAGAATGTCTAAATAATTATTATATTATCTGCGACTCTCATACTTTTTCTTTCTTAACCCTTTCACGACTAAGGGAAACATTTTTCCCCATTTTAAAATTGGTGATTGTTGTATTTAATTATAACCTTATCTGCATTTTTTATACAGAATGTCAAAATAGAACATATGCCGAACGCAATTACGTAAACGGGAACGTTTAGTCCATGTCCATCTTTGCAATAATGTTGCATCTGTGCAATGTCCATCTTTGCTTCACAACCAAAAGAAATTGCTTCGCAGAATATCATAATTAGCACATCATTTTGTATAGTAATTTTATTTCATAATTTTGTATTATTTTAGTTAACATTTTGTTATAATAAACCAATAAATAAAAGACATTGCATAATAAGATATTTTTTCTGAAAGCTGTAATCAACCGTAGTGTTCGGATACTTTTATGAGCGACTGTACCTCTTTACATTTTAACTTCAGTGTCACAGGCACACTTCAGATGGAGGAGATAAGGACTTGCAAAAAGCTCGGTGCTCTATTTCATTCGTTTATGATCTATATCAGCGCTGTCCAACTAGCGGCCCGCACAAGGATTTTTGTGGCCCGCAAACAAAACCAGGTTTTTATTTGAAATTTTAAATAAATATCTATAATCCACTTTATAATTTTTTGTCAACTTATATTACTTTACTTGATATGCAATCTTCAACTTACTCATTCTATTTGCAACTATTATTGCATTATTTCAACTCATTCTATTCTTTTTGCCCAACAACTACGGCCACAATGCTCCCATTAAATTTATTAAATATTTGATATGGTTTGGAAAATTTATATTGGTTTATTATTACTTATTATTTTTCGTATAAATAAAATAATTTTTTGAGGGGACTGAACTGACTTTTCAATTACCTATCCTGTTCTATTCTTTTTTTTTGGCCCGAGAAATATTGGCGATAGAAAAAATGGCACTGATCTATATCGATATACTTAAAATTATCTAAGTATTTGAAAAATGCAAATTATAACATTTGATTAGTACCAATTAACTAAAAAAAGAGTTTTCCAATTATCACTTTAAAAAAAAAGGAGTTGTGTTTTCCATCCCCCTGGGGGTAAGGGGTCAAGTCATTGTTGTCAATGGAAATTTGGTGACGTTCACATTTCAGCACCAAAATTTAAAATTTCTAGCATAAATATATCGTTTGCAATATTCGTTTAAAATTTTGGAATTTTTTAAATTTTTTCACTTTTAGAGAGTTATGGTTTTTAGGATATTGTTCAATGTGTACAAATTTGCAGGCAGACGACAAAGCGAAACTATTATCTCGTTTCGTTTGAAAACGAGATAATAATAAAAAAACCTCAAAAAATCCTTATGAACCTATTTTCTTTTGCTAAAATGCCAACCCGGCATTTTCGGAATATGCCGAAATGTTTTATTTAGAATTAATCTTCTGTTTAAGTTTGATTTTTTAATCTTCTGTTTAAATTGCTTTCTGCTGCATGTCAGTGACATCAGAGTGTACGGATGTTTATACTTAGTAACCACAAGTTATGCTCTGGTAACTACAGACATGTAAATGGATGTAATTGCTATTACTGGGAATCGATGTGTGTGACATGACAGCTGTAGCTTCTTCTGATAATTTGTGATATGTAGCCAAAATTCGTTCAAAATATGGCATGATGTTGGGTTGTTTTACCTCTGAGCGGCACTTTTTTGCACACCATGGGCTAAATGGCCAGGCCACAAGGACCCCGAAGGCTCAGAGAAGGTTGGGGGAGGGGACCCACTGGAACAGCTGTTGGGAGACAGATGGTAGCCTCCCGTCAAGGCCATCCAGCGTGTTCTTTAACGTGCACAGGGTATGGCTCTCCCGCACACGGAGCAACGGCTTAACGTCCCATCCGACGGACGGCGGAATTCCCAAGTCCATCGGTGTCCCCTACTGACCGTGGGCAGGGCGGGGAATTTTGCGGAGATAAACATAAACGTTGACCCAGCTGGGACTCGAACCTGGGAACTACAGATTACGAGCCTGGCGCGCTACCAACTGAGCCACCCCCGCCCCAGATGGCATGATGTGTAGAGGGAGTTAAGAACAGGGAGAAATTGCGAAGTCCTTCAAATGATATGGGTTGAGTTGTGAAGCGGGGCTTCTGTGCACATCATGGGCTAAATGGCCAGGTCACAAGGATACCAAGGGCTTAGAGGCAGGTTGAGGAAAGAAGCTGTTATAAGACAGATGAAGGCCATCCACCGTGTTCTTTAATCTGCACAGAGTATGGCTCTCCTGCCTTTAGAGAGAGAGAGCGAGGTTTTTTCCATAATCAGAACCGTACATAGCCATACACTATAAAAAACATACAAGTAGGTCGCTCAAAAAAGTATCCGAACATTATGGTTGATTACAGAATTCAGAAAAAATATCTGGCAACGATTTTTTTAGAAATTAGTGATCTGGCAACCTTCGTGTCACGTGATTACAGGATTCAGGAAAAATATCTGGAGCGTGTACAGCAACTGTACACGCTCCAGTTACCGTTCACAGCAAACTGGAGCGTGTGCAGTTACTGCACACGCTCCAGTTTGCTGTAATCGGTAACTGCACACCCTCAATATTTCCGTGAGTGAGCCCACACGATCTAGTATCAAAATAATATGACCACCTACAGTCGCTCAAAAAAGTATCCGAACACTATGGTTGATTACAGAATTCATAAAAAATATCTAGCAACGATTTTTTAGAAATTAGTGATCTGGCAACCTTCGTGTCACGTGATTACAGAATTCAGGAAAAATATCTGGAGCGTGTACAGCAACTGTACACGCTCCAGTTACCGTTCACAGCAAACTGGAGCGTGTGCAGTTACTGCGCACGCTCCAGTTTGCTGTATTCGGTAACAGCACACGCTCAATATTTCCGTGAGTGAGCCCACACGATCTAGTATCAAAATAATATGACCACCTACAGTCGCTCAAAAAGTATCCGAACACTATGGTTGATTACAGAATTCAGAAAAAATATCTGGCAACGATTTTTTTTTCTGAATTCTGTAATCAACCAGTGTTCGGATACTTTTTTTGAGCGACTGAACATTATAATGATGCAAGTACAAGTTACCACAAAAGTATCGTTACAGTGTATTTACATACAATTAAATTTTTAATGATTGATTCAATTTCTTTTCTGTTTGTTGACGATTGATAACGACAAACATTTGTACATCTCTTTAACGTCCCATCTGATAATGTATAATAATATCGAAACCACATCTATATAACAAACAGTTCACCAATCATGTAACAAATAGCAGAAAGCAATAATTGCAATATTTTTTTTAACGAAATGCAATTTAGATCTTTTTTTTACATTTTCTTTTGTTTTCGGGTGCATATCACTCACACTTATTAAAAAAAATTATTTATTAATGCAAAAAAAATTACATGCATTTTAAATACGTTTTCGTTTCTTTTTTGGGCACCCTCAGTTGTATTATGGTATGACATATGCACGATTGCTGCATTCGTAACGGCTATCATTAAAGAACGGTTCGACCTAAATATTTCTCTCTTGAAAAAATGTGTTTTTCCTCCCCTTGCAACAACCTCCACCAAGTACGTCCCCTTATTGGAAAAAATTCCTGTCGACGCCCAGACGTACTCCACTAATAGAGAAATCCAGCGTTTCTGATTACTGGCTCAGTTAAATCTAACACAATGCACAAGGCATGCCAGCTGGAACAGTAGCTCGCGTCCTAATTACTCTCCCAGTTAACACATTCCAAGTCAACCAAAGCAAGAAGATTTAATCACTTTTAGTGAATATCGAATGCTTTGTTTCAAGGAAGTTTCGTCATTTCTTCAAATTTAACGCCCATTAACGGTGTAAATACAAACTAATGAAAGATTCGAAACAAATGCGAGTATTTTGTTTATTGCCTATCCAACTGAGAAAGGATTTTTATTCTCCGATCGAGTAAATTTTTCAATGCTTTACCAACAGACCTTAAAACAATTACTAATGAAAGAGAATTCATTGGCTAAAGCGGGAAGTGGCTACTTAATCTGGAGAATGTACAGTCGCTCAAAAAAATATCCGAACACTATGGTTGATTACAGATTCAGAAAAAATATCTGGCAACGATTTTTTTCCGAAATTAGTGATCTGGCAACCTTCGCGTCACGTGATTACAGAATCCAGGAAAAATATCTGGAGCGTGTACAGTTACTGTACACGCTCCAATTACCGTCAGAGCAAACTGGAGCGTGTGCAGTTACTGAAAACGCTCAATATTTCCGTGAGTGGACCCACACGATCTAGTACCAAAATAATATGACCACCTACAGTCGCTCAAAAAAGTATCCGAACACTATGGTTAATTACAGAATTCAGAAAAAATATCTGGCAACGATTTTTTTTAGAAATTAGTGATCTGGCAACTTCGTGTCACGTGACACGAAGGTTGCCAGATCACTAATTTCTAAAAAAAAATCGTTGCCAGATTTTTTGCCAGCCTCATCAATCATAGTGGTCGGATATTTTTTTCATCCTCTCAGCCCTTCTACTATGGCATATAAACTGACAGACTCCTGTCAGACCTCTGTGGCAAGCAGCTGCTTGAGGGGGTTTTATATTTAATATTTTAATACCTATCCATCTCATATAAAATTTTTCATTAATCTCATTAAACACAACAAAAGAGAAAAGTGTGCAGCATAAAGGACTGACAGATGGCAAAGGGAAAAACTATAGCTCGTTTTTTGTAAACGAACTAAAAATGAGCGTGCCCTTTACAGTTCTCTGAGGCCCAGTTTTGACTACTTAAGAGTTTCTTTGAAGTGTTGATTCTTTGAAAGTTTTTTTTGAAGTGTTGCTTCTTTAGAATTAACTTCAGTTTTGAGTCCGTTAGAATTTCTTTGTAGTCTACTTCCTTTGAATTTCTTTAACACTTCAGTAGGTGCAATGCCAATTTTCAACGTGATTACAAGAGCAGAATCGCATCAAAACCTTCCATTACGTGTTTCAGTCATGATCAATATTAGCGAACGAAGTTTATTCAGGAGATATCCTCTATCACCAAGTGCAAACGAAAACTAAACTGCCATAGTTTCTATGAATTATTAAACCATAGGAAATGGAAATGAACTTGAATGCTGTCTGTGACAATCCGCCATTTTATTGACATGAGTACAACCGATACTGATGATGAGCCATATCACCATAATATTGGAGGGAGCCGACGTGGCTCAGTCGGTAGCGTGCCAGTCTCATAATCTGCAGTTCACAAATTGGAGTCCCAGATGGGACAGCTTTGAGATTTACCTCCGCAAAACTGCCCACTGAGCCCTCGGTCAGTAGGAGACACTGATGGGCTTCGAAATGCCGCTGTCCTTTGGGTGGGACGTTTAGCCATGACCCGTGTGCGGGAGAGCCATACCCTGTGCACGTTAAAGAACATGCTGAATGGCCTTGACGGGAGGTTACCATCTGTCTCCTAACAGCTGTCCAGTGGGTCCCCTTCCCCAACCTTCTCTGATCTCTCGGGGTCCTTATGGCTTGGCCATTTAGTCCATTGTGTGCAAAAAAAGTGCCTCTAAGAGGTAAAACAACCCATCCCATAATATTGGGAAACAAGAGTATTCCACGTGATTAGAAAAGAATTCATATATTTTCTCCTTAGAATTTATTTAGCGCCCTGCATCTGAAAACTCTCTTTAAAGCTGCCTAATTTTATATTTCCACACACACAAAAGAAACACAGGCAACTCGGGACTCAGAAATTTGCGGCAACATTGATCTGTGGTAGCTGGGTTCGAATGACATTGGTGTCACAAACATTGAGTTGCATATATAAGTAACAAAGATTCTTATCGTTTTTTGTTTTTAATATGCAAAAAAAAATGTCGAAAATGTGAAAACCAATTTCTCGTACCCTTGGATTCGAAAGTTTCATCAGCCAGTCTCAAGACGGAAGTTAATGTTTGGAATAACTGTAGGACCCGTTTCCAGCACACTCATCATTTCCGCTAACTATTCTCTTTAGTTAGCACTTCATCTCCTCCTCCTCGTTCGCAATCCCCCCTCCCCCATTTCTAAATAGCGTAACAATACCCACAGGGGAGTCAAGCCACGGTGGGTGGAAAAGGGCCGAGCCAACGGAGCATGGAAAGTGTTGCTAAAGCTGTTGACAAGTGTCAGATTTAGAAAGCTCTCTAGCGCATCACGTGCGGTGGAAAGTCTGCATGTATCTGCCCAGGGGTCAATGTGCTGGGTTGAAGGGTGAACGGTTCCTTCTTGGGGTTAAAGCATCGGGAGTATATACGATGGAGAAACCGCCGCAGTGTGGAAACAGCCGCGCCGATAACCATGTTGGTTTTGTTCTTCATCGGAACATTAGCTCCTAGTTGTCGCCAGTGAAGAGAGGGATCTGTTCCGCGAAGCACATCTTGGATGCTCTGCGGTGGGCCATGTCAGCGTGATGGGTTCTGTCTGCCGGAAATATCGCTTTGACGTGAAACGCAACATTTGCAACACGACATGGGAAAAGTGGAGGTCGTTAGGATGCCACGAAGTTGATTGGCATTCCGGTTGTTGAATTCAGGAAATATTAGGAACTTCTTCCTGCATTAATCGGTATACGTCTTGAAATAGAGGCTAAAATGCATGCGGAGGAAAATTAGTCAGTTAAGATTTTGTGTAAGGCGTTTTGTTTTGAAACATGACAAGCTTGGATTACTTTCAGAGGCGGTTTGTCGTTCAATGCTCTTTGCGAGGTATTTAATATTCTGTTCGTTCATTTTCCACGGAATCATGACCAGCAGATATCACTTACACTCTCAAGGAAGTTCGCAGCTGAAGCAGATATTTAATGGAAATAGTACGAAGAGTGCTGGAACAACTGGAATGATTTATAAACAAACAGTGGCGTGTTTTTGAAAATATGTTTGGAAGGGATTCAAAAGATTAAAAAATAGGTAATAAGTAAATATAAATATCCAGTACATAAGTAAAAACTATTGGTTTATTTATCATCGATGTTTAGGAGTTAGTAAAAGTTTCAAAAATAAATAAAATATAATCACAGTTCCTTCCTCCAATGCATAACTCCATGTAAACATTGCTTCCCTGTCAACAAAAGTAGTTTATTTTATCAGTGAAATGTCATTAGTAGTTGAGTTGTTTTACCTCTGAGAGGCACTTTTTTGCACACAGTGGGCTAAATGGCCAGGTCACAAGGACCTCGATGGCTCAGAAAAGGTTGGGGTAGGGGACCCACTGGACAACTGTTGGGAGACATATGGTATCCTTCCATCAGTGTCATCCAGCGTGTTCTTTAACGTGCAAAGGGTATGGCTCTCCCACACACGGATCGCGGCTAAATGCCCCACCCAACAGACGGAGGCCTTTCTAACCCCATCGGTGTCCCTTTCTTACCGTGGGCAGGGCGGAGAGTTTTGCGGAGATAAATCTCAACGCTGACCCAGCTGGGGACTCGAACCTGGAAACTACATATTAAGTGCCAGCCCCGCCCCGCACTAGGTCATTCTGAGTAATAGAGCTGTAAAGGATAGAGTTAGCGAACCGACATTTATTTCTTTAATACTCTTTTGTTTTTGTAAAAGATGATATTTTATTGAATTTAAAATGAAATTTAATTGTAGTGCATATTAGATGGTTAAAATACTTGAGTAAATGATCAGAACTTTCTTCAGGGGCATCCCAAGGATAAGTATTTGTTTCTTCTGGAATTTGGAAAAAAATTATGTTTTGTATATTTTATACTTTTATTAATTGATCAAAACATAGGCTGTTAATTTCAAAATCTTGACCAAAATCGTTTTTAAATCGTTTTGAAATTTTGGTCGTGTATAGTGAAGGTTGAGAAATTTTCTTTGGTGACAATCAGTTGACCCCTTATCTCTAGGGGTGGTAAGAAAATGCATTTTTTAAGTCTTAACAGATAATGTTTTTTACAGATAAATTAAAAATTCTTTATGGGTTGTCTAGGCATGATAACATATTATGATTCGCCCTTTTCGAGTCTTCCAAAAGCTATAATAGCGCCCTCTTAGGGGGAAAAATAGAAAATCCCAAATAATAGAAACTGCAAACGATGCACGAGTATTTATTCTAGAATTTTGAAACTTTGATAGTGGAATTTGACGGTCACGACATTCCGTTGGCAACAGTGAGAGTTGACCCATTGTGCCCAGGACGGGTGGAAAAAAAGAAGCCTTTTTTAAGGGCTAGCTGGAAAAAAATTTTAGTTGGACTGGTACAGTCGCTCAAAAAAATATCCGAACACTATGGTTGACTACAGAATTCAGAAAAAATATCTGGCAACGATTTTTTTTTAGAAATTAGTGATCTGGCAACCTTCGTGTCACGTGACACGAAGGTTGCCAGATTACTAATTTCTAAAAAAAATCATTGCCAGATATTTTTTCTGAATTCTGTAATCAACCATAGTGTTCGGATATTTTTTTGAGCGACTGTACTAATGAAATATTAAAATTCGCATCTTCCAAATCCTCAGTAGTTTTAATATACATCGTTAGCGATCACTAAATATGGAAACAGTAAAACATTTAACGAATCTGGCAAGTGATCTGCTTTTGACAAAAATTTGAAATTTCGTCGGTAGAGGTATCAAGAGATATTCCCCTGAGAGCGATAATCTACTCCATTTGTGAGTAAAGCAACTTTTTAAATTTAAGGAATAAAAGACAAATACTTTTTATATTGCATAATTACTAATGAAATGATACTATTCGCATTTTTCCCATCATCCATTAGCTGAAATTGAAAATTTTAAGGATTGAAAAATAGATCAGAAAAAAAACTTTATTCTCTTCGAAAACGAGATTCCCTTACGCCCCAGAGCGATATGCGTTGCTTTAGTTAATGAGTACTACAATTTGACAAAATCATTTGGTTAGGTACAGTCGCTCAAAAAAGTATCCGAACACTATGGTTGATTACAGAATTCAGAAAAAATATCTGACAACGATTTTTTTAGAAATTAGTGATCTGGCAACCTTCGTGTCACATGACACGAAAACGTATCGTCACATGACACCAACACGTAAACGTATTGAAAATGTTGAGAACTCCTAGATTAGTGTATAAAATATTAGTTAAAAGAAATATTATATAATTAGTATATAGAATATTTAATTCCATACCAAATCACTTAAGGAGTGCATATAAAAAAATCGGTGATATAGAATTATGCAGAATTATAAACTGGTTATTAAATGATTTCTATGAGAAAGATTTTTCAAAATTAATATAACTTTTATACGTTTACATGTTATAACGCATGTGATTCAATTAATCATTTACTCATGATTCATACATACATTGGCTATTTGATGCGTAACAACTCTCGGTTCAGAGTTCATCTTCATTGACGGTAATTCTCGTCCCCATAAAGCTCATGTGGTCAAAGATTCCGTTGAAAGTGTAAATATTCATTAAATGGAGTCCTCAGTGAATTTTCCGGACCTGATTTCAGTTGACACTGTGTGGGATGCTGTGAAGAGGCGAATTGCAAGACATCAACCTTCTCTCAGAATCTTCCATCAGCTGAGATCTGCTGTTGGGGAGGAGTGGTTTATTGCCGCAATCCTCCAAAGCATCGTCAACAATATGAGAGTACATTGAGAGGGTTATGTGATTGTCGAAGCTGATCACATGTCTTATTAATGTCTCCTCTAATTTGATTCCATCACCTCCATTATGGGAATTTGTGCTCTCTTATGCAGCACTCGTGCACAGCACATGGTCTCTTCATTATCCCAATTGCCGCTGCTCAATCATGCCACAATGCATTTCATACGACATTTAATTGTACTTGCTTAAAAAGTAGGTGAAACTCAAATTTTAACTAACCATTTTAATAATTTCTGAGCCCAACTATAGTTATGTAAATATTTTTTCTGCAAACATATACAGGGTGAATCTGAAAAAGTGGGAAAAACTTTACGGGGTGGTAGAACGCAGCTATACGAGCAATATTCGTCACAGAAAGTATGGGCGAAACGCAAACGGCGAGCCGCTAGGTGGCGTTGGAAATGGTATGAAAGGGTCGGTCCTCGCACCCAATGGCATTTCTACCGTGGATTGCCGAGAGGATGGCTGGTTATACTAACCACGAAATGGCGGATATGCACTTTGTGTACGGTGCGGCGGACGGGAATGCAAGTGAGGCACAGAGTATCTCCTCTCCTTCTTGTGTTCATTCTTTAAATGTGACAGTGGAAAACTACCTTTTAACTTCTCACCGCTTGCGTTCCGACCATACATTCTATGACGAATATTGCTCGTATAGCTGCGTTCTACCACCTCGTAAAGTTTTGCCCACTTTTTCAGATTCACCCTGTATAGAGAGATGCATGAGGATAAAAAAATTTCAATTCTTTGTATTACGAGTATAAGGTATTGCAAATTTTCATATATTTATAATAATTTCGTGGTAAAATTAAAATACCAATGTTATTTGGAATGGAATGCACTAGAAATAATTCTTAGCAATGAAAATTCTTAGTCGCATTATTATAAAATCTAAAGAGCGATTAATTAATGAAAGAAAAAAAAATATTCACTAGGAGAATAAGATCTCCTCTGGCAAATATAGGATGCTCGCTTATAAAGAAAATGAAGCTTTCAATTTTGCTCTAGTAGTGGAAATTGGAACTAATGGATGATTGAGAAAAGACAAAGAGAAATATTTTATTTGTACCTATGAAAGATAAACAGGAATTCTCATTTATGTCTTAAAACGAAAAGTTGATTTTCCACACCCTCCCCGATGGTCCCTACCAATGTATAGTCTTGATTTTCGCACTTTACCACAAAAATTTCAAATGCCTTCCATTAATAGATGATTTGCAATATTCGTTGAAAATGTCGGCATTTTCCAACTTTTTCTATCGTTAGGTTGGCGTTTTTAAATCTTTTGGGAGATTTGTAAAATGCGAATTGTAATGATTCATCCACATCTATCCAACACGAAAAAGGGTTTTTAATTTATCTATGAAAACAAAAGAATTAATTCAAATCAAAAGGGGAAAAATCTCTGTAATTGGCTGATGCATTAGGCTGCGACAATTAAATAATCTCTACAAGCAGAATTATATATAATTAGGAATTACAGAAATATTTAAAAAATTGAAAGCATTAATGAACTAAAAAAAAAAAGGAAGTGGACTGAGTGATCATTGTGCTGTTATAGGAAGAAATGGGTATACGTAGAAGGAACTCATTAACATCAGCAGTAAGTATCGGTTTGAATGTGGATTCCAGACAAACCCTGCATGGAAGTATCCAAAGTTGCACAAAGTGCGATATGCTGATGTTTTAATTTAACTATCGGGGTACTCCGTTGATTTAGTTTCTGGACCTTGGTGCAACCATTAACTTTGCAACGATATGGCGAAGCTATGGGCATTTGAAGTGAGGCAATAAATTCGAAGCGTCTGGGACTTTTGAGCAGATAGGAGGTTTTTGTTGCATGACAGTCCCTCTCATGCTGTCCATGCAATAAGAACAGCAATAAACAGGTATTGTTGGGAATACCTGGAACATCCTAATTATGGTATTGGCATCTCTCCTATTAGATTTTCGCTTTTCTGGATCTCTTGAAATCCTGGGAAAAGATGGGGCGGGGCTGGCTCAGTCGGTAGCGCGTAAGGCTCGTAATCTGTAGTTCTCAGATTCGATCCCCAGCTGGGTCAGCGTTGAGATTTATCTCCGCAAATTTCCCCGCCCAAGCCCACGGTCAGTAGGGGACGCTGGTGGGCTTGAAAAGGCCGCCGTCCATCGGATGGGACGTTAAGCCGTGGCCCCGTGTGCGGGAACTTTGCACAGCGTATGGCCCCGTGTGTATGTGGGGGGGGGGGGGCATACGCTGTGCAAGTTAAAGAACACGCTGGATGGCCTTGACGGGAGGCTACCATCTGTCTCCCAATAGCCGTTCCAGTGGGTCCCCTTCCCCAACTTTCTCTGAGCCTTCAGGGTCTTTGTGACCTGGCCATTTAGCCCATGGTGTGCAAAAAAGTGCCGCTCAGAGGTAAAACAACCCATCCCTGGGAAAAGAAGGAAGTTGAAGTCGGAAGAAGCGGGACATTGCTACAAACTTCCTGATATGTCAGTCAAAGTAACTCTAGGAAAAAGGATATCATGCTACTTATTTCATTTTGGGGAAAATGTCTCAACAAGCGTGGAAAAAAAATATATATAGATAAATATTCCATTCTTATTTATTTCCGACTTGCCCACTTTTCATTTGAACAATTCACATATTTACCAGCTCATGATGAACAAATCTAATGGCAATGAAGTGGCACTCTTGCAGAAGTTTCATTTCAGTCCAACTATTTCTTATTAAATACATTTAAATCTCTTTACAGCTATCTTGTATTAAGAGTCAGGCTTCTGGTTCATATACCTATTTTTCGTTCTTTTTGTTGATACATATTACAACGAATCTTTTATTTTTTGAGGCCATTGCTGCCCCGTCTTTAGCGACACACATTCCCTAGCTAAGCCTCCTCGTCTGCTATATGTCAGTGATCTATTGCACAGAGAACTCAGATATTTTGCCCATGATGGGAAATGCTGGGCACAAGGGCGTGGACCCAACGCGACAGTCGTTATCCGATGACTCCCGCCGGAGGGTGATGGATGATCATGACCATCTCTGTCCTTGCACTTGATGCGTAGGATGCGAGAGGTATTCATAAATCCTCCGCAAATGCTCTTGTCTGCTGAACTCAAGTGATGCCTGAGTAGTTGAATCTGGTCCTGGACACAGACATAGTGGGTTGAAGTGGCTCACTGCCGTTGAACTTCCATCTCCTATTAACACGAAAGGAAAAAAAACTTAATCATATTCATTTTAGAATTCAAGACAGTCAATTTTCTTTAATAAATGTATCGTGGCAGTTTCGAAGGTCATCAGGTTGCAATGAAGTTTCGGCAATGCAGACATATTTTTATTTATACTGTTTGATATTAACTGCTTCTAATTCAGAAGAGCATCCTTTGCAATGCGAACGTATTGAAAACTATCTGCTAAATCAAAGATCAGGTTTCCTAGAACAGAAATTTGTTTCATAGAAAATGTTTGAAGAGAAATGCTATTTTGGCATCGGGAATCTGATGATTTTGTTAAAACTACTACTAGGGATCGGAAATGTTGTTTGAAACAGAGATTGGATTGGATTGTTTTACCTCTGAGCGGCATTTTTTTTGCACACCATGGGCTAAATGGACTGGTTACATGGACCCCGAAGGCTCAGAGAAGGTTGGGGGAGAGGACACACTGGAACAGCTGTTGGGAGACAGAGAGTAGCCTCCCGTCAAAGCCATCCAGCATGTTCTTTAACGTGCATAGGGTATAGCTCTCCCGCACACGGGGCCATGGCTTAACGTCCCATCCAACGGACGGCGGCCTTTCCAAGCCCATCGATATCCCCTACTGACCGTGGGCAAGGTGGGAAATTTTGCGGACATCTCCGCAAAATCCCAGCTGGAACTGGAATCTGGGAACTACAGATTGCGAGCCTGGCGCGCTATCGACTGAGCCACCCCCGCCATTTGAAAGAGAAATATAACATTTATAGAAATATCTAAATGGAAAACAAATGTTTGCAAATAAATGCCGTTTTAACAGATTCCGATAAAAAGCAAGATTGTAGGTAAAGAATATCGTCTTTTGGCAGAAGTAGCACAATGAAAGCAAATATTGTCTGTGCAGAAATTATATTTTGGCAAAAATACTACGACGTAAAGCGAATATCGTTTGTAGAGATATGTATTGTTAGAATTCATATCATCATCATCCTCAAGCAGCTATGGGCTACGGAGGTCCAACCAGACCGCGCAGTTTAATTCTCCAAGCACATCTGTCCTGAGCTACATCTGGTGCATCTGGCCACTGCACACCAATTCTAACAAGGTCCTGTTTGACATTGTCTGCCCACCGCATCCTAGGTCT
Organism: Ryuthela nishihirai; assembly: GCA_038380435.1. Classification (NCBI taxonomy): domain Eukaryota; kingdom Metazoa; phylum Arthropoda; class Arachnida; order Araneae; family Heptathelidae; genus Ryuthela; species Ryuthela nishihirai. Next base: position 36,366,085 of record JAWZYU010000011.1, on the reverse strand, counting down.
CCCCCTCCTTCTGAGGCCTCTAGGCACACTGTTCATAACCCTATTCGCCAATCTATAATTATCCATACGGGCAACATTGCCAAACCAGCGGAGTCTCTCTCTGCACAATATGCTGCTTAAAGGAGGTTGCATACTCCTTTGCCTAACATCATCATTAGTTATAAAGTTAAACCACCTAATACCCAAGATACTGCGTAAGCATCTAGAATCAAAAGCATCTAGTTTTCCGTTATCTTGTTTACACAACGTCCAAGTTTCACTACCATAACTAACCCAAGAAAGAACCAAAGTATTATACAGTCTAAACTTAATCTTAAGGTGTATACGCCTATTTCTCCACAATCTCCATAGATTCTTAAAAGTCCCGGCAGCAATACCTATTCGTCTGTTAATCTCATCCCGCACATCACCAGTATCTGTTACATAGCTCCCAAGGTAATTAAACTGTGACACCTGCTCAAGACTGCAACCATTCAGATGAACTGAATCACAACCTGCCTGACCAATTTTCATCACTTTAGTTTTCTCTCTGTTTATAACCAAAACTACTCTACTACCAGTCTCATCAACAGCTCGAATGAAAGAGTTCATCTCATCAACATCATTTGCCAAAAGGGCTAAATCATCAGCATAATCTAAATCAGAAATTTTCGTATCTCCAGCCCATTTAAGGCCAAAATCTTTCCCTTGAAGTGAATTTCGCATAACATAATCAACAACCAAACTAAAGAGAAAAGGAAACAAAATGCACCCTTGTCGAACACCAGAAGTAATGCTAAACCAATTGCTACAAGACTTACCAACTCTCACACACGACTCAGTGTTATTATAGAGAACTTTCATTATGTTAACTAACTTGTCTGGTATACCTTATGATCTCACAATAAACCACAAATTATGACGATCAACAGAGTCGAAAGCCTTTTTGAAATCAACAAAGCTAGCAACCAAAGATTTCTGAAACTCTAAACATTTCTCAAGAATCTGCCTAAATGAAAATATTTGATCCACACATCCCCTACCACTTCTGAATCCACATTGCTCATCACGCAACTGCCTCTCAACCAGATTCTTAATTCTATTAAGCACGATCATGGAAAGAACGTTACCTGGAACAGAGAGTAGGCTGATACCCTTATAGTTAGCACAAGAACTGCGATCATCTTTTTTGAAAATAGGGATAATAATAGCTCTGGTAAAATCCTTAGGAACCATGCCTTTATCATAAAAGTTATTCAAAATTTCAGTCATCCAAGTGGTAACCGAAACATTCCCAGCTCTGAGCATTTCTGTAGTAATTTCATCTACCCCTGGGGATTTATGAAGTTTAAGTTTAGAAATAGCCAAAATAACTTCAGATTGTGTTATAGGGCCAACATTAAAGGCCAATGCATCTATCATCATTACAAACAATGGGAGTAGAACTAATCACATTGTTTAGAACATCACTGAAATGCTCAGCCCACCTAGCCATGACAGAATCTTCATCTTCTATTACCTTACATTGTTTATCCTTCAATCCTTGTACGCCTGTCCGTTTTCTACCATATAAAACATTAACTATCTGGTACAGCTCTCTGCTGTTGTGCTGCCTAACTGCTTCCTCAGTTTTGTCAGCCAAGCCATCAAGCCAAAGATTCTTATCAGTAGCTAACTGATCCTTTACACATTTATTAAGCTCTCTGTAATCCTTTCTATTAGGACTGGTAGGGTACTGATTAAGGACATTCCTGTAGTTCCTTCTTTCTGAAATAAGCTCAAGTGCCTTATCACTTAAATAATTCTGTCTCCTCTGCTCCTTTTTTCCTAAAAGAGTACTGTTAGTTTCCAAAAAAGCCTGTTTAAAATGGCCCCATTCTTCCTCAACTTCAGTATTAAGCAAACCATGACTGTCATAAGACTAAGTAACCTATCACGATAAGCTTTAGCTATAATTGGGTCTTTCAGAGCTTCAGTATTAAAGGTAAATTTTTTAACCCTAGCACAACACTTTTTAAGTTTAAGTTGCAAGACACTTTTAACAAGGTAATGGTCAGATCCAATTTCAGCTCCCCTATATGCCCTGGTATTTCTAACAGAACTAGCCCATTTGCTGTTAATTAATATATAATCAATGATATTCGTATGCAGCCCATCAGGTAAAACCCATGTGTATTTATGTATGTCGCGGTGTTTGTAATATGTGTTAGTTATTCTGAAACCATTGAATTTACTTACCTGTAGGAGACGTTGCCCATTGCCATTGCAGCTACCAATACCAAAAGGGCCTATCACTCCTTCCCAAAGGTCAGAGTCAGTACCAACTTTGGCATTGAAGTCACCTAGAACAAGGGTAATATCTCCTTTCTTGACAGAATTCAAAATATCCTGAAGTTGTCCGTAAAACCTATCCTTCTCATCCTCATCAGCATCCTCAGTGGGGGAATACCATCTGCTGTTAGAATTACCATTATGAAAATGAAATATTCTTTGTAGAGAAGTTTTTTTTTTGACAGAAATACCACAACGGAAAATAAATACTGGTTGTAGACAATTATTATTTTTTTGGCAAAACTACCATGACGGAAAACACATATTGTTTGTCACTTTTTTTTTGCACACAGTGGGCTAAATGGCCCAGTCACAACGACCCCAAGGGGTTAGAAAAGGTTGGAGGGAGGAGACCAACTGGACAGCTGTTAGGAGAGACAGATGGTAGCCTCCCATGAAGGCCATCCAGTGTGTTTTTTAACATGCACAGGGTGTGGCTCTTCTGCACACGAGACCACGGCTTAATGTCCCATCCGACGGACGGCGGACTTTCAAATTCAGTCGGCTTTACCTTCCTTACCAGGGCAGGGTGAGCTTTGTAGAAATAAATCTCAAAACAGACACAGTGGGACGCGAACATGAGAACTTAAGGTTACGAGTCAACCATCGACTGGAGCGCTTCGGAAAAAAGTGGCCACTTCTTTGGTTTTACTCTTTGTAAATGTCCTATATTTGGGTTTCGGTATTCCACCTTTTATTGCCAAAAAGAAGCTCAAATTTTAGAAGTGGTGTCGCATAGGGTGAGTAATAGAGTGAAAGAGACTTTTAGGTGATAATGGGTCTGTTTGGAAAACGGCAAAACTTTAACACTATAAATAATATGTGGCAGAAAAATGGAAATTTTGTTTGTAGAGCCTAGTATTGTATTGGTTTGCAGTAACGCTACAACTGCGCGGGGGGGGGGGGGGGTCTGAGTTCTAGTCCTGCACTGTCATGGTTGCAGTATGTTGTTAGCTGTAACTGAGGCAGTGGTCAGCAGTGACTACGGTCTTAGTAAGTGTACCCTTGTATGAAAAGAACTATAACAACTAAGAGTCATTTTCAGGATCCTTCTGCTTTCTAAATGTTGCAAGCAAAAAAAAAGAGCGCAGTGATCTAGTGTCTTACACAGACATCAGTGATTGAAGTGACTCTCTAAGGAAGATTAGACAATGCAACTTTTTTCCCGCTAAGAGATAAATGAAGAATTCTTTCTGGCTTAGAAGGAAGACAGATTCGCATTTTACAAATTTTCTACTGGTTTGAATTTTTACCATTAGAAGGAGCAAGATTTCGAAAACGCTAAAACTTTTTTGTCATTATAAACGATAATTTCATATTCACCAGAGGTGATTCGAGTTACTAATCGTTATAGAACTGTATCTAGGGTGAGAACTTGACAAACAGCAAGCTCAATAAATATTTATGCAGAAAAAAGTATTGCACACATACATACATACATACATACAAAATCCTCATGCAGCCATGGGAGGTTCGAGTCCCAGCTGGGTCAGCGTTGAGATTTATCTCCGCAAAATTCCCCGCCCTGTCCATGGTCAGTAGGGGACACCGATGGGCTTGGGAAGGTCGCCGTCCGTCGGATAGGACGTTAAGCCGTGGCCCCGAGTGCGGGAGAGCCATACCCTGTGCACGTTGAAGAACACGCTGGATGGCCTTGACGGGAGGCTACCATCTGTCTCCCAACAGCTGTTCCAGTGGGTCCCCTTCCCCAACCTTCTCTGAGCCTTCGGGGTCCATGTGACCTGGCCATTTAGCCCATGGTGTGCAAAAAAGTGCCGCTCAGAGGTAAAACAACCCAACCCAAAAGCAGCCATGGGCTACGGAGATCCAACCAGACAATAATTTTCCTCTCCAGATATGTCTCTTCTGAGCTACAGCTGCTGCATTTGGCCACTCCAGACCAATTCTAGCAAGGTCCTGTTTGACATTGTCTGCCCATCGCATCCTACGTCTTCCCTTTTTTCTGATACCGGTGCAGGATATTGATGAAGTGTCACCAGAGCAGTTAAGGGTTAAAATATGGCAAAACAAAGAAGTCCAGGAGAAGCGTGAAGGCGGCAGTTTTTCGGTTTTGTAAATAATCGGAACGGGGGCCTTGCATCAATGAAAGGGTAGGAGCTAATACTCGACATAAATAATGAAAATTGAACCTAATACCTCTATGTATGAGCACAATGATAGTAATCTTGGTGACCTAAAATATTTTTCCCAATCATAGGTAATTATCCAAATTAATTTTCAAATTTCTTCCAAATTAATTATTAATTAAATGCCTTATTCCTGTAATGGGAAATAACCTCTAAATTAATTATTAATTAAATAATAAGCAAATTATTAATTAAATAAATAATAAATAATAAATTATTTAAATAATAAATTAATCAAATATTAATTTAATAATTAACGACATTTAGTATTCCAATCTTCAGCCAATAGAACAGCAGTTACCATGGAAACGTTTCACTTTAAGATTAATATAATCTCGTCCCCTGGTAATTAAACGACTTGTCCAGAGATAGTAGTTATCCTTCCATTTCGAAACACAATGGTGGAAGCGATAACAGACACCGAAGCAAATGTCACTCAGCATGCACATGAGGTATTTGGTTCCACCTTTAATACAATGCAGCACGAACATGTGCACCCAGCTGATGGGATGCTGATAAATAAACCCAGCTGATGATAATTGCTGATAATTTAATTTAAATTGATTAATGCTGATAATTGCCAGGAATCAATTCCTTTCTCTTTATCAGCAATTAATCTGAAGTTTGTGAGTATTGAGAAAGTTCTGTATCTTGTGCGTTCACCTTGTTTCAGTATCGATCAGGATTTTCTGAGATTGAATCATTGGGGGATCAGGAATGAGATCTGCAAAGAAGAAATTACGTTTGTTTTCTCCTTTAGACATTCTTGATTTTGGATGTGAGATTTATAGTTCTGAACAGAAAAGCCACTGATTAATACATTTATATAGTAAAAGCTAGTTAAAGCGATTTAGATAGATTATACAAAGTAAAAAGAATTACACCAATAGATATGCTTAAATTGATTAATGCTTTAGGTAATATTGAAATAGCCATTAAAAAAAACGGTATTTATCATACGGAAAAAAAAATACCCCCTCAAGCAGCTGCTTGCCACAGAGGTCTGACAGGAGCCTGTCAGTTTATATGCCATAGTAGAAGGTCTGTGAGGATGGCAGGACCTCAGCAGTATAACAACACACACATCCATGCTTTACTGGGGCTCGAACCCAGGTCCCTTAGATCAGTAGCCAAGCGTGCTAACCACTCGGCCATGGGACGGCTTTCATACGGGAAACAGTTTTCAAATACCTATACCGATTTAGAAATAAACATATTTTGTCATGATTGCTGCATATGTTTCGAGCCATTTGTTGCCCCCAATATTTTTTCTATTTTTCGGTGAATCTAATCAAAAAGAGATATTACTCTGTGCGAAGAGTCTATGTACCAAAAATGGAAAGGATCCAGGAAATTGTTCGAGAATTATTGTGGAACAAACAAGAGTTTTTGTAGAAGTTGCCAAGTGTATTGTTCATTACTACTTAATCCTAACTTATCCTAAATCGAAACCTTTTAGTTTTCGACTGAATTCCATATTATCTCGGTAGAAAATCATATACAATAAAGCTAACGATATTTCACATTGAGGCTCCTCACAGACTTTCCTGTTAATGACAATAAAAATATAAATTGACATAAAAAGACCGATTTTATATTTCTGGAAAAAGAATTACGTTTTTATTATTTCCTTTTTGACGCCGTGCTGACGATTTGGCCCTTTCATAAAAGGGAATTGGCGAGGTGAACTCTTTCATTAGAGCTGTTGACGAGACTAATAACAGGTTAGGTTTGGTGTTAAATAGAGAGAGAAAACTAAAGTAATGAAAATTGATCACATGGGTGGTGCTTTAATTCTTTAGAATGGTTGCACTCTTGAACAAGTTTCTCCATTTAATTATCTTGGGAGTTGTGCAACAGGTACTGGTGAAATGTGACGCGAGCTAAACAGAAGAATGAGCACTGCTGCTGAGACTTAGAAAAAAATTTGTTGAGATTGTGGAAAAGCAGGTTTACACACCTGAATACTAAAATTAGACTGTGCAACAGTTTGGTCCTTTTAAAGTTTTCTATGGTAGTGAAACATGAACCTTTTGTAAGCAAGATTAGGGGTGGAAATGGGTTTTCAGAATTGGGCGAACACTTCAGAATCAGTTGAAAAGAGACCACGTAATAGACATGGTGACGTTAAGCAATGCATAACAAATCTGCTTAAAAAGTCCAGAAATTGTGACCAAAAATATTATAAAGAGTGGGAATAAATACAATGGATTTATTTTGTCGTTAAATATACGGGATACAAAAAACTTGAACGGCATCACCCCTCCCCCTCTCCAGTTTCTAGCCCTGAGCAAAATAACAGGAAACTTGATGTGTTTTGAGCATTACGTGCAAGAAATTACGAAGTTAAAATAGCTAACCCTGATCACATAATAAATACCGCGGTTCTAGAGTACGTGCCACATCCGTAGACACTTGTCACAGCTCGAGGACTGGGAATCTTACTCTCACATTCTGAAGCAAGAAACATAACTCACTTCAATCTGCTTCCTGAATTTAATACTGTAGGCTGTGGATATTTATTAACACTTTTACACATGGTATTGAGGGTAATAGTCTCGTTTCCACTCACGAAAGGTATCTGTTTAATTCTGACAAGACAATACAAAAAACAGACGCAGTCTCAGTCGAGCCCTGTGTATAGCAATGAGGTCATCTGTGAAGAATTCGGTCAGTGGAAGTGTAAAATGTTGTTGACGCCAGAACATCTGTGACTAATCAGTTCCCAGTTGACTAATATGAGTCTGTTCATCTCTTAGAGGAATTTGTAACATAGGCCAATGATAACGAGGCAAGCAAACCATGACTGGGGAAAAAAGTAAATAGGTTTCGTTACAGTTTCGGAAAAGAAATACTCGAATAATATGTTCCATATTCCAGTGAAGAAGTGAGAATCCAGTAAATGTCCGGTGAGGTTCGTTTGTTTTTTTTGACTTCACACGATATTAAGTTTTTTGAACTGCTTAGATTAATAGGTGTGAAAATTTCATGTCAGTTTTTGAAAAGAAGTTGATGTGCAATAAAAGTTTCAGTGTTGGATCAAAAACTTCCATTTCTAAAGACGTTCAGCCGTTCTAAGAACGAGCGTGTGTTGTGCAGTGAGCGTGCCCAAGAATAAGGTTTCGATAGGTGGATAATGTATGATGATTCGTATTTTCATACTCTCCCAATACTTTGTATTACAACCGTTAAAGGTCGCAAAAGTTGGGAAATTGAAAAATTTTAAATAAATATCGCAAACGATTGATTCACGTTAGAAAGTTGAAGATTAAGTGATAAAATGAGGTAGTCAAAAGGTTTGCCTTAATTGCAATATTTTTATATATATATACTGTATATTGAAGTGGGAAAAAATATATTAAATGGAAAATTTTTCCTGCCATGGATATAAAAGATTGCTTTTCGTGTTTTCCGAATCTTTCAATTGTCACCCGTAACTTTTTCCTCTTCGAGGCATACGGTATGAACTTAAAATGTTCCGCGTTTACCAAAATAATTATCTTATCTAGAACTGCATGTCAATAGCTCGATGATCTGACTTCGAAATTTAATGCCTTCAAACAAATATTTTTGAAAGAGTGGCCGAAAGAAGATTTTAGATTCGAACCAGGAACAATCTACAAGTTAGCAATACGCAGTTCCGTATTCTCTAACTGTAGTTGCGACGAGTAAGAGATTTCACATGATTGACCAAGACCCAATTTTTGTTTGAACAATAAAAAAATTTTGAATTTATTTAAATTCAACACTTAACAAAGTTCCACCACTGGCTTATAAAGGTGGATGATTTTACATTACAATTAATTGAATAAGTACTCACTCCATTCAGGTAAGCTTAAGTTCGGACAACATTCAAACAAAATAATGAAAATAAAACTTAAAAGTGAAAGTGACAACAAGCAGAGTAAGTTAAATTAAAATAACTCTACCATTTTGAAGTTTCTCCGGAACGAGAACTGTATTCTGCTAAGTTATTGTGATGTGCACACGGCGTAAATTTTCATGAAACACCCACTCCAGATTTCTCTGATCGTGGTTTTTCCCAAGCAAAGCAAATTTCTTTAAATATCGCCTAACGTACCTAGGTAAAAGTTTATCATCTCACTAATTTAAGAGATGTCTAATTTAACACTTTCCCTCCCTAAATCATGGCCTAAAAGTCAGTCCAGTGAATTTCACTAAAGTTGGACTTAGCAAAGATAGCAAAAGAAAGATAGAAAAAGACCAAACCCTGGTCTGTTAGTCTGATCAACCCACACCGAACTGTTGCTCCCGGGTCGAGCGTGACAATATCTTTCTGCAACCCTGGGAACTCTCGACCAAAAAGGGCCAATCAGAATCGAGCCCTGGGCAAAACCCGACTCCACTTCCATATTTCACAAGTGAGATGGAGCTCTGCTGCCAGCCAGCACTCTAATTCCTCTCGAAGGTCAATGTCTGCTTTTGGGCGAGGTGAAATTGTTTCACAAGACACCTCTCGTCTCCGTACATTAGCCAAGTTCCCTCTCGGCAACCAATGTAAACAGATGAAATGGAACCCTGAATGAAATTCGCAACGGAGATGTTGCACCCATTAACCTCCGAAGACATCTCCAGACACAAAGTGGTTGCATCAGGATAGAAATGAAATACAGTATATAAAAAAAATTAAAATCAATAAAATCAATAGGTCTGCGACCTATCACAGTCCTGAAAATGGAACGCTCATTTACGAACAGAAAACGTTTTGTAAATTAACAGATTTAGCACTCTCTAACGGTTCTTCTTCTTCAAACAAAACTCATCTTTCCCTGGACTTTACAAAGAGGTCCAGGGAAAGATGAGTTTTGTTTGAAGAAGAAGAACCGTTAGAGAGTGCTAAATCTGTTAATTTACAAAACGTTTTCTGTTCGTAAATGAGCGTTCCATTTTCAGGACTGGAATTTTTAACTTTTTGATGGTCATCGCAATGAATTATATCAAAGATGGTGATGTGTATATGAGACGATGCAATGATAAAGAAGTGTATAAACTATGTCATTTTCTGAGATTAGGACTAATGAATGTGTATCACTGGATGGGATTTTAGGTGTACGAGATTGCTTTAACCAAAATGTTCGATAAATAAGCAAAGAAAGTTTTATCCGTAGTGATGCTGCGGTACTGAATTCGAAAATAATAATAGATTGCTGCTCACCAGATTGAAATCTTCCGCATTATTCGAAAGGCATTCGAGATCATTTTAAATTTTAATGCGAAGTATACCTTAACGAAGGTTGAAGTCAGTTGGAAATTAAGGAGTTTAATTGATGTTTGATTTGTGAATAAAAAGACGGAAATATCTAAGAAATTTTTTGATTAAAAATAAGTGGGATATTATTGTTAAGATTTCAAGAGAAAATTTTATACTATAACTGAAAGACATGCTGTCTTATATTACAGAGACAAACTGAATCAACTCTCTGTTAGTTCTAACAGCTCAGACACTTCAAATCGCGTTGCAATGAACACGAAATTAAAGCCCATTTGCAGATCAGAGCGTGAAGTCTCTCAGAGTCTATCTGTATGCCGCACCTGTGTCTTCGTCCATTCCAGCGGCTTGCCCGCCTGCCTCGGGCCAACGCGGAAGACCCCGATGTCGTTGACCCCGGTTTCCCGTAGTGCGGCCACACTTGTCCCTTGTACGAGAAAGAGCTGGGGTTCGCGTCTTCCTCGTGGGCACGGATGATTGTGGCCTCACTCTTCTCTTGGTCTCCAGGTCCGACGGCTGTGTTTTCCTTTGAAATCTCTTGAGAGAAACTGAACAAGGTTCTCTGCTCATATACATTCAGTTTCTTTTTATTTCAAGAGAAGCAAATGATAAAATGTGTTCGTGCGAGTGACTTTCAGCGGGAACAGTTAGGAGAGATATATCTGTAGAAAGAGTTCTTAAGTGATTGAAAGGAGAAATGTCGTACATTTCAACCGAAGAAATATCGAGAAATTTATTAAATAATATCTATAACTTCTAATATTTTAACAGTATTTTTTTCAGTATTAGGAAGTACGCAATATTAATATATATTTAATAAGGAAGCTGTAATATCGAACTAGTTTTTCACATCACTAAGAATTTTTTTTCTCTAAAACTGAAGAATCATCACAGAAGTAAAAAAAATTGCCCTTAATTCACTAAATTAACAACCTCTTAAGCTCGAGTTGTGGTTCTATCAGAGATAAAGATTCGATTTTGTAACTCAGCATTTGGTGACCAGAAGAAACTCGAAGGAGAAATTTGGAGAATTGGTAGTTACCGGGGGTCAAAAAGTGTTAAATGAAGAATTAAAATTGAAATACACAAATGGGGGGAAAAACGATTATAGGTTAAAAATCGCGTTTTATTAGAGGCAGGTGCTTCTATTTTTAACGCAACAAAGGACATAAGAAACCCACTTACGAAATTTGGGACGGGGCACTTAAGGATTTGGGAAATTGCTACCGAGAAATCTGTTTAAAATAGAAACCGAACCTCATCGCCACAATTCATTATTAATACAGTTGTTGGATATAACAAATGCCAACTGTGCCCACAAGAAAGGGGACCCCGTAGGGCTTGGAGAAGTCGCCGTCTGTCGTATGGGACGTTAAGCCGTGGCCCTAAGTGCAGGAGAGTGTGCGTTAAAGAATACACTGGATGGCTTTGATAGGAGGCTTGCATCTATCTCCTAAACCTTGTCCAGTGGTTCCCGATCCCAGCTCTGTCTCCAGCTATTTTGCCATTCGAGAGGAACAGAAGAATTCTGACTCCCATTTAAAACACTCTTTTCGAGAATTTGTTCCTGCGAGTATAATTTATTCTCTACTGTTGGGTGTCTTCTTGACGAATATGGCCCAAGTAGGAAAGGCACTCCGCGGGTAGTCTCCGTAAAATATGTTTGAAATTAACATAAAATATGATTTTTTAATTTATTAGAAGTTAAAAACGAAACATAATAATGATATATTTGCATTTATTGATAATATTTTCAACAAAAACAAGATTATTTTAAAATATCTATCTTATCTTTTGCTTTGAAATGTGCATGTTCACTGAATCATCAGCAAATTTTCATAAATTTGTATTTATTTTGTTTTAAATTTTTTGCCGTTCCTAAATTTGTCCGCCCGAACCTCATGTGCTCGCTTCTCGCTTCCCTTACCCTGCCAAACTCTGAGAAATTGGGGTCCTTATGACCTGGCTGTTTAGCTCATTGTGCAAAAAATAGTACCGTTCACGGGTAAAACAATCCAACCTTTCAAAGTTAACTTCGAATGTGGGTGTCAGTTGCCACAACCTACGCAATATGCGCATCTCTAAGTCCATGCAAGATGAATTTTCCGGTCTAATATTGCAATCGAAAAAACCATAATAATCAGTTTCATTCAGAGAACGAGAATCAAAGTGGTTTTCTTCTGCAATCAATGAAATGATCGAGATCGCAAAATTTCCTGCATTACTAGAAATAAAAACAGTGAAATGGTTTCAAGCAATTGAATCATAAGAGAAGTATCGAGTAACGGCAACTAGAGCAGTAATTTTTTTGGAGAATCGAGTAGGTATTTGTGTCAAGCTAAACAAAATGCACTTCCTGCATCAATAGGCTGCGACTGGCCAGTCGCAGCCCGTCTGTCAGCTTTGAGAGTGATATAAAATGCAGATGATGCCGCTTCCAAAAACCGTGAAGCCGGTAACACCGATCGCGGGTCATTCAAGGCGAGAAAGAATCTTCTGTTCTCTGCCTCGGGCGTGTGTATGGGCAATGGAAGACCTGTCTCACGGCCACCAGAAACGCGTTGGGATGCCTTCGGAGTATTTTCGCACCGTCTGGGTCGTGAGACCATCTACGGCGATTGGAAGTTGGGCGTGGAGCAGAGGCGAATCTTATTCCACTTTCTGTACTGGCAGCTGTAGAGGAAAGAGCATTTCCTGGTATACTCGCGCGTCGAGTGAATAAAACTGCGAAAGTAAAGAGCTAAACTTTTATCACTTCACGTCAGATTCAATATGCAGAATCAATACGAACACTTTTTTTATTTGCTTATATACATGAATAAAAAATTATGGAGCAGTAAAATTTTGGAATTGTTAGGAAGCATTTCGAGATATAGAAGGTCATTTATTTGCTGATAGTATTCATTACGTATGAATGTCGTGGATTGCAGGAAGTAGCAACTTAATTGGAGCTTGTAGTAAATAGCAACTGACTGTAATTTTCAAATGACATTTTTTTGCATTTTTTTTTGGAGGTGATCTTTCTCAGCATCATTTTACAGTTGTATCCGATGCCTCAAAAATACTCCAAGAGATTGAAGCCATTTAAGAGGCATCTCTGTTAGAGAGACTATTCGCTGATATGGAGCATCAAAGAAGAGTACTGCCTACCAAGCTCGGATCTAGAAAAAATAAATAAATAAGGGGGATGGGATGGGGGGGGGGGGGCGAGGAACTCAATCGATCAGGAAAAAGTAGAAAAAAAAAGGGGGAGGGGGGGCAAGAGATGGATTTCATTTATAGATAACCTTCTACCCCTCTGTTTCAGAGATCTTTATAATATTTCTTGAAAAGTGCATGAAAAAATTCATAAGCTTAATAATTTTTTGCCTCTATTACCTTTACCAGTATTCTCCAGGGTGGGGAGATGGAATTCAGAAGAGCAACCTAAACGCACTTTATCTGTATTTATAGAATTTAGTGAAAAGATTTCTGGGATTTGTCTTTTTAAGTTTTATGTATGCGAGTGCGAAATTTTTTGATCCGTTATAACCAGGGCCGGTTTGTCCATTAAGCCACCTGGGTACTGCTCCGCCAAAAATAATCACAAGGAATAATAAACGAATTTCAATTTAGTATTTTTTATTTGTCATATCTAAATCGCATACTATTATTTTTGTATTCGTTTTGTAATCATTATTTGCCGTGGTGTGTAGAAATCAATATAATAACTTTTTATTTTGTCCAGAGCTGGGTTGTTTTACCTCTGAGCGGCACTTATTTGCACACCATGGGCTAAATGGCCAGATAACATGGACCCAAAGGCTAAGAGAAGGTTGGGGGAGGGGATTCACTGGAACAGCTGTTGGGAGACAGATGGCCGCCTCCCGTCAAGTCTATCCAGCGTGTTCTTTAACGTGCGCAGGGTATGGCTCTTCCGCGCACGGTGCCACGGCTTAACGTCCCATCCGACGGACGTTAAGCCGTGGTAATAAAGGACACCGACGGCCTTTCCAAGCCCATCGGTGTCCCCTACTGACCGCGTGCAGGGCGGGGAATTTTTCGGAGATAAATCTCAAAGCTGACCCAGCTGGGACTCGAACCTGGGAACTACAGATTACGAGCCTGGCGAGCTACCTACTGAGCCACCCCCGCCCCATTTTGTCCAGGAAGGATACTTGAATGCGAACAGTTTAAAAAGAACCCTAAATAAGTAAATACCAAAATCTGTTGAACCTTTGGTCTACAATGAAATATTAATATATATTTTAACAAAGCATTTTATCAGTAATGATTAACTCAGTCTCCTCCGTATGTCATTTTTTTTGACTTACAACTCAAAGATTTCCTATTTGATACTAGTCGCACTCATAACAATTCTTTAACTCTTTTAAATAATCCTTTTTACTGCAATATCATTTTTTACAATTTATTGTAAAATAAATAAATATATGTAATAATGTATAAAGAATAAATTAATATTGTAAAGTGAATATAACTAAAAAAGAAAACTGTTCAAGTGATAATTTGCTACGAGTATTCAGTTTCAAACAATATATAAAGTATTATTAGGGATATATTAATTTCTTAAAATCAATTATTTTAAGGGAACTGAAAAATACCGATTTGAGGTAGAAAGGGCAAGAACTCCTTTCCGAGTTTTTTCTCCCGAAAAGTTTTTTTTTTTAAAATAATGCGCTTTAAGAAAATCTACAAAAATGCATTATGGAACGTCTTTTCAGTCCGATTCAATATCAGGTTCTCTCCCAATTTTTTTCTTACTTCCGGGCCCTGCCTGTACTAGTCAAAGTGCCCCCACTAAAGATTTTAGCCACAATCCCACACTCGCTATAACGTCCGCAAGACTATGGACCATGTGAGTGTTAAAGATTACGCTAGATGGTTAAACCCTGGACTAATCGAGCAAATTAGTTTCCTAGATATACTTCCTCCAGTCATTACCAGTTCCATCAGTCATCGCAACACCTGTAGTTTCCAGGTTCGAGTCCCAGCTGTGTCAGCGTTGAGATTTATCTCCGCAAAATTTCCCGCCCTGCCCACGGTCAGTAGGGGACACCGATGGGCTTGAGAAAGGCCGCCGTCCGTCGGATGGGACGTTAAGCCGTTGTCCCGTGTGCGGGAGAGCCATACCCTGTGCACGTTAAAGAACACGCTGGATGGCCTTGACGGGAGGCTACCATCTGTCTCCCAACAGCCGTTCCAGTGGGTCCCCTCCCCCAACCTTCTCTGAGCCTTCGGGGTCCATGTGACCTGGCCATTTAGTCCATGGTGTGCAAAAAAAGTGCCGCTCAGAAGTAAAACAATCCAATCCATCGCAACACCTTGTACTAACAGATTCAAAATGTTCGCAATAAACTTAAAACTACTTCAGGCCAAATTTCTTACTGTCCAATCTAGTTTATTTTTTCTGACTGAATTTATAGGAAATACTCTATTAACTTTGATAATACAATAATCATCGATGCCTTTGATGACTACAGCAATTTTCGAACTGCAATAAACTCGATTCTATTTAATCATCACCGTTGACGTATTTTCTAGTGATTATTAAAAAAATATTAGTTACATTAAGTTGGCGATTTTTTTCAATTGAATTCTCATGATGATTTCTATTTGAGGAAACCTTTATGCAGGCAATTTTTAGAGTTAATTAAGAAGCATTTCGACATATTGAACCCCCCCGATAGGGGACCACCTTGTCGTGGTGGGGGGGCCTAGGGCCCAGCAACCCGGCTGAAGGCTGTGCCGACCGGATTGGTTCACCGGTTGGACATGGCTAAGGCCAACCGAGGTTGAAAACGCTGCTGGCCGGCTTGATTGCCGGTCGGATGGTGACGGCGTCGGAGACCTCACCTCTCAGGAGACCTGTGTGGTCTGTTCGACGGCTCTGCCGAAAGGTCTGTCCCCGCCTAGTAGGCACGAGCTGTCCAAAAAGTCTGGGTCTTACTAAGAGTCTCCACCCCGGGTGCCGATCGAGCTTGGATCTTTATATCCTTGCACATTTGCAAACCGGGGAATAGATTAAAGTAAGGTTTCTTCCGGTGGTCAGCTTTCCTTCTATAGGACTGCTGCCATGTGAGGCTGGGGTTGAGGTGCGCCTATAGGGCGTATTCCTTGCCCCCGGCTCTAGATGGTCATGGCTTTTCTTAACCAGGTAGTGCTGTCAGGCGGAACCGGGAATTGCCGTGGTTGCATAAGATCGCAACAAAGAGATTCGACATATTGAAGTGGGTGGAAAAAATTCAGTTATACCAATCAATGAAATGAAAAGCTGAAAAACTGCTAAAGTGCAACTATTAAAAAACACTTCATTTTATTTAAATGCACTCTCATACATACATACATACATACATACATACATACATACATACAAAATCCTCATGCAGCCATGGGCTACGGAGGTCCAACCAGACTACGAGTATTCCTCTCCAGACGTGTCTCTTTTGAGCTACAGCTGCTGCATTTGGCCACTCTAGGCCAATTCTAGCAAGGTCCTGTTTGACATTGTCTGCCCATCGCAACCTAGGTCTCCCTCTTTTTCTGAAAACCTTAGGCACACTGTTGATAATCCTGTTTGCTAATCTGCAGCTATGCATAAAGACAACATGGCCAAACCAACTCAGTCTCTCTCTGCACAATATGCTGCTCAAAGGAGGTTGATGTCTCCTTCTTCTAACCTCTTCATTACTTACAAAGTCAAACTAGAATCAAAGGCATCAAGTTTCTTGTTATCCTGCTTAAAAAGGGTCCATGTTTCGCTACCATAACTAACCTTAGAAAGAACCAAACTATTATACAGCCTAATTTTAGCCTTTGGGTGTTGACGCCTATTTTTCCACACTCTCCATAGATTCTTAAAAGTCCCAGTGGCAATCCCTATTATTCTATTTATCTCACGCCACACATCACCAGTATCTGTTACATAGCTCCCAAGATAATTAAACTGAGATACTTGCTCAATAGTACAGTCTCGAAGCAACTGAAGCACCATCTACCTGATGACATAAAAAAACACCCACAGAATTAGTTTGAATTTATTTGGATTCTTTTCAACTTCATGAGCATGCAAACATTTTATTAGAATTGTAAGAGTTAAATGCCATCAGATAGAACTTGTTTACCTCCCTTCCAGTATTAACAAAAACGATTCTGTGTGCCTTGGGAAAGGATTTGTTAAACTCTTGAAACTTCCTTGCTTTCAGTGGGCGTTTATTTTTCTAATGTTATTTTCTTTTTATAAACTCACACGCGTTCTAGGTTCCAACTAATCTTTTATGCTTCGCACAAAAGAGAAAGAAACTGCGAAACTAAAACAAATAACTACTAAACAAAGAGACAAATAAACTGAAAGTCTCAGAGTTAATACCAGAGGTGGGCTTTAGACGGCAACAAAGTATTAGTGTCTTTATGAACTGTCGAAATGAATTAATATCAGCAGTTTCCTTCCTGTCAGATTTGTTCCGTTTACCTATATTGGGAATAAAGAAAGAACCGAAAGCCATTTTTAACATCTGTTTAAGTAATTAAAGTACATTTAAAAATGGTGTTTTGCAATTATTAAAAAACGTATTCGCGTTTGATTTATTAAAATGCACGACTTCAGAGTCAATTTTCCGGAAAAATAGCCTTTACTTGAACTATGAAGAGCAATGTTCTGCAAAGGATTCAGTCGCAAAACCTACTTTTCACCGTCGTCCCCTTAGAGATGAAGGAGTGGAAATTAAAGAACAAACTTTGAAATTTTTGCAACACGAAACAATGGGGGAAGAAAAAGATCATCGGAATTTTACCTTGAAAGCCAAAGAATATTTTAAATATATAAGGTAATTACAGAGTAGCATTGCAACTTCAAACATCTCTAGTTATTTGTCACACACGAGGTAAACAAATGCCCTGACAATGAAATACCTCAAGTTTACAAATGCTCAATATGGCTGCCAGAGGTGATGTCGCTGACATTTCAATGGAATTCAGTTTTCTCCTACACTCTGTGGAAGATTTGTGTTGTTGTATTGTTTTACCTCTGAGCGGCACTTTTTGCACACCATGGGCTAAATGGCCAGGTCACATGGACCCCGAAGGCTCAGAGAAGGTTGGGGGAGGGGACCCACTGGAACAGCTGTTGGGAGACAGATGGTAGCCTCCCGTCAAGGCCATCCAGCGTGTTCTTTAACGTGCACAGAGTATGGCTCTCCCGCACACGGGGCCACGGCTTAATGTCCCATCCGACGGACGGAGGCCTTTCCAAGTCCATCGGTGCCCCCTACTGACCGTGGGTAGGGCGGCATCTCCGTGGCAAGCAGCTACATCTGTTACATCAGAGAAAGGTGCTAAGAGGCCATTGGTCGAAACATCGTGGAAGAAAAAGATTTAAAGTAAGTGTTATGATTAATAACACTTACTGGAACAGCTGTTGGGAGACAGATGGTAGCCTCCCGTCAAGGCCATCCAGCGTGTTCTTTAACGTGCACAGGGTATGGCTCTCCCACACACGGGGCCACGGCTTAACGTCCCATCCGACGGACGGCGGCCTTTCCAAGTCCATCGGTGTCCCCTACTGACCGTGGGCAGGGCGGGGAATTTTGCGGAGATAAATCTCAACGCTGACCCAGCTGGGACTCGAACCTGGGAACTACAGATTACGAGCCTGGCGCGCTACCGACTGAGCCACCTCTGCCCCCTCTGTGGAAGATGTCAAGAGTTAGTTGGAAGATACTGACTTAGTTCGCTGATATATTGTGGTCATGGCGGGTTATAAATTGAATCTTTCATGAAATCTTACAGAAAGAAATTGATTGGGGTTAGGTCCAGTGAACGAGGAGGCCACTGAAGGAGTCAGCTACCAACCGATCCAGTGGCCAAGGAATTGCTGATTCAAACAAAAGTTCACTTGCAGCAGATACTCACTGGATACAGATGGTAACTTCCCCTCAAGACTGTCCAACGTGTTATGCAACACGCAGAGGTTATGGTCTCCCACGCACGGGGTCACAGCTTAACGTCCCATCTGACGGACGGCTGTCTTTCCAAGACCAGCTGTGTCCCCTACTGACCGCAGGCAGGGCGAGGAATTTTGCGGAGATAAGTCTCAACCCTGCCCCATCTGGGACTCGAACCTGGGAACTAAAGATTACGAGCCTGGCGCGCTACCGACTGAGTCACCCCGCACCCAACGTAGTGGAGGCCGTTAATACTTTTAAATGAGATATTCTCTTTTGGATGGGAATGGAAGTGGACTGCCAGATTGCTTAGTTTTAGCTTTTTGATATAATTATCTGTGGTCAGTTTTCATCATAATATTTTCGGCACTGATAAGAAATCGCCAGCTGCACAGATTCTTGCGCTTGGAAGTTTTAAATAAATTTTAAATAAGTAACTTACGAAAATTTTCACCTTCAACACCGCAATAGTATCTTTAAAATAATTTGAATGGTAAGAACAAGGAAGTGATTGAACCGACCATTTCCCACCAATTACGAATATTGTTCCGGAGGTTACGAAAATTTTCTCGTGGTCAGTATGTTGTGCAAGTCTGACTTAAAGCGTAAGGCAACATGACTGAATACTTAATGGTCCGTGACGCTGCCGGGATATCTGCTGCTCTTGGACCCCAGCGTATTCATTTGAGTCACCTGAAAGACCACGCTGATGTAGTTCGTCATAACGTGATTCATGCGACGCACACGTGATAAAAATAAATATCTATTTTATTCCAAGATTTGACTTACTTCAATGATTTCTTCCCAATAGAATTTGTTATGTCCTTGCTGACTGATACAAAAAAAAATAACAAAAATTCTTATAGATAAGACTACAAGAACGATAATTAAAAATGGTGTTTGGATGCAAAATAAAATATACTTTTAAAATATAATCAGATCGAAAATACAAAGTATTTGCGGAATGTACTTTAATGTGCTTCAAACAGTGTCGTGCCAGGCTCGTAATCCCGCTGTTCCTAGATTCGAGTCCCACTTGGGCCAGTGTTGAGATTTATGTCCACTAAACGCCCACCGTCTGTCAGTAGGAGACTCCGTTGGTCTTGAAAAAGTCACTGTCCGTCGGATGAGACGTTAAGACATGTTCTGTGTGCAAGAGCGCCATTCCCTTTGCACGTAGAACACTCTGGATGGCCTAGACGGGAGGTTACCATATGTCTATGGAACCCCTTCCTCCAACTTTCCATAAGTCCTTGTCACCTGGGGCGGGAGTAGCTCAGTCGGTAGCGCGCCAGGCTCGTAATCTGTAGTTCCCAGGTTCGAGTCCCAGCTGGGTCAGCGTTGAGATTTATCTCCGCAAAATTCCCCGCCCTGCTCACGGTCAGTAGGGGATACCTATGGGAATGGAAAGGCCGCCGTCCGTCGGATGGGACGTTAAGCCGTGGCTCCGTGTGTGGGATGTCTCCCAACAGCTGTTCCAGTGGGTCCCCTCCCCCAACCTTCTCTGAGCCTTCGGGGTCCATGTGACCTGGCCATTTAGCCCATGGTGTGCAAAAAAGTGCCGCTCAGAGGTAAAACAACCCAACCGTGTGTGGGAGAGCCATACCCTGTGCACGTTAAAGAACACGCTGGATGGCCTTGACGGGAGGCTACCATCTGTCTCCCAACAGCTGTTCCAGTGGGTCCCCTCCCCCAACCTTCTCTGAGCCTTCGGGGTCCATGTGACCTGGCCATTTAGCCCATGGTGTGCAAAAAAATGCCGCTCAGAGGTAAAACAACCCAACCCAACCCTTGTGACCTGGCCATTTTGCCCATTGGGAGCAAAAAAAAGTACCGCTCAGGGTTAACACAATCCAGAAAACTGTTTCATTGAAATCCAATTTCATGTATAACATGCCTTTTAAGTTGAATTTTGAACTTTGTTCCCACTGAATTTTAAACATTAAAAATTTTCAGGAGATGAAAAAAGAAACAATAAGAAAATATTATTGAAATGATTTTTATCATCAAGGAAAAGAGTAATTTTCTGGGTCAGGATATTATTCAGGGACGGCATTTCGTTGTGGTACAGACCTTAAAATTTTTCACAAAAACAATATGAGTCAGTTAGGCGTAGAGGAATCAAATTTTCCGGTTTAGGGTCAAAAGCTATTATTTCTGCATAAAATGGGGCGGGGGTGGCTCAGTCGGTAGCGCGCCAGGCTCGTAATCAGCAGTTCCCAGGTTCGAGTCCTAGCTAGGTCAGCTTTGAGATTTATCTTCACAAAACTCCCCGTCCTGCCCACGGTTAGTAGGGGACACCGATGGGCTTTAAAAGACGCCGTCCGTCGAATGGGACGTTAGGCCGTGGATCCGTGTGCGGGAGAGCCTTACCCTGTGCACGTTAAAGACCACGCTGGATGGCCTTGATGGGAGGATACAATCTGTCTCCGAACAGCTGTCCCAGTGGGTCCCCTCCCCTAACCTTCTCTGAGTCTTTGGGGTCCTTGTGAAATGGCCATTTAGCCCATGGTGTGCAAAAAAGTGCCGTTCAGAGATAAAACAAACCAATTCTGCATAAAAATATCCATTTAATATATAAAAGTCTTTCAAATCAAAAGTGGGCAACCCTATATCTGGGTAACGGACTCATTGATCATTGTGCCTCTCACAAGAAAACGACTCCCTGGAGGAACATATCAATACCAGAATTAGTGGCAAGTATAGGCTCAAGCGTTTACAGATGTGCAGGTTCCATAAAAACCCGGTATAGGAGCATTCAAAGGCGAACAATGTACATTATGCTGAGGTTTTAATTTGACACTCAGGGTCCGCAGGTTGATTGAATTTCTGCGTGGTAAAATGAAACGTGTTGACACGATCAACTCGCAACGACATTGTGAAATTATGGACATTTCAAGGCAGGCAATAAAATCGAAAACCCCAGGACTTTTGAGTGAAACGTTTGTTTCGTTGTATGGAAATGTCCCAAGTAACAATGTTGAACAGGTATGGTTGGGAATATCTGGAAGTGCTCCATGTAGGGGGGTGTTCATGCTCCCCCACTTTCAGAATGTTAGTAAGGGTAAAAGAAACAAAAATGATTTAATTTATTCATATTTCATTTATTTTTCACAAATTTTTTTAAAGACTCGTAAACGGAAGGTGAAATTTTATACTTCATTGGAAATCCAGTTTCTTGTCCACCTTTTACATTTTCCTGCTCGATTGTGGTTCTTGCCCTCCCCCCATCTTCCTCGATATTTTTCTAGATCCGGGCTGGCCTGGAACATCTTACCTATGGTATTGGCATCTCTCCTATTATATTTTCACCTTTCTGGACCTGGAAAAATCCTGGGAAAAGAAAGAAGTTGAAATGGGACTAAGAAGTGCATTGCCACAGACTTCCTGATATGTCAGTCAAAGTAACTCTAAGAAAGAGGGTTTCATGTCACTAATTTGAATAGGGATGGCAGAATTTAAACAGATCAGTAAATGATTTTCGCTTCATTTCCAACTTGTCCACTTTTCATTGGGTCGATCCCTTATACTTTGATCAGAGATATTACAATTGTGTTCTGCCGAACTGTTAGCCTCAATGAAAGTTTGCTCGTGTTCCGTGAGAGAAACCTCGAGGCACAGAGAAAAATTCGTTGCTCTACCACAAGAATATTTTCCACCTTGAACAAAAATACGACATTGGCTTCAGAATCGCTTCGTTTGAACGGAAGACATGTCTCAGTTTCTATTAAATGATTCATGCATTTGATATATTTATTTGAATCTTTTTCGACAACATTGAAAGAATTCTTAATTGTATAATGAATATAAATTTTTATTTACCATCAATAGGATCTTTTGATCAAAATTCAAGGAAAAAGAAAATAAAGAGATTAAAAGAGGTTTTTCAAGAGGAGGAGGAGGAGGGTGGATTAAATGTAATTAATGTTCCGAAGAGGGCAAGATTAAGTGCAAGGGTTTCCGAGAGAATGGTGGGTGTTTACATATATGGGGTTCTGTTGTTTAGAAAATGTGAAAATCGCAGACGAAGATAATACCTTAACAAAACAGGTGTAAGAATTTACAAAAAATTTGTAATTTGTTATACAGATTTCTTTTGTGACCTTTGAGGAAGAAGACGTTTGCTTGCCTTAACCCCTCTCCCCCCCACCTCTGGATGCCCATTTCGCTATGAATGCTCATAAATACAGCAATGAGATTTTTAATTCCTAGGTTGGTGCTTAACTGCGAGAAATTGGCCATTACAAATGCTAATACTCATTTCTGCTGGAGACAAGATTGACCTCTCGGTATTTTGAAGGCGAATGAATCCAGAGAATCCAGTCTATCAGGTTCACAAGAGATCAACACATCAAATGCGTATGAATTGCTAAGGGGAGGTGTCCAGTTCTAGAAAGTCAATTGTGTAAAGTGCTGTTATGAAAAACACAATTCTACAAAGCAAGCACGGGCCCTTATAAATTGTGTTGACAATGTCAATATTAATCATAACACTTACATTAAATCTTTTTCTTCCACGATGTTTCGACCAATGGCCTCTTAGCACCTTTCTCTGATGTAACAGATGTAGCTGCTTGCCACGGAGATGCCGCCCTACCCACGGTCAGTAGGGGGCACCGATGGGCTTGGAAAGGCCTCCGTCCGTCGGATGGGACGTTAAGCCGTGGCCCCGTGTGCGGGAGAGCCATACTCTGTGCACGTTAAAGAACACGCTGGATGGCCTTGACGGGAGGTTACCATCTGTCTCCCAACAGCTATTCCAGCGGGTTCCCTCCCCCAACGTTCTCTGAGCCTTCGGGATCCTTGTGACCTGGTCATTTAGCCCATGGTGTGCAAAAAGTGCCACTCAGAGGTAAAACAACTTAACCGAAAAAGCCACGGAGATGTGACAGGAATCTGTCGCCGATTGACATGATCTGTGAGAATGGCGAAAGCCCAGCCAAAAGACAACGAATGGATCCTTGTCTTATCCCGGTCATTTGAAGGGCAATGTCAATTGAAGGGCAGCCAAGCATGCTAACCCCTCGACACCCGTTTTGACAGATTGAATTTGGGCAGACTTAAGCGTTCGTGCCATCAGTTGGGATTCAAAGCTTACACATTCTCCTAAGATTAACTCACAAACACAAATTTGAATATTTTTGGTTTTATACATGGTAACCATGGTGTCCGCAGAGGGGGGCAAACGGAGCACTCGCCCCCCCTGGGATAGAGTAAAAAATTCCACAAATTATAATCGTAACAATTTAAACGTAATTAATTTATATACATTATGTATGTGTTTTTGCATTGATGCAATACTGTATTCTATATTCTACTTGTGAAAAATAAAACCCCAAAAAATTAAATAAATTAAACAAAAATATATTCATGCAATTATTTGTCTCCAAGCTTTGCCCCCCCCCCCCTGGAAAATTTTCTGCGGACGCCTATGATGGCAACCCTTATAGACTAAGCTAAATTAATACCTGTAGAATAAACATATCACCTGAGGCGAATAAGGAATGCCCATTTTCAAAGTGGATAAAGTTTATTTTCCACCCTTAACATTCTCTAACAAAAAATCTATTAGTAAACTACCAAAAAGAATTCTCGTTTATCTCCTAAAACAAAAAAAAAAAGTTACATTTTCCCTCTCTCCCCTCCAAAAAAAAAATAACACACAAAAATAACCACACACATAAATAACCACCCAAAGAATAAGGGAGTAAACTATTGCTGCCAATGTAAACTTCTTTATGACATAACATTCTGCGACCAAAGTTTCAAATTTCTATCATAAATAAGTCGTTTGCAATATTTATTTAAAATTTTAACATTATCTAACGTAGCCGTCCCATGGCCGAGTGGTTAGCACGCTTGGCTACTGATCTAAGGGACCTGGGTTCGAGTCTCCGGGTAAGGCATGGATGTATGTGTGGTTTTTCTGCTGAGGTCCTGCCATCCTCTCAGACCCTCTACTGTGGCATATAAACTGAGAGGCTCCTGTCAGACCTCTGCGACAAGCAGCTGCTTGAGGGGGTATTTATTTTTTATCTAACGTATTCTACCGTTAAGGCGCTTTCAATACTGCTTTTTGAGGACTGCCTTAGAAAATACGACAGATTCTTGATTATTCGGTGTCGGATTAACCGGGATGTTGAAGAAAAATAGTGTAAAAATTAAAAAATATACCCTAAAGCAACTGCTTGCTACAGAGGTCTGCCAGGAGCCTGTCTGTTTAATAAGCCATAGAGAAGCTCTGCGAGGAAGGTGAGACCTCAGCAGAAAGACAAAGACCAACACAAACGTTGTGTTCCTTATCAACATCTAAGCCTTATACAGGCTCGAAACCAGGGCCCTTTGATCAGACGGGCACGGGATCACCAAAATAGCGTCTGCCCGAAATAATGTGACACGATAAAGCAGCCGCTAAAATACCATAAGACGGTAAAAAAATCATACTTTGTTGCTATCCTGTTTTAAACAAGTATGATACGATATTTTTAAAAAATTTTAAGGTTTTGTACTTTTTATATGAATGGTGGATTAACAGAGTTTGTTACCTTTTTTTCATTCATTCTGGATAATCGAGAGTTTACTGTACATAATATCTAAGTCCTCAAGGGAGGGGGAGGGGGCGGGGGTGGCTCAGTCGGTAGCGCGCCAGGCTCGTAATCTGTAGTTCCCAGGTTCGAGTCCCAGCTGGGACAGCGTTGAGATTTATCTAAGCAAAATTCCCCGCCCTGCCCACGGTCAGTAGGGGACACCGATGGGCTTGGAAAGGCCGCCGTCCGTCGGATGGGACGTTAAGCCGTGACCCCGTGTACGGGAGAGCCTGTGCACGGTAAAGAACACGCTGGATGGCCTTGACGGGAGGCTACCATCTGTCTCCCAACAGCTGTTCCAGTGGGTCCCCTCCCTCAACCTTTTCTGAACCTTCGTGGTCCATGTGACCTGGCCATTTAGCCCATGGTGTGCAAAAAAGTGCCGCTCAGAGTAAAACAACCCAACCTCAAGGGAGACAGGGTTGAAACCCCTCCCCGTCTTGTGTAGGTCACTGTTGCAAAGAGTATTCTTTGTTTTCCTAATAAACTGTACCACTTAATATGTTACTCAATCCTTCTCGATTGTGCATGAAGTATACACCGAAGAGACAAAACATTATGACTACCAGCCTAATATGATGTTGGTCCTCTGCGTGCCGCCAAAACAGCTCTTATCCTGCGAACATGGACGCTACAAGATTTCTAAAGGTGTCTTATGGTATCTGCAGACGTTACCAGCAGATCCTTTAACTCTTGTAAGTTACGTGGCTGAGCTGCCACAGATCGTGTATCCTGTTTCAACACAAACCACAGATGCTCAATTGGATTGATGTCTAGGGAATTTGGAGGCCAGGGCAATACCTGGAAATCTTCCTCATATTCCGCGAACCATTCTCGAACAATCTGGGCAGTGTGGCATGGCGCATTATCCTGCTGAAAGAAGGTACTACTAGAGGCATATATCGTTGCCATAAAATGATGTACCTAATCTGCAATGATATTTAACTATATAGTAGACGTCATATTTTCCTGCACATGAATGACTGGACCTAGGGTTTCTCAGCAGAACATTGCCTAAGCATTACACTTCCTCCACTGGCTTGTTTTCGTCCCACGGTACATCCTGGTGCCAACACTTCCCCAGGTAAACGACGATTCCACATGGTGCAGCAGGAAACGAGATTCATCGGACCAGACGACATTCTTCCAGTCATTCAAGATCCAGTTTTGATGCTCGCTGCCTATGTAGTCTATTGTAGGCCTATTGTAGGTGCTTTCGATGGTGAAATGAGGTTAGCATGGGCACTCGGAGCAGCCTGCGGCTACGCAGTCCCATTTTCAGCAGGGTTCGTTGTACTGTGTGTTGTAAAACATTACTCCCGTCACCAGCATTCATATTACGGGCGAGTTGCGCCACAATATCCCTTCTATTCGTTCGTACCATACGGGATAGCCTTCGCTCACCTCTAGCATCGATGAGCCGTGTCAGCCCACACCTTGTTGGCGGTTCGTGATTTTTCCCTCCTCGGACTACTTTTTGAAGGTACTAACCGTGGCTGACCGTGAGCACCCCACAAACCTTACCGTTTCGGAAATGCTCTGACCCAGTCGTCTGGCCATTAAAATTTGGCCTTTGTCAAACTCACTGAAGTCCGCTGCCTTTTCCATCTGAAGAAAACAAGAGTAACACTGATTAACAGAGCTCAGTATCAGGTGTTAATTATACCGTTTCATGACCGTCACACGCGCCGTCGTTTACCTGCAGTTGCTTCGATTTGCATAAAGACGCGCTGGTCATAATGTCTTGGCTCTTCGGTGTATGAATGAAAGGTTTTTCTTAACCCTCTGAGTACCATTTGAAGTATATGTCATCTGTACATAGCCTTCGTAATCGTTAGGTTGGGTTGTTTTACCTTTGAGCGGCACTTTTTTGCACACCATGGACTAAATGGCCAGGTCACATGGACTCCGAAGGCTCAGAGAAGGTTGGGGGAGGGGACCCACTGGAACAGCTGTTGGAAGACAAATGGTAGCCTCCCGTCAAAGCCATCCAGCGTGTTCTTTAACGTGCACAGGGTATGGCTCTCCCACACACGGGGCCACGGCTTAACGTCCCATCCGACGGACGGCGGCCTTTCCAAGTCCATCTATGGCGGCCTTTCCAAGTCCATCTATGGCGGCCTTTCCAAGTCCATCCTACTGACCGTGGGCAGGGCGAGGAATTTTGCGGAGATAAATCTCAATGCTGACCCAGCTGGGACTCGAACCTGGGCACTACAGATTACGAGCCTGGCGCGCTACCGACTGAGCACCCCCGCCCCTTTCGTAATCGTTGTTGCGGTTGGTTAATAGTTTCTACTCTGGTCTACTGATTCATGTTATCTTTCGGTTTTAAAAGAAATGCAGAGGATTGATCCCGAAAATTTACGGAAATTTTCCTAGCAATCGACCCTGACACTCTAAAGATTAATATTCTAAAATGTTATCCATTCAACGTTCTTCCTCTACACTTCAAATTGTCTTGTTGACATCATCAGGCCCAGAATCAGAGTATCATGGGTCGTAGTGGGATTTGGAGTCCAGAGTGTGAACTTTTAACAAAACGTCGGGTTGTTTTACATCTGAGCTGCACTTTTTGCACACAATTTGCTAAATGACCATGTCACAAAGACCCTAAGGATTCAGAGTTGAGTAGGGAATCCACTGGATAAGGAGACCGATGGAAGCCTTCGGTCAAGGCCATCCATCGTCTTCTTTAGTTTGAGCGGAGTACGACTCTCTGCACTGGGCCTCGTTGGCGACGGGGC
The DNA here is from genome assembly GCA_038380435.1 of Ryuthela nishihirai. NCBI lineage: Eukaryota > Metazoa > Arthropoda > Arachnida > Araneae > Heptathelidae > Ryuthela > Ryuthela nishihirai. Next base: position 36,338,125 of record JAWZYU010000011.1, on the reverse strand, counting down.
CTTGTGGCGAATCATTCGTCGTCACGTCATTGGAATCTCGTCGCCACGGTTCCTCGTTGGCGAATGTATGCATTAATTGGCCGACATTTTTAGCCAAAAAACGTGCATTGTATCTGGATATTAGTGTTCCATTTTCGTCAAAATTAATAATCGAATTTTATCAACACTAAATATGTATATGCACCCGTTTCCTACATGTTGATAAATTATAATATTCTTATTAAATCTTGCTCAATATGCAATCCAGATCACTAAAAAACTTCTCACATAGGAAAAAGTAACCTGACATGCGTTTGACTTAAGAAAACTATATATATATATGAATATTGAAATCAAATAGGTTGCTTCATAATAGCAGGTAGTCTTTAGCATATTAAAATACATTAAGATATTTCGGGTAGGTTCCAGTTATTTCTTCGCAGTTTTCGCTATTACGTTAAGATACAGTCAGCTTCTTACAGAAAGGGTTGTTCGAAATTTTAAACTGCAATATTAGCGCGCTTGGCTACTGATCTAAGGGACCTGGGTTCGAGCCCCGGGTAAAGCATGGATGTATGTGTCGTTTTTTCTGCTGAGGTCCTGCCATCCTCACAGACCTTCTACTATGGCATATAAACTGACAGGCTCCTGTCAGACCTCTGTGGCAAGCAGCTGCTTGAGGTGGTATTTATTTATTATTTATTAACATTTTTCTAACTCTTGAAGTTGTTTTCTAATAATACTAGTACCAGTATTTCAAATGAAGAAAATATAAATAAATTTAAAAAGTACCCATCTTTCTATATATATGCCTTAAAAAGTAGGTTGGGTTGGGTTGTTTCACCTCTGAGCGGCACTTTTTTGCACACCATGGGCTAAATGGCCAGGTCACATGGACCCCGAAGGCTCAGAGAAGGTTGGAGGAGGGGACATACTGGAACAGCTGTTGGGAGACAGATGGTAGCCTCCCGTCAAGGCCATCCAGCGTGTTCTTTAACGTGCACAGGGTATGGCTCTCCCGTACACGGGGCCACGGCTTAACGTCCCATCCGACGGACGGCGACCTTTCCAAGCCCATCGGTGTCCCCTACTGACCGTGGACTGGGCGGGGAATTTTGCGGAGATAAATCTCAACGCTGACCCAGCTGGGCTTAAAAAGTAGAAAATAAACATAAATCATACCGATGGTACAATCAGTCACTGAGTTCGTATTCACTTTAAAGAAGGTAGGGCGCCGCCAATCTTGCTGAGTAGGTAAATCGGCGCCCTATCTTTCTTTGAAGTGAATACGAATTCAGTGACTGATTGCACCATTGATATGCTTTAGTTTTATTTTTTACTTTTTAGGTAACATAAGGGAAGATTACTTATTAAAGTGGGGCGGGGGTGGCTCAGTCGGTAGCGCGCCAGGCTCGTAATCTGTAGTTCCCAGGTTCGAGTCCCAGCTGGGTCAGCGTTAAGATTTATCTCCGCAAAACTCCCCGCCCTAGGTCAGTAGGGGACACCGATGGAACTTGGAAAAGCCACCGTCCGTTGGATGGAACATTAAGCCACGGTTCCGTGTGCGGGAGAACCATACCCAATCAGGTTAAAGAACACACTGGATAGCCTTGATGGGAGGCTACCATCTGTCTCCCAACAGCTGTTCTAGTGGGTCCCCTCCCCCAACCTTCTTTGAGCCTTCGGGGTCCATCTGACCTGGCCATTTAGCCCATGGTCTGCAAAAAAGTGCCGCTCATAGGTAAAACAACCCAACTTATTAAAGTTTTTTTATATTTTTTCTTTGTTACTAAAAGCACCTACCTTCAGAAACTTTCATTTGATATATGAACATCGACCACATTTTCCCTCCTCCTGTTTTTGTAGTCGTGTTTAATGTAGCCCGTGAGCTTGTCACGTCTGCAATGTGAAAAATGACATGGAGACGTGGATGAAAAAAAAAAAGACATGGAGACGTGGCTTATCACGTCTCCAATGTCGAAAGTGGGGGGGGGGGGGAGAGAATGGTGATGGATAAAATTCGAAACAATATACTACATCGTATGAGCTGTCATTTGACACCTAACTCGTAATTGTAGGCCTTCGCTTTCGGAAAATATAGCGGAACAATCGTTTTTATACTTCCCATTTTTAGGGGGAAGGAACCATGGGAAGTCAGTTTTGTATCCTCTATGAAACTCCTCGGAGCAAAAGCTTTTATTTTTGACGTATAGCTTATTACTTTTGGCACTTGCGCTCTGTAGATGTAAAGGAACAATCGCTTTCATATTTCCCCTTTCTTGGGGGTGGAAGAAAGCACGGAAGATCAATTTTTTATACCTACGACACTCCCTGCGTCACAATCTTTCGTTTGATACATAAATCCTCATCGCGTTCAAAAGATATGGTTGAACAATTCTTTGACAAATCCACAAACTAACAAACCGCCAAATGACGAGCGAAAAGCAATAGGAAGATAAATAAAAAAAAAAATACCCCCTCAAGCAGCTGCTTGCCACAGAGGTCTGACAGGAGCCTGTCAATTTATAAGCCACACTAGAAGGTCTGTGAGGATGGCGGGACCTCAGCAGAAAAACAACACAAACATCCATGCCTTATCTGGGGCTCGAACCCAGGTCCCATTGATCAGTAGCCAAGCGTCCTAACTACTCGGCCTTAAGAATAATGAAAATTGAAAAGAATTAAACGGAACCTAGACTGTCTGGGTTGGGTTGTTTTACCTCTGAGCGGCACTTTCTTGCGCACCATGGGCTAAATGGCCAGGTCACATGGATCCCGAAGGCTCAGAGAAGGTTGGGGGAGGGGACCCACTGGAACAGCTGTTGGGAGACAGATGGTAGCCTCCCGTCAAGGTCATCCAGCGTGTTCTTTAACATGCACAGGGTATGGCTCTCCCACACACGGGGTCACGGCTTAACGTCCCATCCGACGGACGGCGGCCTTTCCAAGCTCATCGATATCCCCTACTGACCGTGGGCAAGGTGGGAAATTTTGCGGGCATCTCCGCAAAATCCCTGCTGGAACTCCAACCTGGGAACTACAGATTGCGAGCCTGGCGCGCTACCGACTGAGCCACCCCCGTCCCTAGACTGTCTGGAAAACAAGTGTTTTACTCTACTCAATCTAAAACGAAGCCATCTCTTTTGTCACAGCTCTTCCTAGATCCACTCCCTCTCCGATAATCTCCCAGTAACAAAGCAGAAAAAAACTTATTTAGGAGAACACCCCCTATCGGCCTTTCAAACTGTCGACAATATATTGCTCTACAGCTGTCATTCGAACAAATTTCCGTCGGACAAACATACGTTTCGAACAAGTATCCGTTTCGAACAAATTTCGGTCGAATAACTTTCCATCGAACAAATGTTGTCGAACAAATTACACCAAACCATAATGAAGAGTGAATTTATGCCAGAAGAATAAAAGATGGTGGTAGCCAATAATGCGTTACTCAGTTCGTTGTGAAGTTAGTGACACGTGTGAATTAAAGAGTGACACAAACAATGGACAAACGGTGGAATGAATCAGAATTTGAAAATGGCACGACTGTTAGTGCCAGATGCATGAGTGCCTCTCTCTGAGAAACATCACACCTCGTTGGTTGTTCTAGAGTAGTTGTTGTAAAGGTGTGTGAGAGGACTAGAACAATGAAGAAAAAACAATTAATAACCATAGGAGTTGAGGTGAAAAATACAAGGTGAGTATACGAAGTGAAAAATGGGTTCAAATGCATTTTGAGTGCCATCAGGCAGAGCAATAGTTACGACACTCCCCTGCGAATGCAATACTCGAAAATCGCAATAGATTACAAATAGGACAATGAATCTGACTCTTCATTGTTTTGGATATCAGAGAAGTCGCCAATGGCTAAATCCTCTTCTAAGAAAACGACATCGAAAACTGCGACTTGTATGATGCCACAGACATTAATTATGGCTGGTCCATTGAATCGCATTTCCTTTTGCACCATGCAGATGGATGTCATGCGTCGGCATGGCGAAAACAGAATTGGGCAAGGGATCCCTTGTGCATTGTACAGTGAAAACATACTGGGCGGAGTTGGCGTCATGATGTTCTGTTACGATGCATTGGCTCCTCTGATACAAGTGCGACAAGGCATGAAGGGTAGGAATACTTAAACATTGTTACAGATCAAATGCATCCTTCACCGTTAAAACGTTCTCTAAAAAACGTTCCCTTCGAGTCCCGGGTAAGGCATGGATGTGTGTGTCGTTTTTCTGCTGAGGTCCTGCCATCCTCTCAGACCTTCTACTCTGGCATATAAACTGACAGGCTCCTGTCAGACCTCTGTGGCAAGCAGCTGCTTGAGGGGGTATTTATTTTTTATTATTATAATGGAGATAGCATACAATATTTCAGCAATATAATGCACAATGTCAGCGCTGCCCAACTAGCGGCATCCAACAGCGCTGTCCAAGTGTGAACAAGTGTATGGTAGTGCGGGCCGTAGCGGCCCGCAAAAGGATTTTTGTGGCCCGCAAACAAAATCAAGTTTTTACTTCAAATTTTAAATAAATATCTGTAATCCACTTTATAATTTTTTGTCAACTTATATTACTTTACTTGATATGCGATCTTCAACTTACTCATTCTATTTGCAACTATTATTGCATTGTTTCAACTTACTCATTCTGTTCTTATTGCCTAACAACTACGGCCACAATGCTCCCATTAAATTTATTAAATATTTGATAAAGTTTTAGAAAATTTATATTGGTTTATTATTACTTATTATTTTTCGTATAAATAAAATAAATTTTTGAGGTGACATGAACTGACTTTTCAATTACCTATCCTGTTCTATTCTTTTTTTTTTGGCCCGCGAAATATTGGCGATAGAAAAAATGGCCCGTGGTCTTAGAGAAGTTGGACAGCACTGCGCTGTTATGGGACTCGTTCAGGAATAGCTTTCAGAACGTTCTGTTGACTTTACCCTTTTCACTCACGTGACCAACCAACTTTTCAGATGCCAACCCCATCGAACAAGGTGCTGAAGATTTGCCTTCAGTTTGGCTGAATATATCCCTAGAAGTGTGGCACGGGCTAGTAGTATCCATGCGACGTGAAGTTGAATAATTATTCGCACGCGCTCGTGGTAACATGTGAATGATAATCATTGAATAACCACTGAATCTACAAGCATAAGTATATCATACTGAAAATCTAAGAGCTGTGTTTCTAGGAGCGTAATAAGAAGAATTAAAGTTATCGGGAACATCCTGCTTTTATGAGACTGCTTTTATGGATCTCATTTTCGCGTGATTTTGAAAATAAGTTTTATCCTTTAATATATTTAATATGAATTGGGTTAATGATTTCATCGCTGGCATGTTTAACTTTCATTTTTTACCTTTCGGGCGCATAGAAAAAGTATTTTTCCTAATTTATACATTTAAATTGTTAAAGGCACCTCTCAAAATTGCCATGCAGTGAGGTGGCACTAATTGCATATGCACAGTGTTGTCCTTTGTCACAAACCTTTTTAACATTGGGCCATAAATAACTGGGCCATAAGTCGCGCACCATAGGGATGAATGAACAATTGATTTTCGAGAGTTTGTGTCGGTCTGTTTGCTTGACTCCTCTTAAACAACTAGGAACTAGGACCACTAAATTTGGTACACAGTAAGAATTTGAACCCATAAATTTAAGCCCCCCCCAAAAAAAAATATTTGGCCCGAAACGTCTGCCATTAATAACTTTCCCCCATGTACTACTCCATTCATAAAGTAGGTGACGCCAGCGCCCCCAGATATTTTGGGCATTTGCAGCGCGTTTAATCTAGGCCCACAGCAACTGGAAATCCGATTTTTGAACATTATTATACAGGAATACACATTTGAGACCAGCACAACAAATCTGGGACCAATCGCTCAAGTATCTGAAGAAATAAAGTGAGCCGAAAATTTTCCACCAATGACGTCACACGAACGTATAAGAAACGTGTGTCCTCACACAAGTTCCAATTAAAGACTATTAATATATATAATAGATGCTGACTTGCTGCTTTGAGGTTTTTTTTACTATATATTAAAATCTTAGTAACGCCGAAAAATACTTCTGGTATTAAATATAATAGATTATAATAATCACGCACCAGGCTGAATTGTATCATACGTATTTGTTCCAGGGAAAAATAATGACAAAAATTTTTTTAGCAAGAGCAAAGAGTTGCCTTAGTGTTTATGAATGGGGTGCAAGGTGTTACACAACGATCAGTTTGCAGAAGAATTTAAGACCAGAATCCATTAGCACCCTTGAATTGGTTAATCAAGTGCTGGAAGAGTCAATAGTCCTTTTTAAAGAAATTGGAAGTGTTGCTGATCGTTCGAAGTGAAAGCGGCAGTCATAAAAAGAAAAGAAAAATTATAAAAAGTGGTATAAAATTTCGCCACATATTAATAGCCGTCCCTCCAAAAAAAAATCAACGAGTAATTTACATAAATCAACAGTACTGAGTTAGATGAACCCCATCGACTCTGGCGTATTCTCAAGTTGAATTAATTTCATCCATAAAAAGTTCACTTCCTTCGTGGTCTGCCAGGTGAAGACGAAGGTCTGCGACAAGAGTTCCTTGAAGACGAAAATTCATTATCTGCCAGGTGAAGACGAAGTAGGTCTGCGATAAGAGTTCCTTGAAGACGAAAATTCATGATCTGCCAGGTGAAGACGAAGTAGGTCTGCGACAAGAGTTCCTTGAAGACGAAGTAGGTCTGCGACAAGAGTTCCTTGAAGACGAAAATTCATGATCTGCCAGGTGAAGACGAAGTAGTTATGCGACAAGAGTTCCTTGCAGACGAAAATTCATGATCTGCCAGGTGAAGACGAAGTAGGTCTGCGACAAGAGTTCCTTGGAGACGAAAATTCATGATCTGCCAGGAGAAGACGAAGTAGGTCTGCGACAAGAGTTCCTTGAAGACGAAAATTCATGGTCTGCCAGGTGAAGACGAAGTAGGTCTGCGACAAGAGTTCCTTGAAGACGAAAATTCATGGTCTGCCAGGTGAAGACGAAGAAGGTCTGCGACATGAGTTCCTTGAAGACGAAAATCGATTTTCAGTGATGAAAGCATATTTTTGCTAAATGGCCACGTCAACCAGCATAAGTACCGCTATTGGTCAGACTGCAACTCTCATTGCATTCTGACCAAATTGGTTCCTTGAAGACGAATTGCTTCGTCTCCAATTTTGGATATAATGTCACAGGCGAAACGTACCTACATATGCTGCAGAGTTCATGGATTTCCTAGATATTGTTCGCTTACATCTAATGCGCAGTGCAGTCTTTCAACAAGAGGAAATGCCGCAGCATTTTATGCTGATTGTGTTCGACTTTTTTAACAACAGTTTAACAACAAATGGTTTGGATGACAAGATCTCGTCGAATGACCTCCAAGGTCACCTGACTTTAGACCTCTCGATTTCTTCTTTTGGTGTTATATGAAGTCTGTTGTCTACCAAAAAACCACAAGTAAAATGTTACATTGAAGTCCAACAAATTACAAATGAAACTCTTCAAAGAATTCAAACATCAATAGAGTTTCGCAGATGTTTACATGTTGACAGTGATCAGTTTGAAAATATATTATGATTTAGTATGAAACTTAATATTATAAATCATTCATCCCTAAAGAGCGCGACTCATTTGCAATCTGGGGCGGGGGTGGCTCAGTCGGTAGCACGCCAGGCTCGTAATCTGTAGTTCCCAGGTTCGAGTCCCAGCTGGGTCAGCGTTGAGATTTATCTCCGCAAAATTCCCCGCCCTGCCCACGGTCAATAGGGGACACCGATGGGCTTGGAAAGACCGCCGTCCGTCGGATGGGACGTTAAGCCGTGGCCCCGTGTGCGTGAGAGCCATACCCTGCGCACGTTAAAGAACACGCTGGATGGCCTTGACGGGAGGCTACCATCTGTCTCCCAACAGCTGTTCCAGTGGGTCCCCTCCCCCAACCTTCTCTGAGCCTTCGGAGTCCATGTGACCTGGCCATTTAGCCCATGGTGTGCAAAAAAGTGCCGCTCAGAGGTAAAACAACCCAACCCATTTGCAATCTTCTCTTTCATTTCTCCAGAGGGAAAAGTGTGGAACTTTCTTGCAATCATTCGATTCGTGTTTGAATGCATTACATCTTTTTTTAGGTAACTATCGTAATAAAATATTATCTTTATGTTTAAATTCATTTGTATATTTGATTCATCGCTCAAATGAAATGACCGAGGGATCTCAAAGGTTGCCTCGGCCACCACAGAGTTATGCACAGACGCGATAATCTTCAGGGCAGGGGGGGGGGGGGGGGTGGTATTTGCTCAGTGGTCTTTATTATTACATTTATAAATCACGGCCGCTGCTGCATTTTGCAGAAGCTATCTGTACTTATATTGTATGATATTCGTACTAGTTGATTTATCCGTCGTTGCTTTGGTTTTCAACTCAATTCGTTTATTTTCTTGGAAATAAACTTATCATTCAAACAACAAATTTATAATTACAAACTCTCTGATACATATTAGATTTTGATAATTTTTATTTCTGATATTTAAAAAAGGTTTTTAATTTTTTCGTTAATTTTTTTTTTGTAACTTCTTTGAAGTGGTTCTATCAGTAATTCCATCAACTTTATTTTCTTCTTCATCCAATGAAGTCTATATTCTTTCCTAGTCAAGATGATTTCCAATAAGATTTTCTCCTAAATTTCAAACCTTAAGCATTGATTTAGTGTGAGAATATAGCCATTGCTCTAAATATCGCCCTTTTCTCTTTTTCTGTAAGGTTTCTTGAGTTGTAAAAAGTGACCCTGAGCGACACTTTTTCTTACACACAATGGGCTAAATGGCCAGGTCACATGGACCCCGAAGACTCAGAGAAGGGACCTACTGGAATAACTGTTGGGAGACAGATGGTAGCCTCCCGTCAAAGCCATCCAACGTGTTCTTTAACGTACACAGGGTATGGCTGTCTCGCACACGTCCCATCCGACTGACGGCGGCCTTTCCAAGTCCAGCGGTGTTCCCTACTGACCGTGGGCAGGGCGGTGAATTTTGCGGAGATAAATCTTAACGGTGCCCCATCGGGGACTCGAACCTGGGAAGTACAGATTACGAGCCTGTCGCGCTACCGTCTGAGCCATCCCATAATGTTTCTTGAGAAGCAATCCTCTTGTGCTGACTCATCTAGGTTCAATTTTTTTTCAACATTCCCTCAATGATGTCAAATATCGAGACTACTTGCTTTGGTGATTCTCTCTTTTCTGCTTGGTTTTATGAGAAGGAATCCAATTCTAGGCACATCTCATTTTCTTGGCACAACTAAACAATTATGTTGCTGTAAGTTATGAAAAGAGGAAGTTATCTATCGAATTTGATGTCTTCACTGTTTATAATAAATAATAAATACCCCCTGAAGCAGCTGCTTGCCACAGAGGTCTGACAGGAGCGTTGGGTTGGGTTGTTTTACCTCTGAGCGGCACTGTTTTGCACACCATGGGCTAAATGGCCAGATAACATGGACCCCAAAGGCTCAGAGAATTTTGGGGGAGGGGATTCACTAGAACAGCTGTTGGGAGACAGATGGCCGCCCCCCGTCAAGTCTATCCAGCGTGTTCTTTAACGTGCGTAAGGTATGGCTCTTCCGCGCACGGTGCCACGGCTTAACGTCCCATCCGATGGACGTTAAGCCGTGGTAATAGGAGACACCGACGGCCTTTCCAAGCCCATCGGTGTCCCCTACTGACCGTGTGCAGGGCGGGGAATTTTGCAGAGATAAATCTCAACGCTGACCTAGCTGGGACTCGAACCTGGGAACTACAGATTACGAGCCTGGCGCGCTACCGACTGAGCCAAACTGACAGGAGCCTGTCAGTTTATATGCCAGAGTAGAAGGTCTGAGAGGATGGCAGGACCTCAGCAGAAAAACGACACACACATCCATGCCTAAATTCGGGGCTCGTACCCAGGTCCTTTAGATCAGTAGCCAAGCGTGCTAACCACTCGGCCACGGGACGGCCTTCACTGTTTAGGAGTTTTTATTTATCGTGAAGAAAATTCTTTATAAAATACACAACATAATCGATTAGTATAATGCAACAATAATGAATTTATTTACTGAAATTTAATTCTTGTTTTTTTAGTTTATTAAATTTTTAACAAGGTTATAAAAGAATGATACAGAACATTAAAATTTAATTAATCTTTAGATGAAATATATACGCATTTGCAAAGGATATGAAAATAACCATGTTGTCAAATTAAAAGAAAATATTCAGTGGGCCTTTTTTAATTGTTAATGTTTTTAACTTAATTCCTTCAAGTCAAAAAATGCTTTTGTTAACGGAATTTTAGCTCAGTTGCATTTTAATATATACTTAATATATGTAGGTAAAAGATGTTTCACGTCTTTTACGCACAAACAGCAACAATTTGAAAAGACAAAAATATTTAAATTCGTATTTCAGTAATCAGTTTTTTTTCCCCTACAATCTTTTTCCTCACCATCCTAATGCTAACAATCCAAGTCTCATATATATTTACATGAATATTGGATTAATTAAACTCTTTAATGAAATCTCCATGGGCAGCCACTTCTCACACCTCTTACAACTGGAAAACATAGCTCAGAGTTACAATAGATCCTTTGAATAGTACAAACACAGAAAGGTCACAAAATTGATTCTTTAAAGGATAAATCCTTTTTAAGGCAAACGTTAAACAGTTTCCCTCCCCTCCTCATGTTTCATTCGTTTGGAACTTAATAACGATTAATAATATTTTTCTCTTCTTATTTTATGTTTCTCATCCGTAGCTTTCAAAATCCTCATAAAAACTCTTAAGGAATCAAAATATTAATTTCGAAGGCCCTTTTCAGAATCCTTAAATTTTTAAATTGCGTTGTAGACATTAGTTTGCATTATGAAATCCATTTAATTATATCAGTTCAGGAATTAATTTCCGTGAAAAATCCAGCTACAAAGAACAGAATTTATGGTTTCCAAGTGAAGTACTCGAGATTTCATGTCCTTCCAAAAAAAAAAACTTCCACATAGCATTATTCACTTCGTAGCGAAGTAACGGAAATCAATAACAATTCCATTCTTGAGCTGGAAAAAAAAATCAATACGTGACTTCAACTAGGTGGTGTTTCTTTCTCTGTCTTAAAGAATCACACACTTTGCTGGATCGGTCTGCTCGACCTCTCTGGGCCCTCGTACTCGAGATGTGTTAGATGCTCTCCTCAGACTCAGAGCCAAAGTGCTAAGGCAGCTGAGACGACGACTGAGTCGCTTCGAGGTTCGTCTCGCTCCGTCCTGGGCTTCCTGAGCTTGCTCCAGAGCTCGCGCTAATTGCAGCAATTGCATGAAGAGCTCGCTAACGTTCACGTTGTATTTGGCACTTGTTTCGAGGTAAGGGCAGTTGTTCATCACCTCTGCTGCGGTCTGTGCTGCCATCTGGTGGGAGACTTGGCGATTCGACACGAGGTCGGTCTTGTTGCCTACGAGGATAGCCGGGAAGCTGAGACCTGAAAAAAAAACAAACAAAAAACGGTGGATATATTTCGGATTGGATGCAGTTGCACTTAGAATATATAAATTCAAATAAGCTTAGAAATGCCATTTCACTGAGTTCTTTAGAATTTGAGATTTTCCATCAAAAAGAGTCACTAACGTTGCTAAAAAATATTTTCAATGCAAAATATCGCGAGAAGTCCTCAATTAACCTTTTCAATATCACAAGGACATATATATATATCCCTTACAAAAGTCCTACATACAATATCGTCCCTCTAAAAGCTTCCACATTGATGCGTAGTGTAGGTGACCACTTTCCAGTTGAAGTAAATATAAGATGACATTATTCCCAATATGAGAAAATAAAACCAAACCCAAACAAAAACTGTCTGCACTAAGTGAAAAACTGTGCAAAAAACTTACTTTGCACCCGTCCCTTGGCCGAGTGAATAGCGCGCTTGGCTCTGATTAGAGGGGTCTGGGTTCGAACCCCTGGTAAAGCATGGATGTTTGAGTTATCTTCCTGCTGAGGGCTCGCCTTCCTGACAGATTCTTCCTTACGGCGTATTAAATCGATCGGCTCCTGTCAGACTCTGGCAAGCAGCTGCTTGAAGGATTATTTATTTTTATCATTCATATGAATAGTCATTGTTTCATGTTTTTAATTTGCTGCATTCATTAATAAATAAATGTCATAAGTAATTCAGGAAAACATTGCTATATACGTATTTTTTTATTTTATATATATATATGCAGTTCTAGTAAACTTTTTTTTTAGGGGTAAACTTCCTTTGGCAGAGCAGTACGCTAAGCCTCAGGATATCTGTATAACTCAGTAGAACAAGTTAGTACTTCCCCCAGTACGGGGGAGAAGCGATCGAGCCACAAGGGCTGACCTTGACCCCGGAGTGTCGGTAGATCTCCAGGCAATCGAGAAGCAGGCTGTTGCGGAACCCGGTACAGGGTATGGCTCTCCCACACACAGCGGGTACACACACACGGGTACTCCCACACACAGCGGGAACCCCGTACCGGGTATGGGATATAAGCGTTGGTACGCTTATATCCCATACCCCCCCCCCCCCCCTACTCTTACACCCACACATTTGCTGGAAAAAGCAGAAATGTTTTAGATGTTACAGGGTCAGTAGTAAATTCCTTAACATAAATAATGAACCAGTTAAAAAACAAGGAAATAAAATTGATGGTGAAATAAAAAAAGAACTTCGATCTAGGTATAATATCTATTATTTAGTGGTTGTTTGGAGTTTTATGGCCCAAGAACAACCACGACAATATTGCGTCTTTGCTGCTGGTAAGTTATGTAATTTCATGTAATCTACACTGGTGTTCAAAATGAAAGGATATTCGTACCATAACTCGAAGACGTTTTAAGGAAATGCAATGAATTTGGTAAAGAGGTTTATTATTACATTTTCAAATGTTAATCAAGTAGAAGAAATTCATAATCATGTAATGTGCATGCGTTAAGATCCTAATCGTGTAACTGACATGAAGGAGCAGTCAATCGAACAATACTTAAAGTCTGTTATGTACGACATGCGGTATGTTAACATGAAGTATGATCACCCTTAACAGCCATGCAGCTTAAGCAACGACTCCTCATGCTGTTTATGAGGGTATTAATGAAGTCTTGAGGGATTAATGAGAACTCCTCGACAAGTGCTCTTCTGAGTTCGTGGAGTGTTCTGGGAGGGAACTGGCGAGCTCCAATGCATCTTCCTAGAGCATCCCATGGGATTGAGGTCAGGAGATTTGGGTGGCCACTGCATTCGGCGAATATCTTCTTCTTCGAGAAAATCGTCGACCACATGAACTCAATGAAGGCGGGCGTTATCGTCCATAAGAATAAAATCTGGACTGATGGCTCCACGGAATGGCCTGACATATGGGTTCAGTAACTCATCTCTGTACCGCAGGAGGGGGCGGGGGTGGCTCAGTCGGTAGCGCGCCAGGCTCGTAATCTGTAGTTCCCAGGTTCGAGTCCCAGCTGGGTTAGCGTTGAGATTTTTCTCCTCAAAATTTCCCCGCCCTGCCCACGGTCAGTAGGGGACACCGATGGACTTGGAAAGGCCGCCGTCCTTCGGATGGGACGTTAAGCAGTGGGCCTGTGTGTGGGAGAGCCATACCCTGTGCACGTTAAAGAACACGCTGGATGGCCTTGACGGGAGGCTACCATCTGTCTCCCAACAGCTGTTCCAGTGGGTCCCCTCCCCCAACCTTCTCTGAGCCTTCGGGGTCCATGTGACCTGACCATTTAGCCCATGGTGTGCAAAAAAGTGCCGCTCAGAGGTAAAACAATCCAATCCAATCTGTACCGCAGGACAGTAACAGAGCCACTCGGAAAGATGTGCAGGTCTGTTCTTGGTTGGTTGTCAGATCGACTTTTTATTTTTGCAACAGAATCAATCATGACGAAGAGGATGATTCTTGCTCCAACCATCATGCCACCAGAGTAGTCCCTTTCTCTGACGTTCGAGGGACTGTTGCGGGTACAGTCGCTCAAAAAAGTATCCGAACACTACGGTTGATTACAGAATTCAGGAAAAATATCTGGCAACGATTTTTTTAGAAATTAGTGATCTGGCAACCTTCGTGTCACGTGACACGAAGGTTGCCAGATCACTAATTTCTAAAAAAATCGTTGCCAGATATTTTTTCTGACTTCTGTAATCAACCATAGCGTTCGGATACTTTTTTGAGCGACTGTACTTGATTCTCTCCAGATGCGAATACGTTGCGAATCAGTACTTAAGCTGAATCGTGATTCATCTGTGAACATAACATGTGCCCACTGGTCTGGACTCCAAGTGTGATGTTGGTGATTCCGTTAGTTACCGACTTACGTTATACGAGCTCGCGGGGCGATGGGAGTTATAGGGACACAAATAACAGGTCTCCTAGCATAAAGGCATTGCTCACGTAGTCTCCTGTAAACAGTATGCCTTGAAATCCTCGTTCCTGTAGCTGTTGCAAGCTCCAAAGACAGTCATCACTCTGTTCCGTCTGGCAGTAAGACTCATATAGCGATCGTATGCAGCAGTTGTGGCTCTGGGACGGCCTTGTCCTGACCGACGACGAACATCTCCTGTCTGTTGAAACTGTCTCCATAGTCTTGACAGGATATTTTGTGGAACAGATTCAGTGCTCTGGAAACTTGCGTCTGGGACTGACCTGTTTCCATCCTCCCAATCGCTCTTCACCATTGAAAATCATCCATACGCTATCTTCGGGACATAATCAGCTAAACTTGCAACCGAAGTGAAAGAGTTGCCCAGAATACGAGTACAGTACCAGTTGCCCAGAATACAGAATACGAAGTGAAAGAGTTGCCCGAAGTGAAAGAATAGCTCGAGCCTACTCGCAGCTATAAGCTGCGAGTAGATTCGAGCATCTTTTTAACGCATTCCTAATTTGCTTATTCCGGCTTACACGCGGCAACTATAAATGTGAGATAATTTTCCGCGCAGCGTATTTTCTATGTTCGCCCATTTTCAGCGCATTCTTTTACATATATCGGCAGTTATATACGTTTTTGTCGATTATCCTTTAATTTTGAGTACCAGAATATTGTATATTTTAGAGAGTTTGTTTGTCTGTTCGAGAAAGGTTTATTTCCACCAAATTTCGTACATAACTTCACCTCATCGTAACGTAGTGCATTGTAGGATTTGGACCCCATAAATTAAGCTCCACAAAAGTTTACCGCTAAATACTATATCTGTCCATTGATAACTTACTACTCCATTAATAACTTTCAACGCCCCATCGATATCGTACTATGCCATTCCTAAATTAGGCGACGGCAGTTCCCCCAGAGATTTCGGACTCTTTTTATGGTGGGTCCGGTTTAATCCCGACACACAGCAGCTAAGAAACCGATCTCTAACACCTAAGCAGAAACATGAAAATGGGATCATCACATCAACTTTTGGCCATGGGGTACATCTACCTAATAGCGTTTTGCACCTCTTCTGGTCTTCAGGAAACAGCTCGAATCCTTAGCATATATAGTTCTCCTTAGCATATATAGTTCTTATATATAGTTCGAATCCTTAGCATATAATCCTTAGCATATATAATCTCCTTAGCATATATAGTTCCATATACGCTAAGGATATAGCAGGATATATATATATGCTAAGGATATAGTATCAGTCAAGTACCTGTGGCATTTCAAGGAGTTAAAACTTCCCCCAATAATGACCACTTGTGTCCAGCACACCTGTTCGGAATAGATTAATAAATAGATGGACGCTTGCTATTTTGAGTCTTTTACTGTATGTTAAGATCCAAGCATCACCTGGGAATTCTTCTAATATAATAATAAATGATTCAAAAATAATTGAATACGCAAAAAGATTGGTTCATTAATTCTTAATCTGATTTTTTTTCCGTCTTGGAATTTCGGAGATTCCTCTGATTACGTTCCTAGCGATGTCCCTTGGCGTTGGCAGGAATTATTCCAGGAATTTTTTTCTGCTACACTTCATAGAATTTTTAAGAAGAAGGAAGAAAATATTACGATTGCAAAATGATAAAAAATAATTTTGAGGTTTTTTTTTTATTAGGACCATGTTTTAGGAATCTTTGAAATATGGCAAGCAATTTTCAATATCTTGTTTGTTTCTTTAAGGGTGTAGATCCCAAGAGACTCAAATTTGTTCTCTTGAGACTTCATACTTCAGCATGTGTCCTTCGAAGAATGTCTCGAGCACCACAAAGCAAGAATTGATACAGTTTTGCGAGACAAAAAAAAAATATTCTCTTTTTTATTTCTTTTGGTTTAAAAGCTCCTTACTAGATGACAAAATTGTGCAATAATGTTTCCCAGCTTTCAAAGTCTTTGAAATTTTTCTTTGCTAATTGACAAAGTGAAGCTCATCGTGAAGTTTAGCATTTTGGCGTTTAGTTCCGCATTACGTTTTGGTTCAGAATTACAGATTTATAGTAACAATGGTTTGCATTACATTTTGGTTCACATTTCTTCTTAAGTGTGCTACTTGCTTCGGTAAGCGGGAAAATGGAAAGGAAAATAAGAGAGACATTAATTATTTCATTTTGAAAATTTCAGCGTCGTATTCTACACTGAGATGCCATGAGGTACATCTACCTAATAGCGTTTTGCACCTCTTCTGACCTTCAAGAAACAGCTCGAATTCGTCGGGGCATGGAAGTTACAAGATGCTGGATTCTTGTGCAGGAATGTTGTACCATACGGAAGTAGTTTCAAGTCAACCCAGCGATTCCCTTTGCACATTGCTTTCCCCTATGACGTCACAAGCCACGCCAAATTCCGGCCAGTAAGGGGGCGTGACCAGAAGTGGTCGTGACTTGTGACGTCATAGGGGGAAAGCACTGTGCAGGAGATCGCTGGGTTGACTTGAAACTACTTACGAATATGATTGTGCCATGCAGTTGTTGCAAATTGGACGGAGATACAGTGAGTGTGGCTGCGAACAGTCATCATCACCTCATCCGAAAAGATGCTCGATAGGATTTAGATCTAGAGACTGTGCAGGCCAATGAAGCAAAGGAAAATTCGTCGGTATGTTCCTGGAACCATTCGGTGATGATAAGTGCCTTGTGAGCAGGTGCATTATCATGTTGAACGTGCCCATCCGAGTGAGGATAATCTGTAGCCATGACGGGATGAACTTGGTCAACAAACGATGTTAAAATACGCCATGGCGTTCAAATGTTCTTCGATGGGTATCTTTGGTGCCTAATGTGTGCCAGAAAAACATTCCTCACATCGCCACCACCGGCCTGTACTGTTCACACCAGACAAGATGGTTCCATGGCCTCATGTTTCTGCGTGTGCCAAATTCTGATCATTCTATAAGCATGAGTCAAAGGGAACCTTGATTCGTCCGACCAGGCTAGCTTTATATTATACTGAGAGACAGTGAGATCTTTTGTAAGAACCGATTGGCTGATAAAAAATATTATTTATTATTTATTTTATTTTTATTATTTAGAAATAAAAATCAAACTCTACAACAGCTTTGTTTTTGACTTGCCTGTTTTCGTTTAAATAAAAAAAAATCGCATAACCACTGTATTCGCTTCTATGAATTTTATAGATTACGTGAACGGTCCAGTCGATTTAGCACCGGGATCTTAATCTAAGATTCAGGTTACAAATTCCAACTGTGTAAGAGTTGAGCATTTTCCCGTTTGACCCCCCCCCCACCCCCTGACCTCTGTTGGGAAAGGAGGCGACATTGAATCCGCCTGCCGTTGGATGGGATCTCGAGTCGCGGCCCCTGTACTGCAGAGTAATACGAAGAATGACCCTGTTATTGATCACATACCAATAAGATGATGTTTCTACCAAACGCATGTTGACTCTGCCAGAAAGAATTGTTTTTTTACTAGCGACAATAACCATTTTCTCCATGAAAACTTTATAAAACTCTATCAGACAAGTATCAGAGCTGGTTAGAAGCTGGAGTTTACATCGATGAATAATATAAGAGCCTAATCACAGAACATCTTTACCTATTTTTAAAACATCGGGGATTTAACATACCAAGGAAAATGAATAGCCCGCGACTCTACACTGACAACCGTTTCCACAAAGGGAACTTCTTTGATATTTTTAAAAAGGGCGTCTTTACTCCACCTTCCCTCATCCTGGGATGAGGAAGTCCACTGCATATATAACATTTATGACCTTGCCATTTAACAAAACCTCTCACAACACAATCAATAACTCAATCCAATCCGAATTCATAAAGAGATTTTTTTTAGCTCTAGTCTGTATGTGAGTGAAATTCAAAGACAGTTAAGCAATTAAGAACTAATTTCACCTGTTAGCCTGCTCATCATTCCACAAAAAACTGAACCGCCTCTAAAGAAATGAGCAGCCGGTTTTTTCTTCCACCTTTAATTTTTCGACGCTCTATTTCGCTGTCTCCCGAAAGACCAAAAACTTTTCCGATTTAATTGCAACAACCTTTCAGTGCACGTGCGTCTCCCCGCCGCTCATTTGCAATTAAAAGAGACGAATTTCTAAAGAAGATAAAAGAGTGATAAGAAAAAGAGAACACCGATATAAAAAAAAAAGAGAAAACCGGGAGCAAATTGACATGGTTATTTCGATCCAAGGATGACGCAGGAAATCGTTAAGCTGCAGTCTTCGTCAGCGCGCAGCGAGGTGCTCCTTCAGACCAATGGCAGCAGAGAGAAATGACGTAACGGTCTGTCTCTGCGATGCGAGGTGTCGTACGTCAGCAGACAGGAAACGTCCACGTCACCTGGGTTCCCTCGCTATGGACGGAAATAGAGAACGGATGACAGAGGATGCGCGGGATGAGATTCGAGAATGATCAGCAGCAGCTGGCTGCTGGTCAGCGGGCGGGCGCCGGCGACTCGCTGACAAGAAGAGTGGTGGAGCAGTCAATAGACGACGGGGCAAATTGTCCGGTTGCTAGCCAGAAACGCGTGAAGCGTAGGAAGCGGACGCCTATCGCAACTTCCTCTCACGTGACACCCACTCCATCTCTGTCTCTAATACTCCCACCAATGCAGACGGTGACAAATTCATCTTCAAAGTTTCTTTTGCAATCACAGTAAAGAACCATTCTATGGATTTTTTTTTAAATTTTTTTTCATTTTTTGGTAGCCAAAGATACAATGTACAATGCACAAACTTTTTCTTTCTGTGCTGTCCACTAGCAAGGGTTTGTCAAACATTTTGGCTTACGTACTATGTAATCTAGCTTTTCGGTATTTTCGAACTTATTTTTTTGACCACGTGTCTTTTCGCAATTAATCTACAACGTCGGTATTTAGTTTAAGATTTTCTTGAATTCGAAAGGTGTTTTTTCCCCCTAACGGATAAGCAGACCTGTAATCCTCTAGAGCTGGATTGGGTTGTTTTACTTCTGAGCGACACATTTTGCACACAGTGGGCTAAATGGCCAGGTCACAAGGATCCCAAAGGCTCGGAAAAGGTTGGGGGAGAGGACCCACTGGATAGTTGTTGGGAGACAGATGGTAACCTCCCATTAAGGCCATCCACGTGTTCTTTAACGTAACAACATTTGACAAACCCTTGTTAGTGCATAGAGTGGGGATCTCCCGCACACGGGGCCATGGCTTAACGTCCAATTCGCCCAACGGCGGACTTTCCACGCCCATCGGTGTCCCCTACTGACTGAGTGGGACTCGAACCTGGGAACTGTAGATTATGAGCTTTGTGCGCTATCGACTGAGCCAAAACCATCCGAATAATGTCCCAACAGATATACAACCTTCGGCTCAATAATTAAAGATTTTTTCATATTGAGCTTTTATAAAATTTTTATTAACCAAAGAGTACATTTCCTCAAAAGAGACTTATAGGACGGTGCATCATACGTCACCTAGAGCAGTGGTTCTAAACCTTTTATGCTTCACGTACCCCTTGTTTAGATAGATAAAACTATAGTTATAGTGTAACAATGGGAATAAAATAAAACATATTTACATATATAACATTTATCTAGAGACTTTTCAGCTCTCACGGCGTATCCCAAAAAATTGTACCGTGTACCCCACGTTGAGAACCCCTAATCTAGATCATCCCTGCAGACGAAATAAACTGCTCGCTTGCTACGACCTTTGCAGACAACGCTACAAGTTATTCCAAGAGTATCTCTTGTCGGAGAAATTCATTTATTATTTTCCATGAGAACAGTCTTAAAATAGCAGAAAACATGCATCCATTTGTTTCAAAATAGTTTTACATGTTTTTTAAGCGTTTAGATTAATATATTATTTAAACGCTTATTATTATATATTAACGCTTATTATTATATCATCATCATCATCATCATCATCATCCTCAAGCAGCCATGGGCTACGCAGGTCCAACCAGACCAAGCAGTTTAATTCTCCAAGCATATCTGTCCTGAGCTACATCTGCTGCATCTGGCCACTACACACCAATTCTAACAAGGTCCTGTTTGATATTGTCTGCCCACTGCATCCTAGGTCTCCCCCTCCTTCTGAGGCCTCTAGGCACACTGTTCATAACCCTATTCGCCAATCTATAATTATCCATACGGGCAACATGGCCAAACCAGCGGAGTCTCTCTCTGCACAATATGCTGCTTAAAGGAGGTTGCAGACTCCTTTGCCTAACCTCATCATTAGTTACAAAGTTAAACCACCTAATACCCAAGATACTGCGTAAGCATCTAGAATCAAAAGCATCTAGTTTCCTGTTATCTTGTTTACGCAGCGTCCAAGTTTCACTACCATAACTAACCCTAGAAAGAACCAAACTATTATACAGTCTAATTTTAGTCTTTAGGTGTATACGCCTATTTCGCCACAATCTCCATAGATTCTTAAAAGTCCCGGCAGCAATACCTATTCGTCTGTTAATCTCATGCCGCACATCACCAGTATCAGTTACATAGCTCCCAAGGTAATTAAACTGTGACACCTGCTCAAGACTGCAACCATTCAGATTAACTGAATCACAGACTGCCTGACCAATTTTCATCACTTTAGTTTTCTCTCTGTTTATAACCAAACCTACTCTACTACCAGTCTCATCAACAGCTCGAATGAAAGAGTTCATCTCATCAACATCATTTGCCAAAAGGGCTAAATCATCAGCATAATCTAAATCAGAAATTTTCGTATCTCCAGCCCATTTAAGGCCAAAATCTTTCCCTCGAAGTGAATTTCGCATAACATAATCAACAACCAAACTAAAGAGAAAAGGAGACAAAATGCACCCTTGTCGAACACCAGAAGTAATGCTAAACCAATTGCTACAAGACTTACCAACTCTCACACACGACTCAGTGTTATTATAGAGAGCTTTCATTATGTTAACTAACTTGTCTGGTATACCATATGATCTCACAATCAACCACAAATTATGACGATCAACAGAGTCGAAAGCCTTTTTGAAATCAACAAAGCAGCAACCAAAGATTTCTGAAACTCTAAACATTTCTCAAGAATCTGCCTAAGTGAAAATATTTGATCCACACATCCCCTACCACTTCTGAATCCACATTGCTCATCACGCAATTGCCTGTCAACCAGATTCTTAATTCTATTAAGCACAATCATGGAAAGAACTTTACCTGGAACAGAGAGTAGGCTGATACCCCTATAGTTATCACAAGAACTGCGATCACCTTTTTTGAAAATAGGGATAATAATAGCTCTGGTAAAATCTTTAGGAACCATGCCTTTATCATAAAAGTTATTCAAAATTTCAGTCATCCAAGTGGTAACCGAAACATTCCCAGCTCTGAGCATTTCTGCCGTAATTTCATCTACCCCTGGGGATTTATGAAGTTTAAGTTTAGAGATAGCCAAACTAACTTCAGATTGTGTTATAGGGTCAACATTGAAGCTGCCAATGCATCTATCATCATTACAAAAAATGGGAGTAGAACTAACCACATTGTTTAGAACATCACTGAAATGCTCAGCCCACCTAGCCATGACAGAATCCTCCCCTTCTATAACCTTACCTTGTTTATCCTTCAATCCCTGTATGCCTGTCCGTTTTCTACCACATAAAACATTAACTATCTGGTATAGCTCTCTGCTGTTGTGCTGCCTAACTGCTTCCTCAGCTTTGTCAGCCAAGCTATCAAGCCAAAGATTTTTATCAGTAGCTAACTGGTCCTTTACACGTTTATTAAGCTCTCTGTAATCTTTTCTATTAGGACTAGTAGGGTACTGATTAAGGACATTCCTGCAGTTCCTTCTTTCTGAAATAAGCTCAATTGCCTTATCACTTAAATAATTTTGCCTCCTCTGCTCCTTTTTTCCTAAAAGAGTACTGTTAGTTTCCAAAAAAGCCTGTTTAAAATGGCCCCATTCTTCCTCAACTTCAGTATTAAGCAAACCATGACTGTCATAATGACTAAGTAACCTATCATGGTAAGCTTTAGCTATAACTGGGTCTTTCAGAGCTTCAGTATTAAAGGTAAATTTTTTAACCCTAGCAAAACACTTTTTAAGTTTAAGTTGCAAGACACTTTTAACAAGGTAATGGTCAGATCCAATTTCAGCTCCCCTATATGCCCTGGTATTCCTAACAGAACTAGCCCATTTGCTGTTAATTAATATATAATCTATCATATTCCTATGCAGCCCATCAGGTGAAACCCATGTGTATTTATGTATGTCGCGGTGTTTGTAATATGTGTTAGTTATTCTGAAACCATTGAGTTTACTTACCTGTAGGAGACGTTGCCCATTACCATTGCAGCTACCAATACCAAAAGGGCCTATCACCCCTCCCCAAAGATCAGAGTCAGTACCAACTTTGGCATTGAAGTCACCAAGAACAAGGGTAATATCTCCTTTCTTGACAGAATTCAAAATATCCTGAAGTTGTCCGTAAAACCTATCCTTCTCATCCTCATCAGCATCCTCAGTGGGGGCATAACAGCAGATAACATTCAAGTCTTTAATGCTTGTCTGAAATTTTGCTGTAAGAAACCTTTCATTAATGCACTCATATCCTAGAAGAGCATCACTAGCATGTCTGCTGAGCAGCATACCCACGCCTTGGTGATGCTTTCCATCCTCCCTCCCTGTAAAGAGAAATTTAAAGTTATTTTTAAGTATCTCACCTTTACCTGTCCATCTGGTCTCTTGCAAGCCTAGAATATCTAGGTTATAGCGCTGGAAATCCTGCATGAGGACATCAAGAGAATAATCTCTATGTAATGTCCTCACGTTCCACGTTCCTGCAGAGAGAAAATGATTAGTAGGATTTTTAAAGAAATTAGGTTTATTGAGTTTGGTAGGGCCAACAATATCAAACAGCCCCCTGATCGCAGGCATGGGCAAAGACCTGTTCCTCCTCCGCTAAAGGCTGAAGTCACCGATGCTGGTAGGAACTTCAGGCACCACCTTTTCAAGTGGACTTTTTCAAGAGCCACATGGCCTGCCTGAGACGCATTACTCCAGTTTAGGCTTGACGATGCCCAACTAGCTAAGTAAGGTTCAGGTACCTGCGATGGCCTCTGATTAGGATTATCCACCAGCTGATATAAGGTATCCCATGCCTCTGTTCACTTAGAGCTGGCAACCCAGAAGCAAACAGAAAACACAGCAGCAGACTCTCCCTCAACAGAGGCCCACCAGTGCAGCAAGTCCAGGATCAATAATCAAGCTGAAATCCATAAACAAGTCAGTCTAGTAGGTATAAATGGTCAGCACCAGGACCCTGTGAAGTTGACCACTCCTCAGCAGGGTTGAAAAAAAAAAAAAAAAAAAGGGGCCATAGATGACCAGATCAGCAGGCCATACTGAACTGGCAGCCCTCCCCTTCCATTCCCTTCCAAAAGAGAATATCTCTTTCGAAAGTTACTAACGGCCTGCACCACGAGAAGGCGGGGTCGGACATTAGGTGCTAGACCTGGCCGGTTCTGTGCATCATCACTAGGGATTGGTACACAGCTCTCCTTCCAGTTTACGCCTAGCTACCATTTACAGGCCTATTATTATTATTATATATTACATATATTATAATGGTGACAAAATAATCACCGGTAGAATATGTTTGGAAAACAAGCCAATATTGCCAATATAATAATAAAGTCTGAGGTCTGACAAGAGCCTGTCAGTATACATCATAGAGAAGATTTTTGAAGAAGACGAATAAAAAGCAGAAAGGCAATTTACATCAGAAGTCCTCTGGAACGATGCAGTTTCTCTGGTGAAAAGTGACCAAAAACGAAATTTCTTTAACTTTTAGAAAGAGCCATTATTACATCTTTACTTACATCTTTTATGTGTAAAAAGTGAAGATAGTTCAAGAACTATAACCAAATTACAAACTTCAATGCTATGAATTTGTATATTATACGAAGACTCACAAACAACAATGAATACCTCAAATGAATGTTGTTCTCTGAAGAATACACATCTCACTTGTCTTATACATCACAATGTGCAAATATGATGTTCTGAAATCCTCCGTCAGTTGTGTAAACACATCTGTAATAACTCAAACTTAGTTTGATATAGATTGAAGCACAATAGGCTGATAAGACTTTTGTGTTCACTGAAAAGATCATTATATGAACTGTTTATCTTCATGTGCTAAATATGGTCCCACAGTTGGAAGTATTGCTGCCATTTGTTATTTAAAAAAAATTTTTTTTGGATTGCAGTTTGGTTGTGCGTAATTTTATTGAAGAGAAATTTCCTTGTCCTGTGTCCCTGTGCAGCAGGCACCTATCGACGGCATTGAAACATTACGTACCAGGATAACCGATGACGTCAGAAGGGTTGGATTGTTTTACCTCTGAGCGGCACTTTTTTGCACACCATGGGCTAAATGGCCAGGTCACATGGACCCCGAAGTCTCAGAGAAGGTTGGGGGAGGGGACCCACTGGAACAGCTGTTGGGAGACAGATGGTGGCCCCCCGTCAAGGCCATCCAGCGTGTTCTTTAACGTGCACAGGGTATGACTCTTCCGCACACGGGACCACGGCTTAACGTCCCATCCGACGGACGGCGGCCTTTACCAAGCCCATCGGTGTCCCCTACTGACCGTGGGCAGGGCGGGGAATTTTGCGGAGATAAATCTCAACGCTGACCCAGCTGGGACTCGAACCTGGGAACTACAGATTACGAGCCTGGCGCGCTACCGACTGAGCCATCCCCGCCCCACGTCAGAAGGGTGGCAAATGTTTTGTTGTCCAAAGCGTGGACTGAAATGAAGTAATCGGATGGACGTGTTCAGGGTCAATAAAAGTAAACACGTTGAGGTCGACTGAAGCTGATGGAAAACTTGATTAGTTAACGAAAAATGAACAAAAAGGTTCAACATCTTGTATTTTTTTCATTTTCTTGCCTACATTTTAAAATCGGAAAAGGTCTTTGTGGATACTATGAAAAAAAAAAGGAAGAAGAAAGCGAGTGAAGGCAACATCTTGTAAAAATGTCGAGAAATATTGTACCTTACAAGACTATTCTCAAAATGGGTACGCTAACCACTAGCCCTACCTGGGCTAGTGGTTAGCGTACTTGACTATTATTTCAGCAGACATGTCCTTAAGTTTTTCTATGTTGTACTCCTTGTGTAAAGTATTGTATACGAGGGACCAACATAAGCTTAAAGGATATGTCCAGTACCTTTAAAAAATTAAATAATGAATTTTAAGACCTGTAAAGACAAACCTAGTTTTCAGTTCGTTTGTTCGGTTTCAAGGTGGGTTGGGTTCATTTACCTCTGAGCAGCCCTTTTTTGCATGCAATTCGCTAAATGGCCAGGTCATAAGGATCACGAGGATCAGAGAAGGTTAAGGGAAGGGAATCCATTAGACAGCTGTTAGTAGATAGATGCAATCCTCCCGTCAAGGCCATCCAGCGTGTTCGAGGGCTTGGAAAGACCACCAATCCGATGGACACGGTGGGTGGCCTTTCCAAGCCCATCGGTGTCCCCTTCCTGACCAAAGGCAGAACGGGAGTTGGCAGAGAAAATTCTCAACTTAGGCACAGTTAGAACTCGAATCTGGTGCACAGCCGACTGAGTCAACCCCCGACGGAGGGGGACATGAGAGTCAAGCTTTCCTCCCCATGGGAAATTTCAATAACTCTGACGGAGCTGAAAAAATTTGAATATTAAGCATATTTTGAAAGAACAAATTTTGGAAGAAATATCCCCCAAAGGTTTTTCTGGGTCAGTTTGGTTTAATCTAGTTTCTCGCTCCCCCCCCCCCCCCCCCCCCCACCTTCTTCCCTTCCTCGGAAAAAGCATAAATTTTATGAAACTCAGTTAAACATTTGTGTGCAAGAAGTTACAAGAATCATTCCTTTTGCTTCTATCAGAATTTAAGCATAAAAAGAGAAATGAAAATTAACCCATTCCCCACTAAATGCGACTGCTTTTTTTCGAAATGCATATTCAGATTGGATGTGAAAGAGTAGAGGTTGAATTTAATTCTATTTATATAAATGAGTGACCATTCAGAAAACAATCTTACCTTCAAACTAAATTTCGGAATGTTTTGAACCTATCTGCCCACCACCGTAATAACAATCTATGCTTATTTGTACTTTGTAAGAGTTTATTCGCAAACCACCTAAAAGTAAAACTGAACCTACGCCTTTACAGAAAGAGAAATATTGGCCATTGTGACTGAGTTTATCACTCAGACCAGCCACGAAAAATAGAATTGCATTACAGGGAAATCCATGAGATACTAGAAAATATATTTCATTATACTATCTAGTTAAAATCCCTGTGTGCCACTTTCACAATTTTCTAGTTTCGAAATATGCATAATTGATGCACATACCTCGACATTAGCCATTAATGTGTTTTTCCTCATAATTTTCGAGTGTTTCTTGAGAGTTTTGATGTAAAGACAGCTATAATCAGATTCTGTCGCTGTCATGTAGCTATTTTTAGAATGAAGACGTAGCAGAATAAAGACTTTCAGACTCTTTCGTTAAGCCTTTAGGGCATAGTCACACAGAAGAGCAGTTTGAGCGCTTTGGCGTTAGTAACGTTTTAGAATTGGAGCGTGCACACGCTCCAGTTTGCTGTGAGGCGAAATCCGTCGTTGATAATGACTTTGTTTCAAGACTGGAGGAAGTTTCGAAACGTTGATAACGCCAGATCTCTCTCTGTGTGGCCGTATGCGAAGATCTCAGAAACCAACCATTCAAGACACGAGGGGGTTAACTGGCGAACGTAGGAGGCAGACGTCATAAGAAATGGGCGTCGTTTATTCATATTTATCGTAAATAGTTTACATACACTTTCCTATGCTGTAGTTCCCAGGTTCGAGTCCCAGCTGGGTCAGCGTTGAGATTTATCTCCGCAAAATTCCCCGCCCTGCCCACGGTCAGTAGGGGACACCTATGGGATTGGGAAGACGCCGTCCGTCGGATGGGACGTTAAGCCGTGGCCCCGTGTGCGGGAGAGCCATACCCTGTTCACATTAAAGAACACGCTGGATGGCCTTGACGGGAGGCTACCATCTGTCTCCCAACAACTGTTCCAGTTGGTCCCCTCCCCCAACCTTCTCTGAGCCTTCGGAGTCCATGTGACCTGGCCATTTAGCCCATGGTGTGCAAAAAAGTGCCGCTCAGAGTAAAACAGCCCACTTTCCTATGTATAAATAGCTATAATCCAATTTGCTAATTCTCATCGGATCTGTTTCCATAAACGACATCGGGTCTGAGACGCCCATTCTAGAGCAACGAATTCCCATTGGGAACTCTTGAGCATTGTATCCCAGTTCAAAGAGCTGGGAGTTTGAAGAGCGAGAAAATGCTCCGTTTATCTGATGCACACTACTTCTGCCGAGAGGGGCGGGGTGGCTCAGTCGGTAGCGCGCCAGGCTCGTAATCTGTAGTTCCCAGGTTCGAGTCCCAGCTGGGTCAGCGTTGAGATTTATCTCCGCAAAATTCTCCGCCCTGCCCACGGTCAGTAGGGGACACCGATGGGCTTGGAAAGGCCGCCGTCCGTCGGATGGGACGTTAAGCCGTGGCCCCGTGTGCGGGAGAGCCATACCCTGTGCACGTTAAAGAACACGCTGGATGGCCTTGACGGGAGGCTACCACCTGTCTCCCAACAGCTGTTCCAGTGGGTCCCCTCTCCCAACCTTCTCTGAGCCTTCGGGGTCCATGCGACCTGGCCATTTAGCCCATGGTGTGCAAAAAAGTGCCGCTCAGAGGTAAAACAACCCAACCCAACAACTTCTGCCGAGAGTTGGGAGCTCTCTCCTGGGGCAGATGTAAGCAGTGGAACGGAACCATGCACAAGCTCCTGATGATTCTCCGCAAGTAGGAGCCTTTTGATACAACCACCCACGACTGCTTGAAGTTGTTTCCGGAGTTTGCATCCTTGCAATTGCTTTCTTTCCTTCTCTTTTCGATCGCCGCGTCTCCTTGACATTTGCAGCCGCGGTGGAAAGAGAGGTCGGCCAATCAAGGCGTGAAAGTCATTCTTAGGAGAAGAGATTCATTAAGCGCTGAAAGTATCAATGGATTTGATTCTGTTTCAGGAGTTATTCACAAAGAGTGGGGAAGAAGTGACTGAAGACGAAAATTGCCGGAGGAAAGGATTTATACTAAGAATCTTCTTTTATATCTTGTTAACTGAAAGAAATAGCGGATTATATAAATACCGGAAAAATAGTGATGGTCAAAAAATAATATTGCAGGAAAATGATTGGTCACAAGAACGCTGGATTAGGTTGTTTTACCTCTGACTTTTTTGCGCACAATGGACTAAGTGACCAGGTCACAAGGTGCCCGAAGGTTCAGAGAAGGTTGAGGAAGGGGACCCACTGGAGAGCTGTTAGGTGACACATGTTAGCCTCCTGTCAAGGCCATCCAGCGTGTTCTTTAACCCATTTCTTCCCAGTGTTGCGTGCACGCAACACTGGGAAGAAATGGGTTAACGTGCACAGGGTATGGCTCTCATGCAGATGGTGCCACGGTTAAATGCCTCATCTGACGGACAGTAACCCTTCCAAGCCCATCGGTGTCCCCTACTGACTGGAGGGTAAGGCGGGGAATTTTGCGGCGATAAATCTCAATGGCCCAGCTGGGACTGCAGATTTTGAGCCTGCCATGCTAGCGGCTAACCCCCCCCCCCCCCACAAGAACCTTAAATGTTGAAGTGAAACTGGACTTTATTTGCTATCAGGTTCGATTCCTAATTGGGTGATTAAGGAGATTGTCATCGCTTTACTTGAATGAGAAAGATTAAATGGGTTTGAGAAAATAACTGCCATCGCGTGGCTCTTTGATTATGCCCCCTTGAAATTATCTTGAGCCGGATAGGATCCAAACCCATGATCTCCTGATGACATGTCAGATGCTCTGACAGCTGAGCTACCGGCAGCTGATGGCTTATTGTTGATGTTAATCCCCATTCCTCCCCAGCTGGGTCAGCGTTGAGATTTATCTCCGCAAAATTCCCCGCCCTGCCCACGGTCAGTAGGGGACACCGATGGGCTTGGAAAGGCCGCCGTCCGTCAGATGTGACGTTAAGCCGTGGCCCCGTGTGCGGGAGAGCCATACCCTGTGCACGTTAAAGAACACGCTGGATGGCCTTGAAGGGAGGCTACCATCTGTCTCCCAACAGCTGTTCCAGTGGGTCCCCTCCCCCAACCTTCTCTGAGCCTTCGGGGTCCTTGTGACCTGGGGGCGGGGGTGGCTCAGTCGGTATCGCGCCAGGCTCGTAATCTGTAGTTCCCAGGTTCGAGTCCCAGCTGGGTCAGCGTTGAGATTTATCTCCGCAAAAATTCCCCGCCCTGCCCACGGTCAGTAGGGGACACCGATGGGCTTGGAAAGTCCGCCGTCCGTCGGATGGGACGTTAAGCCGTGGCCCCGTGTGTGGGAGAGCCATACCCTGTGCACATTAAAGAACACGCTGGATGGCCTTGACGGGAGGCTACCATCTGTCTCCCAACAGCTGTTCCAGTGGGTCCCCTCCCCCAACTTTCTCTGAGCCTTCGGGGTCCATGTGACCTGGCCATTTAGCCCATGGTGTGCAAAAAAGTGCCGCTCAGAGGTAAAACAACCCAAACCAACCTTGTGACCTGGCCATTTAGCCCATGGTGTGCAAAAAAGTGCCGCTCAGAGGTAAAACAACCCAACCTTGTGACCTGGCCATTTAGCCCATGGTGTGCAAAAAAGTGCAGCTCAGAGGTAAAACAATCCAACCCAACCCCATTCCTCGTACAGCATAATAGTGTAGCAAACATTGCAACAGAAGAGTTGTGTGATATATGTTACCAATGGCAACTAATAACACATTCGTAGGTAAGCTACTAGAGATACCTATGAAATGTGCATAAAAATTGAGGATTACTCAAATAAAAAAATGCAGGTCTGGTCATAAACCGATGCCCAGGAAGAGCCTTCACTAGCAGTTACAAGACAACCGCCAGCGGCTTCTACGAGGACGAGATTTAGCATCAAACATCGATAAACGGCAATTACCTCAGCCATCAGAACACCTGACATATCATCAGAATATTGTGGGTTCAGATCCCGCTCATGACAATTTTCCTCTTACCCTCATATTAATGCGCCAAATGTTAGAATTTTTAGCTCGTTTTAAGAAGGAAAAAATGAGTTAAAGTTTTCGCTTTGCCGTCTCTCTCTCTGTCAGTCTAGATAATCCTTTTGTTTTTTTAGATAAATTAAAAATTCTTTTTGAGTCGGATAGGTATTGTTAAAATATTATAATTCGCACGTTTTGAATTCCCGAATAACTTTCGTAACGTCTTTTAACAGTGGAAAAAATTGGAAAGAGGTTAAATTTTTAACGTTTTAACACATATAAAACGTTTTTTAACGTTTGTAATATACAAGCTAAGTTAAAAAATTAGCTCCTTTTGTAATAAACGAGCTAATTTTTTAACTTAGCTCGTTTGTAATAAACGAGCTAATTTTTTAACTTAGCTCGTTTGTAATAAACGAGCTAAGACAGAAACTTTGGTGGTAGAGTGGGATATAAAAGAGGTTATAAGGCAGCGATGCTTCGATCCCTTTACCTACAGATTCTTACGAGGGTGGGAAAACGATAGAGGCATTTTTTTTGTTTTATAAATGAAAAATTCTTTTTGTGTTACTTAGGTAATAATAAATTATTACTGCATTGGTATCTAAACGCATAATTCACAAACTGTTAAATATCTCACAAACATTGATATTACTAATGATACATTTTGCATGTCAATGAAATAGAATCTACACAAAGTCGTGAGACTCCAAAATCGAGGTTTCTATAAAAGCTGGCTTCCATTCTGCGCCACTCATTTCCTGTTGAGAAAAATTTGTGTTCACGATGGTAAAGCTTTTCTTAACAACACTAAAGCAAAGGAGACATTATATGGATGCTTTTACACGTGGTAGAGCAATGGGTATGCTATAGTTCGGCCGATTCCAGACCTATGTATGTATTCCAGACCTGCAATGCCCTGCCCCCACCCCCCACCCCCCGATCAGTGATTTCAAGATTTTGAGATGGTTCTAACAGAGAAGAGACTTTAGTCGTAGAC
The DNA here is from genome assembly GCA_038380435.1 of Ryuthela nishihirai. NCBI lineage: Eukaryota > Metazoa > Arthropoda > Arachnida > Araneae > Heptathelidae > Ryuthela > Ryuthela nishihirai. Next base: position 36,306,596 of record JAWZYU010000011.1, on the reverse strand, counting down.
GAGTGCTAGGGTTACCCAAGAGTGACAACAGCACCGGGCGACGGCGATCTTGAGCTAACAGCCCAATATCATAGAGCGATGTCAGCCAGTCAACTCGCTCTAGAGCTTCTTTTTTGCCATTAGGAAGAGAATTTCGAGGCAAGCTATTTACGGAAGGTTTCTCCAAAGAGAGTTCTATGCCCGACTACCGATGATTTGCATTCCTTTAAATTCGATTAACATGATCATCTGACTGGATCCAAACCAATGGACGCATGTGCTGTTCACCGACGAATCGTGATTAAATTCTCAGACTGATTTTGATGCGGTTTGATCTGGAGAGAGCAAGGAACTCATTACCTCTGATCAAACTATCTAACTATCTCTATCAAAACTTCTAACATCAGAGAGCAACACAATTATGGTGGTGGTAGTTTGATGGTTTGGGGAGGTCTTATGACAAATGGAAGTACATCAGTCCATGTCTCTGATGGAGGTATAGAAACAATATCGTTCAGCCCTATGTGAGGCTTTTCAGAGGCGGTGTTCGCTTCTAGTTTATTTTTATGGACGATAATGACTACCCTCATATGGCTCAGACTCGATGAATTCCTCGAAAGTGAGGATATTCAGGGGAAGGACTTATTAGCCTATTCTCCGGACCTGAACTCTACAGTGCACGTGTGGATGCCCTGAGGAGTTGCAGTGGAGGTCTGCAATCCCCTCCAGGTATTTCTTGATCTCCGATCTGCTCTCCAGGAATAGTGGGATGTATTGCCACCAGACTTAATGTTCAGTCTGGTAAAACAGTATAAGAAGTTGTTGTTTACACCTATTGTTTGATAAGAGATTAATATAAATATAAGAGATTATTCTTATATTCATATAAGTATAAGAATTAGAGATTCACTGTCATCTGAGACATATTCGTGGTCATCATGCTTCGATTATCTCTTTGATCTGCTGAAATAGGTCTCTTAGCTATGGACACTCTTGCATTCATTTGCCTATCTCACGGAAATCATGCTTTTGGTTTGCTTCAGACCCGAGAAAATGAAAGAAATAAAGCTTTCGTTAACATTATTAGCTTTCCCAAAATCTATTCTGGGCCTCTGCTGACCTCTATCTTGGAGGCAAGGCACATTTAGTACCCCATATAACAATTCAATGCCACTCCAAATCTCATAATATTTCGTTTTTGCGTTTTTGAGATCTTTCAGAATTTGTATATTATGTTTAACGTTTGGATAGGAGTGTACATGGAGTCCCCTAATTAGGAACCATAATGAAATATCGAAATAAATTATCAAAATGGTTACAAGTTTGAAACTGTAGGCACAGGTATAAAGTTAATTGGTGCTCTTTACTCCAAAGACTAGAGGGCGCTAGTTTTACGACTCTATATACTCTATCAGGGAAGTAACTAGTTTGGGGTAGAATACACCACTATATTCATTCTGCGCCTGCTCCGGCCGTGTTTTCTCAGTGGTCTGTTTGTCGTGGCCCTGTCAGACTGGGAGCAGTGTGCATTGTGTCTTAGTTTTAGGAACAAAACCTTTCATTGCTGATTCCTAATCATTGCTGATAAGATAAAGAGTGTTGATATTGATAAACCAACGTGAAAAAAGAGGAAGGAGAAACCTTATTGAACTGGAGACAAAAAAAAAAATCAAAGGAAAAGACCGCAGGGGTAGCGATGACCCCCCCTCCCCCCAACCAAATCGATTACCAACCAATTGTAAGAGATTTGAAAATGCCTCAAGAGTTGTCATATAGGACCTTGCATTATTATACAGAAATTAATATCGAAAGAAAGCTGTCGCATAAAGTTCCCGACAATATTTTTCGACAAAAATGTCTATAAATGAACCGTAGCCCATGAAACTGATGAAAATGAACCTGTGCCATCAGTTCCACAGACTATAGCGGTGATGACAATCAACGAGATTCAGAAATCTCTACAGCCCATTCAGCATAACCAACTATTTGTTCGAGTGGAGGGACTTAAGGAGGGGAAATAAGAAACTTCATTCCCCTTGGAAACGAGCATCTAATGTTTGTCACAGGCAATATGCTATTCTTCCATTTTGAAATAATGATGTCCTTGAAATTACTTGCTTTTTTATAATGTTAAATTGGCTGACGTAAATGCGAAATTTTCAATGATAAATTAAGTTACATAGCGTAAAGCCATTCAATATTTTTTTTTCTTTTAAGATCATCATCATATCATAGTTCCAGTTCAGCAACTCGTTTAAATTTTTTCTCCTGGGAGTGGAAAAGAACACCAAAATTATATCGAATTATAATTCCTAAATTTTTTATTAGGAAAAGAGTTGAAGTTTCAATTAACAATCCCTTTGCACATTCTGGAGACTTTAAAAGCGCGGGAGTTTTGAAAAATGCCAGATATTTAAAATCTGATGTTCGATAGAAACTGAGTAAGGAAACGCTTAACATGCTTGAAAGTAAGTTTGCTTAGTTAAGGAAAAGCTGTTGTTCTTATGACAATTGAAAGATTTCAGATGCCTTTCGAAATTCTTGCTAGTGCTTTTTTGTGAAAACAGAAATCAAAGAACAAAAATAGATTTTATTACATTTAAAAATGCAGTTGAGTAAAAAAGAGTTCATATTATAGTGAAAAGAAATAAAAATAAAATAAAATAATTAAAAATGACAACTTCAGTAGAAAACGAAAATATGTTTTCAAGAGTAGCTCGGATCTCTTTAAAGAGGCTTGCACGGCATACGACTTCTGAATGCATTGCTAGCGCGCCAAACCCGCAATCTGCAGGTCCCAGGTTCGAATCCTAACTATTTCAGGGTTGAGATTTATCTCCGCTAAGCCTCACCTACCTTCGGTGAGAAAGAGAACACCGCCGGGCTTGGGAAGACCACCGTTCGTCAGATGGGACATTAAGCCGTGCTTCAGTGTGGAAAGCTACATAGCCTCTGCACGTTAAGAGATATCTTGACGGGAGGCTTGATCTGTTTCCTAACAGCTGTCCATCCTCTCCCCTAACCTTCTCTTAGCTCTTGGGGCCTCCATCACCTGACCATTTAGCTCACATTGTGTGGGAAAAAAGTGGCTGGGCACAGTATGACCCAGAATTTTTCTGATAATTTTGAAATTTCCTAAATTTCTACTTTTTTTTATAATTGGAAAGAAAGATAAAAAAATGGAATATATTTTATTTTAATTTCAACCTTTTAATAAGTCTGCAGTAATTAAAAATAAGCACCATTCAAAGCTGTTTTTTTTTTGGATACTCTTTTTTATTAATGAATCGCTCTTACCTTTCATAATATTTTTACCTTTCATAATATTTACTCCAGAACTTTTATTCTTTCGTTCGATTATTTTTAACGTTTACTTAATATAACATTTCTGTAAGTAAATTGTGTTTGAAAATTTTTTTCGTGAATTCTTAACGTGAAAAAGAGCGATCAAATTAAACAGCCTAGGAGACCAAATGTCCAAATCATCCATTGATGTGATTGTTTGTCCAATAGAGTAGTAATGAGTTTCCTATTTCTTGTTTACTTCTCGTTACACATTACAAACGAATTTCAGTACTTGTATTTTTCTTCTAGCCGTCCCATGGCCGAGTGGTTAGCGCGCTTGGCTACTGATCTAAGTGACCTGGGTTCGAGCCCCGGGTAAGGCATGGCTGTTTGTGTCGTTTTTCTGCTGTTAGCGTGCTTGGCTACTGATCTAAGGGACCTGGGTTCGAGCCCTGGGTAAGGCATGGCTGTTTGTGTCGTTTTTCTGCTGTTAGCGCGCTTGGTTACTGATCTAAGGGACCTGGGTTCGAGCCCCGGGTAAGGGATGGCTGTTTGTGTCGCTTTTTTGCTGAGGGCCTGCCATCCTCTCAGACCTTCTACTATGGCATATAAACTGACAGGCTCCTGTCAGACCTCTGTGGCAAGCAGCTGCTTGAGGGGATATTTATTTATTATTATATTCTTCTCTACTGAGAGTTAATTAAAGCTTGAATAATGCTAATTCCTTAGAAACAACTGCCTTCGAATTTTATTTGAGGGGATTCTTTAGTTTTAAATGAAACTCAAAGCATTCTTTCAGTCAGCCTGTTTAAAATCGATTCTTGATTTCCATTTCTTTGAAGTTAAGATTTTAGTTTTTACGTCTGCAGATGAACTTTGCATCTGGCAACCACAGAGCGTAAACAAATTAGTTTGGCACGCGCCATGCTTTTCTTTTGGAAGACGGTGTTTGTGATAATTCCCTCGCTGAGTTTTTCGTGTTAGATAAATATTAGTTTGGAATCCTTTTTGATTGCATAAAACATTCTGCCTTTGACGCTGTTGAGAATGAATGAATGATCCCGAGTCTGAGCTATGACTTTGAACTGTCATGACGTGCTTTTGAAGAGCTCCTGGATATCTTCAAAGTATACTTGTTAGCTAAAATTTTTACTTAAATTTCCTATCAGCCTTGGGTAAGACTGGGTGAAAATCCCAGTGGCACCCTTGGCAGGAAGAAGTAGCTAGTTTAGCCTAGTATTTTACTTAAATTGAGGTTTCATTTTAGCTAGTATTTTTTAGATCTTTGATGTGATAATAAAGTCTACTGTGGATTATTTTTCTACACTACTCTACACTTCTAATTTGAATAAGTACAGGTCAATAGCCGTCCTGAGTTAGCCGCTGTCAGTGCCGGAAAAGTACGCGCCAATAGCCGACTTTAAGTTGGCCGTTATTGGCGTTGGAATAGTACGCACTATTATGGCCTGTTTGAATAGGCCCCCCGGCATGGGGAGGCCTTACAGTAAGGCCAGGAAAGTTGGAAGGTTTAATCATCATCATCAATAGTACGCACTGATAGCTAACTCGGCGCTTGGCCGATATTGGCCTGGAAATATTCCTTTAAAGTAGGTTTCCTTGTTAAAAATCCTCTTTTGAGGTATTCTAGTTTTAATAAGTTTAAAATCCTCCGTTGAGGTATTCTTAGTTATTAGCTCTTAAATATTGTTCGATTTTATCGCTACTTAAAAGTAGCTCTATTTCAATTAATTTTTAGTGTTAACATTTTAGATTATTCTTGTTCAAGTTTATTAGCTGCTTTGTAAGCTTTTCTGATTGTTTTAGATCAATTGCTGTCAGTTTACAGTAATTTTTCTTTTGGCAAAACTGGTCTGAGCCGGTTTTTTCAATTACAGTTGCAACTGTCATTTTCTACAGTTGCAACCGTTCGAATTTTTTAGATTTGATTTTAGATTTTTGGAATTTTTATATTCTTGTTTTATTTTTATAATATATATATCTTTGATTTTTAATTTTTACTGTCTTGGCTTTTGTTTGAGAAAGTTTTATCAAACAGAAAAGCATTGAAAATGTCAAGTTCTGACATGGATTCAACTCCCGTTCCCGTCCTGACAGAGAGCTTCTGTTGTAGTGACGTCAGTCCGGACGACATAGAGACCTCTGCAGTTCATGTCTCGCTGGATAAATCTCAGTTTATTTACAGTGCACAAATTTGTGCATTTCTCTCTGAGAAAAATAAAACTCTAGTTGATTTGAATTCAACTATTACCAAAATACCTTCCATGAAGGAATTACACAGTCTTCTTCCTGAAGACAGATCGAAATTCAATGATGTAATATTAAATCGATTTTACATCGAAAAAGACATCAATGAGCACGTCTGTGATGATAATTGCTCCAGCCAAACAATAGTTTTGGAGTCTATCCAAGACTTAAATTCTATCCCAAAGCATGGGATGGACATTTATCAAGATCGTGTCAATGCCTCTGCTAAACCAAACAGGAAAGGGGGGGGGGGGAAATTTCCAAAAAAGGAAAAGGTCATAAAAGGGCCTTATCTCCTAGCACAGTACCAACTTTCGCCTCCAAGACGAGATTTTCGGCCTTGGAGGAAGAATTTTTGGATGCTCCAGCCACTGATATGGAAGCATCAGATTCTACTTCTACCCATAATGAGAATAGAAATAATAAAGATTCCTCCAATCATTATTCGCTCTCCCAAGAGCTGGATGAGCACTCACAAACAATTAACGAAAAATGCTGTTGAGGCATTTACAGCCAAGACCTCTGGCGAAACAGTCAGAGTACAAACCAGATGTTCAGATGACTATAGGTCATTTGTCAAATTTTTTGAAGCCTCAAAACAGCAATTCCACACATATAAGTTAAAAGAAGAATCTCAGGGTGGTCATTAAAAACCTACCATATGACATTACTTCTGACGACGTTCATACTGCTCTAGTTGACTTGGGCTTTACAGTCATAAAAATCTCACAGATGAGACGTGGCAAAGACAAATGCCTGATCCCTGTCTTTTTGGTGGAATTACCTAAAGACGTTACCAACAAAAAGATTTATGATATAACTGACCTCTTCCATTTGAAGATTCATGTTGAAAGTTATAGAACCAAGAAATCTCCGACACAATGCCATAATTGTCAACGATATGGCCATGCACAAAGTGGATGTTTTAATCTTCCACGTTGCGTGAAATGCGCTGGAAGTCACGTTACAAAGGACTGCCTTAGGAAGAAGGACGAAAGTCCACCTAAGTGCGCCAGTTGTGGTCTTGGCCATACGGCCAATTACAAAGGCTGCTCTCATTATCCTACCAAGGAGGTAGTAACAACTCCAAAAGAAAAGACTAACATTGCCCCACCTTCAAAGGCTGTTAGCACTCCTGTCACTCCCGGAATATCTTATGCAAGTGTTGCTGGGAAAGGCGCACCTGCTGCTAAACCTACTGGTAAAGAGAAACCTTTACCGAAGAGAAAGCATTCAACTGCTGTACCTCCTGCTTCAGCTCCATCTACAAGCGAGCAGTTCGTTGCAACTATATTAAATGATCTGAAGGAGATCTTTTTGATCTTTAAAAATTTCAATGTCTCTAATATTTTATTAATGGCTAAAACATTAATAAATGAATACCAGAATGCCAACGTCCTTATGGGCAAACTCACGGTTGGATTAAAGGCATTCGATTACCTACTCTCTTCGCTGTCGTCAAATGGAGCACATCGGTAAAAAGAACCATCTCAAGATTTTCTACTGGAATGCGAATGGTATTCTTACTGACTTATGGGAGTTCAGTCACTTTTTGACTGACTCCTAAGCTGATATTGTCCTATTGAGTGAAACCCACCTTAGGGCTTCCGACAAATTGAAATTTCCTAACTTCGAGGTCTACAGGTCGGATCGACAGCATAACAGAGGAGGAGGCACTGCTGTTGTTGTCAAGAGATCCATCAAACACCACCTTTTACAAACTGTAGGCTTTGATACGTTAGAGGTCACTGCTATAGCAGTTGATGATATCCTTCTTGGAAATTTAAATATTTATACGGCATATAAACCGCCTAATTCCGACATTAATCTGAATGATTTTAAAATGATTATTGATAATAGTACTCCTACAATTTTAGCAGGTGACTTAAATTCAAAAAATGTTACATGGAACTCTAGATCTTGTAATAAGAGTGGAAAAATCCTTTTTGATTATGCCACAGTCAACGGCATTTTTGTGGATGCTCCCAGTGAGCCCACATTTTATCCCTACAACTCCATGCATCGACCGGATACAATTGATCTGGTCATGTTTGGTAATTTTACACCATCTTATGACCTCTGTGTTCATGATGTTTTGAATTCAGACCACTTACCAGTCTGCCTGACTCTTTTCTCGTCCGTTACCCTTGTTCCTGATGATATTAGAGTCGTAAACTGGAATCTTTTTAAAACCACTGTCAACGGAAAAGTCTCCGGATCCTGTAATTCTTTATCTCTTAGGAGAATTGAAGATACAATCACTACTTTTACAGATCTTTTGATTCAAGCCAGAAATGATTCCAGCATCATTCATAAACCTAATAGGGATTTCTACACCCTTCCCAGATTTCTTTCTGATCTTGTCAAGGAGAAAAACAAAGCTAGGCATAAATGGCAAAGATCACGAGATGCTCGTGACAAGAGTGCCTATTATGCACTCAAGATGGAAGTAAGACAAGAACTCTCGGATCACCGAGGTCTTACTTGGAGCAAGAAGATTTCCTCACTCTCTACAAGTGATGGCTCCATCTGGAAGATGGTTAAGGTATTAAAAAATCCTCATGTCAATTACCCCCCCATCCATGGAAAGGATGGGCTATGTTACAGCGAGGATGAAAAATGCGAAGCATTTGAGGATGCCCTTGAGGTCTAGTTTCAAGAAAATTCTGATCTGTCCGACGATAACACCTGTGACAAAGTGGAGCAAATTCTTTTCCGTTTCTCCCAAGAGGATAGATCAAGAATCCAATTTACATCTCCAACTGAACTGACTCAAGCCATCCGCAAACTGAAATTAAATAAGGCTTCAGGTCCTGATGATATATCCAACAGGATGCTGAAGAACCTTCCGATTAAAGCTATTACGCATCTCTGCAACATCTACAATTTCCTTCTCCGGCATAACATCTTTCCGGAAATCTGGAAAAATGCCTACGTGAGGCTCATACATAAACCAGGCAAAGACTCCTCCTTGGCCGACAGTTATCGACCAATAAGTCTCTTGTCTTGTTTAGGGAAGTTATTTGAGCGAGTTTTGCTCAATCGACTCGATGAATTCCTTTTACACCATCCTATTTTACCTGAGTCACAGTTTGGGTTCAGAAGTAAACGATCAACTCAGCATCAAGTCCTCAGAGTTGTGGAGACCATTGCTGAGGCTTTGAATAAAAAGGAGATTGTTGCTGCCGTCTTTCTAGACGTGGCCGAGGCTTTTGACCGCGTCTGGATGGACGGCCTCATTTACAAACTGATCAAAATTGGAATTCCTTCAGGCCTGACTGGTATTCTTCAATCTTACCTTTCTGATAGAACCTTCCAGGTTGGCATCAAATCCTCTACCTCTACAAAGAGAGTGGTTGCCGCTGGAGTCCCACAAGGCTCTCTCCTAGGCCCCATTCTCTTTTCATTGTACCTCTACGACATCCCTTCTTTTGATCGGATTGTCATGGCCCAGTACGCTGATGATATTGTTCTTCTCTCCCCTTCCTTGGGAGTTAAGTATGGAATTAGAAGACTCCAGAATAGTCTGGACGAATTAGATTCCTGGTATGATACGTGGAAATTAAAGATCAACACCGACAAGAGTAATGCTATACTCTTCAGTTCCAAGAGGATCAACAACCCTCAGCCCTTACAATTTTTGGATCAAGACATTAGATGGCAAGACACTGTCAAGTATCTTGGTGTCACTTTGCAGAAGAAATTAAGATGGGATCCCCACATTCATGGGATCATTACGAAGGTGAATACCGTCCGTTGCCAACTGGGACCCCTTCTCAGAAGGAACTCTGTACTCTCGATCGACCATAAACTTTTGCTGTACAATATGGTCATTCGTCCCATCATTTCATATGCTTCCCCTATATGGGCGAACACTACTGCAACTAACATTCACAAGATACAAGTCTTGCAGAACAAGATTTTGAGATGTGCGGTCGATGCCCCTTGGTTTGTAACAAACAAACAAATCCACAAAGATCTGGGCATCGACCATATTTTTACTTACATCAAATTTCTTTCTCGTGGATACTTTGAAAAGGTTCAGAGTAATCCACACGAGATTGTTTCTACCTTGTTCGACTACAACCATGAAGTTTTGAACAGTTACAAGAGACCTAAAATGATGGCTTTCAGCAAAGATAGTCATCCATTTTAGGTCTCTTGTGCATCCTTACAGTTTGTCACTTTTGTTTTTGCTGTCCCTCGGGACCCACCAGTGGTGGTTTATTTTATATTGTGTTTTACACTGATGCCTATTAGGCACAGACTCAGATGGAAGAGGTAATGGGTACTATGTACCTGGAACTCTGTTTATCAATGACCGATCTACGTCTACGCTGTTGCATTATTTCCCGAAGAAAGGTCTTGAGAAGGTAACTGTTAACATGTTTAAGGTTTATTAAAATTCTGTGCAGGTGAATGCTTTCTTACCCTTTGAATAAAAGGATTATTCCGCTGCATACACTACTGCTTCTATCGAGAATTTCTTTCCCTTTATTAATATAGTGATTTTAAGAAACCAATACCTCGGTGTTCATATTCAGAAACTTTCAGACATTTCTTTGTTATTTTGGTACTTGCTAAAGAAGATACTGGTGTCTCTATTTTCTTTTAAAAGTTCGTTGTAAACATGCATTTCTAAATGTTTTTCCCTTTAACCTGTTGGGGTTTAAGACTTCGAGTCTGAAAAAATGTCTTAACATTAGACCCAGCTTAAAGCTTTATTTCGAATTTTGCAGATTGGATTTAGGCACACTAATCTGAGGGAAAATAAATGAGAAATCGTACACATATTGTTTTAATTCATTAAAATCCTCTATTCAAAAGATTACATTTATCCAGAAAAGTTAGCAAAATAGACAACATTAAGTTTAGGGAATAGATAATTTTTAGCGCAAGCAATTTTATGCATGTGCAAATGTTGTTTAAATAATAATGTCGAACAAAAGTTGAATTCGTTACAGTGAAAAATTAAAGCCTAAATTTGCATTAACGTGCTTAAATTAAAAAATTAAAAACGTTTATTAAAAAAAATCTAGGAGGGATCTAGGCTTTTGTACCTGGGATTTAATGTGTCTATATTCAGTACACATTTTCAGCTGGGCGTGCATGAGACTGTAGTGGAAACACCGGTATTTTACAACTTTAAAGCATCTACATATCCCATTTTATAAATTATATATGTAAATCGTTTTTATCGACCAATCAGTTTCGGTAAGAAATCAATATTTTCATAAAACCTACATTAGATCTGTTTTTAGACGGTTAACACTTTACGCCCGAAGGTTGTACCATTACCACCGTCACATTTTGTCAAGAAGTAAGGTATTCTTAAAAAATCGCTTTAATATTGTATTTCGAGTCCCCGGTTTTATCCATACCATCCGTTTCATTTTGAGCGTACACCAAAGATTATACGAATATAAATCATACCAGTGGCGTATCCAGAAACTTTCAATGGTGGTGGTGTAATGTTGATATGTTTGAGTCTTGTTTAAATCTAACTCTGGAGGATTTTGACATTCTTAAGTTTCTGATTTGAGGGAATTTGAAAATATACGTTATTAGAGACCTCAATGGGAGGGGGAAGTTATAACCCCAAAATCTGTCTTCGAGTACGTTACTGAGCTGTATAAACTCCGTCGTCGTGGCCAAATGAGATATAGATTGGTAGTAGTACCACCGCCAGGAAAAATGTCTTAAAAAAAACACACTTTTTGTTCCAAATGGTAGTTATTCACGTTAGATCGGTTCTGATCTTTGTTAACATTCTGTATTGAGTTTTAAGGCAGTTGGGTTGGGTTGTTTTACCTCTGAGCGGCACTTTTTTGCACACCATGGGCTAAATGGCCAGGTCATATGGACCCCGAAGGCTCAGAGAAGGTTGGGGGAGGGGACCCACTGGAACAGCTGTTGGGAGACAGATGGTAGCCTCCCGTCAAGGCCATCCAGCGTGTTCTTTAACGTGCACAGGGTATGGCTCTCCCGCACACGGGGCCACGGCTTAACGTCCCATCCGACGGACGGCGGCCTTTCCAAGCCCATCGGTGTCCCCTACTGACCGTGGGCAGGGCGGGGAATTTTACGGAGATAAATCTCAACGCTGACCCAGCTGGGACTCGAACCTGGGAACTACAGATTACGAGCCTGGCGCGCTACCGACTGAGCCACCCCCGCCCCCGAGTTTTAAGGCAATCTTTTAGATTAATTTGTAGCACGATGAGGCAAGTTGCATATCGTAATGTAATGAAATTCTGATTGCATACATTTGCCGTTACTTATAAAAACTAGACTTCCATCAAACGTTCGACTCAAGTTTTATGTTTTTGCACGAACTCTGCCCTTTTGGTTCACCGAAAATTCGGTTAGATTCAAATATATTTAGAATTTTTGTGGCTAAAGCTTCATTACTTGAATCAGTTCTAAATACCTTATAATGCAAATTGAAATATATATAGTTTTGAAGAAAAATATGGTAACATTTGATGTTTAAAACTAAAAAGTGTTTTTAAAAACGAAACGAAATATAAGAGAACTCTGAGAATTATTGATGAAACTAAAAAGGAAAAAAAAGGATACAACACCTTACATTCTGAAATAAACACATTTAATTATATAAAATATTATAAAATTTTATTAAGAGGTAGAATTTTTCAGTATTTGAATTTAATTTTTCACAATAGTTTGGAGAAAAGAAAGGAAAACAATAGTTGAAATTAACTTTTTAAATTAACCGTAAATAATGATATATAATGAAACAGCTGAGCTTATACACTGTCTTTTTGTAGCGTTTCAAAATTATTTCATAATACAAAAAAAATATGGAACACTGACTTTCGTTTTGCAAAAATATAAGAAGCATTTTGTTTTCACTAATGAAAGGAGATCTTGATGTTAGCTACTTTAATGCTTCTCTTCAGATAGCTGAAATAAATTCAAGTGATGGAGGTTTGGGCGAAATGTTGTCGAATTTGTCGGAAGCAAACATTTCTTCGCAATTAAAATATATATTCCGCCGAACGGAACAGGTCGGGGCTAAATTCAAAATTTGCGTTCTACCGAGCCAAACAGTTCAGACCAATTCAAGATCGATATTCTGCCGAACCGAGGAATTCGTCCAATTTCACACAGTATTCACTTGTTCTGTCGAATCGAAAGGTTTGGCAAACAAACCAACAGCGAACTTGGGCAGAGTGTTCGATACAGCTCAAATGAATGTTATCTGTAGCTTCATTGCGAGATATTCAGTTAAAGGTACTAATACTGAATTTATGCATATTTACTAATTAGTGTGATGATGATTATTAACGAAAATTAATTAGAAAAGAGAATTGTTTAATTTTTAACTGTGCTTTCATCTGTGCAATATCAAGAGTTTAAGAGCTGATCCCAGCTGAAATTAAACTTAAAGTAGCATACAGTAGTAGCAACATACAGGATATTGGTTGTTTAAAGGTTATAAGGAATTCTAGCATTTGTCTTAAAGATCGTCTCGTTACCTCTGATTTTGAGAATGAGTTCCCACAGCTGCACCGCTTCCCTGAAAGACTGCAAACTGTCCACTGAGAAAACAAGGAGGAAGCCGCGGCCAGAACGGATGCTGAGCTCCCTCATTGCAGGGAAGTGATGAGAACCCGCCGTGTCCAATATCTCGACCGTGTGGGATATCCCATCTGAAATAGAAAAGAGAATTTACGCTTGCAGCAATATCGCGATGCCAATTTAAATTTGTCGTTCATTATTTCAACACTGGGAGAAAAAAGGAAGAATAACAATATTATATTAAGTGTTGTCTCTTAACTTCGTTGGCAACACGAATTTGGAAATTGCATAATGCATTCGGCTATAAAAATTGTTACAAAGAAATTAATAACAGATGAATACATTTCAATTTCGCATCGAGAATAGTATCATTAAAATCATCAATACATTGATGAGATCGCTGATGTCTTTCATCATATGGAAACTCTATTTAAGGAATACTCATTAATGAAGAGTATGCTAAACAACATAGTGCATTGCGGTGGACGACGCATCACGTTGATTACATGGAATTCGTAATAAAGGAATTTGTTATGTAGAAGTTCTGCTCTAAGTACTTTAATTATTGATTTAATTATCTCCGCACTCTTTTTAGATTTGAGAAAATTTATTTTTAATGGAATGAAGTGAATTAATTTTAATGACTTTCAGTTCATCATGGAATCGGAATTAATGTTTCACATCATTGACTTCCAACGACTTCTTTTCATTATGCACGATGTCATTATTTATACATTAACATTGATGGTTAGGTTATCGGCGCTTCTGTGTCCAAATGGTGGCTAAATGGTCAGGTCATAAGGCCCTCAGGAGGTTTCATAGCTGGACAGGTTAAAGGGACACACTGAACGATGGTTAAGAGACAGCTGTAAGCTTTCCGTCAAAGCTATCAAGGGTACTCTGTAAATTTCACAAGTTACGGCTCTTCTGCACATGGACCACGTCTTAACGTCGCATACAATGGATGGCAGTTTTTCCATGCGCAACGGTATTCCTCTTTTCATCGAGAGTAGAGAGAAGAGGTAGAGGAAAAATCCTCAACTACAATCGGGAGGGACAGTCCTTTGCCCATATATCGTGGGACTGGGGGCTCAAGTTTAAGTTCCGAATGTCAGCAGTCAGATTTATCTCTGTTAAACCCACACCTAACATGTAGCCAGAAAGGGGATGCATATGGGGTTGGAAAGACCGTTCTATGGGACGTTAAGCCGTGGCTCTGTGTGCAGGAGAGCCATACTTTGTGCTACTTATGGAACGCTGGTTAACGGTCGATGGACTTGACGGGAGGCTTCCATCTGTCTCCTAAAGGTTGTCCAGTGGATTTCCTTCTCCCAACTTTGTCTGATCCTTTCGGTTCCTTGTGACATGGCCATGTAGTCCACTGTGTGCAAAGAAGCGCTGCTCAGGGATAAACAACCCAGCTCTTACGTCGATGTAAATCTTCAAAAGCCGAAATAGCTTATACCGATTGCAAACAGACTGCAACTAAGCTTACAATCGAGATAAATACAAGCACGCTAATCTAGAAGGAGGCTGGAGAGAAATATACACACTCTAATGTTAATCAAGCAATATTGAAGCAATAATTAAAATGAGAAATATTGAAGTTCCTATAATTTTCGTAGGGGCGGGGGTGGCTCAGTCGGTAGCGTGCCAGGCTTGTAATCTGTAGTTCCCAGGCTCGAGTCCCAGATGGGTCAGCGTTGAGATTTATCTCTGCAAAACTCCCCGCCCTGCCCACGGTCAGTAGGGGACACCGATGGGCTTGGAAAGGCCGCCCGTCCGTCGTATGGGACGTTAAGCCGTGGCCCCGTATGCGGGAGAGTCCTGTGCACGTTAAAGAACACGCTGGATGACTTTGACGGGAGGCTACCATCTGTCTCCCAACAGCTGTTCCATTGGGTCCCCTCCCTCAACCTTCTCTGAGCCTTCGGGGTCCATGTGACCTGGCCATTTAGCCCATGGTGTGCAAAAAAGTGCCGCTGAGAGGTTAAACAACTCAAGCCTCTAATTTTCGTCGTTCAGCCAACCTTCTGTCTCCTGATTTCGTTAAATGACCACGATGAAAACTGTATGATTGTTAGCTTGAGAGCGACATTTTTGAGATATTAGAGTTTAAAGGTCATATGAAGAGCCCATAGGCTCACATGTCATTTCGCAACAATACTCTTTGTCATATCTCTGCAGAATCATTATTTCAGTGATTAACCATATCATTCCGCATGTGCTCTTCCACATGGACACAATCCTTCACAATGACCACAGATCAAGAGTACCCATAAGGAAGAGGGGGGGGGGGGAGAGTGGCTCATCCGGTAGCGTGTCAAGGCTCTTAATCTGGTTCCCAAGTTCGAGTCCCAACTGGGCCAGGGTTGAGATTTATCTCCGCAAAATTCCCCATTCTACTCTCGGTCAGTAGAGGACAAGATGGGCTTGGAAAGGCCGCTGTCCATTGGATGGGCCATTAAGCCATGGCTCCTTGTGCGGGAAAGCCATACCCTGTGTGCACCTTAAAGAATATTCTGGATGGCCTTAATGGAAGGCTACCATCTGTCTCCCAACAGCTGTCCAATGGGACAGCTGTTGGGACCTCTCCTAACCTCTTAGCCTCTTAACCTCTTAGCCTCTCCTAGCCTCTCAGCCTTCTCCTAACCTCTTAGCCTCTCCTAACCTCTTAGCCTTCGGAGTCTGTTCTGTCCCTTTAATTTATTTTAGCATTGTACTTTTATTATATTGTATATATCTGTATTGTGTATTTTCGGAAGTGTCCGAAATGGGAATATGACTCATTTGTTGTCTTTCGTGCCTGAGCTAGATGTGCTCGGGCACAAGAAGCTGAAAACGCTTTTATTACTCTGACGTCAGTAGCCGGAGGCTCTAAGCTCTTCTGCATTTTTGTTTTCTTTTTTCTGTTAAGCGCATCAAAAGGCGAGGCCCCCTTTTTTTAAAAAAAGAAACCCTAAAGGATCAGGATTCGGTTCTATTCGGTGTGTGAACCAAGTACGGTTCTGTGAACCACGAGGCGATTCTGTGTGAACCAGGAGATTTAGGCAAGGATTAAATATCCTATCGCCGAATTTTGAGGTGGGTAAAGAGAAATCTGTATAAATTTACATCTCATCATATGAGTGCCTGCAATAGCAAACAGCCTTCGGAATAATAAAGCTAAGTGGAGGAAGTCTACCAGCACATCTGAAATCCATTTCATCATGATCTAGAGCGCAGCTAAGGCTCATGGAATCGAGCACATTCCCATATGTAAATATATATGTGTGGATGTAAATGAACTGTATTATCCGTCTACTATTCTTATGCATCAGTTTCATCTGTTTCCACAGCAGTCTGAGGTACAACTCGGTACGAGTATAAAACCCCGCGAACCTGTGGTTTCACCTAGGGTTGGGTTGTTTTACCTCTGAGCGGCACTTTTTTGCACACCATGGGCTAAATGGCCAGGTCACAAGGACCCCGAAGGCTCAGAGAAGGTTGGGGGAGGGGACCCACTGGAACAGCTGTTGGGAGACAGATGGTAGCCTCCCGTCAAGGCCATCCAGCGTGTTCTTTAACGTGCACAGCGTATGGCTCTCCCGCACACGGGGCCACGGATTAACGTCCCATCCGACGGACGGCCATCGGTGTCCCCTACTTCCAAGCCCATCGGTGTCCCCTACTGACCGTGGCCAGGGCGGGGAATAATGCGGAGATAAATCTCAACGCTGACCCAGCTGGGACTCGAACCTGATAACTGCAGATTACGAGCCTGGCGCGCTACCGACTGATCCACCCCGCCCCATTTTTCACCTAGGGTAATAGTGAACATTGATTAAATGGACTAACTGATCGTCCTCTACGAAGTGCATCGAAAGAATCTCCATATATCTCCTTCCCCACTGCAGCGCACGCAGGGTCCCCGTGACCTAGCCATTTAGCCCATTGTGTACAAAAAAGTGCCGCTCAGAGGTAAAGCAACCCAACCCATAAAGAGGTATTAGAATTAGGGAACAGATGTTAATAAGGCGTAGTATCCTTCCAGATAGCAATAAACTCAAGCAATGCATTCTAATACGTTGATGAGGTTTTGTGGTAAAGTTCAACCCTCCGGAAGAGCAGATATAAGATCGTGCATAGGGTGGCCATATAGTAAAGGCAGAGAAAATGCTCCTTTTTTTATATTTTTGCAGAGAAATGCTCCTTTTTTTATATTTTTGCACAAAAAATAAATTTTTTTTTCGTCTTGTTGCTGAAAATGCAAAATCTTGCGAGAAAAATTCCGTTTAAAAAAACTAATATTACATTAAGTCGATTATTATCAAAGATTATTATTTTCCTAAAAATAGTGTCTTTTACAGCTTATAATTCAGGTAGTCTTCTTTTGGAAGATTCATATTTAACAACGTTTTGGAAACGAACTTTTCAAAATCGCCATGGACTTTATAGTTGCTTTTTGGAAAGTAAATAATTTTAGGTTTTCAAGAGAGAAAAAGGTATATAAAGGAGATATTTTCTTTTCGTAAACAAGATAAAAATTCCATCACTGTTCTTCCAACAACCGAAAGAAGGGTAAAAGAGAGAAATTAAGATACTTCGCAAGTGTCGTAAATCATTCTGTCACTGATTTCAAAATAACCTTGCTTCTGCTGAAACCTTTCAGGAGAAGAAATCTCTGTTGTATCCAGAGATATAATTAGAAGCTGATGAAAGAAGCTATCACTTTGAGAGCAAACTTGAGAGATGATTTTGAAGAATGGACTTGAAGGAAATAAAGTTAGCGTTTCGTTTTTTGCATTAAACTCTTTAGAGGGGTAAACGGAGAAAGATGTATGGTTCTTTTCATAGAAATAATAATCAAAAAGATTTCACTTTCGAGCACTGGCTTTTTATCATCTTCTAGAGATTAAGGAACTTGATTCCTGCCTTTGTTTGGCGTGTTCTCATACCGCAGGAATGTTATATAAGGAAAATATTTCAGTGATCGGCATAACGATTTGAAGTTTTCAAAAGGGATAAAAACAAACACAAAAAGAGCTCTACTTATAATAAGAGTCTCTTGCAACATACAGCTTAAAAGAACAGACAAACAAACAAATCGACACAAAAACACTAAATGGATAGACAATCTGCTAACAGCGTTTTTCAGCTTTAGAAAAATAACTATAATTCCTTGACCATTAGGGGAAAAAGGTTGTTTCTCCCCTATTAACTAGCACGGAGGGGGATCAGTAATCTCTCCATCCCCTTATTCCGTCCCTCCCGCATCCATCTTTGCGAGAAATATCGATCGTGCTACCGTTGCAACAGGTGGCAGTGATGGCGTCGGTGATCTTAACTGTGGATCGGTACTCTTCGCTACATAATGTATGGCGCTGAAGAATTGTGCTGTTGCTCTGATATCGGTTGCATGGGATGCAGAACCAATCATTCCGGACGAGATCACAGGTTGAAAATTTAGGACATTGACTCTGTGAATAAATGGACAGGAAAAAAAAATGAGAAAAGACTGATAGGACAAAGCGCAACGTGAAGATCGGAAGTGTCGATGCGTTAAAAGTGTAAATCTGTGGTGGTTGTTTCGGTGTGTATAGTGAGTCGGGTGGAAGAGATATGACACGGAGCTTTGTACATGGTCTGCCACTGAATGCTGAAAAGAAGTAGAATCTAATAGATGTCGAGAATTTCACGCAACTTTTTCGATTTCAGTGCTGGGTGATATAAAGATAGTTTGAGGGATTCTGGATAGTAATTCGCCCACTTCAATAAGTGGGAGATAATCAAATGCATCAGAAACGTCATGGAACAACTTGTTATTTTGTGTAGAGTCTAAAATTCTGAATGTAGTTATAAATTCAAGCCAATTACATGTTCATGGAGTATAGTCACGCATAACATTATGATTTTCTCGTTTAATTTCGTCTTTTACTAAGAAAAGAATCATCCACGAAGTTCGAAAAGCCGCAGTCCATCGGATGGGACATCAAGTCTTGTCTCCACGTGAAAAAAATCCATACCCTATGAACATTAAAGAACACTCTTCACGGGAAGCTAAGAGTCAAATAAAAGCTTGTGGCGCATGGAGTGTCATAGGCTATAAAAACTTCCCCCCTAAAAAAGAGAATATATGAAAATGATTCTTCTGCTATATCTGGAAAACGCGAGTGCCGAATGTAAGAAGCTGTATGTCAAATGAAAACATCTGACGCGGTGAATGTCATAGGCTACAAAAAAAAATGACCCTCATGCTTTCTTTCACCCTAAAAAAAGATTTTTTTCACATTTCCCCCTAAAAAGGGGAAATGTGAAAATGATAGTCCCCTATATCTCCCGAATGTGGGGCGGGGGGTGGTTCAGTCGGTAGCGCGCCAGGCTCGTAATCTGTAGTGCCCAGGTTCGAGTCCCAGCTGGGTCAGCGTTGAGATTTATCTCCGCAAAATTCTCCACCCTGCCCACGGTCAGTAGGGGACACCGATGGGCTTGGAAAGGCCGCCGTCCGTCGGATGGGACGTTAAGCCGTGGCCCCGTGTGCGGGAGAGTCATACCCTGTGCACGTTAAAGAACACGCTGGATGGCCTTGACGGGAGGCTACCATCTGCCTCCCAACAGCTGTTCCAGTGGGTGCCCTCTCCCAACCTTCTCTGAGCCTTCGGGGTCCATGTGACCTGGCCATTTATCCCATGGTGTGCAAAAAAAGTGCCGCTCAGAGGTAAAACAACCCAACCCAACTCCTGAATGCGATTGCGGAATGTAACAAGCTATGTTTCAAATGAATGTTCGTGACGCAGGGAGTGCCATAAGCTATAAAAGAAGCTTAAACCTTCATGCTTCCTTCCTCCCTAAAAATATGATATTTGAAAGTCGTTCTACTATATCTTCCGAATGCGAGGACCTACAGTTACGAGTTAGAATGAGAATGACGAATAAACGAAATGAGCGCTCGTAAACTATTTAGACTTTTTCCTCCACTTTTCTCTTCCCCCTGATAAAAGGGAGGGCTGCGGATTTTCGCGGGGTTAGACTTTAATGAGGCATATCTCAAATTAAAGCTTCCGAGTCCCGAATGTCATGGTCTACCTGAAACACGACTCCAAAAGGAAAGGAAAATGTGGTCGATGTTTATGAGTCATATATTAAATGAAAATTTTTGACGGTAGGTGATTTTAGTGACAAAAATATATAAATAAATTAAAAAATAAAATAATTTCCTGTATGGGCCCTAAAAAAAGTAGGAAATGAACCTAAAGCTACCTACGATATACCATATCGCTACGAACTCAGTGACTGATTCACCATCGATATGTTTTAGGTTTATTTTCTGCTTTTTAGGGCTCATATATGTAGGAAGATAAGTATTTTTTTAAATTTTGAATTTATTTTTTAAGCAATAATAAGTGAAACATAATTTATTTTATTATTTAAATGTTGAATACTCTTAAATTTCGTATTTAGTGGTTTCATCTTTTGCAGGGGGCGGGGGTGGCTCAGTCGGTAGCATGGCAGGCTCGTAATCTGTAGTTGCCAGGTTCGAGTCCCAGCTGGGTCAGCGTTGAGATTTATCTCCGCAAAATTCCCCGCCCTGCCCACGGTCAGTAGGGGACGCCGATGGGCTTAGTAAAGGCAGCCGTCTGTCGGATGGGACGTTAAGCCGTGGCCCCGTGTGCGGGAGAGCCATACCCTGTGCACGTTAAAGAACACGCTGGACGCCTTGACGGGAGGCTACTATCTGTCTCCCAACAGCTGTTCCAGTGGGTCCCCTCCTTCAACCTTCTCTGAGCCTTCGGGGTCCATGTAACCTAGCCATTTAGCCCATGGTGTGCAAAAAAGTGCTGCTCAGAGGCAAAACAACTCCAACCCAACCCATCTTCTGCAGAATGCAACCATTGTCTCAGTACTAGTGTGGTATCGTTGCAGTAAAACCAAGTTAGTAACAGTTCTGTAATGTGATTATGAAAGAATGTATTTCTTGCTGGCAACACAAAATGATTTTGAAGAACTCATGCCCTCGGGCAGCGTGCATGTCTATGGATCTTGTCCTACATGTATTGGGTTGTTGCATATCAAGTGGCTGATTTCGCAGATGCATGAAGTTTTTGAGGACTGAAAATGTTACCAGTGATATGTTATATTAATTTGCTTATATAATTGCTTGTAATATGTTATATTAAATCATGAAGCCTGCTTACGATAACACAGTAGCCATTTTGCCAGTAGATTTTGTGGTAAGTAGATATAAGAGCTTAAAGGGAACAATGGATCAGAATCGAATTCGTGTTCTTATACGAGTTTAAATTGGAACACAACGCAGCAGAGGCAACTCGCAACATCAATGTAGCATTTTAGGGAAGGCACAGCTAGTGAACGGACAACACGATGATGGTTTGAAAAATTTCAATCGAAAAATTTTAATCGTTGAAATATTTCAAAATAAGTCACCTGGTTGACTCGAAGAAGCGATTGATAACGATCGAGTGAAGACTTTAATTGAATCCGACGCAGACCAAACTGTACAAAACATCGCAGGCAAATTAGGCGTGCATTATTCACCAATTTCCTGGCACCTGAAAGCCATTGGGGGAAGTGAAGAATTTGGATAAACGGGTTCCGCGTGAATTAACGGATCGATTGGATTAACACATCGACTTGGAAGTATGCAATTCTCACACGAAACCAAAGGGATCCGTTTTTGCATAGAATGACCTCCGTAGCCGATGGCTGCTTGAGGATGATGATGATGATGATGATGTAATGTGTGATAAAAAATTGATCCTATACGACAATCGTCAACGTTCTGCTCAATAGCTGGACGTCGTGGAAGCACCTAAACACATGGTCAAGCTTAATCTTCAAAGAAGGTTATGGTGACCGGCTGCAGCCGGTGTTATCCACTATTCATTCCTAAAATCTGATGAAACAATAAATGCAGAGAAATATTGTACAGAACTTCAAAAAAAAATATGCATGACAAATTATGCAAGAAGCAGCCTGCATTGGTCAATAGACATGGCGTCCTATTGCTCCATGATAACGTTCGACCTCACAAATAATGGTCTGGAAACTCCATCAAGTTAAAGTATGAGACTCTTGCTCACCCAGCGTATTACCCAGACCTATCTCCAACTGACTACCACTTCTTCCAGCATCTCGGCCACTTCTCAGAGGAGAAAACATTCAGCAATGAGACAACAGTTAAAAAGTCTTCGAAGAATTCATCGCTTCCAGGAACTCAGTTTTTTTTTTATCAAAGGCATAAAAGCACTTGTTTGGTAGTGGCAGAAGTGTATTGAATCTGTTGGTGCGTATTTTGATTAAGTAATTTTTAATAAAATTATAGCTATTGAATATTTCACTAATAATTCCGGCATTTCATTTGCAACAACCTAATAGTATTGCTCCTAGAATCTCATGGATCCTTCAGAAAGTGAGTCTCCATACTACAGAGAACCGACTGGATATTTGAGATCCTTGTCCTAGATGTAGTATTGCTCCCCTAATTTCCTAGATAATTTAGTATAGAATGGGTCTCCATATTACAGGCTGTGGGCCAGATTTGGCCCTTAAAGATTGGTAATTCAGTCCCAGGAAGCAAATGATGAAGTAGAAAATTGAAATTAACGTTCTATGAAGTTTATTGTTGGATTTGTCGCGTGAAAAGTAGGCGCACAGTTATGATTATAATCTGAAATTCACGTGCTCTTGTTTTATTTAATAAGGTAATATTTCCTACTCATTATTTCAAAATATTTTTTATATTACTACGGATAGACTAGGGATATTCAATTCTTGGTCTATCCGTCGATGGCCAACTACCGATCGATCACGACATATTTTTTGGTCGATTTTCCGTTCGATGCAGAATTTTTTCACATTAGATTTATAATGAAATTAAAGGCTTTTTCCTGTTATAATGTTTAACCCTATTCAATAATTTTTTTTAAAACTTGCATTTTATTTTGTGGCCTGGGTATAATTGTATCCTGCCACAACCTGTGCTTTGTCGAACTCTATGATAAAACTTTTTACCTGATAAAAAAGGTATTAGTAGTAGTTCGTGGCACTAAAAAAGATCAATACCAATCTCTGCTTTAAGCAATTGCTAATGTTGTTACACTGAAGTGCAATTGAATTAGGGGATAGGAGATGTTATCCAAATCAGTACCGTAAGTCCCGCATTTGCGCGCATGCGTGGCTGAAACTCTGGTCATATATAGCCGTCAGCTTTGGCTTCCCAAAGCATTCGTCGTGAGAAGCGTAATGGGAAAGGCGGGGGATTTAGAGGTATTTGACAGAGGGAAGATCGTAGGTGCCCGGCGATGGGACACTCGATCTCCGAAATTGTCAACGAACTTGGATTTTCTCGTAGGACAGTTTCAAGAGTGTTCCGGGAATATGAAATTTCCGGAAAAAAAACAAGTATCCGGACAAACTGCAAAGGACAACCAGCCTTGAATGATCGTGGGCTTCTCTGTTTGACTCGCATCGTACGGACCGATAGGAGTCAGAAATTATCTGAAATCACCTCCCATCTGAATGTGGGTTCCAGCTGGGAAGTCAGTGCACGCACCATGCAACGCTCACTTCATCGTTTCGGCTTCTGGAGCCGCCGACCTACGAGAGTTCCACTTCTAACAGCATGACACTGGGCTCAATGCCTTGCCTGGGCTAAAGAACATCGAAACTGGACCATCGAAAATTAACAACGGATAGCCTGGAGTGAAGAATCCCGATTTAAACTTCATCACACTGATGGGAGACTAAGGGTATGGCGCCAACCCCATGAAGCCATGGATTCTGCATGTCAGGTCAGAACAGTACAAGCTGGTGGCAGCTCAGTGATGGCCTGGGGTGTCTTCGGTTGGACGTATGCGGGACCTTTGGTACGTGTACCGACGACTTGTACTCATGGGTCGAGTACTCACTCGTTCTCGACTCGATGTACTCATGGCTGACCATTTACACCCATTTATGGCCATCATGCATCCCAATGGAGATGGCGTCTACCAGCAAGACAACTATTCATCTCACAGGTCCAGGTTGGCTACCGCATGGTTGCAGGAGCATTCTGCTGATTTTGAAATAATGAATTGACCACCAAGAAGCCTAGATTTAAATCCCATCGAAAATCTTTGGGATACCGTCGAGCAGAGTGTTCGGCCTGTGTCCCATCAGCGACGACCTCGAGAGAATTGTGGACAGCTCTGGAGGATGCATGGGTCGCCATACCTGTGGAACATTTACGAAAGCTTGTGGAGTCCTTGCCTCGTCGTGTGGCTGCCGTTATCAGGGCCAGAGGGGGTCCAACTCGTTACTAGGTTGCTATCCCCAATTCAATGACACTTCAGTGTAGTCGATAAAAAACGTTTTTTGATCTCTGGCTCTAGAGTTCCTCCTCCTCCATACTCGACTGATTTCGTTAGTATATTTATTTTGAAAATTAACAGTGAATCTCAGTATTTAAAAAAATGAGAAAATTTCGTCAGTTGTGTAAAAATGGCTAAAATAACAATTTCAAGTAAAATTTCAACTGTAATGTTTTCTGCTTGGTGACATTTTAATAAAGCAAACATCGATAAGGTACGGGAAAGAAGAGAGATTAAAATACCCCAGTCTCCAAAGACCTATCGAGGATATGAATTGCGCAGTCTCGTAGTCTTCTCAGTTTTCCCTGGAGCTACGTCATTGGTAGATTTCAACTCTTTATTGAAAAACAGATGCAAGATATCAAAAATTAAAGAACAATCGACCACAGGTTTCGCCTGGAACTCGTGCCATTCTGCTAATAACTTCAACAGGGTGATCACCAAAACCTGATAAAACCTGATATATATCTGATAAAGTCGTACATACTGTACTGAGCATCGTTCACCATCAGTTATTAAATCCTAAGAATAGATCTAGCCTTTCCATTTAAAACGAGACAAATGGAATTTTAACGATACTAATTTGTGGGTGGGCGCAATCAACGAGCACCTTTGCTTAAGGATGATCCAAGCAGATGCTTTAAGGAGTGAAATCTTCCTAGTATATTCAGCAGCAAAAGCATCGACTTTTAGACGTACCTAAAATAGATCCAAGTACCTAGCAAGATTTATTGAAGCAGATCCAATTTAGAGAACTGAATTTCTTCTGGTGATGGTTC
The DNA here is from genome assembly GCA_038380435.1 of Ryuthela nishihirai. Taxonomy (NCBI): domain Eukaryota; kingdom Metazoa; phylum Arthropoda; class Arachnida; order Araneae; family Heptathelidae; genus Ryuthela; species Ryuthela nishihirai. The sequence goes on along the minus strand of JAWZYU010000011.1, from coordinate 36,281,398 downwards.
AGTGCAGAAGTCAAGACTTTTTATTAGCGCCACCCAACGCCGTAAGCTGCGCAAATACAAAAGAGGAAAAAGGAGAGTAATGATTGCGAAAGCGAATACGACAGACGTCATTAAGAGATTTGGATTAACTGAAACAAAAGAATGATTAAAAAAAGGAACTCTGGAAATAACATGCGTTTCGCTTGAACGAACATTTTAAAAAGAACTGAGTTTAAGAAAAGGAAAGGATAGTACAGAATATTGATGTTGGAGAAGATACAGCAAAATGAAATGCAACTAATTCAGTGCATTTGATTTCTGAGACAAATAGAATAAGGTTGCTTTACTTTTGAGTGGCACACTTTTACGTCACACAGTGAGCTAAATGGCCAGGTCACTATGACCCAAAGGACTCAAAGAAGGTTGGGGCGAAAAAGGGCCCACTAGATGGTTGTTAAGATGGAAGTCTTCCGTCCAGGTCATCCAGCATGTTCTTTAAAACTAAATGGCTTCACGTTTTCTTAATCTCTTATTTTAACATGATTGAAAAAACTCTTCTCAATATAAATTAAACAATTTCGTTTATCTCACAAAAAAGTCTCATTATCTTCACTATCCCTTAGTCCGAATAATTTCCAGTTAATTTATTTAAACTTTTCCTTTTTTTAATGTTATTTGTCAAATATTTATATACTTTTGATCGGAAGCATATGTAGTGGTTTTGAGATACAATCATTTTCGGTAAGAATTCAACAAGATCTATGCAATTGATGCCATATATTGTACTATAACTAGCTATTTTTTGTAATTTCCTCAGACTCATTTTTAAATAAACGAATTAAAGTTGAATACATATAGAATTTTTTAATACGTAAAACATCCAGTTTCTTAATATGCATTTTGTAACTCGATTTTAATATGTTATTATTTTTAAATGTTACTGTAACGTGTGTTTCCCTAATAAGTAATTCAATATTTTAATTATGATTAACCCAACAACTATATTACCTTCAAGGTCAAAATTCTTCAAATTCTCAAATATAATCTGTCACATTTGACACATATTTATATATATATTATTTGGACGTAAAGGACAGAGAAGAATCCTTGAAGCTACTCAGAGCTATATGAAAATTATATGGCAGAAGAATCACAGAAGTTACTCCTAGCTTTTACAGGACTTCTTATAGGAGGACATGCCTTATTAAGACCAAAGTCACTGCTGACCACTGCCTCAGTTAGAGGTAACACATCGCACAAAGTTTGTTTCGCTGAAACAGTAGGCTACTTCCTTACCAATTATGTCATTAAAGAATACTGTTTGCTCGCGAAAAATTATATGCATATATTTTTGTAAATGCAAAGTCAAATATCATTAAAGATGCTTAGGATTGTACATGTGTTAAAGAACAATTCCCATTACTTTGTTCATTACAATAACCTGGATGAGCTGATGTTGTTGTGTTATTTACTTTGTAATATTTTAGATTTATTCAAAATAAATAAGTAAATAAATAAATAAAGCAAATAATTTTTTTATCATATTAGATGTTTGTACTTTATAATTTAATTTATAATATATGAAAATTCCTAAGTGTTTAAAACCATCAACTTTCTCAATAGTCAAATACTACAATTTTCTCAATAGTCAAAGACGAACAATTTTTTTTAATTACAGTTTTAATTATTATGAAAATGTTGCTATGTGAAAACTAATTTAAAAGAATAATAATTAAATGAAACGATTTTCAATATTTCAAGTGAAATAATTTATCACTTTAAAAGTGAGCATTGTGCTTATGACGAAAACCAAAGGCTTAGATTAAATAACCCAAAAAGCAGACTCGTGCACGTAACGGTGCCTAGAGGGAAAAACAAAAACGTTGGTTCGTGTAGCTTATTCCTCTAGAGGATAAGGTATGTAAACTTTCACAGCCACTTCATTTTATTTCACTCTGAAAAGAAGACTTCTATACTTGGTTTCTTTTGATCCCCAAATTTCAAAATCTAAAAATCAGGAGACAAAAGAAACAAGAAATTAAAGAACAATAAACTGATCTTACTCGGTTTTACAATTCTTATTATTTTAATTAAATCTTGATCACGACACATTTCAATTAACTGTGAATAATTGATTTCTTAAAAAGAATGAATGGCATTCTGATAAAATTAATTTTAAGCAGGCTTGAAAATATTTTTCCACCGAGAGAAAGTAATTTTGTTACCGCTCATCACTAATCACTCTCATCTTCGGCACTTTTTTTGCGATATCTGATTCCTGATAACTTTTTCTGATCAGGAACGGATTGAAGGTTCTGGTTGGCCCCAGGGAGTTTTTCAATAAAACAGCCCATATCATAAAATGCTTTTTTAAATTATTTTTTACATATATTTTAAAAACCTTCGATATGTTTTATTTCTATTTGCTAAGATATCGATTATTTGCTCATAAAGAATATTCTTACAGAAAAAAGTTACAGAAATCAGTCAATAACAAACTGTCTTATTAATCCGTGCAAAAATATAATAATTTGAAATATTATATCACTCCTCTAATATCAGTTAAATAGGCTACAGATTCATTTGGTTACAATAATATTTTTAAAATTATATTTTTTACGAAACAGAAAAAAAATCGCTGTACAGACGTTGTCAGTGAATATGATAGATCTTTGATCTGTCATTCCTTCTCTTCTGATACAAACTTAAGAAAGAATTTCGCATTCCACATATGGAGTCATTTTTGACTCGAATATTCTTTAACGATTTTTATTATTTTAAAATGAAATCTAACTGAAAAAAAAAATTATTCGACATAAACTTCGAGTGTAAGCGAATACAAATTCCCAATTTATAGAACAACAATGATTCTGAAACATTAGGTATATAAAATCCTTTTGGTCAGAAAATACTCATCGAATAGACGAGGTATGTTAATAACCAATAACGTTTCTTTTGATTGTAGAAATATTTGCATTAAGTTCAACAGTTGGCTCGTATGAATAGCCCCCCCCCCCCATACGTGGGGAGGCCTTACAGCAGAGCCAGTTTCATCTTCAATTATGATGATGATAAGTTCAACAGCATGTGATATTGCTACAAAATGATTTAATTGTAATGACACTAGCTTTGAGCTGAAGAAGCATATGGGAAAACAAATATTTAACAATATATTTAGTAATATTTTTATTCATTTTCCCCTGAAATAAAAAATGCAAATGAAAGGGAGGAGAGAGAGTTAAGTCTTTGAACCGAAACGATTTTACGGTATTTTTTTTAGAAATTATTCGTCAAATAAATCAATATGTTTTTTTACCCATCATTCTCTTGGTATTTTGAATTTTTTTTGAAAAATATATCTATCAGATATCAGTTATTGTTTCATTAATTATTTTCAGCTCCATTCTAATTTATATGTATTATTATTTTCGTCTCCGTTTTCTAAAATTCTCCAAGAGGAGGTTTTTGCTTTATTTATAACATGCTTCAAATTACATTGACGAATTCGTTAACTCCTTTGACATTTGCATTTTTGATCCATGGTTGCCAACGTTTTTTTCGCTAAATTTCATAATCATTCCAGAACTTAAAAACGAGAAAAATCAAAACTTGAAAAGAAATGGGAAAAACGTTTTCTTTCTTCAAATTACGTTTCGCTGTGGATGTTATTTTGAGATAATCCATTTTTTTTGCCTCATTGTGCGAAGTGGGAGGTTTTTTTCGTGCTTTTCCAATATGCGGATTTGCAAAGGAATCTTTCACTTGTGTCGAACACACAGAAACCATCTTCACCAGTTGCAGAATGCGGACGAACAGATAGACACAGGAAATTGGAATCCCAACTTTGTTACTTTGGCGGGAAGCTCGGGGTGAATTTCTCGGTGTTGGTCTTTGTTGTCTCCGGAAGTGCGTAGGTGATGACGAAGTGGGTTAGGTGGGGAAAAAAGGCGGGGGGGAGGAGGATACGACGTATCCTGTGCCTTGCTTTAGAAGCATGCAAACGTATAGTTTCAAATACAATTTAATGGATTCACAAAATGCTGGAATGAAGCTGCGTTTTATTGCTCATTCCGTAAAGAAAATCTAAGCTTCGCTTAGATTTTCTTAATGTAAAGCCTCATTACTGTAGAAAGTAAATTAAATGTAAGTCTCATTAGTGTAGAAAGTATTCTACACCAATGAGGGTAAATGAAGTTTCTAAATCTGACACTCCAGGAAAAGAATATTGCAATTTATTTTATAGAAACTTTGAAAGATTCTTTTGATTTATTGGCAATGTTAAATTTTATGAAGATTTTATTTTTCTCAGAAACTGAAATCAGGAGGTGGAAGAAGCATGGGTGTGTCGGGGGTGGAAAGGGATTGCCCTTCTGGAAAAACTGATCTGAAAACAAATTTATGTTGAATAATATCAGGTGATTTAAGAATTAATATCGTTTTTTCCTTAACGAAATGCAATCTTGATTTTTCTTTTACGTTTTCTTTTGTTTTCAAGTATATCATTTACTTTTATTTGTTAATTTGAAAATATATTTTCTCAAGTATTTTTAATAATAAGTTTCCCATGTTTTACCTTGTTTTTAGGCATAAAAGGGGGAAGGAGAAGCAAGCGACGCAATCGAGCCGGAAAAAGGTAAAAAGGAGCCCCAAGAGACTTTTTTTCTTTAAAGGTTTAAAAAAATTATTGTAAAAGGGGTAAAAAAATGCACAAGTTTAATAATTTTTTGCCTCCATTACTCTTACTAGCATTCTCAAGGGGAAGGTCCTTTGCCTCCCACCTCCTATTGATCCTAGGGGCTGGGATGACTCAGTCGGTGGGCTCGTAATCTTCAGTTCCCAGGTTCGAGTCCCAGCTGGGTAAACATTGAGATTTATTTCCGTGGAACTCTCCGCCCTCCCAACGGTCAGTAGGGGACACCGATGGGCTTGATAAGCCCGCCGTTCGTCGGATGGGACTCTAAGAGGTGGCCCCAAGTAAGCCGTACCTTGTGCACATTAAAGAATACGCTGGATGGCCTTGACCGGGAGGCTATCATATGTCTCCCAACAGCTGCCCAGTATGTCCCTCCCCCAACCTTCTCGGGGTCATTGTGTCCTGGCCATTTAGCCCATTGTATGCAAAAAAAGGTGCCACTCAGAGATAAAGAAACCAACTCCCCTTGATCCGGTCCTCTGTGTTCACTAATGAGCAGCAAGACTTAAATATTTCTATCTTAAAGCATCCATCCCATTCCTGGAACAATTTTTGTAATAAATTTTAATATAAATTAAAACAACCTAAGGATTCGAAAAATGCGAATTGTAACATTTCATTAGTACCAATCCAACTAATTCCACCACGAAAATTTCATATTTCTAGCATAAAGACATCTCTTGCAATATTCGTTTAAAATTTTGAAATTTTCAAAGATTTCTATCGTTAGAGGGCGCAATTATAGCTTTTCGGAGATTCGATACTTAGCCAACCCATAAAGAATTTTTAATTTATCTCTATAAATAAAAAAAAAAGTTGGATGTCTGCAAATAGACAAAGGTGTTATCGTTCACATGGTCTGACGGATGATCTAGTTCCAATATTCTGCTGAAGCAATGCCATTCCCACAGCAGCATTCTGCATCATCTGAATGGAGTTCCTGGACAGATCGGAGTTTGTAGAAATGGAGCCGATGTTTCTTCAAAATAGGAATCACTGAAGCTTGGCTGATGCTCCATTCCTGTGCGAGTCAGCGAGTTGATTTCTTTACATTTATAGCTCTAGATACAACGCATGTGATGATAGAAGGCTCTCTTGTCGTAGCAGGGCGACCAGATTTTGACTGACTGTTTACGCTTCCTGTTCACGTTCTCTTCGAAGTTTCTCTTCGCTTTCTGTCTTACGATTTTTCCCGCTGCTGCCACTGGGATCCTTTTTTACGATTTTAAACATCACGTTTGCAGTTTCACTTGTGGCCGTTAGATGACGACAATGCTCAGCATACCAACAAACAATTTTTACTCAAATATCTTTTGGAAGTATCGACAAAATGCTCTTCGTCAATCGTACGTCTACCTCCTCTGCATGTGCAGTTATAGATTACGTTCAATAAACAGCTGCGCGGGGACAATTGCAGTTTGGCCGTTCATTTGCATAAAGTAGTATTAGTGTCTTGGCTTCACTGTTTTGCATATCAAATTATGACTATGGGTTGTTTTACCTCTGAGCGGCACTTTTTTGCACACCATGGGCTAAATGGCCAGATCACAAGGACCCCGAAGGCTCAGAGAAGGTTGGGAGAGGGGACCCACTGGAACAGCTGTTGGGAGACAGATGGTAGCCTCCCGTCAAGGCTATCCAGCGTGTTCTTTAACGTGCACAGGCTATGGCTCTCCCGCACACGGGGCCACGGCTTAACGTCCCATCCGACGGACGGCGGCCTTTCCAAGCCCATCGGTGTCCCCTACTGACCGTGGGCAGGGCGGGGAATTTTGCGAAGATAAATCTCAACGCTGACCCAGCTGGGACTCGAACCTGGGAACAACAGATTACGAGCCTGGCGCGCTACCGACTGAGCCACCCCCGCCCCCAATTATGACTATGTATTCTACGTATTAATATATTGTTTTAAATTAAACGGAGGGAAACTGAGCGTGAATTCAAAAAGAGTATTTAACAATTATAATTCTAAAATAATATAATTTATTACAAAAGTATGAATGGAAACATTTATATATACTCGACTCAACTAACATAAATCTATATCAGTCTAAAAATAAACCTTCAGAAGAACAAAGTACCTTTTTACTATTACTACAAAGAGATGTTTCCTCTATAATCCTTACTATCTCTATTCAAAACATAAAATAAAGCTTTTTACAACAGTTGATAAGAGGCGGAATCATATTTGTGAACAAATCTGCAACCTATCGAGAATAGCCTTACCTATTCTTGTAAACAAGCGGAAGATAGCTATGCATCAAATGTTGAATTCTTCCTAGAGAGAAGTTGAGATCAGCTCTGCTTGTTCGACTGACATAAAACCTCCTCAGCCATATGTTTAAGTATCCTAAGCATCCTTCTTTGTCAGTCCGCTAACAGGAACTTATTTAATCTCTCTCGAACACACAAAATAAAATCATTTTTTTGATATTTTAGTGCACAGACAAAGAGTTGGGTTGTTTTACCTCTGAGCGGCACTTTTTTGCACACCATGGGCTAAATGGCCAGGTCACATGGACCCCGAAGGCTCAAAGAAGGTTGGGGAGGGGACCCACTGGGACAGCTGTTGGGAGACAGATGGTAGTCTCCCGTCAAGGTCGTCCAGCGTGTTCTTTAACGTGCACAGGGTATGGCTCTCCCGCACACGGGACCACGGCTTAACGTCCCATCCGACGGACGGCAGCCTTTCCAAGCCCGTCGGTGTCCCCTACTGACCGTGGGCAGGGTGGGGAATTTTGCGGAGATAAATCTCAACGCTGACCCAGCTGGGACTCGAACCTGGGAACTACAGATTACGACAACTGGGAACTACAGATGGCGCGCTACCGAGGAACTGTTTTCGTCGTTGTTTCGATCAATGATAAAACGTGGGAGCATCACTGGGATACAGAACTCTTTATTATTCAATAACTAATGACCATACAAATCATAAAATGAGTCAGGACATAGATCAAGCACAAGGAGATCATGGCCACAAGAAATTCGTATTGTGGACTGCTTAGACTTCATCTGTCTTCTCTGTGATACGAATTGGAAGTCAGGGTTGACAAATTCTGAGTATTAAGCTATGTAATAGCTTACTGACGTCATATGTCCTGCTAGTTGCTGCATATTATGTAAAGTAATAAAAAGTTTAATTTAGTGAAGGCCTTTGTGAAAATGCAGCGCCTTAAAAACTCTCAAAGTATACAGAGAGACAGGATTATTTTTTATCTTGCATCACGTATTAAAACGTCTTTTCCCTTCAGTCTTTTTTTTATTTTCATTTGTTTATAACAAAGTATAAGAGTTCAAAAAGTAAAGTTGCCCATCAGGAATTTAGTGACGCACAGTTGTTGCGAAGTGCTGCATTATTAGAAAGGAAATTAATTTTTTTCATGCTATGTGTCTTTTTATTTTGCTGTTATCAACATAATCTTCCCTCTGAATTTTTTTCTTTTTCTTATGCTTTGTAATAATGTTACAACGTATTAGAGAATTCTCATCCAGACTATTTGTAAAATTTACATATAAGCAAAATTCCTTATTTTCGTTTATGCCAAGTACACTTTATTCCCAAAGGACCAAAAGTTTCTAACATCGAACAATAATATGCAAAAATACGAATAACTCCAGTAAAGCGAAAAGGGACTGCTTTCTTGAATAATTGAAAATGAAGAGTGCTCTCCGTACAAATAAGAGAATTCACGCTTAAACAGGGTTTTGCGAAAAACTCGCAATAGAATTAAAATGCAGCATATTTTACGCTACAAATCTCCCGTTGAAATTTAGCAGTCCTTGAAGTTAAAAAAAACTGATTTTAAATTCGAATTCGAGTTCCACTAGACTCGTTTTGTTTTTAATGAAACAAGGGGTGGGTGATACGGGAGGAACCCATGTGCCAATTTTTCGACCTGCGGTCAAGTACTTGAGAAATTATGAAATGAAGGGGAGAGTCAAAATATGTTTGAATAAAGAGCGGTTAAACTCTCTAACAGTGAAAGAAGCACTCGTGCCCTGTTCGAAAACTGTTAAATCACATGCATTTTCATTGTAGGCGTAAAGCAGACGGCTGAAAAAGGGCTGTACACATTTTACCCCCAAACAACTCTTGCTATTATTTGCATAACTAGACAATTGTAACGGTTCATTTGAGCTCCCCCCCCCCCCTCTCCCCGCGGTTGGGGTTGGGGTGGCTCAGTCGGTGAGGCTTGTAATCTGCATTCCTAGATTCGAGTCCCCGCCTGGGACAGCGTTGAGATTTATCTCCGCAAAAGTCTCCACTTTTCTCTTGGTCAATGGAGGACACCGATGGAAAGGCCACCATCCATTGGATGTTAAGCCGTGGCCCAATGTGCAGCAGAGCCCCATACCCTGTGCACGTGGGTTGGGTTGTTTTACCTCTGAGCGGCACTTTTTTGCACACCATGGGCTAAATGGCCAGGTCACATGGACCCCAAAGGCTCAGAGGAGGTTGGAGGAGGGGACATACTGGAACAGCTGTTGGGAGACAGATGGTAGCCTCCCGTCAAGGCCATCCAGCGTGTTCTTTAACGTGCACAGGGTATGGCTCTCCCGCACACGGGGCCACGGCTTAACGTCCCATCCGACGGACGACGACCTTTCCAAGCCCATCGGTGTCCCCTACTGACCGTGGGCGGGGCGGGAAATTTTGCGGAGATAAATCTCAACGCTGACCCAGCTGGGACTCGAACCTGGGAACTACAGATTACGAGCCTGGCGCGCTACCGACTGAGCCCCCCCCCGCCCCCCCCCCTGTGCACGTGAAAGAACAAGCTGGATAGTCTTGATGGAAGACTACCATCTGTCTCATAACAGCTGTCCAGTGGGTCCTCTTTCCCAACCTTCTTGAAAGAATGGATTACAACAGAAATAAAGGATTTAATCGAGCAAAGTGACAAAGCAAGGATAAATGTTAATAACAGCAAAACTAATGACCAATATAGAACAGCTTATACAATATTAAGAAATGAAATTACAAATGTGATTCGCAGAGCAAATAAAAACTTTTACTCAAACAAAATTATTCAATTCAAACTCCATAAATTCAACTTGGAAGATGATTAACAAAATTATTGGTCGTAGGCAGAAGTATCGGTTGATGATGCAATTATACAGAATATTAAACACTTAAATTCTACCAAAGATATTCTACCAAATATATTATTGCTAATGGCTTTAAGGATTATTTTTGAAATGTCGTGCTTAAGCTTCAGCAAAAACATCGTCAACAGTCTAATAATTATAACTCCCCTATTACATCTCGCACGCTTAGAACTTGCCCACAAACAATTTTCCTCCATGGTATAACACCTTTAGAAATACATAATATTATTATGTGTTTTGATTGTAAAAAATCTCCTGGAATTGATAATATCAGGTACTCAGATCTCCAACTTCGTAGATTTACCCTCTCAGAGCAGCTTTCTAAATTACTAAATGGAATTTATAATACCCACATAATTCCCATTGAACTTAAAACTTCAATTATTAGACCAATTTACAAGTCAGGATCAAGAAGCAGTTTGATAATTATGGACCAATTTCCATATTGCTAGCAATTGAAAAGATAATGGAAAGGCATGTTGCTAATGTGCTTATGGATTATCTAGAAAAATACCAGCTTATTTCTAAAAATCAATTTGTCTTCCAAAAAAACACAGGAACACTAAATTTATTGGAGCATTTTTCTGAAGAAATTAACGCAAGCCTAAACAAGGGCAACATTGTGGAAGCATTATTCTTTGATGTCCAAAAGTCAATCGACACATTAGACCATAAGATCTTACTTAATAAACTGCATAACATAGGAATTAGGGGACATTTATTTTACTTCATTCAAAATTATTTAAAAGATAGACTTATTGAAAAAAAAAATAGAAATCTCACTAGTGAAGTCAAACGAATTCGCTATGGAGCTCCCCAAGGCTTTATATTGGGACTATTACTTTTCCTGATCATTTGGATGAATGCTCGAAGGAATTGATTGGGTTGAGTTGTTTTACCTCTGAGCGGCACTTTTTTGCACACCATGGGCTAAAATGGCCAGGTCACATGGACCCCGAAGGCCCAGAGAAGGTTGGGGAAGGGGACCCACTGGAACAGCTGTTGGGAGACAGATGGTAGCCTCCCGTCAAGGCCATCCAGCGTGTTCTTTAACGTGCACAGGGTATGGCTCTCCCGCACACGGGGCCACGCTTAACGTCCCATCCGACGGACGGCGACCTTTCCAAGCCAATCGGTGTCCACTACTGACCGTGGGCAGGGAGGGAATTTTGCGGAGGTAAATCTCAACGCTGACCCAGCTGGGACTCGAGCCTGGCGCGCTACCGACTGAGCCACCCCCCGCCCCAAGGGAATTGATCTTTAGGTTGATATCAACAACCTAAAAATCAACTCCTCTATCTACTGTGATATTAAGCAGTGGTAAAAATTTTGAAAAAGTTAATACTGACCTACAAAAAGATTTCGATGGTATTTCAATATGGTTTCAAAGCAATTGTATATATCTAAACACAAACAAGTCTAAGGCCAAGTACTTCCATCTACCTAATATCTCAATTTCTGATACCAATCAAACTTGACATTTAAAGAATATTTTGCTTTATTCCATTCACGTAGTTGCATAACAAATGTGGACACTAGCTTTTCAGGTAATTTCAAGTTTAATGATGTTATTGAAAGTGTTTCATCAGTGAAGTATCTAGGTCTGATGGTTGATGATTTATTCAAGTGGAAGAAACATAAATTATGTTTGTGGCAAATTAAGATACTGCTCTGTAATTTTTTCCAGACTCCTTGCTATCTTACCATTAAATGTCTGTCAAATGGTTCATCATGCAATTGGAGAATCAGGAATAAACTGTCGTTTAACTATTTATAGTAAAACTTACTGTTCACATATAGCTAAAATAAGGAAACCAACACAATACAAAAAGCACAAAAAAACCCAACCAACACAAAAATAAACTACTGAATATCAATAAGGCCATGCTATTATGAATATATACATATTTCCTATTAGTGAAGTTTATAAACCTAAATTAATACTTAGGTATTATTTTTTTAATACTAATAAATTCAAAATTAATCATAATAAAAATACTACATATAAATTTAAATGTAAATATAAATTACCACATTTTAGGAACAATTATGGGAAAAACGTAAAAATTATGAAATTCCCTCTGAGGAGTTATTAAATTTTAAAAATATTAGAGACGTTAAAAAAGTTTCAGGACATGGCTCGGGAAAATATTTAAAAATGTTTATTATGTGGTATCTTTTAAATAATTTTTGAGTAATGTTGAGTTTATTACTCAAAAATTTTTAAAATTAATATTGAGTTTATTTATAAAATTATAACTCTTTATTGTATACTATTATTTTATGTATTTGGATTCCTGCGGACAAGCTCTTTAGCTTCGTGGGATTTTATTTTGAACTAAATGAGTTATGAAAAATAAAGGCAATTTTCCCAAAGCGAAAAACAAATTGGGGTCCATGTGACCTGGCCATTTAACTCATTGTGTGCAAAAAGTGCCACTCAGAGATAAAACAACACAACCCTCACCTTCTCCTCCTAATCAAGGGGAAAATAAAAGTAATTTTAAGTAAAGTAACTTTGTACTTTTGAGTAATAAACTTTGAGGTAAAACTTAGACTGAGGTTCAATGATAGGTAGAGACCAGAATTTTGAAAGCAATCTGGGGAGCAAGAAATAAACACCTATCAGAAATTTTGGGACTGGGTGATCAAGTAATATGGGAAGTTAAAGGTAGGGCCGACAAGTGTTGAACCAAATATGAAAACAACAAACTGTAAAAAGAGGTATAAAGTAGTCGAAGGTTCGAAATAATGTTCCATTAGATAGGGACTTACTCAGGTAGGGACGTGGTGGAACGCGGAAGCCATGTGTACGAAATTTTGAAGTCGGGCAGCGAAATATTTCAGATATTACAGCGACTCTTAAGTCTATTTAATAAGAAAAAGTTCATTGAAAAAGCTTCCCGCTGCAATTTATATTAGATGAAATAAATGCAAAAGTCAGTTTTGTGTGTGTGAGATAGAGACAAATTAGGGCTCAAATTTTCGAGCATGGGTCACCAAGGGTCATGCTCGAAAATGTTTTCTATATATCGTAAAACACATGTACCAAAAAATGCCACCATACCATGTTTAAAACCTTCGTATTAATAATATAGTTAATTGATGGCAAAATTAAAAAATTATGGTTATTTGGAGCAAAAAATACTAGAAAACATTTTCAGAAATTGAAAATACTTGAGTAGCATTATTTTAAATGCCTGAAAAAGGAAAAAAATGGAGGGTGAATAGTATCGATATTTAATTAATAAAGGTGATTGAAATAAAAAAAAATATTTATTTTAGCTTTTCATTCAATTTTTTTATTACGAAAAAAAATTAATCTAATAGTTATTACATCGATTTAATAAATAGACTTGAGCTATCTATCATAATTACCCAAAATACCGTAAAATTGTCAATTCTCACATTTTGAGGGACGGAAATGGCAACAGTCGGTAGTACGCCAGGTTCGAAATATGCAGTTCCCGGTTCGAGTCCCAACTGAGCAAGCGTATAGATTCATGTCTGGGTGAGAATGGGACGCCGACAAGCTTGGTAAAGGTTCAGGCAGTCCGTCGGATGGCACCTTAAGCCTTGAACCCGTGTGCAGAAGAGACGTATCTTGTGTGCGTTAAAGAGCACGCTGGATAGCCTTGACGGCAGACTTCCATGTATTTCTTAACAACTGTCCAGTGATTACCTTCTCCAGTCTTCTCTGAGTCTTTGTGACCTGGACATTAGCCCATTGTGTGAAAAAAATTTCCACTTTGAGGTAAAACAACACAAACACCTCAAATTTCAAAACAGTATCCTGAGAAACACAGTACAAGGTAACACAGAATATAGAGAAGAGAATAAAGAGTCGAAATTTTGTCTCCGTCAAAAGAACCAGCTAATAACCTACATCACGGAACGATCCATCGGTCAAAATTCACCCTAAATATCTTAAGATCCTTTCGACTATTATCCCATTGCCCGACAGCAGCTTCGTTTCGTTTTGCTAAACATTAAAGTGTAATCCGGAACTTCGGATAATCCAGACTCTACATAACATTGAATCTTTTAAATTGCAATTCAGTCTGCTTCCCAGAGCTTCGTGTTCATTTGATATAATTACTATAAACACGCTTATAATTGAAGAGCTTTTTGTTTTTCTCTTTCAATATTTTACATGTGAAATCAATGTTCCGCAATTTACAAAGGAAGGATTTTTTCGATTAAGTGATGGAAGACACTCCAGCAAAGATGTTCTCCAAATTCCATAAAAGATAAATGCGTACGATTCGGCGGCACAACATAATATTATGTTGGTTCCTGGTGTCATCTCTAATATTATGTAAATGGGAGCCGATTAACCCTTGAGATTTCAGCGTTGAGCCTTATCTCCGCAAAACTACCCGCCCTGCCCACGGTCAGTAGGGGACACCGATGGGCTTAGAAAGACCGCCGTCCGTCGGATGGGACGTTAAGCCGTGGCCCCGTGCGCAGGAGAGCCATACCCTGTTCACATTAAAGAACACGCTGGATGGGCTTTACAGGAGGCTACCATCTGTCTCCCAACAGCTGTTCCAGTGGGTCCCCTCCCTCAACCTTCTCTAAGCCTTCGGGGTCCATGTGACCTGGCCATTTAGCCCATGGTGTGCAAAAATGTGCTGCTCAGAAGTAAAACAACCCAACTCTTGAGATATGTTTTTTTTTTTCAGTTTTTAACATCTTAGTTTATCTCTAAATTTTGATTGATATAGTTTATTCACTTAGAGTATTAAATGTACAATTTTACAACAGTAATAAGTGAAAAATATAAGAAAAAACAATAGTGGTAACGTTCAAAATCCAAGAAGTGTAATCTACTACAACTCCATATTAGATGAAATATAATTTTAAGGTGGATTTATTTCCTATGAATTTAAATATTTCTAAGAATCAACTTACCAGGTAGCTGGATGGTATGCTGATAACAATCCTCCACTGTCGGTTTATAAGTGTTTGAGAAGAATCCGTCCAGAAATTGCACCACAAGACTTGTTTTGCCAACTCCACCAGCACCAAGCACAACGAACTTATTTTCCCTCATGCCTGAATTAAATTTCTGGTCACAAGAGTTTACACGATAATTATCGTAGTCTCTTTCTATGCTGGAATGTAGAGAATGATATTTTACAGTTGAGAGAATTCGCGGATGCTAATATAGAGCAGAGGAAGTCAGAAATCCAACGTGGAAGCTTTTCGCAAAGGTGCTTCCTGTTTGAATTTCCAAGAATCAAGTACCGAAAAATGTTAGTTGAACGTATCCTCTAATAATATAAAATGTAAAAGAGGATTCCCATAAATAAGCTGGTTAATATTATTTTTTTCTTATTAGAATGTGGTGGAATATAATTTTTTTTCTCACGTACAACTATCTAATGGTTTGCAAATCGATGATTTTTATCTTGCTTGGCATTTGTAGGGGTTAGCGGTTCGAACCACATTTATATTATTTCTTTCAAGTTGGAGAAATATCTAATATTTCAGGATTTAGGTTCTCTTAAGGCAGGTTAGTGAGTGACTTCATTTGTAAAAATAACTTAATTCTTCTTGTTCTTTTAAGCGTAGTCTTAAATGTCAAACCTTTTCCATTCCACTTTTTGAACTTGGGTTATAGATTTCGATGAAACTGTTAAGGAAATTGTAATTCTTCTGCTTTAGTTTACTAACACTTGACAAAAACAGAATATATACATGAAATATCTTTTCTTGGAAAATTGCTTTGTTTTTCTTAAGTGAAAGCTGTAAATGAACTACTAATGACAATCAACTTTGAATATTTAGGCATAATATTCAACATCGGATATTCAGCATTATAAGCAATATGTGTAGAATTCTAATACAAGAGAGGAAAAGATATTTTAAAGGCATTTTGCAAACCTATAATGGTCAGTAAGCAGCCTATATATCTATTAATGTCTTTGCAGTTTTTGTTCAATGCTTCACAAAATCATTTATAATTAAATGTAATTTATTTAATTTAAATTAGGTGGCAACATTCAGAGATAATAAACGTTACGTTGCTTGAAATCATGTCAGATGATATGGGAAGAACTTTGTTTCACACCCAATGATGGTATAAAAGAATAAACGCATTTTGCAGTTTTGATATTTATTAGACCAACATGTAATAGCTGATAGAATGATATTTTTACTATTTTTTTATTATTTCTTACGAGAACGCTGGTGACTGAGGAAAAATAAAGATAAGCAGCAATTTTCTTCCCCACTGTTAAGTTTCTAATCAGTTTTTAAAGTAGAATCTTAACAGGTGATCCTTGGAATTGCAATCTGTTGATGTGGGCTACAGTTTGAATTCTGAGATATTACTGGAAAAATATTCTGAAATATCACTTCAGAAATCTTTCTGTCAATGGACAGAAAATTTCATTGTCAGAGAATGTGGCATACAAACGTTTTCAAAGATCGCATTCAGCATTAACTGCCTCTTAAGCAATGAAATGAATGCCAGAATCTCCATTACTTCATATACATTGTCACACATACTTCTTGGATTGGCTATAAATGTTAACATACCCCAGTTTCTCCTATAGTGGGTAGAACAAGACAGGTGTAAGAAAATTTGACTTTTGATTAAACTTTCTGATAGTTCCAGAGCAATATATTCGAGTGTTTTTCACGGAATCGAGTGAAACTTTTGAGAAATACTGCACTTGAACATTTTCAAATATAACAGTCATCAATACTTGTTAGATGAACAGGAAGACGTCGTAAAATACTTGAAATTTTCATACCTGTGTTCGCCGCGTATTTTTTTGCCACCTCTTCTTGCTGCTTGAAATGGAAGCGATGAAGTGTTATAAATATTTCCTGTCTGTTCAGCTCACCGTGATACACGTTTGGAACCAAGGTCTGAAGTCCAAGAGACTATGTTTGCAGATGAGGACAGAAACTCTTATTTAGTGGAAAAGAGCTTCAACGATGTAAAAAGTAATCAAAGCATATTATTTCTCTTGTCATCCGCAAATTGTCATCCGTATCGAAATGATCTTGGATCTTTATGAAAGATGTGTGGGAGATCATCATCCATAATAAAGACAATGGAACATTGGGAGAAATGCGAACGTTCTTGATCTGAGGGCTGAGTCGGAAAGTATCTTTTACAAAAAATAAAAGGAATCACCGGGAATCTTTCGCTATCTCTTCATAATCAGATAGGATGTTCAGGATGAATCTTTTATCTGAACACAGTTAACGGAATCGCTGGCACATACACATCAGTGTTGAAAACTGCTGAAGGCGCGATGGATAAGCGTAATGAGGAAGATGAATAAGAGGAAGATGTGACTTGTGACGAACAAGATCATTCCAAAGCGGACTGAGCAAGTCTCGCTGTTGCTCCACGTGCTCGTTGTCTTCTCGTCGCTCTCTCGCGCACGCACACAAAGACGGGTCACATGGGGGCTGCCTGGGCTGGGGCAGAGTTATTCTGGGTGCCGAGACGCCGTCGTTGTCATAGCAACCGCAATGTGACACGAATGAGCTGCCGGAGCACATTCACTTCATCGTGCGTATCGGATTACGGAGGCGGGCGTGCCTCGGGCTTACCTGGCTGGCTGGCTGGAGTCAGTCAATGGATGCGTGGGAAGAAGGTTGGGGGGGGGGGAAACAGATGGATGTAGCTGCCTCCTCGTAGACAGGGGAAAACATCACTTTCCAGAACATTCATAAAGAAAGAATGACCGACGATAAAACAATTAATGGGCTTCTAAATATTTAACTCACAGAAGGACATTTGCGATTCTGCGAGAATAATCCGTTCATCGAGAAACGTCGAATCTGTAGGGATTAAAAGCACTTGATGAAAGACCGGGAATGCATCCGAGATTTATCCAGATCTTTCCTGTAGTAGTGAACACAAGAAATTAGAGACAGCTTGACTCTCTCCCATCCTTTTCGCAGAAATCAAGCATCGCCTTGATTATAAATAGTCTGTTTATTTTTGGAGTTCTAGAATATTCTTGATGACCTATGAAATCTTTGGAGAATCTGCCAACGTATTGATTAGAAAGGCCATGTTTATTTTTATCTCGTATGTGTAACTATCAGTGGCTCCTCGTGAATAAATGCTATAGCCCTTACCTGCAGATACGTAATAAAACAACGGAAGGCAACTTTACGGTTGACTTCTTTCAGACAGCATCTCTATTCTCTTCTTTTCATCAATCCAATCTTTCTAGAAGAATCTTTTCTTCATCATTTCCTCGGCACCGGCTGTTTCCATTTCCAATTCATCTTTGGCTATCTTTCATCATTATCCTATTCACAGCCCAAACCATCTCAGTCACTTTCCCCCTTATATCCTCCTCCCCAGGAAATTTAAAGAAAAAAAAACTAACGTATATGATATATTAAACGTCTGGAACTAAGCAATGTTCTAAGCTCGAATTGCTGCTGGATGATGGCGTAGAATTTATAAAAAGTGGCCGGGTCTCAGACTAGAATGACAGATCTGTGTTTGAATGTGCGGATTCCTTTTTCGTGAAAGTGGAATTGTATAGTTGTTTTAGGAAAAAGTTTGATTTGACATGGAAAGATTTCTAAATTTTTTATGTACAAAATGAAATGGGTACTGTTTTTCATGCAATGACTTGTTCGAAAATGAATTGAAAATACTCCGCGCCATAATTGTGTGGGTCGGATAGTTTTAATTTAATTTGCAGTCTGGTCTCAAATTGTAGTCGGAAAAAAGAAACTGTAAATTGTACTGTACATTTACTGTACATATAAAATTCTTAAATGTAGATCATACTTTGGTTTTAATGCTTCACACTTTCGCATTTAACATATAATGACTAAAAAACCACATTAGAGAAATATCAGAAAGTTATTCAATCGTTATACCTAACAGTAATTTATAGAAAAACGGAATTGAAAAATTGATTTTCGCCTTACCTTACGTGGGCCGATACGTAACGCTAAGCAAACGTAAGCACGTTGCGTTTAGCCCACCTTAACGTGATAATGACAATAAAAAAAATTGTTTTGCTCTTGGCTCTTCTACAAAACTATTTTTTATTATATCCCTCACAAAAGTTTTTTTTGTAGCCATTCTACGTCCTAGAACTGTGTTCCGACACCTTTTCTAAAATTAAGCAAAGTACCGGAGATTTACTTATTTGATTGTCTAACATTTATGAGAATTCTGGAATCTATTTTCTTGAAACTGAAAGTAAACAAAAAGACAATAGCAACTACAGTTTTAGGGATTATAATTGTGTGTATGAATTTTCTCTTGCTTTTGAAAAATTCGATTTTTTTGTGTATGAATTTTGTTGTTGAGAGTAATGCAAAAAATTTTTGTGTATGAATTTTCTCTTGCTTTTGACAAATTCGATTTTTTTGCACATTGTTTTCTGCTCGTCTGATTCTACATTTCTTAACTTTTTCAAAAATTTTTATTTCAAAATTTTTTTATTATAAGAGCGAAATGAATAATTCTTTTTTGGTTGGATAACTATTATTAAAATGTTACTGTTCTCATTTTTCGAACCTTCATTAATTTGATCTTCCGCATTATAATTCTGTAGTTGAAGACTGGTGACATGAGTATGATAAAAAGTAGATTAAGAAATCAAAACGAATTGTGTGCGCATAGTCAGTTGCCCCCCCCGGGGGGGAAATCATCGAAAAATTGTTTTATGTAAAATAATATCAGGTGTATCAAAAATCAATATTTTTTTCTTCAAAGAAATGTAAATCTTGTTTTTATTTTATTTTGCTTATTTTTTGTTGGAAGCATTTCATTTATTTTTATTTATTATTATGAAAAAATATTTTGCACATGTATTTTCAATAATAAGTTCCTCTTTTTCATTCCGTTTTCGGGCATCTTTACTTATCACATATTTCTTATCATGCATGCATAATTCCTTATTTGCAACTACACTTATTAATAAACTCTTCGACATAAATATTTCAATCTTGAGACACTGATACTTTTTGCTTCCCCCCCCCCTCCCGTTGGAAATATTTTGCCCCTTGAAACAAAATAAATTTTCCCCCACTCCCGTGGGAAAATTTCTGCCGGCGTTAATGGGATACGGGCCCTATCAAAATCTACTTTAAAGAATTTTCGAAAACCGTAACGAAACAAGTAAAATAGTCGTGTGATTGTAATGAATTAGGATTTATATACCTCTCGATGGTTTACCACCCACTTTACAGTCTGGACCTAGAACCAACAGATCTTCACGTGCTTGGGAAGCTGAAGAAGCATCTGCGAGGATAACTCTTTAAAATAAAAAATAATTGAAGGTATCTTTTTTATAAATTTCCTTGAACGTGTCTAATTCTATCATTGAGCGCACATGTAAAATTCGTATTTAATTTAATGCCACTAAATGTTTAGAAATATACACTATATGCAATTTTTTTTCTCTTGCTATCAAGTAAAGAAACAATACTTTTAGCAGACGAAGAAGGAAACGTTACGTGAACTGAATGCAAAAGATTCATCGATTCTGTGGCCAACCGAATTCAACAAAGACTATTCGATAATATGGAGATTTTGGAACTTATCTGCAATTCTAATGATTGAGCTCCTACAGCCAGAAGAGAAGTTCGTGCATACCAGTTCAAGAAGTAAACAAGGGTTTAATTTTGCCATAGCCTATTTCTCTTTAAGGACGAGGGTAAGTCAGAAAGTAATGTTCCCAGTTTGTGCCGAGACAAATTAACAAACATATGCGGCTGTATTCTTCCTCCTGTCTGTTAGTACCAAATGGTATTACTAAGTGGCAATTGTCATCACTGTTACACACCGTGGTGTGAGGGGCTGGACTAAACATGGAGAAAGTACTGCATGTGAGTATGAAGCTGGAGATTCCAGCAGTAATTCGGTTTCTGTGGAACAGAAGTCCTATCCTGTGGAAATCCATCGACAACCTATGCCTTTGTATTGGTCGGATGTCGTCTGGTTGGGTTGTTTTACCTCTGAGTGGCACTTTTTTGCATGCAGTGGGGCTAAATAGCCAGGCCACCAGGACACGGAGGGTTTAGAGAAGGTTGGGGAAGGGAACCCACTGAACAGCTGTCAGGAGACTGATGGTAGCCTCCTGTCAAGGCCATCTAGCGTATTCTTTAACGTGCACAAGGTATGACTATCCCGCACACAGGGTCACAGCTTAACGTCTCATCCGATGGGCGGCGGCCTTTCCAAGTCCATCGGTATCCTCTACTGACCAAGGGCAGGGCGGGAGTTTTGAGGAAATAAAGTTCATTGCTGGCCAGAAGGGACTCGAACCTGGGAACGTCAAATTACAAGCCAGACTCGCTACCGACTGAGTCATCTCCGCCAAGGATGTTTTATCAGCACAACATGTGAGGAAATAGTGCCATGAGTTCTGAAATAGTTGTGTGGTTTGAGGGCCTGATATGTATGATGATTGGACCTGAAGGGCTGAATAATCAGGTCAAAAGGGTCCATGGGTTCAGAGAAGGTTGGTAGGAAGGGAACCCACTGAGCAGCTGTTAGCAAACTGATGGTAGCCTCCTATCAAGGTTATCCAATGTGTTCTTTAACGTGCACAGGGAATGGCACATGAGGCCATGACTTAACGTTCCAGGTGGGACTCGAACCTGGGAACTGTAGATTACGAACCTGACGCGCTACCGCCTGAGCCAACCCCTGCCCCATGTATCAGGAACGAGAAAATATTTAAGAATCGCTACACTTACTTAATGTGCAATATAGAGTGCGACAAAAATAAATCAATTTAGATGATATTTAGATTAACTGTAGAGGTTACGTATATACTTTTTTACTGAACTGAATAAACAACCCTCTGAGTAAATCAGCTTTCACACTTTTGTTTCCACAGCTGTGATGACCCAATGAGAAAAGGTTCTGTCGGACTAAGTCAGAAATGTTGACCTGGGTTCCGATCCTGTCCGACTGCGCCAGATGTGATGACCCAAAGGGGTTCCGATGCTGTCTGACTGGGTCATATGTGATGTCCTCCTTTCTCAGATCTAGGGAGACTGAGCCAAACGTCGTGGCCGCCGGAGGACAATGCGATTGTTGCTTAATAATAATTACTTCACCCTCACTTCGGTGAAATCCCAGGTTCTAGGGTTTTTAAGCGCATGTCACTGTATGCCTCAACTTTACTGTGTTGAATGAAGAATAGGAACTGTCCATCAATTAACTTCACGAGAGTAGATAGGGATGACACAGTTTTATTCACAATATATACAGCTACGTGGTGGGAATGAGCTCCACTCTGTGGGCCTTTGCTGCTGCAAATATTAATAATGAGGTGGAGAATCGCACACTCTGCAAGTTCTCACTTTACAAACCTCAAACTCGGCGAAAGGATAACCAATCTTTGCCTACACTGTGGTTCCTCTGAATCCACAAAAATAAAAAGACAGATTCTCCAAGAATCTCGATTCCCTCTTGTAATCACACCCTCACTTCAAGGGTTATTTTGAGAAAGGCGGTGTCCCTTTGACGCGTGTCCAAGTGATCTCTTCGCTTGACAGCTACGCACAGACTAATGTTTCAAATCTACCGCCTAGCCTCGTCGCTGTACTAGCGCCCCTAGGCTAGTCATTGACGGCCATAAACAACTTCTGGCATTGATTCCTTCAACAAGCAGCAAGCTTCAGACCCGAAAAACAACAACAGTGAGTCATCCCATCACAAACATTTCCAAGAACACATAAAAATATATACCACAAAAAATACAACAAAAATATACAATAAATAAATAAATATAAAATTCGAGGGACATGACAACAGCTTACATAGGAAAAAGTGGACAGTTCGTTTGCTAGATAAAACCGAAAGATTAATCGATCTGCACTTTTTTTTAAAAGCGAATCACAGAACATATAAAAAAAAATATGAATAACGTCTAAATTCACGCTTTAAGCATAAATATCGAAAAAAAAAATTATTGCTTGGATCAAAAGTTCGTTCGGATTTTTCCCAAGCGACGTTACTCGACTGATCTGCACATCTAATGTGATCGCTGCAAAGCTGTTTCAACGCTAAAGAGTTCCAATCTTTGGAAACCTTCAAAAACTACATTGATGAAACCACCCAAATAAGTCGTACACCGACGGAACAATGAAGCTGCCCAACAGATGGCTCTGGAAATCGATGTGATCATCATCATCAGCATCATCAGCATCAAGCAGCCATGGGCTACGGAGGTCCAACCAGACTGCGCAGTTTAATTCTACATGCATATCTGTCCTGAGCTACATCTGCTGCATCTGGCCACTGCACACCAATTCTAAAAGGTCCTATAGTTATCACAAGAACTGCGATCACATTTTTTGAAAATACGGATAATAATAGCTCTGGTAAAATCCTTAGGAACCATGCCTTTATCATAAAAGTTATTCAAAATTTCAGTCATCCAAGTGGTAACCGAAACATTCCCAGCTCTGAGCATTTCTATAGTAATTTCATCTACCCCTGGGGATTTATGAAGTTTAAGTTTAGAAATAGTCAAAATAACTTCAGATTGTGTTATAGGGTCAACATTAAAGGCCAATGCATCTATCATCATTACAAACAATGGGAGTAGAACTAATCACATTGTTTAGAACATCACTGAAATGCTCAGCCCACCTAGCCATGACAGAATCCTCACCTTCTATTACCTTACATTGTTTATCCTTCAATCCTTGTACGCCTGTCCGTTTTCTACCACATAAAACATTAACTATCTGGTACAGCTCTCTGCTATTGTGCTGCCTAACTGCTTCCTCAGTTTTGTCAGCCAAGCCATCAAGCCAAAGATTCTTATCAGTAGCTAACTGATCCTTTACACATTTATTAAGCTCTCTGTAATCCTTTCTATTAGGACTAGTAGGGTACTGATTAAGGACATTCCTGCAGTTCCTTCTTTCTGAAATAAGCTCAAGTGCCTTATCACTTAAATAATTCTGTCTCCTCTGCTCCTTTTTTCCTAAAAGAGTACTGTTAGTTTCCAAAAAAGCCTGTTTAAAATGGCCCCATTCTTCCTCAACTTCAGTATTAAGCAATCCATGACTGTCATAGATGGCAAGATAATCGAACAAAATGGTGGATACATTGTCCATTAAAGGTATTTTTTACTGTTTAATATTTGAGTTTGAATTTTTGCCTGATATTCGAACGAATTTTTGGTTTAACCCAATATTTTTGAGAACCCAATGTTTCTTAATCCGTAATTGGTGAGGTCTCACGTTCCTCTAGTGGGTTGTTTTACCTCTGAGCGACACCTTTTTTTACATAATGGACTAAATGGCCAGGTCACAAGGACATCAATGGCTAAATGGCCAGGTCACAATATCATCAAGGACATCAAGAGCTCCTTCTACAAGAAATCAATTGATTTCTTGTAGTAGATTTGGGAAGTGGACCAGCTGGACTAGCTGTTCGAAACAGATGAAAGTTTGTTAATACCATCCACCTCGTTTTTTAAAGTGCAAAGGATATAGTTCTGCTGAACACGGGACCACGGCGTTACGTTACGTCCGACGGACTGCAGCCCTTATTTCCAAGCCCATCTGCATCCCCTTTCTGGTCAAGGGTTGGGTGGGGTTTAGCGGAGATAAATCTCAACGCTGACGTGGGTCGGAAGCGAGCCTGGTGCGCTACCGAATTAGCCAAACTAGCGTCCCTACCCTTCAGCGAGCTTTAAGGTATTGAATTTTTGTCAATAGCTTGAGTTACGAACTTGGCATTTTCAGGTCTTTTAAAATGACCGATTTGAAGGTTCTAGATCAAGTCAGAACACATTTGGGCAAATCCAGTCTGAAAAGTGTAGTTCATACTCTCCAACCGGTCCGGTTAGAGTGATTATTTTTGTACAGTTAAACTGAATTATTTCGAAAAAAAAAAAAGAAAAATAACTATTAAAATGACTGTTACAAATGGTTGCAAATGCTTCAAACTGTAGAAAACGCTAAATGATACTTCACATTTGTATTTCTGTTAATCCATAATAATCAACAAAAGCCGAAAAATATTCTAAAACATCTAATGGGTTAAATTTTTTAAAAATCTGAAGACAATAAACAAAGAATTTTTCGATACCATATGTATTTAACACCAATTATTTATTTTTCATTTGTGTTATGGATTGCCCAGTCAGCTAATGAATAGCATGATTCAATATTCTGATCAGAATTAAATGATTTCTCGATACCATTCTCAGTTATGTTTCAGGAGGAGCAATAACCAAAGTTGGCGCCAAGCAATAAACGAAGTAAGCAATGAATCTGAGCGACGATAAATAAAGGGCGCCAAAATTTAAAAGACTTTTTCCATATTATCAGTTTATATCAATATGTTAATTCAAAAAATATGTGTATATGAACATGGACATAATGTAACAGAATTCCAAAATGAATATTTTATTATTTCAGTTTTGTAGGATAAAATGCTCTTATGTTAGAACTAGAAGAATACCATATCACCTCTGGCGATCCGCAAAGCTCCCCGCCCTGCCCACGGTCAGTAGGGGACACCGATGGGCTTGGAAAGGCCGCCGTCCGTGGGATGGGAACGTTAAGCCGTAGCCCCGTGTGTGGGAGAGCCATACCCTGTGCAGGTTAAAGAACACGCTGGATGGCGTTGACGAGAGACTACCATCTGTCCCCCAACAGCTGTTCCAGTGGGTCCCTCCCCTAACCTTCTCTGAGCCTTCGGGATCTTTGTGACATGGCCATTTAGCCCATTGTATACAAAAAAGCGCGGCTCAGAGGTAAAACAACCCAACCCACTTCTGGTGAATATAGCTCGTTTTCGGAGAGAATGAAGTATTATATTTTCTACCTTCAATACCCTCTAATGGTAGAAATTTGAGCTAATGGACGATTGAAAAAATGCATAGAGTAATATTGTATTAGTGCCTATACAATGAAAAATGCTTTTCATTTTTCTGTTAATGCAAAAAAATTTGCGTTTTACTGATCCCTCTGGTAGTAAGCGATTGCTGCCAACTCATAACTCTTGACATTCATACTTTATCACTAAAATTTCAAATTTATATGATGAATAGATCGTTGGAAATATTCATTCTCACCGTTAAAGAATATTATTAAAGCTTATCGGGATATTTTGGAAACGCGAATCGCAATGTCTCATCAATACTTATACGACTGAAATTTTTTTCTAAAATTACCTTTAAAAGCAAACACAAATGGACAGACAGACAACAAAGGGAAAACATTAGATCGTTTTTAAAAACGAACTAAAAAAAAAGAACACATTTTAATTGGCATGCTTCCAATAGACTTTGGAGAGATCCACCAGAACGCCTAGCTCCGCCTGAGTAATGTGCCCTCTGAAATTCTTCAGTTTCCCTTTTGTGAGTTTTGAGGATTTAGGTTTCATTTTTTTTATTTAGATTTAATGCTCTTGCGTTCCTGGATTTACAAGGCTCAAACTAATAATCGAAAATTCCTTTGTAAAAAAAACTGTTTTGATTGAATATTCTTGAGTCAACGATTTCATATTTGAGACAGACGACATATTTCCTTTCAACAACTTACGAAACAACTGCAAGACAAAAGAAGTTCTTATCCCAACTCTTCTGCAGCAAGATGAATGAATTCGCGCCTGAAAAATGAAAGCGCACTTTTTCGAAACAGCTAAGAAATAGCAGACGGGATCGTTTTGGAAACCTCAATCTTGAATCGTTTTAGAAGCTACCACAAGCAGAAGACAATGAAACGGAAAGACAGACAACGCCGCAGAAAGAATCGGGCATTAAGAAAGCCAAACTGAAGAAGAAGAGGAGGAACGATAAGAAAGGAAAAAAAAATGATAAGGATAGATTTCCAGTAGCATAAATAAAACACTTTCATTGAGAATCGTTTTCCACAACTGAACTGTGATAAGCACAACAAGACCTAGAGTTTCCTTTTTTATAAGTAGTTATCGATCCTGACTTTCCAGTGGAAGGACACGGAATTCAGTCATCTCATGTTCGACAAACAAATATTGATAGATCTCTACGAGTCTTTTAGATGATTGGGAAAAAGCTGTTGTGTTTTTAAAGAACGTCCACATGATTTGCACAAACTGAATTTAAAAGAAAACAACATTTTTCTACGTCTTTGCATTCAGTGGTCACTTTATTAGAAAGCATCCATGTTTTGTCAGTAGCGTGCCTGATTCCTAAATCAGTGTCTCCTTAAATAAGCTTTTGATGGAAAAATGTTACTGTAGGTAAATTAAAGATGTCAATGAAATGTTGAACTCATTTTTTAAATACGACACCAAATGACTTCACGATGAAACTGTTTGCTTTGGAGTTCGAAGTTCACCCGTATGAACGTTGCGAAGAAGGGTGCGAGCAAGGATTTTTCTCACCTTTGGAAATTTTCAAAAATGAATTTCAAAATACCTGAATTTATATTGTGTATTACTCCTTGGGGATGTAAATGAGCATTAGTATCCTCGCCCCCCACCATGCCGTAGAAATGTAGCGAGTGTCGTAACTATAGTCAGGTTTTTGGGGTGGCTTTTTGTTCCCTGGGTGACTTTTAACCTACTTAGATTTACACTGCTATCCCTCTAGCTGGCTTATAAACGCCATGGGAAGCTGTAAGCACTGGTTCTGTGGCGGTGCTGTAATGCTACGGGACCAGATAAGTGTGAAGGGTAGAAAGTGTTCCAACCGCTTGAAACCTTTTAAAGGAACGCTGTTTTCAAAGTGTTTTTAAGAGACACCTTTTCTTGAAGTGTTCTTTAAGGAATCTCTGTTTTGGATGTGTATTTAAAGGGACCCTTTGTTCTGGAAGTGTTCTTTTAGGAAACTTTGTTTTGGACGTGTTTTTAAAGGGAAACTTTGGAAGTGTTTGGAAGAAAATTTTGGAAGTGTTTTTTTTAAGGAATCTGGTTTTTGGCGGTAATTTTTTAGGAGGCTCTTTTTTTTTGAGTAGCCGCTTAAGAACCCTTTGTTTTCTTGGATCTATCTTTTAGGGGCATTTCTAGTGATTCCTTTTTTTCTTTAGAGTTTTTTTTAAATCCCCCTGGTTTATTGGTTATTTTTTAAAGGCTCATTTATTAGTTGAATGCCTTTTAGGAAGGATCTCTGTTCTTTAAAACTGTTTTGAGAAGAACTGTTAGTCTCCTTTGTTTTGAGTGACCCCATTAATCGTATGTATAAACATCAACAATAATGGTGATAGAGAAATAGATCTTGTTTTTCTGGGATGTATCTGGTCCCCTTGTAGTTATACCACTGAATGTAAGTCCTGTCTGAGATCCATTTTGCTTTTTTTACACAGGCCCAGACAATCGGCTTTGAGGCTGTATACGATTTCAAACTGCCAACAAAAATGCGACAGCTCTTCGAGGACGGAAAATATTTTGTCTGACACTCACAGTCTGGTAATTTGTCAACAAATTATTTCTTTGTGCTTGAAAGCAAAGCGAGGACCGATCCTTAGAGGCGCGGCAGACTTCGTCGCCGCAGAAACTGAATTTTCTCCTTGTCCTGTCAGTTTCATTTTAAATTTAATTTCGAAAGATTCACCAGCGAAATCGCACTGAAGAGGATACGAGTCTTTCCCGTCTCCTGTCTTTCGCTCGCTAAACGAGATTTGGAGTGCACGAGGGTAGAGAAGCACTTGCCCGAAGAGCAGGATAATTTGTGTTTGATCCCTCAGAGAGAGAGAGATTGAAAGGGAGTCGCGGTGCACCAATTTGAGGCTGGAAGACGGAATTATGGTTTTGCGGATAGGCTGCACTTTTAAAGCAGAAGGGAATTTCCCAAGCGGAAATGTCTGAACGGAAGATGGCGTTGCGAGATATCAGGGAAAGACGAAGCTCTGAAATTCTTCAGAGCTTTCGTATTTGGCAAATGAATGGTTTAAATTGTAACTTACTGATTTTATCGCAATATACAATCTGTAACTAAATATGCATTGTTTTGCTATTTTTATCGTAATTAATATAAAAGTGTCTAATTATTAAGGTAATCGGAAAAGAAATGGATTTACCATATAGAGTTTGTTTCCCGCCACTTACTTTTTGTGGCGATTATATTTTGTGAAAATTAAATTAAAATTTTAAAAGAGAAAATGGACGCATAGAGGACAAGAAGTCCAACCATAGAAGCAAATTCTCATTAAGTTTTAATAAAATTATATTGTTTATGTTTCATTTTAATTTTTGCTTTGGTTGTTGGTTATACATACGTTATTGACTATATATTTTCTCTGGCAAGATCGTTCTTTTTAGCTGAAGGGCCGCATAAGGAACTGAAAAAGGAATGGCGGCTCGTCATTCCATTTTCAGTTTCTATGCGACCCTTCAGCTTAAAAGTTTGCTTAGGCCTGGTCTACTCAAACTTTAGGAACGCGCCTATAATGTATAGTGATGTAAAACGTTTCTATGAACACTGGACCAGAAAGCTTCCCTTCCGATCATAACAGATTTTGAGAGTGCAAGTAGGAAAGCTTGTGAAGTTATTCAGCTTTTATTCCAGTTATTACAGCCCACTGTAAAGTGGGGGGGGGGGCTCAGTCGGTAGCGCGCCAGGCTTGTAATCTGTAGTTCCCAGGTTCGAGTCCCAGCTGGGTCAGCGTTGAGATTTATCTCCGCAAAATTTCCCCGCCCTGCCCACGGTCAGTAGGGGACACCGATGGGCTTGAAAAGGCCGCCGTTCGTCGGATGGGACGTTAAGCCGTGGCCCCGTGTGTGGGAGAGCCATACGCTGTGCACGTTAAAGAACACGCTGGATGGCCTTGACGGGAGGCTACCATCTGTCTCCCAACAGCTGTTTCAGTGGGTCCCCTCCCCCAACCTTCTCTGAGCCTTCGGGGTCCATGTGACCTGGCCATTTAGCCCATGGTGTGCAAAAAAGTGCCGCTCAGAGGTAAAACAACCCAACAGCAACCCACTGTAAGGTGATCGATGAGAACAATTTTGCAAGTCTACATCAGAGCAAATGTTCGAAATGGTCTCCCTGAGCAACAATCTCACAACGTCTTCTCATCGACTGTCAAACACTTTCGGAAAAGTCCTGGAGTGTTCTGAATTCTTTGACAACTATCTACGATCCATTCGAGGAGGGCTTGTGTATTAGGAACCGGAGTAGAGAAAACATCAGTCATAACGTGTCCGTATAAGAGGAAATCCAGTGGATTAAAATCAGGAGAGAGTGCAGGACATGCAGTTGGTCGACCTTACCAATCCAATCGCTAGAGGTAGCTATTAAAACTGTTGAGAGATTCCAAATGTTTCGTCATTCAACCTGAAGGTAATTTTTCATTTACTGTAAATGTGAGAAGTAATTTGTGAGAAGAGTTGAGACATGAGGGGAAGCTAACATGCATCGGAATGAAAATGTCAGTGCCCTCTTCTGGATCCAAGTTAGATTCTTTCTCCATATCCGAGATTCGGCCACGGGAACGGAAGAAGATATGCACATTGCTATAAAAAGGTTTGAAAAATCAGCCTTATATGAAAACATTCCAGTAATATTCATTATTCAAAAAATTATGGAAACTGCAACATTAGCATCATCTTTGCCAATTAAGTCTTGTTTGGTGTAATATTGTCTTAGTTGCTTAAAACCCCAACTTATCAATGTAAGAATTTAACTTAAGAGTTTTACCGAAATAAGAATGAACTGTTATATCAAATAGATAACTAAAAAATAAGAGTATATTTGGTAATTTGCTTAATAATATTTTAGCTAAAAGTAATTTGGAAAATTTCCAAGAACGTAGAGGCTGCTATCAATTGTGCCAACTTCCATATTATTTTAGGTTGGGTTGGGTTGTTTTACCTCTGATCGGTACTTTCTTTTCACACAATGGCCTAAATGTCAGGTCACAAGGACCCCGAGGGCTCAGAGAAGATTGGGGGAAGGGACCCATTGGGCACAGATGGTAGTCTCCCGTCAAGGCCATCCAGCGTGTTCTTTAACGTGCACAGGGTAGGCTCTCCCACGCACGAGTCACGGCCTAACATCCCATTCGACGGACGGCGGTCTTTCCAAGCCCATCGGTGTCCCTTTACTGACCGAGGGCAGGGCAGAGAGTTTTGCGGATATAAATCCCAACGCTGGCCCAATTCTGATTCGAACCTGGGAAGTAGATTACGAGCGTGGCGCGCTGCCAACTGAACCACCCCCCCGGGCCAATCACGAAGTGCAGTAACTTCTAGAGACTATCGAATGCTTCTTTTCGAAAGCAAAGTTCGGTTTTCTTTCTTTCTTCAGGGTGAGGAAATAAATCTCTGCTGACAATATAAAGTCTTTGATTTCAACAAACGGGACAACCTAAACATTCAACTTCTATCATAAACAGACTGTTTATTACAGAAGTGTAAATTTGCTTCATTTTCCAACTTTAGCATGCTATTTAACAATGGAAATGAAAACTAATTTAATTTAATCAATAAATCAAAGGTAAATATTGTTAACACTGACTCCGTTTGGGAGAAACGAGAAACAGAATAACATTACGCACAAAAATGAAATAATAATACTCATTTTTTTTAAAGTGGAAGAAGGTACTCCCCTACACAATGGACGAATATAATCGAAAATCTTTTCTGTGGCTTGTCCCGGTTTCTCATACAACATACAAACACTTACACAAGGACACGACAGCTGGCTAGAGTAATATCAGCTAATCAGTCATGATTATGTACAACATCATATATAAGAAATTGAATGCAGATAAATGAATCCTTTGGCAATCATGTGATTTGGAACATGAAAAAAAAAGTGCTCGTTTATTTTTGGAAACGGACAAAAAAAACTTATTTTAAAAGTTATGGCGTTTGGAATATGATTCTCTTGTTCCCTAATTGTTTTAAGCAGTGCTAAGTCGTCTTTTGATTTCATTAGATACATATATAAGCTCAGACTTCCACTTAAGCCAACTAATTCTTCACTTTGAACATCCATTAAATGAAGAAATTTCTTGGAAAGAAATTGATATTTTGAAGCAATAAAGATTAGAATGTTAATCATTCGACTGTGTCGGTTGAATCTACTACTAAGTAGTTCATAGTTTAGAGTTTTGAGTATAGGGTTTTGAAAACCTTGCGAGTTGGATGTCGGAAAGTGTAGTAACAAAGGCAGCAACTAGAGCAGTTGTGTTTACCATCGCTGTGTACCCATCCTAGTTCCATTTACCTAGGGGCGGGTCAGCGTTGAGATTTATCTCCGCAAAATTCCCCGCCCTGCCCACGGTCAGTAGGGGACACCGATGGGCTTGGAAAGGCCGCCGTCCGTCGGATGGGACGTTAAGCCGTGGCTCCGTGTGCGGGAGAGACATACCCTGTGCACGTTAAAGAACACGCTGGATGGCCTTGACGGGAGGCTACCATCTGTCTCCCAACAGCTGTTCCAGTGGGTCCCCTCCCCCAACCTTCTCTGAGCCTTCGGGGTCCATGTGACCTGGCCATTTAGCCCATGGTGTGCAAAAAAGTGCCGCTCAGAGGTAAAACAACCCAACCCAACCTAGGGGCGGGGGTTGGCTTCATAGATAGCGCATTAGGCTTATTATATAATATGCAGTTCCCAGGTTCGAGTCCCATGACCTTGCCATTTAGCCCATTGTGTTAAAAAAAAGTGCCACTCAGAAGTAAAACGTCCTGCTTCAGAGCGTCAGGTTTTAGAGTACGGGCAAAGAGAAAGCATTTCAGAGTTATCAAGCTTCTGACGATTTAATCATAATGCTAAACAGCTTTCTGTGTGGCCGTGCCTTCGTGATCGAAGATGCTTGTGCGATCTTGTCACGTGTCAATTGTATCAGAGGGATTAGGCGACGGGTTTAACGAGTGGCTCAAAGATCCGTGTTATTGGCGCCAGCACCCGGAAATTCGCCGCAACCCGAAACCACGCTTCAATGAAAGAGGGGTGGCGGAAGAGGGATATGCAGTAGAAAGACAGGGAGGGCGTGCAGAGAGAGAAGGGTGGGGGGGACACACAGACTGCGGTCCATTAGGTCTTCGCTTCCACAAGTTTACAGATGGAAAAGCACAAAAGATTGATGAGATGAATGGCAGCTAAAAATAGAAAGCAGTCTGGGAAAGAAGGAAGACTTCGAGGAGAGTTTATACCGCGGAACTGTTTTTTTTCCTGCCTCTTGTGTGCTTATGACGGTGTATTAACGCAATGTGATAGTCTTGTGGAATAGCAATGTCTTGATACCAGATGGGTGGGACATGATAACTCTGCAAATATTTTACGATGCCTGAATATGAATCTTGTTTTGGTGATGTAATTGTCGAGTAAAGATAATGGGTTGGATTGTTTTACCTCTGAGCGGCACTTTTTTGCACACCATGGGCTAAATGGCCAGGTCACATGGACCCCGAAGGCTCAGAGAAGGTTGGGGGAGGGGACCCACTGGGACAGCCGTTGGGAGACAGATGGTAGCCTCCCGTCAAGGCCATCCAGCGTGTTCTTTAACGTGCACAGGGTATGGCTCTTCCGCACACGGGGCCACGGCTTAACGTCCCATCCGACGGCCAAGCCCATCGGTGTCCCCTACTGACCGTGGGCAGGGCGGGGAATTTTGCGGAGATAAATCTCAACGCTGACCCAGCTGGGACTCGAACCTGGGAACTAGAGATTACGAGCCTGGTGCGCTACCGACTGAGCCACCCCCGCTCCTAAAGATAATGGGAAAAGTGATTAAGTGTGGTGTGAAGGATACCTAAAGCTGTCTAAAGTAATATACCAAATAAAGTAACATTTAGATAATTAATGCGACATAAATAAAATTATAAGCGATATTATTAAAGAATTTTGATAAGAGTTTATTTGTTTTAACAGGAAAGAAAGCGTTATGCGACAAAGAATCAATTAGGATAAGGAAGTGGGACAAAGCCATTACGAATAATCGTTTTTTGGAATAATGAATATTAATTTTATAGAACGGAAGACTACAAATGAAACGGAATAAATAAAACTATATTATATTTGGTTAATTTCTTGTTAATATTTTCTCCCATTGTGTATGTTTGGGCCCCACAATTAATCTGTTCCTGAGTACAGTTCAGCAATTGTCTCTGACATAGTGTACATAATGGCTTTCGGGGCGGGGGTGGCTCAGTCGGTAGCGCGCCAGGCTCGTAATCTGTAGTTCCCAGGTTCGAGTCCCAGCTGGGTCAGCGTTGAGATTTATCTCCGCAAAATTCCCCGCCCTGCCCACGGTCAGTAGGGGACACCGATGGGCTTGGAAAGGCCGCTGTCCGTCGGATGGGACGTTAAGCCGTGGCCCCGTGTGCGGGAGAGCCATACCCTGTGCACGTTAAAGAACACGCTGGATGGCCTTGACGGGAGGCTACCATCTGTCTCCCAACAGCTGTTCCAGTGGGTCCCCACCCCCAGCCATCTCTGAGCCTTCGGGGTCCATGTGACCTGGCCATTTAGCCCATGGTGTGCAAAAAAGTGCCGCTCAGAGGTAAAGCAACCCAACAACATAATGGCTTTGATTACACAGAAAGTACCTATCTTACTGTTTATTATTGATGAACTGATAAATGAGGAATATTTACAATAAACAGTTTTCGGATCATCAATATTTTGAATAATAAGTTTTCGGATAATTGATATTTTGAATAATAAGTTTTCGGATAATCGATAGTTTGAATAAGTTTTCTGATCACAATATTTTGCATAACAAGTTTTCGGATCATCAATTATTTGAATAATAAGTTTTCGGATAATTAATATTTTGAATAATAAGTTTTCGGATAATTGATATTTTGAATAATAAGTTTTCGGATAATCGATATTTTGATAGCCATTTTCGGATAAACAATTTTTCGGAGAATAATCAGCTGCAAGCAGAAAATAAGTTGAATCATTGTTACATAGGATGAAACGAATATCAGTTACTGTGATAGCAATTATAAAAATGTGAAAAAACATCTGCCTCCTTGTCTCGAACGTGTGAACTCGTATGGTAGAGTAACTGGGTAATCAGGTTATTTTCTCATTTAGAAATATAATAAATGCATTTTATTCAGACACAATATTTAATAGCAGTCATAGAGTAAAATATATATATAAATATCACATCAAGCAACTGCTTGCCACAGAGGTCTTACAGGAGCTTGTCAGTTTAATACGCCATAGCAGAATGTCTGTGAGGATGGCGAGACCTCAGCAGATAAACAACACACATTCATGCTTTACCCGGTGCTCGAACCCAGATCCCTTTGATCAGTAGCCAAGCACGCTAACCACTCGACCACGGGACGGCTTAATGATAGAATAACTGGTGTGTAATTGATAAGCCCATGGGAGGCGAACGGATTGGTCTTTCATACTTGCCTAATCATTACTTTCGTACATTCTTGCGCCTGCTTAGGATTGATGAGAAGAAGGGTTAAGGCTGTTATTAGAAATAAAATTAATTTTGCTTTGGGTGCGTCTCTTGGAAATGCACAAAATGAACATCTTGAACTTCTCTTCTGAAAGTGTATCAAAACGCATTCCAGATAATATAAACGTGCTATCCCAGTAGTAAATTAAAAATTGATGTTTTGGTGCACCCGAAACCTTGCACCCTTCCCCTA
This sequence comes from Ryuthela nishihirai, assembly GCA_038380435.1. Classification (NCBI taxonomy): domain Eukaryota; kingdom Metazoa; phylum Arthropoda; class Arachnida; order Araneae; family Heptathelidae; genus Ryuthela; species Ryuthela nishihirai. The sequence goes on along the minus strand of JAWZYU010000011.1, from coordinate 36,246,083 downwards.
AAGCGTCAGAATAAACTTTGCGTCTAACCAGTGCTTTCTTCAAAGGAGCAAATTACTGAACATCTCTCCTTGAAGGGTGGATGACGTATTCCTTCAAATCGTCTCTCTGTGATGGCTTCCATAATCTATGGACCAGTTTTGAAAAGAAGCCATCTTAAATGATGTGAGGCCGTAAACAGAGGAATGCAAAGCACAGGGTTTGGCTTGAGTTGATTTACACCTGAGTGGCGCTTTTTTTCGCCACAGTGAGCTAAATGACCAATTAGGGAAGGGAACTCAATGGACAGCTGTTAGAGAACGGATGGAAGACTTCCAGCACGTTTCCTTTAGCGGGCACAAGGTATGGCTCTCTTGCACACGTGGCTGATTAACTCAAACGTTTCCCTAACACTGCCGAGGATAAAATCAATAGCTCTGACAACGGTCACCTAAAATTTCGGTTGTACCATTATAATATCTAATATTTGATTTGATAGAAGGCAAGTGACGGACATCACCCTCTACTGTTTATAAAACTGCCTTCTTGTCATCATTGCGGACATTCATTTGGAGTTACTCTTTTATCTTTTTTTCATCGAAAGTGTAAAGGTTATTTTCTTATTGAAAATCGAACCTTTTAATCTTCAACAGCAACAATAATCTGTCACTTTAATCAAATACGTTGGGCTTCAAAACGTTCTTGACACGTGTCTGAAGATTTGCACCCGTTCCTCCGAAGTTAACAGGTTACTAGTTTGAAAGCTTGTCTGAACTTGTCAGTGTGTGTTAAAAAGAAAGGCCGTATCATCATTTCTCTCTTCGGTGGTGGAGCGTAAAATTTGATCTGCGAAATCAGTGCGTTGTTTGCTGTGGAGCCTACAACAAAAGACGGGGGAAGATTTTACATTTTCACAAGGACGTAGCTTGGGGACGATACGAAATGATTTCATGCAGATTTATCACAAGTACATGGAGATCATGCTTGCATTTTTTACGGGATGGATGCGCAAATTCAGAGAAGAACGGCAGAACTTCGAAGATCACCTTCGTGCAGGAAGACCGAAGGAGGAGTGAACGAGAGAACCATCGCTGCTTATTCGCGAACTCATTAAGGAAAACCCCACATCACCGTATATGTAATAGGTTTAGATTTCAGTTATCGATTGGCAGTGTGGAAACAATTATTAATCAATATTTAAAGTTCCGAAAGGTCTGTGCCAAATGGGGGTTCCCACAAACTGATAGAACAGCAAAAAAGGGCTAGAGTCAATTCATACAAGGAGATGGTGGCAATGTTTGAACCTAGTGGCCCCGAACGGTTAACAGACATTGTCACAGGTGATGAGACGTGGTTTTATTACTATACAGCTCCCAAAACGATGTTGTGGAGGATGAACCCCATCCGCAAAACTTCCCACCAGACTTTCGCTCAAGGAAGAGGATGTTCACAATTTTTTAAATTCCCAAGGAATGGTAGCCGTGGACACCTTACCTGGAAAAGTGTCTATAAATGGCCAATACTACACCAACGTTGTTTTGGCCAAAATTGTTAAGGATATGAAGGAGCAACGTCCAACAACAGGTGCGTCAAGGGATCTCACATCTTGATGACTATGACAATATTCGGCAAGTTACGGCCTATCTGGAACAGGTAAAAAATCAAACAGCTATCTCACCTGCATATTTCACCCGATCTTGCACCATGCGATTTTTGGTTGTTTCAAAAAATCGATATGGAACTTGCTAGGGTCTTTTTCAAGGGTGCAAGATTTTACAAAATTTGTTCATTCAGCATTGCGGTGTAAAAGTCGCTCAAAAAAATATTCGAACACTATGGTTGATTACAGAATTCAGAAAAAATCGTTGCCAGATATTTTTTCTGAATTCTGTAATCAACCATAGTGTTCGAATATTTTTTGAGCGACTGTATTTCCCCATAGGAGTACTACCAACCATTCCATAATTGATATAGACGTCTGCAACTTTGCATAAATACTGAAGGCGAGTACTTTGAAGGATAGTAAAAGTGTTGTTGAGGTAAGTGCAATGGTGTTTGCTCTGCAGAAGCATGTCAAGAACTTTTTGAACTCTCATCGTAAAGAAACGGCTTTAATTAAAGAAGATTAATCCACTTAACCATATTATGGTTAAGTGGATCACTATATTCTTCTTTTCAAGGTAAAATTAAAGGTAACATTAGTCACAACTGTCTCTCGAGATTCAGGCATACGATTTCTAATTTGAATTACTGAGCATAGAGAATGCAATTTGTTGCACTTACTAATAAATTAATCGGATTGTTGGAATTCTTCGTTCCTTAACAAAACGTGCGAGCAAAGGCGTATTCGCAGTCATCGCAATCAATATTCCTGAAGATTTAGAGCAGGATTTCCCAAAATTTATTTCTCGAAAAAAGGATGAGTGGCAAAGATGCAAATGATGAGCAGCTTAATTAATGGTTAATATTTTTCAGATGATATATAAGGCATTAGATTGCAGAGCATTTGTTTAATCACATTTTCATTAATAATGTATAGTGTCTAATGCGCGGCCCTCTAGCCGTAATTTGTGAGTTTGTGCTTTAGAGTAAGGTAAGAGAGGGTGAAATTGCTTAGTGATATTCGTGGCTCGTGATTTAATAATGATAATATACGTTGACTCGCTAACTTTCAGCTGATAACGGAACACCAAATTTAACTAATATAAATAAAGTCCAAAAACTGCAATCTATAATAGCTAAAAATATTATTTCTTTACATTTACAAAAATATTTTAAAATAGCAACAGAGAGATTGAAATAGTTTTATCCTACAGTAGTTTATATAAATATAACTTAATAATTAAAATTTTCACACAAAACATGTAAAATAAAAATTGAACACAAGCTACATATGAAAATCAAGGGTATTGTCGCGTCCCCTTGTAGCCAATTGATGTAACACTTCGCTGGCCTTCAATGGCAAGGGAGGGGACATTCAACACTTAAAATTCATAATGAGGTTCGAGGATTAATTAATTCGGTGCCAGTGTCTTTGAGTGTTTATCCAGTTGATATTTCCACCAATACTATGCAACCTCTGAGAGGAATTAATATCAACAGCTGTATAGTCAGTCACTTTTGATCGATGAATAATCAGAAGACACTTGTTGAAAATTTAACATGAGCCTTATTAATATCATTCTCATCAGTGTTGCCTTTCTGTTGCTGGGATACGTCTTAAGAGATTGTCTGTTATTTCTTAGGGATATCTTCCGTTCTCTGTAATCACACAGACCTTTGTTACGTATGATCACACAGACCTTTGTTACGTATGATCACACAGACCTTTGATACATAAAATGTGGTCACACAGACTTTCATTACGTATGGTCACATAGACCTCTAGTTACTCATAGTCACAGACTATTCTTAGGGTTGAATCTATGTAACCCTACTTTGAGATCTTCAGAATCTCAGGCTCCTGAGAAACTCACCTCTCAATACCTTGAGGTCCGATACGATTTTCTCTTCTTTCCCCTCGCTCCCCTTTCTCTCCTGCCGCTCATGCTCTCAAGGTCAGCAAGGTCTCAAGGTGGCAACAGCTCTCGCTCACCATCCAGCAGTGCCATAAAGTGTCACCGGCGGCCAACACCTTGTGAGCGAACAAGGTGCGGGAGGGTGCCTCATCACGGTCGCCGGCAATGACAGCGGCTTCCTTTCCTATCATCATAGAAAAATGGATCAACCTCCTAGGGTCTCACATATTTTTGACGTATTTCGAAACAACAGAAATAGCTACAGGCAACAACCATACCACAAGAACATAAATATCATCAATATGTACATTAAAAATAGAAATTATTATCATTAAAAATATCAATATCCATGACATATACTACATTAGCGTTTATTAAATTATAAAAAATGTCGTTCAATTAATTATGCGATGGATACTACAGATATTACCAAGTACTAGTTTTCGTAACGATTACAGAAAATGTACGTCCGAATGTCAAGTACAATTTATATTTAATACTGTCCCAGGGAAAATACTAAATATATATATATAGCAGGCTCAAAACTAAATTGAAAGAATATTTAGTAAAAACAAATTAGCTGAATATTGTATGTGGTGTTTTGTGAAATATTTATGATGCAACAATTATCGTTGCTGATGACCAATATTATATTTAATTCATTCACTTTCCTACAAATAAGTATTTAGCTTTGACGGTAAAATGGTAAAGGTATTCTTTACTTTCACGAATAAAAATCAATTTTAAAAAAAAGTTTAAAATTGTCTCTCTGTAATTTCAAGGATACAATATATACGTTTGTGCAAAGCTTAAAAAAAGGAATTGAAGATTTCCAAATGTTATGCCAATGGAAAGATAAAATTAGAAACTCAATATCTTGAAAAAATTGAAATTTTTTGCGAAAATGAGGCTGGAGGTGAATTGAACATATTAATCAAGTCAATCTAAATCCTAAACTGTAATAATTTCGACGTTTAGAGAATTATGGCAGCTGGAATATCTGCAGCAAAAGCTGCCAGTTATAAGAATATATCTCAAAAGTTAATCAAAACGCAAATAATAATTGTTATATTAAACCGTTTGCTAAAATAATTGCATAGTCAAAAAATTTTCTCTTAACTTTTTTTCTAATTTTTGTGTTATATATTTTCAAGTTTGAAGAAATATTTTAAGAAAGAGTAACTACTGTTTAATATTACACCCGCCAAAACTCTTTCAATACTGACTGAGTATTTCAGATTCAAGATTTAGATTTGAATTAAATCTTAAATAGACTTTCGGTCTCTCATAATACAACTCAAGATACAACATAAAAAACTCAAAATATTGTTAAACTCAAAATATGTTATTGATTTGGTTTTCCATTGGCAAGACGTGGGAATTCTCCATTCATTTTCTTCTGTGTACTCATGTACAAATCCTAATGTTAAATGACAATTTAGTCCCAGATACCAACGACTGCTACTCCTGACCAAGCTACCTTCCCTATCACGTAGAACAGTCTGATCGAATTTTCTTCCTTTAGCGGGACTGGCCATACAGGCTTGTAATATGCAGTTCCCACCCAACAGTGCATGAGTTGATTTTTTTTAATTATTCCATTAACACCCGTTCAGTCTTCGATGAGAGAGGGGAACACCTTTCAGTTTGGAAAGGCCGTCGACAGTCGTGGAACGTTAAGACGTGGCACCGTGTGCAGGAAATTCATGTCCTGTGCATGTTAAAGAATATGCTACATATTAGCCGTCCCATGGCCGAGTGGCTAGCGGGCTTGGTTACTGATCTAAGGGACCTGGGTTCGAGTCTCCGGGTAAGGCATGGATGTATGTGTCGTTTTTCTGCTGAGGTCCTGCCATCCTCACAGACCTTCTACTATGGCATATAAACTGACAGGCTCTGTCGGACCTCTGTGGCAAGTAGCTGCTTGAGGGGGTATTTATTTATTTTTATTCCCTTGACGGAGAGGCTACCGTCTGTCTCTTAATAGCTGTCCCTTCCTCAACTTTCTCTGAGCCATCGTCTTCGCCCTGACCTCGGTCAGTAGGGGGACGCCAATAGGCTTGGAAAGGCTGACGTTCGTCGGATGGACGCTAAGCCTTGGCCCCGTGTGTGAGCGAACCTGTGCACGTTAAAGAACATGCTAAAGAGCCTTGACGGGAGGATACCATCTGTCTCTCAACAGTTGTCCATTGGGTCCCCCCAAACTTTCTGAGCCCTCGGGATCCTTGTGACCTGACCATTTAGCCCATTGTGTGTAAAAATGCAACTCATAAGTAAAACAATCCAATTCTGAGCCCTCGAGATCTTTGGCCATTTAGCCCATTGTATGCAAAGGAAATGTCACTCGGAGGTAAGAGAAAACCGAATTCAACCTTTGGCGGGACAGAATCAATTACAAGCATAAAAAAGGTGCTTATTTTTTTCTTGGCAACACGAAACGAGAGATGGAAGTTGTTAGACCCTTCAAAAGAAAAGTTTACAGCTGCATTTGAAAGGATACCTTTATGAAACATTGTATACGAATTGATAGCAATTTCCATAATGTTGAAATTATTTTTCTAATGACTGAAATTCGTCAAGCGAAAATGTCATTGCGCGAAAGTAATCACAATAGTTATTAGAGATTTTTAAGGCAAGATTTGAAAAGGACGAAGGACAGCATTTCGCCAGTTGGACCACATCGATTTTAGTTTAAAATTAAGGACACTTTATCCCTGGTTTCTTATTTGTTTAATCAGCTACTAAACTGCAATTCAAGTTCAAATCTAAATCTTTCTTTATGCTTGAACGTGCTGGATGAACTTTCAGTTTCCAGTTATAATGACTTTTTTTTCTTCTAATTGACTGAGGATGTGATTCTATGAATTTTTCGAATTTTTCTGCTGTTTGTTTCTTAAGTTTTTTTAGCTTCCTCAAACAATGGATGAGTTGAAGATTGTCATTTTTACCTTTTTCAAAGATTTTTTATTATTCACTTATATAACTTCTACCTCGGGGGATTGATGGGCTAGACACCATCAACAGCCTTCAGACGATGATGGATAATTATTGATGAAGTGAGCCGAATAGCGACGGAAATCCAACATCGTAATCTTATCTTTGACATCTTTACAAAAGACGTTCGTTTTATTCGAATGTATCACATTAGAACTGGATCGATTTTTTTGAGGAAGACAAGGCTTTGCCGTGATCGGTCATTGGAATCTGCAAGTCAGCCGTTTAACGTTGTATTCACAATTCTAAATATATCACAAAAAAAACACAACTAATATCTGATTCAAATAAATAAATAATTTTGTGAACAGAGCAAAGAATTTCTTCTGAGAAACGATACCAAGTCTGTACGATTGGTATTTCGCACTCAGCTTGAAAATTCTTTGATTAAAAGCACGATTTTCTATATGGTGGCTTTTATCTTAGTTGAAGAGATGTTCGCGTTGGATTGATTTACCTCTAAGAGGTGGAGTTTTGGGCAATCGGCTTGGTCATATGGACCCTAAGAGTAGGATTGGAAAAAAGAAATGTTGCGGCCAAATGCAGTAACAAGACTCAGAACAGACTTATACGGAGAACAGAATTTTGTAGTCTGATCAGATCTCTGTAGTCTACGAGTATTTAAGGATTCTAATTATGTATTTATGAAATTGAAAAATAAACCGAAGATTGGAGAATTTTGGTTCCTTTTTTCCAGCGCCTCTATCGTCTTTGGAGCTGTAGTGATGTCGCTATATATAGGGTTTGGCCATTATTTCTGAGATAGGGATGGCTTTATCTATGAGATAATTGTTTCGTTCTTCTACCCAGCGGTGCAGACGCTCTTTTCTCACTGTGAACAGAATGCGGGACCGAGAAAAGAAAATTTCGGCCCAGAACTTGCGAACCTCAGACCACAACACCTGCTACATTAACAGATGCATACACCAATATGCAATGAAGGATTGAAGCTTTTTGTATCAACTGAGGCAATTTTTCTGTAGGTCTCATTTAATGCGACCCATGAGAGAATTTCTCATTTAATAATGTCATACATTTTATTCAGACATAAATTTCAAGAAAATTTATTGTTTCAGCATATTATATACTTATAACAATTTTGTTTTTAAAAATCTTTAAGACGTTTAATCGCTTGATAATGGTGAATGTATAAAAATAAGATTATTATTTATATCCAAGTATGAAATAGTTACTCATTGTAGGCTCTTGAGCTCTTGAACAGTTGGGGCCAGTTAATATTTTTATAGTACAATATGTAGCAGATATCCAGAAAATATTTAGAGGATGCAGTTCAATTTTGGAATGGAATGGAAAAAAATGAAAATTAACCATCGAAACAATATTTTTATTTACTTCTATCAAAGTTTATTAAATGCATATAACAGAACAATTAAAGGGTTGAATATAAATAAAAACACAAAAATTCCCTTCTTAAATCTTAATATTTTTTTAGTCTTAGAATATTGGATGAATCACCTCCCCCCCCCAACTCATTTCTTCTTTCACCCCGGCTACGTGTTCCGAGTGAAATCCCTATGAGACGGTGCACGATATCTGTCTGCCATCTAGTTAGGGTAAAAAAACACCTACCAAACATTTAAAATTCGACAGCATTATTCATATGAAGCGTACTATATTTATGCTTTTCGATAGAATTGGGTTGGGCAGTTTTACCTCTGAGCGACACTTTTTGCACACAATGGGCTAAATTTCCAGGTCACAAAGACCCCGAGGGCTCAGAGAAGTTTGGGGGAGGGGACACACTGGAACAGCTGTTGGGAGACAGATGGCAACCTCCCTTCAAGGCTATCCAGCGTGTTCTTTAACGTGCACAGTATATGGCTCTCCCCTGGATGGCCTAGACGGGAGGCTACCATCTGTCTCCCAACAGCTGTTCCAGTGGGTCCCCTCCCGCAACCTACTCTGAGCCTTCGGGGTCCATGTGACCTGGCCATTTAGCCCGTGGTGTGCAAAAAGTGCCGCTCGGAGGAAAAACAACCCAACCCAAGGTATGGCACTCCCGCACACTGGGCCACGGCTTAACGTCCCATCCGACGGACTAAACCCATCGATGTCCCCTACTACTACACGATATCTGTCTGCCATCTAGTTAGGGTAAAAAAAACACCTACCAAACATCGTTCCAGTGTGTCCCCTCCCCCAAACTTCTCTGAGCCCTCGTGGGCAGGGCGGAGAACTTTGCGGAGATAAATCCCAACGCTGACTCAGCTTTTCGATAGTTTTTATATCTTTGTAACACGTTTTGGGTCTACAGACTTGTACTATCAAACAGTAAAAGAAATGAAAAGAAAGCATCTTTTAGAGTAAACTATGATTTTCCCACCGGCAAACGAACGAGGTTTCAAAGCGACACATTTTGACAAAAATGTTGCAAAGAATAGGGGAAGGACAACTTGGTTCAGCCGATGACATTTAATATCGCTTCAGTGAGGCGAACTGGCCTGCCAATGCCACGGGCTAATTTTACTGTGGCTCTTTCAGTTTGCTACTGACGCATTGCACGTTTGAGAAATTTGTGAAAATGGCATTATGTGATTTTTATTCACTATGATTAGGAATTCAGATTAATATTTTAATGCAGGCCTGGATTTTGGGGAAAAAAAATAAGGTGTGTGTGTGTGTGTGCGCGCGGTTTTTTTTAGGGGGGGGGGCAACAAATTGATTTCCATTCAGTATAATATTTTCCTCTTCGTTTTATAGCTTTTTAAACAAAAATTATGAAAAATGAGAGAAATATGCACAAGTTGAGTCATTTTAGGCTTCCATTACTCTTACTAGCATTCTCAAATGTGTGTGTGTGGGGGGGGGGGGGGGCCCTCGGTCCCTGAAGATGCTTACTTCTATATTTCTTATCAACAAAAGTATCGATGACTTTAACGTTAATTATATTGATAAATCCGTTTCAGTCATTAAAGTTTAACGACTAAAGCTTCAATTATTCACGAGCCATAGTTGATAGTAAATAGCTTCTAATTAAGTTTGATGTAGAACTATCATTTCGCACAGCAACTGGTTTCAGTCATCCATAAAATCATTCATACTGCGATGTCAATATTTCGGTAAATAGGCAGAATTCCACAGAAATACATATAAAAAAAAAATCCTGAAGTTAAATGCCATCAGATAAAAAATATCTATTAATACGTCGGGTAGACAACCATTAGGCGGTTAGGAACAACCAGAGACAAGGCAAGAGAGGGGGTGGGGGTATGGTGATTCGTGTCAAAGGTAATCTGGATATTCCTGATCATTTAAATTCTCTTAATCGTGTTTCTATTAGCATAGTTGAATTATTTTCAATATTGTTTTACCAGCAAATATACCTGATGTTGATCTTTCATTTGACATACAACTCGTTGCAATCAGCCCCCCTGAAATTTCTCCTCCTTTCGTTTTTTTGACGTGGATAGAAAAGAAGGGGGCATAATTTGAGGTAGCCCATAATACTTCCCACATCAAAAGCTTTCATTTGATATATAACCCGTGACGCTTAGCAGTTCCTTACATATTTCACCTTTTTTTGTGGAGAGGGAGGCTGAGAGAAAGGTTGGAGATCAAACCCTTACTCAGCTTTAAGTTAGGATATATATGATGACAAGACCCACTAGTTCCGCCTAAAGCACTACCAGTATAGGGAAATGCCATATTCACCACTACCTAAGGTCAGGGGCAAGACAGTACCATATATATACAGCTCATCCCCGACTACCTAATGGCGAACAGTACTATAGGAGTAAAGCTCATCCATCGGTTAAAACCAAAATTTAATCTATTTCCCGGACCGCCAAAAACAAGGATATAGAATCCAAGTTGCCTCGGCTCCCGTGACTGGGACTCTTAGTCCGGCCCTACTGTCGGGGCCCTGTCCAACATGACCGGACCTAGTCAGTCAGCAGGACCCTCAACTTCTGAGATGGAAATCTTAGCCATGTCCAACCGTTGCCCAATCCGGTCAGCACAGCCTTCGTCTTCATAGGCTCTCAAGACCCCCCCCCCACCTCGACAAGGTGGTCCCGTATCGGGGGGGGGGGTTAAGTTAGGATAAGAGTAATCTGTATACCGAATTCGGTGGTCCTAGCTCTGACCGCTTATGGCAGTGGTGCACAATTTGAGGGTCGCATGGAACCAACCATTGCTTTTGTGCGGCCGGCGATCGCTTATATTGATGGTAAAAATGTAAATGATATTTGACATTATTTGCATTCTCATTGTTGTTATTGTTGCAACACACTGATGACGTCAGAACATATGACGTTATCAGTGAAATGGCCTTGAGTCTCGATGGTTACGATCAAGGCCATTTCACTGATGACGTAATAAGTTCTGACGTCAGCATTCGTGGATCTAACATCTTGACACCCCGTAGCTGCTTGTGTTGGCGGGATTTTCTAATCTGTGTTATCTTCGAAGTGGCGCTTTATTTTTCTGTGATTAAGTTTTTACTTGTGAATCACAGATTTTGAAGAAATGCCTCATCCTTGTTCTGTTCCTGGCTGTAGAGGAAACTATGAAAGTTCAAAAAATGTGCGCGTTTACAGTTTTCCCCAGGATGAAGAGTTGTGCAGAAAATGGCTTCTAGTAATAAGAAGAGAAAACTTTACAGTAACAAAATTTAGCAGGGTATGTCAATTTTTTTTCGCCTTTTTATAATAGAAAGTATATTTGTGATAAAATTTTGAGATTGCTGAAATCCTAGCAAAATTGCAATATTTGGCAAGAGTATATAAAATGGTTTGAATGATAATTGTGAAGAGTATATTGTGCCATACATTCATATAACTTAACTGCTATACGTTTAGTCACAATTAGTTGTTTATTTATCCTTTTCTATTTGCATCGTGGTTGTTTTTGCTGAGGGAGGGTATTGAATATGAGATTTTTATATAGTTATGTGAAATATAGGTTTAAGAAATAGTGATCACAAAACAACACATATATATAAATAGAGTACAGAGCATTAGTCACTCATTAATAGTTTGGATGACCTTGGGAAATATCAGGAATAAACTATGCATCTAGAAACCCATATCTCTTAACTTTTACTTGAGAGTGTCTCTGGTTTGTGTAAATCTGATTTTCACATTTTCCTCAGAGTTTTAATGTGTTAGTTAGTTTTAATCATTTTCAAGAGAACAGGTTATATACCATTCATTACTTAATGTTTGAATGCCATAGTCATCAGGTAAAATTTGTGCATTATGAATAAATAATGAATGCCTGTGTAACATAAATTATATAATGATTGATCATTTCACCTACAAATATACATAGCATAACAGAATTGTTTATATACAAAAATCATAGAGTTGAAAAAGGCAAATTATTATTGCCCACTAAATGTTCTACTGGATCATTATAAGTCAAATGTAAAATATGTCTCAAATTAGGTTTCTGCAAGATATAGAAAATTTCTAATATTGGTGTTTCATTAAACAGATATCATAAATACTGTAGGAATGAACTAATGCATAATACAAATTCATCATTGCCTTATATTTGTAATTCAAGATATATTTTAATGCGTCCAATATTTTTTGCAATTATTCTACTCACTTGAACAATATAATTCAAGTTTGCACCTCTCGAAACACAGAAAATCTTGTTTTGTTGACATATTTGGACTTTTGACCATTTACAATAATTTTTACTTTTCTTACTATTTTTATAAAGCATATATAACTGGAATAACACAACAGTGTTGTAGATTAAGCTTAATTGATCAGTAACAATCAGACAAAAAAAACTTTAACATATAAAGCACAACACACTTAATGGTGTTCATCTTTCTCTCTAGGTTTGGGAATCTCTCTAGGTTTGGGAATTACACTTCAAAGAGAGTGATTTTCAAAGATGTTCAAGTGCATTCGATGAGAAAACTGATAAGACGGTTACTGTGCAACTGAAAGTCCCCAGACTAATTCCTGGTAGCATTCCATCAAAACTCCAGTTCCTAGAGTAAAATTTTATGTTGATTCTGAGCTTATGGTGAGTGCATATGAAAAAGATAATGAGCAATTCAAAGTTGGAAAATATACTTTTCTTCTACAACATTAGTCATATTGATGTTTTAAATGATCTTTTAAATTGTTTAATAAGGGTTAAAACTCCTGAAAGTAATATTAGACATAGTATTGATTAATGTGTAATATTTTGAAAGTACTTTGCACATCTGATGAAAGTAATAACAATCATTTAAAATTCATTGAGGAACACTTGATACTATTTGGGTTAAATAAGTGTGGTTCAAGGTATTCATCAGATATGATGATTTTTGCATCACTTTTTTTAGCATGGCTCCTCATGCATCATATAATTTTGCTAGAGAAAGTGGAAACATTAGATTACCACATCCTAGTACAATTCGACGCATTTGTCTTCGGTTTAATGTCAATCCTGCTATAGAGAAAGTAGATTCAATTTTTTATCATATGTCAGGCAAAAATATTCTTTTTTGAATGATAAAAAAGTGATTTTAATGCTTGATGAAATTCATCTCAAACAGTATTTGGATTTCAAATGTGGTAACCTTGTTGGTCTGTCATTTGACACACAAAACATGGCAACCAGTGCCCATGTATTTATAACTAGTTTGCTTTCCAACTATAAAGATGAAGTTAATATATTACCAGCCAAAGCAATAAATGCCGATATTCTTTACAGTATTATTGAAAAAAATTATCATTGGTTTGGGAGAAATTGGTTTTTTTATGATATGTGTCGTAGCTCACAATAATTCTATTAATCATAAGAGTATGTCATTATGTCTTTCTCCCCCTAAAGTTCAAATTGTATGTCCTCATCCATCAGATAAATCAACACCTTTATTTTTTTCTTACTGACCCAGTTCATTTGTTGAAGTGTATCAGAAATAACTGGCTAAATCAAAAACATATTGAAAAATGTATGTACTATCCACATTTTGTAAATAATGGATATAGTATTTCATCGTTCAAAATTGCATCCTTATCAACCCTTAAAGAACTGCATAAAATTGAAGCAAACTCATTGTTAAAATATGGATTTAATCTCTCGTATAGAGCTTTGAACCCAAGAAACCTTGAGAGACAAAATGTTAAACTATTCTTAAATATTTTTAATGATTTTGTAGTTAATGGACTTTTAGAAATAGGAGAAAAGCACAAATTGTTACATTACCAAGATACATCAGATTTCATTAAGATTATTTTAACATGGTGGCATATTGTAAATGTAAAATCACCTTTTAAAGGTGAACGCTTGAATAACAAACACCAAATGCCATTAACGTGTTCAGAGTCAGATGAAAATGTCTCATTTCTGAATTCTTTCCTGAATAAATGTATGCGTCATTTTTCTGCTGAGGTCCTACCATCCTCTCAGACATTCTACTATGGCATATAAACTAACAGGCTCCTGTCAGACCTCTGTGGCAAGCAGCTGCTTGAGGGGGTATTTATTTTACTTTATTGTTGGCTAGATAAATGGGAACAGATGAGTTGCACAACTGGTATACTAACGAAAGAAACACATTCTGCGTTAAGACTTAATACATATTCATTGCTTGAAATTGCTTCATATTGTATCTCTGAACTCAAAATATATTTTACCTGGTATATCAAACTGTTCAAACTTATAATTTAGAGAGTCGTTTCAAACTGATAATTTAGTGAGTCGTTTCGGCCTCTACAGGCAGTTAGCTGGAAGCCAATATAATATAAGTATGTCAATTATTTGAATGTGAAACAAAATTAAGAGTGCAGTCACTGTTGAAACTTTTCACAAAGTCAAGTGGTAAAATTAAAATAACCGATTTGGATTTTAAAGATGATTTTAAGGAAATGAATTTTATGTATATGAGCTTAAAATTTAACATTACAGTGCTTCCTTCAGATTTGTCTGATTGTGATAACTCTCTTCCTGTAATTGCATATATAGCAGGTTATTGTGTATTTTCAGTTTTGAAAAGTTTGAAATGTGATAATTGTAAACATTTACTATTACTTGATAAAAAAGTAGAATTGGATGTAAAATTTAAGTATTTACAAAAATTTGATAGAGGCAGTCTTTTTTTTGCCCATATGAGATAGAAATTAATGTTGTATTACTAAATTATATTACTATGAAAAAATTGTGTACTGAATTTGAAGAAGAATTTTTGGAAATGGCAAATCAAAGAAATGTTGTTACTTTAATCACAACCAATCTTTTACATGATGCAGAATTACTTGATTATCATTCAAGATGTGAATTTGGCCACCGTATTGGAAAAACTCTAGAAATGAGTATCTGGTGTTCAACAAATATATTTAAAAAAAATGATTGTTTGTTAGAGAATTTGGGAAATAAGAAAAAATGTCTTAGTGCCAAAAAAAAGTTGTCTACCCTCAATAAATAGCATCCACAGAGTTGGACTCCACTGTTGGCTTTGGAATTAATAGTTTTGTTGGCATGTGGGATTTGAACCATATCTGTCCAGGTACAGGCCACAGTGTTCTAAGACCACTAAACTAATAAGTTCTATTAGTGGAAAAAAGGCAGAGTCTGTTAGTTTAGTGGTCTTACACCACTGGCTTATATCTGGAAAGATGTATACCTAAATGATTTAATCTTTCTTTACCAGGCTGCATAGAATTATATTTTTAACAATTGAAGATTGATTAGAGGCTATTTTCTTTACATTTGGGAGGTTAGTTGAGCGATATATTATCAAATCTTAAGTCATAGATTTACAGGTAGCTTTGTAAACCAAAATGTGTACGTGCTTGCAGTAAATTGTAGATTGCAAAGTTTAGCTGCACTTTTCCTGTTAGTTTTTGAATATGTATTCCATCGAAAGGTTGTATCCATGTCCTATAAATTCAGTCTAATCACTAAGAAAAAGTATTTCAATTAAATCATAACTGCAATTATTACATTAAAGCTATTACAGTATATCATCAATTTGTAGTTCACATTTGTCAATAAAATTGTTCTGAAGAATTTTTGTGTGTTTTTTTTCCTTTTAATATAACACACTAGTTTTCCATAACAATTTATACCTTATGATTATATTATCAATGGTATAAAAAGCGATCAATTATTGACAGCATTTATCAGGAAAAATATGTGAAGGAAATGATTTTATTTTTGTTAATATATAACCGAGTAATTATTCGCATTTTACCTTATTTTTAAACATATTGTAATTATATGTAGAACCGATTATGACGCTCCTGGTAATTTATATATCGTTATACATGTTCAGAGAACGTTAAACGACGATTACTCTGCATTTTCAGTCATCAATTTAGCACAATTATAAATCAAGATCTATTTTAGTTTCAACGTCTTCCTTATTTTAAAGTTTGCCAGAGAAATATTACATTAATGTACATATATACAATATAATCATACTATGTCAATCAGTTTTTGAGCACAGTATCAAACAAAAATGCCCACCGACCTTATAAAAAAAGTTGCTCGATTTGCGACGGTAGTACTACGTGCGCAGGAAGCACTGTAGATCCACCGGATGTGACGTCAATTTAGACTGCAAAGGCCTTGAGTCTCGATGGTTACGCTCGAACCCAGGTCCCTTAGATCAGCAGCCACTCGTGCTAACCATTCGTAAGTTGCTTTAAATTACGATAAAAAGTCGTGGGTCGAATTTGATGCTTCTAGCATTTAACGGTTAATAATTTATTGGTAAAAGTTGTTCTTCCCCTCCCCCTTTTTTTTAACGGGAGGGGCGTAGAAACCTTTGAAAGGGAAACTCTTACAATGCTTTAAGTGAGGGGTTTCCTAAGTGTGTCAACGACAAGTTGTTTAGAGGGCGAGCATTTTTTATGGTAAAATTCAATTGATTTTAATTCTCAAAATATCAGAGATCGATTGTTTAGATTCGTGCATTGCTTTTAGCAAGAGAACAATTGCAGATACAAGATCGCTCCTTTGAATTAAAAGCTTTCTTCAGTCATTGCATCTCTTGCACGATATGAAGTCCCACATCAGAAACAGAGCACTTGGTTCTTGACAAATACCAATATTATATGGTGGATTTTGAGTTGTTTTTCGGTCCGCCACATCTCAACAATTGACATTTGACCTTGAAGGAACCACCAGGTCCAAATGTTCACAACGTTTCTCAGATCTATGACTCAAAATACCCCAAGAACCTGGGGCGGGGGTGGCTCAGTCGGTAACGCGCCAGGCTCGTAATCTGTAGTTTCAAGGTTCGAGTCCCAGCTGGGTCAGCGTTGAGATTTATCTCCGCAAAACTCCTCGCTTTGCCCACGGTCAGTAGGGGACACCGATGGGCTTGAAATGACCGGCGTCCTTCGGATGGGACGTTAAGTCGTGGTCCCGTATGCGGGAGAGCCATACCCTGTGCACGTTAAAGAACTTGCTGGATGGTCTTGACGGGAAACTACCGTCTGTTTCCCAACAGCTGTTCCAGTGGGTCCCCTCCTCCCCACCTTCTCTGAGCCTTCGGGGTCCTTGTGACCTGGCCATTTAGCCCATGGTGTGCAAAAAAGTGCTGCTCAGAGGTAAAACAACCCAACAACTCCGATTTCTAGCTCTCTAGCACTGGTAGATCTAAATTTCGCAACGTTTCCGATATGTATAACACGAAACACTCCCCAAACACCAATTTTCACGTTTCTATGTCTCGTAGATCAAACTTTGACCTTTATTTGAGCTTAAAGGTCATGTCAGAAGTAAATTTCGGGTTTTTCCCCAAATCTATGACCCGAATTACTTCTAGGTGTAAATTCTCATCATAGTTAGCGTGATCCTCAGTCAGCCACTCACTCATAATCATCTATATATGTTAAATGTACTTTTCTCTACATTATTACTATTATCTATCTGTTATTAAATTTCATTTTCTGGATTTGGTGACGAGTTTAATTACTGAATATTGGAGTGCCGGGATATATCTCAGGTATTTCTTAAAAGAAATATGAATTCGATCTGCGTTATTCTTCAGGAATGTAATTCCAAAGCAACCTGGGTTACCGGAGTTCAACAGAGATGAGTTCAGTCTCAGTCACAACTCAACTAATTTTCTTTGCAATTGTGAAAAAAATAAAAACGAATTTTTTTTTTATTATGTTTTAACCTTTTAATAAGTATTTGGTTATTAAAAACAAGCTCCATTTAACTTTTGATTTCATCTTAGATTTCACTTTCCTATATTTGTAAGTCCCTCTTAAGCAGTTTAATGATGCTACTGAAGAATATTCCGTTACTACGAATTTTTTCTAATGTTTTTCGTTCTAAATAACATTAAGATTTTAAATTTTTCATAAAAAAATTATAATTATTTTTAAGTTTGTAATAAACGGAATATATATATACAACACGAAGAATAAAAAAGCGCTCTTTTTGTGTATAGTATATGTTTTACGATATGTCAGATAAATGTTCTCTCTCGAACCGAGGCCGAGCTCGAAAATTCGAACCCGAACTCAAACCACATAGACATATGCATCTCTACTGTATATGCCTATATGGCTTGAATCTTTGCAAGAAAGTTTCAATGATGGGGAAAAAAGGGATTTTTCACAAATGTCCAGTTACACTTTTTAGCGAAACTTTTTAAAATGGCAATTGCAATAAAAGTGATTTTCCTTTATTCTTATCAACTCTTATCTTTCGTATGTGTTGACAAAAGAAAAAAAGTTATAATTAATTTGGTTTCCAGTAAGATTTTTCTTCTAATTCTCAAAACCTCTATTTTGTTAGAGTAACTTAGCTTTATTCTAAAAAAATAGACACTGCTCGAAATTCACCGCTTTATCTCTTTTTCGTAAGATTTCTTGAGGAGCAAATCTATTTCAGGTTTATTCCTATTCCTCCGACTCATTTTTCAACATTCACTCAGTTATGCCAAACTGTACTTCATTTGCTGATTCTGCTTCTTTTCTGTTTGGGTTAGAAGTAGCAATCCCATTTCAGACACATCGCAGTTTCCTCGCAGAAACAAAATCGTATACTGCTTTAAGTTATCAGAGGAAGCTGTATGCCGAATTTGACACCTCTAGCTCTTATCGTTTAGTAATTCTTGATCACAAAGACAAATAAGAAAACAAAGTTACCCCTCAAGCAGCTGCTTGCCACACAGATCTGAATTTCATATTGTTTGCACGGATAAACTGTGATAACAATTTAATATGCCATAGAGAAGATATGTGAGGATGCGAGACCTCAGAAGAAAGACGACATAAAAGTGGTTAAGATGCCCAGCATGCTGCTGGGTAACCTGGGTTCAAATCCCAGTCAGGACAACTAATTTTTTAGCCGTCCCATGGCCGAGTGGTTAGCGCGCTTGGCTACTGATCTAAGGGACCTGGGTTCGAGCCCCGGATAAGGCATGGTTGTATGTGTTCTTTTTCTGCTGAGGTCCTGCCATCCTCTCAGATCTTCTACTTTGGCATATAAACTGACAGGCTCCTGTCAGACCTCTGTGGCAAGCAGCTGCTTGAGGGGGTATTTATTTTTATTATCCTCAAACTCAGGTCATTTCGATCAGCAGCAAACCGTTTCACTGTATAGAGAGTGTCCTTGCAGCGAAGCTGAATCTAGAAGGCTGAGAAACTGACCCAGAGGAAGTAAAAAGGAAGAAAAATAAATAAATAGGAATAGTGACTTAAGAAATTCAGTCACTAGCTGGAAATTTTATCTTCCGCAATTTTCATTATCGAATGATAACATTAACGATGTAGTTGTAGAATGTTATTGAGAATAACAAAAAGTGATATAGGCAAGAGATTTTATGGCACTTACCAAGATTCGGGAACCACGTTACACACATTCGGGAACCACGCAGAGAAGGGTATGAGTGCAAGCCCTTAATCGGTTCGTTTTACAAAGCCTATGTTCGCATTCGCAATTAGTGAACATACGTAAATAAAATTTAAAGAACGAAAACTGACTATCAAATTTCTAGAAATTTATTTAAAATTTAAAGAACGAAAACTGACAATCAAATTTCTGGAAATTTATTTACATGGACTTTTAAGGACGATTTTCATGGAAGCTCAAAGTTATTAAATTCACTGAAGTTTCCGTTTTCTTCACTTTCCTCATTCCTTATCTTCGCAACTAGCGAATCAGAGAGCTTCTTAGACTTGGGATGTTTTACTCCCGAGCAGCACTTTCGTTCACATAACGGGCTTTGGGTTGTTTTACCTCTGAACGGTACTTTTTTGCACACCATGGCTAAATAGCCAAGTCACAAGGACCCCGAAGGCTCAGAGAAGGGTGGGAGAGGGGACCCACTGGAACAGCTGTTGGGAGACAGATCGTAGCCTCCCGTCAAGGTCATGCAACGTTTTCTTTAACGTGGACAGGGTATGTTTCTCCTGCACACGGAGCTACAGCTTAACGTCCCATTTGACGGACGGCAGCCTTTCCAAGCACATCGGTGTCCCCTACTGACCGTGCGTAGGGCCTCACATAACGGGTTAAAGGGTCAAGTCACAAGAATTACAAGGGCTCAGAACTGGGTAGGAAAACCACTGAATATCTATTGGAGGATGATGGAAATCTCTCGTGAAGGTCATCCAGCGTGGTCTTTAATGTGCATAGACTATGACTCTTCTAAAAAAATGACCACAGCCTAACGGATAAACTATGATATTTCTTTTCTGATCTAGGATAAAGTGGCAGTTAGCAGAGAAAGTATCAGCATAGGCACAGTGGGAACATCATTATATGAGCAAGATGCACTTCCGAAAAAATCAGACATGTGTAACCCGTCATTCGCGATCGAGAGCATAATACCAAATTTCGTCTCTACTATTGTCGACGGGGTTATATTATTGGCTAAAAGAATAACCAATTAATGTCAATTACGATTATTGCTGTTTTCTTTTATAATAATGTTTCATAAAAATTTGTTGAAATATTGAAATTTGCAATTTGCAAATTTACGATAAGATAAACTAGTGCTATTTATTTTTTTCTAAATTTATTTAATTATTAAAAATTTATGACAATAATCAGAGATAAGCACAAAGAGTAAACAGGGAACAGGACGTTTATTCCCTACATTGATAATGGCAACATTTCCACACTGTTAAATTCTACTCCTTGTGATAGTTTTTTTTTCTAAAAAAAAAGAAGTTAGTATTCAATTTTAGAGTAAATAATAATATTTTTATACAATCGTGACTAGAATATTGTTTGATTTCATATTCTCTTTAAACTGAGCTTTAAACTCAGGGTTGGGTTGTTTTACCTCTGAGCGGCACTTTTTTGCACACCATGGGCTAAATGGCCAGGTCACATGGACCCCGAAGGCTCAGAGAAGGTTGGGGGAGGGGACCCACTGTTGGGAGACAGATGGTAGCCTCCCGTCAAGGCCATCCAGCGTGTTCTTTAACGTGCACAGGGTATGTCTCTCCCGCACACGGGGCCACGGCTTAACGTCCCATCCGACGGACGGCGGCCTTTCCAAGCCCATCGGTGTCCCCTACTGACCGTGGGCAGGGCGGGGAATTTTGCGGAGATAAATCTCAACGCTGACCCAGCTGGGACTCGAACCTGGGAACTACAAATTACGAGCCTACCGACTGAGCCACCCCCGCCCCCTGTACTCAGGGTAATGACGTGTATAATTAGTTCCATAGTATAACGTTGGTGGTGCTAATAATTGCCTTAAAAGTATGTGAATAGACCCTCTGTACCTCCTTATTTATTCTGTGGATAGGCAAGCTTGCCAGATGTTAGCCGTCTTCCGGACCTCAGACATCTTGGTTATGCGCCAAGTAAGCTAAGGTCCTAGCTAATGCCTAAAGTTTCTGGTGTAGGAACCCCCATATTGGAGGCTAATTTCAATATGTTCTAATAAGTTATTAACTTGAACTTAATGCCTAAGTATAGTTATGAAAGAAGTGGTGGTAGGTTTTCTCTTACAAGTAGCTCATATGGTTGGAGAGCTTTTTAAATCGATGGTGGGAACTTGGTAATTTCATGCATCATGTTTATGTACTTACTAGAGGTAATCCATAACTATTCTTTCGGGTTGGGTTGGGTTGTTTTACCTCTGAGCGGCACTTTTTTGCACACCATGGGCTAAATGATCAGGTCACATGGACCCCGAAGCCTCAGAGAAGGTTGGGGGAGAGGACCCACTGGAACAGCTGTTGGAAGACAGATTGTAGCCTCCCGTCAAGGCCATCCAGCGTGTTCTTTAACGTGCACAGGGTATGTCTCTCCCGCACACGGGCCACGGCTTAACGTCCCATCCGACGGACGGCGGCCTTTCCAAGCCCATCGGTGTCTCCTACTGACCGTGGGCAGGGGGGGATTTTGGGGAGATAAATCTCAACGCTGACCCAGCTGGGACTCGAACCTGGGAACTACAGATTACGAGCCTGGCGCGCTACCGACTGAGGCCCCCCGCCCCCCCATTCTTTCGGAGTAGATCAGACGCTATTTACCACAAAAGAGAAATGAAAGTTGTGAAGTCAGGATACCAGTCAGAGATAGGCAAGAGTAAAAAAAAGGAAAACGGTACATATTCAATGATTTTGCGGAAAAAAAATGATTTCGCCAATGAGTGGGACTCGAATCTGCTATCTCCCAGTTACTTGCCAGGAATTCTCGTCACCAAATTATCAACGGTTAATTCATTATTCACTATTAGATGAATAATGAAGTACCCAATTTATAAGAAAAATATGTTTTAGTCTTTGCCAGATTTCTTACTGTTGTTACTTTATTAAAGTGTTTCGAGAGAGAGAGCGGGAAAACAACATCAGTTGTTGTGTATTAGTTGATATTAGATTGATGAAAAAGATATCAGGTGTTATTGATAGAAATACATTTTAACTGATAAACAATTTTCAATACTGGCATTTATTATTATTTAAAATAAATGTTATTAAATTCATCTAGTCCGTTTTCTTTAGCTGAGACTTAGTTTCTTAACATCACTAATGGTATGAACTGCCGTTTATCAATAATCATTAAAAAATTTTGCAACAGCTTAGCAAACACCTAACAAACACCACAGCAAAATATTGATACAAGTTAGTTTTAAAACCGTTTCGTCCAGTTCTTGCGTATAAGTAATTTGACTTTGAACGATTAATGAACACTGAACAATTTTCAAAGACAAAAAACATGAGATGAATATTTATTACTAACGTATGCTAATAGAAGACATATCCATGGGTGTAAACCCCCTCTCCTCCTCCCACTACAATTCTACATTTCATGTGCAATTCACCATATGCAGGAAAAACATCCTGTTATTGAGTGACAAATACCGTAAAGCGGCAATCTCAATTTTCTTGAAATTAAATCTCTCCATGGCTTCTATGCCTTTGTTCCATTTGGCTTCCGGAAACTTGGCTGTCTGATTGTTCCATTGGCATTCATGAACATATTAAAAATGTATTGGCCATGATTCTCTGCCTAACGCATTTAAATAGAACAAAGAAAAGCTCATAACTCCTACGGCCTGTCGACTGCAGTACCCAACAGCCAGTTGCCTGGCAGAGCATTCATAAATCATGGTGGCCACGCTGCAAGACAGCCACCTTAATTGACGCCAGGCGAGGATTATGACTCGCTCCTGAGCCCACGGCGCTGTCGTAGTCTTCTGAAAACTAATAGGAGTTGGCAGGTAAAGACTGCGTTTTTAACAGCCTCTTTTTCATTCGTAACACGATTGTCTAGTGGTTTACGAGTTTCCTACGTGTTTAATACTTGCTGCCGTTGCTTAGTTACACATTCATTAAAAACATGTTCCGATGGATTTATTTAATGTTGTATTGAAGTGAGGGCTACGATCACTTCTTTTAATGGATCCGAGTTTGTAAATTACTAGCAGGTAGGATTATTTGTTTTAAAAGTACACAAGTACTGTAAAATATCATTGTTCACGATCGTCAGTATTTAGGCACATGTATAAAATAAAGATTACTGAAAAATTTGTGATGGCAGTTTTAAGCTTATTCCGCAGAATTTCTGTTACCTTTACACTGGGGTATTAAGTATAAAATAAAAATACTTCATTGATAGAGAAGAGCAAAGAAATTCATATTCTAACTCAAGACCTCTTCTCTATAGGGCGGGGGTGGCTATCGTAGCGCGTTGGGCTCCTAATCGGCAGTTCCCAGGTTCAAGTCCTACCTGGACCAGCGTTGAGACTTATCTCCGTAAAACTCCTCTCGTTGCCGTCAGTCAGTAGGGGACACCGATGGGCTTGAAAAGGCCGCCGCCCGTTAGATAGGACGTTAAGCCGTAGTTCCGTGTGCGAGAGAGCATATCTTGTGCACATTAAGAACATGGTGGATGGTCTTGACAGGAGACTGCCATCTTCTCCCAACAGCTGTCCAGTGGGTCCCCTCCCCCCACCCTTCTCTGAGCCCTTGGGATTCTTGTGGCCTGGCCACTTAACCCATTGCGTGCAAAAAAGTGCAGCTCAGGGACTAACCCTCATCTCTAATAAATGGTTATAGGTTCACAAAGTGGCGCTACCTTGTACTTTATAAACCGATGGGAATCTTGATAAATGCAACATGTATACATAATTACAGATGGTACTCATAACCGGGTACTATCGGAGTACAGCAGGTGCTATACAGGGTGATTGTAAACTCTTTCAACAAAAAAGAGGGGTGATAATACACATCAAGACGCACAATTTTTGCAATGGAACGTAGGGTCGCATTCCACTCCTTCCGCCAGAAAAGAGTACTTTCGAAAAACGCCACGCATGCACAAGTATTTACAACCGGTGCATGAAAAGCACAAGATGCAAATCAGGTGCGCTGAGCAAATGCGTAGACGATTAAGAACAAACATTTAAAAACGCATCCGAATCCGTTCATCGACATTACCGTGATAACGTCACATGATAAGTGACGTATTCGTGAAGGACATGGAAGACTACACATAGGAGGAACTGGCGGATATACCTTGATCTGTGATATACTTGCATATATACTTGGAATTGTGTATATACTTGCTTCTCGCAGCTGGGCAGTCCAAATCAGCATTTGAAACTCACTGCACTGAGAGTACATGTGACTTTCCCAAGGCAAGTTCTACAGGCATATACATATGGCATCAGGCATGGATTGACAAGGGTTGATGGATTGTAATTTAGCAGAACGCATTTCCGCACAAATTAAAATATTTCCCCGTTTCTATTCATACTCAAGTAATAACTTTACAATTCGGGCCGTGGCTCTAAAAATTCAGTCCGAACTCATTTCCAGTAGGTGATTATTTTTCAAAGATTTGACAGTCAAAACACCAGCTTTATAAGCTCACCGGACAAAAAATTAGTCATCTTTCGTCATAAGAGGGTTACGTTCGTTCGACATCAGTAATAAATGCGTCCTACAAATAGCTGTGCCACGCGCTACAGGTTTTATACAGTGACAAGAAGTGGTTGTAATGCCATGTGTTAGTCGCTTTGTGAAACATGGGTCGCATCAAAGATGTGAATGAGTGGTGAAAAGGTGTTGCATTTGGCTGAGCCAAAGGGCATAGTATACAAGTTACTGCCTTTGTAGGTGTGTCGAAACATACTGTCCAAAGGGTCCTCCAGCAGTGGCGTACATCGCAGTCCACCACTAATCATCGCCAGAACTGCGGCAGAAAGACTGTGTTCACCAATAGGCACTGCCACAGTGTGTCACACATTATTAGGGCAAACCACTTTGCAACGAGGCAGGAATTGCTCCAGCTAGTCAATGCAGGCCTACAACAAGTTGTTTCCAAATGAACACTCCAAAGCGAAATGCATGCCATGGATATCTGGAGCAGAGTACCGCGGAAGAGACCCTTGTTAACAGCTCTGAACAAGGCTGCACGGCTACAGTGGGCGTGGCGCTACAAAGACCGGATTCACTCTTGGAAGCATATGATCTGGTCGGATGAGTCATGTCTTTGCTTGTATTCAAATGATACGAGACAGATATATTGTAAGCCGCATGAAGCCTTTCATGCGGACGGCGTGCAAGGTTCTCTTCAAGCTGGAGGAGGCTCTGTCATATTCTGGGGTTCAGGAAATGGGTCTTTTGGTTCTGGTGACGTCACACTTGAGCCAGAAGGGTTATATGGAGCTACTGGAGGACCACATTGCCCTTTCTGCAGCATCTCCACAGTGAACACCAGAAGGATACCCGTCTTCCAAGATGACAATTGTTGCGTGTCAGATTGCCACAATGAGCATTCTGAAGCCTTCGAACATCTCAACTGGCCCACCAAATCCCCGGATTCGAATCCCATGGAAAACTTGTGGGACTATTTGGGGCAACGAGTGAAGCTGATTTGCTGCTGCAAGGTGGATGAATATTGATGTGCACTACATCAGCACACTGGTGGCATCCATGCCAGACAGGATTTCGGCTGTTCTTTGGTTGCATGGAGGCGTTACGCACTATTAGTTGACATTTAGCCAGGGGTGACTTATTTTTTGTAAAGTGAACTTATTTGTCTACAACAAAAAATGCAGTAAGATTATCTACACTGCTCATCAAAAGTACCGATTAATAAAATGCACATATCTCGAAATATATTTGGTCAAATTTAATCAAATGCCACAGAAAGATGATTTAACAAGTTGAAATTTTGAGTCAAAATGACATATATATCTTAAAAAACATGAATACACCAAAGTACTTGAAAAAGTGGGTGGTTTTGAATTCGAATTGTGTAGTCAGTACGGTATGTAGCCCCTTCTAGCACTAATACAGGCCTGATAATATCGATTCAAACCAGGGTGAGTATATATAGGGTAGGATCAAAAGCTATATTTTACCAAGGCCATTGACGTCACAGCTAAAGTATTTATATAATCGTCCGTTCTTTCGTGTCTTTCTTTGTTCTTCGCTTGGTGAATTTCTCTCTCTCTGTGAAGTCTTTCAGGTAATTTATTTTTATCATGCAGTAGCAAACTACGAGTAATCCGAAGAATAAGTAATATTTCATATTCATTCTAATTAGAAGCAAAAATTGTTATGAAATGTGTGTTGCGTGTCGGCTTGAAGATAAATTCGATGTGCACATGCTGATATGTGGTAAACATTTTTGCAGATGCCTGTTAAGATCAATCACCTGTTAGACTTATGAAGCGAACTCACAGGCCTATCTTTTCAACGTAAACTAAATGATAATGCCATTGTAGATTTTTTTAAAAACTGTCACATATAAAATTCAATCTTGTTACCAGGACCATTTCTACTCCGATCAAACGATTGTTAGCTCGGGGACACAATGAAATGATTGTTGAAATAAGAAACCGATCACTCTAAAAACTACGACAGTGTACAGAATAAAAATGCAGCATTTTCTGAAGTAATTGATAATTTAAATACCTTGGCTTATATTGTACTGATTCATGGGAATAAAAATTTATGTTAATGCGCCATAGTCTATGCATTAGAGAATTACAGCAGCAGTTTCAAATTGATATTCAACACTAAATAAACCGAGGAAAATTTCTCCTTTGCAAACAAGATTACGATCAAAGCAAAGCAGTGTAATAAACATAAATAAAAATTGATACAGCAGAATAAAATTTCAAAATTAATCAAAACATGAAAAAAAGTAGACTTTTCGTTCGACAACTCCAGGAAATTTTTTTTTAGTAAATTGAAACTGTGTTTTAGCCAATTTACATTATTGTCTTCAGTCACACCTTTCCAAAAAATGATTATTCAAGGTGTTCCAGTTGGGTTGTTTTACCTCTGAGCGGCACTTTTTTCACACCATGGGCTAAATGGCCAGGTCACATGGACCCCGAAGGCTCAGAGAAGGTTGGGGGAGGGGACCCACTGGAACAGCTGGTAGCCTCCCGTGAAGGCCATCCAGCGTGTTCTTTAACGTGCACAAGGTATGACTCTCCCTCACACGGGGCCACGGCTTAACGTCCCATCCGACGGACGGCGGCCTTTCCAAGCCCATCGGTGTCCCCTACTGACCGTGGGCAGGGCGGGGAATTTTGCGGAGATAAATCTCAACGCTGACCCAGCTGGGACTCGAACCTGGGAACTACAGATTACGAGCCTGGCGCGCTACCGACTGAGCCACCCCCGCCTCAAGGTGTTCCAGAGTTCTGTATCTGTTACTATTGACATAGCACGGAACTGTACCTCATAATGTGGTTGCCGAGAATGTATCTATAACAATAAATATTACCCTGATAGCTAGACCTCAGTGTAAAATTACAATTTAGTTTTCCCTTTTTCTGCCAGAATTTTCCAGCAGAAATCTATCTTACCGTACGCTTCTTAAAAGCTTTGTTTACCGTCGTCTAGCCGGTGACGTCAAAATGCCTAACCAACCATATCAAGAAATGCTTCCTTGCCGCATTGAATTCAGGGTGAATGAAAGAAGGATGGCAGGTACCATCCTTCGTTCACCCTGGATACAAACCCTCAATAATACAGAGAATGGGCAGTAAAATTCACTGAGTAATTAGAGCAATCCTGCCATCCTCACAGACCTTCTACTATGGCATAAAAACTGACAGGCTCCTGTGGCAAGCAGCTGCTTGTGAGGTTATTTATTTATTTATTACTTATGGAGGGTTGAAGGATTGTAATGTGTTTTACCCAGGCATCGTATAGATGTTCTATGGCTAGGCTTGCCATAATTCTCTGGACCTAATCCAGGACGCTTTGCAAGGCGATATTCCCTTTTTTTTAATTTCGTTATATATATCAAGGGATATAAAAAAACCATACTGTATTTACTCAGGTATTTAACTCAAGTAAAATTAGAGCAATACCATTACAAATAGTACAACGCACACGACGTTCGTTGTCACTTTGCCATTTGAAATATTTGTACTCTTAAATTTTTCCGTAAACTTGCACTTTCTTTTACTACTCATATTAGGGTTTAACTTAGCTTTAAATTTTCCGGGTAATAACAAACTAAACAAGTTTATTGCACATGTGCAACACATGGCGCCTGCGGCCATGCGCGTGTACCGTGTTGCTATTCAACTACAACACGCTGAGCCAATGGACCTAAACAAATAAAATGTTGGTACATACTTGAGTGAAGAATATTTGAAATTCAGGACAGTCCAGGCCAATCCCGGACGTATGGCAAAGTTTCGCAAAACCTTTGGCATTGGGCCGAATAGAAAATTATTTTTGCTGTGGGCTGTTAGGAGGTGAGTAGTAATAAATAGAAAAAAAAAAACTTTATACATAGGACAAGTAAAATGTAACAAATACAATTTAAACTTTGTATTAGAATTAATTTTTTTAAGTCAAAAATGAAGTTCACTTGGAGAAGCTGTATGTGAAGGATGGGACTGGATCCCAGAAATGAGCTGCTGAACATTAGTTTCAATGACGTCGTCGCTAGTTGTACGTTATTAAAATTTTCGTTTCATTAAAATACTTCTCTTTAATAGAGCCAGATTAAAAATATTTTCTATCTTCCTACTTTCCCAGAAGCCCGGATCAAACTGTTCAAAGAACCAAAGTTTGTTAATTTCTGTTGTCAGATAAGAGATTCGAAGAGAGTGAAGA
Source organism: Ryuthela nishihirai (assembly GCA_038380435.1). Taxonomy (NCBI): domain Eukaryota; kingdom Metazoa; phylum Arthropoda; class Arachnida; order Araneae; family Heptathelidae; genus Ryuthela; species Ryuthela nishihirai. Next base: position 36,217,098 of record JAWZYU010000011.1, on the reverse strand, counting down.
CTACCGCTGTTGAAAACTTTCCTCAAAATATTGGTTAGTCAGTTTGCTCTATATGAACGGGTATTATCGTATATTAAGAGGAAATTAGTACCTACTGCAGCAGCACAGGGCTTGACAATGGGGCCAAGATCTCATCTTAATATTTCAGAGTATTTACAAAACCTCGATTAAAATTTGGAGGTCGATACTGCCACACAATTAAAACCCCAACACAGTCATACCTCGACTATCAAATGTATTTCAACAACGTTATGAGGTTAGTTGAGAGTTCCCACCTTTGATGATCAGTATACGACTCCTTTGTTGGCTACATGATTGACCAGGAAAGATTTAGTGATGGGGTTTGCTACCCTCTTTGACAATGCTAGTAGGTGTAATGGAAGCAAATATTCAACTTCTAAAACCGAGGATATGCTATACTGTAATGGAAATCCTGCCTTAAACCCCCAATTTTTTCTAGATCCGGGCCTGATTGTGACAGTATATCAAGCAGGCTTGTCTGCACCTGGAGTTCAAAGAGAGAGACATATATTGGTTTGGTGAGGTGACAATGTTGCTCTCTTGTTCCATCAAGTCCAATATACCGATATTGAGGGGTTGCGACTTTAAGACACTGGTGAGGTGACTATTTGGAAATGGAGTCATACCAACGTACTAAAGTATTTAGAGTGCACAACCAGTAACCAAAGTTGAAGACGAAAGACGCGTTGCCTACCCTTTTACATGACTGCCGTAAAGTTTGGGTAATAAGCCTAAGTTACGTTTTCCTGAAAATGATCTTAAATTTTCGACGTATTAGGGTCGGTATCAGCCAGGTCCAATTAATGATTGATAAATCACGATATTCAATGGGACCCTCTGTTTTCAGACTACATAATAGGGGTCCATTCGAATATTTTGCACCAGGAACATTTCAAAGGGTTGGTTTTTTTACACTTTTTCTATTTAACAATTGCCACCTACCGTTTTTTGTATCTCTGTATATTCTGATCTCGAAGAGCGACGAATATCCTTAAATCTACTCTTCGACTTAATAGAATACTATACAAGGGGTTGGGGCGGGGGTGGCTCAGTCGGTAGCGCGCCAGGCTCGTAATCTGTAGTTCCCAGGTTCGAGTCCCAGCTGGGTCAGCGTTGAGATTTATCTCCGCAAAATTCCTCGCCCTGCCCACGGTCAGTAGGGGACACCGATGGGTTTGGAAAGGCCGCCGTCCGTCGGATGGGACGTTAAGCCGTGGCCCCGTGTGCGGGAGAGCCATACCCTGTGCACGTTAAAGAACAAGCTGGATGGCCTTGACGGGAGGCTACCATCTGTCTCCCAACAGCTGTTTCAGTGGGTCCCCTCCCCCAACCTTCTCTGAGCCTTCGGGGTCCATGTGACCTGGCCATTTAGCCCATGGTGTGCAAAAAAGTGCCGCTCAGAGGTAAAACAACCCAACCCAATACAAGGGGTTACTTTGGGTAGAGTTCAGGCTTCCCTTTGGGATTCTTATGCAAGGCAGCAGTTTCCACTTTTTATTCTCTTTTGTGTCTGGGATAGCCTTATGATCCAGTTGAAGTTTTCACGTCTACCTTTATCTTTACAGAATTCTGGAGAGTTGAATTCAACGAATTACATTATGACTGAACGCTACTTCATATCCCAACTGAAAGTTAGTTCTCTATGTGGATATTTGAGACGAGTTAGGTCTAAAATTTTCAATCCCAGGCTTGTCAAAACTAGATTAAGGAAAAAAAAAAGGGCTCCGACATCTAAAAGTTAACACTTATTCCACTACACCATTATTTAAATTGTTTGTATTCTAAGTTATTATAAATAAAAAAAAAAACATCACGGCACAAATTAAAGACATTGTTATTTGAAAACAAAAATACCTTAAATAATTCGATTGAAAGCTCTTGAGTAGATTGGTGTTTCATTTTCGAGCAGCCATTTTGGTCTAAATGGCCAGGTCACAAGACTCGGAGGTTAGAGATTCGCTATCTAGCTGTTAAAAGAAAGATTCAAGCCTACCGTCAGGGCTATTCAGCATGTTATCTTGCATAGGATACGGCTCTCCTGTGTACAGTGCCATAGCTCAACGCTCCCATTCGACGGACAAGTCTTTCCAAGCTGATCAGTATCCCCTTTCCCGCCGAGGGGAATCTCAATGGCAGTGCAGTTAGTACTCGAACCTGAGAACATCAGAATCTGTCACGCTGATTGAGCTTTCAATCTCCCCAATTCTCGAGTAACATCATTATAAGCGCAGAAATTCATTAAAGGGAGAGAATACCTTAAAAAATGTTGACTGGTGTTTAGTTACCAAAACCTAAAGGATTGGAATTGTAATAAATTATTTCCAGTTTTATTTTTTCTACACAATTGTACCCAGCTTGAAGCCACCTGTGCTATTTCGAGTCCGAGCTCATCTGTAGAGAGTACAATGCAGATTTTTTGCGCTTAATACTCGTTCATACAGAGCGTGGTTGGTTTACAAACATTTAAAGGCACAAGGCGTCAAAAGGTTATGGACTGACTATATTGTCGGCACCTCATCCACAAAAACATGTTTAGGATGGTTCAGGCCTTTCTCGAACAAGCTCGGTCGCGTGAGTGGCATCTCGAGTGACAGGGACTGCAGTTCATACTTTAACAATTCTCATATAAGTTGAGTACTCAATCAACCTATGATATATAGTATACGATGTGTCAACTGCGCAGTCTATTCCCAGTGGCTATTTATACTTTTTCACTGGTATCCAATTTATATTCCAGTTATTGCAATTTTGCATGGTGTAGAGCTATGCTTTTTACGCTCAGTAAATCCTTATTTTGCTACGTTCCAAGAATTTACCAGATTTCTTTTTAGTGGCTGGTGTTTTAAATTTTTACAACCAGAAAAAGAAAAGTATAGATATAATGTATACAAGCAGTTGTTTAATTGCATTCACAAGTGATCAAATGTCGAAAAAAACACAGGCTTACAGGCATATATCACTTTTATGTATACACAACATCAATAAAAAAATTACAAAGTTATGCAAAAAGATCCAGATGTTTAAAAAAGGTTTTAGTTACCATATCTATTTACAAATAAATAAACCCAAGATATGCCAAAAACACACATAAAAATGGAAGAATAACTGAATTAAAGTTTATACCAAAAGATTTTCAAGGGAGTTGGCAATACTAATAATGTTGTATCATTTTGATTTAGAGAAACCAAGGGGTAGATAACATATTGCCTTATCAGACATAAAAGAAACCATATTTTAATGTATTGTACAGAGTGCTAGCTTTATATTGTCTACTGCTTTATAATTTCTTTACATATCTTAGTTGTTTCTGGATAATAATCTACATGCTGGTGATAGAATTTTATTCCTGATTGAAATTATTGATTAGTTTTTCAATAAATGAGCTTTTGTCTTAAGGTCACAAGCTATTATTAAATTTATCACTTTGGTAGATATGCAAATTATTTACCATTGTACTGAAAATGTCTTAGAAAAGAACAGCTGAATATCTGTGGTCAACAATTTGTATGAAAGTTATTATACAAGTTGTTTTCTAAACTACTGCTTTAAGCTGCAACATTCGACTGTACGTGTAAATCTACATTCAAATGGAACGTTTTTACAAACGATTAATGTTAGATTACTAGGAAAGAATCCTGCACAAGAGTTCGCTGAGGCAGTGTAAATGTTTCCAGTATATTATGCTAAATATATTGATTCAGTTACAAACTGAAGCAACGTTTTTGAGCTTTGAAGAATCAGGATATGAAAAGTTATTTCATGAGCAGAAGTCTTAATTGTAGTTTTTCTAGTAAGTTTTTATTACAATAACATTTTCAGCTGAGTATTAAAAAAAAAGTTGCATTTTGCATAACAAAATATGTTTCTTATTAAAAGCAAGGATCACTATCCAAAATCACAAGCATCTACAGTTCTTTTCACTTAATTAATATTCAAATTCTTTGAGTATATGCACCTATCATCAACAATGTAAGCAACAAAGAGTGCTATGCATTATTTAACGGCTACAAATAAAATTATTCTTTTTCAGTGTTCCTTCCACTGATGTAATGGTTCTTTTTGATTCCCGATTTGATATTACTTTTATAACCTTTTTTACCTCTCCCTAACACTGGACAGAACATATAGAAACAATTATAATTGTTACTTAATCTAATTCAGTGTAGAACTACCTCCATACAAAAATTACAATTCTACATTTTTATGTGAAACTGATAAAACATTTATAATCGAAATTTTCACTGCAGAACTCGATTACATTTTGGACATGGCTGCTAGGCAAACCAGCTGTTCTTTATACTAAAAAAAGTTAATACCATTATGAAAGTAGTAAAACTGAATATTTATTCTAAAATAGTTGTTTTGAGTTCTCCAATACACACGATTTTTTAAATCTTGGAATACTAATCTACTCGTAGTTACATATGGATACTAATCATTGCACTAGGCCATGCATTTTTTTCATAGAATGAAAATATCCGAAATGCAGATCCCGTTTAGTAGCATTTATATATAGGGTGATTCAAAAAGAATTGAACACTTAATAATTTATTACTCAGTAACTAGGCGACTCATGCTATGCGATTTCTTGTGGGGATATGCCAAGAACCTTATCTGCAATATATTGTATGCAGGTTATGAAATTTGAAATGTTCACGGCTTTTTATTTTTACTATTTTCATTAGTTGGAAACCACGACATTATTGCTTTTAGACCAATGCAGTTAGCAATAATCGAAAGAAGTATTGCAAATTATATAGTAATACATTGTAATAGTACACTGAAGATATATAAGTAAAAGATACTGGAAAATACATATGTATATAGGGTTACAACTTTTAAAAATTTTTGAGGAATAATGAAATCCAGTTAGAGGAAAACTGAAATTTCCACACATCCTCCTCTACGTAACTGCATCTGGTCACAAAATCAAAAAACAAAATCCAGTTTTCTGAATTCACAAAATACTTTATCATTAGGATCAATTACATATAATATATCCTGTATATATTTAATATAACTGAATAACCAACACTTAAGTACTTTATCATGTTTCAATAAACAAATTAATAGTTTATATCTTATGGATGCATATGGAAAGAAAGATGCTACTGATGAGCTAAGAACATCCTATTACTTCATTGAAAAATAAAATTATTTTTATTTCCTGATCAAATATGACCCGACTTGGAGTACTTAATACTCCAGATCTGAAGTTACAGATATCTTTTGGATTACACGATCTCTTTCAGTATTTCTGTGGACTTTGGATTCATCATTTATCACAATATACCACAATTATATATGATACAGATAATAGGCCAACCTATTTCATAAAAGTATTCAAAGGAAAAACAATTTTTGACAAATTCTCTGAGTAGGGCTGGTTGTCTGGAGCTTAATAGACATATAAACAAAGGCTGTCATGTGCCAAAAGACCATAAAGTCTGCTGATTAAAATAATGCACACCTATAAGTCTGAAGAATATATTAAAGATATTTTCCCAGTTTCTAAATGGTTTCTTTATTCTAAAGTTGTTCACTGCTAGTGCAGAATTTCTAGCCTTTGTTAATTACCCCTTTCAACTAGTTCACTTATTGAAACCTTTTTGGTTCTACAACATCACTGATCACTAAACTCACCTTACAGACTGGAGAAATGTCCTTGGAAAAATTATAAACTTCTTTGCAAAATCTAATGGAGAAAGAACTAACAAAAACTATTTGGTAAACTGATATAGAGAAGTGCAAATTTGGCTGCTATACAGCTGACATGTCTTTATGCTGCATACACAAGGTAGAAATTTTTCCCCCTAGGTCTGTCCATTGTACGGAATTTCAACTCATTTAAACGAATGAGTATCAATTCTAAAAATTTAAATTACTAGCAAAATATTCAGCAACCCTTAATAAAAGACCATATGGATTTTTTTTTTTAAAGCTGATCATATTACTAGGGTGATCATTTAATTCGTGGACTGACTCCATAAGTACTCATATATAGCGCTTTTTCCAAAGTAACACTAGATGGCACTGTGAAGGAGGCTCCATGTGCCAAGGTCATTTGGCATCAACTGCTGTTGCGACTGTTGAAGAGATGTGAAGCTTATAGTAATGACTGTCTTCATAGGTCTGTCATTTCTAAGTGGCATAAGCAATTCAAAGGACACGAATCTGTTGCCGATGACCCAAGACCCGGCCAGCATTGTTCCTCAATAACTCCTGAGGAAATCAAAAGAGACCTGGCAATCCTGAATGAAGACAGATGAATAACACTTCGTGAAATGGCTGTGAAAATGTCAGTTTCATACGGAAGTGCTCACGTGGTTGTGAAAACCCATCTGAAAATGTTATGAATTTGTGTTCAATGGATTCCAGTTTGACTCCAGAACAAAAAAGGGTACAGCTGTGCAAGGAGATGCTTAATCGTTTTGAAAGCCAGGGTTCAACCTTCTCGAGTCGAATTGTGACTTGCGATGAAACTTGGATCTTTCACTACGATCGCGAAACAACAGTCGAGTCAATGGAAGCATCTGGATTTAACGAGATCCAAGAGAATTCTGGTTTCTCGTTCAGATGGGAAACAAATGGCTCGTGTTTTTTGACATGAAAGGTGTTCTTGTTACTCACTTTGTGCCTCGTGGAACAACCATGAATAAGGAAGCCTACTCGAAGGTTCTCAAAACCAAACTTCAGTGTGCCATTCGTGAAAAACATCCTGAACCTTCTGGTGTGACTTGGTTTCTCCATCACAACACCAGGCTCCATACGGCTAATATTGTGCAGCCAGTGATCACTGCCAAAGGTGCTGAGGTTCTGCCACAGCCTCCATACTCCCCAGACTTAATACCTTGCGATTTTTTCCTCTTTCCGCGACTGAAGAAAGCTTTGAAAGGGAAACATTTCGCATCCGATGACGAAGCTTGCAGAGCCACAACAACACTTCGCACACTTTCGAAAAATTGCTTTTAACGCATGGGTGCAACGATGGCAAAAATATGTTAAGTTCAAGGGAGAGTATTTTGATAAAGTCAAATGTCAGGAAGATTCAGAGGATGATATTTAATGTAACTTTTTGCTTCTGTCTACGAATTAAATGATCACGCTATGTAACTAATAGTGCATAAATCATTAAAAACAAACCATATGCACCTAGGTTTCCTAGTATGTTTTATGAAATGATAAAAATTATTTACATTCTTGAGACTTCAGCAAAAATGCAATACATTGGTTATTAAAAAGTGGCATGCTGTCTAAATTCAACATTTGAAAAATAAATATTATCCACATAACACTGATATGTGAATTGCACATAGCAAAATATCTACTATCTTCTAGGATTCTGGCGTCATGTTTGCCGAATGCAACTTGGGTTTGCAACCCAGTTTGCTTTGGCGAATGCAACCTAGTTTGTGGCGTCCCAGAGCGAAGATTATAGTTAGGTTTTGGCGAGTGCTGGACTTCTATTGTACTATTCAGCCCCGACGGTGGAGAGTGGTAAACGTGGCATCTCCCTAAAGATGTAGTGCAGCCTCGGGTTTCGTCATAAATTCTATATCTTCTAGGACTTGCTTATTACTTCTTTTAAGTTTTTTGCATTCAAACAAATAGTATCATAAAAAAAATAACATAAGATATGGAATAACCGTTAAAGTGCACAGCCATAATGTATCAATATTTAGTGAAATTCCTGGGTTTTTATAAATTTCAGGGTAGTATATTTCAATGGTCATTGCTGTATGCATAACTATAATCATCATGAAATAAATCACAATACAAATTAATTCTGTTTGCAATATATTTGCTCATTTAATATATTAAAACAAAACCACAAATATTTGCTTTTTATTTTGCTTCTTCTTGTCAGCCTGGAAGAAATGTTTTTTTTTTTTTGGAATAAAGTCATGTAACTTCAAAAATTCAAAACACAGCAAAATAATATGAATGATTCATGCAAATCTTCAAAACCTTTATGTAAAATTTAAATGTATCCTCCATGTGTGAGTCAACAATATTGAACTGATAATTAAGTTTTCCTCACTCTTTAGAGTATTGCAAATCTAAAAGATTGCAAGATCTAAAACCCCTTAAATATTTTCTGTGGGAATTGATGCAAGATTATGTGCACCCTATTACCAAATGCATTGCAGGAATTTTAGAAACAAATTACAATTGTTGTACAATTGGTAACAGCAACATTTTACAGGAAGTGTGGGATGAACTTGATTATCAGTTTGTGTGTTGTCATACATGGGATCCACTTTGAAAATGTTTTACACGAAACATTTTGAATTCTGCTATAATTGTGTGTACTGTACCACTGATATTAGATAATTTGTAGCAATGTTGTGAATTTTTGAAGTTGCATGAATCACAGAAAAATTCTGTATTGCAATACAATAAAATCGAGCAGATAAACTAAAATAAGAAAGGCAAAAAAAAAGACCAGTTTTCTGAAAATCTTAGTGGAATGTTGAAGACTTCAAGTAAACAATCATCTTTATAGATATTTGGGCCAATATTAAATTTATGATCTACTTTCTTGAAGAATAATGCATCCTGTTATCAAATTATGAAACAAAAAATTGTAATGCATAATTACATTATAAAAAAAATAAAAAATACCCCCTCAAGCAGCTGCTTGCCACAGAGGTCTGACAGCATTATAGAATATTAAAAATCAAATTAATGCATATCTTTATATTAATCAATATATAATGGAAACAATTACTTCTTGTCTCTCAAAATGCTAATTAAAAATCAAAATGCATGTTTTAAACCAGAAGAAAAACTAAGCATCATACTTGATTTTCATTGAATTACTAACTACTGAAGACTGTGTAATATATACTTTTGCTTGCGAATATATCTTGAAGTTTAAATACAATATGCTAAGATTTTACATTTTGTATTTGATTTAGCAGGAGATATGCAACCTATATCAGAACAAAATTTTTATGATATGGCTTGTAGTCCAAGTTTTTAATATGGCAAACAGGATTGATTATATTTACAAGTTTATGAACTATATGTCCCAGTTCAATTTAGATGTTTATGTAGATCATTTATGTTTTGTCATTACCAATACATAAACTAACTTGTAACTAAAGGCAATACTTTACACTGCCTTGAAATCATGGTAAATAATTATCATAAAATATAACTTTGGTGACTGACATTTTAATAAATCAAATGATAAAATAATTATGTTTTACATAATGGGTGAAAGCCTTTAGCAGTCTATTAAGAAAAAAAAACAAACAAACCTAGCAGCTCACTAAGTACTAATATTAACTTACTTGAAATAATTTTGATGATTAACTCTTCATTCATATTTTAGCATTTATTAAACATTTTGGTTTTCAGTCAACTGAGTATAAAATATAATTTCATTGATGTGGGTGCTTGCAGGTTCAATTATATGTAGAGAATATTAAACAGTAAAAAATAATATTTTCTAGCTTTGAGAAAAAGTGGCAAGAGAATCAATTAATGTAAAATATTTTATGTTTAAAAAAATGACAAGTGCATAGAAACAAGTAATGAAAATTTAAAAGAAACTTCAATAGGATAAGATTAACACCATACTTAAAAATAATTTAAATTAAATCTATATCATTGTTGCTCCATCCTGGATTTTTTTTTTATACAAACATATCTTAAATTTCTATACCTTAGAGATAATCACAAGGGAGGAGGGAAAGGGGAGGGGGAATGTGACACTGATAATGGATAAAGAACTGCCATTATATACCTCCGTGAAACATTTCTTTCACACAATGATTTAATGATATTAATTTTTAGACTACAGTAAACAAATACTCTGTATAAGGCTGTCTCCGTGACAACTGGGAGCTTAAATGAAAATAACAGAATATCAGTTGACAGATGGGGACTCCTAACTGGCAAAAATTCAACAATTACAGTGGAAATGATACAGATGCTTGTAGCTGCGTATACTCATGCATAGTCCTATACAAATTATTGTTGGGGTTGTAGAAGCCTCTCTACAGCAGCATTTACATCCCCAAGTGTAGCAATTAAAGCTGAAAAATAAATTCATATTTCAGTTAAATGGGAACAATTATAATTTTACAGTTAATAAAACAATGTAAGTAATTGTTATCACTTTTTATTTTAAATTTTCGATATTAAAATTTACTAGCTATATATTAAGAAATGAATTTGCAGCTTATTACTAAAATTATTTCTATAATAATGCATCATAGTTTTTCTGCTGATGAATTATCATGGAAATGGTGATATAATAGTTAATATTTCTGAAAAAAAAATTATTGCCAACACAGCATTAATCGACCCCGCAATTCTCCAGATTCATGCCAGAGTGCACCATTACACCATGCATCGAATGAGAAAATCTTTCAGAATAATACCTTATAAATCTTTCCCCTTGATTGCCGTCATTGTCAGTGATAAATTTTTTTCAGAAATATTAATTAATGTTGAAGTCTATTTGTACAGGTAATCTGTGTATTTACTATGGATGGATCTTTAATAATAAATGCTTGAGCGTGATTGACCTTCTCATTAACATCTAAATCAATAGCAACAATTGAAAAGTTACCTCTCCTGGAGTATACATGGCAGCAGATTCACCACATCTCAGGAAAGATTTATAAGGTCTTATTCTGAAAGATTTTCTTGTTCAATGCATGGCATAATGGTAGTGCACTCTGGCATGAATCTGGAGAGTTGCGGGTTCAATTCCCGTCTGACGGCGATAAATTTTTTTCAGAAATATTAACTAATGTTGAAGTTTATTTCTACAGGTAATCTGTGTATTTATTATGGATTGATGGTGATACAAATTGCTGTGTGTGTGTGGTGTGTGCTGGCCCAGATCTAGGAAAAATTTGAGGGGGCGGGGAAGACAAGAAACTAGTTTTCATTGCAGTATAATATTTGCCCCTCCTTTTTACAAGTCTTTAAAAAAAGTTCTTGAAAAATGCATAAAATATGCACAAGTTTCATGGTTGTTTTGCCTCAATTACTCTTATTAGCATTCTGAAAGGTGGGAGGTGGGACATGTCCCCACTAGACAGCCCTGTGACAAGGGTCATATTGAAACGTACTTTGTAAGATAAGTAAATTGAAACGTACTTTGTAAGATAAGTTAATTGCGTCACGTTTTTTTTTTTTCAATTTGTGATCAGCCTTGCAAAACTACTAGCTTATTTTCAGGTTATGACAGAAAAAACGATCATGCCATCCTGACACTTGAATCCAGATGCCAGCAGTTACAATGTAACAGCAGTCCAACACTGTGCTACCGAGGTGACAGATTTTAGAACAGATTGGTGCTGATGAACTATGGATATGAAGTTAAACAAGAGCTGTCATCAAGCATGTCTCACATTCATGCCATGCTAAGGTATATGGTGAGCAGACAGTTGAAGTCAGCAATGTGCAAAGATGAGTGAAGAAATTAATCAAAGAGGAACTATGAAGAAGGAGGCCATCAACTGACAATGGAACCTGTTCACCACAATTTTTCTAAATAGGATTCCAGTCATGGGTTCAGAGGTGGCACAAATGACATCAATTGTGTGCCAGAGACTACTTTGAAGGGTGGTTTTATGTAGCACAACAAGGGATTACATACATGTAAAACTGGAATCTTCTATTCATTATAATAAACACATTACCTATGAGCATTACTTTCAGTACACCCTATGTAGTATAGGCAAATGATTAAAAATTGTCAACCATGTGTTCATTTATGAAATATGATTCTAAATCCTGTTCATTTTCAACTTATTGCACTACATGGTTGGAGAGTTATAGATTTTCCTTGTAGCAGTGATGTGAATTTTTTTCCCTGTGGCAAAATTGCCACTTTAAAACAGGTTACAGACTTTTGTAGTAAAACAGCAACAGGTTTTACAAACTGATTTTGAACTTAAGACACATTACTATTTTTTTTATACAAATATTTAAAAGTAAAACATTAAAGAAACACAAATAAGTAAAAATAAACTATTTCCAATTATTATTTATAAAAATAAATAAATAAATACCCCCTCAAGCAGCTGCTTGCCACAGAGGTCTGACAGGAGCCTGTCAGTTTATATGCCAGAGTAGAAGGTCTGAGAGGATGGCAGGACCTCAGCAGAAAAACAACACGAACATCCAAGCCTTACCCGGGCTCGAACCCAGGTCCCGTACATCAGTAGCCAAGCGTGCTATCATCATGATTAAATGATGTAAGAAATTTTGAGCATAATATTGACACAAATCGTTGCCACAATTTTCGAAGACACCAAGAATTCCAAATTTTTAGTTATATGTGACACTTTAACAAGATCTTTTATAGGTACATCTCATACTAAAAATATGGTTCACAACCCAATAGTAATGTTTTCAATTAACACTTCTTTGGTTAGTGTGCTTGGCTACAGATCTAAGGGATCTGGGTTTCAGCCCTGGGTAAGGCATGGATGTTTGCCTTTTTCTGTTCAGTGCTTTTTCTGTTTCTGTGGTTCAGGTCCCGTCATCCTTTCAGACCTTCTATTATGGTGTATAAACTGACAGGCTCCTGTCAGATCTCTGTGGCAAGCAGCTACTTGAGGGGGGGGGGGGGGGGTATTTCTTTTATACAGTAGATTTTTAATTATTCATAAGTCAAAACGTGACAGATAATATAAAACAGTGGTTAATCCAAAAATCATTCAAATTTTTATTTTTTAATGCTTACATATGAACATGGTTGATAGTCTAATTTCTGAGAATTCATACTCTATATATATATGTAAAATAAAAAAATAAGCGACCTAATGGAACATAGATATTAGAATCAACTATTTATTATGATCAACACTTGTTTTGCATAGCACTGTGGTTAACCCTTAAGTGACATTTTCACATGTAAGTGATATCTTATGTCTTGTGATCTCTTTAACCATTTGTTTACTTGCAACACAAAAAAAAAACTGCAATTAACAAAACAATAATAGCAATTGTTCAATATTTACTAGATAGTGCCATATGTTATGTCACAAAATGAAGGATCAGAGGATTCTCAATGTTAGAAATAGTATGCAATTTATTGTTGTATTTGTCATAATGCTATAATTATGAAATGACTTTGGCAAATTGTAATTTGTATTCTTATATTCATAATACCTGCTCCATTGGCTATTTCAAAGTTTATATCAAATGAAAGATAATTATAATTAAAATTTTGAACAATTGCAAGGAAAACTTGCCTAAAATATTCCTGTTTTTTACTTCATAGTTTTTTTACTTATAACAATAACAACCAAAACACACAAAAAAATGGTGAATTAAATCATTTTATATTGAATTACTCTGTGATTACATATAGCATAAACACTTGTGTTTTGGTCCCCCTCCACTCCCTCTTTCAGAAATTACAGCCTTATCACTCAAATGACTCTTCCTCCTATGTTCCATTGTTAGTTTAAAACAGTACCACAGGTTTCAAAAAGAGCCCAATTAAAATGGTCACATTCATTCTTAATTTTTCAAAACATGATTGTCATAATGATTCATCATAGTCAGTTTTGGATATTTCTAGGTCTTTCAGAACCTCAGTGTTAAAGGTAAATATTTTAATCTTAGCACAACATTTCTCAAGTTTCAGTCACAAGGCACTTTTAAACAAGGTAATGGTCAGACTCAATTTCAGCTTATGTGACCTGGTGTTCCTAACAGGCTAGCCCATTTGCTGTTTTAAAATATATTCAATGATATTCCTATGCAACCCATCAAGTGAAACTCATATATGTTAATATATATCCAAGTGTTTGAAGTAAGTGTTAATTATTCTCAAACCATTACTTAACTATAGGACATGTTCCCCATTGCTATTGCAACTATCAGTGTCAAAATGACCTCTCAACTCTGTTGCAAGGTGAGAGTCAGTACCAACTTTGGCATGAAGTCACTCAGAACAAGAGTAACAGAACAGTGATAGAGAACTACAAAAAAAAAAATTCAACAAAATGTTTCAAAGCATTTAAAGTTTAACTGAATCACTGAATTTGAGAATGACAATTATGAAGCTGCATAACTGCAATGGAAAAGTTTAATTCTATTCTTCTCACATAAATTTTGGGCAGGGATGGCTCAGTCGGTAGCATGCCAGGCTCATAATCTTCAGTTCCCAGGTTTGAGTCCCAGCTGGGTCAGTGTTGAGATTTATCTCCACAAAACTCCCCACCCTCCCCATGGTCAGTAGGGGACACTGATGGGCTTGGAAAGGCCACTGTCCATCAGATGGGAAGTTAAGCTGTGGCAATGTGTGCGGGAGATTCATACCCTGTATACGTTAAAAAATACACTGGATGTCCTTGATGGGAGACTACCATCTGTCTTCCAACAGCTGTTCCAGTGCGTCCCCAACATTCTCTGAGCCTTAGTGGTCCTTGTGACCTGGCCATTTAGCCCACTGTGTGCAAAATAAAGTGCCAGTCAGAGGTAAAACAACCCAACCCAGCATAAATTTTGCTTAAAAATTGCAATTTCCTGATCTTAATTAGTTTATGTTTTAAATGTAATTAAAAGTATTGATAAAAAAATTGATTCAAAAATTGAGCTTTGAGTAATCCTAATGATTTTTGGACTGCCGCCATTACAAACCACTAGAAAATTCATTGTCAATTATTTCAAATTAATTACACTAGACAACAAATTTAAACTTTTTTTTTTTTATAACATTGGTCAAATAGGATGATTTTAACTAATTTTGGGGTGCTGAAGTAAAATATGGCTGTGAAAAATCTGCAGTACATGCTTTTTTTAAAAATTACACATTGATGTATTTCTAATTTCAATGAATATGCATATCTGGGAACTGAAAATAAATGTGACTATTTTATTAAATTGCAATTTAAAACTCATTAATTACATGATTACAGTGAAAAAAATTAGAAACACCATATTTAAAGACCATTGAAAATAACAAATGAACAATGAAATAATATTGAAATGCAAAATAAGGAAACACAGGTAAGGATTTTTTATATTTACAAGAAATTCCTTTTTGTCTTATGTGCTAAGGTATCTTCCTTCTGCAAGAACCAGTAGTAGTCACCCATCATTATTGCTGTGTCCCACTTGCCTTGGTATCTTTCCTCCATGGTTTGGATATCCTGGTGAAATCATTCCCCTTGCTCATCACTGAGAACTCCTAAGTTCTTGGGAAAGAAGTTGAGATACAAGTGCAAGAAATGGATCTTCAAAGATATTCAGCAGCCAAGATTTTCATAGTTTTTGAGAAGATCTTGAATGAGCTGATGGTAGGTTTCTTCTTTGTGATGCCCTAGAAAACCCTGGACCACAGATGTGTAGGATTTTCATGCAGCGTGCTCTTTCATATTCAGTTTTTCTTTGAAGACAGTATCATTCAGTAGCTTCCTGATCTGAGGACCAATAAAGATCCCCTCTTTGAGCTTGGCATCCTTAGTTTTGGAAATTTTTCCTTTAAGGGCAAAAACCCTTTACCAGTTTTGTCCATAGCTTTAAAAAGTTTTTCATAAACCCCAGTTTGATGTGTAGTGGTGGGAGCAGAACATTAGAGGGGTCAACTAGAGGCTTAAACCTCACATTACTCTTCCCAGGAATAAAAACATCTCTTTTGGGTGTCTTTTGTAGTATTCCTTTTTGGCTCTACTGTCTCACAAACACAGAAAACAGCAAAATTTTGTGAAGCCTCCTTGAAGCCCGAGCAAGAGAAATATGACTTTTAGGTCACCATATACTGTCCACTTAAACTGGTCATATTTTATAGCAGTATTTTTTCCATGCTTTCATAAGCTTCCTTCATTCCCACAGCATGTGTCACTGGAATGGAAGGTTTTTGGTTTCCTTTATGCAAAAGGGCAACTTTTAAGCTGAATTTTGACAAATCTATAAATAGATGCCATTCCTTAGGGTTGTGGGTTGTTCCAATTTCTTCCATTAGCCCTGAAATATCTGTGCAGAAACACAAAACATCTTGCATCTCGTAATAAGCAGATAAAGCCAAATTTCTCTTTCTGAAGAGAAACCCTGGTACCTTTGGCCAGAAGATTCCACTCTTGAAGTCTTGAACCTAAAACCTCAGCTTGTTGTTTGAAAAGTCCTAGGTTTTGAATAAGCTCATTTATTTCATTTTGCTGAATCAGATGAGGCTTGTCTAACTTTTTAGGGGTGTATGTAGGATCAGGATCTGTATGTGCCTCAAAGTCTCCCTCTGATATATGTGAATCCATCTCCTTCCAGTTGGTTGGAGATGTTGGTATAGGAAGATCTTCTCCATGAGGAACTGGCCTTATGGTTGAAGGCACATTTGGGTATTGTATTTTGCCTTTTTTTTTTTAGAAAAGCCAGACACTTTAGTTAAACAAAAATAGCAATAATGCAAGTGACTAGTTGGCTCATGCCAAACCAATGGAACTGCAAAGGGCACGAATTTTATCTTACCTTTCAACCATTCACTCAGGTCAACAAAGCACGAAATGCAGCACACATGTGGAGCCCATGTTTTGTCCTGTTCTCCAACATGGCATCCAAAATACAAGTTACAGGCTTCCTTCACAATCTTTGTCAAAGAATGACTCTGGGATTTTAAAATATAATTTCCACACACATAATAAAACTTATCTGGCACATTAACATATTGGCGATGCTGCCTTTATCCATTTAAATGCTAAAATTCACTCTTCAATGTAAAGCAGGTGATCCTCCTATAATGAAAACAACAAGAATGGCTGTCTGAGGTTAGGTTACTATTACATGTTTTCTCCACTTGGCAATAAGTGTTGCTAGCCACAAAAAGTAAAACATCTAATATCTTCCCAGTTGCCTGGAGGTGTTGGTATAGGAAAATCTTAATAGGAGTCAAAATGACCAATAACTAAAACATGATGTACTAGCCATTTTTTAATGGCTAGTATCTGATCTGAAATCAGCACCTGAAAAATAGTTAAAGGCAGCTACAATTGTTCATGTTATAAAACCTTGTAAACCAGTGTTATTGTTTATAATCGAAGTATCCATTTGAGAAGCAATAAAAATTAATTTTAGAAGCATTAAAGTTGAAAGAAAAAGTCTTTACAATCGAAAGTTTGCTAAAATATTGATTGAAAGTCGATGTGCACAGTTCTGGGATGATGCAATTTCTGATAGAAAAAAAAAATCTTTACGTTAAAAGTTTAGAAAGCATTACAACTCTGGTAAAGCTATAAATAGCACAAAATGCAGGAAATTACAACCAACTGAAAATCTAAAGTACAGTACAGCAGAATAAAGACAAACTAAATTGGCGCTACTTGATGCTGTTTACGATGACTGAATTTGCCCATATGTTCACTCCAGACTCAAATAGATTTATTTTTAAACTTTATCATAATTTTTCAAGCAGAAATCAATAGGTAAAATATATATCATATTTAAATGCTATTTTCTATATCTGATTAGAAACAGCTGAAAAAAATTCAGATTTCTACTTTGAAAATTCTTTTTTTCACAACCTTGTACTACTGGAGTTGATTTTTGATCTCTGACCACTAGAATGCAAAAGATGAAAAGGGTTAAAATTGCCATGGAAGAAAATGATTGGTAGGTTTTTTTTATAAAAGAAATTAGCTTTATTGAGAGAGGCATCAAATGCCTCTTAATTGCAAAAAAGATTTGTTCTCCATTTCCTAGGATCTGAAGCCATATCACACATATAATGAAATTCTTTACCATTAGAATCCATTACACTCTTTTGAGCACCAGCAAGCTTGCATTTGAGGCATATTACTCCAGTTTAGGAGTGGTGATGCAAGAACAAGTTTCAGGTACCTGGATGGTTTCTGATCAGGAACATCTATCAACTAATATAAAGTAACAATATGTCTGTCCAAAAAAGCAGAAAACATAGCAGTAATATCATTTCAACAAAAAAACCATAAATGCATAAAGTCCATACTACAAAATCTAAGCTAGTAGATATTTGGACTGGTTTAGTTGGTCTGTAATTGATCATGGGTGAAAAAAGTGGCCACAGAAATCATGATTAGTAGGTCAAATTTATCTGGCAGAACTCTTCTTCCATTCCCCTTTGGGGGAGAGAATATCTCCTTGAATGGCACTAAGAGACTGCACTACAAGAAGGTGAAAGGTAATATTTTAGGTGCTGTGCCTGGCCAGTTTTGTGCATTATCACAGAGGGATAGTGCACAGCTCTCCTTACATTTATGCCAAGCCACCATTTACTGGCTTGAAAAGGAAAACAATTTTGGAAATTTACGCAGCAAAAACATTAATTTGGTATCTTAAGTGTAAGAAAATATTTTTTAGTTAGAGAGTAGAATATGTAAAACACTAATTTTTTCCTCCCAAAATTCTATAAAGAATTCAAGAAAAGATAAACAGATATAGAGTATGATTTCATATCTGTCACTAAAATTGTTTTCTTGCACATTTTTGGTGAATAGTTGGAATTTTTCTCATGAATGATAAAGGTGGGAAGGAAGTTAACAATGATGAGATTTAATTGAGAGTAACGTATATTGGCAGTTCCAATGGTCAGTTTTTAACTGTGGAGCACATGGGCCCTGTTTTGAAGATTGGAGAAGGTGCGGATATTTGTTGTCTATCTGCTCAAAGTCTTGCTTTTCTGACACACCATTCATGTAGCTTATTATACTGACAGGTACCAGTAAGGTATTCAGTGCTAGTGACTGTGCAGAATTTAATTTTTTTTAATATAAGTTGATGTGAAAGGTTAAAACATATGCAAAAGTTGGTACCAAACTTCACAGAAAAATCAAATTTACTTGTAGAAATATGAAATAATTATTATACCTTGAATATTTGCTTCCCTATTTGCAAAGCCCATAGACTGTAACTGTTGCAGCTGGCTTTGATATCGCTCTTCTGGAGTTTGTTGTGGCTAAAAAACATAATATGTATATTTCATATGGAAAAAATGTACAATACTTTCAATTCACTCATGAAAAAACAACAACACTATATTCCATTAGAAAAGCAAAAAAAGTTAAAAATTCAACCATATCGGTTTTCACCTTTTATAATTTTGAATTTACAATATCTAAGAGTCATTGAGTTATTTCTTGATTTTCCCAATAATAATAAAAAAAAAAGATCTACTATTAACTCCATAGGCTGAATAAAGTGTCAGAAACATAAATGTAGCTTGTTTAGGAAATCAGCTCTTTACATTACACATTGCTTATGAAAAAATACCTAATTGATTTTGAGTAATAATAAGCAGATTTTCATATATTTAAGAGCTATTTATGTCTACATAGTATAAGAGGTAACCATAGCTAAATTACTCTGTTACACAGATAATGTATTTAAAATATTCTCATGACTTCATGCACGAAGAACATATTTTACATTGTTGTGAATCATTCCAATGGTTGAGTGTCATATCGGTTGCAGCACAAAGAATCTTCACTGACTTTTAGGTAAAGATGAATGTTTGTACTGTTTCAGCTTAGGTCATGATTTCCTCACATGTCTACCCTATAGAGATTTAGGCAGACATGTTGCAGTCAGACATCTGTGGCATATGGCTTCTGAGAAAAGATTTCTGATTCTGGATGGAATTAAATAAAAGGTTGAGAAGAGCATATAATGAAGCAAAAAAAAAAATACACATTTCTTGAATCTGAATCTTATTCCGAAATAATGAGCAAAAAGGTCCTTTTCAGATATCAAAAGAACATTTAATTTGGAATAAAAATATTACAAGTTTACCTAAAACAGGAATGTAATGTTTTTTTGAATGTGGTAATATTATAAGCAAAGTCTGCAACTGAATAAGATTATTTGACAATTTCTGCATTCATTAGCACTAACATGCTTTTCTTTCTAAGAAGAAAGCCATACTTTTTACTTTGCTGTTGAAGTTAGCGATTCTCTGGAAAGTCTTGCAAATCAGGCACAGTTTCAGTAAAATAGGAAAAAAACACCTAAATATAGTATTCCATTAGAAAAAAAAAATCAAAATTTCCCTTTCTGAACAGAAACTCTGGTACCCTTGGCCAGAAGATTCCACTCTTGAAGTCTTGATATAGTATTCCATTAGAAAAGTTTCAGTCACAGTTTCAGTAAAATAGGTAAAAAAAATATACCCTAATATTAGCACAGCCAAGATTTTTTTCAATTATTAAATCTAACTAATGAACGTCAAAAAAAAAAAAAGAATTACACAGGGAAGTTAAAATTCTTTTAGCATAACAGCAGAGAGGGGAATACCCCATTTAGTAAACTGTACCAGCTCCAATATGGTGGTGGGGGTGGGCTGATTTCCAAATCAGGGATATTCTCTTCATTTCCAAGATTTTCTTCAATTTCAGGGGATGTTAAAAGATTGGTATTTTATAATGGGGAAAACCCCATCAAAAAATATTTTTTTTTTGAAAACCATGAAACAAAAATAAAACGAAGAAATAACTTATTTTGAGTTAAAAACTGTTTTCAGCTGCAACAAGGTTTTAAGTATCCTCAATAGAAATATTTGGCTTATAGCTATTACTCAAAAATGGATCTAAAAAATATACAAGTATATAAAAGAAACAAATGTTTAAAGCTGAAGAAATATAATGCAAAGGAAACACCGACATATTTGCTGAACAATATACATTTCTTCAAATCATAAAATTCTTTTGACTGCTAAATAAATTGCTAATGTTTCTGGAAAAAGGCAAGAATTCAGATTGCGCTTTTAATCAATGATTTCATTATGAAACTTCTGTTCCCTGTGAAAAACACAATATCAGCTAACCAAAATGAATGCACCAATTTTGTTATCAGGTTATTTAATATATTTCATCAACTTACAAAAAATAAACAGGTAGTTTTTTATTACAAAATTTAGCTTACATGTTCAATTAAAAAAATCTTAAATAACTTCATGAATTTTTCTTATTTTTTGACATAGTACTATACAGTGAGATTTCATCTACTGGCCGTTTTAGTGATTCAATGATTTAGTTCATGTAATGTCAAGTGATTCTAGTCCAGCAAAAATTCCCTTACCAGTGCATTACAAGCTTAATGTTTTCTTCATTTTTATTATAACTGGATAGGGTTCAAATAATTTAGTAAGTGATTTATGCCAGCAAAATGCTTCAAAAGTAAAAAAATTAGTCTTTTCAGCTAAATAATTTTCCTAAAATATTTTAGAGAAGACATTTGGAAGCTAATTTTCTCTCTTCTGTGGCAAAGAATGAAGTTGTCATGGAAAATTCAAGATTAAATACAATATATAAAATATCTTACATCAGCTGCTTCATTCATTGCATTAACCATAACTCTCAAAAAGTAAGTGAAGGCATCTTGGCCCCTTGTATCAGCTGAATTAGTATCTTTACTACCATTGGACTGTGTTGAAGTAACAGTACTAGTATCTGTGGCTGCTGGTGGAATTATCAGAGAAGGTGGAGCTCCAGGAAACCTGGAAGATATACAAATGAAACATGCATCTTAAAACATACACATATTTACAACATTTTACATTAAACACATCATTCTATTTAAGACAATAGCATTATTTGAACTTGGACAAAATAATTAGAATTTCCATTGCATGAAATAAAGTGGAAAACAGAACAAATTACCCAATTCTGAACCAATATTTGCATAATTGTTCAACTTCCAAATTTTGAAATCAAAACTATAAAACTTTAGTAACCTTTTTTCTTTAATCCTAAAAGCAGAAGCTGTCAAATATTTAGTATATTTTAGCCTTGAAAATCTGACAGCTGCCACTTTTAGGGTTAAAATATTGTATATACTTTTTTAAAAAAACTTTTGTGTATAGGTCTGGATTCCAAGGAGAATTATGAAACAATGTCCATACCCCCCCCCCCTCACACACACACACACACAACCACTACAGTAGAACTTAATTTGGATAGAGCTGTCTATGAAACTGTGGCTAAATACTACCTGTAAGCTTTAAACCAGCAAGCTGATCTCAACATTATATGACCATTTAACATCAACAAATATCTGATATACTACCAAATGGGTACCTGCTTTTATGTAACCATAGAGGCAAACAGTTTGTCTACACTAGTTATATGATAATCGATAGATCTGTATACTGAAACTGTACAGGTAATATAATAGATATTTTCTACATTATGTTATAACCATAATTTTTCATTTGTTACTTGTATGTAATAGGTGTGTGCTTTGTTAGTGCAAAGTTGGCTGACAGGATAGCATATTAGAGGAATATATGCTAATGCCACTCACTTCTGTTTGAAGACTGTCCCTCATGAGGCAGTGTGAACTGTTGAAATTATTTAACTATTAAACTTATACACTGTGATTATTAGTCATTGTATAGTATGACATTACTATATGGAAACACTTCAAACCTTTCAGTGCTGTGTTAATTTTGAAGAGTTTTCAGCATGAAAATTGAAAGAACTGCAGAACATTATCCTAAAGTAACAGATATTGGTCATGTTATTGTGCAAAATGCAATTTGTTAATTTTCATGGTAATAAAAAAAAGGCAATTTCTTTTTCTAAAAATATAAAAAATAAATAAAAAAATAAATACCCCCTCAAGCAGCTGCTTGCCACAGAGGTCTGACAGGAGCCTGTCAGTTTGTATGTCATAGTAGAGGGTCTAAGAGGATGGCAGGACCTCAGCAAATAAACGACACATACATCCATACTTTACCCGGGGCTCGAACCCAGGTCCCTTAGATCAGTAGCCAAACATTCAGTAAATTTCTCTGGAAAATATAGTGTCTTCTGGCACTTTCAGGATTAATAAATATAGATGACATTTAATTAAAATAAACTAAAGATTATTTGACTCTGTAGTTTAATTTTCATTTCTTAACACTATTTGTAGTCTTTCTATGTAATATTTGCAGTGCTTAAAACTATAGAAATACATGAATATATATATATTTCATTCACAATTAACATCTTAAATATAAGTATCTTTATTAAACTATTTTAAGACAGGATTCACAAATTTCAATGGGATACTTTGTTTAACTGTTCTTTAATACATTTCACTGCACAACTTAGCAAACCACTGGCCTGTATTTTCACTGATTTTAATAATATGAAAACTCTTATTTTATGTTAAACTATAATGATGAGTAAGTACTAATATGACAATAACAGCTCAATATAATATTTAACCAAGTTTTCTTTGGCAAACAATACTAACAGTGTCAATAAAGCAGATTATGCATGCATTGCATATTATGATTACCTGCTCTAATTACCATTATTTTTGGCTACACTGAAATGTACCTGATTTTTATTTAATGAAATTTCTACAATGCTTCTAAAAATCCTTTTATAATTCAGCTCAGGATTTTTTTTTTAGATAGATTTTTCAAAATTGGGTGCAAAAATTATGTAAACATTAAAAATAAAAATACTGCTAACTCAAATGATCTTGATAATAAGACTAAAGTTACTTTAAAAAAAAATGCAATTGATAAATTTCAACTTGAATTCATGAACAAATTTATAGAATAAGGGAAGACTAATACAAAAGATACATACGAATTAAATATTTGTGGAGCAACTTGTTGTAACTGATCTAATCCTTGGTGGATATTCATCATAGCTTGTAAAGCTTGTGGATTTGTTACAAAACTTTGGTACTCTGGATTTTGCATCTGAAAATATCAACATTATAATTTTTCCCACTTTTCACTGAATATTAGAAGAATTATATCTTTCCCTATTCACAGAAATGAAGTGCAGGAGAACAATAAGAGAACAATACCTGATATTATTATAATACAAATAAAGTTTCTACATTTCATAGGTATAGTAATATACATATTTTATAAATTTCTATTCATTACATTATTTCATAATGTAATGAATAAAATTTTGTTTACATAATGAAACATTTTATTGTGAAATTATATTAATGTTACTGAAATTTCAACATATTTAAAATTTGACCTGGCAAAACCATTGCCAATGAAAATGATAAAAAATTTGATACCTGCATGTTGAAAGTGTAGGCAACTTTATTCTGACACTTGAAAAATTAGATGAAAAAATGAGATTTTGCTGTGAGTGGGATCTGAGCTTAACCTCTGACAATGTGTCAGTTTGAATTTTATATACATGTGGTCTATAAATGGTTGCTAGGCATAAACTGGTGACCAATCAGTTCTAGGCATAATCCAATCCCTAGTAATGATGCAAAGAACTGGCCAGACCTAACACCTAATGTCTGACCCATCTTCTCATGGTGCAGGCAGTTAGTTCCTTTCAAAACAGATATTCCCTTTTGGAAGGGAATGGAAGGGGAGGGCTGCCAGATCATTGTGGCCTACTGAACTGGCCATCTATGGCAACTTTTGCCCTGCTGAAGAGTGGTCAACTTCACAGGGTCCTGGTGCTAACCATTTATACCAACTAGACTGGTTTATGGCTTTGAGCTTGATTATGCCTGGACTTGCTGCACTGGTGGGCCTCTGTTGATGGAAACTCTGCCACTGTGCTTGTGGGTTGCCAGCTTTAAGTGAACAGACATGGGATACCTTATATCAGCTGGTGGACTTAGCTAATTGGGCATCACCAATCCTACACTGGAGTAATGTGTCTCAGGCAGATCAGTTCCTATCTAGATTTTGGTTCTCGAAAAGGCGGTGCTTGAAGTTCCTATTAGCTAGAGTGGCTTCAACTTTTTGCAGTAGGGGAATGGATCTTTGCCCCATGCCTGTGATTAGGGGGCTGTTTGATACTGTTGGCCTTATCTCTCTCAATAAAGCAAGTTTCTTTAAAAATCCTACTAATCATTTTCTCTCTACAGGTACATGGAATGTGAGGATGTTGCATAGAGATTATTCTCTTGATGTCCTAACAGAGGAATTGCAATGATATAACTGATATTCTAAGGCTTGCAAGAGAACAGATAGACAGGAAAAGGTCAGATACTTAAAAAAATTTAATTTCTCTTTTCAGGGAAGGAGGATGGAAAGCATCTCCAAGGTGTAGGTTTGCTTCTTAACAGACACACCAATGAAGCTCTTCTAGGATATGACTGCATTAATGAAAGATTTCTTTCAGCTGAATTTAAAACAAAAATTGAAGAATGGGTTGCAGGAATAAGATAGATTATATTTTATTTAACAGCAAATGGGCTAGTTCGGTTAGGAATACCAGACCACACAGTGGAACCGAAATTGGCTCTGACCATTACATGGTGAAGTAGATTTCAAAAGGTTTTTGACTCTGTTGATCAAAATAATTTGGGGTTGATTGTTAGATCATAGGGAATACCTAACAAGTTAGTTAGCAGAATGGAAATTCTCTATAATAACACTGAGTCGTGTGAGAGTTGGTAAAGCTTGTAGCAATTGTTTTAACATTGCTAGTGGAGTTAGACAAGGATGCATTTTGTCTCCTTTTCTCTTTAGTTTGGTTATTGATTATGTTATATGGAATTCTATGCAAAGGTAAGATTTTGGTCCCTAATGGTCTAGGGATTTCAAAATTTCTTATTTAAATTATGCAGATGATTTTGGTTTGTTGGCTAATGATGCTAATGAAATGAATTCTTTCATTAGGGCTGTTGATGAGACTGGTAATAAAGTAGGTTTGGTGATAGAGATACAACAAAAGTGATGAAAATTAGTCAAGCAGATGGTACTTTAGTTGCTTTAAATTGCTGCACTCTGGAGCAAGTGCCTGTTTAATTATCTTGGGAGCTATGTTATAAATACTGGTGATGTGTGGCATGAGATAAATAGAAGATTAGGGGTTGCTGCTGGGACTTTTAGGAGTCTGTGGAGAGAGAGGAAAAACAGGCGTATACATTTAAAGATTAAAATCAGGCTGCATAATAGTTTGGTTCTTTCTAAGGTTAGGCATGGTAGCAAAACATGGACCCTTTGTAAGCAGGATAAAAATGAAACATGATGCCTTTGATTCTAGATGCTTACACAGTATCTTGGGCATTAGGTGGTTTGACTTTGTAAGTAATGATGAGGTTAGGAGTCAGCAACCTCCTTTGAGCAGCATTTTGTGCAGAGGGAGACTATGTTGGTTTGGCCACGGTGGCTCTTTTTGCGCTTTGTCACTGTATGCATAACTGCAGATTGGCAAATCGGATTATGAGCAATATGCCCAAAGGCTTCAGAAAAAAGGGGAGACCTATGATGAGATGGGCAGACAATGTGAAACAGGACCTTGCTAGAATTGCAGGTGGGTGGGGGTGGATGGATGTTGTATCCTAACATTTGTTTTGAAGTTATTTCCATTTTAAACTAAATTTTTATCTCACATTAAAAAAAAAAGATGTTTTCACTTTGTCTGCATACAAACTTTTTTCTTTCATAAAGATAAAATAAAAATTATTTTTGTGTTTGATAGGTATTGATGAAATATTTGTGATTCACACTTACCAAATCACCCCAAAGCTATAATTGCGCTGTCTAATGGTGGAAAAAAGTTGAAAATCCAAATGCAAATAATTTATTTATGCTGGAAATTTGAAATTGTGGTGGTAGAATGTGAAGATCATGAAGTATCAAACTAGTAACAATGTCTCAGCAAAAATGCCTCATCCAGGATTTTAACTCTAGTTTTTTTGCTCTGCTGACAAACACAGACATGTTAATTACTTAGCCATTGGGGACTGCATGTACCTGTTGGATAACTAGGTAAAGCTAAGTAGGCTAAATGTTTGGGGAGGAGGAAGTTTTGACTAAAGGAAATAAAAATCCATAAAACTTATTGATTTTACTGTACAATTTCAAAGTATAAAAATTAACATAGTTTGTATTCCAGATTGTGTGTGGGGAAGGGCAGATTTGTATTTTTGTAGTCTAAACTGCTGAGAACCTTTAATACAGGACTGATTTGGTGTGAGAATGGTGCATTGCAAGTATTTTGCAATATGTGTTAAGCAACAAAAAGTGTCCTGATAAAAATAAGGATATATAATTATCAACCATTGCTTTTGTTGCTTCTGTTTGACTTGTCAATTTTGATTAATTTAAGCTTAGCTTTATTAATCTTCACACGGTTTAATCTTTTAATCCTCTTTATGAAAAAATTAAGTTTTGATTATGACTTAGCTGATTAAGAAATTTAGGAATGTTAAATTTAATATTAAATATTCACAAAATCAAAGTGTTTTAGATCATTTGCAAGGTATATCAATATTATATTTCCCATCATTATTACATTATTTCTTTTATTAGAACTTCATAATTTCATAAATCTTTTAATTTTAACTTTATTAATTCTGTGATATTTACAATATAATATACCACTGTTTTTGTGCTTTGTCATAAAGCTATATTTTTTAAAAGTAAGGTTTTCATTGTTGTTAATTAGAATCTTACATAAAAAAACAGAAAAATAATTTGGAGTTTTATAAATACATCACATGTAATGCTTTACCATATAATTATCAAGAATAAATCTGCTAACACAGCAAACATGCATGTCAAACACTGTTTTAACCAAATGCAATAACCTAAGCAATGGTTGATAACTATATATTCTTATTTTTATCAGGACACATTTTGTTGCTTAACACATATTACAAAATACTTGCAGTGCACCATTCTCACACCAAATCAGTCCTGTATTAAAGGTTCTCAATTCAAACATTAATCAAGATTTTCATAATTTGCACAGGAATATTTTTTAAGCCAGGGTTTCTTAAACTTGTTTTCTTTGGAATACTTTAATTTTAAATAAAATTCTGAGGAACTCCTTACGATATATTTATAATTGATGATCCTTTTTTCACCATATAATAATGTAATCAAATAAGAACAGTTAAAATTTTTTGCATTGCAAACACCTGTATCCAAAATTATCTAATTAAATAATGGTACAATAATTATGAGTAGTCTGTCAACAGTACAAATGGAGCTCCACGTAGCCATTCATTAAAACATTGCAATGTAGAATTTTTTCACATAATTTTTCTTTAAAGCATAATTGTAAAAAAAAACAGTAATAACCACTATATAAGTAATTTTGCTGAAAAAAATAAAATTTGCTAATAAGTGGGATAATTAAAACTTATAATAACTGAAAAATGAACTAGCTGTTGACAGTTTAGTGGTGAGAATACATGGCATATAACTGGGAGATGGTGGATTCAAGTCCCACTCATTAGAAAAATTAATTTTTTTAGCAAAATTATTTATTCAATTTTATGTCAACAGGTAATGTGTATTTACTATTTGATTAATTACTGTACATTTGGAATTGTAATGGGAGATTTGTAGTTTAATTCAGGCAAAGATATCAGTCACTGAAATTTAAAAATGTGATTTTAATCCAATGAGGCCTAATTTAAAAGTTGTAACCCTAGCTTTTACATCTGCATAATCAGACAGAAAAGCCACTTACACTTAGCTCACTCTCTTAATGTACTGGATGATAAGCACAGATTAATTTTTCAATTTGCATATACAGGGTGTTTTCAAAAGGTCTAGTAAAACTTTGGGACCCATGAACATTCAATGAGAAATGCTTCCCTTCTGAGTTAACACATTTTGAGAGTGCAAGGAAGCCTGTCAAAATGTATGATGCTAAGTAAATTTGCATTATTTGCATGTCTGATGGCACAGTACATGTATGCAAATGTTGGGAAAAATCCCACCACTCCTGGGTGATCTCAATCATACATATTTTGCCCATTGGATTAGTAGAGGGTGGCCCAACTGCATGGCCACCCTCTACCAATCCAAAATTTTAAATGCAAATAATGTATTTATGCTGGAAGTTTGAAATTGTGGTTTATGCTCTCCCAATTTGAATCCACTGGATTTCTTCTTATAGGGACATGTTAAAGCTGATGTTTATGTTACCCCAGTTCTTAATATACAAACTTTCTATGAACAGATAATGTATGGCTGTCAAAGAATTCAGAACACTCAGGGACTTTTCGAATGTGTTCAACAGTCAATAAGAAGATGCTATGAGTGTGTGTGCTGCTCAGGGAGGCCATTTCAAACACTTGCTCTTATGTAGACTTACATAATTGTTATCATCAATCATTTACAGGGTGCTGTAATGAATGGAATAAAAACTACTTCACAGGGTTTCTTAATTGCACTCTCAAAATATGCTATAACTTGGAATGGAAGCATTCCTTGCCCAATGTGCATAGGATCTTTTTTCATCACTATGCACAGTAGAACACATTCCCGAAGTTTGACTAGACCTTTCAGAATAGATTAATATAGGCCATTTCAAAACACTTGCTCTTATGTAGACTTACATAATTATAGATTTCCTGTATATGGAGAAGGGTCTCAGAAACTATTTCAGGTGTGTACAGGCCTTCTCATTTAAGGATATGCCCATTTCAAGACTGAAGTCACTGCTGACAACTACCTCAGTTAGAGCTAACACTACACAAACATATAACCATGTCAGCCTGGGACTTGAACCTGTATCCTGGTAGTTGCAGCATCACTGTGAACCAAGGCAGCATTTATAACTGCTGAGGGAGAATGAATGTGAAATATACAACTTATGAGCTGTTAGTACTTGTAAATGTGTAGTTAGACACATTATTAGTTTTCAATGGTTACTTAGATTCCCTTTTCTGTTTAATAGGAACATAGGTATATTTCATAATTGACACCCTTGTTGCAAAATCATCTACAGTTGTAGGCCTGTTGCATAAACTGTGTGCATTCTTTCAATATGTTGATTTGCAATTGAGAGGAGTTGATATACAATAGTATTTTTTTCCTATTCAATAACATGCAAAAGGATCAATTGTTTCATAATCACAATAATTCATTACCTTTAATGCATGAAATTTGTGTAATGTTAAGCATTATTGTACAGTCCTAAGCCCCTTTCTAACATGTAGCTGTTCAATAGTAATTATAGCAGTAATTAAAGGAAAAAATATTTTCTAAATGTGTAATAACTAGCTAATAAGAACTTATACAGTAGCACCCAGTAGCAAGAATTGGAACTGTTTACTTCCCAGCTTTAGTGCATTATCATTAACTTGACAGCTTTATGAACAGCTGTGAAAGTTTCTTTGCTCTTAGTAATTAAATATTTATTGTTATCAACCTTTTCCACATGAAATAAGGTACAATGAAATAGAAGAATACAATTAAAATCCTAGAACATAAAAAAAATTACCTGCTGTAAAAATGCAGGCACTGCTCTCCTCATTCGATCCTGTAACTGTTGATTATTTGCAAAAATTGGGTTATTGATCATTATCTAAATAAAAAAAAAAAACATCATCAAATTAGGTAGTTAAGTGTGTAATATAAATCAATATAGCCTAGAGTGTCTAATGCAAAATAACTAGGCTATAATAATAAAAATGTCCCCTCAAGCAGCTGCTTGCCAGAGGTCTGACAGAAGACTGTCAGTTTATACACCACAGTAGGTCTGTGAGAATGGTGGGACCTCAGCAGGAAAACAACATGAACATCCATGCCTTAACTGGGGCTCGAACCCAGGTTAGATCAGTAGTCAAGCACACTAACCAACCCTATGCATTTTTTTTATTATAAGGTTTACACTAAATGTTAACTTTTACAACTTTTAACTTTTTAGAATCGTTCTAATTCATATCTCTTATTTTGTTTAACACTAGAAGAATTGCTCTGAATTGCTCGAGTCTTAACATACAGAAAATGACAAGCTATCCAAGCATTAGCATAAGCAGTGTAGGCCATTAAGAAAACAACTAATATTTATATAGATTTATAGTAAAAAGAGGCATGTTTGAAATCTAGCAAGGGCTTGATTTTTGTCAACAAATACGTAATGTCAAGAGGAAAATCCTTATATGAAATTTGTGACCAAACATTTCAGTATTTAGTAAGTTACTAATAGTTCAAAAGTATCAAATTAAAAGTCAAATCAACAACTGTTCCAAAACAGTTAAAAATGACATTATCTTTTGATATATCATTAATCTACGAGTCTCTTGTGAAGGTGAATTAACATATAACAGCCATTATTAAGAACTTGTTAAGCTTGCTTCTCATTACATTAATCTGCATTTTTTTGGGAGTGGCTTAATTCTGTGGAGTTCAAAGCCTTACAGTGCACTAAATTATGATAAACTGTACACCAGATTTGATGGTCCTAGCTCTTACCATTTAAGAGTTCTTGAATAAAAAGAACTCTCTAAAATATATAATAAATTGCAATACACAATTATACCATGTATGAAAATACACTAGTTTCAATAAATTAAGGAAAATTCAAAAAAATTATGAGAAACAAAAAAATTATATGAATAATTTTAAATAAATTTGATGAAAACATGAATTACAATGCTAGTTTCAGAATGGCAAAAAATATTTTACACTTACTTTTCGTCAAAAAATAACACTTACAGGAACTTGTCCAAAAATGACGTATCAGAATGCAATGGGCAAAGTTCTTTAACAAGGAGTGTGGTCCCCCTTACAGCAATGCAGGCACTACAGTGATGTCCCATGTGGTTTATGATGTTGTGAATTGGCTCAGTAGGGAGAAATGACCATTGTTCTTTTAAAGCAGTAATAAGCTCCCTCTTTGTTTCAGGTGGCAGGTAGAGGGCAGCAATACGTCTCCCTAGAGCATCCCACACATGCTCAATCGAATTTAGGCCAGGAGATTGAGCAGGCCACTCCATGTGCATAGTGGTCTCCTCTTGAAGATAGTGTTCCACTAGTCGAGCTCTGTGTGGACGAGTGTTATCGTCTTGTAAGATGAATGTTTCACCTATTGCACCAGCATAAGGGTCCAGGATGTAATCTCTATACCTTTGAGCATTGAGGTTCCCACTTGTCAAGATAGAGGTCTGTGCATCTACCTAAGGAAATGCCACCCAAACACACACACTACCTCCGCCTTAACTGTCTTTTTGATGGATGCTACTGGGATGATAGCGGATACCTCATTCTCTCCATATCAAACAATGTCCAGAATCACTCTGCAAGCAATATCTGGACTCATCTGTGAAGAGTATGGACCTCTATTGCTCTTCTGTCCAGTTAACATGTGTGCATGCCCAATTCAACCACTCTCTCTTGTGACGTGAGGGATACACAAATTACTGGCCTTCTAGTGTATAGACCTCCTTCATGAAGCCTTCTACACACAAGTAGAAACTGATACAACCCTCCCAGTGGCTGCTGCAAGAGAGGATCATAGCTGAGAGGGATTCGATGTCCTGCTCCTTCATGCTATTAATTGCAGATATCAGTCTTGTACAGCAGTCGTAACTCTAGCCCTTCCTTGGATAAGCCTCCGAGATGCGGAATCCATGCTAAGAAATTGATTCCACAGTCTATGTACCACAGAAAGGACTCACATTCAGTCATTGCGCC
Source organism: Ryuthela nishihirai (assembly GCA_038380435.1). NCBI lineage: Eukaryota > Metazoa > Arthropoda > Arachnida > Araneae > Heptathelidae > Ryuthela > Ryuthela nishihirai. The sequence continues at coordinate 36,184,760 of JAWZYU010000011.1, read as the reverse complement.
ATGTCTGACTGACTTTGGCCTGCTTTGAGCCGGCCAATAGCTCTCCACCACAGTTCATTTGGAACATGATGTCTGGAGGTCATTCTGACAAAATGGCTATTTTTAATTTCTTTAATCACATTTACAACACAAAATAACAATCCACTCCAAAACACCTGTTTCTATGTCACTATCCGATTATGCAAATTGACACAACCTAGACTAATTTGCATACATGCTCACTCGGCATTACTTTACTGGTTACATGAACAAGTTTGGTGAGAATCGTACAATTGTTTGGCAAATTATTACGATTTTTCTCATTTTTCCTTAATTTATGGAAACCAGTGTATACATATATATATTATCTGAGAGTAATGATAATTGTTAGTAGTAGTAAAACTTAGCTATCTATGGATGTCAGAATTCAATTTATTATCAATTTACTAAGTGTTTACTTTTCAATTTACTGTCAAATTACTAGTAACATACACTGAAGAGCCAAAACATTATGACCACCTGCCTAATATGATGTTGGTCCTCCACATGCTGCCAAAACAGCTCTTATCCAGTGAGGCATGGACGCTACAAGATTTCTAAAGATGTCATGTGGTATTTGGTACCAACACTATATCAGCAGATCCTTTAAATCTTGTAAGTTATGTGGTTGAGCTGCTGCAGATCGAACATGCTGTTCCAACACAAACCACAGATGCTCGATTAGATTGATGTCTGGGGAATTTGGAGGCCAGGGCAATAGCTGTAAGTCTTCCTCGTGTTCCACAGACAATTCTTGAACAATCCAGGCAGTGTGACATGGCACATTATCCTGCTGAAAGAAGGCATTACTAGAGAGGTATGCCATTGCATTGAAAGGATGTTTAGGTAGGTGGTAGATGTCATAGTTTCCTGCACATGAATGACTATACCCGAGTTTCCCAGCAGAACATTGCCCAAAGTATTATACTTCCTCCACCAGCTTGTTTTCATCCCATGGTGCATCCTGGTGACACTTCCCCATGTAAATGATGCACATGTACCTGGTTGCCCACATTGTGCAACAGGAAAAGAGATTCATCAGACCAGACAACCTTCCAATCATTCAAAGTCCAGTTTTGATGCTCGCATGCCCATTGTAGGTGCTTTCGATGGTGAACCAAAGTTAGCATGAGCAGCCTGCGGCTACGCAACCCTATTTTCAGCAGAATTCGATGTACTGTGTGTCCTGTCACCAGCATTCAAATTATGGGCGAGTTGTGCCACAGTATCCCTTCTGTTGGCTGGTACAATATGGGATAGCCTTTGTCATCTCTAGCATTGATTAGCTGTGGTCGGCCCACACTTTGCCGCAGGTTTGTGGTTTTTCTCTCCTCAGGCATTTTTTGAAGGTACTAACCATGGCTGACCATGAGCATCCCACAAGCTTGCCGTCTCAGCAATACTCTGACCCAGTCATCTGGCCATTACAATTTAGCCTTTGTCAAACTCACTAAGTCCACTGCCTTTCCCATCTGAAGAACAATAGTAACACTGATTAACAGAGCTCAGTATCAGGTGTTATTTATACTGTTTTATGACCTTCACACATTCCATCGTTTACCTGCAGTTGCTTTGATTTGCATAAAAATGCGCTGGTCATAAAGTTTTGGCTCTTCAGTGTATGGTTATGAAACTGAATGAAATTGTCTCATTTTACTGAATCAATTATATTAATTTCATATGTCCTATGCATATCCTTATTGATCAATGTCTGATATGTATAATAGCTATGTGTTAAAAGTGGAGCCTTCTGATCGAGCTGATCATTTAATATATAGCTGAGATACTTTTACAATAAGACAAGCAAAATCTAAAAAAAAAGCCAATAAGACACCATTTATTTGAAAGTTAATGAAGATCCATTGGAAGGCTTGAGCTAAATAACTTCAAGAGGACATAATAAGATGGTAAGTATAAGCCATTCTGCCATCTACAGACTTTAGACAGTGTTTTAAGCAACAGTGTTATTATCAGAACAACAGCTGGAGGATGACCAAATTCAAATGAGGACAAGTATCGATTTTTAACCCACAGATTAGTCAACACTGTCCCAAATGCATTCTGACCTGAACAGTCATGGGAATACTTGGTATATAGTTCCACCATCAGCAAAAGGCTTCACAATAGTTGGCTTTATACTAGGTGACCAATGATGTGCATGGCTCTTACTCCATATCACAGAAGGGAGTATCTGAAAGAGTGTATATGACCTGTATATCCAGGAAGAATGGAGGTGCATACTGTTCACAGATGAATTCTGATTTGTACTTCAGAGTGATTATGGATATTGCTGAATCTGGAGATCACCTGGGACATGCCATCTACCTACATTATTATGAAGGAATAGCATTAGGGCACCAACATCACACAGATATCAAGAGGTTCACTTTTGGTGAAGAAAGCCTTATATAGTTTTGGGTAGGTGTACAGACCTCCAATTCTTCCTGATGGTGTCATGACTGAGTATATACAAAGTTGGGTTGTTTTACCTCTGAGTGGCACTTTTTTGCACACAATGGGCTAAATGGCCAGGTCACATGGACCCCGAAGGCTCAGAGAAGGTTGGGGGAGGGGACCCACTGGAACAGCTGTTAAGAGACAGATGGTAGCCTCCCGTCAAGGCCATCCAGCGTGTTCTTTAACGTGCACAGGGTATGGCTCTCCCGCACACGGGGTCACGGCTTAACATCCCATCCGACGGACGGCGGCCTTTCCAAGTCCATCGGTGTCCCCTACTGACCATGGGCAGGGCGGGGAATTTTGGGGAGATAAATCTCAACGCTGACCCAGCTTGGACTCGAACCTGGAAACTGCAGATTACGAGCCTGGCGCGCTACCGACTGAGCCACCACCGCCCCTACATATACAAAGATGTGGTGCTGTAGTCCAAGTGTGACCTTACATGGATGCAATATGGATCATTTCATAATTTAGGATAATAATGCCAGGTCTCAGAGTGGCAGATTGATTGATCAATATCTGGAGGCGAACAGCATCAACTGTATGGAATGATCAGCATGTTCTCCTCACCTTATTCCTATCAATCACATCTGGGATGCTTTAGGGAAATATGTTGCATTCCTTTAGCATCTTGCCAACATCCTTCAGGACAGATTAGTTCCAGTATAGTAGTGGCCATTACAACTCCCAAAGCATATGACATCATTAAGTCATACATTGCTATAAAGGATAATTATTGGAAGTTATTTCAAATTTTATTATGAACATAATTTTTGACCCTACTGATGTCCTCATTTGATTGCATGGAGCAAAGGTTTTAAATTGTGTTCACATTTTGGATTCCATTAAAATGTATCAAATGGCATGTTGATAAAAAAATAATTACCTATTTGCTGAGATATCAAAATATCTGTGAAATGTCCTTTTGCATGGGGTGAAAAAACGTTTGCAATACAGTGTGTGTATGATAATTGGGACTACCATAAAATTTACACTTTAGGTAAATCATTGTACAAACTTAATGTCATGTCAAATGTACCAAAAAACCTTTAGGCATGATTATATAGTTTCTTATCCAGTTAATATTGCTATATATATATACAAGCATCATATGAATAAATTACATGATTTAAAATTTCAAATGTAAGGACACATGCAAAAAATAAAAATCAACCTGATATGCCATTTCAGGATTAGATGTCAAAGCCTCCAACATGGACTGCATATATGGTGCATGGAACATAGACTGCATAAGCTGAGGATTTTCTATAAGTTGTTGCATTATGCTTTGCATTCCAGGTGATGTGAAAATACCACCTGAAACAGAAGCAGGAATTGATCCTTGTGGCTTAGCATCACTTGTATTGACAGAAGTAGTGTCTGCTGCACAAGTTGTTGTAGACTGAGATTCTGTAGTTGAGGCTGTCCATGGATTGGGTAGTGGATTAGTATTTTCAGTATTCTGTTGGCTGGTACTGGTATCAGTAGTTTCTGCAATATTTCAATCAGTATAATTGAAACATCAGCAAAGAAATTTTTTTAGCATCAGAGAAAAACAAATAATGATTATGAATTCTGAAATGTATGCACATAAGCTCTTGATAAGTTAAAACATATTTTACTATTAACTTGATTATATGCATATCCAAAATAAGATACTTATGAGACTCATTTTGAAGAAGCCATAATTTTAATCCTTTCAGTATAATTTTTTTTAAAAGAGAAAAACTTCAGAATTTTATCTTGAAAATATAATAGCAGAAATAAGTAATGTCATATAAAAAAAAGAGCACTAAATTCTACACAACAAAATAGGGGAAAGAAAAAAAAAGATAAATTAAGCATAGAAAACATGTTGAAAACCAACACAGAGTAATTTTTAAAATGGAAACATCCATTCAGAACACTGGAAGGGGTTAATATGAATTTCTTGTTAATGTGAACTCCTGATAGCAGAAGTTCAGTAATTAGTTTTTAAAAGAATTATGTGTCCTAGACAAAGAGCCAGAGAAAGGTCTTCCATGTAAATAAAAAATTTTTAGTAATAAAAGCAATTTTGAGAGAACAAAAAATGTAGAAGTAACTCACTAAATCATTTACCTGAATATGAATTTGCAACATAAATTTAAGGAGACCTACTTTTTTTATACTAAACATTTAAGCAAATCCCTTAAATGGGGTAAGAAATCTATTGACATTGATCCTTAATCTGGATGGCAAATTGAAACTTCTAATTAGAAAGATGAGAAAAATTGAAAAACTGCTGAGCCAAGGTATCATATATTTTCATATGCTTGAATGTATAGTTGTTAAAGTCATTCATGAAAACTTATTGATATCCAAAGGCAGTTCTTGATGGTGCCAAATAAGTTGAATACTACAGCAAATTGTAACTGTGTTGAAAACTGCAAGACAAATTTACACTTCTACAAGCAAAATAGAAAAACATTTTTCCATCTGAGTAGTGTACACTACCGGGGTCTGTAAACCAGTCAATCCAGTGAATGCACAAGTGATTACAGACATTACACAATCAGCAGTCTAGATTGGTATCTAGCGACTGTTTTTTGCTCCATCATTTGAAAACAATTCTCATACAAGCAGAGATTTTTTGAATGATGAAAAGCTATAAACAATGAATGGTTTGGCAAAACAAGATTTTGGATTCTACTTCAGAGATTACTGAAATACTTGGTACTGTTTTTTTTTTGACATGCTTTAGTTTCTAAATTTTACAGACTGCCTTAGGAAATATGTTATTCAAGCTCTAAAGGGGGAGGGGATTTATAACCCCACCCCTTTCCCTTGGGTATGCCACTATTAAGCCGAAGGGAAATTCCATTGAACTAAAAGAGCAACATATCACTTCTGATGAATATAAAATGCTTGTTTTCAAAGAAAAATTCATTTTCATTTATCTCTTTAAAAAGTTATATTTTTTAATTCCCCTGGGAGTAGGGGGGGGTGGATTGTTGCTACCAATGTAAATCCTTTTAATTGCTATATTCTGCAACTAAAATTTCAAATCCCTAGCATGAACAGATGTTTATAATATTCATTTAAATTTCAAATTTTTCAATTTAGTTTCCTCTAAAAGTGAAAATTAAGAGAATTTGAAAATGCAAATCTATATTTTATTAGTATTTATCTTTAAAAAAAAAAAGCACTTTTCATTAATATCTAAAAACAATAAGGTTGAATGTGTACAGACAGGCAGATGTATGAAGTAAAAACAATAGCTTGTTTTTCTGAAAATGAACTAAAAGGCCAAAACTAGTTAGAACATCATTATTTTCATGTTAAAGTATATATAACTTATTTAGGAGCTACTGTACCAATCATCAATTTGCTATAAGGCTGACCAAAAGATTTCAAAAATGGTTTATGCATATTTCTGTTAGAAAAAATGACAAAATTATAAAACACCTGGGCAGTTTGAATCCACTATAATATGGATTTTTAGAACTATTACTTTGAAGGCTCAGCTGTCATGCTGACACTAATATTATGCTTCGATGCTGTTCTTTATTTATTGACTGCACTTGAATAATTTCAATATATGTATTAATATCTTGAGTATTTGGATTACTGATATATAACTACCAATTCCACTAATTTCAAACTGAAATTTTCTACATAATAAAAAATAAAATTACCTTGGTTAGGATATGCATTTTTCATCAGTGCCAACTTCTATCTGCATATTATTTTACTGACAAATTTTTACATTATAAACTAATTTAGATAAGATTTTAGAATTATTAAAAACCCTAAACAGTAATTTCAATAAAAACTATTAGTATAATAATATTAATATGAGTAGTACATAAAAAACATTAATAAAAATGATAATTAAACTTCAAAAAACATTCTTTGGTTTTCTGATTCATTATTTACAGATTTGTGTTTCTTCAAAGCAGTGTTGCAGCAAATAATTAGCTAATTTCAATATAAGATGGTCCTACCACATTATAAAAAAAAATAAATACCCCCTCAAGCAGCTGCTTGCCAGAGGTCTGACAGGAAACTGTCAGTTTTATACACCATAGTAGAAAGTCTGTAAGGGTGACAGGAATTCAGCAGAAAGACAACACATGCCTTATCTTGAGCTCAAACCCAGATCCCTTTGATCAGTAGCCCAGCATGCTAACCACTCAGCCATGGGATGTCTCATATGACATTACAATAAATTAAACATTTCAGAATTCTATTTAGATCTATTAACTTTCATATATTAAATAATGAACATTCCACAAGCAATGCTCAGCTAAAATACGACTGTCAAAATTTAGGACACTATAATTTATAACAAAATACATTATTTCAAACAAGTAAATTTGACAAAGTAATACCAAATCAAAAATTTTACTGATACTGTTAAATAATATATTTTTATACATGCCTCTCACAGTTAAACCAATTTGTTACAAATTGTAACATTAACAGTTAAATAATTTCCTGAAATTTGGACTTCCAACACTTTTATTGCATCCAATACACCAAATCCTTAGCCCTTTCAGTCCTCGTGTGCCCATATAGGAACACAAAGTGTAAAACTATTTTTGATTTAATATAAAATTGCTATATATCTTTTCAAAGATTGCTTTACATATGAGAATATGCACTATATTTCCAATTAAGGAAGGATTTTTTTTAATGTTCTATTAATTTTCTTTCATTTTCATTACAAATATCTTTTAGGAGAAATATTTACAAAATCAGAATGAAAGCATTAATGAAAATGAATTAAAAAATACTCTTTATTCAATACACATATTCCGAAGTTACAAGTTTTTTTTAAAAAAAGGTGTAGGATTTAGCTTGAGTTATATACTTACAGTTGGCAAAATAAATCAGTTCATTTCAAAATTGTCAATTAATTGATCTTATATTTCATTTAGATATAGTTATAAAGTGAATGCATTAAAACACAAGAAACAGTTTTATGCACTTTTAAAACTCATATATCATAAAACAATAACCAAGTTACTAACCTGTGTTATTGTTTCTGGGTAAATCAGGAAAAGATTCTGCCCTTGGCTCTCGAGCTGCATTTTGTGTGGTCTCTTGGTGTTCTGTATAAATTCTGTGCAGTGCACTAGAGCCACCAGGAACACCCTAAAATAATGATGTTGCAAGAAAACTAAATTAATTGGACTTAAAAATAATGCATGTTATATACTAACCCAGCTTCTCTTTTGTTACCAAGATTCTTGACATGATTAAAAAGTTACAATGTTGAGTGACTATAATGCAGGTTTGAGGTTCTTTTTAATTAAAACATTTGTTTGATATTAAAACTCTTAGTAAACTGTTAGTATTAAAAGTTCAAAAATGTCTGTAAAACAAGTAGATTACAATTTATTATAAGGCATTTATTCATTTCTAAAATAGCATTTAATGACAAAATCTTTATATAAATGGAAAGTATTTTAGTTTATGAGCATTTAACTGTTAATAATGCAAGGTTTATGCTAAAAATTTGTGGCTTACCTCCAAGTCACTAACAGCAGCTTCTCTTGTACGCATTAACTCCTGTAACATGGCAGGGTTTCTTGCTACTTCCATGGTATGCCTCATTACTTCTGGGTTATTTAACATGTGGCCAATTTCTGGGTTTCTCTATAAAAATTTATACAGAAAAAAGCCATTAGATATATTTTATTAAAATCATATATGCAAATGATAAATTGCCACAGCTTATACTGTCATTTTAATCCTTCCAAGGTCCAGCCTGAAAAACTGATTTTACATCCAGAGGCCAAGCAAAGTTTTCACTATTTTTTCACCTAATAAAATATTCATCAAATGGAAAAATTATTATATTTAAAGTTTGAATTATGTATTTTTATAAAATATATGTGAAAATTCAAACTGCAATTTCTGTTTTCAAAATATCGAAGTTTCATGTGTTGTACTAAAAATGGATATAGCTGTCTTTAGCCTCTTAATTTCAGATCGGTCAACATGTATGATCAATGTGGACCTTGGAACGGTTAAAAGAATACTCTTATTTTATATGTTATATCATATTAAGGTAATAAAAGTAATTTTGTGTCCAAAATGTCAGAATGTCAAGAAATTCAAAGTTTCCTTGTTATGATGGCATGAAGTTACCATTATACAAGGTGGCACCAGTATCACTAACTAAACTAAGGTTTTAAATGCTAGGATACATTAGAAACATTATTTAAAATAAATCATAATTTAGAGCATTTAAAGGATGCCAAAAGAGTGCCCACATTGAAACCTGATGAACACAAAATGAAACTGAGAGTTTTTGACAATTAATATTATTACTTAATTATTCAATGAAATATAGCACTTTAAAATATGGGTATTATTTCATAATAACCCTGTGTATTTCAAGTTAGCTTTTAATTGATTACAATAAACTTAAATACATTAAAAATGTAAAGTTACATTTGTAAAAAATATTGTGGTAATTTACTATACTAAATCATTAAAAAATATTTTATAATTATAACTGAATATCACTATGGTGTTTTTCCCCATAAGAAAACTTGTCCTAGATGGTGTCAATGCTTGAGAAATTAGTGTGGTGTTTCCCCATAAGAATAAATATTTAAGTGATGCACTACACAAATATTAACAACTGAGATTGTCAGCAACAAAGAAATATTTGAGAACTTCTGTCCTAGAAGTGTCGTGCTTGAGAAACATACCTTATGTTTTATCCCAATAAATAAACAAGCTTTTAAGCAAGAAAAATCCAAAGTGCAGCTCACTTTATTTAAATCAGCTGATGGTGTCATTAGGCTAGTGACTGTGTTTCACCTTGTATCATAAAAAAGTTACAGATTAAAAGTTTTTCATACCTAGCCTTTAAAGCAAAAAATTATGCCAAATATTTATGAAATCAATGAGGTCATATGTTAATTTTAGGGGTTTTCTGCCTAAAGAAAAAACATGATTATAAAGTATGAAAATTGTACTATGGTTGTTTGAAATAAGAGGAAATGTTTTAGGTCTTCAAATACACATCAGCAATAATTTTGCAAATTGCAAATGATCAGCTTTCCAATAAAATTTGCTGCAGAAACATGAAAGATACAAATTTAATGGTATGAATAGAGGTGATAGGTGTTTTACTGTTTGTTGGCAAGAAACATCCAGTACTTGAATTGTCAATAAAAAAAATGCAGAAAATGTCTAAATACATAAGGACAAGAAGTATGAAGAAAAGGAGTTTCAATACAGTAGATGAAAGTTCTGTTTGAGAACCCATTATTAATCAGTAAAATTATTTCTTGTGGCCCTACAATATAAGATTAGCACTAGGCTTATAACTTGATGTTTGATAGCAGGCAGATGAAGTGATAAATGCTGGGTTCATGGGACCCAACAGATAAACCACAACATTACATAGATTCTCCATAGTAATTCATATTTAATTATAGGTTCGAGCCCCGGATTAAGGCATGGATGTTTTTGTTTTTCTGCTGAGGTTCTGCCATCCTCTCAGATCTTCTGCTGTGGCATATTAAACTGACAGGCTCCTGTTAGACCTCTGTGGTAAGCAGCTGCTTGAGGGGGTATTTATTTATTATTTATTTATTTATCTAAACTACTTCAGAGCTGCCAACTACTCAGATTTTTGGTTTAAAAACGAAAATCCGATTTTTAGGGTTTTTTTCAGTTTTACACACATGAAAATCTGCCTCTAAATTGTACAGTATTTTTTCCCTTTTCCTAATAGGTGAATGTTAATGAAAGGGAAGAATTGTTTCTGATTTAGCTCTTTTACTGTACCAAAGGTGCAGCTGTCTCCTTTGTGCTTACTTGTGGTCACACCTGCAACCAACCAGAGAAAATCTATAGGAGTGCAGATGACCATTTCCAAATAGAACATATGGCAAAGTCCACACCTAAATTCTTTTACAGAGTTGAAAGTCATAGAGTGTGTCTAAATCTTACTTAGAATCAGAAACTTCAGAGTGAAAGAAATAATACGGATTAGAGAACTTCCCTATCTGTGGGCCATGACTGACACTGCAACTTGAATGGGTCTTGTGCATGTCTGTTTTGGCAGTAATCCTGCTTTTTATGGCACTGATGGTGCTACAAGTGGCTAACCTTCTTAAGGTGTGTAAAGTAAGGTTAAAAGCCCTAATGTTTGTTTTTAGAAGGATTAAAAATAACATAAGTGAATTTATATAGTATGATAGCTTTTCATCATATCGAACGATTTATTTGATTCTCAGTTAGTATGTTTTGTGCAACCTCTGGTTCTTGATTTGTTTTTGTAGGTCTAATCTTCTAAAGTGAATAAAAGGAGTTTATTTTCAGAACCTAAACTTTCCAAAAAAATGAAGATTTAACTAACATACAATTGTATTTTTTAAATGCAATTTGGATTTAATTCCTATATATGTAGCATAAAGGTATAAATTTTGCCTTAGGTAAGTACTGAAAATTGCAGATGATTGATGATATTTAATTAATTTTTAGCAATGTTTTAAATTCTCCATTTCAAAGTGTCTCTTTAAAAAAACTCATTTTAATATGGTTGCCTCTGAGATTATCTTGTTCTGGGTATTTTTTAATAATGTGAATGACTATGCATTGTTTACAAACATGTTTTATAGGCTTGTTTTCTCCGATGTGATAATTTAATTCCAGGGGCTTTTTTATACTGTGGATCGGCAATTTATTATTTAGGATAATTCATGTGTTTCAGGCTTGTTGTCTCTGATGGGATCATTAAGTTCTGTGGTCATTTTTATTACTACAGATCACAGTGATTGCTAACAGTTTTGTTTTTTAGGCTTCGGTCAGTAAAATGGCTGGAGCATTTGTTCATTGTTTAGCAGTACATTTAGGTTAAAATGGTTATCTCTGATAATTTTTGTATGGGGGTTTTCTTAAACTGCGGGGCAGCAATTCATTGCTTAGTGGTATGCGCTTGCTTGAATTGCAGTCTCCGATGAAATTATTGATTTTTGCAATTTCTTTTTAATTACAGAATGAATGTTCATTTATTAGTGATAATAGGCTGTTGAAACAAATAGCCTCGGATGATACTGACCGACATTCGCTGTGTAACGATATGCACATTTAGGAAAATATGTCTAGATACTATTACTTCTAGTGGAAACAAAATTTAATGCTTAGGAATAAACATTTATCATTATATTCTTTACTCAACTTATTCTCATTGTACAGCCTCTTTAATTGCTAGTAATATGAAAGTTTAGGTTATTATTTGTAAAACTTTCCAAGAGGTTGAATATTCACAGTTTTGCAAAATGCCAATCCGAGGACTATTGGTTTCAAAAAATAAAGATGGTGGCCATCGTCGAATTGGCACTTTTGCCAAAAATTCTTTCCAATGTGATATTAAAAACGCTTTTGTGATTAGTTTAAATCACATATTTAGCAGTTTTTTTACAGAAGTAATATCAAGAAATTTGGCATAATTCCAGAAAAATTAAATTTGTTGCCACTAGGAGTCTGGAAGTCAAATGTTCTGTCAGATGCACTGCATTAATGTGGTGTTAAAAAATGGTGCCTGAACACTGTAAACTGCCTTGATCTGATTTTCTCCTATTTTTCACTCTTCCAAATTGTAATTTTCATCATGCAAGGTTGGCAGCTCTGCTACTTGACCCTTAAAGACACTATAGTTCCCAGAAACCTTGGTTGCAAATTTTTGAAAATTTTCTTAAAGCAATTTTCCTTTTAAATTAAACATGAAAATTAATAAATTACATTGAGTATAACAACATGGCCAAGTTCTGTCAGGTACTTACTTATGATAAAATTCTACTGCTCTTTAAATTTTCATGTCGAACAGAAATGATAAATAATCCAGCACTTTAAGGGTTAATTAATGGTTTTAATTCTTAAAACTAATATAATTAAGATTTAAAGTTTGTTAAAAACTCCAAATAACTATTGACCTGTTGCATTACTCTGTTCCAGGTGCAGTCCTGTTATTTAGTCCTTAGTATAGTTCTTATAGTGTTTTTGCAGTTACACTGAATTCTTTACAGCAGATGGTATTCCTTGTACAGTTTACTTAGCTGTTAACTTTAAACAATGTCATGTGAACTTCTCTAGTTTTTCTATGATGTACTTTAATCATAAATTAATATACATCATCATCATCATCCTCAAGCAGCCATGGGCTACGGAGGTCCAACCAGACTGTGCAATTTAGTTCTCCAAGCAAGTCTGCCCTGAGCTACATCTGCTGCATCTAGCCACTGCAAAAAATTCTAATAAGGTCCTGTTTGACATTGTCTGCGCACCACATCCTAGGTCTCCCCCTTTTTGAAGCCTTTAAGCACACTGTTCATAACTTTATTCGCCAATCTATAATTATCCATACGGGGCAATATGGCCAAACCAACGGAGTCTCTCTCTGCACAACATGCTGCTTAAAGGAGGTTGCCGACTCCTAAGGTCATTATAAATTTTTTTTTTAAAACTATATATTTTATTAAATAATTAAGTTACAAGAGTAATTTTGTGTATAAAATGCAAATGAAGTCTGAAGATTATGCTTTGTGTTGATCAAGTTTCAACGTGGGTGCTATTGGTGGCATGATATTTAACTTCTATCTCTAATTCATTTGGCATATCTAGTGAAACACTTGCTACAGATGCAGTGATTCTTTTAAATGCTGTAAAATTGCTATCTTTTTGGAATAAACAAGGTTTTTAATGTATTATTTTAAAAGAAGTTCAATGGTCAAATTGGGATTTCTTGGGTGGCACAATATCAGTCACCTCTACCACACCATCAATTTCGAAATTTGGCATTTAAGACATTACATGAGACTAGTTCCTACCATGTAATACTAATTCCATGCTATCATAAGAAGGACTTTTTGAGAGTTTCTCGACATTTTGGACACGCAATTACTTTTGATACTTAATTATTTAATAAATATACCTTTTAAAATATGAGTTTTCTTTTATAATGACCCTATATTAATTTTATGGCTGAGACAATTGTTGCTTTAACATGTTTCAAATCAATCTTCTTGAAGATAATGATATAGCTCATTGAAACATGTCATAGTAGATAATTGAACCACTGAACTGAATAATTGAAACCACTGAATTTTTATCAGAAATTAATGTATTAATTTCTGATAAAAGCCTATGAAAAACTCATTGCAACTGTTTAAGCACTAACCAATGACTATCAACAACAGGACCACACTCAGAATGGAACAGCACAACAGTTTGGAGTTCCTAACAAACTTTAATTTTTAATGATCTTAGTTTTTACAGTAAAGAACATAGTCTTACAACCTACATAGTCATATTAGTAACTTCAGAAATGTACAAGTAATTCATCATTAATAGTGAAAAGTTATTGCAGTAGCTTTTCATGGAAATTCTAATTTGAATCTACAGTGGTACATTTTAAAGTGGTTAATACATATATTTAATAGATAAATAAATACTTTAATTGCTGAATGAAAGCTTATTACAAATTATTTTCTACTAATTAGGAAATGTGTTTTTATCAAAATAGACATACCTCCATTAATTCTTGCATTTGTGGGTTGCAAGCAATAATTTGTCTCATGTAATCAGGACTGGCCATCACTGATTGAACAAATGGATTATCCATAACCTGATGCAAAAGTTCAGGATTACCTATAAGCTGTAAGGATATTATGAATTAAATATGTGCTTAAAACCTATATAAAATATATGGTAATGCATAAATAGGGGTGAAAGCATGAAGTATCACTCAGCTGTAGAGAGTCACAGGAATAATAAAATCTTAAAAGTAATTTACAAATACAGTATTTATCATATTTGCTCTTTGAGGTTCATGGAAAAATATAAGGTATATTTCAAATTCTCACTTATTTTCTGTGCTGGAAATAGTCTTTCAGAATTACTTGAACAACAATTTAAGTGATTAGTAATCTCAAATAAATTGCACCATAAGGGGTGAAAAATATAAACATCAAAAAGAAAATTTATTACAGTAAGATCACATTTAATGCTGCCCTGTACAACACCGATTTGCTATAATGCTGTTTATTCTGGGACCAGTTCTTTAAAGAAAACAATAAATTGCCATCACATGATACATCAATGTGAAGTATTGTTGCAGTCATTATAGAAACAATGTTTCTCTATAGCTACTGAATGTTGCTTCTCTCAGTTGGGCTGTGTATGTCAAGATTAGTTGACTATATATGTGGTTCTGTTCATTGCCCTCTTTTATTTTGGTTAAAAGTAAAAAAAAAATGCTATAAGAATAACAAGTAACTGCAATCAGTTTCTTGAATGTGCATCACAGGTAGCAGAGCCTGAAATCTGACATATTGTTCTACAGGTCTCTAACTTAAAATGGAAGTGTCAGTGTCAAGTGGATGTAGACGTTATCCAGATTTATCTACTTAAAGCATCAGAACAATCATAAAAATTCTGAGAAGATAAAAACTTTTGCTAAATGTGACTGCATTAATTGCAATGAAGTTTATGCATTCAAGAAGTAATCCATTGAAGAAAATGGACAGACTGTTAAGCACATGGATTGAAGAACAGAATCCAAGGCAAAAACCATGACATTTGGAGCTAGTTGCAGATGGTTTGATATATTTAAGTGCCATAGCAATCTACCCAGCTTAATCTTTCCAGGGTCTGAAATTAACATAAATTGGACACACAATTATTTTATGTGTCCATTGACAGAATCGAAAATGAGAGGCCCAAGATGTCTATGTTCGTTTTTAATATAGCCAAAAATAAACCCCAATTAAAAAAAAAAATAGAAATTGCCATTAAAAAATCTTCTTACATATACCTTTTAAAAACATGCAATTCAAGTTTGAAAAATATTTTCTTTTTTCATTTGATTCATATTTTATTAAACTAGGATATAAATAATTTGTTAAAGATATCTGATTGCCATTTGTTAATGTTACACTATGCTGAAGCAACCTATGCTTAAGCTCCCAAGTTTGATTTGAACTATTATCAACTAAATTTTCTTTAAATTTCAAAAATCTTCTGAAAAATCAACCAAAAAACCTATTTTTAAAATGGAAGATTTTGGAAGTAATTATGAAGTACATACCTTTGTTTTTTTCTTGTTTCACACTCTTTTCTGCCTTAAACCTATTTCAATATTCCTAGAATTATTTTTATTATTTATCCTAGTATGCTACAGATCTTTCCTGCTCTTCAAGCTGAAACTATAACTAAAAAAGTCTTTATAGCCAGGTCTTCAAGACTGCCTGTAGCACATAGCATCACAGGAGACAAAGTTGTAGGTGTTCCAATTGCTCATGTGCAAAAGTGGGAAGAGATGGCTGCTAAGTGGCTGCATGGTAATTGTTTACATGGATGATTTAGGTCCAAATGGAATGGATATAATTATGAATGGATATAATCTCCCTTTGTAGCTAGTATTTTATTTTCTTCTTTACAATTAAAACCTTAGGTTTCATTTCTATAGATTACTTAATCTCCATAAATTATTGATCTTTTGATCAATCAATTATTCAGATGCTATATCAGATGGAGAATTTACATCTTGTTGCTGTGAATATTTTATTTAACATCACATTAGGTTATATTAGATTGTTGCATATCATATGGCTGATTTCGCAGATGCATGAAGTTTTCAATGTTTTGAGGATTGAAAATGTTACCAGATGGTGCTTGCGATACATTATATTAAATCATGAAACCTACTTACAATAACACAGTAGCAATTTGACCAGCAGATTTCTGGTAAGTGGATTGTAAGAGCTTAAAGAGAACAATGGATCAGAGTCAAATTCGTGTTCCTTTCTTTTTTAAACTGGGATTATTTGCAACATCAATGCAACATTTGGGGAAGGCACAGCTAGTGAATGGACAACACGACATTGGTTTGAAAAACTCTGATTGGGTGACACTGGCCTTCAAAATCAGCCACATGGTCAATCTGAAGAAGTGATTGATAATGATTGAGTGTAAGCTTTAATTGAATCCAACACATGACACTCTGTATGAGACATCGAAGACAAATTAAGTGTGCATTATTCAATAGTTTCCCAACATCTCGAAGCCATTGGGAAAATGAAGAATTGGATAAATGGGCTTTGCATGAATTATCAGACACTCATAAGGCACATTGGCTTGAAGTGTGCATTTCCTTTCTCACATGAAACCAAAGGGATCCACTTTTGCATAGAATTGTAACATGTGATAAAAAAATGGATCCTATACAACAATCGTTGAATTCTGCTCAATGGCTGGACATCGTGGAAGCCCCAAACACATGCCCAAGCCCAATCTTCACCCAGAGAAGATTATGGTGACTGTTTGGTGGTCCGCAGTTGGTGTTATTTATTATTCATTCCTAAAACTGGATGAAACAATAAATGCACAGAAATATTTTTCAGAACTCCAAAAAATGCATGACAAATTATGCAAGAAGCAACCTGCATTGATCAATAGACATGGCATCCTACTACTTCATGATAATGCTTGATCTAACATTTTACAAATAATGTCTGGAAACTCCATCAGTTACAATATGATACTCTTGCTCACCCAGCATATTCACCAGACATATTGCTAACTGCCTATCACTTCTAAGTGGGGAAACATTAAGCAATGAAACAGCAGTTAAAATGCCTTTGAAGAATTCAATGCTTCCAGGAACTGATTTGTTTTATTACCAATGACATAAATGCACTTGTTCTGTGGTGGCACGAAGTGTATTGAATTTGTTGGTGTATATTTTGATAACAAAAAAAATTTTTTAAACAGAATTATAGCTGTTGAATGCTTCACTAAAATTTCATTTGGAACAACCTGATATATTAATTTTCCTTTTATTGCTTCTCAGTTTTCCAGTAAAAAAAGAAACTTTAATCTTGTATTATTTCTTGAAAATGAATGAGGTCTGTAATATGGAAGGAAAAAGGACTTCCTTGACACAGAAATCAGTGTTCATGTGGGAGGGCAATTTTGGCAAGTTTAACCCCACCCTCCCAACACTGAGAATGTTTTATTCCACCTCCCTCTTGGCAATTTTTTTTTAATTATGAGTTTTTGTTTATACTGAATGTTCTTAAAAGATTTTACCCCCACTCCCTCTCAATATCTTGGCTGTGCCACTCTGACAATACAAAGGATTCTTTTTTTGATTTGGTGCAATAACTCTTTGCACTTAGCCAAGATTACCAAATTTCAACACCCAAAGAAGAAATTAATAATGTTTATGAATTTTTGTAAAAAATGTAAAAAAAAAGAACAGACAAGAAAGTGTTCTCCCATTTTATAAAGAAGACAGAAAATCTCATTAATGTGAGTAGTCCAAGTCACCTTGCATTATATCATTGGCCAGTGTTTTAAAATATACCATGCTGAAAAGAATCATTAAAAGAAATAAAAATCATATTTCAAATAAATATTATAGAATTTAGGAAGAAATATCCTTTTGATTACATTGCCCTCATTTTACCCTGCCCTCAAAATAGATGGCAATTTAGCCCTAAATTGTAATGAACATTATTATTAACAAAGTAGAAATATCAACGTGCAGTAAAAATTTTTTTATTATTTAAAAATTGGCTTGAAGCAAAAGTAAAGGGAAAAAACCTGAACAACCTATCTGCTATTGTCAGGAAATGTGCAGTCATTTTATAATCAATGTAAAAAACAGCACATGCACAGCTCTGTTATCTAATGACATTTTGCACCTACATTTAGTCCATACAAATGGCAACAGGAATTTCACAATGGCGACATAAGATGTGTGTAATCATTTGACCATGCTTTATGAATTTGGAAATGGTGTCCAAGAGCATTTTTCATAAATTGTGCAAAATTCATGGGGACAAAGTCATCTCTAAATGCACCTGGTACTGGTACTATGACAAGTTCCAGTCTGGTGACTTTCAGCTTGAAAATGAACCTTGAAGTGGGCAGCCAGTGGAATTGAATGATGACCGTTTAAAGGCATTCCTGAATTAAAATCCAAGTCAGACATTTAGAGAATTGGCACAGCTACTGAACACCAATCAGTCCTCTGTCATTTGATATCTGCAAAAGCTGGGTTATGTATCAAAACTGAATACCTGAATCCCACATCAGTTGTCACAGCAGAACATGGTGGCTCACTATACTGCACGTGCTTCTTTGCTTGCTTGGCAAAAGGCAGATGGTTCTTGACAGAATGATTACAGGGGATGAAAAGTGGATCATTTATGTTAATGTTGTCCATAAAAGAACACAGCGTTAAGCAGAATTATCTCAGGATATGGCAAAACTAGAACTACATTTTTGTAAGATGATGCTATGTTGTTGGCAGGATTGCAGGACTATCATTTGCAATGAGCTTTTAAACCAGTCCCAAACCATCAACTAAGATGTCTAATGTGAACAGTTGGAACACTTAATAGCAGCACTGAAAGCCAAATCCCCCTGCGCTGGTAAACAGAAAGGGTGTGTTCCACCAAGACAATGCAAGACCCCATGTTGCATTATGGACACAGCAGAAACTGCAGCAATTGGGCTGGGAAATAATGATGCATCTCCCATATTCACTGGACTTTGCTCCCTCAGATTTCCATCTGTTCTGATCCGTGAACAATTTCATACCTGATAGGAAGTTTCAGAATGACAATAAGGTGAACCTGGCTTGCTGTTGATTGAGCCACCTCAGCTCCTACAGCTAGGCAATCTAAGTACTCTTTACATATATAATGCAATCTAATACTCTTTATACCTCTGCTATATGTTTATGCTAATAATATGCAGGTAGTTAAAATGCCAACTGGAAAAAGAAAGCTAACTTAGCTGACTCTGAATTACCTGAAGTATAAAAACATTAGATTAATATCTGTTATGATACGATAATGCATACCTCTCTTTGCATTTGTTGCTGCATTTCCACAAAGTTTGGAGAGGAAAGTCCAAGATTTCCTAATCCAAGAACACCACCAAATGCATTCAATCCAAATGGTGATGCAGCAATATTGGCAGCAGACACCTGGTGAAGAAGAAAAACTTTAGCATATATTTACTACCATCAACTCCATACTTGAATTATGCTTTTTGCACTAACATTCAATTTCTTGCAATATCTCATATTAAAAATAAGGATCTTAAACATAGTGCTATATCAATTGAACATAATTTGATATATATATAATTTCACTGTAAATTCAATGAAATTGTAGATATTAAATTATATTTAACATATTAAAAAGTTTTCAAAAATTTCCAGACTAATACAAATAATTAAAATTTTGAACTCACTTAATTTTATCCAATACTGCAGTTATATATATTTATACTTAGAATGAAAAGCAGCTACTTTTCCATAAAAAAAATTATCATGCATTAATCAAACAACACATGAAAAGAAATGCTGCTAGTGGTAGTAGTAGTAGCAGCATGTCATTATTATTACTAAAGTATTTGCATTTCTAGACCTGTGTAATTACAATGATTGAGGCTTGTATACAGTTGACAATGTCTGCACAGTTGCAATGATAAATATATAATTTTATGTGCATACACACATAAAATTATATAATAAATAATATTACACAATGTATTTGGCATATTTCAGAAGTGGCATATGTTGAAAAGCTTAAAGCAGAAACTACCTAAAATGATAACTGTGTAAATGAATTAAAATCTCCCTAAGTATGAAAATTCTTATATTTCTAGGAGTCTGTGGCAAGCAGCTGCTTGAGGGGGTATTTATTTTTTTTTTATTAATACTTATAAGAAAAACAATGTTATTAAAACTGATGTTGCAGTCAGCTATTAATAACATGGGTTGATTTCATTATTTATCTTGTCCATGCAGTACAGTCCTACAGGATTCATCTTGTGTAGGTAGATATCATATATCATGTTTCTGTTGTTAGTGCTACTTAGGATGCTTCCACAGCAAAACCATTTTGTAACATGAATGTATGAAAAGAAATTGTATACATTTTCTGAGTGTAAAAAACCATTTTCTATAATACAATTTATATTTTTTAGGTTAAAAATGGTTTAATTAAAAACATCATGAAAATACGCTAAATGAATCACCCTTTATTTGTTTACATCTTTAAACTTCTACACAGCAACAGTTTCTATCACTTAGCAACAACCACTATGCCATCATTTTTCACTCTTTTTTCTCAACATTTCATATATTTTTATGATGAATCACAGTAAATAACATATAAAATGAAAAGCAACTATAATATAGTACAATATCAAGTAAACATTTCTACTATATTTTTTTTAAACCTACTACAATTTCCCATTGAAACAATGCATATCACAACACAATTTTTTTTATGTGTTCATGTTCTTCAGGAATACAACAATCATGTTATAACATAATTGACTATATACAACCACTGCACTATATAAAAATTTGTAAAATCAAGAAATTACATTAAAAAAACCCTTCAAAAATTGGCAATATATTTTACTACTTTGATGTAATTATAAGGCCAATTATTACCTAAAAAATTTTCATAAATACATCCATATAGTTATCTGTGGAAAATTCCCATTAAATATACAGAAAAATTATGAGCAACTACATATTTTTACCAACAAAATCCAGTATTTTCCTCAGATATTATATATAGCTTTTAATATTTAATCAGTACTATGATCACTTAAAAATTTTTAATACATATATGATTTACCATTATTTACAATAGCATTTCTTGAGATAAGCTTTCTAATCAAACTTCTAGTTTTTCCAAGGCCTTTCAGATTGTTGAAAATATCAAAGAGTAATATTGAAGCTCATAAAACTTTCAATATTAGCTTTCCTTCATTATTTAATGGTAATTTATCATGCATAATATGTCTATACTGTTCTTGTTCTGAAGGGTGTTAATAATTTCTTAAATTAGTTGCATTAAAATCTGAGATATATGTGAGAAAATAATGTTATATATATATAGCTCCATCAAAATAAATATTGTAAAAAAATGGTGCCAAGCTTCACCAAGATGGAAATTATTATAAAAAAAAAAACCGAGTAAATTACTTTCCAAAAAAAGGATAAAATGATCCAATTTTAAATGCAAAAAAAAGTAATCTACTAATAGAAGTAATATATATATATGTATAAACTGCCAAGCCAATAATTCAAAACTTTTCCACAGTTAAAAGAATCAATTTAAAATTAAAATAAATGATAAATTAGCCCTCTAGCAGTGCTTATCAAGGTTTGACAGGAGGTTGTCAATATAATATGCTACAGAAAAGATCTGTAAGGCAGGTGAGATCTCAGCAGAAAGGGACACAAGAAAAATTCATGCTTTATCTTGGCTTGAACCCAGTATATTGATCTAGAGCCAATCATGCTAACAACTTGGAACCCAAGATGGCTTATAATAAAATACATACCTTAATTCAATAGTAATGTATTGCAGGAAATGCCCTGTAGACATGGGACTCAAGAAATAGTTGAAAAAAATTTGTTTCACTATGAGAGGGATTTGAACCCACATCTCACAGTAACATGCCAGGTCAGGAAATTTATTTTCAACATAGATGGTACCACGAGCAAATCAAATGATATGCGGGAAAGTTTATACGTCACATTCACTGAAAAGATTAGCCAGTGATGGTGTAGTGATTATCATGCCTGGCACGTTACTGGGAGATATGGGTTTGAATCACACTCGTGGCAAATAAATTTTTTTCAGCTTAACTATTTCATGAATTACATACCTTAATTTTAAATACTTTATCAAAACAAAGAACTCAAAATATGTGTAAAAAAATCATTTGCACATAATTTTGTAAAATAAAAATACATTTGTAGAAGAAAATCTTGGTGGATTTGTGCTGGAATCTTCAAATTAAATTTCAATTCCCAAGGAGTGGCTGCTTTTATCACTAATTTTTTAATATTTAATGCAAACAATTATACATGATGGGTCTATCTGTTGAAATAATGCTTTAATTTTTTTGTGATGAATGATGATGGATTTTTATGAAAGTGTGTTAATGGTGACACTTTGAGTTCAAGGCAAGAATAACATATTTAGATAATAGTTTGAAAGATTTCACATACCTGAACCTAGAGACAAAGCAATTCAAGGGATGGTAAATAAATTTCAAAGAACATGATCTGTCTGATGAGGCAAGCTCGGGATACTCAGGTACATCCCAGGAAAAAGCTGAATTGATAAGAGAATCCTAGAAGGCCAATCTGTACAGCATCATGCATACTGAACATACCTGAACTGATTCTTATTAGGATTTCAAAATCAATCTTAAAAATAGATTTTAAAATCAACTTTAAAAAAGATAAGTTAACACATTTAGGTGCTATATGATTTCAAGAGAATTATTCTAAATAAGCTACCTTGTGTGCTAAAGTGTTTGAGCAAATAAAGAATGATGTTTAAATAAATCACATCTGTGAAAATGTGAAATAACATGATTGCTGTATGTGTATTATTGGAAAAGTACTAGAGTTGTATGAATGGGAGTGAGATTCTCCTAAAATTAATATTTAGATGGGAATAGCAAAAAATTATTGCCTCTTTTTCTATTGTAGAGGTTACAATGACAGGACCAGTTCGTCTTGGCATGCTTCAGCAATTCTTATTGTTCCAGCTTCTTTCAGATAGCATTTTTAACTTCAATAATAGTTGCAGAACATGCAATTAGATATTTTATTGCAACTGGAATATCATATTGAAATAAACTTTAACCATAAAATAGTGCTATATACAGATTGTATGCTGTCTCTCCTAACCCTGATTACTATCAATTAAGTGACTTAAATCTTTCATGCATCAAAGCTTGCCTCATCTTTGAACAATTAAACTTAAATGTGCAGTTTTCAAAGCACTAATGTATGATTCCAAAGTGTAGTATTTGTTCAAATATTGTCCTTAATGTAGTGGTACCATAAAGAACTTGCTGATGTAGTAAGTTTCATTTCTCTTGACATGGATATTGCATACTCTGCATAGAGAAGGTTGGGGGGGTGGGACCCACTGGAACATCTGTTGGGAGACAGATGTTAGCCTCCCATCATGTTCTTTAACATGCACAGAATATGGCTCTCCCACACACAGGGCCAAGGTTTAATGCCCCATCTGAAGTATGGCAGCCTTTCCAAGCCCATCGGTATCTTCTATTGATCGTGAGCAGGGCGGGGAGTTTTGCAAAGATAAATTGCAATGCTGACCCTGCTGGGATTCGAACCTGGGAATTGCAGATTACAAGCCTGGCATGCTACCAACTGAGAGAAGAGTGTTAGTAACTTATAATGTTGGTGTATTCATATTGCAATTAAAAAAGGTTAAATGCTGTTTAAATTTCTTTCATTGTATAAAGGACATCTAACAAAAAAGTGAACTTATAGTCTATACAGAAGTTCTCCTTTCAGTTGAACATTTCTTACATAACTGTGTTTTTTACACTTCTACGTAGTTTAAAAAGAATATTCAGTTCTATATATAACAAGTCATGCTGTACCTATGTATATAAAAATTCTAAGATTAATACACAGAATATACACTGGGTGATCAATGAATTATGATCACCTACTTAATATTGTGTTGGGTCACCTTTCACACAGGAAATGGCCTGTAGCCACCTGGGCACTGATTCCATTAGATGTCTGAAGACATCAGAAGAGATCTGTAACCATGTGGTTTACAAGGCATCCCACAGCTCCTAAATGGAGGAGGATGGTGGTGATCCCTAAATCTCATATCACATTTCTGAATATTCCACATGTGTTTGATGGGATTGATATTTGGTGAATTCGATGGCCTGAGAAGTTGGGTGATGTTCACCATGTGTTCTTCAGACAACTCCTGTACAGCTTGGTCCTGGTAACATTATGAATTATCGTACTGGAAGATTCTGTCCCTCTCTGAGAACAGATGCAACATGGTGGAATTTACACAACCTGCTAAGAGCTGACAGTAGTCCACACCTATCACACATTCGTTCATATGCATCAGGGGTCCTAATTTGATCAGCGAAACATACTCATATTATGATACCACTCCCACTGGTCTAGACGGTGGAAACACTGAATGAAGGGTCTGCCAACTTCATGTGTTTGCAACATACATGATACCATCACTCTGTGTGGTGCAGCCAACATTTCTACTCATCGGAAGAACACACTTTTTCCCACTCCTTGATTGTTCAAATCAACACGCTGCTAATGGAAATGACCTCCGGTGAGGAGTGGGTGCCTTGCAAGCCTTTGGCCCCAGATCCCCCATATTTGCAGTATATTGTCATCTGGGATATTTCACTTGTGCTCCCCACATTGTACTGAAACATCAATTGTGCCACTATGACCTGTTGTTGAGTGCATATGAGGCATTTCACCCTTTCACTCTCCATGAGCATCCACCTTGCATACTCCTTGACAATTTTATTGGTAGGTGACTGACTGATTGGTGCCATTTAGTGAACACCTTAACCACTATGGGCCATGAACAGCCAATAAGGCATGCCCCTTTGGAATTCTGATATCCATAACTTTTCCCATGCAGTTTTTACATTTTGGCTTGCATGAACATCCCCTGCTACATTGAACTCAGTACTTTATACTGAGGTCTACTGGGCTTGTTCCATTTTGGATGGGGATGGTCATAAATTTAACAATCACTCAATGCAAATGCTCTGTGTATTACTTCTTACAACCAGCAACAAGTTTTATTTTCTTATTTTCACTTTATATTTTTTACAATGTCACTACTGGAATATACTACTATGTTAAGAGTTGTGAACTAAATAACACGTTTATAGGGGAAAACCCAACAATGTCTACTTATACCTAAGTCTAGGGGAATTAAACCAGTAGGGTTCAGTTTGACATGCACAATTGTATTGCTTCTACTGTAGGAGCATGCAAAAAAAACTAAATCTGAACACAATAAGTAAAATTTAAAAAAAATCACAAAGTTGCAGAGTATATACCAGGTATATAAGAAAATATAAAGTATCACTGATACAGTCAGAAACTATACCCACAAACCATGGATTTGTGGCAGGCCCAGATTATGTTCATTAGTGATAGGTCAGATGAACAACCATGACCAAACCACTGGACCACCATGCCTGAAAATCTTATTCAGCACTAAAGAACTGTACAGATCTTAGGTGGCAGAGATTCATTCTCTTGGAACCACACATTCTCCAACTGTCTGTAGAGGAATGTATTCCAGCCTGTCTTTTACTAGTGTTCTTGATAGGTATCAATCAATCCATTTTAGAGTGTCCTCATATAGAAATGGGACTATTGTGGCCATCTAAAAAACACACAAAACATTGGTTGACAACTGAAATAGCAGGTATCCCTTGTCAAAGGTGGATTTTCCAGTACTTAACAGTACTTCTCATATTTGTTCACTACATTATCACAAGTACACTTGGTTTCACTGATCCACAATACGTTGGATAAATGCTGGACTTATATAGATACATATTATTTATGTAATATTATATTAATAAATCCAATTGGTTGAGCACAAAGCTGCATCAATTCAGTTGCTACCATTTGAGTATTAGTCTGTAAACAATCCTGAGTGGTGGAGGCATTGTGGGTGTTACATTCCCTATACAAAATTTAGTGTGTGGGTTGGATTATCTGCAAGGTCATTTTTGCATACAATGGGCTAAATGGACAGGTCACAAGGACACCAATGGCTCAGAGAAGGTTGAGGGAACCACTGGATAGCTGTTAGGAAAGATGGTAGCCTCCTGTCAAGGTTATCCGGTGTTCTTTAATGTGACAGGGTATGGCACTCCAGCACAAGGGGCCATGGCTTAACATCGCATTCGACGAACAATGGTGCCCTTTCCAAGCCCAACGGTGTCCCCTACTGAATGAGGGCAGGACGGGGAGTTTTGCAAACTGATGAATCTCAATGTTGGCCCAATTGGGACTTGAACCTGGAAACTGCAGATTACAAGCCTGGCATGCTACTGACTGAGCCACCTCTGCCCCATTTGGTGTGCAAGTATATGGGTATGATGCTTTGTGTGTACCTGCTGAATGACTAACCAACTCAAATACTGGAGAATTATGGTATCTGATACTCCTGATGTCCATGCAATTTGTATGTGATCCTGCATGATTGCAAGCTGCTGCAATGCCATATGCAAATAAGATCATGCATTGGACATAGTTGCCCATTGTTACGGCTGCTTAGGTCACCTGAAGTTTAGTACTTAGTTTTTTACCTTTTTCCTACTTTTTTTCCACTTAGTTTTTTTATTAGATCTTAAACCTACAGTTTATGCTAAATATTGCTTAATTGCACCACTGATGCTGCCATGTAAGAAAATTTCCTTCCACACATTTAGGCCTATATCATAGCTATCGATGGAATTTTCAGGACGTGTTTTGTTAAATATATGCCACATCATCATATGCAATTTTTTCTATTACCCAACTGATAATACTGTTTTGGTTAAATTGATGATGCTCTAGAATAGGGGCTCTCAATGTGGGGTATGCATACCCCTTGGGGGCATGAGGTAAAATTTTTGGGGGTACACCATGAGAGCTCAAAAGTTGCTAGATCTAGTAACAAAATTAGTGTTTTATTTTATTCCCAATGTTACACTATAACTATAGTTTTATCTATCTATACAAGGGGTATGCCAGTTACATACACATTTCCAGGAGGTAGGTGAAGCATAAAAGGTTGAGAATCACTGCTCTAGAATTTTGCGAGTTTTTTTTTCTGCTTTCATATTTTTGGTGTTAAGGTATACAACTTTTTCTGCATGCCATTAGGAGTGCAACAATTATGCCAGCAAACCCGGCATCTATCAATTTTCTATATTTCCCTATGTTATTAGCAATTTTTAAAATATTGTTTTTAAAGAATTTTTCTCCTCTTCCTCTAGATACTTTATGACACTGAAACTGCACCGCCAAATTCTTATGCAAATTGCTAGGTGAGTACAGCACAGTGGGATATGCAAATGATTCCCTTTTCAGACAAATCAGGCAGGAGTCAGTATTTTAAGGCAACATAAATCACTCAATTAAACGTTCCACAAGTTTGTGGCCAGTAGAACTCCAAGTAATCCCACAGAATGAAGTCCATAGGAATAGCATCACAAACAGAATGCTAAGACATATCACCAGCTTACAGTAGGTGGGAGAGGACAAATTATTAATTCCACGAGGTGGTCAAGCTGGCATCTGGCAGAGTAACTACACTAGTTTCCATAAATTAAGGAAAATCCCAATGTTAAGTCAATGGGAAGCTATCATCAAAGCTCTAACTTCTAAAATAAGTATTTTTGTTTTGAAAAATGTGATTGCAGATAAAGATCTCAATCAAAATCTCGATTTTCAGAAATATTCGTTCAGTATTTAATGAGTTATGGATGTCTGAATATTTAGCAATAACAATGCCAGTCACAAAGAGTGACTTCAGAAGATTATTAAAACTTAGTAATAATGATTGTATAAAAGTGTTCAATAAAATAAGTGTCTATTTTAGAAGTCTGTGTAAAGAATTCTTTCACTAGTCATCAGTTATGTATAAGTTTCTTAAGACTGGAATTGCTGTTGTTAAATATTCAAACTTCCATAACTCATTAAATACTGAAAGAATATTGTTGAAAATCGAGATACTGATTGGGTTGGGTTGTTTTACCTCTGAGCGGCACTTTTTTGCACACCATGGGCTAAATGGCCAGGTCACATGGACCCCGAAGGCTCAGAGAAGGTTGGGGGAGGGGACCCACTGGAACAGCTGTTGGGAGACAGATGGTAGCCTCCAGTCAAGGCCATCCAGCATGATCTTTAACGTGCACAGGGTATGGCTCTCCTGCACACGGGGCCATGGCTTAACGTCCCATCCGATGGACGGCGGCCTTTCCAAGTCCATCGGTGTCCCCTACTGACCATGGGCAGGGCGGGGAATTTCTGCGGAGATAAATCTCAACGCTGACCCAGCTGGGACTCGAACCTGGGAACTACAGATTACGAGCCTGGTGCGCTACCGACTGAGCCACCCCCGCCCCAAGATATTGATTGACTTGATTGAGATCTTTATCTGCAATCACATTTTTCAAAATAAAAAAAAACTTATTTTTAGAAGTTAGAGCTTTGACATTAGCTACCCATTGACTTAACATGGGATTTTCCTTAATTTATGGAAACCAGAGTTATATGACAGTCATCTACTGTGGGCAACGGTGTTATGAGAAGCAATACACAGCAATTAGTGATCTAGTGAACATTCAAGGACCAACTGATTTTGTAACAGGTGTCAACTTCAGGATATTTTGAATTCTGTCAAGAAAAGAGATATTACCCTTGTTCTAGGTGACTTCAATGCTAAAGTTGGTACTGACTGACGTTTTGGGACGGGTGATAGGTCCCATTGGTAGTGGCAATGGGCAACTTCTATTACAAGTAAACTTAATGGTTTGAGAATAACTAACACTTATTACAAACAATGCAACATACATAAGTACACATGGGTTTCAACAGATAGGCTGCATAAGAATATGATTGATTATATATTAATTAACAGCAAATGGGCTAGTTCTGTTAGGAATACCAGGGCATACAGGGGAGCTGAAATTGGATCTGACCATTACCTTGTTAAAAGTGTGTTGCAACTTAAACTTAAAAAGTGTTGTGCTAGGGTTAAAAAATTTACTTTTAATACTGAAGCTCTGAAAGATCCAGTTATAGCCAAAGCTTACCATGATAGGTTACTTAGTCATTATGACAGTCATGGTATGCTTACTACTAAAGATGAGGAAGAATGGGATCATTTTAAACAGGCTTTTTTGGACACTAACAGTACTCTTTTAGGAAAAAAGGAGCAGAAGAGACAGAATTATCTGAGTGATAAGGCACTTGAACTTATTTTGGAAAGAACTGCAAGAATGTCCTTAATCAATACCCTACTAGTCCTAATAGAAGCATTACAGAGAACTTAATAAATGTGTAAAGGATCAGTTAGCTGCTGCTAAGAATCTGTGGCTTGATGGCTTGGCTGACAAAGCCAAGGAAGCAGTTAGACAGCACAACAGCTGAGATCTGTACCAGATAGTTAATGTTTTGTGCGGTAGAACATAGACAGGTATACAGTGATTGAAGGATAAACAAGGTTATAGAAGGTGAGGATTCTGTCGTGGTTAGGTGGGCTGAGAATTTCAGTGATGTTCTAAACAATGTGGTAGTTCTACTTCCATTGTTTGTAATGATGATAGATGCATTACTGGCTTTAATGTTGGCCCTATAACAGTCTGAAGTTATTTTGACTATTTCTAAACTTAAACTACATAAATTCCTAGGGATAGATGAAATTACTATAGAAATGCTTAGAACTGGGAATGTTTCAGTTACCACATGGATAACAGAAATTTGGAATATCTTTTATGATAAAGACATTGTTCCTAAGGATTTTACCAGAGCTATTTTTGCCACCCATTTTTAAAAATGGTGATCGCAGTTCTTGTGATAACTACAGAGATATCATCCTACTTTCTGTTCCAGATAAAGTTATTTGCATGATGAGCAATGTGGATTCAGAAGTGGTAGGGGATGTGTAGATCAGATATTTTCACTCAAGCAGAATCATGAGAAATGTTTAGTTTCAGAAACCTTTGGTTACCAGCTTTGTTGATTTCAAAAAGGCTTTTGACTCTTGATCACCATAATTTGTTGTTGATTGTGAAATTGCATGGCATACCAGACAAGTTAGTTAACAGAATGAAAGCTCTGTATCATAACACTGAGTTGTGTGTAAGAGTTGGTAAGGCTTGTAGCAATTGGTTTAGCATTGCTTTTGGTGTTCAACAAGGGTGCATTTTGTTTCCTTTTCTCTTTAGTTTGGTTATTGATTATATTATGAGAAATTCACTGCAAGGGAAAGATTTTGACCTTAAATGGTCTGGAGATATGAAAAGTTCTGATTTAGATTATTCTGTTGATTAGGCCCTTTTGGCAAATGATGTTGATGATATAAACTTTTCCATTCCAGCTGTTGATGAGACTGGTAGTAGAGTAGGTTTGGTGAGAGAAAACTAAAGTGATGAAATGATATGGCAGGTTGTGGTTCAGTTAATCTGAATGGTTGCACCTGTGAGCAAGTGTCTCAGTTTAATTATCTTGAGATCTATGTAACAGATACTGGTGATGTGTGATAAGAGATAAACAGATGAATAGGGATTGCTGCCAGGGATTTTTAAGAATATATGGAGAGTGTGGAGAAATAGGTGTATATACCTAAAGACTAAAATTAGACTGTATAATAGTTTGGTTCTTTCTAGGGTTAGTTATGGTAGTGAACTTGGATGCTTTGTAAACAAGATAACAGGAAACTTGATGCTTTTGACTCTAGATGCTTACGCAGTAAATCTTGGGCATTAGGTGGTTCAACTTTGTAAGTAATGATAAGGTTAGGCAAAGGAATCGGTAACCTCCTTTGAGATATATTGTACAGAGAGATACTCCATTGGTTTGGCCATGCTGCCCTTATGGATAATTATAGATTAGCGAATAGAGTTATGAACAGTGTGCCTAAAGGCCTGAAAAAGTGGGGAAGACCTAGGATGTGGTGGACAGACAATGTTAACCAGGGCCTTGTTAGAATTGGTCTACAGTGGCCAGATGCAGCAGATGTAGCTCAGGAGAACTAAATGCATGGTCTGGTTGGACCGTTTTAGTCCATGGCTGCTTGAGGATGTTGATGATGATGACCACTGAACTAACGGGGATACTAGTCACCATCAACAGGGCAGTTACACCAGTCTTTTACCACCCCATAATGCAACAAACAATTTCCCAATGACTTACAGAGGCAGGGTTGCTACATGTCCATACTGTGTTACCTTCTACTGACCACCATGAATTGTAAACAGCACCTGGAGTGGTAACTGACTTGAACAACTTGGAATACATAATGGTATCATTTCGTTTTTACTGATAAACCTTGGTTTTGCCTAAAAGTCAATGATCACCATATACACATGTGGAGAAGTTTATTAATACTTTGATCCAGCTGCCACCATCAAATGACACACTGCAAAAGCAGCAGGTGTTATGATCTGGGGTGTGATAAGTTATGACAGCGGGTCTTCCCAAATACTTTGTGAAGTGACACAATGATGATGTCCTGGAATCTGTAGCATTCTTCACAAGAGTTGGGTTGTTTTACCTCTGAGCGGCACTTTTTTGTGTACCATGGGCTAAAACACCAGGTCACAAGGACCCCAAAGGCTCAGAGAAGGTTGGGGGAGGGGATCCACTGGAACAGCTGTTGGGAGAAAAATGGTAGCCTCCCCCCATCAAGGTCATCCAGTGTGTTCTTTAACGGGTGCAGGATGTGGCTCTCCCGCACATGGGACCATGGCTTAACATCCCATCTGATGGATGGTAGCCTTTACAAGCCCACTGGTGTCCCTTACTGACCATGGGCAGGACAGGAAATTTTGCGGAGATATATTTCAATGCTGCCCTAGCTGGGACTCGAACCTGGGAACTACAGATTACGAGCCTGGCACGCTACTGACTGAGCCACACCCACCCTTCACAAGAGTGCTTAGCACTATGCCAGAAGGATAATGTCAGGCCACATACTGTTATTACCCAGAAATGTCTATGACTTGTCAACACTCTTCGGTGGCCAGCTAGGTTCTGATTTAGTGCCCATCAACCATGCTTGGGACTTGGTAGGGACTGACTGTAGCTGCTTTGAAAGACAAGCTGCAACAGGCAAGGGTGGGCTGTTCCTCAGCACACTATTCGATGCCTGCATGACTATGACATGTAACTGAATGTGTTACAAACCATGGGGGATTTACAAGGTATTGATTATTGCAATGTAATCTGTCTGCATGTGAAATAAATTAGTTCTTTCCTTATAACTGTAATCATGCCAGCTAATCTGCCAGCTTGTCTTGTCTGACTTTCCTCTGATTCCAACCACTTCTCCTGGGTAATGCAATTTCAATGTAACAGAGTGCATAAATGCTCAATGCTAAAGAATTATGATACATAAAAATAGCAAATAGAATGATAACAATCAGCACATATTTTATGAAATGAAATGCTGATCAGCTTTGACTTTACTTACCTGTGCCTCTGAGTTTGAGGCCTGAAAAATAAATTTAATTTTAATTGAACTATTAACACTACGTAAATGAGTGTGTGACAAATTTAATGTAAATACATTGAAGTTACGTTTGAAAAAAAAAACAAAAACAAAATATGGTTGACATCTGAAAGCAGAAGATGGCGATGCTCAAGGAATCCCATGAACAATACCACCTCAAATGCAAAAGTCGAGAGGTGTAAACACAGAATATGAAGTGAATTCATATTTTGCAGAACTACATTGCTCAAAGCTGTATTTTTCATAAAAATATTTATGGAAAGAATATTTGGCATTTTACCACAAAAACCAAGAAAATGTTAAGGATAGAGCAGTTGATAAGCTTTGAATTTTTAAGACTGAACTGCAAGACTTTTCTTAAATGGAACACTTGGGATATAAAAGTTCCAACAATTCTATTTTTATAATAGATTTGATGATGAAGATGAAAACGTACACTACAAATGGATACACAATATATTTCAAGATGTAAATTATGCAGATAGTATACAAAATAATGGGAAATTACAATAATATCAACAGGAAACCACATTCAAAGGTCTAATTTTGAAAAAATGCTGTTCATGAAAAATGTCACTGAAATTAAAGATCTAAATCAAATTCCTTGAAATAATAATTTTCAATAATATTCATTCAGTATTTAAGTCACTCAAAAACTGGAATATACTCTAAATAAATAACATTTCAATAATAATAATACAGTACAATACAAAATAACTGATAAAGAAAACAAATTTGGTCATAACTATTTCGAGCTGAGCTTTACAACTTGTCCAGCTTCGAAAGACATAATTATGCAGCAGTTGCAACAGATAACTGACAAGCACTATTTAAATATCAAAATGTAATACACTAATTATATCTAATACAGATTTCCAAGTTAATTCAATCTCAGGAAAATTTCTATGTTAAACAAAATTTTTAAATTTTTTTGCTTAATATTTTGCAAACTAGTTTCATTTTTTATGCTGCTGCCTAAAATATGAATTTTTGGTGCCAGAAAAACAAATGCTTTTAAAAACATTTTTATGAGGTAAAAGCACTATTATCATATGTATATATATGTACATACACATCCCCATGTGTATATGTTGATCAAAATCATTTTTTTGAGGTAAAAGCACATTTCACAGACAATTCTCACTTTGATTATTTCTTCTCATACTGTAGGATAATTTACATTCCCTAATCAATCCTGGTTCATATGCAAAAAGAGGAGAAATATAAAAACATAAATTTGTCTCATATTTAACAACAGGGCCATTTGTTCTAAAAAGTGTTCTTTAAATTTCATGAAAACTGAGAATAAGCAAATATCTAAAAAATTTATTTTAGCAATGCTGAATTTCTATGACAGATCTGCTGTTGAAGATACAAACAATGCATAAGCAATTAACAACCCCTTAAGTAGCTTCTTGCCATAGAGATCTGAGAGGAACCTGTCAATTTAATATACCATAAAGATCTGTGAAACCACAACAGAAAGACAACACAAGAAACATTCATGCCTTTTCTGGGCTGAAACCCACAACCATTTGCACTGTAGCTAAGCATGCTAACCACTCCTCACTGTGATGGCAGCTTCCCTATGTAGTGATTTCTTCTGAAATTGTTGAAAATAAAGATTTAAAGAGACTTTATTGAGATCCTAAATCATCTTCATTAATATTTTTCCATATAAACTTATTTTCAAAGTAAACAGCTTTGAACTGGTTTTCTATTGATATAATATTAGAAATCTCTATTATTTTATATACCATCTATATGAAGTGGTTTTCTAATTGCAATAAGGAACTTTTTATGCTGTTGTTGAAAGACATATAGATAGATTATGTTAAATGATCTAGTTGGTTGCATTTTGTATTCATACCTTTCACCTCGTGGATTCTGATGAAACTTGGCATACTTGTAGTTCCTATATTAGGATTGTAAAATACGAATTGTTTCAGTTGATAGCTTTAAGCTAGAAACTTCTGGAAACTGTAAAAAAAGCAACAAGGACAAGCTACCCATTTTCTTTCACTTCTCCTATCTTTATTTCTACTGAAATTACTGTACTAAATATGATTTCACTTTAGAGCTCTTAGTATAAAATGTTAACAGTAACCTTTTCATAGAGGCTGGGACAGCACCTGTCCTGGCACATTTCCATGCCTGCTCAGTGGCTGGGATCAAATGCCCAGAAGCAATGAAGGTGGGAACACTTAAAATGATTAACTAATGGATGGAAAGGGTCATTGAAAAAACTGGAAGTGGTGGCTCTTCTCTTCATACCCCTCTGCAAGAATTTGGAAGGAAATGCACTGCTACAGCAGAGAGATCTTTGAGGAATAGAGTCTCTGTCAAAAGGTTAAAGGTTTTTGAAAAATAATTCGCCATATGGCATGATACTGAAAAAAGATATAATCATTTGGAAAAACAAAAATTGTTGCATTCAAGATGGGATCACATTGGGACATCTTTTTAAATAATATTAAAAAAAAAGATAAGTCTGTGTTTTAAGTTAATATACTACACAATATTATTGGCATTGACATTTTATTGAAAATATAATCATTAAGCAATGCTAATTACATATAAATTGCTTATTTTTGATGAAGTTCCTTAATTAGACAGAAGTTTAATATGTTGAGTTCACCTCTTTATCTCAGCATTTGTATTGCCTTCTGCAGTTCTCTGGCATACAATAAATAATTGTATCCTATGTTTGTCTGCATGGTCTGCATGTATGTCTGCTGTATGTCTGCATGGAAAAGTTTTTTTTCACCCCCAACCTGATATGAACCCACAACATATATCTACATGTAACTCAGCCCATAACATTAGTTGCATTTTGCAATCGTACCTAACCTGACCCACAGCATCGATTGCTTTCATACCTGAAAACTGATTAACTATTAAAATTGGGATGTAGTTCAGCATATTCAAAGGGTTCTTTTTGCATTTTATATATATATATTATTTAAACGATTTTACATGAAAATGTGATGGAAGTGTATAAATTTTCACAATGGCATCTGTATCGTTTGAAGAATAACTTATTGATCAACTAAGAAACCTAGTAAAGAAGATGGTAAATTCAGCCATTATGGAGCAGTCTAAAAAATGAAAATAAAAATATAACAAAATCAAAATACATTTTACTTTCAGATTTGAACCCACAGAAAAATAAAGATCCATTTTCTATGCAGGTGTTGTTGGGTTGTTTTATCTCTGAGCGGCACTTTTTTGCACACCATGGGCTAAATGGCCAGGTCACAAGGACCCCGAAGGCTCAGAGAAGGTTGGGGGAGGGGACCCACCAGAATAGCTATTGGGAGACAGATGGTAGCCTCCCGTCAAGGCCATCCAGAGTGTTCTTTAACGTGCACAGGGTATGGCTCTCCCGCACACGGGGCCACGGCTTAACGTCCCATCCGACGGACGGCAGCCTTTCCAAGCCCAGCGGTGTCCCCTACTGACCATGGGCAGGGCGGGGAATTTTGCGGAGATAAATCTCAACGCTGACCCAGCTGGGACTCGAACCTGGGAACTACAGATTACGAGCCTGGCGCGCTACCGACTGAGTCACCCCCACCCTTTACATAGGTGCAAATTGCTGTTAGTCATATTGGATGACCAAATATTGTTAAAATTATTGTTGGTTTTTATCGTGTAACATAGAAATAATTTTGAAAATAACAATGAAAGATTTTTAAATTCAAATAGTTGTTGCATAACAGGAGCAAAGGATTTATTTGGCTTGGGTTTAATTACAAATATTGAAAAATATCTTAAGGTGGTTGTTTAATCTCCATGTGGAACTTATATTGCTGCACAATGAACTAATTAATCAGATCACAAGGACACAAAGACTCAGGATTGGGGAAGGGAACCTACTGGACATCTGTTACGAGATGAGATGTTTGGTTAATAGCACCTAGTATGCTTTCAACATGCATAATACATGTGGTACATATGAAATAATGGCATCATTGAATCAAATGATTGATATCAATTGAATCATGATATCATTAGCATTTCATATCATTATACATTATCATACATATTAAAATTATTATAATAGTCGCTTGCTATGCTGACTGCAGTGCTTTCAAAAGTTATGGTTGATTAATAAAATTTTTCATTCATATTTCCAATAAGTTTTTGTTTTCTTATTTTTCTGGAAAATAAAAATAAAAGAAGATGGACTTTAACTTCATCAGCTAGATCTAAGTGTGCAGAGTTGGTAGAAAATGATTAAGATATAACATTTCTCTATGCATATTAGGGTGCATAAAAAATATTTTCATTTTCTGATAATGTGAAAAAAGTTGCCATCTAGATCAACTGTTGAGCAAGCATGTAAATTTTTTTTAAATTAAAAACTTGAGGTTTGTTCTGCCTTTGAATTTTTTTTTTGCCACTGGGACATTACTAGTCAAGTTTTGCTTTTAGCATTCTTGATGCAACTCTGCTCATTTCTATTTGCTACATATAGGACAGAGAAGGATCTAAAAGTCACTGAATTGAAAGAAATGAACTCTACTTCCAGTTTGTACAGTACTTCTCATACAAGGACATGCTCTAATAGACTGAAGTTTGCTAATCAGTCTGAGCTAACAAAATAACAACAAAAGGATATGCCTACAAAAACAGCAGCTTTAGATAATATGTCATTAAATCTAGTTCCAGAAAAAGAAGTCAGAAATTTTTTATTATGGTACAATTTATAGCATTGGTAACAGTTCGGAATATTATCAATGGTTATGACTGCCAGATCATCAAAGAAAGAAAGATCTGTAGAATAATATACCCAACCACATATCCAAAATGTTTCGAAGATATTTTATGAATGATAATTTAAGCTGAATTCAGCTCTTTGTGATAATGAGTATATTTCTTCTCTATAGCCATTCTAATAGCCGTCCCGTGGCTGAGTGGTTAGCGCGCTTGGCTACTGATCTACGGGACCTGGGTTCGAGCCCCGGGTAAGGCATGGATGTTTGTGTTGTTTTCCTGCCATCCTCTCAGATCTTCTACTCTGGCATATAAACTGACAAGCTACTGTCAGACCTCTGTGGCAAGCTGCTGTTTGAGGGGGTATTTATTTTATTTATTTATAGCCATCCTGTGGTCAAATGGTTAGTGTGCTTGGCTACTGATCTAAGGGACCTGGGTTTCATGGATATGTGTGTTGTTTTTCTGCTGAGGTCCTGCCATCCTCACAGACTTTCTACTATGGCATATAAACTGACAGCTCTTGTCAGACCTC
Source organism: Ryuthela nishihirai (assembly GCA_038380435.1). Lineage (NCBI taxonomy): Eukaryota > Metazoa > Arthropoda > Arachnida > Araneae > Heptathelidae > Ryuthela > Ryuthela nishihirai. The sequence continues at coordinate 36,146,921 of JAWZYU010000011.1, read as the reverse complement.
TGTGACAAGCAGCTACTTGAGGGGGTATTTAATTTTTTTAATTTATGGTTAGCCCATTGTCACATAATGCCTAAATCAACACTAGTACAAGTGAAAACTAGAAGAGATATGTGACCAATGTTCTGGTACATCAAGAAAGTTGTGTGGTCGTTTTATCTACATATGGCAAAAACTGAAGCATTACCTATGGGTTAGGCATGATTTGAAGGACAAGTTGTATGATTCTAGCACTGGTAAATAGTAGAAAAAGTCGCTATAAAGGTAGAAGAGGTATGGGATAAAGCATCACTTCCCTGTATTTCATGCTCAAATAAAAAGGAATTTTTGTCATCTAATAAAGGCACTGATTACTATTCTAGTCACTTACTAAAATCTATGATTCTCATGGAAAGGAATGCAGTAAGCACGCCTCTTATCTATCCCTAAGTATTTTTCTATTTCGTTAATAACATGTTCATAAGTTTCATTACTTTTAACTATTTTTTTTTATAACTTTCAGATTTTGTATCATATGAACGGAAATATACTGAAAATGTAATAGGTTCTATTACCTAGTATTACTTACTCGAAGGGCAAACTCTTATATACAAGTGACAATTTATATGGAAAGTTTAACTTATACACTTTAAAAGCAACATTCACAATTTGCAACTTACTTTAGGAGCAGATCTTATAACTAAATGAAGTGTGAGTCCATCATTTACATCTGGAAAAATAATTTAAATGTCATTATGAAACTGAATTTTTGCAAACTGCAAGAGTAACAAGACATGAATATAATTTAATAAACAGGCTAACAATAAATAATAAAAAAAATACCCCTCAAGCAGCTATTTGCCACAGAGGTCTGACAGGAGCTGCCAGTTTATACACCATAGTAGAATGCCTGTGAGGTGGTGGGACCTCAGTAGAAAAACAACACAATCATCCATGCCTTACCCAGGGCTCAAACCCAGGTCTCTTAGATCAGTAGCCAAGTGGTGCACTAACCACTCAGCCATGTGACAGTTACTCAGCAATATTATAAAAGAGAGAAATCTACAATGTTAGCTTAACTGAAAATAATGCATAAGCAGGTAAACAGAGTTTGAAAGCTTTGATTTCTTTGAATTTAACATTCGGTGGAGTAATAGATGGGTACTTAACCCTTCCAGGGTCAAGGACATCTATAGACATTTTTTTGCATAACACATGAAACTTTGATTAAAAAAAATTTTTTTGAAAATTATCTTACATATATTTTTAAAAAAATATGTAATTCAAGTTTGAAAAATAATATTTTCTTTTTCCATTTGATGCATATTTTACTAAACTATAATATAAACAATTCAATAAAGCCATCTGATTGCTATATTTTAGAAGCTCTATACAGTATTGCATATTTGTTTGTTAACATTATTCTGTATTTATGTAAACACCTGATTTAAACTCAGAAGTTTCATTTGAACTATTATCAACAAAATTTTCCTTAAAGTTTCCAAAATTTGCTGATAATTAAAAAAAAAACACTGCTATTTTTAAAAATGGAAGAAATTATGAAATATGTACCTATTTTTTGGTATACCACTGTAAAAAATGTTATTAAAATTAATGTGTTGTTACAATGTTCAAATTCATCATCATCATCAATCCTCAAGCAGTCATGGGCTATGGAGGTCCAACCAGACCATGCAGTTTAGTTCTCCAAGCATATCTGTCCTGAGCTGCATCTGGCCATTGCACACCAATTCTAACAAGGTCCTGTTTGACATTGTCTGCCCACCGCATCCTAGTTCTCCCCCTTTTTCTGAGGCCCTTAAGCACACTCTTCATAACCCTATTCGCCAATCTATAATTATTCATATGGGCAACATGGCCAAACCAGCGGAGTCTCTCTCTGCACAATATGCTGTTTAAAGGAGGTTGAAGACTCCTTTGCCTAACATCATCATTAGTTACAAAGTTAAACCACCTAATACCCAAGATGCTGCGTAAGCATCTAGAATCAAAAGCATCTAGTTTCCTGTTATCTTGTTTACACAGCGTCCAAGTTTCACTACCATAACTAACCCTAGAAAGAACCAAACTATTATACAGTCTAATTTTAGTCTTTAGGTGTATACGCCTATTTCTCCACATTCTCCATAGATTGTTAAAAGTCCCGGCAGCAATCCCTATTCGTCTGTTAATCTCATGACGCACATCACCAGTATCTGTTACAAAGCTCCCAAGATAATTAAACTGTGACACCTTCTCAAGATTGCGACCATTCAGCTTAACTGAATCACAGCCTGCCTGACAATTTTCATCACTTTAGTTTTCAATCTGTTTATAACCAAACCTACTCTACTACTAGTTTCATCAACAGCTCGAATGAGAGTTTCATCATCATTTGCCAAAAGGGCTAAATCATCAGCATAATCTAAATCAGAAATTTTCGTATCCATTTAAGGTCAAAATCTTTCCCTTGAAGTGAATTTCGCGTAACATAATCAATAACCAAAGAGAAAGGGAGACAAAATGCACCCTTGTCGAACACCAGAAGTAATGCTAAACCAATTGCTACAAGCCTTACCAACTCTCACACACGACTCAGTGTTATTACAGAGAGCTTTCATTATGTTAACTAACTTGTCTGGTATACCATATGATCTCACAATCAACCACAAATTATGACGATCAACAGAGTCGAAAGCCTTTTTGAAATCAACAAAGCTAGCAACTAAAGGTTTCTGAAACTCGAAACATTTCTCAAGAATCTGCCTAAGTGAAAATATCTGATCTACACATCCCCTACCACTTCTGAATCCACATTGCTCATCACGCAATTGCCTTCAACCAGATTCTTAATTCTACTAAGCACAATCATGCAAAGAACTTTCCCTGGAACAGAGAGTAGGCTGATACCTCTATAGATATCACAAGAACTGCAATCACCTTTTTGAAAAATAGCGATAATAATAGCTTTGGTAAAATCTTAGGAACCATGCCTTTATCATAAAAGATAAAAAGATCTATATACTTACCTATTTCAAATTCTTTACTTCAGTAAAATTTAGAATTAAATTCTCTTTAAGTTGGTATATAAGATCTATTTCTGTTGATTAGTTATTTATTAAAAATATTCTAAATTTGAGTTGTTTATTGGACTCTGTAACAAGAGTGGACTTTTCTCAAAGTATAGTACAGAGAAAAAAAATTACAAAATGGAAGAAACATTTCCCTAAAACACAACAGTCAAAAAGAAATGAAACATCACTCATCTTATTTATATCCATCACTGTAGTTTTGTTGTATTTATCACCATGCTTACCTTATTACTACCCTTATTTTTTACAGTTCTAATGCAAGAGCCAATATCCCAAGTAGGCCAAAATGTTCACATAATCTGTCAGTCTTAAAATTTTAGGCAACTTAGGACTCCTTTTATCATTTCAAAAAATTCCTCTTAATACTATACAGAAAATGTGACATAATGGGATCTTCTCCCTTACACAACTAAATCAGTAACTTCAGGATTTATCCACTATCAAACTCAACTAGTATTGTTATATGGAACCACCATTAAAGTGGCAAAGAGGGTTTACTGCTTTTTTTAAAATTATGTTTAACCTTTCCAGTGTCCATGTTGTCTATATATGTTTGCAATATACGAAATGAGAGACCAAGGACATATGTATACGTTTTTAGTACAAAAAAAAAATATATTTTTTAAAAATAAAAATTGCCATTGTAATTTATATATATATCTTATAAAAATATATAATTCAGGTTTGAAAAATAATATTGTTTTTTAATTTGATGCATATTTTATTAAACTACAATATAAATAATTTGATAAAGCCATCTGATTGCCATTTCTTAGAAGCACTAAACGGTATTGCCGATTTGCTTGTTAATATTCCTATTTGCTGAAGTAACCTTCTAATTTAAGCTCACAAGTTTAATTTGAACTATTATCAACAAATTTTTCCTTAAATTTTCAAATATCTCCTAAAAATTAACAAAAACACTGCTATTTTTAAAAACTGTAGATTTTGGAAGTAATTATAACCATTTTTTTTTCCGTTTCACACTCTTAAATTGAAACTGGAAGTAAAAACATCCTTCTTAGAAATTCTGGGTGCAGCTGCATTTAATTACGTTATGGATCACTGAGGCAAACAAGAGGCAGATGACTGACACATGCTATCTCCATGCTGTGTGCTATAAGTGGTTCCCTATTGTTTAGTTTTGGTCCAGCATATTGGATATCCTTTGTGAAGTTAGTATTTACTTTTATATATTTAAACCTTAGTTTTCATTTCAGTAGATTTACTTTTGTAAATTAGTGATCTTTTGGCTGATCGACAAGTATTGATTTTTCATAGTTATGCTATATCGGATGGCCGGCCTACAACTTGTTGCTGTGGATATTTGAACATCACATTAGGCTATATGTTAATTTTTATTTTATTATTTATTACTTTTCCAGTAAAACTTTATCTGGTATAATTTTTTTGAAAATAAACTAGGTCTTGGATATGGAAGTAAATTCATTTCTGTAGATTTATTTCAGTAAGTTAGCGATCTTTTGGTTGGCTGATTTATCGAACTTTCTGAGTTATGCTACATTGAAGAATGGCTTAAAAGTTGTTGCAGATATTTTATTTAACATCCCATTAGGTTAACATGTAATTTTTCTTTTATTATTTCTTACTTTTTTAGTAAAAAAACCTTGAGCATGTACCATTTTCTGGAAAGGAATGTCTTGGATACGGGAACAAAATACACTTCCTTGCTACAGAAATCAGCCATCATGTGGGAAGGCAATTTCGGGAAGGCATCCCCTCTAATAAACTCACTGCAAACATCCCCCACCCCTATAAAAACTTTTTTTTTTTTAAATTACAAGTCTTTATGTTTATATTGAATGACTTTAAAGGCCCCTCCCCAGTACCTTGGCTGTGCCACACAGATGATATATAATGCTGTTTTTTTTTGGTTTGATGCACAAACCTTTCTGCACTTAGCCAAAATCAACAAACTTCAACCCCCCCCCCCAAAAAAAAAAATTCATAATGTTTAGTAAAAAAAGCAGCCAAGAAAGTTTTCTTTTTCCATTTCATAATCAGTTCAGAAAATACTGTGAATGTGAGAAGTCCAAATACTTAGTATAATACTGGCCATGTTTAAAATATAAAAATATACTGCTTACAAAAATTAGGGGATATTTCAAAATGAATATGAAGCGATAAAATATCCCCTAATTTTTGTGAGCTGTGTATATACAACACTGAAAAGAATCATTAAAAGGAATAAAAATCATATTTGATCAGGTTGAATATTACATTATTTGGGAGGAAATTTCCTTTTGGTTAATATATAATTCAACTATTTTTATTCATCAGATTTTCCAAAATGAAGCCTTAATTGTATAGTGCAATCTTTTTTTCCACCATATCACATTGAAAAAGGCTTATTAAAATCAATATGCTTAAAATTTGTTCATATTATTTATTTTCATAAATTTGCAATTAAGTTCTGTTTTATTTGGTACATAACAGGGTTCTCAATGTGGAGTATGTGATAAAATATTTTGTGGTATGCCATGAGAGCTCAAAAGTCACTAGATTTAGTAACAGTCATAAGTTGGCATTATTATACTATAACTATAGTTTTATCTATCTATATAAGGGATATGCCAGTTACATACACATTTCCAGGGGGTACATGAAGCATAAAAGGTTGAGAACCACTGGTATATAACATGACCTATTTCCATTAATTGCTTATTTAAAAAAAAAAAATTCAAAATCTGACTTGTTTATCTCACTCAGAACACTGGCTAAAAGCCAGGAATTTTCTCAAAGTATGGTATCGAGAAAAAAAATTACAAAACGAGAGAAATAGTTATTTGAAACCAAAAATTTTTTTGTTATTAAAAATAAATAGCCTTTCGATTCATGTGCATTATAATTACTTCTATTAGTTTTTTAAAGTAAATTTTTATTTGTGTTGTCAGATGCATTTTTTTACTATATGATTCTAAAAAAAAGTCCTATTAAAATAAAACTTCTTTTTTGTTAAATATTTTATTTTCAGAAAATCCAGAATTAAATGCTGATTAATTTGGCATATGCCATAATTCCTTTCATTAGTTATTTGGCAAGAAATTCAAAAGTTAAATTTTTTTTTATGAGCATAGGGAGAAAATAGCTTGGTCTCTGGACGGAAACCAGTTTTTCTGGCTAGACACTGGAAAGGTTAAGTAGCTTTCACTTTAATCTATATTTTGTTATTATTCATTTGGCATGCGGTATATCTTTCCGTTAGTCACTGTAGGATAAAGTTCAACTGTTTTTTCTGCTGGATAATTTTTAACTTTTTTCTGCTGAAAAAAGTTAAAAATTATCCTGGCTATAACTGCATGCATTGTGAGAAACTTGACACTTTAAGAGTTAATGAATATTTAGCAGCAACTGTTACTGCAAAGTAATAATAAAAAAAACTTAATTTTTTTTGCAACATATAGGACAGAGAAGAATCCTAGAAGCTACTCCTAGCTTTTACCCCCTACTAAGATCAAAGTCACTGCTGACCTTCCTCAGAACTAACACAAAGTTTGTCTCGCTGGAACAGACACTAGTTCCCTAACCATTATGCCAGCTCAGACTCAACTTTATATGCCTTAAATGCAATTTTTATGTCATCATTTGGCAAAACTATATGTATAAGATTAAAAATGAAATTACTTACTATTGGAAGAAAGGGCTTCATGATCTTTAAGAATTTTACCAGCGAAAATCAGACAGAGTTGTTCTATTGGGGTTTTATACACTCTAGAAACTTCTTCCTTCAACTGAAATGGAAAGTACCAATAAAATTAATTTCAAATGAAATTTGATTTCAATCCATTAATATGTAATGATACCATCCAGAAAGTGTAAAAAAATGTGTATTCATGTTTCAGACATCTAATGAGCTATACTAGATGATATTCAATTAAGACAAAACAATAACTTAAATTTACCTTGCGTTTTTTTTTATCAGTGAGAATATTTGTTTGTTGATGAAAAAAATCAATGTGCATATTAAATAATTATGAAGTGCAGCTAGTAGCAAAAATAAAATTTTACAATTTTAAAGAAGAATTTTTTAAATTTTTTAAAAAGAAAATTTTTTAATTTTAAAGTTCTTATGTGTATATTGCAAATAACTATGTAATAGAATTTAACTTAATAGATGGAAAATAATTTGGTAAAATCATCTCTCTTAATATTTTTAATGTTATGATTTCACTGTTGTGTGATGAAACATACACATTTTGTTCACCAGACATGTCTGTCCTAAGATACAGCTGCTGCATTTGTCCACTCTACCAATCCTAGTAAGCTCCTGTTTTACATTGCCTGCCAATTGAATCCTAAGTCTTCCCCTTTAGGTGCACTGTTCATAATCCTATTCACTGATCTGTAGCTATGCATATGGGCAACATGGCCAAACCAACATTAGCTGCTTAAAAGAGGTTGCTGACTCCTAATTCACCATTACTTACAAAGTTAAACTACCTATGCCCAAGATACTGCATAAGCATCTAGAATGAAAGGCATCTCCTGTTACTCTGCTTACAAAGGGTACATGTTTAAAAAGAACTAAACTATTATACAGCTTAATTTTAGTCTTTAGATGTGTATGGCATTTTTTCCCACACTTTCTTCTATAGATTCTTAAAAGTCCTAGAAACAATCCCTATTCTTTGATTTATCTCGTGCCACACATCACCAGTATCTGTCACACAGCTCCAGAGTTAAACTGATACACTTGCTCAATAGTGCAACTGCTCAAAGTAACTGAAGCACCATCTGCTTCACCAGTTTTCATCACTTTAGTTTTATCTGTTTATCACGAAACCTACTCTATTACTAGTCTCATCAATAGCCTTAATAAAAGAATTCATCTCATCAACAACCTTAATGAAGGATTCCCCTTGCAAAAAATTCCACATAACATAAGCAATAATCAAACTAAAGAGGAAAGGAGACAAAATACCCTTGTCCAACTTCACTAGCAGTGGTAAATCAATCACTACAATCCTTACCAACTCTCATATATGATTCAGTGTCAGCATAATGAAAGCTCTCTATAATAACTAACTTGTCAGCTATTCCACATGATCTCACAATCAATCACAAATTATGATGATCAACAGAGTCAAGACTTTTAAAATCTATAAAGCTAGTAACCCCAGGTTTCTGAAACTAAAAATTTCCATACAATCTAAGTTAAAATATTGTATAACCCTTATCACTTCTGAATATATATATATAACCCTTATCACTTCTGAATCCACAATGCCAGTAACGCATCTATCCTCATTACAAACACGGGAGTAGAATTAACTACATTGGTTATAACATCCCTGAAATGCTCAGCCCACCTAGCCATGACAGAATTCTCACCATCAACAATCTTACCGTGCTTATCCCTCAATCTCTGTATGCCAATTTGTTTCTCCCCACACAAAAGATTAACTATCTGAAAATAACAGAAGGTACAACTCCCTGCTGTTGCGCTGTCTATTTATTATGGAACAAACACTCAACACAAAGTCTCTGTGATATTTTCATTTTAATTTTATCAAGCTGAAAACTTGATAAAATAATTGACAGAACTGTTTTGCTTTTTCCTGCTTCACTAAAGCTCAAAACAGATTATATGTTTTTTGGTATTTTTTTTTAATGCATTGGGTTATTTAACCCCTTTTTTTTCGAATGTAGAATGGCATATCTATTTTTATGATTTTGTGCTTGTTTTAACCAATGGGGATTTTTCTGAGTGTGGAATGGCATTCCATTATTTACAATTTTGGGCGTTTTTGTGTTTTTTTTTTTAGTCCATTGGGTTATTTAATCCCTGGGGCTATTTTCAAGTGCAGAAAGGCATTTTGTTGTATATGATTTTTGGCACTTTTTTTCTTTTTTAGCCCATGGTGTTGTTTAACCTGGAGTTTTTTTGAGTGCAGAATGTGGTTCATGCATTTTGGTTTGGAAAAAATTGCACTACTTTGAGGAGCTATTTATTCTTTTTTTTTTTGGGGGGGGGGGGATTGTGCCATCAGTACTGCTTTGTAAATAATTACCCTACATTTTACAGTCTGGTTGGATCTCTGTAGCCCATGGCTGCTTGGATTATGTACATATTGTTATCCCTATTTTCAAAAAAAGGTGGTCATAGCTTTTGTGATAATTACAGGAATTCAATCTACTTTAAGTCCCAGATAAATTTCTTTGTATTTTTGTGCTTAATAGAATTAAGGATTTGGTTGATGACAACTCTGAGATGAACAGCATCTGTTCAGAAGTGATAGGGGATGTATAAATCAAATATTTTGACTCGGGCAGATTCTTACAAAATGTTTAGAGTTTTAAAATCTCTGCAATATTAGATGTCAGAAAAAAAAACACTCGGAATAAATGAGCAGGCAATATAACAAAAACACCTCAGTTTAGTGTGGAGCATGGTGAAATTAGCCTTCTATTTGGGGCTCCCTAAAACAGTCCAAGAGTAAAAATAAACCAGAGGCAACTGGTGTTACTGCTAAACAATTCCTCAAGGGACTGTAGAAAATATTAAAAGGTGTGTGTGTGGGGGGAGGGTGAATACGTGTTTCATTCGCATAAATGGAGCATCAAGAAACTTTTTTTAATATAGTGTATATTCACCACAAAAATAATGTAAAGCAAAGTTTAAAATAAACACAAGAAAAAAAAATAGCTATATAGTGAAATAACTAGAAGAAAAATTTATTACCTTAGTGAATAGGGGATGTTTTCAAAGAAAATGAATTGTGCAAATATTTTATTAGTACCTATACAATACAAAAAAAAAATCATTTATCTCTTAAACAATAAAAAAAGGTTGCACTTTATCCCCTCCCCCCAAGGGGGGGGGGGTAAATATGCCTTAACTATGCCCTTCCTGGGGTTAAGGTTTAAATTATTGCTGTTAATATAATCTTGACCATCACACTCTAAACAACAAAAATTAAAAAAATTTATTGCATATTATACTGATTTATAAGGTTTTTATAACATGAACAAATGTAGCTGCCTTTAACTATTTTTCAGGTGCTGATTTCAGATCTGGCCTTAAAAAATGGCTAGTACATCATGTTTTAGTTATTGGTCATTTTGACTCCTATTAAGATCTTCCTATACCAACATCTCCAGGCAACTGGGAAGATATTAGATGTTTTACTATTTGTGGCTGGCAACACTTATTGCCAAGTGGGAGAAAACATGTAATAGTAACCTAACCTCAGACAGCCATTTTTGTTGTTTTCATTATAGGAGGAACATCTGCTGTACGTTGAAGAGTGAATTTTAGCATTTAAATGGATAAAGGCAGCATCGTAGATATGTTAATGTGCCAGATAAGTTTTATTATGTGTGTGGAAATTATATTTTAAAATCCCAGGGTCATTCTTTGACAAAGATTGTGAAGGAAGCCTATAACTTCTATTTTGGATGTCATGTTGGAGAACAGGACAAAACATAGGCTCCACATGTGTGCTGCATTTCGTGCTTTGTTGACCTGAGTGAATGGTTGAAAGGTAAGATAAAATCCATGCCCTTTGCAGTTCCATTGGTTTGGCATGAGCCAACTAGTCACTTGCATTATTGCTATTTTTGTTTAACTAAAGTGTCGGGCTTTTCAAAAAAAAAAGGGCAAAATACAATACCCAAATGTGCCTTCAACCATAAGGCCAGTTCCTCATGGAGAAGATCTTCCTATACCAACATCTCCAACCAACTGGAAGGAGATAGATTCGCATATATCAGAGGGAGACTTTGAGGCACATACAGATCCTGATCCTACATACACCCCTAAAAAGTTAGACAAGCCTCATCTGATTCAGCAAAATGAACTAAATGAGCTTATTCAAAATCTAGGACTTTTTAAACAACAAGCTGAGGTTTTAGGTTCAAGACTTCAAGAGTGGAATCTTCTGGCCAAGGGTACCAGGGTTTCTGTTCAGAAAGAGAAATTTGGCTTCGCTTATTATGAGATGCAAGATGTTTTGTGTTTCTGCACAGATATTTTAGGGCTAATGGAAGAAATTGGAACAATCCACAACCCTAAGGAATGGCATCTATTTATAGATTCGTCAAAATTTAGTTTAAAAGCTGCCCTTTTGCATAAAGGAAACCAAAAACCTTCCATTCCAGTGACACGCTGTGGGAATGAAGGAAGCTTATGAAAGCATGGAAAAAATACTGCTATAAAATATGACCAGTTTAAGTGGACAGTATATGGTGACCTAAAAGTCATATTTCTCTTGCTCGGGCTTCAAGGAGGCTTCACAAAATTTTGCTGTTTTCTGTGTTTGTAAGACAGTAGAGCAAAAAAGGAATACTACAAAAGACACCCAAAAGAGATGTTTTATTCCTGGAAAGAGTAATGTGAGGTATAAGCCTCTAGTTGACCCCTCTGATGTTCTGTTCCCACCACTACACATCAAACTGGGGCTTATGAAAAAATTTGTAAAGGCTATGGACAAAACTGGTAAAGGGTTTTTGCACTTGAAGGAAAAATTTCCAAAACTAAGGATGCCAAGCTCAAAGAAGGGATCTTTATTGGTCCTCAGATCAGGAAGCTACTGAACGATACTGTTTTTGAAGAAAAGCTGAATATGAAGGAGCGCACTGCATGGAAATCCTTCACGTCTGTGGTCCAGGGTTATCTAGGGAATCACAAAGAAGAAAACTACCATCAGCTCATTCAAGATCTTCTCAAAAACTATGAAAATCTTGGCTGCCAAATGTCTTTGAAGATCCATTTCTTGCACTTGTATCTCGAATTCTTTCTCAAGAACTTAAGAGCTGTCAGTGATGAGCAAGGGGACAATTTCAACAGGATATCCGAACCATGGAGGAGAGATACCAAGGCAGGTGGGACTCAACAATGATGGGTGACTACTGCCGATTCTTTCAGAAGGAAGATACCTCAGCACATAAAAGACAAAAATGAACTTTAATGTAAGTATAAAAGATCCTTACCCATGTTTCCTTATTTTGCATTTCAATATTATTTCATTTGTTACTTTATATTCAGTGGTCTATAACTATGATGTTTCTATTTTTTTTCACTGTCATGTAATTAATTAATGAGTTTTAAGTTGCAATTTAATAAAATAGTCACTTTTATTTTCATTTCCCATTCATTGAAATTTTAAATACATCAATCTGTAATTAAAAAAAAAAACCTGTACGTGCTGCAGATTTTCCACAGTCATATTTGAATTCAGCACTCCAAATTCATTAAAAATATCCTATTTGATCAATGTTATAAAAAAAAGTTTCAATCTGTTGTCTAGTGTTATTTGCAATATTCATTTAAAGTTTTGCCATTTTCACATTTTTTCACAGAAAGTTCTATTAAAGTAACTAGGAGATTCAGAAAATAGAAATTGTAAATAAATTTGTAAATTGCCTATCCAACGCAAAAAGAATTTTTATTTAAAAAAATAAAACAGTTAAATGCCTATAGATGGACAGACAAATGATAAAGTGAAAACATTTGATCATGTTTTTTAAACAATTTAAAAATCAGACCTCAAAAATAGTAAATATTAGTTTGTCTAAAAATTACCAATAAAAAATACTGGAAGAAAAATGGTGCATTCTCAATTGTCTACATAAAATAACATTTTCTCTGTTAATTAAATCTAGAATTAAGTTCTATGTGCTTATTCTGTAATAGAAAACTGGCACTTAATTATTAAATTTAAAGAAAATGCAAATTCAAAACAGTACTGTTGCTAATACACATTCAGCTTTAAATTTTGTTACTTTTTTTTCACAAAACCAACAATATAGCTTGCTACATCAGAACTATAGGTAGTTACAAAGTGTTTTGAAATTTGAAACATATTACATTCTCACACTAATTATGATTCATCAACAAAAAAAAGTGGTTTTTAACTGTTAATGATTTTAAATGCTAGTTTAAATGTATTAAATTGAAACTTCAACCTATTTTTAATTTAAATGACTTTAAATTTGCAATGTACTCTTAAATTGCTTTAGGTAATTTCTGCTTAAACATATCAATTGTGTGATAATCACAGCATTACCTGGTTGACATTTTAATGTCAATATATCAATAAATATTTTGTGGAAAAAATTTTGCCTACATATGGAACATGAAACCACATATCTTATGTGATTATAGCAATAAGCTAATAGCTCATACATATTGTTGAATACGATGATATAGTGTAGAATATGCTTTAGAGCATTAAGGGCATTTGATTTTAACAATGTAGATTATGATTAAATTTCATTTAAAAATTCATTAATAAATATTTCTATATTTGTTGATATCTATAGCTATGTAAAAAGCAATGTTTTTAAGTAATTAAGCAAAACACAAAGAATTGACATAATAATATAAGGCAAAACAACTTCATCTACCTCAGAATATAATTGCTTCTCCTTTACTAAACTTTTATAGCAAGCATACAACACAATTTTCAAAGCTTTCCAGCAATCACAATGCAGTTTTCAATGTTGAGCATTGCTATGCCATCAGGATGCTCTATCTATCTATGATTGGGTTGTTTCACCTCTGAGTGGCACTTTTTTGCATGCAATGGGCTAAATGGCCAGGTCACAAGGACCCTGAGGGCTCGGAGAAGATTGGGGGGAGGGGGCCTACTGGAGAGCTGTTGAGAAAGAGACGGTAGCCTCCTGACAAGGCCATCCAGCATGTTCTTTAATGTGTACAAGGTATGGCTCTCCCATACAGGGGTCCACAGCTTCTGATAGACAGTTTTTTTCTTAAGCCCACTGGTGTCCCATAGTGACTGAGGGTAGGGCGGGGAGTTTTATGGAGATAAATCTCAATGCTGGCCCAGGTGGGACTCAAACCTGGGAACTGCAGATTATGAGCCTTGTGCTACCAACTGAGTCACCTTCACCCACTGACTACTGGTCTAAGGTGGACAGTGGTATCTGAGACCCACAAAGTGCATTTCTTCCATTCTTCTGGTGTGGATTTACCTTTGAATTCATTCAGCAAACAATCATATCCAACCTAAGAAATAATTCAGAATAATATTTAACCAATTTATCAGGGATATTGTTGATATTGTTGGCCCTAACAATCTCAATAAACCTAATTTCTTCAAAAATCCTACTAATCATTTTCTCTCCACAGGAATGTGGAACGTGAGGACATTACATAGAGATTATTCTCTTGATGTCCTCATGCAGGAATTCCAGCGCTATAGCCTAGATATTTTAGGCTTGCAAGAGACCAGATGGAGAGGTAAAGGTGAGATACTTAAAAATAACTTTAAATTTCTCTTTACAGGGAGGGAGGATAGAAAGCATCACCAAGGCGTGGGTCTGCTGCTAAGCAGGCATGCTAGTGATGCTCTTCTAGGATATGAGTGCATTAATGAAAGGTTTCTTACAACAAAATTTCAGACAAGCATTAAAGACTTGAATGTTATCTGCTGTTATGCCCCTACTGAGGATGCTGATGAGGATGAGAAGGATAGGTTTTACGGACAACTTCAGGATATTTTGAATTCTGTCAAGAAAGGAGATATTACCCTTGTTCTAGGTGACTTCAATGCCAAAGTTGGTACTGACTCTGATCTTTGGGGAGGGGTGATAGGCCCTTTTGGTATTGGTAGCTGCAATGGCAATGGGCAACGTCTCCTACAGGTAAGTAAACTCAATGGTTTCAGAATAACTAACACATATTACAAACACCGCGACATACATAAATACACATGGGTTTCACCTGATGGGCTGCATAGGAATATGATAGATTATATATTAATTAACAGCAAATGGGCTAGTTCTGTTAGGAATACCAGGGCATATAGGGGAGCTGAAATTGGATCTGACCATTACCTTGTTAAAAGTGTCTTGCAACTTAAACTTAAAAAGTGTTGTGCTAGGGTTAAAAAATTTACCTTTAATACTGAAGCTCTGAAAGACCCAGTTATAGCTAAAGCTTACCATGATAGGTTACTTAGTCATTATGACAGTCATGGTATGCTTACTACTGCAGATGAGGAAGAATGGGGCCATTTTAAACAGGCTTTTTTGGAAACTAACAGTACTCTTTTAGGAAAAAAGGAGCAGAGGAGGCAGAATTATTTAAGTGATAAGGCACTTGAGCTTATTTCAGAAAGAAGGAACTGTAGGAATGTCCTTAATCAGTACCCTACTAGTCCTAATAGAAAGGATTACAGAGAGCTTAATAAACGTGTAAAGGATCAGTTAGCTGCTAAGAATCTTTGGCTTGATGGTTTGGCTGATAAAGCTGAGGAAGCAGTTAGGCAGCGCAACAGCAGAGAGCTGTACCAGATAGTTAATGTTTTATGTGGTAGAAAACGGACAGGCATACAAGGATTGAGGGATAAAAGGTAAGTTTATAGAAGGTGAGGATTCTGTCATGGCTAGGTGGGCTGAGCATTTCAGTGATGTTCTAAACAATGTGGTTAGTTCTACTCCCATTGTTTGTAATGATGATAGATGCATTGGCAGCTTTAATGTTGGCCCTATAACACAATCTGAAGTTATTTTGGCTATCTCTAAACTTAAACTTCATAAATCCCCAGGGGTAGATGAAATTACTACAGAAATGCTCAGAGCTGGGAATGTTTCGGTTACCACTTGGATGACTGAAATTTTGAATAACTTTTATGATAAAGGCATGGTTCCTAAGGATTTTACCAGAGCTATTATTATCCCTATTTTCAAAAAAAGTGATCGCAGTTCTTGTGATAACTATAGGGGTATCAGCCTACTCTCTGTTCCAGGTAAAGTTCTTTCCATGATTGTGCTTAATAGAATTAAGAATCTGGTTGACAGGCAATTGCGTGATGAGCAATGTGGATTCAGAAGTGGTAGGGGATGTGTAGATCAGATATTTTCACTTAGGCAGATTCTTGAGAAATGTTTAGAGTTTCAGAAACCTTTGGTTGCTAGCTTTGTTGATTTCAAAAAGGCTTTCGACTCTGTTGATCATCAAAATTTGTGGTTGATTGTGAGATCATATGGTATACCAGACAAGTTAGTTAACATAATGAAAGCGCTCTATAATAACACTGAGTCGTGTGTGAGTTGGTGTTTTGTAGCAATTGGTTTAGCATTACGTCTGGTGTTCGACAAGGGTGCATTTTGTCTCCTTTTCTCTTTAGTTTAGTTGTTGATTATGTTATGCGAAATTCACTTCAAGGGAAAGATTTTGGCCTTAAATGGGCTGGAGATACGAAAATTTCTGATTTAGATTATGCTGATGATTTAGCCCTTTTGGCAAATGATGTTGATGAGATGAACTCTTTCATTCGAGCTGTTGATGAGACTGGTAGTAGAGTAGGTTTGGTTATAAACAGAGAGAAAACTAAAGTGATGAAAATTGGTCAGGCAGGTTGTGATTCAGTTCATCTGAATGGTTGCAGTCTTGAGCAGGTGTCACAGTTTAATTACCTTGGGAGCTATGTAACCGATACTGGTGATGTGCGGCATGAGATTAACAGACGAATAGGGATTGCTGCCGGGACTTTTAAGAATCTGTGGAGATTGTGGAGAAATAGGCGTATACACCTAAAGATTAAAATTAGACTGTATAATAGTTTGGTTCTTTCTAGGGTTAGTTATGGTAGTGAAACTTGGACGCTGTGTAAACAAGATAACAGGAAACTAGATGCTTTTGATTCTAGATGCTTACGCAGTATCTTGGGTATTAGGTGGTTTAACTTTGTAACTAATGATGAGGTTAGGGAAAGAAGTCTGCAACCTCCTTTAAGCAGCATATTGTGCAGAGAGAGACTCTGCTGGTTTGGCCATGTTGCCCGTATGGATAATTATAGATTGGCAAATAGGGTTATGAACAGTGTTCCTAGAGGCCTCAGAAGGAGGGGGAGACCTAGGATGCGGTGGGCAGACAATGTCAAACAGGACCTTGTTAGAATTGGTGTGCAATGGCCGGATGCAGCAGATGTAGCTCAGGACAGATATGCTTGGAGAATTAAACTGCGTGGTCTGGTTGGACCTCCGTAGCCCATGGCTGCTTGATGATGATGATGATTTTAAATGTGATAAAAACCAAAAAATACTAATGAGCAGAAAATTACTAACCAGGTTAAAGGCCACTACTTTAACACAATTTATCAGTAAAAGTATTACATTAAGGAAAACAATATGGTACAGTTTCATTAAATATTTATTTTACAACATGATCCATTTAAAACTTTACTGATGTTTGATGTGCAATGTAATACAATGCACGAATTAAAATCTGGTAAAATGAATTTCATTTTCCTTTACCATTTTGAATGTGGATGTTCCACTGGCTGAGCTCCAGATAAATATTCTGGGATTTAAGTAACAGCTAACCAGTTGTTTGTTGTACCAGTGAAAAAATTGCCAATAAAATTACACATTTTATAGGGTATGCCAAAAATTAGAAATTTTCCTAGTTCGTTTACAGGTTTACAAAAAATTTATGTTTACACATTTTAATAGTTATTATAAATGGAACGATTGGCAAATTATTTGACAGGAATATAGCTTAATTGTGGAGTTTTTATCTTTCCTCCCTCCCTTGCAGTCGGGGTCTTTTGAAACTCAGCTACAAAATTATTCATACTTTATTAATTTCGGTTAAAATTGCATACATTCTTTTATCACCAAAAATAAATTTACCTCTTTAATAGTTGAGTTTTCATTAATTTCTACTATGTGCTTCTCTTTCGTCGTTTTAATAGTCAGCTTAATTTTCTGTGGGCTAACTTCTGCAGCTGCCTCTTCTTCCATTGGTTCTGTTTTCACAATGGCTTCTGCCTCATTACCATCTTTTTTCTTAGGACTTGAGGGGGTAGGATCATTCTTCGGATCATTTGTTTCAATTTCCTCATCTGACATTGGTTCCTCTTTCACTGCAGTAGGTTTCACAGTCTCGGTAACATTTACTTCCTCGTCAGCCATGTTGGTATGATTTTATTCAACCGCGGCCGGCGGGAAAAATGCCAGATTCTCATCTTCAGTATTAACAAATTTTTCTAAGGAAAAAGTTTTCCTAGATTTCAACTGTAGAATTCTGAATGAGAGAGGCAAGAGATGTTCAATTATATAATAACAATGTGCGGATAGGAGAAAAACACCATCAAATAACAATATTTCTCTTTAACTCTTTCAAAGACTGTTAAAACTATAGCTTTCCTTCTTTCATGGTGTTTTTAGTAGTGTAAAGTCCACGGCCGGATCTAAGTTTGAAAGCAAAGAAGTCTATTTTCATCGATACATACTAAATACCCAGACAACCTGTAGAGATAGACTTCAAATATTAGCTAAAAGTTTCTGAGAAAAATTCATCGCCGACAAGGCGGGAATCGAACCTGCAACTCTCCAGATTCATGCCAGAGCGCACTATCAATATACCACGCATCGGACAAGGAAGTTTTTTTTTTCAGAATAAGATCTTATAAATCTTCACTGAGACCATTATTGAGACGTGGCTGACACAGCACCATCATTTCAAGGATATGCAACATTTTTCAATTTTCAGTAACTTTTCACTAATGTTTGATGTCTATCTCTACAGGTATTTTGTGTATTTACTATGGTTCTTTTTTAATCATATATACGCTTGAGCGTTATCGACCTTCTCATTAACATCTAAAAATCAATAGCAACGATTGGAAAAAAGTTGCATCCCCTTGAGGCGCTGTGGGTTGGGTTGGGTTGTTTTACCTCTGAGCGGCACTTTTTTGCACACACATGGACACTGAAGGCACACACATGGCACACACATGGACACTGAAGGCACACACATGGCACACACATGGACACTGAAGGCACACACATGGCACACACATGGACACATGGCCAGGTCACATGGACACTGAAGGCTCAGAGAAGGTTGGGGGAGGGGACCCACTGGAACAGCTGTTGAGAGACAGATGGTAGCCTCCCGTCAAGGCCATCCAGTGTGTTCTTTAACGTGCACAGGGTATGGCTTTCCCGCACACGGGGCCACGGCTTAACGTCTCATCCGAAGGACGGCGGCCTTTCCAAGCCCATCGGTGTCCCCTACTGACCATGAGCAAGGCGGGGAGTTTTACGGAAATAGGTCTCAACGCTGACCCAGCTGGGACTCGAACCTGAGAACTGCAGCTTACGAGCCTGGCGGCTACCGACTGAGCCACCCCCGCCCCTGAGGCCTGTGTCAGCCACGTCTCAGTAAAGATTTATAAGGTCTTATTCTGAAAAAAAAAAAAATTCCTTGTTCGATGCATGGTGTTATTCTGGCATGAATCTGGAGAGTTGTGGGTTCGATTCCGGCCATGTTGGCGATGAATTTTTTTCAGAAACTTCTAATTATATCTATATTTCACACCTTAATAAATTTTTAATCACAGAGGTGGGGGAAAAAGAGTAAACAGAAATATATGTCACACATTGCATATTTTTTATAAAATTCACAAAACAGTATAAAAGCATGTATTGTATTATTTGGTTAGAATACTTTCTGAAATTCTGAATTTTATTGCCAAGCACGTACTCAGGATTTAGGTTCAGGTCAGGTTTGAGAATTTTATTTTGTTGGGGAGGGAATCTTAGAATTTTGTTTCGAGGGAAGGTGGTTTCTGAGAATAAGACTTGAGTAAGATTTCTCAATTACTAAAATATTCCACCGGATAGGAAAGGTTAAAATAATATTCTATATGGAATGCGATTATATAGGGTTTTCTTTTTCTATTTTTAGTATTGGACATAAAATGTGGGCTAAAATAAAATTATCCAAAGACAACTGTTTTGGATTTCAAAGCAGGTAGACAAGTTTGAAATATTGTATAAGATGACTCTCTTGGGTGCGTCCCTGACTAGAGCTGGAGCTTTCATTTGACACATGACTTGTTACTTTCGGCACTCGCGTAATGGAGATATAGATTTAAAGAGGATATATGAGGACAATCGTTTCCGTATTTCAATATCGTATGGAGATATAGAGGAACAATCGTGTCCATATTTCTCTTTTTAGGGTGAAGGAAGCATGGGACGGTCAATGTTTCATAGCCTATTAAATCATTAAATTTGTCCTCCGATTTCGAATCATACAGTGGCCATCGATATTGACAAACTGAGAAATGGTGAGCAAAAAGCAACAGGAAAATAGGTAATAATAGAAATAGGTCAAACATCTGAACTTTGTTTGTATAGTTAAAGTAGGATACCTCCCAGATACCGTTATCATTATAATGATGAATTTTTTATTTTATCAGAATTTTATTTATCGTTATAATGATGAATTTTTTAGTCACCTGCACTGAGACCGAAGTTTTTTTTTTATAACACTGCTGTCACTGCTATTCTATTAGTAAAGATTTGCTCATAGGTCACATTCAATTTAATATTTAAAAAATTGACTAAAACCCAAATTCGGGGATACTTCCGGAATATTTATTCTTTGGGAATAGATCATTTAATATAGGGACTGTCCCCGTTAAGGTACCGTACATTCTCACTAATGCAATATGGCCCCACTAAGGAAAGAACTGATGATGAAGGGTATTTGTTTTCGTTTTTATTTCGTTGAAAACAAACGAGAAAATAATTTCACTTTGTCATCTGTTTGTCTGTCCGTTTATACACATCAAACTTTATGCTTATAGAGATAAATTAAAAATTCTTCTTGTTTTGGATAGGCATTGATGAAATATTACGATTTGCACTTTCCGAATTTTCTAAAACTAAAATTGCGCCCTGTAACGGTGTAAAAAGTTGAAATATCAAAAATTTCAAATGAACATTGCAAAGGTTGCAGTTATGCTATAAATTTGAAATTTTGGTGATGGAATGCAAAGTTACGAAGTTTCCATTGGCAACAATCAGTTGATGCCTTAGTCAGGGGTGAGTGGGATGCAACACTTTTGTTTTAACAGATAATTATTTGTTTTCAGAGATAAATAAAAAAATATATTTAGGTTGGATAGGTACTGATGAAATATTGCTACTTGTTCTCGGAGCGCTGGCAGCAACAGTGGGTCAGAGAACAAGTAAAGGTGCTTCATCGAATTTAGGGTGGTTGGAATGTCTCGTTTTTCCCTGAAGACAAGAATGGTTCATTGTGCGCATGTCAAAGAGAAGAGCAGATTGTTGCATGTGAAAAGCTGACTGGCATGTGTACATAGCAGACTGTCAAGTGTTGTGTGCCAGCAAGTGCATGGAACTTCTGTGCAGAGCCGGATCTAGGGGGGGGGGGGGCGAAGGGGCCTACCTGGTTTAGTGCTCAGCATACCTGACTACTAAGGCAGCAGGTGTTTGTATGTTGTATGAGAAACCAGAATAGGCCAAACAGAGCTTCCAGGTTATCTCCATCCTTTGTGTAGGAGAGTAACTTCTTCCATTAAAAAAATTGTGTGTTAAATATTTGTCTTTATTGCTCCAAAAATTTCGCATTGGTCCTTGGATTTTCCAAAGAATCAACTTTTTTTTGTGTTATTTAAAAATTAGCCTAACAAATGAAAATATTGCCTAAAATTGCTTTTTATTATTAGAAATACAGTTAATGAAAACGACACTAAATATGAGTAAACGTATTCTGATCTAAGGGACCTGGGTTGGAGCCCCAGGTAAGGCATGGATGTTTGTGTTGTTTTTCTGCTGAGGTCCTGCCATCCTCACAGATTACACTATGGCATATAAACTGACAAGCTCCTGTCAGACCTCTGTGGCAAGCAGCTGCTTGAAGGGGTATTTATTTATTTTTATTTTATTCTAAGAATCCACGCCATTTACCTAAAGAAAAATAGCAATAAACTTATGGTTCGCCCCTGGAGAAATTTCTGCTGACGCCACTGCATTTAAGAGACAGATTCCTACTCATTCCTAACCAAAGAAAGAACTGCTTATTATTCTATGTGGTGAGCTTGGAAGCGTCGAGACAGCTTCCATTTCGAGACATATTGCGGTAAACATGCCAATAAAAAAACTCCATCTGAATCTGGTAACGCTCAGCTGGTGACGCAGTAAATCATTAGACCAGGCAACAAAGTCTGGCCATGTGATGGGGATCAGGAATTACATTTCAGATACCTCTTGTGCTTCTTCTGTGTTTCTAACTAGAGTGAGTACCTGCTATGGAAAAGTTTGTGGTGTGGTAGGTTCGCAGCTGGGAAAAGTGTTGGCCAAACTACTTTGCTGCAGGGTGATGTAGCCTACAGGTAGAAGAGTCTGCTCTGTTAGCTGTGAGACCCAACTGAGGATCGACTTTAAACACCTTATTCTAGAAAGCGTATGCACAGGTTTCACCAGTCAGTTTCACTGGCCACTCAACCAAAGCTGTACCCAACTCAATCATAATTACCTGACATTTTGATCTCAGCAACTACGCATTCTTCAAAGATACTCAGAAACTGCTGCAATTCGTTCATTTGCTTAACACTTTTTTCCTAACCTGGTGTCAGACACTTATTAGAATCCAATTTCAAGAAAGGTGATCGCAGTTCTTTAATTACAGAGGTGTCATTCTGCTTTCTATTCCTATTAAAGTATCTTCAAAAACAGTGCTTAAGGGAATTAAACATTTGACTGGTGAACAACTTTAAAATGAACAATGTGGTTCATAATTGATAGAGCCTGAACAGATGAAATTATTTCATTCTGAATGCGTGTTGAGAAATGTTTCAAGTTTTAAAAACTTGTTACTGCTACTGTACATTTCAAGAAGACTTCTGATTTCCCTGATCGGAATAGTTTGTGATTGTTCTTGAGATATATCTGAAAAATTTAACAAACTCCGCGATGACTTTTTATAATTAGTAGTGGGTACGTTAGAATTAATACTGGAGACAGATAGGACTATGTTTGGTCACCTTTTAGTTCAAGTTGGTTTTCTATTGATATATATGAGGAAATCTGTCGAATAGAGAGACTGGAATCTTATATGATCAGAAAGCATCTTACATTTTTTTGATGATTTTGGTAAAGAATGTTAAAGAGATAAATTTTTTAATTAAAGCTTGTGGAGGCCAATAGTAGAGTATGCTTTGTGATCAATACATAAAAAAAGCTTACATTATGAAAATTAATAAAATGGTGGATGCTACAGTTGTTTTGAGGTATTTTCTCGGTTTATTACCTGGAGTATTGTGTGACATATATTGGAAATGTGTAACCAGTAAACTGGAGAACTGGCAATGATTCTGGATCTTTAAAGAATTTGTAAAGGCTGAAAAATATCGGAATGTAAATAAACTAATGGTTTACAGCAGCTAGGTTGTTTCTAAAGTTTGGTATGGTAATATAATTTAGAGCTTATATACATGATATTCTATAATGCTTGTTGATTTTGATTATAGATATTTAGGCAGCATCTATATAATTAATAATTTTATTATTTGAATAAGGATGAGGTTTAGGAAATGTCATTAAACTCATCTTATGCAGCGAGAGATTAAATTGGCTTTGACGTAATTCCTATTTCAAAAACTGTAGCTTACCTGTTAGATTTACAAATATATTTCTAAAGACTTTAGGAAAAGGGAACTACAATAATTAGAAAATTGCGACAACCTAAAACGTGAGTTAAAGATGACAAAAGTTCGATATCGAGAATTACAAAACTAATTACACGACAAAACAAACAAAAAGAAACATAATTCAAAATCTCTGCTACATTGAACTTAGAGAAGGCCCAATGAAAATACAGTGAGGAAGTAAAGAATGTCAATACCAAACTAGAGGAAATTAAAAACCATATGGGGACTTTAAAATTTGCAACGAAATCAAAATGAGATCATCAATTTATACAAGAATCAAATCTCAGAAACTAGTCAAAACATTTAAATCGATTACGGTTAAAAATACACCTCACTAGTAAATATCGCAAAACATATTCTTAAGAATCTATAACAGATATGCATCAACCACATAACTAAAAAAATCTTGTTAGGCATCCCAACAGCTAAGTGGTTAGTAATCTTGTTGCGTCGTAAAGAGCCCTTAAATAAGGGATGGATATTTATGGTATGTTGTCTGGTAGGACCTCCAGAGTCCATAGCTGTATGAGGATTTTGTATATATGTATGCTGTTTTTCCAGGGGCATAGGGAAGGGATTATGGTTGGAGATGGAGGGGAGAACGAAAATTTGCGAACTCAGAAACCAAATTTTGCCAACTGAAAATAAGTACTTTACATAAATTAAATTATGTATCTGTTACGGACGTATCCAGAATTTCGTTAATGGGGGGAAGGGGGGGGACATTTTCAATCGATTTTGCTAAGTGTCTCGTTTTTGCGAGTTTGCCATGATTTAAAAAAAAAAAAATTCCCTCTTCCATTTTATTATATCTACATTTTACTAAGTTTTCGCCACGTTTTCTCGATTGTTCCAGCTCTCCTTAATTTCACAAAACCAATACCGTTTTCTACAACTCACCTATATTTTACAAAGTGGCTTTGAATTTTGTCAACTCCCCTACTTTTTGCCAACTCGTCGCAATTTTACAGAAAAAAAAATCAAAATCTTTACATCTTCCCCGTCATGTCACTTCGAATACATTTGTTAAGTCACTTTGAATTTTATCAACTATTCTTAATTGCACAAAAACAGACCCAATTTTCACACCTCGCCTGTATTTTACCAAGTGGCTTCGAATTTTGCCATCTCCCCTAGATTTAGCCAACTTGCCATAATTTTACAGAAATAATCCAAATTTTTACATCTCACCTGAATTTTACCAAGTCACTTCAAATTTTGCCAATGCTCCTAGACTTTTGCCAATTCACCAAGATTTTTCCAACTCCCCAAAATTTTGCCAAGGATTCTCGATTTTGACAACTCTCCTTAATTTCACAAAACCAATTGCAATTTTCACAACTCATCTGTAATTTACCAAATGGTTTCCAATCTTACCAACTCCCCTAGATTTTGCCAACTCTACTGAATTTCACAAAAACAATCCCAATTTTTACCTCTCTCCTGAATTTGCCAAGTCACCTCAAAATTTTCAAACTCCCCAAGATTTTGTCAAGTTGTCCCGATTTTTGCCCTAAATTTGGCCAGTGCCTCGATTTTGACAACTATTCTAGATTTGCTAACTCCCCTTAATTTTACCCCAAAAAAATCAAAATTTTCGCAACTCACCTGGATTTTGCAAAGTCACTTCGAATTTTGCCAACTCCGATTTACTTTGGTTGTTGGAGGGGCTCCCCTCATTTCCCCCTAGCTGTGCCCCTGTGGGAATCAGACCTCAGTGGGAAGTAGGCTGCCTAACGAGTGATTTAATTATTTGATATTTCAAGTTATTATGCAGAATTATTGCATACGAATGGCAATATCGAAATATTAATAGTAGGGGAGGAAGCTAAGAGCTAATGAATTCGAGACATATAATTATATTATTATACATTTCCATGCTCTACTGGGCCAAGTGGTTATTGTGTTTGGCTACTGGTAAACTGAACCTGGGTCCAAGCACCGGATAAAGTATAAATGTTTTCTTTCTTGTGTTATCCTTAGGGTCGTTTCCTCAAGGATCTTCTCTACAGCGTATTATACTGATAGGTTACTTCAGATATCTGAGGCAAGCAGGTATTTGAAAGGCAATTAATTTTTCTTATTTATCATTTCCAGAAGTTCATTACTTTCCTGGAGGATTCAGATTTTAACAGAAATGTGCACTTTTTGATTTCTAGTTGAAAAGATTAAGCAAAATGCTTGAGATAAAACATTGATAAAACATTAAAAGTTCTTGAAGCTGTGAAATAATCAAAAACAGTAAATTGGAATTCAGAGGTATGTATTAGACAGGAGTTTGGTCTAGAGCTTAGTCAGAACTGAAATTTCTAATTTTCTTTGTAATTGTAAAGAAAATAAGTAAAATGTTCTTTGGATTGTAATTTCAGTCTTTTAATCAGTATTTAGTAATAAAAATAAGCGTTATTCAACTTTTGATTATTTTATTCATGTATTCTCTCTTAATAAATGAATCGCATTTAGCGTTTATAATGATGTTCCTCAAGAGTTTTCATTTCTGCGAATTACTTCTAGTACTTTTCATTCCAAACAACATTATGATTTAAATTTTGTCATCCAAAAATTATAATTGTTTTAAAGTTTATAATAAACTAGTGATGGCGAACCTTTTTGAGCTCGCGTGCCAAAATTGCACAACTAAGAGAACATTTTCTAGCTCTCGTGTCAACGTTACAAAAATACTTTATTATGTTACATATCTGCTAAAATGCACAAGGTTACATATCCATTTATCATACAACTTTAATTATTTTAATTTAAAATAAACGATGAAAAAATTAAGGATTTGAATATAAGGATACAAAATACATACCAAATTTTAGATTCTGTCACTATAAGAGGAAATTTTAAAATAACAGAGTTATTTATTATAACCAAAATCAACAAACGCAAAAATTCCCACGAGAACTTCTCATCGCATCACTGACATCACGCCAACGTCATCAGAATGAAGGGTATTTTCATTTGGCTAAAGAGGAAAATTGGTGGGTTCAGGGAGTAGTGCTGCCGCACCTGCGACCACTGAGACTGCACCTGGAGGCAACTTTGCCAACAAACTAACGTCAATAGCTGCAATAAGGTTGACTGGAGTAAGTTCGACCTATTTTTAAACAGATGATTTTAAATTAGTTTTAAAAATGATATTAGATTTAAGTATAATAAGTCCAGTATGCATCCGTCCTCAATCTTGTCCTCCCCATGTAATCTTTAATTTCTTTTTCGCATCCTTGTTCCTTAGGTGGAACGCACATATCTGGGCCTTACTGGGATTAAGTTTCAGATAGCTTTCCTCATAGTATTGAGCCAGCGTGTTTAGGGCTCTGGATAGTTTAGTTTCGACTTCTTGTAAACTTCCTCCTTGAGAAGCCACAGAAGTGTCATCTGCGTAAATAAATTGCTTTGTATGTCGGTATACCGGCTGGTTGTTTGTATAAATGTTATACAGTATGGGGACTAGCACACTCCCCTGTGGTAAGCCGTTTTTCTGTTCTCTTCATCGATTCTTTTTACCCTGCAACGCCACGAAAAATCGTCTATTTTGCAGGAAGGTTCTAATTAAAGTTGTTAGGTGAAAGTCTTTTGTAAAATTGTATCGCTTTAGAAGTATTTTCTGGTGGTTCACTGTGTCGTAAGCAGCTATTAAATCAATGAAAACCGCCCTGTAGTCTGCTTTCGTTCAAATCCGTCCTCAATATGCTGAGTTAGATTTAAGATCTGTCCACAGCACGACTTACCATGTCTAAAACTTTCTTGCTCTGGAATTATGAGCTCATCAGTGTTGTTCGGGATACGGTTTAGTATCATTATATCCAATATCTTGAAGAGATGACAGAGTAGTGAAATAAGCCGGAAGCTTTAGATTCAGACTGGTCTTTCCCTGGTTTCAGAATTGCTACGACCCTTGCTTTCCTCCAAATGTTTGGTATCTGGGTGGTATTGACACAACAGTTCAGCAGTTCGTTAATCCATATAATAGTTTTTTTCTCCAAAGTTCTTGATTTGTTCAGTTCTTAGGTCATTCAGATCCGCCGCTTTATTATTTTTCATCAGGTTAACTGCATTTTTCAACTCATTTATCGTAAACGGTGTTGAATATTTTTCATTATTTAGGTCCCTTTGTATCCTTGTTTTACCACGTTTTCTCGATGTTTTTCCATTTAATAATAATCGGTTTGCTATTTGGTCTGGGTCATTTTTGGTAGGTTGAGTGGAGGGCTGGAAGAGTCGTTGGTTAGATTCTTAATAAGCTTCCATGTTCGTCGACTACTTTGTTTCAAGTCAAGATTCTCCGCTAGTTGGCACCATCTTTCTCTTCTTGCTTCAGATAGGCTCGTAGGAGTTCTTCACATGCCTGGATAGTGTCCTCCAAAAACGGGTAATCTTCATAAAGCCTTTGATAGTATTCCATTTGATTCTTGGTTTCTTCAGTAAGTCCTGGCACGTATTCAGTTCTGCAGTTCCATGGTATGTTTCCTGAAGTTTTTGACAAGTTCTATAAATCTGTCATAGTTTCCAGGTTTAAGTTCTAAAGACGCAATTTTAGAGTCTAAGTCTGAAGAGAAGCTATCTCATTTTGCCTTTTTGAAGTTGAATCTCCTTTTGAAAGACAGGACCTCTTGTCTTACTGCCGCAGTCACAGTGCTGGTAATTGGTCGGTGTTGTGATTTTGGGATTGGTTCTTCTATATATTTTGATGTTAAAGGTGCCAGACGTGTAAGACGTTAAGGTGCTCATGAAAATGTTATCGGGATTGTATCCTCTTTTCTATCTATCACTATTGAAGGACGTTGGTAATTTCGGGTCATGTATGAGTTGCAGGTCTGTACGTTCCACCCAGTTCTCAAGCTCAGTGCCGTCCTCGTCTGTTGTATTATATCCCCATGTTGTACTAT
Organism: Ryuthela nishihirai; assembly: GCA_038380435.1. Taxonomy (NCBI): domain Eukaryota; kingdom Metazoa; phylum Arthropoda; class Arachnida; order Araneae; family Heptathelidae; genus Ryuthela; species Ryuthela nishihirai. Next base: position 36,118,502 of record JAWZYU010000011.1, on the reverse strand, counting down.
GACAGTTGAAGTCTCCCACAACAATTTTCAAATTTTGTGATTGGAAGTTCAGTCTCCTCAATTTCGAAAACGGCATTAGGTGGTTAATATATAGATGTTACAGTGAGGGACTGTACTTCAGCTGTCAGGGTTTGGATGTCATTTCTCCCAGTTATGTGAGCAGATCGGATGTCAATTTCTGGTTTGGCAAAGACGGCACTACCATACTAGTCATATGGAGTCTCCAAAATCAGTTTCATATCTTGAATCTTGGGTCTTTGGCTAGTGATGCGGCGGTGAGTTTCTTGTATTAGTAAGAAATCACACTTTATGTTTCTGCATAAATCAGATAATACCTCATCTCTAGAGAGGCCCTCTATATTAATAGAAATTGTCATTAAAGTCCTCATAGGCATGATTTTAATGTCTCAGTGATAGGTTTAATGCATATGATTTTATGATGCATTATATTTTGCAATGTGTAAGCAGTAATTAGACGAGGTTTTTTTAATGTATGGGCACACGACTGAAGTAGTAATTATAGCAACATACACCAAAGAGCCAAAACATCATGACAATTTGCCTAATATGATGTTGGTCCTCCATGTGCCGCCGAAACAGCTCTTTCCTGGCGAAGCATGGACGCTACAAGCTTTCTAAAGGTATCTTGTGGTATCTGGTACCAACACGTTACCAGCAGATCCTTTAACTCTTGTAAGTTACATGGTTGAGTCGCTGCAGATCGGATATGCTGTTCCAATACAAACCACAGATGCTCGATTGGATTGATGTCTGGAAAATTTGGAGGACAGGGCAATACCTGGAAGACTTTCTCACGTTTCGCAAACCATTCTTGAACAATCTGGGCAGTGTGGCATGATACATTATCCTGCTGAAAGAAGGCACTACTAGAGGGGTATACCGTAGCCATGAAAGGATGTACTTGGTCTACAGTGATTTTAGGTAGGTAGTAGACGTCATAGTTTCTTGTACATGAATGACTGAACCCAGGGTTTCCTATCAGAACATTGTCCAAAGCATTACATTTCCTCCACTGGATTATTTTTGTCTCTCAGTGCATCATGGTGTCAACACTTCCCCAAGTAAACGATGCACATGTACCCGTCCACATGGTGCAACAGGAAACGAGATTCATCTGACCAGACAACCTTCTTCCAATCATTCAAGGTCCAGTTTTGATGCTCGTATGCCCATTGTAGGTGCTTTCGACAGTGAACTGAGGTTAGCATGGGCATTCGGAATGGCCTGTGGCTATACAATCCCATTTTCAGCAGGGTTCGATGTACTGTGTGTTTGACACATTACTCCCATCACCAACAATCAAATTACGGGCGAGTTACGCCACAGTATTCCTTCTGTCGTCTTGTACCATACGAGATAGCCTTCACTCACCTGTAGCATCGATGAGCCGTGATCGGCCCACACCATGCCAGTGATTCATGGTTTTTCCCTTCTCGACCACTTTTTGAAGGTACTAACCACAGCTGACCGTGAGCACTTTCAAGCCTTGCCGTCTCGGAAATGCTCTGACCCAGTCGTCTGGTCAATACAATTTGGCCTTTGTCAAACTCACTTTCTGCTGCCTTTCCCATATGAAGAACGAGAATAACACTGATTAACAGAGCTCATTATCAGGTATTATTTATACCATTTCATAACCTTCACACGTGTCATCATTTACCTACAGTCGCTTCAATTTGCATAAAGATGCGCTGGTCATGTTTTGGCTTTTCAGTGTATGTTGGGTTGGGTTATTTTACCTCTGAGCGGCACTTTTTTTCATAAAATGGATTAAATGGTCAGTTTACAAGGACCCTGAGGGCTCAGTGAAGGTTGGGGAGGAAACTCACTGGACAGCTGTTGGGAGACAGATGGAAGCTTCCAATTAAGGCCATCCAGTGTGTTATCTAACATGCACAGGGTATCGCTCTTCCACACCCAGAGTCACGGCTTAACGTCGCATCTGACGGATGGCGGCCTTTCCAAGCCCACTGGTGTCCCCTACTGACCGAGAAAAGTAGGGAAAATTTTGGGTGATAATTCTCAATGCTGGCCCAGCTGGGATTCAAACCTGAAAACTACAGATTATGAGCTTGGTGCACTACCGAATGAGCTATCCCCACCCCTGGCATATATTAGGACAATGTAGTCACTGCTAGAGCCACTGCTAGAGCCATTTTTTCTAAATCTCCAGACTAGCAATAGAAATGCATTTCTTTTCACTTTTCAGAGGCGTGTCAATGAAAATGGGCTTTTATACCTTAGGTTCGCCATTTCTGTAATAGACTATAATACGAAAAATTGAAAACTATGGTTTAGTGGCATGCATTTCTGTATATATATATATGTCAGTGGCAAAATCCAACCTTTCCCCAGAGTTGTCGACCGATCAGTTTGTTCCCATGTTTAGGTAAAGTTTTTGAGAGAATTATCTTAAATCGCCTAATGGAGCATATTGATCAGAATGCCTAATTCCAGAAGAACAGTTTGGCTTTAGGTGGAAGCGATCTACAGTTCACCAACTGCTACGAGTAGTGGAAAGGGCTGCTGAATCCTTAACCCTTTCGCTACCGTTCCGGCCGTACCGGCCGAATCCCTTTCGCTACCGTACCGGCCCGTCGGCCGGGAGAAGGTAGGTTGAACGGGTGAACTTTTCCTCCCCTCTTTGTGCATCTCCCGCTCAGAGGGTTCAAACGACCATCAATTAACGTTTAAATGACAAACTGCCTGCATCCCTCCAGGCAACCCGGGGACTCTAAAGGCAACCAGGCAACAGGACAACTCTCTAGGCAACAGGAGTCGACTGCATAATGTGGTGTGTTTATTTCCTTTTTGAAACTTGTATTTCAGCAAAAAGCAAAGGAAACATGAAATAATTCTTTTGGATTTGAAGGGGAGATCAAAAAGTCTTAGGACTGAATAATAAATTCATGCATTAATAGTTTCTCAACAGAAAGTAGAAACAGTTGAAATATTAAATGTTTGATCAAGAGGGAATCAAATTCACAACTCTACAATTTCTTAAAAGCGCTTTTTATAGAAAAATGTGATTATTGGAAATCATATTTGAAGATCTGACTGCGGTCTGCCTAAATACCTGCTTTTGAAATTTTTAATATTTAATGAGTTATAGAATCTGGAATATTTAACGTTTACTTACCTTGTTAACCAAAAATCATTCAAAATTCATATACTGTTCAATCATTAGATCTTCTACTGTGGCATATAAACTGACAGGCTCCTGTCAGACCTCTGTGGCAAGCAGCTGCTTGAGGGGGTATTATTTTTTACAGAATGTTTCTTTTTCATTTTAATATGTTGCAATAACTTTTCAGGTTTTAATTGAGTACATTTTCCAGCTTACAAAATTATTTGGATACTGAACAATTATTTGTGAATAATTCTACATTTAAAGAGATTTGATAGAGACCTCAAGTATAACTATAGTCATATTTTGTCCATATTAATATTACTTAAGATGTTACTGATATCTGAATATGACTCCATATTCAAATAATATGAAACGTTTTTTCTGTTCAGTACCTACGTATAGATATAATGTTTAGACAACAATATAAAAGAATTTCCACATTTTATTAACAGAATGCTAACTTTTGAAGCTTTCTAACTTGAAATATTAAACTTTATGGTAAAATGCTACAACAAAACAAAAAAGAAGATCTACATTTAGTGGAGCTAATTCTTAAAATTCAATAATATTCTCTTATTATTTAAGGAGTTTCTTATGCTGGAATATTTAACAGAAACAATGCATAAGGAACTTATACATATATACACTGCACGATATTGAAATTGCCCTAACCAGAAGGAGTGAGGGAATAGGGGTGAAATGTAGCACGCACATAGCAATATATATTGGCATACCATGATCTAATTTGCAACCACTTACAGTGGTTAGAAGATGAGATCATGCAACACAATGTGACTGCCTCAGTAGGTGGTTGCACGCCGTGAACGGCAATACAGGCAGCAATACGACGTGGCATGGAGTCATACAGTCGACGGATATGGTCCTGAGGAATTGCACACCAAGCAGCGTTGACTTGCTCCCATAATTCATCGAGATTTTGCGCCATCCGCTGAGAGGTTTGCAAACGTCGTCCAATGTGGTCCCACAGATTTTCTCTTGGGGATATATCTGGAGATCGTGTTGGCCACGGTAATACTTGAACATGTTGTAAACATTGTCTGGAGATCGTAGCAGTGTACACAGGCTTTGTCATGCTGGAAAATGGGCTGCTGCCTGCCTCCCAAGAACGGTAACAAAACGGGTGGTGTGCCAGTCACGAACAAAAGCTGCATCCATCCTCTTGCCATACATGGACCCATCGATAGTCAGCTCCCAGACAAAAATGGGATTCTTCACTAAACACAACAGTGTTCAATTCATGGCCCAGTTCGCACGACTTCGACACCAAGCCAGACGAGCGCTGCGATGGTTTACAGTCAATGGCAGTGGACGTAATGGTTGCCCAGAGCACAGGTGTGCCTCATGTAACCTTCGGTTTACCATTCAGGTGGTTGTGGGGACATCCATGGTTGCTGACACAGTCCGTCGAATATCGCCTGCAGTGCTCTGGGGTGACGAACGAGCATGTCGAACAATGTGCCTATCAAGCAGGGCTGACGTCTGTCGGATGGTACCACTCCCTCTGTGACACATGCTAGAACCTTCATTTCGCCACTGTTGCCAACGGCATTCAACAGTTCGTGCATCCCGATGAACATGGACAGCGACACAACCTGTAGTCCATCCAGCTTCACATAGGCTTATAATTCATCTCTCTCAAACGCATCTAAATGTTAATAAACATGACGATGGCGTGTACCAGGCATTTTCGGCCTTCGCTGAACAATTTCTGAGCAGAATTCTAATCTCAACCGTTCCAGCACCGAATCTCAACCTTTCGCACAACTTCCACCTGCATAAACACAATACCATCCCTGTTTCTTCTTGCACCTTTTCTCTTGAGCCACACACGTCATTGGCTCTGGATTATCACCATTTGCACATCTCAACTGCTCACACCCACCCTTCTATTTGCATGTTTGTACATGTTCTTCTGGGTGGGGCACTTTCAATGTCGAGCAGTGTATATGCATACGCATATCTAGAAATTAAAATAACTCCCAATCGATATATGCGATATTACAAAACGTTTTCCGACATTTGCGTGTTATGCGAATGGAGAGTCATATTCAGAGATCCCTAAATGTAAAATTAATATTTTTTCTGGAAAATGTCGCTGAGTATAAATTAAGGATCTCATTCAAATCTCTCTAAAGCTCAATTTTCAGCAATATTCTTTTGATATTTAAAGAGTTTTGGAGCCCAAAGCATTTAAAATCAGCGTCACCGAACATAACAATTTACTTCCAAAAGCCCATTAAAACACAAATTATATTTGTTACAACAAGCCGCTTACTGAAATAAATGCAAATTTAGATGTTGGTGTAATGATTCTTGCAGTTAATTAATTATCAGTCCAGTAATTAATATTCAGCGGATCCCCTTCCCTTGCCCCGAGAAGGTTAGAGGAGGGGACCCACTGGATAGTTCGGAGATAGGACGTAGTCTCCTGTCAAGGCCATCCAGCGTGTTCTTTAACGTGCAGAGGGTATGATTACCTTCATACGAAAATTTTTAGAACGATTTTAAGAGCAGAGTTTGCTGTTAAACGTATCCAACTTAATAACTGTAAAAATTTGAGGAAAATTGTTGAAAATCGAGAATTAGAAAGATTTGAGGGAATCTTCAATTTATCTCGAGTGACGTTTTCCCGTAAAAAAAATCATTTTCAAATTTAGGGAGCTCTGAATGTTACTTTCTATTCACATAATAATATGGAAGTGTCAGGAAAACGTTTTGGAGCATAGAATACTTTTATTTTAGTTACGAGGGCCGGGGGGGGGGGGGTGCTGAGTCGGTAGCGCACCAAGCTCCTAATCGTCAGTTTCCGGTTCGAGTTCTACCTTGGTCAAGCGTTGAGATTTACAGCCTCGAAACTCTCCTCCCTTTCCTGGTCAGTAGCGGACACCGATAGTCAAAGAAAGGCAGCTGTCCGTCGGATGGGACGTTAAGCCATGGCATCGCATGCGGGAGATCCATACCTTGTGCAAGTGAAACAACACACTGGATGGTCATGACGGGAGGCTTCCACCTGCCTCCTAACAGCTGTTTAGTGCACGCCCTTCCCCCAACCTTCCCTGAGCCTTTAGGGTCCTTGTGACCTGGCTGTTTAGCTCATTGTGTGCAAAAAAGTGTCGATCAGAAATGGGTGCTTCATAATATGAGTTGAGTACCGTGATTCCAGCGACAGGCATTGCCCTTCTGATATTAGTTAGTAAAACACAGAGGTTAAAAGCTCTCACTAGTTGGAAGAAACGGTTGGTTTGATCTTATTACAACTGAGCGCCACTTTTTTTTTGCACGCGATGGGCTAAATGGGGGGACCCATTGGAACAGCTGTTTTGGGAGACAGATGGTAGCCCCCGTCATGGCCAGCCACAGATGGGGTAGACTCCGTGATGGCCACAGATGGTAGATGCCGTGAATGCCGTTAAGCCGTGATGGCCACAGATGGCCCCGTAGACCCAGCCACAAATGGTAGCCCCCGTCATGGCCAGCCATAGATCTCCCGCAGATGGGGCCGCGGCTTAACGTCCTACCCGACGGATAGCTGAATTCCTTTCCAAGGCCATCGGTGTTCCCTACTGACCATGGGCAGGGCGGGGGAATTTTGCGGAGATAAATATCAACGCTGACCCAGGTGGGAGTCGAACCTGCGAACTGCCGATTACGGCTCTCTACCCACTGAGCCAATCCCTCCCTCACATTAGTTGGAATGTCCATTCGCTTTTGAAGAAAACTAAAATCGAACAATTACGAACTGCTTCCTCTTTGAAAACTATAGAAGGATAACATATCGCCTGTGGATATTTTTTTCCAGCTGCTACTTTTCCAATCCTCACATCCATTTTTTTCCTTGTGCATTCTTATTTGCGCTCCTATTGTAACATTACATTAAACCATTTCTACTGCTTGTTTGCAGCCGCAAGTCATTGGAACACTGAAAAATCCCGGTAAGAATTGACTTAAAAATAGACTGCGCCAGAAACGGAAATAACGTAGGTCTCTATTACGAGAAAGGAAATGAGATTGCCCTGCCCGAACTTGGCCAGCTATGGAGAAGATGGCCAGACGCAATACGGCTGAAAGTGAACCAGAGGACCAACTTATTATTGGGTGTCATCTACTTCTGAAAGGATAGTGGGTTGGAAGATACGGTTGCGGTTTTTTGGTTTATTATATATAAATATATTTTTTGGTTTATTATATATATGTAATAAAATATATTTTTATACATTTTTATATAATATTATTTTACTATTTTAATATATATATATATTTTTTTTTGGTTTATTATATATAAACCAAAAAAGCATTTGCAGCACAAGTGCTGCATTTTTGAAAGCGAACATGTGTAAGGGTAAAACGGAAACTAGGTCTTAGGATAAGAAGGGGTTTGTTTTTATTTGGGAAGTCCAGAGAAAATGAAGCAACCAATTCGGTGCAGTTTAATAAGGATATTATACTGTCCTATAAAAGAATTAAATATTAATTAAATCATTACGCAAACTTTTAAAAATGAAGATTTATTTTATTCCTTGGTTTGGAACAATATTTATTAGTTTAGTTTTTATTTATTACTGTTTTGAAATGTTACATCTTCTATTTAAGTAATGAACGAATAGTGTTGAAAATCGAGATTTAAACAAGCAGATTTGATCATGTTCTTTATTTTATTCTCAGTCACATTTTTTCCATTAAATACACATTTTAGAAGTTACAGAACTTCGCAGTTAGATTCCCATTGACATAACCTGGAAATTCTATATATATGTAATAAAATATATTTTTATACATTTTTATATAATATTATTTTACTATTTTAATATATCTATAATAGAAATAAGGAGAAAATTGGGACTAGATTATTACAATAAGAATGGGAACTTATTTTTGTTGGGGGAGGGTGGGTTAATAAAAACTGAGATAATGAAATTGAAAATTCTACAATTCAGTAAAAATATTATTAAAAAAAATATTTCACAATTTTTTTTGTAGTTCTTTTAAAAAATGAGCTCATGTCATCGTTTTGTTGTTTGTTTTCTCCGTCTGCAGACATTCAACTTTTTTGTTTTAAGAGATAAATTTAAAATTCTTTTTGAATTGGATAGGTAAATCATACGATTCGCCTTTCAGAATCTTCCAAAGGTGTTAATAGTGCCCGCGAACTGTGAAAAGTTTTTGAATTTTCGTAGTTTGAATTTCTATCGTTAGAGGCCGTTAAATAGGCCGCGGAAAAGTTCCGATCATAGGTAAAACAACCCAATCGACCCTTATGTGACCTTGAACACAAAACCGTAACGGAAATTTCTTAACCGTCCTGAGTTCTACGACCATAAATAACTCGACACACCAATTCACTTACTAGCAGATAGATACATAGACAAACTCGAGGTATTCGAAGGATCAGAAATACAGTGCCGTTTCCAGGATGTAGAAACCAGCAGACATCATTTGGAATTTCAAACTCCCACGTGGATCGAAATTCGACCTCTGGTCGACTTCAACGGATTGATGTATCCAGAATTTCGCAACTCTTCAGAGATGCAGGACTCGAATACCCCTGTACATGATGTTCCACGTTTCTGTTAGGTGTAGTTATTATTATTATTACAGTTTGACTGAAATATGACCTCTAAATGGAGACGTCGGATCCAATTTTTCATAAGCTTTCTAAGATCTACGACAAGAAATATCCTCGTAGGCAGGGGAGGTACAGTCGCTCAAAAAATATCCGAACACTCTGTTTGATTACAGAATTTAGAAAAAATATCTGGCAACGATTTTTTTCGAAATTAAAAATCTGGCAACCTTCGTGTACGTACACGAAAGTTGCCAGACCACTAATTTATAAAAAAAAAATGTTGCCAGATATTTTTTCTGAATTCTTTAATCAACCATAGCGTTCGGATACTTTTTTGAGCGACTGTACGTTCCTGCCTACGGGGTGTCATCAATACCTATCCAATTCAACAGGAATTTTAAATTAATCTGTTAAAACTGAAAAGATGAAAGTGTACAGACAGATAAAACAAACAAAATGATGACATTAGTTCGTTTGAAAAACGAACTACAAAAAAAAAAATTGCAAAAATATTTGTGAAATAATATTATTAATGAATTGTGTAGAATTTCCTTTTTCATTATCTCTGGGTTTTCATTAACCCACCCTCCCTCAATAAAAATAAGCCCGCTGAGAACCCTGTCGTCTTCTACTAAATATCGAACTCGTCTATCTGCTTTGAACTCCAAAACAATTGTCTTTATTTCGTTCAGTTTAAAAATATTAAAAAGAAATTGAACAATAACAGTTGGAAGTTTTATACAACTTTATCTTAGCCCCAAATGTTATTCTGACACTAAAAATATATTAAAACAACAATTATAAAATCTCATATAGAATATCATTTTAATCTTTCCTGTTCGGTGGAATGTTTTAGTAACTGGGAAACCCTACTCAAGGCTTATTCTCAGACCTCCCCGAACTAAATTCTAGGTACGTCCTTGCCCGTAGGCATCAAATTAACTCTCTAAAAGTGGTAAATTAAAATTTAATTTTTGATCTCGAAGCCCCAACACACAAAGAATCCGAGATTTTTAAAGTTTCTGGGATCTGTGATCCGAAGTTCTCCTATATACCAATATTCACATTTCTAGCACTTTTACGTCAAGCTTTGATCTCTGCTTCACCTCTCTCTGACTTTGAAGGACAGGTCGAAGATCGAATTTCGGATTTTTTCTCCCGAGAACTACGATCTGAATTACCCCTAAGTGCAGATTTTCAGAGCTTTACAACTTCTGCATGATGGTCGTAATTAGCGTCATCCTTTGTCACGCACTAACTCACAATCAGCTAATTTTTAATTGTCAACTGAAATTCACGAAATAGATGTCTATAAGAAAATATATAGGTAAAAAACATATCCTATTAAAGTATTCCGATCGAGAATGATCGCTGAAAATAAGGCAAAATCTAGCGAATTTCTGCGATCCTTTTCTTATTTGGAAAGAAATTCCTGTGATCCTAATTAAATCAAAAAGAAAAATCCATTTTAATGTCCCCTAAACAGCGTCATGGGCCTACTTTTCCACTGTTCAATTCTAAAAAACTGGTTTTTTGGGACCTAGAATTTCAGTTGTGAGCCAAAAAAAATAGTGCCACTCGGAGGTGGTGTTGATGGTGGATATCCCGCCTGGATCGTAATATGCAGTTCCCAAATTGGAGTCCCAGCAGGGCGAATGTTGAGACTTATGACCGCAAAACTTCCCACACTTCCCTCGGTCAGGAGCGGACACTGATGGGCTTGGAAAGGCAACTGTCTGTCGGATGGGACGTTAAGCCGTAACCAAGTGAACCTGAGAGCCTTAACCTGTGCACGTTAAAGAGCACGTTAGGTGAACTTTACGAGAAACGACCATCTGTCTCGTAACAACTGTCCAATGATTCCCCTCCCTCCAAACCTGCTCTGAACCCTCGGAGTCCTTGCGACCTGACCATTTGGACCATTGTGAGCAAAAAAAGTGCCGCTCAGAGATAAAACAATTCAACCCTTTCCTGTATTTACATCTGAGCCATTAAGTCCTAGTGACTTCATTTGGCCAGTGAAGGTAAAAAAAAAATCATGCTGACAATTAATACAACCCAACCAAAAAGTAATAATTAAGACCTTTCATTTTGAAATCAATAGGATATGAATGATATAATAATAAAATTTAACGATTTGTTTCCATTTTGAAAGTTTTTAGAAAAAAAATTTCGAAAAAATGTTTTTTTTATTTATTATTTTTATTCCAACGTTAATCTAAATATTTCAATTGATTTCTTCAAATCATACGGAAGCCCGAATAATTCAAAAACACGAATATTCTAATTCACGCAATTGACCAACAATATCAGTGTAGAACAATGTCACGTAACAGCCAACAGATCCATTATTAGAATGCGATCACACTGTGTCGTAACGCAAGAATTACAATCAGAGAATATCCGTTTTCAGAGCGGTGGCAATCATTCAGCCTAAGATGAGACTGCGCAGTTGACGCTTTCGAAAATTCTCGTATATCATTGGTTCACTAACAGGAAAAGCGATCGTGTCGACCTATATGACCTATGAGAATTTTCAAGACGTTAACTGAGCACTCTTCGCCCCCCCCCCTCCCACCCTAACGTGACCCGAGTCGTTGGTCTACTTTGGTTGTTTTACCTGTCAACGGCACTTTAGTTCGCGTAATGAGCTAAATGATCAGGTCAGAAGACCCAGGGCTGGATCTGGGGGGGACCGTGCCTTGACGTAACCTCTGACGTGCGACCGTGCCTTGACGTGTCCTCTGACGTGCGACTGTGCCTTGACGTGTCCTCTGACGTGCGACCGTGCCTTGACGTGTCCTCTGACGTGCGACTGTGCCTTGACGTGTCCTCTGACGTGCGACCGTGCCTTGACGTGTCCTCTGACGTGCGACCGTGCCTTGACGTGTCCTCTGACGTGCGACCGTGCCTTGACGTGTCCTCTGACGTGCGACCGTGACTTGATGTGTCCTCTGACGTGCGACTGTGCCTTGACGTGTCCTCTGACGTGCGACCGTGCCTTGACGTGTCCTCTGACGTGCGACTGTGCCTTGACGTGTCCTCTGACGTGCGACCGTGCCTTGACGTGTCCTCTGACGTGCGACCGTGCCTTGACGTGTCCTCTGACGTGCGACCGTGCCTTGACGTGTCCTCTGACGTGCGACCGTGACTTGATGTGTCCTCTGACGTGCGACCGTGCCTTGACGTGTCCTCTGACGTGCGACCGTGGCTTCACACGGACCATGACCTGAAGTTCCTTCCGATGCTTATTACAGGTATGTAAATAAGTACAAACTGTTTTACTAGGAGCTGCAACTTTTTTTACGTACAATGTACTTAGTGATCAGATGATAAGGACCGCAAAGGTTCAGAGAAGGTTGGATGAAGGGAAACCACTGGGTAGCTGTTAGGATACAGATGGTAGCTCCCGTCAAGGCCATCCAACATGGTCTATAACATTTGTTCTGTTATTCTATAGCATGCACAGTGTATGGCTTTTCATGCATATACCCATGTGGATGAAAGCCATACACTGTGCATGCTATAGAATAACATAACAAATGTTATGTCATTTGGCGGACGGCGGCCTTTCCAAGCCGATCGGTGTCCCCCTATTGACAAAGGGCAGGGCGGGGAGTTTTGCGGAGATAAATCTCAACGCTGACCCAGGTAGGACTCGAACCTGGTAAATTCAGATTATGAGCCTATTTACCACCAACCCAATACCTTTAACAACAAAACTCAGGTTGATGCCTTCATAGTAGCGATGGCGATCTTATGACACGCGTGCCAAAGGTAACATGCACGATGATTTTTGTTGCCACTCCCTTGGGAGGTGAAGAGAAATAGTGACTACGGCTAGTATAGAGAATTAGAAATAATGGCCACAGCAATTCATGTTTATGGATGAAATCATTGGTAGCAAGATGATGACTAGGTTGCTATAATTAGTTACTTACTCATTACGAATTTCAATTGTGCATTAACATGTTTAAAATATCTCGCCAAATAACTGATTACATAATTTTTCTAAAAAAACAGGATCAAAAGCAGACGAATTAAAGCTATCAACTGTTCATTAATTTCCTTTAAAGCACTTCTGCAGAACTTAAAATTTAGTTAAGGTTTCTGTTTTTGCTTCAGAGAGATGTTGTACTCTGTCACTTATAAAAATTCACTTCATTCTATTAAAGGTATCGAAATATCAGTGATGCGTTGAGCACAGTAGTTGAAAGTAGTATGTGAGTTTGTGCGTGTGAAGGAATGATTTTGATTTTCACTTGTGTAATGGCGAGCCTAAAACTTAGTGTTCCGTAACGCGCTAGGCTACTGATCTAAGGGACCGGGTTCGAGCCCCGGGTAAGGCATGGATGTCTGTGTCGTTTTTCTGCTGAGGTCCTGCCATCCTCTCAGACCTTCTACTTTGGCATATAAACTGACAGGCTCCTGTCAGACCTCTGTGGCAAGCAGCTGCTTGAGGGGTATTTATTATTTTTTATTATTTATCCTTATGTTTGAACCGTTATTTGAACTATTTGATTTGCATTGTATGAGGAACTGATAGGTTTCGTCCATTAAATTTTGAAATAATATAGGTTTTTATTTGTTATAATGTTCAATCGTTCAATAAATTCTTCTTGTAATTAATTTTGTTTTGTGGCCTGAATATATATGATTATATAGTATCGTGGCCAGAGTTTAAATTTTTGTCATGGCATGATAAAAGAAATGTTACTTGATTCAAAATGATAGTAAATCGTGGGTTTATAATGGAAAAATCTATCTCGCCATGTTAAAAAATGTTGAACAATGCTCTATGCATTAGTATTATACACTGAACGGCAGGTCAAGAGTAACTCATATACACAGTTAAGTAACTTCTTAAATAAGATTTGTATGAAAGAATTTAACAAGGAAAAAACGAAAAAATATATTTAAAATGAGATAGCAATCAAATCTCGTAAAATCTCGGTTTTCAACAGCATTCTCTGGGTAGTTACGGAAATGCGAATACTTAACAGCAGCAATGTAATTACGAAAATAATTAATTTGAATTCGAAAATAATTAATACGAAAATAATTGATTTGGATGAGAATTTAAAAAGGTTAAACGAAAGCAATAACCGCTATGGAAACTTTAACAAGATATGTAGCTATGTTTTAAGTAGATCGAGTACTGAATAGTTAAATTTTCCCCAATTTGGAATTTTTTTTGCAGAACGAGATAACTTGCTAACGTTTCAGTTTCAAAGACTCTTTAAATATTGAACAAAAGCTTCTATAAAATCAAGATTCAAGTAGTTTATTACTGCAATTAAATCTTTAGCTAAACACACATTTTCCTATTAAAGCATGCATAATATATGAGTGAAATGTCCGCACATTATTTTTTTACTCTAAACTAAAAACATCACCAATAATAAAAGTGACCATGTACAGTCACACTATGGTTGATGGTCATTATGGTTGACACTATGGTCAACACTATGGTTGATTACAGCATTCAGAAAAAATATTTGGCAGCGATTTTTTTAGAATAGTGATCTGGCAACCGTCGTGTCACGTGACACGACGGTTGCCAGAATACTAATTTCTAAAAACTCGTTGTCAGATATTTTTTCTGAATTCTATACAAATCAGAATAATAAACATTTACTACTTATATTTGATAATATTATTGGAAATAGTGTGTTCAAAGTAATTAATTATGCATTTACGTAAGCAGGCGTATTTACAAACACGTCCAGCGGATCTATTGGTTCTAAATTTTCAATTAATTCTAACTTCTATTTTACATTTCAATCTATTCCTTTGCCTTTTAGGCCTACGTTTCAAAACATGATTGATTAAAATTTCAACATTTTATTGAAAATATCAGGAAAACTCCAAAAGACGTATAGGGCGATCCAAGATGTAGCTCTACACACTGAGACAAGAAACACACTCAAATAAAACGGATAACACACAATAATTCGGCACTGACACAAATATCACACTGCACCACTACGGCTGAGGGTCCAACCTAGAGAAGTGGAGGGAGAATATATTCAAGTACATATTCCGACCGTTTCAGCTTTCTAAATACACAACTTTTAACACTCTACACTCTGCACACACTAAACACAATAGATGACGTAATCGAAAGAAGCAGAGTAATTAATCCGCTCTGTGATCTAATGACTGAATGTGATCTATTGCTTCTGATGAGAGTGATTGCCATTTGCTGAAAGGGCTGAATGCAGACAACTATTCAACCAGTGTCTCTCGAATAACAAATCCATTTACAGACTCAAATAGGTATTTGACTCATTTCACTTTCCTATTAATAACCTCTCACACTTTGCACTATATGCAAAACAACACACTTCCGACGCTAATCCAAACGGACAAAATAACTACTCCTTTGTACGCTCTTATTACTGCCCGTTTTCTATAAGATTTACGGTAGGATATTGCTGTTCGCCCAAAGGGCTGAACGCAGTCACCTATTCAACCAGTGACCCTCACCTACATATTAACAGTTTAAAATATGTATTTGTCTGCTTTCACCCTTTGATTAACAGATCTAACATTTTCCACTAGATACACAACAACACGGTTAAACGTCAATGAATAGGGATAACGTAATTATTCCGCTGTGCGCTATAATGGCTGCATGCGTTCTATATCTTCTGTTGAGAGAGATTGCTGTTCGTCCAAAGGGCTGAACGCAGTCACTTATTCAACCAGAGACCCTCAGATACACATTGACAGATTAAAATACGTATTTGTCTGATTTCACATTTTGATTAACTGCTTTAACGCTTTCCACTAGGTACACAACAACACACTTAAACGCCAAAGAACAGGGAAAACTTAATTATTCCGCTGTGCGCGTAATGGCTGCACGCGTTCTATATCTTCTGTTGAGGGTGATTGCTGTTCGTCCACAGGGATGAATGCAGTCACTTATTCAACCAGTGACCCTCAGACACATATTAACAGATTAAAATTCGTATTTGTCTGATTTCACACTTTGATTATCAGCCTTAACCCTTTCCACTAGGTACAGAACAACACACTTTATCGCCAATGCATAGAGATAACTTAATTATTCCGATATGCGCTATAATGGCTGCACGCGTCTTATATCTTCTGTTGAGGGTGATTGCTGTTCATCCAAACGGCTGAACGCAGTCACTTATTCAACCAGAGACCCTCAGGCACACATTAGCAGATTAAAATACCTATTTGTCTGATTTCACATTTTGATTAACTGCTTTAACCCTTTTCACAAGGTACACATCAAACACTTAAACTCAAATGAATAGGGATAAAGTAATAATTCCGCTGTGCTCTATGATGGCTGCACGCGTTCTATATCTTCTGTTGAGGGTGATTGCTGTTCGTCCAAAGGGCTGAACACAGTCACTTATTCAACCAGTGACCCCAGATATATGTTAAGAGATTAAAATACGTATTTCTCTGATTTCACATTTTGATTAACAGCTTTATCCTTTTTCACTAGGTACACAACAACAGACTAAACCGCCAACTAATAGGGATAATTTAATTATTCCGCTGTGTGCTATAATGTCTGCACGCGTTCTATATATTCTGTTGAAGATGATTGCTGTTCGTCCAAAGGGCTGAACGCAGTCACTTATTAAAACATTGAACCCAAGATATATATTAACAGATTAAAATACGTATTTGTCTGATTTCACATATTGATTAACAGCTTTAACCTTCTCCACTAGGTACATAAAAACACACTAAACCGACAATTAATAGGGATAATTTAGTTATTCCGCTGTGCGTTTTAATGGCTGCACGCGTTCTATATCTTCTGTTGAGGGTGATTGCTGTTCGTCCAAAGGGCTGAACGCTGTCACTTATTCAACCAGTAACCCCTAGGTACATATTAACAGATTAAAATACGTATTTGTCTGATTTCACACTTTGATTATTAGCTTTAACCTTTTCCACTACATACGTAACAACACACTAAAACGCCAATTAATAGGGATAACTTAATTATTCCGCTGTGCGCTGTAAAGGCTGCACGCGTTCTATATATTCACTTGAAGGTGATTACTGTTCGTCCAAAGGGCTGAACGCAGTCCCTTTTTCAACCAGTGACCCCCAGGTACATATTAACAGAATAAAATACGTATTTGTCAGATTTCACACTTTGATTATCAGCTTTAACCTTTTCCATTATTAGGTACACAACAACACACTTAAACGCCAATTAATAGGGATAACTTAATTATTCTGCTGTGCGTTATAATGGCTGCACGCGTTCTATATCTTCTGCTGAGGGTGATTGCTGTTCGTCCAAAAGAGCTGAACTCAGTCACGTATTCAAGCAGTGACCACCAGATATACGTTAACAGAATAAAATACGCATTTGTCTGATTTCACACTTTGATTAAAAGCTTTAACCTTTTCCACTAGGGACACAACAATACACTAAACCGCCAATTAATAGGGATAACTTAATTATTCCACTGTGCGCTATAATGGCTCCAGGCGTTCTATATATTCTTTTGAAGGTTAGTGCTGTTCGTCCAAAAGGCTGAACGCAGTCACTTATTCAACCAGTGACCCCCAGATATATATTAACAGAACAAAATATGTATTTGTCTGATTTAAAATTTTGATTAGCAGCTTTAACTTTTTCTATTAATTACACGACAACACACTTAACCGCCAATTAATAGGGATAACTTAATCATTCCGTTGTGCGTTATAATGGCTACACGCGTTCTATATCTTCTGTTGATGGTGATTGCTGTTCGTCCAAAGGGCTGAACGCAGTCACTTATTCAACCAGTGACCCCCAGATATGTGTTAACAGATTAAAATATATATTTTTCTGATTTCACACTTTCATTAACAGCTTTAAACTTTTCCAGTAGGTACATATCAATACACTAAACCACCAATTAATAGGGATAACTTAATTATTCCCCTGTGCTTTATAATTGCTGCACGCGTTCTATATCTTCTGTTGAGCGTGATTGCTCTTCGTCTAAAGGGCTGAACGCAGTCACTTATTCAACCAGTGACCCCCAGGTACATATTTAAAGATTAAAATAACTATTTGTCGGATTTCGCACTTTGATTAACAGCTTTAAACTTGTCCACTAGGTACATAACAACATACTAAAATGCCAATTAATAGAGTAATTTAATTATTCCGCTGTGCGATACAGTGGCTGCACGCGTTCTATATCTTCTGTTGAGGGTGGTTGCTGTTCGTCCAAAAGGCTGAACGCAGTCACTTATTCAACCAGTAACCCCAAGTACATATTAACAGAATGAAATATGTATTTGTCTGATTTCACACTTTGATTAACAGCTTTGACCTTCTCCACTAGGTACATAACATCACACTAAAACGCCAATTAATAGGGATAACTTAATTATTCCGCAGTGCACTCTAATGGCTGCACGCTTTCTATATCTTCTGTTGTGGGTGATTGCTGTTCGTCCAAAGCGCTGAACGCAGTCACCTTTTCAACCAGTGACCCCCAGGTACATATTAACAGATTAGAATACGTATTTGTCTGATTTCAATTTGATTAACAGCTTTAACCTTGTCCCCTAGGTACATAACAACACACTAAAACGCCAATTAATAGAGTAAATTAATTATTCTGCTGTGCGATATAATGGCTGCACGCGTTCTATATCTTCTGTTGAGGGTGATTGCCGTTTGTCCAAAAGGCTGAACGCAGTCATTTATTCAACCAATAACCCAGGAACATATTAACAGAATAAAATAGGTATTTGTCTGATTTCACACTTTGATTAAGAGCTTTAACCTTCTCCAAAAGGTACATAACATCACACTAATAATAGAGTAAATTAATTATTCCGCTGTGCGCTATAATGGCTGCACGCGTTCTGTATATTCTGTTGAGGGTGATTGCTGTTCGTCCGAGGGGCTGAACGCAGTCACTTATTCAACCAGTGACTCACAGGTACATATTAAAAGATTAAAATAGGTATTTGTCTGATTTCACACTTTGGTTAAGAGCTTTAACCTTCTCCACTAGGTACATAACAACACACTAAAACGCCAATTAATTGGGATAATTTAATTATTCCGCTGTGCGCTATAATGGCTGCACGTGTTCTATATCTTCTGCTGAGGGTGACTGCTGTTCTTCCAAAAGGCTGAACGCAGTCACTTATTCAACCAGTGACCCCCAGGTACATATTAACAGATTAAAATACGTATTTGTCTGGTTTCACACTTTGATTAACAGTTTTAACCTTCTCCACTACGTACAAAACAAGACACTAAATCGCCAATTAATAGAGAAAATTAATTATTCCGTTGTGCGCTATAATGGCTGCACGCGTTCTATATCTTCTGTTGAGGGTGATTGGTGTTCGTCGAAAGGGCTGAACGCAGTCATTTATTCAACCAGTGACTCCCCAGATATATGTTAACAGATTAAAATACGTATTAATCTGATTTCCCACTTTGATTCGGAGTCGTTCTCCGTGTATATCACTTTAGAAATAAAAATAATAAATCGTTAGGTAGCACAGAATCTGGTTTAACAAGTTTCCTTTCGGACCTGTATTAGCGAGGGTCTGTGGGTAACTGCTCTTGCAATTAACTTTGCTTAGATATAGATAAGGCACTCATTGTCTAAAATAAATGAGTGTAGGGTTTAAGTAGGTTAGTCTAGTCAAATGTGGGCCAACATCAGATGCCGTGACCACCTTTTCCTTTTCCCTACGATGTGACTATAGGTAGGTTAATTCGAACTACCACTCTTAATGTCTATATACGTTTTAGGTGACGGTGATAAAAATATATATTCAGCTGTTTGCGATAACAAAAACAATTGATTCGGAGTCGTTCTGTCACTTTAGAAATAAAAGATAATGAATCGTTAGGTAGCACAGCATCTGTTTTAACAAGTTTCGTTTCGGACCTGTATTAGCGAGGGTCTATGGGTAACTGCTATTGCAATTAGCATTGTTTAGATAGGATAAGCCACTAATTGTCTAAAATAAATGAGTGTAGGGTTTAAGTAGGTTAGTGTAGTCAAATGATGGCCAAAATCAGATGCCGTGACGACCGTTTCCTTTTCCCTATGATGTGACTATAGGTAGGTTAATTCGAACTAACACTCTTAATGTCTATATACCTTTTAGGTGAAGGTGATAAAAATATATATTCAGCTGTTACGATAACAAAATAATTGATAGGGAGTCGTTCTCCGTGTATGTCACTTTAGAAATAAAAGATAATGAATCGTTAGGTAGCACAGCATCTGGTTTAACAAGTTTCGTTTCGAACCTGTATTAGCGAGGTTCTATGGGTAACTGCTATTGCAATTAACATTGCTTAGATAGAATAAGGCACTCATTGTCTAAAATAAATGAGTGTAAAGTTTAAGTAGGTTAGTGTAGTCAAACGATGGCCAAAATCAGATGCCGTGACTACAGTTTCCTTTTTCCTATGATGTCACTATAGATAGGTTAATTCGAAATACCACTCTTAATGTCTATATACGTTTTAGGTGAAGTTGATAAAAATATATATTCAGCTGTTTGCGATAACAAAATAATTGATTCGGAGTCGTTCTGTCACTTTAGAAATAAAAGAAAATGAATCGTTGGGTAACACAGCATCTGGTTTAACAAGTTTCGTTTCGGACCTATATTAGCGAGGGTCTATTGGTAACTGCTATTGCAATTAACATTGTTTAGATAGGATAAGGCACTCATTGTCTAAAATAAATGAGTGTCGGGTTTAAGTAGGTTAGTGTAGTCAAATGATGGCCAAAATCAGATGCGGTGACGACCGTTTCCTTTTCCCTATGATGTGACTATAGCTAGGTTAATTTGAACTAACACTCTTAATGTCTATATACCTTTTAGGTGAAGGTGATAAAAATATATATTCAGCTGTTACGATAAGAAAATGATTGATTGGGAGTCGTTCTCCGTGTATGTCACTTTAGAAATAAAAGGTTTTAGAAATATTAAGTTTCGTTTCGGACCTGTATTAGCGAGGGTCTATGGGTAACTGCTATTGCAATTAACATTGCTAAGATAGAATAAGGCACTCATTGCCTAAAATAAATGAGTGCAGGGTTTAAGTTGGTTAGTGTAGTCAAATGATGGCCAAAATCAGATGCGGTGACCACCGTTTAATTTTCCCTATGATGTGACTATAGGTAGGTTAATTCGAACTAACACTCTTAATGTCTATATAACTTTTAGGTGAAGGTGATAAAAATATATATTCAGCTGTTACGATAACAAAGTAATTGATAGGGAGATGTTCTCCATGTATGTCACTTTAGAAATAAAAGATAATGAATCGTCAGTTAGCACAGCATCTGGTTTAACAAGTTTCGTTTCGGACCTGTATTAGCGAGGGTCTATGGGTAACTGCTATTGCAATTAACATTGTTTAGATAGGATAAGGCACTCATTGTCTAAAATAAATGAGTGTAGGGTTTAAGTAGGTTAGTGTAGTCAAATGATGGCCAAAATCAGATGCCGTGACGACCGTTTCCTTTTCCTTATTGTGTGACTATAGGTAGGTTAATTCGAACTAACACTCTTAATGTCTATATAGCTTTTAGGTGAAGGTGATAATAATATATATTCAGCTGTTACGATAACAAAATAATTGATTGGGAGTCGTTCTCCGTGTAGTCACTTTAGAAATAAAAGATAACGAATCGTCAGGTAGCACAGCATCTGGTTTAACAAGTTTCGTTTCGGATCTGTATTAGCGAGGGTCCATGGGTAACTGCTATTGCAATTAATATTGCTTAGATATAGATAAGGCACTCATTGTCTAAAATAAATGAGTGTAGGGTTTAAGTAGGTTAGTGTAGTCAAATGATGGCCAAAATCAGATGCCGTGACGACCGTTTCCTTTTCCTTATTGTGTGATTATAGGTAGGTTAATTTGAACTAACACTCTTAATGTCTATATACCTGTTAGGTGAAGGTGATAAAAATATATATTCAGCTGTTACGATAACAAAATAATTGATTCGGGGTCGTTCTCCGTGTTGTCACTTTAGAAATAAAAGGTAATGAATCGTTAGGTAGCTCAGCATCTGGTTTAACAAGTTTCCTTTAGGACCTGTATTAGCGAGGGTCTATGGCTAACTGCTAATGCAATAAACATTGCTTAGATATAGATAAGGCACTCATTGTCTAAAATAAATGAGTGGAGGGTTTAGGTAGGTTAGTGTAGTCAAATGATGGCCAAAATCAGATGCCGTGACGACCGTTTCCTCTTCCCTATGATGTGACTTTAGGTAGGTTAATTCGAACTAACACTCTTAATATCTATATACCTTTTAGGTGGGGCGGGGGTGGCTCAGTCGGTAGCGCGCCAGGCTCGTAATCTGTAGTTCCCAGGTTCGAGTCCCAGCTGGGTCAGCGTTGAGATTTATCTCCGCAAAATTCCCCGCCCTGCCAACGGTCAGTAGGGGACACCGATGGGCTTGGAAAGGCCGCCGTCCGTCGGATGGGACGTTAAGCCGTGGCCCCGTGTGCGGGAGAGCCATACCCTGTGCACGTTAAAGAACACGCTGGATGGCCTTGACGGGAGGCTACCATCTGTCTCCCAACAGTTGTTCCAGTGGGTCCCCTCCCCCAACCTTCTCTGAGCCTTCGGGGTCCATGTGACCTGGCCATTTAGCCCATGGTGTGCAAAAAAGTGCCGCTCAGAGGTAAAACAACCCAACCCAACCTTTTAGGTGAAGGTGATAAAAATATATATTCAGCTGTTACGATACCAAAATAATTGATTGGGAGTCGTTCTCCGTGTATGTCATTTAAGAAATAAAAGATAATGAGTCGTTAGGTAGCACATCATCTGGTTTAACAAGTTTCGTTTCGGACCTGTATTAGCGAGGGTCTATGGCTAACTGCTATTGCAATAAACATTGCTTAGATATAGATAAGGCACTCATTGTCTAAAATAAATGAGTGGAGGATTTAGGTTGGTTAGTGTAGTCAAATGATGGCCAAAATCAGATGCCGTGACGACCGTTTCCTCTTCCCTATGATGTGACTATAGGTAGGTTAATTCGAACTAACACTATTAATGTCTATATACCTTTTAGGTGAAGGTGATAAAAATATATATTCAGCTGTTACGATAACAAAATAATTGATTGGGGGTCGTTCTCCGTGTATGTCACTTTAGAAATAAAAGATAATGAATCGTTAGGTAGCACAGCGTCTGGTTTAACAAGTTTCGTTTCGGACCAGTATTAGCGAGGGCCTATGGGTAACTGCTATTGCAATTAATGTTGCTTAGATAGGGTAAGGCAGTCATTGTCTAAAATAAATGAGTGTAGTGTTTGAGTAGGTTAGTGTAGTCAAATGACGGCCAAAATCAGATGCCGTGACCACCGTTTCCTTTTCCCTATGATGTGACTATATGTAGGTTATTTCGAACTAACACTCTTAATGTCTATATACGTTTTAGATGAAGGTAATAAAAATATATATTCAGCTGTTTGAGATAACAAAATAATTGATTCGGAGAATATTATATATAATATGTGTTTGCAATGAATATAAAGGTTATCTCCGATTTAAACATCAAATTATTGATGTGTAAACACGAAAATTATATATTTCAAAAACAAAACCCATATACAATGGATTCTCTTTACGTCTTTGAAGACACCACCCGTTACAAAGCAATATCACGATGCAAAGTCGTTTATCGTAGAGTAAATATTCTTTTTACACTAAAAGTACTATAACAGCTATGCATTGTCGCTTTTCATTCTTTTATGCAAGTTTTTTAATGGTAATTTCCTTGTTTGTAGTTTTCTCTATAACTATAAACCTCGCTTTCAATTTTATTGATAACGTCTATTACGCTTCCACATCAAATCACTTAACGTGCTTCAGCATACTCCAAAGCTGAGGCATACGCGACATAATAGACTTTTCTTCGCTCCCACTGTTATCATAAAACTTTTCTCATTTTTTCTATCCAGGGATTTATGCTTAAACTGTAATACGCAAAGTATTTCAATAGCCTTTGTTTTCATAACCATAATAATAACTAACATAGTTTAGTAAATTATAAGCATATAATTAATTTCATTGTAATTCTTTCATTTCCATATTCTTTTCTGAGCATTGGAGTCTTGTGACTTGGACCTTTATTCCATCGGCAACAATGAATTCGCAATGAAGCTAGAAAATAAAGCAGAGGAAGCCTTTTCTACATCTTTGAAGAGATCCTTTAGTGTCCTGATGCCAAAGAGATAATTCAACATTTCTGAATCCATCTCTCGACCTAACCCTGCGTACATTTGTTTCAACACTCAATTTCATGTGAAACCTCTGTATTTTCCACATTTGAAGCAAGCGGATACCTCAACGAACCGACACCGACAACTTATTAAGTGTAATAGTGTTGTACAATACGATATTTTGAAATAAATGTATATTTCATTCATTAAAATGTAGCCTTTTCACTTCCTCAATGTATCTCAGGGTTGGATACATACTAGGATCTCTTCCGTTGAAGTACAGTCGCACAAAAAATATCCGAACATTATAGTTGATTACAGAATTCAGGAAAAGTATCTGGCAACTATTTTATTTAGAAATTAGTGATCTGGCAACCTTCGTGTACAATGCACGAAGGTTGTCAGATCACTAATTTCTAAAAAAATCGTTGCTACATATTTTTCCTGAATTCTGTAATCAACCATAGTGTTCGGATATTTTTTTAGCGACTGTACAACGCATTCGTGAATTGCAGAACTATTAGCTGTCTTGAACTCGGGATTTATGATAGAAGCACAATTGTTATAATGCAATATGGGATGGCAGAGAGGATATCATAGAAGGAATTTGGGGGAGGCACAGACAAGTCTCTGTGTAGCTACCAAGGTTAGGAAAAGAGCGAAATAGAATGTTTAATCAAACAAATGTACAAACGGGGTAAAAAAAAAAGTATTATTGAATCTAAATCACATACTGCTACAGATAAAGACAAATAATATTAATTCAACACGGGGTGGAAGAAGGAAAAAAAATTGCAAAATTGCGGACAAGAGATCAAGTATTTTAGGTATTGGAAGGGCCGAATTCTGTTTAAAAAAGGTAAATATATTTCGACAGTTTGTATAGTTATTGACCTCTCACTGATAATATTCGAAGCTAATGCACGTTGGAAAACTTCAAAAAGTTACATCACCATGTGGGAAAACCATGCACTGTCGGGCAACCTACTTCAGGCCGCTGCCCATGCGCCCAACCATGAACGAGGAAATAATATTACCTTAACGTCACCCGGAGCTACCCATGGCCAGCGGGGGACAGCTGAGCTAAAGGATTTACATTATCGTCTGTTCTTTCGTTCCTTTCTTTGTACTTCGCTTGGTTAACCTTTCTCCTTAATATATTTTAAACTAAAATAGTGTTTAGATTAAACTTTATGAGAAGTAAATAGTCGTGTACTTTTTAAAAAGTAGCACTTTTATATTTAAATACATCGTGATTTTTTTAATGTACATTTGCACTTGCTACGAAAAACAGCATTAAAGCCAGTTTCCGAAATTATTAGTTTTTATAGATCCGAATGAAGCATAATGCACAAAGGTCTAAATGGTAAAATGTTAGTTATTGCTCAGATAATGCATTTAGGAGTGCAGTGGCTAAGGAAGTTTATTAAACTTTCTTAGCCACTGCACTCCTAAATACTGATAATTACTTACTGATAATTGCAAA
Source organism: Ryuthela nishihirai (assembly GCA_038380435.1). Classification (NCBI taxonomy): domain Eukaryota; kingdom Metazoa; phylum Arthropoda; class Arachnida; order Araneae; family Heptathelidae; genus Ryuthela; species Ryuthela nishihirai. Next base: position 36,093,039 of record JAWZYU010000011.1, on the reverse strand, counting down.
ACTTCAAATAATAAATTTTAATACACAAGCGACCTGCGTCTTTGAATGGCATTATGAAACAGTTCCCTTGCTAATCCCCATGCCTTCCACAAAAACTAATAAGGAGCAAAGATTACTGGAAAAGTAATAAATTTGGTACTTCGAATTAAAATGCAACTGAGGTAGAATTTCCAGTATTTAAACTTTGAACTTTTTAATACTCAAGTGCATCTTTCTCAAACAATTTGTTTTTACACATAATTTGGATTGCAACGTCTTGAAGGTATTAAAAATTATGACTAAAATGGAAATTTGATTGCTTATATATAAAAGCAGTTTCGGTCATTGCTTACGAATATCAGTTACATGTATAATGCTTATCTGTTTGATATTCCAAATCGAGTTATGTCCTGCCTTGTGGTAGTAAAATATTGAACTGAAGGGTTTGGGGAAAACAACTGACATTGTGATCAATCAGGGTCGAGTGTAGGGGGCATGCCTCCCCCTTTAAAATGTAGTAAGTCTGATGGAAGCAAAATATTATTAAAATCGTGCATATTTCACATGTATTTCAAGAAAGTTTTTCAAATCCTCTAATCAAATAGGGATGGGAAAACTTTATATTGCAATGGAAATCAATTCTCTTGCTTGGACTCTGCCGCTCCTTTCTCCAGATCTCATCTTAGACATGAAAGTTTAATTTAATTAATTTTAATGTGATTTTTTAACAGACTGAAAATTTTCTCTAAAAAATAGGTCTTACTCATTCTGTTTAATCTTACTACAGCTATGGTTATTAATTTGCATGCAAATTTGCCGCCCCTGATGCCATGATGAAATTGCCGCCCTGATGCCATGATAAAATTGCCGCCCTGATGCCATGATGAAATTGCCCCATGATGAAATTGCCGCCCCTGATGCCATGATGAAATTTGCCGCCCCTGATGCCATAAAAGCCCCTGATGCAAATTTGCCGCCCCTGATGCCATGATGAAATTGCCGCCCTGATGCCATGATGAAATTGCCCCATGATGAAATTGCCGCCCCTGATGCCATGATGAAATTTGCCGCCCCTGATGCCAAAACGATGCCATAAAAAGTGCAACCCGTGGAACAATGCCGCCCCAGCTGACAAGCTGCAACTTCTTTGTTTTCTTTCATACGCACTTTCAAATAACATAGAGTTTTTCCCAAAACAATTAACTGTGCCTATAAATAATTTTATCATTTTTCAATGAATTGAGCTTTCAATGAATTGAGCTTTTCAAATGAATTGAGCTTTCAAAGATTTTTTAGGGGAAATGCTTTAGCACCCTCCCCACGAATAGGCACCCATAACAGTCTGCCGAGTGGTTACAGTGCTTGGCTACTGATCTAAGGGACCTGGGTTCGAGCCCCGGGTAAGGCATGGCTGTTTGTGTTGTTTTTTCTGCTGAGGTCCTGCCATCCTCTCAGACCATCTACTATGCAATATAAACTGACAAGCTTCTGTCAGATCTCTGTGGCAAGCAGCTGCTTGAGGGGGTATTTATATATTTATTTATTTGTTTTTTATGATAAAGGCATGTTTCCTTAGGATTTTTTCAGAGCTATCATTATCCCTATCTGCAAAAAAGGTGATCGTAGTTCTTGTGATAACTATAGGGGTATCAGCCTACTCTCTGTTCCAGGTAAAGTTCTCTGCATGATTCTATTTAATAGAACGAAGAATCTAGTTGACAGGCAATTGCATAAAGACCAATGTGGATTCAGAAGTGGTAGGGGATGTGTAGGTCAGATATTTTCACTTAGGCAGATTCTTGAGAAATGCTTAGAGTTTCAGAAACCTTTGGTTGCTAGCTTTGTTGACTTCAAAAACGCTTTCGACTCTGTTGATCGTCATAATTTGTGGTTGATTGTGAGATCATATGGTATACCTGACAAGTTAGTTAACATTATGAAAGCTCTCTATAATAACACTGAGTCGTGTGTGAGAGTTGGTAAGGCTTGCAGCAATTGGTTTATCATTACTTCTGGTGTTCGACAAGGGTGAATTTTGTCTCCTTTTCTCTTTAGCTAGCTTATTGATTATGTTATGTGAAATTCACTGCAAGGAAAAGATTTTGGCCTTAAATGGTCTAGAGATGCGAACGTTTCTGATTTAGATTATGCTGATGATTTAGCTCTTTTGGCAAATGATGTTGATGAGATGAACTCTTTCATTCGAGCTGTTGATGAAACTGGTAGTAGAGTAGGTTTGGTTATAAACAGAGGGAAAACTAAAGTGATGAAAATTGGTCAGGCAGGCTGTGATTTAGTTATTCTGAATGGTTGCAGTCTTGAGCAGGTATCACAGTTTAATTATCTTGGGAGCTATGTAACAGATATTGGTGATGTGCGGCATGAGATAAACAGACGAATAGGGAATGTTGTCGCGACTTTTAAGAATCTATGGAGAGTGTGGAGAAATAGGCGTATACATCTAAAGACTAAAATTAGACTGTATAATAGTTTGGTTCTTTCTAGGATTAATTATGGTAGTGACCGTGGACGCTTTGTAAACAAAATCACAAGAAACTAGATGCTTTCGCAGCATTTTGGGCATTAGGTGGTTCAACTTTGTAACTAATGATGAGGTTAGGCAAAGGAGTTTGCAACCTCCTTTAAGCAGCATATTGTGCAGCGAGAGACTCCGTTGGTTTGTCCATGTTGCCCGTATGAATAATTATAGATTGGTGAATAAGGTTATGAACAGTGTGACTAAAGGCCTCAGAAAGAGGGTGAGAGCTAGGATGCTGTGGGCAGACAATGTCAAACAGGACCTTATTAGAATTATTGTGTTGTGGCCAGATGCAACAGCTGTAGCTCAGGACAGATATGCTTGGAGAACTAAATTGCACGTTCTGGTTGAACCTTCGTACCCCATGGCTGATTGAGGATGATGAGGATTACAGTTTGATACATATTTGTTGAAGATGGTGCAAATGGAGAGAAAGGGTTTTACGAAAATGAAATTTCTAAATCACATAATAATGGTTCCACTGAAATATACTGCATATCTTAATCTATTATAGCATGAGTAACTAATATTCTGTTATACTTAGGGTGTCCAGGTTTCACTTAATAAAAACCAGGATATTTAAGTAAGTAATAAAAGCCAGGATATTTAAGCATAATAATATCAACCAGGATATTTAAGTAAATATCCAAACATTAGAAAGCTTAAACTAGTACAGTTTAGTTATGATTCCTATTTAATTTAAATGAATTAGTGTCATTTTCCCTTGGAAGTTGTAAACGCACAGAAAAAAATTAACAAAGGCAGTTGTACAATCAGCAATAATCGTAACGTTTGGCATGGCCCCATGAAGGATTATTTTTATTAGGTTGCTGAACCCAAATTTTTTTAGTGGGGTGTTGAATCAAACTTTTTTAGTGGGTTTCTGAACCTAAGTTCTTTTATGGGTGAGGGATGCTGAACCTAAGCTTTTTTATTGGTGAGGGATGCTGAACCTAAGTTCTTTTATGGGTGAGGGATGCTGAACCTAAGTTCTTTTATGGGTGGGGGATGCTGAACCTAAGTTCTATTATGGGTGGGGGATGCTGAACCTAAGTTCTTTTATGGGTGAGGGATGCTGAACCTAAATTCTTTTATGGGTGGGGGATGCTGAACCTAAGTTCTTTTATGGGTGAGGGATGCTGAACCTAAGTTCTTTTATGGTGAGGGATGCTGAACCTAAGTTCTTTTATGGGTGAGGGATGATGAACCTAAGTTCTTTTATGGGTGAGGGATGCTGAACCTAAGTTCTTTTATGGGTGAGGGATGCTGAACCTAAGTTCTTTTATGGGTGAGGGATGCTGAACCTAAGTTCTTTTATGGGTGAGGGATGCTGAACCTAAGTTCTTTTATGGGTGAGGGATGCTGAACCTAAGGGGTTTATGCTTTCTGGGGGGTTTATGCTTCTGCTTTCTGATTAGTTTTTGCTTCATGTTTATCTTTTCTTACCATTCAGAAGAACTGGCATTCTACTGACTGGCAAGATGTTGGTTATATCCACCGTACAGATATTTTTAAAATATCGATAGCTAAAGACCATGGGCTTGTTAATTAACAAATCAAAAATGAAAGTAAGGGAAATTTTATTTCGAGAACCTTCAGTGAATGTGAATCTTTAAAATCAACGTATAATAGTAATGGTCACCTTTCTAAACAAGGAAGCTTATGGTTTCCATGGTTACGTGTTTTGTTTCGGTATTAGATATTATTTGTCTGTCTGAAAACAATGTGACTCTAAAATTTATGACTTTTCTTATTTCATTAGACTAAAATCACGTAAGAAAATAAATTAAAATTCATTTGTTTCCAGCTGTGAATCCAAGGGGTCCAAGGGGTGTCATCCACCAACCATTTGAGAATGCTTTTAATGGTAATTGAGCGAAGAAATATTATTATTATTATTATTATGAATTTCTCGTGCATTTTTTCAGTAATATTTTAAATAAGAAAGAGCCGTCACATCCACCTTTCTGGATGTGGCCAAAGCTTTTGATAAGATCTGGATCGACGGCCTTATCTTTAAGATGATTCAAGCTAACTTCCCGTCGGGTATGACACACATTTTATATTCATACCCGATGATATTTTTACAGTCATGAATGAAAGGACATTTTGTGTTAGTATTGGTAACTGCATTTCCACTGAAAGAAATATAGATGCAGGTCTCCAACAAGGCTCCTTGTTAGACCCTACTCTATTCAATTTTTATATGCATGATCTCCCAGATCTCCATCCTGTCATGACGGCACTTTACACTGATGACATTGTCTACTCTCTTCATCCCTGAATCCCAGCCTGGCCATCAAAAGGCTGCAGCTTGGGATGGATAAAGTAGAGCGCTGGTACTCCAAATGAAAAATCAAGTTTAACCAAGATAAAAGCCAGTCAGTTCTCTTCTCTAGAAAGAAGATTGTTAATCCTGATTCTCCTAAACTTTTTGAAGTTGAAACATCCTGGACACCCACGGTGAAATACCTTGGTGTCATTCTACATAAAGAACTTTGTTGGAATGCACATATTGATCATGTGCTCTCAAAGGCTCAAATCATCAGATGTAAACTTGCACCCCTGGTAGGGTGGAGCTCGAAACTGCCTCCAGAAAAGAAATTATTTCTTTATAAGATTCTTCTGCGGCCAGTCCTGACATATGCCTCACCAGTGTGGGGTAATACTACCAACACCAATGTCAGGAGTCTTCAGAGCTTCCAAAATAAAATCCTCAGATCTGTGGTCAGTGCTCTCTGGTTTGTGAAAAACAAGACCATTCCTGTCAGGCTAGAGGCCTTTTTAGATATTTTGTTTTGTTCATGATTTGTATATATTTTGGATTTCACCAAAATAGGCATATGCTACGTGGGACGCCCTCTGTCCCGGCATCTGGAAAGTTAATTGAAGTAGTAGTGCCCGGAGGGACGGAGGTCACCCAAAACACTCGCGTCCACTGACAAGCGACCCGGTGGTTAATGACCTTGCCAGATGGCCGAGCAGAGAGAGAAAGGAAGAAAGGGTTTGGCAACAGCGAGGGACAGAGCCGGTCGAGTTTCGAAAGTGGGCAGACATAAAATTGAAAAGCTAGTGAGTGCCGACTGGTATTAGCGGTACGTAGGCTCTCGGGAAATCAGCTGAACGGGGATAGTAAGCTGGTTTTGTAATTCATAGTAAATGAGTGACGAGTGTGTTTTTCCTCATCAGTCAATGTAGTTTATATCAATAAAGGATAGCTATTGTTTTACCAAGGACTAAGTTGAACCAATTTATTGGGAAGGAGCCTCAGTATCGAGTCCCTTCAATTGTGATAAAATCTTTGATTTTTGATCTGAAAAACTCTTTCACCCGTCGCGTATTGCGATCGAACCGAGGGGACATTCTTAAGTGGTACCAATAGACAAACAAACGAAGAAGCAACATCACAATTCCCACTGATTTGAGCACTGACCACATATACATTCATATTCGGAAGCTCGCGCAGACCTTTTTCGAGGCAGTGGGAAATAATTCTTATGATTCAATAAGATTCTTGATCAATTACGATCCCTTGGTTTTAAACCAATTCAAGCGTCCTAAGATTATGGTGTTTGACACTCGCATGTTTAACTTTTAGTTGTGCTTTTTATAGCAAATTTGTTTTGCTCTTGTGGTCCCTTTGGGGTTTATGTGTTTTAATTTTGTTATTGCTAATAAGGAGATTATTCGAGATATAAGCCCTAGGCTTGGAGCTCAAAAATTAATTCAAGATATCAGATATCAGATTTCTGTATATATATATATGTGCCAGTGGCATGTATTCTGTATATATGTGTTAGTGGCATGTATTCCTGTATATGTGTGTCTTTTCCCCTTAATCCGCTCGGGATCAACAATTTTGAAGTAGTTTTGACTCGGAATCCGTAATTCATGGCCTGAAAATTTCGAGATGAACTCATCTGTGCATAGCGATTTCGGCTACTGGTATAGTTAAACTAACTTCGTTTTTTAAGCATATAAAGAGAGTACATTCCGAGTTCAGTGTCACTTACTTGAGACTAATATGTATCTATCTTCAGAAGCAGGAAAGTATTTTCATCCTTCAGCGTAATTTATTACGAAATTGCTTTCAGAAACAGAATTCCTTTATTTCGACTTCGGAATTGTTCTTCGTTTTCCAATTACTTGCCCTCGACCTTCTAAAACGTCTTTCATTAGAACTTCCACTTGACGGTATTCGCAAAATTCTGCCCAACCATCAAGAGCACATGTGCAAAGGTTTTTAATCATTCAAGCAATTCAAAATTCCATCTTCTCTTCCTCAATGAATTAATCGCTGATACTGTGAGGTATTCATTTTTTCCATCTTTCATCTCGTTTTTTTTAACTTCAAAAAAAAGAAAAGGAAAAAAAAATCCCTTCCCATTCATGAAATTGCAGCCTTTTTTCGTTTCCTACGAGTATTATGATTTAGTTAGATTCGAAAGAGACAAAAGTTCGAGACAAAAAAAAATTCAATGATTGTCTTACAGAAGATTTTTTTTTCTCTTTTAATCTCCAGTTAGGTGGCCGAAATGGTTGTCATCGGGAGCAAAAGAACAACTGCATATTACGAGTAATTTTTGGAATTCATTTCTCATTAAAAAGAAACTTTCGGCGTTTCTCCACCATTTTAGAGGAAGCCTATTACTGTCTTTGCCACGCAGCTCTAAAAGACGCTTCGTTGACGTTGCTCATCAATCATTCCTATGGTCGTTTACTGATGCAGAAACGCTGCGAATTTGGTTTGATAGAAATTTATAAATGACCGAACCTGAGCATTTTTTTCATCTATTGGAAAACATGAACGTAAATCCAAGAGTAGAATTTCAGGTGGGAGGCACTTGAAACCCATAAATAATAATATCTCCTATTCATTTTTGTTAAACTTACAATTTGGGCGTTATTACACGATGGGTGCTATATATGGGATGAAGGAATTGGGATGATCTGTTTTTTGACCTGCATAAAGCGGTAATCTAGTTTATAGAGATTCAGATGAATGGAGCTCTGTTGTACGTAAAAATTAAGGCGGATTTCGCATAAAATACACTTGGCACTTACTTTAGGATGACAGCCTAAAAGGGGCGCCAGAAATCTGCCATTTATTAAAATAAAAAACGAAATATTTTTTCAACTTTTATAACAGCATCCACACTTGCAAGCATCCACGTTTCAAGAAGAGTTAAATGCGCTCTCCTTGACAATCGAAGTGAACTTTTAGAAGATATGGAAGATATTGATAGAATATAATTGATTCATTTTCAGAACGAAACTCGCTCGTCGCGCATATGCGAATCTCGTTTTCAAATAGAATGAAGTAATTCGTTCACCTACTTTATCTTTCCTTCAGTTTTAATTCGAACAAGTTGATTATTGGGAAAATCCAAATGGTAGTATCTTATTAGTACATTTATAACCTAAAGAAGTATTTGTCTTTTATTCCTTGAAATTAAAAAGCTCAGAGGTGAGTGACCAGCGAACATGTCGTTGTGTATGTGTTTGTAAGTTATATGAGAAATTAGGACAAGCTTGCTAGAGCTTCTAAGTTATCTCTTTTCTTTGTAGGGCCCGTTCTTTCAGCAGTACTATTGCAAGTTCAAGAAAATCGTTGCCTTGCTTCTGATGCAGAGCCCTCATGCAGGGAAATATAAGGAACTGATCAACGCTAGAATCAGTAGCAAGTCCTTTAAGACAGGCAATAGGGTTTCTCTTCTTTGTAGAAATGAAAAGTGCTCATTTCAATGTTTGAATATATTTATAGTTCCTGTAATTGTTTACATTTATGGTGATTAGACAAAAAAAAAACTGGAGAATCACTATGCATGTCAGTGGAAAGCCATATTAGAGACTCAATATATCTTGAAAAATAAGCATTTATGGTAAGGACACTGAAGCTGAATTAAAGATATCAAATATCTAAAGCTTGAATTTCAGCAATATTCGCTCAATATTTAAAGATTTATGGCAGCTGGAACATTTAATAACAGCGTCACTCTTCTTTTGAATTTTCTACAAAACCGATGAACATTTAAAAAAAATATTAGTCGAATTTCTCTGAAATTATTTTAGCAAACTGTTTGATATAACAAATATAACTTGTTGTCTTATCTTGTTGTGTTCTGAGTAACCTTTTATTAAATCCTTGCCACTCGCAACTTTTGCTGTTGAATATTCCAACACTCATACAGTAATACTCCGCTTTGCGACGATTTTCAATGACTACCGAATACCAATTTTTACGACGCCGCATTCGCTGATACGACGGTTTTAGCGACATGATGCTGCTGTGAACCAACCAAAGCTGGGTAAAGGGTAAAGCGGGACGACTGCGTAATAAAAATGGCGCCCCGTTAGTGACCGACAGCAGCGCCACGAGCTATATTTCATCGAGTAATACTTTGCCATGCTGTCAACACGTGTCAGGTGCAGGGAGACCCTCATGGAGGCTAATTTCACCATGATCTTACAACACCTTGAACCAACACATGCCCAAAAAGCAGGTGGTCTGTTTTGGATAGTATTGCGCGCGATGACTTTGCACGTGACACTTCTCATTGGACAATGTTTTCCGTTTACTCAGTATTGGAATCAATCGATGCGCAGTTTTCGTGGACTCAGTTTTTTCACACCGTCTTTGTTCGCTGCATCTCACTGTAATTTGGTGTTTCGCTGTGAATTATAAACTGTTTTTAACTATTATTTTATATATTTTTAATAATGACAGTCAAAGTAAAGGTACTGTGGCTTCCAGTTAAAAAAAAATCGTAAACCTATTGCATTTGATACTAAGATTAAAATTATAAAATTTAGTGACGAGTGAAGTATTTTTTATTGTAAATGCTTTATTTACGTCAGTTACCCACATTCATTATATTACGTCAGTTCTCATGAAAAGCTTATTCTTCGAGAATTTCAAATTTTGCTTTCCATTTTTTTTGCCTCGTCACTGTATGTGTTTCAAAATATTTCCTAAGAAGTAAGCTATACTACTGAACGTAATCATAAATGTGACTCTCGCTACCAAACCTTCGATGCTGCGTACAAAGTATCTCCTCCCTGAGGAATCTCACCACACAGTCTGTGATGGATTGCATTAGTGCTTTTGTAAGGATCACACAAAATGACTGATATACGAACTAATGGATCTTACAGCAAGGTAGAAGATAAATTGCCATTTGTTGGACATTGCCTCATTCAAAGTAATGTTCGCTTATTGATATACTTATAAACACGCTATGAAAATTTATGAGGAAGACAATTAGCCTTTTTTATTGCAAGCTCAAAGCAAATCATAATGTATCTGTTGTGATGCGGCTTAAACCAAGTAATTACAGGACTTGTTCTTTTTTACCAGAGAATCCCCATCATCATTATTCGCTATATCACCTCATTTAGTAGTGAGAAATGTTTTTATCGGCTTTCGCAAGAGAGATAAAATGTCCAACAGATGGAATATATTGATGTCACGAAGAAGATAATGGAAGCAATGATGCTAAGTGCGTTAACGAACTAATAATAGCTGTAACCTAAAAGGAATGATTTATAGGTTGGTGGTTAATGGTAATTTTCGACCATAAAAAGGAGCAAAATCTTCGTTTTTTAGATTGTTTTCGGATCTGGAATCGTGTATCAACTGTGCGAAAGTGAAAAACAAGGTGTCAAGACACATGTATCTACAAGGGTTGATCTGATTTAATTCCGAGCAGTGCTAGTGTTTCTCACAATGGGCTAAATTTTCAGGTCACGTGGATACTAAGAGCTCCGAAACTGTTAGAATACCGATGGATACTCAGTGCACGTTAAGAACAAGCTGAATGACTTTGATGGCAGGCTTCCATCAAAGCCGTCTAGTTTTTTTGTTTAATGTGCCCAGGGTGTTGTACTCCTGAATGACGAGCCATGGCTTGGCATCCTGTAAGGGCCGAAGCAACCAAGAGGCAACCGGGTCGGTCGAGCCCCATGGACTATGGCAGTACCGCATCTAGATGGATGAAACACAAATACCGAAAGTAAATTACAAAGCATATACTGCAATAATTTACAATAAAAAATGCAAACTATAATAACAAGCCAGTTTCTCAAAGGCTACCTCAAAACTGAATACCGTCTTTTAAACTCGCCTACATTGTCTTTTGATGTACACTACCAAACTTGGATATATGCCATTAAAGGCGCATAAAATGGCAGCCTGAGCTTTCAATAGTACTGCTGCAAGTACAAGTAAATTATTGCCTTGCTTCTGCCGCAGGGCCTTCATGCAGGGAAATGTATATGCATTGAAGGAACTGATCAATGCTAGAATCAGTAACAAGTCATTTACATAACAAGTTATTTAAGACAGGCAATAAAGTCGAAGTGCCTAAAACGGTTGATCACGAAGGTTGTTTTGTTGCATGACATTGCCCATCCTCATAAGGTTCAATCAACAGCAACAACGATGAACAGGTGTCGTTAGGAGTGTCTGGATTCCCTTTCCTATAGTCTTGACTATAGTTTTACAGGGTACGGATTTAGATTTTTTCTTCATGCATATATATAAAATGCATGTTATGAAGGAAAAAGGGCATAGCGTCGAGAGTATTACTCTCGACGCTATGCCCTTTTTCCTTCATAATGAGTGTGATAATAATAATTCTGTGAATCGTCTTCATAATGAGTGTGATAAAATAATTCTGTGAATCGTCTTTCAATCAGCCTCAATCTTTCAAAAGTAAAATAGACTAAAACGTTTTAGTTGATATTATTTATATTTAAGGTTAATAGGTAATAGCAAATTCCTTTATTAAAAAAATCGTCATCTCTAACAAGTTATATTTTTATTCTTTCGGTAAAATTGTATTACTGCCATTAAAATGCAATCTCTCTTGCGACACCTTAACAACAAAAAGAAACCAGTTTTGGATCTGAGCGAGATCTGATTTTTCTAGACTGAATTCTTTCGAGCTAAGGAAAGTCGAGTTTTATTTCGTTCTTAACAGCACGTTTAACTTTGCAGACTATTGTTTAGCTCTGATTGACATAGTGGTTAGCGTGGCCTCAGTCTCCGAAGGGCATGTCCTTTTATGAGAAGGTGTGTAAAAAAAAAAGGAATAGTTTCTGAGATCATTCTCTGCTCTTTATGCTACCCCCCCAAAAAAAACTGTCGTTAATTTCTTTAGCGTCATTATCAATGACCGGTGGCGAAATTTCCTAATAGAACACTTTGTTTGATTTGACATGCAAGTTGTTGATATTGAGTTTTAAATAAAACAGCAACTTTTATAACATTAATAGATGACTAATATTCATGATTTGCATTTACTGTAAATTGTTTTACAGAAAGCAGTAAATTATTTGGTACTCACAGTACAAGAAATTTAAAAACAAAAAATACAAAATATGCGAAATCTAATTATAATTTAAAACATGTTCATATGAGTTTATAGAAAAAGGAGAACATTTTAATATTTTTTTCAAAATGCAGGGAGGGCATAAATTTTGAAATAAAAAGAAAGATATATCCTCCTTTTGGAGGACTCATGGTAACCCTAGATATATGGGTAATTTTCCTTTTCAAAGCAATGCTGTTAATATTAAATTCATATTAAGAGTAGTTATGTTTGTGATATTAGCTAGAGGAGACGGGTCCAGCCTTCGATCCCAGATTGCTTAGGGTCACGAACGTACTCTCGTGCAAGTTGTCACTAAAATTTTATCTGATCTGAATAAAGGAGAGGAATACTGACCCTCATCACATAGTGTTAATTGCCAGTCCCCATTACATTTTCAAAAGTTTATTTTAGTTGTAAGGCTGCTCTGTACAACTTTAAACAACTGGCAAAGTTTGCAGAAACTGATCTGCGATCTCAGGTGCTCGTGCGAATCGGGAAGAACATGGCACCAACAAGCCTTTCCTTATCACGCCAAGTCAGTCAGACAACCTTTCTCTCAGAAACAAGCGCCCAGAATAAAATTTCCGAACTCCCCCGTCAATCCTTCTCGAACTGAGCTCTCGAGGCGTCCTCAAATCAGTATATCTTGCTGCAAGAGACAGCTGAGTACTAAGGTAATGGTCCTTTTCACTTGATGGGCGGCTGCTAATTGGAATTGGCCTCGGGACAGCTCGTTATCTGGTAAGACACAGGAGGGCTATTTTCCCACGCTATTCGTTTCCTCTGTCACTGACCACTATACAGAGCAAGCAGACTTATATCGCACGCTTTGCTCTTCTGAGTTTGACAAGCCCACTCATGAGTCTGTTCTGCGGATACGTTTTGGCAAAGCATCGACTCCTTGCTTTAGAATGTAGCGTTCTGTAGAGTTACAAAGTGATTTTCGATCGAGATTTGTTGTAACATTTAACTGCCGTATGATTTGTTGATATAAACTCCTTTCTCTCAGAAGAAATATGAGCATTCATTTCGTTCTTTGGTGGTAATATGGTATATGCTCTTACTGTCAATAGCATTAAAGATTAATCCATTAACAGAGCGTATTCTCCAGGTAATGTGAAATAACCAAATTTGGCTACTGACGTTACTTTGTGTGATTGAAATTATGATCACTAAACTTTCATGCATCAGTAAACATTATTTCTAATTTGCAAAACAAAAAAAATTCCAATTCGTATTTTGTTTTCTGATTTTTGTTTAAACCTTTGATGATGTAACTCATAACCAAATAAATTTTAATTTAATAGGAAAAAAATAATATATCGTATACAATATTAGCATTAAAATTCCAGAGATGTGGTTTAGCATTCTTTTTATGCTAATGTGTTTCATATAAATTTTGTTCTTACAGTCCCCCTAAATATATTGTTCTTATTTGTGAATCATTTGATAATCAGTATGTCGAGTGGTTAGCACGCTTGGCTACTGATCTAACCGACCTGGGTTCGAACCCCGGTTAAGGCATGGTTGTGGCTACTGATCTAACGGACCTGGGTTCGAGCCCCGGGTAAGGCATGGTTGTGTGTGTCCTTTTTCTGCTGAGGTCCTGCCATCCTCTCAGACCTTCTACTATGGTATATAAACTGACAGGCTCCTGTCAGACCTCTGTGGCAAGCAGCTGCTTGAGGGGGTATTTTTTTTTTATCATTTAATTTCTCATCGATTTCAGCAATTCTGAAAAAAAAAAAGTGAAACCCCTCTTTTAATTCTCTTTTCTGAAAACAGATGGCAGCACTATGCCTAGTTTCTTTGACCAGGAGAAGACAATATTTTCTGATATCTGAGCATAGCGACGATGTGTTATTGAAAAATTTTATTTCAGTAACTGACAAGTTACATAAAAAATGCATACACAAGTACGTATAAAATCATCACTTTCTTTATAATCATACTTCAATGCCCAGTGGTATTTTCCTAAAGATTTTAGTCACATTTGAAGTTTGCATTATCGTTTATAAGTCTATTCACTAATTTATAGTTTTTAATGTGGGCAAAATTTTCAAAAACAACGCAATCTTTTTCTGTCAGAAATTTTAATTAATGGTTACTAAAATTTTACTAATGAAAATATACTATTATTATATGTATTGTTACGAGGTCAAAACATGCAACAATAAAACCGTAACAGTGCCATCTGACACTCGTTTTATGAGTCAGCGTGAGCATTTCCTCGCTAATCCGTTGGAACAGAGAGAGACAATTCTTACAAACTCTACTCAAAGCATAAAGGGAATCTTATTACAATATTCAATAAGTGACACAATTATCTTTGTGAATATACCTGTAAGTTGCCAAACTTTACCTTTGTAATTCTATATTTCACCTTAAATACCTCGTCGGCAGCAAATCTTCTTTACTTTTCCACTGGTAGATTTTTTCGACACATTACTGCCACTAAATTAGGTTTCATAATGCTAACTTCGTACTTAGAATGCTTAATACAAAATACCACGAAAAAGACAGGTGAAATCTTTAAACTACGGTAAACTTCCAATGTTTTCTCAAGTCGTCATAGTTTAAAGTCTCTCTCTTAAAATCCTATATAATGGTTCTCGAAACTACACTATTATTTTTATGGCACCCTGTACATGTATTGCAACATAAAAGATAACCCATATGATGAATTTCTGGAGCATATAAAATAATTATTCGTAGAGTAAAAGAAATAACGAAAAACAAAAGTTTGATTTTAAAATTAGTACCGAAATAGATCATATCTGGATTTGTACTTCCTTGTTCCAATATTTTCTTCGGAATTAGCTCTTCAAGGAAATAAACCTCATACACTGCACGTAAATGACTCTCACATCTATTAATGCACCTCATCCCTACGAATCATGCAAACAGTAAGGGCGTGGCAAGGAAATGCGACTGTACCAGACACTGATGTTTGAGTCACTAAAGGACAAACAAAAGCTTTTTGGGATTAGATGTGAGTCACTTAGAATTATATCATTAATTACAACTATCCATTCTCAGTAGGATATGAATGCATTAATGAAAGTTTTTTCAGAGCTAAATATCAGACAAGCATTAAAGGCTTGAATGTTATCTGTTGTTATTCTTCCACTGAGGATGCCGATGAAGATGAGAAGGATAGGTTTTACGGACAACTTCGGACTATTTTGAATTCTATCAAGAAAGGAGATATTACCCTTGTTCTTGGTGACTTCAATGCCAAAGTTGGTACTGACTCTGACCTTTGGGCAGGAGTAATAGGCCCTTTTGGTATTGGTAGCTGCAATGGCAATGGGCAACGTCTCCTACAGGTAAGTAAACTCAATGGATTCAGAATAACTAACACTTATTACAAACACCGCGACATACATAAGTACACATGGGTTTCACCTGATGGGCTGCATAAGAATGTGATTGATTATATATTAACAGCAAATGGTCTAGTTCTGCTGGGAATACCAGGTCATATAAGGTAGTTGAAATTGGATCGGACCATTACCTGGTTAAAAATGTCTTGCAACTTAAACTTAAGAAGTGTTGTGCTAAGGTTAAAAAAATTACCTTTAATTCTGAAGTTCTGAAAGATTAAGTTATAACTAAAGCTTACCATGATAGGTTGCTTAGTGACAGTCATGGTTTGCTTACTACTGAAGTTGAGGAAGAATGGGACTGTTTTAAACAGGCTTTTCTTGAACCTAACAGTGCTCTCTTAGGAAAAAAAGGAGCAGAGGAGACAGAATTATTTGAGTCAGACGGCACTTGAGCTTATTTCAGAAAGAAAGAACTGCAGGAATGTTTTTAATCAGTACCCTACTAGTTCTAATAGGAAGAATTACAAAGAGCTTAATAAGTATGTAAATGATCAGTTAGCAGCTGATAAGAATCTTTGGCCTGATGGCTTGGCTGATAAAGCTGAGGAAGCAGCTAGACGTGTAACAATAGAGAGTTGTACCACACAGTTAATGTTCTGTGTGGGAAGAAAGAAACAGGTATACAGGGATTGAAGGATAAACAAGGCAAGGTTATAGGATTTACGGATTCTGTTATTGCTAGGTGGGTGAGCATTTCAATGATTTTCTAACCATTGTGGTTAGTTCTACTCCTATTGTTTGTAATGATGATAAGTGCATTACTGGCTTTAATGTTGTCCTTATAATACAGCCTGAAGTTATTTTGGCTACTTCTAAACTTAAACTACATAAACCCCCAGGGGAAGATGAAATTACTACGGAAATGCTTAGAGCTGGGAATGTTTCGGTTACCACATGGATGATTGAAATTTTAAATATCTTTTATGATAACGGCATGGTTCCTAAGGATTTTACCAGAGCTATTATTGTCCCTATTTTTAAAAAAGGTTCAAAGTTCCTGTGATAACTATAGGGGTATCAGCCTACTCTCTGTTCCAGGTAAAGTTCTTTGCATGATTATGCTTTACAGAATTAAGAATCTGGTATGATTTAGTTTTCTCTCTGTCGGAGGTCCAACCAGACAGTGGAATTTAACTCAACAAGCATATCTATACTGAGCTACATCTGCTGCATCTGGCCACTGCACACTAATTCTAACAAAATTTGAGAGGCAATTGTGACTTGAGAGGCAATTGCATGATGAGCAATGTGGATTCAGAAGTGGTAGGGAATGTCTAAATCAGACGTTTTCACTCAGGAAGATTCTTCAGAAATGTTTAGTTTCAGAAACATTTGGTAATGAGCTTTATTGATTACAAAAAGGTTTTTGACTCTGCTGAAAATTTGTGGTTGATTGTGAGATCGTATGCATACCAGACAAGTTAGTTAACATAATGAAAGCTCTCTATAATAACACTGAGTCGTGTGTGAGAGTTGGTAAGGCTTGCAGCAATTGATTTTGCATGTTTGTAGTGTTCAACGAGGGTGCATTTTGTGTCCTTTTCTCCTAGTTTGGTTTATGATTCTGTTATGCGAAATTCACTGCAAGGAAAAGATTTGACCTTAGATATTCTGGAGATACGATAATTTCTGATTTAGATTATGCCGATGTTTTAGCCCTGTTGGCAAATGACGTTGATGAGATGAACTCTTTCATTCGAGCTATTGATGAGACTGGTAGTAGAGTAGGTTTGGTTTTAAATAGAGAGAAAACTAAAATGATGAAAATTGGTCAGGCAGACTATGTTTCAGAGTTAATCTGAATAAATGCTGGTGATGTGCAGCATGAGATTAACAGACAAATGGGGATTGCTGCAGGGACTTTTAAGAATCTATGAAGAGTGTGGAGAAATAGGCGTATACATCTAAAGACTAAAATTAGACTGTATAACAGTTTGGTTCTTTCTAAGGTTAGTTATGATAGTGAAACATGGACCCTTTGTACGCAAGATAACAAAAAACTTGACGCTTATGATTCCAGATGCTTAATGCAGTAACTTGGTCATTAGGCGGTTCAACTTCGTAAATAATAATGAGGTTAGGCAAAGGAGTCGGCAGTCTCCTTTAAGCAGCATATTGTGCAGAGAGAGACTCCGTTGGTTTGGCCATGTTGCCCGTATGAATAATTATAGATTAGGAAATAGGGTTATGAACAGTGTGCCTAAAGGCCTCAGAAGGAGGGGGAGACCTAGGATGCGGTGGGCAGACAATGTCAAACAGGACCTTGTTAGAATTGGTGTGCAGTGGACAGATGCAGCAGATGCAACTCAGTATAGATATGCTTGGAGAACTAAATTGCACTCTCTGGTTGGACCTCCGTAGCTCATGGCTGCTTGAGGATGACGAGGAATTTAGACTTAACAGACAAAGTAGGAGGGATAGAAGAAACAAGAAATGGGATGGTTTTGGATCCATGAATAAATAATTCATTGGCACCCTTTCCCATTTCGAGCACTGATACATCATAATGAAACATATTCAGATGTGTTCACGAGCTTTTTCGGAATTCTAATCCTCGAAATGATTAAAAAGCAGGGGGAAAGTGCCTGAATTGAATGAAAATGAATCGAACGCCGTTCCGTTATTTTTCTGCTGACATTATTCTCCATAAATATTACTCTATACGTTTTTTCCCTCTTAATTCTCATTATCCTCAAGCAATCATGGGCTACGTAGGTCCAACCAGAGAGTGCAATTTAGTTCTCCAAGCATATCTATACTGAGTTACATCTGCTGCATCTAACCACAGCACACCAATTCTAATAAGGTCCTGTTTGACATTGTCTGCCCACCGCATCCTAGGTCTCCCCCTCTTTCTGAGGCTTTTAGGCACACTGTTCATAACCCTATTTGCTAATCTATAATTATTCAAATGGGCAACATGGCCAAACCAACGGAGTCTCTCTCTGCACAATATGCTGCTTAAAGGAGGTTGCCGACTCCTTTGCCTAACCTCATTATTAGTTACAAAGTTGAACCACCTAATGCCCAAGATACCGCATTAAGCATCTGGAATTAAAGGCATCAAGTTTTCTGTTATCTTGCGCACAAAGCGTCCAAGTTCCACTACCATAACTAACTCTAGAAAGAACCAAATTATTACAGTCTAATTTTAGTCTTTAGGTGTATACGCATATTTCTCCACACTCTCCATAGATTCTTAAAAATCACAGCAGCAATCCCCATTCGTCTGTTACTCTCATGCCACACATCACCAGTATATATTACATAGCTCCCAAAATAATTAAACTGAGACACTTCCTCAAGACTGCAGTCATTCAGATTAACTGGACCACAGCCTGCCTGATCACCTTCTAGTGGCTATTTCAAATACATTTTTTTTCTAAATATGCGCATTATATATGTTATTATTCTTTCTGTTTTCTTTCCGGATGTTAAATATCTCGAAGGGTGAGTGGTGGAGATGGTGGGAGCAAGAGAGTATTGTCACTCCCCCTTAATTCGTCCCTGTGAACCAGGATATATTAAATTTAGCATTGTCTTAACCTTAGATATTAGAAATAACGAAAAATTGTCTTTAGCCCGGTGGGACCCGAACCCACGACATCCTGATCACATGTCAAGGGCTCTGACCTCTGAGCAACCGGCAGTTGATCAACATCTTTTCTATTGGTGTCTTTAAGTATTATACCATAGAATCAGTTATTAGAATATATCTGACGTTTGTCATAAAGCATTTTGTACTAACCTTTCAACGCATTAATTTCATTTTTTTTAAAAACTGAAAGCATAGAGAAAGTCAGTAATGGTGTTAATAAAAATAATAGCCAAGAGACTAAACATGCTGCGTAGTCAGCAAGCAACCGTTGACTTTAGTTGACAATTATAAACTCCTTTACAAACCTAATGCAGGAAACAGAATGACATAAAGAACAATGACACTTCCAACTCGAGTCCTGTGCTTAATGGGTGAAACCAGGTTCTATCTAATGAAAGCATCTACATTCGGATGCATTATTATGTCAGCAAATGCGACAATAAAATTATCTTTTCATGCTTTATATTACTTGACAAGCAAAATTATCTTGAGACAATTCATTTATGTGTTGACTGACAAACGAAATATCTTCCATTTCCTTTCTCCTCCTGCATGAAGCGGAAGTTAATGACTCAAATAAGATTATCTTAAGACTCTCAGTCTATTTCTTTATTGTTTGTGAGCTTTGTCTTTTTCCCATTCACGGAGACACTTCTGACTTTTTAATGAGATTATATTGAAGGAGCAGTTCCTTTTATACCGATCGTTGTTTAGCATCTGAGATTTTCACTCCTTACAGACGAAATTCCGCTGACCCAGTAAGGAAAAATGCGTTTGCAGTCTAAGATTTGGCTAGTTTGGAAGTGATTCACACTACAGTCATGGCAAATGAGTGAATTTAACAAGTTTGAATTCTTGTGAATTTAGTGGCTTTCCAGTGAAAAAGGTTGAACCTCCCTAGTTTAGGAAGGTATGATGTCATACAAGATTGTTTGGTGTATGAAATGG
The DNA here is from genome assembly GCA_038380435.1 of Ryuthela nishihirai. NCBI lineage: Eukaryota > Metazoa > Arthropoda > Arachnida > Araneae > Heptathelidae > Ryuthela > Ryuthela nishihirai. The sequence continues at coordinate 36,073,212 of JAWZYU010000011.1, read as the reverse complement.
CGAGGTGGGAGGGGGATGAAATGGAGGATAAAGACACCGATGTTTTCTACTATACTCCACTTCAAATAAAGAGTGGAGCTGCAAATTCTGAAGATCAAAGAAGACAACAACCAATGAAAAGCTGCTTTCTAGAATTCATCTGTACCCACATGAGTTCTAGCAAGAACAACTCGGAGGTAATTCCGCCATATCAAATAGTTCCACACCTTATGCAAGAAATAAGTATTTTTTTTCTAATGTATGTTATTAATATGCATACTTTATGGAAGTGAGAAATTAAAAATGTTGTTTTTAATTTCGGAATATTGCAAAGTAGACAATGAAACATAATTTCTTTTACACCAGTATATTAGCGACTAGAAGAATTGACCGGTGTTGTTCAGGTCGTTGCTGACGTCAAAGCGCGATCTCCATAGCCCGTGGCTTCGTCTCTACTCAAATTATCGAAAATGTTATATAGTTTTGAAAGATATTGGGCCCCTGTAATTCCCGATATAATTGATCGAATGGTTTCAAATTTCATACGCGAATTCCCCCCTTTGTGACTCCATTTTGGGAGAAAAATGAGAGCTATGGTGGAGCTTCTGTACCTCAATAAGCCAGAGAGCTATAGTGGAGCTTGTGTACCTCAATGAGGCAGAGAGCTATAGTGGAGCTTGCGTTCCTCAATAAGCTGGAGAACTACAGTATGAGAGCTACGGTGGAGCTTGTGTACCTCAATAAGCCAGAGAGCTACGGTGGAGTTCGCGTACGTCAATGAGCCGGAAAGCTATGGTGGAACTTGTGTACCTTAATATGCCGGAGGGCTATGGTGGAGCTTGTGAACCTCAATGAGCCGGAGAGCTATGGTGGAGCTTGTGTACCTCAATATACCGGAGGACTATGGTGGAGCTTGTGAACCTCAATGAGCCGGAGGGCTATGGCGAAGCTTGTGAACCTCAATGAGGTGGAGAGCTATGGTGGAACTTGTGTACCTCAATAAGCCAGAGAGCTATGGTGGAGCTTGTGTACCTCAGTGAGGTGGAGAGCTATGGTGGAACTTGCGTACTTCAATGAGCAGGAGAGCTATGGTGGAGTTTGTGTACCTCAACGAGCAGGAGAGCTATGGTGGAGTTTGTATACCTCAAAGAGGCAGAGAGCTATGGTGGAGCTTGTGAACCTTAGTGAGGTGGAGAGCTATGGTGGAGTGTGTGTACCTCAATAAGCCAGAGAGCTATGATGGCAGGAATTTATACTACCAGTATGGTCATCCAGTCCAGACACTTTAACATAGAATTCAAGTAAAAAAGTAGTGGACTGGTTCTTCTGGGCAGGGGGTTAAGCAATGGACAAAGCTCTTCATTTATGTAAAAAATAATCATGAATGCCAAAGAAAGTGTGGACAGCAATATACCGTATGTGATGAAATGGAGATGCAAACAAAAAAGGATGAGGATTACCGAAGATTCCAATGTATACAGATTGTTCAGAAAGCAAAAAGTGTAACTAGAGAAGAAATGGAAAAGAACAAGTTCGATATAATAATGTTAAGAGAAACCAGGAAGAATGGAAAAAATGGTCAGGAAGGATAGGAACTTTATATCCATGTATGAAGGGGAATATAAATAAGTGAGATAAAGGATACAAGTGGAAATATTATTATTCAAGAAGGATAAAAATATTAAAAGCAAGAAGTAGGTGAAAAATAATGAATATTATATTGGAGACACGTGAAAGAGAAATGGTACTAGTGGTTGTGTATGACTTTAGTTGTATAAGGACTTTCAGGAAAGAGCGAGAGAGGTTCCAAAAGTTAAGAGGAATCGAGAAATAATTATCCTGGATATTTGAATATCCAAGTGAAACATTTAATAAGCCATATGGCGGGAAAATATGGCAAAATTACTAGAAAGTATAATAGGAAATGAATCATAGAAATATGTGAAAATTTGGTTTGAAAATGCAAAATTGTTTTTAGGAAGGCAGAAAGATACCTAAGTTCACAATGCATAAAAAAGCTGTCAATTTCAGATTAATTATTGACTGTTACGTTAGTAGAAAGAAAAGTACTACGAAAACGCAAGATGTCAGAGTGCATTGAGGATGGGAATCTTGTTTTGACATTTACTTTCTGGGAATGAAAATAGCATTCCCATGGATGAAAAATGATTTCTACCAGATGAAGAAAGACGAACAAGTAATTAGAATAGCGAAATACAAATTGTATCTTTAGGAAAAGGTTAGTATTTAAGGATTATTTAGGAAGAGACTGGAAGGTAGAAAATCGAATGGAGACAGAACCACAGTGGCAAAATGCCATCATTTTAAGAATGCATTCCTCAGGCGGAAAAGAAAGCTATAAAATAGATGAGTCAGAAAAGAGAGAAAAATGTTTTGTGTAATGAAGAGATTATGGGAAAGGTCTGGATGAAGAAAGAGGATATGAAAAATGGCTAAATACGAAAAAACAGAATGAGGAAGAATATAGAAGATATAAAGAAAGAAATAAGGAAGTGAAAGCTTAAATAATTAAAGTAAGGAATGACAAATGAAATAAGACATGCGACTGCAGGAGAATAAACTAAGTTTTGGATGTACAACAAAGGCGTATAGTTCAACAATAGGCTCAAGGAATCTAATAAAGGAGAAACATAGCGAATGATAAGTTTATAGGAGAGGGCAGCGCATTAAGAGGCTATGTTAAGGGAAAAAAGAAGATTTGCGGAGGAAAAAATGGCGAGAAGACATCAGAAAGGTTGGGTTGTTTTACCTCTGAGCGGCACTTTTTTTGCACACAATGGGCTAAATGGCCAAGTCACATGGACCCCGAAGGCTCAGAGAAGGTTGGGGGAGGGGACCCACTGGAACAGCTGTTGGGAGACAGATGGTAGCCTCCCGTCAAGGCCATCCAGCGTGTTCTTTAACGTGCACAGGGTATGGCTCTCCCATACACGGGGTCACGGCTTAACGTCCCATCCGACGGACGGCGGCCTTTCCAAGCCCATCGGTGTCCCCTACTGACCGTGGGCAGGGCGGGGAATTTTTGCGGAGATAAATCTCAACGCTGACCCAGCTGGGACTCGAACCTGGGAACTACAGATTACGAGCCTGGCGCGCTACCGACTGAGCCACCCCCGCCCCTCATCAGAAAGGTATATTGAGGTATACAACAAGAGGTTAAAAAGAAAAATTTAAATGCTTAAAAATGGTAAAGACTAGGAGAGATAATGATGCAATTTTTGAAAGGTGAAGAAGGAAAGATGATAAAGTTGTTCACACAAATCAAAAATGTAATAATTAATGGGAGTGCTGCACAGGAAGTGATGGTAAATGATTACATGGCATTTACAGATTAGAAAGGAGATACAAAGGAATAAAACAGAGCAATTTGTTGAATCGTAGGAAGGAAATTCAGAGTCGGGGGAGAGAATGAATATAATTCCTTGGAGGAACAGAAAGAGTTTACGAGTGCAAAGTCTTGGGCTGAGAATATTTGAAGTATAAAACAGTTAAGAGAAAAGTAAGTAGGAAAGAATAAAGAAGTACATATAACTTTTGTAGTTTTGAAAAAATATCTTATGATGCATATTTCTAAAATAATGTAGAATGTTCTAAAATAAGCAGAAGTAAAAGTAAAATAAATAAGGACTGTAAAATATTTATGAGGATAACGTCTATAAAATGAAAGGAGCAAATAGAATATCAAGATAATTTAAAATATTTAAAGGGTTAAAGCAGAAATGCTGAATGCCACCTCCTTTGTTTAAGATCTGTATTTAAAATACTCTTAGAGAATGGAAAAGAAAATATGAAGCAATTGGTATAACAATGGCAGCCTATTTCCTACCGTTGATGATCAGGTAATAATTTCAGAGGACGAAGATTACTTAAAATATCATCATCATCCTCAAGCAGCCATGGGCTACGGAGGTCCAACCAGACCGTGCAATTTAGTTCTCCAAGCAAGTCTATCCTGAGCTACATCTACTGCATCTGGCCACTGCACACCAATTCTAACAAGGTCCTGTTTGACATTGTCTGCCCACCGCATCCTAGGTCTCCCCTTCTTTCTGAGGCCTTTAGGCACACTGTTCATAACCCTATTCGCCAATCTATAATTATTCATACGGGCAACATGGCCAAACCAACGGAGTCTCTCTCTGCACAATATGCTGCTTAAAGGAGGTTGCAAACTCCTTTTCCTAATCTCATCATTAGTTACAAAGTTGAACCACCTAATGCCCAAGATACTGCGTAAGCATCTGGAATCAAAAGCATCTAGTTTCCTGTTATCTTGTTTACAAAGTGTCCAAGTTTCACTACCATAACTAACCCTAGAAAGAACCAAACTATTATACAGTCTAATTTTAGTCTTTAGGTGTATACGCCTATTTCTCCACACTCTCCATAGATTCTTAAAAGTCCCAGCAGCAATCCCTATTCGTCTGTTAATAGGAATAATATGTGAAATGGGAAATGAAAATAAATTTCGGAAAAAGAACATCTCGAAGTAGAAGAAAATGGTAATAAAGATCTTGAGGTGGTTTGAGAAATGGTTAGGAAGGTTAACGCTTTTAAGTATCTAGGTTGGGTTGTTTTACCTCTGAGCGGCACTTTTTTGCACATCATCATCATCATCATCATCCTCAAGCAGCCAAAGGCTACGGAGGTCCAACCAGACCGCGCAGTTTAATTCTCCAAGCATATCTGTCCTGAGCTACATCTGCTGCATCCGGCCACTGTACACCAATTCTAACAAGGTCCTGTTTGACATTGTCAGCCCACCGCATCCTAGGTCTCCCCCTCCTTCTGAGGCCTCTAGGCACACTGTTCATAACCCTATTCGCCAATCTATAATTATCCATACGGGCAACATGGCCAAACCAGCGGAGTCTCTCTCTGCACAATATGCTGCTTAAAGGAGGTTGCAGACTCCTTTGTCTAACCTCATCATTAGTTACAAAGTTAAACCACCTAATACCCAAGATACTGCGTAAGCATCTAGAATCAAAAGCATCTAGTTTCCTGTTATCTTGCTTACACAGCGTCCAAGTTTCACTACCATAACTAACCCTAGAAAGAACCAAACTATTATACAGTCTAATTTTAGTCTTTAGGTGTATACGCCTATTTCTCCACAATCTCCATAGATTCTTAAAAGTCCCGGCAGCAATACCTATTCGTCTGTTAATCTCATGCCGCACATCACCAGTATCAGTTACGCAGCTCCCAAGGTAATTAAACTGTGACACCTGCTCAAGACTGCAACCATTCAGATTAACTGAATCACAACCTGCCTGACCAATTTTCATCACTTTAGTTTTCTCTCTGTTTATAACCAAACCTACTGTACTACCAGTCTCATCAACAGTTCGAATGAAAGAGTTCATCTCATCAACATCATTTGCCAAAAGGGCTAAATCATCAGCATAATCTAAATCAGAAATTTTCGTATCTCCAGCCCATTTAAGGCCAAAATCTTTCCCTTGAAGTGAATTTCGCATAACATAATCAACAACCAAACTAAAGAGAAAAGGAGACAAGATGCACCCTTGTCGAACACCAGAAGTAATGCTAAACCAATTGCTACAAGACTTACCAACCCTCACACATGACTCAGTGTTATTATAGAGAGCTTTCATTATGTTAACTAACTTGTCTGGTATACCATATGATCTCACAATCAACCACAAATTATGACGATCAACAGAGTCGAAAGCCTTTTTGAAATCAACAAAGCTAGCAACCAAAGGTTTCTGAAACTCTAAACATTTCTCAAGAATCTGCCTAAGTGAAAATATCTGATCTACACATCCCCTACCACTTCTGAATCCACATTGCTCATCACGCAATTGCCTGTCAACCAGATTCTTAATTCTATTAAGCACAATCATGGAAAGAACTTTACCAGGAACGGAGAGTAGGCTGATACCCCTATAGTTATCACAAGAACTGCGATCACCTTTTTTGAAAATAGGGATAATAATAGCTCTGGTAAAATCTTTAGGAACCATGCCTTTATCATAAAAGTTATTCAAAATTTCAGTCATCCAAATGGTAACTGAAACATTCCCAGCTCTAAGCATTTCGGTAGTAATTTCATCCACCCCTGGGGATTTATGAAGTTTAAGTTTAGAAATAGCCAAACTAACTTCAGATTGTGTTATAGGGCCAACATTAAAGCCAACAATGCATCTATCATCATTGCAAACAATGGGAGTAGAACTAACCACATTGTTTAGAACATCACTGAAATGCTCAGCCCACCTAGCCATGACAGAATCCTCACCTTCTATAACCTTGCCTTGTTTATCCTTCAATCCCTGTATACCTGTTCGCTTTCTACCACACAAAACATTAACTATCTGGTACAGCTCTCTGCTGTTGTGCTGTCTAACTGCTCCCTCAGCTTTGTCAGCAAGGCCATCAAGCCAAAGATTCTTATCAGTAGCTAACTGATCCTTTACACGTTTATTAAGTTCTTTGTAATGCTTTCTATTAGGACTAGTAGGGTACTGATTAAGGACATTCCTGCAGTTCCTTCTTTCTGAAATAAGCTCAAGTGCCTTATCACTTAAATAATTCTGCCTCCTCTGCTCCTTTTTCCCTAAAAGAGTACTGTTAGTTTCCAAAAAAGCCTGTTTAAAATGGCCCCATTCTTCCTCAACTTCAGTATTAAGCAAACCATGAGTGTCATAATGACTAAGTAACCTATCATGGTAAGCTTTAGCTATAACTGTGTCTTTCAGAGCTTCAGTATTAAAGGTAAATTTTTTAACCCTAGCACAACACTTTTTAAGTTTAAGTTGCAAGACACTTTTAACAAGGTAATGGTCAGATCCCATTTCAGCTCCCCTATATGCCCTGGTATTTCTAACAGAACTAGCCCATTTGCTGTTAATTAATATATAATCAATCATATTCTTATGCAGCCCATCAGGTGAAACCCATGTGTATTTATGTATGTCGCGGTGTTTGTAATATGTGTTAGTTATTCTGAAACCATTGAGTTTACTTACCTGTAGGAGACGTTGCCCATTGCCATTGCAGCTACCAATACCAAAAGGGCCTATTACTCCTCCCCAAAGGTCAGAGTCAGTACCAACTTTGGCATTGAAGTCACCAAGAACAAGGGTAATATCTCCTTTCTTGACAGAATTCAAAATATCCTGAAGTTGTCTGTAAAACCTATCCTTCTCATCCTCATCAGAATCCTCAGTGGGGGCATAACAGCAGATAACATTCAAGTCTTTAATGCTTGTCTGAAATTTTGCTGTAAGAAACCTTTCATTAATGCACTCATATCCTAGAAGAGCATCACTAGCATGTCTGCTGAGCAGCAGACCCACGCCTTGGTGATGCTTTCCATCCTCCCTCCCTGTAAAGAGAAATTTAAAGTTATTTTTAAGTATCTCACCTTTACCTGTCCATCTGGTCTCTTGCAAGCCTAGAATATCTAGGTTATAGCGCTGGAATTCCTGCATGAGGACATCAAGAGAATAATCTCTATGTAATGTCCTCACGTTCCACGTTCCTGCAGAGAGAAAATGATTAGTAGGATTTTTAAAGAAATTAGGTTTATTGAGATTGGTAGGGCCAACAATATCAAACAGCCCCCTGATCGCAGGCATGGGGCAAAGACCTGTTCCTCCTCCGCTAAAGGCTGAAGTCACCGATGCTGGTAGGAACTTCAGGCACCACCTTTTCAAGTGGACTTTTTCAAGAACCATATGGCCTGCCTGAGACACATTACTCCAGTTTAGGCTTGACGATGCCCAACTAGCTAAGTAAGGTTCAGGTACCTGCGATGGCCTCTGATTAGGATTATCCACCAGCTGATATAAGGTATCCCATGCCTCTGTTCACTTAGAGCTGGCAACCCAGAAGCAAACAGAAAACACAGCGGCAGACTCTCCCTCAACAGAGGCCCACCAGTGCAGCAAGTTCAGGATCCATAATCAAGCTCAAATCCATAAACAAGTCCGGTCTAGTAGGTATAAATGGTCAGCACCAGGACCCTGTGAAGTTGACCACTCCTCAGCAGGGTTGAAAAAAAAGAAAAAAAGTGGCCATAGATGACCAGATCAGTAGGCCATACTGAACTGGCAGCTCTCCCCTTCCGTTCCCTTCCAAAAGAGAATATCTCTTTTGAAAGGTACAGTCGGTCAAAAAAGTATCCGAACACTACGGTTGATTACAGAATTAAAAAAGGATATCTGGCAACTTTTTTTTTTAGAAAATAGTGATCTGGCAACCTTCGTGTCACGTGACACGAAGGTTGCCAGATCACTAACTTCTAAAAAAATCGTTGCCAGATATTTTTTCTGAATGCTGTAATCAACCGTAGTGTTCGGATACTTTTTTGACCGACTGTACTAACGGCCTGCACCACGAGAAGGCGGGGTCGGACATTAGGTGCTAGACCTGGCCGGTTCTGTGCATCATCACTGGGGATTGGTACACAGCTCTCCTTCCAGTTTACGCCTAGCTAAATGGCCAGGTCACATAGACCCCGAAGGCTCAGAGAAGGTTGGGGGAGGGAACCCACTGTAACAGCTGTTGGGAGACAGATGGTAGCCTCCCGTCAAGGCCATCCAGCGTGTTCTTTAACGTGCACAGGGTATGGCTCTCCCGCACACGGGGCCACGGCTTAACGTCCCATCCGACGGACGGCGGCCTTTTCAAGCCCATCGGTGTCCGCTACTGACCGTGGGCAGGGCGGGGAATTTTGCGGAGATAAATCTCAACACTGACCCAGCTGGGACTCGAACCTGGGAACTACAGATTACGAGCCTGGCGCGCTACCGACTGAGCCACCCCCATCGAGAAAGTAAGAACAAGTATATTGTGTAAAGTAGCTTGTGAGTTTTAAATGTGAAATCAAATGCAGGATCAAGATCTCAAATCCAGCTTTCTCATTACCATATGCACGCCAAATTTCGGATGTTTCAGAACAAGAAACGAATAAGAACTCTAAATGCAAGTTATAAGGCAGTAATTATTAAAATAAATAACAAATAAGCAACCTCTCAAGTAGCTGCTTTTCATAGAGGTCTGACCGGAGCCTGTCAATGTAATACATAGAGAAGATCTGTGGGGAAGGTGACGTCAACAGAAGGACAACAAAAGAAAGAAAACATTCATGCTTTACCTGGGGCTCGAACCCGGGTCTATCTGATAAAGGTAGAATGAAAACTTTTGCTCACAATTGTAGGGCACTATAACAGACAATTACACAAAATAACAGATGAATTATGAGAGACATAGATGCTGACAAAAAGATGAAGTAGTATAAGAGGCAGTCGAAATGGATTTCCGAGAGAAGGTGTGTGCCTAAGACTCGGAAGTGGAGTGGGTAAAATGCAAAATGAGGAAATTAGAAGAATCGTATGAGCAGAGAAAGGATTTTGGAGAGAGTATTAATAAAGTAAAAAGAGGATGAGGTGGTACGGATACAGGATGGAGAACGAAAATATAATTTCCATATTTTCCAAAGAAAATATGGAAATTTAGAACCTACTAGAAGGAAAGGAAAATTGAGGAAGAAATGAAAGATGATATATAAAAAAAGCGATTAGGAAAAGATGCCTTTGAGAAGAAGATTGGATAGCTAAAATGAAGGAGAGAGAGAGAGGTATGCTTGCAACTTTGGAAAGAAAAGAGATCTCGAGAAAATAAATAAGTAAGCAAAACAAGAATATATAATGTCGGCTGTTTGATCGTCATGTTTGCCTAGCTTAAACTTCTGAACATGAGCGATATTTAAGAACGAGACACATCGGTGTAAAGGGGTTTCGTTTTTTTACAGAATGGTAGTTTGGATCGCATTTTTTTCTGGAACATGTTTAATTCGAAAATTTAAGTAGTTGTGAAAAATTTCACCTTCGTAGGCATTAGTCCCTTTTATTTAGGATTTCTTTACATTTAGTTACATTTCATTTTTCAGGTGCCTTTTTTAGTTAAACTGGGAACCCAAAAAAAGTTCGTAATTTCAAATCCGGCTTCCTCGGTAACGAACGTTTGTTCAATTTTGGATATTTTCAGATTTTAGTAGATAAAACAGTAAGCTTATTATATCCATGAATACCATATATATGAAATAAATATTAGCAAATATAAAGATACAATGATTAAATTAGAAATGGAAGTAAGAAATAATATGATTTATTTACTGCACTTGTTGGGGCGGGGGCGGCTCAGTCGGTAGTTCCCAGGTTCGAGTCCCAGCTGGGTCAGCGTTGAGAATTATCTCCGCAAAATTCCCCGCCCTGCCAACGGTCAGTAGGGGACACCGATGGGCTTGGAAAGGCCGCCGTCCTTCGGATGGGACGTTAAGCCGTGGCCCCGTGTGCGGGAGAGCCATACCCTGTGCACGTTAAAGAACACGCTGGATGGCCTTGACGGGAGGCTACCATCTGTCTCCCAACAGCTGTTCTAGTGGGTCCCCTCCCCCAACCTTCTCTGAGCCTTCGGGGTCTATGTGACCTGGTCATTTAGCCCATGGTGTGCAAAAAAGTGCCGCTCAGAGGTAAAACAACCCAACTGCACTTATTAAGACTTTAAAAATAATTAAGGTTATTAAGGAATGCCATTAATTAAGGTATGCCATTGTGGCAAAGAAAGTCAACGCAATCACTCTAAAAAAATACCCTGATGTTAAAGTTACACTATGTGCTAATGTAGTATGGACTGGTGAAATAAGTGACTCTGACGTGTCGTCCTTTTAGCTCGTATTTGTTCAGCTATGCTGGGTAGTCACGCTAGCAGTTACATCAATTTAAGAGTAATCTAGGTGGTGACTTTTCTTTTCCCCAATTGCTGAACCCGATAGCAAGAGTTTGTTAAATGCTATCGATTACAAAGGTATTTGTCTATAGATTATAGGATCGGTAAAATTGCTGTTATTCATCATATGCATACTTCCAATACCGTTATTCTTTCCAGAAAAATGTAATGATATCGCAAACGACTGTTCCGGGCATGAGGAACATTCTTTTTATATAATACGAGAAACACGATATCATTTCTCAATACCATCGGAAAGGCATTTCTTGTTTTTTTTTTCTTAAAGAGTTACAAATCACTTGTTTTTTTTTTCAGGACAAATTAAGAAATAAATGAATAAACACGGCGTATATTGTAGCTTTTTTTCAAGCATAAAAGATAAACTTGATTCATCTGTCTGGAAAACAAGCTTTCGCAGCAAAACGGAAGATAGATGCGTAAAGAAAATTATTTCATTTCTAATTGCTAAGCTTTCTTTTTTTGAACTAATCAAAATCAATTTTAAATCCACATATCGGTTGTTGTTATTGTTGCAGGACTCTGATGTAGCGGAACCTCTAGGGGCGGGGGTGGCTCAGTTGGTAGCGCGCCAGGCTCGTAATCTGTAGTTCCTAGGTTCGAGTCCCAACTGGGTCAGCGTTGAAATTTATCTCCGCCAAATTCCCCGCCCTGCCCACGGTCAGTAGGGGACACCGATGGGCTTGGAAAGGCCGCCGTCCGTCGGATGGGACGTTAAGCCGTGGCCCCGTGTGCGGGAGAGCCATACCCTGTGCACGTTAAAGAACACGCTGGATGGCCTTGACGGGAGGCTACCATCTGTCTCCCAACAGCTGTTCCAGTGGGTCCCCTCCCCCAGCCTTCTCTGAGCCTTCGGGGTCCATGTGACCTGGCCATTTAGTCCATGGTGTGCAAAAAAGTGCCGCTCAGAGGTAAAAAAACAACAACAAAAAATAGTGGAACCTCAGTTTAAAAATATATTCGTAAAAACAATGAAAGAGTGAATGACGATGTGAATCCTTTATTTGTTATTTAAAGTTCAGTCAGAAATGAAAGGCTACGTTTCAGTCATAAAAACTGCAAATTTTTGTTTTATTAATTGCAAATTTTATTATAGATTGATTAAAATGACAACAAACATTTTAAAGAATTATCACATTTATTATACTACTTTTGAAATATTTGACGATATAAAAAAATCCCGATCTTTGAAAATACGTCATGGAGTTTCCTTATTTCGTAAATATTTGGTGAATTATACATCTAGTTGTAAAAGAATCCATGTTTACAAATGTACAGGATCGTTTCTAGGAAAGGGAAAGGGAAGATTTCGATCAATAGAACGGAGACCAATATTACACTTTTAACGCGAATATTTTCTGAAGTAAAAATAGAGTGGAGTTTAGATTCGTTCAATCCAGTTGCCTGGCCTCTCTTTAAAACATATTGCTGTTTGTTTGACACCCCTTTAAAAATATTGTTTTTGCTTGGCCTCCCTTTAAAAAACATTGTTGCTGTTAGGCCACCTTTTAAAAATATTGTTGATTGTTTGGTCTGTTCTAAAAAAATATATATATATATTGATTATTTGACCTCGCTTTAAAAAGAGTTATTGCTTGTTTGGCCTCTTTTTAAAAATGTTGTTGATTGTTTGGCGGGCCCTTAAAAATTTCTTTCCTGCATTGTTGCTGTTAGGCCACCTTTTAAAAATATTGTTGATTGTTTGGCCTGTTCAAAAAAAAATATATATATTGATTATTTGGCCTCGCTTTAAAAAGAGTTATTGCTTGTTTGGCCTCTTTTTAAAAATATCATTGATTGTTTGGCGGCCCCTTAAAAATTTCTTTCCTTCTGTTATATTTCTTTTGAACTGAAGTTCAAAGTTTAACGTAAACTGTTTTACTTATTTATTTTTAATTAATGTGTTCATTACAGAGGGCACATTTTTGTAAAAAAAGAACGAAACAAATAGCAGAAATAGAGAAATATATGAATAAAAATAAACAGAATATATGCGACAAACTGGATTCAAACACAGAGCGTATCAATTAAGCATTTTTTCAAAGAGGGTGGGAAGACAAAAAGCCATCCTCTCCCTTCATCCGGCCCTGCACATAGTTACTATTCCTCTGTGCATTTTTATTTGTTTTTCTTTGTAGACAAGGATGATATCATTTGTTTCTAATGCGTTCACATTTCCGCCTTCTTTTGAACAAAATGCCGCAACCATTTATTTACCGCGTTCTGGTTTCCCTTAAGCAGCAGTCTCTGCTTGTAGTTGACCTAAAAATGTTGGGATCATAATGAATGTTGCTTATGATTAAATTATCGGAGTCTTTCTTATACAAGTATGAATGTTCAATTTGGTGCTTGTGTTTGGATCGTATAAACCTGCCGATACCATTAATAAAAGATGCCTAAAGCGGAACAGATTATACAATCTGCAAAGAAAGTTTTGCAAAATCGTAAATATTGTATTTATTTTCCTTATAAATCTTCTATGAAAACCGAAACATATAAATAATCAAGAGGCCCATCCTTCGCTCCATCGGAGAGATAGTTCTAAGAATCAGAACCGAAGTCAAAAATATATGTTAAACATATATTTTTGCCGTTCTCTTCACATGACGATTGAGAGGAAATGGAGTGGAACACAATCCAGGAATTTTTTTGCTACTTTTTAAGAAAATGTTTTTCAAAATACACGGAAAATATGTGTTTAACATATATTTTTGACTTCGGTTCTGATTCTTAGAACTATCTCTCCGATGGAGCGAAGGATGGACCTCTTGTTTATTTATATGTTTCGGTTTTCATAGAAGATTTATAAGGAAAATAAATACAATATTTACGATTTTTCTTAAAATTTTTTCTCCAATAAAATAAAATTTTTTCCTAATAAATTTTTTCCTAATAAATTTTTTCTACAATATTACAGTCCTACTAATAATAGTTCGAACATAGGTCGATGGTCAGCGTACTTGGTTACTGATCAGAGGGACCTAGGTTCGAGCCCAGAGTTTTCTTTCTGCTTGGTTCCTGCCATCCTCATAGATTTTCTACTATGGCGTATAAATAAACAGGCTTCTGCTAGATCTCTGTGATAAACAGCTGCTTAGGAGATATTTTTAATGCTCAATAATAAAGAGCTCTTATGCTCAATAATCATTGGCCGCCTTATATTCGAGTCTGTGAAATAAATTATTATCAGGCGAAGGTTTTCGATACACTCAAAAATATGCTGTCACTTTAATTTTCAGCTAAGATATGTATAGCCTAAAACACACGTTTGCAATTTATTAGGATTTTACAGATTGCGATATAAAGCCGTAGAGCTAAACATCCCATGAATGCAACCAAGATAAGATAATTTATTAGTGAAATGCTAAAGTCATTAGAATATTCATGAAGAGTATTTTTTAACATGTTTTCTGTAAGTACAGTTTTAAAAAGTGGATTTTTTTTCGCATTCTAAAAATCAAATTGAAGCCTCCTTATAATCGGTTAATGCAGTGATTTAATGCATTACTTCAGTTCTTTGAGAAGTGAATTATTAAAATTTTATTAATGCTTACTTTCGAGAAGTTTTTTTTTGGGGAGTAAAAGCACAAATATCATAAAATATAACCCAACTGAAAAACTACACAATTTTTTTTAAATAATATTTATATACACTGGTTTTCATAAATTAAGAAAAAATCGCGATAATTCGCCAAACAATTGTGCGATCCTCACCTAACTTGTTCATGTAACCCGTAAAGTAATGCCGGGTGAGCATATCGTATGCAAATTAGTCTAGGTTGCGTCAATTTGCGTAATCAGATAGCGGCATAAAAACGGGTATTATGGAGTGGATCGTTATTTTGTGTTGTAAATGTGAGTAAAGAAATTCGAAATAGCCATTTTGTAGGAATGACCTCGAGATATCATTTACCAAATGAACTGCGGTGGAGAGCTATTGGCCGGCTCGAAGCAGGCCAAAGGCAGTCAGATCTGGCACGATTACTGAATGAGAGTCCTTCTGTGGTCCAAAGTGTGGTGAGACCGTAGAATCAGTTTCTTAGCACGGATTCCGCGTCTCGGAGGTTTAGCCGAGGACGGGCTAGAATTACAACCGCTGTACAAGACTGATATCCGCGATTAACAGCACGAAGGAGTAGGATGTCTCTTCCATCTCAGCTACGATCCTCTCTGCAGCAGCCACTGGGAGGGTTGTATCAGCTTCTACTGTGCGTAGAAGGCTTCATGAGGGAGGTCAGTATGCTAGAAGGCCAGTAATTTGTATACCCTCACGTCACAGGAGATAACGGTTGAATTGGGCACGCACGCATGTTAACTGGACAGAAGAGAAATGGAGGTTCGTACTCTTCACAGATGAGTCCAGATATTGTTTGCAGAGTGATTCCGGACATTGTTTGATATGGAGAGAACGAGGTAGCCGTTATCATCCCAGTAACATCCATCAAAGAGACAGTTATGGCGGAGGTAGCGTGTGTGTTTGTGGTGTCATTTGCTTAGGTGAACGCACAGACCTCTGTGTTGGCGAGTGGGAACCTCAATGCTCAAAGGTATAGAGATGACATCGTGGACCCTTATGCACATCCTTACGTTGGTGCAATAGGTGAAACATTCATCTTACAAGACAGTAACGCTCGTCCCACAGAGCTGGACTAGTGGAACAAACCTTCAAGATGCGCATGGAGTGGCCAGCTCGATCTCTCGACCTAAATCCGATTGAGCATGTGTGGGATGCTCTAGGGAGACGTGTTGCTGCCCTCAACACGCCACCGGAAACAAAGGGGGAGCTTATTACTGCTTTAAAGGAACAATGGTGGTTACTCCCTACTGAGCCGATTCACAACATCGTAAACAGCATGGAACAACGCTGTCGTGCCTGCATTGCTGTAAGGCATTGCTGACCACACTTCTTATTAAAGAACTTTGCCCATTGCATTCTGACATTGGCCATTCATTTTTGGACAAGTTCCCTTAGGTGTTATTTTTTGACGAAAAATGTTTCTAATGTAAAATATTTTATGACATTCTGAAACTAGCATTGTAATTCATGTTTTCGTCAAATTTCATTAAATCATTGATATAGTTTTTTGTTTATCCTAATTTTTCTGAGTTTTCTTTAATTTATGGAAACCAGTGTACAGTATATTCAATGTTACACTGTTTCTGCTCATATGTTTATTATTTTAATACTTTGAAAGTTGCAAAATCAACCTTTTTTTCCTTTGCTTTTAAACCACTGTTTACGTTTTGTCGTTAGTGCGCCAGGCTCGCAATTTGATGGTTCTAGGCTCGAGTTCCAACTGTGCCTAATTGAGATTTTCTCAGCCAACTCCCACACTATCCTCGATGAGAAAGGAGACACCGATGGGCTTGGAAAGGCCATCCGGTCAATTGGACGTAAAGCCGTTTCTACCGTATCAGTAGATCTGTATACCCTGTTCATGTTAAAGAACACTGTGGGTAACCTTAACAGGAGACTTAGTACATCCATTTCCTCACAAATGTATAATGGATTCCCATTTCTCTCTCTCTCCTATTAGTTCTTTCGGTCCTTGTGACTGGAAATTTAGCCCATTGTGTGGAAAAAAGTTCATCCTAGTGCTGATTATTTAGAGAACCTGAGTTCACTTCTCGGTTATTCTCCTTCTGATTATCACTACATATTTTCTGTAATGTCTTTGTTGTATTTACTATATATTCATCTAAGTCTTTTTGCTGTTCTACCTCTATTGAGGACCTTGTTAAGAACTTTTCTGAAAGTTTCTTTCGGAATTCTGTCCAATCAAGATTCTTAATTGAATATCTTTGTTTTGAACTTGTGCTTGTATTCACAAAATTCAATCCTAGAGGGAAAACAAACCCAACTCTTTACATTGCTTTACAAAAATAGGAACAATCAAAAGTGGCACAGCTTATAGAGTTGACGACACTTCCCCCCGCAGCGTAGCAGAAAATATGCAAACATAACAGGCTATCAGAGCAGTGTGTAAAGTAACGCGTTCCACAGCACGTAATTAATTCACTCTTTTCTCTCTCCCTAGTTGCTTAAGAACAATCGGGCAAATATGTACCGAAACAACCTACACACGTTATAAGAACTACAATAACATATTGAGATCAGTATTTCAAACCAAACTCAGACACTCTACATTGTGTCTCTTCAAATATGTTGAAAGTTTCAGTAAAGGAAGAATTCTTCCACATAGGCAGTATTCATTACGAATATCTTTTGTAAGTTTGTGTTTTGCAATTTTCATTTGGGATTTTGTAATATATCTGTAGATATGTGTTGTTGGATTGTTTTACCTCTTAGCGTCACTTTTGTCTACACAATGAGCTATGGGGCGGGGGGTGGCTCAGTCGGTAGCGCGCCAGGCTCGTAATCTGTAGTTCCCAGGTTCGAGTCCCAGCTGGGTCAGCGTTGAGATTTATCTCCGCAAAAATTCCCCGCCCTGCCCACGGTCAGTAGGGGACACCGATGGGCTTGGAAAGGCCGCCGTCCGTCGGATGGGACGTTAAGCCGTGGCTCCGTGTGCGGGAGAGCCATACCCTGTGCACGTTAAAGAACACGCTGGATGACCTTGACGGGAGGCTACCATCTGTCTCCCAACAGCTGTTCCAGTGGGTCCCCTCCCCCAACCTTCTCTGAGCCTTCGGAGTCCATGTGACCTGGCCATTTAGCCCATGGTGTGCAAAAAAGTGCCACAATGAACTAAAGGCTCAGGTTACAAGGATCCCAAGGATTCAGAGTTGGGCAGAGAAAGGGGATCCACTGGAGAACTGTTAGCATTCAGATGGAAGCCTTCCATCAAGGTTATTCAGCTTGTTCTTTTAAAGTACACAGTCATGGACTACAAGTTAACGTCCCAACAGAAGGACGGTTGCTTTTTCCAAGCTCATTGGTGTCTCCGTTGTCATCGACCGCAGAATGGGGTTTACGGTGAAAAATCTCAAAGCAGGCAACCTTAAGGAACCTGAGTGAGAACTGGGGATTATAGGACTGGTGCTACCGAGTCTACCCTCACCCCAAAGGGAAGTATGAAATACTTTAAAAATGCAAAGTATCTTAAAGCTTAAAACATTTACAATTAGCTCTTTGTCACAAGAAAGGGAAACGAATCACATGACAAAAGAGAGAGAGAGACAGATGTTTGTTTTCCATCTGTTTGAAGTTGTCAAATTTCAGAAAGTAGAAATGGTGGATTATACAGGTTTAGTCTACTTACATTTTGTTTATTATCTTAATTAGATTTTTTACTGAGATATTTGCTTTGATTGGTTGTTTTACCTCTGAGCGCACTTTTTTTGCACACCATGTGCTAAATGGTCAGGTCACATGGACCCCGAAGACTCAGAAAAGGTTGGGAGAGGGGACCCACTGGAACAGCTGTTGGGAGACAGATGGTAGCCTCCCGTCAAGGCCATCCAGCGTGTTCTTTAACGTGCACAGGGTATGGCTCTCCCGCATACGTGGCCACGGCTTAACGTCCCGTCCGACGGACGACGGTCTTTCCAAGCCCATCGGTGTCTCCTACTGACCGTGGGCAGGGCGGGGAGTTTTGCGGAGATAAATTTCAACGCTGACCCAGCTGGGACTCGAACCTGCGAACTGCAGATTACGAGCCTGGCGCGCTACCGACTGAGCCATCTCCACCCCCGCCCCACTGAGATATTTGCAATGCTTCACAAATATATGACGACTACCCCAAAGTACGAATAATTTTTCAACAAGATGTTCCCCTTTGTCCATTACTTGCTGCAAGCCATAGATTGTCTAAATCAGAAGTTTCCATCCTTCTGGGTTCGTTCTCGGCTTCCTCCTCAAGTTAACCATTTGTTCACCGGACCTAACACCATTTGATTTGTTTTCTGTGGAGTTTTTATCAAAGTTATAGTTCATCATTACATATTACCATAATCCATCAATGACTGTGGAACAGAATGCTGGCTCAGTCGGTAGCGTGCCACGTTCGTAATCTGTAGTTCTCAGATTCGAGTCCCAGCTGGGGCCAGCATTGAGATTTATCTCCGCTAAACTCCACTCTGCCGTCCGTCAGTAGGGAGACATCGATGGATTGAAATTGGTCGCCGTCCATCGGATGGGAAGTTAAGCTGTGGCCTCTTGTGTAGAAGAACCATGCTCTGGGCACGTTAAAGAACACGCTGAATGGCCCTGACGGGAGCTACCATCTGTTGCCTAAGAGCTATGTAATAATACACACAACCTTCTCTGAGCTCACGGGGTTCTTGTCGCCTGCCGATTTAACCAACATCTCCTGCAACAGAAAGCCAGAGGACCAAATTTATGACATCAGCTTAAGTAGTCTTAACAGGTAGACACTTCCTATATTTTTTATTCTAATATTATTACTGGTAGATTCTGTGTTAATCTTTATACTAATGTTTGTCTATAAAAATATTTTTAGGAGAAAATTTATTTGTATTAATTAGAATTATTATATTTGATAATAAATACGGATAATTTTCTTTCTAAATAAAATATATTTATAAACATTAGTATAAAGATTAACACAAGAGTACACCAGTAATAATATTAGAACAAAAAATATAAGATTTGTTCATATAATAAGAACAAAAATGAGGTAAGAGCGGTTGCTGCAGTTTGGATCCTAATCATAATTTGCATTTAGCAGTGTAGACTACCATATATAAATAGGAGTTTTCATAACTGAATTGGTAGCCATAGAAATGTCTCTTAAGTTGGGTACTAGTCTGTCCTGTGACAAAGTTGTTTTTCTGTCTGATTGTCGATCAGTTATTCAATTTTTACACGGAGACCCGGGAAGATCTAGCAACAATGAGCTTTTTTGCAACATTTTGTAGTTGGCAAACAAAATGATGGAAAAAAGGCATTGAGTTAAACGTGCAGTGGATTCCCATCCATGTCGGCGTTGGAGGAAATGAAATTGTTGACAAAATTGCTAAGGAAGCGTTATTACATGAAAACTGGCTCAATGCTCCAAGAGGTTTCAATTATTATAAAAGCAAAAATAAGCAAATTTTAAAACAAAATTTTTTGGCATTATTTTAAACTTCATTCTTCTTCGCATCTGAATCATAGAAGTTTGATTAGTCAAACCATTGATCCATTTTAAGAATTCGGACTGACTAAAAAGGAATACCAGTCGGACTGACTAAAAAGGAATACCAGTCGGACTGACTAAAAAGGAATACCAGTCGGACTGACTAAAAAGTGACCATTACCAGGCTCAGAACAGGGACCACAAGACTGAATGATCAAATGCATAAGATGAACAGAGCTGAGTCCTCTGCTTGTGATTCATGTAAAATAAAAGAAACAGTCTCTCATGTGTTACTTAATTGCAGCAAATTTGATACTCAAAGAGATCAAATGTTTCACTCACTGGAAGAAACTGGAATTAAGGAATTTAAACTCAAAGATCTACTGGGACACCAGAATTTGATAAAAAGAAAATATACTTTTAAATTAATTTTACATTTTTTAAAGGATACTAGATTGATTGACCTAATTTAATTTAGTGCCCAAATAGTACCAGGATGTTTCTGCATTAGGAGATCAATCGCTCTTAAAATCATTAATCAAGAACTTTCAGTTTCTACTGAACTACCTCCTTCCTTCAGAAAACTCTGGAATGTTTATAGAATGTTTATTTGACGTCAATCTAAGATTACTGGCAATTTTATGGTTTTGCTTTTGAAATTTAGGTTTTCCAGACCCAATTGGGAGAACTCTCCAACAGAGTGCACGGACCTTTCTTAAAAGAATTTCCGGACGAGAGGGGTGAAAGACCCCCGAGTGATTTCCGGAATAATAGTTTATGTTGAAGAAGAAGAAGGACTACTTAAGTGGCGTCAAAAATTTGGTACAGTCGCTCAAAAAAGTATCCGAACACTACGGTTGATTGCAGAATTCAGAAAAAACATCTGGCAACGATTTTTTTAGAAATTAGTGATCTGGCAACCTTCGTGTCACGTGATTACAGAATCCAGGAAAAATATCTGGAGCGTGTACAGCAACTGTACACGATCCAGTTACCGTTCACAGCAAACTGGAGCGTGTGCAGTTACTGCACACGCTCCAGTTTGCTGTGAACGGTAACTGCACACGCTCAATATTTCCGTGAGTGAGCCCACACGATCTAGTATCAAAATAATATGACCACCTACAGTCGTCTTCTGTTACAGGAGGTGTTGATTTAACATATGATATGCAAAAAACAAAAACAAAAAAATAAAAACAATTCCGTTCAGTGATAAAATTAACCTAACTGCAGGATATTATCGCTGTCACCATAGTAGCTCCTCACGATCCATAGACAGATTGTGAGAAGAAATTAAATTTCGTTGAAATGTCTACCGCATCATTTCTGACAACCATGTCGAGCATTTGCGAACTTGATGCATTTCTCTTCATTGTCGCGTCATTTGTTAAAACAATGACACGACAAATAATGTTTCAATTATATTTATCCCTTATACTAAACCATTTTCATGTTTTTCTTCATATTATCCGAAATAGTGATAGCCAACCGCAAACTGTTCGTGCCTCACGAGAGCTTCAGCTCTAGAGATGGCGATTCACAGTAAATAAAGGGTTGTGTTGTGTTACCTCTGAGCGGCACTTTTTTGCACACGGCTAAATGGCCAGGTCACATGGACCCCGAAGGCTCAGAGAAGGTTGGGAGAGGGGACATACTGGAACAGCTGTTGGGAGACAGATGGTAGCCTCCCGTCAAGGCCATCCAGCGTGTTCTTTAACGTGCACAGGCTCTCCCGCACACGGGGCCACGGCTTAATGTCCCATCCGACGGACGGCGGCCTTTCCAAGCCCATCGGTGTCCCCTACTGACCGTGGGCAGGGCGGGGAATTTTGCGGAGATAAATCTCAACGCTAACCCAGCTGGAACTCGAACCTGGGAACTACAGATTACGAGCCTGGCGCGCTACCGACTGAGCCACCCCCGCCCCACAGTAAATAAATGAAAACCTTCTCAAGCAGTTGTTTGCCACAGACTGACAGGAGGCTGTCAGTTTAATTCGCCATAGTAGAAGGTCCGTGAGGATGGCGAGACCTCAGCAGAAAAACAACAGACATCCATGCCTTACCCAGGGCTCAAATTCAGATCTCTTTGATCACTAGCCAAGCGTGCTAACCACTCGGCCATGGGACGGCTCACAATGCAAACAGAATAAAAAACTTAGTAAAGTTATTAATCTTCATTTCAATAGCAATGTTTAGCTCTGACAGTATCATATTAGCTGTGATAGTATCATATTTAGCTCTGACAGATGAGAATCTAGGATAGAATTTCCAAGTGTGATAAATGCTTTCTTTCCTTGATTTTCTTACCTTTGCCACTTAAGAAGGAAAGAACGCATGCAGCAGTCTTCTCTTCAGCATAGAAACCGATTAAAAACTCGTAACCATAGTGGATACTCGACACTTAATTCAATACCATATTTTGACTAAAATGTTTTTACATTTATTCCATTACAGTTGCTTATTTTTGCATTTATGTGTACAAATCTAGTCCTTGCTTTAATTCGGAAGGCTCGAGAGCCAAGAGAGGTCCAAGACCCTCAGGTCGCGACCGATTGTTTGCGAAATGCTGATCAAAATCTTTATTTTACCCTGAAAAGTTTGTGTAAAACTATCCAGGGTAGAGCTGTGTGGTAAGACTCGATGATAATCCCTATTGCATAAGAGGATGGTTTTATTTTCATGCAAGACTTCAACTATTGAAGATATTCTCCGGAAAATAACTCATCTTTAAACATTTCCTATCCTTCTAAATCGATAAAGATCAGTTCCAGTTTTTTCAGTATACCTCGCGACGTTCTCACGACACAAATATATTACATTCGAAGGCTGATGCAATCCTGCTTCGATATTCAATTCGTCTTCGAAACCATCTCTATCGAAATTAGATCTCTCCTTGGCCCACTTACATTTTGTTCATTGCCTTCATTGGATTTCTTCAGAAGATTCCTGAGTGCTTCTAAAGAAAGAAGAACAAAAACACCGGTTATCGATAAATGCATCTGTGCTTTTAGCAAGCAAAGGGGTCTTGCCAACTCACCTGTCTGTCCCATTTGTGCTGGAAGCCATTCATCATTGACTTCAAGTAGCATCTACCTCGGTAATCTGGGCTAATCTCCTGCTTCAGAAAGAGAAAAAAATTGTATCTTTTTTTTTTTTCTTTGTGTGTTTTGCTGTTTCAGTTGTGATTTAAATCGCCATGGTCACATAAGACAATCGTCCAACTTCTATATCCGAAAGGAACGACCGAGGGTAACGGATATTGTCCCCGAATTTTGTTTCAGATTTCTTACTCCTGGTTTAAGAAGCTTAGTCTTTCTACATAAATGTATGAAATCCTTGTCTTTTTTTTTTTTAAATAAATTTTTTGCCGAACGAACTCCATTTCCATGTCGATGCAAAAAGTAGGAAAAGTTCGTTCTATAGAAATAAAATCTGTATCAAAAAACCCTTTACACAATTCATATATACACTGCCGTACCAAAATATAGACAATTTCCATGTTATATCATTGGGAGTCTAGGTTAGTTCTACAACTTCTGAAATATGTATTTAATAAAAACATGTGACTGAAGATAAAAAACCATAATGAAATCTATTCAAATCTCGATTTTCAACAATATTTGTTCAGTAGGTAAAGAGTTACGAGAGCTAAAATATTTCACAACAGTGCTGCGACATAAGACTAAATCAGAAATTAAATCTTAAATAATTATCGTTTCAAACCATTTAATAAAATAAACAAGCATTTTAGAAGTTTGTGCAATGATTACTTCATTATTAAACAATTATGAATGTTTTTCTTTTTATAAAACAAGCTAATTTATTGTTAAATATTCCAGCTTCAATAACTCTTTAAATCCTGAACGAATATTGTGAAAAATCGAGATTTAAATAGATTTTATTATCATATTTAATTTATCTCAGCCACCAGTTGTTTTTAGCATTGTATAATAACAATGCTAAGAAACAGACCACTAGCCCATACCCGGTCTAATGGTCAGCGTAATTGACTACTACTACACCGGCTAGTATGTGGTTGTAGGTGAAACCACGCCAAGAGCTTCTAAGTTATTTCTGTCCTTTGTGTAAGGACGTACCTTCTTCCCTTTAAAAAAAATGAAACTTGCTGTAAGAGCAATGTTTTTTAAAGTTACGGTTTTTACCTTTACAGTCGAATATAGTTTTCATTCAATTGTGTTTTATGATGATAAGCGTGATTTTCTTATGAACAACAGAAGGATAACAACGAACATTGACGAGTCTAGAAAATTCTTCACATTCAGTAACTTCTTGAAGTATTTTTTACCCGAGTAATGATGCAAAGTAATGCCCCTTTCCGTTAAATATATGTTTAGTAAAAATTTATCGTCTTTTTGCGTGGAAATATTGTTGTAAACAGCGCCTTTAGGAATTTTGCATCCGGGGAAGTTAACCAGTTCACTAGAACCTCAAGCATGTTCTACACATCTGCATACAGAAATATTCATAAATGTTTTTAGATGATTATAAGTACAGTCGCTCAAAAAAGTATCCGAACACTATGGTTGATTACAGAATTCGGAAAAAATATCTGGCAACGATTTTTTTAGAAATTAGTGATCTGACAACCTTCGTGTCACGTGACACGAAGGTTGTCAGATCACTTTGAGCGACTGTACCTTTATTAATTAATCACTTATTAAAATAAAAATAAGTCAATTATAATTCACTATGAACATTTTGATTCTATGAATTCAAACGTCATAAGTAATACGTAAGAAAAAAATCTCATTTAAAAATTTATATTTGATAACACAAAAATAAATCGAAGAACTTGTTGTTTGCAGCTTGTCTCTTAATGCTAGCTAATTACTGTTCCTAATTCAATCTTGTTTTCATCTCGAATAGTTCCAGAAACGATCTAGTCAAATTTATTAAATTTTACGAGATTTTAGAGGAATAGTGGGAAATTGGCGAATTTAAAGCTCAGGGATGCTGAAAACATGTATTTTTTTGTTGAAATCCGCAAAAAAAGAAACTTTATATCATTGCGATGAGAAAGTTACTATTTTTTTAGCACCACTGGATACAATACTTTACGGCTTCGAATCTTATACACGGAAGTAACCGAAAATTTCTCCTGCTAAACTTTCAATTTCTAGGCCATCTAAAACGAAATCCGATTTGGTATCCTCTAAAACCCTTAATCCGACCTGTAATATTCCTATGATTTTTAATGAGCGAAATAAGAATCAATAAGTAATCCACCAAGAGCAAAATCTTAATCCCTGCTCAATATCCAACAGGTGTCAATGGATTAAGCCACAGTTTGAGTGGAATCTAAAATCCATGGAAGTTCAGAATCAGCTTCGTCGACAGCCTTGTTTATTTCTGCCCTTCCTGTTGCGTCTCACGAGTTTCTTCCTATGCCATTGAAGATATTAGTATTTGTTTTAACTCTTCCAGTCTTTGCTTTCTTTCTTCGAGTTCTCTTTCCCTGGTTCCGATCCAATAGAATTTTATACGACAGTCTGCTTCTAACAGATAATTGCTGGAAAAGAAACAAAAACAATTCAGGGAAACTCATTTTGGGGGCAGACTAAGTTTGCAGAAAGATTATTGAAATTTTTTTAGTTAAACGTTTAAACCTTCAGTATAATCTTGAGCCGTCCCGTGGACGAGTGGTTAGCACGCTTGGCTATTGATCTAATGGGACCGGGTTCGAGCCCCGGGTAAGGCATGGATGTGTGTCGTTTTTCTGCTGAGGTCCTGCCATCCTCACAGACCTTCTACTGTGGCATATAAATTGACAGGCTCCTGTCAGACCTCTGTGGCAAGCAGTTGCTTGAGGGGGAATTTAATGAATTCAATTATTTAATAATCAAGAACGTTAAAAAATGAAAAGTCGGGGGCGGGAAATCTAAGAGTTAAAAGGTATTTGGAGAAAACGAGAAATAACTTTTTTTCGCAACCATCAATTTCGTCTTCTTAGTGCAATCGTTCCAAAAAGAAATAACCACTTCTGTCGCCAGTCGTCGCTTAATGAATATGACTTTGATCTAAATTCCATTCTGCGAGCACTTTTCCTTGCTTTTTTTTTATAGATATATACATTTTTGGGACTCGTCGCATCACAAAATGTCATGGTTGGGTTGTTTTACCTCTGAGCGGCACTTTTTTTGCACACAATGGGCTAAATGGCCAGGTCACATGGGCCCCGAAGGCTCAGAGAAAGTTGGGGGAGGGGACCCACTGGAACAGCTGTTGGGAGACAGGTGGTAGCCTCCCGTCAAGGCCATCCAGCGTGTTCTTTAACGTGCACAGGGTATGGCTCTCCCTCACACGGGCCACGGCTTAACGTCCCATTCGACGGACGGCGGCCTTTCCAAGCCCATCGGTTCCCCTACTGACCGTGGGCAGGGAAATTTTGCGGAGATAAATCTCAACGCTGACCCAGCTGGGACTCGCTGACCCAGCTGGGAACTACAGATTACGAGCCTGGCGGGCTACCGACTGAGCCACCCCCGCCCCATGAATCGAACGATTGACTCATTTGTTTGTGAAGTTGAAGGACGGAGATAGAGCGAGGATCATCTTCGACGGATACCGAAGTGACCCTCTTTAAACTTTGCGAACCATTGGAAAGTCTTCAAACGACACTTAGTAATCTTCTTCGAAAGCTTATTTTAACATTTCGTAGGATTCTGTCTCTTTTTTACCCTAATTGGAAAAAAAATTGATGTAAATTCGCAACTCAGTGAAATCACTTATTTCAAAATGTGGTGAAACACAAAAATCACCTTCTATTCGACGCCGCAAATTTAATATTGACTGCAGATAAACAGGTGATTCATGATTTGCTTTGTCTAGATGCATTACTGAACATGTTGCAATAAGTCGCGAGTCGCTATGACGCCACTTAGTCAAAAACAAAGTCAGTCCCCGAACATTTTGATCACACTACGGATTTACTTAAGAAATTTTATGCATCGCATGATTTGTAGCGACGGGCTCTTGTGTATGTGGGAGGAGAGCAGGCCTAACCTTCGGTACACCTATGGCAATGAATATTTCAAATATTTCTCCACAGAATATTTTGATCATCCAAGAACTAAGAAATTCTTATGGAAAGTCATGTAATATTCCTACTGTGAATACATTGCAATACTGAATCTGAGAATACATTGTAATATGCAATATAGCATAATACGTTTTTGACGCATTAATTATTAAATACAATAAAGTCACATTAATTTGTTAAATTTGTAGAGTACAATAACTGTCTTTAAAATGGTGTTTATACTCACCAGTCATTAGGTCCTTGCAAGTAGAATTCGAATTATTAAAAAATGTTATCAGATGTTGATTATTGTATTGAAGTCAACCGTTTGCTTTTCACCTTATAAGTAAAACTTAGCAGATTTATGAAGATGATGATGGGCCATGTTGAGATGCAATAAATTATATAGGCCTGTCTGGGAAAGTTCCGAAAGGCTGAAATATTTACCAAAGGACTAAAATGCGGCAATCCAAAGGTTACATTGTTATGTGGAAGTTTATCATCTCAACTATTAGACTTTCTACTACACTAATACAGTTTTGTTCAGAACTTAACTGTAATTGTTGGAAGCCACTCTTCAGCAAACTCTGCTCCTATAACTCCAAAGCACTGGCGAAGTGGAAACTGAAGAAGCAATGGAGAGACTATGAGACTGCGCAGTTGGCACTTCGAACGTTCTCCTCATAGATCGTAGGCCAATCAACCAATGATCTCTCAGAATTGCCGAAGGGTCAAACTGGGCACTCTTCAAGTAGTTCTCTAGTTTGCATTCACTCTTCGCCATTGCTCCAGAGGGTGTTGCAGAAAGGATACCACGGAGATAAAGAATATGGACAATAAATTGTTAATATTACATTGATAACCTTTTTTCAAGTCACAAGAGATAATTTCAGTTTTCACTCCTAACTCTAATGTGCCATAAGAAAAGTAAAAATACTCGCATAGTCTCGACACTGGCTCGGAAATTTCGAGTTTTGATCTGAACCATACTCATTCCAAGCATTATGTATTCTCTCAGCCTTAACTAATTACCGTCATATTAAATTAACGACACAACATCCTAGGATCGATTATACCAGACCTGCCTTTCCGGTATTTGAATGTGTAGCCTATTCACAGCACAAAAGAGAGCATTCGTCACCGGGCTATACAGGGTGAATCTGAAAAAGTGGGCAAAACTTTAAGGGGTGGTAGAACGCAGCTATACGAGCAATATTCGTCATAGAAAGTATGGGCGGAACGCAAACGGCGAGCCGCTAGGTGGCGTTGGAAATGGTATAAAAGGGTCGGTCCTCGCACCCAACGGCATTTCTACCGTGGATTGCAGAGAGGATGGCTGGTTATACTAACCACGAAATGGCGGATATGCACTTTGTGTACGGTGCGGCGGACGGGAATGCAAGTGAGGCACAGAGTATCTCCTCTCCTTCTTGTGTTCATTCTTTAAATGTGACAGTGGGAAACTACCTTTTAACTTCTCACCGCTTGCGTTCCGACCATACATTCTATGACGAATATTGCTCGTATAGCTGCATTCTACCACCCCGTAAAGTTTTGCCCACTTTTTCAGATTCACCCGGTATAGAGAACAAAATGTCACACTCTAATCCTCAGTTAATGTCTCAGCACTTTCTTCCCAATTGTGTGTCTATTGTGAAGGAAAGAAAGCAGGATCTAGCCCCTTGAAATGCTGGCTACGTTGTTGAGTAAGGGATTGACTTGAGCTTCATCACACGAATCGGCGAAGAGCAGCGTCCTTGACTGGCAGTGTGACTTCAGCTCTCTAGGTCTTGCATCCTGAGAGTCACACAGACAGAAAGAGGTGAACAAAAAAAAAAAGAAAAATCCGTCAGTTGCTAATGTCTCGATATTATTTCTCTTATTCCCAGCGCCAACCGATCGCCTGTTTCTGAAAGTCTGTCTGCTATGGAAAACGCATTTCGCCGGTTTCATCTACATAATACCGTTCCTTGTGTGTCTCCCTTAGCTGCTCTGAGGGATAATGGATTTCCGACGAAGCATTGAAGCAGGAGCAGGGAAGAGAACATTCCGTTACATATTCAGTTCGATCTTGAACGGCTTGGCGACGCAAAAATCCTTTACCGAAATCGATTGGTAATCGTAGGAGACGTTTGGCAGCTGGGGAAGGGGTTGCAAGGGAGGGTGAGGGGTGGGGGCGGTGGGAAAGCAATCCGATAATGAAACCGCTATCTTGAGGCTGCTGAGTTTTTGGTTACAGCAGCTTGGAGCAACGAATCGGTGTCTGTGTGGGTTTTTCTTTCTTTTTTTTCGGTCTCTTTTTCCTCGTCTTCTTTTTCGCACTTTATTTCGCTTTGGAGTGAGGGGAAATAACCGACAAAAGGAAGGATTGTTCCCGCCAGATAAAGAAAGTGAAAAATCTCAGCTGCTGCTTTTCTGATTGGTGGAGCGAGAAGTCGTCGGGTGGGGAAAGTGGGGTGGGGGAAGAAAAAGAGTTCTTTGTCGTTCGTTATCTTTCCTCGTATTAAAGGGGCAAACAACGAAAAGGATTAAGTTCAAGTTGAAGTGGTAGCTTAAATATGCATTTCATGAAGCAGTGAAGAGAAGTAAGCTGTTTTTTTTGGGGGGTGGGGGTTCTTTTTCTCCCACTCTCTCTCCTCCCTCCCTATCTTGAAGTGATATAAAATGTTAAGTTTTTTTGTCGAAGAAAGATAACAGAGAGGAAATAAGATTTCTTTAAAAGGACCCGGAAGCATATAATAAAGAAAGTATGCATAGTCTCTTGAAGTAGTTGGAAAATGATGGCATTTCGAAAGCTCCTATAACTAAAAGAGAATAGTGTTCTAGAGTGTTTTTTAGATTCGCTAGAAAATCTTTCTTTTTAAGCTGTACCAAGAAAATTATTGACATCTTTTACAGAGTATCCGAAAAGTAATAGTAGGGTGTGGACCGTTCTTGACTCTGCATATGTCCAATCGGTATTCTACTTCTTGCCATACAGGCTATAGCATATCTCTTGTTACTTGCTCAGCTGCTTTCCTTATTCTGGCTTTCAAATGATTTAGGTCTCGAATTTTGCTCATGTAAACATAATTCTTTTCAAAGCCCCACCAAAAAAATTAAGGGGTATCAAATTATTGTTCCTTGGTGGCCATAGAATTGGGCTATCCCTGCCATTAAATGTATATGAGAAGTGTAATATCAATTGGACATATGCAGAATCATGAACGATGCACATTGTGTTCAAAATTATTTCAGATACGCTTTCAATTAAAATATCACATTAATGACTATGACATATTGATTCTCGAAATCCTGGGAGCGGGGGTGGCTCAGTCGGTAGCGCGCCAGGCTCGTAATCTGTAGTTCCCAAGTTCGAGTCCCAGCTGGGTCAGCGTTGAGATTTATCTCCGCAAAATTCCCCGCCCTGCCCACGGTCAGTAGGGGACACCCATGGGCTTGGAAAGACCGCCGTCCGTCGGATGGGACGTTAAGCCGTGGCCCCGTGTGCGGGAGAGACATACCCTGTGCACGTTAAAGAACACGCTGCATGGCCTTGACGGGAGACTACCATCTGTCTCCGAACAGCTGTTCCAGTGGGTCCCCTCCCCCAACCTTCTCTGAGTCTTCGGGGTTCTTGTGACCTGGCCATTTAGCCCATGGTGTGCAAAAAAGTGCCGCTCAGAGGTAAAACAACACAACAACTCGAAATCCTACCATTATTTTTCCAACACCCTGTACTATATATGTTTTTTTACTCAAATTCTTTAATTCTGCGAGAAACTTTATCGTTATGCTGATAAGCTTCGGCTTAGTGAGATTTTTTATGTAAAATAATTATAGATAATACTTATTTAAAATAAATTTAAATTTGAATTTGAAAAATGACCAGAGATATAATTGCAAGTCTAAAAATTTGGAGCCGATTTTTAATTTGGCTGAAAGTTGAGCTCTTGGGGTTGAAAATCGAAACCCATCGAAGTGAACTCGATTTTTCGAGTTTTTCACTTTCATTTGGGGCGATCACTTCGATTAATCCACTCAAACTTCTGAAAATGAAATTCTATGAAATGTGCAATAATGTTATCTACTTAAAAGGAGTTTTAAATTAAAAAAAAATACTTTTTTTTCTTCTGAAAAACCGATCCTGTCTAATTTCTTCCGACGCTTGGCTCGAGTTAGATTTATTATAAATGGTTAGCAGAAAACACGTTTTAGCGTTTCTGTGAGTTGGCTTCACACCCACATATCCCACTAACATGCCAGATGTGATAACCAGCACACCAACTAAGATAGTGGGTTCGAATCCCACTCGCGGTAAAAGTAAACTTTTTTCCAGCTAACTATTTCACGAGTTCAAATTTTATAAGACATCTCCTGTGATACTTTACTACTAGATTTATTATTTTTATACGTTGCGGCAAGAAAATAATGATATTGAAATAAAAATAGGCAGTACAAATATCATTCCATTAGAGACCGCTATAGGCGCTGACCTTGGCAATCTCGCTAATTGTAAGCAGTTGGAATTGCATTGTTGTTTTGTATGGACATTCTTTGTACATCTTGTATTACTATGCCTTTATAAATTCATCAACAGAACAACACGTGAACATCAAATTTTCTATAAAGCTAGAGAAAAGTCCCTTGAAAACATATGAACAGCTTAAGGGGGATACGGCTATTTCCAGAGTACAATTATTTCGATGGTTTAGGCATTTTCAAGAGTATAGAGAGAATGTGGAAGACCGAAAACAATCTCCAACTCTGAACTGGTGGTTGTTTTTATGCACACCATGGGCTAAATTGCCAAGTCACATGGATCCCGAAGGTTCAGAGAAGGTTGGGGGAGGGGACCCACTGGAACAGCTGTTGGGAGACAGATGGTAGCCTCCCGTCAAGGCCATCCAGCGTGTTCTTTAACGTGCACAGGGTATGGCTCTCGCGCACACGGAGCCAAAGCTTAACGTCCCATCCGACGGACGGCGGCCTTTCCAAACTCATCGGTGTCCCCTACTGACCGTGGGCAGGGCGGGGAGTTTTGCGGAGATAAATCTCAACGCTGACCCAGCTGGGACTTGAACCTGGGAATTACAGATTACGACTGAACTGGTGGACAAGTGTTCAATTTACTCTCAAGAGACCGTCGATTGACTCTCAGAATGATGGCAGGTGAAATGAAAGTGAGTAAGGAATAGATAAGGTCTATAAATTCTGACTTAGGTTTACATAACAAGAGTAGTGTCACCATCCGTCGGATGGGATGTTAAACCGTGGGCCCAGTATACGTGAGAGCCATACTCTGTGCACGTTAAAAACGCTCTGGATGGCCTTGACGGGAGGCTACCATCTGTCTTCCGACAACTGTTCCAGTGGGACACCAACCTTCTCTAAGGCTTCTGAGTCATTGTGACCCGCCATTTAACCCATTGTGTGCAAAAAGGTGCCACTCAGAGTCGGGTTGCTTTACCTCTGAGCGGCACTTTTTTGCACCCCATGGGCTAAATGGCCAGGTCACATGGACCCCGAAGGCTCAGAGAAGGTTGGGGGAGGGGACCCACTGGAATAGCTGTTGGGAGACAGATGGTAGCCCCCGTCAAGGCCATCCAACGTATTCTTTATCGTGCACAGGGTATGGCTCTCCCGCACACAGAGCCACGGCTTAACGTCCCATCCGACGGACGGCGGCCTTTCCAAGCCCATCGGTGATCCCTACTGACCGTGGGCAGGGCGGGGAATTTTGCGGAGATAAATCTCAACGCTGACCCAGCTGGGA
This sequence comes from Ryuthela nishihirai, assembly GCA_038380435.1. NCBI lineage: Eukaryota > Metazoa > Arthropoda > Arachnida > Araneae > Heptathelidae > Ryuthela > Ryuthela nishihirai. Next base: position 36,040,593 of record JAWZYU010000011.1, on the reverse strand, counting down.
CTCGAACCTGGGAACTACAGATTACGAGCCTGGCGCGCTACCGACTGAGCCACCCCCGCCCCACCACTCAGACTTAAAATAATCCAACTCATAGTTGTCATTAATATTTTTGTTTTTAAGATAATGTTTCTTTATTCTTAAAAATATAGGTTCTTTTTCTCAATTCATTAGTCATTAGAAATCTATGATTTCATTTTAGAGAATTTTTCCTGATGCTCTTGAAGAACATAATTTTCTTTCCCAAGTGGCTCTTCACTTATTTTGGGTTGGACGAGCCTGCTTTGACATTTAATTTTGGGCATTTAACGGAGAAAGCCTGGCTGAAGATAAATAAAGATCATAATGGAATCTATTTAAAACTCGATTTTTCAGCAGTATTTATTCAGAATTTAAAGATTTATAGTAGATACAATATTTAACAATAAATTATTATGTTTTTATAAAAATCATTCATAATCATTTTAAACATTGAAATAATCTTTGCCGTAACTTCTAAAATATATTTTTATTTCATTAAATTTTTTGAAACAATACTTGCTGTTTAAGTTTTAATTTCTGAGGTAAATTCTTACGACGTATGAGTGTTGTTAAATATTCTAACTGTCATAACTCTTTAAATACGGAATAAATATTGTTAAAAAATCGAGAATTAGATAGATTTGATTATGATCTTTAACTTATCTTCAGTTACATTTTTTTATTAAACGCATATTTCAACTGTTATACAGCTTCGAAGTTAGATTCCCATTGGCATAACACTCAAATTTTATAAATATTTTGATAGAGCATGTATTAATATTGAAACGAGATTATTGTATCATGAGATATGACATATGCTGGGAAATGTGTTATGTTTGTAATTGAACAGACAGTTTGGTTTAAAAAGTGTACTAAGAGTTTTAGAAGAAGTAAAGAAGTTGTTTAGTGACTTTGCTAGTGAGCGGGTGTCGGCTTAGGGTTGTTTTACTTCTGAGTGGCACTTTTTTGCACACCATGGGCTAAATGGCCAGGTCACACGGACCCCGAAGGCTCAGAGAAGGTTGGGGACCCACTGGAACAGCTGTTGGGAGACAGATGGTAGCCTCCCGTCAAGGCCATCCAGCGTGTTCTTTAACGTGCACAGAGTATGGCTCTCCCGCACACGGGGCCACGGCTTAACGTCCCATCCGAAGGACGGCGGAATTTCCAAGCCCATCGGTGTCCCCTACTGACCGTGGGCAGGGCGGGGAATTTTTCGGAGATAAATCTCAACGTTGACCCAGCTGGGACTCGAACCTGGGAACTACAGATTACGAGCCTGGCGCGCTACCAACTGAGCCATCCCCGCCCCAGTGTCGGCTAAGATTGCCGCTGTTTGCTTATTAATAAGTTTTTATGTTTCGGTTATTTAAGGGAATGTCGTTCCTATTAAACGTGTTGTATAATAAGTAAGCTAGACTTTTGATGTCTATAATTTTTTATATAGAAAACTTTGCAACTGAACTTTCGAATGTTATTTTAGCATTTGTCATTAAAAGGTGGTGAACAGAAATTAGTCATTAGTTATTCCATTAGTATATAAAATGAATAATAAATTCAGGTTTTATTTATTTCTTATAAATTAATTGATCTTTTTATTGAATAAATTTATTTCTTATTCGTTTGGTTATTTCGAAATCACACCCACACACGGTACTATCAAATAAATAATGATGAAAATCTATAACGATACTATTGTTGTGGTGAATATTGACTGCACTAAACCTCAATAATAAAGCATGTGACGATTGTGAAAACCTGAGAAATTTTCTGATGTCAGATCACAAAGTCATCAAACTCTGACTGCTTGTATTTGCAAACATTAAACGTTGTTACCCCACTTGTATGATGAAAAACGAGGAAATTAAAATGTTTCGACTCCCACCATTCTTCGATCGGAGGAGCGGGACGGTTTCCTTCGAAAGAAGAAGAAAACTTGCAAACAATGTAGATTCTTTGCCATCCCTCGATCATTAAGCTGAAGAGACTGCGCTGTTTGCTGGGATTTTTCTTTTACTCAGGGAAAGAAAAATATAATAACGTGATTTCACTTTGCAGCCTCCGTTAGCACCGACTGGCTTCGGTCTGTCGCTTCGTTTATGATAAAATGAAAAGAACAGATCTGCCAACGAGGAAAACACAACGGAGGAAATCTGCAAGAGAGCTTCAAAGGCAGAAATGCTATCGTTATGATTTGCAAATACAGAGAGGAAGAAGTTAGAGGAGCACTGTAGCTTATAACTCAATGTTATACTTCAATGTATTGAGATATCAGGTAACCATAAAAGTTTTTGCCGTTTTTGTTACTCGTAAAAAAAAAAGCACAATTCATGTTAAAAATAATTTTATTCAGCGAAGTAATTTCCGTTTGATTCAATCACATTTTCCCATCTTGAAACTAGCTTTTAAATACCCTTTCTATAGAAGTTCCTGTTTTTGGAACTGAAGAAAGTCTCTATAGCGACCTGTACCTCCCTGTCGTTCTTAAACTCTTGTCCATTCAGATTATTGTCAAGGGTCAGAAACAAGTGATTATCTGAAGGAGAGAGATCCGGTGAATAGGGCGGATGACACAAAGTCTTCCATTCAAGGTGCTGGATTGTCTCTGTGGTCACTTTGGCAGAATCTGGATTGGCGTTATCCTGAAGGAACAGTACTCCTTTACGATTGACAAGTCTACTTCCTTCTCTTTCAATGTCTCATGAACACGTTCAAGCTGTTGTGAATAGAGATCACCAGTAATAGTTTGGCCAGGTTTCAGCAGCCCAAAATGGACAATTCCACGAGCTGTCCACCATACCCAAAGGAGCACCTTACATTGATGCAGTGGTGGCCTTGAAATTTGTGGAGCGGGGTCTGTGGTAGACATCCAATGTCGTTTCCTTGAAGGATTCTTATATCGGATCCACTTTTCGTTACATGTCAGCAAACGATCGAGAAATGGCTTTTGTTAGGGCGGGAGAGCAGAGTAAGGAAGGCTGACACACGTTGTTGTTTCCTGGCGTCGGACAGTTCATGTGGGAAATCATTTGCTCAATTTGTATGCTTTACCAGTTTCGTGCAGATGCCTTCTAATGGCTTCATCATTCACATCGAACATCAAAGCAAGCTTTTGGTATGCTCGACTGCTATCTTCTTCAATGGCTGCTTTCAAAGCGTTTCATTGCTGATGGCCACAGCATGGCAGCTACGCGGTGCATCTTCAAGTGATTCATCACCGGTTCGAAATTTTTGGAACCAATTTCTGGCTGTGCGTTCCTTTATAGCATTCTGTCCAAATGCGAGACATATTCTTCTAGTGGTTTCTGCAGCAGCGTTATCGAGTTTAAATTCATAAAGTAAACAACATCAGATGAGCTTCGACGATACTTCCATTTTAATATTTTATTGGGTGATATTCCTATGTAAATAAGACTTGGATGATTACTTGGTTGATATTATTATGTAAATAAGACACAATGCAATTTTAAGAAACGGGTAGTTGTTCTGAAAAGGCTTTAACGTCATCTATCTATCACTTCTTTACCTAAATGCTGAATATTTAATACGACACATAAACGGAAAGAACTTTTTTGGTTACCTGATATTTTCCAGCAAAAAGAACCCAGCTTTTTTTTCTTTTAAATTGTGATGAGATCTGCAAAGCAATTAGTTTATTTGCAGTTTATGCCAATGGCGGAGTGGTTAGCATGCTTGGATTAGATCAAAGGGATCTGGGCTCGAGTCTTTTGCATTTTTTGCAATATACGCCTGGATAAGGTATGGATATTTTTTATTTTGTTGTTCTTCTACTGAGGTCTCGCCTTCCTCACAGATCCTCTTTCTGACGTATTTGCTGACTGACTCCTGTCAGACCTCTATGGCAAGCATCTGCTTGAACACATCATCATCATCCCGAAGCAGCCATGCGCTACGGAGATCGAACCAGACCGTGCAATTTAGTTCTCCAAACATATCTGTCCTGAGCTACATCTGCTGCATCTGGCCAATGCACACCAATTCTAACAAGGTCCTGTTTGACATTGTCTGCTCACCGCATCCTAGGTCTCCCCCTCTTTCTGAAGCCTTTAGGCACACTGTTCATAACCCTATTCACCAATCTATAATTATCCATACGGGCAACATGGCCAAACCAACGGAGTCTCTATGACATTACAAACGATCAGGCCATCGAGGGACTCAAACCCGGACTCCAGCAGTTGCAATTGCAATGTGAGAGTTCTCATTCGTTACCCAATAAATATAAAACACGTTTCGATTTTCAGATAAAACCGTTGCAGTCGTATCTAATTATTAGTACACCATGTAGGACGTGTGAAAAAGATTTCAGTTTTGTTGAATAAAATAAGTTAAATCTGTTACAAAGCCTGAAAATGGTAACTTCACTAAAGTATGTTGGAGTGACAGAGCAGACTTGACAGAAATGCAAGAAATTTAATTTTGCTCTGAATATCAGTCACACTTCCTTTCAAAAGCTCTGATTTAAAACATGACTAGCCTGTTGAGTAGAAATTATCCAAATCAAGCAGTTTTTTGATGAACATTTCGAATGCATTTGTGCTCTATTTACGTGAGTTGTTGGGTTGTTTTACCTCTGAGCGGCACTTTTTTGCACACCATGGGCTAAATGGCCAGGTCACATGGACCCCGAAGGCTCAGAGAAGGTTGGAGGAGGGGACCCACTGGAACAGCTGTTGGGAGACAGATGGTAGCCTCCCGTCAAGGCCATCCAGTGTGTTCTTTAACGTGCACAGGGTATGTCTCTCCCGCACACGGAGCCACGGCTTAACGTCCCATCCGACGGACGGCGGCCTTTCCAAGCCCATCGGTGTCCCCTACTGACCCTGGGCAGGGCGGAGAAATTTTGCGGAGATAAATCTCAACGCTGACCCAGCTGGGACTCGAACCTGGGAACTACAGATTACGAGCCTGGCGCGCTACCGACTGAGCCACCCCCGCCCCTGATCAGAGAGACTCCAAAGGTTCAGAAGTAATAGATAAGGGAAGCGACCCGTGTACGTTATTATAAAAATAAGAATTATTATCATGATATTGACTGAACAAGAAAGAGAGAGATAAGTTTCCCGTCAAGGCCATCCAGAGTGTTCCTTAATCTGCACAGGGTATGGCTCTCTTGTACACGATTGAACTTTTCAATGTCTCATCCAAAGGACGGCGGCCTTTTGAAGTAATCAATGTTCTTTTACTCACCGAGAACAGGATGAGGTTTAGCGGAGAAAATCTTAACGCAGACGCTTGAGGACTCAACTTTCGGAACATCATATTGTGAGCTCAGACGCGGTCATTCCCACCTTCCCCAGATTGAACTGAGGAGACAGGGGCGGGGTGGCTCAGTCGGTAGCGCGCCAGGCTCGTAATCTGTAGTTCCCAGGTTCGAGTCCCAGCTGGGTCAGCGTTGAGATTTATCTCCGCAAAAATTCCCCGCCCTGCCCACGGTCAGTAGGGGACACCGATGGGCTTGGAAAGGCCGCCGTCCGTCGGATGGGACGTTAAGCCGTGGTCCCGTGTGCGGGAGAGTCATACCATGTGCACGTTAAAGAACACGCTGGATGGCCTTGACGGGAGGCTACCATCTGTCTCCCGTCAAGCTGTTAAAGTGGGTCCCCTCCCCCAACCTTCTCTGAGCCTTCGGGATCCATGTGACCTGGCCATTTAGCCCATGGTGTGCAAAAAAGTGCCGCTCAGAGGTAAAACAACACAACCCAACCCAACTGAGGAGACAAATCAGTTGCTGATCACAAATAATCACTGTGACATAAAAAACGTGCAATGACAAATTCGTTTTGGTAGACTTTGATACTATCTATAGAAAATAGGGAAACTGAAGTAATATTCTTATTATTTCGTCGGTTTGTAAATCAAAGTCAATAAACAAATTTCTGCAGCTGATTAATAAAACACTGGCGAAAAATGCTCATCATTATGAACGTTTTTTTTTTGTAGGACCCAGATTGAGAACTACTAGCAAAATTGAATTGTTTTACCTCTGAGCTGCACTTTTGTGCGCATAATGGCCAGGTCACAAGGACTCCAAGGATTTAGAGTTCGTTAGAGAAAGGAAGCCATTTGACAGATGTTAGCAGACGGATGGAAGTGGCCTGTTAAGTCTATCCGCCAAGCTCGTACATCAACATACAAGGGTATGATTCTCCTGCACACACAACCAGGGCTTGATGTAGGGGACGGGGCAAGGGGGGGGGGACATTGATGACACCACCAAAGATAGTAACTGGAAAAGAGGCGGAAAAAATCTTAAACTCTTATATATTACCTTTTTTTTTTCAAGACATTTGTCATACCACAAAAACGAAGAGAAAAAGTTGATACTGGAACGGCTTTCATCTTTGTCCCCTTTTTTTCCTGCATCTCAACTCAAACACAGTAGAATCTTTGAACATTAAATTGCATGTCTGGTCCGCTACCGAATGAAACAACGTGGCTTAGTATATTCCTTCCATGAACTAAAGAAAAATCTTAAAATACCGAATGCACGAAATAAGGTGAGGATGGGCAAAGAGAAGAACAGAACCAAAAAGAGGCATTGAGAGTCATACAGAACTGAAATGCATCCCGATCATTCAGTTGAAAAGAAATGCTCAGTATCAGAAGTACTAAGCCACACAGTTTGTGTGGTAAGTGAGTTGCAGCAGATGCAAGATGACTGGAAGCGATCAGAAAGAAAAGAAATATACGTGCGATGTCTTTTCTGTCGATCCCTGACAGACAGAGCAGAGAATACCAGAAGTGCTAAGCTCCGTTTTCCGGAACGTTTCCCTGGCCAGTAAGGAGGACGCACGTGTAATTAAGTTGCTCACGTTCTAAGCTGCCGTCGCAGCCGAGACGAAGATAGCGAGGGGAAGGTGAATCTTTGGATGACCCCCTCCTGTTTCTGCTGCACATCGTCATTAGTCCAGCGTGTCGTCATGATTGATGACCTGGGAGGCTGGGGATTAAAGGGATAGAGTAGGGAAATAAAACTTTCCCATGAGGACAGCGTCGAGAGGCAGAGACCGAGAGGTAACACGATACGAGGAATTATTTAGAAAGGGAATTTCTTCAGCGCTGCGAACGCAGAAGGTGTGGTCTTGTTTTCGGACAAAAGATTCACTTCTCTTTCTGCATCTAAGAATGGATGGGCCGTGGTTCACTTTCGTAACTTGATTATCTTTTATTAGTCAGAAATTGAACGACTTTTAATGAACCAATAGTCAGTTGTATACACAAGGTGATAGTAATTCGCATTTTCTAAGAAGGTTTCGCTATTCTACGTGACTTGTAAAGAAAACGTTTTCGTAACATTTTACTTTAAAGGATAGAGAATATGTCTTTCGTCCCTTGAGGTATGAAAGGTATGCTCTGTTAACTTGTACCTTAATGTACACAGGGTATTACTCTGTTAATATATTTCTTTGCTCGTACAGGGTATAGTTTTGTCAGTTTGTTCCTTAACGTGTACTGGGTGTGACTCTGTCATCTCGGTTTTTAAACGCGTGCAGAATATGGATGTTAACTCGTTCTTTAAATTGTAACAGTGTATGGTTCTGTCAACTTGTTCCTTAATGTGTACACGATAGGGCTTCGTCAACTTGTACCTTAACGTGTAGAGTGTATGATTCTATGAATTTGTAGCGTGTAGAAGATATGGTTCTATAAATTTGTACCTTAACGTGTAGAGGGTAGGTCTTCGTCAACTTGTACCTTAACGTATATAGGATATGGCTATCAACTGGTTCCTGAAAGTGGACATGATATAGCTCTTTGAAGTTGCTTTAACATGTAAAATTTTGACTATTCTAACTTGCGTTTTAAAGTCTACAAGACATGGATATATTAGTGTGTTCTTTAAGGTGCACAAAGTATGGTTTTGTCACCATGTTCTAACCATTCAAATGTTATGAACATTCGAAGATATGGTTTCTTCAGCATAATCCTTCACGTATATGAATTGTTCGGCATTTTCCTTAGATATATGCACAGAATAACTATTAGCGCATCCTTTAAGATTCAGAAGTTATAGATCTAGCACCTTATATTTGGAGATGCACGCACTACAACATTTTCAATGTCTTCTTTAATGGGCACAAGGTCTCTATCAACGTGATTTTTAACGCATGTCTGTGTAAGCGTGTTTTTTTAACGATTTCAGCGTGTGTGACTCTTGCATAGGGATTTCCGTCCGATCCATAGACACCATCATTTTTTCTTATCCATTAACGTTTCCTCTCTCATAAAAAAATCTGTGGGAAAAGGGAGAAATTGCCAACGACTGCAAGTTGAAACTCGAACCCAAAAACTTCAAATCTTAAGGCGAGAACTCTACAAAATGCTTTAAAAGTGCACTAATATTATCGATCATCATCTGTCTGCAAAGCCGCCATTAACCTTCCCAAAAAATGAGGTACAGGGGTGGCTCAGTCAGTAACGCGCTAGGCTCGTACTCTGTAGTTCCCAGGTTCGAGTTCGACCTGATCCAGTGTTGAAATTTATCTCCGCAAAACCTCCACCCTATCCTCGGTCAATAGGGGACACGATGGGCTTGGAAAGGCTGTCGACTGTCAGTCGAGACGTTAAGCCGTGGTCCCGTGTGCGAGAGAGCATACCCTGTTCACGTTAAAAACCACGCTGGATGGCCTTGACAACAGGCTACGATCTATCGCCTAGCAGCGTAAAAGCATAGAGCAATAGTAAAGGTATAGAGTCCAGTGAGTCCCTACTCAACTCTGTCGGGGGGTCCTTGTGACCTGGCCATTTAATCTATTTTGTGCAGAAAAGTACCACTCAGAGGTAAAACAATCCAACCCAAAAAATGATTAGGAATGTTTTTAACGTAAATAACACTACAACAACTCCTAATTTTCCTAAGTGCACTCTTTAAGAAATGAAAATGTTCGCACTCAGTCCAAGTGGATAATTGTTGCTTAGTAATTCAGCAGAAGCAGCAGCACAACATGAATGGACTTGCAATTAATTCCCCAACATCTAATCACTGCTAGGCAAAAAGAAAGCGACTACATTGCGTTGAAATATCGATAACTTGTTTTCTGCCGAAAAGCTGACGCTCTCGAGTTTAATGAGGGACAACCGTAATGATGCCACTTCACACACAACTTGAACTCTGCTCTGCCTTGTAACCTTAGTCAAGGAATTAGTAGTCGCATCTCGAAGAATTCACATTAAATAGCTTCTTTACGAAAAGAAGTACTCGCATCCCTACCACCCATTAATTGCTTGTCGTTGTTTCTTTTTTTTTTCCTTCCGATTTTTATGTGGAGCTCAGGCCACAGGCTTCCCTGTCAAGCCCTTCCATGTTTTTGTGCGTTCAGCACTAGGCAAGGTACTGTGCTGGGTACTTAATTACTGCGGCTGGCCTGCTGAAGACAAGATGGAGCAAGAATAGGAGTTCTTCTTCTTCTTGCAGAGGCCCATTTATACATAATTACTGAGCACTCTGTACCTTGAGAGTGACTTTAGGAAAATTCATTCTCTTTCCTGGTTTTTAGCGTTGTTCAGAAGTGAAGTTAGCAATGCAGGGTAGGCTGTTCTATCAAAATAAAAGCACATGTAGTTAACTATCGTAAATGAGGTTCTTCGAACTGTAAAGAGCAGGACTACTTGAAGAGTTTCTTTTTTTTATGTGAGGGATCGAACTAGCGAGGTATGGGCCAATGGTAAATGTTCCATGCAACCCAAGATGGATTTTTTTTATGGTATATTTGTTTTTGTGAGCCCCATAAATGCCGTTACTATTCATAAAGTTAGAAATACATTTAATTGAATTTTTTAATTTAATAGTAAATAAATGGAAAGTACATGAAATTCACGTTGACTCCATTGGGAGTTGTTTTACCTCTGATCGGCACTTTTTTGCACACCATTTGCTAAATGGCCAGTTCACAAGGACCCCGAAGGCTCAGAGAAGGTAGGGGACCCACTGGAATAGCTGTTGGGAGACAGATGCCATCCCGTCAAGGCCATCCAGTGTGTTCTTTAACGTGTACAGGGTATTGCTCTCCCAAACACGGTACCACGGTTTAACGTCCCATCCGACGGATGGCAGCCTTTTCAAGCCCATCGGTGTCCCTTACTGACCGCGGGGAGTTTTGCGGAGATAAACCCAGCTGGGACTCGAACCTGGGAACTGCAGATTACGAGTCTGGCGCGCTATCGACTGAGCCACACCCGCCCCTCCATTTGGACAATTAGGTGAAAGTATAGTATAAATCAATACGATAACAAGATTACAATAGTAAAAGCATAGAGTTATGCAAACGGTTATAGACAGTAAAATGAAACAGTGTCAGTTGAATCATTAAGAAAATATTTCTTAATAATAGTGAAGACTAAGGTAAAGGCAAAATTTACGGCATAGGAATCATTTTGCTAAGTCAAGATAAGGCTTTTTAATAACAGCCGTGGTGAGAGATTAACTACTTGAGATGTTCCTAATCAGGAACAAAAGAACAAAAGAACAACTCAACAAAAGAAGAAACGGAATTTTGAATTTCTTTTTGTAAATGTTAATACATTGGTTTTGAAAAATTAAGGAACAACCTTATGTTATGTAAATGGGAAGCTAAACTTCTAAAAGGAATTTTTTTGTTTACTCTGTTAACTTATTTACAAATTCAAGAATTTTTGTGATAGCAGATAAAGATCTCAATCAAATATATCAATATCTAGATTTTCAATAATATTCGTTCAGTATTTAATGAGTTATGGAAGTTTGGACATTTAAGAATATCAATGCCAGTCACAAAATTTGTCTTCAGAAGTTAATTGAAACATAATAATAAGTATTATATTAAAGTGTTTAATAAAATAAGTGTATATTTTAGAAATTTCTGCAAAGAATTCTTTCAGTCTTCATCAGTTTTGTATAAGTTACTTAAGACTGGCATTGCTGTTGTTAAATATTCAAACTTCCATAACTCATTAAATACTGAACGAATATTGTTGAAAATCGAGATATTGATTTATTTGATTGAGATCTTTATCTGCATTCACATTTTTCAAAACAAAAAAAACTTATTTTAGAAGTTATAGAGCTTTGACCTTAGCTTCCCATTGACTTAACATAAGGGATTTTCCTTAATTTATGGAAACCAGTGTGCAAGAGATGATGACCAGATGTTTATTTATTAGTTATGAGAAAAAATGGCTTTTGTTGAAATATGAGATTCCCTGGATAATTTTGTAGCACAGACTTAAGTCATGTACAATCATGTCCACTTCATAAAATAGCTAATTTCAAAACTTCTTGTCTAATCCCATTTGCTTTTAGAGCAGAAAATCACGTAACTTGATAAATGATAAATATAGTTTAGATTGCTGCTTCTAAAAATTGTCACTAATCAGTATTTTTGCACTTCGGTTCTCCAATTTCCTTCAGTTCAATGTCAAAAACTCTCGGATCTGTTAACTTGTAGATGCGGCTTCGTGATTATTTTATTATTTCGTTGAAACATGGAAAGTACTCTAAATTTAGCAACAACTCAATAAGAAGAATATAACCAAAATGGAAGAATGGAAAATCTCTCATCTGCTCCGAGAAGGATTTACTGGGAAATATTTTTACATTAGTGAGAAGCTAGCAGCTTATCTGAAAGTTAAGACAGACAAAAACAGCTATGCCATCAATCAAAATTGAAACCCGGATGCAGAGGCACAGTTTCAATGCGAACCATGGATTCAACAATATAACATCTAGTTGAAATTTATCTCTCCAGTTGTGTTTGTTTCCTGCCGCCCTTAACCGTACATTGAAGGATGGTGCAATCATCGGATTAACATAAGTCATTGAGTCAATGACATCCTTTGAAATCATTGCACACCGAATTGATGTGCATAACGACGATGTTAGCGCAAACATTTAGCTTTGATGTGGGGGGGGGGTCTCAGATGCTAATGTGTAGTTAAAAGTAAATATTGGTCCTATTTCATGATTCGAAGTTACTTTGACTATCTCTAAATTGAAACTACGTAAGTCAACAGAGGTAGATGAAATCACTGCTGAAATGCCTAGAGCTGGGAATGATTCTGCTGTCAGATGGCTGACTCTAATGTTGGACGTTTTCTATGATAAAATGATTTCCCTTAAGGATTTTACTAGAGCTGTTATCTAATATACACTGGCGGAAATTGAAAATAGAACACCCATAAGGAATTCCTTTAGGAACGTCATATTATAATAAGTTAATAGTTAACGGCAGCAGGAACCGTGATCCAAGATTGAAAGTCATTGGATGAAATAATAACGTCACTGATGACGAAAACATGCAAATGTACGCAGCGCGTATTTAAGGGTTGGGTTGTTTTACCTCTGAGCGGCGCTAGGGCTTCTTCTAGGGCGCACTTCTAGGGCGTGAAGAAAGAAGTTATTTGTCTTGTGTCGTGTTGTTCAGTGCTCTTTGAAGAAGCTACCATGCTTGGACGACGCAGGCGCGCAACATTAATTCAGTTAGCGGAGTTTGAGCGAGGTCGTATAGGGGTCTTCGGGAAGCAGGGTGGTCTTTTCGTCAAATTGCACACCACGTTGGATGAGAAGTATCGGCAATGGTACGATGGTGGCGTCGATGGTCAGAAGAGCATTCGCACATTCGCAGACGTGTTTCAGGGCAACACAGAGTTACGGACGCACTATAGGTTCGGCGTATCAGGAGGGCGGCGGTGACAGAGCGAACGGCTACAGTGTTACAATTTCGATCCTCTGTCGTTCCAAAGGTGTCTACAAGAATGATACGCAATCGTTTTTTGGAAGCAGGACTACGGGCACGCATGCTGCTGGCATGGTTAACACTGCCACCTCGTCACTGTCGAACATATTTGCAGTGGTGTCAAGAACGAGTTCATTGGAGGGAAGAATGGTAGTTTGTGGTCTTCAGTCATGAAAGTCGATTCCGTTTAGGAGCGTCTGATGGTCGCTTATGCGTCCGAAGGCGATAAGGTAAGCGGCTTCTTCCATCATGCATCCACCAGCGACACACAGGGCCCACGCCGGGCATCATGGTGTGGGGTGCGATTAGCTATCACTCTCATACGTGTCTGGTATTTGTACAGGGTACACTGAATAGCAATACGTTCATCAGCGACATCGTGCAGCCGGTCATCCTGCCATATTTGAGTGTAATCCCAAATGCGATATTCCAGCAGGATAACGCCCGCCCACACTCCATCAGGGCAACTCAACATGCTCTTCAGGCAGTGCACCAACTCCCTTGGTCAGCATGCTCTCCGGACTTGTCTCCAATCGAGCATATCTGGGACTGGATCGGACAGACTCCTCTGCGGACCGCGGCTGGTAACGACCATCGCTGAATTACGCGTCCAAGTTGAAAGCGCAAGGGATGGTATTCCCCAGAGTGATATCCAGCATTTGTACGACCGATTGCATGCCAGATTGGAAGCTTGTTTTGCTGCTCAAGGAGGTTCAACACCTTATTAAAATGTGCCTTCTGTAAAATGTAATACTCATTAAAAGGTAAAATAAACGTTGAATCACTTCACAAGTGTGATCACTGTCCTTTCTCAACAAGTTGTTTCTTCTAAATAAATATTAAAGAAGAAAGTTTGTGTATCTGTCCGCTTATGCACTCTGTCCCCAGAAAAGCTAAAGGCACCAAACTTTGCATGAACGTTCCTTTTACCCAGGGAAAGAGAGTAAGCTACGTGTGAACCCGCTGGGCCACCCAGAACTAGGTGGGCGGTTTTGATTTCTCGAAATCCCTACAGACTTTAACATTAGCCGTTAAAAACCAGTGTCTCTCATGGACTTAGCATTAGGAGTTATCAAAATCACGTGCAGAGTGCCATCTACTACAGTCTTCCCCTAAAGAGGAGAAGAAAATTATACCGATGTGTGTGTGTGTGGGGGGGATCTATCGCAATGAGCTTTATGCGAAATGAAAGCTTGCGACGTGAGGAGTGCCATCTACTTCATATTTTAGAGAATTTTCAGCCGCCGAGAATTTCACCGAGAAACGCTGGGTAAATTTGCTGGTTATCGATATTTTCAAGAGATGTGAAGAGGGGCGGGGGTGGGTCAGTCGGTAGCGCGCCAGGCTCGCAATCTGTAGTTCCCAAGTTCGAGTCCCAGCTGGGTCAGCGTTGAGATTTATCTCCGCAAAATTCCCCGCCCTTCCCACGGTCAGTAGGGGACACCAATGGGCTTGGAAAGACCGCCGTCCGTCGGATGGGACGTTAAGCCGTGGCCCCGTGTGCGGGACGTTAAAGAAACACGCTGGATGGCCTTGACGGGAGGCTACCATCAGTCTCCCAACAGCTGTTCCAGTGGTTCCCCTTCCTCAACCCTCTCTGAACCTTCGAGGTCCATGTGACTGGCCATTTAGCCTATGGTGTGCATAAAAGTGCAGCTCAGAGGTAAAACAACCCAACAACAAGAGATATGAAGGCAGTTTTATGATAATTCTAGATGCATCTTCTTCCATCATGATGCATCAGTCTATTCTAGATGCATCAGTTGCATCAGTCTATTCTATCTTCTAAGAAGAATCTAGATGCATCAGTCTATTCTATCTTCCAAGTAATATCGTGTCTATTATTGTGGTTAACAGAATGAAACATTTGTTTGATGGACAATTATAGGATGAACAGGATAGGTTAAGAGGTAATTGTAGTTGCGTAGAGAAAACCTTCTCAATTAGACGGATTCTTGAGAAATGTTTCGTGTTCCAAAAAACCTTTGGTTACTCGCTTTTGATATATCAACAATAGGCTTTGATTATGTTGATGCCATAATTTGTGGTTGATCGTGAGTTCATATGACATACGGGAAATGTCAGTTAATACAATGGGTTGGGTTGTTTAACTTCTGAGAGGAGGTTTTTTTGCATGCAACAGGCTAAATGGCAAGGTCACATGGACCTCGAAGGCTCAGAGAAGGTTGGGGGAGGAGACTCCCTGAAACAGCTGTTAGGAGATAGATGGTATCCTTCCGTCAAGGCCATTCAGCGTGTTCTGTAACGTGAACAGGGTATGGCTCTCCCACACACAGGATGTTACATCCTATTCGGCGGACGGCTGCCTTTCGAAGCCCATCGGTGTTGCCTACTGGCCGAGGGAAAGGCGGGGAGTTTTGCGAAGATAAATCTCAAAGCAAACCCAAGTGGGACTCGAACCTGGGAATTACAGATTACGAGATTGGAGTGCTGCCAACTGACCCACCCTCGTCTCTCTCTACAATAATATTGAGTAGTGTTTGAGAGTTGGTAAAGCCTGGAATGAATGGTTTAACATTAGTATTTAGGCAAGAATAATTTATTGTAAATTTGAGTAAAATTCGACAAGGTTATATTTGTAACCGTTTCTTTCCATCAATGAAGTTCTCGTGTATGATAAGAACTTCATTACAAGGGAAAGAATGGGTCTTTAAATGGTCTAGAGCTATGAAAATATCTGACTTAGATTATGTTAACGATTTGACCCCTTTGGCAAATGAGACTAAAGAGATGAACGCTTTCATTAAAGCTGTTGATGAGACTGGTAAGAGAATAGGCTTGGGGATAAACAGAGAGAAATATGAAGGGTGAAAATTGGTCATGTTGGTGATGCTCCATTTCTTTTGAATGTCTGTATTCTTAAGAAAGTTTGTTCATTGTTTTTGGAGTTGTGTGACCGATACTGGTAACGTATGACATGAAATAAATAGAAGAATATGTACTGCTGCTGGGAGATTTAAGAATTTGGGAAGAGTATTGAAAAATAAGCGTATACATCTGAAGACTAAAATTAGGCTGTATAAGAATTTTGTTCTTTCTAAAGTTTACTATGGAAACAAAATTTGGACCCTTTGTAAACAAGAAAACAGGCATCAGAATCTTAGGCATTAGGCAATTTGACTATTAAGTAATGATGAGTTTTAGACGAAGGAGTCATCAACCACCTTTGAATAGAATCTTGTGTTGGGAGAGACTGCGTTGGTTGGGGCGTGTTTCCCTCATGCAGCACTAGAGATTAGCAAATAGAGTTATGAAGAGGGTGTATAAAGCTTTCAAAAAAAAAAAAAAGGGAAATAGCAGAATGCGATCGATGGACAATATCAAACAAGCCTTTGCTAGAATTGGCCTTCAGTGGCCAAATACAACAGCAGAAGCTCAGGATAGAAGTGTATGAACTAAATTTCACAGTCTGGTTGGACCTCCGTATCCCATGGCTACATGAGAATTTTATATCGTATGCATGTAAGGTTATTGAAGGCAAGGTTTCCATCATGGCCAGATAGGCAGAGAATTAAAGAGATATCCTAAACAATATGGTTATTTCAACTTCCATTACTAACAAAGGAATTACAATTGAATTACAATTTGGGCTGTCATGCATGCATACATGTATGTATCTATGCATTTATATATGTAATTATGTCCCAAAGATAAACTTTCATTTAACTCTTAAAAAAATGTCTACGAATAGAGAAACAGACGAAAACAATTGAAACCAATAGCTCTTTTTTTGGCAAAACGAGCTAAAAAGGCAAAAAAAACATGGAACGGTTCCTTCTGCTGAAAATAAAGCACGAATAGCATTTCCATACACACTTTAAGACCTAGGGTCCTGATTTGAGCAGTCGAAGCCCACTTTTTGAGACTTGATATTTATACATCACTATTTCGTAGCCACTCTTTTGAACCTCGTTTCTTCTTGCTTGCTGACTATCTGACAGACCTTTTACTTTCTTTCTCCTAACTCGGAGAAATGAAATTTTGAAATTTTCAAAATATTAATTTTGCTAGATGTGTTATTTTTTCCCCGTGTCTTCATTACAATCAACTCCCGTCAGCTACTCATACCGGCGACTTCTGCAACGGAAGTTTCGCTTCTCTGCTCCTTAAACAGTCGTGACTTTCCCTTCAAAGCAGAAACTACTCACATCTCCTTCAACCCTTCAGATTTCTCCTCTCATACGCCTGACTTTCTATTTCTGTTCTCATTTCCTTTGGAATCGATGCTTCAGCATAACGAGCAGCGGAATACAATACACGAGGTCTCGCCTTAATTTCAGGACTGCCAAAGGTTAATCTCACTTCCATCATAGATCATCTAAGTATATTCTGCAGCGCTTTTCCTTTTACCTTAAAAATGCATGTATGTATGTATAATTGCGAGTATTATGCATATATACAGAGAAGGCCGGATCTAGGGATGGGATTGCCGCGGATGAGGGTGGATGCAAGGCAAGGAATGCTAGGAAGGGCAACAGATGCAAGAATTATTAAATTTATGTTCGACAGAATAATAAGACATGTTTATTTTAAACATTTTTCAAGAAACTGTAAAAGGATTCTAAAACGGAGAAGGAAATGATTTTCTGCAATGGAAATCTAATATGTCCCACCCCCCACCCGTTTACTATTTTCCGGCTTGATTGAGTTTCTTGGCTCCCCCCCCCCCCCACAATCTTTACTTTTTTTCTAGATACGATCCCGTATCCACAGCTAATTTACGAGTATTATGTATGTAAGTATTTGTATCTGCGTTTATGTATGTATGTATGTATGTATGTATGTATGTACACTCTGCCGACTTTGAAATTGCCCTACCCAGAAGTAGAGGATGAATTGTATGCAAAAACGAGCTTCCCCCCTCCCCCCCGACATTTAATGTCACGTGCTAAATGTCGTGAAGGAATAACAATCAATTATTGATAATAAGAATAGATTGGTCGAAATACCATAAAAGAAATTATACGCGGAGTTTCAGATTACTAATCGAATATTTCACACTACCGTTAAGCAACCAAAAGACGTTAAGCGATAACAAAAGTGTTTTTGTCGACGTCACTCTCCTCTGCCTGTCTGGGCTGAGTTCTTTTCCTACCTATGTGTGTGAGAGCTTTGTAGAAGGGTACCTGCCCTTGTCTTCTGTTTCCAGGTTCCAGGTTGTATATCAAGAGATATTAATAATTTGGATCAATATCAAGAGATATTAATAATTGGAGCGTAATCTATGAGATTTATTTAGTAGAAACAACCAGGTTGTATATCAAGAGATATTAATAATTTGGATTAATATGAAGAGATATTAACTATTGGAGCGTAATCTATGAGATTTATTTAGTAGAAACAACTTGTTGAGAAAGGACAGTGATCACACGTGTGAAGTGATTAAACGTTTATTTTTACCTTTTAATGAGTATTACATTTTACAGAAGGCACATTTTAATAAGGTGTTGAACCTCCTCGAGCAGCAATACAAGCTTCCAATCTGGCACTCAGGTGGCCGAATACCCAAACTCATGTATTTCAACTATGTACACTTTTTTATTTACAAACACTATAACTATATACATACAGTGACTGCACACCCGGTGCAGTTACTTGCCGAATATAACACAGGCTGTCATGAATCTCAGCGGTCCCACCGCTACATACAGAGCAAAGCTTAAGAACAAAAAACGAGGTGCAGACTATCCGCCTGATATCCGGACAGCCTCGCGGTCTGCGTGCAAGTCTAGTTCAAACCACCCCGCCGGATGATGTCACGTGTTCTTCGGGTAACCTTAGGGTGTCTCGGCCAATAGTGTTCGAACACGATCGCCGTGCCAGGACGACTCTTGTCGTCTTTCTTCATCGTGATCTCAAAACTGGCCCTGCCGCTGGCGCTATGTCGCCAGGCGGGTAGGCACTGCCGCCAAAATGGCGATCCTGACCCTTCACTCCCGCCGAGTCCCTACAGTTATCAATTTACTACGACAACTATAAGGGGGAAAAAAAAGGCACTCCGATTCAGCTTCAGAAATGAAGTACAGAATTTGAACAAGGTTTTAATATCGGTAAACTCGAATCTTTATTTATACTGCCGAACAACACTACAGGTAATGACTAAATGACAGGGGCGGGGTGGCTCAGTCGGTAGCGCGCCAGGCTCCTAATCTGTAGTTCCCAGGTTCGAGTCCCAGCTGGGTCAGCGTTGAGATTTATCTCCGCAAAATTCCCCGCCCTGCCCACGGTCAGTAGGGGACACCGATGGTCTTGGAAAGGCCGCCGCCCGTCGGATGGGACGTTAAGCCGTGGTCCCGTGTGCGGGAGAGCCATACCCTGTGCACTTTAAAGAACACGCTGGATGGTCTTGACGGGAGGCTACCATCTGTCTCCCAACAACTGTTCCAGTGGGTCCCCTCCCCCAACCTTCTCTGAGCATTCGCGGTCCATGTGACCTGGCCATTTAGCCCATGGTGTACAAAAAATTGCCGCTCAGAATTAAAACAACCCAACCCAACTAAATGACAGAATATTTAGCATTTTCCCTCTCAAACTCGAAACTGCTTTAACTGAACGAAACAACGCAATTTTTGCTGAAAATTACAAGATATCGTTCAAGAAAAGAAAATAAACTACATTTATCAGAGTGACGACATGTTAGAGTTGTAATTTTAATATCTTAAAAACGTTAAAGTTATAAAGAGTGGTTACGATGAATATGTTGAATAAAACTTATTTTTTTAAAAATAGGATATGCATTAACCTCTTATATCATTGCTAGTCCAATCGAAATGGTTTCGAATCAACGAATAGGCTTCGTAGCTGAAAATAAGAAAACGTCTAAACTCGGAGAAATGCAATGATTAGTTCAAAATCTACCGAACCTGTTTAGAAGAAAATTAACAATTTCCCGAGACATTGCAGTAGCTGAAAAGGTTCGTGTAAAGTCGATGTAATAAGTGAACAGTTTTTTGATGTGTAAAACATCTGTAGTGGGTTGGGTTGTTTTACCTCTGAGCGGCACTTTTTTGCACACCATGGGCTAAATGGCCTGGTCACAAGGACCCCAAAGGCTCAGAGAAGTTTGGAGGAGGGGACCCACTGGAACAGCTGTTGGGAGACAGATGGTAGCCTCCCGTTAAGGCCATCTAGCGTGTTCTTTAACGTGCACAGGGTATGGCTCTCTTGCACACGGAGCCACGGGTTAACGTCCCATCCGACGGACGGCGGCCTTTCCAAGCCCATCGGTATTCCTTACTGACCGTGGGCAGGGCGGGGAATTTTGCGGAGATAAATCTCAACGCTGACCCAGCTGGGCTGACCCAGCTGGGA
The DNA here is from genome assembly GCA_038380435.1 of Ryuthela nishihirai. Lineage (NCBI taxonomy): Eukaryota > Metazoa > Arthropoda > Arachnida > Araneae > Heptathelidae > Ryuthela > Ryuthela nishihirai. The sequence goes on along the minus strand of JAWZYU010000011.1, from coordinate 36,020,509 downwards.
CGCTGACCGAACCTGGGAACTACCATCTGTAGTGATGATACTATAGACAATATAACGGAGACCAAAAGAGGAGGACAATATAGTGAGATAGACAATATAGATAGTTGGAGATAGACAATATAGTGATTCCCATCCACTCGCTTACTGAAATAGTCATTTTATTTTGAACTTAAATTCATTCAAATGTTTTTATCAACATTACTTGCATTATCAATTCCTGATAAGGATTGGACTGAAAAATTTTGAATTTTTTTAAAAAAAGAACTCTGGTGATTTTGTATTTTGCATAGGTACAAAAGGTAAAAATGCTTATTTATTTGAGAGACATATCTCCAAGTAAAATACGTCTTTGGATCTGGTACTGTGTTAAATTTTCCGAGTGTTAAACGTATGCTTAAAAATGAGGCCTCAAAAACGTAACCAATAGCAGATACTTCCGCGTGTAATGTTTGTTGGGCTGTTTTACCTCAGAGCGGCACTTTTGTACCCACAATAGGCTCTTTTGTACCCACAATAGAACTTTTGTGGGTTGGAGGTCCAGGTCACAAGGACCCCAAGGCTGGCTAGGGAACTTGGTGTCCAGGTCACAAGGACCCCAAGGCTGGCTAGGGAACTTGGGGTCCAGGTCACAAGGACCCCAAGGCTGGCTAGGGAAAGGGAACTCACTAGACAGATGTGTAGCCTCCCATCAGGCTGTATAATACATTCCTTTAACGTGAACAGGGTATGGCTTTCTCCTATCCCCGGAGTTCCTAACACGGCCACAGTTTACATCCCATTCAACGGACAGCGGCTTTTCCAAGCTCATCGGTGTGCCCTGTAAAACTGAAAGCAGGGAAGGGAGTTTAGCAGAAATATATCTGAAAGTTGGCACAGTTGGGACTCGAATCTGGGCACTGCAGATTAAGAATCTTGCTACAGACTAAGCCCTCGCTTGTGTCATACGTTTTCTTAAGTTAGCGATAAAAGAAATTATAGTTGATCCCAAGAAGGAAGGGACTGGTTAAGGAGGCTTAGGAAGGTCGTTTACCAGGGACGAACCTAGGGTCGATCTAGGGGACCTCCTTCGAAAATGCTAGTTAGGGAAATGGAGGCCAGAAATTATTCAACTTGTGCATATTTCACGCATTTTTCAAGAAATTGTTTTAAACGTCTAAAACGAAAGGGAAAATGTTACACTGCAATTAAAATCCAGCTCTTGACCACCTTCTTTTAATTATCCCCACTCCCACACTTTTTATTTCTAGATTTGGGTCTGGCGTTTGCAAAACTCCCTGACATACAGCAAGCCAACGACAACTCCATCTTTATATCCACGTGGACGTTATCAACTTGAATTTATTTTGGTTGTAAAGTCAAAGCCACCGATGATGCTCTAAACTTTTGGAAAGGAAAAACAAATCGTTATTTCGCCAGTCATTCCTTCGCCAAACAACAGGATTTGAAGTCACTCAATTTAGCGGACCATTACTAAAGTTTCGGACAGCAAACTGTGTTGCGCCAGGGATTGAACTCACGAACCCCCCTTCCTTTGGCTGAAAGCGTGGTACCACCCTATCCGTTGGCCGAACCTCTGGAGGCGTTTCGTTCTCTGTCTCTCACCTGCAAGGTACGATTTTGTTGCTAGGCGATGTTTCTCTTTATCCTCACTTAATAAAGAACGACCTGCGCCATTTAGTTCTTTGCCTACGCATTTGCAGAACAAAGGCCGAGGAGGAGATGTTGAAGGAGAGCCGAGTTCAACTCTCCATCGGAAATGGCCACCTTTTCGGTGCATGCCCTTTCCGCTGTTGCGGCAGGTCGTTCATCAGTGTAAGCAGTGACCCCCTCCCATCACAACCACCACCCCGATCTCTCCAACATCTCTATTGGCTGGTCGCTGCGGGAACCACACTTCCTGCTCACGCCGCTCTGTCACGTGATGCCGGTTTTTCTCGCTTACTCTCCCCAGGGCGGTACTTCGCAGCGAGTCCTGTCAGCGAGATAATCAACTTGACATAGGAATTTAATTGCAAAATTATGTAAGAAACCACTCGAGACACGGATAGTTATCCTTAATTGAGGAGCGGTGGCAAGGCACACGGGGGATCATTTGCAGTGTGAAGCGAGCTCGTTCTTGCTCTCATCATGGCGCACGAAACTCCCTTTTTGCTTTTTCTTCCCGGTCTCCATGTCTCAACTCATTGTGCGACTAATGACCGTAATGTGCCATGTTGCCTAAACAAAGTCTTCTCTAGGTACATGGATATTCGAGAATTATCTTCGCCCACTTCGTCTGGAGTTCTGTGAATTGACGTTTATCTGATGCAGATCAGTCTTGATTTGGTGGAATCTTGGTGGATGCTTGGGTTGAGTTGTTTCATCGCTGAGTGTCACTTCTTTGCACAGAGTGAGCCAAATGGCCTAGTCACAAGAACCCTAAGGGCTCAGGAGAAAGTTGGAGAAAGTTTGGGTTGGTTTACCTCTGAGCGGCACATAATGAGCTAAATGGCCAGATCACAACTACCCCGAAGGCTCAGAAAAGGTTGAGGGAGGGGACCCACTGGACATCTGTTGGGAGACAGATGGTAGCCTCCCGTCAAGGCCAGCCAGTGTGTTCTTTAACATGTAAAAGGTATGGCTCTCTCCCGCACACGGGGCTACGGCTTAACGTTCCACCGACGGACGGTGCCCTTTTCCAAGCCCGTCGGTGTCCCCTTTCTGATTGAAGGCAGGCTGCGGATTTAGCAGATATAATTGCAGATTACGATGCTGGAGCGCTACCAACTGAGCCAATCCCCATCGCTTCTTTTTAGTAACATTTGTCATCAATGATGTACCCAGAAAATTCAAGTGGATTTTTTTTCGCATGTTTAAGGTTTAAGCGTAATGGAAGGCGGCGGGGGGGGGGGGAGATGTTTGAGGCAAAAAATTTTCCGGAACTTAGAAAATAAATGTTTTATTCATGCTCTCGTTTTTCTTACTTAATCCTTTTGCGTGAGAGCATCAGCAATGGGTTAGCCAAAGAGGAGGCAATTATAATCACCTTTGGGTCCGCTGCTGGTGGACATATATTTTGGATGTGTTAAAATATTCCATTGCAAATGTACCTCAAAATATGTATAATAAATATTCAATTTAAGAAATTTGTTGCAGTTTCATTAACTGATATAAGGGTATCCTCTACTAGGCCTGCATCTGGAAAAAAATAAAGGGGGTGGGGAGGCAACCGATCTTCAAAAAAATAAATAGAAGGGGGCAAATATTGGATATCCTTTGAAATATTACATTTCCCCCAACGTTTTAGAGGTCTTTAAAAAGTTACTTGAAGAATGAGTGAAATATGCAGAAGTTGAATCATATTTTGCCTTCATTACTCTTACTAGAAATTTCGAAGGGAATGGGAGAACTATGGCCACTCAAATTCAAAGGGAGTCGGGGAATCACCCGTTCAAATTCAAACGGAGTGAGGGGAACCATGGGCACTCAAATTCAAAGGAAATGGGATAATCATGGTCGTTCAAATTCAAAGGGAGTGAGGGGAACCATGGCCACTCAAATTCAAAGGAAATAGGGGAATCATGGTCGTTTAAATTCAAAGGGAGTGAGGGGAACCATGGCCACTCAAATTCAAAGGAAATAGGGGAATCATGGTCGTTTAAATTCAAAGGGAGTGAGGGGAACCATGGCCACTCAAATTCAAAGGAAATGGGGGAATCATGGTCGTTCAAATTCAAAGGGAGTGAGGGGAACCATGGCCACTCAAATTCAAAGGAAATAGGGGAATCATGGTCGTTTAAATTCAAAGGGAGTGAGGGGAACCATGGCCACTCAAATTCAAAGGAAATGGGGGAATCATGGTCGTTCAAATTCAAAGGGAGTGAGGGGAACCATGGCCATTCAAATTCAAAGGGAGTGAGGGGAACCATGGCCGTTCAAATTCAAAGGAAATGGGGGAATCATGGTCGTTCAAATTCAAAGGGAGTGAGGGGAACCATGGCCATTCAAATTCAAAGGAAATGGGGGAATCATGGTCGTTCAAATTCAAAGGGAGTGAGGGGAACCATGGCCACTCAAATTCAAAGGAAATGGGGGAATCATGGTCGTTCAAATTCAAAGGGAGTGAGGGGAACCATGGCCACTCAAATTCAAAGGAAATGGGGGAATCATGGTCGTTCAAATTCAAAGGGAGTGAGGGGAACCATGGCCACTCAAATTCAAAGGAAATGGGGGAATCATGGTCGTTCAAATTCAAAGGGAGTGAGGGGAACCATGGCCACTCAAATTCAAAGGAAATAGGGGAATCATGGTCGTTTAAATTCAAAGGGAGTGAGGGGAACCATGGCCACTCAAATTCAAAGGAAATGGGGGAATCATGGTCGTTCAAATTCAAAGGGAGTGAGGGGAACCATGGCCACTCAAATTCAAAGGAAATGGGGGAATCATGGTCGTTCAAATTCAAAGGGAGTGAGGGGAACCATGGCCACTCAAATTCAAAGGAAATAGGGGAATCATGGTCGTTTAAATTCAAAGGGAGTGAGAGGAACCATGGCCACTCAAATTCAAAGGAAATGGGGGAATCATGGTCGTTCAAATTCAAAGGGAGTGAGGGGAACCATGGCCATTCAAATTCAAAGGGAGTGAGGGGAACCATGGCCGTTCAAATTCAAAGGAAATGGGGGAATCATGGTCGTTCAAATTCAAAGGGAGTGAGGGGAACCATGGCCACTCAAATTCAAAGGAAATGGGGGAATCATGGTCGTTCAAATTCAAAGGGAGTGAGGGGAACCATGGCCACTCAAATTCAAAGGAAATAGGGGAATCATGGTCGTTTAAATTCAAAGGGAGTGAGGGGAACCATGGCCACTCAAATTCAAAGGAAATGGGGGAATCATGGTCGTTCAAATTCAAAGGGAGTGAGGGGAACCATGGCCACTCAAATTCAAAGGAAATGGGGGAATCATGGTCGTTCAAATTCAAAGGGAGTGAGGGGAACCATGGCCACTCAAATTCAAAGGAAATAGGGGAATCATGGTCGTTTAAATTCAAAGGGAGTGAGGGGAACCATGGCCACTCAAATTCAAAGGAAATGGGGGAATCATGGTCGTTCAAATTCAAAGGGAGTGAGGGGAACCATGGCCATTCAAATTCAAAGGGAGTGAGGGGAACCATGGCCATTCAAATTCAAAGGGAGTGAGGGGAACCATGGCCGTTCAAATTCAAAGGAAATGGGGGAATCATGGTCGTTCAAATTCAAAGGGAGTGAGGGGAATCATGGCCATTCAAATTCAAAGGGAGTGAGGGGAACCATGGCCTTTCAAATTCAAAGGAAATGGGGGAATCATGGTCGTTCAAATTCAAAGGGAGTGAGGGGAATCATGGCCATTCAAATTCAAAGGGAGTGAGAGGAACCATGGCCGTTCAAATTCAAATGAAGTGGGGGAATCATGGGCGTTTAAATTCAAAGGGAGTGAGGGGAACCATGGCCACTCAAATTCAAAGGAAATGGGGAAATCATGGTCGTTCAAATTCAAAGGGAGTAAGGGGAACCATGGCCATTCAAATTCAAAGGGAGTGAGAGGAACCATGGCCGCTCAAATTAATAGGAAGTGGAAGAATCATGGCCGTTCAAATTCAAAGGGAGTGAGAGGAACCATGGCCGCTCAAATTCATAGGAAGTGGGGGAATCATGGCCGTTCAAATTCAAAGGGTGAGAGGAAGCATGGCCGCTCAAATTAATAGGAAGTGGAAGAATCATGGCCGTTCAAATTCAAAGGGAGTGAGAGGAACCATGGCCGCTCAAATTCATAGGAAGTGGGGGAATCATAAGCGTTCAAATTCAAAGGGATTGAGAGGAACCATGGCCGCTCAAATTCATAGAAAGTGGGGGAATCACGGCCGTTCAAATTCAAAGGGTGAGAGGAACCATGGCCGCTCAAATTCATAGGAAGTGGGGGAATCATGGGCGTTCAAATTCAAAGGGAGTGAGAGGAACCATGTCCGCTCAAATTAATAGGAAGTGGAAGAATCATGGCCGTTCAAATTCAAAGGGAGTGAGGGGAACCATGGCCGCTCAAATTCATAGGAAGTTGGGGAATCATGGCCGTTCAAATTCAAAGGGTGAGAGGAACCATGGCCGCTCAAATTCATAGGAAGTGGGGGAATCACGGCCGTTCAAATTCAAAGGGTGAGAGGAACCATGTCCGCTCAAATTAATAGGAAGTGGAAGAATCATGGCCGTTCAAATTCAAAGGGAGTGAGATGAACCATGGCCGCTCAAATTCATAGGAAGTGGGGGAATCATGGCCGTTCAAATTCAAAGGGTGAGAGGAAGCATGGCCGCTCAAATTCATAGGAAGTGGGGGAATCACGGCCGTTCAAATTCAAAGGGGTGAGAGGAACCATGGCCGCTCAAATTCATAGGAAGTGGGGGAATCATGGGCGTTCAAATTCAAAGGGGTGAGAGGAACCATGTCCGCTCAAATTAATAGGAAGTGGAAGAATCATGGCCGTTCAAATTCAAAGGGAGTGAGAGGAACCATGGCCGCTCAAATTCATAGGAAGTGGGGGAATCATGGCCGTTCCAATTCAAAGGGTGAGAAGAACCATGGCCGCTCAAATTCATAGGAAGTTGGGGAATCATGGCCGTTCAAATTCAAAGGGTGAGAGGAACCATGGCCGCTCAAATTCATAGGAAGTGGGGGAATCACGGCCGTTCAAATTCAAAGGGAGTGGTGGTGGTGGTGGTGGTGGTGGTGGTGGGGGGGTACCATGGCCGCTCAAGATTCAAAAATAAGTAGGGCCGTTTGCTCCCCTCTCCTGTCTTTTTTGTCTAAATATGTTCAATTAAATAATATGTTGATCTCATATCCTTATATTTATTATTATCGTTACTTATTTTGAGTCTATTATTATATATATTATTTTAGCTTCATATATAACAATCTTATTAAGGGTTACTCTAAAATTAATCGAGTATAAAAGTGTTCCATGGACAAATTAAATTGCGAAATACTGGTTTGCGAAGTTGTTCCTATCTTATTATATTCCAGTTTCTACCACAAACGACGGATATTTACTAATATCCACCACATATTTTCCCCTTTGTAAGTTTCTACTGACAGATATTCAATTTGTAATGGTCTGTTTGCAACATCTGTTATTTCTGAATAATAAATTGGGTGCGCCATAAGTCCTTATACATAGACACGGGTATCCCATATATTCGTATATGTGGTCACAAGTAAAAATAACAGAACGTGTTCTTCTTTGTTGGTTCAGATGATTCGACACGTTGTTGAGTGACAGAGTGACAATGAGCGACAGTAAAATTTTATTTCGTAATTCATTGTTACTATTATTTCATGAAGCGTTCACACCCCAGGAGAAAATGGAATTGATATTTATTCATATTGCTGGAAAAAATTCAGTGAGAAAAGCACGCGAGAAATTTGACAGGCTACATCCAGACAAGCCAAAGATATGTCCGTCGATAATATTCTGAAGAAGCTGAGAAACTGGTTCGCTGATGGATAAAGCTTAGGCCAGGTCGTCCGAGTAATACCACAGGTGAAGACCACACTCTTCATGTTCTGACTAAAGTCAAAGTTAGCCTTCGCCAATCTGTAAGAAAAACTGCACAGGAGGTGGGAATTGGAAAATCATCTGTATCCAGAATCCTAAGAAGAAACAGGTTCCATCCATACAAAATGTACAAGAGTTTCATGGGATGACATGGACCGCAGAGAGCAGTACTATGATTGGGAGCTATAAAATCTTCAGGAACAACCTCTCTCTTGTTCGACATAATCTTCAGCGATGAAGCAAATTCTCACTTGAATGGGATAGTCTATAGCCACAACTGACGTTACTGGGTTAAAGACACATGCAGAACCATTCCAAGGTTATTTGTTTGGTGTTGCAATTCACGGTGACAGCATCATAGGACGCTACTTTTATACCGACACAGTCACTGACTACTCTCATTTGTAAATGTTGTTATTTTGGTACCCTACTTAGAGGGCACATGCAGGATAGCCATATCTTGTGCTCGTTAAAGCCGAAAGAAAATGAAGCGCTCACACCCCAGGAGAAAATGGAAATGATATTTATTGCGCTAAGGTCGACCGAGCCACCCCGCCCCATTAACCGCACAATGGGCTAAATGGGGCGGGGGTGGAAGTAGACCTTAGCACGTTACCGCAGTGTTTTCTTTCGGCAGGAAGGAGCATCACACCAGTATTGCCATAACTGTCTGAACTGGGTTGGAAGAAACACTACCCAAGAAACGGATAGCCCAATGTGGGGCGTGGAATGGTCATCTCGAAGTTCAGATTTGACTCCTTGGATATTTCGCTATGGTGCCACCTAATATCTCGTGTACTAAAATCGCCCTTGAGCACTGAATGAATTAAAGGAGATCATCAGCAGCGAATGTCACAAGATAATGCCGTCCGTTTTCCGTAACGCGCGTCGGTCGCTCAGAGACAGAATTGCCATGTGCAAGCAACACAAGGGTGCTCAGTTTGAGCATTTGATGTCTTAGTATGGATTCGGTACAGTCAAATAAAATGAATTTAAAAGTTAAATACATGTACAGCTGGATATTATTGCTTTTTGCTTATGTAAAGGGACTTATGGGGCACTATGTATAATATATATATAATTTATATATTTAAAATCGTATATTTTTGTACGATTTTATACACCTTTTTTTTTGTCCTTATACGACATTGCGTTTTTTTTTACTACTTATGAAAGATAACAAGATAAAATGTAGGCGTGTGAGAATTCTTTTTATCAGCAATTTCCTTGTTATTATGAAATGTTTTTGATTATTAATAAAGGCCATATCCTGAGATACATTCCTTAACAAACAAGTTGTTTACAACATACTTGAAAAGTGATATCTCAACGTGAAATATCAGACGATGTAACACTAAGTATTGATTTAGTTTTCTTTATTTCGTAATTAAAGAATTTCTTGAAGCGCTTTTCGCATCAGATGAGTTAAGACACATTTTTTGGCTTCGATCATATTAAAATACAAGAAAGTTAGACTATTGAAAGTCATTAATTTAAAGGTTAAAAAAAGTTACTCGACGACCTATATTAGCGATAGTTTCTCTTTTTATCGTTGAAGTCAATCTATTTTTTTGAATTTAATGACATAGCTATTGTGTTTCATAACAGGAGAAAAATAGATGTTTTGGTAGCATAAATAAGTAGTTAGCTGACAATTACTGAAACTGAATAGAAACGAGAGCCATCTCTTTTTGTGTCTTTTCTACAACAGTTAGAATTGTTTCTAGGTTCATTATCTCACGGTGGATGGCAACAGAATTGGCACAGACCGTGACAGAGGTAATGGCAGAACTGATCTAAGGCTTGAAAATGACTGCCCTTCATTAAAAACAAGGTGATACTCATTTATCAATTTGGATTGTTTTAGTTCTGAGATGCACTTCAGTTCACACAATGGGCTAAATATCAAAGTCACAAAGACCCCCCACGACTGAGAGGAGGTTGGGGAAAGGGATTTTTTCTCTGAGTTTTTTTTTTCAACTGAGATTAAAAACTTCCATCAGGGCCATCCAGCCTGTTCTTTAACGAGCACAGGATATGGCTGTTCTGCATACGGAGCCATGGCTTAAATCCCCATCCAACGGATGGCGACCTATCCAGTCCCATCGTTGTCATTTTCTAACTGGTGCAGGGAGAAGGTTTAGGGGAGACAACACTGACATGGAGGGGAGGAGGCTCGATCCTGGGGGAAATGCAGATTGCGAGCAGACAACACAACCACCAACCCTTTTTCACAAGAAGTTATGATCACTTTATTTTTAATCATGAATACGATTTCACTATAATTATTATTATTTCTCATCAAACATAATGAATCTACATATGTAGATTTCATAAATGTGCCTCTCAAAGCCACTTATTTGCAGGGAATAAGATGGGCTGTGATATAATTTCCAGTTATTTTAAACACGTTTGCCCACAACTGACAAAAAAAATGCATTTGCGTACAACACTATTTTAAACATTTTGAACAAGTGCAACATTTTTGGCATATATAATAGCTGTTTAGTTATTTTTCTCTATTAAAATTCAATAAACAATTTTATACATTTTGATTTAAGTTTTTATGTGATTTTAGAACAAAAAAAGTGAGAAGTGACTAACTGCAGTTCTTTGAAAATGTAAGTATGTAAATGTTAATGTCAATCTTTATGTGATAATCGAAAATAAACAATTTTTACTGGCAGATATCTATTCAAAACTAAACAGGGTAGGTGGTTTTAGTGACAAAGTTCACTGAGAAGTTGTCATTAAAAAGCAAAAAATAAAATGCATGCTTTGAGAAAAACAACATATCTTTTTATATGGACCCTAAAAAAGTCCTTCCTAATATAAATTGATCACTAATACATATGATCTGAATGTATACAAATTACTTTATTAATCTCTCGCGGCAAAAGTGTGTGCCTCGAGAGATTTTCAAATTGACACTAGATATTCCAAAGATTTCATTTCGACTTGACTTGTGTTATCGACGTGCTTTAATATCGACGTGCTTTAATAAAAATCTTTCACATTTTATCAACTGGGATCTTGTAAGTATTTACCAAGCTTTTTCCAAATTTTGGTATTAATTTTTGATTATTTCAAGCCATAGAATGGACAAATATTTAAAGCAAACACCGAGTTATGAATTAAAGAACGAGAGCAAATCTTCAAGTTAAAACAGGCTGATGACTTCAACAAAGGGCAAATATAATGACGATTATATAGAGTTTGTTTTTATTCTTTTTTAGGTGTGTTGCGGAAAAAAATTAGATTCAGTGTGCCGCAGAGTAAAAAGGTTTGCGAGACACTGCCATAGATGGAATTATTTATTCAGTCCATGTTAACGTCAGAGGAAGGTAGGTCTCCAAAGCTGATTTATTAATAGGAAACAACAATCACAACAGCAGGAAAAAATTGGAAAAAACTGGTTTCCCCTCTTCCTTTGAAGTTAATATGGACTGAATAATTTAATCAGTGACGTTGCGTTTTAATTATTTTTGATTTTTTAAAGTCATATATAAGAAGAGAGATATTTAATTTTTTTAATTTGTTTTATATTTGTGAAAAAAAATTTCGATTTTTTTCTCCCCTTGCTTAGTTTTTTTTCTCTTTCTCTCTGTTTCTTTTTCTTTTTATTCTGCCACTCTCCAAATTATTCAACGCCTGGCATGTTCCCAAAGGGAAGTCCGACCCTGGGTACGATGAACACTCAACTGAAGAGTTATTTATTTTTTTTTAATATCTACCATCAATTAAGTTTTAACGGGCAACTTTAGGTCCCTGATCTGCAATTTGAAATCACAAATTTCGGATGGAATTATTTTTTTCATTTCAATCATTTGCTGCAAAAATAATATGTTTTGCAATTAATTAAACTATTAAACATTGAACAAGAATTCTGGTGTTAAAGTGATCAATTAAGGGTTAATTGAATAAACCATTTCTTCCTAGTATAAATTGATCACTAATACATATGATCTGAATGTATACAATTACATTTCAATAATAATAAAAGAAGATGTTGGTTTGTGGCAGACATAAATCGTAGTCAAAGCTTCAAAATTTCAAGGAGTGTTTTTGGTTGTGCCAATTTCAAGTCGAAATTCCAAAAACGTTTTTTAATAGAAACAAAAATATTTGTCATGCTATGTTCCTACTGGAGACCGTAATCACTGCCAAAAAAAACTATTGTTACCATTTGCTGAATTTTAGGCGTAATAATCTTTGTATTTCCTTTTTCCTTTCACTTCATTCGCTCAAATTATGTAGCATATTAAAAATAACATGGAAAATATGCGCATACCTTCTCAGCTAAAGACAAGACGTAACAATATGGAGGTTCATTTAACACCTTCCCCCCCCCCCCCCGCTGGTTATTATTATGAATTGTTAAGCGGTTTTTAATTATTTTCCGTGGACCTTAAAGCTGATTTCAACTGCGGAGTAAGCCACACTGCATTTAATCGTCTTTTTTTTTTATGACAATACCAACATCTATACGTGTTGATTCTGTACTAAAGGGGAGTTGTTTGTTGGGTTGTTTTACCTCTGAGCGGCACTGTTTTGCACACCATGGGCTAAAACACCAGGTCACATGGACCCCGAAGGCTCAGAGAAGGTTGGGGGAGGGGACCCACTGGAACAGCTGTTGGGAGACAGATGGTAGCCTCCCATCAAGGCTATCCAGCGTGTTCTTTAATGTGCACAGGGTATGGCTCTCCCGTACACGGAGCCACGGCTTAACGTCCCATCCGACGGACGGCAGCCTTTCCAAGTCCATCGGTGTCCCCTACTGACCGTGGGCAGGGCGGGGAATTTTGCGGAGATAAATCTCAACGCTGACCCAGCTGGGACTCGAACCTGGGAACTACAGATTACGAGCCTGGCGCGCTACCGACTGAGCCACCCCCGCTCCCTAAAGGGGAGTAGGATGTGGTACTCACAAAACTAAACTTTAGTGAACTGAAAATTAGAATATAGAGACTGAATCTTAAAAGCGAGACACGGACACCACCGGTTAAAATTTAGATGGATATCAGAAAATAAAAAAAATACCCCCTCCAGCAGCTGCTTTCCACTGAGGTCGAGACAGGAGCCTGTCAGTTTATATTCCATAATATAAGGTCTGTGAGGATGGCAGGACCTCAACAGAAAAACAACACACACATCCATGCCTTACCCGGGGCTCGAATCCAGGTCCCTTAGATCAGCAGCCAAGCGTGCTAACCACTCAACCACGGGACTTGGCAGAACGCTAACAAATTCTTTAGGAACGAGGTGAAGTTTTGTATCAGCGAGTAAAGTTAAGAATTGAGTGTTTAAACATAAATAATATTCCAAGAATTGGGTAGGGCATGATTCTTACAGTAGGAAAAAAAACTGATTTTTTAAAAACCTGTATAATCTCTAACAATCTAGTGCAGCAATGCTTCCCTTTCCTACTATAGCGAGGTTTCACATCAATGGATTTATACTTCCTCATTCAAGCGCCAGCTTCTGACATTCCAAGATGATGCTCTGATCCCGATGCTCCCAATCTCTGTTTCCCACGGGAGCTATGGAAAGTCGCACCCAAGTCAGAATTTAATTAAAATTTTCGAGCTCCGTCGACCATCATCAGTTGCTCTTTGGCTGGAGCTTCAGACTTTTGTCACGTGACAATTACGTGACTAAAGGGTGCCAGAATAACCTCGTTACCGTGGTTAACGAATCGAAACGCCACGAGAGGGCGGTGGGTGCAGCGAATTCTTGTCTGCGAGTAATTAATTAAATCGTGTCTACAGGCGGTTGGAGTGAAGAGATATCACGCGCTTCATGACGATGGGCATTATGTCAGGAGGTGAAGCGTGCGAAGCTGGGAGACATTTTTGTCTCTCGCTCTCGCGCGCGCCCTCTCGCTCACTTTATCGTGCTTATGTCGGAGGGGAATTTGTGCAAATAGAACTTCGGTGTGGCTCTAGAAGAAATAATTGTCGTTTAGAATTAACGTCTATATTTAGACGCCGAGTTATTATTCTGCGTATCTGAAGTCTAGCATCTGAATCTGTCACTTTCGGAATTATTTTCTTTTCCATTACCATCGTGTCTCCTTATCTCTGATCTGGAATTTCTTATGGTATCTAGCTGGGGTTGGAAGGGAATTCAATTCGTTTTGTGACGATGCGCCAGAAGAATTTAAATTTTAAAATGAATGCAATTATTCAGAAGTTATTTCATTCATGGGTACGTCTTAATTTTGAGTTCTGCAGCAGATAATCTGATTATTAGTTTTCCTAGGGAAGTTATTTCTTTCGGTAAGGGAGAGAAGTTGGGTGGGAGATTTAATAGAATGGTGAAAAGCGTTAAATTACACATTTCTTTTGATAACAGACTTCTTCAAAAAACACGATTGAATAATTGCTTAAAAAATAATGACTTCTGGTGAAGTGATGAAAGTTTTTTTAAAATCTTTGTTAGTAGAAGAATTATTTCACATGTGGAGAAAAAAAAATGCATTTTTTTTGTTATAACCGTTTCACGGTGTCATAGCACACCTCAAATTTAAGTCCAATATATTTCGAATTTGAATATAAACTTTCAATATTCTTAATCTCAATACTATAAATTTTAATTCCCTTTAGTAAAAGAAAACATTGGCCTATTTTTTATATAAATTAATTTTTTCTTTACATCGCAATTTACAATTTGCAGATTGTGGAATTCTTTGGAATTTAATTTATTTTTTGCTGTTTTAAGTTTTTATTATTTTTCGATAGTTTATTACGCTTCATTTTGTACAACTGAAAAATCTGCTTTAAATTAAAATCTGGCATGTGTTGTTATAGATTAATATTTTTATAAATTTTATAATTTGTAAAGCATTTATACAAATATTTACACCCACGAACCAGCATTGTCTCAAGTGGGAGATGCTCGATTGAAAGGGGGTCGTGGATGTTCAGTCGTTAGCGCGCCAGGCTCGTAATCTGCCGTTCCCAGGTTCGAGTCCCAGCTGGGTCAGTTTTGAGATTTATCTCCGCAAAACTCCACGTCCTGCCCTCGGTCAGTAGGGGACACCGATGGGCTTGGAAAGGACACCGTCAGTCGGAAGATAGCATATCTTCGGTCATCTAGCCAGAAACAATAAATATTTAATCCCACAGTTAATTATTGAATGAAGAATGGAAGGGAAAAGAAGAGTTGGAAGAAGAAGAATTTCATGGTTGGATAAGATCGAAAAGTGGACTGGAATGAACATTGAACTTTTCTTTAGAGTAGCAGCTGATTATGGAAGATTTGACAAAGTGGTCGCTGACTTCGGTTAGGGTATTTTAAGAAGAAGAAGAAATAATATAATTACAATAAGTAGTATTTATGTAAATAATGAAATACCTATATTATATATATATATATACAGCTCCTGTATTTGGCCACTATTGACCAATTCTAGCAAGGTCCTACTTGACATTATCTACCCAACGCATCATAGATGTCCCCCTTTTCCTGAAGGTGTATCTGTGAGGTTGATGTTGTGCTGTTTAACTGCTTCCTCTTCTTTGTTAACAAAGCTATCAAGCCAAAGATTCTTATCAGCTGTTAACTGATCCTTTACACGTTTATTAAGCTCATTGCAATGCCGTCTGTTAGGACTAGTAGGATCTTGATTCATATTGTTCCTGCACTTCCTTCTTTCAGAAATAAGATCCATAGCCTTATCGCTCAAATAATTTTGTTTCCTCTGTTCCCTTTTACCCAAAAGAGTACTGTTGGTTTCAAGCAGAGCCTGTCTAAACTGATCCCATTCTTCCTCAACTTCAGCAGTTGACAAACCACGATTGTCATAATGACTAAGTAGCCTATCATAGTATGCTTTGGCTATATCTGGATCTTTCACACATTCAGTGTTAAAGCTAATTTTCTTAACCTTAACACAATATTTCTTAAGCTTCAGCTGCAAAACACTTTTGACCAGAAAATGGTCAGACCCAATTTCGGCTCCCCTCTATGATTTGGTATTCCTAACTGAACTGGGCTATTTGCTGTTAATTAAAATAAAATCTATCATATTCCTGTGCAACCCATCAGGTGAAACCCATGCATATTTATAAATGTTCCGGTGTGCGTATGTATGTGTTAGTTATTCGTAAACCATTATGTTTACTTACCTGTAGGAGACGTTTTCCATTACCATTGGAACAACCATGCCAAAGGGACCTAAAACTCGTGTCCAAAGGTCAGAATCAGTACTAATTTTAGCACTGAGTCACCTAGCACAAGAGAAATATCTCCTTCGCAGAATTCAAAATATCCTGAAGCTGGATGTAAAACGTATCCTTCTCGTCCTCATCAGAGTCCTCTGTGGGGGCAAAACAACAGATGACATTCAAGTCTTTAATTTTTGCTTTAAATTTTGCTCTAAGAAATATTTCATTAATGCAGTCATATCCTAGAAGAGCATCACTGGAGTGTCTGCTGAGAAGCAAACCTACACCTTGGAGAAGTTTTCTTGGAGAGAAATTTAAAGTTATTTTTAAGTATCTCACCTTTACCTGTGCATCTGGTCTCTTGCAAGCCTAGATATCTAGGTTATAGCGCTGGAATTCCTGCACGTGGACATCAAGAGAATAATTTCTATGTAACGTCTTCACGTACCTGCAGAGAGAAAATGATTAACAGGTTTTTTAAAGAAATTTGGTTCAAACAGCCCCCTGATCGCAGGCATGTGGCAAAGACCTGTTCCCCCCACCGCTACAGGCTGAAGCCACCCATGCTGGTAGGAATTTCAGGCACCACCTTTTCAAGTGGACCTTTTCAAGGGCCATATGACTTACCTGAGACATGTTACTCCAGTTTCGGATTGGCGATGCCCAACTAGCTAAGTGAGAGTTTAAGCACCTGCAATGGCCTCTGATCAGGATTATCCACCAGCTGATATAAGATATCCCTTGTCTCTGTTCACTTTAGGGCTGGTAATCCACAAGCAAACAGAAAACATAGCGGTAAATTTTCTCTCATCAGAAGCTCCCCAGTGCAACATGTCGAGGATCCATAATCAAGCTCAAAGCCATAAATTAGTCCAGTCTAGTGGGTCTAAATGGTCCCTTTTGAGAATTGATTTCGTAAAGTTGATCACTCCTTAGCAGGGCAGAACAAAAAGAAAAAGTGGCCGTAAATGACCAGTTCAGTTGGCCACACTGATTTGGCAACCCTCCCCTTCCGTTCCCTTTCAAAAGAGAATATCTCTTTACTACACCACGACAAGGCGGGGTCGGATATTGGGTACTAGATCTGGCCGGTTCTATGCATCATCACTAAGGATTGGTGGATTGTCTATCTAAAGATTTTCATGAAATATGATTTAAAAGCAAAGGTAAAATAATATCTCACCTTGAATTAAGTAATTAAAAATCACAGCTCTTCTTCCAGTTTATATCAAGCTACCATTTACAGGCCAATGTTGAATAGAGTTGTCTTCAGAAAAGTATTGTTCGGTTATGGGGAACCTAAATGACTGTGAACATTAAGTGAATAAAGTTGATGACAATAATACCAAGAAAGTGTCGGCCCACTTGGAGAAAGTAACCAAAACAATAAATGATAAAAAAATTGGACATTCATGTTCAACAATGGAAAGTTCACTTCAACTGGCAACACAGAGAGAGTGTTTTCAACTGCTCTTGAACTGTGGTTATTTGCAACTTTTTTTTTTACTTCTTCTGAGAATTGATTCTGTTGCTACTTAAGTAAACAAACTGTAACACTTGAAGGCGGGCTCACCCTCCTAGTCAAGTGTCTAATGTGCCTTATGGGAAATCGGCGCTGAGCAGTGCTGTGTCCTAAGGGGCAAATCTAGAATCTGTTAATCATGCATTCCAAACGTTGTCTCACCCTGGATTAGTCACAACTTTCTCAACAATATAGAGTAAACTATCGATATTTTCGAATATCATTTAAGAGGAATTTTGACGGAAAGCCCCTGTTAAATTGAATTTAATTATCCTAGAATGTCAGGATATATCGAAATATACTTTTCATATTAAATTTTGGGTT
The DNA here is from genome assembly GCA_038380435.1 of Ryuthela nishihirai. Taxonomy (NCBI): domain Eukaryota; kingdom Metazoa; phylum Arthropoda; class Arachnida; order Araneae; family Heptathelidae; genus Ryuthela; species Ryuthela nishihirai. The sequence goes on along the minus strand of JAWZYU010000011.1, from coordinate 36,002,929 downwards.
AACACTGTGGAGCCCTTTTTACGTTTTAATTAATGATTGCAATCGCAGCTGTGACCGGGTTGGTTTGTTTTACTTCTGAGCGCCACTTTTTTGCACACAATGGGCTAAATAATTAAATCAGAAGGACTCCAAGGGCTTAGAGAAGGTTAGAAATGGGGATCTACTTGACAACTCTGAAGACAGACGGAAGTCTTCCATCAAAGCCATTCAGCATGTTCTTTAATATGCACAAAATAGTTGGAAGACTTAGCCGTCCCGTGGCCGAGTGGTTAGCGCGCTAAGCTACTGATCTGAGTTTGAGCCCTGGATAAGACATGGACGTTTGTGTTGTTTTTCTGCTGAGGTCCTGCCATCCTCACAGACTTCTACTGTGGCATATAAACTGACAGGCTCCTGTTAGACCTCTGTGGCAAGCAGCTGCTTGAGGGGGTATTTATTTTTTTTTTCTCAGGCCCATTAATGTCCCCTTTCTCGCAGATAGCAGAGTAGAGAGGTTAGGGGAGAAAATTTTACACACAAACACAGCTTGAAGACGAACATGGAAGAACAAAGTTCGGTTGTTTTGCCTCTGAGCTGCACCATTTTGAAACAAAATGGGCTAAATGGCCAGATCACAAGGACCCCGAAAATTTCGAGTCTGGTTATTATTCTACTGGCAAACATAGGATAAAAAATCTGCTGAGATAAATAATGAATCGATTGAGATAAATAATGAATGGCCAGATGAAATTACGAGTCTGGTCAGATGAAGACGCTGCATATTCCTCATCCGACCAGGCTCGTAATCTGCAACTCTCAGGTTCGAATCCCACCAGCCCAGCGTTGAGATTAATCTCCCCAAAAACTCCGCCCTGCCCTTGGTCAGTAGAGGATGCCGATGGGCTTGGAAAGGCCGCCTTACGTCGGATGGGACGTTAAGCCGTAATTTAAATAAGCATTTTACGTTAAGTAGATTTCCCCATGTGCTGGAGAACTACTTGCACGTTAAAGAACACGCTGGATGGCCTTGACGGGAGGCCTCTATCTTCTAACAGCTGTCCAGTGGATCCCCTGCCCACAATCTTCTTTGAGCCTTAGAGGTCCTTATGACCTGTCCATTTAACATTTATTATTATTTTTTTTTGTGCATATTAAAGAACATGCTGAATGGCTTTGATGGAAGACTTCCAGTTGGCTTTGGTGGATCCCCATTCCCAACCTTCTCTGAGCCCTTGGAGTCCTTCTGATTTAATCATTTAGCCTATTGTGAGCAAAGGAAGTGCTACTCAGAGAAATAACAGTCTAACGCGACCTATTTCTCTATTTACCAGACAGCTTGACCCTCATTCCCTTCACGGCTTAAATCGGACCAATGCCACCTTTCTCAGCAATAATAGTATCACTTGCTACCATGCTGATAACAGCTACCTTGCTTATAGGGTGCTGACATTTCCCTGTCATTTTCTTTACTCCGGGAAAATAGCATCGCTCCTGGTCTTAGAGAAAAAGCTTAAAAATGCCACACAGAGAAAGCAATACAGCAGATAGTAACCGCAGCTTGATTTCCATGTGGTGGGGGGGGGGGAGGATTAGGCAAAATCTTTATTTTACTTCTTTTCAGAAGATTCCGTGATTACGAGCATATTTTGTATGTAATTGCTAGTTTATATAAGATGTAAATATATTATGTTACCGAAAATATTCGGACATTTCCACGTTATTTGAATGAAAAGGCGCATTTAAAGCTAGCTAGCTTTGAAAATAAGCTTTTAAATGAAAATGTAACTGAAGATAAATTGAGAGCTCACTAAAATCTCGTTTTTCAAAAATATTCGTTTAATCTACAAGGAGTTATCGAAGTTTACAGCATTAGCGACTGTTTACTCCTCCAGATTTTTTTTCTTCAATATTAACTGAAATTGAAATGATCATTACATCAACTTCTAAAGTTATCTTTATTTTAGTATTTGTTATAGCAGCTGTGGTTAAATGTCTGCTCCTAAAATTCATGCCCTCCTGAGCTGTGGGTGCTTTTGGGATATTAGTTACGACCTGAATAAAATCTGAATTCTAAACATGAGGCTCAAGATTGAGCTTGGTTGTTTTACCTCCGAGTGTCATGTTTCTGTCGGCAATGGGCTAAATGGGCTAAATGGCCAGGTCACAAGGACCTCGGATGCTCAGATTTGGAGAGACAAGGAGATTCACTGGATAATTATTAGGATTCAGATGGAAGCTTCCCAGTCTTGAAGGAAAGGTTTGGTCATCCAGCGTTTTCTTTAACGTGTACAGCGTAAGGTTTTCCTGCATACTGGATCATGGTTTAACGTCACATCCGATGGACGGCGGTTTTGCACGCCCATAAGGTGTCACCTTTCTCACTGTGGACAGAGTGAGGATTAGTGGAGAAAAATTTCAGTGCAGTAAGAGTTGGGAGCATCGGTTTACGAGCCTGGCGGGAAAGTGATTCAGCCAATCCCCAGTCCCTAAGGAGGTGGGTTGGATTGTTTTACTTCTGGCGGTCTTTTATGCACACATTGGGCTACATGACTACGTCACAAGAACCCCTCGGGTTCAGAGCAGATTGGGGGGACGGGGACTCACTGGACACTGTTAGGAAACAGATGGTAGCTTCCCGTCATGGTCATCTAACATGTTCTTTAACGTGTACAGGGTATGGCTCTCTCGTACGGGGTCAGGCTCTATACCCCATCCGACTACGGCGGTCTTCAATGCCATCTGTGTTCCTTTTTTGGACGAGGGCTGGAAAAGGGTTTAGAGAAGATAAATTTCAACGCTGGCAAAGTTGGGACTCAATCCACTAAACTACAGATTAAGAGCCTGGTAAACTAGAGACTGAGGGGCAGGATACTGAGTCAGTTCCCTATCCATAAGTTCCCTATCATATATTTTGATAATACTTTAGTTCGATGATAATTTGCTTGAGTTGGGTTTTTCCTGACTGTTACTTAATAACACACAACGAGTTAAAGAAGAATTGAGTTCAAAGAAGAATGCAAAAATAAAACCCACTGGATGGCTGTTAAAAGTAAGTAGAAGCCTTCGATTAAAGCAATCGAGTCTTTGTTTAACCTATCCAACTCATGGTTGTCCTAGACTCGGAACACAACGCAATACTTAATTCGATGAATGGAAGCCTTCGATGAAACAACCCCACAGTTGTTTCTTTCCTTGACTAGGTAGGGCACTGACAAAGATAAGAAAATATTGAGCACCATCAATCTTTGGTACTAAGATCTGTGAACATTAAATGGTGAGGTAAATTATCGAGTCTGCAACTCACTCACCAGGAGACAGATGAACAGATGTAAATTTATCACACACTGTCACAGCATTCAATGCTCGAAACTGAAAAGCTAATTATTTGAGTTTAAAGGTTTGTCTCTCACTTTGCGATTATTTTTTGTTCATTAGTGATTATTTTCGTTTTACATTTCCATTAATTAAATTTTCAGGTGAATCGACGAATCTTTTGTGCTATTGTGGTTAAGCTCTTTGTCTTTCGATCTGTATCTGAAAAAGTTGCAGAAACCTTCAGCTGTAAAAACATATTTTGGCATTGTGCAAGTTAAAAAAACGAACACCAAGAACCTTTCATGTACCTGAAAAATATCAAACACAGAATGAAGAATAAAAAAATGCATTACAAAATTCTAACTAGCTTTAAAAACCGATGTAATGTAATCATTTTTCTTTGTCTGACATGTCGACCTCCTTGCTGTGCCTGAAGATGACTGATCTATTGTATCGTCAAGACTAACGCAACAGCGATACCTCTACCCAAGCAGCCATTAAATAATGAATGACTTTCAGACAGCTTTACTGTTGCCTTTAATAGCAAACCTAATACTGCCTTGTTCCATTTCATCAAGCATTAAGGGAACACAGATTGCTCCGACAGATGTACATCTGTCTTCTTGAGAATAGAGCGAGAGTTGTTTACTTTTCTGCAGAGCTTTGTTGGAGAATAAAGCCTCTACTTTGCTATTCTCTCCGTGCACTAATGGAAAGAAACCGATGCAGGGGCCTTAGTAGATGCGCGAGATCTAATGGCGTGCTACGTCAGTTACTGAGGCAGTATTACTGATCGGAATGAATGGTACCTTAGCACGATATTACTTCAGTATTCTAATGAACACTTATCAGGGTTGTTATCCAATATCTTTTGGATGTTTTCCTTGTCCGAAGAGCAAAAGCATAATATTATTTTACAGTTCATCTCTTTTCAGCTTAAATGAAGCGATTTTAATGATAACGAAAATCTAAGAAGTTCTGACATCTCTGCAAACAACTCTTCATTAGTTTCGCAACGGTTCTTGATATGGCAAGTTATGTAGTAGATATTTAATTACGGTGGAAGATAAAAGGAGAATTCTGCATTTAATAACTAATAATAAAATACCCCCTCAAGCAGCTGCTTGCCACAGAGGTCTGACAGGAGCCTGTCAGTTTATATGCCAAAGTAGAAGATCTGAGAGGATGGCAGGACCTCAGCAGAAAACAACACCAACATCCATGCCTTACCCGGGGCTCGAACCCAGGTCCCTTAGATCAGTAGCCAAGCGCACTAACCACTCGGCCACGGGACGGCTAAAAAAAAATACCCCCTCAAGCAGCTGCTTGCCACAGAGGTCTGACAGGAGCCTGCCAGTTTATATGCCAAAGTAAAAGATCTGAGAGGATAGCAGGACCTCAGCAGAAAAACGACACATACATCCATGCCTTACCCCGGGCTCGAACCCAGGTCCCTTAGATCAGTAGCCAAGCGCGCTAACCACTCGGCCATGGGACTACCTGTTCAAAATCAAGAAAACTCAGTCCGATCTTTGTAACATTAGTAAAGTTAAGGAGACTATTTCGCACGTCTTGCAAAATTGTGAAAAGTATGATGAAGCACGAAAAAGATTTTTTGAAACACTTCAACACTAATGAAATTTAACTGAATTTACACTACAAAATATTTTGAATCCCGATACTCTTTGTATCAAATTGACTCTCTACCAACTTTAAATTGGTTTTCTTAGAGCAGTAGTTCTCAACCTTTTATGCTTCACGTACCTCCTGGAATGTGTATGTAACTGGCGTACCTCTTGTATATATATATATAAAACTATAGTAATAGTATAACAATGGGAATAAAATAAAACATTTATTACACACATTAAATTTTGTATTCATAAATTACATATATCGATAAACACAAAAAATATTTTTGCACAGCAGTGTTGCCAACATAGCGACTTTGTTACTAGATCTAGCGGCTTTTGAGCTCTCACGGAATACCCCCAAAAATTTTACCGCTTACCTTCAAGGGGTGCGCGTACCCCACGTTGAGAACCCCTGCCTTAGAGAATCGATGCTGTATCATAGAATATAGTTCTGGCTTTCGTTTTTTTAAAAATAATATCTATGAGCTCTAAATAGCTCATTTAGACAAAGAAAAATCATTAGATTTCTTCCTTATTTTGCTATCCATATCATATTTATAAAAATGTTTTACATTATATCTACCTCTATGTATATACTTAATGATAATATTGTATAATCAATCAAATCATCAAAATACTTTATTTTCAGCACATTAGACTATTTAATACAATATAAACAATCCAAAAACAATCGGTTATCTAGGTTGTTATAGTTAACATTGCATGAAATAAGAAAAAAGAAAGTTCAAATTATTTCTCGCAAATTAATTAAAACCTGATGACCACGCATTGTTTAATTGTGATAAACTATTAATATTCTCGCATTTTTGCAAATATAAATGAGCATTTTCATTTAAATGCAAAGAAAGAAGAAAAAAGCGCGTTTACTGCAATACAGTAAGAGAAGTGTACAGTCGCTCAAAAAAGTATCCAAACACCATGGTTGATTACACAATTCAGAAAAAATATCTGGAAACGATTTTTTTTAGAAATTAGTGAACTGGCAACCTTCGTGTCACGTGATTACAGAATTCAGGAAAAATATCTGGAGCGTGTACAGCAACTGTACACGCTCCAGTTACCGTTCACAGCAAACTGGAGCGTGTGCAGTTACTGCACACGCTCCAGTTTGCTGTGAACGGTAACTGCACACGCTCAATATTTCCGTGAGTGAGCCCACACGATCTAGTATCAAAATAATATGACCACCTACAGTCGCTCAAAAAAGTATCCGAACACTATAGTTGATTACAGAATTCAGAAAAAATATCTGGCAACGATTTTTTTAGAAATTAGTGATCTGGCAACCTTCGTGTCACGTGATTACAGAATTCAGGAAAAATATCTGGAGCGTGTACAGCAACTGTACACGCTCCTTCGTGTCACGACACGAAGGTTGCCAGATCACTAATTTCTAAAAAAAATCGTTGCCAGATATTTTTTCTGAATTCTGTAATCAACCATGGTGTTCCGATACTTTTTTGAGCGACTGTACAACTAAATACCCTAGAGGCGTATCATGTTAAATAAATAAAAAAACAAATAAAAGGAGAATTAAATTCGTACAGTAATCAAAACCGCATTATAATAAAAAAAAAGCACATTCAAGTTTTTTTCTCAATGGAACATCAGTGTTGACTGTTTTGGTTTTAGCAAGATATACATTTTTTTTTGCAGTCCGAGATACACAACGTTACCAAGATTTCCTTGTGACATTTTCAAAACATTCCCTAGGAAATACTATCATATCCCTTTTCAGAAATTTTAAGGGATGGCTTGTTTTTGCTTCTGAACGACATTTTTTGCACACAATGGGTTGAACTGCCAGGTCCCAAAGATCATAAGAGCTCAGAAAAGGTTGGGGAAGGGGACCCATTGGACAGCTGTTAGAGACAGATGGACACCTTGCCGTCAAGGCCATCCAGCGTGTTCTTTAACAGGAACAGGTAAGGCTCTCTCCTACATACAGAACCGCGGCTTAACATCCCATACGAAGGACGCGATCCATTTCCTGTCCTCGGTCAGGAAAGGGGACACCAATGGGACTTTCCAGGCCCATTGGTGTCCCCTTTCCTGACCGATGGCAGGGTGTGGTTTTGCGGAGAAAAATATCAAAGCTGGCCAGGTGGGTCTGGATCTGGACACTACAGATAATGAGCTAGCGCGCTACCGACTGAATCCACCCAGCCCCCCGTTTTTAAGAAGAGAGTTGGAGACACCCATAATGTTTTGTATATTTTTCATACATTGCTATGTTCAAGGTAAGTTCTAGGTTTCATGACAAGTTCCCGTCTGTTTTAACAAATTATTCAACCCTGACTTTAGACATTCATATGGTGTTGTTTGAAGCTTTAGAAATCTACTTTCCACATTTTTCTATAGTTTTCTATACAGGGTTATTTTCCTAAATGATTCCCCCACCCCCGCAAAAAACAAAACAAAACCCAATTATTTCCCTCACTCTGATATATCTTTTCGTGATCTTTTTAGTTAGGAATGAGCACAATTCTGTTTCACACTCATCTGAATTTGAACAATGAATTACCAGTTAATAATTTGCTTCTGAATCGATAATAATATTCAGCAGGAAAGAGAGGAATACGCAATGAATGATTTGAATTCTACAAGACGTAAACAGCCTCTTTTGTGAATGGTCAAAGTCATTACTATTGCTGAGGAAGTGTTAGAGTTGGGTTGTTTTACCTCTGAGCGGCACTTTTTTGCACACCATGGGCTAAATGGCCAGGTCACATGGACCCCGAAGGCTCAGAGAAGGTTGGGGGGGGGACCCACTGGAACAGCTGTTGGGAGACAGATGGTAGTCTCCCGTCAAGGCCATCCAGCGTGTTCTTTAACGTGCACAGGGTATGGCTCTCCCGCACACGGGGCCACGGCTTAACGTCCCATCCGACGGACGGCGGCCTTTCCAAGCCCATCGGTGTCCCCTATTGACCGTGGGCAGGGCGGGGAATTTTGCGGAGATAAATCTCAACGCTGACCCAGCTGGGACTCGAACCTGGGAACTACAGATTACGAGCCTGGCGCGCTACCGACTGAGCCACCCCCGCCCGGAAGTGTTAGTATAAAAATCTTCCGTAAGACTAAAAATCTCTTGAAAGCTCTGTCAATGCTTACTTCGACAACCAATGAGTTGTTTATTAGAAAAAAAAAATTCTTATTGAGGTGTAATTCAAAGGTTCCAGCACTGAACAGTACGTTTTTGTACTCAATGCTAAATCGTCAGGCTGCAAGGACCCCAAGAGTTCAGAGAAAGTTGAGCCATTAGATTGATGTTAGGAGACAGGTGAAAGTCTCTCATCAACACCACCAACGTGTTCTTTAATGTGCATAGGTGCATATGGCTCTCTCTTTCATACGGAATCAGGGCTTACACATCTCATTCGACGGGCGGCGGCGGCCTTTCTAAGCCTACTGATATCCTTGTGTGTATCCAGTTGTGCGTATTCAGTGCTCCATGTGGGGAAAAATGGCCCTCATTGGTCCATAAGACTTTCGAAGGGCACATGTCGTCGAGCTGCATCCTCGCCAGAAATCGCAAAGCGAAGTCGGTGCGCTGTTCAGGGTCACCTGGATGCAGCTGCTGCACCCTATGAATTTTATAAGGAAGCCATTTCAGGATGGACAGTTGACCACGGAAGTTGCAATTGCAGGAATATCTGTCTCGCACTAACTACGGGTAGCTCCGATTGCGACTGGATTTCTGCAACGGTAAGTGCGACGTCTTCCACATTGCTTTCTGCAACAGGCCGCCGGCCTCTACCCGAAGACACCCAACTCGCCAGCTTTTTCAAATTTCTGTACCATATTCTTCAGTCCATTTAGCGAGAAAGGTCCTTTCCTTATATCTTTCAGACGACGATATTCGCGTAATGCAGCAGCGATATTACTGCCGTTTTGGTAAAAGAGTTTCACTAGCAAAGCTCGGTCCTTCTTGCAGACACGCATGGTTCCTTACATCACATTTTATAGTGTGCCTCATGCGACTCTCACGTGAGATTGGCTGCAATGTCACAAGACAGGGAGGCGCCCTATCGCTTGAAAACTGTAATCGAGCATCGCCATATTGTCGCTACTTCGCCATATTGTCGCTACTTCGCCATATTGTCGCATCGCCATATTGTCGCTACTTGTAATCTTGCTATCACTGAGTTAAAGAACGACAGATTGCATTGAAAAAATGGATTTGGGTAACGCGTTTGATTACAGTAATGAACTTGCGAAAAATATCAAAAGGATAACATTTCATAGGTGAGAAGTAATGCTAAAGTTTTGCTTTGTAAATTGAAAACCTTTTCGTCATTTCAAATAATTTATGACAGTAGTGTAGTTAGGCCTAGCGGAAGGCGGTAGGAAGGGTTAAGAAATTTTCTGTGTTTTTAATGTAAACTGATGAAATAAAGTGTTCTTATAAATTCATAAAAAGGGAAAAAAAAATCAACAAACAGGGGAAAATGTGATACTGATATCATTCGTCATTTCCTATGTTTTTGATGTACCTTACCGAAACGCTAGAGAATTTCCTGTTAGGTCAATGAGAATCTAATTTCGAAGCTCTGTATTTTCTAAAATAGCATTTAATGGAAAAATTTGACTAAAGATAAATTAAAAATCGTAATTAAATCTATTTAAATCTCGATTTTAAGCAATATTCGTTAAGTATTTAAAGAGTTATGGACGCTAGAATATTTCATGAAAAATTATGTTCAATGTCGATGAAAATCTAACTGTGAAGTGCTATAACTATTAAAATATGCATTTAATGGAAAAATATGATATAAGGTAAATTAAAGATCATAATCAAATCTATTTAAATCTCCATTTTAAACGATATTCATGCAATTTAATGGAAGAATATGACTGAAGATAAATAAAAGATCAAAATCAAAACTGTTTAAATTTCTATTTTAAACAATATTCAGTAATTAAGCTTATATTAAAGTCTGGATATTTCACAACAAAGTTCCTGCTTTTTATTCCAGAGACTGTTTTTGTTAATATTTACATTTTTTCTGTAAGAGATTTGACTTATCACAGCTTACTCTGAACATTAGAAACTTGATTAAACAATGATAGAACTTTGAAATCTTATGCAGGGGAGAGGAATTCAGTCCCTATTTTATGAAAAGGATGGTGTAGCTTTCATTTGATATGTAATTTGTTGTTTTTAACTTTAAGTGTGAATAAACAACTGTGTTTAAAAACGTAAAGAAACAAAAAACTAAAGCGGAAAAAAGTATTTTTATATATATCTTTGTTAAATATCTCTTGACCGTCCAAGAAAAAAAAAATCGATTTAGCGATATTCGTCGAAATAATTCCTTTTTTGTACATGAAACGATTGCGATTTTATTGAGCAGTATTCGTATAAAGCATTTGGATACAAGAAAACGATTGCGATTTTATTGAGATCACATTGGATACATGAAAACGATTGCGATTTTATTGAGCAGTATTCGTATAAGCATTTCAATGTCTCCTGCCTTTTGGCTGCACTGTTATTTGTTCATTCTGTAAAGTTCCTTTTCTCAAACTTTTCATTTTCTCATCATATTGAGATTTTCTTGGATACATTACAATTGACGTGCAGCGTGCGGCTTTCTGAGTAGCAAGAACATGGCTACAGCCGTTCTGCGCGGCTACACTAGCGACCTCTGTTAAGATATAGTAAGGGCGCCTACCCCTCTTCCTACCTCCTCGAACCTTCCATGGTTCTACCACGTTTTGAGCGCACCCACGCCATCTGGCGGCAAACACTAACCAATTTTTTTATTCGCAAATTCTCAACCCCATGTTCTTATTAAGGTATCCGCCACTTTTCGCTGTGATCGGTCGATCAGATCCTTCTCTACATCGCTCTGGGTCTCTGTCAATTTAATTATAACCGTCCTGTACATTAATTATAACAATGAACGAAGATGAAAGGCAAGCATTTAACCAATGTCCCCTGCCTTTTGGCTGCACTGTTATTTGTTCATTCTGTAAAGTTCCTTTTCTCAAACTTTTCATTTTCTCATCATATTGAGATTTTCTTGTTTTTATGATAAAAGATCTAAATGGTGGCTAAGAGCAATTTCTTCGATATTCCATTACATGTTAGCTCTGATAACCGATAATTTAGAATTGATCAAGCATCTTTACTTCCAAGTAAAAAATAATTATTTATGAATTATATTATTCTGACAAGTCTGTGGTTGCAGCTGCAAAAACTATCATCCAAACCGTTCACCAATTGACGAGCCCACTGCGAGATCAATGTGCTGTCTTAGTACTTAGTAATATATTACACGCTCGGGTAGCAAGAACAGAAAGCGGAATGCAGTTTACAAACAACAAAGCTGCTAATTTCAGTAAAGAAGTGTCAAACTTCGTTGAATATCTCATAGTGGGTTGGGTTGTTTTACCTCTGAGCGGCACTTTTTTGCACACCATGGGCTAAATGGCCAGGTCACATGGACCCCGAAGGCTCAGAGAAGGTTGGGGGAGGGGACCCACTGGAACAGCTGTTGGGAGACAGATGGTAGCCTCCCGTCAAGGCCACCCAGCGTGTTCTTTAACGTGCACAGGGTATGGCTCTCCCGCTCACGGGGCCACGGCTTAACGTCCCATCCGACGGACGTCGGCCTTTCCAAGCCCATCGGTGTCCCCTACTGACCGTGGGAAGGGCGGGGAATTTTGCGGAGATAAATCTCAACGCTGACCCAGCTGGGACTCGAACCTGGGAACTACAGATTACGAGCCTGGCGCGCTACCGACTGAGCCACCCCCGCCCCCATCTCATAGTGGTATCTGCAGCTCCAAGCGATGCATTATTCGAAGCAACTGTCCGTTGCGAGAAAAGAACTGGGACTTGTGTTAATATCGATGGCATCAGCAGAATTAATAAGTATGGAGAACAGTCGTCTTGCATTGAAGACGCGATATTAAGAAAATTCTGTTATTGTTTGTAAGAAAGTAAAAGTCAATAAAAAGCAATAAGAGTGAGCAAACAGTTCTAAAACTAAAAAAAAAGAAACAGTTCTTGAAACAGTTTCTGAGATGATTTCTGAGATGACTATAAAAATAAAGCTCATGCAAAAATCAAAACAACACAAATTTTTTTAATTGTTTACACACGAGGAATTCTTTTTGTATACGATTTGCGAATCAGCTAGTGAAAAAAAAAACCGACTGGAGGTACCAATTTTTTAATGATCTATTTATGCTGCAAAAGAGAATGAAGTAAAATTCATTATTTTTCTAGAATGCTATACTGCAAATTAATTAGTTATTAAATAATGAAATAACATAGAATAAGTCGTTTCTCATGAAATAAGAGAAAAAGTGAAATATTTAATTAATTTGTTGTAGCAAATAAAAAAAAAATTTTGGTGCCGCCCTTATTCGAAGTTATATCTCGAGAGGGTTAATGATTCCGCTACACCGCGTTACAAGGGGAGTATGCAGATACGGCACCAAAGGCCTCATTCTCCTCCTCTCTCAAGAACTGGTTAATGCAAATATATATAATTTTTTACATTTTAAATAGATAAATTGAAATGTATTATTCTTTTTCAGAAACATATGTTTCCTCAAGACAATTTTACGCCTGCATCTTGGAAAGGAGGTTTTCAGTGATGTTGTTTGACATTACTAAAATGTTGTATTTATTTCTGCGATTTTAGTCTTTCTTTGCATTTTTTCTGATGGCAAAAATAAGCTATTTTATATCATTACTGATAATAACGTAGTACTACCCGAAATTCACTCCCAATACTGATTCCCGTACAAAACAGTAAAACTCTTGCAAAGAGAAAAATGCGTGTGTATCTAATGATAAAAATAAGTGGGTATTTTAGAAGTTTGTACGAAAATTCTTTTATTATTCATGAATTTTGTATAAATTTTCAGATACTGTCATTGCTGTTGTTAAATATTCCAACTTTCATAACTCATTAAATACTGAACGAATAGTGTTGATAATCGAAACATTGATACATTTGACTGAGAGCTTTATCTGCTATCACATGTTTTGGAACAAAAATTTATTTTAGAAGCTGTAATGTCCCACTCACTAGAGAAATTTTTATTTCTGCTCTTTTTATTTTTTATTATTGATTTGAATATTATCTCATGTATTCTGTTCGGATACGGAATTTATTCACTGAGCAAAGATTAAGATTCGTTTCCTGAGATTCGAGATTCCCATTAAGGCAAAAGGCTAGCGGAAGTGCATTTACCTGCAGGCGCCTGCTTCAAAGAAGGTCGTGCCTGTGCTTCGCAGAGATGGCACGGAAGCCATCAACTCACTAAGGAGCAAGTCGCCGATTGGAAACCTATACAAAGGAGCAAGAGGTGAGAAAGTATCTCGAGATACAAGAGAGTTGAACTGGAGATTTCGAAGTGAAAGGTTGAGCTGCCCGAGAGAGAACGAGCGGGTGAGTCCCGCAGGTATAGACCCTTTTAGCGGCACGTGGAGTTGCCGGGGCACGCCAAAGTGAAGGCGTAGGGCAAGGAGCCTTGCAGATAGCAACTAACGGCAAGAGTCCGTTAGTCTCACGGCAAGAGTCCGTTAGTCTTCAAGGGAAGACGTAGAAAGAATATTAAATAACGAACTGGGTGATGAGGAAAATCATGTAAAATAATAAATATGCCGCTCTCTACAAAGTGGAAGTAGAGTGATGTCACAGAACCGGGAAATAGGTAGCAGCCAATGGCTCAGGATGCGAAACGTATTTTAATCTCCTGACAAGTTCCATCCCTGAAGAAACTGAAATAAAAATTTTTCGTTAGATTCAAAAGAATTAGTTTGGTGATTTTTTTCGTAACATCTGCTGAAATCGGAATTATGTAAATAGAATCGTGCGGGGAAAATAAGAAAAGCTACAAAAATATCGGAGCAGTTACACAAAGTACAGATCAACCCCTAAATATTGCAACAGTGGAGTCAGGATCCCCTGCAAAAGCGTCGATCTTAGCTTCCTATTGGCATACCATAGGATTGTTCTTAAATTTATGGAAACCGGTGTATTTACAATAATCACTTAAAGTTTTTGAGTTTTTTTTTTTTCACTTTAACGGGGGATATTCAAACTAATGGAAGATTTTAAAAATGTTATTAGTACTTATCCAACAAAAAGAGAAATTTTCATTTATCTCTTAATGCAAACTAATTAAAAACTAACCGCAAATTATAGCAATAAGAGCTTAGTTTTCTTAAAAGAACTGGAAATAAATATGCAACTTTTGGTGTTCGGGAAAAACTTATAAAATCATTAAATGATCTTGAGTTGGGTTGGGTTGTTTTACCTCTGAGCGGCACTTTTTTGCACACCATGGGCTAAATGGCCAGGTCACATGGACCCCGAAGGCTCAGAGAAGGTTGGGGGAGGGGACCCACTGGAACAGCTGTTGGGAGCCTCCCGTCAAGGCCATCCAGCGTGTTCTTCAACGTGCACAGGGTATGGCTCTCCTGCACACGGGGCCATGGCTTAACGTCCCATCCGACGGACGGCGGCCTTTCCAAGCCCATCGGTGTCCCCTACTGACCGTGGGCAGGGAGGGGAATTTTGCGGAGATAAATTTAAATGATCTTGAAGACTTTCTGTGCCATCTAAAGTAATTCTATTATCATAAAGATCGCCTGTATAATCTGAAATCATTAAATACTTTAAACAACCGTTGTGAAATGCAAGATAAAACAATTGTTATACTTCTCTTTGATTCGTGATTTTCTCGAATTCTTGAACTCTTTTGCATTGCTTTTGGGTTGCTTGAGGTTTAATGTGAAATGTCTCCTATATCCCTCGAGTTTCAGGACAGGACAACTTTTCGATGTTTCTGATTAAAGAATGGATTCACAGAACCAAGACCTTGATCTTAGATCAAATTCTTATTTCCTTTCCTGAGTACAAAAAATCAAAAGTTACAAGACTCAGACCTGTCATTGGCTTTGTCGGCATCATTGCGGCACAGCTGTAACCAAGTTAGACCCATAGACAGTAGCTAGCACATGGCAACAACATGTTTCCTCAACAAAGTCTCACCGTTGGTGTGAACTGTTCAAAGCATCCATGCACCTAATCAGAGTTTCAGAGAGAAGAGATTGCTGAAATGGAGTACAATAACTAGTTTTCTGATGGGCTAAATGGCTCCGTGCTCCAGCCATCCATCACCTACCGCAACAGGAAGACTAACGTTTGCCGTTCTCCAGCTGACAGCTACGGCAGACTCTTGACGTTCTCCACAGATGGCCCCGGAAGTCGGACATTCTCCATATGGCTCTAAAACAAGGGAACATCAGGTACAAAGGCGATGCAGGAATCCAGAACTTGGCGAAATACAGGAAAGGATGTTGATCTCTTCCAGTGATTATGATGGTCCAGTGCTTACACTCTTCATGGACAGTAATCTTTTTCAAAAAGTTTACCAAAAACCATATTGGTTTTCTGAAAGTTCATATTGTTTTTTCTTCTCGATATATGGTTTTTCAATTAGAGTGGAAAGAGAAGTTTGGAATTTTTTTTTCAAGCTGTTTGCTTCTAAATTTGATGAGAAATAAAAAAACTAGTGTCAAAACAAAAGATGCCAATATTGCTTCCCTCTTCATTCTGTCATTTGGAAATCATGACAGAAAGTTTACATACATATATGCATAAATACAAAATCATCATGCAGCCATGGGCTACGTAGGCCCAACCATACTGGGCAATATTATTCTTCAAATACTTCTGTCCTGAACTACAACTGCTGCATTTGACCACTCTAAGCCAAATCTAACAAAGTCTTGTTTGACATTGTATGCCTATCGCATCCTAAGTCTCCCCCTGTTTCTGAGGCCTTTAGGCACACTGTTCCTAACCCTATTCGCTAATCTATAATTATCCATACGAGCAACATGGCAAAATCAACGGAGTCTCTCTCTGCACAATATACTGCTCAGAGGAGGTTGCAAACTCCTTTGCCTAACCTCATCATTACTTACAAAGTTGAACCATTTAATGCCCAAAATACTGCATAAACATATAGAATCAAAAGTATCAAGTTTCCTGTTATCTTGCTTACAAAGGGTCCAAGTTTCACTACCATAACTAACCCTAGAAAGAGTCAAACTATATACATCCTAAGTCTTTAATCGTATACGACTATTCTCCCCACTCGCCATAGATTCTTAAAAGTAAAGCAGCTATTCCTATTATTCTCTTTATCTCATGCCGCACATCACCAGTATCTATTAAACAGCTCTCACGATAATTAAACTGAGACACTTACTTAAGAGTGCAACTGTTTGAAGCAACTGAAGCACCACTTACTTGACTAACATTCATTACTTTAATTTTCTCTCTGTTTATTACCAAACCTACTCCACTACGTCTCATCAACAGCTTTAATGAAAGAGTTCATCTCATCAACATCATTTGCCAAAAGGGCCAAATCATATGAATAATGTAAATCAAAAATTTTCAGACCTATAGACCATTTAAGGTAAAAATCTTTCCCTTGCAAAGAATTCGGCATTACAGACTCAAAAACCAAATTAAAGAGAAATGAGGCAAAATGCATCCTTGTCGAACTCCACTAGCAATGCTAAACCAATTGCTACAAGCTTTACCAATTCTCACATATGACCCAGTGTTATTATAGAGATCATTCGTTATGCTAACTTGTAAGGTATTCCATATGATCTAACGATCAACCACAAATTATGTCGATCAACAGATTCAAAAGCCTTTTTGAAATCTACATAGCTAGTTATCACAGGTTTCTGAAACTCTAAACATTTCTCAACAATCTGCCTAATTGAACATATTTGACCCCTTGTGAATCCACACTGTTCATCACGCAGTTATCCATCAACCAAATTCTTAATTCTGTTAAGCACAATAATGCAAGGAACTTAACCTGAAACAGAAAGTTGACTGATACCCCCATAGTTATCACAAGAACTGCGATCACCTTTTTTAAAAGTAGGGATAATAATAGCTCTGATAAATTTTTTTTTGATTTGCGACATATAGGACAGAGAAGATCTTAGAAGCTACTTCTAGCTTTTACAGTCCTTCTCATACAAGGACATGCCTTCTAAGACTACTAAGAAGTCACTTTGACCACTTCCCCAGAGTTAACACAACACACAAAATTCGCCTTGCTGAAACAGTCTCTAGCTGCCTAACCACTATGCCAGTTAAGATGCTGACTTAGAACAATGCCTTTATCATAAACGATATTCAAAATTTCAGTCAGCCATGTGATACAGAAATATTTCCCGCTATAAGTCTATAATTTCCAGGGTCGAGCCCCCAGTATGCCTGAATTGGGATTTCTCCGGTAAGTCATGTTCTACCCTCGGTGAGAAAGGAGATGTCGATAAACATGGAAATTGTCGCTGGATGATACATTAAGACGTGGTTCCGTTTACAGGAGAGCATACTCTGTGAATATCAAAGAACATGTTCGATGGACTTGATGGGAGACTTTATCTTTAGTGACAGCTGTTCAGAGGATTCCTTTTCCTTAGCCACCTATGAGCTCTAAGGATTCTTGTGACCTTGCTATTTATTCTATAGCGTGCTAAAAAGCGCAGCTCAGGAGAAAACACGCAAATCTTAAGGAAGAAACCTTATTGTAAGATAATTTCTATATAAGATGAAAGGCAATTTATTTCTTGATATTTTTGCTTGCTGCTCTATCAACTTTAAAGTGCATTCATTTTATTTTCGATGCAGTAAAAGAAAAAGTCTCGATATAAATAGAGAGCGAAAATGAAGTTCAACTCGAGGATATATGTAGAAGTGGTAAGTGTTAACTTGTATGTTAGAGCCGCAAGTTATATTTCTTTTTATACAGACTTGTTTGATTTATACAAGATGTTATACCTCAGAGGATGTAAAAAGATCTTATCAAAATTCAAAGCAGTGGAAAATCTCGTGTTTTATCAGGGAGTTTTGTTAGAAAGGAAGAAAAAAAAGCTTTTTCTAGCTTTTGATGTACCTAAATTCGAGCTTTTTGCGAATCACCATTTTTTTAAAAGAAAATTATTCTTGCAAATATTCTCAAAGAACGTTAAAAAGAAGAAAGTGTTCTAAGATTCGTAATAAAAAACGAAGGTGCAAAAAGAATACATTATTTTGGTTTTTTGTATTATTTTTGATGTTATTTACTTGACTTTCCGACTGAAAAAAATAAAAATAAAATAATTGGATTTAAATCACGAGTTCCTCATTGAGAAGAAAACTCAGCCAATGTTTTATTGCTGGAGCCTTTATTTCTTAATAATATTTTCATGTGATATTAGATATAGAAATACTTAAGAGTTACTGATAGAAATATTAAGGAAAAGATACAAAGCTTTCCGAAATCATGAGAGAGAGTTCCCATGTTTCATCGACAGAAAGAGAAATTAGAACTCGATATCTTGAAGAATAAACTTTTTATTGGAAAGAGAGCTGAAGATAAATTAAAGATCGAAATCAAATCTAAGAACTGATTTCAGCAATACTTGTTAAAATTTTAAGAGCCAGAGTAGTGAAATTTTTTAACAGAAAAAGTTGCCAGTCATAAATGAATTCACTTCAAAGGTTTATCAAAGCAAAAACAATAATTTTAAATTGAAACAGTTTTGAATTGTCACAGTTAGGACTCGAAACTGTTATTGCAGATTACGTGTCTAGCACTCTACCGATTGAATCCCACCTTCCCTTGCACTCATCATATGTTGTAAAGTTGGGTTGGGTAGTTTTACCTCTGAGCGGCACTTTTTTGCACACCATGGGCTAAATGGCCAGGTCACATGGACCCCGAAGGCTCAGAGAAGGTTGGTGAAGGGGACCCACGGGAACAGCTGTTGGGAGACAGATGGTAGCCTCACGTCAAGGTCATCCAGCGTGTTCTTTAACGTGCACAGGGTATGGCTCTCCCGCATACGGGGCCACGGCTTAACGTCCCATCCGACGGACGGCGGCCTTTCTAAACCCATCGGTGTCCCCTACTGACCGTGGACAGGGCGGGGAATTTTGCGGAGATAATCTCAACGCTGACCCAGCTGGGACTCGAACCTGGGAACTACAGATTACGAGCCTGGCGCGCTACCGACTGAGCCACACCCGCCCCCTATGTTGTAAAGAGTAAGATTGTTAGTTTACTCTATTGGTGTTGCATATAAATGAACGTGAAATCTATTGTGTGAAAGAAATTTCTGGAGCAGTTGTTTAATATCTAATAGAAAAGTTAACGGAAAATAACCGAGTTTCGGCAGGAGTGAGAGCTAAGCCTCGTGAAAAATTTTCAGGTGCTCTTAATTATTATTATCCCACCTAGTTCAATTCTCAGATTCCAGAGCTACTGAATACATATTATGAATAAGATCTAACTCTCAATATTCGAAAAAAGATGCATTTCTTTCTAATCTGTTAAGCATCATTCGGAAAACATGATACATCGAATCAAGCTCTTACAGTACGGGGAAAACAAATTATTCTGCGTCGAGTCATCCATTGCATCAGCTCAGTAACTCTTCTTACCATCATGCTTGATCAGATTTTACTCCTTTGATAGGGGCAGGGGGTTCTCAGTCGGAAGCGCGCCGGGCTTGCAATCTGCAGCTCCCAGGTCCGACTTCCACCCTGCCCTTGGTAAGAAAGGGGATACAAATGTGTTAGGAAATTCTGCCGTCCGTCGGATGGGACGTTAAACAGTGACACTGTGTGCAGGTGGACATACCCTGTGCACTTTAAATAACGCGCTGCATGGTCTTGACGGGAGGATTCCAACTGTCACCTAACAGTTGTCCAGTGGGTCTTCTCCCCCGCATCTTTTCTGAGCCATTGGGGGCCTTGTGACCTGACCAATTTGGCCATTGTGTGAAAAAAAAAACTGCCATTCAAATGTATAACAACCCAACCAATCTAACTCGTTTGACATCTTCTTATATTAGGTGAGTTCCAGTAGCTAGATATTTTCACTGATTAACATATGGTATTTCTGTCGATCTGACCTCTTCAAGCGCCATTGTTTGAAATTCTGTTCAGGCCCTCAAAACCTAGTACCTTATTTGCAGGCTATGATAGACGTCAGCTATCATGCCAAAGCCCATGATTCCAACTCAGACTTTCAAAACTCTCTGCCCTGCCCACGGTCAGTAGGGGACACCGATGATCTTGGAAAGGCCGCCGTCCGTCGGATGAGACGTTAAGACGTGGCCCCATATGTGGGGAGAGCCATACCACGTGCATGTTAAAGAACACGCTGAATGGTTTTGACGGGAGGCTACCATCTGTCTCTCAACAGCTGTTCCAGTGGATCCCCTCCCCCAACCTTCTCTGAGCCTTCGGGGTCCTTGTGACCTGGCCATTTAGCCCATGGTGTGCAAAAAAAGTGTCGCTCAGAGGTAAAATAACCCAACCCTTCTGATGGTTACCTATGATTTTAGTAATTTGTCATCGATTAGCGACTGCCTATGGGGAGTTTCAGGAAATTTGACTTAACATTTGACCCTTAATAGAAAAAGACGTCGTAGCCAAAAATGTCACCTCAACTCTGACGTCAAACTTCTCTGCATTAGTTAAGTTCTAAGACAGCTGCGTAATTAATCGAATGCAAACGTAGAGAAAAGCGAAAATTAAACGCAAAAACTTAATTATTTATGATAAGCTCAACTCTTATTCAAGTTACGTCGTTGAAATATGAGCTCAAGTCTTACTTAACGTAAGTTACGTCAAGCTGAGATTATTAATCATCACTCATTTTTACTAACGAATTTTCGAGGGGGAGGGAGGGCAAACAGTTTAAGGGAACAGCTAAGTAGAGAAAACTTCCAGCTAAGATTGTAAGTGAGGTGATTGCATAAAATCTGCCATCATGAGCTGCATGAGAGCACCAACTGATCACCTGATGCTACAAACCTCCACGTGCAAGAGGTATGAGGAACAAGGCGTCACAAGCGACTGGCCACGGAGCCGGCCACACCGAGTCGCCATCACCCAAGTAGAAAATGGCATACACAGCTCGTCCAGCGTGTTATCGCAGTTCTCAGGTCGAACGTGTCTTTAACTTTTGAATTTCTAATGTGTCGACGCGTAACTTTGTTCATCAGACTAATTTAGCAGAGAAATCAGTCTGAGCCTTCAAGGTAAGATGTCAGCTCACTCCCATTAAGCAACGATCACTTACTGACCGAGTCAACTGAGATTGACAGCTGTGATTTAACCATGGTATAAGAGAAGGAGAGCGGGGGGGGGGGGAGGTGTTGATAAGGAGAGCGAAGATATCACTCCTCGATCCCCTTCTCCACTTCCCCTCCGTTCCTTTAGCATGTCGACGAGGTCGTCAGTTACAGCTCGCCGCCTCCTTCTGGATCCACGTAATTAGAGAGTGGGTTGCAAACACATTAATTATTGGGAACGTGTGCTACAGAGCTGAACATGACGTGGAGGTACAGCGCCACTTTTAGACCGATCTCGCTGGTTCCTAGGTCTTCAATATGTTCATTGGACAACAGGAACTGAATCTTGGGAATTTCCCATTGCGTATAAATCCAACGGTTAAGAAATTTATGAGTAAAACGGTATAGAGCGTTATTTAAATGTTTTTCTTCGAGGGTTTAGCAGAGTAAGTTCTTAGAAGGTATCCTTGGAAAATGGGTTGCCGAAATGTGGCCCTTGAACTGATGCTATGCAATCTTCGATTCTTTATTCGTTGAGAAATCAAATCAGATTTGGGTTGTTTGGGTTGTTTTACCTCTGAGCGGCACTTTTTTGCACACCATGGGCTAAATGGCCAGGTCACATGGACCCGAAGTCTCAGAGAAGGTTGGGGGAGGGGACCCACTGGAACAGCTGTTGCGAGACAGATGGTAGCCTCCCGTCAAGGCCATCCAGCGTGTTCTTTAACGTGCACAGGGTATGGCTCTCCCGCACACGGGGCCACGGCTTAACGTCCAATCCGACGGACGGCGGCCTTTCCAAGCCCATCGGTGTCCCCTACTGACCGTGGGCGGGGCGGGGAATTTTGCGAATCAAATCAGAATAACAGAATGTATTTATAATAATTTTTTAATAACAGAATACATGTATTTATTACAAATTTTGTTTGAAGTGTATGTTTAACTTTTTTTTCAAGGGATTTTAAGAAAAAACTTATGTATAAAGAGAATTTTATTTCTGGTAGAGAGGCTAACGTGCCAGAGCTGGATAGCTGTTAGGAGACAGAAGTCATCCATCAAAGACGTGCTTCTCCTATTTGGGCTGCTCCGTTTAGCAGCAGTCCCATGTTCTCCTGTACATGGGATGACTGCTAAACGTCCCATCGGGCAATCTTTACAACTCACAGCATTTCTTGTCTCTCACAGACGACAGAGTTAGATTTAGAGGAGAAATCATCAACGCAGACATAACGGGGAGTGGAAACTGGGAACATCAGATTACGAACCTGGCCTGCTACCAACTATGACGATCCCTTATTTTCTATAAGGCGGAATGGCACTGAAGTCTAACAACAGTCTGAAGTCATCTAGTTTGAAAAGATTGCAATCGGCAAGAAAGTACTTCATGGAAAGGTCTAAAATGGCCGTTCTCAGAGCAGTTAAAGGTTAAGTACATTCAGCTTTGCATTTTTCAATGTCGTTTTTTTCAAGCTCAGTAGATGTCAAGTGAGATTACCGGTTTAAAGTGGATTTTAAATCAAAGGAGGTGATATTCTTTAGTTAAAAAATTGTCTTGAGCTTACTGGGATAAAGTCACGACCTCTTGATAAAATGTCAAATGCTCTGATCACTGAGTTATCGAATTCTGATAAAGATCTAAATTACCAAAGATCCTGGAGATATCCGATCATCAGAAGCATCGCATCTCATCTCTAAAGACAATTTTTCTGTCTTTAGCGAGATGGACATTCAAGAGACGGAATAAAATTGCTCTCGCATTTAAGAGGTGATTGTATCGGAATTTTTAATAACAGAAGCTTCGTATCGTCATATATTAAACAGAGTGTAGCAAATTTCAATCTTAGTTTACTTGAGGTTTATCTCTGTAATAATAAATTTCTTATTAGTTACAAAGAGTTAGACTTATTCTCAGAGAGGTTAGAATCTAAAAGAAGTTAAGGGTGGGGTGGGAAGTCGTATCCTTCTAATTTGTTTTATTTTCTCATTTATTGTTCCTATATATATATATATCTGCTATATATATATATGTGTTTTTAGAATTTCTTCTTACATGGGAATATTACTCATTTGTTATCATTCATAGCCTAGAAGTGAAGCTGTGAAGTTTTCAGATGCTTCGGAAAGCGATGCTTTGGAATCGAGAGCAGCAAATGGTTTCATTGCACCACTTCGCTCTACTCCCTTTGCAGAGCAGGAGGGGTTAGTGTGTGAATCATCGAGAGAAGGCAGCGAGAGATGCGGCAATATCCAAGGCACAAAGAGAGGGGACTAGGAACTGAGGAGTCATGTTCATTTGGAGCGTCAAAGTGACTAGTTCTTTCTCAAAAACCCTAAAGGAGCAAGATAAATAAGCGTCTGAAGGGATCTCTTTCTTCATGACAATGCCAGTGCTCTCAAAACTCGATAAATTACGGCCTATCTGGAGCAGGAAAAAAAAAACAAACAGTTACGCATCCTGCATATTCACTTGATATTGCACCATGCGATTTTTGGTTGTTTCCAAAAGTTAAAAAGGAACTTGCTGGGAAGTCTTTTTTAAGGGTGCAAGACCTTGCAAAAGAGTTGCGGGGTATTCTGCCACAGGAGTACCACGAAGCGTTCCAGAATTAGCATAGAGGTCTGCAACTTTGCTTAGATATTGGAAGAGAGTACTTTGAAGGACAGTAAAAGTTTTGTTGAGGTAAGTACAATGGCTTTTGTTCTGCAGATGCATATGAAGAACTTTTTGAACGCCACTCGTAACTTATGTATAAACAACCAACGGATTCAGCGCTTGTTTATGCTGGTATTTTCTGGTTCTAACAATCGCTCTCATGTTACGATAGAATCTGGTGAATAGTGTATGTGTTACGCCTTTCGTGTAAGATATGTGTTTGTGCCGGAAAATGTGTGCTCTGGAGCAATGTGTTAATCCCACAACGGTCCTTCTCATTCATTACAATCAGTTAAGCACGTCCTAGGTCCAAAACCAAATCACAACGATGGAACACCCAACCTATTCTCCACAACGGTCCTTCTCATTCATTACAATCAGTTAAGCACGTCCTAGGTCCAAAACCAAATCACAACGATGGAACACCTACCCTATTCTCCGCAACGGTCCAACTCATTCATTACAATCAGTTAAGCACGTCCCAGGTCCAAAACTAAATCACAACGATGGAACATCCACGCTATTCTCCACAACGGTCCTTCTCATTCATTACAATCAGTTAAGCACGTCCTAGGTCCAAAACTAAATCACCACGATGGAACACCCACTCTATTCTCCGCAACGGTCCTTCTCATTCATTACAATCAGTTAAGCACGTCCTAGGTCCAAAACTAAATCACAACGATGGAACACCCACCCTATTCTCCGCAACGGTCCTTCTCATTCATTACAATCAGTTAAGCACGTCCTAGGTCCAAAACCAAATCACAACGATGGAACACCCACCCTATTCTCCACAACGGTCCTTCTCATTCATTACAATCAGTTAAGCACGTCCTAGGTCCAAAACCAAATCACAACGATGGAACATCCACGCTATTCTCCACAACGGTCCTTCTCATTCATTACAATCAGATAAGCACGTCCTAGGTCAAAAACCAAATCACAACGATGGAACACCCACCCTATTCTCCGCAACGGTCCTTCTCATTCATTACAATCAGTTAAGCACGTCCTAGGTCCAAAACCAAATCACAACGATGGAACACCCACCCTAATCTCCACAACGGTCCTTCTCATTCATTACAATCAGTTAAGCACGTCCTAGGTCCAAAAACAAATCACAACGGTGGAACATCCACCCTATTCTCCACAACGGTCCTCATTCATTACAATCAGTTAAGCACGTCCTAGATCCAAAACTAAATCACAACGATGGAACACCCACCGTATATTCCGCAACGGTCCTTCTCATTCATTACAATCAGTTAAGCACGTCCTAGGTCCAAAACCAAATCACAACGATGGAACACCCACCCTATTCTCCAAAACGGTCCTTCTCATTCATTACAATCAGTTAAGCACGTCCTAGGTCCAAAACCAAATCACAATGATGGAACACCCACCCTATTTTCCGCAACAGTCCTTCTCATTCATTACAATCAGTTAAGAACGTCCTAGGTCCAAAACCAAATCACAACGATGGAACACCCACCCTATTCTCCACAACGGTCCTTCTCATTCATTACAATCAGTTAAGCACGTCCTAGATCCAAAACCAAATCACAATAATGGAACACCCACCCTATTCTCCACAACGGTCCTTCTCATTCATTACAATCAGTTAAGCACATCCTAGGTCCAAAACCAAATCACAACAATGGAACACCCACCCTATTCTCCACAATGGTCCTTCTCATTCATTATAATCAGTTAAGCACGTCCTAGGTCCAAAACCAAATCACAACGATGAAACATCCACCCTATTCTCCACAACGGTACTTCTCATTCATTACAATCAGTTAAGCACGTCCTAGGTCAAAAACCAAATCACAATGATGGAACACCCACCGTATTCTCCACAACGGTCTTTCTCATTCATTACAATCAGTTAAGCACGTCCTAGGTCAAAAACCAAATCACATCGATGGAACACCCACCCTATTCTCCACAACGGTCCTTCTTAGTCATTACAATCAGTTAAGCACGTCCTAGGTCCAAAACCAAATCACAACGATGGAACACCCACCCTATTCTCCACAACGGTCATTCTCATTCATTACAATCAGTTAAGCACGTCCTAGATCCAAAACCAAATCACAACAATGGAACACCCACCCTATTCTCCACAATGGTCCTTCTCATTCATTACAATCAGTTAAGCACGTCCTAGGTCCAAAACCAAACCACAACGATGGAACATCCACCCTATTCTCCACAACGGAACTTCTCATTCATTACAATCAGTTAAGCACGTCCTAGGTCAAAAACCAAATCACAACGATGGAACACCCACCCTATTCTCCACAACGGGCCTTCTCATTCATTACAATCAGTTAAGCACGTCCTAGGTCCAAAACCAAATCACAACGACGGAACATCCACCCTATTCTCCACAACGGTCCTTCTCATTCATTACAATCAGTTAAGCACGTCCTAGGTCAAAAACCAAATCACAACGATGGAACACCCACTCTATTCTCCACAACGGTCCTTCGCATTCATTACAATCAGTTAAGCACGTCCTAGGTTCAAAACCAAATCACAATGATGGAACACCCACACTATTCTCCACAACGGTCCTTCTCATTCATTACAATCAGTTAAGCACGTCCTAGGTCAAAAACCAAATCACAACGATGGAACACCCACCCTATTCTCCACAACGGTCCTTCTCATTCATTACAATCAGTTAAGCACGTCCTAGGTCCAAAGCCAAATCACAACAATGGAACACCCACCCTATTCTCCACAACGGTCCTTCTCATTCATTACAATCAGTTAAGCACGTCCTAGGTCCAAAACCAAATCACAATGCTGGAACACCCACCCTATTCTCCACAACGGTCCTTCTCATTCATTACAATCAGTTAAGCACGTCCTAGGTCCAAAACCAAATCACAACGATGGAACACCCACCCTATTCTCCAAAACGGTCCTTCTCATTCATTACAATCAGTTAAGCACGTCCTAGGTCCAAAACCAAATCACAACGATGGAACACCCACCCTATTCTCCACAACGATCCTTCTCATTCATTACAATCAGTTAAGCACGTCCTAGGTCCAAAACCAAATCACAATGATGGAACACCCACCCTATTTTCCGCAACGGTCCTTCTCATTCATTACAATCAGTTAAGCACGTCCTAGGTCCAAAACCAAATCACAACAATGGAACACCCACCCTATTCTCCACAACGGTCCTTCACATTCATTACAATCAGTTAAGCACGTCCTAGGTCCAAAACCAAATCACAACGATGGAACATCCACCCTATTCTCCACAACGGTCCTTCTCATTCATTACAATCAGTTAAGCACGTCCTAGGTCCAAAACCAAATCACAATAATGGAACACCCACCCTATTCTCCACAATGGTCCTTCTCATTCATTACAATCAGTTAAGCACGTCCTAGGTCCAAAACCAAATCACAACGATGGAACATCCACCCTATTCTCCACAACGGTCCTTCTCATTCATTACAATCAGTTAAGCACGTCCTAGGTCCAAAACCAAATCACAATGATGGAACACCCACCCTATTCTCCACAACGGTCCTTCTCATTCATTACAATCAGTTAAGCACGTCCTAGGTCAAAAACCAAATCACAACGATGGAACACCCACCCTATTCTCCGCAACGGTCCTTCTCATTCATTACAATCAGTTAAGCACGTCCTAGGTCAAAAACCAAATCACAACGATGGAACACCCACTCTATTCTCCACAACGGTCCTTCGCATTCATTACAATCAGTTAAGCACGTCCTAGGTTCAAAACCAAATCACAATGATGGAACACCCACCCTATTCTCCACAACGGTCCTTCTCATTCATTACAATCAGTTAAGC
Source organism: Ryuthela nishihirai (assembly GCA_038380435.1). Taxonomy (NCBI): domain Eukaryota; kingdom Metazoa; phylum Arthropoda; class Arachnida; order Araneae; family Heptathelidae; genus Ryuthela; species Ryuthela nishihirai. The sequence continues at coordinate 35,975,337 of JAWZYU010000011.1, read as the reverse complement.
ACGTCCTAGGTCAAAAACCAAATCACAACGATGGAACATCCACCCTATTCTCCACAACGGTCCTTCTCATTCATTACAATCAGTTAAGCACGTCCTAGGTCCAAAACCAAATCACAATGATGGAACACCCACCCTATTCTCCACAACGGTCCTTCTCATTCATTACAATCAGTTAAGCACGTCCAAGGTCCAAAACCAAATCACACCGATGGAACATCCACCCTATTCTCCACAACGGTCCTTCTCATTCATTACAATCAGTTAAGCACGTCCTATGTCAAAAACCAAATCACAACGATGGAAAATCCACCCTATTCTCCATAACGGTCCTTCTCATTCATTACAATCAGTTAAGCACGTCCTAGGTCCAAACCCAAATCACAATGATGGAACACCCACCCTATTCTCCACAACGGTCCTTCTCATTAATTACAATCAGTTAAGCACGTCCTATGTCAAAAACCAAATCACAACGATGGAACACCCACCCTATTCTCCACAACGGTCCTTCTCATTCATTACAATCAGTTAAGCACGTCCTAGGTCCAAAACCAAATCACAACGATGGAACATCCACCCTATTCTCCACAACGGTCCTTCTCATTCATTACAATCAGTTAAGCACGTCCTAGGTCCAAAACCAAATCACAATGATGGAACACCCACCCTATTCTCCACAACGGTCCTTCTCATTCATTACAATCAGTTAAGCACGTCCTAGGTCAAAAACCAAATCACAACGATGGAACACCCACCCTATTCTCCGCAACGGTCCTTCTCATTCATTACAATCAGTTAAGCACGTCCTAGGTCAAAAACCAAATCACAACGATGGAACACCCACTCTATTCTCCACAACGGTCCTTCGCATTCATTACAATCAGTTAAGCACGTCCTAGGTTCAAAACCAAATCACAATGATGGAACACCCACCCTATTCTCCACAACGGTCCTTCTCATTCATTACAATCAGTTAAGCACGTCCTAGGTCAAAAACCAAATCACAACGATGGAACACCCACCCTATTCTCCACAACGGTCCTTCTCATTCATTACAATCAGTTAAGCACGTCCTAGGTCCAAAGCCAAATCACAACAATGGAACACCCACCCTATTCTCCACAACGGTCCTTCTCATTCATTACAATCAGTTAAGCACGTCCTAGGTCCAAAACCAAATCACAACGCTGGAACACCCACCCTATTCTCCACAACGGTCCTTCTCATTCATTACAATCAGTTAAGCACGTCCTAGATTCAAAACCAAATCACAACGATGGAACACCCACCCTATTCTCCAAAACGGTCCTTCTCATTCATTACAATCAGTTAAGCACGTCCTAGGTCCAAAACCAAATCACAACGATGGAACACCCACCCTATTCTCCACAACGGTCCTTCTCATTCATTACAATCAGTTAAGCACGTCCTAGGTCCAAAACCAAATAACAATGATGGAACACCCACCCTATTTTCCGCAACGGTCCTTCTCATTCATTACAATCAGTTAAGCACGTCCTAGGTCCAAAACCAAATCACAACAATGGAACACCCACCCTATTCTCCACAACGGTCCTTCACATTCATTACAATCAGTTAAGCACGTCCTAGGTCCAAAACCAAATCACAACGATGGAACATCCACCCTATTCTCCACAACGGTCCTTCTCATTCATTACAATCAGTTAAGCACGTCCTAGGTCCAAAACCAAATCACAATAATGGAACACCCACCCTATTCTCCACAATGGTCCTTCTCATTCATTACAATCAGTTAAGCACGTCCTAGGTCCAAAACCAAATCACAACGATGGAACATCCACCCTATTCTCCACAACGGTCCTTCTCATTCATTACAATCAGTTAAGCACGTCCTAGGTCAAAAACCAAATCACAACGATGGAACACCCACTCTATTCTCCACAACGGTCCTTCGCATTCATTACAATCAGTTAAGCACGTCCTAGGTTCAAAACCAAATCACAATGATGGAACACCCACCCTATTCTCCACAACGGTCCTTCTCATTCATTACAATCAGTTAAGCACGTCCTAGGTCAAAAACCAAATCACAACGATGGAACACCCACCCTATTCTCCGCAACGGTCCTTCTCATTCATTACAATCAGTTAAGCACGTCCTAGGTCAAAAACCAAATCACAACGATGGAACACCCACTCTATTCTCCACAACGGTCCTTCGCATTCATTACAATCAGTTAAGCACGTCCTAGGTTCAAAACCAAATCACAATGATGGAACACCCACCCTATTCTCCACAACGGTCCTTCTCATTCATTACAATCAGTTAAGCACGTCCTAGGTCAAAAACCAAATCACAACGATGGAACACCCACCCTATTCTCCACAACGGTCCTTCTCATTCATTACAATCAGTTAAGCACGTCCTAGGTCAAAAACCAAATCACAACGATGGAACACCCACCCTATTCTCCACAACGGTCCTTCTCATTCATTACAATCAGTTAAGCACGTCCAAGGTCCAAAACCAAATCACAACGATGGAACATCCACCCTATTCTCCACAACGATCCTTCTCATTCATTACAATCAGTTAAGCACGTCCTAGGTCCAAAACCAAATCACAACGATGGAACATCCACCCTATTCTCCACAACGGTCCTTCTCATTCATTACAATCAGTTAAGCACGTCCTAGGTCCAAAACCAAATCACAATAATGGAACACCCACCCTATTCTCCACAATGGTCCTTCACATTCATTACAATCAGTTACGCACGTCCTAGGTCCAAAACCAAATCACAACGATGGAACATCCACCCTATTCTCCACAACGGTCCTTCACATTCATTACAATCAGTTAAGCACGTCCTAGGTCCAAAACCAAATCACAACGATGGAACATCCACCCTATTCTCCACAACGGTCCTTCTCATTCATTACAATCAGTTAAGCACGTCCTAGGTCCAAAACCAAATCACAATAATGGAACACCCACCCTATTCTCCACAATGGTCCTTCTCATTCATTACAATCAGTTAAGCACGTCCTAGGTCCAAAACCAAATCACAACGATGGAACATCCACCCTATTCTCCACAACGGTCCTTCTCATTCATTACAATCAGTTAAGCACGTCCTAGGTCCAAAACCAAATCACAATGATGGAACACCCACCCTATTCTCCACAACGGTCCTTCTCATTCATTACAATCAGTTAAGCACGTCCTAGGTCAAAAACCAAATCACAACGATGGAACACCCACCCTATTCTCCGCAACGGTCCTTCTCATTCATTACAATCAGTTAAGCACATCCTAGGTCAAAAACCAAATCACAACGATGGAACACCCACTCTATTCTCCACAACGGTCCTTCGCATTCATTACAATCAGTTAAGCACGTCCTAGGTTCAAAACCAAATCACAATGATGGAACACCCACCCTATTCTCCACAACGGTCCTTCTCATTCATTACAATCAGTTAAGCACGTCCTAGGTCCAAAACCAAATCACAACGATGGAACACCCACTCTATTCTCCACAACGGTCCTTCACATTCATTACAATCAGTTAAGCACGTAATAGGTCAAAAACCAAATCACAACGATGGAACACCCACCCTATTCTCCGCAACGGTCCTTCTCATTCATTACAATCAGTTAAGCACGTCCTAGGTCAAAAACCAAATCACAACGATGGAACACCCACTCTATTCTCCACAACGGTCCTTCGCATTCATTACAATCAGTTAAGCACGTCCTAGGTTCAAAACCAAATCACAATGATGGAACACCCACCCTATTCTCCACAACGGTCCTTCTCATTCATTACAATCAGTTAAGCACGTCCTAGGTCAAAAACCAAATCACAACGATGGAACACCCACCCTATTCTCCACAACGGTCCTTCTCATTCATTACAATCAGTTAAGCACGTCCAAGGTCCAAAACCAAATCACAACGATGGAACATCCACCCTATTCTCCACAACGATCCTTCTCATTCATTACAATCAGTTAAGCACGTCCTAGGTCCAAAACCAAATCACAACGATGGAACACCCACTCTATTCTCCACAACGGTCCTTCACATTCATTACAATCAGTTAAGCACGTCCTAGGTCCAAAACCAAATCACAACGATGGAACATCCACCCTATTCTCCACAACGATCCTTCTCATTCATTACAATCAGTTAAGCACGTCCTAGGTCCAAAACCAAATCACAACGATGGAACACCCACTCTATTCTCCACAACGGTCCTTCACATTCATTACAATCAGTTAAGCACGTCCTAGGTCCAAAACCAAATCACAACGATGGAACATCCACCCTATTCTCCACAACGGTCCTTCTCATTAATTACAATCAGTTAAGCACGTCCTATGTCAAAAACCAAATCACAACGATGGAACACCCACCCTATTCTCCACAACGTTTCTTCTCATTCATTACAATCAGTTAAGCACGTCCTAGGTCCAAAACCAAATCACAACGATGGAACATCCACCCTATTCTCCACAACGATCCTTCTCATTCATTACAATCAGTTAAGCACGTCCTAGGTCCAAAACCAAATCACAACGATGGAACACCCACTCTATTCTCCACAACGGTCCTTCACATTCATTACAATCAGTTAAGCACGTCCTAGGTCCAAAACCAAATCACAACGATGGAACATCCACCCTATTCTCCACAACGGTCCTTCTCATTCATTACAATCAGTTAAGCACGTCCTATGTCAAAAACCAAATCACAACGATGGAACATCCACCCTATTCTCCATAACGGTCCTTCTCATTCATTACAATCAGTTAAGCACGTCCTAGGTCCAAACCCAAATCACAATGATGGAACACCCACCTTATTCTCCACAACGGTCCTTCTCATTAATTACAATCAGTTAAGCACGTCCTATGTCAAAAACCAAATCACAACGATGGAACACCCACCCTATTCTCCACAACGGTCCTTCTCATTCATTACAATCAGTTAAGCACGTCCTAGGTCCAAAACCAAATCACAACGATGGAACATCCACCCTATTCTCCACAACGGTCCTTCTCATTCATTACAATCAGTTAAGCACGTCCTAGGTCCAAAACCAAATCACAACGATGGAACACCCACCCTATTCTCCACAACGGTCCTTCTCATTCATTACAATCAGTTAAGCACGTCCTAGGTCAAAAACCAAATCACAACGATGGAACACCCACCCTATTCTCCGCAACGGTCCTTCTCATTCATTACAATCAGTTAAGCACGTCCTAGGTCAAAAACCAAATCACAACGATGGAACACCCACTCTATTCTCCACAACGGTCCTTCGCATTCATTACAATCAGTTAAGCACGTCCTAGGTTCAAAACCAAATCACAATGATGGAACACCCACCCTATTCTCCACAACGGTCCTTCTCATTCATTACAATAAGTTAAGCACGTCCTAGGTCAAAAACCAAATCACAACGATGGAACACCCACCCTATTCTCCACAACGGTCCTTCTCATTCATTACAATCAGTTAAGCACGTCCTAGGTCAAAAACCAAATCACAACGATGGAACACCCACTCTATTCTCCACAACGGTCCTTCGCATTCATTACAATCAGTTAAGCACGTCCTAGGTCCAAAACCAAATCACAATAATGGAACACCCACCCTATTCTCCACAATGGTCCTTCTCATTCATTACAATCAGTTAAGCACGTCCTAGGTCCAAAACCAAATCACAACGATGGAACATCCACCCTATTCTCCACAACGGTCCTTCTCATTCATTACAATCAGTTAAGCACGTCCTAGGTCCAAAACCAAATCACAATGATGGAACACCCACCCTATTCTCCACAACGGTCCTTCTCATTCATTACAATCAGTTAAGCACGTCCTAGGTCAAAAACCAAATCACAACGATGGAACACCCACCCTATTCTCCGCAACGGTCCTTCTCATTCATTACAATCAGTTAAGCACGTCCTAGGTCAAAAACCAAATCACAACGATGGAACACCCACTCTATTCTCCACAACGGTCCTTCGCATTCATTACAATCAGTTAAGCACGTCCTAGGTTCAAAACCAAATCACAATGATGGAACACCCACCCTATTCTCCACAACGGTCCTTCTCATTCATTACAATCAGTTAAGCACGTCCTAGGTCCAAAACCAAATCACAACGATGGAACACCCACTCTATTCTCCACAACGGTCCTTCACATTCATTACAATCAGTTAAGCACGTCCTAGGTCAAAAACCAAATCACAACGATGGAACACCCACCCTATTCTCCGCAACGGTCCTTCTCATTCATTACAATCAGTTAAGCACGTCCTAGGTCAAAAACCAAATCACAACGATGGAACACCCACTCTATTCTCCACAACGGTCCTTCGCATTCATTACAATCAGTTAAGCACGTCCTAGGTTCAAAACCAAATCACAATGATGGAACACCCACCCTATTCTCCACAACGGTCCTTCTCATTCATTACAATCAGTTAAGCACGTCCTAGGTCAAAAACCAAATCACAACGATGGAACACCCACCCTATTCTCCACAACGGTCCTTCTCATTCATTACAATCAGTTAAGCACGTCCTAGGTCCAAACCCAAATCACAATGATGGAACACCCACCCTATTCTCCACAACGGTCCTTCTCATTAATTACAATCAGTTAAGCACATCCTATGTCAAAAACCAAATCACAACGATGGAACACCCACCCTATTCTCCACAACGTTTCTTCTCATTCATTACAATCAGTTAAGCACGTCCTAGGTCCAAAACCAAATCACAACGATGGAACATCCACCCTATTCTCCACAACGATCCTTCTCATTCATTACAATCAGTTAAGCACGTCCTAGGTCCAAAACCAAATCACAACGATGGAACACCCACTCTATTCTCCACAACGGTCCTTCACATTCATTACAATCAGTTAAGCACGTCCTAGGTCCAAAACCAAATCACAACGATGGAACATCCACCCTATTCTCCACAACGGTCCTTCTCATTCATTACAATCAGTTAAGCACGTCCTATGTCAAAAACCAAATCACAACGATGGAACATCCACCCTATTCTCCATAACGGTCCTTCTCATTCATTACAATCAGTTAAGCACGTCCTAGGTCCAAACCCAAATCACAATGATGGAACACCTACCCTATTCTCCACAACGGTCCTTCTCATTAATTACAATCAGTTAAGCACGTCCTATGTCAAAAACCAAATCACAACGATGGAACACCCACCCTATTCTCCACAACGGTCCTTCTCATTCATTACAATCAGTTAAGCACGTCCTAGGTCCAAAACCAAATCACAACGATGGAACATCCACCCTATTCTCCACAACGGTCCTTCTCATTCATTACAATCAGTTAAGCACGTCCTAGGTCCAAAACCAAATCACAATGATGGAACACCCACCCTATTCTCCACAACGGTCCTTCTCATTCATTACAATCAGTTAAGCACGTCCTAGGTCAAAAACCAAATCACAACGATGGAACACCCACCCTATTCTCCGCAACGGTCCTTCTCATTCATTACAATCAGTTAAGCACGTCCTAGGTCAAAAACCAAATCACAACGATGGAACACCCACTCTATTCTCCACAACGGTCCTTCGCATTCATTACAATCAGTTAAGCACGTCCTAGGTTCAAAACCAAATCACAATGATGGAACACCCACCCTATTCTCCACAACGGTCCTTCTCATTCATTACAATCAGTTAAGCACGTCCTAGGTCAAAAACCAAATCACAACGATGGAACACCCACCCTATTCTCCACAACGGTCCTTCTCATTCATTACAATCAGTTAAGCACGTCCTAGGTCCAAAGCCAAATCACAACAATGGAACACCCACCCTATTCTCCACAACGGTCCTTCTCATTCATTACAATCAGTTAAGCACGTCCTAGGTCCAAAACCAAATCACAATGCTGGAACACCCACCCTATTCTCCACAACGGTCCTTCTCATTCATTACAATCAGTTAAGCACGTCCTAGGTTCAAAACCAAATCACAACGATGGAACACCCACCCTATTCTCCAAAACGGTCCTTCTCATTCATTACAATCAGTTAAGCACGTCCTAGGTCCAAAACCAAATCACAACGATGGAACACCCACCCTATTCTCCACAACGGTCCTTCTCATTCATTACAATCAGTTAAGCACGTCCTAGGTCCAAAACCAAATCACAATGATGGAACACCCACCCTATTTTCCGCAACGGTCCTTCTCATTCATTACAATCAGTTAAGCACGTCCTAGGTCCAAAACCAAATCACAACAATGGAACACCCACCCTATTCTCCACAACGGTCCTTCACATTCATTACAATCAGTTAAGCACGTCCTAGGTCCAAAACCAAATCACAACGATGGAACATCCACCCTATTCTCCACAACGGTCCTTCTCATTCATTACAATCAGTTAAGCACGTCCTAGGTCCAAAACCAAATCACAATAATGGAACACCCACCCTATTCTCCACAATGGTCCTTCTCATTCATTACAATCAGTTAAGCACGTCCTAGGTCCAAAACCAAATCACAACGATGGAACATCCACCCTATTCTCCACAACGGTCCTTCTCATTCATTACAATCAGTTAAGCACGTCCTAGGTCCAAAACCAAATCACAATGATGGAACACCCACCCTATTCTCCACAACGGTCCTTCTCATTCATTACAATCAGTTAAGCACGTCCTAGGTCAAAAACCAAATCACAACGATGGAACACCCACCCAATTCTCCGCAACGGTCCTTCTCATTCATTACAATCAGTTAAGCACGTCCTAGGTCAAAAACCAAATCACAACGATGGAACACCCACTCTATTCTCCACAACGGTCCTTCGCATTCATTACAATCAGTTAAGCACGTCCTAGGTTCAAAACCAAATCACAATGATGGAACACCCACCCTATTCTCCACAACGGTCCTTCTCATTCATTACAATCAGTTAAGCACGTCCTAGGTCAAAAACCAAATCACAACGATGGAACACCCACCCTATTCTCCACAACGGTCCTTCTCATTCATTACAATCAGTTAAGCACGTCCTAGGTCCAAAGCCAAATCACAACAATGGAACACCCACCCTATTCTCCACAACGGTCCTTCTCATTCATTACAATCAGTTAAGCACGTCCTAGGTCCAAAACCAAATCACAATGCTGGAACACCCACCCTATTCTCCACAACGGTCCTTCTCATTCATTACAATCAGTTAAGCACGTCCTAGGTCCAAAACCAAATCACAATGATGGAACACCCACCCTATTCTCCACAACGGTCCTTCTCATTCATTACAATCAGTTAAGCACGTCCTAGGTCAAAAACCAAATCACAACGATGGAACACCCACCCTATTCTCCACAACGGTCCTTCTCATTCATTACAATCAGTTAAGCACGTCCTAGGTCAAAAACCAAATCACAACGATGGAACACCCACTCTATTCTCCACAACGGTCCTTCGCATTCATTACAATCAGTTAAGCACGTCCTAGGTTCAAAACCAAATCACAATGATGGAACACCCACCCTATTCTCCACAACGGTCCTTCTCATTCATTACAATCAGTTAAGCACGTCCTAGGTCAAAAACCAAATCACAACGATGGAACACCCACCCTATTCTCCACAACGGGCCTTCTCATTCATTACAATCAGTTAAGCACGTCCTAGGTCCAAAACCAAATCACAACGACGGAACATCCACCCTATTCTCCACAACGGTCCTTCTCATTCATTACAATCAGTTAAGCACGTCCTAGGTCAAAAACCAAATCACAACGATGGAACACCCACTCTATTCTCCACAACGGTCCTTCGCATTCATTACAATCAGTTAAGCACGTCCTAGGTTCAAAACCAAATCACAATGATGGAACACCCACACTATTCTCCACAACGGTCCTTCTCATTCATTACAATCAGTTAAGCACGTCCTAGGTCAAAAACCAAATCACAACGATGGAACACCCACCCTATTCTCCACAACGGTCCTTCTCATTCATTACAATCAGTTAAGCACGTCCTAGGTCCAAAGCCAAATCACAACAATGGAACACCCACCCTATTCTCCACAACGGTCCTTCTCATTCATTACAATCAGTTAAGCACGTCCTAGGTCCAAAACCAAATCACAATGCTGGAACACCCACCCTATTCTCCACAACGGTCCTTCTCATTCATTACAATCAGTTAAGCACGTCCTAGGTCCAAAACCAAATCACAAAGATGGAACACCCACCCTATTCTCCAAAACGGTCCTTCTCATTCATTACAATCAGTTAAGCACGTCCTAGGTCCAAAACCAAATCACAACGATGGAACACCCACCCTATTCTCCACAACGGTCCTTCTCATTCATTACAATCAGTTAAGCACGTCCTAGGTCCAAAACCAAATCACAATGATGGAACACCCACCCTATTTTCCGCAACGGTCCTTCTCATTCATTACAATCAGTTAAGCACATCCTAGGTCCAAAACCAAATCACAACAATGGAACACCCACCCTATTCTCCACAACGGTCCTTCACATTCATTACAATCAGTTAAGCACGTCCTAGGTCCAAAACCAAATCACAACGATGGAACATCCACCCTATTCTCCACAACGGTCCTTCTCATTCATTACAATCAGTTAAGCACGTCCTAGGTCCAAAACCAAATCACAATAATGGAACACCCACCCTATTCTCCACAATGGTCCTTCTCATTCATTACAATCAGTTAAGCACGTCCTAGGTCCAAAACCAAATCACAACGATGGAACATCCACCCTATTCTCCACAACGGTCCTTCTCATTCATTACAATCAGTTAAGCACGTCCTAGGTCCAAAACCAAATCACAATGATGGAACACCCACCCTATTCTCCACAACGGTCCTTCTCATTCATTACAATCAGTTAAGCACGTCCTAGGTCAAAAACCAAATCACAACGATGGAACACCCACCCTATTCTCCGCAACGGTCCTTCTCATTCATTACAATCAGTTAAGCACGTCCTAGGTCAAAAACCAAATCACAACGATGGAACACCCACTCTATTCTCCACAACGGTCCTTCGCATTCATTACAATCAGTTAAGCACGTCCTAGGTTCAAAACCAAATCACAATGATGGAACACCCACCCTATTCTCCACAACGGTCCTTCTCATTCATTACAATCAGTTAAGCACGTCCTAGGTCAAAAACCAAATCACAACGATGGAACATCCACCCTATTCTCCACAACGGTCCTTCTCATTCATTACAATCAGTTAAGCACGTCCTAGGTCCAAAACCAAATCACAATGATGGAACACCCACCCTATTCTCCACAACGGTCCTTCTCATTCATTACAATCAGTTAAGCACGTCCAAGGTCCAAAACCAAATCACAACGATGGAACATCCACCCTATTCTCCACAACGGTCCTTCTCATTCATTACAATCAGTTAAGCACGTCCTATGTCAAAAACCAAATCACAACGATGGAACATCCACCCTATTCTCCATAACGGTCCTTCTCATTCATTACAATCAGTTAAGCACGTCCTAGGTCCAAACCCAAATCACAATGATGGAACACCCACCCTATTCTCCACAACGGTCCTTCTCATTAATTACAATCAGTTAAGCACGTCCTATGTCAAAAACCAAATCACAACGATGGAACACCCACCCTATTCTCCACAACGGTCCTTCTCATTCATTACAATCAGTTAAGCACGTCCTAGGTCCAAAACCAAATCACAACGATGGAACATCCACCCTATTCTCCACAACGGTCCTTCTCATTCATTACAATCAGTTAAGCACGTCCTAGGTCCAAAACCAAATCACAATGATGGAACACCCACCCTATTCTCCACAACGGTCCTTCTCATTCATTACAATCAGTTAAGCACGTCCTAGGTCAAAAACCAAATCACAACGATGGAACACCCACCCTATTCTCCGCAACGGTCCTTCTCATTCATTACAATCAGTTAAGCACGTCCTAGGTCAAAAACCAAATCACAACGATGGAACACCCACTCTATTCTCCACAACGGTCCTTCGCATTCATTACAATCAGTTAAGCACGTCCTAGGTTCAAAACCAAATCACAATGATGGAACACCCACCCTATTCTCCACAACGGTCCTTCTCATTCATTACAATCAGTTAAGCACGTCCTAGGTCAAAAACCAAATCACAACGATGGAACACCCACCCTATTCTCCACAACGGTCCTTCTCATTCATTACAATCAGTTAAGCACGTCCTAGGTCCAAAGCCAAATCACAACAATGGAACACCCACCCTATTCTCCACAACGGTCCTTCTCATTCATTACAATCAGTTAAGCACGTCCTAGGTCCAAAACCAAATCACAATGCTGGAACACCCACCCTATTCTCCACAACGGTCCTTCTCATTCATTACAATCAGTTAAGCACGTCCTAGGTTCAAAACCAAATCACAACGATGGAACACCCACCCTATTCTCCAAAACGGTCCTTCTCATTCATTACAATCAGTTAAGCACGTCCTAGGTCCAAAACCAAATCACAACGATGGAACACCCACCCTATTCTCCACAACGGTCCTTCTCATTCATTACAATCAGTTAAGCACGTCCTAGGTCCAAAACCAAATCACAATGATGGAACACCCACCCTATTTTCCGCAACGGTCCTTCTCATTCATTACAATCAGTTAAGCACGTCCTAGGTCCAAAACCAAATCACAACAATGGAACACCCACCCTATTCTCCACAACGGTCCTTCACATTCATTACAATCAGTTAAGCACGTCCTAGGTCCAAAACCAAATCACAACGATGGAACATCCACCCTATTCTCCACAACGGTCCTTCTCATTCATTACAATCATTTAAGCACGTCCTAGGTCCAAAACCAAATCACAATAATGGAACACCCACCCTATTCTCCACAATGGTCCTTCTCATTCATTACAATCAGTTAAGCACGTCCTAGGTCCAAAACCAAATCACAACGATGGAACATCCACCCTATTCTCCACAACGGTCCTTCTCATTCATTACAATCAGTTAAGCACGTCCTAGGTCCAAAACCAAATCACAATGATGGAACACCCACCCTATTCTCCACAACGGTCCTTCTCATTCATTACAATCAGTTAAGCACGTCCTAGGTCAAAAACCAAATCACAACGATGGAACACCCACCCTATTCTCCGCAACGGTCCTTCTCATTCATTTCAATCAGTTAAGCACGTCCTAGGTCAAAAACCAAATCACAACGATGGAACACCCACTCTATTCTCCACAACGGTCCTTCGCATTCATTACAATCAGTTAAGCACGTCCTAGGTTCAAAACCAAATCACAATGATGGAACACCCACCCTATTCTCCACAACGGTCCTTCTCATTCATTAGAATCAGTTAAGCACGTCCTAGGTCAAAAACCAAATCACAACGATGGAACACCCACCCTATTCTCCACAAAGGTCCTTCTCATTCATTACAATCAGTTAAGCACGTCCTAGGTCCAAAGCCAAATCACAACAATGGAACACCCACCCTATTCTCCACAACGGTCCTTCTCATTCATTACAATCAGTTAAGCACGTCGTAGGTCCAAAACCAAATCACAATGCTGGAACACCCACCCTATTCTCCACAACGGTCCTTCTCATTCATTACAATCAGTTAAGCACGTCCTAGGTCCAAAACCAAATCACAACGATGGAACACCCACCCTATTCTCCAAAACGGTCCTTCTCATTCATTACAATCAGTTAAGCACGTCCTACGTCCAAAACCAAATCACAACGATGGAACATCCACCCTATTCTCCACAACGGTCCTTCTCATTCATTACAATCAGTTAAGCACGTCCTAGGTCCAAAACCAAATCACAATAATGGAACACCCACCCTATTCTCCACAATGGTCCTTCTCATTCATTACAATCAGTTAAGCACGTCCTAGGTCCAAAACCAAATCACAACGATGGAACATCCACCCTATTCTCCACAATGGTCCTTCTCATTCATTACAATCAGTTAAGCACGTCCTAGGTCCAAAACCAAATCACAACGATGGAACACCCACCCTATTCTCCGCAACGGTCCTTCTCATTCATTACAATCAGTTAAGCACGTCCTAGGTCCAAAACCAAATCACAACAATGGAACACCCACCCTATTCTCCACAACGGTCCTTCTCATTCATTACAATCAGTTAAGCACGTCCTAGGTCCAGAACCAAATCACAATGATGGAACACCCACCCTATTCTCCACAACTGTCCTTCTCATTCATTACAATCAGTTAAGCACGTCCTAGGTCCAAAACCAAATCACAATGATGGAACACCCACCCTATTCTCCACAACGGTCCTTCTCATTCATTACAATCAGTTAAGCACGTCCTAGGTCCAAAACCAAATCACAACGATGGAACATCCACCCTATTCTCCACAACGGTCCTTCTCATTCATTACAATCAGTTAAGCACGTCCTAGGTCCAAAACCAAATCACAACGATGGAACACCCACCCTATTCTCCACAACGGTCCTTCTCATTCATTACAATCAGTTAAGCACGTCCAAGGTCCAAAACCAAATCACAACGATGGAACATCCACCCTATTCTCCACAACGGTCCTTCTCATTCATTACAATCAGTTAAGCACGTCCTATGTCAAAAACCAAATCACAACGATGGAACATTCACCCTATTCTCCATAACGGTCCTTCTCATTCATTACAATCAGTTAAGCACGTCCTAGGTCCAAACCCAAATCACAATGATGGAACACCCACCCTATTCTCCACAACGGTCCTTCTCATTAATTACAATCAGTTAAGCACGTCCTATGTCAAAAACCAAATCACAACGATGGAACACCCACCCTATTCTCCACAACGGTCCTTCTCATTCATTACAATCAGTTAAGCACGTCCTAGGTCCAAAACCAAATCACAACGATGGAACATCCACCCTATTCTCCACAACGGTCCTTCTCATTCATTACAATCAGTTAAGCACGTCCTAGGTCCAAAACCAAATCACAATGATGGAACACCCACCCTATTCTCCACAACGGTCCTTCTCATTCATTACAATCAGTTAAGCACGTCCTAGGTCAAAAACCAAATCACAACGATGGAACACCCACCCTATTCTCCGCAACGGTCCTTCTCATTCATTACAATCATTTAAGCACGTCCTAGGTCCAAAACCAAATCACCACGATGGAACACCCACCCTATTCTCCACAACGGTCCTTCTCATTCATTACAATCAGTTAAGCACGTCCTAGGTCAAAAACCAAATCACAACGATGGAACATCCACCCTATTCTCCACAACGGTCCTTCTCATTCATTACAATCAGTTAAGCACGTCCTAGGTCCAAAACCAAATCACAACGATGGAACACCCACCCTATTCTCCACAACGGTCCTTCTCATTCATTACAATCAGTTAAGCACGTCCTAGGTCCAAAACCAAATGACAACGATGGAACACCCACCCTATTCTTCACAACGGTCCTTCTCATTTATTACAATCAGTTAAGCACGTCCTAGGTCCAAAACCAAATCACAACGATGGAACACCCACTCTATTCTCCACAACAGTCCTTCTCATTCATTACAATCAGTTAAGCACGTCCTAGGTCCAAAACCAAATCACAACGATGGAACATCCACCCTATTCTCCACAACGGTCCTTCTCATTCATTACAATCAGTTAAGCACGTCCTAGGTCCAAAACCAAATCACAACGATGGAACACCCACCCTATTCTCCACAACGGTCCTTCTCATTCATTACAATCAGTTAAGCACGTCCTAGATCCAAAACCAAATCACAACGATGGAACACCCACTCTATTCTCCACAACGGTCCTTCTCATTCATTACAATCAGTTAAGCACGTCCTAGGTCCAAAACCAAATCACAACGATGGAACATCCACCCTATTCTCCACAACGGTCCTTCTCATTCATTACAATCAGTTAAGCACGTCCTAGGTCCAAAACCAAATCACAACGATGGAACACCCACCCTATTCTCCACAACGGTCCTTCTCATTCATTACAATCAGTTAAGCACGTCCTAGGTCCAAAACCAAATCACAACGATGGAACATCCACCCTATTCTCCACAACGGTCCTTCTCATTCATTACAATCAGTTAAGCACGTCCTAGGTCCAAAACCAAATCACAACGATGGAACACCCACTCTATTCTCCACAACGGTCCTTCTCATTCATTACAATCAGTTAAGCACGTCCTAGGTCCAAAACCAAATCACAACGATGGAACATCCACCCTATTCTCCACAACGGTCCTTCTCATTCATTACAATCAGTTAAGCACGTCCTAGGTCCAAAACCAAATCACAACGATGGAACACCCACCCTATTCTCCACAACGGTCCTTCTCATTCATTACAATCAGTTAAGCACGTCCTAGGTCCAAAACCAAATCACAACGATGGAACACCCACCCTATTCTCCACAACGGTCCTTCTCATTCATTACAATCAGTTAAGCACGTCCTAGGTCCAAAACCAAATCACAACGATGGAACACCTACCCTATTCTCCACAACGGTCCTCTCATTCATTACAATCAGTTAAGCACGTCCTAGGTCCAAAACCAAATCACAACGATGGAACATCCACCCTATTCTCCACAACGGTCCTTCTCATTCATTACAATCAGTTAAGCACGTCCTAGGTCCAAAACCAAATCACAACAATGGAACACCCACCCTATTCTCCACAACAGTCCTTCTCATTCATTACAATCAGTTAAGCACGTCCTAGGTCCAAAACCAAATCACAACGATGGAACACCCACCCTATTCTCCACAACGGTCCTTCTAATTCATTACAATCAGTTAAGCACGTCCTAGGTCCAAAACCAAATCACAATGATGGAACACCCACCCTATTTTCCGCAACGGTCCTTCTCATTCATTACAATCAGTTAAGCACGTCCTAGGTCCAAAACCAAATCACAACAATGGAACACCCACCCTATTCTCCACAACGGTCCTTCACATTCATTACAATCAGTTAAGCACGTCCTAGGTCCAAAACCAAATCACAACGATGGAACACCCACCCTATTCTCCACAACGGTCCTTCTCATTCATTACAATCAGTTAAGCACGTCCTAGGTCCAAAACCAAATCACAACGATGGAACACCTACCCTATTCTCCACAACATACCTCTCATTCATTACAATCAGTTAAGCACGTCCTAGGTCCAAAACCAAATCACAACGATGGAACATCCACCCTATTCTCCACAACGGTCCTTCTCATTCATTACAATCAGTTAAGCACGTCCTAGGTCAAAAACCAAATCACAACGATGGAACACCCACCCTATTCTCCACAACGGTCCTTCTCATTCATTACAATCAGTTAAGCACGTCCAAGGTCCAAAACCAAATCACAACGATGGAACATCCACCCTATTCTCCACAATGGTCCTTCTCATTCATTACAATCAGTTAAGCACGTCCTATGTCAAAAACCAAATCACAACGATGGAACATCCACCCTATTCTCCATAACGGTCCTTCTCATTCATTACAATCAGTTAAGCACGTCCTAGGTCCAAACCCAAATCACAATGATGGAACACCCACCCTATTCTCCACAACGGTCCTTCTCATTAATTACAATCAGTTAAGCACGTCCTATGTCAAAAACCAAATCACAACGATGGAACACCCACCCTATTCTCCACAACGGTCCTTCTCATTCATTACAATCAGTTAAGCACGTCCTAGGTCCAAAACCAAATCACAACGATGGAACATCCACCCTATTCTCCACAACGGTCCTTCTCATTCATTACAATCAGTTAAGCACGTCCTAGGTCCAAAACCAAATCACAATGATGGAACACCCACCCTATTTTCCGCAACGGTCCTTCTCATTCATTACAATCAGTTAAGCACGTCCTAGGTCCAAACCAAATCACAACGATGGAACACCTACCCTATTCTCCACAACGGTCCTCTCATTCATTACAATCAGTTAAGCACGTCCTAGGTCCAAAACCAAATCACAACGATGGAACATCCACCCTATTCTCCACAACGGTCCTTCTCATTCATTACAATCAGTTAAGCACGTCCTAGGTCAAAAACCAAATCACAACGATGGAACACCCACCCTATTCTCCACAACGGTCCTTCTCATTCATTACAATCAGTTAAGCACGTCCAAGGTCCAAAACCAAATCACAACGATGGAACACCCACCCTATTCTCCACAACGGTCCTTCTCATTCATTACAATCAGTTAAGCACGTCCAAGGTCCAAAACCAAATCACAACGATGGAACATCCACCCTATTCTCCACAACGGTCCTTCTCATTCATTACAATCAGTTAAGCACGTCCTATGTCAAAAACCAAATCACAACGATGGAACATCCACCCTATTCTCCATAACGGTCCTTCTCATTCATTACAATCAGTTAAGCACGTCCTAGGTCAAAAACCAAATCACAACGATGGAACACCCACCCTTTTCTCCACAACGGTCCTTCTCATTCATTACAATCAGTTAAGCACGTCCAAGGTCCAAAACCAAATCAGAACGATGGAACATCCACCCTATTCTCCACAACGGTCCTTCTCATTCATTACAATCAGTTAAGCACGTCCTATGTCAAAAACCAAATCACAACGATGGAACATCCACCCTATTCTCCATAACGGTCCTTCTCATTCATTACAATCAGTTAAGCACGTCCTAGGTCCAAACCCAAATCACAATGATGGAACACCCACCCTATTCTCCACAACGGTCCTTCTCATTAATTACAATCAGTTAAGCACGTCCTATGTCAAAAACCAAATCACAACGATGGAACACCCACCCTATTCTCCACAACGGTCCTTCTCATTCATTACAATCAGTTAAGCACGTCCTAGGTCCAAAACCAAATCACAACGATGGAACATCCACCCTATTCTCCACAACGGTCCTTCTCATTCATTACAATCAGTTAAGCACGTCCTAGGTCCAAAACCAAATCACAATGATGGAACACCCACCCTATTCTCCACAACGGTCCTTCTCATTCATTACAATCAGTTAAGCACGTCCTAGGTCAAAAACCAAATCACAACGATGGAACACCCACCCTATTCTCCGCAACGGTCCTTCTCATTCATTACAATCAGTTAAGCACGTCCTAGGTCCAAAACCAAATCACCACGATGGAACACCCACCCTATTCTCCACAACGGTCCTTCTCATTCATTACAATCAGTTAAGCACGTCCTAGGTCAAAAACCAAATCACAACAATGGAACACCCACCCTATTCTCCACAACGGTCCTTCACATTCATTACAATCAGTTAAGCACGTCCTAGGTCCAAAACCAAATCACAACGATGGAACACCCACCCTATTCTCCACAACGGTCCTTCTCATTCATTACAATCAGTTAAGCACGTCCTAGGTCCAAAACCAAATCACAACGATGGAACACCTACCCTATTCTCCACAACATACCTCTCATTCATTACAATCAGTTAAGCACGTCCTAGGTCCAAAACCAAATCACAACGATGGAACATCCACCCTATTCTCCACAACGGTCCTTCTCATTCATTACAATCAGTTAAGCACGTCCTAGGTCAAAAACCAAATCACAACGATGGAACACCCACCCTATTCTCCACAACGGTCCTTCTCATTCATTACAATCAGTTAAGCACGTCCAAGGTCCAAAACCAAATCACAACGATGGAACATCCACCCTATTCTCCACAACGGTCCTTCTCATTCATTACAATCAGTTAAGCACGTCCTAGGTCCAAAACCAAATCACAATGATGGAACACCCACCCTATTTTCCGCAACGGTCCTTCTCATTCATTACAATCAGTTAAGCACGTCCTAGGTCCAAAACCAAATCACAACGATGGAACACCTACCCTATTCTCCACAACGGTCCTCTCATTCATTACAATCAGTTAAGCACGTCCTAGGTCCAAAACCAAATCACAACGATGGAACATCCACCCTATTCTCCACAACGGTCCTTCTCATTCATTACAATCAGTTAAGCACGTCCTAGGTCAAAAACCAAATCACAACGATGGAACACCCACCCTATTCTCCACAACGGTCCTTCTCATTCATTACAATCAGTTAAGCACGTCCAAGGTCCAAAACCAAATCACAACGATGGAACACCCACCCTATTCTCCACAACGGTCCTTCTCATTCATTACAATCAGTTAAGCACGTCCAAGGTCCAAAACCAAATCACAACGATGGAACATCCACCCTATTCTCCACAACGGTCCTTCTCATTCATTACAATCAGTTAAGCACGTCCTAGGTCCAAAACCAAATCACAACGATGGAACACCCACCCTATTCTCCACAACGGTCCTTCTCATTCATTACAATCAGTTAAGCACGTCCTAGGTCCAAAACCAAATCACAACGATGGAACATCCACCCTATTCTCCACAACGGTCCTTCTCATTCATTACAATCAGTTAAGCACGTCCTAGGTCCAAAACCAAATCACAACGATGGAACACCCACTCTATTCTCCACAACGGTCCTTCTCATTCATTACAATCAGTTAAGCACGTCCTAGGTCCAAAACCAAATCACAACGATGGAACATCCACCCTATTCTCCACAACGGTCCTTCTCATTCATTACAATCAGTTAAGCACGTCCTAGGTCCAAAACCAAATCACAACGATGGAACACCCACCCTATTCTCCACAACGGTCCTTCTCATTCATTACAATCAGTTAAGCACGTCCTAGGTCCAAAACCAAATCACAACGATGGAACACCCACCCTATTCTCCACAACGGTCCTTCTCATTCATTACAATCAGTTAAGCACGTCCTAGGTCCAAAACCAAATCACAACGATGGAACACCTACCCTATTCTCCACAACGGTCCTCTCATTCATTACAATCAGTTAAGCACGTCCTAGGTCCAAAACCAAATCACAACGATGGAACATCCACCCTATTCTCCACAACGGTCCTTCTCATTCATTACAATCAGTTAAGCACGTCCTAGGTCCAAAACCAAATCACAACAATGGAACACCCACCCTATTCTCCACAACAGTCCTTCTCATTCATTACAATCAGTTAAGCACGTCCTAGGTCCAAAACCAAATCACAACGATGGAACACCCACCCTATTCTCCACAACGGTCCTTCTAATTCATTACAATCAGTTAAGCACGTCCTAGGTCCAAAACCAAATCACAATGATGGAACACCCACCCTATTTTCCGCAACGGTCCTTCTCATTCATTACAATCAGTTAAGCACGTCCTAGGTCCAAAACCAAATCACAACAATGGAACACCCACCCTATTCTCCACAACGGTCCTTCACATTCATTACAATCAGTTAAGCACGTCCTAGGTCCAAAACCAAATCACAACGATGGAACACCCACCCTATTCTCCACAACGGTCCTTCTCATTCATTACAATCAGTTAAGCACGTCCTAGGTCCAAAACCAAATCACAACGATGGAACACCTACCCTATTCTCCACAACATACCTCTCATTCATTACAATCAGTTAAGCACGTCCTAGGTCCAAAACCAAATCACAACGATGGAACATCCACCCTATTCTCCACAACGGTCCTTCTCATTCATTACAATCAGTTAAGCACGTCCTAGGTCAAAAACCAAATCACAACGATGGAACACCCACCCTATTCTCCACAACGGTCCTTCTCATTCATTACAATCAGTTAAGCACGTCCAAGGTCCAAAACCAAATCACAACGATGGAACATCCACCCTATTCTCCACAACGGTCCTTCTCATTCATTACAATCAGTTAAGCACGTCCTATGTCAAAAACCAAATCACAACGATGGAACATCCACCCTATTCTCCATAACGGTCCTTCTCATTCATTACAATCAGTTAAGCACGTCCTAGGTCCAAACCCAAATCACAATGATGGAACACCCACCCTATTCTCCACAACGGTCCTTCTCATTAATTACAATCAGTTAAGCACGTCCTATGTCAAAAACCAAATCACAACGATGGAACACCCACCCTATTCTCCACAACGGTCCTTCTCATTCATTACAATCAGTTAAGCACGTCCTAGGTCCAAAACCAAATCACAACGATGGAACATCCACCCTATTCTCCACAACGGTCCTTCTCATTCATTACAATCAGTTAAGCACGTCCTAGGTCCAAAACCAAATCACAATGATGGAACACCCACCCTATTTTCCGCAACGGTCCTTCTCATTCATTACAATCAGTTAAGCACGTCCTAGGTCCAAACCAAATCACAACGATGGAACACCTACCCTATTCTCCACAACGGTCCTCTCATTCATTACAATCAGTTAAGCACGTCCTAGGTCCAAAACCAAATCACAACGATGGAACATCCACCCTATTCTCCACAACGGTCCTTCTCATTCATTACAATCAGTTAAGCACGTCCTAGGTCAAAAACCAAATCACAACGATGGAACACCCACCCTATTCTCCACAACGGTCCTTCTCATTCATTACAATCAGTTAAGCACGTCCAAGGTCCAAAACCAAATCACAACGATGGAACACCCACCCTATTCTCCACAACGGTCCTTCTCATTCATTACAATCAGTTAAGCACGTCCAAGGTCCAAAACCAAATCACAACGATGGAACATCCACCCTATTCTCCACAACGGTCCTTCTCATTCATTACAATCAGTTAAGCACGTCCTATGTCAAAAACCAAATCACAACGATGGAACATCCACCCTATTCTCCATAACGGTCCTTCTCATTCATTACAATCAGTTAAGCACGTCCTAGGTCAAAAACCAAATCACAACGATGGAACACCCACCCTTTTCTCCACAACGGTCCTTCTCATTCATTACAATCAGTTAAGCACGTCCAAGGTCCAAAACCAAATCAGAACGATGGAACATCCACCCTATTCTCCACAACGGTCCTTCTCATTCATTACAATCAGTTAAGCACGTCCTATGTCAAAAACCAAATCACAACGATGGAACATCCACCCTATTCTCCATAACGGTCCTTCTCATTCATTACAATCAGTTAAGCACGTCCTAGGTCCAAACCCAAATCACAATGATGGAACACCCACCCTATTCTCCACAACGGTCCTTCTCATTAATTACAATCAGTTAAGCACGTCCTATGTCAAAAACCAAATCACAACGATGGAACACCCACCCTATTCTCCACAACGGTCCTTCTCATTCATTACAATCAGTTAAGCACGTCCTAGGTCCAAAACCAAATCACAACGATGGAACATCCACCCTATTCTCCACAACGGTCCTTCTCATTCATTACAATCAGTTAAGCACGTCCTAGGTCCAAAACCAAATCACAATGATGGAACACCCACCCTATTCTCCACAACGGTCCTTCTCATTCATTACAATCAGTTAAGCACGTCCTAGGTCAAAAACCAAATCACAACGATGGAACACCCACCCTATTCTCCGCAACGGTCCTTCTCATTCATTACAATCAGTTAAGCACGTCCTAGGTCCAAAACCAAATCACCACGATGGAACACCCACCCTATTCTCCACAACGGTCCTTCTCATTCATTACAATCAGTTAAGCACGTCCTAGGTCAAAAACCAAATCACAACAATGGAACACCCACCCTATTCTCCACAACGGTCCTTCACATTCATTACAATCAGTTAAGCACGTCCTAGGTCCAAAACCAAATCACAACGATGGAACACCCACCCTATTCTCCACAACGGTCCTTCTCATTCATTACAATCAGTTAAGCACGTCCTAGGTCCAAAACCAAATCACAACGATGGAACACCTACCCTATTCTCCACAACATACCTCTCATTCATTACAATCAGTTAAGCACGTCCTAGGTCCAAAACCAAATCACAACGATGGAACATCCACCCTATTCTCCACAACGGTCCTTCTCATTCATTACAATCAGTTAAGCACGTCCTAGGTCAAAAACCAAATCACAACGATGGAACACCCACCCTATTCTCCACAACGGTCCTTCTCATTCATTACAATCAGTTAAGCACGTCCAAGGTCCAAAACCAAATCACAACGATGGAACATCCACCCTATTCTCCACAACGGTCCTTCTCATTCATTACAATCAGTTAAGCACGTCCTAGGTCCAAAACCAAATCACAATGATGGAACACCCACCCTATTTTCCGCAACGGTCCTTCTCATTCATTACAATCAGTTAAGCACGTCCTAGGTCCAAAACCAAATCACAACGATGGAACACCTACCCTATTCTCCACAACGGTCCTCTCATTCATTACAATCAGTTAAGCACGTCCTAGGTCCAAAACCAAATCACAACGATGGAACATCCACCCTATTCTCCACAACGGTCCTTCTCATTCATTACAATCAGTTAAGCACGTCCTAGGTCAAAAACCAAATCACAACGATGGAACACCCACCCTATTCTCCACAACGGTCCTTCTCATTCATTACAATCAGTTAAGCACGTCCAAGGTCCAAAACCAAATCACAACGATGGAACACCCACCCTATTCTCCACAACGGTCCTTCTCATTCATTACAATCAGTTAAGCACGTCCAAGGTCCAAAACCAAATCACAACGATGGAACATCCACCCTATTCTCCACAACGGTCCTTCTCATTCATTACAATCAGTTAAGCACGTCCTATGTCAAAAACCAAATCACAACGATGGAACATCCACCCTATTCTCCATAACGGTCCTTCTCATTCATTACAATCAGTTAAGCACGTCCTAGGTCAAAAACCAAATCACAACGATGGAACACCCACCCTTTTCTCCACAACGGTCCTTCTCATTCATTACAATCAGTTAAGCACGTCCAAGGTCCAAAACCAAATCACAACGATGGAACATCCACCCTATTCTCCACAACGGTCCTTCTCATTCATTACAATCAGTTAAGCACGTCCTATGTCAAAAACCAAATCACAACGATGGAACATCCACCCTATTCTCCATAACGGTCCTTCTCATTCATTACAATCAGTTAAGCACGTCCTAGGTCCAAACCCAAATCACAATGATGGAACACCCACCCTATTCTCCACAACGGTCCTTCTCATTAATTACAATCAGTTAAGCACGTCCTATGTCAAAAACCAAATCACAACGATGGAACACCCACCCTATTCTCCACAACGGTCCTTCTCATTCATTACAATCAGTTAATCACGTCCTAGGTCCAAAACCAAATCACAACGATGGAACATCCACCCTATTCTCCACAACGGTCCTTCTCATTCATTACAATCAGTTAAGCACGTCCTAGGTCCAAAACCAAATCACAATGATGGAACACCCACCCTATTCTCCACAACGGTCCTTCTCATTCATTACAATCAGTTAAGCACGTCCTAGGTCAAAAACCAAATCACAACGATGGAACACCCACCCTATTCTCCGCAACGGTCCTTCTCATTCATTACAATCAGTTAAGCACGTCCTAGGTCCAAAACCAAATCACCACGATGGAACACCCACCCTATTCTCCACAACGGTCCTTCTCATTCATTACAATCAGTTAAGCACGTCCTAGGTCAAAAACCAAATCACAACGATGGAACATCCACCCTATTCTCCACAACGATCCTTCTCATTCATTACAATCAGTTAAGCACGTCCTAGGTCCAAAACCAAATCACAACGATGGAACACCCACCCTATTCTCCACAACGGTCCTTCTCATTCATTACAATCAGTTAAGCACGTCCTAGGTCCAAAACCAAATCACAACGATGGAACACCCACTCTATTCTCCACAACAGTCCTTCTCATTCATTACAATCAGTTAAGCACGTCCTAGGTCCAAAACCAAATCACAACGATGGAACATCCACCCTATTCTCCACAACGGTCCTTCTCATTCATTACAATCAGTTAAGCACGTCCTAGGTCCAAAACCAAATCACAACGATGGAACACCCACCCTATTCTCCACAACGGTCCTTCTCATTCATTACAATCAGTTAAGCACGTCCTAGGTCCAAAACCAAATCACAACGATGGAACACCCACTCTATTCTCCACAACGGTCCTTTCATTCATTACAATCAGTTAAGCACGTCCTAGGTCCAAAACCAAATCACAACGATGGAACATCCACCCTATTCTCCACAACGGTCCTTCTCATTCATTACAATCAGTTAAGCACGTCCTAGGTCCAAAACCAAATCACAACGATGGAACACCCACCCTATTCTCCACAACGGTCCTTCTCATTCATTACAATCAGTTAAGCACGTCCTAGGTCCAAAACCAAATCACAACGATGGAACATCCACCCTATTCTCCACAACGGTCCTTCTCATTCATTACAATCAGTTAAGCACGTCCTAGGTCCAAAACCAAATCACAACGATGGAAAACCCACTCTATTCTCCACAACGGTCCTTCTCATTCATTACAATCAGTTAAGCACGTCCTAGGTCCAAAACCAAATCACAACGATGGAACATCCACCCTATTCTCCACAACGGTCCTTCTCATTCATTACAATCAGTTAAGCACGTCCTATGTCAAAAACCAAATCACAACGATGGAACATCCACCCTATTCTCCATAACGGTCCTTCTCATTCATTACAATCAGTTAAGCACGTCCTAGGTCCAAACCCAAATCACAACGATGGAACACCCACCCTATTCTCCACAACGGTCCTTCTCATTAATTACAATCAGTTAAGCACGTCCTATGTCAAAAACCAAATCACAACGATGGAACATCCACCCTATTCTCCACAACGGTCCTTCTCATTCATTACAATCAGTTAAGCACGTCCTAGGTCCAAACCCAAATCACAATGATGGAACACCCACCCTATTCTCCACAACGGTCCTTCTCATTAATTACAATCAGTTAAGCACGTCCTATGTCAAAAACCAAATCACAACGATGGAACACCCACCCTATTCTCCACAACGGTCCTTCTCATTCATTACAATCAGTTAAGCACGTCCTAGGTCCAAAACCAAATCACAACGATGGAACATCCACCCTATTCTCCACAACGGTCCTTCTCATTCATTACAATCAGTTAAGCACGTCTTAGGTCCAAAACCAAATCACAATGATGGAACACCCACCCTATTCTCCACAACGGTCCTTCTCATTCATTACAATCAGTTAAGCACGTCCTAGGTCAAAAACCAAATCACAACGATGGAACACCCACCCTATTCTCCGCAACGGTCCTTCTCATTCATTACAATCAGTTAAGCACATCCTAGGTCCAAAACCAAATCACCACGATGGAACACCCACCCTATTCTCCACAACGGTCCTTCTCATTCATTACAATCAGTTAAGCACGTCCTAGGTCCAAAACCAAATCACAACGATGGAACACCCACCCTATTCTCCACAACGGTCCTTCTCATTCATTACAATCAGTTAAGCACGTCCTAGGTCCAAAACCAAATCACAACGATGGAACATCCACCCTATTCTCCACAACGGTCCTTCTCATTCATTACAATCAGTTAAGCACGTCTTAGGTCCAAAACCAAATCACAATGATGGAACACCCACCCTATTCTCCACAACGGTCCTTCTCATTCATTACAATCAGTTAAGCACGTCCTAGGTCCAAAACCAAATCACCACGATGGAACACCCACCCTATTCTCCACAACGGTCCTTCTCATTCATTACAATCAGTTAAGCACGTCCTAGGTCCAAAACCAAATCACAACGATGGAACACCCACCCTATTCTCCACAACGGTCCTTCTCATTCATTACAATCAGTTAAGCACGTCCTAGGTCCAAAACCAAATCACCACGATGGAACACCCACCCTATTCTCCACAACGGTCCTTCTCATTCATTACAATCAGTTAAGCACGTCCTAGGTCCAAAACCAAATCACAACGATGGAACACCCACCCTATTCTCCACAACGGTCCTTCTCATTCATTACAATCAATTAAGCACGTCCTAGGTCCAAAACCAAATCACAACGATGGAACACCCACTCTATTCTCCACAACGGTCCTTTCATTCATTACAATCAGTTAAGCACGTCCTAGGTCAAAAACCAAATCACAACGATGGAACACCCACCCTATTCTCCGCAACGGTCCTTCTCATTCATTACAATCAGTTAAGCACGTCCTAGGTCCAAAACCAAATCACCACGATGGAACACCCACCCTATTCTCCACAACGGTCCTTCTCATTCATTACAATCAGTTAAGCACGTCCTAGGTCCAAAACCAAATCACAACGATGGAACACCCACCCTATTCTCCACAACGGTCCTTCTCATTCATTACAATCAGTTAAGCACGTCCTAGGTCCAAAACCAAATCACAACGATGGAACACCCACTCTATTCTCCACAACGGTCCTTTCATTCATTACAATCAGTTAAGCACGTCCTAGGTCCAAAACCAAATCACAACGATGGAACATCCACCCTATTCTCCACAACGGTCCTTCTCATTCATTACAATCAGTTAAGCACGTCCTAGGTCCAAAACCAAATCACAACGATGGAACACCCACCCTATTCTCCACAACGGTCCTTCTCATTCATTACAATCAGTTAAGCACGTCCTAGGTCCAAAACCAAATCACAACGATGGAACATCCACCCTATTCTCCACAACGGTCCTTCTCATTCATTACAATCAGTTAAGCACGTCCTAGGTCCAAAACCAAATCACAATGATGGAACACCCACCCTATTTTCCGCAACGGTCCTTCTCATTCATTACAATCAGTTAAGCACGTCCTAGGTCCAAAACCAAATCACAACAATGGAACACCCACCCTATTCTCCACAACGGTCCTTCACATTCATTACAATCAGTTAAGCACGTCCTAGGTCCAAAACCAAATCACAACGATGGAACACCCACCCTATTCTCCACAACGGTCCTTCTCATTCATTACAATCAGTTAAGCACGTCCTAGGTCCAAAACCAAATCACAACGATGGAACACCTACCCTATTCTCCACAACGGTCCTCTCATTCATTACAATCAGTTAAGCACGTCCTAGGTCCAAAACCAAATCACAACGATGGAACATCCACCCTATTCTCCACAACGGTCCTTCTCATTCATTACAATCAGTTAAGCACGTCCTAGGTCAAAAACCAAATCACAACGATGGAACACCCACCCTATTCTCCACAACGGTCCTTCTCATTCATTACAATCAGTTAAGCACGTCCAAGGTCCAAAACCAAATCACAACGATGGAACATCCACCCTATTCTCCACAACGGTCCTTCTCATTCATTACAATCAGTTAAGCACGTCCTATGTCAAAAACCAAATCACAACGATGGAACATCCACCCTATTCTCCATAACGGTCCTTCTCATTCATTACAATCAGTTAAGCACGTCCTAGGTCCAAACCCAAATCACAATGATGGAACACCCACCCTATTCTCCACAACGGTCCTTCTCATTAATTACAATCAGTTAAGCACGTCCTATGTCAAAAACCAAATCACAACGATGGAACACCCACCCTATTCTCCACAACGGTCCTTCTCATTCATTACAATCAGTTAAGCACGTCCTAGGTCCAAAACCAAATCACAACGATGGAACATCCACCCTATTCTCCACAACGGTCCTTCTCATTCATTACAATCAGTTAAGCACGTCCTAGGTCCAAAACCAAATCACAATGATGGAACACCCACCCTATTTTCCGCAACGGTCCTTCTCATTCATTACAATCAGTTAAGCACGTCCTAGGTCCAAAACCAAATCACAACAATGGAACACCCACCCTATTCTCCACAACGGTCCTTCACATTCATTACAATCAGTTAAGCACGTCCTAGGTCCAAAACCAAATCACAACGATGGAACACCCACCCTATTCTCCACAACGGTCCTTCTCATTCATTACAATCAGTTAAGCACGTCCTAGGTCCAAAACCAAATCACAACGATGGAACACCTACCCTATTCTCCACAACGGTCCTCTCATTCATTACAATCAGTTAAGCATGTCCTAGGTCCAAAACCAAATCACAACGATGGAACATCCACCCTATTCTCCACAACGGTCCTTCTCATTCATTACAATCAGTTAAGCACGTCCTAGGTCAAAAACCAAATCACAACGATGGAACACCCACCCTATTCTCCACAACGGTCCTTCTCATTCATTACAATCAGTTAAGCACGTCCAAGGTCCAAAACCAAATCACAACGATGGAACATCCACCCTATTCTCCACAACGGTCCTTCTCATTCATTACAATCAGTTAAGCACGTCCTATGTCAAAAACCAAATCACAACGATGGAACATCCACCCTATTCTCCATAACGGTCCTTCTCATTCATTACAATCAGTTAAGCACGTCCTAGGTCCAAACCCAAATCACAATGATGGAACACCCACCCTATTCTCCACAACCGTCCTTCTCATTAATTACAATCAGTTAAGCACGTCCTATGTCAAAAACCAAATCACAACGATGGAACACCCACCCTATTCTCCACAACGGTCCTTCTCATTCATTACAATCAGTTAAGCACGTCCTAGGTCCAAAACCAAATCACAACGATGGAACATCCACCCTATTCTCCACAACGGTCCTTCTCATTCATTACAATCAGTTAAGCACGTCTTAGGTCCAAAACCAAATCACAATGATGGAACACCCACCCTATTCTCCACAACGGTCCTTCTCATTCATTACAATCAGTTAAGCACGTCCTAGGTCAAAAACCAAATCACAACGATGGAACACCCACCCTATTCTCCGCAACGGTCCTTCTCATTCATTACAATCAGTTAAGCACGTCCTAGGTCCAAAACCAAATCACAACGATGGAACACCTACCCTATTCTCCACAACGGTCCTCTCATTCATTACAATCAGTTAAGCACGTCCTAGGTCCAAAACCAAATCACAACGATGGAACATCCACCCTATTCTCCACAAAGGTCCTTCTCATTCATTACAATCAGTTAAGCACGTCCTAGGTCCAAAACCAAATCACAACGATGGAACATCCACCCTATTCTCCACAACGGTCCTTCTCATTCATTACAATCAGTTAAGCACGTCCTATGTCAAAAACCAAATCACAACGATGGAACATCCACCCTATTCTCCATAACGGTCCTTCTCATTCATTACAATCAGTTAAGCACGTCCTAGGTCCAAACCCAAATCACAATGATGGAACACCCACCCTATTCTCCACAACCGTCCTTCTCATTAATTACAATCAGTTAAGCACGTCCTATGTCAAAAACCAAATCACAACGATGGAACACCCACCCTATTCTCCACAACGGTCCTTCTCATTCATTACAATCAGTTAAGCACGTCCTAGGTCAAAAACCAAATCACAACAATGGAACACCCACCCTATTCTCCACAACGGTCCTTCTCATTCATTACAATCAGTTAAGCACGTCCTAGGTCCAAAACCAAATCACAACGATGGAACACCCACCCTATTCTCCACAACGGTCCTTCTCATTCATTACAATCAGTTAAGCACGTCCTAGGTCCAAAACCAAATCACAATGATGGAACACCCACCCTATTTTCCGCAACGGTCCTTCTCATTCATTACAATCAGTTAAGCACGTCCTAGGTCCAAAACCAAATCACAACAATGGAACACCCACCCTATTCTCCACAACGGTCCTTCACATTCATTACAATCAGTTAAGCACGTCCTAGGTCCAAAACCAAATCACAACGATGGAACACCCACCCTATTCTCCACAACGGTCCTTCTCATTCATTACAATCAGTTAAGCACGTCCTAGGTCCAAAACCAAATCACAACGATGGAACACCTACCCTATTCTCCACAACGGTCCTCTCATTCATTACAATCAGTTAAGCACGTCCTAGGTCCAAAACCAAATCACAACGATGGAACATCCACCCTATTCTCCACAACGGTCCTTCTCATTCATTACAATCAGTTAAGCACGTCCTAGGTCAAAAACCAAATCACAACGATGGAACACCCACCCTATTCTCCACAACGGTCCTTCTCATTCATTACAATCAGTTAAGCACGTCCAAGGTCCAAAACCAAATCACAACGATGGAACATCCACTATATTCTCCACAACGGTCCTTCTCATTCATTACAATCAGTTAAGCACGTCCTATGTCAAAAACCAAATCACAACGATGGAACATCCACCCTATTCTCCATAACGGTCCTTCTCATTCATTACAATCAGTTAAGCACGTCCTAGGTCCAAACCCAAATCACAATGATGGAACACCCACCCTATTCTCCACAACGGTCCTTCTCATTAATTACAATCAGTTAAGCACGTCCTATGTCAAAAACCAAATCACAACGATGGAACACCCACCCTATTCTCCACAACGGTCCTTCTCATTCATTACAATCAGTTAAGCACGTCCTAGGTCCAAAACCAAATCACAACGATGGAACACCCACCCTATTCTCCAAAACGGTCCTTCTCATTCATTACAATCAGTTAAGCACGTCCTAGGTCCAAAACCAAATCACAACGATGGAACACCCACCCTATTCTCCACAACGGTCCTTCTCATTCATTACAATCAGTTAAGCACGTCCTAGGTCCAAAACCAAATCACAATGATGGAACACCCACCCTATTTTCCGCAACGGTCCTTCTCATTCATTACAATCAGTTAAGCACGTCCTAGGTCCAAAACCAAATCACAACAATGGAACACCCACCCTATTCTCCACAACGGTCCTTCACATTCATTACAATCAGTTAAGCACGTCCTAGGTCCAAAACCAAATCACAACGATGGAACATCCACCCTATTCTCCACAACGGTCCTTCTCATTCATTACAATCAGTTAAGCACGTCCTAGGTCCAAAACCAAATCACAATAATGGAACACCCACCCTATTCTCCACAATGGTCCTTCTCATTCATTACAATCAGTTAAGCACGTCCTAGGTCCAAAACCAAATCACAACGATGGAACATCCACCCTATTCTCCACAACGGTCCTTCTCATTCATTACAATCAGTTAAGCACGTCCTAGGTCCAAAACCAAATCACAATGATGGAACACCCACCCTATTCTCCACAACGGTCCTTCTCATTCATTACAATCAGTTAAGCACGTCCTAGGTCAAAAACCAAATCACAACGATGGAACACCCACCCTATTCTCCGCAACGGTCCTTCTCATTCATTACAATCAGTTAAGCACGTCCTAGGTCCAAAACCAAATCACAACGATGGAACACCCACTCTATTCTCCACAACGGTCCTTCGCAATCATTACAATCAGTTAAGCACGTCCTAGGTTCAAAACCAAATCACAATGATGGAACACCCACCCTATTCTCCACAACGGTCCTTCTCATTCATTACAATCAGTTAAGCACGTCCTAGGTCAAAAACCAAATCACAACGATGGAACACCCACCCTATTCTCCACAACGGTCCTTCTCATTCATTACAATCAGTTAAGCACGTCCTAGGTCCAAAGCCAAATCACAACAATGGAACACCCACCCTATTCTCCACAACGGTCCTTCTCATTCATTACAATCAGTTAAGCACGTCCAAGGTCCAAAACCAAATCACAACGATGGAACATCCACCCTATTCTCCACAACGGTCCTTCTCATTCATTACAATCAGTTAAGCACGTCCTATGTCAAAAACCAAATCACAACGATGGAACATCCACCCTATTCTCCATAACGGTCCTTCTCATTCATTACAATCAGTTAAGCACGTCCTAGGTCCAAACCCAAATCACAATGATGGAACACCCACCCTATTCTCCACAACGGTCCTTCTCATTAATTACAATCAGTTAAGCACGTCCTATGTCAAAAACCAAATCACAACGATGGAACACCCACCCTATTCTCCACAACGGTCCTTCTCATTCATTACAATCAGTTAAGCACGTCCTAGGTCCAAAACCAAATCACAACGATGGAACATCCACCCTATTCTCCACAACGGTCCTTCTCATTCATTACAATCAGTTAAGCACGTCCTAGGTCCAAAACCAAATCACAATGATGGAACACCCACCCTATTTTCCGCAACGGTCCTTCTCATTCATTACAATCAGTTAAGCACGTCCTAGGTCCAAAACCAAATCACAACAATGGAACACCCACCCTATTCTCCACAACGGTCCTTCACATTCATTACAATCAGTTAAGCACGTCCTAGGTCCAAAACCAAATCACAACGATGGAACACCCACCCTATTCTCCACAACGGTCCTTCTCATTCATTACAATCAGTTAAGCACGTCCTAGGTCCAAAACCAAATCACAACGATGGAACACCTACCCTATTCTCCACAACGGTCCTCTCATTCATTACAATCAGTTAAGCACGTCCTAGGTCCAAAACCAAATCACAACGATGGAACATCCACCCTATTCTCCACAACGGTCCTTCTCATTCATTACAATCAGTTAAGCACGTCCTAGGTCAAAAACCAAATCACAACGATGGAACACCCACCCTATTCTCCACAACGGTCCTTCTCATTCATTACAATCAGTTAAGCACGTCCAAGGTCCAAAACCAAATCACAACGATGGAACACCCACCCTATTCTCCACAACGGTCCTTCTCATTCATTACAATCAGTTAAGCACGTCCAAGGTCCAAAACCAAATCACAACGATGGAACATCCACCCTATTCTCCACAACGGTCCTTCTCATTCATTACAATCAGTTAAGCACGTCCTATGTCAAAAACCAAATCACAACGATGGAGCATCCACCCTATTCTCCATAACGGTCCTTCTCATTCATTACAATCAGTTAAGCACGTCCTAGGTCAAAAACCAAATCACAACGATGGAACACCCACCCTATTCTCCACAACGGTCCTTCTCATTCATTACAATCAGTTAAGCACGTCCAAGGTCCAAAACCAAATCACAACGATGGAACATCCACCCTATTCTCCACAACGGTCCTTCTCATTCATTACAATCAGTTAAGCACGTCCTATGTCAAAAACCAAATCACAACGATGGAACATCCACCCTATTCTCCATAACGGTCCTTCTCATTCATTACAATCAGTTAAGCACGTCCTAGGTCCAAACCCAAATCACAATGATGGAACACCCACCCTATTCTCCACAACGGTCCTTCTCATTAATTACAATCAGTTAAGCACGTCCTATGTCAAAAACCAAATCACAACGATGGAACACCCACCCTATTCTCCACAACGGTCCTTCTCATTCATTACAATCAGTTAAGCACGTCCTAGGTCCAAAACCAAATCACAACGATGGAACATCCACCCTATTCTCCACAACGGTCCTTCTCATTCATTACAATCAGTTAAGCACGTCTTAGGTCCAAAACCAAATCACAATGATGGAACACCCACCCTATTCTCCACAACGGTCCTTCTCATTCATTACAATCAGTTAAGCACGTCCTAGGTCAAAAACCAAATCACAACGATGGAACACCCACCCTATTCTCCGCAACGGTCCTTCTCATTCATTACAATCAGTTAAGCACGTCCTAGGTCCAAAACCAAATCACCACGATGGAACACCCACCCTATTCTCCACAACGGTCCTTCTCATTCATTACAATCAGTTAAGCACGTCCTAGGTCCAAAACCAAATCACAACGATGGAACACCCACCCTATTCTCCACAACGGTCCTTCTCATTCATTACAATCAGTTAAGCACGTCCTAGGTCCAAAACCAAATCACAACGATGGAACACCCACTCTATTCTCCACAACGGTCCTTTCATTCATTACAATCAGTTAAGCACGTCCTAGGTCCAAAACCAAATCACAACGATGGAACATCCACCCTATTCTCCACAACGGTCCTTCTCATTCATTACAATCAGTTAAGCACGTCCTAGGTCCAAAACCAAATCACAACGATGGAACACCCACCCTATTCTCCACAACGGTCCTTCTCATTCATTACAATCAGTTAAGCACGTCCTAGGTCCAAAACCAAATCACAACGATGGAACATCCACCCTATTCTCCACAACGGTCCTTCTCATTCATTACAATCAGTTAAGCACGTCCTAGGTCCAAAACCAAATCACAATGATGGAACACCCACCCTATTTTCCGCAACGGTCCTTCTCATTCATTACAATCAGTTAAGCACGTCCTAGGTCCAAAACCAAATCACAACAATGGAACACCCACCCTATTCTCCACAACGGTCCTTCACATTCATTACAATCAGTTAAGCACGTCCTAGGTCCAAAACCAAATCACAACGATGGAACACCCACCCTATTCTCTACAACGGTCCTTCTCATTCATTACAATCAGTTAAGCACGTCCTAGGTCCAAAACCAAATCACAACGATGGAACACCTACCCTATTCTCCACAACGGTCCTCTCATTCATTACAATCAGTTAAGCACGTCCTAGGTCCAAAACCAAATCACAACGATGGAACATCCACCCTATTCTCCACAACGGTCCTTCTCATTCATTACAATCAGTTAAGCACGTCCTAGGTCCAAAACCAAATCACAACAATGGAACACCCACCCTATTCTCCACAACCGTCCTTCTCATTCATTACAATCAGTTAAGCACGTCCTAGGTCCAAAACCAAATCACAACGATGGAACACCCACCCTATTCTCCACAACGGTCCTTCTCATTCATTACAATCAGTTAAGCACGTCCTAGGTCCAAAACCAAATCACAATGATGGAACACCCACCCTATTTTCCGCAACGGTCCTTCTCATTCATTACAATCAGTTAAGCACGTCCTAGGTCCAAAACCAAATCACAACAATGGAACACCCACCCTATTCTCCACAACGGTCCTTCACATTCATTACAATCAGTTAAGCACGTCCTAGGTCCAAAACCAAATCACAACGATGGAACACCCACCCTATTCTCCACAACGGTCCTTCTCATTCATTACAATCAGTTAAGCACGTCCTAGGTCCAAAACCAAATCACAACGATGGAACACCTACCCTATTCTCCACAACGGTCCTCTCATTCATTACAATCAGTTAAGCACGTCCTAGGTCCAAAACCAAATCACAACGATGGAACATCCACCCTATTCTCCACAACGGTCCTTCTCATTCATTACAATCAGTTAAGCACGTCCTAGGTCAAAAACCAAATCACAACGATGGAACACCCACCCTATTCTCCACAACGGTCCTTCTCATTCATTACAATCAGTTAAGCACGTCCAAGGTCCAAAACCAAATCACAACGATGGAACATCCACCCTATTCTCCACAACGGTCCTTCTCATTCATTACAATCAGTTAAGCACGTCCTATGTCAAAAACCAAATCACAACGATGGAACATCCACCCTATTCTCCATAACGGTCCTTCTCATTCATTACAATCAGTTAAGCACGTCCTAGGTCCAAACCCAAATCACAATGATGGAACACCCACCCTATTCTCCACAACGGTCCTTCTCATTAATTACAATCAGTTAAGCACGTCCTATGTCAAAAACCAAATCACAACGATGGAACACCCACCCTATTCTCCACAACGGTCCTTCTCATTCATTACAATCAGTTAAGCACGTCCTAGGTCCAAAACCAAATCACAACGATGGAACATCCACCCTATTCTCCACAACGGTCCTTCTCATTCATTACAATCAGTTAAGCACGTCCTAGGTCCAAAACCAAATCACAATGATGGAACACCCACCCTATTTTCCGCAACGGTCCTTCTCATTCATTACAATCAGTTAAGCACGTCCTAGGTCCAAAACCAAATCACAACGATGGAACACCCACCCTATTCTCCACAACGGTCCTTCTCATTCATTACAATCAGTTAAGCACGTCCTAGGTCAAAAACCAAATCACAACGATGGAACACCCAACCTATTCTCCACAACGGTCCTTCTCATTCATTACAATCAGTTAAGCACGTCCAAGGTCCAAAACCAAATCACAACGATGGAACACCCACCCTATTCTCCACAACGGTCCTTCTCATTCATTACAATCAGTTAAGCACGTCCAAGGTCCAAAACCAAATCACAACGATGGAACATCCACCCTATTCTCCACAACGGTCCTTCACATTCATTACAATCAGTTAAGCACGTCCTAGGTCCAAAACCAAATCACAACGATGGAACACCCACCCTATTCTCCACAACGGTCCTTCTCATTCATTACAATCAGTTAAGCACGTCCTAGGTCCAAAACCAAATCACAATGATGGAACACCCACCCTATTTTCCGCAACGGTCCTTCTCATTCATTACAATCAGTTAAGCACGTCCTAGGTCCAAAACCAAATCACAACAATGGAACACCCACCCTATTCTCCACAACGGTCCTTCACATTCATTACAATCAGTTAAGCACGTCCTAGGTCCAAAACCAAATCACAACGATGGAACACCCACCCTATTCTCCACAACGGTCCTTCTCATTCATTACAATCAGTTAAGCACGTCCTAGGTCCAAAACCAAATCACAACGATGGAACACCTACCCTATTCTCCACAACGGTCCTCTCATTCATTACAATCAGTTAAGCACGTCCTAGGTCCAAAACCAAATCACAACGATGGAACATCCACCCTATTCTCCACAACGGTCCTTCTCATTCATTACAATCAGTTAAGCACGTCCTAGGTCAAAAACCAAATCACAACGATGGAACACCCACCCTATTCTCCACAACGGTCCTTCTCATTCATTACAATCAGTTAAGCACGTCCAAGGTCCAAAACCAAATCACAACGATGGAACATCCACCCTATTCTCCACAACGGTCCTTCTCATTCATTACAATCAGTTAAGCACGTCCTATGTCAAAAACCAAATCACAACGATGGAACATCCACCCTATTCTCCATAACGGTCCTTCTCATTCATTACAATCAGTTAAGCACGTCCTAGGTCCAAAACCAAATCACAACGATGGAACATCCACCCTATTCTCCACAACGGTCCTTCTCATTCATTACAATCAGTTAAGCACGTCCTAGGTCCAAAACCAAATCACAATGATGGAACACCCACCCTATTTTCCGCAACGGTCCTTCTCATTCATTACAATCAGTTAAGCACGTCCTAGGTCCAAAACCAAATCACAACGATGGAACACCCACCCTATTCTCCACAACGGTCCTTCTCATTCATTACAATCAGTTAAGCACGTCCTAGGTCCAAAACCAAATCACAACGATGGAACACCTACCCTATTCTCCACAACGGTCCTCTCATTCATTACAATCAGTTAAGCACGTCCTAGGTCCAAAACCAAATCACAACGATGGAACATCCACCCTATTCTCCACAACGGTCCTTCTCATTCATTACAATCAGTTAAGCACGTCCTAGGTCAAAAACCAAATCACAACGATGGAACACCCAACCTATTCTCCACAACGGTCCTTCTCATTCATTACAATCAGTTAAGCACGTCCAAGGTCCAAAACCAAATCACAACGATGGAACACCCACCCTATTCTCCACAACGGTCCTTCTCATTCATTACAATCAGTTAAGCACGTCCAAGGTCCAAAACCAAATCACAACGATGGAACATCCACCCTATTCTCCACAACGGTCCTTCTCATTCATTACAATCAGTTAAGCACGTCCTATGTCAAAAACCAAATCACAACGATGGAACATCCACCCTATTCTCCATAACGGTCCTTCTCATTCATTACAATCAGTTAAGCACGTCCTAGGTCAAAAACCAAATCACAACGATGGAACACCCACCCTATTCTCCACAACGGTCCTTCTCATTCATTACAATCAGTTAAGCACGTCCAAGGTCCAAAACCAAATCACAACGATGGAACATCCACCCTATTCTCCACAACGGTCCTTCTCATTCATTACAATCAGTTAAGCACGTCCTATGTCAAAAACCAAATCACAACGATGGAACATCCACCCTATTCTCCATAACCGTCCTTCTCATTCATTACAATCAGTTAAGCACGTCCTAGGTCCAAACCCAAATCACAATGATGGAACACCCACCCTATTCTCCACAACGGTCCTTCTCATTAATTACAATCAGTTAAGCACGTCCTATGTCAAAAACCAAATCACAACGATGGAACACCCACCCTATTCTCCACAACGGTCCTTCTCATTCATTACAATCAGTTAAGCACGTCCTAGGTCCAAAACCAAATCACAACGATGGAACATCCACCCTATTCTCCACAACGGTCCTTCTCATTCATTACAATCAGTTAAGCACGTCCTAGGTCCAAAACCAAATCACAATGATGGAACACCCACCCTATTCTCCACAACGGTCCTTCTCATTCATTACAATCAGTTAAGCACGTCCTAGGTCAAAAACCAAATCACAACGATGGAACACCCACCCTATTCTCCGCAACGGTCCTTCTCATTCATTACAATCAGTTAAGCACGTCCTAGGTCCAAAACCAAATCACCACGATGGAACACCCACCCTATTCTCCACAACGGTCCTTCTCATTCATTACAATCAGTTAAGCACGTCCTAGGTCAAAAACCAAATCACAACGATGGAACATCCACCCTATTCTCCACAACGATCCTTCTCATTCATTACAATCAGTTAAGCACGTCCTAGGTCCAAAACCAAATCACAACGATGGAACACCCACCCTATTCTCCACAACGGTCCTTCTCATTCATTACAATCAGTTAAGCACGTCCTAGGTCCAAAACCAAATCACAACGATGGAACACCCACCCTATTCTTCACAACGGTCCTTCTCATTTATTACAATCAGTTAAGCACGTCCTAGGTCCAAAACCAAATCACAACGATGGAACACCCACTCTATTCTCCACAACAGTCCTTCTCATTCATTACAATCAGTTAAGCACGTCCTAGGTCCAAAACCAAATCACAACGATGGAACATCCACCCTATTCTCCACAACGGTCCTTCTCATTCATTACAATCAGTTAAGCACGTCCTAGGTCCAAAACCAAATCACAACGATGGAACACCCACCCTATTCTCCACAACGGTCCTTCTCATTCATTACAATCAGTTAAGCACGTCCTAGGTCCAAAACCAAATCACAACGATGGAACACCCACTCTATTCTCCACAACGGTCCTTTCATTCATTACAATCAGTTAAGCACGTCCTAGGTCCAAAACCAAATCACAACGATGGAACATCCACCCTATTCTCCACAACGGTCCTTCTCATTCATTACAATCAGTTAAGCACGTCCTAGGTCCAAAACCAAATCACAACGATGGAACACCCACCCTATTCTCCACAACGGTCCTTCTCATTCATTACAATCAGTTAAGCACGTCCTAGGTCCAAAACCAAATCACAACGATGGAACATCCACCCTATTCTCCACAACGGTCCTTCTCATTCATTACAATCAGTTAAGCACGTCCTAGGTCCAAAACCAAATCACAACGATGGAACACCCACTCTATTCTCCACAACGGTCCTTCTCATTCATTACAATCAGTTAAGCACGTCCTAGGTCCAAAACCAAATCACAACGATGGAACATCCACCCTATTCTCCACAACGGTCCTTCTCATTCATTACAATCAGTTAAGCACGTCCTAGGTCCAAAACCAAATCACAACGATGGAACACCCACCCTATTCTCCACAACGGTCCTTCTCATTCATTACAATCAGTTAAGCACGTCCAAGGTCCAAAACCAAATCACAACGATGGAACATCCACCCTATTCTCCACAACGGTCCTTCTCATTCATTACAATCAGTTAAGCACGTCCTATGTCAAAAACCAAATCACAACGATGGAACATCCACCCTATTCTCCATAACGGTCCTTCTCATTCATTACAATCAGTTAAGCACGTCCTAGGTCCAAACCCAAATCACAATGATGGAACACCCACCCTATTCTCCACAACGGTCCTTCTCATTAATTACAATCAGTTAAGCACGTCCTATGTCAAAAACCAAGTCACAACGATGGAACACCCACCCTATTCTCCACAACGGTCCTTCTCATTAATTACAATCAGTTAAGCACGTCCTATGTCAAAAACCAAATCACAACGATGGAACATCCACCCTATTCTCCACAACGGTCCTTCTCATTCATTACAATCAGTTAAGCACGTCCTAGGTCCAAACCCAAATCACAATGATGGAACATCCACCCTATACTCCACAACGGTCCTTCTCATTCATTACAATCAGTTAAGCACGTCCTAGGTCCAAAACCAAATCACAATGATGGAACACCCACCCTAT
Source organism: Ryuthela nishihirai (assembly GCA_038380435.1). Taxonomy (NCBI): domain Eukaryota; kingdom Metazoa; phylum Arthropoda; class Arachnida; order Araneae; family Heptathelidae; genus Ryuthela; species Ryuthela nishihirai. Next base: position 35,933,040 of record JAWZYU010000011.1, on the reverse strand, counting down.
TCTCCACAACGGTCCTTCTCATTCATTACAATCAGTTAAGCACGTCCTAGGTCAAAAACCAAATCACAACGATGGAACACCCACCCTATTCTCCGCAACGGTCCTTCTCATTCATTACAATCAGTTAAGCACGTCCTAGGTCAAAAACCAAATCACAACGATGGAACACCCACTCTATTCTCCACAACGGTCCTTCGCATTCATTACAATCAGTTAAGCACGTCCTAGGTTCAAAACCAAATCACAATGATGGAACACCCACCCTATTCTCCACAACGGTCCTTCTCATTCATTACAATCAGTTAAGCACGTCCTAGGTCAAAAACCAAATCACAACGATGGAACACCCACCCTATTCTCCACAACGGTCCTTCTCATTCATTACAATCAGTTAAGCACGTCCTAGGTCCAAAGCCAAATCACAACAATGGAACACCCACCCTATTCTCCACAACGGTCCTTCTCATTCATTACAATCAGTTAAGCACGTCCTAGGTCCAAAACCAAATCACAATGCTGGAACACCCACCCTATTCTCCACAACGGTCCTTCTCATTCATTACAATCAGTTAAGCACGTCCTAGGTCCAAAACCAAATCACAACGATGGAACACCCACCCTATTCTCCAAAACGGTCCTTCTCATTCATTACAATCAGTTAAGCACGTCCTAGGTCCAAAACCAAATCACAACGATGGAACACCCACCCTATTCTCCACAACGGTCCTTCTCATTCATTACAATCAGGTAAGCACGTCCTAGGTCCAAAACCAAATCACAATGATGGAACACCCACCCTATTTTCCGCAACGGTCCTTCTCATTCATTACAATCAGTTAAGCACGTCCTAGGTCCAAAACCAAATCACAACAATGGAACACCCACCCTATTCTCCACAACGGTCCTTCACATTCATTACAATCAGTTAAGCACGTCCTAGGTCCAAAACCAAATCACAACGATGGAACATCCACCCTATTCTCCACAACGGTCCTTCTCATTCATTACAATCAGTTAAGCACGTCCTAGGTCCAAAACCAAATCACAATAATGGAACACCCACCCTATTCTCCACAATGGTCCTTCTCATTCATTACAATCAGTTAAGCACGTCCTAGGTCCAAAACCAAATCACAACGATGGAACATCCACCCTATTCTCCATAACGGTCCTTCTCATTCATTACAATCAGTTAAGCACGTCCTAGGTCCAAACCCAAATCACAATGATGGAACACCCACCCTATTCTCCACAACGGTCCTTCTCATTAATTACAATCAGTTAAGCACGTCCTATGTCAAAAACCAAATCACAACGATGGAACACCCACCCTATTCTCCACAACGGTCCTTCTCATTCATTACAATCAGTTAAGCACGTCCTAGGTCCAAAACCAAATCACAACGATGGAACATCCACCCTATTCTCCACAACGGTCCTTCTCATTCATTACAATCAGTTAAGCACGTCCTAGGTCCAAAACCAAATCACAATGATGGAACACCCACCCTATTCTCCACAACGGTCCTTCTCATTCATTACAATCAGTTAAGCACGTCCTAGGTCAAAAACCAAATCACAATGATGGAACACCCACCCTATTCTCCGCAACGGTCCTTCTCATTCATTACAATCAGTTAAGCACGTCCTAGGTCAAAAACCAAATCACAACGATGGAACACCCACTCTATTCTCCACAACGGTCCTTCGCATTCATTACAATCAGTTAAGCACGTCCTAGGTTCAAAACCAAATCACAATGATGGAACACCCACCCTATTCTCCACAACGGTCCTTCTCATTCATTACAATCAGTTAAGCACGTCCTAGGTCAAAAACCAAATCACAACGATGGAACACCCACCCTATTCTCCACAACGGTCCTTCTCATTCATTACAATCAGTTAAGCACGTCCTAGGTCCAAAGCCAAATCACAACAATGGAACACCCACCCTATTCTCCACAACGGTCCTTCTCATTCATTACAATCAGTTAAGCACGTCCTAGGTCCAAAACCAAATCACAATGCTGGAACACCCACCCTATTCTCCACAACGGTCCTTCTCATTCATTACAATCAGTTAAGCACGTCCTAGGTCCAAAACCAAATCACAACGATGGAACACCCACCCTATTCTCCAAAACGGTCCTTCTCATTCATTACAATCAGTTAAGCACGTCCTAGGTCCAAAACCAAATCACAACGATGGAACACCCACCCTATTCTCCACAACGGTCCTTCTCATTCATTACAATCAGTTAAGCACGTCCTAGGTCCAAAACCAAATCACAATGATGGAACACCCACCCTATTTTCCGCAACGGTCCTTCTCATTCATTACAATCAGTTAAGCACGTCCTAGGTCCAAAACCAAATCACAACAATGGAACACCCACCCTATTCTCCACAACGGTCCTTCACATTCATTACAATCAGTTAAGCACGTCCTAGGTCCAAAACCAAATCACAACGATGGAACATCCACCCTATTCTCCACAACGGTCCTTCTCATTCATTACAATCAGTTAAGCACGTCCTAGGTCCAAAACCAAATCACAATAATGGAACACCCACCCTATTCTCCACAATGGTCCTTCTCATTCATTACAATCAGTTAAGCACGTCCTAGGTCCAAAACCAAATCACAACGATGGAACATCCACCCTATTCTCCACAACGGTCCTTCTCATTCATTACAATCAGTTAAGCACGTCCTAGGTCCAAAACCAAATCACAATGATGGAACACCCACCCTATTCTCCACAACGGTCCTTCTCATTCATTACAATCAGTTAAGCACGTCCTAGGTCAAAAACCAAATCACAACGATGGAACACCCACCCTATTCTCCGCAACGGTCCTTCTCATTCATTACAATCAGTTAAGCACGTCCTAGGTCAAAAACCAAATCACAACGATGGAACACCCACTCTATTCTCCACAACGGTCCTTCGCATTCATTACAATCAGTTAAGCACGTCCTAGGTTCAAAACCAAATCACAATGATGGAACACCCACCCTATTCTCCACAACGGTCCTTCTCATTCATTACAATCAGTTAAGCACGTCCTAGGTCAAAAACCAAATCACAACGATGGAACACCCACCCTATTCTCCACAACGGTCCTTCTCATTCATTACAATCAGTTAAGCACGTCCTAGGTCCAAAGCCAAATCACAACAATGGAACACCCACCCTATTCTCCACAACGGTCCTTCTCATTCATTACAATCAGTTAAGCATGTCCTAGGTCCAAAACCAAATCACAATGCTGGAACACCCACCCTATTCTCCACAACGGTCCTTCTCATTCATTACAATCAGTTAAGCACGTCCTAGGTCCAAAACCAAATCACAACGATGGAACACCCACCCTATTCTCCAAAACGGTCCTTCTCATTCATTACAATCAGTTAAGCACGTCCTAGGTCCAAAACCAAATCACAATGATGGAACACCCACCCTATTCTCCACAACGGTCCTTCTCATTAATTACAATCAGTTAAGCACGTCCTATGTCAAAAACCAAGTCACAACGATGGAACACCCACCCTATTCTCCACAACGGTCCTTCTCATTAATTACAATCAGTTAAGCACGTCCTATGTCAAAAACCAAATCACAACGATGGAACATCCACCCTATTCTCCACAACGGTCCTTCTCATTCATTACAATCAGTTAAGCACGTCCTAGGTCCAAACCCAAATCACAATGATGGAACATCCACCCTATACTCCACAACGGTCCTTCTCATTCATTACAATCAGTTAAGCACGTCCTAGGTCCAAAACCAAATCACAATGATGGAACACCCACCCTATTCTCCACAACGGTCCTTCTCATTCATTACAATCAGTTAAGCACGTCCTAGGTCAAAAACCAAATCACAACGATGGAACACCCACCCTATTCTCCGCAACGGTCCTTCTCATTCATTACAATCAGTTAAGCACGTCCTAGGTCAAAAACCAAATCACAACGATGGAACACCCACTCTATTCTCCACAACGGTCCTTCGCATTCATTACAATCAGTTAAGCACGTCCTAGGTTCAAAACCAAATCACAATGATGGAACACCCACCCTATTCTCCACAACGGTCCTTCTCATTCATTACAATCAGTTAAGCACGTCCTAGGTCAAAAACCAAATCACAACGATGGAACACCCACCCTATTCTCCACAACGGTCCTTCTCATTCATTACAATCAGTTAAGCACGTCCTAGGTCCAAAGCCAAATCACAACAATGGAACACCCACCCTATTCTCCACAACGGTCCTTCTCATTCATTACAATCAGTTAAGCACGTCCTAGGTCCAAAACCAAATCACAATGCTGGAACACCCACCCTATTCTCCACAACGGTCCTTCTCATTCATTACAATCAGTTAAGCACGTCCTAGGTCCAAAACCAAATCACAACGATGGAACACCCACCCTATTCTCCACAACGGTCCTTCTCATTCATTACAATCAGTTAAGCACGTCCTAGGTCCAGAACCAAATCACAATGATGGAACACCCACCCTATTCTCCACAACTGTCCTTCTCATTCATTACAATCAGTTAAGCACGTCCTAGGTCCAAAACCAAATCACAATGATGGAACACCCACCCTATTCTCCACAACGGTCCTTCTCATTCATTACAATCAGTTAAGCACGTCCTAGGTCCAAAACCAAATCACAACGATGGAACATCCACCCTATTCTCCACAACGGTCCTTCTCATTCATTACAATCAGTTAAGCACGCCCTAGGTCCAAAACCAAATCACAACGATGGAACACCCACCCTATTCTCCACAACGGTCCTTCTCATTCATTACAATCAGTTAAGCACGTCCAAGGTCCAAAACCAAATCACAACGATGGAACATCCACCCTATTCTCCACAACGGTCCTTCTCATTCATTACAATCAGTTAAGCACGTCCTATGTCAAAAACCAAATCACAACGATGGAACATCCACCCTATTCTCCATAACGGTCCTTCTCATTCATTACAATCAGTTAAGCACGTCCTAGGTCCAAACCCAAATCACAATGATGGAACACCCACCCTATTCTCCACAACGGTCCTTCTCATTAATTACAATCAGTTAAGCACGTCCTATGTCAAAAACCAAATCACAACGATGGAACACCCACCCTATTCTCCACAACGGTCCTTCTCATTCATTACAATCAGTTAAGCACGTCCTAGGTCCAAAACCAAATCACAACGATGGAACATCCACCCTATTCTCCACAACGGTCCTTCTCATTCATTACAATCAGTTAAGCACGTCCTAGGTCCAAAACCAAATCACAATGATGGAACACCCACCCTATTCTCCACAACGGTCCTTCTCATTCATTACAATCAGTTAAGCACGTCCTAGGTCAAAAACCAAATCACAACGATGGAACACCCACCCTATTCTCCGCAACGGTCCTTCTCATTCATTACAATCAGTTAAGCACGTCCTAGGTCCAAAACCAAATCACCACGATGGAACACCCACCCTATTCTCCACAACGGTCCTTCTCATTCATTACAATCAGTTAAGCACGTCCTAGGTCAAAAACCAAATCACAACGATGGAACATCCACCCTATTCTCCACAGCGGTCCTTCTCATTCATTACAATCAGTTAAGCACGTCCTAGGTCCAAAACCAAATCACAACGATGGAACACCCACCCTATTCTCCACAATGGTCCTTCTCATTCATTACAATCAGTTAAGCACGTCCTAGGTCCAAAACCAAATCACAACGATGGAACACCCACCCTATTCTTCACAACGGTCCTTCTCATTTATTACAATCAGTTAAGCACGTCCTAGGTCCAAAACCAAATCACAACGATGGAACACCCACTCTATTCTCCACAACAGTCCTTCTCATTCATTACAATCAGTTAAGCACGTCCTAGGTCCAAAACCAAATCACAACGATGGAACATCCACCCTATTCTCCACAACGGTCCTTCTCATTCATTACAATCAGTTAAGCACGTCCTAGGTCCAAAACCAAATCACAACGATGGAACACCCACCCTATTCTCCACAACGGTCCTTCTCATTCATTACAATCAGTTAAGCACGTCCTAGGTCCAAAACCAAATCACAACGATGGAACACCCACTCTATTCTCCACAACGGTCCTTCTCATTCATTACAATCAGTTAAGCACGTCCTAGGTCCAAAACCAAATCACAACGATGGAACATCCACCCTATTCTCCACAACGGTCCTTCTCATTCATTACAATCAGTTAAGCACGTCCTAGGTCCAAAACGAAATCACAACGATGGAACACCCACCCTATTCTCCACAACGTTTCTTCTCATTCATTACAATCAGTTAAGCACGTCCTAGGTCCAAAACCAAATCACAACGATGGAACATCCACCCTATTCTCCACAACGATCCTTCTCATTCATTACAATCAGTTAAGCACGTCCTAGGTCCAAAACCAAATCACAACGATGGAACACCCACTCTATTCTCCACAACGGTCCTTCTCATTCATTACAATCAGTTAAGCACGTCCTAGGTCCAAAACCAAATCACAACGATGGAACATCCACCCTATTCTCCACAACGGTCCTTCTCATTCATTACAATCAGTTAAGCACGTCCTAGGTCCAAAACCAAATCACAACGATGGAACACCCACCCTATTCTCCACAACGGTCCTTCTCATTCATTACAATCAGTTAAGCACGTCCTAGGTCCAAAACCAAATCACAACGATGGAACACCCACCCTATTCTCCACAACGGTCCTTCTCATTCATTACAATCAGTTAAGCACGTCCTAGATCCAAAACCAAATCACAACGATGGAACACCTACCCTATTCTCCACAACGGTCCTCTCATTCATTACAATCAGTTAAGCACGTCCTAGGTCCAAAACCAAATCACAACGATGGAACATCCACCCTATTCTCCACAACGGTCCTTCTCATTCATTACAATCAGTTAAGCACGTCCTAGGTCCAAAACCAAATCACAACGATGGAACACCCACCCTATTCTCCACAACGGTCCTTCTCATTCATTACAATCAGTTAAGCACGTCGTAGGTCCAAAACCAAATCACAATGATGGAACACCCACCCTATTCTCCACAACGGTCCTTCTCATTCATTACAATCAGTTAAGCACGTCCTAGGTCCAAAACCAAATCACAACGATGGAACATCCACCCTATTCTCCACAACGGTCCTTCTCATTCATTACAATCAGTTAAGCACGCCCTAGGTCCAAAACCAAATCACAACGATGGAACACCCACCCTATTCTCCACAACGGTCCTTCTCATTCATTACAATCAGTTAAGCACGTCCAAGGTCCAAAACCAAATCACAACGATGGAACATCCACCCTATTCTCCACAACGGTCCTTCTCATTCATTACAATCAGTTAAGCACGTCCTATGTCAAAAACCAAATCACAACGATGGAACATCCACCCTATTCTCCATAACGGTCCTTCTCATTCATTACAATCAGTTAAGCACGTCCTAGGTCCAAACCCAAATCACAATGATGGAACACCCACCCTATTCTCCACAACGGTCCTTCTCATTAATTACAATCAGTTAAGCACGTCCTATGTCAAAAACCAAATCACAACGATGGAACACCCACCCTATTCTCCACAACGGTCCTTCTCATTCATTACAATCAGTTAAGCACGTCCTAGGTCCAAAACCAAATCACAACGATGGAACATCCACCCTATTCTCCACAACGGTCCTTCTCATTCATTACAATCAGTTAAGCACGTCCTAGGTCCAAAACCAAATCACAATGATGGAACACCCACCCTATTCTCCACAACGGTCCTTCTCATTAATTACAATCAGTTAAGCACGTCCTATGTCAAAAACCAAATCACAACGATGGAACACCCACCCTATTCTCCACAACGGTCCTTCTCATTCATTACAATCAGTTAAGCACGTCCTAGGTCCAAAACCAAATCACAACGATGGAACATCCACCCTATTCTCCACAACGGTCCTTCTCATTCATTACAATCAGTTAAGCACGTCCTAGGTCCAAAACCAAATCACAATGATGGAACACCCACCCTATTCTCCACAACGGTCCTTCTCATTCATTACAATCAGTTAAGCACGTCCTAGGTCAAAAACCAAATCACAACGATGGAACACCCACCCTATTCTCCGCAACGGTCCTTCTCATTCATTACAATCAGTTAAGCACGTCCTAGGTCCAAAACCAAATCACCACGATGGAACACCCACCCTATTCTCCACAACGGTCCTTCTCATTCATTACAATCAGTTAAGCACGTCCTAGGTCAAAAACCAAATCACAACGATGGAACATCCACCCTATTCTCCACAGCGGTCCTTCTCATTCATTACAATCAGTTAAGCACGTCCTAGGTCCAAAACCAAATCACAACGATGGAACACCCACCCTATTCTCCACAACGGTCCTTCTCATTCATTACAATCAGTTAAGCACGTCCTAGGTCCAAAACCAAATCACAACGATGGAACACCCACCCTATTCTTCACAACGGTCCTTCTCATTTATTACAATCAGTTAAGCACGTCCTAGGTCCAAAACCAAATCACAACGATGGAACACCCACTCTATTCTCCACAACAGTCCTTCTCATTCATTACAATCAGTTAAGCACGTCCTAGGTCCAAAACCAAATCACAACGATGGAACATCCACCCTATTCTCCACAACGGTCCTTCTCATTCATTACAATCAGTTAAGCACGTCCTAGGTCCAAAACCAAATCACAACGATGGAACACCCACCCTATTCTCCACAACGGTCCTTCTCATTCATTACAATCAGTTAAGCACGTCCTAGGTCCAAAACCAAATCACAACGATGGAACACCCACTCTATTCTCCACAACGGTCCTTCTCATTCATTACAATCAGTTAAGCACGTCCTAGGTCCAAAACCAAATCACAACGATGGAACATCCACCCTATTCTCCACAACGGTCCTTCTCATTCATTACAATCAGTTAAGCACGTCCTAGGTCCAAAACGAAATCACAACGATGGAACACCCACCCTATTCTCCACAACGTTTCTTCTCATTCATTACAATCAGTTAAGCACGTCCTAGGTCCAAAACCAAATCACAACGATGGAACATCCACTCTATTCTCCACAACGATCCTTCTCATTCATTACAATCAGTTAAGCACGTCCTAGGTCCAAAACCAAATCACAACGATGGAACACCCACTCTATTCTCCACAACGGTCCTTCTCATTCATTACAATCAGTTAAGCACGTCCTAGGTCCAAAACCAAATCACAACGATGGAACATCCACCCTATTCTCCACAACGGTCCTTCTCATTCATTACAATCAGTTAAGCACGTCCTAGGTCCAAAACCAAATCACAACGATGGAACACCCACCCTATTCTCCACAACGGTCCTTCTCATTCATTACAATCAGTTAAGCATGTCCTAGGTCCAAAACCAAATCACAACGATGGAACACCCACCCTATTCTCCACAACGGTCCTTCTCATTCATTACAATCAGTTAAGCACGTCCTAGGTCCAAAACCAAATCACAACGATGGAACACCTACCCTATTCTCCACAACGGTCCTCTCATTCATTACAATCAGTTAAGCACGTCCTAGGTCCAAAACCAAATCACAACGATGGAACATCCACCCTATTCTCCACAACGGTCCTTCTCATTCATTACAATCAGTTAAGCACGTCCTAGGTCCAAAACCAAATCACAACGATGGAACACCCACCCTATTCTCCACAACGGTCCTTCTCATTCATTACAATCAGTTAAGCACGTCCTAGGTCCAAAACCAAATCACAATGATGGAACACCCACCCTATTTTCCGCAACGGTCCTTCTCATTCATTACAATCAGTTAAGCACGTCCTAGGTCCAAAACCAAATCACAACAATGGAACACCCACCCTATTCTCCACAACGGTCCTTCACATTCATTACAATCAGTTAAGCACGTCCTAGGTCCAAAACCAAATCACAACGATGGAACATCCACCCTATTCTCCACAACGGTCCTTCTCATTCATTACAATCAGTTAAGCACGTCCTAGGTCCAAAACCAAATCACAACAATGGAACACCCACCCTATTCTCCACAACGGTCCTTCTCATTCATTACAATCAGTTAAGCACGTCCTAGGTCCAGAACCAAATCACAATGATGGAACACCCACCCTATTCTCCACAACGGTCCTTCTCATTCATTACAATCAGTTAAGCACGTCCTAGGTCCAGAACCAAATCACAATGATGGAACACCCACCCTATTCTCCACAACGGTCCTTCTCATTCATTACAATCAGTTAAGCACGTCCTAGGTCCAAAACCAAATCACAACGATGGAACATCCACCCTATTCTCCACAACGGTCCTTCTCATTCATTACAATCAGTTAAGCACGTCCTAGGTCCAAAACCAAATCACAACGATGGAACACCCACCCTATTCTCCACAACGGTCCTTCTCATTCATTACAATCAGTTAAGCACGTCCAAGGTCCAAAACCAAATCACAACGATGGAACATCCACCCTATTCTCCATAACGGTCCTTCTCATTCATTACAATCAGTTAAGCACGTCCTAGGTCCAAACCCAAATCACAATGATGGAACACCCACCCTATTCTCCACAACGGTCCTTCTCATTCATTACAATCAGTTAAGCACGTCCTATGTCAAAAACCAAATCACAACGATGGAACACCCACCCTATTCTCCACAACGGTCCTTCTCATTCATTACAATCAGTTAAGCACGTCCTAGGTCCAAAACCAAATCACAACGATGGAACATCCACCCTATTCTCCACAACGGTCCTTCTCATTCATTACAATCAGTTAAGCACGTCCTAGGTCCAAAACCAAATCACAATGATGGAACACCCACCCTATTCTCCACAACGGTCCTTCTCATTCATTACAATCAGTTAAGCACGTCCTAGGTCAAAAACCAAATCACAACGATGGAACACCCACCCTATTCTCCGCAACGGTCCTTCTCATTCATTACAATCAGTTAAGCACGTCCTAGGTCCAAAACCAAATCACCACGATGGAACACCCACCCTATTCTCCACAACGGTCCTTCTCATTCATTACAATCAGTTAAGCACGTCCTAGGTCAAAAACGAAATCACAACGATGGAACATCCACCCTATTCTCCACAACGGTCCTTCTCATTCATTACAATCAGTTAAGCACGTCCTAGGTCCAAAACCAAATCACAACGATGGAACACCCACCCTATTCTCCACAACGGTCCTTCTCATTCATTGCAATCAGTTAAGCACGTCCTAGGTCCAAAACCAAATCACAACGATGGAACACCCACCCTATTCTTCAAAACGGTCCTTCTCATTTATTACAATCAGTTAAGCACGTCCTAGGTCCAAAACCAAATCACAACGATGGAACACCAACTCTATTCTCCACAACAGTCCTTCTCATTCATTACAATCAGTTAAGCACGTCCTAGGTCCAAAACCAAATCACAACGTTGGAACATCCACCCTATTCTCCACAACGGTCCTTCTCATTCATTACAATCAGTTAAGCACGTCCTAGGTCCAAAACCAAATCACAACGATGGAACACCCACCCTATTCTCCACAACGGTCCTTCTCATTCATTACAATCAGTTAAGCACGTCCTAGGTCCAAAACCAAATCACAACGATGGAACACCCACTCTATTCTCCACAACGGTCCTTCTCATTCATTACAATCAGTTAAGCACGTCCTAGGTCCAAAACCAAATCACAACGATGGAACATCCACCCTATTCTCCACAACGGTCCTTCTCATTCATTAAAATCAGTTAAGCACGTCCTAGGTCCAAAACCAAATCACAACGATGGAACACCCACCCTATTCTCCACAACGTTCCTTCTCATTCATTACAATCAGTTAAGCACGTCCTAGGTCCAAAACCAAATCACAACGATGGAACATCCACCCTATTCTCTACAACGGTCCTTCTCATTCATTACAATCAGTTAAGCACGTCCTAGGTCCAAAACCAAATCACAACGATGGAACACCCACTCTATTCTCCACAACGGTCCTTCTCATTCATTACAATCAGTTAAGCACGTCCTAGGTCCAAAACCAAATCACAACGATGGAACATCCACCCTATTCTCCACAACGGTCCTTCTCATTCATTACAATCAGTTAAGCACGTCCTAGGTCCAAAACCAAATCACAACGATGGAACACCCACCCTATTCTCCACAACGGTCCTTCTCATTCATTACAATCAGTTAAGCACGTCCTAGGTCCAAAACCAAATCACAACGATGGAACACCCACCCTATTCTCCACAACGGTCCTTCTCATTCATTACAATCAGTTAAGCACGTCCTAGGTCCAAAACCAAATCACAACGATGGAACACCTACCCTATTCTCCACAACTGTCCTCTCATTCATTACAATCAGTTAAGCACGTCCTAGGTCCAAAACCAAATCACAACGATGGAACATCCACCCTATTCTCCACAACGGTCCTTCTCATTCATTACAATCAGTTAAGCACGTCCTAGGTCCAAAACCAAATCACAACGATGGAACACCCACCCTATTCTCCACAACGGTCCTTCTCATTCATTACAATCAGTTAAGCACGTCCAAGGTCCAAAACCAAATCACAACGATGGAACATCCACCCTATTCTCCACAACGGTCCTTCTCATTCATTACAATCAGTTAAGCACGTCCTAGGTCCAAAACCAAATCACAACGATGGAACATCCACCCTATTCTCCATAACGGTCCTTCTCATTCATTACAATCAGTTAAGCACGTCCTAGGTCCAAACCCAAATCACAATGATGGAACACCCACCCTATTCTCCACAACGGTCCTTCTCATTCATTACAATCAGTTAAGCACGTCCTATGTCAAAAACCAAATCACAACGATGGAACACCCACCCTATTCTCCACAACGGTCCTTCTCATTCATTACAATCAGTTAAGCACGTCCTAGGTCCAAAACCAAATCACAACGATGGAACATCCACCCTATTCTCCACAACGGTCCTTCTCATTCATTACAATCAGTTAAGCACGTCCTAGGTCCAAAACCAAATCACAATGATGGAACACCCACCCTATTCTCCACAACGGTCCTTCTCATTCATTACAATCAGTTAAGCACGTCCTAGGTCAAAAACCAAATCACAACGATGGAACACCCACCCTATTCTCCGCAACGGTCCTTCTCATTCATTACAATCAGTTAAGCACGTCCTAGGTCCAAAACCAAATCACCACGATGGAACACCCACCCTATTCTCCACAACGGTCCTTCTCATTCATTACAATCAGTTAAGCACGTCCTAGGTCAAAAACCAAATCACAACGATGGAACATCCACCCTATTCTCCACAACGGTCCTTCTCATTCATTACAATCAGTTAAGCACGTCCTAGGTCCAAAACCAAATCACAACGATGGAACACCCACCCTATTCTCCATAACGGTCCTTCTCATTCATTACAATCAGTTAAGCACGTCCTAGGTCCAAAACCAAATCACAACGATGGAACACCCACCCTATTCTTCAAAACTGTCCTTCTCATTTATTACAATCAGTTAAGCACGTCCTAGGTCCAAAACCAAATCACAACGATGGAACACCAACTCTATTCTCCACAACAGTCCTTCTCATTCATTACAATCAGTTAAGCACGTCCTAGGTCCAAAACCAAATCACAACGATGGAACATCCACCCTATTCTCCACAACGGTCCTTCTCATTCATTACAATCAGTTAAGCACGTCCTAGGTCCAAAACCAAATCACAACGATGGAACACCCACCCTATTCTCCACAACGGTCCTTCTCATTCATTACAATCAGTTAAGCACGTCCTAGGTCCAAAACCAAATCACAACGATGGAACACCCACTCTATTCTCCACAACGGTCCTTCTCATTCATTACAATCAGTTAAGCACGTCCTAGGTCCAAAACCAAATCACAACGATGGAACATCCACCCTATTCTCCACAACGGTCCTTCTCATTCATTACAATCAGTTAAGCACGTCCTAGGTCCAAAACCAAATCACAACGATGGAACACCCACCCTATTCTCCACAACGTTCCTTCTCATTCATTACAATCAGTTAAGCACGTCCTAGGTCCAAAACCAAATCACAACGATGGAACATCCACCCTATTCTCCACAACGGTCCTTCTCATTCATTACAATCAGTTAAGCACGTCCTAGGTCCAAAACCAAATCACAACGATGGAACACCCACTCTATTCTCCACAACGGTCCTTCTCATTCATTACAATCAGTTAAGCACGTCCTAGGTCCAAAACCAAATCACAACGATGGAACATCCACCCTATTCTCCACAACGGTCCTTCTCATTCATTACAATCAGTTAAGCACGTCCTAGGTCCAAAACCAAATCACAACGATGGAACACCCACCCTATTCTCCACAACGGTCCTTCTCATTCATTACAATCAGTTAAGCACGTCCTAGTTCCAAAACCAAATCACAACGATGGAACACCCACCCTATTCTCCACAACGGTCCTTCTCATTCATTACAATCAGTTAAGCACGTCCTAGGTCCAAAACCAAATCACAACGATGGAACACCTACCCTATTCTCCACAACGGTCCTCTCATTCATTACAATCAGTTAAGCACGTCCTAGGTCCAAAACCAAATCACAACGATGGAACATCCACCCTATTCTCCACAACGGTCCTTCTCATTCATTACAATCAGTTATGCACGTCCTAGGTCCAAAACCAAATCACAACGATGGAACACCCACTCTATTCTCCACAACGGTCCTTCTCATTCATTACAATCAGTTAAGCACGTCCTAGGTCCAAAACCAAATCACAACGATGGAACATCCACCCTATTCTCCACAACGGTCCTTCTCATTCATTACAATCAGTTAAGCCCGTCCTAGGTCCAAAACCAAATCACAACGATGGAACACCCACCCTATTCTCCACAACGGTCCTTCTCATTCATTACAATCAGTTAAGCACGTCCTAGGTCCAAAACCAAATCACAACGATGGAACATCCACCCTATTCTCCACAACGGTCCTTCTCATTCATTACAATCAGTTAAGCACGTCCTAGGTCCAAAATCACAATGATGGAACACCCACCGTATTCTCCAGTTCATGAAAGGAATCCATTTTATGACGTGGAGCGCATATAGAGACGTTGAACAGACCACCTGAAATATTTCCAAAAAGTACTTTCAAAGATGTTTCGAAGCAAGGAAAGCGTTAACAGAGAAATGTGTTAGGGCCAATGGGGAATGCTTTAACAGCGACAACCATTGATGTCTGTAATGTTTCGATAATAAAATGTTTTATTGACAGTACCGTTTCTTTTTTTGTCACATCTCATATGCAATATAATAATATAGGTGTTAAAAACAACCAAATGCACAAAAAAAAATAAAACTGTGTAAAACTTAATGTCTTACTCTTTTGTGAAGGGGTTGCGGATCATGGGTTGGTGCACAGAGTATGGCTTTCTTATATACAGAGCCACGGTTTAACGTCCCGTCTAGGGTTGGATTGTTTTACCTCTGAGCTGCACTTTTTTGCATACCATGGGCTAAATGGCCAGGTCACATGGACCCCGAAGGCTCAGAGGTTGGGGAGGGAACCCACTGGAACAGCTGTTGGGTGACAGATGGTAGCCCCTCGGCAAGGTCATCCAGCGTGTTCTTTAACGTGCACAGGGTATGGCTCTCTCGCACACGGAGCCACGGCTTAACGTCCCATCCGACCGACGGCGGCCTTTCCAAGCCCATCGGTGTCCCCTACTGACCGTGGGCAGGGCGGGGAATTTTGCGGAGATAAATCTCAACGCTGACCCAGCTGGGACTCGAACCTGGGAACTACAGATTACGAGCCTGGCGCGCTACCGACTGAGCCACCCCCGCCCCACGTCCCATCTAACAGACGTCATTCCAACCTCATGTATAGATAAATATAGAGGAAAAAATGTCATTATTTCTTTATTATTAGTAGTATACCTCTGTGATTAGATAAATATAGATCACCTGACATGTTATTAGGAGGTCGTGAGTTCAGATCACCCGGTAATGACAATTTTTCCTCTATATTTATCTAACAAATTACTACCAGGTTCATCTGAAAGATTCTATTATTTGAACCTCATAGATGTCTACTTTTTTACAGAAGCAAAATGGGGATTAGAGGAGAACATCTCAACGTAAGCGTGATGGGGACTCGAACCTGAGAACATATCAGGTTGAGACCCAAGTCCCTGATAGGTCTAGAATTTAGATTTTAAGGGATGAATAAGATAACTTCATTTGCTGCTGAGAAAGTCATGCTTGCAAATTACAATCTCTATTATTTCTGCATATTACATTGTTCATGATTTGACCTAGAATATTTAGCCTTCAATCATTAGAAAAAAATTGCATGTTTTTTAGTGAACTAGTTGGTAAATGGAGAATAGTTACAATACAAAATACTAAATAGTTCAATTTATGTTAATATTTTTAGAAATATGAGAATTTGACGAAACACTAGAAAATTCGTGGAGGAGAATAATTATATGTAGCACATCAGTCTGATATATTATTGTCTTCGTTGGAGGCATTAAGGTAATACAATATCCTGCATGCATTTAAACAAATTTGGGTAATCAAGCTGCCAAAGCGTGTGACAAACTAATCTCTTCGAAAAGGGACAGAAAGGAACTGAGGAAGTCAGATAATTAATACTAAATTATGAAAACGAAGTCTACGATATACTTTCTGCTACAGAGTATACAATTTATTTTGTACAGAGTGCTTGAAAAGTCACGCAAGCCAAACTTTTTAACATGTTCGTGATCCCAGTCGGAAGCAACTGCGTTTTTAATTGGAACTTAGAGGGACAATGTCTATATTGCTCAACACTGACTAACGAGGACGACCAACAAATTCTCTGTGCACCGTGTAACTCTTTAACAACCTGGTTCATCAGAACAAAAAATTAAAATCAATATTAGTTAGATGTTATGTCTTAGTAACTTAAATGACTTAAGATAAAAGGAAAAAAAAAATGGAAAACTTATTAGAAGAGCCAAATAAATCGTCGTCTATTCACGTGATTGAACGTTTTCAGAAAGCAGGAAGTCTTAATGGCACGCAATGTGGAAACTCGGGTCGTTCCTATATAACACCTTTTAGATATTGTGTAAGAACAATATTTTAGTTTAATGCACATTTTACTTCTAATTAATTTTTTTTCTATTTATTTATTTATGGATTGCGTGACGTTACCATCGCCTTTTGTAGTAGTCATTGCCGGCATACACGGGAGTAATTATAAGTTTGAAGTAGTAACTGAAAATATTAATTAGTTGATCACACGAAAATCAGTTTGCGTTAATCGTATGAGAAATTGGTGTGAATATTTTAGTACGTGCAAAAAGAGCGAAATAGAAATAAGAGTTATTTTGTTGCATATTAATTGGTAATTTAAGTGTCACATCAAGGAAGTTCCCTCCCCCCTAAAAAAAAGTACTGCTTTTGTTCTAAATGAATAAATTTGAAAGAATTTGCTTTTCCGGTTTGTTAATCAGCTACGTATCCTGAAAAAAAATAATATATACATATATGTTTTTCGAGATATAATTACATAAATGAAAATCAATATTACCTAGATTTTATATCTTAGTAGAATTGATATTCATCAGGACAGGGAATTAAGTTACATTTCAACAGGATGGAAAACGGAATTCATAATTTGTTTGTTTATCCGTGAGCGGCATTTATTTTTTGCACACAATGGGCCAAATGGCCAGGTCACAAGGACTCCAAGGGCTTAGAAAAGGTGGGGGAAGGTGACTCACTAGACAGCTGTTAGGAGACAGATGGTAGCCTCCTGTCAAGGTCATTCAGCGTGTTCTTTAACATGCACAGGGTATGGCTCTCCCGCACACAGTGTCACGTGCACAGGGTATGGCTCTCCCGCACACAGTGGCACGTGTACAGGGCATGGCTCTCTCGCACATTGAGGAAAGGCTACACGTCACATCTGAAAGACGCAATCTTTACCAAGCTCATCAGTGTCCCTTTCTAACAGAAACCGAGGGCAGAGTGGGAGGTTATCAGAGATAAATATCAAAGCTGGCCTAATTGGGACTCAAATCTGGGAACTGCTAACTACGAGCATAGCGCGCTACCGACTGAGCCACCTTCTCCACATCAGAGGATACCAGAGTATACCAGATACACCAGAGTTCGTAATCACTACAATATGAGACAAATTTACATCATCATCACCATCCTGAAGGAGCCAAGGGCTACGGAGGTCCCAACCAGACCGCGCAATTTAGTTCTCCAAGCATATCTGTCCTGAGCTATATCTGCTGCATCCGGCCACTGCACACCAATTCTAACAAGGTCTTGTTTGACATTGTCTGCCCACTACATCCTAAGTCTCCCCCTGTTTCTGAAGCCTTTAGGCACACTGTTCCTAACCCTATTCACTAATCTATAATTATCCATACGAGCAACATGGCAAAATCAACGGAGTCTCTCTCTGCACAATATACTGCTCAGAGGAGGTTGCAGACTCCTTTGCCTAACCTCATCATTAGTTACAAAGTTGAACCACCTAATGCCCAAGATACTGCCTAAGCATCTAGAATCAAAAGTATCAAGTTTCCTGTTATCTTGTTTACAAAGCATCCAAGTTTCACTACAATAGCTAACTCTAGAAAGAACCAAACTATTATATAGTCTAATTTTAGTCTTTAGATGTATACGCCTATTTCTCCACACTCTCCATATATTCTTAATAATCCAGAGGCAATCCCTATTCGCCTGTTAATCTCATGCCGCACATCACTAGTATCTATTACGTAGCTCTCAAGATAATTAAACTGAGACACTTGCTCAAGGGTGCTACCATTCAGAGCGACTGAAGCACCACCTGCCTGACAATTTTCATCACTTTAGTTTTCTCTCTGTTTATTGCCAAACTAACTCTATTACCAGTGTCATCAACAGCCCTAATTAAAGAATTCATCTCATCAACATCATTAGCCAACAAGACCAAATCATCTGCATAATCTAAATCAGAAATTTTGAAATCTCTAGACCAGGCATGGCCAACCCGCGGCCCGCGGGCCGCATGAGGCCCTGGACAGCTGGTAATGCGGCTCACAAAGTCGTAAAATTTACTGTTTACGACATAAGCTTTCAACATGATCATGTGATTTTCAGCGAGTTTTTGATATCCCACTAGTTTTATGCTGCCCTTTTTTTAATTTTATAATAAAAAACACAAGAAAATAAATGAAGTTTTATTATTCATATACATTAACTATATTATATATTTTATATGCGACCCAAAACAATTCATCTTCACTCAATGCGGCCCAGTGAAGTCAAAAGGTTGGACACGCCTGCTCTAGACCATTTAAGGCCAAAATCTTTCCCTTGCAAAAAATGTCATATAACATAATCAGTAACGAAACTAAAGAGAAAAGGGAACAAAATGCACCCTTGGTCGAACACCATTTTACTCGAAACGTTAACTTAAGCAGAAATAATAAATATTGCAATAAACCATTTAATAAAATTAATGTAACTTTAGAAGTTTGTGTAATGATTATCTCATTTCCTCCAGTTTTGAAGAAAAGTGTTTAGGGAGTGCTTGCATTATGTGTCCCAGCTTCAATCGCTGTTTAAATATTAATGGAATATTGTTGGAAATCGAGTGACCAAAAGAACCGAATAAGACTTAATCATCACATATGAAAGTTTTCCATAATTAGTTGATTTTTAAGGTTAGGGAGTTTAAATATAAATTTTCATTCATATAAGGTCGAATTGTAGGAATATATGTAACAGAGTAATGTTTATCAACGTAAAATATATATTTATATTATTTTATATTGAAAACATATTTAACTTAAATATCACGTTAAAATTTTGATTTTTTTACCACATTAAATACAGAACTCTTTATTTGCAGCTCTAGCGTTCGAACAATATAGTGGAGCAAATCTTTACATATTTCCCCTTTTATGGGGGGGGGGGAAGAAAGCATGACAAAACAATTTTTTAATTAGCCTATAATATTACTCTCGTCACAAGCTTTTACTCGACAAATAACAGGTTGTGATCGATCAACGAGTTTGAAACATGTGGTGCAACAACAGTTTTCGTAAACACACAAACCGAGAAAGTGACGAGCAAATAGAGTTGGGTTGGGTTACCTCTGAGCGGCACTTTTTAGCACACCATGGGTTAAATGGCCAGGTCACATGGACCCCGAAGGCTCAGAGAAGGTTGGGGGAGGGGACCCACTGGAACAGCTGTTGGGAGACAGATGGTAGCCTCCCGTCAAGGCCATCCAGCGTGTTCATTAACGTGCACAGGGTATGGCTCTCCCGTACACGGGGCCACGGCTTAACGTCCCATCCGACGGACGGCGGCCTTTCCAAGCCCACCGTTGTCCCCTACTGACCGTGGCAGGGCGGGGAATTTTGCGGAGATAAATCTAAACGCTGACCCAGCTGGGACTCGAACCTGCGAACTGCAGATTACGAGCCTGGCGCGCTACCGACTGAGCCACCCCCGCCCCCAAGAGCAAATAGAAAGATAGGTAAACAAGTGCTTAACTTTTTCCTTTGAGCGGAGATTTTATTTTACAACAACAAGAAATGGAAACAAAATGCAGTGTACTGAACTTCATGATGAAATGAATCGAAATTATAGAGGTAATAATTTTGATACCGTTCTCGTTTAGACGTGTTGCTATTTAGTGTTCATAATATCATGTTGTAAGAACATCGCCAGCGTTGGTTGATGATGATTTCATATTTTGATGTCATTTTTGTGAGAACATTGCAGCTATCTGTTTATGACTTCACCACGTGATTCCATCATTCTCTGAGCTTAAAAGATATCAGCTTCCATTTTAAATGATCTTGAAATATTCTCTTATTGGCGACGTTCTTGGTTGGTAGCGTTGGTTGATGATGATTTCACATTTTGATGTCATTTTTGTGAGAACATTGCAGCTATCTGTTTATGACTTCACCACGTGATTCCATCATTCTCTGAGCTTAAAAGATATCAGCTTCCATTTTAAATGATGTTGAAATATTCTCTTATTGGCGACGTTCTTGGTTGGTAGCGTTGGTTGATGATGATTTCACATTTTGATGTCATTTTTGTGAGAACATTGCAGCTATCTGTTTATGACTTCACCACGTGATTCCATCATTCTCTGAGCTTAAAAGATATCAGCTTCCATTTTAAATGATCTTGAAATATTCTCTTATTGGCGACGTTCTTGGTTGGTAGCAACAACATGGAAATCGATTAAAGAAAAGAATATCTTTGATATTTATTCTGCGTCAGCAACCAATTGCAGATTTTTTATGTAAGCTTAGAGTTTTAGATGAAACGCCAGAAACGAACAAGATCACTCCCTACTGTGTGTAAATGCTCCATTACTTATTTTCTCGTGACAGACAACCATTGAACTTGCCATCAACGCACTCAACTTCACATATTTTGAGTTGTTCTCTAGTGCTCTTGTAATCTTGTGCTACACTAAGTATCGTTGACATCTGAAGTGCTGCTTGTAAAACAATCGATATCAATACCACTGCGGTCTCATTTAGAAATGCTAAATTTCATGCGAGAAATTTATGCTAACCTGTGGCCAAAATTCCAGTTTGATTTACAAACCTCAAGTTAATCTGCAAATGTAATTAAAGTAATTAAATGCAACTGGTTCAGTGTTAGCCATTAATATGTAAATATCCCATTGCGATAGACAGGGAAGCCAAGAAACCAACGGTATTAAATCATGAGATTTGTTTGCACGATATATTGCGCGTGAAGTGCGGAAACCTAACTCACTTCTATCATCGAATGAAGAGGCAACCCCAAATACAAACACACACACATGCGCACGAAACTTTATCCTTTTGTAGACTCCGACCTGAAATCATCCCACGTTCACAACCGGTTATATATCCTCTTATGGCCGCTGCATTTTACATTCTTGCATTCAAAGGGTCTTGTTCCGTCTCGGGAAGGTGTGAGGGGGATTTGCGGCAGGCCTTTCTCGCACACAGGCCGCTGAACTCAAATGCGAGACTTTCTGCGCCTAACTTACGTATCCGCGTCCGCTAAGTTAGTGGCCGGGACAGGAAGCGACTGAGGCGTGAACTGATAACGAGGGACGATTGTTCCTGGCGCAGGCTCAACCTCCTTCATGAGATGCAAACGCGAGGGTGCGGCCGCGCGGCAGACTAATGAGTGGAAAGCAACTCACTTAATGTTTCACGTCACTGGAGGAACGAGAGGAAAAGGGAAAGTTCTGGAAAGGGAGAGAGGAAAAGGGAAAGTTCTGGAAAGGGAGAGAGGAAAAGTCTGCATTCATTTCCTTTTTCTTTTCATTCTTTTACAGTTTTTTTTCATTTCTAATTAACTATAATAGACTTTTAAGTCGTTGCCACTATTGTTTCAGATTGGAAACTTAGAAGTAGAGGAGGATTTAGATTTAATTGACGTTGTTTAGAGTAAAATACATTTGTATAGATAGATATTTTAAAAGTTATAATTCTCCTATCATAGTCAATAAATTTATTGAGAACCCACTGTCATGTACAATTGCTACGGTGTCTTTCTCATATTAGAAGCTTTTAATTGAGAACTCACAATTAAAATTTGCAACTCTCTTACTAATTACTAGATGTTTATATGTGAGAACTACAGGGGCTTATCAAAATAATGGATAGAAACACCGACGGCGACTGGAGCAGACGCAATGCGCCATATGCATATTACAGGGGGACGTCAAAAGCGATGTGAGGTATATAACGGGGTTGGGTTGGGTTGTTTTACCTCTGAGCGGCACTTTTTTGCCCACCATGGGCTAAATGGCCAGGTCACATGGACCCCGAAGGCTCAGAGAAGGTTGGGGGAGGGGACCCATTGTAACAGCTGTTGGGAGACAGATGGTAGCCTCCCGTCAAGGCCATCCAGCGTGTTCTTTAACGTGCACAGGGTATGGCTCTCCCGCACACGGGGCCACGGCTTAATGTCCCATCCGACGGACGGCGGCCTTTCCAAGCCCATCGGTGTCCCCTACTGACCGTGGGCAGGGCGGGGAATTTTGCGGAGATAAATCTCAACGCTGACTCAGCTGGGACTCGAACCTGGGAACTACAGATTACGAGCCTGGCGCGCTACCGACTGATATAAAGGGGAGAAGTACGATATCGGCTATCACGTAGCAGTGCCACAGGCGCAGGTGAAACAGCTGTAGGGGTGTAATTGTCGACAATGTCAGATCTCAGTGACCTCCAAAAAGGCATGATCATTGGTGCGCATCTTGCAGGAGCTTCAGTAACCAAAATGGACGAAATAGTAGGTGTAACACGAGGAACTGTATTGAAGCTTATGACTACCTATCAAAAACGACAGGGCGTAGCTTCCAAACGTGCCAATTGTGGACGCCATACGAAGTTGTCAGATAGTGAAAGGAGAACGTTGGCACGGATTGTACAACGGAAGCACAAGACCATGATACCGAAAATAGCAGCAGAGTTGAACACCAATCGGAATGATCCCGTTTCCATCATAACAGTTCGTCGGGAACTTCATCGTGCCGGTATTTATGGCAGTGGTGCAATACACAAACCTCTGATTACCAACATCAATGCAACAAAACGTGTAAAGATGGTGCAAAGCACATAAAAATTGGGATGCTAAAGACTGACAACATGTCATCTGGTCTAATGAATCGTGCTACACATTGTTTCCCACCATTTGTAGAGTGTACGTCTGGCGAAAACCTGCAGAAGCGTACCATCCCGACTGTGAAGCATTGAGGTGGATCCCTGATGCCGTGGGGTGTCATATTATGACATTCCTTAGGGCCATTAGTTATTCTGCGGGGGCGTGTCACATCCGCAACGTACGATCCATTCTCGGGGGACCACCTGCAACCAATGTTGCGGCATTGTTCCTTCATGACTGTCTCTTGTTTCAAGCTGATAATGGGCCCGTGCATTGTGCCAAACGTGTCAAGTTGTGGTTTGCAGAGCATGAGGATGAGATGCAGGAGCTACCCTGGCCACCTGAATCTCCAGACCTCAATATTATTTAGCATTTGTGGGAATATCTGGAGCGCAAGGTCAGATCACACTTTCCACTTCCAGCATCACTGGCACAGTTTTGCCATATTTTACAGGAAGAATGGTCCCACATTCCATTACCGTATGTGCATGACTTGTATAAGTCTGTTCCACGTCGAACTGCATCTGTTCTGAACGCCGAGGTGGGTCTACAGCTTATTAATAAAATGTTCTCCACAAACAGTACGTGTTTCCATTATTTTGATAAACCCCTTATATAAATGACTTTCTCATAATAGTTTATATTCGAGAACTGACATATTTATAACAGTTTTTCTCAAGTTTTTTTCTCAAGTTTCTCAGTAAAACATCCCAGCTCTAACAATCCCTTAACTTTATTTTTTAAATGACAAGATCACTTCATTTTTAAAAGCCAAGATCTGTCTTAGCCAAAACAACTTACTTGAAAACAGTCCCAACAGTCTCAGAGATAAAACAACAACCAAACTAATGATAAATATATTCAGAAGTCGTTTAGAAATATACTGAAGTGGATTATGAAGTGAAACAATGAAAGAATGACAGCTTACCATGAGACACAAGGGATACAGCACATGGTGCGACTTACGTAATTAATGGATTGGAACACGATTGATTTAAAAAAGGATGAGAATACAGTAGAGAGTTGTAATACTGTGTAAAAAGACGGGTTTTCTTTGGGGTGTGGGCGAAGATGATTGAAAATTGTCTATATATGGGGTAAAAGTGGTTTTGTTCGGAATAGATCAACAGCACATTTTTAATCTGTGCGAAGAGCGACCTTTCTTCCACACGTGATGTTTAATCAGGGGTAAGGTGATTGGAAAAAGTTATACAGTCGCTCAAAAAAGTATCCGAACACTAAGGTTGATTACAGAATCCAGAAAAAATATCTGGAAACGATTTTTTTAGAAATTAGTGATCTGGCAACCTTCGTGTCACGTGACCAGATCACTAATTTCTAAAAAAAATCGTTTCCAGATATTTTTTCTTGGTTCTGTAATCAACCTTAGTGTTCGGATACTTTTTTTGAGCGACTGTACAAGCCTTTTCATACAAGGACATGTCATACTAAGACCGAGTGACTCAGAGCTAGTACAAAGTTCATTTGCTTGACAGGTAAACTCTCTACGACAGGGGGTGGCTCAGTCGGTAGCGCGCCACGCTCGTAATCTGCAGTTCCCAGGTTCGAGTCCCAACTGGGTCAGCGTTAAGATTTATCTTCGCAAAATTCCACGCCCTGTCCACGGTCAGTAGGGGACACCGATGGGCTTGGAAAGGCCACCGTCCGTCGGATGGGACGTTAAGCCGTGGCTCCGTGTGCGGGAGAGCCATACCCTGTGCACGTTAAAGAACACACTGATGGCCTTGACGGGAGGCTACCATCTGTCTCCCAACAGCTGTTCCAGTGGATCCCCTCCCCCAACCTTCTCTGAGCTTTCGGGGTCCTTGTGACCTGGCCATTTTGTCCATTGTGTGCAAAAAAAGTGCCGCTCAGAGGTAAAACAACCCAAGAACTCTACGACAGTTAAGGTTTGCAAGTTTGAATGTGGAATTTTATTTACATACGAAAGAGTACAGAAGATTGCATATGTATGAGACCAAGAAAATTGTGTACCAAGAATGTTTGCAACCCGTCTACAGTCTGTCGATATTGAGAAAGGAAACATCAACACGTTTCATAAGACTGCTTAAGAAACAAGAAACTTAAAAGTGTAACTTTCATTGGTTATATGCATATAACTCTGTTGTGTCGTACAATTTTTATCAATTTAATATTATTACAACGATATCTGCTATAATCTCTTCAAAGGTGTTTCCATTACATTTACATTCCTGAAACATTTCTACTACTTTCCCCTCTAGCTACCTAAGCAAAGCTAATATTCATATTTCACTTGGGGCGGGGGTGGCTCAGTCGGTAGCGCGCCAGGCTCGTATTCTGTAGTTCTCAGGTTCGAGTCCCAGCTGGGTCAGCGTTGAGATTTATCTCCGCAAAAATTCCCCGCCCTGCCCACGGTCAGTAGGGGACACCGATGGGCTTGGAAAGGCCGCCGTCCGTCGGATGGGACATTAAGCCGTGGCCCCGTGTGCGGGAGAGCCATACCCTGTGCACGTTAAAGAACACGCTGGATGACCTTGACGGGAGGCTACCATCTGTCTCCCAACAGCTGTTCCAGTGGGTCCCCTTCACCAACCTTCTCTGAGCCTTCGGGGTCCATGTGACCTGGCCATTTAGCCCATGGTATGCAAAAAAGTGCCGCTCAGAGGTAAAACAACCCAACCAATATTTCACTTATAAGATATTGATTAACATCCACGACTTCCTCTCTGTTATCTGCCTTAAAGAAATGTTAATATTCAAAGCATAAATAGACAAGAATAAAACTTTTATTTTTCTCATGCATCTTAAAAGATGTTGATAATGTAACACATCTTTGGGCCTGTGGAAATTTCGTTCCTGAATCTATCTATATCTGTCTCCTCTTTTCTCTAGTCCCTTTAGATATCCTTTTCTGCCAAGAGATGTTAGAGAGCAGCATCTTTCTCCATTGGTTAGTTGCTATGGCTGACAACGAGGAAGAAAAGAGCGAGAATACTAAGAAACCGATCGCATTAAGGAGACAGCATCTGTTTCTAGAGCGTCCTCTCCTGCCACAGGATCGGATGTAAGAGTAGACGAAACAGAAGGAAGGAATTTCCCTTCCACACAGACCCGCACACTTTTGCATTCCCATGTTGCAGATATATTTACATAATTCAGACTGCTCTGTTCGCTGGGATCAGAAACCATCCATCGAGCATGTCACACGACTTATCCTCTAGTGTGTTAGCTCTAAATGTTTCATACGAGCTACGAATAAAAAATATGGAACCCTTCCTCCAGAAAACGATGCTTGCTCCTTCTTTCGCTGAGGGCTGTGTCGTATTTCACCCTTTCATCGTAAACTATGCATGTAAAGTACTTGTTTTCGGAAATCCAAAACAATTTGACGTGTTTTTCTGTTTCTTCTCCTTTTTTTTTATTTTGCGGAATAGAGTTGAACTTTTTAAGAACCTTCTTGGTCGTTTTCTGGTGCAACAACCGCTTCAAAAGTCATTTATTTCCTTTTGTGTTTCCAACTCCGGCTTCGTCCAAGCATTTTTTTTTTCTTGCGTGGGTGTTTCTTTCGGATCACGAGCCGGTGGGAAAGTTATTTTGGTGGTTTAAAAACTCATTCGAAATAAATTGTGCGCGGAAGTTCGGAAACCATGTTGAATAAAATTGCAAAATAAAATAAAAAAAAAAATCACATTTGCCTTTCAGAAGTGAATTATATGTTGGTAGCATTCAACAACTACTTACAGTTTTGGGTATTACGAATATAAAGAGTTGTTTTTGATTTTGATGTAGATATTTATTTGTCAGATGCTGATTCCGGTAAAGTGGCCTCACCTCCAGGGAAAAACATGAAAAAGAGCAAATTTTATCGACCATTGAGTACCTAAGAGACTATCTTGTGAATTCTCTTGCTTATATTATACATAGTACATAAAGCATGATAGATTAGTTATGCATTATGACTGGCAGGATATAGAAAAAAAAATAAAGAAGGCCGAGCGGGAGGGGGGTGACGTCAAGGCGATCGAGCCATAAAAAAGGAAAAGAAAAGAGAGATGGAGCAAAAGACTTTAAATCCATTGTAGTATTTTCTTCGTTTGAAAAATCTTAAAAAAATTAAAAAAATGCAAGAAATATAAAAAAATAAATACCCCCCTCAAGCAGCTGCTTGCCACAGAGGTCTGACAGAAGCCTGTCAGTATATATGCCACAGTAGAAGATCTGAGAGGATGGCAGGACCTCAGCAGAAAACAACACGAACATCCACGCCTTACCCGGGGCTCGAACGCAGGTCCCATAGATCAGTAGCCAAGCGCGCTAATCACTCGGCCACGGGAACATAAGTTTAACAATATTTTGCCTCCATTACTCCTATGAGCATTACCAAGGGAGGAAGCCGTTAGCTTTGTCTCCCACCCCATGGTATCGGATATTAGAAATAATCTAAACTACTGAGGTTGATTACATTACATTGTATTCAGAGTCCCGTATTATATCACATACCTTTATGCCACTGTCGATAATGCTCGATCTGGTGTCCCCATTGTGAAATTATTACCTTATAGCGTACTTTCCATGTAGTGGGCTTCTGTGAAGCACTGTCATATCCAATCAGTCCCATTCCTCTTTACAAGTTTCCCATAAATCATAAATAGTCCGCTGTCGACGTTTGCCCAGAGCCCGTATCTAGAGTCCAAATGCGCAAAAGTCATGTGCGAAGCATTCGGTGACTTCACAAAAATGTCCTGAGCGTGAATTCCGGTTTCTTCTGCCATCCACTGAAGACATCCACTGAAGATCGTAATCTTTGGCTTCCCCGATTCAATCTGGAGTTTAAAATACAGCTTTGCCAAATGGTTACCTACGTACTCTATGCGGACTGAGTCATTTGCAGAGATACATGACCATCTCTGCCTCTCCGAAACAGGAGCCAATCGACAATTTCATTGTCATTTTCGTGTTCAGCACCTCGAAATTAGTAAAGATTGGCTATTTTCATTTCAATGCCTTTTTGTGTGTTGCTCAGTGTTATGATTAATTGTGCTTTATTCCCCACAACCTAAAGTACAGCAAACTTATGGGTTGGGTTGGGTTGTTTTACCTCTGAGCGGCACTTTTTTGCACACCATGGGCTAAATGGCCAGGTCACATGGACCCCGAAGGCTCAGAGAAGGTTGGGGGGAGGGGACCCACTGGAACAGCTGTTGGGAGACAGATGATAGCCTCCCGTCAAGGCCATCCAGCGTGTTCTTTAACGTGCACAGGGTATGGCTCTCCCGCACACGGGGCCACGGCAAACTTATGGGA
Organism: Ryuthela nishihirai; assembly: GCA_038380435.1. NCBI lineage: Eukaryota > Metazoa > Arthropoda > Arachnida > Araneae > Heptathelidae > Ryuthela > Ryuthela nishihirai. The sequence continues at coordinate 35,903,910 of JAWZYU010000011.1, read as the reverse complement.
TAGTTCCTCCGTTATACTGCAATCTTAGTGCGGAATACTGTCTAAATGCCGTAGCTTTCAAAACTACCAAAATCTATATTATATATCTATCGACTTGAACGAACTAACTTGGCTTAATTCTTTTGTCTCCCTGTTTTATTTCCTGTAAATTCAAGCATAAGCTGCTTCACGCAAGACTGTCTATTTGTCCCTTTCAGAGGTCCCTTATTTTTTTTCACAATGTGCTGAAAGGCTAAGTGACAAGAACTCCAATTATCAAAGTAGAGATTCGCTAGAGGTGGGCTAAATGGGCAAGTCATAAGGACTCCAAGGACTCATAGAAGGTTGGGGAAGGTTTCCACTAGACAGCTATTAGGAGATAGATGGAATCCTCCCTTCAAGGCCGTCCAACGTGTTCTTTAACGTGAATAGGAGATAGCTCTTCTGCCCAAGGCTTTACCTCCCATCCGATGGAACATCCAAGGCCAATAGTGCCCTCTTTCTCACCGTAGGCGGAATGGGAGTTAGCAGAGAAAATTCTCAGCGCAGGCACAATGATTGGGAACTGTAGATTTGGTGCACCAGTTAGTTAAGCGTATCACTCTCTCACGGGCCCAGGGCCGGATCTAGGAGGAGAGGAAAAGGGGGGAATAGGATTGTCATGCTCCCCCTTAGAATTCTTCTGTTAAGGGAAATGGAAGTCAAAAATTATTAAACTTGTGCATATTTAACACATATTTCAAGGATGTTTTATAAACCTCTAAAATAAAAAGAAGGGAAAATATTACACTGCAGTGGAAATCCAGTCTTTTGCCCCTTACCTTTATTCCTTAATCCCTTACCCGGTTCGATTGCTCGGCCTGCCCTGTCCCTTTTTCAGGCTCGATTGCTTCGATTGTCCTCCTCCCTCCTTTTTTTTTGTAGATCGTGGCCTGCATGCGCCCATTATTAAATATCCCGTTCTGTGGGCTGCAACGGGGCGGGGGTGGCTCAGTCGGTAGCGCGCCAGGCTCGTAATCTGTAGTTCCCAGGTTCGAGTCCCAGCTGGGTCAGCGTTGAGATTTATCTCCGCAAAAATTCCCCGCCCTGCCCACGATCAGTAGGGGATACCGGTGGGCTTGGAAAGGCAGCCGTCCGTCGGATGGGACGTTAAGCCGTGGCTCCGTGTGCGGGAAAGCCATACCCTGTGCACGTTAAAGAACACGCTGGATGGCCTTGACGGGAGGCTACCATCTGTCTTCCAACAGCTTTTCCAGTGGGTCCCTTCTCTGAGCCTTCGGGGTCCATGTGATCTGGCCATTTAGCCCATTGTGTGCAAAAAAGTGCCGCTCGGAGATAAAACAACCCAACCTGTGGGCTGCAACCTTTTCAAGATTAGTTGGGATTTTAATCTGTGAATCTGAGCTTCTACAGATTGCAAGACTTGCTAAACTACCATCTGGGATACCTACAATCCTTCAAGAGAATTTTAACGAAAAAATAAACTAGTGATCTAGCCATCTACCCAATAAGAAGCGCAATTCTTCCGATTTAGGTGCTTGACAGCAATTACCTTTATCTGCCGCAATTATGTGAAAGGGGAAACGGGATCCTGCTTTTGAATTCCCATTTAAGAAGAGGAAAAATAGTCGTTTTAAAGATTCCTAAAAAAACTGCATTATCGGAAACCGGAACTAAAACTAAAGAACCACACGAATCACAACTGGTGCAAAAATGTTTTTTCTCCTTTGACATCCCGCCTAAAAATCTGAACAATGATATTCTTTTAAAAGCGACGAACAGGAATCGATTGAATCTGCGAGAAACCGCTGACGTTCCTTTTTCAATTGTTGGAACTACTAAAATCGACTTTAAGAAGAAAACGATCTTATTCAAACTGATCGACCTCATCCATCAACATCTGAAATCAAGCAATTCGGAAGTTCTTAATTTTTTAAACGATATTCTCCTGACACGACGAAAAGCGTCTGAAGCCTTTTTCCTCTTCCTTCACTTCATTACTCTCCTTCTTTACTCTCGCTTTTTTTAAAATTTGTTCTTTCATTTCCATCCCCCTTTCGATTTCTCCCATCCTGTAGAACTGCTCCCCCCTCCCCCCCTCCCATTCGATTCACTTTTTTCTTTCTTGTCTATATCACTTTCATTTTCTATTTCTCGTGCTCCAATTCATTTCACCCACATAAATATCACCATCACACAACTTCTAGAAGAAGCACTCGAGAGGTAAAGCCCATCTTTATACTAGACTTCGCAGAGAAAGGATATTGTTTACATCTAGAGTAGAGCGAACTTTTTATTTCTAATAAGGACAATGCTAAAGAGGAAATTGAGAGAAATTGAACTTGTGCAGTATTTGAATAATAAGTAGAATAACATATCTCTTCTGATGAATATAGGATGCTCGTTTACAAAGAGAAGGAAGTTTTTCATTTTTCCACTCTCTAACACTGAAAATCTGGTTTGTTGGGTTGTTTTACCTCTCAGCGGCACTTTTTTGCACACAATGGCCAGGTCACAAGGACCCCGAAGGCTCAGAGAAGGTGTGGGGAGGGGACCCACTGGAACAGCTGTTGGGAGACAGATGATAGCCTCCCGTCAAGGCCATCCAGCGTGTTCTTTAACGTGTACAGAGTATGGCTCTCCCGCACACGGGCCACGGCTTAACGTCCCATCCGACGGACGGCGGCCTTTCCAAGCCCATCGGTGTCCCCTACTGACCGTGGGCAGGGCGTTTTGCGGAGATAAATCTCAACGCTGACCCAGCTGGGACTCGAACCTGGGAACTACAGATTACGAGCCTGGCGCGCTACCGACTGAGCCACCCCCGCCCTCTGAAAATCTGGACAAATGGATGATTAAGAAAATGCAAACAGTAGCATTTTATTGGTATTTATGCAACACAAAACAATTTTCCATTTTTGCAAAAAAAAAAGTTGAGTTTTTTCACTCCTCCAGAGTTAAGTGGGAGGGGGGGGGGCAATTGTTACTGTCAGTGAAACTCCCACCAAAACGTAAAATTTCTAGCATAAATAGATCGCTTGCAATATTCGTTTAATCCTTTTCGCAGTATTTTTCACCGTTAAATGGCGCTATTGGATCTACTGGGAGATTCGGATAATGCGAATTCTGATAATTCGTCGATACCTATCTAATCGAATTTTTTTTTTTTGCTTTATTTCTTAAAACGAAAGAAGTTGAATGTCTACAGACGGAGAGACAGATAAAAAGAACAGCCGACGGAGTGAAAGTTATAGCTCGCATTGGTAGGAAATGAGATTACAAAATCTCATTTAGGGATAGTTGATGTTCAGTCAGAGAAGTGTGAAAATTCATTTCCGAATTCAAATGCGATTTGAGGTATGCTTAGAAATTCTCACGCTGTTTTCGTTTATACGTACTTGAATCAATCAGCACCTCTTGATTTCTATGTCGTCTATCCAATCCCTATTTGATCTTGAACCCAGACATGAAATTTCTTAACCTACCTGAGATCTTTGACCCTTAATAGTCCTATGCGTCAATTCTTAGCATGCTAGCACCAGTAGGTCGGAATTTGATCTTTGTCCTCGAAGGACCTCCGGATACAAAATTTCTAACGTTTCCGAGATCTACAACACAAAACACCAAGAGATCCCAATTTTCAATTTTCTATCAATCGTAGATCGAAGTTTGACCTCTATGCGACCTCCATTTGCCCTTGAAGGACATTGGAGGTCATATATTTTGGATTTTTTTCTGAGATCTACGACCCAGAGTACCTCTAGGTGCAAAATTTCAGACCAGTTGTGCGTCATAGTTAGAATTAGCGTGATCCCTTCTCAGTCAATCACTCAGTCACAATCGTCCATATACAGGGTGTCTCAAAAATATAGGTACAAACTTTTAGGGGAGGTAGATAACATCTAAAGGAATGAGAATTGCATAGGAACCCATAACCGGAAACGTCACCGTAAGTCAATAGGCGTCGCTGTTCATCAGTGCACTAGAGGGGAAATTTCGGATTTCCTCATTCGAGCGGTAGTCGGCTTACGAAGAGCATGCAAAAGTATTCGAACAGGGAGCTGGCAGACATGCACTTAGTGTATGGAATAGCTGAGGGCAACGGACGAGCCGCTCAACGAATGTATCAAGAACGCATCCCACACAGACATGTACCGGGCCACCGTTTGTTTGCGCGTGCGCATCAAAATTTGTGCGATTATGGGTCATTAAGAGCTGTAACATTATGAAATGTATCATCTAATACGCCATTTGTAATAATTATGTCCAATAAATGTTTTCCCATTAATCACTGTCTTGTGTCCTTTCAGTTCTTGTACCTCCCCCACTTTCCCATAACGTTTCCGGTTGTGGGTTGCTATGCAATTCTCATTCTTTTAGATGTTATCTACCTCCCCTAAAAGTTTGTACCTATATTTTTGAGACATCCTGTATATATATTAGATAAGAGGTATTTTTAAATGAGGAAAAATGTGATATATAACTGTAGTTTTACAAAATATACTTCCGGGTACGATGACAGAACTACTACGATTTTAAACTATACTGCTCAAATATTTGGAAATATCTTGCTTTTGTTAATGGTAAGCGCCATCCGAAATTTTGTGGCTTTGAAAACAACACAGATTGGAAGATTGAGACTGGGGATAATTTAAAGATCTCAATAAAATGTCTGTAATTCCTAATTTTTCGACAGCGTGGTTTCAGTATACAGAAAGCTATGGGAACTTGAAACTTTAACACAGCTCTCTTGACAGCTGTAAGAGCTGGTAATAGTGGTGAAACATTTAGAGAGTGTTGTTTTACCTCTGAGCGGCACTTTTTTGCACACCATGGGCTAAATGGCCAGGTCACATGGACCCCGAAGGCTCAGAGAAGGTTGGGGGAGGGGACCCACTGGAACAGCTGTTGGGAGACAGATGGTAGTCTCCCGTCAAGGCCATCCGGCGAGTTCTTTAACGTGCACAGGGTATGGCTCTCCCGCACACGGGGCCACGGCTTAACGTCCCATCCGACGGACGGCGGCCTTTCCAAGCCCATCGGTGTCCGCTACTGACCGTGGGCAGGGCGGGGAATTTGGCGGAGATAAATCTCAACGCTGACCCAGTTGGGACTCGAACCTGGGAACTACAGATTACGAGCCAGGCGCGCTACCGACTGAGCCACCCCCGCCCCTTTAGAGAGTGTGAAAATTGCGCAGTTGACGAATCAACAGTTCTAACAGATAACTTGGTTGATTGTGTTATCCATCCCTTGCCATCAACAGATGATCTGTGAGTCATTGACTGATTGGAAAATAATTAATAGCTGAATCAACCAATGAAAACCATCGTTGCTATCAAACTTCTGAAGACCTACTGGTGCTAGTATGCTAAGAATTGACGCATAGGACTATTAAAGGTCAAAGATCTCAGGTAGGTTAAAATTCTGAAGTCTTAAACGCTGCCCTGTGGGTTTCACTACTACTCATAAAATTTAATTGAACCTAATAACTTTTACATCAAATCGTTTAGTAAACTAGGTCTATTTTCTGAAGTCTGTAAAATTATTCTTTGATTATCTGCAATTTTGAAGATGTTTAAACGAATGAGGTCGATGATGTAAATAGTGCACTGTTGATTGCTCTTTAAATATCGAAAAAGTACTGTTGAGAAAAGAAAAAAAAAGGACCAAAAATCATCACAGTTTAGAGAGTTATGTTTGAGATTTTCAAATTATTTCCAATTGCATTTTTCCGCAAAAAAAAAAACTCATTTTGAAAAATACCGAGTCTTAACTGTGGTTTTCTGTTGTTAAAAACACATTTTACTAGAATTGTTTGAGACAGTGCAATAACGAAGTGTATTTAGAATATTTAGTGATATCTTGCTGTCTTTCTTCATTCGGGTCAAGCAGAGAGTTCAGACTCCATATTAGAGTTGCACTCTTCCGTGCTTGCATGCATATTCAGTTGCTGTGGTGCACAACTAAAATGAATGAAGAGAGAAAATTTCATGTCCATTTGCTCTCCGTCTGCTGCCGATATCATATAATCAGAACTTCGCTGTCATTTGTTTCTGTCTCATGTAGGGGGTGGCACAGTCGGTAGCGCGCCAGGCTCGTAATCTGTAGTTCCCAGGTTCGAGTCTCAGCTGGGTCAGCGTTGAGATTTATCTCCGCAAAAATTTCCCCGCCCTGCCCACGGTCAGTAGGGGACACCGATGGGCTTGAAAAGGCCGCCGTCTGTCGGATGGGACGTTAAGCAGTGGCCCCGTGTGCGGGAGAGCCATACCCTGTGCACGTTAAAGAACACGCTGGGTGGCCTTGACGGGTGGCTACCATCTGTCTCCCAACAGTTGTTCCAGTGGGTCCCCAACTTTCTCTGAGCCTTCGGGGTCCTTGTGGCCTGGCCATTTAGCCCATGGTGTGCAAAAAAGTGCCGCTCAGAGGTAAATCAATCCAATTAGTTTCATGTAGAGAATCTCATTTCGCCGAATTTAGAAGAAAGATATATTCCATTAAGTTTCAGTGAGATTGAATATTTTTTTCGAAGTAAGAAAGATTTAGAAGTTGGTACGATTCATATGATGAAGTTTCGGTTTTATTTCTGAGCTGCACTTTTGTGCAAACAATATGCTAATTGACCAGGTTACAAGGACTCCAAAGACTCAGAACTTAAAAGGGAACCCAATAGATATACATTCTCCTAACAAAAATTAGAGACTTTACATTTTATGTCAGTGGGAATCTAACTTCGATGCTCTTTAACTTCTAAAATATGCATTTAATGAAAACATGTGATTGAAGATAAAAATCATAAACAAATTTATTTAAATCTCGATTTTCAACAATATTTGTTCAGTATTTAAAAGAGTTATTGAAGCTGGAACATTTCCCAACAATGATACGCCATAAAATTTACCTCAGATATTAATTAATGAGATAATAATGAGATATTAAACCAATTAATAAAATGAATGTACATTTTAGAAGCATGCGTAATGATTAAATGAATATTAGACATTTATGAAATAAAACAATGTAATTCATTACAAACTATTTACAACTCTTTATATACCAAATGAATATCTTTAAAAATCGAGATCTAAATATATTTGATTACGATCTTCAAAATATCTTAAGTCTCATTTTTCCCTGAAATGACTATTTGAAGAGTTTAAGAGCTTCGAAGTTAGATTAACATCGGCAACATCGAAGTAATCTAATATTTTGGTAGGTCAGTGTAGATAAATAGGCACAAGGTTGGAAATGGATTTTCTGAACTAGATGGATGTTGCAGAATCAGTTGAAAAGAGATTTCGACGTTAAAGAATAAATAAAAATATGGGTTGGGTTGTTTTACCTCTGAGCGGCACTTTTTTGCACACCATGGGCTAAATGACCAGGTCACAAGGACCCGAAGGCTCAGAGAAGGTTGGGGGAGGGGACCCACTGGAATACGGTTGGGAGACATATGGTAGCCTCCCGTCAAGGCCATCCAGCGTGTTCTTTAACGTGCACAGGGTATGGCTCTCCTACACACGGGGCCACGGCTTAACGTCCCATCCGACGGACGGCGGCCTTTCCAAGTCCATCGGTGTCTCCTACTGACCGTGGGCAGGGCGGGGAATTTTGCGGAGATAAATCTCAACGCTGACCCAGCTGAGACTCGAACCTGGGAACTACAGATTACGAGCCTGGCGCGCTACCGACTGAGCCACCCCCGCCCAATAAAAATATGTGTTTAAAAGCACAGGAATTGTGGTCAAAATTATTATAAAGGAGTGGATATGCGTACAATTGCTCTGCTTCATGTCGTTGAATATAAAAATAAAAATAAATATCTCCTCAAGCAGCTGCTTGCCACAGAGGTCTGACAGGAGCCTGTCAGTTTAATACGACATAGTAGAGGGATCTGTGAGGATGACGGGTCCTCAGGAGATTTTTTGCCAACTGCACGCGGTGTTCCCAGGTACTGATCGCGCACAAAACTGTTTAACTTACCGGATCAAAAACAAAGAAATGAAACTAGGAGAACAGCATCATGCACTCATTTCCAGCCCCGAATGTGAAAGTTTTCTCACAGTTTGGAAGAAGTAAAAGTTGAAAGGAATTCACCCTCTTATCTTTCGTAAACGGCATTCATTTTCATGTTTATTTATTTGTCTTATTCACTTAATTTTCTTTTCCAGATGACTTACTGCAGAGGGGTCTCAGCGATTCACGTTATTAACAGACCTTCGTATCCATTCTAAACAGGTTAATGTATCGCATGCTTTGTCTCCAAGCATAATTTTAATCCCCAGAGCACATCTTTAAGAGAATAAGGATTTCAGCATAGAAAACCAAACACTCTTTTTTTTTATCTTTCCAATTAGGGACATTGCATATGTGCAAGTGAGAAAGCACCTCCAGTGAAATGCACGTGCCGCAGCAACGAATCGCAATTAAATCTCGCATCTTTTCCTCTGTTGGTAGTGACATAACGGTGGATAATAGAGCGAACACAAAGACTTCCCCAACGTGGTCCACTAGTCTTTCCCTCGCTTCGTTCACCACCCGAACTCACCACTATTAATGTGGTTACTATGCCTAACTGCACTTGCATATGTGTTCTTCAGATCAGCTCTGGGTTGGAGAGTTCGTCGGAAGACCAGCCCAAAGTCGCCTCTGCTGCAGTCTCCGTCACAGACACTAATTAAAGTGCAATTCAGCGATAAGTTCGCTCGTGGTGGAATAACTCGAACTTAATTATGAGTTATTTGAAGACAAACCACCTTCCTCATTCTCTCCCCTTGCTCGATCTTGAAGAGCACTTCGGAAGGCAATAAAGCGTTCGCCCGCGGCTCTAGAGCATCTGATTAGAGGAATTGATGAGGAATTGTTGACTCTCAGCGAACCTGTTACAGAGTTGCTCCTGTCCTTCCTTTTGTTCCTGCTAACGCCTTCCTTTTTGCCTCCGTGTGCTCCCTATCCACAAGCATAACGGGGAGGGCAAATTCGGAAACTCTTTCCCTTTCTTTCTTTTCCTTCCTTCCTTCCTTCCTTCCCTCCGTCCTTCCTCTCGCTGGTCGTCGCAGCACGTGCCCAAGTGTAATTAATTTTCATTTTTCGGATGAGCGAAAATTAATTGTGAATATTAATAGCACACGACATTCGGTAGATAACACCGGGACAGAGGCCCCCGAGAGATAAGGACGGCGTGTCAGATGACACGCCCATCGTGCAGATTGAGATGGATACGACGGATGCAGGTCGTCTGATTCTCTTCCTCTTCCGCATCCTCATTACCCTACCCCCTCAGACGACTGTGTCATCTCATGAGAGATGCTTGAAACAATGATGAGTATTAGTCTAATTTTCTTTATGACAAAAAAGTACCATTTGAATTTTGTCTTCATCGTTTGCTTTTCGAGGGGGGGGGAGGGGTTAATTCTATTGGATTGTAACCATCTTTCCTTAGGTTCCGATTCCAATTCTGCTTCCTACTAGATTTATCTCCGTGTTAACCCCAATCGTATCCTCAGTATCGCATCCTCAGTAAAAAAGGAGACACTGATGGGATCTTTCGTTGGATGGAGTGTTAAGCCGTGGCCATACACTGCGCACTTTAAAGAAGATGCTGGATTCCCTTGCAGGTTGCCATTTCATCTGTCTCCTAAGAGCTGCTCAATGAATTGGAAAGTTCGTTTAAAAAAGTAAGAGAGATGTCATTGTTATAGCAGCAGTACTTCTCGCATTTTTTGCGTCTTTATATTGTAATTTTACGATCAAAAATGGAATGTACTTTGTTGATAAATGGGTTTACAATGATAACACACCTAAGTATTTGAGTTAAAACTGTTTCTATTTTTCAGCTACTTACTTACTAAACTGTTTAAACCTTTGTGATGTTGCTTCTTCGTTTGTTTGTCTATTGGGACTACTTAGGAATGTCCCCTCGGTTCGATCGCAATACGCGACGGGTGAAAGAGTTTTTCAGATCAAAAATCAAAGATTTTATCACAATTGAAGGGACTCGATACTGAGGCTCCTTCCCAATAAATTGGTTCAACTTAGTCCTTGGTAAAACAATAACTATCCTTTATTGATATAAACTACATTGACTGATGAGGAAAAACACACTCGTCACTCATTTACTATGAATTACAAAACCAGCTTACTATCCCCGTTCAGCTGTTTTCACGAGAGCCTACGTACCGCTAATACCAATCGGCACTCACCAGCTTTTCAATTTTATGTCTGCACGCTTTCGAAACTCGACCGGCTCTGATCTCGTCGTTGCCAAACCCTTTCTTCCTTTCTCTCTCCGCCTCACCATCTGGGGCGTCCGCGAGCAGTGGGGTGACCTCCGTCCCCTCTGGGCACTGTTACTTCAATTAACTTTCCAGATGCCGGGACAGAGGGCCTCCCACGTAGCATAAGCCTTGTTGGTAAAATCCAAAATAAATATACAAAGCCTGAACAAAAAATAAAATCTAAACAGGCCTCTAGCCTGACAACCCACATGCAAATTTTCTAACTCTTGTGGATGTTTCAATACTCCCAAAGTTGAATGTATAGTTGCTTTAGAGAATAAGCTATGCAAAATATAACTTTGTATGAAATGTATGAAATGTATAACATGTCTGTAAACTGGCAATGAAAACTGCTACAACTTCTGCTACTCCTCTTCTCCTCCCCAGATCTGAATTTTTGGGATCCTTGTGACCTGGTCATTTAATCTATTACGTGGGAAAAAGTGTCACTCATAAGTAAAACAACTTAACCGGACCATAGTTTTAATGATCAAGTGACGTAAACAAAAAATGTAAATATTTGGAAGCGAGTTAATTGTAGTGAAATTGTGTAAACCTCCAAGATGAACCGTGGCGTACCGTGAATTGTAATGGGATACTATGGAGAGACTATGAGACTGAGCGTTGCGTTGTTGTTGTTGTTGTTTTACCTCTGAGCGGCACTTTTTTGCACACCATGGGCTAAATGGCCAGGTCACATGGACCCCGAAGGCTCAGAGAAGGTTGGGGGAGGGGACCCACTGGAACAGCTGTTGGGAGACAGATGGTAGCCTCCCGTCAAGGCCATCCAGCATGTTCTTTAACGTGCACAGGGTATGGCTCTCCCGCACACGGGACCACGGCTTAACGTCCCATCCGACGGACGGCGGTCTTTCCAAGCCCATCGGTGTCCCCTACTGACCGTTGGCAGGGCGGGGAATTTTGCGGAAATAAATCTCAACGCTGATCCAGCTGGGACTCGAACCTGGGAACTACAGATTACGAGCCTGGCGCGCTACCGACTGAGCCACCCCCGCCCCGTGAGACTGAGCAGTTTACCTTTTGATAATTCTCATCGATTATAGGTTGATTGACAAGTGATTGATAAGTCGTTGACCTAAGATATGTGAGAAATGTCGAAGCATCAATTGGTAGTGTTCCTATAATCTTCGCTGTTGTCAATAATACAATTATTCTTCTCAAAATGTTGTTTGAATTGGATTATTTTACAGTTGAGTTGTAGTGCCTTGTTGCAATTGCGGTTTATAGTCACATTCAATGCTTCATTGGCCACACGGATTCAAAAGCTATTTATTGTAAACGATGAACATTGTGGACTTATTTTCACAGAACAGACCACTTTCCTTTACAGGATACAAATCTGCTTACAATAGGTTACTAGAAGAAAGAAGCAAGAAAAAAAAATTAATAAAATAAATACCCCCTCAAGCAGCTGCTTGCCACAGAGGTCTGACAGGAACCTGTCAGTTTATATGCCAAAGTAGAAGATCTGAGAGGATGGCAGAACCTCAGCAGAAAAACAACACATACAACCATGCCTTATCCGGTGCTCGAACCCAGGTCCCTTAGAATAGTAGCCAAGTGCGCTAACCACTCGGCCATGGGACGGCAATAAATACCCCCTCAAGCAGCTGCTTGCCACAGAGGTCTGACAGGAGCCTGTCAGTTTATAGCCACAGTAGGAGATCTGAGAGGATGGCAGGACCTCAGCAGAAAAACGATACACATCCATGCCTAATCCGGGGCTCGAACCCAGGTCCCTTAGATCAGTAGCCAAATGTGTTAACCACTCGGGCGAAACCAAAAACGATTTACACTGAAAGGAAGTTATTATACCCACACATACACCAAATAACGTGTGGGTTCACCTTTCTCCTTCAGAACAGCAACAACAGGTCGTGGCATGGATTCTACCAGGTGTTGGAAGCGTTTGAGTGGTATTGTGACCCATGATTCCAGGGCATTCGTCGGCTCCAATCCGAGACTTCCCAGTGGTAGGTTTTGGGTTCGAATGCAACGCTCCACTTCTTTCCAGTGCTCCTCCAACCAGTTCTTCGCCAAATGCGAGCGATGAGACAGGAATTGCCTTGCTGAAAAGCATCTGCTGTATGAAATGAATAACCATGAATGAGTGTAAGTGGTCGGCGAGTACATCAACATAGCCTTGTGCATTGATGGTGGTTGGCGTGATTACGTGGGCCCCAAGATGGTCCACGAGACATGCCCCAGAATATTACACCGCCTCCACCAGCCTGTATCACTTCACTATCAAGCTGAGGTCAATGGTCTCCTGTGGTATGCACACTCAATCTCCCGTCAGCGTGTTGTAGTTGGAACCTCAATTCGTCGAACCAAGCTACCCATTTACAGTCTTCCACGGTCCATCTCCGATGTTCCTTCGCCCATTGCAGCCTCATAATCTGGTGACATGCTGTTAACAAGGGTCTTCGATGTGGGAATCGGTTTCCAGGGCCCAGTCATGTCATCACATGTCGAATGGTTTTTGCACAAACCTTCATAGATGCCCTGTGATTGAATGCCAACGTCATCATCTGTACTGTGGCTCTCCATTCTGAATGGGAGAGGTGGCACTCACCTCGAACATCAACAGCCTGATTATGTTCACATTTCCCCTGGCTGCTGCAGGCTTTGGCAATTTTGATGTAGTACACACGTACGAAGGTCGCATGTTGAAATCTCAGATATTCTGCAGATGGAACACCCCCATCATCCTTTGCACTGACTATCTTCCCATGATCGAACTCGCTCAGAGTCGCCAAGTTTATACATCATAAGAGTCGCATAAAAAGAGTCGTACATAACAGGCAGGCATCTGACATATTTATTAGCCCACAGGTGATTTCGGTTGGCCGCATTATTGTGGCCGAGTAGGGTAGATTTGTGGATGGGTGCGGTTTGTATAACAAATTATGTTTCAGTGTATTACACTTGCAGTTGGCTTAGATCGGTTTAAAATATCAGATACATGGAAATCACCTAGGTTATTGAAGTGGTCAATGAGATAAAAGGCCAGGTCACAAGGCCAGGTCACAGTGTAAGATCGCCAAACATCATTTTAAAGAATTGTTAAACAAAGATGAGAGATTTCCTTCAGGAAAGGCTGCCAGGAGCAGCAGAGGAGTTGGGAGGAGGGAGTGTGGCGAGGGGGGGGGGGGCAGGGATCGAAAGAAACGTTCTGCTCTCCAGGCCTGACAGAGAAGAAGGGACTTAGATTTGATGAGAAAGAAAAATGTATAGAATAAGTGCTGTTATCTTACATCTCTCGGGAGCCTGTGTCCTGGCGTTTTCTTCGAAGCATCATGTGCTATTGATAAAGAATAAGCTAAAGGAGAGAGCATCAAGAATAACTTTTGCTCCCAGGTTTCTCTAAAGCTACTTGCTGAAATTGTAAACCACCTGGTTGCTTAAACGTGTATACTTTACCACAAGTATCTGTTCTAGAAGAGTTGCTGATATCAGAGTCCGGCAATCCTTCTTTACTTTCGGCTTCTTGTAACTACAAAGAAGTAGAGGCAAGGTACAAAGAGGATAAAGTTATGACGACTGAAGTGCACTATTGTGGCTTTTCTGAATTCAAGATCACTGTATCTCTGAAGACAAGTTTTTTAACAAGCCTTTCGATGCGCCTTGCGTAGATCAGGAGTCGGGGAATATTTGAATACTGGCACAGTTGAAATTGAATCCTGCGACTTCTGATTAAACTACTAGGAAGTTATCATTGTACGGCATCATCTATAATACAGTTAAAATCACAAGCTTGAAGAATATATTAAAGAGATAAGTCAAACAGAGCTTAACCTCGTTTTCAATAAGGCAAAAATATTTAAATTTTTCTTTAACAGTGTTAAAATAAGTGTAAAGTACACTATATTGTAAAAAGTGTCCGGACACTTTTACGTTAAGTGAACTAAAGCCACATTCAAATCTATCTAACTTTGAAAATAACTTTTTTATGGAAAATAGTGACTAGACATAAAAAGATCTCGCTCAGAGTTGTCTAAATTCCTTTTTTCTATAATATTAATCAAATATTTAAAGAGTTATGGTAGATGAAACATTTAAGTGAAACTTTTGCTAGTTTTGAAAATTTACTTCAAAACGTTAACTGTTATAACAAGTTGTTCGCAATATAAATGCGATATTTAAATTTGTGTAAGGATTTTTGAAGTTTTCATCAATTTGAGGGGAAAATGTTTTGGAAGTGTGATGCGTGATAACATCTGTTGTTAAATATTATAGCTTCCATAATTCTTTAAATATTAGTAATATTATAGAAAATAGAGATTTAGAGAGCTCTGACCGAGATCTTCAATTTATGTCTAGTGACTTTTTTCCGTAAAAAGTTTATTTTCAAAGTTAGGCAGATTTGAATGTGGTTTTCGTTCACATTAACCTGAAAGTGTCCGGACACTTTTTGCAATATAGTGTATAATAAATATTAAACATCTCTTATTCAACTCTCAGTACACTTACAACTTTTTTTGTAGCATCAAAAGTAAACTCTTTTAATAATAACTGTTTTTTTTTTGCTTCCATGTATTGGAATGAGAGAGGCAGTTCTCGCACTCAGATTAGGTATTCAGCTATATTAAAAATATAACATGATATAGAAATTTTAACTTTAATTATTAAAGCATGTTTAAAATAATTGAATTATGTTTCTTAGATGCATGGTAAAGAAGTTTAAATGAACAGGAATATGCACATTATCCCCAATTCGAAACTCGACTAAGTTGCGCCAGATCTGACCCAAACTCTATTAGAAATGATGCCTTAGAGAAGTGGTTTTTTTTCGGTGGTGCACCCCACCCCTCTCCTTGGAGGTGCGAGAAACCATTTTTGGGTGTGTGGCACAATGTCACATAGTTTTCAGATCAATAATCAAATGCAGAGACGTAAGTAGAAAAGGAAGAATGAAGCTCACTACAGTGACGTTCATTTGTAGTAATTGGGCAAGGGGGAAAAAAATACGAACCCGAACTCGGGATCCCACGTTGCGCACCAACTGGTGCCTAATCCATTAGTTACTGGTGCGTAATCAGGAGATCCCAAGTTCGAGTTCGATTTTTTTTTACACTTGCCTAATCACTACATATGTAGAAATACTTTGTTTCTTGGATTTTAGATTTGGCCAGGGGCTAAGAAATTCTTAATCAGGCCCTGGCTGCAGTCCACCAGTTTCACAGCAGCTCTAATACGTTTTGTTGTTTTAACTCTTATGGGCACTTTTTTGCGCACAATGGATTAAATGGCCTGGTCACAAGGACCCCAAGGGCTCAGAGAAGGTTGGGGTAAGAGAACTCACTGAACAACTGTTAGGAGACAGATGGTAGCATAAAAATCAAGGCCAAACAGCGTATTCTTTAACGTACATTGAGTATGACTTTCGCACACGGGACCACGACTTTAGGTCGCATCCGACGGGGGGCGGGGGTGGCTCAGTCGGTAGCGCGCCAGTATCGTAATCTGTAGTTCCCAGGTTCGAGTCCCAGCTGGGTCAGCGTTGAGATTTATCTCCGCAAAATTCCCCGCCCTGCCCACGGTCAGTAGGGGACACCGATGGGCTTGGAAAGGCCGCCGTCCGTCGGATGGGACGGTAAGCCGTGGCCCCGTGTGTGGGAGAGCCATATCCTGTGCACGTTAAAGAACACGCTGGATGGCCTTGACGGGAGGCTACCATCTGTCTCCCAACAGCTGTTCCAGTGGGTCCCCTCCCCCAACCTTCTCTGAGCCTTCGGGTCCATGTGACCTGGCCATTTAGCCCATGGTGTGCAAAAAAGTGCCGCTCAGAGGTAAAACAAACCAAACCAAACCCATCCGACGGCCGTAATTTGCAACTTGATTACTGCAATGTAATCGGTAACGGGGGCTTGTAAACGTGATCTTTTAGGATACCTACACAAAAAATTCGAGGAGTATCAGACTTTGCTGTATTTTGGATCGTCAAATGGTGATAGGCGACATTTTATAAAGAGTATGGGAAGAACTTGATTATCGGTATGATGTCTGTCGAGTCCCACATGAGACCAATGTTACGATGCACATAAAACTCTTTAAATTCTCTGTCATTTGCATACTGAGAAACTCGTATTACATAATTTATTGCAGCGCAGGGAAGTTTTGAAGTTGTATGAATCATTATATATGACCCTGTTCTATAAGTCAGAATTGCGAATGTATCTAACGGGTAATCCTCTTTCCAGAGTATAAGGAAGTTGTGCAAATTTAAAATCCAATAAATACTTTAAATCCTACTGACTTCAAAAGTAGGTCAGTGTTGTGTTGGGATTAAGTTTCAAAATCTGCGTCAAAACAAGACGATAGCTTCCAGTGTAAAGAGAGAAACCCCCCCTCCCTTCTCAGTGGCGGCATTAGAGGCCATTTATTACAGATCCCTTCAAATCTTCGTGTGCACGTACTAACCGAAAACAGACTATATTTATTTAGTCTATTTCGCATTAACTTTCTAGCAGATGGATCGGCCTTCGACTAAAGGCCGCCTGCTAGGAACGCAAACTCTATTCTACCGACTTTTCGAACAAATAAAGGAATGATTAGTTTACGCTTCAAGACCCGAACTTTGTCGAAATGACATTTTCGAGCTACTACTACTACCTACTCTGCCTTTAACGAGAAAAGGCTGAAATAGATTCAGATTCGGATTCGTTTGGAAATGCTAACATTACCTTTGTCGCCAGCTCCAGCAGCAAAGCCGAACCTTTGCAGACTCTAATATATAGGTTCATTAGTTTGTTCGGTATAAATCCAGATTGGCAACGACATTCTCGTTTTGTTTGTTGGAGAGTTCGCTGTGTGGAATTGATTAAGTCCGTGTTGACAGCCAGGCTTACGCTTATGCAAATAATGGCCATGCATCATCAGCAGCCTTACGGATTATCAAGCTTATGACATCTCTTCCCACAGCGCCAATTAGTCAATGAAGACCTTAATTACATCCCTAAGTTCTACTCGCAGAGAGCAGAGGAATGAGAAAGAAAACACGGACGCGTTCCCACGCAGACAAAGCCATAACGGATGGATGGTGGGGCTGATGAAGACAAAGATGTATCATTCTCGATCAGCAGCGACTTGATGTCTCTTATCTGCTGCATTGCGTGACAGACTGCGAATATCCATGTTCCATTTAGTCAGTTTGGTTTTCAGCTGAGATGACAATGCAGACAGTCCTATGCATTACAAACAGTCATCGTCCAGAAAGAAGAATAGAGAACAGTCACGCTTTAAGGTTGCCTTTTATACGCAGAAGACAAGATCGAAACACCTCCCAAAAAGAACGGGTCGTGGAGCCCAGAAGAAGAACTTTAAATCAATTCGATCGTCGTGCAGTTTTCGTGCGTTTATTATAAAAGCGTGCATCGAACAAAGTTAACAGAGATCACTGAGGCGTGTAATTAATGAGTTGCAGCAATCGTCACTTCTCAAATCATAGGTGTGGAAGATTAACTTTGAAAGGAATTCTTGTAAACTGTTGAGCGAGCGCACTTTGTCAGGTTTTATGAACAAAGAACGTTAAAGCTTTGCTTAAGCATTATAAAGAGAGAAATACGTTATCATCAGTTCTAGAGGGTTTGGGTTGTTTATCTCTGAGTGGCACCGTTTTTCCACGCAATAGTATAAATGGCCAGGTTACAAGGATACCGAAGGCTCAGAGAATGTTGGGGGAGGGGACCCACTGGAACAGCTGTTGAGAGACAAATGGTTGCCTCCCATCAAGGCCATCCAGCGTGTTCTTTAACGTTCACAGGGTATGGCTCTCCTGCACATGGGGCCACTGCTTAACGTCCCATCCGACGGACGGTGGCCTTTCGCAACCCATAGGTGTCCCCTACTGACCGTGGGCAGGAGTTTTACGGAAATAAATCTCAACGCTGACCCAGCTGGTACTCGAACCTGGGAACAGGAGATTACGAGCCTGGCACGCTACCGACTGAGCCACCCGCGCTCCAAAGCAGTTTAGTGCTTTGAATAGTATTATTGCTAATACAATAAAAAAATTTAATTTTCATTACTTTTACTTAGCTTTTTTCATCTCAGTTTTTTATATTTGTATTTTAGGATCATATGGGGGGGGGAGAGAAAACGGTATCTTCCAAAGGACAACATAGTTTGTTGACAGAGGATGATGTCCAGTGTTCACAGGAAGATTTCCCTGATCCACTCGTCAATTCCCACTCTGCTCATCATAATGATATCCCCATTGATTCACACTTGTTACCTAAAACGCTGGGGGCGGCTCAGTCGGTAGCGAGCCAGGCTCGTAATCTGTAATTCCCAGGTTCGAGTCCCAGCTGGTCAGCGTTGAGATTTATCTCCGCAAAATTCCTCGCCCTGCCCACGGTCAGTAGGGGACACCGATGGGCTTGGAAAGGCCACCGTCCGTCGGATGGGACGTTAAGTCGTGGCCCCGTGTGTGGGGAGAGCCATATTCTGTGCACGTTAAAGAACACGCTGGATGGCTTTGACGGTAGGTTACCATCTGTCTCCCAACAGCTGTTCCAGTGGGTCCCCTCCCCCAACCTTCTCTGAGCCTTCGGGGTCCATGTGACCTGGTCATTTAGCCCATGGTGTGAAAAAAAGTGCCGCTCAGTGGTAAAACAACCCAACCCTAAAACGCTATTTTTCAGGGTACAGGTGAGGCTGTGGCTCTGTCGATAGCGGGCCAGACTTGTAATCCGAGTTCCCAGATCCGAATCCCAACTGTACCAGCGTTAAAATTTATCTCTGCTACCCCCTCGAACAATTCTTACATCTCGTAATTTGACTGAGTGTTATATCATTAACAGATGAGAACCGTCGAAGCATTAACTGCGCAGTCTCATAGTCTTCCTAATTGACACTCTCGCTACGTCACTACTGTTCACCCAGCTGGGTCAGCATTGAGATTTATCTCCGAAAAATTCCCCGCCCTGCCCACGGTCAGTAGGGGACATCGATGGGCTTGGAAAGACCCCCGTCCGTCGGATGGGACGTTAAACCGGGGCTCCATATGCGGGAGAGTCATACCCTGTACACGTTAAAGAACACGCTGGATGGCCTTGACGGGAGGCTACCATCTGTCTCCCAACAGCTGTTTCAGTGGGTCCCCTCCCCCAACCTTCTCTTAGCCTTCGGGGTCCATGTGACCTGGCCATTTAGCCCATGGTGTGCAAAAAAGTGTCGTTCAGAGGTAAAACAACCCAACCCAACCCACTGCTGTTCATTGCGAATATCGATGTCAGTTTCCCTCATTTCTTGCTACCATTTGTTTCCAGAAACGACTAAAAGATTCCCTCAGAATTAAAGCGCCGACTTCTTTCCTAACTGCAGACAGAGTCATGATGTATCGTCGCTCACGTTTTACAGACAAGGGAAGACAAGCGCACGCGATAAACTCGTAGTTTCGATTGCAGGACGTCCAAAGAGAACGATGATGGGAATTCACACACAGATCCACTCCAAGAAGAGAAAGGAGAATTACCTTTCATTATATCTCGTTGCTTCGCATATTTCGAGTTTGCTCTTCGCTTGACGTTTCTCGTGCTTTACTATTTACTTTTACACAAATTGAAGTGTTAAAACCCACCAGGAAGGGAAGCATCTGCTGGTTCTCTCTGCTCAGCTGCACTGGCCTCATATTTGCATATATAAACAATTAAAAGTTGTTTTTAATCATCATTATAGAACAGATGCTTTCTACAGGGTGATCTAGAATATGCTAATGCTTCAAAAGGGTTTATAAATTTTTGCTGCGGTACACAAGATTGTTTTACCTCTGAGCGGCACTTTTTTGCACACCATGGGCTAATTGGCCAGGCCACAAGGATCCCGAATGCTCAGAGAAGGTTGGGGGAGGGGACCCACTGGAACAGCTGTTTGGAGACAGATGGTAGCCTCCCGTCAAGGCCATCCAGCGTGTTCTTTAACGTGCACAGGGTATGGCTCTCCCACACACGGCGCCACGGCTTAAACGTCCAATCCGACGGACGGCGGCCTTTCCAAGCCCATCGGTGTCCCCTACTGACAGACTACAGGGCGGGGGAAATTTTGCGGAGATAAATCTCAACGCTGACCCAGATGGGACTCGAACCTGGGAACTACAGATTACGAGCCTGGCGCGCTACCGACTGAACCACCCCCGCCCCAGATAGTATATGGAAATATGAAACTAATTCCATCAAGCTGGTTTTCACTCTCGTGTTGTAATGGAGCTATTATTTTACCTACATATTGTATCCCAAAAGATCAGAAGCTTTATCAGATGTTGACGTCATTACTCTTAAAGTAAGCTACAATGCAGCAGTCTCTAAAGTAGCTTCTCGATCAAATGCATGAAAATGGCTTCGCTTCTCCGTGTTTTCTAAATATATGTATATATAGTTCTAAAGTGATGTGGTTATGCTTTGGGAGGGAAAAAATGGTCTTGATACAGAGACGCTCTATTCTTGTATTTAGTTCAGAGGGATCAGTAAAGTGATTAAGTTTTATTTACATATACAAATATTTACAACTTCAGAAATGTGTGGAAAAAAAAAAAAACCACCAGTAGTGTAGAATCGCACGTTTTTGGAAAACATTATGCGTTGTTACAATTTATAGTAAGTAATGGCACCATACTAGTGTTTCTGCTATCGATTATTAACGGCGTGAACTAAAACACTGAGAAAAATTTAAAAACACCATCAGAGATAATGATAGCAATTAACACATAAAAATTTTTCATAGCTGTAAATTCCGCAAAATTCCCCGCCCTGCCCACGGTCAGTAGAGGACACCGATGGCTTGGAAAGGCCGCCGTCCGTTGGATGGGACGTTAAGCCGTGGCCCCGTGTGCGAGAGAGCCATACCCTGTGCACGTTAAAGAACACGCTGGATGGCCTTGACGGGAGTCTACCATCTGTCTCCCAACAGCTATTCCAGTGGGTCCCCTCCCCCAACCTTCTCTGAGCCTTCGGGGTCCATGTGACCTGGCCATTTAGCCATTGGTGTGCAAAAAAGTGCCGCTCAGAGGTAAAACAACTCAACAACTCAAATAGCCTCAAATAGCCAAATATACTTTACACTGTGGAGCTTCATTCGGATCAAGAATCCTAATCTGCAACTCCCAGGTTCGAGTCCCAACTGTGCTAGCGTTAAGATTCATCTCCGCTAACCTCTATCTGCCCTCGGCGAAAAATGGGCACCGGTGGGTTTGGAAAGGTCGCCGCCCGTCTAATGGGAAATTAAGCCACGGTCGAGTGCAGAAGAGCCATACCATTGCACGTTAAAAGAGCGCGCTCGATAACCATGATGTATGACTTCGTCCTGTTCTATAGCAGTTACCCAGTGGATCCTCTTTCGCTATTAAACTCTGACCTCTTGAGATCCTAATTCCCCGCCCTGCCCCCGGTCAGTAGGGGACACCGATGGGCTTGGAAAGGCCGCCGTCCGTCGAATGGGACGTTAAGCCGTGGCCCCGTGTGCGGGAGAGCCATACCCTGTGCACGTTAAAGAACACGCTGGATGGCCTTGACGGGAGACTACCATCTGTCTCCCAACAGCTGTTCCAGTGGGTCCCTTCCCCCAACCTTCTCTGAGCCTTCGGGGTCCATGTGACCTGGCCATTTAACCCATGGTGTGCAAAAAAGTGCCGCTCAGAGGTAAAACAACCCAACCCAACTTGAGATCCTTGCGACCTCGCCATTTAGCCCATTGTATGCGCAAAAGTATTGCTCAGAGGTAAAACAACCGAACATTAATCTTTGCGCAGTTTGCAAAGCAGACAGGAATATTTGTGTAATATTTCTGAACAACATTCAAGAAATAGACTAATTAATCTCACTGTAGACAATGCTATAGCGAACCACGTGATTATTGGTTTGTTTTACTTCTTTGCGTCACATTTTTTCACACAATGGGCTAAATTGCCAGGTCACAAGGACCTCAAGGGCTCAGAGAAGGTTTTGTGGGGGGGGGGGGGAGTGACACTAGACAGTTGTTGGGAGGCAGATGGTAGCCTCCCGTTAAGGTCATCAAACGTGTTCTTTAACGTGCAGACGATATGTCTCTCCCGCACACGGGGTCACGGCTTCCGACTGGCGGCAGCCTTTCCTAGCCGATCGGTGTTCCCTACTGACCAAGGCGGGAAATTGTGCGGAGATTAATCTCAAAGCTGGCCCAGGCTGGATTTGAATCTGGGAACTCAATTACGAGCCTAGAGTATCTCCCCCCCCCCCTCCGACCTCATGATTATTGGATTTCTCAGCAAAGTTAACCAGATTAATAACGTTAAATGATATATTTTTTGACCCTAGTATTCGAATTATATTAATCTCAGATATCACACTTTTACCTGAATGTGTTACATACGCATTGCAGTAACTAAGCATTCATTGCATATTTCCAACCTAGCATTCAAACACTTTCAATTATGTATAAACACACTTTCAGCTTACTATACACACATCCAACTAACTATTTACACATTTTTGGGTTGGGTTGTTTTACCTCTGAGCGGCACTTTTTTGCACACCATGGGCTAAATGGCCAGGTCACATGGACCCCGAAGGCTCAGAGAAGGTTGGGGGAGGGGACCCACTGGAACAGCTGTTGGGAGACAGATGGTAGTCCCCCGTCAAGGCCATCCAGCGTGTTCTTTAACGTGCACAGGGTATGGCTCTCCCGTACACGGGGCCACGGCTTAACGTCCCATCCGACGGACGGCAGCCTTTCCAAGTCCATCGGTGTCCCCTACTGACCGTGGGCAGGGCGGGGAATTTTGCGGAGATAAATCTCAACGCTGACCCAGCTGGGACTCGAACCTGGGAACTACAGATTACGAGCCTGGCCCGCTACCGACTGAGCCACCCCCGCCCTATTACACATTTTTAATTAAGCGTTTATATACTTCGAACTAAATGTAATCGTACACTATCTACCAACACGTGCCAGGATATTTATGTTACGTAACATGGCCGAGTGGTTAGCGCGCTTGGCTAGTGATCTACGGGACCTGGGTTCGAGCCCCGGGTAAGGCATAACTGTTCGTGTCGTTGTTCTGCTGAGGTCCTGCCATCCTCTCAGACCTTCTTCTACTCTAGCATATAAACTGTCAGACCTCTGTGGCAAGCAGCTGCTTGAGGGGGTATTTATTTTTTTCTGCTGAGGTACTGCCATCCTCTCAAACCTTCTACTATGGCATATAAACTGACAGGCTCCTGTAAGACCTCTGCGGCAAGCAGCTGCTTGAGGGGGTATTTATTTATTTATTTTTAAATTGAAAACCATTTTAAAAATTCCCTAAATTTGAAAATAGACTTTTCACGTAAAATATTATTGGATATAATTGAAGATTTGACTTAAGTCTCGTTTTCAAAAATATTCATTTAATATTTAAAGAATTATTGAATCAAGAACATTTAACAGCAGGTGATGCTGTTATATTAGTCTTAAACGTTTTCTTTTAAAAATTAACAACTGAAAGAATCAATACACGAACTTCTAAAATTACATTTATTTTCAAGAAGCGATTACCTCTAAGTTATTATTTGTAATAACTTTGATGTAAATTCTTCCAACTAGTAACTACGCTGTTAAATGCTTCAGCTTCCACGCATCTTTAAAATGTAGAAGAATATTGTTGAAAATCGAGATTTACGTGGAGATAGAGAGTCTGTACTTCAGTCTTACAAGTCCTTCATTTTATCTCCAGTGACTATTTCCGCAAAAAGTCTATTTCCAAAGTTAAGAAAGAGTTTTGAATGGGTCATCCAACTCACATCGCGACATATTTTCCCAACACATATTAGAAGAATTTCATTTCTTCTAAGGACAGACATCAAGAAAATAACTTGTGCAAATGCAACGAGGTCAGAACGATCGATTTCAATTATGACCAATAAAACATCTGAGAAGCACATTCAAAATCTCAACCAATGTTTCATTGGTAGATGTGCTATCAACATTTAATATTCCAGAATTTTTACTTATTACTTTAGTTAAATTTTCTACTGCGATATAAATGAAACATTTTCGTGTTTTCATCAGTTACATTTTACAAAAGACTTGTACAGACTCTCTTCTAGAATAAAAGAGGAGGAGGGCACGAAACTCAATTGTGGTGGAAAAATGTAAAAGAGGGGATTCCGAAAAGACTGGATTTCCATTGCAGCATGTCCCCTTCCGTTTTAGTGGCCTGAAAAAATTCTTGAAAAAAAATACAAGAAGTATTAATTAGCTTAATTTTGTTCATGTATTATCCTTACTAACATTCTGAAAAGTGGGGAGGTGTGGCTTCCTAGTCTTCCCGCCGCTAGATCCTGCTCTGCACGGGGCGGGGGTGGCTCAGTCGGTAGCGCGCCAGGCTCGTAATCTGTAGTTCCCAGGTTCGAGTCCCAGCTGGGTCAGCGTTGAGATTTATCTCCGCAAAATTCCCCGCCCTGCCCAGGGTCAGTAGGGGACACCGATGGGCTTGGAAAGGCCGCCGTCCGTCGGATGGGACGTTAAGCCGTGGCTCCGTGTGTGGGAGAGCCATACCCTGTGCACGTTAAAGAACACGCTGGATGGCCTTGACGGGAGGCTACCATCTGTCTCCCAACAGCTGTTCCAGTGGGTCCCCTCCCCCAACCTTCTCTGAGCCTTCGGGGTCCATGTGACCTGGCCATTTAGCCCATGGTGTGCAAAAAAGTGCCGCTCAGAGGTAAAACAACCCAACCCGGTTCTGCACTTGTATATATTTAGCAATTTGTCTTCTATGTCTAACGCTCTCTGAAAAGAGGAAAGATATCTTCATTAATCTCACCTAATGAACCGCGTTCTATTAGTCTCAGGCGCCGCGTCGTCAATAATTTTTTTCACATGAATATTTATTGAAGTTTCATTATATTTTTTTGTATGGGTATACACAAAATAGAATGAAACAATTACTTCAATAAATATTCATGTGAAAAAAAATTATTGACGACCCGGTGGCAACCCGCAACTCTGCAGACACATGCCTAATTTTTTTCACATGAATATTTATTTAATTCTACATCTACAGGTAATTTGTGAATTTAATATAGATGAACAGTTATAGCCGTCCCGTGGCCGAGTGGTTAGCGCGCTTGGTTTCTGATCTACGGCACCTGGGTTCGAGCCCCGGGAAAGGCATGGATGTTCGTGATGTTTTTCTGCTGAGGTCCTGCCATCCTCTCAGATCTTCTACTATGGCATATAAACTGACAGTCTCCTGTCAGACCTCTGTGGCAAGCAGCTGATTGAGGGGGTATTTATTTTTAAACAGTTACTTGTTTTTTTTTAATAAGTCTTTAACGTAAAGGAGAAAAATCAAGAATATGTTTGATAAAATGATGTAGCTTATACAATACTTTTCATGTAGATTAATATCCCAACATGGGTATCATCATCGGAATTTTACACTCTGGTCATAAAGACCAATATTATCACAGCACTCTTTTCGGTAATATTGGTCTTTATGGCCAGAGTGTAAAATTTCTGTGATGCAAACGAGGTGTCTTTATTATTTCGATTTTCTAATTAATTATTGTGAGTTACAGGCGACTTTTAGATATTTTGCAACACTCGGAAAATGTTGCTGAAAACATAATAATAGTTCATTTCATCTCAGTAACAACGTTTTACTAAAATAGATAGTAAAGTGAAAGAAATCTATATAATAAAAGAAATTGTTTGTGTGTCTGTGGCAGCCGTAACTCATCGGGAAATCAACGTTTGGATACTTTTTTGAGCGACTGTAGGTGGTCATATTATTTTGATACTAGATCGTGTGGGCTCACTCACGGAAATATTGAGCGTGTGCAGTTACCGTTCACAGCAAACTGGAGCGTGTGCAGTAACTGCACACGCTCCAGTTTGCTGTGAACGGTAACTGGAGCGTGTACAGTTGCTGTACACGCCCCAGATATTTTTCCTGAATTCTGTAATCACGTGACACGAAGGTTGCCAGATCACTAATTTCTAAAATAATCGTTGCCAGATATTTTTTCTGAATTCTGTAATCAACCATAGTGTTTGGATACTTTTTTGAGCGACTGTAGGTAGTCATATTATTTTGATACTAGATCGTGTGGGCTCATTCACGGAAATATTGAGCGTGTGCAGTTACCGTTCACAGCAAACTGGAACTTCACACGCTCCAGTTTGCTGTGAACGCTAACTGGAGCGTGTACAGTTGCTGTACACGCTCCAGATATTTTTCCTGAATTCTGTAATCACGTGACACGAAAGTTGCCAGATCACTAATTTCTAAAAAAAATCGTTGCCAGATATTTTTTCTGAATTCTCTAATCGACCATAGTGTTTGGATACTTTTTTGAGCGACTGTAGGTAGAAGAAGAGAAAATTTCTGTAGACAGAAGAAGAGAAGTGTAATCTTATATAATAAAAGATGTCTGTCTGTGTGTCTGACTTTGGCTGCCATAACTCATCGGGAAATCAACGTACACGCTCCAAATTTTCAGAGAATGCTTCAGGTTGACGTCCGGATTGCAGTGCCAAATTTCAGGTCGAAAGTCCAAAAGGGGGGCTTGCTAGAAGCAAAATTATTTACCATGCTATTCCTACGGGGAACGAGAATCGCTGTCAAATTTATTGTTGCCATTTACTTCTCCCTAACTGTGAACGTAACAGTTAAATAGCATTTAAATCTGTAGTCGTTGCCAGATTCCCCACATTTCGAAAGCCATTATTGAGGCGTTCCATTGCAGCTAGAGACCTGATTTTCTACCCAACATAGGGTTAGGCAGGAGGAACCCGCCTACGAAATTTGGGACCTTTTGGTGAAGTACGTCGGGAATTACAGAATGCCGAAATCTGACGAAATAAATATCTCGATCGTTTGCCACGGGCTCCTAGAGCGCGCGCCGCGTCAGAAGTGACCATTGCAACACCGAGAAATTCTTCGTCTTCAAACTGTGATAAAATGTCGGGGGGGGGGGGGAAATACTCACAAAGTTAATCTTTAGTGCAGGAAACAACAGAATATGCAGTTTAAAAGTGAGTCACGAGCTGTCACAATTTATGTAGAAATGAAGCCACGGGCCAAGTGGGAACCTGATTTTTAAACCAATCACCGGGCCACACGGGGGGACGCTGTGCAGGAAATTTGGACCGTGCGGACGAATATCACGGGAGTCGTAGAGCAGCAAAATCTGTGGTAACGGAAATAAAAAACTCGATAGCTTACGCAGAAACTAAGCCACGGGCTATGAGAGAGCTCTCTGACGTCAACAACGATCCAAGCCAACACCAGGCAAATTACTTCCTGTTGAAAATCTATGCTAAAGTGTCAGGGTTTGCGGTCGAAGTACTTATAAAATTTACCTTTAGTGCAGTGAAAATAAGAATAAATAGATTAAAAGTTACACCGGGGTAGCGCAGGGTATCACGTTCAGCTAGTATTAAATATTGATAACGCAGCAGCAAATGAAAAATTGAAAATTTTTAATATACCTTTTGGGTCAGATTATTCATGATATTGCTTATTTTTGTTTCTCTTCTAGGGTCAAGTCTAATAATGATGATATCATCAAGTTCGCTTCACACGGGGCGGGGGTGGCTCAGTCGGTAGCGCGTCAGGCTCGTAATCTGTAGTGCCCAGGTTCGAGTCCCAGCTGGGTCAGCGTTGAGATTTATCTCCGCAAAATTCCCCGCCCTGCCCTCGGTCAGTAGGGGACACCGATGGGCTTGGAAAGGCCGCCGTCCGTCGGATGGGACGTTAAGCCGTGGCCCCGTGTGCGGGAGAGCCATACCCTGTGCACGTTAAAGAACACGCTGGATGGCCTTGACGGGAGGCTACCATTTGTCTCCCAACAGCTATTACAGTGGGTTCCCTCCCCCAACCTTCTCTGAGCCTTCGGGATCCATGTGACTTGGCAATTTAGCCCATGGTGTGCAAACAAGTGCCGCTCAGAGGTAAAACAACCCAACCCAACTCGCTTCATACGGAGGCTCTACATATGATCTATGAAGGAGGCATATACATACTCAGGATAATGTTATATATCAGTAAAAAAAAGGACACCCATGTCTCTTAACCTGACTTTCATCCAAGGTTCTTTTGCCTCGAATTCAAGCTCACTAACCGCTTGTTCTGGAATGATGAAATCTCTTTGAGAAAAGAAAAGCTCTATGTCTATTTCGTAACAGATCCAGGAATGGGGATATCTGAGGACGAAATGTTTAGATTAGGGATATCTGATGATGGATTTTATTTATGTGTAAAGTTCAAGCGCATCCTACTTTTGCTGAACGGAGATTGGATTGGATTGTTTTACCTCTGAGCGGCCCTTTTTTGCACACCATGGGCTAAATGGCCAGGCCACAAGGACCCCGAAGGCTCAGAGAAGGTTGGGGGAGGGCACCCACTGGAACAGCTTTTGGGAGACAGATGGTAGCCTCCCGTCAAGGCCATCCAGCGTGTTCTTTAACGTGCACAGGGTATGGCTCTCCCACACACGGGGCCACGGCTTAACGTCCCATCCGACGGACGGCGGCCTTTTCAAGCCCATCGGTGTCCCCTATTGACCGTGGGCAGGGCGGGGAAATTTTGCGGAGATAAATCTCAACGCTGACCCAGCTGGGACTCGAATCTGGGAACTACAGATTACGAGCCTGGCGCGATACCGACTGAGCCATCCCCGCCCCACTGAACGGAGACTATTATATATATTTTTTTCTATTCCTTCAAACGTCACGTTTCGAGCATTCCACTTGAGATTTTTGTGAATGTTTGCTAGGAACAATGAAGGTCCAGAATAAAATCGTCCTTAAGGCCGTAAAAACTGCGATTTTCTTCTTCAGGGGCCGTAATTATCGGATCGCGTGCAGTTTAGTATTTGATCAAATGATGAAACTGTGAGTGTTGACTTAAACGCGAAGTTTAATGAGACGTGGTTGTTTGTCAGATACAAAATATGGGTAGTTCACTCTCTTCCCTATCTTGTGTTTGCAGGACGTTGTAGCGAATTGTCTCTGAGCTTCTGTAGATATTTTACAAGATTTGAAAAGTTCTTTCAGCGTCTTTGTGTTAGTACAGTCGCTCAAAAAAGTATCCGAACACTATGGTTGATTACAGAATTCAGAAAAAATGTCTGACAACGATTTTTTTAGAAATTAGTGATCTGGCAACCTTCGTGTCACGTGGCAACCTTCGTGTCACGTGACACGAAGGTTGCCAGATCACTAATTTCTAAAAAAATCTTTGCCAGATATTTTTTCTGAATTCTGTAATCAACCATAATGTTCGGATACTTTTTTGAGCGACTGTAGGTGGTCATATTATTTTGATACTAGATCGTGTGGGCTCACTCACGGAAATATTGAGCGTGTGCAGTTACCGTTCACAGCAAACTGGAGCGTGTGCAGTAACTGCACACGCTCCAGATATTTTTCCTGAATTCTGTAATCACGTGACACGAAGGTTGCCAGATATTTTTTCTGAATTCTCTAATCAATCATAGTGTTCGGATACTTTTTTGAGCGACTGTACTTACTCTGTAGTTGATATTCTGTTGTAGAGCCTTCTCAGGATTTCTTTCATGCCAAACTTAAACTTGTAAATGCAAATAATTCCTGCAATGTTTCTCTGGTGATGAATTTCAATTTAAAATCCTTGTAGAGAGAGTGGCGGGGTGGCTCAGTCGGCGGGGTGTCTCAGCTCGTAATCTGCAGTTCACAGGTTCGAATCCCAGCTGGGTCAGCGTTGAGATTTATCTCCGCAAAATTCCCCCACGGCCAGTAGGGGATGCCGATTGGCTATGGCCGATGGGAGGTTAAACCGTGGCCCCGTGTGCAGGAGAGCCATACCCTGCGCACGTTAAAGAACACTCTGGATGGCCTTGACGGGAGGCTACCATCTGTCTCCCAACAACTTTTCCAGTGGGTCCCCTTCCCCAACCTTCTCTAGGCCTTCGGGTCCTTGTGACCTGGCCATTTAGCCCATGGTGTGTGGGGGCGGGGGTGGCTCAGTCGGTAGCGGGCCAGGCTCGTAATCTGTAGTTCCTAGGTTCGGGTCCCAGCTGGGTCAGCGTTGAGATTTATCTCCGCAAAATTCCCGCCCTGCCCACGGTCAGTAGGGGACACCGATGGGCTTGGAAAGGCCGCCGTCCGTCGGATGTGACGTTAAGCCGTGGCCTCGTGTGCGGGAGAGACATACCCTGTGCACGTTAAAGAACACGCTGGATGGCCTTGACGGGGGACTACAATCTGTCTCCCAAAAGCTGATCCAGTGGGTACTCTCCCCCAACCTTCTCTGAGCCTTCGGGGTCCATGTGACTTGGCCATTTAGCCCATGGTGTGCAAAAAAGCGCCGTTCAGAGGTAAAACAACCCATCCCAGCCCATGGTGTGCAAAAAAGCGCCGTTCAGAGGTAAAACAACCCATCCCAGCCCATGGTGTGCAAAAAAGCGCCGTTCAGAGGTAAAACAAACCATCCCAACCCATGGTGTGCAAAAAAGCGCCGTTCAGAGGTAAAACAAACCATCCCAACCCATGGTGTCCAAATAAGTGCCGCTCAGAGGTAAAACAACCCAACAACCTTGTAGAGAGAATGGCATGTTTCTTGATAACCGAAAGCTGACCCAATTTAAAAACTTCAGAGTGAAAATTGCCTGATTTATTTTTTCCTATAAGTTCCTGTATCAGCCTTTTTTAAACTTTCCAATGATACACTGCCCAGACTAAAAAAAAAGGAGAATTAACATGATCTGATATGTAAAGCTAAACGAATACAGGTAAATTCCGTTATAACACGATCCGATAGAACATGATTCCGCTTATAACGCAATGTAAGCGTGGCTCTCCCCTTTTTGTGATGTGAAACCTAATTTTTCACTAAGATCTATATATTGGATTCCTTGTGTAGTTCTGTGTACACGTGGGAGATATTTTCACTCCAGCGTGAATCAGTGATACTTGTTATCGTTTGATATCCGAAAGAATACCGGCAGTTGATTCATTTACTTGTAACCTGTTATTGGCAACATCCGTTTGTTTTTTGGGGCGGGGGTGGCTCAGTCGGTAGCGCGCCAGGCTCGTAATCTGTAGTTCCCAGGTTTGAGTCCCAGCTGGGTCAGCGTTGAGATTTATCTCCGCAAAACTCCCCACCCTGCCCACGGTCAGTAGGGGACACCGATGGGCTTGGAAAGGCCGCCGTCCGTCGGTGGGACGTTAGCCGTCGCCCCGTGTGAGGGAAAGCCATACCCTGTGCACGTTAAAGAACACGTTGGATGGCCTTGACGGGAGGCTACCATCTGTCTCCCAAAAGCTGTTCCAGTGGGTCCACTCCCCCAACCTTCTCTGAGCCTTCGGGATCCATGTGACCTGGCCATTTAACCCATGGTGTGTAAAAAAGTGCCGCTCAGAGGTAAAACAACCCAACCCAAATCCGTTTGATTTGCCTTTCAAATGAACAAACTGAGAGCTGTTATGTTAGTGAATTTTTCCTAACGAATCCCGCTTATAACGCGACTTATATTCTTTGGACGCCGAGCACCGCGTTATAACGGGATTTACCTGTATTTGGTAACTTCTAAAATGAACTTGTTATGGCAAAATAAGACTGAAGATGAGCAATGCAGTTACATTAAGTTTAAAACGAGAATTTCAAAACTCTTCATCAGTGTTTAAAGAGTTACGGAAGTTGGAATATTAAATAACAGCATTACCAGTTCTAAGAAGTGAATAGAAGATCGACAAATACCGAAATAATTATTATTCATACAAACTCTTAAATTTACACTAATTTCATTATTGGTTTAAAATAACACTCATTCACTTTTCAATTAACTTCTGAGATAAAATTTTATGACTGGCCTTGCTGTTGTTAAATATTCAAACCTTCATAAGTCTTGAACTACTGAAAGAAAATTCTTGAAAAAAAAAAGATTTAAATAGAATTGATGAAGATCTTTAAATTATTGTCACACTTTTACACAGCAAGCTTATTTTAGCATTTACAGATAATCGAATTTGGCATTCCATTGATATATATGTTACCGCTAAAGTGCAGAAATCAGTTATTCTACAGATTATCTAGGTATTGTGCAGATTAACTAGGGTGATCCGTTAACGTGCGGAAAATTGTTTCAGTTCTCAAATTACCTAGGTAATCTGCAAATTACCTGGATAATCTGCACATTACCTACTAGGCACTCGTTAAAGTGAAAATAAGATCTTTGCTGGAACAACAGCAACGTTTCTGTACGCTTAAATTAACATAATGTTATTTATCTAGTGTCCGAGAGTAGAGTTGAAACCAGGGTCATCCCTCTGTCAACATGAATCAGTCGTCCGAATTATAAAAAACGCCCCCAAAATGAGCAGGCCAATTGAGAACGAATCATTTTAGTGATTCGTTATCAAGAATGAATCACTTTACCGATTCGTTCTCACTTGGCCTCCGCTCATCCGGGGCGTTTTTTATAATGCGGACGAGTGAATCACGTGACACGAAGATTCATATTCAAGAGATTCACCACTATGAGAGAAACAAACTTTTGAACTTTAACGATACGGAAGCCGTTAATGTGCACATTACCTAGGAAAAATGCGGAAAACTCTTGATTCCGCACGTTAACGGAGCAAATCAGTTAATCTGCAGATTAGCTAGGTAATGTGCACATTAACGGCTTTCGAGCTTTAGCGGTAACAGATATATATATTTAATTCGTGATTTTTTTTTCCTTTTTCCGTCTACAGCAAGAGTCTCAAAACCAAATCATGTAGGGGTTGCATTAGTTTGACTCTCAATTGGGTTTTAATAAATTATTTTCGTGCAATTGAACTCTTTACATTGCGAAAAGTCCAAGGGTCGTAACTAGGGGATGTCAAAGGGACCATGCTCCCCCCTTTTTAAAATGCTAGTAATTAAGACAAAAATGATTAAACTTAAGTATATTTCATGCAGTTTTTGGATTTAAAAAGAAAAATACCTCTAAAAAGTAGGGGGAAATATTATAGTTTCTTTCCCCATTTCACTTTTTCCGGATCAATTGAGTTTCTTGCGCCCCCCCCCTTCCCCATATTATTTTCTAGATCAAGGCTCGTGCAGGCCGTATTTTAAGAAATCGCCTAACGACAAAATAAGTTGCTTCTGAATATGTAAGGAGAATTATTTTATTTTAAGCAATCGTATAGGGGCGAAATCAATTACTTTTCGATATAATGGCGGGCTGCATTTCTTTCAAAGTAACAAGGTATAAGGGCCAAATCAGCAACTTCTGAATGTATGGTGGGTTGCATTTATTTTTAGCAATAATAAGCAATACATATATGCAGGAGTCTCAAATTACCTTTACCTATTATTGTTGCAACAAATCACCTTTACCTATATTGTTTTAATCATTGTTACCTAAATTGTTGCAGTGGCGAATTTGGAAGGGGGGAGCAAGGGGGGCGTGACCATTGACCCTCCTCCCTCCCTTCCTTTTTACGCCCTTTGTGTATGCTAGTAGTAGTAATAGAGGATTTATGCACATTTCTTGCACTTTTTGAAGACTTTTTTAAAGGCTTCTAAAATGCAGGGGGTCTCTCACCCCCCCCCCCTTTACTGTTTTTCTGTTCGATTGAGTTTCTTGCCTTCCCCCCTTATTTTTTTCTAGATTCGGGATTATATTGTTGTTTCATTATTTAAATATTACACGATTTTAATATGAAAACATAAATGTAAAATTGAATTTCTAGTGGCTTCATCTTTGGCTGAAAGCGGCCATATTTTCCATTACAGTCGGGCTAAGCTAGTAAGCCACAATTCGTTACAACGATTATGAAAGAACGTATTTCTCGACGGCCGCACAAAATGATTTCTTGGGCCGCATGTTTCAGACCCCTAATCTGAATATCTAAACAGTGTATGCAGCTGTCAAATAACTTTAAAACTTAATTCTAAAATCACATTCTGTAAGTATATTTTTACATAGTTAGAATATAAATCACACGAGAATAAGAAATTTCAATTCAATTTTGTTAGTTCTATCAAACTATTTCATTGAACTTAATTAGAGTAAAAACTGCAATGTACAGTCGCTCAAAAAATATCCGAACACCATGGTTGAATACAGAATTCAGAAAAAATATCTAACAACGATTTTTTTAGAACATTCGTGTACGTACACGAAGGTTGCCAGACCACAATCTTCGTGTTCAGTACACGAATTTTACCAGATCACAACCTTCGTGTACAGTACACGAATTTTACCAGATCACTAATTTCTAAAAAAAATCGTTGCCAGATATTTTTCTGAATTCTCTAATCAACCATAGTGTTCGAATATTTTTTTGAACGACTGTACCAAAAGAAAGTTCTTGTTCTACTTCTTAAAAGATTGCGTTCCTCCAGAAGTTCGTGTACATTTTAGAAGAGTTTGTGTCCTTTCAGAATTCCAAATACACATTAAAAGATATTTGGCCCTATTAGAAGTCAGACATCCCTTAAAAATTTCCATTACCTCTAGAATTCCGCTTAACATTTAGGAAAGGATTGAAGAAGTTCAGGAGTCCTAAAATTTTTCTGAAAGAGATCACAGAAAGAGCTCTCGTATATTTAGAAATTAAATACCTAGAGAAAATCTTGTGTATCATCAGGAGTCATATTCTCAGAAGATCTCGTCTCACTTTAGGAGTAGGCGTACTTCTTAGAGATCTCGCACCTGTGAGGACACGTTTCAAAAAAGGGTCGCTTACGTCCAGATTGAGTTGGGTTGTTTGGCCTTTGAGCGTCTTTTTTTTTTGTACATAATGGAATAAATATCCAGATTTCATGAACCCCAAGGGCTTCGATCTGCCAGAGTCAAGGGTTGGTGCTTATTCCATAATGAGTTAAACGACTAAGTCACGAACACTCCCGTTCTGAGGACAGGATTGAGAAGTAGATCCAGTGAATAGCTATCAAAAGCAGATTGGGGTTTCATCAAAGGCATCCGGCAAGTCTCTTAAAGTGACTAGGATGTAACAGAAACCACATTTTGTCTTCTCAGTTGAAGTAGGTCGTGGGGGAGGGTTATTAAAACCGTTCAAGGTGTTATTAAAATGGTGAATGGTAGCTAGGTAGTCACTGGAAGGAGAGCTATGCACCAATCCCCTGTGATGATGCATAGAATCGGCCAGGCCTAGCACCTAATGTCCGACCCCGCCTTCTCGTGGTGCAGACCGTTAGTACCTTTCAAAAGAGATACTCTCTTGTGGAAGTGAACGGAAGGGGAGGGCTGCCAGATTAGTGTGGCCTATTGATCTGGACAACTATGGCTACTTTTCTTTTTTTTCTACCCTGCTGAGGAGTGGTCAACCACACAGGGTCCTGGTGCTGACCATATAAACCCACTGGACTGGACAGATATATGGCTCTGAGCTTGATTATGGATCCTGATTTTGCTGCACTGGTGGGCTTCTGTGGAGGGAAAATCTTCCGCTGTGTTTTCGGTTTGTTTGTGGGTTGACAGCCCCAAGTGAATAGATTCACAGGATATGTTTATCAGCTGGTGGATAATCCTGAGCAGAGGTCATCGCAGGCACCTGAACTCTTTGCTTCTATTGGCATCGTCAAATTCTACATTGGAGGAAGTCTTCCAGTGTAGATGGCTTCAGCCTTTAGTGGTGGGGGAACGGGTCTTTGCCCCATGTCTGCGATTAGGGGGCTGTTTGATATTGTCGGCATTCCTCTCTCAATAAACATAGTTTCTTTAAACATCCTACTAACCATTTTCTCTCCATAGGTAGTTGGAATGTGAGGACTCTGCACAGAGCTTTTTCTCTTGATGTCCTCACACAAGAATTCCACCGTTATAATTTAGATATTCTCGGCTTGCAAGAGACCAGATGGACAGATAAAGGTCAGATTCTTAAAAATAATCTTAAATTTCTCTTTTCAGGGAGGGACGACAATAAGCATCACCAAGGCGTGGGTCTGCTTCTCAGCAGACACGCTAGCGATGCTCTTCTAGGATACGAGTGCATTAATGAAAGGTTTCTTACAGCAAAATTTCAGACAAGCGTTAAAGACCTGAATGTTATCTGCTGCTATGCCCCCACTGAGGATGCCGATGAGGATGAGAAGGCTAGGTTTAATGGACAACTTCAGGATATTTTGAATTCTGTCAAGAAAGGAGATATTACCCTTGTTCTTGGTGACTTCAATGCCAAAGTTGGTACCGACTCTGACCTTTGGGGAGGGGTGATTGGCCCTTTTGGTATTGGTAGCTGCAATGGCAATGGGCAACGTCTCCTACAGGTAAGTAAACTCAATGGATTCAGAATAACTAACACATATTACAAACACCGCGACATACATAAATACACATGGGTTTCACCTGATGGGCTGCATAAGAATATGATTGATTACATATTAATTTACAGCAAATGCGTTAGTTCTGTTAGGAATAACAGGTCATATAGGGGAGCTGAAATTGGATCTGACCATTACCTTGTTAAAAGTGTGTTGCAACTTAAACTTAAAAAGTGTTGTGCTAGAGTTAAAAAAAATTACCTTTAATACTGAAGCTCTGAAAGACCCAGTTATAGCTAAAGCTTACCATGATAGGTTACTTAGTCATTATGACAGTCATGGTTTGCTTACTACTGAAGTTGAGGAAGAATGGGATCATTTTAAACAGGCTTTTTCGGACACTAACAGTACTCTTTTAGGAAAAAAGGAGCAGAAGAGACAGAATTATCTGAGTGATAAGGCACTTGAGCTTATTTTGGAAAGAAAGAACTGCAGGAATGTCTTTAATCAATACCCTACTAGTCCTAATAGAAAGCATTACAGAGAACTTAATAAACGTGTAAAAGATCAGTTAGCTGCTGATAAGAATCTTTGGCTTGATGGTTTGGCTGACAAAGCCGAGGAAGCAGTTAGACAGCACAACAGCAGAGAGCTGTACCAGATAGTTAATGTTTTGTGTGGTAGAAAACGGACAGGCATACAAGGATTGAAGGATAAACAAGGTAAGGTTATAGAAGGGGAGGATTCTGTCATGGCTAGGTATGCTGAGCATTTCAGTGATGTTCTAAACAATGTAGTTAGTTCTACTCCCATTGTTTGCAATGATGATAGATGCATAGGTGGCTTTAATGTTGGACCTATAACACAATCTGAAGTTATTTTGGCTGTTTCTAAACTTAAGCTTCATAAATCCCCAGGGGTAGATGAAATTACTACAGAAATGCTTAGAGCTGGAAATGTTTCGGTTACCACTTGGATGACTGAAATTCTGAATATCTTTTATGATAAAGGCATGGTTCCTAAGGATTTTACCAGAGCTATTGTTATCCCTATTTTCAAAAAGGTGATCGCAGTTCTTGTGATAACTATAGGGGTATTAGCCTACTCTCTGTTCCAGGTAAAGTTCTTTCCATGATTGTGCTTAATAGAATTAAGAATCTGGTTGACAGTCAATTGCGTGATGAGCAATGTGGATTCAGAAGTGGTAGGGGATGTGTGGATCAGATATTTTCACTTAGGCAGATTCTTGAGAAATGTTTAGAGTTTCAGAAACCTTTGGTTGCTAGCTTTGTTGATTTCAAAAAGGCTTTCGACTCTGTTGATCGTCATAATTTGTGGTTAATTGTGAAATCATATGGTATACCAGACAAGTTAGTTAACATAATGAAAGCTCTCTATAATAACACTGAGTCGTGTGTGAGAGTTGGTAAGGCTTGTAGCAATTGGTTTAGCATTACTTCTGGTGTTCGACAAGGGTGCATTTTGTCTCCTTTTCTCTTTAGTTTGGTTATTGATTATGTTATGCGAAATTCACTTCAAAGGAAAGATTTTGGCCTTAAATGGGCTGGAGATAGGAAAATTTCTGATTTAGATTATGCTGATGATTTAGCCCTTTTAGCAAATGATGTTGATGAGATGAACTCTTTCATTCGAGCTGTTGATGAGACTGGTAGTAGAGTAGGTTTGGTTATAAACAGAGAGAAAACTAAAGTGATTAAAATTGGTCAGGCAGGCTGTGATTCAGTTAATCTGAATGGTTGCCGTCTTGAGCAGGTGTCACAGTTTAATTATCTTGGGAGCGATGTAACAGATAATGGTGATGTGCGGCATGAGATTAACAGACGAATAGGTATTGCTGCCGGGACTTTTAAGAATCTAAGGAGATTGTGGAGAAATAGGCGTATACACCTAAAGACTAAAATTAGACTGTATAATAGTTTGGTTCTTTCTAGGGTTAGTTATGGTAGTGAAACTTGGACACTTTGTAAACAAGATAACAGGAAACTAGATGCTTTTGATTCCAGATGCTTACGCAGTATCTTGGGCATTAGGTGGTTCAACTTTGTAACTAATGATGAGGTTAGGCAAAGGAGTTTGCAACCTCCTTTAAGCAGCATATTGTGCAGAGAGAGACTTCGTTGGTTTGGCCATGTTGCCCGTATGAATAATTATAGATTGGCGAATAGGGTTATGAACAGTGTGCCTAAAGGCCTCAGAAAGAAGTGGAGACCTAGGATGCGGTGGGCAGACAATGTCAAACAGGACCTTGTTAAAATTGGTGTGCAGTGGCCAGATGCAGTAGATGTAGCTCAGGATAGACTTGCTTGGAGAACTAAATTGCACGGTCTGGTTGGACCTCCGTAGCCCATGGCTGCTTGAGGTTGATGATGATGATGATGATGAATGCATTCTTAGCTAAGGTAAAAAGTATTTCAAAGCTGGTAAGCTGGATCCCGATTTTGGGAATATCTGTTACGTTGCCGATGTGCGTTGAGCCATTTAATGTGTCCTGTAACTTTGGGCTCAAGAGGTTCAATTCCAATTTTGTTTCCCTTTGTATGCATCAGATAAAAACATATGCCATTAACAACTTCTCATTTATTGCTATAAACAAAGATGCAGACATTTTCTTCAGCAAAAACTAAAAGACTTCCACTTCTACACAAGACCAGAAAAGAAAGATTGGGTTGGGCTGTTTTTCCTCTGAGCGGTACATTTTTGCACACGTAAATGGAACGTCACATGGACCCCGAAGGCTCAGAGAAGGTTGGGGGAGGGGATCCACTGGAACAGCTGTTGGGAGACAGATGGTAGTCTCCCGTCAAGGCCATCCAGCTTGTTCTTTAACGTGCACAGGGTATGGCTCTCCCGCACACGGGCCACGGCTTAACGTCCCATCCGACGGACGGCGGCCTTTCCAAGCCCATGGGTGTCCCCTACTGACCGTGGGCAGGGCGGGGAATTTTGCCGAGATAAGTCTCAACGCTGACCCAGCTGGGACTCGAACCTGGGAACTACAGATTACGAGCCTGGCTCGCAACTGACTGAGCCACCCCCACCCCCACCCCCAGAAAAGAAAGAAATCTAAAACTAAAAGTTTAATAATTGTTTGCTTCTTTAGCTCAGATAGATTCGTAATGTCATCAAGTTTAGTAAATAAATGATGCTCTTAAATTCCATCGAAGGAAAGATGAAAACTGAAACTGTTGACTAGATAAATCAAAAAAAGGAAAACAAATCACGGCCTTAAGCCCCCCCCCCCCCTCCCCAGAGAGTTTATGTAAAACGACATCGGAATATACCGAGAATTAAAGTGCATACGAAAAGCAGCAACTCGATGAACCAGAAAACCTCACGAATCGTACACACATCATCCCATATGATACGTCTGCATCAGAAAGTATGCATCCTCTATAGCACCAAAAGCTTCTCTTTAGGTTGCTGTGTGTGTGCCTGTGTCTGTGCACTCATCTGTGTGTTGGTATATGTATCCATCGACGTGTGTACGTGTGTCTGGAAGACAAAAGCGAACATCCCACCGAAAGAAGACGCCGTCACCGAATTACGAACCCGATTCTACCGTGCTC
Source organism: Ryuthela nishihirai (assembly GCA_038380435.1). Lineage (NCBI taxonomy): Eukaryota > Metazoa > Arthropoda > Arachnida > Araneae > Heptathelidae > Ryuthela > Ryuthela nishihirai. Next base: position 35,863,831 of record JAWZYU010000011.1, on the reverse strand, counting down.
AGAGTCATATCTTGTGGGCTCAAGATGTCTTGGCTGTTGGAAGAGTTATTGCGACGAAGCTTTGCATAGTGATGGGAAGATGCTGCAGAGGGAAGAGTGTGTAACGAGAACCATGCAGTGTAGACGTGAGCTCCATTCATCAAGGACGGACACAGACGCACGCACACAACGGTAAAGTCATTCTTGGGCCTTCGTCGGAGGAGGCTCGCAACTCCGCGACTGTGGGGGATTGCTGAGCGGCATGCTAATGAACCGAGTGGGGCGAGTTATGGACAATCTAATTTGGGTGACTAGAGGGCCTCAGCACAGACATGAACGGCGCTCGTGACAGATTAGTGGAGGCGCTCACCGCGGGGATAAACAGCGAAATAAATGTCCTAGGGACTGAGTAGACTTTCAGTTTGTTGTCAGTAAATAGAGGGGCAAATAGGCCTAGCATTATTTTCCTCTTTTTCCATGCGCTCTTGGAAGAACAATGACTAAGGAAAACGTTTGCACAGAAAACAAAGACTTCTGCGTTCCACGCGGCATCTTAAAAGGTTGCCAGATACGCGAAAGAAACAAATACATGGAGATGCAGTCAATGTATGGGATATTTGAAAGGGATGTTTGTTTTACTTATTTAATAAGCGGTGATAGCGGAAATGTCTTCAGTTGCTTTTCAATCAGAATGCTCTTAACCGAAAAACGAAACAAGGTGAATCAATTCAATAACAGATTCAGCAGCAGATTCACAAGTGGCTTCTAAACCTCCTGATTAGAACTGGATTGTTTTTACACTAGATCGGCACTTTTTTAGCTCTACGACAAGAGATCTGATTCGCACTTTTTTGCTCTACGACAAGGGATCTGATTCGAACTTTTTCGCTCTACGACAAGAGATCTGATTCGCACTTTTTTGCTCTACGACAAGAGATCTGATTCGCACTTTTTCGCTCTAAGACAAGAGATCTGATTCGCACTTTTTCGCTCTATGACAAGAGATCTGATTCGTACATTTTTGCTCTACGACAAGAGATCTGATTCTCACTTTTTCTCTCTACGACAAGAGATCTGATTCGTACAATTTTGCTCTATGACAAGAGATCTGATTCTCACTTTTTCGCTCTACGACAAGAGTTCTGATTCGCACTTTTTCGCTCTACGACAAGAGATGTGATTCGTACATTTTTGCTCTACGACAAGAGATCTGATTTGCACTTTTTTTATCTACAAGAGATCTGATTCGCACTTTTTCGCTCTACGACAAGAGATCTGATTCGCACTTTTTCGCTCTATGACAAGAGATCTAATTCACACTTTTTTGTTCTACGACAAAAGATCTGATTCGCACTTTTTTGCTCTACGACAAGAGATCTGATTCGAACTTTTTCGCTCTACGACAAGAGATGTGATTCGCACTTTTTTGCTCTATGACAAGAAATCTGATTCGCACTTTTTAGCTTTATGACAAGAGATCTGATTCGCACTTTTTCGCTCTACAACAAGAGATCTGATTCGCACTTTTTCGCTCTACGACAAGAAAGTCCCTAGGACATTTATTTCGCTGTTTATCTGATTCGCATTTTTTCGCTCTACGACAAGAGATCTAATTCGCACTTTTTCGCTCTACGACAAGAGATCTGATTCGCACTTTTTAGCTCTACGACAAGAGATCTGATTCGCACATTTTCGCTCTACCACAATAAAGTCCCTAGGACATTTATTTCGCTGTTTATCTGATTCGCACTTTTTTGCTCTACGACAAGAGATCTAATTCGCACTTTTTCGCTCTACGACAAGAGATCTGATTCGCACTTTTTAGCTCTACGACAAGAGATCTGATTTGCACTTTTTCGCTCTATGACAAGAAAGTCCCTAGGACATTTATTTCGCTGTTTATCTGATTCGCACTTTTTTGCTCTACGACAAGAGATCTAATTCGCACTTTTTCGCTCTACGACAAGAGATCTGATTCGCACTTTTTAGCTCTACGACAAGAGATCTGAATTTCACTTTTTCGCTCTATGACAAGAAAGTCCCTAGGACATTTATTTCGTTGTTTATCTTATTCGCACTTTTTCGCTCTACGACAAGAGATCTGATTCTCACTTTTTCGCTCAATGACTAGAGATCGGTTTTGCACTTTTCCGCTCAATGATTAGAGATCTGTTTCGCACATTTTTGCTCTATGACAAGAGATCTGATTCGCCCTTTTTTGCTCTACGACAAGAGATCAAATTCGCATTTTTTCGCTCAATGACCAGAGATATGTTTTGCACTTTTTCGCTCTATGACAATAGATCATTTTCGCACTTTTCTTCGGTCTACGGCAAGAGATCTGTCTTTTTCATCACGACTAAGAATTAACGTTAATTGGCGTTCAATGTAGCATTAACTTCAGGAGAATCACTCCTTCATTATTGTCCTAAAGCAATGATGCTCAAGAACTTTCCAACCGATGCGTACACATTGAATCTTTTTGTGTTTTGGCGAAGATGTATATGTCTCTATTCAATCGTTGCAGTCGCTTTTTTTTTCGGGCGGGAATGGACTCACGTTTCATCAACTGTTACTACTGCGTTCCCGAAACTCGTTTCTTTCACCGTTTCCCGATGAAGATGGAGAGACAAGCTTTGAAACACCATGCTTTACAATCGTCAGTCCAATATCTTGGCACTCGGCGCCAGCACAAACTTTGCATGATCCCAATTCATCATGCACTGCTCAATGAACCGTTCCATAAAAATGTTTGATTCAGAGTCAATGTTTCTTAACAACCATCTTCGATATTCTACAACCAGCTCCTCATTTCGCATAATGTTCAAATCAGTTTCAGATGTGCTGGGTTGAGTTGGGTTGTTTTACCTCTGAGCGGCAGTTTTTTTGCACATCATCATCATCATCATCATCATCATCATCATCATCATCATCATCATCATCATCATCATCATCATCATCATCATCATCATCATCATCATCATCATCATCATCAAGCAGCCATGGACTACGGAGGTCCAACCAGACCGCGCAGTTTAATTCTCCAAGCATATCTGTCCTGAGCTACATCTGCTGCATCCGGCCACTGTACACCAATTCTAACAAGGTCCTGTTTGACATTGTCTGCTCACCGCATCCTAGGTCTCCCCCTCCTTCTGAGGCCTCTAGGCACACTGTTCATAACCCTATTCGCCAATCTATAATTATCCATACGGGCAACATGGCCAAACCAGCGGAGTCTCTCTCTGCACAATATGCTGCTTAAAGGAGGTTGCAGACTCCTTTGCCTAACCTCATCATTAGTTACAAAGTTAAACCACTTAATACCCAAGATACTGCATGAGCATCTAGAATCAAAATCATCTAGTTTCCTGTTATCTTGTTTACACAGCGTCCAAGTTTCACTATCGTAACTAACCCTAGAAAGAACCAAACTATTATACAGTCTAATTTTAGTCTTTAGGTGTATACGCCTATTTCTCCACAATCTCCATAGATTCTTAAAAGTCCCGGCAGCAATACCTATTCGTCTGTTAATCTCATGCCGCACATCACCAGTATCAGTTACGTAGCTCCCAAGATAATTAAACTGTGACACCTGCTCAAGACTGCAACCATTCAGATTAACTGAATCACAACCTGCCTGACCAATTTTCATCACTTTAATTTTCTCTCTGTTTATAACCAAACCTACTCTACTACCAGTCTCATCAACAGCTCGAATGAAAGAGTTCATCTCATCAACATCATTTGCCAAAAGGGCTAAATCATCAGCATAATCTAAATCAGAAATTTTCGTATCTCCAGCCCATTTAAGGCCAAAAGCTTTCCCTTGAAGTGAATTTCGCATAACATAATCAACAACCAAACTAAAGAGAAAAGGAGACAAAATGCACCCTTGTCGAACACCAGAAGTAATGCTAAACCAATTGCTACAAGACTTACCAACTCTTACACATGACTCAGTGTTATTATAGAGAGCTTTCATTACGTTAACTAACTTGTCTGGTATACCATATGATTTCACAATCAACCACAAATTATGACGATCAACAGAGTCGAAAGCCTTTTTGAAATCAACAAAGCTAGCAACCAAAGGTTTCTGAAATTCTAAACATTTCTCAAGAATCTGCCTAAGTGAAAATATCTGATCTACACATCCCCTACCACTTCTGAATCCACATTGCTCATCACGCAATTGCCTGTCAACCAGATTCTTAATTATTCTTAATTCTATTAAGCACAATCATGGAAAGAACTTTACCTGGAACAGAGAGTAGGCTGATACCCCTATAGTTATCACAAGAACTGCTATCACCTTTTTTGAAAATAGGGATAATAATAGCTCTGGTAAAATCTTTAGGAACCATGCCTTTATCATAAAAGTTATTCAAAATTTCAGTCATCCAAGTGGTAACCGAAACATTCCCAGCTCTAAGCATTTCCGTAGTAATTTCATCCACCCCTGGGGATTTATGAAGTTTAAGTTTAGAAATAGCCAAACTAACTTCAGATTGTGTTATAGGGCCAACATTAAAGCCAACAATGCATCTATCATCATTGCAAACAATGGGAGTAGAATTAACCACATTGTTTAGAACATCACTGAAATGCTCAGGACACCTAGTCATGACAGAATCCTCACCTTCTATAACCTTACCTTGTTTATCCTTCAATCCCTGCATACTAGTTCGTTTTCTACCACATAAAACATTAACTATCTGGTACAGCTCTCTGCTGTTGTGCTGTCTAACTGCTTCCTCAGCTTTGTCAGCCAGGCCATCAAGCCAAAGATTCTTATCAGTAGCTAACTGATCCTTTACACGTTATTAAGTTCTTTGTAATGCTTTCTATTAGGACAAGTAGGGTACTGATTAAGGACATTCCTGCAGTTCCTTCTTTCTGAAATAAGCTCAAGTGCTTTATCACTTAAATGATTCTGCCTCCTCTGCTCCTTTTTCCCTAAAAGAGTACTGTTAGTTTCCAAAAAAGCCTGTTTAAAATGGCCCCATTCTTCCTCAACTTCAGTATTAAGCAAACCATGACTGTCATAATGACTAAGTAACCTATCATGGTAAGCTTTAGCTATAACTGGGTCTTTCAGAGCTTCAGTATTAAAGGTAAATTTTTTAACCCTAGCACAACACTTTTTAAGTTTAAGTTGCAAGACACTTTTAACAAGGTAATGGTCAGATCCAATTTCAGCTCCCCTGTATGCCCTGGTATTTCTAACAGAACTAGCCCATTTGCTGTTAATTAATATATAATCAATCATATTCCTATGCAGCCCATCAGGTGAAATCCATGTGTATTTATGTATGTCACGGTGTTTGTAATATGTGTTAGTTATTCTAAAACTATTGAGCTTACTTACCTGTAGGAGACGTTGCCCATTGCCATTGCAGCTACCAATACCAAAAGGGCCTATTACTCCTCCCCAAAGGTCAGAGTCGGTACCAACTTTGGCATTGAAGTCACCAAGAACAAGGGTAATATCTCCTTTCTTGACAGAATTCAAAACATCCTGAAGTTGTTCATAAAAGCTATCCTTCTCATCCTCATCAGAATCCTCAGTGGGGGCATAACAACAGATAACATTCAAGTCTTTAATGCTTGTCTGAAATTTTGCTGTAAGAAACCTTTCATTAATGCACTCATATCCTAGAAGAGCATCACTAGCATGTCTGCTGAGCAGCAGACCCACGCCTTGGTGATGCTTTCCATCCTCCCTCCCTGTAAAGAGAAATTTAAAGTTATTTTTAAGTATCTCACCTTTACCTGTCCATCTGGTCTCTTGCAAGCCTAGAATATCTAGGTTACAGCGCTGGAATTCCTGCATGAGGACATCAAGAGAATAATCTCTATGTAATGTCCTCACGTTCCACGTTCCTGCAGAGAGAAAATGATTAGTAGGATTTTTGAAGAAATTAGGTTTATTGAAATTGGTAGGGCCAACAATATCAAACAGCCCCCTGATCGCAGGCATGGGGCAAAGACCTGTTCCTCCTCCGCTAAAGGCTGAAGTCACCAATGCTGCTAAGGAACTTCAGGCACCACCTTTTCAAGTGGACTTTTTCAAGAGCCATATGGCCTGCCTGAGACACATTACTCCAGTTTAGGCTTGACGATGCCCAACTAGCTAAGTAAGGTTCAGGTACCTGCGATGGCCTCTGATTAGGATTATCCACCAGCTGATATAAGGTATCTCATGCCTCTGTTCACTTAGAGCTGGCAACCCAGAAGCAAACAGAAAACTCAGCGGCAGACTCTCCCTCAACAGAGGCCCACCAGTGCAGCAAGTCCAGGATCCATAATCAAGCTCAAATCCATAAACAAGTCCAGTCTAGTAGGTATAAATGGTCAGCACCAGGACCCTGTGAAGTTGACCACTCCTCAGTAGGGTTGAAAGAAAAGAAAAAAGTGGCCATAGATGACCAGATCAGTAGGCCATACTGAACTGGCAGCCCTCCCCTTCCGTTCCCTTCCAAAAGAGAATATCTCTTTTGAAAGGTACTAACGGCCTGCACCACGAGAAGGCGGGGTCGGACATTAGGTGCTAGACCTGGCCGGTTCTGTGCATCATCACTAGGGATTGGTACACAGCTCTCCTTCCAGTTTACGCCTAGCTACAATATGGGCTACATGGCCAGGTCACATGGACCCCGAAGGCTCAGAGAAAGTTGGGGGAGGGGATCCACTGGAACAGCTGTTGGGAGACATATGGTAGCCTCCCGTCAAGGCCATCCAGCGTGTTCTTTAACGTGCACAGGGTATGGCTCTCCCGCACACGGAGCCACGGCTTAACGTCCCATCCGACGGACGGCGGCCTTTCCAAACCCATCGGTGTCCCCTACTGACCGTGGGCAGGGCGGGGAATTTTGCGGGGATAAATCTCAACGCTGACCCAGCTGGGACTCGAACCTGGGAACTACAGATTACGAGCCTGGCGCGCTACCGACTGAGCCACCCCCGCCCCCAGATGTGCTGGGACTTTCGCTGCGATCTTCATCATGAATGTCGATCATCCATTGTCGAATTCTGTGCACCGCTTCCTGATATGCTGCACAGCCATTTCACCCGCACCTCTATAAGTTGTCTGTGCATTTCAGTCGGGGAAATGTTCTGCGCACTTAGGAACACAAAATTTGACCTTTTTCTTACGACCAAGTTTTCTATCCACGTCAGCATCATATATAAAGAAGAAAGTTTTTTGTGTGTGTCTATTTGTTTATGCATTCTGCCCCCAGAAGAGCTAGAGACAATCTATTGAACATATAATATTTCAGTGTAATAATTACAGAAATGAAAGGAAAGAATACTTTGAAAAATTAAATAACCTTAATATTAACAACTTTAATTTTAAAACTATTTTAGAATCTACAAAAAAATCACTAAAACCTACTTTATATAAACTCCTCTTAAAATTCTTAAAAAAATATAAATATGTTTGATCAATTATAAAATAAACATACATATAAATATGAAAAAAAAACATACGTATAAATATGAAAAAAAAAACATATGTATAAATATTTAAAAAAATTATATATAAAAAAATATGTATGGAACAAAAAAAAAACAACACAAAACAGTGATTGAATGAGTCTGCATAGACCCTTTCCTATGCAGGAATATTCATTGTGTGACATGCTCATCATCATCAACATCGGTGAAATTCTCTACAGACTAGGGAACTTTAATTTTTGGACCATCTCTCGTTAGTAACTTGTGTGACTTCCCTTACAATTTCAACTCGTATGTTTCTGCATTTCGCTTAATTTACATGTAAATTTGATCCTTTATTACGTTTCTCCCACTGACACATTGCTGTTTAATGTATTCCGATGAGCCATCTATTAAAGCTCATCCTACATTAATTAGCAAATGCAGTTAAATGTATGACTGGTGGAATTAAGCAACAGAATTAAACTTATGGCTTTAATGATTAATTCGTAAGCTGTAGATTTAACCACTTCATCGCAAACACTTAAATATTCGACCTGTGCTAGTAGCCATTATTATGCGATGTCTTGATATGGTTTCAGTTAACTGATTGTTTTTCCAGTTCAGCTTTTACTCGTAGAATAGCCAGAAAAATGAATTTATTGATTGGAAGTTTTTTTGATTCAGATACGAGGGAACTTCACTTCATATTTTGTGATCAGGGTACATTAATGGATGAGCCAATAGTATCTATGAAAGACCATAAAGGTATGATTTTTAGGGACCTGTGTGAAGGTAAAAATGGATTGCTTCACGACATTGGGGCGGGGTGGCTCAGTCGGTAGCGCGCCAGGCTCGTAATCTGTAGTTCCCAGGTTCGAGTCCCAGCTGGGTCAGCGTTGAGATTTATCTCCGCAAAATTCCCTGCCCTGCCCACGGTCAGTAGGGGACACCGATGGGTAGTAGGACCACGGTCAGTAGGGGACACCGATGGGTAGTAGGACCACGGTCAGTAGGGACCACCGTCCGTCGGATGGGACGTTAAGCCGTGGCCTCGTGTGTGGGAGAGCCATACCCTGTGCACGTTAAAGAACACGCTGGATGGCCTTGACGGGAGGCTACCATCTGTCTCCCAACAGCTGTTCCAGTGGGTCCCCTCCCCCAACCTTCTCTGAGCCTTCGGGGTCCATGTGACCTAGCCATTTAGCCCATGGTGTGCAAAAAAGTGCCGCTCAGAGGTAAAACAACACAAAGCTTCACGACAATATTGTTACGATGATATTAGAGGAAAAACTGCAATAAAGTTTTTTTATCTGCTGTTATTAGTGGATGCAGAAGGCTGATGTAAAATTCCTTCACCAATGAGAGAAATGAGATCAATGAGTTCAGTTACAATTTCAATCTACATCATTTTTGCCGATTATTGACAATGACACAAGATACATAGTTTTATATAAATAGAGCTGGAGCTTCTGAGAAGTATTACCGAGAATCTTATTCACTTGTTACAGAAAGTATTGTAAAGCTCAAAATCATAAACCACTGGTTTTTGTGTTATTGGTTGCGCGAAAACATCAACTAATCCTTTTCAGGGTCTTCAGAAGGAAAAAAGATCTTTAAAATTAACAAAGAAAAGGAATATGAGTTTTTAAAGTTTCATTAATTGGGAATGGTTGACGGGTGAATTGCGTATTTTGTAAAAATTATGTTTTTGCCGAGTGTATAACGTGCTTCGCTTTACAATGAGATGACATTTTATTAGGTACACTTACATAGTAGTATGTTGCGCCTCCTTTGGCCTTCAGAGCAGCCTCAATTCGTCGGGGCTTGGAACTTACAAGATGCTGGATTCTTGTGCAGGAATGTTGTACCATACGGAAGTAGTTTCAAGTCAACCCAGCGAACCCCCTTTGCACAGTGCTTTCCCCCTATGACGTCACAAGCCACACCCACTTCCGGCCACTAAGGGGGCGTGACTTGAGACGTCATAGGGGGAAAGCACTGTGCAAAGGGAATCGCTGGGTTGACTTGAAATTACTTACGAATATGATTGTGCCATGCAGTTGATGCAAATTGGACGGAGGTACAGTGAGTGTGGCTGCGAACAGCCATCATCACCTCATCCCAAAAGATGCTCGATAGGATTTAGATCTAGAGACCGTGCAGGCCAATGAAGCAAAGGAAAATTCGTCGGTATTTTCCTGGAACCATTCGGTGATGATAAGTGCCTTGTGAGCAAGTGCATTATCATGTTGAACGTGCCCATCCGAGTGAGGGTAATCTGTAGCCATGACGGGATGAACTTGGTCAACAAACGATGTTAAAATACGCCATGGCGTTCAAATGTTCTTCGAATTTCCTGGAAATATCTCTTTCCAGGAAATCAGAATTTCCTTAAAATGCGTAAAATACATGTGAATGATTTTCATTAGATGAGAATTTCCCGGTTATTCAGAGGGCCTAATGTGTCACAGATTTTGGGTTGTTTTACCTCTGAACGGCACTTTTTTGCATGTATCACAGAAAAGCATTCCTCACACTATCACCTCCCCCTCACCCCCATCAGCCTATACTGTTAACACCACACAAGATGGCCCAATGGTCTCGTGTTGTGTTGCTATCACCGAATTCTGATCCATCAGCATGATGCAAAACTAACCTAGATTCTCCCGACCAGGTTGCTTTTTCCCAATCCTCAGCGGTCCAGTGTCGATGCTCCTGCACCAATGGAGACGTGTTTTCATGTTCTTCACTGACGACATCGGCACTCGATATGGTCGGCGGCTCTTATGGACCATTCACGATAAGATATGATACGTGGTGCTTTGGGAGAAGACCTGCACACCAATGTTTAATTTTGCTGTCATTTGCCTGATGTTGGCCCGTCTGTTTGCTTGCACAATTCTCACCAGTTTCCTTTGACTCCTGTGATCCACAAACTATTTTCGTCCACAGGATCGCCGATCACTGGCAGTTTTTGGGGGCGGGGTGGCTCAGTTGGTAGTGCGCCAGGCTCGTAATCTGTAGTTCCCATTTTCGAGTCCCAGCTGGGTCAGCGTTGAGATTTCTCTCCGCAAAATTTCCCGCCCTGCTCACGGTCAGTAGGGGACACCGATGGGCTTGGAAAGGCCGCCGTCCGTCGGATGGGACGTTAAGCCGTGGCCCCGTGTGCGGGAGAGCCATAACTCTGTGCACGTTAAAGAACACACTGGATGGCCTTGACGGGAGGCTACCATCTGTCTCCCAACAGCTGTTCCAGTGGGTCCCCTCCCCCCAACCTTCTCTGAGCCTTCGGGGTCCATGTGACCTGGCCATTTAGCCCATGGTGTGCAAAAAAGTGCAGCTCAAGGGTAAAACAACAACCCAATCCAACTGGCAGTTTTTGATCTTCGCACCATTCTCAGTAAACCTTTGAAGAGATTGTGCGTAAAAAGACCAGGAGGACAGCCCTTTTGGAGATGCTAGAATTTGCACAACTAGCACAAACTCTCATGCCACGTTCAAAGTCGCTCGTTCTGCCCATTTTGACGTTCAATCCAACTCTAACTGATGCTCGAAGATCTGGTCTGCCTGATGCATACCTCACACCGCGGTCACGTGGTTATTACATGTTGGAATGAGCCATTTATGTGACGAGGAATGGTGTACCTAATAAACTGGCATCTCGGTGTAGATTAAAGGGATCTAGGTTGAAGCCTCGGATAAGGAATTGATATTTCTTGTGCTCTTTTTCTGGTGAGGTATCTAATTACTTACAGTCTTTCTCTGTGGATTATTATGGCATTATCAGGCACCTGTCATAGATCTGAGATACCGAAATATCTCTTTCCAGGAAAACAGGGGCGGGGGTGGCTCAGTTGGTAGCGCGCCAGGCTCGTAATCTGTAGTTCCCAGGTTCGAGTCCCAGCTGGGTCAGCGTTGAGATTTATCTCCGCAAAATTCCCCGCAGTGCCCACCGTCAGTAGGGTCAGTAGATGGGCTTGGAAAGGCCGCCGTCCGTCGGATGGGACGTTAAGCTGTGGCCCCGTGTGTGGGAGAGCCATACCCTGTGCACGTTAAAGAACACACTGGATGGCCTTGACGGGAGGCTACCATCTGTCTCCCAACAGCTGTTCCAGTGGGTCCCCTCCCCCAACCTTCTCTGAGACTTCGGTCCATGTGACCTGGCCATTTAGCCCATGGTGTGCAAAAAGTGCCGCTCAAAGGTAAAACAACCCAACCCAACCCAGGAAATCAGAATTTTTTGCAAATACGTAAAATACAGGTGACATTAAGATGAGAATTTTCTGGTTAATTCACCTTAATGAGAATTTCCTGGAAATAAAGAAAAATAAATTCTCCGAATGTTTCCATTTCAGACAATTCCGGAGAATGGAAATTTTCTCATTTCATTTGCTTGCACTTCTATGGGGATCACAAAGTGACATAATGCGCGCTTCAGGAAGAAATCATAACTTGCTTTTTTAAGCGACCTTTCGAAAAAAAAAATTATTGTTTTCATTTGTAGTCCTCCATCTATCAGAAAGCTTACTCATTTGGCACAGATCTTTCGTAACTTTAAATGTTGATGAATGTTGATGAATATTTTTTTCCACACTGCCAATCGATACACTTACATCCAAACTTATCACCTGAACGGGATGTGGGGGTTTTCCGTAATGAGTTCACGAACAGCAGCTATAGTTTTCTCTTCCTGCTCGAGGTATGTCTTTGGAGCTCTGCTGTCCTTCTCTGAATTTGAGCATGCACTTCATCATCATCATCATCATCATCATCATCATCATCATCATCATCATCATCATCATCATCATCATCATCATCATCATCATCATCATCATCATCATCATCATCATCATCATCATCATCAAGCAGCCATGGGCTGCGGAGGTCCGACCGGATCATGCAGTTTAATTCCCCAAGCATATCTGTCCTGAACCACATCTGCTGCATCCGGCCACTGCACACCAATTCTAACAAGGTCCTGTTTGACATTGTCTGCCCACCGCATCCTAGGTCTCCCCCTCCTTCTGAGGCCTATACTTGTGTAAAATATTTGTGTATTATACCCATAGTATAATTGTGATAATTCGGTACAAATTTTTTTTATGTCGTCTCCAAGCTGCATCCTTGGGAAAATGTAAAATCGTCCTCCGTGTTTAGTAGGCTCCATCGCAACAACGCACAGATTTCGCAGACAGAATTTTACGCGCTTCCAACAAAGAGAGAAATGATGATACAGCCTTTGTTTTTAACACGTAATGACAAGTGTAGACAAGCCTTCAAACAAATCGTAGCTCATTAACTTCAGAGGAATGTGAGCGAATCTATAGACATGCGTCAAGAACTTTTCGAAATACTTTTCGTACCAGTCCAGACTGAGCGAATCTATAGACATGCGTCAAGAACTTTTCGAAATACTTTTCGTACCAGTCCAACTTGAAATTATTAATTGAGGAACCACGGAGGGTTATTGTTGTTTTACCTCTGAGAAGAATTGTTGTGCTTACAATAGGCTAAAGATCCAGACCACAAGGACCCCAAGGATTCAGGCAGTGATAGGAAAGGGAATCCACTTGCAGCTCTTCGGAGACAAATGGAAGCTTTCCGTTTGCAAGACCGATCAGACATAAATAACTGCGTCAACTCTTCAAAAACTTCAGTTTCTCATATTGTTACTGCAAAGACATTGGAATGTGTCGGGTTATTTTACCTTTAAGGTCAGTTTTGTGCAGTTCTGCTTCTTCTTCTTAAAATGTTATCTCCTAAGCGAGGTCAGTGACCACTTTGTCAAAACTTCTGTAGTCAGCTGCTACTCTAAACAAAAGTTCAATGTTCATTCCAATACGCATTATTTACAAACCCTTCTCGTTCGGTTGAATTATACGGAAAGTGGAAGAATGGGTCTTAGAATAGAAGTCAGTAAAACTAAGCTCATGACACTTGACAGTGACCCATTCCAACATTAACTCTCGTGTTCAATGGAAAGAAATATAGAGAATAAATAAGTTTAGATATCTGGGTTGCTGGATGAATGAAAGAAATGACTCTGATATGGAAATAAAATCAAGGATTGAAATACTAGACAATGTTTCCTTAAAATGAAGTCTACGAGCGGGAACTTGAATCTTGATTTCAATTTTCCATTTTTCGATTAACCAAGAAATTCTTCTTCTTCCAGGTATTTTTTCTCTTCCATTCTCCCTACAATAATTAACTGTGGGATTAAATATTTATTGCTTCTGGCTAGATGACCGAGATATGCAGTCTTCCGTCTCTTGATGTTGATCAGCAATTCACGGTTTCTTCCTAGTTCTCCCCAGGATTTTTTGATTTCTCATCTTTGCAGTCAACGGGATCTTCAACATCCTTCTGTAAATCGAAATCTCGAATGCTTCAACTTCTTGATGACTGTAGATTTCAGTATCCAAATTTCAACACCATACAGCATGATCGACCAAATATAGAACTCCATCATTCGAATTCTAAGATCAAGATTCAAGTTCTCGCTCGTAGACTTCATTTTAAGGAAACATTGTCTGGTATTTCAATCCTTGATTTTATTTCCATATCAGAGTCATTTCTTTCATTCATCCAGCAAACCAGATATCTAAACTTATTTATTCTCTCTATTTACTTTCCATTTAACATGAGAGTTGATGTTGGAATGGGTCATTGTTAAGTGGCAAGAATATAGTTTTAGTGACTTTTATTCTAAGACCCATTCTTTCACTTTCCATATAATTTACCCGATCGAGAAGGATCTGTAGATAATGCATATTAGATGCAAATAGTGCAGTGCCATCAGCATCATGCAAGTCATTTATGATCCTTCCATTAATAGACATTCCTTCTTCTCTTCCATCCCTTTTGAATATAATATCTGAGTATATATTAAATAGTTGGGGAGGACAGTACACATCCTTACCTCACTCCTCTCTTGATGCTGAACTCTGACTTGAACTTTATTGAAAAGTGTTCAGTGTGCTCCTTCCCTGAGCTTTGATCTCTTATGACCTGACTGTTTTCCCCATTGTGGGAACAAAAATGATCATCATCATCATCGGCTCCCATATATTTTAACATATGAGCAAATCTCAAGAAATAGTTGAACTTAACAATCACCATTTTCAGTCTTCACATATGCAGCACGCTTGACAATCTTAATTCCGAATAAAATCCAACCTTTTAACCGCACACGGATGTGTGAGTATGCTTCAATGCCCAGAGAGTTACGCGAATGTTTCTCAAGTTTTAAGCATCGGTTTTCTAATTAAATACATAAAGTTGACGCTAAGGAGACGCAAAGACTAACAGGCAAATCAATAATTGCATCATATATCATTTGTTGCTGCCTGGGTTTGCAGAAACGGCTGCAGCGGCGGCTTACCTAATGTTTAGTTACTCGATCAAAATTCAAGAACTTTGACTAAAGGGATAACAACAAGTTAACGTTAGAGAGACGGGAAACGATTTGGGCATTGCAGGGAAGCGAGTCTTGTTAGCTTCCGAGTGATGTGAGAAGCTGAGATGATCGGTCGTAAAGACCAGCTGACACTTTCCGATACCGCATTTTTACGGTGTCCGCACGTGGCGAGAGGAGACTAACGAAATCGCCCTAACAAAGGACAACTTAGCAAGCGCGTGGAGTAACGGGGGCAGCTTTACACTGCGGAGAATGAAATCAATTAGAATGTTTACTATGCCAAGTTGTGGATACCTTGTAGCGTCACATAAACTTCGGAAAGATTATCTGACCTGAAGCTCTAGACAACGAAAGGATTTTTTTCATAGGAGCGAAACTTTTTCTTGTGAAAATAGCGACAATAAGTCTTTAATAACTGTATTGTAAGTTTATAAAATGAATAAACTTCTTCTTAGGGAGTTGTTGAAGCCTGGAAAGTCTTTTCTGCTCTAGTCTATCTAAGTTCCTAACGTAAACGGGTAAGTCGTCATATATTCCTGAAGGACAAATCATCTAACTTGTAGTATTTATTCACGATAAAATGAAACGCAGGTTGTTTTTGAAATATAGGTATTAATACAACGATACTTTTCAAACATTAATTTTGCTTTGCATGAATTACGTAGTTTCAAAAATGTCTTCCTAAGAGATTGAGAACAAAAATAATCAGGATAATTGCGAATATGATCGATACGGAATCGAAAAGATTTTATGACAATGAAGTGATAATGAAGCTGTAATTTTTCTTCTTTGCTAAAAACTGACTTTTAAGGATAAAAGTAAAGAATGCAGTACATTTGTCATTTGATCCGCAAAGCTAAATAGCTTATCTGCAGGAAAGTGAATAAATTAAATTAAACAGGTCATTCAGTCACGAGAATGGTGTACATGAATTACAAGGGAGGACTAGTAAGGGTCGTTAAGCTCTGTAGCTTCCCGAACCCTTAGTGTCGCGGGCTCCTGGAACCTCAGAAGAGCAAGCTATTTTTAATAATAAGAATTATTATTTTGCAGAAATTCCACAGAATTGGGGGAAAAGTTATTGTGACACTTAACTGACGAACTGTCAAAAAAATTAGTACTGAAATCTTGAAAAAAGAAATTGAATTTTCTATCGCAGCTACAGCTGCGTCCCTGAAAAAATAGTGCCAGTCCGCCTCTGGCATGAAATATGATTACACGAAACAGCACATAATATTTAGCTGATTTAATTTTTCCAAATAGTTTTTCAATTTTGTTTTGAGTGTTCTAAATAAATCTATTTTTATTTGGTATTTCCTTGGGATAGCATTAAATATCAGTGGTAATTGATAACCGGAGGTACATTTTCCGTAATTGTTTCGAAAAATAGGTATTTGGTAATACACTTGATTTTGAAGTCTCGCATTTTTATTGGGTTGGGTTACCTCTGAGCGGCACTTTTTTGCACACCATGGGCTAAATGGCCAGGTCACATGGACCCCGAAGGCTCAGAGAAGGTTGGGAGAGGGGATCCACTAGAACAGCTGTTAGGAGACAGATGGTAGCCTCCCGTCAAGGCCATCCAATGTGTTCTTTAACGTGCACAGGGCCACGGCTTAACGTCCCATCCGACGGGCGGTGGACTTTCCAAGCCCATCAGTGTTTCCTACTGACCGTGGGCAGGGCGGGGAGTTTTGCGTAGATAAATATCAACGCTGACCCAGCTGGGACTCGAACCTGGGAACTGCAGATTACGAGCCTGGCGCGCTACCGACTGAGCCACCCCGCATTTTTATTGTGTTGCATTTTTATATTATATCTCAGCTATTATAGATTGCAGTTTTTCTATTTTATTTACGTTAGTTAAGTTTCGTGGTTCCGTGTAGAATTATTTCAAATCGATTCGCATATTGCTTTGAAAAATAATACACAGGTTTCCATATTTAGTACATATTTTAAATTTCGAATTTTTATCGCCGATATTCTCAAGCTTTCGTATATATGATCTATATGAGCATTTAACCTAAAGTATTCATCAAAATTCCTAGCTATTTTATTAATATAGAGTAAACTCTCTGTTATCCGGTATTTAAGCATCCGAAATTCTCATGTAACCGGCATAAATTTTAAATTGAGCATTTGCATTCTAGTTAATCTAGTTTGGGAAACTTATTTTTCAAGAAAAAAAACAACAACACAATATATATACAGAGTCGTATCAGAATAAAATGACCACCTACCATAGTATATGCATGGTAGGGGGTCATATTATTCTGATACAACTGTGTTTATCAATCGATCGAGGAATAAAAAACCATAAGGACATCTTTAACATGAGATATTTATATCCATTCCATAAACATTTGTTGTTCGGTAAAATTTCAGTGCAAGTGGTAGTTTTCCCGGATGCCCCTGGCGACGTCTTTCACGCATTGTTCGTTCACGCTATGCACACTCGTTCCATTACGGCCATTAAAGTAACAGGTAATTGAATTTGTGATCGTGTTGTTCTGCTTTATCGGAAATTTATTCACGTTTTTAGAACCTAGACAGCAAATTCTACTGCGCTTGTAACATGGATTAAATGGAAAGTCATCCGTAACTTATCCTGTAAGACAATTTCATTTAAATTTATGCGTACACTCTATTATGCATTAATCCGTTCTCAATTAATATATGGCATAAAATCTTGGGGGGTATGTATTTCAATAATTTTACACAACTTTTAGTGCTTCAAAAGAGATTTATTCGCTTTCTAACTAAAATCCCCAAAAAGCATCCTTCATTGTCTTTGTTTCGGGAAGTAAGAATTTTGCCTTTACAATACGATTATGTTTTCGAAATTGCTAAATACGTTTGCATTAAAAATGAAAGTATTAAAACCGATACGAATAATTGCCAATTGAAGACGGATAAAAACATAAATTATGAAATTCCTGCATTATAAGGAAATGTTTAGGCACTAATATATATGTATTTAGCACAGAATTTCCTTTCCTCTCTCTCAGTCAGCATGAAAAATATAAATTATCATTTGTTTTCTAAAGTTCTAAAAACTTACGTGTTAAAACTAGATGATGTGGAGACTTTTTTTTGCATTAATTTTCTAGAACGTTTCGTTTTTAACAAAGACTTTGAATGTTACTTCCTTCTTGAATATCACACTTTTTGGATTACAAGAATGTTTTTCGCATTTTTTGTTCCTGAGGTTTGTTTCCCTTTTTTATGCATTTTCTTCAGTGTGACGACTGATGTTTGCAATTCAAATTATTTCTGTATGGAGTTCTCACGAACGAGTCTACTCTTGGGAGATCTCAAAATCGTTTTGTATACATTTAAACATCATCAGAAATAAAACTACTGCTACTACTATATTCATATGCATGGGTAATTGTTTCCTCCCCTGAATATAAAGTTTAGCTTAGTTTCACTATTCTCAGAGAGTTTTTTTTTTTTCATCTCAGTATTTTTTTTTTATTATTCTCGTGTCTCTCGGACAGTACTTTTTGTCTTGTGATTTCTACGAACTTTACCTTTCAAAAATTCTCTTTTGCATTTTGTTATTAAGTAAATACGGTACTACCAGTAATCAGCGCAATCTGGGGCCATTATTACAAATATTACCATATTGGCTTTTAGTGAGATACGGATAAAAATTATATTTTAGATATTGATATTTGTATTGTCGTGACCACCCCTATGTGTTTTGGGGTGGCTGGATTGTAGGGGCGAACTTAAAAAAAATGAGGGACGAAGACAAGGTGCTGTGTGTTTCATCTGGTTCAGCCTTCCGGAGAAAATGGACCTGATGCCGCAATTTTCAGTCGTGAAAGGTGGGTCTTCCAATCCTCAGCAGAGGCTGTCTGCTAATTTCAGGTCCAGGGAGCTAGGCCAACAGAAAAAATCAAATAAGCAGTGCGATGTGGATCGTTCTGTGAGAACACATCTATTTACTTTACAACAGCGCCAGGCTCGTAATCTGTAGTTCCCAGGTTCGAGTCCCAGCTGGGTCAGCGTTGAGATTTATCTCCGCAAAACTCCCCGCCCTGCCCACGGTCGGTAGGGGACACCGATGGGCTTGGAAAGGTCGCCGTCTGTCTGATGGGACGTTAAGACGTGGCTCCTTGTGTAGGAGAGCCATACCCTGTGCACGTTAAAGAACACTCTGACGGGAGGCTACCATCTGTCTCCCAACAGCTGTTCCAGTGGGTCCCCTCCCCCAACCTTCTGTGAGACTTCGGGGTCCATGTGACTTGGCCATTTAGCCCATGGTGTGCAAAAAAGTGCCGCTCAGAGGTAAAACAACCCAACCCAACTTTACAACAATTCACAGTTACAGTCAATTTCCTTCAACTCAAATTGATTTCACACAAACGCAAAAACTCCTTTTTCACCCGCCGCGCTGTTATTGGGAGCATAACAATTTTTTAAGCAAACAGTCGAGAGCAGCGTGACGGTGACAAACTATCATTTAACATGGGGGGGGAGGAGACCAGATCACGAAAAAAATGCCCTACCTCGATCCTTTGCCGATGGTGGACGGAAGTAAAAGGCTCTCACTCGTGCCTATCAAGCTATCATCTGTTTGGTCGTTGTCGGGATCCCAAGGTTCATCAGCAGAATTTCCTCTTGTCTATAGTTGCACACCTCGATGCCGGGGAAGAACATGTCCTTTGTCGTGAATGTGATAGAAGCAAGTACAGTCGCCCAAAATCTACTTTTCCCACCGAAAGTTCAGAGAAGAGTGTCCAAGTACGCGCTTTTTCCTGCGCTCTCCAGGTTCGCCGTGGGCTGGTCAAAACCACATGGGTTGCCGTGTCAGGCGGCGATTGGTGCATGCTGATCCGAACCGGGTGTCAGGCTACCCATATGGCACTTGTTTTTCTTTCCTGTCGAGCGGTCTCTGCCAAATGGGACTCCTTTTTTTTGGCCGAGTTTCCTTGTCCTAGTCCTGCGGGCTACCTTCTTCAACATGAAAGTTGCAGAGATCCAATGTGGGTTGGGTTGTTTTACCTCTGAGCGGCACTTTTTTGCACACAATGGGCTAAATGGCCAGGTCACATGGAATAGCTGTTGGGAGACAGATGGTAGCCTCCCGTCAAGGCCATCCAGCGTGTTCTTTAACATGCACAGGGTATGGCTCTCCCGCACACGGACCACGGCTTAACATCCCATCCGACGGACGGCGGCCTTTCAAAGCCCATCGGTTCCCCTACTGATCGTGGGCAGGGCGGGGAATTTTGCGGAGATAAATCTCAACGCTGACCCAGCTGGGACTCGAACCTGGGAACTACAGATTACGAGCCTGACGCGCTACCGACTGAGCCACCCCCGCCCCAGAGCCAAGATAAAAGAAGGCGCGAAGTTAAGACTTAAACAACAACATGGGGGATGGGACTTAGCCCATACAGATAAGTCGTGTCCACATTTTGTAAAAATGTGACCACGAAAGTATTAAGGGTGTTATACTTCACTTTTGTTATCATTGTTTTTAACAGCATTTTTATTTCAACTAAGGCTTGAATTTAAGATTTTACCTACTGATTTTGCTTCTATAAAAATATTTCTCATGTAACCGACATACGCCATTCGCCATAAATGCCACATAATCGGGCGTTTACTGCACTTGCTCAACACGATGACAACGACATACTGATTCAAAATAAGAAATTTTTTTTTGCAATTTTTCTTATGGGTTTTGATAAAGAGGTTTCGATGAGCATTAAATACTGGTGAGTGTCGATTCATCCATTTTTTTTCTCTTTTAAGTAGATTATATTATGATTTACCCATCGAATTATACTTTTGTAACAATTTTGTCACCATATAAATAAATTTGAAACTTTTTAAGTTTACGTTCAACAAATCATTTTTGTATACCAGAAACAATAAAGAACCTAAAATTGAACCTTGGCGTATTACATATGGTTTAATTACTTTAATACAGTAATAATTTTTTTATTTTCGTAATTGTGTGCCTGTCTGATAAATAATTCCGAAACCAATCTAACATTATATCTCGAGTACCATAATTTTTCAGTTTATTCAACAAAGAATTATGATATATTGTATCGAAGGCTTTCTGTAAATCCAAGCACATTTTTTACCATTTTTTTCTCTCTATTATTCAAAGATTTGTTAATGTTATTTGCAATTTTAGAAATTAATTTAATTATATTTTTTCCTTTTTGAAAGCCAAATTTGTATTCATTAAATATATTGCGTTGAATAAAAAAAAATCATGTAAAGTATTATAAATATATTTTCCCATTATTTTCGGAAATATAGGTAGAATAGTTATTGGTCTATAATTAGTAAAGTCCTCCTTAATACCTCCTTTAAAATAGGCCTTAAAATACCTGTTTGCGTTCAGTAGGAATGTTCCCAGTAAATATAATCTGATTTATAATTTTTGTTATAATATTTAGTAGTATTTCTTCATTAAATTTTATATGTTTAATCTATATATTATCGTAATCAGGCGATTTAGTTGTGCCTAATGTTGCAACCATTTCATCAGTTTGTTTCTCAGTAATTTCAGGTGTATAAATAGATTCCAATTTTTTTTGTCTACTGGTTGGAAAATAATTTACATCGTCTTGGTGATTTGTATATCTTTTCTGTAGAATTAGTGTATTATAAATATTATTGTAATTGTTTGCTATTTCTTTCACAGATAATTTGTTCTGGGCATATTATCAATTATTACGTCGTCAACTGACTTTTTCTGTTTTTCTTCTAATAATTCATATATTAATTGTCAAGTATTTTTTTTCATTATAAGTTTACTTCTATAAAAATATTTGTTTCTGATTTCTTATCTGAATATTAATTGTGTTTCGTAACGTTTAAAGTTTTTTCATAAACATCATTATAATCATTGGTTCTAAAATTTATTCATGCTTTATCTCTAATATATATATGCAAGGACAGAATGTTATAATCGTAACCTATATATGGCGCCTAACTCACAACTTTAGGGATCATATCGTAAAATAAATTTATCTTTCTCAGTATCGTTTTAGATAAAAGTTACTTGTGCTATTCATATATATTGCCATCATTTATGAATTAGTGAAATTAATGAAAAAAAATAGATATTTAAAATACGAAGTAATTTAAAGGTGAATGTTCATATAAGTATTAGTTTTTTCGAAAAACTCCGAGCATTGTCCCATCCGACAGACAGTGACCTTTCCAAGCCCATCGGTGTCCCTTTCGGATTGAGGGTAGAGTGAGGTAAGTAGAACAGTTGGGATTTGAATCTGAGAATTGCTGATTTTGAGTCCGAAGCGCTCTCGACTAAACAAATCCCCCCTCCCCCACTGTATCCACTGATAGCAAATGAAACATACTTTGTATTGTGGTTTCAACTCACAAGACGTCAGCTCGGGAGGAATGAGTAATAATGTAAATCGAAATGGAAAAGATCTGATGAAGAAGATGAGACTTTAGAAAACAGACAAGAGTAGGAATGTGAGCATTCCTACTCTTGTCTGTTTTCTAAAGTCTCATCTTCTTCATCAGATCTTTTCTATTTCGATTGTTGACAAGAGTAGGCATGTGAGCATTTCTACTCTTGTCTGTTTTCTAAAGTCTCATCTTCTTCATCAGATCTTTTCTATTTCGATTGTTGACAAGAGTAGGCATGTGAGCATTTCTACTCTTGTCTGTTTTCTAAAGTCTCATCTTCTTCATCAGATCTTTTCTATTTCGATTGTTGACAAGAGTAGGCATGTGAGCATTTCTACTCTTGTCTGTTTTCTAAAGTCTCATCTTCTTCATCAGATCTTTTCTATTTCGATTGTTGACAAGAGTAGGCATGTGAGCATTCCTACTCTTGTCTGTTACGCTCTATATGCAAGTATGCTAATATCTTGCTAGTTGGGTAATTGCTGGTTAAATAATTTCCATAAAAATGTTGACTTGATCGGACAAAAACTTAGGTACAATAAAGGTAGCTGTACCTTTTTTATGTAATAACTGAAATTTATAAACTAGATTAAAAAACTACCTAATAAGTCATGGCCGAATATTTGACTAGTTAACTAGTGCTGCAGACGCACATGATATAGGCCGGTCATCGGCTCATTCAGACAGCAAGGAAAACATTCAGTATAGGAAGCTTCAGACGAATGTGGGAATTATCTTGGAAGCCGAAGATTGGTCGTCGGCATGGGGGACAAGAGCCAGCGATGTTTCGTCGACGTTTGCAAAGCGAAGAGAAACGGATTGCGTCTCGAAGGATTTCGTGTGCCGAAGAGAAACTTGGGTCCTGCTTATGGATCAGAGAGCCAAAAGAGATCTGTGAAATCACAGAGGATTTAGCAGTGAGCTGATCCTGGAAAGTTTAGAGATGGCCAGGGCTGTTCTCTGTAGCAGTTTGGTTACTGCTGAGACGAAGGTAAAATTATCTCTAAGGCTGCAAAAAGTGCTAAGACTGACTAGTAGGAGTCTGTGTAATACGGGGTGTTTCTAAAAGATGTAGTCAAACTTTGGAAGGTACTGCGTATAGAGCTGGAAAATGTTCATTTGCACATTGGGGCAGAACGTTTACCTTTCGAATTATAGGATATTTTGGGAGTGCAAGTAAGGAAACTTGTCAAAAGGTACGATGCTAGATAAAACTGTATCATTGTTGTATCAAATTTGATGTATGCGAATGTTGGACAAAACTCACCACTCTTGGGTGATCTCGATCATACGTATCCTGCCCGTTGGATTGGGAGAGGTGGCTTTGGAGATTTGGAGATTTGGATTTGGGAGAGAGGCCCGTTGGATCGGGATTGCCTGTCCTGCATTCTCTCCCAATTTGAATCCACTGGATTTCTTTTATAGGGACATGTTAAGGCTGATGTTTATGCTACGCTGGTTCCTAATACACAAGCTTCCTGTGAACAGATAGTAGATGGTTGTCAAAGAATTCAAAACACTCTGGGGACTTTTCGAACACGTTCAACAGTTAATAAGAAGATGCTATGTGCTGCTCAGAGGGAGGACATTTCGAACACTTGATCTTATAAAGACTTCCACAAGTGTTCTCTTCGATCATTTACCGTGTACTGTAATAACTGGAATAAAAACTAATCAACTTCACAGACTTTCTTATTTGCACTCTCAAAATGTCCTTTAACTCCGAAGGGAAGCGTTTCTGGTGTAGTAGAATACGTTCCCAAAGTTTGACTAGACCTTTTGGAAATACCCTTATACTGTCACGACAGACTGAATTTGTATGGTGATGTGCTGCCTAGAGTTGGGTATATGTATTTCAATTAATAAGCAAGGGTATGGCCAATTTACGTTCTTAAGTTTAATACTATCTATGACTTTACCTGTATTTGATTTTTGTATATATTCCAGAACTTACATCTATGAATGTTAATATTGTCTCGATAATATGATATGCTTCATTTTTTGGGAATATGCTACCACTGTATGTCTAACTTCGCGGGGAAATTTATAAACCATAGTTTGAAGGTATTTACTTTATGCACTAATTTACATAAATAGTACTCAACTTTTGCTCTGCTGAAAACTTTCAGAGCTTGCCGTGATGTTTATCTCTGTATGTGTGAATGGAAATAAAGATTATATGTTATGTAATATCGAATTGTAAATAAATTTGTGTATACACATAAAAGAGGCAAAACATTATGACCAGCGCGTTTTTATGCCAATCGAAGCAACTGCAAGTAAATGACGGCGCGTGTGAAGGTCGTGAAATGGTATAAATAACACCTGACACTGAGCTCTGTTAATCAATGTTATTCTTGTTCTTAAGATGGGAAAGGCAGCATATTTAAGTGAGTTTGATAAAGGCTAAATTGTAATGGCTAGACGATTGGATCAGCGCATTTCCGAGACGACAAGGCTTGTAGGGTGCTTACCGTCAGCTGTGGTTAGTACCTTCAAAAAGTAGTCCGAGGAGGGAAAAACCACGAACCACGGCAAGGTGTGGGCCGACCACGGCTCATCGATGATAGAGGTGAGCGAAGGCTATCCCGTATGGTGTGAGCCTGCAGAAGGGATACTGTGGCGCAAACCTGCCCGTAATTTGAATGCTGGTGACGGGAGTAATGTGTCACAACACACAATACATCAAACCCTGCTGAAAATGGGACTGCATAGCCGCAGCGTTCCGAGTGCCCATGCTAACCTCTGTTCACTGTCGAAACCGCCTACGGTGGGCACACGAACATCAAGGCTGGACCTTGAATGATTGGAAGAAGATCATCTGGTCCAATGAATATAGTTTCCTGTTGTACCACGTGGACGGCCGAGTATGTGTGCGTCGTTTACTTGGGGAAGTGTTGGCACCAGGATGCACCGTGTGAAGAATACAAGCCGGTGGAGGAAGTGTAATGCTTTGCGCAATGTTCTGCAGGGAAACCCTGGGTCCAGTCATTCATGTGCAGGAAACTATGACGTCTACCACCTATCTAAACATCATTGCAGACTAGGCACATCCTTTCATTGCATATATCCCTCTAGTAGTGCCTTCTTTCAGCAGGATAATGCGCCATGCCACACTGCCCGTATTGGTTCGAGAATGGTTCGCAGAATATGAGGAATACTTCCAGGTACTTCTCTGGTCTCCAAATTCTCTAGACATCAATCCAATCGAACATCTGTGGTTTGTGTTAAACAATATATCCGATCTGCGGCAGCTCAACCATGTAACTTAAAAGAGTTAAAGGATCTGCTAATAACGTGTTGGTACCAGACACCATTAGAAATCTTGTAGCCGGGTGAGAGCTGTTTTGGCAGCACGAGGAGGACCAACATCATATTAGGCAGGTAGTCATAATGTTTTGGCTCTTCGGTGTATATATATTGAATTCTTGATATATCGATTTTAATGAGAGTACAAGAAAACGAGGTATGCGAAAAAGCATTAAAGAAATGAAAACGCCAAAAATGGACAAACAATATGAAAATGCGAAAACACGCAAAGTAATAAAAATGAATCAAAAATTTAATTTTAAACAAATCTTTCTCTCCATTTAACCGAACAAAACATTTGTTTTCAAATAAAACAAAATATTATTTTTCGCAAAATATTTGTGATTGTCGGCTACATTTTTGCAGCGTTGTATTTCAATCAAGTGTGATAAGGTCAATCAGGTTCAAATATTAGTGAATTTTCCTACTATAATAACCTATTTTTACCGACGTCCAATGGTATGTGCTTAAAAAAATCAATTAACACTTTAACATTTAGTTTCAAAATCCTAAAAAGATTGCACGCTAGTTGCTTGGTTAATTTATTTCAAAATGTTCAGAGTGCACATGCGCCAAACTCGTCGTATATGAAATATAGGGACGTCTGCACATATTTGGGGCGGCGGTGGCTCAGTCGGTAGCGTGCCAGGCTCGTAATCTGTAGTTCCCAGGTTCGAGTCTCAGCTGGGTCAGTGTTGAGATTTATCTCCGCAAAATTCTCCGCCCTGCCCACGGTCAGTAGGGGACACCGATGGGCTTGGAAAGGTCGCCGTCCGTCGGATGGGACGTTAAGCCATGGTTCCGTGTGCGGGAGAGCCATACCCTGTGCACGTTAAAGAACACGCTGGATGGCCTTGACGGGAGGCTACCATCTGTCTCCCAACAACTGCTCCAGTGGGTCCCCTCCCCCAACCTTCTCTGAGCCTTCGGGGTCCATGTGACCTGGCCATTTAGTCCATGGTGTGCAAAAAAGTGCCGCTCAGAGGTAAAACAACCCAACCCTCTGCACATAACTGGCAGCTCGATCAGAATGCGAAAGTTCGATTCGCCATTGGTCTGTTTCTGTTTAACACTAAACATTGCGTTGTTATATTTCTGAGACATGTTTTATTCAGGAGCATTTCGGGACGTGAACAAGAATTCTTAATCATATATGCGTGAATACGACGCTTCGAGGTACATCGAATGAGGGGAAATTTAAAATTATTTCTAATCAACATTGATAGGTTGTTTACAAATAGAACAATGCACACGGAAACACGAGATCAAAGTTTCACTATGCATCTATATAAAAACCAGTGCAAGTGTCCATAATTATCTTTAAATGCCATTTTCTTTATTTTGCTATGAATTATGTCTCGGTCTTTCCGTCAATCTTCTAGTTAATTAGTAAAACGGTGACGAATATATTTTTTCATGGGCAATAAAACTTAGAAAAATACTTGATTTTATAAGCATACAGTTTAAATATCTATGTAGATATGTGCATTGATCCTTTGTAATGGGAGATCTCTGTAATTAAGAATTAGAATGATTTTAAACTCAGGCTCGCAAATACCTCTTCACGGCTTTGTCATCCAAAGAGGATAGCCAAGATTAGTACCAGCTGAAGATTAGAGAATGGGAGTGATAAAGAAAATAAAAAAAAATCTATGGTACTGAAACAGTTTTAAGTAATATTTTGCTTCATTATGACATTTTTACGAATATCAGAATTACAAAGTTTATTCGCTCAAAAGTACAAAAAAAAAAGAGTCTTCTGTCATCTCTTTTTTAAAACAAAGATCGGAAAGTAATAATCATTACTAAGGGAAATCGATCTTCTTGATAATAACCTTCTGAAGGATTATTTTTGTTTTCAAAGTTGGACCGAATCTTAAAAAACATGCTAAATAAGTTAGCCGGTGCTCAATCACTTCATTTGATTATTTATTACAGGCTTTCACTTTGCCTATCGCAAACTTTAAACCAGCGTCTTGTGTTAATGATTTATTACTCGCATTGGTGACCGTTAGTCTCAAGTTCCCCTCTAAACTCTCAGCAGGAGTAATTCCTTACCCCCCTTTCCCAACTTTTCTGAAACCCACCTATTTGCAAAGTACCGTCCCTACCAACTCTTGCAAAGGGTTTTCTTCCCGTTATAAGCTCTCTCCTCACACACACACGCAATACAGTATTACTCTGCTGTGGTAGTTTTTCAGCGTATCTTCTTTTCGTTTTCCTCCAGTCTCTAGGGGAGTGCCGTCTTGATACGACTCCCTCAGCAGCTCATCCGAATTGGTACTGCAACCCGTCAGCTGAAACACACACTGTCGATGGTGTAGCTTGATTGATGATGTGAGAGCGGAAGGAAGAAAGGAGAGGAGCGAAACGAAAGGAAAAAAGTCTCGCCCCCACCCTCTCTTTTCCCCCCCCGTTGCTTCTCTTCTTTTGACTCGGAGTGGTCCAAGTGGACTTGTAGCAAACCCCGGAAAACACAAGATTTAACAGTTGCCTCTGATAAGCGGTGAAAGGAGAGAATAAACAAAAAGAAGAAGATGGTCCTCCCCATCTGTAGGGGATCCGGAGTTGGAGGGAAGTGAAGAGGAGGAGGAGGAGGAGAAGAAGAAGAGGCCACCGTGCGTGCTCTTCAAGTGTGTCACACTCAGTCGAAGCTTTGAACCAGTCTCTGCCCGATTGCATATGCTTCGGAGTGGGATGTGAGAATAAGTGATTAAGTGGTAGAGCAAAGCTGGAAGAGATGTGCCATGGATAATAAACTTGCGAGGGAAGATATAAAGTTAAATTTTATATGTGTGTATAGATATTTTGAATGGAATGTAGATTTAGAATGTGAAAATTTGAAGTGTTATTTCTGGTAGGAAATTTGGAAAGGCATAAGAAGCTATTAATTTTCGTTGATTAGCAGATTTTTGACGATAATTTTGAAGGCAAACAAAATAGGTTTTATGGGTTGTTGGTGCGTTTTACCTCTGAGCTACGCTTTTTTTGCACATTGTGGGCTAAATGGCTAGTCATAAGGCCTCCGAGGTATCAGAGAAGGTTGGGGGAAAGGGACCCACTGGACAGCTGTTAGGGGACAGATCGTAGCCTTCTGTCAAGACTAGCTAATGTGTTCTTTAATGTGCACAAAGGGTATGGCTCTCTCCCACACGCGGTTCACTATTCAACGTCCCATCCGACGAACGGCGGCATTACCAAACCCATCAGTGTCCCGTATCGACTGAGGGAAGAGAGGGAAGTTTTGCGGAGATACATCTCAATCCTGGCCCAGGCGGAATTCGAACCTGGGAACTGAGATTACAAGCCTGGGGCGCTGCCGACTGTGCCATCCCAGCTCCTGAATTTTATGGGTTTTATCATTTAATTTCACTTTAATCGCTACCAACGTCACTTTCTGTAAGTCAGTTTGTTTTAATTCAGATAGTTCATATTTTGCTTGCAGAGATGTGAACACGTAATTCATTAATCACACCATTAGTCAAATAACCATATAAGCATCATATTTCAAAACGGCTTCAAGTCGAAGCCAGCACAAGAGGGCGCTCATGCCTCTTATTGAACGCATGTTTTCATCCACATTGAGAAATAATGATGTAAAGTTTGATAGCAGCCATAAATTATGTTTAAGTCGCTTTTCCGGTGCCATGTCAATACAAAGATATGGCATAATTATTTGTTTCGTGTTTTCCCTTTGTATAATGCAGCGAAAGGACGGCAGTTGCATATTGTTTTTCTTGCGAATTCAAGTTTCAGCATATTATGGTCAGCCGGTGATTACATTCAATCCTAAGCTATTTTTCAGATATAAATTTCGCATTTATAGATATTGGAACACGATATTTAAAAGATTTGTGGATTACACGCATTTTTCTCATGAATTTTGGAAAAAATTGAAATTACTCCTCATTGAAAGCATTGAGCAAAAGATAGTGTTGATTTGAATTTCTAAATGGTTTAAATTCAAATTAATAATTCAAATAACTAATCAAACGACGAATTTCAATGGATGGCCTTGAAGGGAGGCTTCCATCTGTCTCCTAACAGCTGTTCCAGTGGGTTTCCTCCCACCCACACTTCTGAACCTGCGGGTTCCTTGTGACCTGGCCATTTAGACCATTGTGTGCAAAAAAGTGCCGCCCAGAGGTAAAACAACCCAATCCAACTCAATGCAGACAGAATGCGGGCTCAAACCTAAGAATATAAATTATCCCAGCCCTAATAATGATAACAAATCCTTAAGAAGAAAGTTTCAACGTTTGTTGTTAAAAAAAAAACGCAATTGTAAATAAAGAGCTAGAAATTGAGAGCAAAATTAGATTTAAAACGCAATTTGTGAAACATTAAACCGAAATAAAAAATTTTTCTAAATGGGTCGACAAGAGAATTTTGTAAATGTACGTATGGTACCACAATGGCTTTGCAAAAGGATGGATAACATACATCCAATTTATGATGCGTAATTTAAATCTGAACGAACTATTTCGGAAAAGGATGAATAAAATGCATTCATTCATGATGCATCATTTTTAAAATTTAACGAACTATTTCGGAAAAATATGAATAACATGCGTCAAATTCATGCTGAATAATTAAATCTCGGGGAACTCTTTCGGAAAATGATGAATAATATGCATCCATTCATGATGCATTATTTAAATTTAATGAACTATTTCGAAAAGGATGAATAACATGCGTACAATTCGTGCTGCATAACTTAAATCTGAGTGAACTGATTCAGAAAAGGATGAATAACATGAATCCAATTCATGCTGCATAATTTAAATCTGAAGCGACTACTTCGAAAAAGGATGAATAATATGCATCTATTCATGATGCATTATTTAAATTTAATGAACTATTTCGAAAAGGATGAATAGCATGCGTCCAATTCATGCTGCATAACTTAAATCTGAGTGAACTGATTCAGAAAAGGATGAATAACATGAATCCAATTCATGCTGCATAATTTAAATCTGAAGCGACTACTTCGAAAAAGGATGAATAATATGCATCCATTCATGATGCATTATTTAAATTTAATGAACTATTTCGAAAAGGATGAATAGCATGCGTCCAATTCATGCTGCATAACTTAAATCTGAGTGAACTGATTCAGAAAAGAATGAATAACATGAATCTTATTCATGCTGCATAATTTAAATCTGAAGCGACTACTTCGAAAAAGGATGAATAATATGCATCCATTCATGATGCATTATTTAAATTTAACGAACTATTTCGCAAAGGATCAATAACATGCGTCCAATTCTTGCTGCATAACTTAAATTTCAGTGAACTGATTCAGAAAAGGATGAATAATATGAATCCAATTCATGCTGCATAATTTAAATCTGAGGCTACTATTTCGGAAAAGGATGAATAATATGCATCCATTCATGATGCATTATTTAAATTTAATGAACTATTTTGGAATAGGATGAATAACATACATTCAATTCCCAATTCATATTTTGAATCTGAATGAAATATTTTAATGTTTGCTGTTGATTTCGCATACACAAGATCTTGTCAAAAATGGAAAAACGACCGATACATCAAGTTAACGTGAAGATTATTGCTGCTGAGAATGTACTCTCTTTCCAGACATTGGGTAAACACGAGAAAAAAATAATGCACTCTCTTTCCATGGTTGCTATTGAATTTGATTAATGCAAAAAAAAAAAAATCGTTAGAGTAAGAGAGTTATCAAAGCACGTGATGTGGAATAGGAGTTCTGCTCACATTAACCACAATATTTTGAAATAACTGTGATTAGATGATAATTGTTCCGAGCAATCGAATGCAGAATGTTAGGAAAGACAATGTTTGATTCCATTTGCCCAGAAGTGATGAAAATGGATCTGTCGTCAAGTAGGAGCAGGAAACGATTCTCCTCACAAGTGTCAGCAAGGTGCTGGCTGAGATGCATCTTCAGGAAGACTTGAGATGAAAAAAGACTAAAGCACTTCTGGCCAATCAGTCCGATTGAATGAAGAAATTGGAAGAGCACAGAGCGAATTTGAGCGAAGCTAGCATTTGTCTCTTAACAGCCGCACAGTGGTTTCCCCCCTCCCCAACCTTCTCTGAGCCCTCGGGGTCCTTGTGACCTGGCCATTTAGCGAATACCATGTGCACGTTACAAACAAAGCATTGGAGCAAATTGAAGAGAACGAGCGAAAGAGTCGTTCTCAATCACTTGTCAGCCGCAAACATCCTGGAATCTGTGAGTTATTTTAATGTGCATGTAGTGATTTTTGCTTAAATAAGAATAGACGATGCAGAAATCTGCGAAAAACAATCCACCTCCGCTGTTCCCGGGATTGAATTTCGATATTCTTTTACTCTGATCGCTTTTTTTTTTTTGCACATGATGAGCTAAATGGCCACGTCACAAGGACCCCGAGGGCTCAGAGAAGGTTGGGGTGGGGGAAACCACTGTACGACAGTTAAGAGACAGATGCTATACTTCGCTCTAGGCCAACCTTCATGTTCTTTAACGTGCGCTAAATGGCCAGGTCACAAGGACCCCGAGGGCTCAGAGAAGGTTAGGGGAGGGTCCATCTGGGACTCGAACTTGGGAACTACAGATTACGAGCCTGGCACGGAACTGACTGAGCTATCCTTGCCCCCCCCCCCCCCACACACACACACACATCTGCTAGGAGACAGATGGAAGCCTCCTGTTAGGGCTAGCTGGTGTGTTCTTCAGTGCATAGGGTATGAATCTCCTACAAACGGATCACAGCTTCACGTGTCATTCGATGGTTGGCGGCCCTTTTCTCACCGAGGACATGGTGGAGTTTATCGGAGACAAATCTCAACGTGGGCACAGTTCGGACTCGTACCAGGAAACTGAAGATTACGATCCTGGCACGCTACCAACTGAGCCAATCCTCTCCTCTGGGATTGGATGTCAAAACGTAAACTTATTTTTGACCAGGTAGGAGACACTCCATTTAAAATAGTTTTTTTCTTAATTAAAATTTTTTTTAAATTACGATATAAACGCCCTTCTACAGTTATATTTTTTAACTATATACAATGCAAAATATAGAGGAAAAATGTCATTTCAGTTTCATTTAATGAGAAATCACAGAGAATCTCCGATATTTAAGTTGATTTTATTTTCTACTATTAAATATTTTTGCGAGTTTATTTTACTAATTTTTATTATATTTTAACCATTTCGGCATGCAATAAATTTTGTTAATCTAAGAATGTTTGGAGGAGGATTTTATGATTATTTGGACTCGAAATAAATGCATTTTTGAAAGAAAAACAATGACAACTAATGAAAATGGAAATTACATACAAGAAAGAACAAATAAAAAGCTTTACTAATGGTCTACATATTGCAATGTTATTATACGAAACATTACTAGGAGAAACAACATTTAAAAAAAAATGTTTTTATTTTAATTTAAATAGTTTTACAGGGAAATTGAAAGCCATTAGGACCGAAATTAGGTCATTAGGGATTGAAAGTGTTAAAAGTAAAAAAAAAAGGTTTATTATTTCATTTCTAAATCGTCTTTACTGCAAAGTTTTTGGGGCGAGGGTGGCTCAGTCGGTAGCGCGCCAGGCTCGTAAATCTGTAGCTCCCAGGTTCGAGTCCCAGCTGGGTCAGCGTTGAGATTTATCTCCGCAAAACTCCCCGCGCTGCCCACGGTCAGTAGGGGACACCGATAGGTTGGAAAGGCCGCCGTCCGTCGGATGGGACGTTAAGACATGGCTCCGTCTGTAGGAGAGCCATACCCTGTGCACGTTAAAGAACACGCTGGATGACCTTGACAGGAGGCTACCATCTGTCTCCCAACAGCTGTTCCAGTGGGTCCTCTCTCCTAACCTTCTCTGAGCCTTCGGGGTCCTTGTGACCTGGATATTTAGCCCATGGTGTGCAAAAAAAGTGCCGCTCAGAGGTAAAACAACCCAACCTTAAAGAACACGCTGGATGGCCTTGGCGGGAGGCTACCATCTGTCTCCCAACAGCTGTTCCAGTAGGTCCCCTCCCCCAACCTTCTCTGAGCTTTCGGGGTCCTTGTGACCTGGCCATTTAGCCTATGGTCTGCAAAAAAGTGCCGCTCAGAGGTAAAACAACAGAACTGCAAAGTTTATGAATTTTTTTACGGCGCTTGCGCAATCCCCAAAACGGTTTGAAACCGCAGTAGAAGCAATATAAATTGCAACTGATATCTTTGTTTTGTCACATTAATAAGTTTTATATTCATTCAGTTTCATCTTCAATTCATTACGCTGTTTCTAACCTATTTCTCGAATTGAGCTCAATCGCTCCTGTTTTCTGTTCAGTCGTGTAACACTGAGTTATAAAAATTACTTCACCTGGGTTGAGTTGGATTGTTTTTCGTCTGAGAGGCACTTCTGTGCGTAGAATTGGGGAAATGGCCAGGTTTACAAGTACCATGAGGGCTTAGATTTCGGTATGGGAACGAGACCCATTGCTCAGCTGTTAGGACTGAAATGATCTTGACTGGAAATCAGTATCATCCAGCGTGTTCTTTCACTTGCACAGAGAAAGTCTTTCTTGCACAGGAGCACCAACTTAAAGTCTCATCAGACGGACGATCGCATTTCCAAATCTATTGGTGCTACTTTTTCCATTTAGTTGGGTTGTTTTTACCTCTGAGCGGCACTTTTTTGCACACCTTGGGCTAAATGGCCAGGTCACATGGACCCCGAAGGCTCAGAGAAGGTTGGGGGAGGGAACCCACTGGAACAGCTGTTGGGAGACAGATGGTAGCCCCCCCCGTCAAGTCCATTCAGCGTGTTCTTTAACGTGCACAGGGTATGTCTCTCCCGCACACGGGGCCACGGCTTAACGTCCCATCCGACGGACGGCGGCCTTTCCAAGCCCATCGGTGTCCCCTACTGACCGTGGGCAGGGCGGGGAATTTTGCGGAGATAAATCTCAACGCTGACCCAGCTGGGACTCGAACCTGGCAACTACAGATTACGAGCCTGGCGCGCTACCGACTGAGCCACCCCCGCCCTTTTCCATTTAGAGCAGACGGTTTAGAAGAGATAAATATGCGGACATCAACTTAGGAACCAGGAGAGTTACGAACTCAGACAACCCCTGACCCCTTTACCTGTCACCCCATGCTGCTCTGACGCATTTTAATCCGATTGTCGAGGTCAATCACAATTCGATAGTCGGAAAGTAAAATTTCACATTCGAGTGCATATTGCCGTTAATATTCCGCTAGATATACCAATAGTAATCTGAGTAATTTTTCATGCAAAGTAAATCAGTTGTTTCAGTCATGTGGATTTATGCGAAGGCGCGCCAGGTAGAATATTCTGCAGTATAATTTTACATATAAATTAGAAAACTGATTCAATTGATCCTAGTTACGTTGCTTATGCACTGAAGTTTAAGAGCTATTTACTTCGTTATAACGATTCGTAACACGTAGAAGTTTGGTTTCGTGGACAGAGATTTATTATCTCGTTTACCAGTAATAAAAAGCTGCAGAATAAGTCTTTAACTGGCAGAAAAATGAAAATAAAAAGCAACGTAAAGTGTCCAAATTGTGCGAAAAACAATAAATATAAAAGGGTCGTTAAAATGAAAAGTGGACAAGTCGGAAATAAAGCATAATGGATTTAGTTATCTATAGAGATTTCCTTCCTGTTGAGACTTTGTCCCAAGGCGACATTAGTTGGGTTGTTTTACCCCTGAGTGGCACTTTTTTGCACACTATGGGCTAATATCCAGGTCTCAAGGACCCCGAAGGCTCAGAGAAGGTTGGGAGAGAGGACATACTGGAGCAGCTGTTGGGAGACAGATGATAGCTTCCCGTCAAGACCATCCAGCGTGTTCTTTAACGTGCACAGAGAGCCACGGCTTAACGTCCCATCCTACGGACATCGGCCTTTCCAAGCCCCTCGGTGTCCACTACTGACTGTGGGCAGGGCGGGGAATTTTGCGGAGATAAATCTCAACGCTGACCCAGTTGGGACTCGAACCTGGAAACTACATATTACGAGCCTGGCGCGCTACCAACTAAGCCATCCCCGCCCCCGAGACATTAGTAGCATTACACCTGTTTGAAGAAGGATTTTGGCTGTTTGAGAAATTCGGTGATCATACTTTTCATCTCTTCGACAGACTCGAATTTCGTTTCTTTCATGGTTCTTTTCGAGGACCTGAAATGTGAAAATCACATGGAGAGAGTTCAGGCTTATAAGACAGATGTTTCAGGCATTCCTAATCATACCTGTTTAAACGTTGTTACTGTTACTTGAGAAATTTGGAAACGAACGTCGTCATGCAGCAAACAATCTTCTTACAAATGCAAAACAATACTCTTACTAAGAAACAAAACTGACATTTTTATTAAAAAAATGAAAACAACCTTTTAACTAAAAAAAACGTTTTTTATTTTTAGATTCTTCTGTGGGAGGAATTGAGGGGAATACAAATCTACTGTCGTATGGCATAGAGAAAGTCCTAGCAGAAAGATTATTTGACTTCGCTGCGGTGCAAACAGCTCTAGTTAAAATTCTTGATGAGGCAAAAGCAGTTTGTGGTTTACTTGCTCAGATCTTATGATTCTCTCTGGGTTCCTGGAAATATTTTTCTCACACAAAAAAATCCCTTTCTAAAATCACACCTCAAGACAAGTTTTCCATGTAGGATATCACGTTCATTATTAATATTCTATAAAGGTTTCACTTATATTTCACCTGAGATATTCTTCCTTCATAGTTATCTTTTCTAACACCTAACCTACATCACAGGTCTTCTTTCTAACATCCTACCTCCATCACAGGACTTATTTATAATATCCTACTTCCATCACATGTTTTCCTCCTAACACCCTACCTCCATCACAGGTCTTCTTCCTAACATCCTACCTCCATTACAGGTTTTCCTCTTAACATCCTACCTCCATCACATGTTTTCCTCCTAACATCCTACTTCTATCACAGGTCATACTATATTCTTCCTCTATCACAGATCTTCCTCCTACTAAGAATTCGCTTCCTTCACATATTTTACTCACAGCACCTTCGTTACAGAACGCTTCATAAAATCTCCCATTCCTCACAGGTCATCCTCCAGAGATTTCATCTTCTTCACAGGTTTTTCATCTAAGATCCCATCTCCTATAGAGGTCTTCCATTTAAGGTACTACCTCCCTCACATACGTTCTTTCTAAAGACTCACTTCCTTCACCGGTGTTTATCATAACATCTCCCCTCTCTCACAGGTCTTTCTCTCAAGCTCACATTTCTTTCACAGGTCTTTCTCTCAAGCTCACTTCCTTCATAGGTATCCCTCGTAAGATCATACATTATTCATAGTTCTTCATCTTAAATTCTAAACTTTTTCCCATATCTGCCCTACATAATTCAGCTCCGTCACGATTTGTCCTCCTTAAACCTTCACAGATCTCAAAGTGAATTAGATCATCATCATCATCAGATAGTTATTCGTGACGAATTAATGAGAACAACTGAGATTTTCGTTTTCTCCAACACTTTGCTGAAAGAGTCCTGTTCAATCACTAAGTATACTCCTTAAAAATCAAATCTTAATGTTGCGTCGCTCATCACGACTACATACAGATCGCATAAGAAACTACGCACACAAAAAAGGTAAATAATTCGGATAAAGATCGCAACTTTCGGCATCAACTGCGATGAAACAAATTCGTCATCGCCTTTGACGCAGCAAAGGCGTTGAATTTAATACTTGTTTCTCGCTTCAAAATCCGCCCTCCGTTCTCCAGAAAGTCGAGAAAATTTCGCTTCTCCATCGCTTGCAGTCACACGTCACAGCAATTGCAGGTTCACGTGCAGCCTCAGTTACGCACACGGCGCACGTGCACGGACACGCACGCGGCCACACGCAACAATGCACTTACCACCGCCCATTTCCGTTTTCGTTGGCGCACGCACTGCAAGGTTCGAGGGTAGCCAAAAGGAGGAGAAACTCACTTGGCCTTTGGCTCGCACTCACAGACACACAATCGTGCCAAAAAAATCCACCTTCTTTTTTAGGAGAGAGAGAGCACAGGACATTTATTGAAGTTCACGTAACGACAAATTTGTTTTGATGTAAAATGATCTTTAAAGAATATCGCAGACGTGTAATGCAAAGTTAACAACAAATTGGGTCTCACGTTTCAAGAAATTTTAAATTTTAATGCGACAGGTATGTACTACGATTGTTCTAGACATGTTTTTTTATTTTCCGATGGTGAGATTCGTCCCCCTCCCCTCTCCTCTAGGGCTCGGTAAGAAATGGATTATGGATGAGCACGGTAAGGATGCCGTCATTGAATGGGTTATTAAATCGCGGCCCTGTAAATAGGAGAGTCATGTGATGCACACGTAAAGAATACACTGAATGGTTTAGAAGAGATTGCATATCAGGAGAATGAGGCGCCATACCTCATTACCAAAAATTTAGAGATGAGATATGACGAGATGTGGTTTGATCACCTACGTCTCTTGATTACGCACAAAATTGGGTTGAGTTGTTTTATTTCTGAGCGCACAATCTTTTTACATAGAGGGCTAAATGGCCTGGTCACAAGGACCCCGAAGGCTCAGAGAAAGTTGGGGGAGGGGACCCACTGGAACAGCTGTTGGGAGACATATGGTAACCTCCGTCAAGGCCATCCAGCGTGTTCTTTAACGTGCACAGGGTATGGCTCTCTCTCACAGACGGAGCCACGGCTTAACTTCCCATCCGACAGACGGCGGCATTTCCAACCCATCGGTGTTCCCTACTGACTGTGGGCAGGGCGGGGAGTTTTTCGGAGATAAATCTCAACCTTAACTCAGCTGGGACTCAAACTGGGAACTGCAGATTACGAGCATGGCGCGCTACCGACTGAGTCCGCCCCCGCCCCCCAGATGTTCGGAAGGAATGCATCTGCCTACGGTCACATCTATAAATAAGCGGGTGGATGAATTTCATGTGTCAAGTTTAGAAAATGATTGATGAGTTGTAAATTTTTATTTTGGTGTTTCATAGATATTTTCAATATTAAGGGAGGGGGGGTCCAACTCCCTCCCCTAAAAATCCGGTCGTCTTGTACGAAATCTCAAACTTGTCTACCTTCTTTGAAATCAAAAATAGTTGCCTTTGCATAATTTTTGTTTAGTTACATATTTTATGTCCAACACTAAAAATACATTAAAAAAAACTACATAATCTCATTCCGTATAGAATGTTATTTTAACCCTTCATGTTCGGTGGAATATTTTAGTAATTGTGAAACCCTACTGTTTTATTCTAACTTGCCCCCCCCCCCCCCAAAAAAAAAAAAAAAAAAAAAAAAGCTAAATTCTCGGAGCCTCGATAGCTAAATTCTCGAACCCTCCGGAAACTAAATCCCAAGTACATACCTGTCTGGGGTATAACTCTTAGCTTGGAAACTTGACTACCTTTGGTGGAAACAGCATACAAGGGATTATTGGTTTTATTATTCAGTACCACAGTTTCCCTTTGCTTTGGCTAGATAAGTAAGGAAACAACAGAAAAAATTAGGATCTATGACAAACAATCGACTCAGTTAATGTAAATCATTTAGCGTTAAGCTCGATCTTCATCAACAAGAATACAAAATCATCTGTAACTTGAGTTATTTTTGATTCAAACCGTCCGATTTAGAAAACGCCTATCATGCAATCAACTATTAAAACTTCTAATACATTGCAGTCTCAGGTAACCGAGTTCAGATTAAATGAGATAATTGGTTAAAAGTAGTGGGTGATTATGTACTTAAACCACCTATAGGGGGTGGAATATTTTGGACTAGTCACTGGAAGGAGAGCTATGCACCAATCCCCTGTGATGATGCATAGAACCGGCCAGGCCTAGCACCTAATGTCCGACCTCGCCTTCTCGTGGTGCGGACCGTTAGTAACTTTCAAAAGAGATACTCTCTTGTGGAAGTGAACGGAAGGGGAGGGCTGCCAGATTAGTGTGGCCTACTGATCTGGACAACTATGGCTACTTTTCTTTTTTTTTTCTACCCTGCTGAAGAGTGGTCAACCACACAGGGTCCTGGTGCTGACCATATAAACCTACTGGACTGGACAGATATATGGCTCTGAGCTTGATTATGGATCCTGATTTTGCTGCACTGGTGGGCTTCTGTGGAGGGAAAATCTTCCGCTGTGTTTTCTTTTTGTTTGTGGGTTGACAGCCCCAAGTGAATAGATTCACAGGATATGTTTATCAGCTGGTGGATAATCCTGAGCAGACGTCATCGCAGGCACCTGAACTCTTTGCTTCTATTGGCATCGTCAAATTCTACATTGGAGGAAGTCTTCCAGTGTAGATGGCTTCAGCCTTTAGTAGCGGGGGAACTGGTCTTTGCCCCATGTCTGCGATTAGGGGGCTGTTTGATATTGTCGGCATTCCCTCTCTCAATAAACATAGTTTCTTTAAACATCCCACTAACCATTTTCTCTCCATAGGTAGTTGGAATGTGAGGACTCTGCACAGAGCTTTTTCTCTTGATGTCCTCACACAAGAATTCCACCTTTATAATTTAGATATTCTCGGCTTGCAAGAGACCAGATGGACAGATAAAGGTCAGATTCTTAAAAATAATCTTAAATTTCTCTTTTCAGGGAGGGACGACAATAAGCATCACCAAGGCGTGGGTCTGCTTCTCAGCAGACACGCTAGCGATGCTCTTCTAGGATATGAGTGCATTAATGAAAGGTTTCTTAGAGCAAAATTTCAGACAAGCGTTAAAGACTTGAATGTTATCTGCTGTTATGCCCTAAAAGAGGATGCCGATGGGGATGAGAAGGATAGGTTTTATGAACAACTTCAGGATATTTTGAATTCTGTCAAGAAAGGAGATATTACCCTTGTTCTTGGTGACTTCAATGCCAAAGTTGGTACTGACTCTGACCTTTGGGGAGGAGTAATAGGCCCTTTTGGTATTGGTAGCTGCAATGGCAATGGGCAACGTCTCCTACAGGTAAGTAAACTCAATAGATTCAGAACAACTAACACTTATTACAAACACCGCGACATACATAAGTACACATGGGTTTCACCTGATGGGCTGCATAAGAATATGATTGATTACATATTAATTAACAGCAAATGGGCTAGTTCTGTTAGGAATACCAGGGCATATAGGGGAGCTGAAATTGGATCTGACCATTACCTTGTTAAAAGTATGTTGCAACTTAAACTTAAAAAGTGTTGTGCTAGGGTTAAAAAATTTACTTTTAATACTGAAGCTCTGAAAGATCCTGTTATAGCTAAAGCTTACCATGATAGGTTACTTAGTCATTATGACAGTCATGGTTTGCTTCCTACTGAAGTTGAGGAAGAATGGGATCATTTTAAACAGGCGTTTTTGGACACTAACAGTACTCTTTTAGTAAAAAAGGAGCAGAAGAGGCAAAATTATCTGAGTGATAAGGCACTTGAGCTTATTTCGGAAAGAAAGAACTGCAGGAATGCCCTTAATCAATACCCTACTAGTCCTAATAGAAAGCATTACAGAGACCTTAATAAACTTGTAAAGGATCAGTTAGCTGCTGATAAGAATCTTTGGCTTGATGGTTTGGCTGACAAAGCCGAGGAAGCAGTTAGACAGCACAACAGCAGAGAGCTGTACCAGATAGTTAATGTTTTGTGTGGTAGAAAACGGACAGGCATACAAGGATTGAAGGATAAAGAAGGTAAGGTTATAGAAGGGGAGGATTCTGTCATGGCTAGGTGGGCTGAGCATTTCAGTGATGTTCTAAACAATGTAGTTAGTTCTACTCCCATTGTTTGCAATGATGATAGATGCATTGGTGGCTTTAATGTTGGCCCTATAACACAATCTGAAGTTATTTTGGCTGTTTCTAAACTTAAACTTCATAAATCCCCAGGGGTAGATGAAATTACTACGGAAATGCTTAGAGCTGGGAATGTTTTGGTTCCCACTTGGATGACTGAAATTCTGAATATCTTTTATGATAAAGGCATGGTTCCTAAGGATTTTACCAGAGCTATTGTTATCCCTATTTTCAAAAAAGGTGATCGCAGTTCTTGTGATAACTATAGGGGTATCAGCCTACTCTCTGTTCCAGGTAAAGTTCTTTCCATGATTGTGCTTAATAGAATTAAGAATCTGGTTGACAGTCAATTGCGTGATGAGCAATGTGGATTCAGAAGTGGTAGGGGATGTGTGGATCAGATATTTTCACTTAGGCAGATTCTTGAGAAATGTTTAGAGTTTCAGAAACCTTTGGTTGCTAGCTTTGTTGATTTCAAAAAGGCTTTCGACTCTGTTGATCGTCATAATTTGTGGTTGATTGTGAGATCATATGGTATACCAGACAAGTTAGTTAACATTATGAAAGCTCTCTATAATAACACTGAGTCGTGTGTGAGAGTTGGTAAGGCTTGTAGCAATCGGTTTAGCATTACGTCTGGTGTTCGACAAGGGTGCATTTTGTCTCCTTTTCTCTTTAGCTTGGTTATTGATTATGTTATGCGAAATTCACTTCAAGGGAAAGATTTTGGCCTTAAATGGGCTGGAGATACGAAAATTTCTGATTTAGATTATGCTGATGATTTAGCCCTTTTGGCAAATGATGTTGATGAGATGAACTCTTTCATTCGAGCTGTTGATGAGACTGGTAGTAGAGTAGGTTTGGTTATAAACAGAGAGAAAACTTAAGTGATGAAAATTGGTCAGGCAGGCTGTGATTCAGTTAATCTGAATGGTTGCAGTCTTGAGCAGGTGTCACAGTTTAATTATCTTGGGAGCTATGTAACAGATAATGGTGATGTGCGGCATGAGATTAACAGACGAATAGGGATTGCTGCCGGGACTTTTAAGAACCTATGGAGAGTGTGGAGAAATAGGCGTATACACCTAAAGACTAAAATTAGACTGTATAATAGTTTGGTTCTTTCTAGGGTTAGTTATGGTAGTGAAACTTGGACACTTTGTAAACAAGATAACAGGAAACTAGATGCTTTTGATTCCAGATGCTTACGCAGTATCTTGGGCATTAGGTTTTTCAACTTTGTAACTAATGATGAGATTAGGCAAAGGAGTTTGCAACCTCCTTTAAGCAGCATATTGTGCAGAGAGAGAATCCGTTGGTTTGGCCATGTTGCCCGTATGAATAATTATAGATTGGCGAATAGGGTTATGAACAGTGTGCCTAGAGGCCTCAGAAAGAAGGGGAGACCTAGGATGCGGTGGGCAGACAATGTCAAACAGGACCTTGTTAGAATTGGTGTGCAGTGGCCAGATGCAGTAGATGTAGCTCAGGATAGACTTGCTTGGAGAACTAAATTGTACGGTCTGGTTGGACCTCCGTAGCCCATGGCTGCTTGAGGATGATGATGATGAGTGGTTAGCACGCTTGGCTACTGATCTAAGGGACCTGGGTTCGAGTCCCGGATTTAGGCATGGATGTGTGTGTCGTTTTTCTGCTGAAGTCCTGCTATCCTATCAGATCTCCTACTGTGGCATATAAACTGACAGGCTCCTGTCAGACTTCTGTGGCAAGCAGCTGCTTGAGGGGGTATTTATTATTTATTTATTTTTGCTCATTTATAGTTTGGTATTCAGCTTTTTTATCCTATGTTATAGATGCAAGGGAATGCAGAGATTTAGCATATTTCTAATAAAGTTAGGTTGTTTAGATTGCAGAGATAGTTCGCGTGTATATATTCTAAAGCGAAATGTGCATGTAACAGTGGAGGCGTGACTGTTTTATCACGAGATACAGCACGTAGCATGGATTACGTCATGATCAGAACACAACACAGTCGATTTAAAAAAATTGAAGAATTCAGTAAGAGAATTGGTGTAGTTGCAGAAAGTATTTTGTTTTATGACAATAGTTGATGTTTGATTTAGTATAAGTTTTTATGAATAACATAACATCTTTAGTTACGGTAAGGAGTGTCATTTCCTGTATACATTTTGCATGTCGAAAAAGGTGATTAATAAGAGTTGTATCTATGATATGTTTTATGATTCGGTTTTAGAATGTT
This sequence comes from Ryuthela nishihirai, assembly GCA_038380435.1. NCBI lineage: Eukaryota > Metazoa > Arthropoda > Arachnida > Araneae > Heptathelidae > Ryuthela > Ryuthela nishihirai. The sequence continues at coordinate 35,820,248 of JAWZYU010000011.1, read as the reverse complement.
ATACTGATTTATTATTTGGTATTTGATGAATGCCAAAAGGAATTTGTCGTTAGTTAGTTAGCCTGTTAGTATTTCGAGTACTTATTATTTAAATTTTCATGTTATAATGTTATTATAAATTATATATATTTAAATATATATATACTGTTATATGGACAGACGTGTTTGGAGAACAAAATTGCACATCTGAATGTACCGCCGTAACTCATGGCTATATGTGAATTTTGCACGGGTTGACTTGTTTTACTCTGAGCGGCACTTTCCTGACACAATGGGCTAAATGGCCAGGTCATAAGAACTTCCAAGGGATTCAGAGAAGATGACCACTGTACAGTTATTAGGAGACAGATGGAAACCTCCAATTAAAGCCATCCAGCGTGTCCTTTAAAGCACCCAGTGTATGACTTTCCCGCACACGAGACAATAGCCTTAGGTCCCATTCGACGGATGGCGGATTTTTCGAAGATCATCGGTGTCCCCTACTGACTGAGGCAGGGGAGTGGTTGGCCAGAGATAATTTTCAACGCTGACGTAGGTGGGACTCGAACCTGGGAACTGCAGATTACAGGACTGGTGGGCTACCGGCTGAGCCAACCCGAATTTTGTATGTATGTATGTATGTATGTATGTATGTATGTATGAACGTATGCATTTTTAACAAACACGTACAGCAGAGTTTAGGAAGGTAATATTTGCAGAACATGATGGAACTCGATATCATACCATTCCTGATCCAACTATGAAGTAGTATGAAGAGAAACACCATCAAACTATTTCACAAGAAAAATAACAGTTTTCAGTAAACCGCATCGAGTTTATTATAGCCTGAAACAATATTTTCGTTTTTCAACTTATCATTGGGCTTTTATTCCCATTTGAAGTTTTTAGTAATGATGTTACCAACAAAGATGGGTACGTTTTCTCTACAAAAGAAATAAATATCTTATATGCTTCCAAAGAAGTAAAAAGCAAGATATTTCTAGAACGCTTTGCAGTTCTGGTTGGCATAATGTTAGTCGTAACTGGGGAGACTATGAGATCCAGCAATTCTCAAAGATAACAGGTGACTTATAAGTCATTGGCCTATAAAATATGATAATCGTTGAAGTGTTTACTGCACAATCTCAGTGCCTCTCCGGAATCTTTCTAGTTGCCACGGTAATTCTATTCTTTTGAATACAACAAAAAGTCGACTTCGATGTTAAGGTTTTGAAAAGGTTTTGTTGGCAATTTATAGTTACTGGAAGGCAAGAATATTTTAGCTACACCAAAACACAAACAAAAAACTTTATCGATCACTATACGATGCCATTAAATGCTTCCTATATCTGGAAAAAATCGTCAAAATAAATATACTACTGACTATTTCTTTAGAGAGGGGTTGAAATTTCCTATCTGTTCATGGGTAGAATTTCCATAAACATAGAATTTCAGACACATGGACATACCCAGTAGCCAGTATTTTGCTTACTATAACGCTACGTCAGTAAGGGATAATAATAATATAAAAATCCACATTGTCTACTTGCACCAACTTGATGATGAGCACTTGATGAAATGTGCCAATGTCAAAATGGAGCATGACTCTAGGGTCGCGCTGTGAAAGCCAAGAGATGTCAATCACTGTTGAAGTTTGAATAGGAGCTGATAAGAGAAATAATTGAAAACTGGACGAAAAAGTGAGTAATGGATTTTATGGTCAGTTTAGGGCTTTAGTTTGAGCAACCTTCGTGTTACTCTGATTGTCGTTTTTTGCACAGATCGGGCTAAATGGTCAAGTCCCAAGAGCTTCAACAAGGATTCAGAGCTAGGTACGAGAGGATTGGATTGTTTTACCTCTGAGCGGCACTTTTTTCCACACCATGGGCTAAATGGCCAGGTCACATGGACCCCGAAGGCTCAGAGAAGGTTGGGGGAGGGGACCCACTGGAACAGCTGTTGGGAGACAGATGGTAGCCTCCCGTCAAGGCCATCCAGCGTGTTCTTTAACGTGCACAGGGTATGGCTCTCCCACACACGGGACCACGGCTTAACGCCCCATCCGACGGACGGCGGCCTTTCCAAGCCCGTCGGTGTCCCCTACTGACCGTGGGCAGGGCGGGGAATTTGCGGAGATAAATCTCAACGCTGACCCAGCTGGGACTCGAACCTGGGAACTACAGATTACGAGCCTGGCGCGCTACCGACTGAGCCACCCCAGCCCCAGATGCTCTCGATGAGGTTGAGCAACCAAAAGGGAAGTGCTGCCTAACAGACGATTTTCATAGGAAATCAGACGATGGCGAATACATATTTGATGATGCAAGCAAGCTTTATCATCCAGATGAGAGAGAATTAGGATGTGATCAATAAATATGCAGAAACTAGATTCTTGAAAGGCGATTCTCCACTTGCTGGAAGATGGCCAATTTTTTGACGTTAGAGCAAGATGTTTGTTATGGGATAGTGATTTAAGACTTTGATTTGGATCTTCAATCACAAAAAATATTCTATCGATCTTTTCACGCTAGAATCGTATCTTACGGTGTTTCAGAAGTGCATCGCAAGCGTTCTAGAAGTGTATCTAAGTGTTCTAGGGTGGTGAAATGGTCGTGGAATTAAATGCACTAAAAGTTTATCTTAAGTGTTCCCTAACGAGTACATGACTTTAATAATGAGTTGAATAAAATCTGGTTGTTCTGACTGGAATTCGAACCCAGGTATCCCCAGAAGAATGCTGGGCATCATAACCGCTAGACCAGCGAGGAACTGAAAATTCTTCAACAAAGTGATATATATAAGCATTCCTGTGTGATTCACCAGTGGTGTCATATTTTATCAGGAGTTACTTTATTTCAAATGTTGCTTGTGTACAGGACGTTTTCCTGTGATAATTTATGACTGAAGAGTATATGACACTTTAGAGGGAAAATGCGACGCGTATGTGGAAGAATTCATGTTCATGAACTATCAGTGACTTGTTAATAATCACCCAATCAAAAGGTAAGTGGTCTGTTAATCATCTGTCTATCAACCAATTACTTATTATAAGTCTCGAAGAGTTTACTGAAAGAAGTCTCTCATTGCCTTGCAGTTGTCATTCACGCTTTTGTCGGTAGCGCGCCAGGCTCGTAATCTGTAGTTCCCAGGTTCGAGTCCCAGCTGGGTCAGCGTGGAGATTTATCTCCGCAAAATTTCCCCGCCTTGCCCACGGTCAGTAGGGGACACCGATGGGTTTGGAAAGGCCGCCGTCCGTCGGATGAGACGTTAAGCCGTGGCTCCGTGTGCGGGAGAGCAATACCCTGTGCACGTTAAAAAAAGGATGGCCTTGACGGGAGGCTACCATCTGTCTCCCAACAGCTGTTTCAGTGGGTCCCCTCCCCCAACCTTCTCTGAGCCTTCGGGGTCCATGTGACCTGGCCATTTAGCAGATGGTGTGCAAAAAAGTGCCGCTCAGAGGTAAAACAACTCAACCCATTCACTCTTCTCTACTGTGCGTCAGTGGATATACAAGTCTCTTCCTCCGACACGTAAATCCGCTTCCGGATATTCAGATTGGTAATTCGTATTGTTCTAAATAATGAATCACTCTCTTCGCACAATTGTAAGGACTATTTTAACCTAGGGACTGACCACTGAAAAGAATGATTCACATCTGATGTAAAAGCGCTCGAAATGGATTTCTGCAGAAAATGTGTCTGAAGAAGAGAATGACTAAAGTGAGAAATGAAGAGATAGAAGAATTAAGGGTTGGGTTGTTTGGGTTGTTTTACCTCTGAGCGGCACTTTTTTGCACACCATGGGCTAAATGGCCAGGTCACCTGGACCCCGAAGGCTCAGAGAAGGTTGGGGGAGGGGACCCACTGGAACAGCTGTTGGGAGACAGATGGTAGCCTCCCGTCAAGGCCATCCAGCGTGTTCTTTAACGTGCACAGGGTATGGCTCTCCTGCACACGGGGCCACGGCTTAATGTCCCATCCGACGGACGGCGGCCTTTCCAAGCCCATCGGTGTCCCCTACTGACCGTGGGCAGGGCGGGGAATTATGCGGAGATAAATCTCCACGCTGACCCAGCTGGGACTCGAACCTGGGAACTACAGATTACGAGCCTGGCGCGCTACCGACTGGAGCCACCCCCGCCCCAAGAATTAAGGGAGTAGAAGAACCAATCAGAGAATACGACAGAAAAAGAGACTGAAATGGAATGGGCATATAAATGAGAGGAAAGGTGATCGTGAGCAGCTAAAGATGATATTGAAATGAGAATCGACTGGAAGAAGATAGAAAGATGATGTGGAGGAAGGAATGAGGAAAAAATGTTTTCGAGAGAGAGACTGGATAGGAAGAAAGCTGTGATGGGAGATGTGGAGAGACTGGATGGGAAGAACGCTGTGAAAAGAGATGTACTCTTGACGCCGACAACTATAAAGCAGAAGAATGCCTGGGAAGATAAGTAAGTATTCATATTTATTTTTAAATATAGATAAAATTTGAATAGTTTTAGTTAGGGAAATAAAAAATAATCTTAATCTCACAGGACGTAGGCGAGTTGGGTTGGGTTGTTTTACCTCTGAGCGGCACTTTTTTGCACACCATGGGCCTAAATGGCAGGTCACATGGACCCCGAAGGCTCAGAGAAGGTTGGGGGAGGGGACCCACTGGAACAGCTGTTGGGGGACAGATGGTAGCCTCCCGTCAAGGCCATCCAGCATGTTCTTTAACGTGCATAGGGTATGGCTCTTCCATACACGGGGCCACGGCTTAACGTCCCATCCGACGGACGGCGGCCTTTCCAAGCCCATCGGTGTCCCCTACTGACCGTGGGCAGGGCGGGGAATTTTGCGGAGAGAAATCTCAACGCTGACCCAGCTGGGACTCGAACCTGGGAACTACAGATTACGAGCCTGGCGCGCTACCGACTGAGCCACCCCCGTCCCGGACGTAGGCGAAAAAATAAAGCAGAAGAGTAGATGAAAAATTACCATTTGAAGTTCTAAAGAAGACAGAAGTGTTTTGAAAACTGAAGCTCGCGTACCCAGGATGCAAATATCACATTCAGGAAACGACCTCGAATGATCTCGAAAGAAGTGATGGCACCAAACAGCGTCAGGCGGAACAATTCTCCGCATTCCAGTTGTCCACAACTTTTCTCTGCACCACAGAATGCGGGAGAGTAAGAGCAGCGACCGTTGGGGAGGGGGGAGGCGGGGGGGGGGAGGGATAAAGTCACGTGACCCCGTGCGTGCGTGACGTTAGAGTGTTTGCCGATTACACGGCCGTGGGGCTACGGAATGGCCGCAATAATTAAAGCTCACGTGCGAAGTGCTACAATAGGCCTCCGGAGAGCTTTCACCTGCTAATGACACATCCGATGCATGCCGCCATGTTGTGGCTCAATGCAAGTGGAGGGTGGGGATTGGGCGAGTTGCCAGAAATGGGGGGTGGCACCCGCTTTTAGGGAGATTTCTTAAGAACTCATTAGTGAATAATTAAGCACGTGTTAATATTTAATGTTGCTAAAGAAGTAATTCAGATATTTTCTGTAGGTGGTTTTTCTTTTTTGTTTGTGTGCCGGATACAAACTACCGGATTAATAAGTATTGAGGTGAATAATTCATAAGACAACGAGATGTGTATTATCGTGTACGGCTACGAAGATGAGAGCTTTAATTGAAATATCAACGTAACGTACGTCTACTGGAAATAGTTTGATTCGTGATCGTAATTTAGCAGCAGAGGTTTGGGTTCATTTTCCCGGATGGGGATATTAATGTCTGTGTCAAAGGTTTTTCGCTCTGATGAAATACATTATGACGGGCTCCTGTAAGATCATTTTTCAAGTATCTAACAAATGGCCAAACACTGGGCGTAGGAGTAATATTGAGTTGCGTTCTTTTACCTCTGAGTGGCACTTTTTTACACACAATGGGCTATATGGCCTGCTCACAAGGACCGCTAAGGATCAGAAAAGGTTGGGAAAGGGGATCCACTGGGAAATTCTTAGCAGATAGATGCCAGTCTACTCAAGACCACGCAGAGTGTTCTTTAAAGTTTATTAGGATATGATTCTCCGGACCACAGCTTAACGTCTCATTCGACGGAAGACGGCTTTTCCAAGCCTACCTGTGTCCTATTTCTCACCAAGGAGACAGATCTAAACGCAGGCACAGTTGGGTTGAGTTAGTTGACCTCTGAACTGTACTTTTTGACACACAGTGAGATAAATGGCCAAGTCGCAAGGACCCTGAAAACTCAGAAAAGATTGAGGAAGGAGACCCACTGTACAGCTGTTAGGAGACAGATGGAAGCCTCTCTTCAAGACCATCAGCGTGTTCTTTAACGTGCACAGGGTATGGCTCCCCTTTACTTCCCATCTGAAGGATAGGAATAGTACCGCAGAAAAGGCCTTTTGAAGCCCTTCGCTGCCCCGTTTCTCACCGAGGGCAGGGTAGGGGTTTGGAAAAAATAAATCTCAACGCTGGGACAGTTAAGACTCGGAACTACAGATCAAGAGCCTGGCTGGCTACAAACTAAGTCCCAGTGATACCAAGAAAATCAGAATTGACTTACAGTGTCACTATAAATTTTGAATGGTGTTAGCCATGATTGCAGAATTAAGATTATTTTTCATGGTTTGAGGTATGATTATAAAGCAAGGAACAAATAGAGCGAACTTAAGTTTTGATTACAGCTAATAGCAACAGACTAGAGCATTTTTTTTTCCTTTCCTTGCAGTTTTAAAAAAAAAAGGATTTGTTACCCAATGTCTGAATCTGTTGTGGAGGCCTCATTTTCTAGTCACTACTGTCACCTGATTTAACTTCACCGAATTTCTTCTTAGCTGATCTGAACACAGGATCGCTTATTGCAAACATAAACCAAGACTTACTAGGCGTGTGAGAACTTTTGTATCTTTGGGATATACGTTGGTTTATAAAGATCACCATATTAAATTATTATGATCATCCTAAACATGGTATAAAATCCTGAAATATATCTAACTTGGTTTTATTAAAAATGTTTTGTTTAAACCTTATATTGTCTTTTGTTTAAATTGTAGCATTCTTATGTCCAATGATCAGGGAGGGACCGTTCCCAAACTAATCACTATTCAGTGTCAGAAAATATCTTTTCTAATTAACCACACACAGCTGACTTATACAGAACTTAATGCCCATGCGAACTAAGCCAACTTCAATACAACCGCGAAATCCGAACAACAGAATGCTGTGCTAGAACAAGTGGCTGGAATTCATTGGTGAGCTTGATTATACCCATTTAGTAGGAATGATGGAGTCTGGTATCAGTTGGGGTACCCCGTAAGTCATCTCACTCGTAATTAGGTCAACTGCAGCTCGTTATCGATCGGAATCATTTCATGGTCCTATGGAAGGCTGATTAATACGTTCACAATGCATTTATTAATTTACCAAGGAAACTGTGCTGATAGCCTGCTAAGTATCATCATCATCAGCTAGCTGAATTCTTAGCAGTAGGTGTACTGTGACGAAGCAAAGACTGTAAGAGGATGTTAATCACGGTTGAACTATCCATTCAAAAGCATGGCTCTTCTCTCCGTTTGTTTCGTCGCTATGATAACGTTTTAGAAAAGACATTCGTTATTAGCTTCGAAATATCTCTAAGATCATCATTAGAAATAAGCTACTGCTTGGTGATACTTTATGATTTTTATGATGACTTGTTTGGATAACTAGAGCTGATGACTCTAGTTATGTTTTTTATTCGTAACTTAAAAAGATTGATTTTGAATAAGAAATGATAACAGAAGAAAGAAGAAAATCATACAGAGAAGGAAAATGTTCGAGTTTTGTTTAAGGTTGGATAGATTTCTTCTGAGTGACTTTTTGCCACAGAATGGGTTAAATAGACAGGTCACAAGAACTCCAAGAGCCGAGAGCTGGGTATGAAATGATGATTCATTGGATAGCTGTTAGGAGACAAATAGAAGTTACGGTTTTATCGCATATTGTTTAAAGTTTATAAGGTTGGCCCTCAAGGGACCATATTTTAAAAATGTTTTTCAACTGAACTTAAACTGGGTTGCCAACTTTTCTTTTGGCCAAGGAAGGATATTTATATATGAACAGTTTAATAAGAATATTAGATATGGAAATATAAAACGGGTTGAATATTTGATCTACAGTGGAATACTAAAAAAAATGAATTTCAAGAAAAATATATTTTTAGAAATATGTAGCTCAGTGGTTTCAATCGAAGTTTTTTTTTGATCTACAACTCAAAGGTTTCCAGTTCGATAACAGCTGCTATTATAACAGTTCGTTTCATAATTCGTTTTATCACCATATCACTTTTTTTTACAATTCATTGTGAAATAAATTACTATATGAAATAAATTAAAATAAATATAATCGAAAAAGACAACTGCTTAAGTGATTAGTTTACTAAGAGTAATTTAGTTTAAAATAATAAATTTAAATTTATAAATGGAATGTCGTAAGGGAAAGTATACATTTACTACACATATCTTCACGCATAGCTGTTCTAAATACCCCTGAACGGAGATGAAATATATATATATATATAGGTAGGAAAAAAAAAAGGGGGGGGGGAAGCAAAAAATGCTGACTCGAATTAGAAAGGAGCAAAAAGCTTTTCCGAGTTATTGCTTTTTTTTTTTAAAATGTTTTGCTAAATAATGCGTTTTGAGGATAGCTGAAAAGAAAAAGATTATATGCATTATGGAACGTGTTTTTAGTACCCAATTTAATTCAAATATCAGGCAACTCCCCAAAAAATATATCCTACATTCGGGCCATGTCCGTGATAGTCAAAGTGTCCTACCAAACATTTTGCCGCGAGCTACTACTGATTGAAAATAAAAATTATTTAATTTTGTTATTGTTACAAATATAGCATTCTCAATTAGAAAAGCATTTTCTTGAACAAAAGCCATGTAAAATACAGTGGCCATAAACTGTCTGTGCACATTTGATGATTGACTACTTAGGTGTTAAAAATGAAAAATAAAAGCTTTTATGTTCTCAAAAGTAAATTGTTTTTCTATAAGGTTACCTTAAGAGTACTATGTACTTACATGTTTAAAATTTCATTTCAGAGATCAGGCAACGGCAAATTGCTCGTGACCTCATTTCTGAATGAGGCAACGACAAATTGTTCGTGGCCTCATCTCTGAATGAGGAAAATGGCAAATTGCCCGTGGCCTCATCTCTGAATGAGACAACGGTAAATTGCCCGTGGCCTCATTTCTGAAAAAAGTTGCCCGTGGCCTCATCTCTGAATGAGGCAACGACAAATTACTCATGGCCTCATCTCTGAATGAGACAACGGCAAATTGCTCGTGGCAGTTTTAGCTGTTAGGTGAAGAATGTCTTCTAAGAACCACTGGTCTAAACTATTGACTGTTTTTACATCAAAATCTGTTTTTTCTAAATGTGTATAGAGTTTCCTGTAAATGAGATCAAAGAGATGTCACTTGCTAGTGCAGTCTTTTGATTCTTCAGATTCATTCATATGCCTTTTTTTCTCCTTTTATCTTATTTCTTTTCACTTTAATCTGCTTTAACATATTAATAATGATTAAACAGAGACCTTTTTTTTTTTACCATAAATCAAGTTGTGAATCTTGGCTGGGCTAAAGTCAAAGTTCTTGTTATAAAAGGGCTCATATTCTCAGACTGTGTGATTTAATTAAGTGTCCATACCTTAGACATGATGAAATAATATACGTGATATGTAATTTCCTATAGTAAGGTTCGTTTATTGATAACAATAGACAGTACAGTCAAAACGGCTTTTAATAATCGATAAAAAATCCTTATCTCGTGTTTGCTTATAGGTATATTATGATATGCTTTGATAGGTTGTGTATTGATTAACTTCCACATGGTACGGTATTAAAAATTGCGAAAACGATAATTATAAAACAACAACGAAAATCCGTTTTTATTCACCCTCGTTTCGCATGTTTTTAGTGTAAAAAAAATAAAAAACAGCAGCAATGTCACTGCAATATCGTCTTCTTTAAAATTACAGAACATCACTCTGCACGCATGCAATACGATTGCATTTACAGCAGTTCATACTCAGTGAACACACGAGGAGGCATTAATTATTCAATGACCTAAAAAATTTTGCGAATTAATATCTTGCAGAAGTTTATTTGCAGTTTTACATTTGATGAAATCTTCGAATGGGTCAATGAAGTGGAATGCAACTCAACAAGCTGCGTTATTGTCACAAACGTACAGCATTCGAGTCATCGACGCGAACGGACACAAACACACATTCACGGACCAGTCCTGAGGAGAAGCCCATTATTCGAAGGCTTAATCATTCGGAAGAAATCCATTACAGCCCCCTTCCAGACGAGTTGTTTGGACAACGTCTTTATACAATACATTCTTGTGCTTCTTCCTCTAGTTCTTAGCTCACCAGGCCTCCCCTACCGTTCTCCCGAGTTGACTGCATTCTGGCAAAAGACGGAAGAGGAGGAGGAGGAGGTTTCTGGTTTAATCACGTCCTTCCAGAAGCGGTGACAGAAACGGCAATCAATTGGCCGCAACGTTTTGATGACGACGCTCCTGGATGAAAATGCAGCCGTGGAAAATTCCAAGTCACCGAGTGCAGGACTTAAACGAAGAGATGAAGAAGAAGCAAAACTCTGCTCTCGGAAATTCAGAATTCATCGAGGCGGGCAGAGAGTTGGCGGAAAGACCACGTTTTACGGCAAGCGGGCTCAGACTTCTGTTCATTACATGTTGATACATAAAGGGAAAGATTGTTGTGTATAGGGGAGTGTTTACTTCTTTCCCCTATCCCCGCCCTTCTTGGTTTTGGAATAATTCCAAAGTCAGAAATTTATGAGTGGTGCAAGATGTTATGAGGAAGGTATTAGATAAAGCGGAAGGTACTTTGTATTCCGGACATTCACTCTGTGCTGGAAGATACAGGAGGTGAGAAATATATTATGCGATAAGTGTGTGTGTGATTTGGTGCATTGAAGTAGCGAACAAATTTTCAAAGCGATTTGTTTTGTCGGTAGCATTCAGAAAGGAGGAACCGTTGTGTTATGATTTTCGCATTAATTGAAATACATGAAAGCTAGGAGGTATATCAGTGATATATTGAAAGCTTTCTCAGATGATAAAACTAGAAATAAGTTGAGACATGTCCATTAGTGACTTCCATGTGGTCATTGCTGCTAAGAATTAGAGTTCAAGTTTTTGTGTTAGTACAGCTTCATAGCATCTTTATTTAACGGTGAATTTTCATATGCTTAAACTGAAATTGTACTATTCATTGTTTAGTAATTTGGCAAATCTCAAATGAAGTGAAGAGAAATTTTTTGCCTTTTTTTAGGAAAATAAAAAAGGAATTATCAGTGTTTTAATAATCAGAATATTACACAATTTTTGAGCATTACCATCTCGAAGAGTTAATCTTAAATAAAATAAATACCCCCTCAAGCAGCTGCTTGCCACAGAGGTCTGACAGGAGCCTGTCAGTTTGTATGCCACAGTGGAAGATCTGAGAGGATGGCAGGACCTCAGCAGAAAAACAACACACACCCATGCCTTACCCGGGGCTCGAACCCAGGTCCCGTAGATCAGTTGCCAAGCGCGCTAACCACTCGGCCACGGGACGGACTCATCTTAAACAAAAAAATTTATATCAATGAAGATTATGATTGAATGAAAATTGAATGTTTAGCACCTCACATGAACTTTAGTTTTTTAATACGCACTGCTCCATTACGAAATTTTTGTAGATGTGATCTGAGGTGATACAGAAACTGCTCTACACAGTTCAGTAGGTTATGTTGTCTGAAGAAGAAAGATTGGTTACAAGGGAGGCAAATGTTTCATGGGAATCAATATTTTCAACTTATTTATATAAATCAAACAACTCAAGTTAATGCCGAGGTGCAGAGATGAATTTCGATAGGGAATAATGGAAAAATATCGAATGGGTAGACGAAATTGGGAAAAGATATTCCATTGGAAGGGAACTGGAGACCAAAAAGGAAAACGTCGAGTTGTAGTGACGAAGTGAGGGAAAGAAAGAAATGAGATTTTCAGAATAGAAAGCGTTAAGCCGTGGGTCCGTGTGCGAGAGAGCCATACTCTGTGCACGTTAAAGAACACGCTGGATGGCCTTGACGGGGGGCTACCATCTGTCGCCCAATAGCTGTTCCAATGGGTCTCCTCCCCCAACCTTCTCTGAGACTTCGGGATCCATGCGACATGGCCATTTAGCCCATGGTGGGCAAAAAAGTGCTGCTCAGAGGTAAAACAACCCAACAACCCAACCCAGAATAGAAAGTAGGAATGGAAAAAAATGGTTAGTTACGGAAAAATGTTCTTTCACCAAAAAATTGTAAAAGAAAAAAAAAATTTACAAAGTTGAAACCGAAAAGAAGAAAATGTGTTAGAGAGTGAAATTGAGAATAGTTGAAAATATTTTTTACGAGGTAAAAATAATATTGGAGAAAAGTAAATTAGTTATGAAGGTGAAAATTTTAATGGAGGCTAAATTTTAATCGGAGGCTAATTTTAATGGAGGCTAATCTTAATCGGAGCTAAAATTCCCTCTTTTGCCAACTTCGCCTCAGTAACTCTACAGATTTCTTTATCTGTAGTTTAACCTCCGCAACTCGATATTTTTCTCTCTTCCTCGATTCACCTCGGCTATAGTTATGGAAGAGAAATAGTAAAAAAAAGCAAAAATATCGAGTTGCGGAGGTTAAACTACAGATAAAGAAATCTGTAGAGTTACTGAGGCGAAGTTGGCAAAAGAAGGAATTTTAGCTACGAAGAAATTGTTATGAACCTGTGGCCTATTCTGAGATTGCAACCTCTTAGCAATTCTCTCTCATCCCTCCCCTCACCTGTGAATGGTAGTAAGAGTAAACGAAGGCAAAAAAATATTAACCTTGTCCATATTTCACGCATTTTTCAAGAAATGTTTTAAAGACTACTGATACGGAGGGGAAAACGTTATACTGAAAACATCTCTCCTTTCACCCTGTCTTCATTTCTCGGCTCGATTACGTCACTTGGCCCTCCTCCCTTTTGTTTAAACATCTCTCCTTTCACCCTGTCTTCATTTCTCGGCTCGATTACGTCACTTGGCCCTCCTCCCTTTTGTTTAAACATCTCTCCTTTCACCCTGTCTTCATTTCTCGGCTCGATTACGTCACTTGGCCCTCCTCCCTTTTGTTTAAACATCTCTCCATTCACCCTGTCTTCATTTCTCGGCTCGATTACGTCACTTGGCCCTCCTCCCTTTTGTTTAAACATCTCTCCTTTCACCCTGTCTTCATTTCTCGGCTCGATTACGTCACTTGGCCCTCCTCCCTTTTGTTTAAAAATCTCTCCTTTCACCCTGTCTTCATTTCTCGGCTCGATTACGTCACTTGGCTCTCCTCCCTTTTGTTTAAACATCTCTCCTTTCACCCTGTCTTCATTTCTCGGCTCCATTACGTCACTTGGCCCTTCTCCCTTTTGTTTAAACATCTCTCCTTTCACCCTGTCTTCATTTCTCGGCTCGATTACGTCACTTGGCCCTTCTCCCTTTTGTTTAAACATCTCTCCTTTCACCCTGTCTTCATTTCTCGGCTCGATTACGTCACTTGGCCCTCCTCCCTTTTGTTTAAACATCTCTCCTTTCACCCTGTCTTCATTTCTCGGCTCGATTACGTCACTTGGCCCTCCTCCCTTTTGTTTAAACATCTCTCCTTTCACCCTGTCTTCATTTCTCGGCTCGATTACGTCACTTGGCCCTCCTCCCTTTTGTTTAAACATCTCTCCTTTCACCCTGTCTTCATTTCTCGGCTCGATTACGTCACTTGGCCCTCCTCCCTTTTGTTTAAACATCTCTCCTTTCACCCTGTCTTCATTTCTCGGCTCGATTACGTCACTTGGCCCTTCTCCCTTTTGTTTAAACATCTCTCCTTTCACCCTGTCTTCATTTCTCGGCTCGATTACGTCACTTGGCCCTCCTCCCTTTTGTTTAAACATCTCTCCTTTCACCCTGTCTTCATTTCTCGGCTCGATTACGTCACTTGGCCCTCCTCCCTTTTGTTTAAACATCTCTCCTTTCACCCTGTCTTCATTTCTCGGCTCGATTACGTCACTTGGCCCTCCTCCCTTTTGTTTAAACATCTCTCCTTTCACCCTGTCTTCATTTCTCGGCTCGATTACGTCACTTGGCCCTCCTCCCTTTTGTTTAAACATCTCTCCTTTCACCCTGTCTTCATTTCTCGGCTCGATTACGTCACTTGGCCCTTCTCCCTTTTGTTTAAACATCTCTCCTTTCACCCTGTCTTCATTTCTCGGCTCGATTACGTCACTTGGCCCTCCTCCCTTTTGTTTAAACATCTCTCCTTTCACCCTGTCTTCATTTCTCGGCTCGATTACGTCACTTGGCCCTCCTCCCTTTTGTTTAAACATCTCTCCTTTCACCCTGTCTTCATTTCTCGGCTCGATTACGTCACTTGGCCCTCCTCCCTTTTGTTTAAACATCTCTCCTTTCACCCTGTCTTCATTTCTCGGCTCGATTACGTCACTTGGCTCTCCTCCCTTTTGTTTTTTACTAGATCCGGGCCTGCTATTAGTATAATACACCCTAGAGCATATACATATGTGAGAGAGGCGAGAAAGCAAAAAAGGCAGCGTAAATATCAATGTCTTATTCGGGATTCGAACACAGATTTCAACTCTGCAGCCAAACACGTTAACCGTTACGCCACTAGGATAGAGAGGAAATTGTTAAATAACGGTTAACGGTTAAATTTAATTTCGAAAAATCCAAACGACATATTTCAGACACTTAAGAACAATGAGACACGAGTCATCATTCCTTTAACTAAATATGTATGTGCAAGAACGAATTTTTATTAATGTCTGCTAATTATAAGTTGAAAAAAGTTTGATCATTTTCTTCACAGAATTTACTGTAGTTATCACATACTTTCAAACTCAGAAAAAAAATAAGCTTTACAGACTAAAAACTAATCCAAAACTTTAAGATTCAAATCCCTAGCGACCACAGCTTTAAAAAAAAAAGAAATAATAAATAGAATGATCAAGCGAAGAGTCCATTGGATGCCTTCACCGATATTTGAGCTGTTTTCCACTTCGTCAGCTAAGATTGTCGAGGTGGTAAATTCTCTGGATTTTTTTCCCCTTTCCTTTCCTTCCTCTCAGCATTATGATACATTTTATAAGAGACACAAAAAAATTACTTCCTAAATTGCACGTGCGTCTCACACGTACATCCACACACCTTCGTGTGTGCGCGCCAGTAAAGACTTCATGTATATCACCTATCGATAATAGACTTCCATCGCTGAAAAACCAATGGGCTCTACACGTTTGGAGGTGCTGCGCGAGAGCCCTAATGATAGTCATTAGCAACTGCTGGCCATGGGCTCAAATTGATGAGGAACTGTGGGCGCGGCCGTCACAGAGAGCTCCTCTGGCACGTGCATCAGCAATCCCACTCATCCTGATGGACCGCCTCTTGCCTCCCTAACTGCCCCTAGTCCCTGCATATTGATGATGCTCTTTTCGTCAGCTTGGGAGGAGGGTTTTCTTCAGTAATGTCGCGATGCTCCAGGGAAAGGAGTACAGTGGGGCTCACAAACGACTTAACTCGTGTTGAAGAACAGTCTGAGTGCGAATTTGTCTTTTTTTCTTTTCCCTTTTTCTGGATTTAGTTAAGTTGTCGTGTAGATCAAATATTTCTTCTCCATCTCTCGTATATTTTGGGGTAGATAAATTTCTTTCTTTTGTTCTTTTGATACGAAAAGTGTGGCAAGAAAAACGAAACAATCTCGTGGAATATCTGATATATTATATTCAATCGTTCGCATCGGAAAAGAGAACGAAATACTTGAAGATGTTGTCGTAAGATGGTTTTCATTCTAACTAAAAAAAGCGTCATTTGAAAGGGTAAATCTACCTCTTGCGTATTCTAAAATTCGTAACATATTCTTTTAACTGACCTGCAGTATTCAGCTCTAAGAAATGTGTTTTAAGTTTAGATCTCTGTATAGTAATCATGTATTCTAACAAGTGCTCTTGCAACGTGTAAATTGCACACCACAAAGGAAGATAAGTAGAACCATGCAAATCTAACTAATTTTTCTGGTTGAAATATGTAAATGATTACAATTCGGGAAGAAAAACTCTTATGGAGGATTGGTGTTATAGGTGGAAAGAAAGTAGTTTAGAAAATGGCTATTTTATTAGAAGACGATTCGCAGTATATTCTCGTCTGTGGAAGGAACAGGGCATTCTTATGGTATGACAACGTCGACATTTCATCAAAACACCGAGAGTGCGGAAATAATCGAATTGCAGCAAATAGGATTATTTCTGACAGCATCACCACATGGGTTAGTTATGATGTCAGAACTGTTAAACACTTTTGTGTTGAATCCTGTTGTTGTATTAGAACACACTAAAGCAGATGGCAACCAGTAACTAGTACATAACGCAGGACACAGCACCTGGGGATCACTAACTGTGACAGACTCGTAATCTGAAGTTCCCAGGTTCGAATCCCACCTGGGCCAGCAATGAGATTTATCTTTGCAAAACTCCCCGGCCTGCCCTCGTCGTGCACATGAGACACTTGTGTAAACGTGTTCTTCCTAAACATGACATCTTTGGCTAATCTCCTTTACAGTGATGCGTGTTGACATCGTTAGGGTAGACATACAGACTTGGTACCTATTTTGTCCACTAAAACTGCCTGAAGGTACGCCTATTTGTTAGGCAACCAGCACTCATACCATTCCTCCAGAACCTTTTGGACATCATGCTGAAGTCGGATAATGTTGCACACGTACACGTTACTACAGATAGATTACATGTAGTTGACAGCCTGCCGCGGGGGTGGGTGGGGGCTCAGTCGGTAGCGCGCCAGGCTCGTAATCTGTAGTTCCCAGGTTCGAGTCCCAGCTGGGTCAGCGTTGAGATTTATCTCCGCAAAATTTCCCGCCCTGCCCACGGTCGGTAGGGGACACCGATGGGCTTGTAAAGGCCGCCGCCCGTCGGATGGGACGTCGGTGGTTCCGTGTGCGGGAGAGCCATACCCTGTGCACGTTAATGAACACGCTGGATGGCCTTGACGGGAGGCTACCATCTGTCTCCCAACAGCTGTTCCAGTGGGTCCCCTCCCCCAACCTTCTCTGAGCCTTCGGGGTCCACGTGACCTGGCCATTTAGCCCATGGTGTGCAAAAAAGTGCCGCTCAGAGGTAAAATAACCCAACCCTGCCGCGGCCATCACTAGATTTGTCCCCATCGAGCACCTCTGGGACCATATTGGGCAACAGCTCTGCAAGAACACTCCTGCTCTCACCTTACAGGAGCTGCAAGCACAGGAGGCACTGAATGGACGGATATTTCCCACGTCACAACTAATGGTCTGATTGACATATGCCTCATTGTTTCCATACCTGTATTCACTACTAGAGATGGGCATACTATTTATTGAATAAAGGCTTGTATTATTCTGTTTCTAACTTTATCCTTTGCTTTTGGTAATTACCCCATAAATGTACGCGATTTTGTGGGATTCCCTCATTAACTTTGTGTCCATTGCAATCAAAACGTTTTGTCCATCTTCTTTTTAATGACTATAATGTCTTCGCGACTTCATTGAGTGAGGAACGAAGATTCGTAATAGCTGGAATATTTGAAAAATTTTAATCAGTGTTTATGATCGTGTATGCACTTGATGATTATTACTAATATTTTGTCATAATCGATCAATAATAAGTAATAAATTCTGATATCAGATAGAATATCTATAAGTGTGAAGCCCATTTTTAACTATATCGGCTTTCTCATTATGACTGAGGTTGGGCTTTGTTTATTAACTTTCCTTTATTTAGCGTTTTTTCTTGTTTAACGCCAATATTATTTTTTTCCATCCTAAGCAAAGCAATTCATTACGCCACATATTACATTGCTACATATTTGCAACCATAAATA
This sequence comes from Ryuthela nishihirai, assembly GCA_038380435.1. Taxonomy (NCBI): domain Eukaryota; kingdom Metazoa; phylum Arthropoda; class Arachnida; order Araneae; family Heptathelidae; genus Ryuthela; species Ryuthela nishihirai. The sequence continues at coordinate 35,802,263 of JAWZYU010000011.1, read as the reverse complement.
TTCCTTAAAAATGGGAAGATTGAAATTGCTTTCTATTGCTTTAATAATTCTAATTCTCTTTTGGTCCTAACACGCTCTGGTGCAACGCCAGTTACATTCTAACACTCTGGTGTTGTATGTGGCAGTAGAGGAAAATCTTTTACAGATAGATATCGCATAAAAAAATAAAGGCGGGGTGGGGAAAGTGTGGCGGGTGTAAATCTGCGTAAAACAGTTAAACCTAAAAGAGCCGACATTAGGCAGTGAAGGGTGAAACGTGTTTCTCTGTAACGTTTACTAGATGTCATGCTAATGTAAAAACCGATAGAACAGTATGGACACAAATTGTCGACAGGATTTCGCTGGAGTTCTTCGTTCGATCGTTTTTTTTTTTGGCCGTATGAGTCAACGTAAACATTGGGGCTTTTTTATAGGTTGTTTCCAGCTTGGTGCAATTGTTTGCAAAGGACAACACGAAAAATACGTTTCTGGAAATGTTATTCTTATTTAGTTGACTTTTTTGAGATTCTGCTTTAAATGTGTTGTAAGGAGATCATTGCTGCCTTAGAGTCAGATTTTTTTCATCACTTTTCAATAAATCATCACCACTCGAAAGATGTGCTGTTTCATTGGATATTTTGCAATGTGATAAGTTTTGTACGAATAGTTAATGGATAAAAATATTTTTTAATTAGTGTTATTATGGCGTAATAACAAAATTAGTTCTATCGAGCATCTCGCACAAGAAGAAAAATGGTGGATCTCGTTGTTCGTGCAACTTTACACCATAAAACGGTAATTATTGAAAGAGATATAAACTCATTTTTTTGGTTTCCAGGAGATCCAGCGTTTTTTATCGTGAAGTAACTTAAACGTAATTATTTTTAACAATGCGTAACTTCTATTGAGCCGTCCCATGGCCGAGTGGTTAGCGCGCTTGGCTACTGATCTAAGGGACCTGGGTTCGAGCCCTGGGTAAGGCATGGATGTATGTGTCGTTTTTCTGCTGAGGTCCTGCCATCCTCTCAGACCTTCTACTGTGGCATATAAACTGACAGGCTCCTGTCAGACCTCTGTGGCAAGTAGCTGCTTGAGGAGGAATTTATTTTTAGCCGTCCCGTGGCAGAGTGGTTAGCACGCTTGGCTACTGATCTAAGGGACCTGGGTTCGAGCCCCGGGTAAGGCATGGCTGTTTGTGTCGTTTTTCTGCTGAGGGCCTGCCATCCTCTCAGACCTTCTACTATGGCATATAAACTGACAGTCTCCTGTCAGACCTCTGTGGCAAGCAGCTGCTTGAGGGGGTATTTATTTATTTTTTATTTTAACTTCTATTGTATAACTTACAACATGTGATAGGAAAAATATACAAGAATTGCAAGATTAGTGTAAATTAATATATTTAAAAGCTTAATTTTTAAATTACAATCCTATGGAAAAATCTATAAGAGAGTGATGGCCTTTTAGCAAACGAGCTGACAAAATTGGGTGGTTGGTTGGCTCAGCACGCCAGGCTCGTAATCTGCAGTTGTCAGGTTCGATTCCCACCTGTCTCCGCAGTTCTTGTGATAACTATAGGGGTATCAGCCTACTCTCTGTTCCAGGTAAAGTTCTTTCCATGATTGTGCTTAATAGAATTAAGAATCTGGTTGACAGTCAATTGCGTGATGAGCAATGTGGATTCAGAAGTGGTAGGGGATGTGTGGATCAGATATTTTCACTTAGGCAGATTCTTGAGAAATGTTTAGAGTTTCAGAAACCTTTGGTTGCTAGCTTTGTTGATTTCAAAAAGGCTTTCGACTCTGTTGATCGTCATAATTTGTGGTTGATTGTGAGATCATATGGTATACCAGGCAAGTTAGTTAACATAATGAAAGCTCTCTATAATAACACTGAATCATGTGTGAGAGTTGGTATGGCTTGTAGCAATTGGTTTAGCATTACTTCTGGTGTTCGACAAGGGTGCATTTTGTCTCCTTTTCTCTTTAGCTTGGTTATTGATTATGTTATGCGAAATTCACTTCAAGGGAAAGATTTTGGCCTTAAATGGGCTGGAGATACGAAAATTTCTGATTTGGATTATGCTGATGATTTAGCCCTTTTGGCAAATGATGTTGATGAGATGAACTCTTTCATTCGAGCTGTTGATGAGACTGGTAGTAGGGTAGGTTTGGTTATAAACAGAGAGAAAACTAAAGTGATGAAAATTGGTCAGGCAGGTTGTGATTCAGTTCATCTGAATGGTTGCAGTCTTGAGCAGGTGTCACAGTTTAATTATCTTGGGAGCTATGTAACAGAAATGGTGATGTGCGGCATGAGATTAACAGACGAATTGGGATTGCTGCCGGGACTTTTAAGAACCTATGGAGAGTGTGGAGAAATAGGCGTATACACCTAAAGACTAAAATTAGACTGTACAATAGTTTGGTTCTTTCTAGGGTTACTTATGGTAATGAAACTTGGACACTTTGTAAACAAGATAACAGGAAACTAGATGCTTTTGATTCCAGATGCTTACGCAGTATCTTGGGCATTAGGTGGTTCAACTTTGTAACTAATGATGAGATTAGGCATAGGAGTTTGCAACCTCCTTTAAGCAGCATATTGTGCAGAGAGAGACTCCGTTGGTTTGGCCATGTTGCCCGTATGAATAATTATAGATTGGCGAATAGGGTTATGAACAGTGTGCCTAAAGACCTCAGAAAGAAGGGGAGACCTAGGATGCGGTGGGCAGACAATGTCAAACAAGACCTTGTTAGAATTGGTGTGCAGTGGCCACATGCAGTAGATGTAGCTCAGAATAGACTTGCTTGGAGAACTAAATTGCACGGTCTGGTTGGATCTCCGTAGCCCATGGCTGCTTGAGGATGATGATGATGATGATGAAGCCCCCACCCTGCCCTCGGTTAGAAAGCGGACAGCGAGAAACTTCGAAAGATCGCCGTTCGTCGGATGAGACGTTAAGCAGTGGTCTCATATGAAGAGCCATAATCTATGCACAGTTACCAGGTAAAAACTTTTTTATGTGCTATTTATTGTAGCGTGATAGCAAAAATGAGTTCTTCTATCGGACCTTCTTTCAACCATTTCTGAGTTCTTGTGATCTAGACATTTAAACCATTGGGGCAAAAAATTGACGCTGAGAGGTAAAACAACACAACTAAAAATTTCAAAGGCCCAGTCACCCTTGATGAATATAGAATGTTCGTTTTCACACAAAAACATTATAAATTTTTTCAAATTTATCCCATTGGTGGAAATTTAAACTGATGGAAATTTCATAAAATGCAGTTAATAATATTTTATTTGTACCTGTCAAAGGTAAATGGAAATTTTTATCTATATCTTAACAAGGGAAAATAAAACTATAAATGTACTGACGTGTAAACAGAGAGATGAAAATATGACAAAGTAAAGAAACTATCTTGTTTTTTCAAACACGTAAAATGAATAACTCTTTAAGCAGTCCACTTGTCACGGGTTGGGTTGTTTTACCTCTGAGCGGCACTTTTTGCACACAATGGGCTAAATGGCCAGGTCACAAGGACCCCGAAGGCTCAGAGAAGGTTGTACGAGGAGACCCACTGGAACAGCTGTTGGGAGACAGATGGTAGCCCCCCGTCAACGCCATCCAGCGTGTTCTTAAACGGGGTCTTTAACGGGGTTCGTATCCCATCCGACGGACGGCGGCCTTTTCAAGCCCATCGGTGTCCCCTACTGGGCAGGGCGGGTAATTTTTGCGGAGATAAATCTCAACGCTGACCCAGTTGGGACTCGAACCTGGGAACTACAGATTACGAGCCTGGTGCGCTACCAATTGAGCCAATCCCCGCCCCCCACTTGTCACGGAGTTGAGACTGTTGGTGCAATATGCAATAGTGATGATCTATGAAAGAGGCGATAAATTAACAACGTGACAGCATATTAACAGGGAAAAACCTTAATGCCTTATTCGGGATCCGAACTCGAGTCCTTTCCTTCGGCAGCTAAAACATACCTCATGACTCGTCCACTGGAACCTCAGGACAGGAGAATAAATTTGGAACCATTCGATTATCCTGATTAGATAATCCACGGATGCACAAAATTTGAATATCGTAATCCCTAAGTGTAGCCTTTTAATTCCCATTAATACCACTATTTCGTTATCTCTTTTTCCACTTGCGGTAGTTTTAAATCTTGGGATTATCTTAATATCACTTTCAAAAAATAAAAGAAAGAAAGAAAGAAAGAAATGTAATCAGACAAACAACGAAAATGAAGCAGACGCTATATCCTTCCAGAATGTGAAGAAAAAGGCTTTTTAATCCAAATTTATAATTTTAAATACTTTTTTTAAAGTAATATTCACCATTCTGGTGACCGAAAAGGGTTCAAGATTTCAGTTAAATAGCACCAGAGGAAATGTTACCAAACAATTCACTTATTAACATCGAAACATCATTTTCACCTACATATCTGAATATTGCTTTTCGTACATCATTTGTCAGTTTGAGGATTTGTAAAAACAGTTTTTCCACTATATCTTTCGAATGCGACGGAAAAACGTAATGAATTATGGGTCAAATGAAAGTTTGTGATGCGCTGGGAGTGTCAGAGGTTATAAAACATTTACCTCCATGCACTCTTCCCCCTAAAAGCCGTGGCAGTCTTGTTTTCGCAGGGATCGCAAGGAGGAAGTTGTAATTGCTCGGCTCCGCTTAGGTCATTCGTATGTTACACATTCCTTTCTTCTTCAGGCGGACGACGAGCCTAAGTGTGAGCTTGTGACACCATTTTAACCATTAAACATACACAGTCGTATCAGAATAATAGGGGGGCGGGGGTGGCTCAGTCGGTAGCGCGCCAGGCTCGTAATCTGTAGTTCCCAGGTTCGAGTCCCAGCTGGGTCAGCGTTGAGATTTATCTCCGCAAAATTCCCCGCCCTGCCCACGGTCAGTAGGGGACACCGATGGGCTGGGAAAGGCCGCCGTCCGTCGGATGGGACGTTAAGCCGTGGCCCCGTGTGCGGGAGAGCCATACCCTGTGCACGTTAAAGAACACGCTGGATGGCCTTGACGGGAGACTACCATCTGTCTCCCAACAGCTGTTCCAGTGGGTCCCCTCCCCCAACGTTCTCTGAGCCTTAGGGGTCCTTGTGGCCTGGCCATTGAGCCCATGGTGTGCAAAAAAGTGCCGCTCAGAGGTAAAACAATACAATCCTTCTCCTCATAGAAACAGAACTCAGCAATCACATTTAATGCTGTTTTTAATTGACTTTTAAAGGAAGACTAGAAGAACGAGAATCGTTCTGGAGAATACGGAAATATCGTTTTCGAGGACAATGAAGTTTTTCACTACTTTAAATACTTTTGCACATTTTAAAAGTTCAAATTCGAACTAATGGATGATTCATGAAATGAAAATTGTAGTATATTTAATGCCCTCTAACTACGTAAAATATTAAAACCATTTAACGATTAGAAAAATGCGAATTATTATATTTCATTGGTATCAATCCAACTAAAAAATTGCATTTAAGAGCACTTAAAATGTAGTCGGACTTAAACTGTACCTTTATTGGTTTATTCGAAGCATCAGTTAGTGATTTAAAACGGATGAACCAATGAAAGAATTTTGGGTTAGGTTGTTTTTACCTCTGAGCGGCACATTTTTGCACACCATGGGATTAATGGCCAGATCACATGGATCCCTAAGGCTCGGGAAGTGGGACTCACTGGAACAGCTGTTGGGAGACAGATGGTAGCCTCCCGTCAAGGCCATCCAATGTGCTCTTTAACGTGCAGAGGGTATGGCTCTCCAGCACACGGGGCCACTGCTTAACGTCCCATCAGACGGACGGCGGCCTTTCCAAGCCCATCGGTGTCCCCTACTGACCGTGGGCAGGGCGGGGAATTTTGCGGAGATAAATCTCAACGCTGACCCAGCTGGGACTCGAACCTGGGAACTACAGATTACGAGCCTGGCGCGCTACCGACTGAGCTACCCCCGCCAACCAATGAAAGAATAGATGCGAAACAAGGAATAAACGCCACATACGAAAAGGGCATTTTTTTTAAACACATTTTCTCGATTTAAAGCTTTTGCAAGAAATTAGTTTATTTGATCTGTTGCAGTTACAGGAAGGAATTTTTCTGCCAGCTTATTCAAATTTTGTTTCTATACAGCAGATGCTTCATAAGAACAAAAATATGTAAAACTTAGCATTTATATTATATGTATATATATGAAAATGTAATCTGTGGTTCCCAGATTCGAGTCCCAGCTGGGTCAATGTCAGTAGGGGACACCAATGGGCTTGGAAAGACCGCCGTCCGTCGGATGGGACGTTAAGCTGGGATCCCGTGTGCGGGAGAGCCATACCTTGTGCACGTTAAAGAACATGCTGGATGGTCTTGACCGGAGGCTACCATCTGTCCCCCAACCGCTGTTCCAGTGTGTCCCCTCCCACAACCATCTCTAAGCCTTCAGGGTCCACGTGACCTGGCCATTTAGCCCATGGTGTGCAAAAAATTGCCGCTCAGAGATAAAACAATCCAACCTATATGAAAATGCTTTTTAACGTATGAGTCGTAAGTAAGTGTATTAATTTTTTAAACTTTTTTTTCGGTGTAACTTTTTTTCATGTAAATTATACGAGGTAAAGCGTATATTCGTGGCTGAGTCTGAAATTCCCAATAATTATTTATCGTTTAGTATAAACAAGACTACCCCTACCTAGATTATAATGCTGCAAGAGAATTCTTGGAATCAGTCATTAACATAACGAATACGCATAACGAATAAAATGGCGGCTTTAATGGTTCCAATTTTCCATTTTTATCATATTAACTATTCAGAGTTCATTGTTGGCTTGAGCACGCCATGCTTTTTGTAAACCTTAAATGTTATTAATATTTAGCATAAGTAAAATATTTCAAATTTTATATTTTCACAAGAATAAAATTCCAAAAATATGTCATATTACGATAGGGTGGCCAGATTGATAGATAAAAATCGGGACATTTCAGTGAATGTTCCAGATTCAGCTCCCTGAAACCAGAACAGTTCATAAATGATCCGATTTAAATTTGCTGAAGCTGGAACATTTCTTCCAGGGAGTGTAGCCCAAGCAGAAAATTTAACTAGGGCAGTTGTATAAAGGCTCAATAGTCGTGATGAACAATTCGTAGTGTGAGAGAAGCAATAATTTAAGCGCGTAGAGAACAGATAGTATAGTTATGCTGCATAGATTGACAGTAAGCCTGCCTCACAGATGTGTGACTTTCAATGTTGTCGGGAGCGTGTTGAAGAGGCGTAACTGTTCTCGTGGCACTGCTAATTTGTAGTCTCTGCATGTGCGATGGTTGCCGTAGAGCTCATACCTCGCCGACAACACTACGATGCCACCGAATGTTTTGGCGTTTAGTGCAAACCGCGTTATTACAAAAAAAAATTAAAATCTACCTAAGTTTAAAACAACGGCGTAAATACAGTGATTACGTTGATACAGTGATCTACATGTAAATACAGAGCTGACTGTATAACGTCACAAAAACCCCAGGTCATTTAGACGTCCCGAAAATTTGTTTGGGAACAGTTTTGTTTAAAAACCGTGATGTCTGAACACCTTATACTATGGAGGAAATTTGCAATTGATTACTACAAAGGAAATTTGCAATTGATTACTACAAATGAAATTTGCAATTGATTACTACAAATGATATTTGCAATTGATTACTACAAAGGAAATTTGAAAGATCATGGAAAGATTGAATACAAGAATATTAAATAGTTGGAAAACGAAAAAAATCAAAGACTGTTTTAAATCGATGCATCTAATAAAATACACACGAATTATCTCTAGATTAAATTTCTGAATAAAATTCTAGGATTCTGAATTTTTTTCTTAACCTTCCAGACTTTTCATTGTTTTCTTTCTTAGACTAAATAATCTTGTGCTTCAGAAATCTCAAGAAGCTTTCGGCCTTTCATAGAATTAAGATTTTTAATTCTTTTCATCTGCGAACACACAATCTCAGAAGTTTTAAAACGTTATACTCGTATTTTACTTTTTAAAATCCATAGAAAACTGTCTCATTTTGACTTTATAAAGTTACCTATCAAATAAACTTTGTGTAAGGTCATGATTTCACCGGGAAATGCATCATATTTTACTTCGCCTTCTCAGATTTAACAAATGTGGCAGCCATTTTGTCAAGGTTAAATAATAGCTTATGGGTCTCGTGGGAAGAAGTTCCTTTTGAGATGCAGGTTCTGCTCTGATGCATTTCGTGTAAGGAAAATAAATTAAAGCTCTGAATCCAGATGACACCTCGGTTCAATCTTTCATAATTAACGTGTTGCATTAGCAGATTTATTTATAAGGATAATAAATTTCGTTTTTCTTTTTTCGACGTGTGTGCCACCGTCGCCTTGTTAAGAGGAAGTATCAGTATCGATAGGAAGATTGGGATCGCAGAGGTTTGAGTAGAAGTTGGGAGAAAGAGAAGCATTAGCTACGAGTAACGAGGGTAAGCATTCTAAGTGAAAACTGGTAATAAACTTTGTATAGAAACTTCATTGACCATGAGCATTTCTCTGATTTAGCAAGACTGTAGCATTTAGCGTTTCATTGTTTGTTTACATGTTCTTTCTTCAACGACTCTCGAACGCATGCATGGATCGTTCTCATTTGTAGTGAACAAATTCTTTACATAGAAATACATGAAGAAGTACGAAGATGAGATAAATCTGCCTCTTCGAACAAGAAGAGCAGAAGCAATATGTTTGAATATATATATATAAACAACTATTAACACACTGGCAAATGCCTCGTTAACCTGAGCGGCTGTTCAGTCTGTAGCACGCCAGGCTTGTACTCTGATGATCATACGTTAGATTCCTTATTGTTACTTCCTTGAGATGTTTTCCACTAAACCCAAAGTTTGTCTTCTGGGAGAAAGGGGACATTGGTTTGCTTTGAAAGGCCGCCGTCCGTCGGATGTGTTAGGCCTGTGTGCAGAAGAGCCTATCCTGTGATCATTTAAGACTTCATCTTTTTCCTAACAACTGTCTAATCGGTACACTTCCTTAATGCTCTCCTAGTCGTCCTGGGTTGGGTTGTTTTACCTCTGAGTGGCACTTTTTTTTGCACACCATGGGCTAAATGGCCAGGTCACATGGACCCCGAAGGCTCAGAGAAGGTTGGGGGAGGGGACCCACTGGAACAGCTGTTGGTAGACAGATGGTAGCCTCCCGTCAAGGCCATCCAGCGTGTTCTTTAACGTGCACAGGGTATGGCTCTCCCGCACACGGGGCCACGGTAACGTCCCATCCGACGGACGGCGGTCTTTTCCAAGCCCATCGGTGTCCCCTACAGACCGCGGGCAGGGCGGGGAATTTTGCGGAGATAAATCTCAACGCTGACCCAGCTGGAACTCGAACCTGGGAACTACAGATTACGAGCCTGGCGCGCTACCGACTGAGCCACCCCCGACCTTAGTCGTCCTGGTCTTTCTCATTTAGCCTTTTAGACCAATGAGTTGACAAAAGTGCCGGTTATATAATAAATAATCTCTCAACCTCAGTTAAATTGCTTGATTTTTCTCTCATTCATACATGTAATTTCGGCAGATACTTAAGTAATTTAGTTTTCAGACTGAGCGGGAAAAAAAACTCTCAATCTGATGTTCCCAAGTTCGAGTCCCCACTGTGCCTGCCATGACATTTGTTTTCTCTATTCCCCACTCTGTTCACGGTGAGATAGAGTTAGCCGATGAATTTGAGAAGTGTCGCAAAGTCGTTTTCCTTTGCCTCCCTGACAGGAGGATTCTACCTGTTTGCTACAGCTGTTTATTGCTCTACTTCCTTTATCCAGCTCTGTTCCCTTAAATTCGACACGGCCGTTTAACCCAATACGTGCAAAAAACGTCCCTTGATAGCTAAAATAACCCAATCACTAACTTTGCTAAGAATGACTATGTTCATGTGGTGGATTTAAGTCGCTAAAGCTTGTTGTTTAGGTAAGTAAATGTTGTCAAAGACTTGATTTCAACAAGTTCGCTCTTTCATGTAACAAATACTTGGAGTGTTTGTTAGAGAATAAGGAAAATAGCATATTGAATACACTAAATGCACTCTGATTTCATCCTTTTCAATGCTTTATACTTATAGACAGAGTGATTTTTTTGTTTCATTTCTAGTTATGTTTGAAAAACAAAAATGATTTTGCTTCCCATATACGGTTGAATGTGTAACTGGTGGTCTGATGCTCAGGTCAGTTAAACTACTCAGTTTTGTAATCTTTTCATGTTCAAATGAAATTCATTTTTTAAACTACTCTTAGAGTCTGAAGAGAACATCGCTTCAAGCAGCTGCTTGCCACAGAGGTCTGACAGAAGCTGGTCAGTTTAATAGGCCATAGTAGAAGATCTGTGAGGACCACAGCAAAAAAAAAAAAAAACACAAACATTTATGCCTTACCCGGGTTCGAACCCAGATCAGTAGTCTAATTCTCTAACCACTCGGCTACGGAACGGTTAAGAGACAAGATCTCATGAAATCATTTTTTTTCAAATATTTAAATTCTACATTTCCTCTACAACCACCATTCTCATCTCCACACAAAAGTTTTTAATACATGGTGCATTTACCATTGCAGTTTTTTATGTAAAATTTTTCATCAACTTATAATCATAGATGCATCGCTGCATTAAAAAAGTTAAAATTAGACTTTAGCCATTTAAAGTCCTTGCTCCCCAAAACAAAAACAAAAAAATTAATTGAATGACTATACGTTAACAGTTTGCGAAATATCTTTCATAGGGTCTTAAAATTTAGAGGGAAAACGTTTTAATGAGAACCGTGTTAACAAACCTCGTCGTAAATAAACGAAAATTCCCCACCCTTCCTACGGTCAGTAGGGGACACGATGGGCTTGGAAAGGCTTGGAAAGGCCACCGTCCGTCGGATGGGACGTTAAGCCGTGGCCCCATGTGCAGGAGAGCTATACCCTGTGCACGTTAAAGAACACGCTGGATAGCCTTGACGGGAGGCTACCATCTGTCTCCCAACAGCTGTTCTAGTGAGTCCCCTCCCCAACCTTCTCTGAGCTTTCGAGGTCCATGTGACCTGGCCATTTAGCCCATGGTGTGCAAAAAAGTGCTGCTCAGAGGTAAAACAACCCAACCCAACATAAACGACAAGACCATAAAGTCGAAACGTAGAAACCGTGAAAACTCATCGATGAGGAACATTTTGACGAATTTTCCTTTGCATACTCTAGTATTCAGCAAGAATGCGATATAAAAATGTTTCTCGCTTTACGCCCTAAAAAAAGGATGTAAAGTTTGAACGTAAAATTGCACTGATGAGGAGCATACTAATAAATTTCATTGTATACACCATACGAACGAAACTGTGAAGCTTGAACTCGATAACCGTTAAATGCAAAAAATAGTGCTAGTAGAAACTAGCCTTCATTACAAGGATTCTCAAACATCCAAAGTTGCTTATTTCTTTTCCTTTCATGTCAGTCGCATACATTTCATTTACACTCCAACAACATTGCTCGATTACGTGGGGCGGGGGTGGCTCAGTCGGTAGCGCGTCAGGCTCGTAATCTGTAGTTCCCAGGTTCGAGTCCCAGCTGGGTCAGCGTTGAGATTTATCTCCGCAAAATTCCCCGCCTTGCCCACGGTCAGTAGGGGACACCGATGGGCTTGGAAAGGCCGCCGTCCGTCGGATGGGACGTTAAGCCGTGGCACCGTGTGCGGGAGAGACATACCCTGTGCACTTTAAAGAACACGCTGGATGGCTTTGACCGGAGGCTACCATCTGTCTCCCAACAGCTGTTCCAGTGGATCCCCTCCCCCAACCTTCTCTGAGCCTTCGGGGTCCATGTGACCTGACCATTTAGCCCATGGTGTGCAAAAAAGTGCCGCTCAGAGGTAAAACAACCCAACTCGATTACATGGCGAGTCAGTTTACATGATTTCTTTATTGCGCTCAAAGCACTGAAAAAGAAAAGACCAAAAACGCAATAATTGATTTCTCCAGAGATTAAACATTCGTATCCACGAAACCATTAAGGTAACGTGATTGTCCATCTCTATTTATTTGAATCTTCGGCATTTCCTAAACATAACTACAAAAGGAACAGCCTGAAACACACAGCGACACCAATGTACTTCTGTGTCCTTCCACTTTACGGCCCATTGTTTGCTGTTTATAACTCAGTTAAGCCGTCAATCATTCGGCTCTCCTGCCATCGTGTATTCAATGACCCGTTGCTGTCTCCGACGTCGCTGGCCCTCGGGACCATTACGTCTTCGTGCCTCCAGCGACTCAGAGATTGGCCTGTTTCCATGACAACTAGCCTCACCTTAGCGCGGGAAAACGTGTACACCTCACATATATTAACTCGCATATAACCTGAGCGTTCAGGGCGCGCGCCCCTACCCAGCATCGCTCCCTTCCGTTGCCTGGACCATCGACAAAAGTGAAAGTCATTAATAATATTTTATTGGGAAACAATCCGAAGCGATATTCGGGGACCATTTGCGCCGATTTTCTGCGTGCTGCTGTCAACATAAATCGAGTCGTGACTGCGACACATTTTTCTCTTTTGTCTTCTTCTGTCTGTGCTTTGACTTTGTCAGAAACGCTTCGGGATGTGCGCCACCTATTCGGTGGGCGTACGAGCATCCTCAGAGACAGTAGTGAAGTCTTTCTCTTCCCCATTGATAGAGATCAATCGTGTATGGAGAGGCGGGTTTGCAAAACAGGAAGTCCGTTGTCAATATTTTCTTTTTCTCTCCCATTTGATTCGGGGACTACTTTTCAAATTATGGATGTCATTTTTCTTCCTCGGAGCATTGGCTTGTAATCAATCAATTAACTGAATTTATGATTTAAGGCGATCGAATAAATGAATAAGAGATGTTTTTTCAAAAGTGATATCTAATCAAAAACACTTAAAGTTTATAATTTATTGGATTGGGTTGTTTTACCTCTGAGCAGCACTTTTTTGCACACCATGGGCTAAATGGCAAGGTCACATGGACCCCGAAGGCTCAGAGAAGGTTGGGGGAGGGGACCCACTGGAACAGCTGTTGGGAGACAGATGGTAGCCTCCCGTCAAGGCCATCCAGCGTGTTCTTTAACGTGCACAATGTATGGCTCTTCCGCACACGGGCCACGGCTTAACGTCCCATCCGACGGACGGCGGTCTTTCCAAGCCCATCGGTTCCCCTACTGACCGTGGGCAGGGCGGGGAATTTCGATTATAATTTACTGCGCTATTGTGCTGTACCGTAAACAATATTAATGATAAAGCCAAAATTTGCTATTTAAAGGAGAAAAGCCTTCACAAGACGAAATATCTTTAAAACCGATAATTACATGTTAGTTCGAGTAACATATACTACTAATGAAGTCGACTAATATTAAATACAAGTGTGTTTTTATATATGTATTTTACTAAGACAGTGGTGTACCCATAAAGTTCCGCTGCTTTTGGTGGTGTTGGAGGGTGAGTCCTTCAAGGAGGGGTTATGGCATCATAACACCCCCTCCCTCCTTGTGTACGTCACTGTTGTAAGGAGCCTGGTTATAATTAATTAACTAGAAATCAAGAATCATTCATCATCATTCAGAAACATTCATTGTCATCAACGATCATTCAGTTAGGGTTGGGTTGTTTTACCTCAGAGCGACCAATTTTCGCACATAATGGAGTAAGTGGCCGAGGCTTCAGAGAAGGTTGAAGAAGGTTGATACATTTTACAGATGTTAGGAGAGAGATCCCATCAAGGCCATCCAGCGTGTTATTTAACGTACACAGGGCGTGTTTCTGTTGCACACGTGATCATCACGTCCCATTCGACGGACGGTGGTCTTCCACAGTCTATCGCTGTCCCCTTTCTGACCGAGGTCAGGATGGGGGGGTTTAGAGGAGATAAATTGAACCTTGGTACAGATGGGAATTGTAGATTACGAGCCTGGCGCTCTACCGATAAAGCCATCTCTCCCCTGAGCACTCACGAACGTCCATTTTCGTCAAGATTCATTACTTCATTTCCACTGTTATTTCTAAAAAAGAATTCGTTGTGATAAAGAATCATTCAGTTAAAAATGTTGTTCATTACCATAAGATCCTGAGTTTTTATTAATAGCAATGGGCAACAAATTTTCATAAAAGTCATGCTTCTGAGATAAAAGTAGCCATTTTTTAAAGACTTCAAAGGTGTTGAACACGAATATGACAATGAAAATTGGTTACGAATTCTGAGAAATCCACAATACTTTCTTATATAATAGAGTAATACTGACATATGACATGTATCGGCAAAACTCCGCTTCTACTTCCGATGTCGCTTTGCCCGTCGCTTCAGGATCATCCCTGGCGAGGGTCCAACAGTAGTCAGACAACAATGAAGTGGACCAGTTTCCCTGGTATCGGTTCTCCATCGTTGCAATGTCCTGGTGAAAACGTTCACCGTGCTCATCACTAACCATGCCGCAGTTGTCGGGGAAGAAATCTAAGTGGGAATGGAGAAAGTGGATCTTTAAGGACATATTGCAGCCAAGTTTGTGATACAGAGACAACATGTACTTAATCAGTTTCTTGTAGTTGTCTGCCCTGACACTCGCGAGGAATTTAGTTGACACCAAACGAAACCTGTCCCAAGCCTTTTCCTCGTCACCCTGAAGCAGGTTGTCGAACATCTGATCTCTGAACAGCTCGCGGATCTGAGGACCCAGAAAAATCCCCTCTTTAATTTTCGCTTCGCTGATTCGAGGGAATTTGTCAACCAAGTACTTGAAAGCTGATGCAGTCCGGTCCATGGCTATACGGAGTTTTTCATCACACCGCGTTTGACGTGTAGGGACGGTAGCAGGATTTTGTGCGTTTCTGCCAGTGCTGGGTGTTCCACATTCTTCTCTCCGACCTTCAGAGATTTCCTCTGAGGCCACTTTCTCCTCACGTAGTGCAAAGTCTTTGCTCGGCTGTCCCATTCACATAAGAAACAGCAGTACTTCGTATATCCCAGCTGCAGACACATCAACAGAACCACTACCTTCAAGTCACAACAGAGATGCCAGCCATACTTGCTGTATTGAAGACAGTTCAACATCTGTTTTAAGTTGTCGTAGGTTTCATTCACGTAGACGGCGTGTCCGACTGGAATGGATGGAAGTCGATTTCCATTATGCAGCAAAACCGCCTTGAGACTCCATTTCGAGGAGTCTATGAATAGTCGTCATTCTTGAGGGTCATGTTTGATTCCAAGGGCATTCATCAGGCTATCTGTATCAGAGCAGAACACAAGGTCATCTTCCTTTCTGAAGTAAGGTGCAAACTGCTCATGACGAGTTTGAAACGAAGTCACTTGGACATTTTCTTTGAGAAGATACAATTGTTTAAGTCTTGATACAAGTTACTCTGCTTTGGCGTTGGACAGCTCCAGATTGCGAACAAGATCGTTCATTTCTTCTTCGGTAAGAATGTATGATGCAGATAACGCACCATGGCAGACTTATGGATCATCTTTAGACACCGAAGGCTATGGAGAACCCGACGTCTGTTCGCCTTCCTCCTCATCATCTGAATCGATGGAAAATTCTTTTGGAGGTTCGGGAACCGGAAGGCCTTCGCCGTGTGGAACTGGTCGGAGAGCAGATTGCATATTCAGATACACTACTGTCCACTTCTTTTTCCTTGTGATGCCTCCAGAAACAGATGGAACCATGCAGAAGTAGCATCATTTGTGTGATTGCTTGGATCTCTCCAAACCATAGGAAAAGCAAACGGCATCCCCACTTTTCCGCCTTTCAGCCACTTCGGAAGATTTCTTGCACACATACTGCAACATATGTGTGAGGACTAGGCTTTGTCCTGGTCCCTGATCTTGCATCCAAAATAAAACTCATACGCCGCTTTCACTTTTGGAGTGATGGCCCTTTTGTGGTTTGCAAACGTCACTTCCCCGCAAATGTAACAAAAGGTATCTGCACTATTAACACAGTGACGAGGCATCTCTACTGCTGGATTAAAACTGCAAGGATCACTTGTGTTGTAGTTATGACTCAGGGGTAAATGGCAGGCGCTCAAAAGACTTGCTCACCCTACGTGAAGTCACTTACAACTAACGATTGCATCATCTTTTGTCCACGATCGTAAAACCGCGATGTCATGACTCAACTACATTGCATCAGACAATGATGCAATACTTACGGGGGTGGTGTGTATGGTGGGTTGATGCAATATAACGCTATATGTTTCAATCTGGAGTTTAAAATACAGCTTTGCTAAATGGTTAACTATGTACTCAATGCGGACTGAGTGATTTATACATGACCATCTCTGTCTCTCCTAAACAAGAGCTGATTGACAAATTTTATTGTCATTTTACTGTTAAGCACCTCGAAATTAGTAAAAATTGGTGATTTTCATTTCAAAGCCTTTTTGTGTGTTGCCCAGTGTAATCGCTCGCTGTAATTCCTAATGAAAGAGTCATTGTAACTAAGAGTCATTCATTATTATTAAGAATTAGTCCTGGTTACTAAAAAGATAAACGTTATTAAGAATCTGGTAGGACTTTCATCATCCGTGGCTGTATGAGGATTTTGTATGTATGTAAGAATCATATATTGCTATCCCCATGGAATAATCGTTGTCACCAAGACACATTAATAGCTATCCTAAAGATGATTCCTGTTAATGAAGAAAATGCTTATCTCTAATAAACATTTATAATTATTTCTGCCTTATAAATGCCCCGGGTTGTAAGGGCAGGATTGGCTCAGTCAGTACTGCGCCAGGCTTGTAGTCTGCAATTCCCTAGTTCGAGTCCCAGCTGGGTCACCATTTAGATTTATCTCCGCAAAGCTCCCCCGCCGTGCTCTCGGTCAGTAAGGGACACGATGGGCTTTGATAGGGGCTACGTCATCCGTCGAATGGGACTTAAGACGTAGCCCCGTGTGCAGGAGAGGCACACCCTGCGCTCGTTAACGAACATGCTGGGTGGCCTTGACGGGAGGCTACAAACTGTCTCCCAGCTGCTGTCCAGTGGGTCTCCTCCCCCAACCCTCTCTGAGCCCTCGGGGTCTTTGTGACCTGGTCATTTAGACCACTGTATGCAAAAAAGTGCCGCTCAGAGGTAAAACAACATAATCCAGGGTTGTAATAGATTAATTCACTGCTGTCGAATAATAAACAGATACGAAAAGATATCATTGTGCTTATTGTTCTTTTTAAGAAACTTGTCTTTGGCAAAATTTTCAACCCATAGATTTCGCTTCCAATTTGGCCAACCTGGGTGATGTGGTCCATCGTGGATTTTTTTTTTCAATGACTTTATGAACGTTTTAAGTCCAGCTCTATGTAACTGTTTTAAAATCAACCTGACAATGTGTCTTCCTGTTAAAGTAAAATTTTCTGTAACTTCAAATTGTAACCATGGTTTGCAGTTGAGCCAGTCGACTTTATAGCATTCATTTAGTGCTATGACTAAAAGAGAAATCGACGTCTTTAAGGCACGTCGATGACTTGAGAGCTAAAACATGGCAGGATTTGCGTTGGGTTGTTCAACGTCTGAGTGGCACTTTTGCACACATAATGGGCTAAATGACCAGGTCACAAGGACTCCAATGGCTCAGAGATAGGTAGAAAAGGAGACTCACTGAACTGCTGCTAGAAGGCAAATGGTGGTCTCCCGTTAAGATCATCCAGCAAGTTCTTTAATATGAATATTGTTTGGCTCAATAATACTATGACCTTACGACCCATCCCACAGACGGCGGCCTTTCCATGCCCATCGGTGTCCCCTACTGATAGAGGGTAGGTCAGGGAATTTTACGGAGATAAATCTCCATACTGACAGAGTAGGGGGAAAATGATAAGAGAGAGAATATCTCTCGTCGTTTCATTCATGAGAGAGAATTTCTCTCTATCTTTAAACTGTTCCGATTTCTTAGCTGATATCATTTTAGATATTGTCTAGATCAGAATGTGAAGTTTCCTTCGCTTTGGCCAACTCACTTAAACGTAGAAATGTACCGAGAGTCTTAGTCTCTTGGGAAATTCGAAAAATAGCAGATTTATGAATTCTTTATGTGATCGAACTACATCAAAATTCATCAATCAAGGAAGGAGGGGTGCCAGAGAAAGAGAGGGAAATCAGACTGTCTCTTGTAGGAGAGATAAAATTTAAGCGATGGTGGGATTTTCCAAAAAAGAAAAAGTAAATAAATAAATAAATAAATTAAAAGAAAAATATTTATTGTTTTTTCGGATAAACGAAGGCAACAAGGACGACCGAAAACTTATGCCACAATGCAAACAAAATGCAATTGTCCAGGGGTGGGCAATTGTTTTCGTATCTACACTGCGCATGCGTATTGAAGTGGCCGTCCTAATGGAAAATACGAGACGAATCTTCGGTCGCGCACGGGAAGGAAGTCTCGGTTTAAGGCGGATTTTTCTGACTGTCTTGACGGGCCACAAAAAACTATTTGCCCACCCCTGGCTTAGTCGATAGCTCCAGACTTGCAATTTGACTTTTCGATATTCGATTATTCACTGTGACTGTGTTGAAATGTTTTCCGCCAATCTCTTCTCTGTTTTCGATGGGAAAGGGGAAACCAATGGGCTTGGAAGGGTCAATGCTTGTCGCAGGGGATTCTGTGTGCAGAAGACCATAGACTCTGCAAAAAACAAATGAAATAATTTATTTTTGAAACTTAAACGTTATCACTTTGGCGCTTCACTGATAATCTGGATCTTTTTCACCAAGGATCTTTTCTGTGTCTTCCAGGTTGTGAAAATCGCTACCAAGTTCTTCATGTTTAAGCTTCACCAATTCTAACTCATCAAGTCTTCCAATAGGCTCCACCAACTCCAAATCATCAAGGCGTCTAATATGCTCTACCAACTCTAATTCATGAAGGATTCTAATAGACTCCACCAGCTCCAACTCATCAAGGATTCCAATAGATTCAACCAACTTTAATACATCACAGCTTTGTTTTTTGTAGTAGTAGGTATATTTATTCATTAATGTTTTCGTTAATGAACACTTATGTCCAGCAACAAAAAACCTTTCAATGACCTTAATATTGAAAAGAGCGAACAACTGGATGTTTCTATGGACTGTAAATGGCAGAATTAAAATGCGAAAATCTGTTAACTCAAAAGTAGTTCATATAGATATCATTGATGATCTTAAATTGATTGCTTAGAAAGTTTGTTCTAGAAATGACTAGCTTGTTTTTTTTTAGCAAATTGAGTTTTAAAATGGCGTTAATAAAAGATTATTTTGACATTGATGATATTTTAACCGTAAAATGTAAATGTATTTTTTCTATAATTCATTTGAATGCATGTAGTTTAAGGAATAAGATTGAATGTCTGCTGAATTCAATTGAATTGTCTCATGATGATATTGATTGTATATGTGTGACAGAAACTTGGTTTTGCAATAACAGTTATGTCAATATTTCTGGATATAATACGTTTTTTCCCAATCGCGAAACGAAATTAGGGGAGGCGTAGCAATATTCTATCAGATAAACAAAGGCACTTCAGATAAGCACAGAGACTTTCTCATAAATAATACCTTTACAACGATTTCTGATAATTACGAAATTTTAACTATAGAAAATGACTCCATTTTAATTGCAATCATATATCGCCCACCTACGGGTAAAATTGATGAATTTTGTGAATATGTCTCTGGTTTGTTAGATTACGGAATTAATTCTAAATCTAAAAAGAAAATATATTTATTCAGTGACTTTAATATTGACATGACTACAAAATGTAATAGCACAAATTTATTAAATAATATAATTATTTCCTCTAACTGTAAAAATACAATCCTTGCCCCTACTCGTATTACGGCTACTTCGCCATCAATATTGAATTTGTGCATTACTGCTACTGAATGTTATCTAACTGGTATATTACTTCACTCTATAAGTGACCATTTGCCTATGTTCATGTTTTACAAATCTAACGTAGACAACAATTTAAACATTCATGGAAACTAATACGGAATATTTCAACGGTAATCTCGAATCATTTAGGAAGAACTCTCAATGGTTAACTGGGGACCAATTCTAAATTGGAATGCTGTTAATACCATATATGGGAGATTTCATGATTTCCTAAAACAAATTTATGATTTTGATTTTCCACACAAAATTGTAGATAATTAAAAAAAAAACTTAGAAATCCTTGGATGTCATCTGCAATATACAAACGTATCAAATATAAAAACAAACTTTTTAAAAAGTTCTTTGAAGCGAAAGATCCAAATAACTTTGAAATTTTCAAGACATTTCGCAATCTGCTAGTATGTTTTTATACGCTTGGCGAAAAACATTTACTTCCAAAATTCATTTTTAAATCAATCCCCTCATAAAACATGGAAGAATTTAAATAAGTTTAATTAACCCAAACAAAAAAGTCTCATTATCGATAAAATTAATTATGGCGGTAAAGACATTACAGATGTAAATGGAATAGTAAATATATTTAATAAATATTTTACGGAACTTCAAAAAAAAAAAACTATTATCACAGATTCCAACTACTCAGAAGCAATATTCTAATTTTCTTGTTGATTCCTCTAATTTGCATTCCATTTATTTTGCTCCCTTTTCAGAAGACGAACTCTTAAACACTTTGCACTATTTAGATCCCAATAAAGGACCGGGATACGATGACTTTCATCTTAGAGCTATTAAAAATGTCACTGAAATTCTTGAGAAGCCTTTGGTAGCAATTTTCAAATTATGTATTTCAACGGGTAAATTTCCTAATCTGTTAAAGATTAGCAAAGCAACAGCTATTCATAAGTCTGGAGATAAAACTGAAATTTCTAATTCTAGACCCGTATCCATGTTATCAATTTTCAGGATAGTGTTTGAGAAATTAATAAGTACTCGCTTAATAAATTTTTTGATACAAATAAATGTCTACATGATAATCAATATGGCTTTCGAAAAAAATAAATCTACCGAAACAGCTATACTGCATGTTCTTAACATGTTACATACCAATTTCAACAAGAGTTTAACAACTGTTGGTATATTTTTTTCACTTTTCCAAGGCTTTTGACACAATATCTCATGCTATCCTGCTAGATAAATTATATCATATAGGTATAAGGAGTACTAGTTAAACTACTAGTTAAACTTGCTGAAATGCTATATTGCTAATAGCAAACAATATGTTAAAATCAATGACATAAATTTCAGCTTATTAATCAATGAGCATGGTATGGCACAAGGGTCTTCTTTGGGTTCACTTCTATTTTTAATTTATGTTTAATGACATTTTTAATGTTAGCAGGAATTCTAGTCCCATACTATATTATTCTTTTCTCATTTTTGTAATAATTTTCTGTAACATTAATAATGCAACAGAAATCGCGAATATTGAAATCAACAAATACGTAAACTGGTTTTAGTGTAATTTTTTGACACTCAATCATGGGGTGGCTCAGTCGGTAGCGCGCCAGGCTCGTAATCTGTAGTTCCCAGGTTCGAGTACCAGTTGGGTCAGCGTTGAGATTTATCTCCGCAAAACTCCCTGCCCACGGTCAGTATGGGACACCGATGGGCTTGGAAAGGCCGCCGCCCGTCGGATGGGACGTTAAGCCGTCGTCCCGTGTGCGGGAGAGCCATACCCTGTGCACGTTAAAGAACACATTGGATGGCCTTGACGGGAGGCTACCATCTGTCTCCCAACAGCTGTTCCAGTGGGTCCTCTCACCACACCTTCTCTGAGCCTTCGCAGTCCTTATGACCTGGCCATTTAGCCCCGTTGTGTGCAAAAAAGTGCCGCTCAGAGGTAAAACAACCCAACAACACTCAATCATACGAAAACTAAGGGAATTATTTTTTCATTCGCATCGCAAATCTTTAAATATAAATCAAAATGTTTCTGTCCGAACCAACAGCTAACCATTGAAAATGCAATGAAATTTCTTTGAGCAACTTTGACAGCTAATTTTAAATGTAACTCGCACATAAATTATGTCTGTAACAAAATAAATAAAAATATTAGAGTAATTAGTAGGATTAATCATGTCTTCATCATCCTCCTCCTCCTCCTCAAGCAGCCATGGGCTACGGAGGTCCAACCAGACCACGCAGTTTAATTCTCCAAGCATATCTGTCCTGAGCTACATCTGCTGCATCTGGCCACTGCACACCAATTCTAACAAGGTTCTGTCTGACATTGTCTGCCCACCGCATCCTAGGTCACCCCCTCCTTCTGAGGCCTCTAGGCACACTGTTCATAACCCTATTCGCCAATCTATAATTATCCATACGGGCAACATGGCCAAACCAGCGGAGTCTCTCTCTGCACAATATGCTGCTTAAAGGAGGTTGCAGACTCCTTTGCCTAACCTCATCATTAGTTACAAAGTTAAACCACCTAATACCCAAGATACTGCGAAAGCATCTAGAATCAAAAGCATCTAGTTTCCTGTTATCTTGTTTACACAGCGTGCAAGTTTCACTACCATAACTAACCCTAGAAAGAACCAAACTATTATACAGTCTAATTTTAGTCTTTAGGTGTATACGCCTATTTCTCCACAATCTCCATAGATTCTAAAAAGTCCCGGCAGCAATCCCTATTCGTCTATTAATCTCATGCCGCACATCACCATCATCTGTTACATAGTTCCCAAGATAATTAAACTGTGACACCTGCTCAAGACTGCAACCATTCAGATTAACTGAATCACAACCTGCCTGACCAATTTTCATCACTTTAGTTTTCTCTCTGTTTATAACCAAACCTACTCTACTACCAGTCTCATCAACAGCTCGAATGAAAGAGTTCATCTCATCAACATCATTTGCCAAAAGGGCTAAATCATCAGCATAATCTAAATCAGAAATTTTCGTATCTCCAGCCCATTTAAGGCCAAAATCTTTCCCTTGAAGTGAATTTCGCATAATATAATCAACAACCAAACTAAAGAGAAAAGGAGACAAAATGCACCCTTGTCGAACACCAGACGTAATGCTAAACCAATTGCTACAAGCCTTACCAACTCTCACACACGACTCAGTGTTATTATAGAGAGCTTTCATTATGTCTTACCAGTAAATATTAAGTTACTACTTTTTCATTCCTTAGTTGTGTCACATGTAAACTATTGCCATCTAGTCTGGGGAAAGACGACTGAATTTAACCTCAACAGAATACCTATTTTAATAAATAAATATTTTAGAATTACCGGATTCTCATATTCAATTAATGTGAATCATAATTATCCAAATAATATTCTACCTGTTAATAAATTTTATTCATATAAAATATCCTTTTTTATGTTTGACCAAATTCACCAAAATATTCACAGAGATATTTAAATTTATGTGAACCAGATAGGTAGTTTGTTGGTGTAATGATAAGTCATTAACGTCTGATGCGTAGTATCTTTTGTAGATAGACACTTTGATTAACGAATGTCATTAAAAGAGAAAGCCATTGATTGAATGTGTAAAACGTCCCTTGTGATCCTGATAGAATTAGACATCTACAGCAGAATGAACTCAGAAGATTGTGTGGAGAATTAAACTTTACAGAGATCTATTCATCTTTGATAGTTAAATGAATCATTTCAAATTTTTTTGGAAAAATTTCAAATCATTTCAAATCATTCAAAATTTTTTGGTAAAAACAAACTAATTCCTGATAAATCGAGGGCATCTATGAAGCACAATAACGTAAACTCAACGGGTCAAAAATGTGGAATATCTTACCACTAGACCTGCAACTTATTACTAATTAGGTTAACTTTAAAAATAAATTAAAATATTTTCTTTTGGAGCTCGGAGCGTGTTTAAATTAAATTTCTTACATGGTATTTGGAAAAATAAATTTCGATTTTCGCCATTTCAATACATGGATGGCTATATTACTGTTTAGTTCTTTTCCTTGGCACACCATGCTTATTGAAATTGACCTGATATGCAGCTATCAAAGCTATACCATGTAGATAATAAATTATCTTGTATGTAAATGTAAATATAAATAATTATATATATAATTAGCATCCCTCACAAATACATTTGCATGCCACCTTCAAACAGGGGGCATTAATTATTTTAAACACTGCATTCTGTGTGAAACCTTACTAAATTTTTGTTTTTATTTACAATGCTATCTGTAATATAAAATGCAATGTTTTTGAAAATGTTTTGTTAATGTTTGAAAAATGTTTTCACCTTTTTGTTTCATACTATTACACTATAATCATATTTGACCGAATAAATTATTATTATTTTTATTAATTATTATTATTATCATCATCTCACAAACACAGATATAGAGATTTTTTTCATCTGACCATCAAAGTTAATAGCTTATACACAGTCGTATCAGAATAATATGACCTCCTACCATACTATACATATATATGATAGGTGGTCATATTATTCTACGACTGTGTATACAGGAAATATAGATGAGCGTTATTTTTCATGCATAAAATATTACGACAATAGTATATATTATGAGAGTATATCAGATGTATAAATGGAGCAACTGAAATTATCTGATAAATGAAAATGAAATTGTGTACAGTCGCTCAAAAAAATATTCAAATACTATGGTTGATTATAGAATTCAGAAAAACTATGTGGCAACGATTTTTTTAGAAATTAGTGATCCGGCAACCTTCGTGTCACGTGACACGAAGGTTGATTACTAATTTAATTTAGAATTATTTTTTTTAGAATTAGATCACTAATTTCTAAAAAAATCGTTGCCAGATATTTTTTCTCAATTCTGTAATCAACCATAGTGTTCGGATATTTTTTTGAGCGACTGTACATCTAATAGGATTCACCAGCTTCAACACATCAAAGTTTCTAATAGGCCCGAATAGCTCCAACTCATCAGGGCTGGGCTCAAATTCCACTCTTCTGTGTTCCTCATTCATCATCACAAGACCATTCACTACAAATGGCGTTAAAGTGAGAGCGCGAATATCAAATTGACGTATAGCGAGAGTCTCTTGTAGTTCGTATTTCTTTACCTTTTTGGGTGGTCATACACTGATAAGCCACGTCAACTACATATATTATTTATTTACAGTTAGAACCTTTGAAGTAATGTATTATGTTAATTCGTCATTCTGGTCAGTGAATTATGTATGACGATGAAGATGATGACAGCAAAGATGACGATAGCAGGTGAATAAAAACAGCTAGTAATATACCATAAATTAATAAACAGCTTTTAATCAATGTCTAAACGCTTTAGTTCAGCTATTAGCACATCTTGCAGGTAACGCAAGAGCTACGATGTTGGAACGCGGGGGGGGGGGGGGGGGTGGGCACAACTGATGATTTATCACTCGGGCTAATTAATTGATAATTCAGCATTATGGTGATAACTAAATGAAAATATTCATCACTGTGAAAGACGAAGTCGAAAAACGCTATAATTAACATTGTAGACCGATGTCAGATAATGAATTATGCATAAGGACATTGATTTTCAAATTGACTCCTGCGCAGGTATGCACATATAAAAGAAAGCTTACTTCTAATATTTTATTATCACTCCTTGAAATTGAGGGCGGGGTGGCTCAGTCGGTAGCGCGCCAGGCTCGTAATTTGCAGTTAAATTTTGTCGTAGTACTGCACTTAGTCAAGTGTTTTGTTTCAACAGATAAATGAAAAAATTTTTTTGATTTTGCAAGTAATAATAAATTACTAGTTAAAGCCTCACCAAAAGTTTACGGGTAAACATCATTTAGGCAATGGTTTTTAACCTTTTATGCTTCACGTACCCCCTGGAAGTGTGTATGTAACTGGCGTATCCCTTGTATAGATAGATAAAAATATAGTTATAGTATAACATAACAGCTAATTATGTACCACAAATTAATAAAGAGTTATAAACTATAAGTAATAAGTAATAAATTATAGTTATAGTATAATTGATAACAAGGAATAAAATATATATAACATATATCTAGCGACTTTTGAGCTTTCACGGCGTACTCCAAAAACTTTCACCGCATATCCCACATTGAGAACCTCTAATTTAGGTCATACATTTCCCATTAACAACGTACTACACCAGGCATGGCCAACTGTTTTTGCCCCCGGGCCGGATTGGAAAAAAAAATATTTTCACGGGCCGGACGAAATATTAAAATTGAAAAATGTTAAGCAAAACACTTATTTCTTTAAGTAAACAAAATTTTATTATGAAATTTGTTTATGAATAATTGTAAGTAAATCAATACAACAAATTAACATAATAGCTAATGCGACGTGTTGAGGCGGTTTGCATCGCTTATTATTTTTTTAATATCTGGTTCTATACTTGTAGTAGCTATTCTTAACACAGCCTCCAAATGTAAATCATTCAATCTTGATCTTGTTGTACTTTTATTTAGATTCATTAAAGAAAAGGTTTGTTCACAAATATAAGTTGAGCTAAAGATTACTAAATACGTCTTGGCAAGTTTTTTAAATTTCCATGTTTTTCATTATTCAATTGCTTATAAAAATTACACAAATTTTCTTGCTCTTCTCGATATTTCTCATGTAATAATTCATCACATTGTAAATTAATTATTTCTAATTGTATATCAACAGGAACGTCATCACTTGTACAGAAAATGGATTTCGGATAATAGATAAAATTTTATCAATTTTTTTGAAGCAATCGAATCTCTGCTCGAAATCTGTCATTAGTGCAAGGATGTTTTTATTAAATGTTTTAACCTTTTCTTTTGAAATATTTAAAGATATGGTCTGTAACGTTGGAAAATGATCAAATTTACATTCAGCCAGATTTGTAGAAAAAAAGGCTAAGCTTCATTTTAAAAGCTCTTTTAATTTCTGTATTAAATCATGAGCAAATAAATTTTTTCCTTGTAAACGTGTTAAATTCGTTCAAATGTGTGAGAATATCCAAAGAAAATGCTAAATCACAAATCCAATTTGGATCTAATAATTCAGGAAAATCCTCATTTTCTTTAAGCATTAAAAATATTTTTATTTCCTCTTGAAGGTCCCACACACGTCTTAAAACTTTTCCCAAACTTAACCAACGGATTTTATTGTGATATAGTACATCTAAATGACTGGTATTTAGTTCTTCAAGGAGATCAATAAATTGCCTGTGATTTAATCCTTTTGATCGTAGGAAATTCACTAATTTCACAACTACATTTGTAACATGATCGATTTTTAAAATATTTTTGCACTATGCAAAAATATTTTACTCGCCTGCTGGCAACGTCGCTTGAACATCGAGTGCAGATGAGTATAAAAGTTTTAATTCTTTATAACGGAATCTTTTTTAAAAAATATAGAAGTATCGAGAATTCATTCGATTAATTACTAGAAATTAAATGTTAATATTGAAAAATTGTTCGCGGGCCACATAAATTCATTACGCTGGCCGGATCCGGCCCGCGGGCCGTATGTTGGCCATGCCTGTACTACACCATTCACTAAGGTAGGCGACTGCAACGCCCCTATATATTTCGGACACTTTCAGAGGAATTACTTCAGACCTAAGTCAGCTAGGAACCCGATCTCTTACCCCAATACGGTGAGAACTAAGTGGGACCACTTCACCAAATTTGGGACCGATCGCTCAAATACCCGTGGAACCACGGTAAATTGAAAATTTCTGCCACCTATGACATCATACATGTCCATCCGTTCGAACGTTCTCCCGGAAATACGGCTATTATACAATACGATGATTGCTATTCGCATTTTGTGAATCTTTCATTGGTTTAATTTCCATATCAAAGTTTGCAAAAGACAAAACTTTAATTAATATATTGCAAACAGTATATTTATGCTAAAAGTGTTTTATATTAATAAGAGCGTTATGGTCACGGATTAGAAGGACTTCATTGTTCTTTTCTTTGGACCTCGAGCATATTTCGAAAAGTGTCCCCTGTTCCCCTTTTTCTGACGTGTTCCACTCTTTTTTCATGTTGATTGTGTTCCAACATGGCAAGTGATAAGAGTTCGGGGCTCCTTGAGAGGGATTCCTGAAGGCAAAGCATGGGAGTTTTCACCGTATTGCTTCACTAAATACGTATTGAACGGAAATGAAACGAGAAAAATACTTCAGAGAACAAATATTCATGTGAATTACGTTTTTTTGTATTATTTATTATAATTTGATGTTTAAATTAATATTTTAGCATACGTTACGGAAATATTGGTGAACCCCTATTCCTATAGCTGCTAATGGCGAGGGCCCCCTGGTGACGACCATAGTACAAAGAACGTGGTTTGAGTGACTTACCGTCATGTGATATGAGTTCCGCGCGAACAACTCGTACCAAAATGTTATTAAAGGATTTTGATAACAGGAGAAAACGGTAAGAAAAAAATTTAAAAAATTGTTGTTTGTAAATATTGATTTTTCAGGAGAGGTTACTGACGGTCCTGGAAGGCCGAGGCCGCCGGGCGCTCCGTTACATTAAGACGGCATTGAATGTGTCTCTGCCTCTAGGATGTTTACATTTTATTAATTGGAGCACATATCGAAATAGAACTAAAATACGCACAAAAAAATGAATACCGTGATCGGAACACTTGGAAAGTGGGAAATGCGTAACAAAGTGGCTAAACGAACTGAATTCGTGGAACGTAAAGTAAAAAAAAGATATTTTATTTCTGATGAAAAAAAAAGAGAGGAATGTAAAGAGTGTAATTGCCTAACTCTAAAAACATGGATACATTTTTATGTCATTATTCCAGAACATAAATGCTTTTTATATCTTGCAAATTGTTAAGTGCAGGATGGATCTATCCAAAAGGAGTATAGATTCTGAAATGGTCCTTGAATAAGAGAAGTATCAATATTTAATTACACTGCACAGCTAACATTTGTTCACAGATGCTTTCAGTTGAGACACACAATCTGACCGAAGTCTTGCTCTGAGTGCTTTTCAGAACTAATAGCGACCACTGATTTTTACCTGCGAATCCATTAGTTGTGAAGTACTTTGCTTCTTTCGACTACTCCTAATTAAAAACATCCACGCGTGGAGATAATTATTTGCCTTCATTATTTCTAAAGAATTGTTCATGGCTTATTGAGAAGTCCAAGTTCCGTGATTTAGAAAAACGAAGCATCGCAATTTAAAGTTTAAAAAAAATGCGAAATAAAAAAAACTACTAGAGGAATAAAGTATTTATTAATTCCTAACACTGCATATTAAGAATACGACTCCCAATTTTGTTAAATAAAAAAACTAAACTCAAGTAATTAGTCGTTAAGGAGACTAGCGTCATGGTTATTTATACAATGAAGCGTCTTTGAAATTAAGAAGCTTTGATAAGAAATTGCAACAGGTGCGGGTTTTTCCCCCTTTCAATTTCTCTGCTGAATTTAAAATTAAGAAGAAATGTTCTGTTTTCAATATCATTTCAATGTCATTATGAAGTTCTTTTTTGCATTTCATTAATAACGATTATATTTAAAGTCAAGTTTTGCGATCAATGCCTAGCAAACCTTAATTGATGTTGAATAGAGTAAAACACGTGATAGGTGAAGATGCACTGGCTAAGGTAAGTGTTTCCGTATAGGCTCAATGAATTAGCTCAGACCTGGACGAATTTCCTTGTAATTTAAATGAATCATTCTGGTGCCGATTCAATACACTTCCCTTGAGTTATCTCTGTGTGGAATTCCCTATATTCCTACTGAATTATCTGGACGTGAATTTCCCTATACTCCCACTAAGGCCCGGATCTAGAAAAAAATCGAGGGGGGCGGGGAGGAGCAAGAAACATAATCGAGCCAAAATAATGCAAAGTGTGTGTGTGGGGGGGAAATTTGATTCTTAATGCAATATAACATTTCCACCTTTGTTTTAATAGTTTTTTTTTTAATTTCTTGAATGGGCTTGGAAAGGCCACCGTCCGTCGGATGGGACGTTAAGCCGTGGCCCCGTGTGAGGGACAGCCATACCCTGTGCACGTTAAAGAACACGCTGGATGGCCTTGACGGGAGGCTACCATCTGTCTCCCAACAGCTGTTCCAGTGGGTCCCCTCCCCCAACCTTCTTTGAGCCTTCGGGGTTCATGTGACCTGGCCATTTAGCCCATGGTGTGCAAAAAAGTGCCGCTCAGAGGTAAAACAACCCAACCCAAATTAATTTCTTGAAAAATGCATGAAGTCCTTTCTCAATGTTGTTTCTACTAAATAAATCTCATAGATTACGCTTCAATTGTTAATGGTGTTCTTTTTCCAATTTCCGCCAATGTATATATAGATCAAATCATTAATTCTTTTACAGCTATTTGCTACTTCATTCTTGTAGGTGGAACTCATTATTTAAATCTCATTAATTTGTTGTCCCATTGCTATAAATCTGACTCGTAAATAATTTTTCGCTTTCTTCTCCCTTACTTCATTATTATTGGTCTAATTCATTAATTTTATTACCTTATTTGTTACTTCATTGTTGTAAATCTAACTCATCGTATTCTTTGTTACAGGTATGTCTCATTAATAACATTCCATGTTTTGGTTATTTAATTATTATACGCCTAACTCATTAACGACATTTCATTTCTTTGTTACTTCGCTGTTAGATTTGTAACTCATTAATGACATTTAATTTAACACTTACTTCATTGCTATTTCTAAATCCTTAATTACATTTTTGCTTCCTTGTTACTACATTGTTATCTCCGCAAAATTCCCCGCCCTGCCCACGGTCAGTAGGGGACACCGATGGGCTTGGAAAGGCCGCCGTCCGTCGGATGGGACGTTAAGCCGTGGCCCCGTGTGCGGGAGAACCATACCCTGTGCACGTTAAAGTACACGCTGGATGGCCTTGACGGGAGGCTACCATCTGTCTCCCAACAACTGTTCCAGTGGGTCCCCTCCCCCAACTTTCTCTGAGCCTTCGGGGTCCATGTACCCTGGCCATTTAGCCCATGGTGTGCAAAAAAGTGCCGCTCAGAGGTAAAACAACCCAACCCAACTACATTGTTATATGTCTAACTCATTAACGGTTCTTGTTCATTTAATAGAAATCAGTCCCGAAACTGATCCCCCACATCAAATATAAAAGAGCATCACTTTTCCAAAAAAGACCCTGAAAAATATGACACAACCATTTCCTATTTCCCCCTCTACATTTCTAATCACCTCTAAACCCGTCACCAGTTACAAGAACAGACAAACAAATTGTATCACTCAAGACTCTTTCGCAATCGGCATAAGCTCTCCTAAGTGATCCACATATGCCAGTCATCCCACAATCCAGCGATTCGTCTCTAAGGACAGATCCCCGTAGGAGCTCTCTCTCTCTCCTCTCCTCTGGGATCAAGATACCTCTGTTTGCTTGTGACAGTTATTTACAGTTTCAGGGTAACTGAGACTTGTGCCGGATCTGCGCTGGGGGAATAGCGGTTGTGCATTTACTTACACACACACACACACACACATTCTTTTCCCCCGTTATTTTTCTAAGGGGAGTGTATGTTGAGACTAGGTCTTCTGCCTTTTCTTCTCTTCTTGAAATGTGAGGGCTAATATCTTTTTAAAAGCCTTTACCTCTGTTCCTTGGAGATATATAATCCAATTGATATTCTCACGGACGCCGAATACATCTAAAGACTGCTCCGAAATAGAACTAATCCCGAAATACTCTTACTTTAATCCCTGAAACAACATGGAGAGATCTCTGGGTATTATGCTCTTCTGGTGTTGTGCAAGAAGCTGCGCAGGCCTCAGGAGAAGAAACTGCAGAGAGCTTTTAGAAAAGGAAGGAACATCTCAACTGCAAGCTTTCATTAATCCTTGGTGCCCATAATTTTCAGACTTGCATCTTCTTTGCTATAAAAGCTTCTGTGGAAATGTGCTACCCTACGAAATGTACGAGGCATTCTTGAAGCTCAGCCGATGAAAGGCGGAAGCAATAAAAATTTTTTAATCACTTCAATTTAAGTACGAAGGTGAAGCTTTAAGACGTTTCAAGCACAAGTTTGCAATATTTGTGAGTTGTAACGCTTCGATAAGTTAATTACTTCGGTAGATGTTAACAATTGCAAGAGCATAATTTACGTTTTAAGTTAACTGAATTACAGCGCTTACAAGATTGTAAGTCGAGACAAGCTAATATTTAGAAACGCCAAAAAATAGAGTGATATTACTTATGCATAAAACGATATTTTTATGAAACCCTAAAACACAAGAGAATATTTACGATTTGATCATTGGTAGAACACAGCATTGAATTCGAAAAATGTTTTTAATGCAACATTTGTCAGTATGTCGATTGGATTGTTTTACACCTGAGAGCCACTTCTTTTTTCACACCAAACGGGAGATAAATAGACAGGTCATAAAGGCTCAGAGAAATTTCAGGAAGCAGATCTCCTAGAGAGTTTTAAGAGAGAGATGGATGCCTTTCGTTAAGGGAATCTCCTGGAGAGCTGTTAAGAGAGATGAACGTCTTTCTTTAAGAGAATCTCCTGGAGAGCTGTTAAGAGAGATGAACGTCTTTCGTTAAGGGAATATCCTGGAGAGCTGTTAAGAGAGAGATGAATGTCTTTCGTTAAGGGGATCTCCTGGAGAACTGTTAAGAGAGAGAGAAAGCCTTTCGTTAAGGTAATCTCCTGGAGAGTTGTTAAGAGAGAGATGAACGTCTTTCGTTAAGCGAACCTCCTAGAGAGCTGTTAAAAGAGAGATGAATGTCTTTCGTTAAGGGAATCTCCTGGAGAGCTGTTAAGAGAGAGATGGACCCCTTTCGTTAAGAGGATCTCCTGGAGAACTGTTAAGAGAAAGAGAAAGCCTTTCGTTAGGAGAATCTCCTGGAGAGCTGTTAAGAGAGAGATGAACGTCTTTCGTTAAGGGAACCTCCTAGAGAGCTGTTAAGAGAGAGATGAATGTCTTTCGTTAAGGGAATCTCCTGGAGAGCTGTAAAGAGAGAGATGGACCCCTTTCGTTAAGAGGATCTCCTGGAAAACTGTTAAGAGAGAGAGAGAGAACCTTTCGTTAAAGGAATCTCCTGGAGAGCTGTTAAGAGAGAGATGAATGTCTTTCGTTAAGGGAATCTCCTGGAGAGCTGCTAAGAGAGAGATGAATGTCTTTCGTTAAGGGAATCTCCTGGAGAGCTGCTAAGAGAGAGATGGACCCCTTTCGTTAAGAGGATCTCCTGGAGAACTGTTAAGAGAGAGAGAGAGCCTTTCGTTAAGGGAATCTCCTGGAGAGCTGTTAAGAGAGAGATGAACGTCTTTCGTTAAGGGAACCTCCTAGAGAGCTGTTAAGAGAGAGATGAATGTCTTTCGTTAAGGGAATCTCCTGGAGAGCTGTAAAGAGAGAGATGGACCCCTTTCGTTAAGAGGATCTCCTTAAGAACTGTTAAGAGATAGAGAGAGAACCTTTCGTTAAAGGAATCTCCTGGAGAGCCGTTAAGAGAGAGATGAATGTCTTTCGTTAAGGGAATCTCCTGGAGAGCTGCTAAGAGAGAGATGGACCCCTTTCGTTAAGAGGATCTCCTGGAGAACTGTTAAGAGAGAGAGAGAGCCTTTCGTTAAGGGAATCTCCTGGAGAGCTGTTAAGAGAGAGATGAACGTCTTTCGTTAAGGGAACCTCCTAGAGAGCTGTTAAGAGAGAGATGAACGTCTTTCGTTAAGGGAACCTCCTAGAGAGCTGTTAAGAGAGAGATTAAGAGAGTGCCTTCTTTAACTTCCAAAGAGTAAGGCTTTCTAATACAAGGAGCCACGACTTAATGTTTCACCCGACGGTTGGAGCCTTTTCAGTGACATCGCTGACCCCTTTCTCGCCGAGAGTAGATAAGAAGTTTTACACAAAGGCGAGGATAGCTGAATTTCCAGGTCACAAGCACTACAGGGCTCAGAGAAGAATGAGAAAAGGGATCGACTAGATAGCTATTAGAAGATAATGGGAGCCTCCAGTTAAGGCCATTTTTTTAATCTTATATAGGTTATGACTCTCCTGTACAAGGGGATGTGGCTTGGCTTAATGTTCTATACGAAGACATTACTATGAAGATAATGTTATGGATATGTATTCCGTATGAAATGTAAATAATCCTTAGAAAACAAGTGTATTATATAAGATGCACAGGTAAGGGGGGAGGAAGAAGTGTATGTGTGTTGAGGGGGGGGGGGTCAGCCGAGTGTTACTTAGGATAATGCTACATGATTAAGCGAAGTTTGAGCATGAGTTGAAAATTGACACATGATATATTGACAATCCTATTCTTGAAATAGACATATGTCGGAAGCACTAATGCTACGATGTTCGTGGTTGAAAAGTGACCAACCTGGCATTGATATTGGTCGACGAAAAACCTGTATTCTATGTGTACACCAGTGAATACGTTACGTTTACACTAGAAGCTCTAATTCTACATACAAGTATTGTTTCAGTTTGAGATATACATCAGGTGGGTATATAGAATTACCAGTCTTGAGAAAAATGAAAAGTAAAACTAGAGTGATAATAGTTATGAAAAAGCAGTTACAAATAAGAAACGTTTAGGCATAAAAAATGTTCAACTAAAGTTTAATAAGTGAGAAAAATCATCCAGTCTCATGGATCAGAATAGTGAAATGATGGTTATGTGCCAATTCTTTTTATCCTTTTTTGGTCTAAGACAAAAACTTTTCGCATCTGAATAAGTAATAGAAGCAAAAGGTAAACTCCTTTGAGAACCACCTAAAGTTTATAATAAGGACAGGAGTGTCTCAGTTTATAGAGCGCCAAGCTCACAATATGATTTTCATAGGTTCGAGTCCCAACTGCGCCTGCGTTGAAAATGCTTTCCACTAACAGCCGTTCTGCCCTAGCGAGAAAAGGAACTTTGCGGGGGAAAGGCCGCTTACTTAGAAAGACTGCCGTACATCGGATGGAACGTTAAGCCGCGTTTCCATGTGCAGGAGAGTTATACACTGTGCAAGTTAAAGACGTTGGATGGTCTTGACAGGAAACTTCCATTTATTTCCTAACAGCTTTCAATCTTCTCTGAGCCTTTGGGGTCCTTGTGACTTGACCATTTAGTCCGCTGTGTGCCAAAACGTTCTACTCAGAGGTGAAACAACCCAATCCTAAAACTTATAACACTGTTTTAGAAGTTGAATGATGTAATAGACTTTAGTCTATAACCTACAATTTATAGCCTTTATTAAGAACGTATATGCTGCTGTCATTTTTGGTCAAGCTTTTAAGCTGAGTTACTACTACTCTATAAAAATTATACCCGATGTTTGCTCATAAATAATATCCACCATTTGGAATAAAACATTATGATGAGAGCATTTTAAAAGTACCTTTCCTTTAAATTGACATTTCATACAGTCGTTAGATTATTCTTGTTTTAGTGACCGAGCATCTATATTTACACGTGGGAATTTTCTAAAAAAAAAAATTAGGGAGAAAAATTTTACGTATATCTTTTCACCTGCCTAAGAACATAAAACTGGAACTATTTCTGGGAACTCTCTGTAAACTTTTGGTGGTGAGCGTCCGCGGTGGAGAAGCCTGAGAATGAGTCACATCTCAGGTTATTCCTCTGAGAATGAGTCACATCCGTCGAAAATTCACTTTTATAGTTTTATCTGCAAGTTTCCGGGAGTGAGAAAAATGTTCGAGAGGAAGGAGAAAGAAGGATACTCCGGCGATTTGCTCATACCTGGGGACAAATTTAAAAAGCTGGTTATCATTTTAAAATTTCGTGAAATGATGTCAGATATATTGTAGTTGCTGCCAAATCATTCTGTCTTGGTTCTATTGCCAATTTCGACGACTGAAGGTTTTTTTTAAATAATATTTGAAATCGGTTGAAGATAAAGAAAGACTAAACATAGAGCCGGCCAGCTAAAGCAAAATGTCAGAGTGAGTGCATAACATTTCCAACGTTGAGTAACTAAATTTTTAGATTAAAACATTCTCAGATACCTCATTACAATTATTTCTGTTTTTTTTTTTCTCATTAATCAGAGAGTAGGTTTTAACGAGAAAGAAATTTAATTTTCGAAGTGCATCTTGATTTTGAATAGTTTAGAAATTGCTGGATTATGGTTTCGGAAGTTTAAGCTGGATTATAGTTTCGGATTGCGAGATGAGTTTTTTGAGACCGTTGCCATTCTCTGTACATTTAGGATATTGCTCCCCGTGATTTTCCGCTGAGTTCCATAACCTCAGCTTCGGATGCTCTTGATCATCGCGCTCTAACTATGAGCCCACTTTCAAAATCAGTAAGATCAGTCTTTTGATCTACGTCACATTTGACTTTGCTTTCCACTGTGTCTTTACAGATTTTTATAAGACTTCGTGTACCGTAGAATAGTTGCTCAGTAAGAAATTTTGCATTCATTGGCATGTTTCATGGTACTTTGCGCGCATAATAATTTGCATCAAGAAGATTTACTTAATAAAAAAATTATATTGTTGAGTATAATGAAAAGGAAAATGTAACTAATTAAAATTCATCACTATTTTTCTGATCAATTACATCTAGAATAATTTCACCCCATGAGACTCTTAGTGGTCTTTCTAACCAGGGACGGAGAAAGAAGCTTCTTGTTAGGACAAATAAATCACAAATAAATCAGTCTAGAACTTTTCTCCTCAAACAAAATAGCAAACCGATGTTGGCTGATTGGTCATCGTGTGTGAAGGATTTTTGGAATGAAGTTGAACGACATTTATATTAATAATGGCAATGTTAGGGAACGATATTAAAGCGAACCTAAGTAAAGTTGGACGAAAGTAATTCGGGAATCTACTATAAATAATTTCATCTCTTGGAGTTAATTTCAATTCATGCTTTGGGTTGTTTTATCTCTGAGAGATAAATTTTGGCAAACAGTGCGCTAAATGGCCAGTTCACAAGGACCCCGATTGCTTAGAAAAGGTTGGAAACGGGAGTTTACTGGACAGATGTTAGGAGACAAGTGGAAGACTATGTCAAGGTCATCCAGTGTGTTCTTTAACGTGCAAAGGGTATGGACTTTCGTGTACAAGGACTTTCCAAGCCCATTGGTTTCTCTTTTCTTATTGAGTGCTTAATACGCTGATACAATTGAGACTTGAACCCGGTAACTAGAAATTGCGAGTTCATTTAGGCGATAGTCTGGCGTGCTATCGACTAAGCCACAATCCCTCCCACAACACTTACGTAGAATTTTCTCCCAAGACAATTCTGATGTGAATACGCCCTATTTATTTCCTCTTCATGGACAAAACGGCAATATTCATATAAACAGCAATTTCTGAAATTTTGATCATTTTGCAATGTCATTCAAATGAAAAAAAAAATAATTCAGCTGTAAAAGAAAAACAGTTTCTTTCATTGGCAAGAAAAAGTTTAAAATAAAAGGAATATATTCCGCCATCGATTTATAACACAAAAAAGAAAAATCTACAAAGTTTTATATCTCAATTCGATTAGGCTTCGTTCACCGAAAATGACAATGTTCAAAACGAATATCTGAAGTTAAAAAAAAAACAACTGGAAGTCAAAGAAAGTTTCAAAGATTCCGTTGATGCATACGTCATAGAAAGAGCTCGACGATGCGCTGTGTAAGCCTCGGCCCCAATCTCTTCCGTAATCAGTGAAGACGAAAAACGAATATAGATTACTTTGCGTACACAGTGCTACTGTTCAGAAAACAATTTTTACGACGAAAGAATGAAAAGAATAAGGAGGATACGATTTTAACAAGTCAGCATGCTTGTAGGTGTAACTGAAAGAATCCTGGTCAATAAAACTGCAGAGTTGCCCGTAGCAACGAGGTCCAGCAATCCGGTGGGTGGTGACAAGAAGCAGAAGCCACAGGTTTTATTGTCACCTTATGTCAATACACAGTCAACTGCACGATGTCACAAGTTTTCCGTGGCCATCCCACACCATCTGCACCAAATCCGTGGAAAGGACAAATGAAAGCAAGGAGCACAGAGTTTAGAAGGATAAAAAAAAAGAAGTATCCAGCTAGAATGCACATCTTCCTCCAACCACATCACGCGGGGCGAGTTGTAGTTGCCGGTGTCTCCCCATTTTGAATTCATTTTCTCTATTCTTCCGTAAGTTTTATTTATTAATGAGCCCCGGCTGGAGAATGACGCTCTCAGAGCAGAGCCCGTCAAATATTCATGGCGCGGCTTTTCCATCGCACAAATCACTGTCTCCTCCAAGCACTTCGATGTGTATGGGTCAGAGCTAGAGGGGGGATATCAGCTATGGGCTGCCAAGGCAATATATATAATAGGCATGGATCGTTCCCACTGTGGCGTCGATGCAGATGACGAGGATGAAGGATGGGTGAATGGAAAATTAGGTACATGCTCAGTGTTGGTCATCACGTTAAAGCTCTCATTTACTGGAGAAATTTTAAGTGTCTTTAGCATTAGAAACTTGGTCTTTAAAAGCCGCTAAATCTTTTAGATTCGGGTACTTTAAGTAAGAATAAATACTCTATTAAAGGGATTATTTAGTTTAAGATTCGAAATGGTATTTGATTGAAAATCGTAATTTTAAAAGAGAGCATGAATGGTAAGTTAGGCTTCGTGGATGGGCGACCCCTCTTACGTATATCACTGCACGTTCTTATCTTGAAGAATGCGTTGATGCAGTGAACATAAACATTGAAAGAATTTCATTTTCATTTTATCGCTCTTTTCTCTCGGAAATTCCTCGATAAATAAGTGCCAAGGCCATTTTAATGGCCACGTTTCTTAGATTTAAGTCTCACTATTCGTAGCGTGGTTAGCGAAATTAAAATTCAAGAAAAAGCGGAGCAACAATGGCGGAAAAAATTGGGTAAACGACAATTTGCGAATTACGATCGTCCTTTTGCATCTGAAAGCGAGACGGGTTTAAGTAATACCGGTTTCTTTAAATAACACATTTTACCGCAATATTATCTTCCAAAGAGAGAAAAAGAAAGGAAGGAAATGAAAAAAACGCTGTGATCCAGGTGCCTTAGCATCCTGTAAATATGTAAAACTGGTGTTTGCTCTCCGCATCCGACGGAGATCATTACACACATCCACGTGGATGGGAGAGACGGAGGACAGAAAAACCACTCAAGCCCTGTGCTGCACGGAGCACGGACGCCGTGAGTGATCAGAAAATCGCCACGTGTTTCCGTATGGGAATATCATGGATGTTTTTGCTGCTCGCGCTCTGCATATGGAGTGATGCAAATGGGCGGAGTGAGACGAAAGATATCGGCACGTGTTGGCCTGTGGAATTTGGGAACCAGAGCAGCTGTAATTTGTTAAAGCACCAAATGGCATCAGTATCTGCGGAAGGGGGCTTACGACTTGCGGAAGGATGGCATAACGACACTAGCCGTGGCATATATTTAGATGTCTATGCCACTGAGTCGGCAGATAAGAGGACAAAGAAAAAGGGAATAGAAGAAGAATCAGCAATTTTTTTGTTTCTATTGTTATTTGATGGTTTTAAAACTCAAGTTTATAAAGGCTTTGTCCCAACTCCTAGACTTACGAAAAGAGAAAAATATGAGCGAAGATAAAGCCTGTTCAGTTTAATCCGTTCTTTGTGGGATGTGGCATTTTGAAAAGGAATTATAATATTCGTTATTTGATCACCAATAAGTTTCATCATCGTTGTTCTCTGTACATCTCATAAAACAGACCTTCATTGTCGAAATAATTTAAAGGGCCAATATAAGATATGATTGTTTATTGAGTGAAACTGTTTGTTTTACACTCTCAAATTCACTTTGTTAAGATTAATTGTTAGTAGAAATATGCTAAGAAAAATAAGTCAAACATTTGGTTTGAGTTGTTTTACCTCTTAGCTGTACTGTTACAATGGGCTAAACGGTCCAGTAACAGACACTCCAACGTCTCAGAGAAAGTGGGCGAAGGAGACCAATTGGTGACTGTTAGGAGCCAGATGAAAGCCTCCTGTCAAGGCCATCCAACGTGTTCTTTAATATTCGTAGGATATGGCTTTCCTGAACACGAACTCACGGCTTTAAGTCCCATCCGATGGACGGTGGCCTTTCCAAGTCCATCGGAATCCGTTTTGTGACCAAGGACAGAGTGGCAGTATAGAGGAAATAAGTCTCAACGCTAGTACTGGTGGGACTCGAACTTAGATCAAACTGTGGTATTTGTATAACTCGATATCATGTCTTATGGTACTATAGCTTTTACAAAATGTTAAGAAGAAATGAAGCATAAGACCATAGAGAATTATGCTTATATAAGTTCACTATATGTTTAACTCGTGTTGTGCCCAATGATGACAGAATTCCGTATTAATCTTGAAATTTCAAGACAATTGAGACAATGTTATCTGCTATTATGGACTATTATGGACACTGAGGATGCCGATGAGGATGAGAAGGATGGGTTTTACAGACAACTTTAGGATATTTTGAATTCTGTCAAGAAAGGAGATATTACCCTTGTTCTAGGTGACTTCAATGCCAAAGTTGGTACTGACTCTGACCTTTGGGGAGGAGTAATAGGCCCTTTTGGTATTGGTAGCTGCAATGGTAATGGGCAACGTCTCCTACAGGTAAGTAAACTCAATGGATTCAGAATAACTAACACTTATTACAAACACTGCGACATACATAAGTACACATGGGTTTCACCTGATGGACTGCATAAAAATATGATTGATTAAATATTAATTAACAGCAAATGGGATAGTTCTATTAGGAATACCAGGGCATATAGGGGAGCTGAAATCGGATCTGACCATTACCTTGTTAAAAGTGTGTTGCAACTTGAACTTAAAAAGTGTTGTGCTAGGGTTAAAATATTTACTTTTAATACTGAAGCTCTGAAAGATCCAGTTATAGCCAAAGCTTACCATGATAGGTTACTTAGTCATTATGACAGTCATGGTTTTCTTACTACTGAAGTTGAGGAAGAATGTGGCCATTTTAAACAGGCTTTTTTGGAAACTAACAGTACTCTTTTAGGGAAAAAGGAGCAGAGGAGACAGAATTATTTGAGTCATCAGGCACTTGAGCTTATTTCAGAAAGAAAGAATTGCAGGAATGTCCTTAATCAATACCCTACTAGTCCTAATATAAAGCATTGTAGAGAGCTTAATAAACGTGTAAAGGATCAGTTAGTTGCTGATAAGAATCTTTGGCTTGATGTCTTGGCTGAGAAAGCCAAGGAAACAGACAGCACAACAGCAGAGAGCTGTACCAGATGGTTAATGTTTTGTGTGGTAGAAAAATTACAGGTATACAGGGATTGGAGGATAAACAAGGTAAGGTTATAGAAGGTGAGGATTCTGTCATGGCTAGGTGGGGTGAGCATTTCAGTGATGTTCTAAACAATGTGGTTAGTTCTACTCCCATTGTTTGAAATGATGATAGATGCATTGGTGGCTTTAATGTTGTCCCTATAACACAATCTTAAGTCATTTTGGATGTTTCTAAACTTAAACTTCATAAATCCCCAGGTGTAGATGATATTACTACGGAAATGCTTAGAGCTGGGAATGTTTCTGTTACCACTTGGATGACTGAAATTTTGAATATATTTTATGAAAAAGGCATGGTTCCCAAAGATTTTACCAGAGCTATTATCAACAGAAATAGATCATGTTATATACCAACTTAAAGAGAATTTAATTCTACATTTTACTGAAGTAAAGAATTTGAAATAGGTAAGTATATAGATCTTTTATCGTTTATGATAAAAGCATGGTTCCTAAGGATTTTACCAGAGCTATTATTATCCCTATATTTAAAAAAGGTGATCGCAGTTCTTGTGATAACTATAGGGGTATCAGCCTACTCTCTGTTCCAGGGAAAGTTTTTTTCCATGATTGTGCTTAATAGAATTAAGAATCTGGTTGACAGTCAATTGCGTGATGAGCAATGTGGATTTAGAAGTGGTAGGGGATGTGTAGATCAGATATTTTCATTTAGGCAGATTCTTGAGAAATGTTTAGAGTTTCAGAAACCTTTGGTTGCTAGCTTTGTTGATTTCAAAAAGGCTTTCGACTCTGTTGTTCGTCATAATTTGTGGTTGATTGTGAGATCATATGGTATACCAGACAAGTTAGTTAACATAATGAAAGCTCTCTGTAATAACACTGATTCGTGTCTGAGAGTTGGTAAGGCTTGTAGCAATTGGTTTAGCATTACTTCTGGTGTTCGACAAGGGTGCATTTTGTCTCCCTTTCTCTTTGGTTATTGATTATGTTACGCGAAATTCACTTCAAGGGAAAGATTTTGACCTTAAATGGATACGAAAATTTCTGATTTAGATTATGCTGATGATTTAGCCCTTTTGGCAAATGTTGTTGATGAGATGAACTCTTTTATTCGAGCTGTTGATGAAACTGGTACTAGAGTAGGTTAGGTTATAAACAGAGAGAAAACTAAAGTGATGAAAATTGGTCAGGCAGGTTGTGATTCAGTTAATCTGAATGGTTGCAGTCTTGAGCAGGTGTCACAGTTTAATTATCTTGGGAGCTATGTAACAGATAATGGTGATGTGTGATTAACAGACGAATAGGAATTGCTGCCGGGACATTTAAGAATCTATGGAGAGTGTGGAGAAATAGGCGTATAAAGCTAAAATTAGATTGGATAATAATTTGGTTCTTTTTAGGGTTAGTTATGGTAAACTTGTATACTTTGTAAACAAGGTAACAGGAAACATGATGCTTTTGATTCTAGATGCTTGCGCAGTATCTTGGGCATTAGGTGGTTCAACTTTGTAACTAATGATGAGGTTATGCAAAGGAGTTTGCAACCTCCTTTAAGCAGCATATTGTGCAGAGAGAGACTCCGTTGGTTTGGCCATGTTGCCCGTATGGATAA
The DNA here is from genome assembly GCA_038380435.1 of Ryuthela nishihirai. Taxonomy (NCBI): domain Eukaryota; kingdom Metazoa; phylum Arthropoda; class Arachnida; order Araneae; family Heptathelidae; genus Ryuthela; species Ryuthela nishihirai. The sequence goes on along the minus strand of JAWZYU010000011.1, from coordinate 35,759,465 downwards.
TGATAGATTGGCGAATAGGGTTATGAACAGTGTGCCTAGAGGCCTCAGAAGGAGGGGGAGACGAAGGATGCGGTGGGCAGACAATGTCAAACAGGACCTTGTTAGAATTGGTGTGCAGTGGCCAGATGCAGCAGATGTAGTTCAGGACAGATTTGCTTGGAGAAATATATTGCATGGTCTGGTTGGACCTCCGTAGCCCATGGCTGCTTGAGGATGGTGATGAGCTCAGACAAATGAACGAATTAATATTAATTAGCATATGTAATTATATTATATGTATGTGTGTATATCAGGTCTTTTTAAGTGTAAATGTCAATATGTAACCATGTATAGCAACTATTTGTAACTGCATATATTTAACGTTTCCTGCGGATAAGCTACACTTAAGTAGCTTCGCGGATATTTTGCTAACATTGTTACGCTATTTAAGTGTTTCTTCTATTTTCTCTATTAATTGTATATGCTATTTGTAAGGAGTACGCATATACCATTTGTTCTTAGAGTCAAGCTCTTAGAGCTTGCTATGGTCAACTCTGTATATGTAAATGAAAAGAAAATAAAGAGTTATTAAAATTGACTTGCACTTGTATATACTTCGAAGTTCTTAGTAAAATTTGCATATAGAGACTTATAATATTTTAATTTTGAACTCCTTGAAATTATTTTTCAGCCAACCCAAATTTCAAATCTGAGAAATGATTGGCTGGATAATTTTTTACCGAATGCAAAAAATGTTCCGCAAGCCCTGAAAAATTTCTCGGGGTCCAGAATAAGCCAGAGGTGCCGAAAGTTGCACAAATGTACAACATTAGACTACCATGGCATGGTTTCAGGACCATGGGACACTAATAATCTTATTAGTGTCCTATTTCGATTTTTAGTTCTATTTCGATACACTAATAAATGCCACACGATCAGTAATACTGTTTGCTCCTACATCTGTGCTGTAGAAAAAAGATGCATTTTAGGAAAAGCTCCAAGCTTGTAATAGCATTGAATTGGTATATAATTTTAAGTACCTGGGTTTATATTTGGATTCAACCTTTCGATGGAACACTCATGTTATGAAGCTATGTGAAAGTCTCAGATATCGCGCCACTAAAATTTACAAATTGTAATTCTTAGTCGATACCGACGTTTACCTTATGGTCTACAAAGCAATTTGTGAATCTTTAATTTGATATAGAACTACAATATATGGAACGACTGGCATCACTAACCTAAAAAAAAAATGAAAAATTGCAATCATCTGTTGCGAAAAATATTATTCCGTACAAGCTTAGCGATAATCTTTCAAACGGAAGTGAAAGATTTACATTCCTAAATATTCTATCAGCCCAAAATCTCTTTAGATATGACATTATTCTGGACAACTTTTTTAATGATACATATAAAGTACAAATTACACACGATAAGAATACTTCAGACCAATAATTATTTTCGAACACCGAATTTTGTCTTAAAGAGTATAAAGTGCCGGAGATCTTTAACAAGTTACCAAGAGAAATCATACATCTAACTAATTTTAGTGAGATTAAGTTAAACATTAAAAACTATTTAAAGAATGTCTGTTAATCTGTAATCCTGAGAAACCCTGTACCTGTATTACTTTTTGTGTTCTTTTTACTATGTTCAATTTTATTTCCGTATAATATATTTTAACTGCTATGCACAGTTTGATTATCAAATATTTTAAATTATTCTATGCTATTTCGATACATGAGATGTTGTCAAAATATTTTATGTACTGTATATATAACCGTCCCATGGCCGAGTGGTTAGCGCGCTTGGCTACTGATCTAAGGGACCTGGGTTCGAGCCCCGGGTAAGGCATGGATGTGTGTGTCGTTTTTCTGCTGAGGTCCTGCCATCCTCACAGACCCTCTACTCTGGCATATAAACTGACAGGCTCCTGTCAGACCTCTGTGGCAAGCAGCTGCTTGAGGGGGTATTTATTTTTTATTATTATATATATATATACTACAGTCGTAACGTTTTACGTATGAAAAATAATACTCATCTATATTTCCTGCAGATAAGCTATTAGCTTTGCAGGTCAAAAGGAAAAATTCTCTGTATATATATGTATTTTGTGAGATGATGATGATGATGATGAATAAAATACATATTTATTATTATCATTAACAGATTCTTCGTTTCGCAATATGAAAATAATCTTCCAGCACTTCACATTTAACTTTCTACGCTGGCTGCAGAAAACGTTTCCAGAAATCGACTCTTATCGACTAGAAAAGGAGGTCTGAGGCTCTTAGAGATCCGCGGCCCATTCTGTCGAATGTTCGACTCCTCTCTGAGCGGGAGTTTTGTCACCGACTCGGAATTCCGGTCACTTGATGCAATGGAAGTCATTAGATTGTTCTCATCCAATTGCGGTGCTGCGCGTTGATAGCCTCTGCTGTAAAGGGTTAGTATATTAGGGTCCCATTCCGAAACGGACGAGTCCCTCATTGCATCTGTACCTAATGGATAAAAAAATGCGGACGAGTATCTCATTGCTTTCGGATGAATTGCGTTTAATGAATGCATAAGTGAATGAGTCTCTCATTTAGTTTTTTCCTAATGGATGCGGAAACGGACGAGTCTCTAAATGCGTCCGTACGCAATAGATGAAGAAACGAACAAGTCTCTCACTGCTTTAATACCTAATGGATACAGAAATCGACGAATCTCTCCTTGTGTCCGCACTTAATGGATACAGAAAAAGAGAGTCTCTCATTACGTCCGCACTTAATGGATAAAGAAACGGACTAGTATCTCATTGCATCCGTACTAAATGGATACAGAGACTGTCGAGTTTCTAACTGCGTCCGTATTTAATGGATACGTAATCGATGAGTCTCTAATTGCATCCGTACTTATTGGATACAGAAACCGACGACTCCCTAATTCCACTTGTACTTAATGGATAAAGAAACGGAGGAGTATCTCATTGCATTCGTACGTAATGGATACAGAAACGGGGAGTCTCTATTTGCATCCGTACTTAATGGATAAAAAAGGGACTAGTCTGTAATTGCATTCTGTACTTAATGGATAAAAAATGGACTAGTCTCTAATTGCATCCGTACTTAATGGATAAAAAAGAGACTAGTCTTTAATTGTCTCCGTACTTAATGGATAAAGAAACGGACGAGTATCTCATTGCCTCCGTACTTAATGGATAAAGAAACTGCCCTGTTTCTCATTCATCCGTACGTAAAGGATACAGAAACGAATGAGTTTCTCATTACGTCAGTATCTAACGTGTACGGAATCGTATTGTTATTAGAAACGGCCGAGTCTGTCATTGCGGCTGTTCCGAACGATACAGATATGGATGACTCTTTTTCTGTAACGGATTGCATCTTTGTGTAATGGACACAGAAGTGGATGGTTAATATCTCGTAGCATCTGTGTATATTGCTAACACGAAGAGACGAAACTCTGATTTTTGTCTATGCTTAAATGGGTACAGGATGGCGGATATATGAGCTTGATTTCTCATTCGTTACTGGATGTTCCATGGGGCGGGGGTGGCTCAGTCGGTAGCGCCCCAGGCTCGTAATCTGTAGTTCCCAGGTTCGAGTCCCAGCTGGGTCAGCGTTAAGATTTATCTCCGCAAAATTCCCCGCCCTGCCCACGGTCAGTAGGGGACACCGATGGGCTTGGAAAGGCCGCCGTCCGTCGAATGGGACGTTAAGCCGTGGCTCCATTTGCGGGAGAGCCATACCCTGTGCACGTTAAAGAACACGCTGGATGGCCTTGACGGGAGGCTACCATCTGTCTCCCAACAGCTGTTCCAGTGGGTCCCCTTAAGTAAGTTTAAGTGGGTCCCCTTAAGTAACTTAAGTAAATTTATTGCAAAATCTGACTTTATCATTTTAAATGAAAAAATCTCCACACATGAGAACCCTGCAAACCAACGCTCTGTGATTGATTTAACTTTAATTTCTCCAATTCTCAGTCAAAATTTATTCTGGTCGCTGCTCCCAGATACCAGGGGTAGCGATCATCATCCATTTATTATAAATTCAAATTTTAAGTTAAACTTTAACAAATTAATTTATTTAAATAATTGGAGATTGTTCTCTCAAATTCTTGATGGGTGCATCACCGTCACATTTAAGTGGCTGCTCTTCTGAGTTTTTTAATGTCGTTTTTTTCGCTCACTAAGTCGGCATTTCAAATTATTTATAACAAAATTCCTAAATTACAAAAAACTTTTGGCATATGAATAGGTTGGTAGCCTTAAGGAAAAAAGCAGAAAATAGGGCCAAAAGATCAAGGGACTTCTCAGATATTGAGTCTTACAGGAAAATTAATGCAACTGTACGAAAAAAGCTAAAACAAGTATACAGAGATACTGGAAAGAATTTATCTCTCATCTTACTACTCTATCTCCAAAAACTAATATCTGGAAGGTATACAAAAAACTTATCACAGATAAACCCCAAAAAATTCCAATGGCAGAAATTGCCTTACACAAAAATATTAACCTTTAACAAACTGCTGAGCGTTTTGCTGCTAATCTTAAAATTACACAAGATGTTCGCACTAACAACCATGAATTGCAATGACAATTATGGAATAATGAAACTTCTCATGCACAAATGGATAAACCTTTCAGTATAGCAGAACCCAATATAGCTATTAAACAAATAAATCCCAAATCAGCCCCTGGAGCTGATTTAATCTCAAATAAATTTTGTTTCATCTTCCACATAAATGGAAACTTAAATTATTAGATATTTTTAATTACATATGGGAACATAATTGTATTCCTCCAGAATGGAGAAAAATAATAATTTTTTTATTCTTAAATCAGGCAAATTGCCAACTCTTTTGAATTTATACCGCCCTATCTCCTTAATTTCTAACTCTCTTAAACTTTTCGAGAGATTAGTTTTTAAAAGACTCTCCTGGTTTTTTGAATCAGGTGACTTCTTCCCTTATAATTTCTTTGGCTTTAGGAAAAATCGTTCCTCCAAGGAAAACATCTCACTACTTTTACATGATATCTTTACAGCTTTTAAACAGAAAAAAGTTCTTTTAGCAACTTCACTAGATTTAACTCAAGCTTTTGACTCAATTTCTATATATGGTTTATTTACAAAACTAATTAAATCTAATTTAAGTGCAAAGTTTTTAAACTTTTTATATAATTTATTATGTAACAGACTAATTCAAGTCAAAATTGGAGAATCTCTATCTGAAACTTACAAAATGACCCAAGGTCTTTCTCAGGGATCAATTTTATCCCCGATTTTATTTAACTTTTATTATATATTTTATTTTTAATTTATATCAAAGAAATATTTGAAAAGTCTATTGCTTTCACAGGATATGCAGATGATATTGTTTTTGGTCATCAGGGAAAAATGAATATAAGTTGCAGGAAAACTTGCAAAAGCAGTTAAATAAACTTTGTGACTACTGTTTAAAATGGAATCTGAAAATCAACATAAAAAACTTTTACAATCCCATTTTACAAAAAAAGAAATTATGACCCTAAATTTATATTATCCATAAATTCAGAAAACCTAACTCAAGTAAATAAATATAAAATTCTAGGTATACACTTGGACTCCAAATTAAATTGGTATCATCATATTAATAATAATCACACTTCAGGTTTAAGATTATTAAACTGCATTAAACATTTTGCCTTCAGAAATGAAGGCACTCAGCAAAGACAATTAATAACCGTTTATAAAAATCTCATAAGACCTAAAATTGATTTTGGTCTGGAATTAATTTCTGGAGCTCTCTCCTCAAAATTTAAAAAATTAAACTCTTTGCAGAACCAGTGTTTGAAAATTGCCTTGGGGCTCGTAAAATCTTGTCCCACAATTTCGGTAATAGCAGAGACAGCCATCCCCCCTTTCGAAATCAGACATAATATTCTTCTAACAAAATATTTTTTTAAATTACACTACAAACTCCCCACCCATCCTTTCTATAAACATTTCCATAGATTGTCATATATTGAAACTATTTATAACAATGAATATCTCTCCAATTTATATGATGATTACTTTAGCAGAACTCTTTTAGGGGACATTCCCAACATCATTGCGGACTGGTGCTTCCCCCTCTCTTAATTAATACTGAAATTCCTTCTTTAACTTCTAAAAAAGGTTTACCTGCTGATTCTGTACTTAATTTATTTAAATCTTACTATGCAGAAAATTTTGAGTCTACCTTTAATATATATACAGATGGCTCAGCTCTAAAAGAAACAGGATCATCTGCTGCTGCTTTTCTCAGCCCATCTACTAATGTTTCTAATTCCTTTAGATTCCCCAAAAATACTCCAATTATTCAAGCAGAATTAATTGCCATTCATGAGTCCTTTAAATGGATTTTAAATAACTTAACTAATCAAAACATAGTAATTTTCTCAGATTCTGAAGGCGCCCTTCAGGTGCTGCAACAAGAAATATTTTCCTCAAACTATAATTTTTATATTTTTAATATCTTATTATTAAATCAGTCAAATATTATTCGTAAAAATAACACAATTAAACTACAGTGGATCCCAAGTCATATTGGGATTCAGGAAAACGAAAGAGTCGACTCAATAGCTAAAAAAGCCCATGACCTTAAGGATATCACTCCTGTTTATAACTTTTTCTACTCCTTTAAACAGGAACTCAAACAAAATAGAATTCATCCTCACAGAAAAACATTTCCAAGTTCAGGCAATATGTAAAAATAATTTTAGATACTATTTATCAAATAAAATTAACTATACTGAAAAACTCCCCTTTTCTCGCAGGAAAAATAAAATTATCTATAGATTAAAAACCGACACAATTAATCTTAATAAACAAAAATTTCAATTAAAGCTTTCAAATTCTCCAAATTGCATAAAATGTAATTTACCAGAAAATACTATTCATATCTTACTAAATTGCAACATATATTCTAAGCAAAGAGAAACTTTATTCTCAGCATTAAATAAATTAGGAATAGAGGATTTAAATATCCAAAGCCTGTTAAATCACCCGAAATATGACACAAAAATTTTAATTTATAAACTCATTCTTCAGTTTCTTTTATCTACTCCATTATGGAACAGAATTTAACAGAAAAAAAATACTTTGGAGGATAAAATAAAAAATTAAAATAAAATATATAAAATATAAATTATCAAAAAACATATAAAATGTAAAAAAAGGGAATGAGAAAAAAATAGTATAAAAATGAGAATCCTACTATAAAAAAAGGAAAAAAAAGTATATTATATATATATATAAAATAAAAAAAATTGAAATAAAAAATGATAAAAATGAGAAACCTACTCTAAAAAGTAAATAATAATAAAATACAGATAAAAATATATGAAAAAAAAATAAAAATAATATTAATCTGGAATTAATTTCCTTTTGTTTTTGCACTTTGCACAAAACTTTATTGGGAAAGCCTGAGCAAGGACATCCCATTTCTCTGTAACGTTGAATGAAATTCGAAATATTAATATTTTAGATAAATTGTAAAAAAATAAAAATATACCTATATAAATGAAAAATAATTATATAGAGAAAAAAATTATAAAAAAAAATAGATAAAAAAATGGAAAAAATACAAAAAATAGAATATATATATATATAAAAAAGAGAAATTTTCTTTTCACTAAAATTTTGTCTGAATGAGTTTACATCTATCAAGTTATTAGATCTAGGAATTTTCATTTGTGGATCTGATTTGGATTGGATTGGTTAAGAAACTTACATAAAACTTATAAATAGTGAAATAATTTTTTATAAAAGGTTCTAAAATACACATTTATTTTATTAACCACTTTGATACAATACTTATTACTAAGTTGTAATTAACTTCTGAAGTCAATTTTTGTGGCTGGCATTGTCATTGTTATATACTAAAACTTCCACAATTCATTAAACACTAAACGAATATTTTGGAAAAATCAATATTCAGATAGAACTGATTGAGATCTTTAAACTGCCTTTAGTTACATTTTCCCATAAAGAGCTTATTTTAAAAGTGATAGAACTTCGAAGTTAGCGTCCCATTAACATAACATGGGTCATAATTCAATGATCACTCAGTGTATATGAAAAAGATGTAAAATTTGCAATTTTTATATTTTCAGAGGGTGGGTTAATTTACCTCTGAAATACTTTTGTGCACATAAAGAGCAAAATTAAAGGTTCCTAATCTTTTTGAGCATTTGCTACCAAGTCTTATTTTTTTTTCTTTCATTAAAATCAAAATAATTTTCTTGTATAAAACAAGTCGAAAATAAGATGGCGGTAAGTCCTCCCATTATCGTCTTGATAAAACAAACTCCCCGTTGGGAACCACTGGACAAAATGGAGACGGTTAATAGACAAATGGTAACCTTTGCCAAGGCCATCTAGCGTGTTCTTTGATGTTCACAGCGTACGACTTTCTTGCACCCGGGATCCGAGTTAATCCCATCAGATAAACGATGCCATTTCCAAGCTCATCAGTGTGCTCTTTCTCGCGACAACAGAACGGGGTTAAAGGAGTTTATACCATTTTTTATTCTACTATTACTTTTCTAGTTCAATCAACGCTCGTTAACGTCGAAACTCTATATCTCAAATTGTTCGTTAATTCAAATTTTTTCAAATTCAAAATTGAATCCTTATACATTTATTGTATTTTCTCTCTCTTTAACTCGAACTATGTTTTCATCGTAACCTCGATAACTCGAAATCTTATGAAGAATATATGAAAAAAAAAAATCAATTTTCGATAAGATTTTTTCGTGAAATTTTGTCTTATTACTGGTGATGGTAAGTTGCTGAAAATTTTGCCAGGTGGGCAAAGCGCTTCTCACTAGCTCCTCATTACTTCTTGTAGGTGGACAGTGATTCTTATGGGGCGGGGGTGGCTCAGTCGGTAGCGCGCCAGGCTCGTAATCTGTAGTTCCCAGGTTCGAGTCCCAGCTGGGTCAGCGTTGAGATTTATCTCCGCAAAATTCCCTGGAAAGGCCGCCGTCCGTCGGATGGGACGTTAAGCCGTGGCCTCGTGTGCGGGAGAGCCATACCCTGTGCACGTTAAAGAACACGCTGGATGGCCTTGACGGGAGGCTACCATCTGTCTCCCAACAGCTGTTCCAGTGGGTCCCCTCCCCCAACCTTCTCTGAGCCTACGGGGTCCATGTGACCTGGCCATTTAGCCCATGGTGTGCAAAAAAAGTGCCGCTCATAGGTAAAACAACCCAACCCAGTGATTCTTATTATCTATGCATTGCTTCCACAATCCCAGCACGGCTGACAGAGAAGCATTCCCCATATTCGCAGTAGAAAGTGCTAGTTTAATTTTAGCTTAGAGCTAGTTTCTCTTGGTACAGATTTAATCGCATTTAAAAAGCCGCCAAAGCGTAAGTTGAGTGCATTGCCATTAAGTGATAAACTCAAAAGTGATCGCATCTGTTGAAAATAGGGAAAAGGAGGAAAAAGACACATTGCCAAAGAATTCGGAATTCCCAGCAGTACTCTGTCAACCATTTTACAGAACAAAGGTATGGTATTGAAAACGCTAGATGGCAGTAACGAAAAATGTAAAAGAATGAGGCATCCAGAATTTCGTGATGTTGACCAGTAAAATTGCTAAAATGGTTTGCTCGATATAGGGAAAAAAAACATTCCACTACTACCTGAAAATCTATTGCTAGTTCTGAAACCAGTTTTAAACTACTTATATGTATTTTAACACAGATTCGATAACGCGAAGTTTTTTTTTTCGTTTCCCTTGAACTTCGAGTTAACGAAAGTTCACTGTATTACAATGATTTGAATTATATTTCCGCTTTTCGGAACAATTTCGTTTGAAACTAGTAAACCATATTACAATGTTAGAAATAAGACAGTTCCCAATTTCATTCAGATATGCAAGAGCGTTATTAAATGCACTTAATTATAGAAATCAAAATCGTAGTCAGATGATTTTACTTTTGCTGACTGAGCAATGTTATTACTGACCCTGTTGTCATTCCTTCGAAGGGAAATGAAGCAACATTTGCAGGATGGTAAGTTGAATCGTTCAGACCTTTTTGCTTACAAAGCGAACAAAGAATACTGAGTAAGAAAATGCGAATATTTTAATGATATTAATTCGCAAGCGCATTAAAAACAAGCTTCACCCCATTTCGAAACAAAAACACCTGTTCTTTTCCAATCTATACCTCGAGAGTTGTCGTCTGAATAGGAGACGACGTTGAGCACATGAAAGTATTGATCAAATAATACTGGAAACAGAGAGAGAGAGAGAATTTGTTGTTAGCAAAGGTAGATTATGACTTTGAAAGGAATACGATCGGTGCAGGGTAGGAGGGGGACTCTGGAAACAAGAGGAGAAGAGTGGGTGGGATTCGATCAATCACTTCTCAGAAACTGAATTGTTTATTAACTGATTATTTATTTACCTAGTTACCTTTGAAGAGCAGAAAATATTTCCAAGTTTGACAACGACAAAATTTCTGACTGATTCATTCTTTATGCCCTATCTGAAATTGCTGATTTAATTTGTATCTGTGAATGAGAAGGTTTACAAGTTCTTCGTACAAAGTGACGAACGGAAAGAAAAATTAGAATAATATATATATATATTTTTGCGTATTTTAATTTCATATTAATATATATATATATCTGTTTATTATTTAATAGCAATTTTAAAATATTATACATTCATTTCCTGATTTTGACGTTCTCTATTTGTACTTTACTCACTGATATGTATACGCAGTTATCACTTAATTATGATCATTTCACCCCATGCTTTGTCAATGGGAAATTAATTGTGAAGATCTATAACTTCTAAAATAAGCATTTTTATTAGAAAAATGAGGGGCTAATTATAATTTAAAGGTCCCAATCAAATCTATGTAAATCTCAATTTTTCAACAACATTTTTCAGTATTTAAACAAGTAGGGAAGTTTAAACATTAAAGAAGCATCAATGTGTTCTAACAAATTTATCAAAAAATTAACCAATATCGAAGGAATTATTTACACACACTTTTAAAATATTTAGTTATTAAATAATACTTCTCATTTCAGTTTCAATTAACTTCACAGATAAATTATTTTATATAACATTGGTGAAGTTAAAAGTTCAGACTTTCGCAACTCTTTAAATACTGTAGGAGTATTGTTGAAAAATCGATATATATTATATAGAATTGATTGAGATCTTTAACTATAATCACACTTTCCGATAAAACGCTTATTTTAAAAGTTGCAGACAAAATTTATACTTTTAAAAATCCCAGTTCGATTCTAGAATCCAGAATCGATTCATATGTCGCATTTATTCCCCATTGAACCTAATCATACATGTAAACTTTATTGTGGACGAAGATAACGAATTTCAGTAGTTAAATCGGATAAATCATCACTGCATACTGTCAATAAATAAATACCTCCTCAATCAACTACTTGACACAGAAATCTGACAAGAGCCTGTCAGTTTATCTGCCATAGTAGAAGGCCTGAGAGGATGGCGGGACCTCAGCAGAAATCAACATGAACGTCCTTGCCTTTTACCCAGGGCTCGAATCCAGGTCCCGTAGATCCTGAGGACACCATAATTATGAATTTTACGATAGATGAGGTAAGGAATTGAAGAGTTGAAACTCGGTTGATATGCATTCATTTGAACCTCGCGATGAGTGAAGATAGTGAACAAAAATAAGTTGGATGTGTTGGCATGGCTTATTCTCTTCGCTATTCTAACTTTCTTACTAAATCAAGATGGAACGTAACAATGTATGATATCAGGCTATCATAAAACATTTGAAATCTACTATGGTATATTCGAGAATTTGGGTTTTGACCTAATTTGAAGAGGATTATCTCACATATTTTGTTGAATGTTTAAAGATTTGATTAGAGAATTACACTTGAATATAACTTTTGGTGGACTACTTGGTTCTTGCTGAGCGTCGAAACAAAAAGATATTCATTAATATAATTTCTGAAAATTATGTGGATTGAAAACAGTAATTTGATTTACTTTATCTCTGAGTGATAATCAAAGGGGTGACATTAAAATTTGCCATCTTCCTTCCGGTAAAATCGGAAATGTGCTTCCAGTGGAACTTAACAATTGCAGACAACGGATTTTGAGCCTTTTCTTCGAAAAGGTTCCTCACTTGACAAGGATCACTCATCACAGCGTCGTTGTTTTCCCAAAGAATATTAATGAATGAGTGACATATTTTTAAGTGTGTTTCATTTTTAAAGAGAGGAAATGAAGAATGAAAAAGTTAAATTGGTAACGCTCCACGTAAATAGTTGATAACTATGAGAAAGGATGATGAGAAAATTTTGCTGGGAATTGTGGAGTAAAACTAACTGTTCATTGACCGTTAAGCTACCAGTGGATAGTGGTATCATCACAAAGCACAGTTTTGTGCATATTTCAGACATTTAAAATTGTATGTTCTTTAAAAATATATGTTCTCTAAAATAGTATATAATCGTATTACAGTATGTATAGTGTAAATAATTTAAGAAAATTTTCTTAGGGACTTGTTTTTTCTTTTATAGTAACCCCCCACTCACAGAAAAAAAGAAAATAATAATAATAATAAAAACATACAACTAATGATTAAAAATATTAAAAACTATCGCTCCTAAAATAAATATAAGAATAGTTATTTTAGGCATTAATTTCAGTTATAGTTATTTTTATTTGGCGTCTCTTGCGTTTGAGGAAAACATAGTAACAAGAAATTGTCACGTAGGATATATCAGGATAGCGATGATAAGTACATTTTGAAATCTTGAGTAAATTGCGGGATTGAAAATAATGTTATCCTTTCCAATAAAATATTCCAGTCTTTTTTATTACATAAAAATTCAAACTTATTAAAAAATTCTTGTATTTCGTTATAAATTCTCAACATTTCCATTGATTTTTTTTTTCAAATACCAAAGTAAAATTTGTTAAAGTAAAATAATATAGTGTATCAAAATTACCCCCTCAGGTCGTTCTGAGAAACAATTTAACTAGTCCTTGATTAAACTAAATTTTTGATTTTAATCGGCCAAGTCGATTCCTCTTTATAAAGCACAGAAATCGAGAGGGCTTAATAATATTACAATTAACAAATGAAATAATCCTGCCAAGAAATTTTATAGACATTATAATAGGGAAAGCTATGATATTGAAATCATGAATCTTTATAAGCAATGCTTGCTTCGTATTTTATTTCCCCAGCCAGCTCTCAGTCAGAAAGGGAACATCGATGGGCTTCGAAAGACCTCCATCCGTGTTCAGGAGCTCCTTAACCTGTGTCCATTGAGGAACATGTGGCTCGAGTTGACGGAAGGCATCCATCTGTCTCCTACTCCTAACAGCTGTCCAGTGGGGTCTTGTGACCTAGCTATTTAGCCCAAAAAATATGCTGCTCAGAGGCAAAACAACACAACTCTTTTTAATTAATTCCCATATTACTCTTCTACTTTCCATGATTAACGATGAATTCAAGACAGTACTTATTTTAAGGATATTTGAGAGCAGCACAAACACAAGTATATGCACATCAGAGAAAATAAAAATATTTTTATTAAGAAAAAAATAATACTTCAGATATAAAAAACACAACGAGTTTTGAGCACAGGAAAATATTAAACTGTAAATTATGTAATGAAATGGACTAAGATACACAAACAAAATTTACAAAAAAATTATAAATAATTAATCAAAAGAAATATTCTATCACTAAAGCATTTTAATTCTTGTTCTTTGGCAGATATCACTGCTGTATGTCTCCTTTTGCAATTCAGTAGTGTGAAAAAACACTTCTGTGTTATTGCAATTATGATTTGTAAAATAAAAATAATGCATAAATTAATAACTGAAAAAAATTTATTTCCAGCTGCACATTAGACTTCTGGCTAGAACTGCAAAACAATTAAAATAAGTCATTGTTCAAGTACTATAGGTAACGTTACATCAGGTTAAATAGTTAAAAATATTTGAAAATCTTTACATTTCATATTATGATAATTAAACTTTGTACTTGCATCAAATCTTATAGACGTAAAACCAAAGAAGAAATATTACTGATTCACGTCATTATTTATCTATATTATTTATTCAACGAATTCTTGAGAATTTCTGCCGCTTTGAAAGCTGCATTCACTGTGTTCGGTACGGAAACTTAACATTCAATTTACAACTTATATTAAGACTCTGCCGTCTCGTGGCCGAGTGGTTAGCGGGCTTGGCTACTGATCTAAGGGATCTAAGGACCTGGGTTCGAGCCCCGGGTAAGGTATGGTTGTTGGTGTTGTTTTCTGCTGAGTCCTGCCATCCTCTCAGATCTACTGTGGCATATAAACTGACAGGCTCCTATCAAACCTTTGTGGCAACGGCTTCTTGAGGGGGTATTTATTTATTTTTTTATTTAAGACTCTGAATTGATCTGATATCTGATATCTTTAATATTAAGAGCTCCAAGCTTATGACTTATATCTCTTAATCTAAAATAGTTCCTGATTGGCAATAACAAAAGTAAAACACAAAACCCCAAAGGGGCCACACGAGCAAAACAAACTTACTAAAGAAGCACAACTAAAAGTTAAACATGAAGGTGTCATACACCACAATCTTAGGACGCTTGAATTGGTTTAAAACCAATGGATCATGATCTACTCTGGATTGACATTAATATTTACTATTGTTGCTTCCACGCTTTATTTCGTGACTGGAACTTTTTTCAGCCTTCTGACCATCAAAGCTGACACACAATACTTTCCATCCATTGTGGAAATCCCAAAGCGCACTTCAAAATCTTTAAAGTTACTACCTAGGCTCAGTCATTTAGTTCCGTAATCCTTGGCAACATATTTTTCAGCACAGATTGTCTACTTCTTTCTTTACTTCCATTTATTGTAATGTAAGTGGTCTGGTGGACAACGCGTCTCAACGGAGACCGCCAGAATTTCAGTTCGCTTTTCAATCGCGACGTAAACGAGTCCGTTTTACTTTTGCTACGAAATGATTAAACTCAAAGACAGCGGAAGTGAAAGCTATCAATTTTGTTAGTTGATATGAAGAGTGTCTTGATCTATAGTTATAAATCAGAGATCAGACACACAAACTTTCGAAATCTTTGATCTTAGCAGTTAACAATAACCTTTATTCTTATTCATGTTAGTTACGCAAAAATGTTTGAACAAATGACCAGCAAAGTTAAAGACAGCAAGGCATAGTTTGACCAGTGGAGTAGTGTTGGGTTGTTTTAATTCTGAGCGGTACTTTTTTGCACACAATGGACTAAATGTCCAGGTCTCGAAGAAGGTTTGGGTAAAGACACACACTAGAGAGCTGTAAGGATACAGATGGTAGTCTCCCGTCAATCCCATCCAGCATGTTCTTTAACGTGAAGAGAATCAACACGTTAATTTGTCTCTCCTGCACACGGGGTCAAGCTTTACACTCATCTGATGGATGACCGCCTTTCCAAACTCATTGACGTCTCTTTTCTCACCTAGGACAAAGAGAAGTTTAGCTGAGATGAATTCAGTGCTGGTGTCATGCCCATGTGATTTCATAACGTGGACATGACTGTCCGAAAAACGGACTAGTAACGAACATTCTACAAATCCGTTGATTCCCCTCCGGCACCAGAACTGAGGTTACGCGCTCCAGTGCAGTAAGCGGGAAGACAACGGGTGGGTGCTAGCCCGCACCTCGATCAGCTCCACCAATCAGCGTTATCCACGCCAGGTCAACAAGGTGACCTCCGCGAGGAATTCGCGGAAAAGGACGGGAAAACATTTTTCTTCGAAAAACTGACGCTTGCCCTCTGGTCCGAGCTTGTGCAGTGGCCAGAGAGGAGAGTGTTCTTCTTCTGTTGTCCGAGTTGTGAGGAGGTCCGCAACAAGTCTCTTCAGCGAGCTGAGCTTCCGAGTCAAGGACAATGGGAAGTGCAGCCGATTGTTTCAACTTACCTACAGCCAGCAATGCTTACCCCTAGCGATATCTTCTGCCAAGGTAAGGAGGGACCTAAACCAAATCTGCGGACATGTTTTCCACGTAAAAGTGTTTCCGGGACTTAGTATCTCTACGTCCCCACATAGGGACCTGTTAACTGTTATGAACCGCTCAGGTTACGAGCAGGTAGCTCGCTCAGCACCCTCAATTGTTGAATGAACTGAAATGTGCAAAGAAATATTAGGTTGTTAAATGATACAATAAGCTTGAAATGTGTAAATAAATATTATGTTGTTAAAGGATACAATAAGCTCAGTGCTATTCATTGCAATTGGAAGTTCAGTCCTATTTATTTTAATTGCCTATCCATGAGATTGTTAATTCAGGCTTTTGCCTTGGTTAGAGAGAAAAATCTACGCATCACGGCCGGAAAAGTTGTACCACCCACAAATATCCAAAGGGGGTCACGACAGCTGGTACAGATGGGACTCGAACCTGGGAACTACAGATTACGAGCCTGGCGGGCTCCCAGCAGCTAGGTTCGTAATCTGTGTCATCAGTCCACTCTTCAGTGTGGACTGGAGTCTATGACTGGGTGGGGGAGATTATGAGACTGCGCAGTTGATGCTCGAGAGTTCTCTTCAATAATGAGTCAATCACCTGTCAATCAATTTATGATCTATGAGAATTAGGGAAACGACAACTGCGTAGTCTCATAATTTTCCTATAGTCTCTCCAGTTGCCACTGGATTTATAGGAGCCTATGATTGCAAATCGACACAAAGAATACATTTGAGTTAGACGAGGCATCAGAAGAAAGACTTTTCAAACAGTCATGACTTATCCAGGGTTCGAGTTTAAGTTTCTTCTTCCTTCAGCAAACATGTGTGATCTTTTCTACTGCTGGGAAAGCTAATTGTGTGAAGAAACATAACTAATTTGCATATTTTTCTCTTTAAGTGTCAGTTTCTAACTCTCTCTAGATTCTACCCCTCCCCCCACATCAGATTGAGACTCTTACGGTAGAACTGGGAATTGTTTTACACCTGAGCGTCACTTTTTAGCATAACTGCCAAGTTACAAAGATCCCAAGTGCTCAGAACCATATACGGGCTGGACTGCAGTTAGGAAACAGATGA
Source organism: Ryuthela nishihirai (assembly GCA_038380435.1). Lineage (NCBI taxonomy): Eukaryota > Metazoa > Arthropoda > Arachnida > Araneae > Heptathelidae > Ryuthela > Ryuthela nishihirai. The sequence continues at coordinate 35,742,384 of JAWZYU010000011.1, read as the reverse complement.
AAGCCTCTAGTCCAGCCATAAAGTGTGTTCTTTAATGTGTTCAAACTATGGCTCTCTGGGCCAAAATGTGATCACTTTATGGGATCCTCTGCTTAACATTATATGAGATGAACTGTGATTTTCACAAGCCCTTTTGTTTCTTCTTTATTATTCTTTATTATTGAGAGTAGAGCGAGATTCAGAGGAGAAAATCTCACCGCAGACATAATGGAACTCGATCCTTGGAACATCAGGTTACTGGCCAGGCGCGCTAAAGAACGAGACAACCTCTGACATATTTTGCAGAATAGGAAGACTAAGAAGTGTTACCATGACGATGGTATCTCCCATTTTCATCCTTAAATGAGAAGATATGGCTCTTGTGATGTCATCATCCAGTTAGGATCGTATATACAGGGTGATTCAAAACTCTTGGGCCAAACTTTAAGGGGTGATAGAACACACTAAACAAGCACTTTTCGTCATACAATGCATGGTCGGAACTCAAGAGGTGAAGCGCTAGAGGGCGCTTTTCAGTGAACACTTATAAGCACTTTACAAGTGGTTTTCGCACTCGTCGTCATTTCTACCGTGGATTGCAGAAATAATCCATCCGTTCTGCAATTCACGGTAGAAATGACGACGAGTGAGAAAACCAGCGCTTATAAGTCTTCATTGGAAAGCGTCCTCTAGCGCTTCACCGCTTGAGTTTCGACCATGCATTGTATGACGAAAAGTGCTTGTTTAGGTGTGTTCTATCACCCCTTAAAGTTTGGCCCAAGAGTTTTAAATCACCCTGTATATATAGGCGATTCTGAGTTGTTCAGTTTTAGTACAAGTTGTGAAAAAAACTGCGTAATATATTTGCTTCTTTTAGCGTATATGTTGTGAGTATTGAGCATATGTTTGCATCTTTTTTCCTGTTCTGGATATTAAAATTCTATAAGGAGGAAGGAAAGAAAGAGGGGGGGGGCATGGCCTCGTTTTCATTTTGGGATATGAACCTTCTGATTCTTTAATGTTTTTTCAAAAAATAACCTTTACAACGGAAAATGAGCTCTGTAGTAAATAAAATCATCAAAATTGTATTGTTCTTTGAATGTGAAGACTTCAGTATTTTAATGATTAAAATAATATCTGCTTGTGAACTATTTAAAATAATATTCCGGATCGAACTGGGATATATGAATATGCACAATAAAATAACGCATCTGTTTTCACTAATTTTAAGCGGTTTAGTTGCACTACACCGTCTTTTTTTTTTTAAATTATCTCTTGCCAAGAAGTCGTTGGAATCCCAAACTGAAATGGAGCAGATTGGAGAAGAAAGGAATTAGCTGATAATTTAGAAATGATACGAATCTGATGGATGAGATCGGCAAATCTTCACGTCACAGCTGAACCCAGATATTGGCAGTGGCATTGAAAGTGGGGAGGGGGATTGGTAGGGAATTATGTGAGTAAAGTGGAAGCTGGGAGTGGGGAGCCTTCTGACTGTGATGCCGTGCTAATGGGATTCTGATCACACAGAAGCAAACTCGAAACACGAGCGCTAAAGTAAACAACCGTTTGCTTACATTGCAGACAGAAAAACTTAAGCACACAAATAGAAAAAGGGGAAAGTAGAAGAAAAGTAATGTTGACCAAAGGGAAAGGAAATACCAGAAAGCAAACGGTAAAACGCATAGAATAAGACTCAATATGCAAATTCAATTGAAAGTTGAATGGAAAGAGCGGAGTTGGAAAACAAAGGTGATAAGACAAAAATACTTACGCGGAAAAGTGAGCTAAGAAAACGGAAAAATGATTTTCCTCGAATTTATTCGGTATTAAGATAAAACTAGGTATTCGTTGTATGAAAAAAGTACAGGTAGTTGTCGTAACCTTTGATTTGCTGAAAAAAATCTGGGCACCAAACTGTGAAAACGTCAAATACTTCATTGTTTCCAAAATAACTGCGAAAACTTAAGTTGCTCTATGTGTTCCAAATAAATGAAAGACACAAATTCTCTGTGGTTTCCAAAAATAACTGAGAAAATTTTAAGTACTTTATTATTTTCAAAGTAACTGAGATACAGTAGCTTTGAATTCTGTATTGTTGCAAACTAGGGCGGGGGCGCCAATTTCGCAGTCTGATGATCCGAGTTCCAGATGGACCAGCGTTGAGATTTATCTCTGCTAGACTCCCCGTCCTGCCCATGGTCAGTAGGGGAATCGATGGCTTGGAAAAGCCATCATCTGTAGGATGGGCCCCGTGTGCAGGAGAGCCATACCCTGTGCACACTAAAGAACATGCTGGATGGCTTTGATGGGAGGCTACCATCTGTCTCCCAACAGCTGTCCAGTGAGTTCCTCAACCTTCTCTGAGCCTCGGGGACCTTGTATTTCCATTTAGCCTATTGTGTACAAAAACTAGTGCTGCTCAGAGATAAGAGAACCAAAGTAACAGATCATAAATAACTATTGGTTTAAGAATAACTGGGAAAACTTCAAAAGGTGTATAGTTTTCAAAATAAATTGGAAAGCTTTAAATTTCCTATTGCTTCCAAAATTAAACCTCAAATATCATATTACTTCAAATTGAAGGAAGTGGTGCAAACGCCATCTATGCAAAAATCTATGTTTAGTATCTTGGTTTAAGTTCCAACTGGACCAGTGTTGAAATTTATGTTCCCTACGCCCTCACCTTGCCCATCGGTGAGAAAGGGTTGGGTGGGTTATTTTGCCTCTGAGCGGCACTTTTTTGCAACCATGGGCTAAATGGCCACGTCACATGGACCCTGAAGGCTGAATAAAGGTTGGGGGAGGGGAGCCACTGGAACAGCTGTTAAGAGACAGATGGTAGCCTCCCGTCAAGGCCATCCAGTGTGTTCTTTATCGTGCTCAAGCTATGGCTCTCCCACACACGGGACCACGGCTTAACGTCCCATCCTAGGGACGGCAGCCTTTCCAAGCCCATCGGTATCCCCTACTGATCGTGGGCAGGGCGGGGAATTTTGGGGAGATAAATCTCAACGCTGACCCAAGTGGGACTCGAACCTGGGAACTACAGAATACGAGCTTGGCAGGTGAGAAAGGAGACACCGATGGACTTGGAAAGGCCACCGTCCGTCGGATGAGAGGTTAAGTCCTGGCTCAGTGTGTAGGAGAGACATATCCTGTGTACGTTAAAGAACACGTTGGATGGCCTTTTTTCCCTCAGCTATTTTGGAAACAATGGGGTATTTGACGTTTCCTCAGTTGGAGCTTAGATTCTTTTAGCAAATCAAAGGTTCAGTAAAATAATTTTTCCGCTTCTGTAGCTCACTTTTCTCTATAAGTATTTTCCGCCTGTCTGCTAATAACTATCCAGTTGGCCCCTTTCATCCGACATTCCCTGAGCCCTTGGGGTTCTTGTGATCTGGGTATTTAACCCATTATGCGCAAAAAATAGTGCTCATCAGAGGTCACACAACCGGTAAAGCAGGGATTCCCACACTCTTTAGCTCATAAGCTCTACCACTTTTTGCCAGCAAAAGGTTCCTTTATCTAAATTTAATTAAAGGCAAAGATGAAGCTTTTTTTTAAACAAATTAACGTATTAAAATATTTTTAATAGAAATACAGAGGGTCAGAAAATAATTACTAAGTGTCTAGGAAATGTAACCATCCTTCAGATCGGACATTATGTCATGGCCCTAAGTGGAGAAGAACCATATCTTGTGAATATTATAAAACACACTGGATTACCTTGACCATGGGAGCTTCATCTTTCATCTAACAGCTGTCGAATGTGCCTCCTTCCTTTGTTAGTTCTGAGCATTAGGGGTTCTTGTGACATGTCCAGTTAGCTCAAAATGTGCACAAAAGAAAAACGTTTAAAGTTAAAACAATTCAACCCTTACCTGCTGTCAGGCTAGAGGCCTTTTTAGATTTTTTTTGTTCAGGCTATGTATATTTATTTTGGAATTCGCCAAAATAGTCATATGCTACGGGGAGGCTCTCTGTCCCGGCCATCTGGGAAGTTAATTGCAGTAGCAGTGTACAGGGAACGGCTAGCGTCCGCTGACAAGTGACCCGGGTCCCTGAGGGCTAACGGACGCCCAGATGGTGATACAGAGGAAGAAAGGAAGAAAGGGTTTGGCAACGATGAGAACGGGAGAGCCGGTCTAGTTTCGGAAGGAGACGGACGAGAAATGGTAAAGCTGGAAAATGCCGACAGGTAATAGCGGCATTGGCTCTGTAAATACAGCTGAACAGGCATAGTAAGCTGGTGTTGTTGTAATCCATGTAATTGAGCATATGTCCTCGTCCAGCAAGTACGTTGGAAGGTTAAATAAAGCTTTGTTATTTTTAAGTAAAGCCTGAAGTTGGACTAATTTATTGGGAAGGAGCCTCAGTATCGAGTCTCTGCAATTGTGAATAAACCGTTTGATTCTATCCGAAAGACTCTTTCACCCGTCGCGTATAGCGATCGAACCGAGGGACCGACAAACGAAGAGTTAACATCACAAAGTGGCGCAGTCCGACAGTACGCAACAGAGGTGAAAGTAGCGGCGAAGGTGACGGAAGAGTTCCGACATCCATTGTGAGCTGACCAGAACAAGGCTGATACTGCCAAGAGTGTCCTGCGGTGTGCTTCAGGCGATAGAGTAACTGTGAAGGTATCTGAAGAATCGTGCATCACGTTCGAACTGTGGAAAAAGCTGTGAAGGTGACGGAAAAGTTCAACATCCACTGGGAGCTGACCGACGCAAGGCTGATACTGCCAAGAGTGTTCCGACTGTGTGCTTCAGGTAGCAGACTGACGAGGCGGTTCGTTCCTGTCATCACATCGGAGGTAAGTATCCTCTTACTCTAGGGGAAGGTAGTTAGATACGGCAGAGGCCTGTACGAGCTAAAATGGAGCTTAGGAGCGGTCGTGATAGGGAAAGGGATGAGTTAGGTCGAGGTTACACAGACAGGGATAGCGCGCAGGGTGGTTATTCAGGGAATGATCTGGAAGGCGAGGAGGTGACAATAGACAGAGAGTCTGATGCTGCGATAGACATGAGAGGGTTGAGGGATTATGGCAATGACAACGATACGGATATGCTGCAGAGCGGGACCAGAAAGCAGAGAGCTAAAGAAAGGATTGGATATGATTTTGAATTAGAGAGGATGAGGTTAGAGATGCAACTGAGAAGGGAGGAGAGAGAGGCAGCAGAAAGGGAAAAGGAGAGAGAGGCAGCAGAAAGGGAAAAGGAGAGAGAGGCAGCAGAAAGGGAAAAGGAGAGAGAGGCAGCAGAAAGGGAAAAGGAGAGAGAGGCAGCAGAAAGAGAAAAGGAGAGAGAGCATGAGTATAGAATGCTGGAACTGCAAATGAGGAATGCAAACGAGGAGAGGGGTGATGTGCGAACGGTGGCAGTTTCTAGTAACCCAGCAGATGCGCGGCTGGCTAATTATATAAAATTATTGGGAAATATGTTAGCTGGAAGCCCTAAAAACCCTGAAGAGGTGATAAATCTCTTTGAGACAGCGGAAAGGGGATTTAAGATATATGAAGTTCCAGAGGAATTTCAAGGCAAAGTCATCATTTCTTTTCTAGATGGTAATTATGCAAATCACGTTTTTCGAAAATTAAGTGCAGAGGATTTTGTTTATTATAAGAAAGTTAAAGAGGCTGTATTAAAAGAGTTTAAGCTCACTCCCTCTGCGTACAAGAGAAAGTTTGAAACTATCGCGAAAGAACCGAATGAGTCATATAATCAGTTAGCCTCGAGACTCAGAAATAGCTGGGATTACTACGTCCGCAGTAGGAAGGTGACAAAATTTGAGGAGCTTATGGACCTGATAGTGTCGGATAGGTTACGTGATAGCCTTCCTCAAGACACTCATGCTTACGTAGTACAGAAAGAGGCGGAGTCATGGGCAAAAGCAGACGAAATAGCCACGTGGGCAGAAATCCATCTAGCCAGTGTAAACGGAATGGAAGAGGTCCTAACTTTTAAAGAGGTAAGGCATAGACAATATGCAGAACGTGTTGTTTCCCCCCAGCAGAGGATAGACTCAGAGAGAAATTATTCGAGCAGAAGGTATCAATCGGCAGTAAATTTAGCTGAATATAGAAATGTCCCAAAAGTAAGGAGGTGCCATAAATGTAGATCTGACGAACATTTGATGAAAGATTGCCCACTGAGAACTGGGGACCGTGAGAACCGAACTCAGGTGTACCAAGTTAGCACCTTGGATCAGAATTCTAAAGATGTTTGTGAGGCAACAATAGGAAGGGTTACGACGCATAAAAAGCCAAGTCCAAACAGTCGAGTAATGGGACAGGGAGAGATACGTATCCCAGTAGATTATGAAGAGGTTCGAGTCAGATGTGGCGACCAGACAGCTAGAGCAGTCGTGGATTCGGGGGCAGAACTGACAGTAATCAGAAAGGGGATGCTGAAAGAAGAAAAGCACCCGGTAAAAGACCATCTGTTGTTGCATGGGCCGTTTGGTGATGCCATAAGGGCAGAGGTAAAAGAGCTGCCTTTAAGTTTGATTGAGGGTACAGACAATAGCACTGTGGGTGGCGGAGAAAGCAAAGTGCTATGCGCAGTAGTAGCAAAGCTGCGGAAGGAGGTACTTCTGAGTGTGGAAGCATATGGTAAGTTAATTAGAAAGAAGGAGAGAAGGCCGGTAACTGGTAACCTCAGGAGGAAAATCCACGAGCCGTGGGCCAATAGAGGAAGCTACTATGAAAGAGGTAGAGAAATTCCAAGCAGAAAAAGGGAAATGTATGCTCCATGGGGACCGTCCAATCAACGCCGTCCTATCTCCCAGCCCAAACATGGGCAGCAATCTGTCAGACTCGATGTTTACGATGATCAAAATTATGCAGGGGAGGGAGCGAACATGGCAATTGTAGGTAACAATGGGTCAGGCCGACGCCAACGTCGACGACTTTCAGCCTATAGAGTCAGAGGGTACGTACGGGAAGGTGATATCTAGGTAGTCACGAAAGGTGTGCATCGCCTTTCACATGGGATGTCACCTATGGACGAATGAACACCGCCAGTACGGCATACCTTCGTCAAAGACAGTTTTTAGTGAGATAATTAATTTATAAACTGTGTACTCTCGGACAACTACTTTAGTCAACAGGGTTTTTTTTGTTTGAAGCAAAAAGACAATTTTTAGACTCAGTCAGCGGAAGTATACCTAGAAGTTATTTTATATGTAAGTGTAGTGTACATAGATGTGTAAAAGAGGTGCCAATTCGCAGAGAATTGATAGAATTCATGAAGCAACTTAGAACACTGAATTTTATGGCATTGAACTCTAAGATTAATGCGAAAATGAACTCTGATTTTCAGCATTCAACTTGACTTTTTAGTCAGCAGTTAACAGGGCTAACTACTGACTTCTGGCAGGGAGGTGTCAGGCTAGAGGCCTTTTTAGATTTTTTTTGTTCAGGCTATGTATATTTATTTTGGAATTCGCCAAAATAGTCATATGCTACGGGGAGGCTCTCTGTCCCGGCCATCTGGGAAGTTAATTGCAGTAGCAGTGTACAGGGAACGGCTAGCGTCCGCTGACAAGTGACCCGGGTCCCTGAGGGCTAACGGACGCCCAGATGGTGATACAGAGGAAGAAAGGAAGAAAGGGTTTGGCAACGATGAGAACGGGAGAGCCGGTCTAGTTTCGGAAGGAGACGGACGAGAAATGGTAAAGCTGGAAAATGCCGACAGGTAATAGCGGCATTGGCTCTGTAAATACAGCTGAACAGGCATAGTAAGCTGGTGTTGTTGTAATCCATGTAATTGAGCATATGTCCTCGTCCAGCAAGTACGTTGGAAGGTTAAATAAAGCTTTGTTATTTTTAAGTAAAGCCTGAAGTTGGACTAATTTATTGGGAAGGAGCCTCAGTATCGAGTCTCTGCAATTGTGAATAAACCGTTTGATTCTATCCGAAAGACTCTTTCACCCGTCGCGTATAGCGATCGAACCGAGGGACCGACAAACGAAGAGTTAACATCACACCTGCAGTACACTGGTGTGAAATGCAGTGTATTGCATTCCCTTTAAAGTTAGAAACTATTCAACGTCAAAAAAATTCTTAAAAAACTGTGTATTGCCTAAATAGTAAATGTTGCATACTTGGCAAAATTAATTTATTTCTTTTCAATAAACGTTTTATTTTGCTACTCTGAATATTCCAAGTAAGAATCTTTTTTCCCAAAATGATTATACGTATATTTGTTTTAAATTTTAGTTCAGTTATGTTCCTTTCAAGGTAGCACACAAGTCTTCAGGAAAACAACATCAAGAAATTGTCATCTAAACTTTGCCAGGATTCCACTTCGTTGATTCAAAGTTCGAATTTTACGCACCTGATTGAAAATGAGTTAATTTTTCTAATATAATATTTACATTTTTATAGAGTGCTAATTCCTGGTATTTAGAAATTTTTTTGCGAAATGATAAAAGCAGTAAATAAAATTAGCTCATTTTATCAAAATGATCTCTCCTCCTAGCTAGGAAATAGGGAGGGCTTGTAAATTTTGCCAAGTATGCCACATTTACTATTTAGGCAATATACAGTTCTTTAAGAATTTCTTGACGTTGGAAAGTCTCCTGTAAAGCTAGGAAATAGGGAGGGCTTGGTGTCGTGATCCGGGTGTTCTGATCCTGTCCGACTGCGCCAGATGTAATGACCCAGTCCGAACAGGAGAGAGAGAGGATGATATTGCTACTTAATTCACTTCGGTGAATTCACAGATTCGCGGGTTTTTAAGCCTGTGCTACTGTGTGCCTCAACTTTACTGTGTTGAATGAAGAATAGGAACTGTCCATCAATAAACTGCACAAGAGTAGATAGGGACCACACACATTATTTACAATATGTACAGCTGAATGAGCTCCACTCCTTGGGTCTTTGTAGCTTCACTGCTGCATACAGTAATACTGAATTGGAGAATCGCACACTCTGCGAATTCTCACTTTACAGACCTCTAAAATTCGGCGAAAGGATTTTCCTTTGTCTACACTGTGGTTCCTTCTGAACCACAAGAATAAAAAGACAGATTCTCCAAGAATCTGGATTCCCTCTTGGAATCGCACCCTCACTCACTCCAAGGGTTTCCTTTGAGTATGGCGGCGTCTTTTTGACGCGTATCGAAACGACTCCCTCTCGTTCGAAAGCTCACGCCAAGACTTAATATCCGATTCGCATAAGAATCTTAATTCCCTCTTGGAATCACACCCTCCTTTCGAGGGTTCGAGTAAGGCACGGCATCCTTCCGACGCTTGTTGACACGACCTTTCGTTCAATGTGCTCGCACCAAGACTAAGCTTTCAAATCTCCCGCCTAGCCTTCTCGCTGCGCTAGCGCCCTAGGCGGTCATTAACGTCCATCGACAACTGATGGCATTCGTCACCTTTGCACGGGGCAGCTTCAGACCCGAAAACAACAACAGTGAGTCATCTCAGCACAAACATTTCAAAGAACACATAAAAATATATAAATAAATAAAAAAATAAATACCCCCTCAAGCAGCTGCTTGCCACAGAGGTCTGACAGGAGCCTGTCAGTTTATAATGCCACAGTAGAAGGTCTGAGAGGATGGCAGGACCTCAGCAGAAAAACAATGCGAACTTCCATGCCTTATCCGGGGCTCGAACCCAGGTCCCTTAGATCAGCAGCCAAGCGCGCTAACCACTCGGCCACTACAACAATGTAATACAACAAAAATATACATTAAATAAAAATAAAATTTCAGGGGTATGACACTTGGTAATGGAAAGATTAAGGAAGTTGTATTTATATTTCCTTTGCTATTTTGGGATGACATAACAGTTTTTGGGTCGAATACGTATTTATAATATTAGTCAAAAACAGGAATGCTAAAAAACGCACTGCTCTTTTCCTCACTTAATGCTGATATTGAAACTGAAAGTTATTAGCCATATTTCATTTTTTACATATAGACTTTACATTAATAGTAATTTTACAGAGAAAAATTATATAAAATACAAAATCCGAGAAAGGCTGCAGAAAAGTGAAATAAAAATAAAAACAGATAGAAAGTAAAAAAAAATATATATTAATAATATTTTATATTATATTATATTTATATAAAAAATAATATTTAAACATAAAAATGAAATTAGTCTCAGTTGAGATTATATATTAATACACATCGCCCACGTGGTTAGTGCATTAGAATACTGAGTAAAGGGACATGGCGGTTTACTTAGTATTCCAGTACCCGTTAGCGGCTTTTTTTTCTGCGCACAATGGGCTAAATTGCCAGATTACAAGGACCACGAGGTCTCAGATAAGGTTGGGGGAAGTGGCCCAATTAACAGTTGTTAGGAGACAGAGGGTAGGCTCCCGTCAAGGCCATCCTGTTTTTGACTAAAGTGTGTTTTTAACGAGCCCAGGGTATGGCTCTGAGGAACACGGGATTACAGTTGAACGTCCCATCCGATGGACGGTGGCTTTTCGAAGCACATCGGTGTCCCTCACTGAATGACGCCAGGAAGGTTTGCGAAGAAAGTTGGAAGGTTTGCCCAGGTCGAACCTGGAAACTGCAGGTTACGAGCCTGACACACTATCGATTGAGTCACCCCGCCCCGTTGACCTGGGTGGAAATCCCGAATTGGGAATGATGTTTCGTATACTGTTTTTCTGCTGAGGTATAGACTTTCTCCAAACCTTGTCTATGGCAATTATCATGAAAGACTCCAGTCAATCTTTGTGAGAAGCATTTGTGGAGGGATAATTTATTATGCCTTTCACACAAAGTGTTTTCACTGGTTGAAGTGTTTACTTCACGTGGTCATAACTGTTAGGAACGCCGCTATCTTTATCACTGAGACCAGCTTTCGAAAAAACGAATTAGCGTATATTAGGCTTTTTTACTCTCTCATAAATTCCTTGAAAGGAGACGAAATGTTTATTACTATAGCGTGCCACCTAGATAAAAAAATCGCAATTTCAGTCACTGCTAAATTTTTTTGCTTAGTAATGCTTTTTTTAATTTTCTTTCTAGCGCAGCAAAATAAACACTAACTGAATGATTAAGATGATTAGAAAGGAATATGAAAGGAAAATAAGGAGAAAAAAATAAGCGTAAAGAGAGTTAAAAAGTAAATAGCTTAGAAAAGCAAAAAATCTAAGGAAAGATTTCACCGTAGGAGGGGCGAATTAGGCGAATAGTAAACACGTGCAGCAATGTTTACCCACGATCCGTCATAACGTCACCGAAGAAGGGATATTAATGAGAGAAACTATGTGGAAAAAGAATACAAAATACTAAGGCTTGATACTAAGTATTATTTGTTTGAAATATTGGACAAAATATTTGCCAGTTCCAAGTTAAAATACAGCTTGAGAGTAATCTTTTTAGTAAGAGAGCATTACCAAATATGCCCGTTTTTCTATTTAAGCTACATTTTTTACCTTTTTGTTTTTCTGCGTCGTTGTCTGACGAATGCTGCGGGTGCACAACAGCCGTAAAGGGAAAAAAAAATGAAGAGGTTGACAGAAGACCGAGAGCAAAAGACAGCGGTTAATAGCGAAAAGATAGCAGGTTGTCGTCGAGAGAGATGCAAATGGTGGGATGACAGCTGTACAGATTTGAATTAAAGATGGGAAGCATTCGTAAGCAAGTCTTGTTTCCCGAAGATGCTAATCGTATGCGCTGCATTCTCGGTCTTTATCCGCTGGAAATTGAGATTTAAGCTATGATTTATGCGGAAATGTAAAGTATGGTTAAGAAGTGCTCGGGGGCTTCAAGCGTGAAAGAAAAGATGATATCAAAAAGAGGAATAGACAGCATCCGGATGAAAGATGCGGTAGAGTATGATGTTTGTTTGCTGCATGAAAGACAACTTCGGCAAAGATGCAAGCGATCAGAGCACCGATGGAGAAGATTCAAAACTGAATTTTAAAAGATAAATTACTGAAACACATTTTTTTTTCAGACATTGCCCGGGAACTAAGCGGTATCATGTGGTGGTTAAAATCAATCGATTTGCTTTCTACTCCCTCGACTTCTCTGTGAGGATGATGTGGATGCAGAGGAGCAGTCTGCAGGTTGGAAGTGTAAGTAACGGTTTGAAACTTTGTGCCTTTGGGGATTTGTTGCTCCGATGAAGAGAGACTTCAGACCTGTTGTTGAATTAAAGGTTACTGCTAGGCGAGAGCTGGAATAACCTGCAAAAGCTTTGAATAAATTGAAGATATCCTTTTGGACACAAAACTCTGATAGAATGAGGATAAATTGCAATAATATATCAGCAATCCCATTTGACGATTAGAGAAGATAAAATCTGAAGGAGTAGAGGAGGTCTCCTTGGAAATGAAGTTAAGCGTTTTTAACTCAATATAAAAAAGAATTGAAGAGAAATCTTTTCGTTGCCTTTGTTGCTGATGGAAATGATAGCTATTTGTACTACCAGACGTTTATGTACTCCATATTAGCATGACGAATAAAGTTATGTTCATAGTTAGAAGAATTACGAGATCGATTAAATTGTTAAGGTGTTTAAATTCGACTTGAGGTCAGTGTTAGCCGTGGGAAAAATACGTTGTCTAGAGGGTTTAGTGTGATGTTTCGTACTGAATGAATGATGTTTATCATATGCAAATTATCGGGTTCTACATACAGTAAATGCTATAAACTCTTGAATCACACTGATTTTTTTAAAACATCATCTTTTAACCTAAGAGGTATTTGGATCACTTGGTACCAAACCAGGCTAATAATCTGTAGTGCTCAGATTTGAGTTTCAATTCTGAATGCGTTGAGAATCTTCTCCTTTAACTGTTGTTCTGACTTTGGTAAGAAAGGGAGTTGTTTGGGCTTTGGAAAGGCTGTCGTTTGTCGGTTGGGACGTTATGCCGTGGCCCTGTATGTAGGAGAGCACCAACCTTTGCACCTGTTAAAGAACACTTGGTGTTCTTCAACATGGGGAATCCATTGAAATGAATTCAATCCACGGAAATCCATTGAATTCATTGAATCAATGGGAAATCCATTCACGGGAAACATCTATTTCAATCCTAACAGCTGTTAATGGGTGTCAACCCAGCTATGAGCCCTTTTAGTCATTGTTACCTATTAGGCGCATAAAATGCCACTCAGAGGTAAAATAAACCAGCTCTCACTATTTTCAAATATATATATATGTATTTCTCTCAATATATTCGAGAACCTAATCTCAATTTTCTACGGAAAAGGAGGTGCGAAAGCTGCGTATAATCCACAAATCTCTTGGTTTGCGGGTTAGCCAAACTCTGTACAATTAAAGAACGCTGGATGACTTTGAGAGGAGGCTTTCATCTGTCTTTAACAGCTCTACACTGGATCCCTTTCCCCTCAACCTTTTTTGAGCAATTATAGTTTGGTCATTTAGATCATTGAGTGCACAAAAGTGACGCTTAGTGGTGAAACAATCCAGTGCTTAACATGGTATTGAAAAAAAGGTTAAATAATCATAAACTTCGCATAAAATACGTGTTGTTTTTAAAAAATCTGTTTTTTTAATTACGCAAGCATCTGAATATAGCTTGAATTTTTGTTAGATTTTTCTTATTTATTATTAAAAAAATTATTTCGCAATAAGCTTACTTCCCACGGAAGTCTGACCGGAGCTTGTCCCCACAGAGAAGATTTTGTGAGCAATGCGAAATCATCTCTATCTGGATGAAGCATTCATGCCTCGAACACAGATTCGTTTCATTTCGCACTGAAGCATATTAACAACCATCTCTTCTTTTTTCTACAGAATGACAAAAATAATATGAATCATGTATCTCCTTGGCACAAAAGTCTAACAGGAGCATGTCAGTAGAATACGTCATGGAGATCTGTGAGGAAAGCGAGATTTAAATATATAAACAAGAAACATCCTTGCATTTTGTCGGTCTCGAAATCATATCCCTTTGACCTAGCCAAGCACGATAACCACTTAAATGTTAATTGCTTAAAATTACCAATCGTAATTTATTTAATAGTTTAAACTAATGTTAGGTTGTTTTGCCTCAGGGCGGCACGTTTTTGCACACAATTGGCCAGGTCACAAGGAGCTCGAGGGCTTGGAGAAGGTTGAGAGAATGGAACCCATTGGACATCTTTTAGGAGATGGATGGTGGCCTCTTGTGAAGGCCATCCGTTGTGTTCTTTAACGTTCAAAGTGTATGGCTCTACCGCACACGGCTCATGGCTTTACATCCAATCCGACGGACGATTGCCTTTCCAAGCACATCAACGTCTCCTACTACTGACCGAGGATAAGGTGTGGGGTTTATCGCAGATAAATCTCAACGTTGGCACAGTTGGAACTCGAACCTGGGAACTTCAGATAAAGAGCCAGGGCCGCTACCCACTTGATCCAATCCCTGCTCCCTGAAACTAGTGTTAGTAAGGAGTGTATATTGTATAACTTTTGTATAACTAACATGAATATGAATAAAGATTATTATTATTATAAAAAAAAAAAACGAAACCATCATAAACTTTCTTTGGAATAATGATTTACTGTGATCTGATGTTACAATGGTTCTTAGAAGTGATCCATGGATGTGAAAAATTTGCGATTCCCATTCAACGTCGGATTTGACGGTGGAATATTGGAGCACTTGTGTCAAGGCCCTTAACTCTCGAAGGGACCTCAGGGAAATAAAAATGTTCGGGCAATCAAATTAACAGTATGTGTCTAATGCATTGCCTGTTGCACATTGACATTAGACTTCAAACGAAAGAACACCAAAACCGAGAATTCCTCTAATTATGAGAGATCCTCCCCCTGCCCACAAAAAGTTCAAAAGTCTCCAGGACTTTAAATCCTGCATTGCTACTATCCCTAATGTAACTTGAAAATTTTGGGTGTCTTTTACCAGTTGGATAATTTTTTTTTTCTCTGAATGGCACTTCTGTGAGAACGGTGTTTTAAATGGATAGTTCCCAAACAACTGAAAAGTTTAGAGCTGGGTTGGGATCCATTGGACATCAAGGCCATCCACTGGGTTCTTTAACGCGTACTGGGTATGATTATCGTGCACTAGATCCACGGCTTAATATCCCTTTCAAGAGACGGCGGCCTTTTCGAACTATCGGTGTCCCTTTTTCTTCCGTGGGTAGATCGGGGGTTAGAGGAGAAAACCATGACGCAGGCACAATGGAGATTGAACCTAAGAACTTCAGATTACGAGTAAACCTCTTAATTCTCTATTTCTAGAAGTCATTTCCAGCTATAAAAGTGTAGCTGATGTGTTTCTTGAACCACATTAAAAATAAAAATAAATACCCCCTCAAGCAGCTGCCTGCCACAGAGGTCTGACAGGAGCCTGTCAGTATATATGCCATAGTAGAAGGTCGGAGAGGATGGCATGACCTCAGCAGAAAAATTACACATACATACATGCCTTGCCCGGGGCTCAAACCCAGGTCCCATAGATCAGTAGCCAAGCGTGCTAACCACTTGGCCATGGGACGCCTGACACATTAACAAAATCAAAAATTTTCAGATCTTACAATTCCTTTCCATTCACGAACTTTTAAAAATTCTTTTGAAAGAAAGTTTTGTCGCAAGTGTGAAATATTTGCAAAAGTTAGTCATCGCTTTCTCAACCGGGTGAAATTTACTGCTACAATATTTTGAGCAGAGAAATTGATTTCTACTTCGATTTTTCTCTCTCTAATCTTTCAATAAAATCAGTTTCCGTGTTGATGACGTCGAAGGCTAATCTTCTCGCACTGCAGCATTCAGTCATTGAGTAATCGCAGGACAGAATCAAAAACTGACACCGTTCCATAAAATTTATCGCCCATTTAGCATTCTGTAGACATCCTCAAATGACAAATGATGTATCGCCATCTCCCACTGACGTAGCTGGTCTTTCATATCACTTATCTCGCTCGTGGGGTGGTGCGGAGTAAAAGGGAGGGAGGGGATGGGAGAGAGAGTCCTTTCCCCCTCAAAAGTGTTGTTTCACAAGTCCGAGATCCAGTTCGTCCCAAAACGTCAGTCACTGGAGGGAGGGATAAATAAGGGATGGAAGAAAGATAGTGATTCTGCATCACGAGATATACTACAGAGGCATGAAAAATGTTGTTATCCCTAATTCTCCTCTTGGGATTTCTGCAATCAAGCCTTCCATCGTGTCATCACCTCGGCAGAAACATAGTCGAGAGCAGAAGAGCAATTCAAAACCATTTACACTTGCACCAACGGTGGTGATTAATTAACGAGGAATCTGGCCGCTTGGGGGCGGGGAAACTACACCCAGAGCGTGCCGCACCCACCAACAATCATCAATCTTGGCTGGCCGCGAGTGGTGGCGACCGCGTTTCCGATCCTGCACAGCCGCTGGCGAACATGGGTAGGAAGGGAGCTTAGAGTTGGAGACATCACATCTTGATGTGACTCAGCATCACGCTGGGATTCAGCCTCTTGCATCGTTGATGACATCACTCGCGAGGAAGAGCGTCATTAAATTAAACGGCGATTAAAACACTTTCGTTCGTGTCGATTGCATTTCCTTATCAGAGAAATGGATTTTGGTTTTAACTTGCTTTCCTCAAAGCTTATTTCCTTGTGATCTATAAACATGAGTTTTGTCTATTTATTCTATTCGTATTGTTTTTGCCCATTATGCATTGATTCTCCGATATTGGTGATTGAAGGGGATATTAGGACATTTTCCCCGCTCGAAGAGATGGAACTAATATGAATAATATACCACCTAATATGAATCTTTCTTTCCCACAGGGTTAGACTAATTAGCCTGCCGTCCTGTCTTGGAAATGTCTTTGAGAGAATTATTCTAAACAGAGTGGAATACGTGCTCGGCAGCAACAGTATCATTCGTTCTCAGCAATTCGGTTTCGGTATATTGTATTGTACATCAAGTAACGAGCGTAGTGGAAGCAGTCCCCTTCCTTCCTTCGCCTGTGCTAGCATTGAGATTTATCTCCGCAAAACTCCCCGCCCTGCCCTCTGTCAGTTGGATAACCGATGGGATTGGGAACGTCGCGTGGCTCCGTGTGTGGGAGAGACATATCCTATGCACGTTAAAGAACACACTGGATGGCCTTGACTGTAGGCTACCATATTTCTCCTAACATCTTTTAATGGGTTCCCTCTCCGAAACCTTCTCTGAGCCTTTGAGTTTCTCGTGACCTGGTCATTTAGTCCATTGTGTACAAAAATTGGCTCTCAGAGGTAATACAACCTAATCCCTGTCATCTTTGTCTGCAATTTTGTCAACAAATATACCATTATTGGATGATCCAGCCAGCTATGATAGAAGAACAACGACGTAACACGGAATTAGCTCCGATCAATGGACATGTGGAACAGTGACTGGAATTTAATGAAATGCATCGGAATATAATAAATATAATTACCTTTTTACCACAGGAGTGTCTCGGTAAATGGACCATTTCATAATTGTGTCACCCAGAGAAAAAGGATGAAAAACATTGATATATAATATATATTAATAAGAACGTTACATTAGATATTGGAAATTACTTCCAGGCTATAAGATGTTTTGGTATCCTTCTGTATGGATGGAAATCAAAGAAAGTCCTCTGTTGTGTAACAGGAATAAGGATGGATTTATCCTAAAATTTGAGATCATAATAATTTACACGACACTGCCAACCTTACAATCTTAAACGGTCTTTAAAGTCATCATCATCATACCCTTAGAAATGTTACATACCCTTAAAATAGGAATTATATACTGTGTTCTTTCAGGTTTTCTAAATGATTCTTTTTTTACTATAAATTTGAACTTCTTTAGTTCAATTTTCCATGATACGAAAACTCCCCATGTTCGGGAAAATTTTTGAAATTGGTTGATCGAGAGAAATTCCTATTTGCTAACTGCGTATTCAGATCTTGAGGTTGATGTTAGGTTGTTTTGACTGTAAGGGATCTTTTCTTTGCACACAATGAACTAACTAAATGGCCAGGTCACAAGGACGCCAAAGGCTCAGAGAAGGCTACTATTATTATTATATTATAATTTATTCCTTACCTGGGGGTTAAAGTAACGCCAATGTACAGGGTTTATGAGCCCATATTGTGCCCACATTCCGAGTTTGCAGGTTTAAGAAAGTTTGAATGTGTTCTTTGCGACTCATGAATTTGGATACTCATATATGGCCATAATCAAAGTTGGAGAATATTTCTAAGGAAGTTTATATTCTTTCAGTCAGAGAATGTTAATGCAAAACCAAAGAAGAACAAACCAACAATTGTCCAAACATATATTTAGCAAAACAGAAACTTAGCATTTATCGTTAAAAAGTGATTCATTTTCTAGCTGCCATGCTCCATTTGTACGTCATGGCGATATTCACAACGATTTTCCAGCCCCCGATCTTCACGCAATTTTCCTAAGCATCCTAAATTCATTTAAGCTTATGCTTAAACTCTATAGTAGTTTCGTGAACGTAAACTTCCAGATAAAAGTGTAAAAATAAGTGCACAAACGTGTATCATTTCGAACAAGGCGTCGTCTTGAAGAAAGCGGAGGAGCAGCAGTTTTCCTTCTCCTTTCATCCTCCCGACCAACCGGGATGCATATTCCCAGAGAGTTGATCTCGGGCTTCACTTCATCTCCGACCGCAGCGACGTCAGTTCTTCGCCCTGCCAACTGAACTGAGACTTTTGAAAAGACACTGATTTCCACTTCGCTGGAGGTGAGGGAAACCTAGGCCGTCAACAACCACTCAAGAGCGACGTGTCGTCAACCTTCCCGATCTCGCGGGCCTCTTCTTCTCTTACGCCTGCGGCTGCGTTTCAAAAGGCATTGCACGATGCAAGCTCCGGGAAACGGCGTTTTTCATGTTTCTATTAGACAACATCTCGTTTACCTGAAAAGTCGATTTAGCTGTCTTTCACATTCGTGCCTGTGCGCACTTTCGTCTGCGCTCGCCAGAGTCCCCCAAGTGCTCCTTTTGCTGTCGATCGTGTAAGCGCTCACGAACCAAATGTCAAGGCTGCGTGTGTCACGAAAGCAGAGAGAGAACGAGATCTTTTTTTTCTCTCTCTCTAGAAGGAGAAGGTGATGTATCATAAAACGAGTTTCCAAACAAACATCATCTTGTAGAGGATAAGCACTCAATAAGCTTACGCTGTCGAGTTTTCATTGGTGCACTAATGGTGATCTCATTCGGATTTGTAAAGAGCATTGGAGGAAAGCATTGACTCGATTGGATGATAAATCTTCCCTCTAATCTGAGATTCAGGATATAATGCATGAACCGAGTTCGAGTTCCAACATCTGGAGGGATCAACTGCATAGTCTAATCGACAGACATTATTCTTTGGTTTTGGGAATAGGCATGTGGCGAAAATATTGGCCACTCCACATTCCGGACTCGAACCCGGGATGAATTTAACTGTATCTATTATAATAAAAGGAGACGTGTCTCTGTCTGTCTGTAGCAGGCATAAAACATCGGCAAATCATGATAGAAGCTTCAAATTTTCAGTGTACCTGGTTGTCTTCCAGATTGAAATACGAAATTCCAAGTCGAAACTCCAAAAGGGGTCAAAAGGGGTCAAAAAGTACTTACTATGATATTGTTACGAAATCACTGTTAAATCTATTGTTGCCATTCACTGCACCTTAACTGTGAACAAAAGTGTCCTAACAACGTTTAAAAGCCGTTGCCAAATCCCCCCCCCCCCACATTCACAAAGGAATTATTATTTTAAGGCGTCCCATTGCAGGTAGGAACCAGAAGTTTTTACCCAACACGGGGTCACACAGGGTGGACTCGTGTGCAAAATTTAATCCTGTTCGGTCAAGTACAACAGGGACTAGAGGATATCAAAATATGTCGGAAATATTAATCTCGATAGTTTGCGGTGAAGCCACGAGCTGAGAGCACGTGCTGACGTCAGCAACGATCTGAACAACGCCGGACAATTCTTCATATTGAATATGTGCTAAAGGGTCGGGGAGATGACAGCGTTGACAACACTAACCTATTGTACAAAACACAATATATAGATTAAAAGCATGACCCGTTCAGTGCCTAGTGCCGTTCAGCTAGTCGTAAATAATAATGAGATTCTCATCGCTTCTGATGAACATAAAAGTCTTTGATTGTTTGATCTTTTCTGCATTTCATTTCGTTGGTGTATTTGTTTATTTGTTACAACATAACTCTAAAACGAACTTAGTTGCAATCCAGCCGTTATCCGTTAACATAATGCCAACAGGGAATAATTGTTATTCCGAGAACTGTAAACTTGGAAGAAGAATTACAGACGGTCTGGCCGAGTGGTTAGAACGCTTGGCTATTGATCTAAGGGACCGGGTTCGAGCCCCGGGTAAGGCATGGATGTGTGTGTCGTTTTTCTGCTGAGGCCCTGCCATCCTCTCAGACCTTCTACTATGGCATATAAACTGACAGTTCCTGTCAGACCTCTGTGGCAAGCAGCTTCTTGAGGGGGTATTTATTATTATTATTATTATCATCTTCATTTACCTATTTAGGATAGCAGATTTGTATAAATGATGGTTCTATAAAGAGATAAAGTAAGAAGTATGTACTGTTAGGATCAATGGTGTTTGGAAGTTACGGAATATCTTTAAGCTTAGCAATCTGTTGTTCAATAATTTCGATCAATGCATCTTACTTGTCTTAATGCATGGAAGAGAGACTTGGACACTCGATGTTAATGAATAGACTGAGATGGAAATCGAGATGACAGACAAGGAGACAGGGATGATAGTGAATAAATTAATTGTCCAGTAAGGTGTGGAGAGGTATATGATGAATGGGGTTAATCTTTAAAAAAAAGAAAGACTGACAATTAGATTAAATCACCTATTGAGGTTAAAGGTATTGTCATGTCAATATATAATTGACTAGTCAAATTGTTATGAACATTGCATCGTAAGTGAAGCGCCATGAAATATGCCAATGAATGCAAAATGTACTGAAGTAACTATTATACGTCACTACAAAGTTCTTGAAAGCCATAAAGGCATGTGGAAAGTAAAGTGCGACATGGATAAAAAGATTGATCCGGCTGACTTTGAAAGGCGGAGGATCATCGTTGAAGCGAGATGGACAGGAGTATCCGTAAGAGAGGTGTGGAACTCAGGGTGAAATTATAGGGTACAAATATCCCAAGTGTATGGAAAGTGGCAACGGTATCAAATCAAAAGTCCTCCAATCGAGGTACATGATGGAAGAAAAAGTTCTTTGTTGGCAATAACTGTGCGGAAAAACAGAGCTATTACAGTTCATTAGGGAGATGAAATAACAATACTTCGAAACTCATTTCAACGAGAACTATGCGCAGAGAATTGAAAGCTATGTATGTAATTTGGAAACCGTATACCATGATACATAAGACGAAATATTAGTTAGGTATTTATAATAATTTAGCCAAGCATTGTATGTCTAAATTAAGATGCTCCTGTCATGTGCAAAAAGAGTGATGAACACGATAAATAACATCAAGAGGAACAGATGAAAACTATGAATAACATAAAAAGATCAGATGAATAAGTTTGTTGGTGCTCATTGGAGGAGATCATGAACTTACAGGATGCTGTGGATCAGTTGAGCGAAGTCTTAACTGAGCTGGCTGAAGAAGAGGAACTCTGAAACATCTGTATTCTGATTTTTCATATAGATATTCTTTAAATAAAAGTATATCTGATGTTGGAGGATATATTAGACTCCGTCCAGATAAAAATTGCAAAAAGAAATGGCTGTTACAATCGGCTTAGTGACGAGCTCCAATCGTGAAAAATTTCTTTCAATCCTAACAAATGCAGATATTTTAATCCCGTTTTCAGCATCATATATTTCTCTGTTTTCTTCAGATTATTTCAGATATTTTAATTCAAAAGTTTGAATGAAATGTTTTCAATTTAGATGTGCTCTTTTCGAAGACATATTTGCACGTGAAATATAACGACGTTTTGCCCAATGCATCGAAACTTGATGATTATCAAAACTAAATGTTTATTGTGAAATAAACACAAAAATGAATTCTGTTGATGAAACAACCAGTCACATCAATCATTGCTACTGGGTGATTAATTTTGTCTTAAGGAAATGAGAAGGAAACTGGTAATATTTGAAGTAGAAAAAAAAAACACTAAAAGAAAAAGGAAAATTATAAATAACTGGAAAACTAATAAACATTGCAAAAAGGAACAAAATATTTGCTTTCAAACAACTTCCAAGCTTGTGGTGCATACAGTTTCCAAAAGCGAGCGTTTAGTGAATGGGAGTCCTTTGGAACATATTTGCTCCCGTGAATATAAACTAACCGAAATGCAAAGGTACTCTCCGTGGAACTGTTTAGGATGCTCTTTTGACAATGATGCGGAGAGGAAAGATGCATTAATAACTGAGGGAGACTCGGTTGTTACCCATAGGCGTGTGTTCGCTCCATCGTCTATTGTTAGCAATGACGTCCCTGCAAACGAATACCCCAAGTTGCATGCAGCTTCTGGGATTCAATGGCGCATGTGATACGAGGAATTTCTATTTTGGAAGATTGACAGTACAATATCATCTCTCTCTCTCTATTTCTATGCTAGGTTATAGGAATGGGAAATTGGCCTTTATTCGCATTTCTCACTGAACTATGAATTTCAGTAGGCGATGAAGTGTTCTAGTAAGATAAAAGCATATGCTGCGAGATGGATAATATCTGTGAAACATTTATCATCATACGTATCAGTTAAATTATTGAGTGTTGGCGAATAAGCGTCGCAGAATTTGATTTATTTATGTAAATTACATAATTTTGAAGCCTTTGCATTGCTATTATTACCTCGCTAACAAGTCAACTGGAACACATTGCAAAACTAATCGCTGAACGAATCGTAGATTGTTTTAACCTCTCGGCGACGCTTTTGCACACGACGGGCTAAATGTCCAGGTTACAAAAAACCCTGAAAGGGAAGGGAGCCCACTAGACATCTGTCAGGTTACTTATGGAAGCCTCCTGTCAAGGCCACGAAGCGTGTCTGTTTAACGTGTACAAGTTATGGTTTTTTCTGCACATGGGGCCAAGGCTTAATGCCCAATGCGATGGACGACGGCTTTGTGAAGCCCATCTCACTGTGGGTAGAGTGGGGTATTAACTGGTAAATCTCAACATCAGATACAAGGACTCCCAAATGTGCTATATCACGAGACTGGATGTCCCCGTTCCTCATAATAAGGGATGAAAGGTAAGGCAATGATTCTTAACGTTGGGATGGTGCATTACGTTGAGATGGCGTAAAGTTGTATAGGAGTGACAAAAAAAATCCAAACAGTAGAATTAAAAAATTAATTTTATGAAGATATTTTAATTTAGTTTGATTGGCAAGCAGCTGCTTGAGGAGGTATTTATTTATTTTTATTATTTGGGTTGCTTTACCTCTGAGCGGCACTTTTTTGCCCACAATGGGCTAAATGGCCAGGTCACAAGGACTCCGAACGCTCAGAGACGATTGGGGGAGGGGACCCACTGTAACAGCTGTTGGGAGACAGATGGCAGCCTTTCGTCAAGGCCATCCAGCGTGTTCATTAACGTGCACAGGGTATGGCTTTCTCATGCACACGGGGCTACGGTTTAACGTCTCATCCGACGACGGCCTTTCGAAGCCCATTAGTGTTCCTTACTGGCCGAGGGCAAGGAGGAAGTTTTGCGGAGATAAATCTCAACGCTGGCTCATGTGGGATTCAAACCTGGGAACTGTTGATTACGAACCTGGCGCGCTACCGACTGAGACACTTCTCCCCAAATTGGTTTGATGATGACGTTGATGATTCCCGTTATAGTCACATACCGTAAATGTTGGAAACATAACCCGATCTACAATTTACAATCCTTTGCTTGTATCTGGATACAAATTTAATTAAAACTTGCTGAGACCCATACAATTATTGCGCAGTGGTTATTTTCAATTAATTCATCAAAATGTGATTACATAAAAAACGCTCAAAACGATTCCAGTTTTTACATAAAACTTTCAGAATTCTTCCCATGCCAAATCAGAAATCTTCTTACAGTAACTGTACAATTCCGTTTCCACGAAAAGGTAATAGTCACATCCAAACAAAAATCTGACATCGCTCTCTGAGACCTTGACCACCATTTACACATTCTGCGCCATTACGTAGCTACAATTCAAGCGTATGATACTATTTCGGTTCCAGCGTTTACTTTGTCCTATACGATAATACATCAATGTGTGAATCTTAATTTGGATGTGAAATGGAGTAGGGCTTAATTTACTTTTAAAGGTGATGCCAAGATAGCGGAAATGAAGCAGGAAATATCAAATGGAACAATGTGATTAAAGTTAGTTAAGAATTGTTTCATCATATTTTTATTTTGCAACATTAAGGGACGATATTTTAACACAATG
The DNA here is from genome assembly GCA_038380435.1 of Ryuthela nishihirai. Lineage (NCBI taxonomy): Eukaryota > Metazoa > Arthropoda > Arachnida > Araneae > Heptathelidae > Ryuthela > Ryuthela nishihirai. The sequence goes on along the minus strand of JAWZYU010000011.1, from coordinate 35,718,029 downwards.
ATATACAATTTATGAGTTATTCGGAGAAATAATCAAATATTTAAATTTAATCTCCTGTCCTCTGAGTCTTGTATTAGAAATAATAAATAAAAAAAGTCGTAACACTTTCTCTGAACGAGAAATCTCAAGTTTCCCATTGAAGTGTAAAACTTGAAAGAAAAAATTACAAAAGTTAATTGTGTCAACAAAATATTTCTAAAATATTGTCAATAAATAAAATAATCTGAACCTGAAACTGAAAGGCTCTATCTTGAACTATGAGGTATTTCTATTTACTGTCTATCTCTGCTACATCATTGAAATCACATGGCGTACTACACACACCTACTTTAAACAAACTGTTTTTTTTCTCAAACCAACTACCGAGATTGCGATAAACGATATCCATTATGCGTAACTATCACTTAAATCTGTTTACGCACACATTAAAACACGATGTCTTTGTCCGAGGCTTTCGGTGAACATTTACTGAGCCATCTGGTTGCTATTGGTTACAATCAGCGTGAAGACATTCATCACGACCAAGAAAGATTTTGGGTTCCTGGGGGCGAGTCAGATCGCTGTGCCCCCGTCACTCTAGAAGCGATACAGTCCTTCCATGTACCGCCGAATGTCATTAGGGTTAACTAGCCAATATTTTATCAGCCTTGCTGTCGGTGTCGATCCATTTCTCAATGGTAACATCCGCGACGAGTCATTACGGAACGCTGTAAAAATCTAATTACCAGGGTTTCCTATTGTTCCGGCCGCAGCAGCTAATGATTTGTGTTGTGTGAGTTGTCCTCCGCCATTTATGGGTTCTGATTATCTCTGGCTTTGCAGCACTGAGCACCTTGTCCTTCCGATACATTTGGGCGCGATTGGCCGCCATAGCTTTGGATGGTGCCAACGCACAGCTTCATTAATTTCGAATTAAGTAGGAAACAAAATGTACTAGAGTGGGGAAGGGCGACGTAAACATATGCAGGAAGAGAGCGGGGATCTGGAGGGGATCGTGCATGATGCAACTTGCGACGAGCATTGCTCTTGCTTGGATATTAACTCCTACCTAACCTCTGGTGGTGAGCCAATCTGTGAACAATAATATTACATGATTTGCGACTCAGAGATCATTTTATCAGAGGTATGTTTCGAAACCACATATTCGAGAATATGAAGTTAGAGCAGTAGCATGCTTATTTGAAATAGTGCCTAGATATGTGTGCCTCCATGGTCTTTTGATGATGTTCCGCAGGTGTGAAATTTCCTGTTTGGCACGAGTTTTCTGTCTCTAAGCAACCGTGAATATCAGAATGCTCCGTTTTGCAGCGTTCAGCCACTAGAAAAAGAGACTTGGTATTGTGGAGAAGAGACGATCGCTGTTTTTATGAACGAAACTGATTGCAAACAACGCTGAGTTTCGACTTTTGCCTATTTTTTTTTTTGTTGAAACTCTTAGCAATGGATTCGCATCATCGCTGGTGATGAGGAAGAAGTGAAACCTCATTCACTTTTTGAGTGGCAGATCGTACTACGGTAGTGTTTCGAAGCAGAAGAATGATTACTTTTAAATTCGGATTGGTTTAAATTTCACATATTAAAACAATTTTATATAACCTCCTTCACACCCGAAGTTTTGTTTATAGAAGAGAAAATGTTACCATTAAATGTGCTATATTAAAAAAAAGTAAATGCACAGAAAGAAAGCATAATTTCACTGAAATTCAGCATGTGCCGTACAGTGAAAAAAACGTCGCAAAAGTTGCGAAATTCTGAAATTTCGGAAAGTTGTCAAAAGGAACTTAAAGCAATTCTAAATTATATGTACTTTGTCATGATAAACTGCTCAAATGAATTATATCTGTGAAATGTTGCGAAACAGTTCTTGTTGCGTGTTAGGAACAATGTTATTTTTGTATGTAGTTTCCATTACATCCGGGCGGGGGTGGCTCAGTCGGTAGCGCGTCAGGCTCGTAATCTGTAGTTCCCAGGTTCGAGTCCCATCTGGGTCAGCGTTGAGATTTATCTCCGCAAAATTCCTCGCCCTTCCCACGGTCAGTAGGGGACACCGATGGGCTGGGAAAGACCGCCGTCCATCGGATGGGACGTTAAGCCATGGCCCCGTGTGCGGGAGAGAGTCATACCCTGTGCACGTTAAAAAACACGCTGGATGGCCTTGACGGGAGGCTACCATCTGTCTCCCAACAGCTGTTCCAGTGGGTCCCCCCCAATTTTCTCTGAGCCTTCGGGGTCCATGTGACCTGGCCATTTAGCCCATTGTGTGCAAAAAAGTGCCGCTCAGAGGTAAAACAACCCAAAACAATCCATTACATCCACAAATGGCATCAAATTTCGGCCCGTTCCTGTACACTCGTCTACCCTTTGCAAATATCGCAAGACCAAAGGCACCTCTTCCCGTGTTAGGAAAAATATTCTAAAAAGTAATGAACGTTTTAATATGCTGAAAGGGTTAAACCGAGTTACGAAACGGTCTTTTTTAAGCACTCGCATCAACACATCAGTAGTATTATTTACCAAGGGACAGAATTAATGATGACTGATTTAAAGTTCAGTCTATATACGTGGATGAGGACAGATTGCCTTCTATTAAAAATCACATCACCACTACTTGGCTTTACACATTTACCTACTCAGGAGCTGTGGAATAGGCGATGCAATCTGCACATCCCATGTCAAAATATCCCTATAAATATTTTAAAAAATTGTGGTTGAAATGTTGTTTATGAGGTAGAATTTTATATTTGAATTTAAGAAATAAAAATATTGCTTTTTATTTCAGAACAATTTCTTAGAAGTTTTCACGATGTTTTAAAATCAATGAAAATCTTTTTCGTTTCTCTTACGCTTAAACAGTACAGACGAAAACAAGTACTTTAACATGCACACTGCTTGTTAACCTACACTTGCATCACAAACATATTAATTTTTGCATTAGAGTAAATGACTCAGAGTAACCATCTTCCAGGCACATTCTTAACGTGTGCGAGGACACACGTTTACCTCTGGGATGACGTCGCTGGTGGTGAAAGCTTTCGACTCCCTGTAATTTGGTAGAAATTTGAACCGATCGATCCCGAATTTGTTATGGTGGTCCCACTAGCGTCTTTCTGCCTAGGAAAGCATATGACAGTCCTCGCGTCATAAGCTTTCATTTGGTACATAAATCATTATATTTGTCAGTAGCTTCCGAAAGATATGGTGGAATAACTGTTTTGACAAACCCAAAAATCGAAAAACGACGATCTAAAAGCAATAAAAAGATAGATATCTTTTAAATGTTTCAATTAATTTATATATTTTTACATTAAAAAGCAGAAAATAAACCTAAATCATATCGATGGTTTAATCTGTCACTGGATTATTATTCACTTCAAAGGAAAATATGGCGCAGGCAATCTTGTTGCATAATTAAATCGGCACCTTAAATTATTAAATTATCTCCGTCCTTTTTGTAGGGGGATTGCTAGTTCCCTTGAAAGAAAAAAGAAAGATGCTATTATTTTTCCAAGGGGAGAGCTGTTCTAGAAAAATGCCCCTCCTACCGACCCTTTCACCCCTGAGTTCCAACAAACTCATATTCCAAATTTCATGTTTCTGATATGTCCTCTGAACATTTCTGGTGTGATGTGCTATGATTCTTCATGTGTCCTCTTCACCAATCTTCTCTGAGCCCTTGGGTCTTTGTGACCTGACTATTTAGACATACAGACAAATAAGCACATGCACCAACTTTACTCCTTCTAACATTCCAATATTCAGACGACTTGCACAATGATCACAGAGACAAAGATAAAATTTTCTCATCAGTTCATCAGAGAAATGTTCAACTTTTAACTACGGTTTTCGCACCACGTGTTGACTACCTTTTCACAAAATGTCAACGATACTGACTGAAGGTAATACTAATTATTTAAATCTATTTTGGGGCACATTTTACTTTAGGTCTTGCAAGATGGGGCACATTGTACTTTAGGTCTTGCGAGATGGGCCACAATTTACTTTAGATTCCTACCTGTGGACCCCACAATAAACTTTAGGCAATTGTCTCCGAGCTGTGTTACAGAAAATTAAAAAGGCATCTGCAATATATATTTGTCTTTGCAATGACTAGAACAAGCCCATATCCAAGAATTGAACAGAAAACGTTAATTTATCGCATTGTAATATTGCATGCTGGGTTCGAGCCCCGGGTAAGGCATGGATGTATGTGTCATTTTTCTGCTGAGGACCTGCCATCTTCACAGACCTTCTACTATGGCATATAAGCTGACAGGCTCCTGTCAGACCTCTGTGGCAAGCAGCTGCTTGAGGGGGTATTTATTTATTTATTTTATGTTAAGTATAACAAAATGTTTACATGTATGCTAAATATAAGACAGAAATATAGAAGTTATTATTTTACTGTTCTGTGATGTGAAATTGGTATAGTTCCAATTGTGTAATTTGTGTGTTGGTAAATTTTACATACGGAAAAAATTATTCTCAGTAATAAATTCAATGGAAATGCATTTTTTTGTCCTCGTTTAGCCATTCGAGGTCCACATGCAAACAGTTGGACAACATGCAGTTAGAGCTAACACGGAGGAAACAAGGTTTCCCTCTGTAATGATAGTTAATAATAGTTAAGTTCTCTAATCATTATAACAGGATCGTTAACATTCTTTGTCAAGTGACTTTTGGAACACACTATATAAGTCATAATTAGCATGTGCACAATGATGCAATCGAGTGCAGGGTCGAATCTGAGGGGGGGGAGACGGGGTCCCCCCATTTGAGAAGGTTGGTAGGGGAATGGTAGCCAAAAAATGGTTAAACTAGTGTGTATTTCACGAAGACGAAAGGGAAAATGTTACACTGCAACGGAATTCGGTTTTTTTCCTCCACCCCCAAGCCCCCCACATTTTTTTCTAGATCCGAGTCTAGTTGAATGATAATGAACACAGAATTTTTTGTGTGTGTCTATGCATTGGAGGAGGAGAAATGAGTTCAATAAAAGAAGAAATGTTTTTAAAGTAATTTTTAAATTTTGCAATTTACTAATTTTTACATTTTTTACTTCCACAAACTTTAGGTATTAGCTTAAAACATAGTAAATCACAGTATAACTTTAGTTTAGTTTACACATTACGAATATTCTTCATTATTTCAAAATTTAAGTCATCTTTCCTAAGAACTGAGTGAGCCACACATCAGCGAACATACATTTTTTACTGCCATCTGTCTTCTGAGCACAGAATGCATGGATTTATCTTGTACGATTTAAATCATCTTGTACTTAATCTAACAAAGGCTTTACTTCTTTACAAATGAATAGATAACCACAGCCACGCGAAATGAAAAACAGAGAATTAGTTTTCATACAAGAAAGATCTTTTTCTTTTGACCTCAGCCCATTTCTAATCAGAAATATGATGAATCACGCTTCTGGGCAGTTTTACTCCCTCGGGTTCATGTCCACGTGTGACGTCACCTTCGGTCTAAAGACTTCCATTGTGCTCTTGTGTTATGGACGAGTTGTTGCCTATCAAATGGCTGCTCTGATTGCTATTGTCTTCGGTGACAAATCACCTGGAATAGCGGTCTTGTGAAATGGATGGCTGTCATAGCTTATCTTGATGGAACTGGTACTTTCTACTGGCCATGCCACAAAGTACTACATGGCTAGATCATCCGTTGTTATTGCACTGGGTCAGACTTGTTGGCTACATTCAACAAGTGAAAGGTTTTTTTTTGTTTCATTTTCGGAGGGGCATATTTTATTTGTTCGTAGCATGTTTACTTGGCGACATTACTCAGATTACAAGTCATAAATACGGTTCGTTGTCTCCATGGTAACGAGATGCTGTGATAAAGAACGTTAGCTTCGATAAAGTTTTTTTCTATACGTAGTTGATTGAATGTCATCGCAAAGTACTGTGTAAATCTTTCAGTCGAATGTATATGATCAAATCTTGAAGCATTTATGGAAAATTGGTACATTTATGTATTGATTTTAAGTGATTTATAGTCATGGATTATTGTAGATGTTTTCGTCATTCTTTGGATAACATATTTATAAATATGCTCTTAATTGTGGTCTGTGTTCAAATTTCAGACTCATTAATAAACTAAATGAACGAACAGCTTAGGTGATGACATTTCAAAATTACAGCCAGAAGACACTGCGTTGTGTTGTTTTACCTCTGAGCGGTACTTTTTGTGTGAAATGAGCCAAATGATCAGGCTACAAGGATATAATAAGGCTTAAAGAAGGTTGTGGGAAGGGGACACACTAAGTAGCTGTTAGGAGACAGATGGAAATCTCCCGTCAAAGCCATCCAGCGTGTTCGTTAACGTGAACAGGGTATGACTCTCCTGCATACGGGGCCCACGTCCAATCCTGCTGATGGCGGTTTTTCCAAGACCATCTCTGTCCTCTTTCTCACCAATGGGAGGGTAGGATTTACCCCTCAAGCACTGATCTAACAGGAGTCTTTCAGTTTAATACGACGTAGAGAAGATCTGTGAGGAAGGCGAAACCTCAGCAGAAAGAAACTCAAACGTTCATGTCTTACCCAGGGCTCGAACCCAGGTCCCTTTGATCAGTAGCCAAGACGCAAACCACTCTGCTAGTTTAGAAGAGATAAATTTCAACGCTCGCACAGTTGAGACTCGGACATGGGAACTGCAAATTACAAGCCGGACGCACTACCAAGCGAGTCAACCTCTGCCAGAAGGACACTGACTAATGAACAGTCTGGTTAGGGTGTATAACAGGAGTCTTTCGTTGAGACAAGGCTTAAATTGTTTTACATTTGAGCCACTGTTTTGTGCCCACAGGGGGGTTGGGGGGGGGTAATTACCAAGTCACAAGGACCCCAAGGGCTCAGAGAAAGTTGTGGAAGGGGATCCCCTGGATAGATATTAGGAGATAGATGGAAGCCTCCCGTCAAAGTCATCCAGAGTATTCTTTAACTTGCATAGGTTAAAGCTTTCCTGTACAGCGTTGCTTTAGTCCTATCTGCTTAATGGAGGCTTTTCTCAGTTCATCGGTATGCTCCATTCTCTCTAGGGGTTAGTGCAGAAAAATGTTAATGTAGATACAGTTGGGACTCGAATCTAGGAACTTTAGGGTGCAAGTCTGTCCCGCTATCGACTGACTAACCGTCTTGCAAAAGGAAAGGGTTATAAGTGAAAAAAATGGATCAGAGGAATATTTTTTTCTTGGCCTTGCGAAAGATAGTTGTGGCACTCCTGCCAAGAGCGATAAAATTGCTCAAAAATGCATTTGTTTCCTCCCCAGGAGAAAATAAATATATTTATATATTTGTCTCAATGTATTTGCACTCATGAACTGCTTGGTAGGTTTTGGGGCAGTTCTTTTGCAGTTATTTCTATTCAATAACAATATTTTATCCAAAGCTGATATTACCTTTGGTGTAGGTGAGCCGAACCCTTTGCAACTACACCTCCTTCCCATAAAACTGGTCCTGATTGACAACGTCTTGGGAGAATTACAAGGGGATGTTTATAAACTGAAAGGTGAATGTGAAATCTAATTTGAGAAGGTGAATTGAAAAGGGGAGCGCGGCAATTGGGTGGGTACAATAATTGGGTGGAAAAAAAGAAATCGAGAGGTAATTTGGAGTTATTAAGCCCAAAACGAACAAAACGAAGTTGTTTAAAAAAATAGCATAGCCCATATTTATATACGTTCTCTTTAATCAGGCATGCAATAAGACGAATTTCTAAATAAATCTATTTCTTTCAATTGGAGCAATGCAAAATCAACCACCGCACTACAGGAAACCAATGGAGTAACTATTAGGATCATTCTCTGTAATTCTGAATTCAATAAAGAGTCCGCGTCTACTCTCTGTAATTCAACATTTCATTAAAAGGATTTTTTTAGTCTTTCCGTTCTAACTAAATCAAATGGAAATAAAAGAAGGCGCTACAGGGAACAAAACTGTATTGTGATACCCGTGTTCTCACTAATCCGACTCTCGATGAAACGTATTTGCTATCATTTTTATATTTGCTACAATGGGAAATCAAACGAATGCCATTATACGACAGCGAAATAGTCGATATTTTTTGTCTCTGTTCGCTAATCCGACTCCGGTTAAAATGGATTTTTGCATTTCATTTCTTTGCTCTTCCATCTACATTAAATGAAACAAACGGCAATCAAAGAAAGCAGTGAAGAAAACCAAAACGCATAGAAATATCGATATTCTCACTAACTCTATATTAAATAAAGCGAAATTTTAAACATCCTTTGCTTCTAAGAATAGCAATGGAAAATCAAAGCAACTCAAAGAGGATTTGGGTTGGGTTGTTTTACCTCTGAGCGGCACTTTTTTGCACACCATGGGCTAAATGGCCAGGTCACATGGACCCCGAAGGCTCAGAGAAGGTTGGGGGAGGAGACCCACTGGAACAGCTGTTGGGAGACAGATGTAGCCTCCCGTCAAGGCCATCCAGCGTGTTCTTTAACGTGCACAGGGTATGGCTCTCTCGCACACGGGACCACGGCTTAACGTCCCATCCGACGGACGGCGGCCACTCAAAGAGGAAACTGAAGTAGCCAATATTATCACCTGCCTTAACTTTGAACGTGGCATGAAAATTGATACCAAGCGTGAGGTTTTATCATCTCTCAAACTGCCGTCCTCCTGGGGTTTTCAACACAACCGTTTCAAGAATTTACCGAGAATGGTGCTAAAAGAAAAACTGCCATTGATCGGCGGTTCTGTGAACGAAAACAGTTTGTGGATCGGAGGGGTCAAAGAAGACTGGCAAGAATTATGCAAGCGACAGACGGGCCACAACCAGGCAAATCACAGCAGAAATAAATATTGCTGTGAAGAAGGTCATTTCCGAACGCGCCACGTATTGGACCTTGTCGGAATGGGCTACAACAGCCACCGATCATGCCGAATGCCGATGTTGTCAGCTATGACCACAAGATGAGGATTGGAAGAAAAGGCAACCTGGTCGGACGAATCAAGGTTCCTTTTGCCTCATGCTGATGGAAGGATTAGAATTTGGCGCAAGCAACTTGTGGCCATGGAGCTGTATTATCTGGTGTTAATAGTACAATCCGGTGGTGTCGGTGTTGGGAATGTTTTCGTGGCACACATTCGGCCCTCAAGATACCCATCGAAAGACATCGAAACACCACTGTGCATTTGAATATCGTTGCTGACCAAATTCATCCCTTCATGGATGCAGTTTATCCTCACTCGAATGGAGACTTTCAGCATGATAATGCACTTGCCGCATGATAATCACCGGATGGTGCCAGGAACATGCTGACGAGTTTCCGTTGCTTCATTGACCTGCACAATATCCTGCACCCTATGGATCATCTTTGGGATGAGGTGGTAAGGGCTGTTCTCAACGAGCGAGACTGCGCCGCCGTCCAAATTGTAGCAACTGCCCAACATAATAATTTTCGCATGGTACAACATTCCTGCATAATGCATCCAGCAACTTGTAAGTTCCATATCCCGACGAAATCGGGCTGTTCTGAAAGCCAAAGGAGGTGCAACACGCAACTAGGTAGGTGTTCCTAATAAACTGGTATCTCAATGTATATTAGTATTACGATGACTGTGAATACTGTAACGGTTCGTTCTTCCTTCTCCCCGTGTGTGCGAGCTTTTACCTTTCGGTATGTTCGCTAATAATTATGTCAGGATGGCACTATTCGTTCGCTTCAATAACTGGACTCATATGTATATTATTTACATATCTACATTTATTTCCACTTCAGCAGCAATACAGTGCACAGGCAAATATATATTTTATATAAGCTACAGCGACTGCAGTCCGGCAAATCACTCAAACAAGACAGCAGGATTCCCAGTCCTACTTGCAAGGTTTTAACCAAGCCTTCCGGTGTTCCCAACACCGACACAAAGGGAAAATGCTAACAGGGCGACGTCTTCACGACCGTCCCCTACCTGAGTCAAGGCGCAACACTTTCTCTGTTGAAACTCTCCCGCCAGGAGCGGCCACATGATGTCTTCTGCGTGTGACCGAAACTTCCCGACTGCGATAGTCCTTAGGCTCATTTCTCACCCCCTGCCTCCAACGGAACTGGCTCCGATGCTCTTGCTAGAAGAAGAGGTCTGTCACAATAGCGCTCATGACTTCCTCCCTCCCCTTCGCCCTAGCTTGATCGAGCCCTTACAACTACTTTAGTTACTTTTTGATTCTATTTAGATTTCTTCGGAAGTTGTCAAAATTCTGAGTTAAGTCAAAGAAATTTATGCAGTTTTTTTGTACTATTTCAGTTTGTAACAACATTGCTTATGTAACAATTATTGAAACTTTCCTCGACAGAAATTTTCCCAGGAGGTGGGCAAAATTTTACAGAGGGATGCAAAGAAACAAACTGGTAAATAGGCTGAATGGGTAATTTGCAAAAAAAAAAAAAAACAAGCACCCGGACAAACTTGGAAAGAACAACCAGTCTTGAATGATCGTGGGCTTCGCTGTCTGGCCCGCATCGTACCCGCATCGTACGGACCTTTAGGGGCCAGACATTATCTGAAATCACCCCATCTGAACGTGGGTTCCAGCCGGGAAGTCAAGCATGGACCGTGCAATGCTCGCTTCATCGTCTTGGCTTCAGGAGCCATCGACCTACGAGAACCCCACTTCTGATGGCACGACACCGGGCTCAACGCCTTGCCTGAGCTAAAGAACATCGAAACTGGATCATCGGAAATTGGCAACGGATATCCCGATTTAAACTTCATTCCGCCGATGGGAGACTGAAGGTATGGCGCCAACCCCATGAAGTCATGGATCTTGCATGTCAGGTCCGAACAGTAGAAGTTGGTGGTAGCTCAGTGATGGTCTGGGGTGTCTTCAGTTGGATGTCTGTGGGACCATTAGTACGTGTACCGACGACTCTCAATGCATCCCGGTGCGTAGAACTCATGGCTGATCATTTCCACCAATTTATGGCCATTATGCATCCCAATGGAGAAGGCATTTACCAGGAAGACAACTGTTCCAGGTTGGCTACTGCATGGTTGCAAGAGCATTCTGCTGACTTTGCAATAATGAATTGGCCACCTTGAAGCCCAGATTTAAATCCCATCGAAAATCTTTGGGATACCATCGAACAGAGTTTTCGGGCCCGTGTCCCATCAGCAACGACCTTGAGAAAATTGTGGACAGCTCTGGAGGATGCATGGGTCGCCATACCTGTGGAACATTAACGCAAGGTTGTGGAGTCCTTGCCTCGTCGTATGGCTGCCGCATCAGGGTCAGAGGGGGTCCAACACGTTACTAGGTTGCTATCCCTAATTCAATGGCACTTCAGTGCATGTGTCTGAATTAAAAATCTTGGAAGATGAAAAGCGTAATGAAAAATGGTGAGTCGAGTGATAGTTAACTTAGCTTCCTACTGTCTAAGAGCTATCTGTGGGTTCTAAAAATAAAACTACAAACTGGAAATTTAAATCATTTTTTCAATTCTGAAAGTTTCATCTCAAAATGTTATTAAAGCTGAACCAGATCCAACGAGGTTATGACAAACATAGTAGAATGGTTTGATTTTTATGTGGTAGACATAAAATTGTCTATTGAAATAATTTCCAACACGTCAGTTGAAAGCACAGTTATCAATACGAAAAATATTGAAGGTAAAAGAATTTTGGCAGCACGTGGGAGAAATTAGACACTGTCGCCCGAAAAGCATTTGTTGATTTATTGATATCATCAGGGGCAATAAAAATCGCACGAATAAGCAAAAAGCCCGTGGGATGCATAGACCGGTCTCGATAATTTAGAGCAACCATGACACGCGAAAGGCTGTTCTGTGACCTTAGAGATGAGTTTTGAAAACAAAGTTGATTGTGAAGAAAGGAGAAAGATAAACTCCCTGTTATGGGAGAATTTTGGGGGAAAATGGGGCAAAATGTTGCCTAAATAAATATATCGAGTCAGTATATAAATATATCGAGTCAAACCTAGAAAGCAATCGGTGACTTCGGCAACTTTTGGTTTATATACCGTCTCTCCCACTTGACCTTGAAAGCGACACTGGATTTGAAATTTCTTAATATTTCTGAGTTCTGTCTGAAATATCATTTCATCATTCACCAATGTTTAACGCTCTAGCAAGGTCATTTAGGAATTTGACCTCTGACGTCGAAGGACCCGCGAGATACTAAATTTCGTAACGTTTCGTGATCTACATTCCGAAACACCCCAGACACCAATTTGGACTTTTTTGTCAGTCGTAGATCAAGATTTGTTTTCTACGCAGTTTCCATTTTGAACTTAAAGGATGCCGGAGAGAAAATTTTGGATTTTTCTCGAGAACTACGACCTAGATTTCCCCTAGGTAAAAATTTTCAAAGCTCTACCATTTCTGTTTCATAGTTAGAATTAACGTGATCCCCTGTCCTCCATCCATCAATTAGTCATTTACAATAGGCTCTATATATTTCCGTATGTGAATTGATCAACCGAGTTAAATGGCCATGTAATGGTCATTGTAAGGCAGAATTCTTAGTTCTTTAAAAAAGTGCAGAATCGCCAATCGTTAGCTAAATGTTGTTATATGCAACGGATACAAGATCTGTTAGATACTAGCTGCAGAAACGTTTCTGTAGCTAGTATCTAACAGGATCAAGAGATAATTTTTTTTTTCCGATCGATAAAAACTTTGCAGTTTGATAAACGTGGATATATCTGAAAAATCAGAAAGAAGTGTTAGAATGTTTGAGCAGTTTTTTTTGGGTGATATTTAGGACGTGCAGAGGCCTTTAAAAAATTTGAGTCTTGTGCATAGCACCAGCTTGATCTTATGATTCCATGTTGTAAATGAAATATTACATAATTTTAAACAGCGTGAAATCAGAAATCAAGAAAAGTTGCATTTTTTTTGCGTTTTAGCAAATGTTATTTTCGAAGAGGAGTCGCTTTCAGTTTGCCAAACTTGAAGCATTTTTTTTTCAAGCATTCTTTCAAAGGATTTTTCTTGGGAGCATACTTTGAAGCATTATTCACCCGGCAAGGAAACTTGGAAGTAGTCTTAGAGTGGAAAATGTGCTTTAAAAACAATAAACAAAATTATAAACTCATTTTGGAATGATTTCAAATTGAGAGCATACTTTGAAGGAGATTTAAATATTCGAGCATGCTTTGAAACAGTTTTCATTCTGGGAGAACAGTTTATATAATTTCAGCTTGCGAGCGCAGTTGGAAGAAATTTTGAATTTACCAGAATATTTTGAAGGAATATTCAATTGGCGATTATGCTCTGAACGAATTCTTAAACTGATTTTTGAACCTACAGGTTTCTTTTGTGCTGGTTTTGTTTTTCCCTCGAACATCCGAGACGAGAAATATAAGACCAAATAGTTTTCTTGTTATGGCACATATCGATGATTCACCACGATGACTTTCCTGTTATTCACTAGGGAGTGGCAATGGGGAGTGGTCCCTGAGGGGGGTGGGGCGGGAGGATGGGATTCAATCTTGCTACCACTATAATTTGACCAGGGAGTGGAACCCTTCCATATTTAAATGGGCGTTGCTTTTTTTAGGCCAGCAAACGGAAGATTGAGCATGACATCACAAAACTGATGCTCACATAGGAGAAATTCTCGTGAAGCGGATAGAGACCTGAGATTCACAACGTGTGATCTTGGTATGGCTTTTCAAGGAGTGAAATTCTATCTATCTGTCTTCCTTCTTCTTTGTTTACGTTAGTCCTACAACTAGTCGTTCAGCAGCAATGTTAATGATGATGCTGAGCTGTCGTCTGGATGTATTTGCAGGTCTAAGGTTGCTCCGATTGAATAATAGCTGGCATAACCACAAAAAAAATTATCCAAATGATAAACAAAACGAAATTGATGATTTTTCCAATCTCGGAATATGAAGATTATACAGTATATTTTTATGAAAATTTACAAGTAGGAGGCGAATGAAAATCCTTGCAAGTTTATTTACATAAATTGATCATTGCCAGTAACATGTAGATTACACAAATACAATACACTAGAAGTAAAGTAGTATTCAGAAAAGCAATATATGATTATATAAATATGCACTCCCTAAAATTTGATGGCTTATCTTCAACTAAATTTAGGTACTTTATAGATAGGTATGTACAAATAACAAAGCAGAGTCTGGCGTTTCATTTATGGCATTAATTATAAGTTCTTAATATAAAATTTTAAATCTTTGTCGACCCTTGCAAACTAATAATTAATCTGCTTCACAATCTAATCCAAACGCAAACCAAACAGAAACATTCAATGAACTCAAATACTCTTTCACTTCTAGAAAAAATCTCGTAAGTTCTTAAGTTGCAGTTATAACAATGTGCACAAGTTATTTGCAGCACGCTTTACGTTGCAGTTATAACAATGCGCATGCGTTATTTTCAGCACGCCTTACTTTGCAATCATAAAAATGCGCGGGAGTTATTTGCAGCAAACTTTACGTTGCAGTTGGGTTGGATTGTTTTACCTTTGAGCGGCACTTTTTTGCACACCATGGACTAAATGGCCAGGTTACATGGACCCCGGAGGCTCAGAGAAGGTTGGTGGAGGGGATTCACTGGAGCAGCTGTTGGGAGACAGATGGTAGCCTCCCGTCAAGGCCATCCAGCGTGTTCTTTAACGTGCACAGGGTATGGCTCTCCCACACACGGTGCCACGGCTTAACGTCCCATCCGATGGACGGCGGCCTTTCCAAGCCCATCGGTGTCCCCTAATGACCGTGGGCAAGGCGGGGAATTTTGCGGAGATAAATCTCAACGCTGACCCAGATGGGACTCGAACCTGGGAACTGCAGATTACGAGCCTGGCGCGCTACCGACTGAGCCACCCCCGCCCCTTACGTTGCAGTAACAATGTGCACACACAGTACTAGAAATAAGGCTTTTTGATAATTTCTGCCAGAAATAGACAGATTGGACAATAATTAAAATTGTTAACGAAAAATCAAATGAAATTAAAGAAAATATTCTCAGTTGCGTTGAAAGAATATAGGATGAAATATTTTGCTGCACATTTTGATAATAGTTTTATTGGAATGTACATATATCATATTTGTGCAATAATTTATGGTTGCCTACTATGTAAAAATATAAACTAAGATATATATATATATCGAATAGAATAGCACGTGTGTTACTTTTTCAAGGCAATTTATGAAACAATATCAAATTGTGGAATTACCATGCACGGAATTACAAATGTAACAAATATATTAAGACAGAAAAAAATCAAATCTGCAATTGCAAAAATTGTATCATTTTATGGGGAAACTTTGTATATAGAAACAAAGATTAAAAGCTTTATTTTTTAAATATTTTATATATTCAGATTTATATAAGTGCAATATTATGTTATAATTTTTTCTATATTATGTATAAAATGAAAATTAATCAAAAGAAAGATATGAGATTAACAGATGATAATTATTTTCAGTTACGAAAAGCAAACGTAATTATTTAAAATATATAAGTAATGATAAAAAGCTTCATGTTTATCATTTGATGACATGAGTGATGCAAACTATCAATAGTTACAGAGCATTGGAAAAAAAACATTATCATTAACAAAAGCAATAATATATTCAGAAATGTATTGTTTATGAGATAATCAAAAACATTTTCACATCACAAATGGTAAAATATATATTTGTAGATAATTTTTTAATGAAAGAAATTAAGTGTTAAAAAACTGAAAGTAGCTGTTCGATTTCATATGATTTATACTAGTACAGATAAGGAAAGTTTTTCTCTCTTTTTTGTGCTTTTCTAATTTTTTCTATTATTTTTCAATAGGAATGAAACATTTATTTAAAATAAACATAGACTTGATATATTCTTTTACCTGAAGAGAAACTATGCAGCTTTGCATTAAAACTGAAACTCTTTTTATAAAATTTTGATGACTGGATAGAGAGTCTATTTTTAAAAATGTATCAAATTAAATAACTTCTTGTGGGTGCCATTAAAACTTTTAACTTACCACATAGGAATCAAGTCAAAATGGTTAAGAAGTACAGTTTATTTTATTTTGATTAACAGGTTTTGCTCTTTATCAGTCGTTCCGTGACTGAGTGGTTAACATGCTGGGCTACTGATCAAAGGGATCTGGGTTCGATCCCTAGGTAAGGCATGGATATTTGTGTTGTCTTTCTGCTGAGGTCCCGCCATCTTCTTCTACTAACTACCATAACCTTCTACTATGTCGTATAAACTGTTAGTCTCTTGTCAGACCTCTGTGGCAAGCAGCTGCTTGAGGGTAATATTTATTATTTTTACGTTATTGAATTTCGAAATTTAAGTAATGCAAACAAGATAATTTAAGAAAGACTGCTTATTAAGAATTATATTATGATCGTTCTTGCAAGCACTATATGGATCCAGATTGCCTAAGTCTGGCTTGCATATTCGTTACATTTTCGCAAAGAATAAGTTTCAAAAATTTTATTGCGTGTAGCTAATGGGGAGAGAATTGCCCTTCCACACATTATAGCTTTCAATTTTGTTCCCATATACTAACACTAACAATTGGGTTGTCCTCCATCCACCACAGTAACGCTTTTAAGTTTACCTCTCCTTTAAGTTTATTCACATAAATATTAACTCCTTTAAATTTGCGTATAAAAATATGGTTTCATTTTACATAACGAGCATTAAAGTCTTGAAGTTTGGCCCACATACGTTAACGGTAACAAAAATTTGATCCTCCCACATGCATACTAATAAAATTTATGTTTCTCACACATACAAATGCTTTAAATTTCCCCATACACATATTAAAGCCTTTTAAATTTCTTTCCCTAGCTAACGCTTTTAAATTTTCCCTCACACGCTAATATCTTTAAGTTTGCTCGCATGCACACACTAATGCTTTTAAGGTTATTCTCAAGCACACCCTAACCTTTTCTAAATTTGTTCTCATAGTCACAGTAACGACTCTAAATTTACTCTCATGCACACACACTAACACCTTTAAGTTTGCTCTGATATATACACCAACGCCTTTAATTTTTCTCTCTCTCACACACACACACTAATCTCTCTACATTTGTTCTCATACATATATTAACATATTTAAGTTCCCCCCCCACACACAGCATACTAATGTATGCAAATTTGCCCCAATACTTATACCAACGCCTCTGAGTTTTACTCCACATATACACTGATGACTTTAAGCCCTCCCGCAAATAATTTCGAAAAGACAGCTCCACAGTTCGTTGTCAAAGCCAAGAGGAGATGAACATCGTTCGAAACATTCGCTTGTGGAGCAGAGGGGTGGGGGGGGTGTTGGCAGGGAGAGGGAAGGTAAAACTGTGATTTTAGAGAAAAGGCAACTTGTTATTTGACTGGGCTACAATGCAACATTTGTCTCGTTTTGGTCGAGGCATGTCGTTGTGGCAGGAGGGCCGCGATGATGGATGGCAGGCCCTCGTGGCATGACCGTTGCAGGAGCGGGTGTGGATGACGGCAACGACAAACGTAACCGGACTCGTTTCCTCCAGGAGGCTGCGAATGGTGAGAGTCTGCGCTGAGTGAGGCTTTGACGCATAAATCACACGCCAACAGAAACGGACAAACAAGTCGCTGACATTGGCAAGGAAGATGACGGACTACAAAAGGAGGGGGGGGGGGGGAAAGAAAATATAGGAAACGTTACCTAACGTTATACAACTTTATATTAATGAAAAAACTCTTTTTTTTCTCAGAGTTTTTGATCAAAGTCACATTAGGTAAAATTTTCTGCTGCAAATATTTCAAGTAGCGCATTGTAATGGCATCGTTAACGTACAGAATAAAATCTTTCCATAGTACGATCATAATAGACCAATAGACAGTAACTGCAATTATTTTTTGGCTTATGATGGGAACAGTGGACACTATATTTCTTGCACGATATTTGTGTTTTCTTCTTTGATGTTATTCATTTTGCTTTTTGAACAGAGCAGATAAAAAGTAAACGAACGTAACTATGGATAAAAAATAATTTACCTTAAAATTTTCTCCAATAATCTTTTTAGTTATATAAATTCATATTTAATATAATACGTTATTTTCTTTGCAAATCTATTTCTTTAAATAAAATAAGAGCTCAAAATTCTTTAATTCCCTTCTGGCTATAGACGGTATCAAATGACAAATTATCTCACAAAATGGCTTTTTCGTTCCAAGTAGTATTTAACCTTAAGCCGTCCCATGGCCGAGTGGTTAGCGCGCTTGGCTACCTGGGTTCGAGCCCCGGGTAAGGCATGGCTGTTTGTGTCGTTTTCTGCTGAAGGCCTGCCATTCTCTCAGACCTTCTATTATGGCATATAAACTGACAGGCTCCTGTCAGACCTCTGTGGCAAGCAGCTGCTTGGGGGGGGGGTATTATTTATTTATTAGTGTTTAACCTTAAAAATACCATTAACACGTGTTGGATAGAATCATTAAAGTAAAAAAGCAAAAGAATTAATGCATAATGTTTGAATGAGCTACGTACTTATACCACAGCATAATATAGATCCAACAAATACAGTACCTTTTGTGAATAATCTCGGGGTTTAGTAATTATGATTCTTACCACTTTCCTAAATTAAAACAGGTCAGTTTACTGAAAGATTTTTATCTACTATTAAGCTTCGCCCCACCCCTCCCCCAAATGTCTCCCAAAAAACCAATAAATGAGAGTCAGTCAAAATAAGATAAATATGAGATATTATGCTGCCTGGACAAAACTTTTAATTAAAAATATATCTTGTTATTTTTCTGTGGCATTTAACTTTTAAAATAAGCTATATTACTTATTAATAAAATATGACTGAAGATAAATTAAAGAACTTCATCAAATCTATAGAAATTCGAGCTTCACCAATAGGTATTCAGCATTTAAAAAGATATGGAAATTTGATTACTTAACAATGGTAATGCCAGTCGTGAGAATTTTCCACAGATGCTAGTTAAAACTCAAATTATAAGTATTTCAAACATTTAAGAAATATGTATTTATTTCAGAATCCGTGTAAATAATTCTCTCAATATTACTACACTGCTGGCCATTAAAAGTGCAACACCAGGAAGAACTCATCAGATTGTCCTGAAATATGGAAGATGGGTAGTCCATGAGAGATCATGTAAATGATTCAAAGCGCAGCACATATGTATGTCATGTGTGATAGTAACGCCCCCTGGAAGTAGTATAAGAGGAGATTACAAAGAGCCGGTGTAAAGCACTGGAATTATGTTTGTTCGCAGTTCTTGTGCCCTAAAGGATCAAGTATGTCCGGTCGAAGAACACAGCATCCATACGACCAGGTTTCCGACTTTGATCGAGGGAGAATTGTGGGATTACGGGAAGGCGGATTATCGTACCGACACATCGCTGCTCGTATTGGATGGAACGCTGTCACAATGATGAGAATATGGCGTCAGTGGGTAGAGGAGGAACGAACTCACCAACATGAGGGATCTCAACTGCCCTGTCACACAAGCGAACGAGAGGACAGACATCTCGTGCGCATAGCTATGAATGATCGTACAGCTACATCAAACACCTTAGCTCAATAGTTAGGGTGTGTGTTAACCAGTGTCTGCATGTACGGTTCGACGTCGTCTGCAGCATCGGGACATCTTTGCTAGGAGGCCATTGCTTCGGCTACCATTGACTCTACAACACAGGTGTATGCGACTGCAATGATGCCAAGAACGTCACGCATGGATGTGCTAATGGCTTTGCATCGTCTTTTCAGACGAATCTCGCTTCAGTATGCAGCACCATAATGGACGAATTCGTATCTGATGGTACCACGGCGGCAGGCTCAGTGAGACATGCATGATGCAGCACCATACAGGTTCGTCCCCTGGTGTTATTGTGTGGGGTTCAATTGGACTCCACCTATGCACGCGCCTTGTATGCATTACCGGTACGTTGAACAGCCAGCGTTACATCACTGAGGTGTTGGAGCCTGTGGTCGTACCTTATCTTCAGGGGCTTTCTGGTACCATTTACCAACAGAACAATGCACGACCACATGTGGCATGCATCGTCCAATTATTCCTGGATAGCCACCATGTGACACTTCTGTCTTGGCCTGCGTTTTCACCGGATCTGTCCCCAATTGAACATATCTGGTCCATGATCTCAAGACGACTAGCACACCAGACATCAGCAGCTGCTACAACAGATGAACTTTGGCTACGTATCAAAACTGCATGGACTGACATTCCCAAAACACACATCCGACGTCTCAGCCTCTCAATGCCGGACCGTGTAGCAGCGGTTATTGCCGCTCATGGTGGCTACACAAGATATTGATTTCTTTGCATTCTACGAGTCTAACCGAGTTGTATTTGTAATCATTTGATCCTTGTAACATCCCCCCCAATAGGGGACCACCTTGACGTGGTGGGGGGGGGGGGCTTCGGGCCCAGCAACCCAGTCGAAGGCTGTGCTGGCCGGATTGGGTCCCCGGTTGGACATAGCCAAGACCAACCGAGGTTGAGGATGCCGCCGACCGGTTTCTCGCGCCGGTTGGATGGTGACGGTGTCTGAGACCTCACCTATCAGGTGCTCTGGGTGAGCAGTTCGAGGGCTCGGCAGAACGGATTTGGTCCCCTAGTAGGCCTGAGCCCTCACAAAAGTCTGGGCCTTACTAAGAGTCTCCACCCCGGTGCCGAGCGAACTTGGATCTATATATCCTTGTTCATGGCTAACCGGGGAACAGATTAAAGATAGGTTTCTTCCGGTGGTTAACTTTCCTTTTATAGGACTGCTGCCATGTGAGGTCGGGGATGAGGTGCGTCTATATGGCGCATTCTTGCCCCCGACTCTAGATAGTCATGGCTTTTCATAACCAGGTAGTGTCGTCAGACGGAACCGGGAATTGCCGTGGTTGCATAACATCGCAACAAAAGAGAACGATCCTTGTAACATAAGCTATGCATTCACTAAATATGACTTTGATATCTCTTGTCTTTCCTTGTGTTGCACCTTTAATGGCCAGCAGTGTATTTCTTATCACGTTTTTTGGGAGAGCATTGTTGCTGTTAAATATTCTAATTTCTATAAGTCTTTAAATATTGTTGGTTGAATATTTTTGAAATTCAGGATTTAGATAGACCTGGTAAAAATCTGTTTTTCCTATAAAATGTCTCACAATTTTTCATAAAATGATTTTAGAAGTCACGAAGCATCCAATTCGAATTTTGACTGACAGAGCATAAAACTTCTCTAAATCTTTTATCTAATTAACTTGCACAGTCGACATAACTGCATATATGAAAAAAGTATTTCTATCAATTGACAAAATGAGATATAGTGTCGCTCAAAAAAGTATCCGAACACTGCGGTTGATTACAAAATTCAGAAAAAATATCTGACAACGATTTTTTAGAAATTAGTGATCTGGCAACCTTCGTGTCACGTGAAACGAAGGTTGCCAGATCACTAATTTCTAAAAAATCGTTGCCAGATATTTTTTCTGAATTTTGTAATCAACCGTAGTGTTCGGATACTTTTTTGAGCGACTATAGGTGGTCATATTATTTTGATACTAGATCGTGTGGGCTCACTCACGGAAATATTGAGCGTGTGCAGTTACCGTTCACAGCAAACTGGAGCGTGTGCAGTAACTGCACACGCTCCAGTTTGCTGTGAACGGTAACTGGAGCGTGTACAGTTGCTGTACACGCTGCAGATATTTTTCCTGAATTCTGTAATCACGTGACACGAAGGTTGCCAGATCACTAATTTCTAAAAAAATCGTTGCCAGATATTTTTTCTGAACTTTGTAATCAACCGTAGTGTTCGGATACTTTTTTGAGCGATTGTACCATCCAAAGCAACCACGCAATTGCTATGCTGGGAGCTTTGGCAGAAATCTCCCGTAGCAACATGATTTACGGTTAGAAAAATCTCTTTCCAGTGGTAGGATAGATTTTGAGGATTCAGTGGAATAATTTCCCTTTAATATCTCTCGCAAAATCCCCCAGTAGGCGAAACGAAGGAAAGGTTAACACAACCAAAGTCTAGCAGGGCGGATGGCAGAACGGGAACGATATTAGCTTCATCTTAAAATATCCCATCAGCCCCCAGCGGGCAGTCCGTTCTTCTCCCAGAGCAGCGGCCAAGGTTCCGTTCTCATTCCTTCCTTCATTAAGGTAATCAGGCGGGAACGCGCAGTGAGCAGCGCTTGCGCACTAGTCTCGCCAAAGCCCGATATTTCCGGCCGCCTGCATGTTCCCAAATAACCTGTCACACGACATAATTAATATGTCACCAGCGCCCAGAGGTTAATTAGGCTGAAATATGACACTCTGCGTTAGACTGACTAACACTCAGATTACAGCACTCACACTCGACAAATCCTGTTTAATCGGCTTCGCAGGGGGTGGGGCGAGGAAGAGAAGGAGGAGGGAAAGGGGAGGGGGAGCGAGGGGAGAAGGAGAAGTTCGCAGCTAAGGGATTACTCTTTGAATGCCGCGATTCACCGACTTTCGATTGATGTGTTTATTTTCTTCGCTGTCAGAAGGATTAATGGAGCAGAAGGAAATGACCACGAAGCCGGAAAGTTAAAAAGGTCTGATGTGAAGGAGAGATTTTAGGATTTAAGAGGTTCGAATGAGAAATAGGTGAATGTATCGGTATGTGTGGCTGGGGAGGGGGAGGGGAGGATATGAGGAGAATGAAATGTATGGTGTTATTGAAGACTTTTTCTTCAACTTCGGAAACAAATATTGTTTAAAGAGTTTTATGTTACATTCCAAATGAACATATGATGTTTCTAGGGTTGGGTTGTTTTACCTCTGAGCGGCACTTTTTTGCACACCATGGGCTAAATGGCCAGGTCACATGGACCCCGAAGGCTCAGAGAAGGTTGGGGGAGGGGACCCACTGGAACAGCTGTTGGGTGTCAGATGGTAGCCTCCCGTCAAGGCCATCCAGCGTGTTCTTTAACGTGCACAGGGTATGGCTCTCCCACACACGGGGCCACGGCTTAACGTCCCATCCGACGGACGGCGGCCTTTCCAAGCCCATCGGTGTTCCCTACTGACCGTGGGGAGGGCGGGGAATTTTGCGGAGATAAATCTCAACGCTGACCCAGCTGGGACTCGAACCTGGGAACTGCAGATTGCGAGCCTGGAGCGCTACCGACTGAGCCACCCCCGCCCCATATGATGTTTCTAATGTAAGCGATTTCAGACACGCAAGATGGAGGATATGAAGTTACAGAGATGGGTAGAGAGAGAGAAAGAGAGCCCGTTATGTCTTAGTTAGTAGAAATAAAATTATAACGATCCATTGAATAAAATTGAGTAAGAACGCACGTTTTGTAAAACTGAAATGATATTTGATAGATTTTTATGACAAATGATGGTGGTATCGTTACTTGTTTTATTTGTGATCAAAGGAACTCGGGATCGAATATCGGATATGTCGTGGATGTTTATATGATATGTACAGTCGCTCAAAAAAGTATCCGAACACTACGGTTGATTACAGAATGCAGAAAAAATATCTGGCAACTTTTTTTTTAGAAATTAGTGATCTGGCAACCTTCGTGTCACGTGATTACAGAATTCAGGAAAAATAACTGGAGCGTGTACAGCAACTGTACACGCTCCAGTTACCGTTCACAGCAAACTGGAGCGTGTGCAGTTACTGCACACGCTCCAGTTTGCTGTGAACGGTAACTGCACACGCTCAATATTTCCGTGAGTGAGCCCACACGATCTAGTATCAAAATAATATGACCACCTACAGTCGCTCAAAAAAAGTATCCGAAAGCTATGGTTGATTACAGAATGCAGAATAAATATCTGGCAACCTTCGTGTCACGTGATTAGAGAATTCAGGATTCTGTCACGTGATTACAGAATTCATGAAAAATATCTGGAGCGTGTACAGCAACTGTACACGCTCCAGTTACCGTTCACAGCAAACTGGAGCGTGTGCAGTTACTGCACACGCTCCAGTTTGCTGTGAACGGTAACTGCACACGCTCAATATTTCCGTGAGTGAGCCCACACGATCTAGTATCAAAATAATATGACCACCTACAGTCACTCAAAAAAGTATCCGAACATTACGTTGATTACAGAATGCAGAAAAAATATCTGGCAACGATTTTTTCTGCATTCTGTAATCAACCGTAGTGTTCGGATACTTTTTTGATCGACTGTACTGTTAAGATCCTGTTTTACTCACAGATCTTCTTTATGGTGTACTGTACTGACAATCATGGGGCAAACGGATTATCTCAGAAGTAAATTTGCTACATATTATGTGCTTAAGACTCTCGATCTTTGTGGACCGATTATTTAGTTTGTGGATTAAACGTGGTGCAATGGCATGAATCCTACAAAAGGAAAAGCTGAATGAAGCCTACAAGACTTTCAAAGATAATTTTTTAGCAAAGACTATCGCCTTGCATATAATACATAGTTTCTTCATGAATCATGCCCAAATCAGTTTCAGAACAGTTTCCGCTTTTCGTAAAAGATATAACGGGCCAAAATAAATCTGAAATATCTTACTCTGAGGAGGCGGGTTTGGCTCGTAATCTGTAGTTCCCAGGCTCGAGTCCCAGCTGGGTCAGCGTTGAGATTTATCTCTGCAAATTTCCCCGCCCTGCCCACGGTCAGTAGGGAACACTGATGGGCTTAGAAAGGCAGTCGTCCTTCGGATGGGAAGTTAAGCCGTGGCCTAGTGTGTGGAAGAGCCATACCCTGTGCACGTTGAAGAACACGCTGGATGGCCTTGACAGGAGTCTACCATCTGTCTCCCAACAGCTGTTCTAGTGGGTCTCCTCCCCCCAACCTTCTCTGAGCCTTCGGGGTCCATGTGACCTTGCCATTTAGCCCATGGTGTGCAACAACGTGCCGCTCAGATGTAAAACAACTCAACCCAACTCGTACCTGAGGTACCAACACTAAATTTTTTTAAAAACTCATGGTGTGCAATGGAATATTGTCAAAGAACATAAATAGAAATAACCATGGAAGAAAATGATAAAAATATTCTAAAAAAAAAACAGTTTGTGTCCTGGAAGTTGTATTTTAAGAAAATACGATGTCCAAAGTTGTATTAGTATAAAAGACATTTTTTTTTCGAAACTTTTCATCAAATTTGAAAGCAGATTTGACTGTTCAATTTCATGTTAAGGATTAATAAGAGTGTGCTAGAAATCGAAAGCGAATACGAAGATGGATGAGAGTTCGAAAAATGATTAGAATGAGTAACTACCTCAATCATCGACGATAACAAAGAGTTAACGTTAGAAACGTTTCTATTTCATCAATACATTCTCATTCAAAACTGCTTTTCATTCTGAAGTGATCTTGTGGATGACCTATATATACATTCGTACCCCGGTCATACGACACGTTAGATTCCAGACCACCGTCGTATAGCGAATCCTTGCGTGTTCTCCCTTGCAAATGCGTGTAATGGTTTAATAATATTTTTAAGCAGTCGTATATGTGCGTAACTGACGTAAATAAAGCATTTACAATAAAAATACTCTCACTCGTCACTAAATTTTAATTTTAATCTTAGTATCAAATGCAATAGGTTTACGCGTCTTCTTTTCACTGGAAGTAACAGTACCTTTACTTCGATTTTTATCTGCCATTATTAACAATATTAATAGTTTTCACAGTGAAACACCAAAGCACAGTGAGATGCAGCGAGCAAAGTCGACGTAAATAGAGCCCACGAAAACTGCGCATTGATTGATTCCAATACTGAGTAAACGGAAAACATTGTCCAATGAGAAGAGTCACGTGCAAAGTCATCGCGCGCAATCTATGCAAAACAGACCACCTGCTTTGGGCATGTGTTGGTTCAAGGTGTTGTGAGATCATGGTGAAATTAGCCTCCATGAGGGTCTCCCTGCACCTGACACGTGTTGACAGCATGGCAAAGTATTGCTCGATGAAATATAGCTCGTGGCGCTGTTATCGGTCACTAACGGGGCGCCATTTTTACTACGCAGTCGTCCCGCTTTACCCTTTACCCAGCTTTGGTTGGTTCACGGCAGCGTCATGTCGCTAAAACCGTCATATCAGAGAATGCGGCGTCGTAAAAATGGGTATTCGGTAGTCATTGAAAATCGTCATATGAGCGGATCATCGTAAAGCAAGGTATTGCTGCATATCTGATTCTTTCCATCGGTAATTTGTTTCTTTCTTCACGTTCTATAAATGTGTAAGCAATCTTGAAACTATCATAAGTTTATATAATTTGAAACCATGTACAAATTGAATCTACCTCGGTTTCACAAAACCATTTTAGATGGCAGCATCTTACTGTTCAAACAACGAAAGGAAACACAAGACTGAATTCAGAGTGACTTTTCGCTCATCCTGTATTCATTGCATTACGAAGCAACCAGTTATGTGGCCAGTGAACAGTACCATCACAAACTTTGCTACTATCGGAAAAGGTATCCAGTCAATGTGTTCAGCTAACGTTCCTTCTTTAGAAGTTTGAAATAGGCTAAGAATCCATCAATCATCACTTATGATGATAATACTCTCATTTTTTTCCTCTTCCAAGATGTATTTTTTTTCTTCTTAACTGTTTAGCTTAGATAAGTCATCCTTCAATTTCTTCAGAGGCAAATATGACTGTAGGTAATAAATAGTCACCAGTATTCGGCATCTTGAATATCATTACCTTGAATTCCGGAATCCATTAAAAATATTTTTTATGGATATATATACATTTACTTGAATTTAGTTTCTTTCTTCATCTATCCAAAAATATTGGTTTCTTAAAATGTTTCATTCTATAATGAACTCGAAAGTTTCGTTTAAAAATCGTCCTTCGGATTTTTGGGCGAAAAAAAAAAAAATTTCTTGGGATTGCATGTTTATTAATTTAAGCCTTCACGAAACACCTGTAAAACAAAACACTTTAATCTTTTTGCCAAATACTAACAGGCAATAAGAAAGAAACACTGCTTCTAATTTGAATTATGTAAGTGTAAGAGAACTAATGAAAACGAAACATAAATTCGCGACAGAAATTATAGTCATTTCAAAAGGTGATCGATATTAAAAGAAAAAAAAAACACACTTATTAATTTAACATTTTAAAGCATGTATTACGAAATAAGCCGTCCCGTGGCAGAGTGGTTAGCACGCTTGGCTACTGGTCTAAGGGACCTGGGTTCAAGCCCCGGATTAGGAATGGATGTGTGTGTCGTTTTTCTGCTGAGGTCCTGCCATCCTCTCAGATCTCCTTCTGTGGTATATAAACTGAAAGGCTCCTGTCAGACCTCTGTGGCAAGCAGCTGCTTGAGGGGGTATTTATTACGAAATAAAAACCTAGTTGTTAACTTCAAAATCATGAAATATATATGTTTTGCGCATCAAACTTAATATCATATAATTAAAAGATGTGCGAAATGGAAATACGCATATAAATATATATACGAGAAATCAGTAACGACTACAACGCCTCTTGATTTCTCGATTTATTTGACTTTTAACGCCACATCGCTCTGAAATTTTATAATTTTTTCTTAGTTTTGTGACCCGAATTAAGCCTAGACACACATTTTTATATAAATTTAATATCTGACAATGATGCCGTATTTACTTCTGCGTTATAGTCAGATATCTCCCTTTTCTATCTCCCTATAGCCACATTTTTGGGTCCTTCTGGCGAGGATTATTATTTTTAATATCTCTGACTTTCTCTCGCTCTCCACGCTTCTGCCGAAATCCTGTGGAGACAGCTGAAAGCCAATGATTACTTGATTTTACTTAAAATTCTTTGGTTTAATATCTATGGACGACGTTCAAAAAAGTTCTTTACACGTGACTGTAGATTTACACTCGTTCCTCCGAAGTTAACGAGTTATGAATTGTTTGAAAGCTTGTCTAAACATGTCATTACGCATTAAAAAGAGGCCTTATTATCATTCCGCTGAATTTCGGTCTGCGAAATCTGAGCGTTTTTTCTATAGAGCCTACTAAAGGGGGAGAAACATTTCCGCAAGGGTGTAGCTTGCGAAAAACGCGAAAAAAATTCAAACTGATTTATGACAATTACATTAGGAATCATGCTTGTTCACATGGCACAGTTACAGGATGGATGTGCAAACTCAAAGATTCGAAGCAAACTCAAAAGATTCGAAACTCAAAGATTCGAAGCAAACTCAAGAACTTCAAAGACCTCTCCCGTGCAGGTTCACCGTTCAGGTAAAAAGTTTGGATGTCAGTGCATCGGTTGGCAGTGTGGAAACAATTATTTATCAAATTTAAAGTTCCTAAAGATCTCTGCTAAATGGGTACCCTATAAACTGACAGAACAACAAAAAGGGTTAGAGTCGACTGGTGCAAAGAGATACTGGCAATGTTTGAACCTTGTGGCCCCAAAAGGTTAACAGACATTGTGACTGGTGATGAGACGTTGTTTTATTACTAATAAACTCCCATAACGATCGACAACTATATTTGAGTTGCAGAAGATGAAACGCCTACCAAAATCCTCCAACAAGGGTTTCGCTAAAGGAACAGTTTTTTCAATTCCCAAGTAGCCGTGGACACCTTTCCTGAAAATATGTCTATAAATGGTCAACACTATACCAACATTCTTTTGCCCAATATGGTTAAGGAGATGAAGGAGCAGCTACAACAAAAGGCGTGCCAAGGATTCTCCTTCTTCATGACAATGCCAATGTCACTCGATCTTGCACAATGCGAATTTTGGTTGTTTCCAAAAATTTAAAAGGAACTTGCTGAGAAACCTTTTTCAAGGGTGCAAGACCTCGCAAAATGCGTTCATTCAGATTTTTCGGAGTATTTACCCAACAGGAGTACTACCAATGCTCTATAACTGATGTAAATGTCTGCAAATTTGCATAGATGCTGGAGGGGGGAGGTGTTATTTGAAGGCCAGCAAAAAATTTTTGAGGTACGTGCAATGGTTTCTATTCTGAAGATGCATGTCAAGAACTTTTTGAACGCCCCTCGTATCAATCTTGATTACCTTACGAAATTGCATTTGATGCCAACTAATTAACTACAGCTATGAAATAAAAATCTCTAGTTATATTTACATATATATATATATCAACCAAAATAGCTTCATTGCTTCCTTCTCAATATTCTTTGCATAATCCAGTAATATTAAACACAGACTCAACCATAAAGAAAAAAAGCGGCTTCAGATGCATTAACACCTGCTTCGACTGCTAAATCTTTATGAATGCATCGCTTCACTAAAGAATGTTTACAGCAATTATCTCTGGTATGATGAAATGAGAATCTCTAGTATGTTTGTATAAACATTGCATGTTTTCAAATTATATTGTTTGCTGTCACCGATTTTTTCCCTTTAGTTATGTATTGACAGTACATAAAATTTTGATATTCAAATTAATTAGTAGCGAATTTTTAAAAGAAGAATATAAATGACTGAACAAATATTATTATTAGGGCTGTAAATTGTTCGCGGGAGAACAAGATGAAATCCGTGGAGCAGACGCACTCAAAAACGTCAAAATTTGCGGGAATTTTGTGGGGCAAAATTGCGAAATTGGCTCATCATTTAGGTTTATAAATCATAAACATTCATAACATAGTGGCGTTCCACATAAACAAGATATTGATAGTTGGATAAATATAACTTCTTAAAAAGAACAAAAAAAGTAAATAAATAAAAATATTGGCTTTTTATAGGTGCAACTTGCACATTTACATCAACGATGAATTCTGATATATATACACATAGTTAAAATTGCCCTCTTTTATCTACCGGCTATCGTCTCTCACAATCCTTCTGCATTCAGAAAGAAAATATCGGATCTAAAAAATATCGGAGAGACTGATAAATCTTTCTTTTTGAAACAACCAGAAAAATTTTGTAAGTATTGTTTAATTCTTTCACAGTTTTTCATAGCATTGCTATGAGACTTTTAAGCTGTTGACGTCTTCGAGCAGGGACATACTGTTCAAAGTTATATTATCGATATCGTTTGCAAAAATATTCAAGCACTTTAGTTAATTAAAGATGAGATCGAAAATTTGACGTGCTTCAAAAACAGCTGTTACAGGCTGAAGAATTGTGAAGGTTTTTTGTATCACTGAAATATTGGCCAATATTTTCTGCACACGAAAGAAATGTGCTTTTTGCAAGTGTTAATAATAATAATAATTTATTTAATGCAGGGGGTATTACAGTAAAGCCAAGGTACAGGTAAGTTTCGATATTAATTTAAACGTTCAAGTGACTTGACATTTGAGAAATTAAAAAGAAATATTGATGATAGTACAAAAATGCAAACAAATTTACAGGAATTGCATAATTATTTGACACATATAAACAAAATGACAAGTTGCATAGAAGAAGACAAACATATAATATGAAATGTGATAAAAAACATAGTAAACTTAGGGGAAAGAAAAAGAAGATTTAAGACAACAGAGAGTAACATTAAATGAATGAACAGGATGAAAAAAAAAACATTGCGGATAATTCAGACAAAGGGCAAAGATGGGGAGTGGGAATAGGGATGAGGAGATGTTGTTTGTCAAGCGTTTCATTATTTTAATAGGAGTGGAGTAAATTAGTTTTTAAAGTTTGTTTTAGAATTCGAAGAAGTGATATCGCTCGGTAGAGAGTTCCAAGTTGAGGTTGCTTGAAAGGCAAAAGAAATTTCATCATACTTAGCTTTGAAAATCTTGGGAGTAGAAAACATTTTATTAACAGAACGAATAATCGAATATGGATGTAAGAATCGAATGAAGGGGATGAGACTTGTTATAAATAATGTCATGAATAAGGGTAATAAACCGCAGCTTTCTTCTGGATTCAAGAGTGGGAATTTGGTAGTTGGAACGAATATCAGTAAATATTAGAGATTCTCGTTTGTTAAAATAGATTTTGCTGATGTTTTTGAGAGCTTCATTTTGAATTTTTTCTAATTTATAAGAGTTCTTTTCATTAATACCAAAAAGAGTGGAAGCACGGTATTCAAGTTCCGTCGGATGTAAATTTTATAGAACATTGGGACATAGGAGGATATATAGTTTCGAATGTATCTCAATATCTAAGTTATTTTAGAAGCTGAAGCGACGGTTTTATTAATGTGAATTTCAAAGTCAAGATTATGTTCTATCGTCATACCTAAGTACTTCATGGAAGTGGAAACTTTAATGTGGAATGCGGGGGGAGAATTTGAAGTTGAAAGGAAAACAATATTAGTTTTCTTGATATTGACAGTGAAGCCATTTTTAGTGTACCAATGAAGCACATCATTAATATTATTTTCTACTTCTTGTTTTAGAGAAGTGAAAGAACTTGAGGTTAAAGAAAGAAGACAATAGTCTGCATACATAAAAATATTGCAGTTAGTGGAGGATTCTGGAAGATCATTGACAAAAAGTTTAAAGAGAAGTGGGCTAATAATGGTTGCTTGAGGTACTCTCCGATTGATTTTAAGAGGTGTAGAGATCTCATTAGTGATTAATTTAGTTCGGATAACACGGTCGTTGAGATAATGTTTAAACCAGGAAAGAGCTGAGGGCGATAGATTAAGATTATAGCAGAGTTTTCACAAGGTAAGTTTGTGTTCAACTGAATCAAATGCTTTTTGAGATGTCAAGGGAAACCAGTCCCAAAACCGTTTTCACTTTGCTGTCTAAAGCCAATCTCCATTGATTAACAAGAAGTGTCACAAGAGTTTCAGTAGACCGATTTTTCGTAAATTCTTGACTTCTGCTAAGCAATTTTACTGCCGAATCATTCATATCATTATAGACTTTATGGCTGATATCCTACGACTTCGAAAACCTAGCGGATCGGAAATATTCGGCGCGCTTTCCTTCTTTTCTTGAAGAAACAAACTCCTTGAAACGAACTTTTCTTTTTTTTACGTGCAGGGCAAATGGTGAATCCGCGTTTAACCACTTCTAAAACATTAAAAGTTTTGAATTCTCGTTGTGATATCTCACCAACCATATTTAGAAGATAAACATTCAGATTTTTACTCCCATGCTTTGAACATGTACAGTCACGCAAAAAAGTATCCGAACACTACAGTTGATTACAGAATTCAGAAAAAATATCTGGCAACGATTTTTTTAGAAATTAGTGATCTGGCAACCTTCGTGTCACGTGACACGAAGGTTGCCAGATCACTAATTTCTAAAAAAATCGTCGCCAGATAATTTTTCTGAATTCTGTAATCAACCATGGTGTTCGGATACTTTCTTGAGCGACTGTACGAAGCGTTGTCGTTAACAGAAGCTGCGATAACAGAATGCGATAATTTAAAATTGTTTCTGCATCGAATAATTACTACAGCGAACAGCACTACGTTGGTAAAATATACAGTTTCAACATTGAATTCCCGAACGCATTACTCCATTAATGAAAATCATGTAGAAGGGACTTGATGGGAATTGTATCACTTCCCATAAGGAGTGAATGTGTGGAGAAGCTTGCAATTTGGTCATGTAGAAGCTCGTTACTGATTAAAAGCAAAGGTAATTAAAGCAAGAGGTACATCAGTTTTTCAAAACATATGTTTCATACATCAGTCATTCAAAACATATGTCATACCTCGGCATCAGTTTTTCAAAACATATGTTTTCATACATTTGAGAAAAAATAGCATGAGAAACAGGTGAGAAGTCAGAAATATCTTGACTTATGAGAACTTTTATAATTTTCCAATTGTTCAGGTTCTGATAAGTCACAGAATGAAAATAAAAAGTCATCAAAATTCACCGAATCCATCGTCCTATCCAAATTCGCGGAAATTATCGTCCCGCCGCGAAAAACTTACAGCCCTAATTATTATATATTTAAGTGATTTATTTTAAACATGAATTGATATACAGTAAGTGAAATAATTGAAACAAATTGTAATTAAATTACAAAAAATGATATTAATGTATTTTAGTTGTGATAAACAACAATTATTTTAAACTGAGAACAATGGAGGTCCTAATGGGGGGAGGATTTCTCTCCCCACCAAAGATAAAAAGAATGAATCTGAGAGAACCACTGTACTTCGTTTTTGAGATTTGCATCCCCTCCTCAAAATGTGGTTCTTGGGATCGACCCTGAGTGAGGTACGAAAATTTTGGCGTTAAACAAATATCACATTTTGTAATGTTTTCTTCTAGTTTTCCGAGCTTTTTAGGGTAAAGAAAGAGCAGCAGTATCATTAAAATACAAACAAATTATTTTGCATTGAGAATCCTTTGCAAGAGATTGAATTAAAGAATACTTCGTTAAATAGTTTACGGTTTAAAACAAACATACATGCACACATACAAATTCTCAAGCAGACATGACTTCAGAGATTCAAACATGTTGAGCAATTTATTCCATTAACATGTCTATCCTGAGATACAGATGCCGCATTTGGCCACTGGCAAGCCACTTCTAACAAAGTTCTATTTGACATTGGCCACCCTTGGTATTTCAGGTCTCTCCCGTTTTTCTCAGGCTCGCTATTCATACCTCGATTGGTTAATTCTTCCAGTGTCCAGAACGTATATATCCGTTTTTAGTACAATAAAAGAAAACGATTTTTAAAAAAATAAAAATTGACATTTTAAAATTTTTTAATGGATATCTTATAAAAATATGTAATTTAAGCTTGATAAATATATTTTTTTATTTGATGCATATTTTATTAAACTATGATATAAATAATTTGTTAAAGCCATCTGTTTGCCATTTCTTAGAAGTTATATAAGGTATTGACAATTTGTTTGTTAACATTACTCTGTGCTGAAGCAATCCCCTAATTTAAGCTCAGAAGTTTGATTTGAACTATTATCTACAAATTTTTCCTTAAAGTTTTTAAAATCTTCTGATAATTAACAAAGAACTGCTCCTTTTAAAAATGGAAGATTTTGGAAGTAATTATGAAATGTGTACCTCTTTTGGTATATCACTGTAAAATTTTTTATTAAAATTAATATGTCATTACAGTGTTCAAATTTTTTACTTCAGTAAAATTCAGAATTAAATTCTTTTTAATTTGGTATATAACATGAGCTATTTCTGTTGATTAATTGTTTATTAAAAATATTCTAAATGTGACTTGTTTATTGAACTTCAACAAGCCTAGACTTTTTCTCAAAGTATAATATGGAGAAAAAAATTTCGAAATGGAAGAAATGTTTACTTTAAACAAGAATTTTTTTGTTATTTAGAAATAAATAGCCTTTCTATTCATGTGCATTATAATCATTTCTGTCCATTAGCTTTTTTTTTCTTAATTTTTATTTGTGTTACCAGATGCATTTTTTTACTACACGACTCTAAAAAAGTCCTATTAAAATGAAACATATGGTCTTTTTTGTTAAATATTTTATTTTCAGAAAATCCAGAATTAAATGTTGATTAAATTGGTATATAACATGCCATAATTCCTTTCATTAATTATTTGGCACATAACATGCCATAATTCCTTTCAGTAATCATTTGGCAAAAAAGTTCTAAAGTTAAATGTGGCCTCTGAATGCAAACCAGTTTCTCAGACTGGCCACTGGAAGGGTTAATCGCAGTTTCTCCGTACATAAGATGCTACATATAAAGGACATTGTTACTCCACCTTCCACAGTGATTTCCAATCCTTTTGGGGAGAAATCATTTTTTGTTTTACCATTTATTATTTTATAACGCCTCCTTCATGAAAATGAAATTATTGTTTTCTCTATTTAACTAGTTGTAAAGATATTACCATGTATATAAACTTACACGTGTTTTGATCCATTAATTTTAAAGGTTTTCTGCCGAAAGAAATAAAATTTGTATAATTATGTTATTTTAAGAATATTCGATATTATGTTTAATGTCTTTCCAGTGTAAAACTCAAGAAAACGACCCAATGAATCTCTAAAACGACCCCTAGTACTTAGTTGTTCCACCCCCCCCCTTTAGAAACCAGGGATCTGCCTAATCATTGCTTACATAGTCAAAACGTCAAATAAATAATTGTTTACATAGTCAAACCACCAAATAAATAATTGTTTATATAATCAAACCACCATATTAATAATTGTTTACATAATCAAATCACCAAATAAATAATTGTCTATATAGTCAAACCACCAAATAAACAATTGTTTGCATATCAAATCCAAAATGCTGCATAAGCACCTAGAATCGAAAGCATCACGTTTCCTGATACATGAATTACAAAGTGTTCAAGTTTTACCGTCATAGAAAATTATTATAGAGCCTGATTTTAGTTTTAGTGGGCATACACCTATTTTAGCACAATCTTCAATGATTCTTAAAAGTTCCATCAGCAATCCCTGTTCTATTTATCTCATATCGCACATCGCCAATATCTGTTACACTACTCCAGACTCTGAGAAACTTGCTGAAGAAATCAGGCATTCAAAAGATTGGAAGCGCCATGCATCTGACCAATTTTCATCACTTTAGCTTTCTCTCTATTTATCACCAAACGTATCCTATATCATCAACTTAATAAACAGCTGTAATAAAAGAGTTCACTCGTCACCATAAGTTGGTAAAATGGCCAAGTCCTCAGCATAATCTATGGCAGATAGCTTCATATCTCTAGACCACTTAAGGTACTAATGTCGTTCTTGCGTTGATTCCTCAAAAAAAAAAAAAAAAAACCCCTCAAGCAGCTGCTTTCTACTGAGGTCTGACAGGAGCCTGTCAGTTTATATGCCATAGTAGAAGGTCTGAGAGGATGGCAGGCCCTCAGCAGAAAAACGACACATACATACATGCCTTACCCGGGACTCGAACCCAGGTCCCTTAGATCAGTAGCCAAGCGTGCTAACCACTCGGCCATGGGACAGTCATTCCTCAAAACACAGTCGATAATCAACCTAAATAGAAACGGGAACAAAATGCATTTTTGTCGAACTAAAAATCGGTACAATTATTTAGCAATTTAAAGCAGACTACGTTTGTAGTTCCGTTACAGGAACTTTTATTGTGTTTCATTGCTTTCATTTTTTTAATTTCTGGCTTTTTCAGACTTCAGCACTAAAGGTAATTCTTTTAACAGCACAACATTTCTGAAGCTTCAGTGTTGCAAAAAACTTTTAGTAAAGAAATCGTCACACCCAAATTCACCTCCCCTATACGCCCTGGTCTTCCTAACAGAACTAGTCCATTTGCTATTAATTAATATGTAATCGGTCATATTTTTATTCAACCCATCACGTAAAACTCACTTGTGTTTGTAAATGTCTTGGTATTTTTAGTAAGTGTTTATATACTCAGCCATTACTTACCTGTAGGAGATGGGGAAGGGGTGGCTCAGTCGGTAGCGCGCCAGGCTCGTAATCTGTAGTTCCCAGGTTCGAGTCCCAGCTGGGTCAGCGTTGAGATTTATCTCCGCAAAATTCCCCGCCCTGCCCACGGTCAGTAGGGGACACCGATGGGCTTGGAAAGGCCGCCGTCCGTCGGATGGGACGTTAAGCCGTGGCCCCGTGTGCGGGAGAGCCATACCCTGTGCACGTTAAAGAACACGCTGGATGGCCTTGACCGGAGGCTACCATCTGTCTTCCAACAGCTGTTCCAGTGGGTCCCCTCCCCCAACCTTCTCTGAGCCTTCAGGGTCCATGTGACCTGGCCATTTAGCCCATTGTGTGCAAAAAAGTGCCGCTCAGAGGTAAAACAACCCAACCCTGTAGGTGACATTTGCCATTGTACTGCAACTGCCATTCCAAAGAGACCTATCACTACGGTGACCATACGTCCTTTATTTAAGAGGACATTCCTTTATTTCACTTCTCTGTCTTTTAGATTTTTTTTTTCTAAAATGGCCATTTTGTCGATTTTTTTGTGAATTAAAATAATAAACTGAATATTGGCGCGCAGTAGATGGGTTGAAAATTTTAAATATTTCACAGATAAGCACGTATCTTTTAAAAACATTTTAAAAATCGTTGAATTTTGCCTGTGTTTCCCTGGATCTAATGCCCCCACTGAAAGTATTTTGATTAGCGAATAATACGTGGACCAGTGAAAAAACCAAATTAAAAATCGAAACATTGAAAGCATGCATTTATACCAAATGCAACTTGAATACAGTTTTGAATTGTATTACAACAGACATGAATTGTATACAGTTTTGTGAATTTTTAAAACACAAACCTGATTTATTACAAAAAGTTCATCCTTGTGGAAAGTATCAAAATTAAAAATTTTTAAATAATAATATGATTGTTTAAAATGCTATGTATATGCTTATATTTTATAATAAATGCTATAAAGCTTTTTAGTTTTAGCGAAACAAATAAACGCAACCTGCTTTTCTTTTATTATGAAACAATTTCTGATTTGTCCTTTATTTTCTCCAAAAAATATGGTCACCGTACCTATCACCCCTGCCCAAAAGTCAGTGTCAATACCAACTGTAGCATTGAAGTCACCTAGCACAAGGGTAATATCTCTTTTCTTTATATATTAAAAATAATCCGCATAACCTTTCTCATTGTCAACAAAATCTTTTATGGGGGAACAGCATTTAAATCCTTAACTCCTTAGTTGTAAAAACCTTCCATTAATTTTTGATATCTTATTTGCACATTACTGCTGAGAAGCAAACCTACACCTTGCAGATGTACAGTCGCTCAAAAAAGTATCCGAACACTATGGTCGTGTGGGTTCACTCACGGAAATATTGAGCGTGTGCAGTTACCGTTCACAGCAAACTGGAGCGTGTGCAGTAACTGCACACGCTCCAGCTTGCTGTGAACGGTAACTGGAGCGTATACAGTTGCTGTACACGCTCCAGATATTTTTTCTGAATTCTGTAATCAACCACGGTGTTCGAAT
The DNA here is from genome assembly GCA_038380435.1 of Ryuthela nishihirai. Lineage (NCBI taxonomy): Eukaryota > Metazoa > Arthropoda > Arachnida > Araneae > Heptathelidae > Ryuthela > Ryuthela nishihirai. The sequence continues at coordinate 35,680,230 of JAWZYU010000011.1, read as the reverse complement.
ACTTTTTTGAGCAACTGTATGTTATCATTTCGTCTTGAAAGGGGAAACGTATGCTATTTTTATTATTTGGCCTTTACCTTTCCATTCTGGTTTCTTGCAAGCCCAGGATGTCTAGGCTATAATGCTTGAATTCTTTTGTGAGAATATCAAAAAGACAATAATCTCTATGTGTATTATTCTGTAGAAAGAAAATGATTAGTAGAAATTTTGAGAAACTGAATTCATTGAAGAGAGCAGAGCTAACAACATCAAACATCACCATAACTAAAAGTAGGAAAAGTACCGTTTTCCATCCGCTAAAGGCTGAAGCCACCGTTACTGGTAAGAAATTCAAGCATCATATGAATGCAATTCAAAACACTAACCTGCCTGACACATTACTCCAGTTTAGGCTAGTTGATATTGTAGAAGCAAGGGTGGGATTATGCACCATCTGAAGTGAGGTATCCCGTGCATTTGTTCTTTTAATGTTAGAAAGCTACAAAAATCAGAAAATGCAGTATTAGATTTTCTCTCCTCAAAAGCTCACTACTGTATCAAGTTGCATCCACTTGGTGCACTTCATCACTCCATCACTGCAGGGGGCGGGGGTGGCTCAGTCGGTAGCGCGCCAGGCTCGTAATCTGTAGTTCCCAGGTTCGAGTCCCAGCTGGGTCAGCGTTGAGATTTATCTCCGCAAAATTCCCGCCCTGCCCATGGTCAGTAGGGGACACCGATGGGCTTGGAAAGGCCGCCGTCCATCGGATGGGACGTTAAGCCGTGGCCCCGTGTGCGGGAGAGCCATACCCTGCGCACGTTAAAGAACACGCTGGATGACCTTGACGGAAGGCTACCATCTGTCTCCCAACAGCTGTTCCAGTGGGTTCCCTCCCCCAACCTTCTCTGAGCTTTCGGGATCCATGTGACCTGGCCATTTAGCCCATGGTGTGCAAAAAAGTGCCGCTCAGAGGTAAAACAACCCAACCCATTACTGCATCAGTAATAAAAACGCTAAACACCATTAGACAGTCCAGTGTTAATTATCTGTGCCTAGACTATGTAAAGTTGACCACTCCTTAGCAAGGTAGGAGAAAATAAAAAAGTGCTATAGATGATTAAAAGAATAGACGAAAGTATTGGCAACCTTCTGTTTTCGTTGCCCTCCGAAAGATAATATCTTCTTTGGAAACTACTAACGGCCTGAAACAAAAGAAGATGAGATCGGACCTTAGTTTCCATGGTCTGGCTGGTTCTGTGCATCGTTGTAGGGAATTCGTAAACAGCTCTCCTTCTAGTACATTCCGAGACTTAACTTATCATTGCATATTTAGGCGGTTATTTATCATTTACTTTGTAGAATTAGTTCTCTTGTTAGTTTTAGGAACTATTGTCGCTCATCGTTCATATTTTATCGACACACAGAGAATTCAGATTTTCAGCTATACAGCATTCCGTATCTATTATTCAGTTAACCAATATGCACTTATTCCAGTTGTAAAAATGTTTACCTAGAAGTATATTATTACGTGCTGACAGACCAGTATCTATAAAACAAGGGTGGGGGGTGAAAAAAAAAGGGGGGGGGGGGTGAAAACAAGAGGGGGGTGATAGCAAGAGGTGCAATTTTCATTGCAATAGAACATATTCCCTTCTGCTTTAGAGATCTTTAAAAATTATTGAAAAATTATTGAAATATACATAAGTTTAATAATTGTAGCCGCTATCACCCTTACTAGTAGTTTCAAAGTGTGGGGGCAATGGCTACCTTCCCCCTCCCCATATCACAGCGAGAATTCAAAACTGTTAATGCTTTGATAGCGGTTAAACGCGGATTCACCAATTGTCCTGCGCTTAAAAAAAGAAAGCTCGCTTTAAGGAATATTTTTTTAAAGATATAGGAACCACTTCTACAAAAGAAAGAAAGTTCCAACAAAGCTACAACCTCCTCGGATGACGACCCCACTCAGGGGTCGAAATATTAGGATATTTACTCACAAGTCTAAGTGAATCTATTTGCCTTAAGTTGCTACGTATATTAATATACCTATTATAAGACAGCCAAGAATACACTTATTCCTTCCTTGGTATTACACTTTATTTTTAAATAACCACAGGCAGTTGGGAAAAGCACAAAATCCGTCGTAAAACACAAGAACCTTTATATCGTATAGTAGGAATCAAATACGAGCTCATTCAATATAAAGGCGGTGTCAAGAAACAGTTTATGTTTGTTCATAGTTATCTTGTTTATTTTGAAGTATATTGTAGGAACAATTTTATTAATCGCTTTAAGATCGTATTCCAATTAGGAAGAACAATTATCTAAAGCAGTAATTCTCAACCTTTTTACACTTCACGTACCACCTGGAAATGTGTATGTAACTGGCGTACCCCTTGTATTAGATAGATAAAACTATAGTTATAGCATAAAAATGGGAATAAAATAAAAAAGCTAAAAAAAGCTAAATACCGCTAAAGTGCAGAAATCAGTTATTCTACAGATTATCTAGGTATGTGCAGATTAACTAGGGTGATCCGTTAACGTGCCGAAAATTGTTTCATTTCTCAAATTACCTAGGTAATCTGCAAATTACCTGGATAATCTGCACATTACCTACTAGGCACTCGTTAAAGTGAAAATAAGATCTTTGCTGGAACAACAGGAACGTTTCTGTACGCTTAAATTAACATAATGTTATTTATCTAGTGTCCGAGAGTAGAGTTGAAACCAGGGTCATCCCTCTCTCAACATGAATCAGTCGTCCGAATTATAAAAAACGCCCCCAAAATGAGCAGGCCAAGTGAGAACGAACATTTTAGTGATTCGTTATCAAGAATGAATCACTTTACCGATTCGTTCTCACTTGGCCTCCGCTCATCCGGGGCGTTTTTTATAATGCGGACGAGTGAATCACGTGACACGAAGATTCATATTCAAGAGATTCACCACTATGAGACAAACAAACTTTTGAACTTTAACGATACGGAAGCCGTTAATGTGCACATTACCTAGGTATAATGCGGAAAACTCTTGATTCCGCACGTTAACGGAGCAAATCAGTTAATCTGCAGATTAGCTAGGTAATGTGCATATTAACAGCTTTCGAGCTTTAGCGGTAACATATAAATAAATATGCGCATTAAATTTTGTATTCATAAATTATATACATTGATAAACACAAAAAATGACATAAACAATTTAACAAATCTTATAAAATTATAAACATCTTACTGGGTAATCAGTGAAATGGACTTGTTACTAGATCCAGCGACTTTTGAGCTCTCACGGCGTACCCCAATAATAAAAAAATTTTGGCGTACCCCAAAAAATGACATTTTATGTCATTTTTTGTGTTTATCAATGTAATATTTTTACCGTGTACTCCACGTTGAGAACCTCTATCTAAAGGATCACTTTTAGCATATGGCTCTACATTTTATGATCACAACTATATCTGTCTACTCTTCCGATTCCTCAAAACTTAAAAAGAAGTTAAAGCTTCAGCGTTGGACAGACTCTATCCAGCATCTCCAAATGAATAATCAAATCGATTATTATAAATATTTAATTTATGTTCATTCATTTCCAGAATCATTTCTGAAGATAAAACGGATAAAATCTTCATCGTAACAGATGGCATGTTCTCATCTTTTCTTCATGTTGCACTTCATTTTTATTATATATGTTTTCATTATATATGTTTAAGCAAGCACAGAGTTAAGCAAGCACAGGGTGATCACATCCCTCAAACTAACGTCCACTTGTTGAAATTGCCATTAGAGATCCTTCTCCAAAGCGATGCTACAGGTTGCTTCCAGCATCATCAGCAACAGGTTGCCCGTTGTGACAGGCTTTCAGCTGATGGACGAGTTGGCCCCACACAATGCCTCCCGGTCCATTGCTCTCGAGGCGGCAGTTGACGGGCGCGACAGGATGACGCCTCGTCGCCCAACTGCCTGCCTCCTGAGCGGCTTTGATCTATTGCTTCGAGACGACCTATTTATAGGACTCTAATACTGTTTCTTCTTTTTCTGCCTCCTTCTTTCACTATCTCAGTGCCTCTTTCTCTCTCTCGTTCCTTAATCTTTTCGTTTCTCCCTCACTTGTTGAATGTGCTCCTAAGAAAGGTGATATGCACATGGTGAGGAAGAGTTATAGGCACAGCGTTCTTGATGTTTCCAGCTTCCATTGTCGGCGATGGAACTGCTGAGGGTGGATAAAGAAATGGATGCATTCGTCTCTCTATCAGCGGCTCCCAACTGTTCAGTTTCCAGATCCTAATGACTTGCATGTAGATCACATTTTGTAAACGTGGGTAGAGGGGGAGTCTTTGATCACCCGTTGTGTCATTTTTATGGCTGATCATCAGCAGCAGGAAGTTGGAGAAGCAGAAAAAATATCATCGTCGTCGTCATGAATCCTGCGTATTTATTACCATTAGCTTTTTTTTAATTTGTTCATATTTCGCTTCTTATATTCTTTAATATTTGAAAGGTTTCTCTTTGTAAACAGGAAAAAGTAAACATTACCGAAGTGGTTCATTTTTTTTATCAGAATGCAACGCTGGATCTATGAGGGGATGGAATGGGTTATGCCCTTTTGCAGGAGAATTTAATTGGGGGGGGCGTAAAATTAATATGCATATAATATTACACATTTTCTGCAGGAATATTTTTAAAAGATAATCAGATATGGTGGAAAAAAATTCTACTCTTTAAAAGTTCTAAAAATTTCCACTAAAATTTAAAAAGAATGAATTTTATAATTTAAAGAAACAAAAAAGCGCTATCCAAGTCTGTTATGGTTTAATACTAATCCAGTTACTTTACATCGTCACCACCCTTGAGTTTTTTCATCGGGCCTTACCTCTATACTTTTGCCGAATACTGAGAAGCATTCTTTACAAACAAGTTTTTTTTTCTTTGATTGACCTTTTCTCTAAAACAACCATAAAACCTTCGAGGCTTTATAAACCTTTACCGAGTTGACAATTTTCCTTTTGCCTAATGAAAAATGTACAAGGTTAGGTCATTTTTTTTCCTAAATGAAATTTATTATTACTATTGTTTTTCGGAAGAAACTTTATTAACGTTACTGAATGGAGGCGGGGGTGGCTCAGTCGGTAGCGCGCCAGGCTCGTAATCTGTAGTTCCCAGGTTCGAGTTCCAGCTGGGTCAGAGTTGAGATTTATCTCCGCAAAAATTCAACGTCACGTGTTCCAAAAGTCACGTGTTAGAAGTTTTCGAATAGGAAAATCACAATCGTTTGAAAATAAGTAAAGGAAGAATCCGAGAGTGCATCTTATAGCAGGCTTCGCTTCCAAGATGCCACGTATGCAGCAAAGCAGAGTTATAGGGTAGTGCGCTGAAATGTTTATTAAGCTTTGCTGCAGATCATATAGGCATGCCGGAAACGAATCTTTACAGGGACACAATTGAGGCATGATGGTCTTCAGAAGGTCAGAACAGTTTGTGTAATATAATATCCTAACCTAGTTTTGTAGAAACATTAACAGCACAGTAAGTGAGATATATGTTTGGTGAAGAGAATAAATCGATGTAAAATGCAATGAAACAGATGCTTTTATGAAAATAAAGTTTCAGTCGATTTGGTTGAAAACGTTATCAAGACAAGAAATTTCTAAACTATCATTTATTAAAAAATATATTTACTTTCTGACTGATTGCCTATGATATTTATATTAACAGAATAATTGGTGATCTTGACAGATCAATGCTGAATAGTGATATTAAGATTGATAATTAATAGAATCTTGACATATCGTCGTTAATTATTAGTTTCAGAGGCTTATTTAAAAAGTCTGTTCAAAAGGAAAAAGATGTTGCTTTATATAAGATAGATTTTGATTCCTAAAAATCGCCTAATTGCACATATTTCACACTCTAAGACTTCATATACGATGAGCTAAGGAAAGTTCTTAGATAACGAGTAGAAGGAATATGGTATTCACAGTTAAAGGATATCCAGAATGTTCTTTAACATGCACTGCATAGAACTATAAAATAATAATAATACAAATTATAATGCTAAACATTGATAAAATTATTACTAAATGCAGCATTCGTTACTCCTCATTTAATCTGCTATATTTTCACAAATGAATATAAAAAAATATTCAAATTACATGTATACTGATTGCAAGCCGAAGATCAATATCTAACAACAGAATATTTTATTATGTAAAAAAGAAAGGTATCTATTCATTTGAGAATGTCAAACAATTTTGAAGTTTTAAAATATAAAGCCTCTTTATATTTTAGAATAACATCATTATTTTAAAGATTTAATGATATAAACATCATTATATTTGTTCATTTCGTAATCATTTGAAAATGTGAAATGTTTTTTACATGATGGAATTGGGTGTTTTACCAATGAAGAGCATTTTGTTGTTGCACAGTTAGTTGGGTTGTTTTACCTCTGAGCGGCACTTTTTTGCACACCATGGGCTAAATGGCCAGGTCACATGGACCCCGAAGACTCAGAGAAGGTTGGTGGAGGGGACCCACTGGAACAGCTGTTGGGAGACAAATGGTATCCTCTCGTCAAGGCCATCCAGCGTGTTCTTTAACGTGCACAGGGTATGTCTCTCCCGCAGACGGGACCACGACTTAACGTCCCATTCGACGGACGGCGGCCTTTCCAAGCCCATCGGTGTCCCCTACTGACCGTGGGCAGGGCGGGGAATTTTGCGGAGATAAATCTCAACGCTGACCCAGCTGGGACTCGAACCTGGGAACTACAGATTATGAGCCTGGCGCTCTACCAACTGAGCCACCCCTGCCCCTGCACAGTTAGTAAAAGAGCGAGTTATAAGTTCCCTCAAGGCTTAGAACAAGGTTGTGTAAGGAGATCCATTGGACCAGGACCATAGTTTGGGAAACCGAATCACACTAATTTTCCTAATTAAACGAAAAGCATAAAAATAAAAATGACCATGGACACTCTACTGAAGTGAAAAAATGGGATATTAACCCTCTTTCATCCAATTAATTTACACATATATGTGTACACTGAAGTGTCATTGAATTAGGGATAGCAACCTAGTAACATGTTGGACCCTCTCTGGACCTGATAATGGCTGCCACACGACGAGGCAAGGAGTCCACAAGTTTGCCTAAATGTTCCACGGGTATGGCGACCCATGCATCCTCCAGAGCTGTCCACAATTCTCTCAAGGTCGTCGCTGATGGGACACGGGCCTGAATACTCTGCTCGACGGTATCCCAAAGATTTTCGATGGGATTTAAATCTGGGCATCTAGGTGGCTCTTTCAAAGTCAGCATTACGCTCCTGCAAACACGTAATAACCGACCTAGACCTGTGAGATGAACAGTTGTCTTGCTGGTAGAAGCCACCTCCATTGGGATGCATGATGGCTATAAATGGGTGTAAATGGTCAGCCATGAGTTCTACGTACCGGGATGCATTGAGAGTCGTCGGTACACGTACCAAAAGTCCCACAGACGTCCAACTAAAGACACCCCAGGCCATCACTGAGCCACCACCAGCTTGTACTGTTCCGACCTGACATGCAGGATCTATGGCTTCATGGGGTTGGCGCTATACCCTCAGTCTCCCATCGGTGTGATGAAGTTTAAATCGTAATTCATCACTTCAGGCTATTCGTTGCCAATTTTCGATGGTCCAGTTCCGATGTTCTTTAGTCCAGGCAAGGCGTTGAGCTCAGTGTCGTACTGTTAGAAGTGGGACTCTCGTAGGTCGGCGGCTCCCGAAGCCGAGACAATGAAATGAACGTTTGCACGGTCCATGCACTGACTTCCCGGCTGGAACCCATATTCTGATGGGAAGTGATTTCAGATAATGTCTGGCCCCTATCGGTCTGTACGATGCGGATCAGACGGCGAAGCCCACGATCATTCAAAGCTGGTTGTCCTTTGCAGTTTGTCCGGATGCTTGTTTTTTGTCGGAATTTTCATATTCCCAGAACACACTTGAAACTGTGGTACGAGAAAATCCAAGTTCGTTGACAGTTTCGGTGATTGAGTGTCCCATCCCTCGTGCACCTACGATCTTCCCTCTGCCAAATGCATCTAAATCCCGCGCCTTTCTCATTACGCTTCTCAGGACGAATGCTTGGGGAAGCCAAAACTGACAGCTATATATGACCAGAGTTTCAGCCACTCATGCGCGCAAATGCGTGACTTGTAGTGCTGAATTTGGATGTCTCCTACCCCTAATTCAATGACACTTTAGTGTATATAGTCAGTACATTAAAAACTAATCAAACTAATCGTGCTTTTGCTCTTTGGAGAAAATACCTCCTTTTACATTTTGATTTTGCCTTCCTCCTATGGTCAAAATCCAGCCGATGCCTAAAACACTCCGAAAACAAAATGGCTCCTAAGTAAAACGGTTGGAAACTGTTCTGTAATTTTGATTTCTCTCTCTCTAACCCCTAAAACACCGATATTTTTGTTTTAACGCAAATCATCTTCCGAATCTCATTTTGAAACAACTAATGAACAGAAAGTTATTTTTCAAAGTCGAAATTGCTTATTGATGGTTTAATATTTAACAGTCGCGAATTTATCTATCTAATATGCCGCCGAAGTTCAGTTTCTTTAATAAATGTAATTGCATTCTTGAGAGAATAATCAAGACCAGCAAGTATGTTTCTTTTGCCAGTTTCTGAATTGATTTCATAGCAGAGTAACTTTTACAACCTAACACCGAATAACTTCACAGAAGTGATCCTATTCATTCCTAATTATGGCCGAGTAGTTACTGATCAAAGAGATTCGGGTTTGAGCCCAGGATAAATCATATATATTTTCTTTCTTATATTGCCCTTTGTGCTGATATCTCTCCTTCTTCGCAGATCTTCTCTACAATGAGAGTCTTCCTTCAGACCTCTGTGGAGCAGCTGGTTGAGAGGGGATTTATTAGTTATTTATTTATGCGACATAAGGAAATAACGACAAAACATGCATCATAAAAGTACATATTCTTCCAAACATATTATTGTATCATACAATGTTACTGTATTTAATGTTGTAATACCCTCTTCTAGGCGATTCTTTCGTTTGTTTAATTTTAAAAGCCATCAATGCTGACTTAATTCCACCTTTCCTGCGAAAAAACAACAACACTCCCACTGATAAGTTTTAAAACAAACGCCTTCGCTACTGTTGCGAAGACCGTTTATTAGAGACATTACTGTTGTAAAGTTGGCGAGAGTCCAACGAATCCAATTGCAGTTCTGTTCCCATAGCAACATTCCCACAATGATCCCATCTCTGAGGTAGCACGAATAATAATTGCGAAGAACTGAAGGAAAGTCGAGACCTTTACCAGAAATGAATGGATCAAAAAGATGTTTCAGAAAATATTTCATTGATGTAACTTTTGTCTTGTGATAAATGAGAGATCCTTGTGAATTTGTATCACGTAAATATTCTGTTTATGCCTTTCACGTGAATACCACAAAGATGGTGCAACCGTTAACTTAGCCATTATTTTCAATTTTTATATTTGCATTTCGCCAAATTATTTTTCTTTGCAAATATATAAGGTGATGATTTTTTGCCTCTGAGCGGCATGTTTTTGGCACAAGATTGGGTTAAACCGCCAGATCGCTAGACGCCAAGAGCTCAGAGGAGATCTGTAAAACATCTGCTACGCAAAAGATGCCCCCCTTCCGTGAAGCACATCCAAAGTGTTCCTTAATGTACACAGAGTATGATCTTCTCCACAAAGTACCACCCCTTCCCGCTGTTACTCGTGAAGCAGAGTCCATAGTAATAACGAGTCTGCTGTGTTAATCTATCACCAGAGTCCACATCTTTCCCACATTCACGACCACAAATTTCTAGCATTCTTAACCATCTGTTTTGAAGTTAACGGCCAATTAAACTTCTGGTTCCTTCCTTCCTGATTACCTACAATTTCAATGAATTGATCATCAACCATGTCTAGTGCAGTCTTCATTCAATATTTGTCCACAGGGACACTTTTTATCCTTTAATCAGGAAAATGCTCATAATGCAGAATCCAGACCCAAAACGACGATTTTTGTTCAATCTTCTGGAATTTAAAGCTAGAACTAGAGAATAAACATATCGCCTCTGGTGGTGAATATGAAACGCCCGTTTTAAAAGAGGGGCGGGGGTGGCTCAGTCGGTAGCGCGCCAGGCTCGTAATCTGTAGTTCCCAGGTTCGAGTCCCAGCTGGGTCAGCGTTGAAGATTTATCTCCGCAAAACTCACCGCCCTGCCCACTGTCAGTAGGAGACACCGATGGGCTTGGAAAGTCCGCCGTCCGTCGGATGGGACGTTAAGTCGTGGATCCGTATTTGGGAGCAACATACCCTGTGCACGTTAAAGAACACGCTGGATGGCCTTGACGGGAGGCTAACAGCTGTCTCCCAACAGCTGTTCCAGTGGGTCTCCTCCCCCAACTTTCTCTAAGCCCTCGGAGTCCTTGTGACCTGGCAATTTAGCCTATGGTGTGCAAAAAAGTGCCGCTCAGAGGTAAAACAACCCAACCCGTTTTGAAAGAAAATGAAATATTATTTTACTTTTCACCTTTTAAAAATTGCAATTAGAACAAATGGATGATTGAGAAAAATTAAAATAGTAATATTTCATTAGTTAATAACTGTGCGACACAAAATGTTTCTTTGCAAAATATTTTTTTCTTCCTTTTAAAACGAAAACGTTATGTTTCCCACCTCTCTGAGGTTAAGGAGACAAATCGTTTTCTTAACTTTAATTTTGGTGGTAGAGATCACACTCTATCACCAAAATTCTAGATTTCAAGATAAAATAAACTGTTTGCAATATTCGTTAAAAGTAATACCATTTTCTAAATTTAGGGCCTTTTAACGATAGAAATTTAAGCTACTGGTCAATTTGCACCATCAAACAATATTAACGGTTTTTCGAACTTTGCCGTTTGATCATTCTGGCCAATCGTGTCTATTCCACTGTTTGTAATCTATCTCCTCAAGACTAAGCTTTTTAATATATTCATCCTCTCCTTTCATCTAATGGAAAGGAAAAAAAAAAAACAAAACAAGAATGTCTCAAATAGATTAAAAATGCCATTACGCACTCTAAAACAAAGTTAGTGAAAGTTATTAAATATGGAAACACGAACTCACAGAGTGCCATTCACTCCATTAACAAAGAACGCCGAGAAAATATATTGTCCTGTGCCCTGCATCTTTCATTTGTAGACCTTCTACATTTTGATTTCGTCGCTTGTGACAAGTGTTGTTGTTCTGTTAGATGCAGAAGAGGAACTTTTAACTAATGAGATATCTTTGAATTAATTCTCAACAATTTCGCGTTCATTTCGTCAGGATCCCTTACCACCAGCGGGAAATTTGTGATGCAAATTACCCGTGCGCACTGTGTGTGTTGATAATGCTTTCCCCGGACATTAAGGTGATTAATCTAAGACTTCACGACGACACAAGGGCAGAGCACACACTCTCAAAACTTGTAAACAACACGTGCAATGAGAGTAAGAGAAAGAGGCAAATCCTAATTTTGGAAAATCTTTATAACTGCAATATATTTCCGTCGGATCAGAATGATATCTCCGAAAACAGAATCGTGTTTAAGATTCAACTGAAGCAGTTCCCCCGTTATTTGGCATGCGAATTACAGGCAGACACTGAAATTAAATAGAACTGTATAGATGTGTTTTCACATCCTCTACCGTTTAGCATTTATTTATTTGACATTCTGTAAAGTCTAATGACATTTCCGGAATACTGAACAGTCAAATGGGTATGAGAATTATGAATTTCATGTTATATTGAGGCCGATGTTTATGTAGAACTGCAGAAGTAGGTCCTAGCTGTATTAAAACACTCTATATATGAGCACGTGATACTTAATTAAAAGGCGATAACATGAAATATTATTTGGTTCTCACAGAAATTCTTCGAATTGGTGTTTGCAAACTTTCTTATTAATGTTTCGAAGATATATTCTGTTATTCTACCTCTTCTGCCTTTCCTGTAATCACCTTTACATTAAACTCACGATTATTTAATTGATTTTGAGGAAAGTGACCGCGGTGCAATTTTAAATCACGGGACAAACTGATTTTAATTAAGGTGTTTACGAACCCACAATATCCCCATATATGTCATATTCTCCACCGTTGAGTTATCGGAATCGTAGTTACCAAGATTTTGGCAGGGTGATATTTAAGTGATAGAAGCACAAGTGGTTTTACGAGTTGCTACAAGTTAGATTCAGTGTTACTTAGAAAACATCTTCCTAACCCACTTGTAATTGGAGATCTTGATTTGATATGCATCAATAGCCCAACTGACACCCGATAGACCTGGAGATTTTAATAGTCAGTGCATCAATAGAGCAACTGACATCTTTTCGAAAGATCGTGTGGTTCTTATCCTATACGTATAGGATCAATTTTTCGGCTAACTGTAAAACTGTACTTTTCTGAAACGCTTCGAGTTATTAATGATTAAGCCACAATTGTCCAAAATATACGATAAACAAGGGTGGAAGGGGGTCGCATTAACGATATGGCAAATAAACAAAAAGGAAGATATTCAACTAATACCGAACATTGTGATGACTTAATTATGTATTTTCTAGATAATAATATGGCATTTATTATTAGCATGGAATTTCGTATCGATAACGTATTTAATTATTACTCTGTTATGAAGGCTTTTCTTTCTCTGACGATGAGGTTAATCTGTACCAGGAATAATGGAAAGACGGAGTGTGAGACAGCTGAGATACGAAACTTTATCAGTATCATGCTAAAGGATAAATTAAATACCGCCTAATGATTAGATAGGAAACTTCTGAGTATAAGAATGATATTATATTGATTCAATATGATATTAACATTATAAGAAGATGCTATCCAAATATTTGTTTAGTGGATTTTGATTAGACCTAAAATTTTATTCCACGGCAAAATTGTACATGATGCCAAAGGTCTAGTAATTTATTTTACATTAGTGTGATATTAAACCTGTATTGTCGAGCCAAGGGGAGGCTCGTACAATAAAGTTCTTCTGAGTTTTACTTCGAAATATACTCGGAGCAAACTTAAACAAAAGGAACTCGTTCTTTAATATTTTATCTACATCCCAAACACATGGGGAGGGGGTGGCTCATTCGGTAGCGCGCCAAGCCCGTAATCTGCAGTTCCCAGGTTCGAGTTCCAGCTAGGTCAGTGTTTAAATTTATCTCTGAAAAATTCCTCTTCCTGCCCACGGTCAGTAAGGGACACCGATGAGCTTGGAAAGGCCACCATCCGTTGGATGGAAAGTTAAGCCGTGGCGCCGTGTGCGGGAGAGCCATACCTTGTGCACGTTAAAGAACACACTGGATGGCCTTGACGGGAGGCTACCATCTGTTTTCCAACAGCTGTTCCAGTGGGTCCCCTCCCCCAACCTTCTCTGAGCCTTTGGGTTCCTTGTGACCTGTCCATTTAGCCCATGGTGCGCAAAAAAGTGCCGCTGAGAGGTAAAACAACCCAACCCTCCCCCAATCTTCTCTGAGCCCTCGGGGTCCTTGTGACCTGGCCATTTAGCCTATTGTGTGCAAAATAAATGCCGCTCAGAGGTAAAACAACCAATCCCAAACACAACATTAATTATTTCTATGAATTTTTATTTAAATAAACAAAAAGATATATTGGATCACCGAGTCTCTTTGACACACACATACACACACATTTAATAATCCATGAAAACTGATAATCTTTTCTAAGATGTAACATTTACCTGTTGGATGCTACATGAAAAACAGATTAAGTTTAAGAATCTTTTAAAACCAAAAAATTAGCTTGATCTAAATCAAGGGTTTCGAGATTTTGCACATTAAGATATTTCTTGAGAAACTGAAGTGCTGTTGAGACCCCAAGAAAAAGGCACTGAGAGATAAATATAGATTAAAACGTTTTTGATTATAAACATATATATCTCGAAACTTATCCATTTATGCAACTAATCTTACACTCGATATTGAATTTCCTCCTCTTCATATCGTCATATGGAATAACGGAGCAAAAAAATGCATATTTTATTAATAAGTCATATATTCAGAAAATTTTGCATGCGAACCCTTGAGAATGCATTCATTTCTTCTTCATTGCTTTACTCTGAAATAGCGATTGAATAATAAATCGCCAGAATGATCGATATAATGAGATCTATACCTTGATTTCAAAATCCATCACATATGAGGGTTGGGTTGGGTTGTTTTACCTCTGAGCGGCACTTTTTTGCACACCATGGGCTAAATGGCCAGGTCACATGGACCCCGAAGGCTCAGAGAAGGTTGGGGGAGGGGACCCACTGGAACAGCTGTTGGGAGACAGATGGTAGCCTCCCGTCAAAGCTTTCCAGCGTCATCACATATGAGGACAGTAACTCATAACGATAGGTCAATCCACAACACGAAAATTTTATTTTATAATAAATGGATGACTTCAGGTTTAATTATGCCATCATGGTGTTGACGACATTTGTTCTACATCTTCAAATTATTATATAATACATATCAAATATTCTGATAAATCATGTTTACATTTTAGAAATCACGTTTATCCCAAACTTTGCAATGTGTGCAAGTTTGGGATAAACGTCATACTTTGCAAAAACTTACTTGAGACTCAGAGCAGTGAAACTAGAATGTGTTGTATCAATTAATTAATTAAAATTCTATGATTTCGCAATGTTGTAAATTATTTCCTTTCATCAAAAGTAAATGAGACTGAGAACGAAATGAAAGTAGTTGATCCTTATTTATCAATATGGTGAAAATATCTGGGTATCTAACAGCAGAGAATTTAAGAAGGCTCATAGAAAAGAAATGATAAGAGGGAATTACCTTCTTCCTATAACATTTTGGTAAAACGTGTAACCAAAATTGACTTCGCAATGTCAGGATTAAGATGCTTCTGTTTGTTAATGACCCTGAATTAGAATCTAGAGGATTTCGAAGAGTTGGGTGGGTTGTTTTACCTCTGAGCGGCACTTTTTTGCACACCATGGGCTAAATGGCCAGGTCACATGGACCCCGAAGGCTCAGAGAAGGTTGGGGGAGGGGACCCACTGGAACAGCTGTTGGGAGACAGATGGTAGTCTCCCGTCAAGGCCATCCAGCGTGTTCTTTAACGTGCACAGGGTATGACTCTCCCGCACACGGGCCTACGGCTTAACGTCCCATCCGACGGACGGCGGCCTTTCCAAGCCCATCGGTGTCCCCTACTGACCGTGGGCAGGGCGGGAAATTTTGCGGAGATAAATCTCAACGCTGACCCAGCTGGGACTCGAATCTGGGAACTACAAATTGCGAGCCTGGCGCGCTACCGACTGAGCCACCCCCGCCCCATTTCGAAGAGTATATAGTCTTATTTGAAAACTTTTACATCAAAGATGTCATATTTTGAACTGCTTAAATTCCACTAAATGCAATTACTGTTCTGAAACCATTGATGATTATTTAATGCTACGGTTATATTTAATCATTCGATTGTGGATTGAAGTTAATTAATTTTTGTATTAATAGTATCTAGAGTAGAATTCAAGCGGCCGGAACAATTATTTAATCAAAATGCATTTAAGGGTACTATTCCTATTCAGTTTCCATCACATATCAAACTAATACACAGCTTACGATTATAAACATCGTTTATAAACCTTTTAAGTTTGCAGATTCACTATATTTTAGTTGGGTTTCCGTTGTTCCACATCTGAGAAGTACTTTTTTGCCTAAAAGAGGAGAAATAAACAAGTCACAAGGATATGAAGGGCTCAGAAGAGAAAACTGACAAATTGTCAGAAGACAGAATTCTTTAACTTGAGTGTGTATGGCATCCTGTACACGGAATCATGGTTTATCATTCCATCCGAGAGACGATGACCTTTCCAAGAGCCCATCATCTCATTATAATTTCAGTTTAAGTGGCTGGAAATAAAACCTATCGAATAGCAATCCAATTCCCGACAACTACTGGTAAGCCGTTTGTATGGATTTATAGAAAGTACAAAAGTGCTCATTAAGAAAAGAACGCCCACTTTCCACACTAAATTGTGTTGATAAAAGAAATTGTGTTGAGTTGCAAATTCTACAAGAATTAACTTATTTTTATTCATTGAACAAGATGAAACTGCAGTCACAACAAGAGCAGATATGAAATACAAATCAGGCAGCGGTCCCATGGCCGAGTGGTTAGCGCGCTTGGCTACTGATCTAAGGGACCTGGGTTCGAGCCCCGGGTAAGGCATGGATGTATGTGTCGTTTTTCTCCTGATGTCCTGCCATCCTCTCAGACCTTCTACTATGACATATAAACTGACAGGCTCCTGTAAGACATCTGTGGCAAGCAGCTGCTTGAGGGGGTATTTATTTATTAAATCTTGCATTCATCCCGTATGACGTATTTTGCATTTCCTGTATTTTGAATTTCAACTTCATATTTACCAAAATATTAATCTTTAGTGAAGATAGTATTACTGACAGTGCGAATTTTCAATACTTATAAAGAGATACTATTTTTTATTGGGAATACGGAGTTAATGATTCAAATCTACAACCCTCGTGTGTTCCAGAGAACTTAAAGAAGGCCACCAGAGAACAAGGAAAAACAACTTAATAATTAGGAATCTTTTATTTTAATTATTAAAATATTATATTTCATATTTTTTTCATAAATATCTAATAAGTAAAGGAAGCTACATTCCACTTTTGCTTGTCCAGTGTCGTCTTGACATAAACAGAAAATTATTTGATGAGATGATGTGGTCTTGCCATAAGAGGATCCATTAGCAGACTAGTAAATGTTCATTCCTAATGAAAAGTAAATGGATGTAGCTCGAAAAGCTGAATTTATTACATTGAAAATAATCTCCAAAAATATACAGTTTGCAATCTAAGGATGCATTCTACAAATAAACTCAGAAACAACCTGCATAGTCAGCTAGGATATTTGGAACATTTGGTTGCTAAAGAACTGCGCATTAGAGTGTTTATGAGAGGATTTATTACCTCTATGTGAATATTTTTTATGTCGATACAGTGAAACCAAGCAAAAGATTTCAAAGTTTCCCATCTAGTCTGCCTATAGAAATACTTTAACTTTCTATGTTCTTTTTTCGAACATTACTCCTTTTGATTTTAATGTGAAACATATTGCTATAATTTTTTAGTTGGAAAAGTGTCATCAGAATCTCAAACACTAATAAAGCATGTTTACGACGACATATTTTTCTTCAAATGAATTCAGGGAATTCATATAACTTTTGGTAGAGAAGAAACATAGTCGATACATGCATTTCAGAGACCTTTATTTCATGTGTTCACTTGATTCTGAAAGAAGTCTAAGATTTCACAAGCTACTTTAATATCTTCCCATTTGGAGAATTTTTCTCCATCTCTCATGTGCGATCAGCAACATCAACTGCAACGATGGCAATACAACTAAAGTGCTCGCTTAGCTTTCTTTTTCCCGCTACGTTGAAGAAAAACTTGTTTCTTACTAGCAAACTTCCGTTGCTTTTACTTCCATAAAGAGCAAAGGCCTTTGGTCCTGTCCCTCCTGTTGATGTAGCCAACAGGTTGTCCATTACTCCGACTTGTTGCTCAAGGACGAACGACTTAGAGGCCACCACCGCTCAAGACATCTCCTAGCCTTTGAGTTATTGCTGACGTGGGCGACAGAGTGGCGCCACTGTCGCCTATCTGACGCTCGGCGCCAGGAGGGAACATTAGGTTCACCGAATCTGGCCACAGCAACTGAGGCGCGCGTTTTCCGCTATTGTTTTAATTACGCGAAGTTGTTAAGACGACTTCACAGTATTACGCGAGTCAGCCAATAGTTTTAGCTGAAGAGGCGAAAATTCTTCACAGAAGCAATGAAGACACTCTTCTTATTTTCACTCGCTGCGTTGGTGCAGTAATCTCTTTCTGTGGCAATTTGCTGCGAATCATAAAAGAGTTTGAAATAATTTTGTCCACACATTTTGCGGTAACGTCGCTTCTCGGACTGTTTGTGGAATCAACAATCTTTCTTTGAGAGACAAAAACAGCAATCCATTGTTTTTTTATCAATGAAAGTGATGAGCCACATGAACTGTGATTGTACAAAGAGAACAGAGAAATTCAATGAAATTTTGTAACGGGAACATTTAGTAGAATATCCAGGCTTGAGTTTGTCAGTCATTGATATGGTCTTTGAGAGACAAAACAACAATCCACGTTTTTTTTTTTTATCAATGAAAGTGATGAGCCACATGAACTGTGATTGTACAAAGAGAACAGAGAACTTCAATGAAATTTTGTAACGAGAGAATTTAGTAGAATATCCAGGCTTGAGTTTGTCAGTCATTGATATGGTCTTTGAGAGACAAAACAACAATCCACGTTTTTTTTAATCAATGAAAGTGATGAGCCACATGAACTGTGATTGTACAAAGAGAACAAAGAACTTCAATGAAATTTTGTAACGAGAGCATTTAGTAGAATATCCAGGCTTGAGTTTGTCAGTCATTGATATGGTCTTTGAGAGACAAAACAACAATCCACGTTTTTTTTTTATCAATGAAAGTGATGAGCCACATGAACTGTGATTGTACAAAGAGAACAGAGAACTTCAATGAAATTTTGTAACGAGAGCATTTAGTAGAATATCCAGGCTTGAGTTTGTCAGTCATTGATATGGTCTTTGAGAGACAAAGAGACACAAGACACAAGAGAACAGAGAACTTCAATGAAATTTTGGAACGGGAGCATTTAGTAGAATATCCAGGCTTGAGTTTGTCAGTCATTGATATGGTCTTTGAGAGACAAAACAACAATCCACGTTTTTTTTTTTATCAATGAAAGTGATGAGCCACATGAACTGTGATTGTACAAAGAGAACAGAGAACTTCAATGAAATTTTGTAACGAGAGCATTTAGTAGAATATCCAGGCTTGAGTTTGTCAGTCATTGATATGGTCTTTGAGAGACAAAGAGACACAAGACACAAGAGAACAGAGAACTTCAATGAAATTTTGGAACAGGAGCATTTAGTAGAATATACAGGCTTGAGTTTGTCAGTCATTGATATGGTCTTTGAGAGACAAAGAGACACAAGACACAAGAGAACAGAGAACTTCAAAGAAATTTTGGAACGGGAGCATTTAGTAGAATATCCATGCTTGAGTTTGTCAGTCATTGATATGGTCTTTGAGAGACAAAACAACAATCCACGTTTTTTTTTTTATCAATGAAAGTGATGAGCCACATGAACTGTGATTGTACAAAGAGAACAGAGAACTTCAATGAAATTTTGTAACGAGAGCATTTAGTAGAATATCCAGGCTTGAGTTTGTCAGTCATTGATATGGTCTTTGAGAGACAAAGAGACACAAGACACAAGAGAACAGAGAACTTCAATGAAATTTTGGAACGGGAGCATTTAGTAGAATATCCAGGCTTGAGTTTGTCAGTCATTGATATGGTCTTTGAGAGACAAAGAGACACAAGACACAAGAGAACAGAGAACTTCAATGAAATTTTGGAACGGGAGCATTTAGTAGAATATCCAGGCTTGAGTTTGTCAGTCATTGATATGGTCTTTGAGAGACAAAGAGACACAAGATACAAGAGAACAGAGAACTTCAATGAAATTTTGGAACGGGAGCATTTAGTAGAATATCCATGCTTGAGTTTGTCAGTCATTGATATGGTCTTTGAGAGACAAAACAACAATCCACGTTTTTTTTTTATCAATGAAAGTGATGAGCCACATGAACTGTGATTGTACAAAGAGAACAGAGAACTTCAATGAAATTTTGTAACGAGAGCATTTAGTAGAATATCCAGGCTTGAGTTTGTCAGTCATTGATATGGTCTTTGAGAGACAAAACAACAATCCACGTTTTTTTTAATCAATGAAAGTGATGAGCCACATGAACTGTGATTGTACAAAGAGAACAGAGAACTTCAATGAAATTTTGTAACGAGAGCATTTAGTAGAATATCCAGGCTTGAGTTTGTCAGTCATTGATATGGTCTTTGAGAGACAAAGAGACACAAGACACAAGAGAACAGAGAACTTCAATGAAATTTTGGAACGGGAGCATTTAGTAGAATATCCAGACTTGAGTTTGTCAGTCATTGATATGGTCTTTGAGAGACAAAACAACAATCCACGTTTTTTTTATCAATGAAAGTGATGAGCCACATGAACTGTGATTGTACAAAGAGAACAGAGAACTTCAATGAAATTTTGTAACGAGAGCATTTAGTAGAATATCCAGGCTTGAGTTTGTCAGTCATTGATATGGTCTTTGAGAGACAAAGAGACACAAGACACAAGAGAACAGAGAACTTCAATGAAATTTTGGAACGGGAGCATTTAGTAGAATATCCATGCTTGAGTTTGTCAGTCATTGATATGGTCTTTGAGAGACAAAACAACAATCCACGTTTTTTTTTTTTATCGATGAAAGTGATGAGCCACATGAACTGTAATTGTACAAAGAGAACAGAGAACTTCAATGAAATTTTGTAACGAGAGCATTTAGTAGAATATCCAGGCTTGAGTTTGTCAGTCATTGATATGGTCTTTGAGAGACAAAACAACAATCCACGTTTTTTTTTATCAATGAAAGTGATGAGCCACATGAACTGTGATTGTACAAAGAGAACAGAGAACTTCAATGAAATTTTGTAACGAGAGCATTTAGTAGAATATCCAGGCTTGAGTTTGTCAGTCATTGATATGGTCTTTGAGAGACAAAGAGACACAAGACACAAGAGAACAGAGAATTTCAATGAAATTTTGGAACGGGAGCATTTAGTAGAATATCCAGGCTTGAGTTTGTCAGTCATTGATATAGTCTTTGAGAGACAAAGAGACACAAGACACAAGAGAACAGAGAACTTCAATGAAATTTTGGAACGGGAGCATTTAGTAGAATATCCAGGCTTGAGTTTGTCAGTCATTGATATGGTCTTTGAGAGACAAAGAGACACAAGACACAAGAGAACAGAGAACTTCAATGAAATTTTGGAACTAGAGCATTTAGTAGAATATCCAGGCTTGAGTTTGTCAGTCATTGATATGGTCTTTGAGAGACAAAACAACAAACCACATTTTTTTTATCAATGAAAGTGATGAGCCACATGAACTGTAATTGTACAAAGAGAACAGAGAACTTCAATGAAATTTTGTAACGAAAGCATTTAGTAGAATATCCAGACTTGAATTTGTCAGTCACTGATATGGTCTTTGGAGTACTACTTGGAGAAAACCTGTTATTTAAAGTTGAAATTAAGAAGAGATTGTCCAATGAAACAAAACAAGTAGAGAAAGTGCAATCCACGCTTGAAAATTAGTAGAGTCAGAAGTACGTGGAGTTCACATATCATTGATTATTTTCTATCTTTCCGCGATAGAGGACATAAAATATAAGCCTTCAGTTCAGAGAATTTGCTAAAGAAATCCTTTTTACCAGCACTAAACTCCTCCACACGACCTGATCTGGAAAGAAAATTAAGGGCGAAAGGAGGGTTGGGTTGTTTTGCCTCTGAGCGACACTTTTTTTGCACACCAGGGCTAAATGGCCAGGTCACATGGACTCCGAAGGCTCAGAGAAGGTTGGAGGGAGGGAACCCACTGGAACAGCTGCTGAGAGACAGATGTAGCCTCCTTGTCAAGGCCATCCAGCGTGTTCTTTAACGTGCACAAGGTATGGCTGTCCCGCACACGGGGCCAAGGCTTAACGTCCCATCCGACGGACGGCGGCCTTTCCAAGCCCATCGGTATCCCCTACTGACTGTGGGCAGGACGGGGAATTATAGCGGAGATAAATCTCAATGTTGACCCAGCTGGGACTTGAACCTGGGAACTTCAGATTACGAGCCTGGCGCGCTACCGACTGAGCCATCCCCGCCCACGAAGGGAGGGAGGGTGAGACAAAAATATAGGTTTGTGGCAATCAAGTCAAAAGCTGGTAAAGGAGGGAGCAAGACTGGATTTCCCTAGCAGTGTGACATTTTCTCTTTCGCTTTGGAGGTTTCAAAAGCATTTCTTAAAAAAAAATCCGTGAATGTGCAGAAGTTTAATCATTTTCGGCTCCTATTATCCTTACCCTGATACTCATCTGATTCGTACATGGATTTAGGATGTCCGCGTCCTAGATCCGTCCCTGCTCCCCCATATTAAAATAATAGTTTTAACCTGTATCCGCCATGGGTACTGGGAAGTGGTGCAACTGTCCCCTGGAAATATTGATCGAAAAATTAATTTATGCTCAATAATATCGAGTGCACCAAATATTTATATCATTTTTACGTCAACGAAAAATCGTCTTGATTTTCCTTTTACATTTCGTTTGCATTCCGAAGTATGCTATTTATTTTTATTCATCAATATGAAATGATGACGACATTAATAATAATTCGTTTTAAAATTGGTAACTTTTTGCCCGTCTCCAGTGAAAACATTTCTGCCGACTCCCCTGGTGATCGGGGGCGGGGGTGGCTCAGTCGGTAACGCGCCAGACTCGTAATCTGTAGTTCCCAGGTTCGAGTCCCAGCTGGGTCAGCGTTGAGATTTATCTCCGCAAAATTCCCCGCCCTCTATCCCTACTGCCCACGGTCAGTAGGGGACACCGATGGGCTTGGAAAAGCCGCCGTCCGTCGGATGGGATGTTAAGCCGTGTCCCCGTGTGCGGGAGAGCCGTACCCTGTGCACGTTAAAGAACACGCTGGATGGCCTTGACGGGAGGCTGCCATCTGTCTCCCAACAGCTGTTCCAGTGGGTCCCCTCCCTCAACCTTCTCTGAGCCTTCGGGGTCCATGTGACCTGGCCATTTAGCCCATGGTGTGCAAAAAAGTGCCGCTCAGAGGTAAAACAACCCAACACCTGGTGATCACTGAAGTAAAATTGCTAAGAGCAAATATTTCCTTAAACAACTGTCTCAAGTCACTGTAAAATTTATGTTTTTAATATATTTAACCTAAACCAGTTCATTCCTTTTTTTGTCTGATCTTTTGAATACAACGATAAACAGTACGAAGCAAAAAATACAACTGAGGATAGTTATGTTAATATTATGTATTCTGGTTGGATTTCGGGTAAGAAATCTCGTTTAGGAAGCACTTCGTCAGATCGGCTTTGCTTTATAACATTCTTAATGTAAAATCATCTTTGCTGGGATTTATGGGGTACGTAATGCGTCAGGCTCGTAATTTAGAGCGAAATTACGAGAAAATTGAAATCACTCAGAAATTTGAGATTTATCCCTGCAAAATCCCTGCCCGGCATTCTGTTAGTTGGGGACACCGACGGGCTTGGAAAGGCCACCTTCCGTTGCATGGGACATAATACCATACCCTGCGCACGTTAAAGATCATGCTGAATGGTATTGATGGGAGGCTACTGTTTCTTTCTCCTAACAGCTGTCATGTGACAACCCCAGCCTTCTCTGAGCCCTTGGGTCCTTGTGACCTAGTCATTTAGCACATTGTGTGCAAAAAGTGCCGCTCAGAAATAAGACACCTGAAATTTAGTTTTACAAAAGTGCCCAATTCGTTGTCCATAACTCACAATTTCCATAAATGAAAAGTTACAAAACATCAACTGAACACTCACTATTTCCTCAAGGGTAAGTTATTCTAAAACATATGCTTTTAATTTTCTCATTTTTAATTACATAATAATTAAATGCATATTTTTATTACACCCAACTTACTGTAACATTTAAAAACTCGTTTAATTAGAGCTGGTGCTTCAAATGACACAACACCGTAAAAGCAAACATTCGAGTTTGCTTAGAGTAATAAGACAAACTTATGACTAGGCCAGACTTAATGCCAGTTCAGAATCTAGTCACTCAGACTGAATACCACATAAATTCCCTCCACACGATGTTTATTAAGGATTCCTTTTAACAACCCGTGTGCAGACATGGTCAAGAGAGAATTTAAGTGCGAATCAGGTGAAAAGAGCTGCACTCTTCTCCAGAGAAAATCCAGCCACTATTAAGGATCTACTTACAGGTCAATAAGCAGCCGTTGCATGGGAACGAGTGACACGGCGACTTATGGTGTCCTAAACAGCGAGTGTGAGGCGCCCTGCCCTGCAAGAAAATCTCTCCGGGGATAGTTCAGTGTCTCTGGTTTGGATTTAGTACGAGACACCCGAGGGACTGTTTCTCAGCACTTGGAAGTACTCAGCACTTTCTCTTGCAAGAGTTGATGTCAGCCAAGAGACCTTCTCTGAGCTATTGGAGACTGAAAGGTGGTGGAGGACTCGTGTAATGGCTTGTTGGACTAACTCTAGGGAAAAAGACTGGGGAAGTATGAAGGCGGGCATTGGTTGTGATTATAGGTTTGCTTTCAACGTGAGCAGTTAAGATACTTGGAGCGCTTTAGGCATGAGAAAACACGCCTCGCGCGTAGCGCATTTACAGAAGATTCAGTAACTTTATGAACAGCTGAGCTGAGTTTGAACGCTGTTGAGGAAAGCGTTTGAAGAAAATGTAACTTTGTTTTGGATGAAGCGTGTTATAGAAACGTTTTGCATTCTGCAAATAAGTAATTAACCTTAATACGAAGTTCTAATTTTGAGTTGTAATAATAACTATCGATTGTGTTCTGAACTTTTTGTCTGTATAACTAACAGGTTATGTTAGACAGATAAGTTAAAAAATTTTATGGAGATATTTAAACGGTACGGAAAGCAGAATTCTCTGAAGTAATGTGTTAAAATATACAATGGGTGTATATCAAAGTTATAACCTCTCATTCTAAGGGAATTGAATAAAATATGGTGCAAGCCAAAGGTGGCAATATTATTTTTTTTGTGAAGCTTAATGAGACACTGAATTGTAAAGTGACACAAATAATGGACATATGCCGAATTTATTAGAATATGAAAGCGATACGATTGTTAGCCAGAGATGTGTAACTGCCTTTATCTCAGAAACAGCATGTTGCAATGGTTGCGCTAGACTAGCTCTTCTGAAGGGTCATGACGGCTGGAACGCTGAAGGATAAGCGACCAGTAAACACAAGATGAATATACGAAATGAGAGACGGATCCAACGTTTTCTGTAGGTCAACAGTTGGGACACCCATTTGCGAATATTACACTGGAAAGTTCACAGCAGATTTCCTGTAGGACAATATGTCGTAATCTCTTAATCGTTTGGGATAGCAAAGTAGTCGTCCACAACGATATTCGCTGCATACTCCGCAACAATTATGTAACTTTGCATGAATTGTAACTTGCATGAAGTCGGAAGCATCAAGCATGGATCGCGACGATTGCAAAAATGTCCTGCTAGTCCGATGAATCGCATTTCCTTTTGAACTATTCAAATGGATGACTATGCGAAACAGTATGAAACCATGGATTTCGTGTGCATTGTACAGAGAGTACAGACCAGTGGTTGTAATATTACTGTCCGTTGGGATGCATTGGTTCCACTGGTACAAATGCAACAACCTATGAAGGTTGTGGATTACTTGAACATCGTTGAAAATCTAGTACATTTTTCAATGGTAACGTTGTTACCCAAAGTTGATGCCTCTTTCAATAAGACAATGCACCATGTCATCAGACTCATATTGCACAGAGATAGTTCGCAGAATATTCGGATGACTTCACTTCGTCACATGGACAGTTAACTATACAGATCTCAGTCTCATCTAATAGAAGGCTATGGAAAAGTCAATCCTATAGCTTGATGCATTGGCTGTTATTCAACTGTGAGATGTTTTACAGTGAACGTGGCTGAACATAACTGCAGAAGCGTATGAGAACCCACTAACACTGATGCACGTTGTGTTCAAGAGTTGTTATATAATACCCAAGGAAGCCAAGTGGTATTAAACAAGAATCACAGTTTAATCAGATAGGAATTATCTCAGTTGAACTGATGCAAAGTTCTGCCTTCAAATTCCTCGTCTTTCAGACTTTTCACTTACTTTTCAGGGGAACAGTACATTGGTAACAAAACATCAGTTCAGTACAGTGACGCGACAGTTTTAAATCAGGAGGAAGACAGATTTTCAGTTATTGAATATCTGAAACATTTCAGTTTAGAGTTCTGTAAATAAAACTGTTGTTCCTTTGACTATGTGTAACTGAGAAAAATTCTACCCATTCATGGAAAGGGCTGTGCTATTTTTTTTTCTCTCTCCTACAGCTGTGAGCTGAACTTTTTACTCGTAACCCACAATGGGCGAAATGATCAGGTCACAAAGACGGTAAGGATTCATAGATGATTATGAAAGCAAAAAAAAGACCCACTAGAGAGCTGTTAGGAGAAAGAGCCTCCTTCAAAGCTATGCAGAGTGTCCTTAAACGTGCATAGAATATATCTTTCCGGCATAGAGGGCCACGGCGTATCAGACGGCCTTTGCAAGCCCATTGGTGTCTCATTGGGAGACGCGGAGATTAGAGTAGAGAAATCTCAAATCAAGAAGAATTAGGACCAGAAACTAGGAACATCAAGTTATGAGCCTGCTACGTTACCGACTGAGCCAACACTATCCCAAATATATCCTTTGCAAAAAGAAAGATGGCACTCCCTGTAAAAAGGATCGAAATAATCTAGAAACTTCATTGGTTTGTTTTGGTTTCTAATGCAGCATACAAACAGATACACTTCTTAGTAGTCAGGTGCGCTAATCACTAGCCAGGTGGAGCTACGAAGCAAAGGTTCGAAAGTGAACTTTAATTTCACTTGAGACTCTTCACTGAGCAGCAATACAGGTCCACTAAAGACCAGCTCTAATAAGGATCTAATTAGAGATGATCTTAAGTGGCCATGTGCAGCAGTCACTTACAATGTTCGAAGTGAAATTAATACAGCCAATGTTTTATACTAATTTTTGCCAAAAAACAGCTTAGTCAGCTTTAAACGCAATCAAAACGTTTATTTTATTTTTTACTTTTTCCCTTTTGACCTGATTATTAGTTACCATTTATTTGTTGCATTTGATTGATGATTGCGAACTCTTTAAATATGTTTCAGGTACGGTTGTATCTGAAAGATATCTCAAGAGTTTGAAGAGAGAGAGATTGGGTTGTTTTACCTCTGAGCGGCACTTTTCTGCACATCATGGGCTAAATGGCCAGGTCACATGGACCCCGAAGGCTCAGAGAAGGTTGGGGGAGGGGACCCACTGGAACAGCTGTTTGGAGACAGATGGTAGCCTCCCGTCAAGGCCATCCAGCGTGTTCTTTAACGTGCGCAGAGTATGGCTCTCCCGCACACAGGGCCACGGCTTAACGTCCCATCCGGCGGACGGCAGCCTTTCCAAGCCCATCGGTGTCCCCTACTGACCGTGGGCAGGGCGGGGAATTTTGCGGAGATAAATTTCAACGCTGACCCAGCTGGGACTCGAACCTGGGAACTACAGATTACGAGCCTGGCGCGCTACCGACTGAGCCACCCCCGCCCCGAAGAGAGAGAGAAAAGCTCTTAAAACGATGAGACAAGATAAATTTAAAACTTTATGTGTTTTATCAAAGGAAAAAGAATTCATTCCAGTATTCATAATTACATTAACGATCTTTCAAGAATTCTCTGTAAAGAACATACGGATGCAGTTTTCCTGCAAACAAAGTAACGTTTTAAGTTTCAGTTCTTCTAAACACAGTGAAGAACTTTTAGGAAAGTACAAAGTTTAGTGTTTACTATTGGTTTGGTTGTTTGGAGTTTCATGGCTCAAGAGCCAAACCAGACAGAGAGTTTTTATTTAATGGACGACACTATTAAATGTGCATCAGTTTATGCATCTAATACTTTCAATCAAATAATCATCAATCAAATGAAACAAATATGCGTCATTTGTTTCATTTTCGGTTTTTATTCGGCCGCGTTTGTCAATTGGTCTTTTTAGTTTGGTAATCGATTACATGATGAAGAAAGTTTTGGAGAAGAGAGAATTTTGAAGGAGGTCAGAGGAAAGAAAGATATTTTGCTCTTTTTAGATTTCTAGAATTTGCAAAGCCCTAGAAAATTCTAGACACCTAAAATATATAAATATAAATATAATCTGAAAATAGAAATATATATAAAAGTACATGTTGATGACTACAATGATTAGATTGTGATGATGGCAGATAATGTTTGGAAGATGAAACATTTCTTTAGAGTTGGAATATGTAAAGTAGGTCGTTAATCATTAATGATAGAGAGTGAACCAATGAAATGGGTCAAATGACTGCTGCGTCAGTTGTTTTAATAGGTTAGCAAGTTTTTCAATATAATTTTCTTCCGGGTAATGTGCAAAGTATGATAATGTGCGATACGAATTAAAATTTAAAGAAAAACAGATATATCACTTCTAGCGAATATAGGGTGCTCGTTTTCAAATAGAATGAAGTTTTCTATTTTTCGCATTTTACACCTTTTAACTGTAGAAATTCGAATTAAACGATGATTGGAAAATGCTTATAGTAATATTTCATTATTACCTGTACAATATAAAAATAATGTTTCATTTAGCTCTTAAAGGAACACGCTGCATTTCTTCATCTCCCCTGGTGGTAAGGAGGCGAATTATTGCTACCAGTGCAATAATTCTCTAACCTTAATGTAATAATCTCTTGAATATTACATTCTACCATCAAAATCTCAAATTTCTCGCCTAGATTGATTATTTGCTGCAATATTTGTTTAACATTTAGTAGCTTTCCAAAGTTTCCCACCTTTGGAGGGCACTATTGCAACTATTGGGAGATTCGGACGATGCGAATCGTAACATTTCATCAATCCTATCCAACCAAAAAATAAATTTTTAATTATCTCTAAAACAACAGCAAAAAAGGTTGATTGCCTACAGACGGACAGACAAACGACAAATTAAAAATATTAGCATTTTTGTTTTCATATTTTGGAAAAGTATTAAAAAGATATAAGTATTGTGTTTTAAACTTTTATCAAAAAACATTATAGATAATGAAGAAAGATAGTAGGAGAAACTTAGAGACTATAAACGATAAATTACTTGGTCATCTGAAAATTTGCTATAGTAGCGATTTTTGGACTTCCTCTAACCCAGGCGTTTTTAACTTCCCTGGGCCACATTCAGTGAATATTTGACTTCCCTGGGCCACACTAAGTGGAGACGAAGTGTTTTGGGCCGCACATAAAATATAAAATATAGTTAATGAATATGAATAATAAAACTTCATTTATTTTCTTATGTTTTCTATTATAAAATAAAAAAGGGCAATATAAAACTAGTGGGATATCAAAAACTCGCTGAAAAACTTCATTTATTTTCTTATATTTTCTATTATAAAATAAAAAAGGGCAATATAAAACTATTGGGATATCAAAAACTCGCTGAAAATTCAGCGAGAGGAAAGCCAACGGGTCGGATCGATTTGGCGAACTTTCGCGAACGTTCGATGGCCCCTTTTTCTGTGAAGGGCTCCCTTGGCCAAAAGGATTAGGAAATCAAAATACAATGCAATATACTGCATACAAATATTGTAATTCTTCAAAAAATTCGCCGTCGTGTGGATACACACATAATTCGAAACGTAAATTCTCATGGCATACTAAGATGTTTTTATTTAAATTTTTATTTAAAAATAAATGTCAACGAATCGATTATATATGAAAAATATTGCAAACATTTATTTTTTTAATAAAAATGTGTAAATTTAAATATTTTGCGTTTGGGCCGCATTTTAAAGGCTTTTGGGCCGCACTTTAGACAAGCATGCTCTAACCCATATAGTCCAGATAACTACGCATTATCTTTGGTATTAGGTGGTTTGATTATGTAGATATTGAGGGAGTCATCAAAAATCTTTAATCATAATCTTGTGAAGGGAGAGATTTAGTTTGTACGTAGATCGTGCAGAATAATAGATTGGCGAATATAAATCAATCAATCACAAACAATGTGCCTTCAAAGTTAAAAACTAAAGGAAAAGGGTCGGACCTAAAAGTTGAGAATAGGAAATGTGAAATAGGATTTTATTAGAGTTCACAAATGATACAATTGTTTAATATACATGCTTTCGAACAACTAAGTTTACACAACCCGTTTAGACTTATGTAGAACATCGAGGATTATATCTTTATAAAAATATCACAATTGATTTGGCACGAAATCATCTTAACATAAGTGAATTAGATTATATGAGTGTTAAAAATGCTTTCACACTCTAATAGCATCCACGAGAAAGAAAGAGAAATCAATAAAGTTATTTTCTCCGCTCTGCTTTCCTGGTGGGTCATGATTAATGAAATTGTAAAGCATTTTTAAGAAAGGAAACAAATTATAATTCTGTCAGGATTTTTTCCCCTCCATATACAGTTCTCATCTAATATTTCTAAACGACTTCCAACGCAGAGGCATAATGTCTTTAATTAATCGAGAGCCCTTCTAGAAAGCGCAAATTCTTGACACCTCACTCTTTAAACTCTCCTACCATTACTCGAGAGCGTTGACATAACCCAGCAGCTTTGATAATATAAAGCCTTAATTTATCGCTCTTAATTTGAAAATGGTTTAAAAGCACAATTTAGTGTGCACAATGTTTTCTTTTTAGTTTAGTACCCTGTGATAATTATCATCTTAATAAATGCTCCCCCTGAGTGTGTAGAAATTAAATAGGTTGTTTTGGGACACAAGTGCAAGGCTTAGAAGACAGTCTGCCTGAACGTTTGTCCCGTAATGCGTTTTTTAGTAACTTCTTAGCATGTGCTCATTTTTATTTTGTCTTTCTGCTTCTTTTCTAGTTCAGAAACGTGAAAAAATTGCTATCATCCATTTTACCCTTCAAGAGAAGAAATTGTCCTCGTGGTATGCTTTGAGCCTTAATGGTAAACGTTTGCAACTACAGCTAAGTGGTAAGATGAAATTCTTTAAGATTATTGACCACACAGTTAGCAATCGTCGTCAAGCCAGGAGTGCATATGAAGCTGATCTTCGCAATTAATAGAAGGATTTGCGTCATTTTCTATTCTTATCGAAAAAGAAAAAGATTTTCATCAATATGTTTTCCTAATAAATAACGTAATTTGCCAATGCCTTCTATTCCACCAATGAACATTTGTATCGCTCTGTCGCGACCACAGCCGAGAGCAATATCAATCTATGTCTTTCTTTTGTGACGTTTTGAGCTTTATATGTTTAGGGACTGTATAGGGTACTTGTGACCAGGCCATTTAATCCCATTGTGTGTCTATAAAAGTGCCTCTCAGATGTAAAACA
Organism: Ryuthela nishihirai; assembly: GCA_038380435.1. Taxonomy (NCBI): domain Eukaryota; kingdom Metazoa; phylum Arthropoda; class Arachnida; order Araneae; family Heptathelidae; genus Ryuthela; species Ryuthela nishihirai. The sequence goes on along the minus strand of JAWZYU010000011.1, from coordinate 35,649,019 downwards.
ACTCAGCAAAGTCGTTCCACCCAATAATATATTTTCTCCAATGCTAAGAAATCACTAGTAAGGAGAGAATAATCTTCACTTTATAGGAAATATTGTCTTGAGCGGGACGGGATATGAATTTGCGAACCCTTGACAACTGAAGGTTATCAGGAATTGTCAGTTCTTATTCCTCTCGACTCAAGAAAAATTTTCCTCTTCATTGAGACGAATTCAACTTACGATCAGTCAGATGGCAAACAATTTGTATATTCAAGATGGGAGAGAATTGTGATTTCCTATTCAATGGAAAATCAGCTCCACGCACTGACGAAAGTCTGAAAAAGCTATTCGAGAGTGAAATGTTACTTATTTTCCCTTTCTGCACAGTTCTGTTTGTCACTTTGTAAACTACTACTTTGTCACTACTTTGACAACTATTTTGTAAGTGAATTTGTAAACTTTGAAATCCCCATTGGGTAATGGCAGGAACATTTCCTACATTACCCCCCCCCCCCCTCACACACACACACACACACACACGCCACCACCACCATCACCACATACACACACTTATTTTTTCTACATCCGGGCTTTCATATATATATACGGAAATTTTTCTTTTCTAATACCTTTATTTTTTCATCCAACGATATATTTTTCATCCTTATCTTTCCGCGCAACAATATATTTGCACCACGTTCACTTTCCACCAAACGGTACATTTGCGTCGCCTTTTAATTCTTATACAACAATATATTTTCATTGCCTTCTCTTTTTATCTAACAATGTACTTGCATTGATTTTTTTTCCTTCCATAAAATGATAGATTTTACACCGCTCCCTCTTTGCACTTAACAACAAATAATCACATTGCCTTTAATTTCCGCAAAGCAAATATATTGAATATTCATCTTCCCCCCTTGCCCTCTCACTAAAAAAAAGATTATCGGCTTCAACTTCTTTTCCCATCCGTATCGTTTTTATCTTTTTGCCATTCACTCGCATCGCCTTTTCCAGCAATTGACCATAATTGTTTATTATTTACATCTGCACAATAGTTATATTGTGCAGATGAGTTCAAATAAAATAAATCATTGAAATCCTGTAACGACCCTCTCTTCATAAGATCGAAACTGTTATTAAACGAAATAATTCCTGGCACGCCAGACTATTGCATGTTCCTCGACAGTACATATGTAGCATGAAAAATATGTATATATTGCACAATAAGTTAATTTGTTGCAGAATCGAAGTTGTTTGCTTATTGGCCTAGCACTAATGGTCTTTATTATGCAATCACTTATGATATATATATAGCCGATTATTTTCTGCGCAATGATGCGAAATTATTTCTAGGTAATCTGAGATTGTTACCACGCAACAATAGTCATTCTGTGCAATGCGATCTGTTTTTTTTTTTAGAAACGAAGTTGAAAATTAATTTGTCTAAAATAATATCAAAAACATTTCTCCCTGAGCTCATCCTCGAAAAAAAAAAATCAATAAGCTGCTTTTCTCTGCTTTTTTTGTGCTATTGGGAAAGATTTAGAATCATGCGCACGTGTTACTCATTCTTTATATGTTCCTACATCCGCTTTTGTTTCTGTTGTTCGGTTGCATGTATTCTTGAGACGAATACTTGAATACAAATTTAGCAATTGGATGGCAATAACTTAATACCGCAAATTAGAGGATATTTGAACGGTGCGTAAAATTCTAAAACATACATCAGATTATTTATCTCAATAAAGGATAATAATAACCAAACGTATTAAAAAATTCTTTTTATCATAAAATAACTTCCCAAAAAGCCAATGAAATCTTATCACACTAGAAGCTAGCCATTTATAAACATGCATTTAGCTATTTCACAGATTTGGCAGGATTACTTTAGTAGAGTCCGGTTCTTGATACATAATCATATAATCGATTCTTTCTCTGCTGTACTTCACAATTTCTTTCTCAGAATATATAAAAAGTACAGTATTAATATAATATAAGGTTCACTATCCTCCCGTTCTGTTGAAAACCCGCTGTGGGACACTCCCTACTTACGTTTTTGCCGCCACAGTTAGGGGCCTTCTTTCCGGTCTCTATCACAGATGACTTGCGGATGTTTGCTATTGTTGACCGTTTTCTCCTGCTTCTTGGCACTGCTCCGCGGCAGTTCGGTTTTATGAAAAATTAACAAAAGTCATACACCATGGGCACAAGAAAGTAGACAGACTTTTACTTCATAGTAAGATATTTAGAGAACCCTGTGATTCTTAGGTTTAGCATTTCATTAAAACCAGAAATAGACACTTCAAAAAACTTTCTGCAGCAGCCAGCCTTATCTAATGTATAGCCAAATTCGAATATTAAAAATTTTCAAAATGAGTTTTTTTGTGTGAAAAAAAATCACTCGAGATAAATTAAAGATCTTAATCAAATCTTTCTAGAATTGATTGTGAAGTATTCATTCAGCAGTATTGAAATAGTTAGGGTAATTGAAACATTTATACAACAGTCTCGGGTATTCTAAACATTTTCCGAAAAATATACAGAAACACTGTATAAACTTCTAAAAACACATACGTTTTAGTAAATGCTTGGATTATAAGAACTATTAATCATACTTAAATATTAAGCTTTAAAATGAATTCCTATGAATGTAAACACTGGTGTTAAACATTCTAACTTTTGCAATTCTTTAAATACCGAAGAAATATTACTCAAAAATCAAGATTTAGAGTAGAGGTCACCAACTGATTGGTCTTCATCCAGTTTTCTAGGCACCGTAGGCAAATTTTTACCTTCACTAATAATGTTTACAAAAAAATTATTATTTTTGCTTTGCAATTTTGTAATATGATTATAATAATAACTATAGTTTGTGATTGGTATAAATATTGGATTAATAAAATGAAATAAAATATATATTTTGAAATATCTCATTTAATTGAAGTTTTTTAATTTTATGTTAATCTATATAATATTGTTATTGAGAGTGTAGTAATCGAGACAAGAATTTATGCAATTATTAACAGTTATTATTCTTCACATTATGTTAGAAATGCATGCATTCGTGCATAATTCTCAAACCCATATAGACTGCGAATGTTCAAGACGATATAATTCAATATCTCAAATATGTTTATCCTGAATAGTAGCAATTGATTCGCTTTTGCAGACCAATTATAACAAGATCCTATTTGATATTGTCCAATCAGCTGAAAGTTGTTCACTTTCCTCTTCATTCATCTTCATTCATCCTTTTTGCTTCTCTATTCATTAATCTGTAGTTCTGTAATGCGAGTATCAAGGCAAATCAACGCTATCCAGCTCTACATAAATTTATTATAACGCTATTATAGTAGCATCATATGTATAATTATTACGAAGTTGATACTACTTAAAGGGGTTTAATAACTTTTCTGCAATAATCAAACCAGCAAATTAGCAGCACTGAAGATCTTGTATAAGAATCAAGATTCCTCTTATTTTCCTTACGAAGGGTCTAAGTTTCTGTCGTGTCCCTCTAATTTATTTTTATTTATTTATTGATGTATTTTTGTTGTATTTTATGATTGTATATATTTTTATATATTAAGTGTGTTTTTGTTCTGGTATGTGACTCACTGTTGTTGTTTTCGGGTCTGAAGCAGGCTGTTTGCGTCAGATCGGTTCTAGGAGTTGTTAATGACCGTAAATGACTAGCCTGGGGTGCGAAGTCCGCGCACGAGGCTAGGGTAAGGAGTTGGAACCATCAGTTTGGTGTGAGCTTTCGAACGAAGGAGTCGTTTCAATATGCGTCAAAAGGACGCCAGCATACTCGAAGGAAACCCTTGAAGAGAGGGTGCGATTCCAGAGGGAATTGAGATTCTTATGTGAATATGATAACAGTTTGTGTATTCGAGTGAACCACAGTGTAGGCAAAGGTTGATTATCCTTTCACCGAGTTTGAGGTCTGTAAAGTGAGAACTTGCAGAGTGTGCGATTCTCCACCTCATTGTTAATGTTTGCAGCAGCAAAGGCTCACGGAGTTGAGCGCATTCCAATCAGGTAGCTGTATAGAGTGTGAATAAATTGTGTCGTCCCTATATAACTCTCGTACGATTAATTGATGGACTATTTTTATTCATCATTCAACACCAGTCTCTTCAGAGGCGTGCAGTGCCACGGGCCTAAACACCCGTGAACCTGTCTTTTTACCAAATAGAAGGTGAAGTAATAATATAACAAATGCATCGTCCTCTGGCGGCCACGACATTTGGTCCAGTCCCATCGCATTCCGAATAGGGAGGTCATCACATCTGGCTCAGTAACCATAGATCGAAAGAGGGAGGACATCACAGTTTCCCTACCATAGAAAATTTCAGAGGGAACCAAACTATTATGTTGTCTAAGTTTAGGCTTTAAGGGCATTTGCCCATTTCCTTACACTCTCCATACATTCCTAAAAGTTCCAAAACGATGACTATTCTTGTACTTATCTCATGTCGCACATCGCCAATGTCAGTTGGAGCTGGGATTGGTTCAGTCGGTAGCACACCAGGCTCCTCCTCTGCAGTTCCCGTGTTTGAGTCACAACTTTGCCAGCGTTGAGATTTATTTCCGTTAACCCCCACACTGCCCACGGTGATAAAAGGAACGTCAATTTGTTTGCAAAATATAGCCATCCGATGGATGGGACGTTAAACTGTGGGCTTCATATACAAGAGAGCTAACGTTAAATAACAACCTGTTATTTAACGTTGTGCACGTTAAATAACAACCTGTATCGCATCGACGGGAGGTATCCATCTGCTATCTAACAGCTCTCCAGTGGGTTCCCTTCCCCCAACCGTCTTTAAGCACTTAATGTCCTTGTGACCAGGCCATTTAGCTCATTGTGTGCAAAACATTTCAACTCGGAGGAAAGAAAAAAAAAAATTCTGTCACAAGACTCCCAAGTAATTAAACTGAAAATCTTGCTCAAGAACATATTCAACTTTGCAACACGATAGAATGTTTCTGCTTTATTTATTAAGCGTAATGTTATAAAGACATTCCGATAGCCTAGTGGTTAGCGTACTAGGCCGCGGAGTAAAGGAATTTGGGTTTGGATCCCAGAGCAAGATACTTTCCTTGTGATGAATGTTATCTTTCTGCTGAGGTCTAGCCTTCCTTACAGATATTCTCCATGGCGTATTATAGTGACAGCCTGTGTTAGATCTTCTTGCCAAGCAGCTGCTTGAAGAAAAATTTGTTTTACGCATTAGGAAAATATGTTTTTGAACCTCTAAAAAACCTCTTGAAAAAAAAATTTTTTTTGTGTATGTCATGAAAAGGCTGTGTCAGATCTTCCTGCCAAACAGCTGCAAAAGAGAAATTTGTTTTACATATTAGGAAAATATGTTTTTGAACCTCTAAAAAAAACCTCGTGAAGATATTTTTTTCTTTGTGTATGTCTTGAAAATGCTGAGTCAGATCTTCCTGCCAAGCAGCTGCTTGAAGAGAAATTTGCTTTATGCATTAGAAAAATATGTTTTTGAACCTCTAAAAAATCTCTTGAAGAAAAAACTTTCTTTGTGTATGTCATGAAAATGCTTGTGGACTAATGGTGTTAGAAAATACATAAAAAGAAAAAAAAAGTTTCAAGTGAATCTGCAGGTTGAAAGCAACGTGTAGTTTGTAAATGTAGAGACAGTCCCTTTTATTACACTCCCCCCTCTGCAGTGCTGAGGGTAATTCTACATCTCTAGAGGTCATTGTCGTTTCCGTACATCGAATTGTTCTCTCAATCATCTGACATTTTGCCTGTGGCTACCGTCAGCGATCTCCCGCTATATTTGACCAATCACCCACTGGCCAATGTCCTGATGTCACTAGAGAGCGTGCTGACCCTCATAGAATTCGGGGTACTTGACAAACGGAGCTGCTGTTTTTCTACTCCACTTCAGGCAGCAAAAGCTCTTCCTGGAATATTAATTGTGAGGAAACTTTTTTTCCCCGTGTTTATTGTATGTGTGTCTGCTATTGGAGCCGCGTAACGATCATTTAAAGAAAGGAAACAGAAATCAATTAAAATATGAACTATCATTTCGTTGCTTTACTGTCAGCTAATACATTATTACTGAAAAGATAATAATAATCCTTGTAGAGTAAAATTCCGTTTATCCGGCACCCAGACATCCGGAAAGATCATGCAATCGGCCCATTTCCTGTCTTTCGATTAAAACATTACATTTCTGGCAAAAAGACTTTGATTATCCAGCACCAAGTCGATTCCTTTACTTTTAGGGGCATGGTTCAGTCGATAACGCTCTAGGCTCGTAATCTAAAGTTCCTAGGTTGAGTCCCACCTCTGTCAGCGCTGAAATTTAGCTCTGCTAAGAGTGGTTAGCGCGCTTGGCAACTGATCTACGGAACCTGGGTTCGAGCCCCGGGTACGGGATGGATGTGTGTGTCGTTTTTCTGCTGAGGTCCTGCCATCCTCTCAGACCTTCTACTATGGCATATAAACTGACAGACTCCTGTCAGACCTCTGTGGCAAGCAGCTGCTTGAGGGGTATTTAAAAAAATTTTAATCCTCCCACCCTGCCCTTCGTCAGTAGTGCATGCTAAAAACACACTGGACAGCCTTTTATAGAAGGTTTCCATCTGTCTCCTAACAGCTGTCCAGTGGGTTTCCTTATTCCAACCTTCTCTATGTCCTCGGGTTCCTTGTGATTTGGCTATTTAGTCAATTGGGCGAAAAAAAGGGTCTCAGATTTAAAACAATTTAAACAATCCAATCTTTTACTTTTCCTTTGAATGTCTTGTTTACATCATTTTAAACTCTAATCGAGTGGGGATTGGATGTATGTAGTGTAATAGGTTAGTAATATGATGTGCCTAGGTTCGAGTCACAATTTTGCCTGTTTTGAGATTTTTCTCCGATTTTGTCATCAATAAGAAACAGACCACTTATGGACCTTGGAAAGGGACGTTATCATTTGGATGAGACGTTAAACTGGAGATACGTGTGCAGGAGAGACATACCTTGTGTACTTTAAAGAACACGCTAGGTGGCCTTGACAGGAGATTTTCAGTTATCTCCTAAAAGCTGTCCAATGACTCCTAAGGAGCTTTTAGATCTCCGTGGCAAGTGAAATGCTTGAGGAATAATTTATTGTTTAACGAATCTTACCAGAGCAGGATCTTGAAAAAAATTAAATATGGGATCAGGCAACTGGATCTAGACAGGGGAAAAAAAAGGGGGGGGGGGAAAGAAACTCTATCCTCATTGCAAAATGAAAATTTTCTCTCCGTTTTAGTGGTCTTTAAAATTGTTTTGTAAAATGAGTGCAATATAAATACGTTTAATATTTTTTTCGCCTCTATTCGAGGTGCTAACCTCCTTGTCTCCTCCTCTAGACATGGCCCTGCATCATACTATTGTTAAACATTATCATGCATTGAATTTTCGCATTAGCATGCCCCTTGAATGCGAGTCCGCCATTTGTCTTGCAGCCTCTACTCGGCGCGATTTCTGAAATTGGACCACCGTGTTATTCCCTTCCCTGTTCCCAATCGTTTTGCATCATCATTTTGACCTGTTGCAGTGCAAACATGAGGGGGGGGGGACGAGCCCTGCTCGATGAGAGAAAAGCCTGGAAGTTTCTGGGCTAACCCCTGTTTCACTTCTTTACCTTGTAAAGTGTATCATGCTATTGACAGGTACATATTACCAGATGAAAGGGGGCGGGGGTGGCTCAGTCGGTAGCGCGCCAGGTTCGTAATCTGTAGTTCCCAGGTTCAAGTCCCAGTTGGGTCAGCGTTGAGATTTATCTCCGCAAAACTCCCCGCCCTGCCCACGGTCAGTAGGGGACACCGATGGGCTTGGAAAGGCCGCCGTTCGTCGGATGGGACGTTAAGCCGTGGCCCCGAGTGCGGGAGAGCCATACCCTGTGGCACATTAAAGAACACGCTGGATGGCCTTGACGGGAGGCTACCATCTATCTCCCAACAGCTGTTCCAGTCGGTCCCCTCCCCCAACCTTCTCTGAGCCTTCGGAGTCCACGTGACCTGGCCATTTAGCCCATTGTGTGCAAAAAAGTGCCGCTCAGAGGTAAAACAACCCAACCCAACCCGCAAAACTCCTCGCCCTGCCCACGGTCAGTAGCGGACACCGATGGGCTTGGAAAGGTCGCCGTCCGTCGGATGGGACGTTAAGACGTGGCTCCGTGTGTAGGAGAGCCATACCCTGTGCACGTTAAAGAACACGCTGGATGACCTTGACGGGAGGCTACCATCTGTCTCCCAACAGCTGTCCCAGTGGGTCCCCTCCCCCAACCTTCTCTGAGACTTCGGGGTCCATGTGACCTGACCATTTAGCCCATGGTGTGCAAAAAAGTGCCGCTCAGTGATAAAATAACCCAACCAGATGAAGGCCACCAGTGAAACTGATATACGATCTCATCGGATGTCCTCTCACCGTGCTTTTCGTCTTCCCCAATGAAGTTAAACAGAGAACCTCAGAGTGAGCATGCTTTCGCCTTAGTCATTCTTCTTCGAAGTTTTCGCTAGCCAAGAGCCGAAGTCTTGCAGTGTCGGCGACTCTCGGAGAAAAGGTCACGAGTTATCAGGAGCTATGCAGTTTTTGCTTTCCCCTTTGACAAATCTTCAAAGAAAAAAGAGATCAAGCTGATGAAATGGGGTTATTCAGCTCGCTAAACTGTAGAGACACCCATCACTTCGTAATGGCGGATGGTTGGAATCAGGTCAGATACCTCTTTTTCTCATCCTCCACCACATCTCCTCCATCTCGTCTCCTTTTTCATCTAATGCACGAGTTATATTATTGAACGTCCTGCCAACTTTTTCTGTCATTTTTGTGTAACTGTTGGTGCCGTTTCTATTCCTTGTCTGAGTCCCTGAGTGGTTACCCCTGTAGGAATGAATGTGGGTCCGAGGAGGCCAATAAACAATGTTGCAGTAGATCCTAAAAATGTGTTTGTCTACCTAATTGAGTTACTTAATCTTGTCTAGAATCAGGCTAGTTATATGATGTTTAAAATTAGAGATCACGGCCATTTCATAATTAAGAACTGAGTGAAACACCACAACGCTCACTTTAGAAGTTATTTCTTTTTATTCATTTGGATGAAAATTGATCCACCCCTCTCAACTAAGCATAGAGCCAGGGTGTATGACAGTACGTAAATATAAAATATGGAAAAATACTTCTTCCTTTTTGATACAAAAATATTAAAGACACTTGTGATCACATTGAAGTTTCGTAAAATTAGAAATTTTAGCATTTTTCTTATAACTCGGAAATCCACTAAAAAATAAATATTTTCTGAAAAAGGATATTGTCCTTTGAGAAACAAATAAGCCTTGCTTTAAGCCCTTAAAGAAAAGAACGGTGAATTTCGTTTATGTCTAATTTAACAGAACAAACAAACTTGAATTGTAAACTTCGTTATTGAGTTTTAAATTCTGTCGGAAAATATATTGATGCAGTAATTGATTAATGTAGGTACGATGGCATGCAGAACCGGAAGTTAACTAAAATTGGCTCTAATGATGTGTAGAATAATTAACAAAAATCTGGTCATTAATTAGTTTTCATTTCTAGCAATATTTCTTTGGGAAAGAACGATAATTTACATCGTACAAGAATACTCTAAAGCCAATATGCAGGCAATTTCCAAAGTTACTGGGGAAATGTAAGTGGTACGATTCCCTCGCATATTGAGAATAGTTTCAATCAAAAATACACATTAAAGAAATATAAGCCTAGAAAAACTTGACGGTTTGATAACCTAAACCAAATCCAGCAAACATCGGTAGTTTAAAAATAATCATTGATCACAAAAGTTAGAATATTAAAAAAAACATGAAAAGGAAATAAAGATTGTAGCAAAAGAAGCTAACTAAGTTTAGAAATATAAGATTAAAACACATATATCCAAAATCTAATTGGTGGGGGAATAAAAAAATCAATATAAGAACAACAGAAAACAAATTTACTTTCGATGAGCTTTGCTGATTTTGAAAAGCCTGGAAGGTTTTGAGGAGCCTGAAAGATTAAGATGAACTCTGTTAATTAGAAGAGCTTGAGTAGTTTAAAGAAGCCAGGGTGATTATGTGGAACATGAGTGATTTTAGGAAGTCCGGTTGATTAGGAAAAGCACGAGGTCAAAAATATTTGGGATGATCATTAGGATCCCGAATGATAAAAGAGGAACTCGGGTGATTATGAGGAGCCCTAGTGATTAAAAGTAGCCCGAGTGATTAAAAGTATCCAGAGTGATTATAAGGAGCCCCGAGTGATTAAGAGATCCCAGATGATTAGGATGAGCTTGAATGATTATGAAAAGCTCAGATGATTATGAGGAGTCCGAGTAATTAAGAGGATCTCTGATGATTATGAGGAACCTGAGTGATGAAGAGGAGTTTGGGTGATTACAAGAAGTCTGGGTGGTTACGAGGAGCCTGAGTGATTAAGAAAAGTTCGGGTGATTATGAGGAGCTTGTGTTATTAAGAGGAGCTCGGGTAATTATGAGGTGCCGGAGTGATCAAGAGGAGCCGGTGTGATTAAGAAACTAAGTTGATGCACAACTTCAGGTAATGCTTTATACATGAAAATAAATTTAGCTCTGTGGACAGAAAGGTACCGGATATCTCCTCAGTGTGGAGTGGGAGGGGGCTAAAGAACCTCAAGCTGAAATGTTGGGGGGGGGGAGTACATATTACCTTATATATATGTGTGTATTCAGCGCTGGCACAAAACATTTTTGCAGCTGCAAGCTACCTTGCCTTTTGCTGTCCTCAAACCAACTTACCTTTGGCCACCCATAATAAATGTACTTTTAGCAACTACAAGTGAACTCATTTTACCAACACAAAAGATTTGTTTTGCAACTTGTTTTGCAACTTTGCCCTACCCAACCCCCAAAGTACTTCATTTTTGCTGATATATCCTTCCAGGAAATTGGGGTTTACAACAACCCTTTACTCTCGGTCCTCCAAATATTCCTTCTCCCACCTCAAATGAATTTGGGTTTACAACAACCCCTTACTCTCGGTCCTCCAAATATTCCTTTTTCCACCTCAAATGAATTTGGGTTTACAAAAAACCCCTTACTCTCGGTCCTCCAAATATTTCTTTTTTCCACCTCAAATGAATTTGGTTTTACAACAACCCCTTACTCTCGGTCCTCCAAATATTCATTTTTTCCACCTCAAACGAATTTGGGTTTGCAACAACCCCTTACTCTCGGTCCTCCAAATATTCCTTTGTCCACCTCAAATGAATTTGGGTTTACAAAAAAAACCCTTACTCTCGGTCCTCCAAATATTTCTTTTTTTCCACCTCAAATGCCTTTGGGTTTACAAAAAAAACCTTACTCTCGGTCCTCCAAATATTCCTTTTTTCCACTCAAATGAATTTGGATTTACAACAACCCCTTACTCTCGGTCCTCCAAATATTCCTTTTTCCACCTTAAATGAATTTGGGTTTACAACAACCCCTTACTCTCGGTCCTCCAAATATTTCTTTTTTCCACCTCAAATGAATTTGGATTTACAACAACCCCTTACTCTCGGTCCTCCAAATATTCATTTTTTCCACCTCAAATGAAATTGGGTTTACAACAACCCCTTACTCTCGGTCCTCCAAATATTCCTTTTTCCACCTCAAATGAATTTTCTATTTTACCGTTCTCAGTGAGTTTTCTGCTACATGAAGAGTTCTTAGGATTTTTATAGATTTAACTAACTATATATTCTGTCTCCACGCTTGAAATAAAATGTCACATAAAATCTTAAATAATTAGGCTTAAAAAAATGCTAGTAAATTCATGTAAAGATAGTGGCATTTTTCTTTCATGGTACTTTCATACTGAATTGAGATTAGAGCAAGCCTATCCAACCACCAGCATGCCGCTTTAAAAATGCGCACCCCCAAGAGGACTCTTGAATGCCTGTATTGTCGAGCCGTCCCTGTGTGTATAACATTTGCAATAAACTTAATTTGCTTGTTGAAACAGAAATACAGACGTAATCCACATATTTGAGCGAAGAAATCTGCATGTCTGGATGCATGTAATGATATCCTTTCTTCTTAGAGTTATATAAGTTTCAGCATCCACTTATTAATTTATGCATCGTTGGAAAGATAATAGCCTGAAGGTAGCTATCGACATACAGATTTGAATTAAATATATGATTTTTAATTATTTTTAAATTTGTATGGAGGAAAAAAAAACTTATAACTGTGAGCGATTCATTGCATGAAGAGAGCCGTTGCCATGGTGACAATGACAACGATTTTTCTTGTTCTCTCCACGAAACTGTGCTTTTGACACACTTCATAGAGAAAAGTCTTCGTGTATGTGTAGATTCGTGAGATTTCCTGCATTTATATGACTTTCTGTATCCATCTATTTTATGTAGCTAGAGAAAGTTGGCCTGAGGTTGAGTACTAAACATCATTAAAAATCTTTACGGCTGCTTTATTAATGTTATGGAAACAATAAACAATCCTCTTTTGATTTTATCGTTAAATTTCGGGGCAAACAGCAACAGCTCTCCCGGAAAATGTCAGCAATACATGCATAAAATCTAGCAACACGCTGTTAATTATTCTTGTCGGACACTTCTACTATGACAGTCAGGAGCCCGAAGTGAAAAATCGGACATCATTTAATAAATCTTCGGATGCACGCCTCCATCGAAAGAGACTTCGTGTTAACCCTGATGCGCCTTCCGGCTTTGCACTCATTCTGTCCGTCACCACCCCCTCCCCTTTTCCCTCACGCTAGACCCGGTCAGCTTCCATCCATTCAGGCACCTGTCTCCGCCTTCTTGAAGGACGCATCAACACGACATCCGATGGGGAGGAGGCTTGCCTACATCCACTCTCAACATTCTGCGTGGGGAAAGAGCTGGATATCCTCGTCCCTCGTCAATGGCTTCCGTGCACTAGTAGGGGGAAATGGAAGACCACCCCCCAGAGGAAATGCCATCCCCCGGCCTCATTAGATCGTCCATGTCTGGTTCCCCACCCGTCTCAGAAGACGAGCCCCTGGGGGGTCGAGTCGGATGGTGATGACATGACCTCACGGCACTGCTTGTGTCATCACGGAACTCTGGCCTTTAGATGTCTCTGATGGTGGTGGTGGTGGTGGGGAGGATATTTGGGAAGAGAAGAGGGGCTGGAAGATGATGTCCAAGAGCAGACAGTAGTCTAGTACCAAAGTAATGGCGTTTCTTAATTTTGTGCCTGTTTTCATTTTGCTGTCTATATGAAGGGATGCTATTGCTGTCGGTTGTTGTCAGAGATGAATATATTAAAATTATCATAAATACCACGGAATATTTCTCTCTAGAAGTTGGAACTTCTTGGTCATAAGGCTAAAAAGAGAAAAAATTGCATACAATTGTTAAAGTGACGGGTTTTTTTTAAACGGATTCCTTTCTAACGGAAAATATTGATGTAATATCAAACAGGGCATTTAAATCATTTAGAAAATTATCTTTTCATACCAAAGCAAAAGCCAAATTAGAAACTCAATATCCTGGAGAATAGACTTTCATGAGAAAGAGACTAAATATAAATAAAGATTTAAATCAAGTTTATCTAAATATTAAATTTCAACAATGTCTGTTCAGTATTGAAAGAGTTAAGGTAACTGTAATATTTAATATCGGAATTAATCCTCAAAATGGTTTCGTCAAAGACGAAAATTGAATTATTAGGCGAATTTTTGAATAGCAATTATATTAGCAACCGGCTTGATAAAACAGTATTACTTGTGTTTTGATTAGTTTTTGAGATAAAATCTCATGACTAGTAATTTTTTTGGTGTTAAACTTTTCGGCTTCCATAACTTTTTAAATATTGGACAAATATTGCTGAAATTCAAGATTGAGTTAGACTTGATTTAGTTTTTTAATTTACCTGTTTGTGTTCGTATTAATAAAACGTTTTTTTTTTCAAGACAGTGAGATAATAATTTGACTTCGCAATAACAGCGAGAATTCTGTTATGATATGATCAAGTCTCGTTTCTCATGTAGGATCTTAATAAGTGTATTAACAAGTGTGGGAAACAGTTAAGAGAGTACTAGTTTTACAAATACTTCCTCAAATTAAATTTCTTGCTTGTTTAAAAATCACGCTAGGCTGGGAATCAGCGCTTGGGCCTTTTACCTATATATAGTCCTGATCATCATTTTTACGCCGAATACTTTGCACTTTCATTATTATATCATTTTAATGAATGATGAGGGGCGGGGGTGGCTCAGTCGGTAGCGCGTCAGGTTCGTAATCTGTAGTTCCCAGGTTCGAGTCCCAGCTGGGTCAGCGTTGAGATTTATCTCCGCAAAAATTCCCCGCCCTACCCACGGTCAGTAGGGGACACCGATGGGCTTGGAAAGGCCGCCGTCCGTCGGATGGGACGTTAAGCCGTGGCCCCGTGTGCGGGAGAGCCATACCCTGTGCACGTTAAAGAACACGCTGGATGGCCTTGACGGGAGGCTACCATCTGTCTTCCAACAACTGTTCCAGTGGGTCCCCTCCCCCAACCTTCTCTGAGCCTTCGGGGTCCATGTGACCTGGCCATTTAGCCCATGGTGTGCAAAAAAGTGCCGCTCAGAGGTAAAACAACAACTCAATTAATGAATGATGAAGCATTCAGCGAGACTATCTCTAGAGTGAATATTTAATCATCTAATATATTAATTTTCCTATAATTGCTAGGTGAGCATCTGCTTTCATTCGATACTTTTGGATGATACAGGACATTTGAAAGCAATTGTCTTGTAGATAATGATGAAAGAAATATAAGAAGCAAGGAAATTTATCAGATAACTGTTAACCTTTCAGTAAAAGTTAGATAAGATTTAACGCTGGAGCCATAAATGCCACAGAGGAGGAAAGAGCAAAAATAGGCCTTGCTACTCCTTTTTAGAATTTGTAAATTTCATTTCTTATTTCATTAAGAAAAACAGGGTTCGAAAGTCTTCGGCCAAAATTCTCAAACTGTTTAGGGGAGGGTCGCTTGTTCGAACTGCAGCCCTATTGATTTCATAAGCTGTATGTTTCTGATAGTTGGTTACATTACGCCATCTTTTTTTCAATGAAAAGAAGAAGCATTAAGAAAATAAAATTATTAAAATTCTTGTAAAATTAAAGGAACAAAGCTTTCATCATCATTATCTAAGCCTTCTTTGAAACGAAAAAGACGAATTCAGCTGAAAGGGAACATTTTTGGTAAGAAAAAATTTACAGCGCGAAATATAATTGCATTTTTTACGGAGTTTTTTTTTTTTTCAAAATCAAAATCAATGCATTACAACTCTTGTTTATGAAATCCTCTAATTGTTTCTAGACAGAAGAAACTCTTACGTAAAGCTCTAAAAGCAAAAATGGATCCTTCTTCTTTTTTGAAAGGCTGTGTAACGATGCTGATGTACATTTCTGTTTTCGGCATGGATAATAAAACACACGAAAAATTACATTAGCCTTTGCAGTTTGATTCAGCGAAGAAAAAAATATTGAAAAAAAGACAAAGCTTTACCGATGAAATACAAATCGCAGAACGAAATTTCTAATGGGAAAAATGAAGTTTTCATGGTCATTACCAGAAGATTCTTTAAAAAAAGATTCCGTAAAAATGGTTTATTTAAGCAAACAACCTAGTTCCAAGGAGTGCAGTTGTTGCCATCAAGTGTGCCCAGTAAAACTGGTGACAAATAAAACATCTGATAAAGGCTTGAAAACAACAAGCAAACTATTATTATTTTAACATTCATTTATTAATTATTGATAAGCTTCTTTATTTCGTTTGGCCGATTGCCATTACTATTTGGGGTTAATAAGATTTAAACTGATTACCTCTACAAATATATGTATTGTTACAGATTTTTAGTTGTAATTTTATTTTACAACCGTGCGTGAATCCTTAATAAATAAACAGTAGAGGAACTGATTTAATAACTGAGGCAATACATTTACATGAACAATATGCAAATTTAAGTATCTGTCACTTGAAACACAAACATGCTAATCAAGTATACGAAATGATCCTGACATTCATTAAAAACTAATTGATAAACCAAAATAACATTTGAAAACCGAATCACAAATTAAATCATAGGTACAGTCGCTCAAAAAAGTATCCGAACACTATGATTGATTACAAAATTCAGAAAAAAATAAAAATATCTGGCAACGATTTTTTTAGAAATTAGTGATCTGGCAACCTTCGTGTCACGTGACACGAAGATTGCCAGATCACTAATTTCTAAAAAAAATCGTTGCCAGATATTTTTTCTGAATTTTGTAATCAATCATAGTGTTCGGATACTTTTTTGAGCGACTGTACAACTTTTACCAATCACCTTACCCCTGATTAAACATCACGTATGGAAGAAAGGTCGCTCTTCGCACAGATTAAAAATGTGCTGTTGATCTATTCCGAACAAAACCACTTTTACCCCATATATAGACAATTTTCAATCATCTTCGCCCACACCCCAAAGAAAACCCGTCTTTTTACACAGTATTACAACTCTCTACTGTATTCTCATCCTTTTTTAAATCAATCGTGTTCCAATCCATTAATTACGTAAGTCGCACCATGTGCTGTATCCCTTGTGTCTCATGGTAAGCTGTCATTCTTTCATTGTTTCACTTCATAATCCGCTTCAGTATATTTCTAAACGACTTCTGAATATATTTGTCATTAGTTTGGTTGTTGTTTTATCTCTGACACTGTTGGGACTGTTTTCAAGTAAGTTGTTTTGGCTAAGACAGATCTTGGCTTTTAAAAATGAAGTGATCTTGTCATTTAAAAAATAAAGTTAAGGGATTGTTAGAGCTGGGATGTTTTACGTATGAGAGAAATGTTTTTCATTTTTTAAGCCAGATCATAAGGACACCGTGTTTTAGGATTGGATGGGGGAAAAGTTACTGAATAATTTTTAATGGAAGATTCCCGGAACATTTTTGAGCTGAGTGAAGCTCTTCTTTACGAGGAGACAATTTGCATTCATAAGACATTGGACATAAGAATTGGCTTTCCAAGCCTAATGGAATGGTGCAGAACTTTGATAAAGATAATAAGGATCGATAAGGAGAGAAAAAGAAGAGGATAAATAAGGTTTAGATAAGGATAGATAACATAAGGATAGATATGGTTAGATAAGGATAGATAACATAAGGATAGATAAGGTTAGATAAGGATAGACAACATAAGGTGAGATAAGGTTAGATAAGGATAGATAACATAAGGTTAGATAAGGATAGATAACATAAGGATAGATAAGGTTAGATAAGGATAGATAACATAAGGATAGATAATATAGATAACATAAGGATAGATAAGGTTAGAAAAGGATAGATAACATAAGGAAAGATAAGGATAGATAAGGTTAGATAAGGATAGATATGGTTAGATAAGGATAGATAACATAAGGATAGATAAGGTTAGATAAGGATAGATAACATAAGGATAGATAAAATAGATAACATAAGGATAGATAAGGTTAGAAAAGGATAGATAACATAAGGATAGGTAAGGATAGATAAGGTTAGATAAGGATAGATAACATAAGAATAGATAATATAGATAACATAAGGATAGATAAGGTTAGATAAGGATAGATAAGGATAGACAACATAAGGATAGATAATAAGATAACATAAGGATAGATAAGGTTAGAAAAGGATAGATAACATAAGGAAAGATAAGGCTAGATAAGGTTAGATAAGGATAGATAACATAAGGATAGATATGGTTAGATAAGGATAGATAACTTAAGGATAGATAAGGTTAGATAAGGATGGATAACATAAGGTGAGATAAGGTTAGATAAGGATAGATAACATAAGGTTAGATAAGGATAGATAACATAAGGAGAGATAAGGTTAGATAAGGATAGATAAGGTTAGATAAGGATAGATAACATAAGGATAGATAAGGATAGATAACATAAGGATAGATAAGGATAGATAATATAAAGATAGATAAGGATAGATAACATAAGGATAGATAAGGTTAGATAAGGATAGATAAGGTTAGATAAGGATAGATAACATAAGGATAGATAATATAGATAACATAAGGATAGATAAGGTTAGAAAAGGACAGATAACATAAGGATAGATAATATAGATAACATAAGGATAGATAAGGTTAGATAAGGATAGATAACATAAGGATAGGTAAGGATAAGGATAGATAAGGTTAGATAACATAAGGATAGGTAAGGATAAGGATAGATAAGGTTAGATAACATAAGGATAGGTAAGGATAAGGATAGATAAGGTTAGATAACATAAGGACAGGTAAAGTGCTGACGAAGGTAAGTGATTTGATGCATGAATCTCGTACTCAGCATAACTTCGTTGTTTAAGAGGATCAGAGAAATCTGAAAAGTGTGAATGGTTCTATTGAACTCTTTTGCCTTTGACGAATAATATAGTGATATCATAAAGCACTATGATAATGTATCAAGACGAATAATCTGAAAGCAATTAATCGAGATTTCATTGTGAAACACTCAATGTTTAATTTTTCACTTAACTGATGTCTATAATATTATAAGATAAATGAATTGCTCTCTGACAACCATCTTTTGAATAACATTCTCTGTGTACTACCAGATACGACGGATTTTATGATGCTGCTTGTTAGTGGTAGATTGACACGTGTTCTCAAGGTGTTTAATGTCTCTTCGAAAAAATGGAAAGATGAAGTCTTAGAGTCAGATTTTAAAAGCTCATGTCACAATTCTTTGATAATAATGGAATGCTTGTAATTCTCATGACGTCTTTCATACAATCATTCGACAGAGGCGATGAAAATCTCACCACTCGTGAATATAGTCTCTAGAAATTTCTAAACCATTATTTAATCTCCAGAAATTCAATCCTCAGTTGATAAGATCATACAATCATCAACAAGGTTTTTGAGAAATGGATAGTGATTTTACAATATATGTTTTAAAACTGAATAAACGTATTTTCTGCGCTATGAAAATTTCAAAAAAAAAAAAAAAATCAATTACCTCAATTTCTGTAAACAAACTTTTTATGACAAATATGTATTACAACTTGAAGAAGCCTAGAGTTAAAATTTAGCTAGATTCCATCTCTATCTATAACTATTTATAAATTTTTAACTTTTTGTTTTTACTATGATTACTTTAGACTAGGGTTTCTCAACGTGGCAAAACATTTTGGGGTACGCCGTGAGAGCTCAAAAGTCGCTAGATCCACTAACAAAGTAAAACTAACCATTGTTATACTATACCTATAATTTTATCTATCTGTACAAGGGGTACGCCAGTTATTACACTTTTCCATGGGATATGTGAAGCATAAAAGGTTGGGAACCATTGCTTTAGACGATAAAGATATAATCCGATTTTTGTCTCCAAAATTAACATGGAACTGCCCTCGGTTTTCTAAGAGCTTACAGTATTCAGGAGATAACTCTTCTGTTTGAAAGATGCTTCAGTCGAAGTCAGAAAAATTTATGAGATTAACTCCATTTGCTAATGCAGTAGAAGAATAAGCTGAATCACCCACACACACACCTAGGAAGAGGAAGAGACCAGATGATGGAACAGAGGTCAGAAAATGATGACGAAGAGGAGAGTGGGAAGCTGATTACTCGGCCGTCATCAGATCGTAGATCTGCGGTAGATCCCCCACCCCCCACCCCTTTCGGGTAGTCCCCTGGGGCAGAGGAATGGACCATAATGACTCGGCCACACGCCATTCTGCACATCAGCAGGAGGTGGGAACGATATGCCTGTTCCTCCAAATTAGTCTCCTGGTGCATAGCACAAGTGTTAACAATGGTGAAGAAGGGATGGGGAAAGACTCTCTCCCGATATCTAAACTTTGCTTGCCAGGCAAACCATTGATCCGAGGAGGTGGAACGTCACTAATCAAAGTGACAGATTTCGGCTCTCTTTCCGTCTGCTGATTCAAAGAGTGTGGACAGCTTATCGTTGATGAAGAAGGATTGAAGTCTTTGTGAATATTCGTGAATGAGCAAGGGCTTGGTTTACTTCATACGAAGAAAGGTTGCTTGAATGGACAATGAAACTCTTTTGAACCATCTTTTCAATAGACTTCGATGTTTTGGAGCTTCAATATTTATCCAAATGTTATTGAAGCACCAAGACAACGAAAGCCATTGAAAGGATCATACGAAAGAGTTTGATTGTTTATTCAGGCAACCTTTCCAAAAATCGAAGAGAATTGTGAAAAATAAGGAAAATTTTCTTATGAATTTTCTTTAAAAAACGATTTTTTTTGTTTGCTTCTCTTTAGTGGTGTTTAGAGTGGTGTTTTGGAAATGTATGAGCCGCGGAAGAACTTTAACCCCTTCAGATTCTGTGTACAGTACAATGTTCATAGCCTTGTTGAATTTTTTTAAACAAAGGAAGAAATGAATGTGGTCTTGCAATGTTTGAAAAGTGTAGAGTTGTCTTTAATATATACGAATGGACTGAAATTTGGTGCCATCTATGGATAAAATAGAAACTACATACAATAACATTGAAAATAACTTTTCCTGCCAAGCAACAAGAACTGGTTTGCTACATTTTCCAAGAGTCATTCATTTGATGTGTTTATCATGACAAAGTATATATGTTACCGCTAAAGTGCAGAAATCCGTTATTCTACAGATTATCTAGGTATTGTGCAGATTAACTAGGGTGATCCGTTAACGTGCGGAAAATTGTTTCACTTCTCAAATTACCTAGGTAATCTGCAAATTACCTGGATAATCTGCACATTACCTACTAGGCACTCGTTAAAGTGAAAATAAGATCTTTGCTGGAACAACAGGAACGTTTCTGTACGCTTAAATTAGCATAAAGTTATTTATCTAGTGTCCGAGAGTAGAGTTGAAACCAGGGTCATCCCTCTGTCAACATGAATCAGTCGTCCGAATTATAAAAAACGCCCCCAAAATGAGCAGGCCAAGTGAGAACGAATCATTTTAGTGATTCGTTATCAAGAATGAATCACTTTACCGATTCGTTCTCACTTGGCCTCCGCTCATCCGGGGCGTTTTTTATAATGCGGACGAGTGAATCACGTGACACGAAGATTCATATTCAAGAGATTCACCACTATGAGAGAAACAAACTTTTGAACTTTAACGATACGGAAGCCGTCAATGTGCACATTACCTAGGTAAAATGCGGAAAACTCTTGATTCCGCACGTTAACGGAGCAAATCAGTTAATCTGCAGATTAGCTAGGTAATGTGCACATTAACGGCTTTCGATCTTTAGCGGTAACATATACAATTAAGAATTCATTTCTTTTATGTTGCTTTTTACTGCTTTCTGAGACTTCAGAAATTTGTAGCTTTTGGGAGGTTTCTACTTTATACTGTATATGCTTCATTCCAGTGAAATAATGTTAAAATAATAATTTTTTATGTATTATTTTTTCCTTCCGTCAAAATAAAGCTCATTTCAATGGAGACATTTTTTCTTCTATAAACGAAAATCCTGCTCTGTAGGGTTAAAGGAAATAAGAGAGTATAAGAGAGATAAGATATAAGAGAGAGAAATAAGAAATATAAGAACTACGAAGTACAAACTGTACTTCGTAGTTCATTTTAAAAAGTAATTTACACGTTAAATAATTCCTGGTGATTTTGTTTAATAATGTACTTAGCTTGAATTTTTTCCTAATGCTCGTTTTCAATGACGAAAACGTTTATCACTTTGTATCTTTGGCTTCCTTTAACAAAAGTGAAATGATGTTAAAAAAATAGTTTTAACACACATCATAATAATAATTAACAGCATTTGCAATTAATTGGAAATTAAAACTAATTTCAGAGTCTTAAAACACTAATTAGAAATATTTTATTAGTTCTTATCCAACAGAAAAAAAAAATCTTCATTTATCTTTTTAAATTGTTGCGTTTTTCCACCCCGGAAGGTAAGGACACAATTCGCAGCTGTCAATGTAAATTCCTTTATCACCATACTCCACCTTCAAAGTTTGAAATGTTGAACTTGAATAGACTCTTTACAATATTCGCTTAACGTTTTTTACTTATAAATATTTGGACTCTCTGAACAATGGCCCTAAACCACTGGAAGGTCCAAAAACGGCGAACCCTAAAGTTGGATTGGATAACCTTTTGGATAGCCTAAACAATCCAAATAATTTGCACCTATTTAATTCTCCTCCTCTCACAAACATTTGTCTATAAAAACAAAACTTTGAATACCTATAGACAGACAAACTGATGGACATCCAAAAAAGACGACAAAGTGAAAACGATAGCTCATTTACTATCTTTTCTTTTTTTTAAAACGAACTTAAAAATCCAATATCCTGTTTTCCAGTGTTAAGAGAATGAATTTCAAGAAACATCTATGAATATTTTAGAATAAGGAGTTTCCAGGTTAAAAGAGTTTGTAGATAGCGCCAATGAAATATTTGATTTGCCATTATTTTATCATCTAGATTTTTTTACTATTGTAGAAAACTTCTATTTTAAATGAAAATTTATTTTGAGAATTCTAAGCTTTCCTTCATGAAGTTAAGAGATAATATTGTATTCCAGTGATTACAATATTAAGTTCAAAACCATCAGAATACTAAAAGCATGTTGGTGGCCTTCACAAGAGACATCTATTTATCTCTTAAGAGCTCTTTAGTGTATTGCCTTCCCCTACTACAGATTATCATCTGTGAAAGTGGTAAACATTTGTAACTGGTTGAGAGTTTAGTCATTTTTTTGCTCACAATGGATTAGTTCCAACGTTTCCAAGGGCTAAGAGTTGATAGGGGAAGGCAATTCACTAAAGAGCTTTTAAGAGAAAATAGATGCCTCTTGTCAACGCCACCAACATGCTTTTAGCATTTGAATGGTTTTGAACTTAATATTTTAGTTGTATGAACAGGTTATGTTTTTTTTTGCACATAGGAGTACGGCTTAACGACTGTGGGTTCAAGATTCCAATGAGGCTATGGTAAGCATATTTATGAGACTCTCAACACCAAATAATCAGAAGGATCAAATAATCCAAATAAACATAGAGAGCAAGAAGTGTGACTCATAACATATCCTCAGGAATCTGAAAAGGCATATATATAGAGAGTATATATACTCGAAACGTAATGAAAGACCATGTGCTGCAGTTTGATGATCATCTGGTACCTAGTATGAAAGTGATGAAGTCAATGATGCTTACAGAGGTAAGGTTGTTAAAGAATTGAGTACACTTAACACAGTGATGGTTAAAGTTGAACAAGATAATGGGCAACTGTCTCAGGATTGGGTTGGGTTGTTTTACCTCTGAGCGGCACTTTTTTGCACACCATGGGCTAAATGGCCAGGTCACATGGATCCCGAAGGCTCAGAGAAGGTTGGGGGAGGGGACCCACTGGAACAGCTGTTGGGAGACAGATGGTAGCCTCCCGTCAAGGCCATCCAGCGTGTTCTTTAACGTGCACAGATTATGGCTCTCCTGCACACTGGGCCACGGCTTAACGTCCCATCCGACGGACGGCGGCCTTTCCAAGCCCATCGGTGTCCCCTACTGACCGTGGGCAGTAGGGATCGAGGGCGGGGAATTTTGCGGAGATAAATCTCAACGCTGACCCAGCTGGGACTCGAACCTGGGAACTACAGATTACGAGCCTGGCGCGCTACCGACTGAGCCACCGCCGCCCACTGTCTCAGGAGTGTTACTGGTAACGCAGTTCGGGCCTTTGACTCTTCTAAGTGTGCAGAGGGTGGAACTAATGTCGCCATGCCTACGTTTCAACAGCTGTCGAGTAGCCACTTAAGTTGATGGTGGACAGCGGCGTATCTACAAGGTATATGAAGAGGAAGAAAGTGTTGAATATTCCTGCCACAGCAAATATACGGTACTTTTTCATGAGGCGGGAAATGAAGATTTTACAATCACTAAGAGAGACAGGAATATTAGTGACATATATTTCATTGCTGTGTTCTTGTTTGGCGGGCTTGTCTGTGGTTCTTTGTCAGGGATTATAGATCCTGTCCAGGGACTTGGATAGAAATACCAATAAAGAAAGATCTGATGCAGGCTCATAATATCTCATTGGGTTGGGTTGTTTTACCTCTGAGCGGCATTTTTTTGCACACCATGGGCTAAATGGCCAGGTCACAAGGACCCCGAAGGGTCAGAGAAGGTTGGGGGAGGGCACCCACTGGAACAGCTGTTGGGAGACAGATGGTAGCCTCCCGTCAAGGCCATCCGGCGTGTTCTTTAACGTGCACAGAGTATGGCTCTCCCGCACACGAGGCCACTGCTTAAC
This sequence comes from Ryuthela nishihirai, assembly GCA_038380435.1. NCBI lineage: Eukaryota > Metazoa > Arthropoda > Arachnida > Araneae > Heptathelidae > Ryuthela > Ryuthela nishihirai. The sequence goes on along the minus strand of JAWZYU010000011.1, from coordinate 35,624,741 downwards.
GTCCCAACCGACGGACGGTGGCCATTCCAAGCCCATCGGTGTCCCCTACTGACCGTGGGCAGGGCGAGGAATTTTGCGGAGATAAATCTCAACGCTGACCCAGCTGGGATTCGAACATGGGAACTGCAGATTACGAGTCTGGCGGTCTACCGACTGAGCCACCCCCGCCACTATCTCATTGGACTTAGCAACTGTTCCGAACAGGTATGTCGTCACTCAGGTGTGACCTTTGTCACCGAAAATTTCAGAGGCTTTCAGCGAAGAAAATCCCAATTCAGGCACAGCGGGGATCGAACTTGCGAACAACAGGATACGATCCTGATGGTTGACCGATTCAATCCCCGCCCCCTCTTTGTTTGATTTCTTGGTTGATAACATGTCTATATGTGATAACAGTATTTCAGCAGTCGCTGCATGTGAAGCGCGTGAAGGCCTATTCAGATTTCGTGATGACTTAGGAACGAAAGATAACGATACTTTCATTGACGAAACTGGATTCAAGCAACAATTCTCTAAATCTCTGGTGCATCAAAAGACATAAATGATAAAGATAAATATAAGATGAATTTTATTACATACTGAAAAATACATTTGCATTTATATTGACTCAAAATTTGAGTCATTAACAGATTCAATATCTCACTCGAGTTAATATTCGTCTGTGGTATAATAACACTAATATTTTAATAGTTAAAGTGACTGCATTCGAAAATGAAAATTTTACCTTTTAAGTATAGTCATCCTAAGTTTTAAACATTGATAATTATCTAAGATAAACATAGAAGAATTTTAATAGTCATACACTCTAAGTCATAAATGATCCAATTTCTTAAAGCAAAAAAATTCTTTAATATTACGTATAAGTTTAAGATAATTTGGCAACATTCTATTTATCTTTTAATGTATAACGGATGATGCATAAATTCTTTAGTAGACATATATAAACAGTAAATAAAACAGTAACAAGGAAAATGGACAAATGCAATAAATATGATATCTAATGAATTACTCTATAGGTGACAGAATGCTAATTGCTGTGGTAATATTAAAGTGAAAGAATACGTTTTGAGAAAAGTTATAATATGAATTCAGCAAATTTTTCTGGAGATTACTCTCCCGGTGGGGGCGGGGGTGACTCAGTCGGTAGCGCGCCAGGCTTGTAATCTGTAGTTCCCAGGTTCGAGTCCCAGCTGGGTCAGCGTTGAGATTTATCTCCGCAAAAATTCCCCGCCCTATCCACGGTCAGTAGGAGACACCGTTGGGCTTGGAAATGCCGCCGTCCATCGGATGGGACGTTAAGCCGTGGCCCCGTGTGCGGGAGAGCCATACCCTGTGCACGTTAAAGAACACGCTGGATGGCCTTGACGGGAGGCTACCATCTGTCTCCCAACAGCTGTTCCAGTGGGTCCCCTCCCCCAACATTCTCTGAGCCTTCGGGGTCCATGTGACCTGGCCATTTAGCCCAAGGTGTGCAAAAAAGTGCCGCTCAGAGGTAAAACAACCCAACCAACTCTCCCGGTGGCTGAGAAGTTAATGTGCTTGGCTACTGATAAAAGGGATCTGTGTTCGACATGAAGTCCGAACCAAATAAGTAAGGGATGCATGTATAAGGGTATGTGACGGAGGTTTTTTTATTGTGTTGTCCTTCTGCTGAGGTCTTGCCGTCCTCATAGAATTTCTCTGTGGTGTACTGTATTAAATTGACAGGCTCCTGTCAAACCTCTGTGGCAAGCAGGTACTTGAGAACTAATTTATGATACTATTGCCGTTCCGTGGCCGAGTGGTTAGCGTGCTTGGCTACTAATCAAAGGAACTTGGATTCGAGCCCCAGAAAGGCATGGGTGTTTGTGTTGTCTTTCTGCACAAACACCCATCTATCAGCAAGTCTCGCCTTACTCATCGACCTTCTTTACTTAGCATAGACCTGTGGCAAGCAGCTGCTTGAGGAGGTATTTTTTTTATTACCGAAAACTTGAATATGACCATTGGTAACCCTATTGAAGAAACTTTTTCTAATGAGAACATAGTTAACCATGATTTATTAATCCTTATTGTGATTGCATTAAAGTGATAATTAATGGGCCCATAAGTGAATTTGAGTCTTTTGAAGTCTCCTTTATTTCCTTTTTCCTGGTTGGAGCAGTGGGTGGTTTTATATTTTGCTATTTTTAACTGAATCCTTCAGATGAAAATGAGAGGAAATGTTTCTTTTTTCTTGTGTGTTGAGTTATGCTTACCGTTTAACGGAAAAGCAATTTCGTCCTTTCTTAAACGAGCAAGGAAGTGCATTTTTTTGAGTAGAGAATTACAAAGTTGCAATGAGTCTTCTTCCTAGTGCAGAACGGTAATTCATTGCGACAGAATAATGGCAAAATGTTACGGCCATAATTGACTGAATGAGTGTCAAGGAACCTTTGCTTCAGGACGACGGAATTCTTGGCTGGAAGACTTCTCCATTCCGCAGCAAAAGAGATAAATACCCCCTGACAAAAGGCAATCTTCTTGGTTTACAAAGCACGAAAAAGCGTTGAAGATGCATGATGCAATGTGTAACAGGAAGTCCAAAGTAATGCTTTCCTGTCTGTCATCTTTGCTTAAGGTCCCCGTTGAAGTGTTTCACACTCCCCATGAAGAATGGCAGTTGCCGGAAGTGGTGAGATTGCGGAACATATTTTCCGGAAGTCACCTATTTAAGTCTGTTGCATACCGGAAGGAGCAATTTTTCACTGGCGAGAACAAACGAGTTGCAGCTTTCTTGGCTTAGTCGAGACATTTGTTAGGAAGAGGAAATTCCTTTTCAGTCTGTCGGCTATAAAAGTCATTAGGTGGCAAGTTTTTAAAAGCTCGTCTTTTCCTTAAGTTGCTAATTATTCAATTTCAGGTCGGAGAGAAAATGACTCCTTTCCTTCTGCCTGTTTCGAAAACTGTTCTCTCCTGGTGACTTATTAGTAGCGGTCGCACAGCTGTAGCGAGCGTTGATTACGAAACGTAATTGAATTATGTGCGCAGAACTTTTCTGGATGAATAAATGTCGTAAATCAGCGGTTCACAGGCCCTGGACTCATTCTGCGTCTTTCTAGGAAAGTGCGAAATTTTTGAAGGAGCGGTGGACAGGATTTGCAGTTTCTGTATAATTCGCATGGTCTCAAATAGTGAGTCGAAAAATTAGTGGGTCCTATTTGTACATATTAAACATCAGAGAGTCATTTTTGGGCAGAGTGGGTCTCTATTTCAGTGTATAAAAATTAGTGGATCACCATACGCGTAGATGAAAGATTAGTGGGTGTCCATTTGCACAGATGTAATATTAGTGGATCGCTATTTGCTATGGAAAACACACTAAGCTAAGATAATTTTTATTTCAGGTAATGTTTAACAGCATACAAAAACTTCTGAGGTCTCACAAGAGTAGACTCATTTGTGAGATCTGTATGCAGAAACAATTTAAATTGAAAACATCAGTCTTCATTGAATATAATACACAGAAAACAAAAAAAAATCTAGTGATCCAGAAGTGTGAAAGACAGAAAGGGTTGTTTTACCTCTGAGCGGCACACCATGGGCTAAATGGCCAGGTCACATGGACCCCAAAGGCTCAGAGAAGGTTGGAGGAGGGGACCCACTGGAACAGCTGTTGGAAGACAGATGGTAGCCTCCCGTCAAGGCCATCCAGCGTGTTCTTTAACGTGCACAGGGTATGTCTCTCCCGCACACGGGGCCACGGCTTAACGTCCCATCCGACGGACGGCGGCCTTTCCAAGCCCATCGGTGTCCCCTACTGACCGTGGGCAGGGAATTTTGCGGAGATAAATCTCAACGCTGACCCAGCTGGAACTCGAACCTGGGAACTAAAGATTTCTTTAACGCGCACAGGGTATGGCTCTCCCGCACACGGAGCCACGGCTTAACGTCCCATCCGACGGACGGCGGCCTTTCCAAGCCCATCGGTGTCCCCTACTGACCGTGAGCAGGGAATTTTGCGGAGATAAATCTCAACGCTGACCCAGCTGGGACTCGAACCTGGGAACTAAAGATTACGAGCCTGGCGCGCTACCGACTGAGCCACCCCCGCCCCGAAGACAGAAAGGAAGAAACATTCAATATCTATGTTACATGTAAACAGTTCTAGTAGTTTAATGCAAAAACGTTTCCACATCATCCTGTTTCAAAATGTAGTTCTTGAGAACTTTAGAAAACAAATGATAATTCTTTATATTTTTCATACTGACCGGGAGAGAGAAAAGGAATTTCGGTGCTAAATACAAATAATAGTGCCTAAAAATTTCTTTATGTAATGCAAGAATTTACAAGCTCAGAAACGTTGATCGCTAAAATAGGTCTCAGGAATTTTAATCCTTCAGACCCTGTGTTCATTGCAACGAGTATAACTTTTTAGAGTCTTTTTTAAATACAAGAGATGGTCTTGCAGGTCTTGCAGGTTTTGCAAAGTGTAGACCAGGCGTCGGCCAATGTTTAGTATACAGGAATTAATTGGAATTTGGTGTCATCTACGGATATAATAGAAGTTACATAAAATAATCCTCAAGATAACTTTCTTGATATGCAGCAAGAACTCTTTTGGTACATTTCACAGGTGTCATTCCTTTGATCGTGACAAAGTGCGTATGAATTATAATTCTTTTCCTTTATGTTACTTTTCATTGCTTTCCGAGATTTCTGAATTTTGCAACTTTTGGGAAGGTTTGTACGTTATAATGTACATGCTGAATTTCAGTGAAATGGTTCTGAAAAATAATTTTGTATATTTCGTTGATCACAAATAAAGCAGATTTAAATGCAAACATTTACCTCTGATTTGTATCTTTTTTCACACAATGGGCTAAATGGTCAGGTCACAAGGACCCCAAGCGCTCAGAGAAGGTGGGAGGAAAGGGGACCCACTGGACAGACCCCACTAGATTGCTGACAAATGGTAGCCACTCATCAAAGTCAAGTGTGGGCTTTAGCATGCATAGAGTATGACTATATAGTCCCATCCGACGGACGGCAGCTTTTCCAAGCCCATCGGTGTCCCTTACTGACCGAGGGCAGGCTGGGGGTTTAGCGTAGATAAATCTCAATTCTTTGACAGCGGGACTCGAACCTGAGAACTGCAGATTACGAACCTTGGGTATTATCGCCTGAGCCCCCACCCCCGTCCCGTAACATTTCATGAAATGAAGTTCAAAGCAATATCATCGTTTACTTATATATAACTATGTGAAATTTAAGTGGAAGTTCCATTGACATGGGGGGCGGGGGTGGTTCAGTCGGTAGCGCGCCAGGCTCCAATCGGTAGTTCCCAGGTTCGAGTCCCAGTTGGGTCAGCGTTGAGTTTTATCTCCGAAAAATTCCCCGCCCTGCCCACGGTGAATAGGGGACACCGATGGGCTTGGAATAGGCCGCCGTCCGTCGGACGGAACGATAAGCCGTAGTCCCGTGTGCGGGAAAGTCATACCCTGTGTACGTTAAAGAACACGCTGGATGGCCTTGACGGGAGGTTACCATCTGTCTCCCAACAGCTGTTCCAGTGGGTCCCCTCCCACAACCTTCTCCGAGCCTTCGGGGTCCTTGTGACCTGGCCATTTAGCCCATGGTGTGCAAAAAAGTGCCGCTCAGAGGTAAAACAACCCAACCCATTGTAGTGGTTCAATTCTTAAATCATGACTTTTATTTTAGAATCTTGAAAAAATAAAATAAAATATTATGGTCAATTATCATGTTTAGGCAAAGGTACGAAAGTAAGTCAAGAAGATGAGTAAACACTCACATAAATAAGGGGTGTGATCACTTTTTTCAGTAATGAAAGACTCACAACGCCTCTTCATACTACCAGCAATTTCTGCAATCACTTTTGAAGAGAGTAAAATCCACTAGAGTAATAGGGGAGATTGGCAATCCATCTTCCTAAAGCATTCCCAACAGGACTGAGATTAAATCATTATCATCAATATCCATCCAACTCAAACGAAATTTTAATTATCTCTAAATGCGACAAAGTTAAATATCTATAGATAGAGAGGAAATAAAATTAAAACATTATCTTATATTTTTTAAAACGATTTAAAAACTTTGGTACTATAAATGAATATCATGAAACTCAAATGTAGTCGTATTTTGAGAACTGATTCATTACCCAAGTCAAAACTGAGGACTGGCCGCTCACAAATATATATGTAAATAACAGTCTTAAAATTAGAATAGTGCACAGACTGATATGTTTTGAAAAATCTGCGAGAAAATTAAAGTACCATATCACTCACCTAAAGGTAATTAAACAATATGAGACCGTATCATGAAAGGTAGAAAATACGGCTGTCTTTTTACAAAAACAAACTTTTGAATATTTATGAAGTTTTTGCAGTATTTTGAATTAACGGTTGTTAAGAAATGCGCAACTTTCTTAAGTGTTCGTGTTTAATCCGTAATTATTCATGCAATGGCCTTTTTTTAACATTCATTCGGGTATAATTAGAAAGAATCACATACATAAATTCTACAGATCAAAACAACGAGGACGGTTAGCTAAATCTTATGAGAAAAAAAAAGATTTCAAAATGTGTCAAAATTATAATTTAATAAAGTATAAAGCATTTGCAAAATATGCAGATGAACGTAAGGTGATTTAATGCAATGTTATGTAACAACTAATTAATATTCTCTTTTATTTTTTTTCGATTAAAGATACTTAACTGACTAGCCATAATATGCTTGTGATACCCTAGATGTGGCCGAGTGGTTAGCGCGCTTGGCTACTGATCTAACGGACCTGGGTTCGAGCCCTGGGCTAAGGCATGGATGTATGTGTCGTTTTTCTGCTGAGGTCCTGCCATCCTCTCAGACCTTCTACTATATGGCATATAAACTGATAGGCTATACTATATGGCATATAAACAGACAGGCTATACTATATGGCATACAAATGGCTTCTACTATATGGCATATAAACTGACAGGCTACTGTCAGACCTCTGTGGCAAGCAGCTGCTTCAGGAGTATTTATAATTTATAAAATTTTACTGTGTTCCCATTCTTTTCTGTAGTTGGGTTGTTTTACCTCTGAGCGGCACTTTTCGCACACCATGGGCTAAATGGTCAGGTCACGTGGACCCCGAAGGCTCAGAGAAGGTTGGGGGAGGGGACCCACTGGAACAGCTGTTGGGAGACGGATGGTAGCCTCCCGTCAAGGCCATCCAGCGTGTTCTTTAACGTGCACAGGGTATGGCTCTCCCGCACACGGGGCCACGGCTTAACGTCCCATCCGATGGACGACGGCCTTTCCAAGCCCAACGGTGTCTCCTACTGACCGTGGACAGGGCGGAGAATTTTGAGGAGATAAATCTCAACGCTGACCCAGCTGGGACTCGAACCTGGGAACTACAGATTACGATCCTGGCGCGCTACCGACTGAGCCACCCCGCCCCCTTTTCTGTAGTAATTTAGCAATTTTCATCACTAAAGTGAATCCTTTTATTAATCTTACTAATCCTAAGATTCTAATCGTGGAAAAGAAAATATTGTTTTACGAATACAATTATTGGGAATTTTCACTACAAGTAATGGAACGATTTTTTCTGCATTTAATGTAAATAGCTATCGTGCAATATTGAGGTTACAACACTTATACAAATGAAATACAACTGAATTTAAAAAGAGTTTTTATCCCTGAGCGAAACTTTGCACACAATGGGTTAAATGGCCACGAACAAGTTGCAAAGATCCGAGGGCTCAGAGAAGATTGGGAAGATGATCCACTGGATAACAACTAGGAGAGAGATGGAAACCTCTCATCAAGGTCACCATCTTATTCGCAGGCACAACTGGGACTCGTACCTGAAGAACCTCGCACTAGAGAGTGACCAACCCCTGCTCCATTTTAAAAAGATTTTTATACCATATACAGCAATTTTTTAATTAAACTCATTAACTTTTAACATTAATTAGTTGTTACTGATATTACGCAATTATGTGTAAACGTAAGGAGAAAAAGTCTTGAAATAAATCAGTACTTATTTGGCCCTAATAAAGGAACATGTAGAACTCGACTTTTGGCTACATCCAGAGCGATATTTTATTTGTTTGTCGTCTTGACAAAAAACGCACTGAGAATTTAAAAACATTTTAATTCCCAGAACTTGTAGAACTCGGCCCTTTCTCTAGCCTACACCACTGCCTAAAGTGCCATAACATTATCACCTCTTTTCAATGCGTAAACATTGGCGTCGAATCACATCTTTATTCTAAGTTCGCTAAAAACAAAGTCTAGAAAAAAAAGAACTTGTTTTTAGAATTTCTCCTCTTTGCTTTCTCTTCGCCATCAATTCCACCAAGGGCGGGGGTTAGTCAGTCGGTAGCGCGCCAGGCTCGTAATCTGTAGTTCCCAGGTTCGAGTCCCAGCTGGGTCAGCGTTGAGATTTATCTCCGCAAAATTCCCCGCCCTGCTCACGGTCAGTAGGGGACACCGATGGGCTTGGAAAGGCCACCGTCCGTCGGATGGAACGTTAAGCCGTGGCCCCGTGTGCGGGAGAGACATACCCTGTGCACGTTAAAGAACACGCTGGATGGCCTTGACGGGAGTCTACCATCTGTCTCCCAACAGCTGTTCCAGTGGGTCCCCTCCCCCAACCTTCTCTGAGCCTTCGGGTCCTTGTGGCCTGGCCATTTAGCCCATGGTGTGCAAAAAGTGCCGCTTAGAGGTAAAACAATCCAATATATTTTCTATTATAAAATTAAAAAAAGGCAACATAAAACTAGTAGGATATCAAAAACTCGCTGAAAATCACATAATCATGTTGAAAGCTTATGTGGTAAACACGTAAAATTTACGAGTTTGTGGGCCGCATTACTAGCTGTCCAGGGCCGCACGTTGGACACGCCTGCTCTACACAGTCCGATAGCAATAGAAAACCGAATGATCTTCATTTACGAAAATGCAGACATACTCGCCATCTTATCAACGTAACTGCGTATTCCTGTTTTCTGTAATCCTTTTTTCCCTCTCCCTTCTTCTGTGTGTCTCGACAGAAATCAAGTCCACATTTGTCTGCAGAATGATTTGTATTCATTGCCATCGACGAGGTGCAACAAATTCATTAGAGGTGTTAGCTGCTGACTGCACAGCCTGCAGATCTCGGTTCCAAAGCGAACGATGCAGCTAATTAGCAGGCAATGGCTCAGCGGGAGATGGGAGCTTATCATCTCTCCGCATCCGCATCATTTGTTATCCGGTTCGGTGTCAGAGCCGGCCGGCACCACGGTGACGTTTATCCCGCCGAGTGGAAGGAAAAACCGAACACTCCACTAAGGAGTAATTAAAAGGAACAAATAATAAGTGAGGAACGGAGGAATACCTTCGGATGGTGAGGATAGAATAGCTACTGATAGCGAGACGAATAGGAAGTACATTAGTTAGGCACGAGGTTTAGTGCGTGTTCTGGCAGACTTTCTCTGTGGTAGGATAAAGACGGATTAGAAAGTTAGAAAGAGTTGGCTATCTGCCTGCGCACTCAAGTAGCAGTATCTTCGGTAAATTAGCACTTACACATTATAGAGGTTTTTCCTTTAACGATCAGTTTTAAAGTTTCTTAAATTCAAGAACTTTACTGTTTAAATATACAGGGTTTCGTGAGTAGGGAAAAAGTGAGAAGAATTTACTATGAAGTTAGAGGACTAAAAGTAATTGATGTGTTACGAAATAATTGAACTTGCCGAAACTTGGTGATCAAGGTGACCGAGTTTTATCAATCAATTTTTTTTTTGCTTTATCTATATTTTTTTTCTTCAAGTGACAACTTTATCTGAAGTAATTCACTCTTCACTTACACGATTGGTTGGTTGGTTTACCTCTGAGCGGCACTTTTTCTGCACACAATGGGCTAAATGGCCAGGTCACAAGGACACCGAAGGTTCAGAGAAGGTTGGGGGAGGGGACCCACTGACACAGCTGTTGGGAGACAGATGGATGACCTCCCACCAAGACCATCCAGCGTGTTCTTTAACGTGCACAGGGTATGGCTCTCCCTTGCAAGGGCCACGGCTTAACATCCTATTCGACGGACGGCTGCCTTTCCAAGCCCATCGGTGTCCTTTTCTGACCGTGGGCAGGGCGGGGAGTTTTGCGGAGATAAATTTCAACGCTGACCAGCTGGAGTTCGAACCTGGGATCTGCAGATTACGAGCCTGGCGCTCTACTGACTGAGCCACCCCCGCCCCGATTGGTGGAAATAATCATAATTAGCGTAAACGCACGAATAGTAACCCCGGATACAAGTTATAATTTCTTGATTTTCTGTTCGGCTACAACTTTAACCCAGGCGGCAAATTAAATTTGAACAACCGAGACCAATAAGATTATTGTGCGAAATTTTTTCAATTCATTTATGAACATGTTATGACATAAAAAATGTTTGCAAAACAGTTTCAGCTTTCTTATATTAAATTTTCAGAATTCCTTCTATGTCAAATCAAACACTTTCTCAGAGTAACTGTACAATGCCGTTTTTAAGAAATCGATTCGACTGCTATTTGTAAATTCTGCGCCATTACCCTGGCTACAATTCAAGCACAAACTACTATTTAGACACCAGGTGTTCATCATATACGGTAATAATTTATGTAGAAATGATAAGAAGAAAATATATTTTCTGGAGAAATAGACGGCAATTAATTTTTGTGGAAATGATTAGAAGAAAATATATTTTCTGGAGAAATAGACGGAAATTAATTTTGTGGAAATGATTAGAAGAAAATGTATTTTCTGGAGAAATAGACGGCAATTAATTTTTGTAGAAATGATAAAAAGAAAATATATTTTCTGGAGAAATAGACGGCAATTAATTTTTGTGGAAATGATTAGAAGAAAATATATTTTCTGGAGAAAGAGACGGCAATTAATATTTGTGGAAATGATTAGAAGAAAATATATTTTCTGGAGAAATAGACGGCAATTAATTTTTGTGGAAATGATTAGAAGAAAATATATTTTCTGGAGAAAGAGACGGCAATTAATTTTTGTAGAAATGATAAAAGAAAATATATTTTCTGGAGAAATAGACGGCAATTAATTTTTGTAGAAATGATAAAAAGAAAATATATTTTCTGGAGAAATGGCAATTAATTTTTGTGGAAATGATTAGAAGAAAACATATTTTCTGGAGAAATAGACGGCAATTAATTTTTGTAGAAATGATAAAAAGAAAATATATTTTCTGGAGAAATAGACGGCAATTAATTTTTGTGGAAATGATTAGAAGAAAATATATTTTCTGGAGAAAGAGACGGCAATTAATTTTTGTGGAAATGATTAGAAGAAAATATATTTTCTGGAGAAATAGACGGAAATTAATTTTGTGGAAATGATTAAAAGAAAATGTATTTTCTGGAGAAATAGACGGCAATTAATTTTTGTAGAAATGATAAAAAGAAAATATATTTTCTGGAGAAATAGACGGCAATTAATTTTTGTGGAAATGATTAGAAGAAAATATATTTTGTGGAGAAAGAGACGGCAATTAATTTTTGTGGAAATGATAAGAAGAAAATATATTTTCTGGAGAAATAGACGGAAATTAATTTTGTGGAAATGATTAGAAGAAAATGTATTTTCTGGAGAAATAGACGGCAATTAATTTTTGTAGAAATGATAAAAAGAAAATATATTTTCTGGAGAAATAGGCGGCAATTAATTTTTGTGGAAATGATTAGAAGAAAATATATTTTCTGGAGAAATAGACGGCAATTAATTTTTATGGAAATGATAAGAAGAAAATATATTTTCTGGAGAAATAGACGGAAATTAATTTTGTGGAAATGATTAGAAGAAAATGTATTTTCTGGAGAAATAGACGGCAATTAATTTTTGTAGAAATGATAAAAAGAAAATATATTTTCTGGACAAATAGACGGCAATTAAGTTTTGTGGAAATGATTAGAAGAAAATATATTTTCTGGAAAAATTATTTTTTTGGTTTTAGGGTTGGATAGGCGTTGATGAAATATTACGATTCGTACTTTCGGAATCTACCAATAGCTACAATTGCGCTCTCTAACGATGCAAAAGTTAGAGAGTTTCAAACTTTTAGTCGAATATTACAAACGATCTATTTGAACTAAACATTTGATATTTTAGTGGTGGATGGCGATGATCAAGAGGTGTACATTTGAAGCAACAATTTGTTCCTTCATACCCAGAGGGGAATGGTTGGAAAACGCAACTTTTTGTTTTAAGAGATTAATGAAAATTTCTTTTTGAATTGATTAGGTATTAAGGAAATATGATGATTCATGCTTTTCAACTCCTCCAAAAGGCTTTAATTTACCTCGTTAGAGATAAATTAAGGCCTTTTGGAGGAGTTGAATATCGATGCTATGGTCCAAAAGCTAAATTTACTTCTAACGAGGTAAATTAAACCTTTGGATCATATGATCGATTGTTATCATAGCATCGATGTGTTAGAGGGCGCTAAATGTTTGTCAGAGGGCTTGTGCCTCCGACCAAAGAGCCCATTGTGTTAGAGGGCTATAAATGCTTGTTAGAAAGCGCTAAATGTATAAAATGTAAAACTTGAAGAAAAATTGTAAACAATAGATTTATGCTAGAAATTTGATGAACAACAGATACCCACGTAACTTAATAACAGTTTAAAATTCTTTCCGTTTGGTCGTTGGTTTTAAAAAGTTAGCCCTTAATTTTAAAATTTTCAATAATGTTCTAATTAATAATGAAAAAATGAATTATTTTATTTTATATACACTGAGTGATTTGCCTTTTGACCCTAGGAGGTAATATAGAGCCCTGCGCGGATGCGGATATCAGCAGATAAAACCGCGGATATCCGCATTCGCTCAAGGTTCTAAATATTGCAAGCGATAATTTATGGTGGATAGACGTCATTTCGGTTCCACAGTGTTAAGGTATAACGCTGACTTACAGCAACTATTTGCCCACTTTTGTCGCAGGGGGGAAACAGAATTCTTTTATTTTAAGGGATAAATGAGAAATTAATTTTCTTTTACCTTGTATAATACAAGTATTAACAATTAATATAATAAACAATTAATATTACGCAAGTATTAACAAGATATTACTATTTACACTTTCTCAATCATTCATTAATTCGAATTGCTATTTTTCAACAGTGCAAAAGTCTGAAAATGAAGTGGTTAATTTTTTTTTTATTAACGAGCACACCGTATTCCACAGAAACGATATGTGTTCTTCTAGTTTTATGAAAAGGTTTTGCAAAATTCATAGATGTTCATTAAAATGAAAATTAATCCTCGTCAAGCCGTTATTTTCAGCACTTATATTTCTTAATTAGGGACGTAATTAATTTAGGACGTATTCTAATATATCTGTTCAAGAAATAAATGAATCACGTTTTTGTGAAAAAGGACAAAAAAGCCGAAACTTTCGTTGTATAGAAATTATCTGAACACTCATTCATTTATGGAAAGCATAAATCATATTCGAAGAAAAATTTCTTTACATATTTTGTAATCAATCTATCAATTATCTCCTTCTGACGTAATAATTCTATTTAGCTGCTTCTCACATTTCCTGCATTTTCTGCTTCAAAATAAAACTCCCCTGTGTACAGTTGCTCAAAAAAGTATCCGAACACTACGGTTGATTACAGAATTCAGAAAAAATATCTGGCAACGATTTTTTTTAGAAATTAGTGATCTGGTAACTTTCGTGTTACGTGACACGAAGGTTACCAGATCACTAATTTCTAAAAAAAAACGTTGCCAGATATTTTTTCTGAATTCTGTAATCAACCGTAGTGTTTGGATACTTTTTTGAGCGACTGTAGGTGGTCATATTATTTTGATACTAGATCGTGTGGGCTCACTCACGGAAATATTGAGCGTGTGCAGTTACCGTTCACAGCAAACTGGAGCGAGTGCAGTAACTGCACACGCTCCAGTTTGCTGTACACGCTCCAGATATTTTTCCTGAATTCTGTAATCATGTGTACACGCTCCAGATATTTTTCCTGAATTCTGTAATCATGTGACACGAAGGTTGCCAGATCACTAATTTCTAAAAAAATCGTTGTCAGATATTTTTTCTGAATTTTGTAATCGACCGTAGTGTTCGGATACTTTTTTGAGCGACTGTACTAGATTTTCTAGATTCCCTGTCGTATACCTCTAGCCAAGGAAAGAATAGCTTTCCATTTTCCAATACTCATTGCTAGACATTCACTAATAAACACGATAATAAACAATCACCTGGGAATGGTCAGGTCCATCTAGAGAGGCAGGAAGCGACTGGAACAGGTCGCTAAACTAGTCACTCTTGACGGAGTTGTGGAGCTAACGTTTCGGCAGAGTTTTAGGACTTTGGCGTCTCGAACCCGGGGTGAACTGGAGCAAAGCTGGGGTCAAGTTCAATTGTAACAAACCTGTAGTGTGTAAGAGTATCCATCAGGGACCTGGTGTTGGTTAAATCACGTTAAGGAAAAGCGGTATAGCCTGTTAGAAAAGATTCTTGCTTCTTAAGTGCCAGGTACAAGTACATGGTTCTTCATGTAAATTATTCTTTATTTTATATATGCCCCGGATTAGGCATGGATGTGTGTGTCGTTTTTCTGCTGAGGTCCTGCCATCCTCTCAGATCTCCTACTGTGGCATATAAACCGACAGGCTCCTGTCAGACCTCTGTGGCAAGTAGCTGCTTGAGGGGATATTTAATTTTTTTTATGCAATTAGTGTATTCGACCATCCCGATCAGACATAATTACCTTAAGTTTTTGCTAGAGGTACCTCTGGTTAATACGGGATGGGGAGTGGGTCCTTCGGGACCCACTCCCCATGGGGAAAGCACGTGCTCCGTCTCACGACACTACACGTGAGCTAGAGGTACCAATTGAATTGGCTCAGGACCCACGGCAACTAGATTTACGTCTTTCTAAGTAAGAGAGTTTGGCGTCCGGTTGTTGACGGTAAGCCGCCAGTTTTATAGGAGCGAGGGTTAGCTCAATTGCTAACTCGTCAGGCTCGTAATCTGTAGTTCCCATATTCGATTTCAACGTTGAGGTTTATCCCGCTGCGTTGAGGTTTATATCTGCCAACGTTGAGGTTTATCTCTGCCAACGTTGAATCTGTGAAGCAAGTTCTTATTTCTTTTACATTTGCTTTTGTTTTGAGATGGATAGCTGTAATTTATGCTATGTTTAAGTTCGATTCGAAAACAGTGTATCAATTTGCGCATCAGCTTAGTTATTATTAATATGCATACAAGAGCATCTTAACATTTTAGTAATAAGGTCATTTGAGATTCATTAAGTTTCCCACGACCCATTTAAATGCATAAAGCTCCGTTATTGGAATCAATTAGAAGTCAGTTGAAATAAGTAGCAGTTGTAACACCAGTGATAATGAATGTGGCAGTAATTATGGAATTTGTGAGATTTTATCGTGTTGTACCAGTAATGACGAGCGTTTTGTTGTTTTTCAAACTTGAGTAAGTGACAGCAACCACGAACTTTGTAGAGCTCTGCGATGAATGCTACTGCAGTGACTGTATTTTGCGATTTAATGTTGAGTAAGTCAGCAGTGATTCTGGGGTTCGATGATGAGTGAGACAACAGTGATTTTGGGGTTCGATGATGAGTGAGACAGCAGTGATTTTGAAGTTCGATGATGAGTGAGGTAGTAGTGATTTGGGGCTCTATGATGAGTGAGGCAGCAGCGATTTTGGGCTTCTATGATGAGTGAGATAAAAGTGATTTTGATGTTCTATAAAGAATGAGAGAGTAGTGATTTTTTAGTTCTAATGATTAATGAGGCAGCAGTGATGGATTTCGTGGAGCTCAGTCGGGTTATTTGATCACTGATCGGTATTTCCTTTCGCACACGATGGACGACATGCCAACGTCACAAGCAACCCAAGCATTCAAAGTTATGTATTGTAAGAAAATTCACTGGGCAACTGTTAGTACATAGATAGATGTCTCCCGTCATGGTCATTCAGTGTGCTCTTTAACATGCACAGAGAATGAGCATCCTGAGCATAGAATAATGGTTTAACATTTCATCTGGAGGACGGAGAAATTTCGGAGACAATTGGTGTCCTCTTTTTCATTGAGGACAGAGTTGGGGTTCGTCGAGAAATCTATGATGAGCGTGGAAGCAATGATAGACTGTATAGGGGTCTGCTATGAACCTAACATCGCTGAAGGACTTCACGGGATCCAATTATGAATGAGGGAGAAAATAATGAGCTTTGTTGGACTAGATGAGTAGTCTGACAATAGTGAGAGACTTAATGTATTTTTTTTTTATGACATGTGTCGTGTCCCTCTAATTTAATTATATCATTTTGGGGCGGGGGTGGCTCAGTCGGTAGCGCGCCAGGCTCGTAATCTGCAGTTCCCAGGTTCGAGTCCCAGCTGGGTCAGCGTTGAGATTTATCTCCGCAAAATTCCCCGCCGTGCTCATGGTCAGTAGGGGACACCAATGGGCTTGGAAAGGCCGCCGTCCGTCGGATGGGACGTTAAGCCGTGGCCCCGTGTGCGGGAGAGATATACCCTGTGCACGTTAAAGAACACGCTGGATGGCCTTGACGGGAGACTACCATCTGTCTCCCAACAGCTGTTCCAGTGGGTCCCCTCCCCCAACCTTCTCTGAGACTTCGGGGTCTATGTGACCTGGCCATTTAGCCCATGGTGTGCAAAAAAGTGCCGCTCATGGGTAAAACAACAGCAACCCTATATCATTTTGTCTTTATTATTGTATATATCTATGTTAAGTGTATTTTCTGAAGTATCCGAAATGGTAATGTGGCTCATTAGGTGACATTTGGGACCAAGCTTAGCTGTTCTCCTCATGCTGGTGAGGTGGGTGATCTTTATTGCTCTGTTGTCACTAGCCGGGGACTCTAGTGCGGTGACGGAAAGCAGGACGAACAACGAAAGAGCAGACTGAATGTTGTTGACAAACAGAGCGGTCGTTTGTTTACTGCGTCAGAGGGACGTAGCTTTTTTTCGGGAACCCTCAAGAAGCAGGGTTCGGTTCTGTGTGAACTAGGTGGTGTAAGCAGGGATTGAAATTATTCCCTCGCCGAGTTTTAAGGTCGGTAAACAGATTTCTGTAAAGTACAGTTTCCACCTCATCATTTGAATGCTTGCAATAGTAAAACAGTATTCAGAATAAATTTTGAGCTCATTGGATAATGTCTACAACATTTATAAAGTTATAAAGCCATTAAATTCTATGAGAATTTTGAGCGTAGCTAAGGCCCACAGAATCGAGCAAATTACCATATGTACATATACACCGAAGAGACAAAACATTATGACCAGCGCGTCTTATGAAAATCGAAGCAATGCAGGTAAACGACGGTGCTTGCGAAGGTATGCAACGGTATAAATAACATCTGATTTCTTGTTCTACAAATGGGAAAGGCAGAGGACTTAAGTGAGTTTGACAAAGGCCAAATTGTAATGGACAGACGACTGGGTCAGAACATTTCCAAGACGGCAAGGCCTTTGGGGTGCTCACGGTCAGCTGTGACCACCTTCAAAAAGTGGTCCGAGGAGGGAAAAACCACAAACCTTCGGCAAGGTATAGGCTGACCACTGCTCATCGATACTAGAGATGAGCGAAGACTATCCCGTATGATAAGAGCCAACAGAAGGGATACTGTGGTGCAACTAGTCCGTAATCTGAATGCTAGTGATGGGAGTAATGTGTCACAACACAGAGTACATCGAACCCTGATGAAAATGGGGCTATGTAGCCGCAGGCCGTTCTGAGTGGCCATGTTAACCTCGGTTCACCGTCGAAAGCGCCTACAATGGGCATGTGAGCATCAAAACTGGATCTTGAATGATTGTAAGAAGGTCATCTGGTCCGATGAATCTCGTTTCCTGTTGCACCATGTGGACGGATGGGTACGTGTGCGTCGTTTACCTGGGGAAGTGTTGGCACCAGGATGCACCGTGGGATGAAAACAAGCCGGTGGAGGAAGTGTGATGTAATGTTCTGCTGGGAAACCCTGGGTCCATCATTCATGTGTAGGAAACTATGACGTCTACTACCTACCTAAACATCATTGCAGACCAGGTACATCCTTTCATGGCAATGGTATGTCCCTCTAGTAGTGCCTTCTTTCAGCAGCATAATGCGCCATGCCATACTGCCCGGATTGTTCGAGAACAGTCCTGGTATTGCCCTGGTCTCCAAATTCCCCAGACATCAATCCAATCGGTCATTTGTGGTTTGTGTTGGAACAGCATATCCGATCTGCGGCGGCTCAACCACATAACTTACAAGAGTTAAAGAATCTATTGGTAAATGTGCTGGTACCAGATACCACAAGATACCTTTAGAAATCTTGTAGCGTTCATGCCTCGTAGGGGTAAGAGCTGTTTCGGTGGCACTTGGAGGACCAACATCGTATTAGGCAGGTGCTCATAATGTTTTGACTCTTCGGTGTATGTATGAATGTAAGTAAACAATGTCATCCTCTACTATGGTATATTCATTAAGTTCATCTTCGTACACGAGATTTAGCACGGCACGTCTGCACGGTGTGTAAAAACTAGCTAGGTTGCACCTAGGATAACGGGAAAGTATTAATTAGGTGGACTAATTAATCTTCAGATTCAGATTCATTAATCTTCAGCGCATCGTCAGAGTTTACATCTCACCTTCCTTCCTGCGTTTACGACAACTTGAATGATAGATCTTACTGCATAGTTGTTTTGGAGTGCTAAATTAATGTTTTTGTTTTCTAAGTAATGATAATTATAAAGAGTATACATAAATGCACTTAAAATTATTTTCCCAATATTTCTTTTTAAATGCTCTTGTCGTCTACATATATTTTTTTAGAGAATATTTCGTTTAAGGATTAAGATTTGATCAAAAATGAAATGATGATCATATGAAATAGGAATTAGAAGAAAATTAAATGATGATCATATGAAATAGGAATTAGAAAAAAAATCAAATGATGATCATATGAAATAGGAATTAAAAAAAAAACAGATGATGATCATATGAAATGGGAATTAGAAAAAAAAAGATGATTATATGAAATAGGAATTAGAAAAAAAATGAAATGATGATCATATGAAATAGGAATTTAAAAAAATCAAATGATGATCATATGAAATAGGAATTAGAAAAAAAAGAAATGATGATCATATGAAATAGGAATTCGAAAAAAATCAAATGATAAGACATTTTAAAATATTTTTACCGCAAAGGAAAGGAACAACGTGAATATTGGGTTTAGAAAAGAAATTAAATAAAAAGTTGCTTCAAAAAATTGCAGAAGCATGCTTAGTTAAAACAGTTTCTAAAAGATTTTTTTTGCGGGTGGGACTAAGTCGGCGTTTTCGTCCAGGCAATAAAATATCCCCTTCTTTTGAAGGGCGTTGCCCTCGATTTCAGGCAGCTTTTTAATTAGAGATTTAATTGAGGACAAAGAACCTGCGGAGTTACATGGTGCAATATCTTAAAGATCAAATTACATCATTCTGAGTTGGGCGTTGGTTCTAAAGTTAGATTTATAACAAATGCTTCTCAGAGTATTTAATTCTTTACATTACTGTGGAAAAGAATGTAATATATACAGTGTGTCTTTAAAGTCACACCAGAAATTACGCTTTCTTATCTTTAGATGTAGTTAACTTTTCCCATTTTTTATTTTTATTTTCCTTTCATGTGTTCATATCTTGATTAGGCTCATCACTTATCGTGAAACAATGATTCGAAAATTCTGTTGTTGCTTTTACATAGCCTATTACTATTTAAATTACTTACCTATATTGGTTATGCAAGAAAGAATTATGAGCATATATTGCTCACGTTTTTATTATTTTCTCAGATATACAAATGAAAGTAAAAGTGCCAGTTCTAGGAATGAGAGGAAAGGTGTGCTAAAGAGATTTTATGCCCACTGCCCAATTTCATAAATACCCTTAACTATGAACAGCTGTTTTGTATTTAAAACAAAGCTAAAGAGCCAAAATAGAAAGACAAGAATCCATGAAACTAAAGTTAAGAAGCCAATATGGAAAGGAAAGAAGCCACGAAACAAAGTGAGAAGAAAATACAGAAAGAGAAGAAGATGTGAAACAAAGCCAAGAAGTCTTGAACCATACTTAGTGAGACTAATTACATGAAAGACTTATATCCATGTATAATCATATTCAATTTCTTTTTAACACTGAGTTTTTCATGAGAACTCAAATATTTTTGAGCTGATTTTAATTGGCCATCAGTGTATAACTTTGTTCAGCAGTATCATAATTTCAGCCTTATATCTATCTTTTAATTTTATTTTACTTAATAAAGAATTAATTATATTTATTACTCACCCTTTAATAACAAAAGTAACGAAAACGAAGAAGTTTGGGTTAAAAGAAAAATAACTCAATATCTTGTAAACTAAAAAGAAAAAAAATAAACAACGCTAACCATCTATTCGGCGAACTTCACGCATGGAGACAATAAAAAAAAAACTAACTTTAAAGCAAGTCTACCGCCAACATTTTCAGCTTGAAGTAATTTGGGTCTTATTAATCATAATCTAATTTTTCTCAAAGGACCAGCAAGCCTATAGGACCAATGAAGAATGCTTTATTTCCAGGCTAAATATGGCTTGTCATGTTTTTCCCTCCCCCCACCTGTTCCCCCTTTAAGAGGCTAAATGTGGTGCACAATCAAAGCAGAGAAGACCGCTTTGCATTCAACCGATGAAAAGACCCATTCTTCATCGCCCGACTTTTATTACCTATTAACCCAGCATTCATTAAAAGTTGCCTTATGCCGGGCGGGCAATATCCGAGACGCATAAATTACCTCTGCTGAGGGTGGGGCGAGCAGCTTTCGAGGGGAAGAGCTGAACACCAAGCGCCATCAGTGTTTTGCTGGTTGGTGTTTGGTAAGGAGAGAAACTGGTGAACCCAGCCACCTGCCCCTTGCACCTCCTTGCACTGAGAAGCGTAGGTTACACGCTTCGTGGCGACGGCATTTTATAGGCCTTTCATGTTACGGCAACATAATTTATTCTCACGTGTCATATGGCTGAGTGGAGCGAAACTAATAACTTATGATATCTGTAACAGAGGAAGCTTTTTCTTCGCCAAGACGTAAACCGCTGAATGACTGCTAAATTCTGAGATAAAATAATCGTTAAATTGTTTGACAGGGTTGAAGTTATGTTCGAGTTTTGGGTTATAGAAATTCAAATATAAAGATGACGATACACACGGATATGAGTTATATAAAATGCTACAAGTTTTCAGAACTTGTTAAGTTCGTTTTTTTTTTCTTGTCTTAGTCTCGAATATATGAATAGGAAATGGCAGTTTCGACTCTCGTCAGCTGATATGGTCAAGAGTTTAATTTGGAAAAGTGGCAATGAATTGCGCTTTTTCAATTTTGATTATGTATGAAGGGTTTATATAAATAATTTATTTATTTTTAAAACATTCTATAACTATTAAGAGTATGTATCCATGGAAACAGGCAGAAATATTTCCATTGGGAAGAGACAAAAGAGCAAAGTGTCGCTTTACGACGTTCAGGGTGAATAGGAGACCATCATTCCTTTGGAGCAGTTAAATTACATTTTACGATCTACAAGGAATTGAAAGAACACAATTTTAGTTTACAATGTCCAGGGGAATCTAAAGAATGGAATTCTCCTTTATCATGTTCAAATGGTGTGGGAAGAGCAAAACTGCATTCTGCGATATCTAGGGAAGACCAATTGTCCACTTTACGATGTCCAGGGATTAGGTGGAATTCTATTCTACCTTTTCCACTCGAGTGAAGTATTGTAATTTTGATCTTATCATAGGATGTCCAGAAGAGTGGGAGTAAGAGTAAATTTTCATTTTGCGATATCTAGGGAGAAGGTATGAGAAAAATTACCCTTTACGATATCCAAGATGATGGAAAGAGAATGTACTTTGTCTTTTTTAGGATATCCTGGGATATGGTATGAGCAAAAGTTATATTTTTCTCCTATAAGGAGAATGGTATGAAGAAAACTACATTCTTCTTTGTATAAGAGGAACGGTACGAAAAAAAACTATATTTTTCTCCGTATAAGGGAAATGGTATGAGCAAAACTGCATTTTTCTCTGTATAAGTGGATGGTATGAGCAAACCTATACTTTACTATGTAAAGTGGATGGTATGACCAAACGTACGCTTTAATATGCTCAGCTCACTTTAGGTGCCATATTTTATTGCGTTCTTATTTCAATACTCTACAACTCATTACTCTGAAAACGACGTGTTCCTTTTGCGGTCTGAATAAGTTCAAAGCATAGTCGTCAGTAATACAAGACGGGATTTGGCTCAGTCGATAACGCTCCAGGCTAGTAATCAAAAGTTCCTAGGTTCAACAAGCAAATGACCACTTTACTATGTCCCAGGAGTTTGGGAAGATTAATATTACAATACTTCTCTCTCAGTGGGATAGATAGAGTAGATTTCCACCTTAGAATGTCCAGAAGAAATGAAATATCTTCTGGACATCCAGAAGATAATTAATCCATTACAAACTGTTTCAGTGTTTTATGAAGCAATGAGTGAATAGCCGTCGCCATTATCCAGAAAGGAGTAAAAGCTGCGTCATCGTATGCGACGTTAAGCCGTGGCTCCATGCATAAAAAAAAGTCACACTCTGCACACGTTAAAGAGCATTCTGGATATCTTTGACGGGAAGCTTCCATCTACCTACAACAACTTTCCAATACATTCCCTTCTCCAATCTTGTCTGAGTTCCTGTGTTCTGTCCATTTAGATCGTTATGCTCAAAAGTGCTGTTCAGAAGGAAAACAATCCCGGCCCGAACGTTCGGAACATTGCTATAGGTTCGCATATAGTAATCGTTGTGGAGTCCTTCATTTGAAAATGGCGCAGATGTAGAGATATTTACACTTTCGTTAGAGCTGTTTCTTCTAGTCCATTGGTGTCCCTTAACTCAGGGTAAGGTGGTAGTTAGCGGACAAAAATCTCACTGCAGGCACAACTGGGATTTGAACCTGGCACGCCACTGACTGAGCCAACCTCCATTGAAAGATATAGTGAAATAACGGTTTACAAATAACTTGCTCAAATCAGTCTGAGGGTTGGAAAGTTACGTTAACTGTCTAGCAAATATTTCCTACTCTATGACACTCCCTAAGCTTTCTTTTGACAACATCCCATTTCGACTCGACTCTTTGAAAATTTCCTCACTTTTCGAAAAGCAAAAAAAGGGGAAGAGGGAGTTTTTTTGTCGGCATTGACGCTTCTCACGTCTTTTGCTTTAATTTGCTCATAACTTGCTCAGATCAGTCTGAGGGTTGGAAAGTTACGTTAAACTATCATTTACAAACTCTTCCTCCCACACTTTTGTGAGAGGTGGGAAACTGGAGGAAGAGGGGCATAATTAATAATATCATTCCAGCAAATTTTTCTAACTATTATTTTGGTCCTGTCAACAAAACATCACATAGCTGGCTTTTTCTTAATTCAATGCGATTTATTTCAGAAAGCAACTCTTTGCTCAGATATTTCTCTGGTCATAAGCTTCCATTTTTTATACAAATCATTAATAGCCGCCGCATTAAGAAGTTATACTGGAACAAACTTTTGTCTGTTTCCCCTCTTTGAGATCAGGGGAGGTGACGAAAAGAAGAAAAAAGTTTAATTTATTTTTCTCCTCTTCCTAAAAAACCGTTCTTTTCATTTTGTTGTATGTACGTTAATAAGCTTTCACCATTTTTTAAAGCGGCAAACGAAAAATTCTTTTGTGTTCAGGTACGTTTATGATACTTCCTTCTCGTTACAAACTTTCATTTGATATATGAATCGTTATGATCAAACATCGGGTTCTGAATTTACGTTGGGTTGTTGTTACCTCTCAGCGCAAATTTTTGCCCTCAATAGACTAAATTGCCAGGTCACAAGGACCCCCAAGGGCTCAGAAAAGTTTGGGGGAAGGGAACCCTCTGGACATTGGTTGGGAAACAGATGGGTAGCTTCCTATCAAGGCCATCCAGCGTGTTTTGTAACATTCACAGGGTACGGCTCTCTCTCTCACACACTAGACCGCTACTTTACGTCTCACCCAACGGACGGCGGTCTTTATCAGGCCCAACGGTGTCCTCTTTGTCAACGAGGGAAGTGGGGGGGGGGGTTAGGGGAGATAAATCCCGACGCAAACACAGTTGGGACTCGAACCTGGGCACTACAGATTACGAGCCTGACGCGCTACCAGCTGAACCAACACCTCGTCCCAATTTGCTGCGGAACAAACTCCCTCTTCCCCTTTCCTTTTTTCAGAGGTTTGTACACCCGTGAAATCTACAAACTAGCGAACTGACTAACCAAACAAAAGAGAAGGACAGTTTGGCATTAAAAAGAATTCCAACTATTTCAGATACTTCTAATATTGATCACTGAAGCGATGTATCGGTTTAAAAGGTTTGAGCCTGATGCTTGAAACTCGTATTTTTATTTTCAGCGAAAAAAAATGAGACTCTCTGCACAAAAGAATGAAAAATTAAGAAACTTTATAAGCTTGTGTTGATTTATGCAACAGCAACGGATTAGTAGTTTTACTAACTAATTTAGAGGTTAGGTTCTGTAAACAAAATGCGTTATTAAATAGCTGTCTTTTTCTTGAACTAGGCGCATCAGGTCAGAAAATAAATAATCTCTCTCTCTATTCGCTTAAAATTAGTTGTTTCTTCTGCTATAAATGGACATATATGGGGGGGTCCAAAATAAATCCTTCCAAAATAAAACTGCAAAAAAAAAGGCAAATAAGGAACATCACGGAGCTTTGCACACATAATTCATTCAAGATCTTTTTTTCTTTAGAGGAGTTGGGTCTACATCTGTTGAAAGAAGAGTAAATGATTTTTTTGAGATTCTTACAGTCTCGGTATTCACTGCGATAGTGCACGAAAAAAAATCATTGCATTATGTTTTTCTGAATGTGTCAAATGTTTCTTTAAAATTCACATTCATACACAGAAGCGTAGCTACATGCAAATAACAGATCAGTGTAAGACAAATTTTATCAGTATTTCTGCATTGCGCATAGTTTTAGACTTTAAAAATGTTCTCAATCTTCTTTTAGTGCTTATTGAATTTATGCTGTTTAATAGTAAATTTTTAATATCAGACTTTTTAAACCTAAAGCAAAGCTGCATTTATTCAAGTTTTGATTGATTCTAATCGTTAAATGTGCTTATATCTATTACATTGGATAATTTCTTTTATACTACAAAAGAGAAAGAAAATTACCTTTAACATCAAATTATTATTGATTGTTCCCTTGACGTTTACAACCAATAGAACTTGTTTGCTTATGACATGCTGTTGTTTAGCTTCTATACTATGCTT
The DNA here is from genome assembly GCA_038380435.1 of Ryuthela nishihirai. Lineage (NCBI taxonomy): Eukaryota > Metazoa > Arthropoda > Arachnida > Araneae > Heptathelidae > Ryuthela > Ryuthela nishihirai. Next base: position 35,599,371 of record JAWZYU010000011.1, on the reverse strand, counting down.
CTATACTATGCATCGAAAAATGAAGTAAAATTTTTTTTTTAATTTCATTTATAAAAGATGTGCGTTAAAAACACATCTGCTGACTGCGTTGCTTGACTAATTGCTCAAGCACTCTTAAAATTATCCCCATCAACTAAACGCCCTAAACGTTTCAGCAATTTTCTCTTACGTACAGACGGAGACTTTTCCTGTAAATATAGTCGATGATTTAATAAAGAGTAAATTAACAATTCCTGTTTTATTCTTTAACGCTGGGACAAAACTGTGTTTTGAGGTGTCTACAGAATAGGTTTTAATGGAACTTTTGATGAGTTTAAACTGCTGCTTCTTCTCATTGGCCTGGCTTTTAAATTTCTTCGCATTTCATCCTGGGCCTCTTTTCAAACTATATCAAGACCAGAGGAAGATTCTACGAAATTAAAAAAAGAATGGAGGATACACGACAGAATTAAAAAGTTCATAATTGTTCACAAGATATCCAGAAGATTTTGACCTACGCGATTCCCAAATTACAGCTTCACCAAAATGAAAACTGACTATAGCAAGATTAAGTGGACGAGTAAGTTCATCTATCGCAGCGGGCCTAATTGTTATTTTCTTCTTCCCCATTTTTTTCAACTCTCTGCCCAGTCACTGGGTTGGGTTGTTTTACCTCTGAGCGGCACTTTTTTGCACACCATGGGCTAAATGGCCAGGTCACATGGACCCCGAAGGCTCAGAGAATGTTGGGGGAGGGGACCCACTGGAACAGCTTTCCAAGCCTATCGGTGTCCCCTACTGACCGTGGACAGGGCGGGGAACTTTGCGGAGATAAATCTCAACGCTGACCCAGCTGGGACTCGAACCTGAGAACTAGAGATTACGAGCCTGGCGCGCTACCGACTGAGCCACCCCCGCCCAGTCACTGATTACTCCGAGAGCGAATTCAGGTGAAATTTTAACAATTGTGTTTCTCTCGCTCTGACCAATCAATCGGAAGATATTAGAAAACAAACCTTAAAATGAGCAACTGATGCATTCGAACGCCAGAAAAACAAGTGTGCAGTTTTTCACGGAAAATCTTTATTGTCACAAAATTTGGTGACTTGCTGCTATCCTAACTCGATCACAGTACGCCTATTGCCATACTGTGACTTGATGTTTTAGTCTGGAGACTACATCTAAAAGACGTTCTTGGAGACTTCAAGTGTTATAAAGTTTCAAATAAATACTTACTTTTGAAAATATAAATTTTAAAAGTGTCTTTCTTGCTCTTAGGCGATTTTTCTGATCTTTTTTATTCTTTAGTTCCGATCATAGCAGTGTGGTATGATGGAAGTATTTGTATTAAATCTATCAGTGAACATGAGATAGTTGGCTGATAACAAGAAATTGATATCTGAATCAGCTAACGACCTATAAAAACTACCTAACGACCCATAAAATACGTTGCGTGAACTATATAGTATTTCAATAGATTTTTAATTTTATTAGGGGGGACATTTTAACCTTTTCTTGCAAATAGCAATCCATATAAGATGGAAATATGAATAATCAGAATATTATTCATGTATATACATCTCACTAAAAATTGTTATTGACTCTATTTCTTAAATCCATTTGCTCTTACTCTAATACTACTTGCGATTCTGATTTTATTAAAACAATCACACAACTACGGTTTCTATATTAATTAATCAATAACACTTAGCCAAGAGCTAGTTTCTTGTTCCACTTAAAGCAAACAGAAACCCATTCAGTTGTAGTGCACACTTAACTGTACGGAATGTGCAAATAAGGTTGCAGGAAAACCTTGAGATTATTATTGGAAGCGTATTCTTCAAAGAATCCCTTTCCTCATTTTCTTTGGTTCGGTTAAAGATACTGATACCTTTTCCAAAAACGGTATAGACCCGTTTGATGATGACACACCTTGGATAATGTAAAAACGGATATTTGAAAGGGAAATATATTTGGTTTTCTCTTTCTTGGTCAGAGTATTTACGTAGTCGCATCGGAGTCTATCAGCTGCCGCTCATGATGAAAAAGCACTAACCGAATTATCATAAATTGAAATTCAGCATCGAATGTTGCAGCATAGCCATTAGTCAAAATACCGGCTCCAAGCTGTGGAACTCTGGTGCAGGAAACATAGTATATCGATACCTACATAAGTACGGACTGGCTGAACTGTCGTAGGACTAAATGAATGCCGACCAGAAACGAATACTTTCTCTTCTCCTGTAAAATGGTAAGATCGAGTTACAAGTATAATACATTCATATCCGAAAAAAGCTCTTCCCAAACAATTCATTTCTAAATAGATTTGCTTCCGGATTTAATCGTTTGATTCTTTGCCGAGTTTTCATTATTCTTTCGATCTAGGAGTAATTGACCATTTTATTATGGTTGGATTGTTTTACTTCTGGATAGTTGTTTTGTTGAATGGGCGAAATAACCAATTTCAAGTGCTGGATTGGGTTGTTTTTCTTCTGAGCTGCAATTTTTGCACACAATGGGATAAATGGCCAGGTCACAAGGACACCGAAGGCTCAAAGAATGTTGGAGGAGGGGAGAAGGGACATACTGGACAGTTGTTTGGAGACATGGTAGCCTCCCGTTAAAGTCATTCAGCGTGTTCTTTAACGTGCACAGCCTGTGCACGTTTTCCCGCATACGGGGGAACATGCCGGATCGGGGCCACTGCTTAACGTCCCATTCGACGGATGGTGGCCTTTCCAAGCTCATCGGTGTCTCATAGTGACCGCGGGCAGGGCATAGAGTTTTGCGGATAATCACAAGGGTTCAGACAAGATTGTGAAGAGATCCAATGGACAACTGTTAAGAGACAGAAGTCTCTCGTCAAGACCATCCAGCGTGTTCTTTAATCTGAACAAGATATGGTTCTCCTGTACTACGGCTTAACGTCCTATCCGACGTGCGGTGGCATTTCCAAGCCTATAGGTGTTCAATTTCTCAACGAGGGTAGGGTGGGGTTTAGCGAAGAAAAATCTCAATGCTGGTGCAGTTGGGACTCGAGCCTGATGAAATGACAACATAGAGCAACAAATTTTAAATTCCGAAAACTTCTTAGATAAAATTTTTACGTATTAATGTGACCGACGACAAATTTAAAAGATAATTTTTTTAAAATTAGGAATAAACGCAATGAATAGATTAAAATTAGGTTTAACACATTATATCACTGTAAATTAAGAAATATTTAATATGTTTCTATACTCTCCACTTAATACTTAAAGTTTCTGACGTAGGATAGAGTGTCTTCTAGTAGACATTGCCATACGCAATGGGAACAATCTTTATAATTAAAATTTAGCTAGTATAGGTTGTTTTTCTGCTGAGGTCCTGCTATCCTCTCAGACCTTCTACTATGGCATATAAACTGACAGGCTCCTGTCAGACCTCTGTGGCAAGCAGCTGCTTGAGGGGGTATTTTTTTATAGTATAGGACACTATAGTATGTTTAAAGTTCTAAAAGCTATAATTCTAGAATTTGCGCATAATTATGCTTTCATTTGTTGTCTGGCACACTCACCGTAGTAGCTGTAATAAATGTTGGGGTTGACAGCTGCGATGTTGTACCTTTCCCGTGATTATCAGTCCGATGGGGAAGACTAAGAAAAGGAAGAGGTTGTAATTGTAGAAAATAATTGAGTTCTGATGATTCTTACGAAGTGGTTTTCATCTGATGATACAAAAGTTTATTTCATAGATAAGTTGGAGTACTAATATTCTAATGCATTTTGAGCAATGGCGATGTTGTAAAACTTCGATTTTTGTAAATGCAAATCAGGATGTTTCTTTGCATTTCGTAGGTATAAATCAAGACGTTTCTTTGCAAGTTTGAAAGAACATTCATCCGAACAGGTAGTTTTTACTGTTGATTAATGAAGAGTTTTCGTCGAACAGAATGGGAAAAGCCTGTACTTGTGCAGCAGACTTCAAACTCTGTTTCTCAGAACACTTTGAGTTCTTTAAAGGCTTTTTGCATTTCCATGAGAAGCTAAGAAGGACAGGGAAGAACTTGATGATTCAACGTTTTCCTAATTTGCCTACGATGAGAAAATATTTCTGCATTCAGTAAAAACTTAGGATGGCTTCACAATTCGGTTGTTGCTTCCGGATATGTGCCTCAATTGCAAATAAAGTGAAAAGGAGAATCTATTTCATATTTTTGGGATTGTTTTCGAAAACATCACTAAGAATAATCTAGATTTGTGTTCATTAAGCTTATGAAATTTTCATTAAGATTCCAAAGAAAAAAATTAAGTGTAAGGTAAAATGTAAATATAAGGATTCCCTGGAGAAATGTAAATGTAAAGATTTCTTGGGAAATGTAAACATAAGGATTTCGTAGCTTCTAAAAGATTCAAAACTCCTGAACTAGTGGATTGTGGACCAGTACACCTCACAAAATTTAATTTTGCGAGTACCAAAATTTCGAATTTATTTTTGATGTTTTCATTTCTGTAGTGTTATTATTGAATTACGAATCCCTCTTCGTAACGAAGACAACTGACGACGTGACAAAGCATGTGCAATGCAAAAACAATACCGTGGAATCAAAATAATATCATAAATATCATACTTATAAAATAATTTTCTGCAGCGCTTTTTTTTTGTCTTACTTATAATATCTTGCTTTTTTACTTGCTTTTCTTTTCCACAATGGCTTTTATATTAATTACCGATTCTATGCAATTCACCGATTGCCATTGAGATTTGCATTCTAACAAATGGATTTAGTTTAGCTGAAAAATTAAGATATAGTTTCGTATAAATTAGTTATTAAAAGTGACGTTCCATTCAACCGTTTGAGAGTTATTTCAGAAAACAAACAGTCTCACAAAGAAACAAACAAAAAGCGAAACACACAGATGCGAAATGCCAACCAAGAAGAGTCGAGTAAAAAACAGCTAACTTTTGTTTTGCTCAGCAACAACTCTAACTTTTTTTTGTTTCAGATAAGTCTTATAAAAATAAAAGCACTCTAAAATAATTAAGCCGAATTGCAACCAGGAAGTTTCTAAGATATATAAAAAGGAACAATGATATTATTTATATTTGCAAAAAATAAAACCCACACTTCAAAGTCACTTTCCCTTTTTTTTCAAAACAGGTCATTTCATATTATTTACCTTACCTTTTTCTTCCCCCGGCAGTGAACATTTTTCTCAATGAACTGACGACCCAAACAACATGAGCAAGCTCAATCTGCTAGTGTGCTGACTGTGCATTGAATACCCCCACAGAGAGAACTTGTGACAGCCGAGGGCGGGTTCTTCACTGACTGCATAAATACAGACATTTTCTTGCAATTTGCGGTGTTTAAGTGTAAGCTAATGGTTGGAGTCGTAATTAAAAGAGACCATTAGATGAGATTACCTGACTTAGGGCAGTCTCATTAGGGAAAGTGAACGACGGTTTCAAATGAGTTGGGTTTTAACTAACGCCTCTTATTCATTTAACTGAAAAATGAAGGATTAGCAAGCAGAGCTCAGAGGGAAAAAAGGAAAGGCACACAGAACCACATCGACGGGGAATGCTTGCATTTGCAGAACAAATACGAGTCTCTATGTGTAGTTGCTAGTCATTAGAAGCAGATAACATTTGTTCTCATTAATTGTAAACAGAAGGTAGAGTTCATAAACGGGCTAGATAGAATGTTTATCAGTCGTTATGGGTCGTTGGAGAGTCGGTTTCTTCTCATCTTAAAAGTTCTTTTCCATTTGCCATTATCAAAGGCTACAGCTGTCGTTCGTAGGAACAGATTAAGCGTGAAATTAAAATCTCCGGAATTGCTAAAAAAGAGAGCTTTAAAATTTATTAGATAAGGCGAAATGAAAAAGTTGTTTAATAACAGAAACTGGCATTTTCTTAGATAATTTTTAATACGTATTTTAATAATAATAAGAATAATAAGAATAATAATGAAGAAGTTAGATAAGTAATTTTTTGCTCAATTTCTTTAAATGAATTTGAAGCTGTGACAGGATCACAATGCGTAGATATGAAAAAGTAAATAAAAATCGGCGATTTAAGCAAAACGGCATGAATACAAAAATAACGGAGCAAATAATGGAAACTAAAAGAGGAAATATTCATTTTTAAAGAAAACTAAAAGAAGCACTAAACAGCGCATCATATTATTTTTTCAAGACAGGATTGCAATGCTTAGTTCTGCGGAAGTAAAGTAAAAAATAAACAATTTAAAGCAAAAAATGATGGGCAAAATAATGGAAGTTAAAAGAGGAAATATTTGCTTTTAAGGAAAAATTAAAGAAGCACTATAAAGTGCTTCATATTATTTTTCAAGCTTTTAAACACTTTTCATATTGAAGTGTAGTCTGAATTCTTTTCTTTCATGTAAAGGGTATAAAACTAAAATAACAGAATACATCTGCATGTTACTTCGAACTTGAGTTTTTCTAAGTTGCCGTCAAGGTTTGAGATACTTGAATTCGAATATTACACTGACATTTCTAACAAAAACAATATTAATTTTATTACGATTTCGCATTCTGCTTACATACCATAGTGATTTCAGAGATGAAACTTTCGTGATTTGGGAAGAGTATTAGGTAGAGAAACAGTGCATATGTTCAGAATGTAAATAGCAATAATAATAGTAATAACACAAATTTCACTAATTGCGATTAATTGCTACATATAATGTAACATTTCTGAAACTCACGTTAAATTGTGGTCAGTTCATACGGTGAATTTTTATTATTGTCTCGTTAAATCGGTACCAGTTTCAACGACGAATATTAATATGGTGAATTATAAGAGTAAATAAGGCGACCTAGGCCACTTTTGCTTATCCCTCCTGAGCAATACATTCTAAACACCGCATTTTATAACAACAAAATACGAAGCAAGCTTTATTTTTTTTTCATTCATATCTGAAGTGAATTCAACTTCTTAGGCACTGAAGGTCGGGATATAGCAAGACGAATCTATCATTCTCTTCAAATTGTTTCTGTTGGGTGCGTAACTTCAACATAAAGAAAACACATCATTCACTTCACACTTGGGAATCGAACCAGGATCTTGTCAGTGATGCAGTAAAGCTACCTTTTACAGGTATTTCTTGGATGTGGTATGTTAAATCTAAATATGTTAAGAAATACAATATATGTATATATTTGAGTTGTCTTATTTCGGAGCTACACTTTCGTGCAGGCAATGTCCAGGTCACAAGATCCCCAAGGGCTCAGAGTGGTTGGTGAGAAGAGAGGTTGGAGAGTTGGTGAAGGAGATCCAGTAGACAATTGTTAAAAGACGATTCTCTCGTCAATACTACTTAGTGTGCTCTTTAGTGCACAGGGATGGCTCTCATACACACGGAGCCATAGCCTGTGACGTTAAAGGGCATTAGGAGACTTAACGCTCATCCGACAGATGACAGCCTTTCCCGGTTCAGTGATGTCCCATTTCTCACTGATGATAGAAGTGAAACCGAGGAAGTAGTGGGGAAAGATCTCAACTCGTATAGAGTTGGGACTTGGACCTGGAAACATCAGATTGCGATTTTAGTGCGCTACGATTGAGCCAATCTCGTTCCATATTTATATGTATGGTATCTTGAAATCACTTTTCACATTTTTCAAAATAAAATTTCAATGCTAATCGTTTTAGTTTCAGCCTCGAGTACAACATTTTAAAGGTTGGGTTAGCACTCAGCAGTAGTTTTATTGTACTCAATGAGCCATATGGCCAGGTCACAAGGACCCTAAACAATTCAGAGCTGAGTTAGGAAGGGAGATTCAGTGGACAGCTTTTACGAATCGAAAGTGAGAAATGTTCCATTATCAAGGCCCTCCATTAATGGGTTCTGTAACAGCAGCGCAGAGAGATTCCTGCACACGAATCCACAGTTGAATGTCCCATCCTTATGAGATTTTACATGTCCAGTGGTACAATTTAAGAACTAAATTTCTAAATGCGGTGTTTTCCAGAATATTTCTGAATTTCCCAGATAAACAGAGACAGTGAACTTTCCAGACTCTAGGTTTTCATTTGCAATGATGTCACTTTCTCATTTCCTCTATTAATAAACTTTCAGCATCGATTTACATTTTGGTTAAATATAATGATATACCTAGTGTACATATTTTTAAATTTATTAATTTAAAAAAATTTACATCTATATACATTGTTTTGTGTGAGAAACTCGATTATAATAATATAGGTCGGTTAACGATAATTTTTGAAGCGAAAACAAATTATAAAAGTGGGAATTCTAATTTTCTAGATACGATATTTTTAGATATAAATATATACGAACTTAACAGATATTACAATATTACAATAGATATTATATAGATTAACAATATTTTACCTCATGTATATCACGATTCGTACTTTGAAAAATTTTGCCTCAGTATCAAGGCTGGAAAAAATTAAAGGCAATAATGATATTTTATAACAACTCTAATCAAACTGAATGAAAATGAGGCCATGTATTAAATGAGTGACGTTGATTTTAAATATTGTATGTGAATAAACGCTTTGGATCTTAAAGTTTAAAATCCTTTAAAATATGGCGTTTTGTAAAACGCCTCATTTCACATTCTGTTGAGAGACCTTCCATAAAGAAATATCCAAAATATTAAAGGTTCGCAAAGATGTCATTTGTTGGGAAGTTTACGATGTAGAGGTATTGGAAGGCTTGAGAGATACCATGAGGATCTACCTAGACCTCTAGATTTTAGCTGTTCTTTTATCCACAGGTTCTGGGTATTGCTTGAAGTGACAGTTTCCAGTTAAGGACGTCAGAACGCCGCAAGTATAAATGGAGACATGTCTTCAATTAGCAGACGAAAGAATAATCATAAGATGAAGAGTATAAATAGATTAAAGAGCATTCAAACTGGATACAGAAGAGGACTAGATGAAAAGAGACATATATTCTCACCGAAGGAGTCACTAGTCACGAGAGAGCAGCAGTTATGTGCGTTCTTCCATAAACATCATCCAGAGGGGCAACTTCGATTGAGGGAGTGTCATGAATTGGTCAGGGCCTTCTCTAGATAGTCGCAACGATATCTATGTTGTTTCCTGGAAACACTACTACACTAATGTAAAAGAAGTTATGTAGCCCTTTCAATTTTATATGGTTGAAATAAGAGATATTTCCATCTTACAATACGGTAATCGCCATGTTTTTTTCGAGTTAAAGTGGTTGACCAATATCTAGTGTTTAACACAGGGGTGGGCAATTGTTTTCGTATCTACACTGCGGATGCGTATTGACGTGGCCGTCCTAGTGGAAAATACGAGACGAATCTTCGGTCGCGCACGGGAGGGAAATCTCGGTTCAAGGCGGATTTTTCTGACTGTCTTGGCGGGCCACAAAAAACTCTTAGCGGGCCGCTATTTGCCCACCCCTGGTTTAATACTATCAGCTATATGGAATAGCCAGTTGTTCTCTTAATCGCAATTGAACAGAGCTTGTTTGAGATGTTCTATGGAGACGGGTTACTTCCCTTCAACCACTTGCTAACGTCGTCAAGGATTCCAAAAGCTTTCTGGTAAAGTGGAGATCATTATAATACCGTAGATTTCTGAATAGTCTCATTAATATCATGAAACATGCTATATATAGCTGTGAGGAATGTATTACCATAAGGGATCATCACTCCTTCTATTGACGATCTCTTCTAATTCCATACTGCGCATCATTATTGACCCTAATATAATGTCCCTAAATTATTGACCCTAATGTAATGACGTCAACTTTGCAGTTTACGATGCGGATGCTTCCGATTGTACTCAAACATCGAATTACATTGAAATGCCGTGTTGATACCACATCGGATGTATCTTAATTACATATTCGCTTAAATAATTAAATATTTATAGACGTCTTTAACTTTTGAAATGGAATATACATACACCGAAGAGTCAAAACATTATGACCATTTGCCTAATATGATGTTGGTCCTCCAGGTGCCGCCAAAACAACTCTTTCCTGGCGAGGCATGTACGCTACAAGATTTCTAAAGATGTCTTGTGTATCTGGTACCAACACGTTACCAGCAGATCCTTTAACTCTTGTAAGTTACGTGGTTGAGCCGCCGCAGATCGGATATGCTGTTCCAACCAAACCACAGATGCTTGATTTGATTGATGTCTGGGGAATTTGGAGGTCAGGGCAATATCTGGAAGTCTTCCTTATGTTCCGTGAACCATTCTAGAACAATCCGGTCAGTGTGGCATGGCGCATGATCCTGCTGAAAGAAGGCACTGCTAGAGGGATATATTGTTGCCATGAAAGGCTGCATCTGGTCTGCAATGATGTTTAGGTAGGTGGTAGACATCATAATTTCCTGCACATGAATGACTGGACCCAGGGTTTCCCAGCGGAACATTGTCCAAAGCATTACACTTCTTCCACTGGCTTCTTTTCGTCCCACGGGGCATCCTGGTGCCAACACTTCCCCAAGTAAACGACGCACACGTACCCCGCCATCCATATGGTGCAACAGGAAATGAGATTCATCGGACCAGACGACCTTCTTCCAATCATTCAAAAAGGGGCGGGGTGGCTCAGTCGGTAGCGCGTCAGGCTCGTAATCTGTAGTTCCCAGGTTCGAGTCCCAGCTGGGTCAGCGTTGAGGTTTATCTCCGCAAAATTCCCCGCCCTGCCCACGGTCAGTAGGGGACACCGATGGGCATGGAAAGACCGCCGTCCGTCGGATGGGACGTTAAACCGTGGCCCCGTGTGCGGGAGAGCCATACCCTGTGCACGTTAAAGAACACGCTGGATGGCCTTGACGGGTGGCTACCATCTGTCTCCCAACAGCTATTCCAGTGGGTCCCCTCCCCCAACCTTCTCTGAGCCTTCGGGGTCCATGTGACCTGGCCATTTAGCCCATTGTGTGCAAAAACATGCCGCTCAGAGGTAAAACAACCCAACCCAATCCAATCATTGAAGATCCTGTTTTGATGCTTGCGTGCCCATTGTAGACACTTTAACGGTGAACCGAGGTTAGCATGAGCACTCGGAACGGCCTACCCCCCCCCCTTTTCAGCCCTATTTTCATCAGGGTTCGATGTACTGTGTATTGTGACACATTACTCCCGTCACCAGCATTCAAATTACGGGCGAGTTGCGCCACAGTACCCCTTCTGTTGGCTTGTACCATAAGGGATAGCCTTCGCTCACCTCTAGCATCGATGAGCAGTGGTCGGCCCATTCCTTGACTTCCCCTCCTCGGACCACTTTTTGAAGGTACTAATCACGGCTGACCGTGAGCACCCCAGAAGTCTTGCCGTATCGGAAATGCTCTGACCCACTCGTCTAGTCGTTACAATTTGGTCTTCCTTTGTCAAATTTATTTAAGTCCGCTGCCTTTCCCATCTGAAGAACAAGAATAACACTGATTAACAGAGCTCAGTATCAGGTGTTATTTATACCGTTTCATGACTTTCACAAGAACCGTCGTTTATCTGCAGTTGCTTCGATTTGCATAAAAACGCACTGGTCATAATGTTTCTGCTCTTCGATGTATATGCATTAGGAAATAATAACTTGAGATCTTGAAGCTATATCTGAAGAACTTACACTGGACTAGTGTTTCGCCATAAACGCCGTTAATTTGAATTACATCAGTTGAAATGCTTATAATTATTTTAGATTTGTTGAATAATTGTTTAGTTATCCTTTGCTCTTTGCTTCATCAACAAAACCATTCAACCAACTTCAATTACTTTGATCTTAAAGAGCATTATATTTAGAATGTCTTTAGCAAAACTAGAATTTTGAAAGCTTTTATACAATGTTAATTATGAAGGAAAAATATATTTATTTTATAATTACCTCAAAGGATGCGATGAATAATCTTGATTCAATTTTTAGATCTTACTCAACAAAATCTTGCCATCTATTGGAATAACTTGGTTTACAAAATACTTCTTTTTTTTTACATTTTATTGCTTATGGAGTTTGTTGAAAATTTACATTATTACTTTCACACATTAGGTCAAAATTCAAATCATTCCTTTTTTATACTGTAATGTTGTTGTTGTTGTTGTTGTTATTACATGATTAGTCCAGTATGGGGATATGAAGATGAGGAATATTTTTGTAGGAAAATGTAATCTCCCAGTTATGTGTCGGCAGAAAATTTTCCGGGGGGGGGGCAAAGCTTGGAGACAAATAATTACATCAATAAATTTTTATTTAATTATTTAATTATTTTGGGGTTTTTTTACAAGTAGATTATAGAATACAGTATTGCATCAATACAAAAACACATACATAATGCATATAAATTTACAATATAAAGGAAGCAAGAATTAATTGAAACAAGAATTGTTACTCGATTCTAGGGGTGGGCGGTGGCAAGAGTCCTGTTTGCCCCCCCCCCCCCCCCCCCCCCCTCTGTGGACGCCGATGCCGGCAGGTAAGGGAGGAGTGGGCTCGAATAGCCTCCCATCGGCTAAACTCACTTTTTTCACAAAAGTGCTTCTTGAATTCTACGTCAATACGTAATCTGTGTATTTATTATTGATTAATATGCATTTGAAATTATAAATCTGGGGATAGCCTATAGGATGATCCAAATGAAACGAATGAAAAGGACAAATTCTTTATATGAAAAGAATAAGTAAACAAAATTATTTGCGTAATAACTGAAAAGGCTGAAACATTTTGTACGTCATTGAGTATCAACACTTTAATTAACAGTTTGTATTACCTCGAAACGTTACTATTTGCAGATCATAAATATTTTATTTTTCTTGGAACCTTTAAAAGCAAGAATTTAGACATGCGCTCCAACGGTTTTGCCTTTAGGACTATCCCATCAGCTGGTGTAATTTTCCTTCAGAAAATCTAACCTTAATTAAGCTGAATTCCAAACATGAGGAATCAACAAGAAAACAGAAAAACCATATATATTATAACTAAGATTTAAATTGAAAGTTTATTTGTTCGTGTAAATTCAAGCGCTGTAGCGTGATGTTTGCTTTTGCACATGGGTCTGTGCCAAAGTCCTCTTTTGCAAAGAGAGAGTCCTTTTTCCAATCAGACAAAGTTGTCGTAGTCAGATGTTTTTTCGTTTGCTACCAAACCATATTACGAAATTTAAAACATAACTTTTAGTAATGATACATCATTAAGATTAAAGAGCAGGTCAGCTATCTCTACCTTTGTAACTCTTCAATTAAGAAAACCTAAACCCAGCCGATGAACGCCAGCAACCGGATGTCATTGGTTTGTATGAAACCTGATCACTCACGCCATGACTCTGAATAAGAAAAATTTCTGGTTTTCTTCTTTACACTCGAGGAAAATTCAAATGAAAAATGAACATTGTTTCAGTCTAGCGATTTCTCCGGAAATGGGTGAAAAGGAAGAGGGAACGAAATGAAATCTCGAGGGAACGATTTTTATTTCGTTCCCTCGAGATTTCATTTTTATTGCTGTTATTTAAATGGACTGCACTGCGTCAAATGATCACACGTTATGATGTAATTCCGAAACGACTTGTCCTGTTCTAGCGCAAAGACATTAATGCCAATTAAACTTCAAAATAACTTTAGTTATGCTTAACATGGACGTTTATAAACACTTTCCTTAAGAAGAAATTAGTGAAGAGAGACACAAAATTGTTTCATTTCAATTGATGCAATATCCAGTGATTACCATTCGAACTTAATAAGAGATTAGAATAAATTTTGAGCCTGGATATTTAAATCTTTTTGATACTGGATATTTAAATTTTTTTTTATCCTGGATATTTTAATCTTTTTTGATCCTTTGCCACATCCTTCACTCTTACATCAGGAGAAAATGTCATTTCTGGAGCTTTAACAACTATCCTAATATTATTTTTCCTAAGAAAATATCAATGTTTCGTATGCGGAGAGTATAAATGGAAATAATATAAAGTTGAAGTTTCATATGAAGAGAGTTTAAATGAAGGTCATATATGGTTGAAGTATCAGTTGAGAACAGCATAAACTGAATGTCATATAAAGTTGAAATTTGTTATGGGAATAGTATAAGTGGATATCATATAAATTTGAATACGCTGAATCATAGGGATTACATGGCAAGAGCTGGAATAATTTTACCTTATTGCACAGACAAAAGGAAGGGACATATATCATTGGATGTTGCTATAACGTAATATTTAGTTGATTTTATTTCCTAAGGGAAAATGAGTTCCATATGTTATTTTAACTGTCTAACCCTTATTTTCCTTCTCTTGGAGTCCCCAACCGAAATATTTTGTCAGAAAATGCAAAATTTATCTTTATCTACTTCCTTATGATAGCAGTGACGTGACAACTTCACTAAATTATCGTTGTAAATTTTTCACAATGTTTGAGAAATGTCCTCAGTTCCCTCACATTTTATGGCAGAGATTGACAAAGCTTGCTGCGGGATTGATCATGCAGAAGGTGACGTCAGTGCGGCACATTCTTTTAAATTTTTAACTTCGCCGAAATACCTTCGGGACGCGATTTGTTACATTTGCCGCATCCTTTGATGGGCGATATATTCCGTTAATGTCTAAACTAATACGTGCTGTGGATCGCACGCTAACTAAATATTAAAACCAAATGGTTATGTTTTGCTTCATGCTACGTAGACGACTCTCCGCATATTTTCAGAACAAAAAAAATCGAAAAAAGGGGATTTTTTTGTTAGTTGAAACACTTTTCTAATCTTCTGCATTGTTTGCAAGACGTAAAATTTTTTGCTTAACTCATTCAAGTAGTAATGGTGTTTCAGAGAAATTAACTTGGAAAGGGAGGAGTCTATGTGATGTGACGTTAAGCTTGGCTCCGTTTTCAGAAGACTATACACCGTGGACTAAAAAATAATACACTGGATGGCCTTGACATATAATGGATCCCATAGGTTTGGTCACCCTGTCCAATTCCCCTCTTTCCTATTCAGCCCCTAGGATCCTAGAGACTGATCATTCATCCCACTCTTTGTCACAAAAGTGCAGCCCAGTAGTAGTAAAATAACCAAATCAAAAATTGTAAAGAAGGAATATGCATGTCTTGCATGAAATTGACATGTCTGTCCACGGAAGATTTTATTCAAATGGGAATGCTTGGATTGTAAACTAAGTCCTTGCATTTTTTGTGTAGAATTGGGTTTTTAATAAAAAAGATACAAAAACATTTCCGTCAATAACATACTTTCCATTTTTTTCTGCAACTATTCTCCATCTATTTATTAATTTTTTAGATTCCCTGTTTGTAAAAGTCTTCAATCTTTACTTTCACAAATCTCTGTATTGCTTGTTTCGCATCACCCTGATTATTGTACCTTTGTTCATCTAAAATTTCTGAAGCGACTGAAAAAGTTCATTTGATGCAGCAATGTGAGTAAGGCGGATCAAGTAACTCTTCAGCTACGATATCATACCAAGTGTTGGGTCCGGCATTATCAGGATGAAGAATTCCTAGTTTTGCAACTTTACTAATCTTACAATACAATAGATATTTGTGTACATCTGTATGGGAAATTTGAAGTTTCTCAGATAGTTCGTTGTTCGAGGATCAGTTTTCACGTGAGTCTTTAACTCATCATCAGCGAATACACTGTAGTCGATATTACGAAATTTTCGTACCAAAATTACCCCTTTCTGAACTTCAGCACATCAGGGCTATGCATTTCACAACTGTTCTGCATAACCAT
Source organism: Ryuthela nishihirai (assembly GCA_038380435.1). NCBI lineage: Eukaryota > Metazoa > Arthropoda > Arachnida > Araneae > Heptathelidae > Ryuthela > Ryuthela nishihirai. Next base: position 35,583,698 of record JAWZYU010000011.1, on the reverse strand, counting down.
CACTGCTGTGTTTCATAAATCCATAAAATATGCACTGCAGTATATGCCCTTTGTTCACATTCATTTCAGGTACTTCAAAAATAGCTCTATTAACAATTAAAAGGAATTTCTATTCTAACTGAACGCCAGTACTGTTAGCTAGTCTGGACACACACATATGCTGTATATATATATATAATCACAGCGCTAAATATTTTTATATTAAAGGCATTATATGTTAAGCATAAATATTAAGAATTTATTTTTTATTTCAATCTTCCTTTTTTCATACTAGCAGATTTACCCGGCGTTGTTCGGATCTGACATTCATTAGAATAGAGAGTAGATGGCATTGCCCACGTCGCAATCTTTCATTTTGGGATAAAAATCATTACAATCAATCCCCTCAGGTTTAAATTTGTGCAGTCTCTTTTAGGGCAGGAAAGAAATGGACATAATTCGAGGTACAGTCTCTCAAAAAAGTATCCGAACACTATGGTTGATCACAGAATTCAGAAAAAAAATATCTGGCAAAAATTTTTTTAGAAATTAGTGATCTGGCAACTTCGTGTCACGTGACACGAAGTTGCCAGATCACTAATTTCTAAAAAAATTGTTGTCAGATATTTTTTTCTGAATTCTGTGATCAACCATAGTGTTCGGATACTTTTTTGAGCGACTGTACCTATGATCCTCCCTAAGTCCGAAGTTTCTAAACCAAAAACCGGAAATTTCTCGCCTCGGATAATCGAACTTTTCAAATCATTTCGAACTCATCACTTCCTCGGATACAATTTTCCAGAAATATATAACTATATAGCAAAAGAAAATTAACTCTGGTATGAAGTGCATAAAAAAATGCAATGGTACCAAAAAATTTTTTTATTGTTAAACAAAATTATTTATTACTTAACATAATATTTGAAACATTTGTTAATTATTATATATTATGAGATATTCTTTATTAACTTTTGCATAATTAAGTTAATGATTTTAACTTCCGATACTAATTTAGTTTTTTAAGCGCTCATTTTGACAACGATCCTCGTGTTCTGCTCGTGCTTAATTAAAATGACTTCAATATCCACGGACGCTCGCGCTCTTGACCCAACAAACTGAAAAATGAGTTTATCAAGCGAAAGAAGAAAGAATTTAGTTTGAGGCATTCATTATTTCAAATTTATTGGTGGCAACAGTTGTTTTTAACAACTTTCAACCGTTAATGTTTAGCATGGAGGTAGGAAGAAAAGAGGAGGGACCCTAAGCACTTGAAGATGATGCTACGGCGACTGCGCGGCAGCCATGTTGTTCTATTCAAAACATTGATCAGTAGTGTTGGAATACAATGTATCTTGAGCTATAAAAAATTGATTTTATACGATATTTGTGTTATGTTAATTTATTCAGCGTTTTGGATGCACGAATCGCCCTTCAAAAAAGATACCAGGAATTGCCTTTCATCGGTCAGTTTGTCATTTTTATAAAGTTTAATTAATTATATAATGATACAAGTATCTTTACATTCTAATTACGCCGCTATGAAATCAGTTTTATTTCGAGTTACAAACCTCGATTCTTCAAAAGTTTTTTTTCATTTCCTTAGGATTGTACTCAGTGATAAATGTCAAGATGTACTTCTTATATTGATTGATTTTACGTTACGCTTATTTGAGAATTCCTTCTGCAGGCTTCCTCAGTTAAAAACTTTTGTTGGCTGTAATTGAATATTAGTGTGTATTCTATTTAATGGATGATGAATTTAGATACTTTTAAATAGAGGTGATTAAAATATCAGGGAGTTTCTTTTTTGTTTTGTATTTTATTTTAGGTGGAAGTATTTGATATTATTATTTTGTTTAAATGTTTCAGTGTTTAAATTCCACTCTCTTCATGATTTAATAAGTTCAGTGTAAAAAGGGAAAAGTAAATTACAATAAAGTATTTTCATAAGGTGAGAAATATAATCTTTCCTTTTTTAAATTTGGACAGCATTTAAGGGTTTTGTTTAAATGCCCCCTTTTTTTCCTTGTATATATCAATATCAGGGAGTTTTTTTTTGTTTTGTATTTTATTTTAGGTGGAAGTATTTGATATTATTATTTTGTTTAAATGTTTCAGTGTTTAAATTCCTCTCTCTTCATGACCAATCCCCAGTGATGATGCACAGAACCGGCCAGGTCTAGCACCTAATGTCCGACCCCGCCTTCTCGTGGTGCAGGCCGTTAGTACCTTTCAAAAGAGATACTCTCTTTTGGAAGGGAACGGAAGGGGAGGGCTGCCAGTTCAGTATGGCCTGCTGATCTGCTCATCTATGGCCACTTTCTTCTTTTTTTTTTTCAACCCTGCTGAGGAGTGGTCAACTTCACAGGGTCCTGGTGCTGACCATTTATACCTACTAGACTGGACTTGTTTATGGATTTGAGCTTGATTATGGATCCTGGACTTGCTGCACTGGTGGGCCTCTGTTGAGGGAGAGTCTGCCGCTGTGTTTTCTGTTTGCTACTGGGTTGCCAGCTCTAAGTGAACAGAGGCATGGGATACCTTATATCAGCTGGTGGATAATCCTAATCAGAGGCCATCGCAGGTACCTGAACCTTACTTAGCTAGTTGGGCATCGTCAAGCCTAAACTGGAGTAATATGTCTCAGGCAGGCCATATGGTTCTTGAAAAAGTCCACTTGAAAACGTGGTGCCTGAAGTTCCTACCAGCATCGGTGACTTCAGCCTTTAGCGGAGGAGGAACAGGTCTTTGCCCCATGCCTGCGATCAGGGGGCTGTTTGATATTGTTGGCCCTACCAATCTCAATAAACCTAATTTCTTTAAAAATCCTACTAATCATTTTCTCTCTGCAGGAACGTGGAACGTGAGGACATTACATAGAGATTATTATCTTGATGTCCTCATGCAGGAATTCAAGCGCTATAACCTAGATATTCTAGGCTTGCAAGAGACCAGATGGACAGGTAAAGGTGAGATACTTAAAAATAACTTTAAATTTCTCTTTACAGGGATGGAGGATGGAAAGCATCACCAAGGCGTGGGTCTGCTGCTCAGCAGACATGCTAGTGATGCTCTTCTAGGATATGAGTGCATTAATGAAAGGTTTCTTACAGCAAAATTTCAGACAAGCATTAAAGACTTGAATGTTATCTGCTGTTATGCCCCCACTGAGGATTCTGATGAGGATGAGAAGGATAGGTTTTACAGACAACTTCAGGATATTTTGAATTCTGTCAAGAAAGGAGATATTACCCTTGTTCTTGGTGACTTCAATGCCAAAGTTGGTACCGACTCTGACCTTTGGGGAGGAGTAATAGGCCCTTTTGGTATTGGTAGCTGCAATGGCAATGGGCAACGTCTCCTACAGGTAAGTAAACTAAATGGTTTCAGAATAACTAACACATATTACAAACACCGCGACATACATAAACACACATGGGTTTCACCTGATGGGCTGCATAAGAATATGATTGATTATATATTAGCAGCAAATGGGCTAGTTCTGTTAGAAATACCAGGGCATATAGGGGAGCTGAAATTGGATCTGACCATTACCTTGTTAAAAGTGTCTTGTAACTTAAACTTAAAAAGTGTTGTGCTAGGGTTAAAAAATTTACCTTTAATACTGAAGCTCTGAAAGACCCAGTTATAGCTAAAGCTTACCATGATAGGTTACTTAGTCATTATGACAGTCATGGTTTGCTTAATACTGAAGTTGAGGAAGAATGGGGCCATTTTAAACAGGCTTTTTTGGAAACTAACAGTGCTCTTTTAGGGAAAAAGGAGCAGAGGAGGCAGAATTATTTAAGTGATAAGGCACTTGAGCTTATTTCAGAAAGAAGGAACTGCAGGAATGTCCTTAATCAGTACCCTACTAGTCCTAATAGAAAGCATTACAAAGAACTTAATAAACGTGTGAAGGGTCAGTTAGCTACTGATAGGAATCTTTGGCTTGATGGCCTTGCTGACAAAGCTGAGGAAGCAGTTAGACAGCACAACAGCAGAGAGCTGTACCAGATAGTTAATGTTTTGTGTGGTAGAAAACGAACAGGTATACAGGGATTGAAGGATAAACAAGGCAAGGTTATAGAAGGTGAGGATTCTGTCATGGCTAGGTGGGCTGAGCATTTCAGTGATGTTCTAAACAATGTGGTTAGTTCTACTCCCATTGTTTGCAATGATGATAGATGCATTGTTGGCTTTAATGTTGGCCCTATAACACAATCTGAAGTTAGTTTGGCTATTTCTAAACTTAAACTTCATAAATCCCCAGGGGTTGATGAAATTACTACGGAAATGCTTAGAGCTGGGAATGTTTCAGTTACCATTTGGATGACTGAAATTTTGAATAACTTTTATGATAAAGGCATGGTTCCTAAAGATTTTACCAGAGCTATTATTATCCCTATTTTCAAAAAAGGTGATCGCAGTTCTTGTGATAACTATAGGGGTATCAGCCTACTCTCCGTTCCAGGATACTCTGTTATATATCTACTCTCTGTTCCAGGTAAAGTTCTTTCCATGATTGTGCTTAATAGAATTAAGAATCTGGTTGACAGGCAATTGCGTGGTGAGCAATGTGGATTCAGAAGTGGTAGGGGATGTGTGGATCAGATATTTTCACTTAGGCAGATTCTTGAGAAATGTTTAGAGTTTCAGAAACCTTTGGTTGCTAGCTTTGTTAATTTCAAAAAGGCTTTCGACTCTGTTGATCGTCATAATTTGTGGTTGATTGTGAGATCATATGGTATACCAGACAAGTTAGTTAACATTATGAAAGCTCTCTATAATAACACTGAGTCATGTGTGAGAGTTGGTAAGTCTTGTAGCAATTGGTTTAGCATTACTTCTGGTGTTCGACAAGGGTGCATTTTGTCTCCTTTTCTCTTTAGTTTGGTTGTTGATGCTGTTATGCGAAATTCACTTCAAGGGAAAGATTTTGGCCTTAAATGTGTTGGAGATACGAAAATTTCTGATTTAGATTATGCTGATGATTTAGCCCTTTTGGCAAATGATGTTGATGAGATGAACTCTTTCATTCGAACTGTTGATGAGACTGGTAGTACAGTAGGTTTGGTTATAAACAGAGAGAAAACTAAAGTGATGAAAATTGGTCAGGCAGGTTGTGATTCAGTTAATCTGAATGGTTGCAGTCTTGAGCAGGTGTCACAGTTTAATTACCTTGGGAGCTGCGTAACTGATACTGGTGATGTGCGGCATGAGATTAACAGACGAATAGGTATTGCTGCCGGGACTTTTAAGAATCTTTGGAGATTGTGGAGAAATAGGCGTATACACCTTAAGACTAAAATTAGACTGTATAATAGTTTGGTTCTTTCTAGGGTTAGTTATGGTAGTGAAGCTTGGACGCTGTGTAAGCAAGATAACAGGAAACTAGATGCTTTTGATTCTAGATGCTTTTGATTCTAGATGCTTACGCAGTATCTTGGGTATTAGGTGGTTTAACTTTGTAACTAATGATGAGGTTAGGCAAAGGAGTCTGCAACCTCCTTTAAGCAGCATATTGTGCAGAGAGAGACTCCGCTGGTTTGGCCATGTTGCCCGTATGGATAGTTATAGATTGGCGAATAAGGTTATGAACAGTGTGCCTAGAGGCCTCAGAAGGAGGGGGAGACCTAGGATGCGGTGGGCAGACAATGTCAAACAGGACCTTGTTAGAATTGGTGTACAGTGGCCGGATGCAGCAGATGTAGCTCAGGACAGATATGCTTGGAGAATTAAACTGCGCGGTCTGGTTGGACCTCCGTAGCCCATGGCTGCTTGATGATGATGATGATGATGATGGCTTTTAAATAGAGCGAGTGTATTGCTTGTAGTTATTTTATTTTTACTTTAGTTGAGGGGTAGGTTAGGCATACATAAAGGGAGGTATGAAAGACTGAGGAGTAAGGCACTGAGATGTTGGGTTCGAGCCACTGTCTCGAACGCTGCCTTTTTTTTAATGGATATTATATTTCCTGCACCCTGTAGATATATTTTTTCTTTTTTTCTTTTTTTTATATTTTTTTAATTTTCATGATTTTTGCTTAGTATAATGTTTAGCTGCTTTTTTTATATAGTTTTTTCAGATATTAATTTGAATTTTTCCTTTGTGGCTGAGGAAGGATGTATTTCAATCCTTGTGGGATTTTTTTTACAAAGGTTATAATAATTGTGTATTTTGTATTGATTGTTAATTCTGGTTGAGGGAGGAGAATGAGCATGAGATGGGGGAGAGATGAAGCTTAGAGTACAGACACAGAGCTGGTGGGTTCGAGCCACCATCTGGGGAGGGTTTTTTTTTTAATTGTTAGCTAGTTTTTATTTGTATATATATATATTTTATGCTTTTTTTTACTTCTTATATTAGCAATATATTTATAAATAAACACAAATTCAGGGGTGTAGCTACCTAAAAAAATCGGGAGTGTCATCACACCAGAGATTTTTTTTCCTTTTACAAGTTTAGAGGTGTGTTACAAATTTTACATATTTATTTCAAACTTAATTCTATGGTTTACTGTTCGGTACTGTTTCATTTAAATAAATTTCTTGAAAAGATGCTTTATTTTTTGCACTGTAAACTAAAATGCACTGTCAGCTTATGGCCAATACATAGAAATTATCTTTTATTTCAGCTTTCCATTAAATAAAGAGAGACGAGAAGCATAATAGATAACAGTTTTGCTAATATTTCTGTTTGATTAGTTTCATGAATTTTTGACTATATCACAAAACAAAGAATTTTGATGATGACACACTTTGTCTGTAGAAGATGTTAAGTTCCTCATCTATTAAAAAATCTATTAAAAAAAATCTATTAAAAAATCTATTAAAAAATCTATGTTAAGTTCCTCATCTATCAAAAAATATCTTGGATAGATGTGATTGTACCTTTATCCATTATCTGAAATATTAGAAAATTTTTAACAAAGTCAGTACAAAGTTTTAAAAATGTCTAATCAATACTTAAAGGTTACTTTTGTGGTATAGATGAAGCCCTGAGATCTTGGGGTTTTATATCAAAACAACACACATATTGCGACAATCAGAACAGTGAATATGATTAGTATAACAGCAAATTAAGGTTTTTAATAATGATGTAATACAAACTAGGTTACAAGTGACTTCCAGCAGTTAAAATTTAAAAAGTTATAACTAAATGTTATAAATCATAATTTTAAGCTAATTTGCATCACTTTCTGCACTTTGTTGTCCGAAAAGGAAACAGTTAACCGAAAAATTCTCCAAATAAAACAGTAGAATTAATTAATCAATAAATAGTAAATCCAGAGCTGCTTGTTGACTTTGAAGTCAAAATGAAAATTCAGTACACTCATAATTGTCTTAATAGTGGGTGTCATAACTTATTAACATATTTTTGGAGTTGAATCTTTACTATTGTGAAAAATCAATGAAAAGCATTTTAGTGTAGGTGTGTTATACATGATTTCTCCACCAAAGTTTAAAGTGTTTTTAAAATCTACCATTTTGGCTCCTACGCTATTGGCTTTATTTAGTTTTGTTAGGCAAGTTTTTTTTATTTTTGTGGAATCAGAATTTTTTTAACATAAAATAGCTATTTTCTGAATCTTACAAATGTGATTTTTTGAGGTTTAAATGCTGCTATTGCATATAACTTTTATATTTTATCCATAAAATGTTTTCTACTGTTATCAGTGCAGTATAAATAAACTTTTAAAATCTTGTAATTATTTGTTATTGTCGTATTCAACGAAATACATAAATAGTTCTGCTATACAGTAATTCTGTATGGAAATATTCATTGCATTAAAAAAAAAGCAATATAAATTCCAAATAGTTTAAATGGGCTTTCTCTTAGTCGTAAAAAAATAATCTTCCCGTATATAACGCACTGTAAAACTGAGTATAGCATGTGAAAAGTAGGCTTGATTGCAGCGGCAGACGGTTTGTTTTGGAAGCAACAACATGGCTACCGCCCTGCTGCGTCAGCATCATGACCTTCGACAGGGAAAGCCCATTAGGACATCTCCTCTCATTCATACCTCCGCGATGTTCAGTTACGCGAAATCAGAAATTAGTTCAGTTTGGTGTATTCCTTTTTTCAAAATTTTCGGTGGCAACAGTTATTTTGAATAACGTTAACCGCTAATGTTAAGTCCATGGCGATTTTGAGAATTTCAAACTCGTCCAACCTAATTTTGGTTGGCCATAGAGGGTTCGCAAATAGCTTATATTCTTCCCCTGGATGAAGGGAACGTTCATGAAAAGTTTGGAGACTCTAGCTCTTCTGGAGTTCGAGTGCATAAACGGACAGACACACAAACACAAAAAACAAACTTTCTTCTTTATATATTAGATTTCGTAAATTATTACAATTAAATGATCCTTAAGAGTACAGAGCTGGTAAATCGGTTGCTTGAAGTCAATGGAACTAGGTCCAGGAATGATATAAGTTCATTCCATTGACTTCAAGTGCCACTTTTCCTACTCTATACTGTTAAGGCGCATTAATTGTATTAAGTTGAAAAATCTGTAATTAAGAGGTTGAAAGTGAAAAATAAATTATTATCTTTATATTTAACAGTCACATTGTGCCTTTAATATAAAAATAAATCAAGAACGCTACTACAAAATGTACAAATGGGATATAAGAACTTTTTCTAGTTGGTTGATGGAAGAATTCCATAAATTTTGAAACGCAAGGACTTCAAAATTTATGTAAAATGCGTCCGTAGTTTTCAGATTGCTTTCTCACATAAAGCACACAGAAAAACAGCTCTTCGAATGAGAAAAATAAATAAAGTTATATTGGATGAATTTATGAAATTAACCTAATACCCTTATTAGTCAAGATTATATGTAAGCATTTAGAGCCAAAAGCATAAATCTTCATATTTTCCTTCCTATAGCGAATTTAAATTTCCCTACCTTAAACACTTTTAAAGGATCGAACGTCTACAAATACTAAGGATAGCAATACACGAAATTATAATGAGGGAAAGACGATTAATGTGACTGGGTTCCTGATTTCCATCTGCACACTTTCCAGTCAACATTCAAATAACGCATTTCGAAAGGATTAATGAATAAATAAATATCCCTTACGCAGCTGCTTGCCACAGGAGTCTGTCAGTTTATATGCCATAGCAGAAGGTCTGTGAGGATGGCGGGTCCTCAGCAGAAAGACAACACGAACATCCATGCCGTAACCGGGACTCGAACCCAAGTCTCTTTGATCAGTAGCCAAGCACGCTAACCTCTCAGCTATAAACGTAGTTAAAAGCAAAAAGTTGTAGTTAGTTTCTGCATTTTAATATACAGATCAGTAATGTACAACTGTTACCTCACGGGTACCTGGCAGCCAGCGAAGCTTAATTCAGGCTCCTGTAAAGGTTCTCTATGAAGTTTCTCCCACATTTAATTGAATTGTGGAAGGAGGGAGCACGATGTGAATTTTGAGCAAGCTAAGTAGTCCCTGAGCCCGAAAAGTTTGGATACCATTGATGTTGTTTGTTCAAACCTTGGTTATTGTAAATGATATTGGTTTCGTTTCTCTTCCTCACATTCACACCAGACATTAGAGGCAATTAGCGGGGACGCATTCAGTAAGAGTAAAAGCATGTCTGCATTAACATGACTAATTTATGAGTGTATAGAAACTCTGAAGCGGGTGATACAAGCAGGTGAGAAGCTAGAAGAAAATTCGATGAGAAGAGAAGCAGTTACTGGATTCAACTGGAACGAATCAAAACACCATTATAATATTTTTCCACACATTATTTTTTTCCTTAGAATGTACTATAATTTTTTTCTCCATCATCATCATCATCATCATCATCATCATCATCATCGTCGTCGTCGTCGTCGTCGTCGTCGTCGTCGTCGTCGTCATCAAGCAGCTATGGGCTACGGAGGTCTAACCAGACCGTGCAATTTAGTTCTCCGAGCATATCTGTCCTGAGATACATCTGCTGCATCTGGCCACTGCACCAATTCTAACAAAGTCCTGTTTGACATTGTCTGACCACTATATCCTAAGTCTCCCCCTGTTTGTGAGGCCTTTAGGCACACTGTTCATAACCCTATTCGCCAATCTATAATTATGCATACGGGCAACATGGCCAAACCAGCGGAGTCTCTCTCTTCACAATATGCTGCTTAAAGGAGGTTGCCGACTCCTTTGCCTAACCTCATCATTAGTTACAAAGTTGAACCACATAATGCCCAAGATACTGCCTAAGCATCTAGAATCAAAAGCATCTAGTTTCCTGTTATCTTGTTTACAAAGCATCCAAGTTTCACTACCATAATAACTATAGAAAGAGCCAATATTTAAAAAGAGTTTTAAAAAAATGGTAGAAAGATAACTACCATTTTAACTATAGAAAGAACCAAACTATTATACAGTCTAATTTTAGTCTTTAAGGTGTATGCGCATATTTCTCTACACTCTCCATAGATTCTTAAAAGTCCCGGCAGCAATCCCTATTCGTCTGTTAATCTGATGATGCACATCACCAGTATCAGTTACGCAGCTCCCAAGGTAATTAAACTGTGACACCTGCTCAAGACTGCAACCATTAAGATTAACTGAATCACAGCCTGCCTGACCAATTTTCATCACTTTAGTTTTCTCTCTGTTTATAACCATACCTATTCTACTACCAGTCTCATCAACAGCTCGAATGAAAGAGTTCATCTCATCAACATCATTTGCCAAAAGGGCTAAATCATCAGCATAATCTAAATCAGAAATTTTCGTATCTCCAGACCGTTTAAAGCCAAAATCTTTTGATTGCATTGATTTTAGCTCTTAAAATTAAAAGCAGTTTTTTTAGAAATAGAAATAAACTCTCCACCTATTTCAATTTTCCTTACTCAACATGCATATTCCAAAACCAGATGCCAAATTTAAGTATTTTTTTTAGAAAAACATATATCGTAGATTCAGAGTAAGTTTAATAAAATTCATCAAATGCAATCAAAGATTACACGAGGTACGGCAATTTCGCTTCTGCGATATCCGTGATAATAGACGCAAAATTGTAGGGTTCACGCATCCAAAATGTCGTGGGAGAAGTGATTTCTCCCTGTCACAAAATAAAGATTTCTTTCCTCCTGCAAGTCGTGCCGACGAGGGCAACCATTATTTTACCCATCTTTCCCCCTTTGTTGATCATTAAAGTCCTGGTGCGGTCAGAGGAGAGACGTATTCTTTCAACTTGAATCAAAAGTTGACCTTATCACGTAGTTAAAGAGTACGTTGCAAAAAACTGCCACTTAAATTTAAGGGGATATTTTTTCAAGCCGTTTCGGTCATCTGCCTTAGCCAATTTTTTTGAGTAATTGATGCTCTACTAGTCTACTGTGAAGATATCGTTACTTGTTTTTCTACTACCTAGATAACACCATCACATGATCTATTCAACAGCATCAATTTTTCCAGTGTTATAACAATTTACAAGCCGCCTCAGTGGTATCACCTTGCATCACGGTGACACTGCAGCAACTGGGGCACGTGTTCAAATGGCGATGGCATGCTGCTTGTGCTGTCCTTGTATGAGAAAACCTATACAAGCTCAGAGTAACTTCTAGGACAATTATTGAAAAATTACCCTATCACAAAAAATGCGAACGTAGCAATATAAATGTGAAGTTTGAAACTTTCATGGGACGATAGCATAAAAAGGTCATGTATTATGCTACTCTAGTAGCGTAATATAAAGTGATAAACTCGTAAAAAATATGTACAGTCACTCAAAAAAGCATCCGAACACTATGGTTGATTGAAGAATTCAGAAAAAATATCTGGCAACGATTTTTTTAGAAATTAGTGATCTGGCAACCTTCCTGTACGTACACGAAGATTGCCAGATCACTAATTTCTAAAACATCGTTGCCAGATATTTTTTCTGAATTCTTTAATCAACCATAGTGTTCGGATATTTCTTTGAGCGACTGTATATTAATTTTAATTTCATTAACAAAAAAAAAATCCGTAGCAAAAATATTGACCAAAAAAGGCCGTAGACAACATAAAATTCGAAACAACTATTCTTTCCAGATTATTTTTTCCCTTTAGCACAAAAATTTTCATATCATCTTAGCTTCCCATCTTTATTCACCTCTACCATTAAAAGATTTATCTTTGTCTACTTTCTTTTAGTTATACACAACTCTTTGCTAATAAAACAAAACAATTTAAATGAAAACATTTACCTACGAAAAAATATCCTATTTACTTTTCATACCTCTCGTTGCAATCCTAGACAGCAAAAGTACGAGTCATCTTCACTCAAAATACACTTTTAAAGCTTTAAATAAAATGTAACAGAATCCGCACCATGCCTTTCAGCTACCTCTGAAAGCTTTTTAAATCCACATCACATGACTTTCACCTTCCACATGTTCAGCTTCAGAATTATGGTGCCATGCGCCCTCTATCGCATTATGTTCTCCCTGTTGGCAGAAATGGAACCTTAAATATGCGGTTTTCAAAGACTGTGTGATCTAAAGAGTTAAACTCTAGTAGTGTAGTAGTAAATGGAGGAATTTTTGTTAAAAGGAAAGATCCGCTTTCTGTTAGTTAATTGCTCAGTTGAAAGAACATTAGAATGGAAAAGAAATTGTTAACTGCACCACTACTGAAAAATGTTTTACCGGTACGCTGTACCGGTAAATAATTTCTTACCGGGCTACTTTCACCACTAACCACGAATCACTTATAAATCTCATGCAGGTATCCATCGCTTATCGTCACTTAGTCCTTATTCCAATGGGAAACCTTGTAACTCCCTCATTTAGCTCATTGGTGAGATTAGTAAATGGCGCAAAGGAATCGGAAAATAGCCTAACATACGCGAAATTTATTCAGCCTTATCCTTTATGGTATCTCTTCACAGCATTATAGATGATCTTGCAGAGAAACAACATATCAGGTGTCGAAACCTCTACAGAAGTTTTAAGTTTGGAAAAATCACTTCTTAACCCTGGAACTACAGCAATTTTTCATATACGAGTACCTTGCAGTACCAATTGGGTTCAAGCGATCGATTCGTTCCCTCAAGAAACTCAATTCTCAACAAAGTTTTGATATAAAAAATGATGAATATAAGCTGAAGGTAGTTTAAGCAGGGATCTAAGACTTAAATTGGGTCTGAAAGTTAAACAAAAATATTTCAAAATATGTGAAATGCATGTTTACTATATTTTTTGTTTCCATCCTTGTTATTAAACTTCTCCATAAGGAGAATGTTCATAATGTTCATAGCTTCCTTTTTTTTGGTCACAATTCTCAATTTTTATGATAGATATAATGATTGATGAAAATGACTATCATAACCCCCCCCCCTCCCCCCGTTATAAGAGACAGCTTCAGAAAAGTGTGTACTCAAAAAAAAAAATATTTTTCGCATTTTAGGAAAAGGAGCAACTGTTATATCCTTTTGAAATCCAAAGAGTCTAAAAAATGGCCCTTAGACTTCAGCGTTTGCAAAGAAAATTGGAAAATAGAGTTTACTACATCTTGTTTTATCAAATAAAGTAAGATCCTTTCGGAGAGCTAGTTGTTAGGGAGAGAGATGTTAAAAAAATGGTCAAAGTAAGTTCCTTTCCGAATTCTCATTCTCTTTAGTAAAAAATCTCTATCTCCTCTTTCTACAGTTCTCCGAATTGATTTAATCCATTTTTACTAATAATCGTTCACCCATACGTAAGAATTAACTTTGCCATGTACGGTTAATATTTTGAAATGTTGATTTTCATTTTATGATTTGTGAGTTATAAAAATAAAAGACAGGGTGACAAAAACGTTTCATTCGATTTCATTCATTTAGTGATCCAAGTTTTAAGTATCTATACTGTCATTTTTTTTTATCAAGACCAAATTAGAAACCGAATAATTTTTTCACATTGATACATATTTAGTTTAATGGTAAACAATCCTTTATTTAGCTAAAAACACATATTTCTAAGGAATAATACTAAAGGAGGTCTCTACTGGATCTTATAAACCTGACTGACACTGCGAACTACATTAAAAAATGATTTTCATCCACGTTGCCCTTGCTACATTAACCCCCCCCCCAACCAACCAACCAACCAACCATCGAATTGAAAGCTTCTGATATTCTGTTATTTTTGTGTTTTGGGACAAAGCCTCAAATTTTAAAACTTTTTCATAATTAGATGTTTGCTTGACAGATTTTCGAAATTTTTTGGCAATATTAAAAGTTAATTAACATTGCTCGAAGTAGCATGGCGTCAAAAGAGACTAGACTCTTAAAAAGCAAAATGATACAGCTGAGTTTAATTAAAAATATTTATTTTCAAGAAAAATAGTAAATCCTGATATTGAAATAACGTCGTATAAAAAAATGCAAATGGCAATATTTTATTAGCAGCTATAAAACACACAAAAAAAAACATTTTTATCTTGAAGCGAAAAAGTTGTTCTTTCCTATTTACTTTCCAAGGATAAGAAGACAAATCTTCCATTCAGTATAAATCTCTGGACCCTCACACTATACCAACAAAGTTTCAAAATTTTAGAGTAAGTAGGTTCGTTTGTACTATTCGTTCAAATTTGGCGTTTTTTCATATTTTTCCTATGCTAGAAGGCGCAATTAAAGCTGCTATGAGTTCGTGAAAATGCGAACCGTGAGAAAATCAAATGCGAAGGAGAATTTCTCATTTATCTCTAACAACAAAAGAGCTGAATTTTATAGACGAATAGGCAGGCAGGCGACAAAGTGTAACCAATAAGCTCGTTGTTTTTGTTTCTTTCGAATAGCGAACTAAAATATGTACAATCATTGTTGTTAGTCTTAAGGATTGATTTCTGTTGTATATTTTCATGATTTGATGTATATTTTCATGTTGATCTTTCATTCTTCGTGTTTTAAAAATAGATTGAGTGACTAATAGGGCACAGGAGATTTGAGGAAGATAACGCACATTATTACAAACGATTTATGAACTACGGTGTTTTCAGTGTGTTCAAATATTTTGCAATGTAAATAATCTACGTCTTTGCAGCTAGTTTTGAATAAGCAGCAATCACTTGGAGCGCTTTTATGATTTGTTAGAAAACATTTGGATCACTGATAAGAGTTTTGTTTTCGCAATTTTATGCATATCTGCTTGGGCTTTACTGAAAATTACATTAATCAAAGAAGTTTAGTATGTAGCGAAAAATACTTAATTTAGTATAAAATCTTCTACAAAAAGATAAATCTGCTATTCTTTATATTCTTGTTCTTGTCTCGAAATTCTATAATCATATCAGCAAACTACTTTAAAATATAGATCCATCTTCTGATTTTAGCCATTGACTACAGTTATTTACATAAGAAATTTAATGCATTTTTGTTTCGCTCGATATTTTAATATCGAAAAGAAATATTAATTTACGTAGTTATTATATTCGAAGAATAGGAAGTGAATATTTATCATTGCGTTCCTGTAATACAGAAATAACATTTTTACAAATTCCCTTTATTGGAATAGAAACTAACTTTTTAAAGAGCTAATATATTTTATGTTTATATATATATATACACATAATATATATATATACTGCAATTCAGAATGTTTCAAAACAAAATTCATTCTAAAAACAATCCTTGCAACTATTTATGAATTTCAGTTAAAAACATATAAAAATCTGAATATTTTTTCAGATGATAAATATGGCCGATGAATTCTGTAGCTTTTATTTCTATGAAATTAAGACGTAAATTTTTATAGCAATGAGAGGGGATTCTGATGACCTACGTTGTCAATGATGTTTGTATTGTAAGATCGTGATCAGTTATTAATAATGAGCAATGCGAAACAACATCATGCATAAAAAATCTCTGTCAATGTGTGCTACAAGAAATAAAATCTTCATTTTCCATCCCCATTTTTTTCATTTGTGAGAGAGTCGTAGTAATCAAAAGTCTATTTTCTGCCATGTCACTGGTTGAGCTGGACGAATGGACGTTTAGGACGTTTGTGAATATGTGATGAGGACGATAGACTGAAGTCAACCCCGACGGAACAGAAATCAATTTCGAAGCCACTTTGAAATAAAAGTGGGTGTTCAGACACGTGTTACCTGGTGCTGACGTAGTGACTGATGGTACAGTGGGGATTTGACTTTTCGTATACACTTTAGCGGCCTGAATTTTTTCACCAAAAGCATGAACCAAAAATATAGATGTGCATGGGCAAATTTATAACCGTAATAAGAGATCTGATAAATCATAGGCTGTATCAAAATATTAATTCTTGTACGAATAAGATAATCATAAATATTGCGTTTCGTGGATTTAAAAATTTTAAATACTAATGGGGATATATAACTTAAGATTATTATATTTAGTTCAACCCACTATTTAGGATTATCTATTATTAAAGAAGATTATTAAGATTATTATATTCACATCAAATATATATATTTTAATCACTAATAATTACCATACCAGACAAATGGAAAGTCACGAATTAACTATATCTAAACCATAAAATGTTTAAATGTGGCTATGCTGTGAAATAAACAATAGACTTTTAACCAATTCTTTTGATTTTTAAGAGATAAATTTTTTTATAAAATATATACAGTAAAATATCGGTGAAATGAAAGCCGGAATAACATAAAATTCAATGAAAAGAAATTATTTTCCGTTCTCTGCCAATCTATTATGTATCTCTCTACGTTAAAGTTATAATGAGAGTTAGGGGAAAAATTCTTAATACAATAAGACATATGCATTTTTACTCTTTTCTTCGATTTTTGTTTTTAACATTCGGACGCTAATTCGCAGAAATTTATTTCGGTTAAAATTATATTGGAACATGTAACTATCGTTCGAACAATTTTTATTGACTTCACTCTAACGAAATTTTATTATGAGGAATATATTCTGGTCGCTGTCACTCATTTCGTTATATTTACGGTCGCCCAAAAAATATACAAACACTAGGATTGATTACAGAATTCAGAAAAAATATCTAGCAACGATTATTTTTGGAAATTAGTGAAAATCGTTACCAGTTACTTTTTTCTGAATTCTATAATCAACCATAGTGTTTGGATATTTTTTTGAGCGATGTACATTTCATGTTTCAGTTGGTTGATCATTATGGTTGCAAAATGAAAAGGTTAATTTGTTAAAAAAATTTTTCGATGTAAATTCTGATAAGTTTTCTTTTAATATTTGTTAGGAATTATTATCAATTCATATTCTTACGTATCTTGCTTTCGTGATTTTTTTGCAGACATTCGAATGAAATACTAGTTTATCGTCAAGAAAATAATAACCAGTGTTGTGATGGAAAAAACCTTATAAAATTAGTTGTCTTTGAGTTATTTAACCTCTGAGCGGCAATTTTTTTGCTCAAAATGGGCTAAATGGTCAGGTTACAAGAACTCCGAGGGCTCAGAGAAAGTTGGAGAGAGGGGACCCACTGGATAGCTGTTAGGAGACAGATCGTAGAATTCTGTCAAAGCCCTCCAGCGTGTTCTGTAATGTGCACAAGGATAAGGCACGGACCACGCTTAACGTCCCATTTGACGGACGGCAGCTTTTCTAAGCCCATCGGTGTCCACTATTGACCGAGGGCAGGGTGGGGGTTTAGGGGAGAGAAATCTCAACCCTGGCCCAGGTGGGACTCGAACCTGGGAACTGCAGATTACGAGCCTGTCATGTCCCTCGAATGTATGATACAATACATTTTTATGTGTTCTTTGAAATATTTGTGCTGGGATGACTCACTGTTTTTGTTTTCGGGTCTGAAGCTTGCTGCTTGTTGAAAGAATCAATGCCAGAAGTTGTTTGTGCCGTATATGACTAACTACCTGGCGGCGTGAAGTCCGCGCATGAGGCTAGGGGAAGGAGTTGGAAGTATCAATCTGTGCGTTAACTGTCAAGCGAAGAGGTCGCGTTGACATGCGTCAAAAGGACGCCGTCTTTCTGAAATTAACCCTTGATGTCAGGGTGCGATTCCAAGAGGGAATCCATATTCTTGGAGAATCTTGTCTTTTATTCTTGTGGTTCAGGAGGAGCCACAGGGTAGGCAAAGGAAAATCCTTTCGCCGAGTTTTTGAGGTCTGTAAAGTGAGAAATTGCAGAGTGTGCAATTCTCCACCTCATTTTAGTAATATTTGCAGTAGCAAAACAGCAACGGCTCACGGAGCTGAGCGGTGAATTTGATAGTAGTTTTGTGGATTCAGAAGGAACCACAGTGTGAAGCAGCAAAGGCTCACGGAGTGGAGCTCATTCCCAGCACGTAGCTGTACATATTATAAATAAATTGTGTCATCCCTATATAACTCTCGTGCAGTTAATTGATGGACAGTTCGTATTCTTTATTTAAACACCAGTTTCTTCAAAGGCATACAATGGCACGGGCGTAAAAACCCGCGAATCTGTGAATTCACCGAAGTGAATTAAATAATTTCATCATCGTCTCTCTCTCTCTCCTGTTCGGAACGGAACATCACAGCTGGCCCAGTTGGAAAGGATCCGAACCCCAGGTCACGATATCTGTCACAGTCGGACAGGATCCGAATTCAGGGGACATCACATCTGTCACAGTCTCACAGGATTAGAACCTAAGGGTCACGACATCTGGCGCAGTCGACAGGATTGTCACGTATGCCGAAGAAGAGGTCCATTAATATAAAAACAAAGAGGAAGAGAATTTTCCTGGAAAGAAGAAAAATTTCTTGAAAAATTTGTTCTTCTGTGGCAGTGATTCCAGAAAGTGAGGAAGCTACAAGTTGCTTAGTGGATTAACAACTTGCAACTTGCAACAGTGCACTGGCATCCAGTGCACTGTTATACAGAGTGAAATTTTCCCAAGTGCTAGGTCATCGAGGCCTTCGCTGAGGTTCGGTGTGCCAAGGTCATGAGTGCAAGTCCCCAAGTGCTAAGTCATCAAAGTATTCACCGAGGTCCGTCGCTGTGAAGGTGTCCTAGGTGGAAGGAGACTCCAAGCAGGCAGTAAGCAGAGCCGATCTTCACGAGAAAGAAAGGTTTGTGATTTTTCTGTGATTTCTATTTTTAGACTAGTTTGAGTAGCCAATGCTGTTTAGGAGTCGCGATAAAACTAGGTATGGAACTGTACAGGACGGGAACGAAGATGTAAACATACACATTGAGGCTGGAGAAAGTGGGGAGACTACTGAAATTGATAGTATTGGTAGCGATGTTGGGGTAGAACAGGGTGCTAGCGGATGTGGTTCGAATCCAGTCAATATGAGTGGTTCAGGCCCAAAATCAGTCTTGGAAATGGAGATGAAATACCAAAGGGAGAAAGAAGAAAGAGATAGGGAAGAAAGAAGGGAAGTAAGAGAGTGGAAAGAAAGAATGAAAATAAGAGAAGAAGAAAATAGGAGAGAGGAAAAAGAAAGAGATAGGCTGGAAAGGAAAAGGGATAGGGAAATAGAATTGGGGAGATTGAAGTTATAAGAGAGAAGATTAGATATACAGGAGGAAAATAACAACAGCAGAGGAAGTCAAAATTCAGTAGATTCTGAAGATCTAAAATTAAAAAGGCTTCTGAAAATCTTAAACCCGAATAACTATCCCTTGCCGAAGAAAGTGGAAGAATTACCGGCGTATTTCGAAACAATAGAGAAATTGTTCAAACAATACGAAATAACAGATGACCTGCAAGGAATGTTAGTGCATCCTTTGCTAGGAGAGAGGGCACGAAGCATTTTCACGATACTCAACGATG
Organism: Ryuthela nishihirai; assembly: GCA_038380435.1. Classification (NCBI taxonomy): domain Eukaryota; kingdom Metazoa; phylum Arthropoda; class Arachnida; order Araneae; family Heptathelidae; genus Ryuthela; species Ryuthela nishihirai. The sequence goes on along the minus strand of JAWZYU010000011.1, from coordinate 35,564,006 downwards.
AGGAAATTCAAAGCTACGAGCAAATTAAATCTGCTGTATTAAAAGACAGTCGATTGACTCCGTTGGAGTACGAAAGGAAGTTTGATTCAATGTTCAAATTTTCCACAGAGACCTGGACTCAGTTTTCGTCACGAATGAAGAGTCACCTAAATTATTATTTGAAGAGCAGGGAAGTGGATGATTTCCAAAAATTAAAAGAGTTGATTTTTGGCCGACAAAATTAAAGATTTATTACCGCTGGATGCGAAAAATCATGTTATATTGCAGGAAAATGTGGCCTGGAAGAGTTGCCACGAGGTGGCTGAATTGGCAGAAAACTTTCTACAGGCACAAAAAACCTGCAAGATTTATTCGCGGGAAAAATTTAGATCCGAAGATAGGGAGAGCAGATTTGGCCAATCGGCTCTAAATTAAGTTTCAGTCGCAGAAATCTAGGACAGAATTCGAACCCATGAAACAAATTAGCGGAAAATAAAAGTACGGATTTCAAAAGGAAGCAAGGTGATAGCTCTTCTTCCGGATTGTGCTTCCTCTGTAACCAGAAAGGTCATTTGGCGAAGGAGTGCGGCAAAAATAAGAAGGTGGCCAATACGTACAGTGTAAGTGCCTCAGATGAAAGAATTTCACTGAATGCGAACATTTGTTAAAGGACCTACATCCTTTAACAAATGTTCGCATTCAGTGTGGGAAGAAAGCATTTGACGCTATTGTGGACTCAGGGGTTAAGGTTTCGGTCATTAAGAGGTCGCTAGTCCCAGAGGAATCGAAGGAGTCGGAATCGAAAGTAGTATTAATTAATGCTTTCGGAGGACGACAGGAGGCCCCGTTAATCACTGTCCCCCTTAAGCTGGCTGATAAGGGGAGTCCGGACAGTGGAAATGGAAGAAAATGCGAAATTTTATGTGCCATGGCAAATGATTTGAGTGACAGTATGATGATCACTCCGAGTTCTCTAGCTGCCCTAGAAATGTTTAGTGCAGATAAGGCAGGAGATAGTAATAACTCTGATCCCCCCCCCCTCCGATACGGGACCACCTTGTCGGGGTGGGGGGGGGGGCTTGTGGCCCAGCACCCGGTTGAAGACTCTGCTGACCGGTATGGGCCCCGGTTGGACAGAGCCAAGACCAACCGAGGTCGAAGGCATCGCTGACCGGTTTAGTGGCCCGGTTGGACGGTGCCAAGACCTCAAAATTAGGCGCTCTGTGGAACAGTTCAAGGGCCCTGCCGAACGAATTGGTCCCCTAATAGGCAAGGACCCTTATCAAAGTCTGGGTCCCACTAAGAGTCTCCACCCCGGGTGCCGAGCGAGCTTGGATCTACATATCCTTGTTCATGGCTAACCAGGAAATAAATTCCAGATATTGACCGATGGATGAGCTTTCCTTCTATAGGACTGCCCGCCATAGGATGTCGGTGATGAGATGCATCTATATGGTGTAGTCTTGCCCCCGACGGTAGATAGTCGCGGCTTTCCATTCAACTTGGTAGTGTCGTGAGACGGAACAGGGGATTGCCGTGGTTGCTGTGTTGTGAAGCAACAAATAGTACAATAACTCTGTTAGTCAGAGTAAGTTTAATGAGATTAATAAGAGTAATAATGAAAGTAAAGTGTTTAAGAAATCTGGTAATTCTTGTTTTAATGAGAGTGATTATATGCCTGTGAAGGAAAAATGGCATAAGAAATCTAAAGGTACCACGAGGAAAGTATTAGATAATACTGTAGGTACTTCTACTCTGGCATATAAACTGACAGGCTCCTGTCAGACCTTTGTGGCAAGCAGATGCTTGAGGGGGTATTTATTATTTATTATTTTTATTATTAAGAGTCAGGGTGCCAGTAACTTGGAGAATAATGAATGTGGCGAGGTACAAACCAGCAGAATAGTTAATGATGAGGCTATGTCGAAGGTTGGCAAATGTCCGAAGTTCCAAGTGAGAAGCCAGTAGGTAAAAACATTTCTGGTGAAATCAGGTTTGGGCCTAATGCAGCTGGCAGAACCATTAGAAAGCCGAAGGCTGATTGGAAAGATCGGAGTATTTTTCCGATAAAGGGTCTCCAAGTTGACACAATGTCCTTGATAATGAGTTGAATGGTACGAACGAGGTGTTCGGCAATAAGGTTAAAAATATAATTAAATTTAAAGTAGAGAAGGATGTGCCTAAATTTACTGAAAGAAATATTTCTCTAAATAATAAGTGTGAGATATTGCGTAAGGTGTTTGATGAAGAGAAAGGTGATAGAAAGAATATTATTATCAGAGGGAAAGATTTAGAACTTGGTGATTTCGCTGAGAGCGAAGTAGGTAACAATGTAAAGAGTCAGAAAATTAAATGTCAGAAGGATAAGTTAGATTTAAGTGAGGATCTATGTAGTAGAGATGTGGCTGCGTTTGGTAAAGTAAATATTTCTCTAGATAATAAGGGTGAAATATTTGGTAAGATATCTGATGAAGAGATAGGTGATAAAAAAACGTTATTGTCATAGAAAGAAATTTAGGTTGTTGGGTTCTTTTACCTCTGAGCGGCACTTTTTTGCACACCATGGGCTAAATGGCCAGGTCACATGGACCCCGAAGGCTCAGAGAAGTTAGGGGGAGGGGACCCACTGGAACAGCTGTTGGGAGACAGATGGTAGCCTCCCATCAAAGCCATCCAGCGTGTTCTTTAACGTGCACAGGGTATGGCTCTCCCGCACACGGGACCACGGCTTAACATCCCGTTCGACAGACGGCGGTTTTTCCAAGCCCATCGGTGTCTCCTACTGACCGTGGGCAGGGCGGGGAATTTTTGCGGAGATAAATCTCAACGCTGACCCAGCTGGGACTCGAACCTGGGAACTACAGATTACGAGCCTGGCGCGCTACCGACTGAGGCCACCCCCAAGTAATTTAGGACTTAGTGAGTTCATTAAGGGCAAAATAAATAATAATGTGAAGAATGAGAAAATTAAATTTCAGAAGGACAAGTTAAGATTTAACAAGGAGTTATGTAGTAGAGATGTGGCTACATTTGGTAAAATAAATATTTTTCTAAATAATAAGTGCGAGATATTTGATAAGGTATCTGACGAAGAAATAGGTGATAGAAAAAATATTATTATCAGAGAAAAAGATTTAAAACTTAGTGATTTCGCTGAGAGCGAAGTAGATAATAATGTAGAGTCAGAAAATTAAATCAGAAGGATAAGTTAGATAGATGTAAGTAAGGATTTATGTAGTAGAGAAGTGGCTACATTCAGTAAAGAAAATGTTTCTCTAAGTAAGAAGCGTGAGATATTTGGTAAGATACCTAATAGGAAGAAAGATCATAGAAAAAGTTTTATTATCAGAGAAAGGGATTTAGAACTTAGCGATTTCGCTGAGAGTGAAGTGAATAATTATGTAGAGAATGAGAAAATTAAATGTTAGAAGGATAAGTTAGATTTCAGTAAGGATCTATGTAATAGAGATGAAGCTAAATTTAGTAAAGAGAATATTTCTCTAAATGATAAGTTTGCGATCTTTTGTGAGATATCTGATAAGGAGAAAGGCGATGATAAGAATGTTATTATCAAAGAAAGAGAGTTACAACCTAATGATTTAATTCAGAGCAAAGCGAGTAGTAATGTAGAAAGTGGCAAAATTAAATATGAGAAGGTAGATTTAAGCAAGGATTGGTGTAATAGGGCTGTGGCAAAATTTAGCGAGGAAAGTATTTCTCTGACGGATAAATGTAAAATATTAGTAAGATAACTGATGAGGAGAAGGATGGTAATAATGATATTAATCTCAGAGAAAGAAATATAGAGTCTAGTGGCTTGATTGAGGGCAACGTGTGTAATGGCGAGAAAATTAAATGTCAGAAGGATGAGATTAATATGTATTTTGATAAGGATTTACCTGGTAGAGCGATTGATTGTGGTACCGTAATCAGCAAAGATAATGAAATGGATTGTAAAGAGAATACGATGGACGTCTGTTTTGAAAGGACGGAAGGAATTTGCCACATGAGGCCGAATAACTCGCCACATGAGCCGAAAAAATAATAAATAGAAGCTCGACAAAATGTAATAAGAGAAAGAATAGAAGGAATATTAAAAGGGGGAACAAGGCTGTAACAAAACAAGTGTCAATAGAGTTTGAAGATAATTGTATGTGCGGACTCATAATGAAAAGGAAGAATTGTAAGGTGAGACATAAGGTGCAGACGATAGCCTGTATTTATCCAGGAAGTAACAGACTTCCAGATGCCCAGAAGACAAAAAGAGAGGGTCCTCGATGGGTCACCAATACAAGGTGTCGGACCAAGGTCAGTTGTCAGCATGCCTGGAGAAGCTGGTGGCGACTGGATCAGGGCCATTAACCACAGCACTCTGCCCTTAGGGAGAAATTCGGGGGGTGGGGTAGTTATGGCTCGGGGTATACAATGTGAAGGGGACTGGCAACTTGAAAGTATAAAAATGGGAGTGATGGAAGATCACCCATAGGCAACACTGAAGGTACTCAAGTTAATTACTTTTGAGTGACAGAGACGTGTTTGAACACTACTGTTAATTAACTGGACAGTCTTCCAGTGGGAACATTCATGGCTCAATTGCCTTGAAGAGGTCAAAGAAATTCGAGTGACACTGACCACAGCGTAGGCAAAGGAAATCCTTTCGCCGAGTTTTTGAGGTCTGTAAAGTGAGAAATTGCAGAGTGTGCAATTCTCCACCTCATTTTACTAATATTTGCAGTAGCAAAGCAGCAAAGGATCACGGAGCTGAGCGATGAATTTGATAGTAGTTATGTGGATTCAGAAGGAACCATAGTCTGAAGCAGCTAAGGCCCACGGAGTGGAGTTCATTCCCAGCACGTAGCTGTACATATTATAAATAAATTGTGTCATCCCTATATAACTCTCGTGCAGTTAATTGATGGACAGTTCGTATTCTTCATTCAACACCAGTTTCTTCAAAGGCATATAGTGGCACGGGCGTAAAAACCCGCGAATCTGTGAATTCACCGAAGTGAATTAAGTAATTTCATCATCGTCTCTCTTTCTCCTGTTCCGAACGGAACATCACAGCTGGCCCAGTCGGAAAGGATCCGAACCCCAGGTCACGATATCTGTCACAGTCGTACAGGATCCGAACTCAGGGGACATCACATCTGTCACAGTCACACAAGATTAGAACCTAGGGGTTAAGACAGAGCCTGGCACATTACCGACTAAGCTATCCCCGCCTCTGAAATTATAGTGATAAATTACACTCCATTTGAAAATGAATTATTAGCAAAACCTTCAAAACAAGCAACTTTTGTGGATGCAAATATGCAACGCATGCATCAGACAAGATAACATTTTGTCCTTTTTAAATCGAATAATTACTGAAAAACAGGCTTCTTACGAAACACTTGCAAAATTTATAATCTAAATAATAAATAAATACCCCCTCAAGGAGCTGCTTGCCACAGAGGTCTGACATGAGCCTCTCAGTTTATATGCCATAGTGGTCGAGTGGTTAGCACGCTTGACTACTGATCTAAGGGACCTGGGTTCGAGCCCCGGGTAAGGCATGGATGTAAGTGTCGTTTTTCTGCTGAGGTCCTGCCATCCTCTCAGACCTTCTACTCTGGCATATAAACTGACAGGCTCCTGTCAGACCTCTGTGGCAAGCAGCTGTTTGAGGGGGTATTTATTTTTTTTATTTTATAGTAGAAGGTCTGAGAAGATAGCAGGACCTCAGCAGAAAAACGACACATACAGCTATGTCTTACCCGGGGCTCAAACCCAGTTCCCTTAGATTAGTAGCCAAGCGCGCTAACCACTCGGCCATGGGACCGGATCTAAAACCGAAAACAAATCGATCTTTAGTTGTTTTTGACGAAATGCACATCGAAATTATTGCATACACGACCTCAAAGTTGCAGTGACATTTAGATAAATGCGTCTTAAAAATAATGTAACATCATGATTTCTGTAACTTCTAAAATACATTTCCGTTTCCTAATGCTTTTAGATTTCAACCAAAGATTTCCTGGCATTCTCAACCTTTAAGCCATATCATCTTAGAACGCCAACTTTCACAACTTGGCTATGAAACAAGATTTCCAAAAGCTGCGAGTAATTTTTAAATGTATGTTCTGTTGTGAAACAAACTCTGTCTTAGATGGGATTACGCCACCATCCGAAGTCATTTATCAAGATGTCAAGAACTTGTGTCGCTGCAATGGCTGTAAAGGATTCTGAGAACTTTCGCTGCATTAACTATATTCCAGCTGAGGCTCCGTAAGGTTTGCTGAGCAATGATGAAAAAAAAAAGTTGACATGACACTTAGTGGAGTAACTTAAGTTTAATGCTTGATTTTTGAATTTGCATTTGTTGGCAAGAAGTGAAGAAATCAATGACTTTTAAAGCAATCAATTATAAAAATAAAAAGAATTTATCTCAAAAGTGGTAGAAACGACATTTTGAAAAATGAAATTTAATTATTATGGGCCGAGTAGAGGCTGGGTTGTTTTGTCTCTGAGCGGCATTTTCGTGCTTTGGGTTGGGTTGTTTTACCTCTGAGCGGCACTTTTTTGCACACCATGGGCTAAATGGCCAGGTCACATGGACCCCGAAGACTCAGAAAAGGTTGGAGGGATGGGACCCACTGGAACAGCTGTTGGGAGACAGATGGTAGCCTCCTGTCAAGTCCATCCAGCGTGTTCTTTAACGTGCACAAGGTATGGCTTTCCCGCACACGGGGCCACGGCTTAACGTCCCATCCGACGGACGGCGGCCTTTCCAAGCCCATCGATGTCCCCTACTGACCGTGGGCAGGGCGGGGAATTTTTGCGGAGATAAATCTCAACGCTGACCCAGCTGGGACTCGAACCTGGGATCTACAGATTACGAGCCTGGCGCGCTACCGACTGAGCCGCCCCCGCCCCGCATTTTCGTGCGTACTATGGGTTAAATGGTTGGGTCACAAGGACCTCAAGGATTCAGAGAAGGTAGCCGAAGGGGATCCACTAGTCTGGTGTTACGAGACAAATGAAAGAGTCCCACCAAGGCTATGCAAGGTGTTTTTTGACGTTCACAGGATATCGTTCTGCTGCATAAACCGAAGAGACAAAACATTATGACCAGCGCGTCTTTATGCAAATCGAAACAACTGCAAGTAAACGACGGCGCGTGTGAAGGTCAGGAAACGATATAAATAACACCTGATACTGAGCTTTGTTAATCAGTGTTATTCTTGTTCTTCAGATGGGAAAGTTAGCGGACTTAAGTGAGTTAGACAAAGGCCAAATTGTAATGTCCAGAAGACTATCTCAGAGCATTTCCGAGACGGCAAGGCTTGTGAGTTGTTCACGGTCAGCCGTGATTAGTACCTTTAAAAAGTGGTCCGAGGAGAGAAAAACCACGAACCGCCGGCAAAAGTGTGAGCCTACCACGGCTCATCGATGCTAGAGGTGAGCGAAGGCTATCTCGTATGATACGAGTCAACAGAAGGGATACTGTGGAGCAACTTGCCCGTAATTTGAATGCTGGTGATGGGAGTAATGTGTCACAACACACAGTACATTAAACTCTGCTGAAAATGGGCAATCGGAGTGGGCTGCGTAGCCTCAGGACACTCCGAGTGCCCATGGCAACCTCTTTTCACCGGCGAAAGCGCCCACAATGTGCACGCGAGCATCAAAACTGGACCTTGAATGATTGGAAGAAGATCGTCTGGTCAAATGAATCTCGTTTCTTATTTATATCTTCCATATTTATGAATAATGAAATTACATAAATCGATAAACATGAAAAGTTACATTTTTGCACAGCAGTGTTGCCAACTTAGCGACTTTGTTACTAGATCTAGCGACTTTTGAGCGCTCATGACGTACCCTTAAATATTTTACTGCCTACCCCACGTTGAGAACTCCTGATCTAGATCATGAATGTATTTGCTTGGATTCCGTAGAACTTAGGCAGCATCGTTCAAGTGCTCCGAAACTCTTAAAAGATTGCGAAATGCATGATTGGACAACTTTTTTTTTTTGCAAAATGAGGAATTAAAAATAAAAATATCTGATGGGGATAATATTTTTAATTCTCCTAATATACCTGAATTTCCGTTGAAATTTGTGCGAAAATGCGTATTTTTTACACTACGTATGTAAAATGTCTCAGAACCAAAGGAAAACAAATTATTGGTCTTATGCTAATACAAATTTTCCAGCAATCCCCAAGTGTAACTGTTTATAAATTTTTCGAAAAGCTTTGTATTAAACATTTTCGATTTGTTTTTAGAGATTCTGCTTGAAAATATTACTTTGATCAAAATAATCTTAGTTTGATTGTGATCTTCTATGTGAACTTGTCAGTTCCTCTCTTCCTCTGTTATTACTTGTTAATATCATAACTTCTCTTTTTTTAACAAAGGAATTCATTCCTTCAGCGGCCATTTTGTTTAACAATATTTTTCGGTGGAACTCCAAGGGTTCGGTGGCTCTATAGCGTTGCTGGGAGCTACGTATTGGTCACACCAGTTGCCTATTTCCTATTGCAGTTCAATTGAATTTGCATAAAGTTTCTTTGGATTTTCTTCCGTTTTGTTGCTGAATCTTAGGATTAACGACTCAGTTAGCAATGCTTCCATAAAAACTCTTAAAACACTAAATAATTATTAAAGAAAAATCGAGTTCGAAATCAATCCGACCTACACTTCTATTCCTTTCTAATTCAACAGTGCATATTCAAACAAAAATCTCATTTTAAATACAACAGAGCTTCGAATAATATCTCCCCATTGAGATAACATCGGCTTTGCGCATATTTATTACTCTTTCAGGATATTAACGTTTGAATACGTAAAGGTAGAAAAATCATCGCATAAGCCATATACATCAACTCCTTCTCTGTACCATTGATTAGCACCCTTTTTTTCGTGATTCCCTCCAGCGGTGGCCTCTTCACCCCATTACCCAGGTGAGTGTTGCTCCATTGGTTTCCTCTATGTCCTTCACCTCTCTGCTAGTTTGGGGCTCTTGGGACGCTGAGATCCGCATTCTCGGAGCGTCGTTCGCTCTTTTTTTTTTGCAGCCTCTCGAACGAAGAAGCACTTCCATTCTCGATCGCTCTATTCCTCTCTTCCCAAGCCAATAGAGGAGCAAAGAGGAAGAAGAAGAAAGCTCTTAATGCATCACCCGATATTTATATCAGATATACTTACAACCGAGATCGAGCATTGATGTCGTAATGCTGTTATGAGTAGGATCGCAAATTTGCTTATCTAAATGACGTGAAAGTTAAACTTGTTTTTTACCTTCTTTCATATAACAATAGATTTAGGAAACGATAGTAACAGTTGTTAATCAAGATAAGGTTAAAAGCTCTTTAGATAATTCGTTGTAGAGTTGGGTTACTTTTAAATATTTATATACTTATTAACAAGTAGTAAGAATCAGTCTTTTTTTATTTCCAGTTGATCATTAGTTTGTTTTATTTCTTGCCTGCTAAGCGATCGAAGGAAACGAACTCTTCACATTGTACAAGACTTTGGCCATTTCTGTTTGTTTGGGGTTGTAATTGCTTGGGTAAGACACCATCATTCATTTCGATTTTTGGTATATATTATATATTCTGCATATAAAGCGTTTTGCCATGAAAAAAGCTGTTTTTTTATTGTTTAAAAAAACAACAAAATTTTATTTCCGGTTTAAAAAATGCAAAAACGAAGTGGAAAACGTCAGTTTCTTGATAAAATAAAAGCTACATTGAAAGTGCCCGTGCTAGACACCTGTTAAAAAGCTATATCTAGCTAGAAAAGCACTAAGTTGGCAAAACTTCACGGGCTCGAACCCAGGTCCTTGTGATCAACAAGCAAGCAGTCTTTACAAAGATCTACTTTTTTTTGTCCTCCTCCAGAAGCAAAAAAAAAACAAAATATGCAGCAGTCGGCCTAGCGACACACAACAATCAGCTAATAATTACCATAAACAATAAGTTAACAGAATTATATTTATGAGTGTTCGCGTGTTGTGCGTCTTGTGTGTATGTTCAATCTACAGATTTGTTGATCACTGCGAGTATTGATTGATAAGGCACTAAGATTCTATGGGACTCAAAATTATAGTATTCACCTAAATCAATTAGGGGACACCGATGGACTTGGAAAGGCCGCGCTGTCCGTCGGATGGGACATTAAGCGCGGCCCCTTGTGCGGGAGAGCCATACCTTGTGCACGTTAAAGAACACACTCGATGGCCTTGACGGAGGCTACCATCTGTCTCCCAAAAGTTGTTCCAGTGGGTCCCCTCCCCCAACATTCTCTGAGCCTTCGGAGTCCTTATGACCTGACCATTTAGCCCATGGTGTGCAAAAAAGTGCCGCTCAGAGGTAAAACAACCCAACGTTAAAGAACACGCTGGATGGCCTTGACGGGAGGCTACCATCTGTCTCCCAAAAGCTGTTCCAGTGGGTCCCCTCCCCCAACATTCTCTGAGCCTTCGGAGTCCTTATGACCTGACCATTTAGCCCATGGTGTGCAAAAAAGTGCCGCTCAGAGGTAAAACAACCCAACGTTAAAGAACACGCTGGATGGCCTTGACGGGAGGCTACCATCTGTCTCCCAAAAGCTGTTCCAGTGGGTCCCCTCCCCCAACCTTCTCTGAGCCTTCGGAGTCCTTATGACCTGACCATTTAGCCCATGGTGTGCAAAAAAGTGCCGCTCAGAGGTAAAGCAACCCAACGTTAAAGAACACGCTGGATGGCCTTGACGGGAGGCTACCATCTGTCTCCCAAAAGCTGTTCCAGTGGGTCCCCTCCCCCAACCTTCTCTGAGCCTTCGGAGTCCTTATGACCTGACCATTTAGCCCATGGTGTGCAAAAAATTGCCGCTCAGAGGTAGAACAACCCAACCTAACAACCTAAATCAATCAAACAGAAATAAGACCTTTAAGCTCCGCCATCCGCCTAGTGTAGTTCAGCTATTGTAATACGCAAACCTGTAGAAAGCTTGAAAATAGTACTACAACATTTATATATGACCATTGACAGATATTCGTGAGGACATAATTACCCTGCGCCAGAGGAACGAAACCATCAGGCGACATTAGACGTAAAAGAAAAGGAAGGTTTCATTCCTCAGGGTGATTCTGAGTAATGATGATTAATGGAAGTGATAGACTTCATTCCTACTACTTCAGCAAGTGACTCGCTAGTTTTCTTCATGGAATCTTGAGACTTTGAATCTTATTTTGGAGCTCGGATTTTGTGATCAACTCTGCTTGTAACACTCCAGAGTGACTAAGGATACCATTAACAAGATGTAATTCGCAATCTGCGCTTTTTCAAAGGCTAATCGAAGAGAATTCATTCATAGATCGTAGTTTTCATCGCATAAGGTACAATGAAAATATACGATCTATGAATTCCTAAGGAAACTTCAATATGTATGGAGAGCATGACGTTTTGAAATATTACTATATATCAGTGTTTTTTAACCTTTTTCTCTAAGCAACACATCATCATTTACTGTGAGACACTTCTGAAAATGCTAAAGAACACGCTGGATGACCTTGACTGGAGGCTACGATCTGTCTCCTAACAGCTGTCCAATGGGTGCCCTACCCCCAACCTTCTCTAAGCCTTCGGCGTCCTTGTGACCTGGCCATTTACCTTATTGCATGCAAAAAAAAGTGCCACTCAGAGGTAGAACAACTTAACCCAATTCATTTCTGAAAACGTCCATTTACCGCGACACACCTGTGGTAAAAAGTGGTTTTTGTTATACAAATCTTAAAATTAATTTATCTAAGCAAAAGTGAATATTAAGCTCAACATTTGACAAAAAACAATAACTAAAATAGTAATAATAAATCGTAAAAGAGTACTAAAGCACGAATTGTTATGTAGCATAATTGTTTTTCTTACATTTTCGCGACACACGTGTACCTTGGACAAGACACACCATCTGGGGACCACTGCCATATATGATAAATTAAACCCCGGGGCCTTAACAGGTGCCTGTGTTTCAATTGTAGCTGGGAAATAGCGCAGAATGTGTAAACAGTGGTTAGGTCTCAGACAGGGATGCCAGATGTTGGGTGTGACGATTCATTTTTCGTGAAAACGAAATTGTGTAATTATTTTAGGAAAGTGTTTGATTTAACATGAGAAGATTTCCTAGAAATTTTACCTAAAAAACTGGAATAGTTTTGTGTACTCTTTTTACGTAATCACATGTTCAAAAATTAAATGAAAAAACTCCGCGGAATAAATGCAGGTCTCAACAACTGCAAATTGCATCCTGATATAAGCAAAAATATGCAAAATGTAGCCCAGGGTGCTATTCGAACATTTATGACATGTATATATACTGGCATAAATATATATATATAGTCGTATCAGAATAATATGACCACCTACCTAATAATGGGAATAACCACCCTTGGCCCGGATGACAGCGGCAAGACGGCGTGGCATGGACGCAATGAGGCCCTGGAAGGTTGCCAGAGGCACACGTACCCATTCGGACTCCAGCAGAGCACGGAGGTTCCGGAGATGACATAGTTGTGGGTATGCACGCCGAACCTGTCGATCCAAATGGTCCCAAAAGTGTTTTATGGGATTGAGGTTGGACGATTTCGCCAGCCAAGGGAGAACGGAAACATCTCTGTAGTGTTCCTGGAAATAGTCATACACTACCTTAGCGACATGGCAGGGCACATTGTCTTGTTGTTAGACACCATCACCACCAGGATAAACGTCCATCATAAAGGGGATGTATGTGGTCAGCAAGGATGGACAGGTAGCCATTGGCATTCAGGGATCCATCCAGTGGTACCAGCGGTCCCAGGTCATATCAGGTTGGGTTGGGTTGTTTTACCTCTGAGCGGCACTTTATTGTACACCATGGGCTAAATGGCCAGGTCACATGGACCCCGAAGGCTCAGAGAATGTTGGGGGAGGGGACCCACTGGAACAGCTGTTGGGAGACAGATGGTAGCCTCCCGTCAAGGCCATCCAGCGTGTTCTTTAACGTGCACAAGGTATGGCTCTCCCGCACACGGGGCCACGGCTTAACGTCCCATCCGACGGACGGCGGCCTTTCCAAGCCCATCGGTGTCCCCTACTGACCGTGGGCAGGGCGGGGAATTTTTCGGAGATAAATCTCAACGCTGAGCCAGCTGGGACTCGAACCTGGGAACTACAGATTACGAGCCTGGCGCGCTACCGACTGAGCCACCCCCGTCCCAGGTCATACCAGGAAAACATCTCCCAGTCATGCACACTGCCACCGCTGGCCTGTACTTGACCGACAAGCGTGTCAGGGTGTTGGGTCTCGTGTGTCTGATGCCGTATCCGCCACCGCGCTCACTTCTTTGGAGTAGAAACCTCGATTCATCGGAGAATCAATCAATCAATCAATCAATTTTATTTCATCATTATATACAATTTATAACATAGAAAAGAAAAATATGAATGAACCCAAAAACCACATGGTTTGTCAGGGCCACTAAAGGAAATGAATACAAAAATCAATAACGACTTACTCATTATAAAGATTACAAACAATATGTGTCATTTTTCCGATATATGTACAATATAATTTTACTTTACACTTGAATATTCTACATATGTGCAACATCTTCCAAAGAAAAGAAAAAGCTTTTTAAATTCCACTTAAACATATTAAATTTTTTTTCACTTCTAATTTCAAGAGGTAAGTGATTGAAGATTTTAGGTGCGATATACGAATAATGCTTATGAGAAATTTCTTTTTTGGTCAAAGGAACTAAGTATTTTGGACCCTTCTCTCTGAAGTTGTATAAATCAGGCTGAATTTGAAAATTAAAGCAATTTTGCCAAAAAAATAACATCACTCTAAAAACAAATATATGCCTAATTGGTAGAATTTTTAGCATAGAGTAACGACTGAAATTGCTTAAAATATCAGTGTTATTTTTTGCAATTAATTTAATAATTTTGTTTTGCAGAGACACCAGAGGTTTAAAAACCGAGACATAAGTTCCACCCCAACAAACTATACTGTATTGAAATGCAGTTTGTATCCATGAGAAGTAAAATGTTCGCAGCATATTAAGATTAACTTAATATTTCAAGTGATGTAATTTGAGTAATTTGTAACGTGCTTTATCTGTGATGTAGTCAATATGTTTCTTCCATTTTAGATTATTATCTATGAAAATACCTAACTCTTTAATGCTCTCAACCTGTTCTATGTCATCACAACGGCAATCAATATGTTTATAGCATTGGGGTGAATGCAGTTTAATGGCAAATGCATTTGCAGCATTTCGGTTATTTTTCAACTTGTAGAAAACAAATTTAGTTTCATTCTTATTAATTGAGAGTTATTATTTTAGAACCACATATTAACTTTCTCAAGAACATTATTGACATTGGACAATAAATCTGTATTAGTTTGGTTACTAAACGTTAATGCAGTGTCATCTGCAAAGGTTGTAATATTACAATTAATGTTCATTTCACAGAGGTCATTAATATAAATATTAAACAATAAGGGGCCAAGAACAGAGCCCTGAGGAATGCCATATTTAGTTTGTTTAGGATTGCTGAGGCAGTTTTTTAATTTAACTAATTCAGTTCTATTTGTTAAGTAACTGGTAAACATTCTTGAGCAATCCCTCTCATACCCAAATGGTCCAATTTTTTCAAAAGCAATGAATGTGTTACGGTGTCAAAAGCTTTTTCAAGATCTAGAAAAACTGATAGAGTTAATTTCAAGATCTAGACTGGTAGAGAAACTGATAGTCTTTTTTTTACAGAAAAACTGATAGAGTCTTTTTCAAGATCTAGAAAAACTGATAGAGTTAAATTTCTTTGATCAATTGATTTATGAATAAAATTAGTAAATGACACTAACGCATGATCGCATTTCACCCTCAGTGAAGCCAAACTGATTTGACGAAAAGAAATTTATTTTATTTAAATAACTCAATACTTTGACTTTTACCAGTTTTTGAAATATTTTGGAAAAGACAGGCAAAAGCGAGATCGGTCTGTAGTTTGAAAGGCAGTTTTTATTTCCCTTCTTGTAAATCGGAAGTACAACAGAGGTTTTGAGATCGTCTCGAAAAATCCCAGTTTGAAACGAAAGGTTAAAGATATGAACTATGTGATGAATAATGAAATTTTTACATTTTTTTTACTATAGTTACTGAAATTTTATCGATTCCTGGTTATTTGCCTTCTATTTGATTTGTAATGTTCTTATCTAATTCTTGTACGGTTATAGGAGAAAAAGAGAAAGAGTTATCTCTTTTATAATAATTTTATAACATTCATATTCAGTAGGTTTGTCATTAAGTATGTTGCTAGGCAAATCGACAAAATAAGTGTTAAATTCATTTGCTGCATCTCTAATTTCGTCAGTGTTACAGTCCTCAATATTATTCATTTTATCCGGTAGAACTTCCTCTTTTGAGTTATTCCCAATTAAATTATATACGAACTTCCATTTTTTTTATATCATCGTTATATTTTTAAAATTCTTCCATGTAATATTTGTTTTTGGCCTCCTTAATTTTAGATCTTAAGTTATTCCTATGTTCTAAAAATTTCTTCTCATGGTCCTCGTTATATGGATATTTCTTAAAATTTTTATATAGTTTATCTCTATGCTTAATCATATCACAGATTTCATTTGTGATCCAAGGCTTTTTCAATTTCTGAATGTTTCTTTTTCCATAGTAAGATAAATCCTTAATTATTTTACACAAAATTTCTGAAAATTTTTTGTACGCATTTTTAACGTTAGCTCCCATTTATAATCTTTTAATTAATCATTTATTAGTTCATAATTAATTCTGAGCATGTAATCTTTAATATTATCATTCTTTTGTCAAACGTTTTATTTTCGTTATGTCTAATTTCAACTACTATTTGGTAATGATCCGTAATCGGCATTTTACGTACTGCAGCTTGTACATTAATTCTATTGTTAATTTTAACCAGTACATGGTCCAAACAAGACTAGGTATTTTGGACCTCTCTGGTAGCAATATTTATCATTGACTCATATCCATACATAGCAGTCAGACAAATCTATATTATATCACCAGTCAAAATAATATTCCTTGTGTTTAACCCCTGCCTAATATGCCTTTTCAACTCTTCCACTGCCCAATGATGGTAGTCCCGTGCGAACTGCAGACATCGTTGTCAATAGACCTTGGTTAACATGGGCACTTTTACGCAGTGTCAACTCCGGAGACCCATGCGTAACAGGGGTAGGTAATACGTAAAGGTAACTGTTATCGGTGAAACGTACCTGGATGCCCCAGCGTTCATTTGAGTGGTCAATTGCTGCAGTTGCGCGTCGATTGTCCTTTACCAGTCGACGGAGGCGACGTTTTCTCCTGGGGTCGATGGCCTTTGGGGCTCCACAGTTATGGCGTCTGGAGGTACAGTCGCTCAAAAAAGTATCCGAACGCTACGGTTGATGGCAGAATTCAGAAAAAATATATGGCAAGTAATTTTTTAGAAATTAGTGACTGGCAACCTTCGTGTGACGAAGGTTGCCAGATCACTAATTTCTAAAAAAATCGTTGCCAGATATTTTTTTCTGAATTCTGTAATCAACCATAGTGTTCGGATACTTTTTTGAGCGACTGTAGGTGGTCATATTATTTTGATACTAGATCGTGTGGGCTCACTCACGGAAATGTTGAGCTGTGCAGTTACCGTTCACAGCAAACTGGAGCGTGTGCAGTAACTGCACACGCTCCAGTTTGCTGTGAACGGTAACTGGAGCGTGTACAGTTGCTGTACACGCTGCAGATATTTTTCCTGAATTCTGTAATCACGTGACACGAAGGTTGCCAGATCACTAATTTCTAAAAAAATCGTTGCCAGATATTTTTTCTGAATTTTGTAATCAACCGTAGTGTTCGGATACTTTTTTGAGCGACTGTACCTCTGCCCATTGTGCTCACATACGCACAATGGCTCATATGTCCTCTTCGACCGCTTATATCTCGTGTGGTCGACCTTGTCAAGTTCACTCGGTCACGCTGTGACAACTAATATTATAACCATCTACACAAATATTTTTTATTGTGGTACACTGTGATTCCGTGGGTGTTTCGATGTGATTCTTTCTTATTTCGTTTTATCTTATATATCATCAATATCACAAGTGTGTCAATAATCACAGTGTACCCATTGATCACACTGGGTAAACTGTGATTCCGTGGGTGGTCATATTATTCTGATACGACTGTGTATATAAATATATATGGAATTGTTTCCTACCCCCGTTAGCGTGGGTGGCTACAGAAATGACCGGGTTCGAATCCTGAATAAGGCATAGATGTGTCTTTCCTAGTTCGTATTATCTGTTGAACTTTCATCTTTTTCACAGAGTATTCTTGAAGGCACATCATACTTGACAGACACGGTTCGATGAGAAATTTATTTTTTTTAATACGATACATTGGAAACGAAGATTTTTCAAGTTCGAGCCGCATTTATGTCATAGCTGATATTCTTTTCCACTTCTTTCTGCAGTGGGAAAAGAAATCACGTGAGTGTGGAAAAGCAGCTGTCCATCGAATTAGATTTTAAATCATGTTTCCCTGTGCTATCCATTCATACAATGAATACGTAAATGCTTTGCGATTCTTGGAATTTAACCGCTAAAACTATTTTCTAACGATAAAAGGTTTTCGTGAATCTTACCGTTAAGTCTTTTGGGATCCTCTGCAAAATTGATGCTTGAACGAAATATGTCCGAGGTAGAATTAAACGATATCGTAAAGATAAAGTTTTTCAAGAAGTTTATGTTTAATGCACAGTTAGTATGTCACGATAGCTCGAACTTGTGACGAAGTTGATTGAGAGGTCCGAAGGTCTAATCGTAAGTTTCTCATACGGTCCACAATAGAGAAGACTTTGGACTCGGGCTTAAAATGGCACAGACAACCTCGCACTTGGGGGGACTCGATCTCAGAATAATTTAAATTTAAAATATTTATTGCAATTGCGAAAAAAATAAGTAAAAATATAAAACGTTTTGATTATAATATCAAACCTTTTAAATCAATCTTTAATAATTAAAATAAGCAACATGCTGCTTTTGATATTTTTTTCCTTATTCACTATCTTTAAAAATTAAATTTTTGCGTTTATACTGATGTTACCCAAGAAATTTTAGTTTCTACTAGCATTTAGAAACATTTTTATTCTTATTGGCATTAACATTTTGATTTTGTCATAAAATGATTATAATTAATAATAAAAGAATTAAATAAATGATTAGCGACAATCATTTCAATATATATGATGCGTCAGAGAAAATTTTTCTCAAACATGGCTTGGGCTCGAAAATTTGAATCCGAACTCATCTCTAGTTTACGGATAGATTATTCGCATAGATTACAAAAGTGTTCCAAAAATTCTGAATGTATTTAAAAGTTTACAACAACAATGCATATATTTGAAAAGACGCTGCAACATCTTTTGAATGAATTTGTTATAACGCCAATTTGTGCAGTATTGCAGTATTGATTATTTCAGTTTAGTACGACTGTCAGTAACACTTTTTTAATTAATAGCCATTAAATATTAAGCATCAGTAATTATTTTAATTAAAATACTAACACAATAAATTGATACGCATGTTAAAAAATATTTATGCAGATGGTTATATTATTAGCTGTCCGTGTCTGACATATGCATATATATATATATTACTATATATATTTATGAACCAGAAAAGACTTATTAGAGAATGAATTTATTAAAAATATGTGAAATACCATAGAAGTGTTCGAGAATAATTAATGGAACAGCGTATAATACTACGAATAAAAGTATCGTAGAGTCAGGGAAGACTTGGGTTGTGTTGTTTTAGCTCTGAGCGGCACTTTTTTGCACACCATGGGCTAAATGGCCAGGTCACATGGACCCCGAAGGCTCAGAGAAGGTTGGGGGAGGGGACCCACTGGAACAGCTGTTGGGAGACAGATGGTATCCTCCCGTCAAGGCCATCCAGCTTGTTCTTTAACGTGCACAGGGTATGGCTCTCCCGCACACGGGGCCACGGCTTAACGTCCCATCCGACGGACGGCGGCCTTTCCACGCCCATCGGTGTCCCCTACTGACTGTGGGCAGGGCGGGGAATTTTGCGGAGATAAATCTCAACGCTGACCCAGCTGGGACTCGAACCTGGGAACTACAGATTACGAGCCTGGCGCGCTACCAACTGAGCCACCCCCGCCCCCAGGAGAGACTTGTGAAAGTAAGCCACCCCAAAGGAAAATGTTCTAGATGAATTTAATTAATATTTGTTTCGAGAACAACTAATAATTCTCGATATTAAAAAAATTGTTTGTCCGAGGTAAGAAAAGGCTGAAATTGTAATCTCAACACCGTCGTGTTTTCTGTTTGTTACACTCTAATTAAGCGAATACGATTAAGGAATGGGAAGCAAATGAAACTGAATCGTTCTAGTCTCAAGAGAAATAGAAGTTTCATGCAAACACTTAAAAATCCCTCTCCTCACAGTTCACAGCTCACAAACATACAAACAAGCGCAAAATATCGAAAAGTCTAGAAGAATCGGAACTTTTCTCTTCTCTAATCATCAAATAAAATGCTGAATTAGCGGCGCAGGTACAATGGAATTAAACGACTGAATGGCCGTAATATTTCGATGAGAGTTGGCAGTAAAATGGTCACGACAATGCATGCAGAAATTGTAGCTGACAAAACGCGTTTGATGATATATAAGATAGAAACGAATACGAAAGACAGCAGGGCAAAGAAGGCATGACGGTGACGAATACAAGACTCGACGACAGAGAACTGACTCTGAATTGGACTCTGAATACGATATTTATTTCGATGCATTACTTTAAGAGAGCGAAAGGAGAGAAGGAAGACTTGCCCTCAGGAGAAAGAGTTTCGGTGTGATGGGGCATTTCATCTTTCTTCAACAGGGGCACGTGGAAAGGAGATGGGTGACTTCGTAACAAGTTTATAAGGGAAAAAGAAGGCGTAGGGAGGATACTGTGAACATCTGCTGCTGTAAGGAAGATAAAAGTCAAAAAAGGACATCAGGGTTTCAAGTCTCCACAGAGGCATTCGAAAGAGGCAGGAAAACTTCTATTTAAAATCATATACTAAATGCCAAAACAGGTCTTTATATTCAAGAATTTGTCAACGTTACCTGAAAACTGCGACAAAAAATCAAAATAAATCTGTGAATCAATAGCTATAACATTGATATAAATTCGTTTAATATGATAACTGTTCGTGCGTAAATAAGCACACATTGTTTCCTGAAGTTAGAATCATTATATTAATATTTAATTGTTTTTATTTTAAATTCTGTAAGATTATCTGTTTGATTAAAGGGAGTAAAAGAGTTTTGGTCATGTTGATGTTAACAAAATTTTAGTTCGCCGTTAAGAATATGGAACATAAACTGTATTACCAAGAGTTTTGGGAGGCACTACCATGTTACATGAATAGGAAGACACAAATTCCTCTAATATAGAAAATAAACTTTGTTTGGTGGAAAAATATCACTTAACATAAACTGTATTACCAAGAGTGTTGGGAGGCATTACCATGTTACATGAATAGGAAGACACACTCAAACTCCTCTAATATTGAAAATAAGCTTTTCTTGGGTGGAAAAATATCATTGAACATAAACTGTATTACCAAGAGTGTTGGGAGGCACTACCATGTTATATGAATAGAAAGACACAAACTCCTCTAATATTGAAAATAAGTTTTGTTTGGTGGAAAAATATCACTGAACATAAATTTCAAAATCTACTATCATTTTAATATTTAAAGAATTATTGAATCCGATCATTTAACAACAGATGGTGCTGTTACAATCATCCTGAACATTTTCTTCAAAATTGACAAAATTCTTGAAGAATCTGCAGAAAATTACTGAAATTACTTTTATTTCTGCAAACGAATCTTATAACAGTCATTATTTGTGTTTAAATTAATTTAAAATTTAAGTTCTAATTATTAACAACCCTGCTGTTAAATGTTCCAGCTTCAATAACACTTTGAACATTAATTAAATACTGTTAAGAAATCCAATTTAGATTCATTTGACTGAAATCGTCAATTTATCGTCACGGATATTTTCGGTAAAAAGATTCATTTTCAACGTGAGGGATCTCTTCATGCTGCTTTTAATTCACACGGAAGTCTCTTAATACTTTTAGAAATACAGCGCTTCATAGTTATGATACATTGCATTGAGTGGGGATGTTTTAGAACAGATGTATTATAATTGATTCTCATTGTGGAGAGCAGAATTCTTTTTAATATTCTGAGTATTTGATATTTATTCGAAACTTCGCAAAATGAGTGGAAATTGTGCACCTTGTGCAGTTGTAAATTATGCACATTCGCCATCGAATGAAATAAATTTCTACCTGGATTATTAAATTGTATTTTGAACCAATAATGACTGGAGAGCATCACAGTCGTAAAATATGAACACTTTACATAACAGTGTAAAATTTGTGTATCTATTCTCACCCGAGAGAGTGGCTCCATAATCGATCAAACGAACGAAATAACAGTTCCATATTCTAAAGTCTTTTTATGATTAAGAAAAAATGGAATGAAATTGGTGATTTCAGTTCATCTCCCATGCTCCTGTTCCCCAACATTTATTAAATATATCTGATTCTTCTTTTCCCTAATATTTAGCAACTATTCAAAGAGTTGTGGAATAAAGCGTTTAACAAAGAATTACTGAATTCCTAGAAAATGATTTATGGTCATAAGAATTTTTAAAAAAATTAAACAAAATAGCAGCAGTTGCATCCTATATTTCAGATTAGTGATTCCTAAACGGTTTTTGTTCACATTATACCTACGCAAAGTGCACAAATTTCGTGTCACCCTAACTTTATAGAAAAAACAGTTTTTTTCTTTTCAGCAGGGGTAGGGGTTGTCTCTAGTAGTAACTCTCCAGGCTCGCAAAATGAGTTCTCTGGTTCGAGTCCCAATTTTTTTTGCGTAGAGATTTATCTCTTCAGTGAGAAAGGGGAACAGACAGTTTTGGAACGGTTGTCATCAGATGGGACATTATAAGCAGCGGTTCTGTGCACGTTAAAGAACATGCTGTATGATCCAGAACGGAGTCTTCCATCTGTATCTTATACCTAATGGGTCCCCTCTCCTTATCCAGCCCTAAACTCTTGGGGTCTTTGTGACGTGCAATTTATCCTCTTGTGCATACAGGAGAAAACAACCCAAGACGTTAATAATCCAACGAACTCTTTCTGGAAAGAATATTATTGCTTCAGCACATTGACAATCACGTCAAATAACAATTCAAAAATATTCGCTTTTTCTTTGAAAAGCTTTAAAAGTATTCAAAATTTACGATGTCAGTTTTTTTATGTTTCTCAGCAATATTTCATAAAATTGCGTGACACTCCTAAAATGCACCTGCACCTTGAGATCATACGTTTGATGCTGCTGCACAGTGGTGAGACGAGACTTTTTTGATCCTGGGACGAGGTAAAAATAGCGTCTTTTTGACAGATATTAATTTTCCCCAAAAGCACAGTTTAATGTAGAATGTAATGATTAACCAAAAATAAAGTTCTCAACTACTGAATTGTTTTGATAACAGTGATAATAAGCCAATTGAAATTTCACTAGAAATTATTATTAATTTTAGCGCTTATCAAAAACTGGCGCCCTGAGGCAGTAGCCTCAAATCTCCTCTATCTAACGGGTCCTGCACCTGCACCTCAGTCAGTTTAGAAAGAGCATATTCAGTTAATAAACGTAGTAATAATTCAATTTCTAACAGTTTTGTTTAGAACCTTCAGTGTCGTTGTTCATTCTCCCTAATGAAACACTGAATGGGACAACGAGATAAATTAATTATTCAAGCGATCAGAGTTTATTGATGAAACACCAAAACCTGATTGCATTCATTATAAACGAACAAGATAAGAGAAAGAACAAAAAAAATTAACTGAAAACTAAAAGCTGAATTCTTTTCAACGCTCTATCAAACTGATTTTCTTTAAACAAAAATTGTGAATTAAAAAAAACAAAAAGCAGCGATAACACTTTATTTAAATCGACTGGAATTTTTTTTACGCAGCGCGAGAGGAAAAGAGAGCGGTTTTTATTTTACGTGACATCCGACTTAAAAAGAATAGTAGCATCAGTTGCTTAAAGCGAGGCAGGCGCTCTTTGAGAACAAACTGAATAATGACTCATCGGGAAAAATGCGGCTCGTCTTTGCATCTCTCCTTAAACAAGGTCGATTCCTGTCTCAAGGGCATCCCTTTTCTTTGCTCCTTTCCTCTTAGCCTTCGCTCAGGGGTCATTTGCCATCAATCTGGTTGCGATTCATCGTCTGTGGAGAGTTTAGCCTTTTTTCCCCACCATCCAAACTGAAGACGCACCGACATTCCTACATGTATATTTTAAGAATGGTGGATTTTTATCCTGCTGTTTTGTTAGGTAAAAACAATATCGCAAACTTTTTACTTTCCTGAATAATTTAACAACATAGCGTTTCCAAGTTCGGCGTTTTATCGACTGTCAGATAAACACGGTGTGCTTGTAAAATTGAATTTATCGCTTCGGAACGATGTGATTAAACCTAATGTGGTTCCATATGTTTCGAACACAAAGTGCTAGAGAGAAAGAGAAGAATGAATTTTAATTGGGTGTGGGGAGAGAATTTTACAGAAAGATTAAACTGGATTATAAAATAGATGTAAAGAGAAGGGCAACGGATAAAAAAGGAGAAATGGGATGAGGCTATTTGTTAAGCTGAACTTAACCCAGTTGCTTCCATCTTTTACAACATTGTTTTGGATCTAAGTAACTAAATCCTAAGTCCACCTTATTTGTTATATTTTTTTACCGTAATACGCACGATTTACGCTCAAAACATTATGGCTGCCCAATATCACTTTTACCAAATTTCTACGGCTCTCACGTTTGTAATCGAGACATATTTATGCAGAAATTGCGCCTTCTCGTGGTGCAAACCGTTAGTACCTTTCAAAAGAGATACTCTCTTGTGGAAGTGAACGGAAGGGGAAGGCTGCCAGATTAGTGTGGCCTACTGATCTGGACAATTATGTCTACTTTCCTTTTTTTTCTACCCTGCTGAGGAGTGGTGAACCACACAGAGTCCTGGTGCTGACCATATAAACCTACTGGAGTGGACTGAAATAAGGCTCTAAGCTTGATTATGGATCCTGAATTTGCTGCACTGGTGGGCTTCTGTGGAAGGAAAATCTTCCGTTGTGTTTTCTGTTTGTTTCTGGGTTGACAGCCCCAAGTGAATAGATTTACAGGATATGTTTTATCAGCTGGTTAATAAATCTGAGCAGAGGTCATCGCAGGCACCTCACCTCTTTGCTTCTACTGACATCGTCCAATTTTACATTGGAGGAAGACTTCCAGTGTAAATGGCTTCAGACTTTAGTGGTGGGGGAACGGGTGTTTGCCCCATTCCTGCGATTAGGGGGCTATTTGATATTGTCGGCATTCTCCCTCTCAATAAACTTAGTTTCTTTAAAAATCCTACTAATCATTTTCTCTCTGCAGGAACGTGGAACGTGACGACATTACATAGAGATTATTCTCTTGATGTCCTCACGAAGGAATTGCAGCACTATAACCTAGATATTCTAGACTTGCAAGAGACCAGATGGACAGGTAAATGTGAGATACTTAAAAAAACTTTAAATTTCTCTTTTCAGGGAGGGAGGATGGAAAGCATCACCAAGGCGTGGGTCTCCTTCTCAGCAGACATGCTAGTAATGCTCTTCTAGGATATGAGTGCATTAAAGAAAGATTTCTTATAGCAAATTTTCTAACAAGCGTTAAAGACTTGAATGTTATCTGCTGTTATGCCCCCACTGAGGATGCTGATGAGGATGAGAAGGAGAGGTTTTATGAACAACTTCAGGATATTTTGAATTCTGTCAAGAAAGGAGATATTACCCTTGTTCTAGGTCAGGGGTCGGCAACCTATTGAAACGGAAGAGCCAAAAGTTACAATTTACAAAATTTCCCAGTTTTTAAAGAGCCACTAAAAATTTTCGTTTTAATATTATAGTATTTGCTTATATATATTTGTTTTTTGATTTAAAATAAACGGCTTTAAATACGAAATAATATTTATTCATATAAAAACACAAATATAGATAATTACATCAATGGGAGCATTGGCTTTGCATGCCTTTTGAAAGTTTGATTAAATCTGGCTTATAACTTGTTGTTTTAAGTTTCAAGCACGACTCTAGATTTTCATTTGTTAGTTGACTTCTAACTTTACTTTTTATTATATTCATGCAAGAGAACGCTTGCTCGCACGAATATGTCGACCCGAAGATCGTGAGCACTCCATATGCCAACTTCTTCACTTCACTGTAGCATTCTGGAAGACTATTCCATGCGTCGAATATGAGGGCCTCAACTCGCGGCATTTCTTTTAGAGCTGTCCACTTGTGCTGCGCGATGTGCATGCATTTCTGGACCTCCAACTCTTCCAACGTGCTCTTGAGTTCTGTGAACTTGCCACTCCACAAGTCTTTGGTTTTCAAATCCAGCATCAACTTCAAATGGCTCAATGTTGATCTCATTTGTATTTGTGTTGAGAGGATTTACTATGAACGCGAGAGTACTTTTGTTTGTTTTGAATTGCTCGAATCTCTCAGCGAATCCATCCTTCATTTTTTTATAGCTATGCTGAAGTAATTCGTGTCAATAGTTGCATTGGTCTAATCGCGATATTGCTTCAAATTTTTAAAATGAAGTAATTTACTGCTCTCTATGTCTTCAACAAAAAGAAGTAATTTTTTTTCGAAACAAACTACTTCTTCAAGCAAGGCGCAGGCTGGATTGCCCTTTCCTTGCAGTTTTAGATTTAGTTCATTTAGTTTCATTGTGGTATCTACCATGAAGTTGAATTTTTGCAGCCATTTGTCTTCTTCCAATTCGGGATGGTAAATACTTTTTTCATTGAGGAATGTTTTTATTTCACTCAAGCACAAAGCAAAACGTTGCAATACGTCACCTCTGGAAAGCCATCGCACTTTATTGTGCAGAAGTAGGTCAGAAAACTGGCTATCTATTTCTGCAAGGAAATCTTTAAACTGGCGATGGTAGAGTGCTTTTGCCAAGATGCTGTTAATATTCTTAATTACCAAGTTCATGACCTCAACTATTTCGGCCGGAAATGTTTGGGCACAAAGCACTTCTTGATGAATTATGCAGTGAAACGTTAGAATTTCGTGGTTTATTTTTTTCTGAAGAATTGATGTTACCCCTCTATGTATTCCTGTCATACTTCCGGCTCCATCAGTTGCTATAGAAACAATTTTATTTATATCGATTCCATTGTCTTCCAAACGTTTTTGCACAGCATTTGCTATATCTTCTCCACGAGTCTGCCCTGAGAGCGGTAGCAATCCTAGCAGTTCTTCTTTTGGACCTTGGGACGACATATACCTGACAAAAAGGGTAACTTGTGCCGTGTCTTTTATGTCGCGAGACTCATCTATAGCAAGTGATAAGGCAGAAGCCAGTTGAATGTCTTCCACTTGCATATGTGTTACATTTGAAGACATTTTAGAAGTTCTATCTTGTACTGTTTTAGCAGATAATGGCAAATCTGTGATTTTTTTCATGATTTCTGCTTTGTTTTTAAAATCACGAAACAGTTCTTCAGATGCACGTATAAAACAATCTTTGACGTACTCACCATCTGTGAATGGTTTTCCTCTTTTTGCAATTTCTAATGATACTGCAAAGCTTGCCAGATTTACATTATTGGAAGATTGCGCCCAGTTCCTTAACATGGAACTTGACTGTGTTTGATTTTTTTGGAGCTCTTCAACAGCTTTTTTTCGTGCGTCACCGGTTGGATATTTACCAGCAAACTGGGTATGTTTTGTAGTGAAGTGTCTCTCCAAATTTGACTTCTTATTGTGTGCGAGTTTTTCGTGGCAAATGAGACAAGTCGGAAGGCCATCTGTGTTGCATACGAACGCAAACGACTCCGTCCAAACCTGATTGAATTCTCGGTTTTCTTCTTCAGTTCTTATCTTTTTTTTACCAGATGCCGTGCTGGCAGCGGAGCTGAAAAAATGATTTTTTTAAATATTACTTAACTATCTAAAACGGCCAACAATTTATTTACCATTATTACTACGTTAACACGATCCTCGGATATATAATCCAATTCTGTTACTGACTTACATACCTTTGAGAAGATAATACGCTTCTAAATCGAATTCTTCTTGAAACAACAAGCGAATAAACACGCAAAAACCGCAAGCGATTAAATTAACACACATGCAACGTAACGTCGACAGCGCTATCCGAGGACAACTGACTGACAACACGTCGCGATGGTGGCTGTGCGGGTGAGACGCAAATGGAATGCAATTGGCTGAAAGATTAACATGGTCACAGAGTCTCATCTCTAAGAACAAAACAATAGTTCAAATTTATCTCATTACGGTCATGTTAAGCGTAGCGATATGTAATTAACGATTATGAGAATAGAAGCTATTAATAAATTAGGTACTTAAAAATATATTTTCTTATTTTTTAAGGGTTTTGATAATAAATTATTAATTTTTTGCGTATGGAACTGGAGAGCCGCAACTTTACATCAAAAGAGCCGCATGCGCCTCGCGAGCCGCAGGTTGCCGACCCCTGTTCTAGGTGACTTCAATGCCAAAGTTAGTACTGACTCTGACCTTTGGGGAAGGGTGATAGGCCCTTTTGGTATTGGTAGCTGCAATGGCAATGGACAACATCTCCTACAGGTAAGTAAACTCAGTGGTTTCAGAATAACTAACACTTATTACAAACCCTGCGACATACATAAATACACATGGGTTTCACCTGATGGGTTGTATAAGAATATGATTGATTATATATTAATTAACAGCAAATGGGCTAGTTCTGTTAGGAATACCAGGACATATAGGGGAGCTGAAATTGGATCTGACCATTACCTTGTTAAAAGTGTCTCGCAACTTAAACTTAAAAAGTGTTGTGTTAGGGTTAAAAATTTTACCTTTAATTCTGAAACTCTGAAAGACACAGTTATAGCTAAAGCTTACCATGAGAGAGTACTTAGTCATTATGACAGTCATGGTTTACTTGCTACTGAAATTGTGGAAAATTGAAACCGTTTTAAACAGGCTTTTTTGGAAACTAACAGTACTCTTTTAGGAAAAAAGGAGCAGAGGAGACAGAATTATTTGAGTGATAAGGCACTTGAGCTTATTTCAGAAAGAAAGAATTGTACGAATGTCCTTAATCAATACCCTACTAGTCCTAATAGAAAGCATTACAGAGAACTTAATAAACGTGAAAAAGATCAGTTAGCTGCTGATAAGAATCTTTGGCTTGATGGCTTGGCTGATAAAGCCTAGGAAGTAGTTAGACAGCACAACAGCAGAGAGCTGTACCAGATAGTTAATGTTTTGTGTGGTAGAAAACGGACAGGTATACAGGGTTTGAAGGATAAACAAGGTACGGTTATAGAAGGTGAGGATTCTGTCATGGCTAGGTGGGCTGAGCATTTCAGTGATATTCTAAACAATGTGGTTAGTTCTATTCCCATTGTTTGCAACGATGATAGATGCATTGGTGGCTTTAATGTTGGCCCTATAACACAATCTGAAGTTATTTTGGCTGTTTCTAAACTTAAACATAAATCCCCAGGGGTAGATGAAATTACTACAGAAATGCTTAGAGCTGGGAATGCTTCGGTTACCACTTGGATGACTGAAATTCTGAATATCTTTTATGATAGAGGCATGGTTCCTAAGGATTTTACCAGAGCTATTGTTATCCCTATTTTCAAAAAAGGTGATCGCAGTTCTTGTGATAACTATAGGGGTATCAGCCTACTCTCTGTTCCAGGTAAAGTTCTTTCCATGATTGTGCTTAATAGAATTAAGAATCTGGTTGACAGTCAATTGCGTGATGAGCAATGTGGATTCAGAAGTGGTAGGGGATGTGTGGATCAGATATTTTCACTTAGGCAGATTCTTGAGAAATGTTTAGAGTTTCAGAAACCTTTGGTTTCAAAAAGCTTGTTGATTTCAAAAAGGCTTTTGACTCTGTTGATCGTCATAATTTGTGGTTGATTGTGAGATCATATGGTATACCAGACAAGTTAGTTAACATTATGAAAGCTCTCTATAATAACACTGAGTCGTGTGTGAGAGTTGGTAAGGCTTGTAGCAATTGGTTTAGCATTACTTCTGGTGTTCGACAAGGGTGCATTTTGTCTCCTTTTCTTTTTAGCTTGGTTATTGATTATGTTATGCGAAATTCACTTCAAGGGAAAGATTTTGGCCTTAAATGGGCTGGAGATACGAAAATTTCTGATTTAGATTATGCTGATGATTTAGCCCTTTTGGCAAATGATGTTGATGAGATGAACTCTTTCATTCGAGCTGTTGATGAGACTGGTAGTAGAGTAGGTTTGGTTATAAACAGAGAGAAAACTAAAGTGATGAAAATTGGTCAGGCAGGCTGTGATTCAGTTAATCTGAATGGTTGCAGTCTTGAGCAGGTGTCACAGTTTAATTATGTTGGGAGCTTGGTAACAGATACTGGTGATGTGAGGCATGAGATTAACAGACGAATAGGGATTGCTGCCGGGACTTTTAAGAATATGTGGAGAGTGTGGAGAAATAGGCGTATACACATAAAGACTAAAATTAGACTGTATAATAGTTTGGTTCTTTCTAGGGTTAGTTACGGTAGTGAAACTTGAACGCTTTTTAAATAAGATAATAGGAAACTGGATGCTTTTGATTCTAAATGCTTACGCAGTATCTTGTGCATTAGGTGGTTCAACTTTGTAACTAATGATGAGGTTAGGCAAAGGAGTCGGCAACCTCCTTTAGACAGCATATTGTGCAGAGAGAGACTCCATTGGTTTGCCATGTTGCCCGTATAGATAATTATAGATTGGCGAATAGGGCTGTGAACATTGTGCCTAAAGGTCTCAGAAAGAGGGGGAGACCCAGGATGCGGCGGTCAGACAATGTCAAACAGGACTTTTAGAATTGGTGTGAAGTGGCCAGATGCAGCAGATGTAGCTCAGGATGGATATTCTTGGAGAACTAAATTGCACGGTCTGATTGGACCTCCGTAGCCCATGGCTGCTTGAGGATGATAATGATCTTGTAGAGAAATTTTCCTATAATATTATCAAGAAAAATCCTATCTTTAATGCCGTATTCCGCTTTCGTTTAATCCCTTTGCAGTTGAAGTCGTCAGGATTTGCAAGACAAATTCCTCTGTGGCTTGTGTTGAAGAGAGTTGGATCATAAAAATTCCAAATTTCGTTAGACTCTTCTGTCTTTTAAAGTGGTGATGAAACATTTTCGTTCTTTCTATTTCGATCATTTTTCGATAGAAAATGATGTTGGGAGTGGTAGAGAGGAAATTTTACCTGGAAGAAAGTGAAACTGAGTGGAGAGGAAATTTTATTGAAACGAAGCATGCAATAATCATGCGTCCTTTACACAATTCCTCCATATTCTCCTCGGTCCCATGAATGGATACAGATATCATTCTGAAAGATGGACATGGATAACACGGGGAAAGAGGAAAAGAAAAAGACTGAAGGAAAGACGGCTGAATGAGGTGAACGATTCATTTCAGAAAAGAGATTTGGAGAAACTAAAACTGAACAATAGAGAGAAATGAAAGCAGCATCTCATCATGTCCATCTTTAAAAAAATGAAAAAAACGAAAACAAATAGCGTAAAACTTACTGACAGTTTTTACATATTGCTTTGGTATCAGTAACATTTGATATCAAGATTTTCCTTTGTAGACTGCACTGTGTTTTTATTTGGTTACTAAGTTGGGTGCTGCACTAAGTTGCATAATCCAGTTTGACAGTCAGTCTTGATATCCATACATACATATGCCACGACAATTGCGCTTAACATGAAGTCTTAAACCTTGTATCAAAAGATGAAAAACCTTAGCATTTAGACTGTAATCTTCAATATTAAAACATGTATCTTAAACAGCAAATCAGTTATCCTTGGTGTTAAGTGAATTATATTGTGTCATTCATGTTCAAAACAAATTAATTTATCAAATGTTTTGTGTTGTTTTCAAAAATTGTGTATTATATATATATATACCTTTTAAAAGCAATTTTATATTCAATTTAATGATATACAGTTTAATTTCCATGCAAATAATTAAACTTTAAACTGTAGTTATCTACCATAGCCTAATTGCCAGTACAAAAATTCTACGTCTCAGTATAGTTTTTCGTAAATTTCCTGCAATATTCATATGGCCTTTAATGTCCCAAACTTAACCGAACTCTTTGCAGTCTGGTCATTAAACTACAGTACAAGTGTTTTCAAAATGTACACGCGATCCGCTGATTATAGCTCTTAGTTCATATGACCCTACGATGCAAGATACCGCACTTGATTATAATTTGCATACAAATAACTCTCTGCCTTAATCTTTTTCTAACCCTTTCTACGTGTCAAGCTTCTTTCTTTTATCGCGATGAGTGTTATTTTCTGTCCCGTTTTTGCTTGTGAAATGCAAATTATTATGAACTCTAAATCTAATATCTTCACGCGATCCCGAGAAAATATCTGCTCCTTTCAGCAGTTTTGAACAAGTGTTAGTTTTTTTTGTATATCGAGCATAGGAAGGAATCTCGTACTAAAAAATAAATAAAATAAAGTAAAATGATATAGATTTTGTTGTTTCTGACAGGAGCACTATGTTTTTTAAATCGTTAGAATGGACACGAATTTGTCAGTTTAAATCTTTAATGGCAAAAATGAGAAAGAAGTTTCAACGATAGAGGTTGGTGCACTGAATCCGTCTTTGTCTTTCAAATTATGATTTGAAATACGGCAGGTGGTGCAGTGCCCCGTGCTCAATCGCTAAAGGAGGCCGATTTTGGGCTGTCTTCGAATAAAAGGCTACTACTGAATTGTAAATGGTCGGTTGAAGGTTCCTAGAATTATTATTGCAGAATACCAAGCTAAGCACCATTCACAACAACCATATCAAATGCAGGCAGCACAACAATCTCAAAAAGGGAGAAAAAAGTACATTGCCTCCCCAGTATACCGTGGTTATGATATATCATGAATAAAGCATTACAACCACATGATATAGCAATTGCCACTAAAACACCCAAAACCTTATTACAATTAATCAAACGTGACAAGGACCCGCAAAATGAGTTGGAGGTGTATATTAATATACCTTTATACCACCCATCAAACAATACTTACACAACATACATATTGGGATACATGGGAAAAAAAGGAATGGAATTAACGAGGTTCAAAGTGCACCAAGCTTTCAGTGAAGCAAATATCCTGACCGCGACACACAGTCCTTTCACGTTTGCAGTAGCCGAACAAGTTGTCATTCAAAGGAATTTCAGCAGGTACTGCAGATACATATTCTAGTAGTTGAAATATAGAATGAAGCTAATTTTAGAATGTATTTCGTTTAAATTAGGTGTTGGGCTGAAAAATGTAATAACATTGTCATTTTACTCTAAATTGAAACGAATGAACCATTTAGATATAAGTTAAATATTAGTTCAGGATGGGGCTTTGTTGGGCTGAACACAAATCCCCCTGATCGCGCCTTATCGGGCTAGGGCTGAAAATAGATTATTCAACTTTGGGCTAAGGAGGACTCTGGCTCAGAATAAGTTAATTTTCAAATATTTCTTGCAAATGAGAAAAAATAAGCAAAAATATAATTTTGACCTTTCAATCAAGTCATTAATAATTAAAATTTAGTAACATGAGGCTTTTGATTACATTTTTTAAAGTTTTTTTCTATCTTTAACAAATAAATAATCTTTGTGTTTACAATGATATTTGGCACAAACTTACATTTCTAATAATATTTGAATATATTTCGTTCCAAATAACATCAACGTTTAATTTTGTCATAAAATGATTATAATTAATAATGTAAGAATAAAATAGATGATTAGCGATATGCATTTCTGTACATAGGTCATGATGCTTCAGAAAATTCTCTTCCCGAAATCGAACTTGGGGGGGGGGGGTACAGTCGCTCAAAAAAATATCCGAACACTATGGTTGATTACAAAATTCAGAAAAAATATTTGGCAGCCTTCGTGTACACGAAGGTTGCCAGATTACTAATTTCTAAAAAAATCGTTACCAGATATTTTTTCTGAATTTTGTAATCAACCATAGTGTTCGGATATTTTTTTGAGCGACTGCACTCCAAAAATTGATTACTTACTCACGTTCAGTTAAATATTTTGCATGCTGTTTAGTCTGCAAATGAACTACTTACGTTAATAAACGTTTTCTTTACACTCTATTCATTTTTAAACGAATGTGTGTGTGTTTTTTTGTCATGGAATAGTATATCTTCAAATTATTCAAAATTTGCTGTAAGAGAAATATGAGTTATTTTCTTCTAATTTAAATAAGTATTTTATCACCATTTACTGTTCTCTCTTTTTATGGCAATTTTCTTCAATACTATGATCTTATTAATTCATTTGCAAAATTAATTCTTAAAAAGAAAAATTTGGATTAGCTGTGGGATTTTAACTTTAGACTGGACAGTCAGCAATCTTCGACTTAAAAAAACTGGCAGATTAAAACTCAGTCAGGTGGCAAATTACCGGAATATAGAAAAATAGCACTAGAAATCAAAATTCCTAGGGATTCGAGTGTAAAAAAATAACTTCTTACTTGCTTGAGGATCAAAGGCACATGACAGTCTAATATGAGATTGCAATTATGATATTTTTACAGGTTTCTGCTGCATTAATTTGAAAGTGAGCAGTAACAATTCACATTTTTTTAAGTCGAAATAGGTCCTAAAGAGATAAAATAACTCTAGAGACACAATTTTGCAGAAGTTTACTTCGGTAAACACGAAGAAATTTCCTTTACTATCAGAAGATAGTTAAAGTTTATGTGGGAAGCTCGCCAGATAATTATAAATCCAATTTACGGCTCTCACAGGAAAGTAATTAACTTAATTCCCAGCTTCCGCCAGAATGTAATCAACCCAATTCTTGGCCATCTCCAGAAAATAACAGTAGCAGCAGTCACTTCATTAGCTTTCTTAGTATTGATTCATAATTTCTTAGTTTGCTTATAAAGCTTTATATTTTGCATACACATGATTTAAATTCTATCAAACTTCGATATTTGAGGAACCACAAAAGTATAAAACTTGTTTTTCGATAGTTCATGAGAAAATCATATCTAATTTCATTCCGTAAGTTCAAATTATGAACAGACATGCTGGTAAAGTATGGTTCCCTCGTTTTCTCCCAAAATTCCATTCGGTTAATATGTGAAATAGGCCGATCTAGAACCTACGAACAATTAATTGATATAAGCATTAAAATCTGTTCATTGGAATCCCAGAAACAACAAGGGAATATCTTGAGACTCTGATATTTGGGTACTACCCTAAAATATGAATTTGGGGGGAGGGTTTTAACTTCCCCGCCCTAGGTACGCCACTAATGTTGTTTGTTCTTCTATTTTATTAAATCAAATATAGAAACTTTAAAATACATAAGGATGAAAAATGTCTCGTTTAGACTTACTAAAGCACAGAAATATTTAATTCTAGAACAAAAATTTAAAAGAAATTAACACTAAAGGTAATTTACTATGTGGAACGGATTTGGATCTGGAAAATAAAAATGGGAGCTGATGAATTGTAATTTTTACCTCCATTTTAGTGGGCTTAAAACTTTTTCTTGCAAAATGTGTGCTATTACACAGTATGATTATATTTATTTGTCTTCGTTTCGGTTAGTAGCATGGCCTCCTTGTTTCCTTTTCCTTCTCTACTGAACCCTGATACAGAATCATCAATGTTTAGGATAAGAACTTTGGCTTTTCTTTTTATTACATACTGTTTATTTCCTGTTATATTTCAATCATTATTTCCTTGCTCTATAATTAAAAATTATACTTCAGCATGAAATAAAGGTAATTTTTTTTATTTAATTTCTTAGTGTGATTTAATATATTATTTTATCTCTGTAGCTTTTAAATACGAGTATAACATGATAGCGCCGTCCCGTGGCCGAGTGGTTAGCACGCTTGGCTTGTGATCTACGGGACCTGGGTTCGAGCCCCGGGTAAGGCATGGATGTGTGTGTGATTTTTCTGCTGAGGTCCTACCATCCTCTCAGACCTTCTACTATGGCATATAAACTGACAGGCTCCTGTCAGACCTCTGTGGCAAGCAGCTGCTTGAGGGGGTATTTATTTTTTTTTATTTATAACATGATATTTTAATTTGTTAATTCTTCGATGTTTCTTTAATTGAAAGTTATAAAATAATATCGATATCTGATTTAGACGAAAAATTGTTTTGAACTGTATGAGAAATGAACGAACCAGTGGTCAGAGCGCCTGACATGTTATTAGGAGATCATGGGTTCGTATCCCACCCTACTCAAGACAATTTTTCTTCAAAATTTGATATCGATGTTAAGAATGATTTCATGCACTAAGAGGCCGAAAGTCATGGGAATAGCAGTTAAAGTAGAACTAGCGCGCTGTATCGTAACCAATACATTGGATATCAACCGCAGAATGGTCTCAATAGCCTACAAACCCAACATTCATTTCAGAGTAGTTGTTAATTCAGCATGGCTGCACGTCGTGAGTTGTCTGACTTTGAACGTGGCTTGATCGTCGGTGCCAGAAGGATGGGCCATTCAGTATCGGAGATCATGCAGAAATTCGGTTTTCCCAGATCTACGGTGTCAAGAGTTTATCGTTAGTATTCTATTGATGGCATTTCCACACACGTAAATCAGCAAACGGGATGGCCACATGCAACTGACAAACGGAACTCGCGTTGGCTGTCATGATTGGTAACAACCAACGGACGGGTTACAGTGCGTGAAATCACTGCCAATTTGAATGCGGGCCAAACACAAAACGTTTCTGAAAGGAATGTCCTTCGCCATCTACACTCCATTGGATTTGGTAGCCGAAGAACCACTCCTGTCCCATTGCTTACATGTCGTCACAGAGCTCAATGACTGGAATGGGCCCGAAGACATTGAAATCGGAGAGTAGAATAGTGGCGTCAGGTAGCATGGTCCAATGAATCAAGGTTTCAGTTGTTTCGCACTGATGTGTGCGTTAGAGTGTGGCATAGGCCCCGTGAAGCCATGGGCCTTTCCTGTCTGCAAGGTACTGTTCAGGCTGGAGGCGGCTCTGTGATGGTGTGGGGCGTGTGGTCACGTGGTCTACATTGGGCTCTCTAGTCCGTTTGGAGCGATCCCTGACACGAGGTACGAGATACGTGGACATTCTCCAAATCACCTGCACCTCTTCACGACTCTCGAGCACCCTGATGGTGAAGGGTATTCCAATAAGATAACGCAACATGTCACCAATCTTTGGTTGCTTACAGGTGGATCGAGGAACACTCCACAGACTTTACCATCATGAATTGGCTCCCACGGTCCCCCGATAGCATCTGTGGGACATCCCCTTTGGAGCATCTGTGGGACACAATGGAAACAAGCTTACGATCCATGAATCCAGCACCATCCAATGCAACACAGTTGTGGTCTACCCTGCAGGATGTGTGGGCTGCCACCCCTGCAGAACGGTACCGGCAACTCGTTGACTCCATGCTTTAACGTGTGGCTGCACTGCTGAGGGCTTGAGGAGAACCAACACGCTATTAGGCACGTATCCCATGACTTTTGGCCTCTCAGTGTATCTTTCACATGATGCTTTAAACATATTTCTGTTAATTAGGCTTTTTGGACCCATTTGTGTTATTAAATAAAAATTGATACCCTCAAAATATTCCTTTAGAAACCGAAGTAGCAAAACAAGCAACAAGTTGGGCTGATTGGGTTGTTTACATTACATCATGATGGCCAGGTTACAAGGATCCCCATGAATCATAGAAGGTCGGGGAAGGGGACTACTGAACAGATGTTAGGAGACGTAAGAAATAGCCTCCCGTCAAGGCAATTCGATGTGTTCTTTAACGTTTACGGTGTGCAGGAGAGCCCAGGGTATGTCTCTCCTGCACACGGAGTCGCGGATTAACATTCCATCAGATGGACGGCTGCCTTTCCGAATCCATCGGTACCCCCTTTATGACCAAAGACAGGTGTGGGTTTAGCGGAAATGAATGTCAAAGCTGCACAGGTCAAGCAAGAGGAAAAATGTTTTAAAATTTTCGAAATTTACTGAAGACTTACATGATCTTAATAGTTTATTACTAACTCGATCGAAACGACCCAGCTAGTAATGAAACACTTATCTTTGGAGGAAAGGCAAGAAAAGAAACGAAGTACATGTGTGACAGAAATCAGAAATTATCATCATGTGTATTTCGTGTATGAAAGAGCATCACACTTACAAAAATTTCAAACTTTAAACTGGTTTTCATATGGAACCATTTTATTATGTTATTACTGTTTTAAATCGTTAGAAACATCTGCGGGCAGTTTTAGCTTTCTAATTCAAGCCGGTTCTTTAAAAAGTAAAGAAAATACTTCCCTAAAAAATGGGCAGAGATCACCTGGAAGATTTAATGAGCTTGTCCTAGTTTTTCATACAATATACAAACACTTATTCACGGACATACCCGCTTAGTGGTCAGGTGCGCTAACCACTAGACCAAGTACAGTTATCTACTCAAACAAAGGACAATGTACCGAACACTCGATTCCAAACTCGAGCCTATGTTAAACATACCTTGGATTAGAAAGGGTTAATGTTATTCCTTCAAAGTGATTGAAAGTTTTCTAGGCTATTATCTAATAGAGATTTATATATATTCTCATAAAGTGCAGGTCTTTTTTGAGTGTTTGGTGTTCGATTGAAACCATTGAATATTCGTTTTCACTATTAATACAAAATTAATGATTTACTTTCAACGTTTTCGTTAATTTACTTTAAATATTTGAACAAAAAAAAGACAAAAAAAATTTGTTTAGCTTTCAGATAGAATTGAAAATCATGTTAAATACGAGTGAATTAATGTGGTGGCAAGGGCAAATGGCAGAACAAAAAAATAGCTTACTTGGCATCAAATGAACGATATATGCAACATTAGCAAACCATATAGTATCAATAACAACAACAACAAAAAAGCTCTCCACACATTAAACCTGTTCAGAGACTTGATTTGCTGCTTTATGCGGCAAGTTCTGATCATCGGGTACTGAGTTTTAATTAATATTGTAAAGACGTGTTTTTATGCATACACTTAGGGACGGATCTAGAAGACACCCCTTTGAAAATGTTACTAAGGATGTTGAATGAAAAAGAAAATATTAATCTTATCAGGGGTGGTTCGTCCATTAGGCTGCTTGGGTCACTGTCCACCAAAAATAATCGCAAGAAATAATAAACAAATTTAGCATTCATTACTTTTTCATAACTAAAGGAACATATCATTTTTATATTCGTTTTGAAATCAATGTTTGGCATATGATGTAAGCAATCACAGCATTTACTTTGTGAATCAGTCTTACATCGTATGCTTTTATATAATCGAATTTTTCCATTACGGTCCACTGCCCTGAATCTTATCATTATCTTTTATAGCGATTGACACATGAGCAGGTGCTGAAATACAACAGTTCGGTCGATTCGGTGGCGCCCTTACACTTGATTGACTGAGTCAACCAAACAAATAGTCAAAGACCTTGTTAAATTAGCGAAAATTTCTTCATTTGTTTGTGGAAGGCTCAACAGGCATAAAACCTTTCTGGCAGGATATGTTTGAACTGAACAGGAACTGGGTTGCGAACTTCTTATTTTCAAAAGAAAGAATATTTATGTATGGATAGTTAATGAAGGACATACAGATATGAAAATGAACATGTAGATATGAAAATACGCATGAACAGGACAATTTATTATATACACCCACCTAATAACGTGTGTGTCTCCCTTTTATCCTCACAACAGCAGAAACACGTCTTGGTTTTTAGGTGTTGGAAAGCGGTGGTATTGCGGCCCATGATTCCAGGGCATCCATCCTTAAACTGCTGAGAGTTGCTGGTGATGAATTTCGGGCTCAAATGCATCGCTGCACTTCATCCCACAGATGCTCAATAGGGTTGAAACTCCGAAAATGAGAGGGCCATTCGAGGGTTGTGAATTCACTGGAATTCTCCTCCAACCAGTATTTCGCCAAACTGGAGCGATAAAATGGGACATTGTTTTGTTGAAAGAAAGCATCCTGCTGTGGGAAATGGATAGCCATGAACAGGTGTAGATGGTTGACGAGTACGCCAACATAGTCTTGTGCGGTGATGGTGGTCTCAATAGGTGCAAGGGGCCCCAAGGTGGTCTACGTAAACTTCGATAAATTAATATTGTAAATTAAATGTAACCAAAAGAGACAACTGTTCAAATGATATTACAATGAGTAATTTAGTTTAAAATAATAAATATGAGTTTAAAATTGAAATGGAGTCTAAAAAAAAGTAAAACTGTATATTTGACATATTTTCGCAAATAGTTTTATAAATATATATATTATGCATATACTGTATATATTATATAGATGTATTATATATTAATACATATATTGTATAATTATATAGATGTATTATATATTAATACATATATATATATTATATAATGAACAATTATTACAGGGGAATGATAAAAGAAGGCGTTGAACTGGAAAGGACCAGAACTCCTTTCCAAGTTTTTTATTCCCGAAAATTCTTGCAAAATAATGCGTTTCGGGAACAGCTGAAAACAAAATGCATTAAGGAACGTTTTTCCAGTCCGATTCAGTTCAATTCAGTATCAGGCATCTGCCGAATTCTTTTCCTATATCCTGGCCCTTTCTATGCTAATCAAAGTGCCCCTCCAAAATTTCAATCACAATCCACCATTGTACATATTTCACATATTTTTCAAGATTTTTTTAAATACCTTTAAAATGGAGGAGAAATACTATACTGCAAATGGAACTTCAGTCTCTTACCACCACCACCACCCGCCACCCCACCCCTCCTTTCACTTTTTCTGGTCCACTGTATAACTTCCCCTCTCTCCCCTCCCCCTCACACATTTTATTTTTCTCTAGATAAGGGCCTGCCTAGATTGGCAATACAGCAGAATCTTTTCCTTTGCAATCGTCTTCTTTGACAACAAGTGCGCGCTTTAGAAAGTTTACAGGTGCTTTGCAGTCTTAACAAACAAACAGGAAAACGAAAAGTTATTCTGCCTTAATAAACAAACAAAAAAAAAGGAAGTAATCTTTATACGATTGCAACGTCTCGACTAAGCACGACGTTTTTCCTTTGGAAAATGGTGTTTGCTGGAATTGAAAGATAATACTTTAAAGCGCAAGGCCTTCAAAAATAAATTTTATTTATCAAATTATACATACATACTAAAAAAGATTTCCAGGAGCAGTCCGTGTGGGGGAGGCAATTTACCTCCAAAAAAAGGTAGAAGCAAAGAAGGACAAGTATAATTGTATGCCGAAGTGAATGTTAATATCATATTGCTGAAAACCAAAGCGTAATAAGAACTCATAACATTCAAACTGAGAAATAGCACTGACGTTGGCGTATTGAACTTAGTGTTGTTTATTGTATGATTGGATTTCAAATGATTTTTGGCGTAAATTAAGGAAAATTCCAATTAAGAATTAACAGAAGTGTTTTTGTGGAGAAGTTTCCAGTTACCCTGATCTTAAAAACAATTTTGTCATCTCTTATTAGAAAAAAAATTATATCTTTTAATTGCGCCACACGAACGAAAAAAAATTCTTTTCATAACATGGCAAGATATGTTCTATTGGATTACTAAGGAAAAGATCTGAAGTTGTGTAAAGTTAAACATTGCATTGCAATAAAAAATAATTATATATTTCTCGCTTTCATTTACAGTTTAAGAGACGAACACAAAATGCTGAAAATAAAATTTTGATTTCTTTTCTTGAAGCGAAGACTACACTTAAAAAATATAATAGTTTAGTTTTTAATCACAGACATCTAAAACTGGGAGATATTGGGGAACGTTAAATATTTATAGAAATGTTTTCTACTATGTGACCGAAATGGTTATAAACGAACTCCATTCAGATATTTGAGGCGATGGTTGACTCAGCCGATAATAGTTAGTAAGATCCCGTAATCTGATGATCTTTCAGGTTCTTTCCCAATTGGGTTTACAGTAATTTCCTTCTAAAAGTGGCTAAACCTTACTCTGCCCTCGGTGAGAAAGGGAAAACTTGTGGGCTTGGAAAGGTCGCCGTTTGTCGCATGGGCCGTTAAGTCGTAGCACTGTGTACAGTCGCTCAAAAAAGTATCCGAACACTATGGTTGATTGCAAAATTCAGAAAAAATATCTGACATTGATTTTTTTAGAAATTAGTCATCTGGCAACCTTTGTATCACGTGACACGAAGGTTGCCAGATGACTAATTTCTAAAAAAATCAATGCCAGATATTTTTTCTGAATTTTGCAATCAACCATAGTGTTCGGATACTTTTTTGAGCGACTGTACCATACACTGTTCACGTTAAAGAACATGCTAAATGGCTTTGAACTGGAGACTTGTTACAGCCAGTTCTGAACCTTTCGGGTACTTGTGACTTAGTTGCATGCGCACAGATGCCACTCAGAGGTTAAACAGCGCAAGCTACCAAGCAAGGTCTTTAAAAATGTTAAATCTGTTGTGGAAAAAATTATAACTTAATAAAGCGCTTGACTTATCCTGGCTCAATAGTAGCAGAGCTCCTTTCTTCATAAGCATTAAGTTTGGGGCTTGTAATAGGCAAAGACTGATATAAGTTAGGTCTTCGCTTTCGTTTTCGTACGAGCGGCACTTTTTTTGCAAATGCATACATAACATATATATATAATTTTTTTACGCATATGTATTTATTGAATTATATATCTATAGATTATTTAAGTTATTTTTTTTCCGCATATGCATTTATTAAATCCTACAGCTACAGGTATCTGTGTTATTTTTTTCCGTATATTTATAACACAACTTTGTATTATTGAATTCTGTATCTACGAGTAATCTGTATATTTACTATGGAATGATTTTTTTTCGTTATTAAATTAATATTATATTATTCACGCTTTAGCGTGAGTGACTTCTAATTCATATCTTATTTATTATCAACGATTGCATAAAAAGTTGCCTTTTCTGATTATAGATGGCGCTAGGTCCGCCATATTCAGCGAAAGATATAAAGGTCACTTTGTGGAAATGAATTACGGAGACGGAGGTTGGTTGGTTTAGTGGTTAGAGCATTCTGGAATGCATCTAAAGAGTCGTGTTTTGAATCTCACACCGTAGGCAAAAATAATTTTATCTGCATATGTGTTTATTGAATTCTATATCTATGGGCAATCTGTGCGTTTACTATGAATTGATTTAGTAAGCAATTGGTTGTTTTACCTCTGCACTGCATTTATTTTTTTTTTTTTGCACTCACTAGCCTAAATGACATGGATGCATTGGACAGCTATTAGGATACAGATGGTAGCCCCTGTCAAGGTCACCCAGTGTGTTCTTTAGCATGCACAAAATGTGTTCTATTGGAATACCATGGAAAAGATCTAAAGTTGTGTAAAGTTAAAGTACAAGTACAGAGCTTAATGTCCCATTTACAAACGGCTGCCTCTTTCAAACCCATCGGAGTCCCCTACTGACCAAGGGCAGGGTGGGGGGTTTAGCGGAGAAATATATCAAAACTGCACAGGTGGAACTTAAACCTGGGAACTGCAGATTACGAGGATGGCGCGCTAGCGACTAAGAAACTCTGCTCCTCCGCCTCAGTGGGTAGTGTCATACAATAGTAAGTAACGTATGTAGAGTAATGTAGAGATTCTTTATCGCGATACGAGACCTAAAATATTAAAAAAACGTTGTAGTTAGATAAAAGATTGCTATTCTTATATTAATTTTGACATAACAAGTAACAAAACACATCTTAAGTAGCGTCAAAATGTCAGAAATAAGTTACACAGGTAGGAAGTTATATTACATGAATACTGACGTCTTTTTAAACCAAACAGAATTCAACAGCAAACAATTGTGACTTATTCGTCTGGAAATGGAGTTTGCAACTAAAACTTAACTCTGGAGTAGGGGGTTCTCAACGTCGGGTACGCGGTAAAATATTTTGGGGTACGCCGTGAGAGCTCAAAAGTCGCTAGATATATGTTTTATATATAAGTTTTATCTTATTCCCATTGTTATACTACTCTCAACCTTTTATGCTTCACATACCCCCTGGAAATGAGTATGTAATTGGCGTACCCCTTGAATAGATAGATAAAACTATAATAGTAGTATAACAATGCGAATAAAATAAAGCATATATATATATACACACATTAAATTTTGCATTCATAAATTACATATATCGATAAACACAAAAAATGACATAAACAATTTAACAAATTTTATAAAATTATAAACATTTTACTGGGTAATCGACTTTTGAGCTCTCATGGCGTACCCCCATAAATTTTACCGCATACCCCACGTTGAGAACCTCTACTTTAGAGGTAACGAGAAAAGGATATGTGGAGGGAATAGGCAATATTTCTCTTCTTAAATTATCATCAGTTTTT
This sequence comes from Ryuthela nishihirai, assembly GCA_038380435.1. NCBI lineage: Eukaryota > Metazoa > Arthropoda > Arachnida > Araneae > Heptathelidae > Ryuthela > Ryuthela nishihirai. The sequence goes on along the minus strand of JAWZYU010000011.1, from coordinate 35,520,371 downwards.
AAAAATATGGTGGAAAAAAAGAAACAGTGGAGTACAGAATATACCATCACAACTAGTTAAGGGATAATAACAAATTTGTTAACACAGAAGCTTCTTAGTTTACTGATTAAATATTTTTACTAAGCTTACTGGAGGTGTGTTTAACATAAGAATAGGAAAAATAAATTTATTCTTTTGCGTGTATTGTTCAACTCTTTCGAATCTAGGAATGCTAGATTATTATATTCATCTAAATGGAAGAGTGAGTAATTGCTCTTGGCATCTTTGAGTAGTTTTATCTATATAAAAAATATACGATTTCAAAAGGAATAAAAATCAAATTGAGCGAAAAATACAAAAGGTTTTTGACTATTAAAATATTTATTATACAGCTTTGTAGATATATATATATGTATATACAGTAAAAATATAAACAAATATATAATTCTCGATCCATACTTCAAAAATTCATAAATGAACTTAACAACTCAGTATTCAAAGGCAAAATATTTAGTCGAAAAAAGCACACATTAATTTCTGGCACATCTGATGTTACATTATTTATTTTTCTTTTATTATATATTATTATATTATATAATATTATATGATATTTATTATATTATTTGAGCTGTATTAATGTACATTTTTGTACCTTTCTCTCAATAGACTAAATATAATATTCACTAAAACAAATAAATTTTCAACATGAATTAATTTTTCGATGAATGTTTTCCAGAGCTTGCTCCCCCCTTCATATGCACTAGTAAAACTAAATCTATGTCTCAGACTAATATCTATGCTTCAACTCAATAAAAGCAATGACGTAACTGATATATATCAATGACGTATTAGTGACGTAGTGTGAGCGTCAACCGGGATAACTATGAGATTCCGCAGTTGGCGCTCCAATAGTTCTTTTAGATCATAAGCCAATGACCTATCAGTCTTATGGCATATGAGAACTGTCGAGTACTGTCTCACAGGTCATAGCAGTATCACTTGAGAATGCATAGAACAATAAGTATGCAAAAATTACACAAATGCAACATTAGGAGTTATCAACTGCTGTTTTAATTTCAAAATTATAAATAAATTAATAATATATATTACTAAAGATATTTTATTATATATACACATTTCTGTAAATAGATTTTAACGATTCTGTCATAAATTTTTCATTTTATCTAGGCGGGGTGGCTCAGTCGGTAGCGCGCCAGGCTCGTAATCTGTAATTCCCATGTTCGAGTCCCAGCTGGGTCAGTGTTGAGATTTATTTCCGCAAAATTCCCCGCCCTGCCCACGGTCAGTAGGGGACACCGATGGGCTTGGAAAGGCCGCCGTCCGTCGGATGGGACGTTAAGTCGTGGCCCCGTGTGCGGGAGAGCCATACCCTGTGCACGTTAAAGAACACGCTGGATGGCCTTGACGGGAGGCTACCATCTGTCTCCCAACAGCTGTTCCAGTGGGTCCCCTCTCCCAACCTTCTCTGAGCCTTCGGGGTCCATGTGACCTGGCCATTTAGCCCATGGTGTGCAAAAAAGTGCCGCTCAGAGGTAAAACAACCCAAACAACCCAACCCATTTTATCTAAATGGGCTCTGACCGTCTTGAGAGGTAATAATCAAAATATTACGGGTTCAAAACTTTGAACCCTTACTCTATTAGTCCAAGGAAAGTAATTTTTATGAAAATCACTTATACTATGCAAAATAGAGCATCCAGTACCCTGTATTAAAGAACCAGCTTACAAAGCAATTTTTAGTGGATCGGTTAATACGAAATGTTGAATAAAAGCTATTCTTCTATATATTACAAAAACAAATTAAGTTTTCTTTTCACTTCATTTAGACCTTTCACTCATCTCATAAAGCGGAGCTAAGTCGTTGATTTTGATACAAAGTGGTCTGTTTTCACGTCATAAACCACAAAATGGAAAGGAGTGTTGGCGATGGCTTCTACTTCAGAATTTCGATTGCCTTGCGAGACGCATCTCTCACGACACGTCCCGTATGTCAGACAGGTAATTTTGGCTCTAAAGTCTAGAAAAAGAGAGGGAGCGATTACATTAAAATCACATCTCTTCTCTTCTGCGAAAAGCTTTTACGTTTTTAAAATCCGTCAGAATAAGAAAATGGGACATTTGATAGACAGCTTAAGATTGAAGATTATTGTCGTTAAATCTCATGCGAGTTGTTCACTTATCTTAAACATGAAATGGGGAAAGAATATTGTTATCACTGTGCAACGAATGAGAGGAAGAAGTGATAGTGAAATCATATGCTGTATTTTAGTGGATTTAAAACTAGGCGAAGCGCGGATATATTTCTTGGCAATGGAAACTAAAGATGACGCTATCCTTTTGTATAAGGGAAAGGAGATATATCAGTTAAAGTGTAAATTATTTTACTGGTACATTTTATTTTTCATTTTACAATTTTTATTTTTATTTTTTATCACATCCGTTGTTACAGTAGAGTATAGTAATTTCCGAAATACCCAACCCTGTTGATTATTATGAGAAAGGGGACACCTATAAGCTCTTGTTCGCCGTCCGTTGAATGGAATATTAAGCTATGGTTCCGTGTGTAGGAGAGGCACATTGAAGAACACACATAATGGCCTTGACGAGACTTTCCCATTGGTTTCTTAACAGTTGTTCAGTTGATTCCTTCTCTGAACCCTTGGGGTTCTTGTGACCTGGTCATTTAACACATTGCGTTCACAAAAGTGCCTCTCAGAGATAAAAGAAACCAACCTTCAGTAATATTGTTCAAAGTCTGTAAGGTAAGTCTCTTTCCTTGAAAATTTCCCATTCATAAGTTTTGTGTAATGTATCTCAGGTCACACTTTTGCTGTTAGATCCACCATTGTTATAGGCCAGGGATCTGCTGTCTCTCCTTTAATATATCGAACACGTCATTTCAAATTCTACCACCATCATCTCGGGTTTTACAATACTACTTTTATACTAATTTCCCCTCTATCTCGAATTTTACGATTTTACTCCTTCTCCTACTACTTTACTACAATTTGTTACTTCATACTGTAAACGTATGAAAAATGGTGTATGAAAAAAAATGAGCATTTTAAGCTTAATTCTCATGTTCTTAAAGATTATTCTGTATTTTATTCATTTGAAACACGTATGGACTTCCTATAAAACTGGAATTTAACTCCATTAAAACTCAATGAAAAGCTTTAGTGTTCTAATAAAAATATCTCTATCGGGACAATTTGTACCTACAATAATAAAATGAAAATCCGTACAAAATCTCAAAGTACCACTTATAATTTGTTTTCCTCCATACTACAATTTATTGACTAAAAATATTCTACTGAAATATTTTGCAATCGCATGATCACAATTTTTAACCACTGACAAATCCGTAACTGTCAAAAATAGTTATTGTCCAGTTAGAAATTCATTATCTTATTTCATGGTGTATCCCTTTTAAATGTCACAAAACTCGTTTCGTAAAAAAACGTCACCCACTCTCACTCCACGGTTTTCAAACAAAGTTCCATTCTTGTAACCCACTTCCTTCGAGCGAATCACGTGTTGCTCCTAAAGCCGATACTGTTGCATCACGAAATATCCAATCTTACAAATGTCCACCTGTCACCACATGAGCCGCAATGCGCCAACGACATTTGCCTTTTCAAGGCTACGAGTTGCACTATGAATGGAATCATTCATTATACGAACGGAAAAGTTAACTATTATATACCGGAAACGGTTACACAACGAATTTTGATCAATCATTTCAAACTCATTTGATTGAACTTGCGCAAGAGAAACTGCCTGTTTCCTTCATAAGCCAGAAGGCGAGAATTGATTGGACTAAAAACGAAATCTTATTGCATACACAATAAAGCTCTAGTGGGAAAATGGGCAGTGATCTTATTGGAAAATAAGATGCAAACAAGTACATAATAAGACCTTTTTTTTTTCGTTTCTGTATATAAAATATCATCTTGGCTGTATTAGAAATATGTAACTGTATATGCTTTTACCTAAAATTTTTAGAGGCGGGGTTGGCTCAATCGGTAGCGCGCCAGGCTCGTAATCTGTAGTTCCCAGGTTCGAGTCCCAGCTGGGTCAGCGTTGAGATTTATCTCCGCAAAATTCCCCGCCCTGCCCACGGTCAGTAGGGGACACCGCTGGGCTTGGAAAGGCCGCCGTCCATTGGATGGGACGTTAAGCCGTGGCCCCGTGTGCGGGGAGCCATACCCTGTGCACGTTAAAGAACACGCTGGATGGCCTTGACGGGAGGCTACCATCTGTCTCCCAACAGCTGTTCCAGTGGGTCCCCTCCCCGAACCTTCTCTGAGCCTTCGGGGTCCATGTGACCTGGCCATTTAGCCCATGGTGTGCAAAAAAGTGTCGCTCAGAGGTAAAACAACCCAACAACCTAAAATTTTTATCTTCAGAATACCGAGTTTCTAAGTTATTCTCCATTATTACTATTTCATCACCTTGTACCTGAGAATAAATCGTGCTCATTTAAGATATTTTTAAATAATTACAAAACCTTGATTTGTGAGTAATTTAATACATCTGAATTCGTTTAATTATAATTTAAGAAAAATAAAACAAATCAGTTCCTCTGTGGTCAATCTTTTATTGGATAAGTTCCTCACTCCACAGATCTTCTACTACCTCTGGAGTAAGAAATTTTTCACAACAAAATGTGGAATGTTTGTTTCACCTTATGTGTGTTACTCTGCTACCTTAAAAAACTTATTATCAATAAGCATGTAAACTCGTATCTCATTGACAAATGTCGGACAGCAGGATGCGGGATTATATTTCTTTACAAGCATTTCACACCGATGCATATTCCATTTCTTGCTCTCAACTGCCGACATTTTGTGTCTGATAAATCCATAAAAGTGTTTGTGCTAAATGATGACTCAATGGCCACTGAATTGGAATCTGTTCACCTCATTCTGAAGAATGAACTTTGCGAGTGGAATAAAAGGTGTTGCACGCCAACAGTAGCAGCAGTTAGTTCGTGGTAAGGATTCTGAGAAGTCTGAATTAAAAAGTGAGGAAAATAAAGGACAGAGCAACAGAATTTATCACGCTTTGAAAGATACATGATTGTTGTTGACAGGAATGTGGTGCCTCTATCTCAGAAAGAGCACGTCTCATTGGTTGTTACAGAACTGTGGGAAACACAAGGTGAGTGTAAGAAGCGAAAAACAGGTCCAAGTCAGTGTCAGAAGTGAAAAACAGATTCAAGTCAGTGTAAGAAGTGAAAACAAATCTTCTGCAGGCCAACAGGAAAACAACATTTGAGACACTCGCCTGAGAATCCAACGTTGGAGTCGCAACAGATTTCCAAATAGAAGAATGCGCCAAATTTTCCACAGTTGAGGAAGTAATTTATTTTTACAGCAGATGTATCGTTTTAGTTTTTTCCACAATAGACGCCAACAACGACATTCGCTCTTAACCCTACGACACAAAAAGCTGCAATTTGTGTGGTATAGGAAGCATCAAGCATAGGTCATGGGCAATTGGAAAAAGCTCTGGTGGTGCGAGGAATCTCGTTTCCTTTTGCCCTACGTATATAGGTGGTGCCGTCCCGTGGCCGAGTGGTTAGCACACTTGGCTACTGATCTAAGGGACCTGGGTTCAAGCCCCGGATTAGGCATGGATGTGTGTGTTGTTTTTCTGCTGAGGTCCTGCCATCCTCTCAGATCTTCTACTGTGGCATATAAACTGACAGACTCCTGTCAGATCTCTGTGGCAAGCAGCTGGTTGAGGGGGTATTTATTTATTTTTATATAGATGGTTACGGTTTTGTGGAAAGCAGCATGACTCAATAGTTTTCATGCGCATTGTCCGTAGAGTGCAGGACGATGGCTATGTTGTGACATGGTCTGAGGGATGTTCTGTTGGGAATGCGTTGAGTCCTCCGAAACAGATACGGCACATATGAACAGTGTGAACTACTTGAACATTGTCGCAGATTAAGTACATCTTTCAATGCTAATGTTTCCAAATGGTGATGCAATCTTTTACGAAGACAATGAACTGTGCTATTGGGCTTGTATTCACATGAATAGTTTACAGAACATTCGGACGATTTCGCACTTCTCACTTTGTCAATTCCACATATATTAAATCTCATTGAGCTTCTGGGGAAATGGGCAATGCGACGGGCTTGTACGCCATTGGTCACTGCTACTCAACGGAAACTAAACATATGTAGTATTTACAGACATTTCCGCAACAGCCTGCTTCTCGACTGCCTGGAGATCTACTGACCCTCCGGGGTAAAGGTCAGCCCTTGTGGCTCGATCGTTTCTCCCCCGTACTGGGGGAAGTACCAACTTGTTCTACTGAGTTATACAGATATCCTGAGGCTTAGCGTACTGCTCTGCCAAAGGAAGTTTACCCCTAAAATGTTCAATGAAGAGGTGTATCGTTATCTAGAAACTTCTACGCCACATCGTGTTCAAGCAGTTTTTTTTAACTTAATGAGGCTCTCCACGTATGAAGGTGGTGATCATAATTCAATATTCATTCAGTGCACTTTAAAATGCTTATTTCATTGTTAACATTTGAACTTTAACCTAAACTCTTTGAAATATTACTGTTTTTCATTATCGCCCGATATGAAGGTAAACTAGTACGAAGAAAGCTCTAGCACCATTAGCGTGAAGGAATCGTATCATATATAGATTATAAATAAAAATAAATACCCCCTCAAGCAGCTGCTTGCCACAGAGGTTTGACAGGAGCCTGTCAGTTTATATGCCATAGTAGAAGGTCTGAGAGGATGGCAGGACCTCAGCAGAAAAACGACACACACATCCATGCCTAAATCCGGGGCTCGAACCCAGGTCCCTTAGATCAGTAACCAAGCGTGCTAACCACTCGGCCACGGGACGGCATATATATAGATTACATTAACATTTATTTAAAAAAGGAACTAGTAATAAAAATTGAATAATGATTTCATTACTGTTTAAATTTAGTTTAAAAAATTTATTTTATTAATTTATTAGGTAAAAAAACTGCTTTTTCTGCTAAAGAGTTATAAACATCTAAGAAATATCGTTTGAGCAACAACTGCATATTAGTAATGAATTAAACATTCATGCAACTATCTCTGTCAACGAACGAATTTTCTTCTACCACAACAATATCTGTTAAAGGTTATGACACTTTGAATGACATGGGCACTATTATTATATATATAATATATAAAAACTATATATTATAGTATTCATTTAAAATATTCGTTTAAAGTTTCTCATGCTCCACTTTTAGAGCACTTTGACGATGGATATTAAAATTAACTGAACATTTCAAAAATGGAAATTATATTTCATTAGCACTTTTCCGTGGCAAAAATATTTTCACCTATCTACTAAGAGAGGAAAACCAAGTTGCGTCCCCCCCCCCCTTCTGCTTTGAGCAAGGATAAAATCATTATTATCAATGCAAACCTTGGAAGACTCACAATCCACTACTAAAAGTTCAAATTTCTATCATAAATATATTGTCTGAAAACACCGGGGTCTGTTGTGCAGCAATTGCTTGAATTTCATTTTGAATTCTGAGCCAATGAAAACACGAAAATTAATGTATTAAACCTATAAATCCTCTCATTTAAAAAGGAAAATTAATGAATAACGCTTCTGACGAGACTAGTAACGAGGGTAAGAATATTCGTTTTAGTTTGTCAAGAAATACGTTACAAACAAATAAACAAACAAACAAACAAACAGAAATCTATTATACAGTTCTTGAATACATAATAATGTGAATCCCAAGTAAAATAGACAGAGATAAGCCAAACTAATTTAGAACATCTGTTAACAAGTATTCAGTTTTCCACTTACTGTCATAAGTAATACTTACACAAGACCACCTTTTAACAACATCTCATTGGATGACGTTTAGAGTGCCGTGTTGATCCTTTTACTCTCTTAATGAGATAAACGTTTTCTGTAGTCGCGGTGAAGGATCCTCGGCGTATTAAGAGATCGCGGCCTTTTCATTAACGAAAACCATCACTGGAATCAAGAGTTAAAATGCTCTGACTGATTGCAAGACACAAATCCTGTTTTAGTTTCCCCTTCTTAGAATAAGCGTAATAAGCTGAAAATGGCTGCTTAACAGAAAAGCTGAGTTGTTTTACTTCTGAGCGGCACTTTAGTTTTCACATACTGGGCTGAATGGCCAGGTAAAAAAGATCCCAAAGGCTTAAAGATTGCTGTTGATAGAGAACTTGCTGTTAGGAGACAGATGGTAGACTCCAGTCAAGACTATCCAACTTGTTCTCAAACGTCCACAGGGTATGATTCTCCTGATCACGGAGAATCATGGCTTAAAGTACCATCCGATGGATGGCGGCATTCTTTCTGACCGAGGGCAATGGTGAGGCTGTATCGGAGATAAATCTCAACGCTGGCACATATGGGACTCGAACCTAGGAACTACAGATTACGAGTCTCGCTCATTATCGACTAAGCCAACTCCCTCCCTACGTTTTCGTCCAACAGTGCATCCTGGTGCCAACACTTCCTCAGGTAAAGGGGGCGGGGGTGGCTCGGTCGGTAGCGCGCCAGGCTCGTAATCTGTAGTTCCCAGGTTCGAGTCCCAGCTGGGTCAGCGCTGCGATTTATCTCCGCAAAATTCCCCGCCCTGCCCACGGTCAGTAGGAGACACCGAAGGGCTTGGAAAGGCCACCGTCCGTCGGATGGGACGTTAAGCCGTGGCCCCGTGTGCGGGAGAGCCATACCCTGTGCACGTTAAAGAACACGCTGGATGGCCTTGACGGGAGGCTACCATCTGTCTCCCAACAGCTGTTCCAGTGGGTCCCCTCCCCCAACCTTCTCAGAGCCTTCGGGGTCCAAGTGACCTGGCTACTTAGCCCATGGTGTACAAAAAAGTGCCGCTCAGAGATAAAAAACCCAACCCAATCCTCAGGTAAACAACGCACATGTATTCGACTGTCCACATGGCGCAACAGGAAACGAGATTCATCGGACCAGACGACCTGTTTCCAATCATTCAAGGTCCAGTTTTGATGCTCGCGTGCACATCGTAGGCGATTTCGACGGTGAACCGAGGTTAGCATGGATTATCGGCATGGCTTGTGGCTACGCAGCAGCCTCATTTTCAGCAGGGTTCGATGTACTGATTGTTTTGACACACCCTCGTCACCAGCATTCAAATTACTGGGCGAGTTACGCCACAGCATCCCTTCTGTTGTACCATACGGGATAGCTTTCGCTCACCTCTAACATCGATGAGACGTGGTCGGCCCACACCTTGCCGGAAATTCGTGTTTTTTTCTCTCCTCGGACCACTATTTGAAGGTACAGTCGCTCAAAAAAGTATCCGAACACTATGGTTGATTACAGAATTAAGGAAAAAATCTGGCAACGATATTTTTAGAGGTTAGTGATCTGGCAACCTTCGTGTCACGTGACACGAAGGTTGCCAGATCACAAATTTCTAAAAAAAATCGTTGCCAGATATTTTTTCTTAATTATGTAATCAACCATTGTGTTCGGATTATTTTTTGAGCGACTGTACTAATCAAAGCTGACTGTAAGCACCCCAGAAGCCTTGCCTGCTCGGAAATGCTCTGACCCAGTCGTCTGGCTATTACAATTTGGCCTTTGTCTAACTCACTTGAATCCGCTAACTTTCCCATCTGAAGAACAAGAATAACACAGATTAACAGAACTCAGTATCAGGTGTTATTTATACCATTTCATAGCTTTCACACACGCCGTCGTTTACTTCCAGTTGCTTCGATTTGCATAAAGACGCACTGGTCATAATGTTTGGGCTCTTCGGTATATTTTTAATACTGCTTAATATATTTTAATTCTACTTAATATATTATCACACGTAATATTTATTAATAATATAATATTATATGCGAAAACTTAATCAATATTCAATAAATCGATATTTTTCAAATAGGTTAACAAATAATTCATTGGCTCGCATGTCCCTATTGGGATGTCTCAAAATTTTGTTGTCATGACCTCTTAATATTTTACAATTAGGAAAGCTCAACATTTACAAAGAATATTACTGTAAATAAAAGATCCCATGGCCGAGTGGTTAGCGCGCTTGGCTATTGATCTAAGGGAACTGGGTTCGAGCCCCGGATAAGGCATGGCTGTTTGTGTCGTTTCTCTTCTGAGGTCCTGCCATCCTCTCAGACCATCTACTATGGCATATAAACTGACAGGCTCCTGTCAGACCTCTGTGGCAACCAGCTGCTTGAGGAGGTATTTATTTTTTTTTAAAAGAAACGAAATCTCATATATTACGCACAATATTTATCATGGAGCCGATATTTGCGAAATATACTATAATACGAACAGCGCGCTTATAATACTCAAACTTGTATTTTAACGCCCTTAACTTTTCATTAGCTTCAATGGTGGAAAATGTTAACTAGCCATGTATATTTATTCAGCCAATATTTTCAAAGGTGCCTAAAGTAAAAAAGAAAGGAATGGAGACAGATTACATTTTTCTGTTTTAGGTGCGAACTCCTAAGTTGGTTGGAAGAAATAATCGCTTATCAAAATGGGATATTGTAGTTAGAAAAACATCATTTCTACACTCACACGGACAGCGGAAAAGAATAAAGTGAGCGGAAGAAGATTATAGTTTTCCCAGAGGAGATTCCTCTAGCAGAGCGTGGTAAAAAGATTAGGCAGACATCAAAGAGGAATATGTCTTTTTCATGTTGCCTGGTGTATGCTGATCAGGAGTAACAGACTTAAGTGCACTGCATTTTTTTTTTGAGAACAAAGTCCTTAAACTCTCTCTTGGTTTAATGTTTATGAAAGTATCAGAAAGGCTTAGAATCGCAAAAGAAAATAGACACAACATCTAGAAAGAACCGCCACACAAAGTAGAGATGTAAAAGATGATCAGTACAGGAGTAGAAGAGACTTTTATGTTGAGTTATGCATAAAGAGTCGTCCAGGCCGTTGCCGAGTGGTTAGCACGCTTGACTATTGATCTAAAGGGCCGGGTTCGAGCCCCGGGTAAGGCCTGGATGTGTGTGTCGTTTTTCTGCTGAGGTCCTGCCATCCTCACAGATTTTCTACTATGGCATATAAACCGACAGGCCTCTGTGGCAAGCAGCTGCTTGAGGGGGTATTTATTTTTATACATAAAGACCTTGATACTCGAATGATGAAAGAGAAATTATTTCACTATAGCCGATGATCAATCCATAGTAGAAAAACATTGTTGTAAAACTTTATTAAAATTTTTGTATTAATTTTCAACTTTGACTTTCATATAGGTATTTATGATCAATATATCTAATAACACATAATATGGTTCTGGCAAACGGATGTGTGTGGTCGGGGGAGAAGACATTTGGTGATCACCTAACTGATCAGCTGCAGTCAGTTAAATCAACGTTAATTATAGTTAGGAAATAAGTATGTCGGTCTTAATGAGTTGCCGAAGAATTCCCAGTGAGCTGCAAACCAAAGTGGGTGAACAGTAGCCAATATTTGGGCAAAAATAAAGAAGTAACCACTGTTTTATTTTTCGCGTTGCATGGCATTTATGTCTGTAAGGAATGATTGTCCACACTGTTGCAAGCGGGTTCTATCCACCTGTCGTATGGGCGGATAGAATCGCTATCCATCCACTCTGTAGAAAGCTCTCCCACTGTGTAGTAGAGCTTTTAACTCTGATTAGTACGTGTTCAATTAATATCAGAAAATATGCCGGGGGTGGGGGTTAAAAATTTGTTTTAAAAGCGAAAAATCTTTGGTGCCATTTTTGTAGTATGCTAACTGGCGAGTAATTTCTTGGTGGGAGAATATTCATATTTACATTTTATTTGCAGCTACATTACACTACACAACTAAATATCTACAGGGAAGCAGCGACTGTTCATCTGCTAGTTACTAAATGCAGAAGTGTTTCCTACTCTGCTACAACAAGACTACCTACAGGTACCGGACAGAAAAATGGAAACAGTTCATGTTATCTTAATAGAAATTAACATTAAGAGCTCAATAACTTCTTCAATACGATTTTTAATGAAAATTATGTCAAGAGATAAATTAACGATCTGAATAAAATCTATCTAAATCTCGATTTCCAATGATATTTGTTCAGTGTTCGTAGAGTTATGAAAGTTGGGAGATCAGAGATCATAGTTGACTATTCCGGTACTTTGCTAGAGTCAACTAAGATCTCTGATCTCTTAGCCAGTTTTAATGTTTTAATTAAATTTTGGAGTCCATTTCTTTGGAGTCTGTAAAATATTCCAGCGTTCGTAACCGTTTGAATATTGAACAAATATTGTTTAAAATCGAGATTTAGATAGATTTGACTGAAATCTTTAATTTATCACCAGACATATTTTTCATTAAAAATTATATTAAAGAAATTATTGAGCTATTAATGTTAATTTTTATTAAGATAACATGGAACTGTTTCCATTATTCTGTCCAGTACCTGTAAATCTTCAGATGGTTCCACAACCACCTATGATAGGAAACTGTTAAAATAAGTCTGTACGAATCGCTCTCACCTCCGGAACTTTTTCCTTTCAAAGTAGGGACGGGGGTGGCTCAGTCAGTAGCGCGCTAGGCTCGTAATCTGCAGTTCCCAGGTTCGAATCCCAGCTGGGTCAGCGTTTAAACATATGTTCCCAAAACTCTGGGGCGGGGGTGGCTCAGTCGGTAGCGCGCCAGGCTCGTAATCTGTAATTGTTCCGCTATATCTTCGGACATTGGAAATGTCAAAGGTTATAAAAATTGCATTACCATGCGTTCTTCCTCCCAAAAAAGGAGGGAAAAATATATGAAGGATTATTCTACTATATCTTTCGAAAGCGAAGGTCAAATCAGAGCTTGTGATATGGGGAGTGTTGTTGGCAATAAAAATATATAATTTTCTTTCCTTCCCATAAAAAGGGGGAAATGTGAAAGTCGTTCTTCCCTATATCTTCCTACTGTTACTAGTTAGTTATCAAATGAAAGCTGATATGAAGTCAGTTGTAGAATACTTTGAATTATGTCCCCCTATTCTCTCCTACCTCCTCCCCCCCCAAAAAAAAAGGGGAACGGAAATTTTGCGGAGCTCGACTGAACGAGTTTAATTTTAAGTTAACAACGCTTATAACATTTCCAATGTCACGGACTTAACTTTCAGTTAAGTCCGTGACATTGGAAATTATATAAAATAGGAGTTTTAAGGTAGGTTTAAGAAGTGTTTAAGATAGGTGTTTGAAGAAAAGTGTTATAAGATATAATCCTTAAGAAAGGTGTTTTTAGTAAACGAAGACAAAAATTGAAAAATAAAAATAAAAAAAAAAAATTTTCTTCTATGCGTCAATATGAAATCAAATTAAGGCATATCGTCACTGAATTCGTATTGACTTCAAAGGAAGGTTGGGCGCAGATTCGAAGATTTGCCTACTCAAGTTTCTCGAGCTCTATCTTCCTTTGAAATGAATAAGCATTATGTGACTGATTGCACCATCGATATGTTTTAGGTTTATTTTCATGCATATACATATTTTATTCTATATTCATGATTATATATATATATATTATTTTATTCTATATGCATGATTATATATTTATATATGTATATGATTATATGCATACATATATGTATATTATGCATATAGATATTTTTTACATACACAACTGCTCTACAATCTTGAACCACGTATTTCATTATATAAGCAAAATTGCGATTATATAATTGCGATTATATAATTGCGATTATATAAGCAAAATTGCGATACGATGCAAATTTGATTGGACAACACGTATACTTATTTAACTAAACACGTAATTTTAAACACAATTCTTTTAGGTTTCAGAAAAAAAAAGCAGCACTCAAAGTGAACGATAAAATCAAAGTGAACAAAACAACGGATCTAAAATCAGACACGAAAATATCAAGAAAATTAATTAGTTACATTATTAGCATTCTCAATGATTCGCGATTCAACTACTGCTACCAAACTTTTCCGTCACGAATCGGCACTTTCAAAAGCCAGCCCCCACTAATTGCCAACAGAACAAACTCGTCGTCCCATTGAATATATGCCGATGCATAAAATCCGATTAGATTCATCCGGCGTCATTTTCAATTGTGCTCTCATAAATCCGCATTGGGAGTAACTGAAGGTATATGGGGGATAATGCTATTTCTAGATATGAGACAGAAATGCTAGAACCTGAAAATTGGCACCTAGAAGGATTTTCGATCTCAGACAAAATTCTAGATCCGGTAAATCTCAGGATCAAGTAGAATATTTCGATTTATGATCTGTATGCGGTACGAATCCAAATCTTACAACCTGGATATATATCCATAGCGGAGATGTGAGAAAACTAAACAGGTTCAATAATCGTACCGATAAGTGGCATTCAAATTAGTTGTGAAGCAAACGTGCTAGAAAATTGAAATTTGGTGTACGAGGATAATCCGTTTCGTAGAGTTCAGAAACTGCGACAGATTTTGGATCTGCTCAGTACTTCAACGTCAACAGAATCACATTTCAATCAAACGACGATTGATAGGTGCTAATTATCCAAATCTAGATTTCTGAGATTTCATGGGAATGTCATATCTCAAAAACATGAAGCACATTTCAGATCCGGTCATTCATTCAATGGTCAAGTTGGGTTGTTTTACCTCTGAGTAGCACTTTTTTGCACACAAAATGGCCAGATCACAAGTACCCCGAGGGTTGAGAGATGGCTGTGGAAGGGGACTCAATGGACAGCTATTAGGAGACAGATGATAGCCTCCTATCAAGGTCATCCAGCTTGTTATTTATCGTGCACAGGGTATGGCTCGCTCACACACGTTACCATGACTTAACATCCCATACAACGGTGTTCAAACCCATCGGTGTCCCTTATTGACAGAGGGTAGGGTAATGAATTTTTCGGAGATAAATCTCAACGCTGGCCCAGTTGGGACTCGAACCTGGGAACTGCAGATTACGAGCCTGGAGCACTACTGACTGACCCACCTCAGCCCCATAGTCAATGGTCAAAGAAAGGTCACATTCAAACCAACTATAAGGAAATGCACTAGAAATATGAAATTTAGTTGCTGTAGATAATCATATTATAAAAGTATGCACTCTTCAACGTCGAATAGAAATGATATTTCAATCTATGTATGATGAAAACTGGTCAGAAATCATGAATTTTACTACTAAATATACACTTTATGGTTAATGTCAGAAAACACAGAAGATTATATCTCCGTTGATTTCGGGCGGGGGTGGCTCAGTGGGTAGCGTACCAGGCTCATAATGTGTAGTTCCCAGGTTCGAGTCCCAACTGGGCAAGAGTTTAGATTTATCTCCACAAAACTCCTCGCCCTGTACTCAGTCAGTAAGGGATACCGAGGCCGCCGCTCGTCGGATGGGACGTAAAGCCCTGATCCCCTTTGCAGGAGAGCCTGGCCAAGCAGATGGTGCTTTAGTTCCTTTGAATATGGCTGCACTTTTGAACAAGGGTCTCAGCTTAATTATTCCGGCTGTTTAACAGATACTGGTGATGTGCGGCATGAGATAAATAGAATAATAGGAATTGCCGCTGGGACTTTTAAGAATCTATGGAGAGTGTGGAAAAAGAGGCGAATACAATTAGATATTGCTATTAGGCTATATAACAGTTTCATGCTTTCCAAAATTAGTCACGGAGTGAAACGTGGGTCCTTTGAAAAGCAAGGTAACAGGAAATTTGATGCCTTTGATTCTAGATGATTACGCAGTATCTTGGCCATTAGGTTTGACTTTGTAGATAATGATGTCATTAGACAAAGGAGTCAGCAACTTTCTTTGAGCAGCATATTGTTCAGAGAGAGACTTCGTTGGTTTGGTCATGTTGCCCGTATGCATAATTATAGATTAGCGAATAGGGTTATGAAGTACCTAGAGGACTCAGAAAGAGGGGGAGACCTAGGTTGTGATGGGCAGAAAATGTCAAACAGGACCTTGCTAGAAAAAGAAGAATTGTTGTATTTATTAATGGGTGAAAAAAAATTTTTTTTTAAATACATATATTTTGAACTTATAAGGATAAAAGTCCACTATTGCTTTACGTAGTGCAGCATTTTCTATGATAAGAGGATTATTTATTTCCTACTGCTCTGAATGGAAGATAGATGCTATATGCTTTTCACATACTGCACAATATTTCAGAGCATTAATTTTCCAACTAGTATTGAGAGATGATAAATTCCATGTGTTGAAGGCGAAATTTTGTATCAGAAGTTTCCTGTTAATTGCAAAGGTATCGTATCATATATTTACAACATGTAGCTATGATTTTAAATTCGATGCCTCTATAATGCATATAGTATGATTGAAAAGTCTTAATAACTTATAAAACACTGAAATCAGTTTTTAATTTCGTGTTTTCACTTTTTATTTTATATTTTAAATGTATTCTAGTTCATAAAAATGGTTCGGTTTCATTATTTTTGGCTTTGAATATTTCTTACGCTCCTATATCGTTTGAGAGGGATTATAGGGACTTGCTGCTTGCGTCTAGTTATCGCCTTAAAAGTTTTATATCGCTATCATTAGTTTTCAAAATAATTGTCCCTTGAAACTTCGGGTTGAAAGCCAGAAACGAGCACACTATCTTCTGGGATTAGAATTGGGACACTAGCAATTGTGGGTGGTCACTGCGAATCAAGGCGATACCACTACATATCAGTGAAGCGCGTTTTTCTTTTCCGCTTCAATGGGTCAGGTCACAAAGGCCCTGAAGTTAAAGGAAGAATTTAGAAGTGAGCAAAGAATATGAGTACGCAGCTTGACATCACTAACATCCATCTAACGACATTTTCTTAATGCCCTTTGCCTTAAGACCACCAGCGTCTTCTTTTTCATTGAGGGTTTTTACTTCCATTACCCTTATTACAATTCTGAAAGGGGGGGGGGGGTTAGCAAGAACCCCTTTGCAATCTGCCCTGCTTTGATGATTCTTTTTGTCATGATATTTTTGCCAGGGCTTCTCAGTGTAATTTTCAAGCTGGCCGGAGTTTCAAAAAAAATTCCATTCTTTCGGCTAGCCAGAGGTGAAGACAAAAACAATGCTCTTCATAATTTAAAAAAAAGCAGAAATTTACTTATATAGTAAATGTTTATATTTATTTCATATTTCTCATGAAAAAGCAAATGCTTTTCGTCTTTACATTTTCATACACATTCACCAACAGAAAATGTTCTTCGCAGATCAGTATTTCTGTCGTCCTGGTTTAAATTATTAAGCATCGCAAAATCATGAGCAATGCATCAATTGCAGTCGCGGTGTATGTTGGGTTGTTTTTACCTCTGAGCAGTACCTTATTGCAAGAAATGGACTAAATAACGAGGTTACTAGGACCCCAAGGGATCAGAAAAGGTTGGGGGAAGGGGACTCCCTGGACAGTTGTTGTAAGACAGATGGAAGCCTTGGAATACAATGGAAGCTTTGCAACACTTGAGCAGGACCTTATCATACGATTCTGGAACTTGGGTAACTTGGACCTCTGCTACCACTAGGACAATCTAATAGGTAATTTAGTAAATAAATAAATAAAATACTATCATTTTACCTTAGAGGAACCTTTGTTTTTAATGCCCCTTTTTAACTATAGTGTATTTTTAACACTTCACTTAAGACTTTTAACAGTTTATGGAGAGAGAAACAAAATACGATTTATAGTTAGTATAATCTAACTAATATCATTAACTAATATAATATCACTAAATCTTTTCAATCCACATGCTGTCCCTTTAATGTGAGTGAACTCTTAGCCAGATCGGGTTGGGTTGTTTTACCTCTGAGCGGCACTTTTTTGCACACCATGGGTTAAATGGCCAGGTCACATGGACCCCGAAGGCTCAGAGAAGGTTGGGGGAGGGGACCCACTGGAACAGCTGTTGGGAGACAGATGGTAGCCTCCCGTCAAGGCCATCCAGCGTGTTCTTTAACGTGCACACGGGGCCACGGCTTAACGTCCCATCCGACGGACGGCGGCCTTTCCAAGCCCATAGTTGTCCCCTACTGACCGTGGGCTGGGCAGAGAATTTTTCGGAGATAAATCTCAATGCTGATCCAGCTGGGACTCGAACCTTGGAACTACAGATTACGAGCCTGGCGCGCTACCGACTGAGCAACCCCCGCCCCAGCCAGATCGGAACCACTCCTAATAGACTGCATTAGTCAGTGATTCCTATTTCAATTGCAGATCAAGACTCAAAATTGAGATCTTCGGAAATAGTGAATATCAAGATTAAAGGAAACTGTAGTGGTGTCCAAAAGTTAAACATAACTCACAAACTGCTAAATATTTCACAAATGGCTGAATTATATTTGGTGTGTCAATGAAGTAGAATGTAGGGAAGGTCGTACTCCTCCCAAAATTCAAGTCATTTTTGGGAAGTAATTCGAAAAATTTCAATACGTGACTCGAAAAGCTAATCCGAGGTATTATAAAAGATATCTCTGATTTTGACCGCTCATTGCCTGTTGAGAAAGCGTTATGGTCATGTTAAGAGAATTTCGTAACAACAGTGCGTCGCAAAGACATCATATGGATGCTCTTGTATGTGGTAGAACAAGCGGTATGTTAGAGTCCAACCATCCTGACCAATTCACCTAGAATTGCCAATGTCTCAACTCAGTGCTTTCGATACTTTGAAGAAGGTTTCAAAAGATAAGTTACGTTATCCGTAGATGTGTGCAAGGTCGTCCAAGAGTGATAACAGCGCAGGATGATCGATATATTGCTCCAACAGTCTGATGTCTTAGAGCGATGTCAGCAAGGTACGTCACCTTGCAATTCTTTGGAGCTTCTTTTGCAGCCATTGAGTTCCATTACGTAAAGTTATCGAAATGGAAATTGAATAACGTAAACAGAAACAAAAAGAGGGTTGAAAACCACTGCTTTAAAAATTGAATCTTTAACTGTTACAGGTTTTAGAGAAGTTAAAGATCGTTCATGGGAATGTCACAGAATCTGAAGATCTTAAGAGTGCTGCAGTAGAAGACCAAGCTTAAGGGTTGACACAGAAATAGGAGACTGCGCTTAGTGTTGGGTTAAGTTGTTTTTTTTTATCTCTGAGCGTCATTTATTTGCACACAATTGACTAAATGTCCAGATCAACGACACCAAGTGTTCAGAGAAAGCTGAAGGAAGGCGCCCCACTGGACAACTGTTAGGATACAGATGGGAGCGTCTCATAAAGATCATCCAGCATAATCTTTAACATGTATAAGTCTATCTCTCATGGACCGGAACCACAGTTTAATGTTTCACTTGATGGATGATGGCCTTTTCAAGCCCATCCTTTTCTGACCGTGAGCTCATTAGGGTGGGACTCGAACCTGGGAACTGCAGATTACGAACCTGGCGCTTTACCAACTGATCTAACATCGTCCTTCATGCTTAAGAAATCAGCTGAAAATCATGTTTAGGAGTGCAGCAGAAACTTCTAATTGTGTGTAGGGGTAACGTGAGCAGAAACTTCTAATTGTGCGTAGGGGTAACGTGAGCAGAAAAAGGCTAACAAGATGTAGAGATTACTATTTAAAAAATAATCCAGAAAAAAGTCCGAATAGTAAGTTACATAATGGAAATTATTCTGTATCTTGCAGATAAGCTTAAGGCTATAAGTCTTGCGGATTATAGGTAAATAATATATATTGCTTGCAATGTTGTTTTTATTCATAACGATGAGCGAGAAATAACATAAGGGATATACTGTATAGTGTCTATTGAGAGTTAAGATTAGAGTGATTTCTTTTTACATTTGAAAACACTTTAGATTAACGTAGATAAATTCAAGTTTCTATTTGATGATTCTATTTGTGAGGTAAAAGCCAAACATCCATTGCATGAATAAAGCATTATCTTTAAAATTTCATGCAATTAGCGAAAGGTATTCTATTTGAGAAATAAAAATCAATTCCGTTTGTTTCTTTTTCTTACACTTCCGTTAAGTAAATCATTCAGTATTTGTTGACAACTTCAATTGATGCCTCACCTTGACCCAATTCAATATCAGCGAAGTGGAGGCCAGGACTGAGTCAGTATTATTCTTTCTTCTCCTCACGTGCAAATTTCCGGTATCTCTTGTTCGTTTTGCGCCCTGTAATAACAAAGATCTGAATTCCTTAAGGGTCCGAAATTAATCACTCGTCCTTGCCAGAAAGGAAGTGCTCATAATCAAATGTCTTGTGACTAATGTAAAACTATGATGCAAGAAGTATTTTCTGCGTAGTGTGTTGTAATCCTCTGATTGCTGTCTTAACCTTTGATGGACGCCGAAGCACGTGGCTTTTATTGTGTTTTATGCGGAGCACAAAATGCTATATTCGAGATAAAATAATGGCAATTTTCCACATTCACCCTCCTACACTGGCCCCTTCTTGAAAAAAAATGTCTTCCCCTTGGATTGCAAAAAAAAAGACACAATTAAAAAATCATCTCTGTACAGATTTTTAGTTCGTTGTGATAAAACGGAACTATTTTTTCTCTTTGTCGTCGACCCGTCTGTCCTTCTATAGATATTCATTTGTTTTGTCTTTAGAGACAAGGAAAAAGTTCCATTTGGGTTAGAAACGTACTGATGAAATACATTGTCCTAATAAAATATTAAATATCATAATCAAATCGTTCGGTATTTAAAGTTATGGAAGTTGGAATATTTAACAGTATATTATCTTGTTTATAAAAATCATTAATAAATGTCTAATGTTAAAATAGTCATTATGTAGATTCTCAAATGCGCATTTATTTTATTAAATGATTTGAAACAATACTTATTATTTAAGTTTTAATAAATTTCTGAGGTAAAATGAGTATGATGCATGATAGTTGTAAAATATTCTAGCTGCCATAACTCTTTAAGTACTGAAGGAATATAGTGGAAAATCCAGATTTAAATAGATTTGATTATGATCTATCATTTATTTTCAGCCACATTTTCCATTAAAATGCATATTTTAAAAGTTATAGAGCATCGAAGTTCGATTCCCATTTACATAACATGGAAATAAATTTTCTAATATTTAGGTAGGACAGTGTATATTCGATGTGCATTCTCAGAATCATACCATGTTTTTATATCCACCATTAGAGACGCTAAATTTGGAACATAACGAAGTTTGAAACCAATATTGTGTCCTTCTAGATTAAATAGAGGTCACGTAGAGGTGAAATCTTGATCTACGGTGCTGAAAACGTAAAAATTAGTGTCTGCGGGTGTTTCGTGTTGCAGACACCGTGGGTCTTTGAAGTCAAAGTCAAATCCAGATCTACTACTGATAGAGAGCTAAAAATTGATGTCTGTGTGTATTTTGGGATTGGATTTGATGGGTTCTTCGAGGTCAAATTTCTATACGTCAGTGTTAGAGAGCTTAACATTGGTGCACAGAGCTATTTCGGAGCGTAATTTTCGGTGCACTATTTCAAATTTCTTCGTTATGTTAAGAAATTTGAAATGCGGTGTCGTGTTCAAGGTCCATTAAGGATATAGAATAAGGATATAGATAAGGATATAGAATAAGGATATAGATAAGGATATTAGATATAGATAATCGATATTTATATCGATATTTATATAGATTTAGATATAGATAAGGATATAGATAAGGTCTAGAAATAAAGAGGTGGCGATTAAGAGTAGTAATAAATGCGTACAGATCGGTTACAATAAGTTAGGTTTCGATTCTGCTGTATCTTCCAAACCTATGTAAATCTCTTGCCATGAGAGAAAAATGGATTGTTTTGTATATGGGCAGTTCAAAAGAAATGTGGACAACTCGGTAATAAGGAATAAAATATTTATTATCTGCAGAACAATGTCCATGTCTGTTGAGACATTTCTCCCAATGTAAAGTTAGCAGCAAAGTAAAGAAGCCACCGTTCATAGGACGACTTTGGTTGTTTTGTGAGGAATTCTGTGGCTATGCGCTGCACTTCTTCGTGTGACTCAAATGTCCTTCTCTCGTGGATTTTTTAGAGGATCGAAGATGTAAAAATCCTATTGGGAAGGTCAGAACTATGAAGAGGGTATTCCGGACACGTCCCAACGATACCTCATCAAAATTGTTACTATGTATTAATTGAGTAGTATGTGGTCAAACAACCTTTCTACTCAAAAGTCCTGGATGCTTCAACTCCTATCTTAAACAGCTCAAAGTTTCGTAATATCATTACGAGTTGATGGTGTCACTACGGTCCAGAAATTCAATCAACAGCGGACGCGCGGGGGTTCCACGCGGGGTTCGTATGAAATCCAACAACATCCATCACATTCAAGCCGATTCTTTCTACTGTTCCTAATGTTGATCAGTTCCTTCTATGTATCTCGGTTTCTTTGCGTGCGAAAGTAACAATCACTCAATCCATTAGACAGATATAGGGTTGTTCACGTTTCGTTTGAAGGTAAGTACATTACCTTTTAGTAAGTACATTACCTTTTATTTTCCTTTTACTTTTAATAATAATTATTATTTATTTTTCGTATAACTGAATACACAGAAGAGTCAAATGTACTCTTGCACTCTTACTTCATATATGCTGCAGTCTTACTACTTACATGCTTCTTATATTATGTTACTCGTCTCACTCTTACTTATTACATGCTAACTTCAAAGCAAAACACTCTACAATAGCTAACATTTGTTGCTGCAAAATTCAGTGTGAGGTTGAAAATCGTATACTTCGAAGAAATGGTGATAGGTCCACTTCTTTCAAATTTCTGCTGAAATTATCTACTGTTGGCGAAAGTCCAAACTCTCCCTGTTCTGCATACGAAAGAATGATATTTACAGTTTTTCTTACCCAATGGAATATTAATACACATGGGGGGTTGGGTTGGGTTGTTTTACCTCTGAGCGGCACTTTTTTGCACACCATGGGCTAAATAGCCAGGTCACATGAACCCCGAAGGCTCAGAGAAGGTTGGGGGAGGGGACCCACTGGAACAGCTGTTGGGAGACAGATGATAGCCTCCCGTCAAGGCCATCCAGCGTGTTCTTTAACGTGCACAGGGTATGGCTCTCCCGCACACTAGGCCACGCTTAACGTCCCATCCGAAGGACGGCGGCCTTTCCAAGCCCATCGGTGTCCCCTACTGACCGTGGGCAGGGCGGGGAATTTTTCGGAGATAAATCTCAACGCTGACTCAGCTGGGACTCGAACCTGGGAACTACAGATTACGAGCCTGGCGCGCTACCGACTGAGCCACCCCCGCCCACACATGGGGGTGTCTTCCGGGTTTTCTTGGTGATTTCTGGGATTTCTTGGTGAAAAGGATGTTGGATGTCTTGGTGAGTTACCCCATAAATATAGTTTGTGCCATGTTTTCAAATCAAATTCATCATTCCAGTGAACGGATATTAAGCTTGTACAGTCGGTCAAAAAAGTATCCGAACGCTATGGTTGTATACAAAATTTAAAAAAAAAACAACAACTAGCAACGATTTTTTTAGAAATTAGTGATCTGGCAATCTTCGTGTACAGTACACAAAGGTTGCCAGATCATTAATTTCTAAAAAAATCGTTGCCAGATATTTTTTTTGAATTTTGTATGCAACCATAGCGTTCGGATACTTTTTGAGCGATTGTACAGCCTTTGTTCGTCAACCCAGAACAGCAAAAATAAATTTGCAATATTATTCAGTCTTGTCGGGCAGTCAAATATCTTTGTATTGACCTAGAGAGAGAGAATTTAATTTTTTTTGTTTATATCCCAATGAATTCGCATTGAAAAATTGTCTTCTTTCTGGCAAGGAGGAGAGGAGGGTGAGAGCTGGAGAAGAGATGTAGTGGATGGCGTGTTATGTTCGTATCTTCCCAGGTTGTAATCCCAACCATGCTGGTGTCGAGATTTCCTCCTCCTCTCTGTTCACTGCCTTCGTAGTAAAACTACCCGCCGTCCGTCGAATGAGTTATTAGGTCTTGATTCAGAGTGAAGGCAGAGATATACTCCCGATGATTTTGACAGAACATTTTCATCTGCTTCGTAGTAACGAGTGTACTTCCCCAGCCCTTCTCTCATATCTATGATCCTTCTGACCTTCCCATTTAGTCAATTCTGATTAAATAAAAACAAAAGTTTAAAAAAAGTACCGAAATAATATTAGTTTAACTGAAATTAACAGGGACATTGCCAAGGTCAGGGCTGAATTCCTAAGTTGATGGTATGGTCGTTTATTATGTCATAAACTGCAGACAGGATGATAGCTATGCTGGTTTGATTATTAATTTGGAAAAAAAAGATAATACAAACCAATCCAAAAAGTTCAGTTTGTTTGTAAGTGATGAAGATGGTTTTTCGTTTCTTCCGTGTGACTTTTCAAGGTTTGTTTAACTTTTGAATGACTCAAAGTTATGCTCAGTGTATTGAATAAAATTACAGTTATAATTTACTTTTGTTCTGAGTCCCACCTGTGCCAGCATTGACATGTATCTCTGAAAAAACCCGTCCTGACCTCGTTCAGTATGGGACATCGACGGACTTGGAAAGGCCGCCAACCGTCGGATCGGATGATAAACCGTGGTCCCTTGTGCCGGAGAGCCACACCCTGTACAGAGCTACACCTAAAATGTCCTTGACGGGAGACTTCCACTGTCTTCTAATAGCTAGTCCAGTGGGTCTGCTTCCTCAACCTTTTCTGGTTGGGGATAGTCTCCCCGGAACAGTGAAAGTCTTCCTTGGGATTCTTGTGACTTGGCCATTTAGTCCATTGTGTGCGAAAGAGCGACGCTTAGAGATAAAACAATCCAACCTTTCATTCCGAATTTGATCTACGTAGTTACGCAAAGACTACGATTTCTGAAGTAGGGAAACGCAAAGAATTCCGCTATCGCACGAAACTTCCAATTGTAGAGGTTCTTCCTCTTTCTAATAATGCAGTGGAAAGTTGAACAACAAGAAACGATTCCCACCTGACATGTCAATACAACGATCTAAAGAAATGAAGGTTGAAACCGTACAGCTAAGGAGCAAAAATCTATGTTACTGTTCCAAGATTCATGAGACAGTTGTCGTATTCCTTTTACAACACACAGTCTATGCGTTACTTTCTCTGTGTTTTGAAATGTGTATTTTTACCACCCCATAAGGAGAAAGTGTTATTGTCTCAGTAGATTAGTGCCCTAAGAATTCGGCATCAGAATTTGTATCACTTGCTACGGCACGCAATGTCAGTAGCTGCTTCTTCAATGAGATACATCTGATTAGCACGTAACAAACTTAATACACGAGAGAGTAACTGGCGAGACTTGCGGCTCCTGCATTGCCACAGTACAGAATGGAACTTCGCTGCTAAGCGCTTGAAGAAGCATCTTCACGGTAGAAATCATCTTGATGTAATCCAGTATGCAACATTCTGCTGTGTTGCTTAGAAAGGGCAATTTCGAAGACTACAGAGAAAGTAGGAGTGTTATTTTACACGGCAGATGGTCATTCATTCTAGTTTCATTAGCGTGATTCCGTTCGTCAGTATCAATTTTGTAAGTAGACTGGAAAAGTGCGTTATATCGCTCATTAAGAACATAAGGATTAATCCACCACATGCAGACTTAAAAGATATTTATGCACATGATAACAGTACAATATTCTTTATTTGTTATGCTAAGGAAACCGGACACCGTGCTCAGTCACTGAAGAGCTTTATTCCCAATCTTTACGTTGAATAAAAAGTGAGTTGTTCCCTTCAACCAAAGAGGTCGATCACTCCTGGAAGTATGTTTTTGGTGAATCTAGACATTGACTCCATGATATTTACATGAATAGGTATAATCAGACCCTCTGATTAGTATGTTTTAAATGAAAAGAATTTCACCATTGTAAGAAAAAAAAACTCACTACTTTTGAATCTAGGAGAACTAAACCAAGCTCACGAATGAAAGCTTTTAGGAAAAAAAGGACTGATAACCGTTCATTACTTTCAGTCAAGAGAACTAGCAACGCCCATGTACACTTTTAATTCAGGGGTTCTCCTGCCAGACTTCTGTAGCAAGCAGCTGCTTTGAGAGGTAAAGCACTTCATTTTTTCACCATTCTGTACAATTTCAGTCTAAAGGAACTGACCATAATTCATGCATATTAATCCACAGGCACTGACCACCTTTCATGTATAGTTTTAATCTAGAGGGACTGTCCCATTCCTGTCCAATCTAGAGGAACTGACCCTTATCCAGACATATATATATTTTTTAAATTATATTACTATTTCTTTTTTTGTGATCAGATCTGTAAAGCTAAGAGCTTATTCGGCTTATAGAGCAAATACCATTTAAATTTACATAACAGGGTGTTTTACTATTATTTACTACTATTTAATTACCATTCGAAAAATAAAGACCATGCATCAACACGCGATTCGAACCAGGATCCCGACAGTTGCAGTGTCACCTGCACAACGTTATACCACTTCATCAGCGAGGTGGCACCGGATGACTACTGTTCATGTATGTGTACTGGTATGTATGTGTTCATGTATGTGTACTGGTATGTATGTGTTCATGTATGTGTACACTGTACATGTATGTGTACTACAAGAAGAACTGACTAACATCCTAATACACTCTTAGCTAGAGGAACTGAGTGATGAACTTTTTGTCAAGAAGAAATCACCGTAATTAATTGTGCTCTAATCTAGAATTATTATATTTTTATCACATAGCATTTCAGTTTTTAGTACATCAATAATTTGGTGAAATTTCTCCTTTTTGAAGTTTAAAAAAAAGTGAGAAATGATTCTCTTTGAAAATTGCTTTTAGAGCCAACCATCAAAGACATTTTAGGCAGTGAGTTACTACACAAAAACACCCATTCCATATAAGCACCGACACAACTTTAACTTGTATGAAAATACCAGAAAAATATTTCGCTTTGTTTAAAACTTATTTTTTTCCGTTGAACACATTATATGTACATCAGAATAATCAGTCTAATTCTGAGTGACAAATTATGCTACGGAAATATTGAAAATAAAAAGCCATCCCTATTGAAAGTTGAATGCAACGCATCTTATCAAGTCAACATAAGGGGATGATATTCATCAACAAGGGATTCGAACCGTCAAAATTCTGAAAGCATCGAAATCTTCTCAACTTTTCCTTACATTGCTTTCTGTAAGAAAGGCGATACTGTTGGAATTGTAAAGACCGTCATTCTTCATAGGTGACTCTAAGCTATGTCTCGGTTCATATTGACGAATTGATAGATGGTCTTGATGTGAGGCTACAATGCACTTCTAAAAGCTGCTCTGTGGGCTCCTTTCAGAATCCTAAATTGACCTTGGATATGCATTATTTGTTACCTAAATTATATGAAACAGAAAAAGATTAACAGGCTGGAAATCACCATGGATATCTACAACAAATCATTCTCCAACTGCAAAAGTTCATGCACTTCGATGATTTACCATTGTTTATTAACAGAACTCACTGCATCTACTACGGAATAAAACTTCGTTGAATTTTCACTTCTTTAGTTGACAATTAATTCAATCCTTCGCTTTCTGCACTTTTTTTCGGAAGAAGAGCGAAGAAAAACTTTTAGCAGCTCTTTTTCAGGAGGATGCCTAGAATCTGGCAAGCGACGCATGCGCAGTTGGCATTCGTCGTGCCCGAAGCGTGCAGCTGTCAATATAACGGTCG
The DNA here is from genome assembly GCA_038380435.1 of Ryuthela nishihirai. Lineage (NCBI taxonomy): Eukaryota > Metazoa > Arthropoda > Arachnida > Araneae > Heptathelidae > Ryuthela > Ryuthela nishihirai. The sequence continues at coordinate 35,492,717 of JAWZYU010000011.1, read as the reverse complement.
CAGGCGCTCCGACCACCCAGTATCCAGTAAGGTGTCGTCGCGTGTGGGCAACTACCACCTTGTGCAGCGGCGAAGCGCTAAATTCCGAGTAGAGACGCCACTTTGCCAGGATGTTGTGGATGCTTGTGGTTCCGCTTAGCTTCGCTCCGTTGTTCGTCACGGCTACTTCATCCGTTGCATCGCAGAGTAAGCTCCTCCTCTCTTATCTTGTTTGCCTGCCTATCCTCTCTTTACCGGTCACCAGTGTTTTCGAAGTCGATACCGCAATCAGATGATTCAGCATTACTTTTCATTGATTGATCACTGTTCGTCGGAACATACCTGCTCACTCTTTCGTTTGTTCAGCTCTTTGGAAATGATTGGTTACAAAAGAAATTAATTTCTGTTCCTGTGGGAAATTAATATTGTTTATCCAAGTACTTAAAATGATTTTTTTTCTGTATTAGTTTTTTGAAGTCGAAACTAAAATACGGATATTACAATTAAAATGAGATGAGTCAGTATAGTTTTACTTTTAAAGAGTGTACATATAGGAATTCATCTCATCTAGCATCATAAGTTTACTATGCTCTTCAACGTGAATTTTAGTACTTAACTTGTGAATTTAGTTTTAAATTTGTGGCCACTACAGTTAATTTTGTTCATTTTCGAGCATGTGAAAATGCAAACAAGGACTGTATTGCTATTCTGATTAAGTAAAATAATCGGAATTAAATAAATAGCATGTCGCTATGAATAGACAAGCAATAATATTCAAAATATTATTATAAATGTTTCACTACACGTAACAACTATTTAAACTTGATAACCAATATATCGACTACACATCTTTCATTGGTGATTTTAAATTAACACTGTCCCCTTGGCATTAACGATTCATGGAAAAAAATTAATTTGGTCTTATAAATATGAACATTCGTTTGAATTAAATTCGAAATAAAATAAATATTTTGTCTTTTCATACAATCAAACTTATATTTCATTTTAGGTCAATACAAATATTCTTTGTTATGTACATGCATCGTATTAAATTATTTATGTACATTCGCATATTAAAAGATTTATACTCAATAGATGGATTTGTTAATAGTAGTCTGATCATGGAACAAATGATAATTGAACAAATTAATTTTATGCGCATGAAGCTTATTTTTCAGAAAAAAAGGATTTTATTTCTCTAATAAGGAATTTTTCTCAAACACTCCGATCTTTAACTGTATGCCATTTCTTAGACAGCTTTTCAAAGTTTTAGTAAGTTTAAATACTTGTCATATAAGTTCGCATTCATATTTTCTAGACTTACGTATACCTTATACCTTAAATAAATAGCTATAAGAATATCTTTCATTGATAAGAGAGATAAGTAAGCTTTACATTGATAGACAGATGTATATCTTATATCTAGAGACATAGGTAGACCTTCTGAAATAAATAAGACAAAACCAATATAAGCTCGTTATTAGGAATGATTATGATATATTTCTTACCGGCTGAGAGAAAAACTTTATTAGTAGATATCAATGAAAAGAAGTAATTAATATTACTTTTAAATAAAATCTTAGAGAAGTTTTTGAAATATTTAAGACTGGATTTTTGTGCTTGTGGATTGGTTTCCCTTCTGATATATTTTGACATTGAAACATTTTTCATCTTAACCTCTTGGAAAAGTAACGGTCTTCACGATTATCTATATATTTGCGAAATATTTAATAGCTGACAAAATCAACTACGACTTTAAATCGCGAAATTCTTATTATTATGCCTACGGAAATCAAACCTAAATGACAAAAAGAAAAATAAGAATAAATGTTTGATTATAGCTCTCACGAAAAACTGTTTATAGTTAGCAATAAATTTCAACGATATATTTTTTCTACCGTACCTTACTTTTTCATTAAATGTTTCATAAAGCAAATATACATTTGAAGACTAAATAACGAAATGAAAAGTTTCTTTACAAAATTGCTTCGAGTTTATTATAGTACAATATTTTTTTACACGGGGGAAAAGCAGATAAATATTTTTTGGTTGCTATAATTAACATAAAAAAAGCTTTATGCAAACTTTTAAATAAAACAAAATACTTGTAACAAAATAATTAACTATATCCAAACTGCCTTACGAAATGTTTACAACAAGACCTCATTTGCAATAATGCGAGGTTTTTTTCTTAATAGAGGATTATGTGCATTTTTTATTCGAGTCATTCTGAAAGAACAATGGAGTAGTAATCCACAGTATAAAAAAGTAATATCAAGCAAGAGAAAAATATTAAATGCGATCTAAGGGTTAGCGTTTACTTTTCTTCTAAATCATATCATAAAGGAAAACGTTGGTGTTTATATTACCAGAAGTAATGTTGCAATAGTATGCGAACTAATGTCAAAGGAACTTCTTATAAAAACGAAAACTCTTCTGACTCAAACTGATTCCACATCTATGAATTGATGTTGCTCTAAATGTGAAATATATGATCATCATTCTGAAGATTTGTCAGATTTTTCTCATCCATGCTGTATTTTACGCAAGTTATGTAAGTTCTTTTTCATTTGAGAACTAGAAATGTGTCTTGTTTCGTTGCTTTTTACAACGTCAATGTTTAAAGGGATGCTATGATTAGCATTTTTTCCCTTATCTATTTAGGAACATCCTTAATGTTTGACGTTAACTAGTAACTGTTCGGATTGCAGAATTACAGTTTTATAAATATATTTGGAGTTGGTATCATTTCTTAGGAGAAAAAATATCCGAGCTTAAACACACGGCCATACATAAAGCGGTTAGAGCAGTTCGGCTTTCGAAACCTTCTGGAGTCTTGAAACAAAAGTATTATCAGCAACGAAAGTGGCCACGTAGCAAACTGAAGCGAGTGCAGCATGTCTAACCGATTGCTTGGTTTCGTTATAAGACGTCATGCAGTTTGGAAACGTTGATGGCGCTAAACCGCCCAAATCTCTTTCTCTGTGGCCGCTACACTAAGTGGTTTTAGGCTTTCCGCTTTTAACCTTGTTTTGCAAAAAGGGAACATAAAAAGAGATGAAATTTGCGTGGGAAATTTGCATTGGAAGTTTTTTTCCTTGACGTAATGCAAAAACGAAGAAGCTTCTGATGTTTCTTTCAAGGGAGATATGAACCTTAGAGTCAAAGTAGCAGGCCAAGGGTTTACTGTAGAGTTTGTAAAGCTTTGACATTGAGGAATACGTAGTGCATTTTATATACTGTGGAACAAGACAGTGATTCCCAAAAGGAAGCTGCATGGGGATTTTGAAAACTATTAAACAAAAATGGAAATGATTCTTATATAACAAACTTAAAAAATTTTTAAACTCTTTTTTAACAATGTTACAAAAGACGAATCGAAACAACTAGACACGTGATTCGGATCCCGATCTAGAAACGAAAAGGAAGAGGAAGAGAAAATTAATAAATTAAACCGCCCGGACCTCAGCGAAGTTCCTATATATATGTGTGTGCTTATCAGAAATGATCCTAGCGAAAAAATGCAATGTACAGTCGCTCAAAAAAATATCCGAACACTATGGTTGATTACAGAATTCAGGAAAAATATCTGGAGCGTGTACAGCAACTGTACACGCTCCAGTTACCGTTCACAGCAAACTGGAGCGTGTGCAGTTACTGCACACGCTCCAGTTTGCTGTGAACGGTAACTGCACACGCTCAATATTTCCGTGAGTGAGTCCACACGATCTAGTATCAAAATAATATGACCACCTACAGTCGCTGAAAAAAGTATCCGAACACTATGGTTGATTACAGAATTCAGAAAAAACATCTGGCAACGATTTTTTTAGAAATTAGTGATCTGGCAACCTTCGTGTCACGTGATTGCAGAATTCAGGAAAAATATCTGGAGCGTGTACAGCTGCTGTACACGTTCCAGTTTGCTGTGAACGGTAACTGCACACGCTCAATATTTCCGTGAGTGAGCCCACACGATCTAGTATTAAAATAATATGACCACCTACAGTCGCTCAAAAAGATATCCGAACACTATGGTTGATTACAGAATTCAGAAAAAATATCTGGCAACGATTTTTTTTAGAAATTAGTGATCTGGCAACCTTCGTGTCACGTGACACAAAGGTTGCCGAATCACTAATTTCTAAAAAAAATCGTTGCCAGATATTTTTTTCTGAATTCTGTAATCAACCATAGTGTTCGGATATTTTTTTGAGCGACTGTACATCTGTCCTCTCCGCTCTAATGGTCCTTTCTAAAAAAATTAAATCTTTAGTTCCTAGTTTTAATCTTCCGTTCTAGCTAATAAAATTCTCTCCGGAAGAACCATGCCTACAATCCTTCATCGCTTCCTCTTCCATTCCTTGATTAAACCATTCCGTATTGATAGATTAAAAAAACATTTAAAATTACTTTATGAGCCGTGCTATTGGAAGACATATGTCGCATACTGAAGTGTCAGAATAAAACTAAATCAGAACACATTGGACATTTATAGAAAAAATTAAATTATAGCTTAGTATTTTTTAAATAATAAGAGTTTAAAACTATGAGTGCATTCATTCATAAACTGCTAATATGGATACAAAGAGCAACAAATAGCGCCTTAGATGTTTTGTAATAACGATCGGTATATAGCAATGATTTCGAAGTGCGGTCAACAGGATATTTTAATGCGCCACCAATAAAATGATATTTTTGATATAACAATAATTGATATGCTGATTGCAATAAATATGCACTTTCACTTCTTTGTTTTTTAAGAGTTATTTACCATCATAATATTCATCAATTTTTTTTTGATATCGCTGTCTACTTAGTTTGAAATTGCGTAAATGTTTTGTAAAAATTTTTAGTAATAGAATATGATAGTCGGCGTTTATTTAAAAACTCTCTGGCCGTTTCAGAAAGCTATTTCGACTCTACCTCCCACTTGGGTCTTTGTTATTCCCAAACAAATCAGTTTCCTTCTGTTCTGCTTCTGAAATATTTCAGTGTTAGTCTAATTCTTTGAGAATACGATAACGGAAATAACTCAGAAATACTTATTGATGATGAAAAACTCAGAAATACTTATATGATGATTTGAAACGAAGAATTGGAAACCTAGAGATCTTCGAAGAGGAAATTGCATAATTCCTCGATAATGGTTCATTCTTCAACTTATTAGTTCAAACTCATGCTTGGATGAAACTAACAACTTGACCAGAACTGACAATACTTGTATATGCCCTTTTTTGCGACTGAGACTCGGGCCATTTTTCTGAAAAAACTGTTGCACTTATCTTCCGTGAAGAACCCAAATATTAGAAATGCGTAAAATGTAGGGAAAGAAAACTCAAAATTTCGGGGCCTCGCGGTTTTCAGTTATGCTGATTCACGTATTGCGTTCTGTAAAATGCAACCAATATTTAAATTCACGCCGTACCTGTTTCATACACACGCAGTTTTTGATTTGCATTGTAGTTAGCCAGTTCATCCCTCATCAAAATTCCAGTCATTCAGTTTCCATCATCCATATCTGTAGTATCATTGAACATTTTAGGTGTAAACTTACTTTGCAGTATGATATCTTATAGAGTTTGAAACTTAGAATAAAGTTTCCCACTATGGACGAGAAAGGGTCGAGCCACAAAAATTAACTTTGACTCCAAAGGATCGGCACACAGAATGCAGGCTGTTGCGGATCCCTAGTTTCTTCGCAGATATTCTTCCGTTTCTAAAGAATTTTACTCCCTAAAGTGTATAATAATGATATCGAAGATGGCTATGACGTTGTGTCCAATAAAGTGCTCTGTTTCTCTGATCGATGTCGTAAAGATCTTCTATGCGATAGAGTTGTTGGGTTGGGTTGTTTTACCTCTGAGCGGCAATTTTTTCCACACCATGGGCTAACTGGCCAGGTCACAAGGACCCCGAAGGCTCAGAGAAGGTTGGGGGGGACCCACTGGAATAGCTATTGGGAGACAGATGGTAGCCTCCCGTCAAGGCCATCCAGCGTGTTCTTTAACGTGCACAGGGTATGGCTCTCCCGCACACGGGGGCCACGGCTTAACGTCCCATCCGACGGACGGCGGCCTTTCCAAGCCCATCGGTGTCCCCTACTTACCTTGGGCAGGGCGGGGAGTTTTGCGGAGATAAACCTCAACGCTGACCCAGCTGGGACTCGAACCTTGGAACTATAAATTACGAGCCTGGCGCGCTACCGACTGAGCCACCCCGTCCCCTATGCGACAGAAGAAAGCAATAGTTTTACGTAATTCGCCCATCAGGGCAATCGAAATGAATCAATCCTGTGCACCGTGGAAAAAAAAAAGTTAAGGAGAAATTAGAGACTGTGCTAAAACAACAAAAAAACAGGAACCCAGTCAAAGAGAGGATTGATCAGCTTGCTGCATCCGGAGCAGACAGTAAGGAAGAAGAAGGAACGGGATTTGTCATTACTACTAAAACTCTTCAATTTCTATGCAAGATTCAGAGCTTGAATGAAGAAATTGTTGGATCCCATCATCGGAAAGTACATCATTTTTGAAAGAGGCTCTGAACAACTCCTTACATGTTATAAGAATTATCAGAAGGAACTAACTAGATATGAGAAGCAGCTTGAGATCATCTCTTCTTTCAAGCTTAAGACTCTCCCTTCAGAGACTACCAGAGATTCTCTGTAAAAGAAGTCAGATGGAGATGTTATTAAACAATTAATTTTGTTTTAATTATCTTTTTGTTATGAAATAAGGTTATTGAATCTGTGTCCCAAGGTGTTCATCTCCTCATATCCGTAGACGTCACTGGCATTTTATACAATCTGGTAAAAGAGAAACAAAATTTATCTTTGCATTTTCGTGACGTAGTTGAAATGAGGTCAAAATTTCCAAATAAAGTTACAATGGATACAAATACTCTACCTGTTTTTCATCAGACTTTATTTTAATAACCATGATTATGATCGGAGTCTCCCGGTTTATGAAAGAGCAATCGTTCAAATCATTTAAAAATAGGTTAAAATTCAATATTTAGCAATTACGAGTTTCACTAGAGGATAAGGGGTGAAGGTTGGCTCAGTCAATAACACGCCAGACTCGTAAACTGAGGTTTTCAGTTTCGAGTCTCAAATGTGCTTTGATTGAGATTTATCTCCGCTAACCCTATTTCTATTGTAGGAGAGAAATGGCACATTGATGGGTTTGTAAATGCCGCCGTCCATCGGATGGGACTTTGAACCTAGGTGCCGTGTGAAAGAGAGACATGTTTTGTGCACGCTAGAGAACACGTTGAGTGACCGTGGGGAGGCTTCAATCGATCTCAACCTTTTCTTATCCCTTGGAATCCTTGTGACCTGGCCATTTACCCCATTATGTGCACAAAAGTGTCCCATAGAAGTAAAACAATCTATCTAAATAATTAAAAGATCAAATATATCTGCTTATCATCGGTAGAAACAGAAAAGTAGAAAAAACTTACTTAATTTTTGGAAAAATGACTGAGATTCCCAGAATATTTCCAGACAATTCCTGGATTAAGAAAGATTAGTGAAATTATACACCAATTCTCAGTAAACAATGCTAATATATTCGTCAAGAACTGGTGGTAAATTCGGTCATAAAAAATATTTATGCACGTGTTTGTAAAAACGTAATGTCTAAAAAAACTTCTTTTGAGGCTGACGAAATTCAACAATTTACATATATATTTATCGATCGTGACGTTCTAATTTTCGTTACGAATCCGCAGATTTGGCCTTAAAGCATTCCTACATGCATGTCACTTACTTGGCTAAATTTACGATGTGGCGCGAGCAGCTGTTCTCTATCTCTGGCATCCGTAATGTTCTTCCTCGTCCACCCAGCTCCGTCTCCGAGCTCAGAGAGATGACACTCCTTTTTGTAGATAAGATGGAGCATCTCCTCTATTTTGCATGCAGAAGACCTGGCGAGAGTACTTCGTGCTGTCACTAGTCAATAGAAAAAGTGTGGCCAGTAACTCTTATAATTAATAGGAATACATCAGTATGTATTTCAGACCTTTTCTGTATTGTAAAAGCCACCATTTAGCACTTTTCATACGTTAATGAAAGGCTGATGTCCTAAGAATGTATAACGACTACTACTTTTTTTTATTCATTTTGCAATCAATTTGGATGAATTCCAACTAGAATCCAATTCAAACCTTTCGTCTGTAGCAGAATTTTTGCGAATCGATATCTTTCAAATGCTCCGCGAAAGTTTCAATCTATATGTATACTAATAAGCTATCCTAGCCTCTTTATGTATACCAATAATCCTTCCTTTATAAATAAAATCCTCTAGATCTTTGCTGAATATGTATGTTAGTAAGAAGTTTTATGCCCTTGTCATCCGATTTATTTCTAATGTGGAATTAAAAAGTTAATATTGGCCTTTCCAACAATACAGGTTTTTAGCACCAGGGAAAGGTCTCAACCAAGTTTATTTGACCCTCAAGGCGAGCCCCGCTTTCTCCCTTTCGTTTACTTAGAACTTTAAGCAATATTTTACTGAATATACGAGGGGAGTTTAGAACACAAATAAACAAGGCACAAAATTTTCACGCCGTGCAACTCATAACGACACTATGTGCATAAAGGAGAATTCTGCAATCGTGATTAGCAACAATGCAGTTATTTGCGAGTCAGCAGTGAGTGTTATTTGCACGAAACATTTCAAAGTATCGACCAGACCAGAAAAGTAGTACAAGGGAACGGGCTGTGCAGCTTTTCCTCTGTTGACCGTAAGTGTGTTGGCAGTAGAAATTCATCGCCAGCGGTGGAAGCATATGGAGAGGTCATGAACAAGCAGAGAGTAGCGAAATACTCGGAAGCAGTCTGCTTTTGCAAACCTGCAACTTTCGCTCAGGCTCAAATGGGAGATCACGGGGGCACTCCTTTACAGTCCTGATATCTGTCACAAGCTATTATAGTCTGTTTTCAGCGCTGAAACAGGATCTGGGGGGCCAAAGATTCCAAGACTGATGACGAAGTGAAAGAAGGAAAGAAATAATGGTTGAAAGAACAGGACACTAACTTCTATTGACAAAGTATAGAAAAACATTTTCCGCTGTTATTATGTCAGTTTTCAAGGGGATTATGTCGAAGAATTGTTAAAAAGTCTGCAGTTGCGTTTTATTATCTAAAATTTAGATTTGATACTTCGTGTTATATGTCAATTTGCGTTCTAAATAATGAATTGAACTTTGACACTCTAATATTGTTCAGGATATTCTAAATGAAATGAATGTGTTGGTAATTTTCAAAGGCTGCATCGTGGCATATATGTCGGTATGTATGTAGTCCTGGTATAAAATTTTAGGAAACTGAACTTATACTTCAGTGGTTCCCAATGTTGTGGTTTTAGAAATTTCTTCGAGTATTTTTATGAGGTATTTTGAGCAAATAGGTTAAATAGAATATCTTTGGGTTGGGTTGTTTTACCTCTGAGCGGCACTTTTTTGCACACCATGGGCTAAATGGCCAGGCCACAAGGACCCCGAAGGCTCAGAGAAGGTTGGGGGAGGGGACCCACTGGAACAGCTGTTGGGAGACAGATGGTAGCCTCCCGTCAAGGCCATCCAGCGTGTTCTTTAACGTGCACAGGGTATGGCTCTCCCGTACACGGGGCCACGGCTTAACGTCCCATCCGACGGACGGCGGCCTTTCCAAGCCTATCGGTGTCCCCTACTGACCGTGGGCAGGGCGGGGAATTTTGCGGAGATAAATCTCAACGCTGATCCAGCTGGGACTCGAACCTGGGAACTACAGGTTACGAGCCTGGCGCGCTACCGACTGAGCAACCCCCGCTCCTAAATAGAATATCTAATACTTAGATTAATATAGCTAGCAGAAAAACCTTTGAAATTCCTGGATTAAAATCCTCGTAAATTTGTAAATTGTTTTCCAAACAGTTTCATAAGGAAAAAAATGTTTGGTTTCTATGAAGGGGGGGGGGGGGAGTTAAAAATAATGCTTGGTAAAAGGGGCTTTCAACCCAAAATGGTTTATAACCACTGTACTACTACTACTACTATTAAGTATTTAATCGTTGTTAAGCTGTTTAAGTAACAGGATGGATCCACGTTGTGGGGTCAGATCCCACCTTGCTCAAAACATTTTTTCCATTTTCTTTTGTGTCATTGTTTGTCATTTGTGTAAATGCAAGGTACTAGTAACCACTGTACTGTACTAGAATACTATACTATAACAATAGGTTCTAAAGATAATATGAAACCAAAGAAGTACATTAATCTCGAATGATTGTAAAATGCATCAATACGTTCCTCAAAAACATTCGAAGTTTACCAGAAGGATACAATAACATCAATTACCACTTTCCAGTTTGTAGTTAATTCTCTCAGACTTCGTGAGATTTACGGGAGTTGTTCCAAAAGATGATCAGGCTTATAAACAGTCCCGGCAATTTTAAAAGCGCGTACGAGATTAAGTCGCTCTACCTATCGATCCCGTGTTACTCGGCAGGCTCACTTGGGGGCAACTTCAGTGTTGTTAAGGTAATCAAATCGTATTGCTTTTGCCGAGCTTCTAATGCCAAATGACAAAGTTTACAAGCATCGACCTGAGAGTTCAGCCCCTTTTAACGACGTACCCCCATGCAACTGAGGGAAGTCCGATTCCTCAGAAGTAGTTGCCCAGTTCATTAGTGCTGCTCACCCCTCCTCCTGATCGCTGTCGAATTTTTAGATGGAATTAGAGGAAACTTTGCTACGCTAGTTTGTCGTAGAAGATAATGAAAGGAAAAAAGTACCAGACTGTTTTTTTTTACCAACCAGTGAAATGTTTTTTTTCTTCTTACTTTTATTCGGATAAGAATTACGAGAGAAAGATCGGAAATAAATGAGCAAGCTATTTATGGGACACTGAAAATATACTTTTCTTTTCTTCGGAGATTCTTTTCAGTTTTGAGAGATGTTTTAATGTTTCTAACAGGATAGGAATTAAAATAAAGTAAGTGAAGGAAGTTGAATCAAGTGACTGGTTATTATCTTCAATAATGTTTCATATATATGTAATTTATCTATTTAATTCTGATGGTCTTTCAGAAAAATAGTTTTTCAAAATATTTGTAATATACAGGCCCGGATCTAGCACAAATTAAGGGGGGGGGAGAAGAGCAAAAAAATCAATCCAACCGGGAAAAAAATAAAAGGGAGTAAAAGAGACTGGATTTCTATTATAGTATAACAATTCCCCCCCCCCACCATTCTGATTTAGAAATATTTAAAACTTTTCTTGAAAAACGCATGAAAACTTCAAAAATTTACTAATTTTTGCCTCTATTATCTTTACCAGCATTTTCAAAGGGGAATGGCAACATTTTCCCCCTCTAGATCCGCCCTGATAATGTATGTGTTGTCTATTTTTTCGTCTTCGGTCTGGTTATTTAAAACTTTCGACCATGGTTGCCAATGCTATAGAACAGTTTTTAATGTTAGAATGTTACATTGCAATAATAAAGTCAAGGGTTAAAGAAAAAATATATTTAATCGGCATTTTGTGAATTAAAAATTGAAAAGCCTTCCGACGGAAAGGAATGTTAAGTTAAAAAACGATCTAATAAAATGGACCCAGTGCAAATTTTGCTATATTATGTTTTATAATGTGAACATATTGGAAATCAAATTGTCTATGTATCGATGCAAAAATTATATTATGTAATAAAAATAAACGACAACGATAGCACGCCAGGATTTTCTCTGATTATCCTCAATCTGCTCTCTTCCAGAAAGAGTAAATAGATGGGCTTGGAAAAATTGCTGTCCTACAAATCTAATATTAAATCATTGACGAGAATGCAGAAAAGCCATATGCTGTTCACGTTAAAGAAGACACAAGATTTCCTTTTTGTACTGAACTACCTTTCCACCTCTCTTCGAAAATCTGTCCAGTTGGGTTGTTTTGTTTTGCGCACTTTTGTGCACCCAATGGGCTAAATGACCAGGTGACAAGGATCATAAGGGCTCAGAGAAGGATGAGAAAGATGGACAGCTGTTCGCCTCCCTTCAGGGCAATCCAGTGAGTTACCTAACGTGCGTAGGGAATGGCTCTTTTGCATCCAGAATAACAGCTTAACGTCCCATTCATGGACCTTTCCGAATTCATAGATGTATCTTTTCTCACAAAGCGAAGAGTGGAGGTTAGCGGAGATAAATCTAAATAGGTGGGACTTGAATCTGGGAACTTCAGATTACAAGCTAGGCACTCTACCGACTGAGCCGCTCCTTGTATATGTATGTATGTTATACTTCTATCATTCATTTTTTTTCGCGTTTCGCCTTTGAAGCCTGCATTGTAATTATGTCATTTTTTTATATTAATAATGATCAGTTCTTACAAATTCTGTATTGTGATTGATCTGTCTGAATATTTCTTTTCTATTCAAATGAAAAAAAAAAAACTCCCGCATAATAGCGACATGCGTTTCGTCAAACTAAAAGCAATGGAATAAAAAGAAGTGCGACTCTTACATAAATGCATATGCTTTGGAGATGCAATTTTCGTGAAGTGCATCTACTTTCTACGTAAAAGGTGAAGAAGTGAAGAATCTGGTCTAAAATGTCGGAAAAAAATTTGATTTTTTTTCAAATGTCAAAACCATTTTTCTTGAAAGATCAATGAAACATTCTTTGGCAAAATGTTTTGCAAACACTAAAGCTCAAGAAACGTAAACAGCAACAACAACAAAAAAGATTCTGTTATTCTGTTTCCTTATACAAAAAAAAGCAGTAGAAACAGGCATCTACACAAGAATCCGGACTCCAAATTTGAAACTGTAAATCAAGTTATCAGTTCTTTCAGATATGGATACGTCATAACGTCGATGGCAAATCACTCTTTGCGTTGAGATTGTCGTGCAGTTAGAAAAGAGGCAGACGTGAGCTACAGAATCACCCAGCGACCAAAGAATGTGAAGTTGAATGCTGAACTTTTAAATTAGGTTCTCTATTCTTTCGGGTACAGATAAGTCATAATGTGAATGGCAAATCGTCCTATCCAAAGGTGAGATTGTTTTTCTTTGAGAAAGGGAATAGCCATGAGCTATGGAGTCCAAGAGCTCCAGTCCAAGAATGACTCGAATGTTGAAACCGTAAATTAAGCACTCTTTTCTTTCGCATATATGTAGGACTAACGTTGATAGCAAATCATTTTGTGCAATGCGTGAAGAATGCTTTGTTTGAAGTAGGAAGCGACCATGAGCAAGGGAGTCAGGCTTCGGTCTAAGAACGCTTAGTCAGGTATTGAAATTTATTATGTGTTGAAAAGGTAAATTAAGTTACCTGTTCTTCCTAATATGGATACGTCATAGAATAGTTGGTAACTCATTCTGTGAGCTGTTTAGAAATACTCCGTTTGGAAAAGAAGTAACCTTCAGTTAAGGAGATTAAGACTGCAATATGCAATATAAATAAAAAATATCCCCTCAAGCAGCTGCTTGCCACAGAGGTCTGACCCGTAAGTTTAATACGCCAGAGTAGAGGAATCTGTGAAGATGGCGGGTCCTCAGCAGATTTTTTGCCAACTGCACGCGGTGTTCCCTGGTGGTCACCCTTCCAGGTACTGACCGCGTCCAAAGCTGCTTAACTTCGGTGATAGAAATCATAAATAAATAAATTAGTATATAATAAATTCTCCTCTTTTTCGTGTTTCTTCTCCTACACGAAGGTTAAGGGCCAAATCACTATCTCTACATCCGTAGATAATCTGCTGCATACTTAGTCCAGTCCAGTCTTTCACAACATCCTCCACCCATTTTCAGGAGGGGAGATTGGCTCATTTTGTAGCGCCCCAGACTCGTAATCTGCAGTTATCAAGTTCGAATCCCACCTGGGCCAGCGTTGAGATTTATCTCAGCGAAACGCCCTGTCCTCGGTCTGTAGGGGATACCTACAAGCTTGGAAAGGCCTCCGTTCCTTGCAAGAGATGTTATGCCTTGGCCCGTGGCGGAAGAGAGGTATCCTGTGCACGTTAAAAAACATGGCCTTGACGGGATGCTACTAATTGTTTCCTAACAGCTGTCCAGTTTGTCCCCCCCCCCGATCTTCTCTGAGTCTTCTGAGTCCTTGTGACTTGGCCATTTAGCCCATTGAATAGAAAAAAAGGTCCCTGAGATGTTAAACAACCCAACCCTGGGTACTTTCTGATACTTTTAGCACATAGAATTTTAGAATTCTTAATCTCAACTATGAATTTAATTTTCTCTCGTCACAAAGTGCATTCTATCTTATAGAACGCCGCTTTTGTTTGTCCGATCGATTCTCTGTTAAAAGACAGAGAATGTTAAAACAAGAAGAGTCATTGTAAGAGTAAAAGAGTTAACCAAGTAGCAATAGCTATCCATATGCTCCTCTAAGTGGCAGTTATTGTATTGTATTTCGCAAATGATATTTGCTTTGCTATAAAATAATATTAATTTCACTTAGTAAACGTTTTTATGTTTACCATCTTTTTAGGAGACCCTTTTGGTAGCTAATTCAGTAGGCTTCGCAGCTAGTAGCTAGTTAAGATATATCAATTGAATACAGTTTCGGAAATTAATTTCATTATTACTAATTCCAAAGTTTTCATAACTTGGAAAAATTATAAATTTCTCTTTAAAATGGCAGTAAACCTTAGCAACTAAGCTCTTCCCCTTTTTCTTTTCTTGAAGTCCGGGGTCTGGACCCTCTAAAACCTTAATTTGGCCCAGCTGACAGCAGTGTATAAGAATGATACGCAGTAGGCGATACATCAGCAGGAAAACAACTCCAGAAAGGAAACACCCATGTCTTACAAGGGGCACCAACCGTGTACAGTCGCTCAAAAAAGTATCCGAACACTATGGTTGTTTACAAAATTCAGAAAAAATATTTGGCGACGATTTTTTTTAGAAAATATTCATCTGTCAACCTTCATTAATTTTCCTATTTTCCAGTTTCATCATCATCTAGCTATAGAAATAAAAGCTACTAAAAGATTTGAAAAATGCTAATCGTAATGTGATATTACGATTCATATATATGCATTTATGCAACCCAAAAAAGAATTTTAAATTTATCTCTCGAAGAAAAAAAGTTTAATATCTACAGACGAATGACGAACAGACGGATTGGGTTGTCTTACAGTTGGTATTTTTTTCCATAAAATGGGGTTAAATGGTTAAGTCACAAGGACCCCAAGTGTTCAGAGAAGAACCTTTCTTTAACGGAAAGGGAATACACAATACAGCTGTTGATGGAAGCTTCCCATCAAGGTTATACAGCGCGTTCTTTAAGTGCAGAGGGTATGGCTCTCCTGCACACACAAGTTATCAAGGTTATACAGCGCGTTCTTTCAGTGCAGAGGGTATGGCTCTCCTGCACACACAAGTTTATAACTTTACCTCCCATCCGACGGACGGCGGCCTTTCAAAGCCCATCGGTGTCCGCTTTCTGACCGACGACACGATTTGGGACAGACGGGAAAAAAAGTAAAAAAGCCTTAAAAAATCACTATTTTATACACAACTCAATCGACATTTAGGGTTCAGGTTCAAAAAAATTATTTACAACATTGTCAGAGAGCTCAGAAAAAGTATCACGGGAAGCCACAAAATTCGCATTTCCACCAATTCTTCAACCGCTATGAGAAATGAAAAATTATTGCGAACCCATATATTTGTAAGAATGTCAAGAAGGTACTACAAGCGAGAAATGACAGAATAAAGAAATATATTCCCTCGGTCTGTCAAAAGAAAGATGTAAATGTTTCTCTAAAATATTTCAATTCTGCTTCTTCTATTTACTTGGGAAACCTCTGTTTCAAAAATAATCGATTCGGAATCTGCACATGCTATCATTTTTAAACTTCACATAAATCCAACAAAATGCAATTATTCTTAATATCCCCAAAATAGTAAAAGAAATAATTTAATCGAAAATTATACATGAAAAGAATAAAAAAGAAGAGGCTTGAGTTCTTTCGGGAAGTTCAGTGCAATGTTTGCAAATTTCATTCATAAAGGAAAAAAAATCTGAAATGTTACGCTCGCTTTGCTCTAACTTTGGAAATTATCGTTTTTATTTTGCTCTCAGTTTAAACTCTTAAAGGCAGCTGTTGTCAATGCTTATTTGCATGTCCAAAGAAATATTTACTTCATTCCCTAAACAAGAAACAGTTATTTGTTTTGTATTCGTGATGTTTATCCCCCGTTTCTATCGTTTCCTCCTCACTAACAACTGCGCCAAATGAACCGGAGATCTGCATATAAATGCAAATTACCCGACATAATTCGCGCATTGTAGAGAGAATAGGAGTACGTATACTCTATGTAAAGAGGCAACAGCATAATGTGATCAATATTATCTTGGAACTCCTCTGTGTAACGACAGAAGCAATAAAAATACCCCCTTAACCCACACATTTAGTCCGGACACCCGTGTGATGTTGGATCATGTGATAGAGAAGGTCTTGGCTGTGTCGCGCAAGAGTTGTTCACGGTACTCGAATGGCGTTGCTCTGCGTACGGTGTCTGGTGGGAAACAATAATTATATTTGGAGGATAAACACGCAAATCGATGTTGCATTTCTACTGAATAGAAAAGGCTTTCTCTAAGAGGCAGGTGGTTGGATGTTGAGGATTTAGAAAGCCACAGGGGAACTTAGGGAAAGGATGAAATTGGGTAGCACAATATTGTAAGGATTAGGAGCACACAGGTTTTGGTGGTGCTTTTCTCAGCAGTTGAGATCGTGGATTTTAATGCAGGAGTAAGAAACAAAAGTGGAAAGCAACAGCCAAGAAATATGATGGATAGTTAAGAGTATGAAAAGGGTTAGTTTCTTGCTGAATGAATGACCAAAGGATGAAAAAAACAAAACTTATTTTTTCGAGAATGATGTTATTGATCTAATTACTATTTCATTCCATATTCAGTTTCTTTCAGAATTACTTTTGGAAACGTGTTTTTGTTGATCACTTGCATTCTAAACATAAATTGAATTTGCATATTGTTTTGAGGCACAATGATCCCAACAGCTAGGTCACAAATATTCCAGAATCAAGACAGATTTTTCGTACATGATGAGGTGAAAAGCTTCGAAACAGAACTTAAAATATTTTAAGACCACAATCAATTTAAGATTATTTTCATGCACACACCCCTTCGCTACCACTACAACTATCTTAATCTTGACCCATACTCTTACACACCGAAGAGCTAAAACACTATGACCACCTGCGCAATATGATGTTGGTCCTCCATGTGCCCCCAAAAGAGCTCTTATCCGTCGTGGCATGGACGTTACAAGATTTATAAAAGTGTCTTGTGGTATCTGGTACCAGCATGTTACCAGCAGATCTTTTAACTCTTGTAAGTTACGTGGTTGAGCCACCGCAGATCGGATATGCTGTTCCAACACAAACCACAGATGTTCGATTGGATTGATGTCTGGGGAATTTGGAGGCCAGGGCAATACTGGAAGACTTTCTCATGCTTCGCGAACCAAACAATCCGGGCAGTGTGGTATGGCGCATTATCCTGCTGAAAGGAGGCTCTACTAGAGGGGTGTACCATGGTCATGAAATGATGTACCTGGTCTGCAATAATGTTTAAATAGGTGGTAGACGTCAAGTTTCCTACAAATGAATGACTGAACCCAGGGTTTCCCAGAAGAATATTACCCAAAGGATTACATCTCCTCCACTGGATTATTTTCGTCCCACAGTGCATCCTGGTGCCAACAATTCCCCAGGTAAACGACGCCTACGTACAGTCGCTCAAATAAATATCCGAACACTATGGTAGATTACAGAATTCAGAAAAAATATCTGGCAACGATTTTTTTTAGAAATTAGAGATCTGGCAACCTTCGTGTACAGTACATCAAGGTTGCCAGATATTTTTTCTCGTCGTTGCCAGATATTTTTTCTGAATTCTGTAATCAACCAGAGTGTTCGGATATTTATTTGAGCGACTGTACCTGGCCGTCCACATGGTGCAACAGGAAACGAGATTCATCTGACCAGACAACCTTCTTCCAATCATTCAAGGTCCAGTTTTCATGCTCGCGTTTACATTGTAGGTGCTTTCGACGGTGACCGAGGTTAGCATAGGCATTTGGAGCGGCCTGCGGCTATACAGCCCCATTTTAAGCAGGGTTCGATGTACTCTGTGTTTTGACACGTTACTCCCATCACCAACAATCAAATTACGGGTGACTACTGATCTGCGGGACCTGGGTTCAAGCCCTGGGTAAGGCTGGATGTATGTGTCATTTTTCTGCTGAGGTCCTGCCATCCTCTCAGACCTTCTACTATGGCATATAAACTGGCAGGCTCCTGTCAGATCTCTGTGGCAAGCAGCTGCTTGAGGGGGTATTTATTTTTATTTATTGCGCCACAGTATCCCTTCTGTTGGCTCGTATCATACGGGATAGACTTCGCTCACTTGTAGCATCGATGAGTTATGGTCGTCCCACACTTTGCTGTCGGTTCGTGGTGTTTCCCTCCTCGGACCACTTTTTGAAGGTACTAACCACGGCTGACCGTGAGCACTCCTCAAGCCTTGCCGACTCGGAAATTCTCTGACCCAGTCGTCTGGCCATTACAATTTGGCCTTTGCCAAAATCACCTAAATCCTGTCTTTTCCATATGAGGAACAAGAATAACACTGATTAACAGAGCTCAGTACCTGGTGTTATTTATACCGTTTCACAACCTTCACACCGCCGTCGTTTACCTGCAGTTGCTTCGATTTGCATAAAGAAGCGCTTGTCATAATGTTTTGGCTCTTCGATGTATGCTTATCTTAAAATTTTAAATCCCGTATTCATACCCCGCCCCTAATATAGCATTATTTGTTTTTCAATAATTTTTCAATACTATGAGAACATTTCTTTCGTCTCAACGGTATGCCTGAATAAGGGCACAATAATGAACATAGCGTCACAACCGTGGGCATAAAACACGACGATATGCAAAACGATGAACACAATATCACCAGGTTGGCATAATAGTTGGTACAACGTGACTGCAATAGCATAATGATGGGCGCAATGGGGAGTACAACAGGGATCACAACGGCACAAAGGTTGGTATAACGTTGAGTACAGCGATCAGTTGAACAACGGTAGTATAACGATATACGAACAACGGTAGTATAACGGTGGACATAACGGCGAGTATAAGATAAACTGTCCAACGGCTAGTGCAACGATCATTTGGACAACGATGACTACAATAATCAATTGCACAACTGCACAACAAGTTTAATCTTTCTTCCTCGTATTTGAGAAATGTTTATTGGGAAGTTGATCATTTAAAAAAACATATCATCATGGCGAATACGTAATCCAGATCTCCAGAAGATTCCAACCGATCTTCAGGATTGTGGCCCTTTCTTGTGTTTGAAGATCTGAAGCAGATGATACACATACATATACATGTATGGTGAGAGAGGAGTTAAAATGTATAATTGTATCACTATATGCTAAAGTTAATAAAAGAATTTTTAAAATATGTGTAATGAAATATAACCCATCTCCTCTAGCAAATGTGACGTCTTGTTTTCAAGGAGAAGGAAATTTTTCGTTTTCCGTTTTTTGCAATCTTTAAAAGTTTTAATTCGAACTAATGGATGATTAAGAAAATGCAACTAGTAGTATTTTATTAGTACTGATTTTTCCTTTATTCCTTAAATGAAAAAAAAAAAAAGTTTTCTCATACACCTCTGAAAAAATGTAGCATATTGCTGCGTCAGTGGAATATCTTTTGACACTCTACCGCAGAAAATTCAAAATTCTACCATAAAGAGATCACTTGTAATATTCGTTAAGATTTCGCTTTTTAAATTATTTAGTAACCTCTAACGACGTAAATTAAAACTACCTAAGAATTTAAATAATGCGATTTATAATATTTAATTAGTACCTATGCAACTGAAAAAAAAAATATTCCAATTATCTCTTAAAATCTGACAGTTGTTTTCGCAACCTTTTCTGAGTGTAAAGGGGCAACTTGTTGTCAATGAAAACCTCATGACCTTCATTTTCAATTACTAAAATTTTCGACTTTTAGCATGAATTCATCGTTGGCAATATTCGTTTGAAATTTTGCAATTTTTAAATAATTTCACCATTAGAGGGCGCAATTTAAACACTGGGAGATCCAAAAAATGCTGATCGTAATATTTCATCAATATCTATCTAACTCAAAAAGAATTTTTAATTTATTTTTAAAAACAAACAATTATTTTTCGAAACTTTTAGATGGGAGTTCAGAGTAAAAAGCTAGTCGATGTTAACTTCCGGAATTATATTATTAATTCTAGTAAAGTACTAAATATAGGCTATCGATATTTGGTGCAGCAACCCCTCAAAACATGGGGATGTTTTCAGTATCTTTCAATTCCTCAGTTTTCTTCTCTGAAAACGCTTTATAGAGTGTTTTAAAGTGAGTTGTCTTTGTTCAAGGGACCTTTGTGACGTCACTCTATTCAACGGCGTGCCTGTGGTGCAGTGTAGGCCGAGTAACTTTGACCTAATGTGATTCCTCAGTTTGGCCAACACCTCCTCTCTGACATGGCATAGTACTTTATTACACATCATGAAGAATCTGATTTGTGTAGACTGCAGAAAGGAAATCCTAAATGCTACCGAAGTGCTGAAATGTATAGTACATTGCTCGTTTCAGTTTAACTATTTTTGTCAAGGGATTTGGAAAGTAGTAAAAAATGAATGCAGAGGGAAATATGAGATGGAAATGCAGTAAATGCAAATCAGAAAAAATAATTGAAGGTGAGAGTGACATCAGAATTGGGTATGGCAGAAACTCGGATATAACAAAAAAAGTTGAAGATGCATTGAGAATGCAAACCATTGCTTTTTAAAATGAATTCAACAAATTTAAGAAAGACGTCATGGCAGAGCTCAGACAATTTGTTTTGTTCAGATAAATGTGTTTTGTTCCGATAAAGTGGAGGATTTTTTCAGAAGTTATGAAAGAAATAAAAGTATTAAGGAAACAAAATGAAGATCTAAATGAAGGAAATTTTTCACTTAAAAAGAAATTAAGGATATGAAATCAAAAATCCATAGCATAGAACAGTACAGTAGAATAAACAACCTGGAAATTGTAAGAATACTGGAAACTAAAAATCAGAACATTGAAGCAACTGTTAATAAAATTGCCATCTGCTTTCAGACTGAAAGGTAAAGAAACTGATGTGCAAGCTGCCCATAGAGTTCCATCTAAAAAGAAAGAAAAAAGACCATTTGTTGTTCAACTTACTTCATGAAAATTATAATAATAATTATAAAAGAAACGTGGATGGTACAGTTGAAAGAAAAAACACTTTGAAATCTGAGGCCATTTGCGATCATCTGGATGACACTAAAGTGTGCATTAATGAACACCAAATGCAAGAAACGAAATAACTACCACACGAAACGAAGAAAATCCAGAAAGAACTGAAGTATAAATTTATCTAGGTGAAAGAAGGAAAGATTTTTATGAGAAAAATGGGAAGATCGCAAGTGATTAGGATAGTTAAGTTGAACGATCTGCAATTAATTAAGTAATTATAACATTTATATATTTTTTATATTTTTTTCTGTTTATTAACATTTATTATCAAAATTTCAGAGGTTTCTGAACGAAAAACTCAGACTTATATATCTATGTTCTCTCTTTTGATCATGATATAATTTGTTTTATTGAAACATGGTTAAACGAGGGTATTGAAAGTAATGAACTCTTTGATGACAGATACAATGTATTTAGATCAGAAAGGAACACTAACCTCAGTCGTAAGTAGGGGGTAAGGGGGAGTTTTTGATTGCAATAAAGAAAAATATTTTTGCGTTCAATTAAATGGTAACAGAAATGTTGAAAATATTATCCTTAAAGTTATTCTTTTTAATAATAAAAAAATTGTATTTTGTAGTAGTTTATTTCTGCCCTCTTACCAATATTCCTATTATTGAAGAATTTTTTTCCAAAGTTTCGGATTGCTTTCAGAAATGCACGACCAT
This sequence comes from Ryuthela nishihirai, assembly GCA_038380435.1. Lineage (NCBI taxonomy): Eukaryota > Metazoa > Arthropoda > Arachnida > Araneae > Heptathelidae > Ryuthela > Ryuthela nishihirai. Next base: position 35,470,729 of record JAWZYU010000011.1, on the reverse strand, counting down.
AGAATATTAATTCTTGGAGATTTTAATGTTCCATCTTTCGACTGGAACACTTTGGATTACCTAAACAGAGCAAACTCTTTAACTGAATCGAGTTTATTAAATTTTATGTCTTAAAATAGTTTATTAGACTAAAATTACATACCAAACAGTGACAACAACATTCTGGATCTTGTTTAATCTTCATTCGGAAGTTATAGAGTTAACGTTAATCATGTTTCCGATGTTCTTTTGTTTGAAGATGCTTATCACCTAGCTCTCGAATTTTTCCTTCCTATAAACAATTCCATTATTAAACATCGCAACAACGATGCTACTAAATATAATTATAGAAATGATGATTACTTATTATTGTATGATCTCATTAGTGTACTAAATTGGATTGGAATGCTCTGGATTTATTTGACGATAATGATAACGCTGTCCTTTTTTATTATTGTACGATATTTGGAGTAATTAACTCCTGTGTTAAATGTAGGGTTAATAAAGGTAAATTCCCATGTTGGTACACTCCAGAGATTATCAAAGATCTTAGAATAAAAAATAAAGTTTATAGACAATGTAGAAAATACAATAAGAGTTCAGATTTTGATAATTTTAAAATGTATAGACGATTAATAAAACAGAAAATAAAATCAGCTTATAGGAATTATGTTTCTACGGTTGAAAATGAGTTGAAATCTGACCCTAAGAAAATCGGGAATTTTTGTAGCAGAAATAATAGAGGCGAAACAGTATATAATACTATGAGACATCAAGGAAATGAATTGCTTGATTTTAAAACCGTTAGTAATACTTTTGATGATTATTTTAAAACGGTTTATGTTTCAAGCACTTCCTACAACAGTGATAATTTTGATTCTATAGATAAAGAAATTAATGTTCTCGATCTTGTTGCCATTATAAAAAATAACTGTTGATGACATCAGAGAAGCATATTAAACATTTCAAGGGGTCAAAGTCAGTAGGCCATGATGGGGGTCCTTCTTTTATTATTAAGGGATGTGATGATAGCTTTTCTTACCCTCTTTTAATATTATTTAATCTCTCAGTTCGAACTAATAAGTTTCCAAGTGCTTGGAAAGCATCAAATATTATACCATAATTAAAAAAGGAAACAAATAATATATCAAAAATTATCGACCTATTGCTATTCTATTATTTTCTAAGATATTTCAATCCATAATACATACAAAAATTTAACAACAATTAAAAAATTGGTTTTCTCGAAACCAACATGGATATTTGCCAAACTGTTCGGCGGTTACCAGTCCACTCTGTCTTAGTAAAAATATTACAGACTCATTTGAATGTGACGGTCAGTTGGATGTTATTTACACTGACTTTTCAAAAAGCGTTTTATAAAATTGATTTCGGATTAATATTGAACAAGTTAGTTAAAATCGGTTTTATTTGTAATTTAGTTGAATAGTTTTATTCCTTTTTGTACAATAGCTTTCTTTACGTTTGCTATGATTCTGAATTTTCTACAAATTTTTTAATAACTTAGGGATTCCCAAGGCTCTAATCTGGGACCGTCGTTATTTATCGTTTTCACTAATGATCTACCGCAGATACGTAGTTCTTGTAGTTGTCTAATGCACGCAGATGACGTCATATTTTATAGACAGATTGGCTAAATTAACGGCTGCCATTTACTACATTCAGATTTGACTAAATTCCACAACTGGTCTGTTTTGAATGGACTCGAATTAAATATTTCAAAATGCTCAGTTTTAAGCTATTCTCGCAAAAGGATTTTTGTTACTAAACATCGTTTTGAAAAAGCAAAAAAAAAAATTTGGAATATTCGTCGCATTTTTATTCTTTTTCAGTTTAGAAAATTTTATTACATTTTTATTACGATGATTGTGATAAATATTTTGGAAGTTTGATAAAATTGCTTCGAAATATTGCATAATTATTGTTAAGATGCAAACTAAATTCAAAGATTAAATCTCTTCAATAACATCTAATCCGTTTTCTTGAACGGAAATGAAATTAAAAATTTTGCTTCCAGTTGTTGAACTATTACAATGCCAGTCGTTTAAACTGCTAAGCAGTTAGTTGTGAGAAGACCCTAAGGACTGATATTATCACGTTTAATTTCGTTAAATGTATAGATATTTGTATAAACTTTGAACTCTTCTCAACATCAATGGAAACGTAGCCGTTCTTTATTGATAACTGCTCCCATAAGGCAGAATAGAATCTCGGTAGCTGAGTAATTTTTATTTTTTCATTTGTTTCCTTGTTCAGTGTGAGTATTATGATGCATTTGTTAACGTTATACCCTAGTAATTATTTAAGATGGACCGGGAGCATGAAACAGTCGCTATACCTTTAAGGCTTTGCGATTGCCTTAAGGGTATTACTCCAAACTGCATGATATCATTCATTCGATTTGCTATTCAGTTTACATCGGAGTCCTATTTTCTCGAGAACGAACATCAGGTGGCAGTTTAGAACACTTTGGTTTCCCTTAATTGAACTGATACTGCCACTTCATACTCTGCGGAAAACGAAGCGAATATTAGCATTAATCTCTCCTCCTGTATGTTTCTAGAACCAATTCTCTACTCAGTGCTGATTAAATAGGTCACGCCGAAAGATTAGGATTAAAATTAATAATTTTTACTGATGATAAGGAAGAAGGATTAGTGAAAATCTTCGCTTCTTATAAGTATATACAAATGATGATACTCTTGTCCATCGTATATATATATATTTGTTGCTACAGTTTCTAAACTAGTAACTACTCCAATAACTTGATTAAACACTTGGTTGTTCTTTAGCAACTGGCAAACTTATAACCAAAGACAAATCACATACAACTTAAAAGGAGCTTTCAGAAACTCTTTTAAATTGATGTGGAGATACAGGCAATGGGCAGAAAAATTGAAAAATCCCCATCTTATGTCAATGGAGAACCAAACTCGAAGCTCCATAACTGGTTAAATAAATTTTTATGGAGACGTATGATTGAAGTTAAATATAAGATATCGATTAAGCTGTCTAAATTTCGTTTTTAAACGATATCCGTTCAGTACTGAAAAGTGTTATATAAGTTTGATTATTGAATAACAGTGATGCCAATCATAAGTTTTTCACCGCAGAAGTTAATTGAAACTTAAGAAAAGTATTATTTCAAATCATTTAATAAAATATGTGTATATTTTATAATTTTATGCAAATAGTTCTTTCAATAATTGTCAGTTTTACACAAGTTTCTTAGACCTGGCTTTTCTGCCACTAAGTATTCGAGGTTCTAAAGCTCTATAAGTACCCAATAAATACTATTGAAAATCAAGATTTAGATAGATTTCAATGATATTTCAATTTATGTAGTTCTAGTTTCCTATAAAAAGGTTATTGTAAGAATATGGATTTTCTAATATGGCTATCCATTGACTTAACATGGGAATGTTCCCATTATTCTGTTCGGTATCTGTTTATACAAATATACCTTCTTCTTTGAACTCTCTGAAGTTTGAAGCTTTGTGTTTGCTATTTGATCGTTTTTTACTTCCTTTAGTTACCTTAATTTACGGTAACTTCAAAATTTTCTGTTTTAAATATTATTTTATTTCGAAACAATTATTGCTCTAATATGCGAATCGAAGTTATAGGGCATTTGCAATCCATGTGACTAAACATCAATAACAAAACCAATGTCTGGATATAAAAATCATAACTGCTTTTTAATTGATATCTACCGTGAATGGTTTAATATGAATGAACAGGGTTCTTATAATTAAAGTGTTTCTATTCAGAATTGTCTGGAGTTTCCCTTAACGATCTGAATGGAGCGAACTACTATAATAGTCACTATTAGAATTACTAATGCAGTAGAAGCAGTTGTTTCATATAGCGGAGGAGCGCGGAGGAGCTTCATCATGAATGAAAATCTTTGTCTCAAGGCATTCCCGTTGCTAAATTTCAGGAATCACGAAGGTCAGCAACATACCCAGATACCACTGGACAGCGACAAAAAAAAAGATAAGAGGTCCTGTAGGTTTAGCTGTCCAATATTCCAATGATTAATATGGCTACAAAAACCACTCCATATTGAGTTGTTGGGTTGATTCCCCTCTGAGCGGCACTTTTTTGCACATAATGGGCTAAATGGCCAGGTCACATGGACCCCGAAGGCTCAGAGAAGGTTGGTGAAGGGGACCCACTGGAACAGCTGTTGGGAGATAGATGGTAGCCTCCCGTCAAGGCCATCCAGCGTGTTCTTTAACGTGCACAGGGTATGGCTCTCCCGTACACGGGGCCATGGCTTAACGTCCCATCCGACGGACGGCGGCCTTTCCAAGGCCATCGGTGTCCCCTAGTGACCGTGGGCAGGGCGGGGAATTTTGCGGAGATAAATCTCAACGCTGACTCAGCTGGGACTCGAACCTGGGAAGTACAGATTACGAGCCTGGCGCGCTACCGACTGAGCCACCCCCGCCCCCTCCATATTGAGACCTTCATTGAATGCAATGTGAACTTCTGTACTACGTGTGGGTTTTCGGTTGCCCAAATGCTGAGTGTTCACTTGATCATTCAAAGAGAAATGGGCCTCATCCCCCAAAAGGATGTTTCATGGCCATGTATCGTAGATTTTCTTTCGTGCCAGGAAACTGAAAGCAAATGTCAAGTGAGATGTTGTGTCACCGTTTACAGCTTTTGCGCAATGTGAAGCTTATATGGAGAGCATCAATGAGCATTGTGCATCACTATACAGCCACCTTATCTTAGATATGACGTATTGACTTGTCATGCAACAGATTTTGCACTGGATTTCTGAAACAGATTTTTCTCATGGACTTTGATTTGATAGCTCCACAATCTCAGTGCTAACATCTTGAAGTTGAGCTAGTTGCTCTGATTTCTTCCCTCGTCATGGACTAATTGCAAGACTGTCTGTTCCGTCAGAATTTTCAATATGCCTGCATAGAGCATACATCGGTTTACAGCGAGCCACATCATGTGCACATTAAAGAACATATTTGATGGCTTTGACTGTAGTCTTCCATTTGTTTCGTAACAACTTCAGTTCCCCAATCCAGATCCAACCCTTTGGAGGTCTTTGTGCCTTGGCCATTTATCCCGTTCAGTGTATCAAAATATCTCTCAGAGTTGGACCGACTCAAGCCATAAAACTATTATTCCTCTCAGAAAGCGTCGAAATGTTCCTTAAGTTTAATGATATCTCTAACTTCAGCTTATTTTTTTTATATAGTGAAACACAACAACGCTTATCAATTAGCAAGATTAATAAGCGTTGAAAAGATCTGCAAATTAACATCTACGCACCAAACGATGTTCAGAGTTTCAAAAAAAGAAGCATGCTTAACAGTTAAGCAGTCTTCGAAGCTGCGTCTCAAATACAATAGGAAATGCTCCAGGCTTCTTTCGTCAAAGGAATAGTTGTCCAAGTTTAATAATCTTCCTCGGGCTTTGCAGTTTTCTTAGAAGAAATTGATTGTTCCGACTGCAACTCTTGTGCAGAGAAAGTAATTACATCGCAGAACTGTTGATCGTAACAGGATACTATGACCTAGGATTTTACTGAGAAATTCATTCCTTATTATCTCCCGTCCTCTCTAATGCGTAGATAAAGGTACAATTTTTAAATTGTTTTTGTCTCCTTTTTCTCCACGTGACATTTTTCAGTCTCGAGCATTTATAAGCAGCTAAGTAGGAATAAATTACCATGAGAATGCCGTGAGGACTGATTACTGATATAAGCTAACAAGTGACAAATAGGCGCATTGAATACGACGAAAGGAATACATTGATATATAAACTGGATCACAATTTCATCTTCGCATCTCAGTATACATGCATGACAGCCGACTGCTGCTTTCGACATCAATTTAGTTGCTTTCGTTAGCAACTAAATTGATTGCAGTAAAGCAATCATAATGCTTGCAGTAAATAATCTGAAAGAAAGCGAGAGAGCTTCAGATTCTTTACAGTGTTTTTTTTCATTTCTTTTATAAAATATCAAATAAGCGCAGATACATTTATTACACCCTCCTAGATGCAAAAATATGGCAACTTTCAGTATGATGAGAAAAGATGTTTCTTGCTTTTTTAATAATAAAGACTAAAAAAATTATATGAAACTATGTATATATTAAAAAACGTTAAAAAATTAGGTTGGTTTATTTTACGTTTGAGCGGCCTTTTTTTTCATACAATGGCTAAATGGCAAGGTTCACAAGGATTCCAAGGACTCAGAAAAGGTGGAGGAAATAGATCTGGGAACTACAGATTATGATCCTGGCGTGCTAGCGATTGAGACAAACCCTGCTCCCTATTAACAAATTATCCAAAAGCTTGAAACTGTCCATAAGCCTTCTGGTTAGTATGTTAAAATTTCAGTAAAAAAACAATTAGAAATCCAGGTTTCAAAGATCGGTTATTTTTTCCTATGATTGAATCTTGTTACGATCGCCTCATTCTTTCTTTGTCGGTTAGATATATACGCAAAAAATTCAAAAGTAATCAGAAGATTACTAGCCTAAAAAAACTCCAAACATGTTTGTCCTCTATGGCATTTGCAGCATTCAACTACTGAAAGCCAATTTCTTTAAAGTCCTGTTCGATGTTGTGCCTTTTTGCAGCAGACCTCTTGTCCTTACAGCTTTCGTAATACTTTTAAGAATCATATTTGCCTCTCACATACTAAAAATTGAACATCGTCGTCATGCCATTATAGTCACTCCCTAAACAAACAAATAAAATTTCAACTTTTATCAAAAATAAATAAATAAATAATTCCTGAGTTTATTTAGCAAAGTGCAAAACCTATAAATATGCTCTTTTAATTACGTTACACAGGTAAGATCCCGTAGATTATATAAACAAATATTTATTACATTGGCCTCGTCCTGGCAGAGTTTTCAGTCCATCATTGACCGCATTGTCAATTTTTATGCTTTTAGCTGGTGTGGAAGACAGAAAAAAATAGACCAATTTAGATCGACTTCTGCGAAGCATCTGGTGCTTATCTGTAAGAGGCATGTATATATATCGATCCAACCCTTTTATGTGTACATTGATGTTACAAAAAGCAACTTTCATTCTTACAAGAATCATCGGATCTTTTTCTCTGTTACATTCAGCTACTTTATTGATTCATTAGGACAATTTATTGACTCTACACTTTTCTACGTAGAGTTTTTTCTTTAACTATCGAGAGAGAGAGAAAAATAGCTTTCAAATCGTTTTAGAAATTTGTGTTGACGTCACCGTGGTTTTTAGCTCTTATTATGAAATAATGACTTTGTGGGCTTAATTCTTTATTAAATTATTTAATTAATTATTTAATAATTTAATTTTATTTTATTTAATTCTTAAATTCTTTCATCATTTAACATTTTTAAACTAACCAATGAATTAAATGGAAAATGTCATGGTGACCCCCAAGTGCTTGGCGGGATCTAGGAAAAGAAACTTGGAACGAAGAATTTGCGTAGACTTTTCTTTCTTATCTCTAGTTATTGATGTTTAGCAGAGAGAAACAAGGTTTATTTTTTTTATTTGCATAACGCTAATGATTTAAAGGTTAGATCATAGTAAGTCATATTTGATTTAAACTTCCATGTATTAGGACTTACATGGCCCGTATGTAAACAGGACTTTAAAGAAATTAGCTTTCAATAGTTGAATGCTGCAAATGGCGTAAAGGGCAAATATGTTTGAAGATATTTTAGGTTACTAAGTAATCTTCTGATTACTTGCGAATTTTAATACTTTCTGTTTCTTAAACGATTTTATTTAGCATTTAAAGCCCATTTAGAAACCCTAAGATTTTACATATAGAAAATATATAATTTAGAAAATCATATAAATGCTGAAGAATATATATAAATATAGAAAATATATAATTTAGAAAAACGTATAAATGCTGAAGAATCACACACACTCATTTTAAAATTCATTTTAAAATTTGCAGAATGATACTGTTCAGCTGTCCCATGGCCGTTTGGTTAGCATGCTTGATAAAGGGCTCTGAGTTTAAGCCCCGGGCAAGGCATGGATTTATTTTGAGGGGCATTTTTTTGTGTTGTCTTTCTGCTGAGGTCCCGCCCTCCTCACAGACATCCCTAAGGCATATAAACTGAGAGGCTCCTATCAAAACTCTGTAGCAAGCAACTGCTTGAGGGGGCCTTTATTTTACTACTGTTCAGATTTCCATCACCTTTTGTTTTTATCAGCTTTCATGCTGATATAATATTTTTAATACTTTCTATAAATCAGGCATTTTAAAAAACGTTTACTTGAGTGCATCACTTTGATTTCGTTCTATTGACTTAATTTTTGTAATTTGAAAGAATCGAGGTATGTAAAAGGTGCTTTACTGCAAGCATAAGAATAAGTTCCGGTAAACAACTTATAAGAGTGAATAACTTTTGGATTGCATTGCAGACACTTGAATTAGCTATATCCTCATTCTTAACTAAATGTGAAGAGAATGGGAAAGGTATACTAGTAATGATCTTTCTTCCAAATATACTTTTAAACGCTCATCATAACAAAATTATTAATGAAAAATAAAACTGGGAAATTCTTTTCCCAACTCTGAGTCTGACATCTTCCAACTTGACTACTTATAGATTCGTCTGAAATAATCTGTTGCTCTGGTATAAAATAATCCAGCTCTTTTATGAAATCCAGATCAAATATGAGTGAAGCATTGTACGCGAAAGTTTTATGACATTATGTGTTAAATATATTTAAATAATTTAACAACAAATGGTAACCTTTCGGCGCTGCCGTTTATCAGTAGACAAGAACGCAATGTTTTCTTAGTATTCAAACAGTATCTCGATATTCACTCAAAGGATAATTTATTAAACGCACCCTCCCACCTTAATAACGTGTGGGTCATACTTTTGCTCTCACAACAGCAGCAACTCATCGCGGCATGGACTCCACCAGGTGTTGGAAAGGTTCGGCCATCCGTAAAGAGCCGAGAGTTGATCACTGATGGGTTTGGAGCTCGAATGCATCGCTCCACTTCGTCTCACAGATGCTCAATAGAGTTCAAATCCGGAGAGTGAGAGGAGCATTCGAGGGTTTTGAACTCACTGGAATGCTCCTCCAACCAGTTCTTCGCCAAATGGTAGTAATGAGACAATACGTCATCTTGTTGAAAGGAGGCATCCTGTTGTAAGAAATGGAGAGTCATGAACGTGTGTAGGTGGTCGGCGAGTATGTCAATATATAGCCTTGTGTGGTGATGGTAGTCTCCGCAAGTACAAGGGCCCCAGGTTGGCCACGTAAACACGCCGCAGAATATTAGTTCGTTTCCACCAGCCTGCACACCCGGACTTGACAGTTGGGATCCATGGCCTCGTGTGATCTACGCCATACAAGCAACCTTCCCGTCGGCGTGTTGTAGTTGCAATCTTCATTTGTCAGACCAAGCTCCCAGTTTCCAATCTTCCAATGTACCATATTGGAGATGTTCCTTTACCCACTGCAGCCTCATAGCTCGGTGATGTGCTGTTAACAAGGGTACTTGATGTGGGCTTCGGCTGCCATAACCCTTTCGTACCATTGTACGTCGAATGTTTTTGGTACAAATCGAATGGTTGCTGCCCCTTTGTTGACTGCCAATGTAACTGCACCTCCATTCCGACGTTATAATACGAGAGAAGTAGATTCATCTGAAAATCAGTAGCTCAGTTACGGCCACATTTTCTTCATTTGCTGTAAGTTTTGATGTAGTACTAGTATACACATGCGACGGTCGCATGCGGAAATCCCAGACTTTTGTAGCCATGGATACGGATCACTCCATTTTCCTTGCCCTGACTATCTGCCTACGATCAAACTCTCTCACATTGTCATGTTTACTCATCATAACAGTCGCAAATAAGCTATACAACAGGTAAGCATCTGGCCTATTCATAACTTGCAAGGGGGTTTCGGTTGACCGCATTATTTTGTCAGAATATGGCAGGTTGCAGTGTGTTAAATAAATTGTGCTTTCAGTGCAGTTAAAGCTTCAGAGCAGAAGGAAAAAATAATACTGACTGAAGATAGGAAAATGGAGAAAATAATTTAGTTGAATTTTAAAGAGTTTTGATTTTGTGGTATAACGATTTCACTGACAGAATGAAATCGTTCTGACACATGCTACTAAAACTTCCCTCTGAGGTCCTGCCATCCTCTCAGACCTTCTACTATGGCATAATAAACTGACAGGCTCCTGTCAGACCTCTGTGGCAAGCAGCTGCTTGAGTGGGTATTTATTCATTTTTTTTATTAACTGTTCTTGTTGTCGAATAGGGGGTTTAACTGCTGAGCAAAGGATCTCGTGTTTGAATCGCGTATAAAACATCGATAATGGTATTTCTGAGGCAAAGGTTTCATACCATATTGCACAAAGAAATATCATTCACTTTATCGTTTCTGATGAAGCAGTGACTGATTCATGAATCCTGGATGAAGGACATTTGAGCTATGTTACAAATTTTAATACAATCGTTGAACCATTTGGTGTTCACTGTTAAATCAGTCAGCAGTACTTCACTCTTAGCTTGAGACTTGAAGGATGAAATCTCAAACTGTCCAGAGAAATCCATTAATAAAAGTTTCTCATTAGTTTGTGTAGCACATTTAAGCTGGGGATATCGATATGCTTGGAAATGTCACCGTCTGTCGGATGGGACGTTGAGTCGTGCTGTAGTTGAAAGGGAGACATACCTTGTGAACGTTAAAGAATACGATTGATAACCATGACAGGAGACTACAATATATGTATCCTAACCGCTATCCAGGGGTCCCTCTCCCTTCAACTTTCTATGACTTTAGGGTCCTTGTGAACTGCCCAGTTATTTCAAAAAACTGCCGTCAGAGGTAAAACAGTTCAATCCAACATTTAAGTTGCTGCAGGCGCTGACATCACCACTCCAAAGATGAAACATAGGTATATTGCTATCCGCCCTCCTTCCTCCCACCCTCCTGTTCATTTGTTCCGATATATTATATATGATGATTTCATCGTTAGCATGAAAACGTCATACAGAAGCTGTTAACTTTTACTACTGTCACACATATAGGCCAATGCATAATCAGATCATTTTTAATATTTTTTAATTTTAAGTTCAGTATTTTTCCTTCAGAAATACGAGTTGCTTTTCTTTACGATTTCAGTTACCATTCTACAGAAGATATTTCAGTAATCAAATATTTTCCATTACATTTTCTGAGTTCTTTTTAAACATTAATTGAGTTTAAAAAAAATCCTTAAGCAGCTGTTTACCACAGAGGTCTGACAGGAGTATGTCAGTTTAAGGCACCGTAGTAGAAGACCTGTGAGGAAGGTAGGACCTCAGCAGAAAAACAATACAAATATCCATGCCTTACTCGGGCCTCTTTGATTCTTTCTTTGAGGTCTCTTTGATCAGTAGTCAAGCTCACTAACCATCGGGACGACTTTAATGATTACTTAGAGATTCATAATGAGACTCAGAAAAGTAATTTTAAACACGTGTGCAACAAGGATTTACCTTAAAATCAACTACAGATTTTCTGATTTCAAAAAATCTTTTTATTCACTGATGAAGTTTTTGTCATTGTTTGAAAACTGATTTTGACAGAAATAATTTTTTTAACTCTGCAGGAGTGCATACACCGTCTTTCTGCACGACGACGATAGCAGAAAGTTTAAACAGCTTTTTACTTGCTTTTCATGTTATTGTATAACTTGAAGTGGTTTATTACATAGAATCTTGATTCTTCGCAAAGTGGTTTATTACACGGATTTCTTTTTATTGTGAGTTCTTCGATGATAATGAACATTCTCTGGTGCAGCAACAAATTACTTCTTGAAAACTCTATTTCCAGGCAATGACAAAATGCAGGCAACAGTGACAAGACGAAATTACTGTGATAGATGGGTTTTAAAAATCAGGAAAGTTTTAGTTGAGCTTCAAGTCAACTTTGTTGCATACCTACTAATACTTTTTTATGATTTTTCATAAAAAAAAACCTTTCCTTAACTCTCGATAATAATCGTTTAATGCGTCATTACAAAAGGGCTCAGCAAAGTTTGGCTGGTACTTTATTTTGCACACAATGAGCTAAATGACCCGTTCACAAAGTCCCAAGGTCTAAGAGCTGGGGTGCGGAAGAGGACCCATTGGACAGCTGTTAGAAGACAGATGGAAACCTCCGGTCAAGGTCATCCAGCATGTTTATTAACGAGTACAGGGTACGGCTCTCCTGCACACGAGAAACTGCTTAACATTTCATCCAAGAGACAGCGATCTTTTCAAGCCCACCGAGGTCCCCTTTCTCGCCAAGGCAAAATGATAAAATTAAAAGAAATTATTAGATAACTTCTGCTCAGGCGCAGTTGGGACCCGAACCATTGAACGTCTACGTTTACGAGGCAGATTTACTACCGCTCAAGAAACGGAATACAATTCAAATACGTTCCGTATATATATATATTGTTTGTTCGAAGAATATGCGAAAGCAAATGAATTGCTCTACAGGTAGTGTACTAAACCTAGGCAGAAATATCAGAAATTATTCAATTATACATTGATTACATACGACAGCAGTAATGGTTAAAGATATATGCTTCGATACTTATACAAGTTATTGAATATATAAAATGTTTTTATATTATTTTCACACTGTAATAAATTGTGAATATTTTATATTCAGTAAGTTTAGGAATATGGTGATATGTTTTAATCCTTAAATATTTTTATTGTCTTAAGAAAAAGAATTAGAATGAACGATGCTTTTTCTTAACTTTCTTTTCATTCTTTCTATAACTCATTAAATATAGAAGGACTATTATTGAATAATTAATACAGCAATTCCGCTATTAACTGTTTACATGAAAAACGCAGTCTTAAATGAATTAGCTCTGCATCAAGCGAATCTTTCTGTAAGAATTAATGCAACTTTTTATTAGAGACAGTATATTAATTGTGTAGTGCAAAGCTCAGTTACTTTTTAATTCAGCATAAAAGTATAAAAGTAACTGAGTTTTGCACTGAAAAATAAGGTTACGTAATTAATAAGAGCTAATTTTGTGTAATTTGTTAACATACTAAAAAAAATTCAACTTAAAAAATGTAAAAGTGTATTTTAAATTGATATAACACTTTATTAAGTAAACACTCTATTGTAGTGAGAAATTTTATGTTAATATAAGGAAGGCCATGCACAAAAATATTTACAAGTTGAAGATCTTGGAGTTAATTGATTTGATGAATCAGAACCATCCAATCCATTAAACTCGCTTTTTACAGTGCTGGAGAAATAGGCGTATACACCTAAAGACTAAAATTAGACTGTATAATAGTTTGGTTCTTTCTAGGGTTAGTTATGGTAGTGAAACTTGGACGCTGTGTAAACAAGATAACAGGAAACTAGATGCTTTTGATTCTAGATGCTTACGCAGTATCTTGGGTATTAGGTGGTTTAACTTTGTAACTAATGATGAGGTTAGGCAAAGGAGTCTGCAACCTCCTTTAAGCAGCATATTGTGCAGAGAGAGACTCCGCTGGTTTGGCCATGTTGCCCGTATGGATAATTATAGATTGGCGAATAGGGTTATGAACAGTGTGCCTAGAGGCCTCAGAAAGAAGGGGAGACCTAGGATGCGGTGGGCAGACAATGTCAAACAGGACCTTGTTAGAATTGGTGTGCAGTGGCCGGATGCAGCAGATGTAGCTCAGGACAGATATGCTTGGAGAATTAAACTGCGTGGTCTGGTTGGACCTCCGTAGCCCATGGCTGCTTGAGGATGATGATGATGATGAATTCCTCAAACTTAGAAAAAGGACTGTCTGGATCAGGAATTGGGTTTTCAGTCGGTGCAAACACAGATGCTGCTGCTGAGAAGTGATCACAAGAGTAGTGATCTCTGCTCTTAAGGTCTTTGGACAATTGTTAGGTAACTAAGGGGAAAATTTTCCTTGGTTTTTACTTGATGCCTGTATATCACTATAAAATATTAATATATATCATAATCATTTATTAATTTGGAATATTTTGTAAAATTATCGGTATTTTAACAGTTAAATGTATCAGGGTTTTTTTTTTCTGAAGAAAATCCTTTTTACAGCCACCCCTATCGTTCAGTATCCTATATTTAAACAAAAAAGCAGTGCTCGAAAGGCTTGAAAACCGGCTCTACCGGATACCCGTGAAGAAACAACGTTTCAAACCCGTTTTTATTTCCCAATATGACACATAAGCCTAAGATCTAAAAGAGAGCCTTTTGAATTGCATTTGAAAGCAAGAACTATTCCGATGTCCTTCTGCTATCCTTCAGTTTCACTGCCACCTTTTCAAACTGATCTGCTGTCGAGGGACGGCAAAAGAGAGAGTAATCCCTCGCTAATTCCTGGCGTCGCTATCAATGGGCGTCGAGCCACTTATTAGAGGCAGCAAGGAGGGAAATGGAGGCATCGAGCATAAACGCTGACGACTTCCTGTTTCCGCCATTCTACGCAACCCATAATAAAACGTGATATTTCTCTTTCATTTTGAGTTGATCAAGCTGGAAGCCATGATAGCTCCGAGCATTTTGTGGGAAAAATTCCGTCTTCTTTACGATTCCGAACTATTGAATTGTGATATCTGAGATATTTTTTTTTGTGTCTGTGTGGTGGGGGGAGGAATTAATTATTTTGGACAAATCTGGGAATTTAATAAAGCTGTTAAATGCGAAATTCGAGTTTAATAAAGTTAGTTTGGCTACGGTGTCAATGTGGCCGTGTTCGAGTCCCCTATAAAGTAGGGATGTTTTCCTTCTGCTGAGGCTTCACTTTTCGCACAAATCTACTTTTTTTTACGGTATTATGTATTATATTTTACATTTTAATATACCTATTTTTAACAAATTATTTTTTAAAATGTCAACTACCAGTTTATAAGAAAAAAGAAATAAGAAAAAGGAACTAGATGATTCAGGCACATTATCAGTTCTTTGTGCGAATATTCTAATCGAGAATATTCCAAATTGCTTCGACGTTAAGCAGATGACCACGTGAATAATTTTGTATCCATGCTGTCACATCCGACTCATGCTCTATCACACCCCCATTTTTAATTCCCCTCATACCTTATTATGCATTTGCTTCTTCCACACTTCGTATCACGCTCACTCACTCCCAATTGGAATTAAATATGTCTTCATCACTGTTACGAATAAATCTAGAATAACTTATCTCTCAATCAGCTGCTCGCCACAGAGGTCTCTCAGGAGCCTCTCAGTATATTAATAAAAAAATAAATAAATACCCCCTCAAGCAGCTGCTTGCCACAGAGGTCTGACAGGAGCCTGTCAGTTTATATGCCATAGTAGAAGGTCTGTGAGGATGGCAGGACCTCAGCAGAAAAACAGCACACACATCCATGCCTTACCCGGGGCTCGAACCCAGGTCCCTTAGATCAGTAGCCAAGCGCGCTAACCACTTACACCACAAGAAAGATCTATGAGGAAAGCGAGACCTCAGCAGAGAGAAAATTCAAGACTCAGCAACACTGAAAGGAAATGTGAATCCGGGCCACGAACCCCGGTTCCTATGATCAGTAACGAAGCACTCTAACTACTCGAATTAGGAAAGTATATTAATACTAAGTAAAATTTGTCTTTGTAATGTTTCACGATATATACATTTAATACTTATGAGTTTTTTGTGTTTATGCATACTAATTATGCATTTATTAGAAGAACTTGACAAATATGAATAAATATAATGCTTTTGAATGAATAATAAAACACTGACCTGTAACTACAAGCTATAAAAAGTACAAACTTCACACGACAATAGCATATTTGTAGGAGTCATAGGAACGATATCCCTGATCCTATGTAAGGCTTTTCAAGGGTGATTAGTCCGCAGTTTGAGGCTCATAGGGCCCAGAAAGTTGATGAATTCTTCGAAAATGAGAATATTCAGCCCATGGCCAGCCTGTTCTCCGTATCTGAATCCTACAGAGCATGTGTGGGATGCCCTATGAAGATGCTTTGGAGGTCATCAACACGCTCCAGGAACATTCCCTCGACTCTTCTCTCCCAGAAGAGTGGGATCTGACACCATACCTGATGACCAACCTGGTGAACAGTATGACAAGTCATTGTGATGCTTGTGATGCTGTTAGGTGTCGTCATACTCTGTATTAACCTCTCCGTTCTACTGAAACAGGTCCCTTAGCTATGGATACTCCTGCATTCATTTGCATAACACGTGGAAATCAGGCGATTGGTTTGATCTATGCCTCACTGTTTTTTATTACGTAAAGCAATGCATTGTCACTCCAAATGTTATCGCATTTCATTGTCACGTTTTTGAGATCTTGCAGAATTTGAATATTTTGCTTAACTGTGATACACTGGTGTAGCTAAATCTTCTCTTTGATGACTGATGACTCGTAACGATTCGATTAACTATTTGTTTTAGTTCAATTTCAAAAATAATTTGGGTTCTAAAAGCTAAAATATTCTGAAGATTAAATTACGAGTGCCACTTTCAAGAAATGGGACGTGATACGCATTTTGCACAGCTAAAAATTAATTTTCTTTATTAACGCGAAACAATGCTACTTGGCTCTAGATCGTGCGTCCTTTTTACTCTTTGTAGAAATAAATTACCATTAATTTTAATTGAATATTCTGTAATTTGTCGAACTCTTATCTGTAAGGGTGGTTAAGTCGGTAGCGCGCCAGGCTCGTAATCTGTAGTTCCCAGGTTCGAGTCCCAGCTGGTTCAGCGTTTAGATTTATCTCCGCAAAATTCCCCGCCTTGCCCACGGTCAGTAGGGGACACCGATGGGCCTGGAAAGGCCGCCGTCCGTCGGATGAGACGTTTAGCCGTTGTCCCGTGTGCGGTAGAGTCATACCCTGTGCACGATAAAGAACACGCTGGATGGCCTTGACGGGAGGCTACCATCTGTCTCCCAACAGCTGTTCCAGTGGGTCCCCTCCCCCAACCTTCTCTGAGCCTTCGGGGTCCTTGTGGCCTGGCCATTTAGCCCATGGTGTGCAAAAAAGTGCCGCTCAGAGGTAAAACGATCCAATCCAAAGTCCTTTTTACTCATTGTAGAAATAAATTACCATTAATTTTAATTGAATATTCTGTAATTTGTCGGACTCTTGTCCGTAAGGGGGCGAGGGTGGCTCAGTCGGTAGCGCGCCAGGCTCGTAATCTGTAGTTCCCAGGTTCGAGTCCCAGCTGGTTCAGCGTTGAGATTTATCTCCGCAAAATTCCCCGCCTTGCCCACGGTCAGTAGGGGACACCGATGGGCCTGGAAAGGCCGCCGTCCGTCGGATGGGACGTTAAGCCGTGGTCCCGTGTACGGGAGAGCCATACCCTGTGCACGATAAAGAACACGCTGGATGGCCTTGACGGGAGGCTACCATCTGTCTCCCAACAGCTGTTCCAGTGGGTCCCCTCCCCCAACCTTCTCTGAACCTTCGGGGTCCTTGTGGCCTGGCCATTTAGCCCATGGTGTGCAAAAAAGTGCCGCTCAGAGGTTAAACAATCCAATCCAAAGTCCTTTTTACTCATTGTAGAAATAAATTACCATTAATTTTAATTGAATAAGGGACCTGGGTTCGAGCCCCGGATAAGGCATGGATGTATGTGTCGTTTTTCTGCTGAGATCCTGCCATCCTTACAGACCTTCTACTGTGGCATATAAACTGACAGGCTCCTGTCAGACCTCTGTGGCAAGCAGCTGCTTGAGGGGGTATTTATTATTATTATTATTCTGTAATTTGTCGAACTCTTGTCCGTAAGGGGGCGGGGGTGGCTCAGTCGGTAGCGCGCCAGGCTCGTAATCTGTAGTTCCCAGATTCGAGTCCCAGCTGGTTCAGCGTTGAGATTTATCTCCGCAAAATTCCCCGCCTTGCCCACGGTCAGTAGGGGACACCGATGGGCTTGGAAAGGTCGCCGCCCGTCGGATGGGACGTTAAGCCGTGGTCCGTGTGCGGGAGAGCCATACCCTGTGCACGTTAAAGAACACGCTGGATGGCCTTGACGGGAGACTACCATCTGTCTCCCAACAGCTGTTCCAATGGGTCCCCTCTCCCAACCTTCTCTGAGCCTTCGGGGTCCATGTGACCTGGCCATTTAGCCCATGGTGTGCAAAAAAGCGCCGCTCAGAGGTAAAACAACCCAACCCAACCCTGGCACTGTAAAAAATATGCTAAATGGTATTGACGGGAGAGTTCCACTTGTCTTCTAACAGCCTTACTGTGGATTTCTTTTCTCTAGACAAATCTGAGCATTTTGGGGTCCTTGTAACCCGATCATTTTGTAAAACTGAAACAAAACTACAGCTCAGAGGTCAAAAAACCGAACCCTGTGGAAATTTTCACCTCTATTCGCTTTTTACTATCACTGAAGGTTAAAACGTTTAAAAGCAATTCATCCATGAATTGTTATTTTTGGGAATCATTTTGGCAGTGGAGGAGAAAATAATTTCCTTTTGTTTTGTATTCGAGATGTTTTTATCACAGTTCTGTGCTAATGAACAAATTAAAAAAGGAAAATAGAGTCGCTAAGCAAAGTTGCTTCAAAAGCATTTGAAAAATAACATTTTCCTTTTCATTACTTCTTTTTAATGTCTCCAGATGATTTAAATTTCATTATATGTTTTTAAAAGAATCTATTCGTAATTTACTCTGTTGCCTTCTTTCATCCGATGTCATCGTTATAAAAGATTGTTTAGAAAGTGAAAATAGCATTCGTGTTTACCATCTTTTAACCTCTGAGGAATAAGGCTCAAATGACAAACGTAATTTGAAAATTTCAAGTCGTGTTAAACTTTTATTTCTTTGCACCTGAGACTGAATATTTCGTTTCAATAAAAGAAAACACGGAAAACGCATTTCGCAGTGCAATGGAAAGATGTCAAGACCTTTTGGTGCATTTGAATAGTATCTAATGATTCGTGAGAAAAGGTATCATAATTAGTTTGGTTAAGTTTGGGAAAACAGCCAATTAAGTAATGATTACAATCTTAATTGAGTTTGCTTTTATATAGATGTTTTCACAGCCAAATTATCAAAATCATCGTTAAGTATTTACACTGGTGCTCAAAAATGAAAGGATAATGTATATATTCGTACATAACTCGAAGACGTTTTAAGGAAATGCAATAAAATTTTGTAAAGAGGTTTATTATTACATTTTCAAATGTTAATCAAGCAGAAGAAATTCATAATCATGTAATGTGCATGCGTTAAGATCCTAATCGTGTAATTGACATGAAGGAGCAGCCCATCGAACAATACTTAAAGTTTGTTATGTACGACATGCGGTATGTTAACATGAAGTATGATCACCCTTAACAGCCATGCAGCTTAAGCAACGACTCCTCCTGCTGTTTATGAGGGTATTAATGAAGTCTTGAGGGATTAATGAGAACTCCTCGACAAGTGCTCTTCTGAGTTCGTGGAGTGTTCTGGGAGGGAACTGGCGAGCTCCAATGCATCTTCCTAGAGCATCCCATGGGATTGAGGTCAGGAGATTTGGGTGGCCACTGCATTCGGCGAATATCTTCTTCGTCGAGAAAATCGTCGACCACATGAACTCAATGAAGGCGGGCGTTATCGTCCATGAGAATAAAATTTGGACAAATGGCTTCCCGGAATGTTCTGACATATGGGTTTAGTAACAGAGCCACTCGGAAAGATGTGAAGGTCTGTACACCCGTTCGTCATGATTCCTGCCCCAACCATCACGCCACTGCCATCAGAGTAGTCCTTTTTTTCTGATGTTCAAAAAGCTTCAAAGACAGTTGCCTAGCTGTCATCACTCTGTTCCATCTGGCAGTAAGACTCATATAGCGATCGTCTGCAGCAGTTGTGACTGTGGGACGGCCTTGTCTTGGTCGACGACAAACATCTCCTGTCTGTTTAAACTGACTCCAGAGTCTTGACAGGAATTTTGTGGAACATTCAATGCTCTGTAAACTTCCGTCTGGGACTGACCTGTTTCCATCCTCCCAATCGCTCTTCACCATTGAAAATCATCCATACGCTGTCTTCGGGACATAATCAACTAAACGTGCAACTGAAGTGAAAGAGTTTCCCAGAACAACAGCTACAAGCTGCGAGTAGACTCGCGCGTCTTTTTAACGCATTCCTAATTTGCATATTCCGGCTTACGTGCGGCAACTGTAAATGCTGGATAGTTTTCCGCGTAGTGTATTTTCCATGTTCGCCCATTTTCAATGCATTATTTTACTTATATCGGTAGCTATATACGTTTTTGTCGACTATCTTTTAATTTTTGGCACCAGTGTAGTTCATTATATGTATTTTAAAAAGTAATAAGAGAAGAAGACTTAAAAATTAATAACTTAAAAAGCTAACTAAATTAAATGTATATGCTTTTTGCGTAGATGGTTGGTCGCAGATCACAGGATACCGTGTAATTTTGAATGATTTCTTAAAATCCACTGATTGTCAGGGATCTACAGACTGTTATTGCCTTAAGAATCGGTCTACTGGAAATATTTTGTAAGATAGATGGATAAACGAAATATATGCTAAAACAGTGGAATAATGCGTATAGAATTAGAATGTAATTTTTTTTGATAAACAGCTCAAACGACAAAATTGTCTATTGCTACATGAGTGTGAATTCATAACGACCGAACGAAACGAATTATCTGAAAATTACTTTCAAAAATCTCAATCACACAGCTTGACAAAATTAAGGTAACGTTAAAAAAGGGGTTAATATCAGATATTGATGAAAAACGCAGTTGCTAAAACAGTATAGTTTAATATTTAGAACTAAACAAATTTTACTATGATTGCCGTATGGGGATCTAGAGATTATTGATGACTATTTTCTTAATTAGCAGAGATAGATCATTTCCGAACTATAGCGGTATTTTTACATGAAAAATCTTTGTAACGAATATGAAATTGATCGAAGCATTTTCTTTTGTTGCTTTTCTAAAATAGTTCCGACGGGAGTTATAATTATGCTAACAGGATACAATGAGGTCTAATTCCATTAGACTTGAATCAATATCCCAGAAAACGTAAATGTACTGTGCAGTAATACTACACAATAATAGGGCGGGTTTGGCTCGTAATCTGTTGGTGCGCTCCAGGCTCGTAATCTACAGTTCCCAGGTTCGAGTCCCACCGGGGCAGTGTTGAAATTTATCTCCGTAAACTTTCACACCCTCCCCTCTGTCAGTAGGGGACACCAAAGGACTTGGAAAGGAAGTCCGCCGTCCATCGGATGGGGCGTTAAGCAGTGGCTCGCAGGAAATGCCATGCCCTGTGCACGTTAAAAAACACGTTGTATGGCCTTGACGGAAGGCTACCTTATCGTTCATAACAGCTGTTCAGTAGGCCCCTTTCTCCCAAATTTCTCTGAGCTTCTGGTGACTTAGCCCATTGTGTGCAAAAAACTGCCGCTCAGAAATAAAACAACCGGACTACACACTACACGAAAAAGCATATTGTAAACTATAATTATCTTGCAAAGACCTTGAAAGTTATTATATTTAAATCCTACACAGTATCATCATCATCATCATCCTCCAGCAGCCATGGACTACGGAGGTCCAACCAGACAGTGCAATTTAGTTCTCCAAGCACATCTGTCCTGAGCTACATCTTCTGAATCTGGCCACTGCACACCAATTCTAACAAGGTCCTTATTGTCTGCCCACCCATCCTAGGTCTCCCCCTCTTTCTGAGGCCTTTAGGCACACTGTTCATAACCCTTTTCGCTAATCTATAATTATTCTTGCGGGCAGCATGGCCAAACCAACGGAGTCTCTCTCTCTGCACAATATGTTGCCCGAAGCAGTTTTGCCGATTCCTTTGCCTAACTTCATCACTACACTATAAAAAATTTTCTTTTTAGAAATTAGCTTGTTACGAAAAAATATCACTCGAAAAGAACTAAAGATATCATTCAAATATCATTAATTCTCGATTTTCAACAATATTCGTTTAATTTGCTTCAAAAGCTCACTGAAGAAAAAATTATAAATATTACAACAAACCGTTCAATAAAATAAATGCAAATTTAAAAGTTCGTGTAATGATTCTTTCAAATAATTTTGAAATTTTTAGAACGCAGAATTTAACAGCAGCGTTTGCTGTTAAATTGGGTTGGGTTGTTTTACCTCTGAGCGGCACTTTTTTGCACACCATGGGCTAAATGGCCAGGTCACATGGACCCCGAAGGCTCAGAGAAGGTTGGGGGAGGGGACCCACTGGAACAGCTGTTGGGTGACAGATGGTAGTCTCCCGTCAAGGCCATCCAGCGTGTTCTTTAACGTGCACAGGGTATGGTTCTCCCGCACACGGGACCACGGCTTAACGTCCCATCCGACAGACGGCGGCCTTTCCAAGCCCATCGGTGTCCCCTACTGACCGTGGGCAGGGCGGAGAATTTTGCGGAGATAAATCTCAACGTTGACCCAGCTGGGACTCGAACCTGGGAACTACAGATTACGAGCCTGGCGCGCTACCGACTGAGCCACCCCCGCCCCATTTGCTGTTAAATGTTTCCAACATTCATAATAACATTTCCTCGGCAAATATTAAAATAACATTGTTGGAAATCGAGAATTAGAAAGATTTGTGAAAGCTTTTTCACCAGTTACATTCATCTGTATAAAGCTTATTTTCAAAGATAGGGAGCTGTGAGTGCTAATATAGGGTGGCTCAGCTGTCTCAGTCGGTAAGCTCTAGGCCAGGCGTGTCCAACCTTTTGACTTCCCTGGGCCACATTATGTGAAGATGACATTACATGGCCGCACATAAAATATATAATATAGTTAATGTATATAGAATAATAAAACTTCATTTATTTTCTAATATTTAATCATATTCCGATTAAAATTAAAAAAGGGCAACATGAAACTAGTGGGATATCAAAAACTCGCTGAAAATTACATAATCATGTTGAAAGCTTATGTCATAAACACGTAAACTTTACGATTTTGTGGGCAGCATGGCCGCTGTCCAGGGCCGCGGGTTGGACACGCCTGCTCTAGGCAATCTGAAGTTTCCAGATTCTAGTTACACCTGAACCAGCTTTGATATTTATCTCCACGAAACTCTCTGCCCTCTCCTCGGTTAGTAGGAGACACCGATGGGCTTGGAAAGGCCGACCTCCGTCGCATGGGACGCTAAACTGTGACTCATGTGCGGGAGAGAGCCATACCCTATACACGTTAAAGAACACGCTGAATGGCTTTGACAGGAGGTTACCATCTGTCTCCTAACAGCTTTCCAGTGGGTCCCTTTCCTCCAACTTTCTCTGAGCCCTCGAGGTCCTTGTGACCTAGCCATTAGCCATTGTGTGCAAAAATAAAAGCGCCACTCAGAGGTAAAACAACCCAACTTCCTCTAATATGCAAGGGTTCGGAAACTTTTTGCAATATAGTGTATATTGGTTTAACACTGAGTCGATGCATTGTCGCGTGGTGAACGAATCCTTTTCCGACAGAATATCTGCAAAAAAAATAGTCGACTTTGAGTAAGTAAATAGTTTCGAAGAAAACATTTCATAATTGTGAAACCTACAATTAAGCCATATCGTATACATATACAGATAATTAAGGAAACCTTACTCGAATGAAAGGTTGGAAAATTTTTGCATTCGCCTCCCTTGATAATTACTTGAACAGATGTTTGGTAAATATCATTAGTTTTCGCTAATAAGAGAATCCATGGCCCATCATTAAAAGGTACAATAAAGGATGCTCCGAAATTCTACCTCATGCTTACATTGGCATATGTGGTCTGCCAACAGTGCAGTTTGAAGTGTCGTAAACATAGAGTTTTTGAAATACGAATTGTGTCAACTTCGGAAAACACTAATTAGCATTCACGGCAATTATTTGTAAGTTATTTATCCTGCCAGAAGTTCTTTAAATTAAAAATCCTTGAAATGCAACGTGTGACATACGATACTAATGTAGAAGATTTTTAACTGCAGTTTATTTTTTCAAATTAGTGCAAATGTCACTGCACACTAAAAATATATCTTTGTATGATGAAGTTAAGTGAAGTGTTATGTATGTTTATATAGTACAATGTGTACGAAGTTCGGGTGAAGACATTTATTAAATGTAAGCAAAAATGAAATTATTTTGTAAAGACATTCTCGGGATACGTTGGATTTAATAGGACTGAACTAAATATTGAATTCAGATGGAAAGAAAATTCTTCACTAATAATCATATACTCATATATGTATATACACTAAGATGCCATTTTATTAGGTATACTTACATAGTAGTGTGTTACTCCTCCTTTGGCCTTCAGAACAACCCGAATTCGTCGGGCATGGAACTTAAAAGATACTGGATGCATTATGCAGGAATGTTGTACCATGCGAAAATTATTATGTTGGGCAGTTGCTGCAATTTGGACGGCGGCGCAGTCTCGCTCGTTGAGAACAGCCCTTACCACCTCATCCCAAAGATGATCCATAGGGTGCAGATACTGTGCAGGACAATGAAGCAACGAAACTCGTCAGCATGTTCCTGGCACCATCCGGTGATTATCATGCGGCAAGTGCATTATCATGCTGAAAGTCTCCATTCGAGTGAGGATAAACTGCATCCATGAAGGGATGAATTTGGTCAGCAAGAATATTCAAATACGCAGTGGTGTTTCGATGTCTTTCGATGGGTATCTTGAGGGCCGAATGTGTGCCACGAAAACATTCCCAACACCGACACCACCGGATTGTACTATTAACACCAGATAATACAGCTCCATGGCCTCAAGTTGCTTGCGCCAAATTCTAATCCTTCCATCAGCATGAGGCAAAAGGAACCTTGATTCGTCCGACCAGGTTACCTTTTTTTCCAATCCTCATCTTGTGGTCATAGCTGACAACATCGGCATTCGGCATGATCGGTGGCTGTTGTAGCCCATTCGCGACAAGGTCCAATACGTGGCGAGTTCGGAAATGACCTTCTTCACAGCAATATTTATTTCTGCTGTGATTTGCCTGGTTGTGGCCCGTCTGTCGCTTGCATAATTCTTGCGTCTTCTTTGACCCCTCCGATCCACAAGCTGTTTTCGTTCACAGAATCGACGATCACTGGCAGTTTTTCTTTTAGCACCATTCTCGGTAAATTCTTGAAACGTTTTGCGTGAAAAGCCCAGGAGGACGGCCATTTGAGAAATGCTAGAACCGGCATGCCTAGTACAGTCGCTCAAAAAAGTATCCGAACACTATGGTTGATTACAGAATTCAGAAAAAAAATCTGGCAACGATTTTTTTAAAATTAGTGATCTGGCAATCTTCGTGTCACGTGACACGAAGCAAACTGGAGCAAAACTGCAGCAAACTGGAGCAAAACTGCATCAAAACTGCGTCAAACTGGAGCGTGTACAGCCGCTCCAGATATTTTTCCTGAATTCTGTAATCAACCATAGTGTTCGGTTCCTTTTTTGAGCGACTGTAGGTGGTCATATTATTTTGATACTAGTTCGTGTGGGCTCACTCACGGAAATATTGAGCGTGTGCAGTCACCGTTCACATCAAACTGGAACGTGCGCAGTAACTGCACATGCTCCAGTTTGCTGTGAACGGTAACTGGAGCGTGTACAGTTGCTGTACACGCTCCAGATATTTTTCCTGAATTCTGTAATCACGTGACACGAAGGTTGCCAGATCACCAATTTCTAAAAAATCGTTGCCAGATATTTTTTCTGAATTCTGTAATCAACCATAGCGTTCGGATACTTTTTTCAGCGACTGTACCAACTATCATTCCATGTTCAAAGTCGCTCATAGGTCACCTGCTTTGCTCATTCTGACGCTCAATCAAATTCTAACTGATGCTCGAAGAGGTGGTCTGCCTGATTTATATCTCACACTGCTGTCACGTGACATTAAGTATTGGAATGAATGTGACGAGGGAGTGGTGTACGTAATAAACTGGCATCTCGGTTTATATATACACTGATATTCAGGCTCTGATCTAGAAACAAACGAAAAGGGAAGGGCAAGAAATGATTGAGCCAAAAAATCTAAAAGAGGGGGGGCCAAGACACTTGATTTCCAATGCAGTATAACATTTCCCCTTTCATTTTACGGGTTTTTAAAAAAAAATTGTTGAAAAATGCATGAAATATATTTTTGGCCCTTTTTACCCTTATTCGCATTCTGAGAGGGGGCATGACTATTTTTCCCCCCCTAGATCCGGCCTTGCAATACATATAACGGATATATAAATATATATACAGGGTCATTATAAAAAAAACACTTATAATTCATATAAATAAAGCGCTATATGGACATCTTTTAATTCATATAAATAAAGCGCTATATGGATATAAATAAAGCGCTAAATGATTAAGTAAGAGAAGTAATTATGCGTAAAAAATGCCAAGGAACTCTCTAAATTTCGTTTTATGAAGAACAGACTTAAGTGTGGGCACCATTGGTGGCGTAATTATCTGCAAATGGTGGCGTGATTATGTCTCGACTCAGCATGTCTGGGTAATCCTTGGTACAGCTGTAGAAATTATTCTCTTTAAACGGTATAAATTAAGAATTTTTTTCGAAATAAACAATATTTTTAATGTAACGCCAAAAAAGTTAAAAAGAGAACTCCTATGAAACTCTCCGCCACAAGATCAACGATTTCACGTCGATTTAGAAATTGTCAAATTAATCACTGCGATTTGGAAATTCTGCATTAAGGCATTACATGTGATCCTGGCGCCACCATGTAATACTTATTCCAGACCTCCATAACAAGAAACGTTTCTTGACTTTGGGACACTTTTGTTACTTTTATAACTTAATTATTTAATGAAGTCTAACATTTTACACATTAGCATGACTCAGCTGTTCCTTATGGTTGAAATATTTGGGGCGGAGATTATAAAGTGAATCTTTCAAAACTATCCATTCTAAGACCGTTAAAAGTGCTTTTAATAAATCTTGCAACATAAATTTAATGAATTAACCAAAACATTTGTTTGGAAATTAGACAAAATTACTTGTATAGAATACTATTATTCCTTTTCTTAACTCCTACTTGGGTTGATGCAAAATATAAAATATTTAACTCTTGAATACAGGGAACTTTGTTTCTTGTATCCAAGGCAAATAAGAATATTTTGCAGCGACATTTTTTATTTTTGGCTCCTAGATTGCTTAATTCCCTAGATTTCGACATAAGGAATGAAGAAATAATTTCTGCGTTTAAAAGAAATTTAGAAGTTATATATTAAATATATAAAATAATAGTTAAAAAAAATGGTTTTTAGTAGGTACGTAAATTAAGCTAGCTTTTTGTTCTTGCAATTCAGGTAAACAAATAATTTTAAAATATGTTAAAATTTATAAATGATGCCCATAGGAGTGCTGTTGCCAAAATCTTTTTGTAGACAAAATCTTTAAACCTTGGAGAGGCATATGTGCCTCTTGGTTATCAAAATACAATAAATATATAATTTTTCCTTTGCTTTTCTATTATTATACTTTTTCGTTCCAATTTTGAATTGACTCTCAATTTCAGTTACGATTTTAAATTTTTATTGATTAATGCTTCTAATTTTGTGTTAGACTGATAATGTTTTCAGAAATATAAAATTACATGTATTTTTACTTTTCTAATTAAATAAATATTTCATTCATTTCATTTTAAAATGCTGGTATTCTTTTAGAACTATCCTCTACATACTGCTTGGAGTCTCTTTTCTCCCTGGTTCTTTCTTCGTACAGTGTCTCCTTTATTAAGGCGCTTCCTTTCTCATAAGTGTCTCTTTTCTCAGAAATGCATCCTTCCTTATAAGTGTCTCTTTTCTCACAAATGCATCCTTCCTTACAAGTGTCTCTTTTCTCAGAAATGCATCCTTCCTTACAAGTGTCTCTTTTCTCACAAATGCATCCTTCCTTATAAGTGTCTCTTTTCTCACAAATGCATCCTTCCTTATAAGTGTCTCTTTTTCACAATGGCTCTTTTCTCTTGCTGTATCCTTTCCCACATTTTCTTCTTTACCTTGCACATGTCTATATTCACAAGCTGTTTTTTTTCTCATTTGTGTTTTCTTTCTCACAAAAGTGTCTCATTTTACTTCGGTTTCTTTTTCTCTCATCGAAAGCTGCAGCCAATGAGAGGTTCGATGAATTTCCTTCTTTAAATGATTATAGACTGATTTTAAATATAGACATTAGAGATGATTTCATGGTTAGGATTTGTCGAGCTCAGAATAGCACCGACAACTTCAGACTCGGGTAAGTTCCGACTCAGAATAATTTAAATTTCAAATATATTTCAAAATGTGAAAAAAAGTGAAAACGTAGAAAAATTGCTATAATTTCAACCTTTTAATCAGTCTTTAGTGATTAAATCAGTCCATAAGTCAATAAGCACCATGCAGCATTTGAATTTTTTGCTTATTCTCTATATTTAATAAATGAATTAATATTATAATTTAATAATTGAAAAGTGAAAAAGTTCGAATGGCTTTTTACTTTTATAGTGATGTATGTACCACACAAAATTTCAGTTTCTATTGGTATTTCTAACATTTTTCATTCTTAATGGCAATAACATTTTGATTTCGTCATAAAATGATTATGATTAATAATATAAGAATAAAATAAATGATTAATGACATGCATTTCTATACATATGTCTTATGATGCATTAGAGAATGTTTTCTCGACAACGGGTTCGGGAGAGCTAGAGCTCAATAATTTTCAAAGTGATTCGGACTCGGGCTCGAAAAATTGAGCCCGAACTCATCTCTAACAGATACTTATGCGTGAGAAACATATTTCTTCTTTTCGGTTTTTACCTCAGTGAATCTTCTTTGCTAAATTAGAAGTGGCTCTAAAAAGTAACCTAAATATGGCGAATAAAATTTAAAATATAAATTTTTAAATTTCAGTTCACCGTAGTTAAAAACCCTTTTCGGCCTAAAATATGTATATATTTTGATCAATAATATTTTACCAATATATTTATATTTTTATATAACTAATAAAGGGCATTTTAGAAATATCCTTAATTTTTTGGAGGGAGCAATTAAACATTATTTTTTTCTTTTCCTGTTTAGGCCTCGATTATATCATTTCCATAGTAACCACTATCTGCTATTCTAAATTATCTCGTTTCAATACAAATGATAACTTTCCTTTCGATTTCTTTCTTTTTGATTTTTCTTTCCTTTCGATTTTTTTCTTTTTTCCTTTCGATTTCTCGATCTGGAAACTCTAATAAATGGTTAATGATTCTTTTTCCTTTTATTTTGAAATTAAAGTTAGATTTATAACAAAGAAAAAGAAAACGACAAATTGACATTTTCTTTGAATGGTGTAAATTGTCTGCATGTAACTAATTGCGAATTCAGTTCGGATCAGTAAGCAATCCTAGTGCAATTATCGATATTTCCCTTCATTCAATCCATTTGGTTACTTGAAGCGAACTGAAGTAATTGATTGATTCAAAGGGTGATGCTGGTGGCGATCGTGCTTCATCGTGTTAGTCACATGCAAGATATCGAGTTGATTACGCTGTAATTATTTTTCAAGGAAAGGAAAGGAAAAGGTTATTTCACTAACAATTCCACCTATCCGTTTCTTATTTCTTCTTCATTATTGATGGAGTAATGGGAAGCAATGTCACTTGCACTTTGCGATAGTGTAAGGGAATTTGTCCGTTTAAATTCATTTCTTATCCTAGAAACCAGCAGTTTTGCTAGTGGAGAAGTAGGATCCACGGGAAAATATAGAGGGCGTTTCATAGAAATATTCTGGGAGAAGGGTAATGAGTGGACTCTCTTGGGTATGCAAATGATATTGAGGGGTGAATTTCGGGAAGATGGAATCTTAACAAGGAGAAAATATTTAGGAGATTAAATTGCAAGAAATGAAATTAGCTGGAAATTTTTTAGTCTTATAGACATAATGCCTATAACTCTAGTTAAGCGTGGTTGGTTTTATTGACTAATTCATCTATAAAAATAATAATCATATTCTTTCCAACCATTTTCAGAGTGTTATGCTGCTTTCACCTCACATGCTATGCTGCTTCAGCTTATGTTATCGTTAATGGGAGATATGGTAACTTGATACACCATGATTATTGTAACTTTACCTGTTATGAAACTGAAAAAGTTCGAAATATATCCTACTTAGGTGTTTACAATGATACTTCCATAAGTTGGAAAGGCTTTTCACCAAACTAAGTAATACCCTAAAGTAAACGTTATATGTTGACTAGAGACTCCGCTCTTATTGCCTAGACCGCCAACCCAGCCAACCGTATTTCCCCCCCCTCCCCTCAAATGCAACACGTGAACTCCAGTTGTTGGCTCGGTTCGCTTGGCTCCTTTCAGAGAACAAAGCTATACGAAATTTGCATTTACGAATAATGTAACAAAGGATGAAGTTGCTTTTGTGTCCACCTAATTGAGGCCCTGCATTGGTTCATAGATCGACACATAAAAGCTGCATAGACAGGTGATAAAGTGCATACAATACACGATTGTTGCATCTTTGTATAGTAATCATAAATCCATTGGGAATACTAGTAACTCTTAAAGCTTGTCTTTCTAGGGTGAAAACACTTAAAGCACTTCATTCGATTACACTGTACAAACTATTTACGGTGAAGTCAAGTTGTCTTTCAATTGAAAACGAATATGATAATCTAGTGAAATAAATTTCGATTTATAAGATAATCTGCTTTCTCCTGATTGCAAGACACCGTTAAACACTGACAGAAATAGCATACTATTATTTAGGATTTCTAAGTAATCCCATTTCAATCATTCGTAATGGAACTTACACTCCTAGTGGGTATTTCACCCATTTAACAAGATTTCATACAATTTTATTCCGTGTTACTATTTTTCTTGTAATTTATGCGTTTGTTTTACATGAGCCTCATGTATATATAATACAAATTTAAAAATTCGCCAAGAATTTTTCTATAGTCTGAATACAAATTCCACATGGAAAAGACCCTTTAATATTCACTAGTTATTACGAAGGTCACATTTAATAAATTTTCAGGAAGCACGGGCATTGCCACAGGTTTCAAAATGTTTGTGAAGAAAATATTTTTTTTTCTTGTTCAGAAATGCTCGAATTGGAAATGTAGCAGGATTCAAGTCGTGGTTCATGGAATTTTCCTCCAATCCCTCGAGAAATGTTTTGCTCTTTCAACATATGAGTGTTTCTGCTTGTGAACAAACTATCCGAGTCCTTGGTAAGGCAACGGAACTGTCTACAAACAGTACGACTTGTATAGCTCGATCCGAAAGGAATTCTTCATTCTTACATTCCAGAAATCCTTTAAATATTCTGAGATATTAGAACACACGCCAGAAACTCACTCACTCAGTAAACGTTCCCGTACTTTAAACGTTATTTTTGATTAAAATTGCATCTTTTCTGCCTTGGAGCTGAATTCGTCAAACGCACAAAGAACAATTCTTAATGGGATGGAGAAAAAAAATTGAGTCATTAAACTTACGAAAAAGCAAGAAATATGTAATTGATTTTTTTTACGTGACTACTTACATCTAATTGAAAGGTCTTGAAGAAATCTTTCAAAATTTCATGCATTTTTCTGTGTTAAAACATATTTTCGAGCTCTTAGTGTAGTATCAGCAATAAAAAGCATAGCGAAATTAAAATATTACACTTTATGGTCAGAATTTGCTTTTTAAATTAATAATAACAATTAGGATTTTTATAAACACTCTAACTCATATTAAGGTAGTACGTTTCTTATTAAATCTCTGAGAATAAAAAAATGTAAACCTACAGTAAAATATTAATTTTTGTTTCGCAAATACATCATCTCTTATTTACACTTAAATCCCCAGAAGTATAAACGATGGAGAGAATCTGCTGAGATTTTTTCCACCTTAAGCAGAGTTCTGGATAAACTCTTCAGTGTACGTGAGATTAAACGTGAATAGCACAAGGCAATCATTTCACGCAGTAAGAAGTTCTCTCTACATATATGTATGCACACCCTCTACATGCAACGCCAGTTTTAATATCAGAGCATTTGGAAGTTTTGCTTAAGCACGCAGAAAACGGTTTAAGAGGTGATCGTCGAATTCATCTTTTGGAAAAAGAAATATAAATAAACATTTTAACTGCGAATGAATTATGAATGAAGAAAAGATCGATGGATATTGCATTTTCTTCATCGGTGCACAGTCCCAGGGAGCTGGAGCACAGACTTGGAGCGAACCCTGCAACGGAAAAGCGGGAAATGGACTGACTTTGTCACAGTATGAAGTAATGGATATTTCAATGATATAAGAAGCACTGTCAAGTGGGCTTAATGATGAGTATGGAGGGGACTTTTTTAAAAGAATGATTCTAGTGGATTTGCTTCAAATGCAAGTTTATCTGCATTGCAAATTAAAGGTAAGTTTCGTAAGGATATTCATCCTTGCGATTTGCTGTTGCTTTTGCTGCTTGGATTTATATGGTGACTGTTTTCTCTGCTGCTTGTTTTTTTCCCCGTACAATTCAATCAGCACACACGGAAGTTATTTTGAAGTCTGCCTGCTTCCATTAAACTTGTCCGAGAATTTTACTGCACTCAGTGTAGAATTAGGTATAAAAAAATATAAGTTTCAATTAAAGAAACTTTACGTGTCACTAAGATGTTTCCAAATTTTGCTAGAAACCTTCTATGAAAGCTGCTAGAGAAAGAATCAAAACAAATAGTAATTTCAGGAAAAATTCAATTTACAAACCTAATTATTTTTCTCGACTTACAAGATCATCTCTGTTGAGCTTGCAGTAAAGAATAATGGTGCTCAACCAGATCGCTTATTAACGCTTAAAATTCTTTCTGATTCTGTTAAAATCATCAATTTCAGAAATGAATAATTCGTACTTAAAGAGCTAAATTATCATTAAAATTTTTGACAAATACTGAATTAAATAGATGGGAGACTAAATTTGGCTTTTAGAATAATACGCAAATTCTCTAAAATCTAGTTTTAACGTAATTTTGTCAAAGGTACTATTTTCTTGGGCTCCATGATAAATTTTGGATTTTTTGAAAGAGAAACCTTTGAATGAATGGATGCTGAGAGTTTTTCTTTACATTTGATTCTATTTTTCAGCGAAATGTTGGGCACAAAGGAAGTGCAGCTTTCTTTTCTCACAACTAGAGTTGTCAGCTGTTAATGTTGAGGAGTGTTTTCTGTTCGGCCATGCCCTATTTTCGGTAAAGAAAACTTTGTTCTGTAAAAGTTCACTTGTTGGTTAAAACAGAATACTTTGTTTGAAAAGCTCACACTAGTCAGTAAGAAGAGGAGAAAATTTTTAATTGGAAAGATATCTCTGAAAAAGAAAAGAAATTAGAACGAGGAATGAAAAAAGAAATTGGAAATTGGAATGAAATTGGAATGAGAAAAGAAATTGGAATGAAATTGGAATGAGAAAAGAAATTGGAAATTGGAATGAAATTGGAATGAGAAAAAAAATTGGAAATTGGAATGAAATTAGAATGAGAAGATTACTGCTTTCTGTAGAACCACTGCTCCAGGAAAAAAACCCTCTTGATCTAAAACACCACAAGTCTTTGTAACTAAATAAAACCTTTGAATTTAAGAAAAGCGCTGTTTCGATAAATAGAGCAAACATTTGAATTAGATTGATCATAGTCCTCAATAAGAAGGCAAAACTTTTTTCATGAAAGTTCACTATCCTACCTTTGGCTCTCTCAGATATGCCCTTTGAAATGTGGATTTCGGTGTTAGAACATATACGAAGGGCGTTCAAAACATAAAACGTTCTTGACATGCATCTGCAAAACAAAACCAATTGCACTTACCTCAATAAAACTTTTCCTCTCCTTCAAAGTACTCCCATTCAGTACCTATGCAAAGTTGCAGACGTCTATCCGATTTTGGAACGTTTGGTGGTACTCCTGTTGAGGAATATTTCGCAAATCTGAATGAACACCTTTTGCAAGGTTTCCCACCCTCGAAAAAGGCTTCCCAGCAAGTTTCAATTTAATTATTCGAAACACCAAATATCGCATGGCGCAAGATCGGATGAATACTGAGGATGGGATAGCTGTTTAATTTTTCCCTGCTCCAGATAGGCTGTTACGTGCCGAGTTATGTGAGCACTGGCATTGTCATGAAGAAGGAGAACCCTTGTCACGCCTAATGTTGGACGCTGCTCCTTCATCTCCTTAACCATTTTCGACAAAACAGAGTTGGTGTAGTATTGGTCATTTACAGTCATTTTTCAGGTAAGATGTCCACAGCTGCCATTCCATGGGAATTAAAAAAATTGTGAACATCCTCTTCCTTGAGCAAAAGTCTGTTGTAGAATTTGGGGATGCAGTTCATCTTCCACAACCCAAACATAGGTATCGATCTTTCTAGGACAGTGTCTCGCAAACTGTGTGCCGCGAGAGATTTTCAAATTGACATTAGATATTCGAAAGATTTCAACTTGACTTGTATTATCGACGTGCTTTAATAAAAATCATTCAGATTTTATCAACTGGGATCTTGTAAGTATTTATCAAGCTTTTTCCAAATTTTGGGTATTAATTTTTGATTATTTCAAGCCATAGAATGGACAAATATTTAAAGCAAACACCGAGTTATGAATTAAAGAACGAGAGCAAATCTTCAAGTTAAACCAGGCTGATGACTTCAACAAAGCGCAATATAATGACAATTATATAGAGTTTGCTTTTATTCTTTTTTAGGTGTGCCGCGGAAAAAAAAATTAGATTCAGTGTGCCGCGGAAAAAAATTAGATTCAGTGTGCCGCAGAGTAAAAAAGTTTGCGAGACACTGTTCTAGGAGTTGTGTAGTAATAAAATTACTTCTCATTTCCTGTGACAATGTTTGTTAACCGTTTGGAACCACAACATTCAAACACTGCCAGCATCTCGTTGCACGAGTCGACTCTCGCCCTTTTTTACCACTCTGCCAATTTGTGGGGTACCCATTTGGCACAGATCTTTCGAAACTTTAAATGTTAATGAATAATTATTTCCACACTGATATCTAAATTTATTAGCTGAATGGTGATGTGTGGAATTAATGAGTTCACGAAGTGCAACGATGGTTCTCTCGTTCACGGCCTTCTTCCTGCATGAGGGAGGTTTCCTAAGCTCTGCCGTCCTTCTCTGAATTTGCCATCCATCCGATAACAGTGCCATATGAATGCATGATCCCCATACGCTGTGATAAATCGGCATGTTTTTTTTTTGCGTCATCCCCAAGTTGCATATTTGTGAAAACGTCAAATCTTTTTCCGTCTTTGGTAGTCTCCATAGTAACAATGCACAGATTTTGTATATCGAACTTGACGCGCCGCCAACGAAGAGAGAAACGATGATATTGCCTTTGTTTTTAAGACGTAATGACAAATTTAGACAAGCTTTCAAATAGGTCGTTGCTTGTTAACTTCGAAGGAACGAGTGCAAATCTATAGACACGAGTTACGAACTTTTTGAACATCCTTCGTATAATGAGAATAAAGCAAACTATACTCTATTTTTATTATACGTAGTAATGTACACACTGTACTTGTTTCACATGATCTTCAGACTTGGGTTCCTTATTACTGTTAAATAACCTTGCAATTAATCTCCACTAATACACTTTACAATTACCTTAAAACAATTCACTTAAAACCGAATGTAACTTAAAATTAAAGTTTGGACAAAACAGTTTACTGGGTGAATTCTGGAGGCCCTGATAGCTCATCACAACCATAAACAGATAATGAAGATCAGCTGATGTTAATTGTATATGATCAGGAGCAGTGGTTGATGGTATAGGATCAGGAGCAGTGGTTGATGGTATAGGATCAGGAGCATAAGCATAACAACTCCTGAACATAAGATCAGTAGCATGGTTGATGGTATAAGATCAGAAGCATGGTTGATATCATAAGATTAGGAAAATGGTTGATGGTATAAGATCAAGAGCAGTGGTTGATGATGTAGGATCAGGAGCAGTGGCTGATGATACAGGATTAGGAGCAGGGTTGTTGGTATAGGCCTAGGATCAGGAGGAGTAGATGCGAAATTCATAGCTGCTCTCTTCAATGATATACCTATATCTACTTTCTCTCATGCAAAACTTAGTTTTTCATGATGTTAAACTGCATTACTTATTAAGCAGAGAAGAATGGTTGCAACTGAGCATAAGCAATTAGAGTTTAAAATTTTTCCGGTTGCATGAGACTGCCGGTGTCTTAAATTCCGGATAACCGGGACTTTATATTAAAAATTCTGGACGTGTTGGTTGGCATAGCGGAAGGACGTAGCATAGTGGATTGGGAGCGACCTACTGTCTCGGCAGGAATACTTTATGTAAGTTTTAGCT
Source organism: Ryuthela nishihirai (assembly GCA_038380435.1). Lineage (NCBI taxonomy): Eukaryota > Metazoa > Arthropoda > Arachnida > Araneae > Heptathelidae > Ryuthela > Ryuthela nishihirai. Next base: position 35,434,383 of record JAWZYU010000011.1, on the reverse strand, counting down.
CTAACTGAGGCAGTGATGAGTTAAAATAGGACTTCAGTCTTAGAGGGAGTATGTCTTCGTACGAAACTTTAGAAGCTAGTAATAGTTTTTAAGATCCTTTTCTGTCCCATATATAAGAAGTTGGCTTGTTTTACCTCTGAGCGGCACTTTTTTTGCACACCATGGCCAGGTCACATGAACCCCGAAGGCTCAGAGAAGGTTGGGGGAGGGGACCCACTAGAACAGCTGCTGGGAGACAGATGGTAGCCTCCCGTCAAGGCTATCCAGCATGTTCTTTAACGTGCACAGGGTATGTCTCTCCCGCACACGGGACCACGGCTTAACGTCCCATCCGATGGACGGCGGCCTTTCCAAGCCCAACGGTGTCTCCTACTGACCGTGGACAGGGCGGAGAATTTTGAGGAGATAAATCTCAACGCTGACCCAGCTGGGACTCGAACCTGGGAACTACAGATTACGAGCCTGGCGCGCTACCGACTGAGCCCCCCCCCCCATACATAAGAAAAAAGATTAAAAGTAAAACACAATTGAGAGTAATTATATCACTTCCTTTAATGATATTAACTTGAAAGAAGGGTTGTAGAAAAGGATTTCTTTTGACCATCGGAAACAAATGTTTACTTTTTTTCGAATTATTATTATTGTGTAAGTGATACAAAAACGATTATTTTTAGTTTGTTAAATAAATATTTCTTATATTGCATTTATTTTATTTCTCTGTATCAGAATAACCTCTTCATTTTGATATTGTTATGAAAGAATCGCATCCAATTTAAGCAAACAAGATGACGTTAACAAGGAAGCAAACAAAGATTCCAAATGGCATTAAAAATATACTTGGATTCCACATAGAAGGAAAAAATACTAAAAAGGCGCCGATCAAAATGGTATATGATGTGCTTAAGATTACAAAGATGAGCTAAGGCTAATTTACTAATAAAACTAAAACTTAAAAATCAAGAACTAATAACGGAATCAAAATATCCAATGAAGACCAGAATTAAGTATCCGAGCAGAAATATAAATTAAAGTAAAGCTTCGGGAAAACGGAGAATCAAATATATCATCAAAAAGCTTTGAATCAAAAATAAATTCACTGGAACGAAAACACTTGAAGAATTTTATTTAGACATTTATCTTGGCGCAAAAACCGTTTTTCAGTAGATAATAATAAAACGTGATATTTTAACGTAATCGGTTACGTTAAAATACCTTTGGTCCTTTTAAGTTGGTAATTATAAAGACCAAAGCATTATGAAGATTAATTTCCTCTAGTTATTTATTGAGACAGGCTGGCTTTAGTTTTAGAACCTGTATTTTTCTTAACTCTTTTTGAAACTTATTCCTTCCCACCGAAATTCTTCGATATACTGCTAGTAGAAAATTTTCTCAAAAGTAACCTTGGTCCTATTTAACTGACCATTTCTTCTATCTGTATCCGAATGTTTCACCATTTTTTCATCTTGTTTCTGACTCCTGCTCCTCCTTCTTCCACCCTCTCCTAATGTCAAAATTGGGGGAATGAGTTTTCCTTCCTTCCGGTATCTCAAATCATTATATTGTGAGGAGCCAAATCCTTTGTTTGTGTTCTTCATGAGACTCCCAGAAAGTTCGTCTGAGGCTCACGAGTTTCACGAGGCTACTAGAAAATTTACTTAGGCTCGCGAACTTCACGATGTTATCACGAAGTTTACTTGAGACTCGCAAGCTTCATGAGACTACCAGAAATTCGCTTACTGTTCGCGAGCTCGTGAGGCTACTAGAAGGTTTACTTGAACTCACGAGCTTCATGAGACTACCAGAAATTCGCTTACTGTTCGCGAGCTCATGAGGCTACTAGAAGGTTTACTTGAACTCACGAGCTTCAGAGGCTACTAGAAGGTTTACTTGAACTCACGAGCTTCATGAGGCTCCTAGAAGGTTTACTTGAACTCACGAGCTTCATGATGCCATCAGAACGTTTCTTTAATGTTCGTGCATCTCATGAGGCTTCAGAAAGTTCTTTTCCACTCGCGATTTTCATAAGAATATAAGAAAATTTTCTTCAGGCTTGCGGGCTTCATAAGTTGGGTTGTTTTATCTCTGAGCGGCACTTTTTTGCACACCATGGGATAAATGGCCAGGTCACATGGACCCCGAAGGCTCAGAGAAGGTTGGGGGAGGGAACCCACTGGAATAGCTGTTGGGAGACAGATGGTAGTCTCCTGTCAAGGCTATCCAGCGTATTCTTTAGCGTGCACAGGGTATGGCTCTCCCGCACACGGGGCCACGGCTTAACGTCCCATCCGACGGACGGCGGCCTTTCACAAGCCCATCGGTGTCCCCTACTGACCGTGGGCAGGGCGCGGAATTTTGCGCAGATAAATCTCAACGCTGACCCAGCTGGGACTCGAACCTGGGAACTACAGATTACGAGCCTGGCGCGCTACTGACTGAGCCACCCCCGCCCCTGGGCTTCATAAGGTTACCAGAAATATCGTTTATATATTACCAGAAATATCGTAAGCCTCGCGAGCTTCACAAGGCTTCGTTTGCAGCTCGCGCATTTTTGAGAAATAATTTTAATTTCTGAATCTTGATAGGTCTGAAATTCATAATGTATAAATATATACTCCATGTATTTGCACAAGGTTTTCTTTTTTTCATTTTTTTAATTTCAAATGCAAATTTCCGTTAAATAATTTTCGCTAAATTTAATTTTTTTTCCAAATCAATTGAAAATTGCGATAAGAATGGAAAAGATTTGCGAAATCAGATTTCAAATGAAAGTCACAAATAACTAGAAGTGTGATCATTCATGAGCAATCGTGATAAGATTTTTATTCTTAAAATTTGCTGGGAGAATCCTGGAAACGTCAGAAGTTTTGAATGAGGAGTTTTTTTTTTACTTCAAGAATCCTTTGTGCCATTCTCAGCGTTAGGATGTTTGGCCATCTCCTATTATATATCATAATTATATATATATACGATTTCAACAGCTGTAATTTAACTCATTTTACTTTATTAATGCGAACTTTACCATCTACCAATTTTCGAAGGTGCCTCTTCTTGAGAATGTTAGTAAGGGTAGTGGAGGCCAAAAATTATTAAACTTTCTCATATTTCACGCATTTATCAAGAACTGTGTAAAACGTCTAAAAAGAAGGGTAAAATGTGTCACTGAAACTGAAATCAAGTCTCTTGTTCCCACCACCACCACCAACTTTACCTTTTTCCGGCTTCTTTGAGTCGCTCCCCAACCCTATTTTTTTAGAGCTCGGGGTCTACTTCTATGCATGGCATCTTAGTGAAATAAATTTTTTACTCACGCAATATATGAATTTTAGCAGTTGTTTCTTTTACTTCTGTCAAACCAATCGAGTGCATGTTTGTAAGTTTCAGTGCTTTAACAGTAATATGATGAAATTTCGTATATCTTACCATAAAAATAATGTCTCTGAGTAGGTAACAGGATATCCGTCTTATTCTGAATGTAAATGTAGAAAACGTTCTCTTGGTTATATTTTTTAAAATATTTGCTCTTTATATGAATAAAATAAATAATTTTGCTGCTTTCTTTTTGAAGGGAATTATTCAATTTTAGATTCTTTTAATAGCGATATGAACAGTTCTTTCTAACGAAGGATTTAAATAATGGAAGTTTTAAGAAGCCTAATGCTTTCTGTTCAAGAATATATGAAACCGTAAAACATAGGGTTAACAGAAGGAAAACATTATTCGCATATTTACATATATTTTATTATTGACACATTATTTTTAATTTTTTGTTATTGACAATTTAAGAGATAATGAAATGCTTTAGAAGTCTTCAGATTGCATGAGTTGCAATGGTAAATGCAGGGGACAAAGAGAAGTAAAAATTCTACAATAAATATCCTACAATAAGATACTACGAAAGATAAATATCCTACAATATCGAAAACACATATCGAAAAGGATCAGGTATCGTACGTATGTAATACCAGTGGAATAATACGAAATCTATATGCCAAATATACCAACGGAGAAACATATTCGAAGTCCTGTAACTTTTCCAACAATGCTCTATAGAAATGTAGTAAAATGTGTTTAATGTTGCTAAAAAATTATCTTTACATTTTGGCTGAGATATATGAAGTATTTCAAGTGCTATAGAAATATATCATTCGTAATAAGTTATGTCAGAACTGTAAATGTAATTTTTAACAATATTTGTTCAATATTTAAATCGTTACAAGAACTTAACAATTTAAAAGCAACTTTGCTCTCAGAAGAATTTATTTGAAACGTAACTAATGTAAATAACAACTGCCACATTAATTTCCTAAATTTACCTTGTTTTTGGACATTTGTACAGTGCTTTCTTTGTTAAATTTGCGTCAACATTCAAAAAATATTTCCTTGGAAGATTGACGCTGCATTTTAAAGTTCCAACTATCACAAATCTTATAACATCGAATTAATATGGCTAAAAAAAAAACTTTATTTTTGCTTAGTTGAAAACTTTAGATTACGTTTAGTAATTTTTGAAATATTAGCTGAAACCGTGATGTTAGCTGAAAACATGTAACTTTGCTCTAAGTGGGAATATAAAATTTTTTCAGCTATCAATTTCATGAATCCCATGTCTACAGGACATCTCCTGTGATACTTTACTATTTTCCCGTAAACATCCATTTTTGAAGTTAAACATTTTAGCATCTGGATTTGCACTAATAATAGCGATACCATTGCATCGATTCCAGATTAGTTTCTTAATATTTTTGTGCAGGCGTTTGTTTATTGCAATCATAATTCTTCGATACATAACTACTCAAAACAATTAGGGGATATCTATGCCTCTCTGAGAGTGTTTTAGATAGCGATACAAACTGCAGCTGATAAGATGTCTGATAAAGAAAAATATCAAAGAAAGCATGCAAATTCGGCAGCAACTGAAGACGTTATGGAAAAATGTAGATAAATATCAGACGAAAGAACTGAAGCGTTATTCGGGAAAAAGCGTTTAAAAGGGAAAAGGCAGTAGCGATACGAGTTGTAAAAGAGTATAAAATATAGAAACATAGGTAAATATATTAATAGGACTATGCGGATAAATATCGGAAGAAAACAGGCGGCTTATTCGTAAGTGTTGTCTAAAAATGAAGAGAGAAAGTCGACACATGTCGTGAACCACCATAAAATATTCTCAATGATGAAGGTCTTATAAGGCTCTATGGATATATATCCGAAGAAAGAACTGAGGTGGTTTATTCGTGAGAGTTGTTTAAACATGAACAGAAAGGTCGATACGTGTCGTGAACCAGCATCAAATATTATCAATGAAAAAGGTCTTACAAGACTCTGCGGATAAATATTCGAAGAAAGAACTGAGGCAGTTTATTCGTGAGAGTTGTTTAAAAATGAAGAGACAATGTCGACACGTGTCGTGAACCACCATAAAATATTCTCAATGATGAAGGTCTTATAAGGCTCTATGGATATATATCCGAAGAAAGAACTGAGGCAGTTTATTCGTGAGAGTTTTTTAAAAATGAAGATACGATGTCGACACGTGTCCTGAGCAAGCATACACTATATAATCGATGGTGAAGATGTCACGAAATTACGTAGATAACTGTGGGAACTAGGGAGGCTAGGTTAAGGCCTGGAGACTTCACATTTGAAACTTTCATACTTCTCTCTGATATTAAGTCAATGATCTAACAATCACTAATCAATCAACCTATGATCTATAGAACTATCGGAGCTTCAACAGCGCAGTCTCATAATATCACCATAACTCCCATAACCCATCATCATCATCATCGCCATCATCTTATGCTATAAATACAAGGCAAAAGAACAGGCAATTTATTTGCAAGTAGTTTAAAAGTGAACTGACTCTGTATAATCAGAATGCTGCATACCGAAGGACATAACGCCTTGAGAAATATCGAGAGGCTGGAAGCTGAAGAGACATAACATGATATCGTCACAGCTACTCTGCGTGTCGCAAGGTGTCGTCGGCAGGTTATGAAGCCGATTCCAACCAACACAAACTGTGCAAAGACGTGAAGTGTAGGACACCGACCTTCAACAAAGTCGAGAGATTATAGACGCCTGACTGTGCTCGTTCAACCGCATAAATTCAACTCAGCTACCTCAACGCTTTCAAGCTGAGAGAGGCAGACGGGTTTCGAGACAGACTATACGTAATCGACGCACTACATTAACATTATATCAAGCGACCATCGGTGTGTGCTCCATTAAGAGGCCGTCATCGTAGGGATGAAAGACCGTGAGTACTTGAGCATCGTGGTCGGAGTGATGGGAGATGATGGCGTGTACACTTCATGGATGAGCCCAGATTCAGTATTGAATCAGATTCAAGACGATTCTTAGTATGGTGTGAGAGATAACGTTATAAGCCCTGACTTTGGACGGAATCACCCACAATTATGTAAAAGTTGGGTTGGGCACTTTTTTGCACACCATGGACTAAATAGTCAGGTCACATGGACCCCGAAGGCTCAGAGAAGGTTGGGGGAGGGGACCCACTGGAACAGCTGTTGGGAGACAGATTGTAGCCTTCCGTCAAGGTCTCTATATATTATACTCTTTTACAACTCGTATCGCTATTCTATCGTATTGTGTTCTTTAATGTGCACAGGGTATGGCTCTCCCGTACACGGGCCCATACCCTATGCACGTTAAGGGTATGGCTCTCCCGTAAACGGGGCCACGGCTTAACGTCCGATCCGACGGACGGCGGCCTTTCCAAGCCCATCTGTGTCCCCTATTGACCGTGGGCAGGGCGGGGAGTTTTGCGGATTATGTAAAATAAATTACATTGTATGGGGAGAAGTTTCAATAGAATCGACAAATATGAATGCGTTCACTAAAATGTGAAAAAAATAAATAAGAACGTTCCTAAATATTTAAAGAGAGAATTGTTTAATGAACTATAAGTCCCTACTACAATTCGGAGATTTCATTGCTATGGAAATGATTATCTAACTTCGAGGCTCTATAATTCTGTAATATGCATTAAATGGGAAATAGAGACTGAAGATAAATTAAAGATCATAGCAAACTATTTAAATCTCGATTTTCAAAAATATTCGTTCAGGATTTAAAGAGTTATGGAAGCCAGAATATTGAACAACAGTAATGCGTCATAAGAATTTACCTCAGAAATTAATCAGAACTTAAATAATAAATACTGTTTCAAGGCATTTAATGTAATAAATAGATATTTATCTGCATTTATCTACTATTTCAATATTCGACAAAAACGAATGGTTTTTAAAATCAAGACAATGTATTACAAAGTATTCCACCTTCCATAACTCTTTAAATGCTGAACAAATATTGTTGAAAATCGAGAATTAAACGGATTTGATTCTGATTTTAATTTATCTTAAGTTACATGTTTTTCCTTAAATGCATATTTTCGAAATTATATAGCTTCGAAGTTAGATTCCCAATGACATAACGTAGAATTTCTAAATATTTTGGTAGAACAATGTATAACACCAACACAACTCTTGGGTGTTGTTGATTCTGTTGGCCCATCATGTCACAGATGTGTTTAATAGGTGAAAGGTCCAGCGAGCGTGCTGCCATCGTAGTACCTGAACGTTTTGCTCGTGTAGATACTGCAGATTAATGCGAGCTGTGTGAGGACGGGCGTTATCTTGCTGGTAAAAGCTTCTGAACAAATGAGAAAGCCACTGGCTGCAAATGTTGGTAACATATCGTTGGGCAGTTAGAGAAATCCCCTTATGATGACCAGTTCTGGCCGAGATGTCCGACTAATGGCAATCCACACCAAGACACCAGGTGCTGGAGCTGTGTGACGATGTCGCATGCATTGAGTGGCATTCTTTTCAATTTTTTTTTTTGGTGGATGACGGCGAACACGTTGTCTACCGTCGTGCTGACCAAGACAAAAACGAGATTCTTCACTAAACACCACGATACTCCACTCTTGATCATTTCAATTCTGTCTGAGGCGACACCACTGAAGACGTGCTTGCATTTGTGCAGATGTGAAGGGCAAATGCAGTGCTGGATGATAGGCTTGCAATGAAAACTGTAAAAGCCTATTGTTTATCGTCCGCCTGGTAGGTATTCGATGTGTTATCTGTTGCCAATCCCTTTGAAGTTGCGTTGTAGTCGCGAATCTGTCACGCAATGCCATGCATCGCAAATGGCGGTCTTGTCGCTCCGTGATCATACGTCGTCTTCCTGATCCTTGTCAGCGTGTGCTGGATCCTTCTTGAACCCACTGACGTTATTTGTGTACGATGGTGCTGGGATTGTAGCCAACAAGGTTGGCCACATCTCTCTACGACATATCAGCTTCTCTAAGGCCGATGATTCTTCCACGTTTAAAGTCTGTTAACTGTTGGAACAGCTATTGAAGTCTGCGTAAGGGCATCTTTAGCGGTTTAGAACAATTTTCACAACGTTTTGTCCATCAGGGAGCTTTGGTTGCCTTTATCTGTGTTTGACTGCTCCGCACCTGTGACGTCAGCTCGCGCCTGTCCAATCGTTTCGGTCGTCTTGCAAATCTATTCATTTCCATGCATTTCCATATAATCAATGGTGAAGATGTCACGAAATTATGTAGATAACTGCTTTTTTCCATGCTGATATTTTTGGCCACATATTCATTGAGTTGGTTAATAATATCATAACCTTTAAGCTGTAATCGATTAGCAAAATGTTGGAAATCTTCGACATCGATAGTGAGGATTGGCTACGCTGTTCACCAAACCTTAATGCGATTCAATAAGGTTACTGTTGGGCCTGATTCTCCAGTGACTCCCTATGAATCCGACAGTAATCTGAACGAAAAGTATCACTCATTTCTTAAGGACTCGTCGAAAACGTCATTTTTATGACATCACCCAGATTACGAGAGCTGAGGAGTGATATAATATCACATCAGATGAGGAGAGATGATGGGTTGGGTTGTTTTACCTCCGAGCTGCGCTTTTTTGCACACCATAGGCTAAATGGCCAGATCACATGGACCCCGAAGACTCAGAAAAGGTTGGAGGGAGGGGACCCACTGGAACAGCTGTTGGGAGACAGATAGTAGCCTTCCGTCAAGGCAATCCAGCGTGTTATTTAACGTGCACAAGGTATGGCTCTCCCGCACACAGCTTAACGTCCCATCCGACGGACGGCGGCCTTTCCAAGCCCATCGGTGTCCCCTACTGACCGTGGGCAGGGCGGGAAATTTTGCGGAGATAAATCTCAACGCTGACCCAGCTGGGACTCGAACCTGGGAACTACAGATTACGAGCTTGGCGCGGCTACTGACTGAGCCACTCTCATCCCTGGAGAGATGATGAGAGAGATGGCATGACTGCAGATGCAAGTGTTGTAGCGGTTATATCTCAGTATGAAGCAGTTGTGAGTGGGCATATAACATATTAAAACTTCACATACATAGCATTTGGGTGCTATGTATGTTTACAGCTTGAAGTTAACCTTTCAGTTACTTTTGTGTCACATTAGTCCAGTTTTTTTCATCGTTATTCCTAAACGCAGATAATACAAATTATTCGAATCAGCATCCTTACTGAATTTATACTTGGTTTTCACGAAACTATATCAGTCTCTAGATATCCCCCTCTTTTAAGCAGTGAATTGATTAAATTTCTTTCTTCTAATTTTTTTGGAAGGACAATCGTGGGTGGATTCACTCGTGAAAGAGCATAGAGGTATTTTAGTTTGAAGCGTGAAGGATCAGATTTTTTTACTATAAAGCATAAAATGAGACTGCCGAAAAATAAGTGGCATTAATAAAATACAGCACAAAATCTTCATGCAGACACAGGCTACGGAGGTCCTACCAGACTGTATAATTTCAGTGACTTCTGTGCGTAGGTAAAGTCCGAAAGAAAAGTGAAATATAAGGACTGCCTTTATAGGTATGGAGGATGGTGGAGGAAAATCGCAGCATCATCCCAAGCACTGTTCGGGATGATATTATTTAAGTCCACTCATTCTCATTCAGTAGAAAAACAAAGACGCAGTGTTGCAAAATATGAATATGAATTTGATTTTGTTTTCCTTTCTGACGCTATGTCCAGTGTGTTTTAAAAAACAGATAACACTCTGCAACCAAATGCGAATTATAAGGGTAGCAATGCAGCAAAGTATTCTAGTGAGTAGAAAAAACATCCCTGCTCTCTCGCGTCAACAGAGAATGTGTGGCATCTAATTATTTCATTAGGTGATCATTTCGTCGAAGCGTAGTCCAATTGCTGCAGCCTTTTGAGATAACCACTGCAGCAATTAGAATGGTCGGATGAGTCACTCGTTCCTCTTCCTTATCGCTAATGACGTCAGCTGGCCACGTGGAGCAAACGCGAATTGATCGCGTGGGGAAGTTAGAGCTGTGTCCTCTCCTGTTCTGATTTTTGTTTCACGACGATTAACGAAGCCTATATTTGCTACTTGAAAACGTGCAGCAAGTTGCGCGTTCTCATTTACGATGTGCATGGAAATGAAGCAGAACCAAAAGTTTAAATGCCAGAGAGGTAGGAGGAGATTTTCTGCGTTAAGAGCGCGAATATAATATTCAATATATTAGGGTAATGCCAAATTGAATGACACAGAAATTATTGAATATAAAACGCATTCGTGTGTCGTTTTAAAATTCTTAGTAATAAAGTGCCAACGGAGTAGCCAGGGAATTTTGTAAGTAGTAGAGGTGGATGAGTTGGAGAGTGGGAACGCATTGAAGAAATTTGTTGATGTTTTTGTTAACGTAAACTGATTGCAATGCGGTTCTTAATTCTTGAAAAATGGTACGTGATTGAATAAAAAGAACGAGGCAATAAAAATTTAAAAAGTGAAAACGAAACGCGATTAAAGCAAGAATACTCAACAAAATATGAAGGGCGGGGGTGGCTCAGTCGGTAGCGCGCCAGGCTCGTAATCTGCAGTTCCCAGGTTCGAGTCCCTGCTCGGTCAGCGTTGAGATTTATCTCCGCAAAATTCCCCGCCCTGCCCACGGTCAGTAGGGGACACCGATGGGACGCCGCCGTCCGTCGGATGGGACGTTAAGCCGTGGCCCGTGTGTGGGAGAGCCATACCCTGTGCACGTTAAAGAACACGCTGGGTGGCCTTGACGGGAGGCTACCATCTGTCTCCCAACAGCTGTTCCAGTGGGACCGTTTCCCCAACCTTCTCTGAGCATTCGGGGTTCATGTGACCTGGCCATTTAGCTCATGGTGTGCAAAAAAGTGCCCCTCGGAGGTTAAACAATCCAAACCAACCCAACATCTTAACTTTCGCAAGGTAATATTTTTTATCTCTATTTTCAATAACCGTCTCTTTCACTCATGAAATATTTCTTTATTTCTTTGTTTTATTACCTTATTCATGCAAACTGACTTTTATCTAAGTTTCGATTTGAATAAAAGCATGTTTCTATTTTCTTCTTTTGACAAAGGGTTGGGATTGTGTTACCTCTAACTGACATTTTTTGCACTCAGTGAACTAAACGGACCTCAAAAGCTCAAAACTGAGTAAATAAAGCGGGAGCATTGGACAGCTGTTATGGGTGAGATTTTAACCTTCCCTTCAAGGCTATCCAGTGTTCTTTAATGTGCTCAAGGTATGCCTCGCATGCACAAGGGACCACGATTTAAGGTCCCATCTGACGGACGTCGTCTCTTCGCAGTCCATCGGGGCCCAGTTTCTCACCTAAGACAGGGTGGGGCTTTAGCTGAGAAAATCTCGACGTATTCACAGTGAGGTCTGGCAAAGGAAATAACAACTTGATTCGAAGTACAATCGCTCAAAAAATATCCGAACACTATGGTTGATTAGAGAATTCAGAAAAATTATCTGGCAACGATTTTTTTAGAAATTAGTGATCTGGCAACCTTCGTGTCACGTGATTACAGAATTCAGGGAAAATATCTGGAGCGTGTACAGCAACTGTACACAAACTGGAGCGTGTGCAGTTACTGCACACGCTCCAGTTTGCTGTGAACGATAACTGCACACGCTCAATATTTCCGTGAGTGAGCCCACACGATCTAGCATCAAAATAATATGACCACCTACAGTCGCTCCAAAAAATATCCGAACACTATGGTTGATTACAGAATTCAGAAAAATTATCTGGCAACTATTTTTTTTAGAAATTAGTGATCTAGCAACCTTCGTGTCACGTGACACGAAGGTTGCCAGATCACCAATTTCTAAAAAAAATTGCCAGATATTTTTCCTGAATTCTGTAAATCAACCATAGTGTTCGGATTTTTTGAGCTACTGTACTTACAAACTAGTAATTTCTCGTGGTTTCCATTTTGATGTCAATATTTTAATAAATCTACCAAAAAATTAAGCTGTAGAAATTAAAACATAGAGGATTAAACTTCATTTTATCATAGCAATATCAATGCAAAAATCCGGTATCCAGTGAAAAACTAGAGATAAATTATACTACTAACACACTTAAAACACTAGAGGAAAAATCTGTCCTCCCTATACTCATAAAATAAGCCTTTTTATTTTTATTTCATCGTAAAAATTTCAGATAACATTTTGCATTAATGTTTTGTGAAAATTTTGCTTGTCGGAACATTGAATTAGTATGAGCTTAAAACTAGGGGATTATCTACCATGGTTCCAATGGTTTAGCTGAACCAGGCCTCGGCGATCGATAGGGCTAGTACTCGATACGTTGGTTTTTATTACGTTTCGGAGCCGTTTTTATTACGTTTCGGAGCCGTTTTTTATTACTTATTGTTGGTGTCTTTTGGTAGACTGTCGACAAAAAAGAGCTAGAGTCTCACACTCTTTCTGCTTTAAATAAAAAAACTAAACATCCCCTCATGCAACTGATTGTCCACAGAGGTCTGACAGGAGCCTGTCAGTTTATACGCCATAGCAGAAGGTCTGTGAGGAAAGCTGGAACTCAGTAGAAAGTCAACACAAACATCCAAGCTTTACCTGGGGCTCGAACCCAGGTCCCTGTGATCAGCAGCCAAGCGCGCTAACCACTCAGCCACGGGATGGATCACTTGCAAAAAAATATTGTTTAAGGAGTAAATCACGTGTGATGGGGCCCGGCGTCAGTTTCTACGTCATTGCGCAAGATTAAATTTCTGTTGTTTTTGTCATCAAACTGTTATCACCGACCTCAGAATTGCAAAATTTATATAGCTGTGTTAAGAGAAAAACACTCATGTCGCAATAATATATTCTGAAAAAGCAGCAGCGTGAACGGTAGACACTATTTTTGCACAAATAACGTCTTTACTTAACTGCTCTAGCCAGGTTTATTAGCAACATGCGTAAAAGCAGAAGCTGTTGACATAAGAAATAAACTCGTTCCCTCTTGCTTTTCTTTGACACAGTACCTGCCAACGTATATGGTAAGTCAACATCCCAGCGACATAACACTATCAGTTCGTTCCTTGACCCACGTTCCTTGAAAGATTAACTCATCGTTTATCACGTGAATTGCTAGGGTTGTCAAATATTTGCTTACTTTATAAGGTAAACGTGATCACAGGTGTTTCAGTCCCTTATATAACTCTCAGTGGCCTGGGAGAAGAAAACTCTCAATCAGACAAGATCGTTATTTCTAAAGATGAATTGCTGTTTTCTCGGAAAAACAGAATCCATTTCCTGGCTGATGTCCTTTGTCTCCCAAGACGCGCCAAAGAGGTAACAGATTATCGGCTTTTAGAAAACTTCTCTTCCCTAACAGGTCGACGGAATGGTTGAGGCACTGCAAAGATTTGCTCTTGTGTACTAAATGAATGGAAGAAAAAGAATTTCATTCATGTGCTAGAGTGAATGAAATATGCATCGAACATGGCACTCGGAGTTGAAAGATGGAAGTCCTGGTAAATATTCAAGACTTTATTATTTCTTAATGGAAATGATTTCGATTTCATTCTAATTGTTTTTTCTTCTTTCCCGAATCATCAGCTTGCTTCTTTTTATTCTATACTTTTGCTTCCGATTCGATTTCATTTTCTCATTACTTCCTTCTGCTTATCTTAGTGAATCCAATATTTTTGCTGCTTTTTAAGTTTGCTAACTCTTTATGGCTTGTCGAGACTTTCAAGTCCCACAACTTCAAAATGTCCTTTTTACCGTTTGTTAGGCTTGCAACCTGGAGGGACTGATACATCCCAAGTCAGAAATTAAAAGGTGTTTTATCTTTCAAAGTGGGGCGGGGGTGGCTCAGTCGGTAGCGCGCCAGGCTCGTAATCTGCAGTTCCCAGGTTCGAGTCCCAGCTGGGTCAGCGTTGAGATTTATCTCCGCAAAATTTCCCCGCCCTGCCCACGGTCAGTAGGGGACACCGATGGGCTTGAAAAGGCCGCCGTCCGTCGGATGGGACGTTAAGCCGTGGCCCCGTGTGCGGGAGAGCCATACCCTGTGCACGTTAAAGAACACGCTGGATGGCCTTGACGGGAGGCTACCATCTGTCTCCCAACAGCTGTTCCAGTGGGTCCCCTCCCCCAACCTTCTCTGAGCCTTCGGGGTCCTTGTGGCCTGGCCATTTAGCCCATGGTGTGCAAAAAAGTGCCGCTCAGAGGTAAAACAATCCAATCCAATCTTTCAAAGTAGCTAAATAGTGACTTCTCCAGTTTTGTTGGTATAAAATAATTCCGACTATTAAGGGTTAAATGAAACTGTACCAATTGCTTTTTATTTCTTTTTTTACATTTTATGCTATTTGTTTGCGTTTTCAATTTCCTTCCTGTTTATGATTGTTTCGTTTCAAAAAAACTCTTTTCGCATTCTGTATTTCCGAGTCTTCTTGACTCGATGCACCCTTACGCAAATTCTGAAATATTCGCGAAATCTCTGAAAAATCTAAAATTCTTCACATTTGCATAAATTTTATTTTTAAAAACACTTATTGTAAAAAAGCCGAAAAATGTTTAATTTTGTTTTTATATAAACGAATTAGAATCATAATTTCTCTATTACCAATTTCAGCGCAATTTGAATTTAATTTCGAGTTGGGTTGTTTTACCTCTGAGCGGCACTTTTTTGCACACCATGGATTAAATGGCCAGGTCACATGGACCCCGAAGGCTCAGAGAAGGTTGGGGGAGGGGACCCACTGGAACAGCTGTTGGGAGACAGATGGTAGCCTCCCGTCAAGGTCATCCAGCGTGTTCTTTAACGTGCACAGGGTATGACTCTCCCAAACACGGAACCACGGCTTAACGTCCCATCAGACGGACGGCGGCCTTTCCAAGCCCATCGGTGTCCCCTACTGACCGTGCGCAGGGCGGGGAATTTTGCGGAGATAAATCTCAACGCTGACCCAGCTGGAACTAGAACCTGGGAACTACAGATTACGAGCCTGGCGCGCTACCGACTGAGCCACCCCATTTTAATTTCGAGCATTTCTAGTAGAAATGGGATGTTTTGACTCTTAAAGAGCCCAATCTTTTTTGACATAAGAGCCAAAAAAGATTGGGCTCTTATGATTAGGCCATTCAATCCATGGGGGAGAAATTTCCGACAGTTCTTTCTCCCATGTATTGAATGGCTTAAATCATAAGTATTCCAAGGGCTAAAAGGAAATTAGGGAAAGGGATCCACTAGCTAGCTGTTAGTGGACAGATGGAAGTAACCTCATCAAGTCCACTCCCCCTGTTCTTTAATGTGTGCACAGGGTATGTCTCTCCTTCTCATTCAGAAATCACCGTGGATAACACTATTGTTACGTCCCTTGTATTTATTAAACTGGCTGATGTTGAGGACCGACAAATCTTGCATGTAGCGATCGACAGGAAAATTTGCTTCTAATATCCGTTAGCCGTGCATGCGCCCGGAGCTTCTGGCCACGATTTGTCTCACACGAAACAAGGTAAGTCTATGCTTATTATACTTACCTCACTCCGCACCACATGATGCCATCTGGAGTATTTATCATCAGAGTATTTACCATCAGTAGAGAACTGTGTTGCTATGGCATATCAATGTTATGCTTCTGAAAACGTATTTCTTCCTTTTCGGCAGCTCGCTGAGGACCGACGACTTATTGCACTGCGATTCGCTTGTTACCTCAAAATCAAGCGTATTGAAATTTAAAAAAAAATTAAATTTAAAATTTTGTTTTTTCATCTTTATATAATTGAATTATTCACATTTGTTTCAGCTGATTGGTCTGCGTATAGGATTACCTAAACTGCAAATATAAAATACAAAAAAAAATCAATGAGTGTAAAATAATTCCCGATTATATTAAATAACAAAATAAGTTATTATTTAAAAATATACTATGCTTGTTTTTTTTTCTGGTGTGTTACGACAATTTTGGATTCCCAAAAGTGTATCATGGACTCCAAAAAACTAGGCGGCATTGGTTTATAGAATCAGAGAACGAAAAGAAAGGATTAGTAAAATAATCAGACAACGAAAAGAGAGAATCAGTAAAAATAAATTCAACTATAAGTAAAGACTGCATTTTGCATTAATTAAAAATGAATGCAAGTGAAAAACTTTGTATAACGTACGCTGCATCTTTAATTTTCTTCAACTTCAACTTCCTTTTTCTGTTCTTCTTGCTTTTGCAGATTTTCGTTCTACGTTTCCTCCTTTTCTAATTCCCTCTTTTCTTTCGTGACGAAGACTTCAATTTTTCAGTACAACTGATTCACCCGTGACTTATGTAATCCTGTCCTTGTTTTTAAATTTCGAATCAGATTTTTAATTGCAATGCCTTGAATTTGCCCAATAATTATTTACACTTTTCCATTAAAAGTTTTCAGCACAGAAGAAAATACAAACTCTTATAATGAAATGATTAATACTAAGTGGTGGCATGAAGACAACAAATAATGATTTTAACTAGACACTTTTAAAAAAAATTATATCTATGGACTACATTTTAATACAATTTAATGAGACCAGCTAGAAAACAAACTTTACATCAATCCAGAATTTAACTGCTAGGGAAAAAAAATTAAGATTATAACATGGCTAAAATCTTCGCAATTCTATAATAAAAACACATCTTTCGGATTATAAAGTAAAAAAAAATTGACTATTCTCAAAAGCACGCGAGAAGAATTAGTTCATCAGTTTTCTTCGCTGTTTAACTATGAATAATATAAAGTAAGGATTAAAACCGAAAAGAAATAAGCACGATCCTATTATTCAAAACTTAATAATAGTTTTATGATTTTCAATCCTGGTACATCGTTGTCATGTTTTATACTTCTCATTTAGAAAATATAATTGTTTCGAAACAACTTTTAATGTACTTCCGCCATTGCTTAATTAATTCTTCGAAAGGAACTTCATTTATCTCTTCTTATTTGGCTTAGCTGCTTTCATTAGAAAGGCCACTGAAAGAGAGAAAAACTCTAGCAAATGGTTATTTTAATGAGGCAGTTCTAAGTTTATCTATTTATTTCAAACATGTTTTTTATTCGTCTGCTCCTTACCTAGTGTTGCATCTTTGGATAGCATTAACCCCACTTAAAAATCCTTTTCCTTTTAAGTAGTGATGTCCATCGAGTTTATAACGTCCTGCTGTAATTTCTTCTCTTGTTCTACTTCTCAAACTTCGATTGAATAAGAAAGCAACACCACATGAATTGGCGAAGACTTGGGTTGGGTTGTTTTACCTCTGAGCGGCACGTTTTTGCACACCATGGGCTAAATGGCCAGGTCACATGGACCCCGCAGGCTCAGAGAAGGTTGGAGGAGGGACCCACTGGAACAGCTGTTGGGAGACAGATGGTAGCCTCCCGTCAAGGCCATCCAGCGTGTTCTTTAACGTGTACAGGATATGGCTCTCCCGCACACGGGGCCACAGCTTAACGTCCCATCCGACGGACGGCGGCCTTTCCAAGCCCATCGGTGTCCCCTACTGACCGTGGGCAGGGCGGGAAATTTTGCGGAGATAAATCTCAACGCTGACCCAGCTGGAACTCGAACCTAGGAACTACAGATTATGAGCCTGGCGCGCTACCGACTGAGCCACCCCCGCCCCTTGGCGAAGACTACTCGGTTTTCTGGGGAACTCAATAAACCATGATTCCTTGTCATGTCTTTTCCATGTTAGAGAACATTTTCAGAAAGCACCATAAAAAATGCTCAGCGGTATAAGTGATTAGTTCTGATTCCTATACGAAATCTTTATGAAGATGTAATAGAAGAGACATTTATAATAGTGTGGTTAGGCGATAATGCCCAACCACACTAGGGCAAGCTTTTGGCTTATGTTACGCACCACGAATTTCTGGTGATGAATAACATAAACTCGATTACCCGACTTCAATTCTAGTAGAATAGTGTTCTCAAAGAGTGTGCTGCGAGATTCGTCAGGTGTGCCACGAAATTTCGGATGATACTGCAGATCAACGAAAATTTCCTAACCAGTTTGATGCTATTTTCTGCCACTGATTTGTCATTTAACTTTTTCTGTTTAGCTGATAACTTATTCCTATTAAATCTTAATATTAAAGTCAAAACATGTCCATAACACGTACCCACTAAGCTCAATACACATCAGAACCTGAACAGAATAACTTTGCATTTACAGATGACTCCACATTTGGGTTGTTGAGTTTTTTACCTCTGAGCGGCACTTTTTTGCACACCATGGGCTAAATGGCCAGGTCACATGGACCCCGAAGGTTCAGAGAAGGTTGGGAGAGGGGACCCACTGGAACAGCTGTTGGGAGACAGATGGTAGCCTCCCGTCAAGGCCATCCAGCGAGTTCTTAAACGTGCACAGGGTATGGCTCTCCCGCACACGGGGCCACGGCTTAACGTCCCATCCGACGGACGGCGGCCTTTCCAAGCCCATCGGTGTCCCCTACTGACCATGGGCGGGGAATTTTGCGGAGATAAATCTCAACGCTGACCCAGCTGGGACTCGAACCTGGGAACTACAGATTACGAGCCTGGCGCTCTACCGACTGAGCAGATGACTCCACAGAAATGGCCATTATTGTAAGGCAAACTGCGCATGTGCGAGTCTCCTATAGTGTTGCAACCTAAATTTTTAGTGTGCTGTGAGAATTCACGGAGAAAAATAGTTGCCGTGAGAAGAAAAAAAGTTTGAGAATCACTGTATTAGAATAACTTTTTTATTATTATTAATATTTTTGTATTAGAATAACACTCAAATTCATTTGCAAATTTCTTCATTTTTAATACTTCAATTTTAATTATTGTATTTTAAAACAGCCTTTATTTTCATTGTTATTATTATCTTATATTTTTATCAATCAACAAAACGTTAAAAATAAAAAAGCTAGTAGCCCCAATCGCGCGCTTCTTGCGCCTGTGCAATCCGTCCCTGGGTAGGCGAGAAAAAAAAAACTGGTAAGCGGCGAAAATGGACAAAAATAAATTCATCAAACATGATTCGCATTTTTGATTGCTATCCATTTTTTTTCAATAAAAAAACTTTTTCCGTTAGTTACTTTCCATACATTTCATTCATTACGAAATTTCCTTCGAAAGGATACCGTTCGAATAGCTGTGCTACAGAATATTCTGCGGATGCATCAAAAAGACATGCTGTTATAGGCACTCACTCACACTCTACGAATGGGTTGGGTTGTTTTACCTCTGAGCGGCACTTTTTTGCACACCATGGGCTAAATGGCCAGGTCACATGGACCCCGAAGGCTCAGATAAGGTTGGGGGAGGGGAACCCACTGGAACAGCTGTTGGGAGACAGATGGTTGCCTCCCGTCAACGCCATCCAGCGTGTTCTTTAACGTGCACAGGGTATGGCTCTCCCGCACACGGCGCTACGGCTTAACGTCCCATCCGACGGACGGCAGTGTTTCCAAGCCCATCGGTGTCCCCTACTGACCGTGGGCAGGGCGGGGAATTTTGCGGAGATAAATCTCAACGCTGCCCCAGCTGGGACTCGAACCTGGGAACTACAGATTACGAGCCTGACGCGCTACCGACTGAGCCACCCCCGCCCCCACTCTACGAATGTAAAAGAGCTCTAAAAGAGAGGTGCGCATTATTGCTCCGTAATCTTTTGAATACCCTCATTGACAGCATTGTATCATTATTGTGAAATGTTGCTTGTTGTCAGGAGTGGGGACACCCACATTAACTATGGTACTCCGTCCAGAACATTACTTTCCCTCTATTGACGTCATCTTCCGAATTTATGAAACTCAGACATTTAGTTTAATTCTTAGTTTTCATGGCCATACATGACAAATGACATCTCCTTACTAAACTTTGTCGATTAATCGTCGCGTCTTTGAGATATTGTAAATTTGTCAGTTATTCTAAGACTCTTGAAGATCAGTTTAGATCTACTTCTTTGAAACTAAATATCGACGATAATCTGTCGAGCAATACATGACAATAGGTCAATAATTAAACAAAATATGCTGATAACATCGTGCATACAGGAATATTTTCCTCCTTTGTTTCATGCGTGTATGTTCATTGTTAATTTTTTAATGCTTCGAGTAAAGTAGCATGGTAAGAAATAACCCACCTTGGGTTCCAAAACATGACATTTCAATATATCACACTGAGCCGACTCTATGTGCGATTCGCTATTTAGCGCTTGATTAAACGATTTATGAGGTATGAAAGGTAGAACGGAAACTATGAACCTGAATTTCTTTTAATCATATTGAAGTTTTGTTTTTTTTTAATTTTGGCAATCCTGCATCATAAAGTTCATTTTAACATCGGCCACTCAACTGCAAATATCAAATTTACATTTTTTTTTGTCCATGATCCTCTGTTTTCATCTCCGTGCTTTCAACTAGCATTAATTGTAGAGCATTGTACAGCATAATTAGCCTTGGATTTCTACGAGAAGCCAAAGCCACACCCTAAAGCTCACGATCACTTTTTTCCTCTCTTTCCTTAAGTATGGCCATTATAGATTCATTTGAGTCCAAATTTTATGTATTACCCGTATGTACTTACACAGAGTCTTTATAAATCATCCTAGAGATCGCACTTTTAATAAAGGAACGGCGATTCCCCTCCTCATCCTGCCCCCCTAACTCGGACGGATTTCCTCCATTGTTACATCCCGTACACATGAGCAGTGTTACGCTGGAGGTAGACGCAACGCAATCACACTCCAGGCACTGGCTTAGCTAAAGAGACGTGGACCGTTGCGTGTTAGTGATAGTCGAGGTAAATTTCCGGAGAGAAAATAGAGCGATAAAACAAATGATGGCGCGAATGACCGGGAGCGAGTGCAAATGAGCGGTATAATGATGTGGAAATGAAAATACGGCTCCGTCTTGGAAAGAAAATGAAGATGTAAAGGTAAAGCTGTGTGAGGGGTGTATCGAAAGAGGAAGGAAAATATTTCGATTGTTGCAGTACAAAGGCAACAGAAATGGAGTGTGAATATCAAAAATGGATCTTGCGACTCTCTTAGTGGCAGACGTGATAATGAACTCACGAGATAGGGGGGGAGGGTGAGATTAATGATAGAGATATTGCTTTGGTGAGAATGTTGCCATGGTGATTCATTAAGGTGATCGTTCTTTATAGGATGTCCAAGTCCCTTTACTTTCTGCTCAGTAGAAACATGGAAAATGATGAAAATTAATTTATCTGATTTTTCAGGGTAATTATGTTGCTGAGATTATTTTAACGTGGATTTTTGTAGCTTTTTGTAGGTATTATTTGAATTGATTGATGATGTTCCAAAAAGTAGGCACTCAGAAAGAGTGTTTTCTCAGAAAGAGAAAATTGGGTGGTGGGTAATAAAAGAAGGGACAACTCCAAAAATGCGAAGCAGCCGTTACGAATATCGTTGTTGTTTTTCTTCTCTCGTAGCCACTCAAGGAAAAAGGAATAATTTCAGTCTGTATATTACTTTTATCAGAATCTATTAATAGGTCACATAAATTTGAATGTGCAATTGAAGATAAGTCAGCTTTATATGATATAAAGCAAATTAATTTGCATATTCCTTTTGATACTTACATTCCAATAAAAACGAAAGAGCTAACTTGTTATTTTCTTACACACCAGTTAATCACCGTTCTGCTCTGGTGAAAAAAGGGACATCATTGGTCTTAAACTGTCAGGCCATGGGCAGTCGGATGGGAAGTAAAGCAGTTACTTCCCCAACTTTCTCTACGTTTGTAGGGGTTCTTGTGACCTGACCATTTAGTCTCTTGTGTGCAAAAATTTGTCAATCAGAGCTAAAACTACTCAACTCTTACACAGCAGTCATTTAACTGAGTTTTGAGAAATTCATCTTCTTGTTGATCATAAACTTTTTGCTTTAACCTCCAAATATTATGCCACCAACTGCTTCATTGGAAATATAAAAAGATTTAGAAATAACATAATTTCTCTTCAGGCAGTCCACTTGTTACGCTGACGGATTTCCTCCATTGTTACATCCCGTCTACATTAGCAGTGTTGCCTGGAGGTAGACATAGCACTGGAATATTAGGCTCTATATCTGGAGCTTGATACTATAATACTGTTTACTTAGCAGCCAAGCATATTAATCATTCGGCCCCTGGGACGGTTTCATGGCGAAAAATATTCTTTATTTTTAAAAAAGGTAAAATAAAATGAATAATACTATTGTTACTCTTTTTAGGTGTAAAATACTTCCGTTCAACTAAAACTGTGCCTATCACAGCTTATTAGCAATTAATAAACATTAATCCATAATTTAACTAAGTAATTGCTTCTACGAAATATCTCCCAAATGAAAGACGACATATTCTCAGAGTTGAAGTGCAAAGCATTCAGAAAACAAAACCTTTCCAACACTCAACAGTTGAAGATTTCTCACAGAAGAAGTTAAGCTGGGTTCGGTCTAAAGCTGCCATTTTATATGGAGGTTTTACAAAGCTGCGAGGTTTAGCCCCTGAAGGCTACTTTTCCAACACTGAATACATTGTCAAAACATCCGTGATACAGAGGAAATCACAGCTGTAGCCCATTCCCTCTCTTCGCAACGCCATTTTTTCACCTGCACAATTGCCTGCTTCTCCTTCCCCACATCCTATCACGTAATGTGTCTCCCAGCGTCTCCGCGTGCCGCATCGCTACGACCATCAATCACCGGCCGTAACCATCGCCCTTAACGACGCAGCCAAGGTATGTTTTCTGCGAGCGTGATTTTTCCCTCTTTACTATCCGTAAGCGGTCTAAGAGGAGTCTGATCGAAGCCTTCGCGGACTTGCGAAGGATCAAACATCGCCCGAGTCGTGCAGTTTAAGGGTCGCCGAGAAATTTGACACCGCTAAGTGATAGCGAGCAGAGGCTGGGCTCACGCAAGGCACGATGGGATATCGGGGAGCAGTTTATGCCGTAATGATGTTGATCCTGAACGATCTTGTATTTCGCTGAACGGCGCCAAAAGGACGTTCTTAAAGTGGGTGAAAAGTACGTGGACGGCATGGAGGTACACATTTCTCAACAGTCGTGTTTAGTATGCTGACCGTCGGTAGGTCGAGTGCAACTTCGAGCGCGTTATAGAGAATTCGAGACACTACAACGTTTTATTTCAGAGTTGAGAGAGGAAAAAAAAGTACTAATGCTTCCCGTTGTTTGTTTAGAGGCCGATGTGGGACTATCCGTTGACTAAAGAGCACTATGCCTAGAAACTGTCTCATGGCTGTCTTTCTGTGTTGGTCTTGTTCAACCATCCGAGACATCGAACTTGGAAGACACTCAAATACGCCGGATTAAACCTTTCCATTTCGTCAGAGGAATGGATGACTCGGAAGAGAGGTAACGGCGCCTTATGCTGGTGATGCAGATCGATTGGAAAGTGTAAGATGAAGGAATATATATAAAAAATACTCTCAGAGGTTTAAAATCGACTTCATCTGATGATGGGGTTGATTTATTTTTGCAGTCGCAATTGAAAAACAAATGAAATTTTTCGCAATGACTTATTGAGAGACGGGTGTGGTTCAGTTGGTAGCGCGCCAGACTCGTAATCTGCAGTTCCCAGGTTCGAGTCCCGTCTGTGCCAGAGTTTAGATTTATCTCAGCAAAACTCCTCCCTTGCCCACGGTCCGTAGGGGACCCGATGGGCTTGGAAAGGCCGCCGTCTATCGGATGGGACGTTAATACGTGTGAGGAAGAGCCATAACCTGTGCACGTTAAAGAACATGCTGGATGGCCTTGACCACGCTGGATGGCCTTGACGAGAGGCTACTATCTGTCTCCTAACAGCTATCCAGTGGGTCCCCTTCCCCCAACCTTCTCTGAGCCCTTGAGATCTTTGTGGCCTGGCATTTAGCCCATTATGTGCAAAAATATGCCGCCTACAGATAAAATAGCCCAATCCTTATCTTTATGTAAAAATGACCATATGTTGATGAGGATGTTTAATGCATTTTTAATAATCATTACATAAAAGTATTTTGTAATATTTTTAATAATAATAATACCTTTATTTAACTAGAATAAAGTACAGAAAATAAACCACCAAAACATAAAATGTAAAAATCGTCACTACAATTGTAGCCAAGGGATCACCAGACCAGTCCAAATTTCATATAATTAGAGTAAGTTAACACTTGGCATCCTCAGAGCTTAAATAATAGACGTAACAAAAATATATGATATGGAAATTAATATTTACATCTTAAACTATTACTAAATAATATACAATAAACTGCAAATTTAAAAGATTAGCAATGTTACATTACAACGAAAGGCTAATGAAATGCGACCAAGAACTCAGTATCAAAAATACTCGAAAAGTTTAATTTTTGTTTAAATTTTGCCTCAGAGTTTATTCCTCAGATTTATATCTAAAGAATTAAATAATAATATAGGAACCACATAATAAAAATGCCTCTGCAGTTTACTCTTGGCTGCCATTGGCACCTTAATTAAAGAACCATCACATCTTAAATTTCGCTTACTACGATCTTTCGGAAACCAATGCTGTTTTTTAAACAAAAAGAGCAGTATTCTAAACAAATATAATTGTCTGACATTCATAATATCATTAATATTTCAAATATTTGAACATTGGACAACTCTATGAAGGAACATATAATTTACTATATTCTCTTATGGAAATTAAATTTTAAAAATTAGTTTTATAGACTCCACCTCAATTACATATATTATACTGGAGTCTAACATAGACCCAATGAAAATATAAGGTTTGCAAAAATTTTACAGATTTTTTTTGTTTATATAATCTGTATACAACATATTTTAATTTGTTCCATGGACAGTTAACAAGAGTTATCTAGTTCAATTTAGAATCTATAAAACACCCAAATATTTGTATTCCTGTACCTGTTCAATTAATTCACAAGAGCATTCATCATTACTTGATGAACATTGTTGAGTTAGTACGGTATTTGATTTAGTACAGGGTGATTGCAAAGTTTATGTTTTTCAACAGCTAAACACAAAATACGTAAACGTTGCATACTATTATAGCAGAGTTTAAGGCATGTAGGCTACCGAGTTCTATCCTTCACTACACCCTAATAACTCCAGTTATTTCAAAATAACTGAAGCGAGATTATATTTTTTTAACAAGTATAACTACCGTTGATAAGGAGAACATTGGCAAACACGTAGATTGGATTGGATTGTTTTACCTCTGAGCGCCACTTTTTTGCACACCATGAGCTAAATGGCCAGGCCACAAGGACTCCGAAGGCTCAGAGAAGGTTGGGGGAGGGGACCCACTGGAACAGCTGTTGGGAGACAGATGGTAGCCTCCCGTCAAGGCCATCCAGCGTGTTCTTTAACGTGCACAGGGTATGGTTCTCCCGCACACGGGGCCACGGCTTAACGTCCCATCCGACGGACGGCGGCCTTTCCAAGCCCATCGGTGTCCCCTACTGACCGTGGGCAGGGCGGGGAATTTTGCGGAGATAAATCACAACGCTGACCCAGCTGGGACTCGAACCTGGGAACTATAGATTACGAGCCTGGCGCACTACCGACTGAGCCATTCCCGCCCAGCAAACACGTAGACATTTTTACCAACTCTCTCTTATTTTAGCATAAATATATCGCTTGTAATATTTGTTTAAACTTTTTGAATTTTTAAAATTTTCAACTGTTGGAGGGCACAATATAAACTTTTAGAATATTCAAAAAGTGCGAATCATAATATTCATCATAATATCATCAATAATGTAAAAATCATAATATCAATACCTATCAAACACAAAGATTTTTAATTTATCTCTAAAAAAACTAAAAAAGTTCTAGTCTAAAGACGGACAGAGAGACAGACGACAAAGTTGTGTGGGTTGTTTTACCTCTGAGCGGTACTTTTTTTGCACACAACGGGCTAAATGGCCAGGTTGCAAGTATCTGAAGGCTCAGAGAAGATTGCGGAGGGGTTTCACTGGGCATCCCCTCCCCAAACAATAGTTGGGGGCAGATTCACAAGAGCCTCCCGTCAAAGCCATCCAGCATGTTCTTTAACGTGCACAGCGTATTGCTCTTCAGCACACGGAGCCACGCCTTAACGTTCCATCCGACAGATTTCGACCTTTCTAAGCCCATAGGTGTCCCCCTACTGACCTTGGAGGGGTCGTGGAGTTTTGTAGAGATAAATCTCAAGACTGGCCTTGCTGGGATTCGAACCTGCGAAGTGAAGATTACGAGCCTGGAGCCCTATCGACCGAGCCACCCACGCCCCCCACGACAAAATGAAAACATTATCTCGATTTTTAATGAAAATGAAATAAAAAATATATTAAATTAAATTAAATATGTGAACACTAAAATCTTATTTCATATTTAGTGTATATATGTTGTCATTCTAGATTTTTCTTATCTAAGGGCCTCGGAAAACTTTTTTTGTGGGAGCAGCCAAAAAAGTTTGTTAAACTGTATACACTTCGTCCAAAATATTCAATATTTATTAGTAATACGCTTTCTACCTTGTGCAGACTACAGCGCCTGAAGCATTTCGCTTAATCTCTCTTCATTCGTCCTGTGACCTCCCACATGGACGAAATTAGATGCCTATCGTTGACTTGCTCTTACATGCGATTTTTTATGTGAATCCGTCCACTCTGAGATAAAAAATGATTTGGTGGAGTACCAGTGAAATCTCTTATAACCTCCAACTGAAAAGAGAGTGCTTAATACCCTAGGGTAGGACATTTTTAATGTCGAGCAGTATATATCAGTGGTGAAGGTGAACAGGTGAATATCTCCGAATATTTTTCTTCCAATTAATTTTCTTCCTCTTCTTTTTCTCTCCCCTCCCCCACTTTCTTTCCTCCTTTATCTCTTTAACCTGTCCTGCAACATATCGGACGAAGTGATAACTGATCGAAGTAAGCGAAAAATGAATCCCAAAATAAATCCCATCTCCATTTCAACCCGCTTTCGCCACTGCGAAAAACGACTTTTCATCATTAATTCCAAATTGCAAATGGGTTTCATATTTTAAACACCTGAAAAAAAAATTGCTGTCTCCTCTTTCGTTTCGCTTTATTCACCTTTCTGTTTTATCCTCCATCCTGAAACCGAATGAAATAAATCTTCTTCTCCCTTTCTCGGATATCGTCGGGCGAGGTGTAAAAGTCCCAATGACCTGCCAGTCGTCAGCCATTGGTAAGATATATGTAAGCCAGCCAGCCAGAGGCAACCAAGTGCGACATCGAAATCGCCTGTCAACCTCTGTCCAACTGACCTCTGCATATCGCTGACGCTTCGCGGAGGTCACTTGACTGTCGAAGTCGAGGCTGCCGTGTCAAATGGCACAATCGAGAGTCCGCCGCCTATTGAAGCATGGCGGGCTCGGTAGAGTGTCCCTGGCGAATTAGTGCACTGAGGAGAACAAGGGTCAGAAAAAGAAAGAGCATTTCTCGAACGAGAAGAAGAACTGTGAATTATAAGAGAAGTTATGTAACTGTCGAAACTGACTCCATCTTAGAAGGAATCTGGTTTTCTTTTTTTCGCTCTCGATGGAAGCACTAAACTCGAAATGGTCTACAAAGGTCTGGTTCATTATAATTACCTCGGTGTCCGTGGAAGAAAAGCTGTAATGATGACTGGATTATGCTCTGATGAGCGAAATATATGATGAGATGAATTCTGTAAGTTGCATATTAAAAAAATGAAAATGTATACTTTTCATTTTAACTGTAACAGCGGCTTTCGTGAGAAGAACGAATTGAAAATATGTTGATGCGCACGTGTGGAATTGTTGAAATGCGTCGACTGTAATATTAATTGTCCCTGAGTTAAGAATCTATGTGTGTTATAATTTTCTGTTTCATTATATAATGAATGAAAGGAAGAAACTGAAATGATTTCTTCAGTTATGTGGATTGTGGGTTGTTTTACCTCTGAGCGGCACTTTTTTTGCACACAATGGGCTAAATGGCCAGGTCATATGGACCCCGAAGGCTCAGAGAAGGTTTTGGAGGAGGGGACTCACTGGAACAGCTGTTGGGAGACAGATGGTATCCTCTCGTCAAGGCCATCAAGCGTGTTCTTTATCGTGCACAGGGTATGGCTCTCCCGCACACGGAGCACGCTGTCGTGGCCCCATTGCCAATAGGGGACACCGACGGCTTTTCCAAGCCCATCGGTGTCCTCTACTGACAGTGGACAAGGCGGGGTATTTAGCAGAGATAAATCTCAAAGCTGGTCCAGCTGGGACTCGAACCTAATGCAGATTACGAACCTGGCGCGCTATCGACTGAGCCACCCCATTACCATTTCATCAGTTATGAGTTGTGATTTTGTCAATAACCAAAAATATCAAGTTGTAACTGTTTTCTGTTAAAATTGAGTTGGGCTATATCTGAGCGGCATTTTTGTTTTCAATTGCAATACATAGCACAGAGAATAGTCCTAGAAACTACCCCTAGTTTCTACAGGCCTTCTCATACAAGGATATGCCCTGCTAAGACCGAAGTCGCTGCAAACCACTTCCTCAGTTAGACCTATGCCACCCAGGGACTCGAATCCGGACTCCAGCAGTTGTCGTGCTACTGCCATCCAATGCGATACCAGTGCGCCACCAAAAAACGGCTATTTTGCACACGGTGCCTAAATGTCTTGGTCCCAAGGACCCCAAGGGTTCAGCGCTGGGTAGGAAATCCACTGGAAAACTGGTAGGAAACAGATGGAACTCTATCATCAGAGCCATGTGACATGTTCTTTCATGGAACTGGGTATGGATATGTTTCACACAGAACGACGGCTTAACTCCGCTCTAACCAACGGTGGCCGTTCCAAGCCAATCACTGTCAATATTATTTTACATTGTTAGTAGAACAGTAAGTAACCGATAGGTCAATTATTATGTACTTTCATTGAAATCATGCACTGAAGTTACCAGATGGTGGGTAGTTAATCCCCTTCATTTGCGTAGAAATTTTATCTTTAAGATAACGAATCTAGTATTAGCTAAATTTTACAACGACTCTAACTTTTCCAAAGAAGCCTGGCTACGTCACTGCTTTCGCGTAAATTATTATTCGGGTTATTAAATTACATAATAAGATGTATTCTAAAGAATAAGAAATTTGATAGTTT
The DNA here is from genome assembly GCA_038380435.1 of Ryuthela nishihirai. Lineage (NCBI taxonomy): Eukaryota > Metazoa > Arthropoda > Arachnida > Araneae > Heptathelidae > Ryuthela > Ryuthela nishihirai. The sequence goes on along the minus strand of JAWZYU010000011.1, from coordinate 35,404,922 downwards.
AAAAAATTAAATATCTTACCAGTTAGAAAATTATATATTTATCACCTATTAGTATACAATATTCAAAATTGAGATGAGTCTAATGTTAAGATCTTTCCCAAATATACACGTTTATCTTCTACTGTGCATTTATCCATAAAAAATAAATAAATAAATCCCCCCTCAAGCAGCTGCTTGCCACCGAGGTCTGACAGGAGCCTGTCAGTTTATATGCCACAGTAGAAGGTCTGAGAGGATGGCAGGACCTCAGCAGAAAAACAACACAAACGTCCATGCTTTATCCGGGACTCGAACCCAGGTCCCGTAGATCAGTAGCCAAGCGCGCTAACCACTTGGCCATGGGACGGCTACGTTTATCCATAACGTTTCGTAAAAAAACTAGCATTCAAAAACACTACGTTTATCTGGCACAAAACTTTTTAATGCTCTGCCGGCTAACATTAGAAATGAAAGAAACATTTATGCTTTTAAAAGATTAATGTGGAATTGATTAGTGGATTGTGATGATGTAGAGAAATATCTATAGAGATAAAACTTTAGCTTAAATATTTAATTTTTATAACACTGTTGCAACTAATTCTGTAAACGTTATATTCGTGAACTTCTCCACCCACGAGCTTGGACTCAGTGGATTATTTCTTTTCATTTACTCCTTTCATATTGTTCAGCTTGTTTGTTTAAATAATTACCTATAAAATGGATCGTAATTTATACTTTACAATATAATTTATGTTAATCAGTTCATATGTATGAACTTTTGAATTGGAAAAATTGATGTAAAAGTACGTTTTTTGTTGCGGATTTTTGTATTGAACTGTACTGGTGTCGAGTTGGGTTGGGTTGTTTTACCTCTGAGCGGCACTTTTTTGCACACCGTGGGCTAAATGGCCAGGTCACATGGACCCCGAAGGCTCAGAGAAGGTTGGGGGAGGGGACCCACTGGAACAGCTGTTGGGAGAGAGATGGTAGCCTCCCGTCAAGGCCATCCAGCGTGTTCTTTAACGTGCACAGGGTATGGCTCTCCCGCACACGGGGCCACGGCTTAACGTCCCATCCGACGGACGGCGGCTTTTCCAAGCCCATCGGTGTCCCCTACTGACCGTGGGCAGGGCGGGGAATTTTGCGGAGATAAATCTCAACGCTGACCCAGCTGGGACTCGAACCTGGGAACTACAGATTACGAGCCTGGCGTGCTACCGACTGAGCCACCCCCGCCCCCACTGGTGTCGAGAGTACTGAATAAAACATCTATTTATCTATCTATTAATTTTACAGCTTATTGGCTTTCTGGGTTCTTCTTATTCATTGTTTTATTATTGGCTTTCACTTAGCGTGTAAGATATAAAAGGAAAGGCTCGTTTTGAAACGAAAGGTTGCTCCAGTTGGGGTACTGCAATAGAAACAACAAATAAAGTATCTTACGAGAGAAGATTTAGCTTGTGGTTGAGCGACAGTTGATGTAAATGGGTTGATATTTTTCTGGTCCCTGAATTAAAATTTATGGTCAGATATTTGATCCTTGGACCTTTGACGAAGCCCATTTACTTTGGTAACGACAATGAGTACTGTACAGTTTTGCAACCAACAGGGAAGCGTTCTAGTTAAGCAACTGAGGAAAAATAACATTATCCAGTTCAAGACAGCAAGAAAGCACTGAAACTTAATTTCACAAAAATCAAGAAAGTGTTCTAAATTGGTTTAACAATTAACAGAAAAGCACGCTGTTTAAGTTTCGAAACTATAAAAAAAGTGCGTTGTTTAGTTCCGGAACTATAAAGAAAGTGCATTGTTAGTTTCGGAACTAGAAAAATAAGTGCGTTGTTTAGTTTCGGAACTAGAAAGAAAGCGTGCTGTTTAGATTTCCAACTTGCGAAAAGACTTTTCAAAAATATTATATATGCGTATTTTATAAATGGTTAGTAGTGATCTTCGTATTATTAGTGACTGGTTTAAATGTAATTAATTGTTCTTAAATATTCAGAAAACTAAATATATTAATTTTAGATTAAGAGAAAATATGACTGACTTTTCTAAAGTAAAATTAAGTTTTATAAATCATTAGACAATAATAAAACATGGAATTGCTCAGTAATTGGTTCTCCTGATAGTTGTAAATATTTGTGTGTGATTATTGATCAGAAGTTAATATCAGGTTTATATATAAATGAAGTAATCAAAAGAATAAATTCAGTAATACTTAGTATTCATTACATAACAAAATTTATTGACTTGTTTGTTTTGCAGATTATATATTTAAATCTTACTCATTATATGGTCTCTTATCATGGGATGGTGTTTGTTTGTCCTGCATTAAGCCATTAAAATGTGTGAAAATTTTTCTTATTAGGAGAATGTGAATTTGAGGAAATTTGATCACGTTGATGGAATTTATTAAATTTTGCATATTCTACTGTGCGTAAATTATATACACTATATAATCAAAAGCATATGGACACTCGCTCATCCACTATTTCCCGGTAATAAGAAAGGAATTAATATCGCGTTGGTCCACCCTTTGCTGCTCTCACAGCCTCCACTCTACGGGGAAGGCTTTCGACTAGATTTTGGTACGTTGCTGCGGGAATTGCCTGCCATTCTGGCACAAGAGCATTAGTGAGGCCGTTCACTGATGTCGGACGGTTTGGCCTGGCTCGCAATCGGCGTTCTAATTCATCCCAAAAGTGTTCCATGGGATTGAGATCAGGGCTCTTTGTAGCCCAGTCAAGTTCTTCCGTACCCATTTCATCAAACCATTCCTACACGGTCGTCGCTTTATGGACAGAGGCTTGTTATGCTGGTACAGAAAAGGGTCTTCACCGAACTGTTGCCATAAATTTGGGAGCACAGAATTGTCGAGAATGTCATTATAGGGCATGACGTTCAGAGTCCCGTTCACTGGAACTAGGGAGCCAGGCCGAACCATGAAAAACAGTCCCAGAGCATGATGCCGTTTCCACCAAACTTCAGAGTTGGAACAACACAGTTAGGCAGGTAGAGTTCACCTGACATCTCCATACCGAGACTCGTCCATCGGACACCAGATGGCGAAACGTGATTCATCATTAGAGTAAATGCGGTTCCATTGCTCAAGAGTCCACTGCCGAGGTGCTTTACACCACTCCAATCAACGCCTGGCATGATCTTGTTGATGATAGGTTTGTGTGCGGCTGCTCGGCCATGGAAACCCATTTTCTGCATCTCGTGATGAACTGTTATGGTGCTGGTGTTGCTTCCAGAGTCATTTTGGAACTCGGTGGTGAGTGTTCAACCGAGGACAGGCGATTTTGTCGCAATTGCGCTGTTGTATGCTCCTATGCGTTTCCACTTCACAATCACATCACATACAGATGATCGAGGCAGCTGCATCAGGGCCGAAATGTCCCGAACTACTTGTTGATAAAGTTGCATCCTATGATCTTGCCACACTGAAAGTCACTGAGCTCTAGCCGTACGGCCCATTCTCCTGTTCATGCGTGTCTGTGAGGTTTGCCAGTCCACGTACGTCCTTTTATACTTCTTTGGGCCATGGCTGTGGCATATACTACTGTGTCCGGATGCTTTTGATCAGATAGTGTTACTAGTATATACTAGTAATACCTACTACAAAAGTTTGGCGCCAAGCTCTTCGATAAGTTCATTTACACCAAACGTATGACGCGATGGCAGCGCCCCAGAAATCTCAGACGTCTTTCGAGGGATCACTCCTGACCCACGGCAGCTAGAAACCCCATCTATCACACCAAGAGGGTCAGAACTAAGTGGGACCACCCCACCAAATTCGGGACCGATCGCTCAAGTAGCTGCGGAACCACTAATTTCTACCACTGATGACGCCACATGTGTCCACCCACCAGTTCGTTCATCCGTTCGCCCGCCCGGAATTACAGCTGTTATGTAATATATGGTGATTCCAAGTGATCAAACATATAAAAAAAATTAGGGACAACTGCAAATTAAAAAATTCGAAGTCAGCACAAGATTATCAAATCAATTATTATTACACAATATTGTAGCATCTAGAACATTAATAGAAATACATTATATTTATTTAGTTAGTAGATATTTTAATACTATTCCAAGATATATGATCTAAACGTTTAAAGATTATCAGTTCTTTAAAAAAATTAAAATTTGATTAATAAATAAGAACTTTAAAAATTCTTATTTTTAAAAGACTTGTTCTAATTTCTCTATAAATAAGTTATTTTCTGTTTTATGTATACATACAGTGCAATATTGCCATAAAGTAATAATTAAAATAACAGCTCTTTTCTGTATAATACAAATAAGCTTAATATATATTTTACATATATATATATAAATGAACTATGGATTTCATTTCTTAGAATCAAAATTATTTTGTATTGTGCATTTTTCTCCTGCATTTTTGTCATTACAGTAACATTACCATACACCTTATTTAATAGGATAAAAAACATGTTTATACATTTGGCATGATCTTCAATATTTAAGGAATAATTTTACATTTAATGTTTCCATATAGTTCTTTTTTTTTCATAAAAATTAAAAAAATTTAACATTTTCTAAGTTTAGCTCCAATATCCATTTTCTAAGTTCTTTAACAAATTCATTTATGTTTCTTACATCCTTTATATAATTTGGAATCAAATGATCTTGGGGATATGTAAATGTAATACCTGGTAATAACATTCTTTGTTGCCAAAAGCTCTTCCAATATTAAGTTTTTGGATAATCTAGTATTAACCCCAAAGGCTCTGATGTTCTGTTCATTCCAAGTTTTCTTTACATGTTTAATTATATTACAAATATGTAGTTTTCTCACTTGCAAGATGTCCAATATTTGATAATTCTGAATTATACTTTCTCTTCTTCTCTTTCTTAGCATGCACCTAATTATATGGTTTTGGACACCCTCTAGCGGTTTAATATATCTATCAATCATCTATTTCTTTCAGTTTCGCGAATTTCAAGAAAGGGGACTGTTTAGTTTCGGAACTAGAAACAAAAGCGCGCTGTTTAGTTTCGAAACTTGAAAGAACGCGTGCTGTTTAGTTTTGGAACTAGAAAGAAAGCGCACTGTTTAGTTTCGGAACTAAGAAGAAAAAAGGCGTTGTTTAGTTTCGGAATTAGAAAGAAAGCGCGCTGTTTAGTTTCGGAACTAGAAGGAAAGTGCGCTGTTTAGTTTCGGAATTAGAAAGAAAGCGCGCTGTTTAGTTTCGGGACTAGAAAGAAAGCGCGCTGTTTAGTTTCGGAACTAGAAAGAAAGCGCGCGGTTTTGATATCGCAACTAGGAAGAAAACGCGCTGCTTAGTGTCGGAGCTAGAAAGAAAGTATGCTATTTAGTTTTCCAACTTGAGGAAAACATTAATTTCAGTGTCACGGCTGCTTTCAAGAAAGAAAACGTACAGCTCAATTTCCGAACTAGCCGACATGTGGATAAAACTTACTCTCAAAAACCGTCCACTGATAAAGAAATTTAATATTAGTACGCAACGAAACGCAAAAAACGCTATTAAAAACTAAAATTAACAAGTATTTTAAAACAATTACAATCACTGAAAATTTATTGGGTATTTAAAAGTTATACAAGAGTTGAAAATCATTTTATATAATTAAATAGGAAATGCAGAAAATTCTCATAAGAACTTACCATTTAAAATAAATAAATAAATGAAAATGAAACCAGAACAACATGCTTCCTTAATTTGTTTCCTTGGATGGAAAGAGATAAAATAGCTTTATCAAAGTACATTTCGACATCCTTGTGAGCATAGAAAAACTTCTATCAATCCCTAAGCGAGCTCTACACCTCGAAAGTCCTCCACTAACTAAGAATCAATGAAATCTCGTCAAACAATAGCTTCATGAGTGCAGATAAACCGAACGAGAAGCAAAAGCATCTGCTAAAACACAGCCAACGCCTGAATGGTGGTGGCTTTGCACGCTTTGGGGCGAGAGTTAGGGGTAAAGAGCTGCCTTATCACCATCCTCACTCGCGAGAGATGAAATATGCGATGGCGGAGATATAGCACACTCCCAGATGACACGTTGTCGACTCGAGGTGACCTCTCACCTGAGTGCGATCGCTCAGTTCCTTTCATCTCGGACTTCCAGACTTCGCACTTTCTGCAGATTCCAGAGGACTTTGTCTTTCTCTCTTACTGCGCTGCTGAAAACAGCTTTGGATTTAGCGCATATTACGTCACTGAATACTTACCTGGAGCTTCATGACTTCTAGAAATAAGTTTTTATTATTAGCAAAATGTGATTGAACAGCTGAAATGCTTATGACCTCAATCAAATTTCACTGAACGTTGATTTTGGGCATTATTCATTCAGTTGAGTCGTTTTGTCTCTTATCGACACTTTTCTGCACAGAATAAGTAATGACCAGGTCACAAGGACTCCAAGGGCTCGGCTAGGGTAAAGGGAACCTCTGGATATTGATTAGAAGACAGATGGAAGACTCCCTTCAAGTCCATCCAGCGTAGGGGCGGGGGTGGCTCAGTCGGTAGCGCGCCAGGCTCGTAATCTGTAGTTCCCAGGTTCGAGTCCCAGCTGGGTCAGCGTTGAGATTTATCTCCGCAAAATTCCCTGCCCTGCCCATGGTCAGTAGGGGACACCGATGGGCTTGGAAAGTCCGCCGTCCGTCGGATGGGACGTTAAGCCGTGGCCCCGTGTGCGGGAGAGCCATACCCTGTGCACGATAAAGAACACGCTGGATGGCCTTGACGGGAGGCTACCATCTGTCTCCCAACAGCTGTTCCAGTGGGTCCCCTCCCCCAACCTTCTCTGAACCTTCGGGGTCCATGTGACCTGGCCATTTAGCCCATGGTGTGCAAAAAAGTGCCGCTCAGAGGTAAAACAACCCAACCAATCCATCCAGCGTATTGTTGAACGTGCACAGAGTACGGCTCAACTTCGTACTGGACCACAACTTTATGTCCCATTCGATGGATGGTGGGCCTTTATTAGTCCAACGTCGTCTCCTTTATCATTGTGAGCAGGGTGAGGGTTAGTTGAGATCAATATCTACGCTGGCACATTTCGGATTCGAACCTGGAAACTATACTGCTCACAAAAATTAGAGGATATTTCAAAATGAATATGAAGCGATAAAAATATCCCCTAATTTTTGTGAACAGTATATATATTACGAGCCCGGAGAGCTCCCGATTGAGTGTTTCAATTCTATTCATTCAGTGTTTAGAGTTGTGGAAACTGAAATATTTTAAACAGTATTTTTCGACGAGAATCGATCGTGAGTTTTTTTTTAAGTGATAAATGTTTTTCATTTTAAAAAATGCTAAAAAAAAGAATTTAAATTCTTGAGGATTTCTAAAATTTTTAAAACGAGTAAAGCTGCTCTTAAATTGAACAGTCGTATAACTACTACCATATCTCTCGTAAAAGAAGCTGATCTTTATGCTCTAAACCGTATATTTTTAACTACTGAATGAATATAGTTAAAAAACAAGAATGTTTCATTTGAAAAAATACTAAAAAAATTTAAATTCTTAAGGACTTTTAAAATTTTTAAAACGAATAAAGCTGTTCTTAAATTGAACAGTCGTATAACTACTACCATATCTCTCTTTAAAGAAGCTGATCTTTAATGCTCTAAATCGTATATTTTTAACTACTGAATGAATATAGTTAAAAATCATGCATGATTCAGAGATTTTTGATTTGGAGCTTCAACATCTCTTGTGCCATTAAAGGCCCGTTTGCAAAGTTATGGATTTCGGAATTCATAGGATTTGGGTTGGGTTGTTTTACCTCTGAGCGGCACTTTTTTGCACACCATGGGCTAAATGGCCAGGTCACATGGACCCCGAAGGCTCAGAGAAGGTTGGGGGAGGGGACCTACTGGAACAGCTGTTGGGAGACAGATGGTAGCCTCGCGTCAAGGCCACCCAGCGTGTTCTTTAACGTGCACAGGGTATGGCTCTCCCGCACACGGGGCCACGGCTAACGTCCCATCCGACGGACGGCGGCCTTTCAAGCCCATCGTTGTCCCCTACTGACCGTGGGCAGGGCGGGGAATTTTGCGGAGATAAATCTCAACGGTGACCCAGATGGGACTCGAACCTGGGAACTACAGATTACGAGCCTGACGCGCTACCGACTGAGCCACCCCCGCCCCGAATTCATAGGATACAAATGCACAGAATGGAATTTCGTTCTGCATTGGTTAAATAAACTGAAATCCACTCTGAATCTCAACATTAGAATATTACGAATGTTATGAATGAAGAGCGCATCTAGGGAGGAAGGAGGGCATGCCTCCTCCCTTTGGAAATGATAGTAAAGGCAATAGAAACAAAAAAATTGTTAAAATTATCGATGTTTCATGCATTATTCAAGAAATTGTAACTATCTCTAAAACGGAGAATGGATGTTATAGTGCAAGGGAAATGCAGTTTCTTGTCTAACGCCCTCACCACGTTATATTTTTTTCTAGATCCGGGCCTTTTATGCATGTTATGAAATGAGAGTAAATATGAAAAATCAAAAATCTATATCAGGAAAAAAATATTTTACTGAAGTTTAGACTTCGTGATCACAGTAATACAAAAGCATTAAGATAAAATTGTCAACCTCATTCAAATATTACCCCAGTAGTTCTATAAGTTTTTCTCTCTCATTGACTATCTGCATAAATGATTAATACTTTCAATTCATTTCAACGATTTTTTTGACATGGCAGATCATCAGAAAAGTTAACACTAATGGAGTGAACCAGAGAAATAGTTTATAAGGATGTGATGGATCATATAAATAGTTTATAATGATGAAACAGATCATCTGAATAGTGCATAATAATGCGGTGGACATATCAATAGTTTATAATAATGACGCAGACCATCTGAATAGTGCATAATAATGCGGCAGTCATTGCTTTTTGATCTTGCCTGCTACAACAATGTAGGCAAAGCATTGCTCTTAATAACAACAAAAGCTAGGAAAATAGCGTATCTGACGAATATGGGATGCTCATTGTCAAAAGGAAGAAGTTTTTTTACTATTATGTTACGTGTTTAGTGCCTTCTAATTGTGGAAATCGAAACTAATGGAGGATTAGGTAAATTCAGATAGTAATATATTATTAGTACCTATACAACACGAAAATAATTTTTCGCCTCCCCTTCAGGGGCAAGGAGGCAAATCATTGTAGCTCAAGTAAACCTCCTGACTAGCATCTCACCACAAAAAATTTAAAATTTCTAGCATAAACAGATCGTTTAAAATATTAACTTATTTAAAATTTTGTCGTTTTCCAACTTTTTTCACCTTCAGAAGGCACTATGAAACTATTTGGAGAATCGTAAAAAATGAAACATAATATTTCGTCGTACCTATCCAGCCAAAAAGAATTTTTAATTTATCTCTGAAAAAAGGAAAGATGATTATATGTATACGGACAGACAGACGACATATTAAAGCGTTTTTTAAATTTAAAAAAAAATTTTTTTCCTTTTTTTTTTAACGAGATGAATGTTTCCTCGTTTTTTCGTCATACAGTTTACATTAAAATCGCCAGGAATTTGGAGAAAGTATTGTTTTTACACCTTTTGTACTGAACTTCATCTAATCGTATCACTTCAGAAAATTATTGATTTAAATTTTACAATTTTTCTTTAAATTGTTAAAATATCAAAGCTTTGACTACTTGTTGAAGATTCCCTTTTGCAAATACTTCCGTAAGTTTCTTAATCATTAATCGTCAAATCATCAGAAACTTCAAAAGTAAACTTTCATACTCCACTAAGCTGAAATTCCAAACTTCTTTCTGCAATTTTCAGCCGAATACAGGGCCATTAGAATACTTTAAATTTTTGACACATAATTATTTTTTTTCTTTATTATTTAACAAAGCATAACACTTAAAATATGGATATTCTTTAATGATGACAACGTACTTGATAACGTAAAGAAAAAATACGTGCGTTATGGTCTTTAGCAATATTCTATGTTTCAGAGTTGATATTTATCTCCGTTAACTCTCGTTCTATCTTCGGTGATAAAGAGAACATCAATAGGTTTGGAAAAGTCGTTATTTGTATCGGACGTTAAGCTGTAGTCCCGTGTGCAGAAGAGAGACATACTCTGTTCATGTTAAAGAACACGCTGCATGATGGAAGGCTTCCATCTGTGTCTTAACAGCTGTCTAGTGTATTCCTTTCCCCGATCTCTATGAGCTTCTAAGGTCCTTTTAATCTGTCCATTCCGTGTTAAAGTAACACCGTTGAGAAACCGAAGCCAACTTAGTAACCCGCTTCGTTAACAATTAATTTTTCTGGCAGTGATTTCTATCTGACAGAACTTTTGGTCTCTCAGACAATTAGGGTTACGCGATTTTTCCCCTTAATCCATCAGTGTCATTTCTGTATTACATCTATCTTAAAGTGAATGTTTAATTATATTTTAATTTATTTATGCTGAATTTTTCTTTTTTTTAAATTGCTCTGAAGCAGAAGTGTGTAACTGATCGCCCTAGAAGAGTGTAATGATAAATGAATAATTCTAGCGATGATGATAATCGTTAATATTAGCTATTAATTAGGAAAAAAATAAATAATCAACAAATTGCATACTCGTGATTCTAATAACGCTTCCCAGTCACATACCGATTCGTAGCGAATTTTGTGCCACACTGTAGGCTTCCGCATACATACAAATACGTGTCTGAGGCTGCAAAACCGAGGTGACAAGAAAAAGCTAAAATGGGCATAACGTGGTTTCCAAAGAAGTGGTAATTGTGGACTGTTTTCGTGGAATTGGATTCTGTTACAAGCTGCTAAGTGGAAGTGATTTTACTTCGCTTTCGTGTTAAAGGAAACTGAGCGCCAGGGCAACAACTCCCAATGAGCCATCGGAGGAAGAGTCGACGAAGAGAAATGAACAGCCAAAAGGGAAAAAAAATAAGACCGCCAAGATTCTAGTTACGACGACCGTAGGTGGTATTGGCATGTAAAAGAGACGGGAATTAACTCGCCAAGCAGAATGCAAAGCAAAGTGAATAGGAAATGGCTGTCAGCTAGTTCCGGGACTTTTCGCACACATCTGCAAACGCAAAAAGGAAAAAAAAGTAGTGCCATTTCGAAAGGTTCTGTTGGTTGTGCTGCCTTTTGCATTCCTGAAGCTCTTTTGCTGTCAGAAAATAGCATTTCATCTACTTCGAAGATTATTAGTCTGTTGATGTCAAATAAAATGAGAATATTAAATTCGAATTATTATCAAACTGCATTATTTAAAATTAAATTGTTTCTTAAAGTCTATAAATAATAATACATATCTCTTCTAGAAAATATGAAGGGCTCGTTTTCAGAGAATGAAGTTTGTCATTTTCTGACTTTTGTACCCTCTAACGGCGGAAATTGGATCTAATTAATGATTAGGTAAATGTAAAATGGAAATATTTCATTAGTACCTATCCAAACTAAAAAATAATTTTTCATTTTTCTCTAAAAATAAACAAGCTGAATTCCTACTGACCCACAGACAGGCGGATGACAGAGTGAAAACAATATCTTGTTTTTGCAAACGAGTTGAAAATGTGAAAAAATTATTAGTTTCTTGTTCAGTTTACGTGTTTACGAGTACCTATTCTGTACTTTGATTGCATTTTTATGACTAACAGAAATGTAACAGTCGATGAATTTAAAGAAAGGAACGTGTGATGACAAACAGTTGAAAATCATCTTTTGATCATCATCATCACATTGTTTCTTACTATTAATGAACAACGCTATTCATCAGTCGGTGTGTTCCATAGCAGTAATCGAATTATTCCTCTATTGATCATTATCCACTTTTAAACAAAGAGAGTACCAGATATAGTTAAAAATTTCATCTTTGAACATCCCTAACCAGGATCACCTACCGTTTCAAAAAAAAAAAAAAAAAATCAAGAGAGCTGTTAAACCACCCGGCACAATGTTAGAATTCATAATTTTCTTTCTCGCATTTACTTTTGATACTGACATAAAAGCGAAATAAGTCTTCAAACATTAAGAGGCAAACTTATTACTTGAGCCACAAAGGAAAAAAAAACTTTATTAAGTAATTTAAAACATTTAAATTTTTGCTTAAAAACCTAGGTGAAATAATCTACAAAAGCACATTTTCCATCATTTAAACTTAATATGTTATTTGTCAACACGATCTCATTTACCCTATTTCAATTAGGAAATATAACTGTCTTGTAAAGTTAGATTTCATGAATCATATATTAGGAGAGAACATTTCCTTTCGCCCAATCACAAATCCCATTACACCCTCCCCAGAATTCTATAAACATTCACTCCCTATAAACATTCACTCTCTATAAACATTAATTCCCTAGAATTCTTGAACAATCTCTCACCAGAATTATCTTTACACTCTTCTACCAAGAATTATCTCAATGCAAATTTCTAAAGAAGTGGACACAATTACTACTTTATACTACACAATTATCACAATTACCACTCATTCTTCTCAACTAAATCACTAACTCTTTAAACCAATTACCACTAACTCTTTATTAGTGGTAATTGTGTTGACACAATTACCACTAATAAATTTGTGTGACACAATTACCACTCATTATTCTCAAAAATTTCTCAACGCCCCTACCCAGAATTCCCTTGATACTCCCTCTCTGGAATTCTTTCAAAGACCCCCCCTCCTCAAAATTTACTCAACTCTCCCTCCTAATTTTTTTTCTTAGCACATCTCCTCAGAAGTCTCTAAACATCCTCTCATTAGGATTTTCTCAATACCATATCCCTAGAATTATATCAACGCCTTTTCCCTATAATTTATTTCAATACCCCATTCCCTAAAAAGCTTATAACTTTTCCATCCTAGAATTTTATCAACACCCCATTCCCTAAAATTCTTATACCTTTTCCACCCTTGAAGTTTTTAAACACCCCATTCCTTAAAATTCTTATAATTTTTCCACCCCATATCCCAATTTCATAATTCCACACCATAACTTTCTCAACACCCCCCTAATCCGAACTCTCTCAATTTCTCTTTTACCGAATTATACTAACATCCTCTCTCTAGAATTTTATTAAACCCCTCCCTAGAAAAATATCAAAGTCCTTTGCACAATATGATCTCAAAAACTTTTCCCTAGAATTCTTTCTACACCCCACTCCCACGACTCCCCAATAATCGATAGTTCTAAGCAGTATTTTCAATTTAGTAATTTTCACAACACACTTCTCCGCTTATTTTTTCTCCCATTAGAAACTGGTTAAAACACCTTTCCTTAACATCTCTTCTCTGGAAAACCATGTGCACCTGCCATCTCACACCTCAGGTACCATAGTTCTGGACCATCCTACTTTTTATTTTCCTTCTGGAAAGTAGAGACCATAAAAATCCTTTAATCTCTTTTTCTCTTCCAGAGCTTTTTCCATCGCATGATCAATCATCAAAGAGTATAGAACGGGCGGGCGATAAAATAAAGCTTTATCTTTCATCAGTTGTTAGTTTGAAGGCTTTACGGCTGTGTGCTATCGTACAGGTCATTTTTATCTTTTGCCTTTCCGAGGATTCCTTAAATATAACAATAATCCGCAGAAAATGATGAAAGCAAAATCAAAAACTAACAATCGGATGTCATTGAACTTTACAAATGGTCATGATTTGTCTCTGCTGAACTCACATTGCTCTGTCGTAACTCTGCAAACAAACACGTATATAACTAGAAGGGCGCATATCGCCTCTGGCGCATATGAGAATCTCGTTTTCGAGGAGTATGAAAAAAACGTTTTTCCTTTACCTACTCTTTCATTCCTTAAAAGTTTTAATTTGAGCTACCGGATGATGCGAAAAATGTAAATAATATTTCATTAGTAATTATAAAACACAAAAGTATTCGTCTTTTAATTCTTGAATTTAAAAAGTTCCATTTTTCACACTTCTCTCAGAAAAGTGGATAAATTATTGCTGTCAGCGGAATATTTCTTAAAACCTACCACTAATTTTACAAATTTCGATTCTATACATGTTATTTGTAAAACACGGTAACTTAATGTTGAAGGGTTTCTAACTTTCCCATCACGTTTTATCTATCCGCTAACAGCTCTACCATATTTCATCATTTCAGTAATCTTTAAAGATATATATGTATATTATAGGAAAAAAATTGCAACACCTGTAAGGATTAATGCCATTTTATTGAAACGCAGGTAGCTCTTAGTATACAGTGAGATGTGCGATTGATTACATTATCAAAGAAAAATATGGAGAATTATCACTTTATCTACCCTATAAAGTGGTATAATTAGTACGATGTTGATCTGTCCTGCGCAGCAATGCATTCATGAACACGGCGGGAAGGTAATGGTATAGCTCTATAATATCCTCCTGAGGGATAGAACGCCAAATAGCGCGAAGATGCTGTTCCATTTCAGCAACAGTGGTTTGGCGCACTTCTTGGGTGTTGTTGGAGCTGTCATCATATCATGCCCCAGACGTGTTCAATAGGCGAAAGGTCCGGCGAGCATGCTAGCCATGGTAGTACCTGAACGTTTTCCTGGTGTTGATATTGCAGACTAATGCGGGCTGTGTGGGGACGGGCGTTATCTTGCTGATAAAAGGTTCCGTCCACTGGCTGCAAAATGCTGGTAACATATCATTGGGCAGTTAGAAATCCTCTTATGATAACCAGCTCTGACCGAGATGTCCGACTAATGGCACCCCACACCAAGACACCAGGTGCTAGAGCTATGTGAGGTTGTCACACGCACTGGGTGGCGTTCCTTTCCCCAGGATGACGGCGGACACGTTGTATACCGTCCTGCTGACCAAGACAAAAACGAGATTCGTCACTAACACCACGGTACTCCACTCTTGTTCGTTCCAGTTTCTGTCTGAGGCGATACCACTGAAGGTAAGCGATGCGCACATCATGTATAGACGTGAGAGCTAGTATGTAACGTGAGAGCGATATTACTAGATCTGAAAAACGATATGAAAGATCTGAAAACTTTTCCTGATTTTACCTCAAGTAAGATTGTTTGTTTTGTTACAACAATATGCAATCTAAAAAAGGAACTGAACGAGGTTAAAGCAAAAACTTTACGCTTGAAAAGCCAATACAGATATCAGAAATTAATTTGAGGACGTCAGACAGGAACTCTCGGACTTGCAGCAGTATTCTAGATTGGATTGATTGGATTGTTTTACCTCTGAGCGGCACTTTTTTGCACACCATGGGCTAAATGGCCAGGCCACAAGGACCCCGAAGGCTCAGAGAAGGTTGGGGGAGGGGACCCACTGGAACAGCTGTTGGGAGACAGATGGTAGCCTCCCGTCAAGGCCATCCAGCGTGTTCTTTAACGTGCACAGGGTATGTCTCTCCCGCACACGAGCCACGGCTTAACGTCCCATTCGACGGACGGCGGCCTTTTCAAACCCATCGGTGTCCCCTACTGACCGTGGGTAGGGCGGGGAATTTTGCGGAGATAAATCTCAACGTTGACCCAGCTGGGGCTCGAACTTGGGAACTACAGATTACGAGCCTGGCGCGCTACCGACTGAGTCACCCGCTCCCCGGTATTCTAGAAGTACTACTTTAGAGATAGTTGGAATCCTGAAGGAAAATGTGGGTACCATCTTTAACAGGATAGCTGATAAGATTAGCGTTAAAATAACAGAAGGTGATATATTTGTAGCGCACAGAGTTCCGGCTACTAACAGAAATAAAATTAAAAATATAATTGTAAATTTAAAAGTAAAATAATTATGGACTATTGGTTGGACGGTAACAAAAAAAAAATATTGTCTATATTGTAAATATATTAACCCAAAATGTAGAGAAAGTAAAATTTTTCTGAATGAGCATCTAGCACCTAGAAATAAAGAACGTTTTTATAAAACTAAGCAATATAAACAAAAAATAAAGTACAAGTATGCATGGGTTAAGGATGGGAAAATCTTCTTGAGGGAATGCGATGTATCTAAAATTTTACGCATAAATAATGAGGTAGACCTGGATAGACTCTCAAACACATAATTTGGCTAACATTGAAGTAGACTTTAATAAATTCTCTGACAACTAATGACAGACAATGATAATGTTATTAATAAATTGGTAATCACGGAAGAATAATGATTTAACTGCATTTTTGGGAACAGTTGATTACAATAGTCTAAATGTTTTAAATATAAATATTAGAAGTTTAAGGTCTAATTTTGAACTTTTCAGATTATTTATAAGCTCTATAGATTATAAATCTGGATTAAGGAAGATGAGGTTGATCTTTATTAGATTAAATGTTTTAGAACATATTGTAACTGTAGACAGTATAATAAAGTTGTTGGTGTAATGATATATGTTAAATCTCATATTAATATTAAAAAAATACCATAGCCAAATACAAACAGCAGAGTTACTTCACATAGAGCTTTCATTATGTGAAATATCAGTAATTGCAATTTACCGTTCCCACAGCTATTCATCATCTGATTTTATGAATGAACTAGAGCATATTATGCAGGATTTAAACACAAGAAATATTATTATAACTGGTGATATAAATATAGATTTGTTAGTAAATACTTCTAACCTTGTAAATGAATATCTAAATCTAACTGCTTTTTACGTATATGAATCAATGTTAAATATTGCTACGATAGAGGTCCATAATACCCAGTTTTGTTTGGACCATGTACTGATTAAAATTAATAATAGAATTAATATACACACTGCAGTATGCAAAATGCCTATTACGGATCATTATCCCATAGTAGTTAAAATTAGATATAAGGAAAATAAAACTTTTGACAAAAGAAATGATAACATTAAAGATTACGCGCTCAGAATTAATTATGAACTAATAAATGATAAATTAAAAGATTATAAATGGGAGAGAATAACACAGGAAACTAACGTTAATAATGCGTACAAAATGTTTTCAGAGATTTTGTGTAAAGTAATTAAGGATTCACCTTCCTATGGAAAAAGAAACATTCAGAAACCGAAAAAGCCTTGGATAACAAATCAAATCTGTGATATGATTAAACATAGAGATAAGTTATATAAAAATTTTTAAAAATACCCATATAACGAGGACCATGAGAAGCAATTTTTAGAACATAGGAATTAAGTTATTCCTATCAAAAATTGCTGGTATTCCTAAATGGCTGGTAAATAAGTTATTCCTATCAAAAATTGCTCAAAAATTGCTGGTCTAAAACTAAGGAGGCCAAAAACAAATATTACATGGAAGAATTTTTAAAATGTATTGATGATATAAAAAAAATGGAAGTTCGCAAATAATTTAATTGGGAAAAACTCAAAAGATGAAATTCTACCAAATAAAATGAATAATATCGAGGACTGTAAAACTGACGAAATTAAGGATGCGGTAAATGAATTTAACACTTATTTTGTCTATTTAAATAGCAAAATACTTAATGATAAACCTATCGAATATGAATGTTACAAAAGTTATTATTAAACAGAAGCTCTTTCTTTTTTACTCCTATAACTACACAAGAAATAGATAAGACCATTAGAATCAAATAGATGTGAATCAAAATGCCCAGGAATGGAAATCAAAATGCCCAGGAGTCGATGAAATTTCAGTAACTATAGTAAAAAAAATGTAAAAATTTTATTATTCATCCCTTAGTTTATATCTTTAACCTTTCTTTTCAAACTGGGATTATTCCAGACGATCTCAAACCTCTATTGTATTTCCGATTTACAAGAAATGAAATAAAAACTGCCTTTCAAACTACAGACCGATCTCGTTTTTGCCTGTTTTTTCCAAAAATTTTGAAAAACTAGTAAAATTCAGAATATTGAGCTGTTTAAATAAAATAAATTTCTTTTCGGCAAATCAGTTTGTCTTCACTGAGGTTGAGGGCACTAATCATGCGTTATTGTCATTTACTAATTTTATTTATAAATCAATTGACCAAGGAAATGTAACTCTTTCAGTGTTTTCAGATCTCGAAAAAGCTTTCGACACCGTAACTCATCCATTGCTTTTGAAAAAACTGGAGCATTTGGTATGAGAGGGATTGCTCTAGAATGGTTTATCAGTTACTTAACAAATAGAACTCAATTAGTTAAATTAAAAAACTGCCTCAGCAATCCGAAAGAAACTAAATATGGCATTCCGCAGGGTTCTGTTTTTGGTCCGTTATTTTTTAATATTTATATTAATGACCTCTGTGAAATTAGCATTAATTGTAATATTACTAGTTTTGCAGATGACACTGCATTAACTTTTAGTGATTACAGAGTTAATGTCCAATGTCAATAATGTTCTTGAGAAAGTTAATATGTGGCTTGAAAATAACAAACTCTCAATTAATAAGAGTAAAACTAAATTTGTTTTCTACAAGTTAAAAAATAACCAAAATGCTGTAAATACTTTTACCATTAGCTGGATTCACCTCAATGCTCTAAACATATTGATTGCCGTTGTGATGACATAGAACAGGTTAAGAGCATTAAATATTTAGATATTTTCATAGATAATAATCTAAAATGGAACAAACATATTGACTTCATCACAGGTAAAGCACGTTACAAACTTCGTAAATTACACCATTTGAAATACAAAGTTAATCTTAATATGCTGCGAACATTGTATTTCTCGTGGATACTAGCAGCATTTCAATACGATATAATTTGTTGGGGTGGAACTTATGTCTCGGTTTTTAACAAAATTATTAACTTAATTGTAAAAAATAACAGTGATATGTTAAACAATTTCACTCGTTTCTCTATGGTAAAATTTCTACCTATTAGATATATATATTTGTTTTTTAGAGTAATGATATTTTTTTATGCAGAATTGCTTTAATTTTCACATTCAGCCGAATTTATACAACTTCAGAGAGAAACTCCAAAATATTCAGTTCCCTTGACCAAAAAAGAAATTGCTTATAAGCATTATTCGTATATCGCATCTAAAATCTTCAATCAGCTGCCTCTTGAAATTAAAAGTGAGAAAAACTTTAATATATTTTAGCAGAACTCAAAAAGCTTTCTCTTTTCTTTGGAAGATGTTGCACCTATGTTAAATATTCAAGTGTAAAGCAGTTGTACATATATTGGAAAAATTACACTTCTTGTTTGTGATTTTTGTAGTGAATAAGTCGTTATTGATTTTTTGTATTAATTTCCTTTAGTGGCCCAGACAAACCATGTGGTTTTTTGGGTTCACTCATATTTTTCTTTGTAAATTGTATACGATGATGAAATAAAATTGATTGATTGATTGATTGATGTGCTTGCATGTAGGGAGATGTGAGGGGCAAATGCAGTGCCGGACGATAGGCTCGTAATGACTAACTGTAAAAGCCTGTTGTTTACCATCCGCTTGGTAGGTATTCGATACGTTACCTATTGCCAGTCCCTTTGCAGTTGCGTCGTAGTCGCGAATCTGTCACGCAATGCCATGCGTCGCAGATGGCGGTGCTGTCGCTCCGTAGTCATACGTCGTCTTCCTGATCTTTGTCGGCGTATTGCTGGATCCTTCTTGAACACACTGACGTCATATCTGTATGATAGGGCTGGCAATGCTGGCAACAAGGTTGGCCACATCTCTGTACGAGAAACCAGCTTCTCTAAGGCCGACGATTCATCCACGCTAAAAGTCTGTTAACTGTAAAAGGGGATAATTAACTTTAATCATCCCCTTTTAATGATTATAAAATCACAAAAAATAAACAAAACAAATATAAATAATAAATCTTGTATGGCATCACTAGGATGAATTATCTGAAACCGGAATATAAATATAATCACTAAACACCACGGTACTCCACTCTTTAATTAGTTTATTTATTAATTTAATAAAGCTTATTTATTAGTTTAATATATTTAATTGGAATATAAAGTTCCAGGGATTGTAAATTGGATAACATCTTTGCATGCAAAAACGTTAACTTGGTTTATCAAAAATTCATTAATATGGTTTATGCAGCGATGCAAGGATTGCGATTATAATATTGATGGTTTGAGAGATAAAAATAAAGTTAAAGATATTAATGAAAAATGGATTACATATAAAATTTTAAACAGTATTAATAAAAAACAAAAAGTTATACATAAAAAATTGTCTTTAGTTATTGCTTATATGGATGAATATAAAAGTTACAATACAAACCTTAAAATTACTATAAAAATACAAAAAAATTATATTATAGAAATTTATTTATTAACTGTAACAATGATCGACGAAGACAGTGGAAATTAATAAGTTACATAACAGATACTTCAACAGCTCGTAATATTTTTCCTAATAATAAAGAGACTAATTTTGTAGTGACTGAAAATTATGTTGTTGTTTTTTTGCAAATGTTAACAGAAATAGAAGTTTACCTGTAGATTTGTAATTGGAATCAAATTATATTTCATCTGACCAACAACCAGTCTTGAGTTCTATGTATTTTTATGAATACAAACGCAGGAGAGGTCTTGAATTTAATTTCAAATTTAGATACAAATAAAGCTGTAGTATTTTATACCTTAAATGCAAAAATATTTAAAATAATAGCTAGACACAAATTAGATTTATTAGTCTATATTATTAATTTATCAATGGAAACAGGAACCTATGTGGACGATTTGAAATTTTCTATAATTAAACCAATCTATAAGGGGGGAAACAGGGATGATTATAATAATTATCGACCTATTGCAATTTTATCAATTGTCACTAAAATCATTCAAAAAATAGTTTAAAAAAGAATGGTTAGTTATTTGGATAGCATTGAGTTTTTTGCAAAAAAACACTTTGGTTTCCGTAAAAATTGCAGTATGTTTCATGCACTAATAAAATTTAATGAATTTATATATGTAAGGACATTAATAATAATAAAAAGATTATTGGGTTTTTTTAAGCATCAGAAAAGTATTTGACTCTATTAATCATAAAATAGTTTTACATAAGTGGAATTTTTATAGTTTTCGTGGTGTAGTCTATGATTGGTTTAAAAGTTTTATTGAGAACAAATTATTTCTTTTGCGGATGATACATCCATAGTGTTTGAAGCAGAAGATAATGAAGCATTACTTGAAAAAATTAATAGTAGTTTAATAATTATTAAAAATGGATTATTAATAATGAAATAGAATTAAACATGAAAAAATAAATACATATATTTTACATTAACTTCATTACCCACATTTGGAAACACCATTAAACTACACGAAATGAAGGGGCGGGGGTGGCTCAGTCGGTAGCGCGCCAGGCTCGTAATCTGTAGTTCCCAGGTTCGAGTCCCAGCTGGGTCAGCGTTGAGATTCATCTCCGCAAAATTCCCCGCCCTGCCCACGGTCAGTAGGGGACACCAATGGGCTTGGAAAGCCGCCGTCCGTCGGATGGGACGTTAAGCCGTGTCCCCGTGTGCGGGAGAGCCATACCCTGTGCACGTTAAAGAACACGCTGGATGGTCTTAACGGGAGGCTACCATCTGTCTCCCAACAACTGTTCCAGTGGGTCCCCTCCCCCAACCTTCTCTGAGCCTTCGGGGTCCTTGTGGCCTGGCCATTTAGCCCATAGTGTGCAAAAAAGTGCCGCTCAGAGGTAAAACAACCCAACCCAACACGAAATGAACTGCTTACGTACAGATTTCTATTGAAGTGACTGATAGTTATGATTATTTAGGATTGATAATAGAATGGAATTTAAAATGGAAAAAACATATTCACTCACTCTCTTCAAAATTAAACAGAATATTATATTTAAATTTACTTCTTAAAACATTATGTTAATTATAATTTCCTACGGGATATTTATTTTACATGGGTTCATTCTACCTTAATTTATGGGATTTGTTGTTGGGGAGGAGAATATAAATCAAACTTATTGACTTGAATTTATGTACAAAATGAAATAGTTCGTAATCTTAATTATAATTATTTTGCTGGGAACACAATATTATACAACAAGCACAATATATTTCCACTGAGGAAATTATATTTATATTTTTCAACCATCTTTTTGTGTAAAAACCAAGATTTAATTCTGATTAGAAATCCTAATTTTAACTCCAGTTTTGGGTTTGTAATTTTATGTAGAAAAAACGAAAAAAGTAAATTTTCCATAAAAAATTATAAATTACTGTGCGTAATTTTTTTAATTCACTGGAGTATACAATACGAAATGAAAAATGTTTACCAACTTTAAGAAATGTTTGCGTGCATATTTGTCAAAGTTAGACAACATTGAATGTATGTTTACTGTGATTAAATAACTTTTTTATAGTATTTGCATAGGAACTGATATTTGGTAAAACAGCATACCCGTACAACTCGAGACATTTCATATTTTATGTTTTTTATATATTTTTTTATTTACATTATTTTCTTTGGCAAAAATCAGTTAATTTTTTTATAACCTGGAAGAGCTCGAAAGCTCCTTGGTTGTTCACATATAACTGTTGATGGTTTTGCTTAGTTTTGTGCTTTTATTTTTTCAGTGTTCTTTGAAAGTGTTATAAAAATAAAAATAAATAAATACCCCCTCAAGCAGCTGCTTGCCACAGAGGTCTGACAGGAGCCTGTCAGCTTATATGCCATAGTAGAAGGATCTGAGAAGATGGCAGGACCTCAGCAGAAAAACGACACATATATCCATGCCTTACCCGGGGCTCGAACCCAGGTCCCTTAGATCAGTAGCCAAGCGCGCTAACCACTCGGCCATGGGACGGCTGAAAGTGTTATACTGATAATATATTTGACAAAGTATTGTATATTGTGTGTTTTTTGTCTTCCTCATGTTGCAATGGTTGTCGACGTCTGTGTAAGGGCATCTTTAGCGGTTTAGAACAATTTGCACAACGTTTTGCCACCAGGGAGCTTTGGTTGCCTTTATCTGTGTTTGACTGCTCCGCACCTGACGTCAGCTCGCGCCTGTCCAATCGTTTCGATCGTCCTGCAAACCCAATCATTTCCATTCATTTCCATATACTACCGCCTCCCTAAATTTCGTCACATTTGCATAACTTCTTGCAAGTGTTGCATTTTTTATTTCCTGTAGTGTATATTAAAACTACTAAGTATTTGAAAAATGTGAATTATAATATTTCGTTCATAAAAAAAATAAATACCCCCTACAGCAGCTGATAGCCACAGAGGTCTGACAGGAGCCTGTCAGTTTATATGCCACAGTAGAAGATCTGAGAGGATGGTAGGACCTCAGCAGAAAAACAACACATACATCCATGCCTTACCCGGGGATCGAATCCAGGTCCCTTAGATCACTAGCCAAGTGTACTAACCACTCGACCACGGGACGGCTTAATATTTCGTTAGTACCAATCAAATTAAATAAGAGTTTTCTAATTATATATTTCATTCCCAATGGAATTCATTCCCAATGGAAACTTCCTGACGTTCACATTCCACCATCAAAAGTTCATTTTTCTATCATTAATACATCGTTGCAATATTCGTTTGAAATTTTGGAATTTTCAAACTTTTTCACCGTTAGAGGGCGCATTTATAGTGTTCGAAAGATTCCGAAAGCGTGAATCATAATATTTCATCAATTCCTATCTAACTCAAAAAGAGTTTTTAATTTATCTCTAAAAACAAACAATTATCTGCTAAAACTAAAAAGGTGTGTTTTCCCACCCCCTCTTTGTCTAAGGGGTCAACTCATTGTTGGCAATGGAAATTTCGTGACGTTCACATTCCACCACCAAAATTTCAAACTTCTAGCATAAATATATCATTTGTAATATTCGTTTAAAATTTTAGAATTTTTAGCTTTTTTCACCGCTAGAGGGCATAATACACATGAATGACACTCCGCACCTCATAATAGTAGTTGACTTAGACAGATTATCTGGATATTTGTAAGAACTCTCAATTCTAAGACTGTAATTCTAACACTCTTCAGTTTAAAGTCATCTCAAGTAGGATTTTTTAAACTTTTTTTGTCAGTCTACCCAAAAAATAATAGCATTTTCCTAGGTCTTTTATAAAATAAATAATAAATACCCCCTCAAGCAGCCGCTTGCCACAGAGGTCTGACAGGAGCCTGTCAGTTTATATGCCACAGTAGAAGATCTGAGAGGATGGCAGGACCTCAGCAGAAAATAACACGAACATCCATGCCTTACCCGGGGCTCGAACCCAGGTCCCGTAGATCAGTAGCCAAGCGCGCTAACCACTCGGCCACGAGACGGCTAGGTCTTTATGCCTAGTAGTAAATTCTAATAAAAGATACTCTAAATATGAAACCAAATTTTAGTGTTCCTATGTTTTATTTAGTATATTTTTTTAACAAAATTGCCATGCTCACCTCGCAGTTGCAAGCACTTTCCTAGATATGTGGATGAGCATAAAAACTCAAAAGTGTGTTTGCGTTACATTGTATTTCCAACATGACCGAATTAAAGCCCATTTCCTTATCAGCTAATGAAGGCCGCTATAACCGTAGGCTGTCTCCTTAAGGGAAAACGTTTTCTGAAATTTTCAATAATGAACGTTAACTAAGGTCAATAAAAATATTTTATGAAAACATTTAATATAAAAGTACAACCTGAGAACAAATAATCTTAGAAACTAAATCATTGGCATTATTTTAAAAGAAAATAAAATTAAAACTCTTACAACTAAATGGGGCGGGGGTGGCTCAGTCGGTAGCGCGCCAGGCTCGTAATCTGTAGTTCCCAGGTTCGAGTCCCAGCTGGGTCAGCGTTGAGATTTATCTCCGCAAAATTCCCCGCCCTGCCCACTGTCAGTAGGGGACACCGATGGGCTTGGAAAGGCCGCCGTCCGTCGGATGGGACGTTAAGCCTTGGCCCCGTGTGCGGGAGAGCCATACCCTGTGCACGTTAAAGAACACGCTGGATGGCCTTGACGGGAGGCTACCATCTGTCTCCCAACAGCTGTTCCAGTGGGTCCCCTCCTCCAACCTTCTCTGAGCCTTCGGGGTCCATGTGACCTGGCCATTTAGCCCATGGTGTGCAAAAAAGTGCCGCTCAGAGGTAAAACAACCCAACCTTACAACTAAAACGTTAATGGAACCCATTTTAAATTTGAATATAAATTTGAACTATAGCAAATTTTGAATCAAAGGAAGGATAATTAAGCCTACCGGTGTTTAGTATATCACCCTGAGTTCGCCCGGCAGCGGCCATCAGTTTGCGGTCAGGAGACTCCTTTTCGTCACTTCAGAGTCGGAGGGGGGATCTCCTCCTTATGGCGCCCTTTTAACAAAGATGGGGAGAGCATCTACGTCGAACTCAAGCTTATGTGGTGATGGACCCTCAGTTGGCCGTCGCATGAGCATTCTCTCCTCAGGTTGGGTAATTGGTTGCTGGATGGGAATGCGGCTGCATTTATCCTTTCAGCAGACTGTTGCAGGTGGGAGATTGCTTTCCACTGGTCAGAAGATTGGAGGGTATGAAC
Organism: Ryuthela nishihirai; assembly: GCA_038380435.1. Taxonomy (NCBI): domain Eukaryota; kingdom Metazoa; phylum Arthropoda; class Arachnida; order Araneae; family Heptathelidae; genus Ryuthela; species Ryuthela nishihirai. Next base: position 35,379,547 of record JAWZYU010000011.1, on the reverse strand, counting down.
TCGGTCATCGAATTTCGAAAGTCTCTGGATTATCTGATTCCATCGCACATGCCAACCAAGGATGCCTCACCGATTTGAAGCTATTTGGAATGTTTCCCATTTCCTATTCGATCTAGGCAGGAGGGGCGGGGTGGCTCAGTCGGTAGCGCGCCAGGCTCGTAATCTGTAGTTCCCAGGTTCGAGTCCCAGCTGGGTCAGCGTTGAGATTTATCTCCGCAAAACTCTCCGCCCTGCCCACGGTCAGTAGGGGACACCGATGGGCTTGGAAAGGCCGCCGTCCACCGGATGGGACGTTAAGCCGTGGTCCCGTGTGTGGGAGAGCTGTGCACGTTAAAGAACACGCTGGATGGCCTTGACGGGAGGCTACCATCTGTCTCCCAACAGCTGTTCCAGTGGGTCCCCTCCCCCAACCTTGTCTGAGCCTTCGGGGTCCATGTGACCTGGCCATTTAGCCCATGGTGTGCAAAAAAGTGCCGCTCAGAGGTAAAACAACCCAACTCGATCTAGGCAGAGCATCTGGCCGTCCTCGTGCTACCCTCGTCAAAGTCTTCTTCCGTTCGCTATAAAATCTCAGAACTACCTGAAGTTCTTCTGTCCCTCACTAAGTATTTCGCATATTCCTCCCCCCCCCCTTGTTTTCCACGAATATGTGCTATGTGCAGTGACCATATCTGTAGACGAACTTAAGAATCGTAAATTCCACCCTAGGGAGAGAGGGGTCTGTCTCTAGACATTGACACACTGTTGACATCGCCATCTGGGAAAACAGGATGTGTCGTTGGTGTATATCAGTAGTGGACAATGTTGTTTAGCTCTATTTCCGCAGCTGGCCATGGGTACGATATCGTGGCGGCGTTTTCCTTGCGAAGTCGCATTCTTGCTGTCTGCATTTATTCTCACCTATCGACAATTTGGTGTGTGACCTTCCACTGTTAAGGGAATAAATCGAGGTTCTACTTGTCGTTCTGTCTATGGGGTTCTAGTTTCCTGGACTCGGAGTGCCATGTTGTTTATCGAAAAAGGTTCCTTGGATACGTAAAATGCACAGCCCTACTTACGCTTAAGCTAACTAAGCTACAGTTAGGGCCTCACGATATGAAGGGCCTCAAAAATATGCATTTCCGTTTTACTGGGTAGCAGTTTTGAATTGGCATTAGCAGTAATAAATTGCAGCTTTTAATAGTATTTTAATGTTCTCTTCAATCAGCATAATAAATATATATTTCGCTTTTCAAATATTTTGGGACCTCTGAAACTTCACATAGCTTAGAGCCTCAGAAGGTCAAAGCCAGGCCCTGGAAAAATGATCACTTGTGTCATGCATGTGTGTATGTTTGGGTTTTCGAGTTACAATGAGACCTGCAGATGTGCATTCGTCGTGTTCTTCCCTTTTGAAGCGAAAACTAAAGTGGCACTCTATCTGTTCCCTGTGTATTGCTTATAATCCGTATTAGGTGAGAAAAAAAAAAGAATCGTTATGTCTGATTCAAATCAGAGCATAACAATATTAGAATTAAATTCAACGAGGTATTCACATTGATGAATTGACATTCATAATTGACTATTGATGTATGAAATAAAAATTACATGGATTTCATCATCCATAAAAAAATTTGGTTCTCTTCGACTTCCATTAAATCGAGTTATTTAATTATTCATTTATTATAATTCATTTCTAACATGAATGTTTTGCAAAATATAAATTTTTATTCTTTTACTTACAGTACAAAAATTAAAAGTTAAAATTTAATATGGCGCGCACTTTCCCAAAGTCACTTTTTTCAAGGTTCACACTTTGAAAAACCCTGACTGGCAAAGTTCACACTTTGAAAAACCCTGAGTTAAAGTGATTATAAAAGGAACAAGGAATGCCATCCAAATATGTATGCTCACGGTGTTTTGCAAGACGTATTCACAAAGAGGATCCCAGTGAAATTATTAGAGATATATCGCTTAACATCAGATTAAGATACTGATTAAGATTTCCACCTTAAGTAATGATGACTTTTATGGCAATTCAAGACTAGAGGATATGTATGCAGATTCAACTATTCATCTAGACAGACTTAAATTCATTTGCCTTTAATGCGATTAATGCACATAATGGGAGTAAGACTTCTCTTCAGTGCACGAGCATGAAGACTTTGAAATGGTTTGCAAACAGAAACTCACTGACACAGTGCCTTAGCTGATAGTATTACATGGGGGCAGGAATTGAGGCAAATAGAAGTCGAAGTAACTGAATAGTTCGTAGATAGGGAGAAAGCAAATATGCAGCGAGTTGTTTTGACGGATAGGAGTTTCAACATCAGAAGGCTTATAGACATACACAATGACATTACGGGATATCACAGAAGCGATTGACAAACGAAAATAGGCTCCGAATCCTGTGAGAATTAGGATCTATTCACACTATAGTTTCACACACTCTGACTGATGCATGGCACCGAAATTGCTATGACTGTTCAAACACAGGATGATAACAATTTGTCAGTTTCGTGACATTCTGTAGAATAGAAAGGATATTTCTTGTTTTCGTTTAAATTCATGGCTTTGAACCAATCACATGTAGAACTCGTTACCAAAACTATTAGAAATGGAAAATTAAACAATTTAATTTATTGCTAAATTTATCACAAAATTATATCAAGTGAAATATAATTATAAAACATAGTTTCTCAGAGAAAAGAAAACACAAGTAACGTCTAAACATCTGGATGAGCATCATATAACGTCGCCAACGCCGAACCAGCGTTTCCAATTCCTCCAGAAAACGAAGCGACGTGCTTCAAAACACGTAGTGGTCGCATTCGTTATCAGGTGGGGTTGGAAACGCGGGTTCGGACACCGACGGGTAGCAACAGCGGCATCTTCCCCTTCCCCCAGCCTATGAAAACGAACGAGAACTATGAAATATCTGTCAAAGATTTTTTTAGAAATTAGTGATCTGCCAACCTTCGTGTAAGGTTGCCACATCACTAATTTCTAAAAAAAATTGTTGCCAGATATTTTTTCTGAATTCTGTAATCAACCATAGTGTTCGGATATTTTTGAGCGACTGTATGAATTTTCTAATTCATAGCTATTTGGAAAATTAGGAAGGTTAGAGGCATATTAATAGTGACATCACTGTGCTTTTAAGGTATATATATCTCATCTGATGTGTTCATATTAATTTATTCAACTAAATGTGGAAGAATGGAACAGCACTCCCTAAAGAGAAATATTATGCATAAATGAAAGATTTTGTTCAAAATGTTTATTTAGATACCTAAATTTGAATAGAAAGCTATTTTCCCAAAATATATACAAAAAGAAATTAGCATCATTTGTTGAAAATAAAAGATTTTTAAAACAAACAGCCGAAACCCATTACTGTGTGGCGCTGCTCCATGAGTCTGGAAAATGGCGCTCATAAAGAAGCAAATATTGGTCCAATGTCATTTCATACAAAACGAATCTTTAATTATTTCTTCGTCACTAGATTTTTGTTGTCTCCCATTACGAGCATAGGTTCGAGTCCCACCTGAGATAGCTTTCAGATTTATCTGCACGAAACTCTCAGTCCTGCCTTCGTCAGTAGGGGACACCAATGGGCTTGGAAAATCCGCCGTTCGTCGGATGGGACGTTATAAGCCGTGGCCACGTGTGAGGGAGAGCCATACCATGTGCGCGTTAAAAGAACAAACTGGATGTCCTTGGCAGGAGGTTGCCATCTGTCCTCCAGCAGCTGTTCCAGTGGATCCCCTCCCCCAACCTTTTCTGAGCCTTCGGAGTCCTTGCGACCCGGCCATTTAGCCCCTTGTGCAAAAAAAGTGCCGCTCAGAGGTAAAACAACCCAATCCATTATGAACATGATTAACAACTCCATTCATTCCTCCATCCAAACCTTCCGCAAATACAGCACCTTATTGTGACTTGTCTCAGAAATTGATATTTCTGTAGGTTTTTTGGCATAGTATTGCAGGATGTTTTACCTTGATCAGCATTTCTTCTCCAGATGCCCGATCAGGAAGACAAGTATTGCAAGGGCACAGAGATCGTTGAGAAAGGTGATCCACTGAACAACCCTTAGCAACTTCACTTCAAAGCCATCCAGCGTGTTCTTTAACTTGCCCAGATCCTGCATTCGGAGGTAAAATTTAACATCTTGTGTGCTGAGGACGAAAAGGGTTTGAAGAATCTCCCTTACATTTCCTTTTCCCTTTGGAAATTATAGGCATCAAGAAAGTGTTCAAATGTCTCTGAATTCAGAGGACAAATTTCACTTCTCTCGAAATCCTTCACAGCTTTCTTAACGTTTGATACACCGCAATAGGGTTTATTAAACAGAGAAATTAAATCATGTGATTATCACAAAGTCATGACGTTTCACGAACAGATTACCGTCTTTATTCAAGAAACGCTTATAAAAACCAAAAAATATCATCTACATATTAAAACCGATGTGATGTTAACTGACTTGCATTTAAAGGGAATTTGTAGAAAAAAAGTTATAAACCAGACATCGATCGACTAATTTGCAAGGAAATTGGTGAGGAAGTGCTTCCAGACTTGGTGAATTTATATCGATAGTGTAGAAAAAGTTATATCATTCTATACTTTAAAATGCCACAATGGTGTCTAAAGGGTCAAAAGTGACATACCAGTTGGAATACATATTGAATGCTAATAAGGTATGTCATCACATCTCATAGCAATACAAGCCTTACAGCGGTACCACAATACTGTGTAAAAACATGCAAAATTATCATTGCAGTTCCGCAAAATTCCCCGCCCTGCCCACGGTCAGTAGGGGACACCGATGGGCTTGGAAAGGCCGCCGTCCGTCGGATGGGACGTTAAGCCGTGGCCCCGTGTGCGGGAGAGCCATACCCTGTGCACGTTAAAGAACACGCTGGATGGCCTTGACGGGACGCTACCATCTGTCTCCCAACAGCTGTTCCAGTGGGTCCCCTCCCCCAACCTTCTCTGAGCCTTCGGGGTCCATGTGACCTGGCCATTTAGCCCATGGTGTGCAAAAAAGTGCCGCTCAGAGGTAAAACAACCCAACCCAACTCATTGCAGCCATTGGCTAGGAGGTCCTACCAGACTCTTATTTAAAAGTATAGTTGGTATGAGGTGCCATTCACGCACAAGGACGCTTGCTGCACGTGGTAGGTCCGTGGAGGGAAATCTAGGGGAACAAGACTCTTTCCTAGAACATCCCTAGCATGCTCTATGCCAGTGGTTCTCAACCTTTTATGCTTCACGTACCCTCTGGAAAAGCGTATGTAACTGGCGTACCCCTTATATAGATAGATAGAACTATAGTTATAGCATAATAATGCCAACTTAGCGACTTTGTTACTAGATCTAGCGACCTTTTGAACTCTCACGACGTACCCCAAAACATTTTACCGCTTACCCAACGTTGGAAACCCCTGCTCTATGCGATTGAGGTCGTAAGAAAGTATTACCACTCCATACAGATGATGATGATGTACGACTCCAGGCATTGGTCGATCACTAGTGCACTGTGAGAAAGGTATTATCATTCTACGAAATAAATTACCCCTTTTGCACCGCAATAAGGTAGAACATAAGGCTCGAGCACCTCATCACTATACCTCAGAACCGCCATCATGCCAGTAAAAACTATGTAGGGATCTGTGCGACCACTTATTGGAATGTCCATCCAAATCATGATACATTTTACAGGTCATGATACTACCAGTTCCATAAGTGTCTCTCACGACGATATTTGATGGATGATTGAAAATCTTTTACTCCCTCCTGATCGATATTCGTCTCGAGTCGCCCTGATGAGCAAAACTGATCTCATTAGCAATGAACAATGTTGTCTGATCATGATGTTCTTCGTGAAGTTTGCTTATTGGTGGAGATTGCACCAAGGGTTCCACTACCCCACGGAAGTGCGAACGTTGTTTAGATAATGTTCCGTTGTTATCTCTTCAAGTTGTAAATATGTAGAAGATACATGATTTAGTTTACTCCTATGATAGAAGATACCTGTTTTCTTTCACTATTGTTGCCCTTGGGTGATTTTTGATGATATTTTGGGAACATTATTCGTCTTTTCAAATCTTTTCCATATCCTGTTGAGGAAGGTTCACACTGAATCATCTGCTGTCTCTATTCAAAGATCCTCACATAGGAAAAACATAAAAGAAAAACAATGAAATTATCATGAATCTATGACTAAATGTATAAACTTTAATAATAATTGATGACAATATGAATGCTTACTAGTTTTCTAACTTTGAATTGATGAGTATTTCTTATACCTCACTTCGAAAAATCACTTTTATTCTCCAACTAGCTTTTTAGCCCATTGTGTCCAAAAAGTGCCGCTCAGAGGTAAAACTTCCCAACCCATATAATATTCCAGGCCACCGGACAATTTCCTGCCGTTTTCCGGACCGCGAAAGCGAAACTGTGTAATCTGCGGGATCGTGAAGTGAATTACGTTGACAACCATCGATCTAAACGACATATACGACACAGTGCTTGCAGAGCTGTTGAATGTGCTCGCCAATGCATCTTCAGTTTAAAAGAACACAATCAAAACGAAAAATTTCTTCTCCTGTTGCCAATAGCACTAAAATTTGGTGGCAAAAACACGGACGAATTATTATTATTAAGAATATTATTATTATTTAATTTATAAATATTTTTTCGTAAGTATCTATTTCGTATTGTTTGTATTATTATTCAATTTTATTAATTAACATTATTTAGTTAATGAATTAATTTTACCGAATTATAATGCTTATACATTTATGATACTAAAATCTACCAGAGGTTCCCATATATTTTTTCGCTCGAAGTGCCCCTGTCGTAAACGTTTTAATGTCATACCTAAGGAGTTATTTATCACCTTCGGTACTATAAGGGGCGGGGGTGGCTCAGTCGGTAGCGCGCCAGGCTCGTAATCTGTAGTTCCCAGGTTCGAATCCCAGCTGGGTCAGCGTTGAGATTTATCTCCGCAAAATTCCCCGTCCTGCCCACGGTCAGTAGGGGACACCGATGGGCTTGGAAAGGCCGCCGTCCGTCGGATGAGACGTTAAGCCGTGGCACCGTGTGTGGGAGAGCCATACCCTGTGCACGTTAAAGAACACACTGGATGGTCTTAACGGGAGGCTACAATCTGTCTCCCAACAGCTGTTCCAGTGGGTCTCCTCATCCAACCTTCTCTGAGCCTTCGAGGTCCATGTGACCTGGCCATTTAGCCCATGGTGTGCAAAAAAGTGCCGCTCAGAGGTAAAACAACCCAAATCGGTACTATAATATATTTGAAAAACAAAAAAAAACTGATGTTTTCTTTATTATAACAATATAGTTTATGTTCAATAAATTTCCTGTAATGATGCTTAAAAAATAATTTGTATCGCTTTTTTTTTCAGTTAAAATATGTATCTCGGCATTCGGGTTGTTAACATCTAGAACTAAACTACAAAAATTTTAATTGCCATTATAATACTTTTGCTCTGATTGGTGCGGAAGTGTCGAGAAACATCGGAAGAATTTGGTGTTCACCAAATCTCTTTGAACAACTACGTGCTCTCAAGAAAGAAAAAACGATGCTTTCAAAAACGTTGTGAACCCTTAATCTAGATGTCTTTGCCCAAAGCTTTGGCAAAACAGAAGCATTTAATTTTGTAACGGAGAAAGCTTTTTCCAATTTGCCAGAAGGTATAAACTTGTCTGAGAGACACTTAGTCAATAAAAGACCAATCGCCTTTGTCGAATATAGAATGCTGTTTTTTTTTTAAGTAAAAAGTTTGACATTTTCCATCTTTAGCATCATCTAATGATAAAATTGAAACTAGTGGAAGATTAGGAAAAGGCGAAAAGTTTTAATTTTTATCATAAACAGACTATTTGGATATTAGTTTAAAAGTTTTTAATATTTCGTCTTTAGCACCTTCTGACGTTTGAATTTAAAAGGCGAAAAGTAGCATTATGGCAGTACCTATTAAGCCAAAACATAATTTTTAATTTTCCTCTTAAAATTAAAATTTTTAACTTTTATCATAAACATACTATTTGGATATTAGTTTAAAAGTTTTTAATATTTCGTCTTTGCGCCTTCTGACGTTTGAATTTAAAACACGAAAAGTAGCATTATGGCAGTACCTATTAAGCCAAAATATAATTTTTAATTTTCCTCTTAAAATTAAAATTTTTAACTTTTATCATAAACATACTATTTGGATATTAGTTTAAAAGTTTTTAATATTTCGTCTTTAGCGCCTCTGACGTTTGAATTTTAAGCCATTTTAAAAAGTATTTCTTTCATCGGGGGGGTGAAAGATCATGTCGTTTCTCATTAACATAAAAAAACTACAACTGAAAATACTTTTGTTTTCTTCACATGTTCCTAAAAGATAACAGCATAACAATAAATCTTCACCTTTAGAAGAGTTTAGCACATAAACACCTGAAAAATCACTCTCAAAGAAGATTTTTAAATGCATTTTTTTTTTGCAAATAATTATCTGCAAAATATTCTTTATCTATGCTACGTCGACTCGGGCACTAAAAATATTTTTTTCTTTTATCGAATTCTGACGAAAATGGAGAATTCAACGCTTGATCCAATGTGGTATTCATCATCATTTTGCATAATCTAAATCCTTCTGATTTCCTTAAATAGCCTTATCATTGCATTATAAAAAGAGGAAGGTGTGAAAAAAAATGAAGAATCTTAATCCAGAGGAAAATTGCTATGACAACAATGCGAAGAATCGTTAGAAGGGGGATTATGTGAAGGCAAAAAAAATACAAGAATTCGATTTTTTATGAGGGATAATAAGCAGTTAAAAAATGAATTGATGAAAAAATCAGACACCGGTATGTTCATTACAGCAATACATCAACAAATCATCACTAGTCTGAGGAGCGATCACTGCTAAAGCAGTATCAGTGACAAGATTGACCCTCAGACTTCAATTAGGATAACTTATTATCTGCTTGAATGATGCAAAAACGGGTCTGCCTCCTAGTGAGCCATGACATTGATGTATTGTGGGAGTTTCAAGTCTTTAATCGCTCGGGTGGCATCCAATTTTCTGCAGGGCTTAATGAAGAATGATATCGAATTTATAACGCTCTGCTCTGAAGTATTCAAGATCCCTTCGCGCACGATGTGGACTTCCTATCTCAATCATTTGACATAGTTAGCTCATCTGGAAGCTTTCGTTTTTGATTTTAGTCAACCAGAAAATTTTGCTGATTAAATAAAAACGAAAGAGAATTTACTTCCAGTTTCACTAAAAACGAAAGCATTCATTGGAAATTTAATTCCCTTTTTAACGACAGAGATTCGATTTGTGTGTTTGTGTTTTTTGATGTGTTTTTTTTTTCACAATTACTCGCAATTAGTATTATTTTAAAAATTAAAGAGTACTCATCACAAAACTGTAAAAATTGTGTTCATTCAAGATTGTCCACATACAACTACAGTGGATAAAAACGAGGTATCTTCAGCATGAGTCACTTTTGTACCTAAATAAAAAAAAATAAATACCCCTCAAGCAGCTGCTTGCCACAGAGGTCTGACAGGAGTACACTATCTTACCAAAATATCAGAATGTTTTACTGTTATGAAAATGGGAATCTAATTGCGAAGCTGCCTAACTTCTAAAATATGCATTTAATGCAAAAATGTTACTGAAGACAAATTGAAGATCATAATCAAATCTGTTGAATTCTGGATTTTCATTAATATTCGTTCAGTATTTAAAGATTTATAGAAACTAGAATATTCAACAAGAAATTATCTTGTTTTATAAAAATCCTTCATGATTTTCTAATATTGAAATAATCATTATGCAAACTTCTAAAACACATATTTAGTTTATTAAATAGTTTGAAACAATATTTAAATAATAAGTTTCAATTATATTCTGAAGTAAATTCTCACTTCCCCCCCCCCCCGCTCTCTGCCTCCAGTAAGGAGTAAGACCTTCCAATGTTAACATCTTGACGGTCTAGAACTAAATTTTTCAAATTTCTAGCATAAATAGATCGTTTACAATATTCTGAAAGTGAGACTGTAATATTTAATCAATACCTATTCAACAGAAAAATAATTTTTAATTTATCTTGAAAAGCGAAAAAGTTGAATATCTACAGACGAGAAAGGAAATCATTAGTTCCTATTTTTTTAATCAGCTAAAAGTTAAGTATTTTTGAACGTTTGCCGGCTAACAAGCTGTATATATATGCAAATATATTTAACCTCTTCGGTGTTTAAAAATATGATATTTTCAAATATCGCCTCGTCATTACCGCCGCAACGCTTAACAATAATCGGCACTTTCGCAACAACACTGTGCCACTTAACGGGTCGTCGGTCAGCCACAAAGCTAGATAAATTATTTTTATATTATGATAAATTTAGATATGAATCTTCTAAAGTGGGTCATTATCACAACTGGTGCCATAATACCTAATTATGATCCTGGCTTATGATTAGAAAATATTCAGCTCTGTCTAAACGATCTTAATCTCAGCGTAACGAAAAAAAAAAATACAACTTCCGTCAATTATTGCTACTTTAGTAGAAATTGCACTCCAACATAGAGATAGCAATTTCTATAAGTATCTGTCTGGAAAAGTGTGTAGAGAGAACAAGAAAATTCCAGCAAGTCTTTATAACGATTGTACATAAATTACTTGGCACCTCGAGGGGCGAGGGGGAGCTCGTGATTTTGTTACCTCGCGCTGCATGAGGGGTGGGAAATATCGGAAGTAACATTACATAGAGTTAAAATGCTATTCTTTTTTCCGTGAAAGGTTAACTTTTTTTTTTTTCAGTTTCCTGGCAACAGAAGTCAGCTATAAATTTCCCGTTGAAAATCAACATATCTTTGAATATAAAGTCTAAATAAAAAGTCTTTGAATATAAAGTTTATAAATAAAAAGCCTTTAAATATAAAATCTATAAATAAAAAGTCTTTGAATATAAAGTCTATAAATAAAAAGTCTGAATATTTGTCGATAAACGCCGTATAAAGAATGTAAATTGAATATTTCTCTATAAAGTCCTATATTAAATCTGACTTTGTGGATGAAAACTTTTGTTTATAAATAAGCTGACCATTCGTCCTATAGTTCAAAGGACAGCCCTATATTTTACGGCGTTGTTGTATATTATTATAAAAAAATTGAAAACAAGTTTTTGTCCTTTTTTTGTCCCTTAAAAGTCCTATTTTTTATAGCAAATTCAAATCATTGTTTTCCTACGAATTTTGATAAATTTATTAAGCTTATTAAGGGGGATTGAGCAATTAATAATATATAACACTAATATATATAATTCGAAAGTAATTAATTGTACTGAATTTTAACAATTCTTGTAATAGTTTATCCAAAATTAAAGTTAATCCTGTTGACAAATTAAAAGTTATTTTATTGATATGTTTGTGCTTATTTCATGTTTTTGGAAACTTTTCGCTTGTTAAATAAAATTGATGCATGCATATTATTTGTTTTATTTTAGTACTTTTAAGATATTTGCCACGTTTTGAGGATTACTTTTCTGGAGATAGCATAAAACTAATACGTAGCATTATGACAAAAATTGACGAACAAATAGTATATCAAATATCAATCAATCAATTAATTATATATCATCATTTAATTTTATAGAACAAACACAGCCAGAAGATATATTTTTTCAGTAAATGTTCCTATATTTTCCTCGAAAAATAATGGTCATCGTATCAATAAAAGATCTAAAAAGGTGTTGAATATCTGTCTATGAAAATCAAAGCATTTTAAATTCGAACTCCTGTTCTATCATAAATAGAAACTTGAACTTGTAATGCATCACAAAGTTGGATTGGGTTGTTTTACTTTTGAGCGTCATTTTTTTTGCACACAGTGGGCTAAAAGGCAAGGTCTCAGAAAAGGCTGAGGCAAAGAGACTCATTGGACAGCTGCTAAGAGATAGATGAAAGCATCCCGTCAACGACATCCAGCGTCTATGGATCTCCGACCCGAGGAGGTCACGGCTCTGCGTCCCATCCCATGGACGGCAGCCTTTCCGTGTTTTCGATGCCCTCTTTCTTACATTGGGTGGGAGGATTTAGTGGAAATGAATCTGAAAGCTGGAGCAAGTGAGATTCGAACCTGGGAACTGCAGATTACGAGCCTGGTGCACTATCTGGTGAGCCAACTCCCGACTCTTGTGTAAAGGATACTGGGTCAAGTTCATACAGCAGGTACTCTGCCAGCAGTGATGGTGGTACATGCATGGAAATTCTTCACATTTTCAGGGGGTCCAAATCCGTTACAAAAAGAACTCAATCTTTTGAAAAGTTAATTATGGAACATATCTTTATTGGGGTGTGGTGAATACGCAATGTTAGAAGAAAATCCGCAGTAGTCTTCACCCCCTCCTCCAAACGGAGCACATAATAAATTAAAGCTATTATTTAGATTATCCCTTGTACTTAAATATTGCTAACGTAACACTAACTTCTTACACCAGTTAACCTAAAAAAAATGAAGACCCTTACCAAAATAAAATCGCTACCCAACGTGAAGAGAGTGCGTTTGTGTGTGTGTGTGTGGGGGGGGGGGTTGTGGTTTTGTGTGTTTGTGGGGAGAATTGATACGGCCAAACATTATCTAGGTTAAATTTCGAAAAAGTAACATTACGTAATCTACAGACAATCATATAATTATTATTTTACAAGTTTTTGGCTCCTTTAAAAGAAAGAAATTTTACTATGGCGTTCTGTAAACATTTAACGTTTTGTTTGAAGACAAAAATTAATTTTTTAAGGTTTAACGGTTATTAATGAAATACGTTTTTGATTGAAATTGAAATACAGTTTGGATTTCGGAAGCTCCCAACAGATGGACTTTCAACTGTTACAAAAGGGTAAATTTAGAAAATGGCAAACGTTTTAGCGAATATTGTAAACAATCCATTCATGCTGAAATGCAAAATTTTGGTGGTAGAATGGTTTTCAAGAGATTTAAATTGATAACACAACTTATCCCTTATCCCTGGAGATGAATATAAAAGCTCATTTCTTTCGTTTTAAGTGATAAATGGAAAATTCTTCTTGCATTCGATAGGTACTCATAAAGCGTTGCCATTCGCAATTTTAGGATCTTTCATTTAGTTTGAATTTCCACTGTTAGAATGAGTTAAAGTAGGAAATTTACAAAACTTTCTTTTAAAACTAAGCATTCCATTTCGATGGGGAATGTTTCAATATGCTGCTGAAAAAATAAAAAACGAAGCGAAAAAGCATAAAAGAGTAAAAAAAAAGTAAATTATGTTCTGATTTCATTAAAGTTAATGGAATTTATATATTAATTACTTAAAAACATTTTGCAGAAATTTTTAAATTGATAAATGTTATTTAAAAAAACTAATTTTTCTTAGATAGCATTTTATCATAAGAATATTATTTTAGAAATTTAGAGCTTAGAAATCAGCATCCTATTCATATAATATTTATTTTTTTTCATACAAATATAAATTTTTTTTCGCCTAGAATTGTTTTATCAATGAAATCGTGTGTCTCCGAAAGATGGAACTTTTTGGAATGAGGTTCCCGAAACGAAATAATTTTTGGACAAGAAATTTAAATTCATTCTGTTTTATAAATGGCAAAGATTTTCCTTGAATCTAGAAAGAAAAGCTTGTCATCATCGAATGCGAAGTACATCAAGAATATATCCGCTTGTCACTTTAGCCTTGTCTACTTCCACCCTGTCTGATAAGGTTAGTCTGGAGGCACTTTCGTCCGACATATTCTCCTTCATCAGTGGGTTAAAGCTGAGGTCATCCACAAAATGATATCACGTGTGCTGCGTAAGAGTGTCATATGTCACCTCATGTGACAGACTAGCAGACTTGATGAAACTCTTCATCAATTACCGGAGTAAAAGCCACTAGAGCACTCGGTATTGAGACGGCGATGTGAGCCTTGTTATGGTCAATTTGTATAGAGATGAAATGAGGGATAAAAATCGCGAAAGAGTTCATGTGAAAAGAAAAGAAAAAGTTCATGTGTTTGTCTCTCAACAATCTTTTCAAAGCTGATATAATCACTCCCGTTATATTCTATGGGACCATGGCCAGATCTACGGTGAAAATAACTCGTGCACCTTGCCTCTCTCTTCCTCCTACATCTGGAATGCCATTAACAAATATTTAGAATGTCCCTGCTCCGTCTGCATGCACGCACCGGTTGAATACATATGTTCCTCCTATGTCATGCTGACGTCATCTCTTCTGCATCTCGTGTTCTCATTTTCGGCGACAGCTTAATTTTTAGGCAGACTGTTGAGCTTTTATCTCTGTTTTAACAGGATTCAGCCCTCTATGGCTCCCCAGATGTCCAAAATTATGTACACGTGTTTCCCATATGCTACCCCTTGTTGCACTATAACCTACCTGTAATAGAACATGAATTAGAACCACGAATCACTTTAGGACTATTCTGATCTGTTCCAGTTCAATCGTCGCATGCTCCCTCCCCCACCACTAATTTTTCCCCTGAATCAGGTCTTGTATGGGATAAAGCGTATGGGAATTAGTTCTATTATTATCACTGGTACATAAAAAAATCACTCCCAGGTAGAAGACTCTTACTTATAAGACGACAAAGCATCTTATAAGATCTTCGATCACCGTTTTTGGTGAAGAGTCGAGTCATAATGAAACGGGGCGTAAATATTCCCATTTTCTTTTATACAGTCTTATTTGGTTCGAGTCCCAGCTGGGTTAGCGTTGAGATTTATCTCCGCAAAATTCCCCGCCCTGCCCACGGTCAGTAGGGGACACCGATGGGCTTGGAAAGGCCGCCGTCCGTCGGATGGGACGTTAAGCCGTGGCCCCGTGTGTGGGAGTGCCATACCCTGTGCACGTTAAAGAACACGCTGGATGGCCTTGACAGGAGGTTACCATCTGTCTCCCAACAGCTGTTCCAGTGGGTCCCCTCCCCCAACCTTCTCTGTGCCTTCGGGGTCCATGTGACCTGGCCATTTAGCCCATGGTGTGCAAAAAAGTGCCGCTCAGAGGTAAAACAACCCAACCCAACAGTCTTATTTTGTCCCTTTTTTTTCTTTTGAAAAGAATAATATATTTTAAACATTGCGACTACATAGCAACGTCTACAATGATCCAGTAATTGAAGTCTGATCACAAGTTGAACTCTGAATTATGAAACGCAAAATAGAAACTTTGTCTTATAATTATGCATGTGTGCATTATTAGGTGTGCATGACGCACATTTCAGTATTTGTAGTATGATTTGCTGTGAGTTTCAACTGTATGAGGATCATGTTTATAGAGATTACCAGAAAACAACTTTGACGTGAGAGCACATAAACAGAAATTAATTTTTGCGTGAGAGGAAGAAGCGAGCAAAGTTAAAAAATGTCGCCGAGTAGAAAGAACGAAATTTGAAGTAGATACGCATTTTTTATTTAGTTTTGATGAAATTCATAATTGCGTATAAAGGGAAAATTGATCTAAACGTACTAATACACAAAGGAATTCGTTTTCTAAATCTTAATCATGAAAATAGATTAAAAGTAAGATATTATATAAAGGGAAAAGAGTTCAATGTCTATAGGAACTATTGTCGGCAATAACGTTTTCAGAGGGGGGAGGGGGAAGTTAGCAAAGTTTAATAAAATTATTATCAAGTCATCATTTTCCGCACCTTTACAACTTTTGGAATATTAATGCTAATCATAGCAATGAACTGGAGTTCAATGAACTGGAATCATAGCAATGAACTGAGTGGAACAGTATGTAATTGATGTTGCATCTTAGAGTTGTTTTATCTACATACAAATATATATACATATAAAACGAACTGAGACAGAAAAATTGTTTGAACATTGAAGTATTTTTAATATTAATAAATTAAAAGTAAATGATATGCTTCCGAAAACAAAAGCAGCAAAAAAAAAATTCAGAATTACATTTTGTTAACGAAGAATGGAATTAATTTTTGTACAGCTTATTTTATTCAAAATGAATTGATCTTTCGATTAATTTTTCCCAGGGGGTAGCTGCTGCCTCCCTTTCCATCCCCCCCCCCCACTCCCGTCGACGGTCTTGATGACAGAGAATGGTTGCAAGAAAATGATGCACAATTCCTAGTAATCAGGGCCAACCTGTATTGATCTTTGATCATAAGGTGAGTCACGAGGTGTAGGGGGAGAAAGAGGGGAAAAACTGTGCTAAGGAAAGAAATTATATTAATCTACTAACATATGAAACGCATTATTAACAACAACAAACTCGCCAGTCGGTTTAATAATATCTAAGAGAAAAAAGAAGGGTAAGAATAAAAAATTAACTTATGTTGTAGAATTATCTTGAGGTTGAATGAAAGTCTATTATTTGCACTCTCTTTTGCAATTTTATACTTAATATTGTTACACTGAACATTCTAATTTAAAATAAATAATCATTAATTATTTCTGGTTTTAGCAACGGATACGCGAGTGAGCCCGACGGCAGCTACTGCAGCTGCTTTTCCACAAGAGAATTCTGGTCCTTACTTGGTCGTTAGCAATGGAAACTTGGTTTCCTGATAGATATTTAAACGTTGATTGTAGAAAATTTGCTTTTCAAAACCACATGACGATTAACAATCAGATTCTACTCATTATACTTACAGCACTGTATAATCATTTGTAAGACAAAAAGAAAAGCTGATATTTGCTGACATTGATCTTGGATTGAGCATAAAAATAAAAAAAAATACCTCCTCAAGCAGCTGCTTGCCACAGAGGTCTGACAGGAGCCTGTCAGTTTATATGCCAGAGTAGAAGGTCTGAGAGGATGGCAGGACCTCAGCAGAAAAACAACACGAACATCCATGCCTTACCCGGGGCTCGAACCCAGGTCCGTAGATCATTAGCCAAGCGCGCTAACCACTCGGCCACGGGACGGCAAAAATAAATACCCCTCAAGCAGCTGCTTGCCACAGAGGTCTGACAGGAGCCTGTCAGTTTATATGCCAGAGTAGAAGGTCTGAGAGGATGGCAGGACCTCAGCAGAAAAACAACACGAACATCCATGCCTTACCCGGGGCTCGAACCAAGGTCCGTAAATCGCGCGCGCTAACCACTCGGCCACGGGACGGCTGGAGTGAGCATACCCATACACAAAAAAGAGAATTACATTCTTACTGAAATATCGACGTTGTTATTGGACATCATAATTTTTGTTGTGGAACACTAAACGGGAAAAAGAATCAAGAGAAACAAACAAAAAGCTCTTGTCAAGAGAGAATACAATTCGCAACAAAAACAAATGATTAAACATTTCTTAAATAATTCCGTTGGCTAATTTAATATGAGGTTATTTAAACAAGAAAAACGGCAAAAATACCACAGCAAACTTCTTACATATCTTCTATTCTTTGCCTTAGAGAAAACAGACTGTAATCATCACACCCTTCTAAGCAAACAAAAAAAAGATTAAAAAAAAATGAGGGAAGCGTACGCTACACGTGTTTCCCCTCTTCATGCACTTTATAAAGAATCTGAGGTAAAGGCTGCATACTTCTGAAATAATGACAAGATCGTTGTTTGCTTTAATTTTTTTCCCAGTGCTTTCTTACATGCTAACTTCTACAATTTTCTTCTTACCATCTGTAACGGGCATAAACCCACCGCACTAATTAATTGTTAGCGTCTGGCACGTTCTGGAATAGTTCGTGTGCTTTGCTCTGTAGCTGGCACAGAGCCGGGCGGCCGCCCTCTGTTGTTTCGCCCTGTTCTTCCTTGCTGCGTGCCGTGTCCCTGTGGAGGAAGATTTTTGCTCTTTGCCTTTCTTTGCCATTGGATCTTTGTGCACTTATTTACACAGAAGGGCAAGAGGGCGGCCAATGGGCGATCATATCCGTAACCGTAAGAGTAAAACAAAAGATTGCCTTATGTGGACTCTTGGGCTTGCGTGCTGTTCACAGTTCCAAACACGCAGGTATTTACAACATGAATGCGTGTCTGTGAACTGACCTGGTAGTGTACTGAATGTTCAACAAATATATCAACGACAACGTGGTATTTTTGGAAAACATTTTTTTGCTTTCTGTTCAAAAAACTTTAAGTTGTTTCCAGGTATGAATTTTTTTGTCAAAAAAAAAGCTCTTTTTGTGTGTGTGTGTTTATTTAAAATGCGTTGCACGAAAGATACGAAACAGAACATAGTGATTATTTGCATTGGACATTTCCTCATATGCCTTTCGTTTGTAGGTATCTCAATAGGTGTGTTTGTTTGTCCGAAGCAATAACTCTCGAAAGAACCCCTCTATCATTTGATAATTGGTGGATAGATTCTGTACATAAAGAACATCTCCAATTCGAAGATTATAAATATCCGACAATTAAAAAAAAATACCCACTCAATCAGCTGCTTTCTACAGAGGTCTGACAAGAGCCTGTCAGTTTATATGTCAAAGTAGAAGGTCTGAGAGGATGACAGGACCTCAGCAGAAAAACGACACACACACATCCATGCCTTACCCGGGGCTCGAACCCAGGTCCCTTAGATTAGTAGCCAAGCGTGCTAACCACTCGGCCACACAATTAGAGAGAGAAAAATGACTGTAGGAAACATTGGGGCGACATAAAATAGCAGCGATCAAATTCTGAATTTAAAACCAGTAGAGATTTTTTTTCAAAAGGGTTTTAATCAAAGTGTTCTGTTGCATAATTTATACGTATTGTTTGCATGCATACAATTAACGGTCTCCAACTGCGTACAATTCTATGTTATATCGATAATAACTCAGTAACTCCTTAAATAAGCTTTTTTATGAAAAATTAAGATAATTTAAAGATATCAATCAAATCTAATTAAATATTGATTTTCGACAATATTCTTTAGGTATTTAGAAAGTTGTGGAAATCGAAATATTTAATGGCTGCAATGCCAGTTTAGATAATCGCTGTAAAAAGTTAATAAACACCAAGTAAAACGAAAACCACGACCGTTATACTAAACTTTTCTAACACGTGTAAGAGTATTTTTAGCAGTCCCCGTAATAATTATGTTAATTTTCGACAGTTTTGAATGATTTTTTGCAGAACGAGCTCACTTACTAAATGTTTCAGATACCTTAACACTTTAAATATTGAGCGCATATTGTCTGTATTGGAGATTAAATAGATTTGATTGAGAACTTTGAATTATCTTCAGTCACATTTTTTGCTTATTTAAAAAGTTACTGAGTTCCGTATCTGAGTTACTATTGACATAAAATGGAACAGCGGCTGCTGAGTATATATGTTATATATTGATATATATGTTGCTATAAATTCAAACAGATGAAAACTTAGCGTGACTCCAAATATAGTATAGTTGTATACCAAACTAAAGTATGAATGAAGTAATTTATTAAAAAGGCACAAAAATTATAAAAATTAAACATTAAACAATCTATTCTAAACACAAATATTTTTATTCCTCTTAGCATAAAGTCAAATCTTAAAAAAAAGAACGATTTACTAAGTTTAATTAATTTTCAATATTTAAATCACAATTCTGTCAATATTCGGTTCCTATGACAAAATAGAACCTATTACTTTGTAACATCCAACAAACAAACCATTTACATTGAATTTCATTTGTGTTAGATGACTACCTTAATAATGCTTTATACCTTATAGATACGAAACATCTAATGTTTATCTCTCCTGATAGAGGACCCAAAAATAACTTTACTCTTGATTCCTTTTCACCACCGGAACCAGGCTCATCTTGACTCAAATAATAACAGTCTTCTTACATAGTATCACACAACACTAATTTAATATAATATATCCTTATTCCTTTACTAATCCACCTCTTTGTTTTTCCTCCACAAATCTTATTATTCAAAGCATCTCCGTTCTAAACAGTTGATAACGTAATTGTCACACTGAAGCAGAGGCGAGCGTTCATGACACATCTACCATAAGCCCATTGTAGCACGTCCATTTGTCGTAACAATATGTATATTACATAAATTTCTTAATTACGTGATTATTTCACCAGCTTATTTTTAATACTTTTACTGTTAATCTCAGCATTCTATTATCTTACCCAATATGAGCTTTATCAACAAGACAGAAATGTGTTCCATCTGTACATCAGTTTGTGTACGACTGAGCTATTCAACTAGATTTTCAAACGAACCTAATTACATTTGTAATAATAATAAGATTCCTATCTCTGATCCGTTCATTTATTATTTTTTTTTTCGTTTCTTAATTTTTCGTATTGTTTTCGTGAAAGCAAATTACATTTCTTGCTTTAATTTTTGTGTTTTTTTTTCACACATTCCCTGCTGGCAAGGGAATTTCTTTTCTCGACTGCCAACCATTTCAACAACCCTGGTATAGGGAATAGTTCTGTTGTGTCCAACGGATACTACCCTCAGCCGTCCGGTTCACTTAGTACTGACGATAAACAGGTTAGTAGCGCAATATTCCAAGAGTTTCAAAATTACGATAATTAGCGTAAATAAATCAAATTGTGCGGCTCTATTGATCTTCCACTCAGTATTTAGATAAATGTTGGCATATCTAAAACTGTTATTGTTTTCTATTAGGAAGAATCGGTTTCAGAGGTAACTCTTTGATGAATCTTATTATCGAATTTCGTGTTCTACCTAAAGAGCTGGAAATAATATTAATAATTCCAACTGTTTAAGTAGAACGCGAAATTCCGTAATAAGTTTACATCACTAATAATTTATTAGCGATGTAATCTCATGATGAAATTGGAAATTAAGAGTCGTAAATACATTAGGACTCGGCTTGGAACACATGAACTTTGGCCTGCTAAACTTTCGACCACATGTGTTACCCATAACGATAATTAAAATAACGAATATAAAAGCACAGTAAATGATATTTCGAGAAGAATTCTACCTTGATCGTTCAACTGAGCAGTCCCATAGTTTCCCCAGTTACTGCTGCGCCATTGCGTGTTTCGATTAGTATGCTGTAAAAGTCATACAGTTTCGTGCCTCTTAATTAGTGGTTAGCATATTTGGTTTGCCGTCCCATGGCCGAGTGGTTAGCGCGCTTGGCTACTGATCTAAGGGACCTGGGTTCGAGCCCCGGGCTAAGGCATGGATGTATGTGTCGTTTTTCTGCTGCGGTCCTGCCATCCTCTCAGACCTTCTACTGTGGCATATAAACTGACAGGCTCCTGTTAGACCTCTGTGGCAAGCTGCTGCTTGAGGGGTATTTATTTTTTTATATTTGGTTATAGAATAAAAGGACATGAGTTCCGGTCACAGATAAAAAGTTTTTTTTTTCTAGTTTCTATTGAAGTCTCACCTTCCTCACAGAGTTTCCCTAAAACTGTATTATACCATAGGAGAAGCTATCTTGGTGCAGTCGGGGCACAAAAGGCCCTTCGGAGAGTAGTATTCCACTTTTACCTATCTTCCTATTGCTTTTGGCTTTAACGTTTGTCAGTTCGTCAGCTTGTGGATTTGACAAAAAGTTGTTCCACCATATCTTTCGAACGCGATGGAGAAACTTAATGATTTATGCATCAAATGAAAGCTTGTGACGCGGGGAGTGACATAGGCTATAAAAATGGACCCACCATGCTTTCTTTCTCCTAATAAAAGGGAAATGTGAAAGGCGTTCGACTATATCTTTCGAACGTGAGGGCCTACAGTTATGAGTTAGGTGTCAAGTGAAAACTCGCCATCTCTGAAAGCTCGTAAACTATTTCGAATTTTACCCCACTATTCCCCCCCTGATAAAGTGGGGGTCTCCAATCCCATGCACTACCTCAAACATGACTCTAAAAGGGAGGTAAATGTACTCAATGTTTATGAGTCATATATAAAATGAAATTTTTGAAGGTAGGTGTTTTAAGTGACAACAAAAAATATAAATTAAAAAATTAAAAAAATACATATCTCCCTCTAGGGCCCTAAAAATAAAAAATAAACCTAAAATATATCGATGGTGCAATAGGCCACTGATTTCGTATTCACTTCAAAGGAAGATAGGGCGCCGGCAATCTTGTTGAGTAGGTAAATCGGCGTCCTATCTTCCTTTGAAGTGAATACGAATTCACTGATTGATTGCACCATCGATATGTTTTACGTTTCTTTTTACTTTTTACAGCCCTGTAAGGAGATAGAGTAAAAGTATAAATTGAAAATTTAAAAAAATACCTATGTCGGGAAAGACTCTACTATTTTGTACCTGAATGCATGAAAATCTACCTTCGCCATTATATTATAATTACCGACTCCTGTCAGTGTTCTACGGCAAGTGGAATGATCTATTGGGAGTGATTATTTTTCCTATGACAGAAGATTAGTTACGCATATTTCCAAATTGATGATTCCTGAATAGCAGAAGGACACAAAATTCATAAAATTAACGTGTATTGTTTGACTTCTGAGCACATAATCGAATACACTTGTTCAGATGAACTAAATGACAAGAGAATTCATCGCTGAGTAGGAAAATGAGATCCACTGTACAGCTTTTTTTTTACCTCTAAGCGCCACCTTTTTGCACACAATGGGCAAATGACCACGTCACAAAGACCCCAAGCATCAGAGAAAGTTGGGACAAGAAGACCACTGGACGGTTGTTAGGAGATAGATTGAGACCTGCCATCAAGCATGTTCTAGGATAAGGCTCTCTTGCACACGGGGCCATGGCTTAGCTTTTCATCCAACAACACGGTAGTCTTCCCAAGCCCATCCGTGTCCCTTTTCTCGCCGAGGAAGGGTGGGGGTTTAGCGGAGATTAAAATCAACGCTGGCCCAAGTGGGATTCGAACCTGGGAACTGTAGATTACGAGCCTGACTACCGACTGAGAAAATGTTATTCCCAAAGATATATGGTAAAAGAAGGATTGAAAGATTAACAACCAGGAAGTTGAATATAAACCCTAGATAGGGCACCCACTCCAGTGGACATATTTTTAAAGAACTAATGTCAGTTTTCAGCAGAAGAAAAGATCCACACTTGCCCACGGGAAGAGCGATGCGAGCAAATAGTAGAGACACCTGATAGAGAATGAAAAGATGTTCAGAAGCTGACATATTACTCATGACACTGAAAATCCTTTGGGAAAAGCTTAAATTTTCGAATTTGACTCCATCAACCTTTTCCTCGAAAGTGGATAGTTAGTGAAGTGCAACATAGCTCTGCCAGGCAATACTAAGAGGTTAAAATAGGTCTCAGGAAATAGTATTAAAGCGTCAATGCGGTTAACAGAAGAGGATTACTAGATTTTGAGACTCGTTAATTATGCAACTTATTCACACTTCGCTTCAAGGCGCGAGAGGGTGCCACGAGATGAATTCTCTTGTAAGAGTTGCACCCGTATGACGTGGAAGATCTGCGCATCCTCTTCAGCTGCCTGGCTTCCATCCTTCAATAAACAAATTAAGGTCCTCTTATAGAGCGAAACGCCCACTTCTCTCTAGGCAAGCTCCCAGCGTTGTATCCAACTAATTGCCTGGTCCATCCTTGCTATTGTTGGCCGCTGAGAGCTTGCCTCACGAGGTATGCAAATTAGATCATGTGGCGGAAAATCTATGGGAGGTGATCGGAGTGAGAGCATTACAGCGTGAGTGAATGGCAAATGGTTTCAGTTAAAAATTAACGGAGTGCGTCAAGATTTCGGTGTGTTTGGAGAGTAGAGAATTAGAGAGCGCTGTCGAGCCGACAGGTCGGTGCTGAATGCTTGGGGAAGACGCATTATTCAGAGCTTGTCATAGTGAAGTTGCGTCGTCTGACACCTAACGAATCATGAATGCGTGCACCTAAGGAACCCTTGGGAGAGATATGGCAGCTGTTGAAGAGACCCATCTGTTAGCGTTTAACGATGCTTTCGTCCCAAACGCATCTATAACTCCGGGCGTTTGCTAATTTAATTTTCTAATTGCATTTCATTAAAAAGTCACTTGCTCTAACTGAGTGTTTGTGGACAGAAGAGCGTTAACATTAATCTCCAAACAGTTCATGGCACGAAGCTGCTATTGCGGACAATAGGTATTGGTGGACACGTGTAGATAAATATAGGGAGAGAGGTATGCATAACCCTTTCTCACTTTACTTACTGAGAGCGCCTACTGATTAGATGTTGTATAAAATTTTAAACGGTGAAATGATTGGTATGTTTTAACAGCGTTATATGTGCATTTAGTTGCGTCTCTGTATAGTTACTAAGGAGAGCTGTTGAGACAGGGCTTGTTTGGCACTTGATAGACGAAACACGGTTGTATGGCTTCTCATTTCAATTAATGCTGTTGCCCAGCTTTGTTACTAAACTTAAAGCGATTTTTGAACAATTAATTGAGTAGCAGATTGGTTAAACAGCAAGTTTCCATCTCTGATTTTAGAACTCAACTTCGAAGTGCAATGGGGTGCAAGTTAACTCATTCGGTAGCGCGCCAGCCGCGAAATTTGTAGTTCCCAGGTTCGAGTACTAGCTGTGCCAGAGTTGAGGTTTATCTCAGCTAAGACCCTACCCGGTCTCCAGTCAGAAAAACGACACCAATGGGCTTGGAAAGGCAGTCGTCCGTCGGATGAGATATGAAATTGTGACTCCGTTTCGCTCCATGTGTAGGAGAGCCATACCCTGTACACGTTAAAGAACACGCTGAATGGCTTTGATGGAATACTTCCATCTGGCTCCTAAGAACTGTCCAGTGCGGCCCCTTCTCCCAAACTTCTCTGAACCTTTGGGGTCCTTGTGACCTGATCATTAAGCCCAGTGCGTACAAAATAGTGTTGCTCAGAAGTAAAACAATCCAACCTCCTACGGGCACATGTATTAGAACTACTATGACTCAGTGAGACATTCTATACATTTCTATTTCTTTATTTTCTGCTACAGATATTCATGCATTAATGGATTTAATAGATATGAATTTCTGCCATAGCCTATCCTCAAGACGAATATTGAAGTCTAAATAGCAATTCACTTAACCACAACATCAATTGTCCCTGCTGTAATGGTTTCTTACTAGTAGAAGGAAATCATTTACCTTACACAGAAGCCCATACATATACATTTATGTAGGCGGTTAAAAATTTGCTCGATGGTACTTTTTTCGTGATGACAGGTTTCAGGATATTAGGTTTCTGTTATACCTTTCAAACTGTTCCATTGTTTTAGCTTTCGTTTCTTTCTTCCCTTGGACTTCGTCTTGTCGTTCTGATGTCATAATATTATGAAACTAACGTTAATGATCAGATAACGTGCAATTTAGACTCTAATGGTTCTTCTCATGGGATTCGATCTAACTCGATTCTTTTCCTGTGACTACGAACAGAAAAAGAAACGAAAAATATCCTTTAAGATTGCTCAACGTTTCGATGGCTAAACGATCAGGCTATAAATTCACCAAATGCGAGATCAAAATCTTGGCACAGCTTGTACGATAGATGTAATTTCTTGGAACAGTCGATATTGTTAAGCTTTTAATAGAGAACAAAATTTAGAACACATATTCTGATGGCTATTTATTTTTCTTCTATGAGAATGTGCAAAAATAGGCGTATACTTCTAAAGACTAAAATTAGGTTGTGTAATAGTTTGGTTCTTTCTAGGTTGAGTTATGGTAATGAAACCTTGACTCTTTGTAAGCAGGATAACAAGAAACTTCATGCATTTGACTCTAGATGTTTGAGCATCTAGAATTAAAACAATCTTGGGCATTATGTAGTTTGACTTTGTAAGTAATGATGCGCTTAGAAGAAGGAGTCAGCAAACTCCTTTGAGAAACATTTTGTTCCAGAGAGACTGCGTTGGTTTGGCCATACATATACATCTGCAGCTATGCCCGATGCAAAGCTGCAGATTGTCGAAGAGTATGCCTAAACGCATCAGGAAAAGGGGTATTTCTAAGATATGGTGGACAGACGATGTCAAACAGGACCACGTTAGAGTTGGACTATAGTGGTCATATGCAGCAGATGTATTTCAGGACAGACGTGTTCGATAACCAAATCAAACATTCTGGTTGGGCCTCCATAGCCTATGGCGAAATGATTATAAGGTAAAAAAATTCTTAAACTTTTAAAAATTATTAATATAAAATATTAATGCAGTCAAAAATTATTATGTTTCATACATTTTTGAAGAAATTTTTAAAGACCTCTAAAAGGGAAAATGTTCTAGTGCAAAGGAATTCCAGCAGGAGTCTCAATTCTATATATGATATCATTCATCCATGGTTCTATATAAGAAGAACATTTTTGTTTTCATGAAGTCATCTGAAACTTTCAGGGACCTCTCTCTTCACTATTACTTCGTTGGATTTTAGAACATTGAAAAGATAGTTGACCCTGATTTTTTTCCACAGAAAAAGGAGAAAAAAAACGAACTCTATATATCCTTCAAAGTTAACACATTTTATATAAGCTCATCAGTGTGGCACAATTATATTCTCACATTAAAATACTGATTGTGCTGGAATGGAAAGTTTGTGGATTGTCTGCTACTGAAATATTTAAATATTTGCTACTTGTGTGATATTTTTATGAGTAATTTATTTTAAGTAAAGATCATGTGAAAACACGCGCACAATAGTTCAAAATATTCGTAGACACGAAACAGATGTTCGTGGTATAACATACAACTGTAGTGTCAAGTACATCCACGGTCCCCACTAGTGCTTCCCCCTATGATGTTACTTCTGGCCACGCCTCCATGACGCCACTTCCGGCCACGCCCCATATGACGCCACTCCCAGTCACGCCCATATCACGGCAATTCCGGCCACGCCCCCTTATTAATATTCATAATTAATAATTCATAATTAATTAAAACTTTCTCCCCGCTTATTAAAAAACCCCTTCCTTCGCCTTTTTTAACCCCTGGTGCTATCTGGTGACTATGAGGAGTACTATTTTCGTAAAAACCCTATTTTAGCTCTAATTTCCCGATTTTTGACCCCCTTTATTAAAAAACCCCTTCCTCCCCATCCCCCTTTAACCCCTGGCGCCATCTAGTGACTATGAGGAGTACTATTCTTAGAAAAACCTCTCTTTTAGTCGTAATTATTCCCAGACTCCCTCCTCATTAAAAACCCCTTATCAAAAGTTCCACCCCTTTATTAAAATTCCCTCCCCTTTATTAAACACCCCCTTTATCAAAATTTACTCCCCTTATCAAAAGTCCCCTTTATTAAACTTCAGAAACTCCCACGGTATCCACGTTCGTTTTCCAAGTCCAACTAAACTTTGGGATGGCAACGATCGGTTGATGCAAGCCTCAGAATAATTGCAAAACTTTGGGTGGCAACCTCACGCAGAAAGGGATGGGGGGTCCCCGTATTTTGCGAGTTCGACCTTCACTAGAATAAGGACTATCCGCAGTAACTGTCCTGCAGAAAATGAAAAAAATGTTATTGAGTGAAAAATTAATAAAAGGAAAAAAAAATCTGATTTTATTCGTCATGATGAAAAATATTGAAGGGTAATAGGGTCGACCTAAAATCACCCCAGCGTTCGGTACGGACCACGTTTTATTGACGGATGAATCTTGGATCTGCGCTGCTTTCACATCGGGTCTTACAACATGAAAATCCACTCGCAACCTTGACCGCTACTTTAGAACCCGAAATTTTTACAAGTCCAGAGACGGTTCTCCCCATTCCCAATTCTACCCTTTATGATAGGTCAGCGTTTCAATGTACCCCATGTAGACTTTTGAAATTATGCGCCCTAAACCTTCAGGAGTTGAGCGTATTAGTCTCCAATGGGGTGATGCCATCAGATATCTGTGCTTTCGCGTCAGGACGTCTTGGAAAGTGGTTTTACGTTTGTCTCAATTCATTACTCTCTGTAAGTATATCCATTACGCAACATGGTTTAAAAAGACTTATTACCGGTGTATCCTCAGTACATGATGCATTGGAAGTAACGCTACTACAAGAAAAATCAGCTATGGGAGTATTCATTAATCTACAAACGCTCTCACAGTTTGTAAAAATCGTCTCTTCCGCCGTTTATCGGCGAACGTGAAAACGCTAATGAAATTCGCATTGCGGCGTCAGTTACAAGCTTTACAAGGTCAGTTGTTTTCATCGGGTAAATTCTGTAAAGACTACGCGGAAGATTGTTATAGAAAGTAAGCCATGCTAAAAATAGAATTCATACGTTTCTGCTTGCGAAAAAAATTTTAGTTCCAACACGAATGCGTGTTAATAGGGGACAAGAGTCAAATACACTAACCTACTATAAAAAATAATACATGTCTCACTCGAACGTACCCTTCTCATCATACCTGAGCTAATCCATCGAAATGAGAAAGCTTCAGCGCAACATAAAAATCCATCTAACTAAAAAAGTACAAACCTCACCAATGAGCTTTGGATACTTATTACTGTTCAGTCACACCGGTGAAAACGAATTTTTCCCTTGTGCTGAAAAGCGCCGCTGATATACCTTTCATGCAAAAGACTTAATGATCGCGAACGGTTCGATCAGCGAAGGATTCCCACACCCACACGTGCAGCAGCCCCACAACCACGAGACGGAACGGTGAATTGTGCGCTTAATAGTCAACCAGAATAAGACCTTTTCACAAACGCAGGCACATCTTGAGAATTCACAGTGATTGTAAAGAAATGCAGGAAGATGTGCGCACAGGCGGCCCTCCCGGTGATAAAATGTCAAGTGCTAACCTATGGAAAGCTGGTAACCGAAACATGTCTAATTTCTTGTGAGAACCGCTCAGTGCTTTATTTTTCTCAAGGGTGCCCTAATGAGAAAGTTAAATAATGACATGACGAAATGCAGCAATTCAAACTAAGGGATTCTTCTGCCGATTCACGTGATCTGCTGAAATGACACATCACGGCAACAAGCTGGCCAGCTGGTGACGTACAAAGGTCACGGATCACTCGCCCACGCCACTAGCTCTGACCTATGGAAAGCTGATAAGTTGATGCGAAATATATGCTACTCATCCTTTACTCGTGAGAACCGCTCCGTGCCTTTATCTTCCTCAATGATTTTTTGAACAAAGTTAAATAATTATGTTTCCTGTCTAAATGCTGCATTTTGTCAGGTCAACGGGAGCTCCATGTATGCTGCCTTCGGATCTTTTGGATGTACACAGCGGTTTTTGAAACTCCAAGCGGTCAGCTGATTTTACAAGTTCAAGGTCGTCTTATACTGTTCATCACAATTAAAGAAAATATGGTTACAGGGAGAATATGGTTTGACCTCGTACATTAGAAAGGGAACATACAGAAAATTGTTAACTGGCACACTTTATCCTCATAAGAAATTGTGACGTATAATTCAGCATAGAAACTTAATACGAGTTTCGCAAAATGTGTAAAAATCCCAGTGTGATCTAAAGTAATACGAAAAGCATTATTCCCCTGCGTCCTTTGTTAGGTGGTAGCGTTAACATCCACGAATTTTCAAATGACATTCGGGGTAGTTATCACTTAAGTTTCATCTTTTATTTTTTCCAACCACGATAATGCACCGTTTCTGTGGAACAGTTCGCTGGTGACTTCGATGCAAAAAATGGAGCAGGGGGAGATCTTTCTCACACTTGCGATATGACCATGCACTTTGGTAAAAACAAACCTGGTTCATGCATTTCCCATAGACAATAAAGATTTGAACTAAAAAGTCATTAAAACCGTGAATGGACTGATCTGATTGATAAAAATATGTGAAACGTAATGTACTGAGCTTGAGGGTGACAACATTAATATAGACAGGGATTGACTTCCACACCTGTTTTCTCTATACTATCATAAATTGAGAAACCTCGATGCTTGAGAAATGATTCATTTAACTATCAAAGATGAATAGAATTCTGTAAAGTTTAATTCTCCACACAGTCTTCTGAGTTCATTCTGCTGTAGATATGTAATTCTGTCAGGATCACAAGGGATGTTTTACACATTCAATCAAGAACTTTCCCTTTTTCTGACATTCGTTAATCAAAGTGTCTATCTACAAAAGATACTACGCATCAGACGTATGTGAGTGTGTGTATGTTCATGTATGTTAATATGTTTGTTTCTCTATATGTATATGTTTTCGTGCGTGTGCGTATGTGTTAAGATGTCTGTATGCACATAGTCATTTCTCTGTATGTGTATACGTCTTCATGTTTCTATGCACATAGTCGTTTCTCTGTATGTGTATACGTCTTCATATTTGTTTCTCTCTCTCTGTGTGTGTGTGGGTGTTAAAGTGTCTGTATGTGTTTCATCTTCATGTGCATATATTATCGCATGTGTGCGTGTGTGTTTGTTCACATGCAAGAATAAACATATTGTCTTACGAACACTTGCTTGCTACAGAAGAAGCTATCAATTTAAAACGAGACTAGTGGTTATGCAAAATATTTCATCACAGATCTTAACTTGAATACTCATATTTCAGGAGGTGTAAGGATTTTTCTTACACTTTCGAATATTTTTTTGAGCATGACTGTCTTACGTTACGTCATTCGAATATTTTTTTGAGCATGACTGTCTTACGTTACGTTACATGACTGTCTTACGTACTGTCTTACGTTACGTAACGCAAAACGTACGTCTTACGTTACGTTTCCTGTCAGATGTCTCGTAACGTACAAAACTTGTGTGTTTTTTGCTAATACAGAAGAGGACATACAACCGAGAATATTTCAAACTTAGAATAACACAACATCCTGATGCGTTAAGAACGAAGCGGAGGGATACTAACAACTGAACCATGATCCGAAACGATCGAAATCCTGTTGTTTCGTGCAAGAGGGCGAAGGGTGATAAAACGTAATATTCCTGAAAAAATCCATGTACCATAAAAGGTCCTCTTTTTTTAAACAACTGGATTTCCCTTTTCAGATTATTTTAACATCTTTCAACCCCCTTGTGCGAAACAACAAGGATTTCGACCGTTTCAGGTCATGGTTCAGATGTTAGTATCCCTCCGCTTCGTTCTTTTTTAATTAATTTTTAATTAATTATGAATATTAATAAGGGGGAGTGGTCGGAAGTGACGCCATATGGGCGTGGCCGGAAGTGACGTCGTATGGGCTGTGGCCGGAAGTGACGTCATAGGGGAAAGCACTAGTGGGGGTTCCGTGGATGTACTTGACACTACTTACAACTCATATATACCTCTCCCCTACATATTCATATATAGAACCATGGTTAGTGCTATATAGGTAATAGTTTTACCCTATTACCTATATAGATTCTACATATTCATATATAGAACCATGGCTGCAAGAGGATTTTATATGTATTATTTTTTCTGGAGCAGACTTTTGAGGAATTGAGACTGCTTCTGGAATTCCTTTGCACTAGAACATTTTCCCTTTTAAAATAAATAAATAAATAAATACCCCCTCAAGCAGCTGCTTGCCACAGAGGTCTGACAGGAGCCTGTCAGTTTATATGCCACAGTAGGAGATCTGAGAGGATGGCAAGACCTCAGCAGAAAAACGACACACACATCCATGCCTAATACCGGGGCTCGAACCCAGGTCCCTTAGATCAGTAGCCAAGCGTGCTAACCACTCGGCCACGGGACGGCTTAGAGATCTTAAAAAATTTCTTCAAAAATGTATGAAACATAATAATTTTTGACTACATTAATTTTTTAAATTAATAATTTTAAAAATTTAATAATTTTTTACCCTATTACCCTTATTAGAATTCTCAGAGAGGACAAGGCGAGGATCCTTGCTACCCTTTCCAGCTCACTTTGTAGAATGATTAATAAAAGCATGAATGATTATTAAATCTTATGCATGAATAAGCATAAGAAAGGAATTCGTAAATTGCCTTCTTTCTTTAATGATCCGTTTTCTAATGTTTTGTTTGGTCGTCTCTCCGACGTGGTGTAAAATCTGAGACAATTCCTATTACTATCTGGTTCACATGTTAAGAAGGGGTTTTTTAATAAAGGGGGAGTCAAAAATCGTGAAATTAGAGCTAAAATAGGGGTTTTTCGGAAAATACTACTCCTCATAGTCACCAGATGGCGCCAGGGGTTAAAAAGGAGGAAAGAAGGGTTTTTTAATAAGGGGAGAAATTTTTAATTAATTATGAATTATGAATATTAATAAGGGAGCGTGGTCAGTGACATCATAGGGGGCGTGCCTGGAAGTTACGTCAAAGGGGGAAAACACTAGTGGGGGTACCGTGGATATACTTGACACTACTGTTGTATGTTATACCACGAACTTCTGTTTCGTGTCTACGAATATTTTGAACTATCGTGCGCGTGTTTTCACATGATCTTTACTTAAAATAAATTACTCATAAAAATATCACACAAGTAGCAAATATTTAAATATTTCAGTAGCAGACAATCCACAAACTTTCCATTCCAGCACAATCAGTATTTTAATGTGTGAATATAATTGTGCCACACTGATGAGCTTATATAAAATGTGTTAACTTTGAAGGATATATAGAGTTCGTTTTTTTCTCCTGTTTTTGTGGAAAAAAATCAGGGTCAACTATCTTTTAAATGTTCTAAAATCCAACGAAGTAATAGTGAAGAGAGAGGTCCCTGAAAGTTTCAGATGACTTCATGAAAGCAAAAATGTTCTTCTTATATAGAGCCATGAATGAATTGCAATCAGAGTCTTAACGCTAATTTATTTCAACCAATGCAACTTGTTCAGTGCAAGGATCTAAGAACAAGAGCACTGATTCAATCACTTTAATTGACCAAGTACGTGAAGTCATCCAGTGACCAGAATGTCAACTAAAACAGAATTGCGATTTCGGTATTCTCGTTAAGAACAACAGAGGAAATCAGAAAATGTCGAGCCCTTAACTAAACCTTTCGGTTTCTCTCTAACATCACCTGCATTGTCTCCTTCGTATCTCTTCCCTCCCCCCTCCCCCAACCTCCCACTTGCCGTCAACGATTGTCCTTAACTGCAAAGGTAGCGGAAGTTGGGGCAACGCGACTGCTTAAACATTCATGTCGTAACGACATCCAGAGCGATGAGAGAAGCGTCAACTGGGTCAGCAGCAATCTTCGCATTTATTATTCACCATCTGCACCTGAGGTTTCCCTCTTTGGCTCTTCCATCGTCATTGGCAGTCCACATTGATTTGGCAATATGATCGAGCACTGACACAATTTCTTTATTGGATCTCTAACGAATAAATCAGAACGAAGAAGCATGTGGATAGAAAAATGTTCGATGAATTATCATTGTTATCCATTAAATGAAGGATTTTTGGGTTGTTTTACCTCTGAGCGGCACTTTTTTGCACACCATGGGCTAAATGGCCAGGTCACATGGACCCCGAAGGCTCAGAGAAGGTTGGGGCAGGGGACCCACTGGAACAGCTGTTGGGAGACAGATGGTAGCCTCCTGTCAAGGCTATCCAGCGTGTTCTTTAACGTGCACAGGGTATGGCTCTCCCGCACACGGGGCCACGGCTTAACGTCCCATCCGACGGACGACGGCCTTTCCAAGCCCATCGGTGTCCCCTACTGACCGTGGGCAGGGCGGGGAATTTTTGCGGAGATAAATCTCAACGCTGACCCATCTGGGACTCGAACCTGGGAACTACAGATTACGAGCCTGGCGCGCTACCGACTGAGCCACTCCCGCCGCATTAAATGAAGGAAGTTTTGACGAAGTTGCAGACCATGTGGTTTGAAAATATTTCAATGAACTATGATTGGTGGTTCCTTAATTAAAAAGATGCTTATCTTTTGGTTTAAAATTTTATATGATTTGACCGTTTGAATCTTGAAGATACATTTGTAACAATTTTGTTTTAGGATTTTTTTTTTCATTAATGCAAAAGATGTAAATAAAAATATTTTTAAAACTGTTTCTCATATAAAATCATGCAGTTATATTTATAATTAAAAAATGAAATGTAGAGCTCTAATTTGTATTTCATTTTGCTATTTATTTGCGTTCCTTCATATTCTTTAACCTAGTTTTTGCAAAATATGTTTATTTGGGTTTAAATATCAATAATAAGGTTTACAAATATTGTTATATTAGCCAAATTAATTACGAAATGTAAGAGATAAACAATGTAGACGAAGATAATACGTGACATGTAGAAGTAGTAGTGAGCTATAGCGAGAATTATATTCGAATATTAGCCATATATTTCAGAGCTCGATTCTCCAGTCTCAAGCTATTTTTTTTCTTACTAAGTACCCAAAATTTCACACAAAAATTTACGAATGAAGGGAACATTAATAACCATAATAAATATACTTTTCCAGATCGAAAAGCACTCTAGCTTTTCCAGATCCGGGACGGGAGGGGCTCAGTCGGTAGCACGCCAGGCTCGTAATCTGTAGTTCCCAGGTTCGAGTCCCAGCTGGGTCAGCGTTGAGATTTATCTCTGCAAAATTTCCGCCCTGACCACGGTCAGTAGCGGACACCGATGGGCTTGGAAAGACGGTCGTCAG
The DNA here is from genome assembly GCA_038380435.1 of Ryuthela nishihirai. Classification (NCBI taxonomy): domain Eukaryota; kingdom Metazoa; phylum Arthropoda; class Arachnida; order Araneae; family Heptathelidae; genus Ryuthela; species Ryuthela nishihirai. The sequence continues at coordinate 35,345,140 of JAWZYU010000011.1, read as the reverse complement.
TCGGATGGGACGTTAAGCCGTGGCCCCGTGTATGGGAGAACCATACCCTGTGCACGTTAAAGAACACGCTGGATGGCCTTGACGGGGGCTACCATTTGTCACCCAACAGCTGTTCCAGTGGGTCCCCTCCTCCAACCTTCTCTGAGCGTTCGAGGTCCATGTGACCTGGGCATTTAGTCCATGGTGTGAAAAAAAGTGCCGCTCAGAGGTAGGACCCGTCGGTGTTCCCTACTGACCATAGGCAGGGCGGGATATTTTTGCGGAGATAAATCTCATCGCTAAGACTCGAATCTGGGAACTGCAGCTTACGAACCTGGCGCGCTACCAACTGAGCCACCCCCGCCCCTAACATCAAAGGATCTTATCCAATGGTGCAGGAAGTGCAGTTGCACCAGGACCCTGAGCTAGCTCAGGGGGGTGGGGTGAAATATAAAAAAGAAAGAATAAAAAATAAATACCCACCCTCTGTGTCAAGCAGCTGCTTGCCACAGAGGTCTGACAGTAGCCTGTCAGTTTATATGCCATAGTAGAAGGTCTGAGAGGATGGCAGGGTCTCAGCAGAAAAACGACACATACATCCATGACTTACCCGGGGCTCAAACCCAGGTCCCTTAGATCAGTAGCCAAGCGCGCTCACTACTCAGCCACGGGACGGCAAGAAAGTATAAAAAAAATACCTCCTCAAGCAGCTGCTTGCCACAGAGGTCTGACAGGAGCCTGTCAGTTTATATGCCATAGTAGAAGGATCTGTGAAGATGGTAGGACCTCAGCAGAAAAACAGCACATACATCCATGCCTTACCCGGGGCTCGAATCCAGGTCCCTTAGTTCAGTAGCCAAGCGTGCTAACCACTCGGACACAGGACGGCGATGCAAGTATATCTTTTCTTTTTTTTAATTTAGTCAAATCTTTTCTTTTTTTTAATTTTAAAGCACAGATAGCAAATAACTTTTTGCATATCAGTTTTCAGAGCAGAGGAAAGTTTGCAAAAAGAAAAGGAGAAATTTTAAATTTCCGCTGTACAAAAGAAATTAGCAAAGATCGATTGATCAAGTGGTGTCCAGAAAACAGGTTTTAAGAAATAGATAAAAACAGATATTTTTCTCACGAATTTTCCTGAAAATACTGCCAAGTATTTTGCAATTAATAGATATTCTTTCTAAATTTCTGCAGTCTCCAATGTTGACCTTTCAAAATTATCCCAATTGTTGCAAACTGCATGAGAAGGGTTGAAGGAATCAAGGAAAAATTTTAATAAATTCTATGAAAGTGCATTAAAAAAAATGGCATTAATTTGGGGCGTAAAAACCAAGATTCCAGACTTCTATGTGCCTAAAGTGTTCATTAAAATTATTTCAATTTGTCAGTATTTGTATAAATTTTCCAAAAGCTTTGCTTAAAAATTTGTATAGGACTACAGGTTGCCTTCTGTAAAATGTTTGGAAGCCGTGTAATATAGCGATTCTGGTAAGTGCAAATGGATAGTGATCTATGTGAGGACCAGCGGTTTATAAGTGTAGAAAACTGCTTTAGATTGGAAGTGCTTAGTATTTCCTTCTGCAGAGTTATCACAGAATTCTTTTTGAAAGCTTGAATGCAATTGCTGTCGCCCATTATTGTATTGTATGATGAAATTCATATTGCATGCTAATAGCAAACAAACAATTCGAACAAACTGAGTGTATGTAAGGAAATACCCGAAGCATTACCGAATTCAATAAACAGCAATTTGCACGTAATCGCTTCTAACGTCATTCTCAGTTGAGTAGGGCGAACTATCTACAGTATAGTTACTTATTTTTCAATCTTATTTCGATGTTTCATGCAAGATGGAATTTGTTTCGATAACTCTACATAACTTTCACCCAAGCCAAGTTCGTCATTATAGTTTATCATTCAATATTAAAAAAGTTTGATTTATTCTTTTATATTCACAGTGATTTTAAATTATAGATTTTTATGCAATATAATACAGACTGTTTTAATAAAAGAAACTGCGTTTAAGTGTTTAAGAATTGCATTCGATTGGTTGATCATTGTACTATATAAATTTGCATAAAGAACTGCACAAGTTAAAATTACTTGTAAAATTTAGTGTTATATATATATAATATTTTTTTACTTTATATATCTTTATTATTAGCATATCTGAGCATTAAGAAATTGTGTTTAAATAAGCCCCATATAGAATAGCTCTATTGTGTTGTAAATGATATATTTGTCATGAATATACTATTCTGATTTGCCCAAAATGCTCTAGATGTTTTTTTACTGGGAAACTAAATGTTCATTCACTTGAAATTTATTTAATAAGTCAGTAAACATTTCCAAATAAATTTAATTATTATTTTTAAATGCCTAAAGTATTATTCTACATTATTGAAGTGTATAGTACGTGTCTTCGAGAATAACAAAATTTATTACTTTTAATAATAAGCAATCTCAGGTAAGTACCTTTATGCTGTATACATTAATGAATATAAAGGAAAAATTAACAGTGGCTAAGTGGGATCTGAACCCATAACGTCCTAATAACATGTCAATTGCATTGACCACTGAGCTACCGACCCGCCGATCAAAATTTCTATTGGTGGCTTTATTATACCATAGATTCAGTCATTGAAATCTATCTGACTTTGAGTTGGGTTGTTTGGGTTGTTTTACCTCTGAGCGGCACTTTTTTTTGCACACCATGGGCTAATGGCCAGGTCACATGGACCCCGAAGGCTCAGAGAAGGTTGGAGGAGGGGACCCACTGGAACAGCTGTTGGGAGACAGATGGTAGCCTCCCGTCAAGGCCATTCAGCGTGTTCTTTAACGTGCACAGGGTATGGCTCTCCCACACACGGGGCCACGGCTTAACGTCCCATCCGACGGACGGCGACGTTTCCAAGCCCATGGGTGTCCCCTACTGACCGTGGGCAGGGCGGGGAATTTTGCGGAGATAAATCTCAACGCTGACCCAGATGGGACTCGAACCTGGGAACTACAGATTACGAGCCTGGCGCGCTACCGACTGAGCCACCCCATCTGACTTTGAAGATTCTAGTTTAAAAAGGTACCTTCCAAGGTCGTACAGTCGCTCAAAAAAGTATCCGAACACTATGGTGGATTACAGAATTCAGAAAAATATCTGGCAACGATTTTTTTTAGAAGTTACTGATCTGGCAACCTTCGTGTCACGTGACTTCGGATACTTTTTTGAGCGACTGTACACACGACCAATCACATCAAGCAGCATGATATTTGCTTTTTAGCCAACACGCCTCAATAAAACGTAACGATGTAACAAAATTACATTCGGTTTACACTCAGATAGATTTCAATGACTAACTACATGGTATAATGCTTAAAGCCATCAACAGAACAGATTTTGATCAGCGGCCGGTAGCCGAACGATCAGAGCAAGTGACATGTTTTCAGGTAGTCGTAGTTTCGACTCCACTCGGTTAACGACAAATTTTCCTCTGTACTCATTTAATAACACTGCTTAATTAACGTATGACAAGTAGTTACCGAAAAATCTCGGGGGGGGGGCATTTTTTGAAAATTCATTAGCTTTAAATTACTGAAATTTTATAATCAGATTTCATATTAAAACTTTTAAGATTTTCTATAGCTTTTAAAAATTTACATTTTTAGATCCAACAAATATTTTATGTAAAGCCAAAATTATTACATTTTGCTGCATAAAATACAAATATGTACAGTCGCTCAAAAAATTATCCGAACACTATGGTTGATTACAGAATTCAGGAAAAATATCTGGAGCGTGTACAGCAACTGTACATGTTCCAGTTACCGTTCACAGCAAACTGGAGCGTGTGCAGTTACTGCACACGCTCCAGTTTGCTGTGAACGGTAACTGCACACGTTTAATATTTCCGTGAGTGAACCAACACGATCTAGTATCAAAATAATATGATTCGGATACTTTTTTGAGCGACTGTACGTTTTGATTCATAATGTTATCTTAGTTTTATCATCATCATCATCATCATCCTCAGGTAGCCATGGGCTACGGAGGTCCAACCAGACCGTGCAATTTAGTTCTCCAAGCAAGTCTATCCTGAGCTACATCTACTGCATCTGGAAACTGCACACCAATTCTAACAAGGTCCTCTTTGACATTGTCGGCCCACCGCATCCTAGGTCTCCCCCTCTTTCTGAGGCCTTTAGGCACACTGTTCATAACCCCATTCGCCAATCTATAATTATTCATACGGGCAACATGGCCAAACCAAGGAAGTTTCTCTCTGCACAATATGCTGTTTAAAGGAGGTTGCAAACTCCTTTGCCTAACCTCATCATTAGTTACAAAGTTGAACCACCTAATGCCCAAGATACTGCGTAAGCATCTGGAATCAAAAGCATCTAGTTTCCTGTTATCTTGTTTACAAAGTGTCCAAGTTTCACTACCATAACTAACCCTAGAAAGAACCAAACTATTATACAGTCTAATTTTAGTCTTTAGGTGTATACGCCTATTTCTCCACACTCTCCATAGATTCTTAAAAGTCCCAGCAGCAATCCCTATTCGTCTGTTAATCTCATGCCGCACATCACCATTATCCGTTACATAGCTCCCAAGATAATTAAACTGTGACACCTGCTCACGACTGCAACCATTCAGATTAACTGAATCACAGCCTGCCTGACCAATTTTCATCACTTTAGTTTTCTCTCTGTTTATAACCAAACCTATTCTACTACCAGTCTCATCAACAGCTCGAATGAAAGAGTTCATCTCGTCAACATCATTTGCCAAAAGGGCTAAACCATCAGCATAATCTAAATCAGAAATTTTCGTATCTCCAGCCCATTTAAGGCCAAAATCTTTCCCTTGAAGTAAATTTCGCATAACATAATCAATAACCAAGCTAAAGAGAAAAGGAGACAAAATGCACCCTTGTCGAACACCAGAAGTAATGCTAAACCAATTGCTACAAGCCTTACCAACTCTCACACACGACTCAGTGTTATTATAGAGAGCTTTCATTATGTTAACTAACTTGTCAGGTATACCATATGATTTCACAATCAACCACAAATTATGACGATCAACAGAGTCGAAAGCCTTTTCGAAATCAACAAAGCTAGCAACCAAAGGTTTCTGAAACTCTAAACATTTCTCAAGAATCTGCCTAAGTGAAAATATCTGATCCACACATCCCCTACCACTTCTGAATCCACATTGCTCATCACGCAATTGACTGTCAACCAGATTCTTAATTCTATTAAGCACAATCATGGAAAGAACTTTACCTGGAACAGAGAGTAGGCTGATACCCCTATAGTTATCACAAGAACTGCGATCACCTTTTTTGAAAATAGGGATAACAATAGCTCTGGTAAATTCCTTAGGAATCATGTCTTTATCATAAAAGATATTCAAAATTTCAGTCATCCAAATGGTAACTGAAACATTCCCAGCTCTAAGCATTTCCGTAATAATTTCATCTACACCTGGGGATTTATGAAGTTTAAGTTTAGAAATAGCCAAACTAACTTCAGATTGTGTTATAGGGCCAACATTAAAGCCACCAATGCATCTATCATCATTGCAAACAATGGGAGTAGAACTAACTACATTGTTTGGAACATCACTGAAATGCTCAGCCCACCTAGCCATGACAGAATCCTCACCTTCTATAACCTTACCTTGTTTATCCTTCAATCCTTGTATACCTGTCCGTTTTCTACCACACAAAACATTAACTATCTGGTACAGCTCTCTGCTGTTGTGCTGCTTACTCGGCTTTGTCAGCCAAACCATCAAGCCAAAGATTCTTATCAGCAGCTAACTGATCTTTTACACGTTTATTAAGTTCTCTGTAATGCTTTCTATTAGGACTAGTAGGGTATTGATTAAAGACATTCCTGCAGTTCTTTCTTTCCAAAATAAGCTCAAGTGCCTTATCACTCAGATAATTCTGTCTCTTCTGCTCCTTTTTTCCTAAAAGAGTACTGTTAGTGTCCGAAAAAGCCTGTTTAAAATGATCCCATTCTTCCTCAACTTCAGTAGTAAGCAAACCATGACTGTCATAATGACTAAGTAACCTATCATGGTAAGCTTTGGCTATAACTGGATCTTTCAGAGCTTCAGTATTAAAAGTAAATTTTTTAACCCTAGCACAACAGTTTTTAAGTTTAAGTTGCAACACACTTTTAACAAGGTAATGGTCAGATCCAATTTCAGCTCCCCTATATGCCCTGGTATTCCTAACAGAACTAGCCCATTTGCTGTTAATTAATATGTAATCAATCATATTCTTATGCAGCCCATCAGGTGAAACCCATGTGTACTTATGTATGTCGCGGTGTTTGTAATAAGTGTTAGTTATTCTGAATACATTGAGTTTACTTACCTGTAGGAGACGTTGCCCATTGCCATTGCAGCTACCAATACCAAAAGGGCCTATTACTCCTCCCCAAAGGTTAGAGTCAGTACCAACTTTGGCATTGAAGTCACCAAGAACAAGAGTAATATCTCCTTTCTTGACAGAATTCAAAATATCCTGAAGTTGTTCATAAAACCTATCCTTCTCATCCTCATCGGCATCCTCAGTGGGGGCATAACAGCAGAAAACATTCAAGTCTTTAACGCTTGTCTGAAATTTTGCTGTAAGAAACCTTTCATTAATGCACTCATATCCTAGAAGAGCATCACTAGCGTGTCTGCTGAGAAGCAGACCCACGCCTTTGTGATGCTTATTGTCGTCCCTCCCTGAAAAGAGAAATTTAAGATTATTTTTAAGAATCTGACCTTTATCTGTCCATATGGTCTCTTGCAAGCCGAGAATATCTAAATTATAATGGTGGAATTCTTGTGTGAGGACATTAAGAGAAAACGCTCTGTGCAGAATCCTCACATTCCAACTACCTATGGAGAGAAAATGTTTAGTGGGATGTTTAAAGAAACTATGTTTATTTAGAGAGGGAATGCCGACAATATCAAACAGCCCCCTAATCGCAGACATGGGGCAAAGACCCGTTCCCCCACTACTAAAGGCTGAAGCCATCTACACTGGAAGACTTCCTCCAATGTAGAATTTGATGATGCCAATAGAAGCAAAGAGTTCAGGTGCCTGCGATGACTTCTGCTCAGGATTATCCACCAGCTGATAAACATATCCTGTGAATCTATTCACTTGGGCTGTCAACCCATAAACAAACAGAAAACACAGCGGAAGATTTTCCCTCTACAGAAGCCCACCAGTGCAGCAAAATCAGGATCCATAATCAAGCTCAGAGCCATATATCTGTCCAGTCCAGTGAGTTTATATGGTCAGCACCAGGACCCTGTGTGGTTGACCACTGCTCAGCAGGGTAGAAAAAAAAAAGAAAAGTAGCCATAGTTGACCAGATCAGTAGGCCACACTAATCTGGCAGCCCTCCCCTTCCGTTCACTTCCACAAGAGAGTATCTCTTTTGAAAGGTACTAAAGGTCCTCACCACGAGAAGGCGAGGTCGGACATTAGGTGCTAGGCCTTACCGGTTCTATGCATCATCACAGGGGATTGATGCACAGCTCTCCTTCCAGTGACTACCTAGCTACCATTTACAGACCAATACCTATATTAAATGCCTATAAAACTCTTGCCCAAAAGTTGATCATATCGATTAAATTTTATTCTTTCAAGTTCTGAAGAAAGACTTTGAGACAATGAGTTCTGGCTCACAAGAAGCAAGGAGATGAATTTCTAGTAAGGAAAATGAAGTTGATTGTTCACAGTCTGTTATTTTTCGTTCAAAGCTATAGATAAAAAAATCGGGGCTATTTATTTAAGTGGTTGTATACCAAGTTTCCAAGTAAATTTTGAAAAAATATTTCGCAAAGGGCCTCCATAACAGTGCTTTTTCCACACACATCGCACGGACTGCAGAGCCTATCAGTATGCCCCTGCCTATGGAACCGAATACATACATTTCTAACACAGACGTGAATTCTCAACGTTAAATAGCCGAAATTCCAGAAATATCGTCCAGTTATTCGCTACAGATTCAAATGAGAACTTTTACAAATCTAGAAAGGATTAAATCATAAATTAGCATTTTCCTAATTAACTTTTAAAAAGTAACACTGATATCCCATAAAGAAAAATTGACCAGGGCCCAAGTTGATGATGATTCGCCCTTTAGTATCATGGCATTTCTCTCTATGTAATATTTTTGTAAGGCAGTGTACGTTCAACCAACATTTAATTGTAACTCCATCAAAAGAAACTTAAGGCAACATTGTAATATTCAACTAGATTCTCTCCATCCTGAACCCTTTCCTTGCAGAGAATAGCCACACTTCCTTTGTTTACCTATAAACAGCAGTTCTAAGACTGCCAACTCCCACGGAAAGCAGTATTGCACTTTGCAGCTAATGTCTCTAAGTGTTCTTGTCTGCCTATAGCCTTGAAAAGTGGCTCGACGACCGTAAGTGTTCCCCCAGCCACCATCCTGATGGTGACCGAACATGCGACATTGCGTGTCAACCACGTGGTCATGGCTAGCGGCCGCTGCTGCACAGCCCTCTACGGCCCGTAGAACGTTGCGACCAACCACAGCACGCCTAACCACAGGAAGGCTATCCGAACTAGTTATAGTTCTAACTCAATTAGGTAGTACACAATATCGTAGTAGATTATTTGAGAGTAGTCTTAGAATTTGATCCTTTAATCCGCAGGCAGAGCCAACAAATCGGTGATTTGAGTAATGTTTTAGCACTTTTTGGAATGAATATAATTCTTTGGATGGGTACCATGACGTACCCAGAATTTTTCTAAGAGTGATTAAGACACATAAAAGACACATAATAAATCTGTATAAAGTACACTGGTTGACAAAATTCAGGTTGGGTTGGGTTGTTTTACCTCTGAGCGGCACTTTTTTTGCACACCATGCGCTAAATGGCCAAGTCACATGGACCCCGAAGTCTCAGAGAAGGTTGGGGGAGTGGACCCACTGGAACAGCTGTTGGGAGACAGATGGTAGCCTCCCGTCTAGGCCATCCAGCGTGAAAACCTACGACAAACAAATTCTGAGAGCCGCAAATTATAATTTTTATTAGGTCAAAAGCCGTAACAGCAAAAAAAAAAAACAGAAGCAAAAACACTAAACAACAAATTATTTTAATAACAAAAATGACAGTATAACGTATAATTTTGAAAAACATGTAACTTCTTATAAAACATAAACATCTAGCATAAACATGCATACAACAAAATTATTGAAAAATAAATATTTGCAAAAATTCGCCATTCACTAGTGTGACTTTTGAGTTTTGTACTTCTTGGTCAACTTTTTCAAATTTGGAGTGACTGTATTTAGCGCAGCTGTAACCAAATTTTGTTGTATCATGCCCACCTCTGATTCTTGAAAAATCCTCACGCCTTCACCTCTCATGTATCATCAGTCAACTCTCGACAATTTCCATTCAAAACTAAAATTTTAAAATAAACATAAAACCTTTCACATCCATCGCTTTCTTTGGAATGCCTTCACCCCACCCCCTGTTTTGCGAACCCCTGATTTAGAGTATTTGAATCGCATCAGTGCTTTCAAACTATCGTCTGTCACCATCAGGACAGGACTTTGACTTTGAGGCCTTAAACCAGTGGTTCTCAATCTTTTATGCTTTACGTACCCCCTGGAAATGTGTACGTAACTGGCGTACCCCTTATATAGATAGATAAAACTATAGTTATAATATAACAATGGGGATAAAACAAAACATATATACAGGATGATTGTAAACTCAGCAAAAAAAAAGAGGGGTGATAGTACACATCAAGACGGAGAATTTTTGCAAGGAACCTAGGGTCGCATTCCACTCCTTCCTCCAGAAAAGAGTACTTTCGAAAAACGCCACGCATGCACAAGTATTTACAACCGGTGCATGAAAAGCACAAGATGCAAATCAGGTGCGCTGAGCAAGTGCGTAGACGATTAAGAACAAACATTTAAAAACGCATCCGAACCCGTTCATCGACATTACCGTGATAACGTCACATGATAAATGAAGTATTCGTGAAGGACATGGAAAACTACACATACGAGGAATTTGGCGGATATGCATCTGATGTACGGCCAAGCAGGTGGTAATGGACGTGAATCACAAAGATTGTACCATAAGAGATATCTGAATCGTCGTATTCCTTACCATTCGACCTTAGCCAGTGTTGTTCGAAGACTGCGTGAAACTGGCTCGTTGGCTATCTCAATGAGTGATACTGGACGTTCGCGAAGTGTGCGGACACCGGAAATGGAAGAACGTGTCTTGCAGCGATCTGCAGAAGTTCCTTCCACAAGTACGCGAGTGGTGTCATCCGAAATGGGAGTTTACCAAACCTCGGTGTGGAATGTGGCACTACATGAGGCACGGATGCATCCCTTCTACGTGCAAAAGGTCCAAGCTTTGAACGAAGATGACTATCCCCGCCGGGTAGAGTTTGTTAGGTGGATGCTCCAGATGAACAATGTTAATCCGCAATTTCCCGCATTAGTGTTATTTAGTGATGAGGCCACGTTTACCCGGGAACGCATTTTCAACAATCACAACCAGCACGCTTGGGCTCAAGAAATCCACACGTCATTGACCCTCGTGAACACCAGCAGAAATTTGGCGTCAACAGCTGGGCAAGTATCCTGGGTGATTGTCTGGTGGGACCTTACCTCTTGCCAGAACGACTGACCAGCGCAGCGTAACGTGTGTTTCTGGAGCAAGTGCTTCCCGATCTGTTGCAGGGTGTTCCGCTCACCACACAGAGGGACATTTGGTTTATGCATGATGGGGCCCCAGCACACTTTTCCGTCTAGGTCCGATACTTCCTAAATGCAACATATCCTGGGCGGTGGATTGGACGTGGTGGACCTGTGGCTTGGCCTCCACTCTCCCCGGACCTCAATCCACTAGACTTCTTCTTCTGGGGGCACATGAAAACACTTGTGTACGAGACACCTGTGGACTCCCTGGAAGATCTCGTCGCGAGAATCGGTGTTGCAGCGGACAAGACCAACACCACACCAGGAGTCTACGAGAGGGTGCGACAGTCCTTCATTTGCCGGTGTGGGCTGTGCAACAACGCCCTCTGACGCCACTTTGAGCAGCTACTTTGAGTCTTTCCCTGACACGAATGTAATTAAGTAACTCATAAATTAGTTAAGTGCCTTTGTTTTCACTATTGAAGGATCAACGTGGATATGTAACTTTACACTTCTCTGGCGGAAGGAGTGGGATGCGACCCTAGGTTCCATTGCAACAATTGGTCGTCTTGATGTGTACTATCACCCCTCTTATTTTGTTGAAAGAGTTTACAATCACCCTGTATATACATTAAATTTTGCATTCATAAATTACATATATCGATAAACACAAAAAAATGACATAAACAATTTAACAAATCTTATAAAATAATAAACATTTTACTGGATAATCCACTTTTAAACCCTCACGGCGTATCCCACGTTGAGAACCCCTACCCTAAACTACGGCGATTTCTCAAATTTAAGGAGCCCAAAAAATTAGAAAATTGAAATATATATTTCTTATTTTGATTTTAGGGAACATTAAAAATAAACATGATACTCATATGGTGAAAACATTTTATTCTAGGAATGGTAAGCTGATATGAACAGTATTGCGCAATGGATTAATTTAAATATTTAAAAAAAATTGACAGAAACATGACTTGAAATACATTATTTTGAGGCTCTAAACTGTAGCTCAATTAATTTATGCCTAAGTCCGGACATGGTCACCATACTCTGGTGGTTGTTTTTCATGGACTTCATTGAAGAAAAAAGTGTTCACAGTTGAATTGAAACCACGTGATTGAATTTATTTAGATCTCCAAAGTGTTTTACTGAGCTGTAATTTACGTTTGTTTAGATATCTAGACTGATTGTGTATACATGAATTTAGTTATGTTAAATAATATCCTTATGCGAGTTATAGTTACTCTTGTGGATAAGAAAATTGGACTCCATAAATGTATCTGTATGCAGGCATTACTACTGTATATTTAGTGTTGAAAACTACGTCTATGTTAGTGTTATTATAATGTATTAAAATAATCGTACTTTTATGTAACGTGTACAGTGAAATGGTGCTGTATATGATTGCCGTTCTTGATAAGGCAATGCAAAGTTACTTTCATGTTCCAATTTTGTTAATAATAATAAATAATAAATAAATTTGAATTTTCACTTCTGCAAAAAAAAAAAGAATCACGTGTTTAGCACGCTCGGAGTTGCCGGATTTCGCATGTAATGTTTCCTATAATACGTATTTTTACCTACGGAGATATTGTTAAAATTGAAATATTCATGATAAACGCTGTGTTACCAGAATTTTGAAATTCCCCGCCCTGCCCACGGTCAGTAGGAGACACCGATGGGCTTGGAAAGGCCGCCGTCCGTCGGATGGGACGTTAAGCCGTGGTACCGTGGTATAGTCTACCCTGGTATAGTCTATAATAAGTAGATCATGTCCATCATAACTAAACCTTTTTAGCAAAGTTAATACAAATTATTTTTTTTACATCGTATTGCATTTGAAATTGAGATAAAACAAAAACAAATCGTTTTTTATTAAAATTTATAAAAACTTCGTTGCTAAACAGTAGTTATGAAGAATTATTATTTTTCTGCAATAGATTACACGATGATGTAATCTAATCTTTTTGCAATAAATAGTAAAATTAAAATTTTCAAGAGCATTTAATTTATTGTTGCCGTTCCATGGCCGAGTGGTTAGCGCGCTTGGCTACTGCTCTAAGCGACCTGGGTTCGAGCCTCGGGTAAGGCATGGATGTATGTGTCGTTTTTCTGCTGAGGTCTTGCCATCCTCTCAGACCTTCTACTCTGGCATATAAACTGACAGGCTCCTGTCAGACCTCTGTGGCAAGCAGCTGCTTGAGGGGGTATTTATTTATTTTTATTTATAATTTATTGTTACTACTATTGTACTTATAAGAACCTAATTAAATGAAACTTAGGTTTTGTATCATTGCACAGACAAATTAAATATCTAAATCAGACTGCAAAAAGTAATTTTTCCTGCAAGAAGTAAAGTTCCGAGAAAAAAGGGTTTCAAAGTTCAGCGAATTTTTTTCTTTCAGTTAAAGAAACTTTTCGTAAAAATTCACAGTATTCTAAACAAACGTTTACTCAATGTCCCTGGGGCTCAGATAATAACAAGAATTGCTGCAAGTTTCCACGGAATAACTGATATCAGATATTTAAAACTAGTGTAGCTTTGATCCAATTTTGGTATAGGTCAGTAGCCAATTATTAAAATTGCAGAAATTTAAAAAAAATTAATAATTTCTAAAATAAAGTCTATCAATGTTGCTTTTAATTCGTGGGCACTAAGGCATTGTCTGGGGTGTCGTATTTTATCATTAACAGAACTCTTCTAGTAGAAACAAAAAAAGTTCATTTTTAAATAAATTCATTTATGCGAAAAAAGCAAAATTCAGGTCAGTAGGTCTTGATGAAACTGGGGGCGGGGGTGGCTCAGTCGGTAGCGCGCCAGGCTCGTAATCTGTAGTTCCCAGGTTCGAGTCCCAGATGGGTCAGCGTTGAGATTTATCTCCGCAAAATTCCCCGCCCTGCCCACGGTCAGTAGGGGACACCGATGGGCTTGGAAAGGCCGCCGTCCGTCTGATGGGACGTTAAGCCGTGGTTCCGTGTTTGGGAGAGTCATACCCTGTGCACGTTAAAGAACACGCTGGATGGCCTTGACGGGAGGCTACCATCTGTCTCCCAACAGCTGTTCCAGTGGGTCCCCTCCCCCAACCTTCTCTGAGCCTTCGGGATCCATGTGACCTGGCCATTTAGCTTATTGTGTGCAAAAAAGTGCCATTCAGAGGTAAAACAACCCAACCCAAATTGATGAAACTTCTGTTCGTGTGAATAGTGTGCATTTTTTTCACTATTAAAGAATAATTTCTTGATGCTTGTTAAATTAGATTCGCTAAAGGAGCGATTACAAACTTCACACTGTTTGCAACCCATAAAGCTACATCGGCGCAAATTACCACCCATTAAAACTTTATCGGTGCGAATGACCACTTACTGAAGCATCTAGGTGAAAATGATGATCCACTAAACCTTTGGCAGTGCAAATAATGATCTTCTAAAATCTCTTTCGGTGCAAATGATGATCCCTATGACTTCATCGGTACAAATAAGTGTCAGTCAAAACTACATCCGTGCAAATGACGATCCACTCTGACATCATCGGTGCAATGAATCTCATTGAAACTTCATTTGTACAAATGACGACCCACTAAAGCTTGATGGTGCAAATGACCACCTACTAAAGTTTTATTGGTGCAAATGACTACCCACTAAAGCTTCATTGGTGCAAATGACAACCCACTAAAGCTTTATGGGTGCAAATGACGCCCTACTAAAGCTTCATTGGTGCAAATGAAGATCCACTAACTTTAGTGGTGCAAATGACGACCTACTAAAGCTTCATTGGTGCAAATGACGACCCACTAAAGCTTCATTGGTGCAAATGATGATCCACTAAAGCTTCATTGGTGCAAATGATTGGATTGGATTGTTTTACCTCTGAGCGGCACTTTTTTGCACACCATGGGCTAAATGGCCAGGCCACAAGGACCCCGAAGGCTCAGAGAAGGTTGGGGGAGGGGACCCACTGGAACAGCTGTTGGGAGACAGATGGTAGCCACCCGTCAAACAGCTGTTGGGAGACAGATGTAGGCCATCCAGCATGTTCTTTAATGTACACTGGGAATGGCTCTCCCACACACGGAGCCACGGCTTAACGTCCCATCTGACGGACGGCGACCTTTTCAAGCCCATCGGTGTCCCCTACTGACCGTGGGCAGGGCGGGGAAATTTTGCGGAGATAAATCTCAACGCTGACCCAACTGGTACCCGAACCTGGGAACTACAGATTACGAGCCTGGCGCGTTACCGATTGAGCCACCCCCGCCCTGGTACAAATGACCACCTACAAAAGCTTCATTAGTGCAAATGACGACCCATTAAAACACCATCGGTACAAATGGGGACCACCAAAGCCTTGTTAGTGCAAATGACGACTCTGAAACTTCATCGATGAAAATGCGACCCACTGATCAATGAGAATGCGTTCCCACCAGAGAAACAAAAAGATCTTAAACTTTTAATTCTAATGGAGGGAAAAAGCAGTGTTAAAAGTGTTTGATGTGGTAATGGTAGTGAAATTGAAGTAAAATACAACCTAAGGAAGCTTAGGAAAAAAAGGAAAAGGAAAAGAATGCTCCTTTAGTGTAAGGATGTAACGATTATAACTAAGAGATATTAAGTTGCCGAAATTAGTCGACCTGCTACGGTAATAAATAGATGATGGTAAAAACTGGAAATTATTGGATTAGTTGTGATATTTCTAAGCATGTCTTAAGATGTCTCTTTCAAGAAATATTTCTGAGCATAACTTATATTCTATAGTTTTATCAGCAATAACAGGTTTTAATTTATTAGATTAGTTTTATATATAAGAAACTTAAAGGAGACTGGAGTTAATAATCAATTTTCATAATAAAAATGTTGCTGGAAACAGAAAAGAAAAAGATTTTAAACTTGTAGAATTTTATAAAAACTTATGATTAGTAATAAGTATAAAAAAATTTAGAATTTATATTTAAAAGTTTTAAAAGAGCGTTTAATGTAAAAGGAATGATTTGACTAAAAAGTTTCTTTCCCTCTTCATCGAAAGCTCACTGAGGAATAAATCGCTAAAGTATTTTGATTATGCAAAGATGGCATTTAATCGTTATCGTTTAGTTATCAATTATTTGATGTGCATTTAACGAATTAACGTTCGATTATTTGAAGGTGAAATTGATTCAGTAAAACACAGATCAGTTTAAAAATATCATCATCGTCTTTTTTCATCTTCATGAAAGCGAAATTCACCAATAATGTCGTGCAACAAAACAGAGTGATCGAAATGATCAATGATCGCAGCTAAAAGTACCGCTTCCGTAAGTCGAAAGTGTTTTTTCCGCCATCAGAATGCATTGCATGAAGACGCAAATGCCACTGACAAATTGACGACCAATTACTCTTCTGAATAAAAACAAATAGCCAAAGTACTGCATAAATACGGGGGCATATGCCTTACAACCTTCGATTTCGCCTTTCCTTACCGAGATCAAAATGGGGTCAGCGGAGAAAAAGTCTTAAAACAGGCGCAGTGGAGATTAGAACGAGAAGTAGCCTTAAAATCAAGATCCTTTGGCAATAGTTGTGTTGTTGGGTTGTTTTACCTCTGAGCGGCACTTTTTTGCACACCATGGGCTAAATGGCCAGGTCACATGGACCCCGAAGACTCAGAGAAGGTTGGGGAGGGGACCCACTAGAACAGCTGTTGGGAGACAGATGGTAGCCTCCCGTCAAGGCCATCCAGCGTGTTCTTTAACGTGCACAGGGTATGGCTCTCTCCCGCACACGGGGCCACGGCTTAACGTCCCATCCGACGGACGGCGGCCTTTCCAAGCCTATCGGTGTCCCCTACTGACCGTGGGCAGGGAATTTTGCGGTGATAAATCTCAACATTGACCCAGCTGGGACTCGAACCTGGGAATTACAGATTACGAGCCTGGCGCGCTACCGACCGAGCCACCCCCGCCCCCCTTTGGCAATAGAGTCGTTAGGGTCTTTTTAGAGGTCAGAATCGAATACTAACCATGCAATTATACGATTATAGTAATCATCCAAAAGAATTTGGAATTCCCTGAAATATAGAATCTGGAGCAGCTGCTTGTTGCCCTACCATCAAAGTCATTACGGTGGAGCCTCTGATAGAGCTAACCACTTTACCTGGAACAACTGTGGCCATCAACATCACGAAATACGTAGCATATCTTTAAAATAAACCAATGTATCGATCAAAGAAATAAAGTACAACAAAATAGTTTCAAAAGGAAGTCGCGAAAATAAAATATATTCTGGGAAATATATAATTTTAGTGGGCCCAGTATCAACAGTCATCATGTAACCACGTCAAGATACACTGAAGTGCCATTGAATTAGGGATAGGAGACGTTATCAAAATTCAGTACCGCAAGGCCCGCATTTGCGCCCATGAATGGCTGAAACTCTGGTTGTATATAGCTGTTAGTTTTGGCTTCCCTAAGCATTCGTCGTGCCGTCCCGTGGCCGAGTGGTTAGCGCGCTTGGCTACTGATCTACGGGACCTGGGTTCGAGCCCCGGGTAAGGCATGGATGTTCGTGTTGTTTTTCTGCTGAGGTCCTGCCATCCTCTCAGATCTCCTACTGTGGCATATAAACTGACAGGCTCCTGTCAGACCTCTGTGGCAAGCAGCTGCTTGAGGGGGTATTTATTTATTTATTAAGCATTCGTCGTGAGAAGCGTAATGGGAAAGGCGCGCGATTTAGATGCATTTGACAGAGGGCCCGAGGGATGGGCCACGCGATCTCCGAAATTGTCAACGAACTTGGATTTTCTCGTACGACAGTTTCAAGAGTGTTCCGTGAATATGAAAATTCCGGCAAAAAAACAAGCACCCGGACAAATTGCAAAGGACAACCAGCCTTGAATGATCATGGACTTCACCGTCAGATCCGCATCATACGGACCAATAGGGGCCAGACATTATCTGAAATCACCTCCCATCTGAACGTGGGTTCCAGCCGGGAAGTCAGTGCATAGATAGTGCAATGCTCACTCATTACCTGGGCTTCGGGAGCCGCCGACCTACGAGAGTCCCACTTCTAAAGGCACGAAACCGGGCTCAACGCCTCGCCTGGGCTATAGAACATTGGAACTGGACCATCGAAAATTGGCAATGGATAGCCTGGAGTGATGAATCCCGATTAAAATTTCATCACGCCGATGGGAGAACTGAGGGTATGGCGCCAACCCCATGAAGCCATGGATCCTGCATGTCAGGTCAGAACAGTACAAACTGGTGGTAGCTCAGGATGGCCTGGGGTGTCTTCAGTTGGACATCTGTGGGACCATTGGTACGTGTACCGACGACTCTCAATGCATCCCAGTACGTAGAACTCATGGCTGACCATTTACACCCATTTATGGCCATCATGCATCCCAATGGAGATGGCTTCTACCAGCAAGACAACTGTTCATCTCACAGGTCTAGGTTGGTTTTACGTGTTTGCAGGAGCGTAATGCTGACTTTGAAATAGCCACCTAGATGCCCAGATTTAAATCCCATCGAAAATCTTTGGGATACCGTCGAGCAGAGTATTCAGGCCCGTGTCCCATCAGCGACGACCTTGAGAGAATTGTGGACAGCTCTGGAGGATGCATGAGGCGCCATACTAGTGGAACATTTACGCAAACTTGTGGAGTCCTTGCCTCATCGTGTGGCAGCCGTTATCAGGGCCAGAGGGGGTCCAACACGTTACTAGGTTGCTATCCCCAATTCAATGTCGCTTCAGTGTAATAGAGGTGGGCCTACGTGAAATCTTGAACAAGTTGCCTATTAAAATATAATGTAAACTTTTTTAAATATAGGGTTTAGGTTTTTTTATTGTCTGATAATTCATAACCATCTACCTACTTTGAAAGAAATGGAAAAAGTAAGTAAATACGAAAAGAAATTCCATTGGGAGGTGGCATGAAGTTTCTAAAATTTTAATAGTGGAATAGATAATGAGAATACAGTGTCTCGTAATCTGCAGTTCCCATGTTCGAGTCCCGCCTGGATCAACGTTGAGATTTAACTCCCTAAAACTCCTCGCCCTCCCTGCTCTGTCAGTAGGGGACACTGATGGGTTCACAAAGGCCTCCGTCTGTCAGATGAGACGTTAAGCTGTGACCCTGTGTGCGAGATAATCATCCCCTGTGGACGTTAAAGAACACGCTGAATGGCCTAGAAGGGAGGTTACCATCTGTCTCCTAACAGCTGTTCAGTGAGTCCCCTCTCCATCTTCTTTGAGCTCTCGGGGTCTTGTCAGTGCCAGTCAGAGGTAAAACAACCCAACCCAATTTTACGGATTACGAAATATAAGCACTTTAACACTTCTTGCAATTTCGTTTATATATAAACTATATAAACTAATTAAAAAAACTTAAATCTAGAGTAAAAAATTTGAATTGGTTAAATTATCGGACATATGACAATAAGTCAAATATAAATTTATCCTTCGTTATGCTGTCTTCAAACATTTTTAATTCAAAATATTTGTAGTGCATGTATGTTTTTCCATCCTCTTCATTTCAGTTAGTGTCATTCTTAAGTCTTAAGATTCTTAGTCTTCCCCATCTCCCCCCCCCCAGGAAGCTTATCGATGTCCCTTTCCTTACTGAACAGGGTTTAACGGAGAAAATCTTAACGCAGGCACAATGGGGACTCGAACTTGGGAACATCAGATTACAAGTCTGGCACGCTAACGATTGAGCCGACCCCGTCCAATAAAAGTATCCCTGCTCCAGGTACTGCGTGGAGGGAAATAAGCACGAGCTTGCGATGCTTTTTCCTGATGCGGACATAGAGGCAGGGCTGGTTCACCAGGATCGTAAACTTTAGTTCCCAGCTTCGAGTCCCAACTGTGCGTGCATTGAGAATTTTCTCCGGAAAGCTGGCATCCTTTTCAGATGAGATGTTAAGCCTTGGTGCCGTAGGACAGCCGTTTTGTGTTAGGTTGTTTTACCTCTGAGCGGCACTTTTTTGCACACCATGGACTAAATGGCCAGATCACATGGACCCCGAAGGCTCAGAGAAGGTTGGGGGAGGGGATCCACTGGAACAGCTATTGGGAGACAGATGGTAGCCTCCCGTCAAGGCCATCCAGTGTGTTTTTTAACGTGCACAGAGTATGGCTCTCCCGCACACGGGGCCACGGCTTAACGTCCCATCCGACGGATGACAATCTTTCCAAACCCATCGGTGTCCTCTACTGACCGTAGGCATGGCGGAGAGTATTGCGGAGATAAATCTCAACGTTGACCCAGCTGAGGCGCGAACTTGGAAACTGAAGATTACGAATCTGGCGCGCTACCGACTGAGCCACCCAGCCTCATAGGACAGCCATACCCTGTTATATAACAGAACACGCTGGATGGCCTTGACTGGAGACTTCCATCAGTCTCCTAACAGCTGTCTAATGGATCTCCTTACCCAACTTTCTCCAAGCCTTTGTTGCTTCACCATTCAGACCACATTGTGCAAAAAAGGTGCCTTTCAGTGGTAAAACATCATCATCATCATCCTCAAGCAGCCATGGGCTACGGAGGTCCAACCAGACTACGCAGTTTAATTCTCCAAGCATATCTGTCCTGAGCTACATCTGCTGCAATCCGGCCACTGCACACCAATTCTAACAAGGTCCTGTTTGACATTGTCTGCCCACCGCATCCTAGGTCTCCCCCTCCTTCTGAGGCCTCTAGGCACACTGTTCATAACCCTATTCTCCAATCTATAATTATCCATACGGGCAACATGGCCAAACCAGCGGAGTCTCTCTCTGCACAATATGCTGCTTAAAGGAGGTTGCAGACTCCTTTGCCTAACCTCATCATTAGTTACAAAGTTAAACCACCTAATACCCAAGATACTGCGTAAGCATCTAGAATCAAAAGCATCTAGTTTCCTGTTATCTTGTTTACACAGCGTCCAACTTTCACTACCATAACTAACCCTAGAAAGAACCAAACTATTACACAATCTAATTTTAGTCTTTAGGTGTATACGCCTATTTCTCCACAATCTCCATAGATTCTTAAAAGTCCCGGCAGCAATACCTATTCGTCTGTTAATCTCATGTCACACATCACCAGTATCAGTTACATAGCTCTCAAGGTAATTAAACTGTGACACCTGCTCAAGACTGCAACCATTCAGATTAACTGAATCACAACCTGCCTGACCAATTTTCATCACTTTAGTTTTCTCTCTGTTTATAACCAAACCTACTCTACTACCAGTCTCATCAACAGCTCGAATGAAAGAGTTCATCTCATCAACATCATTTGCCAAAAGGGCTAAATCATCAGCATAATTTAAATCAGAAATTTTCGTATCTCCAGTCCATTTAAGGCCAAAATCTTTCCCTTGCAATGAATTTCGCTTAACCTAATCAATAACCAAACTAAAGAGAAAAGGAGACAAAATGCACCCTTGTCGAACAACAGAAGTAATGTTAAACCAATTGCTACATGACTTACCAACTCTCACACACAACTAGGCGATATTATAGAGAGCTTTCATAATGTTAACTAACTTATCTGGTATACCATATGATCTCACTATCAACCACAAATTATGACGATCAACAGAGTCGAAAGCCTTTTTGAAATCAAGAAAGCTAGCAACCAAAGGTTTCTGAAACTCTAAACATTTCTCAAGAATCTGCCTAAGTGAAAATATCTGATCCACACATCCCCTACCACTTCTGAATCCACATTGCTCATCACGCAATTGACTGTCAACCAGATTCTTAATTCTATTAAGCACAATCATGGAAAGAACTTTACCTGGAACAGAGAGTAGGCTGATACCCCTATAGTTATCACAAGAACTGCGATCACCTTTTTTGAAAATAGGGATAACAATAGCTCTGGTAAAATCCTTAGGAACCATGCCTTTATCATAAAAGATATTCAGAATTTCAGTCATCCAAGTGGTAACCGAAACATTCCCAGCTCTGAGCATTTCTGTAATAATTTCATCTACCCCTGGGGATTTATGAAGTTTCAGTTTAGAGATAGCCAAACTAACTTCAGATTGTGTTATAGGGCCAACATTAAAGCTGCCAATGCATCTATCATCATTACAAACGATGGGAGTAGAACTAACCACATAGTTTAGAACATCACTGAAATGCTCAGCCCACCTAGCCATGACAGAATCCTCACCTTCTATAACCTTACCTTGTTTATCCTTCAATCCCTGTATTCCTGTCCGTTTTCTACCACATAAAACATTAACTATCTGGTACAGCTCTTCTGTTGTGCTGCCTAACTGCTTCCTCAGCTTTGTCAGCCAAGCTATCAAGCCAAAGATTCTTATCAGTAGCTAACTGATCCTTTACACGTTTATTAAGTTCTCTGTAATGCTTTCTATTATTACTAGTAGGGTATTGATTAAGGACATTCCTGCAGTTCTTTTTTTCCAAAATAAGCTCAAGTGCCTTATCACTCAGATAATTCTGTCTCTTCTGCTCCTTTTTTCCTAAAAGAGTACTGTTAGTTTCCAAAAAAGCCTGTTTAAAATGGCCCCATTCTTCCTCAACATCAGTATTAAGCAAACCATGACTGTCATAATGACTAAGTAACCTATCATGGTAAGTTTTAGCTATAACTGGGTCTTTCAGAGCATCAGTATTAAAGGCAAAGTTTTTAACCCTAGCACAACACTTTTTAAGTTTAAGTTGCAAGACACTTTTAACAAGGTAATGGTCAGATCCAATTTCAGCTCCCCTATATGCCCTGGTATTTCTAACAGAACTAGCCCATTTGCTGTTAATTAATATATAATCAATCATATTCGTATGCAGCCCATCAGGTGAAACCCATGTGTATTTATGTATGTCACGGTGTTTGTAATATGTGTTAGTTATTCTGAAACCATTGAGTTTACTTACCTGTAGGAGACGTTGCCCATTGCCATTGCAGCTACCAATACCAAAAGGGCCTATCACCCCTCCCCAAAGATCAGAGTCAGTACCAACTTTGGCATTGAAGTCACCAAGAACAAGGGTAATATCTCCTTTCTTGACAGAATTCAAAATATCCTGAAGTTGTCCGTAAAACCTATCCTTCTCATCCTCATCAGCATCCTCAGTGGGGGCATAACAGCAGATAACATTCAAGTCTTTAATGCTTGTCTGAAATTTTGCTGTAAGAAACCTTTCATTAATGCACTCATATCCTAGAAGAGCATCACTAGCATGTCTGCTGAGCAGCAGACCCACGCCTTGGTGATGCTTTCCATCCTCCCTCCCTGTAAAGAGAAATTTAAAGTTAGTTTTAAGTATCTCACCTTTACCTGTCCATCTGGTTTCTTGCAAGCCTAGAATATCTAGGTTATAGCGCTGGAATTCCTGCATGAGGACATCAAGAGAATAATCTCTATGTAATGTCCTCACGTTCCACGTTCCTGCAGAGAGAAAATGATTAGTAGGATTTTTAAAGAAATTAGGTTTATTGAGATAGGTAGGGCCAACAATATCAAACAACCCCCTGATCGCAGGCATGGGGCAAAGACCTGTTCCTCCTCTGCTAAAGGCTGAAGTCACCGATGCTGGTAGGAACATCAGGCACCACCTTTTCAAGTGGACTTTTTCAAGAGCCACATGGCCTGCCTGAGACACATTACTCCAGTTTAGGCTTGACGATGCCCAACTAGCTAAGTAAGGTTCAGGTACCTGCGATGGCCTCTGATTAGGATTATCCACCAGCTGATATAAGATATCCCATGCCTCTGTTCACTTAGGGCTGGCAACCCAGAAGCAAACAGAAAACACAGCAGCAGACTCTCCCTCAACAGAGGCCCACCAGTGCAGCAAGTCCAGGATCCATAATCAAGCTCAAATCCATAAACAAGTCCAGTCTAGTAGGTATAAATGGTCAGCACCAGGACCCTGTGAAGTTGACCACTCCTCAGCAGGGTTGAAAAAAAAAGAAAAAAGTGGCCATAGATGACCAGATCAGTAGGCCATACTGAACTGGCAGCCCTCCCCTTCCGTTCCCTTCCAAAAGAGAATATATATCTCTTTTGAAAGGTACTAACGGCCTGCACCAAACAATAATTCTATTTTATGAAGTCTTTTGTAATTTATTTTTATATATTTTCCAGCTGTTATAAATTCTATTAACTTTAAAAAATCCATTCAGTTATTTTTCCACAGATTTGAATTTAAGATTTCTGATTCGCAGTAACAAGGAAGCAAGACAGATACGTATAGGAGAAAAAAAAAGCCCACTTTACCAGTGAGCAGCGTTATCACTATGTATTATTATGATCCTGTTTCACGTAGTGAAACAGGATCATAATAATACCACGAATTACGAAGCATGCCATAATAATATTCCGATCATAAATTATAACTAAGAAATACTTTCAAAGTCGGAGAATTTCGTTAGATATCATTTGCATATTATATTTCCTTTTTCTTTCTTCCGAAACACCTTTTTGATCAATTATTCAATAAATTCAAAGTAACATTTTATGTTCTAACTTCGTTGCAAATGTATATATGTATACGTCTTCAGTATCAAGATATACTTCTTCCTACAGAGAGGAAATGCAAGGACAGATCAACGCGCACTTTTGACTAATGGTATTTCGAAGGGAAACTAGCAGGATGGGGGAAATACTCGATTCACTAAATTCTAGAGAACAGGAAACGATAGTTTTTCTGAGTTTTTCGAAGAAAGTAGTTAAATAATAAGGTCACAACAACTCCTCAATGCTCATAGTTCGGCAGGAGAAGGTTATTTACTGGACAGCTGATGGGGGGGGGGATATTTCCAGTCAACTTCATCCATTTTTAGCGTGCAAAGAGATTGCTTTCCTGCACATAGGTCCACGGCTTAAAGTTCTATGCGATAGATTGCGGCTTATAAACTGAATGGACAAATTATTACATACACCTACGTAATAACCTGTTGCTGTACCTTTTACCCTCACAGCAGCAGCCAGGCTTCTTGGTATTGAAAACACGGAGGTGGTATTGTCGCCCATGAAGCGAAGATCACTTGATGTAGAGCATCCATAGTTGCTGGTGGTGGTTGGTGGGCTCGAACAGATCTTTCCAATTCGACCCACAAATTCTCAATGAGGTTAAGGTCTGACGATCGAGGAGGCCATTCGAGTGTGGTAAACTCAGTTGAATGCTTCTGGAGTGAATTGGTTGCCACTCAGGAAGTATGTGGTGTGGCGTTTCCTGTTGAAAGATGGCGTCATGGTGTGGAAAGAGAATCGTTACGAACGTGTGTAAATGGTCGGTGAGAATGTTCACATACTTTGTACCGGGGACATAGGTCTAGATGGGTACAAGGGGCCCTAAGGAAGCCCATGTAAATGCACCCCAAATTGTTACACCACCTCCACTTACCTCTACTACCCCAACTTGGCAAGCTGGGCCCATCGTTTCATGTGGTTTACGCCACACACATGCACCCTCCCAACGGCGTGATAGTGTTGAAACCGTGATTCATCAGACCAGATGATGTGTTTCCAGTCCACTGCACTCCAGTTGTGATAGACCTGTGCAAACTGCAGTCTAATCTTTCGGTGCCTTGCAGTCAACAAGGGGACACGATGTAGACGTCTACTCCCATAGCCTATTTTTTCCACAGTACAATGGATAGTATTTGTGCATAAGTTTGTAGAAGCGCCCTCATTGAATTCCGACGTTATCTGCTCCACGGTAGGCATGCGATTCCTTGTAATGATGTGGGACAGTCTGCACTCACCTCGAGAGTCAATTGCATCTTTACGTCCACATTTCTCTCTCTGGCTGGAAGTTTTGCCGTATTTAACGTAGTTTTGGTATACACATGAGACAGTCTGAAGTGGAAACCCAACAGTTCAGCAGTTGTGGTGATTGAACAACCGGCCTTCCTCGCACCTACTATCTGGTCATGGTCAAACTTACGTCGCTGCCATTACCCATGATTACTTTTCCAATTATCGCTGCCATTACCCATGATTAGGTTTCCAATGCGTAGAGACCTGTTCTATTTATAGGTATTGCCAGTTTCAGCGTCCCACGTGACTGGACGTGATACTTCTGCTTTGCATATTGTTATCGGGGTGTATAGTGTAGGTAGAAAGCAAAACTATAGTTAGACGAGACAATCTCAACTCTTGGCCGGTGATGGCCCGAACCAGGGACCGTGAAATTACGAATCAGGGAATTAGGAATCTTTTAATTCGTAGGCGTGCATATATTCATTTTTTTTATGGAAAATTGTATGAATCTTCATTGTTTTTCGAAAAAATTAATTTTATTGAATAAATTTGCATAGTATACATATTTTGAATATCGTGACCCACAAAACTTTTATTTACCTTCATGAAGAAAACTGATTGATGTGTAAAGCACCCGAAACATCTTTATAATGTTGTTTTCACATCACTGAATTGGAGTCACTTTTAACGCTCTCGAGACGATACTGATATGTATTAGATTGTTTTTCCTCTGAGAGATTCCTTTTTGCACGCAATGGGATAAATTACCTGGTCACAAGGGCCGAAAAGTCTCAAAGAAGGTTCGGTGGAGAGGGACTCACTAAACTACTATTAAGAGGCAGACGGACGCCTCCCATCAAGGGCCATCCAACGTGTGTCAACACTTGCCCAGGATATGACTCTCCTGTACACAGGACAACGCTTAACGCTTCATCCAATGGACGGCAATCTTTCCGAGCCCATCGATGCTCATTTTCTGACTGAAGCCACGGTGAAATTTGGCATAGATCAATCTCAATTCCGGCTAAGGTAGAACTCGAATCTGAGAACTAGAGATTACGTGCCTGGCGCGCGTGCGCTACCGACTGAACCAACCTCCGGCCCTACTGATGTGTGTTGGGTTGTTTTACCTCTGAGCGGCACTTTTTTGCACACCATGGGCTAAATGGCCAGGTCACATGGACCCCGAAGGCTCAGAGAAGGTTGGGGGAGGGGACCCACTGGAACAGCTGTTGGGAGACAGATGGTAGCCTCCCGTCAAGGCCATCCAGCGTGTTCTTTAACGTGCACTGGGTATGACTCTCCCGTACACGGGGCCAAGGCTTAACGTCCCATCCGACGGACGGCGGCCTTTCCAAGCACATCGGTGTCCCCTACTGACCGTGGGTAGGGCGGGGAATTTTGCGGAGATAAATCTCAACGCTGACCCAGTTGGGACTCGAACCTGGGAATTACAGATTACGAGCCTGGCGCGCTACCGACTGAGGCACCCCCGCCCACTGATGTGTGTAATAGTCCATTAATCTATATAATAATAAAGTATTATATATATTTTTTTAGATGTTAACGTTTTCTATTCATAAGATATTTCTATAATCGACTACATTTCGTTTTAGCAATTTATATATATATAATTTTTTTATCATCACATGTGTTTAAATAATCACCATTGTGTTAACTGGGTAATCAAATAACTCTATTTTTAAATTCATACTGGAAACTTCGATAAAAAAAAAGACTAAAATATATTAAACCAAATACGATGATTAAAAAGGTACTCTTCGAAGAGTGGGGCGGTGTGGCTCAGTCGGTAGCGCGCCAGGCTCGTAATCTGTAGTTCCCAGTCCCAGCTGGGTCAGCGTTGAGATTTATATCCGCAAAATTCCCCGCCCTGCCCAAGGTCAGTAGGCGACACTGCTGGGCTTGGAAAAGCCGCCGTCCGTCGGATGGGACGTTAAGCCATGGCCCCGTGTGCGGGAGAGCCATACCCTGTGTACGTTAAAGAACACACTGGATGGTCTTAACGGGAGGCTACCATCTGTCTCCCAACAGCTGTTCCAGTGGGTCCCCTCCCCCAACCTTCTCTGAGCCTTCGGGGTCCATGTGACCTGGCCATTTAGCCCATGGTGTGCAAAAATAAGTGCCTCTCAGAGGTAAAACAACCCAACCTTCGAAGAGTTAAACGCATTCTTGATTGTATCTAAGTTTAAAAGTCTGAAACAGAAAACACCTTTTTTCTTTCTCTCATCTGGAGTGGACCCCTCCGATCCATCGTTTCCTTTCTCATTCAGTTTGTCCAAGTAATTGCACATGATTGGCCACAAAGGAGAGGTTGAGAGGGCCTGCTACATACTTTACACAGCGGGAAGTGTCCAGCTCGGAGGGCGACACGGAATATGGGCAGACCCTCGTGTTGTTTTCTTTCTCTCTCTTTCCTCGCATTTGAAGGCAATGCTGAAGTAGGCCTCAGAAGAAAATCGCCCGTGTTGTATGCCGCTTTCCCTTCCGTTCCTACTGCCTTTCCCATCAATCAAAGCACCACTACACTCCACGGGCCTCTGCGTCACGCACGAGGCACACTCTGTCTCTCTCACTCATATATATTCGCGAGAAACACAACCTCTCTCGCGTGAAACTCCCTCTCGCCAAACCTGACGAAGTGCTTCAATTTTTGCATTCGTGAGAGTGAGAGCACGGAAGAAAAGAAAAATTCTGTTTTGTCTGGAGGGAGTTTTTAGGAGACATCTTATCTACCAGTCTCGTCTAAAGATAAAGCTTAGAAGTAGGGAGAATTTCAAATATTTTTTTTTTCGCTACAAGTTGTCATTGTTCAAGTGTGATAGTATTCCAAACAGTTATTTTTCTTTTCAAGTGATGTCTTTTTTTTTCTGGATGTCATTTGAGGGAAAGTGAAGGATACAATTTTTGATTCAGTTCCTTGAGCTAAAGGCCTTTATTTTAAGAAATAATTCTCTGTTTGAGGAAAGTAAAAAGCATCAATAACTCTCCCATCCCATAACCAAAGGTAGTGTTTTCCAACTGTTTTTCTTTTGAATGGGGAAACCCTTATAACATTTGCAACATCTTGAGCACATCCCTTTTACTTTTAACACAGGGTCGGGGGTGGCTCGGACGGTTGCGCGGCAGCTCGTAATCTGCAGTTCCCAGAATGGAGTCCCAGCTTCGCCAGCGTTGAGATTTCCACCCTACTCTCAGTCGGAAAGATGACACCGATGGACTTGTAAAGGCCACCGTCCATCGGATGGGACGTTAAGCCGTGAGTTAGTGTGTGGGAGAACCATGCATGTTAAAGAACACGCTGGATGGCCTTGACGGGAGACAACCATCTGTCTCCTAACAGCTGTCCAGTGGGTCCCCTTCTCCCACACCTCCCCGGCTTTTGTGATTTGGCCACTTAACCCAAAGTAAATGGCCAGGTCACAAAGACTAACCTGGCCATTAGCAAAAAAAAAGTACTGCTAAGAAGTAAAACATTCCAATTCCTAACACAAAGTACTCCTCTCAGCACATACATTCTAGCCCTGGTTCTTGTCCCTATGTAATTAATCCCTTAATTGAGATATCTTCCTCCATGCAAATTTCTGAATAACAGACGGAAAATGCTTTAGGAGAGTTGAGAACTGTTGCACTTCACACTGTCAACTAAACTGGGGCTTGCTCGCGTGAAGTATGGGAGGAAGATTAGCTCAGCAAAGAAGAGAGAAGTCCTTCGCTTAACTACCTTTGGAATTCCAGTTTCACTGAGCAGATACCCTTCAATGGAAATAAATACAAAGCCCAACCATATCAATAGCCAATTTCCATGATTGAGCCCATGGTGTGCAAAAAAGTGCAGCTCAGAGGTAAAACAACCCAACCCATCAGTGGATGACCACCCAATCGTTGAGATTCACTAGTGTAAGAGGAAACTCAGCTAATACTCAACCCATCGTAGATTGGAATGTCACTTTCCTGAAAAGACTTAGTATTCAACCAACTCGTCTTCCCCATAACACTAAGATCGGTCATCAATGTATTCATCAATGAAAGCGATCTTTTCACACTGTCCATTAAGAAGATGACGTGAAAGTCCCAACATCTCGAATCCTTATGCTCTTTGTAATTAGGAAAAGCCGTTTTTTTGCCGAAGGGAGAAGTAAAAGAATCGAAGATTAGAAGAGGCCAAAGTTCTATTGACCCTCGAGTGCTGTTTTAACGATGACATCTACGGTGCAAAAGCTTAGCCAGCGGTGAACAGAGTAGCCAATATCAGGGACTGCTGGTTTCTTCAGTTCCTTTATTTTTTAGGTTACTTTTCTGTCACAAAGGCGTATTCAACCAACATTCGGCACAAAATGGCACATCGCGTAAACGTATCACATCTGAAAACGGGTTTCTGTTTTATTTTTTGTACGTGATAAACGATTTGAAAGACAAATTTATTGGCGAAATTAGGTATCACAGACTGGTGAAGCATCTGTCAGAAAAAGAATTTATTTTCCGATATAACTTCTTGAAATTTTGAGCTGTTTTCCATCTGGACAACCCATAACGTCTTATTTTTATTATTTTGGTAAGAAATGGGCAAAAATTTCACTTAATCTACCCGAGTTTATTATTGTTTTGTTTCTTCAATGATGATGCCATTTCTTATATGATTTTGTTCATTCTATTATGAGCCAATAGGATCCCATGGGCTCAGAGAAGGCTGGAGAACGGAATCTACTAGTAAGCTGCTGGTATACAGAAGGAACCCAGCGTCAAAGCAATGCAAAGTGTTCTTTAACTTGCATAAATATATGGCTCTCCTGAAACACGGATTAACGTCCCATATGGTGTTAGGCTATCTTATCAAACACACTACTTTTCAAACGGTGGAACCTTTCGTAGTCAAACTGTCATGAGTTTGGACTCTTTTACAGTATTTTTCCATTGTAGCTTATATGCATAGTTCGTTCAATGATCACTGAGATCTCCAGATCTATATTCCTAGATTTAATAGCCTGTTAATACTGGTTATTAAAGCAATAATAAACACTCCAGGAGTCCCATAATTAGGTATTTATATAAAAAATCAAAAGCACGATTCACATTCCATCATGACCCAAGTTTGAAATAATGGAAATTAATGTCCGAATACATTTTGAAATCAGCTATTTCGCTGCTGACTATCACCGATTTGATACATCGATTTGGTACAATGAAGAATTGGTGTCATGTCCCTCGAATTTTATATTTATTTATTTATTGTATATTTTTGTTATATTTTATTGTTTTTTATATATTTATGTGTTCTTAAAAATGTTTATGCTGGGATGACTCACTGGTGTCGTTTTTCTGGTCTAAAGCTGCTCCGTGTAAGTGGTGACGAATGCCAGCAGTTGTTTATGCTGCAAATGACTAGCGTAAGGCGCTAGTTCCGCGCACGAGGCTTGGCGGTAGATTTGAAGCTTTAGTCTGTGTGTAGCTGTCAAACGAAGAGGCCTTTTCGACACGCGTCAAAGGGTTGTTGGGTTGGGTTGTTTTACCTCTGAGCGGCACTTTTTTGCACACCATGGGCTAAATGGCCAGGTCACAGGGACCCCGAAGGCTTAGAGAAGGTTGGGGGAGGGGACCCACTGGAACAGCTGTTGGGAGACAGATGGTAGCCTCCCGTCAAGGCCATCCAGCGTGTTCTTTAACGTGCACAGGGTATGGCTCTCCCGCACACGGGGCCACGGCTTAACGTCCCATCCGACGGACGGCGGCCTTTCCAAGCCCATCGGTGTCCCCTACTGACCGTGGGCAGGGCAGGGAATTTTGCGGAGATAAATCTCAACGCTGACCCAGCTGGGACTCGAACCTGGGAACTGCAGATTACGAGCCTGGCGCGCTACCGACTGAGCCCCCCCCCCCCCCCGCGTCAAAGGGACGCCGCCTTTCTCAAAAGTAACCCTTGAAGTGAGGGTGCGATTCCAAGGGGGAAATCTAGATTCTGATGTGAATCTGTTTTATTTTTGTGGATTCAGAGGAACCACAGTGTAGGCAGTTGGTTATCCTTTCGCCGAGTTTTGAGGTCTGTAAAATGAGGATTCGCAAAGTATGCGATTCTCCATCTCATTGCTAATGTTTGCATACACAATAAAAAAAAACTACAGAGAACTATTGGATTAAAAAGCGTTTATGCTGATTTATCGAAATATTTCATCTCTGGATAGTTTTTAACAGAATCTACAATTCTGAATAGTTATGGGACAATTAATTGTTCGTGTATATTGATGTTATTTGGCAGATTGCTACAGCACACATACATAACAATGGTTATCGTACATTGTTGCAAATCCAGTGTTACATAATCAATCATTCGTGATGACTCAGATCGGTTTCCACCGCTTTGTCATGTAATGAATAAAAAGTGTTGCTTGGTAACGTGTACAGTCGCTCAAAAAAATATCCGAACACTATGGTTGATTGCAGAATTCAGAAAAAAATCTGGCAACTTTTTTAGAAATTAGTGTCTGGCAACCTTCGTGTCACGTGACACGAAGGTTGCCAGATCACTAATTTCTAAAAAAATCGTTGCCAGATATTTTTTATGAATTCTCTAATCAACCATAATGTTTGGATACTTTTTTGAGCGACTGTAGGTGGTCATATTATTTTGATACTAGATCGTGTGGGCTCACTCACGGAAATATTGAGCGTGTGCAGTTACCGTTCACAGTAAACTGGAGCGTGTGCAGTAACTGCACACGCTCCAGTTTGCTGTGAACGGAGCCTAGCTACCATTTACAGACCAGTACTAACGGCCTGCAACACGAGTAAAAAAAGAAAGTAAAAAAATCTGGCAGCGAAAAAAATATTCGGCAGCGATTTTTTTACTTCATTTTTTACTTCATTTTTACAGACCAGTACTAACGGCCTGCAACACGAGAAAGGCGTGTACGTACACGAAGGTTGCCAGATCACTAATTTCTAAAAAAAAAGCGTTGCCAGATATTTTTTCGGAATTCTGTAATCAACCGTAGTGTTCAGATACTTTTTTGACAGACTGTACCTCTCAAAGAAATAATTTTTTCATTTTTCTCCGAAAGCAAGTTTTATTTTGCCACTGTCTTGTGAGGAAGTGTATAACCCACTGCTGTCAGTTTAAATCGATTAGCCACCACACTCTACTAGCAAAATTTCTAATTTTTAATATTAATAGATCATTTATAATTTGGTTTAGAGTTTTGCCATTTTTTTCTAACTTCAGCGCCTTTCAGAGGTGGAAATTAAAACTATTGTACTATTCGAAATATGTGAAACACAATATTACCATTAGTGCCTAGCCAACCGAAAAAGAATTTTTTTATTTTTAATAACAAATGTTAAATGTCTAGGAATTGACAGTCAGACGAACAACTGAGTGAGAAAAATAATTGTAGATGTTTCGAAAACGCGCTAAAATGTCGCAGAATTGTAGGAATATTAAAAATGTCTTTTCCATCCTTTCGTTTGTTAACTTGGTTATTTTAAAATTATAAAATAATATATATACTTATAAATAAGTACATTAGTTCGTAAATCCATATCATTAATACTTAAGTCTCTTTAGTTTCGGTTTTGATTTTGTTAATAACTCCTGAGAATTGCAGATGTTACTTGAATACAGTGTTCTATTGCGTAATAATACGCTTAATGTTACATAATACTGTTAAACAAGAAATTGGTTATTTAAAAATATGTCAAATTAATATTTCGATTTCAAAATTTTACTAATGAAATGTTTGTTTTTATATTTCTTACTTATTTTTATTTCATAATCATATACATTGGGCGAAGTAATGTACTATTTGTGATTATAAATTATTTCATTATATTCTATAGAACGTATCCGTATAATGTAAAATTTCCTGCAAATAAGCTCCTGTCTTCGTAGGATCATATTCATTATGTATATATTATTTCATTGTTTTAAATGTGATGTGATGATGTAAAAAAAATGTGATGTAAAAAATTAATCTGAGGAGACTGAATAGTCGATTGCATATGAACAGCGGTAATAATTCTGATTGCTTAACTGTACAGTCACTCAAAAAAATATCCGAACACTATGATTGATTACAGAATTCAGAAAAAAATATCTGGCAGCGATTTTTTTACTTTCTTTTTTTACTTAATTTTTATTTTTTTTTACTTTCTCGTGTTGCAGGCCGTTACTACTGGTCTGTAAATGGTAGCTAGGCATAAACTGGAAGGAGAGCTGTGTACCAATCCCTAGTGATGATGCACAGAACCGGCCAGGTCTAGCACCTAATGTCCGACCCCGCTTTCTCGTGATGCAGGCCGTTAGTACCTTTCAAAAGAGATATTCTCTTTTGGAAGGGAACGGAAGGAGGGCTGCCAGTTCAGTATGGCCTACTGATCTGGTCATCTATGGCCACTTTTTTCTTTTTTTTCAACCCTGCTGAGGAGTGGTCAACTTCACAGGGTCCTGGTGCTGACCATTTATACCTACTAGACTGGACTTGTTTATGGATTTGAGCTTGATTATGGATCCTGGACTTGCTGCACTGGTGGGCCTCTGTTGAGGGAGAGTCTGCCGCTGTGTTTTCTGTTTGCTTCTGGGTTGCCAGCTCTAAGTGAACAGAGGCATGGGATACTTTATATCAGCTGGTGGATAATCCTAATCAGAGGCGATCGCAGGTACCTGAACCTTACTTTGCTAGTTGGGCATCGTCAAGCCTAAACTGGAGTAATGTGTCTCAGGCAGGCCATATGGCTCTTGAAAAAGTCCACTTGAAAAGGTGGTGCCTGAAATTCTTACCAGCATTGGTGACTTCAGCCTTTAGAGGAGGGGGAACAAGTCTTTGCCCCATGCCTGCGATCAGGGGGTTGTTTGATATTGTTGGCCCTACCTATCTCAATAAACCTAGTTTCTTTAAAAATCCTACTAATCATTTTCTCTCTGCAGGAACGTGGAACGCGAGGACATTACATAGAGATTATTCTCTTGATGTCCTCATGCAGGAATTCCAGCGCTATAACCTAGATATTCTAGGTTTGCAAGAAACCAGATGGACAGGTAAAGGTGAGATACTTAAAAATAACTTTAAATTTATCTTTTCAGGGAGGGAGGATGGAAAGCATCACCAAGGCGTGGGTCTGCTGATCAGCAGGCATGCTAGTGATGCTCTTCTAGGATATGAGTGCATTAATGAAAGGTTTCTTACAGCAAAATTTCTGACAAGCATTAAAGACTAAAATGTTATCTTCTGTTATGCCCCCACTGAGGATGCGGATGAGGATGAGAAGGATGGGTTTTACAAACAACTTCCGGATATTTTGAATTCTGTCAAGAAAGGAGATATTACCCTTGTTCTTGGTGACATCAATGCCAAAGTTGGTACTGACTCTGATCTTTGGGGAGGGGTGATAGGTCATTTTAATATTGGTAGCTGCAATGGCAATGGGAAACGTCTCCTACAGGTAAGTAACCTCAATAGTTTCAGAATAACTAATACTTATTACAAACACTGCGACATACATAAGTACACATGGGTTTCACCTGATGGGCTGCATAAGATTGTGATTGATTATACATTAATTAACAGCAATGGGCTAGTTCTGTTAGGAATACCAAGGCAAATAGGGGAGCTGAAATTGGATTTGACCATTACTTTATTAAAATTGTCTTGCAACTTAAACTTAAAAAGTGTTGTGCTAGGGTTAAAAATTTTACTTTTAATACTGAAGCTCTGAAAGACCCAGTTATATCTAAAGCTTACCATGATAGGTTACTTAGTCATTATGACGGTCATGGTATGCTTACTACTGCAGATGAGAAAGAATGGGATCAATTTAAGCAGGCTTTTTTGGACACTAACAGTACTCTTTTTAGGAAAAAAGGAGCAGAGGAGACAGAATTATTTCAGTGATAAGGCAATTGAGCTTATTTCAGAAAGAAGAAACTGCAGGATTGTCCGTAATCAGTACCCTACTAGTCCTAATAGAAAAAATTACAGAGAACTTAATAAACGTGTAAAAGATCAGTTAGCTGCTGATAAGAATCTATGGCTTGATGGTTTAGCTGACAAAGCCGAGGAAGCAGTTAGACAGCACAACAGCAGAGAGCTGTACCAGATAGTTAATGTTTTGTGAGGTAGAAAACGGACAGGTATACAGGGATTGAAGGATAAACAAGATAAGGTTATAGAAGGTGAGGATTCTGTCATGGCTAGGTGGGCTGAGCATTTCAGTGATGTTCTAAACTATGTGGTTAGTTCTACTCCCATTGTTTGTAATGATGATAGATGAATTACTAGCTTTAATGTTGGCCCTATAACAAAATCTGAAGTTATTTTGGCTACACTTCAACTTACACTTCATAAATCCCCAGGGGTAGATGAAATTACTACAGAAATGCTTAGAGCTGGGAATGTTTCAGTTACCACTTGGATTTTACCAGAGCTATTATTATCCCTATTTTCAAAAAAGGTGATCGCAGTTCTTGTGATAACTGTAGGGGTATCAGCCTACTCTCTGTTCCAGGTAAAGTTCTTTCCATGATTGTGCTTAATAGAATTAAGAATCTGGTTGACAGTCATTTGCGTGATGAGCAATGTGGATTCAGAAGTGGTAGGGGATGTGTGGATCAGATATTTTCACTTAGGCAGATTCTTGAGAAATGTTTAGAGTTTCAGAAACCTTTAGTTGCTAGCTTTGTTGATTTCAAAAAGGTTTTCGACTCTGTTGATCGACATAATTTGTGGTTGATTGTGATATCATATGATATACCAGATAAGTTAGTTAACATAATGAAATCTCTCTATAATAACGCTGAGTTGTGTGTGAGAGTTGGTAAGTCATGTAGCAATTGGTTTAACATTACTTCTGGTGACAAGGGTGCATTTTGTCTCCTTTTCTCTTTAGTTTGGTTATTGATTACGTTAAGCGAAATTCGTTTGCAAGGGAAAGATTTTGGCCTTAAATGGACTGGAGATACTAAAATTTCTGATTTAGATTATGCTGATAATTTAGCCCTTTTGGCAAATGTTGATGAGATGAACTCTTTCATTCAAGCTGTTGATGAGACTGGTAGTAGAGTAGGTTTCATTATAAACAGAATAAAACTAAAGTGATGAAAATAGGTCAGGCAGGCTGTGATTCAGTTAATCTGAAGGGTTGCAATCTTGAACAGGTGTCACAGTTTAATTATCTTGGGAGCTATGTGACAGATAATGGTGATGTGCGGCATGAGATTAAGAGATGAATAGGGATTGCTGCCGGGATTTTTAAGAATCTATGGAGATTGTGGAGAAATAGGCGTAAACACCTAAAGACTAAAATTAGACTGTATAATAGTTTGGTTCTTTCTAGGGTTAGTTATGGTAGTGAAACTTTCAATGCTTTGCAAACAAGATAACAGGAAACTAGATGCTTTTGATTCTAGATGCTTACGCAGTATCTTGGGCATTAGGTGGTTCAACTTTGTAACTAATGATGAGGTTAGGCAAAGGAGTCTGCAACCCCTTTTAAGTAGCATATTGTGCAGAGAGAGACTCCGCTGGTTTGGCCATGTTGCCCGTATGGATAATTATAGATTGGCGAATAGGGTTATGAACAGTGTGCCTAAAGGCCTCAGAAAGAGGGGTAGACGTAGGATGCGGTGGGCAGACAATGTCAAACAGGACCTTGTTAGAATTGGTGTGCAGGGGCCAGATGCAGTAGATGTAGCTCAGGACAGATGTGCTTGGAGAATTAAACTGCACAGTCTTGTTGGACCTCCGTAGCCCATGGCTGCTTGATGATGATGATGCTGTGTGGAAATTAGAAAAAACGGGGGTGTTTTTTAGCATGTGAAAAACTAAAAGTTGCTGAAAGTTGCAAAAACTGAAAATTGCGAACTTATTCGAAAACGAGCATTCCATACTATCCAAAGACGATTTATTCTTTCAGTTTTTTTTTTGTCTTCGTCGCTGACTTACTAAAGGAGCTGAAATTTAAAAAGAAAATGAAAAGTGTAGTCTTCTTCAAAATATAATAGAATATCTGTACATCATTTCAAGACACTGAAATATCAGCACTTATCGTAATGTGGTCACCTAGTAAAAAAGAGCATATTTTAGCAATTTAAAGAATAAAATCGATCAAAACAATCAATTTTCTTTGGAAAATCATTATTCTGACTTATCTATATCCTTAAAAAATTAAAAATTAAAATTAAATTTCATTTATTCTTAAGAATAATTTTTTAAATTGGAAAGCGAATTTCTAGGATTTCAATATTTGAATCTTTATTGCGTGTGATCGCAATATTTCATTCTGCAGCACAATGGTGACATATATGTCAAAAGAAAAAAGAAACCGAAACAGTCAACGAAACATCCGACCTTCTTCTCTTTATGAATTCCCGGCTTGTTCTGAAATTCCAGATGCGTCCATCGGAAGGAAAAGGCCGGACACCAGTGGGCCACTAAATCAGTTTAATTCCCGATCCCTCTATCTCTCGACGGATTAAATTCCCGACCTTAACTAGCTATTCGCTTGAGAGTAAGATGGCGACTCCAGAGAAATCAGCTACAATCCGAAGAGCTTAATTATCTTTGCCTTTAGGATCAGTTCCGTATGGTATTTCTTTGCCTTTGAACGTTGTCTCAACAAGTTATCAGAGGAATAAATAAAAAAAGATCCATGCTTGCAACGGAGAGGATGCCAAATGGATTCTATGATGACTACAAAAAATTATTTTTTTAACTGGCACCACCACGTTTAAAACACAAATTTCATTTTTGGGGAAGGATGGGTGGGCTCGTGTCTTTTGAGGAAAGTTAATTGAATTTAATTAATGAATTATTTTATCCATTTATTATATAATCGGCTTTTTTTCAGTAACAGGCATAAATTTTTTTATAAATATCGTCTAATTTATTTAAATAACGGAAATCAAATTTAAGCAGTATTATTTGGAGGATGGGGATGGGGTTGGCTCAGTCAGTAGCACGTCAGGCAAATCGGTAGTTCCCGGGTTCGAGTCCCACCTGTGCTAACTAGCAATGAGATTTATCTCCGCAAACTCACCCTCGGTCAGTATGGTACACCGATGGGCTTTGAAAGTCCGCCGTCGGTCGCATGGGAAGTTAAGTCGTGGCCCCTTGTGCGGGAGAGCCATCCCTGTGAACGTTAAGGAACAACACTGAACATCTTTTAGGAGACAGTTACCATCTGTCCTAACAGCTGCTTAGTGGGTCCCGTTCTCTGAGTCCTCGGGGTCCTTGTGATTTGGACATATAGGCAAAAAAGTGCCGCTCAGAGATTTCCAATGTCCAACCCAGTATCATTTGCAGCACCCTTTTGATCATTAAAGCTTCACCGTCTCCAGATTTCATCTCAGCACGTTCCACATGCGTATGACATCACCTACAAAACTGAAATTTGAATCAAAAAGTGAAATTTGAAAAGAGCTGAAAATTGAATTGCGAAAGTCTTTATATGCACCTTGAATCTTTCTAACAAACTTGGTGAACTATCAGCAGACTTAAGACCGTGGTTCAACTTTCACGCTTCGTTATTCTCAGCTTTTATTAAAGATGCAACAGAAATTCGCCGATTTTTTTCTTTCTTTCATTGCTTATGATTTTATCAAGTCGGTTTTGCTCCGAGACTCGAGAACCACATCAAGGTAAAGAAAATAATAGTTTGCTTTTGTGTCGAGGATGCGGTCGCCGATGTTTGTCCCATGTCAGATTGTCGTAGATAGGCTTCGCCAGCTGCCACCGCTGGAGTTCCTCGTCGCTATGGC
The DNA here is from genome assembly GCA_038380435.1 of Ryuthela nishihirai. Taxonomy (NCBI): domain Eukaryota; kingdom Metazoa; phylum Arthropoda; class Arachnida; order Araneae; family Heptathelidae; genus Ryuthela; species Ryuthela nishihirai. The sequence goes on along the minus strand of JAWZYU010000011.1, from coordinate 35,305,960 downwards.
AACATAGGCCACATGGGTGTCGGTGGAGGGGAAGACGGGGCCGGCACAGCGGTGATCTGCCTGGGACAAACGACTGCCATATCTTAGGTTTGTCAGTAGTAATGTCCGTGTTCAAAGTGGAGGATCTGTTGGAGAGGCCTTACGCACCATTGCCTGCCATCTGGCAGCCACTGAAATCTGCTTAGCGGCTGAAGGGTTTCTTCTGCAAATGCCTCGGACTTCGCTTCTCTTCGCTACTGTTTGCCTCTAACATCCACGAACAAAGTTTTTCACTTCATTCGGTAGTGCTCGGTTCTGTTCGTATTACATTCCGAGAGAACAACCTAATAACTGTTTCCGTTGAGAAAGAATACAGAAAATATACGCAAGCTTTAGAATGGCCTTCCAGCAGTTGTTGTTTATAGATATGAAATTTTAATCGATTGTTCAGAATGATATGGAATTTTAATCGATTGTTCAGAATGATATGGAATTTTAATCGATTGTTCAGAATGATACGGAATTTTAATCGATTGTTCAGAATGATATGGAATTTTATCGATTGTTCAGAATGATATGGAATTTTAATCAATTGTTCAGAATGATATGGAATTTTAATCGATTGTTCCGGATGATATAGACTTTTAATCGATTGTTCAGAATAATATAGACTTTTAATCGATTGTTCAGAATTATATGGAATTTTAATCCATTGTTCAGAATGATATGGAATATTATTCGATTGTTCAGAATGTCGTTTAAATTATGTAAGGGATTTTGAAAAAAATAATTGTGATGAGCAAAAGAGAAAAAGGTTCTGTCGGACTATGACAGATGTGATGACTGGGTTCGGATCCTGTCCGACTGGGCCAGATGTGATGTCCTCCCTTCTCAGATCTATGGAGACTGAGCCAAAAGTCGTGGCCGCCGGAGGACGATGCGATTGTTGCTTAATAATTACTTCATCCTCACTTCGGTGAAATTACAGATTCGCAGTTTTTTAAGCCCGTGTCACTGTATGCCTCCACTTTACTGTGTTGAATGAAGAAGAGGAACTGTCCCTCAATTAACTGCACGAGAGTAGATAGGAATGACACAGTTTTATTCACAATATAAACAGCTACGTGGTGGGAATGAGCTCCACTCTGTGGGCCTTTGCTGCTTCACTGCTCTTGAAATAATAATAATGAGGTGGAGAATCGCACGCTCTGCCAATCCTCACTTTACAGACCTCAAGAACTCGGCGAAAGGATAACCAACCTTTGCCTACACTGTGGTTCCTCATGAACCACAAGAATAAAAATACAGATTCTCCAAGAATCTAGATTCCCCCTTGGAATCGCACCCTCACTTCAAGGGTTATTTTTTAGAAAGTCGGCGTTCCTTTGACGCGTGTCGAAACGGCCTCTTCGTTTGACAGCTACGCACAGACTAAAGCTTCGAATCTCCCGCCTAGCCTACTCGCTGCACTAGCGCCCCTAGGCTAGTCATTTACGGCCATAACAACTTCTGGCATTGATTCTTTCGACAAGCAACAAGCTTCAGACCCGAAAACAACAACAGCGAGTCATCCCAGCACAAACATTTCCAAGAACACATAAAAATATATACAACAATATAATATGACAAAAATATACAATAAATAAATAAATATAAAATTCGAGTGCTATGGCAATAATATTCGACGAATTTCATTTAAAAAGTCTTTGAATGAATATGCTTCAAATTATTCGACATGTGACTTGTTAGAAAATAAAACCATAAAGCTTATAATTTGAAAAGAAAATTTGAAACAGAAGCCTTACTGGAACAATTTTTTTTTATATTTAATCTTTTACTTTTCAGAGAAAGTGAGTTCTTTTACTTCTGAGTGGCATTTTTCCCCCACACAAATGACAAGATCATAAGCCCCTAAGGTTCAGAAAAGCTTGGGAAGGGGATCCACTGGACAGATGATAGGAGCAAATGGAAGTCTCCCGCCAGGGTCATCCAGCTTGCTTTTTAACGCGCACAGGATATGTGCGCTTCGGGTTATCCTGCACACGGAACCACGGCTTACCGTTCCATCCAACAGACGGCTTTCTTTCGAAGCCCAATGGGGCCCCATTTTTCACAGAGGGCAGAACGAGGTTTAGAGGAGATAAATCTCAAAGCAGAGATAGTTGGAACTCGAACCTGAGAATTGCAGATTACGAGCCTGGCACGCTACCGACTGATCTACACCAACTCCGTAAATCTAAAAAGTAAATCGACATGAGGAAGAGATGATTTAAGGTATTATAGAACCCTTCGCCTCTCAACAATTCAGCGATTTAATTATTAATGGTTAGTATATTAATTGGACGGCCGTCCCATGGCCTACCGCCGTCCCATGGCCGAGTGGTTAGCGCGCTTGGCTACTGATCTAAGGGACCTGGGTTCGAGCCCCGGGCAAGGGATGGTTGTGTGTGTTGTTTTTCTGCTGAGGTTCTGCCATCCTCTCAGATCTTCTACTATGGCATATAAACTGACAGACTCTTGTCAGACCTCTGTGGCAAGCAGCTGCTTGAGGGGGAATTTATTTATTTTTATTTATATTAATTGCTAGCGCACGCACGCTTGCATACCTACTGTGCATCAAACCACTTTGTCATTTGACCATCCTGACGAAGTTCATAACTCAGATATAACAGTGGTCGCTGACTCTGGATAGCAAAAATTCTTTGATGAAATGATTATTAGATGTTAGATAACGTGATTTAATTTTAGAACTTTTTAACTTTTCTTCCTCATTTTATTACCCTATTACTGTTGACAATAATTTTAATTATCCAGTAACAGATTTTGGTCAAATTTATTCACATGTGAGTTCACAATCTTGTAGAATTATTCTTTTTTTTTCAATATATTTTCAATTATTCTTTTTACTTTTTTCGTTCCAATTATCGTAAGCAATTTTGGAAACTTAGCAAAATAAAGGTTAAATAATGTTTTGTTTCTGAGTAAATGAAAACAGAAGGTTCTTTTTTAAGGAAAGGAAACAATATATGAAAAGAAAATCGTTAAATTAGAAAAACTATGCAGCTAGCTCATTATTAGGAGTGTGTGTGGGGTAATTGTTAAGAGAATTCATTAGGGTGCATCGGATAATCCCTGATTCTAACAGGGGCGGGGGTGGCTCAGTCGGTAGCGCGCCAGGCTCGTAATCTGTAGTTCCCAGGTTCGAGTCCCAGCTGGGTCAGCGTTGAGATTTATCTCCGCAAAATTCCCCGCCCTGCCCACGGTCAGTAGGGGACACCGATGGGCTTGGAAAGGCCGCCGTCCGTCGGATGGGACGTTAAGCCGTGGTCCGTGTGCGGGAGAGCCATACCCTGTGCAGTTAAAGAACACGTTGGATGGCCTTGACGGGAGGCTACCATCTGTCTCCCAACAGCTGTTCCAGTGGGTCCCCTCCCCCAACCTTCTCTGAGCCTTCGGGGTCCATGTGACCTGGCCATTTAGCCCATGGTGTGCAAAAACGTGCCGCTCAGAGGTAAAACAACCCAAAAACAACCTGATACTAACGCATTTTTCTGTTGGAAATTCGCGATAAATTAAACCTTTAATCGAAAGATTGTGATGTCACTTTTAATTAAGAAAAGAGGACATCAAATTAATTGATATCTTCTGACAAGTGAGTGCTTTCGAAACGCAAAATACATCTTAATGCCTTCACTTAATGCAAAATGCACGCTTATATTTTCATTAAATTAAAGATAAAAAAATATGTTGCTCTCTTGAAGCATACCTTTTTTCATGAATTGATCGTTATCAAACTTTTCTTTTTTTTACAAGCGTACTCCCCGACCTGACTACGGTCAGTAGGGGACACCGAAGGGCTTTGAAAGGCTGCCGTCCGTCGGATGGGACGTTAAGCCCTGGTACCGTGTACGGGAGAGCCATACCCTTGTGCACGTTAAAGAACAGGCTGGATGGCCTTGACTGGAGGCTACCATCTGTCTCCCAATAGCTGTTCCAGTGGGTCCCCTCCCCCTACCTTTTCTGAGCCTTCGGGGTCCTTGTGACCTGGATATTTACACATTGTGTGCAAAAAAGTGCCACTCAAAGGTAAAACAATCCAACCCTTTTTACAAGCGACTTCCTCGATGAAGGGCGAACTATACCATACCTAGTTGGGTTGTTTTACGTCTGAGCGGCACTTTTTTGCACACCATGGGCTAAATGGCCAGGTCACATGAACCCCGAAGGCTCAGAGAAGGTTGGGGGAGTGGACCCACTGGAACAGCTGTTGGGAGACAGATGGTAGCCTCCCGTCAAGGCCATCCAGCGTGTTCTTTAACGTGCAAAAGTATGGCTCTCCCGCACACGGGGCCACGGCTTAACGTCCCATCCGACGGACGGCGGCCTTTCCAAGCCCATCGGTGTCCCCTACTGACCGTGGGCAGGGCGGGGAATTTTTGCGGAGATAAATCTCAACGCTGACCCAGCTGGGACTCGAACCTGGGAATTACAGATTAGGAGCCTGGCGTACTACCGACTGAGCCACCCCCGCCCCACCAGACTGAGCTTTAAGTGCAGCGTGCTCTCTTGTCTATATGTGTAAATGCAATTGTAGTGTTCTTTCTCCCTGTTCGATTCATTTCTTTATCCTTGTACAGAACCACCTTCGCCTAACTTCTTCCATTAACTGGTTCTCCGGGTTGTAAACACACACACGTGCGTACTCTACTTTGTTTCACACGCACACACATGAGTACTCTACTTTGTTTCACACACACGAGTTTCACACAATGAATAATTCAAAGCGTTTATCAGAAATAAAAATTAAGCCTTTCCTTTTTTTGCCAGAGTTATGAAATGGATTAACGATTAGTCTACTACCGAGAATTGTCTCAGAGAACCGATGATCGGGAATCGAGAGCAAATGTTAAAGAGAAACAAAATAAGGTTGCATTTTCAACAGTCTTCCAATGTGTCCATTACAAGGGATTACTCAAGGGTTTTAAATTGATTTAACTATGAGCAGGACTTTTACGAACATAATGGACTAAACAACTAGGTCATAAAGACCCAAGGATTCAGAGCTGGGTGAAGGAGATTCACTGGATAGCCTTCAGCAGACAGATAGAAGATTCTCGTCAAGACCATTCACTGTGTTTTTTAACATGAAAAGATTTTTGTCTCTCTTGCACATGGGGCCACGGCTTTAACGTTCCTTCTGATGGACGACGATCTTTCCATGCTGATCGGTATCTTCTGTCTCACAGAAGTAGAGCGAAGTTAGCGAAGACAGATCTCAATGCTAAAAGAGTAGTATTCGAAGCTTTGAGTTATGAGGTCACTCTCGAAGCGATACCGACTGAGCCATCGCACTGTGTAAGACTAAAAGAGTGATTAAGAAAGTTGTTGGGTTGTTTTACCTCTGAGCGGCACTTTTTTGCACACAATGGGCTAAATGGCCAGGTCACATGGACCCCGAAGGCTCAGAGAAGGTTGGCGGAGGGGACCCACTGGAATAGCTGTTGGGAGACAGATGGTAGCCTCCCGTCAAGGCCATCCAGTGTGTTCTTTAACGTGCACAGGATATGGCTCTCCCGCACACGGGGCTACGGCTTAACGTCCCATCCGACGGACGGCGGCCTTTCCAAGGCCATCGGTGTCCCCTACTGACCGTGGGAAGAGCGAGGAATTTTGCGGATATAAATCTCAACGCTGACCCAGCTGGGACTCGAACCTGGGAACTACAGATTACGAGCCTGAAGCGCTACCAACTGAGTCACCCCCGCCCCAACTAAGAGAGCAAATGTACTAAAAGACTAAAAGAGTAATATATTTCTGTGAACTGAAACCCTCTCAGAACTGCCTGAGAAAAATGCAGATCTCAAAAATGAAAGATAATAAGTAAATTAATTATTTATATATGAATAAGATTAATCTAAACTTGGGCGTTTGAAAATGTTCACATTAGTCATGTCACTAGTAGAGTATGATAGGAGATATCCTGTACGTTTGGGACTCATGAATAGTTAGCTGGGAAAAAAATGAGTTTTTGCCATGAGTGTGATTCGAACCCACACCTCCCAGTTATATGCCAAGTGATATGATCACTAAACGTCGAAAGCGTGAGTGACTAAGCATTAAATACCATCATATGAGGCAGTTTGATTATCCGTTCCCGACATAGATTGCGGCACGAGCGAATGAAATAATATTCGCGAAAGCTTATAAGCCATATTAGCTGAAAAAACAGTTAACCGCTTATAGTTTAGTGTCTACAATATTTTGTTGCTAAAGAAGCACTCGTCAACGAGAAAACTTAACACAGGGTTTGGATGTTGCTTCTAATGTTTCAAATCACTTCGTTCAAAGCAAAAAAAAGGAGTTAACTCTAGGTACCTGATGAATTTTTTTAACTATTCTTTTCACGTATAATCTTAAAAAAGATGCTCAAAAAGGTTAGTTTAGGGGAAAATAAGGGTTAAAAAGACAGGAAGTAGTGTTCATCTCCTGAACTTTAAGATTGAAATTCTAGTTATTAATTATGTACTTTGTAATCATGCAATTACAAGATATTTACGTAAATAATGAAATTTTTTTTAATTCCTAACAGAGTTTCCTTATCATAAAAGATAAAGAAATTGCGAGTGCTTTTCAGTTCTACTGTAAGTTAAAATGGGAATTTAATAACTAAAAGCTTGTCATCAGAAGAGTAGGAGGAGTAATATTTTATTTTTATCATCTTATTGCTTCACTCCAATCTTCCCTAATACCAGATCGTTTTCGTAATGAATAAAGAAGAAATTTCAGTTGGCAGAAGGGGCAAAAGATTCTCTTTCCAGATTTTGAGCTTCTTTCCTTAAATGAACAACCTTTCATTCTAAGTGAGGTAAACAAATGTGCCAATGTAACATGGTGTCTGGAAGACATGTTCTTGAAGATGTTTTAATACTTTGTGCACCATAATGAAGATGACAAAGAATTGCATAAGACAGCTTGCGACATCACCACTTTCTTCATCCTATCAGACGGTGAGATATTATGAAATGTTATTGCTCCACTATCATCGTATTGATGGAAACTGATCTCCGTCTTGTTGTTGGGTTGGGTTGTTTTACCTCTGAGCGGCACTCTTTTGCACACCATGGGCTAAATGGCCAGGTCACATGGATCCCGAAGGCTCAGAGAAGGTTGGGGGAGGGGACCCACTGGAACAGCTGTTGGGAGACAGATGGTAGTCTCCCGTCAAGGCCATCCAGCGTGTTCTTTAACGTGTACAGGGTATGGCTCTCCCGCTCACGGGCCACGGCTTAACGTCCCATCCGACGGACGGCGGCCTTTCCAAGCCCATCGGTGTCCCCTACTGACCGTGGGCAGGGCGGGGAATTTTACGGAGATAAATCTCAACGCTGACCCAGCTGGGACTCGAACCTGTGAACTACAGATTACGAGCCTGGCGCGCTACCGACTGAGCCATCCGCGCCCCATATTGTGGATGATATGAATACAAAGATAATATTACGGATGCCAAGAACAAAAAAATAGGAAAATTATGGATGATATGAATGTAAAGAGTATCACATAGTTCATAATTTGAATGAAAAGCGTATCGTATTTTGGTTACCATGAATACAAAGAGTGTCATATAATGGATGGCAGTAATGTAAAGAGTATCACAAACAGAAGCAACTAGTTTCCTTGAATTTAAGACTAAATGGCACTTTAACGGTGAGTAGTGAAACTTGATTTCTTTGTGCATATACTAATTTTTAGGTTCCTGAAATGTTTCTATTGCTGTACCAATCGGTCTACCTCAGTGGTTTCGTAACTTCCTTTAGTGGCGCCCCCTCAGCTTAAGAAGAATTCATCGCGCTCCACAATCGTTACCATTCCCCCCTCCCCAAATATATGTGAAACGACAAGGGATGTCAATTGCTGAAACCCGGCGGGGGGACAAAGCAACTCAAAATACACGTGGCAATGTTGCGAACTGTCAAGAACAAACAGCTTCTGTTTGTGATGCAAATCTTGCAAGAGATGCGATGACTGAAGAAAGCTTTAAATTGTAGGAGCAGTCTTCTAGCTATGAGGGTTGTGCCACTAAAGGCAATACACGAAACCAAACAACGATCTCTGACATTTTGAGAATTGTAATCAGTTCAGTTTTACCATGAAACTATCTTGGAATATTCCGCATGCCCAATAATGGTGTCCCTCACTTTGAAAAACGCAGGTTTACCTTCAGTTCTGATGCCTGAATGAAACCTTTACAGACCCAAATAATATTATAAAAAAATTATTATTAATAGGTTGGTGTGGGTAACTTAAACTATTGTCGTTGCCATTTAGTTGGCACTTGAATTTTCATATAAAACTTTAAGTGATAAAATTTAGAATGTCCATATTGAGTTGTTTTAGCTCTGAGCGGCACTTTGTTTTGTACACAATGGAATAAAAGGCCAGGTCACAAGAACTCCGAGGGTTCAGAGAAGGTTGGGGGAACAGCTGTTTGGAGACAGATGGTAGTCTCCCTTCAAGACCATTCAGCGTGGTTTTTAATGTGAACAGGGTATGGCTGTAGCCATACGCTGTTCGCATTTAAAACTGTCTGTATCCAATGAAGTCTGTATCCAAAATGGTATTCAGACATTTCTACTGATTTATGATTTTGAACTGAAATTTCATTGAATTTGTTGTAATCCGATTTTGCTGCCAATTTTCTCCCTCATTGACGGATGTAATTCATCTCAGAATTTTTCGCTATTTATTTAAAAAAAATATCTATTTCAGGAGTATCAAAATTATGAAGATAACAGCTAGAGAGTTATTGCAGAACAAAACGAACCCATAAACAAACTCTGAACGATAGGAAATGCGGAAAGGTACGATAGAATCATATATTTTCGTTATTTAACTTCCTATTATACATCAGCTGAATTCTTTGCAAACTTTCTCTTTTTTTTTAACTATCAGAGCGTTAATTGACTGCATGAGAGGTTAATTTTTGCATTCATTCTTTTCATACAACGGATTGAGATCACAAGGCCTGTCTTGTTATCACGCACATTTTTAATCAATTCGTAAACCATTTAACTCTTCTAAAACGTACAAAACAATGCTAAGAATAAGCTAATACTTTAGACGACATGGGAGAATTATATTTAAAAAAAGATTTGCGATCATTCCACTTCCTTACGAATAAAAAATCCAACACTTACGACTGAACTCAACTCGAAACCCAGGCGAATTTTTCCAGAGGTAAAAATGTTAACATTGCCATCAATTCGCTTTTCTTGGAAAGCGTTAAACAGAGCTTGGAGCTAAATCATATGTCAGTGATGCTACCAGTATCCAGACTACGTAAGGTTAAAGCCAGGTTGAGCTTTGCGCAATTCAGTTTCAAGAAACGCCTTGAGCAGTTCTTTTTCCTCTCTTGAAGTACATTTTATCTCCAGCTGCAGCAGAACTCCAAAGTGTTACTTCCATTTGCATCAGGTAGTGCTTAAAATTGAGTTTGCGAATATTGTCTGCGCGAAATCAAATATTAGAAATCTCTTCAGTGATGGGAATGTTTTTGTTCGCTATTCCTTTAACAGCAGAGTCCGGTTTTGTGGAAAAGAAATTTGGATGCAAAAATACATTAATACAATTTGCACGAGAGTACCATATGTGAAAATGGAAACTGCACAGATCTGATCAACGTAATACTTTTCGAAACTATAAAAAGCTTGATTCTTTTTTTCAGGTGATTTTCATAAACGTTAGACTTCTTTGATGTCGGGCATTGGGGTCGGGGGTGTATTGGGGGTCAGTCAGTAGCGCGCCAGGCTCGTAATCTGCAGTTCCCAGGTTCGAGTCCCAGCTGGGTAGGCGTTGAGATTTATCTCCGCAAAATGCCCTGCTCACGGTCAGTAGGGAAAACTGATGGGCTTGGAAAGGCCGCCGTCCGTCGGATGGGACGTTAAGCGGGACCGTTCGTCGGATGGACATTAATACCCTGTGCACGTTAAAGAACACACTGGATGGCCTTGACGGGAGGCTACCATCTATCTCCCAACAGCTGTTCCAGTGGGTCTCCACTCCCAACCTTCTAAGAGCCTTCGGGGTCCTTGTGACCTGGCCATTTAGCCCATGGTGTGCAAAAAAGTTCCGCTCAGAGGTAAAACAACCCAACCCTTGATCTCAGGCATCTTCTTAGCAACATTGAAATATTGAGATTCCGAGCTTAACCCTTTAGGGGTATTATTATTGAGTTTTGTACACAGCTGTTATGGAATACTCAAGATGATTTCAAGACAATGCACTGTAAACAAATTAATTGAGAGAATTTAAAATCAAGCCAAACATTACAATGGAATATGGCTACACGGCTCCAGAACTTCAAAAAACTAATGTTAGTCTTTTCAGAACTACTGATATTAGTAGTTTGGTGTTCTGAACTTCTTGGAGCAGAACTTCTATACGCTGATTCCTAAATTTCCGAAATCTTCAATAAAGAGTTAAAATAATTCAGAACAAACTGTAACCGTATTAAAATCCTAAAGGGGCTTGATTTTTAAATTATTTTTAATGCATATAAAAATATTTCCGTTGCTTTTATTTTTTTTCTTTCTGTGTACTGTTTTATTTGTTGTTTTTGGAGGTGGGGGGGTGTAGAGATTATTCCGTTTTGTCACGTTATTATCTGAAAGAGTCAAGAACCATAAACTTCCAAACAAATTAATAACTACTCTTGAATGTTAAATCTATTTGTTGTAGGTTCTTTTAGCCCATTACTCATATACAACGCTAGGGGCGGGGTGGCTCAGTCGGTAGCGCGCCAGGCTCGTAATCTGTAGTTCCCAGGTTCGAGTCCCAGCTGGGTCAGCGTTGAGATTTATCTCCGGAAAAATTCCCCGCCCTGCCCACGGTCAGTAGGGGACACCGATGGGCTTGGAAAGGCCGCCGTCTGTCGGATGGGACGTTAAGCCGTGGCCCCGTGTGTGGGAGAGTCATACCCTGTGCACGTTAAAGAACACACTGGATGGCCTTGACGGGAGGCTGCCATCTGTTTCCCAACAGCTGTTCCAGTGGGTCCCCTCCCCCAACCTTCTCTTAGCCTTCGGGGTCCATGTGACCTGGCCATTTAGCCCATGGTGTGCAAAAAGTGCCGCTCAGAGGTAAAACAACCCAACCCATATACAACGCTAATCAACTTAGCCAATTTCACGGCTCTTGGCAGTAGTCTTCATCGACCCTGTCACTCTCAGGACAGAAAGCAAACACGACGTCACAATAAGACTTCATATTCAAAAACACATATCTCGACAATTTCGCTGTCCAATGTCTACGAATATGAGAAATAACTTATTACTATATAAAATTATTAGCCTTGTAATTTCCCTTTTAGTAAGTGCAAATTCGAGGTAGTTATAACAGTTCATTCGCCTAGTTTAACTATAGATTATTATGGTAATTAAGGTTATTATTTTTCATTTTATTATTGCTATAGTCTAAGGGAACATTAAACATTTTTCATAAAATGAGTTGGCTCGATTGTTTTTTCTTATACTTGGGCGACACATTTGAACGCAGTGAATTAACATTTAATCCAAGCATTTGGAGCTGATTAGAATAGAATTTCTTAAACAGCTGTTAGAATACAGATGGAAACCTCGCATCGAATCTATCCAAAGTATAATTAACCCCTTTAGACCGTGTGTGCATTACAATGCACATCACTTTTTGGAATTTTTTAAAACACAGGAAAAGCTGCTTGTGGCATGTAACGTTTGCAAAGTGTAGACCAATCTTTGGTATATAGCACTTGAATTTGGTGTCACATATGTATATAATGGAAAATACATACAATAATATTAAAGATAACTATGCATGACATCTAAGAAAAACTATGTTATCATTGCAAAGTATTTATAATTCTTTTAGGTTCCTTTTTTACTGCTTTCTGAGATTTTAGAATTCTACAACTTTTGGAGCTATTTCTACATTTCTATGTACATTCTGAATTTCAGTGAAATTGTGTTAAATATTTTTTGTATTTTCTAGTTCCTTTTGTCATAAACATAACACATTTAAATGGAATCATTTTTTTAATAATAATAATCTTTATTTACCTCACTAAAGCAATGATATAATACATACGTAATGAATATGATCCTACGAATATAACAAAAATAAAGATTGATCTGCACTTTACAAACATGAAAGACTGCAACTTCTGTAACAAAAAATTTGGGAAAAGGTATCACTCTCCTCCAGACGTGGTCAAGGCTTAACGTCATATCCGATGGACTGCGGCCTTTCCGGGATACAAATGTGCAATTGAAATAACAAAATAGATATAAGGTACACAATGTAATTAATTTAAGCCAAAATTGATAAAAAAAGACTTGAATGACAACAAAATTGAAATTCTTATCAAATGGACCGTCTGATAAATTGCTTTGTTCAAGCAAAAATTTAAATGATGTTGTCCATATACATACAAATATTTTATTAGCGCAAAATTAATAAAAATTCTTAAAGAAATATTTGCATAAGACAAGATCGATGTCTTCACATTTATCTGACAGTTCCCTGCTGTTTAAGTTCAGCAAATATAAAATGTTTTTGTCATTTTTTTTTATTCCACTCTGATAGTTCACGGACATCTTAGTACAAACAAAACCTTTTGTTTGCTTCGAATCTGCACAATCCTTTTGTATTTAAATAACTAGAGGCTTATCACTTCTCTTTTATTGCTTGTTTTTAACTGTTTTTAACCCTACTTTTGTTTTCTTGTCTGAACCTCACTCTCCTCCGTTACCATCCCATTCAGCCACCCTACTTGTCTTTCGTGTTGACACATTTTTTTTTATCTCCTTGCAAGTTTCGTCAGCCTCTTCTATAACCGTTTCTTTCCCTCATATCTAAGTTTACTTCTCGTCTCATTACCGCTAACTTTTCCCGTCTGCTTTATAGTATTTAATTTTCCAAAACGTTTATTTTATTTTATTTCCCTCCTCCATGTTCCAACCCTCAAGAAAATGCACACACAGCCTCGTACACGGCCCCACACGCACATACACGCAAACACCTCGAAGAACAACTGCAAGAAACCATCATGAATCTGTCTCAGCCTTGCCCCAACAAGCGGAAAATCCTGTGGTCAACTTTTCACGGTGTCGGAAAATGTCGCGTGGTGGCAAACCACCCACCTCCGTAGTAGACGGATGAATATTTAACGCTACACCTATAATCCGTGTTGCTGGCCGCAGTGTGTGTCTCACGAATAAACGACAAGCATGGACTGAGAGATATTTATGTGCAGGACGTCCCTTCGGCAAGGTTTACCGCAACGCGTGACCCGGTGCCGCCCTCGCATTATTTTATTCCACCTTGTTAATGAAGTCATATTTATCTGCCATTCTGTTCTCACTGTAACTATGCCTTCTGTGTGTGTGTGTATGTGTGCGATCTGGGCGCCGCATTTTATACATCCACCACTAAACGAAGTGGCAGAAGCTTGCACGCAACCTCCACGATCCAACACGAGGAAAGAACCGTCGCTAACACCCAGAAACAATCTAGCAGTGCTCAGATCAGAACTAGGTTTCTCACTCGCACACACGTACACTCAGAAGTTTCCTCGTGAAGGACAAGCAACGTGAGCTACGAAGTGCTGGGAGGAATTAAGACCAGAATGGAAATGAGTCTGTGTTTCTCTCAACGAATTAGTCCGAGAAAGAATGGATTGCTTTGTGAATTCAGATCGCGGTCGGGGAGTTTACTGATTTCGACGCTGTATATGATTTGCAAGTGAAAAGTGAACACCGTCAACTGTTACTGCAGGCGGTGCCGAAATAAGGAATGGCCGCACCAGAAACTTATGCTGGGGAGAAGTAATTTAAAGGCAGACGGACTGCGCGCGCGTTTCTTTGTGTCGTAATATTAAAATATCGGAATTAAACCCGGCGCTTCGAAGACGTGGACGCCCGTTCATTTCGTGAAAGGTTTAATCGAAACCAGGCGCGAGGGAATAAATAGGTTAGCAAGTGTACTACGTGCAAAGGTGCTACTCACACATTAGTTTCGGCAACGCTGAATGCAAGTTTCAATTGGGAAAATTCCTATGCGTTTTTTTTTAGTAATTTTTAACCTTTTGTCGTGCATTTGGAATTTTTATAAGAGTAGGTAGTTCTGATAATTTCTTGAGAGGTAATTAAGATAACAAAATGTTACTAAAATATGATGTTATGTATTCTTCAAAACTGGAAGCGAAACAATTTGGTGGGTTATTTTAAATTCCAACTACTTTGTTTTTAAATCTAAAGTGATTAACTTTTCAAAATATAAAAAAAACACCCTCAAGCAGCTGCTTGCCACAGAGGTCTTGACAGGAGTCTGTCAGTTTATATGCCACAGTAGATGGTCTCTACTACCAGGTCTGAGAGGATGGCAGGACCTCAGCAGAAAAATGACACATACATCCATGCCTTACCCGGGGCTCGCACATAGATCAGTCGCCCTTAGATCAGTAGCCAAGTGCGCTAACCACTCGGCCACGGGACGGCTATTCAAAACATTACGTGTATATTAACGATGAAATTTCAGAGGTTTTATCATCCATATTTCACTTTACGTAATACACTCCCAAACAATCAGCCAAAACAATTACACCTCCTGTCAAATGACAGATGGAAATTTCAGTTTCCACACATTCATTTTCCTTTACACTCTTCTTTAAATCACAATGATGAATTTTTCAGAAGTTTTAATTATCCATATATTGACATTCCACTTTTCCTAAGATATTAGTGGGCCGGGGTGGCTCAGTCGGTAGCGCGCCAGGCTCGAAATCTGTAGTTCCAAGGTTCGAGTCCCAGCTGGGTCAGCGTTGAGATTTATCTCCGCAAAAATTCCCCGCCCTGCCCACGGTCAGTAGGGGACACCGATGGGCTTGGAAAGGCCGCCGTCCGTCGGATGGGACGTTAAGCCGTGGCCCCGTGTGCGGGAGAGCCATACCCTGTGCACGTTAAAGAACACGCTGGATGGCCTTGACGGGAGGCTACCATCTGTCTCCCAACAGCTGTTCCAGTGGGTCCCCTCCCCCAACCTTCTCTGAGCCTTCGGGGTTCCATGTGACCTGGCCATTTAGCCCATGGTGTGCAAAAAAGTGCCGCTCAGAGGTAAAACAACCCAACCTAAGATATTAGTGATTAAAATTTCAGAAGTTTCTATGACCCCCGCAAAACTCCCACCCAGTTCTTGGTCAGTAGGGGACATCAATGGGATTGGAGAGGCCGCCGTTCATCGGATGGGACGTAAAGCCGTGGTGCACGTTAAAGAACACGCTGGATGGCCTTGACGTGAGGCTACCATCTATCTCCTAATAGCTGTCCAGTAGGTTCTCTAAGCTCTTGGGATCCTTGTGACCTGGCAATTTGTGGGCAAAAACGTGCCGCTCATAGGTAAAATAACCCGACCCAAATTCTATCACCCATTTTAACTTTACATCAAATGACAGTGAAGAAAATGTCAGAAATTTCCATCGCACACGCATTTGACGTCACAATTACCGTTAAATGATTGCGATGAAAATTTTAGTTTCCGTCATCCAATTAAACCCTTCATTAAATGTTAATGATGAAATTCCCGAAGAGTTAATCAGCCACATCCAAGATTCCTTTTATGATGAAAGGTTCAGAAGCTTCCGTAAAAATATTTGATCGTTGAGTTTCCCGTCATATAACCGATAAAAAAAAAATTTACGAGTCTGCATCATTTGCATCATTTGCTCTATTAAAACATGCTGCACTTTTCGCTGGAATTTATAACTCGCCAACCTTACACATTCTACAGCGAAATTCAAATTAATTAGTTAGTAGTCAAATTCCCAATACCAGTTTTAAACACATAATTAAAATACATGATTTTAATAATAACTACAATTTAATACTACATTTATATTTTTATATAGGTTTTCTTTTTTCTCCATATCTGAAAGGAATTAGCATAGAAATTAATCTAATCTTTCCAGATAGCGTAGAGCCATAAATAAAACTAAACAATAACACAAAGCAGAGAATGAAAAATTGATCAACACAATAAAATTCACTTATAAAAAAAATGTGATGTTACCAATTTCTATCTTAAGTACTCTTATTCTTGAATAAAATATCGCAATTCAGGCACGTTCCCATGCTTTAGTTTAGGGGGGGGGTGAGAACTTAAATTCGGTGGGAGCCGCGAATTTAGTTTTTTGGGGGAGGGGGGTTTGAGAATAGGATTTGAGAATAGGGTTTCCCAATTATCAAAATATTCCAACGGCCAGAAAATGTTAAAATGGTATTCTATACGAAATAATATTTTTATAGTTATTGTTGTTGTTGTTGTTTTCTACTTTTAGTGTAATCTGGACCCCCTGATCCCCCCATTTCATGAGTATGTCCCTGTCGCAATTTTTCCCTGATTTCGAATCTTATTCTACTTGGGGTGGGGGCTGTTGGCTCAGTCGATTGCGTGCCAGGCTCGTAAGGGAAGTTTGTCAGCTCTAGTTCGATTCAATCCATTCACTTCGACCACATTTTGCTTTTCTCAGGATCGTAATCTGCAGTTCCCAGGTTAGAGTCCCAACTGTGCCAGCGTTGAGATTTATCTCCGCTAACTCCCACCCTGCCCTCGGTGAGAAAAGGGACAGCGATGGGTTTGGAATGGTCGCCGTCGGATGGTATATAAAGTCATGTCTCTGGGTGCAGAAGAGCCACACCTATGCAGGTTACAGAACATGTTGGATGGCCTTGATGGGGGACTTCCATTTGACTCTTGTCCAGTGGGTCCACGTTCCTTGACCTTCTCTGAGCCATTGGGGTCCTTGTGACCCAGAGGGCGGGGGGGGGGGCTCAGTCGATAGGTTCGAGTCCCAGCTCGGCCAGTGTTGAAATTTATCTCCGCAAAACTTCCCGTCCTGCCCACGGTCAGTAGGGGACACCGTTGGGCTTAGAAAAACCGCCGTCCGTCGGATGGGACGTTAAACCATGCCTCGTTTTCGGTAGAGCCATACCCTGTGGACATTAAAAACACGCTGGATGGCCTTGACGGGAGATTATCATCTTTCTCCTAACAGTTGTTCCAGCTCCCCCAATGTTCTCTGAGTCTTCGGGATTTTTGTGATTCGGCCGTTTAGCCCGTTGTGTGAAAAAAGTGCCGCTCAGAGGTAAAACAACCCAACCTTTGGTGACTCAGATATTTAGTCCACTGTATGCAAATAAATGCCGCTCAGAAGTAAAACAACCCAACCATATTCTCCTTGTTCGGTGACTCAATTTTTATTCATCTAATCTACTACTCTTGAAACTAATATATATCTACCACTTAGTACCACCTAAAACCATATATAAATATAAATGACATGCATCGTGTAATGTATGGATATGCTTCTTATGAGGAGGAAAACAACCTCTGGAAAGGAGATATTAAAATCTCGGATAAATTATAATGACATTCCAATGAAGCCTGGCCCACTTACAGAAGTTCTTTGTTACTGACAAGGTTCTCCGTGGAAAGGGACTGATAGAGGGCATCAACTTAATTTACAGTGAAAAGATTAGAATCTCAGTACATATATAAATATCGGATCGAATCATTTCACAAACTGTAAATGCTTACAGTAATTTACTGCATATAATTAAAACCAGTCTTGTAAACGATCGTTCACTTAAAGATATGATCGGACCAATCCGAATTTAATAAACCTCAGCTAAGTCTAACATGCACTGTCGTAACAAGAAACTTTTCAACAATGTCGAAAGCATAACGCCCACTTCTTACTTAATTTGAACTCAGACTGACTAATGTTATCTCCTGTACATCAGTCGATATCAGAGTATAACAGAGTAGAGCGAATGAGATTAAATATGTCCTTGGGAACGGCTTTATATAGGCAAAGAGCAGCGTGTCATATCGAAGAAGAATGGGACCCATTCCGTATTGTCTGCAATTCATCAACGTCGTCACATACTACTCAAAGTTTCGAATATCCCCGTACCGAAGAACAGTCGGCGACACTGATGCCTCATGAGCATGATCGATGTGCCTAATAGCAGCGAAGAGTTGTACCGTATCCTGCATTTACGCGGCCTGGTCCACCGCAAACGGGTTTTGTTGCCTCAGTTGACGTGGCATAGGTATAAGTGGCTTTAGCATCAATAAAAGTGCGCAGCTCAGATGGAAGGTGAATTGATTATTGGCTTCTTTTGTTCGACAAATCTTTAGCACTAAACGGCCGCTCATTCGCAATTGCCTTAAATACGGATTCTACTGTGAGTAAAATCATTTTTCACGTTCTCCGGCTTCTTAATGATTGTCCACGGGAGGAAAAAAAAGCGATTACTAATGATAGGAGTTGTCACTGCAAAAACACTTATTGTTTCCTTTGTGATGAATGAACCAAGATAATATCTCAAATGTGTGGAAAATATTCTCTGTTGTTTTTTTTTAAATATAGTATAGGAATTATCTTTATTTTCAGGAAAGCCCGGATCTAGAGAAACAAATTAGGGAGTAGTGTCCGGATTAAATCAGAACGGAGAAGTGTTCCATTATCCTCTTTTTTCCCCTGTAATTATTGGGGCGGAGGTGGCTCAGTCGATAGCGCGCCAGGCTCGTAATGTGTAGTTCCCAGGTTCGAGTCCCCCAGCTGGGTCAGCGTTGAGATTTATCTCCGCAAAATTCCCGCCCTGCCCACGGTCAGTAGTGGACACCGATGGGTTTGGAAAGACCGCCGTCCGTCGGATGGGACGTTAAGCCGTGGCCCCGTGTGCGGGAGAGCCATATCCTGTGCACGTTAAAGAACATGTTCGATGGCCTTGACGGGAGTCTACCATTGGCCTCCCAACAGCTGTTCCAGTGGGTCCCCTCCCCCAATCTTCTCTGAGCCTTCGGGGTCCATGTGACCTGGCCATTCAGCCCATGGTGTGCAAAAAAGTGCCGCTCAGAAGTAAAACAACCAACCCAAATCCCGGAAATTATTCCCTCTAAATAGGGTAATGTGCATTTTTTTTCCTTCCTTTCGTGGGGACTTTTTAAAAGAAATGCTTCCAAATTATGTGTAATGCATCTATTTATTAATTTTTGTCTCCATTATTAAAATTCTTCAATTGTGTTTGGAGAGGGGGGGGGATTGCCTCATTACTCAGGTTTATTAAGAGCATATGTTGCCAG
The DNA here is from genome assembly GCA_038380435.1 of Ryuthela nishihirai. Lineage (NCBI taxonomy): Eukaryota > Metazoa > Arthropoda > Arachnida > Araneae > Heptathelidae > Ryuthela > Ryuthela nishihirai. Next base: position 35,286,805 of record JAWZYU010000011.1, on the reverse strand, counting down.
GTTATCGTCATAGTGACCATGTTGCTTCCAGGTCATCGGGATGGGGGGAGAGGTATCGAGACCATACGCCTCCCCCCCTTATATAATATAAAAGTAATCATTATTGATATAATTATTATATCAAATGTTATGTAGAAAAATATATGTAAATAATTCGTAAGGCAGACAATAGTTTAGAACGAATTGCATAGCTAACTATTTTAATTTTCATAACATTTTAAACACTGAGAAAATATTATTAAAATATAAAATTTCTTTATTTTCATTCACAAATTCCGCATCAATGTTTCTAAGGGCTCATTGCAATTAGATATTTGTCTCTAGGTTGTATAATATGAATTATTCTCTGATAATGAAAAGATTAGAAGTTATGAGACCTTAAACAATACAGATAGCATAGAAATATTCAAATACTTACAGATTATATAACGATGATATTTTTTTCCCAAACAGATGAAGCATTAATTAAAGTTCATAAATTGTCATAGTCATTTGAATAAAACACCTAAGTATTTGGGTGGGGGTGGCTCAGTCGGTAGCGCGCCAGGCTCGTAATCTGTAGTTCCCAGGATCGAGTCCCAGATGGGTCAGCGTTGAGATTTATCTCCGCAAAATTCCCCGCCCTGCCCACGGTCAGTAGGGGACACCCATGGGCTTGGAAAGGCCGCCGTCCGTCGGATGGGACGTTAAGCCGTGGCTCCGTGTGCGGGAGAGCCATACCCTGTGCACGTTAAAGAACACGCTGGATGGCCTTGACGGGAGGCTACCATCTGTCTCCCAACAGCTGTTCCAGTGGGTCCCCTCCCCTAACCTTCTCTGAGCCTTAGGGGTCCTTGTGACCTGGCCATTTAGCCCATGGTGTGCAAAAAAGTGCCGCTCAGAGGTAAAACAACCCAACCCTAAGTATTTATGAAGTTTTTTTTAATTTTAACAATTACTGAATTTGAATTTTAACACATTTGTGGGGTGTTTGTTCCCCCACAAATTGAGTAAAGATTCTCAGCTCCTTATGAAACTTTAAATCTTGCTTTTCGTTTCGTATTTAATTAAATCTTTCTGTTGGATCATAACAGGAAAAGCAACAGCGAAAAGTGCTCCATATAAATTATTCAAACTTAAAACATCAGCAGCATTTCTCTAACTCAACAGCAAATGGGAGTGTAAGTGAACGAAACAGAAAACAAGCAACTTTTGCCTTCTGTACTACTAATAGCTTTAATCAGTTTCGATACGATGCTTTTAATTTTCTTTTTCTTTGCTACTTACAGAAGTCTGGTGATTTAATAAAAAAAAAGATTCGAAAAAGGAAAAAAAATGAACGTCTGTGTGTATGATTTGTTTGCTGTGGAGCTTGTATTAAAGTTCGTTTTTCAAAGCATGCCATTTGCAAATGGCAGCGATCCGAGAAATTTTCTAATTAGTTGGTTTTTTTTTTACTCCACTCGAAAAAAAAAGGTATAAAGCGAACGATCTAAGTTTTTCAGAATCTAATCACAAGGTAAGACGACAAGAGAATAAGAAAAAGTCGCAGCATACAACTTGAATTAAACCTGAAATTAGCCCTTACGTTGTCACAAAATGTGGTTGGAAAAGCGAGACCATGGAAAGATTATTTCACCTAAGTCTTAGGAAAGTGTTGTGCTGAATATTTAAATATCATCTTTTGAGGTTTTTTGGTCTGGAAGAATTACCGTAAAATAATATTAATTCTCAGGAATGATTTAGGCCTCAATAAGAGTAAATGAAAAGTGTAAACCACTTAGGAAATTTCCGTATAGAAAAATTGCAAAAAATTCTGTCGTTTTTTTTTTATCCGCACATTTGAGACTTCATATCCTTATTAACCCTAAAGTTTATTGATCAAAATAAGTTACGTTGCAATCAACACGTTTTGACAATGGGTTACAAACGCATTTATAGCAATTCGAAAGAAACTAAATTTTTGGAATCAATGAAGTGTTTGAAGATGATTTCAATAATTGCTTGAGTGGAGAATAATTTCTCTTAGAGATGTAGAGATGTTTGAAAATGGGATATTCTGCTGGGAATAAGTTCAGTGAATAGTGGTGAGCTAGTGAGGGATTCGTACTGCAACTGGTTCGTTTTCCAAAGAGTGACTTGTCAAACGTGAAGACGAACATCGTCGTGGAGTAGGACTGTGCCTCTTCAATTCTGAAATGCCGGCTGTAGATATGACTGCTTCTGTTGGACAACGTCTAATTCACGACAGTATCTTTCTGCCGTGATGATTTCACTAGTATTTAAGAAGTCATAGCCGTCCCATGGCCGAGTGGCTAGCGCGCTTGGCTACTGATCTAAGGGACCTGGGTTCGAGCCCCGGATAAGGCATGGTTATATGTGTTGTTTTTCTGCTGAGGTCCTGCCATCCTCTCAGATCTTCTACTTTGGCATATAAACTGACAGGCTCCTGTCAGACCTCTGTGGCAAGCAGCTGCTTGAGGGGGTATTTATTTTATTTATTTATTTAGTGGATGACAACAGCTGCAGCCCATCAAATAGTGACCCTGATCTTCTGTGAATGATAACTGGTTTTAAACCAGTGATACACAAACCAGTGATAACAAAACCAGTGATAACTGGGTTTTGGCATTTTGTCTGAGAAACCATTTATCGTTACACCTAGCGATTCCGTCGAGAAATGGTCGTTCTTGTTTCTTCTAATCAGGGAAGAACAGATCCGCAGTCAACTATTTTCTTGCTTTTCATTCAATTCGTGGAGCACCCACTCGTGAACTTTTCCAACTTGTGGATTGCTTCTAGATGCCGGGAAACAATTGCAATGTTTACATTAAGTTATTCCGTAATTTTTAGCAACATTGTTTTTTCAGATTGGCTTCAGATGTTCGTCATCACAGTTAAAAGTCTATCTGCTAAGGTACTGAGTGGCTCGCATCTCCTAAACAAAACTTGTCGAATCAGCATTGTACTGTGCATTCATTGACAGGGTTTTCTTCTCAAGTTTGGTTAATGTTACGGATTGATTCACCCGTTTTATGGCTCACTTTGAACTCGTGGAGCAAAATTGCACGGCAAACGTTTATTTATACTACATTATGAACCATCGAAAAGAAAAGAAATTTAGATTTTCAAAAGGTAAGTTTTACATAATATATACTAAAAACGCTCTACAAAACAATATATAACTTGTCTACAGACATGTACCCAGGTTTCGTTTCAGTGGGAGGAAGTTATGAGAATTTAGTTTCTGGAGGGGGGGGGGGCGAGAATTTTGCTTCGGTGAGGGGGATCTGAGAATAAGATTTGAGTAGAGTTTCTCAATTATTAAAATAACTCTTAGGACAGGAAAAGTTAAAATGATATTCTATAGATTAGCATTTTACGGTTGTTTTGTAAATCTCTTTTTAGTGTATACTAAATGTATACTAAATATATAATAATATATACTAAGGGGCTAAATTAAAATTATGCAATGGCATCTGCTTTGATTTCAAAACAGATAGACGTTTGATATTTGAGATTTCGTATAAAACAACCGAATTTTCAGAGGGGGAGTCCGCACCCCTTGTCCTACTTCACTGTTTATACACACCAAAACAACCATACAAAAACTGAACTTCAAAGTAATACATGTAAAAGCCAACAGAGTTTTAAACCTTAATATATATTATGTTTAAATCCTTGCAAAAAATTACTCTGCAAACATATATTTTAAGCATAGAGCATTGCTTTACTACTAAATACCAAATATACAAAGTGGAATCCGAAATTGTCCAAAATCCGACAATTAAAAAAATATTTATTCAAAAAATTTAAAAGCTTCAAATTCGGTTATTATTATCCCACAAAAAATAAGTTTTTTTGGGGTTTTTTTTAGATTTTAACACTTTTTTTCTCTTTTATTCCTCGAAGTCATACTAATTACTAACTAAAAATTAACACTTAGTTGCAATTTTTGGTGAAATATATTTTTTTTCTCGTTTTCACAATAAATGAAAAAAAAAAGGAATTTACTTTGTCGTCTATCTGTCCATCAGTAGACATCAAACTCTTTTTAGTTTATAGAAATAAATTAAAAAATTGTGTAGGATAGGTATTGATGAAATATTACGATTCGCACTTTCCGAATCTCCCAAAAGCTATAATTACGCCCTCTAACGGAGGAAAACTCGAACAGTACAAAACTTCAAACGAATGTTACAAATGATGTATTTATGCTGGAAATTTGAAATGTTGGTGGTGGAATGTGAAGATCACGGAGTGTACATTGTCAACAATGAGTAAGGGACCAAGGGAGGTGAGAAAATGCAATTTTTATGTTTTAAGAGGCAACTGTTTGGCTTTAGAGAAAAATTAATAATTCATTTTAGGTTGGATAGGATTGATGTGCACTATTACGATGTGCACTTTTTGAACCTCCCAAAAGCTTTTAATTTACATCGCTAGAGATAACAAATATGGAAACGGCGAAAATTTTAACGAATGCTGCAAGTGATATGTTCATGGTAAAAAAAAATTTAAATTTCGGTGGTCGAGTGTCGAGAGATATTCCACTGAGAGCAAAACTTTCCCCCCCTTTTCTCAGAGGGGTGTGAGAAAAGATACTTTTAAATTTAAGGGGAAAAAAAGACACTTTTAACGTTGTATAATTACTAATAAAATATTACTATATGCATTTTTCCCATCATCCATTACCTCGAAATAAAACTTTTAAGTAGTGAAAAAGTATGCAAACCAAAACCTTCATTCTCTTTGAAAACGAGATTCCCATATGCGCTGGAGGCGATCTTCTAGTTCTGTAGATTAATATTCAAGAAAGTTTACAGTCAGAAGACTTCTAATTTGGTCCGGATCTTTAAACCGTAGCATATGTCTCCCCTACGGTTATGGTCCTTGGGGACTCTATTCCAGATCAGAAGTCTAGTCTTCTTGATTTCCCATTGCACTGTCGCAGAAAGAAATGTAGCGCAAAGTAGTATAATAGTTAAGAAGAAAAATGATACCATTTTGAGTAAAGCGTTGTCGTAAAAATCTGCCATCGACCCCCGCAGCGTAGTTTGCCTGCAAGTAATGATTTTGAGCAGCCAAAATTAGCCTCCGAAGACCAAATGAAAAAGAGAGTTCAGAAACAGAAGAAAAGTATAGATTCCAGAGCACTTGACATGTTTCGTAGAAGGAGTTTGAATAAATAATGATGTCACTTCTTTTTGCAGCGGATTTCTAAATCATTCTTGAGTTTCTCAAGAGGTACATGAACTTCTAAGGTTACAAAATGACTTCGAGAGGATTATTTTGAAGTATATGTAGCGTCGGCATAGCATAGAAAGTATCGAGTTCGGATACAAGAAGGTCATGCCCGATTTTGAGAATGTTACTAACAGGAACGGGAAGAAAAAACACTGAACATATAGCGATATAAATATTTATATATATTTTCCAAGAAAAGGTTTAGACTACTAGAATGGAGCGAAAAAATTATATAGAGGAAAGGCGTTGCATCCGTTCCTACACGAATCCAATCATCTGTGCTCATCCTTTTTTTTCCCCGAAATCTACGCATGGTACCTATGCAAGAATGCTAATTTATTTGGCGTTCTAAGGTCTTAAAGTTGTTGTTTAACTGTTATTTCTCTTGTTTTGGATGTTATGGTTATTCTTCTCGACAGAAAAAAAATGGCTCATCATAAACAAAGACGGAAGAGGTGGATGGTATGTGTGTGGTGTGGAGGAAGTATGGTATTTAGTGTTGGGATAAGGATTCTGTGTGGGGAGATATAGATTGGGCTGTATTGTTTTATCTCTTCTGAAAGGCATTTTTTGCGTGCAATGGGCTAAATGCCTAGGTCTCAAGGATTCAGAGAAGGCTGGGGAAGAGGATCAACTGAACAACTGTTAGGAGACAGATGGAACCTCTCGGTTAAGGCCTTCTTTAAATATAAAGGATATAGCTCTTCTGCAGAATGAACCACGACTTAATGTTCCATCCGATGGATGGCGACTTTCCCAAGCCAACAATCTCCCATTTCTCACTGAAGGCAAGCGTTTCTTTCCAAGGAAGAAGGTGACCCCTACACAAAGGACGGAGATAACCTAGAAGCTCTATTGGACTTGTCCTAGTTTCTCACACAAAATACCAACACATACACAGGAAAATACCTGCTGGTTTAGTAGCCTGATACGCGAACTACTAGATCAGGTATTTCGAACTGGTTTTTTATTCGTTCTAAGAATTGAAAATAATGTACTTCTATTGATACTTAAATAAACAAACTGTAACACTTGAGTTGCTAGCGCCCCTGTTAATTAGTTGGTGCCCCTAGCAAGTCCTAATGTGCCTTATGGTAAATCCAGCACTGCTAATATGTATTATATTTAAGTCCTTGAACAGATTATTCTGTAATCATATATTTGAAATTCAAAGTATAGCTTTACTACAAAATTCTATACATGCTAATACAATACAAAGCTATTAATTATGGTCGTTAACCATATATCCCAGCTACAACCTGTTAGTTAGGTTGAGCAGAGATAAATCTCAACGCTGGGACACAGTTGGGACTCGAATCTGCAAACTGCAGATTACGATTCTGGCGCGCTATCGACTGAGCCAATCCTACTCGCTCTATAGGGAAATGATGGTGGTAAGGTAGTAGAGTTATGACATAATATTGAATTAACAGGGGTACATGCGGAAAAAGAGAGGGGATTGCTGACATAAATGTTTAAAATCGTCTTTCAAATATTAATATGTTCTCATAAATAACAATAAGTGTCCTAATAGGATGTATTATGCTTATCGTTTCAGACCCAGCTGGTTCTTCTTCCTTTCCTCTTAGAGGTGGTTTGTCCGTCTTTTCAAATGCGATCCATCCTTGTTTTAAGCATGAAGGATTTGAAGTATTGTTTATTAAAAATATTTCTTTATACATCACAATATTATCTGGATTGAGAAGATTCTGCCTTTTTAGCCTAGTTCTAAAATGTGATAAATAACTTTAGTCTAAAATCGAATTCTGAAAAGGAAAGAAGGTTTGAAAAGTAGTCGAAAAATAACTAACACTGATAAGAGTCTCACCCATTCTAGGTTCGATTCTCAATACCGGTGAGAGTGTGTCAATCAGAAATGAAAGTCTTTTCCTGGAGAAATAATTACAAAATGAGTGATTCTTAATTATCCGATGAGTACAACTTATTAAAGAGATGATCCTAATCATTAATGAAGACGGACCATGAAACAACTACCGATTAAGTCTGTCTCAACTGAAATCTTTGCATTTTGATCCTGAAATCTTCAAAGTACATTAAATATCCTGTGGGTTTTCTTCCTGCAATATAACAAAATTTTTTCATTCCAAACGTTAAACAGTTTCGTTATCTCTATAAGAAAGCAAAAAATGTCTTTGCGACCTGGGTTCGAGCCCTGGGTAAGAGATGGATGTTTGTGATGTTTTTCTGCTGAGGTCCTGCCACCCTCACAGACCTTCTGCTATGGCACATAAACTGATAGGCTCCTGTCAGACTTCTGTGGCAAGCAGTTGCTTGAGGGGGTATTAATTTTTTTTATTTTTAATCTCTTTTCAGATTAATTTCACATCTCTTGAATGAGTTATAATATTAAAATTAATAAAATTCTTATGAAATATTGCCATCATCATCATCATCCTCAAGCCAATTAATCAGGGTCGCGAATGTATTTTTAACAGAAAAGGAAGGAGATATCTTTTAATAAGAAGGACAGAGATAATCCTGAAGCTTTGTCTAAACTGGTTTCTCATGCAAATAGAAACACTCACATGCAAGGACGTACCTATTGACTTATTAATTAGTCTCAGTCAACCATACATTCCAGATAGACCTGTTAATCACATTATTACTTATTTTCCAATAAACATTAATTATTTCACAGTCATATTTCTATAGTGTTTACTTTTGAGAATTTTGTGTTTGAAAAACTATTACTCCACCAATTTCAGAAGTCTTTCTCAAGGGACTTAGAGGTATCTCTGTGTGTTTCAAATATGGTCTCATTTCATGGAATTATTTTGCGATAATTTGTCAGTTTTTATTGTTCAGGTGTAAGAAAGTTATACACTGTGCATATTTCAAAACCGAGACTCAAAGAAAGATTTCACAACAGAGATTCAAACAGAGATTTCAAAACAGAGACTCAAACACAAATTTCAAAACAGAGACTCAAACATAGATTTCAAAACGAGACTGGATAATGAAAATGATAAACTTTTAAACCTTTAGTGGGAGGTTGCCTTCCACAACTTATTTTTTGTTCTGGTAGTTGCGAGCTGACCATTTTCTTCTTTGTGGAAACGAAAAAATATTGCAACTTAGACAACAAAACAATCCAATTTTATCTCAGTTTATTCTTGAAACTAAAGCCACCCGCATTTTTGCAATTCTTCTTTCTTGAGGGTGTTTCTTTACTGATTGCAAATTCTCTTTCAAACCGTTTCAACATGTTCGTCTGGATGCTGTCTTCTTACTTTCTGTTTCACATCACACATTTCACATCTGCATTGCTCCTTTGATCTTTTGGTCTTCTATATCGCATCTTCTGCTACAGCAGCCATTCGATTCTTCGGTTTCACCTGCCAGAACGAATTCCTCCATCTATTTATGAACATTGCAGCAGCCGACGCAGAACTCTAATACGCATCTTTCCTTCAATATCAAAGGAAGCGTTATTCTTAGCATCACGTCTAGGAGTGCCAACATCTTTCCACCAAGCATTCGTTCCTCGTATAATTTCATCATCAATCCTAAAAGCTCTATCAAATACGTTATCTAAGACTCCTTATGTTTTGTTTCATTTTGGTGGCATCGCATTCGCTACAGTTTGGCAAAGTATTCACTTTCTTCCTCAAAAAACGTTTACTTCTGCTGTACCACAAAGCTTAAAACTCTGCTGCCTGCTTATTTAGTTTTTTAACAATCATAAGCACGTTACGTATCATGAGATTTGTTATCTGACTAAATCAGAAAGTTTTATGTTTAGTGCTCTGTGCAAGGTGCATCTGGGAAAAGAGCACAGGGGACTATGCTCTTCTGGGATTCTTCTTGCACTGTAATAGAGAAAATAAAAATTTGAAACAACGAAAAGGAAAAGACACATTTCACTATTGTGCAAAAATAAGTTAATTTCTGGTTTAAAAAAATGCTAGAACAGCGTTTTTGTTATCCAATTTTTTTTTACCAGGGTTTTAAAACAAACAAATCCGACTCATTGCGAGATCAATCCGGTCACTTGCCCTGCCTCTCCTCCTGCACATTTTTCCCTTATATTTGTTTCTCTGCCCTGGAGCTTGATTCTGAGTGATGATGTTACAGGTGATCAAATACGTAAATTGGTAATGAAAATTAAATCATGGTTATCTAATTCCTGAAGTAAACTTGCATTTAAATCAGATATTTCACCCTTCAATCAAACTTTGCTAATTCGGAATAAACGGTTGTAAGTTCCCAAAGTCTGCCAGAGTTAGTAAAAGGTAGAATTTCCGGAATATCTATAAAAATAAGGAGGACTCATTGATTGAGTTCATTTGTTCCAGTTTTTTGACCAAACATTTTTAGGTGCATAACTAAACGATTTTGTCAATTCATAATACTCATTAAAAAAGTATATTTTTTGATCAAAGTATTTTCTTGATTTGTTAAAGATATAGCTTTTTGTCCAATTCATTACTCATTATAAATGTGTGTTTTCATTTTTGAGTACAGAATTTTTCCTGCAGATCTTTAAGAATACGTTTTTTTTCCCTAGTGGCACTTCGCTAAATTTGGCCTGGATACCTCTATACTAGAAAGACATTGGTGATCATGGTCTTCCATTAGCTCTCTTTTCGTTTCAGGCAGCATTAATATTAATTTTGATAGACACTTTATTTACTTTAATATTACTTAAATCCCTTGTTTTCTCTTACCCTTTATCATTCCAGTTAAAACTAAATTTTCTATTTTTTTTTCTCATAAGTAAACCATGACATATATATATATAACATCGAGCTATAAAGATTAGAATCACGGAAATCATTTAGAGAAAACGCATTTATTTTCACCTGATTCTTAGCTCCTAGCGAGAACCAACGAGAATCCAATAAGATCCTTCAAATCAAGGCCGATTCTACTTTCGTTTTTAGAGTCCTTTTAGCACCCCGGCGTCCTTGTGTCATCCACAGTGTATGTCTTCAACGACATGCTGACGTAACTCTTAGAAGTTCACCAACACGCTGCTTCGTTCAGAATCGACGGAAACTTTATCTGGTAAGTCTCAGAAGCTTTCAACTAATTTATAGGTTATAACGAACACAAACGACCATGCCACCACTGAGGATCTAAACACGGTTCCCACCATCTTTAGGTTGGGCTGTTTTCATCTCGGAGAGGCACTTGAGCGCATACAATGGACTAAAATAGTCAGGTCAGAAAGACTCATAGATTCAGAGTTGGGTAAGGTAAGAAGATTCATAGTACAGGAGAAATACGCTAGTCTTCTGCCAAGACCATCCAGTATGTTCTTTAATGTACACAGGGTGTGGTTTTGTCACGATTTAACAATCTATCTGACAAATGATAGGCTGCTAAATCGTGTATTTTAATTGCTAAATAACGATTTAACAACCTAACACCCACGTAATCGGGTATACTAACACTAATAAATAGATATTTATTTCTTATCTAATTAAAAGCAGAAGTAACCTATAATTTGTCTTTATTACTTACACTTTACAACGCAAACTACATTGGTTTCCATAAATTAAGGAACAACTATGCTATGCCAATGGGAAGCTAACATCGAAACTCTGTGACTTCTGAAAACTTTTTTAACGTGATAGCAGATAAAGATTTAAATCAATATACCAATATCACGATTTTCAACAATATTCGTTCAATATTTAATGAGTTATGGTAGCTTAAATATTTAACAATAACAATGCCGGTCACAAAAATTAACTTCAGAAGAATTAAAACTTAGTAATAAGTATTGTATGTATCGAAGTGTTTAATAAAATAAATGTGTATTTTAGAAGTCTGTGTAAAGAATTATTTCACTAATCTTCAGTTATATATAAATTTCTTAAGACTGGCATTGTTATTGTTAAATATTCAAACTCCCATAACTCATTAAATATCAAACAAATATTTTGAAAATCGTGATATTGATATATTTGATTGATATCTTTATCTATTATCACATTTTACGAGTTAAGAGTTTCGACGTTAGCTTCCATATTGACATAACATAGGTTTGTTCCTTAAGTTATGGAGATTAGTGTACTTTGAAAACATTTCTTAGCATTGCAAGTACAGTCACTCAAAAAAGTATCCGAACACTATGGTTGATTACAGAATTCAGAAAAAATATCTGGAAAAGATTTTTTTAGAAATTAGTGATCTGGCAACCTTTGTGTCACGTGATTACAGAATTCATGAAAAATATCTGGAGCGTGTACAGCAACTGTAAACGATCCAGTTACCGTTCACAGCAAACTGGAGGGTGTGCAGTTACTGCACACCCTCCAGTTTGCTGTGAACGGTAACTGCACACGCTCAATATTTTCGTGAGTGAGCCCACACGATCTAGTATCAAAATAATATGACCACCTACAGTCGCTCAAAAAAGTATCCGAACACTATGGTTGATTAGAGAATTCAGAAAAAATATCTGGCAACGATATTTTTTAGAAATTAGTGATCTGGCAACCTTTGCCAGACACTGTCACTGTTACAGCTCCTTTGCCAGACACTGTCACTGTTACAGCAACTGTACACGCTCCAGTTACCGTTCACTGGAGCGTGTACAGTTACTGCACACGCTCCAGTTTGCTGTGAACGGTAACTGCACACGCTCAATATTTCCGTGAGTGAGCCCACACGATCTAGCATCAAAATAATATGACCACCTACAGTCGCTCAAAAAAGTATCCGAACACTATGGTTGATTAGAGAATTCAGAAAAATATCTGGCAACGATTTTTTTAGAAATTAGTGATCTGGCAACCTTCGTGTCACGTGACACGAAGGTTGCCAGATCACTAATTTCTAAAAAAAACGTTGCCAGATATTTTTTTCTGAATTCTGTAATCAACCATAGTGTTCGGATATTTTTTGGAGCGACTGTACTTACAGTTTTTTTAACAGACATAGTTCTGTTCCTTACCTAGGTGAATGAAATAAGCTACAATTGTATTGTTGAATATTTTAACTTTCTTTTCCCTCATAAAAAAATCTTTGCGAGTAATACAGATATGAATGCAGAATGAAACTGTCTTCTTTTAAGTAAGAACATTTCGTCTCTCACTGTGTGGATGGTCCCCAACTCTTCCATCGACCAGGAAGTAGACAAAAACGTCCGCAAAAATCATCTATCTGGAGGATGTTTCCCGGCAAATGTCTTTTCTGCCTTACACTAATCCACTCCTCAGAGAGAATTCCTTCTCCACTGAACACTGAAGACAGCTAACTTTTTGCAAACGGAATGCCCTTCGCAGCGAGTCAAAGTTCGCCTTTCTCGGCTTAGACGATGCATAAATAGGACAGCGGATCAGCTTTGGTTTGGATAAACTGCGCATGAGAGGCAAAGAATTCTTCTTTAATACGCATGCATTATAATGCTCAGGTGACTTTTTTGGAGGGTAAAAAGAAAACACTGAATTTTACCCCGAGAAAAGCAGATGTGCAGTGATGCTAAACGAAGTCAAAGTAAATTGAGACTGTTAGTTATTATCCTTATCAAGTCGAGTGTAGTTCTAAGTCAGTGTTCTTCTTGTCCCTAATCGTCAAGTTGTCTTATAGATTCTATTGAAAGTTTTTTTTTTTCAGTGTTCATTTTTGTGGCTGATTTGTTAACGAGATTAGCTACAGTGCAATGGGACCAAGTATTCGAGATCGGTTTAAGGATAAATATTTATTTTCTTGTGTTGTCTATCTAATGAGGTCTAATTTTCTTCGCAGATCTGTATGGCGTATTAAACTGACATGATCCTATCAGACTTCATTCAGTACAAGCAGTTGCTTGAGGGGCATTATTTATTTTTGTTAAGGAAACAAAATATGTTTCAGAAAATATGCAGATAGAAGTAGCGATTTTTAGCAAAACTTAGTTTAGAGACTTGAAGAATAAAAAGAACAATCGTTTCTGAAGTGTAAATGAAAAATATTATCTAAAGCAGTCACTTGTCCCAGATATCTGACATGACGCTGTCATAGTACGTCACAGAGGGTGTATTTAAAGTCTATAGAGAAGATAACTACTCCTCTAGAAAAAATACAACACAAGAAACGAACAATTCATAACTCATCTGGGGCTCGAACCCAAGTTCCATTGGTGTTCACATGTTCTACGTTTTTATGTGTTTTATTTCGAAATTTAAAGCAGGGAGAGCGAATTTTTAGTTACTTCTCCAACTCGCTTCCTGGCTGCTTCAATGTACCTAAGTTACTACTCCTCTCACTAGCCAAGAATTAACGTTTAGAACTCGATCAAGCCAACAAACGATCTGAAAGCTTTTGGCCAACTCGGCCGTAAAATCGTGACAAGACACTATTACACTGATAACGCCAGTAAAAACATTATGAAAACTATCTGTCAGAGATTTCTGACATTGCAGTAGGTTATTTTTAATATTTCTTTTACGTATTAAAGAGATTAAATGCAACTACTTATTAAACTTTATTAAGTAAATCACTTCCCATTTAGAGTTAGAAATATTACAACCGAGTTTGATTAATTGTACAATGTGAGCCTATGCACCACTAGGGGCCAGTCATTTGTTAAACATAATCCTCCATACATATGTGTTCCAATCACGTTATATTTTGATCATACCTTACATAATCACGATCTATGATAGAAACTCCAAAGAGGGGGAAAAAAACATTCTTAACCGAAAGAGTAAAATTTCTACATTTTGGTGTAAGCAGTCACGTAATTCAGGTTTTTCAGATACATTTATCTTCGGCCAAACTAGGGACATGTCCATCCAGGCACGTACACCTGTCCAGTCCATTTTTACACAGTTCACACACGCACCCTCACTCCAGCGCTCACACACACAACACACACAAGTGCAGCGGCAGTTTTCGGCAGACGAAGCAAAAGTGGTGGGCATTTTTTTTTCGCTTACTCTCTCTCTCGAAGAGAAGAAATAAGTTTATCAGTAACAGCAGCAAGTTTGTGGAAAGTTCATCTCCAGGTCTCAGTTTCAGTCTGTGTCCTCCTCGGTCTCACGACGGGACGAGTCTTCTACAATCTTCGAGTTCTTTAAAGAAAGCCGAAGAGGCTCGGCTGTCGATTATATCGGGAACCTGTCACGGCGCATTATTTTTATCTGACAGCCACGTGTCACTGAAAAACGAAGGGTGGTCAGACATTTTGTTTTGTTCCGGTCATCTGATCCTCTTAGTTTTTGGTAGTAGATAGATTTTTGGAAGCTACCTGCGACAGAGGGAGAGATTATAATAGTGTGATTGAAACGAAAAGCTACGACGTAAAGGGCTTCTGCTCCATTTGACTTGTACCGTTGTGTTACTCTTTTGTCTCTTGATAGAGTGTCTGTCTGGGAGGTTGATTCAATATGAGAGATAAGACGTTCTTTTCATTAGGTAGGAATGTGTTGTGTCGCACCTGAACTGTATTGTTGCTTTTTGCTGTCCAGTCAGCTAAATGACTAGATCGCAAATAACCCACAGTTCTTGATAGAATTGGAGAAAGAAACTCACTAGTCAACTCCCTGGTCATCCAGTTTATGAAGCCGTCCCTGGTTATTAAACGTAAGGAACTTTTCCTCGTCATTCAATATATGGATCTTCTCTGGACTTGCACGGACTGGAGATTCCTCTAAACATCCAGCATGCGGAGAATCCTCTAGCTAATCATTATAAGCACTTTCCCCTGACCATTTCTGGTCATTCAATGTATGAAGACTTCTCTGGCCATAACTACATAGCACTGTCATACTATGACTACCAAAAATTCAAATTTCCATAACTTCTTATTCTAGAATGATAAGGGTTGATTAAAAATGATGTGTACAAATGATCATCTTTAACGTAATATAGTAAAACTTACGAATGCTTGGGACACTGCTGGAAAAGATATTTTGAAAAAGTTTCCGTGTAACGCCAATTAAAAAATTGCTTTGAACTTCTAAAATTAATTCTGATGCAAAAATCAAAGAACCTGACTGCTGTTTCAGTAGATTGTCTATATGCGATAGAGATAGGTTTTTTTCCCTGTTTCTCTATTCCAACTGCTTGTTGCCTTAATAAAAAAGAAGTTAATTCTAGGAAAAACTAATCGATAAGCATGCCTAAATCTTGAGAAAAGATGATGGAACATTTAACGATGCACTGCCAAGAACTTTCTTCCGAAATCAATTAAAATTTAAATATTTGACATAAGTCGTTATGTAGTTTTTTTTTATGTTTTCATAATGGTTATCTAGATATTTTATCGATATGAAAGGAAAATATGTCTGCTGTTCCAACTTCTTCACCTGTTTAATTACTAAACGAATTTCTTGGTAGTCAAAATTCAAGCTTTATTTAACACAGGTATCTTTTAACGTATTGAGAAATATCTTAGGAACACCGATGGAACAATGTACAGACGTTCCCCGGTCATACGAGACAGACATCTTTAAGTGGAGACTCTTTTACTTTATTCCAAGCGTCTCTAATAGTCTTGATACCAACAAAATTGTGAAACCTTTCCAGAATTCTTTCAATTCTATTTGTCCCACTTCCAGAAATTTTGGTTGATTCACGGCGACGTCATGTCGCTAAATCCGGCGTCGCATAAATGGGCATTAGTTATAATTGAAAATCGTCCTATAAGTGGATCGTCGTAAAGAGAAACGTCGTAAAGCGGGGTATTACTGTACTGACATCTGAAAGAGATTCAAAATATTAGATAAATTTTCTCTCTTATTCCTATTTCTTGTCCTTCAACATAAGTTTTAAATCCTTAAAATATAAGGAGCTTAAACAGAATCATATGAAATTTGCTTCTTACGAAATTAAATTGATTGGAATTCAACAAAAGTTAAAAACATCTGAGAAAAATTGTCGCTGACGGGAATCGAACCCGAACTCTCCAGACACATGCCAGAGAGCTCCAATTAACCATTCCTCTCTGCTCAGCATTAAATGACTCAGATGTTTTTAACTGTTTTTTAGATTTTCATTCAAATTTTTTTTTCGGATGTTTTTAAGTGTCGTTGAAGTCTGTTTGTACAGGTAATCTGTGCATTTACTGTGGATGATTGAAAATCACCTTACTTCTGGTTTCATCAATATTCGACGTAAAATAAAACTAAATATATTCTAATCTTAATTCTTTGAAATAGTGATTCCTTGAAACCACGTTTTCAAAAAAGCAAAAGACGAATTCTTGATATTAAATTGGGTTCAGCGTTAATGGAATCGTGTTGAAAATGTTAAGTTTATCTCGGAAATGTAATGCAAATAAGCAGATTTGTTCACCAATGCCAATTCATGGAAGCAGAGGAAAAAATAATTGGTATATTACTTAGCATCCAAGCCGTCCCGTGGCCGAGTGGTTAGCGCGCTTGGCTACTGATCTACGGGACCTGGGTTCAAGCCCCGGGTAAGGCATGGATGTGTGTGTTTGTTTTCTGCTGAGGTCCTGCCATCCTCTCAGACCTTCTACTCCGGCATATAAACTGACAGGCTCCTGTCAGACCTCTGTGGCAAGCAGCTGCTTGAGGGGGTATTTATTATTTATTATTATTAGCATCCTGTAGTATACTTTCTCACGCAAAATTAAAAATTTTTATTCAATTTTAATATCAATGGTGTAACATGATATTTAGAGATTCGATAGAAATAATTTAGAACTCATAGAATAATTAGGAAATAATTCAAAGAGCGATTTTCTAAAATTACTATATCTATAAATTACTATATCAGTCATTAAATTACTATATAGTCAATTACTATATCTATAAGAACAAATCTGTTTCAATGAATAAATAATATAAAAGTTTGTTAAGAATAAAAATTCACAAACATCTCCTCAGGTAAGAGACTTAACTCCATGGTCTGACAGGAGCCTGTTAGTATAATAAGCCACATAGAAGATATGGGTAAATAGGCGCTAAGAAAGAAAACTTAGTTCAAACCTGTATGCCTTTTGTGAAATTTGAACTCGAATTTCCTTCTCAGATAAATTCTATAGTCTCTCGACTAATAAATAAATATCCCCTCAAGCAGCTGCTTGCCACAGAGGTCTGACAGGAGCCTGTCAGTTTATATGCCACTGTAGAAGTGCTGTGAGGATAGCAGGACCTCAGCAGAAAAACAACACGAACATCCGTGGCTCGAACCCAGATCCCTTCAATCAGTAGCCAAGCGGGCTAGCCACGGGACATGCTAAGTACATTTAAATATAAATAATCTTAACTAATAAAGATATAGGACCAGAATAGGGCCACAAAATAGGGATAATGAGAGATAGATTGCTAATATTATTATCATAGAGAAAAGGCAACATAATTATTATAGATGAAACTGAATAATAAATTTCATGTGAAGCATAAGCTCAAAAAGGATTTAATTCCAACTGTAAAAAAAACATTTCACTTTCCTTTAACTCAGTTTCTGGATTCAAATTTATTATAAATCTATGGGACATTTCAGAGCCTGTGAGTTTAGCACTTGATAAATAGCGGTTAAAATTCTTATATAAAACCCCTTAGACCTACTCAATGCACTAGGTCTAAGGAAAATTACTATATAATTTCCCTTAGACCTACTCAATGCACTAGAGCAACGTTCTCAACGTAGAGCACGCAGTAAAATTTCTTGGGGTACGCCGTGAGAGCTCAAACGTCGCTAGATCTAGTAACAAAGTCGCTAAGTTGGCATTATTATGCTGTAACTATAGCTTTATCTATTTATATAAGGGGTACGCCAGTTACATACACATTTCCAGGGGGTATGTGAAGCATAAAAGGCTGAGAACCACTGCACTAGAGAAAGCGATCGAATTAGCCATATTACTTGTAATTTTCATGATTGGTTCGATCTTAGGTTGAAAGCACCATTCAATAAACTAGTTTGCTTACTTTGCTAAACTGATATAACTATTTTAATAGTTCAACGACAATGATTGCCTCTTTCTAATTTTCAAATAACTGAATTTAAAGATCAGCAACTATCCATGGCAACCTATTAAGACATGCAAGTTTGCTTTTAATATTTTCATATATGGGATATATACTATGAGAACGGCTTAAATATAATAAACGTCACTGCTTAATGATATGTGCATTTCACTTGGGCTTCATAAATGTTTGTGCGATTTGCACTGATGCCATATGACTGCGAAAAATAACTGTCATTATTACGTAGGTAGCCTTAAATGCAGAATTCATTTGAAAGTTGTAGAACTAAGTTTCTACAGATGCTACTTAATAGAAAGCGACGAACTAACAAGATTGGAGTAGCTAATTCATATTCATGCAAAGTTTTCTGGCAGAAAAAAATATGACTTAGTAAATAGTATTACTATTTGGTTTAATATATTCATGTATTAGCAAATAAAATGAAAGCGACATTAAAAAACGGGAGTCTCGTGACAGTTTTGAAAAATCATATGCAAATGTGATTAGCGTTGGAAGACGTGGTTTTAGCGGTAGACGAGTAAGCCTTGGACGCTGCACTGAGTATTGTCAAAAACGACGCTGCCTAACGCAAAGCACATCTCCCAGGACTGTTTCGAAGTTTGCATGAGTTAAAGTGCATAATAGCTCTCCGGATTGTCTTACTAAGATGAGAGAACTTTGACAAAGTTTTAGAAGGCCGAAATTAAAGGGAACGTTAAAAGAGTCTTTAATCTCATC
Source organism: Ryuthela nishihirai (assembly GCA_038380435.1). NCBI lineage: Eukaryota > Metazoa > Arthropoda > Arachnida > Araneae > Heptathelidae > Ryuthela > Ryuthela nishihirai. The sequence continues at coordinate 35,267,948 of JAWZYU010000011.1, read as the reverse complement.
GAAAACGAAATTCAAAATTTTCTGAAAAATGAAAGGCCGTTTTAAAACGTTTTATTTTGCATATATGTATGAATATTGCACGTAACACGCACTTTATTTAATGTATGCGACGTTCAAAATTTATTGCACTTTATAAATGAAGTTTAAGTAGCGTGTGGCTATTGGCAATTATGTTAAATGAAATTCGTTTCTAAGTAATGTGAATTCAGAGTAACGTTAACTTATCTTGAAACAAGGCATTGATAGAAATAATTTTCTCATCGTGAAGTAATTAATTATATATACATTATCTAAAAATCACCTAGAATATTGCCTATTAACAAAAGAGGCCATTAATTTGAAACTTATAGAGATATATTGCGTCTTCATAGATATTTTCTATGGCATTTATATTGATGGGGTCCTGTCAGATCACAGAGTTAAGTGTATATCTGAAGAGAAATTTAGGAATTTGTATTTTTAACATAAATTTATAATTATTTTCATTCACAGTAGAGGAACTCTAGTGCAATAGAAGTGGCGGTGAGATGGTTAATATCTTATAGTGTAAATGGCTGCATTCGTAACGTAAATAGTAGGGTTTACTAAATTCTTAATATAAAACATAGATTGGTTTAATTCTTAATGTAAATGATAGGGTTAGCTATACTAATATAGTAAATGGTAAGGTGGTCTGCACTAGTAGAATGTAACGATAAAGTTGGCTATGTTCTTAGCTAAATTGTACGGTTGGTTGCACTCTTTGTGTAAATGATAGTGTGGTCTACATTCTTAGCAACGATAGAGTAAGCTGCACTCTTAATATACGTATAGTGAAAAAGTTGACTAACTCTTAGAGTATAGTTCATTAGCGTGTTGACTGCATTCTTAGTATAATTGATGGGGTTGGTTTCACTCTTATTATAAGTGGTTGGTAAGCCAGAATCATAATCAACAATTCCCAAGTTCGATATTCACCTGGGTCAGCTTTGAGATTTATCTCACTAACCCCCCCCCCCCCCTCCCACTTCCCTCGGTCAGAAAGGAAACATCAATGGGATTGGAAAGGTCGCAGTCAGACGGATGGACGTTAAGCGGTGGCACCATGTGCGGTAGAGCTACACATTTTTGCACGTTAAAGAACATGCCGAATGTCCTTGATAGGAGGCTACCTCTGTCTCGTAACAGCTAACCAGTGGGCGCCCTTTTCCAACCATCTCTGAGCCCTTGGGGTCCTTGTGATTTGACTATTTAGTCCATTGTGTGCAAAAAGGTGCCACTCAGAGGAAAAACAACCCAGGTTTCACTCTTAGTATAAATGGCAGGGTTACTTTCACTCTTAGTATAAATGATTGTCTACACTCTTAGCAAAGATCAGGTTGGTTACACTCTTAGCAAAGATCAAGTTGATTACACTCTTAGTATATAGCGATGGCGTTGACTACACTCGTAATACAAATGGTCTGACAGGTTTCATTCTTAGACCATAAATAGAATAGACGAAACATTCTCGTGACTTTGCAACGGACAAAATTAAAAGCTGTGTTATCAATGACAGTTGGGAAGAAAGCGTTTAAGAATTGTTCAGTAGAAAAGTATCACAGGAAATGCCCTGCAGACATGGAATTCGATAAATTATAAGCTGAAAAATAATTGGTTTTCCGTGAGTGGGATTCAAACCCATGTCGGGTTCGAATCCCACTCACGGCAAAACCAGTTTTTTCAGCTCATTATTTGAGAATGGTGCTGTACATTTGCTTGTTGTGAAAGATTTATCAAAGGAGGAGCAATTATATTTTAGGTGAATAAAGTTATTTTAAGATCCTTATGTAATTTTTATGACTTCTATTGTTTAATTACTTAGTTAAAATATAATCAACAAGACAATTGTTTGCTTTACTCGCATCCAATCATTAAATGTAACTTTTAACATGGCTACACATTTCAACAAACATGAAAGTATTGAGTACAGAAATGAGATTTCTTAATTATGGGAGACTAAACTGTGAGCATTCCAATCAGTTTTTGTCAAACATCTAACATTTGCTATCGCGTATTATTTTTGGGACTGAATTTTAATTTCTGTTAAATTGGTTTGGGAATTCTGTGTAAATATTTTTCCACGAGTTCTGCCATTAACGTAAAGTAACGTTAGATTTGTTTCATCAGGTGTGTCTAAATATTTTTTTTACGGCGCAATATTAGAAATACATTTTTCCCCCAAAATTAACACGTGACTAGTGTGTGTTAGCAATTACTAAAAGTTCAGAATATTGCAAATACAATGATGTAGTATTCCGTTATAGTTCAAAAGAATAAAACGGAATTAACTTTATCTTGAAAAGATTTAGTATGTATATACAAAAATGCAAAAAAAAAAAAGCTTTTGCGCTGTTCAAATAACAGAAAATTCGAAATTAAGAACTGTAACGCAACTGCTTATGAATCACTCTATGAGAGAGATGGTGACAATCAGATGCTCACGTGATTTTGAACAATCACACATTGGATCAAGATCCTGTTGAAAATCACAGGATACATTGAATAAAATGTGTTTAATTTGAATGCGTTCGAATTAGGAAGTATCATGCTAGTAAAACAATTACTGAAAACCTTCAGAAAACTAAAATTCGCAATTTAAGTAACAAAATGACGTTATTCATAGATCACTAATCGTTTTGAGGAGAGAGAGCCCTAAATATGTGTTTCACTCAGTGGTCATTAAATTTTAATCCTTCCATTGAATGTTATGTGAATGGGAAATAAATTTCGAATCGCTACAATTTCTAAAATAAGCTTTTTTATGAAAAAAAAATGTGATTGAAGATAATATAAAGATCCAATCAAATCTCGATTTTCTACATATTCGAATTTTGTTTTTAGAATTACTGAAATTAGATTGTTTAACAGCAACAATGTCATTTTAATTTCTCCGAAAAGTTAAAAAAACGAAAGCAGTAACCGCTATACCACATTTTAACAGGAGAAATAGCACTTAATTGTTATGTTAGTTTTTTTATGATTTTTATTTTGCAGAACGAGCTAACTTGCTAATTTGTTACGTGATTACAGCTTCCATAACTTTTTAAACACTGGTCGCTTATTTTTGGATTTGGGTTGGGTTGTTTTACCTCTGAGCGGCACTTTTGTGCATACCATGGGCTAAATGGCCAGGTCACATGGACCCCGAAGGCTCAGAGAAGGTTGGAGGAGGGGACCCACTGGAACAGCTGTTGGGAGACAGATGGTAGCCTCCCGTCAAGGCCATCCAGCGTGTTCTTTAACGTGCACAGGGTATGGCTCTCCCGCACACGGGGCCACGGCTTAACATCCCATCCGACGGACGGCGGCCTTTCCAAGCCCATCGGTGTCCCCTACTGACCGTGGGCAGGGCGGGGAATTTTGCGGAGATAAATCTCAACGCTGACCCAGCTGGGACTCGAACCTGGGAACTACAGATTACGAGCCTGGCGCGCTACCGACTGAGCCACCCGCGCCCCCTACTAAGAGGTTATTTTGTCTTCGATATTGCATTTTGAATAAAAATTTAATCTGCTATGCTGTGTACATTTCATTTATCAATACGTTCATTTCAAAACACTTCTGAGGGACGCGGGTGGCTCCGTCGATAGCGCGCCAGGCTCGTAATCTGTAGTTCCCAGGTTCGAGTTCCAGCTGGGTCAGCGTTGAGATTTATCTCCGCAAAATTCCCCGCCCTGCCCACGGTTAGTAGGGAACACCGATGGGCTTGGAAAGGACGCCGTCCGTCGGATGGGAAGTTAAGCCGTGGAACCGTGTGCGGGAGAGCCATACCCTGTGTACGTTAAAGAACACACTGGATGGCCTTGACGGGAGGCTATCATCTGTCTCCCAACACCTGTTCCAGTGGGTTCCCTCCCCCAACCTTCTCTGAGCCTTCGGGGTCCATGTGACCTGGCCATTTAGCCCATGGTGTGCAAAAAAAGTGCCGCTCAGAGGTAAAACAACCCAACTCAAAACACTTTTGATGATAATTTGGTACTAAAAATCAGAAAAAGAATAGTTAAACCGCATTTAATAAGTTAAGTAGAGATTACCTCTTGACAGCTGTCATTGATAAACGAGTTACGATAATGGCACGCTTCGACTCCCACTTATTACAGCAGCTATGCTCCGTCTATTCAGTTCATGGTCTAAGGTTTCACTCTTAGCATAAATGGTAGTCTACACTCTTAGCATAAATGGTAGTCTACACTCTTAGCATAAATGGTAGTCTACACTCTTAGCATAAATGGTAGTCTACACTCTTAGCATAAATGGTAGTCTACACTCTTAGCAACAATAAAGTTGGCTGCACTTTTAATGTGTAGCGATAGAGTTGATTACACTCAGTTTACAGTGGTAATGTTTATAGTAATAATGTTGACTACACTGTTAGTATAAATGCAAAGTTTGGTTACATCTTGATGTAATTTGTGTTTCGTCACAATGGATTAAATTACGAAGCCATAGACTTTTTTTTATTGTTCAAAACAGAACAAGTTAAGAAGTTTCACTTGACCAATAATTCTCAACAATTTATGGATGTGCACTTGCTTTGCTAAATTTTTGCGATGAGAGTATCCGAGAGGGAAAAAAAACTATCAGTTTTATAAACGCTAACTTCTGGTGTTGTCCTCTTGTAAAATTACTAGCCCTAAAACAAATGATAATGGCATTTACAGCCAGCTAAACAATGTTGACAAAGACTACACAAGATGAATATTAAGGATATCTCCTATGAAATGTTATCTATGTGAACTAGCTATGAATAGCGTGCGAAGATTATACTTACAAAGTGCTCTGTGTCTAGAGTATATTTATCGTGTGGTGTGTAATGATGCTGAGATGAATGTTTACGTGGTGTGCAGGGGCGGATTAACGATATCTTGACCCGAGAAGTTCTAGGCTATGTTAGGCACATTTTCAAAATAAGTATTTAAAATATTGTTTGATATAGGAACTAAATTTATTAAACCATATTTAAAATATGACTAAACTATGCATATGAAAGCTTGGTAGAGATAATTGAAATAAATAGAAGTATGCGGATCACCCTTAAGTTGAGTTTTTTGGTCTTGGGCTCTTGGCGACGACTTCTTTTCTAATGCCACTGATGGTTATAACTGGGCTCGCTGAAAATGTCGTCAATTTGACAACGCGTATTTGAGTAATCATACCAAACTCAGCACTTGATGTTGCAGAGGACGAAAGAAGTCATTTCCTTCTCCCTTTCCTGGATGGTTTTTAACAATCAGAACCCGAAGGAAAATAAAATAGTAAACAGCAAGTTTGCACTTTAGCTGAACTTACCTGATCTTCCTTCCAGCATTCCAGATATCTTTGTCTAAAGGATAAGCGACAAATTTAATTCGGGGAACTGCAATACTTGTTGATCAAAAATCTCCGTGTATGAGATAGTTTAAAAATTGTATTATATATTTATCTGTTGGACAAGAAGGCTAATTACATTTCGGAAGAGAATGAATTTAGAAAGTTGAAAGGTTTCATTTGGTCTTTTTCAAAAGATTACTCTTTCAGTCCTCGTAATTTAAAATCTTACACAGATTCATCAAACCTTATCAAGAGCACTGTATCTGGAGTTTATTAAAATGTCATTCAAACGAAATGCATCAAATTCATTCGCAGAAACTTTTCATGTTTCTCAATATTGAACACTTTTCTAAACAATTTTCTATTTTGGTCATCTAAATGGCAACCACTTGGGCTACATATTGCTATTACATTAATCCATGCCTCTGTGACTAAATGACGTTCATTGCAAAGATCGTAAAACGAAATGATTCAATAAATTTAGCAAATTTTTCTTCGCTTCATTAAAGTTAATTGAAACACTTCACGATCTCTCTGTGAGTTGCATAATTTAGTTTAAAAAAAAAGGCACATGGATTCACAAAGAATATTAATAACCAGGGAAAACGATTCGCCTCCGAAAGAGGAAACGAAAAAATGTTCTAGAGAAAATCAAATGTTTAATTATCACTGGATAAAAACTTAATTTTTGCCCTGATTACAAAGAAATAGCTTTCGTTGTTCTTGCGAGCTAAGCACTTATTGATTGAATTAGATTATATACATCCTCTGTAAATATTCAATTTAATCGGATAAGAGATCAAAAGGCAATAATGCTGCTCTCTTCTAACATGCTTCAGTTATTCAAATTGGCGGATGTTTAATGATTCTTGTCTCATCGATCACAAGTCCTGCGAAAGGCGTCAGATGCATATGATGTCGATTCGCTCATTTTTTTTTTCCTGCAGAGTGAAAGTGGAGAAACTAGGAACGAAATTTTAGGGAATTCGAGACGTTTCTGTTCTTCCGGGCTTTCCTACTTTAAAATCATCAACTTTAATGTTAAAATGAAAATTCCGACGACGGAGAAAAAAACTTAAAAGTAATTTCTGGGTTCTTTCTGTTTTCTTTGGGAGATGCTCAGTTTGTCATACTGTATATAACAGTTTAACTAGACGCGCAATTTAGTTCTCCAAGCATATCTGTCCTGCGCTACATTTACGGCATCTGACCACTGCACACCATTTCTAACAAGGTCCTGTTTGACATTGTCTGCCCACCGCATCCTAGGTCTCCCCTTCTTTCTGAGGCTTTTAGGCTGTTCATAATTTCTGAGGACTTTAGGCTGTTCATAACCCTATTCGCCAATCTATAATTATTCATACGGGCAACATGGCCAAACCAGCGGAGTCTCTCTCTGCACAATATGCTGCTTAAAGGAGGTTGCAGACTCCTTTGCCTAACCTCATCATTAGTTACAAAGTTGCACCACCTAATGCCCAAGATACTGCGTAAGCATCTAGAATCAATAACATATAGTTTCCTGTTATCTTGTTTACAAAGTGTCCAAGTTTCACTACCATAACTAACCCTAGAAAGAACCAAACTATTATACAGTCTAATTTTAGTCTTTAGGTGTATACGCCTATTTCTCCACACTCTCCATAGATTCTTAAAAGTCCCGGCAGCAATCCCTATTCGTCTGTTAATCTCATGCCGCACATCACCAGCATCTGTTACATAGCTCCCAAGATAATTAAACTGTGACACCTGCTCCAGACTGCAACCATTCAGATTAACTGAATCACAGCTTGCTTGACCAATTTTCATCACTTTAGTTTTCTCTCTGTTTATAACCAAACCTACTCTACTACCATATTCATCAACAGCTCGAATGAAAGAGTTCATCTCATCAACATCATTTGCCAAAAGGGTTAAATCATAAGCATAATCTAAATCAGAAATTTTCGTATCTCCAGTCCATTTAAGGCCAAAATCTTTCCCTTGAAGTGAATTTCGCATAACATAATCAATAACCAAGCTAAAGAGAAAAGGAGACAAAATGCACCCTTGTCGAACACCAGAAGAAATGCTAAACCAATTGCTACAAGTCTTACCAACTCTCACACACGACTCAGTGTTATTATAGAGAGCTTTCACTATGTTAACTAACTTATCTGGTATGCCATACGATATCACAATAAACCACAAATTATGACGATCAACAGAGTCAAAAGACTTTTTGAAATCAACAAAGCTAACAAACAAAGGTTTCTGAAACTCTAAACATTTCTCAAGAATCTGCCTAAGTGAAAATATCTGATCCACACATCCCCTACCACTTCTGAATCCACATTGCTCATCACGCAATTGACTGTCAACCAGATTCTTAATTCTATTAAGCACATCATGTAAAGAACTTTACCTGAAACAGAGAGTAGGCTGATACCCCTATAGTTATCACAAGAACTGCGATCACCTTTTTTTAAAAAATAGGGATAATAATAGCTCTGGTAAAATCCTTAGGAATCACGCCTTTATCATAAAAGATATTCAAAATTTCAGTCATTCATGTGGAAACCGAAACATTCCCAGCTCTAAGCATTTCCGTAGTAATTTCATTTACCCCTGGGGATTTATAAAGTTTAATTTAGAAATATAGCCAAAATGACTTCAGACTGTGTTATAGGGCCAGCATTAAAGCTGTCAATGCATCTATCATCATTACAAACAATGGGAGTAGAACTAACCACATTGTTTAGAACATCACTGAAATGCTCAGCCCACCTAGCCATGACAGAATCCTCACCTTCTATAACCTTACCTTGTTTATCCTTCAATCCTTGTATGCCTGTCCGTTTTCTACCACATAAAACATTAGCTATCTGGTACAGCTCTCTGCTGTTGTGCTGTCTAACTGCTTCCTCGGCTTTGTCAGTGTCATGTCCCTCGAATTTTATATTTATTTATTTATTGAATATTTTTGTTATATTTTATTGTTTTATATATTTTTGTGTGTTCTTTGAAATGTTTGTGCTGGGATGACTCACTGTTGTTGTTTTCGGGTCTGAAGCTGCTCCGTGCAAGGGTGAGGAATGCCATCAGTAGTCGATGGACGTTAATGACCGCCTAGGGCCCTAGCGCAGCGAGAAGGCTAGGTGGGAGATTTGAAAGCTTTAGTCATGGTGCGAGCGCGCTGAACGAAAGGTCGTGTCAACAAGCATCAGAAGGATGCCGTGCCTTACTCGAACCCTCGAGGGGAGGGTGCGATTCCAAGAGGGAATCAAGATTCTTATGTGAATCGGATATTTGTCTGTGCGTAGCTGTCGAACGAAGAGGTCGTTGCTACACGCGTCAAAATGACGCCGCCTTTCTCAAATTAACCCTTGAAGTCAGGGTGCGATTCCAAGAGGGAATCTAGATTCTTGGAGAATCTGTCTTTTTATTCTTGTGGTTCAAGAGGAACCACAGTGTAGGCAAAGGAAAATTCTTTCGCCGAATTTTAGAGGTCTGTAAAGTGAGAATTCGCAGAGTGTGCGATTCTCCACCTCAGTATTACTGTATGCAGCAGTGAAGCAGCAAAGGCCCACGTAGTGGAGCTCATTCCCAGCACGTAGTTGTACATATTATAAATAAAGTGTGTCATCCCTATCTACTCTCGTGCAGTTAATTGATGGACAGTTCCTATTCTTCTTTCAACACAGTAAAGTTGAGGTATACAGTGGCACGGGCGTAAAAACCCGCGAATCTGTGAATTCACCGAAGTGAACTAAGTAACAACATCATCGTCCCTCTCCCCTGTTCGGCTTGGTCATCGCATCTGGCGCAGTCGGACAGGATCCGAACACCGGGTCACGACAGTCAGCCAAGCCATCAAGCCAAAGGTTCTTATCAACAGCTAACTGATCCTTTACACGTTTATTAAGCTCTCTGTAATGCTTTCAATTAGGACTATTAGGGTATTGATTAAGGACATTCCTGCACTTCCTTCTTTCTAAAATAAGCTCAAATGCCTTATCACTCAAATAATTCTGCCTCCTCAGCTCCTTTTTTCCTAAAAGGGTACTGCTAGTTTCCAAAAAATCCTGTTTAAAATGGCCCCATTTTTCCTCAACTTCAGTAGTAAACAAACCATGACTGTCATAATGACTAAGTAACCTATCATGGTGAGCTTTAGCTATAACTGGGTCTTTCAGAGCTTCAGTATGAAAGGCAAATTTTTTAACCTTAGCACAACACTTTTAACAAGGTAATGGTCAGATCCAATTTCAGCTCCTCTATATGACCTGGTATTCCTAACAGAACTAGCCCATTTGCTGTTAATTAATATATAATCAATCATATTCTTATGCAGCCATCTGGTCGGTCCGGTAGGTTTATATATACGTTGTTAGCACTAGGACCCTGTGTGATTGACCAATCCTTAGCAGAGTAGAAAAAAAAAAGAAAAGTAGTCATAGTTGTACAGATCAATTGACCACACTAATCTGGCAGCCCTCCTCTTCTGTTTACAAGAGAGTATCTCTTTTGAAAGGTACTAACTGCCTGCACCACGAGAAGGCGGGATCGAGACATTAGGTACTGGGCCTGGCCGATTCTATGCATCATCACAGGGGATTGGTGCATAGCTCTCCTTCAAGTGACTATCAGCTACCATTATAGGCTTTGGAATTTACAATAAATAAATTAGATTTTTTTTAAATTTCCCCAAAAAATTAATGTATTTACTTGTTATGTTAGCTGGTACGCACAACTGCACCAGGTTCGTTGTCTGATAGTTCCAAGTTCGTGTCCAACTGTACCTGTTTCGAGTTTTATCACCGACAGGCTTGTCGAGTCCGCCGTCCGTCAGATGGAAAGTTAATCCATGGTCCTCTGTGAAGTGAGCCATATTTGTCTAAGTTAAAAAACATGTTGTGTGGCCTTGACAGGAAGTTTCCATCTGTTTCCTAACAGCAGACCAGTGTGGTTAGCGATAATTAATAATCAATGGTGTAGAGATAGAGTCGCAACTGGGGAAACTATGAACTTGCGCAGTTGATGCTTCGAGAATTTTCATAGCTCGTAGACTCCTAACCTATGCTTTATGAGAACAGTCGAAGTATCATCTGCTCGCTGTCATAGTCTCCTCAGCTGGGGGGAGGGGGTGGCTCAGTCAGGCTCGTAATCTGTAGTTCCCAGGTTCGAGTCCCAGCTGGGTCAGCGTTGAGATTTATCTCCGCAAAATTCCCCGCCCTGCCCACGGTCAGTAGGGGACACCAATGGGCTTGGAAAGGCCGCCGTCCGTCGGATGGGACGTTAAGCCGTGGCCCAGTGTACGGGAGAGTCATACCCTGTGCACGTTAAAGAACACGCTGGATGGCCTTGACGGGAGGCTACCATCTGTCTCCCAACAGCTGTTCCAGTGGGTTCCTTCCCCCAACCTTCTCTGAGCCTTCGGGGTCCATGTGACCTGACCATTTAGCCCATGGTGTGCAAAAAAGTGCCGCTCAGAGGTAAAACAACCCAACCCAACTCCCCAGCTGCCGTTAACCTAGTCACCACCCGAAGACCATAAAATCATCTCTGCGAGACCTTTACAGTGTTATAACGTCCAAATTGCCTGTAGCCAATAGAAAATTGAGCGGGGAGATGTGAACTCCGCATGGAATTTCTCCCGGGATGTCAGAGGTGACTTATTAGAATTGTCCTTCAATGACGGAATGGATAGCCATGACTCAAGAGAGACTCGTTTCAAGGACGGAAGAGGAGTAATCCCGCACTGACTAATTGGCAATGTCAATAACATGATTAATCTGCTAGTTGTTAGTATCAATATTTAGGTCATCAGTAGCATAAGAAGGACAAGTCTGTGCGCCTCCTCATCTATATATCTTAGTGCAAAGATGCCACAAACAGCAAGTTTTCTCTTTAGTTCACATTTGAGGAGAATTTTCTGCTCGTTTTTTCGTTTTCTATTTGAGAGAGTAATAATCCATAAAAGGATATTAATCTAGGAATTGATTCCAATAACTTCTGTCAATTAAATAATACAAAAAGTAATAATGATGTTGGTTTGTTGAACTGCAAAGTTTGCATTGACAAATAATTCGTGTCTGAAACTTGCTGGACATGAAATGTATGTGTGTGTGGAATTCCGAAAAAAGATCAAAATAGCTGTATTTATGTTACATTTGTAATATTCCTTTAGAAATTTTGAAAAAATATTTTAATTATATTTTGTTAAATATATTCATGATTAATTTTTGAGATTGGAAAATTAGATGTAAACTCCAAAGTCATGAAATGGAAAGGGGGCGATGAATGCTCAACCGGTAGCGCGCCAGGCTCGTAATCTGCAGTTTCCAGGTTCGAGTCCCAGCTGGAACAGCATTGAGATTTTTCTCCGCAAAACTCCCCATCCTGCCCACGGTCAGTAGGGGACACCGATGGCTTGGAAATGCCGCCGTTCGTCGGATGGGACGTTAAGCCTTGGCTCCCTGTGCAAAAGACCATACCCTGTGCACGTTAAAGACTGAATGACATTGACGGGAATTTACCATTTGTCTCCCAACAACTGTTCCAGTGGGTCTCCTTCTCCAAACTTTTCTGAGCCTTCGGGTCCTGTGACTTGGCCATTTAGTCCATTGTGTGCAAAAAAAGTGCCGCTCAGAGGTAAAACAACTCAATCCATGAAATGGGTATATATCATACTCTCAATTTAATATAAGATAAAGACGATATGTATGAAGTTCAAATCTGTACGCAGATAAAAATTTTATTTTATTTCTACTCCGGTCCTTTGCAAAAATCCTGCCCACAGCACTTGTAGCAGACATCCTGTCATTTCCTTATTACAACAGCGTATCATGATTTAATAATATTTTATTGTTGAAAACGACACAGAATAAACATGAATGCGAATAAGAACTAAATCCCTAACATGTGTTTGAACTGCATTTTCGTTAAACACCAGGGCTTATGACGAAAAAATGAGTGAAAAAACTGAATATAAAATACTTTTGTTTCGAAGAATTTATTTTAAGTAAGCAATTCTTTTCCGTTTTCAATGCCAGCTGTGCAAAAATAATAACATTCGGAAGAAAAAAATAAAGGTAAATGGAAAGAAAGAACGAACAGAAGGAGAGAAAAAAATCCTATTTCTCTGAGCGAAATCACAACATCAAATATTTCTCTGTAACTGAAACCGAACATCAAATGTTAAAAGCAGAAAACATTAAAACGGCAAACACACAAACAGAACTTCTTCGCTGCATGCATGCGTTTTTTCCTTATCCCGTAAATACTTTGAAATTTGCTTTCGTTTGTACATTGGTGACCAGGTAATCCCAGGGCAAATCAGCATATTGAATAATGCAAATAGCCGAGCACAAAGGAAAACTAACGTAGGAGATTCCGACCCTGTTTGCCCGCTGAATACAATAGACATGTAAATTTAATAAATTTCGATTCAAAAACATCTTTTGCTAAAAGTTCTAGTTCTGTTCATGACGTTACTGATACGAACTGCTGGGAATTTGCTGTTAATCTCTGTAGAAGGTTTCTCTGCCCTCTTTTGGCTTTTCCAAACTTAAGAGAACTGGATAAGACTCCTTTACGATGCTATTTGAATTGTTTGCGATATTTAATAAATATTTAGAATGGTTTCTTCAATTCTCCGCATGCATTTGTGACTCTGTAGATATTTTTTTCTTCTATTGTGTCATTAACATTCCGAATATGGATAGCGTAATCTCGAAATTTATGTTAATTTTGAGAAGAAAAAACAAAAGAACGTTTTCGAGAGAATATATCCGTAGCTATGTTCATGCGTGATGTAAAACAATTAACAGTTTGGCTTATTAAATTTAGGGGATCATCTTTTTACCACGGGAAGGAAAATATGTTTGTAGACTGGTCTTTAGATATATAGGAATAGATTGTGGTCGACACCGGAGTTAAAAAACAGTGACTTCGTTTTTATTCTGAACGGAATTAACAGTCATATAAAAAAAAGAGCTAGAATGGAAAAATGGCATATCATTCTCTCAATTATTAATTATTACTGTACCGCAGGATATTAATTTAATAAATATTTCAGTTAATTGAGAGTATGATATGCCCATTTCTCCTGCGGTACAGTCGCTCAAAAAATATCCGAACACTATAGTTGATTACAGAATTCAGAAAAAATATCTGGCAACAATTTTTTTAGAAATTAGTGATGTGGCAACCTTTGTGTATGTACACGAAGGTTACCACATCACTAATTTCTAAAAAAAATTGTTGCCAGATATTTTTTCTGAATTCTGTAATCAATCATAATGTTCGGATACTTTTTTGAGCGACTGTACACATTATACAACTTTTCATGTAAATATAATCGTTAAAAATGCATTTAAAATTTGATTTAGGGACTATTTTCTGTCTTGTGATAAATGTCCTATTCAGTAACGGCTGTTACAAAATTCCTTATAAAGTATGCGACGTTTTATGAAAATCGATATAGCTAATTTCGCGCAGTCAAGTTATAAAATCGTTCTTTACAAGAAGAGCCTTTAATATCTGCATCCCATATTTCGTAAATGAAGTGTCAACATAAATTTTTAATACAATAGCTAGAATCGTTCATGTTCTAGATAACCACACAGATAGGGTTGGGTTACCTCTGAGCAGCACTTTTTGCACACCATGGGCTACACGGCCAGGTCACATGGACCCCGAAGACTCAGAGAAGGTTGGGGGAGGGACCCACTGGAACAGCTGTTGGGAGACAGATGGTAGCCTCCCGTCAAGGCCATCCAGCGTGTTAAAGTGCACAGGGTATGGCTCTCCCGTACACGGGGCCACGGCTTAACGCTCCATCCGACGGGCGGCGGCCTTTCCAAGCCCATCGGTGTCCCTACTGACCGTGGGCAGGGTGGGGAGTTTTGCAGAGATAAATCTCAACGCTGACCCAGCTGGGACTCGAACCTGGGAACTACAGATTATGAGCCTGGCGCGCTACCGACTGAGCCACCCCCGCCCCAGCCACACAGATAAAGTGACAGCATTTGAGTAAAACGTTTTCTTCTTCAGAGGTACTTAAAACCTACTAGGAGCTAGCTAAGGAAGAAAACTGTACAGTCGAGATTTGAACTTGAGAGTATCAAACTACTGGCACACAACAGATCACTGGATATTGTCTAACTGACGACTACCTGAAAAATATAGGAGCTCACTTTTTTCGAAATCAGCGTAACTACGGATAGTAGTAAATGCTATGGAAAATTTAACAGCTGAAAAAGTTTAAAATAAATAAAAATTTTACAATGGATTAAATGAAATAAAATTGTTCAGCATACACTTTGTCATTTGAATTGTACCTTACTTATGATTATTGAGTAAAAAAATGAAACTGAAACTAATATCGTAATACTAGAACTTTTTCACGAGTTTCAAAATTGTTTTTCATTCGTTCCGACGATGCAATAAACAAAACAGATCGGACATGCATGAAATCGGTTTTAAACTGCGACTCTTTCTCATCCGACTTATGTGAAGCTTTTGCACAATGTACAAGTGAAAATTGTTTCGAAAGCTATGTATTCTCATTTTGATAACAAAAATACAATTTAGTTCAATCAACAGTAGAAAAATTTAATCGAAAGACTTCTCTTCTGCTCGATAGCAGAAACAGAACTCAACGTGAGTCGAATTCGATTTGGAAACAACAAGTATAAATCAAATTGACAACAAGTTTCGCAGCAAAAAGTTCATTTCAGTTTCATATCAACAAATACAGTTAAGTTTAACAATAATAAGTATTGTTTATGGTCAGAAGTGGTCATAGTTCAGTTTGATATAGACTCTAGTTTGTTAGCAATTAGCATAGTTCAGTTTGTCTCGTAGCATAAACGCAATTTCATAAACGCATATGCATAATCGCATGTCGTTCATTTGCATACAATAGAAATGATTGCTTGACAGACTTCAGTGAATAAGAGACTTAAAGAATGGAGAAATTCTCTAGATTTCCTGAGGAAAAATTAAATATAACGGCACGAATATCTCAGTCGAAAAACAGAATAAAATTATTTCGATAATCCATTTTACAAATGCAGCAAAGCGTATATTAAAATCATAAATAATTTCCTTTGATCAAAATTTAAAACACGAATCTTATATTTCAAATTAATTGTGAATTATTCCAATGAGAATTCTAAAATCGTTTTAACAAACAGAGGAATCTTTTTTTTATGCGTAAATGCGAAATAGAAAATAAATTGAAATGACCTTATTAAAAAGGTAGAATGGCAGTTATATTTCTAGTTTTTAATGAATTTTGCAAATAATTTTATGTTGCTATAAGCTCACCGGCAAAAAAAGTGAACTTTTGTCTTTCTCTTTTTTTGCTCTCAGATTTTTTTTTTCTTTTGAAAAGCGAAACTTTTTTTTCTGCATTAGAGATGCAAGGAAGTAATTACCGAGTTGACTGAAATAGTTCCATGCAAATTACGCTTTCCCCTCCATCCGCCAAACATTTTTTACCTCTTCAGATATATTTCTCCTAAGAACACATTGCCAAAAAAGCATTAAAAAAATGCTAATAAGTATTTAATAAGCATTTCCAGTTATTGAATGAGTTTGGAATTTAACAAATTGAATTAGGATTAAAAGTGAAATTAGCTGTGATTAGTCTTCATCCCTCTTGCTTTTATTTTTTAATTACAGGACATTCCTATATTTAATTTCTAAATTCCCAAGTTTAAAATGCATCTGATCGTATTTCACTTCGTTAAATTAGTAAAAGTATTCCAAAACGTAGGAAACCGAAGTTTCTTAAGTCGAAGAAATGATCATCTATTATTGAATTATTTAAGTTATTTCTGTTTGCTGTTAACGCCTTTTGTCAGAATATAAGATTTCAAAATAAGTCGTTAATCTTATCGTTAGCTTTTCCTAACTCGCAATTGTGAGATGTTAATCAAGCTTATGAGGGTTTATTTATCAATTGAAAGAAGCCTGTGATTTCCTTTGTCCTTAATTCGTCCCTCACACGATCTTTAAACGGAATTTCGATATTACAACAAATGATATCCTTGCAAATGCAATGTGTATATTGATTCAGAAATTACAAGTTACCTTCACAGTTTTAATTGCTTTTCAAAACAGATAGCGCAAAAACAAATGGATTATTATGGACACGATTAGAATTTTGCTTATTTATGTTCATTTTTGGATTACATGCATTGTCGTCTAATAAGGAATAAATGTATTGCAACAGTATAAATTCACAAATAGAATTCCGGGTCTTCACCCCTATATGTTAATATAATCACGAAACCCTTCATTTGGCATACACTAACTGGCCAAATTATTATGAGCCATGCGGGAAATACCATGAATCATGCCAATGTATGCAAAGTTTATTACCAATATTAGCATTCTACGTCACTATGAAGTCCTATAAAAACCATAAAGGCATGGTGGAGAGCAAAATCCAGTACGATATGAATAAAAAGGCTGAACAGATTGACTTCTAAAGGAGTTCATCAGTAGAGCCCGATGGGCAAGAACACCTGTAACGGAGGTGATGGAATTCAGTAGAAAATCACGAGTCACAATATCCCAAGTGTTTGGTGAATGGTACCGGTCTCAACAATATCCACCAATCATGGCAAAGGCAGGATGAAAAAGGCTCTAGCAGACAGGACAGGTATTTGTTGGCACCAATTAAACAGCAAAACAGAGCTGCGACAGTTAATCAGCTGAGAGAGATCATCTCGATTAATACTTTCAAGATTCAATTCTTCTTTCCCCCCATCTCAATGAGAACTGTGCGCAGAAACTTGAAAAGTGCAAAATTTGATAGTAGGTGTAATAATAATTTGACTAAGAAGTATATAAGTATCTAATACATTATACTCTGGGGTAAGTTGTAATGCATACGGTATTTTAAATTGGCCTCATTCATTTGATGCATGGCTTTATTTTCATTCAGTTTCGTCGATATCTGTTAAGTGTTATGTGGATGTCTCCCTTAATTGTTTCAAGAGAGTGCAAGAAGAAGAATCAGAATTTTTGACAGAGCAATTCAAAATCCTCTCCCATAGGTTGACATGGGATTCCCTATTACTTTAATATTGGCCCAGAACCCCCATGTTCCCTACTACTCTGAAGAGAATGGGGAGCAAAAAATTCAATTTCTTTTTTAGCATCATCCCAACTGTTACTGAGCTCTGATAAGAACTTTTAGATATGAAAAACGCCAGATAAGACCAGTGAGCAACTAATACTATACTTCTCTAAGTAAATTTCTATGCCATTAAATATTTAATGCAAATTTTAATATCTTATCCTAAAGAGTTCCATAACGCTTGAAATAATTAGACTGCCTACATTTATCTTCCGCTATTTATCTCTGCCGTCCCATGGCCGAGTGGTTAGCGCGCTTGGCTACTGATCAAAAGGACCTGGGTTCGAGCCCCGGGTAAGGCATGGCTGTTTGTATCGTTTTTCTGCTGAGGTCCTGCCATCCTCTCAGACCTTCTACTGTGGCATATAAACTGACAGGCTCCTGTCAGACCTCTGTGGCAAGCAGCTGCTTGAGGGGGTATTTATTATTTTATTTATTTCTATTTATCTCTACGCAGCTTGAAAACCTTTCTGATTATGCCACAGTTTAGATTTCGAGCAGCATAATAAACCCAATACGCAGTGTTCACTACAGAATAATATTAGTTAGTTGACCTAAAACAGAGATGGACAAAGGTATCTCAACGTCGAGTCGGATTAAGATCTTTCAGAATGTCCAGGGTCAGAACTATAGTTACTGAAATAAATCGCTTTCAATGCTCTCAGTATACTGCATAGTTTGTTTGAAAATCAAGGTAATTATAAATATTCATTTTAAATACAAAAAATATAAAATGTAAACGAGAGATTAAACTTCCACATATGCATATTTGTTACGAAAAGGAACACAAGAATTAATTGTACAAGAAAGTAAATAAGTAAGATTAAAAGTAAAACGAAAGTAAATAAGTAAAGTAATTAAGATAAAAATAAAATGCATTTTAATGTGACTTTTGCAATTGAACATTTTCGTGTTATTAATGTTTGGTAAACTTTTGATGGTTAATCAGAATAAAAGACGTCAGAAATTTGCTGCTCATGATTGTCCCTTTCGCTGCACTAAGAACTGCATTTGGTGCAAAATGATGGATGGTCAAGATCTTGGTCTTTCGAAATAGATTCATAGTCGAAATAAAAAACTTAAACTAATGGAAAGATAACAATTATCATTTTCTTTTGCTTTGTAATAATTCTTCTCTCATGAATTTTATTTCCATTTTTCTATTTTCTTTTACTGAATTCAGAAATACTTAAGGGGTAGTAGTTAGCCCATCACTATCCTAAATTTATTTTTTACCATTGTTAATGAACATAAACTTCGCAGAAACATTTCCGTGTGGATAAGGAATGAAAGGACGAAATGTTGTTCTTCATAATAAAGACGGAAGAAATCGCGAGATTATGAAGGGAACATCTGCCTCCTCTACCTCATCTCACCCCCACTGATGTTAATGAGACAAAACCAGAGAGTTAAGGTTACGACGATCGTGTTTAATAATAAAAACAAAGTTGATTCTGCGAAAATGGGTATATTAGATATTAATAAAACTGACTGAAATTAACCTTCGCTTAAGCTAGGAAACCATTAAAACCGAACAATGTTTACATTATTCTCCCAGGGGGAATTTAAATAATCGAATAAGCTAATCTAATGCAATAGGTATCGCCTTGTGTAGCAAAAAGGTAAATATTGTGTGGTTATCTCTTTAAAAGGCAGTAAATTGCAAAAGAATTTCATTAGGTTTGTTCTAAACAAGGGAATAGATCTTTCGCATGATGCAAAGTAGGTTAAATTGCTCTAGGATCTTAAATGAATCTATTTCACAAACTTGTGATATATAAATAAAATGGGCTATTTAATTTCATTTTATTTATGAATCGAATAATCAGAATCCGATCATTCTTGGAAAAAGTTTGTGCTTTTTTTTTTTATCTCTGAATGGTTAACTTAAGATGGGCTAAATGTCCAGGTCACAAGGATCCCAAAAGATTTTAGTTGGCTAAGGAAAAGAGATCCATAGGACAGCTATTACGAGATAGATGGAAGTCTGCTCACCGTCGCTCTGCACGTATGGACCAGAGTCATATTTCAATCCAGCGTTAAATTAACAATTTTATTAAACATTGCTATCTTGTACATGGGCTAATGGCTTAACACGGTTTTTCCAAGTACTCGGCGTTCGTATTTTCCATCAAAGGCAGAAAGAGAATTAGCGAAAAAACTCCGAAAGAAGGCATACTAGGAACTCGAACCTGGGAGCATCAGATTACGAGAATGAAGCACTACCTACTGAGCTATCCTCTTCGTAAAGGAAAACATAAATAACCTAGAGGTAGTGATGTGTTTCAAACTCCATGAATAGAGTTGCTTAAATAAACGCAAATTTTTATGAATATTCATTTATCCAATATAATAATACGCTCTCTTTGTCATTGTGTAACGAAGTCCAGCTGCCAGAAGAGAAACGAAATAAGTTAGCTAACATAATACTTGTCTGAGGCTCAGTCTGTAGCTTTTCCCAGTTTTTAATGTTATTTTATAGAGTACCGTCGCTCAAAAAAGTATCCGAACACCACGGTGGATTACAGAATTCAGAAAAAATATCTGACAACGATTTTTTTAGAAATCAATGATCTGGCAACCTTTGTCACGTGACACGAAGGTTGCCAGATCACTGATTTCTAAAAAAATCGTTGCCAGATATTTTTTCTGAATTCTGCAATCAACCATAGCGTTCGGATACTTTTTTGAGCGACTGTACCGTCGCTCAAAAAGTATCCGAACACTATGGTTGATTACAGAATTCAGAAAAAATATCTGGCAACCATTTTTTTTAGAAATTAGTGATCTGGCAACCTTCGTGTCACGTGATTACAGAATTCAGGAAAAATATCTGGAGCGTGTACAGCAACTGTACACGCTCGAGTTACAGTTCACAGCAAACTGGAGCGTGTGCAGTTACTGCACACGCTCCAGTTTGCTGTGAACGGTAATTGCACACGCTCAATATTTCCGTGAGTGAACCCACACGATCTAGTATCAAAATAATATGACCACCTACAGTCGCTCAAAAAAGTATCCGAACACTATGGTTGATTACAGAATTCAGAAAAAATATCTGGCAACGATTTTTTTAGAAATTAGTGATCTGGCAACCTTCATGTCACGTGACACGAAGGTTGCCAGATCACTAATTTCTAAAAAATATCGTTGCCAGATATTTTTTCTGAATTCTGTAATCAATCATAACGTTAGGATATTTTTTTGAGCGACTGTACGTTATTCACCTACTGGCTGGCTACAAAAGCAGCTTGGTCCTTTGACTCCCCCCCCCCTTTTTCAGAAAGGCTGTATTCTTGAAAATGTATTTGTATCTTAAAAAGAAAGTCTTTAAAACGAGCACTATTTGTTCTGTTGACTCGTGTAAGCGGAGATGCGTTTTTAAGTAAAGCTCGCCTTTTTTTACCCATCAGAAAATAGGAGGTATGCAAAAATTAAAAGCAAAAAACATTAAAAATTTAAACCTTACTCGCTAGAAATTTTGATTAGTAAGTCAGCGAGGGAATGGAGACTCAGGAAGTGACGTCGCATCGACCCGAAAATCAGCATCTTCTTATTTCTAGATCAATTCTTAACAAAAAATAGTTTTTGTTGAATTTGTTGCAGTTTTTTGCATATTGTGTTTAAAAATTACATTTTTACGCCGAATTTCCATAAGGGCGAATTTATGATCATGCTTTCCGTTATGGCCAAAATTCTGTAACTCGAAAGTCCATTACTCAGAGGTATATTTTAGCTCTGTCAAGGGTCGGATGACTTGAATGTTTGAGATAATAAAACGCAGTTTAAATAAGAAGTGTATCTCTAGTCTTTGATGAGGTATAAGAAGTTAAATTTAGTCTATAGGTAAAGCATTTCGCTTAACTTTCAGTATTGAAATATTTTCACGTAAATTTATAGAATTATTTTCACGTAAACTAACCTCAAATCTTCTCCTATTTATTAAATTTTTTACTACATCAAGGTATTTGGAGAAGTCACAAAATACATAAATAAAAAATAACTCTTCCTCTTTATCCAAAACAATTACTCTCATACATCTATCGATTTCTTTTTTTTACTTCACATTCGAATCAGTTGCTGTTCTCAACTCATTAACACCTCTATTTCTCTGTAGACCTGATGTCGCAGTATTTAAATATCACTTCTTTTGTCACAGTCTTTCACAGATTCGTAAAATATCGATCTCTCTTTTTTTTAATCTTTCCGATCATTTTTTTCCTTTGCATTTTCGAAAACGAAACACCACAAGATGACCTTTTCACTTTCAAACTCCCATAGCAAAAAACTGCGCCTCATGCAAACTCAAATTTGCAACACCACTCCAAGAAAAAAAAATCCTCCTTTTCCACATTTCACTCTTTCGTGGCTCTCCTTCTGTTCCGCATCTTCTTCTGAAAATTTCTCCCTCTTTCTGTCCCCATCACCACCACTACGTGTTTACATCGATGGGAAGTAATTTATTTGTCGAACGCCCGCCATAATTGCTGTCAATCCCGGGCGCTCGCACAATATTTCATTGTCGTGAGGAAGAGAAGCAGTGGCAACGGGTAAGACCAGCAGCAGGGAGGTATAGTTTCGTTCTCCAGTTGCCAACTTCCGTTCTTCCTCGTCTGTATGTATGTTTTCGTTTCATGAGATGTCTTCATAACAGTCACTATAAAACTTGGAAAGTTGAACTCCATTTTTTTCACCCTCCATTTCATCTGTATTTTTTGCAAAGGTAATGATTGTGGCGTTTGGTTCTTCTAGCGTCGCGTGATGCGATACATTACCGTAGGATGCCGAACGTCTAGTGGTAGGAATGTGTATTTACCGAATATGACTGTTACATTTTCTGCGCTGGTAGCTAAGGAGCCATCTCGTATGCCCATTGCCTATATTGCAGCTTGCCATAGCTTATTTGTAGTTCTCGGACCCAATGATTAAGTTCACGTTGAATGACCTGTTTACACATTACGTCGCTAACGTGTGTAACGTGTTTGCGTTCGTGTAGGGAATTTAATCCATTTCTTCATTCACGTGAACATGTTACTCTGCATTTACTTTTTTTTCTTATCACTGGTAAAAGAACATTTGGACAATGGAAAGATTACTAGACAACAAAAAAACCCAATGAAATATGTTTATGAGTCGGGTTTTCTCCTGAAATGAATGGAGGTGGTCAGTAATGTGTCAGGTTCGTAATCTGCCGTTCGTAGACACAAGTCTGATGTTAGCTTTGAGATCAGAGTTATACGGAATAAATGTCCAACTTTTGTTCTGGAACATAATTTTTAGCTCATTTTCAAAAACACGATTTATTGCTTTCACTTTGTCGTCTATAGACATTTAACATTTATAGATAAATGATCAATTCCTTTTCGTTTCGATGGGAATTCACTTTGGGAATCTCTAAATATATTTAGTAGAGCCTTCTAGCGATGGGAAAATTCGGAAAGTGGTCAAATTTTAAATGAACATTGCAAGCGATTTATTTATGCTAGAAATCTGACGCTTTGGTGGTAGAATATGACGTTTAAGAGATTTACACGGTTTGACAGCGACGAATTACCCCTTAAGCCCAAGAAAGTGGCAAAACAATGCAATAAATGAAAAAAATATAATTTGTTTCAAAAGCGCTAAAAAATTAGCATGTGCATTTTATAAATCATCCATTGATTCGAATTTCTATTGTCAGAGTTGAGCAAAAGTCAGAAAACCGTAAACCTCGTTTTTTCATTCTCTTTAAAAACAATCATCCATATTCGGCTCAGGGAATGTATATTATTCTTCTAGTTTATTCCATATTTACCATCTAGAGAAAATTACATTAATTTTGGCAGTTAAAGCTTCTTAATGTAAGCAATTATTCTAGACAACATTAACAATCGATTGTCTCAAAAACGATTTCGGTGACAAAAATATTGGTCCTATGGGGAAATCTTCTAACACCTAGTTACTTTTAACACGTGTTTATACAAATTCATAAATGCAATTTTTTTCGGAATGATATTGTTGCGGATCACAAAAATGGATAGCCACTGAGCGTGAGTATTAAAAGCTATATTTCAAAACCAAATTCAATACAAGGTAAATTGTTACAAAGGAAATATGGATGAAGTATCTTATTAACAAATCAACTATTAACATGCACAAGTCATCAATCTTCCTGCGTAGAGCACACAATATCAGCTCTGTGTATTTTACTAAATATTACCTTTTACTTGATTTACCAGGTCACCCGAAGATCTTCACTCGTAAACCAATTCTCGTCCTGTGCTAATAACTTTTCACACACTAGCCGAACAAAAAGACAGTCCGTGTAGACATTCGAAGTTAGCCATAAAAGTTCCCACTTTTATACTTCCGCGTATACACAACACATCAAGTTACTTCTTGATACTTAACGATAAAAGATCCCACTTTTATCCTTCCGCGTATACACAACACATCAAGTTACTTCTTGATACTTACGCGCACTGTCTCAGAACAGCTCACCGTCCATTTTCGAATTCACGACCGTTACAACACAACGACCGTTACAACACAACGACCGTTAACGCTCCACTCTTCTTCTCCAAATTCTCCCAACGTTCTTATTCGTTGGCTGAAACTTTTTGCTTTCGGTTGCCAGATTCCTTCTGTCGTAACACTGCCCCCTTCCTAGGTCTTGTTCGTCCCGAACAATTCTGGATTCCAAAGTTTCTTCAGTTCTTCGATGAAACGGGGCCAAATGATCCACGTGAACCACCTTGCACTTTGTAGCTGGACATCGACGAATGCGATATACCACGTCTGTGTCAAAATGAAAGCGAATCTCATTATGACGTAGATTTCTTTTCTGACTGAAGCCTCGTCCACAAACATAATACGTGTAAGGCCTATAGCCCTTGTGAACACGTTTATGTCTCTGCAGGGAGAAGAATCGACTAAGAGTTTTCGTGCAAAACCTGTAAAAAGTTTTCTTCTTTGTCGAAAGTTTTCTTCTTTGGATTTTTACTTCTATCAACAGTAACAAGGAATGAAAGTCATTAGTGACATAAAATCTAGGGAGGAGTTTCATCCTCCAGTCTGACCCTTTTGTCAGTTGACTTTCACTTAATTCAGAACTGTCGTGATGAACCTTCAGCCATATTTCACCTGATTCAATTTGATCCCCAAGGTGCTTCACAAATATAATATCAGCTCCATAATTCTTTTTAGCTCTTCGGTCCATCTCCTCCTTCCATACTCTTGCTAGAACTGCAGCTTCTAATCCGACAACCTTACCTGTTTCTCCTGTATAAGTGAAATCAGTGATGTGTCGGGCTGCTAGCAATATTTTTTCTGTTTTACCTTCACATAGCCAGCTTGCAACATCTTCAGATACTCCTTGTTCTATTAACATGTTACGAAACTTGTTCAAAGCATTGCCGTTATGCAGAACCTTACGGACACGTGATGCTTCATCTACCCTATTATCCACAATGTTCACAAAACGCAGAAGTTCTCCTAACTCTTCGACGAGCTCTTGCAGTTCCAAGGATCCGTTACCAAGGAAACACTGAACAGCTTCCATCACTTCCAGAGAGTTGTCAACAGAGTTTTCAAGAGGTGAATCCATGTTGCTGATAACAGCTGAACAACTCAAACTCTTCATTCCACGAGCTTGTGATGCTGCAACCACTTTCTTAACTAAATCAACAGCAACATCTTCTGTACTGATGAGATCAATAGCTCCTTTTCCGAATTCAACATCATAAACCAAAGCACACACTCCTTCAGCCAGCTTTTTGGACACAATTGAGCATATCATTAGAGGAACGCTATCTATGGTAGCCATCAGATCCTTGCAGCGGTAAATCTCCTTATCTGTTGGCACCAGCTCCTCTGTCTGTCCTACGATGCAGCATCCGACGTCTTCCATCATCTGCTCGATTTTATCTTTAGTGCAGTCGACTGTGAAGCCAGGGATGGATTCCAATTTGTACAGAGTATCTCCCATCAATTGGAGAGTACGACCGGAGATCATAGGGACCTTGAGACCTAAAGCAGCAAGTGCAGGAGCCAAGACAAGACTCACTTTGTCGCTGACACCTCCTGTGCTGTGTTTATCCACCATCCGATGGCGCCACTCAGGTCTCCAGCAAAACACATGACCCGAAGAGGTCATAGTTGCTGTTTCTTCCGAATTCACCTTCTTGGAGCTCTCATTGTAATTAACCAGGGAAATATCAGTCATGATTGCCAAATTGTTCATTCTGGAGATCAGCGACGAGTTTTGTAACATGATATTGTCCACTTTAGAGCTCTTGTAGTCGTGATAAAACTTTTCTATATCCTTATAATCTAAATGGTTATAATGTCCAAATCTGCACATTGACTGTTCAGAAAAGAAATTCAGCGTGGCTACGTTGAAATTATCTGAGGGATTCACTTCTCTCTGATCGTAACTCTGAGGCTTAGTTTCATCCAGAAAGTTAGTCTTTGAAGTACTGTCTCTGCCTGAAGCTCCTTTACTAGCATCACCTGTTACGCTTCTAAGCCATTCTTCGGAATTCTTCTTTCTTAAATCCCCACTTTCTATAAACGATTCGAGTGTGGCTATATGTTTTGGAAAAATCTCTCCGACTTCCCGGGTAACGTCGAATGGCACTTTGTATCTATGATGAATGGACACCTCTTCTTTACTCGGACCACTCTGCGAAACGTAAACTCTGTTTCGTTCCCCCTCATTACCACTCGTTACTCTGCCTTTGCGATAATTGTCCATGACGCATTTTGCTGACGGCGAGGAATAGAATACCTTTCGTGTGGATCTCTCTTCAGATCGTGCCAGACTTGTATACCTAGGTATTTTGAAGTGCAAAGCGTACTGTATAGTCTCACAGCTCTCTGATCTGTGTGATTGTTCTTCACAGTTCCTAGACATGTCACCAGCGACATAGACACTCTGCCATGCATCACCAGTAGTTGCGTGGTCAAAGGCATTATCTGCGCTATCTCTACGATTCTTGATTTTCAGTAGCAGATCCACATTTTTATATGCGTTGCCTTTCTCTTTTCCATGTTTACAATCTAACTTAACACTATCAAGATCATCTTTTTCACTGACAAATTCAACATTTAAACTATTGCATTGTCTATTGAGTTCGGTTTTACTATCCTTGAACTGATCAATAAACTTATCAATTTGAGAAGCCACTTCAGCTCTCATCTCAGTATTTTGTGCGGCTATTTCGGCTTTCAAATCATCTTTTTGAGAAACTATCTCCGTTCTCAACTCATTATTTTGTGCGGCCATTTCGGCTTTCAAGTCACCTATTTTATCGCTTTGGGCGGCCATTTCGGCTTTCAAGTCACCTATTTTATCACTTTGGGCGGCCATATCGGCTTTCAAATCATCTTTTTGAGAAACTATCTCCGTTCTCAACTCATTATTTTGCGCGGCCATTTCGGCTTTCAAGTCACCTTTTTGAGAAACTATCTCAGTCCTCAACTCATTATTTTGTGCGGCCATTGCGGCTATCATTTCATCTAATGTACTATTTTGTGTCGCTATTTCGGCTTTCAAATCATTATTTTGACTTTTAATGTCATTCATACTTCTAGTTAACGGCATTCAATTAATTAATCCCACTTCTGACACCAAATGTTGCGGATCACAAAAATGGATAGCCACTGAGCGTGAGTATTAAAAGCTATATTTCAAAACCAAATTCAATACAAGGTAAATTGTTACAAAGGAAATATGGATGAAGTATCTTATTAACAAATCAACTATTAACATGCACAAGTCATCAATCTTCCTGCGTAGAGCACACAATATCAGCTCTGTGTATTTTACTAAATACTACCTTTTACTTGATTTACCAGGTCACCCGAAGATCTTCACTCGTAAACCAATTCTCGTCCTGTGCTAATAACTTTTCACACACTAGCCGAACAAAAAGACAGTCCGTGTAGACATTCGAAGTTAGCCATAAAAGTTCCCACTTTTATACTTCCGCGTATACACAACACATCAAGTTACTTCTTGATACTTAACGATAAAAGATCCCACTTTTATCCTTCCGCGTATACACAACACATCAAGTTACTTCTTGATACTTACGCGCACTGTCTCAGAACAGCTCACCGTCCATTTTCGAATTCACGACCGTTACAACACAACGACCGTTACAACACAACGACCGTTAACGCTCCACTCTTCTTCTCCAAATTCTCCCAACGTTCTTATTCGTTGGCTGAAACTTTTTGCTTTCGGTTGCCAGATTCCTTCTGTCGTAACAATATAATAAAAATAAATAAATACCCGCTCAAGCAGCTGCTTGCCACAGAGGTCTGACAGGAGCCTGTCAGCTTATATGCCATAGTAGAAGGTCTGTGAGGATGGCAGGACCTCAGCAGAAAAACAACACCAACGTCCATACCTTATACCGGGGTTCGAACCCAGGTCCCTTAGATCAGTAGTCAAACGTGCTAACCACTCGGCCATGGAATGGCTAATGATGTAATAGCTAGATCTATCCTTGAAAATATCGGCAAATATGGAAAAATCGCCCAAAAAAGAACTTCAACTTTTTCTATACTGCAGAGATAACATTTCACCCGAAAGTTTCATCACTTGCTTTAACGTAAATTTTCCCAGCTGGTTTTAACGAGGATATGTTTAATATAATCAGACCCTCCGAAAATTTCAGAAGCCCCACAAGAATCGGAAACCTCAATTAGGGAACAGTGAAATAAATTCAACTTATTGTATTTTTCATTTAATACAATTTGAACTTATACCTTTAATTTGTTTTAGTTGTACGAATTGTATAACACAATTTTTATATTTTGGAAATAATAAATAAAAGTTTACATTTTTAACGAAATAAATAAAAAAATTAAATTGCACTGATTTCAGCCGCACACTAATGACTGTTAATTTTATTAACTGTAATAATTGAATCCCATACCAAAAAAAAAAAATGATCAGGAGACAATGAACATGGTAAAATTTTCCATCCTAAAGTTTACATTATAATTACATTCCCAGATTTCACACCCATAAATTTACTCCTTGTTTTCATATTTTTCCCTTATTGTATTTTGATCTCATACAGTTTTCACTTGCGTTTTTAGTTGGCCAGAGACTCCCTTAAACTCCAATCACTCAAGCAACGAAATTTTGAGTTCCTACGTCACAGTTGGATCGGAATGGATCCTTGAATTATAAATGTTGCTTCTCTGGCATCATTTGCTTAACTGTGGTAGAGGGAATGAAATAATCCCGACGTCAGCTGCAATGTCGAACGTGCGCGTTGCTCCTTCGATTTCTCCGCAAATGACATGTAACGACTCATTGAGTGGAATGGCTCTGCATGCGTTCATAAGAAAATAATGTGCTTTTGCTATTTTGTTCAGAGACGTCAATAGTGGATAACTCCGTGACATTATAAACACATTTGGATCCGAATCAGATAAAAAATTATTCCTCCTTACATTTTAATACAACCGATTTTCGAGATGACACAAATTGCTTTCCCACAGATACATCGAGATCTTTTCTACAGCACCTTTCTTTCGATGATTCTCTCTGTCGCGTTCTCTACTTAATTTGAAATATTCTCTGTTTACTTATTTACGAAAGTAATGATTTGCAAAGGCCGTAGCGTAGGCTAAAGCTTAGTTCAGGAGAATAGGGCCAGATAGTGGAAAAGGGAGTAACATTCTCTTCCCCTACGGTAATTCGCAATGAGATTTTCAGCTCCCCGTAATCCCGGATATCGGCTCCCCGTAATCCCGCAGGTATCGACCGATCTGTCCCGAATCGGTAGTGGATCCACTTAGTTCTTTCTACATTGGGTTTAAAGATTTTATTCCTATATGAGGTGGTTCTCTTACCTTATGAATACTAACAGTTCCCGTATATTTCTGTTTTTTTTTTTGGGAGGGGTGATTTTGAAAGTTTTTTAATCGTATATCTATATTCAATCTGAGTCACTATTGACCTAACATACAACAGTACCTAATGAAACTACCGCTGAGTGTATATATATATAAGAGTAGAATCCTGTTTTGTCAGACATTTTATTATATCCGGCATTCCTCGTTAATTAATCTGCAAATTTGAAATGCAATACATTAGACACTTTATCTCGCAATCTGTACGCAATTATTAAAACCAAAAACAAGACTTTAATTTTACGTTGAGATACTTATCTAGTGCAAAATGAAATTTTCAATTGCACTTGATTAAATTTTGGCTTCAAGGAGAAAGTGCTAAATGTTTCAACTACCGTAATTCTAAATGCCGAAAGAATGTCGTTGAAAATCAAATTGCAATAGATTTCCCTGAGATCTTTAAATTCCATTCAGTCACATTTTTGCTCAGTTTCTGTATCTGAGTTACTATTGGCATAACAATGGAAGCGTACCTAATAAAGTTGCAGCTAAGGACACATACTTTCCTGGGAGAAACAGGTACAACGGACTTTATTTATCCTTCCTCTAGCGTAACTTCAGCGATATGCTTCAGTGATATATGTCACTTTGTCAAAAACTCTAAATCACTGCAGGAGACTTTACAATAAAGAAAACAAACTGTTGAACAAGTCAGTGACTTTAAGATCACTCTGTACTTCTGAAGAAATATGTGTTTAGTCCGGTAAATACGCTCTGGAGTGTTAGACTTCAGGAAGGAGAGTTAAATTTGGAAACATTGAGAGCGCTGAGTAACGTGGCTCACGGTGCAATGGCTATATTCATGACCAATAGCTCGTGACGTCGGCGAAGAAACAAGGCACTTCGGGATGCTATTGCATTTGCAAGCCGTAAGGAATCCGAGAGGAAGCAGGATATGAACACGAAGAGCAGAGTGTGTGTGCTTGTGACTGGAAGAAATCTCTTTCCCTGCGGAAACTCTATTTCCTATTTCTTGAGCAAGAGCCATGGCCTCTACAGAACTATTTAGCTTAGATCTCTCTTGATTCTTTCGTGCTTGCATAATCTGCGCTTAGTGGCACATTCCGACTCTACCAAGAGTTTCAGCTGTATGGATGGATACAAGCTCTCACTCTTGTTAGAGGTGGGGGGGGGGAGGAGGAAGAAGGAAAAATATTTATTACCTGGATGGTTAGTTTTTTTTTATTTTTCTTCTCTCTTCTTCTATACTGACTATATCAATTCACGCCTTCAAGCAAACCTAAGCTTAATGGGAAGAAAAAATTGTCTTCAAGCGCACACCTGTCGTTTTTTGGTCTTATCTTCTTTTGAATGCATTTTACTAGATAGAGATAAAAGTAGTTATTTGTTTTGTGCACGTCGTAAACTTATTTCGTTTTGTTACTGGTTGGAAAAAAATGTGCATTATGTTCTCTTTCTGATCATGTTATTTTTCTGTTCTTTTTCTGTGTTTAGCGTTATCAGATTTGGGTGTGATTGAATAAATATTTCTTCTTGCTAGGCGTGAATATTTTTCTGTTCAAAGCTCATACAAAACAAAGAACTCACTAACTGATGTTGCTGTATCAGAAAAAGTAAAGATCGAGCACTGTTATTTTCGCTTTTAAAATCTTCAAAGTCAGTAAGTATGTCTCAAACACGATGCTTCTGGTATTAGGCTTTGGTTGGTTGGTTGTTTTACCTCTGAGCGCACTTTTTTGCACACCATGAGCTAAATGGCCAGGTCACATGGACCACAAAGGCTCAGAGAAGGTTGGGGGAGGGGACCCACTGGAACAGCTGTTGGGAGACAGATGGTAGCCCCCCGTCAAGGCCATCCAGCGTGTTCTTTAACGTGCACAGGGTATGGCTCTCCCGCACACGGGGCCACGGTTTAATGTTCCATCCGACGGACGGCGGCCTTTCCAAGCCCGTCGGTGTCCCCTACTCACCGTGGGCAGGGCGGGGAATTTTGCGGAGATAAATCTCAACGCTGAACCAGCTGGGACTCGAACCTGGGAACTACAGATTACGAGCCTGGTGCGCTACCGACTGAGCCACCCCCGCCCCCTGGTATTAGGCAACACTTTCAATAAAGATTTTTAGGAATGTTATTTTCGGCCTATTACAGAGTTACCTTGCTTAAAAGAATTGGGCATTTGTAAAATGAGCTTTTGATAGTGTTTTGTGCATCTAGAAATTTTCTAAAGGGAGGGAAAACAAACATAATAATATTGTACATCTGACAGGCAATCAATAATATTGTTACGACAGATGAACGTGCTAGGGTGAATTTATAATAAACTTGTCATGAACGCTCGCATAGCTTCTGCGTGATAATTATGCAACCAACGAATTGGAATACAGAACCGATCTGAAAAGTAG
The DNA here is from genome assembly GCA_038380435.1 of Ryuthela nishihirai. NCBI lineage: Eukaryota > Metazoa > Arthropoda > Arachnida > Araneae > Heptathelidae > Ryuthela > Ryuthela nishihirai. The sequence goes on along the minus strand of JAWZYU010000011.1, from coordinate 35,236,204 downwards.
AAAGGACAGAATTGTTGTTGGAGTTGTGGATATCCGAAAGGAGGCATAATTAGTTTCAGTATGTACTGTCGCTCAAAAAAGTATCCAAACACTACGGTTGATTACAGAATTCAGAAAAAAATATCTGGCAACGATTTTTTTAGAAATTAGTGATCTGGCAACCTTCGTGTCACGTGACACGAAGTTGCCAGCTCACTAATTTCTAAAAAAATCGTTGCCAGATATTTTTTCTGAATTTTGTAATCAACCGTAGTGTTCGGATACTTTTTTGAGCGACAGTACGCGATGGGTGTAAAAAGTGAAGAAGCATTTTATATGGTGAGTGCGCGGAAGGTTGGTTAGTTTATTGCTGTGGATCGTGTTGGTAAAATTGAGATAATGATTCTTCTGAAAGTTTATCTTTGTATTATTATAGAGTTTCGTGCCGGTTGACTTAGTTTGTTTATAAATAATTCATCCATGCTTTTGTAATAAATTGCATTGTATTGTAATTTTCATTGACATATTTTTACTTTACACCCGCTCAGTGCTCATCCATTTTAATTTGCAATAATATTGTAATACACTATATTGCAAAAAGGTTCCGGACACTTTCATGTTAAGTGAACGAATAGTCATGTTCAAATCTACCTAAATTTGAAAACAAGCTTTTTACGGAAACAATCACTAGACATAAATTGAAGATCTCGGTCAGAGCTCTCTAAATCTTTATTTTCTATAATATTAATCTATTATTTAAAGAGTTATGGAAGCTGAAACATTTAAGTGAACTTTTGCTAGTTTTGAAAATTTAGTCCAAAAAGTTAAATCACAATAGTTATAACAAGTTGTTCGCAATATAAATGCGATATTTGAATTTTGTGTAAGGATTTTTGAAGTTTTTATTGATTTTGGGAGAAAAGTTTTTGGAAGTGTGGTGTGTGATATCATCTGTTTTTAAATTTACAGCTTCCATAACTCTTTAAATATTTGATTAATATTATATAAAATAGAGATTTAGAGAGCTCTGATCAAGATCTTCAATTTATGTTAAGTGAATGTTTTCCGTAAAATGCTTATTTTCAAAGTCAGGTAGATTTGAATGTGGCTATTCGTTTACTTAACATGAAAGTGTCCGGATACTTTTTGCAATATAGTGTTACGTTTTACCTCTGACCTGCAATTTCTTTTTTCACACAAGGTCTCACCGTAGACAATTAGCGAAATATAGTATCAGAAACACTATTTCATGTTAACAGTCCAATGCTACAATCACACACACAGATAATCCTTTCTCAAACGAATAAAAACTTCCAGTTGCTAAGTTCTAATTTAGTGATCAATACGTTCGTGTTTCTTTATCATTTAGCTGTTTCTCATAAAGTGACGTTTTCCGTGCCAAGATGAACATCAACTCAGGCATCTGGCTGATTGCTTTTGTCTGTGAGACATTTCGGATTCAATGGCTCGACCGTCTTCAATTCGCTTTCGTTAGTTAAACGTCATCTAGCTTTTAGTCTCGGAGAACATCAAGCGCGGATCATGAAGTTTCGTTTGCGTGAGCGCAGAGGAAACGTTATCTTTTTCAGTCAGTTATATGGGCGCCGCAGGAATTTTTCCATATGAGAAAACCACGTATACAGGGTGAATCTGAAAAAGTGGGCAAAACTTTACGGGGTGGTAGAACGCAGCTATACGAGCAATATTCGTCATAGAATGTATGGTCGGAACGCAAGCGGTGAGAAGTTAAAAGGTAGTTTTCCACTGTCACATTTAAAGAATGAACACAAGAAGGAGAGGAGATACTTCAGAAAACATTTTATTAACAGGAATGTAATTGAGGTACATGCTCAAAGAAATTGCTCAAAAGAGCTGCCGCCAGCTGTAATGCAGGCTTCACACCTGCGGAATAGGAACCGACGCACATTTGCGAAGACACCAGGAATTTCCCGAATATCGCCGGCAACAACGGCGATCCTGGCGACTAGATCCATATCGGTTTCAATGGGGCACTCGTAGATTAGGCTTTTCAAGTGCATATCCGCCATTTCGTGGTTAGTATAACCAGCCATCCTCTCGGCAATCCACGGTAGAAATGCCGTTGGGTGCGAGGACCGACCCTTTTATACCATTTCCAACGCCACCTAGCGGCTCGCCATTTGCGTTCCGCCCATATTTTCTATGACGAATATTGCTCGTATAGCTGCGTTCTACCACCCCGTAAAGTTTTGCCCACTTTTTCAGATTCACCCTGTATATATATATATTCACTATATTACAAAAAGTAACCGAATACTTAAAGGTTGGGAGAGGGTGTGGTTCAGTCGGTAACGCGCAAGGTTCGACTCCCAGCTGGGTCAGCATTGAGATTTATCTCCGCAAAACTCCCTGCCCTTGGTCAGTAGGGGACACCGATGGGTTTGGAAAGGCCGCCATGCAGGATGAGACGTTAAGCCTTGGCTCCGCATGACGTAAGACCATACCCTGTGCACGTTAAAGAACACATTAGATGCCTTGACGCGAGGCTACCATCTGTCTCTCAACAGCTGCTCAATGAGTCCCCTCCCCACAACCTTCTCTGTGCCTTCGGATAACTTGTGACCTGGCCATTTAGCCCATTGTGTGGAAAAAACTGTCACTCAGAGATAAAACAACCCAACTTACGTGTTGTGTGATTGGAAAGTCACCTTCAAACCTCTTAAGTTCGAAAATAAGGATTTTAGGAAACATATCACTAGAAATAAATTGAAGATCTCACTCAGACCTCTCTAAATATCTATTTTTCCATGAGATTCGTTTAATATTATAAGGGACGAAACATTTAAATGTAACTTTTGCTACTCATAAAAATTTACTTCAAATGATAAAACACAACTCTTGTAACACATCGCTCACTAAATGTAATATTCGAATTTGGGTAACGACTTTTTTTCTCTTTTAATCAATTTAGGGGAAAAAATGTTTACAAAGAATGTGACAGCGGCGTCTGCCGTTGGAAGTTCCATCTTTAACAACTTTTTAAATATTAAGCGAATATTGCTGATAATTGAGATTTAGAGAGATTTGAGTGAGATTTTCAATTTATCCCTTATGACATTTTTCCGTTAAAAGCTTATTTCCAAAGTTAAGGAGCTTTGAATGTGACTTTCCATTCACATAATATGGAGGTGTCCAGTTACTTTTTATAATATAGCCTACGTATCTCTGAGAAACCAATATTGCTTTGTCATTACTGGAGGAATACTCACGTGTAAAGTGAAAGAAACGATCCACGTTAAATCATAATAACAATAGTGAACAAGTTTAGGAAAAAAACATTCTTTTAGGAAAAATTATTGGTGATGGGTACAGTCGCTCAAAAAAGTATCCGAACACTATGATTGATTACAGAATGTAGAAAAAATATCTGGCAACGATTTCTTTTAGAAATTAGTGATCTGGCAACCTTCGTGTCACGTGACACTAAGGTTGCCAGATCACTAATTTCTAAAAAATCGTTGCCAGATATTTTTTCTACATTCTGTAATTAATCATAGTGTTCGGATACTTTTTTGAGCGACTGTACAAGATAGTGGATTTCCATCATAGTGTAACATTTCCCCTTCCCTGTTAGTGATCTTTAAAAATAAAAAATGTATGAAAAATAAGTTAAATATATCAGTATGAGAATGTTACGTTTTACTTCTATTACGCTTACCAGCATTCTCAAAGGGAGGGGGGGGGGGGATCATTACATGGCCTTGATTAAGACCATATTGAAATTATTTAACTTATTAAAATGTTTAACGTTAACATAAACTGGAACAGCGCATCGTCTTTGGTGAATACGAAAAGCTCGTTTCCCAAACAGAACGAAATTCGTTTTTATTACGGCTTTAGCACTCTTTAATGATAGAAATTCTGGTAGAAATTCGAAGTAACGGACGATTGGGAAAAGAAATTTTTCATTTATCTATTAAAACAAATCATTTGCCTTTTTTTTTTGTCCCTTCCCGCCCTCTGTGATTAAGGGTTAAATCGTTGCTGTCATTGTAAGCCACTTGACCATCAAATTGCACCACCAAGATTCACAAAATTTTAGCATAATACAGTTTGCGATAATCATGCACAGTTTCTTTGTTACAGCATGTACATATCTGAGATTATATAGTTAAATAATTAACACTCCTTTGTCATAATATGTTGTTTCCATAATTATTTTTCTTTTCCCAAATTCGTTTCTAATTATACTCGAATATTTTAAAAGATATTATCTATCTGTTGCTGACTGATGTTATCTTTCGAATGTATGTAAACGAGATCTAATTCGTACAAAAAAAACTTCAGTCTCTATTTTCATTACTCATTTCAAAAAAATAATCAAAAGATCAGTATGAGATTGCTGCCCATACCCAAACATTATCAGTATATCTACCTATATACAGGGTGAATCTGAAAAAGTGGGCAAAACTTTACGGGGTGGTAGAACGCAGCTATACGAGCAATATTCGTCATAGAATGTATGGTCGGAACACAAGCGGTGAGAAGTTAAAAGGTAGTTTTCCACTGTCACATTTAAAGAATGAACACAAGAAGGAGAGGAGATACTTCAGAAAACATTTTATTAACAGGAATGTAATTGAGGTACATGCTCAAAGAAATTGCTCAAAAGAGCTGCCGCCAGCTGTAATGCAGGCTTCACACCTGCGGGATAGGGACCGACGCACATTTGCGAAGACACCAGGCACCACCGTTTTATACCATTTCCAACGCCACCTAGCGGCTCGCCGTTTGCGTTCCGCCCATACATTCTATGACGAATATTGCTCGTATAGCTGCGTTCTACCATCCCGTAAAGTTTTGCCCACTTTTTCAGATTCACCCTGTATATATATTCATTTTCATCTAATAATATTTTTCTTACATTTTCGGCAAAAATGCCGTTTTCCATGAATGAAAAATGATTTAAACTTCAAATGAAATACCTATCTTTCATAAAGTGCGGTAGTGTATAATAAATGCGGATTTTCACACCCAAATCATTGTATTTTTGAAGAGAGTTATAGAATAATTTTAAATTTTCATGCATCTTATAATACTGTTGGTTGAAAGGAAATACCATCGCTGTCCCGGCTCTGAAATTGTCAGCTTTGAAGCTCCAGAGAAATAAACTTTTCTGAGATTTATTTGCGACGAGCCAGAACAATTTATTCACAACTTCTTTTCACTTTATTCCTCCCCCATCGTGCATGTAACTTGTTAAACGGAAGCGGAGTAGAGCTTTCGAATTGAGAATATCTTTTACTGGACAGCCAACGTCAGTGGTTTGGAGGGGGGGGGGGGGATAGACAATGGACCGGCACGTGCATCGTCGGGACGTACCTCTCGGGACATCGCCAGTTTCTTACAATCCCGGCTGTTGCGTGCAACTTTTTCCTCCTCTAGATCCTCTTCTTTTATTCCTTTTTTTTTGTTGTTGCTGTAGTTATTGTTGTTCCGTTGTGATTGTTTTTGTTGCGTGGCACTTCCAACGGTCAGTGTTGCACAGAGACAAAGCACGTGCGATGCGGCACATCGTTTTCTTTCATCTTTTTCTTCTTTCCTTCCTCTCGAACATCTGGAGAAACGAGAGGCAGAGGGAGAAGAAGTAAAGAGCAGAGACAGAAACTTCCGTAGTTCTGCTTTTTTATGACCCATCTGAACTGGGATGGTGAGTCACTGAGATATTGGGGACGGATGAGGTTCATATCAACATCCATAATTTGGCAGTAAAGTTAGGAGAACGGTCCAGGGACTCTGGAGTTTGTCTTTATAAGATTAGCTGGATGATAACAAAGACAGCGTTTAGATCAACGATTGTTTAATGTAGCATTTTTTTTATCTTCGAGTATTTTTTTATTTAGTAAGAAACTATTGAATGTTTTACTGTAAGGGAACTGTTTCTCGGGTTTTATTTCTCTCCCTCTTTGAGCTAGGAACATTCATTTAAAGCAACGTAAGTAACGTTTATTTCGACCGAAAGTTAATAACTCCACTCACCGCAAAATGCATAATGTTTGAAAACAAAACTAAAGAGCTCAAATCCCAAAAATGCTTCTTATAAACGCAGAAACAGAAATGCAGTATTGAGCTTTGCTATAATTTGGCGAATTTGAAATTGGACTTTTCTTGTTGCTAAATTAAATTGTCGGAGAGTGTTATTTTGTGAATCATCACGACTTGTACCCGAACAAATTGCACAGTTCACTTTAACTGGCTATTTCTTTCAATTAATTGATTGAAAAAGAATTATGTTAAATTTTGATAAGATTTATCGAATGATGATTTTGCATAAAGTTGTTGGTTTTATGCAGGAAATGATTATTTTACTAACAAAAATAATAGCAAAGTATGCAAAATTAAGCCTTCTTTTCTTTCCCTTCTAAATCTGGTCCAAATGCCGTATTTGATTCCCTTCGTTAGCAATGCTTCTTCCACACTGCTAAGGGAAGAGGATGGTTCAAAGATCCACACTGCTAAGGGAAAAGGATGATTCCACACCGCTAAGGGAAGAGGATGGCTCAGTCTGTAGCACGCCAGGCGCTACAGACTGAGCCATCCTCTTCCCTTAGCAGTTTTTGAGCTCTTAGTCCCCCTTAGCAGTTTTTGAGCTCGAGTCCCAGCTGGGCCAGCGTTAAGACTTATCTCTACAAAATTTTAACGGTCAGTAGGAGACACCGATGGGATTGGAGAAACCGAAGTCCGTTGGATGGGACGTTAAGCTGTGGCCCCGTGGGCAGGAAATGCTTACCCTGTGCAAGTTAAAACACACGCTGGACAGGAGACTACCATCTGTCTCCTTAGAGCTGTCCAGTGGGACCCTTTCCCCCAATCTTCTCTGAGCCTTCGGGGTTCTTGTGACCTGGTCGTTTAGCCCATTGTGCGCAAAAAAGTGCCGTTCAGAGATAAAACAAACTTATGTTTGTACCTTTCTGTGACATTTGATTAACTTTGTCCAAACACATTCCTAATATGCGCATTTTTACTAATCTTTTCTTTTAATTTTTGAGGAAGCAGTGTAATTTTACCCGTTGTGATATTACCAATGCACTGCGCCAATTCTACTAATAACTTATAGGATATTACATATCTTTTTCTTATAATATTTAAAATTCACATCACAAGTATATCTCCTTTCACTATTCTAATGCAACTTCCTATAAGTCGAGCTGAACACTTCAAAACCTTGAATGCATATTTTATCACGTGATAGTAAATAAAATAAAATAAATAAATACCCCCTCAAGCAGCTGCTTACCACAGAGTTCTGACAGGAGCTTGTCAGTTTATATGCCATAGTAGAAGATCTGAGAGGATGGCAGGACCTCAGCAGAAAAACGACACACACATCCATGCCTAATCCGGGGCTCGAACCCAAGTAGTTATATGAATTTTACAAACTTGTTCTCTTGAATATCATGCCTTTATATATACAGCAATAGCATAAAGGATCATTACGAAATATTAAAACTACATAGTTTTGAATAACAAAAACAATCTAATCATTGATAAAAAAAAAAGACAGAGATGAAACATTAAACATAAGGAGTGTGTTTAATTCTTTTTCAATAACTTTAGATGGATACTGCACAATAGAAAAATTTACTAATCTATTTAGAAAAACTGAACCATTCAAGTTTATTGACCAGGACTGCTGCTACAATATTAAAATGCCGAAGCCAAGTTCAGCGTAGAAAACTTCATTTAAATAGTCTTTTAATAGTCAAATAATTCTATCAAATTTGTCAAATAAAATTTCTTTTTCTCAGCATCCTCTCGTGACTATGTCAGCTGATTATGAACGCAAAACTCTCACTTGAATGCATCAAACCACGAAAATCGTACATCACACTACCGAAATTTTCGAAAGTCAAAAATAAAAAATTCCCAATAGAAAAAATAAAAATTCCTTTAAACTGTATGAAGAAAAACTATTTTATGTCGTCTGAAGAAAATGTGTATGTGAATCAAAACTGAATTGCTGTGCAACATAATTTATTTTATGATTAAATAGTCTTACTCAATTTGTGTTTAACTTACCAACTTCATTATAGAGAAAAATGCCTTCTTTGTGACAAAATGTTGTGTGTCTTCTTGTGATTCTTTTTTCCTAATGGATTATTCTTCAGAGATTCTCGAAATAACTCAAAATAAAGTATAGGTATATGCTTCTATATATATAATAATAATTCTTATATATATAATGCTTCTACCTCTTCTTCATAATTTTCGTTCAATGATTCATAAAAGGGGAGTGACTGGAGTTGGCTCAGTTGATAGCGCACCAGGCTCGTAACCTAAACGTCCCAGGTTCGAGTCCCAACCGTGCATGGCGTTGAAATTTATCTCCACTGACTCTCATTCTGCCATGCATGTCAGAAAGAGAACACCGATTGACTTGGAAAAGCCATCGTCCGTCGGATGGGACGTTAAGCCGTGGTCCCATGTGCAGCAGAGTCATTGCCTGTGCACGTTAAAGAACCCTCCTTTGACAGGGTGTATCTAGCTTTTCAATGGTCCTATCCCCCTAGTAACTCTGGGGCTCTTGTGACTAGGACTTTTAACCCACTATATGCGCAAAAGTGCCTTTCAGAGTTAAAACAAATATTGTGGACTTAATATATTTGGTAGTTTTAAAAACATCCCTGACAAGGGCACTTCACCTACTCTTTAGTTATTCTCTTGACTACTCCGCAAGGATTATTTAACAGTAGAAGAAAAAGGTAATATACGCACAAGAGTCTGGGTTCAATTTTAACGTATAACCTAAAAGCGAAAATAGAAATTATTATTTGTTTATCTTAAGATAGAAGATGCACTTATTGCGAACTAAACTTTACCTTACAGTTTCTTTTCTGGTGATATTATTTTTGCGTAACAAAATATCTATATCATGAGTCACCACCTCTCTTGTTCTCAAAACAGAAGATCGCAACCTCGTAACTTCAGCTAAAATAGTTGTGTAATAAACGTTGTCTTGTAAAAATTAACCAAGAAGGACATGTCCGGTACAAATAATTTGCAAATTCTGGTCCCTCGTCAACATCTTTGAACCGCAAGCTAGTCATTAGTAGAAGAGCACGCAATTAAGGACCAAAGCCTAGACGTCCCTTGCCGCAAAAGAGGAGTTTCTTTTAAATTGCTCTTCATCCTATCGATGTTGCTGACCCTGTCTGATGACGAACTTACACACTCACCGACACGCGAGCCAACCTAACCATCCGTCTAGTTTAACGATCAATCACGCCATAATCATATCGCCTGAAACTGGAGGGTAAAATGAAAGAGAGAAAAAAGAAACTGACAATTAATTAGAGGGTGAACAGCCATGTGACAAGAGCAGGCTCCATTCCCTTGGGCAAATTCGCGCAGCGTTGTTGACAACTGCTGCGCTTTTCCGCGAAACTGACGCAAGGTAACTTTGTTTATTCATAAAGATAGTGTGATCTCTCTCTCTTTTGTTCTTCTCTCCTAGCTACGAGATCATCACAGGTGTAATTTGACTGTTCGTCATTTGGACCATTAGAGAGTATCTACAGATGATAAACAGTTGAGGCAGATTTGATGAGTCATCTTCCTAACACCGTCGTCAGAGCTCGTAATCGTTTCCCGATACCAACACCGAAGAGAGTCTCAGACCAACCCATAATCCCCTCAGAAGGTCTTCATTTACCTTTTTTTTTCCTTCTCTTCTTCGACTACAGATTTTTACAGTTTACTCTTTTTAGTGTGCGTGCTAAAAGCATGTTTTTTTTTAAGTTTTTATCTTCGGAGAGAAAAAAAATAAATTATGTTAATAACAGAGCTTGGTATTACATGGGATGGTACGTCAAAGTATATTTTTATTCCTTTTGCAGTGGTTTTATTTCTTTTTTTTCTGTCATTAAATATTTTTATTTTATATTTTATTCCACATTTTTTCCCACCCATCTCCTTACTTGGTTATTTCCGCCTTTCCAAAAGTTTTTCCTTCTTCATCTTTAAGAAATGAGGAAGTGATGGTCTTCTCTTCTCTTCTTCAAAATAGAGAGAGAGATAAAGGAAAAAAGAGGCTGAGACGGCCCCCCGATCGATCAGTCATGGCTAGTCTGCCGCATCCCAGTTCTAAGCATTCCCCTCCAACTGTAACTGGAAGAAAGTAACAGGCAAAGCGATCTTTATCTTCGGTCGAATTACATACATTACCGACGTGAATTACTTTTCTTCTTTCCCTGAGAGAATAAAACGAAGGTGAAGTTTAAATACGCAACAAAAATAATAGTTCTATTTTTGTATCCAAGGAGGAGCATTGCTTTCTGTGTTTAAAAGGAAAGAATGGCGTTTACTCTTTCATGAATAAAACTTTTCTTGATCTTCTCTTATAATATAGTGGTCTGTGACCTTATCCACAAGCCACAGACATCGCCGTCTTCATGATCTGAGACATCAAAGAAATCCAAAACTTTTCAAACGTGCTGAACCTTTATCAACAGCAATGTTTACATTAAAAAGAATCGCCGTTTGGAATTTTCCGGTCCTAGTCAATCGCCAAATCCGCATCGCTGGGATGAGTTCGCTCTCAAGCTGCGTTGTTAGTTGTAAGGTTGCGTATAAAATCATCAAGAGAGATGGACACATTTTTTGGTCGAAATAAGATGAATAATTATAGCACACTTTATTAATATTTAGCAACTGCAACTCCTCTTGTTGTATAATAGCTATTAATACTTTATGTATGAAAATAGTCATGGAGGGTCCAGACCAGTGCCCGATCTACTAGTAGGCGGGAAGAGATTGTTTTTTTTTTTCCAATTTGTGATCACACCAGCAAAGCTACTAGTTTATTTTTCAAAAAAGGTTTATCTGCAGGTTATAACATAACAAATGATCACGCCAACCCGAACTTTAACACATAATCTCTTGACAATATTAGTAAGATTAATGGAGGCAAAAACTTTTTGAATTTATATATATATCGTGAATTTTTCAGTAAACTTCCTCTAACACGGAGGGAAAATGTTATACTGCAATGGAACTTCAGTCTCTTGCACACACCCCTCTTCCAATCTTTACTCTTTTCGGCTACATCAAGTCACTTGGTATTTTTTTCTAGATCCAGGCCGTTCCAGACCTATCCACACCCTACCTATACTCCAATTCCATACCGTGTGAACACTCCTGCTGCAAGTTCACTTTGGGTCACCCGCATTTCTTCGTCTTGGTGGCGCAGTGGCAGCGAGTTGTTTGAGATGACACTGCAACAGTCGAGTCCCGAGATGGTCCTGAGTATTTATTCTGTCATAACCTGCAGATAAACTATTAGCTTTGCTGGTCTGATCATAAATTGGGAAAAAAGAATGCGCTTAATTAAGCGTTTTGGATGGGTTTTTGTTTTAACTTTGAACAAGTATAAAGCTAAGACGAAACAAACATCAGAAAATTAAACTAGCAACTCCTCTGCACCAGTGGCGTACCCAGGAATTTCAAATGTAGGTGGGAGGGTTAAAAATTTTGAAACACATTTGATGCATTTGAGCCTCTTTTTTTCGAGGATTGCCTTAAAAAATATATGATATTGATGCTTGAAACTTTAAAGGAGGGATTAGAAACCCTTTTCCTCTTGAGTATCAATTGCTCTGAAGGCTTTCAACGCATTAGCAACACCGCAAAACTATATCCTATTCTGCCATTGCCAAAGTCATTTTCCGTCAAATGTTTTATATGTTGCAGATTCAAATTTTCTAAATTCAGTAAAACGTGAATTGAAATTCTTAGTCTTGTTTACAAAACGATATGGAAACAAACCCTAACACTTGTTCACAAAATAATATAAGGGAAACAATAAATCCTAATTTTTGGTTAGGAAACAATAAAAAAAAGAAACAAACAGTAATTCTTGTTAAGATAATAATATAAAAGAAACAAATCCTAACACTTGTTCAGAAAACAATTGAAGGAAAACAACAAATCCTAATTTTTGATTAGGGAACAATAAAAAAGAAACAAACAGTAATTCTTGTTAAAACAATAATATAAAAGAAACAAAACCTAACTCTTTCGTAGAAAACAATATAAAGGAAACACCCTCTAACACTTGTATAGAAACAACACAAAGGAAACGAACCTTGATTTTCGTTTAGAAACCAATGTGAAAGAAATTTAACTCTTTTTTTTAGAAAACCATATAAAGGAAACAAACCCTAATTCTTGTTTAAGAAAATAATGTAAAAAGGCAACCATGGCCCGACTTACCTATAAGCTAACTAAGCTACAGCTTAGGGCCGCACGATATAAAAGACCTCGAAGAGATGTATTTCCTGTTTTACAACGTAAAAGCAAAATTTTTATTTACATTTTAATTAATCTATTGGCATTGTTCATCTTAGCTTTATACAGTCATCATTGTATACTAATTCCGGTGTAACATTTCCACCATCAGTTTTATGCTTAATTTTTAATCTTCCCTACAATTAGAATAATAAATATATTTCGAATTTTTAGGGCTTAAAACTTATCGTAGCTTAAGGCCTCTTATTTTTTTTTGCCATAGCTTAGGGCCTCTTATTATTTTTTTGCCATAGCTTAGGGCCTCTTATTATTTTTTTTGCCGTAGCTTAGGGCCTCTTATTTTTTTGCCATAGCTTAGGGCCTCTTATTATTTTTTGCCATAGCTTAGGGCCTCTTATTATTTTTTACCATAGCTTAGGGCCTCTTATTATGTTTTTGCCATAGCTTAGGGCCTCTTATTATTTTTTACCATAGCTTAGTGCCTCTTATTATTTTTTGCCATAGCTTAGGGCCTCTTATTATTTTTTGCCATAGCTTAGGGCCTCTTATTATTTTTTTACCATAGCTTAGGGCCTCTTATTATTTTTTTTGCAATAGCTTAGGGCCTCTTATTATTTTTTTTGCCATAGCTTAGGGCCTCTTATTTTTTTTTGCCATAGCTTAGGGCCTCTTATTATTTTTTTTGCCATAGCTTAGGGCCTCGGAAGGTCAAAGTCCTGCCCTGAAAACATCTAACCATAACTCAACACTAGCTCTTAGGCCACAGTTTATCAATATTGACGGTCGTGTTGCAAGAAGCAATATTTTCTTTATTATCGGTAAGTGTGGAAAGAAATATTCATTAAAACTGCTTTAGTAAAAAAAAAATATTTTAGTCTAAGAACCAATTCACAATTTTTATCTTGATTTTCCTGTGCATGTCACTTGCTTTTTTGGCATTGCTTGGATCGCAAGAGACAGAAGAAAGTTTTTCACGAGCATTGGCAAGTTCCATTGAGATCGGCATATTTTTCTACTTATCTTTAGATGTTGCAATAAAAGCAAAGATGCCCAACTACTTGATTTATCTTTTTTTTTCTTCCTTCTTTACTATTACATTCATTTCTTTTTCCTATTCTTCCTTTACGTTGATATTCTTTTTTTCATCTCATCACTTTTTTTAAACATATAGTAATCTTTTTTTCTATCCAACTTCTTTCTTTCTATCGGCTCCTTCTTTCTAACTCAACTTTTAACCAAAACTTATTTTCCCTTTCAGAATTTCTTCTTTTTTTTTTATCTTGGGAACAAAATTCTTCTTTTATGTCCTCTCTGTCAATAAATGCAAAGATAAAGGCGGGTGCTTATTTGATGAGTGGTGGCTCTTCACATATTGAAGTACAAGGACTCTTGCAATATATGCAGTCATCGTTGGAAATCTTATTCCTAATGTAATCAAATCAGAATAACCGTTACTTGTCATGAAACAAAATACAAGTCAGTCTTTGAAGGAACTTTCGTCTTTCCAGTAAATTCTACAAATTTATTACTTTTTTTAGCTTGTCAAAAAAACTATTGTTTTCACTTTGTTTTCTGTCGACATTTAGTTCATTTATTTCAATATATAAATGAAATATTATTTTTTAATTTAATAGGTACTAAGAAGATATATTAAATATATCACAGGGAGCCTGGTTCGATCCCCAGATAAGGCATGGATGTTTTGTTTCTTGTGTTTCTTCTGCCAAGTCTCGCATTCCTTAAAGAACTCACCGATAGACTTGGAAAGGCCGCCGCCCGTCGGATGGGACGTTAAGCCGTGGTCCCGTGTGCGGGAGAGCCATACCCTGTGTACGTTAAAAAACACACTGGATGGCCTTGACATCTGTCTCCTAACAGCTGTTCCAGTGGGTCCCCTCCCCCAAAAAATAATGGCTAAATGGCCAGGTCCTTGTGACCTGGCCATTTAGCCCATTGTGTGCAAAAAAGTGCCGCTCAGAGGTAAAACAACCCAACCCAACCTTAAAGAACTTATCTATGGCGAGATACTGACAATATCCTATGAAACTTCTGTGGCAATCAGTTGCCTGGGGAGTCAATTTTGAAATAAAACATTACGTTCATATTTCCGAATCTTTCAATAGTACGTATCTTTCTAAACTTGAAAGAATAACAAGACTATTAACAAATATTGCAAATAGTGTAGTCATTTATTTCTTGAGAAGGTAGCTTGAAATTTCAAATTTTGGTAACAATGGTGGTTGAAATGTTTACACTTAGAGCAGTGACTTGCCGCTTAGTCCACAGGAAAGAAAAACAGAACTTTTGTGTTTTAAGAAGAAGAAAAAAGCAAATAGCTTTTTTCTATTTGGAAAATAAAATAAATAATGAATACTCCCTCAAGCAGCTGCTTGCCATATAGGTCTGACAGGAGCTTGTCAGTTTATATGTCCTAGTAGAAGGTCTGTGAGGAAGTCAGTACCTCAGCAGGAAAATAACACAAACATCCAAAAAGGAGTAATAAAATATTATTACTCGCATTTTCGGAATCTTTAACGAATATTTCATTAATTTGAATTTCTATGGTCAAGCAGAGCTAAATGTGTAAATGAGCACTGCATACTTACAAGAGGTGATTGGCCTTACTGTCAGAATACGTAATATAGTAATGTTGTTGCGGAATGTGCAATTGTACATATATGAAGAATTGGAATTTAATATAAAAAATAAAAATAAATACCTCCTCAAGCAGCTGCTTGCCACAGAGGTCTGACAGGAGCCTGCCAGTTTATATGTCAAAGTAGAAGGTCTGAGAGGATGGCAGGACCTCAGCAGAAAAACGATACATACATCCATGATCTTATCCGGGGCTCGAACCTAGGTCCCTTAGATCAATAGCCAAGCGCGCTAACTACTCGGCCATGGGAAGCAACATAAATATTCAGTGATCTCTGATATGATCACTAACTTAATGGCGTGCCAGCCCAATAGGAACCAAATCAGCTAAGGGTGAATTGTTTTACTTCCAAGTGACCCTTTTAGCATACAACGAGCTTAATGGGCAAATCATAAGTATTCGAAGGGTTTAAGAGCTTAGGAAATAATCAAAGCCTATCGTCAAACCCATCTGGAGCATTCTTATTAGCATGCACAAGGTTTGATTTTCCTACAAACGGAACCACGGCTTAATATCTCTCTAGGATGTCCCTGTTGGTGTCCCCTTTTCACCGAAGGCAGAATAAAGTATAGTGAGACTGTGACTATTTGGATACCAATAACGGATTGAATAATCCGTTGGCACAGCATGAGAATCCTCTAATGATTTGATAGGGATCTGCATATGTAAATGGAATTGGAAAACATGCAAATGTAAGGAACATGTTTTGGAAATTAGTAGTGGCTTTGTATAAGAGAATTATAATAAAAATATATTATATAATACAAAGTACATGATTTTTATAAAATTTGATCTAAAGTTAAGAACGTCTTTCACTTCATACAGAAATTATTGATTGATTGCACCAAGAAATGAATGCAAATGGAGCTGGGGAAGCAGAAGAAGTTAGGAAATAATATTTCGCCAAATTACTAGTGTCATATAATCGAAAAATGGATCGGAAAATCAAACGAAGAGAGTGTTTCCTAAAATCTAGGGGGCGGGGGTGGTTCAGTCGGTAGCGCCCCAGGCTCGTAATCTGTAGTGCCCAGGTTCGAGTCCCAGCTGGGTCAGCGTTGAGATTTATCTCCGCAAAATTCCCCGATCTGCCCACGGTCAGTAGGGGACACCGATGGGCTTGGAAAGGCCGCCATCCGTCGGATGGGACGTTAAGCCGTGGCCCCGTGTGTGGGAGAGCCATACCCTGTGCACGTTAGAGAACATGCTGGATGGCCTTAACGGGAGGCTACCATCTGTCTCCCAACAGCTGTTCCAGTGGGTCCCCTCCTCCAACCTTCTCTGAGCCTTCGGGGTCCATGTGACCTGGCCATTTAGCCCATTGTGTGCAAAAAAGTGCCGGTCAGAGGTAAAACAATCCAAAACAACCTAAAATCTAATCCAAATATATAAATAAAAATAAATACCCCCTCAAGCAGCTGCTTGCCACAGAGGTCTGACAGGAGCCTGTATAGAATACCATATAGAAGGTCTGAGAGGATGGCACGACCTCAGCAGAAAAATGACACACACATCCATGCCTTACCCGGGGCTCGAACCCAGGTCCCTTAGATCAGTAGCCAAGCGCGCTAACCACTCGGCCATGGGACGGCTCAAATCCAAATATGGTTCCCTTCAAAAAAAAAATTCCACCAAACGTGAAACTAGCTATGGAAATGAGATACAGTGTGCGACAGAACCAGAACTGGCGAATATTTCGCTGCTCCATTCGAGATCTATACACTTTTCACAAAACAGGTAGATTTAATCGAGTCTTTAATTTTGTGCTCAGGTATTTCCCGAAAAGTGTACGAAACCAACAGCGACCACTGTCTCCTTCAAGCGCAGAAGACGTAAACACTCTGCACTGTTGCATTTACCACATTTATCACTTGTTTTACTGCTGCCCTCGACTTGTTGGACTTTTCTGCGATATATATAGAAAAGGAATTCGATTTCCTCCACACCCAGAACAAAAGACTTCTCATAAAAGCCCTTTCCTGCCCATGTCAGAATGTCCGTAAGTCACGGTTCCCGCAACTCACACCGGCCGCTAATTGCATTCCGTCGGTCGCGATACAAAAGCTAATGGCGGGAGAACAACCACTTTGCAATGTAAATTAATGAAGCGAGGCTTTTCCCGCGGGAGTGGGGAGAGCGAAGGAAAGAGAGGGGGGAGGTTTCGAACTGGAGTCGGCCACCGAGGCTGCTGCGTTGCCAAGGTGGAGAAGAAGGGACGAGACGTCGTTCCCTTCTCTTTTCCTTCTCCTTCGCGGGGGCCCCTGGGCACGAGAGCTCACGTGTCAGGAACGAAGGGCGCGCGATCGGCCGCCGAGAGAACGAGGAGGGGAAGCACGAGACATGAAATCGAAGGATCAATCCCGTCCGAAAGCACAGCACGCGCTGGCTCACTCGCGAGGGGCTGACGTGGCACAGGCGTTGGTTGCGTAGCGACGAACAGCAACAGCGCGGAAATTGTCCTCAGGGTAGAAAGTGAGATTTTAGTTTTGAACAAGCACTGTATGCGTTCAATAAGATTTTCATGATTTCTGATCTCTTAAATTTTCTGGCTTTATTATAATCAGGTATTAAATTGTCGCCTGTCCCATGGCTGAGTGGTTAGCGCGCTTGGCTACTGATCTAAGGGACCTGGGTTCGAGCCCCGGGTAAGGCATGGCTGTTTGTGTTGTTTTTCTGCTGAGGTCCTGCCATCCTCTCAGACCTTCTACTCTGGCATATAAACTGACAGGCTCCTGTCAGACCTCTGTGTCAAGCAGCTGCTTGAGGGGGTATTTATTTTATATATATTTATTAAATTGTCAGTTGAAAGTTTCTAAAACTGATGTCTCATAAAATTTATTTAAAAAGGAAAGTTAACCGTAAATACGTTTTCAAAGATTTTGAGATTTTCTTGTGCCACTGGTGAATCTGGAACGGCTGTGTTTGGGGCAGATGGGTATCCCACCGTTAAAAGAAAACACAATTTTATTTGTAATAAATATAATGAATAAGTTAAGAAAATAATGTGAATGAAGGACCCCCAAAATTAGTATTGGTAGTTTGAGTTAGAAAAAAAAAAGTATGAAAACTGTGCTTTTTCAAATCAAGATTGAGCGATTAAATCTTAGAAGCAGTATTAGAAATGATAATGATGGATGGAAATTCGATAAGGAATCTACTTATGAAATTTATTCTTATGACAGATGCTTCCGAAAGCATAATTCACATCAAGAACTCTCTTTCCGTTGAAAGAGGTTCGCTACCTCTTTTGAACTATTGAAGCTGGGAATTTGACGCAGAAAAATCTTCAAATAGTTCAATTTCACCTCACATTCTAAAAGTATGCGAAAAAAATTAAAATATTTTATAACACATCGTAGAAAAATGTTTCAATGAAGGAATAAAAAGGAAAATGTAATTAGCAGGAATCGTCTCCTACACAATAAGTACCAATACCTAGTGATTGCAAATATTGCGGGTTTGGCCATTTTATTTTTGTAATAGTAACATGTCATTTGCATCCAGATTTAGTTTCTTCTGTACAGTACCGAATTAAGAAGGAAGAGCCTCTCCCCCTCCGTGAAATTTGATTAAATTACTTATTTGCATCGATATCATCCATTCAAAATGCGCTGCCACTTAGTATGAATGTTGTGTTTCTATTATGTACTCCCCTACACCGTCAAATTTTCCTGGAAAGGTCGCTGCTTCTATGGTACAGACAGTGTACGATCTGCCATAGTTTATTAAAATAATCTGATGAGGTTTGCCCTAAGCTATGCCAAGTTGGGTTGTTTTACCTCTGAGCGGCATTCTTGCACACAATGGGCTTCAGGTCACAAGGACCCCGAAGGCTCAGAGAAGGTTGGGGGAAGTGACACACTGCGACAGCTGTTGGAAGACAGATAGTAGCTTCCTGTCAAGGCCGTCTAGCGTGTTCTTTAATATGCACAGGGTATGGCTCTCCCGCAAACGGGACCACAGCTTAACGTCTCATCTGACAGACGGCAGCCTTTCCAAGCTCATCGGTGTCCCCTATTGACCGTGGGCAGGGCGGGGAGTTTTACAGAGATAAATCTCAACGCTGACCCAGTTGGGACTCGAACCTGGGAACTGCAGATTACGAGTCTGGCGCGCTTGCGACTGAGCCACCCCCACCCCAGATGCCAAGTTTAAGATGCTCCGAAAAGTGGGAAGTCGAAATACATATTTGTTATTCTAACCAGGGCAATATCTAGAGGGGGTCAGGTAAGGGGATCTTGAGTCTAAGGCAAAAGCCTTAGACTTGAGAGTTTTGCCTGAAAATTCGCAAAAATGCCTTCGTTCCCGGGCAGAGCTGACAATGTCTTAATTCAGTGGTATGATGCAAACACTCTAGCTGAAACTTGTCTCACTTAATAACTCTGAGTTTGGAAAATTAAAAAAAAAGAAACACAAGCTACGTTTCTTACTTGTATCTAGATATAAAATCTTGTAAATACAAGAATTACTACAAATTTCTTAATGATTAATACGAATATAAGTAGACCCAGGTCTAGAGAAAAAAAAAGAATAAAGGAAGGGGAGAGCGGAAGAAACTCAATCGGTCTGGAAAAAAGTAAAAAGGGAAGGGTGACTGAATTTCTATTACAGCATAATATTTCACCCTCCGTTTTAGAGGTCTTTAAAAAATCTTCAAACATTCAGGTAATATGCATAAGTTCAAAAATTTTTGGCCTCCATTTTCTTTATTACCATTTTCAAAGGGGATGGACATGGCCTCTTGCTTCCTCGGGGCGGGGGTGGCTCAGTCGGTAGCGCGCCAAGCTCGTATTCTGTAGTACCCAGGTTCGAGTCCCAGCTGGGTCAGCGTTGAGATTTGTCTCCGCAAAATTCTCCGCCCTGCCCACGGTCAGTAGGGGACACCGATGGGCTTGGAAAGGCCGCCGTCCGTCGGATGGGACGTTAAGCCGCGACCCCGTGTGCTTGAGAGACATACGTTGTGCACGTTAAAGAACACGCTGGATGACCTTGACGGGAGGCTACCATCTGTCTCCCAACAGCTGTTCCAGTGGGTCCCCTCCCCCAACCTTCTCTGAGCCTTCGGGGTCCATGTGACCTGGCCATTTAGCCCATGGTGTGCAAAAAAGTGCCGCTCAGAGGTAAAACAACCCAACCCTTGCTTCCCCCCCCGCCATGTATTCGGCCCTGAATATAAGTGTGAGCTTACTGGTATCTAGCATCTATAATAAAATTCTAAAATTCGAAGAGAGCAATGATATTAATGTCGTTGTTTTGAATTGGGTTGTTTTATTTCTGAGCAGAACATTTTGGTATACAATGGACTAAATGGCCAAGTCACGAAGAATCCTCGGGCTCAGAGAAGGTTTGGGGAAAGAGACCCACTGGATGACTGTTAGGAGACAGATAGTAGCCTGCTGTTCAAGGCCATCCAGCGTGTTCATTAAAGAGCACAGGGTATGGCTCTTCTGCACATGGTGCTACGGCTTAACGTCGATCCGTCTGAAAGCGGATGATTTGCTATTAATATTTAAATTTCTTTTGGATATTAATTATTGTGATTATTTATAATTCAATTTCTATTGAATTTTTCTCTCTTGAAATTAATTCATTAGATATAATAAGTTCTCGTTAGATATAGCCTCATGAAATGAATGTACGGACGAGATATCAGTCCTTAAAGGATGTTTTGTGTTCTTCCGATGCTTATTAGATTTAACCTAACTATTCTTCAGTTAATTACCAAATTAATCACAAATAAAATGCATTTCGATTTCCGTTCTTTACTCCTTCCCATACTAAATGTTAGAAAGAATATAAAACCCTGTTTTGAGCAAGGAATTAGGCTTTTCTAGTGTTCGTGGGTGAAAACTAAAACGATCTGGGAGAAGACTTCCCCCCGCAGTGCTCCCTGCTAGGTCATAAATCTGAAAGAGATGCGCCGTATTTATTTAATGAGAGAAAGGTCGTCCCTGATGAATTACTTCCTTCCATTACTCGGTTGGATTTGCACTAAAGTCGAGACGGAACAAGACTTTAAATCAGCTTTGGAGATAATCGTTGCCGCAGCTTGTAACGATATCTGCAAGCCTCGTAGTAAAGGAAGTTAGATTTTATTTTACAGCCTGTGTTAAAATAAGAATTTCATCAGCCTATTTATTCAGTAAGTGCGAATTGGTCGTTTCTTTCCGTACTTAAATTCTATTTTGATGTCAAATTGAAGACAAGAATGCGAACAGTAGATTAAGTGCTTTTCAAGCTGTTCTGCTACTTCTCCTACCACAACAATATCCAGAAAATATCCATAAGATAAATAGGATGAGAAATGGATATCCATTCCTCATTTTAGATATCTTAAGGGTATTTTTTGGATATTGTGGTTGTGTAACTTTCTAAACATTTGGATTAGAAGATTTTGCTTTGTTTTTTTCATGTAAAGTCTGCAGCATTTTTTTGTCAAAATATGTATGGTAAATCACGTTCTTCACATATCTCCGCAAAATTCCCCGCCCTGCCCACGGTCAGTAGGGAACACCGATGGGCTTGGAAAGGCCGCCGTCCGTCGGATGGGAAGTTAAGATGGAACCGTGTGCGGGAGAGCCATACCCTGTGTACGTTAAAGAACACACTGGATGCCCTTGACGGGAGACTACCATCTGTAATTAGGTAGGCAAAATTATATAGGCAAAATATAGAGACGGGTACAAATTTAGTAACTCACTCTTCTACCCAAATCTATTTTCGATTCATCCCCATTTTACAACGCTAGTAACTGGAATGGAAGAAAAATAAATAGTAAATATATATATCTATATTTCTTGTATTTTTCAAGAAATTTATTAAAAAAACACTAAAGCAGAGGGGGGGGGGAAATATTTTATGGGAGCGGCGTTCCGGTTCATATCTTCTCGATCTTTGTCCTCCCCTGTTTTACTCGGATAAATTATTTTAAATAAATTATTTAATCTGGTTTAAGTTGATATGGAGATAATTTTAAATGTGGATGAATGAGGGTCGTTGAGTTTATAATGTGTTGATCATCGGACTAGAAAAGTTCGAGAACACTGCTTTAAACAGATTTTATAAGAAAAAGTATAACACAAACCTTTTTATTTTGCTATTTTCATTTTTTAAACCAGCCATCTGAAAGTGAAATACTTCTTTTTTGCACTCTGATAAGAACGTTCGTAAACAACTGATACTAAAGAATTTGGCAAGTTCAGAATTTTCTCGTTCTTTTTGTGCCCAGTTACACTCTCAAATCTTTTCTACACTGCACGAAATGCTCTGTCTTAACAGAATCCCTTGATGGTTGTTCTGTACTCTGGGATGAAACAGATTTTATGTTATGCCGAGCTGTGTTCTGCACCTCCCATAAGGCTCGCACTAAAACCCTTTACTCATCTACAGCGGAAACTTGAAAGTCTCTTTCCTGAGCCCCGACTCCGGTGAAAGTGTGGTTAGGGACTGAATCCAGGTACACAAGGTGAAGAATCCTATTTCCATTATGGGATGAGTGGCGAAAAACCTAGTCTCGAAGAACTTTGACACGCACCTCGGTTAAGAACATCAAACACACGTGTCACAGTTGGCGCTGTTGGCTGGGGACATATATTGCGAAAGGTTTTTTTTTTTTCGTATCTGATTTCGTTTTCCCACAGGACGAGAAAGAGATTAAAAAGATAAGTCTGTGATACTTTTCTTCTCTTTAATTTCAATTTGTTTCATTGCAAACAAGAAGATTAAATCTGAGATAAAATATTCCAGTGAAAGTGATTCATCTTGAATAGTTCCATGTTCAGTTAAAGAGCATAAAATGCAATCATGTATAAAAGAATATGAGTTAAGTAGCTTTTTGATTATACACAACCAAATGCAGTATTCAAAGGGAAGATATTATACCTCCCACTGTAGAATTTCGATGACAGAAATTTTTAGTAGCCAAAAATTTAAACTTGCATATTATAAATCAGATGATAAATATTTTTATTACAATTACAGGCAGATTTTATTATTATCAGTCACGCCAAAAATATTTGAACAAAGTGTGAAATAAAAAATGCTTGAAGTTAAACACAAACAACAATAATTTACTCAACTTATGATAAATGCACTCTGATATGGATCTTCTAAGCATCCATTGATTAGTTATTAAACTAAATCTAGATATTAAAAAAGTAATTATTTGTGCTTTCAATTAAACTCGTCCAGTACGATGCTTGGTATTAAATATCATAAATAAACTGCTAATTTACAAAACTCTGTTTAAGCTAAGAGAATACCAATTTAATTATTTAGGAATAGAACCGACCTCAAATTGGAAATGCCAATCACATGAAACAAAATTTATGAAAAAAGACTTTTATAGCCCTACAATTTAAAAAAAGAAATTCAGTAAAGCATTTTTATTTCTCTGTATCAGTGGTTCTCAACCTTTTATTCTTCACGTACCCCCTGGAAATGTGTATGTAACTGGCGTACCCCTTGTATGGATAGATAAAACTATTGTTATAGTATAGTAATGGGAATAAAATAAAACATATGTATCAGTGGTTCTCAACCTTTTATTCTTCACGTACCCCTGGAAATGTGTACGTAACTGGCGTACCCCTTGTATAGATAGATAAAACTTGTTATAGTATAGTAATGGGAATAAAATAAAACATATATATCAGTGGTTCTCAACCTTTTATTCGCCACGTACCCCCTGGAAATGTGTGTGTAACTGGCGTACCCCTTATATAGATAGATAAAACTATAGTTATAGTATAACAATGGGAATAAAATAAAACATATATCTAGCGACTTTTGAGCTCTCACGGCGTAGTCCAAAAAATTTTACCGCGTATCCCACGTTGAGAACCCTTACTCTATAGCATGGATGGGCTTATTTGAACATATGCTCTATATAGCTGGAGTATTAATTATACAACATACATAATTTTTTCCGTTACACATAAAAAATTAATATTTGATACTCGAATTTTGATTTTTCAAATTTGCACATTTTTATTATATTAGAGAGTCTTACATTGTATAAATCTTTTGAATGGAGAACTGAATGTTATGAATGGAGTACTATGTTATTAATGGAGAGAGCTATCAATGGGCAAATGCTTCTCGGCCAACTTTTGGGGAAGAGTTTACTTTTAGGGAATCGAAACCCTTGTAGTGCTCTAAGTTATGATGAGATGAAGCTGCAGATGAAATTTGGTAGTCCTGGCTATGACCGTTTAGGGAGAGTTCTTGAACAAAATGCTTACGAATAGGTTTTTTGTTTTATTTCTATGAAAGAAATGAATATCAAAAGCACAGGAAAAGTAGTCAGAGTTTCAAAACATTTAGGACTCTGGTTTCGGTAATCTCGCAGCCTTGCTGTTCAGGGGTAAAACATCCAACCGTTCAGCTAGTATACTGTCCTGAGTATGAAGGAGTAAAGTCGCTCAAAATCCCAATACAGGTAATGGTTAGTACATGTATGTCTTTAACAAGGAGGCAAAGGTCATTGGAATGGGGTTTTAATATAAATAGGCGATCATACCTCTTGGCGTCGTATCCTATTTAGTATTTGTTCTGGTTAAAAATTCCTATTATTTTTTCTTCATAAACAAGAAATAAATAAATAACATTTTCTATCAAAAAAAAATTACATTCAAAGTTAGGCTGTTTTGAATGACATGAAATCGAGACTTTTACTAAACTGTCTCGGTTTCAGAAAGCTAAAACCGAGACAATACTGAAATGTCCCGGTTATTACCAGTCAAAATCTGGTCACCCTAAATATAAAGCACTCCGAATAGGTTACATTTTAATCGTTTTTTCTTGTTGCGGTGTTCCCCTGCTACAAAACGTTTGTATGGGACTTGGCACCCTGTATATGTCGCCATAAAATAGGAGAGAAATATACTATTGTAATGTTGTTAAAATATTTGATAAATAAAATGATAATAAAGAGATATTCAAAATATTACTATAGAAAAAATATTGCATATACGTGATGATGGGGGATATGCTATTTCGTGGGGAGTAGTTGATTATAAAGTGCAGTGGAATCGTATGGTTTCCATCCCACCTACAAACAGTCCACCTCTGCCAAGACTAGGACAATCTCTGGTACAAGAAGTCTCCTTTTAGTTCCTTTAATGTTCAAAATCAAATTGACCCATATATAAGTGGTTGCTCTTCCCTAAGTTAAAGACATCAACTGTTGCTTTGAATATCACTGAAGTACTGCTTAATTTACAGTAATTTCAACAAAAAACATCAGTAAGGGGTTAGGGATTTTTGGTTTGTGTTTTTAATATTGTTGTCTGGCAGAAAAGATATTTTTCAACGCGAAAGATTTTTCTTTAGACAGTTGACCCTCCAAAACATGAATCCAACGAACTGCCTCTAAAGTGTAGGGGGGGGGGGGGAGGTTTGCTCAGTCGGTAGAGAACCAGGCTCGTAATATCATGTTCCAGGTTCGAGACGCAACTTGCCTGGGTTGGTAATTTTCTTTGCTAACTCCTGCCCTCGGTGAGAAAGTTGACACCATTGGGCTGGAAAAGTCGCCGTCCGTCGGCTAGGACATTAAGCCGTGGCTCAGTATGTAGGTGAGCCATGCTCTGTCCCCATTAAAGAACACGTTGGAAAGCCTTCACGGGAGACTCCACTTCACCTATCTGCTAACAGCTGTTTAGTGGGTCCCCTTTCCCAGTCTTCTCAGCGTATTTGGCGTCCTTGTGACCTGGCCATCTAGTCCATTGAGTGTTAAAAAAAAGTGCCGGTAAAACAACCCAAAGCCTCTGATGTAGGTAAGTATATACAGTATATATATATATGCACTTCATTCTCCCCGTCCTGTCTACAGTCAGTAGGGGACACCGATGGGCTTGGAAAGCCCGCCGTCCGTCGGATGGGACGTTAAGCCTTGGCTCCGTGTACCCCATACCCTGTGTAGCCATACCCTGTGCACGTTAAAGAACAAGCTGGATGGCCATGACGGGAAGCTACCATCTGTCTCCCAACAGCTGTTCCAATGGTCCCCTCCCACAACCTTCTCTGAGTCTTCGGGGTCCTATTGACCTGGTCATTTAGCCCACTGTGTGCAAAAATGTCAGTTCAGAGGTAAAACAACCCAACCCAACTTCATTCTCTCTTTTTGTGTAGTAATATTTTTATTTGAAAAATAAACTGCTTTCACGTAAATTTATCTAGAGGAGTTTAGCATTATAACGCGTAAAAACTAGCAAGTCAATCTTGGAATTTCTATCCCTTTAATTCGGTATTTTGAGTGAAAATAAGAAAGCTCACGAGGCTTCCCATAGACAAAAAAAAAGGTTGGAATCAAAGCTTTAAGCTTCACTCTTTGTACTGAAACAATGTTGTCTAGATGAGGAGGGATGCTCAACTTTGGAAAGGGGCTGAAGAGCGCAAGTGTAACGATGCATCGTTATCATCATCACGAACCACTGATGAGCCTGTCATCCCACTTTGATCATTCATAAAGCAGAAAGACACCCATGACCCTCAAATTACGGATTGCATTTCTTTCATAAGATAATACGTTTTATAAATCGTGCGTTTATTTTCATGGTTATGAATATTCTTGCGTTATTTAGCTGAAGAATGGAACATCATGTTCATGAAGAAAAAATACCTTCGTTAAAATACATTTTCGTAAGAGAAATCTTTTTTTGAAATGCACTGCAAAAAATGACTTTTATTTCTGATTCCATTATAATAGTTTTCAATTTCTGTTAAACATGTTTTAGATTATCTTTTTGAAAATACATTAGACATCATATTTAAAATCAGTATCAAGAGTTCTGTGGCCGAATGGTGCGTTGGCTAGTGATCGGGTCTCGAAAGAAAATCTCACTTTTTGCAAGTAACATACTTATGTTTATGCATATTGCACCAAGAATAAAAAGATACAGTAAAAAGCTATAAAAAATGCCTATTGCTTTCAAATGGAAACATTTCTTTGAAACCGGGGAAATGTGAAGAGCAATTATAAAGTAATACAAAACGAATCAGATGCAAAATGGAAAAGAAACATTGGTTCTTAACAGTTTTAGCCTCGTAGACCACTACTGATGACCTCATGGACCACCACTGAACATTTCAGTAATTACTGTTTCAAAAAATTATCGCATTGAGCTTAACTAACAACAACAATGCCTAAAACTGTCTACATTTTTATGTACTTTTGTCTCCACTGTGTTTGGGGCGGGGGTGGCTCAGTCGGTAGCGCGCCAGGCTCGTAATCTGTAGTTCCCAGGTTCGAGTCCCAGCTGGGTCAGCGTTGAGATTTAACTCCGCAAAAATTCCCCTCCCTGCCCACGGTCAGTAGGGGACACCGATGAGCTTGGAAAGGCCGCCGTCCGTCGGATGGGACGTTAAGCCGTGGTCCCGTGTGCGTGGTTCCAGTGGGTCCCCTCCCCCAACCTTCTCTGAGCCTTCGGGGTCTATGTGACCTGGCCATTTAGCCCATGGTGTGCAAAAAAAGTGCCGCTCAGAGGTAAAACAACCCAACACCACTGTGTTTAATCGTGAAATCCGGTCAAGCCTCATTGGTACAACAGCGTTTCAACAACAAAAAATTCCAAGTAATCAGATGTAACATTATGACGATAATCAAAAATAAAACATTCGATGCTGAGATTAAAATTGCTACAACTCGATAAGTCGATTATTAAACTACCGAAAGAGACAAGAAAAAGAAATTACGTTGAAACAAATCAACAACAAAGTTTAAAGAAATTGATAGAAAAATCCTTCGTGAAATAATCGTCAGTTGATTTTTCTACTTTTAGTTTAAAGAGTGCACAATCTTTCATAAGAACATTTTTCTTCTTAAAATAAGCGTTATCTTTGTTTATCAGCCCAAAGGTTTCAACTGGCACAAAAAATAAATTTATCAAGTAGAGTTCACTTCTCCCCAGCAAGAGTAGTCTTTAATCTCCTTACTTCCAGAGTTTACGAAAATACCGTTTCGCGTGATGATGGAATCACGAAAGTCGACTTTCTGTCGCTAGATGTTTTGTCAGTGAGACGGAAAGAGTGGCGGATGCTCCTTATGAAGAATGGAGTCCGCGCCGAGGATGCTGCACCGTGTCTTTACTTCCCCTAAGCTCCTCCAGATGGCATCTTTTTTCCTTCCATCCCTCTTCAGAAATCAGATTTATGCTGCTACTTTGACCTCTCATTTGGGTTTTCTCCTGCACCCTGAACGGTTCAGATATCGAACAAATTGCAAGTGTATAAATCTAACAAAAATATAAGCACAGAGACGAAGACAGAGATTTGTACTCTGTGCTTGAAAAATTGAAGCACGCAAGAATGTTTTCAACTTTATAACCAGAAAAAATTTTAGTGGGAAATTTATTTTAACCGGTGGGATAAGGATTCACAGCATCCTCTAACGTGCTAGGTGTTCTATTATTAAGTCTTCTCTAACAATAACAATAGATATACTGCTGTGATGTCTTAAGTTGTTCCAGTCGCTTGTTGAGAATTAAAGCAAACGTTAGAAATGGTGTTTTTCTTCCTGAAATTAATGGAATAAAATTTATGGAAAAATATCATGGAAGCTCGATAGAACAGTTTCAATAAGTCAAACAGTTTTCTTTCTAAACTAATGAAATATGTATACTGTTAGGAACCTTAAAATTATTAGGCTAACATAAAAATGGAAACATGTAGTTATTTTACAATCAGAAGATAAACCAGTGACAGGGTTCTAATTTCATCATTACTATACAAACGAGGAATCTGTAAAATATGAGCTACACTTAACATTATAGACTTAACTATCTAAAGATCAACGTTTGAATCATTTAATTAATTAGCTCTCTTTCCACTTTACTCTTAAGTTCACCAGCTGTGTTTTTTACCTGTTTACAGATCCAAATATGTTTTGTTATTAAACCTTATAAAATGATTCTCGCATCAAATAACACATTTATTACTCTTCCCGATTCCAAGAGAATTTTTTGTTCTTCGAGTTTAATCAAGACTTTTATAATACTTGAATTTATATTTCTAGTGTTATCGCTCTGTAACACACCGTGAGCAGTTGGTTGGGTTGGGTTGTTTTACCTCTGAGCGGCACTTTTTTGCACACCATAGGCTAAATGGCCAGGTCACATAGACCCCGAAGGCTCAGAGAAGGTTGAGGGAGGGGACCCACTGGGACAGCTGTTGGGAGACAGATGGTAGTCTTCCGTCAAGGCCATCCAGCGTGTTCTTTAACGTGCACAGGGTATGGCTCTCCCGCACCGGGAACACGGCTTAACGTCCCATCCGACGGACGGCGGCCTTTCCAAGCCCATCGGTGTCCCCTACTGACCGTGGGCAGGGAGGGGAATTTTGCGGAGATAAATCTCAACGCTGACCCAGCTGGGACTCGAGCCTGGCGCGCTACCGACTGAGCCACCCCCGCCCGCGCCCCACCGTGGGCAGTAATGTCATACTGTGCACGTTAAAGAGCATACTGAATGACCTTAACAGGAGGTTTCCATCCGCCATCTAACACTGCGCACCTTGAGTCCCCTTCCCCACGTTTCTCTCAACCCTTGGGGTCCTTATGACCTGGCCATTTTCACAAATGTAGGCACAAAAGTGCTGCTCAGAGGTAAAACAACCCAGCAATTCAACACAATGGCCCTATAGCCCTTATCCCGAACCCAAAGGTCCAAGAGTCTATATTTTCTGTTAAATATTTACGGGCGGGGGTGGCTCAGTCGGTAGCGCGCCAGGCTCGTAATCTGTAGTTCCCAGGTTCGAATCCCAGCTGGGTCAGCGTTGAGATTTATCTCCGCAAAAATTCCCCGCCCTGCCCACGGTCAGTAGGGGACACCGATGGGCTTGGAAAGGCCGCCGTCCGTCGGATGGGACGTTAAGACGTGGCCCCGTGTGCAGGAGAGCCATACCCTGTGCACATTAAAGAACACGCTGGATGGCCTTGACGGGAGGCTACCATCTGTCTCCCAACAGCTGTTCCAGTGGGTCCCCTCCCCCAACCTTCTCTGAGCCTTCGGGGTCCATGTGACCTGGCCATTTAGCCCATGGTGTGCAAAAAAGTGCCGCTCAGAGGTAAAACAACCCAACTGTTAAATATTATTCAAGGCATGATTGTTTGAAGAAATACGTTATACTAAAAATCAAAACGCCGTCTACAGCAGCTTTTGATTTCTAAACCATCGGACTCATTATATCAGTTGTTCTGTTATAGATTAAAGGATAGAACCCCGCCCCCCCTCTATTAGTCATAAAATTTTATTTCTGATAAAATGAATAATATATCAATGTTTGAAGTAAGCCATTATATCACTGTGAAAAAAAAAATATTTAATTTTCATCCATCTGACAACTTTTAAGTAGCATCAACAATCAGTGGCGGTACCAGGATGAACTTTTTGCTTTTTTGGGGGGAGGACATTCGATTAACAGCTCTGAAAAATGGAACTCATTCGGACGACGCTCCAGTAAGTATATTGAAAAACATGTGAATAAAACACCGTTACTGTTTAACTGAAAAAAAAAATATACAGGTTAATTTCATTATAAAATAGCTTTAAAACTTCAACTAACGTAATTAAAGTGCATAACTACTTTATTTTTTCTTTGTGTTGGTGATGGATATTAGACGTTTTCTGTGTCCACTAATGGTCCTAATAAAATCAGCTCTCTTCAAGGAAATCAGGCAAATTCATTAAGGCAAGATCAACACTTTCCCAATGCGTCTGAACTCCCAAACAGAGCAATGGAAACACTGAAAATGCAAATGTTTAGTATGGTTCTCTGACTCTCTCTG
Organism: Ryuthela nishihirai; assembly: GCA_038380435.1. Classification (NCBI taxonomy): domain Eukaryota; kingdom Metazoa; phylum Arthropoda; class Arachnida; order Araneae; family Heptathelidae; genus Ryuthela; species Ryuthela nishihirai. Next base: position 35,205,506 of record JAWZYU010000011.1, on the reverse strand, counting down.
TCAGCCTTTTTTTAGACGGGAGCGCTACTGCCCCTACCACTCACCCTCACCCCAGGGCAAAATCTAGGGAGGCCAACCCACCTACCCACCCTTTGAGAATGCGAGTAAAGGTAATGGAGGCCAGAAATGATTAAACTTCTGCATATTTCATATATTTTTCAAGAAATTTTCTGAAAACTTCTGAAACGAAGGTAAAAATATTACACTAAAATAGAAATCCAGTCTCTTTTCTAAATCTGTACCTGCCCACACGCCTCTTGCGAGCGCCAATGAGTCTGCGTTTCTAAATATAGGTATTTAACAATTGGATATCATCATCAAAGGTAAAGGCTCTTTCATCCGGGTTGGGTTCTTTTACCTCTGAGCGGCACTTTTTTGCACACCATGGGCTAAATGGCCAGGTCACATGGACCCCGAAGGCTCAGAGAAGGTTGGGGGAGGGGACCCACTGGAACAGCTATTGGGAGACAGATGGTAGCCTCCCGTCAAGGCCATCCAGCGTGTTCTTTAACGTGCACAGGGTCACGGCTTAACGTCCCATCCGACGGACGGCGGCCTTTCCAAGCCCATCGGTGTCCCCTACTGACCGTGGGCAAGGCGGGGAATTTTGCGGAGATAAATCTCAACGCTGACCCAGCTGGGACTCGAACCTGGGAACTACAGATTACGAGCCTGGCGCGCTACCGACTGAGCCACCCCCGCCCCCGCCCCACCGTGGGCAGTAATGTCATACTCTGTGCACGTTAAAGAGCATACTGAATGACCTTAACAGGAGGTTTCCATCCGCCACCTAACACTGCGCACCTTGAGTCCCCTTCCCCAAGTTTCTCTCAACTAGTAATAGTTTCTTAGATCCTTTTCTGTCCCATACATAAGAAGTTGGGTTGTTTTACCTCTGAGCGGCACTTTTTTTGCACACCATGGGTTAAATGGCGAGGTCACATGAACCCCGAAGGCTCAGAGAAGGTTGGGGGAGGGGACCCACTGGAACAGCTGTTGGGAAACAGATGGTAGCCTCCCGTCAAGGCCATCCAGCGTGTTCTTTAACGTGCACAGGGTATGGCTCTCCCACACACGGGGCCACGGCTTAACGTCCCATCCGACGGACGTCGGCCTTTCCAAGCCCATCGGTGTCCCCTACTGACCGTGGGCAGGGCGGGGAATTTTGCAGAGATAAATCTCAACGCTGACCCAGCTGGGACTCGAACCTGGGAACTACAGATTACGTGCCTGGCGCGCTACCGACTGAGCCACCCCCGCCCCTCTTTCATCCGGAGGTCAGTTTTCATAAAGCAAGAGTTCACAAACTGTGGGGTCGTAAAGACATTAATTACAAGGGGGTTGCGAAGAAGTGAAGTTTTTTGTGTTTGGTTTTAATTATGAATTGAAATTGTTGTTAACGGGGTAGTTGGCTGTTGATAAATTGAGGTGGGGAGGCAGGAAGATTTCTTAAAAGTGAAAAGGGGGCGTGATGCCGCAGAATTTGGAAAACCCTGTAATAAATTTTTTTTTTTTTTTTTTTTTTTTTTCCAAATTAGAATAATTCCGTACATTGCAAATGATCCCCTTCAGAGTGATGAATTGCAGATAGGTAGCTTAATTGCTGAAATCAAGCAATTAAGAACATTTGATGGAAACCGATCACATCGGAATGTACATAATATAAAATAGCTGAAAAAATTACATAATCTTCATAAACTGCTAAAACTTTCTACATGTTTCTTTTACATTTCAAAAATACATACTGAAATTGGTATTTTCTTTGCTTTAGTTATATATATATAAGATTCTACTACTTCACTCTCAGATTATAGTTCAGTTATGTGACATTCATGAAATGCGCGTGCCGGTTCTATTTTATGAACGTGCTATGATGTTTGGAGGGAACATCAGATGTTGCGTGATTTTGCAATATCATGGAACAATCCGTTTCGCTTACGTCTCATGTTACTTTTTAGAAGATCTTTTTAAGGTGTTTCTTATGTGCACACGATATCAATGTTTACCGATGACCAAATATTATTCTATATATAAAATTAATACAGAACTCCTTTAAGATATTGAAAAAGAGCAATACATTCCCCCTGGCATTACAAAAACATCAAACTTCTAATGATGGCGAAGACCTTAGTTTCGTTGCAAATTAAATTATCAGAACGTACTAAAAAATAACAGATAATGCGTTTTTAACAAGGTTTGGAACTGAAGTATTCCGACTCTATGAAACGGAGACATTGGTTGAAATGTCTTGATTTTTTTCAGGTTAGAGAAAATGGTTACGCTAGTTACAGATCGAACGTAATTTCCCATCGAACGAAATATGAGAAAGTTTTTTTATTCATTGAGAGTAGAAGACACCGAACAGAAGATAAATGAGGTGTCACTTAAGAAAGACGTCAATTTATTAGCCCACAACGTCAATCTAAAGTTAATATATGATAAACTCATCGTTAATAACGTACCGCTCATTGCAAGCAGATCAAAGAATAATATTAAGCTGGAACGGAAATTGATTTTCGTAGAGTAGGAAGCAAACTCTCTTGTTTTTAACGTCAATTCTTTTCAGCCTTGCGACAGATTTTTATGTATTGCAAGTAAAGATATGTTTTTAAATATATAAACCACTAGGATATATGTCATATCAGTTTATAATCTCAAAAGCAAGCAACTTTTTAATTGTTTTTAATTCTGTAATTAAATGCAAATTCTGTATATTAAAACAATTCTATATGAATTGAAGAGTTGGGTTGTTTTACCTCTGAGCGGCACTTTTTTGCACACCACGGGCTAAATGGCCAGGCCATATGGACCCCGAAGGCTGGGGGTTGGGTAGGGGTAGGGACCCACTGAAACAGCTGGGGGGCTGGGTAGGGGACCCACTGAAACAGCTGTTGGGAGATAGATGGTAGCCTCCTGTCAAGGCCATCCAGCGTGTTCTTTAACGTGCACAGGGTATGGCTCTCCCACACACGGGGCCACGGCTTAACGTCCCATCCGACGGGCGGCGGCCCTTTCAAGCCCATCGGTGTCACTTACTGACCGTGGGCAGGGCGGGGAATTTTGCGGAGATAAATCTCAACGCTGACCCAGCTGAGACTCGAACCTGGGAACTACAGATTACGAGCCTGGCGCGCTACCGACTGAGCCACCCCCGCCCCGAATTGAAGAGTAGGATTGAGTGTTTTTCCCTCTGAGCAGTGGGGCGGGGGTGGCTCAGTCGGTAGCGCGCCAGGCTCGTAATCTGTAGTTCCCAGGTTCGAGTCCCAGCTGGGTCAGCGTTGAGATTTATCTCCGCGAAATTCCCCGCCCTGCCCACGGTCAGTAGGGGACACCGATGGGCTTGGAAAGGCCGCCGTCCGTCGGATGGGACGTTAAGCCGTGGCCCCGTGTGCGGGAGAGCCATACCCTGTGCACGTTAAAGAACACGCTGGATGGCCTTGACGGGAGGCTACCATCTGTCTCCCAACAGCTGCTCCAGTGGGTCCCCTCCCCAACCTTCTCTGAGCCTTCGGGGTCCATGTAACCTGGCCATTTAGCCCATGGTGTGCAAAAAAGTGCCGCTCAGAGGTAAAACAACCCAACCTCTGAGCAGTACTTTTTTGTATACAATGGACCAAAATGGTAGGAGAAAGGGCCATTCAGAATGACTTCCTCCATAAATAGTTACGATAGACTCTCGATTATGCGGGGTCGGATTAACTGGAATGTTGAAAGAAAAATAATGTATGTCAGAAAATAATATGGAATACGAGAATGGAAGCCACTAAAATGCGATGATGTAGCAAAAGGTTTCAGGTAGCGCAATGTTTTCAGCACAACTGGCCAAAAGGGGAATAACGGGAAAAGGCAAACTTCCTTGCTATTCTATTTTAAATAAAAAAAAAAGTAATTCCATACTGCCGTCCTGTGGCCGAGTGGTTAGCACGCTTGGCTACTGATCTAAGGGACCTGGGTTCGAGCCCCGGATTAGGCATGGATGTGTGTGTCGTTTTTCTGCTGAGGTCCTGCTATTCTCTCAGATCTCCTACTGTGGCATATAAACTGACAGGCTCCTGTCAGACCTCTGTGGCAAAGCAGCTGCTTGAGGGGGGGGGGGGGGGGGGGGGTAAGTCCATACTATGATATTTTCTAAAACTTTTGAGGATTTAATATATTTTATGTGGGTTACCGAAATCTACTCTGTCTGTTGGACAAGCTCTTAGGAAACAAATGGAAACCTCTTGTCAAGGTTGTTGTTTTGGGTTGTTTTACCTCTCAGCGGCACTTTTTTGCACACCATGGGCTAAATGGCCAGGTCACATGGACCCCGAAGGCTCAGAGAAGGTTGGGGGAGGGGACCCACTGGAACAGCTGTTGGGAGACAGATGGTAGCCTCCCGTCAAGGCCATCCAGCGTGTTCTTTAACGTGCACAGGGTATGGCTCTCCCGCACACGGAGCCACGGCTTAACGTCCCATCCGACGGAAGGCGGCCTTTCCAAGCCCATCGGTGTCCCCTACTGACCGTGGGCAGGGCGGGAAATTTTGCGGAGATAAATCTCAACGCTGACCCAGCTGGTACTCGAACCTGGGAACTACAGATTACGTGCCTGGCGCGCTACCGACTGAGCCACCCCGCCCCCCCTCTTGTCAAGACAATCTAGCATCTTCTATAAGGTGCATATGGTAAGACTTTCCTGCACATGAGACCATGACTTAATGTTCCATCCGACGGATGAAGACCTGTTCCAAGCCCGTCGGCGGTCCTTCTATCACCGAAGTCGGAGCGGAAATTACCGGGAAAAACCTCAACACAAGCACAGAGGGATCACTTAAAGAAATGAGACTAATTTAACGACGGATAACATTTATGTTTATTCTTCCTAATGTTCTGCAGAAGATGCTTTCATAAACGAATGATATAACCTCAGCTAATCTATTTCTGTCGCTATGAAAGCAGATATTAATGACATATAGTCGCATTCCTATCACTTTTCTTCTAGCTTAGCTGTTTAATAAAGCTCCCTATCATAACCCTGGGCGAGTTTCGAATCGTTTTATTGAGAGAGAAAAAGAGAATTCGACGGGGTGAAAGGGAAAAGAATAAAAAGAACTCCAAAAAGAAAATGAAGAAAAAAAAAAGACCATTATGAAAGATTTATGTCAGTCGAAGAGGAAGTCGGGAAACGAATGAATGGGAAAACCACCAATTGCAGTGGCGCAGTATTCAGTGAAGCGCGTGAGAACCATCACAGTGGGTTGGGATGAGTCCCGCAGCCAGCCTTTCTTCATTACTTACAGCTCGGGCTTCTCCTTATTGCAGCGGTGGTCCGACAGCAGACCTGGCCCTTTGCTTGCCTGCATGCTGCTTAGGTTAGGAGGAGAATTCATGGAGAAGTGAAGAGAAGACGTTAACGAAGCTCGTTTGTCACTCATTGCTCTCCGCATCTTCCTCTGCTTCCCGGTCAGGCATCAGAGCACGTGGTCTCTCCTAATTGTTCGACCAGCGACAAAAATGGTTGCGCTAATTGGGCTGCTTCTCTTAACCGTTGAACCGGAGTCTGGTTGATCTCGTTCCCGATGGTAAAGCAGCGAGTTTCCTGTACTTCGCCAAACTTCGTTCTGCCTACGTCATGAGAGGTTAAACGAAGCAAAGTATTTATGATTAAGTATCTGGTCTTGCCCGGGTATGTAGGCAACTAAGTGAAAACACGAGAAGAATTTCTCTCATGCATTTCAAATTACACAACTTCATCGAAATTTCTCCTGTATTTCGAATTTCTCGCCAAATGTAGACACGAGTATAAAATATGATCATATGGTCATTCTCTGCAGTCTTTTACATTATCAGTTTTGCATTATCTTGCCTCCTTTCTTAAAGAAAACGTCAAAGGTTGTATATTAATTAAATATTTAATCCTGTTTAGCTAGTTCTAAGGTGCCCTAATAACTATCCGTAAAGAATTACGGTAATAATTCCTATATACAGGATCATTACAAGGGCGGGGTGGCTCAGTCGGCAGCGCGCCAGGCTCGTAATCTGTATTCCAAGGTTCAAGTCCCAGTTGGGTCAGCGCTGCGATTTATCTTCCGCAAAACTCCCTGTTCACGGTCAGTAGGGAATACCAACGGGCTTGGAAAAGCCGCCGTCCGTCGAATGGGATGTTAAACCGTGGCCTGTGTGCGGGAGAGCCATACCCTGTTAAAGAACACGCTTTGACGTGAGGCTACCATCTGTCTCCCAATCAGCCGTTCCAGTGGGTGCCCTCCCCCCAACTTTCTCTGAACCTTCGGGGTCCTTGTACCCTGCCCATTGTGTGCAAAAAAGTGCTGCTCAGAGATAAAACAAATCAAAACGAGATCATTACAAAAGAATAATGTTTTAAAGTGTTATATTTAGTAAAATAATTAAGTAACAAAAGTAATTGCGTGTGCAAAACATTACGAAACGCTCAAAATTTCCTTGCTATGACGTCATTGGGATATTGTCTCATGATGTCCCACGTAATGTCTTAATTGCTTAATTTGCAAATCACTGGATTCGATTTTTATTAGCAGATATAGAACAAAAGTTTTTTTTTTTTGCATTTATCTTTTAAAATACAATATTTGCATTTCATCCCACTATTGGGGATTAAGGTGGTAAATCGTCGCTTGCACGATTATACTCTTTGCCCATTACAATCTAAAGCAAAAATTTCATATTTCTAGCATAATCGTTTAAAATACTCGTTTGAAATTGTGCGATTTTCTATTTTTAGCGTTCTCTACTAATAGAAATTAAAACTACTGAAGAATTCGAAGAAAAAAATGTAAATCATATTTCTTATTTAGTGTGTATAAAATTCAAAAATTAGCTTCTCATTTATTACTTATAAAAAAGTTGCTTCTCCACTGGAGATTAAAAAAAAGCAAATCGTTCTGAGAATATGAACTCTTTGACCATCACACTCAACCATGAAAATTTCGAATTTCTTGCATAAATAAATAGATTGCAACATCGTTTAAAAATTCTACTATTTTCCAGCTTTTTCCACCGTTAGACCGTGATTTTAAGGCTCTTAGTAGAGTTGGAAAATGTGGACACTATTTTGTCAATATTCAAGCCAAAAAAAAAGAGTTTTGATTAATGAGTAAAAATAAAACTTTGAAGGTCTACAGACAGAAAATGTGAAACAACAGCACGTTTTTTTACAAGTGAAAATAATAGCACTTTTTTACAAGTGAAAATAATAGCACGTTTTTTTACAAGTGAAAATAATAGCACGTTTTTTACAAGTGAAAATAATAGCACGTTTTTTTACAAGTGAAAATAATAGCACGTTTTTTACAAGTGAAAATAATAGCACGTTTTTTACAAGTGAAAATAATAGCACTTTTTTTACAATTGAAAATAATAGCACGTTTTTTTACAAGTGAAAATAATAGCACGGGTTTTTTTTTTTTGCCGAAACTGAGAAAATTTTGAGACGAACACATTGATTTGATGACAATAATGGTGAGTCCCTGACGACTACGAAACCCCGAGATTTGTTTGGGTGGACACATGTGACCGTCCCAATTATTTACGTCAGAAAATTCGAACAAGCAAAAATGCACCGGGAATGGCCTAACCGTTAAGAGTTCTGTATTCAGCTTAACGGCTCCAAAATGCATTTGCCAAATCTTCTCATCTTGTCAAGGAAGTACCCAGGGGAAGGGTCCAGGCGGTCCCTGACATTTGGGGGTCATTGTCACTTAGCTATTTAGTCCAATGCATGGAAAAAATTCGCTTAGAGGTTTAAAAACTGGTGTAAAATATTTAATTTTTATTTATTTATTTATTTATTCATTTTGGAAAGCTAGCCTAAGTATTTATATTATTTAAAATAACAACTGTGTTCATATGAAAAGGTAAAAATTATTGATTTTTGATAATTGATGAATTAATAAATTACTGATATCCTTATATTTCGACCGCTGGCCCGATTTCGGCATCTTCCTAATGCGCTACAGATTTACATATCGCTGCGCGATATTTGCTCATTGCCGAAGACTACTGCAGTCTCTCCTTAGCGTTAACCGAAGAAATTACACGGGTACGCAAAATTTTAACTATAATCTCCTTTCATGTCAATAAGAAACCAGCTTCCAAACCCTGTAACTTCTAAAATAAACCTTTTTTACGATAAAACGTGATTGAAGATAAAGATCTCAATTAAATCGACAAAAACTCGATTTTCAGCAGAAACATCTAGTATTTAAAGAGTTATGGAAGCTGGAATAGTCAACATCAGTAATGTACTGCTATCAAAAAAAAATCATACTCAATATTGACGAATGTTGAAAATGAATTACTGACACAAATTTCTAAAATATACATTTATTTTATTGAACGTCCCAAAACAATACATATTATTTAAGATTTTATTAACTTTTGAGGTGAAATCTTTAAAACTGACATTGTTATTGCTATATATTCAGACTTCTATAACTCTTTAAATACCTAACGGATATTGCTAAAATTTGAGATTTGAATGATTTGATTGATATTGTTAATTTATATTCACACACTTACCCCCCAAAAAATGTTATTTTAGAAGTTACATAGTTTCGAAGTTAGTTCCCCATTGACATTAATTGGGACTTCTACAGTCTTGAAAAAAATACAAAAAAATTCAAACATTTAAAAACAAAATCACAGTTTTCCTCCATCTGATATTTATTTCAAATATTTTACACTAATAAATTACTTTAGGCAAATTTTCGAAACTATTAATGAGTCCTAAGGATATGGAATAATCACCTAATAAAAAGAGTTACAAATTATACAAATCGTCGTACACAATCGTTAGCTTCATCTACGAAGAAACTTAAGCTGAAACTTTAAATGAAATCTGCATATACACAAACTAAATGTTGTACGCTAATGAAAAAAAGAAGTAAAAGATAATGAAAAATGAAAGCTACGAAGAAAATAATAGAAGCTAAAACAAGTAAACAAGTGCCAGTGTTGTTTTTTACCTCAAGGCATTATTTTTAAAACCGAACCTACAATATTGGCAGCAACGCGTGTAACGGCAGAAGACAAAACAAGTCATTATTTCGTTCTCCCATCTCGTGTGTCACGTCTTATAGAAACGTTCTCTCGAGAATGAATATCGTCTTTCCTTATATCCTCTATTCTTATCTTTTGCAAGGGCTGAGAGCTAAGCGTTTTCCTCGTTACCCATAATGAGCACTTCCAAAAATGGAATGGCGTTTTGTCTTGTGCGTGGCACAATTTATGAGCTAGGTAATGCGTTAGACTTCAACGCAATATTTTTTCGTCCTGCCGCTGTCTATTCACAGTTTACTGCAAGTACGTATTGCGTCTCAGTTTCTAGTGTTTTTTTGCTCTCTTACGAAACATTTTAGGTTTAAGCTATGCTTTTTTTTTAGATTTAGCTCTTTGCATTCTCTTTGCTATTACACACATATGTACATCTGTAAACCGTAATGAAACAAAGGAATTTTTAGGCTTCAAATACAAAAGAGTCCTTTTAAATATTAGTTTTTCAACTAGAGTTTTGATAAAATGACATGGAAGAGAAAAAAAATAATGTTTTAGTTGAAGATAAATTTATTTGGGCTATTTTATCCCTAATCAAAGAACTTTTTAGTATTCCTTAAGTAGCCAAGAGAAATTTATGATCAGACATAACGAGGGCCGTATTTGGAGGGGTGGCAAAAGGCCATGCCCTTTGCCCCGCCCCCTATGACTGAGGCGGGGGTGGAACAGTCAGTAGTGGGTTGGGTTGGGTTGTTTTACCTCTGAGCGGCACTTTTTTTCACACCATGGGCTAAATGGCCAGGTCACATGGACCTCGAAGGCTCAGAGTAGGTTGGGGGAGGGGACTCACTGGAACAGCTGTTGGGAGACATATGGTAGCCTCCCGTCAAGGCCATCCAGCGTGTTCTTTAATGTGCACAGGGTATGGCTCTCCCGCATATGGGGCCACGGCTTAACGTCCCATCCGACAGACGGCGGCCTTTTCAAGACCATCAGAGTCCCCTACAGACCGATGAGTTTTGCGGAGATAAAACTCAATGCTGGCCCAGTTGAAACTCGAACCTAGGAACTACAGATTACGAGCCTGGCGCGCACCCGACTGAGTCGCCCCCGCCCAAAATCGGTTGTTGTAAAAATTATTGTCGATTCATGAAGATTACTAACTCTATGTTTATAAACGTTTCTACCCGACACGTGACAAGGTATAATCTTGTCAGTAATCAATCAGTATGAATTTGTATATGCATACATTGTCATCGATCAATGCGACATTTAAAATGTTTTCTATTATTTACAAACATTATACCGTGTTAAAGCAGCTTATGGGGAAATGTAAAACATCTTGGAAGTGCTGAAATTATGAATAACGATAAATCAAATAAGTAAGAGAAAGAAAACATCCAGAACGCCTTCTTATACTTATAGTGGGAAAATTGTGTTAAATCGAACGACCAGTCGTGTTAGTCGAAAATCATATCTATTTCAAAATCGTGCTATTCGGGGTCTGTATAGCTGTATTCGGGGTGTATAAACAAATATAAATCTCAACAAGATAGTATTTATGCTTTTAGTATGTAGCTCCGTTAATATGCATTTTACATCATATACAAACAACCAAATATAAGTGCCCTAGGGTTTCCTAACTGAAAAAAAATAAAACTGAAAACAACACACAGCAAAAAAAAAACATGAAGAAGCCAATTAAAACAAATATGTTCAGATAATGGAGAACTCCTGTCCAACAGACGTTAATAATATTAAGGCTCTAAGTTGAAAAGGCTTCTAGAAAAATCTTTTTACTCCGCCAGCTGTTGCTATAACACAACCGTTATTCATGATCAGAATGATTCATTTGTCTTTATGGCAGTTTAATTATGCATTTTTTCCTTCGTCTTTTACTTTAGAAAGTTACTAATTCCTCGTGAAAGAATCTGACTTGGTTGAAATTAATTTAGTTTGAGAATTTGCAAAAGTACAAGGAGGAATCCTTAATGAGGCGACAAAGCTACAGAATACAGTGAAAGGTCTGAAACAGAATGAGTGAAGACTTGTTCTTTTTTTGGCTTGTTTATTTCTGAGCAAAGGAATTAACAAGTAATGAAATGGCCTGGTCATTTATCATTGCGTGTCTCTAGTCAGAACAGGGAAAAATAAAAAACGAAATACGAAAAACAATTCGAAAGTGTTTAGTGACGACTTTTTCTGAGAGTAGGTATGCAACAACGACTTAAGACTGACAAACAACTAGACGCCAAATGTCGTGTCCAGGAATCTCTGACACTTATTACGACTGATATTGAATGGCTGGGAATTTAAGAAATGTTCCAGGTTATTTAAATTTATGACTAATATATTGAATCTTTGCTGTATTTTAGTTTCGTGTCCATGCCATTACAGTGCGACTTAGCCAATTATAAAAGTAACTGTGTTGTTTAATAGTTAGGATGTCAAATATCAAGTCTAGAGCAGTTGCTCACAAGCTTAAAATCGCCACACTGTAGAGAAAGTCGTCAAACATTAGGGAATTTTTGTTTTAGGAACATGTTACCTGTATCAGCATTTTTCGTTCTCTTAGCTACTCGACAGCTTATATTTTGTATATTTTGTCAGAACAATAGAGTAAATTTCATTTCAAGCAAGAATTCATCCTCTGATTTGTGAAATATTTTATGTTAAAATTTTAGATATAATCTGACAGCATTAAGTGCAAATGTATGCTGTCAGAAATGCAAATTATATGCAAATGTATGCTGTCAAATGTATGCTAATAAATTCCGAACTAGGGGCCACCTGAAAACATGGGCGGGGGTGGCTCAGTCGGTAGCGCGCCAGGCTCGTAATCTGTAGTTCCCAGGTTCGAGTCCCAGCTGGGTCAGCGTTGAGATTTATCTCCGCAAAATTCCCCGCCCTGCCCACGGTCAGTAGGGGACACCGATGGGACGCCGCCGTCCGTCGGATGGGACGTTAAGCCGTGGCTCCGTGTGTGGGAGAGCCATACCCTGTGCACGTTAAAGAACACGCTGGATGGCCTTGATGGGAGGCTACCATCTATCTCCCAACAGCTGTTCCAGTGGGTCCCCTCCCCCAACCTTCTCTGAGCCTTCGGGGTCCATGTAACCTGCCATTTAGCCCATGGTGTGCAAAAAAGTGCCGCTCAGAGGTAAAACAACCCAACCCTGAAAACATTGTTGTAAACAAGTATACCTGTCTCTTTTTAAATATATAAAAAGATAGAGATTACTATTATTATTCATACAACCTTGTCTAAAGAAATCAAAAACATGTTATTTCGTGTTCATTCACGCACAGTATAAAAAACAAAGGTTGGGTTGTTTTACCTCTGAGCGGCACTTTTTTGCACACCACGGGCTAAATGGCAAGGTCACATGGACCCCGAAGGCTCAGAGAAGGTTGCGAGAGGGGACCCACTGGAACAGCTGTTGGGAGACAGATGGTAGCCCCTCGTCAAGGCCACCCAGCGTGTTCTTTAACGTGCACAGGGTATGTCTCTCCCGCACACGGGGCCACGGCATAACGTCCCATCTGACGGACGGGGTCTTTCCAAGCCCATCGGTGTCCCCTACTGACTGTGGGCAGTTCGGGGAGTTTTGCGGAGATAAGTCTCAACGCTGAACCAGCTGGGACTCGAACCTGGGAACTACAGATTACGAGCCTGGCGCCATCCAGCGTGTTATTTAACGTGCACAGGTCTACAGACTGAGCCACCCCTCCCCTAAAAAACAATAAAATGAAGAAAATCACTTCGCAAGCAACTTGCCACAGATGTCTGACAACGAATAAGATTCGCGACAACCCCGGTGCACCGCAGTACTGTGACTGCATATCACCTTAAGGGATTGCCACTGAAACCACTATAAACTAAAAAGGCTCCTATCAATTTAGCTTGCCTTAACATTTGCCTTCCTACAGCGGGAGAAGACCTTATGTGAAGAGAGAAGCACTACTTGGGATTTAATAGTCTGCTTGAAGTAATAATCATTGAGGTGCAGTGAGAGTGGGATCTTTTGAAATTTTGAGTGGTGCCAAGGAATATGCCCAACACTCACTGAATTTAGACCAAAACGAGCCATAATACATAAATAAAAAGATCTTAGTCTTTTGAATTTTGAGCCAGAAAATAAATCGAAGTCCTAGCTTTTAGAGTCCTCTACAGTAGAGGCTCCTAGGTACTTCCATCAGTAGCCACACCTCGAGGGACCCCATTCCTCTCGGCATGACCCCAACTTCGTCCTCTCCATCGAGCCGGGCACCACAGCCCGCTCGCCGTCTCGGCCTAGGACCGTGCCTGGCCGCTTCGGGGACACCTGGCCAGTAAACCGGCAAACCCAGCCGGCGGCCCTCCCACAACCACGACAAAGCTTTCAGCCTACCGGGGCTCACAACACTGCAGCACCCGGACCCCACTTCGCAGAGGAACCCAAGTTCCTCCACTGCAAAAGCCATAAGTCCAAATCTCATTCATGTGGGACTCTTAGTTTGGCTGTTCCATCGATAAGCCCGCTGGCCACAGGTGGACAACAAGGGCCGCGAGCCTCCAACTTCGTCCTCTCCATTGTGAACGGGTCGAAACTCCCCAGTGAACATAGGTCCACCCCAATATCACACAGACCACCACTGAAGAGCCCCCCGACGAGTGTGCGATGAGGTGCACAGCTCAGCCCGGGAACCCCCCAATGCATGTCCACAGCTAACAGGGTTCACCACGCCCTATTGTGGCTCTCATTCCGGCCCATCAATCGGGGCTGCAACCCCCAGCTTCTCAGCGGACAAGTCAATAAGCCGACAAGACTAGCCAGGAACCAGAAACTGTCTGCCAGCCCTCAACAAGCCCCTCCACCGGGGGCTACCAGACTTCCGAACCCCAGAGAGCCAACGGCCCGAGCCCAACTTCTCAGAGGCACCGTAAGCCCCCCCCCCCCCCTCGTCAAGGAGGTCCCACTCCGGGGGGGACAGATGTCTGACAGGAGACTGTCAGTATATAAGCCACAGAGATATGTGAGATCCTGAAGAACGTCATCCTTCTGCTGGTGAGACTCGAACCAAGTCTCGCCGAACACAGTAACGTATCACATACCGCTGCTCAGTTTCTAGATCAACCATAACTTGCAAAAAATCACACACACACAAAAACGAACATCTTTCCAAAGCGAGAAACTTTTACTTGCGACCGTATCACAACGTGTTTCAATTTGCTCACACTGCTCCATGTGTTTGAAGAATCGCTGTGTTGCCACATATCATGCATACGAAAAGCTTTTAATCGTTGGCGGTGGCAGTCCACGAATTAAATGATTCACCTACATACAGAGACAGAAGTAACACTTAGAAATCTGTCTACTCTGTCAGAGACTCTTTAGCCTCGAATCTTTCAATGGTCTGTCCTTCATAAACTTTTATACAAATGATACCTTTGTGAATATTTCACAAATTCATTATTTCACTCATTCAAAATATAAAAATACATTAGAATTAAATTTTGGCGAGACAACTATTGTATAGAGTGATTTTTAAGTAATATATATGAAAGTTGTCATTTGATTTAAATATTACTAAATGTATTTTTTAAAATGTTCCTTTAGTTTCAATTTCAACCACTAGAGGTCGATAAAATGAAAAATTGCCAAATCATTTGTCTTTGGAAACGAATATTGCATATTCACTCAAGGCAATTGTGCCTTCCAGTTGGAAGAATGCATTTTTTTGTTTCCTAAAAGTACGCCTGAAGGTCCAGTTTCGATTTATAAAATAAAAAAGGAAGGCTAAAAGGATTTAACTTTATATTCCTATTTTAAACGTCCACAGAGAAAAATCAATTTTGCAACATCCAGCTTTCTCAGCTGGATGTTGCAAAGAGAAACAGAGAAAGCTCTTCCGAGAATAATGACTTGATTTCGTCATTACGAAGCTTCCTTAGGACTCGCACAAGATCATTTCATCTTTGGCTATCATTGATGTAAATTTACTCGCATCACGCGTTATATTTACGCAAATAAAATAAATTTTTAAAACAAATGTATTTTTAAATATATTTATGGAAACGTAAACCCTTTGCGATTTCTCTCTCGAGAAAATTATATCCGTTTACCGTTGTGTCATTAAACGTTGTGGTTAGCACGCTTGGCTACTGATCTAAGGGATCTGGGTTCGAGCCCCGGATTAGGCATGGATGTGTGTGTCGTTTTTCTGCTGAGGTCCTGCCATCCTCTCAGATCTCCTACTGTGGCATATAAACTGACAGGCTCCTGTCAGACCTCTGTGGCAAGCAGCTGCTTGAGGAGGTATTTATTTATTTTTTATTTATGACGATGACACTAAAGGAAAGATTACTTAAGTCCTATCATTTCGCAACTCTATAGTTAATTAAGATTTCCCATCAATAATACCGAATGGGCTTAGTGTTAAATCACATAAAAGCGATAAAGTTATACATTTGAAATACGTCATTCGATAACGAAAATATTTTTATATGGTTTAATATAAAATTTAAGTGGAAATTTAATTTTAAGTCCCATTTAAAAATCCCCGTTTTAAGTGGAAAGAGAAAAAAATGGTTTACTTTAAACGATCCACCATTTTTTAGTTAAATATTATTTTCATTTTGAATTTTAAAGGACATATTTAGTAATGAATGAAAACAATTCCAATTATATGGAAATAGAATATCTGACAGAAGATCTGTTGTTCTTAATGGGATATTTGCTAGAACCAATCTTCTATAGAAATAACTGCCTCGGCCTATTTCTTCTGACACTATCCATGAAATTTCAGCCATCGTCTTTTTTCTGTAAACTTAAAGAAGACGGTATAATTAGTCTCAAAAAAATATAATCTTAAAGAAGAAAAAAACTGAATCAACTTTCTCGGGTATAAGTTGACATCAACAACAGTTTATCGGAACACCTTTCGGAGACAGGATAGTTTGCCTTCGACAAATTATAAATTGAATCTTTTTCATCTCCTGGAGGAACTGGTTCCGTTAGGAAACTCATTTCTTTTGGAAATTAATTGAATCAAATTTATGACAGTTTTTTTTTTGTGTGTGTGTTTTAGAGGCCCCCCTGCCGCTCCGTCACGGCAACGAATGTCCGTAGCAATTTTTTCTCATCAAATTGCTTTCTTTTGACAGAATAATTATCCATTTTGTTTTTAACAGAGATAAATGTGGCATCTTCTATGAAATGTGAAGTGACGACGTTCATCAAACTGCGCCGTTTTTTTTTTTTTTTCGAAAAAATAACGAAGCTAAAAGAGGCATCATTTTGAGGTATAGTATTCTCAGATGTGTTAAATACTAAAAGAGTTTTTTCCTACTGAAGAGAAAGAGGGACAAACACATAGGAACTAAATACTCTATCAGGGTGTATATTACGTAATTTTATTCAAATAAGTCAGGGATATTTTTATGGTAATTTCTCTCAGCAGTAGTGTGGAAACTAAAGAATAAATAAAACAAAGTAAAGGATAATTTTCAGTTTGTGTGATAAATTCAATTACGTACTCAAGGGAGGAAGGGGAAAGGATTACAATCCCATCTTGAGAGCTTGAATAACGTATATTTTCTAAAGTCCCGAGGGTCAGACTCACTTTCTTATGGTTCTATCCAGATAAAAAATGCAGTTCCTATTTTTTTTTACTATATGTTGGTCAGTGACTATCTGGTGTTTCTGATAAACTAAAACCTATGACACTTCTTATCTGTTGCTCAGAATGCCAAATCAGAACCACCAACATAATTTAGATTGACATATATGCATTATAGGGTAATCTTTCGAATAAGATTTTGACACATAGTGTTTTATTTTGAACAAAATTTGAAACGTTTTCAATTTTTTGTTAAATTTTTTCCGCTATCAATTTTTTGTTAAATTTTTTCCGCTATTTAACGGACTGACTTTTCGTACCAATCGCTACATTGGATTGTTTTACCTGTGAGCGGTACTTTTTTGATATGCAATATTCTAAATGGCCAGGTCACAACGGCCCCGAGAAGGTTTGGGAAGGGAACCCATTGGATAGCTGTTAGAAAATTGATGGTAGCCTCCTGTCAAGCCATCCAGCATTTTCTTTAACATGCACAGGTATGTGCACAGACAATTTGCACAGGGTATGGCTCTCTCGAATACGGAAACACGGCTTTACGCCCCATTCCAGGACGGCGGCTTTCCAAGCCCATCAGTGACGCCTACTGACCGTGGATAGGGTGAGGTTTTAGTAGAGATAAATCTCAACGCTGGCCCAGATGGGACTCGAACCTGGGAACTGCAGATTACGAGCCTGGTTAGCTACCGACTGAACCAACCTCGTTCCTCTATATTCAGGTTCTATTGATATTGTTACAAATTAAATGGATGAGCACTGAGCGTGAGTTCAAGTAAATATATGACAATGATAATTACAAAGCAATGCAATTTATTACAAAAACATGAATGAAATTATTTCATAGAAACTAAGTCAACCGGCACGAAACTCTATATATTACAAAGATAAACTTTCAGAAGAATCCATTTATCTCATTTCTGTTCATACCCAAATCACAAAGCAAGGCTAATATCATTCGATGAACAGTAAAATGAATTGAATCAATTTTATGACAGTTTTTTTTTTCGTGTGTGTGTGTTTTAGAGGCCCCTCTGTCACGGCGACGAATATCCGTAGCAATTTTTTTCTCATCAAATTGCTTTCTTTTAACAGAATAATTATCCATTTTGTTTTTAACAGAGATAAATGTGGCATCTTCTATGAAATGTGAAGTGACGACGGAACCACTGCACCATCAATGGCTAACCTTTGCTCAGCTTGATTTTATTTGATTCGCAACTGTTTCCAGGAGACGTGGGTTCGAATCCCACTCATTACAAAACCAAAACCAATTTTTTCAGCTTATTATTTCATACTCTTATTACATTCGTAGGCATCATTTATAGTCATTTGGATATTAAAGATACAATTTCCTTTCCAGCTATTGATCTTCCTGGATTTCCACATCCAGCAATTTTACTTGGAGACTTTAATGCCTTTCACAAAAGTTGTTTCTCATTTAAAAAAAACTCAGCTGGAATTTCACTACTTGACTTTATCAACCAACACCATTTCCACATATTAAAAAAATAAAACATTAACACATGTAAATAAATCAAATTCATTTTCTGTAATTGATCTTTTTATCACAGACACCTCGCTAGCTCAAATATTGGAATGTGATCGATTTAACGATCTCAAGAGTAGTGATCATTTCCCCATCATTATCTCTCATTCCAAATACAAACCAATCAAAAAATTTATGAATTTAAACAACTGGATAGACTTTAAAAAAATTTTAAAAACAAATCACCTTTAAAATTTAATCAAGATTATCAATTCAATCTTAAAAAAAAATAAATACCCCCTCAAGCAGCTGCTTGCCACAGTGGTCTGACAGGAGCCTGTCAGTTTATATGCCACAGTAGATGATCTGAGAGGATGGCAGGACCTCAGCAGAAAACGACACGAACATCCATGCCTTACCCGGGGCTCGAACCCAGGTCCCGTAGATCAGTAGCCAAGCGCGCTAACCACTCGGCCACGGGATCATAATTTAAAGTCATTAAAAACTGAAGATATAAATATGAAAAATATTCTGAATCATCCTGAAATAAAAACCAGAGAAAAATGTTTTCAGTTTATAATCCAATTTCAATTACGTTTACCAATATATAATCAAGTTTAATTGTTTATATAATGTATATATCCTATAAATTTAATGTTTTTAAAATTTTGTATATTTTATTTGTTCCATTCTATTGAATGGAACAAATAAAACTGCTCGCTCAATATATGAAAAATAACTGCTCGCTCAATGAATTATTATTGATTGAGCGAGCAGTTTAAGTCGAACCGAATGGCTCAGATGTAGTGATGTTTAATAAATAAATAAATTAATTAATTAAGATTCAAAGAACCGAGACAGAAGTGGTACATCACTTAAAGATATAATTTAGTTTGTCATAACGAAACACTTAAAAAAAAACCCATTGAATTCCATTATTTCTGCCATTGCTTCTGACGAACTTTGAAGGATGTGACGTCGCATATCCGAAGAATATTGCTTCATCATCTTCCACTTTCTGAGAGTGAAAAAAAACAACAACGTAACAGCATGAGACAGAAAGAAGAAAAAAAGACCAAAAGAGCTAAAATCCATTGAATTCTATACTTTCTTGTAACATTCAATAAAGCAGGTCCATCACTAGTCTAACCACCGCTTTAGACTTTGTTAAAGTCTGTTACACTTCCTCCATCACCTCTTTCTCTTCCCACCATCTTTCTATCTTCCCCCTCTTCACGCGCTCTCTCCACTTTCGCCTCATTCCCAGCATCTTTCTCAACTTCGAAAAACTACCGTCCTCGTCATCAGCATCCCGATCATTTCGAGCGGCTGATGCTTTTTCATCTCCATCCAAGATGCTCTCCACTCCTCACTAGGAGAGAGCGGGAGAGACGCTCTTTAATCAAGCTCGTGAACGTGCATCGACCTGCCTTCATTTACACCTCCACTCGTTAGTAAGCGTACGGCTTCACCGTACTCCCTATTCCCGGAGGGAAGGGGTGAACGTGGGAATCACCTAAGGCAACTTTCATCAGCAACACGCCCACAGTAACTCGTAGCTCACCCTCCTTTCTCCTGCACACAACCCCCTTTCCTTTCACATATGTGGAAGATGCTAACATCCTTCTTACCTGTGACCTGGAGAAGTTGCAAAACATTTTTTCTCTTACATCAGTCCCCTCTAGGCATCATTGAACTGGAACGAATGGCATTTTTTAGCTCCGCAACTTTGGTCATGTTGCACCAAACTGCCACAGAAAGTTATGTATATTAAATTTAGTAATTGATGTCTTTAAGTGTCGTCTTTTGTTTTTTTTTCTTTACTTATTTACTAAGGACGGCAAAATGTAGATTGCATAGTTTCCACGACATAGTGTGCAAGTCATCGTCCCATATTGATACCTTAGGCTTCAATGCTTATGCAAAGCAATACTTGATCATCGTGAAAAACTTTTATTTTTTAAAGCCGTCTCAAGAATAGCAGAAGCCTACTCAGTGTAACTGAAGTTAATTATTATTTTTCACATTCTGCATGCAAAGACAAGTCATGGTTGGGAGGAAAGTTCCACTTAACGATCAACGAAAAGTGAAAGTTTAATCTTATGATAGAAAAAGGGTTTCATGATCGAATTGCTTTCGCTCTTTCGATTTCTTCCACTTGAAGTTTTCAGAGAAAGTTTTCGAAAACAAACCATACCAATCAACACATCGTTGATGCACGACTCAAAAGCATTTTTTATATCTGTAAATCGTTCGTGATTCTTGTTTGGAAATATCTCGTCCAAAACCACAAACTACAAACACAAGCACTCTTATACAAAAGCGAAAACTTTACAGAAGACAGGTAAACCATTTTTTTTCAAACCCATCCATCTGCGCAATTCCAACTCATGCCTTACATCTTGCTGACTGTTGAAAGAAGCTCTCATCTGTTGTCAAAGTCACGTTTTCAACAGTTTCTTTTTCTGGCTCCTGAGAAGAGACTTTTTATTTTCAGGGGTGTCAAATACGTGTTTATCGAGAAGTCTGAAACTCTACGGGGCTTTTACCTTTTTCTTTTACATTTTCTCTTGGCGCGCTAAGAGTGTTAGGAAGTTCATTAGTATAAATAAATAAAAAAATAAATACCCCCCTCAAGCAGCTGCTTGCCACAGAGGTCTAAAAGAAGCCTGCCAGTTTTTAATACTGGCAGGCTTCTTTTAGACCTCAGGCAGGTCGACGCCAGAGTAGAAAGGGTTGTTGTGGGTTGTTTTACCTCTGAGCGGCACTTTTTTGCACACCATGTGCTAAATGGCCAGGTCACATGGATCCCGAAGGCTCAGAGAAGGTTGGGGGAGGGGACCCACTGGAACAGCTGTTGGGAGACAGTGGTAGCCTCCCGTTAAGGCCATCCAGCGTGTTCTTTAACGTGCACAGGGTATGGCTCTCCCGCACACGGGGCCACGGCTTAACGTCCCATCCGACGGACGGCGGCCTTTCCAAGCCCATCGGTGTCCCCTACTGACCGTGGGCAGGGCGGGGAATTTTGCGGAGAAAGTAGAAAGGCTGTGAGGATGGCGGGACCTCAGCAGAAACAACACAACCATTCCTTACCCGAGGCTCGAATCCAGGTCCCTTTGATCAGTAGCCAAGCGCGCTATCCACTCAGCCACAACATTGAAAATTTGCCTCTTATTTTTCAAAATTTTAGTGATTAGCTCAATGAATAATAAAATACAAATTATCTTCGATAACACATATATGCATAATTAGCTCGGGTGACAGCATTACCATTCTCAAGTTTCATAACTGGAATAAACCATTTATAATAGGTAGCAAAGTTTTCAGGCAATGTAAGTTTATTGATATCCAGCTAGAAACTGTGAAAAATAATCCAGATCAAAGGTTCCTAACCTATGGACCCTGAAATGTTTCCCCAAGGCCGCTAAGATATGCGAAGAAATGTTCAAACATTTCGTTTACATCCAAGCTTCTGAGTCTCACATCAAAAATAAAAATTTATGAAAGAAAATTATAAATCGAAGTGAAGAAAGATGCAATCCTACTTTGCATATTTGAACTGCCTGAGCTTAGAACCAAAGCAAATGTCAGAGACAAACAATACTTACTAAAATTACGATAATGATTTTCTACAGTTATGTTCCACCGGGTGATTTTCTTCAAATTACTGATCACGCAATGAAAATGTCCACACTGCTCGCATCTGCGGATATCGTGTTTAGCAAACGTTTTCACGAATACAGATAAAATAACACACGATCACGAATAGTAGATACTCACCGTAACTTATATTCCCAATTGCGAATCGGTGTTACAACTTTTGAATCAGAGTGTAAAAACGTTTCCTGCAAATGAAAAATCCTTAAGTTTTTCATTAAAGTGTAAAAACGAGACAAAAATATTTTCAGCAAAATATTTGCCTTCAGATTTACTTGTTAATGCACATATAAGCGTTATTATACCCTACTACTTTAAAATATGAATATACCTATATGACTTAGACTGGCCGCACCTTTATCTTTTAGGTAGTAAAGTATATGGTCAAAAAGTTGACACCGGCAGCAGCGTTTCCTTCTAGTCTCCCGAGGAGAGAGTAAGACACACGAATTTTTTTTAAGAGAAAAATTGCCTTTTGATCAGGCAGGTATGAATAAAATATTACTATTCGTCTTTCTGAATCATCCATTAGTTCGAATTTCCACCATTAAAGGGCGCAAAATTTGCAGTGATGATGAACATCGCTATGCTTCACACTACTACGGACCACTACAAGACATTTCTTCTATGTGCTTTTTATTTAGAATAACTTAGTTATGAAGTAAGAAGGCCTAGAAGAAGAAGGTCAGATTCCTTTTCCTGAGGGGAAGAGGATCCATTCTCCCTGAAGAATTTTAATAACTGTAAAGAAGGGAAAAAGGAAACACAGATATGCACACTACCTGGCCATTATCAATATCGTTCGCAGAGTACTCTGAAACATGCCAGTGTATGGAAAGTTTCTTACTGACATTAGCGTTCTACATCACTACGCAGTTCTATAAATGCCGTAAGAGGCATGGTGGAAAGTCAAGCCTCTTAAACACCTGGTGTTTATGAGGCTTGACTTTCCACCATGTCCATGAAATCTTAAATTTGAATAGTTTAGGGCCTCTTAAATATGTCTTAGCTGGGGCCTCAGAAGGTGAAAGTCCGGCCCTGCATGTGGGGAATAAGGGTTGAAATCGGAATGCGAGTATGATGTCATTATTCCCTCTCCCCCCCCCCCACCGCCACTTCCCCTCACCCTCTGGTTAAATGTAGACCTCGGAAATTGATTTCTTCAAACTTTCAAATTAATTAGATTCCACGCCCTGCGTTGGGTTGGGTTGTTTTACCTCTGAGCGGCACTTTTTTGCACACCATGGGTTAAATGGCCAGGTCACATGGAACCCGAAGGCTCAGAGAAGGTTGGCGGAGGGGACCCACTGGAACAGCTGTTGGGAGACAGATGGTAACCTCCCGTCAAGGCGATCCAGCGTGTTCTTTAACGTGCACAGGGTATGGCTCTCCCGCACACGGGCCAGGACTTAACGTCCCATCCGACGGACGGTGGTCTTTCCTAGACCATCGGTGTCCCCTACTGACCGTGGGTAGGGCGGAGAGTTTTGCGGAGATAAATCTTAACGCTGACCCAGCTGGGACTCGAACCTGAGAACTACAGATTTACGAGCCTGGCGCGCTACCGACTGAGACCCCCCCCCCGACCCCTGCGATTGGGCATACTGTATTTTGCATAACGAGTAATATATCTGATTTTGGACTGGAACAGCATCAAGCAGAGAGGCGGATTTTCAAGCAAGTTAGACCTCGTTTATAAACCATGAATTAGATCAGCCCAAATAGCTTTAAAAGTAAAAGAAAACAATACTAAGTCTGAATAAATAAGAAGAAAAGATTGACATATAGCCTCTGGAGGATATAGAATGCTCGATTATAAAAAAGCAATATATTTTCCCAATTTAGCACTCTATAACAGTGTAGATTCGAACTATTAGATGATTAGATAAATACAAATACTAATATTTTATTACTATATATAAAACACACAAACAATTTTCATTTATTTCTTAAAATAAAAAAAATGCGTTTGCGTTATCTAACATAAATAGATTATTTGTAATATTAATTAAAAGTGTGAGCAATTTTCAAACTTCACATCTCTGGAAGGCGTTATTAAAATATTTGATTCTGAAAGAGCGAGTCCCAATATTTGTCAATACCTATCCAACCCAAAAAAGAAATATCAATTTTTTTCTAAAAAGAAAAAATAATGTCAACAGAGAAATAAACAGACGAAAAAGTAAAAATAAAACTTCGTTTAAAAAAACCTAGCTAGAAAGCATGCGATTACATTTTACATAAATTTTCACGTTTTTCCCTCGCGGGTTTCTTTTTTTCCATATTTCATTTCTTAAAATAAATATGTATCTTGCTTTTTTTTTTTGTTTTTTTTTACACTTTTTATATACCCTGACTTAGAGTTTTATAACTTCTTTCGGAGACGGGTTACTGAAATAAATAATGAAAATTTAGCTGAACAGTGACTTTTTCTATAACATAAACTGAAATAACTTTGCATTAATATAATCAACTTTAGATTTTTGTAATCTTGTAAGAGATAAAATTGTTTCAAATAGTTTTTATTATTTATAAAACATTTGCGAAATGCAAAGTTTTTTGGGGGGAACATGGAATACAAATTCAAAAACACTACTCAACTAATTCGGAAAATAAAAAGTTCTAACTTAAGATTTCTAAGTTGAGTAAAAAAGGAACAAAGAATATTAGGGTTGGGTTGTTTTACCCCTGAGCGACACTTTTTTGCACACAATGGGCTAAATGGCCAGGTCACAGGGACCCCGCAGGCTCAGAGATGGTTGGGGGAGGGGACCCACTGGAACAGCTATTAGGAGACAGATGGTAGTCTCCCGTCAAGGCCATCCAGTGTGTTCTTTAACGTACACAGGGTATGGCTCTCCCGCACATGGGACCACGGCTTAACGTCCCATCCGACGGACGGTGGCCTTTCCAAGGCCATTGGTGTCCCCTACTGACCGTGGGCAGGACGGGGAGTTTTGCGGAGATAAATCTCAACTCTGACCCAGCTGGGACTCGAACTTGGGAACTGCAGATTACCAGCCTGCCGCGCTACCAACTGAGGCAGTATGACTGAGCCGAATGAGTAAGGAACGAAACAAAGAATATTAGGAGCTTTCAGAATGGAAACACATGTGCGATTGTACTAAGTTTGTAGAACACTAATTCAAATGAGTTCAGTTCTCAGTTTTGCTGTTTTTTGAATTTATTGTTTCCTAAACTTCTGAACTAGTATGTATAGAGAAAGACAGACAACTTGTGCAACAAGAATAATGAGAGACACATTAAGTTTTCAAGCAAAATCCCAATAATAGTTACATTCATTGTGTGTAATACTTTTATATTCATTGTTTTTCAGACAAAAGATAATTACGTAGGAGAAAACCACTTATTGTAGTGAAAAATGGTCATTATTGGCATGTAACAAACAATTGTAGTTGAAAAGAACTTTTCAGTAAAAATACAATGACCAGTTCTTATAAAATTAAGTCTTACAGCAAGACTAAAACAAAAAATACTTGTGACGTCCATTTATGCAAAACAGTTGAAAAGAATTTGTGAATCGTGCATAACGTGAGAATTCTTCTCCCTTTGTATAGAAGCGCCTTTTAGCAATTGTAATGAAAGCCTAAAGCCTAGTCTTTTTACAAACACCTGAAAGGCTTATTAACTGAGATTTAATTTAGTCTCTTATTTAATAAATACAAATCTTTGAGAGAGTAACATAGCTTCTTCACCTTCTCGGTAATTCACTTTCTTAAACACATCTAAGATGTTACGAAATAGCTCCAATTACGTACGAAGATCTGGGCGGAAGTCGAATTTTGTTAAACCTCGCCCAATGAGCCCACGGGTGTGACGTCACCGGGAATATCGATGGCGAGGTAATGGTCCGCGACGTTAGTTAATACGTTCTCCACACATTCGGACCACCTGCCAGAACCCATTACCGTTAAGTGAATTACCGTAATAAGTATTGCCAACTGCCACAATCACGGCGCAAATTGTTTAAGAGAAGGGCATTACTTCCACGCATCTTAATTATCGGTATAGGATCATGGCAGCGGCGGTATGGGCGAGGGCGGGAAACATGCTTACTCTTAGAAAATGTAAACTTGGAGGGATTGTGTGTTAGGGGAGGTAAGGTGAGTCATTATCAGTGCTGATTCAAAAATTGATAATATATTCACTTAGAACGGATGTCATTCAGACAAGATTTAAATTTGTGAAACCCCTTAATAACCATCACAACTCTTTCATTTCTTTTCCCGTATCTGACTGAAATGATCTATCGAAGTTCGTATTATATGACCTTGTTTTCTGCATTGTCAGTTAACAAGAAAGGATAAAAAGCGCTATTTGTATGACAAAAAATCTAAAGCGTAAAAGAGATGAATGACTATTCGTCGTCAATAGAAATTTTTTTTCTTTTCAACTTAAGAAACGTGTATTTAATTGCATAAAAGAGTTTAGATCTTAAAATTAACCACCAAAGTTTAAAGTAGTGGAGTTAGGGGGTCTATAAGTTTTGCTTACAGGTCCTTCCTCTTCTAGTTACGCCGCTGACTTTTCTTATCAGAAATTTGCTTAAAATAGACTTTCAACTTCTTGAAATTTGGTTCGTACAATTTCGTGTTTTGAACATCTATAGCCAGTTTAATGATTCACTTAATTCAGGGACGTGCGACCTCTAGCTCTTGGGCCACATCTGACCTGCCAAGTGAATGCAAATTATAAAATGTATATTAGTATTTCCGCATGAATGAGAAATGGTATTCAACTTAGACTTTTTAAAGTCTTCAACTTAAACAACTAATTTTTATATAGAAATTGTAGGGAAACTATTGAATTCGATTAAATCTCGAAAGTGGCAATGTTAAATGGCCATTCTGGATGTTGCATTCAAAAATATGGAATAAAGGGACCTGGGTTCGAATCGTGGATAGCATGGATCTTTCCTATACTGTCTTTCTAATGAAGTCTTGAGTTCTACACAGATCTCTACGACACATTATACTGACACCGCTTATGAGACCTTCTATTACAAGCAGCAGGAGTTATTTCATTCAGTATATGATTTATAATAGTTTTATACTATTAAATAAGTATGCATTAATATTCTGCATTACACGTTATTTCCAATAACTAAAGATGGCCCACCAGAGGGAAAAGTGGCGCACTGAGCATTAATGCCAAAGTAGTAGCTGGAATCCTCAAGTCGATAAGCTTTGATTGTTATGCATAATAACGTCATTTATAAATTACAATTTTAAAAGGACGCATACAACAGGTCAATGGGCATCGAGTCCTGCCTTGTGAAGACATCTGATCAGAGTTGAGACAGATTCCTGCTTTCCAGTAGCTGCAATGAAGTCAGAGATGCTGTTTCTCTGTTATCCAAAGCAGTAGCAATATCTGGAATCCTCAAGTCGATAAATTTCGGTTTGTTATGCATAAAAACATCCTTTTTATATTGTAATTTGAATAATTGCTAAGCCATTACAATTGGATATTATTTAGAATCGCTTTTGCATTCTATTAAAGCAATTTTAATTATTTTTCTCTGTTGATGTTCGTGTTATACTACACCGCGAAGTCACGCGAGTGCAGAGACATGACGATGAGAATGTCAATTGCGTGCAATTCCATCTCCATCGCATGCCATGCGTTCCTTGCGTCGCGTGGGAAAATGAGCACCCAAACAATAGATCATGTCAGATTATATCTCCTTAACCCTAAATTTTTTCCCTGTGTGGTTCCTCTTTCTATTAATAAAAATAATGTTCACTGATATAAATTAAGATTGTGGCTGTTTTGGGTAGACAAGTTTAAATAGAAGTTTTTTTGGGTGTGTGTCAGATTTTTTATATGACACTGAGTCATGACATTAATAAATATTAAAAATATTCATAAAATAATAATTTTTAACTATAAAAGGAATTTTTTTGGGAAACATCTAACAGAGTAGAAAAAACACAGATGCGTTTTTTGGGTAGACCAGATCTCGTAGAATAAATAGGTGTCACTGGAAGACCACAGCAGAATATTAGATACCCTACATAGTGCCTGGGATAGACCAATCTTCATAAAATAAAATTCTTTGTCAAACTAGATCTCATAGAATAATAGGCATCTTGGTTGGACAAAACCTCATAAAGCGGTGTCTTGTTAGGCTAAACGTAATAAAGATATTCTGGGTAGATAAAATCTCACTGAATAAAGAAATCTCCTGAGTAGACAAAATCTCACAGAACAGAGATCTCTTAGGTAGACTGAACCTCACATAATAGAGATGTATTGGGAATCATAATGGATTGGAATATTATAGAATGATGTGCTTTGGAAAGACTAAAAATCTCGCAAAATAAAAAGATGACTTTGGTAAACTTCATAAAAACTATTCTTAGTACCTAAAACCTTACAGATAAAAAATATGTAGGTATATAAAACTTATACCCTATAAAATAAATGATGTCTTTAGTAGACTAAACTTAATTAAATAAATAGGTGTCTGATAAAATAATCTCATAGAATAAAGTTGTTTTTTTGGTAAACTAATATATCATAGAATGTTGTGGTGAATAGACCAAACCACAATTTGCAAGCACCTCAATTTACAAAAGTGTTTAAAAGACTAACCTTGTTGGAATAAATAGGATTCACAGGATATGTTTATCAGCTGGTGGATAATCCTGAGCAGAAGTCATCGCAGGCACCTGAACTCTTTGCTTCTATTGGCATCGTCAAATTCTACATTGGAGGAAGTCTTCCAGTGCATATGGCTTCAGCCTTTAGTAGTGGGGGAACGGGTCTTTGCCCCATGTCTGCGATTAGGGGGCTGTTTGATATTGTCGGCATTCCCTCTCTCAATAAACATAGTTTCTTTAAACATCCCACTAACCATTTTCTCTCCATAGGTAGTTGGAATGTGAGGACTCTGCACAGAGCTTTTACTCTTGATGTCTCACACAAGAATTCCACCATTATAATTTAGATATTCTCGGCTTGCAAGAGACCAGATGGACAGATAAAGGTCAGATTCTTAAAAATAATCTTAAATTTCTCTTTTCAGGGAGGGACGACAATAAGCATCACCAAGGCGTGGGTCTGCTTCTCAGCAGACACGCTAGTGATGCTCTTCTAGGATATGAGTGCATTAATGAAAGGTTTCTTACAGCAAAATTTCAGACAAGCGTTAAAGACTTGAATGTTATCTGCTGTTATGCCCCCACTGAGGATGCCGATGAGGATGAGAAGGATAGGTTTTATGAACAACTTCAGGATATTTTGAATTCTGTCAAGAAAGGAGATATTACCCTTGTTCTTGGTGACTTCAATGTCAAAGTTGGTACTGACTCTAACCTTTGGGGAGGAGTAATAGGCCCTTTTGGTATTGGTAGCTGCAATGGCAATGGGCAACGTCTCCTACAGGTAAGTAAACTCAATGGATTCAGAATAACTAACACTTATTACAAACACCGTGACATACATAAGTACACATGGGTTTCACCTGATGGGCTGCATAAGAATATGATTGATTACATATTAATTAACAGAAAATGGGCTAGTTCTCTTAGGAATACCAGGGCATATAGGGGAGCTGAAATTGGATCTGACCATTACCTTGTTAAAAGTGTGTTGCAACTTAAACTTAAAAAGTGTTGTGCTAGGGTTAAAAAATTTACTTTTAATACTGAAGCTCTGAAAGATCCAGTTATAGCCAAAGCTTACCATGATAGGTTACTTAGTCATTATGACAGTCATGGTTTGCTTACTACTGAAGTTGAGGAAGAATGGGATCATTTTAAACAGGCTTTTTTGGACACTAACAGTACCCTTTTAGGAAAAAAGGAGCAGAAGAGACAGAATTATCTGAGTGATAAGGCACTTGAGCTTATTTTGGAAAGAAATAACTGCAGGAATGTCTTTAATCAATACCCTACTAGTCCTAATAGAAAGCATTACAGAGAACTTAATAAACGTGTAAAAGATCAGTTAGCTGCTGATAAGAATCTTTGGCTTGATAGTTTGGCTGACAAAGCCGAGGAAGCAGTTAGACAGCACAACAGCAGAGAGCTGTACCAGATAGTTAATGTTTTGTGTGGTAGAAAACGGACAGGTATACAAGGATTGAAGGATAAACAAGGTAAGGTTATAGAAGGGGAGGATTCTGTCATGGCTACGTGGGCTGAGCATTTCAGTGACGTTCTAAACAATGTAGTTAGTTCTACTCCCATTGTTTGCAATGATCATAGATGCATTGGTGGCTTTAATGTTGGACCTATAACACAATCTGAAGTTATTTTGGCTGTTTCTAAACTTAAACTACATAAATCCCCAGGGGTAGATGAAATTACTACCGAAATGCTTAGAGCTGGGAATGTTTCGGTTACCACTTGGATGACTGAAATTCTGAATATCTTTTATGATAAAGGCATGGTTCCTAAGGATTTTACCAGAGCTATTGTTATCCCTATTTTCAAAAAAGGTGATTGCAGTTCTTGTGATAACTATAGGGGTATCAGCCTACTCTCTGTTCCAGGTAAAGTTCTTTCCATGATTGTGCTTAATAGAATTAAGAATCTGGTTGACAGTCAATTGCGTGATGAGCAATGTGGATTCAGAAGTGGTAGGGGATGTGTGGATAAGATATTTTCACTTAGTCAGATTCTTGAGAAATGTTTAGAGTTTCAGAAACCTTTGGTTGCTAGTTTTGTTGATTTCAAAAAGGCTTTCGACTCTGTTGATCGTCATAATTTGTGGTTGATTGTGAGATCATATGGTATACCTGACAAGTTAGTTAACATAATGAAAGCTCTCTATAATAACACTGAGTCGTGTGTGAGAGTTGGTAAGGCTTGTAGCAATTGGTTTAGCATTACTTCTGGTGTTCGACAAGGGTGCATTTTGTCTCCTTTTCTCTTTAGCTTGGTTATTGATTATGTTATGCGAAATTCACTTCAAGGGAAAGATTTTGGCCTTAAATGAACTGGAGATACAAAAATTTCTGATTTAGATTATGCTGATGATTTAGCCCTTTTGGCAAATGATGTTGATGAGATGAACTCTTTCATTCGAGCTGTTGATGAGATTGGTAGTAGAATAGGTTTGGTTATAAACAGAGAGAAAACTAAAGTGATGAAAATTGGTCAAGCAGGCTGTGATTCAGTTAATCTGAATGGTTGCAGTCTTGAGCAGATGTCACAGTTTAATTATCTTGGGAGCTATGTAACAGATACTGGTGATGTGCAGCATGAGATTAACAGACGAATAGGGATTGCTGCTGGTACTTTTAAGAATCTATGGAGAGTGTGGAGAAATAGGCGTATACACCTAAAGATTAAATTAGACTGTATAATAGTTTGGTTATTTCTAGGGTTAGTTATGGTAGTGAAACTTTGACACTTTGTAAACAAGATAACAGGAAACTAGATGCTTTTGATTCCAGATGCTTACGCAGTATCTTGGGCATTAGGTGGTTCAACTTTGTAACTAATGATGAGGTTAGGCAAAGGAGTTTGCAACCTCCTTTAAGCAGCATATTGTGCAGAGAGAGACTCCGTTGGTTTGGCCATGTTGCCCGTATTAATAATTACAGATTGGCGAATAGGGTTATGAACAGTGTGCCTAAAGGCCTCAGAAAGAGGGGTAGACCTAGGATGCGGTGGGCCGACAATGTCAAAGAGGACCTTGTTAGAATTGGTGTGCAGTGGCCAGATGCAGTAGATGTAGCTCAGGATAGACTTGCTTGGAGAACTAAATTTCACTGTCTGGTTGGATCTCCGTAGCCCATGGCTGCTTGAGGATGATGATGATGATGATGAACAGCCGAACAAGTTCGTCCTGTTCTCTGGCGTTAAGCAAACCAATCGCGAACGCACTCATCCGTTTCAATGTAATGCGCAAAACCATGCAGCAAGCTCACCATAAGCTAAAAGTTGTTAGTGATTTGCTGGAGCTGGTGTAGCTCCAATAGGTTTTCCTTTGCAATCTCAAAAACTTCTTTCTGTCTCTTTAAACTTTAAAAGTATGAAGAAAAAAGGAAATGTGTGAAGCAACTTCCCATATGCAGTCGGCTCTCAATTTACACGGGGATTGCGGTCTTAAAATGGCTGCGTGAATCAAGCTTAATTTTTGCATAAGAAATAAAGCAAATGGCAGGAATAGGGAGAAAGAGCTTCCCCCAAGCCTCTTACATACATCCATTTCCTCGACTGTTTTATTTTTCACTATACACATTGATTTGTTACAATAATAAAGACATTATGCTACCTTATAATAATGTTAAAAACAAAAGAATATAGCCTATCTACAATAAGAAAAATAATAATTGTTTAATGAAATAGTTTTCTAACAAGCTGAGCGCTGTCACCGGTGGTTTGCTGGAGCTGGCGTAGTTACAGTTGCGATGGTATTGGAGGAAGTTGCGGTCATCTGGGTCAGAAGACCGCGTAAATTAAGGTCATCCTCATATACTGCAAAATGCTATGAGATTATTTTACCAGACATCGATGCATCCTCATATACTGGCACCTGTTAGGCCAAGATAGAGAGTTGAGATTTAGGATTTACACTTTTCCTTAACGTAGGAAGGCAATGATGTTTGAGAGGCTTTCATTTTGTTTCAATTTAAAATTTCTTGGTTCAAACGGCGTTATTCCAAAAACAGTCCAAGTAAATTATAAAAAAAAAACTATAAATACCCTGACCGCTTTATTCCAAAAGAGCGTTAACTAAATACGCGTAAATCGAGAACCGACTTCGCAGATTTTCAGAGAAATGTTTTCTCGTATCCCTTCGTGCTACCTTATATGTCTCAATTTTAATAGCATAGCTTTAATTGGCTAACACCAAGAGTTGAGTATACATCGAAAGAGTGAACAGGATATTTAAAAGCTCATTTCCAAATTCAGCACATTCTGTACTTTGTGTGTGTGTGACTGAGAACACAGTATGACAAAAACATGATTCAAGTTGAGTTTAAACGATGCAGTGTGCATGTGTTGAACATAGCGTATAAATTATTAAGTCTGCTTCGAAATTAAATCATAGTGTTCGTAAAGTACATCTACTAAAGCTTATAATATAAGCTAAGTAATCATATACTGAATGTAAAAACGAAGAAAAAAAGCAGCACACAGAGGAGAGCATCAAGTTCTTAGCATTACATCAAGACTTTTTAATATATAATGTATGTACACGAGAAAAACGACTAATATCCAACTTCCTTCAAGAGTTTACAACCACCAGAAACCAAGAAAAAAAGTTTAGAAAAGTAATCGTATCTTCCATATACCCAAAAAGACTGAATGAACTATCTTAGCTGAGTTCCAAGATCACTTCAGCTCCGTGCCATAGAGATCTAAAAAAAAAACAAAATATATGTTCCTTTGATGCAAGCGAAGGAGTTTTGTAGGATGCGTTTCCTGCAACTTCCAACCAGCTGTAGAAGACTTAATGTCCAGAAGCTATTTAATGTAATTATCGCATGGAGCTAGGGAACGGAGAAATAGAGGACTCTGCTGGTGTCGCCTGCATTAGGCTGAGACACGTTAATTATACAGCAGCACAGGTTGGCACGAGGTTTAGCTCTCGCTCACTTTCACTCCCGGGCTCTTAATTAATGAAGAGCAGCAAAACGTAATCTTATGAAACGTTGTTTGCTGCGTTTCTTGGCTTTACGAGAAATTCCGTGGGTTGTGACCGTCAGTTTTGGAGACTCAAGAAGACTCTCTTGAATTAGCTGTTGAGCTGGTAACGGAAGAAGCTCTTAAAGTTAACACGTTTGCTTTCTGATAAAAGAAGGCTGACTAATGCATTGTTAATTCGGTTAAATATTCCTGTTACAGAAGCACTTCTGACACATCGGGATCTTACCGGGAATAAACAGTCACTTCTGAAGGTTTCTTGTCTATTAATGCCAAAGGGATTTAGGTGTATATGTCTTTTCGGAGGCAGTGGCATGCCAGTGGATTGTCTGCTTAAAAGCCAAATGGCAAAAAGAGTCCACTTAGGGAAATTGTAGATTTATAGCTCATGTGGAAAGAAGATGATGGATCGGAAGAGAACGTTGGCACGTTAGGTTTGAACTCAGTTTCAGACTCTGTTTCTGAATTAAAATTAGGCCTTTATTGATAGCTTATTGCATGTTAGTTATGAGTTTGTACTCTATCGTTTTGCAAGGTATATCAATACCTTGCACTACCTCAATCTGTTCCGAGATGATCTCTCGGAACAGATTGAGTACTTTTCACATTGGCATATTTCCATGACTATTATTTGAACAAAGTTTACTTAATCTTTGTTAGGTTGGAACGGTGGTTTTAGCATTGAGAAAGAAATTTTTCTTCGAAACGAAATAAATAACCATTTGAGAAGACCAGATTAATGCTTAAGGCAAGGTAAATAGAAGAGATCCACTGCATAATTATTCGAGAAATACATAAGCTCCATATTAAAGTCATCCAGTTTTTTCTTTAGTGCACACAAATAAAGATTTCCTGTAGTATCCTATTTAATGAGATATAATAAATTTTCTTACAAAGACACTGTCCTTTCTAACGAAGGTAGGTCTTCAGTCTAAATTAAGTTCAGTCTGGTCTCCTTTCTAAAGAAAAGTGAGCAAATCAGAACTTCAGACATACTCTTAAACTAGTAAATAGGTCGAGGTATAACCATCGAACCTCAAATGATCAGTTGTTAAGCTGAGTGTGTGACAGGGACGTACCAAAGATACAGTGTCGGGGGTTCGAGAATTCGGTTTAGTTTCTTTGGGGGGTGGGGGGAGTTCTAAGAATAAAACTTGAGTAGGGTTCCCAAATTACTAAAATATTTCACCGAACAGGAAAGGTTAAAATGATATTCTATATGAAATGAGATTTTACAGTTTTTTTGTTAATCTATTTTTAGTGTCGATCATAAAATATGGGGATTTAAATTAAATAATACAAAGACAATTGTTTTGGATTTCAAAGCACGTAGACAAGTGTGAGAAGATTTGCTCGTATAAAACAACAGGATTATCGGGGAAGGGTCCTGCCCCCCCACCCAGGTAGGCCTTTGTTATGAGACATGGATCTTAGCAAAATATCTAATCACTAATCAATGTGTAGGATTTTCCTGACGTGCATGTATTAGCAATTTAATTCATTTGGCATGAATATTTTACCTTATTTATTAAACTATCATTTTATATTTCAAATTATAATTTACTCTTTAATGTAAAATATTTGCATTTGCCTCTCACTCACTCTGAAATTGAAGGGGACGGGTGTGGCTCAGTCGTTAGCGCGCCAGGCTCGTAATCTGCAGTTCCCAGGTTCGAGTCCCAGCTGGGTCAGTGTTGAGATTTATCTCCGCAAAATTCCTCGCTCTTCCCACGGTCAGTAGGGGACACCGATGGGCTTGGAAAGTCCGCCTTCCGTCGGATGGGACGTTAAGCCGTGGCTCCGTGTGCGAGAGAGCCATACCCTGTGCACGTTAAAGAACACGCTGGATGGCCATGACGGGAGACTACCATCTGTCACCCAACAGCTGTTCCAGTGGGTCCCCTCCCCCAACCTTCTCTGAGCCTTCGGGGTTCTTGTGACCTGGTCATGGTGTACAAAAAAGTGCCGCTCAGAGGTAAAACAACCCAAATCAAGGCAGATAGACAAGTGTGAGATGATTTCCTCGTATAAATCAACAGGATTTTCGGGGAAGGGTCCTGCCCCCCACCCAGGTAGGCCGTTGTTATGAGACATGGATCTTAGCAAAATATCTAATCACTAATCAGTGTGTAGGATTTTCGTGACGTGCATGTATGTATTAGTAATTTAATTCATTTGGCATGAATATTTTACCTTATTTATTAAACTATCATTTTATATTTCAAATTATAATTTACTCTTTAATGTGAAATATTTGCATTTGCTTCTCACTAACTCTGAAATTGAAGATGGAAATTCTATTTGGCAATGTGTTTGTAGTTAACATTAATCTCGAACTGACCCATTTGTATTCGTTCTCTCTGGTCAATAAATAATGCTAAGGATGGCATACTTGGCACTTCCTGGGTTTGTGAACTTGTTAACGTTACCTTACAAGCACGAATGTTCGTTGAGCTTGCTAGGAACTGATCAATCACTTAGGACAAAAGAGTATGAACTTTTGTATTGCATATTGTGAGCAAAAAGAGACATCAGTTTTTGTCAATCTTCATTAAAGACATGATACTAAATTGATTGCTGTAACTGCCATATCACACTTTTCCTCTAAAGAAATGAAAAACACTCCCACGCTCTTTCGAAACCCGACCCATGTATGGAGTACCATTCGATATACAATTGTCGATAAAAAGTTATGCGTGTATTTCAACCAGAAAATGAGCAATTATGAGAACTTCAATGAACTGTTTCTCAGACATCGCACATCGGCCACGTCTTTACGTCCCATCCGACGGACGGCAGCTTTCCAAGCTCATTGGTGTCCCTACTGACCGAGGGCACGGTGAGGATTTTCCGGCAATAAATCTCGATGCTGCCCAGCTGGGATTCGAACCTGGGAACTACAAGTTACGAGACTGGCGCGCTGCCGACTAAGTACCCCACCACCCAATAGTTATCTATATGGTTATCTATATGGTGTTATATATAGTATATGGTTTGGTTATCTTTGGTTAACCCTATGGTGTTAAGATTCTTCTTCTCATTAACTCCCGATGGCGGAGGGCGGGGGGGGGGGGGGCTCAGTCGGTAGCGCGCCAGGCTCGTAATCTGTAGTTCCCAGGTTCGAGTCCCAGCTGGGTCAGCGTTGAGATTTATCTCCGCAAAATTTCCCCGCCCTGCCCACAGTCAGTAAGGGACACCGATGGGCTTGGAAAGGCCGCCGTCCGTCGGATGGTACGTTAAGCCGTGGCCCCGTGTGCGGGAGAGCCATACCCTGTGCACGTTAAAGAACACGCTGGATGGCCTTGACGGGAGTCTACCATTTGTCTCCCAACAGCTGTTCCAGTGGGTCCCCTCCCTCAACCTTCTCTGAGCCTTCGGGGTCCATGTGACCTGGCCATTTAGCCCATGGTGTGCAAAAAAGTGCCTCTCAGAGGTAAAACAACCCAACCCGATGGCGGGTGTTAATGACAAGAAGAATCTTAAACACTGTAACCTTTGATTCCGTAAACTGTGACAGACAGTTACAAATCTAGTTTGCTACCGAAAGCATTACCTAGCGAGTCAAGTAATTCAGTAGATATGTAATTAAAAACCTGAACCGTAAAACACAGTTTACACCAAGGCCATTCTGTACAGCAAGGGAGCCAAGAAGTGTAAGTGTCCCACTTGTTTCTTTTATTAATAACACGTTTCGTTTAACACTAAAGCAAACATTTGCGTGCCCAAGATCAGAATGTACTGTTTAACAAGGGATCAGAGGTTTTAACATAAAATACTGGTGCAATATTTAAAATCTATTTATATCAGCAATGGCTACGGTCATGCAATGTTGTGACAACATTATACGTGATCTGCATGCTTTGACGAGATGCACGGTGTTCGTGATGTGAACCCATGTGTCAAATGCCGAGAAAGAATTATCACGAGATTGTCAAGCAAATTTCGATATCCATAAACCACTGCATTTACTCTGGTATTTTCACACATCAATCGGCATTAGCTCTGAAATTCAAGTTGCCCAGACCTTTTATATCTATTAAAAGGATTAATGAACTTTGGAAATTCAGAGGAAAGCCATTTAGAATGAGTTTATTAAACGTTAGAAGAAAGAACCGTGGTTATTCTTCCTGTGCAGCATTTACAAGGAGTCTAAATTAAGCAATTACACTAAACTTACGTTTTGTTTCTTCATAGGTACTTGCATTTATCAATAATGTATATTCACGTGAAAACGACCTGGATTAAGTCTTCAGCATACTCTAACTTTTTTATTGCTCGCAGGGCAATTACGCAAAACGCTTCTAAAGCATAATCCTTTCCCGCTTTCGTCGGCATAGTATTCAAAGTTGAGACATTTGCTGGAACTTTGTAGTCATGGCAATTAATACTGTTCCCTGACGAGTGAGTATTTTTTGGCGTTACAGTAATATTTGTATACGTTATATGAAGCTCTTAAATTATATAAGCTGCTAGAAGAATCTCCAGAAGCTTCTGACATCGAAATCTATGTTTTTTTTAAACTGAAGTATCATCATAATGTTGTGCAATACTGTAGTCAGGAAACTT
This sequence comes from Ryuthela nishihirai, assembly GCA_038380435.1. Lineage (NCBI taxonomy): Eukaryota > Metazoa > Arthropoda > Arachnida > Araneae > Heptathelidae > Ryuthela > Ryuthela nishihirai. The sequence continues at coordinate 35,167,542 of JAWZYU010000011.1, read as the reverse complement.
TTGAAGGAAAATATCAAATATGGCTATCGTTATGCTTAAAGCATGCCTTCCAAAACTACTATTTTTTTACATAAATAATGTGTGGTTTAACTGCTTAATAATTAAAGACGTTATCCTTCAAAAAAAAATGTTCATTAATAAAGCAACTAATATAAAAGTACAAGAATAGTAACCGACTTGGAACTAAATTTTTTTAATGATTGCTTTTCTGAACTTGGGCATCTTTATTAATCTACCACACGAATGGCCAACCTGTGGCACTCGCATCTCTTCTCAATGGCATTCCTCCCGATTTTTTCGCTCTTCCAAATTCGATTTGCCCTATTTGACTTCTGGAGATGCCCCAGTGTAGCAGGCGACACATTTCCAACATGATATGCAACACGTTGTTGAAAATGGTTAGTTGCCCCTGAACTAACCATATTGTCCACTGTATTGCAAAATATAAATTAGAATATGTAAAAAATATCCGTTTTCTTATGTGTGCCCTAAGAGGTTAAAAACAAAACTAAAGCATACCGGGGGTACAATTTATCACTGAATTCGTATTCATAAGGAAAATAGGGCGCCGGCAATTCTTGTTGAAGGCGCCCTATTTTCTTTTGAGGCGAATGTGAATTCATTGACTGATTGCACCCCGGTATGTTAAATTTTATTTTTCAGTTTTTAGGGAGCACACAAAAAGATAGGTAATTTTTAAACTTTTCAATTTATATCTTTTATTTTGTCACTAAAAACACCTATATCTAAAAACACTTATATCCGGAAACATCATGTTTATTTGACATATGACTTGTGAACATCAACACTCTTCTCCTCCCACGTTTTGAGGAGAGATAAAGAGGAAGCATGATTTGAAGTAACTCACAACAATGTAGGTATCACAAGCTTTAATTTTAGATATAACTTGCTAGGACCGAAAGCAGCAAAATGTCGTCCTTTTTGGGAGAAAGAAGGGGGGGGGGGCAAAATTCGAAGTAACCTACGACGGTTCTCACGTGAAATTTCGTATAGTATAGTAGAAAAACGATTTTCATATTTTCCTTTTTTAGCGGGGAAAGAAACCATGAGGGCTAAATTTTAATATCCAAACGCTCCCTGCGTCATAAGCTATCACGGCATGTAACTTATTTCGTTTAGTCCTCATATTCGAAAGATATAAGAGAACCATTTTTCAGATATTTACTCCCTTCTTCGGGTAGAAGAAAGTATGGGGATATATTTATAATGACCTGGGACACTTCCCATATCACAAGCTTTCATTTGACGCATAGCTCATTACTCTCGGCCCTTGTGTAACGGAGAGATAGTAGAACAATCATTTGGTATTCCCCTTTGTTTAGGAGAGAAGAAAGCATTAAGAGTAATTTTTTTATTGCCTTTGATACTCCGTGTGTCAAAAGCTTTCATTTGACACATTAAGTTTGACCCCCGCGTTCGAACCTTGTGGTGGAACAACTGTCTCAATAAACACATAAACCGACAAACCAAAAACTAGAAAACTAACCAACAAATGACGAGGGAAAAAAATAAGAATGTAGGTAAAAAATCAATTAATAAATTTAAAAATACCCATCTCCCTATATGTACCCTAAACTGTAGAAAATAAACCTAAAATATATCGATGGCACAATCAGTCACTGATATGCTTTAGGTTCTACATTTTAGAGCATCTATAGAGACATGGGAATTTTAAAATTTATTTATATTTTTTCTTTGTCATTAAATTGTAAACCTACCTTCAGAAACTTTCATTTGATATACAGACTAAAAAACATCGAACAAATTTTTCTTCCCCTTTTTTGGAGTCATGTTTGAGGACGCCCATGACCTTGGAGACGACATTAGTTTTAATTTGAGATATAATCCGTTAAGATCGATCTCCCTTATATTTCCGTCCCCTTTTAAGGGAAAGAAGAATGGTGCAGGGCATAATTCAAAAGAGCTTTCATTTGATACCTAACTCGTAATGGTAAGCCTACGCATTTTGAAAATATAGTAGAAGAACGACATTCACATTTCTCCTTTTTTAGGTGGGAAGAAAATATAGGGATCAATTTTTTATAGCTTATGACACTCCTCGCGTCACAAGCTTTCATTTGACACATAAATCGTTATATTTTTCCTTCGCTTTCGAATGATATGGTGGAACAACTGTTTTGATTGGGTTGTTGGGTTGTTTTACCTCTGAACGGCACTTTTTTGCACAAAATGGGCTAAATGGCCAGGTCACATGGACCCCGAAGGCTCAGAGAAGGTTGGGGGAGGGGACCGACTGGAACAGCTGTTGGGAGACAGATGGTAGTCTCCCGTCAAGGCCATCCAGCGTGTTCTTTAACGTGCACAGGGTATGGCTCTCCCGCACACGGGGCCACGGCTTAACGTCCCATCCGACGGACGGCGGCCTTTCCAAGCCCATTGGTGTCCCCTACTGACCGTGGGCAGGGCGGGGAATTTTGCGGAGAGAAATCTCAACGCTGACCCAGCTGGGACTCGAACCTGGGAACTACAGATTACGAGCTTGGCGCGCTACCGACTGAGCCATCCCCGCCCCCAACTGTTTTGACAAATCCACAAACCGACAAAGGGCGTGCGAAAAGTAATAGGAAGATAGGTAATAATGAAAAGAAAGCTGTCCATAGGAAAAACTTCACAGTGTTATTTAAGATAGACACGGCTATTTTTTGCACCTTTCCTATTTAATTTGGTGATTACTATGCAAAGAGAAAAACTTTGCAAGTGAGAGAAAGACTGGAGCCTTATATAAAGATCTGGAAATATCTAATTTAGATTATGCAAACGATTTGGCCCTCGTGGAAAATTATATTTAGTCGATGAACTTGTCGTTTCAGGTGCTAATTAAGACGATAGTAGAGCTGGCTGTGATCAATGCTGTAAAACTGGTGTGATGAAAACTGATAGGAGGGTGATTTAGAGCTTTTGAATGGTTGCGCTTAGGAGCACATTATTCAGTTTACCAGGTTCGAGTCCCAGCTGGGTCAGCGTTGAGATTTATCTCTGCAAAATTCCCCGCCCTGCCCACGGTCAGTAGGGGACACCGATGGACTTGGAAAGGCCGCCGTCCGTCGGATGGGACGTTAAGCCGTGGCCCCGTGTGCGGGAGAGCCATACCCTGTGCACGTTAAAGAACACGCTGGATGGCCTTGACGGGAGGCTACCATCTGTCTCCCAACAGCTGTTCCAGTGGGTCCCCTCCCCCAACCTTCTCTGAGCCTTCGGGGTCCATGTGATCTGGCCATTTAGCCCATGGTGTGCAAAAAAGTGCCGCTCAGAGGTAAAACAACCCAATTATTCAGTTTACTTTGGAATTTTGTAACAGATACCGAGGATATACAACATGAAGTAGACACGAAGTGCCTTCCATTTTAGTTTCAATGGAAACTTTTCGTTAAAATTATTCAAAGTTAAAAGTCATCAACTACCTTTAAGCGGCTTCTTTTTATTGAATAATTACATTGATCTGGATATATTTTTCCCGTGTCTAACTACAAATTAGCGAATAAACTTTAATGAAGTGTTTCTAAAGATTTGATAAAGTTGGGAAGCCAAAGCATTAGGTGGGTTGACGACGTCAAACAAGATCTTTATTAGCAGTGGCCTACAAAGGATCAATACAATAACAGTCGTTCGAAATAGATGTCTGAAGGTCGATCCCACTTATATTCCCTAAACATGTTGCACATTTGGCTGCCAGAAAAATCTATCAGTCTGAAAATTTTCTCTCAAATGAAGATTTTTATTGTCTCATATTATATTAATATACACTGCCTTACCAAAATATTTGAGAATTTCCGTTATGCCAATGGGATTTGGGTTGGGTTGTTTTACCTCTGAGCGGCACTTTTTTGCACACCATGGGCTAAATGGCCAGGTCACATGGACCCCGAAGGCTCAGAGAAGGTTGGGGGAGTGGACCCACTGGAACAGCTGTTGGGAGACAGATGGTAGCCTCCCCGTCAAGGCCATCCAGCGTGTTCTTTAACGTGCACAGGGTATGGCTCTCCCGCACACGGGGCCACGGCTTAACGTCCCATCCGACGGACGGCGGCCTTTCCAAGCCCATCGGTGTCCCCTACTGACCGTGGGCAGGGCGGGGAATTTTGCTGAGATAAATCTCAACGCTGAACCAGCTGGGACTCGAACCTGGGAATTACAGATTACGAGCCTGGCGCGCTACCGACTGAGCCACCCCCGCCCCTATGCCAATGGGAATCTAACTTCGAAGCTCTATAACTTCTAAAGTAAGTCTTTAATAAGAAAATGCGACTAAAGAGAAATTAAAGATCAAAATTTAATCTTGATTTAAATCTTGATTTTTTTTCCACAATATTCGTTCAGTATTTAAAGAGTTACAGAAGCTGGAATACTTAACAATAAATTATATTGTATTATTATTGTTGTTGTTGCTGTTGTTATATTGTTTATACGTTATTTTTCGTAATTCTCTAATATTAAAATAATCTTTTGAATACTTCTAAAATGTGTATGTGTCGTATTAAATGGTTTGAAATAATACTTCTTAAGTTTGAATTGATTTCTGATTTAAATTCTTACGACGCTTACTGTTTCGAAATGTTCTAAGTTTCCTAATTATTTAAATGCTGAACAAATATTGTTGAAAATTGTGATTTAAATAGATTTGATTACGATCTTTAATTTACCTTCAATCACATTTTCCTTCCGTTAAATACATATTTTAGAAGTTATAGAGTTTCAAAGTTAGATTCTCATTGATATAACATGAAACTTCTCTTTTTGACTGGGCAGTGTATATGCTTTTTGAGATAAAATTTGTTATTGAACAAATGCATTGCGTTTAAAACTTGGAAACTTTTGTTCAACGTATTATGCTTGATCAATGATTAATGTCTTTGGTTAAAAGTAAGCTTGAAAAAAAAATAAGCGTAAAAAGTAAGCTTGGAAGAGAGCGCATACATTTTGCCTTTGTAGCAAGCAAGATTATATAACTATTTCCATATTTAATATTGACGCTATCGAAAGAAAATAATATATATAAGCTTTGAAAGAGAGAGTCCGGTGCTTGGAGCTTCAACAAACCGCCTACTAATTTTGGGGGCCAGAGAGAAAAAAAAAGAATTAAAGAAGCAATGAATATATAAGCTTTGGTTTACTTGCTGATACAGACGGGATAGTGGTAAAATTATGTGTAGATAGAACAAAAATGCATCGGTGACACTGAAAGATTACGCTGAAATATTTTCACCTTATTTATGTAGGATATTTGAAAGGTATTAACCAAAGTACCTTAGAGTGAATTTTTAAAGAGATTTTACTCTCATATCAAATTATTACTTAATAAACTGAAGAAGAATGGATTTCCAGCACAGAACACAAACAAAACTATCTATTTCTCAGCATCATCATTTAATATAAATGTAGTTTGTGCCTTGCTTATGCACGCAAAACCACCTGTGATTCCGAAAGTATTATTGCTTCTCCTGGAGACAAAAACAAACCAGAAATGTAAGATTGTAAATGCTGTCTTTCGACTGTCGCTGGTTTCAAAAACCTGCTGGGAAAGCAGGCTCTCAAAGGATTACAGACATGCATTTTTGCTTGCACCCAGCATTAGTGATGGGCTGTTTATATCTTTGCGACAAACGAAAAAAAAAGACGTTTCTACCCTTACGTTTATCTCTTTTTGTCGTCTCCACATCCCTTGAGAATCTGGCAACACGTGTTTCTGTGGTACACAGCTCCATCCTTTTGCTATGTCGATCTTTATTATGGTCCCCGGTTTTATGACCATGTCCTTCTCTCTATCACTTCTCTTCTCTTTTTTTCTTCTCTTTACTCTCTTAGTTTTCTTCCTCTCCGTCTCCGAAAATCCTGGATCTTGCTCTTCCCATTTTCATTTCACAAACAGGACCAGTGCGTCGTCAATGGGATTAAGGGGGATAGAGTTTGCTTCATAAAACTTAAGCCCGTACATTAAAGACAGAGCACATGTAATTGAAGCACACTCTTCATCCAGCGTCAAGGTGGGCTTTTTGTGCAGGAGAGAGACAGACACTATAGAAAGGCGGGGACCACAAAGAGAAAATAAAAAGCGAAACATAAGAACAAAATGGAAAGTTTCTCTTAATAAGGATCGTCGAAAAGAGAGAGTCCGGTGCTTGGAGCTTTATAAACGAAACCGCCTACTGACTTTGGGGGCCAGAGAAAAAAAGAAGAATTAACGAGGCGATGAGATAGTGGATGTAGTCTGTAGAGGAAGAGCGAGGACGTGGGAGTGAGAGAAGCAGACATGCACAAAGCGGCTAAATTGGGATCTAAAATTTAATAATTTCTATCACGAGAAGGATACTGATGAAAGATGACGCAAATTTAAGAATGCAATTTACGATCTTTTAAATCGATACGATGGGTCATAGTGAGCACATTACAAGTGAACTGATGCCAATTAGTACCGATCGCATTTATAGGCGCTTAGTGTGGGTGTTGTAGTTCGTCTGAACGCAGTTTTAATATTGATTCAGTTTCGCTATTGAATCAGCAATAACACTGATGATCGTGCAATACAGAAGTTTTCAATGTGAAACCCTTGGGGAATGGGAAGTCTTTGATAGGAGAAAACAAAAAATGTCTTCTCTGCTCACTGAGAAGATTTTTTGGGTTTTTTTTTATCCATTCTTGCAAAATGTATTACACTTTCCATTGGTGCTTAGGTTGATAACAGGGGAATTGTTACCCGTCCCATAAGTTTAACTTAGAAATACGTATATTAGAAGTTAACGCAATTCTTCAAAAATATCCAAAACGGGCAGGTAAAAAAAAATAGGTTGACAACCACTGATCTAATAAGACAGATTGAATGGTTTGGACACATAGAATAGCAACTCTGAGTATCTAAATAAGATATGAAAATATACCAATATCATGATAAATATCATGATCAATACCAATATTAATATCATGCGAATTTGAAGAGAGCACAAAAATGCATCAGGAAAATAGGTACACAAATTAATGAGAAATTCCGATGTTTCTGCGAACAAAATATGGTAGGAAAAGAAATATTTTTGCCATGGGAGTCTGAAAAGGGTGGGGGAGGGGGGAGCAAGAGGGGCAGGTGCTTTTACCCTCGAAAAAAATTGATCGAAAAATTAACTTATGTGGAATTATATTGGGTGTACCAAAACATTGATGCTTTTTCGCATCCGAAATGTATTTTTTCCCCTTTTTTAAGTTTTCTTTTGTCTTCGGAAACATTTATTTTTATTTATCAATATGAAAAAATATTTTTACGTGTATTTTCGATAGTCTCCCTTTTCTTCGTTTCGTATTTTTTTACTCTAAGATGGCTGGTGAATCATATTTTCTACAAGTTGTATAGCCACACATGGGGCCTCGATGCAAGGACGGTTGAGCGTTGATGGCTGATCCATTGGTTGAGAAGGTACTCAAAGTCGTCGCCCAGAAGCACACACTGGTAGAAGCACAATAGCACAGTGGATCACCAGATTCATTGGAAGACAGTATCCGACCCAATCGCAAACATATCTACTATTCGACGAACTGTAAATGCTGCCATGGAAATTCCCATCACGACCATTACTGCCGCCATTAAAGTTCTCATCACGACCATTACCGCCAGGAGACTAGCGGATGCAGGGCTGTGGGACCAGTGACCGTTGCATAGACTGTCCTAGGTCACACACCACTAATGGGCTCGGCTGAACTGGTGTTGGGTTAGGGCTACCTGGAACGAGGTGTGGAAACAAATCGTTTTCAGCGAAGAGTCCTGCTTCTGCCTAGATGCTGAGAATCGTCACATCCACGTCTGGATATGATGTGGGCAGAAGATAGATTCAGACACTGTCCACGAACTCCAAAGGGTGTCTAACTCCAAAAGGTGCCCACCCAAAGGGTGTCCTAGTTTTCGAAGCCACCACTTATGACAACAGGTCACCTCTGGTATGTGTTATCGTTAGGAAAAATGCCCGGCAATATGTCGCTGTCCAAGAGCCAGTTAACTACTATTTCTAATAGCTATTCCTAACGCCATCTTCAGACAAGATAACATTCGCTACATATTATTAGTTTCTCCAAGGCCTACTTACAAAATACCAACACTGTTGCATGGCAAGTGATATCCCCTGAATTTGTCACCGGTCATGGATGTTTGTGATATGATCGGACATCGCCTGCAAACCAACAACTCAACAAGTCTAAAAACAGCTGCATTATGGCAGCAGATGAAAATGGCGAGTCATCCCTTAGCATTGTATCAGAAATTTCTATGATGCGACATATTGCTGAATGTATCACAAACCATGGCAATTTCGCTACATACTAAATGACGGGCATTTTACTATAAGTCGTTCGCTTAATTGATTGTGTTGAGCTGTAAACGAAATCATGTCATACTCATCTGATCATCTGTCTGTCATGAGGTTCAGAAGACTCCTTTCACTCTTTCTGAATGGATTAATTTTAATGTCCAGCAGTGTATAACAATGTACTTGTGTACATCCCGCATGTTTACAACTTTTATTCAAAAAAAAATATTTTTTTATGTATCTGCACAGAATGTCGTAGTTTACCGATCATCATCCATCCAGTCCACGTGAAAAATCATGTTTGTTCGACAATGAAGAGAAGGCATTCGTATTGATTGCTGGATGGAAATTTTTTAAAATATTCGTCCTTTAAGAATAATTGTTATCTCCGGCAGCAATTTAAAGAACTATTAAAACCTTGATCATTCATTTTTGAAAAAAAAAAGAGTGTCGCCCAAATGTAATTTTTTTTTAAATGAAATGTTAGACGTAGTGCTATCTCTAGTTTGTAGATTACTAGGTTTCATCTCCAACTTTAAAACTGTTTTCGGCTCGCGATGGAAATATAATTGGACCAAACTACTTTTACATATCGATAATGACATCTAATATCTAAAGTTCATGTGCAAACTTTTACTCTTCTTTCTAAAAGAGCTTTTGTTTCATGATGGTCACATTGAAATACCAATTTAGAGGCTGAATCATGTACCCGTTAATTTTAAGTTCTGCAGGACACATCGCAGAGAACTGCAAACGACCAGGCAAGGAGCCAATTGAATATTTCTAAGGTAATAAGGTCTAGCTAACGTGTTCCTTACAATTTTCTAAGATTTCGTCCAGCACAAATGAAACTGCGTTATATTCTGACACCCGCCTAATAGAAAGTTCAAGCTACATTACAAAAGCTATTGTGGAAGCAGCATCCTTTTCATTTGCAATCTGCAGCAGCAATTTGCTTATTCCTTGTGACTTTGGTTAACACGCAATTATGTATTGTAATAAAAGCTGAACGTGAGAGTCCTTCAGAGCATAATTTTAGGCAAATGTCGGCGAATTCGTTTTCGCAGCTCTTCGCAAAAGTGCGCAGTCTAATTGTTAGACGACAACAACTGGGACAAAGATTTCTATGCATTTTAAAGACAATGCATGTCTCTTAGAATGTTTATCAGAGCTAAAAGTTTTCCAAAAGTACGTCGCTGCTAGGCATTTACTTTGAAACTTCAAATCATTGGTGTATAACGTGTTCTGAAAGCTAATTGTAAGTCTTTTATCACACTGGAATGGCTTTCTCTAAACTATTCTATCTACACCGGTGTCATATAAGATATGCAATGTTTACGTAGAATGTGTTTCTGTCGCTGTCCAACAGAACTTTTATCAGTTTTGTCATCATTGTATAAAAGAAGACTCTTCAATGATTCGTAACAAGCAAACTCCTGTAGACTCTGAACATTCTTGAGTATAGCGGAAGCAACCGTCTTGAGCCAGTGGGGCACGAACCCATGACCTTGATAACATGTCAAATAGTTCTGATCGCTTCGCTACTGGCCTCGATCAAAATCTCCTCTATCGATGGTTATAAGTATTACATCATGGTCGTTAGTTGTCGTCTTGACTTTAATAGAAGATTCTGGTCGACAAGGTACTTCCAGCTTTGTGCACAAGATTAGTCATACATCACGTGTCACTAGATATAGTTGATTTTGTGCTTTGACCGCAGAGCCCTGACATGTTATTAGGAGGTCGAGGGTTCGTGTACCGCCTTGCTCGAGATAATTTTTCTTCTATATCCAAGAACGTTCAGAGCAGGGTTTGCTTGTTACTAAACATATCCAAAGAGTGATTGGCTAAAAAAAATACTACGCCTATTGATACTTAAGTTGTGGTTGCGCAAATAATTGAAGTGCCTTGTCGACCAGAATTTTTGTTACAGCCAGCATAGCTTCTAATGACTGACTTCATGTTAAAAAGTTTAAAGTCATCAAAGGAGGAAATCTTAATCAGCTGTAGGTAGCTCAGTGGTCAGAGCCCTGAAATGTTATCAGGGGGTCGAGGAAACGTTTCCTCTATGCTCAACAATCTTCAAAGATTAATTTGCACTGATACAAGAATATTAAAGACAGACCAACTGCCGTGTATCAAGCCTGGCAGTAATGGCACCCTCCGACTAGCGATTCTGTCGATCAAGGATTCAAAATACCACACATAATTTTTAGCATTGCAAAGCAATAAGGTACTCAAAAGAAGGAGAACAAAATATTGTGAAAGGAAAAATAGACTTATTTCTAACTGAATATAATGCTTTAAAAAACATCATGAGAAATTTTTCTTCTACACCACTACTCTCGGTTTAAGCATGAAAATCGGAAGCTCAAAAATAGCGCGAATTGTGTGATTTTCTCTCTCTGTGTCAATGCAAACACAAATCAAAATCTCCAACGCTCAAGAGTAAAACAGCTGACTTTTTCACTTCTTAGATTATTCAATTCCCTAAGGAGCTGAATGAGTTCTCTTCAACTCTCTTCATGGAGCTGAATGAGTTCTCTTCTACTCCATCATGTAAATTAGATTAAAAGAGTGAATATAAGACAATCCTAAGAAGGACAGTGACATTCATGTGCTTTTCGGAAGTTAATACAAAACGATTCAAAGTTTGGCTAAAAGTATGTTTATATTCAATTTAGTATGAATTTAGAAATAAATAAAGAGATCAGATATAAAAATATGCCTTCAATGGCACACTCTGTAGTAAACACCCCATGGGTACACTCTGTACCAGCCCCAATATTTTCTCTCACCTTGCCTTCATTGAGAAAACACAGAAGGGCTTGAAAAACATTATCCTCAGATGGATATTAAGCAGCGATATCTGAAGCAGGCATGGTATATAAAATGCACAAAAGCCACTTTGGATCACCGTGAAAGAGCGCTGCCTCTGCACTTAACAGCTTTACAATGGGTCCCCTTTCTTAGCTATGTTCCTGCCTTAAGATCCTCGTGATATCGTCATTTACTCTCTATCATTCATATGATCGAGTTTTTACTCTCGTCATTTCAGTTATTGGAAAAAAAAAGAAAATACTTCGCTCACCCAGATTTAAATCAACCCAACCCCTTCCTTTTAGCACAATTCCATTACTTTTATCACCATTGTGCCTGATCGGATACAGTTTGTGCTATGATCAGTACATGTCGAGAAACTTTCAATGGAGAAATTGAAGTACATGGTGGCGCAATTTTCAAGTTTCCTCAGATGACGTACATTTTGCAGAACAAGGGCGGTTATAGCTCGCTTGAGCACGCCCCTATCAGATTGAGCACGTTCCTATTGCCGCAAAAGTAAAATCCGATGAAGCACAAATATTAATGAAAAATACTAATGAAGTCCGTTGATTAAAGTTCCGAATAATGAATGGATGTTTCCTTTCTTGTGTTGTTACCTTCTGCTGAGGTTCTCGCTTTCCTCGTATGTCTGACATATTTTACTGATAAGCTCCTGCCAGTCCTCTTTGGCAAACAGCTGCTTGAGAGGGAATTTATTTTTATGGGAAACTAATTATGACAATAAACAGGACTTGTTCATGTTGTCTACTATCCATGAACAGGAAACCATCGATCTTGGAAGACATATCGAATAGATATTTCTCCCACCCCCCCAATTTTGTTATCCACAGAAAAATTCTTTCTTAATTTTCCATTGCCAATACTGTTGTAAACCTCCGTTAGCCATAACGCACGGTGTTCAAGAGTGTCATAACCCGATCATGTCAAAGACACGCTCTATGCCCTGGATGGGAATCCTCCATTTGTCTCCTAAAACTATTCAGTGGATCCACTTTCCCTATACAGCTCTGACCCCTTAGGGTACTTGTGACATGATCTTTTAACCCATTGTGTGCAAAAAGTGTCTATTTGGGACTTTACCACTGTTTTACTTTAAAACTACTAAATAATAAGAGCAAAACGCAGAAACCTCTGAGTCCGCCCTTAAATGAAGCAAATTGATACTACTCAATATAAAGCGTACCCCTAATTTATTTTATTTTCTGATTTATTATCATTGTATATATCCCTGTAATATGTGTGTTTTTAGAAGTATCTTAGATGTAAATGTTGCTTCTTTTATTCGTGGCCTGGCTGTGTTGTCTCCAGATGGTTGGGGTAGTGAATGTCAGAAAATTATTTTATGACATTTCCGTCAATCGGACCCCACTTGCAGCCGGAGCGGTTAGGATGTGATTCCCAAAAGAGAGGAGACGGTGAGATGCGGAAAGAGAGTAGCTGAGGATTTAAGGAGTTCGCATTAGCTTAGCGAGTATAAAGTGGCGTAGCTCTTTCTTGGAAACTCTAAAGGAGCAAGGTTCGGTTCTACGATGAACCAGAGTATGTAGTCAGGGATTAAGATATCTTCTCGTCGAGTTCTGAGGTCCATAAAGCGATTTCTGTACGCGAAAGTACAGATTTCTACCTCATTAAGTGAATAACGGTAAAAGCAAAGCAGCATTCAAGCTATGTTAAGTTGAATGGAGAAAGTCTCCAAAGAATATCAAATTAAATCATTTCATCCAAAAACTGTTAAGCACAGCTAAGTACAGAATCAAGCGCATTCCTGTATTTTCTACACATATGTGTGAATAAGCCGTCCCATGGCCGAGTGGTTAGCGCGCTTGGCTACGGATCTAAGGGACCTGGGTTCGAGCCCCGGGTAAGGCATGGATGTATGTGTTGTTTTCTGCTGAGGTCCTGCCATCATCTTAGATCTTTTACTTTGGCATATAAACTGACAGGCTCCTGTCAGATCTCTGTAGCAAGCAGCTGCTTGAGGGGGTATTTATTTATTTTATTTTATGTGTGAATATATAAAGCGTAAAAATATGGTGTGTCGTCCTCTACCTAGTGCTAAGCACATCACGTCTGGCGCAGATCGAAGCACGGATGTAACAATCCGTGGATTTCTGCATTCACCTAGAATCACGGTGAAGAGGAATTAATGAAATAATTAAATAAAGGAAAATGAAGAAGTTTTGGTGGGAGGGTTCACCACCACTGGAGAGAAGTCCACCAGTACAAAACTCTTTATTTTGTGGAATTTTTTTTAAATAAAAACTTATTTTTATGCACAAGCTAAGAGTCTTAAAATAATGAATTGTACGTCTTATCTTGTGAAATGTGATTTCTACGCTCTTTAAATTCATTTATCGCAGCCACATGGGAAAGAATAATGCAGCGAAAATGCTCTGAATAAGAAGTTCTCGCTTTGAAACTTGCCACGACCATTTCTGAATGGAACGCAAGGGAAGGCCATGCGATGGTGCTAATAAGGCTAAAGTTGGACATAAATCCCACAATAGCACTCTCCAGGTTCGACCTGAAGACTGCTCAGCAGGACGTAAAGCGTAATCTGTTGACCGGATTACCCCGTTACTGGCTACCTGCCGCCGCCCAGCTATGTGACGAAGAGGGCAGTAGATTTCCTCCCACAGCAGATAGAACGCTGTAGGAAGAGGCACGACTGAGCCACGTGGGATACGTGAACACTAAAGTCACTGTTTAATCGTGGGGAAAATGCAAGGAAATTTTATATTCATTTACAGATTTCTAGTTATACTGAGGTTTAACTTAAATGCAAGCAGACTCGGTTCTAGATAAAATAAATGAGGGGGAGGGGGGGGGACTGACTCGATCGAGGGGAAAAAAGATGTGAGGGACAAGAGAATGGAATTCCATTGCAATATAACATTCCCCCCCCCCCCCCCGTTAAATTGCTCTTTAAAATTCTTAAAAAATGCGAGAACTATACATAAGTTTATATAAACTGACAGGCTCCTGTCAGACCTCTGTGGCAAGCAGCTGCTTGAGGGGGTATTTATTATTTTTTTTATTAATTATTTTTGCCCCCATTTCTCAAAGGGGGGGGGGGGTTATTGAGTTGTTTTACATTGCAGTGGCACTTCTGTTCATACGAAGGAATTTATAGCCAAGGCATAAGTACTCATTATGTTCAGAGCAGTCACTTGAGGGATAATTTTTTTTATTTTATCATGTTCTGCTTTTTAAGTAAGCCAATCTTAGATTTTTTAAATTAACTTTTTAAGTTATACACTACTAATTTCTAGTAGCTTAATGTTCTAATTAATGTCTTAATGTTCAGAGTAGCTTAATATTTAAGATATAATACTAGTTTCTAATAGCTTAAAAATGGCTCTTTAATGCTTTGCGAAATTAACAAAAATTGTGTATAAATGAGACTTATATCTCGATGGGGCAATGTCACTTTCAAACGCAACTTTTGCTCCAAAGAGTACAATTCCAAGATTCGTTCCAATTCAGTGGTGATGCAATAAAGACAATGAAATAGCACGACGGAAGCATTGGAGGTTCTCATATGTTATTTGCTGATATAATATTCCTTTCATTTGATCGAAAAACGCATGGTAAAATGAAGATGCAGATAACCATGTTTCCCAGTTAGTGGGGGGGGGGCTCAGTCAGTAGCGCGCCAGGCTCGTAATCTGCAATTCCCAGGTTCGAGTACCAACTGGGTCAGCGTTGAGATTTATCTCCGCAAAATTCCCCCCCCCCCCTGCCCAGTAGGGGACACCGATGGGCTTGGAAAGGCCGTCCGTCCGTCGGATGGGACGTTAAGCCGTGGCCTCGTGCGCAGTAGAGTCATACCCTGTGCACGTTAAAGAACACACTGGATGACCTTGATGGGAGGCTACCATCTGTCTCCCAACAGCTGTTCCAGTGGGTCTCCTCCCCCAACCTTCTCTAAGCCTTCGGGGTCCTTGTGACCTGGCCATTTAGCCCATGGTGTACGAAAAAGTGCCACTCAGAGATAAAACAACCCAACCCACCTAGTGAAGGGCACTTTAAAAATATAAACACTTTAAGTTGAAAGAAGTAAATTCATCTGACAAAAATTGAACTAATTTTTAAAATAAGGAACGGAATTATTTGGTGTGTCGTGTCAAAGATGAGTAAACGAATTGCGAAATTATTTAAGATTCTAGCGAACTCCTTCTAACCTCGAATATATGGGAATACACAATTTTTGTTGGAGAATGTTCTCACCCACTGAACATACAATACGAACAAGCCAACACCTTTTTTTGGTAATAACATGAAATTACTACGAATCGCGTGACAACTAGTACATATCATAAAAAAAGACATGGGTAGTACATATCATGGCTAGTACATATCATAAGAAACACATGGATTGGATTGCTTTTCTTCTGAACTGCGTGTTTGTGTACACAACTGGCTACGTCAGAAAGACCCCAATGGATCGGAGAAGGTTGGGGAAGTGGATCCCCTTTCATCCAGCTTCAAACGTGCATGTTTTTAAAACTCGTGTTTTTAAGTAAGCCAATCTTAGATTTTTTAAATTAACTATTTAAGTTATACACTACTAATTGTATAGACTATACACACTGATATTGTAAGAGTATGGCTCTCTGCACACATAACCATGGCTTAACCTTCTATCCGACGTACGGTGGTCTTTCCAATACCATCGATGCCCTCTTTCACCGAGGGCAAAGATGAGAGGTTTAGAGGAGATATATCTCAGCACTGGGACAATTACATGTAAATAGTGGATGGAAAGAGAAAAGCATATTGGTAAAGGGATTATGAAACGAGTAACGCACATTATTCTAATGATTTCTAATATTTTTCCTTAAAACTACTCAAAATCGAGGCTGCTACACTTATTGCAAATTTCTGATATGAAATTTTTTATTTTTAGAAATCAACACAAGAGAGAAAAGTGTATATGTTGCTACCTTGTACGTTATGCAATTAATACAGGATTTAGTGACATTTTCACGACGAAACAGGAGATAGGCTTAAAACGAGTGAATTTGTATGGATACTCAATGTATGAACTTTACTTTTCTAGAATTTATTTGCTGAACGAATACATTCGGAATGAATTCGGTTAGGAATAGGAAAGAAGATTGGGTGATCGAAATTCAACAAATATTAAAGAGAAATGTGCAAGAAAAGAAGACTGCACTTTCGACTTAACTAGTACAGAATAACAAAACGTATTTAAAGGTCCACTTCCACTGGTAAATAAATCAGAGAGGTATGTCTTTAAATATAAAGAAGGCACACAATACGTAACAATATAAAAGACGAATAATATGGAAACAATAACAAAAATAAACTAGAAGATTACTAAACCATGAACCGAAAGAAGCGTAGTTTCCAATTGAATCTGAAAGAATAAAAATAAGAACGGAAAATCTGAAACAACGGAAAAATATATCTTAATCAATCAACAGTAAATTCACAGATTATACTAGACAACAAATTTAAACTTTTTTTTTTATAACATTGGTCAAATAGGATGTTTTTAACCAATTTTGGGGTGCTGAATTCAAACATGGCTGTGAAAAATCTACAGCACGTAGTTTTTTTAAAATTACGGATTGATGTATTTCAATGAATACGCATATCTGGGAAATGAATATAAATGTGACCATTTTACTAAATTGCAACTCAAAACTCATTAATTAATTACGTGATTACAGTGAAAAAAATTAGAAACATCATACTTATAGACCACTAAATATAAAGTAACAAATGGAATAATATTGAAACGCAAAATAAGAAAACATGGGTAAGGATCTTTTATACTTAAAAGAAGTTCATTTTTGTCTTTTATATGCTGAGGTTTCTTCCTTCTGCAAGAACCAGCAGTAGTCACCCATCATTGCTGGGTCCCACCTGCCTTGGTATCTGTTGACCATGGTTCGGATATCCTAGTGAAATCTTTCCCCTTGCTCATCACTGACAGCTCCTAAGTTCTTGGGAAAGAAGTCGAGATTCGAGTGCAAGAAATGGATCTTCAAAGACATTCGGCAGCCAAGATTTTCATAGTTTTTGAAAAGATCTTGAATGAGCTGATGGTAGTTTTCCTCTTTGTGATTCCCCAGAAAACCTTGGGCCACAGACATGAAGGATTTCTATGCAGCACGCTCCTTCATATTCAGTTCTTCTTCGAAGACAGTATCATTCAGTAGCTTCCTGATCTGAGGACCAACGAAGATCCCTTCTTTGAGTTTGACATCACTTAGTTTTGGAAATTTTTCCTTCAAGTGATAAAATCTACCAGTTTTGTCCATAGCCTTTACAAAGTTTTTCATAAGCCACAATTTGATATGTAGTGGTGGGAGCAGAACATCATAGGGGTCAAACTAGAGGCTTATATCTCACATTACTCTTTCCAGGAATAAAAACATCTCTTTTGGGCCAGTCTTTTGTTTTGTAGTGTTCCTTTCTGGACCTACTGTCCCACAAACATAGAAAACAGCAACATTTTCTGAAGCCTCCTTGAAGCCCGCGGGCAAGAGAGATATGACTTTTAGGTCACCACATATTGTCCACTTAAAATGGTCATATTTTATAGCAGTGAGTATTTTTTTCCATGCTTTAATAAATTTCCATCATTCCCACAGTGTGTGTCACTGTAATGGAAGGTTTTTGGTTTCCTTTATGCAAAAGGACAGCTTTTAAACTGAATTTTGACGAATCTATAGATAGACACCATTCCTTAGGGTCGTGAGTTGTTCCAATTTCTTCCATCAGCCCTGAAATATCTGTATTGAAACACAAACCATCTTGCATCTCATAAGAAGCAGATAAACCCAAATTTCTCTCTCTGAATAGAGAAACTCTGGTATCCTTGGCCAGAAGATTCCACTATTGAAGTCTTGAACCTAAAACCTAAGCTTGTTGTTTGGAAAGTCCTAGGTCTTGAACAAGATCATTTAGTTAATTTTGCTGAATCAGATGAGGCTCGTCTAACCTTTTAGAGGTGTATGTAGAATCAGGATCTGTATGTGCCTCAAAGTCTTCCTCTGATTTATGTGAATTCATTCCTTCCCAGTTGGTTGGAGGTGTTGGTATAGGAAGATCTTCTCCATGAGGAACTGGCCTATGGTTGAAGGCACATTTGGATATGTATTTTGATTTTGTTCTTTTTTGAAACACCCGACACTTTAGTTAAACAAAAATAGTAATCATGCAAGTGACTATATAATCATGCAATGATTGGCTCACGCCAAATCATTGGAACTGCAAAGGGCATTGATTTTTTATCTTACCTTTCAACTATTCACTCAGGACAACAAAGCACGAAATGCAGCACACATGTAGAGCCCATGTTTTGTCCTAATCTCCAACATGACATCTAAAATACAAGTTATAGGCTTTCTTCACAATCTTTGTCAAAGAACAACCCTGGGATTTTAAAATATAATTTCCACACACATAACAAAACTTACGTGACACATTAAAACATCCATGACGCTGCCTTTGTACCATTTAAACGCCAAAATTCACTCTTCAAAGTACAGCACGCGTTCCTCCTACAATGAAAACAACAAGAATGGCGGTCTGAAGTTAGGTTACTATTACATGTTTTCTCCCATTTAGCAATCAGTATTGCCAGCCACAAAAATAAAATATCTAGTATCCTCCCAGTGCCTGAAGGTGTTGGTATAAGAAGATCTTAATAGGAGTCAAAATGACCAATAACATAAAAACGTGACATGCTAGCCATTTTTCAAGGCCAGATCTGAAATCAGCATCTGAAAAATAGTTAAAGGTAGTTACAATTGTTCATGTTATAAAAACCTTATAAACCAGTGTTACCAGCTGACACAGAAGTGATTAAATCAATAAATAATTTTTGTGGCATGAACTGGAGGGACTTGGGTTCGAGCACGGCGGAACACAAAAAATTAAATAAATTTTGGCTTTACCTAAGGATTTCATCTATTTTAACTTAACGACATAGTTTTTAACGATATTTCTCTGATTTACATTGATAGTTCACTTTCACAAATTTACAGTTTTAAATCCGATCAAACACAGTTGAATTCTCTTCATTTCTAGACCCTGTGGATTTAGATATTTTTAGTGTTAACATACAATTCGCAATATATTTTAGAAACGAGAATTTAAAAGTAATCGTAGATCATACAATGATTACACATCGAAGAACAGTGCTTCCGATCATCCCCCACTATAGTACACTATCCTTTCAACAGAGACCGCTCAGCAAATCACTAGTTATTACTTCACCTTGCTATCGAGTAAAGGTCTATTTTATGTCAAATCGCATTTGCGAAAGCAGACATACGTTATACGGACGTTCGTTCGCTTCCTTATTGAATTACACATAAAATGTGCGCTATCAGTTGAGCAGAACAACGGTATTTTTGGAAAACTTTGGCCATCTGAGAAACTCCAGGTGACAACAAGCATTAATGTAAAGAATGTGTCTGAGGGGAAGTAAAAGCAAACCACGAGAAACTCCAATCTCAGGAAGAGGCTATTGATGAGGATATGTCTCGACTATCTGCCTGGACTATTTTTCATCGAAAGTGAACTAATTCTCTCTTCCAGTTTCCAATGAATACGTGAATGTCTGTGAAAATATTTTTAAGTCTTCTTCGATATGAACATATGAGGAAGGATTAGTGCAAAAATGGGTTCTTTTTCCAATGGAGTTTAAAAAGGATATATTAAAATATTTTAACCCAAACAAAAAAATGACTTTGAGATAAAAAAATTTTTATCATATTTAAAGTTTATACTTAAAATAGGGCAATGTGAGGATGTAAAGAAATTTTTGAACTACAACTAAATTTATCGAAATTTGAAACTCAATTTTTTTTCTATATTTTTTTCAAATCTGAGGCAATATTTTTCCTCGAAAATATTTTTAACCACCACAATTACACTAGCAGTGTTTTCAGGTGAAAGTAGTGAATACATATAAAACTCTTGGTGCTTCAGGTTTACCACTTTTTTAAGGAGTGAAAATTAGGAAAAACGCGTTAACCAAGTTGAAATCTGATCCTTAATATCACTAACAATATTTGCTTGAGAGTATTATGTTTATTTCAAATAAGAGGGAACATTTCATGCTTCATATGGTTGAGGACTGGGTAGTGTTTTTCTCAGAGCGGCACTTTTTTTTAAACACAATGCGCTAAATGGTCAGGTCATAGGGACCTCGAGGACTCGGAGAAAAAGATTCCCCGAACAGCATTAGGAAACAGATGGTAGCCTCCCTTTAAAGCCATTCAGCGTATTCTTTAACGTGCATAGGGTATAGCTCTGCTGCACACGAGGACCACGGCCTAACGTCCCATCCAAATGACAAACAGCGGCTTCTCCAGGCCCGTTGGTGGCCACTACTGACCGAGGGTAAGTCGGGAGTTTCGCGGATCCTGGTGGGACTCTAACCTGGGAACTGCAGATTACGAGCGATACCGACTAGACCATCCCGATCATTCATCCTTTGATTATTTTTTAAATATTTTCTTCTTCAGTATATAAATGGCTCTTTTAATTTATAATGATGTTATCTAGGAGTCTTTAGTTCAACTAGTTTATTTCTAAATGGTTTTCGTTCCGAATAGCATTAACATTTTATTTTTGTCATAAAATTAAATATTAATATATGAATAAAATGATAATTATCTATAATGCAATTCTGTATATGTATCTTATAATGCGTTAGAAAATTTTTGTCTCACATCGGGCTCGAAAAATTGAGCCCGAACACTTTTTTTTTTAGCATCAAACATTTAACAACCTAGAGGACTACTGCCAAAGTCTTCACTGATTACAATTAGGAAATCGTATTCTGATACACATTCATATCAGTTGCCGTACATATGAAGATCTATAGCTAAGCTTTAGTCCTGCTATTTTTGATAATTTTTTTTTACTACTCTTAATATAATTTTAACATGAATAAATTACATAAAAAAGGGAAATAATTTTTATTGATTTTAATATAAATTAAAAGAGAAATTTAATGATGCTATATATATTAATATAAATGATATCTGTGTATATATATATAAACACGAGGACCACGGCTTAACGTCCCATCCAAATGACAAACAGCGACCTTTCCAGGCCCATTGGTGTCCACTACTGACCGAGGGTAAGGCGGGAGTTTCGCGGAGATAAAATCTGAACGCGGGTCCAAGTGAGACTCGAACCTGGGAACTGAGTTGATAGATAAAATTCGTCCGTACAAACTAAATGACATATAACTAAAATTCGTCCGTACAAAAACCGTAGTAAAATAAATTTTATCAGATTTAAGGAAAACTCGAAGAGTTGATAGATAAAATTCGCCCGTACAAACTAAATGACATATAACACACTAACAAACTAAATGAGGTATAATGACAAATAACTAAACAATCAAACTAAATGACATATAAGAACGGCAATAATCCAAATCCAGAATATATAATATACATTGCGAACCAGTATCCTACATCTAAGCTGCCCATATACTATTTTCGAGCAGAATATGGTATACCCTCCTTTAGCTATTTTAAATCCCATTGGCCCAGAAAACATATAAAAAAACAGTCTATTAGAATTTCTACAGCTTAACGCGACTTTCAATACCGATATTCACAAGACTAATCTAAACAAAAATCCTTAAGTTTTTACGTGTCCCAGATTCTCCTAGGTGAATTTCCCCACTGGTATTACACAATCCTGGATTCTCCTGGGATAAAGATTCAATCATCTCGATAAAAACCTAACGATGCCAGATTTAATTCGACCTAGGCGTCGTTTGGCGTTTCAAGCGCACTTTTCTGTCGTTTCTTGGAGTTTATAAATAAGTAAGCTCCGTAAATGCCGAGAGAATCATCCTTTTAGCTCGAAATTGATCATAAAAAGTGTAGACGCCCAGTTGCCGAGGTAATCATATACAGCTCACTCGGAAAAAGACACTCTCTTAGCTCAATAAGGAATTCAACTTTAAGCGGAAAAAGACATTGGTCAGTGGAGGCTGAAGTAGGCAGGCACATATGTCTTACGTATATGAAATTCGGAAACTGAATTGCAAATATCCCTCAATTACGGTTTGGCGAATCGCGATTTAGTCTCCCCGAGCAGCTTCCCGATCAGTGATGTTATAAAGAGTACGTGAAAGGACGTAGAAAAGAAGTTCCGTTTGGAATTGGGAAAGGCTGCATTTGGAATAAGAATAACATAGAGTTTCGAAACTATGTGCAATGTGACCAAATGTAAATCTTTAACTCGTCGTAAAAAAATACTACTACTGATCAAATTTGAAGTCGGAAATGCAACCTCAGTCGAACCATAGGAAACACTTATAAGACTTCCATCTCTTAAAATTAAACAAATAACTCACCATTCGCCTCTTTTGTCACAATTGGATTCTTGGCGGTTAGTTTCTACGGTTCCTATACATAATAAATATGGGGGTAGAGGTGGCACAATCGGGTTAGGTTGGGTTGTTTTACCTCTGAACGGCACTTTTTTGTACACCATGGGCTAAATGGTCAGGTCACAAGGACCCCGAAGGCTCAGAGAAGGTTGGGGGAGGGGACCCACTGGAACAGCTGTTGGGAGACAGATGGTAGCCTCCCGTCAAGACCATCAAGCGTGTTCTTTAACGTGCACAGGGTATGGCTCTCCTGCACAGGGGACCACGGCTTAACGTCTCTTCTAACTGACGGCGGCCTTTCCAAGCCCATCGGTGTCCCCTACTGACTGTGGGCAGGGCGGGGAATTTTGCGGAGATAAATCTCAATGCTGACCCAGCTGGGACCCGAACCCGGGAACTACAGATTACAAGCCTGGCGCGCTACCGACTGAGCCATCCCCACCTCCCTTGCACAATCGGTAGCGTGTCAGGCTCGTAAACTTCAGTTCCCAGGTTACAGTTCCAACTGCGGTAGCGTTGATATTTATCTACTCTTACCTCTGCCCTCGGTAAACAAGGGGACACCGATATGCTTGGAAAGATTACCGTCCGTCGGATGGGACGTTTAGCCGTGAACCGTGGGTAAGAAAGCTGTATAACCTGGACTAGTTAAAGAACACTCTGTATGGCATTGACGGGAAGCTACCAACTGTTCTGATAGCTGTCCAGTGGGTCCCCTTCCCCAACCTTCTCTGAGCCTTCGTGATCTTTGTGACCTGGCCATTTATTCCACTGTGTGCAAAAAAACGCCGCTCAGAGGTAGTCAGTGCCACCAATTGGTGGTTCTTATGCATTCCAAATACGAGTGTGCTTAAAAGTAGGAAAACAACTACGAAAGTTAAACCTCACTGAAACGCCAATCAAAACCGCTGCAACATTTTTTTTTTAGATAAATTTACCAACGCAGAAATTTAAATAGAATCTACTTGCACAAACGTCTGCGGTATGATTGCACATTTCATTTAAATCCTAATTCTTCCTCTACTGTTTTTACCGTATTTGCTGTTGAATTATAAATTTTATCAGATTTAAGGAAAACTCGAAGAGTTGATAGATAAATTCTTCCGTACAATGCTTCAGAAAAAACGTTTCGTAACTTGAAAATACTGCTCACAAAAATTAGGGGATATTTCAAAATGAATATGAAGCGATAATATATCCCCTAATTTTTGTGAGCAGTATAAATACAGTACTTTACATTCTTCACTTGGAGTTACTGCTCTTAGGAGTGTTCTCATATGATTACTGTCACGCTATTATCAGCAGATCGTGGGTTCGTATTCCAGCAAACTGATGACAATTTTTTCTCTATGGTCAATAATATCTTCACTTCTTTTGCCATTCAACACAGCTAAAAAAACCAGACGTGTCTAAAATGCTATAGTCAGTTTCACTATTATGGCTATATATAATAATAACTAATAAAGCAGTTTGATGTACATAGCTACCTATTTAAGATTCGGGTATTATAACAAAATAAAATAAACGTTATTAACATTATAACAAGAAATTAAAAATAATTTATATATATATGTAGTATAAAACATAAAAGTTTTAACAGATCCTGCGTTATCGGTGAATAATTACATACAACTAAATTAAACTGTTTTTAAACTCCCTTCTATAAAAATAGGCAGTTCTTATATATATATGCTTAGGCTAATCTGCTTAATTTCAAAATGAACTGAAAATTTTGTGTCGCCCATCACATTTGAAAAAAAAAATAAAAATTATACTTTTTAAATTTTTATTCTTCTGATATCTACAAATTATATCTAAGATAAAATTTATTGCTCAACATTCCGTGGCCTGACTATTAGTCTAAAATTTAAAATTCTTTTCCTGCATCTGCTATAAAAGTAAATGTTAATATCTAATTTCGGTAAGTTGATTTCGGAACTGCAATTAAAAATGTTGTATCTCGTTTCAATTATCGTAGATCGTACAATGATATGCGATGTCCCAGGTAAGAGTACCTATAATCATCTCCATTTCCATCTGGAGATATGCACATTTCACATGATTAAAAACATAAGCAAACCACCCGAAGGTGGGCCCCGAAGGGCTAATATAAAAAGAAGCTAAAAATAGCAATTATGGTGCACAAGAGACAAGGGTGCACAAGAGACCTAAAACGGATAGCTCTCCTCACAGAAAGCCGCCATTTTTGGTCTTTTGTACTTTTTGGTACAGTATGATGATAAAGAAGTAAAGAATAAATAATCTCATTCGGATTATTACTGACAGCCTCAAAAAATTTTTTGAGGTGCGTTTGATATGTGTATAGATGTGGTTGATGTCCAAATCTTTATGAAGTTGTCTGTTAGTAACAAACCAGGGGGCATCGACCGCTGTTCTAAGGATTTTATTTTGTAAGACCCGAATCTTACGAATATTCCTGGGCGTGGTGTTCACCCATATAGGTGAAACATAAAGTATCACAGGTCTGATTATGATGTCATAAAGTAAAAGTTTATGATCGATTATCAATATAAAATTTCTCCTTAAGAATGAACCTAATTGGCCCCTGAGTGAGTTGACCTTGGAGATGATATCATTAAAGTGACTGTCCCACTTTAGCCTCTGATGTAAGACTACTGCAAGATATTTGACTGAATCTTTCCAGTCAATGGGATTATCTCGTAGTTGGAGGCAAGTGGGGTTTCAATTACCTTCTTACACTTATAAACCTGTAAAACTGAAGAAATGGAATTGTACAGTGGACCTGTCAGTGGTTCTCACAGGTCATTGGTTGATTCACAAGTGATTAACCCTCCCGACCTATCAGAACCATAGTCAAATATGCAAATATATAGTCTCATTACTTCAATCGTATCTATGCAAGTATTGCTACTGATTTATATCTAAAAAAATCAATACGTGATAAGCATAAGTTCTCTAATTGTGAGCCAACATATTATATCACCTATTTGAACTTGGCTTTACTCGGAAATCTGTGAAAATTATTTTCTGATAATCTAGAAATCGAAATTTTTATAATCATATCTGTTTTTTTTCTTCAGTCTCCAACTACCCCTTTTTCACTAGACTTGCAATCTGAAGTTCCAAGGTTCGAGTCCGAGCTGTCCTGAGCTGAGATCTATTTCCTGTCTAGACTTCTAAAGTTCCAAGGTCTATGATCTAAGCTGTCCTCAGCTGAGATCTATTCCTCTACCCCAGTTCTGCCCTTCGGTCAGAAAGGGAACATCTATTTGCTCGGAAAATCTGTCTTCCGTCTGATGGGACGTTAAGCCGTGAACCCGTGTAAAAGAGAGTCATAACCTGTATACCTTAAAGATGCTGAATGGCCTTGACAGGAGGCTTCATCTGTCTACTAACAGCTGTCCAATGGATACCCTTCCTCCAGCCTTTGGGATCTTTGAGGTCTGTCCATTTTAACCCATTGTGTGCATAAAAATACCGTTCAGAAATAAAACCCTACTACCTGTGTTACATTCCTTTCCAGTCTTCGAAGATGGCGATGGACGGCTCAGCCGGTATTGCATCAATTCCCTAATCTGCCTACATTTATATTTTTCTCTGCTAATCCCCACTCTGCCCTCGATAAGAAATATTATATACGGTTGGCTTGGAAAGGCCGCCGTTCATCGGAAAGGATGATGACACCTGGGGCCGTGTACAAGAATGCAATACAAAATGTACATTAAAGAACACGCTGAATTAATTTAACGCAATCCTTCGGTCCCTTAAAAGCTGCTGAGACAGACACTTCGTTATTGTGTACGCAAAAGTACCGAACAGAGGTCGTATTTTTTACTTTCTACAAACTTCAAATGACACTAACTCTTAAAGGATAAATGCAAACTAACAGAGACACTCATAAGCGTAATGAATTTCGACAAGCTGAAATCTCTGGTCTGTCAAGAGCTATGTTTAAACCTTTATGCAAACTGCATTTAGCTGCTTATGCCTATTTACTACTTATTGATTTCACTTGTATGGTGGAAATGACGTATCAACGACTCGTATCGCAACTTTTGCATCAAAACCCGAGCATATTTTTAATGATATCATACCACATTATGACAAAATTTATTGATTCATGATAAGTACTGTGATCATTCATCTTCTCTTTCAAAGGAGTCCTATATGTTTTATAACAAATAAAAATCCTTTTTTCTTATCACTAATTTTAATAAATTTTTCTTATTATTGATGTGATTAAGGAATTAATAAATCATAACTATAATATTTATAATTCAGAATTATTTAATAATTTAGTACAATTCAGAATTAGTTAACGATACTAAATTATTAAACAATTCTTGTATTAGTGTGAGCCTTGGAAAATTTAAGTTCATTAATATGTTTGTTGTCTTTTACGTTTTGAATCATTTTTCAATTTTTAAATAAAATTAATGTAGACATATCTTTTTTATTATTATTCGAGCGCTTTTTGGGATATCTACCACTTTTTGAGGATAGCATAAAATTAATAGTATCGTGACAAAACTTATGCCAATATAACCAGTTCTACATTATTTTCCTTTAAGCTTAAATAGGTATATCTAAGTTTAAAAATTTTACGAGTTGCTAATTTAACGATGAATACAAATATCATTTATATTATTAATAACAGAAAACAGAAATAATAGTAAAAACAATATAATTTTTGCCAATATAAGAATGTTTGTTAATACTAGCGGTTCTTAACCTTTTTCAGGCCTGTGCCCTATTTACTTTTTCAACTCTATATTTTTATCTCGCTTTTTATGTTGTAAACGAGATAATAGTTTGTCTTCTGGCTAACAGCATTTTTCTGAGAGGGGTTGTAAGAAGAGCAACTTTTTTAAATTTAAGAAATAAAAAACAAATACTTTTATGTTGTATAATTACTGATAAAATACTACTATTTTCATTTTCGACATCATTAGCTCAAATTAAAACTTTTAAAGAGTGAAAAAGTACATTTATTAAAAACTTCATTCTCTTCGAAAAAGAGATTCCCATGTTCGCCAGAGGAAATATGCATTCTAGTTTCCTGTATAAAAATATACTGTTATTTATCGCGTATACAGTGTTATTTTACGATTTTTTTTTGTTACTGTACCCATTAATTTCCAAGTTTTTTTTCTGTTGAAACAAAAATTGCATAACTAAGTTAAGCTAAGAACTATTCGATATATTTCATTTAATTTATTTCTGCCGGAAACCTCGAGAACTCACTCCAACCAAAATTTCTTCAATACTCCTGGACTCCACCGCCCACGTTGGGTACAAGTGGTTTAAACAATCCATCTAATTCTAATGATTTAATAGACTCATATCATTTAAATACATTAATATTTCACAGTTTCTGTGTGATTAAAAAATAATTCTTCAACCGTACGAGATCGAGAACTTGCTAAATTAAAAACAAATTATATTCACCTACTCACGTACAATGCTGCGAACAAACATCATACAACATTTGTATTCTTTTCGAAACGCGAGAGAATGTTGCTGCCAGATCCGAATCAACAATAACAGAGCAGGAAACGGAAATAGGTAAATAACGTTCTTCAGAAGCTCAAAGAAAATCGCTTGGGGCCAAAAAGCGCGAACAGTAATTTGATGTTAAATTCTCTTAAGTAAAAAGCCATTTTAGCTGATAAATAATGACTGAAATTTGTGCCTGTGATAATGGCTTAAAGATTTATACAAACGAATGCCTTGAATAATTTAAACGCGCAAACGAATCTTACAATTCAAACCCTCCAAGCGATACTTTGAAACAAAAATGCGTGAGCTAAGCTACGAAATAGTTTGCCCAACGTTTATAAGAAACAAACAAACTCTAGTAATAGACTATCGTGATAAAATTGCTTTCAGGGACCAAAACAAACATTCAGGTGATTACGGCTTAAGAAAAGGAGCTTACAGGGATCTAATTAAGGCCGAGAGTGGGGGAATAGTGTAAAATTGAAAATCCGATCAACAATAATAGGTGACAGGCGAACTGATGCCTTAGGGAAGGTTCTGCTGCCATGTTTATTTTCTGTTTCTAAAATCACGAGTAAATAAGTCCTTTTTCCTTAAGATTGCTAAAACCTAACTTTTCTTTTCGTTTCAAATTATGTTGCAACACATTATTAACTAAGCATCCAAATGTTAAACTGTTCTATTTATGAGGCCCACTAGGGTGTATGTAGAAAGAATGCATGACCAACTCTATGCGATGAAAATGGTTTCCACGAAATACCAAATTTCATTTTAGTAATAAGGTATTTGATTTACGTTTTAGCAAACCGTACTCCCAGAAAATATATGACCGAAATAGTTATGTATATTTATAAAAAATTAACTTTTCTGCTTCAACAAAAAGAAAGAATTTTAAAAAATTTATCTTGTTAATCATTGGAAGTACCTAAAAATAAATGGTTAAACAAAATGAGGGTGAGCAATTATACCGATGTTTTCACCATCCCGTGTTCATCAACATGTTTGTTTCTCAAAATCTCCCAGATGATTTAATGATCATTCTCATATTGAATAAATAAGTATTAGAAACCTATAGGAATCTCGTAATCGAGTTGTCCAAAGCGTTTGATTTGTTTCTTATTAAATGTAAACTTATTAGGCGAAATTCGTTATAAACGTTTACATGAGAGTGATAATTTTTATTTACTAATTTTTGTCACCGGAACGTGTATCGTGAGTATTTGGAGAGTGTTAAATTTATCACTTTAGTGTATTCTTTCTGCCTATGCCTAGTTCGGCGTCTTTCGTCCGATGGGACGTAAGGCTGTGGCCCCGTGTGCGCGAGAGCCATGTCCTGTGCACGTTGAAGAATATTCTGGATGGCCTTGACGGGAGGCTAACAGTTGTCCAGCAGATCCCCTCCCCCCCCCCCTACCTTCTCTAAGCCTTCGGGATCTTTGTGATCTGACCATTTAGTACATTGTGTGCAAAAAAGTGAGGCTCAGCGGTAAAAGAACCCCACCCTGGTGAGGCGAGAAAAGCGTCTAAAGATGGCGCCTTCAGGAAGAATCCTCTGCTGACAAACTGCGAATTCGACTATCCGACTACAATTTGGAGAAAAGGATGAGTATAAATGATACCTCGAATGACAACCAGAACAAAGATTCCTTAATAGAAATTTTTTCTCAACCTCCAGTTGAAGAAAACATTTTTCTACATGACAGTGAGAATAGTGTAGTACGTAGTTGTAAAAATGATGGTTTTATCACAGTTAGAAATAAGCATAAAAAGTCTAATCACATAAAATAGATTGTTTATATAACGTAGATGTTCATATCAGTAGTAATTGCCAGTTACATTAACTGCTTTAAATGGTCAACTTACTAAAGTCAATGCCAATTTTGTTGTAAGATATACTAAAATTGGTCAACTTTTGGATTCATCTTTACCGTTAATGGTGATTTAATTGTAAAGGTCAAAAATCTTGAAACTGCATTAAAGGCGATGAAGCTCCAATACAATAACAACATTAAAAACTCAGCAAAATTTACTCGTTTAACAAACCACAAGGAAAAATATAGAGCATTGACATTCACATACATTATGATTACAGGTTTGCAAGACTATGGTGTTGTTAGGGTGAAGCTATTAACCTATGTATATAAAAATAGTCACGGGGATTAGTGAGGAAAAATACCGAAGCAGTAATACTGTATTTTAGATCCTTTTCCTAAATACGTTGAACTTGGCTTAACCATCTATAAAGTCAGTGAATACGACCACGCGTGAAATGCTACCGCAGTTTACATTTTGGTCATACTATTCAATACTGCCGTGGAAAGGCATAATGGAAATTTTGCGGAGAAGGACATGTATCCAAAGAATGTTCTAAAGAAAAGCCTATCGTCTGCTGCAATTGTGGTAGGCAACATGTGGTAACATATGAGAAATGCCCTACTGTTTACCAGTAATATCAGCCAAAAAAGTCAATTTTTACTGAAAGCAAAAAATGGGCACAAGCTCTAAAAAGCAGCACATCGCACCGGTTGAAAATGTAAAATCATTATCTACTTCTCCCCTACGGATAAATCTGATGAATTTCTGCAAGAAAAAAAATGACTTCGATCAGTCTTATTTGACTTCCATCATTGAATTTCCAGATTTTCCTTCAATTTAACCAATTAAGAATGAGGTAGAGTGGCTCAAAAAAGTATCCGAACACTATGGTTGATTACAGAATTCAGAAAAAACGTCTGGCAACGATTTTTTTAGAAATCAGTGATCTGGCAACCTTCGTGTCACGTGATTACAGAATTCAGGAAAAATATCTGGAGCGTGTACAGCAACTGTACACGCTCCAGTTACCGTTCACAGCAAACTGGAGCGTGTGCAGTAACTGCACACGCTCCAGTTTGCTGTGAACGGTAACTGCACACGCTCAATATTTCCGTGAGTGAGCCCACACGATCTAGTATCAAAATAATATGACCACCTACAGTCGCTCAAAAAAGTATCCGAACACTACGGTTGATTACAGAATTCAGAAAAAACGTCTGGCAACGATATTTTTAGAATCTGGCAACCTTCGTGTCACGTGACACGAAGGTTGCCAGATCGCTGATTTCTAAAAAAATCGTTGCCAGATATTTTTTCTGAATTCTGTAATCAACCGTAGTGTTCGGATACTTTTTTGAGCCACTGTACAGAGAACGAGTCTTCATCACAAAGTGAAATAAATGAACATACTCCCAGATTTAGTTTAAAAAAAGCAAGAGACCACTATTTAAAAGGATCATTATTAATCAACTTCTTGCAAGAAAAAGAAAACTCGAGAAAGTTTGCAAAAGAACTAAAAACCTTTTGATTTTATTGCTCTTAGAAAAACAACCACAAAGCTAAGAAAAGAAATAGAAAAAAAACAGGATTAAATTTTGTTCTGATATCAGCCTCACTATTAACGGGAATGACATATGGAGAAAAATCTGAAAGATCAAGAAAACACAACTTCCTACTGCTCAATGCTTTGATTTAGGCCATATCAATAACTGAAATGAAAATGAAGCTGAAGAAAAATTTTTAAGATTTTTCACCCAAAAGCAAATAAAATTTTTGAGGACTATCTTAAGTATTCCACTAACAGCCCGATAATAATAACACAATTATTGGTCATACTGTGAATATTGTCTTCACTCTAAAATAACGAAATGAAGTTCTTCGTGGTGCAAAAAATTCTCTTAAATAAAAACTTTAAATGGAAACTTCTCTATATTTATAATCAATATCCCTAAAATCTCCAAAAAACGAATAAACCCAAAAACCAACTTAATGTTTTCAGACCAAGAGCTTTATCGAATTGCATTATAAAAATCTTTGAAAAATTTGCATAAAATAGACTTGGTTATATTATAGATAAATATATTCTCTCAAAGCAGGGGCGGGGGTGGCTCAGTCGGTAGCCCGCCAGGCCCGTAATCTGTAGTTCCCAGGTTCGAGTCCCAGCTGGGTCAGCGTTGAGATTTATCTCCGCAAAATTCCCCGCCCTGCCCACGGTCAGTAGGGGACACCGATGACCTTGGAAAGGCCGCCGTCCGTCGGATGGGACGTGAAGCCGTGGCTCCGTGTGTAGGAGAGCCATACCCTGTGCACGTTAAAGAACACGCTGTATGGCCTTGACGGGAGGCTACCATCTGTCTCCCAACAGCTGTTCCAGTGGGTCCCCTCCCCCAACCTTCTCTGAGCCTTCGGGGTCCATGTGACCTGGCCATTTTAGCCCATGGTGTGCAAAAAAGTGCCGCTCAGAGGTAAAACAACCCAACTCTCAAAGCAGCTCTCCAAAAAAATTAGTCAATTAATGAAAACAACATTGACCTCTTCACTTATGCAGAAGACACAAAGAGTAAAAAGGGCATAACCCTCTGTATATTTATTAATGTTGAAAATGCATTCGACATTGTCAACTATAATGTTCTACTATACAAACTAAACCAAATTGGATTTACTGGAATATCTCTTTAGCTATTCTAGCAATGTTATCAACTTATTTGTTTGTATGTAATTTAGTTAATTGGATGTGTTTGTTAGATCTCTTGGTAATTACTATTTTTTTTCAGTTTGTTTCGTTTTATTGTTTAGTCTTTTGTTTTCTTCTTGTAGTTTCTATTCAAAAATTTGATTGTAAATTGTCTGCGACGTTTTATCAATGAATATCGAATAAATTATCAATGAATATCATATACTATCAAATATGTCTAGAGTTCGAATATTAACTAAATCCTCCTATTGGAACAAAAATTACAAAAACATTTTGGAACAAAAATTATAGTGACACACTACAGTTTTAATGTTTCTTTTTAGCGTGTCGCTCGTACTTATTTCATTCGGTAATCCGGTTTTAATGATTACTGCAAACAGATAAGTTAGTAAAGCAATCATATTTCTAAGAACGTCATCAACATAAGAGTTTACATAAATCAAATTTCGAACACCTATTGCTCGTAGCAGGCCCGGATCTAGAAAAAATGACTGTGGGGAGACTGGATTTCTATTGTAGTATAATATTTCCCCCTCCCTATTATAAATCTTTGAAAAATGCATGAACCATGCATAAGTTTATCGATATTCTGTCTCTATTACCTATACTAGCAGTCTCGAAAGGGGAACATGACCACTTGCCCCCTCCCACTTGGGTCCAGCCCTGGATCCTACTAACTGTAATAAGAGGTTACCAGGATTTTGACCGAAGGAGCAATATATTTACTTAAACTTTATCAGTGGCAGTCCCAAGAGGTGGGGGGGAGGGCATAGGGCTTCGCCGCAAAGGATAAGAAAGGAATAGTCAGAGAGAATTACTAATCAGTTCCACTGAGTTTTGCTTTGAGAGTCATTCTTGAAAGTACTTTGTCATTTTGAAAGAGGAGTAAGTCATTTAATAATTTCAGCTACAGCAGTGTTTAAGCTGTGAAGTTTACTCATAGTTCCATCTGTGAGGATACGTCGGACACTGAGGTTGATTTAAATATAGGGTTACAAATAAAAATAAATAAATACCCCCTCAAGCAGCTGCTTGATACAGAGGTCTGTCAGGAGCCTGTCAGTTTATATATCATAGTAGAAGGTCTGTGAAGACGGCAGGACCTCAGCAGAAAAAACAACACAAACAACCATGCCTTATCCGGGGCTCGAACCCAGGTCCCTTTGATCAGTAGCCAAGCGCGCTAGCATATAAAAAATGGAAACTATGCAACTGGATTTTACACGAGTAAATAACGTTGCCGAGTGAAACTCTAATGTGGTTAAGAATTTAAATTCACTGCTGTGATTTCCATTTTGATATTATTCTGTTCACGATCTCCAAAGTACATTCTTCATTAACCTAGTTTGAGGATGTCATGAACGATAAACTAAGAAAAATTTAACAAAAAATTCAAAGAAAAAGCATCCCGGCTGATTCTTAGTCCTTCTTATTCTAAATGTCTTAAATAGCGAAAAAAGCCAGTTGTTGCGGAATCTGGTATTTAGTTCATTTTAACAGGGTTGAGTTGTTTTACCTCTGAGCGGCACTTTTTTGCACACCATGGGCTAAATGGCCAGGTCACAAGGACCCCGAAAGCTCAGAGAAGGTTGGGGGAGGGGACCCACTGGTACAGCTGTTGGGAGACAGATGGTAGCCTCCCGTCAAGACCATCCAACGTGTTCTCTAACGTGCACAGGGTATGACTCTCCCGCACACGGGGTCACGGCTTAACGTCCCATACGACAGACGGCGGCCTTTCCAAGCCCATCGGTGTCTCCTACTGACCGTGGCAGGGCGGTGAATTTTGCGGAGATAAATCTCAACGCTGACCTAGCTGGGACTCGAACCTGGGAACTACAGATTACGAGCCTAGCGCGCTACCGACTGAGCCACCCCCGCCCTCATTTTACAGACTAAAAGAAAAATATTCTAAGCAAAGGGGATACTACTTGGTAAATTGCCAGTAGCTCGTCCTTTGTTGCGCAGTCTAACCATGCTTTTAAGGCTACTATGCAGTAATTTAATAACAACAAAGGTTCACCTGAAGAGTTTTTAGTGCTTTCACATACACTATATTATAAAAAGTAACTGGACACTCCCATCTTATGTGAATGGAAAGTCACGTTCAAGCTCCCTAAATAAAAAATAAGCTTCTCACGGAAAAATGTCATAAGAGATAAATTAAAAATCTGATTCAAATCTCTTTAAATCTATATTTTCAACAATGTTTTCTTAATAATAAAAGAGTTGTTCAAGCTAAAACATTTAACAGCAGGCGATACTGTCACACTCCCCCACAAAAAAATGATGAAAATTAAAAACATCGTTACCCGACTTCAAATATTATAATTTTGTTAGTGAACGATTTGTTATAACAGTTGTGTTTTATCTTTTGTAGTAAATTTCAATAGCTAGCAAAACTTACAGTTAAATGTTTCAGCTTTCATAATTCTTTCAATATTAAGCTAATATTACGAAAAATAGATATTTGGAGAGCTTCGTTTTATTTCCAATAACACATTTTAATAAAAATCTTATTTCAAAGTTAAGGAGCTTTGAATGTGGCTTTCCATACACATAACAATGAAAATGTCTGGTTACTTTTTTGCGTTTTGTAATATTGTTGCAGATTTTTAGTTTAATTTGATTATTTGACAACGAGCATGAATTCATGATAAATGAACAGACTATAAACGAACTGATTTAATAACTAAGATAATAAGTTTACGTGAATTATATACAAATTTAAATACCGGTCATTCGAAATACCAATATGCAAATTCATCTATAAACCAATAAAACATTCGAAAACCGATTAAGAAATCAAAGGTAGAACGTTTACCAGTCACCTTACCACTAGTTATACACCGATGGGCTTGGAAAGGCCGCCGTCCGTCGGATGGGAGGTTAAGCCATGGCCCCGTGTGCGGGAGAGCCATACCCTGTGCACGTTAAAGAACACGCTGGATGGCCTTGACGGGAGGCTACCATCTGTCTCCCAACAGTTGTTCCAGTGGATCCCCTCCCCCAACCTTCTCTGAGCCTTCGGGGTCCATGTGACCTGGCCATTTAGCCCATGGTGTGCAAAAAAGTGCCGCTCAGAGGTAAAACAACCCAACCCAACCACTAGTTATACAACAGATTTGAAAGAGAGAGCGGTCTCTACAGTAATATAGATGCACGGTTATTTTGCTACCCAACAAAATACCACGTAAATCGACAATTTTTTTATCGTCTTCGCTCACACACCAAAAGAAACCCTTTCCTTTACACACTATTACCAATTTTCTACTGTTCTCAAGTTTCAAAATTAATCGTACACTTATTCATTTATGGCGCAATTTACGCTGCGTGCGATCTCCCGTGTGTCTCGTAGCAACCGATCACGCTTTCGTTGTTGTATGTTCATAGTCCGCTTCAATACAGTGTATATTGCAGCTGTGTTTGTAACTATGTATCATTCAGTCTGATATATGCAGATTAATACATCAAATAATGGAAACTTGCATGGTTTGTCAACTGAAAACAAAGTTTAATGTTTCATAATTGTAAAAATAAGTGTTCATTGAACACTTTTTAGTTCATTTATTAAAATTTGTTGTGAAAATCGAGTTGTTAACTGATTTTTTGATATTCCACGATCACATTGAA
Organism: Ryuthela nishihirai; assembly: GCA_038380435.1. Lineage (NCBI taxonomy): Eukaryota > Metazoa > Arthropoda > Arachnida > Araneae > Heptathelidae > Ryuthela > Ryuthela nishihirai. Next base: position 35,131,343 of record JAWZYU010000011.1, on the reverse strand, counting down.
AGGATTTTATCTATCTCCTATCAAATTGACAACTCATGCTCTTTCTTGCTATTAATAATAATAATTTATTTCATGCAAGGGGTTACAGTAAAGCCAAGGTACAAGGTAATTTTGGATATTAATTTAAACGTTCTGACGACCACTTTTTTGGCCCTCAGAATTAGAAACAAAAATTGTAAATGTTCTCTAAAACACGATAACAAGCTAAAATACGATTTAAACGAATTTAAACAATTATTATAAATTATTTTTACGAATTTAATGAATTTAAGGTCTTGTTTAACGAATTAAGATTAAAGCGAATTTAAGCCCATGTTTAAATACAAGACACCAAAGAATACACGATAGGAAATCCTTATCAGTTACATCAGCAAAGAACTTTAAAAATAAATTAATAATTTTTTCATCAGTATAATTTTTTTGCTTGACATTCGAATTAACTACTTAAAACTTAAATTGCAAGTTTGGTGTATTAGTTTCCAACTCGAATAGCTTTTTTTGAAAATGCGAAACATTAGCTCTAATCCTTCGAAGTTACTTAAAGTATCTCACCAATTAGTATGCTTTGCAGAATAATCCCTTCCATATTTACAGATAACATTTCTTTTGATCCTTCATTCTGTTGATAAATATTTTTTTCTCTGTAGAATCCCCCCCCCCCGACCAACCCACCCAGCTTCCTTTCCTCCTCCCCCCTCTTCGGAAGTGTTCTCTCTATGCAGACATCCTGAGCTTATGCTACTTGGCACAAGTCCTGCCGATACATATGCAGCAGGGAAGAAAAAGAGAGAAAGAAGAAATGAGTGAAAGATGAAGGATAAAATCGATTACCATCCCACTTATTTTTGTTACTTTTGCTTGCTTCCGCTGTTTGCCCACTGATGGGGGGTCCTAAAGCGCCGTCATAATTTCTTCTTTAGAATTTTAAATAAGTTTGATAAAGAGTTTCATTAGCAACGACGCAAAAAACACTGATTTCCGTCAAAGTGTAGATGAAGCTTGTCAAATAAGGGCTTTTTTTTTTTGAAGTCTCTCCTAGGCTTTACTAGCGATGTTTTTACTGTCATATGGACCATTAACACTTCCAATGTGATTAAAATAGCTTAAGAAAAAATTTTTTCGCTTTAAATCTTTCTTTAAGAGCGCAATTACGCATACGATGTTCTTAAAATGTTTGGTACTTAAGACTTTACAAGGGAAATATAATGACATTAGAAGTGAACTATTCCTAGGATTTTTCCTGGTGAATTTATCCCAGGATTTTTAAAGCTTAGAAGTTTATTTTTAGCTTGGGAGGGAGGAAATTTACGACTTCCTGATAAACATGTCTTCTACCACTGAATTACTGGCCACTGATTATATCTCTGTAGATATTAAGGACTATTGGTGCTTGTTAAAGTACAGCCATCACTTCGGATATACGATAGATGGATTCCGAAAATCACCGTAAAAATCGAAACCAACAAATGGGATAAAGGGGATAGGTTCCGAAAAAAAATCTTTGCTACGAGTAAAACGTACATTTAAAGTTTTGTTTATACATATTTACCTCAAATTTCATTTCAGCAATAATAATAATCATTAATGTAACACTATTTTGTATTTTATTTGCACTAATTCAGATAAGCTTAGATTAATTCCTCATACATTGCTTTTTGGTCAAAAAATAATCATCGTTAATGTAGACATACACTATTCATTTTACATTTGAAAGAAAGATATTTATGAACTGAATGCAAATTAGCAATAAATAATTTATACCAACACTTAGTGCTTTATTTTGTAAAAACAAATAGTATTTATATGACATTTTATGAACCAGTGTACTTACGAATCAGCTATATTTAGCCTATATAATAAAAATATACTGAAAATGAGATAAAACACGGTTTTTTTCTAGCTGAAAAATTCAGTCGAAAAAATTAAGATCTCGCTGCATTACAATGGCAAGAATATAATTTAACGAAAGAATATAACTTGTTACAGATCACGAATTTATTAATACAGCAATTTACTATTATCTATTTATTCTTTAAAATAAATAATATCAGTTAAAGCCATTTTGTTGATTTTTACTTTGGGATGACATAACCTCCCTTAATGCTATACCACTGTTACTTCATAATATGTATCATATTTACGCATATAAAAAAAAAATTAATCCGTATCGTGGAAAATCGAGCCTATAATCGTATAAAACGAAACTGGTTGCATTTTTTTTGCCGTGTAAACTGAGTACCGTGTAAATCAAGGTATAGGCATCTGAACTACCGGCTTGTTAAGAATTCATACTCTCTTAACAGGCCGGTAGTTCAGATGTCAAAGAATTTGATATATTATCAATTTGACCTAGGCCCATGTCTCATTCGACTAAGAAAATTTTTGTGAAAATTTAAAGTTGCATTTTATTTTACGTACATGCAACAGACTGTGAGTTATTATGGATAAAGTCATTTTCCTCTCTGCCCTTGGTGAGAAAGGGAACACCGAGAGCTTGACAATTCTACCGTCCATCAGATGAGAAATTAAGCCCTAGTCTCGTGTACAGGAGACCATCCCTAGTGCACGTAAAAGAACATGCTACATGGCTTTCATGAAAGTATTCAATCTGCCTACTGACAGCTGCCCTTTTCTGGACCCCCTGAGGATCTTCTGAGCCGGATATTTAAACTTTTGTGTGCCAAAAAGAAAGCTCTTGTCTGCAGGCACGGATCTCGAAAAAAAAAGAGGGGGGGGGAGGAAGGAACTCAATAGAGATGGTAAAAAGTAAAAGGGGAAAGAGACTGGATTTTCATTATAATATAACATTTCCCCCTCCGTTTTAGGCTTTAAAAATTTTCTTGAAAAATACCTCACACAGGACTGGACCTAGGGGGGGGGGGCTTTGAAAATGCCAGTAAGGATAATGGAAGCCGAAAATGAATGCCCTTCTGAATATTTCACGCATTGTTTTCTTTTTTAGAAATCTCTAAAACAAAGGGGAAAATGTTACATTGCAATGGAAATCCAGTCTCATGACCAAACCTTTACGTCGCTTCCCTGCCCCCTAAATTGTTTTCTACAACCGGGCCCCGCTTCAAATATACATAAATTTTATAATTTTTGACTCTATTATCCTTACTAGCATTCTCAAAAGAGGGAGCATGTTCTCCTTACCCCTCTAGATCGTGGTCCCGTGGCTCCGTGTGCGGGAGAGCCATACCCTGTGCACGTTAAAGAACACGCTGGATGGCCTTGACGAGAGGCTACCATCTGTCTCCCAACAGCTGTTCCAGTGGGTCCCCTCACCCAACCTTCTCTGAGCCTTCGGGGTCCATGTGACCTGGCCCTTTAGCCCATGGTGTGCAAAAAAGTGCCGCTCAGAGGTAAAACAACCCAATAACCCCTCTAGATCCGTTCCTGCTTAGCTGTAATCCCCCCCCCCCAAGCAAACACATACACATATGCACCACCTTGGTTGGGCGATAGCTTGTCATCAGGTTCTTGTTTTAAAAAAGTTCTTTATATTACACTAATTTCCATAAAATAAGGAACAACCCCATGTTATGTCAATGGGAAGTCAACGTCGAAGCTCTATAACTTCTAGTTTTTTTTGTTTTGAAAAAGATGATAGTAGATAAAGATCTCAATCAAATAAATCAATATCTCGATTTTCAACAATATTCGTTCAGTATTTAATGAGTTATGGAAGTTTGAATATTTAGCGATAACAATGCCAGCCACAAAAATTGACTTCATAAGTTAATTAAAACTTAGTAATAAGTATTATATTGACGTTTTTAATAAAATAAATATGTATTTTAGACGTTTGTATAAGAGTTGTTTTTCTATTCGTCAGTTTTACATAAGTTTCTTAAGATTGGCATTGCGTTTGTTAAATATTCAAAGTGCCATAAATCATTAAAAACCGAACAAATATCGTTGAAAAACGAGATATTGATTTATTTTTAGATCTTTATCTGCTATCACAGTTTTCAAAAAAAAAAACTTATTTTAGAAGTATAGAGTTTCGACGCTAGCATCCCATTGACATAACGTAGGATTGCTCCTTAATTTATGGAAGCCAGTCTATTTTTTATCAGGTCTTTTCACAGTTGCACTATACATTTATAATACGGAAATTATTATTTTCCTTTTATTCAGTTTAAACATGTATTTACTACACATTCTTGCGCGGTGTCAGTTATAGCATGTATTTTACTATGTAATATTATTTTATGGGTTAATAGTGAATACTGTCAAATACAAAGGTGGGCGTCTTAAATGTTTAAAAATTCGAGAGGAAGAGTCATAATGACTGTCAAGCTCAAAGAGAGTAACGGCTTTAAATAGCCTATAAAACAATGCCTTAACGTTTCATGTGTATGCAAATTACCACTTTAATGGTTCATTTGCATAAAACCATCACCTTAATATAGCATTCGTCTAGAAACCACTATGGAAACCATTATTATAAAGTTCTGCTATATTTACTTTTAAACAATCACTGTAATGCTGAATTTGTCTAGAAATCGTCCTTCTAACCATTATTATAAAGTTCTGCTATATTTACTTTTAAACAATCACTGTAATGCTGAATTTGTCTAGAAATCGTCCTTCTAACAAAAGTATGTGTTTACAGAAACAGTAATTGGGTTGTTTTACCTCTGAGCGGCACTTTTTTGCACACAATGGGCTAAATGGCCAGGTCACAAGGACCCCGAAGGCTCAGAGAAGGTTGGGTGAGGAGACCCACTGGAACAGCTGTTGAGAGACAGATGGTAGCCTCCCGTCAAGGCCACCCAGCGTGTTCTTTAACGAGCACAGGGTATGGCTCTCCCGCACACGGAGCCACGGCTTAACGTCCCATCCGACGGACGGGGCCTTTCCAAGCCCATCGGTGTCCCCTGCTGACCGTCGGCAGGGCGAGGAATTTTGCGGAGATAAATCTCAACCTGGGACTCGAACCTGGGAACTACAGATTACGAGCCTGGCACGCTACCGACTGAGCCACCCCCGCCCGAGAAACGGTGATCTAATGCGATATTTCGTGAATGTCTCAATATCACATCAAAAACTGAAAACAGCATATGACAACGCGAATGTTTGATAAAGATGACGGAGTTACGCGGAGTCCACCAAAGGTTTATTAAGTGAACAAGGAATGTTTAGAGAAAATACGTCTCGTTTCCACCAAGTTTAACCGTTTCCAATGATATGTAAACTTTTATTACTTTTTATAATAAAATTCAGAAGATTTCCATGAAAGGGAAAAAGGAACATTTGCCCTACCCTTGGGGTGGAAGTAGCTGGCCAGGCTCGTAATCTGCTAGTTCCCAGGTTCCAGTCCCACCTGGGTCAGAGTTGAGATTTATCTCCGCAAAACTCCCCGCCCTGCCCTCGGTCAAAGTAGGGGACATCTTGGAAAGGTCGCCGTCCGTTGGATGAGACTTTAAGCTGTGACTCCGTGTGCAGGAGAGTCATATCCTCTACACATTAAAAAAAACACGCTGAATGGCCTTGACGGGAGGATATCATCTGTCTCCTAACAGCTGTCCAGTGGGTTCCCTTCTTACCAAACATCTCTGAGCCCTTGGGGGCCTTGTAAACTGAAAACCCAGTCCAGTGTGTGCAAGAAAGAGGCTCTCAGAAGTAAAACAGCCCTACTTGCCTCACCCCCTGGAATTTGATAAAAAATAATCTATATATATGTATGTTAAAAAATCTAAACGTAAAATGGGGATTTAAACTTTCATAATTTTGTTAAAAACTGTAACCAAATAGAAAATAAATTCATTATTTTATTTTTTATCCACCTTCTCAAGGATGGGCTGAGAAAAGTAGCCATACGTCATATGGAACTTTAAACCCTGATCCTATTTACAGGATACTCTGTGCACCTTAAAAAACACACTGCGTTGCTTTGACGATTCCATGTCTTCTAAGAACTACCCAGTGGATATCCTCTCTTAGCTAACCTTTAAACAAACTTCTAATGTCCTTGTGATCTGGTGATAGCGTGCAAAAAATTCCACTGGAAGTAGAAACACCCCAATTCAGTCTTACTTCCTACTCCTAAATGTGCTAGAATATATTAATCAGGTTCATGTTGAAACTGATCGGTATGTTCTACCAGATAGAGGTAGCCGAGGTCGAAGGTGAAAGCAAAACTTGCATGTCGAAACATTTCCAAAAGCAGAGTCAAACGACAAGGGTTAAATTTGAAAGCTGCTCGTCTCTGCAGCTAAGAGAAGAACAATAATGATTTTTGTCAACATAAGTCATAGTGATGTTCTCTTATAAACAACAGTATCGTCTCATCTAGACAATATTATAGTCTCTTCTTCAGTTCAGAAATCAGATCACGTGTCCTCCTTGAACAATCAATTAAAGCCAATAGCACCGCTGGATTTATTTTGACATGTGACTGCTGAATAAATTGTTTTGGGTTACATCATTCATGAAACCAGTGAAGCAGAACAAATATAAATATCGGTGGCTCAGTAGAATTCCAATCCAAACTTGACAGTTGATCTCCGCATTAATCTTGCTAAAGTATCGGCCATATTCCTTAAGCAATTTTATGTAATTTCCATGTTTTTAAAGCATTTCAAAAAGTCTGGATATTGCTTCTCAGAAACTTTCAAGATACACGCACACAATCGAAGACGCAACCAGAGATTGGGTTGGTTTGTTTTACTCTGAGCGCCACTTTTTTTGCACACCATAAATGGCCAAGTCACATGGACCTCAATGGTTCATAGAAGTTTGGTGGAAAGCGACACACTGGACATCTATTAGGAGACAGATGGTAGTCTTCAGTTAAAGCCATCCATCTTGTTCTTTAACCTGCACAGGGTATGAACACGAGCCACGGATTAACGTCCCATCAGACTGACGGCGGCCTTTCCGAGCCTCTCGGTGTTCCCTACTGACCAAGGGTAGGTTGAGGAGTTTTTGCGCAGATAAATCTCAACGCTGGCCCAGGTGTAACTCCAACCTGAGAATTACATATTATGACCTGACGCTCTACTGACTGAGCCACCCCTGCTCCAATGACCCAGGGAAATGTCCCAAATGCTTTAATATCTGTTAACTGTAAACTTTATATTCAAAACTGTTTATCTCTTTAATAGTAGTAGTAGCTTATTTAATAGATAATATATATATTATTTCGTGTGATAAAGTAGAAAAAGCCAAATGAAGATTTAAGAAAAACATAGATTACCATAATTGTGCAAATAGTTGCTCATTAAACAATGCAATACAGGAGGGTTGGGTTTTACCTCTGAGCGGCACTTTTTTGCACACCATGGGCTAAATGGCCAGGTCACATGGACCCGAAGGCTCAGAGAAGGTTGGGGGAGGGGACCCACTGGAACAGCTGTTGGGAGACAGATGGTAGCCTCCCGTCAAGGCCATCCAGCGTGTTCTTTAACGTGCACAGGGTATGGCTCTCCCGCACACGGGACCACGGCTTAACGTCCCATCCGACGGACGGCGGCCTTTCCAAGCCCATCAGTGTCCCCTACTGACCGTGGGCAGGGCGGGGATTTTTGCGGAGATAAATCTCAACGCTGACCCAGCTGGGACTCGAACCTGGGAACTACAGATTACGAGCCTGGCGCGCTACCGACTGAGCCACCCCCGCCCCAATACAGGAGGTAGAAGGCTAAATGAAATATATTCTAGTGTGGAATATGATAAAAACAAAAATCTTAAGATTAGTCGAAGTTTGTAGGGGGGAAGAAGGGAGGGGAGATTACTATGGCACTAATTACAACGCTAATTAACAAATGCTTGTCGCACTGTTTCTTTTTACAATGATTAACTGCTCTAGTGAGGCATTTTATCATGTTCCACTTTTGGAGGTTGATCACACGTCAAAGGGTATTAAACAACTTTAATGCAGAGCAGCTATCAACAATAATTATGTCGAGTTGTCACCATATGATGCGAATTTAATACCAAGCTTCCTTCGGTAGCAAATTCAATAAACTATACATATTACTTCAATATATCGCAATCATTTTTAGTTCAATATTTTTAAAATCAAATTTCGATGAACGAAAAAATATCGGATGATTATTTTATTAAGTGTGATATCTACATCGCAAAGAATGAAGCACACTAAGAGTTGGGAAATTCTTAGAGAGGAAAAAGAACAATACGTCATCATTGCTTATTGCCAAAAATTCCCTTTAATCCCGTTTTGACTGGGTTTTGTTACTTTGCGTTTAGTTGCAAATAGATTCCTTGGAAGAAATTCAAATGCTTAGATCATGAATATTTAGCGAACACGTCGGTATCATGCGAAGCCCATTTTTTCAATAATTAATATGCCCATGTTCAATAAATTCCCTATTAATTTTAATTACATTTTTCATATTCATTTTCATGTTTTCGCGTTAGCACTTTATACAGAGGATATTGGGCCTTGTCGTCAAAAGATGATTTTTGTTAATGCTAATCGTAATATGATGTCGTGTTCGAATGACAATAGTGTTAGTTTTGAGATTTTTTTTTGTGTGCATCTTGTGCTAGGTGGAAACAAAACAATATCAAGGTAGCTGGTAAGATAACTTTTTTTACGGTAAGATATTAAACTTCAATTTGTGTAGAACTTTAAATAGAATCATATCATATGCACGTTGAAAACACTTTGAGCAAAGGTTTTCATTTGACCTTAGAAAGTGTTCGTTAACTATCTTATCCTGATAATTGGGTCTTTGCAAATTAGTCTTTTAGCCCATTGTGCAATCAAAATAACAACTCTTAAATAAATAATATATATATAAATAATATAATATAACAAATAATAATTTTAAATAAATAGATAAAGTAAATGCAGCCTATAACAAATCTTTCCTTTTACCGAAGTGAATGGGGCGGGGGTGGCTCAGTCGGTAGCGTGCCAGGCTCGTAATCTGTAGTTCCCAGGTGGGTCAGCGTTGAGATTTATCTCCGCAAAATTTCCCCGCCCTGCCCACGGTCAGTAGGGGACACCGATGGGCTTGGAAAGGCCGCCGTCCGTCGGATGGGACGTTAAGCCGTGGCCTCGTGTGCGGGAGAGCCATACCCTGTGCACGTTAAAGAACACACTGGATGGCCTTGACGGGAGGCTACCATCTGTCTCCCACAGCTGTTCCAGTGGGTCCCCTCCCCCAACCTTCTCTGAGCCTTCGAGGTCCATGTGACTTGGCCATTTAGCCCATGGTCTGCAAAAAAGTGCCGCTCAGAGGTAAAACAATCCGAAGTGAATGGTCTTTTGGTTATCAATTTATTAATAATAGATCTCATAACAAATATGAGGTAGAGGCCTCGGTGGACTCAGTATATGACCAGATTGGACGGATTACTGACTCGGTTATTAGATTTCAAATTTTGCTTATAATTGTGGACGAAATAAGTAAAAATGCAAAATAGCTTCTTTGGACTATGATTTCAACCTTTAATAAATCTTTATTAACTAAAATTAATAAGTATTATTCAACCTTTGATTCGTTTTTTTTCACATATTATCTCTTTTTCAATAATAAAGCAATATAAACGCCATTATCATTTATAAAGATGTTACTCAAGGGTTTTTCACTTTCTGCCGGGTTAAGCATGGAGGTTTGTTGTTTTTCTGCTGAGGTCTCACCATCCTCACAGACCTACTACTGCGTATAAACTAACGGCCTCCTGTCAAGCCTCTGTGGCAAAGAGCTGCTTGAGGAGGCATTTATTTTTATATTTATGAATTATATCTAGCATGTGCCAATATTTTAATTTATCTCTAACTGGACTCAGGTGGATTCACCTAATGCTTTACGGGAATTCATATCTATAATGTAGCAAAAGACTCAAACAAAATACTGCTCAATATTAGTCAATCATTTTCGTACAGAGCTGACAAACCTCAGTGAATTCGATATTTTTCTGCAACAAAAACTCATATATAGGAATATTTTGTAAACGCAATAAGAAAAATCAAGATATGAAAAATTGTTCTACTTTTGCTTCAAAACCTTTTATTATTAAACTCTACTAAATTACTTTCACTCGAGACGAATAAAATATTCTTATTTTTTTTTCAATTTTATCTCGAAAAAATAATATTAGCCACTTTTGCCTTGGTTTTTCTCGATTGCTGTTAGAAAGCTAAGGTTTTGAATGGTTTACGACAATGCTCCTCTGTCTTTTTTGGTACTGGGAATCCCTTACGAATTTTCGCTCATTATACGGAACCCCTCCACAAAGTTATCTTACACATTTTGATTAAAAGAATGTTAATTAAGTGAAATACAAATACACAGAGGTATGGTTCTTTTTTTCATGTTTTTCTCCTATTTAGAAGTAAAAAAGCTTTAAAAATTTAAAAATAACATTTAAAATTGAAATGTTAAAAAAAACTTAAGTTGTAAAAGCCCTTAAGTGAATGCAAAAAATAATTTAAAAAAAGAATAATTTTCCTAGTAGTAATGACAATAAAATTAAGATGTTTTGAAAAACTTTGACTGAAATATTCGTTTCATATTTAAAGAGTTACGGATTAAAGAGAATATACTGAACTCGTAGGAACCTTGGAGTCACAACTCCCTATTGAGAAACACTCTTTTAGAATACACACTGTATTATAAAAGGTTTCTCCATCACCACCACTTCCCATTTTAGGTTGGATTGTTTTACCTCTGAGAGGCACTTTTTGCACACAATGGGCTAAATGGCCAGGTCACAAGGACCCCGAAGGCTCACAGAATGTTGGGGTAGGGGACCCACTGGAGCAGCTATTGGGAGACAGATGGTAGCCTCTTGTCAAGGCCATCCAGCGTGTTCTTTAACGTGCACAGGGTATGGCTCTCCCGCACACGGGACCACGGCTTAACATCCTATCCGACGAACGGCGGCCTTTCTAAGTCCATCGGTGTCCCCTACTGACCGTGGGCAGGGAGTTTTTCGGAGATAAATCTCAACGCTGACCCAGCTGGGACTCGAATCTGGGAAATGCAGTTACGAACCTGGCGCGGTACCGACTGAGCCACCCCCATTTCAGGTGAAATTAAATTTAAAAGAGTCCACTTCCATGTTATGTGAATGGAAAGTCAGCATTCAGAGTTCCCTAATTTTGAAAATAAGTTTTTTACGCCAAAAACATTATTGTAGATAAATCGAAAATCTCAACGAAATCTTTCTAATTCTCGATTTCCAACAATATTCGTTTCATATTTAAAGAGTTACGGATCCATTTAAAAGCTGAGCCAGTGATAACAATTTGCTTCAAAAGCCCACTAAAACATAAATTATAATTGCTACAACAAAAAGCTTACTATAAATTTTTTAAAAATAAATAAATACTCTCTGAAATAGCTGCTTGCCACAGTGGTCTAAGAGAAGTCTGTCAGTTTATAAGGCATAGCAGAAGGTCTGCGAAGATGGCGGGACCTCAGCAGACAAGCAACACAAACATTATATGCAAATTTAGAAGTTGGTGTAATGATTCAATTTTGAACACGTTTAGAAAGAATGTAACAGCATCTCTTGCTGTTAAATATTTCCAACTTAATAACTCTGTGAATATTAAAAGAATACCGTTAGCAATCGAAAATCAGAAAGATTTAAGTAACATCTTCAATTTATCTTCAGTGACATTTTTCCATAAAAAGCTTATTTTCAAAGTTAGGGATCTTTGAATGTGGCTTTATAACAAAGAAGTGTCTGGAAACATTTTGTAATATAGTGTTATGATTCCTACTGTAAAGTGAACAGCTCAGTTTTTTTAATCTTAAATTACAGTTGGCTTTATTTTTTGGGATTCTGCCAGACTAATCTAATTTATTTCAGAAGAATTTTGTTTTCGAACAGCGTAAAATATCTTTTTGAAAGGATATTACCATCTCCGTTGCAAAACAAAAACAACTGACCATATTTAGAATTGAAAACAAATGAATGGAAAGTAGGCAACAATAAAGTGTTTGTAAGGATATATTTCGAGGGATTTATAAGCTTCGTTTGAAGGTGGAATGCATAAGGAAACCTTGATACGTAAGCTGGAAATATTTTTCACATGTGTTATTAAGTCTCTTAAGAGAAAATATTCGTTATGTGTGTGATTTTGCTCTAAGATAATGCAACTCCTTCTCTCACTCCGAACATTCAGAGGACACAAGAGAGAGAGAGAAACTTTAATGAGAAGGATGTGTTCTGCTGGTGTGGCAGACAATTGCTATTGCTGTGTTTCCTTACAGGAGAGGTCGCCAGCTCCATTAGAGTTGTTCCTAGCTTAGGGTAATGGAAAACGTGCTTCCATCTTGATCTTTTGTCTAATCCGCGGTTTGTACACTCTTCTGTCTCAGCAGAGATTTTTACTCTTAACAGCAATGCCATCTAGGTGCATCCTTTACAAAAATATTTCTTTTTAATAAACGAACAACCGAATGAGGATTCAGTCAAAGCAGAAATGAATTAATTTTTTTGTCTCCTTTTTTTTGTATTCTCTCTCAGTATTAATAGTGACTCTATTACCCAGAGTGCTTGCATTTATATCTGTTGTTGATCCTTTTAAACAAGAGATTGTGGCTTAGCCGTCTTCGGAGATTCGATAGGATATTCTTAACCAAATTTCACGTCCAAACTGGTACAAATATCGAGCAATGGAATGAACATCTGTACCAGTGGTTGACAACGTACTTCACATTGCATGCCACTTTTCATGTTTAAAGGGAAGTTTAAAGGGGCATTGTTAATTGCGGACATGTTTGTTGACTCAGTGCGTAACACACCGGGTTCGAGTCTTAACACTGCCTACGTTTAGATATTCTCTGCTAACCCTCATTCTGTGAGCAAAGGAACAATGATGGACTTGGAAGGACCGTCTTACGCCATGATCTCGTGTGCAGCGAGTTGTACCCTGTTCACATTAAAGAACACACTCTATCCCTTCCTTAACCTCCTCCGAATCCTTGGGTCCTTGTGACATGATCATTTAACCCATGTGAACAAAAAGCATTACTCTGAAGTAAAGCAACGCAATCGATATTTGAATTCAAATCGCCGCTGATGTTGTCGCTCATTTAAAAAAAAACGAAATATTGTTTAATCATTTTAAAAGGCAATAATAAGAAAACTGCGTCAAACGCTTACAAAAAATTCCCTGTTTATATATTCTACCTTTACAAAGAGGGAGGAAATGTGTGTTTGTTAAATGGGCATCTGAATTCGAAACCTGCTTCTGAATGCCATTCTCACATGCCATAAAAGAATTCCTTGGTATGCTACAAAGAATCCCTTGGCAGGACACTTAGTGGCACGCATGTCATAGTTTACCAACTTCTGATCTATACTCAATGGTTGTCGAATTTAAACAATGGGACTTTTTTTTCATTTTTCCTGCACTGTCAAGTAACAGTTAGGAAACTAAATTTCCAATTTAAAAGTGTAAAAAATTAACATATTATTATTTTATTTTAAAGACGAGGAAAAAGTTGCAATATCCAATAACAGATTTTAAAGCGATACAGGATGGAATCGAAATTCATAAAGAAAACATCAAAGGTAGAAATATCATTAAACACTTTCCTGTCTCTTATTCGCAATTAAAGGAATAGATTTAATGAATATTACATTGCTCAGCTCTAAATAGCTAGTGCTGTACTATAGGAGACTGAAAACATTTTGACGTGCACTGTGACATGAAAGATAACTTATGCCTTTCAGTAACCACTCTTTTAAGTAAAACCATTAACGCGTCATTTTTTATTAACTAATTTCGCATGACTTCCTCTACATAACCTCTGAACAACTTTAAATCTTTCATGGCACTGCACATAAAAATGAGAACATTTGGAATGATATTAACAACACTTCTAAATTTGCAATTTCATATTTTTTGTAGCCACATCGAATATCTCCAAGACAAATCGAAAGTTTTAGCATGCTGACATTATTAGGTAGAATGCAAATTTTTTTTCTTGAAAATTAATGTTATGGTAGCAACCTATTATCACATACATACGTAGCTATATCTTTTAATCTCTAGTTTCGTTTACCTGTATTAATTATGGAGTCTCTGTTAGCTATCTCTTTGAAGCTTACCAGCAGATTTTCTTTGGGAAAGTTCTAAAATCTTTATAAAAGTTCTTGCATTAACAGCAGCAGCTTAAGTGGTTTTTTTTCTTACAAACATCTCTTAAGTAGATCTCTCTCTCTTTCAAGTTTCCTTTAAGTGATTAACTTCCATTCAAATGCCATGGCATACTTGTTAAAGTCAACGGGCGGGATAGTTAAATCAATAGGCAGCGGGCCAGACTCGTAATTTGTAGTTATCAGGTTTGAGTTCCAAGTGTGTCAACTTCGAGAATTCCTTGCTCTTGTTGAGAAAGGGGACACCGTTTCGTTTAGAAAGATCACCGTCCGTTGGATGGGTCGTTAAACGTGATCCCGTTTGTAGTAGAATCGTATCTTATGCATGCTAAAGAACAGCCTATATGACCTTAATAGGAGGGTACTATTTGTCTGCTAGCAGCTGTCCAGTGAGTCCCCTCCCCCCAACCCGTCTCTGGGCCATTGCAACCTGTCAATTTAGCCCATTGTGTTAAAAAAATGCCGCTCAAAGGTAAAACGGGTTATGTGTTATTTTACCTCTGAGCGGCACTTTTTTTTGCACACCATGGGCTAAATGGCCAGGTCACAAGGACCCCGAAGGCTCAGAGAAGGTTGGGGGAGATGAACCACTGGAACAGCTGTTGGGAGACAGGTGGTAGCCTCCCGTCAAGGCCATCCAGCGTGTTCTTTAACGTGCACAGGGTATGGCTCTCCCGCACACGGGGCCACGGCTTGACGTCCCATCCGACGGACGGCGGCCTTTCCAAGCCCATTGGTGTCCCCTACTGACCGTGGACAGGGCGGGGAATTTTGCGGAGATAAATCTTAACGCTTACCCAGCTGGGACTCGAACCTGGGAACTGCTGTTACGGGCCTGGTGCGCTACCGACTGAGCCACTCCCACCCCAAAAGGTAAAACAATCTAATTCTTGTTAATAAGAACTGGTCATGAAAATACCTTGGATTCAAACGCAAACCACCCATTTGCATTTCTATATTCAATCTTTGCACTATTTCACTGTCTCGTGAACTCATTTATCATCTTCAAAGTGTTGCTCACTTTACCCTTTCTATATTTTCTGAATGAAAGCCTTAGAATTTTTTTTATTAGAATCATGGACTTCAGGAAAGTGAATCAATAATCCGCCGAAAATGAATCAATAATCATCGAACTTACCGCCAGCTTGGTGCGTTATTTGTTAATTCTGAAAATCAAAGAACATTTGGTAGTACATCTGACGATCTGGATACGGTGTGGATCTAGAAAAAATATCTAGCGAAGGGCCATAATTGACTGGATTAGACAGGCACAGACTAGAACACAGATTCGGTATTTTTTTTTTATCTGAAATTATTCTTGTTGAATTGTATAATCCAATTTTTTTCCTTCCATTTAAGCATTTATAATTTCTAGACTCTATTCAGATTGATAAAAGTTTTTCTGGGGGATTTCATGGCTCCTTTGAAACCCAGAGAAGTCACATTCAGGAACTCTTTTCTAATAGGAGCAGGTGCTGTTGTTTCGGAGTTATTGGTTAATACCCACCCTAAAAAAAACCCTCTAGACTTTTTTCATCTATATCATGGCTGACAATAATTAAGCAACAATTCCTATTTCAACTAAAAAGTATTCCTAGTCATTTTGAAAAATTACCGATTAATTTAAATTTTAAAAAGAGTAATCGAAATTTTAATTTCGAATTTTCCTAATACTTGGAATATGTAGTATAATTTATTAAACTTCTTAAACTTGTAATGTGAATGTATAACAAATATTAAAACAATGTGAAATATCATGATTTCTTTTCTATTTCCTTTTCTCAGATTACTTAGTTGAAGCTGAACCAGAATTTGCTGAACCAATTTCCAATGTAACAGTTGCTCTTGGAAGAGATGCCCAACTGAGTTGCACCGTAGAAAATTTAGGTTCCTACAGGGTGAGTCTACCTTCCCTTCCCAACTCTCTTCCTCTTGTGTCAATAGTGTAAGAGATTAATTATATCCTTGAAATGTGTAAATGCCATTATCAAATCTGATTTGGCGTTGTATGACAGTGCTTCGATTAGAGATACTGGTGAGTTCTGTTCGCAACTTCTTGCCTCAAATCAAAGGAATGATACAGAAGCTAAGGAAGGGAGTCCAAGGCAGAAGGTGACCCAGAAAGATTCGGATCAAGGAAAATCTTGATATCCCATTTCTTTAAAATTCTCTTCCTCATGCTTTTAGGGGGCGAGGGTGACTCAGTCGGTAGCGCGCCAGGCTCGTAATCTGCAGTTCCCAGGTTTGAGTCACAGCTGGGTCAGCGTTGAGACTTATCTCCGCAAAACTCCCCGAACTGCCCACAGTCAGTAGGGGACACCGATGGGCTTGGAAAGACAGCCGTCCGTCAGATGAGACGTTAAGCCGTGGTCCCCAGTACAGGAGAGCCATACCCTGTGCACGTTAAAAAACACGCTGGATGGCCTTGACGGTAGGCTATCATCTGTCTCCCAACAGCTGTTCCAGTAGGTCCCCTCCCCCAACCTTCTCTGAGAATTCGGGGTCCTTGTGACCTGGCCATTTAGCCCATGGTGTACAAAAAAGTGCCACTCAGAGGTAAAACAGCCTAATTCTCATGTTTTTATAAGCAGATTCAATCATTTTGAATGTGGTTTAGTAACTCAAACTCTCCTGTATCAAACCACATTTTCAATCACTGAAATAAATCCTGAGATATGACTTAGATGTAAGTGGAAATAGGGCTTGTGGGAGGAGTGGAGGTTGAGGTTGAGGAGCATGGCGAAAAAGATCTGTCAATTGTATAAGTCATTAATTCATCTCTGAGAGTTTTATCATTCTTACAACTCCTGTTTAATTGCAAAGCCCAACGTCAATACTCTACATTCAAAAGCTAACATAAATTTATTCGATAAATTCGAAAAGATCCTTAAGAAATCGTTAACAAACGAAATCCTACATTAAGCAAAGTTAGCTCTTATCATCAGTAAACTGGTTAGAACTATTAGCTATCAGTAACAACTGGCAAAACGTGGCAGTGTCCAGTTGGGTTAGTTTAACAATGAGCGACACTTTTTTGCACACAATGGGCTAAATGGCCAGGTCAAAAGAACCCCGAGGGTTCAGAGAAGATTAGGGGAGGTGACCCACTGAAACAGCTGTTAGGAGACAGATCGTAGCCTCCCTTCAAGGCCATACAGCGTGTTCTTTAACGTGCAGTTTTTTACTCTGTGTACGTTAAAAGAGATGATGCTCTCCCCCATAGGAGGTCACTGCTTAACGTCCCATGCGACTGTCGGCGGTCTTTCCAAGCCCATTTGTGTCCCATACTGACCACGGGCAGGGTGGGAATTTTGCGTAGATAAACTTCAACGCTGGCCCAACTGGGACTTGAGTCTGGGAACTGGAGGTTACGAGCCTGGCGCGCTACATACTGAGCCACTCCCTCTCTTGTAGTGTCCAGTAAAAACTAGCCAGTATCAGTAATGAAAAACTAGCCAGTAATGGAAAAATAGCCAGTCGTAGCAGCTATAATGTAGTACAGAGTAAGTGAACTTGGAATAAGTCGTACGAACTGGTAAATTAATGTCCGGTAAGTATCTAATATATAACTTGAATAAAATGAATTGATAGGGATTGATAGAATACTATTCAGTCTGATAAAGAAAATTGGTAACAACTGGTAGTTCAATACTTAATATTAATAATTATATCCTAATCTTAGTAAGTTATAGATAATATCAGTGGCTTAGCAATTTGTAACATTTGAGGAAGCTCAAAATAGGACTTGATATTTCGTGGGCTAAAGCTTTGTTATTTGAGGACGTGGGACTAAACGATGAATCTTTATTTAGGAGGGGAGGGGCTCAAATTACCGCAGCACAATTCGTTTATCTGCCAACGTTTTTTGAAAAACACTACAGTGCACTTCTTTCGCTGCAAACACTTCGACAAACTCTATGACACACTTCTTTTTTGCCTGCCAACGTTTAGAGGACCGCATGGGACACATCTTTTCCCTACCACACTTGGGAAAACACAACAGCAGTTTTCTTTGCTTTTTGCCTGACAAATACACCACGACAAGACTTGCTACCCTCCTAACATCTAGAGCAGGTGTCGGCAAAATTTTGTTAACTTTGGTCGCATTACAGCTGCAAAATTTGTAAGCAGGCCGCCCTTGAGGTAGTAAGGGCGGGTAAAAAATAACGCTTGTTTTTTATATGTCAATTTATTATTGAAATAATATTCATATGTATATGCATATCTTTATGATTATTTACATCGCAAATAAAAATAACATTTGAATAAATAAAAATACCAAAAACCTTTTTTTTTAAAAAAAGGTGGGGGGGAGGAGATACTCCCCTGTACAAAGTATAGATGTAATCTAGAAGCTCTATTAAACTTGTCCTGGTTTCTCATGCAAACACGCAAGGACATGCCCGCTAGTTTAGCAGCTATGTACACTAACCACTAGACCAGGTCTGTGCTTTATATATATATATATGTTACCGCTAAAGCTCGAAAGCCGTTAATGTGCACATTACCTAGCTAATCTGCAGATTAACTGATTTGCTCCGTTAACGTGCGGAATCAAGAGTTCTCCGCATTTTACCTAGGTAATGTGCACATTAACGGCTTCCGTATCGTTAAAGTTCAAAAGTTTGTTTCTCTCATAGTGGTGAATCTCTTGAATATGAATCTTCGTGTCACGTGATTCACTCGTCCGCAATATAAAAAACGCCCTGGATGAGCGGAGGCCAAGTGAGAACGAATCGCTAAAGTGATTCATTCTTCATAACGAATCACTAAAATGATTCGTTCTCACTTGGCCTGCTCATTTTGGGGGAGTTTTTTATAATTCGGACGACTGATTCATGTTGACAGAGGGATGACCCTGGTTTCAACTCTACTCTCGGACACTAGATAAATAACATTATGTTAATTTAAGCGTACAGGAACGTTCCTGTTGTTCCAGCAAAGGTCTTATTTTCACTTTAACGAGTGCCTAGTAGGTAATGTGCAGATTATCCAGGTAATTTGCAGATTACCTAGGTAATTTGAGAAATGAAACAATTTTCCGCACGTTAACGGATCACCCTAGATAATCTGTAGAATAACTGATTTCTGCACTTTAGCGGTAACATATATATGTATAAATAAAAGAACATTTTATGTAAAAATATTAATGAGAAGTTGATATCTCTTTAAAACTATTTCTTGTCAATTTAGTAAAATTTACTTCAAAGCCAGCAGTACTCTTATGATCCAAATTTGCTTGTGATAAAATTCATTCGAGAAAATGTTTGTTCACAGATAGGTATCTCTACGTAGATTTTTACAGCGGTGGCAGTACCGAACAGCGCTATCGCATAACTATTGTGCCGCGCCAGAAGAGTCAGTGAATTCCCGCGGAACGAAGGACAACGAGTTCATGAGACGGCATCTCGTATTACAATAAAATGTTTCAAAATATCATCGTTATGTCCTGTCTGAAACATAACAGCATTCGACTGTTGCAAAATAAAATTACTTAACATTGTTAATTAAAAATTTATTTATTACCAATATTGCTGGAGGGCAATTTATGTCCGCGGGCCACTTAAAAAAGCAAAGCGGGCCACATGTGGCCCGCGGGCGTATGTTTCCGACCGCTGATCTAGAGGAATACTGCACAATATACCTTTTTATTGGTAACATTTACGGGAACACTGTTGCAGTCTACCTTTTCCTGTCAACATTTCGAATAACACAGTTATTTTTTTCTTTTGTCTGCCAAACCTTAGACGAATTTTTATACGCCAAAGGCAAGGAATAATATGCTGACAATTCTGAGGAAAAAGTACTCGGTTATAAAATAATTAAAATAATATAGCTGTGCACACACTTGAATTAGTTTTATGTGTGTTGGTATTTTTTACCAAGAGTTAAAATGACTGACTTTTTTGATCACAGAAAATTAGCTTTCAAAGAAATTACTACAAGTGTTAGAAACTGTTAATAGATATTGTTCAATGATTATTGGCATAATAGTTTTAGGAAAAAAATCATCCGATGTCGAAGTGACATTTCCTTTGGATATATATCAGTCGGTAGCGCGCCAGGCTCGTAATCTGTAGTTCCCAGGTTCGAGTCCCAGCTGGGTCAGCGTTGAGATTTATCTCCGCAAAAATTCCCCGCCCTGCCCACGGTCAGTAGGGGACACCGATGGGCTTGGAAAGGCCGCCGTCCGTCGGATGGGACGTTAAGCCGTGGCCCCGTGTGCGGGAGAGCCATACCCTGTGCCCGTTAAAGAACACGCTGGATGGCCTTGACGGAAGGCTACCATCTGTCTCCCAACAGCTGTTCCAGTGGGTCCCCTCCCCCAACCTTCTCTGAGCCTTCGGGGTCCATGTGACCTGGCCATTTAGCCCATGGTGTGCAAAAAAAGTGCCGCTCAGAGGTAAAACAACCCAACCCTTTGGATATATAGGATACATTACATACATACACACACACACCAACAATTGAATATTCCTTCAAGGACAACTCTCATTTCCACGAAGACTCATTCAGGGACTTTTCATAGTTTTCATTTTTTTTATATTATTTTTTATAAGAATTTAAACAGTCTATGCTCTTTAGAAAATTAATTAGTAGATTATAGTATATGGGTTTAATTTCTTTTTTTTTGGTTCAAGGATTGATTGAAAGTTAAATTGATTAGTTTTAAGTTTCTGAGTTTTTGGAAGTATTTATTTCTTTCGTCTGTAAATTCTTTACATTGAAAAATTATGTGTTCTATTGTTTGTGGTTCATTACATTTTAGACAATTTGGTGAATTTATTTCATTCATTTTAAAGAGCATGGTTTTTGTTAATGCTAGGTTGGCTTTGATTCTTAATATTATGCTAATTTCCTTTTTTTTTTTGTAATCCATAATTGTTGAATTTATTCATTTTATGTGAAATTAAGTATCTGTGTGTGTGACTTGCATATGTGGAATACCAATTTTGAAGTGTACTGTTCACGTGTTTTTATTTAAGTTTTTATGTAGAAGAAAATGATATGGGGAATTCATAGAATGGTTCAGGTTTCTTGCATTTTTTGCTAAAGTGTCTGCAATGTCATTGTATTTTAGATTAATGTGTGAGGGTATCCATTGTATATGTAATATGTTGTGGTGTTGTATATGGTTGTATATTAATGTGTAAGTGTCATTTATGAAAATATTATACTTACTTTTAAATGAATTATCTTGTAAAATGTCTAAAGAGGTCTTGGTATCTGTCAAGATTACAATATTTTTGTTGGAGAATTGGAGAGCCCAGTTTATTGCTAGTATGATAGCTGTCAATTCAGCAATGAGGACACCTCTGGTTAATACGGGGTGGGGAGTGGGTCCCGAAGGACCCACTCCCCATGGGGAAAGCACGTGCTCCGTCTCACGACACTATACGTGAAAGCAATGAGGACAGGAGTATAGAGAGGATCCTAGCTTCTCATACAAGGACATGCCCTACTAAGGCCGAAATCACTGCTTACCACTGCCTCAGTTACAGCCAACACACATAGTTCGCCTTGTTGGAACAATAACTAACTCCCTAACCACACTGCCAGTTAAGGCTATGTATTTAAAGTACATTATTTTATATCCAGCTTTCTTCGTTAACCAACTCATCATCATATCATAATTCAGTGATTCAGTAAGTCATCTAGAAGGATGAATATATAGGGAGAAAAAGGAGAATTAAAATAAATTTCTTCCTTTTTGAAAGGAGACATCCACTTCTTGATGCGGCCACCAGAAAATTCTTGATGAACATTCTGCAATTAGTCTTCATTATTTAGGTTTTTAATATCTCAACAACTCACAGATGTTTCCGAACTCCGAGCTCTAATTATCTGTACTACTTTCGACAACTCTTTAACTGAAGGAAGAGCTGAAAGAAGAGCATTTGGCTGCTGAAGAAGGGCTCTTAGTTGTGTCCGTTGAATGAGAGTTAAAATGAATCCAATGTCTACAAATTGCAACCTTTTGTTGCAGAATACGAAAGCAGCTGCCTTTGATGGTAGCATCAGTAATGGTAGAAATAAGTAATTGATTGGCTGTGATGACCTAAATGTAACGTACACAAAAAAATTTGGGACAGTATTTTACAATAAGTGGTGAGATATTTTTCAAGTTGCGTAGTAAGTGTATATTGTGGGGAATTCAGATGTAGCATTTAAATGCTTGTACATATATTTAAAAAAGTAGCTGAAAAATAAAATGGGATTCACTAAATTGCCCTATTTGGGGTTGTTGAGCATTTGAGAGCCGAATATGATAGATGTCATGGCAAAGTTTCAACGATCTCAAAGCTCAGGACAAAGAGGAGAAAAAAAACAACTGCTATTCGACTCATCGGATGGGAGATTTTGCTTAAAATCTCCAGCACATTATTTAATATGGTCATAGTATCGCGGTTAATATATCATCAAAGAATGACTCCTTTTTATTAAAAAGTGTCCATCTCGACTATGTCACTGTCCAGACTGGTTTGAGATGCAGACTGCTGGGGAGACACATTCGTTAACGCCAGGCTTGTAATTTGCAGTTCCATAGTTCGAATCCCAACTGTGACAGTGTTGGGACTTATCTCCCCTAACCCACCCGTCCTCTGTCAGAAAGGACCGATGGTGGTGGTAAAAGCCACAGTCCGTCGGATGGGGCGTTACACCATGGTCCCGTGAGCATGAGCACCCTGGGCACATTAAAGAACACGCTGGATGTCTTTGACAAGAGGCTCATTGCATATCTGTCTACTAACAGCTGTCCAATGCATCCCTTTCCCCAAGCCTTCTCTGAGAGCTTGGGGTCCTTGTTATCTGGCAATTTAGCCTATTCTGTGCAAAAAGTGCTGCTCAGATGGAAAACAGCCCAACCCAGATGACTACCCTGTCTTGCTACTAATTAACCCATCTGCAGTCCCTAAAAAAAGTGCAAAAGCAAAATCACACATAGGCCTTTCCAGAAATAGGAATATTTCTGTTTTCTGAGAATACATTTGTTCAAAAACGGGAATATGACGAGCTTTAGAAAACAGCCGTCTGATAGAGTAGATATTTAAGGTGAACCTGATGTGTAGAAAACCATAGTTTGTCCCATTAACCTTTTCCAAGCTGGTAATATAACATTGTCTTCGGCCAGGAGATAGGACTCAACAGCGACAGCTCAGTGCTTACGTGTTTATTTATTAGTTATAGAAAGTATGTACCATAAAGAAATCTAAAATCTAATCTCTAAAATCTAATCTAAATCTCTCTTCTCTTACTGAATGGAAGTGAAAGATGCCCTCAAACATTCACCGAGGCGTTATATGGGCTCACCAAATACATCAGCTAAGAGGAGCACGTCAGTGTACGCGATATTGGCGTAGGTCTTTGGGGCGGGGGTGGCTCAGTCGGTAGCGCGCCAGGCTCGTAATCTGTAGTTCCCAGGTTCGAGTCCCAGCTGGGTCAGCGTTGAGATTTATCTCCGCAAAAATTCCCCACCCTGCCCACGGTCAGTAGGGGACACCGATGGACTTGGAAAGGCCGCCGTCCGTCGGATGGGACGTTAAGCCGTGGCCCCGTGTACGGGAGAGCCATACCCTGTGCACGTTAAAGAACACGCTGGATGGCCTTGACGGGAGGCTACCATCTGTCTCCCAACAGCTGTTCCAGTGGGTCCCCTGCCCCAATCTTCTCTGAGCCTTCGGGGTCTATGTGACTTGGCCATTTAGCCCATGGTGTGCAAAAAAGTGCCGCTCAGAGGTAAAACAACCCAAATATATGGGCTCATACAGCATAAAAATATTTGCTGGAATAACCTAGCGATAGACTGTGGCAACCTTCATGTCAATAGTTGGTGTCAATCGCATGTTCTCATTCGCGAGAGGATGTCGCCAATGAAAAGAATCTCCCATTGGCTGAAAAACGACCGTGGGAGCAAATTTTCCTTTCAGTCGTATATCAAAATATTCACGGTAGTAGAAAATTTTCATTGTCTCACATGTATCGTCACCCAATTTGTGAGAGAAAAATTCTCATAGTCTCTCATGTCGGCATATAACTTTGAAAGCAAATTTTCACTTTCTGCTTCACGTTTCGTGTTGAAGTATGACTGTAGGAGCAAATTATTTGTCGATCTTTTAAGTCTAACGCAGTGGTTCTCAGGAAATATTTTCTGAGGGCCGCATTACCTGCCACGAGCAATTCGCTGTGATCGCTTAACAAAGTTTAAAATGAAATTTTAATCATATATGTACAAACTTCTAAACTTAAAGAAAAACATTTATTTTGAAACTATAAAATCTTTCATTTTTAACATATAATTAGTCAACCATCGCGAACTATGCATAGACTGTGTAGAACCACTATACTTGATAGGTAATCTGTAGTTCCCAGGTTCGAGTCCCAGCTGGGTCAGCGTTGAGATTTATCTCCGCAAAATTCCCCGCCCTGCCCACGGTCAGTAGGGGACACCGATGGGCTTGGAAAAGCCGCCGTCCGTCGGATGGGACGTTAAGCCGTGGCCCCGTGTGTGGGAGGCCATACCCTGTGCACGTTAAAGAACACGCTGGATGGCCTTGACGGGAGGCTACCATCTGTCTTCCAACAGCTATTCCAGTGGGTCCCCTCCCCCAACCTTCTCTGAGCCTTCGAGGTCCATGTGACCTGGCCATTTAGCCCATGGTGTGCAAAAAAGTGCCGCTCAGAGGTAAAACAACCCAACCCAACTATACTTGATACTGGTTTAGTTCAAAAAGACAAGGACAGGCTTTTATAAAAAAAAAAAAAGCAAATATTATAAGTATTAATATATGCAGTTCGTAGCACGCAAGGCTCGTAATCTGATGTTCCTATGTTCGAGTCGCACCTGAACCATCGTTGAGATTTATCTTCACTGAACCCCGTTCTGCCTTCGTGTTAAAAGGAGATACTATTGTGTTTGGAAAGGCCGCCGCCCGTCGGATGACACATTAAGCCGTGGTCCTGTGTGCACTTTAAACAACACCTGGATAGCCTTTACGGGAGGTTTTCACTTGTCTCCTAACAGCTGTCCCGTTGATCATCTTCCCAAATCGTCTCTGAGCTTTTGGGGTCTTTGCGATCTGGCCATGTAGCCCACTGTGTACAAAAAGTGCCTCTCAGAGATAAAACAACCTAACCCAACTTCAATATATGCTGATGAGCTTGTTTGAAAATGCCCTTTTTTTTGTAGAGTATCTCTATGATAAAAAAATTATCGTTAATGCTTTTTTTTTCTTATTTCTATTACTGAAATTTTCTGGTGCACGCACTTTAGAAAAGCTAGTCTAGAGTAACTTGTGGTCTAAACATTTAAAACACTACGCAAGGATAGGGCAACTTAACAAATATGTATAACATAGATATGTGTGTGGTTCTGTATGAGTATTTACCTATTTAAAAAATTACGAAGATAATAGATTAAATATTTTTAAAATAAACTTAAAATCTTTTATTTATGTTCGAGAAATGTTCAAAGACGTATCAAATAAAAAAAAAGAAGTTTATTTTAGGCTGCCTGGATCAAGGTAGAAACAAAGGCCATCCTCACCATTCACCACCACATCATCACCAGGAATTATCGCATCAGTCTTAGCCACAGCGACAACCGGAATTTCATCCTCCAAATCCGCAATGTGCAGGCTTCAGACAAAGGTGGATACATGTGCCAGGTGAACACAGTACCAATGAAGAGCCAGGTCGGATACTTGGACGTGCTGGGTGAGTTCATGAACGGTAATTGTCCTGAGTTCAGATTCAGTTTCTTACATTTTGATAATGACATTAAAAGTAATCCTTAATGAAAATGTGTTAGGTATGTCCTTCAAATGGCCGATTTAAATATACGTAAGTATTTTAATTTCAGTCCATTTCTTTCATTTTTTCAGAACTAAGCTTCGATTCCAAGTTGTACAATAAAAAACACAATCATTTTCCACTTAGTGTTTTCGTTACTTAAGGTAAAAAGTAACGGAAACAATTGATTGAACTCTATCATTATAGATTCGTAAGTTTAGATCTGCTGAGTTTAAAATATTCCGAATAGCCTTTATCGTGATTTATGCATAACAGAAACACACTGGATGACGTTTCATATATTGTGTAGATTAATAAGACAGATGGGCTAGAATAAATTCTGCCCACACTATAAAACCTCTGGATGGCATTGATTCATAACTTATGTTCGTTAGACAAGCTGGATGGCTTTAAAGTACAATAGAAAAAGATTGGATCGTTGACTATATTCTTTGCATATTGGCTATCCATCATATGTCTTTGTTTACATTAAAAACAAGCTGGTACACCCTGTGTACATCAAGTATTGACTGGACGGCTATAATCATAGTCTGCACATATTTAAAGCATGTGGATGATCTTTATCAATCATTGTGCACATTAAAAACAATGTCCTTGATCTTATATTTGGACAAGGTGTAGGTAAAAAATATATCCCTTAATCATACCATGTACCCATTAGAACACTCAGATGACTTTGATCACACACGCTCCCTTTGAAACACGCTGGATGTCCTTGATGGCAATTTCCCTTCTTTCTCCTATCGGTCAACCAATGAATCCCCCTGACCAAATATTTCCTAGGTTTTAGGGATCCTTGTAACCTGTCATTTAGTCTGTTGGACAGAAAAAAATGTGCGAAAAAGAAAATAATCAAACTCGACAAATCTTCGCAAACAAAGAATATGACCGAAAAACGCTGTAATTGGTAGTAACACATTGCTATTGCCATCATTCCCATTAGAACTGTCTGAGTGTTTCCAACGTCACTTTGATACACTAGGCTTGGACAGCCGTTGACTAAAAGGAGAGAAAAAAAGAAAGGAACTTAAATGCGCATAAAAATTTTAAGAGATTTAATTTGTTTAAAATTGGATTAAAATAGTTTTAAATCACATGAAAATATTTACTAATAATGACTATATTGAAATATTTATTGAAACTGTTACTGCAGTTCCCAGGCTTTATATGATATAGGCGCCTTTGGTACGTCACTTATCGTTAAAGATTTAGTTACTTTCATTTTGAACAGTAATTGCATGGCAAATTGTTAAAGAAGTGATTTGCTTTGTGAACATTTCCGATGGGAATGTACTAAAGCATTATTCAAGTATTAGCTTCCCATCGATTCGGTATCGAAGGTTAGAAATTGATCAAATCTTTTACAGCGTAAAATTCTTCTTTCATAACTCTTTACGCACATGCTTGACGGGAATTCATTTTGAATATTTGAATATATAATATCTTTTACTGCGATCATAATTTTTTTATCTTTCCCCCAATGCCCGAATGATAAAGAGAGACGACACTTCAATAACATTTTGTTAAAGGAAAGTTAGATGATGACTGATAGAGCTCCTTCGGAAAATCGACTGGCAGAAGTCAAAGTGGAAATTTATGGGCCATAGCCTTTAAAACGATATCACTTTCACATTTCATTCATCTCTTCAGGCAGACGAAGCAGCTGTACTCATCCTTGCCTCTTTTATCTTGCATCCTGATAAACAATTGATCATCTTCTCTCGAATATCTCGTCTCTTTTTTGTACGATACTCACACGGAATTTCAGATCATTATAAAAGGGATCTCTTCAACGTGTAAGCATAGTCATTGAAAATAAATTTTTCTTTTTCTTTCAATTGATTGAACTTTTTTTTTATTTGTTCTCTACTTAACTAGCTTCCATAGCCATATCTCTACTGCTAACGTTCGTCATTTCTGAATAAAATCACCATCTTTCTTCGCCTCTAAGATGTTTTAAAATTAATACTTAAGCAGCTCATATGCATGATACAGGATACTAATGTAGATACTGGATACTACATGGATACTACATGTACTAGATACTACATGTTTCACATGTCAAAAACGATTCTATTCTAATCAAGGCGTGATGATTTATATCCTGACCTGGTGGACCTGGTACCCGGCGTTGACTTAGTAAGACTGGGTACCCGGCTTGAAGAGACCTATTTTTCTCCATCCAGAAACTGCCAAAAAACCTTTTGACCTATAGTAGTGATTGCGATTTGTAGACAGAATCTTCAGAGGCCCTTAATTGTGCTGGACCTTGAGTTCATCATTTTTGAAATCAAATCCTTGTGACAATGACTTCACTTGATTTTTTTAACGTTTTTGGATAAAGATGAAACGCCTTGACCAAGCGTTATTTCTGACCAATCTAGTTTACACCTGATCACCTTGGTTAACTTCTGTTTCCCAGGGGCGGGGTGGCTCAGTCGGTAGCGCGCCAGGCTCGTAATCTGTAGTTCCCAGGTTCGAGTCCCAGCTGGGTCAGCGTTGAGATTTATCTCCGCAAAAATTCCCCGCCCTGCCCACGGTCAGTAGGGGACACCGATGGGCTTGGAAAGGCCGCCGTCCGTCGGATGGGACGTTAAGCCGTGGCCCCGTGTGCGGGAGAGCCATACCCTGTGCACGTTAAAGAACACGCTGGATGGCCTTGACGGGAGGCTACCATCTGTCTCCCAACAGCTGTTGCAGTGGGTCCCCTCCCCCAACCTTCTCTGAGCCTTCGGGGTCCATGTGACCTGGCCATTTAGCCCATGGTGTGCGAAAAAGTGCAGCTCAGAGGTAAAACAACCCAACCCAACTCTGTTTCCCAGATCTCAAAAATATGGAATTTTTACCATTAATTCCAAAGTATTCATTTTTTCCCACTGCGGCATTAAATAATCATATCCATTTGCACATTTTTATGCCATGAAGACATCTTTTGAATTGCGAGATGCCTATCTCTCTCTTCACTGATGATGACCAACTATCCCACATTCTTAAAATTATAAACTATCAGAAATGCTTGGTCCTTCCCCAGGTTAGAGACATCTCCAATATTTTAAAAGGTTTAAATGTTCGTGGTGTAAATAAAATCACAAACTTTACTTCGCCAAAATCTTCACAACTCGTAGACATCCCCTGGCAATGTTTGCGGTATGCAGATGCCTGTTTTCTTGCTGAAACGTGGTGCCTGGCACCCCTCTTATAAAAGGAATGCCAACAATATCCAGGATATGCTCCACGTACCGCCGAGCTATCAAACTGCCTGTGAGGAACTTTAAGGTGTTAGGCGGTGAGGTGTTGCCTGTCACAGTTAATTGATTCCCAGACCATGACGCCTGCCGTTCGACTGTATGCCACTCCACAATTACTCTTGAATTAATCCTTTCTCCACGGGGGCGGAGGTGGCTCAGTCGGTAGCGCGCCAGGCTCGTAATCTGCAGTTCCCAGGTTCGAGTCCCAGGTGGGTCAGCGTTGAGATTTATCTCCGCAAAATTCCCCGCCCTGCCCACGGTCAGTAGGGGACACCGATGGGCTTGGAATGGCCGCCGTCCGTCGGATGGGACGTTAAGCCGTAGCCCCGTGTGAGGGAGAGCCATAACCCTGTGCACGTTAAAGAACGCGCTGGATGGCCTTGACGGGAGGCTACCATCTGTCTCCCAACAGCTGTTCCAGTGGGTCCCTTCCCCCAACCTTCTCTGAGCCTTCGGGGTCCTTGTGACCTGGCCATTTAGCCCATGGTGTGCAAAAAAGTGCCGCTCAGAGGTAAAACAACTCAACCCAAATCCTTTCTCCACGTCTTCTCCATAGTGAATCCAGCAATCATCGGACTCAAAACAAGACAGAGATTCATCGCTGAACACCAAACGACGCCATTCTGTGCTCTAGTTCATTCTAGCACTGCTCCACTAAAGACGCTTGTGATCATAATTGTTGGTTAGGGGCAGTCGGCATAGTGCATGAAATCCTGCCTCCACCACTATTTGAATACGGTTTATCTCGTGATAGAACAACATATAGCAACGTTTACCACTCTTCTGATAGTCGATAAAGTGACTATAGGGTCAGTGTAAGCTTTTCTCTGGATTAAACTGTCCTCCCATGGTGTGGTCGTCCTGTGTGCTCCAGATACTGGTTGACAAGAGATCACACATTCTCTAAAAAACTGCAGCCAGCATAAAAGCACTATTGCGTTATCACAACCCAAATGTTGCGTCATACGGCGAGTCGACCATCCAGTCTTTCAGAGACCATAATCCGTCCTCTCTCAAATTCACTCAGCTGGCTATATGGTCCGTTGCCTTGACATTCCATAAAAACTTCACTTCCTCTTAGAACTCGCAGCTCGAATCCGGAAGATACTTCTCAAGAGGACCCCAGTCTTAGTTGTAACGTTATGGCAGAGGCATTCTTGTTCATATCAGAAAACACTGCAGTCGGATTAGTCTTATCTTTTAACCATTTGTATATCTCGGAGCAACTCAGCCGCTTGTAGATTTGCATGCACTTCCAATCATTCCTTCTGGATGTTACAATTTCAGTGTTATAGAGTGTATATAGAAAATCACTACTCCTCAAATTTACACTGAACTTCAATGTAAAACCCGTATTTAATAAACGGAAACTTGGTAATGGTGTATTGGATTAGCACAGAACAGAATTTATTCTAAAAACAGAAACATAAATAACTCATTAAAAGTTGTTGGGAAACAACGTTATATATATATTGATACAATATAATATTATATTGATACAACTTGACCTTCTCGACAGTAATTGGCAAGCTGAGAACATTGGAGAACTTTCTAGAATTGAGTCGATTATAAAAACTCTTTCTATCATATGCTTAGGCAAGGAGAGGCGCTGGAGATAATGCGATAGTTAGGATGGCGTTTTTAAATCAAGGAGTTTCAAGATAGTGTAACAACCTTTGTAAACCAACGAGATTTAGGTAAGTTATGAGTTGTCATTCTTACCAAAACGTAATAAGTTTCAATTTGTGTCTAAACGTTACAAACTTTTGTATCTCTAACTGTAAATTATTCGCAAATGGTAACTTATGAGTTTTATCATTTGTAATGTAATTTAAATGATTTAATTCTGATGTTATTTGTGTAACATTTGATTTCTTGTCACTTTCTACTCCAGTGTCTCGCAAATTGTGTGCCGCGACACAGTAGTGTGCCGAGAGAGATTTTCAAATTGACACTAGATATTCCAAAGGTTTCATTTTGACTTGACTTGTGTTATCGACGTGCTTTAATAAATATCTTTCACATTTTATCAACTGGGATCTTGTAAGTATTTACCAAGCTTTTTCCAAATCTTGGTATTAATTTTTGATTATTTCAAGCCATAGAATGGACAAATATTTAAAGCAAACACCGAGTTATGAATTAAAGAACGAGAGCAAATCTTCAAGTAAAACCAGGCTGATGACTTCAACAAAGGGCAAATATAATGACGATTATATAGAGTTTGCTTTTATTCTTTTTTAGGTGTGCCGCGGGAAAAAAATTAGATTCAGTGTGCCGCGGAAAAAAAATTAGATTCAGTGTGCCGCGGAAAAAAAATTAGATTCAGTGTGCCGCAGAGTAAAAAAGTTTGCGAGACACTGGTCTACTCATTTCTCTATTAATAAATTTATAAATACATCAATTCGACCTCTTGTTCTAAACGTACAGCAATATACACTAAAGGGTATTATTTTAATAACAGAGAATTCTCAATTTTGTAAAAATTGAATGGGATGACCTCCACTAAATACTTGATTTTACGATCAACTATGGTTAGCGCGCTTGGCTACTGATCTAAGGGACCTGGGTTCGAGCCCCGGGTAAGGCATGGATGTATATGTCGTTTTTTCTGCTGAGAGCCTGCCATCCTCACAGACCTTCTGCTATGGCATATAAACTGACAGGCTCCTGTCAGACCTCTGTGGCAAGCAGCTGCTTGAGGGGGTATTTATTTTATTTTTATTTTATCGCTATCGAGAGCTGTCCTTAATTTTGCCATTTGCATGGCATCGCTTCAATAAAAAATCAGACAAAAATTGTGCAAATTCAGCATTGAAATATTCTACCAATCCAGTACGCAATATTTTCCGCTCACAAAACAGGTATGTGCAGCTTATGATGTTTCGACTTTTTGTCAATAGCAAACACCATTTATTATTTGTCAATAGCAAACACCATTAATAATTTGTCAATCCATACACGATTTTCACGTCACCTTAAGCGCAATGTGCTCGCTCCCTGCCTTGCTTTGTGAAGAAACTGCTACATTTAGATGCTGCACTATACCTTGTTAAAATGGCTTTTTACGTTTCCACTCGTAACTCGTTTGAGCAATAAACAATTTATGCTTTTTCTCTCTGAAACGAAATTCGACATCTCCTTTCGATCATCTGTCTTGTTCCATGAAAGGATTATATCGAAACATATAAGACGCATTTCACTGGGCTCGAAGGAGAAGGATTTAATATTTCAACGTATTTTGAAACAATACAAGAAATGACTTGAAATCTCACACTATAATATGGAGATTATCTCTAATGCTCGAAATGCAGTTCTGCATTCAGCTGCTAAAATGCGTTGTTGCACAACAATTTTTAATGAGTTATTTATGTTTCTATTTCCAGAATAAATCCTGTCCTGTGCCGATCCAATACCCCATTACCAAGTTTCCGTTTATTAAATGCGGATTTTACATTGAAGTTCGGTGTAAATTTGAAGCGTAGTGATTCTCTATATTC
This sequence comes from Ryuthela nishihirai, assembly GCA_038380435.1. Classification (NCBI taxonomy): domain Eukaryota; kingdom Metazoa; phylum Arthropoda; class Arachnida; order Araneae; family Heptathelidae; genus Ryuthela; species Ryuthela nishihirai. The sequence continues at coordinate 35,098,684 of JAWZYU010000011.1, read as the reverse complement.
CGAGTAGATATTGTATACACCGTAAATTCCACGAAATAAGTCTGCTTAGATAATACTTTCAACAGGCAATTATTTCACGAATAAATAAGAGGACGCTTACATTGCATTCAGCAAATGGACTGGAAATTGTTGAACTATAGGGAAAGCTTGGGGCGGGTGACTCAGTCTGCAGCGCTCAAGACTCGTAATCTGTAATTACCAGGTTCGAGACCCAACTGTGTTGAAACTTTTCCTCGCTAACTCCGATTCTGTCCTAGGTGAGAAAGGGACACCACTGAGCTTGGAAAGTCCACCGTCCGTCGGATGGGACATTATACCGTGTCCTCTTGTGCACGCTGAAGAATACACTCTGGAAGACTTTGATGGGAGGCTCCCATTTTATCTCCTAAAAGATGTTCAGTGAGTCCCCTTCCCCAAACTTCTCTGAGCCCTAGGGGTCCTCATGAACTGGCCATTTAGCCCATTGTATGCAAAAAAAGTGCCGCTCAGAGGCAAAATGATGCAAAAAAATCATACTTTTTAAATGCCAAGTTCTGTCGAGAATAAGTAACATATGTGTTTCGTATTTCTCATACCGATTTTTTTTTCTCTCTAGGTTTTTGGAAATTGAAGCAAGAGTCCTGAAATTGAGAATTTTCTTTCGATATCTGTAGTTACGGAAGTTGTATTAGAGCAATTTCTCTCAGTCTAAGAATTTTTTTCGAAAACGAATTAAATGCTAATTAATTTTTTGAAATCTTATTAGTTTCTATAGCTTTTATAAGCATATTCTTACTTTAGTGATAAATTATTTACTATCAGTTACCTATTTAATTTGTTTCAGATTCCTTATCTTTATAAAAAAACTGACGAATTTTGTTAAATAAACAGAATTTAGAAATATTTAATTTATATCTGTATAACTTTTGTCTAGCAGCATTGTTTCACAACTATGTTAAAATAGTAAGCTTTAAATATTACTTATGGTTGATATAATATGGGGATATTCAATTTTAATATTATATCATCTTAACAAAATATTCCCACTTCCCAATAATAATAAAATATTAAAAGTATACTTTATGTACAATATAATTTATTTTGATTTGAGACAAAGGCACATGCAAAAACAAGACTGTCCATAGAATTTTCGCGAATAAAAATATTTTTCAACATTTTCGCATTGGTAAATACATATGCAAAGTATGTCCAACGACAAGGTTGGGTTGTTTTACCTCTGAGCGGCACTTTTTTGCACACCATGGGCTAAATGGCCAGATCACATGGACCCCGAAGGCTCAGAGAAGGTTGGGGGAGGGGACCCACTGGAACAGCTGTTGGGAGACAGATGATAGCCCCCCGTCAAGGCCATCCAGCGTGTTCTTTAACGTGCACAGGGTATGTCTCTCCCGCACACGGGGCCAAGGCTTAACGTCCCATCCGACGGACGGCGGCCTTTCCAAGCCCATCGGTGTCCCCTACTGACCGTGGGCAGGGCGGGGAATTTTGCGGAGATAAATCTCAACGCTGACCCAGCTGGGACTCGAACCTGGGAATTACAGATTACGAGCCTGACGCGCTACCGACTGAGCCACCCCCGCCCCCTCCAACGCCAAGGAAAGTGGAAAAATATTTACCACAGAACAGTTCAAGAAACTGAATGAACAGCAATGAAAATAACTGGAAAAAATTATAATTTGATATAGCACAGTAACAAAAACTATATCAACAAGTAAAGTGGTTAATTTTCATAACCATTTAGAGAACGCTTCTAGGATCAAATTGAGCAGTTCATGAAATAATGAGCTGAAAAAATTTGATTTTGCCGTGAGTGGGATTCGAACCCACGTCTCCTGTAAACATTCCAGTTATGCTAACCACTATACCATCATCGGCTAACATTTCTTCTGCAGCTGGTATGACAAAAACTTCCCCACATTTTTATTTGTTTCGCATAGTGCCTCCCTTTGTGGGGAAATGGACAACTATGTTGTCACATAGTGAAGGAATTCTACATTTCTGCGGGAATATCCTGTGATTCTTTACCACTGAATTATTGAGCAGCTCTTTGTAGAAAACCGAAGTGGAATAGTCTCTTTTAATGTTGAAAGCTTTCGCGTATAACTGTATGAATTCTTTAAGGATTCTACCTTGATGACTGACAGTCTTTATAAGGATTTTATAAGAGGAAGGAATTTCCGATTCTTAAAGTGTATTTTTAGGATCAGCAATATATTTAAGCATGTCACTGATATCATTAATAGTTTCATCCTGCAAAAGCAAAAGAGCTTCTGGGTTTTTAAGAAAATCCGATAATTTAGCAGCGTACAGCTCATTTATAGATTCTTTAGTAGATTTTTTAGTTGGTTAAGCAAGTTTACCTCAGATTCTGACGCATTAACTAGAAACGATGGTTCTTTTCCTTTTATTAGCGTTTGAATGAACAGATTTTTGTGAGACCTTTAATTTGAGGTGATCTTTAATAGAAAGTGCCATAATGGAAGATTGACTTAATTCAGATAATGCAGAAAAATCGATGTGTTAGATTACAAAAGTTTTCCAAGATTTATTTTGTCTCTGAAGAAATTTAGCACATTGGTTCATTATGCGACCTTCTTTCTTACACCAGCGGCTCAATTTTATAATGTGACAATTAAGGATTGATATATTATCAGGCATTGAATCTTGCTTTTCATTAGTTTTTGTGGTTAAGGTTAATAAGCCACGAGTGGACCAGAAACTTTTTTGAAGGAGACTTGACGCTCGATTCTTTATGTGAAAAGGAGTATAGAATAACGTAACAGTTGGAAGAAGTAAAATAACGTATACATAGGAAAAATAGAATGAATTAACAATTTGAAAAAATGAAATAACGCCACAATCTGAAGAAATAAAATAACGCCAAAATCTGAAGAAATAAAATAATATAGCAATTTGAATAAATAGACTAGCATAACAATATTGTGCTTTGGGGTGGCTCAGTCGGTAGCGCGCCAGGCTCGTAATCTGTAGCTCCCAGGTTCGAATCCCAGCTGGGTCAGCGTTGAGATTTATCTCCGCAAAATTTCCCGCCCTGCCCACGGTCAGTAGGGGACACCGATGGGCTTGGAAAGGCCGCCGTCCGTCGGATGGAACGTTAAGCCGTGGTTCCGCATTTGGGAGCGACATACCCTGCGTAGGTTAAAGAACACGCTGGATGGCCTTGACGGGAGGCTACCATCTGTCTCCCAACAGCTGTTCCAGTGGGTCCCCTCCCCCAACCTTCTCTGAGTCTTCGGGGTCCATGTGACCTGGCCATTTAGCCCATGGTGTGCAAAAAAGTGCCGCTCAGAGGTAAAACAACCCAACCTTGTGCTTTGGATGACGATTACATTGTAGTCAGATATATAAATGGAAAGCTATTTTTAGCGTTACATTCTTATTTCTTGTGGAAGGAAAGAAAAATGTTCAGACAACAACATAATTCATTAATGTATTTAAAGAACGTAAGTTGATATGTTTCTGACAAATGATTCCTTGTGATAATTTTTCAATTCCTAAATTCCTGGATTTTGCTTTTTCTAAATTTTCTTTGCATAGAGATTATAATATAAAATAATGATCGTTAATTTTAATTATAAATGTAGACTTTAAGTTCAAACGTAACGATAGATGGCATTTTCTTTTCCAGTGCCTCCAGACATCCTTGATCAAGGAAGCAGTTCGGATGTAGTGGTAAGAGAAGGAGCCAATGTTACCCTCACATGCAAAGCAGTGGGATATCCAGCCCCAAATATCACGTGGAGAAGAGAAGACAATGAACCCATTCCTCTAGGAGCGTGGCAGGGCAGAAAATTTCTTGGTAAGATTTTTTAACATTAATAATAATTTTTATATATATATATACATACATACGTATAGAAATATGAATATCACAGTAAGAAAATCTCATAAAGCTCTGTAAGATTTTTTCGAAGGAGTTAAAGTTCTATATAATTAGAACATGCGATAAAACACTTTGTGTGCAAAACATTTTTGTGACTCAGCCGGTAGCGCTCCAGGCTCGCAATCTGTAGTTCTCGGGTTCGAGTCCCAATTGTGCCTGCGTTGAGATTTATCTCTGCTAAACTCGCACCTGAATTCTCTCAGAAATGGGTCACCGATGGGTTAGGAAAGATCACTATCTGTCGAATGTGACGTTATAAGCCGTGTCCCTTTGTGCTGGAAGGCTACATTCTGTGTATGTTAAACAACACTACAGACGACTTTGACGAGATGCAAGAACATCCACAATCAAGAATTGAGTAGGGTTTCCCGCTTCCTAAAATACTCCCCAGGACAGGAAAGGGTTAAAATAATATTCTATATGGCATGAAATTTTATAGTTGTTTGTTTTTGAAATACGTTTTTAGCCATATAACATTGGGCTAAAATATAAAATTAAATGGATTAAAATTATGCAAAGACACCTGTTTCGGATTTCAAAGTAGGTAGACAACCTCTAGAGTTCGTACAAGACGATGGGATTTCGGGGAGGGCGAGAGGGGGGAGGGGTCTGGACACTCTGGATCACCCCTTTGGGTACATCTTTGGATTGTTGTGATCTTGTCATTTGTACAAAAAAAGCACCGCTAAGAGATAAAACAACCTAACTTATATTTCCTTAGCATCCTGCTAGTATCTCCGTCCCAGCAGAATATTTTGTACAATTATGAGAACTAATCTGAAATGAAAAGCATTTAGTAAGAAGCATCATGTCCACACACACACATACGAGTACTTCTTTCTTCACCAAAGTATAACTTATATCCATCGATTGCTTCTAAAAAAGACAAAAACTTTGACTGAGATTGAATTTAGAGTCTTTGGCTCTTCAAGGTACACAATGACTGTCGTTCGCAATTCGTCTTGCGTAGGTATGCAGGTGGAAGTCGGAAAATAATGATACCTGAATATTCGAAAAATATACCCTGAAATAGCAGATATCAGTATGCGACAGATTAGCTTGTTAGGTATTAAGAAGCAAAATTATCTGAAAACTTAATGAAATATCCGTAACTTAAAACGTTTAAAAGAATAATTTCTCTCACGAGACAGTGGCTTAGTCGTTGCACGATTGCATCTTGATATAAACTTTTAATATTAAAACTTAGCATCCACCTTGAGCCTCATTCTATCTGGTTCCTGAGTAACAAGTTTGTAAATGAAGCTTGTTATAGAGAATGTCGACTATTCTACATCTTCGACTATATAATGCCGAGTCTAAACTATTAAAATGCAAGCTTTATTTCGATCTGTTGTTTAACAAGAATGCATAATGTATTACTCAAGCTTTGAAAAGACAGAATTATCTAGAAATTCTAGGCGAAAGGAAAGAATGGTATAAAATATCATTGTATCATTTGACAGAATCCTTAGAAGAGATTCATTAGAATTTCATATTTTCCTCCATCTGTATGACCGTTTTCATATTAGCTGCTAATTCTACGAGGCATTAACTCTCTTAAATTAAGCTTTGAAAATGGTCATCTGCAACTTTAAAGTAGGGTTTAAAATGCATTCAAAAGCACAGTTGGGTGTCTTAGAAAGTTCGTGTAGCATGCTTAGGAAACATAAGGTTTTCTTAAACTTCGAACTTTCTAGGAGCAAGAATTATGTACGTAATACCTATAAGGTATTAACATTATTGGTGATGAGCATAAGCTTGGATTACTTTGAGAAGCGAATAAATATGCAGAAAAGGTTTGTAAAAAGTTCTCGATCGCTTTATGCCACAAATGTCTTGATAACTCTTGAATTCTACTCCTCATTTCCATTGTCTCGTCGCTAATTGGTATTTGGTCAGTCTGGATAGCATGCCGAGTTGCTCATAAGATTTCTCTGGCGCTATATACCCATAATTCCGTAGCAGCATTGCAGCATGGCGTAAGAAATGTCTGAAAAATGGCAGTTTTTTTTCCTCAAAAAAAAAAGAACGAGCAGACCAAGTGCGCCTGATATGGTTTAAACATGAACATCGGTTAGATATGCTCCTCAATGAGTACCCACATTGAAATGCATTATCTTTGCATAAAAAAACTTGTTGAGTTGGACTATCACATGCAGCATATCGCATGTCTCCGCAATTAGTAGATTTTTTTAATCAAATTTAAAAAAATCTCTAAATTATCTATGAACTTTTGGCCCTTTTTATACGTTAATGCAGAATAGGAATAAATTTAAAGAGCAATATTTATCAATAATGAGTGTTTATTTTATCGAAAAAGTACCAAAGTTTATCAGCATTAGTATGATCATTAGTATAAAGATTAAATATAAAATATATCATTACGGATGTTTAAAGTTTTCATTGTAAATTTTGCCCTATCTTCAAGCTGAAACCAATTGCTAAGTAGGATGAGAAGGATAGGTTTTACGGACAACTTCGGACTATTTTGAATTCCATCAAGAAAGGAGATATTACCCTTGTTCTAGGTGACATCAATGCCAAAGTTGGTACTGACTCTGACTTTTGGGGAGGAGTGATAGGTCTTTAGTATTGGTATCTGCAACGGCAAAGGGCAACGTTTCCTACAGGTAAGTTAATTCAATGGTTTCAGAATAACTAACACATATTACAAACACCGCGACATACATAAGTACACATGGGTTTCACCTAATGGGCTGCATAAGAATGTGATTGATTATATATTAATTAACAGCAAATGGTCTAGTTCTGTTAGAAATACCAGGTCATATAGGGGAGCTGAAATTGGATCTGACCATTACCTTGTTAAAAGTGTCTTGGAACTTAAACTTAAAAAGTGTTGTGCTAGGGTTAAAAAATTTACTTTTAATACTGAAGCTCTGAAAGACCCAGTTATAACTAAAGCTTACCATGATAGGTTACTTAGTCATTATGACAGTCATGGTATCTTACTACTGAAGTTGAGGAAGAATGGGGCCATTTTAAACAGGCTTTTTTGGACACTAACAGTACTCTTTTAGGAAAAAAGGAGCAGAAGAGACAGAATTATCTGAGTGATAAGGCACTTGAGCTTATTTCGGAAAGAAAGAACTGCAGGAATGTCCTTAATCAATACCCTACTAGTCCTAATAGAAAGCATTACCGAGAACTTAATAAACGTGTAAAGAATCAGTTAGCTGCTGCTAAGAATCTTTATCTTGATGGCTTGGCTGACAAAGCCGAGGAAGCAGTTAGACAGCACAACAGCAGAGAGCTGTACCAGATAGTTAATGTTTTGTGTGTTAAAAAACGAACAGGTGTACAGGGATTGAAGGATAAACAAGGTAAGGTTATAGAAGGTGAGGATTCTGTCATGGCTAGGTGGGCTGAGCATTTCAGTGATGTTCTAAACAATGTGGTTAGTTCTACTTCCATTGTTTGTAATGATGATAGATGCATTACTGGCTTTAATGTTGGCCCTATAACACAACCTGAAGTTATTTTGGCTATTTCTAAACTTAAACTTCATAAATCCCCAGGGGTAGATGAAATTACTACAGAAATGCTTAGAGCTGGGAATGTTTCAGTTACCACTTGGATGACTGAAGTTTTGAACATCTTTTATGATAAAGGCATGGTTCCTAAAGATTTTACCAGAGCTGTTATTATATCTATTTTCAAAAAAGGTGATCGCAGTTCTTATGATAACTATAGGAGTATCAGTATACTCTCTGTTCCAGGGAACGTTCTTTGCATGATTGTGCTTAATAGAAATAAGAATCTGGTTGACACGCAATTGCGTGATGAGCAATGTGGATTCAGAAGTGGTAGGGGATGTGTGGATCAGATATTTTCACTTAGGCAGATTCTTGAGAAATGTTTAGAGTTTCAGAAACCTTTGGTTGCTAGCTTTGTTGATTTCAAAAAGGCATTCGACTCTGTTGATCGTCATAATTTGTGGTTGATTGTGAAATCATACGGTATACCAGACAAGTTAGTTAACATAATGAAAGCTCTCTATAAAAACACTGAGTCGTGTGTGAGAGTTGGTAAGGCTTGCAGCAATTGGTTTAGCATTACTTCTGGTGTTCGACAAGGGTGTGTTTTGTCTCCTTTTCTCTTTAGGTTGGTTATTGATTATGTTATGCGAAATTTACTGCAAGGGAAAGATTTTAGCCTTAAATGGTCTGGAGATACTTAAATTTCTGATCTAGATTATGCTGATGATTTAACCCTTTTGGCAAATGATGTTGATGAGATGAACTCTTTTATTCGAGCTGTTGATGAGACTGGTAGTAGAATAGGTTTGGTTATAAACAGAGAGAAAACTAAAGTGATGAAAATTGGTCAGGCAGGCTGTGATTCAGTTAATCTGAATGGTTTCAGTCTTGAGCAGGTGTCACAGTTTAATTACCTTGGGAGCTATGTAACAGATATTGGTGATGTGCGGTATGAGATTAACAGACGAATAGGGATTGCTGCCGGGACTTTTAAGAATCTATGGAGAGTGTGGAGAAATAGGCGTATACACCTAAAGACTAAAATTAGACTGTATAATAGTTTGGTTCTTTCTGGGGTTAGTTATGGTAGTGAAACTTTGACACTTTGTAAAAAAAAAGATAACAGGAAACTGGATGCTGTTGATTCTAGATGCTTACGCAGTATCTTGGGCATTAGGTGGTTCAACTTTGTAACTAATGATGAGGTTAGGCAAAGGAGTCGGCAACCTCCTTTAAGCAGCATATTGTGCAGAGAGAGACTCCGTTGGTTTGGCCATGTTGCCCGTATGGATAATTATAGATTGGCGAATAGAGTTATGAACAGTGTGCCTAAAGGCCTCAGAAAGAGTGGGAGACCAAGGATGCGGTGGGCAGACAATATCAAACGGGACCTTGTTAGAATTGGTATGCAGTGGCCGGATGCAGCAGATGTAGCTGAGGACAGATATGCTTGGAGAATTAAACTGCACAGTCTTGTTGAACCACCGTAGCCCATGGCTGCTTGAGAATGATGATGATGATGATTTTTTTTCGCTATCTTCCTCCCCAAACTCCCCAAATATTTGACCTTTCGCTTCCAACTTATCAGCAGAGGGGCATACCTAACACAATAAACAAGCCTTAAAAACTGAAGACTGTGTTTATAATTCAGAATCTTCGATATTGCATAGTTTTCCGCAACCCAAATATTTATATCTAAATTCTTTTCATTCGTTTCTGTTAAAATAGTCTTCTCACTTAAATTACGCTGTTCTGTCGCTTTTCTGCATTCTTTCGATCCATGATTTTTTCTGTCTACCTCCAACTCTTCTTCCTTCAAGGTTTCGTTCTAGAATAATTTTAAGAATTCTTCCTTCAAGGTTTCGTTCTAGAATCATTTTAAGAATCCTTCCTTCAAGGTTTCATTCTAGAATAATTTTAAGAATCCTTCCTTCATCCCTATGTGTCGCATGTCTTTACCACCTTAAGTGTTTCTTCTCAATCGTTTAACTAGCAGTCTTCTCAATCGTTTAACTCCATTAAAGCTCTAATTTCTTCATTTCTAATCTTTGCCAATCTTGATTTTCTTGGTGAACGTCGCCAAAAATTCATAATAATAGAGTCTGTAATACAGCCCGAATTTGAATCAAAACTTAGGTTTCTCTTTCATACTGACACCACCTGGGAGGGCTACTGATACTCTATACCAGTGGATCGCAGCCTTTTTTTAGCCCAGTGCCTCTTTCACTTTTTCGAACACTCCTTTTACTCTTTCTAACACCCCTTTTACTCTTTCTAACACCCCTTTTACTCTTTCTAACACCCCTTTTACTCTTTCTAACACCCCTTTTACTCTTTCTAACACCCCTTTTACTCTTTCTAACACCCCTTTTATTCTTTCTAACACCCCTTTTACTCTTTCTAACTCTTCATGGAATGCAAAGTTTTTTTTAATATTTTAAATTAAAGAGTTAAGAATATTTCATACCATATTAAAAAACTAGTTCCTGTGATATTTACCGTGAATACAAATTTCCGATCATTTAGCATCCATGAATTTCTATCATGGATAAATAAAACATGAATAGCTATGCTAATTTAAGAATTATTCGGTAATTAACACATTTCTACCGAAAAACTAAAAAAAAAATACTCCCATTGGAAACCATTGTTCTATACAAAGAAGGTTTAATTTAAAATTTTACGTTTATAACTGGAACGAAAGGGTAAACGAAACTTAACTAGAATAGTGGTTAGAATTCTAGCGACTGTTCCAGCAAAGCAAACATTGTATACTGTGTAAACTCTAACTGATGCAGTGGTGGTCAGCAGTGACTTCTGTCTTACTAGAAAATGTCTTCTATGAGTTGTTGTTGTTGTTGTTTTACCTCTGAGCGGCACTTTTTTGCACACCATGGGCTAAATGGCCAGGTCACAAGGACCCCGAAGGCTCAGAGAAGGTTGGGGGAGGGGACCCACTGGAACAGCTGTTGGGAGACAGATGGTAGCCTCCCGTCAAGGCCATCCAGCGTGTTCTTTAACGTGCACAGGGTATGGCTCTCCCGCACACGGGGCCACGGCTTAACGTCCCATCCGACGGACAGCGGCCTTTTCAAGCCCATCGGTGTCCCCTACTGACCGTGGGCAGGGTGGGGAAATTTTGCGGAGATAAATCTCAACGCTGACCCAGCTGGGACTCCAACCTGGGAACTACAGATTACGAGCCTGGCGCGCTACCGACTGAGCCACCCCCGCCCATTCTTCTATGAGAAGACCTGTAAAAGTTAGGAGTAGCTTCTAGGATTCTTCTCTGCCCTAAATGGCGAAAACGAAAAAAAAAATTTATTTTAAATCCATGATTCATTATTCACATCAGTTACATGTAGAATATTTTGGGCCCTTTTCGTTCTTGGTTGCTACTCTAATAGTAACGAGAGAGAATAACGGGTGATCCCAGATTGCGCAAAATAAAACACAGATAGATCAGGCAGGAACACTTTTGCAAACGAGAACATTGTTTCTATCCGACGTTGACAGACTGACAGATGCACATGTGAGTGTTTTCCATTTTCAGGGTCGAACCGAACAAAATAACGCGAATTTGAAGTGACTTTAAAATCATGAAAGTAGCACTTAGGGACCATCATTAAAACGAAGCAATGTTGAACAAGACGATGTTAATGCAATCGTTGAACTCTGAAAACAAAAAATCGGGTTTTTTTTCTTCCTTCATCTCTCTAGACAGGCTCTGTAGTTCCCATGTTAGAAACTAATTGGGCTTGCGTTGAGGATTTTTCCCACTAATCCCAATCCTGCCGTCGGTGAGAAAGGACAACTGACGGGTTGGAAAGGCCACCGTCCATCGAATGTGACGTAAAGACGTGACACCGTATGCCGGAGAGCCACACCCTGTGCACGTTTATGAACACTCTGGATGGCCTTGATGCGAGGCTTCCATCTGTAGCAGCTGCCCAGTTAATGTCTTTCCTTAACCTTCTTTAAGCTCTTGGGGTCCTTGTGACCTGATCATTTAGCTCGTTCTGTGCACAAAAGGGAGCCGCTCAGAGGTCAAGCAATCGAACCCATTTCACTAGTTGCCTTCGTATTTCCCTCATATTACGGGGCGGAGGTGGCTCAGTCGGTAGCGCGTCAGGCTCGTAATCTGTAGTTCTCAGGTTAGAGTCCCAGCTGGGTCAGCGTTGAGATTTATATCCGCAAACTTCCCCGTCCTGCCCATGGTCAGTAGGGGGACACCGATGGGCTTAGAACGGCCGTCGTCGTCCGTCGGATGGGACGTTAAGCCATGGCCCCTTGTGCGGAAGAGTCATAACCTGTGCACGTTAAAGAACACTCTGGATGGTTTTGACGGGAGGGTATCATGTGTCTCCCAATCAGCTGTTCCAGTGGATCCCCTTCCCCAACCTTCTCTGAGCCTTCGGGGTCCATGTAACCTGGTCATTTAGCCCATGGTGTGCAAAAAAAGTGCCGCTCAGAGGTAAAACAACTCAACCCAAACCCTCATATTACATCACTGAAACGTTTTGTAACATAACTCTCTGCATGCGTATAATCTTGCGAACGATAAACTTCTTCGTACCTTCGGTATCAGCTTCCTAATAACCATTCTCTATTTGCTTTCGGTTTTTCCTGATGTCTTTTATCAAGATAATTCCATTTACTGACTACAGATATCTTCGCCAGTAGACTTTTTCGTGTTCAGAGATTTGAGGTACTTCATTAAGCTTGACTTTTACCGCTTTATTAGGAAGAAGACAAAAGCAATAGATTTGCATATCGAAACAGCTTCTGCAGTTACAAGGATTATGTATTAGGAAATTAAACTTCCTTTTCTTTTTATTTGCTGGTACATGACGCTTTCCGACTTTCCCTCCCCGGGGGAATAAAGTCACAGACGAAATCTATTCTGATCAACTTTTCCGTTAAATGCTTCGATATAACACCTGAATGGTGAAGAAAAATTATTCACAGTTTTTTTCGTATTTGAAGCCTTTGGGACAAGACGGTCTCTTCCTTTATCCCTATCATCGAGTAAAGAAAGAAATTATCATTTCCTGATAGTAATTGCGATATCATGACGCATTTTATTCAAACTTAGTTACCATAGATTATTCAGTAAATGCAGATCAAAGATATTTACTTTTTAACATTAATTACAATGCTTTTTTTTTTCTAAATTTATTATAGTACAGTGTGATAGATGGCTAATTTAAAATCTTAATTGCTTTACCATTAGTTTCAATATGCATTCTGGTCATTAATCGGTTTAAGAACAAACAGCAAATGGAAATTCGAAGCAAAGCTTTAAGTTATAAATGAAGAAAACTTTTTTTTCAGATTAGTGTTAAACAAATGTGACTGAAAAGTATTGTTTACTTCACTTCAACGTTTTAAAACAAATCGAAATGATTTCAACATGGCCAATTCAAACGTAGGAACAAAATGATAAAAAAAATTTTTTTTACACTTCAAATTTATATAATGAGTTTTACATCTATTTCATTAAATTCTTCCATTCAGTTTAAACCTCCTAAAATTTCTTTCCAATAACTCAAACATATGTGCAGAGTACAAAGCGTTTTATTTTCTAAATCTTTTAAAATACCTAAAATAATTTCTTTAGCACACATATTCTCAGACATTGTAGTATTCGGTTGCTATATCCAGGAGCCGAACTTTTCTTCAAACTATGGGTTAAATGATCAAATGGTGCAAGGAAGAGCTCCAGGAGCTCAGAATTGGGTAGGAGAAAGGAATCCTCTGCTGGAAGGCTGGTGGATACTCTTCCAGCCTTCCAGCAGTAAGTAAGTAAGGTTAAGTAAGGCTTTAAGCCTTACTCTGTTCCCACAAATCAAATGTGTTCATTAGCGTGCAGTGGGTTGGGTTGTTTTACCTCTGAGCGGCACTTTTTTGCACACCATGGGCTAAATGGCCAGGTCACATGGACCCCGAAGGCTCAGAGAAGGTTGGGGGAGGGGACCCACTGGAACAGCTGTTGGGAGACAGATGGTAGCCTCCCGTCAAGGCTAACCAGCGTGTTCTTTAACGTGCACAGGGTATGGCTCTCCCGCACACGGGGCCACGGCTTAACGTCCCATCCGATGGACGGCGGCCTTTCCAAGTCCATCGGTGTCCCCTACTGACCGTGGGCAGGGCGGAGAATTTTGCGGAGATAAATCTCAACTCTGACCCAGCTGGGACTCGAACCTGGGAACTACAGATTACGAGCCTGGAGCACTACCGACTGAGCCACCCCGCCCCCTAGTGTGCAGTGAATTATGGCTCTCGTGTAAACAGAGAAGCCTCAGACGAGGCCTATAATCCCCGAAAACATTGAATTATCCCTGAAATAGAATATATATAATCCATCAAACATTTACTCTTCCTGCCTAAATTATTATGAACGCTGCACGAAGTACCATGAAGCATGCCAATGTATGCAAAATACCTTACTGACGTAAGTGTTCTACATCACACAAAATCTTATAAAAGCAGTAGAGACATGGTGGAAAGCAAAATCAAATGCGACATGGGTGAAAAGGCTGATCTGATTTTGAAAGGGAGTTCATCGCTGGAGCGTGATGAGAGGTGATGAAACTCAGTAGAAAATGACGGAGCTCAATATCCCAAGTGTAATAGAGAATGGCAACGGTCTCAAAAGCGTCCACGAATCGTGTCAAATGCGGAAGGAGAAAGGCTATGTCGGGCAGAGACAAGTAATTGTTGGCACGAACTGTATGGCAAAGCAGAATACAAACTGTATAGCTGCTACAGTTAATCAGCTGAGAGAGAGAGATGACCGCTAGCTGTGTTTAAAAACACATTTCAAAGAGAACTGTGATGCATACGACGAAGTATTAGGTGGTTGTTTACGATAATTTGGCCAGACAATGTATATCCTTTTGATTCATCTTGATCATAGTAATTTACATTCACAGGAAAGCTTGGTTGTCCGTGATTTTTCTCGTACAGTTGAAAACGAAATCAATTTCAGTGGTTGATACTCTGCCTTGCTGAAAGTAGATTGCATATCCCTGTGATAGAGTACAGTCGCTCAAAAAAAGTATCCGAACACTATGGTTGATTATAGAATTCAGAAAAAATATCTGGCAACGATTTTTTTTTAGAAATTAGTGATCTGGCAACCTTCGTGTCACGTGACACGAAGATTACCAGATCACTAATAATGTTCGGATATTTTTTTGAGCGACTGTAACTAACTCGTAACCTAGGAGATTCTGAGTTCGTAGCTCGCAGAGGTTTTCAAGAATTTTTCACACTTCCTTAATGTTTGAGTGAACATCGGCGATTTTGTTTCGGTTGCCTGAATCTCTGCTGTTCAGTAATGATTAAGTTAGAACACATTTCTAGAAACTGGATTACAAAGTAAATGATTGAATTGCCATACGAAGAACCACTGCAAAGATCTGATTTGTCGTTGAGGAGGAGAAAGTCTGTGGAAGAGAAAGATGAGGTGCAAGATCGAAACTTTTGCTCTCTTTCAAATATTTACTGTCCTTAAAAATTAAAGTGAAGCCGTACCAAAGTATCTTCCTCTAAATTTTTACGTATGTAACAGGAAGGATCTTAATTGTCGTTTGTGCAAATGCCTTTTATCTGAATAACTTCAATAACCGGAAGTTGCAGTGTTTGAAATTTTTGCTCAAATGCCAAAGTCATTTAGAAAATTATTTTGCATTTCTATCGATTTGTATGTTGCTTCTATTTTTAAACCTTTTGATTCGGTGTTCGTGCTGGTTCGCTCTGCGAATAACGGAAGTGCTTGATGGCAATGGCGTGACTTTCTCAGAAGCCTGCTTGACAATCTGACATCTCAATTCTGACAGGCTTCATAAAAAAAACTCACGGGATTAAAAATTGAGAATAAGAAAGAGGCGGGGAGGGGGGAACACGATTAACCATGACCCATTTCCCAGGTAAAAATTACATGCAAATTGAACTCAAACCAAATTGCTTTTCTCTTTTTATAGGGTTTTCATATTTGTCTTAAATTCTGCCTTTCAACCACGATAAATTGAGAAGGAAAATGAAAAAAAAAGAGAAAAGAGAAAATAATAAACAGTCATAACCCGAAATGTTAATAGAAAAAATTCTATACCCAAAAGTTGGGTGGGGTTGCTCTATGCTCGAAATCTGCAGTTCCCAGATACTAATCCCAACTCTATGCTAACATTTAGATTAGCCCCAATTCTGCCCTTGGAGAGAAAAGGGACGCCGATGAACTTGAAAAGGCCTTCTTCCATCGGTTAAGCCGTAGTTCCGTGTGCAGAAGAGCCATACCCTGTGCACGTTAAAGAACGCGCTGATGCCCTTGAAGAGAGACTCCCATATATCTTTAAAGCTGTTCAGCGGGTCTCTTTCCCCAAACTTCTCTGAACCCTTGGGGTCCTAGTGACCTGGTCATTTAGCCCGTAGTATGAAGAAAACTGACGGTTAGAGCTAAAACAACCCAGCACAAGAAAAAAGCTTTTTGACTCATATATCTTTTATGTTTTCCTTTTATCTGATCCTTTTGTTTGATCCTGTTTTCCTTTTATCTTATCCTTAATGTTTTTTCTTAAATAAGTTCATTTAGTTAATGACGCTATGTTTTGCCTATCACGCTATGTATATTATATCACATATTCTTTATACACACAAGGGGCGGGGGTGGCTCAGTCGGTAGCGCGCCAGGCTCGTAATCTGCAGTTCCCAGGTTCGAGTCCCAGCTGGGTCAGCGTCGAGATTTATCTCCGCAAAATTCCCCCGCCCTGCCCACGGTCAGTAGGGGACACCGATGGGCTTGGAAAGGCCGCCGTCCGTCGGATGGGACGTTAAGCCATGGCCCCGTGTGCGGGAGAGCCATATCCTGTGCACGTTAAAGAACACGCTGGATGGCCTTGACGGGAGGCTACCATCTGTCTCCCAACAGCTGTTCCAGTGGGTCCCCTCCCCCAACCTTCTCTGAGCCTTCGGGGTCCATGTGACCTGGCCATTTAGCCCATGGTGTGCAAAAAAGTGCCGCTCAGAGGTAAAACAACCCAACCCTTTATACACACTGGTCACTTACGAAGAATAGATCCATGTTAATTAATACAACAGGTTTTGCTTCCATTTTAATCTGTTTCAATTAGCTTTTCAGAACAATTATTTTAATTCATATTTACGCTTTTAAATATTCCATCTTCCCTGCCTCGGAACTTCTCGAGATACTGAAGGAATATTATGAACAAATCGAGATTTAGGTACATTTGATTGAGATCTTCAGTCATATGTTTCTCCAATAAAAACCATTTATGAAATCATGGAGTTTCAGATTTTTTCTCTCCATTGATATTATATGGAAATGTTCTTTCCAAAATGAAGTGGTCACTATCTAGGTATTATCACGGAATAACGAAACGCTCAGATGACTACTCATATTAACGAATCTTTTTTTTTTCACTTGCTATGGTTCATCCCGAAGAAATCGGCATTTAAAAGAGTTCAGTGTTTGTCCATTGCGCAGTGTATATTGCATTAAAATAATGCAACAAACTATTATATCAGAGCCGAATCTGGGGATGGGCAGGTCTACATACATATAAAAAGCCACTAAAGCGGTGGGAGAAAATATATACCGGAACGGCGTTCCTGTTCATTTCTGCTCGTTTAGTTCTCTCCCACCCACTCCCCATCTCCTTTATTTTTTCTAGATCTGGGGCTGTACTGTAGTATATATTATCATATAATAAATAAAAAAACATAAGTACCCCCTCAAGCAGCTGCTTGCCACAGAGGTCTGACAGGAGCCTGTCAGTTTATATGCCATAGTAGAAGGTCTGAGAGGTTGGGTTGGGTTGTTTTACCTCTGAGCGGCACTTTTTTGCACACCATGTGCTAAATGGCCAGGTCACATGGACCCCGAAGGCTCAGAGATGGTTGGGGGAGGGGACCCACTGGAACAGCTGTTGGGAGACAGATGGTAGCCTCCCGTCAAGGCCATTCAGCGTGTTCTTTAACGTGCACAGGGTATGGCTCTCCCGCACACGGGACCACGGCTTAACGTCCCATCCGACGGACGGCGGCCTTTCCAAGCCCATCGGTGTCCCCTACTGACCGTGGGCAGGGCAGGGAATTTTTGCGGAGATAAATCTCAACGCTGACCCAGCTGGGACTCGAACCTGGGAACTACAGATTACGAGCCTGGCGCGCTACCGACTGAGCCACCCCCGCCCCGAGGTCTGAGAGGATGGCAGGCCCTCAGCAGAAAAACGACACATACATCCATGCCTTACCCGGGGCATGGATTATCATATAATAATACATTATTGATCATGTGCGGGATTAAATAATCATCAAGGTTGGGTTGTGTTACTTCTGAGCAGCACTTTTTTACCACAATGGGCTAAATGGCAAAGTCACAAAGAACCCCGAGATTGTTGGGGGAAGAGGATCCACTGGACAGCCTGTTAGGAGACAGATGGTAGCCCCCTATCAAGGCCTTCCCAGCTGGGTCAACGTTGAGATTTATCTTCGCAAAATTCCCTGCCCACGGTCAGTAGGGGAAATCGATGGGTTTGAAAAGACCGCCGCTCGTCGGATGGGACGTTAAGCCGTGGCACCGTGTGCAGGAGAGCCATATCCTGTGCACATTAAAGAACACGCTGGATGGCCTTGATGGGAGGCTTCCATCTGTCTCCCAACAGCTATTCCAGTGGGTCCCCTCCCGCAACCTTCGGGGTCCATGTGACCTGCCCATTTAGCCTAGTGCCGCTCGGAGGTAAAACAACCCAACCCATCAAGGCCATCCAGTGTGTTTTTAACATGCACAGGATATAGTTCTCCCGCACACGGGCCACGGTTTAATGTCCTTTCTAAAGGACGGCGGTCTTTCCAAGCCCATCGGTGTACCCTACTGGCAGAGGGCAGGTCAGGAGGTTTTGCAGAGATAAATCTCAACGCTGGCCAGCTGGGACTCGAACTTGGGAACTGAAAATTACGAGCCTGGCGCGCTATCGACTGAGCACCCTCGACAGCACCAACACCCAGGTTGTGTGCGTATACATAGTGTCCCAATAAAATGCATTCACACTTAATTTACCTCTTTCTGACGTTTCAAAATATTATAGACGGGATTTGTTGCTGTAATCTTTATCTTACACTATTAAATGTTCAAAATGCTCATCATCAGTCGCAATGCGTCGTCGCCAATGATCACAATGAACTGACACAGATTCAATCATATATTATTGATAGATTATCAGGGTAAGTTTCCCTTTGACGTTTCAATTCTTTAGAGATGCTGCTTCAGTAAAAATCTAGTGTTATTAGGTCAAAAGAACCGGGTGGATTCTCGACACTTCTCCATCCTATCCATCTTACAAGTATTTGTGAATTCGAGAACTCTCCCATCTTGTTGTAATATGTGGTGGCACAATGTCTTTATCGTTATTATATCTTTATCCTCTACCTGTATATTTACTTGTTTTGTGAATTTCGAAAGTGCGCGTGTATTTTTAGGCACACTCTGCATATTACAGATTTATTTAAACTGAATCCACGTCTAAAAACAGCACTTCAAAGGCAGGCAAACGAAATGGCAGCAACAGTCTACCAATCCATATGAAAAAAATTGGTTAATAATTTATAAATAAGATACGTTAACTATTCTTTTACCATATTGGTTTTTGACTGAACCACATTTTACCTCGTACTGTCTTACCGACTGGTTGCTAGGACGATAACAGCACTTCAAAGGCTTCGAAACTGGAACATTTGCATAAATAAATCAAGCTGCGCGAGGTTCATTGTTGCACTTCACACTACTCTTATCGATGATTTGGTAAGACTTTAATATTTTTGGGATAAAAATCTAATTTCTAATGTCTGATTGTTCGTACATTTTAGTGATTCGTTTTCCTCTTAAAAGATGTGTGCAGAAAATAGAAACAATGCAAACGAGAGGTTTATTTGCTGATCTTAACACGTGGCAATAAAGCTGATAAGATGTCTTTTCCCTTCCTCCACAGATCCTTCAGCTGTGACCTATGAAGGGGAGATCCTCAGCATCACCCGAGTCAGCCGACTTCACATGGGTGCCTATCTCTGCATAGCTGCCAACGGAGTTCCACCTTCAGTCAGCAGGAGAATCATATTGCATGTCCACTGTAAGTTCTTCATTTTGTCTCTAACTGTTAAACAGAGGTTTTCAAACTGTAGTGCATTGAAATCTTTACTAGCGAAAGAAATGTTCAGTGTTCTCTTTATAGGTGGTTGCAGGAAGAAATCGAATTTTCGCACTTTTTTTTTTACAGGAGGCACACTAACGAGGTAAACTTTTGTGTTTTATTTTCTAAAAAATAGGGGTCGATAGTAATTGTTTTTGAACGTGCCAAAACAGTATGCTTTAACAGATTTGTTATTTTAATGATCATAATTCATTGATGGGGAACCTCTGATGCATATGTGCATGCAAAATCATTTTAAATGACACAAGAATTTCCTTACAAATCAATCTTGAGTAGCTGTCAGTAGTTTAGTCCCACTCTACGGTATCCCCCACTAGTGCTTTCCCCTTATTACGTCACTTCCGGCCACGCCCCTTATTAATATTCATAATTAATAATTCATAATTAATAATTAATTAAAAATTCCTCCCCTCTTATTTAAAAAACCCTTCCTTCCCCCCCCCTTTTTTTTTTTAACCCTGGCGCCATCTGATGACTATGAGGAGTACTATTTTCGGAAAAAACCCTATTTTAGCTCTAATTTCCCGATTTTTGACTCCCCCTTTATTAAAAATTCCTCCCCCTTATTAAAACCCTTCCCCTTTTTTTAACCCCTGGCGCCATTTGGTGACTATGAGGAGTACTATTTTCGGAAAAACCCTATTTTAACTCTAATTTCCCGATTTTTCAGCCAACCCGTCATTAAAGACCCCTGGTTGACCCACCTATATTTTAAGCCCCCTTAATCCCCGAATAAGTCCTTTAACAACTAAACTTTGGGTGGCAACGATCGGTTGTTGCAGTAATAATACTTTGCCCTGTGTCACGCGTTCTTTGACCGTATCGCGTGTTTATCCGATGGGGTGATGTGTAAAGGTCACGGTTCTGGCTGTATATAACGGATGAAAAAAATCTAGCATTTATTCTGAGCTACGTGTTATAGTCGGCAGCATGGATTTTGGTCATTTTTGGACGAGTGATGAGGACTCCGGCTACGAGAGCGATCCACAACACTTCCGCACGCGTATTCGTCGGTTGTTACCTCGACCTGTGCCTCCTCCACCTTCACCTCCACCCCCCGCGCCAATTGTTAGAATGGAACTACGCCCTGGACCTTCTCTTCACTAAAATCAACTATGTGTTTCTCTAAGCAAAGGAAAATTGTTCAATAACTGGCCGAAATCCTAAAAATGATTATTTAATTTCAAATTGATGAGAATTTCATTAGGAGAGGATGAAATTTCCACACTGCAAAAAATTAAATTTATTTGTTCTCTTTTTTAAAATATATTGTGTTAGCTAAATAATTAAAGAAAAAAATGAGGACTAAAAATCATAATAAAGGGACCTCGAAAGCAAGTACTAATAATGCACAATTCTTTAACTACATCCCGTCCATTTTTCAAAAAAACATTTATTCTCAAAACTTTATCAGGGCGCTCTCACCGGCCTCTCTCTTTCATCATACAGAGATCTATTAATAAACACTTAAAGAAAGAAAATATAATATACAAATGTGGCAGATTTGGGAGTGAAAATTAAGTTATTTTTGCTGCAAGTTTTGTCTGTGCAGTTTGCTGTTTTATTTGTTGGTAAAACGACTATTTCAGAAGAATCCTCTGCTTCCCCATTAAATATATTTAATAATACTATAAAGTTTTTTCAACATTTTAATTATATTATTATATTTATATTCTATTCCTGGAAAATGAAAAAGGCAACGATGTGGTACAGTCGCTCAAAAAAGTATCCGAACGCTATGGTTGATTACAGAATTCAGAAAAAATGTCTGGCAACGTTTTTTTTAGAAATTAATGATCTGGCAACCTTCGTGTCACGTGACACGAAGGTTGCCAGATCACTAATTTCTAAGTTCTCCGCAGATCTGGCAACCACGAAGGTTGCCAGAACACTAATTTCTAAGTTCTTCGCAGATCTGGCAACCTTCGTGTCACGTGACACGAAGGTTGCCAGATCTGCGAAGATTTCTAAAAAAACCGTTGCCAGATATTTTTTCTGAATTCTGCAATCAACCATAGTGTTCGGATACTTTTTTGAACGACTGTAGGTGGTCATATTATTTTGATACTAGATCGTGTGGGCTCACTCACGGAAATATTGAGCGTGTGCAGTTACCGTTCACAGCAAACTGGAGCGTGTGCAGTAACTGCACACGCTCCAGTTTGCTGTGAACGGTAACTGGAGCGTGTACAGTTGCTGTACACGCTCCAGATATTTTTCCTGAATTCTGTAATCACGTGACACGAAGGTTGCCAGATCACTAATTTCTAAAAAAAATCGATGCCAGATATTTTTTCTGAATTCTGCAATCAACCATAGTGTTCGGATACTTTTTTGAGCGACTGTACAAATGGTTGCAAAATGTATCGCATTTTATTCAGTTTTATTACTTAATACTAAGGGAGAGATAGAAGTAGCGCACCAAGCTAGTGATCTTCAGTCTAAAGTCTCAATGTTTTGACCTCAGTTAGCCCAGTGGAGTCCCAACGTTGAGATTTATCTCCGCTGAACTCCCTCCTTGCCTTCGGCCAAAAACAAAAGGACACCGATGGGCTTGGAATTGCCGCTCCTCGTGGAATGGGACGTTAAGCTCTGATCCTATATGCAAAAGAGCCATACCCTGTATACGCTAAAGAACACACTTAAGGACCTTGAGGAGAGGCTTCCATTTATCTTCCAACAAATTTACCAGTGGGTCCCTTTCCCTCATTCTCATCTGAGTCCTTGGGGTCCTTATAACCTGGCCATTTAGCCCATTGTGTGAGAAAACATTTTCTCTCTCGGAGATAAAACAACCCCTCAACTTCATATAAAAAAAATAAAAAAATTCTTTCTAAGTAATAAGAAAATTAAAAAAACACCTGTTATTTCAATTAATGAAAAGGGATTTTATTATTGTTCCAGTAAGCTTATGCATGAATGAAATGCCTGTTAAATAGAAACAATATAAAATCCATTACTCCTAAATGTTCAAAACATTAAAGGCATGAAATTATTCTTTTTTCACATCGACCTCCCTTGGAAATAAATCCCGCTTCTTCCCTTCCCCAGAATCGAACAACAAGGAATCTTCATTACCATGTTTAAATCAATCTGCAGGATAAACTGAAAAAGAAAAATTCCAAGGTTCTTCTTACCAATGCACAAAGACAAAGCTTATTGACTAATATTATTTCGCTTCGTTTGCTCTTACTCTAAGTCCACCATCCCTTTGCTGCTTTTTTTTCTCCACGAGCTCTTTCAATATTTTACGACGAGGCAAATGAGTTTTGGGCGTGTCCCCGTTCCAGATGTTAAATGCTTTAATTGCGTCGAGCTCTGGGTCGGATTGGTATCGATTTCTAACGAATATCATTGCGCCAAGTATTTGTGGATTCTCGAACAAACGCTTTGGCCCTATTAAAGCCCTATTAAAGTGTGGGTGTAAGTATTGAATAATTGGAGTTCGGATATTAATCGTTAGGAAGCTAAGCAATCTTTATAATGAAATAGTCTTTTTGTGGATTGAACTGGATGAACTCTTTATATGAATCGACTATAATGAAAGTGAAAGTCGTTAATGAAAATGTGCTTTGCTGTGAAGCTGCGAATCATCGACTAGAATAAATAAATAAAATAAATACCTCTTCAAGCAGCTGCTTGCCACAGAGGTCTGACAGGAGCCTGTCAGTTTATATGCCACAGTAGGTCTGTGAGGATGGCAGGACCTCAGCAGAAAAACGACACATACATCCAGGCCTTAACCCGGGGCTCGAACCCAGGTCCCGTAGATCTCTAGCCAAGCGTGCTAACCACTCTGCCACGGGACGGCTAAAAAAAAAACACCCTCTCAAGCAGCTGCTTGCCACAGAGGTCTGACAGGAGCCTGTCAGTTTATATGCCATAGTAGGAGATCTGAGAGGATGGCAGGTCCTCCGCAGAAAAACAATCATGCCATACCCGGGGCTCGAACCCAGGTCCCTTAGATCAGTAGCGAAGCGCGCTAACCACTCGGCCATGGGACGTCTCTTCATCGACTAGAGCTGCTGTGAAACATTTATTTTCGGCACAGGGCATCCATATATAGGCTTTCAGAGAGGATTACTCACTTTAGGTACTTCTACTCGCTCACTTTAGGTACAGTCGCTCAAAAAAGTATCCGAACACCATGGTTGATTACAGAATTCAGAAAAAATATCTGGCAACGATTTTTTTTAGAAATTAGTGATCTGGCAACCTTCGTGTGACACGAAGGTTGCCAGATCACTAATTTCTAAAAAAAATCGTTGCCAGATTTTTTTTTTGAATTCTGTAATCAACCACAGTGTTCGGATACTTTTTTGAGCGACTGTACTTTTAAAGTACTATATTTTAGTATGTATTATTGTGGGGAGAGAGAGTATTTACATTTTTTTGGAGGTACGTCGGGCATTCGTAAATAATTCTAAAACTGTTATCTGAAAATGTGATTCAACAATTCTTCATTATGATCAGGGCCGGATCTAGGAAGGGGGTGGCATGGTCCCTTTCGGCAAATTATTAAACTTATTTATGTTTCACGCATTTTTCAAGAAATTTAAAAGAAAAATCGTAAAATGGAGGGGGAATTAATATATTGCATTGGAAATCAATTTCTTTTCCCTCTTTACATTTTTTTTGTCTCGATTGTGTTTCTTGACCACCTCCTCCCTGGATTTCTTTTCTAGATCCAGGCCTGTATGATGAATTAAACATTGTTTTCAGTACTAATATACGTTCGTCATTACATCATGTACAGTCGCTCAAAAAAGTATCCGAACACAATGGTTGATTACAGAATTCAGAAAAAATATCGTGCAACGATTTTTTTTAGAAATTAGTGATCTGGCAACCTTCGTGTCACGTGATTGCAGAATTCAGGAAAAAGATCTGGAGCGTGTACAGCAACTGTACACGCTCCAGTTACCGTTCACAGCAAACTGGAGCGTGTGCAGTTACTGCACACGCTCCAGTTTGCTGTGAACGGAAATATTGAGCACACGCTCAATATTTCCGTGAGTGAGCCCACACGATCTAGTATCAAAATAATATGACCACCTACAGTCGTTCAAAAAAGTATCCGAACACTATGGTTGATTCCAGAATTCAGAAAAAATATCTTGCCAGATATTTTTTCTGAATTCTGTAATCAACCACAGTGTTCGAATACTTTTTTGAGCGACTGTACGTTAGGCACTTGCTTAGGAGCGACAGTATCGAAGGCTACATTTTGTTTAAGTATCAACAAAAGCAATTCCTTTTAAATTCTTAAAACGAATGAATGTTTCTCTTGTCACTAAAAAGTGAACTTTTAAAAGATAGGATTTTGAAGGCCTGCAGCATATTATGAAACGGAAATGGAGCATTTCCATGCTACATGAATGAAAAACCACAATTCCATAATTTTTTGTAGGATGGCAGGTTTTGATGCAAATGCTTCATTCTGTGGACAAGTTATCCATTCAGAGTTCGTTTAACATTACACTTTTCATCCAAAGGCGATACTATCTTACAAAAAAAAAGCCATCCTACAAACAAAAGGTATGAATATTCGCCCACAGAGCATTTAAGGACTTTTAATTATGTTAAACCGTTATAGAGTGCATTTTTAGAAATTAGTACTAATACACTGTGAATTAAATATGTCACTTTATCTATGTCCTTTGATTTCAATAAATAAATACTTCGTCAAAGAAATGGTAATCGTGACTAGTTAACGATGGGAAAGGAAGATATTATAGACCTAATCTTATGTGAATGGAAAATCACGTTCAACGCTCCCTAACTTTGGAAATAAGTTTTTCACGGAAAAATGCCATAAGAGATCAATTAAAGATCTCATTCAAGACTCTTTAAAATCTATATTTTCAACAACATTTGCTTAATAATAAAAGAGTTATTGAAGCTGGAACATTTAACAGCAGACGATGCTGTCACACTCCCCCACAAAAAATGATGAAAATTAAAAACATCGTTACACAGACTTCAAATATTATATTTATGTTAGTGAACGATTTGTTATAACAGTTGTGTTTTATCTTTTGTAGTAAATTTCAATAGCTAGCAAAACTTACAGTTAAATGTTTCAGCTTTCATAATTCTTTCAATATTAAGCTAATATTACGAAAAATAGATATTTAGAGAGATTTGAGTGAGAGCTTTGTTTCATTTCCAATAACACATTTTAATAAAAATCTTATTTCAAAGTTAGGGAGCTTTGAACGTGGCTTTCCATTCACCTGTATATAAATCAAGTGTCCGGTTACTTTTTGCAATATAGTGTATATAGGGCAAGTATCTGGTTACTTTTTGTAATATAGTGTAAATATATAGTGTAATATAAATGTAAATATATAGTGATATATAGTGTAATATATTTTGTAATATATAGTGTAGGAACCATAAGGCTGAGGCTACCATAAGTCGAGAGTCCGGTTACATTTTTGTACCATAGTGTATATAGGGCCAGTTACTTTTTGCAATTAATGTATTAGGTCAAGTGCCCGGGTTTTTTGTAATATAGTGTATATAGGCAAGTTCCAGTTAATTTTTATAATGTAGTGTATATATATATGCCAAGCATCCGGTTACTTTTTTTGTAATGTAGTGTATATAGACCAAGTGTCCGGTTAAAAAATACCCCTCAAGCAACTGCTTGCCACAGAAGTCTGACAGAAGCCTGTCAGTTTATACGCCATAGTAGAAGGTCTGTGAGGAAGTTGAGATCTCAAAAATAAAAACTTTTTGTAATATAGTGTATATAGGGCAAGTGGCCAGTCACATTTTTGCAATACAACGTACTTTGTGTTCCAAGGTGTCGAATTTAAATTGAAAAATGATAACACAAACATCCGTGCCTTACCCGGGGCCCTTTTATCAGTGCTAGAGTGCCTTTTATCAGTGCTGCTTTTCTAGTGCTTTTATCAAGAACACTAACCACTCGGCCATGTGAAGACTAATGTCCGGTTACTTTTTGTAATATAGTGTATATAGGGCAAGTGGCCGGTCACATTTTTGCAATACAACGTACTTTGTGTTCCAAGGTGTGGAATTTAAATTGAAAAAATTATCTGAATTGTCTTAGCATTCAGATAAATTTTTCTATTCGATAGTTCATACCTGTATGATGAATATCGAACTTCACCAACCCTCGTCCTTGCTGCTCTTGGGGAGAAATTGAACACCAATAGGCTTGGAAAGGCCTCCGTTCTTTAGGCAAACGCAAACATCATGATTTCTGCTAATGATGTTGGGATTTATGAAGAAATATTATTTTGATTCCAGGTCGAATGCACACTCAATAGCCTCTATATTAAGAACCGACAACATGTGTGTCAATAAGAAATCAGATTAAACGAAGTTCAGTACCTTTTATAGAAAAGTGTGAATAGAAACATCTCGATCAAATCTACCTAAATCTCCATTTTTCAACGATATTCTTTCGATATTTAAAGAGAAATGGAAGCTGAAGCATTTAACGTAATGAATGAATTTATTATGTGAAAAATTATTAAAAATTGACAAAAATTGAAACACGAAATCATTTTGCAAACTGATGAAAATGCACATATACCATTTGGCAAATTTTAATGTGACGACATTGCTTTCCTTTTCATAGCCTGTTTAAATTAATTTTCAAATCCCTTATTTAAACTGGCATTGCTGCTGTTAAGTATTCTGGCTCCCATAACTATTAAAATGCTAAAAGAATGCCATTGAAAAATCGAGATTTAAATAGATTTGATTAATATCTTTATCTTCAATTCACATTGTTGTGCTAAAAGTTTATTTTAAAAGTTTGACCTCTGAAGCTTACTTCCAATTTAGCATAATATGAGTCAGCTCCAAAAAAATTTTCCACTGAGCTTGTACATACGAACTTTATCATATCTTCGTTTTGGGCTCGGAGTTGGCTCAGTCGGTAGCGCGCCAGATTACTAATCTATAAGTTCCCAGGATCGATTCCCACCTGTGCCAGCGTTGAGATTTATTTACGCAAAACCTCCAACTTTTCCTCATGAGAAAGGAGACACCGACGGGTTGGGTTGTTTTACCTCTGAGCGGCACTTTTTTGCACACCATGGGCTAAATGGCCAGGTCACATGGACTCCGAAGGCTCAGAGAAGGTTGGGGGAGGGGACCCACTGGAACAGCTGTTGGGAGACAGATGGTAGCCTCCCGTCAAGGCCATCCAGCGTGTTCTTTAACGTGCACATGGTATGGCTCTCCCGCACACGGCTTAACGTCCCATACGACGAACGGCGGCCTTTCCAAGTCCATCGGTGTCCCCTACTGACCGTGGGCAGGGCGGGAATTTTTGCGGAGATAAATCTCAACGCTGACACCGACGGACTTGGAAAAGCCGTCGTCCGTCGGGATGGGACTTTAAGCCTTAGGTCTGTGTGCAAGAAGAGCCATACTTGTGTACGTCAGAGAACACGCTGGATGGCCTTGGCTGGATGATACCATAAGTCTCCTAACAACTGTTCAGTGGGTCCCCTAACCTTTTCTGAGTCTTTATGATCCATGTGGTCTTGTGTGCAAAAGCAAAATCTGCTCAGATGTAAAACAACTCTACATCTTCGTTTTAAAAAAAGTCATGACCATTTAGTTATTTAAAGCTCCGACCTTACACTATAGAATAACACTACCATGCGGTATGCCCTACACCGTCAAGGTGGTTTCATTACTCCTCTGCGGGAAATAATCTAAACTTCTGCTTTGATAATGTAGCTAAATTTTGACTAGTTTAACGTCATCAGAGCGATACCTCTGTTCCGAATATGGAGAAGAGAAAAAAGTATTTTCTCCATTTGATACCCGTTCTGCTCACTTCCGTTTTGTGTTAGGAGCAGACAGTCCAACTGTTCCACAATGCAGGCAGAATATAGATTTTGTTGTTACATATTCCCTCAGCCGGGAGAATCATGTTCACTCATTTTATCTTTGCGACGTTACCCATCCGCACGCAGATAATGACCCAGCGAAAGAGACGAGATACGTCCGTCGAAAAGCTTCTTTTTTTCTCCCGGTTGCTGTTCTACCTGTATGATGAATATCGATTTCAAAAAGGATCGAATTCTGAAGTTTTATATGACGATTTCTCTTTCATCTTCCGAGTTGTAACTGTCAGAATCTTTCGCTATTAGACTCTTCAGACGAAATTCTCGATCACCGCTCTTTCTTTTCTGTACCATTGCATTTTCACTTAGTTTTAAAAAGGATTCAGTAGACAGCTTTTCATTTATCTTCTGAATTTCTTTAAAATCACGTCATTGTCAAGAAGAGGCGGAGATGGACTCGTAACCTGAGTTCAGATATTCTCCCCAGGACCAGATCTAAAGGAAAAGGGCAAAATGCGCTCCCACTCTTTTTGATAATGCCATTAAAGGGTTGATTTGTTTTACCTCTGAGCGGCACTTTTTTGCCCACCATGGGCTAAATGGCCAGGTCATATGGACCCCGAAGGCTCAAAGAAGGGAGGGGACCCACTGGGGGAGGGGACCACTGGAACAGCTGTTGGGAGACAGATGGTAGTCTCCCGTCAAGGCCTCCAGCGTATTCTTTAACGTGCACAGGGTATGTCTCTCCCGCACACGGGGCCAAGGCTTAACGTCCCATCCGACGGACGGCGGCCTTTGCTGACCGTGGGCAGGGTGGGGAATTTTGCGGAGATAAATCTGCCATTAAAGGTAATGGAGGTTGGGTTGTTGTTTTATCTTTGATCGGCACATTTTTGCACAGAATAGGCTAAATGGCCAGATCACAAAGACCCCCAAAGGATCAGAGAACATTGGGGGAAGGGATCCACTGGACCACCGTTAAGAGACAGATGGAAGCTTCCCATCAAGGCTATATAGTGTGTTCTTTAATGTGCATAGGAATATGGCCCTCCTGCACAAGAGACCAAGGCTTTACGTCCCATCCGATGGACGGCAGACTTTCAAAATCCATCGGTGTCCCAACAGGATGTTTACACTGTCCCAACGGTACTCCTCAATTGGGACTCGTACCTGGAAACTGCAAATTACGAGTCTGGCATACTAGCAACTGCACCAACCCTTGCCATTGCTGCTCTTGGGGAGAAACTGAACATCAATAGGCTTGGAAAGGCGGCCGTTCTTTGGAGGAGACGTTAAGCCACGGGCCCTGTGGAAAAGAGCGCTATACACTTGGCACGATAAAAAAAACATGCTGGATGGACTTGCCGAGAACTTGGCTTCCATCTGTCTCTTTGCAGCCAACCGGTGTACAGATCCTAATCCATCTCTGAGCCCTTGGTATCCTCGGCCATTTAGGCTATTATCTGCACAAAAGTATCGCTCAGAGGTTTAACAACACAAAGCGTTTAATTCGCTCAAATCAATACGAAAGAATAAAATCAGATATTCATTTCTCAAGTTCTAATGCTTTTGCAGGTATTTTAAACAAATGGCAGGATATATTTCAAAATTAAAAGATTCATAAAGCGTTAGTTTCGTTAATTAGATGTCGTGTTAAAAGCTAATGCGAAGTTCACTTGATTTTAAGAATTATATTTAACACCTAAACTTTAAAAGACTTAGTAATAAGCTAAAGCATAGCGTGTTAAGTGATATAAATTTGTCAAACGTGTTTTGCTTCCAACTGATTCTAAATAGGTTATACTTGAAATTAACAATGCTGACAGAGGAGCCACATGTAATAAGACAATGTTGAAGACAGTGCAGTTGGAAATTTGATCAATTTTTACAAATAACAACTAAAGAGAGCTTAATAAATTCTTGAAGGAACAGAAGAGTAATTTAGAGAATTGAGTGAATGTTTGAAGGAGCAGGATATCGATGTAGAAAGCTTAATAAATAAATGAAAGAGCAGGATATCGATATAGAGAGCTTAATAAATAATTGAAAGAGCAGGATATCGATATAGGGAGCTTAATAAATAAATTAAAGAGCAGGATATCGATATAGGGAGCTTAATAAATAAATGAAAGAGCAGGATATCGATATAGAGAGCTTAATAAATAATTGAAAGAGCAGGATATCGATATAGGGAGCTTAATAAATAAATGAAAGAGCATGATATCGATATAGAGAGCTTAATAAATAATTGAAAGAGCAGGATATCGATATAGGGAGCTTAATAAATAAATGAAAGAGCATGATATCGATATAGAGAGCTTAATAAATAATTGAAAGAGCAGGATATTGATATAGGGAGCTTAATAAATAAATGAAAGAGCAGGATATCGATATAGAGAGCTTAATAAATAATTGAAAGAGCAGGATATCGATATAGAGAGCTTAATAAATAATTGAAAGAGCAGGATATCGATATAGGGAGCTTAATAAATAAATGAAAGAGCATGATATCGATATAGAGAGCTTAATAAATAATTGAAAGAGCAGGATATCGATATAGAGAGCTTAATAAATAAATGAAAGAGCAGGATATCGATATAGAGTGCTTAATAAATAATTGAAAGAGCAGGATATCGATATAGGGAGCTTAATAAATAAATGAAAGAGCAGGATATCGATATAGAGAGCTTAATAAATAATTGAAAGAGCAGGATATCGATATAGGGAGCTTAATAAATAAATGAAAGAGAAGGATATCGATATAGAGAGCTTAATAAATAATTGAAAGAGCAGGATATCGATATAGGGAGCTTAATAAATGCCTTGAAGAAAGAGAACAATATTAAGAGGATTCTATCTTGACAAGAAAAATTTCTCAATCTTCCTTGTTAAGACAGAGCACTCTTTATTTTTCTCTCTTGCTCTTTCGAACTTTATTGCCTCTTTCATTTATTAATCTCTCTGTATTATTCTCTTTCTTCTACATTTATTTATTTAAAGGTCTAAATAACTATAGTGTTTCCCTTTCATTATCTACAATAAAGAGTGTAATTTCAGCTTTATATAGCGCAGTCAGAAGTTAATTTGGTAATCTCTAAATCGAAGTTATACAAGCCAACCGTTGTCTCTTACAATTATAGATCTGTGTGAAAGGGATTGATATTTTATTTCGATTCGAGGGTTCGTGAAATATGCGTTATTATGGAGATCTTCGGTATCACCACGTGATAACATCTTTGCTTCGCAGCTCTCATCTCCAGAAGTGGTCTGAACATCCAAGTAATGGTAAATGTACGTTGCATTAGAAACAAGGGCAAATTATCAGTGCAGTGGGACTTGATGTGTCACCGTTATTCTCTGGCGATATTTACTTAAATTTCAGTCTTATTCTTCCAGTGAATATTGCTCTGTGTTTCCATAGAGTTGCTATCACTTTGATTTCTTTCTCCTTAAGTGGATTCCTGCGGCGATTTTGGAATTTTCTACAATAAGAATGACTAGCTTTTAAGGGACTGGATTTTTTTTTAAAACCTTTGAGCTGAACTTTTTTAACTCTGCAGGCAAAAATGACCAGGTTATAGGGATCGTAAGGAATCTTAGAATGGAAGAGGTAGCAGATCCACTGGATAGCTATTAAGCTTCCCATCAAATGCATTGAGCATTTTTATGGTGCACAGGTTACGGCTACCGCACAAGTGTGGTATGTTTTTTCAGGTGCACAGAATAGGGCTATCGTGCTTATAATAGCGACAGTCTAACTTCCATTCTCCGACCTTTTCAAAGCTCACAGGTGTCTCTTTCTAACCGAGAGGGTAATGGAGATTATCGGAGAAAATCTCAACACAGGCACAAGAAAAATTCGAACCTGGTAACATCAGCCTCGAGCGCTACCTACTGAGTCAACCACCGTCCTCTTCGAAGAAGACTAAATCTCACACAAAAAATAACAATTTAAAGATGGTCTTTAGACATTTTCTGAGTTTGGCTTTATAGCTGAAACTTGATTTCAACCAACCTGCAAGTACAAAGGAGGGGGGGAAAAATCAACTAGAGCAATTTCACCAAATTGAAAGTTGACCGTAAGACTGAAATGATCAAGCAAAAGTCGACGTCTAGTAATCAAGGTGATCAAAGAAGAAGCAAAACAAACAGAGGGAAGAGAAAGAGAAGAATGGTAGAGAGGGAGGGGAAGAGGGAAGGAAAAAAAGTATCTTTCTTCGTCTGATTCCCCCTATTTTTGTCTTCCCCTTAATGTCAGAAACCGAAATGGACTCGACATCCACTTCTATCAGTAAACAGTAGTCGTGCGTGTGGCTCAAGAGTTTTTTTTTTTCGATCACCATCACTGCAGCAAAAGTCGGGTGGGGATGAGTGGGATTGGGGTGGGGGGAGATAGGAAGAAGATCACTCGCACGCTATTCGCTCTGAGGAGGTAAGAGAATGGATGGGAGATTTGTTCAGAGCATTCGTAAAGCGTTTTCAATATAAACCAGAGTGTTTTCCGATCTTTATTTTCCCTTCTTTTTAAGTCGCGGTATAAATAACAGAAATGTCGACAAGATCAGAGTAACATTTCTAAGCTCTTTACTTCGAGAGAGAGAGAGTTATTCGCAGTTTAACTCTTTCCTCTCTCTCAAACTTTTCAGCTTTTTCGCTTTCAATTATAGCATCTTAGAGAGCTCGATGTTTTGCCGAGAAGTTTTCTTACTTTTTTTTGGGTTCGTTTTATAAGCAGATTTAATATCTTTGGGTAGGTAGGCACGAACGAAAAACATCGTAATCGCTTAAATAACGTTTCTTTGGATATTTCGACTTATTTTTCCATTTGGTAGACTATAAAAGAAAAGTTTACTTTTTTCTGAGAGAAAAATAAGTTTTCTACAATATTTGCTTTAAAAGTGCTTTATCAGTTCTTCCCTATTTCAAAGAAATTCTGAGGGAATTTCAGTTTCGTTTCCAAATGCTTATTCATTTCAATGTTTACCAAACGTCTTTTTTAAACTTAGAATATTTTAGTTGTTATTTTTTTTAAAGCTTTGAAATAATAAAATCAGGCGCATATAGAGGGCGCTATATTTCAGAGAAAGAAAAAGTTCCCATATCTTTTCTCAGTTGTTTTTTTTTTTCGAAACAAACAAATGGTTCAGACACACTGTCGATTTTTTTCTTTCTCCCGCCTGATCCAAGCAACTTAAATCAATGCATCTTTTTAGTTTCATTTATTTCATCGCTCTGGCTTGAAATCTGCGCAAAAAAAATTAACTGTAATGTTACTACATTTTCCATTTTTCTGATACGTGAAAGGATTAAAGAAACTAGATTGGAAAAGATTACCCGTGATGATAGAGACAAGAATAATATCCGAGAAAATTTTTAATCTGGGAGATGATATTCCCGTTAGACACTACTTATTTACTTGAAAGAAATCTCACTATAAATATAATTATTCTGGCTGACTGAATCAATAGACAAATTCCTGTCTGGAACAATGTCACAGCACAATGTCACAACAATTTGAGCACAATAAGGAACTTGGTGTTTTTTGTTGAGGGAAATATAATTATTTAGAACGCTAGAGTATCTCGCATCGAAAAACAGTACGGAAATTATAATGAAGCCTTTTCAACGTGAGAAGTTATGAAAAGACTAATATTTCTGGTGCATCACAGTGATATTCTTTCTAAAATAAAAACTGATTTTAAACGAAAAAAGTTCACAGACAGTTGTTTTTTACTGGAGAACACATTCAGTTAGGCTTAATTTTGACAGACGCTAAAAGACATGAAGTGCGATTCAAAAGTTCTCAGATTGGTGGGATAATTCGGAAATATGTTGAGAGAGAATCGTGAAACTTTAGCTCTACTGTTTATGAATCGTCCTGATATTACTTATTTGTTGCTACCCACTTGCAATCACTCAGATGTTTATTGGCATTGTTTATTATCTATTGTGCTTTAATTTAGTGCTGCACTAGAAATTGACTTCTTGTGAACGGACAGAGAAGTCACCTCTCCGAAAATCTAAAAAAGTATTTTTAAGTAATTTTATAAGAAAACTGGGGGATGGCTTGTTTTTCTGTCTTGTATTATTGTATTATGGGAGCTTTACACGACAAATTTTTGTTAACAATTTGCATTTAAATTTTAAAAAGTTTACATTTTTATAGCTGGAAAGATGTAAATTATTTTGATTTGGCTAGACATATAGATACGATAAAACGATTCTAAGAAATCATACTCATTACTTAACAAAAGGCGCTCTTTCAAAGATTCTCGCCCCTCCCCCGGAAAAACTTCTGCCGACGAATCTGCTCTTCCCATATGCCAATAACTCGGCTCATTCTTTCTTGTGCTTCCAATAGTTTCTTCTATTTATTTATTTATTTATTTACATAAATATACATCACTCACCTTTGGGGCGTTTAGTATAAACATTTCTGCCCCAAAGCTTTTTAAATTAGAAACAAAGGCATAAGAGTAAAATTAAACAATGAATTCAATGTTTATACACATTTGATGAACTAAAGTGTAAATATGCTGCAGGTAGAAGATTTCGATAAAAACTGTGATTTGCTGAGGAAGTCAAAAAATTTCTATTGTAGTGGGAAATTGAAGTCATAATTATGATATATCCGAGGATAAAGTGACATTTAAAAAAAATCAAGTATGAATTTATAACACAAAAGGATTGTAGAAATGTTGCTGGATTTAAATATTGTTTGCAGTGTGAACTCGGTTATTTTACATTTTTCTTGGAAGTGCTTCAAAAAATTTCTCTTATGCAATTCGATAAAATATGAAGAATTGTTTCCTTTGCAAATCGTGCAAAGTGCTGTCGGTGATTGTTTGATTTTGAAAAGATAGTTTTTTTATACAAGCTCTTCCTGTGTGGAGCCTGGAAATGTTGATTATATTTTGCCTAGATAGACCATATTGGTGAAAATAAGCGATATTTCCATCTAATGAATATCTGAAGCCATTCTTCCCAAGCACGGTAATTCAAGCGTTCCATACCCACCACATTCTCCAGCTACGACTCCTTGCGACTTTTTTCTTGTTCCCAAAGTTGAAGATTTCTGTAAAATGAAACAGTTTTTAAGCCATCGATTCAATCAAAGAAGATGTGACGAGAGAACTGGACGCCATCTGAAATGAGGATCTGAAGACTTCACAGATTGCTTCAGAAGATGGGAAAACTGCTGAAAGATACGTAATACATATCCAAGGGTTGAGCTGGATTATTTTACCTCTGAGCGGCACTTTTTTTTTGCACACAATGGACTAAATGTCCTGGTCACAAGGACCCCAAGTGCTCAGCGAAGATTGGGAAAAGGAAGACAAATGGTATCGTTAAAACGTAAAACAATGGTATCGAAGAGGAAGACAAATGGGTCGTTAAGTCTATCCCGCGTGTGACTTGCACAGAAGCATCTCCTTCACATGGGGAACATACAAAAGAATCACTTCGAAGGCCATAGCGAAATCTAGATGGGAAGACGGTTCGGTTTTATTTCTCAGTCTGAGAAAATTTTTTGGATTAGCCCTGTATACACATGTTGCATCTTTTTAATGTTAATACAATCGTATCGTTCAAGCAATTGATGATGTGTTGTAGAATGCATCACGTAGGAGCAATGTAAACAATAAAATCCAATCATCCCTGTTGAATGTGAAATGCTTGTTTTCAAAAGAATAAATTTTGTCAGGAGTTCGTAAAGGTTCACTCTAATGCTGTAGGTAAAAGTACGTATATAAGGCAGCCGTTGGTGTTGTTAGGGTGTCCAAAGGATTTTTTGCAGAGGGTTGGGTTGTTTTACCTCTGAACGGCACTTTTTTGCACACCATGGGCTAAATGGCCAGGTCACATGGACCCCGACGGCCCAGAGAAGGTTGGGGACCCACTGGAGCAGCTGTTGGGAGACAGATGGTAGCCTCCCGTCAAGGCCATCCAGCGTGTTCTTTAACGTGCACAGGGTATGGCTCTCCCACACACGGGGCCACGACTTAATGTCCCATCCGACGGACGGCGGCCTTTCCAAGCCCATCGGTGTCCCCTACTGACCGTGAGCAGGGCGGGGAATTTTTGCGGATATAAATCTCAACGCTGACCAAGCTGGGACTCGAACCTGGGAACTACAGATTACGAGTCTGGCGCGCTATCGACTGAGCCACCCCCTTTTGCAGAGGGATGTAAGAAGCACTTACTTAGAGTTGACTTCAATGCGTCGGAGTTGCGGTCAAGTCAGCTTTCGGATCTCCTCTTCTTTTGAAGGATGTCGTATGCACGGGAGGCACACGACAAGTTTCTCTGCTTCTTCGGCAGCAGCTTTTTCAAGTGTAAAGTCAAAGTTTTGGGGCACGTGGAAGTGGTTAACGGTCCGAAGGCGGTGCATGCGCACTGGTGTATTTCTGAACCAGATGTTTCGGAGGTGGGTCCCTAGGCTGGTTCATTATGGCTGTAGTATGGGGTAATATGAGTTTCTCCGTGTGATTATCAAGAAGAAGTTTCCAGGCCGAGGGGATGGAACAATTTCTTTGTTGATACTATGTCATCTATTCTTGTATACTGCAAGCTGTTAGGCGTAATCGAGTTGGTCTTGTGTTGGTGGAGCACAAATAATTTTAGCTTCAGTAAATTTTGGCATTGCGTTACCGCGATAGACAGTTCCGGCCAGTGCTGTGTTTTGTTTCCGGTTATGCTATGTGTATCTCTTCTGTGTTCTTTTAGTCTTTGCCTGAAGGATTTTTTGGTTTTTCCGTAGTAATCGCACATTTTAATTTCTTCTTTCACCTGCGTTTCGACTGGGTTGGGTTGGGTTGTTTTACCTCTGAGCGGCACTTTTTTGCACACCATGGGCTAAATGGCCAGGCCACAAGGACCCCGAAGGCTCAGAGAAGGTTGGGAGAGGGGACCCACTGGAACAGCTGTTGGGAGACAGATGGTAGCCTCCCGTCAAGGCCATCCAGCGTGTTCTTTAACGTGCACAGGGTATGTCTCTCCCACACACGGGGCCACGGCTTAACGTCCCATCCGACGGACGGCGGCCTTTCCAAGCCCATCGGTGTCCCCCTACTGACCGTGGGCAGGGCGGGGAATGTTTGCGGAGATAAATCTCAACGCTGACCCAGCTGGGACTCGAACCTGGGAACTACAGATTATGAGCCTGGCGCGCTACCGACTGAGCCACCCCCGCCCCCGTTTCGACTGGAATTTGATATATGCAACCTGAGGTTGGGATAAAATCTCTGTCATTTTTAATTATTTTCAGAATGATTTTGTCTGCTTTTATTGGGGACAGATTTCAGTTTTAACATTTAGTACCTTCTGACGGTAGAAATGAATATTACTGACAGATTCGGAAAATGTGAATGGTAATTTAACAGTCCGAACCTTTGTCAACGCCACCCCCCCCCCCCCCACAAAAAAATTCATTTTCATCATAAAAAATGTTATCCCACCCCCACCCGAGATCCCTTGATCTTTATACTCTAACACCAAAACTTCAAATTCTAGACTTTATAGACTGTTCAAAAAATTCATTTAAAGTTTTGCCATTTCCAAAATATATCTTCCCCTGCCGTCCTATGGCCGAGTGGTTAGCGCGCTTGGCTACTGATCTAAGGGACCTGGGTTCGAGCCCCGGTTAAGGCATGGCTACTTTTCTGCCGAGGGCCTGCCATCCTCACAGACCTTCTACTATGACATATAAACTGACAGGCTCCTGTCAGACCTCTGTGGCAAGAAGCTGCTTGAGGAGGTATTTATTTTTTTACGTGAAAATTGAAACTTTTGGAAGATTGCGAAAATGCCGGTAGTAATATGTTAATTAGTGCCTGATTGCATTATCGATCTGTTTTAGGTTTATTTTCTACTTTTTAGGGCGCATATGGGAAGATAAATAAATAAATACCCTTTCAAGCAGCTGCTTGCCACAGAGGTCTGACAGGAGCCTGTCAGTTTATACGTCATAGTAGAAAGTCTATGAGGATGGCGCGACCTCAACAGAAAAACGATACAATATCCATGTCTTCCTCGGGGCTCGAACCAGGTCCCTTTGATCAGTAGTCAAGCACGCTAACTATTCGGTTATGCATTTTTTAAAATTAATATATTTGTATTTTTCCTCCCATTGTTACTAATCCCTTACCTTTGGGTTAACTCTGAGCGGCACTTTTTTGCACACAATGGGCTAAATGGCCAGGTCACATGGACCCCGAAGGCTCAGAGAAGGTTGGGGGAGGGGACCCACTGGAACAGTTGTTGGGAGACAGATGGTAGCCTCCCGTCAAGGCCATCCAGCGTGTTCTTTAATGTACACTGCGAATGGCTCTCCCGCACACGGGGCCACGGCTTAACGACCCATCCGACGGACGGCGGCCTTTGCTGACCGTGGGCAGGGCGGGGAATTTTGCGGAGATAAATCTCAACGCTGACCCAGCTGGTACTCGAACCTGGGAACTGCAGATTACGAGCCTGGCGCGCTACCGACTGAGCTACCCCGGCCGCTCTAAACACTTAACTTCAGATACTTTCATTTGATATATGACTCATAAACATCGACCACGTATTTCCTCTCCGTCTTTTTAGAGACGTGTTCAGGGTGGCCCATGACTTTGGAGACATTACATGCTTTAATTTGAGATATAATTCATTAATTATTTATGTAATTGCAGGTACATAAATTTATTTTAAAATCTCCATGAAATAATTTTGTGGGTCTCAGCTAGTTTTAATATAATTTGTAATCTGGGCTTCTACAGCAGCCTGGGCGCAAATTTTAACCGGATACAAGCAAGAAATTGTATCCGGGGTACTATTCAAAAACCTATAATATAAAATTCCAGTAAAAAAAACGAAAAAAAAAAAAGTTTTACTATATAGAAGCATATAACTGAAATCTGAATTGAATAAAAAAAATAACAAACATATAATATTCAGTTTCGTTTTCAAAATTTTAAGATTATTTGACACTTTATTGTTGAAGTGTACAGTCGCTCAAAAAAGTATCCGAACACCATGGTTGATTACAGAATTCAGAAAAAATATCTGGCAACGATTTTTTTTTTAAATTAGTGATCTGGCAACCTTTGTGTCACGTGATTACAGAATTCAGGAAAAATATATGGAGCGTGTACAGCAACTGTACACGCTCCAGTTACCGTTCACAGCAAACTGGAGCGTGTGCAGTTACTTCACACGCTCCAGTTTGCTGTGAACGGTAACTGCACACGCTCAATATTTCCGTGAGTGAGCCCACACGATCTAGCATCAAAATAATATGACCACCTACAGTCGCTCAAAAAAGTATCCGAACACTATGGTTGATTATGACACGAAGGTTGCCAGATAACTAATTTCTAAAAAAAATCGGTGCCAGATATTTTTTCTGAATTCCGTAATCAACCATAGTGTTCGGATACTTTTTTGAGCGACTGTACGAAGTTGAAAAAAAAAAAAGCATGAGCTTAAAAGCAGAGCCGGCACACATAGTTATGGCAACACTTTGACTGCGTTGCAAAAATACAATAATCGATTTTTTCCAACAGCAGTTAACAGTCCCAGAGAAGCGTCGTCCCATGGTCGACGAACGGTCCCAGATAACCGTTTCCTGGCTATCAGCTAGCGAGTCGTTGCCGATGACACATAATGATTTCGACTAAGCATCGGCGTAGGTGGCGAGTCGATTTGGCTCCAAATGGGGCTAATGTCATCGGGCTAGATGGAATGGAAAGAGGGATGGCAGGCTCACCTAGTGACCCTACGGGAAGTAGAATAACACGTGATACGAAAAGATTTGACGTAATAATTCAACAAACAAAATTTTGATTCCCTTCGTCGCCTGTAATCTCGACTTAGGAAATGTTGACTGAAATATTCTAATTGTGCTTTTTGTATTCTGGAGTCATTTCACCTAT
The DNA here is from genome assembly GCA_038380435.1 of Ryuthela nishihirai. NCBI lineage: Eukaryota > Metazoa > Arthropoda > Arachnida > Araneae > Heptathelidae > Ryuthela > Ryuthela nishihirai. Next base: position 35,058,298 of record JAWZYU010000011.1, on the reverse strand, counting down.
AAGACAAGTGTCAAATCTAGTGCATACAAAACTAAATAGAGATATACACTATCCTGCAAAAATATTGAAGAATTTCTTTGTTACTTCATTGGGAATGTAACTTCGAATCTGTGCTTCGAAAATGTACATTTAATGAAAAAATGTGACTGAAGATAAAGATCTTAATCATATTTTTTTTAAATCGCGATTTTCGACATCTTGTAGAAATATTCGTTCAATATTTCAAGAGTTATGGAAGCTGGAATAAATATTTAACACTGAATTATCTTGTTTTATAAAAGTCATTCATAATCGTCTAAAAATGAAATAAGTTTTACTCAGACTTCGAAAATGCATATTTATTTTATTAAATGATTTTAAACAATACATATTATTTGAGTTTTAATTAATTTCTGAGTTAGTCTTATGAAGTACGACTGTGAAATATTCTAACTTCCATAGCACTTTAAAATGTTGAAAATCTATATTTAAATAGGTTTGCTTGTGATCTTTAATTTATCGTCGGTCTCATTTTTTTCGTTAAATGTAAATTTTAGAAATTATATAGCTTTGAATTTAAATTCCTATTAACACGAAAATTCTGTAATATTTTTGTACAGCAGCGTGTCATACGCTGCTGTACAAAAATATTACAGAATTTTAATTAATTAAATTAACTAAAAAAATACAGAATTTTAATTAATTAATTAACTAAAAAACTAGATTTCTTTGAAAACAAAATTCTTAATTCATTAATGTAAATTATGTTAATAAGAAAGTGCTTTATAACTATGGGCATTTAAGAGTAGTAATTAAGATTACTTCTTTATCTATTAAGTTAACTTGCGTTCACACAATTGCTTAAAACATTTACTTAATTACCAAAAAAATACTGTTTTTACGAAACAATTCAATTATAATATTAATAAACAAGCGACTGTTGTTATAAGCGGTATCAGTGTAACTCATTTGTAGTAATCTTGTGAAAATAGATTAATAAAAGATATGAGCAGTGTCGAAACTAGATATTCCCGCGCCAAGGACAAAAATTCTAAATTACACCCCGGAAATGATTACAGATTTATGGACTAATTAAATTGTGCAATGAATTCGTATATTTATCACGTGAGCAAGCAGCTGCTTGAGGGGGTATTTCTTTTATTTTAAAGTAAACGCGAACGAAAAAACAACAACTATATAATAAAACAAAAATGGCAAACAGATAATCACAAATAAAAATAATTATCAAATGTGATATGAATTTTATGATTCTGTATATATAATGAGGAATAAATATGCAATACTTTTAACGTATTACAGATATCTTGAAATTTTAAATGTTTATAAAACAGTTTTTAAACAATTTCATTTTTCCTAAAAAAGAATGCCTTTCCAAACGAGACTAGTGATCAAGATCAAACGAGATGTCATTAATGAAATGGATCCATATGTTTGACAAGTTCTGTTTATTAAATAGCGGCTGGTTACGGTGTAGCCAGTCACTAGTTAATAAACAGAACTTATGTAACCAGTCGCTGGTTAATAAACAGAACATGTCAAAAAAAACTGTTTACTGTCAATGCCATCTTAAGCCTTATCTGGGCCCCTAGGCAAAAGTAAAATATGTCCCCCAAAAAATGCGGGCCCCCAGCATTTGCCTACTTTGCCTATGACAAAAGATGGTCCTGGTTACTGTATCAACTAGTACTAGCTGCTTGTCTATTAGCGATTGGTTACTGTATCAACTAGTACCAGCTACTTGTCAATTAGAGACTGATTACTGTGTCAACTAGTACTAGCTGCTTGTCTATTAGCGATTGGTTACTGTATCAACTAGTACCAGCTACTTGTCAATTAGAGACTGATTACTGTGTCAACTAGTACTAGCTGCTTGTCTATTAGCGATTGGTTACTGTATCAACTAGTACCAGCTACTTGTCAATTAGAGACTGGTTACTGTATCAACTAGTACTAGCTGCTTGTCTATTAGCGATTGGTTACTGTATCAACTAGTACCAGCTACTTGTCAATTAGAGACTGATTACTGTGTCAACTAGTACTAGCTGCTTGTCTATTAGCGATTGGTTACTGTATCAACTAGTACCAGCTACTTGTCAATTAGACTGATTACTGTGTCAACTAGTACTAGCTGCTTGTCTATTAGCGATTGGTTACTGTATCAACTAGTACCAGCTACTTGTCAATTAGAAACTGATTACTGTGTCAACTAGTACTAGCTGCTTGTCTATTAGCGATTGGTTACTGTATCAACTAGTACCAGCTACTTGTCAATTAGAGACATTACTGTGTCAACTAGTACTAGCTGCTTGTCTATTAGCGATTGGTTACTGTATCAACTAGTACCAGTTACTTGTCAATTAGAGACATTACTGTGTCAACTAGTACTAGCTGCTTGTCTATTAGCGATTGGTTACTGTATCAACTAGTACCAGTTACTTGTCAATTAGCGACTGATTACTGTATCTGGTTCAAGCGACTGCCTCCTTTTCTATTAGCCCTAAGAGCACGTGGATCGATCAGATGAGACTAGGAAAATTTGCGTAGCATAGGATCCTCTGTATTTCATCCGTAATTTATTTTAAAATTAAAAGATGGCATTAATGGATAAACCAGAGTTGGAACTATTGCCAACTTCAAAAAACAATTGCGAAGGCCATATACAAATAACAAACAGTATATCTCAACCTAAACAGGATTAAGAGTAGGATTTGTTTCATCGTCGAATCTGAGACGGATGCTTCGGCAGGAAAAATTTAGTTTTCAAGAATAATCCGTTCAAATACTTCAAAAAGTCGCTAAAAACAAACATATAACCCACAAACAAACACGAAATCTCGAAAAAATAGAAACTGAAAAAAATAGTTAAAAAAAAGATAGAAATAATGAAAATTTATGATTAATGTTTTATAAAACCCAAAATGGAAAAGCAGCATTACCATGGAAAAAACTCAAATTTTAAATCAAATCAGAAGCACTTTAATTACAATTATATTTATATTACTTTTTATTCCTAACAAACCATTTTTTTCTCTCAAACAAAAAAGAAGAAAGAAAAAAAAACCTCAATCCAATTTGCTCTTCATTTGAATATCTATTTTTCCCCCAAGAAAATTATCGTGAAAAAAAAATAAATAAATAAATATCATTACAGAATACCACTTGCAATGAAAGGCAATAAAAAGCACTTAATTTCAACCTTCATATTCTTTTTTTTTTAAGTTTTCGTCAAAAATACATAATTCGGAAAACTGCGTCACGGAGAATTATGCCGATATTTACCGATGATTCTGAGTAAACAAACATTATAAACACATTAAGGAAAATATATCAAACCAGGAAAATAGAACAACTCTGGTGAAAGTAGAATGCCATAATCAGGGAACTAACTACTCCAGTGTCAATATCGTGAAAGCGGCAGAGAAATTCGGACCGTGTAATAGAGCTTCTCCGAAACGATCCGTTTGGCTGTCTCTCTTAAGGATGACGTGTCACGTCGGCTGTGAAAACTAAATCGATTTCTTATTTCTTTGGAAACAAAAAATTGTAAAAATAGCCATTTCCGACTCAGTCAATGCTGACTGGCATTGAGAAGGATTTTTGGAGGGAAAAAAGAAACTTTTTCTCCTTGGCAAAGCTTTACTGGCAACAGAAAACGGCATGAATTGAAAGTGAGTCTTAAAGATTCTGATCTCGGGCTAAGAAGAGAGAAGAGCGTTCTTTTTCGTTTTCACGAAACTCAAATGCCACTTGAAAGAGAGTGAAAACTAAACAAATGTTGCTGAAGTTTATAAGAGTAACGTTAATGATTTTTTTTGTGTGTGAATGAGGTATGGGTTGGGTTGTTTTATTTCTGAGCGGCACTTTTTTGCACACCATGGGCTAAATGGCCAGGTCACATGGACCCCGAAGGCTCAGAGAAGGTTGGGGGAGGGAACCCACCGGAACAGCTGTTGGGAGACAGATGGTAGCCTCCCGTCAAGGCCATCAAGCGTGTTCTTTAACGTGCACAGGGTATGGCTCTCCCGCACACGGGGCCACGGCTTAACGTCCCATCCGACGGACGGCGGCCTTTCCAAGCCCATCGGTGTCCCCTACTGACCGTGGGCAGGGCGGGGAATTTTGCGGAGATAAATCTCAACGCTGACACAGCTGGGACGCTGACCCAGCTGGGAACTACAGATTACGAGCCTGGCGCGCTACCGACTGAGCCACCCCCGCCCCGAATGAGGTATGAATATTCTGTAGTGCCTTTCTGATAAGGTATCACATTTCTCGCAGATGTTCTCTAGGTAGAAATGAATCACACACCTAGTCAGGTCTGCGTAGCAAATGAATAACCGAACTGAAAAGAATCTTTTGGGGTATCTTTTTTTGGTAGTGAATACAAAAATTTCAACCGAACGATATGAAATGCATATCGTATATTCTCAAAGTACGATCAGTGGGTAGCTTTATCCGGATAACAAAGATCACAAAAATTTAAGAGTTTTAAGGAATCTTTTGAATTGCTTCGAGAAGTCAGTTCTAAAATGGAGGTCCCTCTGTCGGATTGCGCCGCTGTTGAACAGCGAGGTGACATTACTGTGTATGTGTTTACCTTTAGTATGCAAATTCTCACAAGGACACAAGGTATCATTTTATTTTCTGCACACATTCAAAAGTGAACTTTACCGTTGGATGTGTGCACACATAATATGAGGGCAGGTTTTATCATATAAAATGTGTGAAAGTGGTGCGAACCTTTCAGAAATGGTCGTACAAGTGTAATGGATGAACATCGACTTGATAGACCAGTCGACAGCAGCAACATCTGATACTGTGCAACGAGTTAATTAACTGTTCAGGAGAACCGACGCATCACTTTGGAAGAATACTAAAAGGAAAACAAAAAGAGCGCAAGTTCAGTACGATACAGACGTTCAAAATGTGGTGCATAATTGGCTAAGCTCTTTACCAAAAACTTTTTTCATTTCTGATGGAATCAGAAAAATTGTCAGACGTTGTACTAAATGTAACGAGAAAGGAGGTGATTACATTGAAACACAGTGTATGTACATGTTTCTAGAATAAACTGTTTTCATGCTGTACTTAAATTCATTTCTTTTATTATCTTACTCTCATATTTATGTCTTTAGCTACTTATTACAAAATTCAAAACTAAAAAGTAGGCCAACTCGATCAGATATCTTCTACTTAGTTTACATTGGCACCTGCTACTTTCTTCTGAGTGCTGCTAATAGTCCACTACCAATCTGCAAGTTCTTCTACCAATCCACCGCAAAACTATGAGTGTTTCTAGCAGTCAGACACCTCTCTATGAATGTTCCTAAATGTCCTACTACTTATTTGAGAGGGGGAGGGGGTGGCTCAGTCGGTAGCGCGCCAGGCTCGTAATCTGTAGTTCCCAGGTTCGAGTCCCAGCTGGGTCAGCGTTAGATTTATCTCCGCAAAATTCCCCGCCCTGCCCACGGGTCAGTAGGGGACACTGATGGGCTTGGAAAGGCCGCCGTCCGTTGGATGGGACGTTAAGCCGTGGCCCCGTGTGTGGGAGAACCATACCCTGTGCATGTTAAAGAACACACTGGATGGCCTTGACGGGAGGCTACCATCTGTCTCTCAACAGCTGTTCCAGTGGGTCCTCTCTCCCAACCTTCTCTGAGCCTTCGGGATCCATGTTGACCTGGCCATTTAGCCCATGGTGTGCAAAAAAGTGCCGCTCAGGGGTAAAACAACCCAACCCAACTTATTTGAGAGAGGATTGCTCTTAGTGATGCGCGATCTACCCGGTGTACTGCTCTACTCTATTTCAAATAAAGAATGGAGCAGTAAAATCTGAAGATCAAATAGGGCAATATCCAATGAAAAGATTCCCCACCCACGTGAATTCTAGCAAGAACAACTCCGAAATGTTATACTCCGCTAAAGCAAATAGTTCTCCGCCTTACGCAACGAAATGAGTACTTTTTATAACATAAATTATTGTTATGTGTAGCTTATGGAAGTGAACAATTGAAATGATGCTGTTTTTAATTTCTGATTATTGTAAAGTACATGATGAAGCATAATTTCTTTTACCTCGGTATATTCGTGATGGAAAACATTTGATTTTAAAGCTCCTCAAAAGAGTTGAGGATTGATACATTTTCAGGCATCATATCTTGGTTTTCACTGGCTTTCATGGTTAAGAGCGGTAGCGCGCCAGGCTCGTAATCTGTAGTTACCAGGTTCGAGTCCCAGCTGGGTTAGCGTTGAGATTTATCTCCGCAAAATTTCCCCGCCCTGCCCACGGTCAGTAGGGGACACCGATGGGCTTGGAAAGGCCGCCGTCCGTCGGATGGGACGTTAAGCCGTGGCCCCGTGTGCGGGAGAGCCATACCCTGTGCACGTTAAAGAACACGCTGGATGGCCTCTACGGGAGGCTACCATCTGTCTCCCAACAGCTGTTCCAGTGGGTCCCCTCCCCCAACCTTCTCTGAGCCTTCGGGGTCCTTGTGGCCTGGCCATTTAGCCCATGGTGTGCAAAAAAATGCCGCTCAGAGGTAAAACAATCCAATCCATGGTTAAGAGTATTAAGACACTATTGAACAAGAAACATTTCAAGGAAGATTTTCCGATCCATTCTTTATGCGAAACAGAGTATAGAAGTGTGTCACTTATCTGCGAGTGCTCCTAATAGCTCTGTCATTTTTCCATGAGAACTCGCAATAATCCCGATACTTATCCATGAACTCGTAATAATATCTATCGCAAAAATGAGCTAATGTTTTCACCTTCGTCTATTTATCCGTCTTCAAATATTAAAATTTCTGTTTTTAGAAATAATTTTTTGCTGGGGCGGATAGATATTGGTGAAGTATTACGATTCGCATCTTCCGAATCACCCAATAATTTTAATAGTCCCCTCAAGCGGTGAATAAACGTCAGAAAATGTAGAACCTTTAAACGAATGCTTAAGGTTCTGCATTTTCTAATAATAGATAGTTTCAAATGACCTATTTATGCTAAAAATTTTCAAAAAGTGGGTTTTACTTCTTTTAAGAGTCAGATTGTTTTGCCTCTGAGCGGCACTTATTTTGCACAAAATGGATAGGTCATAAGGACCCCGAGGGCCCACAGAAAGTTGAGATGACCCACTGGACAACTGTTAGGAGACAAATGGTAGCTCCCGTCAAGGCCATCCAGCGTGTTCTTAACATGCACAGAGTATGGCGTTACCGCACACAGTGCCACGTCTTAACGTCCCATCCGACGGACAGCAGCTTTTCTAAGTCCCATCGGTGTCCCCTACTGACCAAGGGCATTTTTCAGAGATAAAAATAACCCCTGACGGGACTCGAACGTGGGAACTGCAGAATACGAGCCTGGAGTTCTATCGACTGAGCCACCTAATCTGAGCCACCTAATCTCTTATGTTTCATCTCTTCTAACCTTTGTTTTAAGAGATAAACGAAAACTCTTTTTTTTTTTGTATAGCTAATAATAAAATATTATTTTTTGCATTTCCCTAATAATCTATTCCTTCGAGTTTCCACTATTAGAGCGTGATAAAGGCGGAAAATAAAAAACTTCATCTTTGAAAGCCCATATGTGTCATAGTTGATATTATTATTATTCTGGTTTCCTTTTTAACATGCTTTTTGTTTACCATTCAGTACGACTAATGGTACAAAAATGTGATTAGAGTGATAGTATAGAGAAATTCAGAAGATGCACATTTATTAAATTAAAATAAGACAAATTATAATTTTCCTTCCGGACCTCGAGGCCATCAGAGGACATAAGAATTATATTATTTTCCTAAATAAATCAAATATAAAAATCAAGATTTTTTTTGATGCACCTCCTGCCACAGAGAGTGCAATAATTTTGCTTACTACGTCTTTCAGTTCCACCAGTGCTATGGATTCCCAACCAGCTGGTGGGGGCACCCGTTGGGCGAGACATCACCTTGGACTGCCACACGGAAGCTTATCCCAGCTCCATCAACTACTGGGGAAGAAGAAGAGGAGAAGTGATCATCTCCAACGACAGGTACCACGTCACACTGAAAGAAAAAACCTACAAGACTCACATGCGGCTGACGATCAAGAAACTGGAGACTCAGGATTTTGGCATTTACATGTGCTTCTCAAAGAATTCTTTAGGGGCTACTGAAGGAACTGTCAGATTGTACGGTGAGTTGTTAGAAATATATCTTTATATTTAAGATTTTGCTTTTTTCTTTTTGGCTGAAATGTAGAGTCTTGATGAATATGGAAAAATGTATTTAATGGAAAATTAAAGAAGAGTTAATCGCGATTGAACTTTAAGTGTGCTGCCTCTCTTTGAAGTCGTGACACACCCACTTTCATTTCTAGGGCAGAAAGCTCTAATAAATGGAAGAAAGATCTGTTTACAAAGTAATACCAAAAAAATCTCTCCTCGAGCAGCTACTTTCCACAGAGGTCTGGTAGGAGCCTAGAAGAATTAAGTGTGAAATACTAAACTCAAAACGTAAACTGCTCCAGACAGCTGTTGATTTTTAGCCAACTCACATTCCATGCTTTGAATTTGCATATGCTATTGAATAAATACATACAGAGAAAGAAGAAATATTCACACCACTACAGTCAGTTTGTTTAATGTGGTTCACTCCAATATATTCTTAAGCTTACAATGTGTGCTGTTGCTACCCGATATTAACATCGTTTAATACTATTGTCTAACTTCGACATAATTCTATGCAGCTGGTACAAATTAATAGGGGCGGGGGTGGCTCAGTCGGTAGCGCGCCAGGCTCGTAATCTGTAGTTCCCAGGTTCGAGTCCCAGCTGGTGAGCGTTGAGATTTATCTCCGCAAAACTCCCCGCCCTGCCCACGGTCAGTAGGGGACACCGATGGGCTTGGAAAGGCCGCCGTCCGTCGGATGGGACGTTAAGCCGTGGAACCGTGTGCGGGAGAGCCATACCCTGTGGTGGGGCGGGGGTGGCTCAGTCGGTAGCGCGCCAGGCTCGTAATCTGTAATTCCCAGGTTCGAGTCCCAGCTGGGTCAGCGTTGAGATTTATCTCCGCAAAATTTCCCGCCCTGTCCACGGTCAGTAGGGGACACCGATGGGCTTGGAAAGGCCGCCGTCCGTCGGATGGGACGTTAAGCCGTGGCCCCGTGTGCGGGAGAGCCATACCCTGTGCACGTTAAAGAACACGCTGGATGGCCTTGACGGGAGGCCACCATCTGTCTCCCAACAGCTGTTCCAGTGGGTCCCCTCCCCCAACCTTCTCTGAGCCTTCGGGGTCCATGTGACCTGGCCATTTAGCCCATGGTGTGCAAAAAAGTGCCGCTCAGAGGTAAAACAACCCAACCCATACCCTGTGCACGTTAAAGAACACGCTGGATGGCCTTGACGGGAGGCTACCATCTGTCTCCCAACTGCTGTTCCAGTGGGTCCCCTCCCCCAACCTTCTCTGAGCCTTCGGGGTCCATGTGACCTGGCCATTTAGCCCATGGTGTGCAAAAAAGTGCCGCTCAGAGGTAAAACAACACAACCCGATCAAGGGTTAAAAAGGTCGGCAATTTGAATGGAGAGAAGAAAAACTACCGCCATAATCGGCAAACCAAATTAATTAACCTGCTTTCCGAGCATCGAGTCTAAAACACACTACTATATTTACAGTATGTGACCAAACGTCAACGTTTTCCGAGTACAGTCCCTGGATAAAAACTCTGTCCCTGACGAATCCATTTTTTTTTTGTATTTTTTTTAATATTAAATTAAATTTATAGCAAAGGGGATCATTTCCTAATAGTAGTGGCAACACTGTTATAAAAAATTTCTGTCGATATAATGCGAGTGAGTAAAATCATTTGAATATAAATGTTGACTTTTTTCTTTATAATAACTGTTTATTGTGTACTGTATTTCGATTCCTGCCGACAAGCTTTTTTAGCTTCGTAAGATCTGATTTTTTTACTAAAAACGTTAAAAAAATAAATAAATACCCCCTCAAGCAGCTGCTTGACACAGAGGTCTGACAGGAGCCTGTCAGTTTATATGCCACAGTAGAAGGTCTGAGAGGATGGCAGGACCTCAGCAGAAAAACGACACACACATTCATGCCTACGTTACGGAAAATAAATAAAACTTGAAAAAAAAACACAAAGTGAAAAATTGAGGCTGGAATTTTATAATAATAAAAAGTCGTGAATTGCGAGCTATTGGGAGGTCGTCTGCTCAATCCTTTAAAATTTATTTTAAAAAGTAAAATTAAAATTAAAAGTTTAAATCTGGTCACCCTAATTTACAGCCGTATTAAACGATTAGCAAGAAATTAGCTAATTTGTAAGAAATGTAAAACTGTTCAACGTTCATCAAACCGTTTGGTTTGTATTATCAAACAGTAGCTGAGATTACATCTGCCAATCTTTTACAAATTTCGTGTTATCGAAGAAGTTTAAATAAAAGAATTCGTCGAATTCGTCGGACAGTAGAAAATTTTTGCGTTGAGCGATTTTTTTCGTGTTAAAAGAATATCTACATGTAAAAAGCATTATCACCAGCACGGACTCACAGTTTAATTTTGTGTCAACCAATATTTCGTCTTATTCGTTTTCCTGTTAAGTGTTTTCGACTGTATATCTGTTACCGCTAAAGCTCGAAGCCGTTAATGTGCACATTACCTAGCTAATCTGCAGATTAACCGATTTGCTCCGTTAACGTGCGGAATCAAGAGTTTTCCGCATTTTACCTAGGTAATGTGCACATTAACGGCTTCCGTATCGTTAAAGTTCAAAAGTTTGTTTCTCTCATAGTGGTGAATCTCTTGAATATGAATCTTCGTGTCACGTGATTCACTCGTCCGCATTATAAAAAACGCCCCGGATGAGCGGAGGCCAAGTGAGAACGAATCGGTAAAGTGATTCATTCTTAAAAACGAATCACTAAAATGATTCGTTCTCACTTGGCCTTCATTTTGAGGGCGTTTTTTATAATTCGGATGACTGATTCATGTTGACAAAGGGATGACCCTGGTTTCAACTCTACTCTCGGACACTAGATAAATAACATTATGCTAATTTAAGCGTACAGAAACGTTCCTGTTGTTCCAACAAAGATCTTATTTTCACTTTAACGAGTGCCTAGTAGGTAATGTGCAGATTATCCAGGTAATTTGCAGATTACCTAGGTAATTTGAGAAATGAAACAATTTTCCGCACGTTAAGGGATCACCCTAGTTAATCTGCACAATACCTAGATAATCTGTAGAATAACTGATTTCTGCACTTTAGCGGTAACATATTGATAATCCGAACATGATTTTTCACGGATTATTTCAGATTAGAAAATTGTGTGGAACCATTTTTTTTTTCTCTCCAGAAATTGAAATAATCTGAGATTCGAAAACAGTTACAAATTCTGAACTGTTTTTTTAAAAAAATGCTCTTTAATATCTCTGCTTCTTGATTGTAAGAATAGGTAGATAGTAAGTTCCAACATTTGTGGCTTTGATGCATTTGGATCCATGATCGCATTTGATGGATGCATTTCTCATCTCTCCCGTCATTTTTTGAAATCGATTGCAGTCAGCCAGTTCAATGAACCGCATTCAACCAGATCAGTTGATTCTCTGAAACATTTTCGTCGCTTGAAATGTCAAAATAAAAGGAAGCAGATCGAAAGTTTAGATTGTTAAGAAAAACTTTCAAACTTTGTAAATATTTGAAGTTTCACTAAGCATTAAATTAATTTCCCACCTAAAATTCTTGTCATTGACAGGTCTGAAGATATATTTGTAAAATACAGCTGCATGCAAATCGCATTCCAGGGTTTTTGCCATCCAAATAGTATAAAGGGTTGTTGGGTTGTTTTACCTCTGAGCGGCACTTTTTTGCACACCATGGGCTAAATGGCCAGGTCACATGGACCCCGAAGGCTCAGAGAAGGTTGGGGGAGGGGACCACTCCCAGCTGTTGGGAGACAGATGGTAGCCTCCCGTCAAGGTCATCCAGCGTGTTCTTTAACGTGCACAGGGTATGGCTCTCCCGCACACGGAGCCACGGCTTAACGTCCCATCCGACGGACGGCGGCCTTTCCAAGCCCATCGGTGTCCCCTACTGACCGTGGGCAGGGCGGGGAATTTTGCGGAGATAAATCTCAACGCTGACCCAGCTGGGACTCGAACCTGGTAACTATAGATTACGAGCCTGGCGCGCTACCGACTGAGCCACCCCCGCCCCAGTATTATAAAGGAAGCATCGAGTTGTTAGGTTAGGTTGTTTTAGCCCTCAAGAGTATTTTTGTGCGCACAATGGGCTAAATGGTCAGGTCACCAGGTCACAGAGAGAGTTTGGGAAGGGATCAAGTGTATAACTGTTAAAAGACAGATTGAAGCCTTCCGTCAACGCCATCCAGTGTGTTAATGTACACAAGGTGTGATTGTGCTGTGCATGAGCTCACGGAAAGTTTCGAGTCGTTGCTTCAAGCTACAATATTAGGCACTAGAGCAGTGGCTCTCAAACTTTTTGAGTCCGTGGACCCTAGCTCAAACTTTTCGGGTCCGCGGTAACCCTAGGAACACGCTGCACACTCATCCCTCAGCATTTAAATTATGTGCATATATCAACTTAAAGTCGCAGGTTCGAGTATAAAGTCGCTGGACCAGTGATGTGATTTATTTCCTCAAAGCTCTTCGTCCTGTCCTACGTCAGTTGGGGACAGGGGTGAGCTTGGAAAAGCGCCATCCGTCTCATGGGACGTTAAGCCGTGGCTCCGTCTGTGTGAGAGAAATACTCCGTGCACGTTAAAGAACACGCTGGACGGTCTTGACGGAGGTAACTCCATCTGCCTCCTAATAAGCTGTCCAGTGGGTTCCCTTCCCCCAACCTTTTCTGAGCCCTCGGGGTTCATGTGACCTGGTCGTTTAGCCCATTGTGTGCAAAAAAAGTGTCGCTCAAAGTGAAACAACCGAACCCAATATCAGTATATTAAGTAGATTTAAATGCATTAATTTTTTTAAACTTTTTAATGCTGTATCATGTTATATATTATTATATTATAATACAAAATGTTTAATAGCCGTTACAACGTATTTTTTTACCTCAATCGTTTAATAACAATATTTTTCTAACTCATGATACGAGTGTAAAAATAATCTCGCTGACCGTACTTTGAGAACCACTGAACCATAGCTAAGCTACCTAATTACTACCTAATCTAGGCTGCAAAAGATGTCTTGTGAACCGTGAAAAATCGAAGGCAATTTGGGAAAAGATTATTTGATTTTGTGTAAAATTTAGCAACATTCATTTCATAGGGGTAAGAAGGGCTCACACGACAGACTCGTAACGTGATGTTCCCATGTTCGAAAACCCACTATGCCAGATTTAATATTTACTCCATTAACCCCGATTCTGCCCTCGATGAGAAAGAGGGACACCGATGGGCTTAGAAAGCGCAACCATCTGTCGTATGCGACGTTAAGCCATTTCATTTTGCAGATGTTTGACTCTGTGCTCGTTAAAGAATACGTTGGATAGCTAATATGGAAAGCTTCCATTTGTCTCGTAATAGCTATCTGGAGATTTCCTACCCAACTCTGAACGCTTGGTGTCCTTGTAACCTGACCATTGTGCGGATAAAATAGCATTTCAAGAGGGAGGTAAAACAATTCAGCACAGATTAAGTCATAGTTAGAAAAAACAGAAAAATTCTGTCGTAAAAAGACTCGAAAAGCAAATCTAAATATTTACATTTCTTAGCTTAAGTTCAAATTTAGCTTTAAGTGCATATTTAATGCAAAAAAAAAAAAGGTTTCAAGGGAATTTGTGCATTATAATTCAAACCTTTGAAGATTTTCCGCTCTGAGGAGTTTCGCTTTCATTTCTAAACTGTAACTTCCAACGTGAGACAGTCCATAAATGATTAACTATTATGAAACAGGGTTTGAAACGAAAAAGCTGAAGTTCGAAGACAGTTGTGAATCACGTTCTCCTAAGCTTCGTCCAAGGATGAGAAGAGCAAAGAAGAGAGGAAAAAAGATCGCGCTTCTAGGTTGGATAGTAGTGGTAGTCGAAAGATGTAAAACCCTGAGGCTTCCTGCTATCCCATTCAAAGTCAGGAAGGAAATCAAAAACTTCTCGCCTTAGGGGTGAAGAGCAAGAAAGGCAAGCCTCCAGGCTTTCACGATGAGCAGGAGGAGGAGGAGTCTCTCTTTCAAAGAAAGAGAGAGAGGGAGGAATAGAAACGAGACAGGCAACGAGGAATGGCAGAGAACATTTTAAAAAAGATGAGATTCAATGTGGAGGATGATCTGTTGAAGAATACATCTTAATACTCGGGTGACCGGTAGGAATGATCTGCCTGCCCTTTTTAAGCCCAGAGAGCAAACTTCTGAGCGACACTTTTGAACTTTCACTTTCATTTGTCAGGTTAACAACCTATGACGATCGAAATAAATCTTAAAAGTCGTAATAAATGTACAATTTCACTTGGTGCAATTTTCAGTGCATTACTTTGTCGTTATTCATTAGCAAAGTATCCTAAATTTTCATCTCCTTCAGACCCGAATTTTTGTACACAAAAGGATGGGATGTTCAGCTGTGGCTCCGTGTGTGGGAGAGACATACCCTGAGCACGATAAAGAACACATTGGATGGCATTGACGGGAGGCTACCATCTGTCTCCCAACAGCTGCTCCAGTGGGTCCCCTCCCCCAACCTTCTCTGAGTCTTCGGGGTCCATGTGACCTGGCCATTTAGCCCATGGTGTGCAAAAAGTGCCGCTCAGAGGTAAAACAACCTAACCCTTATTAGATATAATACTTATATGATAATCCTTATTAGATATAATATTTAAATGATAATACTTATTAGATAATATTTAAATGATAGTACTTATTAGATAATATTTAAATAATAGTCGTTATTAGATATATACCTTATAGATATAACCGCATATGGGTCAAGGCTTTACTTCCCATCCGACGGACGGCGGCCTTTCCAAGCCCATCGGTGTTCCCTATTGACAGTGGGCAGGGTGGGGAATTTTGCGGAGATAAATCTCAACGCTGACCCAGCTGGGACTCGAACCTCGGAACTGCAGATTACGAGTCTGGCTCGCTACTGACTGAGTCACCCCCAACCCCGAACGTATTGACCACGCTATTGTAAACTATGATATTACGCCTGTATAAACTATGGGAATGCGCTTGATCTGTAGGCTTTTGCTGTGCTTAACACTTCACTGAATGAAATGGCTACTCTTCAGTGGCTTAAGTGAGAAGAGACTCTTTCCCATCATTTTAACATAGAATGAATACTGCTCTATTTCTGCATGTAGTCACTTAATGAGGTGGAAATCAATCCTTTTTTGTGCAGAAATCTCTTGACTGACCTTCCTAATTCCTGCCTACATACCCTAGTTCTCTACAGAACCGAACCTTGTTCCTTTTAGGGTTTCTGAGTAAGAGCTACGTCACTTTTAACTCGCTAGACGACCATGAATTCTTCAGTTCCTTGGGGAGGGGGTGGCTCGTAATCTCCAGTTCCCAGGTTCGAGTACCATCGTCGCTAGCATTGAGGTTTATCTCTGCCCTGCGCTCTGTCAGTAGGAGACACCGATCGGTTTGAAGCGTCCGTCAGGTGGGACGTTAAACAGTGGCCCCGTATGTGGGAGATTCATACCCTGCGCATGTTAAAAAAATACACTCTATGGCCTTGAGGGTGGGCTACTATATGTCTCCTAATAGCTGCCCAGTGGATACCTTCACCCCAGCCTTCTCTGAGCCTTCGGGGTCCTTGTGACCTAGCCATTAGCCCATTGCGTGTAAAAAAAATACAGCTCAGAGGTAAAATAACCCAACTCTTAGTTCCTCAGCTACTCTCTGACGTAGCCATTTTTCGCTTCTCTCGTTCGACACTCTGGATGATTCACAGCCTAACCTCTTCCGTCTATAAGAAGGAAGGCAATGGAAGATGACATAACACCATTTTGTTAGCATTCACTTTTGCTCATCTGCAGTCTACAAACGACCTAGCAAAACACTCCCATGTCAGCAACTACTGTACAGTCGCTGAAAAAAGTATCCGAACACTGTGGTTGATTACAGAA
Source organism: Ryuthela nishihirai (assembly GCA_038380435.1). NCBI lineage: Eukaryota > Metazoa > Arthropoda > Arachnida > Araneae > Heptathelidae > Ryuthela > Ryuthela nishihirai. Next base: position 35,042,216 of record JAWZYU010000011.1, on the reverse strand, counting down.
TTCAGAAATTTTTTTTTTTTAGAAATACGATTTTTTAGAAATCGGCAACGATTTTTAGGAGCATAAGAAAAGGAAGCAAGAAGAGGCAACGATTTTTTAGAAATTAGTGATCTGTGCATCCTCGTGTCACACGAAGGTTGCCAGATCACTAATTTCTAAAAAATCGTTGCCTCTTATTTTTTCTGAATTCTGTAATCAACCATAGCGTTCGGATACTTTTTTGAGCGACTGTAGGTGGTCATATTATTTTGATACTAGATCGTGTGGGCTCACTCACGGAAATATTGAGCGTGTGCAGTTACCGTTCACAGCAAACTGGAGCGTGTGCAGTAACTGCACACGCTCCAGTTTGCTGTGAACGTGTGCAGTTACGTGTGCAGCTGGAGCGTGTGCAGTTACTGCACACGCTCCAGTTTGCTGTGAACGGTAACTGGAGCGTGTACAGTTGCTGTACACGCTCCAGATATTTTTCCTAAATTCTGTAATCACGTGACACGAAGGTTGCCAGATCACTAATTTCTAAAAAAATCGTTGCCTCTTATTTTTTCTGAATTCTGTAATCAACCATAGTGTTCGGATACTTTTTTGAGCGACTGTACAAAGCCATGAATAACAGCTCATTAGCAGACATTCTCATTTAGGACGCAACTGAAAATACACACAATATACGTATAGATAGTGACAACAAAAAATAAATAAATAAATCAGAACGACACGACGACACTCTTAACAGTAAAAGATAAGTCTGAAATTGTAATAAGAGAAAAATGTGCAGATGCTCTCTTTGCCTGTGAATAAATCTTGTTTTGCTTCTGTTATTCTCTGCATTTTTCTGTCTTCACAAAGAAGACGTTATGTCACAAGAAATCCCAATATACCCATGATAGCATAAATTAATTTTAAGTGTTTATTTTCTGTATTTTGTTTAACCGTATGTACTATTTGCATGGAGTATGTATGGGCCGGGGTTGCTCAGTCGGTAGCGCGCCAGGCTCGTAATCTGTAGTTCCCAGGTTCGAGTCCCAGCTGGGTCAGCGTTGAGATTTATCTCCGCAAAATTCCCCGCCCTGCCCACGGTCAGTAGGGGACGCCGATGGGCTTAGTAAAGGCAGCCGTCTGTCGGGTGGGACGTTAAGCCGTGGCCCCGTGTGCGGGAGAGCCATACCCTGTGCACGTTAAAGAACACACTGGATGGCCTTGACAGGAGGCTACCATCTGTCTCGCAACAGCTATTCTAGTGGGTCCCCTCCCCCAACCTTCTCTGAGCCTTCGGGGTCCTTGTGACCTGGCCATTTAGCCCATGGTGTGCAAAAAAAGTGCCGCTCAGAGGTAAAACAACCCAACCCATGGAGTATGTAGCATTTGTCCTTACAGTCAAACTCTCAGAACTTGCTATGATCAATTCTGTACGTGTAAATGCAAAAGAAATAAAGAAATTATTATTATATTAAAAAGAATTCTCTGGCATCTATTAGTGGGCAAAGTTCAAGGCTGTATTTTCACCTTCTTCACCTCTACGAACACGAAAAAATAGCCATAAAGCAATGAAATAAGGCAATAGAAATGAGTGGGGCAATTTTAATGACTCCTCTTTCGTGTTCGCGCATCTAGGCAAGTGTCTCACGTGCCTTATCGGAAATTCAGTCCTGGTTGTGACATTTTTCTGTAAAACGCTTATTTTTAAAATTGTGGAATTTTGTTCATATTTAATTCACAGTGTATTAGTACTAGTTTCTAAAAAGACACTCTATAACGGTTTAACATAATTAATTTTAATAATAATTAAAAGTCCTTAAATGCTCTGTGGGCGAATATTTATAACTTTTGTTTGTAGGATGGCTTTTTTTTTTAAGGCATGGCTGTTTCTGTCGTTTTTCTGCTGAGAGCCTGCCATCCTCTCAGACTTTCTACTATGGCAAATAAACTGACAGGTTCCTGTCAGACCTCTGTGGCAAGCAGCTGCTTGAGGGGGTATTTATTTATTTTTTATTTATAAGATAGTATCGCCTTTGGATGAAAAATGTAATGTTAAACGAACTCTGAATGGATAACGTGTCCACAGAATGAAGCATTTGCATCAAAACCTGCCATCCTACAAAAAATTATGGAATTGTGGTTTTTCATTCATGTAGCATGGAAATGCTCCATTTCCGTTTCATAATGCTGCAGGCCTTCAAAATCCTATCTTTTAAAAGTTCAGTTTTTAGTGAAAAGAGAAACATTCATTCGTTTTAAGAATTTAAAAGGATTGCTTTTGTTGATACTTAAACAAAATGTAGCCTTCGATACTGTCGCTCCTAAGCAAGTGCCTAACGTATAGTCGCTCAAAAAAGTATTCGAACACTATGGTTGATTACAGAATTCAGCAAAAAAAATCTTGCCAAATATTTTTTGTGAATTCTGTAATCAACCATAGTGTTCGGATACTTTTTTGAGCGACTGTAGGTGGTCATATTATTTTGATACTAGATCGTGTGGGCTCACTCACGGAAATATTGAGCGTGTGCAGTTACCGTTCACAGCAAACTGGAGCGTGTGCAGTAACTGCACACGCTCCAGTTTGCTGTGAACGGTAACTGGAGCGTGTACAGTTGCTGTACACGCTCCAGATATTTTTCCTGAATTCTGTAATCACGTGACACGAAGTTGTCAGATCACTAATTTCTAAAACAATCGTTGCCAGATATTTCTTCTGAATTCTGTAATCAACCATAGTGTTCGGATACTTTTTTGAGCGACTGTAGGTGGTCATATTATTTTGATACTAGATCGTGTGGGCTCACTCACGGAAATATTGAGCGTGTGCAGTTACCGTTCACAGCAAACTGGAGCGTGTGCAGTAACTGCACACGCTCCAGTTCGCTGTGAGCGGTAACTGGAGCGTGTACAGTTGCTGTACACGCTCCAGATATTTTTCCTGAATTCTGTCATCACGTGACACGAAGGTTGCCAGATCACTAATTTCTAAAACAATCGTTGCCATATATTTTTTCTGAATTCCGTAATCAACCATAGTGTTCGGATACTCTTTTGAGCAACTTTACCTTACCAGCAGCCTGGCCCTCGCAAAGATCGTCATCTTGTCAATAACATCCCTTTGAAGATTATTGTCTGATGCAAAGGCGACCAGAGTTGATGTATTTTAATAATTTTTATTTCTTATCAGAGCATCTCACCTTGACTTCATAAATTATTTACTCAAAATTTTTCAAAAATTTTAATATTGACGCTTAACAGTTAATCATTTACCATTTCTCAATAAGTGATACTAAGCTACGTGTATGTATATACCTTTTTCGCTAAATAGCCAGAGTAATCTTCAGTACATCAGATGATTACACTAATTTTAATTTCGTCCGTCCCATGGCCGAGTAGTTAGCGCGCTTGGCTACTGACCTAAGGGACCTGGGTTCGAGCCCCGGGTTAAGGCATGGATGTGTGTGTCGTTTTTCTGATGAGGTCCTGCCATCCTCTCAGATCCTTGTACTATGGCATATAAACTGACAGGCTCCTGTCAGACCTCTGTGGCAAGCAGCTGCTTGAGGGGGCATTTATTTATTTTCTTATTTTCCTTTTCCAGAGATCCAGCCACCAACTAGTCAGCCAACAAAAGATACATCAACCATTAGAAGACAAAGTTCAGAAGGTGAGTAGCAAGCAGACTGCATCATACGATATATTATTAGTTCTGTTCAGAAAATGAGATTTAATTCGTTTATTAATATGCGAATACTTATTCTTACAGAAACCCAAAAAATTACAAATAATGCCAACCCGACTGTTCGCTTATTTTCTTTGGAGAAAGGATGGGACACTTCAGTACTCGGAGATTTTTTTTTATAAGTATGCAAAAATTTGACTGCAGAAATATTCTGAAAATTCTTCTGTTGTTAATAGACTTATTTTTCAGCAACGAATAAAAGAGTTGTGTTGTTTTAGCCCTGAGCGGCATTTTTTTGCACACAATGGTCTAAATGGCCAAGTCACAAGAATCTCAAATGACTCAGAGAAGAGAGGGGGAAGGGAATCCACTGGACTGCTGCAAGGAGACAGATGGTAGCCTTTCATCAAGGACATCTAGCGTGCTCTTTAACGTGCGCAGGGTATAGCTCTCCCGCACATGGAGCCACGGTTTTATGCCACATCCATCGGACGGCGGCCTTTCCAAACCCATTGCTATTCCCTACTGACCAAAGGCAGGGAGTTTTGCAGAGATAAATCTCTCCAAACAGATTGGTATCCCCTTCTGACAAAGGACAGGGAGTTTTGCAGAGATAAATCTCTCCAAACCCATTGGTATCCCCTACTGACCAAGGACAGGGAGTTTTACAGAGAAAATTCTCTCCAAACCCATTGGTACCCCTTCTGACCAAGGACAGGGAGTTTTGCAGATATAAATCTCTCCAAACCGATTGGTATCCCCTTCTGACCAAGGACAGGGAGTTTTGCAGAGATAAATCTCTCCAAACACTTTGGTATCCCCTACTGACCAAGGACAGGGAGTTTTGCAGAGATAAATCTCTCCAAACCCATTGGTATCCCCTACTGAACAAGGATAGGGAGTTTTGCAGAGATAAATCTCTCCAAACCCATTGGTATCCCCTACTGACCAAGGGCAAGGAGTTTTACAGAGATAAATCTCTCCAAACACATTGGCATCCCCTTCTGACCAAGAGCAGGGCGTTTTTCAGAGAAAGATCTCTCCAAACCAATTGGCATCCCCTTCTGACCAAGAGCAGGGCGTTTTGCAGAGAAAGATCTCTCCAAACCGATTGGTATCCCCTACTGACCAAGGACAGGGAGTTTTGCAGAGATAAATCTCTCCAAACCCATTGGTATCCCCTACTGACCAAGGGCAGGGAGTTTTGCAGAGATAAGTCTCTCCAAACACATTGGCATCCCCTTCTGACCAAGAGCAGGGCGTTTTGCAGAGAAAGATCTCTCCAAACCCATTGGTATCCCCTACTCACCAAGAGCAGGGAGTTTTGCAGAGATAAATCTCTCCAAACACATTGGCATCCCCTTCTGACCAAGAGCAGGGCCTTTTGCAGAGAAAGATCTCTCCAAACCCATGGCATCCCCTTCTGACCAAGAGCAGGGCGTTTTGCAGAGAAAGATCTCTCCAAACCCATTGGCATCCCCTTCTGACCAAGAGCAGGGCGTTTTGCACAGAAAGATCTCTCCAAACCCATTGGCATCCCCATCTGACCAAGAGCAGGGCGTTTTGCAGACAAAGATCTCTCCAAACCGATTGGAATCCCCTACTGACCAAGGACAGGGAGTTTTGCAGAGATTAATCTCTCCAAACCCATTGGTATCCCCTACTGACCAAGGGCAGGGCGTTTTGCAGAGAAAGATCTCTCCAAACCCATTGGCATCCCCTTCTGACCAAGAGCAGGGCGTTTTGCAGAGAACGATCTCTCCAAACCGATTGGTATCCCCTACTGACCAAGGACAGGGAGTTTTGCAGAGATAAATCTCTCCAAACCCATTGGTATCCCCTACTGACCAAGGGCAGGGAGTGTTGCAGAGATAAGTCTCTCCAAACACATTGGCATCCCCTTCTGACAAAGAGCAGGGCGTTTTGCAGAGAAAGATCTCTCCAAACCCATTGGTATCCCCTACTGATCAAGGGCAGGGAGTTTTGCAGAGATAAATCTCTCTAAACACATTGGCATCCCCTTCTGACCAAGAGCAGGGCGTTTTGCAGAGAAAGATCTCTCCAAACCCATTGGCATCCCCTTCTGACCAAGAGCAGGGCGTTTTGCAGAGAAAGATCTCTCCAAACCGATTGGTATCCCCTACTGACCAAGGACAGGGAGTTTTGCAGAGATAAATCTCTCCAAACCCATTGGTATCCCCTACTGACCAAGGGCAAGGAGTTTTACAGAGATAAGTCTCACCAAACCAATTGGTATCCCCTACTGACCAAGGACAGGGAGTTTTGCAGATATAAATCTCTCCAAACCGATTGGTATCCCCTACTGACCAAGGACAGGGAGTTCTGCAGAGCTAAATCTCTCCAAACACATTGGTATCCCCTACTGACATACAATACAAAGTTTCAATACAGCCTAGGAGCAAAGCAGCGTTCGTGGATTCTTATGGGAGTAACGATGACGAACGTGTAATTGATACAAACGGTAATACCTGAATTGTATCACAGCGGGGAAAAAAAGATTCAAAGGAAATGAACATTCTCACTATGAAAAGCGAAAAATCAGGAAAAAGCGATTCTGCGCTAGTTAGTTGAAAATGAAACAGTTTAAAGGCTGGCTTCGTCCAGTTAAGCTACATGACATTAAATGTTTGCATGCATGTATATTTTATTTTCAACACATATACTCTTAGCTGGTATACATATGTTTCTCATTCACTACTAAGATTGAAGTCAGGTTGGGTTGTTTTTACCTCTGAGCGGCACTTTTTTGCACACCATGGGCTAAATGGCCAGGTCACATGGACCCCGAAGGCTCAGAGAAGGTTGGGGGAGGGGACCCACTGGAACAAGCTGTTGGGAGACAGATGGTAGCCTCCCGTTAAGGCCATCCAGCGTGTTCTTTAACGTGCACAGGGTATGGCTCTCCCACACACGGAGCGACGGCGTAACGTCCCATCCGACGGACGGCGGCCTTTCCAAGCCAATTGGTGTCCCCTACTGACCGTGGGCAGGGCGGGGAATTTTGCGGAGATAAATCTCAACGCTGACCCAGCTGGAACTCGAACCTGGGAACTACAGATTATGAGCCTGGCGCGCTACCGACTGAGCCATCCCTGCCCTCATTTTACAGACTAAAAGAAAAATATTCTAAGCAAAGGAGATACTACTTGGTAAATTCCAGTAACTCGTCCTTTATTGAGTAGTCTAACCATGGCGGGGCCACGGCTTAACGTCCCATCCGACGGACGGCGGCCTTTCCAAGCCCATCGGTGTCCCCTACTGACCGTGTGCAGGGCGGGGAATTTTGCGGAGATAAATCTCAACGCTGACCCAGCTGGAACTCGAACCTGGGAACTGCAGATTACGAGCCTGGCGCGCTACCGACAGAGCCACCCCCACCCTCTATTGTCAGGTGAAACGTTAAACAGTGGCTGCATTGGCATTAAAGAACATGTTGGATGGCTTTGACAAGAGAGTTCTATTTGCCATCTAACAGCAATCCAGAAGATCCCATTCTCTAAACTTCTCTCCGACCTTAAAGTCTTTGTGATCTGACTACTTAGTACAGTGTGTGCAAAAAATCATCCACTCAATGAAACAACCGAACAATAATGAACTAAAACATTAATATTTCAAAAAAGTAAGAAAATAAGCATCAGTATGATTTTTAAAGAAATGGTATTTGTAAAAAGAAACCAATAATTAAAAAATATCTTGTTGACCAAATAATATACGTATTTTTTACACTGAAAAGTCGGTTATCCACCCACGATTCAAATCGTACTATTCTCACCATTTTTAAACAAATGTGAATTATCTGTTATGCTACCACTACACTACCAATGGCTAACCTTTTCTCAGCTTGTGTGACGTTATAAACTTTCCGGATTTTTTTATTTGATTCGCACAGTAACGCCATCTATCCCGAAAGTGGACAACTCTGTTGCCTCATTACAGATGGAATTAATATTTGTCACTCACGCTCAGGGCGTTAAATCAATAAATCAGTAGTAAAGAATCACAGGATAAGGCCTGTAGACATGAAACCAATTTTTTTCAGCTCATCGTTTCATGAGTTCCATGTCTACAGGATTTGTTCTGTGATTCTTTACTACTGATTTGTGAATTATATGTTCTTAAAGTCTCTATAGCAAACTAATACACTGAAATGGAACAATCGCTAGAACTAAAATCTCTTTCGATAACACTTTGTATACGAAATAATAGAGAAATTAACGTTTCTTATTAATTTCGCAGCCTTGTAAATAACAATAGTCACAGCAAACGAAAACGTATGCTTGCACTTAAGTAATATTATTAAATGTTGCATATCGTTCGTTGTTGGGTTGTTTTACCTCTGAGCGGCACTTTTTCGCACACCATGGGCTAAATGGCCAGGTCACATGGACCCCGAAGGCTCAGAGGTGGTTGGGGGAGGGTTGGGAGACAGATGGTAGCCTCCCGTTAAGGCCATCCGGCATGTTCTTTAACGTGCACAGGGTATGGCTCTCCCGTACATGGGGCCACGACTTAACGTCCCATCCGACGGACGAGCAGCCTTTTCAAGCCCATCGGTGTCCCCTACTGACCGTGGGCAGGGCGGGGAATTTTGCGGAGATAAATCTCAACGGCCCATCGTTGTCCCCTACTGACCGTGGGCAGGGCCGGGAATTTTGCGGAGATAAATCTCAACGCTGAGGCTTGAGAAAAAGTAGTGAAAAAGTAGAAACGCTAGTGTATTTTTAATGAATATAGCTGCTGAGGTATATAATTGTTAATAGGTTCAATTGTTAATGTTGCTAATGTATTTATTTTTCGATAATTGAGGCAATTTCCCCAGCTGGGACTCGAACCTGGGAACTATAGATTACGAGCCTGGCGCGCTACCGACTGAGCCCCCCCCCCCCCCTCCCATATCGTTCGTTCATAATTAATCTAACCTATAATATATTTTGTTTTCAAAATATATAGAACAGAGGAATCCTAAAACAGAGGGGTCCTAGTTTGTACAGTCCTTCTCATACAAAAACATGAGCGAAGACATTTGTGAATACTGCCTCAGTTAGAGCTAAAGCAATACACGAAGTTTGCCTGCCCTCTGCAGTAGTAGCTGGCTCCTTCATCCAGTGTGCTAGTCGAGGCCCATTTATCAGTTAATATGCGTTTAACTGTACTGTGTTTAGCTGCTAATGTATTCAATTCTTAATGTGTTTCATTTTTAATGTGTTAAATTGTTATCGTGTTTAGCTATTAATATATTTAGTTGTTATGCATTTAGCTGTTAGAGTAATATAACAACTGATTTAAAGTGTTAAATTGTTAATGCGTTGAATGCTAGTGTATTTTTAATGAATATAGCTGCTGAGGTATATAATTGTTAATAGGTTCAATTGTTAATGTTGCTAATGTATTTATTTTTCTTTCGATAATTGTAGCATTTCCTCAGCATCAGAGTCTTGGATCAGTGAAGGACTCAGCAGAAGAGACCAACAGCAGCAAACGGAAAAGGCCCGTCATAACTGGTCAGTCGATCTTTTCGTTTTTATTACATAAACTGAACATAAATTTTGTCTACCTTTCTCTTTTGCACTCTTTACAATAAAGCTGAAAGTTATCCAACATTAATCCCGCTTCTTTTCATTTTTGAATTAACCTTTTCACAAAGTTAACCGTGTTGACCCTAACTTTCGTAATGATCATCGAAACTGCTGTTAGTTTCAACATTAATAATAAATAAATAAATACCCCCTCAAGCAGCTGCTTACCACAGCGGTCCGACAGGAGCCTGTCAGTTTATAGTTTATATGCCAGAGTAGAAGGTCTGTGAGGATGGCAGGACCTCAGCAGAAAAACGACACAAACAGCCATGCCTTATCCGGGGCTCGAACCCAGGTCCCGTAGATCAGTAGCTAAGAGCGCTAACCACTCGGCCACGGGACAGCTCTAAAAATAAATACCCCCTCAAGCAGCTTCTTGCCACAGAGGTCTGACAGGAGCCTGTCAGTTTATATGCCAAAGTAGGTCTGAGAGGATGGCAGGACTTCAACATTAGGTGTTCAGAATCTGCAGCTTAGGTGTGGCTTCTAATGACGTACGTAAGACAGTGATAATTTAAAATTCTAACAAAACTGGAAAAAGACTGCTTTTGCAAATATTGATATTTTGTTCCTGAAATCGTCAAAAACTGCGAAATGAAAACAGTTTTATTATAAATAAACAGTAAAGAAGGTTTCTCATGGAGCTTCTTGATCCTAACAGTTTACTGTAAAGACAGTTTTAAAATATTTGTTTCCAAAGACATATTGGATCGTAGACATTTCAGAAAAGAAGTATTTTTTAAATGCATATTGTTCTTTTGACGTCCCGGTTGCCGAGTGGTTAGCTTGCTGACTACTGATCGAAGGAGACCGAGTCGAATACATGGATGTTTTCTTTCTTTATTCCTTCCTCATAGACTTTCTAAGTGATGTATTATACTGACAGTCTCCTGTCAGACCTCTGTAGTAAGAGGGGTTGTTTTACCTCTAAGTAGAAGTTTTTTGCACACAATGGGCTAAATGGCCAGGTCACAAACACCCCAAAGGATCCGAGAAGTTGAGGGGATCCACTAGACAGTTGTTGAGAGGCAGATGGCAGTCTCCCTTTCAAGCACATCCAGCGTGTCCTTTAACGTGCATAGGAATGGCTCTCCCAAACACACGGAGTCACGGCGTTACGTCCCATCCGACAATGGGGGTCTTTCTGATCCCATCGGTGTCCCATACTGACCGAGGATAGGGTGAGGAGTTTTGAGGATATAAATCTCAATGCTGGCTGAGGCGGAGTTCGAAACTGGGAATTGCAGATTATTATCCTAGCGCGCTATCTATGAGCCACCTTTGTCCTCAGTAAGACGAATAATATGTGTTCTTTTACACAGCATTGTAGAGCGATGTGAATCAGGTGTGTAACAAACTCAAGTTTTCTTTTAATGTTTTATATTTCTTTCTACTTTTACTCAGTATTGTGCCTTGAGATAAGAATTTTTAATAATTACCAAATGAAGATTGTTCTGTTTGTATTAGTCCTGATTGAATGGAAGGGGCCAGCAGTTAGCTTTCGAGATTATGAAATATATTTTATCTATTCCAAAGAATAGAGCCATCTTAAGGAAGACTGTCATTTCATTACTGCTGCTTTTCCTTACTTGTGGTTTCTTAGTATTTCATATTGGTGAATATGGTTGGCTTTAATTAAATATTCATTCGTGACACTAAATGAGGTCTGATCAATTAAGAAACATAAGGGATGCTTTTGCCTCCACACCGCCCCCCAAAATTGTAAATAAACAATAATTAAATTATCCCTCAAACAGCTGCTTGCCACAGAGTCTGACAGAAGCCTGTCAGTTCCATATGCCATACAGAAGATTTGTGAGGCAGGAGAGACCTCAGCAGAAAGATAACACGAACAATCATGGCTTACCCGGGGCTCGAACCCAGTTCCCTTTGACAGTATAAAAAATCAAACGATTAAGAAACGGATTTCTGTATGTGGTTGATTGTTTTAAATCGTTTTTTTTTTAATTGGCATTACGTGTTATTTTATTCTACACCAACAACAAATAAAATAGTATTGCATCTACAGTATTTTGTGGCATATAAGACGACTCATATCTCAGGAAAGAATATTTAGGGAAGAAAAAATATTTAATATATCTAAGTTTAATGTTTATTCCATTTGATGTGGAACATGATACAGCAAGTCTGTATAAATGGAATAAATCTTCAGTAATAATTCTAATAGATAAATTTAGCATGAAACAGAAACAAAAGTTGTGTAAAAATAGAAGAATTTTTGGGTTGGGTTGTTTTACCTCTGAGCGGCACTTTTTTGCACACCATGGGCTAAATGGCCAGGTCACATGGACCCCGAAGGTTCAGAGAAGGTTGGGGGAAGGGACCCACTGGAACAGCTGTTGGGAGACAGATGGTAGCCTCCCGTCAAGGCCATCCAGCGTGTTCTTTAACGTGCACAGGGTATGGCTCTCCCACACATGGGGCCACGGCTTAACGTCCATCCGACGGACGGCGCCTTTCCAAGCCCATCGGTGTCCCCTACTGACCGTGGGCAGGGCGGGGGAATTTTGCGGAGATAAATCTCAACGCTGACTCAGCTGGGACTCGAACCTGGGAACTACAGATTACGAGCCTGGCGCGCTACCGACTGAGCCACCCCCGCCCCTAAAAATAGAAGAAAGGAAAACGTTAGGTGTTATGGGTGAACACGTAATGGAAAAAAACGCGCATTAGACCAACTGTGAGTAAGGAAAGAGTAAAAAAAGTAACGGATGAAAATCTCTGAAATCTGGGGCGGGGATGGCTCAATCGGTAGCGCGCCAGGCTCGTAATCTGTAGTTCCCAGGTTCGAGTCCCAGCTGGGTCAGCGTTGAGATTTATCTCCGCAAAATTCCCCGCCCTGCCCACGGTCAGTAAGGGACACCGATGGGCTTGGAAAGGCCGCCGTTCGTCGCATGGGACGTTAAGCCGTGGTCCCGTGTGCGGGAGAGCCATACCCTGTGCACGTTAAAGAACACGCTGGATGGCCTTGACGGGAGGCTATCATCTGTCTCCCAACAGCTGTTCCAGTGGGTCCCCTCCCCCAACCTTCTCTGAGCCTTCGGGGTCCATGTGACCTGGCCATTTAGCCCATGGTGTGCAAAAAAGTGCCGCTCAGAGGTAAAACAACCCAAATCTCTGAAATCTGAAAAAGTTCTAAAACAAACTTACTTGTTACACGTTTTAAATAGGATGTCCGGATTGTCACTACTTGTTACACGTTTTAAATAGGATGTCCGGATTTTATCCCGGATTTTAGAGAATTGTCCCGCGGTCGCCCGGAAAATTTCAAAAAAAGTTTTGGAATAACTTGGCCGCTGTACTTACACCTTATTTTATGTCGACCTTTTTCGTGTGTGTGCAGTATCACGGTTTGCACTGAATACCAAAGAATCGGTGCACGCTGGAGACGTAGTTGAGTGTTGTCGGCGAGGTACGAAATTTACCCTAAGCACCGCACGTGGGAGCTTCGAATTAACCGTGCCATGAGAAAAACACCTCTCCATTACGATCCCGACAACAATAAAAGCCACACATCTGTGAGACATAGGCTTACTATCAATCCAAGCAGCACACTGTGCAATCTGTACTCGAATGGCTTAGAGTGGGCGAATTATTACTCCTCTCATTTACTACGAATTGTACCTCATGCCTATTGCCAGCATCTTATTGAATATCTAAGCGTGCAACTACCTTAAATAAAAAAAAAAAATAAATACCCCCTCAAGCAGCTGCTTGCCACAGAGGTCTGACAGGAGCCTGTCAGTTTATATGCCACAGTAGAAGGTCTGAGAGGATGGCAGGACCTCAGCAGAAGTTAAATTTAATTAAGTTTTCTGTGGTGTTACAATTACGAGAAAAAATGTCCCATTTTCAAGAAACCAAATTCGGAACATTACTATGCTGCCTGGTTGCTCTCTGGAAAGGGACATTTACTGAAATATCTCGGTTTTATCAATCGAAATCTGAACACCTTAATTGTAAGGCTACTTTGTAATTACCTTGTATATACACGAAATACATTTTTTCTTTCTCGTTCCGGTTATTAAAGTTCTCAAAGTATAGACAATGTCTTCTTGCCACACTCCCTTCCCACTTAGATTATGTATTTACTGCAGAATGCGTCATCGCATTATTTATAATTCACCCAAAGCATCATTTTGATTTATCATACAAACATCGCATGAATGTGAATTTCTACTGAATTTGCAGCTCTTCTCCCGAAATGCATAATTTCTGCGACTGAAACGACGGAAATTCACTGCCATTGAAAATCATTGTAGTGAACAAAATAATGAATTCATTAGGATTTCAGTGGTTATGCTAACTTAATTTCTGTTAATTCAGATTTGGTGCGAATGTTTATTTCTTTCATTAAGCGAAACACTTTGTTTAAAGGATTTCCACGTTCCCTTTCAAACTCATGAAGTATGAAAGCGTCTTTTCCTTCTCTGTTTATTTGCGCAGAGAAAAACTAAAAACGCTAGTTTTGCGGATGGTTATAAGAGAATGACGCACTGAGTCACATATAAGCATGAGTGTGTGGGTGTATATATATATGAGTAAATAAAGCTGCATAATTTAACAAGTTAGCATAGCATCGGAGATGGCGCGAACCAGCTTTTCACTGTTGCTGGGAGCATTTTCGCAAGCGAATGTTCTGTCGTTTATTTCGAAAGCTTTGCGAAAGAGACAAATGAAAAATTATACACAAGAGAAAAAAATCTTGTTTTATGTAATGCTAAACACAGAAGGCAACTCATTGTTACGAGCTCGTTGCGAATGAAATTTAACACAGCAAGAAAAAAGGAAATGCTGAAGGCCAATGAAAAGGCGAAATGAAAGAATAGCAGTGTGCAGAGGAAGATTTCAGTTTGCTGTTTTCCTTCACTAGAGAATACCGTCTTGTTTTTTCTGCACAAAGGAGAATCATTTATTAAGTATTGCATGCTGAGGATGTGCTGGTGAAGAAGTCGCATGGGTCCAGCGGGGATGTGAGGTAAGATGCTATTTACGTATTTCCGTACTGGGGAAATTGCTTTGCTTATTTCCAGGTTGGATGTTAAAATGCTATTATAGCAGTGGCGTAGCAGAAAATATTGACCCTCTCTAAAGCTGTGTCTCGAGTGTCCTTTAGTTTCATTTAATGTGCACAATCATGTACTTTAATTTTAACTTTTTGAAAATGTATAATATAAATATCTGACATAAATTCAGTTTTCGTAATATGCGAGTATGATTGGACATTTTGGAATGAGTTATTTTTACAACTTTTTTCATAAAATATTGCTTAGTTGTGTTCAGAGAAGCATAAACAAAAACTTCATTAAAAATCTTATGCAAAAGTAAATACTACTTGAAGCAGCTGCTTGCCATAGAGGTCTGACAGGAGTCTGTGAGTTTAATATGACTTAGAGCAGTGGTTCTCAATCTTTTATGCTTCACGTACCCTCTGGAAATGTGTATGTAACTGGCGTACCCCTTGTATAGATAGATAAAACTATTTTTACAGTATAGCAATGGGAATAAAATAAAACATATATATCAGTGGTTCTCAACCTTTTATGCTTCGCGTACCCCCTGGAAATGTGTATGTAACTGGCGTACCCCTTGTATAGATAGATAAAACTATAGCTATAGTATGGCAATGGGAAAAAAATAAAACATATATATCAGTGGTTCTCAACTTTTTTTTATTTTTTTTTTTTGAAAATAGGGATAACAATAACTGGTAAAATCCTTAGGAACCATGCCTTTATCATAAAAGATATTCAGAATTTCAGTAATCCAAGTGGTAACCGAAACATTCCCAGCTCTAAGCATTTCCGAAGTAATTTCATCTACCCCTGGGGATTTATGTAGTTTAAGTTTAGAAAGAGCCACAATAACTTCAGATTGTGTTATAGGGCCAACATTAAAGCCACCAATGCATCTATCATCATTGCAAACAATGGGAATAGAACTAATCACATTGTTTAGAACATCACTGAAATGCTCACCACACCTAGCAATGACAGAATCCTCACCTTCTATAACCTTACCTTGTTTATCCTTCAATCCCTGTATACCTGTCCGTTTTCTACCACATAAAACATTAACTATCTGGTACAGCTCTCTGCTGTTGTGCTGTCTAACTGCTTCCTCGACTTTGTCAGCCAAACCATCAGGCCAAAGATTCTTATCAGCAGCTAACTGATCTTTTACACGTTTATTAAGTTCTTTGTAATGCTTTCTATTAGGACTAGTAGGGTATTGATTAAGGATATTCCTGTACTTCTTTCTTTCCGAAATAAGCTCAAGTGCCTTATCACTCAGATAATTCTGGCTCTTCTGCTCCTTTTTTCCTAAAAGAGTACTGTTAGTGTCCAAAAAAGCCTGTTTAAAGTGATCCCATTCTTCCTCAACTTCAGTAGTAAGCATACCATGACTGTCATAATGACTAAGTAACCTATCATGGTAAGCTTTGGCTATAACTGGGTCTTTTAGAGCTCCAGTATTAAAAGTAATTTTTTTAACTTTAGCAAACACTTTTTAAGTTTAAGTTGCAAGACACTTTTAACAAGGTAATGGTCAGATCCAATTTCAGCTCCCCTATATGCCCTGGTATTCCTAACAGAACTAGCCCATTTGCTGTTAATTAATATGTAATCAATCATATTCTTATGCAGCCCATCGGGTGAAACCCATGTGTACTTATGTATTTCGCGGTATTTGTAATAATTGTTAGTTATTCTGAATCCATTGAGTTTATTTACCTGCAGGAGACACTACCCATTGCCATTGCAGCTACCAATACCAAAAGGGCCTATTACTCCTCCCCAAAGGTCAGATTCAGTACCAACTTTGCCATTGAAGTCACCAAGAACAAGGGTAATATCTGTGGTTCTCAACCTTTTATGCTTCGCGTACCCCCTGGAAATGTGTATGTAACTGGCGTATCCCTTGTATTGATAGATAAAACTATTGTTACCGTAATCTGTATTTCCCAGGTTCGAGTCCCAGCTGGCTCAGCGTTGAGATTTATCTCTGCAAAATTCCCCGCTCTGCCCACGGTCAGTAGGGGACACCGATGGGATTGGAAAGGCCGCCGTCCGTCGGATGGGACGTTAAGCCGTGGTCCCGTGTGCGGGAGAGCCATACCCTGTGCACGTTAAAGAACACGCTGGATGGCCTTGACGGGAGGCTACCATCTGTCTCCCAACAGCTGTTCCAGTGGGTCCCCTCCCCCAAAGTTCTCTGAGCCTTCGGGGTCCATGTGACCTGGCCATTTAGCCCATGGTGTGCAAAAAAGAGCCGCTCAGAGGTAAAACAACCCAACAACCCAACAGCTGTTCCAGTGGGTCCCCTCCCCCAAACTTCTCTGAGCCTTCGGGGTCCATGTGACCTGGCCATTTAGCCCATGGTGTGCAAAAAAGTGCCGCTCAGAGGTAAAACAACCCAACCCACAACTTCCATTCATAGAGAGGACAACAACGGGTTCGGTTATGCCGCCATTCTTCAGCTGAGGCGTTAAAAGCCATCCAGAAAAAAGCTGGATGGCCTTAGCATTTTAATGGGCCCAATCCGTCGGGATGGCAAAATCTAAATTTATATTCAGGCGCTACTGAAGATATTTTGAGGAGAGAATCAAAATATATTTTACATATTTCCATTGGGGAGAAAAGTCAAATATTACTCTGCTTATTTCCAAGATAAATGTTGTGCATTTTTAAGAGGACCAGACAAAAATGTTTTGTGAATTTTCAGGTGCGAAAAACAGAAAATACTGTTTTGTATTTTCCCAGTTAAAAAAAAACAAACAATCATTTTACATATATCCGGATGAAAAGGTATAAATGAAATATTGTGAACGTCCAGGGCTAAATTAATTAACATGTTTCTATTGGTAATGGCAACATACTTTTGTGAATTTCTTGATTGATTCGGATGAGTTTTTTCCCCTTTGAGTGGCACTTTTCTACACACAATGGGCTAAATATCTAGGTCACAAGGACCCCAAGAGCGCAAAATGAGAAAGTTGGGTTGTTTTACCTCTGAGCGGCACTTTTTTTGCACACCATGGGCTAAATGGCCAGGCCACATGGACCCCGAAGGCTCAGAGAAGGTTGGGAGAGAGGACCCACTGGAACAGCTGTTGGGAAACAGATGGTAGCCTCCCGTCAAGGCCATCCGGCGTGTTCTTTAACGTGCACAGGGTATGGCTCTCTCCCGCACACGGGACCACGGCCTAACGTCCCATCCTCAAAATCCTCAAATTCTCATCCAATGATTCTCCTCAAATTCTCATCCAATGATTCTCATCCAACGGACGGCGGCCTTTCCAAGCCCCTCAGTGTCCACTACTGATCGTGGGCAGGGCGGGGAAATTTGCGGAGATAAATCTCAACGCTTACCAGCTGGGACTCAAACCTGGGAACTACAGATTACGAGACTGGCGCGCTACCGACTGAGCCACCCCCGCCCCATAAATGTAGTGCCTTTGATTCTAGATACTTGCACAGAAAGTTGGGAAAGGGGATCCACTGGTGTTAGGAGACAGATGGTAGCTTCCAGTGAAGGCCATCCAGTTTCTTTTTAACGTGCTCAATATATGACATTCTTCTGTATGGCGGCGACTGCTTAAAACTTCATCTAACGGACGGCGGTCTTTCTAGATCCATCGGTGTCCCCTTTATCGTTTCCTGATGGAAGATGAATTTTATTTTATGCGTTTCCATTGGTGGAATGTTAATGCTGTTTTATGTGTTAGTATTGCCCTTTTCCTTATTCACAAGAACGAACAGTAAAATGTCATTTTGCATGTTTTAGTGAACGGGATAAAATAAAATGTATTATATATCTTAAACCTCCTTCCGATGGAACGTAAACTAGTGGTTCTTTAAGAAGGAGAGCACCAACCTAATATTATTTGGCATGGCTCTCGTGGATAAAGTATCGCAAAGCAATTTCTCCAACTCTCAACCTCAATTAACTTCGATTGCCACAAATGTTATACAATTCTTTACGAAAAGATGGATACCACTTTTGCAAACATAGACACCTGCAGGGTGAAAATCTGGAAGTGGTGAATGAGCCTCGTTGTTTCATAGAACTCTCAAACCAACAACCATATCCAGCTTCTGTAACGCATGCCCATTAGCCTGCTCATCAGAGTGTCTGTCCATTGCTAACACTTCACGTTCTTGTTTCGATTGTCAGGAATCTCTTCGTATCAGTCAGAAACGGGACACCGATGAGTTTGGAGAGGTCGCCCTTCGTCGGATGGAACGTTGAGCCGTGGTCCGTTAACAGGGGATCCATATTCTGTGCCCACTAAAGAATACGCTGGATGGCGTTGACTGGATGACCACTGGACCGTCTGTTTCGTAACAGCGGTTCAGTGGGTTCCCTCCTCCCACTTACTCTGAGCCCTAGGGGTCCTTGTAACCTTGCCAATTAGCCCATTGTATACAAAAAAAAACTGCCACTCAGAGATAAAACAACCCAATTCACATTTAAATGCAAAAAAAGCTTCCACTAATCTGTCAATTGCAGCGAAATATTTTCTAACACGAGAATCTCGCGTCTCATAATACTTGCCCAAAATAAATTCTGTCATTTTTCAAAATTTAATAACCATATTCTTGTCGTTACATACTCATATTGCGTCATAATCACAACAAGATTTTAATTTCTTAATGTAAATATGTGGCGAAATCTAAGTTACCAAATTCGATTGTACCGAAAAAAAAATTCGCAAACACAGCGCCATTTGGACTCATGCGACTAATTAATGGCCTGAAGACATGTGCACTAAACTGCAGTCCTCATTACTGTTATGCCTTTAATTGAGTATAAATAATAACAAAAAAAAAAAACAAAGTTTCTTTAAAGACTTGCGAATTACCATCCCTTAGGAAACTATCTCTATAATTCGCAGTTGCATATGTATACCCAAAGTCGCTAATGCATATATTACAAGCTGGTTGTGTACAACCAAACTATTCGAATTATAGTTAACATTGTTTACCGTAGTGCAGTGCAGAGATTCCGTCAGAAACTAACCAACGGAAATGACTCTATCCGTTTCTGCAAGCTTCCCCCCCCCCCACACACACACACACACACACAAGCATAGCGCTTACGTGCTCCTTGAACATTCGACATTTGGGACACTTCCCGGCAAATGATAAATGTATATGGATGAGGTTCGAATGAGCAGCTGTAATCTAGAACTAAGAGATATTTATGTCGTCATCTGTAGCTGACGCACGGATGTGAGGAGCTGGGCGCATCCCTGTCTCAAATCCAATGGGACTCATTACTCCAGCAGGAAGAGCCCCGAATCCTGCATCATTTCTCAGCTCATAAACTGTTAATTGCCGGTGCGACGGAGCAGCAAACTGTGCATAGAAGAGGCCGCCATCTCCACACATCACATGCAACTCACTGACCACTGCTTCGTCGTGTGCTATTCGCTCGTTTGCAGAGGAATCCAGCGTGAATGATCCTAACAGCATAAACCATCGCACTTATGTGCTATTAGAAAGGATGGGGCTTCCTAGCAAGAGGGCTTACCTCTCCAACCGCTTAGTGCCAGTTGCTTGTTTGGGTGAAAGTGAAAAACTGTTTCTAGTTTAGAAGAGGTTCTTCTGCTGCCCGTGAACTTAATGGTTGCCTGTAGGAAGAAAACATCTGCGGTGATTGTCTCTCTTCTTGATGGCCTCAGCATCCTCTAATGATCCTCTGATAAGTCTCCGCGGAGCATGTTAAGTGGTGATGCGCTGGACTATAACATTCTCATGAGGGAATATGTTCTAAAAGGTAAACAACGGAATACCTTTAAGTTTTGTTATTTAACTCTTCGAGTTCTCTCCTTGTAACTTTTAGCCAAAATTGTAAACTACTTAAAAAGAAAAGTAAAAGGAAGGTTTTAATAGGGAAACATGCCTACAAAGGAAAGGGTGTTATAGGCAGAAGGAATGAATCGGAATGGAGTTCCGGTATCTTATTTCAGAAAATATTTCGGCCAAAGAGTTCGCTAAATGTTTTTCCCTCCGTTATCTTTTTTTAATTTTTGTTAAATATGTTTACTTTTTCCTCCGGATCATACCAGTTGTTACAACTATCCAAGAAAAGGAGTGGGCCCCACGATACCACCACGATCAAGAGTGTGGCCCCCGTGATGCACCAAGATTAAGAGTTTGGACCTCCGTGATACCGCCAGAAGGTGGAGTTTAGATCCCATAATGCCGCCAAGGAGACTGTGGCTACTTGATACCATCAAGAGGATTGTGGCCCCCATGATGTCGCCAAGGAGATTGTGGCTACTTGATACCACCAATAGGATTGTGGCCCCCATGATGCCGCCAAGGAGATTGTGGCTACTTGATTCCACCAATAGGATTGTGGCCCCCATGATGCCGCCAAGGAGATTGTGGCTACTTGATACCACCAATAGGATTGTGGCCCCCATGATGCCGCCAAGGAGATTGTGGCTACTTGATACCACCAATAGGATTGTGGCCCCCATGATGCCGCCAAGGAGATTGTGGCTACTTCATACCACCAATAGGATTGTGGCCCCCATGATGCCGCCAAGGAGATTGTGGCTACTTGATACCACCAAGAGGATTGTGGCCCCCATGATGCCGCCAAGGAGATTGTGGCTACTTGATACCACCAAGAGGATTGTGGCCCCCATGATGCCGCCAAAGAGATTGTGGCTACTTGATACCACCAATAGGATTGTGGCCCCATGATGCCGCCAAGGAGATTGTGGCTACTTGATACCACCAAGAGGATTGTGGCCCCCCATGATGCCGCCAAGGAGATTGTGGCTACTTGATACCACCAAGAGGATTGTGGCCCCCATGATGCTGCCAAGGAGATTGTGGCAACTTGATACCACCAAGGAGATTGTGGCCCCCATGATGTCGCCAAGAAAAGGATTGTGGCCACTTGATACCATCAAGAAGAGGAGTGTGGTCCCTGTGGTGACGCCAAAAGGAAGAGTGTGGCATCCATGATTACCGTCAAAAGAAGTGTGGCACCCGTGATTACACCAAGAGGAAGAGTATGGCAGCCATGATTACACCAAGAGAAGTATGGCAGCCGCGATTACACTAAGAGAAGTGTGTGCCTTCCATCCTGTTTATTCTTCTGATGACAAAAGTCATATTTGTCACAACAAACCTATTTTTTTTTTGGATAAACATGTTTTTACATAATTTCAAGATGAATTCAACTTTTGATGAAGTTTGGATGGCTAATAAAAGAATTTGGCTGCTTTTCGAATTAATATTCAGATTAGTTACACTAGCCGAGTTTAATATGATACCATAAAACCAAAAAAGAAATGCGCCAAATAAAATTAAAGAGAAATGTAAAATGAAATTTTAACAAAGATATTAAACAAAATTACTAGAGATGGGAAATAAAAACTCTAATTGCACCCTCTAACGGTGGAGGAAGTTGGTAAATGCCAAAATTTAGGAGGAATATTGCGAAAGATCTAGTTGTGATACAAATTGGAAATTTTCGTGGCAGGTTATGATGGTCAATAGGTTTAAATTATTAAGAATGATTTTCCTCCTTACTTCTAGGTTACTTTTCTTCTTCCAGGAGATGAATCAGATATTATTTTCGCATTTTATACGTACTAAAAATATACTCTTTGTACATTTCCTAATCGTTCATTAGTTCGAATTTAGACTGCTAGAGGGTGCTAAGGACGGAAAATGGAACACTTCATCCTCTTCGAAAACGAGCATCTCATATTTACCAGAAGTGATTGATATTTTAATCTTCTAGTTATTGTAACAATGGTTGTTGAACATGCAGTCGTCGTTGTCGCATTGAATTAATAAAATTATGACTATGTTGAATGAGACCCATGAGAACAGAGAATATTTGCTATACAAGATCCCGCTATGAGTCTTTTTTAAATTAGGATGTATTTTCTATTGGGTCGCTAAAAATCTGCAATTGCTTCGTTTTTTGATTGCAGTGGCACGGTCATTAGCAGCGGTGTTGCATAAAGGAAACATATTGAAAAAAAAAGAAGTCCACAACTGAGTTTGGTGAATCATACAAATAATATGTCATACTGAAGCCATATATGATCTCTAGTAGATATAAAACTACTAATTTATGATTAAGAAAAAGGAAACTAGTAGATTCTGGGCAGTTTCTTTTCTTGTCCACCATCTTTGTAAATTGTTAATTTGGTAGCTGAGCTTTTGTCAATCATCTTTAAACACTCCAGAGAAAATAGCTTACAGCCCGAAATTTCCTGCTGATTTTGCTTGATATTACTGCTTAAATATTTCATTGTATGGTTTAGAATTTGAGTTTGTTAAGAATTTAAATAGGAAACACTGTAGGGGTAGAGCTACTACAGACTTTTTTTTAATTATTTCTTATGGAAAATAGTATATCGATTTGGATCTTTTGCGTCGTGATTTTCAAGAACTGTCCCAATTGTAAAACGATGTTTTGACATACACTGCACGACACTGAAATTGCCCCACCCAGAAGTTGTGAAGGGATAGGGGTGAAATGTAGCACAAACATAGCAATGCATATTGGCATACCATGATTTAATTTGCAGTCACTTACAGCGCTTAGAAGATGAGATAATGCAGCACAATGTGGCTGCCTCAGTAGGTGGTAAACGATACAGGCTACAAAACGGCGTTGCATGGAGTCATACAGTCGACGGATATGGTTCTGAGGAATTGCACACCAAGCAGCAATGACTTGCTCCCATAATTCATCGAGATTCCGCACCGGCCGGTGAGAGGATTGCACACGTCATCCAATGTGGTCCCACAGATTTTCTATTGAGGATAAATCTGGAGATCGTGCTGGCCATGGCAATACTTCAACATGTCGCAAACATTGTCTGGAGACCTTAGTAGTGTGTACACGAGCATTGACATGCTGGAAAATGGACTACTGCATGCCTCCCAGGAATGGTAACAAAACGGGCTGCAGAACCGCTCTAACATATCGTGCAGCTCTCAGTGTTCCTGTTATGCGGACAAGAGGTGATCTGCTGTCATATACAATAGCATCCCATACCATTATGCCTGTCGCGAACAAAAACTGGATCCATTCTCTTGCCAGGTTGTCACCATACACAGATACATCGATCGTCAGTACCCAAGACAGAAACCTGATTCATCACTAAACACAACAGTGTTCCATTCGTGACACCATTTCGCACGACTTCGGTATCAAGACAGACGAGCGCTGCGATGGTTTTTAATCAATGGCAGTCGATGTAACGGTTGCGTAAAGCGTAGGTGTGTTTCATGCAACCTTAGTTTTACCGTTTGGGTCGTTATGGCCGTGCTGATGTCTGTCGGTTTATCAAGCCGTGCTGACGTCTGTCGGATGGTACCACTCCCTTTGTGACGCACCCTAGAACCTTCATTTCGCCATTGTTGCCAACATCGTCCAACAGTTCGTGCATCCCGATGAACATGGGCAGAGACACGACGTGTAGTCCATCCATCCATTCACATAGGCCTATAATTCTTCCTCTCTCAAAAGCATCCAAATGGCGATAAACCTGCCGATGGTGTATACCAGGCATTTTCGGCCTTCGCTGAACAATTTCCAAGTGGAACCACCTAATCTCAACCGTTCGCACGACTTACACCTGCATAAACACAATACCATCTCTGCTCCTTCTTCGGGCGGGGGTGGCTCAGTCGGTAGCGCGCCAGGCTCGTAATCTGTAGTTCCCAGGTTCGAGTCCCAGCTGGATCAGCGTTGAGATTTATCTCCGCAAAATTCACCGCCCTGCCCACGGTCAGTAGGGGACACCGATGGGTTTGGAAAGACCGCCGTCCGTCGGATGGGACGTTAAGCCGTGGCCCCGTGTGCGGGAGAGCCATACCCTGTGCACGTTAAAGAACACGCTGGATGGCCTTGACGGGAGGCTACCATCTGTCTCCCAACAGCTATTCCAGTGGGTACCCTCCCCCAACCTTCTCTGAGCCTTCGGGGTCCATGTGACCTGGCCATTTAGCCCATTGTGTGCAAAAAAGTGCCGCTCAGAGGTAAAACAACCCAACCCTGCTCCTTCTTGCACCTTTTATCTCTTGAGACACACACGTCATTGGCTCCGGATTATCATCATTTGCATATCTCAACTGCGCACACCCACTCGTCTATTTGCATGTTTGTTGTATTTGCATGTTGTATTTGCATGTTGTTGACATGTCTTTCTGGGTTGGGCACTTTCAGTATCGAGCAGTGTATATACTGTATATGATGATTAATACATCCTAAAAATCAGAAATTAGGAGAAATGCCCTTAAAAATAAACATAACTATCGTTACGCTGCTGCGACATTGGCGGTTATTCAGCTCTATATTTCTAATACGTTTTGGGGATTTTTTTTAGTAATTATAAAGTAGTAACATAATAATAATAAAAAAAATAAATACCCCCTCAAGCAGCTGCTTGCCACAGAGGTCTGACAGGAGCCTATCAGTTTATATGCCAGAGTAGAAGGTCTGTGAGGATGGCAGGACCTCAGCAGAAAAACGACACAAACAGCCATGCCTTACCCGGGGTTCGAACCCAGGTCCCTTATATCAGTAGCCAAGCGCGCTAACCACTCGGCCATGGGACGGCTAGTAACATGCTGAAGCAATATTTAAATGAGTTTTTTTATTTTTTTTTAAATTAAGTTTTTGAGCCTTGATTTAAACCAGTTATTATTTTTCATAAAAAATCTAAATCAAATTGGTCTAAGTTAGTATAATCATGATTTTCTTTTTGTTTTTTTATTTATTTTCTTTTTATCAATACCTAAGGAAAATACATATGCAAGAAAGCAGCTTAGATTTTTCTGTGAACCATTTCCATTTTCACTTGCTGTTTTACATTTGCGCATTTTCAACTAAATAAAAATGATGGCAACTATCTCTCTCATTTTGTTCATTAAATCTTATCATATTTTTCTTATAAGAGAAGCGACGTACAGTCGCTCAAAAAAATATCCGAACACTAAGGTTGATTACAGAATTCAGAAAAAATATCTTCCAACAATTTCTTTAGAAATTAGTGATCGGCAACCTTCGTGTACAGTACACGAAGGTTCCCAGATCACTAATTTCTAAAAATATCGTTGCCAGATGTTTTTTCTCAAGTCTGTAATCAACCTTAGTGTTCGGATATTTTTTTGAGCGACTGTACCTTTCAGCCCACTCCTTTACTACACTTTGGTACAAATTCGCTCCACCTATTAGTTCTTTAAAAGGACATAGAATTGTAAACGAATGTTGTCTCTCAGACCCACTGCGACCGTGTAACTATTTACGCATATCAAATGTATTTTAATATCTCTAATATTTTTTCTTATTATTACAAAAGTAACTGAAGAATTTAAGAATAGTGTTCGGATATTTTTTTGAGCGACTGTAAATGGTAGCTAGGTAGTCACTGGAAGGAGAGCTATGCACCAATCCCCTGTGATGATGCATAGAACCGGCCAGGCCTAGCACCTAATGTCCGACCCCGCCTTCTCGTGGTGCAGACCGTTAGTACCTTTCAAAAGAGACTCTCTTGTGGAAGTGAACGGAAGGGGAGGGCTGCCAGATTAGTGTGGCCTACTGATCTGGACAACTATGGCTACTTTTCTTTTTTTTTCTACCCTGCTGAGGAGTGGTCAATCACACAGGGTCCTGCTGGATTAATTATGGATCCTGATTTTGCTGCACTGGTGGGCTTCTGTGGAGGGATAATCTTCCGCTGCGTTTTCTGCTTGTTTGTGGGTTGACAGCCCCAAGTGAATAGATTTACAGGATATGTTTATCAGCTGGTGAATAATCCTGAGCAGAGGTCATCGCAGGCACCTGAACTCTTTGCTTCTATTAGCAACGTCAAATTCTACATTGGAGGAAGTCTTCCAGAGTAGATGGCTTCAGCCTTTAGTGGTGGGGGAACGGGTCTTTGCCCCATGTCTGCGATTAGGGGGCTGTTTGATGTTGTCGGCATTCCCTCTCTCAATAAACATAGTTTCTTTAAACATCCTACTAACCATTTTCTCTCCATAGGTAGTTGGAATGTGAGGACTCTGCACAGAGCTTTTTCTCTTGATGTCCTCACACAAGAATTCCACCATTATAATTTAGATATTCTCGGCTTGCAAGAGACCAGATGGACAGATAAAGGTCAGATTCTTAAAAATAATCTTAAATTTCTCTTTTCAGGGAGGGACGACAATAAGCATCACCATGGCGTGGGTCTGCTTCTCAGCAGACACGCTAATGATGCTCTTCTAGGATATGAGTGCATTAATGAAAGGTTTCTTACAGCAAAATTTCAGACAAGCGTTAAAGACTTGAATGTTATCTGCTGTTATGCCCCCACTGAGGATGCCGATGAGGATGAGAAGGATAGGTTATATGGACAACTTCAGTATATTTTTAATTTTGTCAACCTTGTTCTTGGTATATTCTTGATACGGCACTTGAGCGATAAGGCACTTGAGCAACTTCAGTATATTTTTTAATTTGTCACCTTGTTCTTGGTGACTTCAATGCCAAAGTTGGTACTGACTCTGACCTTTGGGGAGGAGTAATAGGCCCTTTTGGTATTGGTAGCTGCAATGACAATGGGAAACGTCTCCTGCAGGTTATTAAACTCAATGGTTTCAGAATAACTAACACTTATTACAAACACCGCAACATACATAAGTACACATGGGTTTCTCCTGATGGGCTGCATAAGAATATGATTGATTATACATTAATTAACAGCAAATGGGCTAGGTCTGTTAGGAATAAAAGGGCATATAGGGGAGCTGAAATTGGATCTGACCATTTACCTTGTTAAAAGTGTCTTGCAACTTAAACTTAAAAAGTATTGTGCTAGGGTTAAAAAATTTACTTTTAATACTGAAGCTCTGAAAGATCCAGTTATAGCCAAAGCTTACCATGGTAGGTTACTTAGTCATTATGACAGTCATGGTATGCTTACTACTGAAGTTGAGGAAGAATAGGATCATTTTAAACAGGCTTTTTTTGGAAACTAACAGTATTCTTTTAGGAAAAAAGGAGCAGAGGAGGCAGAATTATTTGAGTGATAAGGCACTTGAGCTTTTTTCAGAAAAAAAAGACCTTCAGGAATGTCCTTAATTAATACCCTACTAGTCCTAATAGAAAGCATTACAGAGAACTTAATAAACGTGTAAAAGATCAGTTAGCTGCTGATAAGAATCTTTGGCTTGATGGTTTGGCTGACAAAGCCGAGGAAGCGGTTAGACAGCACAACAGCAGCGAGCTGTACCAGATAGTTAATGTTTTGTGTGGTAGAAAACGGACAGGTATACAGGGATTGAAGGATAAACAAGGTAAGGTTATAGAAGGTGAGGATTCTGTCATTGCTAGGTGGGGTGAGCATTTCAGTGATGTTCTAAACAATTGGTTGGTTGGTTGGTTGTTTGGGGTTTATTGGCGCAACAGCAACTGAGGCTATATTGCGCCAAACAAACGATAAAAAGGGATAAAAGTCTCAGAACCCACAACCAAAGTTAAAAAGAACACGAACGAAACGCCACAAAAACGATAAGTAAAACGGAGTAAAAAGAAACAACAAGAGTAGAAATTAACAATAAAAATGGGTGTATATTACCGATTTAAAATCGCAAACAAGGGTAAAAACTAGAAAATATAGTAAAAATCAGAGACGTGTAAAATAACCAGTAAAACGTAAAAAGTCAAAAACAGGAGTTAAAAACGATTCATCAGATAAAAGATGGCCGAGTGTAAGAGGCTCAGCCATAAAATTGTGGAAAGTAAAATACAATTTACGTTCAAGGTTAAAAGCTGGACACTGAATTAAAATATGTTTAACAGTTAAAAAGGTGTCACAAAACTCGCACTTAGGTACTGTGTCCGCCTTAAGTAGAAAAGAGTGTGTTAAAAACGAGTGACCTAAGCGGAACCGAGCAAGTACAACTTCCTCCTTACGATTCCTGTTCTAAACAATGCGGTAAGTTCTATTCCCATTGTTTGCAATGATGATAGATGCATTAGTGGCTTTAATGTTGGCCCTATAACACAATCTGAAGTTATTTTGGCTGTTTCTAAACTTAAACTTCATAAATCCCCAGGGATAGATGAAATTACTACCGAAATGCTTAGAGCTGGGAATGTTTCAGTTACCACTTGGATGACTGAAATTCTGAATATCTTTTATGATAAAAGCATGGTTTCTAAGGATTTTACCAGAGCTATTGTTATCCCTATTTTCAAAAAAAGGTGATCGCAGTTCTTGTGATAACTATAGGGGTATCAGCCTACTCTCTGTTCCAGGTAAAGTTCTTTCCATGATTGTGCTCAATAGAATTAAGAATCTGGTTGACAGTCAATTGCTTGATGAGCGATGTGGATTCAGAAGTGGTAGGGGATGTGTAGATCAGATATTTTCACTTAGGCAGATTCTTGAGAAATGTTTAGAGTTTCAGAAACCTTTGGTTGCTAGCTTTGTTGATTTCAAAAAGGCTTTCGACTCTGTTGATCGTCATAATTTGTGGTTGATTGTGAGATCATATGGTATACCTGACAAGTTAGTTAACATAATGAAAGCTCTCTATAATAACACTGAGTCGTGTGTGAGAGTTGGTAAGGCTTGTAGCAATTGGTTTAGCATTACTTCTGGTGTTCGACAAGGGTGCATTTTGTCTCCTTTTCTCTTTAGCTTGGTTATTGATTATGTTATGCGAAATTCACTTCAAGGGAAAGATTTTGGCCTTAAATGGGCCGGAGATGCGAAAATTTCTGATTTAGATTATGCTGATGATTTAGCTTTTGGCAAATGATGTTGATGAGATGATCTCTTTCATTCGAGCTGTTGATGAGACTTGGTAGTAGAGTAAGTTTGGTTATAAACAGAGAGAAAACTAAAGTGATGAAAATTGGTCAAGCAGGCTGTGATTCAGTTAATCTGAATGGTTGCAGTCTTGAGCAGGTGTCACGGTTTAATTACCTTGGGAGCTATGTAACAGATAATGGTGATGTGCGGCATGAGATTAACAGACGAATAGGGATTGTTGCCGGGACTTTTAAGAATCTAGGGAGAGTGTGGAGAAATAGGTGTATACACCTAAAGACTAAAATTAGACTGTATAATAGTTTGGTTCTTTCTAGGGTTAGTTATGGTAGTGAAACTTGGACACTTTGTAAACAAGATAACAGGAAACTAGATGCTTTTGATTCCAGATGCTTACGCAGTATCTTGGGCATTAGGCGGTTCAACTTTGTAACTAATGATGAGGTTAGGCAAAGGAGTTTGCAACCTCCTTTAAGCAGCATATTGTGCAGAGAGAGACTTCGTTGGTTTGGCCACGTTGCCCGTATGGATAATTATAGATTGGCGAATAGGGTTATGAACAGTGTGCCTAAAGGCCTCAGAAAGAAGGGGAGACCTAGGATGCGGTGGGCAGACAATGTCAAACAGGACCTTGTTAGAATTGGTGTGCAGTGGCCAGATGCAGTAGATGTAGCTCAGGATAGACTTACTTGGAGAACTAAATTGCACGGTCTGGTTGGACCTCCGTAGCCCATGGCTGCTTGATGATGATGATGATGATGATGATGATGATGATGATGATGATGATGATGATGATGATGATGATGATGATGATGATGAAAATTTGTGATTTTATTTACACGAAGAACATTTAAACTTTTTAAAATCTTGGAGATGTCTCTAACCTGGGGAAGGACCAAGCATTTCTGATAGTTTATAATTTTAAGAATGTGGGATAGTTGGTCATCATCAGTGAAGAGAGAGATAGGCATCTCGCAATTCAAAAGATGTATCCATGGCATTTTAAAAATGTGCAAATGGATATGATTATTTAATGCCGCAGGGGGAAAAAATGAATACTTTGGAATTAATGGTAAAAATTCCGTAGCCCATGGCTGCTTGAGGATGATGATGATGACCATTGCAATGACTATTTAATAGCACGGTGCTAAGTTTGTCAATGTAAATATGAAAACACCTCTCTATTTTTATGTATCCGTATCCACATTAGAGTCCCGTTTCTTTCCTTTCCTGAAACGTTCAGTTCCACTCACTACATGAAAGCACTGCCAAACAACAAGCGCAACAGCTCGGTGTTGTCCTTCCAACGTAAACACAGAAGTGCTGCTAGAATAGATATTTTAACTCCCGTCACAGCAAGCGTTTACTTTCTAATTTAGTGACAGCTTAGGCTTGCAGAGTTTTCACAAATTACACCGTTCCCCATAACAATGTTCGTCGCGTGTAATACAAAACTTCCCGAAGCCGTTAGGCCCGAATTCTGCTGATAACAGTCTAAGCTATCTGAAGCCCAATCTCATGTCGCCACTGTGAGTTCGGCTCTGCATATTCAAGCGCACAATGACAGGTTAATTACGCTGAGATGTGAGACAACCCTCGCGGGGCCAAGCGGTTTCTCGGCCACCTGCAAGTAGGCTCGAAAATCTGGCAACGACAATGCAAGTGCCTGAGTGTCTCGTGCGGTCAGGCTGATATAATCTAATCACTTCGCCCGTTGAACTGTGCTCGTGTGTTACGTTGAGAGCTGACGTAAGAAAGGTGACGGTTACGGTTTTTTTTTTAAACGAAAGAAGATTTTTCCCGAGTTGGATTGTTAAAATCATCTGGACTTTATTCAGAATAAATTAGAGCGAAAGTTACCGTTTATTAATTATGTAGCTTTAACTGGATTTCTCCTTCTGGTTTCTTTTTTATTGTCATTGGAACTCAGAGGAACAGAAATTTATGTTTGAAAAAAAACATCTTGATGGCGTAATCTACAAACGACAATTACATGAAGAACAGATTGTTTATAAGGTCGTGAAGCTATACCTCGATATCAAATTAACGGAAAAAATTTCCTTCAGTCGTTCAGTGAGATGCAAGCCCGTGACCTCCAGATGACATTGGGCGGGGGCTACTCAATTGGTAGATCTCCATGCTCGTAATCTGCAGTTTCCACGTTCAGAGAGCCGGGGGGGGGGGGGGGGGCTCAGTCGGTAGCGTGCCAGGCTCGTAATCTGTAGTTTCCAGGTTTGAGTCCCAGCTCGGCCAGCGTTCAGTTTTATCTCCACCAAATTCCCTGCCTTGCTCACCGTCAGTAGTGGCCAATGGCTTGGAAAGACCGCCGTCCATCGGATGGGACGTTAAGCTGTAGCCCCCGTGTGCAGGAGAGCCACATCTTGTGCACGTTAAAGAACACGCTGGATGGCCTTGACGGGAGGCTACCATCTGTCTCCCAACAGCTACCCAATGGGTTCCCCTTCCCCAACCTTCTCTGAGCCCTTGAGGTCCTTGTGACCTGGCCATTTAGCCCATGGTGTGCATAAAATTGCTGCTCAGATGTAAAACAACCCAACCCAGCGTTCAGATTTATCTCCGCTAAACTTCACCCTGCCCTCGTTGAGAAACCGAACAATGGGGCACCACTCAATGTCCCATTGGATAGATTCTATTAGACGTCCATTAGGCAGTCTTTCAAAAAAGCTCTCTCTCATTCTTTTCCCTTTTTATAATTTTGCGCACAAAGGAGGAAGTGGTACTTTTGTGCACCCAAACCTTATAATTCTGACAATTAAAGAAAATTGTGAAATACTAGCAACTTTCCCATTGAAACTTCAAATGGAAGAGAGAAATAAAAGTTGTTGTAAACTCGAACTCTATTAGAGATGATGGAGAGTCGAATGTTTTAACCCAGAATCTGGTAGCATAAAGGAAACGCATTTAAAAAAATTTGAGACTGAGCCGTCAGGATTGGGTTGTTTCACCTCTGAGCGGCACCTTTTTGCACACTATGGGCTAAATGGCCAGGTCACAAGGATCCCGAAGGCTCAGAGAAGGTTGGGGGAGGGGACCCACTGTAACAGCTATTGGGAGACAGATGGTAACCTCCCGTCAAGTCCATCCAGCGTGTTCTTTAACGTGCACAAGATGTGGCTCTCCCGCACACGGAGCCACGGCTTAACGTCCCATCCGACGGACGGCGGCCTTCCCAAACCCATCGGTGTCCCCTACTGACCGTGGGCAGGGCGGGGAGTTTTGCGGAGATAAATCTCAACACTGACCCAGCTGGGACTCGAACCTGGGAACTGCGATTACGAGCCTGACTCGCTACCGACTGAGCCACTCCCACCCCTTGAGTGGTCAGGTAGTTAGGAAATACAAGTAGGAGGATTTATATCGGCTTAAAAAGTATGAATCGTATTTTTTAACACCAAACGAAGCGCCATTCTCTTTCGTGGACGTGTTCCTTAAAACAATGATCCACAAACTGTGGGTCGCTGAAATTTAAATATAAACTATTAAAATAAACCCATTTTCGATTATCATCAAATTAATACTCAAAAAAGTGGGTTACAATTTTAAAACGTTCGCACACCAGACTTAAAAAGACTTCCTAGCCAAGGTAGGTATGAGAATATCTACCTTGACTAGTAGGCTTAGTCACATGCACTATCTTCGATAATGTATACCTATACGAAAAGAATTACTGCTATTATATAAATAATAATACATCTAACGAAGTAAAATAGTGACATAAAAGTTAAAGCATGTTGATAATTAAAAATACCATAATGACGTCACAGCCTACTATCAGCTTTGCTTTTAGAAAATGCTTTCTCTCATTCATCATGTCATCCTAAGCCATTGTTGCTCAGCAAAGGGACTTGGGTTCGATTCCAGGTTTAAATAGTGATCTCTCTCTCTCCCATGTGTGTACTAATAAGCTCTTATTAAACTGTGGATGCTAGATTGCTACAAGAATGATTATTTAACAGTCCCAGTATCCGATTGACTGCAGGACAAAAAGACCTGGGTTCAAATGCCAGTAAAGCCCGATGCTTTCTTCCTGATGTACAGTCACTCAAAAAAAATATCTAAACACTATGGTTGATTACAGAATTCAGAAAAAATATCTGGCAACGATTTTTTTTAGAAATTAGTGATCTGGCAAAATTCGTGTCACGTGACACGAAGGTTGCCAGATCACTAATTTCTAAAAAAAATCGTTGCCAGATATTTTTTCTGAATTCTGTAATTAACCATGGTGTTCGGATATTTTTTTGAGTGACTGTAGGTGGTCATATTATTTTGATACTAGACCGTGTGGGCCCACTCACAGAAATATTGAGCGTGTGCAGTTACCGTTCACAGCAAACTGGAGCGTGTGCAGTAACTGCACACGCTCCAGTTTGCTGTGAACGGTAACTGGAGCGTGTACAGTTGCTGTACACGCTCTAGATATTTTTCCTGAATTCTGTAATCACGTGACACGAAGGTTGCCAGATCACTAATTTCTAAAAAATCGTTGCCAGATATTTTTTCTGAATTCTGCAATCAACCATAGTGTTCGGATACTTTTTTGAGCGACTGTACTTTAATCTCTCTGATGAGATCTCACGTTCCTCAAAGATCATCTTTAAGGCATGTTATAATGACTAGCTCAGTACCAAGTAGGATGCCTTAGGAATAATAGTTTTCTACTAACGTTCGTCATATCGCGAAAGAATTAAAAGCATGTTCTTGAGGAATAAATGTAAACGAAAATTATCGTTTCTTTACTGCCATAAAGTTCCTTCTCGCTTTATCAAGGGGAGGGGCTGGCTCAGTCGGTAGCGCGCCAGGCTCGTAATCTGTAGTTCCTAGGTTCGAGTCCCAGCTGGGTCAGCGTTGAGATTTAGCTCCGCAAAATTCCCCGCCCTGCCCACGGTCAGTAGGGGACACCG
This sequence comes from Ryuthela nishihirai, assembly GCA_038380435.1. Taxonomy (NCBI): domain Eukaryota; kingdom Metazoa; phylum Arthropoda; class Arachnida; order Araneae; family Heptathelidae; genus Ryuthela; species Ryuthela nishihirai. The sequence goes on along the minus strand of JAWZYU010000011.1, from coordinate 35,008,199 downwards.
ATGGGCTGGGAAAGGCCGCCGTCCGTCGGATGGGACGTTAAGCCGTGGCCCCGTGTGCGGGAGAGCCATACCCTGTGCACGTTAAAGAACAAGCTGGATGGCTTTGACGGGGGTCTACCATCTGTCTCCCAACAGCTGTTCCAGTGGGTCCCCTCCCCCAACCTTCTCTGAGCCTTCGGGGTCCATGTGACCTGGCCATTTAGCCCATGGTGTGTAAAAAAGTGCCGCTCAGGGGTAAAACAACCCAACCCAACTCGCTTTATCTCAGAAATCAACTTAAAACAGTTGTTTTTCCTCATAAAGAATAAACAAAATTCAATTCTCAAACGCATTTTCAAAACAGGTCACGCAATTATTTGCTGGTGTTTTGGAGTTGCAATTCATTACGCTACTATCACTTCGAAATAAATTTCATTAATTAAGGACTTGAAGAATTTTATTACCTTTTATAATATTCATTAAACACACCGAATCGCTAAAGCTCTTAAAGCCAGATCTTGTTATTGAAAAAGATAAGATAACATTTGTATAATGCAATAATAACACATTTCCATCCTTGCTTACTTGAAATCCTTGTTTGCATTAATCTATCAAAATAAGCTTTCAGCTTTTAAAGAGACAGAGCTATCGTCCCACAACTGTTTCATCATCCATCTCTGCATCCTCTGCATCTTCTGGATTGTTTCTCGGATACTCTATGTTGCGAAACAGATCAGAGGTAATCAGAATTTATTTCCGATTTCCTTCTGATGTTATCCCGTGTGAATGCTTGCTGCAGAAATGTTTCAACGCTGCAAAGCGAAATCTTTCGTTTACTTTATGAAAGTAAATATGATTTTGTGAAGCAATTGTTTCAGAAGCTGCTTCGAGAAAGCTTGAAAAGACGGCATTTGTTTTCTGATTCCTTAGTGTGCAATTGATGCTGTAGCTTGGGGATATTATTTCCTTACAACAAGATAAATTCTCTGGCTAAGGAATCAATGGTTTAGAATTTGCATAATGATCCTTGCGATGGGTAAAGTGTTATGTTTATCATTTAATCATAATTCGTAAAACGAGAACTTATTTTTATTTATAATATTTATTATATTATTTATTATGATTTTATTTCTTATGTAAGTTATTCCTACTCTCAAGAAAAAAATTGGCATGCATAAAGGTTTACTAGCTCATAAAATTTTGATATTATACATTTTGATACTATATTTTTCTAAATTTAACATCTGTTTTAATCTTGTTGATTCAGTAGTTTGTTTTTCTTTCCTAATTTGCATTCATAGTTTCATTAGTGAATTTTAGTTTCTCGAAATGTTTATGACTATTTCATAACAAAATTTCAGCAATTTCTGTAAAATGCGCACTGAATTAAATTCTTGGATTAATAATAATAATTTATTTCATGCAGGGTGTTACAATAAAGCCAAGATACAGATAATTCTGGATATTAATTTAAACGTTTAAAACGTTTAAGTGGTTTGATGCCACTTGAACCTTTAAATTAATATCCAAAATTAATATCCAATCCGTTTAAGAGAAATATTTCGTACTTAATTTTGCGAATTTATTAAATTAATTAAAAAATGTGTTTATTCCTTTTTTTTAGAATGTGGCTCGCACGTTTTGACTTTAATGCGGTTCATTTATATTTTTGGTGCTTTAAAATGATACCCTTCATGCGAATAGATCGGGAATTATTTCTCTAGTTGATAGAACTTTAGCGTAATGAACCGACGATTGTATTCATATCGTACTGAATACCGGATCATCAACACTTCAGGGATTTTTATATCTGAATAAGTAGCCTGAACCCTGACATAGGGGGGCGGGGGTGGCTCAGTCGGTAGCGCGCCAGGCTCGTAATCTGTAGTTCCCAGGTTCGAGTCCCAGCTGAGTCAGCGTTGAGATTTATCTCCGCAAAATTCCCCCGCCCTGCCCACGGTCAGTAGGGGACACTGATGGGCTTGGAAAGGCGCCGTCCGTCGGATGGGACGTTAAGCCGTGGCCCCATGTGTGGGAGAGCCATACCCTGTGCACGTTAAAGAACACGCTGGATGGCCTTGACGGGAGGCTACCATCTGTCTCCCAACAGCTGTTCCAGTGGGTCCCCTCCCCCAACCTTCTCTGAGCCTTCGGGGTCCATGTGACCTGGCCATTTAGCCCATGGTGTGCAAAAAAGTGCCGCTCAGAGGTAAAACAACCCAACCCAACCCTGACATAGGAGACGGTAAGGACATGGCAGGAAGGGTCTGGAACCAACTTACAACGGACGTGGTGTTTTCGCCAACATTACAGAGTTTGGAAGAAAATTGAAAGAAGTGGACTGTCATCAGTTCTTCGATGTTTTGAGTTCTGAACATCATAGTGAACGTTGTTGCTACAAATATTAATAATTGTACGTCTTTTATTTATGCATTTCTTTTTTTAAATCAACAGGGAAAGTGTAAGAGTGCAATGCACCATCTGACCCTTCTGTGTATTCAGTTATAGGAAATAAATTATTATTATTATAGATCGATCAAAAGAGAAAAAAATCCATAGAGACTACCAAGCAAGAGACTGCACAACTTAGCTGTAGCTTGCCTGTTTTACTTTGCATATCGCACTAAACGCTTGCAGTATATGCTTTCTACCACTGTTGCCTTTTGCAGATGATGTCTTCCCTTTAGATTCCCATGCAGACATGATCATGGAAACGTTCCTCGTGAAGTATTAGCGAGTTCAGTTGTCTCAATGCGGAAGCTTTTGCCAAACACTCTCCAGCTATCATGCCCCTTTCGAAATCGCTAAGCTCTCAACGACATAGTATCAATAATTGCATGCAATTACGTTGGGATTGCCTTTGTAAACATTACATTAAGCATGCTGGGATGTCATTTGCATGTTTCATGCTTTCATCAGTGGCATGTAGACGCCGCTGTTTAACATAAATCGAAAACATTCCGCAAACCTTGGTGTTTGCATTTTTCTCTCCATTACCAATATGATGATGATTCATAGTTTTTAAACCCACCAAAAGCCAATCGTTAGAATAATTACATCGTTAGGAGGCGCTAAATGTAGAAAACGTAAAACTTGGATTAATATTGCATGCAACATATGACATATGTATTTAGGCTCGAAATTAGAAACTCTGGCGGGATTCTGGACTGGAAAATGATAATAAGGGAAAATTGGCAGTCTGATTAGCTACCTGATATCCCAATCAGATCACTTCCTAGCAGAATAATAATTTATCGTCTTATGTGGTTTAATTTAATCATTAATAGCTGGCATTCGACTGGTTGTTATTCTTTGAAAAGTTAGTGCTTAATTTTAAAACTTTCAATAATATTTCAATGTAGTAATAACAAACCAATTATTTTATTTTATATACACTGATTTATTCCTTAACCCTCAACGAATGAGAAAGGCCACTTTTTTTATTTTAAGGGATAAAAAGAAATTCTTTTTGCGTTGTACAGGCTAATAATACATTATCTTTTTCAATCATCTGTTAGTACGAATTACTATTATTATAGCCGCTCAGAGGTAAAACAACCCAACCCAATACTACTATTATATACTTAAAGGGTGCAAAATTCGGAAAATGAAAAATTTCATTGAAAACGGCCATCCCCTATTCGCAGAGACGATATGTGTTTCTTATAATGTTGAGATACCTCTGAGTGGCACTTTTTTTTTCACACGAATGCCTAAGTGACCATGTTGCAAAGACCCATGGCTCAATGAAGGTTGGGGAAGTGGGTCGCTGGACTCTTGTTAAAATACAGATGGGAACGTCGCGTCAAGGTTATCGAGAGTGTTATTTAAGGCGAACAAAGTATGGCTCTCTTGCACACGGGGCCACGACTTAAAATTCTTATCCGATGGACGGAGGCTTTTACCGATTCCATGGCTGCCACTTTTTTCGTCGAAGAGAGTTGTGGGTTGTTTTTACCTCTGAGCGGCACTTTTTTGCACACCATGGGCTAAATGGCCAGGTCACATGGACCCCGAAGGCTCAGAGAAGGTTGGGGGAGGGGACCCACTGGAACAGCTGTTGGGATACAGATGGTAGCCTCCCGTCAAGGCCATCCAGCGTGTTCTTTAACGTGCATAGGGTATGGCTCTCCCGCACACGGGGCCACGGCTTAACGTCCCATCCGACGGACGGCGGCCTTTCCAAGCTCATCGGTGTCCCCTACTGACCGTGGGCAGGGCGGGGAATTTTGCGGAGATAAATCTCAACGCTGACCCAGCTGGGACTCGAACCTGGGAACTGCAGATTACGATCCTGGCGAGCTACCGATTGAGCCATCCCCGCCCCGTCGAAGAGAGAGAAGGGATTAATTGAGAAAATGTAGGTCTAACAAGATCTTGTCAGTGTAAGAAGACAGATAAGGGCGACAAGAACTCAGCAGAAGCGAATTTCAGCAGAAAGATGAGAATGTAATCATCAATATGCTTTCTTTGATTTGAACCCAGATCCCTTTCCTCAGCATTGTGCGCTAAAATGGCTCAGCCACTGGAACATAATAAAAAATAATAATAATTAATAAATATGGAGAATGAACTTGCCTTATACAAAATGATGCAGCAACGATATTATTTGTTTTTACCTATCTTCGGGGGCGAGGGTGGCTCAGTTGCGCTATCGCGCCAGGCTCGTAATCTGTAGTTCCCAGGTTCGAGTCCCAGCTGGGTCAGCGTTGAGATTGATCTCCGCAAAATTCCTCGCCCTGCCCACGGTCAGTGGGGGACACCGATGGGTTTGGAAAGGCCGCCGTCCGTCGGATGGGACGTTAAGCCGTGGCTCCGTGTGCGGGAGAGCCATACCCTGTGCACGTTAAAGAACACGCTTCATGGCCTTGACGGGAGTCTACCATCTGTCTTCCAACATCTGTTCCAGTGGGTCCCCTCCCCCAACCTTCCGTGAGTCTTCGGGGTCCATATGACCTGGCCATTTAGCCCATGGTGTGCAAAAAAGTGCGGCTCAGAGGTAAAACAACCCAACCCAAGCTATCTTCTTATTGCTTTCGGCTTTGACATTTGTTGGTTGCTCGGTTTGTGGATTTGACTAAACGTTGTTCCACCATATCTTTCGAACGCGATGGAGAAACTTAGTCATTTATGTGTCAAATGTAAGCTTGCGACGAGGGAAGTGTCATAGGCTACCAAACATTAACCCCCATGCTTTCTTCTCCCCTGGAAAAGGGAAAATGTAAAAATTATTCTTAAGCTATATCTCCAGAACGCGAAGGTTTAGAGTAACAACGATACCTTTAATGGATGCTTCTGACGCGGGGAATGTCGTAGACTACGAAAACTTCACCACTCTTGTTTCCTTCTCTAAAAAAGGGGAAATGTGAAAACAATTGTTCCGCTATATCTTCAGAATTCGAATGCCGAAAATAACGAGTTTTACGTCGAATGAAAGCTTCTGACGCGAGAAATGTCGCAGGCTGTGAAAAATTGACCCCCGGGTTTTCTTTCCCCTTAAAAAAAGGAAGCGATAATAAAAATGATTGTTTCCTGTATCTCTTGAACGCGTCCCAGGTTCGAGTCCCAGCTGGGTCAGCGTTGAGATTTATTTCCGCAAAAATTCCCCGCCCTGCCCACAGTCAGTAGGGGACACCGCTGGGCTTGGAAAGGCCGCCGTCCGTCGACTGCTACGTTAAGCCGTGGCCCCGTGTGTGGGAGAGAGCCATACCCTGTGCACGTTAAAGAACCCGCTGGATGGCCTTGACGGGAGGCTACCATCTGTCTCCCAACAGCTGTTCCAGTGGGTCCCCTCTCCCAACCTTCTCTGAGTCTTCGGGGTCCATGTGACCTGGCCATTTAGCCCATGGTGTGCAAAAAAGTGCCGCTCAGAGGTAAAACAACCGAACCCAAATCTCTTGAACGCGAGTGCCGAAAGTAACGAGCTATGTGTCTAATGAAAGCTTGTGACGCGGGGAGTGCCGTAGGCTATAAAGAATTGACCCCCTATGCTTTCTCCCCCCCTAAAAACGGAAAATATAAAAGTCGTTCTACTATATCTTCCGAACTTACAGTTACGAGTATAATTAAATTTATACGAGTTAAAGCTCGTATAATGATGGTCGTAAACTATTTCAAATTTACAGTTTTTCCCCTCCATTCTCCCTGTAGGGGAGGATTTTCGCGGGGTTCGACTTTAACGAATCGTATCTCAAAACTTGTGACTTCCTCAATGTCATGGGCAACCTCAAACATGGCTCTAAAAGGGGGGGGGGGGGAATGTGCTCGATATTTATAAGTCATATATCAAATTTTTGAAGATAAGTGTTTTAGTGTGACAACAAAAAAATTTAAAAAATACTTATCTTCTCATAGGGCCTTAAATAAATAAATACCTCCTCAAGCAGCTGCTTACCACAGAGGTCTGACAGGAGCCTGTCAGTTTATATGCCACAGTAGAAGGTCTGAAAGGCCTTACCCGGGGCTCGAACCCAGGTCCCTTAGATCAGTAGCCAAGCGCGCTAACCACTCGGCCATGGGACGGCATAAGGCCTTAAAAGGTAGAAAATAAACCTAAAGCATATCAATGGTGCAATCGGTCACTGAGTTCGTATTCGCTTCGAAGGGTTGGGTTGTTTTACCTCTGAGCGGCACTTTTTTGTACAATATGGGCTAAATGGCCAGGTCACATGGACCCCGAAGCCTCAGAGAAGGTTGGGGGAGGGGACCCACTGGAACAGCTGTTGGGAGACAGATGGTAGCCTCCCGTCAAGGCCATCCAGCGTGTTCTTTAACGTGCACAGGGTATGGCTCTCCCGCACACGGGGCCACGGCTTAACGTCCCATCCGACGGACGGCGGCCTTTCCAAGCCCATTGGTGTCCCCTACTGACCGTGGGCAGGGAATTTTGCAGAGATAAATCTCAACGCTGACCCAGCTGGGACTCGAACCTGGGAAGATTCGAAGGAAGATAGGGCTCCATTTACATACTGAACAAGATTGCAGGCGCCTTATCTTCCTTTGAAGTGAATACGAACTCAGTGACTGATCGCACTATCAATATGCTTTGTGTTAATTTTCTAATTATTAGTGACGAAGATAGGTATTTTTTTTATTGTTACAAAATGATGCAAACGTATTTTACTAAACGACACACAGAGACCGAGTGAACAAACTACACTGATTTCCAAAAATTAAGGAACAGCCCCATGTTTTGTCAGTGGGAAGTTAACATTGAAGCTCTGCAACTTCTAAAATATTTTTAATGTTATAGTAGATAAAGATGTCAATCAAATATATCAATATCTCAATTTTTCAACAAAATTCGTTCTAAAATACATACCTGAATTGACTTCAGAAGTTAATTAAAACTTAATAATAAGTATTGTATCAACGTTTTTAATAAGCTTTAATTAACTTGTGAAGTCAATTTTTATGACTGAAATTGTTATTGTTAAATATTCAAGCTTCCATAACTCATTAGGGGTGGCTTAGTCGGTAGCGCGCAAGTCTCGTAATCTGTAGTTCCCAGGTTCGAGTCCCAGCTGGGTCAGCGTTGAGATTTATTTCCGAAAAATTCCCCGCCCTGCCCACGGTCAGTAGGGGACACCGATGGGCTTAGAAAGGCCGCCGTCCGTCGGATGGGACGTTAAGCCGTGGCCCCGTGTGCAGGAGAGCCATACCCTGTGCACGTTAAAGAACACGCTGGATGGCCTTGACGGGAGACTACCATCTGTCTCCCAACAGCTGTTCCAGTGGGTCCCCTCCCACAACCTTCTCTGAGCCTTCGGAGTCCATGTGACCTGGCCATTTAGCCCATGGTGTGCAAAAAAGTGCCGCTCAGAGGTAAAACAACCCATAACTCAATAAATAATCAACGAATATTGTTGAAAAATCGAGATATTGATTGAAATCTTTATCTGCCATAATATTTTTAAAAAAATTTTAGAAGTTATAGAACTTCGACATTAGCTTCCCATTGACATACGTGGGGCTGTTCCTAAATTTGTGGAAACCAGTGAAAAATAAAAGTTAGCCGAAATTTTTTCGGGAGTGAGGTTGAGTTGTTTCACTTCTGAGTGAAACTTTTTGGACACAATGGACTAAATGGCCAGTTTACAAGGACGCCAAAGGCTCAGGGAAAGTTGGGAAAGAGGATCCACTAGATCAGTGATTCTCAACCTTTTATACTTCACGTATCCCCTGGAAATGTGTATGTAACTGGCGTACCCCTTATATAGATAGATAAAGCTACAGTTATAGTATAACAATGGTAATTTTTATTTTGTTACTAGATCTAGCGACTTTTGAGCTCTCACGGCGTACCCCAAAAAATTTTACCGCTTACCCCACATTGAGAACCCCTGCACTAGATAACTTAGGAGAATGATCCTCCCATCAAGGTCATCCAGCGTGTTCTTTAAAGCTCACTGGGTATAGCTCTCCTGCACACAGGGTCACGGCTTTACCTTCCATCCTACAGGCGGCTGACTTTCCAAGCGTATCACTCTTCTCTTTCTTTTCGAAAACAACGTGGAGATTTAGCGGTAATAAATCTCAACACTGACACAGACGGGACTCGAAACTGTGAATCGCTGGTAGGAGTGGAGACATCCCCACTCCTACCAGCGGATCATCCAGACATCATGAAAACAGATCCCTCCCCTTGATGGGAGGATCTGTTTTTATGATGTCTGGATGACCTTGATGGGAGGATTTTCTCTATTTGCCCTTTCTGCTGAAATTCGCGCTTGAAAAACTTTTAGAGAAGGAAACAAGATGGGTCAAGATTAATCATCTTGCTTAAGTTCTTTTTTTCCTTTAGATATAAAAGGTTCACTATTTTTAAATCGTCTAGGGCTTCTTTTTATTATTCTTAAACACTTTCTTCAAAAATCAAGTTTAAAATTTTAATAGGATTTAAAGTCAGTCCCCAAATCATTTCGAAATGATCGAAAAATTTATGATATGTAAAAATAAAAAATCTTAGAAACGAAAGGTACAAAAATACTTTTCAACTATTCAATATAATTCTGATTATGTATACACATAGGAAAAACCAAATGGATTTTTCACCTTTATGAGTGCGGTGCTTTTTTTATTCTCGCTCGAAATAAAGAAATCATATAGCTTTCTTTCTTTTTTACATATTGCTTTCCAACTTTTTTTTTCCTTTGTTAGATTTCGAATTATAGCATTCTCGGGGGATATTTCGAAATCTCTGCCGTATAACAGATTTGTTTTCATTCCCCTAAACTGTGCACGTGCATTTATATTACTTAAGTCGATATTATTCGTCTGAGCATTGCCTTTGTTTGGTCTCTCTTCACAGATGGCGCTTATAGGACGAAAGAGCACATCAACACCGTGGAAGAGAGGAAGACATCGAAAGGGAAAGATCCGCCTCATCAGAGGAAAGAAATAGAACATGGTAAGCGTTTTAACAGCGGAATCCTCTTCGGTTTCAATATTCGCTTTTTATCTCCGGGAGAGCAGTATGTTATCGAGTTATTAAACATTTATCCGTCACAAAAAATATTAGCTGAATGATATTCGTTGCTTTTTATTTGCTATTCAACATGCTGCTCTCTGATATTTTTTTCGCCGATATGTGCAGTGTCGGGGCGCGTTTAGAAGAAATTGTATTATTTAACTCACAGTGGACCGATTATTAATAGATAAAATAAATTTCTCTTCGAGTAGCGTAGTTTTTCTGTTTAATACACCATAAAGAAGATTAGCAAGGAAAGCGAGACCTCACAGCAGAATGATAATGTAAAGCCATGCCTTTTATCTGGGATTCGAACTCAGGTGTCTTAGCTGCATAGCCGAACAAGCCAATTGCTCGCCGAATTTAAGAAAAAAAATTATATTCGGACGATAACGAATAACGGAAGATTAGATTATTCTTACCATGTGTAGAGATTGCGGGGGGAGGGGGGGGGCACAAGGTCTCTGCATATACCTTCGCCCTTCGCCCTTCGAACTTGAGTTGTTTGTTGTTGTTTTACATCTAAGCTGCACTTTGATGCACACACTGAATTAAATGAACATATCACAAGGACCCCAAGGCTGGGAGTTGAAGAGGGAAAGGGTCTCCCCCCCCCCAGGACAACTGTTAGGTTTTGTTCTTCAATGTGAATAGGATACTATTATTGTCATTTGGGGCCGATGTTTAACATCCCATCCTATGAACTATGACCTTTCCAAGCCCATCAATGCCTCCTTCCTCACCGAGATCATGATGGGAATTGGTGAAAACAAATCTCAACGAAACATGCTGAGAGTAAAAAAAAAAAAAAAATAATAATAATAAAATACCCCCTCAAGCAGCTGCTTGCCACAGAGGTCTGACAGGGGACTGTCAGTTTATATGCCACAGTAGAAGATCTGAGAGGATGGCAGGGCCTCAGCAGAAAACAACACGAACATCGATGCCTTACCCGGGGCTCGAACCCAGGTCCCTTAGATGCTGAGAGTAACATAACATTTATATTAACTAATACACTAAATTATTTCCTGCTTTTCTAAGGGGACAGCAATGGCTTTACCTTTAACACCAGTTCCCCCAATGTGACTTGGGGGCGGGGATGGCTCAGTCGGTAGCGCGCCAGGCTCGTAAACTGTAGTTCCCAGGTTCGAGTCCCAGCTTGGTCAGCGTTGAGATTTATCTCCGCAAAATTCCCCGCCTTGCCCACGGTCAGTAGGGGACACCGATGGGCTTGGAAAGGCCGCCGTCCGTCGGATGGGACTGACGGCGGCCTTTCCAATTCCAACGTGCACAGGGTATGGCTCTCCCGTGTGCAGGAGAGCCATACCCTGTGCACGTTAAAGAACACGCTGGATGGCCTTGACGGGAGACTACCATCTGTCTCCCAACAGCTGTTCCAGTGGATCCCCTCCTCCAACCTTCTCTGAGGCTTCGGGGTCCATGTGACCTGGCCATTTAGCCCATGGTGTGCAAAAAAGCGCCGCTCAGAGGTAAAACAACCCAACCCAACCCACTGTGACCGAATTGAGATTTACGCTGCTAATTTCCACTTTGCCCTTGGTGAGAAAAGAGGACATCGATCAAGTGAAGGTTTACAGAGAAAGGAGAACGTGGTTGTCTTCGAAAGGCTGCCATACGTCGAATAGGACATTAATCTGTGGACCCGTATGCATCCAAGCCATACACTATGCACATTAAAGGACACTCGACGAATAGATTTGACGGAATACTTCTGTCTCCTAAAAGCTGTCCAGTAAGTCCCCTTCTCCAGCCTTCTCTGAGACTTTGGGGTCCTTGTGACCTAGCCAGTCCATTATCTATACAAAAGTGCCGGTGAGATCACTATACAACCCATTTTGTTATTTTTACTCAGTTGTTAAGTGTTGATGTTTTTAGCTCCTGTTAAAAAAACCGAGCTAATGTTTTCGCTTTCCTTTCTGTCTGTAGATATTCAACGTTTTTGTTTTTAAAGATTATTTAAAAATTCCTTTTGGTTAGGATAGGGTTGGGTTGTTTTACCTCTGTGCGGCACTTTTTTGCACACCGTGGACAAAATGGCCAGTTCACATGGACCCCGAAGGCTCAGAGAAGGTTGGGGAAGGGAACTACTTAGCTGGTTGAGAGACAGATCGTAGCCTCTCGTCAAGGCCATCCAGCGTGTTCTTTAACGTACACAGGGTATGGCTCTCCCATAAACGGGGGCCACGACTTAACGTCCCATCCGACGTTAAGCGGCCTTTCCAATCCCATCGGTGTCCACTACTGATCGTGGGCAGGGCGGGGAATTTTGCGGAGATAAATCTCAACGCTGACCCAGCTGGGACTCGAAGATTACTGGTTTGGATAGGTATTAATGAAATATAACGATTCGCAGTTTTCCAGAATCTCCCAATAACTTTATTAGAGCCCGTATCGGTGGAAACATTTTTAAACGGCAAAGCTTGAAACGAATATTGCCAACGATCTAGTTAGGATAGAAATTTGAAATATTTGTGATAGAGTGTTACGGTAAAAAGCAACGAATTGCACTCTCACCACCTGAAGTCATTGGAAAGCGCATCTTTTTTGTTTTAAGAGAAAAATACAGCATTCATTTTTTGTTATGTATACATACAAATAAAATATTACTATATGCATTTTTATTATCATCCATTAGTCTGAAATTTTCACTGTTAGAGAACATTAAAGGTGTAAAATAAAAAACTTCTTTCTTCTCAAAAACGAGAACCCCATATTCGCAAGAAGCGATATTTTTTCTTCTAGTTAAAATCATTGTGAATAATCAAAAAATATCAGAAAAAGTTCACACTTTTTTTTTGTTGTCTCGTACAGCTCATTTTACAGATAATTTAATTAAACATTTACCACTGGATTAGTATCAACTCATGTTAAAATTGGTAGTAAAATCTGATTTAATTTGCTCTTCGTAGCTTTGCTAAATTCCATAAAAAAAGATGGTCTACTCTGTTTCCAAAGATTATGAATAAATTTTTCAATTAAACAGGAGTTAAATTTTGCGAAGCTCATGGACTCCTAATATATACAATGTCCATGAATTTTAGCAGTCTTAAAAATATCTTCCGACAAAATTCGCTTTTTTTACAAAAAAAATTGTAACTCTTGAGCCATGAGGCTTTTTTAATCCTACGTACGAGAATATCAGCATTAGAAGCGAAAACATTTCTAAAATTGCTTAATAAATTGAATCTGCGAACAAATTTTAAAGATCTTAACTAGTTTTACCCAGATGCTGACTTTCCAAATATATTCGTTCACTATTTAAAAGTCGTATTATTATTAGCGTATTTTTTATACGTTGGTTTACGATTTTCCAAAATTTTGTGAAATTTATAAAAAAAAAAGAATTTAACAATGGAAAGCAGACTATTAAATGTTTCAGAATCCACATTTCTTTTCGTGAAGATCGTCTATTTTTAAAAGTCAAGATAATCTTAATTTTTGATCTGAACCGTTCTTCGAGAAGATTATTTTCATTTATGATTAGGTTATTCTAGAAATATTGAACAACGAATTTGGCATTCAGTTTGCATAACAGAGGAATACTAGACTTCTTCCTGTAGTTTATAAAGTTGGCTGTGAATCTACGGACCAAAAGTTTTGGGTTGGGTTGTTTTACCTCTGAGCGGCACTTTTTTGCACACCGTGGGCTAAATGGCCAGGTCACATGGACCCCGAAGGCTCAGAGAAGGTTAGGGGAGGGGACCCACTGGAACAGCTGTTGGGAGACAGATGGTAGCCTCCCGTCAAAGCCATCCAGCGTGTTCTTTAACGTGCACAGGGTATGGCTCTCCCGCACACGGGGCCACGGCTTAACGTCCCATCCGACGGACGGCGGCCTTTCCAAGCCCATCGGTGTCCCCTACTGACGGTGGGCAGGGCGGGGAATTTTGCGGAGATAAATCTCAACGCTGACCCAGCTAGGACTCGAACCTGGGAACTACAGATTACGAGCCTGGCGCGCTACCGACTGAGCCACCCCCGCCCCAAAGTTTTTGGTGTAATCTTACTGCTGAGATGTCTTTCGCATAAATTTTTTCAATAATATATGAGCAGAAGCACTGGTGTGGCTCTGAACATGCATTGCATTTTCCTGCATATGCTAGATGACACTTCGAAACACACAATTAAACGGCCAAACGTTATTTATCGTTATAAACGTTCAGGTTCGAGTCCCACCTGTGTCAGTGTTGCAGGAAAAATAAAATATATTCGCTTTTCTAAGCTGAAAATAATATTTCCCCACTTAGAAAATCAGATACACAAATTTGAAACACTTAATTAAAAATGAAACAATTGAAACGTTACATTAAAAAACGTAGCACTCTCGCGATGGTCTTTTTTGCTTTCGAACGTTCCACGGAAAAGCTCTTGACTAATAATATTTATTTTCCCATTTCTAAAACAATGGCTCTATCACGCAAAAATCATTAAGGAATTAATTTAACTCTTTCTTCTTTAAATTTATACATGGCAAGAATTATTTTCAATGTTAAATCTATGGGAGTTCCAGGAAGTTTATTCCGGTCCATACAGGTTTTATTTGTTCCAGGTGGATTCCGTATATAGCCTATAATCTTCTCTTGGGTGAAGGGGGCGGGGGTGGCTCAGCCGGTAGCGCGCCAGGCTCGTAATCTGTAGTTCCCACGTTCGAGTCCCAGCTGGGTCAGAGTTGAGATTTATCTCCGCAAAATTCCCCGCCCTGCCCACGGTCAGTAGGGGACACCGATGGGCTTGGAAAGGCCGCTGTCCGTCGGATGGGACGTTAAGCCGTGGCCCCTTTTGCGGGAGAGTCATACCCTGTGCACGTTAAAGAACACGTTGGATGGTCTTGACGGGAGGCTACCATCTGTCTCCCAACAGCTGTTCCAGTGGGTCCCCTCCCCCAACCTTCTCTGAGCCTTCGGGGTCCGTGTGACCTGGCCATTTAGCCCATGGTGTGCAAAAAAGTGCCGCTAAGAGGTAAAACAACCCAAACAACCCAACTTGGGTGAAGGAGAAATTCATGAAAAGTTTGGTGCCTCTAACTCTTTAACGGGCTGAGCACATAAGGAGGCACATATAAATATTCTTCTTTTCATATTAGATAATACGGACAAGCTACTGTCAAACTCCTGTAGGACGAGGATTGCGCGGGGAGTAATTAGATAGATAGATAGATAATTTATTCTCAGAATATGCAGTACTTTACATTTACATGTTTTTTACCTTAGAACTAAAATTATAATGAAATATATATAATGTTGTATATCTCAGATACACAATTTTAAAGTATTACATTTTCTAATATATATTCTTCTTTATACATAGGTTGTGCAATAAAAATCATATATTTATTCTTACCATATATAACGAAAATTTTAATGTTATATTTCATTAGTGTTTTATAATTTTACCTACATTTTTCAGTAAAAGTCTGAGAAAAAATGTTGAGTCTTCCACAAGAGTAAAAACTCGCTTGTGGAAGAAATTTAACAGTTATGTTGTAATAAAATGAAAAGGCAACATGCTTCAGTTTCACATTTCCTCACACTTTGCTAGCTTGATCAAAAAATCTAAGTAAATATTTAACCAATTTATAAGTTTGAAAATTATCATTAAGAATAAATGAAATAAAAAGGAAAAAAAACTTTACTGGGTAGAAAACAGAAAAAAAATATAAAAATCTATATTGAATTGTGCGTTAGTAAGTGGTTCAGTTGAGCACCTTAAGGGCAACTCAGCATCAAATGAAATTTCATTACATTTAAATCTCTTTTATTTCTAAAACATTGCCTCAATATTTACCACATTTAAAATCCATTTTCTTAATTCCTTATAGAAAAAGTTATCATTCCTTATTCCTTTGATGTACTCTGGTAAGTAGTTAAAAAACTTTGGTGCCAAATAAACATAATGTTTTCCAACAATAGTTTTGTTCGCTTTTAAATCAAGTAAGAAAAGGTTTGTTGATAGTCGAGTATTCATTTCAAATGTCCGTAAAGTTTGAACATTAAAATTCATCCTTATGTATTTCAGTACCTGAAATACATATAATTTCCTTATTTGAAAAATACCTGTTTTGCAACGCTTTCAATTTTTTCAAATTTTCAAATCATTTCAACATTTGCAACGCTTTCAAATTTTCTTAGTTTCATAATACATCTAATTATGTGATTCTGCACATAGTATAACGGTTTGATTGTTGTCAAATAGACTCCACCCCACGATAATAAACCATAGAGCAAATAAGATTAATCCAAGAAAAGTAAATAATTTTCAATAAAGATAAATTTACGAATTTCCGGATATAATAATTTTTAGGTATAATGCAGTTAATCTTTTTAACAACATCAGATATTTGTATTTTCCAGGACATCTTCCTGTCAATAAAAGTACCCAAATATTTATAGCATTCAACCCCCCCAATTTTGTCACAATTGCAATTTTTTCCAGCACAAACTTCAGAGTGAAAAATTATCCTGTCACGAAAAAAATCAATCTCATTTTCTCTTGGTCTAATAAAAATATATTTCGTCTTCTTTGTATTTAAAAAGAGTTTGTTAAATTTTAGCCACGTTCTTATTTCTATCCAGTCACTATTTATATTCTCTAAAATTTGCTTTTCCTCTCCAGAATATATTAGTGCAGCATCATCTGCAAATGAAATTATTTTACCATTCAAATCCAATGTACAGAAGTCATTTATATAAAGTAAAAAAAATAAAGGTCCCAAAACAGAACCCTGAGGGACACCAACTTGTACATTTGTTTCTTCACTAATATATTTTTCAATTTTTACTTTTTGCTTCCTATTCATTAAATAGCTCTTAATCCATGAAAGCAAATTTCCCCTAACATCACTGGTTTGTTTTTAAACATCAAAAATATATTTAAAAGCATATATCTATTCTTCTATTTCCATTTCATGAGTTCCCAAATCAAAATAGAATATAACCTTTCTTCTTTAATAAAAAGAAAAAAAAACAGATAAAAATTCCTTTCTTCGATTTGTATTATTTATTTTCAGTTCAATGCCATAGAGTTAAAGAACAGACACGAAATTTCCATTTTCTCTATTCATCAGTCTCATCTTTTATCAGCACGAAACATCACAAGTCAGATTTCAATGCTTATTTTGGATATTATTTCCCGTCCACTGACGATCCGTAAAACAGATTCTGGACTCTTATCTCGGCGTCTGGCTATCCTCCTATTTCCCCATCCTGTGACAAGTGTCAAAATTAACAATTCTCTTCTTACATTCCACAAAGCAATTTTCAGCATCACGTAGCAGGATTCGAGGCCGGATCAGAAATGCACTCCAGATAGAAAGCCAAAGGTCTGCTCTGCTGCTTGTTCAGGCATGCACGAGGCGAGGAGCATACACGGCACGAAAAGCGACGGTTTGTAACCAATCAGTTGTCTTATTGGAGGTGTTGTAAAGCGAATTTCTGTCTCTCGCATCCGTTCTGTTCAGTGTCAAGGATGCTGTTCTCCGCATCCCTTGGGTATCCCGCAGAGCTCTGTCTGCTCTCCGTCGTATCATCCACAAGGGAGTTCCTGAAGCAGATGAGATGATGCGCTCAAACCGCACGCGATGCTTCTACCGATGTTCCCTGTGCAGAAGCGAGACGCAGATAACAGAACGACTTGGGAGGAAAAGGTCTCCTCCTTGCACGAGAGTACACCGAACAGGCATTTTGAGGCTCTAAAGGATCTTCTATAGAATACCCTTTTTTTTCTCCACTTTCGTATTTGAACAGCACTTTATGTAATGTTTTTTGTTTAATGTTTGGAATTGTGCTGAAGAGAAATAACGAGTTTTTAGTGGAGTTTGGAACTACTTATTTTGAGATGGGATCGATGAACCAGAATGTGCAATTGATTTTACCCATCGCTGGATAGATGTTTTTTTCTTTTTTGGTTTATGTTCTGTCCTTCTCGTTTATTTGCTAAACTCGAGGGTTCGCCATGAAACTGGAATCAGTAAAAAGAATAGATGAAAAGGTTATTCGTGATGCGAATTGGTCTTTCCGTTGGCTTCATTTGACCAAAACTTGATCAGTGTGCACTTTTTTTTTATCGAATTTCTTAAACCTTTCTTTGATAAAAAAAAAGAAATAAATTACTCTTGGAGAAAGTTTTCTCCAGTGGTCTGACACGAAACTTCTGCGTGAGAACTTAAGAGAACTCTTTAGAGGACAAGTGGGAGGAAGATGAAACCTCAGCAGAATGGCAAATTACATCGTAAATATGTTTTATGTCGGATTCGAACCCATATCACTTTGCTCCGCAAACAAGTTTACTGTTCAAGTTCGAGACCTTGGACATTGTGGGCCGGGTGTGACTCAGTTAGTAGCGTGCCAGGATCGTAATCTGTAGTTCCCAGCTTCGAGTCCCACCTGTGTCAGCGTTGAGATTTATTGCAAAAAAACCCTCACCTGCCCACGGTCAGTAGGGGACACCGATGGCTGTGTAAAGGTCGCCGTTCGTCGGATGGCCGTGAAGACATGGGTCGTGTCTAGGAGAGCCATATCCTATGCACATTAAAAAACACGCTGGATGGTCTTGACGGGAGGCTACCATCTCTCTCCTAACAGCTGTCCAGGGATCCCTGTGATGGACTCGCTCCGGATATGATGGGTGAGCCAACTGTCGTGGCCGCCGGAGGACGATGAATTTGTCCCTTAATTACCTTCACCCTTACTTTGGTGAAATGACAGGTTTGCGGATTGTTACACCCGTACCGACGTATGCCTCAGATTTGCTGCGCCAAGTGATGTATAAAAATATGTCCAACAATTCACGCACAAGAGTCGTATAGGGACGACACAGTGTATTCACACTATATACAATTAGGTGCTGGGGATGCTCTCAACTTAGGCCTTTGCTGCTGCAAACAATTACGCAATGAGGTGGAAAACCGCACTCTTTGCAGATTCTCGATTGACAGACCTCAAACTCGGCAAAAGGATATCTAACCTTTGCCTACACTGTGGTTCACCGAGAACGCATTTCAATTCCGCAGAACTATGTCTGGTTCACCAAGAACCTAGATTCTCACATAGAATCGAACACTCTCCTCATTGGTTTTTCTTTTGAGTAATAGCGAAAACCATGACGCGTTTTCAAAAGTCCTCGGGGACTTTTGAAAACGCGTCATCTCTGAGCCCTCGGGGTTCTTGTGACCTAGCCATTTAGCCCATTGTGCGCAAAAAATTGCCGCTCAGAGGTTAATCAATTCAACAATCTCTGCCACTGTTCAAAGTTTAAGCGAAAAGAAAAGAAAATTGTGAACAAACTTAAGGCCCTTGAATTTTAAAATTTATAAGTCTGACCTCTACACTCAAGACTGTTCTTTCCTTATTCGTGACTTGCCTCCCGCGATCACACTCCCGCCGCTGGCTAGTAGTAAAGGCCATAAAAGGGGGGTTTAGGACACGTCAACCCACGCAGGCAGCCAGCTGAGATCCGAAAACAACATCTATGAGTTACATCCCCACAATAGCACTTCCATGAACACACTACGTAAAAATATTTACATTAACAAAAATGCAATAAAATGCATTTTTGTTAATGTAAATATTTTTACGTAGTGTTTTGTGCAAATGCAGCAATAAATAAAAATAAATAAATTAGAGGGACGTGACAGTCCCCAACCTTCTCTGAGCCCTCGGGGTTCTTGTGACCTAGCCATTTAGCCCATTGTGTGCAAAAAATTAGCATTTAGACCTAGCCATTGTGCGCCATTGTGCGCAAATTTGCCGCTCAGAGTTTATCCATTGTGCGCAAAAAATTGCCGCTCAGAGGTCAATCAATTCAACAACCTCGGCCACTGTTCAGAGTTTAAGCGAAAAGAAAAGAAAACTGTGAACAAAATTTTTTAAATAATTTTTTAATTAAATTTTGCAAAATTTTAAAATGCCAGTAAGTAACTATTGTTGTTTGTTACTTCCATGCAAAAGATTTACATTAAATAAGTTTTATGAATCATATACTCTAACTTCATGATCAATTAACTAAGTGAAATCTATTACTGCTTTAAAACTTCACACCAATATCAAAGCTAATATTAATAAATAATGGGCAAATTGTTTTTCAGTAAAATAATATTAAATAATAATAATAGTAATCAGGGAGAATCTCTGCAATCATTGATTATTTCAAGAATGCGAATTCATGTTTTGAAAACTATATGTGATGAAATCGTGTTCCAAAAAATGCTTTTGAAATTATGCATTTCATGTCGTGTAATCAAGCCGATAATTCTATTATTTTTCGGTTAGATATCAAGCGATTGATGAATTTTTTTGTGCTTAGGGTTGGGTTGTTTTACCTCTGAGCGGCACTTTTTTGCACACCATGGGCTAAATGGCCAGGTCACATGAACCCCGAAGGCTCAGAGAAGGGTGGGGCAGGGGACCCACTGGAACAGCTGTTGGGAGACAGATGGTAGCCTCCCGTCAAGGCCATCCAGCGTGTTCTTTAACGTGCACAGGCTATGGCTCTCCCGCACACGGGGCCACGTCTTAACGTCCCATCCGACGGTCGGCGACCTTTCCAAGCCCATCGGTGTCCCCTACTGACCGTGGAATTTTGCGGAGATAAATCTCAACGCTGACCCAACTGGGACTCGAACCTGGGAACTACAGATTACGAGCCTGGCGCGCTACCGACTGAGCCACCCCCGCCCCTTTTGTGCTAAGAGAGCTCTTTTTTTTTAAGGATATAATGTAAAATCACTCTGTCATGTATTCAAATATGATTAAAATTCGCAATTCATTCCGCCTAAAACGTTTTCGGTGAGGAACTTCTAAAAATGTTTTAGTGATACTCTTCAATAGATGAAAGGGAACTCAGTTTACGAAGCACATAGTTAATTTTTGGACAACAATTTAAGAAATTCTTTTGGAATTAAGGATAAATACAATTAAATTATTTATTTTTCCTTTATAATCTTTGTCCTAAGAAGAGAAAAAAAATTACGACAGATTCTGCAATGTAAAATTAGCTAAAAGCAAATAGAACCAGATTAAATTATCTGTTGTTTTCAAAAACCAGATTTGGGTATTTTGTGTGGAACATGTTCGCTCAACAGATTCTGGGATTACAGATTTGCTCTCTGTGAAAAACAAGGGAGTCTGAGGAAACGGGAGAAGATGAAGTTTTGTTGATGACTGAGAGGATTAAAAACAGAATTTATCGACATTTGCTTTAGGAACAAAAATGAAGGATGTTAATAATTAAATAAAACACGTTTTAATTCTATTGTGATTTCAAAAAGCAGGGAATTTATTTCAAGAGGAACTTTAAAAGACCAGGCTGCTAAATGAAAATAAATATCCACCAATGGCGTAGATTACGACTGAGGTAACTGTAAGACTGCGCAGTTGACACTTTGATGGTTCCCATACCTCACTGGTTGACCGATAGGGGAGTTGATAGGTCATTGACCAATGATATTTGAGAAATCTCGAAACGTCTGCTGTGCAGTCTCGTAGTCTCTCTATAATTTCCAGTTGCCTATAAAACAAAATTAAGTTAATTTTATCCTTTTACTTTTTTTATTTTTACAGTTCCAAAAATCTGGGGAGAACTAAGTGCACAATTAATTAAGGGCATTATTTAAAATTATGAATTGAAAAATCTTCCTTAAGACTAAAATGTGTTTCTCCTAAAAATATGGCTCCTTGGGAGATCATTTAGGAAGCGTTCTTATCTCTTATCAGCACGCAATGTCTCTTTGACATCTGAAGATTAATTCCATTCAGTGGTCTTTACCGAAATTCTCAAGAGGATAATACAGCTAAACCTCCACCGTCCCCTCGGCCGGAAAGGGACACCGATGGGTGTGGGAAGGCAGCCATCCGTCGGTTGGGATGGTGCAGGATTTTTGTGCTGGAATTTGTGCAGGAAAGCCATATCCTGTGGACGTTAAACAACACTGTGGATGATCTTGACGGGAGATTACCATCTCCTTCCCAGCAGCTTTCCAGTGGGTCCCCTTTCTTTAACCCTCGCTAAGCTTTCAGAGTCCTTGTAACCTGGCCATTTAGCCCATTGGGTGGAAAAATCTACGGTTCAGAAGTAAAACAACCCAACCCAAACAACAAGGAATAATACAGTGTGATTCAGTAATCAGGACAAAGCCACGAAAATGAGTGAATCGTTTCTTATTATTATTTCTGTTTTTAATTGTTATTCTAAATACAGTGGACCTTCGTTATAGCGCTGCTCGCTATACCGCGCACTCGGTTATAGCGCGGGCGATGTTCGCGATAAGTTCAAACATGTTTATACAGGTCCGTGTGGCGTTAGTGAGTATCGCATTTTACTGTTACTGCGTATTGAGTAATTGTGTATGTATTGAGTTCTTGCATATGTTTTGAATAGTGTTTAATTATTGTATGCATGATGAGTAAAAGAAAAGCTTACAGTGTGAAATTTATTGGGTCGCCACCGCGCCGCTCGGTATAACGCGGTTCACCTTATAACGCGGGTGTTGTTTCCCGCCCCACATGCGCGTTATATCGGGGGTCCACTGTATTGTAATATCGCTATTATTGTATATATCTATTTGTATATTATTATATATATATTAATATTATTGTTTATTGTATATATCTATATGTATTATTGCATATATTTGCAATATTAGCAGCTATTGATTGTTCTGTTTCTCACACTATTTCACATAATTTTATCGATATATGTTCCGCTTACTTGTATTTCACCAGTTTTTCTTTCTAAACCCATTGGCCACCCCTTTCTCATTGGAAACAGAGAGGGAATTAAAGGAAGAAATTTTAACAGAGGCACAATGGGGAATCGAACCTGGGGTCATATGGCACGAGTCTGGTGCGCTACTCATTGGGCCATCCTGTCCCATGAGGCAAAGGAACTCGAGAGCCAAGGCGAGCGAAAAAGAGGGGTTCCTGGTTCTAAAACTTGATATTTTCTTAACAATTTTTTTTCAAGTCTTTAAATGGAAATTAATAACAAAAAAAATAATAAATAATCAAGCAGCTGCTTGCCACAGAGGTCTGACAGGAGCCTGTCAGTTTATATGCCATACTAGAAGGTCTGTGAGGATGGACAGGACCTCAGCAGAAAAACATCGAACATTCATGCCAATTCAAAAAAGTGTCGCTCAGAGGTAAAACAACCCAACCCAACCTCTGAGCGGCACTTTTTTGCACACCATGGGCTAAATGGCCACGTCACATGGACCCCGAAGGCTCAGAGAAGGTTGGGGCAGGGGACCCACTGGAACAGCTGTTGGGAAACAGATGGTAGTCTCCCGTCAAGGCCATCCAGCGTGTTCTTTAACGTGCACAGGGTATGGCTCTCCCGCACACGAGGCCACGGCTTAACGTCCCATCCAACGGACGGCAACCTTTCCAAGCCCATCGGTGTCCCCTACTGACCGTGGGCAGGGCGGGGAATTTTTGCGGAGATAAATCTCAACGCTGACCCAGCTGGGACTCGAACCTGGGAACTACAGATTACGAGCCTGGCGCGCTACCGACTGAGCCATTCCCGTATAACGATGGGGTTTAGCATCCATAATAGAGGAAATTGCTCGGGGGCCTATAGTTCAGATGTCAGGAGGTCGTAGGTTCAGATCTCACCCGGCTCAAGACAATTTTCCTCTGTGCCCACGTTGACCTAGAACAGCAATGGAGAACTTTTCAGGCATGCGTGTTAAAAATGGAAAATTTTGGTGAATATATTTAAGTGACGTGTCACATACATAAATGATCACTGTTTCAAAGGAAAGTCGCAATTAAAATAATAAAATTGTCTGGTTCATTTGAATAATACAGGAAAAATAAAAAAAGGCAATAAAATGTTTTAAAATAAAAACTGCAATTGTATATATTATAGTGACTTTTTGTTGCTGTACTCTTGAAGAAAGCTCATTTATTGCTATACAAGCCGCACTGACATCATCAACCAATCTGTTTCTCTTGTCTGTTTTAATGTTATTCAGAGTTCAGAACAAAGTTTCGCAGGAGTAAGTTGGGTTGGTTGGGTTGTTTTACCTCTGAGCGGCACTTTTTTGCACACCATGGGCTAAATGGCCAGGTCACATGGACCCCGAAGGCTCAGAGAAGGTTGGGGGAGGGGACCCACTGGAACAGCTGTTGGGAGACAGATGGTAGCCTCCCGTCAAGGCCATCCAGCGTGTTCTTTAACGTGCACAGGGTATGGCTCTCCCGCACACGGGGCCACGGCTTAACGTCCCATCCGACGGACGGCGGCCTTTCCAAGCCCATCGGTGTCCCCTACTGACCGTGGGCAGGGCGGGGAATTTTGCGGAGATAAATCTTAACGCTGACCCAGCTGGGACTCGAACCTGGGAACTACAGATTACAAGCCTAGCAGGAGTAAGTTGATGAAAAAATAGTCAGTATAGTTTAAAAATAAAATGGTGTTCCTGACTGGGATTCGAACCCAGCTCTCCCAGATGCATGCGAGGCATCTTAACCGATAGAACACCGAGGAGTTGACCAAGGCTTTAACTGAGTAAACATATAAGCCTTCCTGTTTATAACGCTGTGAGTGTGAGTGAAAAATATTAATAATAAAATAAATAAATATCCCCTCAAGCAGCTGCTTGCCACAGAGGTCTGACAGGAGACTGTCAGTTTATATGCCACAGTAGAAGATCTGAGAGAATAGCAGGACCTCAGCAGAAAACAACACGAACATCCATGCCTTACCCGGGGCTCGAACCCAGGTCCCGTAGATCAGTAGCCAAGCGCGCTAACCACTCGGCCACGGGACGGCTACTACCATCAAATATATGTCGGTTTGGCTGCCCAACTCTTGATAATAGATGGCGCCACTGGTGACTCAACAGGAAGACGTATATGTCACATAGTTGGAGAGTTGGTCAGTTCCTCGGTGATCTAGCGGTTAAGACGTGGCGTGCTTCTGGGAGGACGTGGCGTGCTTCTGGATGATCTTCTGGATGATCTAGATAAGACGTGGCGTGCTTCTGGATGATCTAGCGGTTAAGACTGGCGTGCTTCTGGGAGGCCTCGGTTCGAATCCCAATCAGGACAACCAAATTTTTTCAAGTGTTCCTTGTCTACAGGATGTTTTCCTCTGATAATTTATTACTGAATAGTTTATTAACGTTGTGAGCATGAGTGACAAATATTACTACCATCAAATATGTGGCAGCTTGGCTGTCCAACCGCTGATAATATGGCGCCACTGGTGATCAAACAGGAATGCTTATATGTCACTTAGTTGGAGAGTTGGTGCTCCTCGGTGGTTTATCGGTTAAAACGCCTGGCATCCCTCTGGTCTATCGTTCAAGATGCCTGGCATCCCTCTGGTCTACCAGTTCAAGACGCCTGGCATCCCTCTGGTCTACCAGTTCAAGACGCCTGGCATCCCTCTGGTCTACCAGTTCAAGACGCCTGGCATCCCTCTGGTCTACCAGTTCAAGACGCCTGGCATCCCTCTGGTCTACCAGTTCAAGACACCTGGCGTTCTTCTGGGAGACCTGGGTTCGAATCCCAGTCAGGAAAGCCTTTTTTTTTTCAACTCACTTTTTGGAGTATTCCTTGTCTACAGGACTTTTCCTGTGATACTTATTACTGAATAGTCAGTATAACTTTGGGAAGTCTTTTAAGAGTGTCAAAAGTTTCAGGAATATAATTCCCCCACTTAGTGTTTCTAAGATCAATAAACTTTTGCTTCCAAATATATCTGTATTGGAACTCTGCTAACTGCATTTCGAAGACAGCAATAACGGCATTAAGTTTGTTGTTCACTTTATCGATATTCATTCTTTTTAGTTTCGTTTAATTTTTGGATGATGCAATATGTCAGTTTAGGCTTGTCGACAAAAAACAGCAGGCGTGTCGTAGGTTCACCATCATTGACCCTCAGATAATAGTGTTCAAAGAGTTGAGATTCAGTATTTTAATGATGCTACCTTATATTGTAAGACCTGTGAGTGTAAAAAAAAAGTGTTGTAGCAGAATTTATAGTTTCATTTAATGCATACATATCTGTTACAGTTAACTTTTTTTTTCTTTTGTAAGTGTTGTTTCATTCAAAGAATTCTTTCACAGTGAATCGAAACTACTAATTTTTTACCTTTTCTCACACAGAAACAAATGGGCATCGGCAGACGACAGCAAAGTGGACGGCACTTCTATTGGTCACGCTCTACCAGAGGCTGCTGATCCACGTGACGACATAACCTTCGCTGCAGTGTGCCCTCGTTCGTTAGGCTTAGCGGTGAGCGTCCATTTACACGCTTCCTACCAAATCGCCATGATCTCCCAGCAGGGGGCGTCACGGACAAGCATTGACAGAGCCGTTAGATGGGAACCATGTTGCTCAGTGACGTAGAAAGACTGAACTGCCAAGGAAGATAGCATCTGGCAGCAAGGAAAAACTGGACAGTCACTCTTTTGCTCCGCGATGTACATAAAATAGAAACTAATGCTGAATTATGAACAGTATTGTTAAATCTTGTCCTATGTACAGATACGTGTGGAGAGAGAGCGGGAAAACGTTGATAACGAAACTTTTTCCACAAACACTCTCTGAAGACGAAAGTAAACGACCTTTGAAAGGTCATCACAATTTTGCATAGGAAAGGCAATCGGATGTTGTTTGCACCATTGAGGGGCTTGAGTTGGATTGTTTGGCCCTTTAACCTCTGAGCTTTTGTGCACACAACGGGCTAAATGGCCAGGTTAGAAGAATCTCAAGGGTGCAGAGTTGGATACATGAAGAATATCCGTTGGACAGCTGTTTAAAAACTCATAGACTAATATTTTTTCATGTGTTCTTTAAGGTACCAGAACATGGCTCTCCTGCAAAGGGGGCCACAACCCCCCTACGTTCCATTTTTCGACAGACTCTGCCCTTTCCAAGCCCATGTATGTCTCCTTTTTAATAAAAAAAAAACTCTCTGCCAAGGGCAGAGAGAGAGTTAACAGAGACAATATCTGTCGAGAGTCACAGGTTTTTATATCAGGTTAGGAACAAAACATTTAGGGATGTTGTTCATGACTCTGATAATCTGTATGCGGGCAACACGGCCAAACCAACTCAATCTCTTCCAACACAAGATGCTACCTAAAGGCGGGTGACGTCTCTTTCATCTAATTTCATTATTTTTCGTGTGTCATAATCAATCCACCAAAGAGCCAGTAAGAAAGAGATTTTTCTCTCTAATATATTGTGTCCCCGGCAATGACTAGAATTCTGATACTGAAAGTAATTGTAAAATTATAATCAGTTCTTTAGACCAGTGATGTTGAGCCTTTTTAGTACGACGAGCTACTTTTGTTTTTATTGCAATTCCGCTATTGACCAGAATTTTTTTTATCAAGTAAGAGTAAATTATTGTATTTTATATTTTATCATACTCTTTGACAAAAGAGCAAGTTGTGGCCAGGATACAGCTACAAACAGGCCACAAAATGAAATATTTAATTACAATAAAAATTCTAATGTGAAAAAATAAAAAATCTGACAAAAGTTTTTAATGGGATAGTTGACAATGCATGGCTGCTGCAATTCTTTCGTAATTAGGAGTGTTGTTTTTTTTAAAGCGCCAGTCTCAAGCACTGATCTAAACGTTCGTCAGTAAGTACATTTCTAATTTTTGATTTGATCATTTTCTTGTCAGTAAATACTGATTCAGCTAAGCATGACATTATATTTTTAGTTTTCCTTGTCAAATTCAGACTTTTTTGTATGTGTACTGCGAAATATGATCCTCTTTTGACTTCAAGTAGACATTATTTCTCACATTAATTACTTCTACCTCTGTTTCTACATTCAAGGAATGATCGACCGCTAGTTAGCGAGCGATTGGTTGAAAACCCCTGTTTTAGACATTATCTACCTATCTCATTATTGATCGACTGTTTCTTCTTCGCACCTTGTGGTTAACATGTCCATCTTGCAAGAGCATTACCCTTTCATTACTGGTATGAGGTCTGAACCAGCGCTGACTCTCCTTACACAAGATGTTGCTTTAAATTACTTGTTAATAACTCTTTTGTTCCATCTCGTCATTTTTTCATAATCGAAACAACCAGTAACGGAGATGTCCAAATGAAAAGTATCAAATGTCATATTTTCTTATCTACACAATAATTAAATTTCACCTTCATAATCAGAGGAGTTACCATGATGAGGAGGGGGTATTATAACTCTGCCCTTGAAACTCTGGATAATGCATCTATTACTTAATAAAGATCCCACAAAATCGGGATGTCAAAAATGTCAATCTTCTTATCCTCTATTGGCAATTTCTGGAAACGCCACTGTTCATAATAAACCTTCGAAAAGATATAATATTTATTCTCTTATGTTTTTGAATTACTTCACAAAATAGGTGAGTATTTTCTTGTTTACAAGTTCTTCAAAGTTCTGACAATAGTTCTCATTCTCTTGGTTGCATGAAAGCGAGCATTTCCAGAGTTAGATGTACACACCATCTAATTTTACTGAAAACTTTGCTTCAAAAGATGTACTTATTCCAGAGAACGAACACTAATAGTTTTAACAGTTTAGTGTTCTCTGCATTTCAAACAGCAATAACATCTGCTACTAATCTTTTCAATAGCAATAATTGCTTATTTACTTAAAGATATTCCAACTCTATGATTGTTAATGACATAAAAGAACCTGGACAAAAATAATTCGCCCTACTTTCGTTGGTTATAGTTTATATTACACATTTCACACTAACATTAACTGAGATAATCTAAAGGGATTTTGCAAAATAAAAATTAAAATGCAAAAGTGTAATGTTTTTTACTCCTCAGACTTTTCCCTAAACATTTTTTTTTCTTGGATGCTGACATGCAAGACGGAGTGCAAAGAATCAAGAAAAAAAACTATATGAAAGAAATTCAACCAGATGGTAATATTTGAGGGGGGGGGGGTGTAAAATAAAACAATTCATTTTTTTTTCAAGAGAATCAAAAGCACGATTTTGAAGTTCACATCTTAAGTTTTTTTAATGATTAATATACACTAAATTATAAAACGTATTGGGACACTTTAACGTTATATAAAAAGAAAGTCTCGTTCGAAGCTTGAAAGTGGTTATTTTGAAAATTACCTTTTGACGAAAAATGTCATTGTGGATAAATTATACTCGGCTTTCATCAGTAT
Organism: Ryuthela nishihirai; assembly: GCA_038380435.1. NCBI lineage: Eukaryota > Metazoa > Arthropoda > Arachnida > Araneae > Heptathelidae > Ryuthela > Ryuthela nishihirai. The sequence continues at coordinate 34,979,584 of JAWZYU010000011.1, read as the reverse complement.
TCACTTCATATTTAAAGAGTTATTGAAGCACTGATTAAGCCGATTAGAATATTTTAAAAGCAGATGATGCTCTTAAGCTCAACTTCAAAAAATTTGACCAAAACTGAAGGAATCATGACACAAATTCCAATATTACATTTATTTTAATAAACGATTTGCTATAACGGTTGTTATTGTGTTTTAATCAAGTTGGGTTGTTTTGCCTCTGAGCGGCACTTTTTTGCACACCATGGGCTAAATAGCCAGGTCACATGGACCCCGAAGGCTCAGAGAAGGTTGGGGGAGGGGACCCACTGGAACAGCTGTTGGGAGACAGATGGTAGCCTCCCGTCAAGGCCATCCAGCTGTTCTTTAACGTGCACAGGGTATGGCTCTCCCGCACACGGGCCCACGGCTTAACGTCCCATCCGACGGACGGCGGTCTTTCCAAGCCCATCGGTGTCCCCTACTGACCGTGGGCAGGGCGGGGAATTTTGCGGAGATAAATCTCAGCGCTGACCCAGCTGGGACTCGAACCTGGGAACTACAGATTACGGACCTGGTGCGCTACCGACTGAGCCACCCCCGCCCATGTGTTTTAATCAACTTTTGAGGTCTATTTTGTGACAAATAGGGTTACCAAGTGTCCGGATTTTGGCTCATTTATCCGGCATAACTATTTGGATCCGACCGAACAAAGAAATGCACCGTTTTCCGAATTAATGTAAAAAAATATATATATATATATTTTTAAGCTTTTCATTGTAAAGCAGCATTATGTCCAGTTATTTAGGGTGCAAATATAATGTAATGATTTCAATATTAATTAATAAATAATTAGTTTATTTCAAATATTCCGTATTTTTGTGTCATGGTGTGCAAAAAAGTGCCGCTCAGAGGTAAAACAACCCAACCCGTATTTTTGTGTAGCATTTAAAGATGCAATTTCTGGAAATAAACAGCTGCTTCAAGCAGCTGAATCGAAAAACAAATGTAAATTCCGAAAGACCCAAAAGTAAATATATATTTTTGTCATGCATTTATATAACATGCAACTACTAAATACTAATTATAAAACAATTAAACATAATTATTTTTACCCTACCTGGTCTAGTGGGTTAGCGTACAGTCGCTCAAAAAAATATCCGAACACTATGGTTGATTACAGAATTCAGAAAAAATATCTGGCAACGATTTTTTTAGAAATTAGTGATCTGGCAACCTTCGTGTACTGTACACCAAAGTTGCCAGATCACTAATTTCTAAAAAAAATCGTTGCCAGATATTTTTTCTTAATTCTGTAATCAACCATAGTGTTCGGATATTTTTTTGAGCGACTGTACCTGAATCCTAATATCATTTGGGACATGCCCATGTGTAGGTGTTTGTATGTTTTATGAAAAACCAGGACAAGCCTCATATAGCTTCTAAGTTAACTCCATCCTTTGTATAGGGAAGTGTCTTCTTCCTTTCTATAAAAAAAATTTTTGTTCAAAAAAAAACCTATTGTAATACAAAAAAATCAAAATTCAAAAATTCCATCAAAATAATAACAATGATAAGATATGTAAAACAAATGTAAAAATGCTCTCCTCGAAGAAATTTTTTAAGTCCGAGTCTCCAGGAAAGGTACCTCCCGCACCAACGGGTTTATCTTTTTTTTCCCGTATATACGACCCCTGCAATGACGATAAAAATATCCGGTTTTATGGTTCACTTCATCTGACAACCCTAATGACAAAGAGCATTGGTGTAAAATGGTTGAGTTTCCATAACTCTTTAAATACTAAACATTTTACAAAATATCAAGGTTTGGATACATTTGGTTCATATCCTAAAATTATTTCCAAAGGCATTTTTCCGACAAAAAATTTACTTTTAAAACTTGTGAGCCTTGGTGTGGATTTCCTTTCACACGACATGGAAGTATCCCAAAAAAGTAAACATGTTGGAAGGTAGTCTGTTACTGTTGATGTACAGTCGCTCAAAAAAGTATCCGAACACTATGGTTGTTTACAGAATTCAGAAAAAATATCTGGCATTGATTTTTTTTAGAAATTAGTCATCTGGCAACCTTCGTGTCACGTGACACGAAGGTTGCCAGGTCACTAATTTCTAAAAAAAGCGTCGCCAGATATTTTTTCTGAACTCTGTAAGCAACCATAGTGTTCGGATACTTTTTTGAGCGACCGTACCAGTATTCAAAGAAAGAAAAGAAAAAATGTTTCTTTCTTTAAAATAAAACTTTTAATTTCAATAATTTAAACGATTTAAACTGTTATTTAAGTGTTTTCTTTCTCCAGCGTCCATTTTGATTGATGAAAACTTGTATACTCTTTACATCTGGGCTGGCCAAAATCTGGCTGAAAGGAGACACAGAAAAAATTATCTATTTCAAACGGATCTACTTAAAAACCAAAATATAGATTCCGAATCAGTAATGAATTGAGGAAAAAAAACTATAGTTTTAAAGAATCAAGAAAATATCATGATTTAAAACATATGCATTTTAATGAGTAATATGCATTGGAAAAAAATCCTTTATTATTCACCTAAAAATGTTTGATCAAAAAAATTAAAAAATGAGCCAGATTCAGTATATGGATGGTTTGTTTTATGAACCTCAAGATCTTTTGCGATGAGCAATGTTTTACATGAACCTTTTGAAAACGAAGTCAGTTTAAATCAACAACACGAGCAGAAACTGGGTACACTTTGCAGGATAAATTGTGAATCCCTTAAAATGCAACCATCCAGATATTTTTTTCCTTCTCAAAAGTGCAATCAGCTAACATTGTGGTTCCTATGCAATCATTAATTGCTGTTGTGTACAGTTCAGTGAAGAAAATGAAGGTAGTTATTAGTAACCGAAGCAAACACATTATGTGCGTAGTTGAAGAAGTTCATCATTGGTTGCTGACATTAATCAAGGTCCTGAAGCTGTAACTGTTTCCGTGCATTTTTTCTTTTGCGTGATATGAACTGATCAGCAGTTAGCCATCGAATACAGGCATCACGGCCAAGTTCATGTAGAATTGTTGTGATGCTGCACGGCGTCGACGTTGTTACTATGGTGATGGACTTTGCCAATAGAGATATTCTCTGTAGGTTGACTTCCTTTGTTATATCGAATATAATGTTTAAAATAAAATACTTAATGAAATTTTATGTGTGTCTTATTCATTGGTCAACTCTTTTCCAATGGTTCCTGTCCTAGACCAATCTAAACTTCCAGTTCGGTCAAGGTCACCAACTTAATCATGAAGTTCTCCAAACATTTTAACATTTGTACCAATGAAATGGAAGTTAAACTGAGTTTAGCATTCTGTCACCATATTTATAGAAATTCATCTGACCTTAAAGTTTTTCCTCCTCGGACAGCATAGGAAATATAACTTTTCTCCTTTTAAATCGCACGGAAGTTAAGATGAATTTAACAATTCTTCTTCCTAACTGCGGACTTGAGTTCGAGCCTCGGATAAGGCATAGATGTTTGTGTTGTCGTTCTGTTGAGGTCCCACCATCCTCACAGAACTACTACTAAGGCGTATAAACAGGCTCCTGTCAGATCACTGTGCAAGCAGCTGCTTGAGGGATTATTAATTAATTATTTAAACTATATAAAAGCTCAACTGATCTTATCAGTAAACTCAAGTAAGTTTATTTAATTGTATATAGTGCATAAAGACTATGAGGGACTGGGATTGGCTCAGTTGGCAGTGCGCCAGGCTCGTAATATGCAATTCCCAGATGCGAATCCCATCTGTACCAGCGTTGAGAACTATCTCTGCTAAAACCCACCCTTCCCTTAGTCAGAAAGGGGACGCCCATAGGTTTCGGGTGGAACGTTGAACCGTGGTCTTGTGTGTAGGAGACCCTATGCACGTTAAAGACCATGCTCGATGGTCTTGACGGAAGGCTTTCATTTGTATCCTAACAGCTGTCTAGCGCAGCGGTTCTCAAAGAGTGAGACAGGGCATTATCGTCCTGTAGGAGGAAGGCGTCACTTATTGCACACACACGTGTTCGCATAAGGAGTCGATTTCATCCCGGTAGCTGTGACCACTGCCTATTGGACGCATGTACAGATCTGTGCGGCAGCCCAAAGCTATCCCTCCCCAAATCATGATATTACCACCACCATAAATGCCTCATTCACGGATATTTGTGGCAAGATAACGTTTTCCTGGTTCCCTCTATATCAACTTACGCCGCGAATTGCTGTGGAAGGCAACTCTCGATTCATCCTGAAGAGCATGGACTGCATTGCTCCTAGGTTCAGTTGGCATGATGTCTGCATCAATTTAGACGGTCCCTCCTGTGTCATTGGGTCAAGGTCACACACACTTCGTGAAGACTTTGGCGTACAGTGCTGGCGGATATTGCCGTTCCACTTGCTGCTGCGAGGTCCGTCAACCTTACAGTTGACTTGGTGTTGACATCCTGTTCCTACGGTCGCATAATACCAGATAGAAGTCCTCCCTTGGGGTTGTTGCGCTCGTCGTCCATTACCGAATCGTTTCGATGCATTCTGTCCTTGTTCACCACTGAATGACTCATATTAATCCATCTGTCAACATCTGCTTCACTTTGAACTGCCTCGAGCCGATCGATAGCTATCCACTGAACTTCTAACGATAAATGATGTCTGGTAATCATAGCTAACAAATCTGCTATCTCGACAATCCACCCCGCACAGCTTAGAATTTGTTGGGTTGTTTTACCTCTGAGCGGCACTTTTTTGCACACCATGGGCTAAATGGCCAGGTCATATGGACACCGAAGGCTCAGAGAAGGTTGGGGGAAGGGACCCACTGTAACAGCTGTTGGGAGACAGATGGTAGCCTCCCGTCAAGGCCATCCAGCGTGTTCTTTAACGTGCACAGGGTATGGCTCTCCCGCACACGGGGCCACGGCTTAACGTCCCATCCGACGGACGGCGGCCTTTCCAAGCCCATCGGTGTCCCCAACTGACCGTGGGCAGGGCGGGGAATTTTGCGGAGATAAATCTCAACGCTGACCCAGCTGGAACTCGAACCTGGGAACTACAGATTACGAGCCTGGCGCGCTACCGACTGAGCCACCCCCGCCCCGCACAGCTTAGAAAGTCCCCTTTTAACGCTCGACGCATTTGTAAATACCGCTACCAGCGTCATTCATGTGCATACCCCATACCTCAATCCTGTGTCGTATTTTACATATTATACATGACTTTCATTCATTTCTATCGTCTGAGCTTTGCGATATCGCGTTGTTATATTTGTTCCTTAATTTATGGAAACCAGTGTATTTACAACTGCTTACATCTTCAAAATAACCCCGGTGGTCGAGTGGTTAGAACTCTTGGTTACTAATTAGAGTGATCTCGATTCGAGCCCTGTATGTGTTGCATTTCTGCTGAGGTCTCGCCGTGCTCACAAATCTTCGCTCTAGTGTATTATGCTGACTGTTCCTGTCAGACCTCTGTTCAAAATAACCCCGGTGGTCGAGTGGTTAGAACTCTTGGTTACTAATTAGAGTGATCTCGATTGGAGCCCTGTATGTGTTGCATTTCTGCTGAGGTCTCGCCGTCCTCACAAATCTTCGCTCTGGTGTATTATGCTGACTGTTCCTGTCAGACCTCTGTTCAAAATAACCCCGGTGGTCGAGTGGTTAGAGCTCTTGGTTACTAATTAGAGTGATCTCGATTCGAGCCCTGTATGTTTTGCATTTCTGCTGAGGTCTCGCCGTCCTCACAATCTTCGCTCTGGTGTATTATGCTGACTGTTCCTGTCAGACCTCTGTTCAAAATAACCCCGGTGGTCGAGTGGTTAGAACTCTTGGTTACTAATTAGAGTGATCTCGATTCGAGCCCTGTATGTGTTGCATTTCTGCTGAGGTCTCGCCGTCCTCACAATCTTCGCTCTGGTGTATTATGCTGACTGTTCCTGTCAGACCTCTGTTCAAAATAACCCCGGTGGTCGAGTGGTTAGAGCTCTTGGTTACTAATTAGAGTGATCTCGATTCGAGCCCTGTATGTGTTGCATTTCTGCTGAGGTCTCGCCGTCCTCACAAATCTTCGCTCTGGTGTATTATGCTGACTGTTCCTGTCAGACCTCTGTTCAAAATAACCCCGGTGGTCGAGTGGTTAGAGCTCTTGGTTACTAATTAGAGTGATCTCGATTCGAGCCCTGTATGTTTTGCATTTCTGCTGAGGTCTCGCCGTGCTCACAAATCTTCGCTCTAGTGTATTATGCTGACTGTTCCTGTCAGACCACTGTTCAAAATAACCCCGGTGGTCGAGTGGTTAGAGCTCTTGGTTACTAATTAGAGTGATCTCGATTCGAGCCCTGTGTCTGTTGCATTTCTGCTGAGGTCTCGCCGTCCTCACAAATCTTCGCTCTGGTGTATTATGCTGACTGTTCCTGTCAGACCTCTGTGGCAAGCAGTAGCTCCAGGAGATATTTAATTTTAATTCAAAACTTCCTCAAACTGCGGATAATTGCGGTCAGATTCGCCATTAGTGTGATAGCAAATTTTCCATTTTTATTAAGGTATTATTTTCCTTTATATTAAAATTTATATATCGTCTTTGATATCTTAGCAATTTTTTATTTAACCCTATAAAGATTTTTGTTAAATCATCTTCCTCAAAGTTTTTTCATTTACTGTTATCCTTTGCAGAGTTGTTCAATAAAAAAAACAATTCGGGTACATTGCTCTGTGTAGACTCCCTTCCATCTAGTTGAGGTTTTATAAATCATTCAAATCAGTGCATTGAAATTAGCAATTAGTAATTGCAAAAATTAGTAACGGTAAATAAAAAATTTATAATAGTAGAAAATAATTAAAAATTAGTAACGAAATGCTATAAATTAGTAAGTGCAACATCATCGGTACATATCTCTCTTAGTTAGCAATTGGTAGGTTTCCATTTCAAGATAAAGTCATTTAAATACAATAACTATATAGAATAATACATATCGACCCTGGCGAAATATGGGATGATAGTTTTCAAAAAGAACGAAAAGTTTCACTTTCCGAATTTTGTTGAAATAAACAACGGAAATTCGAACTAATAGGCGATTGGAAAAATGCGAATAGTGTTACTTTATACTGAAGTGCCATTGAATTGGGGATAGCAACCTACTAAAGTGTTGGGTCCTATCTGGCCCTGATAACGGCTGCCACACGATGAGGCAAGGACTCCACAAGCTTTCGTAAATGTTCCACAGGTATGGCGACCCATGCATCCTCCAGAGCTGTCCACAATTCTCTCAAAGGTCATCGCTGATGGGACACGAGCCTGAATATACTCTGCTCGACGGTATCCCAAAGATTTTCGATGGGATTTTAATCTGGGCATCTAGGTGGCTATTTCAAAGTCAGCATTACGCTCCTGCAAACACGTAATAACCAACCTAGACCTGTGAGATGAACAGTTGTCTTGCTGGTAGAAGCCATCTCCATTGGGATGCATGATGGCCATAAATGGGTGTAAATGGTCAGCCATGAGTTCTACGTACCGGGATGCATTGAGAGTCGTCGGTACACGTACCAAAAGTCCCACAGACGTCCAACTAAAGACACCCCAGGCCATCACTGAGCCACCACCAGCTTGTACTGTTCCGACCTGACATGCAGGATCCATGGCTTCATGGGGTTGGCGCCATACCCTCAGTCTCCCATCGGTGTGATGAAGTTTAAATCGTAATTCATCACTTCAGGCTATTCGTTGCCAATTTTCGATGGTCCAATTCCGATGTTCTTTAGCCCAGGCAAGGCATTGAGCCCAATGTCGTGCCATTAGAAGTGAGGCTCTCATATGTCGGTGGCTCCCGAAGCCAAGACGATGAAGTGAATGTTACATAGTTCAGGCACTGACTTCAAGGCTGGAACCCGCGTTCAGATGGGAGGTGATTTCAGGTATGTCTGGCCGCTATCAGTCCGTACGATGCGGGCCAGATGGCGAAACCCACCATCATTCAAGGCTGGTTGTCATTTGTAGTTTGTCCGGATGCTTGTTTTTTGCCGGAATATTCATATTCCTGGAATACTCTTGAAACTGTCGTACGAGGAAACCGAAGTTCGTTGACAATTTCGGAGATCGAGTGTCCCATCGCCGGGCACCTACGATCTGCCCTCTGTCAAATGCATCTAAATCCCGCGCCTTTCCCATTACGCTTCTCACGACGAATGCTTTGGGAAGCCAAAGCTGACAGCTGTATATGACCAGAGCTTCAGCCATGCATGCGCACAAATGCGGAACTTGCGGTACTGAATTTGAATAACGTCTCCTATCCCTAATTCAATGGCTTTGGGTTGGATTGTTTTACCTCTGAGCGGCACTTTTTTGCACACCATGGGCTAAATGGCCAGGTCACATGGACCCCGAAGGCTCAGAGAAGGTTGCGGGAGGAGACCCACTGGAACAGCTGTTGGGAGACAGATGGTAGCCTCCCGTCAAGGCCATCCAGCGTGTTCTTTAACGTGCACAGGGTATGTCTCTCCCGCACACGGGGCCACGGCTTAACGTCCCATCCGACGGACGGCGACCTTTCCAAGCCCATCGGTGTCCCCTACTGACCGTGGGCAGGGCGGGGAATTTTGCGGAGATAAATCTCAACGCTGACCCAGCTGGGACTCGAACCTGGGAACTACAGATTACGAGCCTGTCGCGCTACCGACTGAGCCACCCCGCCCCTAATTCAATGGCACTTCAATGTATTAAACACATATATCACGCACACACATATATATATAAAAAAAAGAATTATTTATTTATTTTCCAAAAATAAGAAAATTTCTTTTTTTTACATCTTCCTAGGGTTAAAGAAGAAAATCTTTGTTGTAATTGTAAACCTCTTGACCCTTCCATTCCATCAAAATTTCAATTTTCTAGCCTAAATATATCGTTTGCAATATTTCTTTAAAGCTTAACCATTGTTCAACTTTTCCACATCCAGAGGGCGCTCTTAAAACTATTGAGAGATTTGAAAAGTTCTAATACCAATATTTTGTCAGTTCCATTCCTAAAGGAATTTTTAATTTTTCTCTAAAAACCAAAAAGTTCAACGTCTACAAAAATAGACAGACAACAAAGGGAAAGCAATAGCACGTTTTCTTTTTAAAAGAAACCTGCTGAAAATTAGAAAGTTCAGAGTATCTGAAAAGAAATTTAATTTTCGTGATATAGGGGTAATAAAGAAAATCAAAAAAAAAATTATGCTGCCTACGCATAAAAATCAATTTAAATATCCTGTGTCAGGCGTGCACAAACTCCTGCCGTTGGAAAATCCTTCCCATTTAACATTTTTTATCCGGATCGGAGTGCAAATTGGGCAATATAAATTCAGTAATAAAGTATCACAGGAAATGTCCTGTTGACAAGAAACACTTCAAATAATTTGTAGAAAAAAAATTGGTTTCGTCCTGACTGTATATTTTTTTTAATCTGTCTCTACTAAAAGGAATACTAGACGAAAGACGAAATATGAATAACATTCAAAAATCCGAATGTTCAGCAGCTCATTTCTGGGATTCAGCCCCATCTTTCACGTATCTGATTCGACAAGCCAACTTAAGTTGTGACTTAAAAAAAAAACTTTATGTTTATTTGTTTCCTTATTATTGTTTACCTATGCATGTGAGAAGTAAAATAAAACTAACAAAGTCAACTTTTCTTGAATTTTTATTGCACCTTCCTACCATTATTATTGCCCACTGCAACCGTAGTATTTTTCTATTTGTCTTTATATTTCATATAACCAATGGCATGCATAAATAATCAGGTTACACTAATGCAAACAAATATTAGAATAAACAATTTAAAAATTTACTAATTTTCTAATTTAATTTTAATTGACTAATTACTGAAAAAATTTCCAATTTTCAATGCACTGATTTTAATGATCTATAAAACCTTAATTTGTCGAAAATGAACCCACAAAGAGCACTAAAAAATTATTTTATTAAGCAAACTACCACGAAATAATTCATTTCATCAAGAGAAAAAAAGTAGAAGGCCTTTTTAAATATTTAATTAATGGATGTAATCTCAGCTACTTATCTAAAACAAAAATAATCTGTTGCATTTAATACTTAACTGATATATTAAATTTAATTAAAAGAATAAGAGCATATAAATGATTTAAAAAGTCAATCACTCTTTGAAAAATATCGGTTGTTTTCAGTGGTGTGCTATCTTTACAAAAAAATCGCTTTTTTTTATCGTTGTTAATACAAAATAATTCTAGCCAGCAAAAATACTGAACTAACGCGAAAAAAACTTCTACAAAGAGATTTAAAAATTTACATATATTTGTTCTGAAAGATGATCTTTGATTGCCTTTATAAATTGAAAAATAAAAATATTTTAGTTAAATAAGTCACTAACAAACATAAAAAAGAGCTCACTTGATTCTGTTTGAATGCGAAATGGTCGTTTTCAAAGACGAAACGCTTTGCGATTTTTTGCAGCTACAGCGCTTTCTAACGGGGGAAATTAAAACTAACGGCAGATTCGGAATATATGAATGGCCACGTGTTTTTTAGTGCCAATGAAACCGGGGAATGAGTTAACTCATTCACTAGCGCATCAGCCTCATAATCTGCATTTCCTGATTCGAGTTTCAACTAAATCAACGTTGAGATTCATCTCCGCTAATAGGGAATACCAAAGTGTTTGGAAAACAGGGCGTCCCTCAGACTGGACATTAAGTCATGGCTCCATGTGTATGAGAGCATTATTCTGCGCATGTTAAATCTGTCTACCAACAACTGTCCAGTAGGTTTCCTTCCCCCAACTTTCTTTGAGCCCTTGGGATCCATGTGACCTGGTCAGTTAGACAATCCTGTGCCATTCTGATGTTAAACAACCCAATACCCAGCATATAAAACCGGAAAAAGGTATTTTTTGTGATTAACTTAGCACAAAAATTTTGAATTTTTTCTCCGCCAGACAGAATGGTCATATCTCTGCTGGTAGCGCGCTTGGCTACTGATCTAAGGAACCCGGGTTCGAGCCCCGGATAAGGCGTGGACGTTAGTGTCGTTTTTCTGCTGAGGTCCCGCCATCCTCACAGACCTTCTTCTATGGCGTATAAACTGACAGGCTCCTGTCAGACCTGTGTGGCAAGCAGCTGCTTGAGGGGGTATTTATTTATATTATTAATAATAAAACACTCACCAAAACACTCTACCACTAAAAATTTTAAACTTGTAGCATGAACAGACTATTCGAAATATTAGTTTAAAATTTTAGATAATAGGAAGTCCAAAGATGAGGCGCTTCTAACTTTCCCACAACATTTTTGCCCAACATCCAGTTGAAAATTTCACCATTTTATAACACTAGTTCCTTTTGGCGGTACAAATTAAAACTATTAGAAAATTCGGAAAATGCAAAATCTAATATTTCATCAACATCGAAATCGAAATACCTATCAATATCGAAAGCTAAAAGCAAAAATGTGGAATTTGTATAGACAGACAAATGGACAGACGGAAGAAAAACGAAGGGGAAACAATAGCTCGTTTTTTGAAAAGATGCTAAAAATCGGTGGGCAGAAGTTTCACAAAATAATAAACTGATTTCTTTGTGTATCAGAGAAAAGAGAAATGATTATATCAATACACTTGAAATAATCTCTTTGTCATTGTGCAACGGAGTCCCACTGTAGAAGAGAAATTAGATACTATAGGTGACGACATGCCTGTGTCAGGCGTAGTCTGCAGCATTCTCCACATACTAGTCTTTAAAATTCTATCTTATTAAAACCTGAGTAATAAAAGTTTTTTAACGCTATTTTATTCCTCAGTATATCTTCAAAGGAAATTATCGTCTCTAAGTTGAATGTATTTTACTATATTATCAGAAGATTAATTTTCATTAAATGACAACTTGACTACACCGTCACAGTAAACAGTTCATACGTTACATTCTAATGGATCTAATCGAGTGAAGGTTAGGTTGCTTTAGCTCTGAGCGGCACTTTTTTGCACACCATGGGCCTAATGGCCAGGTCACAAGGACCTCGAAGGCTCAGAGAAGGTTGGGTGAGGGGTTGGGTTGGGTTGTTGTTTTACCTCTGAGCGGCACTTTTTTGCACACCATGGGCTAAATGGTCGGCTAAATGGCCATGGTCACATGGACCCCGAAGGCTCAGAGAAGGTTGGAGGAGGGGACCCACTGGAACAGCTGTTGGGAGACAGATGGTAGCCTCCCGTCAAGGTCATCCAGCGTGTTCTTTAACATGCACAGAGTATGGCTCTCCCGCACACGGCGCCACGGCTTAACGTCCCATCCGACGGACGGCGGCCTTTCCAAGCCCATAGGTGTCCCCTACTGACCGTGGGCAAGGCGGGGAGTTTTGCAGAGATAAATCTCAACGCTGACTCAGCTGGGACTCGAACCTGGGAACTACAGATTACGAGCCTGGCGCGCTACCGACTGAGCCAATAACGACTACCTTCGCCCGAATCGAGTGAAGTGTTTAAAATTTTTATATACAGAAAGATTTAAGCCTTAAGAGTTATAGTTTTCCCAATGCGTTAGGTTTGATGCAAAACTAATTTGAAAAAACGAGACATGCAAGAAAAATCATTCCCGTGATTAACCAATGTGTTATTAATCAAGAACGTAATTGTCATTAGTAGATATGACAACATTCCAACGATCTACAAGTTTGTAGATGCCGTTCCTATAGAAGCTCTTGCCCTTTGTGACAACGAATTCGGCAATGCCTTCTTTCATCTCGTCGTCATTCTGAAACTTTCTATGGAAAACGAAATGGTTCAGGGATCGGAACAGGTGGAAAACTGAGGAAACCAGGTCCCGCGAATATCGGGATGCATGGGGCGGGGGTGACTCAGTCGGTAGCGCGCCAGGCTCGCAATCTGTAGTTCCCAGGTTCGAGTCCCAGCTTGGTCAGCGTTGAGATTTATCTCCGCAAAATTTCCCCCGCCTGCCCACGGTCAGTAGGGGACACCGATGGGCTTGGAAAGGCCGCCGTCCGTCGGATGGGACGTTAAGCCGTGTTCCCGGTGCGGGAGAGCCATACCCTGTGCACGTTAAAGAACACGCTGGATGGCCTTGACGGGAGGCTACCATCTGTCTCCCAACAGCTGTTCCAGTGGGTCCCCTCCCCCAACCTTCTCTGAGCCTTCGGGGTCCATGTGACCTGGCCATTTAGCCCATGGTGTGCAAAAAAGTGCCGCTCAGAGGTAAAACAATCCAATCCAATCGGGATGCGTCATTATTTCCCAGAACAACTGCCGCAGTTTCTGTGTGTCAGTAATGCACCATGGGGCCTTGTGTTGTTCTGGTAGAATAAGTCACCTTTTCTGTTTACCAAAGAAGGGCGTTTTCGCTTTCCGTGCTACACTTAAGCAGTCCAACTGCTATGGGGGAAAGCCATATCCTGTGTACAAGGGACACGGCTTAACGTCCCACCAGACGGGCTGCATCCTTTTTTTAAGACCATCAGTGTCCCATTTCTGACCGAAGACAGGGTTGGTGGTAGGTTATTCAAATGAATTTGAGCACTGGTCCAAGTGGAACTCGAACCTGGGAACTACAGATTACAAGCCTGGCATGCCTCCGATTGAATTACCTCCACCCCATGAATGAAGGAAATATTTGACAGACATAACAGAATAATACTTTATATGCATATACATCCAAGGTTTATGTTCACAAGAAATTTTAGATTTGGAAAGGCCATCATCCGTTAGACGGAACATAAAAGTGTGATCCCGTGTGCGGGAAAGCCATGCGCAGTTCACGTTAAATTGCAATTTAACCTTAAAAGAACACACTGGATGACTTCGATGAAAGGCTTCCATCTCTCTCTCTATCTCTCCTAATCTCTACCCAATTGACCCATTTTCCCAACCTTCTCTGAGTCCTAGGGGTCCTTGTGATCTGATCATGTAGCCTATTGTGCGCAAAAGAAAAAATGCCGATAAGAGTAAAACAACTCAAACCTATCTCTTGATAATTTGAAGTTTTGAATACGATAACCCATTAATATGTAGCAGATGAAATAATCACAAAGTTAATAATAAAATTAACTGCTTCTCTTTATACAGAATTTCTGCGAACATGAAGTATTACCTACTGAGCCTCCTAAATTCAAGACTGGAGAAACACTGTCAACTACTCCAATGCTAGCAAATGATCTGCTATCGAACGCCCACAGTCTAACTTGCTTCACCCCAAACTTCCCTAATTCCATTTTAGCCAACCGATTCTGCAGACATCATCGAAAACCCATACAGGTTTTCCAATCATCTCCACGTGAGAGTCATCGGTTTTGCCAGAGTCCAAACCTATCACAACGGCTCTATTCCACCAGATACTCGAATTACGCCCTTAAACCGACCACACGAGTTTTGCAGAACACGAGCAAAGCGAACTGAATTCGCCACGGTTAATGGAGTAATTGAGGCAGACGATCATGTAATTACCGCCATTCTCATTATAGTCCCCCCTCCCCTATCCCCCTAAACCGCAACGGTTGGAATTAAATGTAGAGGTCGTCTGCTTCGATAATTTGATAACCAGGCCGACCAAGCACTGCCTGTAGAGACAAGTTTCAGAAGGTGTTAATGATGCCCAATGTGACTCTGACTGCTAGAACGTGTCGTAATATGTGTCTGAGTCGCTGTCGTAAGAGATTGGTTTTAATTATCCACTCCATGAATGTTAAAGCATCCAGAGAAAGTGAAAGGTGCGCATAGCTACATTTAAACGGTCTCCGAACGGACACTAATTTACTCTCATTTAGACTCTGCGACGAGCTAAGGGTAAGAGATGAGTAGAAATATTCATAAACAGAATTATATCGGTTGCAAAATGTTGAGTCTAAATGTCCAGTCTGATTTGTGTTCGCTGTTTTCTCGTCGGGGTATTGATTTAATTACGAACTTAGAAAATGACACTTAAATACGGAGGTAAGGGACATTTCCTATTTAATAACTTTTGATTGAGCAGTGAAACCGTTCGGGCTTCAAAGCTGAAAAGAATTTAGATTTTAAAGCTATAATATAAATTTGTCTCCATGCCAAAATATTTTTTTCTTTCCGAAACATCCTTTTTACAAAACAAAATGTCTTTAGAAAAATATGTTTATAATTTTTTTATTAAATTTCATATTACAGGATTTTTTACAGAAAGTCGTCACTTTATCATTCAAATCAGAATTATGTGAGGCAATGAAATGAGAGCACAATGCTTTAATTATACACACAGGACTGCGATGGTTATCAAAAGGTCGTGTGTTTGCACGTTGGGGGTGGCTCACGTTGGGGGTAGCGCGCCAGGCTCGTAATCTGCAGTTCCCAAGTTCGAATCCCAACTGGGTCAGCGTTGAGATTTACATCCATAAAACTCCCTGCCCATGGTCAGTAGAGGGAACCGATGGGATTGGAAAGGCCGCCGTCCGTTGAATGGGACGTTAAGCCGTGGCCCCTTGTGTGAGAGAGCCATACCCTGTGCACGTTAAAGAACACGTTAGATGGCCTTGACAGAAGGCTACCAATTGTCTTCCAACAGCTGTTCCAGTGAATCCCCTCCTCCAACCTTCTCGGGATCCTTGTGACCTGGCCATTTAGCCCGTTCTGTGTGCAAAAAAAATTCCGCTCAGAAGTAAAACAACGCAGCTTGAACGTGTATATGAACTTAGAGAAGAGCTTCAAATTTATCGTTCATAAAAGAAATGATATTGGCTCAGATACATTGGTGAGAAAAATCTGGAAATATTTCCACTACTTAGGGGAACCAAATTGGATTTAGATATTAAAATAGTTTCTGCGACATTGGAGGCATTAAATAAAAAACTTAACCATTACTTCCCATTAATAGATGTGAAGTCTTTTGATTGGGCTGTTGTATAACAGAATTATTAAAAATTTGATAGAAAGTTTTCATTTAATTACTTTGCAAATATTACTGAAATGGAAAAAGAATGCATAAATTAATTTACCAGATTTATGTCATTGAATTATCATGTATGCTTTGGTTGATTGGCTTTCACAGATGAAGGCAAACAGGGACAACATTCAGCTCGTGGTGAAGTTTATGAGATATGTGAATTAGAAATTGAAAAATTTATGATAAAATCAGAATTGCAAAGAGGTGTGATTGTTGGTACCAGCTGTGTGGATAACTCTATCTCAGAAAGAGAGTTCTCGGTGGTTACTTCGGAGCAGCTGTTGTAAAGACATCTGGTGACTAGAAAATAGAAGCAAGAACAACCACGAAGCCCAAAAATTGTGCTGGGAAATATAAGATGAGTGTACAAAGTAAGAGACGGACCCGACACCTTATGCAAATCCCTTAGTTACAGCAGCAGAATCCGACCCGGGATCGGCAATATCAAGAATGGGGCGGGGGTGGCTCAGTCGGTAGCGCGCCAGGCTCGTAATCTGTAGTTCCCAGGATCGAGTCCCAGATGGGTCAGCGTTGAGATTTATCTCCGCAAAATTCCCCGCCCTGCCCACGGTCAGTAGGGGACACCGATGGGCTTGGAAAGGTCGCCGTCCGTCGGATGGGACGTTAAGCCGTGACCCGTGTGCGGGAGACCCATACCCTGTGCACGTTAAAGAACACGCTGGATGGCCTTGACGGGAGGTTACCATCTGTCTCCCAACAGCTGTTCCAGTGGGTCCCCTCCCCCCCACCTTCTCTGAGGCTTCGGGGTCCATGAGTCGGGTCCATGTCGGATGGGACGTTAAGCCGTCTCCCGCACACCGTCGTTTACACACCACGTCTCCCGCACACCGTCTCCCGCACACCGTGGGACCACGGCTTAACGTCCCATCCGACGGACGGCGGCCTTTCCAAGCCCATCGGTGTCCCCTACTGACAGTGGGCAAGGCGGGGAATTTTGCGGAGATAATCTCAACGCTGACCCAGCTGGGACTCGAACCTGGGAATTACAGATTACGAGCCTGGCGCGCTACCAACTGAGCCACCCCACTAACATGTGGTATTGGTACAGTCCCAGATGCTTTTCAGTTTGGCAAGAAACAAACTAAGAACCTTATTTTCTAACTTACCCTGATATTTCTAACCAAACGTTGCATTCCAGTATCACTTTTTTTCTAAAGAAAAATAGAAATAAAATCTTTTCATCCATAAATATTCTTTTAATGGAAAATGGATAATACGAAAATATCTCTTAAAGCGGAAATTTTCTTTAGTGCGACGAATAAAATTTCATTCAAACTTCCTCCGATAATACGAAATTTATAGAGTATCGATAGACGTAATCCCAACCATTGTATAAATTTTGACCAACCTCAAATTTATTGCTAAATTAGATATTTAACAGCGGCTGTAAATACACTATAGTGTGCTTTAGACTCGACACCTGGGACGCAGGCTAATAATTTTGTCTCCGATTATGGCGGTAGTTTCCTACGCTCCCATTCAGATTATCAACCTCGTTTTCATCCTTGATCACGCATAACATTCCTAATGAATGCTACATAGGCTCAGATCCCAGATCTTTAGTCAATAAAGAACAGCGTCATTCAATCATTCAATCTTGGTATTCATTCTCGAAATAGGATGTAGACAAAATAGGACTTTAGGAGTCAACAAGACATTATATTCATCACTATACCGTTAAGGTGAAATTTTATTAACACGAAATATTTACACTTCTCTCCTGACTGTCATGTTAAAACGTTTCGTACACATTGCAAATGTTGGTGCCCTACTGGCAGCTGGAAGTGTGGGCTTCTCAGTCGGTAGTGGGTTGGGTTGGGTTGTTTTACCTCTGAGCGGCACTTTTTTACACACCATGGGCTAAATGGCCAGGTCACATGGACCCCGAAGGCTCAGAGAAGGTTGGGGGAGGGGACCCACGGGAACAGCTGTTGGGAGACAGATGGTAGCCTCCCGTCAGCGTGTTCTTTAACGTGCACAGGGTATGGCTCTCCCGCACACGGAGCCACGGCTTAACGTCCCATCCGACGGACGGCGGCCTTTCCAAGCCCATCGGTGTCTCCTACTGACCGTGGGCAGGGCGGAGAATTTTGCGGAGATAAATCTCAACGCTGACCAAGCTGGGACTCGAACCTGGGAACTACAGATTACGAGCCTGAGCACATAATACGACTGATAATACGACGATAATAATTACGACTGAGCCACCCCCGCCCCGCAGTCGGTAGTACGACTGGCTCGTGAACTGATATTTCTAAGTTTGGGTCCCAACTTTATCTGCATTAGGAATTTTATTTCCCAACCTCCACTCTGTTTTCAGTGAGAAAGGGGTTTACTTTTTCATTTCTTTTCGGAAGCATATCATTTGTTTCAATCTAATTATACGAAAAAATATTTTCAAAATTGTTTCCCTTTTTCTCGTTTTGCATTTGGTCATCTGTAGTTGTATTATGGTATGATATATGAATGATTACTATATTTTTCAACGGAGATCATTAATGAATGACTCGATATAATAATTTATATCTTGAAACATCGATTACTTTTTTCGTTCTCCCTGAAAAAATTCCCCCCTTCATAAAAAAATTCCTGCCGACATCCGTGTCTAAAATAACCATTATTATTTCTTTTTTTCACTTTCATTCCTGAAGAAACAATTTTATTATTTCAAGAAAACAATTTCACGCATGCTTTTAATTATTTTTTTCATTTAATTAATTTACGTTACCAAAATAATCGACGGCAAATAAATGCGGCAGTTTTGTTTACCGTCTTTGTAAACTGAAATTGCTATTCCTTCTTTTCCTTTAAAAAAAAAACCCTGCAAATAATCATTTACAGAGGGAAAAAAATCATAATTGACAAAATATTGAGAACAATTCGATATTTATGTCTTTCATAGTTTATCCAGTTTTATCTTCTCAGTATTTTCATTTTTCTGAACATTTTATTGCATCGATAATGTAATCAGTAATCAGTAAAAGTGTTGTTTTCTTCTCTTTTTTTTCCTCAGAGTATGGTATTTTTTTTAATCAAATTGCTCTAAATTCTTTAAATAATCTGGAAATCAACTGCTAATGAAATCTGACTTTTGCCCTGGGAATATGCGATATTTTTCTCTGTTTTTTATTCAATAACATTTATGCGTATACACCGTAATGAGTTAATTAATTTATAATCCTCTACAGCTTTTTATTATCTCTTTTGGACGCTTTCCATTTGCTTCACAAATTAAATCAGCTAATGCATTTTTATTTTTCATAATATGCACTTAAATTTGTATTTAATAGTTCCTTCCTCCTGAGCGCCTATAATTTAATTCCCTTGTTTATAGATTTTGTTAATAAACCTGTTATTCAAGGCTTTGATTTTTTTTCTGCTATCTTCATAAGCTCACCGGACGAAAAACTTGTCATCTCCCGCCGTAAGAGGGTTACGTCCATTCGACAATAACAGAGGATGCACCAGTAATAAACGCGTCGTGTGCTCATGTACCTATTTATTATTACCCTCACGTACTGAACGTCATGTGCCATGTGTTACAGGGTTCATACAGTGATAAGAAGTTGTTGTGTGCCACGTGTGTGTTAGTCGCTCCGTGAAACATGGGTCACACCAAAATTGTGAATGACTGGCAAAAAGGTATTATTGCGTTTGGCCGAGTTAAAGGCCCTAATGTACAAGAAGTTGCTGCCTTTGCAGGTGTGTCAAAACGTACTGTCCAAAGGGTCTTCCAGCAGTGGCATACATCGCAGTCCACCACTAAGCGTCGCCAGAACTGCGGCAGAAAGACTGTGCTCACCAATAGAGACCGCCACAATGTGTCATGCACTGTTAGGGAAAACCGCTTTGCAACGAGGCAGGAATTGCACCAGTCAGTCAATGCAGCCCTACAACAAGCTGTTTCCGAATGAACATTCTGAAGGGAACTATATGCCATGGATATCTGGAGCAGAGTACCGCGGAAGAGACCCAAGTTAACAGCTCTGAACAAGGCTGCATGGCTACAGTGGGCGTGGCGCCACAAAGACTGGACTGTCGACTCTTGGAAGCGTGTGATCTGGTCGGATGAGTCATGTTTTTGCTTGTACTCGAATGATGCGAGGCGACGGGTACATTGTAAGCCACCTGAAGCCTTCCATATGGACTGTGTGCAAGGTTCTGTTCAAGCTGGAGGAGGCTCTGTGATGTTCTGGGGGTGTTTTACGTATGAGGAAATGGATCCTTTGGTTATGGTGATGTCACACTTGAACCAGAAGGGCTAAATGGAGCTACTGGATGACTACGTGTTGCCTTTTGTGCAGCATCTCCACAGTGAACATCAGAAGGATACCCCAGTCTTCCAAGACGACAATTGTCGCGTGTGTCGGATTGGAACGACGAGCATTCTGAAGCCTTCGAACATCTCGACTGGCGCGCCAAATTCCCGGATTTGAATCCCATAGAAAACTTGTGGGACTATTTGAGGCAACGAGTGAAGCCCCGTCCCAGCCATCCGGTCAATCTGGCCAAACTGCGGCATTTGCTGCTGGAAGAGTGGATGAATATTGATGTGCACTACATCCGCACACTGGTGGCATCCCTGCCAGAGAGGATTTCGACTGTTCTTCGGTCGCACGGAGGCGTTACGCGCTATTAGGTGACATTCAACCAGGGGTGACTAATTTTTGGTCCGGTGAGCTTATTTCTAAAGTGTATATCGAATCTTAAATGAAGTATTCTAATTTCATTAAAAAAATCTCAAATTTGTGCGTCTTTTTTTATATCTGAATTATTTTTGTATGCTTAATTCTTAATGAATGTTTCTATTATATATATCTTACACTTTTCGTACTTCATTGTCCTTGGCTTGATAATTCCCTCATTAGATTTTTAAAGTTATGAAAATAATACCCGTCATATGTTTTCATGTTGTTTAATGTGATTTTTTCTGTCTCAAACATTTAACTTGGCATATTAGGTGGACTGTGTCACCCAGTTAAAAACCCAAGAGCGCAATATTGATTAACAACCTTTCTTTTTTTTTCGGTGTATTATATGTTTATGGCATTGTTAGCGTAATTACAGTTATTATAAATTTTGTTTATATGTATTTTTCTATAGAAGAGAATTTCCTAATTTTTTTCCATATTTATTACTTTTCACGAACGCTAACAGAAAGAATTAGATACAAAAGACAACTACCAAACAAATATTTGGATTTTGTCACTATTAACTGATGAATTACATAAAAAAAGCACATATTACTCTTTAAATATAAAGACACAATAATCAAATTGTAAATGGTCGAAATATCATTCAAAATAACTACATTAATGAACTACTATGAAACGCTTAAACCAAATAAAATTAATATAATAATAAGTAAATATTTAAATAACTGAAATATATAAATAATAATATATATATATAATAATATATAAATATTTTAATAACTGAATAGTAAATTATTTATAAAACGTCTAAATTTTCTTCAAGAATCAAGTCAAAAATAAAATAGGACATTTGCTTCGTGTTCAGCTCGTTACGTTTGCTGTTGGAATGTTTCATGTTTTTAGGGTCTAAAGCAATGTTTTTCAATCTATTTCTCTTGGTGAAACAGTTCTGAAACAGTCCATTTACCACGACACACCTATGGCAAAAAAAAAGTTTTCTTTTGTTCCATTATGTATCTAAAAATTCAATTTATTTAAACAAAAACGCATATTTACCTCAGCATTCGACATAAAATAATAAAATCGTAATAAAAACATGTAGGGTCGCTAGCACTTCACTGTACTGGTCCCTACTTTTGACGCACACAAAAAAACTTTTTCTCGTGGACCAGATGATAAAAGGGCCAAGGTCCCTTTTACAAAATGGTCCAGTTTTTAAAGAAGGATGTTAGACTCAATCCTCTTCCTTTAAAGTTGAAACCATCATCGCTGGTTTTATTTGACGGCATTCTCAACAAAATTCCCACACCCTTCTTTTCTTTACTCTTAATTCCCGGTCTTAGCAGTAACAAACGCTGAATAATTAAGATTGGTACTGCACGATAGACCATCAAACAAGTTCAATCTTTGGCCCTTAATTACTTTTCTGTATTTACATGCTGTCAGTACGGTGTTTAACAACAGAGAAAATCTTGATCAGAGAGAAAGGCCAATGAACCATGACTGAGAACTCGTGCGCTAATGCACAGTTCTGAACCATGACTGAGAACTCGTGCGCTAATGCACAGTTCTTTACAAACCTATTGACCATTATCCGCTTTCACCTCACTGATGAAAGAGATAAAAGGAACAGTGGTTCAGGTCAATTACTGTGTCAATAGTGAATGATGTCTTTGTAAAGACATTATGACATGTCCAGTGATAAAAATATCTCCAAGAAGGGACTACCATTTTTCCCTACACGGAAAGGAAGAGAATATTCAAACTGTCCACAGCAGGTCATTTATTTGGTAGTGGCGTAAGCATGTGAACCTCATTCAGCAGGCAATATCCCTGGTAAATACTTCGCATTGATCTCGAAGATGCGTGAGAGCTAGGATGCACGCAATTCATTTGTTAGAAGGGTTTTTGAAAGTTGTCCTCCATCCGCTCGATTTCCGTGTTTTTGCGGGTGATATGAATGAGGCAAGTTTGAAAGGGATAAATTAGCTGGCAAGATAAGCTCGCTCAACTATTCATTGATGTTTTAAAAATGCAGTAAGCGTCCTTTTGTAGTAGGTAGAGGAGAGAAAAGTGTATTAGGTCCATCGGAAATTCTTTTTAGTGTGTGTCCAATTTCTTCCCATTAAACAAACTGCATTGATGTGATAGTCTCCATTTGACCACTCAGAAGCAGGCGTGTGTCAGCAGAGGATACAGAACGTTTCCTGCGGGTGCTCTATTAAACATTTGAAATATATGTATAGAAATCAAAATGGGTATTGGGTGTTCCATCTCTTAAATTTTTAATTCATTAGACAATATCTCCAGTTGGAGTGTAGCAAGGGCAGAGGATAAACATCAAGAGGACGAGATTTGCATGTCGGAATTATTGAATAATGGGATTGTATTACTTCTGTTTTCTGACATATAATACAAAACGGCGTATAATGACGTGCGAGGAAATTTCAAGAAAAAAAATCGATTCACAGGAAACGATTCTTTTCCGCCATAAAAAATCAAAAACAATCAACTAACTAATAGAAATGATTAGATTCTTCCTACTCTATTCAATGCAGCGATGTATCACTTCAAAAGAATAGATTCCTTTTACACTCGATTCATGCATCGATGATCACCTGAAAAGAATCGATTCGTTCCGCTCAATTCAATGCATCATGCATCACCCCCCCCCCCTCAAAAAAAAAAACGATTTCTTTTATTCGATTCATGAATCGATGCATCACCTCAAAAGAATCGATTTCTTCTACTCGATTCTACTTAGAATGAATAGGTGAATCTAAGTAGAATCTACTCAATTCTACTTAGAAGAATCGATTTCTTGTACTCGATTCATGTATTGATGATCATCTCTAACGAATCGGTTCGTTCTGCTCGATTCAATGCATCTGTGCATCACCTCAAAACAATCGATTCCTTCTACTCGATTGATGCACTGATGATCACCTCTAACGAATCGATTCGTTCTGCTCGATTCATTGAATCGATGCATCACCTCAAAACAATCTATTTTTTATACTCGATTCATGCATTGGTGATCACCTGTAATGAATCGATTCGTTCTGCTCGATTCAATGAATCGATGCATCACCTCAAAAGAAGTGATTCCTTCTACTCGTTTCAATGCATTGACACGTCACTGTAAAAGAATCGATTCTTTCTACTTGATTCATGCATCGATCATAACCTCAAAACAATTGATTCTTTCTGCCCGATTCAATTCATCAATGCATCACCTCAAAACAATCGATTCCTTATACTCGATTGATGCGTCGATGATCGCCTCAAGCCAATCGATTCGTTCTACTCGATTCAATGCATCACCCAAAAACAATCGATTCCTTCTACTCGATTCATGCATCGATCATACCTCAAAATAATCGATTCCTTCTGCTCGATTCAATGCATCACCTCGAAACAATCGATTCCTTCTGCTCGATTCAATGCATCACTTCGAAACAATCGATTCCTTCTGCTCGATTCAATGCATCACCTCGAAACAATCGATTCCTTCTGCTCGATTCAATGCATCACTTCGAAACAATCGATTCCTTCTGCTCGATTCAATGCATCACTTCGAAACAATCGATTCCTTCTGCTCGATTCAATGCATCACTTCGAAACAATCGATTCCTTCTGCTCGATTCAATGCATCACCTCGAAACAATCGATTCCTTCTGCTCGATTCAATGCATCACTTCGAAACAATCGATTCCTTCTGCTCGATTCAAAGCATCGATGCCTCAGACAACCGATTTCTTATACACTCGATTAATGCATCAATAATCACCTCAAACGAATCGATTCGTTCTTTTCGATTCAATGCATCGTTGCCGTTGGGTTGGGTTGTTTCACCTCTGAGCGGCACTTTTTTGCACACCATGGGCTAAATGGCGAGGTCACATGGACCCCGAAGGCTCAGAGAAGGTTGGAGGAGGGACCCACTGGAACGGCTGTTGGGAGACAGATGGTAGCCTCCCTCAAGGCCATCCAGCGTGTTCTTTAACGTGCACAGGGTATGGCTCTCCCGCACACGGAACCACGGCTTAACGTCCCATCCGACGGTCGGCGGCCTTTCCAAGCCCATCGGTGTCCCCTACTGACCGTGGGCAAGGCGGGGAATTTTGCGGAGATAATCTCAACGTTGACCCAGCTGGGACTCGAACCTGGGAACTACAGATTACGATACTGGCGCCGTACCGACTGAGCCACCTCCGCCCCCAATGCATCGTTGCATCACCTCAAAAGTCATCGTGATATCGGAAGAATAATCTCCTTTCTTGTTCTAGTACTGATTTGAGAATTGGTAATGAAAAAATAGGCTACCAACTAATATGTTTTACAAGCAGGCTACCCGGATGTCCTTAAGGAGTCCAATTGTCTCCTAATAGCTGCCAGTGGATGCTCTCCTCCCAACCTTCTTCTCTTCTTGGTTCTGATCATTTAGCCCATCATGCACACAAAAGTGCCTCTCATTGGTTAAACAAGCTAATCATCTTTGTTATTATAGGCATTGTTTTTCTGCAGTGCTTTCGAGAAAGAGTTATGAAAAACAAACCAATCGGTAAAAATTGTTCAAGAGATTACGTGCAATTTTATTACGGAAGGAGTTCAAAAAGTTCTTCACGTGTATTTGTAGACTTGCACTCGTTCCTCTGAAGTTAACGAGCTACGGCTTGTTTGAAAGCTTGTCTAAACTTGTTACTACATGTTAAAAACAAAGTAGAGGTATCGTCATTTTTTCTCTTCGCTGGCGCCGGGAAAAAGTTCGGTCTGCGAAATCTGTCTCGTTGCTATTGAGCCTACTAAAGATGAGCAAAAGTCAACTATTTTGCCACCCTCAAGAATGCTCTTTTGCCACTCATTAATGCTCTTTTGCCACCCTCAAGAAATTTATTTTTTGACGCTCCACCCTCAAGAATGCTCTTTTGCCACTCATTAATGCTCTTTTGCCACCCTCAAGAAATTTATTTTTTGACGCTCCACCCTCAAGAATGTTCTTTTGCCACTCATTAATGCTCTTTTGCCACCCTCAAGAAATTTATTTTTTGACGCTCCACCCTCAAGAATGCTCTTTTGCCACTCATTAATGCTCTTTTGCCACCCTCAAGAAATTTATTTTTTGACGCTCCACCCTCAAGAATGCTCTTTTGCCACTCATTAATGCTCTTTTGCCACCCTCAAGAATGCTCTTTTGCCACTCATTAATGCTCTTTTGCCACCCTCAAGAAATTTTCACACGGATGAAACATTTTCACACGGATGAAGCTTGGGCACGACGCGAAAAAAATCATGCCGATTTCTCACAAGTATACGGGGATCATGCCTGTTGTTTTGGCACTGTTACGGGATGATTAATGAGATGAAGGAGCAGCATCCAATAACAGGCGTGTCAAAGGTTCACCTTCATGACAATGCCAATGCTCACAAAACCCGGCATATCTGAAAGAGGAAAAAAAAATCAAATAACTACCTCATGCGGCATATTCACCTGATCTTGTACCGTGCTATTTTTGGTTGTTTTTTCCTTTCTCAAGGATGCAAAATACGTTCATTCAGGATTTCGGAGTATTTCCTAACAGGAATGCCACCAAGCGTTCCTGAATTGGCATAGAAGTCTGCAAATTTGTATAGATGCTGGAGAGGAGTACTTTGAAGGAGAGTAAAAGTTTCGTTGAGGTATTGGTTCTACGCTGGCAATTGGTTTTGTTCTGTTGATGCATGTCAAGAGCTTTTTGAATGCTTCTCTTAGCTTCGGTATTTAATTTGAAACCATTATTTTCGTTATGGTTTTACCAGTAATATAAGTTTGTTTAACATTAGTTACCTAATGCTATTCTTGTGTCGTAGTTCAGCCTATTACTCAGAGGTACTGCTCAGAGGTAAAACAATAATTTATTTTTAATCTTTTGAAAAACTCCAGTTTCCGCCATCATATTTTAAAGATAGCCCACTACCTCTCAAGATAAACCACATAGGTCCTTCCTAGGATGGTGGCTCAGTCGGTAGCGCGCCAGGCTCGTAATCTGCAGTTCCGAGGTCCAAGTCTCAGCTGGGTCAGCGTTGAAATTTATCTCCGCAAAACTCCCCGCCCTGCCCACGGTCAGTAGGGGACACCGATGGGCTTGGAAAGGTCGCCATCCGTCGGATGAGACGTTAAGACGTGGCCCCATGTGCGGGAGAGTCATACCCTGTGCACGTTAAAGAACACGCTGGATGGCCTTGACGCGAGGCTACCATCTGTCTCCCAACAGCTGTTCCAGTGGGTCCCCTCCCCCAACCTTCTCTGAGCCTTCGGGGTCCATGTGACCTGGCCATTTAGCCCATTGTGTGCAAAAAAGTGCCGCTCAAAGGTAAAACAACCCAACTCAATTGGTTTGTGGATCAAAAATATCTTTAAAAGAAATATTATAGTGATGTCTATTAACTTTTTACTAAATTAGAAATAATCAATTAAGCCTATTAGATTTATTATTAATTAATTTATTATTATATTAAATAATCAATTATGACACGATAAAAGAAAATTCCAAAAACAGTAATAATAGCACGGGATCGTTGAAAAAAATTGCAGTGCATTATCCACAATCCATTTTCTAAGTCTAGTATTAAAATCAAAATAAGAAATTTGACATTTTATTTATATTAAAATTATTTTAAAATTCTCTCATTTTTACAGGTGTCTCAACTAATAATCTATTCTCTGATAATTGCGTGTTAAAACCTCTAATTCTGTTTATTCCCTAAAGTTTCCTTAGGTTTTTTAAAACTTCGAATACATATAATTTCCCTATCTCCAAAAACCTTAGCCCTCTGAAACAATTTAGAGTGATGTCTCTTTCTTCTTTTTAAAAATATATCAAATCATGTACTTTTGCGTAATTTCCGAGGATTTAATATATTACTATAAATCCCGCCCAAAGACAATGCCCTGTATATTAGATAAAATATTATCCAAGCATTATATACTAATTTCAATAGAGGCAAATCCACAAAATTACGTATGCAATAAATTCTGGGTATTATACCTTTAATCTTGCTACAGACAGATTGTATGTGTTCGTTTCACGTCATCTTTCTGTACAATAATGCCCCCAAATAACAATAAATTTATGTGCCTTCAATGGGTATACAATTGCATATCTCATCGTTACAGGGATATTCGTGATAAATTAATTTGTCTGTAAAAATATCATTCTTATATGCTCTTTGTCTTATAAACATGTACTTAGTTTCCCTGACATTAAGTAATAATGTTTTGTGAAAATCAACATTTCACTTTCTTCTAATCTTCATTAATCATTGTGTTCAACGGATCTTTATCACCAGAATATGCAATTGCAGTATCATCAGCAAAAGATATAATTATACTCTAAACTTAAATTACATGAATCAATAATATAAATTAAAAATAATATAGGATCTGACTGATCCTTGAATAATCCATAAGTAATCCCGATCCCATAAGTAAGATTTATTTCATCACTAATCCTCTATTCTTTCTATCTTTTAAATAAGTCATAAATCACTCTTTCGTGTTTTTCTTCCGTTATTAATGATTTAGCTGGCATTTCATTTCAAATGTGGAGGCAGAAAATTATATTCAGTTAGAGCTGCAAAAATGGTTAGGCCATTTGAGATGTCAAAAACTACGACTGCTCGAGGTATCTATTGTAATGTCAAAAAAATTCACTTCAGATGGCAAAACAAATTTTGTGGAGAGCAGCAAAAATCAAGTTATTTGGAGCGTCAAAAAATAAATTTCTTGAGTTTGGCAAAAGAGCATTAATTGAATTAAATTTCCCCCTTAAATGCGCAATTTCCGAGGGTTTTACCTTAAAATTCTCTAATATTTTGGGAGAGCAGTGCAGTTTGTGATGATTACAGATTCACAGAATATTTGTCCGTGTCCTCATAGACCTTCTACTATGGCATATAAACTGACAGGCTCCTGTCAGACCTCTGTGGCAAGCAGCTGCTTGAGGGGGTATTTATTTATTTTATTTATCATAGACAAATATGTATAACTGCGGGTTCACATGATCATGATAGTTGTTTAGCTACTATTAATGGATGAAAAAAAAAGAAATAACTACCTGTAGTCTATAAAAGAAAAGGAATGTTTTTCACCAGAATTATTCTTTAAAATTTCGTTATATTGATAAAGAAGAGGAAAAAAATTTTTTGTTGTTTATCCGAAGACTTTGGTTAAGGAAGCACGTTAACAAATTGTGGTGGTCATTTGTTTTACAAGCCGTTATAAAAAAAGACACTTTCATAGCACCTCGATGTTTTATATATAGTTGGTGCTGCCATCTGTTGTCCGTAAATAACAACGTTTATGAGAATATTCAGTGCTCTTTATAACCTTAGTGCCGCTGAATGACTCATTTAAGGCAAAATAAACTAAACTGGCTTAAAGCTAATTTAAAAAGTTAGTCTTCAAAAATATTGTTTTTTTTTTACAAGTAAAAGAGTTTGTGCTGTCTTCTGTTTTCATTTTTGAAACTCGATATATGTACATTATCGTATGCTTTCTCAGATTATATGCATGAGTCGAGTAGAAGGAATCGATGCTTTTAAAGGTGATGCAATGAATTGAGGAGAAAGAATCGATTCTTTTGAGGTGATGCATTGAATTCACCAGAACGAATATTTTTTTTGAGAAACGATTCTTTTGAGGTGATGCATTTTGAGGTGATGTATTTTTGCGGGGTCTCCTTGTCATCTAATAAAGCTTAAAAGGTTATAAATTAAATCGACATAAAGATATAAAAGTTTTATTCAAAAAATAAAACCGATGGATTTCCGACAATGGCGAAAGATAATATAATTAACAATGCAGAGAATATCATATCCCGTAACCTCACCCCTCAACTATCGCTTTTTATTTTTTGGCTAGAGTTTCTCACATTAATTTTTAGCTATTTATTTTTAAATTATGCATAAAAATTGCTTTTTGCTCCTTTCTGAAAAAAAAAAAACTTTTGCTTTCACTGTATGATTTATCTGCAGACAGTTAACATTTCTGTTTTATTCTAGAGCTAAATAAAAAGTTCTTTTTAGGGTTTAGTACCTTTAGGGTTTTTGGGTTTAGATACTAATGTAAGAGTACGGAAAGGTTCTACCTTTCGGAATCTCACAATAGTTTTGGTTTAGATACTAATGTAAGAGTACGGAAAGGTTCTACCTTTCGGAATCTCACAATAGTTTTGGTTTAGATACTAATGTAAGAGTACGGAAAGTTCGTGATCTATTGTGAGTTCGGAATCTCACAATAGTTTTGGTTTAGATACTAATGCAAGAGTACGGAAAGTTCGTGATCTATTGTGAGTTCGGAATCTCACAATAGTTTTGGTTTAGATACTAATGTAAGAGTACGGAAAGTTCGTGATCTATTGTGAGTTCGGAATCTCCCAATAGTTTTCAAATTTTCCGAGTTTTTTTTTTATTTTCACCATTATAATGCTAATTCGCCTACTAAGAGGAGAGGGATTAGGTAATTTTTTTATATATATTATAGCGAAATAAATTATCTATTTTGCTAAATTCGAAAAATAACAACTTTGAAAATGAGCAACCCATATTCACCAGAGGCGACGTGGATTTCTACTTTTATTTCGAAACGTGTCATTCTGTTTCTTAGAAGGCATAAATTATTTCCTTAAAATAATCAACTGTTGCTTAAATTATTTGCTTATGCTATGTTTTTGTCACAAATGTGGTTAGCGCGCTTAACTGCTGATCTAAGGGACCTGGGTTCGAGCCCCGGATAAGGCATGGATGTTTGTGTTGTTTTTCTGCTGAGGTCCTGCCCTCCTCACAGACCTTCTACTATGGCACATAAACTGACAGGCTCCTGTCAGACCTCTGTGGCAAGCAGCGGTTTGAGGACGTATTCATTATTATTTTATTCATAAATATTATTTTTAAATGTTAATTTAAACAAGTAAATGCCTTAAATAAATAAATAAATAAAAAATTGCCTCTGCATTAATTACTGAAATGAATTATAATTTAATTAAAGTAGGTTACACAAGATTTTTTAAATAAGTACGCTTTTAGCCATTTTTTTTTCGCTTTGTTGTAATTAAATGGAAATTAATTGATTTAGTCATCACTTTCTATTGAATATGAAATTTACGATAACCAATTTATATCCATTATTTTATGGATAAATAAAATTTACACTAATTCCAGCATTATATAAACTCTTGCGTCCTAGAGATGAGTTCGATCTCAAACCATTTCGATAATTCCCCAGCTACGGAAAACATTTCTCTGACACATCACAAAACTTATTTACAGAAATGCATGGTGACCTTTCTTTCTTCCTTCGTATTACGGGGCGGGGGTGGCTCAGTCGGTAGCGCGCCAGGCTCGTAATCTGTAGTTCCCAGGTTCGAGTCCCAGCTGGGTCAGCGTTGAGATTTATCTCCGCAAAATTCCCCGCCCTGCCCTCGGTCAGTAGGGGACACCGATGGGCTTAGAATAGGCCGCCGCCCGTCGGATGGGACGTTAAGCCGTGGTCCCGTGTGCGGGAGAGTCATACCCTGTCCACGTTAAAGAACACGCTGGATGGCCTTGACGGGTTAGGTTGTTTTACCTCTGAGCGGCACTTTTTTGCACACCATGGGCTAAATGGCCAGGTCACATGGACCCCGAAGGCTCAGAGAAGGTTGGGGGAGGGAACCCACTGGAACAGCTGTTGGGAGACAGATGGTAGCCTCCCGTCAAGGCCATCCAGCGTGTTCTTTAACGTGCACAGGGTATGGCTCTCCCGCACACGGGGCCACGGCTTAACGTCCCATCCGATGGACGACGGCCTTTCCAAGCCCATCGGTGTCCCCTACTGACCGTGGGCAGGGCGGGGAATTTTGCGGAGATAAATCTCAACGCTGACCCAACTGGGACTCGAACCTGGGAACTACAGATTACGAGCCTGGCGCGCTATCGACTGAGCCACCTCCGCCCCGGCCTTGACGGGAGGCTACCATCTGTCTCCCAACAGCTGTTCCAGTTGGTCCCTTCCCCCAACCTTCTCTGAGCCTTCGGGGTCCATGTGACCTGGCCATTTAGCCCATGGCGTGCAAAAAAGTGCCGCTCAGAGGTAAAACAACCCAACCCTTCGTATTATAGAGAATTGCAAATTTTAAAACGACGGAACAAAAAATACTAGAAATAAGTAGTAGAAACCTGAAATTCTGGAATAAAATTGGTATTAAACGCGAAGAACCATTCGTTAAGAGATATAATACATGAAAAAATGAAAGTCTGGATGATGCTTATTATTATTAACCTGTCTTCTTATTGCTTGTCATTTGTTGGCTTGTCAGTTTGTGAAAACAGTTATTTCATCATATCTTTCGAAAGCGACGAACAAATGTAATGATTTATGCGTGAAATGCAAGCGTTTGAATCGGAGAATGTAATAACCTATAAAAATTTTATGCAGGTTTTACCTCTGAAGGGCACTTTTTTTGCACACGGTGCTCTAAACGGTCAGGTCAAAAGGATCCTGGGGACTCAAAGAAAGTTGGCGGAAGGAGACCGCTGGACAGGTGTTAGAAGACAGATGGTAACTTCCCGTCAAATCCGTCCAGAATGTTCTTTAACGTGTATAGGGTATGGCTCTCCTTCTATAGGGTATGATCATCTGATAAAAAAATAAAATAAAAATACCCCCTCAAGCAGCTGCTTGCCATAGAGGTCTGACAGGAGCCTGTCTGAGAGGATGGCAGGACCATAGCAGAAAAACGACACACACATCCATGCCTAATCCGGGGCTCGAACCCTTAGATCAGTAACCAAGCGTACTAATCACTCGGCCACAGGACGAATCATCTGATACGGAATTAAAATAATAAACATTAATTTTACATCCCCCTTAAAATAGAAAAGATTTACATTTACAATTTTAAGAGTACCCTTTTTTACCTATTTTCCTATTGCTTTTCGCTTTGACATTTGTCGGTTTGTGAATTCGTCAAAAGAGTTGTTCCACCATATCTTTTGAACGCGATGGCGAAACTTAATGATTTATGTGTCAAATGAAAGCTTGTGACGCGGGGAGTGTCATAGCCTATAAAAAAATAACCTCCCCCATGCTTTCTTCGCACTAAAAAAAGGAAATATGAAAGCCGTTCGACTATATCTTCCTAACGGAAGGGATTACAGTTATGAGTTAGGTGTCAATCTGCTCATGTAATGACGGTCATAAAGTATTTCGACTTTAACATCCACTATTCCCCCCCCCCCCATGATAAAAGAGGGGGAAGATTTCCCTGGGATTACACTTTAACGAGTCATATCTCAAATTAAAACTTGTGATGTCTTTAATATCATGGGCTACCTGAAACACGACTCCAAAGGGGAGGAAAAATATGGTCGATGTTTATGAGTCATATATCAAATGAAGGTAGGTGTTTTGAGTGATAAAAATATAAATAAATTTAAAAAGTTTTAAAAAAATACTTATCTTCCTATATGGGCCCTAAAAAGTAGAAAATAAACCTAAAGCAGATCGTATAATACGAGCTCACTGACTGATTGCAACATCGATATGCTTTAGACTTATTTTCTACTTTTTAAGACCCATATAGGAAGATAGGTATTTTTTAAAATTTTTAACTTATTTACGTTTTTTTAATGTTGGGATTTATATGAAGCATTGGACGAAGATTGTAACATGACACCAGAGGAATTATATAAAATGTAAATTAAGGGTATATTTGACAATCCATTGTCTCCCTTAAATTGGCGTTATGACTAAATGAGGACAGTCCATTGCGATTTTTGCTTTCTTTGTTAGCTGTCTTTAATAATAATTAGCTCGAATATCTGAAAATATCGACTGCTGATCTAGCTATGAAGGAACGGGTTGTTTTACCTCTGAACGACACTTCTTTTCACACAATGAGTAAATGACCAGGCCACAAGGACCCCAAGGGCCAGAGAAGATTGGAGAAAGGCAACCCATTGGACAGGTGTTGGAAGATAGATGGTAGCCTCCCGTCAAGGCCATCCAGCGTGTTCTCTAACGTGCACAATGTATGACGCTTCTGCACTCTGATGCCACGGTTAAACATCCTTTCCAAACCCATCGGTGTCCTCTACTGGCAGAGGGCAAGGTTTGGAGTTTGGGGGAGATAAATCTCCAAGCTCACCCAGTTGGGACTCTAGCTATGGCATGTGGCAGTGATTTAAATGTACATGAACTCACATGTGAAATTTAAATTTTGAAATATGAAGCCTACAAATTTTATCAGATCTTAGAAGAGTAACACCTCTTAGCATTCTACAAGCTCTTCATGACTTTGGATGAGTAGAATCTTATCCATGCATTGATGTGGTGCCACGAATATCACTTATTTTGCAAGTATCTACGGTTTCATGCGAAAGAAGCTTCAGTAAATTTAATTTAAAAAAAAAAACAAGTTGTTTATCAACGCTTGCTATTTTTTCAATACAGTGTGAGAACGCAAAGCTTTGGAATTATGACAACATCATCGACGAATTTGTCTAAATTAAAGATAGAAAAACATTATAATTATTCAATGATTATGTGTTATATTTTTTTGTTTATTTGGAATATTAATAATGATATCTGATTCGTTACCTTATTTTCGTGAAAATATCTAGGCGAAAAAAAGAGATTTTGTACTGGCACAAAAATGCCTAGTTAAGGTATTCGCATCTGGGTGATCCACTGGAAGGAGTGCCTTGAGGCATCAGACCACTTGAATGTTTAAATTAATATTCCAATTTACCTGTACCTTGGCTTTAATGTAGCCCCTGCATGGAATAAATCATTATTATTATAAGGACCTATATAGGAAGGACCTATGTAGTTTATCTTGAGAGGTAGTGGGCTATCTTTAAAATACGATGGTGGAAAATGGAGTTTTTCAAAAGATTAAAAATAAATTATTGTTTTTTTACCTCTGAGCAGCACTTTTTTTGCACACAATGGGCTAAATGTCCAGGACAGAAGGACCCCAAGGGTTCAGAGAAAGTTAAGGGAATGAATTTAA
This sequence comes from Ryuthela nishihirai, assembly GCA_038380435.1. Classification (NCBI taxonomy): domain Eukaryota; kingdom Metazoa; phylum Arthropoda; class Arachnida; order Araneae; family Heptathelidae; genus Ryuthela; species Ryuthela nishihirai. Next base: position 34,944,983 of record JAWZYU010000011.1, on the reverse strand, counting down.
TATGCTAAAAACAGGGCTGATATTAAAATAATTTAACAACTGATACGGTAATATAAATTACCATATCGTATTTAGCAATCGGTAAGGTACCGTATGTGACAACAACCATTTATCAATGGTCATCGCGACATTCTGCATCAATTAGTTTTAACTAAAGAGTTTATATTTGAATTTATTTTACTGTTTATTGTAGTTATTATCATACTATTTTACAACTAGTATAGAGGTATTTCAATATTTGAACAACCGTTAAAGCTATATTGTTGCGTACTAGCTGATTATCAGCCCTGGCTAAAGAGATGATCTGTGAGGAAGGTGAGACTTCAGCAGAAAGACAATACAAACATCCCGGGGCTCAAACTTAGATCCCTCTGATCAGTATCCAAGCACGCTAACCACTCTGTCACAGGGTTGGGTTGTTTTGCCTCTGAGTGCACTTTTTTTGCACACCATGGGCTAATGGCCAGGTCACAAGGACCCCGAAAGCTCAGAGAAGGTTGGGGGGAGGGGACCCACTGGAACAGCTGTTGGGAGACAGATGGTAGCCTCCCGTCAAGGTCATCCAGCGTGTTCTTTAACGTGCACAGGGCAATGGCTCTCCCACACACGGGGCCAGGGCTTAATATCCCATCCGACAGACGGCGGCCTTTTCGAACCCATCGGTGTCCCCTACTGACAGTGGGCAGGGCGGGGAGTTTTTCGGAGGTAAGTCTCAACGATGACCCAGCTGGGACCGAACCTGGGAACTGCAAATTACGAGCCTGGCGCTCTACCGACTGAGCCACCCCTGCCTCTCTCTGTCACAGGAAAACTCCAGAATCTTAGCGTTATATATTATAGTGAATGGACCCCAGCACATGGGCTGAAATACAATAGCAATGAAGTGCAACAGGTTGTTAACCGATATGGAGTGGGGCTCGTTACATTTGATTGGTTAATTCAATCAATACAAACTAATAGTCGAAGACCTTGTTAGTTAAGTAAAAATCTTCATTTGATTGTGCTAGCCTCAATAGACTATTCTTCCCTGACAGGAACTGAGTTGTCAACCTCTAATTTTGCCAAGGAAGGATATTTATGCATGAACAGTTTAAGAAGAACATAGACATGAATCCCGTCAAGGCCATCTAGCGTGTTCCTTAACACGGCCACGGCTTCCCATCCAATTCGTTCGCCCTTGGGGTGGAGGTCTTTGGGACTGATGGCGGTCCTTGGGTGGGTGTTAGCGGAGATAACTCTCACCACTGACACAGTTGGGACTCGAACCTGGGAACAAGCAAATTACGAGCCTGGTGCGATACTTGGTTGGACTGAACTAACCCCCACCACCCACCCCTTAAAAAATAGGTAATAAGTAAGTAAATGTTGAAAAAGGTAAATAAAAATAAATAAATACCCCCTCAAGCAGCTGCTTGCCACAGAGGTCTGACAGGAGCCTGTCAGTTTAATACGCCATAGTAGACCGACAAATAAATAAAACATGAACTGTATTTGTGTGTCAATGCTTAGAAGTTAATAAAAGTTTCCAAAGCATAAAAACGCAAAAAAATAATAAAATAAAAAAAGAAAAATACCTTTGCATTTTATGAGGGGGGGGGGGGTTGAACCCTTAAACCTTCCCCTTAAATATGTCCCTGTTGAGATGGATCAACTTGGTATAATTGCTTTCAGGTTCATTTCGAGGTACTCTCTCCAAAATCCTCTTGGGATATACTGAGAAGTAATTCAGTGGGATATCTGGAGAGGTCTCTGAGTGGGATATCTGGAGAGGTCTCTGAGTGGGATATCCCAGATAGACCTACTTTCAGTATTCGAAAATATGTTCTATTTAAAATTTATGCCACTGCTGAAAGACACTGTAAATCAAAGGACATGAAAAAGGATATGTTCGAAAATAGATACAAATAATATACTCGATTTCGCCTATGAAAAGAGAATGGAAAAGGTGTTCTTACACACTCGGCCTGAAAAGGCCGCCGTCTGATTTCGCCTATGAAAAGAGAATGGAAAAGGTGTTCTTACACTGTAATGCTTTTTACTTTTTGTCTTTCTTTCAGGTGAGAAGGGCAGGGTTTGGTTCAGTCGATATCACACCAAGTTCGTAACACGAGTGGTTAGCGTGCTTTGCTACTGATCTAAGGGACCGGATTCGCGCCCCGGATAAGGCATGGAGGTTAGTGTCGTTTTTCTGCTGAGGTCCCGCCATCTTCTCAGGCCTTCTACTATGGCGTATAAACTGAGAGCTCCTGTCAGACCTCTGTGGCAAGCAGCTGCTTGAAGGAGTATTTATTTATTTTTAAGCCAACAAACCCCCAACCTTCCCTCGGTCAGTAGGGTCACCTGATGGGCTTGGAAAGGTCGCCGTCCGTCGGATGGGAGGTAAGCTGTGGTTCCTTGTGAGGGAGAACCATACCCTGTGCATGCTAAAAAAAGCCCTCTATGGGAGGCTGTCTGTCTCCAAACAACAGCTGTCCAGTGGGTTCGCTTTCTTCTCGGAGCCCTAGGTGTCCTTGTGACCTGATCGTTTCAGGTGAGAACTTCATTCAGGGTTCAGGCCATTTGTGCTGCCATCTGTTGAACATATAGGGCATTGAATGTTAACGATTACACTTCCAATGATATACCCCCTCAAGCAGCTGCTTGCCACAGAGGTCTGACAGGAGCCTGTCAGTTTATATGCCATAGTAGGTCTGTGAGGATGGCAGGACCTCAGTGATAAATAAAAATAATAAAATAAATACCCCCTCAAGCAGCTGTTTGCCACAGAGGTCTGACAGGAGCCTGTCAGTTTATATGCCATAGTAGAAGGTCTGTGAGGATGGCAGGACCTCAGCATAAAAACAACACACACATCCATGCCTTACCCGGGGCTCGAACCAAGGTCCCTTAGATCAGTAGCCAAGCCCGGGGCTCGAACCCAGGTCCTTAGATCAGTAGCCAAGCGTGCTAACCACTCGGCCATGGGACGGCTGCAGTTCCAAAAACTTCTGAGCATAAAATTTACAGAAAATTTGTTTCATAAGCTTTGGAACTTGACACAAATTTCGACATCCCACAACTAACTGCATTTCAATGTACGAAGACCTCCTTGCAATCATTCGGAACAAAGTTTTATGGTTTCAATATTCGCATATTTAGATATTTTCTTAATTTCTGCTGGTATCAATATTTTGGTATTAAAGAGTTTTCCTGTGAATCTTCATTGCAAATTTAATGGTTATTTAGAATAATATCATAATTCATGCAAATTTACGAAACCAGCGTATGCTATTCAAATATGGTAAGATCAGAGTTTTATTTTTGTCGAAAAAAGAAGGGTGGTATTAAAATATACCTCTTCTCCCTTTCAAAGAATTCTTGACGATGCCCACCCACTTCGTGAACTGGTAAGTTATTAAAATATTTTGCAGAAAAAACATTGAAATTAGAGTGAATAGTTAACAATGATATTCTGATCGTAGATCGTAGATCGTTACATCATAAAATGAAGTACCAGGTACAATAGTACCCATAACCTTCTTCATCTGGAAATATGCCTAAATGGCATCAGTTTGAAAAAACAAACAAAAGTAAACCACACAATGGTGGGCCCCAAAAAGCAAAAGAACATAAAACAAAAGAGTAGTAATGATACACAAGAGATCTAAAATGGATAACTTTCTTTAGCGAAAGCCATCATCTTAGGCCTCTTGTATCTGTTAAGGAATTCATGATCGTATTCCAGAAGGCAGGATATAATCTCGTGCGGGTTTCTCTGCACTGACTCGAAGAAACCTCGCGAGACAAACTTAAGATATGTGTAAATATGATCAATGCCCAGATCTGTATGCAATTGTCTATTGGTTACAAACCAGAGGGCATTGATCACACATCGCAGGATTTCATTCTGCAAGACCTGTTATCTTGCGAATGTTCGTGGGAGTTGTGTTCGCCCAAATTGGGGAAGCATAGGATATCATAGGTCGAATGACCATGCGATAAATTAGTACTTTATTATCAATGGATAATACTGAGTTTCTTGCTAGAAGAGTCCCCAGTTGATATCTGATAGAGTTAACTTTTGTGATGATCCCGTGTATATGGGGATCCCACTTAAGCTTCTGATGCAGAGTGACTCCCAAATATTTGACAGTCTCCTGCCACTTGAATTGTTCATCTAAAAAGGATAAAGTTAGAGGATTTTTAATCCTCCTACGACTGAAGAGGATGGCGTTACTCTTCTCAGTGTTGATCTTTATGATATTCTGACTAACAATTTTCATCAGTGACACATTATTCATAAATGTAAAGTGGAAGTTTCACCCAATTCTTGAAAAGCATAGCTTTTAAATCTCGCAATTGTCTGGTAGCACCTAATGTACGATCCCACCTTCTCGTGGTGCAGACCATTAGTACCTTTCAAAAGAGATACTCTCTTGTGGAAGTGAATGGAAGGGGAGGGCTGCCAGATTAGTGTGGCCTACTGATCTGGACAACTATGGCTACTTTTCTTTTTTTTTCTACCCTGCTGAGGAGTGGTCAACCACACAGGGTCCTGGTGCTGACCATATAAACCCACTGGACTGGACAGATATATGGCTCTGAGCTTGATTATGGATCCTGATTTTGCTGCACTGGTGGGCTTCTGTGGAGGGAAAATCTTCCGTTGTGTTTTCTGTTTGTTTGTGGGTTGACAGCCCCAAGTGAATAGATTCACAGGATATGTTTATCAGCTGGTGGATAATCCTGAGCAGAAGTCACCGCAGGCACCTGAACTCTTTGCTTCTATTGGCATCGTCAAATTCTACATTAGAGGAAGTCTTCCAGTGCAGATGGCTTCAGCCTTTAGTGGTGGGGGAACGGGTCTTTGCCCCATGTCTGCGATTAGGGGGCTGTTTGATATTGTCGGCATTCCCTCTCTCAATAAACATAGTTTCTTTAAACATCCCACTAACCATTTTCTCTCCATAGATAATTGGAAGGTGAGGACTCTGCACAGAGCTTTTTCTCTTGATGTCCTCACACAAGAATTCCACCGTTATAATTTAGATATTCTCGGCTTGCAAGAGACCAGATGGACAGATAAAGGTCAGATTCTTAAAAATAATCTTAAATTTCTCTTTTCAGGGAGGGACGACAATAAGCATCACCAAGGCGTGGGTCTGCTTCTCAGCAGACACGCTAGCGATGTTCTCAGGATATGAGTGCATTAATAAAAGGTTTCTTACAGCAAAATTTCAGACAAACGTTAAAGACCTGAATGTTATCTGCTGTTATGCCCCCACTGAGGATGCCGATGAGGATGAGAAGGATGGGTTTTACAGACAACTTCAGGATATTTTGAATTCTGTCAAGAAAGATATTACCCTTGTTCTAGGTGACTTCAATGCCAAAGTTGGTACCGACTCTGACCTTTGGGGAGGAGTAATAGGCCCTTTTGGTATTGGTAGCTGCAATGACAATGGGAAACGTCTCCTGCAGGTTATTAAACTCAATGGTTTCAGAATAACTAACACTTATTTCAAACACCGCAACACACATAAGTACACATGGGTTTCTCCTGATGGGCTGCATAAGAATATGATTGATTATATATTAATTAACAACAAATGGGCTAGGTCTGTTAGGAATACCAGGGCATATAGGGGAGCTGAAATTGGATCTGACCATTTACCTTGTTAAAAGTGTCTTGCAACTTAAACTTAAAAAGTGTTGTGCTAGTGTTGAAAAATTTGCTTTTAATACTGAAGCTCTGAAAGACCCAGTTATAGCCAAAGCTTACCATGATAGGTTACTTAGTCATTATGACAGTCATGGTATGCTTACTACTGGAGTTGAGGAAGAATGGGATCATTTTAAACAGGCTTTTTTAGACACTAAGAGTACTTTTTTAGGAAAAAAGGAGCAGAAAAGACAGAATTATCTGAGTGATAAGGCACTTGAGCTTATTTCAGAAAGAAAGAACTGCAGGAATATCCTTAATCAATACCCTACTAGTACTAATAGAAAGCATTACAGAGAACTTAATAAACGTGTAAAAGATCAGTTAGCTGCTGATAAGAATCTTTGGCTTCATGGTTTGGCTGACAAAGCCGAGGAAGCAGTTAGACAGGACAACAGCAGAGAGCTGTACCAGATAGTTAATGTTTTATGTGGTAGAAAACGGACAGGTATACAGGGATTGAAGGATAAACAAGGTAAGGTTATAGAAGGGGAGGATTCTGTCATGGCTAGGTGGGCTGAGTATTTCAGTGATATTCTAAACAATGCGGTAAGTTCTATTCCCATTCTTTGCAATGATGATAGATGCATTGGTGGCTTTAATGTTGGCCCTATAACACAATCTGAAGTTATTTTGGCTGTTTCTAAACTTAAACTTCATAAATCCCCAGGGGTAGATGAAATTACTACAGAAATGCTTAGAGCTGGAAATGTTTCGGTTACCACTTGGATGACTGAAATTCTGAATATCTTTTACGATAAAGGCATGGTTCCTAAGGATTTTACCAGAGCTATTGTTATCCCTATTTCCAAAAAAGGTGATCGCAGTTCTTGTGATAACTATAGGGGTATCAGCCTACTCTCTGTTCCAGGTAAAGTTCTTTCCATGATTGTGCTTAATAGAATTAAGAATCTGGTTGACAGGCAATTGCGTGATGAGCAATGTGGATTCAGAAGTGGTAGGGGATGTGTGGATCAGATATTTTCACTTAAGCAGATTCTTGAGAAATGTTTATAGTTTCAGAAACCTTTGGTTGCTAGCTTTGTTGATTTCAAAAAGGCTTTCGACTCTGTTGATCGTCATAATTTGTGGTTGATTGTGAGATCATATGGTATACCTGACAAGTTAATTAACATAATGAAAGCTCTCTATAATAACACTGAGTCGTGTGTGAGAGTTGGTAAGGCTTGTGGCAATTGGTTTAGCATTATGTCTGGTGTTCGACAAGGGTGCATTTTGTCTCCTTTTCTCTTTAGCTTGGTTATTGATTATGTTATGCGAAATTCACTTCAAGGGAAAGATTTTGGCCTTAAATGGGCTGGAGATACGAAAATTTCTGATTTAGATTATGTTGATGATTTAGCCCTTTTGGCAAATGATGTTGATGAGATGAACTCTTTCATTCGAGCTGTTGATGAGACTGGTAGTAGAGTAGGTTTGGTTATAAACAGAGAGAAAACTAAAGTGATGAAAATTGGTCAGGCAGGCTGTGATTCAGTTAATCAGAATGGTTGCAGTCTTGAGCAGGTGTCACAGTTTAATTTTCTTGGGAGCTATGTAACGGATAATGGTGATGTGCGGCATGAGATTAACAGACGAATAGGGATTGCTGCTGGGACTTTTAAGAATCTATGGAGAGTGTGGAGAAATAGGCGTATACACCTAAAGACTAAAATTAGACTGTATAATAGTTTGGTTCTTTCTAGGGTTAGTTATGGTAGTGAAACTTGGACACTTTGTAAACAAGATAACAGGAAACTAGATGCTTTTGATTCCAGATGCATACTCAGTATCTTGGGCATTAGGTGGTTCAACTTTGTAACTAATGATGAGGTTAGGCAAAGGAGTTTGCAACCTCCTTTAAGCAGCATATTGTGCAGAGAGAGCTCCTTTGGTTTGGCCATGTTGCCCGTATGAATAATTAAAGATTGGCGAATAGAGTTATGAACAGTGTGCCTAAGGGCCTCAGAAAGAAGGGGAGACCTAGGATGCGGTGGGCAGACAATGTCAAACAGGACCTTGTTAGAATTGGTGTGCAGTGGCCAGATGCAGTAAATGTAGCTCAGGATAGACTTGCTTGGAGAACTAAATTGCACGGTCTGGTTGGACCTCCGTAGCCCATGGCTGCTTGAGGATGATGATGATGATATTCATTAAGAAAAACAAGTATTTTTTTTTGAAATAATAATGCATGCAACTATACTGTACGGTCTCTAGCTATAATAGAACCTGATTTCAAGTTTAAGATTGCAGGTTGGGTTGCAAAAGCTGCACTTTTTTGTACACCATGGTCTAAATGGCCAGGTCACATGGACCCCGAAGGCTCAGAGAAGGTTGGGGGAGGGAACCCACTGGAACAGCTGTTGGGAGATAGATGGTAGCCTCCCTTCAAGGCCATCCAGTGTGTTCTTTTAGGTGCACAGGGAATGGTTCTCCCGCACACGAAGCCATTACATAACGTCCCATCCGATGGACGGCGGCCTTTCCAAACCCATCGGTGTCCCCTACTGACAGTGGGCAGGGCAGGGAGTTTTGCGGAGGAAAGTCTCAACGATGACCCAGCTGGGACCGAACCTGGGAACTGCAAATTACGAGCCTGGCGCGCTACCGGCTGAGCAGGAAGCCCCTTAAGATTGCAGGAGGAGAAGTTCGTTTACAGCCTGTCAAATTTGGCGGGTGATGCGCTTTAGAAATTAACAAATACATTTGCTAATTTGAAAAACTTCGCTGAAATAATAGTGCAGAACTGCAATGCAATATTGCATTCTCCCCTATACACAGCCTTACCATTAGATTAGTTATGAAACTGTATGCATACATAAAAGTTGCGCAGAAGGTGCGTTAGTATGCAAAAATATTTGATGTCAGCAATTTCTCTTTCTATCATCTTTTCTCCATTTTACTGGGCAGCGGCTCACTGGGAGCGGATTTATAGTGTGTTGTTAAGATTCGAGTCCGTTGTGGAGGGGGGTCCAGAAGGGTCTCCTCCCCCTGGGGAAATTCTCGTACTCCGTTTTGTGGACACTATGACATATACATGAGGATTTAGAGGTCCGGGGTCGTAAGTGGATCAATATTTAGGGGCCTATGGATTTTTCAGAAACAAATAGTTATAAATTCACAGAACGATTTTCGGGCGTCTCGGTAGACCGGGCTCCAAAACGGGGTCCGATAAGCGGCCGCTTAATCCGCTTCTTCATAAAGCTACCTGCGACTGAGTTTCGCCCAGAGAACCTTAAGGGACGTTGTCAAGCCCGTATAAAAGTAAAGGGGGGAGTGGGCTTCATCTCTTACTAACCTTACATTTGGCATTCAAAACCAAGACTTTTTTACGTACGTTTTCGTTGTTTTTTAGTGTAACTGTAAATCACTTTGGCACAAATTTTCAAGGCTTAGCATTATCTTTATGTCTTTTTGTGAAATTAGATTGAATTTGCCGATATATATTTTGACATTGCGCATTTTATTAATCCATACTTAACTTTTAACGAGCAGTATAAAAATAAATAAATACCCCCTCAAACGGGGCGGGGGGTGGCTCAGTCGATAGCGCGCCAGGCTCGTAATCTGTACTTCCCAGGTTCGAGTCCCAGCTGGGTCAGCGTTGAGATTTATCTCCGCAAAATTCCCCGCCTTGCCCACGGTCAGTAGGGGACACCGATGGGCTTAGAAAGGCCGCCGTCCGTCGGATAGGACTTTAAGCCATGGCCCCGTGTGCGGGAGAGACATACCCTGTGCACGTTAAAGAACACGCTGGATGGCCTTGACGGGAGGCTACCATATGACTCCCAACAGCTGTTCCAGTGGGTCCCCTCCCCCAACCTTCTCTGAGCCTTCGGGGTCCATGTGACCTGGCCATTTAGCCCATAGTGTGCAAAAAAGTGCCGCTCAGAGGTAAAACAACCCAAAACAACCCCCTCAAACAGCTGCTTGCCACAGAGGTCTAACAGTAGCCTGTCAGTTTAATACGCCATAGCAGAAGGTCTGTGAGGATGGCGGGAACCGCAGCATAAAAGCAAACACAAATATCCAAGCATTACCCTGGGCTCGAATCCAGGTGCCTTTGATCAGCAGCCAAGCGCACTTATCATTCAGCCACAGAACGTTAATACTGCAATGGCCTCTCCTTCAGTAATAAAAAACATACACTGCAAGCTTTATGCAAGTTACTATATGTGTTATTATTATCTAGACTTGCTGAAAACTATTTTACGCAATTTCAAAAAATTGTAGGAGCCATAAAATTGATTAATCCTAGAAGCAATGTTTCTGATTTTTTTTTTGTCATGACCCCGTTCTAAGCTTCATTTATCTCTGTGCCTAACCCACCCTTCATAGTCGCTTCCAATTGGAAAAAAGGTAATTTACCATCTGCACTGTTTATTTATAATATATATTATATATCCTATATATTCTATTAATCTGTACATTATTTCTAAGTAGCAAATAAAATTCTTAAGACAAAAAATGTATAGTAACTATATAAGACCTGCTAACAAAAATATTCTGATAATTGGCACTTTATTCAGTGTGATCAGCGTGTCTGATGCAAACTTATAAGTTTTTCAAATTGTTGGTAACAAATGTTGGTAACATATCGGCAACATCATACTAATTTTACCACTTTACCTACCCGGTGGGCGCGGATGGCTCAGTCGGTAGCGCGCCAGGCACGTAATCTGTAGTTCCCAGGTTCAAGTCCCAGCTGGGTCAGCGTTGAGATTTATCTCCGCAAAATTCCCCGCCCTGCCCACGGTCAGTAGGGGACACCGATGGGCTTGTAAAGGCCTCCGTCCGTCGGATGGGACGTTAAGCCGTGGTTCCGTGTGCGGGAGAGCCATACCCTCTGCACGTTAAAGAACACGCTGGATGGCCTTGACGGGAGGCTACCATCTGTCTCCCAACAGCTGTTCCAGTGGGTCCCCTCCCCCAATCCTTCTCTGAGCCTTCGGGGTCCATGTGACCTGGCCATTTAGCTCATGGTGTGCAAAAAAAGTGCCACCCAGAGGTAAAACAACCCTACCCGGTAAAGTGGTATAATTAGTATGATGTTGAATCACCCCGCGCAGTAACGAACTCACGAACACGGCATTCATGAATTCATGCGACACGAGTGAAGATGTGCTTGCAAGTGAGCAGATGTGAGGGTCAAACGCAATGCTGGACGATAGGCTCGCAAGGAAAACTGTAGAAGCCTGTTGTTTACCGTCCGCCTGGTAGGTATTCGATGTGTTACCTATTCGGATTGTTTTTTGGAAATTTTGTTTCGTAAGCATATCGAATAAATTTCCCAAGTTCTTCCAACGGTAGGTTTTGATCTATATCTCCGAATACTTTCTTGTGTTCATTTTTTATTTCTGCCGTTGGTGTGGAACTGTCGGAAATCACCGTTGTGGTGTAGGTCGATATTTTCCTTGTTTTCTTCCCGCTGTAGTAAATTACCTTTTTCCTTCATATTTGTGTAGAGCTCTGTTTTTCTATTTCCCTTGGTTATTTCTTCACTTTTTTTTTTATTTGTCCTCATCGATTTCCAATTCGTTTTCAGACTGGTCTGATTCACTTTCTGATATTTCTTCACTCTGATTTTTTTCCTCATTAGTATTGAAACTTTATTTTTTAAAACCTTTCCTCCATAGTACTTTGGTTCCGTTGATATCTCATGGATTCATTCTTGTTGTTTGAGGTTTGAATGGAACTTCACTGCTGACTTCTTGTTCTTCCTCGAATATTTCCTTTATTTGTGGTCTTAGTTCTGTTTACATTTCTTTTTGAGTTATTTCCACTAATGTAATGTTTTTTCTTCATTTTGCTTTGATTTTTTCGGCAATTCATTACGAAGCGTCCTGGAGATCTGCATCGTTTACATACTTTAGGTACCGTCGCTCAAAAAATTATCCGAACACTATGGTTGATTAGAGAATTCAGAAAAAATATCTGGCAACAATATTTTTAGCAATTAGTGATCTGGCAACCTTCGTGTCACGTGACACGAAGATTGCCAGATCACTAATTTCTAAAAAAAATCGTTGCCAGATATTTTTTCTGAATTGTGCAATCAACCATAGTGTTCGGATACTTTTTTGAGCGACTGTACTCCTTTGTAGTATATTGTTGCATTGTATTTTTCAATGCGTATAGAATTCGGAATGCTGTGTTTTAGCATAATAGCAGTGATTTTCGCACACGTTTGAATATAATTTATTTCTTCCTGTTGAAAAAAAAATTCTTCCTTGAGTTCTTTTATTTTGCCATAGTTTAGAGATTCCATGATGATGAAAAACGGTTGCATATAGATTTTGCTTAGTATTTTTTCCAGTTGTTAAATTTCTGAGGGTTTTTCTTTTGTTGTTGTTGTTGTTTGTTTTTTGCGTCGATATTCTCTCAGTCCAGGATGTTATTTTCTGTTTCTTCATCTTTGACCATTAAGATTAGTTTGGCTATGTTGATAATTTGAGCGATTTCTATTTCTTTCTCTTTGAAGATTTTTCCCAGTTCCTTTATAGTATGAATAGAATTAATATCTTTGTGAATAATTCTGAAGGCCGTTGCGAGTATCACTTCTTTAAACTCCGTCATTATGATGAAAGGTAAATAACCTTGAAAGTCTTTTCCTTAAAACTAACTCTGAACCTCTAAAATAAAATTTAAATTAAAATATTAGTTAATTAATTAAACCTGTGCTAAGCGCGAATAAGAACGTCCTGCATCTTTATCTTCTGTTTTCCTGAATCCCAGTACTCTGCTTTCTTCAATTTTAACTTAGAAAAACGTAAGAGTTTGGACCAACAAATTTTCCCTTCTTCACCCTCCCCCCCCCCCCAAAAAAAAAACGCGATTAAAAAGTGAAAGGATCTCTATCCGATAAGAACCGCCAAACTCAGTATACTGCTTCCTCTTATCAGTAATTAGAGGCCAAAGATGGGCAACCTTTTCCCATCAGCGGGCCGAATGAGGATTTTTCAGCGTGCTGCGATCCGTGTTTATTGCATCAAACACTCTCAACTTATCCCCCCCCCACATGTCGAATGCTCTGACAAGACAATATGCGTAATCAATTAAATGTTCCCATATACCTATTTATTACAAAAAGAACCTGTACTTTCATAATTTTAATGAAAGAAACTATTATTTCAAATTAAAATTGAGTTTAAATATACACGAAATTGAAAGTTAACAGCATAATTAGATAAAAATAAAACGCATTTTAATGGAAATTAACATCGACTCCACTTGCAAATACCACCAATTAAGCTGTGTTAGGAGCATCAGTACTTTCATCAAGAGCCAAAGAAAAATGTTCAAATTTCAACGTAAGCTCTGCAAAGGTACTTTTTACACTGGCAACAAGTTCCTCGATACAGCTGAGTTGGGTTGTTTTACCTCTGAGCGGCACTTTTTTGCACACCATGGGCTAAATGGCCAGGTCACAAGGACCCCGAAGGCTCAGGGAAGGTTGGGGACCCACTGGAACAGCTGTTGGGAGACAGATGGTAGCCTCCCGTCGAGGCCATCCAGCGTGTTCTTTAACGTGCACAGGGTATGGCTCTACCCGCACACTGGTGCCACGGCGTAACGTCCCATCCTATGGACGGCGATCTTTCTAAGCTCATCGGTGTCCCCTACTGACCATGGACAGGGAATTTTGCGGAGATAAATCTCAGCGCTGACCCAGTTGGAGTTCGAACCTGGGTTGGGTTGTTGTTGGGTTGTTTTACCTCTGAGCGGCACTTTTTTGCACACCATGGGCTAAATGGCCAGGTCACATGGACCCCGAAGGCTCAGAGAAGGTTGGGGGGAGGGAACCCACTGGAACAGCTGTTGGGAGACAGATGGTAGCCTCCCGTCAAGACCATCCAGCGTGTTCTTTAACGTGCACAGGATACGACTCTCCCACACACGGGACCACGGCTTAACGTCCCATCCGACGGAGGCCTTTAAAAGCCCATCGGTGTCCTCTACTGACCGTGGGCAGGGCGGGGAATTTTGCGGAGATAAATCTCAACGCTGACCCAGCTGGGACTCGAACCTGGGAACTACAAATTACGAGCCTGTCGAGCTACCGACTGGCTCGTAATCTGTAGCACCAATTTGGTTTATTGCTTTCAGGTTCATTTCGAGTTCAGTGTTCTTTAATGTGCACAGGATAGGGCCCTCCCGTACACGGAGCCACGGCTTAACGTCCCATCCGACGGACGGTGGCCTTTCCAAGCCCATCGGTGTCCCCTACTGACCATGGGCAGGGCGAGGAGTTTTGCGGAGATAAATCTCAACGCTGACCCAGCTGGAACCCGAACCTGGGAACTGCAGATTACCAGCCTGGAGCGGTACCGACTGAGCCACCCCCACTCCAAAAGAGTTCTAGCTAGCGTCGTATAAAAGAAATTCAAGATACAAAATCGTTTGGGCCTGTAAAATCCAATGAGACTGACAGAAGGTTAAAAATAAAATAGCTGCACATTTCTTTTCTACATGCTTTATTTAGTAACATCTTCAAATCTCTGAGTGAAATATAAATTCTTAACACAGTCTGTGATGTGAATACAAATTTTTCTCTATGCTGTCTAAAAATTGCAACTCAGCCAATGGTGGAAAAAAAAAGTCCATTTAACATTTTCATGAAACATCAAGCAACATATACAGCAAATGAATATCAACAAACACGTACAATTGAAATAACAACATTTTAATACAGGCGCTAAATTTTAATTACAAGCATATACACATTTGTAGTCTCTCTGTTTAGCTATTCATATTATCACAGTTTTCAGATTAAACAAAAAATGTAGAGCATCTATGCACAGTCATAAAATAAAGCATAATGTACATTTCGTTGTCCCGTAGGAATAATACTACTTGATCAAATCTTGCATTTCAAAGCAGTGTTTAGAAAACGACAGAAATAGGCTTCCTCTACGAGAGCCATTTGTGGAAAGAAAGAGATACTAAACTTTTGTTGAGGTTCTGAGTGGAACTTTTTTTACACATAATTGGCGAGGTCACGAGGACCCCGAAGGCTCAGAGAAGGTTGAGGGAGGAGAACCATTAGATAGCTGTTGGGAGACAGATGGTAGTTTACCGTCCAAACTATTCAGAGTGTTCTTTAACATGCACAGGGTATGGCTCTCCTCGTACACGGAGCCACGGCTTAACGTCTCATCCGACGACTTTTCAACCACATCGGTGGCCTCTACTGACAGAGGACAGGATGGGGAGTTTCGTGGAGATAAATCTCAACGCTGACCCAACTGGGACTTGGACCTGAGAACTACAGATTATGAGCCTGGTGCGCTACCGACTGAGTCACCCCCGATCCTACAAAAATTGGAAAAGTGCTACTCCCGAGTATAGTAACTATGATCTCAAATTTCTTTTTTTTTTTTTGAGTTTGGATGTAGTTTTTTATTTGGTCTGTGTGTACGTGTGGGAGGGGAGCAGTCCGTTGACACTGTGGCAGCCATCCATATATTGGAAATAACCATTATTGGGCTATCATAACAGTAATTTCAATTGTGGTGTGTCTTAACCTTTCTTGAAGTGTGGTTACACACCTGGTGGCTGACACATATCAACCTTACACACTGTGTGGCACATACATATCAACCATTGTCAACGAAGGTATTCTTTGTTTAATAGACTTAATAGCAGAGCCGTAAGTAGCTCTTTTTGTACCCGAGACACAAAAGAATTTTGTGCCGAGAATTGAAAATTGCGCCCCCCCCCCCCCAAATATTGTTTTTCATAGCAGTCTTTTTCTACGTCCCTTTATCTTGTGCACCCGAGGCCAGTGCCTCACTCCCCTTGCAGTTGTTACGGCTCTGCTTAGTAGTAATGAGTAATGATTTGATATCGACGTTAAACCAGAAGTGATGCCTTCCTCGACAGTTGAGCAAAAACGACGAGAAATTTAATAAACATTAACCATTGTTCAACTGAATATAATAGCAAGTAAAGTGTTTCTGAAAGCAAATACACTATTTAGCAAATGAAGAGTAAAAAACAGTTGTTGTTTTGAGTCTCTTCAAAACAAAGATCAGAATTCAATCGCGGTACAACACAACAAATATTTCTCTACATACATCACAATACACAGCGAAAAATTATTGCTTCAAAAAAATTATATTTTGATTCTCAATGTGCGCTTTGTTTATGGCTCACGATTACGAGCTCGGTTGTTTAAAACTAAAGGACGAAAACAGATTTTTCTCGATTCCTAAAACCACGAGATGGGTTGAAAGCTATATCGAAAAATGACAGTGGTTAATGATGTGAAGGTACTGGGAGAAAATAAATCAAAACTTTTGAGTAAACTCAAACTAGACGTTCTAAAACGAAATCTAACAAGATTTATTAACAGTGAATTGTACAGTGCATTAGTAGAGTTTAATTTCAAGAACAAATAACAGTAATTAAGAAATTCAGGCTCTGAACGAAAATTTTGATTTTCATTCAGACTTTCGTCAGACAGTCGACAGAAGTTTCGCTCAGACTTGAGACTTACTGTTAGAAATACCATGTGATGGGGATTTCTAACAGTCTCAAGAAAACAGAAAATACCCTTATCCAGCATCTTCTAATCCCTATAGGTGGAGGATAATTGGGACTTCATTATATTAGTGCTATATTCTCCCTCTCTGTACTCTCAATAAATAACATCTACAATGTTAGTTAATATTAACAAGATGTGGGGAGCATGTACACAGTACGGTTCATTTTTTATTTCAATGTCCATAGCAAGCTATCGTCAATTCCTTACTAACTAGGGTAAGATGCTTCACAAACCATCCTCCGCTAACTAATGACAACAAGATGTTTTGCAACTCATAGTCAACTCTTTACTCACGAAAGCAAGATGCTTTGTAGTCTATTATTCACTCTTTACTTTAAAGGGATAAGACGGATAAGACTTTAAAGGGATAAGACGTCTACTCCACTCATCCACTCCTTATTAACGAGAGCTTTAGGTTAGGTTATTTTACCTCTGAGCGGCACTTTTTTGCACACCATGGGCTAAATGGCCAGGTCACAAGGACCCCAAAGGCTCAGAGAAGGTTGGGGGAGGGGACCCACTGGAACAGCTGTTGGGAGACAGATGGTAGCCTCCCGTCAAGGCCATCCAGCGTGTTCTTTAACGTGCACAGGGTAAGGCACACGGGCCACGGCTTAACGTCCCATCCGACGGACGGCGGCCTTTCCAAGCCCATCGGTGTCCCCTACTGACCGTGGGCAGGGCGGGGAAATTTTGCGGAAATAAATCTCAACGCTGACCCAGCTGGGATTAACGAGAGCAACATCTGGTAAATTTGGGGCTCAAACTTGTGAAATTCGTATTACGATCAAGGCATGTGAATCCATCTACATAATAGATTAAGGAGAGTTTTAAAGTAGGGCGATTGCTAACAATTCCAAATTATAGTTAATAGATGAGAGGTTGGTAGTTTGTCTGTTGAAACCAACATTTACAACCGTAAATAAGGAATATTTTTTGCTGTTTTCCAACTGAAGCGTCACCTTACAAGTCTTCACTGATATGCTCTTGTTAGATCTCATGACTACCAAAGAAACAAATAAATTTTTATTCACATCAGTAGATAGAATTGTGTGAAAGATAGCAGTTACAGATAATATGATGTATTATCTTCCTTTTTTCTCAACAAAATTTCCGATTCCCCCCCCCCCATTTACAATTATTTTAAGGATAAATCTTGTACTCAGAAGACAGCATGTTATGGAATACAAAAATATAAACACATTATTAACAACATAATAGAAATTTAAAAATAAAAGCTGGTTGAGATTTAATCACAGACTTCTAGAATGTGACGTCATCGAAGTGAAGAAGATCTCTCTGAATTCGAAACAGTTTCGCAGAAAAAGTACGTTAACTGGCCTTAGCATTCGATGTCGAATAACTTCTGTACGACAGTGCGAACAGTTTCTCAAAGAAATGTACACAACCATTCCAACACTTACTGAAATCACAGGTATTTACAAAGGCGAAACACTGATTTTCAAATAAATCGCGTTTTAGACAACCGCACAGCAACGTGAAGACTTCATTGGCTTTAAGAGCAGGCTTACATCCCCACATGCTGCTTCGAGTTTCCTTCCAAAATTTCTGGCTTCACGCATTGCACCAAAACTTCCATCTTGCAGAGTTACACAGTTGAAGGGTCACACATTTGCACCACAGAAGCCACTGTAAATTCTGCCTTCGTCGTGCACATTGGAATCGCCTGCAATCACATAAGGATCAGTATGGCGTCTAGGGCAAGACGTTTTTGAAGGGCACCGACACAGGGTGCTGGTGGTGACTTCTTCCACAGGGAACCTTTTTCGCACTGTAAAAAGGCGGCAGGGCTCCTTCCGACGACACCGCAGGCTCTAGATAAGGAAAAGAATTGTTAATTACAAATACTAATCCGTGAAAAGAAATAATAATCAACAAAAGCAAATCTGTTCAGAGCAAAAGACATTGCAATCAAACTGAGATTTTATCTGTTTATAACCATAATACATGACAAAAGCGGGGCGGGGCGGGGGTTGCTCAGTCGGTAGCGCGCCAGGCGCGTAATCTGTAGTTCCCAGGTTCGAGTCCCAGCTGGGTCAGCGTTGAGATTTATCTCCGCAAAATTCCCCGCCCTGCCCACGGTCAGTAGGGGACACCGAAGGACTTGTAAAGGCCGCCGTCCGTCGGATGGGACGTTAAGCCGTGGCCCCGTGTGCGGGAGAGCCATACCCTGTGCACGTTAAAGAACACGCTGGATGGCCTTGACGGGAGGCTACCATCTGTCTCCCAACTGCTGTTCCAGTGGGTCCCCTCCCCCAACCTTCTCTGAGCCTTCGGGGTCCATGTGACCTGGCCATTTAGCCCATGGTGTGCAAAAAAGTGCCGCTCAGAGGTAAAACAACCCAACCCATGACAAAAGCTGTAGATATGCATTTAACTGAGCATAGGAAAAAGTATAGAGAATGACTCTCATACTTTTTTTCTTCAACAAGAGAAACCAAGTTTCGATATTTTTATATATATTTTGTGAGGCATTGAAGTAGAAAAGATTGATTTTTTTTTTAACTTCTTTAATTGAAACACAGAAAAATGTCACTTTACATTGATAATCTTTGCTACCATATCATTTGATAAAGGCGCCTATCAGAAGAGCCCTGCGTGATACAAACGTTCTATACGCTTTATCAGTATCTTATCCACAAACCTCAAAACTTTATCATCATTTGCGTATATTAAAAAAAAATAATAATAAATATCCCCTCAAGCAGCTGCTTGCCACAGAGGTCTGACAAGACCCTGTCAATTTTTATGCCATAGTAGAAGGTCTGAGAGGATGACAGGACCTCAGCAGAAAAACAACACGAACATTCATGCCTTCAACCCGGGGCTCGAACCCAGGTCCCGTAGATCATTAGCCAAGCGCTCTAACCACTCGGCCACGGGACGGCTTGCTTATATTGGCTACTTAATAATCGTCAGGATTTTGCAATTAATTGTGGTCTGATGTATGATGTAAATGAAATCAGTCTAATGGTTTATTAATGATTAATCATTAAATGAAAATATATACTGATAAAAAAAAAGCCTTACTAAATATTTACCAAAAATAATTCAAATCGAATATCGAAATTTTTCCGAGTAATTTTGCCCTTTTAAATAAAGCTATCTGCAGTTATGGGAAGAACTTTTACTTTCCCTATAAGTCCCCTCTACACAGCGTTATGTAAACTAAGTGATCTACATTATTGAATTGTATGTTATTAAATATGTGAACATGTTATCTTCACTTATTTAATTCCACTTTTCTACGTAACAAGTTCGAAGTAATTTTTAAACTCTACGGGACCTGGGTTCGAGCCCCGGGTAAGACATGGATGTTCGTGCCGTTTTTCTGCTGAGGTCCTGCCATCCTCTCAGACCTTCTACTTTAGCATGTAAACTGACAGGCTCCTGTCAGACCTCTGTGGCAAGCAGCTGCTTGAAGGGGGTATTTATTTATATTTATTATTCTGCTATCTGAACAAAAAGAAAAAAAAAATCGTTTCTTTCACATAGGAGAAGCTTTTCTTTTTTTAATTTGTGGCTTTATCCCAATGTATGTTTGCCTTTTTTTCTTTTAAAGCGAATCATTGAATTTTCCAAGCAGCATTCTTTTTCCACTATCTGAAGCAGTATTTTCACTCATGTCAGCAATCAATAATTGCAGTAATGATTGCTCATGTTTCTGCATATCTTGGGGCGGGGTGGCTCAGTCGGTAGCGCGCCAGGCTCATAATCTGTAGTTCCCAGGTTCGAGTACCAGCTGGGTCAGCGTTGAGATTTATCTCCGCAAAATTCCCCGACCTGCCCACGGTCAGTAGGGGACACCGATGGGCTTGGAAAGGCCGCCGTCCGTCGGATGGGAGACGTTAAGCCGTGGCCCGTGTGCGGGAGAGCCATACCCTGTGCACGTTAAAGAACACGCTGGATGGCCTTGACGGGAGGCTACCATCTGTCTCCCAACAGCTGTTCCAGTGGGTCCCCTCCCCCAACCTTCTCTGAGTCTTCGGGGTCCATGTGACCTGGCCATTTAGCCCATGGTGTGCAAAAAAGTGCCGCTCAGAGGTAAAACAACCCAACTCTTCTATCCTCAGTTAATGTAGCTGTTCAAACACTTCTACACGTCCTCTGTTGATGCAATTATTAAGACTACTCTAAACGTAGCCAGTTAATGATGGACCAAATAAGGCCTAGGGGTCAAGACCCCAAGAAAGAGGGGATGGGGCTTAGCATGATAATTTTATGAAATATTAAGTGACATACAAATACATTAAAAAAGGGAGATACACTTAAAAAGCAAAGCTTTTTTAATATATGTACGATTTATTATGTTTGGTTTAATGTATGTACGATTATCAATATTATTTATTAATTTACTTATTTGCTAATTACTTTAATTTATGATTTATTTCTGGTAGCAGGAGAAGTCCCAAAATCCTGAGGTACCTCGGCCCCCAGAATTGGTTGAATCGGTCCAGAG
The DNA here is from genome assembly GCA_038380435.1 of Ryuthela nishihirai. NCBI lineage: Eukaryota > Metazoa > Arthropoda > Arachnida > Araneae > Heptathelidae > Ryuthela > Ryuthela nishihirai. Next base: position 34,924,256 of record JAWZYU010000011.1, on the reverse strand, counting down.
TAAGACTCTTTTAAATGTCCCCAAATAATGATGCCTTTCAGACTCTCTCAAATTCTTCAGTTGATGAAAATATTCAGGCTCTTTCTCAACATATTAAAAACATCACTTTTAAAAGTGTAAAAAAAGTTTCTTTTACAAGTTTCTTTTACATATCGATGTTGGTTTAATTTCAGTCTAAAGAAACCCGAAATGCACCAATATTAATGCTATATTATTGTCTTTTTTTTCGTGTTGTAGCTGCTCAACGCTTTTTTTAATTACCAGTAAAAATTCCTTGTCACTAATTGATGCTTATCCAGATGTACGTCGCCTCTTGAGTCCGAAATGCCAAAGATATTTTTCATGCATTACACACAAAAGAAAGCCAATGCTTTCGCTTCCAACATCTTTCGCCACACGGAGGAACACAGTTAAAGAATGTTTGGCTGTTTCAAATTCCAAAGAAAAGTCTTCGGACTTGTTCATTTCCTCTATTTTTTCCTTTATTTAGGTTAGTGCATTACAGTGCACTGATTGAGTGCTATAATAGCGAACTTAAGACTAGTCTTATAGAGGAAACGTTTTGCATAATTTCAGCAGTGATATTTATAATGTGATAGTTAAAATTAAAATAATCCTGTTTTAATACTTGAGCATTCTTCTTTAAACGTTTTCATTTGATGAGACTATTCATTCCACATCCTTAAAACGCTCTCCATCGATGAAATCATTTAGATACATTCTGAAGACATCGTTTTTTAAAGTTCATCGCTAATAATTTCTCCTTTTTTTTAATATATGTGATCACTTTTTGCCAAGATCTGAGTCCCAGTCCCTCGGTCTGTGACTTCGATCTGACGATTTATTACAAAACACGCTGCATTTATAACATAACATTTAAACATTTTGGGCTGGGGTGGCTCAGTCGGTAGCGCGCCAGGCTCGTAATCTGTAGTTCCCAGGTTCGAGTCCCAGCTGGGTCAGCGTTGAGATTTATCTTCGCAAAATTCCCCGCCCTGTCCACGGTCAGTAGGGGACACCGATGGGCTTGGAAAGGCCGCCGTCCGTCGGATGGGACGTTAAGCCGTGGCCCCGTGTGGGGGAGAGCCATACCCTGTGCACGTTAAAGAACACACTGGATGGCCTTGACGGGAGACTACCATCTGTCTCCCAACAGCTGTTCCAGTGGGTCCTCTCCCCCAACCTTCTCTGAGCCTTCGGGGTCCATGTGACCTGGCCATTTAGCCCATGGTGTGCAAAAAAGTGCCGGTCAGAGGTAAAACAACCCAAATTTAAACATTTAACGCATTTCAAAACTGATCACGTGTTACCAGTGAATCAATCGCCTACCCCGTCTCGTGCGTCATCATCATCATCACTTGCCGTTCCCTCCCAAAGAACAATCAATGTTTTTAAGCACCTCCTTTGCTAGATGATAACAGACATCAGAGTTTCTATGATAGCTGAATGGTGCAGCTAAGTAGCTTCTTTCACAATCTAATTATACCCCAGGCAATTAACTAACACAGGTAAATAATATCTCAGCGACATATTTATCAAAGATGGCATCAAGTTTAGACCAAAGCTCGGGAGTAAAAAAATTAATTAGGACGCACTTATTAATAGTTGTGCTTACAAACAATGGTGTGTCAAGTTCCGTAGAATAGTAGTCACTCATTGCCAGCTCAACTACTAACCCCAAATCTAGTATTGAGGGAAGAAATAATATGAAGAATTAAACGATACAATAGCGCAACACATGATTAATACAAAGTATCATCTTATTGTTTTAATAAACTAAACACTCCATCATTAAAATGAAATGAACATGGATTGCCTCTTGTAGACTCACCATAAAAAATCGAAAATAAAAATATTAGAAAATGCTTTGAGCTAGGAAATAGGATTGTAAATCTTCTGTTCTTTTGCAAGTGTGTTTGGGAAAGCAGAATGCTTTGCCCTGAGGGTGCAAATAGGGCGTGCCTCAAAGCCTGTTTCGTTGTCTTAAGAATCATAGAAAATGATAACTGTACAGAAAAGTTTACACATCTAATGTATGTAGACAATTGCGAGGAATTGACTGCAGACTGGTAGATTGATAGGGGATCACGCTAATTCTAATTACGATGCAAAATAATAATAATTTATTTCATGCAGGGGGTTACAGTTATTTTTCGGGCGGGGTGGCTCATTCAGTAGCGCGACAAACTTGTAATCTGTAGTTCTCAGGTTCGAGTCCCAGCTGGGTCAGCGTTGAGATTTATCTCCACAAAATTTCCCGCCCTGCCCACAGTCAGTAGGGAACACCGATGGGTAGGGGATGCAATTATATAAAGATAATTGTTTGGAATTTAATAAATTAGGCGACAGGATTTTCAGGTGGGTAGGGGGGCGCGACCTCCCTGAAATAATTGCAATAATTGACCTGGAGTCGATAGTCTGTGTGATTGCCCTCAAGAGTCAGTTCTGATTATAACAAATATTCTTAAACTCAGTCATTCGTTTCGTTAGAATTAAAACTTATACGATTATTACTTTCTGAAAAACTGCCTTTCAGTTCTTTTAGGGTTGTTGGGTTGTTTTACCTCTGAGCGGCACTTTTTTGCATACCATGGGCTAAATGGGCAGGTCACATGGACCCCGAAGGCTCAGAGAAGGTTGGGGGAGGGGACCCACTGGAACAACTGTTGGGAGACAGATCTACTTTCCAAGTACTCTACCTTTCCAACAGACTCTACTTTCCAAGCCCATCGGTGTCCCCTACTGACCGTGGGCAGGGCGGGGAATTTTGCGGAGATAAATCTCAACGCTGACCCAGCTGGGACTCGAACCTGGGAACTACAGATTACGAGCCTGGCGCGCTACCGACTGAGCCACCCCCGCCCCCCCAGTTCTTTTAGAATTATGCAGGCATTTCTTCTTCGGCCTCATCGTTTTCATTATCGTCGTAAAAAAACATTTTCAATATTGTCATAATAAGCATCATCATTTTAATTATCTTCATAATAGCATTTGCAGTATTGTCATAACAAGTATCTTCATTTTCGACATAATCCTAGGTCCAAAGAATTAAATACACCAATTGGGAAAAGAAAAAGGATGCGAAATTCGATTGACGAAATGCAAAATATCCATTTGCTTGGTTTTTAATCCTAAATCAGTAGAGATATTTGAAAGTGATTCTCAGTCTATTCTATTTGCTTAGACATTTCGGCTTATCGGCTATAAGCTTATCAAAAGCATCATCTGGAAACGAGAAATAGTTTTTAAATCAAATCTTCAGCAAAGAGTCTTAGAAATAAAGTTGTAATAATATACATTTATTCTTACACATGGGAATCAAATTACCAGTGCTATTGTTTTTCACATTTCTTTGTATTCGCCAAAGGTTTTCAAAGTTATAGTATCTACTAACGTCTTCTGGACAATGATCATCTTCCTACTTGTTCCAGAATTTTTTCACAATTGATGTTTGTAAGGTAGAAGAGTAATGGTGATTATAAATGAAGGAAACTACTTGAAAATTTTAATTTTAAAAAATTGTACACATTACATCAATACATTATAGGGAGCGGACAAAATTTGAAGGACCCTTTCATGGGTTGGGTTGTTTTACCTGTGAGCTTCACTTTTTTGCACACCATGGGCTAAATGGCCAGGTCACATGGACCCCGAAGACTCAGAGAAGGTTGGAGGAGTGGACCCACTGGAATAGCTGTTGGGAGACAGATGGTAGCCTCCCGTCAAGGCCATCCAGCGTGTTCTTTAACGTGCACAGGGTATGGCTCTCTCCCGTACATGGGGCCACGGTTTAACGTCCCATCCGACGGACGGCTGTCTTTCCAAGCACATCGGTCTTCCCTACTGACCGTGGGCAGGGCGGGAAATTTTGTGGAGATAAATCTCAATGCTGACCAGCAGGAACTACAGATTACGAGCCTGGCGCGCTATCGACTGGGCCACCCCCAACTCTTTCATGTGTCCTTATGTGTTGATTGCTTGTGTAGTTTAATCCATCGTGTGAAGAACAGTGCTGGTCAGAAGTAAATCAACAAAATAATCCCCTACCTATCCCTAAGCCTCTGAGGTTTTTGCGACCTGTCCACTGAGCCCATTTTGTGCGCAGAAAGTGAAACTCGCAACAAGAAGAAAAAAAAAACCAAGATAAAAGTCAGTTGAACTTCTTTCCCCAAAACTTTTTTTCACGACTGCTAAAGAAGAAACTGCGATAGCATGGTGATTGTTCCGAAATCTTATTTCATTATGAAAGCACGTCACGGACGATGGTAAAGCGAAGAGAACTTACACTCTCCGGTGAGCACGCGAAGTAATACTTGTAGACAGTTCCGTCAGCTGTCTCCTCAGCTCCATGTCCAGAGATGTACGGTGTACTGTTCTCTGGGCACACACACTGCACCAGCTGCTGCGAGCGATTGTCCGGGCTCGTGACGTATGTCCACGTGACGTCACGGAAGAAGCGACACACGGGTAGGCTGTCAATTTCCTCGCACACCTGGAAAAGACAAGCAAAGGCATGAGCACGCTCATCACGCACACACACAAGGAAAAAACACTTGGACGGATGAGGACTAGAAGGGTCAACACTTCAACACCAAACGCCCATCTGGATCGTGCAAACATCAGAAATGAATTGTTTAATGACCTTTTTTCTTTTGTGCTAACGTTGCATGATCGCTGCAAAGGCAGATGGTAAAATGAGTTAATATGTTCCGGGTTTGTACAATGTACACATAATACGATAAAGTTTAAAAGCTTCGTTTTCTTAGCGTGTTTTTACGAAAAATCTACTCTTTTGAGTAACGTAAAAGAGTATGTATAGAAGAGAAATCATGTTACTACTGCACTTTATTTGTAGTAATAGTAATTATTCAGTTTTTGTCATATTTGAAATAAACATATTAATTTAAGGAAGATATCACTCTGAATTTATGTCGATCAATAACGATATCTTCCTTAAGATTTGAATAAATACGTCGAAAAATTCTCTTCAGTTTAATATTAACTTAAGCTTTGAAATCTGTACCCTGACGAAAGTTGATGACTTACCTCTGAAAAGTGGTTTTTCACACAATAGGCTGAATGGCCAGATCACAAGAATGCTGAGGGCTCAGATAAGGTTAAATAAATAAATACCCCCTCAAGCAGCTGCTTGCCACAGAGGTCTGACAGGAGCCTGTCAGTTTATATGCCACAGTAGGAGATCTGAGAGGATGGCAGGACCTCAGCAGAAAAAGGACACACACATCCATGCCTAATCCGGGGCTCGAACCCAGGTCCCTTAGATCAGTAGCCAAGCGTGCTAACCACTCGGCCACAGGTAGAGAAAATCCAATGGACAGCGGTTTAAAGACAGATGTAAGTCTCCCGCAAAGGACATCCACCGTGTTCTTTAATCTACACAGGGGTAGGACTATGCAAGGCTCCTGCACGGAAGAACGTTAACAGTCCATAAGAAGGGCGGTGGCCTTTCCAAGCCTACTGCTATCCCTTTTATCTCCGAGGGTAGGAGCCGGTTTTGAGAAGGTAACTCTCAGCACTGGCGGGATTCGAACCTGAGAATTGTAAATTACGAGACTGGCTCGCTACCGACTGAAACTAAAATTACTACTCCTGCATGAAAGTAGGAGGAGTAACAATAATAGTTTTATCTACGCTTACAAGATTGTTATAGACATAAAATACTCCACTAAACCTTACGGCTTAACTCAGTTTAATTCGTCACAACAAAAATTACTGTTGAATTGTAAGCATAGATATAATAATAATTTTATTTATGTTTACCAGATTGTTATAGGCATAAAATACTCCACTAAGCCTTAAGGTTTAAGTTTAACTCAGTTAAATTCGTTACAATAAAAATTACCGTCCCACTCAATTCTCAAGGTGGAGGCTTAAAAAGGATTTGAGAGAATGGTTCTTCCTTTCTCGATTAGGTTCTCAAAAATATTCATTTGAGACTTATAGTCTTTTTTTTTTCGGTATAGGTGGTCAAAAATATTAAATTTGAATTTGTTCTCTTTTCTTGATGGGTGATCAAAACAAATAAATTAGGGACTGCGAAGATTTCTAAATTGGTTGTCAAAAATATTATTTTGATGCTTTTGATCTTTTCACAGTGGTTCATTAAATGTATTAAATCAAGGCCTATCATCATTTCTAGATAGATCAACAAAAATGTTTACATGAACATATAGTCATTTTCAGATGCGTCGCCATAAATATTAAAATGGGGTCTATGGTCATTTGTAGACAAGTCGTCAAAAGTATTAAAATGGGATTAGGTCAACATTGACTCAACACTCATATCCCTCTTATTGCAGAAATTAATTTTATTTTAAACCAGCATAACTGAACGTCGTTATTTAACGTATAATAAAATGCCCAAATTAGTTTCCAGGTGTGTTACGAGCGACTGTGTTCACTCATTTACATCCGTGGTGCAGTTTTCGTTCCCTATAATTCGGCAGATATTTGACCGATCTGTCCCGAATTTGGTGTGGTCATCCCACTTGCGCCTGACTTTTTTTTTTTTTTTGAGAACGAGTCCCTAGCCGTAGGTCGGGATTAAACCCGCCCCAAGTGTCCGAAATTTATGGGGGAAGTGCTGTCGACTACTTTATAAACGGAGAGTTGAGAGTTTATCAATGGACAAACGTTTCGCAACCAACTTTTCGGGGAGGGCCCAATTTTGTGGAGTTTAAATTCATAGAGTGCATGGTGAGATGAAGCTATAGACGAAACTTGGTGGCCCCTAGTTATCATAGTTTAGAAGAAGTTCTCGAACAGAAAGACAGACAGACAGACAAACTTCCTAAAATATATAATATATTACGTTTTGATAAAGGCATAAATCTCATTGCCTTTGAGGCATTGTTTGGAGGTAAATGTTGGGACTCCCGCAATATATATGTATATAAGCACAAATCATCATCATCATCCTCAAGCAGCCATGGGCTACGGAGGTCCAACCAGACCGTGCAGTTTAATTCTCCAAGCATATCTATCCTGAGCTACATCTGCTGCATCCGGCCACTGCACACCAATTCTAACAAGGTCCTGTTTGACATTGTCTGCCCACCGCACCTAGGTCTCCCCCTCCTTCTGAGGCCTCTAGGCACACTGTTCATAACCCTATTCGCCAATCTATAATTATCCATACGGGCAACATGGCCAAACCAGCGGAGTCTCTCTCTGCACAATATGCTGCTTAAAGGAGGTTTCAGACTCCTTTGCCTAACCTCATCATTAGTTACAAAGTTGAACCATCTAATGCCCAAGATACTGCGTAAGCATCTGGAATCAAAAGCATCTAGTTTCCTGTTATCTTGTTTACACAGCGTCCAAGTTTCACTACCATAACTAACCCTAGAAAGAACCAAACTATTATACAGTCTAATTTTAGTCTTTAGGAGTGTACGCCTATTTCTCCATAATCTCCATAGATTCTTAAAAGTCCGACAGCAATCTCTATTCGTCTGTTAATCTCATGCCGCACATCACCAGTATCTGTTACATAGCTCCCAAGGTAATTAAACTGTGACACCTGCTCAAGACTGCAACCATTCAGATGAACTGAATCACAACCTGCCTGACCAATTTTCGTCACTTTAGTTTTCTCTCTGTTTATAACCAAACCTACTCTACTACCAGTCTCATCAACAGCTCGAATGAAAGAGTTCATCTCATCAACATCATTTGCCAAAAGGGCTGAATCATCAGCATAATCTAAATCAGAAATTTTCGTATCTCCAGTCCATTTAAGGCCAAAATCTTTCCCTTGAAGAGAATTTCGCATAACATAATCAATAACGAAGCTAAAGAGGAAAGGAGACAAAATGCATCCTTGTCGAACACCAGAAGTAATGCTAAACCAATTGCTACAAGCCTTACCAACTCTCACACACAACTCAGTGTTATTATAGAGAGCTTTCATTATGTTAACTAACTTGTCTGGTATACCATATGTTCTCACAATCAACCACAAATTATGACGATCAACAGAGTCGAAAACCTTTTTGAAATCAACAAAGCTAGCAACCAAAGGTTTCTGAAACTCTAAACATTTCTCAAGAATCTGCCTAAGTGAAAATATCTGATCCACACATCCCCTACCACTTCTGAATCCACATTGCTCATCACGCAATTGACTGTCAACCAGATTCTTAATTCTATTAAGCACAATCATGGAAATAACTTTACCTGGAACAGAGAGTAGACTGATACCCTTATAGTTATCACAAGAACTGCGATCACCATTTTTGAAAATAGGGATAATAATAGCTGTGGTAAAATCTATAAGAATCATGCCTTTATCATAAAAATGTTCATTTTTATGATAAAGGCATGATTCTTAAAGTGGTCAAAATAGATATTCAAAATTTCAGTCATCCAAGTGGTAACCGAAATATTCCCAGCTCTAAGCATTTCGGTAGTAATTTCATCTACCCCTGGGGATTTATGAAGTCTAAGTTTAGAAATAGCTAAAATAACTTCAGACTGTGTTATAGGGCCAACATTAAAGCCACCAATGCATCTATCATCATTGCAAACAATGGGAGTAGAACTAACTACATTGTTTAGAACATCACTGAAATGCTCAGCCTACCTTGCCATGACAGAATCCTCCCCTTCTATAACCTTACCTTGTTTATCCTTCAATCCCTGTATACCTGTCCGTTTTCTACCACAACTGTAGTAATTTCATCTACCCCTGGGGATTTATGAAGTCTAAGTTTAGAAATAGCCAAAATAACTTCAGACAGTGTTATAGGGCCAACATTAAAGCCACCAATGCATCTATCATCATTGCAAACAATGGGAGTAGAACTAACTACATTGTTTAGAACATCACTGAAATGCTCAGCCTACCTAGCCATGACAGAATACTCCCCTTCTATAACCTTACCTTGTTTATCCTTCAATCCCTGTATACCTGTCCGTTTTCTACCACAACTGTAGTAATTTCATCTACCCCTGGGGATTTATGAAGTTTAAGTTTAGAAATAGCCAAAATAACTTCAGACTGTGTTATAGGGCCAACATTAAAGCCACCAATGCATCTATCATCATTGCAAACAATGGGAGTAGAACTAACTACATTGTTTAGAACATCACTGAAATGCTCAGCCTACCTTGCCATGACAGAATCCTCCCCTTCTATAACCTTACCTTGTTTATCCTTCAATCCCTGTATACCTGTCCGTTTTCTACCACAACTGTAGTAATTTCATCTACCCCTGGGGATTTATGAAGTTTAAGTTTAGAAATAGCCAAAATAACTTCAGACTGTGTTATAGGGCCAACATTAAAGCCACCAATGCATCTATCATCATTGCAAACAATGGGAGTAGAACTAACTACATTGTTTAGAACATCACTGAAATGCTCAGCCTACCTAGCCATGACAGAATACTCCCCTTCTATAACCTTACCTTGTTTATCCTTCAATCCCTGTATACCTGTCCGTTTTCTACCACACAAAACATTAACTATCTGGTACAGTTCTCTGCTGTTGTGCTACCTAACTGCTTCCCAGCTTTGTCAGCCAAGCCATCAAGCCAAAGATTCTTATCAGTAGCTAACTGATCTTTTACACGTTTATTAAGCTCTCTGTAATCCTTTCTATTAGGACTAGTAGGTTGTTGATTAAGGACATTCCTGCAGTTCCTTCTTTCTGAAATAAGCTCAAGTGCCTTATCACTTAAATAATTCTGACTCTTCTGCTCCTTTTTCCCTAAAAGAGTACTGTTAGTTTCCAAAAAAGCCTGTTTAAAACGGCCCCATTCTTCCTCAACTTCAGTAGTAAGCAAACCATGACTGTCATAATGACTAAGTAACCTATCATGGTAAGCTTTGGCTATAACTGGGTCTTTCAGAGTTTCAGAATTAAAGGAAAAATTTTTAACCCTAACACAACACTTTTTAAGTTTAAGTTGCAAGACACTTTTAACAAGGTAATGATCAGATCCAATTTCAGCTCCCCTATATGACCTGGTATTCCTAACAGAACTAGCCCATTTGCTGTTAATTAATATTTAATCAATTATATTCTTATGCAGCCCATCGGGTGAAACCCATGTGTATTTATGTATGTCGTGGTGTTTGTAATATGTGTTAGTTATTCTGAAACCATTGAGTTTACTTACCTGTAGGAGACGTTGTCCATTGCCATTGCAACTACCAATACCAAAAGGGCCTATCACCCCTCCCCAAAGGTTAGAGTCAGTACCAACTTTGGCATTGAAGTCATCCAGAACAAGGGTAATATCTCCTTTCTTGACAGAATTCAAAATATCCTGAAGTTGTCTGTTAAACCTATCCTTCTCATCCTCATCAGCATCCTCAGTGGGGGCATAACAGCAGATAACATTCAAGTCTTTAATGCTTGTCTGAAATTTTGCTGTAAGAAACCTTTCATTAATGCACTCATATCCTAGAAGAGCATCACTAGCATGTCTGCTGAGCAGGAGACCCACTCCTTGGTGATGCTTTCCATCCTCCCTCCCTGTAAAGAGAAATTTAAAGCTATTTTTAAGTATCTCACCTTTACCTGTCCATCTGGTCTCTTGCAAGCCTAGAATATCTAGGTTATAGCGCTGGAATTCCTGCATGAGGACATCAAGAGAATAATCTCTATGTAATGTCCTCACGTTCCACGTTCCTGCAGAGAGAAAATGATTAGTAGGATTTTTAAAGAAATTAGGTTTATTGAGATTGGTAGGGCCAACAATATCAAACAGCCCCCTGATCGCAGGCATGGGGCAAAAACCTGTTCCTCCTCCACTAAAGGCTGAAGTCACCGATGCTGGTAGAAACTTCAGGCACCACCTTTTCAAGTGGACTTTTTCAAGAGCCATATGGCCTGCCTGAGACACATTACTCAAGTTTAGGCTTGACGATGCCCAACTAACTAAGTAAGGTTCAGGTACCTACGATGGCCTCTGATTCGGATTATCCACCAGCTGATATAAGATATCCCATGCCTCTGTTTACTTAGGGCTGGCAACCCAGAAGCAAACAGAAAACACAGCGGCAGATTCTCCCTCAACAGAGGCCCACCAGTGCAGCAAGTCCAGGATCCATAATCAAGCTCAAATCCATAAACAAGTCCAGTCTAGTAGGTATAAATGGTCAGCACCAGGACCCTGTGAAGTTGACCACTCCTCAGCAGGGTTGAAAAAAAAGAAAAAAGCGGCCGTAGATGACCAGATCAGTAGGCCATACTGAACTGGCAGCCCTCCCCTTCCGTTCCCTTCCAAAAGAGAATATCTCTTTTGAAAGGTACTAACGGCCTGCACCACGAGAAGGCGGGGTCGGACAGTAGGTGTTAGACCTGGCCGGTTCTGTGCATCATCACTAGGGATTGGTACACAGCTCTCCTTCCAGTTTATGTCTAGCTACCATTTACAGATCAATACCATTTACAATCATCGCAATATATATGTATATAAGCACAAATCATCGCAATATATATATATGTCTATAAGCACAAATCATCGCAATATATATATATGTCTATAAGCACAAATCATAAAAAACGCAATCTCGCAAATCTCTCATCTTTACCATTTTCGAGTAGGAAAAAAACTGTTCGCCCCCGGGTGGGCTCGAACCTCCAACCTTTCGGTTAACAGCCGAACCCGCTAGCCCATTTCGCAGAAATATGAAACGATTGTTCTGCTATATATATTTATATAACCAATCGAATAAAAATATATATTGTGTATATGTATATAAGCACAAATATTCAATATCTAAGTGTAAAAACATTTCTGCTGAATTTTTAAAATAAAATGGAAAATAACCAAAGTATTTTTTTTCAAATAGAGTAATAAAAATTCTTAGCCTACTTCCTCCCTTATCAGGAAATGTACAATCCCTGCCACGCATAGAATGTATCTGCATATGTATATGCAGTCAGAGCTTATGCATATGTATATGCAGTCAGTTATGCTAGACATGAACTGGAAGGAGACATATATATATATTGCGATGATTTGTGCTTATAGACATATATATATATTGCGATGATTTGTGCTTATATACATATATATTGCGATGATTGCAAATGGTATTGATCTGTAAATGGTAGCTAGACATAAACTGGAAGAAGAGCTGTGTACCAATACCCAGAATCTTCCATTTGAAAGGACAGGGGTTGGGGGTTAAAATTTGACATGTTTGAATATAAAGAAGAGGAATTTGACATCTTGAATATAAAGAAGAGGAATTTGACATCTTGAACATCTGATTTTCATGATAATACCTTATAAAACATACTTTATTGAAGCCGTTTCTTATCTTACGTCTCTAATTTTCGGGAACTTCTTTAAAAAGTTCATGTTTGTTCAAGCCCTCAAGAGGAAGATAGAGAGAGGTTATAATTCCTCTAGGCAAGCAAATATATATAGAAATGCAATAAATATGATTACTGCTTTTCATCAAAATCTTATACAGTTGCTCAAAAAAGTATCCAAACATTACGGTTGATTACAAAATTCGGAAAAATATCTGGCAACGTTTTTTTTAGAAATTAGTGATCTGGCAACCTTCGTGTCACGTGATTACAGAATTCAGGAAAAATATCTGGAGCGTGTACAGCAACTGTACACGTCACAGTAAGTTACCGTCACAGCAGTGAACGTCACAGCAGTTACCGTTCACAGCAAACTGGAGCGTGTGCAGTTACTGCACACGCTCCAGTTTGCTGTGAACGGTAACTGCACACGCTCAATATTTCCGTGAGTGAGCCCACACGATCTAGTATCAAAATAATATGACCACCTACAGTCGCTCAAAAAAGTATCCGAACACTACGGTTGATTACAGAATTCAGAAGAAATATCTGGCAACGATTTTTTTTAGAAATTAGTGATCTGGCAACCTTCGTGTCACGTGGTTGCCAGATCACCAATTTCTAAAAAAAATCGTTGCCAGATATTTTTTCTGAATTCTGTAATCAACCATAGTGTTCGGATACTTTTTTGAGCGACTGTACAATCAGTCACATTGTAGCTTTGAAGGGGTGGGGGTAAAATTAAATTCCAGTAATGATGGAAAGAAAAAAAACACTACATAGATTTATAAAAAATTCGTACTTCTGATACAATATATAATTACACATGATAAAATACTAAAAAGGAATAAGAATAAAATAATTCTCACAAAGATTCATTTCTTATATCTAAATTTTCTTATATCTAAATTTGAATTTTTCTCATAATTTTCTCAAAATTTGAATCATTTCTTATATCTAAATTTGAATTTTTCTGAATTATTTTTACCACGCGGGAATTTTATGTGTCGGCACTTGTTATTTGTCTATACAGAATAGTATACGGAAAAATCAAATATCAGGACAACTGTGCCATAAGTAAGATGGTAGATAACCATACTGAAGACAGTTAAAAGCATGTGAAAAAGTGTCAATACATCTACAAAATTTAAAAAATTAATAACTCTGATTATATTTATAATATCTAAAAAATATTTATCTCTTTCATTTTTCCTTTCCAAATATAAATCGAGTCACTAAATTAAAATCAAAAATCTCAAGAGTGCGCAGTTAATTGAATCAAATAAACATTATGTGTCCTTCTTGCAGCATTATTACTATCACGATAATTAGCTTAATTTGAAATGCCAATTCAGCTCAAACACTTTAATAATTTAAAGAATCGTCATACGTTTGCACCATGACTTCAATTAGATTTATTTTGAATAGAAACAGCCAAAAGGGAACTGTTACCTTATATTGCCTCGATCTGTCCGTAACCGTATGTCCGTCATTTTGGTTAACTGTAGAAGGGCATTCCTGGCCATTGCTGCAAGTGCACAGCCGCTCAACCCAAGGCATAGAGTAAGTGTCGACTCTGTTACAGACTGCCCATTTCTGACACCTGGGTAGCTCTGATTCTTCAGCCTATGAAACGGAGAGAAAGGGCTGAATATTATTAATAGTATACATCAGATATAGAACATGAATTCACACCTTGTTTAACAAAATAACTGAGATAACTTACTAGCGACTTAGCAAGGTGGGAAAAACTATTAGCTTTCTCCGCCTTCCAAAATCGTTTTCTGAATTAATTCCTCTCTCAGTTGACAAGTGATTTAAAAAAAAAAGATTATGGCACATATATATTAATTTAGCTGTCCCGTGGCCGAGTGGTTAGCACGCTTGGCTACTGATCTAAGGGACCTGGGTTCGAGCCCCGGATTAGGCGTGGATGTGTGTGTGTCGTTTTTCTGCTGAGGTCCTGCCATCCTCTCAGATCTCCTACTGTGGCATATAAACTGACAGGCTCCTGTCAGACCTCTGTGGCAAGCAGTTGCTTGAGGGGGTATTTTTTTTATTTTTATATTAATTTAAATAGAAAATATGTTCCGTTAAAAACAAATAAGCATTAGCAATAAGCCCAATTGCAATATAATATCTATTAATGCAAGTAAACCTAGGAATCGAACATACGATGAGATCAATCACATCGATTTTGATTCGTGAACCAACCCTCAATCTTATTTTTGGGCATGGGTGTGTTTGTGGAGCGAACAACTCCAATTCCCTCATCAACTCGATGGCATCTCCCAAATTTCTGCTTCAAAAAAAAAAGGGCATTGTAGGTTTTAATAAGTATTGTGAGAACTTAGATGTTCCTCTGAAGGTAGTTATATCCGAAAACCTAGGTCCATTTGATCAGTGTTTAAAAATATTTCTGAAATTTAATAACGCATTTTCTTGAATTTCGTTTTCCGAACGAGATCAACAATAAATCTGAAAAACGCAAGATGAAAAAAAAACGTTATGAAGTTCCTTTCTAGATTCCTGTGTATTTTTTTTATGTAACTTAACATAGTTTTTTACATAACTACTCGAAAATGGTAAATTTTCGAGTAGGAAAAAAACTGCTCGCCCCCGGGTGGGCTCGAACCACCAACCTTTCGGTTAACAGCCGAACGCGCTAGCCGATTGCGCCACGGAGGCCACGGAAGCGTCGTTCTAACAACTGACCTCTGACCCGTTCTCCTAACTGGCCTGGCCTCATTTTGAAATCAATGCTTTCGTGTTGTTCGACATTATTCTTGCTCAAGCGAACTGTAATCATTAAAACTAAAAGAACTGAGCTCCATAGCAGGATTCGGGCCCCATGGTCTATATAAATCCAGTCGTCTTATACGAAATCTCTAAACTGTCTTTGTATAATTTCCTTTTAACTCCATATTTTATGACCGACACTAAAAATAGATTTAAAAAAAACAACTATAAAATCTTATTCCATATAAAATATCATTTTTACCGATCTTCCTCTTCGCTTTGGAATTTGTCGGTTTGTCAGTTTGTCGGTTTATGGATTTGTGAAAATAGTTGTTCCACCATATCTTTTTAATGCGAGGGAGAAACTTAACGATTTATGTGTCAAATGAAGGCTTGTGACGCGGGAATGTCAGAGGCTATAAAGAAAATTGACTCGCATGCTTTCTTCCCCCCCCCCCTCCTAAAAACGGGAAATATCAACACGATTATTCCTCTACATCTCCAGAAGGTGACAAACTCTCGAAAGTAACAAACTATGCGTCAAGTGAATGCTTCTGACGCCAGAATGTCATAGAATATACAAAAATGATCCCCTTCAATGACTTCTCCTCCCCCTCCCCCAAAAAAGGGGCAACCATGGGAACGATTGTTCCTCTATATCTTCGAAACGCGACGGCCGAAAGTAACAAGCTATCCGTCAAATGAAGGCTTGAGACAAGGGGAATGTTCCAGATTACAAAATTTGCTCTCTCCTCCTCCTCCTCCTCCCCCCCCCCCTCAAAAATGGAAATATGAAAACGATTGTTCTGCTATATCTTCCGAACGCGGGGGCTTATAATTACGAGTTAGGTGTGAAGTGAAAGTTGATACGAGGACCGTCGTAGACTGTTTCGAATTTCCCCCACCACCACCATTCTCCCCCTCACAAAAAAAGGGGCGGATTTTCACGGGGGTGTACCTTAACGAGTTATATATCAATTTAAAGCTTGTGACGTCTCCAATGTCATGGCCTACCTCAAATGCGACTCTAAACAAAAAGCGAGGAAAAATATGGTCGATGTTTATGATTCTAATGGGACATGGGTTCGGATACTTTTTTGAGCAACAGTACATCTCAGAGGTACTATCATTTAATTTAATTTCATTTAATTACCTAATCATTTATTTAATTTCATAATAAAATTATATCTCAGAGGTAGTCATTTTATTTAATTTCATGAATCATTTCTGAAGGTAGGTGTTTTTAGCGGCAAAGAAAGAGTATAAATAAATTTTAAAAAATTTAAAAATACCCAGCTCCCCAAATATGCCCTAATAAATAGAAAATAAACCTAAACCGATGATGCAATCCATCATTGAATCCCAGCTGGGTCAGCGTTGAGATTTATCTCCGCAAAATTCCCCGCCCTACCCACCGTCAGTAGGGGACACTGGTTGGCTTGGAAAGGCTGCCGTCCATCGGATGGGACGTCAAGCCGTGGTCCGTGTGCGAGAGAGCCATATCCTGTGCACGTTAAAGAACACGCTGGATGGCCTTGACGGGAAGCTACCATCTCTCTCCCAACAGCTGTTCCAGTGGGTCCCCTCCCCCAACTTTCTCTGAACCTTCGGGGTCCTTGTGACATGACAATTTAGCCCATGGTGTGCAAAAAAAGTGCCGCTCAGAGGTAAAACAACCCAACCGACATTGAATTCGCATTCACTTCATAGGAAGATAGGCTACCGATTTACCTACTCAACACGATTGCCGGCCCCTATCTTCTTTTGAAATGAATCCGAACACAGTGACCGATTGCACCATAGATATGCTTTAGTTTTAAAGTTTACTTTTTTAAAGTGGGCAATACATGTGTTATACTTAGGACACATATGGGAAGATAGGTATTTTTAAGTTTATTAATTATTATTTTACCTATATTCTAATTTCTTCCGTTGATATTCTCCCTCCGGTTTCACGTGGAAGGGGGGTAGAAAAGAGGTGGGGGGTTAAATCCTTTCGTTTCTTTAAGTTACTCTAAAAAGAAACTGTGTACCGAATTGAGTTATCATAGTTCGTACTGTTTAAGGGATATCTTCGTTTTTATCCGCATATGACAGGAGAAATAAATATTGAAATATTGCGGTCAAACCATTACATTCTTAAGATTATGGCTAGAATAAGCTATATAGCTAGTTAAAGAGCAGTTCTTACACCCCCCTACTCCCTTTTCTTTTTCAAGGGGAAAGGGGCAATTGTAGTAAAATTCAAAAGTTTTTTTTTACTCGGAACTAGCAGATTTACCCGTCGTTCTTTGCAAGTGTTGGGAACGTTATACTTTCATTTACGTGGAAAACGTTCTGTTGAAAAATTATATAAAACTTCGACAAAAAAAATTAAAATGCTTCTCATTTGTCAACCTGTTCAAATTATTTTATCAAAAGAAAACAAATGGTGAGAATCATCTCTTGTCTTATACCAGGGGGTGGATAATCTGTGCCACGCACAGCTGTTGCTTTTTGCCATTTCAAATTCGATTCGCCCTGGGTGGCACGCGACATATTTCCAGCAGAATATGTGGCATGTTTGCAGAAAAGAGTGGGCAATACATGTGTTATACTATGCGATGGGGGTATAATCTGTGAAATGCAGGGTTTTTTTTTTCTTTTTTTTTGCAATGATGGACGCGAAGGATGGATACGGGTAAGTGTGCGCACTTACCCATATTTTTTCAAGCTGGATAAGGAATACATCAAGTTGCTTTAAATTGAAAACGATAATAAATAAATAAATACCCCCTCAAGCAGCTGCTTGCCACAGTGGTCTGACAGGAGCCTGTCAGTTTATATGCCCTAGTAGAAGGTTTGAGAGGATGGTAGGACCTCAGCAGAAAACAACACGAACATCCATGCCTTACCCAGGGCTCGAACTCAGGTCCCGTAGATCAGAAGCCAAGTGCTCTAACCACTCGGCCACGGAACGGTACTTAAAGCGATAAGAAACTAAAATTTAGTTAAAAGCAATTAGTAATTTAGTAGAATTTACTTGAAATGGTGTTTTCAGCATAGATTTATTAAAGACATCCTAATTTAAAAATAAAAGACTACGCCTTTGATCGAATTGGCGCTAAATGAAAATAAGAAAAATTTGTAAAAAAAAATTTTTTGTGAGAAACATAAATGGTTGACTTCTAGTGATAAAATTGAAAAAGTTTATTATTTACTATTAATTTTTTTGTTGCTTTACCTCTGAGATGTACTTTTTTTACAGACAATGGTCTAAATGGCCAAAAAAAAAAGATGCATTGGTCAAAAATATAAATAGCATATATACCACAAAACTCGATTAACAGAGAACACTACCTCTTAATTATTGCACGTGCTTGGCTACTGATCTAAGGGAACTGGGTTCGAGCCCCGGGTAAGGCATGGTTGTGCGTGTTGTTTTCTGCTGAGGTCTTGCCATCCTCTCAGACCTGCTACTCTGGCATATAAACTGACAGGCTCCTGTCAGACCACTGTGGCAAGCAGCTGCTTGAGGGAGTATTTATTTTATTTTTTATTTATGAAGTGGATGTCATATCGCTAAACACCGAACAATTTCATGTTGCCCAAATACAGAACATTTTTCAAATTTCATATCACCAGATAAAACTACGCTTTTAACAAACAACATTTTTTTTTTAATTTCCTCCAACTGCGAAATCCAAGCTACGCGTGGATGTATAATAGAGTAGATATTGGAACATCAATTTTCTAAATCCACTGCCCTCAACCTAGAGTAACTTATAGAAGTCTAAGCACAGCACCATAAAAAGAGGTGACATAGTTTTTTTAATATTTAATTTTAGAACAGTTTCAGATGTATTATGTAAGATGTAGCTGAAAGCTGGTTTTGCACACTTAAGATCAGTTTTCAAAGTAGAAATATTTAGATCGACAGCAATCATCGTAAACATCACAAATAAGGTCGTCGAAAAACGAAATAAAAAAAATTTAACTTATTTTAAAAATGCATGTAAAGGGATTTTTTTATATTAATAAATAAAAATAAATGATATGCTTCCGAAAAACAAAAGGAAATAATAAGGAATGAATATTATATTTGGTTAAAAGAAACATTAATTTTTGATACACTTTATATTCTTCAACATATATTAACTCAATTAATTTTTCCAGCGGAGGAATAATTATCTCTCTTGCTCACCCCCCCCCCCCCGCCCCACTTCCCCCTGCCAGGTACCAAAGCACACTCGCAAAAAATACGACTATTTCAAAAATGAGAAAAAAAATGGTTGCAAGAAGAAAATTTTGATAGACAGAATACAATATTTTCGTATACTTCGGCTAAAGTTTTTTTTTATTATAATTTTAATCATAATTTTAAAATTCCCCGCCCTGCCCACGGTCAGTAGGGGACACCGATGGGCTTGGAAAGGCCGCCGTCCGTCGGATGGGACGTTAAGCCGTGGGCCCCGTGTGCGGGAGAGTCATACCCTGTGCACGTTAAAGAACACGCTGGATGGCCTTGACGGGAGGCTACCATCTGTCTCCCAACAGCTGTTCCAGTGGGTCCCCTCTCCCAACCTTTTCTGAGTCTTCGGGGTCCATGTGACCTGGCCATTTAGCCCATGGTGTGCAAAAAAGTGCCGCTCAGAGGTAAAACAACCCAACCCAAAATCATAATTTAGTTTTTGCTATTAAATTTAATATGAATCATCAAACTTTTGATTGTTTTTTTTTTCAGGTATTCTCTCTTTTATTAACGAATAATTCACAAGGGTTCAAAATAACGTTACTCGATAAATTCCAATTTCTACGAAACATTTCTCGTCATTTTCACGCAGTCAAATAATTAGAATTAAAGTTACCGTTTCATTTAATATGAGGAACTGAGAAAAAAAGTTCTGGTAAATTAAATATATTCATATATTTATACGGCTTTCGGAGTGAGGAGAGTGTTTGTGGGGGGGGAGGGGAGAGAGGAACACATTTGGGTTGGTCTGAGCCCCATCTCATTTATCTCTGCATGTTATTATTAACAATCGCATACATGTTATTTGATATATACCAATTATAATCGCATACATGTTATTTGATATTTATCAGTTATAATCCTATACGTGATATTTGACAAATATATCAATTATAATCGCATACATGTTATTTGATATATATATATATCAATTATAATCGTATAAGTGATATTTGACATATAAGTCAATTATAATCGTGTATGTGTGTTATTTGATATATATATATCAATTATAATAATATACACGTTTTTTGATATATATATATATCAGATTTTTTCTCTCTCAGTAACAGGGTTCGGGCTCAGTTATTATCGAAATTGTTCGGGCCAAGGTGGGAGTATATTTTCAAATACTCGGGGTGGGAAATTTTACCGCGAACTTTACTCTGGCAACTAATCCTAACCTTCGAGTTTAGTCTGCACCACTCTAGCATATTTAGAAGATGTATGTTCAAAAATTAAATACTGAATATCAGAAAATTTCTTAAAATGGCATTTAAAAAAATGACTTTATTTTAATCACCATTTTTTTAAGTTTTCTGAGGATATAAAAAAAAATTACTCCGTCCCCGGGTGGGCTCGACCCACCAACTTTTCGGTTAATTGCCGAACGCGATACCCGATTGCGCCACCGAGGGAATGGCAGTTTCCATACATAAACTCTTGATGAATTTTCCTGTAAAATTTCTACGAGAAAAATAAAAACATCACGTCCTCAAGATTGTTGCTGTTATGAGGACCATTTTCGTTGTTAACTAATTACTTGTTCTGTTAATCAACTGTTATTATTCTCTGTTAATTAATGATTTTTTTTGCCGTTTTTAAACTGATTTTAAATTTATATATTACTATCAATGTAATATGAACTACAGCAAGCTAATCAAGCTTTTTCTTTTGGGTTATTTATAAAAAAATAAATACCCCCTCAAGCAGCTGCTTGCCACAGAGGTCTGACAGGAGCCTGTCAGTTTAATATGCCATAGTAGAAGGTCTGAGAGGATGGCATGACCTCAGCAGAAAAACAACACAAACGTCCACCCGGGGCTCGAACCCAGGTCTCTTAGATCAGTAGCCAAGCGTGCTAACCACTCAGCCACCGAACGGCTTTCTCCTCTTTATACTCTTTATTAAAGCGTTTGACGTAATCTTCTATATAAACCACATCGTAGATATTGGAACATCTATTTTCTTAATCCACTTCCCCCACGGTAAGGCATGGATGTTTGTGAGGTCTTTATGCTGAGGTCTCGCCTTTCTCATAGATTCCTTCTTTATGGCGTATTAAACTGACAGGCTCCTATCAGACCTTTGTGGTGAGCAGCTGCTTGAGGGGGTTTTTTTGTTTAGGGCTCTTCTCATCACCCTTCAAATAGAAAGAAAAAAAAAACTGAAAGTAACCCCTAGAAATTATGACTATTTGTAATGTCCTTGTTTTGGCCTATAAATTACACCAGGATTAAAAGTGAGGTATTCACAGGCAGGAGAGACCTGACTTTTTTTTTCGCTCTCCGAGGGTTGGGTTGGATTGTTTTACCTCTGAGCGGCACTTTTTTGCACACCATGGGCTAAATGGCCAGGTCACATGGACCCCGAAGGCTCAGAGAAGGTTGGGGGAGGGGATCCACTGTTCCAGTGGATCCCCTCCCCCAACCTTCTCTGACACAGATGGGGAGACAGTCTCAGTCTTGGGAGACAGATGGTAGCCTCCCGTCAAGGCCATCCAGCGTGTTCTTTAACGTGCACAGGGTATGGCTCTCCCGCACACAGGGCCCATTCCGAACGGACGGCGGTCTTTCCAAGCCCATCGAACGTTAGTTTAACTTTCCAAGCCCAATAACGTCCCATCCGACGGACGGCGGTCTTTCCAAGCCCATCGGTGTCCCCTACTGACCGTGGGCAGGGCGGGGAATTTTGCGGAGATAAATCTCAACGCTGACCCAGTTGGGACTCGAACCTGGGAACTACAGATTACGCTCTCCGAGGCAAAAACTCGATTTTTAATTTTTTTTTTTGCAAGATTTCGCTACTTATTTTGCTGGCAGTTTCGTACTTACTGCTTAAAGCAGTTGTTTCCCCAATTCCATGTAACTTGTCAAAATAGAAACATTACGCTTGGCTACTGATCAAAGGGACCTGGTTTCGAGCCCCGGGTAAGGCATGGATATTTGTGTTTTCTGCTGAGGTACCTCCATCTTCACAGACCTTCTGCTATGGCGTATTAAACTGACAGGTTCCTGTCAGACCTCTGTGGCAAGCAGCTGCTTGAGGGGATATTTATTTTTCTTATATTAAAAAAAATTCGCTCTTATGAGGACCCTGAACAGTACAGTATCTACCACCCATAGCCAGTCCATAACTGTTCGTAGGCACTAAGAAGGAATCGATGCAATGCTGAGAGCTTCAGACGGAATTCTTGAAATAGAAAGGAGGATTTTCAAGCGAGAGCTCTCTTAAAAGCACTCCATAGTTTAACTAAATCATTTTTAACACGATTAATTTTACTCTCTATTGCAAAAAATTATATAAGAACAGCAAAGGAATAAGGAAATTTTTTGAAGAAAAGAAATCAGTGACTTATCGAGAGCAGTCGCACAAACGATGCCAACCACTGCTCTCATGGTCTTATGTTAATGAAGTTCACGGTCAAGCTCAGGCTTTGAGATAAGTTGGCCCACAAGAAGAAGGGAGAAGAATTTCTAATAGGAAAAATAAAGCTGATTTTTTATGGTCTTTTATTATTTACTGAAAGATATGCAAAAAGAAATTATAGGTTACATAAATATATATATAATTTTTATTTTTTTTTTACAAAGCCCACTCTAACCGTACCTGCCCCTTCATCCACCCATAACCAACTCGTAATCAAATGTGAACAGGTTCGAGTTCCAACTTTGCCAGCGTTGGATTTTTTTCTGCTCACTCCTAGCATGGCCTCGGTGAGAAAGAGGACACCGAAAGATTTAGAAACGCCGTGGATGTGGCATTAAGTCATGGCCTCGGTGAGAAAGAGGACACCGAAAGACTTAGAAACGCCGTGGATGTGGCATTAAGTCATGGCCGCGTGTGCAGGAGAGTCATGCCCTTTGCACTTTAAAGAACACACTGGATGGCCTTGACGGGAAGCTTCATCTGTGTCCTAAAATCTGTCCAGCTGTTTCGCCAACCTTCTCTAACCCTTGAGGTTCTTCTGACAGTTATGGGCAAATAAAGATGTGTCGCTCAGAGGTATAACAACGCAACTCGAAGACATAGGATACATTTGAAAAGCAAAATTAACACGCTTCACTTTGGCAAAATAAGCCCCCCCCCCCAAAAAAAAATAAATAAATAAAACAACAAAGAACATTTAACAAACAAAACTTCATGTCCAATAAAATTCAATGGCGATCGATTCCATTAATGAGTTGTGAAACGTTTGTAAACGTAAGCTGATTCCCGTCTCCTCTAGTCTTGTTGAAAACTTCGATCTCTCAGTATTCCGAATTTGTTGAGCTTTAATGAAGAATTCCGAAAATTTATGTGACAGGATTGTGAGGACCGGGGGTGGGGAGGGTAAGAAAGGAGAAACTTCCGGATGCTGTTGGAAAGAGGATGACCCCCGGACTGCTCCAACCAACACCGAAGATCTACTAATCAGTTCGTCGACTGACATCCGTCGTTTTAATTAGACTTCGATGAGCCCACCCTTGGTCGACATCCTAATTATACGAGAGTAGAATCGAGGTGCATGCATGACGGTTACATTGAAGGAGCAGCTCACCTTCCATGGTAATTTTCCCATCGGAACGGCGGTTAACACTTTCCTTCTTTCCGGTGTCGCAAATATCCGACCTTGAGACCCCCTGGAGCTTGGCCTGTGTCTTGACGGCCATTTCCATGGAAGTGAGAGACAGTGAGACGCCGCTGCTTGGTTCGCCAATGGTGAGAAGAAAGGCAGGGGTGCTCGTTGTTTGTTATTCAACGGCCCTGCTTGGTGGTTCTTTGTTCATGGTTTATTGCCACTTCCACGAGCGTAATTCTTGCGCTCGTAGCAGCTACTGTGCTGCCAAAAGCACAGTAGCTGCCTCAAAGAAGTGCACGGAAGCTAGCTTTATAGGAGAGCGTTGGTACAACTGAAGAATGGAGCTTTTGGGTTGGGTTGTTTTACCTCTGAGCGGCACTTATTTGCACACCATGGGCTAAATGGCCAGGTCACAAGGACTCCGAAGGCTCAGAGAAGGTTGGAGGAGGGGACCCACTGGAATAGCTGATGGGAGACAGATGGTAACCTCCCGTCAAGGCCATCCAGCGTTTTCTTTAACGTACACAGGGTATGGCTCTCCCGCACACGGGGCCACGGCTTAACGTCCCATCCGACGGACAACGGCCTTTCCACGCCCATCGGTGTCCCCTACTGACCGTGGGCAGGGCGGGGAGATTTGCAGAGATAAATCTCAACGCTGACCCAGCTGGGACTCGAACCTGGGAACTACAGATTACGAGCCTGGCGCGCTACCGACTGAGCCACCTCCACCCCGGTACAACTGAAGAATGGAACAAGCATGGCCATCGGAATACGCACCGACTCCACGTGTTGGGGGGGGGGGGAATTGCCGGTGCTCCTTCGCTTATTTAGGCAAGGGACAAAAGTATCTTTTCACTCTCGTGTTATTTTATGACTTAAAAAACACAAAATATATTTTGCATTTTGTATCGTGTAAAACAAAATCCAAATCGGAACGTCTACAATAGTGAACTCTAAAAGACGATAATTTTTACTCCAGCGTACGTTTTTTGTTTCATTTGAGATCGGCAACGCTGAATAGAGGTAGACGCTGTAGTCTAGTTGGGGCAGCACTGAGGCAGTGTCAGAGGTCTGCTTCACAGGTTCGCTTGTGGGGCGGGGGTGGCTCAGTCGGTAGCCCGCCAGGCTCGTGATCTGTAGTTCCCAGGTTCGAGTCCCAGCTGGGTCAGCGTTGAGATTTATCTCCGCAAAAATTCCCCACCCTGCCCACGGTCAGTAGGGGACACCGATGGGCTTGGAAAGGCCGCCGTCGTTCGGAGGGGACGTTAAGCCGTGGCCCCGTGTGCGGGAGAGCCATACCCTGTGCACGTTAAAGAACACGCTGGATGGCCTTGACGGGAGGTTACCATCTGTCTCCCAACAGCTGTTCCAGTGGGTCCCCTCCCCCAACCTTCTCTGAGCATTCGGGGTCCACGTGACCTGGCCATTTAGCCCATGGTGTGCAAGAAAGTGCCGCTCAGAGGTAAAACAATCCAACCCTAAAACAACCCAAAGGTTCGCTTGTGTTCAATGAATACAGTGCAAGCGCCTGGTAAAAGCAAATTCATCTCTGAAATAACCGGAAAAAGCTGATACATTCATTATAAGTAGCATTTTATAACGTTTAGAAGGGGGAATACTGCCAATCAGAGGAAATGCTTATATTTGAAGACGTATATCAAATGGACCTGGGTTCGAACCCAGGGTAAGGCATGGATGTATGTGTTGTTTTTCTCCTGAGGTCCTGCCATCCTCTCAGATCTTCTACTTTGGCATGTAAACTGACAGGCTCCTGTCAGACCTCTGTGGCAAGCAGCTGCTTCGGGGGGTATTTATTTTATTTTATATAAAACATTATCAATAACTTGCGAGATGCAATTTGAACATTAAAAATTCGGTAAACTATTTTGTCTAATTTTTCCTCATCAAAGCAAACGATCATTTTTCGCGAAAAAATAATAAATATTGGAATGTAACAAATGACGCAATCGAACCAGAGAACAGAAATCGAGAGAAGGGCATGGCACGAGACTAGGCTTCCATTGCAATATAACATCCCCCCCCCCTCCTTTTTTTAGAGTGTATTTTTTTTTATTTTCTTTAAAAAATGCGTGAAGTATGCGCAGTGTTTAAAAATTTTTGGCCTCCGTTTTTAAAAATTAAATACTCCCTCAAGCAGTTGCTTGCCACAGAGGTTTGACAGGAGCCTGCCAGTTTATACCTTTAATAAAATTCTCAGCAGGGTTGTTGTTGGGTTGTTTTACCTCTCAGCGGCACTTTTTTTGCACACCATGGGCTAAATGGCCAGGTCACATGGACCCCGAAGGCTCATAGAAGGTGGGGGGAGGGGACCCACTGGAACAGCTGTTGGGAGACAGATGGTAGCCTCCCGTCAAGGCCATCCAGCGTGTTCTTTAACGTGCACAGGGTATGGCTCTCTCGCACACGGGGCCACGGCTAAACGTCCCATCCGACGGACGGCGGCCTTTCCAAGCCCATCGGTGTCCCCTACTGACCGTGGGCAGGACGGGGAATTTTGCGGAGATAAATCTCAACGCTGACCCAGCTGGGACTCGAACCTGGGAACTACAGATTACGAGCCTGGCGCGCTACCGACTGAGCCCCCCCTTTCTCAGCAGGGAAAAGGGGCTGGGTTTCATTGAAACGACCCTGTATATAACTATCGCCTTCCCCCGCTTCCGCCCGTAGTAAAAGTTAAAAGTTGGCGCTTATGGCCATCGGCAGGAATTTTTTCTGGGGAGGGGGGATAGTTTCGGGATGGAGCAAGTTTTTTCCAGAGAAGAACAAAAATTAAATCAATGTTTCAAGACAGAAATATTTTGGTCGAGCCATTCATTAATGAGCTCATTTGTGAATACAGTAATCATGCATACAGTCGTTCAAAAAAAAGTATCCGAATACTATGGTTGATTACAGAATTCAGAAATAATATCTGACAACGATTTGTTTTTTAGAAATTAGTGATCTGGCAACCTTCGTGTCACTTTTTTTTTTTGAGCGACTGTACGCATTGTAACGTAATTAAGGGTGCCTCAAAACGAAGCAAAAAAAGGAGAAAAGTATTACTGAAAATACGTGTCACAAAATGTTTTTTTTCTTATCGATAAATTAAAATAAATGATATGCTTCCGAAAACAAAAGAAAGGATAAAACTTCACAATTGCATTTTATTAAGGAAAAAACGACTTAATTTTGGCTGCGGCTGAATTAATCAACGTAAATTTTTCGATCGATTTTTCTCAGGGGAGAGGACAATTGCCCACGCGCCTGGAGACAAAGCCAAATATGGTTTTTTGCTACCGAAAGCGAGTGAAATTTTTTAAATACACTTATTCATTGCAGAGAGATAAAAATCAAATGCATTTTCAGAAACTAAATAGATTAACTGCAAATTTTATGTATTTCGGTTCTTATTGTCAGATTATGTCAAAACTGGGGCGGGGGTGGCTCAGTCGGTAGCGCGCCAGGCTCGTAATCTGTAGTTCCCAGGTTCGAGTCCCAGCTGGGTCAGCGT
This sequence comes from Ryuthela nishihirai, assembly GCA_038380435.1. NCBI lineage: Eukaryota > Metazoa > Arthropoda > Arachnida > Araneae > Heptathelidae > Ryuthela > Ryuthela nishihirai. Next base: position 34,896,913 of record JAWZYU010000011.1, on the reverse strand, counting down.
TGAGATTTATCTCCGCAAAATTCCTCGTCCTGCCCACGGTCAGTAGGGGACACCGATGGGCTTGGAAAGGCCGCCGTCCGTCGGATGTGACGTTAAGCCGTGGCCCCCGTGTGCGGGAGAGACATACCCTGTGCACGTTAAAGAACACTCTGGATGGCCTTGACGGGAGGCTACCATCTGTCTCCTCCCCCAGCCTTCTCTGAGCCTTCGGGGTCCATGTGACCTGGCCATTTAGCACATGGTGTGCAAAAAAGTGCCGCTCAGAGGTAAAACAACCCAACAACCCTAAAAGAACTGAAAGGCAGTTTTTCAGAAAGTAATAATCGTATAAGTTTTAATTCTAACGAAACGAATGACTGAGTTTAAGAATATTTGTTGTAATCAGAACTGACTCTTGAGGGCAATCACACAGACTATCGACTCCAGGTCAATTATTGCAATTATTTCAGGAAGGTCGCGGCCCCCTACCCGCCTGAAAATCCTGTCGCCTAATTTATTAAATTCCAAACAATTATCTTTATATAATTGCATCCCCTACCCATCGGTGTTCCCTACTGACTGTGGGCAGGGCGGGAAATTTTGTGGAGATAAATCTCAACGCTGACCCAGCTGGGACTCGAACCTGAGAACTACAGATTACGAGCTTGTCGCGCTACTGACTGAGCCACCCCGCCCGAAAAATAACTGTAACCCCCTGCATGAAATAAATTATTATTATTTTGCATCGTAATTAGAATTAGCGTGATCCCCTATCAATCTACCAGTCTGTAGTCAATCCCTCGCAATTGTCTACATACATTAGATGTGTAAACTTTTCTGTACAGTTATCATTTTCTATGATTCTTAAGACAACGAAACAGGCTTTGAGGCACGCCCTATTTGCACCCTCAGGTTAAAGCATTCTGCTTTCCAAAAACACTTGCAAAAGAACAGATTTACAGTCCTATTTCCCAGCTCAAAGCATTTTCTAATATTTTCATTTTCGATTTTTTATGGTGAGTCTACAAGAGGCAATCCATGTTCATTTCATTTTAATGATGGAGTGTTTAGTTTATTAAAACAATAAGATGATACTTTGTATTAATCATGTGTTGCGCTATTGTATCGTTTAATTCTTCATATTATTTCTTCCCTCAATACTAGATTTGGGGTTAGTAGATGAGCTGGCAATGAGTGACTACTATTCTACGGAACTTGACACACCATTGTTTGTAAGCACAACTATTAATAAGTGCGTCCTAATTAATTTTTTTACCCCCGAGCTTTGGTCTAAACTTGATGCCATCTTTGATAAATATGTCGCTGAGATGTTATTTACCTGTGTTAGTTAATTGCCTGGGGTATAATTAGATTGTGAAAGAAGCTACTTAGCTGCACCATTCAGCTATCATAGAAACTCTGATGTCTGTTATCATCTAGCAAAGGAGGTGCTTAAAAACATTGATTGTTCTTTGGGAGGGAACGGCAAGTGATGATGATGATGACGCACGAGACGGGGTAGGCGATTGATTCACTGGTAACACGTGATCAGTTTTGAAATGCGTTAAATGTTTAAATTTGGGTTGTTTTACCTCTGACCGGCACTTTTTTGCACACCATGGGCTAAATGGCCAGGTCACATGGACCCCGAAGGCTCAGAGAAGGTTGGGGGAGAGGACCCACTGGAACAGCTGTTGGGAGACAGATGGTAGTCTCCCGTCAAGGCCATCCAGTGTGTTCTTTAACGTGCACAGGGTATGGCTCTCCCGCACACGGGGCCACGGCTTAACGTCCCATCCGACGGACGGCGGCCTTTCCAAGTCCATCGGTGTCCCCTACTGACCGTGGGCAGGGCGAGGAATTTTGCGGAGATAAATCTCAACACTGACCCAGCTGGGACTCGAACCTGGGAACTACAGATTACGAGCCTAGCGCGCTACCGACTAGCCACCCCCGCCCCCGCGAAGGGGGAAAGTTAAAATATGGAAGAGTTAAAATTCGGCTAAAACAGTGTGGCGTAATTTATGGAGTATGACCTTCTATTAAGAAAAACGTTTTCTCAGCCAAGCAACCCCCAAAAGTCTTTTTCCTTCCCATCCGTCTAACGTCGTCGTCAACTTCTCGAACAATAGCTGATCATTTAAAGCACCACACATGAAATAGAACGGGCGTGGCGAATTCGACCTAATTTTTGACCTGGATGTCAGTTGCACTGACTGACAAAAAATGGCCGGAAGTTGCAAACGCATAAAAATATATTCTTTCTCTATTTATATATAAGCACATGCACGTGCATTGCATATGTGCGGCACAAGCATTAGCATGAACCCTTCGAGGTACATTTCAGAGATTCTCGCTGATCGAATGATTTCTTCACTTCTCGAAGCAATTATTTTGCATTTGAAATGGGAAGAAATACTCTCATTCGATGAATTATAAAAACCACTCCTTTGCTACATCTGCTAAAAAAATCGCAAAAGCTTATCTGCTAAAAAAGAGTCACAGAAAGCTCTCTTTTGCTACATTGTTAAAAGGATTCACAAAAAGTTCTCCTTTGTTACATTTGTAAAAAAATCGCAAAAGGCTCTCTTTCGCTGTATCTGCTAAAAAGAGTCACAGAAAGCTCTCTTTTGCTACATTGTTAAAAGGATTCACAAAAAGTTCTCCTTTGTTGCATTTGAAAAAAAATTGCAAAAGGCTCTCTTTCGCTGTATCTGCTAAAAAAGAGTCACAGACAGCTCTCTTTTGCTACATTGTTAAAAGGATTCACAAAAAGTTCTCCTTTGTTGCATTTGTAAAAAAATCGCAAAAGGCTCTCTTTCGCTGTATCTGCTAAAAAGAGTCACAGAAAGCTCTCTTTTGCTACATTGTTAAAAGGATTCACAAATAGTTCTTTGTTGCATTTGAAAAAAAATCGCAAAAGGCTCTCTTTCGCTGTATCTGCTAAAAAAGAGTCACAGAAAGCTCTCTTTTGCTGCATTGTTAAAAGGATTCACAAAAAGTTCTCCTTTGTTGCATTTGTAAAAAAATCGCAAAAGGCTCTCTTTCGCTGTATCCGCTAAAAAGAGTCACAGAAAGCTCTCTTTTGCTGCCTTGTTAAAAGGATTCACAAAAAGTTCTCCTTTGTTGCATTTGTAAAAAAAAATCGCAAAAGGCTCTCTTTCGCTATATCTGCTAAAAAGAGTCACAGAAAGCTCTCTTTTGATGCATTGTTAAAAGGATTCATAAAAAGTTCTACTTTGTTGCATTTGTAAAAAAAAACGCAAAAGGCTCTCTTTCGCTGTATCTGCTAAAAAGAGTCACAGAAAGCTCTCTTTTGATGCATTGTTAAAAGGATTCACAAAAAGTTCTCCTTTGTTGCATTTGTAAAAAAAATCGCAAAAGGCTCTCTTTCGCTGTATCTGCTAAAAAGAGTCACAGAAAGCTCTCTTTTGCTACATTGTTAAAAGGATTCACAAAAAGTTCTCCTTTGTTGCATTTGTAAAAAATCGCAAAAGGCTCTCTTTCGCTGTATCTGCTAAAAAGAGTCACAGAAAGCTCTCTTTTGCTACATTGTTAAAAGGATTCACAAAAAGTTCTCCTTTGTTGCATTTGTAAAAAAACGCAAAAGACTCTCTTTCGCTGTATCTGCTAAAAAGAGTCACAGAAAGCTCTCTTTTGCTACATTGTTAAAAGGATTCACAAAAAGTTCTTTGTTGCATTTGTAAAAAAATCGCAAAAGACTCTCTTTCGCTGTATCTGCTAAAAAGAGTCACAGAAAGCTCTCTTTTGATGCATTGTTAAAAGGATTCACAAAAAGTTCTCCTTTGTTGCATTTGTAAAAAAAATCGCAAAAGGCTCTCTTTCGCTGTATCTGCTAAAAAGAGTCACAGAAAGCTCTCTTTTGATGCATTGTTAAAAGGATTCATAAAAAGTTCTCCTTTGTTGCATTTGTAAAAAAAATCGCAAAAGGCTCTCTTTCGCTGTATCTGCTAAAAAGAGTCACAGAAAGCTTTCCTTTGTTGTATCTGTCAAAATGAAAACCAAAAATCTCTCCTTTGCTGTGTCGGTTAAAAAGAAACTCAAAAACCTTCCTTTTGCTGCACTGTTGAAGAAAATCATACTTCTCTTTCGCTGAAACTGTTAACAGTCACAGAAATAATTCTCTTTCACCAAAAGAATGAAAAACTTCAAACAATATTTCAAAAAGAAATCTAAAAATCTGGATTGGAAAGCTTTTAGCAAAATAAGTCAAGATAACTGACAAAACAACGAGAGAAAAATACCGTTTTTATAAGGGATTGGATTGTTTTACCTCTGAGCGGCACTTTTTTTGCACACCATGGCCTAAATGGCCAGGCCACAAGGACCCCGAAGGCTCAGAGAAGGTTGGGGGAGGGGACCCACTGGAACAGCTGTTGGGAGACAGATGGTAGCCTCCCGTCAAGGCCATCCAGCGTGTTCTTTAACGTGCACAGGGTATGGCTCTCCCGCACACGGGGCCACGGCTTAACGTCCCATCCGACGGACGGTGTCCTTTTCAAGCCCATCGGTGTCCCCTACTGACCGTGGGCAGGGCGGGGAAATTTTGCGGAGATAAATCTCAACGCTGACCCAGCTGGGACTCGAACCTGGGAACTACAGATTACGAGCCTGGCGCGCTACCGACTGAGCCACCCCCGCCCCTTTTTGTAAGGGAATTATTAGTGAGCAATTAATAGCATTTCGGCAAAAGCTTCCTGAATAACACTTATAAACTGTTCAAGAGGTTAAAAATAAAGAATTCAATAATCTACTTTCATAATGTCAAATTTTTGAAAAAAGCAGTTCATTATCTATTGGAGAAAAACTAATATTTCAAAAATGTGACAATATTTTGCTCAAAATATGCCTGTTGCTCTAAAAGATTGCAATTCTGTTATTGCCAACATTCAAAGTCACAGAGCTCTCTGTGACTGTTGATAACTACCATCCGAATTGTCTAATATAGGAAATTTTACATAGAATCTAAGTTTACTTTTAATAATCAGGAAAATAAAATGGCGAATATCTGAAAGAATCTGTATATTTAAACTTCAGATAAAAAGAATACAGAAAATAATTTCCTGTGTTGTTTCTTATTGTTATTTGTGCAAAAATAATCTCCACCAGCTAAATTTCTCGTGATCGCTATGGCTCAACATGTAATCTTCCAAAAATGTAAATTCGAAACAATATTTCTGACAATAGTTAATTAAATCTATTGGTAGTTATTAGCAATCTCTGCATTTCTCAGGATTTAGTTTAGGAAGGGGGAAGGGATCTAGAAATAGACATGAATAAGGTTTCCCAATTACTAAAATACTCCACCGGACAGCAAAATTTAAAATGATATTCTATTTTCCATGAAACTTTGAAATTATATAAAAAAACACAGGAAAGCTGTTAAGAGACAGATGGAAGCCTCCCATAAAGGCTTTCTAGTGCTAGAATGTACCTGTGGGTTCCAAAGACCCCTCCCCCAAGCCTCCTCCCATGTACCAAGGGTTTCAGGGACTTCCCTCCTCCTCTCCCCCAAGCCTCCTCCCATGTACCCAGGGGTTTCAGGGACTTCCCTCCCCCTCTCCTCCCCCATGTACCAAGGGGTTTTAGGGACTTCCCTCCCCTCTCCTCCCCCATGTACCCAGGGGTTTCAGGTACTCCCCCCCTCTCCTCCCCCACGCCTCCTCCCATGTACCAGGGGTTTCAGGGACTTCCCTCCCCCTCTCCTCCCCCACGCCCCCTCCCATGTACCCAGGGATTTCAGGGACTTCCCTTCCCCTCTCCTCCCCCACCTCTCTGTGCACTTCCTTGAACTGGAAAGCCGTAATGGGAAGCTCCCGTCTGTCTCTTAACAGCTCTCCAGTGAATCCCTTCTCTACTCAACTGAGAGTCTTTGAGATGATTGTTACAAGATCATTTAACTACTGAGTGCAAAAAATTAAATAGCACACAAAAGTAATAACTGGTATAAATGTTCAAAAAAAATTAGCTTCCATTTGATCCGCTAGTGTGAAATAAAAAAAAAATATATTTACAGAAAAGTAAATAAAATCATCTGAGATTTGTAAAAGTGAAGTAAAATGCAATTAAAGAAGAAAAAGGAAAATAAACAAAGTTTTAAATAAGAGATGCCTAACCACCAAAAAACCGACCCCAATAACCCTCTTGAAACACCGAAAAACCGTTCTGGTGGCAACAGCTTTAAGTGGCTAAACGATCTAATGAAATCTAAACTGGCAGGTTACGTGAGAAGAGGTCACGACCTCTTTGCGGGAGGGGGCGGACGAATTGGGACAGCACGCGCGCACAACCCTTTGTTTACGGCAACCATCATCTGCCCCACAGGGAAAGCTTTAAACAGCTGCCCCAACTGCAAGGGCCGTTGAACTGAACTCTTTGGTGACTCGACTTACCAGAAGGATAACAGGAAAGTGTGGCAATGAGCAGATGTACGGCATCATACATATGATGGTCAAGGTGGAGCCCAGGTGTGGACGTAATGGAACGATTATTATATGTTAATGTGGTGCTAATGGGGTGGCGGAGATCACATGACAAGGAAGAAAGGAGGGAAGAATGATGACGTAACAGAACAACGACCCCTTGAACAATTGTAATAGCTGGAGACAAAAACCTAACGTCTGCAAGACAAAGACTCCGAGAAGGAAGTGTGACTCCTTTAATGCGGCTCATTACAAATTATGATATCAGTAATAATTTCGATGTTATTTCTGACCAGATTTTCGACACTCCTGTTGATGACAAGCTTCACTTTATTTGTGCATTTGTTCCGCGTTTTTTTTTTCATTTCGTTCCTTGTTGCATATCCCGTTTAATTTGTGCAATGTATTCTTTGTTAACTTTCGACAACTACTGTTCATACTTAAATGTTAAATTATACACTGCCATACCAAAATAGTAGAAGGTTGGTCTGTTTACCTCTGAGCAGCACTTTTTGCACATCATGGACTAAATGATCAGGTCACAAGGACCCCGAAGGCTCAGAGAAGGTTGAAGGAGGGGACCCACTGGAATAGCTGTTGGGAGACAGATGGAAGCATCCCATCAAGGCCATCCAGCGTGTTCTTTAACGTGCACAGGATATGGCTCTCCCGCACACGGTGCCATGGCTTAACATCCCATCCGACGGGCGACGGTCTTTTCAAACCCTTCGATTTCCCCTACTGACCGTGGGCAGGGAACTTTGCGGAGATAAATCTCAACGCTGACCCAGCTGGGACTCGAACCTGGGAACTACAGAAGATTGGATTGTTTACCTCTGAGCAGCAATTATTTGCACACAATAGACTAAATGGCCAGGTCACAAGGACCCCCGAGGTGTCATAGAAGGTGGGGAGAAGGGGACCCACTGGAACAGCTGTTAGGAGACAGATTGTTGCCATCCAGCGTGTTCTTTAAAGTGAATAGGTATGGTTCTCCCGCACACTCTGCCACGGCTTAACATTCCATTCAAAGGACGGCGGCGTTCCCAAGCCCATCGGTAGCTCCTGCTGACTGAGGGACAGGGCTGGGAGATTTTCGGAGAAAAACCTCAATGCTGTCCCAGGTGGGACTCGAAACTGGGAACTGAAGATTGCGTGACTGGATTGGTACCCCTCTCCCCCCTCCCAAAAAAAGTTAGAGACTTCGGACTACCAATGGGAAACTAACTTCAAAACTCTATAAGAAAGACGTACAGTGATATTCATTAGCAGTAATTAAGCAAGTGTGAAAAACCCAATAATCTACCTCCCGGACTAGAACCAAGGATCTCCTGTTTGTACGAGTCCCAAAGGATACCAGGAGATCCCTAGCTCGATTTCCGCAGCCGAATGGATGAATTTTTTTCACACGTACAGTCGCTCAAAAAAGTATCCGAACACTACGGTTGATTACAGAATTCAGAAAAAATATCTGGCAACGATATTTTAGAAATTAGTGATCTGGCAACCTTCAGGTCACACGAAGGTTGCCAGATATTTTTTCTGAATTCTGTAATCAACCGAAGTGTTCGGATACTTTTTTGAGCGACTGTAGGTGTTCATATTATTTTGATACTAGATCGTGTGGGCTCACTCACGGAAATATTGAGCGTGTGCAGTTACCGTTCACAGCAAACTGGAGCGTGTGCAGTAACTGCACACGTTCCAGTTTGCTGTGAACGGTAACTGGAGCGTGTACAGTTGCTGTACACGCGCCAGATATTTTTCCTGAATTCTGTAATCACGTGACACGAAGGTTGTCAGATCACTACTTTCTAAAAAAAATGTTGCCAGATATTTTTTTTTTTTTGATTCTCTAATCAACCATAGTGTTGGATACTTTTTTGAGCGACTGTACCTAATAACTTCAAATCTCTATATATATCATAGCATATCGATGGTCCAATCAGATAAGGGCACCGGCCATCTTGTTAAGTAGATAAATCGGCGTTCTATCTGCTTTTGAAGTGAATACGAATTCGGTTGCTGATTTGCACCATCGATATGGTTTGGTTTTATTTTCTACTTTTTAGGGCGCGTATAGGAAGTAGGTATTTTTTCTAATTTTTTAATTTATTTTTATTTTTTTCCTCATCACTAAAAACATTTGCCTGTTTTGAATCGGCAGCGAGATCTTACTTTTCTAAACTGAATTTTCAGAATAGTAAAAACTTATTTTATCTCATTTTTAGCAAATAGTTTAACTTTGTAGATTATTATACAGGTTAAATACAAGTGATTCGTAATACGCAGCATCATCAAATAGCATATAAATACTAATTTTACAAATACTAATTTTACAGATACACTAATTGTTGGTACAAATGCTTAATTTCTAAATTTATATTCATAAATATCCTTCTTTCAAATTTTGTCTTCGAATTGGATAGTGTACGTCTACATTAAAAAGTAGTACATTTCGTCATCAAAAAGTATTAATTCCTGAGATTAGTGATGATTGATTGATTGTAAATATCAAATTAAAAAAATCAATGCTTTCTTATCAGAATAAAAAAGCCAATGCTTGCTTAATCAAAATAAAAAAGCCAATGCATGCTTATCAGAATAAAAAGCCAATGCTTGCTTATCAAAATAAATAAAACCAATTTTTTTTATCAAAAAAAGCCAATGTTTGCTTATCAAAATAAAAAAAGCCAGTGTTTGCTTATGAATCTAAAAAAGCCAATTTTTGCTTTCTAGTTTCCGACCTAAAAAATGAATGTTTCTCCTTTGAAACAAGCGACTCCTCCCACTTCCATCTTAAATTAGGGATCTGCCAAAATACATTTCTTAACAAAAAAGCTTCCTTGACTTCCAGCGCAAGCAGACAATTAAGGTGCATGATATGAAGAGAGAGTGAAACGAAAACACAAGAACTGGTTTCAAATTCAGCCGATCTGCCGCAGCACGTTTCAGTTTTTAAAAATCCCCACGATTCAACGTCAAATGAGGACGAACTGCGAGGTAGTCATTTCCCACCATCTCACGAGCACATTTCGGGTTTTTTTCCCTTAACTTTAACGTTTGCCTCCCGTAACGAAAATGATTCACGGTGACAGATCGGACCGTTTTTTATATCCCTCATCCGGAAGTCAAGGAGCTCCCACCCTCCACTAGCTCACCAGTCTCTCAGTGTGTGCCTGCTACATTGTGGTCAAATTATATCCTTCTGCCAACCTTGTGAGATACGTTGCTAGGCTACAAGATGAGGGAAGGGGGATGACAAGAAGCAATGTGCCGTGTGAAGTCGGCTGTGACGGCACCGTGACGAACCCTTGGGGTGGGGGTAAGTCGGGGGCCTTGAAGGCATTTAGTTCCTTCTCAGTCTCTACTGGATTGAAAGGCTCGCTGTTGTTTAGTAGAATTTAAAATAATCTGTGAGAACATCAAGTTCTAGATGCGGAGTTATCTCGGTAGTGACAGGTATTAGGTAGAACGTTTTATTATTTTCCCTCAATGAGGATTTTTAAAGCATTCTTGTGGGCGGCAAACTGCGCAGACTCCTCAAAGCGCAGCACCCAGCGAGGCGCGCCCACCTTGCACGAGCAGGTTTTTTGGCGGGAAATGTCAAACGGAGGTGTAGGTTGGCGGGAAGATGTCGTTGTCAGCGTAAAGTTGTCGGTGCACATACAGTGGCATCGTAGGTGAGATGGAAAGACCTTACGTGGTTCTTGCCAAGTGTGGGGAAATCGCTAGCAATGGCAGCGTTGTATGCAGATTGTCATAAATTTATGCGTTGTAGGTACACTTCCCTACCGAAATGAAGTGGACCACAGCATAACGAATTTAATTCGTTTCGCAAAAACTTGCGGTATGTGAAAAAAAGTTATGCGAATTTCGGAAACACATGTTAAAGGCCTAATTCGTTCCAAAGATCGTCTAAGTCAACTTTTTCGACCTTTAACACCGTTATAGAATTGAACACTAATTTTTTTAAAATAGAAGTTATAAGACGATACGGAATTAATATATAATTTTTAATTATAAGAGGATTGTGTAATTTAGTTCTCCAAACGCATCTGCCCTGAGCTACATCTACTACATCAGATCAATTCTAATAAGGTCCTGTTTGACATTATCTGCCCACCGCATCCTAAGGTCTCCCCCTCTTTCTTAAGCCTTTAGACACACTAAGAACATGGTAAAAGATAAAAGATTAAAATTAATAGAAATGTAATAAAAAGGGGTCAATAAATAAAGCATAAAAAAGGAAGAGTGGATAGCGTGCTTAGCTACTATTCAAAGGGACCTTGGTTCGAATCTCGGATAAGGCATGGGTGTGTTGTTTTTCTGCTGAGGCCTCTCCTTCCTTACAGACCTTCTACTGTGGCGTATACTCTGGCAGGCTCCTGTCAGACCTCTCTGGCAAGCAGCTGCTTGAAGAGATATTTAATTTAAAATTTAAAATAATATGCTACTGATCTAAGGGACCTGGGTTCGAGCCCCGGTATTAGGCATGGATGTGTGTGTCGTTTTTCTGCTGAGGTCCTGCCCTGTGGCAAGCAGCTGCTTGAGGGGGTATTTATTATTTTTATTTATTATTATTACAGTAAATAATATTTTTTTAGGCTGAAAAGTTGACTCGTTTAGGGAATTGATGGAAAAGTTGGAGAAAAAGGAGTAGAAAAATAATTAATATTTGATAGAGAGTTAGTTGCTTTAACTCTTTGAATTAAAAGACCTTTTCCTTTTGTACACAAAGAGCCAATGGCCAGGCAGCTCACAAGGACTCCAAAAGATCAAAGAGCCAATGGCCAGGCAGCTCACAAGGACTCCAAAAGATCAAAGAGCCAATGGCCAGGCAGCTCACAAGGACTCCAAAAGATCAAAGAGCCAATGGCCAGGCAGCTCACAAGGACTCCAAAAGATCAAAGAGCCAATGGCCAGGCAGCTCACAAGGACTCCAAAAGATCAAAGAGCCAATGGCCAGGCAGCTCACAAGGACTCCAAAAGATCAAAGAGCCAATGGCCAGGCAGCTCACAAGGACTCCAAAAGATCAAAGAGCCAATGGCCAGGCAGCTCACAAGGACTCCAAAAGATCAAAGAGCCAATGGCCAGGCAGCTCACAAGGACTCCAAAAGATCAAAGAGCCAATGGCCAGTCAGCTCACAAGGACTCCAAAAGATCAAAGAGCCAATGGCCAGGCAGCTCACAAGGACTCCAAAAGATCAAAGAGCCAATGGCCAGTCAGCTCACAAGACTCCAAAAGATCAAAGAGCCAATGGCCAGGCAGCTCACAAGGACTCCAAAAGATCAAAGAGCCAATGGCCAGGCAGCTCACAAGGACTCCAAAAGATCAAAGAGCCAATGGCCAGGCAGCTCACAAGGACTCCAAAAGATCAAAGAGCCAATGGCCAGTCAGCTCACAAGGACTCCAAAAGATCAAGGAGCCAATGGCCAGGCAGCTCACAAGGACTCCAAAAGATCAAAGAGCCAATGGCCAGGCAGCTCACAAGGACTCCAAAAGATCAAAGAAGGTTGTGGGGACCACTCGACAGCTGTTGAGAGACGGATAGGAGCCTCCTGTCAAGGCCATCCAGCATGTTCTTTGATGTGCACAGAGTATGGCTCTTGCACACGCTGGCATGGTTTTATGTCCCGTCTGAGAGCAGTGATTTAACGGAGATCGCGCAGGTGGGATTCGAATTTGGGAATGGGAGATTATGAGCCTGGTACTCTAACGACTGAGCCACATGAACTTGAAGTAATGTTTCATATAATCACTAAAGGTTAAAACAAGTGCAAAATATCTTGAACTTGGTGGGATACGACCCCACGAACCCCTGATAACATGTCAGGTGCTCTGACATGTTATCAGGGGAACCTCCTTGAATTATAAAATCTGCGGATTTAGAGCTGATAAAAGTATAAGGATTTTCAAAGTTGCTGGATGATGATAATTCCAAGTTAACAAAGGCAATCAAGCTCATAAATGGACGTTGCTGATTGGTTGAGGTCTGCTGATTCCACTTAGGGGCGCTCTGATTGGCCGAAATTGGCAACTGCGTGACTTCGTAAGTAATTCGTTGGGTTTACTTCTGAACGGCACTTTTTCACAAGGACAACGAAGGCTCAGAGAAGGTTGGGGGAAGGAACCCACTGGAACAGCTGTTGGGAGACAGATGGAAGCCTCCCGTCAAGACCATCCAGCGTGTTCTTTAACGTTATTGCTCTCAGACAACGTTGCCGAAGGAAATAGCTGGATGAGAAAATGCTGATATTTAGTGTAGGAAGATTCTAGTTTTTATTTTTAAGCTAAGTTTCACCTTCCTCACAATCCTTTACAAAGATAAATTACCCCTCAAGCATCTGGTTTGCCACAGAGATCTGGCAGGAGCCTGTCAATTTAATACTTCATTGAGATCTATGAAGAGTTGTTGGGTTGTTTTACCTCTGAGCGGCATTTTTTGCACACCATGGGCTAAATGGCCAGGTCACATGGACTCCGAAGGCTCAGAGAAAGTTGGGGGAGGGGACCCACTGGAACAGCTGTTGGGAGACAGATGGTAGTCTCCCGTCAAGACCATCCAGTGTGTGCACAAGGTATGGCACAAGGTATGGCGTGCACAAGGTATGGCTCTCCCGCACACGGGGCCACGGCTTAACGTCCCATCCGACGGACGGCGGCCTTTCCAAGCCCATCGGTGTCCCCTACTGACCGTGGGCAGGGCAGGGAATTTTGCGGAGATAAATCTCAACGCTGACCCTGCTGGGACTCGAACCTGGGAACTACAGATTACGAGCCTGGCGCGCTACCGACTGAGCCACCCCCGCCCCATCTATGAAGAAAGAGAGATTTCAGCAGAAAGAAAACACAAATAAAGAAGCATCCATATTCCATCCGAGGTTCCATCCCATCAGTAGCCAAGCGCGCTAAACATTCGGCCACTGCGTATTATATAAGTAGGCTCCTGTCTGAATTCTGTAGCTCTTCTGGCAAATCGCTGCTTCAGGAGCAATTTGTCTCGTTTTCTTCTTGATAGAAGCGCTTAAAATATTAGTTGGTTATTGAATTTACATTGTTTTGTTTTCTGAATATAAATGAATTCAATATTTTGACCAAAAGGAGGGCTCGTCTTGTCTGTATTCAATATATAAACAAAAAATATCAAAAATCAATCATCATAAATTAAAAAAAAAATTGAAACGTTGAGCAGGTTAATTAGAGTTGGGTTGTTTTACCTCTGAGCGGCACTTTTTTTGCACACCATGGGCTAAATGGCCAGGTCACGTGGACCCCAAAGGCTCAGAGAAGGTTGGGGGAGGGGACCCACTGGAACAGCTGTTGGGAGACAGACGGTAGCCTCCCGTCAAGGCCATCCAGCGTGTTCTTTAACGTGCACAGGGTATGGCTCTCCCGCACACGGGGCCACAGCTTAACGTCCCATCCGACGGACGGCGGCCTTTTCAAGCCCATCGGTGACCTCTACTGACCGTGGACAGGGCGGGGAATTTTGCGGAGATAAATCTCAACGCTGACCCAGCTGGGACTCGACCTTGGGAACTGCAGATTACGAGCCTGGCGCGCTACCGACTGAGCCACCCCCGCCCCCTTGTACCCAGTTAAATACTACATGTTTGAAACATATTATTATGAACCGGACATTGATATCATAGCATAATTATTTTACTTTAGTTTTTCTGTGAAATTTAAAAAGGCTACATTTGAAACGACATTGTTCTAAGCTTCCCAGGAATATCCACTTAACCCAAAGGTTCCGAATAACCCCAATTAAAAATCAGTGGCCAAAACCAGGCCTCTCCAAACCAAACCAAGTGAAGAGAGATTAGGAAAAAAAACTATTCTTAAAGAGCTACAAGAAAAATTCTCCGCTTAAAAACGAAAACATAAATTCTAACCGCAATGTCGAAAAATCTATCAGATATCTAAAACGACTAATGGGGGGGGGGGGGGGGCTAAGAGAAGGTTAGAAGAAGGGGACTCACTGGACAGCTCTTAGGAGACAGATGGTAGCTTCTCTCCAAGGTCCCAGCTGGGTCAGCGTTGAGATTTATCTCCGCATAACTCTCCGCCCTGCCCACGGTCAGTAGGGGACACCGATGGGCTGGGAAAGGCCGCCGTCCGTCGGATGGGACGTTAAGCCGTGGCCCCGTGTGCGGGAGAGCCATACCTTGTGCACGTTAAAGAACACACTGGATGGCCTTGACGGGAGACTACCATCTGTCTCCCAACAGCTGTTCCAGTGGGTCCTCTCCCCCAACCATCTCTGAGCCTTTGGGGTCCATGTGACCTGGCCATTTAGCCCATGGTGTGCAAAAAGTGCCGTTCAGAGGTAAAACAACCCAAATTCTCTTCAAGGCCATTTAGCGTGTTTTATAACGTCCACAGGGTATGGCTCTCCATCGCACGGGGCCATGCTTAACGTCCCATCTGACGGACAGCAGCCTTTCCAAACCCATCGGTATCCCCTACCGTCCGGTGCAGGTTTTCCGGAGATAAATCTCAATGCTAATTCAGGTGGGATTCGAACCTGGGAACTGTGGATTAGGAGCCTGAAGCGCTACCGACTGAGTCCACCCCCACCTCCAATGAGCAGTATGAATGGTCAAAATCGTTTAGTTCTGCACCTAAAAATATTAGGTACCAAAAAATAAGGTATCAAAATTAAAGGTTTTTTTTCCCCCTTTTTTTAGTCACATAACTTATAAACCCAACTCTTAACTGGCATTGTGGCTTATTTTCAACCGAAACTTCTTTTTCCAATATTCAATTGCTTGAATCTTCGTAGCATACGACAGTCATAAAAATTCCTATTCTATCTTCACCCTAGATTGGCAATTACAATGACGGGTCAGTTTGATTCCAAAGATCCCTTTTCGAACACGATACTAGCTGAGGGTTAATTTTCAACAACTTGGGGCAATGTAATTAAAACTTATTGGAAAGAATACAACCTCTTAGGAAATTAAAAACACAAAAAACAATCTGTTGACGAAAGCGAGATAAAAGGAACACGAAAAGTAATCCGACTTGACATAATGAGCCTCGATTTATGAACGAAAAAACTGCAGAAGATGAATGCTTTGCATCACACCTTAGTCACGTAAATCTCCTATAAGCTAAAGCCATTCATGCATGGAGTGACGCCTCAGCATGCAAAAATCTTTCAAATACTGCAAGGCGTAATTTTAACGTTCATCACGGTTGACGTTATGAGGCCAAGTGTTTTACTAGCCACTCAGAACTTATCGACGTTTTAAGCTTGTGCATAAAAACGCGTTTCCGGATCCCCTTCGTATTATTTCATATCTAGGGTAATGTCCATCCCATTCTGTTCTGAAGAGAATGACCTCTGCTGTCCAATTACGAAGTGGCAGTTCTGGAAACGGTGGCGCTGGTTAATCGTGGCATTTAATCTCATCTGACGTTTTTTTTTCCATCTGATACATGCTAAATTTGTTCCACTTAATGGGTGATGAAGAAGAAGAAGCAGAAGAAACTGGTCCTTCGCAGAATCCAATTCCTTTCTTTCCTCTCAATCAGATTTTCTTTTTATGATCCAGTTCTTTTCGTTGAAATTCTGAAAACGCACAACGCGATACAATTGGGGATTGAAAGAAGACTACAAAAGCTGCTCCAGGGGTCTCGTCAGCAGAATGAAAGATGACTGATGAGAGTAAAGATCTGGTGAAGCGGATCGCTTCTCACTAATGAATAATGGAGTAAGGAAGAAAGATGAGCCACTTCTCATCTTTCTTATTGACTGAGGGGGGGGGGGGACACAGTTGGTAGTGCGTCAGACTCTTAATTTGTAGTTCCCAAGTTCCAGTCCGAACTGCGCCTGCGTTGAGATTTATCTCTGCTGCTTCCCCACAGATCTCTCTGTGCGTTTAAACTGACAGGCTCCTGTGAGACCTCTGTGGCTCTCTGTCGTCATTGATAAAGAGGACACCGGTGGGTTGGAAAAGCCGACGTCCGTAGAGTATGACGTTAAGCCGTGTGCCGTGTACAGGAGAGCCACACTCGATGCACGATAAAGAACACGCTGGATGGCTTTGACTCGAGAGCACCCCGAGTTGCTGCTACTACACGTCCAGTTGATTCCCTTCCCCAAACCTTCTCCGAGTCCTTGAGGTCTTTGTGACCTGGCCATTTAGTCCATTGTGTGCAGAAAACTGCCGTTAAGAGGCAAAACAACGCTTATTAACACGATTTTCCTCATGTATTTTAAATTAAAACTTTCTAATGCTAAAGAAATATTAAAAATGCAATGCGAGGAAATTCATTTCTAGGGATTGGTCTATAAGCTTGAAAATTGCTTTTGAATACCAGAAAAATGTTCATTTTTCGTATTTAAGACTTTCTTAATATCAAAATGCTTCCGACTAAAGTAACTCCAAGTAGTTTGTTCTCATGATTTTCCCCGCCCTGCCCACGGTCAGTAGGGGACACCGATGGGCTTGGAAAGGCCGCCGTCCGTCGGATGGGACGTTAAGCCGTGGCCCCGTGTGCGGGAGAGCCATACCCTGTGCACGTTAAAGAACACGCTGGATGGCCTTGACGGGAGGCTACCATCTGTCTCCCAACAGCTGTTCCAGTGGGTCCCCTCCCTCAACCTTCTCTGAGCCTTCGGGGTCCATGTGACCTGGCCATTTAGCCCATGGTGTGCAAAAAAGTGCCGCTCAGAGGTAAAACGACCCAACCCAAATTTTCATGATGGACAACAGTGGACTTCACACTTATAGCTTGCAATATATTGTGGATGTGCAATTCTTTAAGCGTCTTCAGGACTGGCAAAATTGATGAACCACTTCCGCCAAAGAGACATTCAAAAGAGCTTCTTCGAGCACAATCGGCAATTTAAGAAGAACAGAAGCACTAAAGATTCATCCTTCACCAACCATGCACTTTTGTACACCAAAACAGAAAGAGCCATTCTCTTTTATCAACACGAATGAGTTTAAGAACCGACAGTTGACGAAAATGCCAAATCTTCCAAACAACGTTTGTTTGCATGAATTGTTTGCAAGATGGTTTGATTCTAGGAAATGAATCATTCTCCCTCTCATTGCCAACTAGTTGAATGAAGGACTTCTTCCGTGATGAGCAAGGTTCTTTTGTGTGTGAATGTTTTTAAGTGTGGGCCAGGAAAGGATTAACAAGAATCACGCTATTACTTAAATCTTGACAGCTGAGCGGAACTGAAGAGACCTTTCTCGTGTTGCTGATGAGAAGAGTTTCCGGTCATCATGGCTCCTGGCAGTTTTGCTTAACGTGCCTAAGTCTACTTTGTATCACTAATGGTGTAGATAGAGATTTAGTGTTTTCGGGTAACTGAAGTGTTGGGAAGCTCTTTCATTAGGAGTCTGCAGAGATCAAAAGAAATATGCATTAATTACTTATGCAGCCAGGACCTGCCTTAGGGTGAGATGAATCAAAGCGCAAGCCCTGGACCCGTACTCCAACGTTGCACCTTTTTCTTTTCTTTCTTTCTGATTCAGAGGGATTCCTCCCCATACTTTGAGGGGCGGGGATGGCTCAGTCGGTAGCGCGCCAGGCTCGTAATCTGTAGTTCCCAGGTTCAAGTCCCAGCTGGGTCAGCGTTGAGATTTATCTCCGAAAAATTCTCCGCCCTGCCCACGGTCAGTAGGGGACACCGATGGGCTTGGAAAGGCCGCCGTCCGTCGGATGGGACGTTAAGCCGTGGCCCCGTGTGCGGGAGAGCCATACCCTGTGCACGTTAAAGAACACGCTGGATGGCCTTGACGGGAGGCTACCATCTGTCTCCCAACAGCTGTTCCGGTGGGTCCCCTCCCCCAACCTTCTCAGAGCCTTCGGGGTCCATGTGACCTGGCCATTTAGCCCATGGTTTGCAAAAAAAGTGCCGCTCAGAGGTAAAACAACCCAACCCAGTGGCTAAAAAGCCATCTGAACATTTACCCGCAATATAGCTGTATATACATTTGAAATGTTTTAGAATCATGGATTATAGAAATTAGGAAACGCAGATGAGTTGAAGATTAAGAGGAGAGGGGGTGGGGCAAAAAATTTTGTTTGTTCCCAGGATCCATATATTCTCTGTAGAGCCTTGCCTACACATACAGCCTACGTACTATTTAGACGTATTGAAAATATGAGGTTTCCAATGGGCTAAATAGCCAGTACACATGAACCCCGAATGCTCAGAGAAGGTTGTGAGAAGGGATTCGCTGTGAGAGCTGTTGGGAGACAGATGGTAGCCTCCCATCAAGCCATCCAGAGTGTTCTTTAACGTGCACAGGGTATGGCTCTCTCGCACACGGACCACGGCTTAACGTCCCATCCGATGAACGGCGGCCTTTCCAAGCCCATCGGTGTCCCCTACTGACATTGCCATTCTTTAAAGACTAAGGCAAATACTTGAATTCTTTCAAGCGTTTGAAAGGTATTTTCAGGTTTGTATATATCAAACAACAAACTTGAAAACTAGGGTAAAAAGGTAAGGTGTGTTTTTATAAATTTAAGTATAAAATACCGAAGTCTTTAGTCTACTCCATTTCCGATTTATCGATCTTTTCTATAAACCATAAATGGCATGGGAAATATTTTAAACCAAAGTAGCAATCCATGGTACTGTCGCTCAAAAAAGTATCCGAACATTATGGTTGATTACAGAATTCAGGAAAAACATCTGGGGCGTGTACAGCAACTGTACACGCTCCAGTTACCGTTCACAGCAAACTGGTGCGTGTGCAGTTACTGCACACGCTCCAGTTTGCTGTGAACGGTAACTGCACACGCTCAATATTTCCGTGAGTGAGCCCACACGATCTAGTATCAAAATAATATGACCACCTACAGTCGCTCAAAAAAGTATCCGAACACCATGGTTGATTATAGAATTCAGAAAAAATAACGCAACGATTTTTTTTAGAAATTAGTGATCTGGCAACCTTCGTGTCACGTGATGACAGAATTCCGGAAAAATATCTGGAGCGTGTACAGCAACTGTACACGCTCCAGTTACCGTTCACAGCAAACTGGAGCGTGTGCAGTTACTGCACACGCTCCAGTTTGCTGTGAACGGTAACTGCACACGCTCAATATTTCCGTGAGTGAGCCCACACGATCTAGTATCAAAATAATATGACCACCTACAGTCGCTCAAAAAAGTATCCGAACACTACGGTTGATTACAAAATTCAGAAAAAATATCTGGCAACGATTTTTTTTAGAAATTAGTGATCTTCGTGTCACGTGACACGAAGGTTGCCAGATCACTGATTTCTAAAAAAAAATCGTTGCCAGATATTTTTTCTGAATTTTGTAATCAACCGTAGTGTTCGGATACTTTTTGAGCGACAGTACAATCAGTTTTTAAAATAATCCAAATTTTGATAATTACTGTTAACTCACAATAAATTCTATTAGATCGAGATTTTCCATCTGTTCGCAAAACTTCCTTTTTTTTTTCTGAATTAAAAAGTAATTGTCAGCAATTAATAGAATCATTTTTATTTTATTTTTTAACTCATTTCTCATAGCTTCCTTTGACAGCCACCCGCCATCCAAACGGAACATACAATTACGGAATGTAAATGCGAATTCTCTAATTCTCCATTCGCCGAATTGCTATCTTTTGCTAAAATAATAATTAGCCTTCTAGCAGGGCCACTCAATTAATTTTAAGCCAAGGCCACTTAAACGTTTTCTTAACATGGAACAAAGATCGTTAAAATGATTTTAACGATCTTTGTTCCAAATACTGTGGCAAGCTCCTCGAAATGGTTCCGTGGTCCGGAATTGGCCTCGAGCCTCCAGTTTGGCAAACTCTGCACTCTACCTTTAATGTTGATCAATGATTTTGCAAGAAAGACAGGAAGTTGCTTTACAGTACAAATCAATCTGGATTCACCTGCCACTTCACGGAATGGATTCACCTGCCGCTTCTCGGAATGGATCCACCTGCACATTTCCCATTTATCTCATCCAATCCAATTCGAAACCCTCCTGGTCAGACTTTTATCTCTCTTTCTCCCTCAGATAAACAGAGAAGATTAAAAAATAAAGAAGTTAAATTATTCCGTTTTCTTGAGAGGCTTCCCCAGGACTGCTTTCGTTAGATCGTTGTTTCCTTTCTTTGTTGTCGTTAACATTATTGAAGATCTACGCGAATGCACTTTTCCTCCTCTTCCTCTTCTTCTATCACCCACAACGAAGGAAAAAAGCTGACGGAATGATCAGGAATGCGGTCAAGTAAATGATCCCTTTGAGGTGATTTCTTCTCATCAAGATAGAAACGCGAATATTCCCAACCTTATCTGGCCTCTCATGAACGGCATTCCAGCACGATCGCTGAGGGGAATTTCGCCGTATCATTTGAACAAAATGTTGAACTCTAGCAACAGGTGTGCAGTTATCAGAAATCATATTTCACTTCCTTTTTTCTTTTCATTCGACTATTTTTTTGTCTCGTTAGAAGCAGCTGCAAAATAAAGTGGTTCAGAGGCTGCCAGTTTACATGCCGAAGTATCTTCCCACCGTCGTACGTCACTTCTTGATCTCATCTTCGATGTAAAAAAAGACGTAGAAATGATTTCGTTTTTACTGAAATATACTAAGAGCGAATTTTAAATATTTCACTAGATTTGGGCTGTTTACCTCTGAGCGGCACTTTTTTGCACACCATGGGCTAAATGACCAGCTCACAAGGACCCCGAAGGCTCAGAGAAGGTTGGGGAAGGGGACCCACTGGAATAGCTGTTGGGAGACAGATGGTAGCCTCCCGCAAGTCCATCCAGCGTTTTTCTTAACGTGCACAGGGCATAGCTCTCCCACACACGGGGCCACGGCCTAACGTCCCAACCGATGGAAGACGGCCTTTTTCCAAACCCAACAGTGTCCCCTACTGACCGTGGGCAGGGCAGGGAGTTTTGGGTATTTCACTGGAGGATACGTTTCTACGAAAACTTTCTTAAGTTGATTGCGGATAATTTTTAGGTCCACGGTTTTTTTTTCTGAGCCTTTAGTCTACAGTGGGTGCATTTTAGAAATGGGGTTCTCATTTTTTTTACCTTTCACTGTGGGTTGAGTTTCCTCTGAGTGGCACGTTCGCGCAGACAATAGGCTAAATGGTCAGGTCACAAGGGGAAACTTATTAGGAACCCTCCCATCAAGGCCATCCAGCCTGTTCTTTAACTTGCACAGGGCATGGCACTCCTGCACAACGATTTTATATTGCTACGAATGACGAAGGTTTTTCCAACACCATTGCTATCCATTCTGACCGAGGGAGGGTGAGAGTTAGCGAAGATAATTCGAAGAATATGGAATACTAGTTAAACTACGCCAAAAGTTTGGCGGGAAACGTATGCCCATTAATACCGCTTGCCATCGATCAATTCATTCATAACTTTTCACGTTAAAGTACTACTCATTCACAAGGTAAGCAACAGAAATGTCTCCAGAAATTTCGGCCATTCGATCTGTTATCTCAACAGGGCTAGAACTAAATGGGTAACCATACCAAATTTGGGACCTATTGCTGATGTTAACGCGGAAACACAGGGAAAGCGACAATTTCTGCCACCAATGACGTCACACGTTCGCTAGCCTCTTCGTTGGGTTGAGTTGTTTTATCTCTGAGCGGCACATTTTTTGCACACCATGGACTAAATGTCCTGGTCACAAAGACCCCGAGGGCTTCGAGAAGGTTGGGGGGGAAGGGATCCACTGAACAGCTGTTGGGAGACAGATGGTAGCCTCCCATCAAGCGTGTTCTTTAACGTGCACAGGGTATGGTTAACCGACACGGTGTCAGGACAGAATTACACAGGAAAAAATTACACGGAATAAAATTACACAGCAAAAAACTACACAAGTCCGAAATTACACATAGAACAAAATTTGTAGCCTCCGTTGGCAAATTCGTTATTTTGTAACTATTCAGTTTAATCCAGAGGCAGGGCCGGATTAAGGTCAACTGATGACCTAAGCACAGCCCAACAATGGTGCCCCCCTCGGCCCTTCCATCGCTTAACTGACAAGACATTATTTTGTATCTTTTGATCCATGTATGCTAAAATGCTATGTATCTTCAAAGTTAGAAAGCAATGGAATAAAAGATGTTTTGTTTCGTACAAATAATGATATTTCTCCATTAGAATATCTTTCTTAAATAAGCTACTTAGCTTTGCAGACAAATGGTAAATGCATTATATATTCTTTGCTTCCAGAAAAACAGAAAAATACATCAAGGCAGAAATGCTTAAGATTTATAAAGTAATAATGTCCTTTAAAATACATTTGCTATACTCTTAAGATGTGTGCAAAATTAGTTGTTAGTGTTGAGTATGGAAAAGAGCAGCAAAATCATGCTGGCTACCTATTACCGTTCACTAACAAGAAACCGCAAAATTCCCCGTCCTGCCCACGGTCAGTAAGGGACACCGATGGGCTTGGAAAGGCCGCCGTCCGTCGGATGGGACGTTAAGCCGTGGCTCCGTGTGCGGGAGAGCCATACCCTGTGCACGTTAAAGAACACGCTGGATGGCCTTGACGGGAGGCTACCATCTGTCTCCCAACAGCTGTTCCAGTGGGTCCCCTCCCCCAACCTTCTCTAAACCTTCGGGGTCCATGTGACCTGGCCATTTAGCCCATGGTGTGCAAAAAAGTGCTGCTCAGAGGTAAAACAACCCAACCCAACTAACAAGAAAAGCTTCAGATACTGTCTACAGCAGGTACATAGGAAACAACAACAAAAACAATTGGATATTTTGTTTTGCAATAACACAGGAAAATTATTTTAGATTATTCATAAAATGTTATTTGCATTTTCTTAAAAACTAATAACAGGATAATTTCAAGGTTATTTTCATAATCAATGCTAAAAAATACTCTCCATCAATGAAAAGTTTGTTTGTTGTTCAGTGTAATTAAAAGCTTTCAGGTGAAGAATAAATTTATACTTGATAATTTATTGAGAATTATAAAATAATAAAAATAAGTACACAAGCATTTGACCTTTTTCACTGTTGTGCCATTCTTCAATAATGAAGCCAACATGAGAGCGTGATATATAGCACATTGTGAACTGTCAACAAATCTACTTGTTGAATTCATAAGCTTTTCAGAGTTTTTTTTATATAATAAACATAACTGCTTTGAATTGGATGCCTATTCTCAACTACACAAAAGTTTTAATATTCATCAACCAATCACTCAGTGGGCTATGTTATTTGTGTCTACTACGGTGTGATGATACATGCAACTGGTAACTGCCATTTCACTTATAAACAGGCTTTAATCACTCTACAAAGTTGTGCATCATGATATAAATTGCTATAAATATTTTGAGTAATTGACTCTTAACAAGGGCTGGAGTGAAAATACATAAATTAAAAAAGTTCGTAGTGTTTTGAGTGAAAATGTTTAGTTGTTTCTTTAAAATAATTAACTGAGCTGTGACAGATAAAATTAAAGAATTCAATTCATTCAAGAACCTATTGAATGGCTAAGTTGCCATTCAATAGGTTCTTGAGAATGCATTATCTAGAAAAAAGAAGCAAATTTTAGCAGTGTAAATTTATCACGTGTATTTTTTTTCCATGTGTAATTTCTTCCATGTGTAATTTGTCCCTTGTGTAATTCTGTCCATGCGTAACTTTAGCAGTGTAATTTTATCACCTGTAATTTTATCATGTAACCCTCCGACACACGGGGCCACGACTTAACGTCCCATCCGACGGACGGAGGCCTTTCCAAGTCCATCGGTGTCCCCTACTGACATAGAGCAGGGCGGGGAGTTTTGCGGAAATAAATCTCAACGCTGGCCCAGCTGGGACTCGAACCCCGGGAACTGCATATTACGAGTCTGGCGCGCAACCGACTGAGCCACCGCCTTTCCCCGCCCGTTGGTTAATTCGCCCGGAAATACGGCTATTATGTAATATGAGGTTTCTTTGGATAAGTCTCAACGTTGACACAGGAGGGGATCGATGCCGAACAGCTCCAAGTGCCGTTCAACTAGCATGTTATAAATACTTATTAATCTGCTTTAACATCCCTGCCCACGGTCAGTAGGGGACACCGATGGGCTTGAAAAGGCCGCCGTCCGTCGGATTGGACGTTAAGCCGTGGCCCCGTGTGCGGGAGAGACATACCCTGTGCACGTTAAAGAACACTCTGGATGGCCTTGACGGGAGGATATCACCTATCTCCCAACAGCTGTTCCAGTGGGTCCCCTCCTCCAACCTTCTCTGTGCCTTCGGGGTCCATGTGACCTGGCCATTTAGCCCATGGTGTGCAAAAAAGTGCCGCTCAGAGGTAAAACAATCCAATCCAAATCTGCTTTAACATTCGAAACTAATAAAACAGTTTTCAAATCATTCATATTAGGCTACTATGTTAGCTTATTCACTCGAATTAGCATGAACCTAAATTTTTAGTAAGTAGACTCAATCCTTTACTTGAGTTCAAGACATTTAGAAAATTTTTTTGCGATCTCAGAAAGTTTCAAATAGTGAAAAGTTAGGATAATTTGCTAAAATTTCAATATTAAATAAAAACAGGCATTATCACTTTAATAGTATTATTAACCGAATTATGCACTGAAAATACGTGGAATTATCGTCAAAAGATATATACACGACTGCCAATACCGCATCTCTACTCTATTTGGCATTCAAAGAAACCAATCACTGCAAATCGATTTCACCCATATCTAGTGCAAGAATATCTATTGCCCCTGCACAAACAGTAAAAATGTAGTTCGGAGACTGCAAACCTGTGTGACCTAACGCATTAAAACGTATGCTCCATCTCAAGTGAATGCGATAGCTCGAGGCTCCTGCAGAGCTTTAAAAGTTACGGAACTAAGTGGGGAACAACTCTCTTAGAGAATCAAATAGGGCATGCAGCAATTGCATTGCACTCCTCAAGTGTACGTCACTGAGTTCAAGCATTCGGTTGTTTTACCTCTGAGCGGTGCTTTTTTTGCACGTAATGGACTGAATGGCCAGGTCACAAGGATCCCTAGGGCTCAAAGAAGGTTGCTGGAGGAGACCCAGTGGACAGCTGTTAGGAGACAAATAGTAGCTTTCTATCAAGGTCATCCAGCGTGTTCTTTAACGTGCACAGGGTATGGCTCTCCCGCACAAGGAGCTGCTGCTTAACGTCCCATCCAACAGACGGTAGCCTTTCCAAATCCATCTGTGTTCCCTACTGACCGAAAAAAAAGGCAGGATGGGTTGGGTTGTTTTACCTCTGAGCGGCACTTTTTTTGCACACCATGGGCTAAATGGCCAGGTCACATGGACCCCGAAGGCTCAGAGAAGGTTGGGGGAGGGACCAACTGGGACAGCTGTTGGGAGACAGATGGTAGCCTCCCGTCAAGGCCATACAGCGTATTCTTTAACGTACACAGGGTATGGCTCTCCAGCACACAGGGCCACGGCTTAACGTCCCATCCGATGGACGGCGGCCTTTCCAAGCCCATCGGTGTCCCCTACTGACCGTGGGCAGGGCGGGGAATTTTGCGGAGATAAATCTCAACGCTGACCGAGCTGGGACTCGAACCTGGGAACTACAGATTACTAGCCTGGCGCGTTACCGACTGAGCCACCCCCGCCCCAAAAGGCAGGATAGGTTCAAGTATTGTGTTTTGGATTACTTTGAATATCTTGAAATACAATTTTTTAAAAACATTGAAATAAAGCTCAAGAACAATTCACCCATTGCGATAATAAAATGGTACATTAAAACAATTGCTTTATCATGAAGAATCTATTTCACATATCAACATGATAAATTACTCCAAAAAACGATTTTGGACAGTAATGATGACGGATGGATGATGATGAATAGAGCGTGAATGAAGATGAACTAGAAGTGTCACTTGTGATTAGCAGAGGCTTAAAGAGTTCTGGGACAGGATGTGACTTTCTTCGTCAATGATAAAATAACTTGAAGGTCTAAACTGTATAATGTGGTCATGCTTAAGCAACTCTTGATTGTTTCCCGATTATTTATTAAGCAATTCCAACACACTCGCAGTTCTTTTTGAAACGCAGAAATTAACCTGAACGGCATATTGCAGTTTCATCTGTGTAACTGAAGAAAACTTCGAATCACTAATCTATAATCTCCTAAGCAGGAAGGTAAGCTTAAAGATTTCGAAATGCTAGATTGAATTGTTTCATAGCATTTTCGAAGGGGTTTAGAACTAATTTTGGCTCCGTGCCAGTGAAGTTACAGCCGCTAATGCTGCAACTGAGGAGACCCCTTACATTTAAAGGAAATGATGATGATGGTTGCTATATTTTTAATATCATATTTGTCAATCTTACATATGTTGTATAATATTTTTTAATCTACATAGTTGGGTTGTTTTACCTCTGAGCGGCACTTTTTTTGCACACCATGGGCTAAATGGCCAGGTCACATAGACCCCGAAGGCTCAGAGAAGGTTGGGGGAGGGGACCCACTGGAACAGCTGTTGGGAGACAGATGGTAGCCTCCCGTCAAGGCCATCCAGAGTGTTCTTTAACGTGCACAGGGTATGTCTCTCCCGCACACGGGGTCACGGATTAACGTCCCATCCGACGGACGGCGGCCTTTCCAAGTCCATCGGTGTCCCCTACTGACCGTGGGCAGGGCGGGGAATTTTGCGGAGATAAATCTCAAAGCTGACTCAGCTGGGACTCGAACCTGGGAACTACAGATTACGAGCCTGGCGCGCTACCGACTGAGCCACCCCCGCCCCAATCTACATAGTAAAATGTAATTCATATTTTTGAGAAAAAAATTACAATCAAATGTATTTATAACATGTTTTTTGACACAATTTAATGCTAAATATTAATTCAGTCAAACTATATTTTATTTACATTTAAAAAAGCAACTTTTCTGAATGGAATTTTTTTCTTCCGTTTTATTATTACAAAAAGCCTTTTTTTAAAAAAAAAGGTCACTTTGATTGAAGAATTGATAATGAGTTGATTGAAATTTTACTTCGTTTTCAATATGAATCATTAATTAACATAAACAAAGTGAGTAAATTCAATTTCACGTGCGAGTTTTTATTCTTGTGGATTTTTTTATTTCAAATTTCAAATTTTAACTTTTAGCTGCCAATTATTGTTATATTTCAATATTTCTTACTTCATGCAACCTGTTATTTTATGCAAAACTCTATGATAGTAGCTTTCGCTTCATGAGAATTTAATAAATTTCAATAAATAAATTTCAACTTCCATATGCAAAAGCTCCTTGACGACAGAGAATCCAGCAAAAGATGTGTGGAAGCTAAAAGAAATTTGTACTTCTCCAATTACTCTGCCCCCCCCCCCCCCCCACCTCCCATCCCTACCCTGCTTCCCCATTCTCAGTGACTCTACTCAGAAATGTTCTTTTTTGATCCTGGGGGGGGGGCTGTGTCATACTGGAATAGCGGATCCTCTGAACAGCTTTTATCATCTCCCGTCAAGAAAGCCAGCCAGCGTGTTTGAGGGATGCTAGGAGATCTCCCTTCAAGAAAGTCAGCCAGCGTGTTTGAGGGATGCTAGGAGATCTCCCTTCAAGAAAGTCAGCCAGCGTGTTTGAGGGATGCTAGGAGATCTCCCGTCAAGAAAGCCAGCCAGCGTGTTTGAGGGATGCTAGGAGATCTCCTTTCAAGAAAGTCAGCCAGCGTGTTTGAGGGATGCTAGGAGATCTCCCGTAAAGAAAGCCAGCCAGCTTGTTTGAGGGATGCTAGATAGGAGATCTCACTTCAAGAAAGCCAGCCAGCGTGTTTGAGGGATTCTAGGAGATCTCCCTTCAAGAAAGTCAGCCAGCGTGTTTGAGGGATGCTAGGAGATCTCCCGTCAAGAAAGCCAGCCAGCGTGTTTGAGGGATGCTAGCTAGGAGATCTCACTTCAAGAAAGCCAGCCAGCGTGTTTGAGGGATTCTAGGAGATCTCCCTTCAAGAAAGTCAGCCAGCGTGTTTGAGGGATGCTAGGAGATCTCCCGTCAAGAAAGCCAGCCAGCGTGTTTGAGGGATGCTAGGAGATCTCACTTCAAGAAAGCCAGCCAGCGTGTTTGAGGGATGCTAGGAGATCTCCCGTCCAGAAAGCCAGCCAGCGTACTTGAGGGATGTTAGGAGCTCTCCCTTCAAGAAAGCCAGCCAGCGTGTTTGAGGGATGCTAGATCTCCCGTCAAGAAAGCCAGCTAGCGTGCTTGAGTGATATTAGGAGATCTTACGTCAAGAAAGCCAGTCAGCATGCTTGAGGGATGTTAAGAGATCTCCGGTCAAGGAAACCAACCAGCGTGCTTGAGAGAGATTAGATCTCCCATCAAGGCAATTGCAGGGATGCGATATTGTCCGTCAGACAGCAACGCTAGAAAGACGACTGCAAATATAATTTGCTTTTTCCTCTCTAAACAAGCCTCAGGCTTTTCCTGGTTCTTATACAACAGACAAACACTTACACACAACCATGCCATAACGGGAATCGAACCCAGACCCCGACAGCTACACTAAAATGTACTAAATGGACAGGTCACAATGATCAAAGGGCACAGAGAAGAATCGGTGAAGAGGATCCAATGGATGAAGAGGATCCAATGGACAGCTGTTACGAGACAGGTGGAAAGCCTCCCATCAAGGCCATCCAGCGTGTTCTTTAACACGCACAGTAATGACTCTCCTGCACCACACGGGGCCGCGCCTTAACATCCCAGACTTATCAAGACAGTCAGTGTCACTTATCTCGTTGACGGCAGGGTGGGAATTAGTGAAGATAAATCTCAAAGCAGGCACAGTTGGGACTCGAACCTGGGAACCGCAAATTACGAGTCGGCGCGCTACAGACAGAGCCAACTCCCGTCGACTTCGGTATAAGGAATCGATCCGGAACTCTTTAGTTGGAAACTGGACGCGCTATCATGAAAGTACCCTCCTCAATACAGGCACTTCTGGATTTCGTCTTCGCCAATCCTCACTGTGTCCTTGGTGAGAAAAGGAACATAAATCGGCTTAGAAACAACGCTATCCGTCAGATGGGACGTTAAACCGTGGATCCGTGCGCAAAGAGAGCCTACCTTGAGCACATTAAAGAACACTCTGGACGGCTTTGACGGAGGCTGTCTCTGATCTGTCTCGTAATAACTGTCCAGTCGGTCCCCCTTCCCCCCAACCTTCTCCGAACCCCTGGAGTCTTTGTGACCTGGTTATTTAGCCCATTGTGCCACAACCCAACTTAACCCTGAATTTCGTCATACTAGTGGTTAGCGCGCTTGGCTACTGATCTACGGGACCTGGGTTCGAGCCCCGGGTAAGGCATGGATGTTCGTGTTGTTTTCTGCTGAATCCTGCCATCCTCTCAGATCTTCTACTGTGGCATATAAACTGACAGGCTCCTGTCAGACCTCTGTGGCAAGCAGCTGCTTGAGGGGGTATTTATTTTATTTTTTATAATACAATTGTTTAATAAAAAAATAAAATAAATATTTCCTCAAGCAGCTGCTTGCCACAGAGGTCTGACAGGAGCCTGTCAGTTTATACGCCAAAGTAGAAGTTCTGTGAGGATGGTGGGACCTCAGCAGAAAAACGACACGGACATCCATGCCTTATCGGGGGACTCGAACCCAGGTCCTTAGATCAGTAGCCAAGCGCACTAACCACTCGGAGCAGTGAGCTGCAATTCTGTATTTCTTCACATGGCCATAATGCCACAAATTGTTTTGAAAATGGAACCATTGTTTACACTTCCTAATAAACATAAATAAATAAATAAAATAAATACCCCCTCAAGCAGCTGCTTGCCACAGAGGTCTAACAGGAGCCTGTCAGTTTATATGCCACAGTAGGAGATCTGAGAGGATGGCAGGACCTCAGCAGAAAAACGACACACACAACCATGCCTTACCCGGGGCTCGAACCCAGGTCCCTTAGATCAGTAGCCAAGCGTGCTAACCACTCGGCCACGGGACGGCTTAAATAAATATATATTTTTAAAAAGATAGAAATGATCTAGAAGCTCTATCAGGTTTGTCATAGTTTCTCATACAAGATACGAACATATATACAAGTATGTCAACCAGAGAATCGAACCCGGACTCCGACAGCACGAGCCAACGCGATACCACTCTGCGCTACCGAAGCGACTATACCCTTCATGGCTTCAGAAAATGCAATTAAAGACTTGTACGTTGACCGACAATTAGTCAGCTCGTGAAAGGAACAGAAGAGATTTTTTGTTGTACTTACCCCCTGAGGATAGATGACCCGTAGAAGCGGTCTGTGGCTGGGTCGGATCGCATTCAAGCTCACTGCCATCGCCGAAGAGACGAGAAGCCCCAGGGTCACTTGAAACCACACCCCGACCCAGGAGGACGGGGGCAGGGGCCTGATGTCCACGTGCATCGCAGCCATGGGGAACAGGTGCAGCCGGGAGGCGATGCTTGGCGCGCTCTGCGGCACGAGGGATTTCCCGCGCGCGCCAAGGTAAGTGTCGTCGAGCTCCATTGAACTCGCACTCCCGCGAGCTGCTGCGTCGCTTGGCGGAGGAGTGGTGAATGGGAGAAGGGTCCACTAGATCGGAAGGTGGGGAGGAGCAAGACAGGGATGGGCACGGAAAAGGACTCTCTCGGGAGGAGAGTGGTAAGACGGGTAGCAATGTTTCGCATTGCACGTTGATAAATGAACTGAGTGCAAGTGATTTATTTTTGTTGTCCTAAATATGCGTTTTAAATATTTCCACACTTATCATCCTTTAACGTTATACTGATTTATGTAGACAAAAATATTTCTATAAATTTCAGTTTGGCTCCGCAAAACTCCCCTCGCTGTCCTCGGTCAGTAGGGGATGCCGATGAGATCGGAAAGACCGCCGTCCGTCGGATGGGATGTAAAGCCGTAGCTCCGTGTGCGGGAGAGTCATCCCGTACATGTTAAAGAATCCACTGGATGACCTCGACGGGAGGCTACCATCTATATCCTAACAGATGTCCAGTGAGTCTCCTACTTCCCGCACCTTCTCTTAGCCCTCAGGGTCACTTGTGACCTGGCAATTTTGCCCATTGTTTGCAAAAAACGTGCCGCTCAGAGGTAAAATAACAAAACCCCAAGCCACTACGTTGCACGTTTTTGCACACAGTGCACTAAATGACCAGATCACAAGGACTCCAAGGGCTCAGAGAAAGTTGGGGAAGAGGGTTGGGTTGTTTTACTTCTGAGCGGCTCTTTTTTACACACCATGGGCTAAAAGGCCAGGTCACAAGGACCCCGAAGGCTCAGATAAGGTTGGGGGAGGAGACCTATTGCAACAGCTGTTGGGACACAGATGGTAGCCTCCCGTCAAGGAAATCTAGTGTGTTCTTTAACGTGCACAGGGTATGGCTCTTCCGCACACGGGGCCAC
Organism: Ryuthela nishihirai; assembly: GCA_038380435.1. Lineage (NCBI taxonomy): Eukaryota > Metazoa > Arthropoda > Arachnida > Araneae > Heptathelidae > Ryuthela > Ryuthela nishihirai. Next base: position 34,865,114 of record JAWZYU010000011.1, on the reverse strand, counting down.
GGCTTAACGTCCCATCCGACGGGGGGCGGGGGTGGCTCAGTCGGTAGCGCGCCAGGCTCGTAATCTGCAGTTCCCAGGTTCGAGTCCCAGCTGGGTCAGCGTTGAGATTTATCTCCGCAAAATTCCCCGCCCTGCCCACGGTCAGTCGGGGACACCGATGGGATTGGAAAGGCCGCCGTCCGTCGGATGGGACGTTAAGCCGTGGTCCCGTGTGCAGGAGAGTCATTCCCTGTGCACGTTAAAGAACACGCTGGATGGCCTTGACGGGAGGCTAATATCTGTCTCCCAACAGCTGTTCCAGTGGGTCCCCTCCCCCAACCTTCTCTGAGCCTTCGGGGTCCCTGTGACCTGGCCATTTAGCCCATGGTGTGCAAAAAAAGTGCCGCTCAGAGGTAAAACAACCCAACCCATCCCACGGACGGCTGACTTTCCAAGCCCCTCGGTGTCCCCTACTGACCGGGGAAAGGGCGGGGAGTTTTGCAGAGATAAATCTCAACGCTGACACAGCTGGGACTCGAACCTGGGAACTGCAGATTACGAGCCTGGCGCGCTACCAACTGAGCCAACCCCGCCCCTTCTGGAAGAGGATCCACTGGACATCAGTTAGGAGACAGATGGCAGTCTCCAGTCAAGACCATCCAGCGTGTTCTTTAACGTGCACAGGGTATGAATATCATGCACACGGAACTGCGGCTTAACGCTCCATCCGACAGACGGCGACCTTTCCAATTCGTTTTTCACCATTGGCGGAATGGTGGAGAGCGGGGATAAATATCAACGGGGAACACAGTTGGGATTCGAACGTGGGAACTGCACAAAATTCGGGGATCAGTTGGGGAACTAACGACAATAAAGGAATGTCTTGCAATGTAGATATCGCCATTAAGCTATTATTTAAATACCTAGTAACAAATGTTACAAAAGTATAATCATATTACTTTGAGGCATACGATTACAACTCTTTTTCCCACCTTTGAAATTTGGATGCCCATCTTAGAAATTTGGAGAGTGTGCAAAAAGTATATTTAGCCTTCTGTCTTTTCTAACATTTTTCTGGTACTTTAAATAGGAAAATGGGTTGAAAATTGCTTTTCGATCAAATCATATCTTTAGAATTGTAAACCGATCAAATTTCTCGCTACACTGATGTTAAGATTGGTAACTCCGGTATGGTCTAGTGGTTAGGATACCTGGCTCTCACCTAGGAGGCCCGGGTTCGATTCCCGGTACCAGCAAATATTTTGAGCCGTCCCGTGGCCGAGTGGTTAGCACGCTTGGCTACTGATCTACGGGACCTGGGTTGGAGCCCCGGGTAAGGTATGGATGTTCGTGTTGTTTTCTGCTGAGGTCCTGCCATCCTCTCAGATCTTCTACTGTGGCATATAAACTGACAGGCTCCTGTCAGACCTCTGTGGCAAGCAGCTGTTTGAGGGGGTATTTATTTTTTTTTTTTCATTTTTAAATGCGGCATGGTAAGAGGTGATTTTTAATGGGATCGTGATCTTTGGCTCGAAAAGGTTGGACGACAAGAGTATAACTTCTATGCACATTCTGCCCAATCCGGATTTTCGGGTGGGACAGGGGTGGCTCAGTCGGTAGCGCGCCAAGCTCGTAATCTGCAGTTCCCAGGTTCGAGTACCAGCTGGATCAGCTTTGAGATTTATCTCCGCAAAACTCCCCGTCCTGCCCACGGTCAGTAGAGGACATCGATGGGCTTGGAAAGGCCGCCGCCCGTCGGATGAGATGTTAAGCCGTGGTCCCGTGTGCGGGAGAGCCATAACCTGTGCATGTTAAAGAACACCCTGGATGGCCTTGAGGGGAGGCTACCATCTGTCTCCCAACAGCTGTTCCAATGGGTCCCCTCCCCCAACCTTCTCTGAGCCTTCGGGTCCATGTGACCTGGCCATTTAGCCCATGGTGTGCAAAAAAAGTGCCGCTCAGAGGTAAAACAACCCAACCGAAATCCTTCCTAGGATATAATAATAATGATTTATTCCATGCAGGGGCTACATTAAAGCCAAGATACAGGTAAATTGGGATATTAATTTAAACGTTCAAGTGGCCTGATGCCTCAAGGCACTCCTTCGAGTAGATCACCCAGATGCGAATACCTCAACTAGGCATTTTTGTGCCCGTGCAAAATTCTCTTTTTTTCGCCTAGAGATTTTCACGAAAATAAGGTAACGAATCAGATATCATTATTAATATTCCAAATAAACAAAAAAATATAACGCATAATCATTGAATAATTATAATGTTTTTCTATCTTTAATTTAGACAAATTCGTCGATGATGTTGTCATAATTCCAAAGCTTTGAAAACATTTCCTAGCATTACAAGTACAGTCACTCAAAAAAGTATCCGAACACTATGGTTGATTACAGAATTCAGGAAAAATATCTGGAGCGTGTACAGCAACTGTACACGCTCCAGTTACCGTTCACAAGTTTGCTGTGAACGGTAACTGCACACGCTCAATATTTCCGTGAGTGAGCCCACACGATCTAGTATCAAAATAATATGACCACCTACAGTCGCTCAAAAAAGTATCCGAGCACTACGGTTGATTACAAAATTCAGAAAAAATATCTGGCGACGATTTTTTTTTAGAAATTAGTGATCTGGCAACCTTCGTGTCACGTGACACGAAGGTTGCCAGATCATCACGTGACACGAAGGAAAATTATTAAAAACCCTTAATTCCTTTTTGATCATCATTGGATTCTTATGACCTGATCATTTAACTCACTGTGTGGCAAAAAACCTAGCACAGAAGTAGAACAGCTTAACCCAAAGAACAACACTGTAGCATATTGCTTATTAATGTATCACCCCATTTTAGTCAGAACGAGTACCGTGGAAAGAAAAAAAACTTTTTTTTGGTTCATAATAGGAGACGAGTGTGTTGCTTCTGCTGATCCTTCTTCTCTCATCATCAATTCCATGAGAATCGTTCTTGGGAGTCGCTGATGTAACTCTGTTGCAATGACTCGAAGCTTTCCCATCCTTACTAGCCAAACAATTGAAGAGGATATGGGAAAACTGGAAACTTTTACTTTTTGTCAGGATCACTCCACCGGAAATATTCCCATAATGATAATCAAATAAAAGTGATCGCTAAGGAGTAAATTTGAAAAGGAAACCACCCCTCTGGAGGGAGTGAAAAAAAAAGAACAATTTCTTCAGAATGAGGAGACGTATATGGAATTTGAGGTGTTAGAAGAAGTAGTCGTGTCTTATATGGATCATATTGAAGATCTACAGGTTCGAAATGGCATTTCGAATAACGCATTTCGAAGCGAAAGGTGTAATCGATATTGTTCAGTGTGAAATTGTAGATTAAAAAACAAAAGGTGCATTAAAGAAAAAGTTTAAAAAGAGTTACTTTGTGAATAGCAGAATCTTTTTTTCTTTCACACTTTTTTTCTTGACTAAAGTAAGTAAAAAGTAAAACTTTGTCTCAGACGAAATTCTGCTATTTCGAGAAAATCCCGACTTACTTTGTTGTCACCGCTACATAACTTCGCGGAATGGGGTAAGTCGGTAGAGGTCAGGCTCGTATCTGCAGGTTCGAGTCCCACATGTGCCATCGGCCTAAAACGGCCGAGATTTTGAAATGGACTAGTCCGAATAGTGCTATTTATTTGTCTTTATTACCCTCTACCTTTTCCTCAGATTTCTTGGGCTTTAAAGGGTTAAATCTTCCCCCCTTGCCCTCTGTGAGGAAGGGGATACCGATGGGCTTGGGAAAGCCGCCGTCCTTTCGATGGGAGGTTAAATCGTGAACCTGTGAGCAGGAGAGAGAGAGCTCGTTAAAGAACACGCTGGATGGCCTTGATGGGACGCTACCAGAGTCGAACCTAGGGAGCTGCCAAGGGGACCTTGTACCTCTATCCTTTTTTCAAGATCCTAGTAAGGGTAATAGAAGCCAAAAATTATTAAACTTCTTTATATTTCATGCATTTTTCAAGAAATTTAAAATAACGTAACCTCCGTAAAACGGAGGGGAAAATGTTATACTGCATTACAAAATCCAGTCTCTTGGACAATTGCCCTCCCCCTCCCCCTACATTTTCCCGGCTCGATTGTGTTTCTTGCCCCCTTCCCATCTCAACCAGGCTTGGAGGCTACCATTTCTCCTAACCAGTGGGTCCCCTTCCTCCTAACCAGTGGGTCCCCTTCCTCCAACTTTCTCCAGCGCTCCTGCAGTCCTTATGAACTGGCGATTTAGACCATTGTGTCCAAAAAAGTGACGTTCAGAGATAAAACAATCCAATTTTCGCGGAATTAAAAAAATTCCTTCATCTTAATCCTAACAATAAATTCTTATATGTTAAAGATTTCAAGTTTCCGATGCTTTATAGCTGGTTCTCAATCTTTTCCATCCCAGCTTTCCCTTTGCCCTTTCTACCCCCCCCCCCCCTCCACTTCATGGAAAACTCACATCCCTTATTATTATTAAGGTCATAGCAATGTGAATGGGGCTAATCAACACTCTCCAGATGTTTGTCTGCTGCTTTGAGAATTCTAGTAAGAGTATTGGAGACAAAAAATTATTACACTTATGCATATTTCAAGCATTTTTTTAAAGATCCCTAAAACGAAGGAGAAAATGTTATAATGCAATGGAAATTTAGTCTAGTGTGGTTAAAGCGCTTGACTACTGATCTAAGGGACATGGGTTCGATCCCCGGGTAAGGCATGGATGTATGTGTCGTTTTTCTGCTGCGGTCCTGCCATCCTCTAAGATCTTCTGCTTTGGCATATAAACTGATAGGCTCCTGTCAGACCTCTGTGGCAAGCAGCTGCTTGAGGGGGTATTTATTTATTTTTTGTTTTATATATATAATTTTTCCAAAAATTACACGGGAAATGTCGTTTACATCTCCCGCCTCCCAGAAAAGTCCATGCAACCAAGTGTCATAATCAGTGGAATGCAACGAACAAATAGCGATGACTACCTTCTCTTTATTCTATTTTACATTATATAATGTATTTTTTTTAATCTTTAGGATGAATATTTTTTATTTTTCTAGGTGCGATAGCTTTTTTATTCATCACCGAAGTTGACTAATGTGAAATTTCAAATCTCACTGGCAAAGATTGCAACTTATTCATTGGTGAAGACTTTTTAAAGGTTAACGAAGTTTTAAGGAAATTTCCTTCCAACTGAAGTCCCTGATATTCATCAAAGAAGTAAAGGATGGAGGAACACATTAGGAACCTAAGCTGCAGTAATGCTAAAAAAAAATATCCCTGAAGCATCTGCTTGCCACAGAGGTCTGGTGGCTCAGTCGGTAGCGCGCCAGGCTCGTAATCTGTAGTTCCCAGGTTCGAGTCCCAGCTGGGTCAGCGTTGAGATTTATCTCCGCAAAATTCCCCGCCCTGCTTACGGTCAGTAGGGGACACCGATGGGTTTGGAAAGACCGCCGTCCGTCGTACGGGACGTTAAGCCGTGGCCCCGTGTGCGGGAGAGCCATACCCTGTGCACGTTAAAGAATACGCTGGATGGCCTTGACGAGAAGCTACCATCTGTCTCCCAACAGCTATTCCAGTGGGTCCCCTCCCCCAACCTTCTCTGAGCCTTCGGGGTCCTTGTCACCTGGCCATTTAGCCCATGGTGTGCAAAAAAAGTGCCGCTCAGAGGTAAAACAACCCAACCCAGAAGTCTGGTAGGACCTTGTCAGTTTAATGCTCTCTAGAGAAGACCTGTGAGAAAGGCGAGAAATCAGCGGAAGAGACATCAACGGTTTGTGGATTGTTTCTAGGAAACATCCACAAACAAAAAGTGGATGATTCCTCCGGGGCTCGAATCCGGGTTCTTAAGATCAGTAGCCAATCAATTTAGACATTCGGCCACGGGACGGTCCCACCGAGAGAAAACATCCTTATTAAAATATTACTTTCGGTTTCACTTTTCATTGCAAAGTTGTCATTCAATTAAGGAATATAACGAAATCAGCATTTACAGAAAGCTACAAAATTACGGTCTAAATTAAGAACAGAAATCGGATTCGACCATTATTTGCGGTAATCAAACCAAGTTGGGTTGTTTTACCTCTGAGCGGCACTTTTTTTGCACACCATGGGCTAAATGGCCAGGTCACAAGGACCCCGAAGGCTCAGAGAAGGTTGGGGGAGGGGACCCACTGGAACAGCTGTTGGGAGACAGATGGTAGCCTCCCGTCAAGGCCATCCAGCGTGTTCTTTAACGTGCACAGGGTATGGCTCTCCCGCACACGGAGCCACGGCTTAACGTCCCATCCGACGGACGGCGGCCTTTCCAAGACCATCGGTGTCCCCTACTGACCGTGGGCAGGGCGGGAAATTTTGCGGAGATAAATCTTAACGCTGACCAAGCTGGGACTCGAACCTGGGAACTACAGATTACGAGCCTGGCGCGCTACCGACTGAGCCACCCCATAATCAAACCAAGAGAAAATGTAGAATCCAGGGCTGCATACTTTGGGGTGGGAGGTAATGTACACAGTCGTATCAGAATAATATGACCACCTACCTTACATATACTATGGTAGGTGGTCATACTATTCTGATACGACCGTGTACCTCCTTAGAGAATTTTAAATAAACAAAATGGAGACGGGAAAAAAACATAAAAATACATTTTTGGAAAAGATATTTTTATAAAGATTTACTGTAGAATGCAAGGCACAAAAAAATTGCGCTATTTGGATGAATAATAAATTGAAGACAAAAAAGTACTTGAAAAACATTTCGACTCACTCAATATCTTATCTCCCCTTTTCCTAAATTTTTGCTAAATTAGGAATTCTGAGCGAGAAACAGTAAATTATTTCTGCTTTCTCTAAGTGCTGTATTAATTCAGGGCCGGTTTTAGGCCAGCTACGAAAGCAATTTCGCAAAACGCGTCTACTAAGGCTCGCAAGATCGTCAATTCAATAATCTGATTTCATATACAATTTTGTTGAAAGAAAAAAAAAAGCAAGAAAGTTAGCTAGGTCACACACAAACGGGATCTTTTCTGTTTAAATCGCATTTTTTCCTTTTTATGCTTGCATGCCAAAAAATTTTCAAATACCTAAATAGTTATTTTAAACAACTGGCGTTTTATCCTTTTGATGGCTATGGGAAATAAAAAAATCTATATTAGAATTAAAAGACTGATAAAACACATTTTGCCTAGGACCGTCAAATTTGCGATTGGGCCTTTGTAATGACAAGCCATTTTTTTTTCATAATTTTTGGGGAGAAGCTAGAAAAATCTTTCATGGACAATAAATGGATCACACGTTTAAAACAAAGATTTGTGGATACTGATCCAGAGTATGATCTCCATAGAAACTCTGCAAATGTTTCTTTCGTCCTGCTACTTTAATGCTCGAATAACCGAAAACGAGTGATTGAGTCGAAGAGAGAAATCATCTCGAGTGATACATGGTGGTTGCTGAGATTTCGGAACACAAGATGCAGATGTAGCGTGGCTCTAGTGTTACACAGGAAGGCATCCCGTCTGTGTCTTGAGGAACTCCGGAGCCGTGGAGTTCCCACGGCCAGGGGGGGTGGGGGTGGACATGGGAGGGTGGCCTGCCGCACATCTCATCTGCGCTGCCGTCATGGCCTCTGGGCTCATTATCTGCCACTTCCTCGGGGCGGGTGGGGACCGTGAACTTGTGGCGATCTCGCGCTCCACTCTGGCACCATAAAGTTCTATCCCCGGACGGTCACAGCTCGCCACGTCATCTGCTTGGGTCGCGGCGGTGTCATCGGAATGTACCATGTGCTCCCATGTCAAGTGTGCGCGCATGGGGACGATCAAGGCACAGAGGCGAAAGCTCCAAGTTGGGAGATTTAGATTGGAAGCTTTTGCCTCCTACACGTCTGTTGTATGATCTTTCCTACTTTATCTTGTTGTACTAAGTGATGTACCCAAGGGGTGGGGGTGGGGGGGATAGAGTAAGGCGCGTATTCATGGGGAGGGGGAGGGCTAAAGGTGTTACCTTAAATCTTTGTAAGCTAGAAAATGAAAAATAATAAAACCATGCGCTTATGCAGTTTCGAATTTGGGGAAAATGCCGTGTTAACTGAATGTGGGTAAAAATATGCTAAAACAGTTGCAGTTTTGTCAGGGTATATAGACTTGAAATAAGACATTGAGCAGTAAGGGATGAAATTATCGGCGATTTTCTGACATTTAAGTTTTCCGAAGCACCAGCACAGTTAATGCTGTTTTCAAAAAGTAAACCTCCTTTTTGTATTTAAAAGAAATATAAGTTTACCCAGGGAACCGCACTACCTCACACTCCCATATTAGAACAGAGGTGGTCATACGCCTGGGGGGGGGGGGCATTTAGGAACTTATGGAAGAATTTGTAGTCCAGAAAAGACATTCAACTTTACCAAATCAATATCCTTTTTAATAGCCTGTCATAGTGAGGGTGTTAAGAGTTTTCTTTCCTAAAAAAGAAAATGACGACCGAATCCTGCATCCCTAATTCCTTCAGGAATGAAAAACAGCTGAAGTGGGGGGGGGGGGGGGTTGTTTTACCACTGAGCGGCACTTTTTTGCACACCATGGGCTAAATGGCCAGGTCACATGGACCCCGAAGGCTCAGAGAAGGTTGGGGGAGGAGACCCACTGGAACAGCTGTTGGGAGACAGATGGTAGCCTCCCGTCAAGGCCATCCAGCGTGTTCTTTAACGTGCACAGGGTATGGCTCTCCCGCACACGGGGCCACGGCTTAACGTCCCATCCGACGAACGGCGGCCTTTCCAAGCCCATCGGTGTCCCCTACTGACCGTGGGCAGGGCGGAGAATTTTGCGGAGTTAAATCTCAACGCTGACCCAGCTGGGACTCGAACCTGGGAACTACAGATTACGAGCCTGGCGCGCTACCGAGGGGGGGGGGGGACTTGAAGGTCTCTCCTGGTTCCTTCTTATGACCGCCACTAAATTTGAACTATTTTTGAGCATGCCACTGGTCGTAGTTATCGTGATAAGTTGCTATTTGGAATGAGTATATTAAATTTCTCAATCAAGCCAATGTTTTCGTTTGCGTTTGGCAAAATTGTGTTAGGCAAACTGAGATATTTTATATTTTGTTATAATCGTCATATTCAAGCTTTATTAAGCTTGTGAGACAGAATTTTTTTATAATTACTGTAGTCAGAATACATTCAGCAGTGGCATCTGGTGGCAGTCTTTTAGACTAAGTATCCGTGGAAAACTTCATTTTTTGGCAAACGAGGGATAAATTCTCTGTTACAGGAATTGAACGTGTTAGAGTTATCGGAGTGAGTCTAACTATGTCTACTACAGCAGTGATTTTTGAACTGGGATCTGCAAAACGTTAGTGAAATAAACTCGGTAATGGTTCACAACAGCTACCCAGGATTTAGAGTCTGGGAGAAGAGGGAGGGTTTTTTTTCCCAATCATAAACATTTCACCCGACAGAAAATGAGGCGGAGATCTTTTCACGCCACGTAGAGTAGTGTTGGTGTGTGATTGTGTGTGGAAAAGATTAAAATGATATTCTATATGAAATCAGATTTTATAGTTTGTTTTTTCTTTTAATCTATTTTTACTTTCGGGCATATAACATGGGTCTAAAATTATACAAAGACAACTATTTTGGATTTCAAAGCAGATAGACAAATTTGAGATTTTGTTTAAGACGACGGACATTTCCGGTCATCCCTGGTTCTCCCAGAATTCCTATCGTTTTATACGAAATCTCAAAATTTGTCTACTTGTTTCGAAATCCAAAATAAGTGTGTTTGTATAATTTCATTTTAGTGACATATTTTATGTCTGACACTAAAAATAGATTTAAAAAAATCTATAAAATTTTATACCATATAGAATGTCATTTTTAATCTTTCCTGTAAGGTGGAATGCTTATTCTCAGATCCCCCTCCCCCCTGGGCGGGGGTGGCTCAGTCGGTAGCGCGCCAGGCTCGTAATCTGTAGTTCCCAGGTTCGAGTCCCAACTGAGTCAGCGTTGAGATTTATCTCCACAAAATTCCCCGCCCTGCCCACGGTCAGTAGGGGACACCGATGGGCTTGGAAAGGCCGCCGTCCGTTGGATGGGACGTTAAGCCGTGGCCCCGTGTGCGGGAGAGCCATACCCTGTGCACGTTAAAGAACACGCTGGATGGCCTTGACGGGAGGCTACCATCTGTCTCCCAACAGCTGTTCCAGTGGGTTCCCTCCCCCAACCTTCTCTGAGCCTTCGGGGTCCATGTGACCTGGCCATTTAGCCCATGGTGTGCAAAAAAGTGCCGCTCAGAGGTAAAACAACCCAACAACGCAACTCAGATCCCCCCCCCCCCCTTATTTCAAATTCATATGCTCATCGAAACAACTACATTTTCTTACTTAGAAATTAACATAGAATAAAAGTCGTCCCGTCGCTGGATGGTTATCGTGATTGGCTACTGAGCAAAGGGACCTGGGTTCGAGTCCCGGCATGGCTGCTTGTGTTGTCTTGTTTGCTAAAGTTTTGCCTTCCTCACGATTTCTTTTCTATTGCGAATTAAACCGACAGCCTCCTGTCAGACCTCTGTAGCAAGCAGCTATTTGAAGGATGTGTTTTTTTTTAAAATAAACATTATGGTAGAATTTATTGAATAAAGTTTTTCAATGCTGTTTTCGTTTATTTTTATTTGGTTTGTGACAACGCGCGTATTTATATTTGAATGAACAACAATTGTACAAGAATCTGGGCTCCCGCGAAAACATTGATTTTGAATTGAAAAGTTTGAAAAGCATTTTTCTGATTGGTTTATTAAATATCAAGATGGATGCTTCTGACGAGAAGCTTTCCGTCTGCTCTTAAATAGCTGTCCACTATGCCTATTTTCCAGCATCTGTTCTGAGCCTTGTAATCTTTGTGTCCTGGCTAATTGATTCATTGTGCAGCAAGTAGAAAACAGCTCAGACTAGCAGATGTTAAAAAGTAAATAAATAAATACCCCCTCAAGCAGCTGCTTGCCACAGAGGTCTGACAGGAGCCTGTCAGTTTATATGCCACAGTAGAAGGTCTGAGAGGATGGCAGGACCTCAACAGAAAAACGACACATACATCCACGCCTTACCCGGGGCTCGAACCCAGGTCCCTTTGATCAAACAACCTCATAATCACATACACATAACGATGTGGCCGTTAAAAAAGATCGATCTAGTCCAGTGTCTCGCAAACTGTGTGCCGCGAGAGATTTTCAAATTAACACTAGATATTCCAAAGATTTCACTTTGACTTGACTTGTGTTATCGACGTGCTTTAATAAAAAATTTTCAGATTTTATCAACTAGGATCTTGTAAGTATTTATCAAGCTTTTTCCAAATTTTGGTTTTTATTTTTGATTATTCCAAGCCATAGAATGGACAAATATTTAAAACAAACACCGAGTTATGATTAATTATATTTATTATTATATTTATTTTAAATAAAATGCATTTAACGAAACTTCAATTTTCCTCTTTTTACATAACCATCAAAAATTCTTTTTTAGGTGTGCCGCGGAAAAAAAATTAGATTCAGTGTGCCGCAGAGTAAAAAAGATTGCGAGACACTGATCTAGTCACTACGATTAAGCAATCGTTTCCTCTCCACACAATCTAACCATCGCGAACAATGACCCTGGTCTTCAGTTTCCAATAGAATATAGGAATTTCACTCCATTTCTATTAATCAAATACATTATCTCATACATGAGCTTGTCATTCTCACCCCGTGACCAACTGGAGGGATTATGAAGCATCTCCCCAATCCCATCCGCATCGCGAAGTGAGGGAAACGAACTGCTCACGTGACTTTATTCGACTTTGTTTTGTGTGGTGACTTCCACACACTGCACGGTTTGATCGCAGGTGGATCCATATTTTCAATCTCGAAAGATTGTGAAAGGTGAGCAAAGTGAAAAAATATGGTCTTGCCGTGAGTGGGACTCGAACCCACGTCTCCGAGTAACACGCTTAGTATGCTAACCACTACACCATCGGCTAACGTTCTTTTCTTCAACTAGTGGGAGGCTAGTGTGACTTATAAACTTTCCGCATATTTATTCGCGCTGTGGCGCATCTGTCGGGAAGCAGACAACTAGTTGTCACATATGATAGTTGTCACATATGACGTAATATTTGTCACCCACGCTCATGGCGTTAAATCAATAATTCAGTAGTAAATAATCACAAAAGATGCCCTGTAGACAAGGAACACATAAGTCACACTTTCTGAAGAAAAAAATGTTAGCCGATGATGGTGTAGTTATCCAGGCATGTTACTCGGATAAGTGGGTTCGAGTCCCACTCACGACAAAATCAATTTTTTCCAGCTTATTATTTCATGTATTTCATGCCTAGAGGGTTAGGTTGTTTTACCTCTGAGCGGCACTTTTTTGCACACCATGGGCTAAATGAACAGGTCACAATGATCCCGAAGACTTAGAGAAGGTTTGGGGTGGAGACCCATTGGAACAGCTGTTAGGAGACAGATGGTAGCCTCCCGTCAAAGCCATCCAGTGTGTTCTTTAACGTGGACAGGGTATGACTCTCCAACACAGGGGGCCACGGCTTAACGTCCCATCCGACGGACGGCGGCCTTTCCAAGCCCATCGGTGTCCCCTACTGACCGTGGGCAGGACTGGGAGTTTTGCGGTGATAAATCTCAACGCTGACCTAGTTGGGACTCGAACCTGGGAACTGCAGATTAGAGCCTGGCGCGCTACAGACTGAGCCACCTCCCCCTCCTGTCTAGAGGGCATCTTCTGTGATTATTTACCGCTAAATGAGCAATGTGATTTGGCTGATGTTCGCACCCACACAAAGAGCGATCAGATAGCAGTGGAATCAAATTGCATATTTTCGTGCGATGGAATTGCTGTGTGTCTGTGTGTATAGGGTTAAGGAGGGAGTATATTGCCCTAACAAAATAAAAGAATTTCCGTGTTATGTCAATGGCAATCTAACTTGAACTCTCTTAACTTCTAAAGCAAGCGTTTAATGGTAAACCGTGACTGCAGGTAAATTAAAGATAGGGTGGCTCAGTTGGTAGCGTGCCAGGCTCTTAATCTGCAGTTCCCAGGTTCGAGACCCAGCTGGGTCAGCTTTGAGATTTATCTCCTTAAAACTCCTCTCCCTGCCCACAGTCAGTAGGGGACACCGATGGGCTTGGAAAGGCCTCCGTCCGTCGGATGGGATGTTAAGCCGTGGCCCCGTGTGTGGGAGAGCCATACCCTGTGCATGTTAAAGAACACACTGGATGGACTTGACGGGAGGCTGCCATCTGTCTCCCAACAGCTGTTCCAGTGGGTCCCCTCCCCCAACCTTCTCTGAGCCTTTGGGGTCCTTGTGACCTGGCCATTTAGCCCATTATGTGCAAAAAAAGTGCCGCTCAGAGGTAAAACAAACCAACATAATCAAATCTATTTATATCTCGGTTTTCAACAATATTTGCTCAGTATTTAATGAGTAATGGAAACTGGAACATTTAACAATAAATTATCGTGTTTTACAAAATTATAAAATAATTGTCTAATACTAAAATAATCATTCCTCAAACTTCTAAAACGTATATTTATTTTATTAAATGGCTTTAAACAATGGTTATTAAATCTCAATTTTGGAGTCAAAGCCTTAAGACGCATTAGGGTTTTAAAATATTCTAGCATAATTCTTTAAATACTGGATGAATACTGTTGAAAATTGAGATTTAAATTAATTTGATTATGATCTTTAACTTATCTTCAGTCACATTTTCCCATTAAATGCCTATAAAAGTTATAGACCTTCAAAGTTAGGTTCCTATTGATACAAGGAATTTTTCTATATATTTTGATACAGCAGTTCATTAGGCAGTAATTTAGGCAAAATTAAGGGTGAAATCTTGTCAACACTTAAATATATACATTGGTTTCTTATATATGCATAAATTATAATAACTATCTAAAAGTTTGTTACAAATAGACAATCCAAACTTACAGGAATAGTACTTGACAAAATAAAAATTAGCCTACCTACTAGTAATTAGCGTAACCGAAAATACTAAGTCAGCGGGCATATCCTCGTGGAAGTAAAAATGATAAAAAGCTATTAATAAATATCATTTAGATTTCATAGTTGATATAATAAATGTATCTATAACAGGTAAAAATATTTTTCCGTTCATTTGCAAAAAATTATTAAACTTCAACAGAAAAATATAATTTTTAAACCTTTTATCCCACAGCAATTTATATAAATATAATTTAAAACCAAGTGTATTACAAAATGCCTACTTTTCGAAATAATTATGGAAAACGTACCTCCGAATATCAAATACCAGTTATATTTAATGTTATTCCAAAAGAAATATACTAAATATAGATTAGTTTAGTAGACTGAAAATCGAATTGGAAAAATATTTGGGAATTTCAAATTAGCTGAATATTATGTGCTAATAATGTTCGTGAATTTATTTGATGTATACCATTTTTGTGGCTGAATGACATACGTTCAAGTTATTCATTTTCCTGCAGATAAGCTATTTAGCATTGCTGGTCAAATGGTAAATATACTGTATTCTTAATTTTTGTGAATAAAAATCTATATTCCTAAAATAAAATCATTTATATGGGAATATTTATTGTTAATTTAAAATGGGCAATGGTAATGTGGAGATAGAAATTTGTTTTCTAATTATAAACTAATATTGATTTTACCAGTTTATAGTGAACTAAAAGAAATATTAATGATGAGAAGAGATAAAATTTCTAGATTCTTTCGAATTTTTAGTAAAAATCAATTTGGTTTTCTTAAAAATACAAATACAGAACAAATATTTGGAATTTACTATCTTTATTTTTAATAGTATTGATAAGAGTCGAGAATCCTCAGCTATATTTATTAATATTGAAAAGGTTTTTGATTGCTTGATCGTGAAAATGTATTGAAAAAATGTATGCCGGAGGTGTTAGAAGTATTTTGCTTTCAATGGCTTGCATCTCACTTACAGGGCAAACAGAAAGCAGTAACTTTGGCCAATGTTAAAGTAATTTTTAGATAAGAAAAACAGGAGTATCTTTGAACTTAATGGTTAAATTCCACAATGTACTTTGTGCACCAAGCAATAACAAAGGTCTCTTGTGAATTAACTAAACAGGTACAGTACTGTGCAAATTAGTTGGAACAATAGGAAAATGCAGTAACAAAGACACAACTAAAATATTTATTTGTTCAATAGTGTAGTTAATAGTGATTGTGACCCCACTTAGCTTTAATTACTTCTTCCACCCTCTCAACCATTGATGCCACTAGCTTTCCACACATCTCCTTCACTTCAGGGTCGTGGTACCACACTTTCATGACACTTTCTATCATTTTGGTTTTCGTCGTGCAATCCATGTTAGATATGCGCGCTTTAATAATGGCCCACAAATTTTCAATGGGGTTTAGATCAGGTGAATTTCCTGGCCACTCCAAATACTTCAAATGTTGCTGGGTAAAGAAGCTCTTAGCAAGCTTAGAATTGTGGCATGGAGCCAGATCCTGTTGAAATACCCCATCGTCGTTAGGAAACAGCTTCTGCAGTGTTGGGATCATTTTTGCCTCCAGAACGCCTATGTACTTTTTGCTGTCCATCATTCCTTCAACGGGGTGAAGCGTCTGTGGACTGGAAGTAGTGAAACATTCTCAAAACATGACCCTTGGTGGTTACGAAGAAGTTTAGACTTGGAGCAGTTTAGACTCTGCAGCGGAAGGGACTCCGCGTTCCTTCGCTTGTCCCAACTAATTTGCACAGTACTGTATAAGAATACATATATTTGAGTGTTTCTGTTGATTCTGAATAAACTGGAACGACTACTGTTAACTATCCATTGCACAAATTCAGATTTTTTTTATACAGGTTATACAAACTACACTGGTTCCCATAAATTAAGGAAAATCCCTATGTTAAGTCAATGAGAAGCTAAAGTAAAAGCTCTATAATTTCTAAAATAATTTTTTTTGTTTTGAAAAATGTGATTGCATGGAAAAATCTCAATCAAATAAATCAATATTTCGATTTTCAACAATATTCGTTCAATATTTAATGAGTTATGGAAGTTTGAACATTTAGCGATAATAATGCTAGCCACTAAAATTGACTTCAGAAGTTAATTAAAACTTAGTAATAAGTATTGTATCAAAGTGTTTAATAAAATAAGTTTGTATTTTAGAACTTTGTGTAAAGAATTCTTTCACTGTTCTTCAGTTTTGTATAAGTTTCTTACGACTGGCATTGCTGTTGTTAAATATTCAAACTTCAATAATTCATTAAATACTGAACGAATGTTGTTGAAAATCGAGATATTGATTTATTTGATTGAGATCTTTATCTCTTATAAAATTATTTTAGAAGTTATAGGGCTTTGACGTTACTTTCCCATTGATTTAACATAGGGATTTTCCTTAATTTATGGAAACTATTTTATTATGACTAAATTTAAAACTGCCACGATTTCTCGCCTCTCATAATATAACATTCATTAAAGAAAAGAAAAAAAAAACGCTCTTTCGCTAAAGGCTTTCTCATGCTAAAGTAAAAAAGCTAAAAGTAGAAAAAAGTAAGTTGCAAAATATTATGAAAATATTACCCTTTTTAAAATAACGAGCTAATATTTTCACTTTTTCGTCTGTCTGTTCAGCTGTAGACATTGATTCTTTGCATTTAATCATCAATCATTTAAGACTTCAGTTCTTTCCCTTTAATATGCAGATATCTTGATAAAATTATCGTGTATTTGTAAACTTATACAACGTGATTACATTAATTTGTAAATTTGAACAATTTACAATATCTAAAAATTTACTAAAATGAAAAAAAGTTAGTTTCCAATGTTAATGGAGATAAAACATAAATTCAATTAGATTTGCCATTCCTAATGTTTAATCAGTCTTCAATTTACTCTTTTTGCATACTTAGGATTTTTGTCTTCAATTTTAACTATTATAGTTGATATAGGAATAAATTTCTGGCGCACTTGGCTTACAAAAGTCTTATCATTCATTCTCGATTCTCTATCTGAAAAAAAAAACCACAACAACAGAAGAGAGAGCATTTCGGTCAAGTAAGGGACGGTAGGTCAAATCTGATGAAGTGGAATAAAGAAGTCTCGTGTCTCCCCCACTGAAGGAGTTAATAGTAAAGGAATAGATTACATGCAAAAATAGACTTCAAGAAATATTTTTGCTGAAGAAAGGAGTTTCGACCTGAGTAAAGACACGAATCCACCTCTCCTGAATATATGGCAGCTGCTCTAACCATTAATCTATCAATCAGTGGATAGTTCATTTTTCAGCTAAGGGACGAAACTCATTATTTCTGCAAAATATTTTTTGACTTCCGTGTTTACAGCTAATATGTGCTTTTATTATTTATTGATTCTCACACTAATAACGCTTTTAGAGGAAGTGACTATCTAATTATTCCCCATCATTTGTAGCAATGTTGCCCGTTCCCGATCATAGACGGCGCCACGAACGACAAAAATCGAAAGATTTGTAGTCACAAATAAATGAAAAATGAAACTCATTTTTATGGAAAAATATTTCACTGCAGTTGTGTTTTTAACGTAAGGTTTCTTGTCAGTTGAAAGTGGGGGAGGTGGAGTCAATTTGTTAAGAAGATGAAATGGGGATTAAGGGAGTAAATTACCAATACTGCATTTATCAAGTTGATCTCCAGTGTGAATGTTGGAAAATTTCAGAGAGTGTACATGGAGATCGATCACTTTCGTGTCCACAAACCATGGCTTAAAGTCTCATCCGATATAAGGGAGCTTTTCCGAGCCCATGAAGCTGTCGTTTCTTACCACTGAGGATGAAAAGGAGGAGGATGACCTCTAAGCTTTATTCTTTTATCCATTTGGAATTAGCATGAAAAGAAAAAGACAAGAATAGTTTTGCCAAAATAACTGTTCTCTTTATCTACCGGTAAGAAGAAATTGAAGGTTTACGAAATTAAGAGGTATTCAGTGATAACAGAAGTCTGCCGGATGGTTTAGTGAAAAGCTCTGACGCCACGTCAAGGCACCATCCATGTCAGAGTGTTTTGCTCTAACCTGGAGAAAACCCCTCCACACATAGGCAGTTAGTGCGGAAGGAAAAAGAGGGAAATAGGGTTCAAGTTGCCAGAAACGTCCATTAAATAGTCAATCAGAAGTGATTGAGAGAAATTTAATAGAAATATTTGTAGCCTCTTGTGCAAGATCTAATTAAAAAAAAAAGAACAATAAAAGATTAAAAAACAACGCTAATATTAGATCTTGTTCCCATCCGCTCCCAGTGACAGCAGGCCCCCTTGATGCACCTTCGCTTCTTGGCAAAGGTGTGACCAAACACACTAATGTATTACTTCAGACACTAGTGGCCGGCGACCAGGGAACGCTGCTGTTGATTCACGGGATGAATGGTCCCAAAGTGGGCACCACCTTGGAATTTTGATTTTCATGGGATGGTGAAAATGGAAAAAAAACTACAAAACAAAAAACGAAAAGGAATAGAAAATTAATATACTTACCTTTTAAGAATCAACTGATGAGTCACCAAACCTACTCTTGGTTAAAAAAAAGAAGACTGTTTTAAAAAGTCCACTGACCATTTTTTCTCCCGTTATGTCGTAGCTCTGTGTGAGAGAAAGCTACGCTTCAAAGAAGGGAACTTTCTGCACACAGGGACACGAAATAAACTTTGCGGATGGTCATAATGGACGGATTAACCTTTCTATCTAGCAAATGCCCACAAAGCATCCCCCCAACTCTTAGGGTCTTTGTGACCTAAATATGTAGCTCGTTGTGCATCAGAAATAACAGCTTTTAAGAGCTAAAAGATCAACCCTCCCTCTACAAAAAAAAAGATGATGTCTACTCAGAGTGACAGAATGGGAAGAAAGATTTTTCCATTTAACAATCCCATTATTGTTGTCGTATAATAATTAGAAAAAGTCTTCTAGTGTTGTATTCGCGAATTGTTGGAATATTTCTATTGCGTATTTTTCTTCTCTGAGTGGATTATCCAGGAATTTGAAGGTCACCTTTCCTTTACTAAATTTTACGATTAAATTCAACGGTCCTTAAGGTTCAGGGTTAGGCTGCATTGTAGTGCCCACAATAGGCAAATGGGTAGGTCACAGAGACCCCAAAGGCTCAGATTTAGGTCAAGGACCCACTAAACAGCTGATAGGAGACAAAAAAGTTCTTTGAGAGATACATGGAAGCCTACCGTTAAGGTCTTCTAAACGAGTATAGAGTATGGGTGAGCTCTCCTGCACTCTGAGCTACGGCTCATTATCCCATCCAACGGACATTGGGGGTTTTTTTCAGCCCATCACTGTCCCCTTTCTCACCGAGGACACGGTGGAGATAAATCTCAAGGCTGGAACTCGAAGTTTTAAAATTCCTCCTTTAGAGGGTGCTAAATTTGAAAAATGGTAAAACTGCAATACTGCACAGAGTAAGATAGGAACCTGATATTTAAATGAGACAGGGCAGTCATCAAGGGGTTTGCATTGATAACATTAATTTGCTTCTTTTTTCCTAGGGCAGAGGTCCTCAACCATTTTTGAGAGTTGAGTTCAAAAGTGACTTGGTGAGCACCAAATATATTCGATTAACCCTCTCATCTAAATGAGAGTAATGCAGTTAGAACTTTTGCAGTTTAACCGATTATTCCAATAACAATTGAGAGAGTTCAATATTTCCCTTAAAGAAGAATTGCTTTAAACATTTTTAAACATCGTTATAGAAATGCGAAATGTAAGTTAGTTTGCTTTAATATATACACTTTAAAGAATATATCAGTTTTCAGAGCTGTCTAGATGCTTCCTCAGCCAAGCTATCAAATATATTTTATGATATCAAGCCAAAGATTCTTATCAGCTGTGAACCTTTACACGTATAGTCATTATAATGCCTTCTGTTAGGACTAGTAGGGTGTTGATTCATATTAATCCTGCACTTCCTTCTTTCAGAAATAAGTTCCATAGCCTTATCACTCAAATAATTTTGTTTCCTCTGTTCCCTTTTACCCAAAAGAGTACTGTTGGTTTCAAGAAAAGCCTGTTTAAACTGATCCCATTCTTTCTCAACTTCAGCAGTAAGCAAACCACGATTGTCATAATGACTAAGTAGCCTATCATGGTATGCTTTGGCTATATCTGAATCTTTCAGACCTTCAGTGTTAAAAGTAATTCTTTTAAACTTAGCACAACATTTCTTAAGTTTCAGTTGCAAGACACTTTTGACTAGGTAATGGTCAGACCCAATTTCGGCTCCTTGTTCTGGTATTCCTAACCGAATTAGCCCATTTGTTGTTAATTACAATATAATCTATCATATTCCTGTGCAACCCATCAGGTGAAATATATATAAATGTATAAATGTCACGGTGTTTGTAGTATTTGTTATTCGCAGACAGCTAGATTTACTTACTTGTAGGAGACGTTCCTCATTGCCATTGAAACTACCAATGCCAAAGGGATCTAATACTCCTGTCCAAAGGTCAGATTCAGCACCCACTTTAGCATTGAAGTCACCTAGAATAAGGGTGATACCTCTTTTCTTGACAGAATTCAAAATATCCTGAAGTTGTCTTAAAACTTATCTTTCTCGTTCTCCTCAGAGCACCATGCGGAGGCGTAACAGACGACATTCAATTCTTTAACTTTTGTTTTCAGTTTAACTGTAAGAAATCTTTAATTAAAACATTCATATCCCAGAAGAGCATCATTGGCGTATCTGCTGAGAAGCAAACCTTGGAGATGTTTTCCATCCTTTCTCCCTGAAAAGGGAAATTTAAATTATTTTTAAGTATGTGACTTTCTCCTCTCCAACTCGTCTCTTGCAAACCTAGAATATCTAGCTTATATCGTTGGAATTTCTGATCGAAATATTGATTTATTTGATTGAGATCTTTATCTGCAATCACATTTTTCAAAACAAAAAAAATTATTTTAGAAGTTATAGAGCCTTGACGTTAGCTTCCCATTGACTTAACATAGGGATTTTCCTTAATTTAGAAACCAATGTAAAAAATGGTATCTGTAAAAATTTTTTACAAACGTTATATTTTTCTTAGATCTATGCTGGACTCCAATATGGTATACGCAGTTATGGTGGGGTCTATAAAACTACTTTTTGAAAATTCAATAATCTTCTTAAGAGAATAGCGAAATTTGTGTTCCTTCACGAAGTTGTACATTGTCCAAATTTATTAAAAGTTAATGATATTGTGAATATCAGACAATTATACTTGTTTAGAATATAGCTATTTTTGTTTAAAAATCCGTATTGGATTCAAAAAGATTTTAGTAATCAAAACTTAAAATGTTGTGGGTCTTTATTTAAGCTGCCAATGCCACACAGAGGTACAACGCAGAGACATTTTTATGTGACTCCTAGATTATATAAATCTGAGGAAAGAAACCTCTCAGGTAAAAGACAAACGAAAATTAAAACTGAGTGTTTTTGATACTGAGTCCTTTGTTACGATTCATTAGCCTCATTCTCTTTCGTTGCAATTGAATATTGTCATTTTTTTTTTTAGTTTTCGATTTCTTCGTTGCATTTCATTTAGTAACAGAGAAAGATGTAAATATAATTCACCCTTATTAGCATTCTGAAAGGGAGGTCGCATGGCCCCCTAGATCCGACCCTGTATACAAGTAAAATATCATAATCATAAGAATAAACCAGTCATATCCCGTCATTGGCGAATATTGGGGGTGGGGGGAGCTCCGGGCACGTGATCCTTCCTCTGCGAAAAAAATTTATTAAATTCCATTTATTCGAAATGGGTAAACACTTATTTGGGTTGTTTTACCTTTGAGCGGCACTTTTTTTACATACCATGGACTAAATGGCCAGGTCACAAAAACCCCAGGAGCTCAGAGAAGGTAGGGGGAAGAGGATCGACTGGACAGCTGCTGGGAGACAGACGGTAGCCTCCCGTCAAGGCAATCCGCATGTTCTTTAATGGGCACAGGGTTCGGCTCTCCCGCACAGGGAACCACGGCCTAATTCCCATCAGATGGGAAGCGGCTTTTCTAAGGCTCATCTATGGCAACCACTTAGTCCGTAGTTATAAACGGACCACACAAGTCCCCTACGGCAACCACTTAGTATGATTATGATGTTTTTATTATGTGCCCCTTCTTCAAATTTTGCTGGATCCGCCATTATATCCCATTATCTGACCACATTTTCCCAACTGTTGTGCTATAGAACAAACTGTCTATGTCGATAGATTGACTCGAGTTTTTAACATGACACCACCTTTGAATCAGAAATTTCCAATTTTTTATGCTTCATACTGACTGCCATTCAGTGTTGCAGCCGGACGGAAATTGCAACAAGAATTTAAAGGAATAGGGAAAGTTTGCTATGACCATATGAAAAAGTTGAAAATTTTTATTAAAAAACAGCAATTTGCAAAAAAAAAATCATGACTCTCGTCTGAATAAAACTTATTATGGCATAAGTGTCAAAATCGACCAACATTTTCTCTTTTGGCATATATTTTCAAATTCCTTGTAGAGCCACTTGTTGTAAACACTCGAAATTATGTATGGTTACATTGCCGATTTTCATGGATTTTTTAGGGCGGAATTTGGCTCAGTCTGCAGCGTATCAACAAGCTCATTATCTGACGTAGCTTCGAGATTCAACTATGTAAGCATTGATATTTATCTCCGCACCCCCCCCCCCCCCCTACACACACACACTTCGTCTCCGATGAGAAAGGGCAACCGATGGCCTTAGAAAGGCCGATGACTGTTGGACGTGAATTAAAAATAGCCCCATGTGCAGGATAAATACGCTGAATGGCCTTGACAGGAGGTTTCCATCTGTATCTTAACAGTTTACGAGTGGCCATCTTTCTACACAGCTCTGAGCCATTGTGACTTAGCCATTTATCCCATTGTGTGCCCAAAAATGTGGGGCGGGGGTGGCTCAGTCGGTAGCGCGCTAGGCTCGTAATCTGCAGTTCCCTGGTTCGAGTCCCAGCTGGGTCAGTGTTGAGATTTATCTCGCAAAACTCTCCGCCTTGCCCACGGTCAGTATGGAACACCAATGGGCTTTGAAAGCCCATCGGATGGGACGTTAAGCCGTGGTCCCGTGTTCCGGAGAGACATACCCTGTGCACATTAAAGAACACGCTGGATGGCCTTGACAGGAGGCTACCATCTGTTTCCTAACAGCTATTCCAGTGGGTCCCCTCCCCCAATCTTCTCTGAGCCTTCGGGGTCCTTATGACCTGGCGATTTAGCCATTGGTGTGCGAAAAAAGTGCGGCTCAGAGGTAAAACAACCCAAAGCCCAAAAATGTTACTAAGAAGTAAACAATCCAACATTCGCCTTTGAGATGTAGAATAGAAATTTGTTGAAACGATTTAGGATCTCATAGAAGACAGTTGTGAATACCAACTGGTTGTGAATGTAGCCAATTGTTCGGGATTTTATGGCTCAATGGCAACTTAGGCCATGCTGCGCCAAACACGACAGAGAATAAAAAATAAACAGATAATATTCATGTAACATTCTCAATCAAAGTTAAAAAAAAAACGCACAAAGAGGGGAAACAACATAAAAAAAAATAAACTGTATATGAAAAAACAACGAGCAAAAGAACTTATGTATAACAAACAACAAGTTTAAACTACTGACAGATGTATAATATTAAATACGGTTAAACTAACCAAAATATTTTAAAAAAATCAAACACAGAGGCTAAAACTGAGTCATCTGATGAAAGATGTAGCTCCTTTACGATGGGGGCGGGGGTGGCTCAGTAGGTAGCGCGCCAGGCTCGTAATCTGTAGTTTCCAGGTTCGAGTCCCAGCTGGGTCAGCGTTGAGATTTATCTCCCCAAAATTCCCCGCCCAGCCCACGGTCAGTAGGGGACACCGATGGACTTGGAAAGGCCGCCGTCCGTCGGATGGGACGTTAAGCCGTGGCCCCGTGTGCGGGAGAGCCATACCCTGTGCACGTTAAAGAACACGCTGGATGGCCTTGACGGGGAAACTACCATCTGTCTCCCAACAGCTGTTCCAGTGGGTCCCCTCCCCCAACCTTCTCTGAGCCTTCGGGGTCCATGTGACCTGGCCATTTAGCCCATGGTGTGCAAAAAAAAGTACCGCTCAGAGGTAAAACAACCCAACTCCTTTATGATGGTAACAGGGTGAACCGAAAATATCTTAGTAGAATTTCTAGAAAGGAATTAAACTGTTTTTTGCAACTGTTATAAACTGAATTTCAAAATCCTTTTGCTGCATCATGCAAAGGTGCCTCAGTTACCGTTGAAAGCAGCAAGTGTTTGGTATATTTATTGGAGATTTTGTTTAACCCTCCAGAAGTGGCGTGGAATGACAGAAATAAAGAGGTGGCTTCTGTCTCCCAGACAGATTATACAAAAATGTTCTCCAAAAGTGTATAATAAATAATAATAAATTTGAAATAAACTTTCTGTTTGGACAACTTTTGTGTTGCAAAATTATTAGAAAATAGATTCTCAATTGATCTGACCGTATGTCACTTCTGGAGGGTTAAGAGCAGAGAAAATTGTTAATTTTACGACGAGTGCATTGTTTTATCACAAATTTGGCTTTGCATTTCTTGATTAACAGGAAAAATATTCAATGTAATGGTTCCGTGGAATGGAGGGGGACTAAATTTGATTAAAAAGGGTTGCTTGGGGGGGGGGGGGAAGATTAAACGTAAGGATTTTGGATTTAAATATAACGGCTCCATGGCTTAAGAGAGTTTTAAAATCACTATTTCAGAGAACATTTCGCAATCACCTTGGCCGCAAAACTACTCGCCCTGCCCACAGTCAGTAGGGGACACCGATGGGCTTGGAAATGCCGCCGTCCGTCAGATGGGACGTTAAGCCGTGGCTCCGTGTGCGGGAGAGCCATACCCTGTGCACGTTAAAGAACACGCTGGATGGCCTTGACGGGAGGCTACGATCTGTCTACTAAGAGCTGTTCTAGTGGGTCCCCTCCCCCAACCTTCTCTGAGCCTTCAGGGTCCTTGTGACCTGGCCATTTAGCCCATGGTGTGCAAAAAAGTGCAGCACAAAGGTAAAACAACCCAACCCAATCACCTTGAAAATTATGGGACAGATACCGAGATTATATGATATGAGGTATAAAAGAAAATTAAAATTGTTGCAGCAACTTTTAAGAATTTATGGAGCGTGTGGAAAAATACATACATACATTAAAACTTAAGGCCAGTATACACTGCCATGGAATGCCTCACCTTCTTTGACACTAGTTGAACTGTGGTCGGCAACGCGCATGCGTGTGGAAACTGGTATATGAAGACTGTTTTTTATTTGTAACGGCGAATGCTCCTAAACTTTGCTTTATATCTTCCTGTATTTATTTTTCGTATTTTAATAAATTAGAAGGGTTTTGAAAAGTAGAATATTTTTAGATTTATTTCTTCTTTCGGAAGGGGTAGTACTTAGTTACTATTTCCTCTTTTTTCTGGAACTGATTTATATCATTAATTGATCAGTTTATCCCATTGTGGGGAAATTATCATTATTGATCAGTTTATCCCATTGTGGGGAAATTATCATTATT
Source organism: Ryuthela nishihirai (assembly GCA_038380435.1). Taxonomy (NCBI): domain Eukaryota; kingdom Metazoa; phylum Arthropoda; class Arachnida; order Araneae; family Heptathelidae; genus Ryuthela; species Ryuthela nishihirai. Next base: position 34,839,527 of record JAWZYU010000011.1, on the reverse strand, counting down.
GATCATTTATCCCATTGTGGGGAAATTATCATTATTGATCATTTATCCCATTGTCGGGAAAAAAGTGCAGCGCAGAGGTAAAATAACCTGTAAAGCGGATTGTTGTTGTTAAAGGGTTAAAGTTGATTGTTGTTAATCGGTTAAAGTTGTAACGTAATAAATGTTAGAGAACTTCAAAAAGTTTTAAAAAACTTTAGGGAGGAGCGAAAAAGAGATATAAACTTATCCTGCATATGTGGGTAGAATACAAATGAAGCTACAAGTTTAGCTAATCGTCATTAGCATAAACAGATTATTAAAAGTTAGTTCGAACTCTTCACTGCGTCGTTCTCTTTTGCTTGCTAGAGATCTTTTAATTCATTCTCAGTGATTCCTGAGAACTAGGACCAGTATTCGCATGCTAGAGCACCAAGCCTCACGTGAGGCTGCTACATTCCGGGAGTCTCACGAGGACCAACCTTCCGTTGCGCTGAACGTGGGAGCTTGCACGTGGCCCGCACTTCCCGATGGTGACGTCAACACTCACTTCTCATTGTGGGAAGAGAGCATTTGCTAACAGAGTTACAATTCGTCCACCAGTACACTCGGCATTTCATCCACAAGAAGGCTACGGATGACAAGTCACCTCACCACTCTTGATGGTTGAGAAACTTATCTTTTATTAGGAAATCTTTGCAAATGTGTTTTAGCCGGATCGCTCAAAACTCTGCAGTGGCAAAGCTCTCTGCAGTTCATGGATGCAAGGAAAGCAATGGTTCCCTTAAAATTATCGTAAACAAAAAAAAGAATTATAAATTAAATATATATATATAAACGTTTTAACATAAAAAGTAAAAGTATTTTCTTTACTTTAATAAGTTTATTCTAACATAAATTTTATATTTATATAATATTCTTCTAGTTTTTCCGTTATATTATACTGTATAATTAATGGCCGAGCGGTTAGCACGCTTGGCTGCTGATCTAAGGGACCTGGGTTCGCGCCCCGGGTAAGGCATGGTTGTGCGTGTTGCTTTTCTGCTGAGGTCCTGCCATCCTCTCAGACCTGCTATTCTGGCATATAAACTGACAGGCTCCTGTCAGATCTCTGTGGCAAGCAGCTGCTTGAGGGGATATTTATTTATTTTTTTTGCCGTCCCGTGGCCCAGTGGTTAGCACGCTTGGCTACTGATCAACGGGACCTGGGTTCGAGCCCTGGGTAAAGCATAGATGTGCGTGCTGTTTTTCTGCTGAGGTCCCGCCATCCTCACAGACCTTCTACTATGGCGTATTAAACTGACAGGCTCCTGTCAGACCTCTGTGGCAAGCAGCTGCTTGAGGGTAATTAGCAGAAGCACCAATTTGCAAGGCCAGTTGAATTAGAAGTGTACGAAGAACCTCGCTTCATCGCTACTGCACTGCACACAACGGAGGGGCGCAAACAACGCATGACTCAGATTTGGAGTTTGCTATACAACTTTAGCTGTCCCGTGGCCGAGTGGTTAGCACGCTTGGCTACTGATCTAAGAGACCTGGGTTCGAGCCCCGGTATTAGGCATGGATGTGTGTGTCGTTTTTCTGCTGAGGTCCTGCCATCCTCTCAGATCTCTTACTGTGGCATGTAAACTGACAGGCTCCTTGTCAGACCTCTGTGGCAAGCAGCTGCTTGAGGGGTATTTATTTTTTTTATTATACAACTTTTCTGAAGGGATTTTGTTTATTCTTTTTTGTAATATTAATTTATACTTTCTTTGTAACTTCCCAGTAATATTAAAATGCATGTTTAACTTCTTTCATGCGCCTGGGCCATCCTCCTCGACTCTCAAAATAGCACTGTTGCAAGGCCACAAAATCCCCACATTTTTTCCGAGAAAAGACGCATAGTACTAATTTCCAATAATATTTGATTTAAAAAGTATAGAATTATTTTTATTCATAGATTAGGAAACATCAAGTACCGGATCGTCGATCCCGTTCAATGACTCGGAAACATCCAGTGCCTGAATGGCGTCCCGGTTCAGTAATTTCGAAACATCGATTACCGGAACGGCGTTCCGATTTAGTTGTAGCATTCCTTCTAGTAATTGCTTCCCCTACTCAAAAAGTCACGCTTCGCCACTGAAATTGTGTGAAACACAAACTTAAAATTTAACCAAATTTTCTATATTACTAAATAAACAATCATAGGAATGAACCGATAGCGTATTCGCCATAAACTTAAGCTGTGAATTTATATAGCGAGGTATTTTTTTTATTCGCTTTGCCCTTTACAGACAGAGAAAAGATGATGTCATCCTCCCCCGCCCCCCGGCCGCCAAAATCTTAGCGACTTTTTCTTGACAATATGTTAATACATAACATCTTTATTAAAGCTTATCCCGAAAGGGCGCTAGTTCCCGTCGCCAAATGGAATAGCAGATTGGCAGACTGGCCTCTACATTTGAGCATTAAATCTTTATTTTTGTCCATTCTCACTACTTGTGTGTTCAACTACTATATGTTATTCACTACCTATGTTATTTTTTTAATATTTTTTGTTTGCATTAATACTCTCTTTGTTTCATATAGTTTTCTTATTTTTTTTTTATTAGTTTTAAGTAGTTTTCTTATTTTGTATAATATTTTCCCATGAACGATCCGAATTTTGAAAAGATTTCCATTTTGTTCTCGAAACAACATAAAGTTGGTTCCTTTACGAAATCAAGATAATGATGCCGGAAAAGTGGTCGTAACTACACGAAAAATACGTTGCTTGTGGATTTCCATTCTCATTCCAAGACTACTTCATTACTACAATGAAGAGCCATTGAATTTGGGATAGCAACCTAGTAACGTGTTGGACCCCCTCTGGCCCTGATAACGACCGTCACACGACGAGGCAAGGACTCCACAAGCTTGCGTTAATGTTTCACAGGTATGGAGAACCATGCATCCTCCAGATCTGTCCACAATTCTCTCAAGGTCGTTGTTGATGGGACACAGGCCTGAACACTCTGCTCGACGGTATCCCAAAGATTTTCGATGGGATTTAAATCTGGGCTTCTAGGTGGCCAATTCATTATTTCAAAGTCAGCAGAATGCTCCTGCAACCATGTAGTAGCCAACCTGACCTGTGAGATGAACAGTTGTCTTGCTGGTAGATGCCATCTCCATTGGGATGCATGATGGCCATAAATGGGTGTGAATGGTCAGCCATGAGTTCTATGCACTGGGATGCATTGAGAGTTGTCGGTACACATACCAAAAGTCCCACAGATGTCCAACTGAAGATACCCCAGGCCATCACTGAGCCACCACCAGCTTGTACTGTTCCAACCTGACATGCAGGATCCATGGCTTCATGGGTGGGCGCCATACTCTGTCTCCCATCGGCATGATGAAGCAGAAATCGGGATTCATCACTCCAGGTTATCAGTTGCCAATTTTCGATGGTTCAGTTTCGATGTTCTTTAGCCCAGGCAAGGCGTTGAGCCGATGTCGTGCCGTCAGAAGTGGGGCTCTCATAGGTCGGTGACTCCCGAAGCCGAGACGATGAAGTGAATGTTGCACGGTCCGTGCACTGACTTCCTGGCTGGAACCCGCGTTCAGATGAGAGGTGATTTCAGATGTCTGGCCCCTATCGGTCTGTACGATGCGGGTAAGACTGTGAAGCCCACGATCATTCAAGGCTGGTTGTCCTTTGCAGTTTGTCCGGGTGCTTGTTTTTTTGACGGAATTTTCATTTTCCCGGAACACTCTTGAAACTGTCGTACGAGAAAATCCATGTTCGTTGACAATTTCAAAGATCGAGTGGCCCATCCGTCAGGCACCTACGATCTGCCCTCTGTCAAATGCATCTAAATCCCGCGCCTTTCCCATTACGCTTCTCACAACGAATGCTTGGGGAAGTTAAAGCTGACAGTTATATATGACCAAAGTTTCAGCCACTCATGCACGCAAATGCGGGACTTGTGGTACTGAAGTTGGATAACGTCTCCTATCCCTAATTCAATGGCACTTCAGTGTACTAGTTGATAACTGCAAAACATGCAACATTAATTCTGATAAATATCATGCTATTTTAAACCACTTTACACAGCATAATTTTACAAAAGATTTTTAAGATCTTAATGATAATCTTGACACCATAGAGAACTGCAAATGTTGACTTTAATGATAATCATGACATCAAACAAAACTACTAACGCTCAAATCTTAATGATAATCATGACATCAAAGAGAACTAACAGAATAGCCTTAAGCCGATTGGGCGCAATCGGTCCCCGCGCTACACTTATAACCTCTGCAAAGGGTTGGATTGTTTTACCTCTGAGCGGCACTATTTTGCACACCATGGGCTAAATGGCCAGGTCACATGGACCCCGAAGGCTCAGAGAAGGTTGGGGGAGGGGACCCACTGGAACAGCTGTTGGGAGACAGATGGTAGCCTCCCGTCAAGGCCATCCAGCGTGTTCTTTAACGTGAACAGGGTATGGCTCTCCTGCACACGGGGGGGCAGGGGTGGCTCAGTCGGTAGCGCGCCAGGCTCGTAATCTGTAGTTCCCAGGTTCGAGTCCCAACTGGGTCAGCGTTGAGATTTATCTCCGCAAAATTCCCCGCCCTGCCCACGGTCAGTAGGGGACACCGATGGGCTTGGAAAGGCCGCCGTCCGTCGGATGGGACGTTAAGCCGTGGCCCCGTGTGCGGGAGAGCCATACCCTGTGCACGTTAAAGAACACGCTGGATGGCCTTGACGGGAGGCTACCATCTGTCTCCCAACAGCTGTTCCAGTGGGTCCCCTCCCCCAACCTTCTCTGAGCCTTCGGGGTCCATGTGACCTGGCCATTTAGCCCATGGTGTGCAAAAAAGTGCCGCTCAGATGTAAAACAATCCAATCCAATCCTGCACACGGGCCACGGCTTAACGTCCCATCCGACGGACGGCGTCCTTTCCAAGCCCATCGGTGTCCACTACTGACCGTGGGCAGGGCGGGGAATTTTGCGGAGATAAATCTCAACGCTGACCCAGCTGGGACTCGAACCTGGGAACTACAGATTACGAGCCTGGCGCGCTACCGACTGAGCCACCCCCGCCCCAAAATAAACCTAAAGCATATCGTGTAATACGAGCTCACTGACTGATTGCACCATCGATATGCTTTTTTTCTGCAAAGGGAGGAAATTTTCATTCTAAAGAGGAAATTGTTCTATTTTGAAAGAACTAGTTTTTAGAATTAGTAACATTGTATGCAGTGCGAATATTTTAGCAGTTTAGTTTTGTTTAATTGTTTGTTTTTAAACGCATGGGCCCCGCATTTGATAAAACTGCTATTATTCAAAAAGGAGTGCTTCATTTATTAAAAGCGAAATTGAAGCTCAATATTTTTATTAATGTAGAAGAATCTTCCAGAGAGAGAAAGTTAGTAAGGGAGTGTAACAAAAATCTAGGGCAGTGGTGTCAAACACGCGGCCCGCGCCAACATTTGGCAAATGTTTATCAAATTAAAATACTTAATTTTAAAACAAATAAATTTTCTTTTAACCATAACTGTTTAATTTATAAATAAAAATAAATAAATACCCCCTCAAGCAGCTGCTTGCCACAGAGGTCTGACAGGAGCCTGTCAGTTTATATGCCATAGTAGAAGGTCTGTGAGGATGGCAGGACCTCAGCAGAAAAACAACACACACATCCATGCCTTACCCGGGGCTCGAACCCAGGTCCCTTAGATCAGTAGCCAAGCGTGCTAACCACTCGGATTAGAAATATTATAATATCTATTGTCCATAAAATCAAACATGACGTAATGTATTTATTTTTCTTATGTCCCGCAAAACCAACAGTTAATACAATTTTATGGTTACATACTCAGATAATTTACTATTTTTATTAAATCTCACTTGTCAGCGTCTTTTAGTATGGCGAAAGATACAAAATAATAATTGCTCTCTCTTTTTTTTTAGTATCTTTGCGGCCCCTCACTACTTCGGGTGCAAGTGGCCCGCGATCCTATTTGACACCGCTGGTCTAGGATATTAATTAATCTTCTTCGATCAAAAGCGATGAAAGTTAAATTTTCAAAATACAGTCGAACTTGGTTGTAACGAGCACGGAAATAATGAGATCATGGCTGTAAGGAGCCAAAAGCCATAATGTTTTTAATTTACGCGTATTCCCATAAAATTGCTCTTTTAAAACGAGCGTACTATTATACGGATATATCGTAAAAATTTTGGTACTTTGGAAACATGCAAATATTGTTAATTGGTCCTAGAGTCGGAAATAGCACCCATTTCTTCGAATAGACAAAAATGAAATGGGTGACAGCTTTAGGCCATCCGCATCAGATTACGGGTCGGTTTATAAGATTGTCCTTATGAATAGTCCCCACTCTACTTCTCCAGTATCTGGCATCCGGCCCTTATCCCCCACTTTACCCAAATACCGTCACGACTGTAAAATCAGTTAGAAAAAAATGTCTTTCGATTCGCGAAAAAGTAGAAAACAGAAATAAATTGAGAATTAAAAAAACATAGGAGGTAGATTTAAATCATCACTGATGTAGTGAATAATGGTTATAACGGTGAAATTTTGTCGGTTCCCTGGTGCTCGTTATAACTAAGTTCGACTGTAATATCTTAACTCCACAATTAAATATGTCATGGATAACGAGCGAAGTGAGAATATCCGCATTGATTTTGCTGACCAGGACAAGTGCCCTGCAAGTGCAGCAAAATCAAACTTAGGGCATAGTTTCAAATTATTACATGGTCAGCTTTTATTACTATGTGCAAAAAATTGACTATTTGTTAGGTTACAAAATGTTTCTTACCCCTGGTGCGAGTTGGCTTGGGTTGTTTTACCTCTGAACGACACTTAATTCTGCAAACAATGGGCTAAACGGCCAGGTCACAAATTCCCCAAAGGCTCGGAGAAGGTTGGGGGAGGGAACCCATTTAAAGACAGATGGTAGCCACCCGTCAAGCCCATCCAGTGTGTTCTTTAACGTGCACAGAGTACGACTCTCCCACACACAGAGCCATGGCTTAGCATCCCATCCGACGGACTTTCCAAGCCCATCAGTGTTCCCTACTGACCGTGGGCAGGGCAGAGTTTTGCGAGACAAATCTCAACGCTGGCCCAGCTGGGACTCGAACCCGAGAAATGCAGATTACTAGCCACCCCCACCCCAAACGGAGAAACAGATAACCATAGTGGTGGTGACGGCTGCATTTTTGAGGTCACACCATCGTGCAATGTTGGTTTCTTGTATAACACCCAAGAGGCATACAACCCAAGAGGATGAATGGCTAACACATAACATAGTTTTCCTAAATGGTCCAAGCCAGATATACCAGGGGAGCAAGATGACATAAAGATCCATCAGCTCGAATGTAAAAGTACTTAATTACTGAGGCACGAGTCTTCCATGCAGACACAGGTGACCAAAAACAGCGTGGGTTTTGTGCAGAAGTCTCTGAATGTCGCTTTTATGCACGCAATGGCTAGCTCACAAAAACCCCGATTCAATGCAAGATAAATGGCCCACTAGAGAATATTCATCATCCTCCTCAAGCAGCCATGGGCTACGGAGGTCCAACCAGACCGTGCAATTTAGTTCTCCAAGCAAGTCTATCCTGAGCTACATCTACTGCATCTGGCCACTGCACACCAATTCTAACAAGGTCCTGTTTCACATTGTCTGCCCACCGCACCTAGGACTCCCCCTCCTTCTGAGGCGTCTAGGCACACTGTTCATAACCCTATTCGCCAATCTATAATTATTCATACAGGCAACATGGCCAAACCAACGGAGTCTCTCCTGCACAATATGTTGCTTAAAGGAGGTTGCAAACTCCTTTGCCTAACCTCATCATTAGTTACAAAGTTGAACCACCTAATGCCCAAGATACTGCGTAAGCATCTGGAATCAAAAGCATCTAGTTTCCTGTTATCTTGTTTACAAAGTGTCCAAGTTTCACTACCATAATTAACCCTAGAAAGAACCAAACTATTATACAGTCTAATTTTAGTCTTTAGGTGTATACGCCTATTTCTCCACACTCTCCATAGATTCTTAAAAGTCCTGGCAGCAATCCCTATTCGTCTGTTAATCTCATGCCGCACATCACCACTATCTGTTACATAGCTCCCAAGATAATTAAACTGTGACACCTGCTCAAGACGGCAACCATTCAGATTAACTGAATCACAGTATGCCTGACCAATTTTCATCACTTTAGTTTTCTCTCTGTTTATAACCAAACCTACTCTACTACCAGTCTCATCAACAGCTCGAATGAAAGAGTTCATCTCATCAACATCATTTGCCAAAAGGGCTAAATCATCAGCATAATCTAAATCAGAAATTTTCGTATCTCCAGCCCATTTAAGGCCAAAATCTTTCCCTTGAAGTGAATTTCGCATAACATAATCAAAACCAAGCTAAAGAGAAAAGGAGACAAAATGCACCCTTGTCGAACACCAGAAGTAATGCTAAACCAATTGCTACAAGCCTTACCAACTCTCACACACGACTCAGTGTTATTATAGAGAGCTTTCATTATGTTAACTAACTTGTCTGGTATACCATATGATCTCACAATCAACCACAAATTATGACGATCAACAGAGTCGAAAGCCTTTTTGAAATCAACAAAGCTAGCAACCAAAGGTTTCTGAAACTCTAAACATTTCTCAAGAATCTGCCTAAGTGAAAATATCTGATCCACACATCCCCTACCACTTCTGAATCCACATTGCTCATCACGCAATTGACTGTCAACCAGATTCTTAATTCTATTAAGCACAATCATGGAAAGAACTTTACCTGGAACAGAGAGTAGGCTGATACCCCTATAATTATCACAAGAACTGCGATCACCTTTTTTGAAAATAGGAATAACCATAGCTCTGGTAAAATCCTTAGGAACCATGCCTTTATCATAAAAGATATTCAGAATTTCAGTCATCCAAGTGGTAACCGAAACATTCCCAGCTCTAAGCATTTCGGTAGTAATTTCATCTACCCCTGGAGATTTATGTAGTTTAAGTTTAGAAACAGCCACAATAACTTCAGATTGTGTTATAGGGCCAACATTAAAGCCACCAATGCATCTATCATCATTGCAAACAATGGGAGTAGAACTAACTACATTGTTTAGAACATCACTGAAATGCTCAGCCCACCTAGCCATGACAGAATCCTCCCCTTCTATAACCTTACCTTGTTTATCCTTCAATCCTTGTATTTAGGAAATGAAAACTTCCTGTGAAGGCCATCTAGTGTCCTGTAATGTGTACTGGATTGTTTTACCCGAGTGGCACTTTTTTGAACACAATGGGCTAAATGGTCAGGTCACAAGGACCCCAGGAAGGTTGAGGGAAGGAGAGCCACTGGGCAGCTGTTAGGAGACATCATGGTAGATTCTTGTCAATGCCATTAACTTGTTTTTTTAAAGTGCACAACAGGTATGTCTTTCCCGCACACAAGGCCACGGATTAACGTCCCATCGACAGATGGCGGCCTTTCCAAACTCATCAATGTACCCAACTAGCCGAGGGCAAAGTGGGAAGTTTTGGAGAAATGTGTACAATGTACAAAATCCTCATGCAGCCATGGGCTATGGAGGTCCAACCAGACTAATTTTTATCTCCAGACGTGTCTGTTCTGAGCTACAGCTGCTGCATTTGGCAAGTCTAGGCCAATTCTAGCAAGATTCTGTTTGATATTGTCTGTTCATCGCATCCTAGGTCTCCCCCTTTTTCTGAAATTCGTAGGCACACTGCTCATAATCCTGTTTGTCAATCTGCACTCATGCATACGGGCAACATGGCCAAACCAATGCAGTCTCTCTCTGCACAATATGCTGCTCAAAAGAGGTTGATGACCCCGTCTTCTAACCTTATGGGCATAATATCCCACCTGGAAAAATGAAGCCTCTTCAACCATTGTTGTCCCCCTTTCTCACTGAGGGCAGAGCAGGGGTTAGCAGAAAATATTTCAATGCAGACATAGTTGGGGCTTGTACCATGGAACATCAGATTACTAGCCTGGCATGATGCCGATCGAGCCAACTCCTACCTATGATAAGGATCTACCATCTTCAACATACCATGGCAGAACATATGTGTTTTATAATTCATACAGTCTCAACTGGACAAATGCATGAGAAGCAAGGAACATTTCTGAATGGTGAAACACTATGTTCAACGCCTGAATGTATTTAACTTGATGAATAGGAGGACGTTTAAGGGTTAATTTTCTGCGAGAGGACAAAACAATTGTTTCTGCTGGAACTAGAATGGTTTATTTTGAACGTAAATATTGGGGCCCGGATGAATGTTTGGCTTATAGAAAACGTGCATGGCAGTGATTTTTTTGAAAAACCTGATATCATTTGCCTTGATTGGAGAGAAAGATCCGATATTTATAAAAACGATTTTTTCTTAGCATAATAGTTTGCCCTTCAATATTGTTCTTGTGTTGCATATATCACTAGATATTTGTTACTGAATTGGTAATTTTACAAAGAGTGATGTACGACAATCAAACTTTAATACTTGAAACTCACTTTATGGTGATTATTACGCTGATTTTTTTTTTACAGTTTAACTTCCTGTAGAATCTGTAGTCTACCTAATGTACAAACCGTTGGAAAAGGGTCATTAAGGCAACATACGACATGCTAATCGTTTCCGATATTGTAGAGTTTGTTTTCATCTACATTGCTATTATTGACAACATGTAATTTGCACAAAACCTAAACAAGATGCAAACTGAAGAGGATTTATTGAAGAGGGGAACTGACAAATTTTACCAGTGATATAGTCCCAGCAACTTTTATTCAAAGATGTCCTAAACACATTCAAAATTTTAGAAATTGTTCTCTCTGTACACAGACAATAGTTAACTTCCCATATAATCATATTTTGTATCAAGGAATTAGGGAATAAGAGTGAGTAAATAGCATTAGTCACTGAAATGAAACTGCTGTTGCTTCTATCCTCTAACTGTGAATTCTTTGAAATCCATTATACATCTATGACGAAATAATAATAAAAAAAGAGTATTTGCATTTTCTAACTAGTGAAGATTAGCATCTGATGGTATTATTAAAATTTTGATTGGTAATACAGTAAGAAAGCAGATAAATTTAACTAGTAAAAACATTTGTTTGAGGCTTATTTAAAAACTAAAATGCATCATAAACAATTTTACGTGTAGCTAAAATAGGGTTATTTCTTTCATAAATGAAAACTGTAATATTTTAGCAAGGGTTGGGTTGTTTTACCTCTGAGCGGCACCTTTTTGCACACCATGGGCTAAATGGCCAGGTCACATGGACCCCGAAGGCTCAGAGAAGGTTGGGGGAGGGGACCCACTGGAACAGCTGTTGGGAGACAGATGGTAGCCTCCCGTCAAGGCCATCCAGCGTGTTCTTTAACGTGCACAGGGTATGGCTCTCCCACATACGAGACTACGGCTTAACGTCCCATCCGACGGACGGCGGCCTTTCCAAGCCCATCGGTGTCCCCTACTGACCGTGGGCAGGGCGGGGAAATATTTTAGCAAGTATCATGATTTTAGCTTACTGAAACTAGGACACAAAAATTAAATGAAAACCATTAAGAAAATGTTTGTTCCTATCTTCTTATGCATATATATAAAAAAAGTGCTCTATACTCTAGTGTCCGTAATTGTAGTAGAAAAAAAAGGGTCTGTATTTGCTGCTGCTGCAAAAAAAAAATACTAATTATGCTGTGTCCCATATGACTAAATATTAATGCTCTAAAACATTGCTGGGATAGCACAACATACATGGAAAAAACGGAATATTCGACCATCCTAAGCAAAAATATAATCTTAATTTAAAAACTAGTTTTTCGATTAAATATATTAGGCCTAAAAACACAGATAGATTTAGATCTCGCATTTTTACAGTAATTTTTTTTTTTTTTCGTTAGCGATTTAGTGCCAAGTTTTGGTTTAAAAATAAATTTATGATTTGTGTGTTAATTAAAAAATGCAGAGTATAATGTTAAAAAATATCGATTTAAATAGTTATTTTGATCTGACGCATTAAAAATATTATGCTATGAACTGACTTGGGAAATAAAACACAGACAAAACATATTTGAAACATTTGCTTGTCCAGCTGAACATTTATTGTTATAAATTATTAAAATGTATTCAATGATATATTTACAAGTAATATGGTACAAACTGTGAAAACATCCCAAGAGAAGCTGAAAAGCTGGAATGCAAGGATGGCATGGTGCATGAGCAGGGAACCAAAGGAAAAAAAAAACCACAGCAATGTGGTTCACCAATTACTTCCAAAAATACTGCAAACACAAGATTTTCTCTCTTTCTTATATTGGCAATAGTGGGTCACATAAAAGATTTGGCAAAAAGCTCTGTTTGTCTGTTAGCTCTGTTTTCTGAGACTTTGGCAGCATATAAACATCACTGGACAAGAGACGGTTATGATGAGGCAGCAGCTACATCTAGCTGGCAGATAGGATTCTAGTGTCAACTAGCAGGTTGAAATGCTAGCAACTGTACATGCCGCAACAAGTAATGTTGAAAAATTAGAAAATAAAAAAAGTGCTGCCCTCTGATTTTGGGAGTAATGCACAGAGTACCTGCCAAAAAATGGGCCGCCATGCATAGTGATAATATAGTAGTTGTAAAATTATTTGCACAAATTTGAGCTCATAAAAGAAAGCAGCAATGATTTTTAAAAAACACACAAAGCTCTTGAGTGAGGCTTAAATGTTACAGCAGTGATGGAATCCTCACAAAATGCTGGACCAATTATGGATAGTTGAAGGGAAGCTTGGATGAGGAGCAAAATGTTTGCATGTGTAGCTGGGGAGAGATGCATGATAATGCTTCTCAGAGACAACAGTAATAACTGAGAAAGGCACATCACAACTTAAACCCTTAAGGAGTCTTGCAATGCTTCTCCTGAAGGGGAGCAACTTCGCTGTGTGAACCGTTCGTTGCAGATCCAGGCTTGTTGTGTCAGGTCACTAGCACACTTGGTCATCTGAATCTGCTCCGGGCAATGGTAAAGGGATGAGGCGTATAAATTACTGCATGCTTGCAGGATTGCACATTTTAACATAAAATAATTTTCAAATTTTTGTTTCTCTTTAAAATACATTCATCTGTAAATGCTAGCTCTCTCTTTGTAATGATGAGACAGAGGCTAGCAAGTTAAAACTTGGTACACCAATATGCAAAGCCAAAATGCTCTTGGAAAAGTACCCTGAAAAACTAGGATCAAAATACATGGAAGCTATCATTATAACTAGACGTTTCATAGAAGAAATCTATCCCAAATTTAAGCTATGTTAAATTTTTTTTATCGAAGTTTTTAAAAAATATACGATTAAAAAAAGAAATATATGTTCACAGAACATTAGTAAAAAAAACTTCTTTAAATATTACCTATCATTTGAACCCTTTACCAGAAATTTAGGCTTGTTGAATAATGTGTCACATTCTTTAACAAGTATAAACTTTCATCATGATGCTTTACTTAAACTTTAACTTTCTACCCTGAAGCCAGAAATCATTACAAGAAATGATTGGACATTGCTCTGCACTATTGTCACTTTATGCATCTCTGGATTCCTCATCAATTGCAAGATACCATAACCAAATAATCTTTACCCAATGGTAATGCTATGCTATAATCTGTTGCTTTTATCCTGTGAACCTTAATGGCAACAGCCCACAACTTCAATAACATTAATCAACAATGGCCTTAGAAAGTCTAACAAGTAACAAATATGATTCTTAATAATAAACTTTTAGAGAATTAAAAATAACAAGACATTATTACTTCATAAAGAAATAGATAATCACCAGAACTAGAAACAGTGATTGTGAACCGAGGCATATTAACTCTGTCTTTTTTCAGTGTCTTTAATAAGAGAATGCAGTGTTTAGGCTACACAAATTTTGCATATTTATATTTTGTGAAAAACATACAGTAATGTAAAATAATCTTTCCTAAAATCAAAACTCTTGGTTTTGTAAACAAAGCACAGGAATTATGTGCACTGCTACTCAACCTCTGCATAAAGGATATAAAAATATAGGCTTGAAGCAGATATACTCAGCAGTCACAAATCTGCCTGGTCAATGCAGAGCAAACATTCCAGCCCATTTCACTTCTGTTTGCTCACTATCACACATCTGTTGACCTACTGGTCACACTAGGGGATCGTGAGTGAATTATAACTTTGTGACCATTTTTAGTCATGTGACCATCACTTTCAATAACAATAGCAGTTTGTTGTTGGCGAGGCTCACCCTCACCTAGCTGTCCTTTATATCGCCTCCATGCTAACTGAACAATTCGTGCACAATAAATTTCGCGTTGCCTATATAATGTGCTACTGATGGGTTTATAACCTTCACGCTCTTTCGGCACTGCTACTTCAAGTTCAGCAGATTCTTCTATATGACGTCCTTTCCTCTGAAAGAAGTCTTTCGTTAGGGCATCCAAGATGTCCACACAAAATATGAAATCTCCTTCACAAATAGGAATGTCCATTGAAATAATTTTGTACTTATTTGGCTTTGGAATTTGCAATGGTTCTTCCAATGCATCTAAGAACTCGCCCAGATTCACATATTTAACAAATTGAGTACCATCAGGGTCAAAGTTCTGCCAGATTTCATAATACATATCATAATCATCATCAGTGAGGCCTTCTTGAACATCTTCTGTTGCCTGACTGTAATTTTCTAATATAACAGCAATGTACATATTAATAATTATTAGAAAGCTAATGATAAGGTATGATACCAGGTATGCTACAGCAATAGTTCTGCTTCCACAATCTCCTTCACCACTAACAGGATTTTTGTCACAGTCTTTTTCCTCCATGATAGCAGCAAGTACACCATCCCATCCTGCAGATGTTGACATCTGAAAGAGGAGAATAATGGACTGCCCAAACGTTTCAAAATTGAAGTTCTGATCAACACCACCACGATGTCTGACGTGCATGAAGAATGACATTCCAAAGATGGCATAAATAAACATGACAAGAAAAAGTAAAAGGCATATGTTGAAGAGTGCTGGAAGGGACATAGCAAGTGCAAATAGTAAAGTTCTTATTCCTCTGGCACCTTTTACCAACCTGAGGACACGACCTACTTTTACTACACGGACGACTCGAAGCAATGTTGGTGAAACAAAGTACTTAGCTATTAAGTCCTTAAGCACAATACCTGTAAAAAATACACATTTAAAACATTTTTAGTATAGTTACATAAATATAGCAGCAACAGCAAAAATGATTAAGTGAAATTAAGTAACTAAAAAAACATTTTAAGAAGAAAAATCTTTAAACCCAACTGCCTAAAAAATATTGAGAATTGTAAATCATTATATTAATGCATGGGCACTTATAAGTATGGTTGTAACATGCTTACTTTAAACACACTATCAGTATAAGAGGCGTACCCTACAAGACACGAGTCCAGTATAAAAATATAAATATAAAACAAGGAATCACAACATTTTATTTCATGAGAGTTCATCCCAAAATTTTATTTTTGTAACATTTGATCCAATTGATAATTTAAAATCTCAACACAGTCTTCCAATTTATTAAATTGGATATAAAGCATGCAATTTTTTTTAATATTTTGAACTTCCTTTTGACTGATGCAAAGACGAGAAAATAATTAACCATTTTTATAGTTGCAATAAAGGGAAATCTGTTCAAAATCAACTATGAAAGTTTTGGGAATCCAAGTCAAATCTCTAATATTGTATTTAGAGCTTGATAACTCCTCTTCAAATTAAGCAACAGGCTCATTCTTATGCTGCCTTAAAAATAAGAGAATTTCTATGTTAAGTCAGTGGAAAAGAACATTTGATGCACACAAGCAGAAATAAAACGTTTCTACATGTATGTATGGAAATATCTCAATTGTTTATCATCATCCTTGAGGATGATGATAAACAATTGAGATATTTCCATGTTTTGCCAGTGAAAAGGCAAACTAAGTGCTCTGTTATTTATAAAATAATTTTTCTTTTTGAAAATGCGACTGGAAATAAATGAAAGATTTCAATATACCTAAATCTTGATTTTCAACATTCTTTCAGTAATTCAAGAGACACTAAAGTTTAAATATTCAACAGCCAGATATCAAGAAATGGGATCTGGTTATCGACCTCTTCTTCATGGGTGAATTTAGTTGATGGTGTGGCCAAGTGGTTAGCATGTTTGGCTACTGATCTACGGGATATGGGTTCGAGCCCTGGGTAAGGCATGGATGTTTGTGTAATTTTTCTGCTGAGGTCCTGCCATCCTCTCAGACCTACTTTGGCATATAAACTGACAGGCTCCTGTCAGACTTCTGTGGCAAGCAGCTGCTTGAGGGGGTATTTATTTATTATTTATTTAATACAATATTAAAGAATTGCAATAAATATAACAATTCCTTCTTACCACGAACCCAAATGATAATTATATAGTTAATATAACTTAGCTATAGTGACAATATAATTATCTTCTACACCCAGTGCTGGACATAGTGATGGGACTCAAAGCCACATGATTGGAGCCCATCCTACAACTCCACAGCACTTTAGCATATACGAGGCCTTTGACTTGGTTTATCATCAACAATGAACTGGATGCAGATGGATTCAGGATCCTTATGAGCGCCCCTCACTCTCTGTTTCACCATGTCGAAAATCAGGCTCAACAAAAAGCAAACTGAAAACTACACTATGTCTCAGTTATATTGATAATAAACGTCTGTCAAACAAATTTCCATTTTCAACAAAATTCAGTGTCAAACAAGTTTCCGGATACCCAGCTAGAAGGCAGAATCTATAATACATTCACACAGACCTGCATACACTCCTTTTATGTTCAGAAAAAATTGGACAATATTTCAGTGATGCAAAAAAACTGCCTATTTCATCACCTGTGTTTTTTTTTAAAGCATGCTGAATTTTCGATCTCAATTAACTAAGGTGTTTTAATATTTCTGCAAATGACATTGATAATATAATTTTGAACAGTATGTCCATGCTCGGAGACAACAGCTTAAAAGCCACATAGCAATGCTGTGAAAAAACTGTGAAAGAATTAAATAAAACCGACAATTCTTTTCAGGTTCTTTCAAAAAGTATGATTTCTCAATATCTCCAATTATTTATCTGTCTCGACAAACAGTGTTAATTTAGAACGATCTCTTTCTAAATACAGGTTGTTATGTGAAATGATCGCCAGATTATAAAAAGAGGGCAATATGCTGTGTCAAAATCAGTCTGTCATAACACCCCTGTATTATTAGAACATATTATCTTGAGTCATCAGTGGTCAGTTATCGTGAATCATCAATCAGTGGCAGTCATAAGGAAGGGGACATGGCCCCCTCCTTATGACTGTTACTGATTCACAATGTTAGAGACTCGCAAATGTTTCATTTTTTCATTCGAACAGCCAGCAAATTTCTTTCCTGGGAAGGCACACCCCAGACGCCCTCAGTATTCCAAAGTCCAAATAACAAGCTATTAAATAGGATCTTGATTACCAAATAATACATTAGTAAAGTTAAAGGTGCCATTTCTGAACTACAAAATCATCCTATGCCTCTAAACGGCCCCCTACAGACTTAAGACTGCCCTGATCAGAATTCATCATTGATGCTTGATATGCAACGTGCGAGTTGAACCTAAATAAAGCCAAATACTTTATTTTTATTTTTTGTTCTTTTTAAGCAGTTATATGGTTCAACTATCATTATCTTGCTTATGTGCAATTTTTGATTTATGAATCTAAATGATGTGCGAATTTCGCAATTTTAACCAGCAAAATTTCCGCGAATTTTGGCGTTTTTCAGCACAATTCCTTCGCAAATTACACCTTTTTTCCCCCACAAAAAATTTACAGTCCTAATCATAAGGTATTAGGTTGATTATAGGCATTAAGGTTGATCAGGTAAGTATGGCTTATTTTTCAACAGATGATTCAATTACTTTTAAAAATGATATTAATTACAGCTAAAAATTAATCATTGACATTAAAGTGCTAGAAGACATTGTAGTACTCAGAGACAAATGCAGTGTCATATGCTTCGGGAATTACCGTTCTCAAGATAATATGCTCTAAGAGTTTACTTTTTTTTCCTCACAAAAATCGCCATTTTAAATTTTTTTTTAATCAATCCTGAAAGTTTATGAACTAAATCTGATGATATAAACCTGATGATTTATATATCTAATAAAGTTGTAAATAATGATGAACAAAAACATGGCACTGCTGTAGCAGCCATTATTTTGACTTATTTTTTTCCGTTTTGGTTATTTTCTTCCCTTTTTTAATGTTCCCAAACTAAAGTTTTATGGAGAGTGTTAGTTGAATTCCTTACATTAAACCTTTTCTTGATCTTTTGAAATTCCATCAAAAATAACCTGTATAATAGGTTAGTAGTAAATATACTGCCAGGGAAAATACACAATATAGTGACTCTGATGAAACTTTCAGCAGTACTGTATAAGGCAAAAATATGGAACTATATATCCTGTCTCAGGTAAATCTGTTTCACAGATGAAGGAGATAGAGGAGGTCTATATAGATAGGTAAATCCTATAAACCCCATGGTTATAAGAAGCGATCACAGCGCCTCCATGAATGAGGAGGCCTGGAAGCTCCAAAGAGCTTACCAGGAAAAAAACAAAAACACTCCCCACAGCTGATTTTGAAACTGGGACCTCTGTGACTCTAGCGACGTTGTGCGACGCCAAGTATTGTTTGCTGATTTATTTTTTTAAAGTATAGTATTTCTGTTTCACTGTAAACTAAATGTCAAATATACTATTGTGTTTTCATAATTCAGTTTGTTTTGTGTTATAGTAAGACTCAGATTGTATATAGCGATTGTAAAAAAATAGACAAACTAGTTTGGTAAGAAGTTTTTGCTACTTCAACACTTGACAGCATTCACCACTGAGTACCTTCTCCATCTTTTTCCAAATATATTAAGAGTGTGATTTGCATGTTCATTTTTACATATTCGTAAAGTAACTACAGTGGACCTTCGTTATAGCGCTGCTCGCTATACCGCACACTCGGTTATAGCGCGGGCGATGTTCGCGATAAGTTCAAACATGTTTATACAGGTCCGTGCGCCGTTAGTGAGTATCGCATTTTATTGTTACTGCGTATTGAGTAATTGTGTATGTATTGAGTTCCTGCATGTATTTTGAATAGTGTTTAATTATTGTATGCATGATGAGTAAAAGAAAAGCTTACAGTGTGAAATTTATTGTGTCGCCACCGCGCCGCTCGGTATAACGCGGTTCACCTTATAACGCGGGTGTTGTTTCCCGCCCGACATGCGCGTTATATCGGGGGTCCACTGTAGTTTAAAACTTTTTTTTTCCTTTCCTATTATTTTATGATATATCAACATGTCTTTCATTCTTCTGTTGAAAGTTACAAAATGAGACCGATTAATGGCGGTCTTAACAAGGCGAGAGCTGAGAAAATGAGTAATTCGGGCTCACGTTTAGGTGGCGCTGCAGTACAATTTGAAAGAGTTACCTATCTGTCTTCTCCTTTATCTGTGAATCTATTTATATGTTGGGTTGTTTTACCTCTATGTTTTCTAAAAGGTTAAAAAAAATGTTGTTTTATCTCCAACTAGCACTTTTTTTGCAAACAATGGGCTAAATGATCAGGTACAAGGACCCTGAAAGCTCAGAGAAGTTTTTTTTAGGGGGCAGGGACCCACTGGATAGCTGTTGAGACAGTTGGTAGCCTCCCATCAAGAGTGTTCTTTAATGTGCACAGGGTAAGGCTCTCCCTCATACGGGCCACGAATTAAAATGATGCCATTTGATGGTTGATGGCCTTTCCAAGTTCATTGGTGTCCCTTACTGACTGAGGGCAGGGTGGGAAGTTTTGCAGAGATAAATCTCAATGTTGGGACTCTAACCTGGGAATTGCAGATTACAAGCCTGGTGCACTACTGACTGAGCTACCCTGTTTATATATTATGTTTATATATTATGTAGAATTAAATGTTCTTTTTTTTTTAAGATAAAACATTTTATATTCTGTTCATTAATTATTTCTGAATGAGTTTCAAATCCGATGAAATCACTTTTTTACTGCAGTGTTTCAAATAAGCATTATTAAATTAATATGCTTACTGTTTTCTCAAATATTTTCCCCAAAAAATTCACAATGCTCTTTATTTTGGTATACAACATGAGCTATTTCTGTCTATTAGTTATTTTAGTATAATATTTTAAAGTTTTTTTTTTCTACTGGAAGTTAAAATTTACTGGGCCACCAGAGTGAATTCTGCTCTACAAACCTGTACTAGCTAAGAATAGACCTGTAGAATGGAATAGATCTGGAGAAAGGAGTAACTAAAATTTGACGTTTCTAAAAAACTTTTGATGTCCAAAAAATGCACGGATTTCAATAAATTTTTTTCCAAGTTTGGCAGCCCTTCTCAGGATTGTGTTTATATGGAAATGCTTGCTGAGGATTGCATATTTATCACGTTGTACAGGAGCCAAAAATTTCAAACTGTTGGCTTCATGGGGTTATAGAAAATGACTTTTTAAACACTGAAAAATTATTTTATAACAAAATTTTTGAGTATAATAAAAAAAATACACTTTTTTTTAATCTTTTTTTCTTTGCTACCGAAACTCATACATAATAAATGCAGACAGAATAGTACAATTTCCAGAAAAAAAAATATATATTTCACAATTTCCATTATACATGTTTATTTCATTCCCAGATAAAAAAAAGTAGCTAGTTAAAAGTTCTTATTCATATAACTAGTATTACAAAATGCATAGATGTATGACAATTGGTAAAAAACAAACTTAATATAACTTTACTTTCAATTGTATCATTCATATACTGAATACCAGTTACTTAACTTTCTGATATGTGCTTGCCATTGTAAATGCTTGGCATCCATTTACAGCAACACAAACTGATAGCAGGGAAATTTTTAATGTGCATTATATTAGTTGTAATCAACTACAACTACTTGATCCTTCTGTATTCAGCATTAAAAGTTTATTTATGAATATTTTTAATTACAATATTAAAGACATAATGCAACCAACTGTCATACATATATGCATTTTGTAATACTAGTTATATGAATAAGAACTTTTAACTAGCCACTTTATTTTTATCTGGGAATGAAATAAACATGTATACTAGAAATTGTGCTAAAAAATTTACTGACTGCTGAACAACTGTTGAAAAAACAAAGAGAAAAAATTAATTTGAATAAAAAATAATTAAAAGTATAAAGAAGAATTGTTTATAACAAAACAAATACACCATGGCCATATTTTATGTAAGGATAGGTTCCTGAAAATTGCAATTTTATATTAACTCTCATTATATGAATATTAAATACTTGCCTTTTGCAAATCATTTTAACTCCATCTATAACCATTGGAAAGTACTATTATTGAGTTCATTTAGAGCTGAATTACAACTCACAATGAATATACAAATATTTGGGTAGTTTTTTATATCTAAAAAATTACTAAATGCAATAAAATTGACTTGTAAATATTAAGTCTGAAAACAGGTTGTGATATACACTCAGTGGTTCATTGAATCATCACCTCCCCTTATTTTATATCAGTGGAAGCCAATTCTAAAACAAACATTTTATGAGAAAATGTGACTGAAGATAAATTAAAGATCTCAATCAAGTCTATCTAAAGCTAAATTTTTAAACAATATTCACTCTGTATTTAAGGAGTTATGGAAGTTTGAATATTTAACAGCAACAATGCAACTCTTCAGGAAATTGGAAAATATTAAAAGAATTATTTAAAAACTTTTTAAATATACATCTATTGCATTAAGTATTTTAAATTGACGCTTCTTATTCAAATTATAATTAACCTCTAGGGTAAATTCAAATGTTTGGTGTTGCTGTTGTTAAATACTTATACTTCCATAACTCTTAAAATACCAAACAAATATTCTTAAAAATCGATTTAAAAGACTTAAATGAGATATTTTAATTATGTCTAATTAATAAATTACACTTGATTGAGATCTGTATCTTCAGTAAAACTTTCTCATAAAATGCTTATTTTAGAAATTGCAGAGTTTCAAAGCTAGCTTCCACTGACAATAATATGGTGGGAGGGCTAGTCAAAATTCAGTTACCCCTGAATATATTATACATTTGATATACTGATCATCTAGTTCATGCTCTATATCAAAGAATTTTTGGTTTTATGTTACCCATAGATAAATGGTCACAAGGACCCCGAGGGCTTAGAGAAGGTTTAGGGGAGAGGACCCACTGGACAGCTGTTAGGAGACAGATGGTAGACTCCTGTCAATGCCATATAGTGTATTCTTTAATGTGCACAGGATATAGCTCTCCTGCACATGAGGCAATGGCTTATGTCCCATCTGATGGCCGGCAGCCTTTACAAGCACATCAATGTCCCCTACTGACTGAGAGCAGGATAGGGAGTTTTATGAATTATCTCAATGCTGGCCCAGGTGGGACTCAAACCTGGGAACTGCAAATTATGAGCCTAGCATTCTACTGATTGGCGGCCACCCCCAAGTATAAAGAAATTTTGCCAAATCCATATTTCATTTTCAATCTTTTAAATTTTACATACAATTATAATACTTAATATGGCTAATTCATCATATTTGAGCAAAACACAATATAAAAATACATCCTGAAAAGTATATTAATGCTGTAATGGAAAAGGTACTACATATCTTTACATTAATAACTGTATTATCTAGTACTGGATGGGGTTTGTTGGACAATGTTATCCTAAGCTGTAATAAAAATAGAAGTAGTCCCTGTTTTATGAAAGGGATGTGTTCCTTGGATAAACCTTGTCTTTAAGTAGGAACGTTTTTCTCACAGAAACACATGTAATAAACACGATTGTGTTCCCAGAAGAGTCTGACACCGCCATTGAATTAGGGATAGCATCCTAATAATGTGTTGGACCCCCTCTGGCCCTGATAACGGCCACCACACGATGAGGCAATGACTCCACAAGCTTATATAAATGTTCCACAGGTATGGAGACCCATGCATCCTCCAGAGCTGTCTACAGTTCTCTCAAGGTCGTCGTTGATGGGACACAGGCCTGAACACTCTGCTCGATGGTATCCCAAAGATTTTTGATGGGATTTAAATCTGGGCTTCTAGGTGCCAATTCATTATTTCAAAGTCAGCAGAATGCTCCTGCAACCATGCAGTAGCCAACCTGGACCTCTGAGATGAACAGTTGTCTTGCTGGTAGATGCCATATCCATTGGGATGCATGATGGCCATAAAAATGGGTGTAAATGGTCAGCCAAGAGTTCTACATACCGGGATGCATTGAGAGTCATCAGTACACGTACCAAAAGTCCCACAGACGTCCAACTGAAGACATCCCAGGCCATCACTGAGCCACCACCAGCTTGTACTGTTCCGACCTGACATGCAGGATCCATGGCTTCATGGGGTTGGTGCCATACCCTGTCTCCCATCGGCATAATGAAGTTTTAATCGGGATTCATCACTCCAGGCCATCTGTTGCCAATTTTCGATGGTCCAGTTTTGATGTTCTTTAGCCCAAGCAAGGCGTTGAGCCCGGTGTTGTGCCATTAGAAGTGGGGCTCTCATAGGTCTGTGGCTCCTGAAGCCGAGACAATGAAGTGAATGTTGCACAGTCCATGCACTGACTTCCCAGCTCGAACCCACGTTCAGATGGGAGGTGATTTCAGATAATGTCTGGCCACTATCGGTCCATATGATGTGTGTCAGACAGCGAAGCCCACGATCATTCAAGGCTGGTTGTCCTTGCAGTTTGTCCAGGTGTTTGTTGTTTTGCCAGAATTTTCATATTCCCAGAACATTCTTGAACTGTTGTACGAGAAAGTCTAAGTTCGTTGACAATTTCAGAGATCAAGTGTCCCATCTGTCAGACACCTATGATCTGCCTTCTGTCAAATGCATCTAAATCCCACGCCTTTCCCATTATACTTCTCTGATGAATGCTGGGGGAAGCCAAATCTCACAGCTATATATGACCAGAGTTTCAGCCACGCATATGCGCAAATGCGGGATTTGCGGTACTAAATTTGGATAATGTCCCCATCCTTAATTCAGTGTATATATATATATATAATAAATGTAAGCATGTCAGGTACAGCTAGGGTAAAATACATTAAGACACTCTCTTTAATGCGAGTACATTAGTGTCAATGTTGGCAACAAGGGTGAAACTGTGCACCATTTCAGTGGTTGGTAAAACTGATTTTCTTTGCTAGTTACTTTGGTGCTGTCCTTAAATTACGGTTGCACAGCCAGGGATTCAGCAGCCTATTTTTACTTAATTTTAAATGTTGCTGTTAAAGCAAAATGCCATTAAGAGGCTACCTGCACAGAATCATTACCACCACAATGAGAATATATTGTTTTTGTCATTAGAATACAAACATATACTAATATTCAAATTATTTTTCCCATAAGTACCGAATTGCATTCAGAATAATGAAAACCTCATGATGATATGCCACTTTCATCAATACCAGGGCTTGTCAAAGGTATATTGCTGCTCTGGACAATGACATAAACTGAACTTTTTTTTTTTCTAAAAAAAATTTCTAATATATTTCATACAATCATAAAAACATTTTTAAGATTTTGGCACCCAGATTGCTAAAATCTCAGTCTGACCCTATCAATACACATAAAAAAATGGGTTTACCACACACAAAAAAAAGCTGCATCCCCAAATGTCTGAGGTAAATATTAATTGGTTAATACAAAACAATAAAGAGATTTCACAAATGTTTTCAGCATAACAAAATTGCTAAAAATAAAAATTAATCTTACCTAAAATGGACAGCGTCACCACTACAAAATCGAAAACATTCCATGGTTCTTTAAAATAATACATGCGGAGGGCAAAAATTTTGAGCACACACTCAGCTGTAAAAATGGCAATGAAAAAGATATTTAGGCGTTCTAGGATGGTGTCAAAGAGAGGTGATGGATTATAGTGATCAAGAGCCATCACAGTCATATTTAAGCAGATGAATATCATGATGGCCATATCAAATTTTTTATTAGTTGTCAGGTCAAAAACAACAGCTTGAAGTTTGAACTGGAAAATAAGAGAAAATTATAAAGTTCTAACACCAAATTTAAATTATGTATTTAATAACTATTTAAACCATCTTTGAAAACACCATTATAATTAATGGTAATATTTCATATTAATAATTAAAACTATATATAGTTTTAATTTTTAGTACAAAAAGGACTAACAGTCTTATTTATAAGTAAAACAAGAAGCGACATTCAGGAGTATAAATACAGCCACTGAAAGGTGTTCTATTCAATTAAACCACTGCCTAATGTGTTTGTAAAAGTGTAAAATTTGGGGGACATGTGCTAAGGATACTAAATACTCAATCAGTAAACCATTAGCTCTGGAGGAGGGTAGTTGTCATCCATGTATGTTTGTGGTAAATTAAGAAGAGTGTGTCATGGTTTCTGTTCATTGTGGAGCACCCAAGACATGATGTGTACAATTACATATGTAAAGTTTTATGTTTCTATCTATAAACTTTGTATTCTAGGAGGTATAAATGATTCAAATATTGTTTTACAGGCTTTCTCTTTATTATGGGTATTTTCTTCTTGCAAAACAGGAAATTAATTATTTTAAATTTTTGCAAAAAAGGGTTAATTTTTTCTATAACAGATTTTTTTCTTTTAGGCATGCAAAAGAATGAGCACATATGAAATACCTACTATGTTAGAAGAATTACCAAAGGTAGACATTGGGAAAATGGAGGATGCATGTAAAGTGTACAAATGCTATTTAATATCATCATCAGTAAAAATAAACATACTATACTTTCAATCCTTTCTTAACATCCATTCAATTACAAAAATGCCAGTGTAGCACTTAGTCTGTCATGCACATAATTAAGTCACACAAGTGGTACACAAACTTAAGACTAAATTATAATAAAAACTAAATTTTATCTAAAGATAAAACCAGATAAAATTTATCAACTCAGTCAATACATCAAGAATTTAATAATTGACCAAATCCATCAAAACACAATTTCTTTTTTTTTTTTCAGTTAACTCTTCAATTGCTGTAAGACAGCAGGACATTACTTGTGTTGTTATTGTTGAAGTTCTCACTGATAACACTGTCTTTACATGATTGACTTCGAAAATAATGTTTCTGTAGATAACTACTTCATCCTATTCCCACTCAAAAGATGGAGCCAGGGGCATGTCAAGGTAAAAGAATTATGATCCACGGATATGTCAAGGCAAAAGAATTATCTTCACAATCTCCCATTAGCTGAGATCAAACTACATGAGTTAGGCCAAATTGTAAAAGTATCACCAGTTCTCAGCAAGTTATGGGTTCAGGTTCCACACATGCAGAAGCTCAACTTTTCCAGCTCCAAATGAGATAAACCAACAATATATATTACCTGTGTGTAACCATTGTTCAATTTCTCACTGATAATGCTGTATCATGTCTGACTATAAAAATAACTTTTTTTCTACAGAAAAAAAATGTATCTCTTTCCTGATGGATGGATGGTGCCAGAAGCATGTCGAGGCCATGGAACAAACTTTGGTCTCAAGCTAGCTAAGATTCAATTAGGTGGGTTAGCTCAAATAATAAGAATATCTGGCACATTTTCAGAGGTTTATGGATTCCAGTCCCATACCCACTCAAAATTTTCAGCTAATTCTAGTAATTTAGTTGAGACAGAGCACATAAGGCTTCTCCCCCAGTACATTGCAATGCCCAGTATTTTGCCCTTCTATTTTTACACGTAAATAACTGAATTTAATAATACATTAAAACATTAATCCATGATGTTTCAGAAAAGAAAAGGGATAATCTTATTTAATATTATAATTATTTGTCAAACCAAATAATCTTTTGAAAAACATGCACTATTACTACCATAATAGCATAGTAGTTAGCCCTTAGAATATAAATTATGCACTAGTCAGTGCTATTCCATCTTGGAAGCATTTAATTCCAGTTATTACTCAGCTGACTCATGTGTTACATAAATTCAGTTTAATGTGTGCTATTATAATCTGTCTCCAGACTATATTCAATTTGCATTTATTCAGGACAAATCAATATTAATAAAACTTCTAAAATAGGAAAAATGAGCTTTTAAATTTTTTTAAAGATGTTATAGGTATGTAAATAAAGCAAGACTATATGAGAAAAATACTATATTTTTAAGTAAAAATAATCTTTATAAAAATTTAAACACAGTGTTACTGGAACAATTATCGGAAAAAAATTTGGTTTTGCCCTGAGTGGGATTCAAACCCACATCTTCCAGAAACATACCAGACATCATAACCACTAGACCATCAGAGACTAACCACTTTCTTCAGCAATGTGGCATATAAGCATTCCTGCATATTTTTGTTGATTTGACACTGGCACTATCTATGTTGGAAATCGGCCAACCAAACTGCCTCAAATGGTGGGAGCATTATTTTGCACTCACGCTCATAGCATTATACAAATAATTCAGTAATAAATATCACAGGAAAATGCACTGTAAACAAGAAACACCTGAAATAATTAGCTGAAAAAAAATTGGCTTTGACCTGAGTGAGATTCGAACCCAGGCCTGCTAGACACAGTGTTAGTTTTAATTAGAACCAGGGGCAGATTGGCACTTATTTTTAGGGATGCAGCTGTAGCAGAGGTAGGCTGCAATAAAAATTTTTGTTACTTTTCAAGATTTCAATACTTATTTTTTTGAGAGTTTTTATGTGAAGCATAAAATAGGTTTACCACAATTCTGTGGAATTTCCTTAAAATAGCAATTATTATTATTAAAAAA
Organism: Ryuthela nishihirai; assembly: GCA_038380435.1. NCBI lineage: Eukaryota > Metazoa > Arthropoda > Arachnida > Araneae > Heptathelidae > Ryuthela > Ryuthela nishihirai. Next base: position 34,811,627 of record JAWZYU010000011.1, on the reverse strand, counting down.
ATTGTGCTCTGATGAGATTTCAGCTGCCCACGACACTAAGCCCTGGATGCTACAGCATTTAGTGCCTCTTATCAGCCTATGCCTGATTAGAACTACACCACTGACTCTTCAGTTGTCATATTAATATATTCAATTATGTGGTATTCATTGCTTTATATGCAAGAGCAGTTCTGTAAGCTTCTTTTGTTGACAGCAGATAAAATTATATATATTATTAAAATATTTAGTTATTTTCTGCAAATTACCTTTATGATTATAAGCACTATTAACTGACTCCTTTAGCTACTAATTCCACTATTTACAGCTTACCATGGATGTATCATTTATTTGAATGTTGATAAGGACATGCTAACTTTTAATCTGCATGTTTAAATAAAAAGATAATATATTTCTGTAGACAACTATTGTATCATGATCCTATTTGATAGATGGTGCCATGAGCACTTTCAGATCTCAAAATTAACTTCACACTCTTTGTTGAGATTGAACTAGAGTAAAATATCCTTCACGAATGTGAGTTATTATATGTTTATTTATTAATAATTACAATAAATGATTTATTTACAATTAAATATTAGATTGTTGCAAATGAAATAGCTGAAATGTTAGTGAAATATTCAACAGCTATAACTTTGTTAAAAAAAAACTTTACTTAATCAAAATAAGCAACAACAGATTCAATACATTTCTGCCATTGTAAAACAAGTGCATTTATGCCATTGGTAAAAATATCTCAGTTCCTGGAAGTGATGAATTCTCGAAGGCGTTTTGAATTGCTTTCTCATTGCTAAATTTTTTCCCACTAAGAAGTGGTCAAGATGCTTGAAGAAGTGGTAGTCAGTTGACGATAAGTTTGGTGAATATGTGGATGAGCAAGAGGCTCATACAGTAACTGATGGAGTTTCTTTACTGTTATTTGTGAGATGTGAGGTCGAGCATTATTATGGAGCAGTACGACAACATGTCTATTGACCAATGCAGGCTACTTCTTGCATAATTTGTCATGCATTTTTTGGAGTTCTGCACAATATTTCTCTGTATTTATTGTTTCACTCAGTTTTAGGAATGAATAATGGATAACACTGTCTGCACACCACCAACAGTCATGATAACCTTCTTCAGGTGAAGATTAGGATTGGGCATATGTTTGGGCAGCCATTGAGCAGAATGTTGATAATTGTCAAATAGGATTAATATTTCATCACACTTTACAATTCTATGCAAAAATGGATCCCTTTGGTTTTGTGTGAGAAGGGAAGTGCACACTTCGAGTTGACATATCTTATAAGTGTCTGTTAATTCATGCAGAACCAATTTATCCAACTTCTTCACTTTCCCAACAGCTTCCAGGTGCCAGGAAACTGTTGAATAATGCACACTTAATTTGCCTGCAATGTCTTGTACAGTTTGGTATGTATCAAATTCAGTTAAAGTCTTCTAATACTTTTCAATTAATAAAGATTCTTCGTTATTAACAGAAAAGTAAAGAATAATTAAGTATTAGGTAATTTTCAGAAAAATAACTGAATATTCGAATCCATCAAACACTTGCTTTTTCAAAATACATTTTATTTTAATGCCTTGTTACTATTAGTATAAAAGCATGATGCTACTAATTCCCTAATTCTTCCCTTGAAGGGGCTACGACCTCTTGAAATCATTTTAATGTTTCAGTCAGATCAGCAGAAATGATTTCGTCACACTACTAAGAAAACTTGAGTTGCATTGTTTCATTAATCACTAAATCACCTTTGTTAGATTACTGTTTTAATTAGGTGATCTTCATTTCTTTATTTGCAAGAGCAGTTTCAGTTTCTCTTCTTAACAGAACATAAAAGTATATTTTTATAACAATATTCAACAATTTTGTGCACATTATCTTTATGCTTATACACACTATTGTTATTATATTGTTTTTTTTTAGTTTGCTTTTAGCTACTACTTTTTAGTGGCAGCTAGTGAGCTTGGGAGCTAGGCATGCAACTTTGAAAATGGGAGTGTGGAAAAAAGGTTCCAAGCCCTAATAAAATATTTATTATTTTTGGAAATTCATGGTTTTAATACTTTTTAATTGTTGTGTAAAATGTATATTATCATTATAGCATCATTGCTCAAGAACAATCAGTCATGAAATGGATGAAATGTTAGTGAAATATTCAACAGCTATAACTTTTACTTTTATTTCATTAACTGAAATATTTCATGGAAGTGAGAAACAGTTCAAAATTTGCTTATTTTACCACTATTGGGTAATCTATATGACATATAATCATCTATTGATATATCTTCCCCACTTTTATCCTCTTTGCCCTACTCTCTTATTTTCAGCCATTTAAGTACTTCAGAAGCAAGTTTGAGTTTGTTCTGGGCTCTCACTGGAGGCACAGTAGCACATGAATAATATAAAGTACAACCATGGCTGTAAAATTGTATTCAAATGATAAAAATTTAATATAATTCAAAATTTTTACAATAGTTCATCTTTTCTAAAATATTTTTAAGAATTCAAAAAAAAAAATGTTGATTTTTTTAGGGATAGGCAAGCAGTGCTTTAGATGCTTCTATGAACCAACCACTGCTGCTAATTCTGCTATTTACAGTTTGTCATGAGTGGTTCATTTGGATTTTGCTGAGGGAAGAAATTTTGACATCTCAGGCAGCAGATTCAATTCTCAAAATCCAAACAAATTCCACAAATTACAGGGTGATTCAAGAGTCCCTGTGCACCTATAAGAACACAAAATTAAAAAAATATATATATTCAATGCATATATACAGTGGTGTACTCAAGTATGTGTGTGTGTGTGTGGGGGGCGACCAACATATACATGCAACTGTATATATATGTAACACTGTACATATGTTTATAATTGGAAATATATATGTTATTCAAATCCTTATGAGCTTCAATAAAGGATATTTTAAGGAAGTCCCCAGTAGACTCAAACACGTCATAAAACCCTTCCTCACTGGAAGTTTCTGAGTATGTCACTGCACATATATTTACTTATGTATGGTTACAACATGTTACACTAAGTGTGGAAAGGGCCATCATGTGCTAGTGGAAAAGCATCTCCATGCTTTATTTATGAAGACACTCATCAGTTCAGTAGGTAGGATATTCCTGATGCAATTGGTAATGGCTTTCTTCAGATCAATGAAAGTTCTAGGTTTATCTTTATCAGGACTGGATCTGAGAGGTTGGTTGGTTTACCTCTGAGAGGCACTTTTTTGAACACCATGGGCTAAATGGTCAGGTCACATGGACCCCGAAGGCTCAGAGAAGGTTGGGGGGAGGAAACCCACTGGAACAGCTGTTAGGAGACAGATGGTAGTCTCCTGTCAAGACCATCCAGTGTGTTCTTTAACATGCACAGGGTATGACTCTCCCATACACGGGGCAACAGCTTAATGTCCCATTCGACGGACAGCGGCCTTTCCAAGCTCCTCGGTGTCCCCTACTGACTGTGGGCAGGGCGGGGAATTTTGCGGAGATAAATCTCAACGTTGACCCAGCTGTGACTCAAACCTGGGAACTACAGATTACAAACCTGGCACACTACTGACTGAGTCACCCCTGCCCTGGATCTGAGAGGGTGGCCATGTTCCCCCTGAGAATACTAGTAATGGAGGACAAATATTATTCAACTTGTGCATATTTCATACAAACTTCTAAAACAGAGAGGATAATATTACACTGAAATGGAAATCCAATCTCTTGGCCCATACTTATGCCTTTTCTGGCTCAATTGCATTATTTGTCCCCCCCCCTGCCCCCTTATCTTTTACTAGATCTGGACCTAGTCTTTATAGACCTTTTCACTAATCTTCAAGGATAAAATGTGAGGGAACCAAGATTGAATGATATCAGCAGTCATAGGCCTTCTGAAATTAATCTTGCAAACACATCTTGGAGAACCAATATATGTGTGTGTGTGTGTTGTACATCATCCTGCTGAATATAAGCATCTCTTACTCATTTAAATATCTCACAAAAAGGTGCAGAATTTCACAATAATGTTCAATGTTCATATTGTCATGAAAAAATGAGACCAAATATTCACATTCACAATAATACACACCATATGTGTCAATCTTCCTATCACGATGATATGTATCACTCTTCCTATCACGATGACCTTTCCACATGACGTGTGACAAAGAGGATTCAGAGTTGAGATTCTGAGGCAAATGGACTTAAATGCAACAAGCTAGGGTTGACTTAGTGAAGGCTGTAGGGATTATTTCCAGAGATAGGCTAAGGAGTTTTGGCAAAGTAAACTGTGCAATAGTATTCCTGCAATTTCTTCAGACAAGAGTTCCAAGTGATAATTTAATTATTGATTTCAGAAAGTATATTAGAATGAAATAGGCAGAGTGACCCACCTTTGGTTAAAGATATAGTGTTGCAGCAATTTTTAAACACAACTTGTGGATCTGATTAGCATTAACATTAAAGAATTTTTTTGTGAAGCATTGTAAGTAAAAATCTGTTAAGTGGTCAAAAGTTGAAGTCTGTCTTCATCAGTTCTGATCTACACAATAATTGTGCACCTGCAGAAGGAACAGCTGTATGGTGGGAAGAAGCAAGAACTGTCCAATGAGCAACTCCATAGACAATACTTCATGCTTTAATTAATTTTTACAAGAACCAAACAATGGCTTGAAAAGTGGTGGTGAAGGTGGCTGTGAAAGTGGTATAACACATAGATAGTATTTGGAAAGCAGTTCTGTAGAGAAAGCAAGAGCATATTTCGAAAGGAGTGTATTTGAAAATATGTTCAACTGAGAAGAGCAAGACATTAAATGCATACTTGAGGAACATTATGTGTATTAGCACAGATTTGTATTAGCACAGATTGCAAAAACACACTAAAAAGTAACAGTAGCATATTTGCACACAAAAGAAAACATGACTGCTATGCCAACTAGATGTAGCATCAGAACCTGCATCAAATGAAGAGTTATGCTAAGATGTATAAACTTCTCATTAGTGTATATATTATATCTTCATATTAATTATTGTAATATAATATTCTTCTTTCTTATATGAAGATGTATTATTTCTTATATGAAGATATTATATTACAATAATGAGCTCATTATTGTAATATAATATCTTCATTATTGTATATATTATATCTTCATATTAATAGTATGATATAATAACACTAGACTTAATCAGGATCTTAATTCAAGGAATATGGCCAGGTCTGAGAAATCATTTTATACCTCCTACTTGACTGATAGTTTGTTCAGTTGCAGCAGCAGCCTACGTGAATTACTTGGTTCCTATTGTTCAATGGACAAATAGTTCTACCTTATGGGAGGAAATTTTGTTACTGCAATTTCCACTAAGCAAACAGTCTCAGAACAATGAGATCACAATTTCTTTTAGTTTGTCTCAGTCTTCATAAAGTCCCGAATAGGTATTTTATAGTGGAATCATAATCCAATTTGTTTCAATACTCCTCAACTCCATTAGTGACTTATCACAACATTGAGGGTATTGCAACTAAAGGTGCCCACATACACAGCAATTCAGTAACGTGTAAATGGATTATTTTGTTGCAGACCAATAGATTTCCCATTTATAGTTTTGTGTGTGCAAGCATAACCAATGACATGGAAGCTCACATTGTTCATTTTTCCTAATCTGCCAGAAACTGAATCACATGGTGTATGGCTACACTGATCATATCAAAACAGTTTTGACAGAGGGAAAAGTAGCACACACTTATCCTTTCACCTCTGAGTACAATGTTTGCATGTTGCATGATATGGTGGGTATGGGTGTGACATTTTGTGACCAAGAAGTTTGAATGGCAAGTTCAGTTTTGTGGCAATGAGTTTGACTTTGGTTGGTTGTTTTACCTCTGAGAAGCACTTTTTTGCACACAATGGGCTAAATGGACAGGCCACAAGGACTCTGAGAGCTTACAGAAAGTTAAGGGCCAAGGACCCACTGAACAGCTGTTAGGAGACAGATATGGTAACCACTTGTAAAGGCCATCCAGTGTGTCCTTTAACATGCACAGGGTATGGCTCTCTCATACACAAAACCACAGCTTAATGTTCCATCCAATGGACAGCAGCCTTTTGAAGCCCATTGATGTCCCTTATAATGCAGTGCCTACCAGCAGGGCAGGGAGCTTTGTGGAGATAAAGCTCAACAATGGCCCAGCTGGGACTCAAACCTGGGAACTTCAGATTTCGAGCCTGGAGTGCCACCGACTGAGCCACCCCTGCCCTGAGTTCTGACTGAAGCTTCATGTTGACTTATTGTGTGCTATACTAGAATATGCTGCTAGACGAAGAAGAATTCAAAAATTACACAGCTTCTCCTTTCAAAAGAGTAGTAGTTGGCAAGAGATGATGAATAGAACCTTAATATATTTAATGCATATCCATAATACAAAAAACATATATTTCAAATTTTGAAGGCAAGTTTAAAAATAAATAAGCAATATAACACAAGGTTTATATTAAAAAGAAGAAAACTGATGGTTTAATCAAGTTTGAAAACTTTTAGCCCATGAAAAAAATTAGTGGCTCACTAACTCTATGGTAACAGCTTTTTTTTTTTATGAATCTCAATATTTGAGAATACCCAACAAGGAATTTCAATTTATTTAAAAATAACTCTAATATCTTTACATCTATAAAAACATCTAAAATTTCTAGTCATCATTTACCTAGATCTATGCATTCTTGCATTAGGGCCTAATAATTTTTACTTGTATCTTTCTGTGCTATTAAGTTCAAATGCTTTTATGCTTTAGTAAATAACTGATATTTGTTTAAATGAAGATTAATATTTTCAGTCTGAAAAAAATATAGAAGTTTGAACAATTTTTTAACACTATCTATAAGCAAAATATTTTCATAACTCAAACTATATTGAGATTACAAATCATTGCTACACACCTGTGGTCGTGGAATAGCTTTGGCAGGTTTCTTGGAACCCATTTTTTTCATAGCATTATAATACTTTTTCTGATCTTCAGTCATAAACATTTCAAGAGATCCTCCTGCGTAAATATCAAAAGCAAAAGTTAGCAGCAGAAACATTATGATTCAAAATTACTTTGGATAAAAACTAATCATTTTTTTAAACACAAAACGATTTGAAGACAAAAAGAATATGTATATACAATAGACATCAAAGATATGAACACTTTTGTCTGTACTAAAAGAGACAGCACATATACATGAATGCTTCCTCTAGCATATGCCAGCCAGCATCTTCCAAACTTCCTGGACTCTTTTTTTGCATGGTCTCTTGATATTTACTTTACTCAAGTCTTTAATTTTTGAGTTTTCTACTCATCTTACCAGTGTGTTTTTCTAAAAATTGATATTATGGGAGTAATGAAAGATGTAGCTAAAAAAAATAGGTTTTGCTAGGAGTGGGATTTGAGTTCACGTCTCCCAGAAACATGTCAGGTGTCATAACTACCAGACCATCAGTGGCTAACCTTTTCCTCAGCTAATGTGACAGACATTCTCGCATATTTGTTGATTCACTCCTGGCACCATCTATGTTGGGAAGCAGGCAATCAAGCTGCCTCTTAAGATGGAAATAATATTTTGTCATGCATGCTCATAACATTAATTCAATAATTTAGTACTAAAGTATCAAAGGAAAAGTCCTGTAGACATGGGACTCATGAAATATGTAGCTGAAAAAAATTGTTTTGCCTTGAGTAGGATTCGAACTTATGTCTCCCAGAAACATGCCAGGCATCATAACCACTAGACCATCAGTGGCTAACCTTTTCCTCAGCTAATGTGACAGATAGACATTCCCGCATATTTGTTGATTCACTCCTGGCACCATCTATGTCCAGAAGAGGGCAACCAAGCTACCTTGTAAGATGTTAGCTGCTGATTGTCTAGTGGTTATGATTCCTGGCATGTTTCTGGGAGATGTGGATTCAAATCCCACTCATGGTAAAACCAATTTTTTGTACAGCTAAATATTCTATGAGTCCCATATCTACATGACTTTTCCTGTGATACTTTACTGTGAATTATTGATTTAAAGCTGTGAGTGTGAGTGACAAAATATTATTTCCATCTTACGAGGCAGTTTGGTTGCTCACTTCCTGACAAAGAGGGCACCAGGAGTGAATCAACAAATATAAGGGAATGTCTATATGTCATATTAGCTGAGGAAAAGGTTAGCTGCTGATGATCTAATGGTTATGATGCCTGGCCAACAAAACCATTTTTTTTTCAGCAACATATTTCATGAGTCCTATGTCTACAGGGACTTTTCCTATGATACTTTACTACTAACATATAGAGAGTAAGTCTTATTTTATCACTCATTTTGAATGACTTTGATACTCAGAATAATGCAAAATTTCTGACTCTGAACAGCCTTATTATGCAACCAATGGTATGCCAATATCATATAAGGAGTTAATGAGGAACAACAACTGATCAATGACAAGGCAAAAGCAGATGGCTATCAGTGATGCATCCTTGCCCAAATTGAAAAGGATATATAAGGCCAACAGAACATTCCAGACTACAATGCCACAGCATCAGAAAATAAAACATGCAAGATCAATCTCAATGTTCTGTAGCTCCATAGAGCCCTCCAGTAATTTGCCACAATGTACCATATGAAATTGCTTATAGCTAGCTGAAACAATATATTTAATATTAGTAAAATAAATTGAGACCAATTATGTGTTAAAGGAAGAATTGATCAGATCCCAATATGTAGATAGATATAGATTAGCCTAATCTGTCATAGGCTGATACGCAAGGCATTATGGGGGAACAAAGCACACTTTTAAAACAAGACTGCTAGAGCAAAAGAGATATACACCTACAGAAAGTTTCTACAGCTTTAGTTAAGGCAGTTACTACTAAATAAGTGATCCCCCACTTTCAATAAGCTAGATTGTAACAGATCCACAAAAATGATATCAGCTAGATAGGACTGAAGAGCTCATTATCGACCAAAATAGACACAAGTATATTAACAAAGACATCCCACAAATTCCCTCTACCTTGGAGGTTGATTGTGGATGAATCTGCCAACCTACAATAAAACCAGTCACTGAGCATGCACATTTATCAAACGACAGAAACAAGCAGTAGGCTGGATAGCTAACTAATAGCACTGAATATAATGCTCTTGAGAATGTCCATGAAGTAAGTGTGAATAAAAATGCACATGGTAAGTGACACACCGTAATTTTTGTACATATATGTGAAAAATTATTTTTTTTTTTTTATCAACTTTAATTGTGCCCAAATGCATCAAGTTTAAGTTTTGCATCTGAACTATGCATCCAAGCCCATATGCTCAACATATCATCACAAGTTTGCTTTCCCTTCTCAAGAACGTAAGTCAAAAACTTTTCAATTCGAAAGGAACTTAGAACTAAGTTTAGGTTCAATGTTAGGAACTAAGTCTAAGTTCAGAGTTGCCAAAGTGACTGCAATGAATTAGCCTCAGTAAGGCTGACTTCAGCTTACCTTATAAGCATGCTTATGTGCATCGTTTGCATTACCTAACAATTAATGGTGACAAACACCACTAAACTGTAGCAAAAGAACAGACAGTATTTTGTGCAATGATGTCTAGATGCAATTTCATTATGAACTTAAGCTGGTGTTCATTTTTTAATTCATATAGCAAATGCTTATATCTATTGTCACTTGTTATCATTAAACATAAAGCTTAATAGTGTTTTCTAAATTAAATTGATAATTACTGTTAATTTAAAATGTCACAGTATGTGTTAGAATGCAGGACTATTCCTTCACAAAATCTGATAACAGTGATGGTCTGTTTCCCTGAACCTTAGCTTGTTTGGTTGAATGTTAATGGCTGAACCTTCAGTGTTTGGTTGTTTTCCAATTTAAGGTTTAGCACACCTTTAATATTAATAGGAATTCTGCAGGGATTACCAAAGGTAAGCTAACTTGTCATAAAAAGATTTGCCTCATTTCAATGCTTTTGGCAATTGCAACAATTAAAATTAATAATAATCAATCAGAAATACTTTAAACTTTTATGGCTTCTCTCATTCATTAATCTCCTGGGATAGAATGAGCTTATGGCGAACAAAGATGGTAAATATGGTTTCATCTTAAATTCAAGTTATAAGTTTATTAAAGGATGTCTAAATTCAGTCTTAATACCAAAGGTTAATTCTCAATGCCGAGTAATAATATGGGGTTATGTGAGAAAATTTCTTTCCAATTACTTCCCCCCACCAACCCATAAACTCAAAAATAAAATGCAAATAAAAGTGTTATATTTTTCAGCTAAAAACAACAATAGCATTATTTCAGTTTCAAAGACTACATGCCAACATTCAACTTAATACAAAGCATGAAATTTAATGTGAAGTATACTTATCTTTCTTTTCTGTTCATTAAAGTTGTCAATAATGACACCAATGAATAGATTGAGAGTGAAAAAGGATCCAAATATAATAAATAAAACAAAATAAAGGTACATGTAGATGTTAACTTCATCCTCTGGTTGCACATTTTCCTGAAAAATATATGAAATGTTTCACTTTATTAATTAGACAGTTTTTTTAGTTTTTTTTTAAACTTTGTTTTAGTTTCAGTAACAATACAAAACTGCTAATATTGAATCAAATATTAGTAATCCCTCAAAATATAGCTCTCAATTTACACCACTTATTTTTAAAGTTTAATTTTGTTTAAAGATAGTTTTTGAATAATGAGGAAGTTGCATTCCTGGTGAAAATTGTGTAAGCTGAAATCGCATCATTCAGTTACAATTTTTCATAAGAAATAACAGAATAATCAGTGATTATATATTCCAGGCCCCCAACTCAATTAGCATAATTTTTTTCCTACTGATATCCAGCCCCCTGAAAGATATATAGCATTCCATAATATTTAATTTCTAAGGTTTAATCTCTTTTTTGGGTAAAGAACTACTTCAAATTTGAAAACAAAATAGGATATATTTCTTCATACTCTAATTTTATCAAAAAGTTGAAATTTAAATATCTGAAAATTTATCCACTTTTCTCTCTATGAATTTACCAGTATTGGTTCAGACCAATTTCTGAAGCTTTGGGTTGGGTTGTTTTACCTCTGAGCGGCACTTTTTTGCACACTGTGGGCTAAATGGCCAGGTCACATGGACCCCGAAGGCTCAGAGAAGGTTGGGAGAGGGGACCCACTGGAACAGCTGTTGGGAGACAGATGGTAGCCTCCCGTCAAGGCCATCCAGCATGTTCTTTAACGTGCGCAGGGTATGTCTCTCCCACACAAGGGGCCACAGCTTAACGTCCCATCCAACGGACGGCGGCCTTTCCAAGCCCATCGGTGTCCCCTACTAACCGTGGGCAGGGCGGGGAATTTTGCGGAGATAAATCTCAATGCTGACCCAGCTGGGACTTGAACCTGGGAACTACAGATTATGAGCCTGGCGCGCTACCGACTGAGCCACCCCCACCCCCCAATTTCTGAAGCGTACTGAGGGTTGGATCAGTTAGCAGCATACCAGGCTAGTAACATGATGTTCTCAAGTTTTAGTACTCACTGTGCCTACATTGATTTCCACTGATAACCCTTGCTCTGACCCTGGTGAGATGAGGGTCACTGATAGTTTGGAAAGTCTCCAATAAACAGGAGAGCCATACATTGTGCATCTTAAAGAAATACTGGATGGCATTAATATGAGGCTTCCATCTGTTTCTTAACAGCTGTCTAGTTTCCCTCCCAGTTTCTGAGTCTTTGCAACATGGCCATTTAGCCACTTATATTAAAAAGAAGTGCTGCTCAAAAATAAAACAACCCATTTCTGAAATACAAAAATTTAAAATTTAATAAAAATTAAACTTGATACCACAATTTGTATTGTGGAATGGCATGTTTTAAAGTCTATTTTGTATTATAATGATAAATGTATTACGTACAAAAGCTGAAATTCTTATTATTTGGATAAAGTGTGAAACAAAGGTGAGGTTGGGTTGTTTTACCTCTGAGTGGAAATTTTTGTACACACTGGGCTAAATGGTCAGGTTACAAGTTCCCCGAGGACTAAGAGAAATTTGGGGAAGGGGACCCACTGGACAGTTTCTAAAAGACAAATGGTAGCCTCCCATTAAAGCCATATTTTTTTCATTTACAATACAAAACACAGAAAAGAATCCTAAAAGTTACTCCTAGCTTTACTAAGATATACTCTACTAAGACTGAAGCCACTGCTGGCCACTGCCTCAGATGGAGCTATTTACTGCTGGAACAGTATCTAGCCAACACCATCTAGAACAGAAGGTGTTCTAGATGTTCTAGTTCTGTTCTACAAATTTCTTATATATTTCTGTTATTATTACTGGTAAGTTTGAAACTTAATTTTATACTAATTTATATTTTTAAATATACATTATTTAGAAAAAATATTTGTATATATTAGCCTTATCATAATGTTTATACATATAAATGTTTTTTTTCTAAGTAATGTATATTTATAAATATATATTATTATAAAGATTAATATTAAGACTTACCAGTAAAAAGAACAGAAATAAATATATAAGAAATTGGTAATTGTTTTAGGTCCACCTATGCTGATGTCATAACTTAGTAGAACAGCCTTCTGTTCAAGTCCCAACTAAGCCTTCTGTTCTAGGTGGTGTTGATCTAGCTCCCTAACCCTATGACAGTCCAATGTGTTCCTTAATGTGCACAAGATATGGTTTACCTGCCCACATGGTTATGCCTTAATGTCCTGTTAAATGGGAGCAGACTTTCCAAGCCCATTGGTGTCCTCTTTCTCACTGAGGGAAGGGTGGTGATGGTGCATGAGGAGAGTTTAGCAGAGATAAAACTCAATGCAGGCCTAGTTGGGACTTGAACCTGAGAGCTACAGATTACAAGCCAGGTATGCTACTGATTGAGCCAACCCCCATCCTGTGAAAGAAAGATACTTTTCCTAAGGGCAATTCTTCATTTCTTCCTTAACCCTTAAAGTGTCAGATTTCTGAAATTTTTTGTGGAAAAATCACAATTTCCTAACATTAATTAGAGTATTTGGTTAAAATATCATTAAAAATGTGGTTATAATAAGTTCTATCTTTTAAAAATTGTGCTTTTAGACTAATCGTGCAATCCTACGATTCTTCTGATATCTGCCATTAGAGATCACCGGCGATTTCATTTGCGATCATTTCAAATTAATCATTCTTTATAAACACAGTATTTGAAAAATCAGTAAAAAATACACTGAGAGGCCAAAAGCCACGGGATAAGTGCCTAATAATGGGTTGGTCCTCCTTGAGCCCTCAGCAGTGCAGCCACGTCAAGGCATAGAGTCAACGAGTTGCCGATACCATTCTACAGGGATGGCAGCCCACACATTCTGCAGCGTAGACCATAATTGTGTTGCATTGGATGGTGCTGGATTCATAGATCATAAGCTTGTTTCCATTGTGTCCCACAGATGCTCCAGGAGTTCATATTGGGGGACCGTGGGGGTCAATTCATGGTGGTAAAGTTCGTGGAGTGTTCCTAAATCCACCTCCTAGCAACACGCTGCATTATCTTGTCGGAATACCCCTTCAACATCAGGGTGCTCGAGAGTCATGAAGGGGTGCAGGTGAACGTATCTCATACCTGTCAGTGATTACTCCAAACGGACGAGAGAGCTCAATGTAGACCACATCGCTCCAGCCTGAACAGTACCTTGCAGACAGGAAGGGCCCATGGCTTCACGGTGCCTATGCCACACTTTGACGCACTGTCAGTGCAAAACAACTGGAACCTTGATTCATCGGACCATGCTATCCTACACCACTGTTCTACTGTCCAATTTCAATGTCTTCAGGCCCATTCCAGTCATTGAGCTCTGTGATGACATGTAAGCAATGGGCCATGACTGGGTCTTCGGCTACCAAATCCGATGAAGTGCAGGTGGTGATGGACAATCCTTTCAGAAACGCTTTGTGTTTGGCCCACATTCAAATTGGCAGTGATTTCATGCACTGTAGCCCGTCAATTGGTTGCTATCATTCGCGACAGCACACGAGTTCCGTTCATCAATTATTAGTCAATTATTAGCATGTGGCCGTCCTGTTCACTGGTTTATGTGTGTGGAAATGCCATCAATAGAATACTGATGATAAACTCTTGACACCATAGACCTGGGAAAACCGAATTCCTACATGATCTCTGATATTGCATGACCCATCTTTCTGGCACTGATGATCAAGCGGCATTCAAAGTCAGACAATTCACGATGTGCAGTCATGCTGAATTAACAACTACTCTGAAATGAATGTTGGGTTTGTAGACTACTGCAGTGCCATTCTGTGGTTGATATCCAATGCATCGGTTATGAGTACAGCATGCTAGTTCTATTTTAACTGCTATTCCCATAACTTTTGGCCTCTCAGTGTAATTCCAGAAGCACCAGAATAAAAAACAGTGTCTTTAAAAAAGAAAGACACAACTTCTGGTAGTAATAAAATCAATAACTTATGTTAAAAATTTAGAAAGCATTACACTTCTGCTAGAGCTATAAGTAGGTCAAAATACTGGAAATAAAAAAAAAAAGATGGTAAGGCAGAACAAAGGCATAAACTATATCATTGCTACTTGATGCCATTTGTGGTGATTCAACAAGTTCATACAATCACTACATGTTCAAATAGATTTATTTTTGTAACTTTATCATAATTTTTTCAAGCAGAATGAATAGGAAAAAAATAACATAGACTGAAATGTTATTTTCAATATCTGATTCAAACACAGTTAAAAAAATGCTGATTTCTGTTTAAAAAATAATAGTTAATAAAAAAATAAAAATTTATGATCTTGCAATATAGAATGGAAGACCAACTCTGGGCCACTACAACAAGAAAAATGAAAATGGTATACTCAGTATGGGCATGCAAAGAGTTAAGAAGCAATTTGTAGACAGAAGACATTAAGGTTCATTCTTAGCAACTCTATACCAACTTTCATCATCCAGAAATAAAAAACAGATTTTCAAAATTCTTTAAATTTCATCTCTAAGTAATAAATTTTCAGGGGAACTCAAGGTTTGAAAAATGATATGAGTATGACAGGGAAAAAAAGATGTGTATACATAAGAAACAATCATATTTATGTACATAGAGTAAGATGGTGTATGATAGCAGAAAATGAAAATATTTTATTTATCACAATTCGTTCATGAATTCATTCATCTATGTTTCATTTTAGCTGATTCTTTGCTCACTTTTCTGTTTATATTACTAATCTTCTTTTGCTACTGTAAGCATTGAGAATAACTAGAAAATATTTTGCTATTATTTTTTGTCTTCTCTCATTAATAACTCTATCCAATATTACCAAAAAAGACAACATTTTGGCAGTTTTTTCCTCAGCTGCTTCGTCACAAATAACTAATGTGGTTTTCACCACAATTTGTGTTCCTTTATTGTTCATGTAGCAAATGTTTTATTATTAATTTTATCCACAGAAAAGTTTGGGCAGTATTCAGCATACATAAAAATATTGACAGTATGAGCCAATATATTTATTCAGCTACTATGCCTGAATAAAGAGTAATATTATTTTAAGAAAAATAATTAATATAATATTTTCAATTATTAACAAGTGTGAAAAACCTATTATATCTCATGACCTTCTGATATTTATGAGGGATAATTTTCATTACAATATCATGTCACACAGTATGGTTATATTTAGTTCAGGTCAAAACAGATATTGATTTCTACTAGTTAATATATATGTGTAGTTTCTAATACGTACAGCCCTACCTAGTATAAGGGTTAGCATCATCATCATCATCCTCAAGCAGCCATGGGCTACAGAGGTCCAACCAGACCGTGCAGTTTAATTCTCCAAGCATATCTGTCCTGAGTAACATCTGCTGCATCCAGCCACTGCACACCAATTCTAATAAGGTTCTGTTTAACATTGTCTGCCCACTACATCCTAGGTCTCCCCTTCCTTCTGAGGCCTCTAGACACACTGTTCATAACCCTATTCGCCAATCTATAATTATCCATACGAGCAACATGGCCAAACCAGAGGAGTCTCTCTCTGCACAATATGCTGCTTAAAGGAAGTTGCAGACTCCTTTGCCTAACCTCATCATTAGTTACAAAGTTGAACCACCTAATGCCCAAGATACTGCATAAGCATCTAGAATCAAAAGCATCTAGTTTCCTGTTATCTTGTTTACACAGCGTCCAAGTTTCACTACCATAACTAACCCTAGAAAGAACCAAACTATTATACAGTCTAATTTTAGTCTTTAGGAGTGTACGCCTATTTCTCCACAATCTCCACAGATTCTTAAAAGTCCGACAGCAATCTCTATTCGTCTGTTAATCTCATGCCGCACATCACCATTATCTGTTACATAGTTCCCAAGGTAATTAAACTGTGACACCTGCTCAAGACAGCAACCATTCAGATGAACTGAATCACAACCTACCTGACCAATTTTCATCAATTTAGTTTTCTCTCTGTTTATATACAAACCTACTCTACTACCAGTCTCATCAACAGCTCGAATGAAATAATTCATCTTATCAACATCATTTGCCAAAAGGGCTAAATCGTCAGCATAATCTAAATCAGAAATTTTAGTATCTCCAGACCATTTAAGGCCAAAATCTTTCCCTCGCAATGAATTTCACATAATGTAATCAATAACCAAACTAAAGAGAAAAGGAGACAAAATGCACCCTTGTCAAACACCAGAAGTAACGCTAAACCAATTGCTACAAGCCTTACCAACTCTCACACATGACTCAGTGTTATTATAGAGAGCTTTCATTATGTTAACTAACTTGTCTGGTATACCACATGATCTCGCGATCAACCACAAATTATGATGATCAACAGAGATGAAAGCCTTTTAGAAATCAATGAAGCTAGCAACCAAAGGTTTCTGAAACTCTAATCTCTTGGGTTGGGTTGTTTTACCTCTGAGCGGCACTTTTTTGCACACCATGGGCTAAATGGCCAGATCACAAGGACCCCAAAGGCTCAGAGAAGGTTGGGGGAGGGGACCCACTAGAATAGCTGTTGGGAGACAGATGGTAGCCTCCTGTCAAGGCCATCCAGTGTGTTGTTTAACATGCACAGGGTATGGATCTCCCGCACACGGGGCCACGGCTTAACATCCCATCCGATGGACGGTGGCCTTTCCAAGCCCATCAGTGTCTCCTACTGACCGTGGGCAGGGTGGGGAGTTTTGTGGAGATAAATCTCAATGTTGACCCAGCTGGGACTCGAACCTGGGAACTGCAGATTATGAGCCTGGTGCGCTACTGACTGAGCCACCCATGCCCCTGCTTCTCAGAGAATACAACTATGGTAAAACACAGCTGGAAAAAAACTTGCATAGTTTTACATATTATTTAGTTCTTATTTATATATGAAAAGAAAAAATTTAATTGTGTACTTTAGTTATTATTTTATTTATACAGTGCTCGCATAAATGAAAACGTACAATGATGAATATTTTTGTTGAATTAATTTGCTTTCCACTTCTGGTATCCCCCCTCCCCCCCCAAAAAAAATGTGAATACTCACTGCTGTTGAATCAATTGCACAGTTCATTATGTCAGTCCAGCCTTTAAATGTTGCCTGAAATTTAGAAAATAACTTAAATTAAGCCTTTATACAACTCAGCATGTTTTACGAAATATTGATACACCACATTCAACTTTTCAGATATAATCTAATATTACACACAATAGAAACAAATCTATAAACTGAATTAATGTTATAAATTTTTCTTTTATAAACATAGAGTTTTTTAAGTAACTTTATAACATATTATATTGCAATTTCATGCACCAAACTGTAATATTCAAGAAAGTACAGTGTAATCTCACATACTCCATATAAATAATATTGGTAAGTTGTTCAAAATGGGCACCCATAAACTTGCCATATGTGACAATGCTTATTGGTGTACCTTGATAAGTTTCCAAAGAACACATGCCATTTAGTTCATTGTTGCACAGTTTGCTATCTTTTTAATCATGCTTAGACTGCTGCCCCACGCTACCCTCATAATTTTCAAAATGCTTGACTGTCCAATGCCAAATTTTTCATGGTTTTCCCTAGGTTCCCTCATGTTGCATTAAATAAATTGAGTCTTATCACTGATATAATCCAAGTTCCAGTTTAACACCATTTTCATTTTTGCATTTCAAGGCCATATTGAATTTCACTGAGAAAATTATTAGTCTGAATGAATTCATTGAAATCAGATTATTGGCAAGTCTCAGCTACTGGAGTTCAGTAATAAAATGAAGTTAGACAAATTGTATTTCTTTAATATCTGATAGCGAAAAATTACACATTTTTGCATACTATTTCCCCTGATATATATATTAAACTTTCTTAAAAACACCATGCACACAATGCGAATGATTATCTTTTTCAAGCGAGGGTAAAAAGCATTTAACAAAGGGTAAATTCA
The DNA here is from genome assembly GCA_038380435.1 of Ryuthela nishihirai. Lineage (NCBI taxonomy): Eukaryota > Metazoa > Arthropoda > Arachnida > Araneae > Heptathelidae > Ryuthela > Ryuthela nishihirai. Next base: position 34,793,161 of record JAWZYU010000011.1, on the reverse strand, counting down.
ATACCAACCTACAGTTGGGTATTTTTACCTCTGAGCACCACATTTTTTGCATTCAGTAGGGCTAAATGACCATGTCACAAGGACTCCAAAGAAGGTTGGCAAAAGGGGACTCACTGGACAGTTGTTAGGAGACAGATGATAGCTTCCCATCAAAGCCATCCAGCATATTCTTTAACATGTACAGAGTACGACTCTCCTGCTCATCCATCAGATGGTGGCCTTTCCAAGCCCATTGGTGTTCCCTACTGACTGAAGGTAGGGTGAGGAGATTTGCGGAGATAAATTTCGACATTGACCAGATGGGACATGAACATGGGAACTGCAGATTAAGAGCCTGGTGCATTACTAACTTAGCCACCCCCACCCCTACCAACACAGAATGTGCCACACTAGCTAAGGGCCTCACTATGTAGCTTATTACAATTACAATAATATTTAAATTCTTTAAAAGAAGTTGCATTCAAAAATACTGTAATTAATATCAGTTGTTTGCATGATTATTACAAGCTGAATCAACTTCCACAATGTACTGACCATTCCTGCTATGATTATCATAACCTGCTTCAATACCAAAGGAGTACAATAAAACTATAGAACCAATTTCCTATGATCAAATTGTCTCAACTTGTAATGACTTTATCATTCATCAACACTAAAAGTGCAACACTTTCCCCTTGATTGCCACCACTTTGTTTTCAATGCCACCAATCTTCAGCTCCAGCAATTTAATAGCTTTCTATTGGAATGTTGCTATCTAATAACATCATTAGACCTATATAAAATGTAAGAATTTCTCAAGAATATACGTATGTTCTCACGAATATATGTATGTTCTACTTTAAAACTTTAAGATTTTATCACTGCAATTTTTAATCCGTTTTTATTAGCAGCTAGATAGTACATAACTAACTATAACAACTTTACAGTTGCTTTATATTATATAATTGTTAGAGTACTTTTTAAAACACACACACACATACAGGGTGATTCAGAATTCATCATCAATATTTGGTGGGGAGGTAGGTGATAAGAAACGAAGGAGATTTCACATAGGAAAGCATGGGCGCATATGCCATGTAGTAGGGCAAAATGACCCCAGTTCAATGATGGAAAGAACACATAAGAAGGAAGTGGTAAGGAAAAAACATTTATTATCTTACATGTAACATTTCTTTGCATTGGTTGTACAGACTTACAAGAGGTGCTCGAACTGCCAACCATGTGCTAGAATGCATGACTAACAACGGCGTTGCATGGACAGCCGGACCCTGTGGAAGATGCCTGGCATTTCCCGGATGTTTGAGGCAGCAACTGATATGCGTGCTACAAGATCCATAGCACTATCAACAGGGGTCTCGTACTCCATGTTTTTCATAGCACCCCATACAAAGAAATTGATTGGAGATAAATCCGGTGAACGTGGTGGCCAAGAAACTGGTCCACCACGGCCAATCCATTGACCACCAAACTGTCTGCGTAGGTAAGCACGCACAGCATTTGCGAAATGTGCAGGAGCGCCGTCATGCTGGAACCACATTCGCCGGAGACTACCATCAGGAACCTCGTTCAGAAGATCCGGTAACACAGTCTGAAGAAATGTTAGGTACTTGGCACCGTCCAAACGGGATGGTAGTAAATACGGGCCCAACAAACAGTCACCGACAATCCCAGCCCACACATTGACAGCAAAACGTTGTTGCGCAGCTCCAGGTCTTGTACCGTGTGGGTTCTGATGAGCCCACACATGCCAATTGTGTGTGTTGAAGACACCCTCTCGAGTGAACAACGCCTCATCGGTGAAAAGAACATACGTTGGGAAATTGGGATCAACGGCTGTTCTCTGCATGAACCACTGACAAAAAATAACACGCTTGGGATGGTCGTCTGCTGCCAATAATTGCACTCTTTGCAGATGAAACGGATGTAACCCTTCATCGTGTAATATCCGCCATGCTGTTGCTTGCGAAATTCCAAACTGCCTAGCCATACCTCGTGTGCTAGCACCAGGTTGTTCCTCGATTTCCTGTAGGACAGCTTCCTCTACTGCTACTGTCCGTGCCGATCTGCGCCTCCCTCGATTAACATTACTAGCAGCAAACGATCCTGTTTCATGCAGTTGGCGATGAATACGTGAAAACATTTGATGCTGTGGCACACGGCGGTTTGGGAAGCGCGCTGCATACAATTGCCTGGCTCGAAGACATCTTTCTCCTGCCGCACCGTAAGTTACATGCATATCTGCACATTCATTCCACATATACCGGTTCATGTTACTTCTGCAAATTCACCTTGTCGAATGACAACTGACTGCACGCATCAAACAGCTGTGCTTCTGTATGAGAGGGGTGTACACACAGCGCCCTCTACACCACCATGCGTTCATCTGCCCCCATACTTTCCTATGTGAAATCTCTTTCTTTTCTTATTCCCTTCCTCCCCACTAAATATTGATGATGAATTCTGAATCACCCTGTATCTGTCCCATCTCATATTATCAAAAGCATGGGTTGGGTTGTTTTACCTCTGAGCGGCACTTTTTTGCACACAATGGGCTAAATGGCCAGGTCACATGGACCCCGAAGGCTCAGAGAAGGTTGGGGGAGGGGACCCACTGGAACAGCTGTTGGGAGACAGATGGTAGCCTCCTGTCAAGGCCATCCAGCGTGTTCTTTAACGTGCACAGGGTATGGCTCTCCCACACACGGGGCCATGGCTTAACGTCCCATCCGACGGACGGCGGCCTTTCCAAGCCCATCGGTGTTCCCTACTGACCGTGGGCAGGGCGGGGAATTTTGCGGAGATAAATATCAATGCTGAATATCAAAAGCATGAGAAATATTTGTGCCTTACTTAATTAACTATGTCAACTAGTTTTTTTTTATGCAGGGTTTAAAGGAAAGTTCTAAAACACCCAATAATTTTTTACCAAGAGACCTAGAGGTGCAAATGTTAAATCTACCTACATGAAAACGACCATGCCTGATTGAATGAGAGTGACTGAAGCATTCTTAGGGGAAAATTTAGGAAGTTAACAAACTGAACTTGGCAAACAAAGAGAGATAGATAAATTACACAATTGTAGAGCATCTCCTAATTCATAGGAAACGATATGTTGTATGCACAAAATGAGAGGATGGAAGGCTATAAACACCCATCATTTGAAATCAGACTCTTGACACTTAGTCATTGGATTGGATTGTTTTACCTCTGAGCGGCACTTTTTTGCACACCATGGGCTAAATGGCCAGGCCACAAGGACCCCGAAGGCTCAGAGAAGGTTGGGGAGGGGACCCACTGGAACAGCTGTTGGGAGACAGATGGTAGCCTCCCATCAAGGCCATCCAGCGTGTTCTTTAACGTGTACAAGGTATGGCTCTCCCGCACACGGGGCCACGGCTTAACATCCCATCCAACGGACGGCAGCCTTTTCAAGCCCATTGGTGTCCCCTACTGACCGTGGGCAGGACGGGGAAATTTTGCAGAGATAAATCTCAACGCTGACCCAGCTGGGACTCGAACCTGGGAACTACAGATTACGAGCTTGGCACGCTACCGACTGAGCCACCCCCGCCCCAGACACTTAGTCATTGCAATATGTTGTGACAACCTGCAAACTGTGGAAAACATGACACATAAAACAGAAGAGAGAATAGTGATGAGACCATTTATAACACAGATTAATGATTACAAGATCATTGCATTACAATTCACAAATGGTGTAAACAAAACTCATGGGTACATAAGTTTAACAGAGCCTGTTTGATGTACCCATTGTCGATTACAATGCACACATGAATGTGAGAAAAAATAGCTTGTTGTACAGCAACCAGCATTACAGGTATCACTCTATCACAGGCATCCATGATCCAATGTCACAGATCTTGCAGACCTGCAGGTTCTGTGGCATACACTTGTTCTTTAAGGTAATCCCAGAGGAATTAGTCCATATGAGTCAAATCCGTTGACCATGTAGGCCACTCCACAGGACCACCATACCTAATCATTTGGTGTCTGAATGTGTCAAGATTGGAAAGAATATGTTTGCTGGTTGGTGTTTCAGTTTGCATCATGTTGGTAACACATGCATTGTACAACCCTGAGGGGAAGGTTATCCAACCAGTCAAGTATCAAGTTCCATTACAGTTGGAGGTACCTCTGATTTATTAATATTTCCTGATTTATTAATATTCTTCATCAGAGATGTAGAATACTGGTCCAACAAGTGTGTTGTTCCAAGTGTGTTGTTCCAAATACCACACCAAGCATTGGTTGACTGGCATACTTGATGCCTCATCACCCATCCAAGATATGGGTTGCTAAGAGCCCTGTAATGGGCGTGCTGCTTGTTATTTATTCTGGTCCATGTAAATTGTGTCTTGTCTGTCCAAAGGATCTTGAACAAAAAGGATGGTTTATCCTCTAAGGTATTTATTACCAAATTTCAGAAATCTAAACATCTCTGATGGTCTCCTGGCATCAAATGATGTGTCAGTATGACTGTACACCATGCTTGTGCAGGAGAGGCACACATGAGCTACTAAGATGCAGGCCTCACTGACTGCTGTGGTACTGATGAGTGGGTGGGCGAGGACACATCCCAGGATGTCCGCTGGATGCAATCGAATACCCAATTCTGTTGATTGGTCCAATTGTGGATGAGTCATTATGCTTCCAGTCTCTATGAGCCATTGAATAACAATGGCAAGTGGTCACCAGAGTTGGATGTGGACCAGCCAGAAAATCAATGACATACTACTCTACAGTTTCCTGGGAATTTCAGTGACACTCACCATATAGCAGCATCTCACAGTACTGATTGTTGGAGTTTCTCACCATCTGGGTCTTCAACTAGTATACCTACTCACCTACAAGTGCAATATCACATACTGCCATGCCTGATTTTTATATCTCTGGATGGGTGCTACATCATCGCCATCATCTGCATACATTTGCGAATCTTTCTGTGGTGTTACAGTCTTTTACAGTGGCTAAGCAGTGAGCATCGTTTTGAATGATCAGAGCTTATAGCCTTCCATCCACTCATTTCATGCATACCATATGTTATTTCCTACTAATCAAAATATGTTCTACAATTTTGTAATTTACATTTTTTTTTCTATCTCTCTTTGCTTCTGAGTAAAGTTTGATAACTTCCTAAATTTGCTGCTAGGGGCACTACAATTATTGTCATTCAATTGTACATGGTCACTTTCCTATAGGTAGACCTAATATTTGCATCTCTAGGACCCTTCATTAAAAAGTTATTTGGGTGTTTTAGGACTTTCCTCTGAATCCTGTATGATTAAACAGTCATAGGATTGGTTCATACTGATAATCCATGTGCCACTAAATTAACTGTACACCTCTTCAGTATATTATCTGTTTTTCAAAAGAAAAAAAAAAATTATGCCTTAACCAGCTGTTTGCCATGGTAAGGTTTTAATTATATTATTACTAAATTATATGATGAAAAACTGCCTTTACTACTTCTGCAAAAGGTGTTTTACAAATTTCACCAGAGTTCCTACCAACTGACATTTCTCCTCAAATTTTTATTCTGTAGTAATGGCAATATATAGTTGGGTTGCTTTACCTCTGAGTGGCACCTTTTTGCACACAATGGGCTAAAGGCCCAGGTCACAAGGACCCAATGATTCAGAGAACTGGACAGGAAGACAGATGACACTGGACACTGGACAGGAGACAGATGGGAGCCTCTTGTCAAGGCTATCCAGCATGTTCTTTAACATGTACAGGATATGGCTCTCCTGAACACAAGGTCACAGCTTTATGTCTCATCCGATAGATGGTGACCATTCCAAGCTCATAAATATCTCCTACTGACTAAGGGCAGGGTGGGTTTTAGTGGAGATAAATCCTAATGCTGGCCAAGATGGGATTTAAACCTGGGTACTGCAGATTAATAGCAAGGTATGCCACCAGTTGAACCAACCCTGCCCCAAACAATATGTAGAGTATATCTAGACATCAAGTGAAACATACAGTTACTATATTGGCCACTGCTGCAATAGTTAAAAATATCATTCCAGATATCTGATAAAATGGATATGCATTTGCCATCTTAGATATCTCTTGGATATTCTCTGGATATTGCAGTTGTATGGGTACAGGCCTAGACCTAGAAAAAAGTAATGGAGTGAAACATACAGTTACTACATTGGCCACTGCTTCAATAGTTAAAAATACCATTCTCGATATCTGATAAAATGGATATGCATACAATTAAAAGACCTTCTTGCTCAAAAATTAATTTAAAATAATTTAAAATTCTCTGTCATTGAGCAATAGAATTTCAGAGTTTATCCTTCAAACTATTTGGATGTTGAAAGTTCTTAGGAGAAAGTTCTCCTAAGAACTTTCAACATCCAAATAGTTTGAAGGATAAACTCTGAAATTCTATTGCTCAATGACAGAGAATTTTAAATTATTTTAAATGGATATGCATTTCTCATATTAGATATCTCATGAATATTCTATGGATACAGGCCTAGATCTAGAAAAAAGCAATGGGGGTTTCAAGCTAGAGCTGGAACACCATTCCGGTATGAAATGTTTTGCTCCATTTATTGGCTTTTAAAACATTTTTTGAAAAATGCATATAATATATATATTAGTTGTAAAATATCACAGGATGTGTCCTGTACACAAGGAACTCATGAAATAATCAGCTGGAAAAATTGGTTTTACCTTGAGTGGGATTTGAACCCATGTCTCCTGGAAACATGACAGTTATGCTAACCACTACACTATCATTGGCTAACATTTTTTCTTCAGCTGGTGTGACTATGTTTCCAGGAGATATGGGTTCGAATCACAGTCGTAGCAAAACCAACTTTTTTCAGCTTATTATTTCATGAGTTCCATGTCTACAGGACACATCCTGTGATTTTTTACTACTGAAATACTGATTTAACACCATGAGCATGAGTGACAAACATTTGTCCACACAGTTGTCCATTCCCAGATAGAAGGCACCACTATGTGAATCAAATAAAAAACCCAGAAAGTTTATGCGTCACACCAGCTGAAGAAAATGTTGGCTGATGATGGTGTAGTGATTAGCATAACTAGCAGGTTTCCAGGAGATGTGGGTTCGAATCCCACTCATGGCAAAACCAATTTTTTTCAGCTTATTGTATATATATTTAATATTTTTTCACTTCTGTTCTGATTAGTAGCATTCTTGGGGGAAGGGGGGGGGCAGCCCCCAGATCTGGCCCTAACTCTATATCAAACTTATATTTCAGCAGTTACTTAACTCTCAGACAGGTATGGTGTGGTACAAAGTGTAACATTTTCAGTCAGTGGTTCTTGGAAAGTTAAGAGTTGGTGGGGATACAATCCAGTAAGCCACAGCTTTCTTACTTTCAAGCAGTCACTAGCAGATGATGTTAGATTATTATTCAGTTCCAATTAGTTATAGTAGTTGAGTCAGGTCGTTTACAGTACTGTGCGAATTAGTTGGGACAAGCAAAGGAACGCTAAGTCCCTTCTGCTGCAGAGTCTAAACTACTGCAAGTCTAGAATTGTCTGTCGTGTTACTCTGCTATTATTTACACTTCCACTTTAGTCGGAATTGATATTTCATAGGCTGAGGAAGTGATTATGTAAGTAGTTCACAATTTTCATTGGAAACTTTTTTTATTAAATACATCATGGACATCATGCCTCGTAAAATAGCTAAAATAATCGTTTTCTTACTTTCAAGCAGTCACTAGCAGATGATGTTAGATTATTATTCAGTTCCAATTAGTTATAGTAGTTGAGTCTGGTCGTTTACAGTACTGTGCGAATTAGTTGGGACAAGCAAAGGAACGCTAAGTCCCTTCTGCTGCAGAGTCTAAACTGCTGCAAGTCTAGAATTGTCTGTCGTGTTACTCTGCTATTATTTACACTTCCACTTTAGTCGGAATTGATATTTCATAGGCTGAGGAAGTGATTATGTAAGTAGTTCACAATTTTCATTGGAAACTTTTTTTATTAAATACATCATGGACATCATGCCTCGTAAAATAGCTAAAATAATCGTTTTAGGCGAAAACACTTCACTTACTGCTAGGCAGATAGCAAAAGCACTTGGCGTCGGGAAATCCAGCGTTTCATGGATCATGAAGCTGCATAATGAGACAGGGTCCATGGACACGTCCTGTAAAGGACATTGTGGAAGAAAAAGAAAAACCACCCCTAGAGAGATGATAGTTTAGTTCGAAGAATTAGTATCATAGACCTGAAGACCAGTGGAGACATCAAAAGGGAGATTGCATCTCATGGGGTTAATATAGATGCGTCCACTGTACATCGTCACCTTCTGGAGTGTGGCCGCCGCACTCGACGCCCCTCCAAAAAGCAGCTTTTGACACCCGTTATGAAGCAAAAAAGGCTATCCTGATCAAAGAAACATCAAGATGGGACTGTGGAGAATTGGGAAAAAGTGATATTTTCCGACGAAACCCACTTTGAGGTGCATGGCTACAGGTAAAATTTCATCCGCCACTCGCCTGAAGAACCTCTTTGATCCGGCCACATCCAGCAATCCCCCAAACACCAACCCAATGCCATGTTTTGGGGATGTTTCACAGCTTCCAGGCCACAGATGCTTCCCCCCACTGAAGGAATGATGGACAGCAAAAAGCGAAAATGATCCCAACACTGAAGAAGCTGTTTCCTAACGGCGATGGAGTATTTCAACAGGATCTCGCTCCATGCCACAATTCTAAGCTTGCTAAGAGCTTCTTTACCCAGCAACATTTGAAGGTATTGGAGTGGCCAGGAAATTCACCCTATCTAAACCCCATTGAAAATTTGTGGGCCATTATTAAAGCGTGCATATCTAAGATGGATTGCACAACAAAAATCAAAATGACAGAAAGTGTGGTACCACGACCCTGAAGTGAAGGAGATGTGTGGAAAGCTAGTGGCATCAATGGTTGAGAGGGTGAAAGAAGTAATTAAAGCTAAGGGGGGTCACATTCACTATTAACTATGCACACTATTAAACAAATAAATATTTCAGTTGTATCTTTGTTACTGCATTTTCCTATTGTCCCAACTAATTTGCACAATACTGTAGTATTGCATGCTATACATCAAGTGCTTGGCCATATATTTTTATTACATTTGTTTAACTTTTTGTCTTTTTAGTGTATGTGTTGCATGTAATATAATGCTTACATTTTGTGAATGTTACTTCTAATATTTTTTATGGTTACAAACAGTTGTTAATACCAAAAACAGATAATAAATATTATTGCTGCACTTTATTCATCATGAATCTACTCAATACACATTTTTACTGTTTTTAGTCATTTATTAATTTTCTGTAGGCGATTTAGCGACACTGTTTTTAGCTATTTCCTCATTTTTTGTGGGTGACTTAGTGACACATTTTACTTTTATTTATTTTATTTACGGAAATGCTATATTAGAGAAGATATATCCTAAAATCCTTTAAGGTTTTTTTCCCAATAACAAAGTCTCCAAGAAACATATTACAGTAAGTGTAACATGCACCTACTGGTGTTACAAATTTAGGCATGCCTATTGGAGGGTTAATAGTGCCAAAAAGACATGTGACTTCTCAATATCTCAACAATGAATTCTAATACCATTGAAATGTTTAAAGTAAATAATATTTTTGAAACTTATGGTGGACAAAAGGCACACAATCACTGGATATATGCCAATTGCTCTAACCATTGAGATTATGAATCAATTAAATATTCATGCTTTTGATTGAATTCTAAAAAAATTCAAGAGTTCCAAATGTTTTTCAAAGTTTAAGAATATGCTTTGGATTACAAGATGCAGTGGCTTTTTTAAAGGTTTATATGTCAAGAAATAATTGCCAAAAATGTGAGAATAAAAATGGCATCATTTTCATGCAAATTAAAAAATATAATTAGAGATATAAATTGCTTACCACTTGGAACAATGCAAGATATGAATTTAGAACATTATCAAAATTAATTTGTGGTTTGTCCCAAGTAAGATTTTTCTCCAAGCAGATTGATTTATTTGGTGCAACTGTAACATTTACTCTAGTATCATTTTCTTTGCAAGAATAAAATTTTCCAGCAAACAATTGAACACCCATAATTGCAAAGATCAACCAGAAGATGAGGCACACAAGAAGAACATTGAAGATGGCAGGGATGGCTTGGACCAAGGCATTTACTACCACCTGCAAAAGTAATATGGTGGAATGCAAAGCTTTGACCTAGTTAGCATGAATATTTGTGGCATAAATTTGCAATTTATGTTATACTTTACAACATTTAACACTTTTGTTATCAAATTACAATACAAAGATAATTCCCATTAAAGGTTTAAAGATTTGATCATAAGAAAATCATAACTTTATTTTTTTTAAATCTGTTTATCAGCCCACAAAGCTATTAGTTTATCTCCAGATAAATTTAATAATTGCAGTAAAGATCTTAATTAAAAAAAGCTTTAAAATTTTAATAAGAAATGATTCATTGATAAAATTGATAAAAACATGCTTGCCATAAAAAATATTATAATGGTCATGTACAAAGAAAATCTCTTAACAGATTTCCATATATTTCTTCCCTATATATAAATATACTGGTGTCAAAAAATTAAGCATGATTCACAAACTGTTAAATATAAATGATTGAAATTATTAACATTACATTTTGTGTGTCAATGAAATCGAATATATGCACAGCATGTGCTTTTCATGGAAGAATCATAATTCAATCTTCTCATTGATTCTCGATACATTTTTGATCTGCAGAGAGCAAGAAACTAGTTATCAACCTTTTAACATCAGAGAAGACACCACTGTAGTTGTGGAGATGGATTGATGGTCTGGGATAGCATTATATCATGTATATACAGCTACTCCATATCTTTGCTGGAGGCATAATTGGGGACAATATCCTTTTGCCCTATGTGAGGCTTTTGAGGGATACTGTTAGCCTCCAGTTTATTTTGATGGATGATAATTCCAACCTTCATAGGGCTCTGGCAGTTGATGAATTCCTCAAAAGTGAGGATCAATAGATAATATCAATATCTATATGTCAATATCTATATATAGGTCCAGAGAATAGGCTGGCCACTCCATCAATAGATAGAGTGGCCAGTCTATTCTCTGGACCTGATATATAGAGCATGCACGGGATTCACTGGAGGTTACCACCCATTTTCAAGAACCCTCCATGAGCTCTGATCTGCTCTCTGGGAAGGATGGGATGTACTGCCACCAGACCTCATGATCAGCCTGGTAAATGGTATGTATGAGAAATCAATGTGATGTTTCTGTAGCTGTTTAGTGCATCATTCTCCATATTAATCTCCTGTTTCTGCTGAAACAGGTCCCTTAGTTATGGATGCACTTCCATTCATTTGCATGATCCATGGAAATCATGTGATTGATTTGCATATCCCTCACTGTTTATTGCATCATAAAACAATGTATTGTCACTCCAAATATCACAGCATTTCATTATCCCATTTTTGAAATCTCCCAGAATGTTTATATTATTCTTAACTTTTGGACACCAGTGTATCATATAATAAACATTAGAAGTTGCATTAATACTGCTAAAAATACATTGTACATTTATACTTTCCAAAGAGATATATTTCGACTTAGAACCAAAAAAATTCTTAAAAAAGATAACATTGTATGTGAAGAATATATTATGAACCATATTAGAGACAAAATATTAAACAAATGAATAATCAATGAAGACTGCATTATCAATTACTTATATATGGCTATCTAACCCAACATTTTTTTTTCCTGAAGCAAAGTTTTTTTTTTAAAGAAACTGGTGCATATTCAGGAGATCCTATATTTGAATATGACAGAAGATAATTGGGTGAATTTATCACATTTATTTAGACCTAATAGACAATCAGTGATACATAAAGTGAATCTCTTCTTGAGAATGTATTTTCTGAGCCTGTATTCATTTGACACTTGTTTAATGTGTCTATAAGCAATGTTCACTTGGGATGATAACTTAAATTAGCTAGTATGATGACCACCTTTAGTTTTAACTGTGGAAAATTTCTGAGGCAGAACTGCTAGGACAACAAAACTATGTTTAAATTTTTTTGAAAGACGGAAAAGAATACAGAAGTTATTCTTAGCTTATATATGCCTTTTCATGCAAGGACATCAACGAAAAAAGTAAGGTTTTCTAACCACAGCCTCAATTAGAGCTAACGCAACACAAAAGGCATGCTTGTTGGAATAGTAGCTAGTTTCTTAATTATTATTCAGTTAATGATACATATATATATATAGTAAAAGTCTGTAATCCAGCATATAGGATTACTGAATATTCCTGACTTTTGAATGTTGTTCATATGCTACAAAGTAATTTTTTGAGCAACCCAGTAATATTCAATTAAATTTTTTACACTTTCAGCTTACCCTATTTACATTACAGATACTGTATGGTACTGTGCAAGTAACTTCATTTTATTCTATTTTATCTTAAACTACAATAATATTAAACTAAATATACACTTAAAAATATGACCCAACACTTCATGTGTTACACTATTAAATGTTGTAGCTGACCAATATTCTTTTTATGGAGAAGTTGTATCACAAGTATCAGAGAATTTTTTCATAAGCTTCAACAGGTAGAGTATCATTAAGGTCTTCGTCAACTACAAGAGTAATCGTTGGAGTACTTGAAGTAGATGCAATAGGTGTTACAGATACTTTTCTTAACAATTTTCTAAATGTGTGAGATCTGCTTGCTTATAAGATGACTTTCTTGTAGAAGTTATTTATAAATATGTACAACCCCATAACCTCAGGTATCTTCAGACATCTCCAACCTTTCTCCAAGTATACTTAAGCTCATCACTAACCTCTTATTATCTTCAGTTTCCTTGGATGCATCAGGATTGAGAGCACTTTTTACATTTACATCTGTGTCACTAGGAATTTACACTAGGACATTTACATCTGTGTCACTAGGAATTTATACAGAAAAAAACTATTTTTATCAGCATCAATCCATTTGTCTACTTTATCTTCTGTGAGATTAATAACTGTTTTTAGATGGCTGAAATAAAGCCTGAACAATTATAAGGATCAAGCCACAGTTTGCTTTTCAATACTGAATCCATCAAAATCTCCATAAGAAGAATGGTAACAAAATGTAACATTAGGCCATAGTTTGCTCCATGAATTTCATAAGATATTCTTGGAATCTTTCCATGTTAGAGCAAGAGAATAAATACTTTTGTTCTAGCAAAGGTATTCCAAGTTTGATTTCTGATTGCAACACTTTGACACAACATTAGAATTTATTAATTTTCTATTAAAATTTCTCCTGTAGTTGCTCTTAAAATTTTGAATGGCACCTTGATCCATTGATGAATTCCAATTTAAACTCTTTGACATAAACATTAGAATTTACTAATTTTCTAATAAAAATTCCCCTGTAGTTGCTCTTAAAATTTTGATGGCCACCTTGATTCATCAAATGAATTAAATATGGTACATTACTGAGCAGATAAGTTGCAAAGATATTTCCATATATTAGATCAGAAGCTGGAATGTGATCTTTAGAACTGTCTGATATGTGAACAGGTTTGTGGTCTCAGGCAAGTTACATTTTCTTAAGTTTCCTTTTAAATTTCAGAAACAAAATAATGAAACAACAACAACAACAACAACAAAAAAAAACAGTCTTTGAAGAAATCAGCTATCACCTAAGCATTGGACAGAGACAATGATCAACAAAAACTTTTAAAACTCTAGGTTTTTTATTTTGCCTACAACAAACAACTTGGTGTAATGTAATCCAGAAGTATTAGCACAAACTGAAATAGTTACTCTGGATTTGCTCATTTTGAAACCAGGAGAAAATTTCTTGCCACCACTAGCTAAAATTTTATTAGACTAATGGTCCAGTTAAAAATCTAATTCCATCAGAATTAAAAAACTGACAAGGGAATAAATCATGCACCTGAACTATTAAAAATATCCCTGTATTTTTCAGCAGTATCATGATCAGAAGATTTTTGTCACTTGAATAGTCCAGCATTCTAATTCCACAACAATCTTTGAATCTCCTTAACTACTCAAGCAGGAGCTGAGTACATACTTACTGAAGAGAGTTGTCCCTAGTTGTCACATTCTGAGTACAAACTCATCAGAAATTTATCTCATTTAATCCAATTTTCAGGATTAAATTAGGTAAGAGTTTCCACAAAATATTTTTCTCTACCATGAAGCACACCCTTTTTAAATGCCATCAAAGAGTAAGTTCATTGGTGGTTTAAATCCTGGCTTAATCAATCATCATAAAAAAAAATTCTGCTTCAATTTAACATTGAAGCAAAATTGATCATTAAATTGCTTAGTTCTCTTAATCACCTTGAGTTCAGATATTAACATGGCTTTGGATATTTAGCACTAAAACCATTTGAAAAACACAATGTCTAATTCTTAAAACTTACACCTTTTTAAAGTTTGTCTAAAATCAATAAAAAGTTCCTTCAATTGTATTTTTGATTTTTAAGTTCATAAAGAGTTGACGACTCTTATAATTGTTCTGAATCACATTTCAATTCTCAGCTCTTTCCAAGTTAATTTACTATATAAATTTTCTGTTTAAGTAAATGTTGTGCTCCTTCTTTATCACATTTCACATTCTTTCTGCTACCATTTTTAATTCTGGATGGGTGGGAAACATGAGATCAGCTGATAAACATTGTGATACAGGCAAAGTGTACACTGCCAAAAGCAACAATGGTAAACTGTCTCTCTCTGCTTGGGAAAGGACTCGGTAATTACCAGATGTGGCCAGTGTTCAAAGATACCAGAGTATCAAGATTTCTGAACAGTTGGATGCCAGATAGAAAACGTTTACTGTATATTCATTATTTTAGTTTTTTTTTATATAAAGAAAATGGTTATAATAAATTCATTACACTAACTTAAAGGCTAAATTGCTAAACACTTAGAACAAGAGTTAGCCAAAAAAAACTAAGTTTTAGCAAGACAGGCTGAAATTGTATGTATATCACCTGAATGTATATCACCTGATAATATGGAAGTTATTATTTCTACTGCAATCCTTCAGCTAATAGTGATGTTAGCCAATAGAGTTCAAGATTGGTGAAGAAATGGAAATGCCACAGTCTGCTGGATGTAACATTAAACCATTGTTATGCAGGGCAGGAGAGATATACAGTGTGCACAATAAAGAACGCACTGAATAGCCTTGACTGGAGGCTTCCATTTGTATCCCAACAGCAATTCGGTGTATCCTCTTCCCCTATTCAATTCTTAGCCCTTATAGTTCTTGTGACCTTGCTATTTAGCCCATTATATGCAAAAAAAAAAAAAAAAAAAAAAAAAAATACCGTTCAGAGGCAAAATAAGTAACCAAACAACTCCCTTTAAGACTATAAATTATATATAATTTTGAACAAAGAAACTGTCTTTTAAAAATAAAATGTGATAAGGGAAAAAGATACATAGAAAAAAAAACAACTATGGATGATATAATATGGGAATAAATATTGGACAAAATTGAGATTTATGTTTGTTTCAAGCAATTCATTAGAGAAACATTAGAGAATTGTGAAATACTTTGTAATTCTTAAAATACTCCTGTAGGCAAATCAATCTGCATTTAGAGCTGATAGTTATTTTGTCTTCATTAATAAACTTATAGCAGTTATAAATTTTTGGTACTTAATTCATTAGTGCTTCTAGGTTATCTCCATCCTTTGTGTAGGAAAGTACCTTCTTCCCTTTTAAAAATTTCAAAAAAATTTATTTCAATTTTACTAAATATGTAAATGAAAAATGCACATCTAATAGCTTTATCTCATAGATTGTGATTTATTAGAAATTTTGAAAAAAATAACTGTATATTAAAGGGACAAAAGCACATTTTGTAGTTAAATAGAAATCAACTGATTGAGCAATTATAAACAAATGATTATTTAAAGAAATAAGTTGGACAAATCGAGATTTATGTTTGTTTCAAGCAAATCATTAGAGAAACATTAGAGAATTGTGAAATACTTTGTAATTCTTAAAACACTCCTGTAGACAAATCAATCTGCATTTAGAGCTGATGTGGCATCTAATGGCAAGAAAGTTTTTTCCCCTCCAAAGCTGAATTTTTGCTGCTTTTTTTTTGAATTAAGCTGAATTTTTGCATAAAACATTCAGGTTTTTTTAACCCAGGAGCTGACATATCTTGGTATTTTAGCTAGCTGATGTGTATAGTTTTGGATTGCCAAAAACAAATTCTTTGGCATCGAAACATATTCATTCATTTAGCAGGACCGGGGGTGAGCTGTCAATCACTTTAACAATGATCTTGGTCAGAGCTGGTAAGTATTTTTGCATTACTCTTTGTCATGTGATAAAATGCAAAAGGTTAGAAAGTAAATGAAGATAAACATAAAAAAATATATATAATAAACAAGGATTCAAAAATGGATGGAAGGATTTTCAAAAATGGTGAAAGATAGATCAATAATGATATATGTGTTATCTCACATAAAATTCTCACCTCAAATACCTTCTTTATTTCTTGAGCTAGTTTCTAATTTTATTATTATTGCTGTGACTAAGGAAAAGTTCACTGGGATGATGTTGTTTCTATGAAGAAACCTTCAGCATTTTGAAATTATGCAGAAACACTGGGGTAATTGAGGTGTGTCATACACCACTCTTGAGGGCTTGAATAACATATATTTTGTAAGGAAGTCCCTGAAAATAAGAGACTTAAACATGTAAAAAAAATCAATTGGAAGTTTCTGGGCATGCTACTATGAAGAAAAGTTTCTTTTTAGCTCATTTAAAAAAATGAGCTATATTTTATTATCTGTCTATCTGTTTGTCCATACACATTCAGCATTTCGTTTTTAGAACTAAATGAAAAATTCTTTTTGGATTGGATGGATACTCTTGTAATATTTGGATTCAGTTTTTCAGAATGTAAACAAGTTAAATAATTAATAATAATAGTTTTAATTTTCATTGTTAGAAAGAATGAAAGCTGAAATTGGGAAAAAAAATTATTGCAAATGAAATACACCAAAGAGCCAAAACATTATGACCACTTGCCTAATATGATGTTGGTCCTCCACTTGCTGCCAAAACAGCTCTTACCCAGTGAGGCATGGACGCTACAAGATTTCTAAAGGTGTCTTATGGTATCTGGTACCAACATGTTACCAGCAGATCCTTTAACTCCTGTAAGTTATGTGGTTGAGCCACTGCAGATTGGATATGCTGTTCCAACACAAACTAATGCTTGATTGGATTGATGTCTGGGGAATTTGGAGGCAGGGCAATACCTAGAAGTCTTCCTCATGTTTCATGAATGATTTGTGAAAAATCCGGGCAGTGTGGCATGGCGCATTATCCTACTGAAAAAAGGCACTACTAGAGAAGAATACCATTGCCATGAAAGAATGTACCTGGTCTGCAATGATGTTTAAGTAGGTGATAGACGTCAGTTTCCTGCACATGAATGACTGGATCCAGGGTTTCCCAGCAGAATATTGCCCAAAACATTACACTTCCTCCATGGCTTGTTTTCGTCCCACGGTACATCCTGGAGTCAACACTTCCCCAGGTAAACCACACACACATACCCTGCCATCCACATGGTGCAACAGGAAATGAGATTCATCAGACCAGATGACCTTCTTCCAATCATTCAAGGTCCAATTTTGATTCTCGCATACCCATTGTAGGCGCTTTTGATGGTGAACCGAGGTTAGAAACCAGCGTTCAAATTACGGCCGAGTTGTGCCACAGTATCCTTTCTGTTGGCTCATCCATATGGGATAGCCTTCACTCACCTCTTGCATCGATGAGCCATGATTGGCCCACACCTTGCCAGCAGTTCATGGTTTTTCCCTCCTCGGACACTTTTTGAAGGTACTAACCAATGCTGACCGTGAGCACCCCACAAGCCTTGCCATCTCAGAAATGCTCTGATCCAGTTGTCTGGCCATTACAATTTGGCCTTTGTCAAACTCATTGAAGTCCACTGCCTTTCCCATCTGAAGAACAAGAATAACACTGATTAATAGAGCTCAGTATCAGGTGTTATTTATACCATTTCATGACCTTCACATGCACTGTTGTTTACCTGAAGTTGCTTTGATTTGTATAAAGATGAACTAGTCATGTTTTGGCTCTTCAGTGTATTTATGCTAGAAAACTGAAATTTGGGTGACAGAGAGTGGTGGCCAAGGGATTTCCTTTGACCCAGCACCCATGTAAACAACAACGTCAAAAAAGTAAAAATCAGAGAAAGTTAAAATACAAGTAGCATTCAATGTTAAAAGTTGGACATGAGATTAAAATATGCTTAATGGTTAAAATGGTGTCACAAAACTCACACTTAGGTTTGTTGTCCGTCCAAAGAAGAAATGAATGAGTGATAAACGAATGACCTAAGCAGAGCCGAGCAAGTACAACTTCGTCCTTGCGATTCTTGCAAAAACAAGACTGCCACGGTTTGACAATGGGCTTGATCTCCAAAAGCTTGTTGCCAACCTATTCAGACCAAGATCTCTGACACTGTGCCCGGAGCTCGATGGGAAAATGATGCTGAAAGTCCAAGTATGGAACAAGCAGCAGAGAATCAGATAGGGGTGTGACTGACCTGGCAGCAGCATCTGCCAAGTCATTGCCCCTGATCCTGATGTGACCTGGCACCCAACAGACGAAAATCGTGGTGGCGGCTGCCAGACGATGGAGCTGCTGGCAGATCTTGGAGAGAACAGAGTGAGGCCGACACCTCACTGAGATCAAAGCATATAGCAAACTAAGCGAGTCGGTGTAGAGGACACACCAATGATGACACTTAGCTGCTATATGGTCCAAGGCAAGGCTGATAGTGTGCAACTCTGTAGTGAAGATGGAACACTGCTGTGGCATATGGTCTGCAATGATTACATCACAGCAGACCATGGCTGATCTCACAGATGTACCAGACTTCGAGCCATCTGTGAAGACAAGCAAGAAGTTCAGGTGCTCAGCACAGATGACTGGCAAAGAGTTGCCGATACACACAGTCGGATGTAAAAGCCTTCCCATTCTGCACAGGGAAAAATTGCAAGAAGGGGAAACAGCGAGCCAAGGTGGAAGTGGCTTGGCTGTCGACTGTGAGATGCTATCGAGGCTGGTGTTAATGTCTCTCAGGTAACCTAGGACATGCAAATGGAAGGGATGAATGGCAGTTAGCCTATTCTGGTATAACATTTCCAACTGGGAACTGAAAACACAGTCCCAGGTGGGATGGCCTGGCAGGGATCACAATTTTGCTGCATAGTGCAGGGACAATTGCTGACAGCAAATAGATAAATATGGTTCATCAGTCTCATCGTAAAGACTGGACTGGTAAAGTGCAGAAGGCCCCCATGCAAACACGAAGGGCTTGATGGTGTACAGGATCCAGTACCATCACCATTGAATCCGGGGCAGAGTCACACACCTGGGATCCGTAGTCCAGTTTCGACCAGACAAGTACATGGTAGAAGCGGAGATACGAATATCAGTCCGCTCCCCAAGAAAGGGAGAAGACGACATTGAGGATGTTCAATGCCTGTGTGAACTTGGACCTGAGATGTTGGATGTCTGGTAAAAAGGTCATCTTCTGGTCAAAGATGAGATTGAGAAACCTAGTCTCCACCACAACTGGAATGATGTTAACCCCAAGCACAGCTCGAGGTTCAGATGAAGATTATGCTTGTGGCAAAAATGCATGCCAGAGGTCTTCTGTGGGGAGAACCAAAACCCATTGGCCATCACCCAAACCAAGAGATTGTTCAGGGCAGTTTGCAGTTGTCGTTCAATGACCCTCATGCTGGACAATGAGCAAAAGATGTTAAAGTTGTCAGCATAGAGGCCATTGCCAACAGTTGGAGGAAGTTGATGTGTAATAGAATTGATCTTGACTGCGAAAAGTGTAACACTCAGGATACAGCCTTGTGGCATTCCCTGTTCTTGGGGGAAAGGTTGTGACAGAGTGTTGCTGACACGAACTTGAAAAGTACGAGAAGATAAAAAGTTTGCAATGAAGATTGGTGTGACTTCTCAAGCCAAAGCTATGGAGATCATGAAGAATGCTGGTCGTATGGAAACCTGGTCATATGGATGACATATTCTTTGACAGGGCTTACTTGATCCTTTAGTGCACAAGAACTGCAAGCAAACACAATTCCAGTGCTTTACACCAGCTCTTTGTAATCTTCTCTCATACCACTCCAGGGGGCATTACTGTCACACATGATGTGTGCATGTGCTGCGCTTTGAATCATTTACATGCTCTCCCACGGGTTACCCATCTTGCATATTTCGGGGCAATCTGATGAGTTCTTCCTGGTGTTGCGCCTTTAATGGCCAGCAGTGTATATATTATCAACTTCTTAACAACTTTTCTTTATATTATATATATATCTTTGCTGAAATATATAAATATTTGCTGAGATATGAAGCATATAATATTTGTGCATTCTTTTAAGGAATAAAGTGTAGAATTATGAAATGAAAAAAATTTAAGAAATGAGTGTTTAGAGCAAAACATTTTAAAGAACTTACCTTTCCATCAGTGACAGCCAAAAAACCAAAATACACCTACTAATGTGACAAAAAAAAAGTGCACTAACTCCTGGGTTAATTCAAGTGTCTCATTTATTTACCATGACATACTACAATGCTTTCTGCTATGAGTTGATAACTTATAAACCACAAAATCTACTGAATGCACTAAAGTGTGCCAAGAAAACAAAATGCAACAGGCAACTGGTTAGGTTGTTTTTATATTTGAATAATTAGTTGCTATTTTTGTTTTTTTTTTCTGGAAAAAAGGAACATGTTATAAAACATTATGTTACTGCTAATAAATTTTCAATTGATAGTAGTTAAAAGTAAAAAATGTAAAAACATCATAACAAAGCCTATACTGTGGAAATTATTAGTGTCAGGTAAAGCTGGACATCATATCACCCAAGGACAGTAAATCTATATTTTAACATTTTCATAATAGAAGGGATTCACTACTATGTATGACTGAGACAAAATTCTGTTCTGTCCAGTCTCCAGGTCTAGTCTGTGATAATAATTTATTCTGTAAACACTTTGAACTGATCTATTAGATGATGCTAGTGAATGCATTCTAGTTCTAGCAACTATTTTTAAAATTAACATTACCACTAAAATTATATATGTTTAATTGAAAATGATACTGAATTTTTAAACTCTCTGAAGAATATATTTTAAGCTTATTTTATAGTACACAGACTTATTAATATGCAAACATTAACAATAAAGAGATTTTCTATAAAACTTTAGAAAGAAAACCATGCACAATTTAGTCATTTCTAAAAACAGTACTGACCGTTTACACGAGTTCAGTTCTAGATGACGTCACAATATGAGAGACAAAAGAGAATAAGTCTACCACTACTAACAATACAACATGCATTGTAAAATATACATATATATTTTATCACTACTATAGATGAAATTGAAAATTTATTTTTCATAATTATATTAAACCATGAATTAATGAAAGTGATAAAATTTTTCACTTTAATCTGCAAGTAAAAATAATAAGGGCAGAAGAATATTTTCTAATATGTCAGAAAAAATCCTAAAAACTTATTTAAATCCTTTACTGTTTCACAAAAAAAAGTGCTTAAGTAGTCAATGAAATGTGTTTTTTGTTTGTCTCCCAATAACTCACATTTTTTTACAAATTGTTTAACATAAGAATGGAGAAAAAACAGCTATTACTCTACATTAATAGTGGTCCAAATTGCTTAGTTATGAGTTTAAAAAAGAAGGGAAATATTATCTGCACAATTTGTAGTGAAAATGTAGGAAAATATCTTTAAATTAATCAAACACATACTCTTTTTCCACATTTACCCAGGTGTTTTTATGTTATGCCAATGGCAAGCCATAAACTTAACTCATAAATTCAAATGCAGCTTTTTATTGGTGGGGAAATTTACTAGAAAAGTTAAGAGATCCATATACATAATTCCCCAAGCAACCCTCTTCTAATATAAAATGCTGCTTATAAATGACTTCTCATTTAAGCTCATCATTTACATAATAAAACCACAAAAACAGATCTAAATTAAATCGATCTAAATGTTGATTTTACATTACAATGATTTATTATTCCTGGGTAAAGCTCTTGTGATGATGCATAGAACCAGTCAGACCTAGCACCTAATGTCTGACCCAGCATTCTCATGGTGCAGGCTATTAGTACCTTTCAAGAGTTACTCTCTTGTGGAAGGGAATGAAAGGGGAGGGCGGCCAGATCATTGTGGCCTACTGATCTGGAAAACTATCGCTACTTTTTTTTTCGACCTGCTGAGGAGTGGTCAACCACATAGTGTCCTGGTGCTGACCATATAAACCTACTGGCCTGGAATATGGCTCTGAGCTTGATTATGGATCCTGGACTTGCTGCACTGGTGGGCCTCTATTGAGGGAAAATCTGCCACTGTGTTTTCTGCCTGTTTGTGGGTTGACAGTCTCAAGCGAATAGATGCACGGGATACATTTTATCAGCTGGTGAATAATCCTGAGTAGAGGTCATCACAGGTACCTAAACTTTTGCTTCTAGGGGCATAGCCAAATTCTACATTGGAGGAAGTCTTTGAGTGTAGATGGCTTCAGCCTTTAGTAGTGGGGTAACGGGTCTTTGCCCATGCCTGCAATTAGGGGGCTGTTTGATACTGTTGGCATTCCCTCTCTCAATAAACATAGTTCATTTAAACATCCCACTAACCATTTTCTCTCCATAGGTAGTTGGAATGTGAGGACTCTGCACAGAGCTTATCCTCTTGATATCCTCACACAAAATTCCACTGTTATAATTTAGATATTCTTGACTTGAAAGGGACCAGATGGATAGATAAAGGTCAGATTCTTAAAAATAATCTTAAATTTCTCTTTTCAGGGACAGAAGATAATAAGCATCTCCAAGGCATTGATCTGTTTCTCAGCAGACATGCCAGTGATGCTCTTCTATCACCCGTTACCCCACTACTAAAGGCTGAAGCCATCTACACTCAAAGACTTCCTCCAATGTAGAATTTGGCTATGCCCCTAGAAGCAAAAGTTCAGGTACCTGTGATGACCTCTACTCAGGATTATTCACCAGCTGATAAAATGTATCCCGTGCATCTATTCACTTGAGACTGTCAACCCACAAACAGGCAGAAAACACAGTGGCAGATTTTACACATAAGTACACATGGGTTTCACCCGATGGGCTGCATGATATATATGAGTGCATTAATGAAAGGTTTCTTAGAACAAAATTTCAGACAAGCATTAAAGACTTGAATGTTATCTCTTGCTATGTTCCCACCGAGGATGCCAATGAGGATGAAAAGGATAAGTTTTATGGACAACTTCAGGATATTTTGAATTCTGTCAAGAAAAAGAGATATTACCCTTGTTCTAGGTGACTTCAATGCCAAAGTTGGTACTGACTCTGACCTTTGGGGAGGGGTGATAGGCCCTTTTGGTATTGGTGGTTGCAATGACAATGGGCAACGTCTCCTACAGGTAAGTAAACTCAATGGATTCAGAATACCTAACACTTATTACAAACACCGCGACATACATAAGTACACATGGGTTTCACCCGATGGGCTGCATAAGAATATGATTGATTATATATTAATTAGCAGCAAATGGGCTAGTTCTGTTAGGAATACCAGGTCATATACGGGAGCAGAAATTTTGATCTGACCATTATCTTGTTAAAAGTGTCTTGCAACTTAAACTTAAGAAGTGTTGTGCTAAAGTTAAAAAATTTAACTTTAAGTCTGAAAGACCCATTTATAGATGAAGCTTACTATGATAGGTTACTTAGTCATTATGACAGTTGTGGTTTGCTTACTACTGAACTTGAGGAAGAATGGGACTGTTTTAAACAGAATTTTTTGGAAACTAACAGTACTCTTTTAGAAAGAAAAGAGCAGAGGAGACAGAATTATTTGAGTGATAAGGCAGTTTATTTCAGTTTATTCCAGAAAAAGTTATTTCAGAAAGAAATAACTGCAGGAATGTCCTTAATCAACATCCTACTAGTCCTAATAGAAAGCATTACAGAGAGTTTAATAAAAGTATAAAGGATCAGTTAGATGCTGATAAGAATTTTTGGCTTGATGGCTTAGCTGACAGCTGAGGAAGCAGTTAGACAGCAAAACAACAGAGACCTGTACCAGATAGTTAAAGTTTTGTGTGGTAGAAAACTGACAGGTATACATGTATTGAAGGATAAACAAGATTAATAAACAATATTAAGGTAAGGTTATAGAAGATAAGGATTCTGTCATGGCTATGTGGGCTGATCATTTCAGTGATGTTCTAAACAGTGTAGTTATTTCTACTCCCATTGTTGGTAATGATGATAAATGCATTACTGTCTTTAATGTTGGCCTTATAACTAAGTCTGAAGTTATTTTGGCTGCTCCTAAACTTAAATTACATAAATTCCCAGGGGTAGATGAAATTACTATTGAAATGCTTAGAGCTGGGAATGTTATGGTTACTACATGGATGAATGAAATTCTGAATATCTTTTATGATAAAGGCATAGTTCCTAAGGATTTTACCAGAGCTATTGTTATTCATATTTTTAAAAAAGGTAATCGCAGTTCTTGTGATAACTATTGGGGTATCAGCCTACTTTCTGTTCCAGGTAAAGTTCTTTGCATGACTGTGCTTAATAAAATTAAGAATCTGGTTGACAGGCAATTGCGTGATGAGCAATGTGGATTCGGAAGTAGTAGGGGATGTGTAGATCAGATATTTTCACTCAGGCAGATTCTTGAGAAATGTTTAGAGTTTCTGAAACCTTTGTTACTAGCTTTGTTGATTTCAAAAAAGCTTCTGAATCTGTTGATCATCATAATTTGTGGTTGATTGTGAAATCGTATGGCATACCAGACAAATTAGTTAACATAATAAAAGCTCTCTATAATAACACTGAGTCATGTGTGAGAGTTGGTAAGGCTTGTAGCAATTGGTTTAGCATTACTTCTGGTGTTTGATAAGGGTGCATTTTGTCACCTTTTCTCTTTAGCTTGGTTTTTGATTATGTTATGCGAAAATCACTTCAAGGGAAAGATTTTGGCCTTAAATGGACTGGAGATACGAAAATTTCTGATTTAGATTATGCTGAAGATTTAGCCCTTTTGGCAAATGATGTTGATGAGATGAACTCTTTCATTCGAGCTGTTGATGAGATTGGTAGTAGAGTAGGTTTGGTTATAAACAGAGAGAAAACTAAAGTGATAAAAATTGGTCAGGCAGGCTGTGATTCAGTTCATCTGAATGGTTGCAATCTTGAGCAGGTGTCACAGTTTAATTACCTTGGGAGCTATGTAGCAGATACTGGTGATGTGCGGCATGAGATTAATAGACGAATAGGGATTGCTGTCGGGACTTTTAAGAATATATGGAGAGTGTGGAGAAATAGGCTTAAACACCTAAAGACTAAAATTCAAAAATATAATAGTTTGGTTCTTTCCAGGGTTAGTTATAGTAGCGAAACTTGGAAATTTTGCAAACAAGATGACAGGAAACTTGATGCTTTTGATTCTAAATGCTTTATGCAGTATCTTCTGCATTAGGTGGTTCAACTTTGTAAGTAATGATGAGGTTAGGCAAAGGAGTTGCAATCTCCTTTAAGCAGCATATTGTGCAGACAGAGACTCCATTTTTGTTTGGCCATGTTGCCCATATGGATAATTATAGATTGTTGAATAGGGTTATGAACAGTGTGCCTAAAGGCCTGAGAAAGAGGGGGAGACCTAGGATGCGGTGGGCAGACAATGTCAAACTGGACCTTGTTATAATTGGTGTGCAGTGGCCAGATGTCGCAGATGTAGCTCAGGACAGATCTGCTTGGAGAACTAAATTGCACAGTCTGGTTGACCTCCATAGCCTATGGCTGCTTGAGGATGATGATGAAAGTTAGATCTACAAAATAAATCAAGGGAAGTAGCAGGAGAGAAAGTATTTGGTTCAGAGCAAAAAAGAGTGCAGTTCTTGTATGTTATTGTTAGAAATTAGTTTCGTCAAATATTGTTAGTTTCTTTTTCAGCTCTATCTTAGTGATCTATTATGAATATGTTTTGGAAAAATATGTGTGGTATATATAGGTAATAGGCAAAAAAATATCGAATCAGCACACTTGGCTACTGACCTAAGGGAGCTGGGTTCGAGTCCCGGGTAACGCATGGATGTGTGTGTTGTTTTTCTGCTGAGGTCCTGCCATCCTCACATACCTTCTGCTATGGTATATAAACTGATAGGCCTTAGGGCTCATGGAGAGTACTTTTAATGAGATGTATTTTTAAGTTTCATGGGGAAAACCTTCGATTTCTGTAATTTTTCAATAAACATTTATTGACATTTTCATTTCCTTTTTGCCACACTTATATATATATTTTTCATTGTAAGCATCAATCATTTTCTTATATGGCAAGATATTATGGTAAATGTTGCACTCATACCTCTTCTATCTTTGTAGTGATTATTTCTCTTATTTTTCCAACATTAAATACATACAAAATCCTCATGCAGCCATGGGCTATGGAGGTTTAACCAGACTGTGTAATTTTCCTCTCCAAATGTGTCTCTTTTGAGCTAACAGCTGCTGCATTTGGCCACTCTAGGTCAATTCTAACAAGGTCCTGTTTGACATTGTCTGCCCATCACAACCTAAGTCTCCCCCTTTTTCTGATACCCTTAGGCACACTGTTCATAATCCTTTTTGCCAATCTGCAGCTATGCATATGAGCAACATGGCCAAACCAATGCAGTAGTAACATAAAAGCATTTTAAGTAACATATTAGAATTTTGCCTAATCCTAATGGGTTAGGCAAATTCTCTGTGACAAAAAGTTATGGAAAAAACAGAATAAGGCAATATGATACAGTAAAAAGCTTTTGGCTACAGAACCTACTCAAGTTTCTAAACTTCCAAACAATAAATTGATATTTAAATGAGTGAATTTCAAAATAATATCTGGGAACTGATCAGATTCAGGAACACTGTGAAGATAGATAAAAACAATGCAGTATTCTCTGTTGGAAAGCAACTGAATTCCCTGAGAATGCATCTCTTAAGAATTGTTTACTTTAGGTTGGCAACATTTCATTTTGCTGACTAGCTCAAATAGCACATGAAAAAGAAATACGAAGCCTTAGGATGTTTTTTAATACTAAGTATGTAATATGCTAATAAGAATAACTGTAGAAATTTCTAAATGATACAGGAAAATGAAGGATATTAGAATAAACATGGAAGGGTTTCAGTCCTTTCTAAAGGAAATTTTTCCTTTGGGGTAGAAGTGCCTTATATAAATTTGGCATTTAGTTTGGAATGGCTTAAAACAAGATATATCTGAAAATTGAAAGGTACAGTATATGAATAGATAAGTTTTCTGCCATGAAGAGTCAGAGTGTAAGTGAACTACATGCAGGAAAAAACAGAGGAATATTACATTAATAATTATCATTATAATTACTCACAATGGAAGACAGACAACAACTATTTAGTTTGCTGTAGAAAAATGTTTCCTACATGGTAACTGTAATTTTTGCTTTAAATCATTGCACATATATATTCAAAGATAAAAATTCTTCAAATGTATAATTATACATTTTTAATCTAAACAGTATACTTAACAAGGTGCATAAACTTAAGATTTAGAGAGAAATTGGTGAATATGAGTATTGATGAAGTGAATGACAATTATACATTTAACAAATTAAAGAATTTGCAGTATTACAAATTTATTATTCACTAGATAATCTTCTTCTTGGGTCACAGATCAACAATGAATAAGGAAAGTTATATGTAATACATTATATGAATTATGTAATCTCTATGCTTCTATTTTTAAACTTGGAGTTTTATCTAAAAGATTTTCATGCTTAATTTTTAATTTTCTGAAAGTGCATTTACCTTGTATTTTATGCAGAATAAAATAAAAATTTTATCATTTAATTAGTTTATTAATATAATTGTTAAATCAAACAAATAATATGAATGCAACATTTATCTATACATGCTAAACAAAGTGATCTACTTATGAATTTCCATTTTTAATTAAAATTCTATAAACCATGAGCTACAAGTGCAAAAAACTAATCAGTTAACATTATGAAAATAAAATGAAATGGCTATTGAGAATGATAAACATTTCATAAATAAAATATCAATTTTAATACACATATAAAACAACAATATTGTGCATATTATACAAAGAACTGTCAAAAATACGTTTCAACTTACTCACACACATAGAGAAAAAAAAACTGTTTAAACATGCAAATATTATTTGATATAATAAATGGGAACTTACCTGTATTCTTATGCTCATGATAAGGAGATTTACCATAGAAATAAAAAGTTAACTTACCTGAGATAATTTTAAACATGCTCTGGGACTACTTGCACAAAGCATAAAAATGCATAAATACTAGTGGCTTTTCAGAAAGCATGCAGAGAGACATTTCACAAAACATGAGCAAGACAAACATCAAGTAAATTGTATCCAATGGAAAAATCAGTTTAAAAAGAGCAAACAGTTGTCATTTTTGATAATAGAAATTTGATCAACTATTCTTATTTAATCAAAATTTCCCAATGGCATTATTTTTTTTCCTGTGGTGGTGCAGTTAATTATAACCTATAATTTTATAAACTTTCTATTCTACCCATACAACAATTTGAATTTAATAAATATTTTGTGAAAAAAATTTCGCTGACATAGGGGACGAAATTTTTTCTGCAAAATATTTATTGATTTATCAAGTCAAAAAGTCAGCAGGTAATGATGTGATTGTCATCTACGTTTAAATTTGAATTTAGGAAATTATTTGGAATAACATAGAAGACTCATGGTTAGGAAGTGCGATTTTTGTATTTATATATATGCTATTGCTCAAATGTAACTATAATATTTTTTCCTGCAAGTTTGACTCTATATTGTTTATTATAATGCATACTATTATATATATATATATATCATGAGAACAACCTAATTTCCTCAATTCACAAAGGATGGAGACTTTGCAAGCTTCCATCTTGTTCAAGTATCACACATGATGCACTTACATAATCAAAAAGCAATCACATCTTATTTTGGATTTAAACCAAAGCTTATAGGCATGATAGTCAGATACATTAACCATACCAGTGAGAAGAAATTCTTAGAATGCTGATCATTCTTTTAAGATCTATTTATTTATATATACGTAATTTGCCATAAACAGAAAGAATGGAGGAGTCAGATCATTATCCTGACCTCAATTTGATCGAAAATGCTTGGGATGATCTAAGGATATGTTTAAGACTTTCTTTGTAAGGACTTTGAAGGGCTTCCGTGGAGAAATAGAATTAATAACCACAAAACTTCTGGACTGTCTCATTAAGAGCATGAGGCATTGCTATGAGGCTGACCACATTCCACATTGATCCTCTTTAGCTATCTCATTTGATATATCACTTTTAATACTATTTCTTCATGTATCATTCTTTTCAGAAATTATTTTTCATATTTCTTGTACTGTTCCTGTTTCATCTTCCTTAAGCTTTTAGGAATTGTTCATGAATCTGCTTGCTAATTTGTCATCCTACATGAAGGCAATAAGTCCAAACCAGGCAACCTCTTTCTACATAAGATTCACTTTATGTGAGGCTGACATCTAGCTTCATCATAATTCCCAAAATCAAATAATTTTAATGCTCACAATATAGTATCGTGGTTCACTTTTTACCATGCTATGAATGGTAGAATATTATGAATAAATTACTTGGAGTGAAAAGCATCAAACCAACTGTTATCCTGATTACAAAGACATTTCACAACTGCACCAAAATTTAGAAAGTACTAAATTATTATAAATTTTAAGTTTAAATCTTTAATATTATTCACTTTTTTCTCACTATCCAAAAATTTTTAAAGTATTTTCAGAAATTACGATTCTTCTCTTTATTTACATTGTACATCTTCAATATCTGTCACATAATTTACACACATAATTTAATTTATTTGTCATATAATTTAAGGAACCTTTCCCAATTGTGTATTTGATTATAGACAATTAAATAAACGTGACATTTATTTGCCCAGTACAGAAAAAAATTGATTATACATTATCCTGAATTTCGAATCCAATGTGGAGCCATGCAAAGTAACACTTTACATTCTAGCATTCATAACATGGTAAAAAGCAAACCACAATTATATGAATGACTAATGTAGTCTTGACATGGCTAACATATGCATGTCCAAGTATTTAATAGCATCAACTGAAATTATGATTGGGCATGCACCTATATTGTATTAAGCATAAATTGAATAATAAAACTATAAATAAATGAAATATAAAATGTATCTTTCTTTAATTCCAGTATTTTTGGAACATATCAAGTATACTTTACTAATCCTTATAAGTGTAGTATTATTATACAGTAGAAAGACATTATTGTAACTTTTTTATTTATTTCATATGACCTCATATCAATAAATTATGTCTTTCAAAAGAATCAAAAGCTTCCTTGATATTCATAAAGCTAAAAACCAGTATTTCATATTCTAAACATTTTTTACTCTGCCAGAGATAAAAACTCTGATTGAAATTATGTACAAGTTATCAGTTTATGTACAAGTTACAGTTTCTATACTACTAATTCAGCTAGTTTAAGTTATACTATTATTATATTACTAATTATAATTACCATATGGCTAGGATATCTGACTATTATGCATTGGACATATTCTTGTTCTAAGGATGTGTGTGTGTGTGTGCGTGTATATATATATATGAGAAACCAAAACAAGCTAAAAAAGCTTCTAAGTTATCTATGTCCTTACAAGTCATGGTTTTTAAAAATGAATAAAAGTTATTAAAATCAATACTTTTACTCTACCTATGTGCATCTCTACCTATGGTCTATAAATGGTAGCTAGGTAGTCACTGGAAAGAGAGCTATGCCCCAATCCCCTATGATGATGCAAAGAACTGACCAGGCCTAGCACCTAGGCCCAGTTATAACTAAAGCTTACTATGATAGGTTACTTAGTCATTATGACAATCATGGTTTGCTTAATACTGAAGTTGAAGAAGAATAGAACCATTTTAAACAGACTTTTCTTGAAACTAACAGTACTCTTTTAGGAACAAAGGAGCAGAGGAGGCAGAATTATTTGAGTGATAAGGCACTTGAGCTTATTTCAGAAGGAAATAACTGCAGGAATGTCCTTAATCAACATCTTACTAGTCCTAATAGAAAGCATTATAGAGAGTTTAATAAATGTGTAAAAGATCAGTTAGTTGCTGATAAGAATCTTTGGCTTGATGCTTGGCTGACAAAGCCAAAGAAGCAATTAGACAACACAACAGTAGATAGCTGTACCAGATAGTTAATGTTTTGTATGGCAAAAAATGGACAGGCATATAGGGATTGAAGGATAAACAAGGTAAGATTATAGAAGATGAGGATTTTGTCATGACTAGATGGGCTGAGCATTTCAGTGATGTTCTAAACAATGTGGCTAGTTCTACTCCCATTGTTGGTAATGATGATTGATGCATTACTGGCTTTAATGTTGGCCTTATAATACAGTCTGAAGTTATTTTGGTTGTTCCTAAACTTAAACTACATAAATCCCCATGGGTAGATGAAATTACTACAGAAATGCTTAGAACTGGGAATGTTTCGGTTATCACATGGATGACTGAAATTTTGAATATCTTTTATGATAAAGGCATGGTCCCTAAGAATTTTACCAGAGCTATTATTATCCCTATTTTAAAAAAGGTGATCGCAGTTCTTGTGAAAACTATAGAGACATCAGCCTACTTTCTGTTCCAAGTAAAGTTCTTTGCATGATTGTGCTTAATAGAATTAAGTATCTGATTGGAAGGCAATTGCGTGATGAGCAATGTGGATTCAGAAGTGGTAGGGAATGTGTAGATCAGATATTTTCACTCAGGCAGATTCTTGAGAAATGTTTAGAATTTCACAAACCTTTGGTTACTAGCTTTGTTGATTTCAAAAAGGCTTTTGACTCTGCTGATCATCATAATTTGTGGTTGATTGTGCAATCATATGGCATACCAGACAAATTAGTTAATATAATGAAAGCTCTTTATAATAACATTGAGTTGTGTGAGAGTTGGTAAGGCTTGTATCAATGGTTTAGTAATGCTTCTGGTGTTCAACAAAGATGCATTTTGTCTCCTTTTCTCTTTAGTTTGGTTATTGATTACATTATGCGAAATTCATTGTGAGGGAAAGATTTTGGTTTTAAATGGTCTGGAGATACTAAAATTTCTGATTTAGATTATGCTGACGATTTAGCCCTTTTGGCAAATGATGTTGATGAGATGAACTCTTTCATTCGAGCTGTTGATGAGACTGGTAGTAGAGTAGGTTTGGTTATAAACAGGGAGAAAACTAAAGTGACGAAAATTGGTCAGCAGGCTGTGATTCAGTTAATCTGAATGGTTGCAGTCTTGAGCAGGTGTCACAGTTTAATTATCTTGGGAGCTATGTAACAGATACTGGTGATGTGCAGCATGAGATTAACAGACAAATAGAGATTGCTAGTGGGACTTTTAAGAATCTATGGAGAGTGGAGAAATAGGCGTATACACCTAAAGACTAAAATTAGGCTGTAAAATAGTTTGATTCTTTCTAGGGTTAGTTACGGTAGTGAAACTTGGACACTTTATAAACAAGATAGCAGGAAACTAAATGGTTTTGATTCTAGATGCTTATGCAGTATCATGGGCATTAGATGGTTCAACTTTGTAAGTAATGATGGGGTTAGACAAAGGAGTCTGCAACCTCCTTTGAGCAGCATATTGTGCAGAGAGAGACTCCGTTGATTTGGCCATGCTGCCTGTGTGGATAATTATAGATTAGTGAATAGGGTTATGAACAGTGAAAGAAAGAGAGGCAGACCTATGATGCAGTGGGCAGACAATGTCAAACAGGACCTTGTTAGAATTGGTGTGCAAGGGCCAGATGCAGCAGATGTAGCTCAGGACAGATCTGCTTGGAGAACTAAATTGCACAGTGTTGTTGGACCTCTGTAGTCTATGGCTGCTTGAAGATAATGATGATGATGATGATGATGATGATGATGTGCAGACTTCCTAATAATCATTTCAATGTTTTTCCATGTGACTCTCATGATATATTCAAATTGGAATACATTTCACACTCAATTTAAAGAATTCCAAGAGTAGTAATCTTTGAAAGGTGCAAAATAAAGACAGATTAGCAAAAGAAAAACATAAATAAAAAAGATGGTAGTCCCATCAAAAAGCAGAACATGGAAACTATAAAGGCAGAAAGTATTTTGGTGAAAATAAAACAAATGGAAGGTAACTAGAGAGAGAAATATGTGGAAAAATTAGATAGTATGTAAAACTATGATTTCTTTATTATCTTATGCAAGAACTGATTGTTCTGTATTTTAGCATTTTGCAAGTCTGCTTGATAATAAATATTATTTACTATTCAAATGAAGATAATCAACTTATGAAATATGAGGTTTTAATATATTTATGAAATAATTTATGAAATATTAGCCTGAAACATCTTTCACTTGGAAAAAGACACCAGTGAACTTCAAGAATCAGTCTCTATTGTATGATTTTAAACAATGGTTGTGTGTGCAAAAGAACTATAAGGAACTTCCTGAATGCCTTTGATGGGAGGCTGCTACGTCTACTGAATTCCACCGGGAATCTACTTAACTAAGCTACCTCACCCATTTGAAACAAAACAGGTGTTTTCTGGGGATACAATAAGTCAATTTTTATCAACAGATAATGATAAGCTAAAGCTGCTTCCATTCAAAAAAGTTTATTGTTCATATTGAACAGATAGACTAGAATTAAATCCAGAATGAAAATCATATGCTTAATGTACTCATATATATCATAATGCTTAATATATCATGATTTTGGTTCATTTTTGTACAGCATATTAGTATTTAATCTTATGGTGCAAACATAAGAAAATAATTCCCATTACATGAAAAGATACTTCATACTATTATGTATATAGTTAAAAACATTAATAATTTTCTCCAGAAACATGCCAGAGTATTCTCCCAGCAGAAATATATGCTGGGCTCAAATACTACTGATCATAAGTTTCTTTTTTTAATATAAATATTAAAATACAGAATTTATGACACCTTTAACTAAATTTAAAAATATTGTCAGTTAGTTTCAAATTGCACATAACATGACCTGAGCCAATGGAATGCATTTATCCAATTTAGAAAAATAAAAAATTTGCTTTCTGAATCATTTTTATATAGCTTAACTGGAAAAGCTGAAATTTGATTTTTCCATTAGAAGATTTATTTACTTGAACCACATTTAGTCAATTAAATAACTTTTTAAACATTTTTCACAATTAACACAATATGCAGTAGTAGAGATCAACAATAGGCCGGACAACAAAATGAAGAGGAAAGCTGAGAGGAAAAAGCACAAAGCATATGTTTGGCTTAACAATCATTACTTTTTCAATTTTGAGTGTCTTTTGGTTTCAGAACTATAGCACTTGTAGTGCTTATTAATATCCAGATATTTTTTAAGGATTTGTTTCAAATATTTTTAAAGGATAAACTATATATATGTTCTGTTACATTCCCAAGACTTAACCTCTGGACCTATCAAACTTCCATAAAACATGAATTTTTCCCTTTTAATAATTTCTTTCAAACCATAATATTAGTGATATAATATCTCGCAAAACAATGATATACAAATATAAGTAGAGAAAATGCAGATTATCATGTGAAAGATGCATATGAGATTTTCTAGTTGTCAAAGTAATGTCATATCCTTCGACTAAGTAATGTCATAAGAATACCAAAAAATAACAAATCACCAATGCCATTGCTTTAAAACCAATAACAAACCAATGCTATAAGATAGCTACAACTTCTGAAAAGCAAAAGAATCAATGATAATTATTTAACTGAATTCTATAAAAAGTAAGTTTTCCCTGAACTCATGGCAGAAAAAGTAACTGATATAATGTGCAAAGTATTAAATATTAATAAGAAGGTATATTTGGGTTGGGATGTTCACCTCTGAGCAACTTTTTTTTTGATTCATAATGAGTTAAATGGTGAGATTATAAAGAAGCCAAGCTTCAGAATTAAGGTTGAGGAACTCACTGAACTAAATATTACTATGATGTTAAGGGAAAAAGGAATCCTCTTGTTAAAACCACTTAGCATGCTTTAAATTTATACAAATTATGGTTCACCTGCACATACCACCAGAGCTTAATATTCCATCTGATAAATGATAGCAATATTATCAGATGGAATTAACCAAGCCCAGTGCTTTTCTCATTTTTGATGAGGGTAGAAAGCTTGATGAAATCACAGCTGGGGCTGAACTTATGAATCTCAAATTAAAAGCCTGGTGCATTAAATAGTATGCTCCTCACAGTGCATGTGTAGTATAAATGGTCAAATATAATAAAATTACAATTTGTAATTGTTGCTACAGATCATTTGATAGAAACTAGCTAATTAATGATATAAAATTAACTCTGTTACAATGTTAAAATATATTCACAGTTGAATCTTAATATGAAGTTTAAACAGCCTAAGGCTAAATAAGGGTCCCTGAGAATAACAGACTTTTTGCAGACACAAAATTTTCATGATTAAATTAATTCTTGGTTTAGTCTCTCACCCACCATAAAGTATGTAATAGATACTATTAAGGCTTAGGGCACTACTCAGAACTAGAAATACTTAACTTCTGTGGTTATAGGATTGCATTTACCTAGCTTTCAAATTCTTCATTGATATTCAACATTATAAAACTCGAGCATTTTCTCACTGCAATATGAATAAATGAAAGTTTGATGTATATTCTGAACTAGTATGCCTTTTTTCACCCAAGAAAGGGAAGTTTTTGGATTACTTTGTCATTATCAATAAATGTGATAAAATGTGATGGGAAGGTTAGAAACCCTTCAACAATGGGCTTCCTGCTATCCCAAATTATCAATAAATGAAGCCATTAATATATATATATAGAAAATATTGCTTATCATAAAGTATTATTGTATTATAAATTTGAGAAATATTAATCTCAATGTTGCATACACTTTCAACTAATCTACAGTCTATAAAGATCAAAATACTATTCCATTCAATATTGCCATGATTTCAGACAAATTTCAGGTGCTATCTCTATAGGATATTATAGAGTAGGAAATCATGTGGTTAACAGACCAACAAAATGGATAATGCTATTAGTAGAATGCTTATTTTGGCCACAAATAATAGTAACACTCAAGCATATAGATAACAGGCTGTTGAAGTATTTTAGGGTACACCACAAGAGAGGAGTTATTACAACAATCAGTTATTTAATGTTATTAAAGCAAGGTCTTTCGGAGTGGGGAGAGTTATGAAGATCATTAGGTCAAAATCTCAAGCTCAAAGGAGTCTTCAAATTTAGGCACTTCCTAATATTTTGATATTAGTTAAAAAAAAAAAAACGAGATTTAGTAATAATACCCAAAAGATCTTAATTTAGGTGGAAAATTGGCAATACTAGAATCAGTTCCCCAGGGAATTTTTACATTTTCAGGCTTTTAAAGATGTTTATTCTTATAGAATCATGCAAATGAAATGCAAGAAGGAAATTTTCTTGGATTATAGTAAAGGTTCACAGTGCAGTAATTAAAATTAAATTGAAATCTTTAATTCTCCATGATTGCCTCTTTTCGAAAGGAACAGCCACTTATTTTTAACATTATTAACAGATTTATTAATTAATGATTTCAAGAAACATTTTGAAGGAAATGCAAATTAACTTTAGAATTTATCTAAAGTGCCAGTCTGGTTTTAAATTTCTTTGTACCATATTCAGCCTAATATTAAAACAGGACAATTTAATATTTATTTTTTGTATAGGATTTGAATGCTTGTTTACTTATTCTGCTAACAATTACTATAAAAAATCAATAAGTTTCTTTTACCATTGGTATAAGTAAAATTCATTAAAATTATGTCTTATAATACTTATTTCTATACATAATTTTATTTAATAAATAGTAAAAAGCACTATTTGTTTACTATTTTTAGTAAATGAGTGGCCCATTTAATCTCTTCTACCTTAATCCAGTTCAGTTTTATGGGTCAATATCTAAAGAATACATCACCCTACATGTTCTATCGACAGATGCTAGGCTTAATCCATGTCATATTGATATCAGAAATTTCTGAAAATTCAATTTTACTACAATTTTAACAGATTTGATTTATATTTTGCCTTTTTAAAATAATACTACTTTTCAACTCCATCACCCCACATTTCAGAATAAAATATTTGTTGATAAAATTTTCACCAAGAAAATAATAAGCTTGACTTTTAGCTAAGAATGAAACTGATTTAGCACTGTGGATGTGAAATGTAACTTATTTTATGAAAACACTTCAAAAAATGTAAAAGAAGTGAGTTCAATTCATTTATTAGCTGAAAAATGTCCAAAATATTAAGATTTTTTAAGGTGAGATTTTCTAATTGATAATCATAACACAAAAATATTTAATGGCATTAGTTAAGCATAGCTTTATGAATCATATTCTAATTAATTTCTAACTTTATGGCTAATAAAAGAAAGTTATTTCTTATATTGATCAGACTTGCAAAACTGGAAACTTATTTTTAAATTATAACAAATCTTGAAGCAGATGTTGGCAGATGCAGTATCAATATGAGCCAATGTGATACCACTGTGCCAGAAAAGTGGTGGTTTAATAAGAACAATGATATGCTTTGTATTGTTTTATGAAATCATTAAGTAAATATTATTTAAAAAACTAACATTTATGTTATATAGGAAGGAATATAATCAGCAAGAACATACTGATCCCAAACTAGCATTCCAAGAAAATTAAAGTTTTAACTTCAAATATCTTAAATTCTTTAGATCAGAAATATAAAATCTTTCTGTACTCATGGCTCAGATTGAGAGGTGTGGAAAAATCTATTAGCTGTACTATATCAATTGTTGATAATATTGAAGTAAATTTTGGTACTCCACCTATTGAGCATTTATGTTTTTACTATCAATTGGAAATGGAATTGGTTAAACCCTTAATAAATTCTTAAACTTGGTTTAAATATTTAAATAATTGTAATTAAAATTTGTCAATAAATAAATATAAAATATTTGTTTATTAACAAATTTAAATATTTGTTTTTACTTTTTTTTCACAGAAACTAATGAATTTTAGCACACACTGCTTTTGTAGTAACAAAATGATGCATAGTTTCATGTTTAAACACTCAACTGATGAGAAAATATAAGATGGCAACATTTATGACAAATAATGATCTACTCTACAGTGCAAGTCTCACATTATTGCATATCTACAATAATAATGCATACTGGTCAATACAAACCAAATGAAAATTTTTGTGCAAAAAAAAAGCCTAGAATAATTTCATTACTCACATTAAAGTGAGAATATGATAGGATCACTTTGAAAAATTAGTTCCTTTGCTGCTTATTACATATTTTTGATCACCAGAAACAGCACTGATCCATAAATAAATAAGTGATTGACAGCATAAGAGTCAAAATATTTCTGTGTTAACTGTCATGCTCAAATTTATCAGTGTTAGTAACAATGGAGAAATGTCAGTATATTTTAACTCCATTTAACAGAAAAATGCAGTAACTCCAATTTTGCTAGAGCAGTTCTTCAATTGATGTGGATCCCAATAAAGAATGATGATGCCTAACAACAGTTATCTATATAAGAGTGTTGAAATGAATCATTGAAGGTGCATTAATGGACCTACAAATGAAACACACTGAGTGATCACTAAATTATGACCATCTATCTAATATCATATTAGGCCACCTTTTTATGGTCTGCAGCCACCTTGACATCAGTTCCACTACATGTCTGGAGATACGGGAAGGGATCTGTAGCCATGTGGTTTGCAAGGCATTGAAATGGAGGATCATCCCTCAAATGTTTGATAAGATTGATATCCGGTAAATTTGGATTGGATTGTTTTACCTCTGAGTGGCACTTTTTTGCACACCATGGGCTAAATGGCCAGGCCACAAGGACCCCGAAGGCTCAGAGAAGGTTGGGGGAGGGGACCCACTGGAACAGCTGTTGGGAGACAGATGGTAGCCTCTCGTCAAGGCCATCCAGCGTGTTCTTTAACGTGCACAGGGTATGGCTCTCCTGAACACGGGGCCACGGCTTAACGTCCCATCCGACGGACGGCGGCCTTTTCAAGCCCATCGGTGTCCCCTACTGACCGTGGGCAGAGCGGGGAAATTTTGCGGAGATAAATCTCAACACTGACCCAGCTGGGACTCGAACCTGGGAACTACAGATTACGAGCCTGGCACGCTACCGACTGAGCCACCCCTGCCCCAGTGAATTTGGTGGTCCAGAAAGTTGGATGATGTCCAGTGTGTGTTCCTTGGATCACTCCTGTACAGTCCAGGCCTGGTGACATGGTGCATTAACATCCCAGAAGATTCTGTCCCTGTCTGGGAATAGGTGTAATATGGCACACTGCACATGGTCTGATAAGAGATGCTGGTAGCTCAGACATGCCATGTGTCAGTTCATGTGCACCAGGGATCCTAATTCCAATCAGCAAATTAAATTCAATATCATTATACCATCACCAGCTTGGATAGTAAATTTACTGCCGAAAGGTCCACTGACTTGTGTTGTTTGCACCATATACAAAGGTGTCTGCCTATGTGGTGCAACAAAATTTTTGATTTGTCACACCAGCACACTCTTTTTCCCACTCCTTGATTGTCCAACAGATATACTGGAGGTGACAATGACCTCTGGTGAGGAGTGGGTATTTTGTTAGCTTTTATTACTGGAACCTCTTATATGTAAGAGTGAAGGGCATCATCATTTGGAATATTCCACTTGCATTCCCCACATTGTATTGTGACCTGTGCCACCATGACCTGTTATTGAGTGCATATGAGGCATTGCATCCTTCACTCCCATGGGCATATTCACTTTGCATATTCCTTGACAGTTTTTTTGCCAAGAAGTGACTTCACCTGTCTGGCACCATTTTGTGACACTTTAACTATTCTGGGCCATGAATAACTAACAAGGTGTGCTGTTTCTGAGATTGAGCCATCTGATGCCTAATTCCTAACTAATCATGCTTTTTGGAATTTTATGATACTTTTCTCATGGCTGCAACATTCACACTGTGGTGTGCATTGCCATATCTCCAACTACACTGAGCTTGATGTGATGCTGAACAGTCCTTTCTACTGAGGTCTATTGGGCTCGTTTCATTCTGGATGGGTCATAATTCAACAATCACTCAGTGTACATACAGTATTTGCTTTCAGTCAGTAATGCACATATTTTAGATATAATTCTGCATATTATTTGCATTTGCAAAACCTTAAAAATTCTTTGAAACAAAAATTTCTTTGAAGCAATTTTTCACATTAATATTTGCATTTTAAAATGTGAGATGTTGAGAGGCAAATGTAATAAACACTTGAAATTCTGAAATCAAAATGTGAAAAACATTTTTATTTGTGAGAAAACTTATTCGCAGTCATAGATAATATAACTAAGCAGTCTATGTAGATTTCAGCGATATCTGCAATTACAAGACCAGTAAAGATATAAAAGATTGATCATAATGCAGATAATAGATAAAATTATGGATGCAAACAGAAACAACTAAACATGGCCTGCATCTATCTGTAAAACATCAAATGTGAAGTTAAGATTTCTAGTTCAAGTATGAATGCTTACATTATGATGGGATGAATGACAAAGTTGAACAAAAATTCAGCATGTGATTATACTGAATAACAAACTAAAACCTTTTCATTTCTTTAAGGAACTATTTTACTTCTGGGAATACTGTTGGGGTAAGAACATATAAATTGAATCTGATCAAAAGGTTTCAAATGAATGATTCATTGGACAAGGTTGATAAGTGCTTTAACCATTTCAGCTCTGTCTGTTCCTGCTATACTTTTGTTACTAATGAATATCACAGAATAAATATTTTTGTTTTGGGTTTCATAAACTATGCAAACATACTTGACTTATATGTACAAAAGTGAAGGCAAGAATATAGCTACATATCAGAGAGAAAAACAGTTGTCACTGAGATGTGAGCACAGGATTTAAAGGTTAACAAAGATGTAGCATAACATGCATAGAAAGCAGCCAAAAGCCATGCACTAAATTAATTAGCAATTACGCACTTACCCTCATTCCCTGGAAGCGCGATAGAGCTCTTAAAGGCCGTAGAGCACGGAGGGTACGCATCGTCTTGAAGGCTTGGATGTTTCCAGCCCCAAGAGTAGTGGCTGCAAGATTAACCACCGACACCTGGTGGACAAGAAGCATATTACTCACTGAGGGAATAGTGGTTATGTAGCAAGTGATGGGAAGGTACAGATGATAAGGATGGTGATGATGATTGTACTCCTCAGTGAAATGTTTTGTATCTCACCTTTAGATAGTACTGCCATAACTGAATGAGATTTGAACATCCATATCATGAGTCTTTTAATCTTATTTTTGAATGAAAGCAAAATAAAAAGTAAAATCTGAAAATAAAATAAATAAAATGAACAAAAAACAAAACTATTCTGAATGTCTTATATTAACAGAACAAAATTAAAAAAAAGTTTAATATAGAAATAAACGTTTTATTAAATGTATTTTGATAATATTTTTCTTTTTACCTATATTCCTATTGCTTTTCATTCATCATTTGTTGGTTTGTCAGTTTGTGGATTTGTCAAAACAGTTGTTTCATATCTTTCAAATGCAATGGAAAAACTTAATTATTTATGCGTTAAATGAAAGCTTCTGATGTAGGAAGTGTCATAGGTTATGAAAAAAATTTACCTCCTCCCAATGCTTTCTTCTCCATAAAAAAAGAAAAATATGAAAACAATTGTTCCACTATATCTTTGAAACACAAGGACCAAAAGTAATGGTTTATGCATCGAATAAAAGCTTCTAACATGGGGAGTGTCACAGGTTACAAAATTTCTGCCCCAAGCCTTCTTCCCCCCCAAAAAATGGGAGAAAATATGCAAAGAATTGTTTCAATATATCTTTTGAAAGCAAGGGCTGAACATAAAATGTTATATGTCAAATGAAAGCTTGTGATGTGGGGAATATAGCGAGCAATAAAAATATACCCCCGTTGCTTTTGCCCCCCCCCCCTCCTAAAAAGAAGAAATTAGAAACTAATTCCTTTACTATATCTTCTGAATGCGAGGGCCTACAGTTATGAGTTAGGTGTCAAATGAAAGCTCATATGAAGGCTGTTGTAGACTACTTTGAATTATGCCCCTAACATACTCCCCTCCCCCGAAAAAGGGGACAGAAATACCATGGGAGTTAACCTTAATGAGTTATACCTCAAATTGAAGCTTGTGATGTTGCCAATATCATGGGCTACCTCAAACACATCTCAAAAAAAAAGGAGGAAGAAAAATGTGGTCAATGTTTATGTGAGTCATAATCAAATGAAAATTTCTGAAGGTAGGTGCTTTTAGCAACCAAAAAAAAATTAAATATAAAAAAAATACCTATTTTCCTATATGCATCCTAAAAGTAGAAAATAAACCTAAAACATATCAATGGTGTAATCCATCACTGAATTTGCATATTCACTTCAAAGGAAGATAGGGCACCAATTTACCTTCTCAACAAGTTGCTGATGCCCTATCTTCCTTTAAAGTGAATACAAATTCAGTGGCTGATTGCACCATCTATAAATTTAACTTATAATTGACCTAAAATTAAGTAGGCTAATAGTATATATGATTGGCACATGTACACTCATGGATACACTAGGGACTTAAGGTTAAAGATTAATAGGAAAAAACCTATAAAAAAAAAATACCCCCTCAAGCAGCTGCTTGCCACAGAGGTCTGACAGGAGTCTGTCAGTTAGTTAAATTTATATATAGCATATCCTATGTTAAAGAGTAGCTATTTTTAATGCCAAAAAATATACAGCTGTATTATCAAAGAAGCAATGAACCAAAAGACATTGTGTTGACAGTATTCTTAACTAGAGTACCTAAACATCCCACTTTTTACCCTATATATATATTACTGCATTTGGCAATATGTTTCTGTCACATTAATTTGCCCTGTTTTCTAAACTATTGTCATCATTTAACTTCTAATAATTTCCATGTTTTTCAAAAACTTTAAGGAAAAATCTTTTACTTTCAGTTAGCTGTAATTTATGTATTTTAAGAAGTATGTATGTGCTTCAGAGTTAACTTTCATTTTTATACATTTTTCGTTTTTAATATTGTTTTCTGTTATTAATACACTAAGGAAAAAAATTGCAACACTTGGAAGGATTAATGCCATTTTATTGAAACAGATGAACATGGCAGGGGAGGCAATTGTACAGCTCTATAATGTCATCCTGAGGGATAGAACACCAAATAGTGTGAAGTCGCTATTCCATTTCAATTGAATCTATATTCAATTATTTCTTTCCTTTTCCACTGTGCACTTATGAATGAAAATATATGCTCAACATTAGCATTATGTCCAGATGAAGCAAAAAATAAATTCCCAACTTTAATAATTCTGAAAACAATTCAATATTCTGACATTCATTAAAAAATAACTCAATTTTTCATGAGTCAATCTTTCAGTATTATTACAAAAATTATCATTATTTTCAATGAAAGATTTTAAGTTGCACCACTGGTCAAAAAATTTTGAATTGTCAATATCAACACTCTTTCATTATAAATAAGATAACAAAGTTAGAATTTTATTCCAACTCATACCATTTTTCAATTCATCCACTGAAAATCAGAAAATTCATCAAAAGTTCTATCCATGATTCCAAATATTTTGAAATAGCTTCATAAAAAATATTTATATTGCAAAATGATTCAGATTCAGCATTTAAACTATTACCTCTTGCTTTGTTTAAAAATTTTCTTACTACTCTATTAAGCATTAAAGTTTAATTATTAAAAAATACTTTTTAAATAATTAAGTTCATAGTGTCATAAGATATCTCATAGTGTCATAAGAGTTTCCTAAAATATTTTCATAAATATATATTTTTGCAAACATTCTGGTCAGCAATAAAAATTCTGCCTGGATGCCCTTTAAAAGTGGATTTGTCTGGTAACCCTATTTATATGCTGCATAATATTAATTAAAATTTTTTTCCACTTTTTAAAACTTTTTAGATTAGATCGTTCGTTTGTTTGTCCATTTGTTTGTGCGTGCATGCGTGCGTACGTACGTACGTATGTATGTATGTATGTATGTATGAATGAATGAATGAATGAATGATGTCA
Source organism: Ryuthela nishihirai (assembly GCA_038380435.1). Classification (NCBI taxonomy): domain Eukaryota; kingdom Metazoa; phylum Arthropoda; class Arachnida; order Araneae; family Heptathelidae; genus Ryuthela; species Ryuthela nishihirai. Next base: position 34,748,696 of record JAWZYU010000011.1, on the reverse strand, counting down.
TTATTGTATAGCTAAACAATAATTGATATTTAAAATAAAAATACTAAGGAATAACTAACTAATGAAAGATTTAACCAATAACAAAAATATCATGAAATGTTTATATTGTGATAATGAAATAAAATAGTAAAACAGTGAAATTAATTATTTTTTCATTAAAGTTGAAATAAAAAAATGCAATAAATTCTGCCATTTTTTTTTTGAAAAGAGAAGTATAAATGTTTATTATTATTATTATTATTATTATTATTATTATTATTATTATTATTATTATTATTATTATTTTCTTCCCTTTCTTTTGTTTTTTTTTTCTATTTTATCACAAAATTAAATACTCTTCCTTTTGATAATACATTTCCAGCACGTTCTTTAATGTGCACAGGAGAGCTATAGCTCTCCCACAGGTGGGGCTACAGCTTAATGTCCCATCTGACTGCTGGTGGCTGTTCCAAGCGTATTGGTGTCACCTACTGACTGTGGACAGGGAGTTTCACAGAGATAAATCTCAACACTGGCAGAGTTGGGACTCGAGCCTGGGAACTGCAGATTATGAGCCTGGTATGCTACCGACTGAGTCACCTCCACCCATTATTTAAGAGTAATTTAATGATGAAAATAAAGGTATTATATAATTGTTGTTGAATATATTTAAATAAGCTATAAAACTGCTTTAAAACTAGAATGTCTTGAGAAAATGATATATTAAACAAACTAACTTTTTAATCGAAATTATGAGTTATTGAAAAAAATAAAATAAATTTTTGATGTCTAAGAAACAACAGTTAAAATTAAGAACTTTTAAAAATTTATATTAATTTCGAGTCTTTATCAATTATGGCAGCATCTGGCTAGTAAAATAAAGTCACAAGTCACAGTCACAAAACAATATGAGATACATAACAGTAACAACACACTATACACATAGGTACTAGTGTTAGGATGGTGGTGCATCTGTAAACCAAAGGGCAGGAGGACTATCTTAAACAAGAATGGGAATTACAAAGTTGTATTATTTTTCCAAAATGATATTGATTTTTAATTTCTCAAACTGCATATTAAAGAACTATTATCTAGATTACTTTTTGACAATGACTTTTAGAAATATTTATACTTTACTCAAAGCTTTCTGCAAACAATAGTAAAACCCATTCTCTAAGGTTTAGTCCACTACAGCCCATGCAGCCACAGTCACCGGAGTCACACCCATAAACACTGGCACCATTTACTTACTCTCATCCCCTCCAGACGTGACAGTGCACGAAGGGGGCGGAGGGCTCGAAGAGTACGCATAGTTTTAAAGGCAGGAATATTGGCATAGCCAGCTAATCCCACCGCCAGGTTAAACATGGAGACCTAGGAAGTTGGCAGAATTGGTAAGGATCAGGCATACAACATAATCATATAAACATAAAACAAAGGTATTAAAGGGACAAATTTATTTTAATTAGCTATAAAGAACTAAAATGTGCATAGCTATTATATTTAAAAAAATATCGTTTATATAATGACTTAAGAAAATACTGGAACTGAAATGTATATTTTTTATCATAATTATCAAGTAACTGAATTATTCAATTAGTTATCAAATGTGAAAAAAATTATTATGATAATCACCAGGTATGAAATGCTAGTTCTTTTAGATAAGACAAAAAATTCAACTGGTAAAGCAAATAGTGAATTAGACACAAGATCTGGCATTTGTCTTAATGATGAAACTGATGGTTTTGTATATTTTTACTGCTTAATATACCGAATTTGAATAAACATGTTGAAAGAAAATTTAATAGTATATTTTATCTAAATATATTGGTAAATTTTACAATTCAAACAGCAATTTTTTTGATGCTGAAACTAAATTTATACTAAATAATTATTTTTCTAGAAAAAAAAAATGGTAATTTGGGCACAAACTTTTTTTAAAACCAACATTAAGATTTGCAAAAAAAAAACATATTGCATTTATTCATTTAGAAATAAATATTTTTGGGGTGGGGTGGAGTTCTTGTCCATAAAGAATGTATTATTAAATCTGAATACTAGAATATGGTTGCTCTTATACACTAAACCAGGTGTAATATCCTGAAAAATAATAAAATTTGAAAAGATAATTCATATATATATTACAGTGCTTTACAAGCTTAAGTAATTCAATCAATAATCTAGCCATCAAAGCGGTTTAGTATGAACGTTTAGAAGCATTGTGAACATTTTTATATTCAACCTAAAGTATGAAAAAGTTTAAAATGATTATTCCAAATTGTGCATACTTTCTTCTATACAATAATAGGGAAAGGTGAGTCACATCACAATGCATAACTTACAGACTTATACACTATAATGTCAGCTCAAATAGAAATAGCAAATGGCAATTTCTTTAATACAACAGAATATAGTTTTAATGTTTCTCAGTTATACATAAATTTTTGTCATTCAAAATACTTCTCGTAGCTTTCAACACTCTTTATTTAAATTATACTTAAATCATTTAGATAGTTTATACATTTATACATTACATTTTACAGAAAAGAATGGAAAAAACTATACACATTTTGTTTGATAGGTTTTATTTTCACTGTTTCATTTGGGTGTTTTAAGCATCGAAATCAATAGGGGAAATGCACTCTTTCTACTTTCTAGCTCTTCCAGCATAATCCAGGACAAACAATCACTGCTGGCACTACCGTTTCATATAACATTGTCTAACTAGGTGAACTTACGTCATACTGACTAGCATAGGTGCCATACTTCTTTTCAGGAATATGGAGCCCAAAATCATTTCCAAGAAGCATTAATAAACTTCAAAGAAATTCCAAGACTGGAGCTGGATTCTTACAAGCCAGAACACAAATTTTTCCTTGACTACAATCATTTCACAGTTCCAGAATTTTGTTTTGTGTGTGTGTTTTACATGTTAAAGATTTGAATAGTGTATCATAAAAACAAACATTTGTTGATAATTGTTATTGCTATTAAATTAATATAATAATACATTTAAAAATACCAAAAAGAATTTATGCACTTAAATTTTAAAGAAATTGGGATTACACCTTTCAATGTTATAGATATATATATATTTTTTTGCTTTTTTCCTATTACAATTCTTAAAAATGTAATAGAAATGTTTCACTGTTCACCTTTTCCATTAATAAATTTATTAAGAAATAGAAGCAAAATGTTAATTTGAGGAATAGTTTCAAAGATAATTACTGATGATACTTTGAAGTATTTGAGTACTTTTCAAAATAGTTGGGAATATTATCTATTTGTAGGTATTTTTAGTGTGTACACTTAGAGACAAGCTTCATTAGTTATCCAGTGAGTTGACTGAAATTAAGGGAAAGGATTCCAATTTGAAAAAGATGCTTTTTTAACTGGGAGAAAGCTTTAATTTTTAAGTAAATGACATGTGGGGAAAATTACTAGATTGACAACAGTGTATACAACTAGTTGATCACAGTGGAGGGGAGATTGAGAAAATGATGTGAGGTGTATGGAAAACTAATCAGTTTGGCTGATCTATTAAAATTAACGATTAGATAACATCCACTATGGTGAATGCTAATATCTGTTTCACTGTGAAGAATTTAATCAATCATACAATTGAGAAAATATAGCACAGAGAATAATTTTTCTTCTTTGAATAAGAGACCATTTGCAGTTCAAATAAGAACTAGGAAAAACAGACTGTTGTAGTTACTCAGAAGCAAGATTAATCAAAATCTCCGAAATGAAACAGATATTAACATTCACTATAGTGGACATTTCTTCAACTTTGCCCTTGTTTTAAAACAATTTCCTTATTCTCAACATCAATTTTCTTTAATGCTGCTCTCAATGATCAACTAGTTTACATGCCAGTGTTGTCAATTTGATCATTTTCATCACCATATCATTTACTTAAAATTTGGATCATTCTCCCTTCTGTTTTTAATTTCTGGGAAAATGCCAAAATAGATAATTCTTAAATATTAATATTTGAAGCCTTAGCCAATTTTAACATTGTACAATCTAAAGAATACTAATCGAGTGCCATACATAATGATTGTAGGTTTCAAAGGTGATGCACTTTTATTGAACTCTATTATATATATACACTAGCAAATGTCCTGTTGAAATTTAATGGGTTCTTTAAAACAACTTCAGTCAAACTTTAGCACAAATACCATAAGATGTAAATAACACATTTAAAGGCATCTGTTGATCCAAGCATTAGCATAAGCAAAGTGCTATACAAGACACACTTGCTCACGTTCCTTGAAATTGATGCTGTGATTGGGAAAACTAAAACCATATGAAAAATTGAATAAGGGGTTATATTGGCCAAGAAATACAACATATGAAAACATAATTAAATGTTTTTTTTAACTTGAGAATAAATACCTGTACATACATATATGTATATATGGAAAGAATAAATAAAAAAATATATAAAAGAAAAATTCAAGCACTATTCAGTAAATTCAGCAGTAAAGCAGTAAAAATATGAAGGCAGCTGTGTTTTATTATACACTTTACTCACCAATAATTTCCTAATAGATAGTGAAAGAATTACAAGGTTATGGCATTGACTGAAAAGGTAGTCAAAATCACTGAAATGAAACAGATATTAACATTCATTAGAGTGAATATTTCACCAACTTTGCCCCTGTTTCAAAAGGATTCTTATTCTCAGCCCCAATTATTCTTAATTTCTGGGTTTTCCTTAATTGATAATATGTTTGAGAGGAGACAATGCATTTCTACTGTAACAAAATTTGTCTAATATGACAGTTCTTCCCCCCCACAAATAACCTTGTACAATTTATTTACTGCAGGCATAAACTGGAAGGAGAGCTGTGTACGAATCCCTAGTGATGATGCACAGAACTGGCCAGGTCTAGCACCCAATGTCCGACCCCACATTCTTGTGGTGCAGGCTGTTAGTACCTTTCAAAACAGATATTCTCTTTTGGAAGGGAATGGAAGGGGAGGGCTGCCAGTTCAGTATAGCCTACTGATCTGGTCATCTATGGCCACTTTTTTCTTTTTTTCAACCCTGCTGAGGAGTAGTCAACTTCACAGGGTCCTGCTGCTGACCATTTATACCTACTAGACTGGACTTGTTTAAGACTATTTATACCTATTAGACTGACCATTTTTTACCCTATTAGACTGACATTCTATTACCTATTATACCTATTAGACTGACCATTTATACCTACTAGACTGAACTTGTTTAAGGATTTGAGCTTGATTATGGATCCTGGACTTGCTGCACTGGTGGGCCTCTGTTGAGGGAGAATCTGCAGCTGTGTTTTCTGTTTGCTTCTGGGTTGCCAGCCCTAAGTGAACAGAGGCATGGGATACCTTATATCATCTGGTGGATAATCCTAATCAGAGGCCATCGCAGGTACTTGAACCTCACTTAACTAGTTGGGCATCGTCAAGCCTAAACTGGAGTAATGTGTCTCAGGCAGATGATATGGATCTTGAAAAAGTCCACTTGAAAAGGTGGTGCCTGAAGTTTCTACCAGCATCGGTGACTTCAGCCTTTAGCGGAGGAGGAACAGGTCTTTGCTCCATGCCTGCGATCAGGGGGCTGTTTGATAGTGTTAGCCCTACCTATCTCAATAAACCTAGTTTCTTTAAAAAACCTACTAGTTATTTTCTCTCTGCAGGAACGTGGAACGTGAGGACATTATATAGAGATTATTCTCTTGATGTCCTCATGCAGGAATTCCAGTGATGCTCTTCTAGGATATGAGTGCATTAATGAAAGGTTTCTTACAAGAAAATTTCAGACAAGCATTAAAGACTTGAATGTTATTTGCTGTTATGCCCCCACTGAGGATGCCGATGAGGATGAGAAGGATAGGTTTTACGGACAACTTCAGGATATTTTGAATTCTGCCAAGAAAGGAGATATTACCCTTGTTCTAGGTGACATCAATGCCAAAGTTGGTACTGACTCTGACATTTGGGGAGGGGTGATAGGCCCTTTTGGTATTGGTAGCTGCAATGGCAATGGGCAACGTCTCCTACAGGTAAGTAAACTCAATGGTTTCAGAATAACTAACACTTATTACAAACACCGCAACATATATAAGTACACATGGGTTTCTCCTGATGGGCTGCATAAGAATATGATTGATTATATATTAATTAACAGTAAATGGGCTAGTTCTGTTAGGAATACCAGGACATATAGGGGAGCTGAAATTGGATCTGACCATTTACCTTGTTAAAAGTGTCTTGCAACTTAAACTTAAAAAGTGCTGTGCTAAAGTTAAAAAAATTTACCTTTAATACTGAAGCTCTGAAAGATCCAGTTATAGCCAAAGCTTACCATGATAGGTTACTTAGTCATTATGACAATCATGGTTTGCTTACTACTGAAATTGAGGAAGAATGGGGCCGTTTTAAACAGGCTTTTTTGGAAACAAACAATACTCTTTTAAGAAAAAGGAACAGAGGAGGCAGAATTATTTGAGTGATAAGGCACTTGAGCTTATTTCTGAAAGAAGGAACTGCAGGAATGTCCTTAACCAGTACCCTACTAGTCCTAATAGGAAGGATTACAGAGAGCTTAATAAATGTGTAAAGGATCAATTAGCTACTGATAAGAATCTTTGGCTTGATGGCTTGGCTGACAAAGCCGAAGAAGCAGTTAGACAGCACAACAGCAGAGAGCTGTACCAGATAGTTAATGCTTTATGTGGTAGAAAACGGACAGGCATACAAGGAATGAAGGATAAACAAGGTAAGGTTATAGAAGGTGAGGATTCTGTCATGGCTAGGTGGGCTGAGCATTTAAGTGATGTTCTAAACAATGTGGTTATTTCTACTCCCATTGTTTGTAATGATGATAGATGCATTGGTGGCTTTAATGTTGGCCCTATAACACAATCTGAAGTTATTTTGGCTATTTCTAAACTTAAACTTCATAAATCCCCTGGGGTAGATGAAATTACTGCAGAAATGCTTAGAGCTGAGAATGTTTCGGTTACCACTTGGATAACTGAAATTTTGAATATCTTTTATGATAAAGGCATGGTTCCTAAAGATTTTACCAGAGCTATTCAAAAAAGATGATCGCAGTTCTTGTGATAACTATAGGGGTATCAGCCTACTCTCTGTAAAGGTCTTTCCATGATTTTTTTCATTCTCCAGGTAAAGTTCTTTCCATAATTGTGCTTAATGGAATTAAGAATCTGGTTGGCAGTCAATTGTGTGATGAGCAATGTGGATTCAGAAGTGGTAGGGGATGTGTGAATCAGATATTTTTACTTAGGCAGATTCTTGAAAAATGTTTAGAGTTTCAGAAACCTTTGGTTGCTAGCTTTGTTGATTTAAAAAAGGCTTTCGACTCTGTTGATCATCATAATTTGTGGTTGATTGTGAGATCATATGGTATACCAGAAAAGTTAGTTGACCTAATGAAAACTCTCTATAATAACACTGAGTCGTGTGTGAGAGTTGGTAAGGCTTATAGCAATTGGTTTAGCATTACGTTTGGTGTTCGACAAGGGTGCATTTTGTCTCCTTTTCTCTTTAGTTTGGTTATTGATTACATTATGTGAAATTCATTGCGAGGGAAAGATTTTGGCCTTAAATGGACTGGAGATACAAAAATTTCTGATTTAGATTATGCTGATGATTTAGCCCTTTTGGCAAATGATGTTGATGAGATGAACTCTTTCATTCGAGCTGTTGATGAGACTGGTAGTGGAGTTGGGTTGTTTTACCTCTGAGTGGCACTTTTTTGCACACCATGGGATAAATGGCCAGGTCACATGGACCCCGAAGGCTCAGAGAAGGTTGGGTGAGGAGACCCACTGGAACAGTTGTTAGGAGACAGATGGTAGCCTCCCGTCAAGGCCATCCAGCTTGACGATTTATCTCTGCAAAATTCCCCGCCCTGCCCACGGTCAGTAGGGGACACCGATGGGCTTGGAAAGGCCGCCGTCCGTCGGATGGGCCAGTGTGTTCTTTAACGTGCACAGGGTATGGCTCTCCCACACACGGGGCCATGGCTTAACGTCCCATCCGACGGACAGTAGCCTTTCCAAGCCCATCAGTGTCCCCTACTGACCGTGGGCAGGGCGGGGAATTTTGCGGAGATAAATCTCAACGCTGATCCAGCTGGGACTCGAACCTGGGAACTACAGATTATGAGCCTGGCACGCTACCGACTGAGCCACCCCTGCCCGCATGGTAGTAGAGTAGGTTTATATATAAACAGAGAGAAACCTTCTTTCATTCGAGCTGTTGATGAGACTGGTAGTAGAGTAGGTTTGTATATAAACAGAGAGAAACCTAAAGTGATGAAAATTGGTCAAGCAGGCTGTGATTCAGTTAATCTGAATGGTTGCAGTCTTGAGCAGGTGTCACAGTTTAATTATCTTGGTAGCTATGTAACAGATAATGGTGATGTGTGGCATGAGATTAACAGACGAATAGGGATTGCTGCTGGGACTTTTAAGAATCTATGGAGAGTGTGGAGAAATAGGCGTATACACCTAAAGACTAAAATCAGACTTTGGTTCTTTCTAGGGTTAGTTATGGTAGTGAAACTTGGACGCTGTGTAAACACGATAACAGGAAATTAGATGCTTACATAGTATCTTGGGTATTAGGTGGTTTAACTTTGTAACTAATGATGAGGTTAGGCAAAGGAGTCTGCAACCTCCTTTAAGCATCATATTGTGCAGAGAGAAACTCTGCTGGTTTGGCCATGTTGCCTGTATGGATAATTATAGATTGGCAAATAGGGTTATGAACAGTGTGCCTAGAGGCCTCAGAAGGAGGGGGAGACCTAGGATGCGGTGGGCAGACAATGTCAAACAGGACCTTGTTAGAATTGGTGTGCAGTGGCTAGATGCAGCAGATGTAGCTCAGGACAGATATGCTTGGAGAATTAAACTGCATGGTCTGGTTGGACCTCTGTAGCCCATGGCTGCTTGAGGATGATGATGATGGTGACTACCACTTTAAGAGGATTTACACTTAGGAGTTTAGTTTAAATAAATTTAACCGAAGGTTTGACATAAAGGGCAAAATACTTAAAATATAAATTTCTCAGGGGTAAAAACCTCAATGAACTCTGACCATAAATAAAATGGCAGCAAGAGTGCAAACTGGTTGAGCATTATTTGCAGCAGAAATTATACTCAACTGTGACATCATTGGCTTAATGCAGTATCAGATGCATACATAATCCACAGTTCCTGTTGATGCTACAAACATGACATGCATATATCCAACATGCGATATTGAAACAGTGATTCATGTGATTATGATTCATTTTCTACCATGTAAAAAATGCTTGAATGCAATTGTATGTAATATTTTGCACAGCCAATATTACATGTGGATCAGAAACCTACATATAATAACAAATTTTCTCCATTAGGCATATAAATGCCACATTTACTGATATGTGTATAATCAAATATAAGTTCAGTAAACCTATGATCAGCAAGGATTTCCCATATATCTTTACTCCACCACTCTTAATGGTAGTCATACTCTACAAGTTATTTGCAAACTGTGATGTGCAACTGTGGAACAGTAATGTGCAAACTGTGGGTCAAAACAAGGTTGACCCTCAGGAGATTATAGGAAATTTAAATTATATATAAACTATCAAAATAAACCTATTTTTCATTACCTTTATTTCAAAATAATGAAACCTTTTTAGGAACACAATATAAATACATATTAAGAAGATTGAAAGGTTGCATGAAGCTAATATTTAAAAAAGGGGGTAACAATTTAAAAACGTTTGTGCATCACTGATTTAGAATTTGGTCTTCTTTGATTGGCTGCTGGCTGTAACTCTGAATATAAACATATATAATAACAAAGAATGCAGTACATGCTTCTTTGGTTGTTATAGCAACAATGCATTCTTAAATTGTCGGAAAGAAAGAGCCTTAAAAGGACTACAGCTATTATATAAAAACTTCAATTACTAGTATAGAAAGAATATTACTCTAGCATGAAAATATTTACCAGAAAAGTTAAATCACTAAATCTAAAAAATGAAACACTAATTCTAGAGGAGACTAATTGATAAAAAAAAAATAATTGTATTATGATTCTAAAATGGGACTTTCTTCTCATTTTAGAATCATAATACATTTTTTTTTTGTGTTCCTCCCTTCTCCATAGGGTAGGGGACAAGTCACAGCAGTCAATGTAAACACCTTGACCACCATATTCTAACATCCTAAAATCAACTTTCCAGCAAAAATTTATTTACAGCAAAGGACCTCACTAGATTAATAGTGAGGACCAACTCACTATTAATATTGTGATAATTGGAAATCATTGATGGAGCTACAAAAAATATATATAATTTTTTTGTTGTTTTATTTTTTTGAAAAGTGATAGTTTTTTGATAAAATATGTTTATCATAATTATACATTAATTTTATTTTAATGTTGATGGGCTGAACATACACAGTCAGAATAATATGACCACCCCTGGAATCACAGTGTAGCTGCCCCGGCACGTCACAGAGTACACATGACAAGGTCGACCACACAGAGATATAAGCAGCCAGCCAGGGCAGATGAGCCATAGTGCGTAACGTGAGCACAATGCGCAGAGGTAGTGATTTGACGGACATTCAAAAAGGATGATCATCGGCTACCACACCAAGGATGGAAGCATCTCGGAAACAGCAGACTTCGTGGGCTGTTCGCGAAGTGTTGTAGTAAGGGTGTACCAAGAATGGACCGTTAGCACACAGAATTACCTCCAGATGTCACAACTGTGCAGTCCCAAAGGCCATTGACCTCAGAAGAGAAAGTCACCTCCGTCAACTGGTAAAGGGCAATCGATGAACAACAGTGCAGCAATTGACCACTCAAATGAACGCTAGGGCACCCAAGTAGGTGTCCCTGATAACAGTAGAGCAAACCCTGTTATGCATGGGTCTCCAGAGTCGACACTGTGTAATGGCACCCATATTAACCAAGGTCCATCGACAATGATGCCTGCAGTTCACACAGGACTACCATCATTGGACAGTGGAAGAGTGGAAAAAGGTTGCCTTCTCTGACAAATCAAGGTTTCTACTCCACAGAAGTGACAGGAGGTGCGGATACGGTGTCAGATACACGAGAACCAACACCCAGACATGCTTGTCGGTCAAGTACAGGCAGGCGGTGGCAGTGTGCATGTCTGAGGGATGTTTTCCTGGTATGACCTGGGACTGCTGTTACCACTGGATGGGTCCCTGAATGCCAATGGCTATCTGTCCATCTGAAGCCCCCCCCCCCCCCCCAGAGTGGGACCTCCTTGACGAGGGGGTGGGGGGCTTATGGTGCCTCTGAGAAGTTGGGTTCGGATCGCTGGCACCCTGGAGTTCTTGATGTCTTGTGGTCCCCGGTGGAGGGGGCCTGTTGAAGGCCGGCGGATTGGTCGGCGCTTGGCAGTCCAGTCGGCATATTGACTTGTCCCCAGCGAAGCTGGGGGTTGCAGCCCCAGTTGAGGGGCCATTCTAAGGGCCTCAGACCGGGCTTGGGGCACCCTGTCTTCTGCAGGCTCTCAGGGAGTACCACGGATTGAGCTGTGCACCTCTTCGTACACTTGTCCATGGGCTCTTCGATGTCTCTGTGATATCGGGGTGGATGGATGTTCACTGGGGGGCTTCGGCCCATTCACAATGGAGAGGTAGAAGTTGGGGGCTCGCAGCCGGGCGTGATTACCCTGGTCAGCGGACTTTTCAATGGAACAGCCAAACTAAGAGTCCCACGGAATTAGTTTTGGCCATATATAGCTTTTGCAGTGGAGGAACTTGGGTTCCTCTATGAAGTGGGGTCCGAGTGCTGCAGGATGTAAGCCCCAGTAGGCTAACGGCTTTGTTGGGGTCGTGGGAGGGCGCAGATCGGCTTTTTCGGTTTTCCAGACAGGTGTCCCCGAAGCGGCCTCGGCACGGTTAAGGCCGAGACGGCGAGCGGGCTGTGGTTGCTCGGTTCGATGGAGAGGACAAAGTTGAAGGTCATGATGAAAGGATTGGAGCCCCAATTAGGCGTGGCCTATCGATGGAAGTGCCTAGGAGCCTGTGCAGCAGCAAAAAGTTAGAGGTTCTATTTATTTTTCTGACTCAAAATTCAAAAGATACCATCTTTTATTTTATTTGTTGGCAATTATCTGGACAAAATTCAGTGAGTGATGGGCATATTCCTAGGCATTACTCAAAAATTTAAAAGATCCCACTCTCATTGCACCTCAATGATTATCTCTACAGGCAGGCAAATAAATCCCATGCAGTGCTTTTCTCTTCACAAAGGCCTTCTCCCGCTGTAGGCAGGTACAATGTATGGCAAGCTTAACAGACAGGAACCTTTTTAGTCGATGGTGGTTTCAGTGACAACTCCCTTATGGTGATATGCAGTTATAGTACTGCATTGCACCGGGATTGTCACAATTTATTTCGTTGTCCATCCGAAGTGGGGACCCCTTGTCGTGGTGGTGGTGGTGGTGGGGGCTATGGTACCTCTGAGAAGTAGGGCCGACTGGCGGTCCTCTTGGCATGCACGCTACCGGCAACCTGGCTGAAGATGCTGCGAAGTGAGAGTCTGTTGGAAGGGCTTGTTGCACCCAATAAAACGGACTCATCATGACATCTGAGAAAGGTTCATTGCAAGCCCCAAAGTGGGTGGGGTTTGTACACCAAGGGGCCGCGAGTCGGTTTTGATGGAGAGGACGAAGTCGAGGGCTCTGCGACTGGGAGTGGGATCCCTGGTCGACAGGCTTATCGATGGAAAAGCCAAACTAAGAGTCCCCACACGAGAAATTTTTAGGCATCCTGGATCTGAAGGCAATGATTAAAGATACTGGTGGAGGGGCCTACAGTGCCTCTATGAAGTAGGATAACATCGCAGTCCTCTGGAGTGCACGCTACTGGCAACCTGGCTGGAGGTGTCCTGGCATCTGAGAAGGCAGCATTGCAGCCCCAAAGTGAGTGGGGTCTGTACGCGGGGGGGCCATGAGGTCCTCTTGGCGTGCATGCTACCAGCAACCTGGCTGGAGATGTCGTGAAAGGGCGGGTCTGCTGAAAGGGATTGGGAACCCCAATTAGGCAAACTTATCCTGGCACCTGAGAAAGGTTCGTTGCAGCCCTGAAGTGGGTGGGGTCTGTATGCTGGGTGGCCGTGAGGTCCTCTTGGAGTGCATGCTACCGGCAACCTGGCTGGAGATGTCGTGATGTGGAGGGTCTGCTGAAAGGGATTGGTCACCCCGATTAGGCAGACTTATCCTGGCATCTGAGAAAGGTTCGTTGCAAGCCCTGAAGTGGGTGAGGTCTGTATGCTGTGAGGCAGCGAGTTGGTTCTATGAAGAGGACGAAGTTGAAGACTCACAACTGGGAGTGGGATCCCCGGTCGACGGGCTTATTGATGGAAAAGCCAATGTGTCTCCACTATGGTGGAGTACACTATGGTAATGGGTGTCTCCACTATGATAGCTCCCACCTGATCAAAAAGTTAAGATTGAATATCATGAATGGCACTCAAAATTCAAAATTAATCAACAAAGTTAAGTTGTATATATGTTTGGCAATTGTATTGGATTGATTTAATGATGTATTTGGCTTATATGTTTAGGCAATGTGCAAAATTCAAAAGTCTCACGCTACACCTCAATGATTAGAAAAACCAGACGATTCTGATTCTATCAGCTTATATGTCTTGCTCTTTATAACAGGCTCTTTCTCTGCAGTTATGTTATTTTTAAAGTAAAGCATGCCAGAAAGTAGATGGGTCAAAAGTGACACCCTCTGTACAATGTAGTACTGTCTTGAACAGTGGAACGTTTGGGGGGTGTCATGGAATTATACTCCTGTCCATCCTCGCTGACCACATGCATCCCTTCATGTTGGATGTTTACGCTGGTGGTGATGGTGTCTACCAACAGGACAATGCGTCCTGCCATGTCACTATGGTAGTGTGTGACTGGTTCTAAGAACATGACAGCGATGTCTTCGTTCTCCCTTGGCCAGAGAAATCGCCCAACCTCAATCCCATAGAGCACTTGTGGGACCATTTAGATCGACAGGTTCAGCGTGCAGACCCACAACCATGTCATCTCTAGGACCTCTGTGCTCTGCTGCAGTCCGAATGGGCATGTGTGCATCTGGCAAACTTCCAGGGTCTCATTGTGTCCATGCCACACCATCTCGCAGCTGTCATCCGGACCAAGGGTGGTTATTCCCATTATTAGGTAGGTGGTCATATTATTCTGATACGACTGTGTATATATTGATATGGAGGGTATTCAAAAAGTTCTTGACACGTGTCTGTATATTTGCACTCGTTCCTCTGAAGTCAGTGAGCTACAACTTATTTGAAAGCTTGTCTAAACTTGTCATTACATATTAAAAACAAAGGCCATATCATCATTTATCTCTTTTCTGGTGGCACATAAAAATTGGTCTGTGAATGCATTGTTGCTATGGAGTCTACTAAAGACAGAGGAAAATATTTTACATTTTCACAAGGATGTAACTTGGGGATGATGCAAAAAACAATTTAGGCCAATTTATCACAAGTATATGGGGATCATGCCTGTTCATATGGCACTATTACAGGATAGATGTGCAAATTCAAAGAAGGATGGCAGGGCTTCAAAGACCATCCTTATGCAGGAAGACCAAAGAAGGTAGTGAACGAGAGAACCATTGCTGCTGTTCATGAACTCATTAAGAAAAACCCACACATTACTGGTCATATAGTAAGTTTAGATATCAATATATCAAATGGCAGTGTTGAAACAATTATTCATCAACATTTAAAGATCTGAAAGAGTTATACCAAATGGATAATTCCACAAATTGAGAGAACAGCAAAAGAACAGCAAGAGAACAGAAATATAGAGTCAACTTGTGTAAGGAGGTACTGGTAATGTTTGAACCTAGTGGCCCCAAATGGTAAACAGACATTGTCACAGGTGACAAGACATTGTTTTATTACTATCAAACTCCCAGAAAGATCAACAACATGTTTAGGCTGCGGATGATGAACCATGTCCACAAATCCTCCAACAAGACTTTTGGTCAAGGAAGAGGATGTTCACAATTTTTTTCAGTTCCCAAGGAGTGGTAGACATGGACACCTTACTTGAAAAAATGGCTATAAATGGCTAATACTTCATCAACATTTTTTTTTTTCAAAATGGTTAAGGAGATGAAAGACATGTCCAACAACAGGCATATCAAGGGTTCTTCATGACAATGCCAGTGCTCACAAAACCCAGCAAACTACAGCCTATCTGGAGAAGGAAAAAAATCAAACAGCTACCACATCTTACATAATCACCAGATCTTGTACCATGTGATTTTTGTTTGTTTACAAAAATTAAAAGGGAACTTGCTGGGAAGCCTTTTTCAAGGGTGCAAGACCTTGCAAAATCGTTTATTCAAGTTGCAGAGTATTCCCCAATACGAGTACCACCAAGAGTTCCAGAAGTGGTGCAGATGTCTGCAACTTTGCATAGATGCTGAACCGGATGGGAGTACTTTGAAGGACAGTAAAAGTTTTGTTGAGGAAAGTGCAATGAGTTTTGTTCTGCAGATGCGTGTTAAGAACTTTTTGAATGCCTCTCATATTTGCTTATTTTTAAGCACTAAGTTTAAACAGCTGGTCTAAGTGCATGTCAATACATCAGGTACTATATCAGTTCTTTATGAATTTTATCTTCTTAAGAGTTTTTTGGCCTACATATGTGGGCCTAAAATAAATAAATAAACAAATAAATAAATACCCCCTCAAGCAGCTGCTTGCCACAGAAGTCTGACAGGAGCCTGTCAGTTTATATGCCACAGTAGAAGATCTGAGAGGATGGCAGGACCTCAGCAGAAAGAGAGATAATATATTCAGCAGAAAGAGAGATAATATATTTCACGCATTGTTTAATAGAGAAGTATTGTTCTTCAGAAAGCAAGTTCTAAAATTGAAAATGCCAAGACCGAAATTAATGGAAATGCTTAAAAAGCTTAAAGACTTCGCATAATTTCAACATTCTTAATTTGTTTCCAATAGAAATAAATATCTAAAAATCCTATCAAAATAATTGTTTTACTTTTGGTCACTGATAATCTATCAATATATTTTAATTTCAGGTGTCAATTCATAGTCTAACCTATCAGCAAAGTCATGTAGAAGACTTCCAAGGCACACCTTTTTCCTGTAATTAAGGATTACATAGTAAAAACCACTGGGTGAAAACATTAAAGTTTTTTCATTTTCCATTTCATTTTCAAATGCTGAAATTCCAAAACTATATGCTGCATGAAGGATTTTATTTAAAAGATTTTCAAATATTGTAATAAGCTACCCAGTCAATAAAAAATGGCAATAAACAATACTTACCCACTAATAATCATGCACATGATGATTTTAATGCTATAGTCATATTAACATATTTCAAGCATACTATCTTTATGTCTGACACACATCATTCAAAACTAACTTTTAAATTTTTCATAACTTGCTACAAGAACTAATCCAGCATAGCTGAAACTAGTTTGAATATAAACTCAAAATTGCAATTTAATGAATTTTTATGATTATTTTATTTATCATTGTAGATATTGACATGTTTTGTATCACATAAATCTTCTAATAAACATTAGTAAATTGAATTCTAGTTTGGAAACTCTATACACTCAAAAATTCATTTTCTACATGGTGTTATTTCAGGTGTTTTTCATCAGCATCACAGAAGATATTTAAGAACATCATTTAATGCTATTATCAGTGCAAAACAGACTATTTACAAACTTATACTATTATTTACCACTAAGTTTAATCTAAAGCTTATAATTTTCCACTTCAATGCTCTTTAATGGAAGAAAGTTAAACAAATGGAAGATTCAAACAATGAAAATAGTAATACTTAATACCTTTCCACTCAAAAATAAATTTTTCAGTTACCTCTTGAAACAAGAGTTGAGTGTCTATGGACAGAAAGGGCAAAAATGGGGGGAAAAAAGCTTTTTTGTTTAAATGAGCTAAAAATAGTTTGAAACAGGCAATTAGTTCTGTTTAGGTATGTATTAGTCTCTTCTATTTTCTTGTAAAAAATTAATAATAAAACTTTTCTTGAAAGTCAACTAATAATATATACTCAGATGCCAATTTATTAGGTAACCACCCATCATATAAATGGTTCATTCGAACACGTAACATATCATCTAATGACAGTGTGCAGTATAAACCAGACAGACCAGCTCTTCGAGCATCAGTTAGAGTTGGATTGAGCATCGGAATGGGCAAAACAAATAACTTGAGCAACTTTGAACATGGCACGATAGTTGGTGCTAGGTGTGCCAGTTCTAGAATCTCCTAAATGGCCATTCTCCTGGGCTTTTCACACACAACCATTTCAAGAGTTTCCCAAGAATGGTGTGAAAAGCAAAAACTATTAGAGATTGGTGGTCCTGTGGATGAAAACAGCTTGTGAATTAGAGGGGTCAAAGGAGACCAGTGAGAATCACACAAGTGAACAGAAGGGTCACAACCAGGTAAATCACAGCAGAATTAAACACTGGTGTGCAAAACGTCATCTCCAAAAGCACCATGTATCGAACTTTGTCACAAATGGGCTACAACAGCAGCCTACTATGTTGAGTGCCAATGCTGTCAGTGACATCGACACTGTGCCGTTGAGGACTGGAAAAAGAAAACCTGGTTGGGCAAATCTAGGTTCTGTTTGCATCATGCTGATGGAAAGATAAGAATTTGGAACAAGTAACAAGAGGCCATAGAGCCATCTTGTCTGGTGTCTACAGTATAACAAGCTGGTGGTGGCGGTGTGATGGTGTGGAGATGTTTTCCTGGCACACATTAGGCCCCCAGATACCCATTGAATGACATCTGAAAGCCATGGCATATTTGAACATCATTGCTTACCAAGTTCATCCCTTCATGGTTACAGTTTATCCTCACTGGGATGGACACATTCAACATGATAATGCACCTGCTGATAAAGCACAAATTGTCACTGAATAGTTCTAAGAATATGCTGACAAGTTTTCTTTGCTTCATTGGCCTGCACACTCCCCAGATCTAAACCCTATGAAACATCTTTGGGATGAGGTGGAAAGGGCTGTTCGCAGCAAGACTGTGCCATCATCCAATTTGTAGCAACTGCATGACACAATCATTTCCACATGGTACAACAATTCTGCACAATACATACAACATTTTGTAAGTTCCATGCTCCAATGAGTTCAGATTAATCTGAAGTCCAAACAAAGGAGATGCAACATGCTACTAGGTAGGTGTGCTTAATAAATAGGCACTTCAGTGTATATCTGAATGGTAATATATAATATATCACACAAAAGTTAAAATTGTAAAAAAAAATAAGATATCATGTCTTTTTTTTTGTGAACAGACCATTTTAATACCAAGTAATTATAGGTTTAAAATTATAAGGAGATGAAAAACATTTCAAAACAAGAATGAAATTTTGCGAGATTCATAACCAATATACTAATGAGTACTTTTTCATAATTATCATAATGACCGATCCTCTGGAAGTAACTGATTACCTAGTTGATGAAAGGTTACATTCACACTGCTACTGCTAGTGAGTATAGTTATCACTACAACTGACAGTGAAAGAGATGCAATATTCAGTTATTTACAATATAAGAACAACACATTAAACATATGCATTACAAAGTTTATAATATCATTTTACAGTAGACTGACATAGCAAACATTTTCAGTTTTCAATTTCAAACTGTAAAAAAATTAGGTGTATGCTAATTTTTATGACCTATAAAAGTGCCCACATTTTTTAAACTGTTTAACTTTCACTTTACTTATTATGCATTTGAAAAACATTGCTGTTCAATACCCTTTTAATAAATTTAGTATTTAAACTGAATGGACAAATTATTATATACACCTACCTAATAACCTGTTGCTCCACCTTTTACCCTCACAACAGCAGCCAGAAATCTTGTTAAGGACTCATTGAGATGTTGAAAACATAGAGGTGGTATTGCTGCCCATGAAGCGAGGATTGCTTGTTTTAGAGCATCCACAGTTGCTGAGCTCAAACAGATCTTTCCAATTCATCCCACAAATTCTCAATCAAGGGGGCCATTTGAGTGTGATAAACTCACTTGAATGCTCCTGGAGCCAATTGGTCGCCACTTGGGAAGTATGCAGTGTGGTGTTGTCCTGTTGAAAGATGGCATCATGGTGTGGAAAGAGAATCATTATGAATGGGTGTAGAAGGTCAACGAAGATGTTCACATACCTTGTGCCTCGGTGATGGAGGTCTCAATGGGTATGAGGGATCCTTAGGAAGCCTATGTAAATGCACTTCAAACTGTACACTGCCTCCACGTGCTTATATGACCCCAACTTGGCATGCTGGGCCCATTGCTTCGTGTGGTTTACACTACACATGCACATTCCCTTTGGTGTGATAGAGTTGAAACCATGATTTATCAGACACGATGGTGTGTTTTCAGTACTCCGCACTCCAGTTGCAATATAACGCAGCCAAATCTTTTGGTGCCTTGCAGTCAACAAGGGAACACGATTTGAACATCGACTGTTATAGCCTATTTTTTTCATGGTATGATGGATAGTCTTTCTGCATAAGCTTGTGGATACACTCTCATTCAATTCTGATGTTATCTGCTCCATGGTAGCTGTGTGATTCCTTGTAATGATGCAAGACAGTCTGCGCTCGAGAGTCAATTGCATGTTTACATCCACATTTCTCCCACTGGTTGGAAGTTTTGCCATATTTCACGTAGTCTTGGTATACACATGCGATGGTCTGATGTGGAAAACCCAACAGTTCAGCAGTTGTGGAGATTGGACAACTGATCTTGCTCACACCTACTACCTGGCCATGGTTAAACTTACCTACGTTGCTGCCTTTATCCATGATTACTTTTCCGTGACTGGTTTCCAATGTGTAGAGAGCTGCTCTATTTATAGGCATTACCAGTTTCAGCATCTCACACGCTGGATGTGATACACAGCTGGCTTTGAACATTGTTATCAGAGTGTATATAATAATTTGTCCATTCAGTATATATAAATTACATTTATTTAGCAAAATTTTAACTTGAGATATTTTCCAAATAATTCATGCATGATTTGCATTATATAAAATAGTGTTATGAATACAGAAATATCTAGAAATAATTTATAAATTTCACTTAAATTAAATAAAACAATTCAAATTATGATAAGCAGAATTAGTTTTAATTTCTATCAAAATAAAGTATAAAATGTTACCAAAAAATTAGAATTGTACCATTAAAAGTGGCAAACAGCAATATGTCAAGATAGTATAAATATCAAAATATACACATACATTGTGATAATAAGAAACAGTTAAAACATTTTGTATTGTTTGAGCTATTAATGCTTACCAAAACAATGACAAAGTCGAGCCAGCACCAAGCATTTGTAAAATATTTTTTGAAGCCAAATGCCAGCCACTTGAGCAACATCTCAAAAAGGAAAAGAACAGTAAAAGCTTTATCCATATATTGCAAGCTATCTTTGAGTAAAGGTCTGGAATCGATATTTACATCTTCAGCAGCCTTGACAAAAATAAAGAAACACCCAAAAATAAAATAAACTTGTAGAAAACTATATGATGATGTTGCAAAAATGCTATATCAATGTAATAGAAATTAGAACATAAATTTAATATAACTTTATAACACTGCATATGATATATAAGGAAAACATAGCAGAAATAAGACAGTATGAACCAACATTAATGATAATAATGGCATATCAGGATCTGTGGTAACAAGATTTTATAAGATGGATACCAAAATGGCAAATGGCATATTTCAGGTACAGAGATAACTCTTTAACATAGAATGAACAATTCTGTATCTTTGTAGAATGCAATCTATTGAGAGAGTTCAAAATTAATTACTCATCATTAAAATTGCCTCACCCAGAATAATGTTAGGGATGCTTCAAAATATGCATACAGGTACAACAAATATACATATACAAATATCAATTTCTTAATAAAATAGATTCAGAAAAACAGCAGTGACATAAACCAATTGTGAAGGTTGTATGGCTAGTGTTCCTTATTATGGTGCAGTTGGATATGTGAGAAAATGGCAAGAATGCATACAAAGGGAAGTATGCAATTCCAGATACATTGTATGTGGTTTGGTGTTATTAAATGGGAGGCTCATAGGCCATGCCAAGACATGGTGTGGCCTATCTCACCCATGCCAAGACGTGGGTGAGAAGGGCATATGTCTCAGGGACAAATCAAACCTAGGGTATAATTTCAAAATCATAACTTTGTCAATTTTTATTGCTGTGTGAAAAAACTGACTATTCAATAGGGTGCAAAATAACTATTTTCCCAGGAATAAAATTGGCTAGGAATGGCATATCATGGCTCATGCAACCTGGGATGCAAAACCAGTGATGGATATTGGAAATAAGGTTTTCAGAAAACATACCCTTATCCACACCAGATATAAGTCAACATGAGGTAATTGATGACTCTGAATATTAGCCCCATGAACGAATCTTTCACTATCAGTCAAATCATAGGTGTCATGGCTGCAAAGCAGTGACAGAATCAATTATGAAGGTTGAATAGTATGTGTTTCTTCTTATCATGGCGAAGTAAAGATGGGAGAAAATTATCAAATTGCAACCTTCATGTTAATGGGAAATTTTATAAGAAAACTGTGTAAGGTTGGTCTTCTTTCTCATCATTCATTACACTGCATACCATTCATGGCTTACCACTGTTGTCAGCATTTGCAGTGGTGTTAAGACAGAGCAAAGAATAGCATCATATGCTATTCAGTAATAAATATTAGTTGTCAAGAAGGAAGAATAGTTATTTATGATAGGTTTAGGTATGAACTCATCTATTTTACAAAAGGGAGTACCACAATTCCATTAATGAGTATACATTTTTCACCTCTGTTGACACCATACTGCCTAACATTATACAGGTTGCATCCTCGAACCTATGGTACCATAATTCATGCTGATGTGCCAGTTTATATATATATATAAATATATATATATATAACATATATGTGTTGTCCTGCTTTCAGCAGGACAACACACATCTTCATACATAGATAACATTTTTTTATACATGGATATATTTGACAGACTATCCTTGCAGATGAGTTTTGTTCCTGCCCTTGTAGGTCATCTGATATGTTACCAATAGAACACATCTGGATATGATGAGATAAAGGATAGCCTATATATTTCAGTTGTAAAGAATCATAGGATGTGTCCTGTAGACATGGACCTCAAGAAATACATTGGTTTCCAGAAATTAAGGAAAAATGAGAAAAATCGCGATAATTTGCCAAAAAATTGTGCAATCCTCACCAAACTTGTTCATGTAACCAGTAAGCTAATGCCAGGTGAGCATATGGTATGCAGATTAGTCTAGGTTGCATCAATTTGTGTAATCAGATAGTGGCACAAAAACAGGTGTTTTGGAGTGGATTGTTATTTTGTGTTGTAAATGTGAGTAAAGAAATTCGAAATAGCCATTTTGTAGGAATAACCTCGAGACATCAGCCAAATGAACTGCAGTGGAGAGCTATTGGTTGGCCAAAGTCAGTCAGACATGGCAGAATGGCTGAATGTGAGTCCTTCTGTGGTCCATAGACTGTGGAATCAATTTCTTAGCATGGATTCCATGTCTCGGAGGTTTAGCCAAGGAAGGAGTAGAATTACAACCACTGTACAAGACCGATATCTGCGATTAACAGCACGAAGGAGCAGGACGTCTACTCCCTCTCTGCTACGATCCTCCCTTGCAGCAGCCATTGGGTAGGTTGTATCAGCTTCTACTGTGCACAGAAGGCTTCATGTGGGAGGTTTGTATGCTAGGTCAGTAATCTGTATACCCCTCACATCATGTCACAGGAGAGAGCGGTTGCACGCATGTTAACTGGACAAAAGAGCAATGGAGGTCCATACTCTTCACAGATGAGTCCAAATATCGCTTGCAGAGTGATTCTGGACATTGTTTGATATGGGAAAAATGAGATGTCCACTATCATCCCAGTAACATCTGTCAGACAGACAGTTATGGCACAGGTAGCGTGTGTGTTTGGGGTGGCATTTCCTTAGGTGGACACACAGACCTCTATGTGTTGTCGAGTGGGAACCTTAATGCTGAAAGGTATAGAGATGATATCCTGGACCCTTATGTACGCCCTTACGCTAGTGCAATAGGTTAAATATTCATCTTACAAGATGATAATGCTCGTCCACACAGAGCTCAACTAGTGGAACAATACTTTCAAGAGGAGACCATAATGTACATGGAGTAGCCAGCTCAATCTCTCGACCTAAATCCAATTGAGCATGTATGGGATGCTCTAGGGAAATATATTGCTGCCCTCAACCTGCCACTTGAAACAAAGGGGAGCTTATTACTGCTTTACAGGAACAATGATCGTTATTCCCTACTGAACTGATTCACAACATCATAAACAGCATGGAACATCACTGTCATTCCTGCATTGCTGTAAGGGGTCACCACACTCCTTATTATAGAACTTTGCCCATTGCATTCTGACACCTCATTTTTGGACAAGTTTCTGTAAGTGTTATTTTTTGATGAAAAACATTTCTAGTATAAAATATTTTATGCCATTCTGAAACTACATTGTAATTCATGTTTTCATCAAATTTCATTTTTTACCAGTGTAATAACCTGAAAAAAAAATTGGTTTTGCCATGAGTGGGATTTGAACCTGTCTCCTGGAGACAGAATCTCTATGTCTACAGAACACATGCTGTGATTCTTTATTACTGAATTATTGATTTAACGCCATAAGCGTGAGTGACAAATATTAAATTCCATCTCTAAGTGACATTGTCCATTTCCTGACAGATAGCGCCACTGTGGGAAAAAATAAAAATGCGGGAAAGTTTATGTCACACCAGCTGAAGAAAAAATGCTAGCCGATGATGGTGTAGTGGTTGGCATAACTGGCATGCTTCCAGGAAATGTGGGTTCGAATCCCACTCATGGCAAAACCAATTTTTTCAGCTTATTTTTCATGAGTTTATATACACTACAAGAAAAAAAAACAGCAACACCTGGAAGGATTAATGCCATTTTATTGAAATGCAGGCAGCTGTTAGCATACACTGAGATGTGCAATTGATTACATTATCAAAAAATATGGAAAATTACCACTTTACCCACCCAGTAAAGTGGCATTCCTTTCCCCTGGATGATGGCAAACACATTGTCTACCAAAACAAAGACAAGATTCGTCACTAACACCACGGTACTCCACTCTTGTTCGTTCCAGTTCTGTCTGAGGTGATACCACTGAAGATGTGCTTGCATGTGGGCAGATGTGAGGGGCCAACCAAAACTGTCTGAAGGGAAAGCCTGATGTCATATAATTTGGGCTGTGCCACCAGAGGCCTATCAGATCAGAGGCTGTTACTGCACGAAACACGTTTCTGTTGCTGCTGCTGCTACTGTGCAGAGCAAGTCGCCATTCTTGTGAAGAATTGCCTTTGTTTAATATATAATAAGTAATCATTATATTAGTCACACTTACGAGTCATGATGGTAGCATATATCCAATGCTACCATCACGACTCATAAGTGTTAGCTGCTGTAATTATGGTAGATTGCTATATGAAAACGTACATTAAAAAAAAACTATGTTGCAAAACAGCTATGGTGAAAATAAATACTACGGAAAATGCCATATAACACTTTGAGGATTTGTGTAAATTTATGCTGTAATTGGATTTGTGTCAAAAAACACCAATAACATGGAGTTTATTTTATTAGAAAATGAAAAGCTTCCATCTCAGGTAAAAGCTTATGTTCTTATAAGTAATAATTCATCATAAACTGTTTATATTGATAATGCTTATTTTCCTAAAATTAAAATTTGCAAAATTGTGATGTTTACATATTGTTTTAAACCTTCAAATGAAATGCTTCATCTGAATGAATAGAATTCATATGAACGAATAGAAATGGAGCTTTTAATAAAGTTATATATTTTAATCATTGCATTTTTACCATAAACTCAGTTGTTAAAAAAAGATTTTCATACCACAGCAAACCTCAGTTGTTATTGCATTAACCAAATTTTTAAACTATTTGAAATACATTTCAACTTAAGAGAGTGCATAGAATTAATTTTATTTCTTTTATCATCCAACAGTTAAATGTACTTAATGTACAATCATACCATTATGCATATTCTTCCAATATGATGCTATTTGTCTACACCAGTGTCTCGCAACCTTTTTTACTCTGCGGCACACTGAATCTAATTTTTTTTCCGCGGCACACCTAAAAAAGAATGAAAGCAAACTCTCTATAATCGTCATTATATTTGCGCTTTGTTGAAGTCATCAGCCTGGTTTTACTTGAAGATTTGCTCTCGTTCTTTAATTCATAACTCGGTGTTTGTTTTAAATATTTGTCCATTCTATGGCTTGAAATAATCAAAAATTAATACCAAAATTTGGAAAAAGCTTGATAAATACTTACAAGATCCCAGTTGATAAAATCTGAAAGATTTTTATTAAAGCAAGTCGATAACACAAGTCAAGTCAAAATGAAATCTTTGGAATATCTAGTGTCAATTTGAAAATCTCTCGCGGCACACTTGGAATCTCTTGAGGCACACTACTGTGCCGCGGCACACAGTTTGCGAGACACTGGTCTACACACTATTTATGCAATCTCCAGCTTCATATGATTTTGTACACCATTGAGCAATTATATGCCTTCCACATTCTCAGATATTAAACCTCAGTATATGCTATTCAATGATACCATTTTTCTTAATGTTAAACTGTGTGGGTTACATTTCTTGTGGTTATGAAACACTCCTGGATGTTGCACTGAATTCTGTAACTACTTTTTTTATGCCAATGTATTATGGTATAAGCTTCAGTAAGGTAATAATATAGTGCTCATATATTTCTTTTACTGAAATTTCGCTGCTCTACTGTCAGTATCAATCATCAAAATAAATTACTGCAAACTACTTTTTTTTAAAGCATACACTATGCTTAAGTTAAAATTGTATATTTGATGTATATATATTTAAATATTACACTACAGTGTAAGGTAGCTAATTTTACCATTTTGCTTAATAATAAGCTGTACGGGTTATATTTCTTATGATTATGAAACACTCCTGGGTGCTGCACTGAATTCTGTAACTATTTTTTATATGCTAATGTATTATGGCATACACTTCAGTGAGACAATATCATAATTTTCATATAAAGCTGAATGGGTTATATTTCTAGTTATTATGGAACACTCTTCAATGTTGCACTGAAAGTTGTAATTTTTTATATTCTTATATCTCTTACAAACTATGTAAGACAATAATATAGTGCTCACATGTTGTGCTTATTAATTTTCACTTGTCTACTGGTATGTCTCAACGATAAGACATTAGTTGTCACAAACTATTTTTTGAAGCTTACAGGATGATTGAGTTATCATTGGCATATTTGATGTGGATTTCAAATATTTACTTTTTTTGTTGGATGTATGTATAGTCAAAATATTTAGCTGAAAATAATTCAAAGTAATATTTGCATTAAATTTTTTATATCAGTGTGTTTGTTAACCCTTCCAGTGTCCAGAATGTATATATCCATTTTTAGTACAATAAAAGAAAACAATTTTAAAAAAAATAAAAATTGCCATTTTAAAATTTTTAATAGATATCCTATAAAATATGTAATTTAAGCTTGATAAATAATATTTTCTTTTTTTATGCATATTTTATTAAACTATGACATAAATAATTTGTTAAAGCCATCTGTTTGCCATTTCTTAGAAGTTATATAAGGTATTGCCCATTTGTTTGTTAACATTACTCTGTGCTGAAGCAATCCCCTAATTTAAGCTCAGAAATTTGATTTGAACTATTATCAACAAATTTTTCCTTAAAGTTTTTAAAATCTCCTGATAATTAACAAAGAACTGTACTTTTTAAAAATGGAAAATTTTGGAAGTAATTATGAAATGTGCATTTTTTTTTGGTATATCACTGTAAAAATTGTTATTAAAATTAATATGTTACTACAGTGTTCAAATTTTTTACTTCAACAATAAAATTCAGAATTAAATTCTTTTTCATTTGGTATTTAACATGAGCTATTTCTGTTGATTAGTTATTTATTAAAAATATTCTAAATGTGACTTGTTTATTGGACTGCAACAAGCCTGGACTTTTTCTCAAAGTATAGTATGGAGAAAAAAATTTCAAAGTGGAAGAAATGTTTACTTTAAACAAGAATTATTTTTTTTTTGTTATTCAGAAATAAATACCTTTATATTCATGTGCATTATAATCATTTCTGTCTATTAGCTTTTTTTTTTATATAAATTTTTATTTGTGTTGCCAGATGCATTTTTTTACTACATGACTCTAAAAAAGTTCTATTAAAATGAAACATATGGTCTTTTTTTGTTAAATATTTTATTTTCAGAAAATCCAGAATTAAATGTTGATTAATTTGGCATATAACATGCCATAATTCCTTTCACTAATTATTTGGCAAAAAAGTCCTAAAGTTAAACGTGGCCTCTGGATGTAAACCAGTTTTTCAGGCTGGACACTGGAAGGGTTAAACAAGTCTTTCATTTTGGCATTTGCAATGTTTTTTTTTTTTCAATTATGTGATACTGATGATTTAAATCTTAATAAGAAAATAATTCTAGTCTTAATAATAAAATAATAGAATTGCACTGATGATTTGGTCAGCTGTGAATTAATTCTAATCTCAGTAGCTTTCTTCTTAGAACATAAACTATGTGAAATTTAAAAGTTTTATACGAAATATAACCATACTTTTAATGACAGACTGTATATGTGATATTTATCAATATTGTTAAACCTTATCTGAAGTAAGTATAAATATATTTTGCTAACTTGAGAATAAATATTTATCTCTTCCAATATGTTTGCAAATGTAGCTCATATATTTCATTTCAAAAAATTTCTAAATAAAAAAAAACCAATGGAATTTTGCTTTAAAATTCAGATGTATTCTGCTTTCTTATAATACCATTTACAATTAAATATAATTAATAACAAGTATGTGTAATTATGTTGAGATAATATATTTATTAAATATTTTTGACATCAAGAAATGAAGGTTTTTTATGTCTATGAAAATAAAACATTTCTTGCAAGAATGAAATGCTTCTCCGCATTTATAATAATTTGCTTCATAATTGATATTTGATTCAATTCAGTATAGGAAATGAAATCATTAAAATAATGCACACATCGAATTAGAAACGAATCAGATCTGCTGACATAAAGCTATGATGCAATGCATGGCCCCCGCTTCTGACATTATTAACTACAACGGTCACATGACATCAGGCTTTCCCTTCAGACGGCTTTGGGCAAATGCAGTGCCGGACAATAGGCTCGCAAGGAAAACTATAAAAGCCTGTTGTTTACTGTCTATCTGGTAGGTATTCGATGTCTTACCTGTTGCTAGTCCCTTTTCAGTTGCATTGCAGTCGTGAATCTATCACGCAATGCCATGCATCCAAATGGTGGTCTTGTCACTCCATGGTCATAAGTAGTCTTCCTGATCCTTGTCAGCATGTGCTGGATCCTTCTTGAACTCACTGGCACCATATATGTACAATGGTACTGGAATTGTGGCCAACAAGATTGGCCCCATCTCTACATGACAAACCAGCTTCTTTATGGCCAATGAATCTTCCACGCTCAAAGTCTGTTAACTGTTGGAACAGTTGTCGACATCTGCGAAAGGGCATCTTTAACAGTTTAGAACAATTTTCGCAATGTTTCGTCAATTAGGAAGCTTTGGTTGCCTTTATCTGTGTTTGACTGCTCTGCACCTGTGACATCAGCTTGCACCTGTCCAATCATTTCGATCGTCCTGCAAACCTAATCATTTCCATGCATTTCCATATACTACTGCCTCCCTAAATTTTGTCACATTTGCATAACTTCTTAAAAGTGTTGCATTTTTTATTTCCTGTAGTGTTGTCCCATGGCTGAGTGGTTAGCGTGCTTGGCTACTGATCTAAGAGACCTGGGTTCGAGCCCCGGGTAAGGCATGGGTGTATGTGTCGTTTTTCTGCTGAGGTCCTGCCATCCTCTCAGATCTTCTACTATGGCACATAAACTGACAGGCTCCTGTCAGACCTCTGTGGCAAGCAGCTGCTTGACGGGGTATTTATTTATTTTATTTATTTCAATTTGCCCATGCTGTTGTTCAGCTTTGAAAAGAGGTATATAGAAAATAAGTATTACTTATCCCACTCCTTTCTGTCCTTGAAAACAGCAACTTTTTGGCCATGTTCACATTTGGCACAGATAATCAGTGATCACCTTTGCTTTAGAGTAGAAATTTGTTAGAATTAGTTTCCATAGTTACATTTTTTTCATATAAATGAAATATATATAGTTTTAATAGTCTTGAATTTTTCAAAATTAATAATCTTTGTTCTAAGATTCTCCATTTTACTGAGATAGTCAAATGAAGATTTAGGCTAAGTAATCAGGTTTTTGACTAATGGTTGAATAAGCCAATTGATGCCCAATTCAAATTGTAGTTCACTGCTATTTATTTCAGTGCATGCACATTTGCATAATCATCATAAATAAATAATGTTGAGATTCTTGCAGTGTCTGAAATGAATAAATTAGCATTGTTTAAACTAAAGCAGAAGATGTAACACCAATTCCCAAAGTGAATGTTGTAACTGTCCAAATAACATAACAAGTAATGATTATAAATCGAATAAAAAAATGCTATCATGGTTTTTTTAAATAATAATAAATGCTAATTTAAAAATTCACCTATTATTGTTATTTTTCTTTAGGCAGTGTCCCATGGTCTAATGGATGAGCCATCCCTGAGTGATGTTAAGATTCATCAAAAATTGAATTAAGTATAATCTACAACATCTACTTGCAATTTATGCACAAAAACTGATTTTAGCAGGATGGAAGAAAAACTTGTGATAACATATCACATGCTCTAGCTCTGAACTACCAACTACTGATCAAGATCTCCATTGAGAAGAGTTATGAATATTCAATGGTCATATCCCACCTGAAAAGATAATTTCTTCTTCACTATTTAGTGTTTTTAATCTACCGGTGATTAATGATACACCTATCTATTACTTTAAAGACAAGGTAAACAGCATTTTTTGGAAGCCATATTGTGGTCGAGAGGTTAGCTTGCTTGGCTACCGATCAAAGGAACCTGGGTTTGAGCCCTAGGTAAGGCATGGATGTTTGTGTTGTTTTCAGGCTGAGGTCCCACCATCCTCACAGATCTTCTACTATGACATATAAACTGATAGGTTCCTCTCAGACCACTGTAGCAAGCAGCTGCTTGAGGGGGTATTTTTTATACATAAATTTTATTTTAGAACTATTATTATATATTCGAATTAATATGTATTATAATATAAAATAAACACTGCTTCAAGCCTTGATATTTATCGGAATGCTTATCTGATGTTTCATTCAGTAGCATAATTGTAAGAACAACCAGCATATTCTCCTTTTTCTGTGGCTCCAATCTCAGTATGGTTATTTTGCTTTTACTTACTAAATTAATATTTCACAGCTACATCACTTTTTCAGAGCACTCATGGAAAGGCAGCAAGATGGATTTGAAATATACAATTTACTGAATATTGAAATGTTTCATTTCATGAATTTTACATTTATTCATTTTCTACATTTCATAATGCTAGAAAAGAGTTCAGATAAAATAAATGCTATCTTTATAAATGTTAATTAAAATTTATTCTTATTATAGTATCATAATATTGTGATCAACATAGAAATCTAACTTTATTAACTTACCTTCTTCAAATAATCAAACAAGCTGCATTTTATGTATAACAATAAAAGTTATTCCTGAAAACTGATGTTATCCAATGGACTTTTATTACTGCAAAATTACACAGTTAAGAGTTTGTAATTATTGAACAAAGGGCACATTAACTTATTTGAAATGCATCCCTATTCATTTTTGTCTTTTGATAATTTATAAGTTTGGTTAGGAGTGATACAAATATTGATTGTGTCATTTGCCATCTTAACCTGTTATTAGGTACAGAACCTTTACTGCCAGTTTTACAAAAGAGTAAGTTTCTAGCACAACAAAATAAAAGCTAATGTACAAAAATCGATATCAAAATGCTAAAGGCCAAGGGCCTACAACACACACACACACATAAATTTGTATTATAATATAAAATAAACACACAACACACACAACACATTAATATGTATTATAATATAAAATAAACACTGCTTCAAGCCTTGATATTTTCATATATAACATATATAACATATATAACACATAATCTTTATATATAAGTATATATAGAGATTATGAACAGTTAAAGTATTTACTTCTTTGTATTATTTTCAACTTTAGAACTATTCTATGATGTAATTCTACATAAGCCAAAGTATGTGAAAATAAAAGCTCACCAATGCAAGACTACTGATGAGAATCATGGTAATAATGAGGGTTTCAAAATACTTGTGTTCTACTAGATGATAACTTTTGCCACGAGCTTCTTTCCAAAACCTCCAATACTTTGTATCTTCTCCCAAACAAAAGGGAAACTTTGCATAACAACAGTCAGGGCAGCAATCTGCTGGATACTCAGCAATGATCATATCAGCTGTGGCTGTCTCAATTTTATCTGTATCTATATCATCTGCTAGATGAATTTGTCCCTCTAGATCAGAAGCATCTGAAATATACATATATATATAAACAAATCATTTCTATAATTTTGCACAACCATTTCAATTATGAAAATAACAAAAGCATTTAAATTAAAAATTGGCTTAGGATATGGACTTTCAACCAGTACAGAATGATTCAGTGGAGAAGCATGACTTTTTGAATATGGGTTGTGTTGCTTTACCTCTGAGAGGAAATTTTTTCACAAAATGGACTATATCGTTAGGTCACAAGGACCCTCAAGAGTTCAAAGGTTGGGGGAAGAGGACCCACTGGACAGCTGTTAGGAGACAGATGGAAGCCTCTGGTCAAGGCTATACAGCATGTTCTTTAACATGCAGTGTATGGCTCTCCTGCACAGTGGGCCATAATTTTATATCCCATCCAATTGACAACAGCCTTTTCAAGCCCTGATGGGCTTGAAAAGGCTGTTGTCAATCTTATTATATATTTAGCATTCTTATTATATATTTTCCAACCAATGGTAGTGTGCAGCTTTAGCATAAATATATCTGAAAGCTATTACAGGTGGCACTGGAACCTTGGAACTGCATATTACAAGCCAGGTGTGCTACTGACTGAATCAACTTATGAACTTAGTAAGTTCATAAGTCATTAACATGCTTTACTTTTAATTTTCACTCTTTAAGGCACATATAGGAAGATAGGTATTTAATTTTTTTTAATTTACACATTTCACTTTTGGCTTTTTAGTGGCAAGTTTATAGGAAACTTTCTGTCACTAAAAATATCTATCTTTCCCTGCTTAAGGGAAAATATTCCCTATATTACTCTTTATATCTTAAGCTTTAATTTGACACACTCATTATGATTAACCTGTGTTTAAATTTCCATCCTTTTTTTTTTTCCTTTGAAGAGGGAGAAAGATGAGCATAATTTTAGGTAGTCCATGACATTCCCAATATCACAAGCTTTCAATTTGAGTTGCAACTCATTGTGATTGATCTTCACAAAATTTCCCTCTCCTTTGTTCTTTTTTGGGGGAAGGGGGCAAAAAAACTTGAGGTAGTCTATGACATTTCTCACATTACAAACTTTCATTTAAAACATAGCTTGTTACACTTGGTCTTTGTATTCAAAAGATACAGTTGAACAATTATCTACATATTCCCCTATTTTATGGAAAAAGAAAGTATGAATTGTAATTCCCTTATGGTCTATGACACTCCCCATGTTGCAAGTTTTCATTTGGTGCATAACTCATTACAATTAGACACTGTGTTGGGAAGATAGGATGGACCAACCTTTATGATAAAAGACAAACTGACAAATGAGTGAAAAGCAATAGGAAGATAGGTAAAAAAATGTCTTGTGTACAGTCAATAAGTGGTGTAGTTAAATTTTTAACACTTTACACAGGATCTATGGATACTACAACTTAGTTGTCATCAATTTCATTAATGGTTACACAGTATAATATACTTAGGACATTTTCCTTTCTTCTATTCTCCTTGTTGCATACTCAATATTTTATGCACACATTTTACTGTTCAACATTCTATGGTAGGTAGCACCAGATTAGAAGCTTGGCAAAGCTAAAGATAAATCAAATTAGAAATATAGAGAAATAGCCAATTATGACACACACTAAAAGTGATGACATTGCTTTATTGCACATGTAATCAGAAGAAATATACTGCTGTTTTCATTATAAATTCGTATGATTATAAAAAATAAAATAAATACCCCCTCAAGCAGCTGACTGCTAAAAAAAAACTATAATTTTTTTTATCTGTAAATAATCACATGATTGTCAAATAATTAAGATTTAAAGATATGTGTAATTTTCTTGTGCCTTTCTAATTTTAAGCAAAAATTCCTATTTCCTCCTGAAAATATTTAATTTAAAAAATTTTTTGATCCAAAGACATCTGTGACCTAAAAATCACAGGGAATAAATGCTGACCAAAGGTCAAGTGACATGCTTCATGCCCAGGAAATTTCCATTTCCCTGCAGTAACAAATGATATAGCTATATCACTTATATATATATATATATCTTTTCAATACATATTCTTCAGGGTGACATTTTGAA
Source organism: Ryuthela nishihirai (assembly GCA_038380435.1). Classification (NCBI taxonomy): domain Eukaryota; kingdom Metazoa; phylum Arthropoda; class Arachnida; order Araneae; family Heptathelidae; genus Ryuthela; species Ryuthela nishihirai. The sequence continues at coordinate 34,714,861 of JAWZYU010000011.1, read as the reverse complement.
AAAAAGGGTTTCAGAATTTGTATGGCTGATTTATCTCTACATCACACAATGTGAAATTTTTATGTGTGTATAACTGATGTATGGTGATCCTATTAACTGCATTGAAATATAATTAAAAAAATATTCTAAATTCCAAGACTTTTCATATCAATGTAAACGAAGTAGTACATACACAAACATTTCTGTTATGACTGATTTTAATTATTTTGCTTATAACATTCAATTAAGTGGGACATCTTAATTTTATGTAAGTTTCAACAAATGTTAATGAAACCAAAATGGGTTGTTGGGTTGTTTTACCTCTGAGCGGCACTTTTTTGCACACCATGGGCTAAATGGCCAGGTCACATGGACCCCGAAGGCTCAGAGAAGATTGGGGGAGGGGACCCACTGGAACAGCTGTTGGGAGACAGATGGTAGCCTCCCATCAAGGCCATCCAACGTGTTCTTTAACGTGCACAGGGTATGGCTCTCCCACACACGGGGCCACGGCTTAACGTCCCATACGATGGACGGCCGCCTTTCCAAGCCCATCGGTGTCCCCTACTGACCGTGGGCAGGGCAGGGAATTTTGTGGAGATAAATCTCAAAGCTGACCCAGCTGGGACTCGAACCTGGGAACTACAGATTACGAGCCTGACGCGCTACCGACTGAGCCACCCCCGCCCCAAACCAAAATGAGTTGGGTTGGGTTGTTTTACTTCTGAGCGCACTTTTTTGCATACCATGGGCTAAATGGCCTGGTCACAAGGACCCCGAAGGCTCAGAGAAGGTTGGGGGAGGGGACCCACTGGAACAGCTGTTGGGAGACAGATGGTAGCCTCCCGTCAAGGCCATCCAGCGTGTTCTTTAATGTGCACAGGGTATGGCTCTCCCGCACATGGGGCCACGGCTTAATGTCCCATCTGACAGACGGCGGCCTTTCCAAGCCCATCGGTGTCCCCTACTGACCGTGGGCAGGGCAGGGAATTTTGCGGAGATAAATCTCAATGCTGACCCAGCTGGGACTCGAATCTGGGAACTACAGATTACGAGCCTGGCACGCTACCAACTGAGCCACCCCCACCCCCAAACCAAACCAAAATGAATTCTCTGCTCATCAACAATTACAATTATCACAAACATTAAGATTCAACATTAAAACACTTAAGGATAGATATCTTGAACACAATGTTGTTTACTAAGAGCAACTGTACTAAGCACAGCAGCCAACTAACATATAATCACACATTATAAAATATTATCTTATTATATAAGGTACACTTTTTTTACACTAATAAAAACTAAACTTTAACAACTAACTGCTCAACATTTCAGAATTTTCACTGTTGATCATTTATTGACCAAGTCATTCTGAAATGTTCCCCAAGAAAAACCCTTTAAACTCATTGAAAACTACCAAGAAAAACAATTCAGTGTAACAGACCTCCAATATCAAAATCTTCTTTGCTGAGGTCTTTCTTTTCTTCTCCACTAAGTGAAGTATCACTGTCTTTCTTTGAAAATTTGGCAACAACCAAGCTTTTTTCTTTTTCGCTCAAATCTGACTTGTTACTTTTTCTATCATCATCAGGGAATGGATGGACTTTGTTAATGCCTGTTCGCTCATTTTCCTAAGTAAATATGTAAAAAAACTATTACAGCTATTTGCAAGAGTTTGAAATTTACAGTACTTATTTTTGTATATAATATCATTTGTTACAAAACCATTATTAATTTTCATATTTAAGGGAAGCCATATTTATTCCAATAGACATATATCCACTAATAGTGATGGCCCTTCTAAGAGTGTCACTGTCTATAATCGCTCAGAAAGAGTGGCTTATCCTCTAACAGTACTTCACTCTTTTTCTGTTGCATGCTTCAAGCAGCATCTCCTCAGCTTCCTCAGATTTACAATTCAAACTTTAGCTTCAGCTAAATATATCAGTTTTAAAACATAAGAAAGTTTAAAAAAAAGTGTACTCTGTTTTAGTAAAATGTACTCTGAAAAAGTAAAAAAAAATATATATATACGTTTTAAGATGAAAAAAATATGACTATTAAATGCACATTTTAAACATTTAATAAATGTACACTTTTACAAAAAATATATTTACTACCACCTAGATTTCATATTCATTTTTATTTCCAAAGCATTTCAAAATATTTTTATTTTCTGTTCCAAACAAAGTCATTTGAAAATATAAATGCACACTCTCCATTAACACATCCCATATCATGCCTGAAAACCTGAAATGAGTCTGGAGGCCAAAAGATTTTTTTACTGAGCTCAGCAAAAAATTTAAAAATTTACAATTTTTTTGCCAAATAACTAATGAACAAAATTGGTCATGTTATATATCAAATCACACACTATTTACCTCTGAATTTTATGACAATAAAATTTCTATTCCAAAATGAGGAAAATATTAATTTAAATAAGATTTTTTTCAAAATAATAAATTTCAAATAAATAAAATGAGATATAAATTTAAAAATCTTAAAAAACGTATCTTCCTATACCCACCTTAAAAAGTAAAACATACTAATGATGAAATCACTTACTGAATGCATATTAACTTCAAAGGGAAGTAGGACACAGGCAATTTTTGTTTAGTTGATAAGATAAATCTGTTTTGATGCCCATATACCTTTGAAGTTAATATGAATTCAGTATGTGATTTCATAATTTTTTTTCCTCTTTTATTTTTCACTTTTATTCTTCACTTTTTAGCATGCATGTAGGAAGATAAGTATTTGTTTAAATATTTTAATTTATACATTTTATTTTTTGGCATTTTACTCTTAACTTTAAAGGGAACTTTGTCATTAAAAACACCTATTTTTTTTTCCTGTTTCAGAGGAGAAAATTTGCTGTATTCTCTATGCCATTCTACCCATTTTAAGTTTTTATTTGAAATTGCCCTCCTCTTTTTAGGAGGAGAGAAAAAGGGATGCTTAATTTTTGTTAGTCCATGACATTCTTGACATTACAAGCTTTCACACAAAATATAATTTAGTGATCAACCTCCATGAAATTTCCCTCATTTTTATTTCCAGTGGCATTGGGTGACCAAAAATTTCTCCAGGGCTAGTGCATTTTAAATGTTACTTTAGGCTCTTCCAACAAGCAGAATACGGAATAACTCATCATGCCATTGTTAACAGCAGTACTAAGTGAAACAATTTTCTAGAAATAAAAATAAATATCACTTAAAAAACTGAAGTTTTGCTGCTTTTACTAGCAGTTAAGACAGGATTTTTTATTGATACTAATTCACATGAAAAGACCTAGATTGATAACTGAATTATAGAAATATTTGGGTGGCTTGGTCCTAAAGATTTCACTGCAAGTTTTATCTAATCACTTAACCTATTATATAGGCATATCAAAAAGTATGTTGCACTCAGCACTACCTATCATCGTAGTAAGGAAATAATATTTGTGCTTGAGAGGGATGTATGATGTAGTACAATTATCCAGCCGGGGCAGCTGCAACAAGCAAACATGCATACTGTGCTTCTATTGTTCATGAATGATGGTGCATCAAGTCAATTGGTACTCCAAATTAGAAGTCTGTTGAACAGATTGTTTTTTGTGGGTGAAAAACTTGAACTGCAAGGAAATCCATTGAGAAAAATACACCATATATGGGAAGAATGAGATGTCTTGTTGCTATCATTAAGTGGCGCCAACAGTTTGAAAACAACCATTCATATTTGACAGAAGAATATTGCAGAGGCAGACCATTGACATCAATCACTCTGAATCACATTTCAAGCATTAATGAAATGATTTAGATATTACTGGATAAAAATCAAAGCAATGGCAAGTGATTTGGACATTTCTTATGGCAGTGTGCATGTTGTGTCTGGTTGATGGATATTGGGGCAGATTTGAAGATTGGGGAATGGACAAATTAATAACATGTTCGGATAAGCATTTATATAATTAGGGGACAATGTGGAGAAGTAGATTAAACTTGTATCTTCACTCTAATGTATTTGTTATTCTCATATACTTCATTTTTTGTTATGTATTCACAAGTGCAACTTTTTGATATGCCCTCATAAATGGATGTTCCAAAAAAGTGAACTTTATTCATTATTCAAATTATAAATATATGTAAAAGAAATAACAATTATATATTAATGAAAGAAACAATAAAATGCTTTCTCACAATACAAAAACAGAACAGAACTGCTAGTTATACATTTAACACGAATAAGCTAACTCCCTTCAACCACAGGTGTCCCCCCTCTCCCACTGTTAATGCTCCTGAATGTTATACAAGAGCATGGTCAAGTAAAGAAATGCAATGTCAAGTTAAGAAACGTAATTGAACAATGGGCTAACATAAATTAGCCCAGGCAGCATTCCCTCTTCCATAGCTTCTGCTGCTGAAAGCTGCAACAAGTTCAAGCAAAAGAAGTGTGATACACTATCTTGGTCATAAGGGCTAGTTGCAAATAACCCCCAATGAACTTACCTTTATCAATAACACTGTCAATCAAGAGCTTTTCTGTTTAAAATGTTAGTGCAGACATTACATTTTTTCTACTATCAAATTTTTAATGGGTTTTTTGTTTCTCATTTAAATGGGAAAATTTGTTAATTTCATGCAGGAATGAACCTTAGTAGCCCAAAAGCTGCAATGCCATAGTTTGTTTTGGGGAAAAGGCAGCAAAACTTGAAGTAGCCTATGATAGTAGCCACATCGTAAGATTTCATTTGATACTTAATTTGTTATTCTTGGCTCTTGTGTTCAGAAGATATAATAAAACAATTATTTGTTTACACATTTCCCCTTTTAGGAGAAAGAGAGGGGGTAAATTTTTATAACCTATGATAATCCCCATGTCACATGCTTTTATTTCACACATAATATGTTACATTTGGCTTTCATGTTTAAAGCGTATAGTAGAACAATCATTTATAATTTTCCCACTTTTTTTTGGGGGGGGGGGAGAAGAAAGCATGGAGGTAAAATGTTTTAACCTGTGACACTCCCCATATCAGAAGCTTTCATTTGACATATAATTTGCTACTCTTAGCCTTTGAATTCAGAAGATATGGTAAAACAAAGAACTTTCTTCTCCCTATTTTGGGAGAAGAAAATGGGGAACTAAATTTTTTATAACCTATGACATTCCCCACATCACATGCTTTCATTTGGTACATAACTTTGGTACTCATGGCAACATGTCAGGGGTTGGGAAAATATGGTAAACAATCGTTTTGGCAAGCACTAACCAATAATAACAAGCAAAAAGCAATAAGACCAAGTTTTTAAAAAAGGATCTGACAAGGTGATTAAGGCTTGATTCTGGGAAACATACCACCTGGGATAGTGTTGAGATTTTTCTCCACAAATCCCCTACCCTGCCCTTGGTAGGTAGGGGACACTGATGGGCTTGTATCCAGTTGTCAGATGGATGCAAACCATGGCCTCATTTACAGAAGAATCATACCCTATACATGTTAAAGAAAATGATGGATGCCCTTGATGGGAGACTACCATGTCTCCTAACAGCTGCCCAGTGGGTCCCCTTCCCCTAATTTATTCAAGAGTTATTCAATGTGTTTGCAAATACATGCCAAATTACATTGATTGACAAAATTAAAGGTAACAATGTTTTTCATCAATATTTTATTTTGGCAGCATCCCCAAAGGTAAAAATTATACTCAATATTAAAGGTATATAATAGTCAATATTAAAGGCAAATTTTGAATATCCAATCAAAATTTATCTATGACTCCAAAATTCCTTGCAATACGCAATTTTTTAATGCCTATAAAAACACGGGTTGCTACCAGCTCACTCCATTTCAAAACTGTTGCTTGTAAGTTGGTTTAATCTCATTATTTCTACTGAAGATTGTGAACAATATCATTTAGATGATTCCTTGTGATGGACAGCTATTGGGAGACTTGAAGCAGGACAGTCACAGGTGGAGGTAGCAAGATGGCTCAATGTGTCAAGTAAGGTGGTATTGTCTCATTAAGTTATTATTAATAATTACTTTGAAGCTTTTCCAGGAGACAGGAACAATTACCAGAAGTGCTGGCCAAGGTTGCCCGAGAATTACTTCAACCTGAACTGGCAGTTTTGTGGCTCCAATGGCAAGATGGAACAATATAATGACCACTTTACCTGTCTCTCTCTAGGTTTCTGCAGTCACAGGTGAAAGGATTTCCAGTTGAAAAGTGTCACAAAAGATTTAATGCAAGTGGACTCTATGCCAGGAGGCCAGTGGCTTCTACACCCAACCACCAAAAAGCACATCTAAATTGGTGCTGCCTAATGTCACCTGAAGACTAACTAGTGACCTGGAGACTAATGACTCCTCAATCACTTAATGAGGAAAAGTTAGTTCTTGTGTAGGATTGGGTTTGGTTGCCCAGGCCCTTCTGAATCTTTGAGTATAGATCGATGCTGTGAGGCTGTTAGCTGTCAAAGAGGATAATACTCTATATTAATGTCATATGTGCACATTTTAGAGCATCTGAAGTTCTGCAATGCACAATATTTTTCTTGTTTTAATGATGTATTGTAATAGGCTCATTTCTGGTCTGAGGGTTCTCATTTCCTGCACTTTCCTAGTTATACTAAAATACATATTTGGGTAAATTTTTTCTTTAATTAAATTACATTATACTATAAAACAGTTATGCCACATTTTGTTAGTGTTACCTTAATTTTCAAGCAGTTTAGTAGTAGTAGTAGTGGGTCTTCAGCTTTGGTACATTGAACATGGCATGTTTCCAGATTGGTTGTTTGGGGTTTCATGGAGCAATGGCAACTAAGGCCATATTGCCCAAACAACATGTTTCCAGAACCAGGGAACTCTTAGCCAACTAGGAAATCAAATTTTGCCAACTGAAAAAGTAAGACCTTTACATAAATTTAAGGAATTTACAGAAAACAATTCCCAAATTTTAAATTTTACCTGAATTCTACCAAGTCACTCCTAATTTTGGCAACTTCCCTATATTATGCCAAGTTTTCTTGATTTTGTCAACAGTCCTTATTTTTACAACTCACCTGTATTTTCCAAGTAGATTCGAATTTTGCCAACTCTCCATAACTTTACAGAAAAAAAAATTCCAATTTTTATATCTCACCTGAATTTTGACAACTTCTCAAGATTTTGTCAAGTTATCTCGATTTTGCCAACACTCCTTAATTTCAGAAAACCAATCCCAATTTTCACAACTCATCTGTATTTTGCAAAGTGGCTTTGAATTTTGCCAACTGCTCTAGATTTTGCCAAGTTGCTTCTATTTTGACAACTACCCTAGATTTTGCTAACTCCTCTTAATTTTACTAAAAAAAAATCCCAATTTTTCAGAATTCACCTGGATTTTACAAGGTCACTTCAAATTTTGCCATCTCTGAATAACTTTGGGGGGGGGGAGCCTCCCCATCCCCCCATAGCTACACTGCTGCTCTTGGCCATTTCAGCTTCCCTTTTGAGAAATTATATTATGAATAACAAAAAAAAAAATTCAGAAATATTGATATAGGTTTAAACAAGAAGAGAGCAAAATGGGAAAAAGAAAATACTTACTTGATAATTGCCTCTAAAATCCTCTAGTTTCAGGAAAAGGTTCTTGATTAGTTTCTGGAATATTTTAAAACTTGATGCAAAAATGTATGGTAATAGTTTGATTTTAACTGGTTGGTAGAAATCAGAGGATTGATTGAATGTATGTAAAGTATAAACAACTGTGATGCTGAAAATGAGTATTTGAGAATGGTGACCCAAATGGTAGCAAGAATTCTTTACTTTAGAGTGCATTAAAATTTGCACCAAATTCAAAAGCTATAAATTTACATTATACATTTTTATTATAAAAAATTCGAATAGGAGTCTCTTATTTATAAAACAAATGTAGTTTTTTTGCCTTAGTAGTGATATTTTACTAGCACTAATGCACCAAAAAAAAATCCCAATTTTTCCATCAAATCCCAATTAGAGTATGCATTTTGAAATAATATACAGTGCCAATGCAGAAGAAAGATTTAAAATCACACTTCCCACAATAGCATATTTTTTGTGATACTGAGAAAACAATGCACACTGCTGCCTTAGAAGAAATATATTTGATCAATGCTTGCATATTTATGCAACATATTTTGCTACTTGTAATAAATCTTTTTCAAAAAAATAAAAAAAATTGTTTAAATGATTAATTTAGATCATTGGTGTCCTACTGTTTAGTATTTATCCTTAGGTATTTATGAAAAATAACATAACAATTACTTTATAAATAAAGAAATCATCATTATTTAATTTTCAAATGAATCTTTTAATTAACCCAAAATGGGTATAGACATACTGCAACAAAAGAGTATTCTTGATTTTTACCTTTTCCTTGTTATCTTTTGATTTAGGAACAGGTTTATCAATTTTTGTTCCTAAAGGAACACAATTTATAGTGGGCTGTGTGTTATTCACTTCTCTCATCTGTACTGCTTGTCCATTACCTAAAATTGACATAAAAAACTTTTGAAGAATAAGCTTAAAAGTTAGCCACTTTAAATTATAGCTGCAACACTTAAATCAGGGCCCAATACATAAAACTATAATTTTAAATAAACAAATAAAATTTCAAGCTTAGTTTATCTAAAAAATAATATTTTAAATAACTACAGTATAATTGGTCCATAAATGGTTGCAAGGAACACACTGGAAAGAGAGCTGTGCACCAGTTCCCTGTGATGATGCACAGAACCTGCCAGGCCTAGTACCTAAAGTCCGACATTGCATTCTTGTAGTGCAGACTATTAGTACCTTTTGGATTCTCTTCTGGAAGGGAACAGAAGGGTTTCACCATGATCAGAGATGTGTAATGATGATTGACTGAGGAGTGGTCACCCACACAGGGTGTTGATGCTAATCATTTATATTTATAAGATTTCAGATTTGATTACGGCTCTGAAATTGATTATGGATCTTGAACTTACTGCATTGGTGCACTTCTGCCAGAGAAAAATCTACCACCATGTTTCTCTTTGTTTGTGGGTTATTATTTGGGCTGTCACCTAGTGGCATAGAGGTACAGATACTTATCAGCTGGTGGATAATTACTATCAAAGGGCATCACAGATACCTGAACCCTTGCTTCTACTAGCATCATCAAACCTACACTGGTCCTACCATTCTGGATACTTTAACTTTTAGTGGTGGGGGAAATAGGTCTTAGCCCCATGTTTGTGATTAGGGGGCTGTTTGATATTGTCAGCATTACCTCTTTACAAATATAATTTCTTTAAAAATCCCACTAACCATGTTCTTTCTGCAGGTTCATGGCATGTGAGGACTCTGCACAGAGATTATTCTCTTGATGTCCTCATACTGGAATTTCAGTGCTATAACTTTGATATTCTAGGCTTGCAAGAGACCAAGTACAGGTGAAATATTTAAAAATAACTTTAATTTTCTCTTTTTAAGGAGGGATGATGAACAGTATCTCCAAGGAATAGGTTTGCTTCTCATCAGATACACTAATGATGCTCTTCTAGGATATGACTGTGTTAATGAAAGATTTCTTACAGCTAAATTTAAAACTGAGATTAAAGACTTGAATATTATCTGCTGTTATGCCCACAGAGAGGACTCTAATGAGAATGAGAAAGATAGGTTTTATGGACTATTTTGCTTGAAACAAGAAAGAATCATTAACATGTGTTAATGATTCTTTCTTGTTTCATGTGGTAAAATTCAATCACAGTCCATGTGACATTTAGAGAACCAAATAATAATAATAATAAAAAAAAAAAAACAGAATAAGGGAGCTGGAGCTATAATACACAGAAGTGAGACAGTTGCTGTCATTTCTTAATAAACAGAGTATAGTCAGTCTACAGTTCTGCATGTGGGCAACATGACCAAAACACTGCAATATCTTTCTGCACAAGATGCTACTCAAAGATGGTTGCTGACTACTTTGCCTAACCTCATCATCATTTACACAGTCAAACCATCAATATACAATACACTGAATAAGCACCTCAAATCAAAGGCATTAAGCTTCCTGTTATCTTGATTAAAAAAAAGTCCAATTTTCATTATCACAGCAAACCTTAGAAAGGACTAAACTATAATAAAATCTAATATTATTCTTTAGGTGTATAAAACACTTTTCCTCCAACCTTCACATAGTCCTAAAAGTCCCTGGGGGCAATGTCTATTCTTTTGTTTATCACATGTTTATTTAAAGTCCCCAGCATTTGATACACAACTCATGAGATAATTAAACTGCAAAACTTGTTCAAGAGCATTGCTATTCAAAAGAACTAACACACCACCACCTGTCTAACCAATTTTTATTTTTTTAGTTTTCTCTCTATCACTAATCCTACTCTATTTCTGGTCTCATCAACAGTCCTAATGAAAGAATACATCTAATCAACATTTGTCAAAACAGCCAAATCATCAGCATAATCTAAATCAGATATTTTCTAATTTCTAGATCATCTAAGGTGTCAATCTCATTCTAGCAGTGAATTCTTCATAACATAATCAATAACCAAACTAGTGAGAAAGGGAGACAAAATACAGCAATGTCAAATTCCAGTAGCAATGTTATACCAATCTGTACAAGCTTACCAATTCTAACACATAACTCAGTGTTAGAGAGCCATCATTATGTTAATTAACTTGCCAGGTAAGCCAAATGATCTCATGATTAACAACAGATTATGGCAATCTAAAGTCAAAAGACTTTTTGAAGCCTTCAAAGCTAGCAACTACAGATTCTTAAAATTTCAAAATTTCTCAAGAATCTGCATAAGTGAAATTATTTGATCTATGCATCCCCTATCAATTCTGAACCCACACTGTTCACTTCAAAGCTGTCCATCAACCAAATTAATTCTATTAAACACAATAATGCAAAGAACTTTACCTGGAACAGAAAGTAGACCAATGACCTTATATTTATTGCAAAAACTTTGATTACCTTTTTGAAAATAGGGAACAGCTGTAGAAAAATCTGTAGGAACACATTTATCATAAAAAATATTCAGTCAGCCTTATGACAATAGGAACATTCCCAGCTCTAAGTATTTAAGCAATAATTCATCCACACCAAGAGATTTATGTAGTTTACCTCTTTCAATACCACTAGGACATAATGTCCCATACAGTGTTTAAAATTAGAGTGAAAGTGTAAAATTTTGGAAAAGCCAAAACAACTTCAAATTATGATATATGGCTAAAACTAAAGCCAGTAATGCATCTGTCTTTTTGGGATGGGGGTGGCTCATTTTGTAGCATGCCAGGCTCATAATCTGCAGTTCCCAGGTTTGAGTCCCACCTGGGCCAGCATTGAGATTTATCTCCTCAAAACTCCATGCCCTCAGTCAGTAGGAGACACTGATGGGCTTGGAGACGACTCTGTCTGTCAAATGGGACATTAAGCCATGGCCCCCTGTGCAAGAGAACTATATACGATGCATGCTAAAGAACAAGCTGAATGTCCTTGATAGGAAGCTACCATCTACAGATGTCCAGTGGGTCTCCTCCCCAAACCTTCTCTGAGCCCTCAGGGTCTTGTGATTTAGTCATTTAGACCATTATGTGCAAAAAAAAGTGTCATTCAGAGGTAAAACAGCACAACAAATGAAACAACAGCATAAACAACTTCACTGCAATGCGAATAAGTACTAAATAAATTTCTCAATATTTCTTCAGTTGAAAAGCCACGAAATCACTTGTAACAGAAATATTGCCTTGAGCCAGGTGGGCTCAAGGATATACTCAGCTGTCAGAGCACTTGTTATCAGGAGGTTGTGGGTTCATATCTCACCCACCTCAAGTAAATTTATCCTATAAATTTCATATTGATGTTAAGAGTAACTTCAAGGCTTTTCAATATGTGTAGAACTAAATACATTGCTCAGAATATTTTGAAATTGTCAGACATCTTGCCATGACAGAATCCTTTTCTTCAGTAACCTTACTGTGTTTACCCATCAATCCCTGTATGTCAGTATGCCAGTCTTTTGTTTTGCTTTTCACACAAAAGATGAACTATATGGTATAACTCTCTGTTGTCATGTTGTCTAGATGTTTCCTCTGATTTCCAAAGATTAATTCAGCAATCAACTGACCATTTACATATTTCTTAAGCTGTTTGCAATGCTGTCTGTTAGGACTAGTAAGGTATTGATTCAGTTTACCTCTGTATTTCTTCTTTCAGAAATAAGCTCCATTGCCTTATCATTCAAATGACTTTCTCTCCTCTGCTCCTTTTTACCCAGAAAAGTACTGCTGGTTTCATGATTAACTTGTTTAAAATTGTTTCATTCTTACTCTAATTCAGCAGTAAGCTAGTAAACAAACTACATTTGTCATAATGACTAAGTAACCTATCATGGTAAACTTTGGCTATTTCTTTATTTTTTAGAGTTTCAGTGTTAAAAGTAATTCTCTTAACTTTAGCACAACAGTTCTTAAACTTCAGTTGCAAGATAATTTTAACAAGGTAATGGCCAGATCCAATTTCAGATCCCCTATGCTATCTGCTGTTCTTAACAGAGCTAGACCATTTGCTGTTCTTATTAGCAATATTCTTGTTAGCAATATTAGGATGAGTCATACATCTATGTGTTTTTCACCATAAAAACGTGTATGGTGACACCACACTTTGCTTCATTTGCATAGCCCTGAACATAGTATTAAGAGAAAGTATAAAGTCTACTGCAGCAGCCCATAATTATTACAAGTATCAGAGTCTTGGTTTTCATTATTAGAAACATTGTACAATGAGTGAGTTAAGTTTTGAATTTTTTGCAGTTTCACATCATTACTGGAAAAGAGGATTAAAAGCTACCAAAATGACCAGAGAAATATGCAAAATAGATGGTTAGGGACAGTCTCCATTCGTGCTACTCAAATTTGGTTCAAGAAGTTCAAAGGTGGTGATTGGATTTATTGAAAGAGATTATCCACACAAGCCTTGAAAGTAAGCCATGATAGAGATGGCTAACATAGGTAGATCGCAACATTCTGTGCCAGGATGTTGAAAGCTGATCCATTGACAAGCACTCACAGGTTCTCATCTGAACTTGGTTTCTCACAAGCAACTGGAATGCAGCATCTGCAATGCATCAGTAAGGTAGCCCAGAGTTGTCAGTGTTCCACATGAGTGAACTACTGAATAAGCAAACCATTGTACAGATATCTGAAGAAAACTCCTTGGTAATCTATGTGACCACTGTTTCATTAAGAAAATTGTTATGTGTACTGAAATTGATCTTTTTAAAGATCTTTTCAAACAGTCTGAACACCCAGAAGCAGTGATTTGACCCAGGACATAGCTTGTCCTGTCCCATAGAGAGGGGATGGTTTGAAATGAAGACAATGTTGTGTGTTTGGTAGAATTTTGAGAGTGTAGTGCACTTTGAAATGGACAAGCCATCAATGCTATCCTCTACTAACCCAACTGGAGCATGTGCATTCTGTAATGCTTCAAGATTGCCTAGGATAGATATACAGACATCAGGTACTCCTCCAACAAGACAATACAAAACCACACACTGCACTTTGGACCAAAGAAAAACTTTGAGAATTTGGAACTTTGAGACTTTGGACCAAAGAAAAACTTTGAGAATTGGCTTCTTCCTCACCCACCACATAGCCCAGACTTATCTCCTTCCAACTATCACTTCTTTCACTTCATGGATCATTTTCTTTGAACTAGGCAGTTTCAAACACTTCAGGAAGTCGAAAATGGATGTCAGGAGTTTTTTACATCCAAGAACCAAGCATGGAATCAAAGAGAATTCAAACACCTTGCCAACAGATGGCTAAATGCTGTTGAAAATGAGGGTTTATATTTTGCTGAGGAAGGTTCATTATTTATATTGCAATAATCATTTCTCAAGTAGATGATAAAACACCCAGACTTATGAATCACCCTAGTATATAATCGATCATTTTCCTATGCAAATTATCATATGAAACTCATATGAATCTATAAATGTTCCAGTGTTGCAGCAGTGTCAGTTATTCTCAAACCTTTAAGAGACATTCCCCATAGGTGTTGCAACTACCAATGCCAAAAAAGCTTATTACTCTTGCTGAAATATTCAGTACCAACTTTGACACTGAAGGCACCCAGCACAAAAAAAAAATCTCCTTTCTTGGCAGAATTCAAAATATCCTGAGTTTTTCATAATACCTATATTTCTCATTCTCATCTGAATCCTCAGTTGAAAGATATAGCAGCAAAAAATATTCAAGCCTTTAATCTCTGTTTTAGATTTGGCTGCGAGAAATTTTTCAATAATGCAATCATATCCTAAAAGACCATTGCTGTCATTAATGTCATTGGAATTACCAATGGACAAGGTAATATCACATCAAGAGAATAATCTCCATGCAGAGTTCTCACATTTCAAGCAATTGTGAAAAGAAAATGACAATTTTTCTTTTCATTTTTAAAACAGAATCTGGATTTATTGAAAGAGATTATCCATCAGTTGATGTAAAGTATACTGTATATCTGTTCACTGAAGCTGGCAGCCGCAAACAAATAGAAAACACAGCAGAAGTATAATTATTTACTTTTTTTTTCTTCTTCTTCTAATTTTTGCCATTTTATTAAATCAAAATTAAATAATCTTTATTTTGGTATATAACATGACCTATTTCAGTAAGTTACTTTAGGATAAGGTTAAAAAGTTATCATTTTCATTTTCTAAAAACACTTACACAGATTAACTTGGACATACGAGTGACTTCATTTTAAGAAATGTGACACTTTAAGGCACTTTATGGGTTAAGCTGACTTGTGCATTTTTTTTTACAACACCAAAAAATTCCATACATGTAGTTTCACTAGATTCCAAATTTTCTCAGTGATGAAATTTTTTTGGCTACTAGTGCTATAGGAACAAAGATGATGTTGCAAATTTCATTCAGTACTAAAAGTAAATGAATACAGAATGCTGACCACATACCCTGAATAGCAATCTCCATTCCATCACCCAAAACAACTTCAAGGTCAGTCACTTCCTTTGAGCTTTTTTCCCTCATAAGCACTTGACCATCAGCAATGAATTCTCCTATTGTTACTGGCTCTTCCATTTCCTCTCGTAAGTCAGTTGTCTGATCAGATATTTGGTTGTTGAGCTTGGACCGGAAGGACTAAGAAGATACGATTATTTTATGCAAAATGTTACTACTAATAATAAATATAAGAGAAAAGCATTATCATTTAGCACCATAAAGGAAAAGCTAATGAAAAGAAATACTATACAAATGAACTATATTATATTAAAATATACTTTATATAAAGACAAAAGGTTATGAGGAAAGTTGAAAAAAATCATTAAAACCTAAAAAATAAGAAAAGAAAACGATTTGGATTTTATTTTTTTTATAAAAGGCTCACATTTTAGGCTGGATATGGAAAAGGTTAATAAAATAAATAAAAAAATAAAATAAATTTTATTTTTTTCATTTATTTTATTAACCCTTTCCGTGTCCAGCCTGAAAAACTGGTTTCCATCCAGAGGCCAAGCTATTTTCTCCCTATGCTAGCCAAAAAAAAAATTACTTTAGAACTTTTTTACCAAATAACTAATGAAAGGAATTATGGCATGTTATATGCCAAATTAATCAGCATTTAATTCTGGATTTTCTGAAAAAAAAATATTTAACAAAAAAGATGACAAGTTTTTTTTTAATAGGACTTTTTTTAGAGTCATGCAGTAAAAAAACGCATCTGACAGCACAATTTCTTTTTTTTTTAAGAATATAATTTTTATTCATAAGAGTAAAGATTACAAATACATTTATCATTTGACCCACAAGGCCAAATAGATTATCCACAGAAAAATGAATAAATTAAATTAAACATAGGTAGCTCAGCTATAAAAATGTATATCAAATAAATTCACAAAACACAACACATAATAATCAGCTAATTAGAAATTCCCAAATATTTTTTCAATTCGATTTTCAGTGTTCTAAAAAAAATCTATATTTAGTATTTCTTTTGGGATAGCATTAAATATAAGTGGTACTTGATATTTGGAGGATGTTTTCCATAATTGTTTCGAAAAGTAGGTATTTTGTAATACCCTTGGTTTTGAAGTCTTGTATTTTTATTATGTTGAATTTTTAGTTTGTATGTTTCATCAAAAAATTTTTAATTATTAAATTATATTTATATAAATTACTGAAGGATAAAATGTCTAAAAATTCTAATCTATCTGCGGGAGTTTTATAATTTTTTTGCAAATGAAACAGAATAATATTTTTAGCTATTATAGACTACAGTTTTTCTATTTTATTTATGTTAGTTATGTTAGTTGTTCCATGCACAATCATTCCATAATTAAAAAAGAACACTGATAGAGAGAAAAGATTATAATGCACATTAATGGAAAGGCTATTTATTTCTGAATAACAAAAAAATTTTTTTTTTGGTTTCAAGTAAATATTTCTCACGTTTCGTAATTTTTTTCTTGGTACTATATTTTGAGAAAATTCCATGCTTTAGCACAGGGGTTCTCAAGGTGGGGTACACAGTAAAATTTTTTGAGGTACACTATGCGAGTTCAAAGGTCGCTAGATCTAGTAACAAAGTTGCTAAGTTGGCATTATTACACTATAACTATAGTTTTATCTATCTACCCTAATGTCCGACCCCGCCTTCTCGTGGTGCAGACCGTTAGTACCTTTCAAAAGAGATACTCTCTTGTGGAAGTGAATGGAAGGGGAGGGCTGCCAGATTAGTGTGGCCTACTGATCTGGACAACTATGACTACTTTTCTTTTTTTTCTACCCTGCTGAGGAGTGGTCAACCACACAGGGTCCTGGTGCTGACCATATAAACCCACTGGACTGGACAGATATATGGCTCTGAGCTTGATTATGGATCCTGATTTTGTTGCACTGGTGGACTTCTGTGGAGGGAAAATCTTCCACTGTGTTTTCTGTTTGTTTGTGGGTTGACAGCCCCAAGTGAATAGATTCACAGGATATGTTTATCAGCTGGTGGATAATCCTGAGCAGAAGTCATCACAGGCACCTGAACTCTTTGCTTCTATTGGCATCGTCAAATTCTACATTGGAGGAAGTCTTCCAGTGTAGATGGCTTCAGCCTTTAGTAGTGGGGGAACGGGTCTTTGCCCCATGTCTGCGATTAGGGGGCTGTTTGATATTGTCGGCATTCCCTCTCTCAATAAACGTAGTTTCTTTAAACATCCCACTAACCATTTTCTCTCTTTAGATAGTTGGAATGTGAGGACTCTGCAGAGAGCTTTTTCTCTTGATGTCCTCACACAAGAATTCCACCATTATAATTTAGATATTCTTGGCTTGCAAGAGACCAGATGGACAGATAAAGGTCGGATTCTTAAAAATAATCTTAAATTTCTCTTTTCAGGGAGGGACGACAATAAGCATCACCAAGGCGTGGGTCTGCTTCTCAGCAGACATGCTAGTGATGCTCTTCTAGGATATGAGTGCATTAATGAAAGGTTTCTTACAGCAAAATTTCAGACAAGCATTAAAGACTTGAATGTTATCTGCTGTTATGCCCCCAATGAGGATGCTGATGAGGATGAGAAGGATAGGTTTTTTGAACAACTTCAGGATATTTTTAATTCTGTCAAGAAAGGAGATATTACCCTTGTTCTAGGTGACTTCAATGCCAAAGTTGGTACTGACTCTGACCTTTGGGCAGGAGTAATAGGCCCTTTTGGTATTGGTAGCTGCAATGGGCAACGTCTCCTACAGGTAAGTAAACTCAATGGATTCAGAATAACTAACACTTATTACAAACACAGCGACATACATAAGTACACATAGGTTTCACCTGATGGGCTGCATAAGAATATGATTGATTACATATTAATTAACAGCAAATGGGCTAGTTCTGTTAGGAATACCAGGGCATATAGGGGATCTGAAATTGGATCTGCCCATTACCTTGTTAAAAGTGTGTTGCACTTAAACTTAAAAAGTGTTGTGCTAGGGTTAAAAAATTTACTTTTAATACTGAAGCTCTGAAAGATCCAGTTATAGCCAAAGCTTACCATGATAGGTTACTTAGTCATTATGACAGTCATGGTTTGCTTACTACTGAAGTTGAGGAAGAATGGGATCATTTTAAACAGGCTTTTTTGGACATTAACAGTACTCTTTTAGGAAAAAAGGAGCAGAAGAGACAGAATTATCTGAGTGATAAGGCACTTGAGCTTATTTCGGAAAGAAAGAACTGCAGGAATGTCCTTAATCAATACCCTACTAGTCCTAATAGGAAGCATTACAGAGAACTTAATAAACGTGTAAAAGATCAGTTAGCTGCTGATAAGAATCTTTGGCTTGATGGTTTGGCTGACAAAGTCGAGGAAGCAGTTAGACAGCACAACAGTAGAGAGCTGTACCAGATAGTTAATGTTTTGTGTGGTAGAAAACAGACAGGTATACAAGGATTGAAGGATAAACAAGGTAAGGTTATAGAAGTGGAGGATTCTGTCATGGCTAGGTGGGCTAAGCATTTCAGTGATGTTCTAAACAATGTAGTTAGTTCTACTCCCATTGTTTGCAGTGATGATAGATGCATTGGCGGCTTTAATGTTGGCCCTATAACACAATCTGAAGTTATTTTGGCTGTTTCTAAACTTAAACTACATAAATCCCCAGGGGTAGATGAAATTACTACCGAAATGCTTAGAGCTGGGAATGTTTCGGTTACCACTTGGATGACTGAAATTCTGAATATCTTTTATGATAAAGGCATGGTTCCTAAGGATTTTACCAGAGCTATTGTTATCCCTATTTTCAAAACAGGTGATCGCAGTTCTTGTGAAAACTATAGGGGTATCAGCCTACTCTCTGTTCCAGGTAATGTTCTTTCCATGATTGTGCTTAATAGAACTAAGAATCTGGTTGACAGTCAATTGCGTGATGAGCAATGTGGATTCAGAAGTGGTAGGGGATGTGTGGATCAGATATTTTCACTTAGGCAGATTCTTGAGAAATGTTTAGAGTTTCAGAAACCTTTGGTTGCTAGCTTTGTTGATTTCAAAAAGGCTTTCGACTCTGCTGATCGTCATAATTTGTGGTTGATTGTGAGATCATATGGTATACCTGACAAGTTAGTTAACATAATGAAAGCTCTCTATAATAACACTGAATCATGTGTGAGAGTTGGTAAGGCTTGCAGAAATTGGTTTAGCATTATTTCTGATGTTCGACAAGGGTGCATTTTGTCTCCTTTTCTCTTTAGCTTGGTTATTGACTATGTTATGCGAAATTCACTTCAGGGGAAAGATTTTGGTCTTAAATGGACTGGAGATACGAAAATTTCTGATTTAGATTATGCTGATGATTTAGCCCTTTTGGCAAATGATGTTGATGAGATGAACTCTTTCATTAGCGCTGTTGATGAAACTTGTAGTAGAGTAGGTTTGATTATAAACAGAGAAAAAACTAAAGTGATGAAAATTGGTCATGCAGGCTGTGATTTGGTTAATCTGAATGGTTGCAGTCTTGAGAAGGTGTCACAGTTTAATTATCTTGGGAGCTATGTAACAGATAATGGTAATGTGTGGCATGACATTAACAGACGAATAAGGATTGCTGCCGGGACTTTTAAGAATCTATGGAGAGTATGGAGAAATAGGCGTATACACCTAAAGACTAAAATTTGACTATGTAATAGTTTGGTTCTTTCTAGGGTTAGTTATGGTAGTGAAACTTGGACACTTTGTAAACAAAATAACAGGAAACTAGATGCTTTTGATTCCAAATGCTTACGCAGTATCTTGGGCCTTAGGTGGTTCAACTTTGTAACTAAATATGAGGTTAGGCAAAGGAATCTGCAACCTCCTTTAAGCAGCATATTGTGCAGAGAGAGACTCCGTTGGTTTGGCCATGTTGCCCGTATGAATAATTATATATTGGCGAATAGGGTTATGAACAGTGTGCCTAAAGGCCTCAGAAAGAAGGGGAGACCTAGGATGCGGTGGGCAGACAACGTCAAACAGGACCTTGTTAGAATTGATGTGCCGTGGCCAGATGCAGTAGATGTATCTCAGGATAGACCTGCTTGGAGAACTAAACTGCACGGTCTGGTTGGACCTCCGTAGCCCATGGCTGCTTGAGGATGATGATGATAATGACATAAGGGATATGCCAGTTAAATACACATTTCCAGGGGGTACATGAAGCATAAAAGGTTGAGAACCACTGCTTTAGCCAATTGTGCTGATTCAGATAAACAAGTCAACTTTAGAATTTTTTAAAAACATAACCAATCAACAGAAATAGGTCATGTTATACACCAAATTAAACAGAATTAATTACGAATTTTATGAAAACAAATAATATGAACAAATTTACAAGCGTATTGATTTTAATAAACCTTTTTTCAATGTAATATGATGAAAAAAGATCACACTGTACAATTAAGGCTTCATTTTGGAAAATTTGATGAATAAAAATAGTTAAATTATATATTAATTAAAGGAAAATTTTCTCCCAAATAATATAATATTCAACCTGATGTATGATTTTTATTTCTTTTATTGATTCTTTTTAATATTGTATATTTTAAACATGGCCAATGTTATACAAAGTAACTTGGACTTCTCACATTCACAGGATAGAATAGAAAAAAAAAACTATCTTGGCTGCTTTTTTTTTTTGTTAAACATTATGAATATTTTCTCTGGGTGTTGAAGTTTGACGATCTTGGCTAAGTGCAGAACGGTTTGTGCACCAAAACAAAGGAAAAAACAACAACATTATATTGTCTGTGTGGCACAGCCGAGGTACTGAGGGGGTGGGGTTGCCTTTAAAATCATTCAATATAAAACATAAAAACTCGTAATTAAAAAAAATTATATTTTTCTAGAGGGAGGGGGGGGGGGGGGTGAAACGTTCACAGTGAGTTTAGTGGAGAGGAAGTATTCCCAAAATTGCCATCCCATATGATGGCTGATTTCCATAGCAAGAAAATCCATTTTGCTACTGTATCAAAGACATTCATTTTCAAAAAACGATACAAGTTCAAAGTTTTTTTACTAAAAAAACAAAGAATAATAAAAGAAAAATTGCATATAGCCTAATGGGATGTTAAATAAAATATCTGCAACAATTTTTAAGCTGGCTGCCGATGAAGCCTAACTCAGAAAGATCAATAAATCAGCTGACTGTATGATCACTAACTTATGGAAATAAATCTACAGAAATGCATTTGCTTCCATATCCAAGACCTCATTTATTTTCAGAAAAAGAATCAAAGATGATACCAGATCAAAGTTTTACTTTGATCTGGTATCATTTTCTGAAAAAATTTCACTGGAAAACATTTTCTGGAAAAGTAATAAATAATATAATAAAAATTAACATAAAGCCTAATGCGATGTTAAAATATTTACAGCAACAAGTTGTAGGCCGGGCCATCCGATGTAACATAACTATGAAAAATCAATACTTAACAATTGGCCAAAAGATCACTAATTTACAAAAATAAATCCATTGAAATGAAAACTAAGGTTTAAACAGAAAAAAGTAAATACTAACTTTACAAAGGGTATCCAATATGCTGGATTAAAACTAAAGAATATGGGAGCCATTTATAGCACACAGAACAGAGATAGCATGTGTCAGCCATCTGCCTCTTGTTTGCCTCAGTGAGCCATAACGTAATTAAATGCAACTGCACCCAGAATTTCTAAGAAAGATGTTTTTACTTCCAATTTCGATTTTAAGAGTGGGAAAGATGTGTAGAATGCTGGGAAAAATGATAAAAATAATTTTAGGAATACTGAAATAGGTTTGTGACAGAAAAAAGTGTGAAGCGGAAAAAAAATGATGGTATGTACTTTGTGATTACTTACAAAATCTACCGTTTTTAAAAACAGCAGTTTTTTTTTTTGTTAATTTTAGTAGATTTCTGAAAATTTACAGAAAAATTTGTTGATAATAGTTCAAATCAAACTTGTGAGCTTAAATCAGAAGGTTACTTCAGCAATACTGTTTAGTGCTTCTAAGAAATGGCAATCAGAGGCTTTATCAAATTATTTATAGTGTAGTTTAATAAAATATGCATCAAATTAAAAAACAAAATAATATTTTTCGAACCTGAATTATATATTTTTATAACATATATATATATATAAAATTACAATGGCAATTTTTATTTTTAAAAAATCGATTTTTCTTTTGTTGTACTAAAACGTATACATAAGTCCTTGGCCTCTCATTTCAGATTCTGTGAACGTATACAGACGGTATGGACACTGGAAGGGCTAAAGGTGACATATACTAAAAACCTGTATTTTTGACCATCAGTTAAATATTATAATTGCTCAGTAAGCAGTAATCTTAAGTTGGTTTTTTGATCCTCATATAAATCCTCTTGTGATTAGATCTATTGAACCTTAAATTGACCAGACAATGAACAAGCCAAATTTTATACTGAATTAGATTACAACAATAATCTATATAGTGAAACCCACTTCTGCAGTAATCTGCATTTGACATACTATACTGGTCAAATGATCTTATTTCAAGAATGAATTTTTACTCCATCCCTAAATCTACATGTTTGACCATCAGTTAAATATTACAATTGCTCATTAAGGTAGGTAATAATCTTAAACATGTTTATTTTTATCAGTCTACATTACCTGCTGTTGTTGAGGTTTTATATAGTTATTTAGATCTTTTTTATGTGGAATGTTTAGCCCATTGAGTGCTGGAAGACACTAGTTCCCAGAGCC
This sequence comes from Ryuthela nishihirai, assembly GCA_038380435.1. Taxonomy (NCBI): domain Eukaryota; kingdom Metazoa; phylum Arthropoda; class Arachnida; order Araneae; family Heptathelidae; genus Ryuthela; species Ryuthela nishihirai. The sequence continues at coordinate 34,692,118 of JAWZYU010000011.1, read as the reverse complement.
AAATACAGTCTCATATCTTTTGGGAACTACAGTTCCCAAGATAATATGATCTAAGAATTAATTTTATTTCCCATAGAAATCAGCCATTTTAAGCATTTTTCAAATAAACCCTGAAAGTTTATGAACTAACTTTGATAATTAATATAAATGTAATGATTTATATATCCAATAAAGTTTAAAAAAAAATGATGAAAGAAAACATTGCCCTGCAGTGGCAGCCATTACTGTGATATATTTTTATGCCTAAGCATTTGATTGTTTACTTCTTTCTTTTAATGTTTCCAAACTAAAGTTTGATGGAGAGTGTTCTTTGAACTTGTGCCATTCAACTTTTCCTTCATATTTTGAAATTTCCTCAAAAACAATCTGTATAATGGGTTAGTAGTAAATGTCAATACTGCAAGTGAAAGTACACACTATAGTGACTGATGAAATTTTCAGCAGTAGTAAGTCCTACAGTGCAGTGAAAATCGAAATATACAGATTAACAGTGAGATCTGGACAGTGCCAAGTGCTGTTCAGCTAGTATAAAATAAGATGGACAAATTATCAATCGTTGAATGTGCATATGCATTTTATCAAGCATCACACAAATGTTTTATTTCTAACAATCTGATTCTTTTTTAAAACTTAAATAGTACTAGTTGATCAAATTCTTTGGCATATTTTGATAATGCTATGGCATATAATCTTATATTAAATCGTTTTTATTTTGTTATTGAAAGTATGTTTTTCTCCTCATTCATGTATATGGATTCAAACAGGCCTAATCTTTAATATTTTCTCAGTAATTGCAGAAGTAAAAATGCAGTAAGTTTAAATCATTATTTAAATAACTTTTCAACTTCTATTATGCAAATAAAACTCATCTGAAATATTTTAATGATTAATTAAATATTGAAATATATGTAATGAACATATTAAAAAGAACATGATGAACAGGAGCAATGAATTCCTATTGTCAGTTTTAGGTGGATCAGGTGGTCTAAAGTCAACTGATTACTGCAAAACATGCAATGAGAGATAGGTCATTGATAGTTGAAGAGAAAGTCATTGATCTCTAAATACCAGATGTGTCTGGCATCAATCATTCTTTCCTACACTTTGCATACATAGCTCATCAATTCAGCTAGATAATATTTCAAATGAATTGTGAGCTCTTTGCTAGTTTAGGGAAGGTTAAAATGATAGCCTTCTGCAGGAGTCCAGAAATTAGAAAAACATTCAATTAAAAGTTTGGAGCAGGCAATTCTTACTTGATGCTGAGAGATGTTGGAGAATAGCATAATGGTTGTATGGCCTAATGACAGAAGTATGATAAGAATGCAGAGCAAGGTATAGCTCCTCCTCTGTGAATAGCATTGTAGGGCTCCAAACCATTTCAGGAAAAGCACAGCAGAGAGCATGTGGACTTTCTAGGTTTTCTTTCTGTTTCTCAGAAATTGGACAATATTGGGTAATGCAAAAAAGAATAAATGACATAAAATATTTTTTCCAGAGCACTGGCAATTTCAGTGGGGTCAATAATTGCAATGGGCAAATAATTGCAGTGTCAATAACTGAACTCAAGGATCAACAATGAGTGGAAGTGTAGAGTTCCACTCATCTTCCAGACTCTATTCCATACAATCTTGGAACTTGCTTCAGATAACTATGTCTCTTACTATTATGATAAACTACAACATAAAATGAATTAAAACTGTTGCATTTCAAGTCACATAATAAAGTAGCAAACATTAGTAAATTTACTGACCTACCTTTACAATCTGAAGTAAAATATTTTTCACCCAGTATCTAGCTCGTGTGAATCTATCAATTGCTTCCTGAAGTTTTTTTGTATCTGCTGAGTCTGCAGGAGCCTGAGACAGATTAGAGGCACCAAAGGAGGACAGCAGCAAGGCAAGGAACAGATTCAGCACCTATAAACGAAATAATCTGATAGTTACAAAATCAAATACTGCTTGATGTTGATAATATTATTGCAAGTTAAAATGGATGTGCACTGAGCGTGAGTTCAAGTAAAAAATGGTCAATGAAATTTACAATACAATGCAATTTATTACAAAAGCATGGATGAAATTATTTATAACAAACTAAGTCAACTTGCATGAAACTCTATAATAATACAAAGATCAACTTTCAGAAGAATTCATTATCTCAATTCTATTCACATCCAATTCACAAAACAAGACTAAAATTATTCAATGAACAATAAAATCATGTTGATAAATAAATATTCAATCTAACTATAATCACATGTGTGAATACTTGCAATGTCTCGAGAATAACCTTACCAATTCCTAAATAATGTTTTTACTATTGCTAATAGTTGTTTTCGTGTGACACAATAATTTCGTTCTGGGTTGGATAGTGTTTTGCTAAAGTATGCATTGACTTTTTCTTGTCCATCTTGTTGTTGTGAAAGTACAGCACCAACTCCTATGTTACTTGCATCAGTATCTATTATGAACTGTTTTTCAGTTTGTGGATATGCTAACACTGGTGCTGTGGAAAGAGCCTGCTTGAACTGTTTGAAGACTATGTCACATTCGGTGCTCCACATAAACCATTGGCCCTCTTCTGTCAGATGATGTAATGGCCTTGCAATATTGGAAAAACCCTTGACAAATCTTCTATAGTAGGTGCAAAGTCCAATAAAACTACGAAGTTGATGAACATCTTATGGTGGAGGCCAGTCTCTTACAGCTTCTATCTTACTAGGATCAGTCTTAATCCCTGATGTAGTGATGACATGACCACGGTAATGAACTTCTTGCTGGAACAGTTTACACTTAGCCAGTCCCAATTTTAGCGTGGCTGTCCTAAGTTTTTCAAACACTTGACGAAGATTTCTCAAATGCTTTTCAAAAGTTTTTCCAAGAACAATGATGTCATTTAAGTAAACCAGGCAGACCTCTCAAGACAAACCTTTGAGCACCAACTCCATTAATTGCTCAAACATGCAGGTGCATTGCAATGTTCAAATGGCATCACTTTAAACTGCCAAAGTCCATTTCCTGTAGTGAAAGCTGTTTTCTCATGGTCTTCAGGATGTATACCAACTTGTCAATAGTTGCTCTGCAAGTCTAATATCGAGAACCATTCTGACCCAGATAGAGTGTCCAGTGTATCATCAATCCTGGGTAAAGGAAAGCAGTCTTTCTTTGTTATATCATTTAATCTGTGATAATCTACACAAAATCGGGAATATCCATCCTTTTTCTTGACAAGAACCACTGGTGATGTCTAGTAACTCTGTGATGGTTCTATGATATCTTGACCTTCCATGTCCCTTATGGGTTGTTCTGTCTCCTCCCGTTTTGCCAGTGGTAGCCTTCTTGCTGGTAGATGGACTGGAGGAGAATCGTCAGTGTTGATCTTATGTTCTGTCAGGTTAATACAACCATAATCATTTGATGTAGTAGAAAAATGTCGGAAAACTCTTTCAGTAAGTTCTCGGCCTTAGCAGCTTGGACATCTGTCATATATATTGTTATGACATCTATCGTAACAATATATATATTCAATTGCTTAGTGAAGTGTGAGAAAAATATTTAAATTCTCTAGCTTACAGATTTTTTGTTTATCGATCAGATACTTTACCATTTAAATATGATAGTAGTGATCATTTTGCCTTGTTTTTAAAATCAGAGTGAAGTATACAGTAACAGTTAGCTGCAAATTCAAAATAATTTCTACTTAATTCTTTCCTATTATCAGCCAATATTATCTATTTTTCTCCATGTTCTAGCAAAGGTGAATAAAACGCTTATTTACAACAGTGCTGTTAAGCTCAGTTATTCCCTCAAGAGGTGATTTACAATAACAAATTTAGAGTTATCATTTATGACTGAAGAAAACTTTCTCCAATTTCTATCTATTAAATGCCAATTAATTTTGTTTAAGCAGCTATAGCACTGCATCAAAATTTTCCAAAATTATTTCTTAGAAAAAACTGTTGAAAAAATTTGCAGCAATACAGTAAGCAATAACTAATATCCACAGAATTACTTGCTGACTTTTTAATATCAATAAATGGTTCTGTGAAAAAAAGTTTTGTCAATGTACAGGATTCGAACCCACATCTCTCTAGAAACATGCCAGAGTACTTTCAAACCACGGAATAGTATTAGTGGAAAAATAACAGAGTCAGTCATTAGTTCAGTAGTCTTAGAATACCCTTGCAAGTATCTAGAGAGATGTGGGTTCAAATCCCGCATATCAGTAACACATTTCCCCCCAAAACCACTTATTCCAATAGAGTAAAATTAATAAATTCACAAACATTTCCAAAAGCAATATATCTATATATTTTTTACTTTTCTGCATTATCTGTAAAAACCTTATTACTATAGGCTTGAAGTATGAAATGTAAATAAGTTAATTTAAATTAACAGTAATATTATGATAACAGAAAATAAACATTTTATTTCATATTACACGGAACACTGAAATAATATGTACACAATTAAATTATTGACTATCAATCTGTGGATTTAATAAAATAAGAATATAAGCTGTTGTTGTAAAACCAACTACATCAATTCTCTCACTCAAAGGAGGAGGAGCACACTAGTATAACAGATTCAACATAACATCATTGGCACATGGCCTTTTCTGCTATTATTCATCTATTATTATTGTTGTTAACATATTCATTTAACTATATATATATATACCTTTGAATATCAAAGGGAAATTAGCATGAACAAAAAATTAAAACTATTTACCATTTGTATAGAAGACTGGCTCAGGAGCATATGAATCTTCACTGTGATGTGATTAGTTTTAATTTTTTGTTCATGCTAATTTCCCTTTGATATTCAAAGGTATATATATATATAGCTAAATGAATATGTTAACAACAATAATAATAGATGAATAATAGCAGAAAAGGCCATGTGCCAATGATGTTTGTTATGTTGAATCTGTTACACTAGTGCACTCCTCCTCCTTTGAGCAAGAGAATTGATGTAGTTGATCTTACAACAACAGCTTATATTCATGTTTTATTAAGTCTATTTATCTAGCTGTGTAATTTATCATTTAGTATCAATCTGTGAATGATTAATTGATGAGAGACACCATTTAAATCTCTACTTAAGGGAAACAAACTCATAGCTAGTATATATAGAGCTTTTTTTTTACTTTTGGAACTTTCTTTTCTTTTTTGACTACATTTTAATAAATAGCAAACATGTAGGTTCTGTTAGGAGCATCAGGTTATTAGGGGAGCTAAAATTGGTTTTGACCATTACCTCGTTAAAAATATTTTGCAACTAAAGCTTAAGAATTGTTAGTGCACTGTGAATCCTACCATTGTTTTTGTAGATATTACAGTAAAAATTTGCCACTATTAGAAAAAAAGTCTGTAAATATTTTGACTACCTATTATTTACCTTAAACTTCTATATTTTATGGGTCAGAATGCTCTTTCTTTTAGTAATAGCATGATTAATATTTATTTGTTACTTACTTCAGTATAAGGTTCTAAAATACATTTTTTTCTGCTGAAAACACTTCAAAATTAACTTGGCCACCAGAGAAAGTTTAGTTTTAGAAATCTGACACTTTAAAGGTTTAGTAATGATCTTCCATAAAAAAAAACTGTCAAATAGTAAGAAAATATACACGCGCAAGTTTAGACTTGCAGCAGAGCGATATCTGCAAGACTAAAATTGTCTGTCGTGTTATTTGCTATTATTTACACTTCCACTTTAGTTGGAATTGATATTTCATAGGCTGAGGACGTGATTATGTAAGTAGTTCACAATTTTCATTGGAAACTTTTTTATTAAATACATCGTAAACGAGCTAAAATAATCGCTTTAGGCGAAAACACTTCACTTACTGCTAGGCAGATAGCAAAAGCAGTTGGCGTCGGAAAATCCAGCGTTTCACATTTTTTATTTGAGATTCATATTACTTATTTCATTAATTAGCTACATTTGTTTACAGTCTTAACAGCAGATGTTTGTATATGAGCTCATTAATCAAAATGCAGAAAAGATGCTTATGCTGCTGTATTATAGGCAATTCTGAAGTTTGCATGCTAGTCAAAGACAAGCACTATAAACAGTGCATAACTTTATCATTCAGACTACAAATAAATACCATGCAAATATTTTACCATGCTACATACATGACAACAAAGCTCTAAACCAGGGGTTCTCAACCTTTTATGCTTCACATATCCCCTGGAAATGTGTATGCAACTGGCGTACCCCTTGTATAGATAGATAAAACTATAGTTATAGTATAATAATGGGAATAAAATAAAACATATATACATATACATATTAAATTTTGTATTTATAAATTACATATATCAATAAACACAAAAAATGGCATAAACAATTTAACAAATCTTATAAAATTATAAACATTTTACTGAGTAATCAGATTTAGTGACTTTTGAGCTCTCATGGCGTACCCCAAAAAATTTTATTGCATACCCTACTTTGAGAGTTGGGTTGGGTTGTTTTACCTCTGAGCGGCACTTTTTTTGCACACCATGGGCTAAATGGCCAGGTCACATGGACCCTGAAGGCTCAGAGAAGGTTGGGGGAGGGGACCCACTGGAACAACTGTTAAGAGACAGATGGTAGCCTCCCATCAAGGCCATTCAGCATGCTCTTTAATGGGCACAAGGTATGGCTCTCCTGTACATGGGGCCATGGCTTAACGTCCCATCCGACAGATGGCAGCCTTTCCAAGCCCATCGGTGTCCCCTACTGACTGTGGGCAGGGCGGGGAATTTTGCGGACCCCATGTTGAGAACCCCTACTCTAGACTCTAGTTTCCCTCCAGGATCTGAGTAGATGGAATAGTATTAAAAATTTACTTCCTAAATGAACATTCATTAACTGAGAACAATATATACACATTTGAACAAATTATTTTTGATTTTCAGTAATAATTAAATGTTCTCATTGTTGTAGACTAACTAAGCATACTTTTTATTTTTTTTTTGTTATTCTGTTAAAATTAATAAAAGAATTTGTATGTGTGTATGGAGGACACTACACAACTCTACATTGTTTTCTGCATAATATTCAAAATCAACAGAAAAAAATTTAGGATGTTTTTTGAAAATTTAAGTTTACAATCAACTGGATATTTTATCATATTTGAAAATGCTTAAATTTATAATACTTTTCAGTATATTCCTAATGGTGCGAGCAAATAATTTTCTATTTGCCCCACACATTGCTGGGTCATTTCAGGTCAATTCAACCAGGCCAGTTCACTATCATCACAAATTTCAATGATCTCTGGCATAAATGTTAGTACAATGAGATGTCTAATTGCCTGAAATATTTTGAGTCAAAAATTTTTTTGTAAGGAGTTATAATCATTTAACCTAAGGGGAAAATATAAAAATTGCAATTGTGACTAAAAGGTTTTCTCTCTTTTTCTATGCTTCTATGGTAGATAGGGTGACCAGATTGCAATCAGTAAAAACCAGGACATGTTACTAAATGTTCCGACTTCAGTTCATATAACTTGAAAACAGTAAATTATGCTTTATTTTTGATCAATTGTTTTATAATAGTTAATGAAATGCTTAATGGGCTTCCAAACTTGGAAGATCAAACTTGGTGTACTCAGTAAATTTAGATTATAAATTCATTAAAGTAAATCAAATTAAAAAAATGTAATATGGCTTTGAAAAAAAATTGAAAAAAAATGAAAATTTTAAAATGTTAAAAAAAAGTGATGTGGCCCTATATATAAAAAATGAAAACTGACATATGTTGTACATTATACCCCACAGAAATGTTGTACGCAATTTGGAGTATGGTCATTTCTTTGATAATGAGAAAAAAATATTGAATTTGTACCAATGTTATTGCTAATGATGCACTTCAGGGGGCCGCACTGACGATCTTGTGCATGCATACTGGAGGAGATGCATGGGGAGGCTACCAATGTGTTTGCTACTTGCACTCAAGTGTGGCTTTGTAACTTCAACCACTCCAACAAGCATTCAGCTGTTACTTACAGCTATAATGCTGCTATTCATAAAAGTTCATATCCTTTTTTACAGATGAGCAAACGAAAAAGCCCAATATTTAGAGGAAACAAATTTAACAATACAAATGTTGAGTGATATATTGGGTGACCAAATTGCGATCAGTAAAAACCATGACATGTTATTAAATATTCAGACTTCAGTTCGTACAACTTGAAAACGGCAAATTAGGCTTTATTTTTGGTCAACTGTTCTATAATAATTAAAGAAAAAAATTTATTCCAAACATGAAAATTGATGGTTTAATCGTGATTACCTCAATATTTTAATCTTTGAGGAAAAATGTTTCTTTGCTGATATTATCTTTAGAACTGTGCAAGACAGAAGTGGGCACCAGATTGTTTAATTCAGTAACATAAACTGTAATTGTTTTCATTTACTAGACTTCACAAAATTAATTCAAGTTGCATAGTACTTGTGCTTGGTACTTCTAAAATATATTAAATATATAAAATCAATCCTCTTGATCACTATGTCAGTAACTTCGCCCTTTTCAGTTTCAATGATTATATATTCTAATTATTTGCAACTAAATTCTTTATTATCAACGTATTTTACGATAACATTTATTTCATCAGCAATGAACATGACTTCGTTAAAATGAACTAAATTCAAACTTGTATATGTGCAATTTTTTTCTACTCATTAAATTTGAAGGAGCATCTTTGCTTATTTGGACTACATTAGCCCATTAAGCACTTCATTAATTATTATAAAACAATTGATCAAAAATAAAGCATAATTTACCATTTTCAAGTTATATGAACTGAAGTCGGAGCATTTAATAACATATCCTGTTTTTACCGATTGCAATCTGATCACCCTATATATCACTCAACATTTGTATTACTAAATTTGTTCCTTCTAAATATTGCACTTTTTCATTTGCTTGTCTGTAAAAAAGGATATGAACTTTTATTAATAGCAGCATTATAACTGTAAGTAGCAGCTGAATGCTAATTGGAGTGGTCGGAGTTACAAAGTTCATTTGAGTGCAAGCTGCAAACACATCGGTAGCCTCTCAGTGTGCATGTGCAAGAGTGTCAGTGCGGTCCCCTGAAGTGCATTATTAAGCGATAACATTGGTACAAATTCAAAATTTTTTTCTCGTTATCAAAGAAATGACATACTTTAAATTTCGTACAACACTGTATAATATATAATACATGTCAGTTTTAATTTTTTATATATGGACCACATCACTTTTTTTCACATTTAAATTTTTCAGTTTTTTTCAAATTTTTTAAAACCATATTACATTTTAAAAATTTTATTTTTTAACGAATTTATAATCCAAATTTACATCAGTACACCAAGTTTGATCTTCTTATCTACCATAGAAGCAAAGAAAAAAAAGAAAAACCTTTAGTCACAATTGTAATTTGTATATTTTCCTCTTAGGTTAAGTGATTATAACTCCTTACAAAAACTTTTTGACTCAAAATATTTCGGACAATTAGACATATTATGTGTACTAACATTTATGCCACAGATCATTGAAATCTATGATGGGTAGTTAACTTTTTCCAAAATTTTGGTTGATTTGACATGGAATGACCCTGCTTGTATTCAATTATTGAAAGAAAGGACATTGCTGGATCTAGAAAGAATGTTTTTCTGCCAGATGGTGCATTAAACTGTGATCCTGTATGCAGGAGAGCCCCCATGTACATTAAATAAGATATTAGATAGCTTTGATGTGAGACATCCCTCTGCTTCCCAGTAGCTTTTCAGCCCTTTCCAAACCTACCCTGAGCCTTGGGGCTTTTATGATACAGAAAATTGGTCTACTGTAGAGCAAAAGGAAAATGCTGCTCAAGGTTAGAGCAACTCAAAGGAATAACCCATAAACCACTGTAATTCAGAACACTATGATAACTGAATTTTAAATAGCTAGTAGTTACCAAAGAATTATTGGTCACAAATTATACATACCACAAGGTTACCAATCACAACTGTAGCCAGAAAGAAAGGAATACAAGCCCCACCAGCTACCAATAAACAATCCCACATAGATTCTATCCATTCTCCACATAGTACACGAAACACAATCATAAAAGAGTGCATAAAGTCTTTGAAATTCCACCGTGGCACTTCTTTGTCTGGAAACCTATATTGGAAAATGTTTTTATTTAGGAAGCCATTTTTACACTTACAAAATATGTATTAACAATATTTCAAAAATAAACATGAAAATATTTGTTTCCAGTTGATTTAAAAAAATATTTTATTTACTGTAATAAATATCAAACAATATGGTAGAATTAAACAGTAATACAGAAACCATTGTTTTCAAAATAAGATTAACAGATTAATAAAAATTCATGAGTTGCTTTTAACAGAAAAATTGGCAAATTATTGGAAATTTAGTAAACTGATGATTCATTTTTGCAAACTGTAGAACAATTCTCTTTCAATGATGAAACTGATAGCTAATTTTTATTAGGCTGTTTAATACAAAACTATTAACACAGTGGATTATAAACAGTTGTCTCCACGTTAATATGCTGTTGTTTCATTTTTGAATAAAATATCCAGTTATTTTACATAAAATAGCACTTACCTATCTTTATTTTCATCGTAAAATTTTCCAAACAGTTGCATGCCCATAACTGCAAAGATGAAGATGATGATTCCCAACACAAAAGTTAGATTTCCTAAAGCCCCCATTGTTTTACCCATGATGGAGATGAGTAGGTTTAAAGTAGGCCATGATTTAGCTAATTTAAAAACTCTTAACTGAAAAGAAAGTAAAAACATTTTAAGAAATGTAAAATTGTATATCTGCAGTTACACTTTCAATAAAAATACTAGTAATTATGTTTATGTAGTTAAGCTTTACATTATTTTCATTGAAATAGTTGCTGAATATGCTGCTAATTAGTTTTTAACTGTTAAGAGATTTAACTGATACATAACATTCAACAGCTGAATGCACTAAATATACATATACGAAGACTGTCACAATTTTGCAACAATATGTTGGTGTTATTCGATGACTAGTCTGTTCACTTCTTAACTACTCTGTATGCTTATCTCAATGGAATAATAATTTGGAAACTGATTCGCAAATGATGCAAAAACTTCCCCCTGATTCTTCCTAATTTTCTACTGTAACTTCAAAATAAAATCCTCTGATACTTATTTAGATGATGTCTGAAACATACCCATTCCTTACAGTGAAACAAATTGGTCTACTGTAGAGCATAAAGAAAATGCTGCTCAAGGTTAGAGCAACTCAAGGGAATAATCCATAAACCACCGTAATTCAAAACACCATGATAACTGAATTTTAAATATATTAGTCTAATTATTTTTGCTATAACCATATATTTTAATTAAATAGTAGTTACCAAAGAATTGTAGAGAAATTTAAAATTATACATACATACCACAAGGTTACCAATCACAACTGTAGCTAGAAAGAAAGGAATACAAACCCCACCAGCTACCAACAAACAATCCCACATAGATTATATCCATTCTCCATATAGTACATGAAATGCATTCGTAAAAGAAAGTTTTCAAAATTGATTCATTAAAATAAATACATTAGCTCAAAAAATCTTAGTAAACTAACTTTGGGACATACTGCATTTACCATAACTACAACTTCAGATTCATTGTGATGATTATGTTTATAAATTCAACCATTGCAATTTTTCATCAGATTTATAAAGTGCATTTTATCTGATACCACTGATTTACTAATACTTTACAAATTTTAATGGCAACTCCCAAGAATGACACTGCTGTTTAGCTTCAGCTCTGCCTTCTATATGCATTTGAAGCTTAAATAGTTTCATTTGCTTTGATCATAGAATGTTTTATTTTGTAATTCATTAAACCATGAACAGCATGAGGTGTACAAAAATTAGGACAAAAATTAAGACACAATTTTAGGAAGGTGCTCTGTTGAGATGGGTCAGTTCTCATATATCAAGACAAATATTCTTCTTTTTAGGGGGGAGGGGTCCAATACCTTTCTTTTAGGAATGATAAAAAAGTCAGTAAATCAAATACGAATAAGGTCTTGTTTGATAATGTTCACCCTAATCACTGTAAGCATGACTCTTTTCCTGGGGGCATCAGACACAATATCCTAATTCTATTCATTAATCAGCAATTCTGCATTCAGAGAAGACATCCAAATCAATGTAACCTCTGCATAAGATGCTACTCAAAGGTGGCTGATGACTCCATTTAATCTCATCATTATTCATTTAATCTCATCATTATTCACATAATCTCATCGCCTAATACTTAAGATTCTACATTAGCAATCTGACACTAAAGACTGTTACAGTAGATTGAAACTTGCAATTATCATGAGAGCTTCACCTATCACAAGAGCTCACTTGCAATCAGCTTTTTTGGGAAGAGAAAATAATTACCCTGTAGTACACTCCTTTGGGACATTTCTGTCTTATAAAACATTTGATACTTCACACTAATGATTCAATGATCCCTTTACTTCTGTTTAACAATTTATTGACCTGTATCTTGTGTAACTTCAATTTTTAGATACTAAAGTTGGAGTTCAATCATCCCATTTAACAACAGACATATCTCCATATCTCAGTATTTTAGCAGTAATTTCATTGGCCTGTGTCTCATGTAACTTCAATTTTTAGATCACTAAAGCAACTTCACATCATGATTTAGATGCAACATCAAAAGTAGTAAATCAAAGCTTCAGTGCATAAAATGGAAGCTGAAATATCCAGATTTTACAGAACATCCTTGAAATATATAGTTTACCTTGAGAAACAAACCCTCATCTTTATTACCTTGCCATCTTTATCCCTCAACCCAAGTAGAACATTTTGTTTCTTTCCACCGCAATATTAATACCTGGTACAATTCTATATCATTGAGCTGTTTATATTATTTCCTTTGTTTTGTCAACTAGACTTTTATGCCAAAGATTGAAATGATTAACCCATAACACACCGGAAGACAACCTTATGCTTTCATGAATTTAAGTAGTATAGCTGAAAGACAACCTAGTTGTGAAAGTACTATGTTGAAGTTTTAATTTTCCCTCAAAAAAAGACCTTGCTCTTTTTTTATCTATATAACTCAACCTACACTGCTTGATATAGAAAATGTCACACCAGGAAATATTTGTCGGAGTGCCATGCAAATAGGTGGGTATGTGTCAACAATTGTGTTAATGGAAATGAGTGCAGTTGCAACCAAAACATGTGATAGGTGAGAGAGATAACAGGGCAAAACAGCTTGGCATAGTTAAGTTTGGTCATTCTTATTTGGGCATGTGGACCACTGCATAGAGTGATTTTGGTGACGAAAGCATGTGTAAGGAGTGAGAATGCCTGGGAGATGTCATCTGGAATCCATCTATAACATGGACACCTTTACCACAGGCTTCATCATAGGACTACATACGACTGGTTGGTCCCTGTGGCACAAACACATCGGGATGCAACAACTGTCAGCTGAATTCGGTGACAGTTGGAGGAAAGTAATGTGTGTGCAAGTAGTGGAGCTAGTGCACATAAGCGGATGTCTGTCAGCCGAATTGTGACAGTGGTTGGAGGAAGGTAATGTGTGTGAAAATAGTGGGGCTAGAGCACATAAGTGGATGTCTGAATGCCCGAACACCCCATTTGATGGCAAGCCTTAGCAGTCCTACAATCCACAGTGGATGACATTCAATGCGATGTACAGACATCCCCATGTTGACACAGCCTGTGATTCGCAGATTGGCTGAGGCTGATTTGTGCTCTTGTCAGCCATTGCAATGACTGCTATTCACAGCAGCACATCATTGTGCAAGATTGCAATGGTGCCATACCAGACATGCGCGGGATGAATGGAACCATGTCGTAGTCGGTGACGAGTCTCACTTCTGTCTCTGCACCGATGATTGCCAACTGAGAGTCTGGAGACGATGTGGCTATGGGCTGATCTTGCTGCCATCCATGAGTGTCATACTCCTCAGCCTGGTGTCACGGTTTGGGGTACTATTAGTTTCAAAAGCCATTCACCACTCACATGCATAGTGAGTACAATGACAGCACAATGATACATCGATGAGGAGCTCAGCCCATTTTGTTGCTGTATCTCTCTAGTATCCCTGATGCTCAGTTTCAACATGATAACACCTGCCTGCACACTACCAACATCAGTATACAGTGCCTACAAGGTATCCAGCCAGTGCGATCCCCAGACTTCTCCCCAATTGAGAATATGAGGAACATCATTGGCAGACACCTCTGCACGACCTCCTCCCAATGTCAATGAATTATGGACACAGATCAATGACGCATGGTCAGTGATACCTCAGCACACCATACAGGGACTTTTCCACTCAATGCCACACCGTATGTTTAGCCCAGCATGGCGATTATATGATCTACTGGTTCAAGCTACATTATACTGTTTCCTCACCCATCACATCATGTAATCCCTCAAAATGAAATCACTTCTTTTCCATCTACTTGTCTACACATGTAGTAAGTTTCATCTCATTTCATGCATTCCTTCATGGGAGCTCTTCTAGGATATGAAGTGCATTAATGAAAGGTTTCTTATAGCAAAATTTCAGACAAGCATTAAAGACTTGAATGTTATCTGCTGTTATGCCCCCACTGAGGATGCCGATGAGAATGAGAAGGATAGGTTTTACGGACAACTTCAGGATATTTTGAATTCTGTCAAGAAAGGAGATATTGCCCTTGTTCTAAGTGACTTCAATGCCAAAGTTGGTACTGACTCTGACCTTTGGGGAAGGGTGATAGGCCCTTTTGGTATTGGTAGCTGCAATAGCAATGGACAACATCTCCTACAGGTAAGTAAACTCAATGGTTTCAGAATAACTAACCATATTACAAACACTGCAACATACATAAATACACATGGGTTTCACCTGATGGGTTGTATAAGAATATGATTGATTATATATTAATTAACAGCAAATGGGCTAGTTCTGTTAGGAATACCAGGGCATATAGGGGAGCTGAAATTGGATCTGACCATTACCTTGTTAAAAGTGTCTTGCAACTTAAACTTAACCCTTCCAGTGTTTACGTCATCTGTATTCATTATAGATTCTGAATTGAGGTGCCAAGGACGTATGTATCTGTTTTTAGAACAACAAAAAAAAAATCGATTTTTTAAAAATAAAAATTGCCATTGTAATTTTATATATATATGTTATAAAAAATATAATTCAGGCTTCAAAAATAATATTTTGTTTTTAAATTTGATGCATATTTTATTAAACTACAATATAAATAATTTTATAAAGCCATCTGATTACCATTTCTTAGAAGTACTAAACAGTATTGCCCTGATTATCATTTCTTAGAAGCACTAAACAGTATTGCTGATTTGCTTGTTAACATTCCTATTTGCTGAAGCAACCTTCTGATTTAAACTCACAAGTTTGATTTGAACTATTATCAACAAATTTTTTCTTAAATTTTCGAAAATCTCCTAAAAATTAACAAAAAAAAAACTGTTATTTTTAAAAACGATAGATTTTAGAGTAATTAAAAAATACATACCGCCATTTTTTTCCCGTTTCACACTCTTTTCTGTCATAAACCTATTTCAGTATTCCCAAGTTATTTTTTTTTATCATTTTTCTCAATATTCTATGCATCTTTCATACGTTAAAATCGAAACTGGAAGTAAACACATCCTTCTTAGAAATTCTGGTTGCAGCTACATTTAATCAGTTATGCTTCACTGAGGTAAACAAGATGCAGATGGCTGATACATGCAGTCTCCGTTGCATGTGCTTTAAGTGTTGTTTACAGTTTTGGTCCATCATATTGGATAACCTTTGTAAAGTTAGTATTTTTTTTTTATATTTAAACCTTAGTTTTCATTTTAGTAGTTTATTTTCAGAAATTAGCATTGTGTTGTCAACTGAACACACATAAACTATTAGTAGTTGTACCAAATATTAATATTATGTGTGATAAGAAATAGAACATTGTGCTGGGTTCATGGGTAAAGATGGCAAAAATTAGTTTCGTACATTTTTTGACAGTTTGCAGGGTATAATGTCAACCCATACTGGCTGTAGTTGACAATATTTCTATAAGAGAAATAACTAGCCAATTCAACATCATTCACATATCTTTTTCAGTCGAGGATATTCTTTACCATCTTCTGAATCCAGTTTCATGAAATTGATACATCATTTTGAGAAAAAGAATGAAGAATCAATATATAGAAGAGAAAAAACTTGGTCATAAGTACAGTATAAGCAGTGATGAGTAGACAAGTTTAAGAAAAAGATATTTGAATATCAATATACATAGGGAAAATAATGAATTCTTTAATTTTGTTTTTGTATGGATTCTTGGGTCAAGTAAATCAGGGATGGGCAACCTTTTCTCATTTGGTGGCCAGATGAGAATATTTCAGACTACCATGAGCCCAAACTTTAGTTATTGCATTAAACTCTCTAAACTTACAATACCCCTCAATCCTATGCCCAATGTACTGAGTAGAAAATATGTGTTCACAATCAAGGTACTTATACTGATTATAAATATAAAATATAAGCTATTAAATTTTCACATATACCTATTTATTACAAAAAGGAAAATATACTTTTTTAATTTTAATTAAAAACTATTATTTTAAAATAAAATTAGGATTAAATATAAAAGAAATTTAAAGTAAATAGCATAATCAGATAAAAATGAAACAGATTTTCATGAAAATTAACATCGATTCCATACAATAATAGCACTAATTGAGAGCTGTGTCAGAACATTGGTAATTTCAACAAGAGCCAAGCTCTGTAAAGATATAATCTATATTGGCAGCAAGCTCTGTGTGATAAACTCATGTTATCAACACCACTTTTTTTCTCTCTGGACTACATACCAAGAACTGTTTTAAGGCACTCCTTTACAAATTCACCATTAGAATAATTTTCACAATATTTTCCAATTTTCTTACTAATAACAAAAATTGCAGACCTTTGAGAAAATATTTTTTTGCATGTTTAATGTAGCCATAAGTTTCTAAAAATTTTCTTTCTAGGTAGGCTTTGATAACTTTCATAACTAGAATGTTTATTGATATAGTGTCTATTTGAGTGATGGTCAAAGTCAGGGCTCTTTAATAGGCAGCTGAAAAGTACAGTACCCAATCGACTTGCATAAAGTTATGTTCTATGAGTCGATGTAGTAATTCAATTTAGGCTACTGTTCAAAAGTGAAGTGTTTGAATAGTGTTCAAAAGAACAGTGTAAGGTATATTGAAATAAAAAAAATTTATATTCCACAAAGCCCTTAAAGAATAAGAGATAAAATAAAGTTAATATTTTGCACCTCATTATTATGGGTCACCTGAAAAGTGTCCATGGGCAAGATCTGGTATGCTGGCCATAGGGTGACCACGATTTATGCAAACCAATGATTATGGTTCAAAAAGTTAAAATCATCTTCTTCAGTGCAAACTAAGTTTTGAAAGTTATATATATATATTGTAAGAACTACACACAATGGTGCATCTATGATGCAAAAATATGGTGGAGATTGCTCAGCTGAATCAGTCTTTTGTTTGAATTACTCAATTCACTTATAGATTAAGATTATTTTTGCAATAAATGGGCATTAGTAAATATATCACAATTACCAACAGTCAATGAAATATAAAATGTTTACAATGAATAGTTTTAGACAATAAAATGGATATAGAAGAATATGAGGAAGCAAACACAAATATTTTGGGTCCTCTGGAATTGATCAGAAAAGTCGTTTCTTATTTTAGATTTTCTGCTGTGCACAATAATTTTTCCAAACTTATGCCAAAGAAGAATATTAATGAGAATAATTGCTTTCTCTATGTAAATGTTCCCTGGAATTAAACTGTACCCATGATAGAATGATGTACAATATTCAAAACTGCACATTTTAAAGCTCTGAAAATTTTAGATTCCTTTCATTTGATTGAAAAAATTCCTCTTACATTATTAAAAATCTTAATGCTTCTATATAACCCATTAAACTGGAATTTGAAACTTTAAATCGAAAAGATGCAAATCTTATTGGAGCTGAAGGGGTGGTCTTTAAAAAAAATTTGGAGAATTAAAATCCAAAATAATTTGCATTCCTCATGTCAATTAAAAATTTACATCAAAAACTGGAAAAATGTCAATACCATAGCTTTAAAATTAAATTGAAGTCTTTAATCTCTATGATACTGTGTTTTTAAGCCTCTATGTTATCTATGTTTTTAAGCACTTCAACAAATGTTCTATGCTATGAAGTCTCAAGAGTTATTAAGGAGAGATATACCTATCATACTGTGGAGGATGGATAGTAGCAGGAACTTCCAGGATGCTTTCGAGTGACAAGTTTAATAATCCTCAACGTTCTTGCCAGCAAGTCACTCGAAAGCATCCTAGAAGTTCCTGCTACTACCCATCCTCTGCAGTATGGTATGTAAATCTCTCCTTAACAACTTTTGATACTTGATAGCATAGAACATTTGTTGAAGTGCTTAAAAACATTTAACAGTGTCATAGAGAATAAAGACTTCAATATAATTTTAATACTGCACTGTGAACTTCTACTGTAATTTTTGTTACCATAGCTTTAATCAAATGCTCCAAACAAAAAATATTTTGAATTTCGCTTCAACTCTTATGAATCATCTCTACCCTAATGAGTTCAGCAGTACATTCAAGTGATAAAATAACAAATGAAAATTTGCACCTAATAGTGAAAACTCACTTGAAGTTGAATTAAATATATTTCAGAGACAATGTCTGTAAAAGAAATGATGAAAGAATAGAAAAAAAATTACTCCTCAAGCAGCTGCTTGCCACAGTCTTACAGGAGCCTGTCAGTTCAATATGACATAAAGAAGATCTGTGAGGAAAATGAGACTTCAGCAAAAAGACAACACAGAAAAGAAACATCAACACCTAATCCAGTACTCGAACTTAGACCCTTATAATCAGAAGCCAAGCACTTTAACCACTTAACCACCAGAATACATTAAAGCAAAAATTAAATTTTTTCAAAAAAATAAGCAAGAGAACACCAAGATTAGATAGAGTTACAGTATAATGCAATAAAAACAGTGAAGCCCCTTTCAATGGTTGCAGAGTGAGCATTTTCTGTTCCAGTCAATTTCTGCACCAAGATCAAGCCAGTCTTATGATCAATTACTAACTTTTTGTGTTTATTAAATATTATTACATAAATGAAAAGAAATAAAGAACAGAAAGATATTAAATTGAAATTAATTTGTATAATCGTTAAATGAATAAAATATTTTTATTGGATTGTCAGTGATTAAATGACTTTTTAAAATATATATACATATTTTTCTTATTAAAATTAAATTAACATCCTTAATACTCTGTAACATTGCTAAATGTTTTTAAAGCTCTTCAGAAAAAATTCTATACTACCTAGTATCAAAAGTAATGAATGAGACTTTATGTACTGTAGAGGTGGGTGGTGAGAGGAACTTCAGAGATGAAAGTTGAGGTAAGTTGAGATCTATGGTATGTAAAATCTCATTCATTACTTTTGATACTAGGTAGCATAGAATTTTTGCTGAAATGCTTTAAAACTTTTAACAGAGTCATAGAGTATTAAAGGAATTAATTTAATTTCAATTACTGCACTGTGAAGCTTTACTGTAATTTTTGTTGCTTTTTCTTATTAGTAGTGAATATCAAAATTACTATTTGATAACCATGGTATTTTAAAAATCTGTATATTTGGGAATCCTATTTACAGTCATTTGCTTACCATTTTGTTTGCCCACTGATGTTTATCTCCATTTTCATTTTTATAGCTTCTTCAGGTTCCTATGTCAGTGTGATAATGGATACATTATTGGATGTTCTACTACACCAATCAGCTTGAAAGGCAAATCATTTACATACATATATGTCACAAATGTGTATGAAAATCATCAGGTCAATCCACCCATTCTTTTTAGGTGAAGTAATTTCAATGATGAGCAGTGTAACATGATCTAGCTCTGTTTTTTTAGGATTAATGTTTTAAAGTTCTGTTTTTCAATCTAAAGACAACTAAAAATTTGCCTAGTCATCAGCTTCAGTTCAGTTTTCAAATGAGATGTGAAAAGATTCTTTTTTTTTAAAGGAGAATCTGCCACAGCTGTTTGCTATAGATGATTAATAGGAGCTTTTCAGTATAAATAATGAAACAGCAGTCCAGCAATGGAGGCAAGAATTCAGAAAAATAACAACACAAATATATATGCTTTTATCTGGGTTTGACACAGATTCCTTTATGTCATGCCAAACATGCGAATTGCTATAAAAGATCACTGTTTTTGTCTGTACAAAAATATGGAAAAAACACAACAACAACAACAACAAAAAAACAGCTCAATGAGAAAAATTCTTTGCTTCTTTGTTAATTATAATGGTTATATATGGATGAAGCAATTTTTATATTTTTAGCTTGAAAATCTAGGCATTAAAATTCTGAATCTACCTTCATTGCACTATAAAGGGAAGTGGATCAAGGCCTATCACCCCACTCACTCCTCTGAAATTTTAGTAGAAAGTAAAAACTTTTAGAAGATTAAAATGTCAGAAACCAATTTCTATGTGCATTAGTTTGCTTTTTATTCATTATTCTATTATTACACATAATAATAAACTTTTCCAAAAGTGAATAAAATATTGTAACTGTGTTGAATTCTAAATTCTTTCAACCTCTAACAGCATTTATTTCCCTCCCCCTCTCTCTGTCAACTTTTATTTTTGACCACATGCCTGCTATTGGTTGTTAAGATGAAATTTGATCTGTAACTTTGAACATCTGATTTGCATCACTTAACATTCAGGAAATGGCCTAAAAATTTTACAAATAATCTAAAGTTTAATATAATATTTTGTTTTTGCTATGTAGCATTTTTTGAAACAGATTCCAGTAGTAGTGGCTACAATCATTTTTAGGTATACCACATATATGGTAATATACTAGCTCATAGCTGATGAATGCAAAAAGGATGGAGATCTTTCTATAATGCATTTAGGATATTAACAGCAGTGAAAATTTTTTCAGAAAGATTAATATCAAAGTTCACACTGTTAAGTAGGACAACAACAGCATAGTGATTTTAACCAAAATCATTTAACTAAATAAAACAAACTAATGACTTAACACTCACACAATAGCCATAAACTACATCAATTTTGATAAGTTAGGTAATATATATTGAAAAACATTAGTTTAATATGTTTAATTTTAAAATATATTTAAACTGTCCATTCTACATAAACTGAACAACTTGCACAAGGAATTTAACCTATTGTTATTGAAAGCATTTTACACTATCTTATATTTTCCTTTTCTTACTCACCAAACGAAAAGACCTGAGAACTGATAGACCTTGAACTCCTTCCAGGCCTAATTCTAATAATGATAGGGCTACAATGATGAAATCAAAGATGTTCCATCCCTCACGGAAGTAATCTTTAGGACTTAGGGATATTAATTTTAAGCCTGCTTCAATTGCAAATGTGGCTGTAAAGAACTAAAATAGAAGAGATACAGAGCAATATAGATTCTTATAAACATAAAATTAAAGTCATATGATTAAAATATAGACAAGTACTTATTGATAAGAGAAATTGCAAAGATATTTTGGAATAAGACAAAAAGTATGCTATATGTGCTCATGCAATATTAAACTCTTTAGTTAAAATCTTTTATGCTGTGCTGGCATTCTTGATATCTTCAAATGCAGTCAGGTATAAGTTTAATAGTTTTTCAAATAAGTTTTTTAACATTTAATTGGGTATGACATATATCTTATGAAAATTAGTTGAAATGAAGTTATACTAATTCAGGGCTTAAATGAAGACAAAGCCAACAGAGGTTGGTTCTGATACTAATGCCTCAGTATTCATAAAATGCAATATTTACAGCAAAATATTAAATACAGTAACTAGTATAATATAATTTGGAACAATCTGGTTCATGAATACTTTCATCTTGAGCAATTTTCCACTAAGAGTGTGCCTGATGAATTTGCATGTCTGATTAAAGCATTGCAATTTGCATTGCCTGATTAAAACATGGACTGGTTTTGATAATGCCTAGCTTTAATCATGTTCCCCTTTCACACTTATCTTCCTTTTTATCAGCTCTCCCTTTTCATGCATTAAGTGAAACAATGTTTTTGATTTCTTCACAACATTTTGTTCCCTGTGAAACTGGGGCAGAGCTTGGCTTAGTGGTAATAAGACAGGTTTGCAATGTGATGTTCCAAGCTTTGAGTTTCAACTGCACCAGCAATGAGAAAGGGGAAAGGGCATATTGATGGGCTTGGAAAATATGCCATTGGGTATGTGTATTGTCTTTGGCCCTTTGTGTCAGAGAGCCATACCCTTCCTATACATATTAAAGAACATGTTGGATGTTTCTAATGGGAGGATTTTATCTGTCTCATAACAGCTGTCCATTGGATCCCCTTCCTCTATCCAGCTCTGAACCTTTGAATTCTTGAGACCTAGCCATTAACCAATGTATGTACAAAAATGCCACTTAGGGATAAAACAACCTAACCTTGTGAAACTATATACCGTACTTCCATGTTTGTGTGATTTGGTTTGTTTTATCTTTGAATAGCACTTTTTGGAACACAATGGGGAAAATGGCCAGGTCACAAGGACCCTGAAGGCTCAGAGAAGGTTGGGAGAGGGGACTCACTGGGCAGCTGTTAGGAGACAGATGGTAGCCTCCCATCAAGGCAATCCAGTCTGTTCTATACTATGCACAGGGTATGTCTCTCCTGCATATGGGGTCATGGCTTTACATCCCATCTGATGGAGGGGCAACCTTTCCAAGCCCATTAGTGTCCCCTAGTGACTGAGGGAAGGGAGTTTTGCAGAGATAAATCTCAACACAGGCCCAAGTAGGGCATGAACCTGGGAACTGCAGATATGAGCTTGGTACCCTTGAGCCACTTCCATGTTTGCACTTTTCCATATGCTACGCTAGAATCATTCTCTTTTGAGCTTTTGGATTATCTCAATGAACTTATGTAAGGTATATTAAATACCATATTTATATATTACCAGCAAATATATTAGTGGTGAAAATTTAGGACACAATCCCAAATGAATTAGCTTTTGAAACTTTATATTTATAGCTTCGAAAATTAGCATCTTATGGAAAATGCAACCAGGATAAAGATCTCACTCAAATCCATCTAAATCTTGATCTTCAACATTCATTTGTTACTTAAAGAGTTATGGAAGTCTGAATATTAATAACAGCAAATTAGAGAAAGAGGTGCAGTACACATTATTACTGATTTCTCTGAAGCAATAGCCAAAGTCTCTCTAAAAAAGAAGTTATGTTCCCAAGTTTATGTTAGGACAAATGTTTAAATAGAAATGGCAAATTTGAATAGATAAATAAATGATTTATGCTTCATTTCCGACTTGCCCATTTTTCATTTGAACAACCCTTATATACTGTAAAATAATTACATTTATTTCTAAAGTTGATATAATTAAATATTAAAATTTCATTCTCAAGCAGAAATAATGTAATTGTCTTTATCTATGTTAAAAATAAGTTTATAACTATTAGTAATCAGTTAGTTTTCACTGAATTATAAGTTCCTTTTTATCCACAGCACTAAACAGTTTTACTAAGTTTTCAACTACTATTATACATAAGTGTCTGTTGACATGGGTATGGAGGAAAAATTGTCTCGAGTTGGTTGGGATCTGAACCACAACCTCCTGATGACATGTCAGGTGCTCTGACATGTCATCAGGAAGGCAAGGAATCAATTACAGTGATTGAAAACTTAGGAATTGCAATTTTTTCCCCAGTCCAAACTACTTCACAGCACATTAGTAGCAATGTAAAAAATAAATAAATACCCCCTCAAGCAGCTGCTTGCCACAGAGGTCTGACAGGAGCCTGTCAGTTTATATGCCATAGTAGAAGAGCAGTGTATTTGCTATTATTTGTGTATTCTATCTCTTTAAAGGGTAGGATTGTTTTAATTCTGAGCAACTTTTTTTTATGTTATAGAATTAGCTAACGGGTCAAGTTACAAGGTTTTTAAAATATAAAAAAAGGCTACGAAAGGCAATTCTATGAACAACTTTTGTGAGCAGATATTAGCCTCTTATTAGGGTTATTTAGCATGTTTTTAAAGAGCACATGCATATGAGGTTATGATTTAGTATCCCTGTCATCACTCCTAATGTTTGCAAAAATTAAAGTTACTTAGGATATAATAACTAAAGTTCTCTGCTGTTGAGAAATAATTTTTTTGAAGTTTATCCTTCAAACCATTTGTTTATTTAAAAGATTTTAGGAGGAAATTTAAAAGTTTTTTGGAGCAAGGACAGTGCTCTGTCATCAGTGAAGTGGCACTTTGTGGTGACATTAATGATAGTTAAAACTTCCTGCCACATGTTGTGAAGTGTGATTCTAATGTCTCAGTTACAGGTGGAGGCAGACAAGGTCATTATCTCAATAGCCCCATGGATGATAGTTCCATACTAAGTGGATGCACATGCTAGCAGTGTGTCATGCTCCCATGTCATCTATGTTAGCTGAGTGTTGAATTGCTAACTTGGCAGATGCAGTCAGTTTTGGCTGACATCTGTCTGATGCTCTATAAACCTCTCCTGTAGTACTTTTAGTTATTACATTCTAATTATATTTTGAGCAAGGTCTTTTAATTGTGTTTTTAAATTATTTGATTAACCATTTCATTTGTTTGGACTCTAGGTATCAATAACTGCTTTCCTAGATAGTATCATGTTTATTATTAATGACAAATATAAATATGAACTCATGACAACTTTTATGCTAAATAAAGATTTTTTTAAAGAAATACTTTTAAATTTTAAAGAAAATAATTTCTGTTCACAGGTGGGATAAGAATGTCACAACTACTGGTTAAATGCTGATTGCTTTACCAGTTCAGGAACTTAAAAAATTAATCAAATTTTTCATTGAGTTTATTCATAGTTGACACATTCTAGACAGTTTTGACAACTTAAGTGTTCAGCATTTCTTTTCCCCTTTAATAAAGCATGGATTGAGTTGCTTTACTTCTGAGAAGCACTTTTGTACACACAATGGCTAAATGGCCAATTTACAAATACCCTGAGAGCTCAGAGAAACCTATTGGATAGCTGTTAGGAAACAGATGGAAGCCTGGTGTCAAGGCCATCCAGCATATTCTTCAATGTGCCCAGAGTATGGCTCTTCTCTACATGGATCCAAGTCTTCATGTACCATCCAATGGATGATAGTCATTACAAGCCTACCAGTTTCCCCTTTCTCAGTGAGAGGTGGAGGGATAGAAGAGATAAATCTAAACATTGGCACAGTTGGGACTCAAATCTAATAAATAATATGAAGTGATTTAAGTTGTTCTGCCATATATAAATCATTGCATCATACAATATAATCTGAAGGTTAGGGAAGAATTAAAAAAGAAGTTAAGGTAAACAAAGTCACAGTGATTGAAAACTTAGGAAATACAATTTTTGATTGGCTTTCATGCCATTTCAAAACTAGTAGAAGAAGGTTGTTCTTCATAAAGTCTAGAAGAAAATGATTCTCATAGCAACTATTCTTTGTTTCTTGGTAGTGTAGAAAATTCTGAAAGCACAGACACCAACGATAGTGCTTCTACAAATGATAGTGATGGAGGATTGCAAGCAGCTAAGAGATGGTGTCAGGCTGATTTGGGAAATTTATGTTAAAGATGCTCCCCAAAGATTTTATTTTTCTAAGCACCTGCAGATAAATAGGACATTTCAAATTAATTTTACTCCAATAACTTATTATTTTTTTTTTCTTTTAATAGAAGCACTTTTGTACACACAATGGCTAGTATCATCAACGAATGTTCCTCATTGATTGATGAGTCACTCAGATCTTATGCCTTATTCTTTTTTCAATAGTTCTATGTGTCTGTTCTATGTCTATGTGCATATAGTGTATTCGATTAAAAGTTTCTGAAATATGATGGCTTTAAAGTCCATCAGTGTTCCTTTCTCACTATGGGCAGAGTAGGGGTTAATGCTGAAAATCTCAATGCAAGCACAGTGGGAGTTCAAACCCTGGAAGCATTAGGTCACAAATCAATATATTTCATAGCGTTTCATATTCTGAGATTCTTTTATACTGTTCATTTTCAGTTTTATTTCAATACCTCAACTAGCAACTTATACCTTGCCAAAGTTCTTATATTTGGTGAGAAAAAGTTATTTATTTTCAAGAACATGCAGACATGACTGTGAAGATTTAAGGAATGTTTATACTTACAGCATCAGCATGCTTCCATCACCAAAAATACAGAAAAGAACTTAAAAAAAGTCTATGAAATGTGAAATAGTTCATCAAGTTTGCAGTTAATTAGTTTCTGAATTGAGTATGAATGTAATCAATACTGTGGGTTGGTCAGGTCATTGTAAAGTGGGTGCAAGTTGGTACATGTACAAATTACAAATGGTACTATGAATTAGATATGGGTATTAGTAATGTCAAGATGGGTGTAGTAGCTAAAAGTTGGCTCGCACAAGACTTTAGGTAGTTGCTAGGTTCTGATCTTTGGGCTGATGCAATAGATCTTTTGATGAATCAAATAATGAAAGAGGCTTGATGATCTTACAATAATAAAGTGATGAAAGTCATGTGTGTGATCTGTCAGTTAAGTTTGGGAGCAAGTCTCCCAGTTTTACTTATCTGTAAAGCTGTGTGACAGACACAGATGACATGTAACTTGAAATAAAAAAAGTCAGAAAAATCACGCCGAAACTTTTAAGAATTTTTTGAGAGTACATAAAAATTGAAGAATGAAACTGAAAAATAAACTTAGCTTCATAACACTTTGATTTTTATAATTAAGGTAATGGAATGTGGATTTTGTATAAGTAATATAACAAGATGCCTGATACACTTCACTCTAGATTATTTTACACAGCATATTTGATTGATTGATTGATTTGTGACATATAGGGCAGAGAAGAATCCTAGAAGCTACTCCTAGCTTTTACAGGCCTTCTCATACAAGGACATGCCCTACTAAGACCGAAGTCACTGCTGACCACAGCCTTAGTTAGAGCTAACACAACACACAAAGTTTGCCTTGCTGGAACAGTCGCTAGCTGCCTAACCACTATGCCAATTAAGGACATCTGATTTCATTAATAATGATGAGGTTAGCCTGAGTCATCCATCACCTTTAACCCTTTAGCAATATACATGTACAAATACATATTGGGGTAGATAAGCATTGCAGAAGCTCAAACATAAACAGGATAGCAATAAAATTCCTAAATGACACTTGCGAGATTTATATTTAATTCTCAAACTTCTCAGGTTGGTGTTTATGTGATTATGATGAAACTCAGCTGATAGCATTTACTTAACTTGTGAGGTTTTTAAAACACTTGCTAATTTATAACACCTGTTAATTCAAAGTCACTCCTAGGATCATAACAATAAGCAGTTCCTCTTCAAAGGGTTGTGCAGGAAGAGATCATGTAGATTTCACCATTTGTTCACATACAAAACAATAAATTAGTGAACAGAGTTATGAATGGTGTTACTAAAAGGCTTGAGCAAAGAATCAGCTATGAATGACAAGTTGATAATGTCAAAAGAGATTCTAATTTGAACTAGTCTTCAATGGTTTAATGTGGAAGCAGTGTTCAATTGAAAAATTCAGACAGGTTAAACTTCTATAGCCTCTGATTGCTTGTGAATTAGGCATACATGTATAGAAGCAGAACAATATCAGTTCACATTAACACACAGTGGCATTGCATACTCAGCATGTTCTAAACAGTGGGGATTGATATATTTGAATCTGATATTGGGGGTTTTTGCATGCTGAATCTCTGATTTTCTGGGATTGTTTTAGAAAATGCATGCCATTCTTACCATATTATGCATGTTAATCTGTAGCCATGAGTCTGCAAGGCATCCCACAGAACCTGAATAGAGGATGGTGGTGGATCTTTGTCTCACATTATATTCCAGAGTATCCCACAAGCATTCAATGGGATTGATATCCAATGGATTCAGTGGTCAGGAAAGATGAATGATGTTTGCTATATTCCTTGGACCATCCCTTTACAGTCCAGGCTGTGACAAGGCACATTGTTTCGTAAGATTCCATTCCCATCTGGGAACAGATGCAACATGATAGAGTGCATATGGTATAACAGCTGCCAGTAGCCTGTACCTAAAATGTACCTGTTACACATTAGCCCATAAGCACCAGGAGTCTTAATTTGGACTAGGAAAACATGCCCATACCATTATTCAGGCTGGTTGCCTCGACAGTGGACACACTGTGTGAAGAGTCAATCAAATCAAGTTGTTTGCACCATACATGAAGGCAGTGGTTCACACAATGCAGAAAATATTTTGACTTGGTGGATCAACACACTTTTTTTTCCACTCCTTGATTGTCCAAACTGGTATGCTGCTGGAATTACAGCAAGCACTGGCAACAATGACCTCCGATGAGGAGTAAGATGTCTTGGGGGCTTTTGGCTCAGGAAACCCATATGTGCAAGAATGCAGAAGCCCAACTATCATTTCCTTTTGGAACTCTGTGATATTTGTACCTTTTCCTGTGACTGAAACTTTCACACTCTGGCTTTGCATGACCGTATCTCTGACTATACTGAACTTACATGTGGTGCTGCATGGTATAATTCAATGATCATTCAGTGAAATTCATAATATTCATTACATAATAACATTTAAAAATTAACTTCTTTGCTTTCAAATTTAAACATTTTTCTTCATTATTTCTTTTGCCCTGAGAATGAACAAGTTTTTCTAAATTATCAGTGTTGGATTGTTTTAACTCTGAGTAGCACTTTTTGCACACAATGGGCTAAATGGCCAGGTCACAAGGATCCTGAAGACTCAGAGAAGGTTGGGGGAGGGGAACCACTGGACAGCTGTAGGGAAACTGATGATAGCCTCCTGTCAAGGCCATCCAGTGTATCCTTTAATGTGCACAGGATATGAATCTCCCCACACATGGGGCTACAGTTTTATGACCCATTCGATGGACAGTGGCCTTTCCAAGCCCATCAATGTCCATCAAAGTATTCAGACATTTCCATGTTGTAAGAATAGGCAGCTACATTTAAAGTTCTTTAACTCTGAAATAAATTTTTTACAATTAAATATAATTTAATGTCTACAATTTCACTGTAAATCCCACAATTTCAATGTGAAGTTAATAAATATTTTGTGGAAAAAATTCTGCTGACATATGGGACTTGAACCCTCATCTCTCCAGAAATATTTTGTTTTTAAAAACCAATTTTATTTGCCTAAAGCATCTGAATGCAATTAGTTCACAGAGGTGTCGGTTTATTAATTTTTCAAAGGTCTTATGGAATGTTCATTTTTTGGGTTAGTTTTTGAACTTACATGAAGGGGTTGTGATTAGCAGCTTCTGGTTTTTCAGAGTGTGGTCAAGGTTCCGGCTTCTAAATCCTTGTGGCTTCCTGCAAAGGTGGTTGCTGGTTTCCCTTTTTGCTCTCTCTCTCTCTCCTTTTGAATGGTCAATGATGAAAATGTGCTCCATGGTAGATTTTTTTGGGGGGTGGGGGAGGGGGTACAGAGTTTCGGCATTTAGTTTACAGTTCTTTAATAAAAGTTGCTAAGTTTTTTAATAAAAGTTGTTGAGTTTTTTTGCATGTTTTCTTTAGTGTCCCTGTGATCTTTACCTGGTTCTGATAATATATAATTTTGTGAAAAATCACTATTCAGTTAAAACTTATGGGGTCATATGCACTGTGTTAACTGCTGACACTTTGGTGGTTTCCATTATTGAAGATGTCTGAAGCTGCGGTGTGTTTGCTCTTACAGGGTGATGAAGAGGGGAGCTGGTGATGAGTAAGATGTCCTTGTTACAGGGGAGGTATTTTTAGTGTTGATGCAGAGGCATGGTGAATGTCATACGAAATAAACTGAAAATCTTAAAAAATTTCCCTAAAGCTCATTTTTAAACAATATTTGGATAACATTTAAAGAGTTCTGGAAGCTGAAAAAAGTTAATAGGAGAATTGTTAATTGTAAGAATTTAATTCAAAAGTTATAAAAAATCGTTTACTAAAATAAATGTAATTTTAGTAATTTGTCCAATATTTTTCTTTTTTTCTTTTTAGTCTATTAATTTCAAAGCAGTGCTTAGGAATAGCATAACAACAGCATATGTTGTAAATATTCAGCTTCAATAACTTTTGAAGTATTAAATGAATACTGTATAAAATCGAGATTTGGATAAATTGGTTTGAAATCTGTAATGCATTCCCCTATGGCATTTTTGTGCAAAAAAAGCTTATTGTTGAGGTTATGGAATTTTAAATGTGGTTTTCCATTCACATAACATGGAAGTGTCTCAATATGTTTGATAATGTAATGTGTATCCTCACAAAGTTCACTTTCAATTGTTAGGTGAGAGAATTTCTTGAACCTCTCTTGAACTACGAATATTTGCAACTAGTTTTTTTATTCATCGAAAAATTGAAAAGAACATAATTTTGTTGATAATTAAACATTTACTAAAATATCTAAATGCTGCCCCCCCCCCCCCCGCTATTATGTTGGTCATCATCATCATCATCATCATCATCCTCAAGCAGCCATGGGCTACGGAGGTCCAACCAGACCGTGCAATTTAGTTCTCCAAGCAAGTCTATCCTGAGCTACATCTACTGCATCTGGCCACTGCACACCAATTCTAACAAGGTCCTGTTTGACATTGTCTGCCCACCGCATCCTAGGTCTCCCCTTCTTTCTGAGGCCTTTAGGCACACTGTTCATAACCCTATTCGCCAATCTATAATTATTCATACGGGCAACATGGCCAAACCAACGGAGTCTCTCTCTGCACAATATGCTGCTTAAAGGAGGTTGCAAACTCCTTTTCCTAATCTCATCATTAGTTACAAAGTTGAACCACCTAATGCCCAAGATACTGCGTAAGCATCTGGAATCAAAAGCATCTAGTTTCCTGTTATCTTGTTTACAAAGTGTCCAAGTTTCACTACCATAACTAACCCTAGAAAGAACCAAACTATTATACAGTCTAATTTTAGTCTTTAGGTGTATACGCCTATTTCTCCACACTCTCCATAGATTCTTAAAAGTCCCAGCAGCAATCCCTATTCGTCTGTTAATCTCATGCCGCACATCACCATTATCTGTTACATAGCTCCCAAGATAATTAAACTGTGACACCTGCTCAAGACTGCAACCATTCAGATTAACTGAATCACAGCCTGCCTGACCAATTTTCATCACTTTAGTTTTCTCTCTGTTTATAACCAAACCTACTCTACTACCAGTCTCATCAACGGCTCGAATGAAAGAGTTCATCTCATCAACATCATTTGCCAGAAGGGCTAAATCATCAGCATAATCTAAATCAGAAATTTTCCTATCTCCAGCCCATTTAAGGCCAAAATCTTTCCCTTGAAGTGAATTTCGCATAACATAATCAATAACCAAGCTAAAGAGAAAAGGAGACAAAATGCACCCTTGTCGAACACCAGAAGTAATGCTAAACCAATTGCTACAAGCCTTACCAACTCTCACACACGACTCAGTGTTATTATAGAGAGCTTTCATAATGTTAACTAACTTGTCTGGTATACCATATGATCTCACAATCAACCACAAATTATGACGATCAACAGAGTCGAAAGCCTTTTTGAAATCAACAAAGCTAGCAACCAAAGGTTTCTGAAACTCTAAACATTTCTCAAGAATCTGCCTAAGTGAAAATATCTGATCTACACATCCCCTACCACTTCTGAATCCACATTGCTCATCACGCAATTGCCTGTCAACCAGATTCTTAATTCTAT
The DNA here is from genome assembly GCA_038380435.1 of Ryuthela nishihirai. Lineage (NCBI taxonomy): Eukaryota > Metazoa > Arthropoda > Arachnida > Araneae > Heptathelidae > Ryuthela > Ryuthela nishihirai. The sequence continues at coordinate 34,660,202 of JAWZYU010000011.1, read as the reverse complement.
TAAGCACAATCATGGAGAGAACTTTACCTGGAACAGAGAGTAGGCTGATACCCCTATAGTTATCACAAGAACTGCGATCACCTTTTTTGAAAATAGGGATAACAATAGCTCTGGTAAAATCCTTAGGAACCGTGCCTTTATCATAAAAGAGATTCAGAATTTCAGTCATCCAAGTGGTAACCGAAACATTCCCAGCTCTAAGCATTTCCGTAGTAATTTCATCTACCCCTGGGGATTTATGAAGTTTAAGTTTAGAAACAGCCAAACTAACTTCAGATTGTGTTATAGGGCCAACATTAAAGCCACCAATGCATCTATCATCATTGCAAACAATGGGAGTAGAACTAACTACATTGTTTAGAACATCACTGAAATGCTCAGCCCACCTAGCCATGACAGAATCCTCCCCTTCTATAACCTTACCTTGTTTATCCTTCAATCCTTGTATGCCTGTCCGTTTTCTACCACACAAAACATTAACTATCTGGTACAGCTCTCTGCTGTTGTGCTGTCTAACTGCTTCCTCGGCTTTGTCAGCCAAACCATCAAGCCAAAAATTTTTATCAGCAGCTAACTGATCCTTTACAAGTTTATTAAGGTCTCTGTAATGCTTTCTATTAGGACTAGTAGGGTATTGATTAAGGGCATTCCTGCAGTTCTTTCTTTCCGAAATAAGCTCAAGTGCCTTATCACTCAGATAATTTTGCCTCTTCTGCTCCTTTTTTCCTAAAAGAGTACTGTTAGTGTCCAAAAAAGCCTGTTTAAAATGATCCCATTCTTCCTCAACTTCAGTAGTAAGCAAACCATGACTGTCATAATGACTAAGTAACCTATCATGGTAAGCTTTGGCTATAACTGGATCTTTCAGAGCTTCAGTATTAAAAGTAAATTTTTTAACCCTAGCACAACACTTTTTAAGTTTAAGTTGCAACATACTTTTAACAAGGTAATGGTCAGATCCAATTTCAGCTCCCCTATATGCCCTGGTATTCCTAACAGAACTAGTCCATTTGCTGTTAATTAATATGTAATCAATCATATTCTTATGCAGCCCATCAGGTGAAACCCATGTGTACTTATGTATGTCGCGGTGTTTGTAATAAGTGTTAGTTATTCTGAATCCATTGAGTTTACTTACCTGTAGGAGACGTTGCCCATTGCTATTGCAGCTACCAATACCAAAAGGGCCTATTACTCCTCCCCAAAGGTCAGAGTCAGTACCAACTTTGGCATTGAAGTCACCAAGAACAAGGGTAATATCTCCTTTCTTGACAGAATTCAAAATATCCTGAAGTTGTTCATAAAACCTATCCTTCTCATCCTCATCGGCATCCTCAGTGGGGGCATAACAGCAGATAACATTCAAGTCTTTAACGCTTGTCTGAAATTTTGCTGTAAGAAACCTTTCATTAATGCACTCATATCCTAGAAGAGCATCACTAGCGTGTCTGCTGAGAAGCAGACCCACGCCTTGGTGATGCTTTTTGTCGTCCCTCCCTGAAAAGAGAAATTTAAGATTATTTTTAAGAATCTGACCTTTATCTGTCCATCTGGTCTCTTGCAAGCCGAGAATATCTAAATTATAACGGTGGAATTCTTGTGTGAGGACATCAAGAGAAAAAGCTCTGTGCAGAGTCCTCACATTCCAACTACCTATGGAGAGAAAATGGTTAGTGGGATGTTTAAAGAAACTATGTTTATTGAGAGAGGGAATGCCGACAATATCAAACAGCCCCCTAATCGCAGACATGGGGCAAAGACCCGTTCCCCCACTACTAAAGGCTGAAGCCATCTACACTGGAAGACTTCCTCCAATGTAGAATTTGACGATGCCAATAGAAGCAAAGAGTTCAGGTGCCTGCGATGACTTCTGCTCAGGATTATCCACCAGCTGATAAACATATCCTGTGGATCTATTCACTTGGGGCTGTCAACCCACAAACAAAAAGAAAACACAGCGGAAGATTTTCCCTCCACAGAAGCCCACCAGTGCAGCAAAATCAGGATCCATAATCAAGCTCAGAGCCATATATCTGTCCAGTCCAGTAGGTTTACATGGTCAGCACCAGGACCCTGTGTGGTTGACCACTCCTCAGCAGGGTAGAAAAAAAAGAAAAGTAGCCATAGTTGTCCAGATCAGTAGGCCACACTAATCTGGCAGCCCTCCCCTTCCGTTCACTTCCACAAGAGAGTATCTCTTTTGAAAGTTACTAACGGTCCGCACCACGAGAAGACGGGGTTGGACATTAGGTGCTAGGCCTGGCCGGTTCTATGCATCATCACAGGGGATTGGTGCATAGCCCTCCTTCCAGTGACTACCTAGCTACCATTTACAGACCATAAGTGTCTAACATGCCTTATGGGAATTCTGGCTTTGAATACAGGACAAAAGGCAGATCAGTCACTGAAGCATTGGTTTGGATCTTCTAACTGTCAAAGATCAAGATTTATTTCCTCAATTGCCACTAGTCCTCAGTGAGAAAAATGAGCTTCATCATATTAAATTTTAAGTGATGTCTCCATGTGCAGAAGACCACAACCTGTGCATATTAAAACACAATAGATGGCATCAGTTGGAGATTTCCATTTATTGTCCATCCAAGGTTCTCTTTCCCTATCCTGCCTTAGCTTTGAAGATTTTGTAATTTAGTCAGTTAGCATATAGTGCAGAAAAATGGTGCAAATCAAGGAGAAAGCAACCCATATCACAAACATTAAAATTACAATTACCTTCTTACAGGTTACTATATGAATTACTAGTTTAAAATTAGTACCACTTCATTTTTGAAACAACATATATTGCAGTGGCAAACTCTTTGCAGTGCTTCGGAAATCATGTTGATTAGCTGGTTTGCTGCTTTTTACATTTCTATTGTACTTATTCATAAAAAGTTATTGCTTCACTAATTTTGCACTGACATAAGATGTAAACGTGGAAAGAATTTCCCTTTTTATTTATGACCATGCCTATTAATACTTGAAGGATGATTTTTAAGCAAACAGCTTTGCAATTTATGTTAGATTTTTCAGTCATGTATCAATGCTAACTTTATTTTGTAAATTTTTCACTGGGTAAGTAGAATTTCAACCATTAACTTGTTGATGCCCAACCTCCACATTCTAAAATGCTTGCTATTTTATCATAACAATAGATATTTACTGATAATCATACAAACTACTAATATATTTAATACATAATAATACATATAATATGAAAAAGTAGGATTCTCAGATTTGCCTCCTGGATTTGAACACTCACAACTCCTGGTTACTTGCCAGTTGTTTTTACCTGTTGAGCTATGCTGGTGGCAATTTACATTTGCTTAAGTAAGATTTTAGATGAAAGGAATTCAAAATATCAAGAAGCAATTTAACATGTTATTTAAATGAACAGTGAACTGATATTTTTATAAATAACTAGTGAATTCTTCTGATGCAGCTGATAGCAATCACTCAATGTTTTTATAAACTTATCAACTTTGGGTTGAAACTATTTAATATGAAGCAGTGGAATTCACATCAGAATAATCATAAGAGTCATTTAATTTCAGCAATTAGGCAAGTGCAACAATAAAGTAGTTTTTTCCTAACTTGCCTAATTTTTTTACACTGAATTCTCTCATGACTATTGCTAACATGATATATATATAACTATTACACACTCAATAAAAGTTAAGGATGACAATATTTCCAAAAAACCTCCAATAGATATATTGATGCAATTGAATGAAAATAAGTTGTTGGGTTGGGTTGTTTTACCTCTGAGTGGCACTTTTTTGCACACCACGGGCTAAATAGCCAGGTCACAAGGACTCTGAAGGCTCAGAGAAGGTTGGGGGAGGGGACCCACTGGAACAGCTGTTGGGAGACAGATGATAGCCTCCCATCCAGGCCATCCAGCGTGTTCTTTAACGTGCATAGGATATGGCTCTCCCATTCACAGGGCCATGGCTTAATGTCCCATCCAATGGACGGCGGCCTTTCCAAGCCCATTGGTGTCCCCTACTGACTGTGAGCAGGGCAGGGAATGAAAATAAGACCACATATCAAATGAACAATGATTTCAAGTATTGTATACAAATCAACATTGCCAGTGACTAATATATAAAATACCTGTATGATAAATGAGAGTTTCTAGTGAACCGTTCATATCAAAAAACAAAATACAGTTAAAATTAAAATTGACTCATTCCTCGAAAGTTTCTATGTGAAAAATTTGTTATGCAAATTTGGGAAAATACAAGTTAAAGGCCTAACTTATTCCAAGACTATTTAAGTTAACTATAGGATACATAATTTGAACACTAATTTTTGACAAATAAATATTAATGAACATGGTAAAAGATTAAAATTAATAGAAACACAGTAAAAAAAATCAAAGAAAACATAAAAATATTACAGTAAAACAATCTTCCTTAGGCTAAAAATATGACCACTTGGGTTAATAGAGAAGTTGGGCTAGGGGAAAGAAATTTATTTGAGGGAGATCTGCTTCCATTATACCCTCTGGGGGATTAGAGCTGGTGCAGGTATAGGGATTTTCAAAGCTGCTGAATGTTGATAGTGCCAAGAGAGCTCTTTCCACAATCAAAACACATTAGTCAATGTAAACAATGGCAATCGAGCTCATAAATGGGCATCACTATTGGCTGAGTACACTTAGGAGCACTTTGATTGGCTGAAATTGGTGACTGTGTGACTTCCTAGGCAATTCATTATGTAGAAAATATATAGTCAATGGGGGCCTATGGGAGGCAATTTGTTAAGTGAAAAATTTGCTATTGGAAGAGGGGATACCCTGTATTTCAAATACTTAAGGTATATAATTGACTAAACATAGATGTGTATTAAACTCTCAAACAACTCCAGCTCAAAAGTTAGGTTTTCCACTGAGTAGTACTTTTGTATACACAATCAGTAAATAATCGGGTGATAAAGATCCCAAAGGCTCATGAACACTCATCACACATGGGCACAGAACCCATGAACAGCTGTTATGAGACAAGTAAATCTTTTGTCATGCTAATGTGCACATGGTAAGATACTTCTGATCACAAGAGAGCTCAAAGGGAACCTATTAAAAACAAATATACAATATTACCTCTAACTTTACCCTTAGTATAATACAATGCCTTAAAGAAATATAGTCCAAATACCCATTAATATGCTCAAATAATCTCACATATTGCTAAGAATGATTGCAACAGAATCCCACCAAGTAAGTATATGATCCAACTGGAGCATTTTTCTGAAAGTAATATATTACTCTTTTTATATTGATAGAACAAGCTAGGCCTTTTCCAGTTATATTTAAAGAACATGAATATATCATGAATAGGGGTGGCATTATTGCATGTGCAATTACACCGGGCAGCAAATTTGCAAACAAACTAACTACCATAGCTGCAGTAAGGTTGATTGAGTGACCAATTTTTCAATTGCTTTTAAAATGACACTAAATTTAACTAAATTAATCATAACATCTAAAGTCAGATTTGGAAAAAGAGGCAGTTCTGGACAACAGATAGCTAAGTTTGCTAAAAGCAGTAAAATAGCTAGCGCCAGCCTTGATCATGGAACTGTGAAAAACCAATTTATCTCGATTGAGAATAATTACCCACAAAATTTATACATGCAAAGAAAATAATTACCTCCACAAACACAACATTTTCAATCAAATTACATGGAAATTTTAATAATAAATAATTTGCACACTCTATGTAATATAGAATTAAATTCCCTATCAACAGTGTGGCTCTGATCTTCTGTAATTATTCTTCCTCTGAATGGTCTGAGGGTTACCTGCTGATTTGTAAATAGGTGTCATCACAGCTGTTATATAAACTTAAGCTTACTACTTAGCCAAATGGGGTGACCTCTATCGTTTGGCTTCCTGATAAAGCATTCATTGTAGCAATATAAAATGTACAGTGGTTAGCAATGCATTTCATATAATGCTACCAAAATTAGCATAATTTATAATTTTATTTTAAATGTTATTCAATAAAGTACATATTCATATCAGAATAATATGACCACCTACCAGTTATATTAAAAGAACATGAATATATCATGAATAGGGGAGGCACTATTGCATGTGCAATTACACCAGGCAGCAAATTTACAAACAAGCTAACTACCATAGCTGCAGTAAGGTTGATTGAGTGACCAATTGTTACTTTGTATCAAGCAATATACTATATTGTGAACTTTGTATCATGCAATATCCACGAGATTTAATAGGTTTGAGTTTCAAGTGTATCAAGATAAAGAAAGAGTTTCACATTTTCATATCTTGTTTTGATTAGTGTTGAAAAGTATATCAGATGGAACTGAAGCACAAGACAGCCTGACCAATTTTCTTCAGTTGTTTTCTCTGTTTATCACCAAACCTACTCTTATTACCAGTCTCATCAACAGGTATAATGAAAGAGTTAATTTCATCAACATCATTTACCAAAAGAGCCAAATCATCAGCATAATTTAAATGATATTTTCAAATTTCTAGGCCTTTTAGGGACAAAATTTTTATTTGTATTGAATTCCTCATAACATAATTAATAATCTAAATTAATGAGAAAAGGAAATAAAATGCACCTTTGTCAAACTCAAGTAGCAATGAAAAAGCAATTGCTACAATCTCACACATAACTCAGTGTAATAGAGAGCCATCATTATGCCAACTTGTCAGGTATGCTATATACTCTCTCAATCAACTATAAATTATGATAAGCAACATATATATATATGTATAAAAATATGATATAGAGGTATCAGGGCCTGGGCCAGTGGCAACCCTTTGCTCTATGATAGCCCTGGTGCAGAGGCTGGAACCATTTGAGATACGAATGAAAATTCATCCTGTTGACAGATGAGTTTTGGAAACATTATGGCAAAGCACATGTCTGTAGATCTGCACATAAGACTTGCAGAAATGCACATTGTTATACATTTAGGTTAATTCCCAGTAGTGGTGGGGAGTAGTGTGATATCATGTAAGGCAGATGCACAATCCTGGTAAACATAAAGATTGCAGTCATCAGGCAACTTCAGTTTCAGGCAACTGTCCAATGTTACCTTAATAATTTTATGCAACCTGTATGCCTACAATTCTTCCAAAACATTCTGAATACTATGCTGCAGTAGTATAATGCCTGCCCTCACACTGTATGTATTACCATGGACAACCTAAATGGAATGGGTGCCCTGCTGTGCCAGACCTGTCTCGGATTTCAATGGATGCCAATTATGCAAGAACACTCCTGCTTTCCCCTTACAGGAGCTGCAAGCACAGGGAACGTTTGCATTAATAAACCCAGGACATGATAGATGGTCTGATAGACAGTATTCATTGCAATTGTACCATTGTGGCACTTTTGTGCACACAATGGGCTAAATGGGTAGACCCCAAGGGCTCAGAGTTGGATACAGGAAGGGGACCTGCTGAACAGTTATTAATTATAAGATGATGTAATCTTCATATAACTATATAAGATATATATATATAATTATATAAGAGATGTAAATTTTCCATTGAGGGCATCCAATGTGTTCCTTAATGTGCACAGGATATGGCTATCTTACACATGGGTTATCTACCTCTGGTGACTTGGTTACCTTAAATTTTGATATGACAAATCATCTTTACATTAATAAATATTGAGATAAACTCAGATAAACTCGACAGTTCAACACCCAGTAATAAATAGGCACTTTTTGACATCGATTTCAATTTTAGGGGAAAAATTTTCTGGGTTCATATCTCACCCAGCTCAGACAATTTTTCCTCTAAAATTGAAATCGTCATCAAAAAGTGCCTATTTATTACTGGATGTTGAACTGTCGAGTTTATCTGAGTTTATCTCAATATTTATTATCATTAGCATACTTGTAAGACATGCTTTCCATCTATTGGCAAATAAAAAGCTGCTAGTGTTAAAAATTGCCTAAAAATAACGCCTATATGTGACATAAAGGGAATGTTCATAGCGTTAATTAGAGGAAATCTTGATCGGCAGCAGGTAGCTCAGTGGTCCAGAGCACCTGACATCTTTACATTTTAATATAAATCAAAAATAATTAATTTTCAAATAATTTAAAGTAAAAATTACCTTTTTTTGTCATTGCAAACAATGGGAGCAGAACTAACATTATTAATAACACATTTGAAATACTCAACCAACTTTGCCACAACAGAATACACAATCTCTGATTGCTTTACATCTCTATCCTTCAATTCCTACAGATCATTTGGTTTCTTTCCAAACACACCCAAAATATTACCTAGTACAATTTTTTTATTTATTGTGATGTCCAGAAATGTTCTCTGGTTGTTTTTTTTTTTCAGTATAAAAAAAAATATTTTTCTTAGCTTCCATCTGCTCTTTAAATATTTTCTAGTTCTTCATACTACTATTACCTGTTAAGACACTACATACAATTGAACTATAGACAACTAGAAACAAATTATATGGTCAAATGAATACTAACTTGCACTGTCTTCTAAAGATAGCAAGACTAGAGTGTGATATGAATCATATGAGGTGATGGAATGTACAATAGTATTGCACCCTAAAAACACTACTGACAGGGCAGGATTTGCACCTTTAGCATCCCTAAGCATACAAAATGGTAGTATGCCTTTATGTACAGTTGTTTCCTTTAATTTTCTATAAAACAATGAAAATCTGTTGGGTTGTTTTACCTTTGAATGGTACTTTTTTGACACAATAGGCTAAATGGCCAGGTCACAAGGACCCCAAAGGCTCCGAGAAAGTTGGGGAAGAGGACAACTGTTGGGAGACAGATGGTAGCCTCCCATCAAGGCCATCCAGTGTGCTCTTTAACATGCACAGGGTATGGCTTTTCCACACATGGGATCATGGCTTTATGTCTCACCAATGGATGGCATCCTTTCCAAGCCCATCAATGTCCCCCTACTGACCGTGAGCAGGTGGGGAGTTTTGCAGAGATAAATCTCAACACTAGCCCATTTGGGACTCGAACCTAAGAACTGCAGATTACCAACTGAGCCACCCCCACCCCAATGAAAATTTGTTTAATTTCATAAATAAGAAGAAAGGAATTAATGTAATTAAAATGAATGTGGGACTTTTTGCTGTGGAATATCCAAATTACACCAATTTATCAAAGTATTGGCATACTTCCATTTTATGTAAAATGAGAAGCTGTACTTAAAGCTTCCTAACTACACAATAAGCCTTTTGTAATAAAATGTCACAGAAGTAAACAAAAATTTCCCAAAATCTCAATTTTAGGAATATTTGTCTACTATTTAAAAGAGTTCTAGAAGCTGAAACATTTAACAGCAGTGTTACTAAATGTGTAAGAATCTATATCAGTTATGATCATTTACTAAAATAAATGTAGTTTGAGAAGGTGCAATTTTTTTTCACTTTTTCTCAGTTTTGAAAGTGTTTAAAATGAATGTAACAGTAGCATAAACTGTCAAATATTTCAGCTTCAATAACTCTTTAAAATTTGAAAATATATGCTTAGAGATTTGGATAACTTTGATTAAGATCTGCAATTTATCTCATGATATCTTTCTGTAAAAAGCTTATTTTTAAATTAAGGAGCTTTAAATTGGATTTTTCATCTACTTAATGTGTAATTGCCCCAATATGTTTGATCACATAATTTATACCCTCACAATTCATATCCTTTAAAAGTTCACTTTCAATTGGCAGGGGAGAGAGTGTTTTCTTGAATCACAGATATTTGTAACTAGTTTTTACTCCTAGTCCTTACTGCCTCCTTGAAAAAGACATTATTTTTTTTGCTACTGAAATGACCAAAAATGTAACTTTTAAATGCTGGTGCCCCTAGGCAAGTACCTAACATGCCTTATGGGAAATCTGGCCCTGGCTATTGGGGAAGGAATAATTGCTTTAGGTAGGCATGCACAAACGTTTTTGGCATTGGGCTGAATAGAAAAACAATGTTTGTTCTGGACCAATAGTTAGCAGGGGGAGGGGGGTACAAAAATAGAATAAAATATTTAACTTTGTTTATTACATTTTCCTTGTCATAATAAGAGAAACAAAATAATAAGAAAAAATTAAATATTAATATAAAATTTATTTTAACATCAAAGCTGAAGCTAGCTTGTTGAAGCAGTATGTGGAGAATGGGACTGGATCCAGAAATCTATTACTGAACATTCGGTTTAATGATGTTGTAGCTGGTTAATGATGTTATTCAAATTTTCATCTTTTGCCTTATTTAAACAACATTCATTTTAGTACAGCAAGACTAAAATTTTTTTTATTTTTTTCTGCTTTTCACATGAGCTGGATAAAATTGTTAAATAGGCCAGAGTGGCCCATGGGCCTGAGTCTGTATATGTCTGCTTTAGAGAATGCTAACATGGTATGGATGGGTCCATTGCTATGGTCACAAGGATGGCAAAATTTCGACATTATATATATATATCAGTACTTTATAATGCATCATTTCTATTCAACTGGCTACTTTAGTATATTAATAACAGACACTATCCATTTTGATAGTTGTGTCACCAGTGGTTTCAGAATTGCAGTGACTACAATCATTCCATGACTACTTGTCTTCAATTTTCAATATTCCATATTTTGTAAAGGACATTAGTCAGCTCAAAAAAAATATATTCTTTTTGCATTTCACAACTACTAAGCTAAAATATTTGACTTCATAGAAAACTCTAAAATGAACTGTAAGGTCAGTTTTAAAGGTTGTTAATCTAAGATATTTTTAACATGGCAAATTACAAATAAATGCTAAATGTTTAAAAATATGTGGTTTTTAGATAACTGTACTTCAATTTTTTTTTTTACGAATAATGTACGAACTTAAATGGAATAATTGTGATAATGGATAACTACTGTTTTTAACTACTTTTTTTGTTTTTTAAGTAAGCAGAATTAATCAATAATAAATTCACAGATTACCTGTTGACATATAATTCAAGAAATAAGGCTTCATCTCACAGAAAATGATCATAATATACAGAGTGTATCATTATAAAAAAAAATTGTGTGGTTAAAGAGATATGAGAATTTTAGTTTTCTTTTGTCAGGTGAACAATATTGTTGGAAATGATTGTATTTTAAATAAAAATGCTATCATTTCCAACAATATTGCACACCTGACAAAACTAGCAAGAGTTCTTTTGTAACTGTAGCATGATAATTACAAGTTATCTAGTTTCATTTCTATACTTCCAAGCACTTATTGCTTCAGCATTTAGCTGCTAACCAGTATTGAATTACGTAGGAAAACGGATCAGTACAGTTTTAAAGAAAGCTGCTATTTGTGATCCTAGCCATATTTCTTACAAGAGGCACATAGGTAGGAACATCAGTAGTTGTAGCAAAAAATTACAAAATATGATTTTTTATTACAACTACTAACATTATTAGTAACACAAGTGTCCTTCAAACTGACCATGAGTTTCCCACACTGCCACAGTGAAATGAATTGTTGAAATGGCAAAACCTTTTTGTCTATATTGAAAAACATTCAAATCCAAATACATGAAAAATCACCTGCAAATGCATAGGTGGCCATCAAAAATACTTGTAGGGTGGAGCCAAAAGACAAGCATGTGACTTATCCCATATTAACTCGGACAGAAAATAAATTCAGGGATTCTTAATTTTGGGAGCAAAAGAAAAGGAAAAATTACAATAGGGAATCTCAGAGGAATTGAAATGAAATACAAAATTAATCTAATGATAATTATTGATATTAAAAGATATAAATGTATAATGATGGATGTAGTAAAGGGAGAGGGCTAGATAAATTATTTCATTGGCAAGGAAAGGTGTGAATGAAAAAATTTGCGTACTACTGCAATAACTGTATGCCTGTACATATTCAAATGGTGTTAAGAAAATGCCTGACACATTATAAAAATAGCCATCTGATGTAAATAGACTTCTGCCCCTTCCCCAATGATTTAGCAAAGTTTAAATACAAAGTATTTCAAATGTTTTTAGGTCATTAGGGAGTCTAGTTGTAGTGTTTTTTAATATACACTGCTCACAAAAATTAGGGGATATTTCAAAATGAATATGAAGCAATAAAAAAAAGAAGCATTTGAATTTTTTTTATTAAACAAGAACAACAGAAAAGCAAACGACAAGTCAATGAAAGTTGTTCGATTAAGCAAATGAGATGCAAATTCAATTGTCGTGATTGAGTAGGAAGTGACATATTGGTGGGGGTGAACAGAAGCATGTCAAACTGGACGAGAGTGCCACACATTGACTGTTCAGTAGGGTGTATGGTCACCCAAGACTGCCAAAACACACTGACAGCAATGGACAGGATGGAATGTCCAGCAGTTCTTGTGCGGTCCTCTGCCACTCTTGCTCCAGGGCAACTTCCAGCTCAAGAAGTGTTGTGGGAGGCATTGGACGGTTTGCCAGATGTCTTCCCAGTGCATCCCAAGCATGTTCAATGGGATTCAGATCTGGAGAACACGAAGGCCAGTCCATGCATTCGATTCCTGAATCCTGAAGCATGTTGTTGATGAGATGCGCACGGATGAGATGCGCGCCTTGCATTATCGTCCATGAAAAGAAAGTTGTTTTCAACTGCTCCAGCATAGGGTACCACTATAGGGTGCAGGAACTCATCTTGATATCTGACAGCAGTCAGCGATCCGTTTCTGATGACGTGGAGGTCGGTACGACCACCAATGCTGATGCCAGCCCACACCATGATTCCAATGTTGTTGATGAGACCAATGTTGATGTTCCAAAGGTTGTTGATGAGATGTGCGCCTTGCATTATCGTCCATGAAAAGAAAGTTGTTTTCAACTGCTCCAGCATAGGGTACCACTATAGGGTGCAGGACCTCATCTCGATATCTGACAGCAGTCAGCGATCCGTTTCTGATGACGTGGAGGTCAGTATGACCACCAATGCTGATGCCAGCCCACACCATGATTCCACCACCACCGAAGGAGTCCCTTTCTCGCATGAAACGTGGATTCTCCCATGTTCCTCGTTCACTCCAGATCAGGACACGATGATTGTCAGGCTGCAGACTGAACCGTAACTCATCAGAGAAGAGGACAGTTGACCACTCATCACGGGTTCAGCGACGATGCTCATCAGCCCACTTTCTACGGGTTCTACGGTGTTCAGCAGATAACAGAATGCATACCATTGGTCACTGGGCATGCAGTCCAACACGATGGAACCGATTTCGTACGGTCTGAGTGCATATCCGTCATCTAATGACATCAAGAAACTGTCCCCGCAGCTCTGTTGCATTGCTGCGCCTGTTCCTTCTTTCCAATTAGGTCAAGTAGCGGTCAATTTTTGCTGTTGTGGCAGATGGCGACCCTGCCCTCGTCTTCTTCATACTATGCTAGTCTCTTGAAAGTGATTCCACAGTCTGCTAATCACACTTTGGGATGTTCCAAGTGCTATTGCCACTGTCATCTGTGTTTAACCAACTTCAAGACGTCCTATGGCTCTCCAGGCTTTGCATTCGGGCTAATCGTGTTGCAGGGGCATTGCAAGGGCTGGAAAATTACAGGATGTGCACTTTCAAGATCAGGGAACGTGCAGATACTCCAGTACTGCATGTTCCTGATCTGCACGTTTCCTGAAATGCACTATACAAAAGGCTGAAAACTTTCAGCCTTTTGTATAGTGCATTTTCACCAATAAAATAAAAGTTGGTTTTGCATCTCATTTGCATAATCGAACAACTTTCTTTGACTTGTCGTTTGCTTTTCTGATGTTCTTGTTTAATAAAAAAAAAGTCAAATGCTTCTTTTTTTATCGCTTCATATTCATTTTGAAATATCCCTTATTTTTTGTGACCAGTGTAATATGGCAATCAGATTCTTTGACAATTATTTGTATCTCTTACTTTGGCTTGTTTTACGTCCAAGCACCACTATGAACACACAATAACCTAAATGGCCAGGTCACAAGAGTTCAGAGTTTGCCAAGGGTTGGATAGGGGACCCACTGAACAGCTGTTGGTAGACAAATGGAAGCATCATCAAAGTCATCCAGAGTGTTCTTTAATGTGCACAGGGTATGATTCTCCTATACCTGGAGCCACAGCTTAACATCTCATCTGATGGAAACATCCTTTCCAAGACCATCAATGTCCCTTTCCTCACTGAGTCAGAATGTGGTTAGTGAGAAAAATCTCAACATAGACAGAATTTGGACTCAACTGTAGAAACATTAGATTATAAGCCTGGTGTGCTACCAACTGAGCCAACCTCTTCCCCATGCCTCTTACAAGTAAACTATAGTAGCATAGTTATTAACTAGCACTATTTTAAACTGGTAACTATGCAGAATTTTATAATAGTATAACAAATATGCTACAAATTATATACCATGTTAGTTACACTAGTATATATAATGTGGAAATGTTAAGTTTACTCAAGTGTTGATGTAAATGCCTCAAGTGTTTAGTAAAGTTTGCTGTAGTTCATCGTTGTGATAAACTATAATGAGATGTGAAAATGGCCAAACTGTATTGCCTTCTAAACAGTATTCTTGCCAATGCCTTAACAATGGAATGTTTTGTTTTTTCACAACTGTGTTTTTCATTTAAAAATAATTTGCACTCTCTTACATTTTCAACAAGTTTTAATAATGTACACATAATTTCGAAGTTCTTGGCTTATGGTTTAATTAATTAATATATATATTATATATTGCTCCCAAATTATGCAAAAATGCTAAGGAAAATCATCATCTATCCCAAGGTCCTATGCACCTGAGAATGGAAGCCAGTTTTAAAATTATAGCACCCTATATGAGCATGATTCCAAAATATGTTCTTTGGTTTTGAATGAGGAAGTGTGATCTAACATCTACAATCATTATAAAAGTTTTTGTTTTCCTTCTTAAAATACTATCACTAAAACTTCAATAAGACTGGAGCTCTATTCCTGTCCAATTCTGCTAAATTCAGTGACAGCTCATAAACTTCTAACTAGTGGGACAAATATGCATTCAGTGAAACCAACTGCAAAGGGGGAGGGGGGGGAGGTGGCTCAGTCCATAATGCTCATGCCCACAATCTGATATCCCCTAGTTCACGTCACAACTGTAACTTAAGATTTTCTCTGCTAATTCTCCCTTTGCTCTTTGTGAGAGAGTGAACACTAATGGGCTTGGTAAGGTTTATATCTATATATAAAATATGGTTTATGATATATGAGCTTATTTTCTATACATTTATCTATATTCAGAAGTGGTACAACTGCACAGACTATTTTTTTTTATTTAGGATGTTGTAATTATTATCATTACAACACCTGCCAATCACTGTAGTATTAAACTATATTATTTTTTTTGCTTTGCCAGACAGAGATAGAGAGATAATGATCACCATTACCCTGATACAGCACATATTACTTAAAAAGATAGAATGCAAGTAACTGAGGACTCATCTGTCCATAAAAATGTACTCTAATTGCACCAGTACCAATAACAACAAGATAATTCAAATAAATTCTTATATCTACTTCTGTATATTACGATTTTTTGATTTATGCTTTGCAGTGCACTTAAATTAATTATTAATTAGGCATATTATAATTAAATATTGTTTAGGCATAAAAGAAAAATCATCACACAAATTAATAAAACCCAATAGCTGTACTGTCAGGATAACATCTAAGGTACCTTAGAAACAAACTCAAGTATCCAGATCTTTAGAACTATAGAATTCGTTTATGATAAGGAATAAACTTACATTTTAATACAAAATAGGATTTCTTATGCTATTGATTGGTCAGAAAAGACATCAACATTGAAATGTCCCTTTGATCTTGCATAGTACATTCCAAACTCTTTTCTAAAGTGCTCAATCGAAAAGTTTCATATGAGAAACAGCAACAGTGCAGAGAAACACAAATGGAACCCAATCAAGGACCAGATTACACCATCTTCCACAATAATAGTAAAAAAAGTATGCAATCCAATATAAAGTTTATTATTATGAAAAGGAAACTGACTATGAAAGTAATCAGGATTGTGGTAAGGTGAGAGACATGATTTTAAAACTTTATCCTTTATTTTTTCCACTAGTTCACTGAACTTTTATGAGTTCAACTGAGTTCTCCGTAAAACTGATAATCGTATGGAAGGCACTATAACAATTTTTTTTTATTATCAATGAAATATATTTCCCTGATAAAACATCTTTTCATTTCTCAAGAATCAAGCTTTTTAGAAAAGGAAGAGTTGGAAACAAATAATTTTTAAGAAATGTGTGACACCACACAGTCATAGAAAACAATTTTCTGGTTTGATTGATCCTTCAGGCTTGGGATAAAAAGCAACAGATTCTGAAAGCAATTTTAAGTGGCCACAATTGATGTTGAAACTCTCTAAAGTTTCAAAAGTAAAAAAAAATACATAAATTGTAACTTATAATGAAATTATGTTTATGCAGTATACTATATCTACAAGGATAGAGTGATATGAGCTCAATAATATATTATTCACTGCTATACTACTGTAAACTTGAAACCATGTGATTAACCACTAAATATGTGTTATTTCATATTTCATCTTCATTTGCATTTAAAATGTAAAAATTGAACTATGAAGTTTCCTTATTATTTCTAAGGGGAAGTCTGAGTTTTTGGGTTTTTCTGTCAACATTTTTATAATGTTGTTTAAGTAATCATTGTTATAATGTTGTTTAGTAATCATTGTTTTAGTCATTGAACATTTTTATAATGCCAATGACTAAAACAATGATTACTTGTTATATTATAGAAAAATTATAAAGTATAATTCAATAAAAAAGTATCACAGGAAAAAGTCCTGTAGACAAAAAACACTTGAAATAATTAGTTGAAAAAATTAGTTGTCCTGAGTGGGACTTGAACCCACACCTCCCAGAAATATGCTGTGTGTCACTCTCGTCAGCATTCGAGTCCATTCAGGACAACCAATTTTTTTCCTCAACTAATTACTTCAAGTGTTTCTTGTCTACAGGACTTTTTCCTGTCATACTTCATTACTGAATTATTGATATAATGCTGTGAGTGTGAATGACAGATATTACCACCATCAAATGTAGTTGTTTGGTTGCCCCATTCCCTGATAATAGATGGTGCTACTGGCAAATCAGTAAAAAAATTTTGGGAATGCACATAATATCACTTTGTCGAAAAAAATTGTCTGCTTCTCATAGTCCAGTGGTTAGGATGCACAGCATACTTCTAGGAGGCATGGATTCAAGTCCCACTCAGGATAACCAATTTTTTCAACTAATTACTATAAGGTATAGTTTATGAAAATCCTTTTTTTTTTTGTTATTATACAATTTTAATTATAATATAAAAATGGACTAATATAAAACATTTAGCCAAAAACTGTAACTGTTTATAATCCACTTTTCAAACTGAATGACATAATAATACATTCCTACATTATTTTAAGCAATAATTCTACTTTTGACAAGATCACATATATATATAGGAATTATATGTAAATTTATGAAACATTTTGTAGCTTGCATACAAGATTCTAGACTAAAATACTCTAATCAGGAACAAACCTTTATAAAAGACAAAATGACAAAGATGGTTTTTAAAACTTTAAATAAAAAATACTCCTTAAGCAACTGCTTGCCATAGAAGTCTGACAAGATTCTGTTAGTATAATATACTATAGATATCTGCGAGGAAAAAGGCAAGACCCCAGCACACAAGAAAGAAAATATCAGTGCCTAATCTAGTACTCAAACCTGTGTCCATGTAATTAGTAGCCAAGAATGTTAATCACTCAGTCAAACATTTTATCCTTTATTGATTTTCTCTTCTCACTCGTTCACTGAACTTGCAAAGTTCATTTGCATTCTCTCTAACACTGATATGAATATGTATCTCTGTAACACTGCATGGAAGGCAAAAGAAAAGTTCTTTTTATCTACTGTTTATAATACAGTCAGGTACACTAACCACTAGACCCTATCTGGTCTAATGGTTAGCATACCTGACTACTAAAACCAGGGGGGCATGTTCTTATTTAAGTGTTTGTATGTTACATGAGAAACCAGGACAAGCCTAATATAGCTTCTAGATTATCGTCATCCTTTGTGTAGGGAAATATCGTCTTCCTTATTTTTACAATACATCCTGATACAGAGATGAGGTCCTTTAGTGATGTATCATTCTTTCTGATGTAAATACAGTTCATCATCATCATCATCATCATCCTCAAGCAGCCATGGGCTACGGAGGTCCAACCAGACCGTGCAATTTAGTTCTCCAAGCAAGTCTATCCTGAGCTACATCTACTGCATCTGGCCACTGCACACCAATTCTAACAAGGTCCTGTTTGACACTGTCTGCCCACTGCATCCTAGGTCTCCCCTTCTTTCTGAGGCCTTTAGGCACACTGTTCATAACCCTATTTGCCAATCTATAATTATCCATACAGGCAACATGGCCAAACCAACGGAGTCTCTCTCTGCATAATATGCTGCTTAAAGGAGGTTGCAAACTCCTTTGCCTAACCTCATCATTAGTTACAAAGTTGAACCACCTAATGCCCAAGATACTGCGTAAGCATCTGGAATCAAAAGCGTCTAGTTTCCTGTTATCTTGTTTACAAAGTGTCCAAGTTTCACTACCATAACTAACCCTAGAAAGAACCAAACTATTATACAGTCTAATTTTAGTCTTTAGGTGTATACGCCTATTTCTCCATACTCTCCATAGATTCTTAAAAGTCCCGGCAGCAATCCCTAATTCGTCTGTTAATCTAATGGTGATGTGTGGGAACACATCACCATTATCAGTTACATAGCTCCCAAGGTAATTAAACTGTGACACCTGCTCAAGACTGCAACCATTCAGATTTACTGAATCACAGCCTGCCTGACCAATTTTCATCACTTTAGTTTTCTCTCTGTTTATAACCAAACCTACTCTACTACCAGTCTCATCAACAGCTCGAATGAAAGAGTTCATCTCATCAACATCATTTGCCAAAAGGGCTAAATCATCAGCATAATCTAAATCAGAAATTTTCGTATCTCCAGCCCATTTAAGGCCAAAATCTTTCCCTTGAAGTGAATTTCGCATAACATAATCAATAACCAAGCTAAAGAGAAAAGGAGACAAAATGAACCCTTGTCGAACACCAGAAGTAATGCTAAACCAATTGCTACAAGCCTTACCAACTCTCACACACGACTCAGTGTTATTATAGAGAGCTTTCATTATGTTAACTAACTTGTCAGGTATACCATATGATCTCACAATCAACCACAAATTATGACGATCAACAGAGTCAAAAGCCTTTTTGAAATCAACAAAGCTAGCAACCAAAGGTTTCTGAAACTCTAAACATTTCTCAAGAATCTGCCTAAGTGAAAATATCTGATCCACACATCCCCTACCACTTCTGAATCCACATTGCTCATCACGCAATTGACTGTCAACCAGATTCTTAATTCTATTAAGCACAATCATGGAAACAACTTTACCTGGAACAGAGAGTAGGCTGATACCCCTATAGTTATCACAAGAACTGCGATCACCTTTTTTGAAAATAGGGATAACAATAGCTCTGGTAAAATCCTTAGGAACCATGCCTTTATCATAAAAGATATTCAGAATTTCAGTCATCCAAGTGGTAACCGAAACATTCCCAGCTCCAAGCATTTCGGTAGTAATTTCATCTACCCCTGGGGATTTATGTAGTTTAAGTTTAGAAACAGCCACAATAACTTCAGATTGTGTTATAGGGCCAACATTAAAGCCACCAATGCATCTATTACCATTGCAAACAATGGGAGTAGAACTAACTACATTGTTTAGAACATCATTGAAATGCTCAGCCCACCTAGCCATGACAGAATCCTCCCCTTCTATAACCTTACCTTGTTTATCCTTCAATCCTTTATGCCAGTCCGTTTTCTACCACACAAAACATTAACTATCTCGTACAGCTCTCTGCTGTTGTGCTGTCTAACTGCTTCCTCGGCTTTGTCAGCCAAGCCATCAAGCCAAAGATTCTTATCAGCAGCTAACTGATCTTTTACACGTTTATTAAGTTCTCTGTAATGCTTTCTATTAGGACTAGTAGGGTATTGATTAAAGACATTCCTGCAGTTCTTTCTTTCCAAAATAAGCTCAAGTGCCTTATCACTCAGATAATTCTGTCTCTTCTGCTCCTTTTTTCCTAAAAGAGTACTGTTAGTGTCCATAAAAGCCTGTTTAAAATGATATCCATTCTTCCTCAACTTCAGTAGTAAGCAAACCATGACTGTCATAATGACTAAGTAACCTATCATGGTAAGCTTTGGCTATAACTGGATCTTTCAGAGCTTCAGTATTAAAAGTAAATTTTTTAACCCTAGCACAACACTTTTTAAGTTTAAGTTGCAACACACTTTTAACAAGGTAATGGTCAGATCCAATTTCAGCTCCCCTATATGCCCTGGTATTCCTAACAGAACTAGCCCATTTGTTGTTAATTAATATGTAATCAATCATATTCTTATGCAGCCCATCAGGTGAAACCCATGTGTACTTATGTATGTCGCGGTGTTTGTAATAAGTGTTAGTTATTCTGAATCCATTGAGTTTACTTACCTGTAGGAGACGTTGCCCATTGCCATTGCAGCTACCAATACCAAAAGGGTCTATTACCCCTCCCCAAAGGTCAGAGTCAGTACCAACTTTGGCATTGAAGTCACCAAGAACAAGGGTAATATCTCCTTTCTTGACAGAATTCAAAATATCCTGAAGTTGTTCATAAAACCTATCCTTCTCATCCTCATCGGCATCCTCAGTGGGGGCATAACAGCAGATAACATTCAAGTCTTTAACGCTTGTCTGAAATTTTGCTGTAAGAAACCTTTCATGAATGCACTCATATCCTAGAAGAGCATCGCTAGTGTGTCTGCTGAGAAGCAGACCCATGCCTTGGTGATGTTTATTGTCGTCCCTCCCGGAAAAGAGAAATTTAGGATTATTTTTAAGAATCTGACCTTTATCTGTCCATCTGGTCTCTTGCAAGCCAAGAATATCTAAATTATAATGGTGGAATTCTTGTGTGAGGACATCAAGAGAAAAAGCTCTGTGCAGAGTCCTCATATTCCAACTACCTATGGAGAGAAAATGGTTAGTGGGATGTTTAAAGAAACTATGTTTATTGAGAGAGGGAATGCCGACAATATCAAACAGCCCCCTAATCACAGACATGGGGCAAAGACCCGTTCCCCCACTACTAAAGGCTGAAGCCATCTACACTGGAAGACTTCCTCCAATGTAGAATTTGACGATGCCAATAGAAGCAAAGAGTTCAGGTGCCTGCGATGACTTCTGCTCAGGATTATCCACCAGCTGATAAACATATCCTGTGAATCTATTGACTTGGGGCTGTCAACCCACAAACAAACAGAAAACACAGTGGAAGATTTTCCCTCCACAGAAGCCCACCAGTGCAGCAAAATCAGGATCCATAATCAAGCTCATAGCCATATATCTGTCCAGTCCAGTAGGTTTATATGGTCAGCACCAGGATCCTGTGTGGTTGACCACTCCTCAGCAGGGTAGAAAAAAAAGAAAAGCAGCCATAGTTGTCCAGATCAGTAGGCCACACTAATCTGGCAGCCCTCCCCTTCCGTTCACTTCAACAAGAGAGTATCTCTTTTGAAAGTTACTAACGGTCCGCACCACGAGAAGGCGGGGTCGGACATTAGGTGCTAGGCCTGGCCGGTTCTATGCATCATCACAGGGGATTGGTGCATAGCTCTCCTTCCAGTGACTACCTAGCTACCACTGGTCCTACTACTGGTCTGTAAATGGTAGCTAGGTAATACATTTCACAGGAAGAAAATCCCTATGCACTGGAAATAAAGTCTTCATGGAAGAATTTCTTAGTATGTGACACACATTAAAATAAGGAATGGATTTGTGATTTTATATATGATAAAGATTCTACTTGAATAATGATTTCAGATTTAGAGTTAAATCTGTCTTCAACTAAAATGATAAAACAGATGCTTCATAAACTGATTATCACAGTTAAATTCATTTTCAGCTACACTTATAAACTGGATGTTTCATTAAATTAAAAAATTGTCATGAAAAAATATTATTTATAAGCGTAACACATGATTTAATAGGTTGAAATAATGCATATGCTGATGCCAAAGTTGATATAACATCTTCAAATGCATATTGTTCCCAGGTAGATGTGTATATTAGCAGTGTTTTTGAGAAGACTATAAATTAATACAATAATGTACTAGAAGAGCATTATTGGTGTTTCTGTTGAGAAGCAGACCTATGCCATGCAGATGTTTTCAATCCTTTCATCCTGTAAAGAGTAATTTAAGATTAAATATAAAGGGCAAAACACAGTTAACTCTATAAACACTGTAGGTGCTGAACAAGTCATGTTATCACGACAAACAATTGGCTCATTGACACTAATGTGTCGCGATAACATATGACTAGTCCAGTACCTACCGTGTTTAGAGAGTTAACTTCATGTATCTTTATGTCTAGAATATATTTTGGTCAGAACAGCTTAAGAACAAGCTCTTTCAGATCAAACCTATCATAAAACCATGGCAGTCTTGTTATTGCAGGAATCGCAAGAAGGAAGTTGTACTTGCTCTGCTCTGCTTAGGTCATTCGTTTCCTTTACTGGCGAATGATGAACCTAAGTGCGAGTTTTGTGACACCATTTTAACAATCAAACATATTTTAATCGAATGTGCATGTTTTAACATCGAATATCGTATATATTTTAGCTATCAAAATTTTCTGTCCGAGCCTCTTACACTCTGACATCTTTTATCTGATCATTGCATTTTAGCGCCTGTTTTTGTCTTTTTAAAACATTGTGGTTATTTTAATAGATTTTGATTTTACCTTGTCTTTTGTATAGCCCAGGTCTTTTACACCTGTGATTTTTATATGTTGTATTTTTCAAGTTGTTTTACTTTGTACTTTTACAATTGTTATTTGCTGGTCTACAATTTTTTATGTAGTGTTTTTGTTTTAACTATTGGTTGGGGGATAACATTTACATGTGAGATTTTTTTTCTCATAGTATATTTTATGAACTAATCAAAGGTGAATAACAGTATGAAGAATTAAATTCAGATTAAACTTACTCTGTAGGTGTTACACTAGTTGCATGGTATCAGGGAAAACACAATCCTCTCATTGACAACTAATGGACTTATTGATAGTTGTTTATTGGCACAATGAACATCAGATTAATTAGCCATACTTGTGCTGTCATGGTTAATGCATTCTTTTCAATATGGCCTCTTCAGTTGTTCAATGAGGAAAAGTCAGGAGTGTGTGCTGTTCCTCCCAGGAGGCTAGTGCTTTCACAGGTAGAGTGTTAGTGCTTCTCACTCGCTGGTGGCCAGGATATCTATCATGCTGCAGTGATATTAATAGGCACTCTGCTGCACTGGTGGTGGTTGCTGTGGCATCAGTCGCTGTGTGTCTGAGGATTTTGAACTTTGCTATCCTATTAATGCGCTGTTCTGACTGATTATACTACATAGGATACTGTAACTAGGCATTAATATGATTTTTCATGCCATCCATTGCAGCATGCCGTCAGGCAAGCACTGTTCATGGTAGTAGGTGGGGTGTATTTGATATTATATATAACACAGATATAATACCATCCCTTTCAGCTTGGAGATTATTACTTGAGGGGATGAGAAACTACTTATTTAATTGAATAATGGCATTTGTGCCCAACACCAGGCCCTGCTGACACTTAAAGCCAGGGCTTGGACCCTGACTCTGAACATGAAAGAAAGGAATGAAAATAAGTGGTGGGGATGGGGAATGGCTGAATGATACAAAGAACAAAATGCCAAAGGAAACTAAAGCATCATGGGGAGAGTATCAGAATTATCCAATGCATCATGAAATACACTTCTGAATTTTCCCCCTCATCGTATCACCACAAGGATTCACCTAGTGTGCATCTTGACCTTGCCAACTCCAAGCATCCCACATGCATCTATAAGTTATCAAGCATATTGCATTTCCAATATACCCCATCTATTACCAGAGACAGTGCATGCGTGACAGCATGCCAAAGCAGATTGCATGGAACATGTAGCAATGCCTTTTCACAAGTAGTTAGTATAATCAACACATTAATAGGAATGTGAAGTGCAATTCTGCAGACATCCAGTGACTTATGTCACAACAACCACCACCAATGCAGCAGAATCCTATTAATACTGCAGCATGACAAAGTCCTGGTCACCAACAAGTGAGAAGCATCAACACCATACTATGAAAGTACCAGCTCCCAGGAGGGATCAATACACATTCTGGGCTTTTCCTCATTGTAGAATTGAAGAAGCCATCTGAAGAAGAATGCAAAAATCATAATAACTAATTAATCTGAGGTTCACCATGCCAATACACAACTATCGATTTACATTACTTGTCAATGAGTGGACTGTTTTTCTTGACACCACATGAATAGTAGGGCACAAACAGTGTTTATAGAGTAATATTAATCTTAATTTATTTCATGACAGTTATTATAGTCACTATTACTAAAAATACTGTTTTAATTTATCCCAATATGTACAAGAAATAGTTGACAGAAATAAAATATAAAAAAATTATAATAAAGATTCACGATCTTAACAAATAACATTTTAGGGATCCTAAATGTTCCATCCACAATGTTCTAAAAAATTGTGTCTAGTATCCCATAATACATACAAATTGTGAGTGATTAATATAAATTTCTCATATATAACACTGGGTTGGGTTGGGTTGTTTTACCTCTGAGCGGCACTTTTTTGCACACCATGGGCTAAATGGCCAGGTCACATGGACCCCGATGGCTCAGAGAAGGTTGGGGAAGGGGACCCACTGGAACAGCTGTTGGGAGACAGATGGTAGCCTCCCGTCAAGGCCATCCAGCGTGTTCTTTAACGTGCACAGGGTATGGCTCTCCCACACACGGGGCCACGGTTTAACGTCCCATCCGACGGACGGCGGCCTTTCCAAGCCCATCGGTGTCCCCTACTGACCGTGGGCAGGGCGGGGAATATTGCGGAGATAAATCTCAACGCTGACCCAGCTGGGACTCGAACCTGGGAACTACAGATTACGAGCCTGGCGCGCTACCGACTGAGCCACCCCCGCCCCTATAACACTGGAATTGCAGAGTTGGCTAAAACTAATGTCTTTAAAACTGATACTCCACAGGTCTCCTGTAACTGTTCATTAAAATGTTTGGTACAATCAACCAAGTAGATTCTTCATGTCCATAGTTAAGATAGAAGACTGATCACAACCTATAGTTCAAATGGTAAGAGCAACTGACATATAACCAGCAGCTCACAGACTTCGGTCTTGCTGGGTCCAATATCAAATCTTTCCACTCTTACAAATAGTGTTGCTCTTTTTAACTTTTTGAGCATCATGGCTCTGTTGACATCTAAAGCCAGGGGATATACTTGGGCTGTCAGAATTTTCTAAAAGTGTCATGCTCATGCTTACTCTGGTCATATGCTTTAACTCATCTGAAAAACTAACTGCTGATTTTGCCATGAAATGGTACAGAAAAGTGTTTTTCCATCTGTTAGTTCTAACCATTGAATTTTTAAATGAACACTTTTTGTTTAATGAACATTAAAAAATTGAGCCCAGGGACAAAGATAAAAAAAAAAGTTTCTTTTTGATGCTCAAAAGGTTAAGGACACACAAAATATGACTTTTTAATATAGAGTTATCTACAATTAAAATGGTATTTAGTTGCTGATATTAGATAACAGAGTGCAATTACCTAAGAATTCATATTGAAGACATTCCAATGTCTGGGTTTTTAGACAGCTGTACTTTTCTCTGATACCAGCAACTAAATGGAGTTTTGACAGCAGATTATTCCTCACTGAGAATAAAATTTTAGTTTCATTAAACATAGAGTTGTTTACACTCTTTTTACTTGTTATAAATTTTTAAGAATTCTATGGTACTGAATAAATAATTCATAATAAAAACCATAAATTTAATTACTCAATTAAGGTAAGGCATGGGTGTTTGTGTCGTTTTTCTGCTGAGGTCCTGTCATCCTCTCAGACCTTCTACTATGGCATATAAACTGACAGGCTCCTATAAGACCTCTGTGGCAAGCAGCTGCTTGAGGGGTATTTATTTAATTTAATTAAATTGATTTCTAAAGACCTTCCTCGAGAATTCACAAAAACTGATAGCTAGAGTTTCTAAATATATGAATAATGAATGACATGAAAACTGAACAGAATGTCCAGTTACATTAGGAAAAGAATTAGCTCAAGTAAAATGTTTAAAATATTTGGGAAGCACAATACACTGACAAGGAGGAATAAGAGAAAAGATAACCAGAAGTGGGAAACAGGGATCTGGGTTTTACAAGTGTGTAAAGGATCTGATAAAAACCAATGAAAAACCAAAGTGCAAGAAAGTACAGTACAATCATCATCAGGGATTATATACGAAGCAAAGATTAGACAATAAAAAAGAGGAACTTCTAAAACTTTTCAATAAAGAAAAGGTTAGTAGAATGAAGGTGAAAGAGATTTAGAAGTATGATGGACAATACACAAAAAGACAAAGTTAGGAATGATGAAGTGAGAAAATGAATAGGAGTAGATAGACTGCAAGACACAATTGAACAATCAAGGAAGAGATGATTTGGACACATGAAAAGAATGGAGATTGCAACAAAGAATATATGAAGTGAAAATGGAAAGGAAAAGAACACGGTGGAAGACAGGAGAAGTTGGAAAGAACAAATCATGAAAGGAGTGGAAAATCAAAGATTGGAGAACAGAAGCCTGGTAGGAAAACAGCACATGATGGAAAAGCTTGATGTTGTCATTGGTGAGAAATGGTTGATGACTTCTAGAGTTAATTGAATGAGATTAAAACATTCTATGGAGATAATGTTTGCTCCTTTCAGTTGTTCCTTTAATTATAGTGTTTTCCAACATCGTTTCCAGATTATCTTACACTATTATTTAACTCTGAATTTTCTTTCTCTTTTATGATTTTCCCAAAATATGCACATTAACGTAATCATGCCAGAACTTCATGATGTGGGCTATAGGAAGATAGCTTAATTTATTTCATTCTTATTAAATGGTATCTTGCAGATATATATATAGGATATTTAGATAAAGCACATGAGCAAGACCAAAAGACCTGTTTAAAAAGAGGGGTAATTTCCTTTTTAGAATTTGGTCTTATTTGGAATATTTACTACCATTACAGCTGTATTATAAAAAAACTAATCTTGTCAAGTTACAAAGTTTAGTAATATTCTATCTGTGTTAAA
This sequence comes from Ryuthela nishihirai, assembly GCA_038380435.1. Classification (NCBI taxonomy): domain Eukaryota; kingdom Metazoa; phylum Arthropoda; class Arachnida; order Araneae; family Heptathelidae; genus Ryuthela; species Ryuthela nishihirai. The sequence continues at coordinate 34,632,857 of JAWZYU010000011.1, read as the reverse complement.
AAGGAATAAACAGCATTGCCAAAATGTAAGTTGAAAAGACATTGAAGATTCTGTCAGGCAGAGTTGTGTTGCTTGTAAGCTGGAATATGAATTATTTATGCTTTTATAGTTTAGAAGCAAGATGACTTAATAATTCACAAGTTAGTAAAGGATTCAGGTTATATATCAAGATAAGTTGAATTATGTAAGTGTCCATTAGTTTTAAATTTTAACTTGCACTCAGTAACTCCCTTTTGTAAAACAGACATCAAATCTAAGCCTAATTACATAATTTTTCCCTCAGAAGACAGCTAAAATTTTAACTATATTTGAAAACATCCTGTATTGTTATGTTTGACAATATAAATCTTAAGACAAAATGAAAAAGTTCAAAGAAAAACTAAAAATATTAATTTAATTTTTTATTTCAATATTTGGAAAATGCAAGCAAATTGCTGAGTAGGAGGAAAGATTATGATGTTCCATGCAGGAAAATAAAAAGGCACAAGTACGCAAATACAGACCATGGCCTAAGCAAGTGATGTAAACTTACGGCACAGCTTATGACCAAAATGTTAGGTGAAAAATTGCCTAGTATAACTTAATAGATTGCAATATTGTTATATCTTTAAATTAAAAATTTATTTTTGTATGTTTGGAAAAAATTTACTGATCTATGTGACTCAACCATCATTCACTATGTCATTCAACTATGTGATTAAAGTAAACTAAAATGTATCATGAGATAAAGAACCATTGATAAGACATATTGCTGCCATTAACTTGGTTGCTTGCATAATGCCACTGCCCAGATAAAGTGCATCTAATGTGTCATGCTTGAAACACAGGTGAGTGATAAGTTTGTAAGCTGTTATTTTCACCTTAATTTCATTTTGTTCCCAAAAGTTAAAAAAAAAAAAGTTTCAGTGAAAGTGTCAGGGTTTCCAAAATTGGCAGCCTGAACAATGTGGAATGATTAACAAAAACAAATAGGCCTTTATAAATTATATGATCTGAAACAATGGTAGGGACAACATTATCTACCAAATTATAATACGAAACAAATCACAGATTTCTTCTTAAATCAGAAATTATTGTATATGAGCATATGTAATATTTAGTGAAGGTCTTATTCATAACCATTTTGTTTGCTACAAAATGCTCATAATAAGTGAGAGATTTCATGTTGGTAATTTGATGCAATAAACTTTGTAGCACATGAAAAATGTTCTTACAAAATCTACATTATGTTGGTGCATGACACAAATAAGTTTGCTATTCCTGAACAGGACCAAGAGGTACACACCAAGAAGGCAGCAACAAACTCAGAAACATTAAAGTTTTTTAAATTGTAGCCAAGTGATTAGCACGCTTGGCAACTGAACTAAGGGACTTTAGCTTGAGCCCAGGGTAAGTCATGGATGTTCATGTTGTTTTTCAGCTGAGGTTTTGCCATCCTCACAGACCTTCTATTATAGCATATAAACTGAGAGGCTCCTACCAGAGCTCTGTAGCAAGCAGCTGCATGAGGAGGTATTTATTTTATTCATTTATTTATAACCTATGTTAGTCATACAAATGTAATTATTTACTCCAGGTTTGTTTTTTGTTTATCATTTACATGCTGTTTAATGAAGAATCCTCTTACCTAGAACTTTTTAAAGAATATTTTGCTGTTAGATATACAATATTAAAAATGTTCTCAGATATGAGTCCAAATTTTCTCTGCAAATCCCCATTGTTTTCTGTGAGTAAAGGAGACACTAATGGGCTTGAAAAAAGATGCCATCCATAAGATAGGATGTTGAGACATAGACTCCATGTGCAAGAGAGGAATCCCTTCTGCATGTTAAAGAATACACTGGATGGCATTAACAGAAGCCTTTGATCTGTCTCCTAACTGCTGTCCATTGGTACTCTTCCCTAATTTTGTCTGAAATCTTGTAACTTGGCATTTGGCCCATTATGTGCAAAAAAAAAAAAGCCTTCAGAGGCAAAACAGCCCATCTCAACAAACACAATGTCTGACATATCAACATCCAATAAATTCTTTACTATTATTTTTTTAAGTCTGGCTCCGGACACTAGACAGCTAGGGTAAGTCAAAAGTGTTTGGATAAATTTAAATTTGCCTAATTGCAATGCAATTAGAAAAATTAAACTGCAATTTTTAAGCATTTGACACTCAAAGTGGCCAGAGCTGATCATTAACAAAATATTTGGGGGTAAAAACAAATACCTAAATGACTACAAACATCACAAGGTAAACAAACAGAGGGTTAAACAAACTAGAAACTGTTATCAAAACTACTATTTACTATATATCGATATTTTAGAGTAGGGATGCACAATATAGAGCCCATGGGACAGATCTGGACCATGAGAGAATTTTCTTGTTATGCCTTATTCCATTACAAGCTGATTCTGGTCCACTTCAATCCTTTAGAAGTCAATTCTGGACCACATCAACATTTAAGTGTGCATCTCTGTTTTAGAGAGCTTGTTTCTCTCTCTGTCTGATCAAGAACTTCTAAATGGTAAGAACTAAGACCACCAGTTCCCCTATTATCATAAAGCAATGTATAGGTTTGGCCCTCCAAAATTCCTCTCCCTCCCCTCCCAACAAAACAACAAAAGTGGTAGAACTAAAGAGCAAGAGATAGGGCTACTATATTCAGTATTAATGTCCTCTTATCATAATTTGAAGCAATCAAAGGATTTAGTTTTACAATCTTTGTACTTACCTCCCCCCCCCCCCTCAAAAAATGAGGGAAGAATTTCTCTTAAACAGGAAAAGCTAGGACCACCAAATTCGCTATTTAATATGTGGGTTCCTCTCATCATAAGTTAAAGTAACATAACCCCCCCCCCCCCTCCAGAAAACAGGGGAAGTATTTGTTCTAGATGGTATGAACTAGATCACCAAATTTGGAATTTGGTATACATACAACTTCCTCATAATAAAACATATTTCCACCAAGAAAATAATGGGGAAATATGTGAACAATTACCATGAAAATGAGTTGTACGCAAAAAGAAAGCTTGCAACATTCAGAATGTCATCTGTTATATATTTCAGCAGGGGTGGCTCATTCATTTAGTTCACCTAGGGCATTGTCCCATAAAAAATAATCACAATAAATAAAAAGAGAATTTAAAATTTGGTATTGATTATTTGTCTTATCAAAAAAAAATATATATTAGCACTTTTATATTTGTTTTGAAATTATTATCTGCCATGTAGACAAACAAAGCATTCACTTTGTGAAATGGTGCTACATAGTCTGCTTTAGTTTACACAATACTAATTTATCCATTATGACCACCACCCAGAATCTTAACATTATCTATTATGGCAATTACACAACTGTGCATGAACTGAAATATAGTAGCAATGAATTGTCAGCAGTATGTCATTGATTTAGAGTGGCATCTTATACTTGATTGGCTGATTCAAACAATACAATCAACCAATAGTCGAAAACTTGCTACTTAACAAAAATCTTCATTTGACTGTTCCAGGCTCAACAGGCCTAAACTTTCCTGGCAGGATGTGTTTGAATTGAATTTGAACTGTGATGTCAATTTTTCATTTTGTCAAGGGAGGACATTTCAGTATGAACAGTAGGAAGGACATTTAAATATAAAAACATAACAATGTGTTGAACATTTGGTTTACAATATAATATTAAAAACATATTCTAACATGATGTTTCATTGACATTGCTTAGCTCAGTGCAATATATTTTTGACCTGCACAATACAAGTCTCTGGTTCAATACCAGGCACCCATATAATAGCTTTTTCATTTTAATTAATAGAATTACTCTATATTGTGATATTAAATCTACACTGCAACTTAAACCACTTCCTTTTAATAGTGTAAATTAAATATAATCCAAGAGAACTGTTTAAATGATAATTTATGGCAAATAATTCAGAATAAAATATAAATTTATAATCGAAACAGAGCCAAAAAAAGAAGTTCTCAAGAAAATTTTCTTTTTTTTAGGAATAGTTTTTTTCTTCTAAATATCACCAGAATGGGGGGGGGGGGGGGGGTAAAATGGAGTATGCAATTTTTAAAAGGGAAGGGCAGGATACTGAATTAAACTAGAAAGGATCATAATGCATTACCAAATTATTTTTCCTCAAATTTTTTGCTAAATAATGCATTTTAAGAAAAACTGGGGAAAAAAAATAGAATATATTCATTATGGAACATCTATTCAATTCAATATCAGGCATCTCCTCCAAAAAATTTTATGCATCTGGACCCTGCTTCCATGCATCATCATCATCCTCAAGCAGCATGGGCTATGGAGGTCCAACCAGACCATGCAATTTAGTTCTCCGAGCATATCTGTCCTGAGCTACATCAGCTGCATCTGGTCACTGCACACCAATTTTAACACTGCATCCTAGGTCTTCCCCTCTTTCTGAGGCCTTTAGGCACACTGTTCATAACCCAATTCGCCAATATATAATTATCCATATGGGCAACATGGCCAAACCAAGAGTCTCTCTCTGCACAATATACTGCTCAGAGGAGGTTGCCGACTCCTTTGCCTAACCTCATCATTAGTTACAAAGTTGAACCACTAATGCCCAAGATATGCATAAGATCTAGAATCAAAAGCATCTAGCTTCCTGTTATCTTGTTCACAAAGTGTCCAAGTTTCACTACCATAACTCAGTGCCTCACCAAAAAATTTTAGTCACGAGCCACCACTGTATTTCAGTGGTTTAACTTAACTGAATTGAAGACTTAAACAAGCTGGGTAATTCTGTTAGTTATCATTAGAAAATAAAATTGAAAAATCATGGAAATTGATAATTTATAATTATTTCTTGAGAAAATACTGATAAACATATTGCAAAGCATGTATTATCTGTTACTAGGGATGAAATGGGTTTTTCCTGCCATATTCATTGATGCCACCTCTCTTCTACCCACCTGCTAATGCCTAATGGAGAAACTTATTGATGACACAGAAAAATTGAGGCAAGTAGTAGGTTTATATCAAACTAGGATACTAATTGGGTTTGGACTTAGTTGGTTCAGAAAATATAAAACAAATAGTGGCTGTTGTATTAAGTTGTCCCAGGAGCTATCTCATGAAGTGAGGCAACTGCAGAGATATCAGACCTTGCATTTATCTGTGTGCCTTCCTTCCAGATTCAGTTTCATTAAACACCAATTTACTGAAATTTTTGACTATAATACTTGTTAATATTATTAGTAATAAAAGGCATAACAACATTAGTACATATAAACTGGAGATCTTCAATTTTTGTAATCTTGATGAGAATTTTCTTATCAAGATTGATGTCAAAAGCCAGAATTACAGTAGTGTTAAAAAATGTATTATCCATAAAATCTTTTTTGTGTGTATCACAATGGTTTAGTATTCAGATAATTCTACGTATTGGAGCACCAAAAATTATATTATCAATTTTTACAGCAAATATTACTCAACTGGTTAATGTCAAAACAGTGCTAAATTAAAGATATTTCCAAGGTGGTGAATATGAATTTATTTTTCACCTTGATGATTTTGTCTAATCTTAACAGTTCGACAAATAAGATATTGTAGTCTGTTTTTCTTGTACAAAGAGAAGTGAAAATTAGTTTCCTGCACAGTTCAGGGTTGGGTTGTTTTACCTCTGAGTGGCACTTTTTTGCACACAATGGGCTAAATGGGCAGGTTACAAGGACCCCAAGGACTCAGAGAAGGTTGGGGAGCCCACTGGACAGCTGTCGGAAGACAGATGGTAGCTTCCCATCAAGGCCATCCAGAGTGTTCTTTAACATGCATAGGGTATGGCTTTCCAGCAAACGGGGCCACGGTTCCACATCCCATCCAATGGACGGTGGCCTTTCCAAGTCCAAAAGTGTCCCTTTCCAACTGAGGGCAAGGTGGGGAGTTTTGCGGAGATAAATCTCAATGCCGGCTCAGCTGGGACTTGAACCTGAGAACTGCAGATTACGAGCATGGCCCACTACTGACTGAGTCACCCCACACACAGTTTGGAAAACCCTGTTTGGGCTGTGTGTGTGGTTATTTCAAAAGTATATCATTCACCCTTCCAGTGTCCAGCCTGAAAAACTGGTTTACATCCAGAAGCCAAATTTAACTTTAGAACTTTTTTTGCCAAATAATTAGTGAAAGGAATTATGGCATGTTATATGCCAAATTAATCAACATTTAATTCTGGATTTTCTGAAAATAAAATATTTAACAAAAAAGATGACGTTTTATTTTAATAGGACTGTTTTAGAGTCATGTAGTAAAAAATGCATCTGGTAACACAAATAAAAATTTATATAAAAAAAAGCTAATAAACAGAAATGATTATAATGCACATGAATAGAAAGGCTATTTATTTCTAAATAACAAAAAAAATTTTCCTTGTTTAAAGTAAACATTTCTTCCGTTTCGAAATTTTTTTCTCCATACTATACTTTGAGAAAAAGTCCAGGCTTGTTGAAGTTCAATAAACAAGTCACATTTAGAATATTTTTAATAAACAATTAATCAACAGAAATAGCTCATGTTATATACCAAATTAAAAAGAATTTAATTCTGAATTTTATTGAAGTAAAAAATTTGAACACTGTAATGACATATTAATTTTAATAACAATTTTTACAGTGATATACCAAAAAAGGTACACATTTCATAATTACTTCCAAAATCTTCCATTTTTAAAAAGTAGCAGTTCTTTGTTAATTATCAGAAGATTTTAAAAACTTTAAGGAAAAATTTGTAGATAATAGTTCAAATCAAACTTCTGAGCTTAAATTAGGGGATTGCTTCAGCACAGAGTAATGTTAATAAACAAACTGGCAATACCTTATATAACTTCTAAGAAATGGCAAACAGATGGCTTTAACAAATTATTTATGTCATAGTTTAATAAAATATGCATCAAATAAAAAAAGAAAATATTATTTATCACGCTTAAATTGCATATTTTTTATAAATATCTATTAAAATTTTTTAAAAAGGCAATTTTTATTTTTTTTTAAATCGTTTTTTTTATTGTACTAAAAACGGATATATACGTTCTGGACACTGGAAGGGTTCATCAAGAGATGGTGAAATTCTTGAATTTAAAATAAATGAACTCTCAGAGGAGAAGTTAATGTGATTGATATTCTTTAGTGTATAAAAGTAGGGAATTACTACTATGATTGCAATGACAGAGATTTTTGTTGTGTTTTGCTAAACCTTTTTTTTTTAAAGCTTCTTTTACATTTCAGATATTAGTTTCTAAACTCTATTGCTAACATAAAAATAGTGAACAGAGGCTCTCAGGCATTTTAACTCTTCCCCAAGCCCAATGGCTTACAGTATTATTTTGGGGTAGCCTCAATGGTAGCTCAATGACTCAATATGTACCAATAAATTTATATTGCTAAAATATAAATATATCAGGGAGAGTGTCTAAGTCACCCTGAACAGTTTCAAACTTGTCCCACTCTTTATAAAATTCTGCATATTTTCCAAGCTATTAACTTCTTTTTTTCAACTCATATTTTATTGATTTTTGACATTTTTAACTTGGTTTCTTAGTGATTTGGGAACTCAGTTTTGGGACTTCTCGAAATGGTTATTCCACCACATCTTTCCAAACCAGTGGATCATCATAATGAGTTAGAAAAACTTATGATGTAGAGAGTATTGTAGGCTATAAACATTTTACCTACCATCTTTTATTCTTCCGTAAAAAGTGGGAAATAGTACATTGAAAGTTTATGGTGTTATGAATAACATAGGGAATATAACAATTCTCTCCTCTGAAGCAGGGGAAAGATAAGTGTTTTAATGAAAAAAAAAAGGCCTCTGCCACTAAACAGCAATATACATACAAAATTTATACAAATATTAAAAAAAATTGCTCAAAAAATAGTGAAATCACTTACTCAATTCATATTAACTTTAAAAAAAGATAGAGCACCAAAATTGGTTTTCAATTTGAAAAAAAAAACTGCTGGGAATCCTGCATTCATTTCAAAGGACTATAAATTGAGTAAGTCATTTCATCATGACATGTTTTAATTATTTTTTATTCTTTAAGACATAAACAGGGACTTTTCCCATTATTTTACCTTTAAATTACAAAATAAATCCCACAATTTTTATTAATAACCTTTAATTCTTTTCTAGTACAATACTACAATACCTGTTTGTTCAATCCTTAACTGTGCTGCTAGAGTAAAGGTGTTATGCTAAAACAATTTCGATTGAGTGCATTTCAATGGGCTATATTCGAATTTTAAAATCTAATTTCAATTCAAAGATAACTAACTTTTAAATTTGAATAATCTCGACTTATCTGGTTCACAGGTTAGGGAATTACCACTCTTATGTCGATCCAAATTTTTAGAAGAAACACTGTCTTGAACAGGGTGGGATACAAATCCGTAACCTCCTGATAAACTATATTTTTGTTTTATTTATATAATTAAAATCTATAATCTATATAGATTCTATAAAATAATGTATATATATACATCATTTTATAAATGAATCATGGCAGATCATATCATCACTTAGTTAAAAATGCTTACAGTTTTACTAAAGATAAAGGATATAAACACACTGGCTTAAACAGCTGGCAATTGGCTGGTTGTATAGCTACAAAGCTGGTTAGTAAACCACTGGTGGTCTCCTGACCATATAGTATAAAGTTGAATATTATATAACTGGTGAATTTCAATTACTCATTTCATCATGTGTTTTAGAAGTTTTCTTAGATGACAATACAGACTTAGACTGTTGTTCAGTAAGTCTGGAACAGTAATTATACTGTTCTCAACTTAAGCAGATAAAAAAAAAATTCTGGTGCTTCAGACTTAATCATCAAGAAATAGATTAAAAAACAACAACCAAGTACTCAATTTACAGTAAACTTATTACTAATTTAATTTAATTATTTTTAATTTAATAACATTAATGCAAATTTTTTAGCTATTACCCTTTATGTGGCCATGCCTGGTATACCATTTTATTTTTTCCTATTTCAATGGTGTATAAAATGTTTACAATTTCATAATGCAATACTTAAAATTTTTATTTTATCTTAGCAAAAATCAGTTTTTAATAATTTTTCAATCAAATTTAATTTACTGTGATGTTCTACACATAGATTATCAATTTCTACACTACTAGCAGATGTTGCACCAGCCAACTACTATGCATATCGCTGTCAGTCAATATTTTAGAAGACTTTCGATTGTACAAAAAAGTTCTTTTTACTTTGCTACTATAGAATTATTTTTATTGCTCCTCAAATATATACCTTGGTTGGTTTTGTGATTAGAAAGAATAATAAATCTGAATGAAATTAAACACTGTATAAGTAGTCTCAAATGACAGCTGTCTAAGAAAACATTGATTTAGGATACTGGCCTTTGTGGTAAAAATGTTTTTTAAAGACATTTTAAAATTTTTACCGACCCCACATTCTTGTGGTGCAGACTATATGACCTTTCAAATGAAATACTCTCTTGTGGAAGGGAACAAAAGGGGAGGGTTGCCAGATCAGTGTGAGCTACTGATCTGGACTGCTATGGCTACTTTTCTTTTTTTTCTATCCTGCTGAGGAGTGATCAACCACACAACGTTCTGGTGCTGACCACATAAACTTATTGGATTGGATTAAGGCTCTGAGCTTGATTATAGATCCTGAATTTGCTGCACTGGTGGGCTTCTGCGGAGGGAAAATCTTTTACTGTGTTTTATGTTTGTTTGTGGGTTGATAGCCTCAAGTGAATAGATTTACAGGATATGTTTCATTAGCTGGTGGATAATCCTGATCTGAGGTCATTGCAGGTACCTGAACTCTTGCTTCCACAGTCATCATCAAATCCTACATAGGAGGAAGTCTTCAGTGTAGATGGCTTCAATCTACAGTAGTGGGGGAATGGGTCTTTGCCCCATGCCTGCAACTAGGGGCTGTTTGATATTGTTGGTATTCCTTTTCTCTCCATAGGTAGTTGGAATGTGATGACTCAGCAAAGAGATTATTCTAAACATTATTACACTGTCTTGTTAGTTAAATAATGTCTTCGTAGTTAAATAAAATGTCCACACACAAGAATTCGACCATTATAATTTAGATATTCCCACTTGAAAAAGACCAGGTGGACAGATAAAAGTCAGATTCTTAGAAAAAATCTTAAATTTCTCTTTTCAGGGACGAAAGATAATAAGCATCTCCAAGGCATTGGTCTGCTTCTCAGCAGACCTGTTAGTGATGCTCTTCTAGGATATGAGTGCATTAATGAAAGGTTTCATAGAACAAAATTTCAGACAAGCATTAAAGACTTGAATGTTATCTCTTGTTATGCTCCTACTGAGGATGCCGATGAGGATGAAAAGGTTAGGTTTTATGGACAACTTCAAGATATTTTGAATTCTGTCAAGAAAGGAGATATTACCCTTGTTCTAGGCAACTTCAATGCCAAAGTTGGTACTGACTCTGACCTTTGGGATAGGGTGATAGACCCTTTTGGTATAGGTAGCTGCAATGGCAATGGACAACTTCTTCTACAGGTAAGTAAACTTAACAGTTTGAGAATAACTAACACTTATTACAAACACCACGACATATATAAGCATACATGGGTTTCACCAGATGAGCTGCATAAGAATATGATTGATTATACATTAATTAACAACAAATGGGCTAGTTCTGTTAGGAATACTAGGTCTTAAAGGGGAGCTGAAATTGGATCTGACCATTACCTTGCTGAAAGTCTCTTGCAACTTAAACTTAAAAGGTGTTGTGTTAAGGTTAAAAAAGTTACCTTTAACACTGAAGCTCTGAAAGACTGTTATAGAAAAGCTTACCATGATAGGTTACTTAGTCATTACGACAGTCATGGTTTACTTACTACTGAAGTTGAGGAAGAGAGACCATTTTAAACAAGTTTCTCTTGAAACTAACAGAAAGAACTGCAGGTATATCTGTAATCAATACCCTACTCCTAATAGAAAGCATTACAAAGAGTTTAATAAACATGCAAAGGATCAGTTAGCAGCTGATAAGAATCTTTGGCTTGATAGCTTGGCTGAGAAAGCAGTTAGACAGTACAACAGAGAGCTATACAAGATAGTCAATGTTTTGTATGGTAAAAAACAGACAGGTATATGGGGATTGAAGGATAAAGAAGGTAAGGTTATTGAAGGTAAGGTTATTGAAGGTGAGGATTCTGTCATGGCTAGGTGGGATGAGCATTTCAGTGATGCTCTAAACAATGTGGTTAGTTATACTCCTATTATTTGTAACGATAACAGATGCATTACAGGCTTTAATGTTGGCCCTATATCACAGCCTGAAGTTATTTTGGCTATTTCTAAACTTAAACTACTTTAATCCTCAGATGTAGATGAAATTACTTCTGAAATGCTTAGAGCTGGGAATGTTTTGATTACCTCATGGATGACTAAAATTTTGAATATCTTTTATGATCACTTATATTTTTGATTTTAAAGGTTGACGCTTTTATAGAATGATTGTTTCTTCGTAGTTAAATAATAATATCAGATTGTGGGGCTGAAGTTTTATCAAGGAAAATTTTTTTCAGCATTAGCCAAGTACTTTTTTCTCTCTTTTATTCTTGTATTAATTAATACAAGAAAAATAAAAAATAAAAAATGTAAAATTAACTTTGTTTATTTTTTTTTTAAAATGAAGTATAATTAGACTATAGCCTTGTTAATTTTGTAAATACTTCTATTAAGGTGGAATTAATTATGAATTAAATTTCCACATCTTTTCTGTCTTGTGTAATATTTATCTCTGCATTTTTCCTAAGGATTTTTATACCCCTATTTTTAAAAAAAAGGTGATTGCAGTTCTTGTGAAAACTATAGGGGATCAGCCTATTTTCTGTTCCAGGTAAAGATCTTTGCATGATTGTGTTTAATAGAATTAAGAATATGGTTGACAGTCAATTACGTGATGAACAATGTGGATTCTGAAGTGGTAGGGGATGTGTAGATCTGATATTTTCACTCAGGCAGATTCTTGAGAAATATTTAGAGTTTCAGAAACCTTTGGTTGCTAGCTTTGTTGATTTGAAAAAGGCTTTCGACTATGTTGATCATCATAATTTGTGGTTGATTGTGAGATCATATGGCATACCTGACAAGTTAGTTAACATAATGAAAGCCCTTCTATAATAATACCTGAGTTGCATGTGAAGTGTTAAGGCTTGTAGCAATTGGTTTAGCATTGCTTCTGGTATTTGACAAGAGTGCATTTTGTCTCCTTTTCTCTATAGTTTGGTTATTGATTATAAGCACTGCATATTAGCCTCAAAATGAAAGTCATGTGTGCACCAGTAGGCCACAGGACATATGCAAACCAATGTCCTGAGGAAAATCTCTCATTGAAACCCACAGCATCTTGTGCATCTTTGATCAAGCAAAATACCTAAGTAAGTTACATCAAGAATACTATAAGGTAGCTTTCATCACCAATGTATTGTTTACAAAGCAATAATGGTAGATAACATTTGCAGACTGGTACAAATATTTTTAATATTATATATATATACATATACACAGTCATATCAGAAAAATATGACCACCTACCTAATAATGGGAATAATCATCCTTGGCCTGGATGACAGTGGCGAAATGCTGTGGCATGGATGCAATGAGGCCCTGGAAGGTTGCCAGAGGCAAATGTACCCATTCGGACTCCAGCAGAGCACTGAGGTTCCGGAGATGTTGTGGGTCCGCACGCTGAACCTATCAATCCAAATGGTCCCATAAGTGCTCTATGGGATTGAGGTCGGGCGATTTCTCTGGCCAAGGGAGAACGGAGACATCACTGTCATGTTCCTGGAACCAGTCATGCACTACCTTAGCGATATGGCAGGTCGCATTGTCCTGTTGGTAGACATCATCACCACCAGGGTAAATATCCAACATGAAAGGATGCATGTGGTCAGCGAGGATGGACAATTGTGATAAATTGTATGGCAAGTCCCGATGTTCCGCTGTACATAGACAGCACTACATCTTGTGGGAAATGCCATTAACTGCCATCCGCCATACAGCAAGACCTTCAATGTAATTAACCTTGTGCTGTGGAACAGCAGAGAAAGGACCTGTTATTATGAGCATGACCATTGCTGAGAAACAGTATAGTCTGGGTTTTAAATCATTGAGGTGCCTGGGAAGACTTTTAGAATTTAGAGCGCATGTCTAATTGGGAATGCCAATCCAATAATAATTTGATCTAAATATGGGAGTCCAAACACTGATGAAAGATTTTGAATTTTGAGGCCAATATATGTATATAGGGCACTGCTTAATTTTAGCCATTTGTTATAGTGTACAGTGAATGAATTAAATTATGCCATTTTATAAGTATACATTTTATACTTAATTTGAGCCCATGGTAGTAGGAGAGTAGGATGATAGGAAAGAGTGTGGTAAGAGATGCGTTTACTGAGGACGGGAGACAATGGTCCCATGCAGTGGTACTTCACTGGACCCTGTCTGCAATGATAGGGGAAAGGTCAACGGGAGCCCATGAACCTAAGGAGGGCAGAAACAGCCCGGAAGGAGTGATGCCGGTCAGGGCTCTTGTCTCCAACCCCCACCACCCACCATGGCAGTGGAGCAGTCCGGCCGAAAGCAGAGCAGTGTAGACCCAGGTTTCCCTGCGTCCCCACTGAAGCACGTGACACGGTTAGGAGAAGACAAGATCAGAATGAGAATAACTATGTAGGTAGCCATTGGCATTCAGGGACCCATCCAGCAGTACTGCAGTCCCAGGTCATACTAGAAAAACATCCCTCTGACATGCACATTGCCACCATCAGCCTGTACTTGACTGACAAGTGTGTCCGGGTGTTAGCTCTCGTGTCAAATGCTGTATCTGCCACACGCCTGTCACTTCTATGGAGTAGAAACCTCAGTTCATCGGAGAAGGCACCCTTTTCCTACTCTTCCACTCTCCAATGATGTAGTCCCATGTGAACTACAGGTGTTGTTGCTGATGGACCTTGGTTAACATGGGCGCCTTTACACAGTGTCGACTCCAGAGACCCATGCATAACAAGGTTTGCTTTACTGTTATCAGGGACACCTACCTGGGTGCCCCAGTGTTCATTTGAGTGATCAATTGTTGCACTGTTGCACATCTATTGCCCTTTACCAGTCGATGGAGGTGACATTCTCCTCTGAGATCAATGGCGACGTTCTCCTTTGAGGTCGATGGCATTTGGGGCTCCACAGTTATGACATCTGGAGGTACTAGGTGTGCCAGGGGTCCATTCTTGGTACATCCTTACTATAGCACCTCATGAACAGCCCATGAAGTCTGCTGTTTCTGAGATGCTTTCACCCTTGGTGTGGTAGCTGATGTTCATTCCCTTTTGAATGTCTGTCAAATCAGTACCTCTGCCCATTGTGCTCACATTACACACTATGGCTCATCTGTCTTGGCTGGCTGTTTATATCTCTGTGTGGTTGACCTTGTCGTGTGCACTCTGGACATGCCTTGGCAGGTACACTGTGATTCTGAGGGTGGTCATATTATTCTGATATGACTGTGTGTGTATATATATATAGACAGTAAAACTGTAGTGATTAAACAATTTATTAGGATATTATGGTAGAAAAATCGATTTTTAAAAGGTAGAGCTTTCAGTGCTACTTTTAATCAAATTGAAAAACAAAAAACAAAAAAATCCAACTCATAACTGCATTAAGAAACACCAATTTTAAACAAGATTTTTGCCATTGGTTTGAAATTCAACTTTTCCATATCAATAATACAACTTGGGCCAGAAATTATTTGATTTTAATTTAATGTTTAAATTTTATATGAATTAATTTTTTTTTATCTTTTCATAGTTCTTTACCATCTTTTTGGGTATATATTTTTCAGTTGGTCTGTAAATGGTAGCTAGGTAGTCACTGGAAGGAGATGTATGCCCCAGTCCTCTGTTATGATGCATGGAACTGGCCAGGCCTAGCACTTAATGTCCGACCCCGCCTTCTCATGGTGCAGGCTGTTAGTACCTATCAAAAGAGATACTCTCTTGTGGAAGTGAATGGAATGGGAGAGCTGCCAGATTAGTGTGGCCTACTGATCTGGACAACTATAGCTACTTTTCTTTTTTTCTACCCTGCTGAGGCATGGTAACCACACAGGGTTCTGGTGCTGACCATTTAAACTTACTGCATTGGATTAAGGCTCTGAGCTTGATTACAGATCCTGAATTTGCTGCACTGGTGGGCTTCTGTGGAGGGAAAATCTTCCACAGTGTTTTATGTTTGTTTGTGGGTTAATAGCCCCAAGTGAATAGATTTACAGGATATGTTTTATCAGCTGGTGGAAAATCCTGATCTGAGGTCATTGCAGGTACCTGAACTCTTGCTTCCACAGCCATCATCAAATCCTACATAGGACAAAGTCTTTCAGTGTAGATGGCTTCAGTCTTTATGGTGGGGGAATGGGTCTTTGTCCCATGCCTGTAATTAGGAGGCTGTTTGATATTGCCGGAAATTACAAAGTTTCTTTAAATATCTTGCAATAAACACTCCTTCAATAAACGTAGTTTCTTTAAACATCCCACTAACCATTTTCTCTCCATAGGTAGTTGGAATGTGAGGATTCTCTTGATCTCCTCACACAAGAATTTCACTGCTATAATTAAGATATTCTTGACCTGCAAGAGACCAGATGGACAGATAAAGATCAGATTCTTAAAAATAATCTTAAATTTCTCTTTTTAGGGAAGGAAGATAATAAGCATCTCCAAGGCATTGGTCGGCTTCTCAGCAGACATGCCAGTGATGCTCTTCTATGATCTGAGTGCATTAACAAAAGGTTTCTTATAGCAAAATTTCAGACAAGCATTAAAGACTTGAATGCTATCTGCTGTTATGCTCCCACTGAGGATGCTGATGAGGATGAGATGGATAGGTTTTATGGACAACTTAAGGATATTTTGAATTATGTCAAAAAAGGAGTAATACCCTTGTTCTAGGTGACTTCAATGCCAAAGTTGGTACTGACTTTGACCTTTGGGGTATTGGTAGCTGCAAATGGCAATGGGCAACATCTCCTACAGGTAAGTAAAACTTAATGGTTTAAGAATAACAAACACTTATTACAAACACCATGACATAAATAGTATACATAGGTTTCACCAGATGGGCTGCATAACAATATGATAAATTATATATTAACAGCAAATGGGCTAGTTCTGTTAGGAATGCCAGGTCATATAGCGGAGCTGAAATTGAATCTGACCATTACCTTGTTGAAAATCTCTTGCAACTTAAACTTAAGAAGTGTTGTGCTAATGTTAAAAATTTTACCTTTAATTCTGAAGCTCTGAAAGACCCAGTTATAGCTAAAGCTTACTGTGATAGGTTACTTAACTACTAAGTTGAGGAAGAGTGAGACCATTTTAAACAGGTTTCTCTTGAAACTAACAGAAAGAACTGCAGGTATGTCTTTAATCAATATCCTACTAGTCCTAATAGAAAGCATTACAAAGAGTTTAATAAACATGCAAAGGATCAGTTAGCAGCTGATAAGAATCTTTGGCTTGATAGCTTGGCTGAGAAAGCAGAGGAAGCAGTTAGACAGTACAACAGCAAAGAGCTGTACCAGATAGTTAATGTTTTGTGTGGTAGAAAACGGACAGGTATACAGATATTGAAGGATAAACAAGATAATAAAAGGTGAGGATTCTGTCATGTCTTGATGGGCTGAGCATTTCAGTGACGTTCTAAACAATGTGGTTAGTTCTACTCCCATTGTTTGTAATGGTGATAGATATTGGCTCTATAACACAGTCTGAAGTCATTTTAGCTGTTTCTAAACTTAAACTACATAAATCCCCAGTGGTCAATGAAATTACTTCTGAAATGCTTAGAGCTGGGAATGTTTCAGTTACCACATGGATGACTGAAATTTTGAATATCTTTTATGATAAAAAGCATGGTTCCTAAGGATTTTACCAGAGCTATTATTATCCCCACTTTTACAAAAGTTGATCACAATTATTGTCATAACTATAGGGGTAACAACCTACTTTCTGTTCCAGGTAAAGTTCTTTGCATGATTGTGCTTAATAGAATTAAGAATCTGGTTGACAGTCAATTGTGTGATAAGCAATGTGGATTCTGATGTGGTAGAGGATGTGTGGATCAGATATTTTCACTCAGGCAGATTCTTAAGAAATGTTTAGAGTTTCAGAAACCTCTGGTTGCTAGCTTTGTTGATTTGAAAATGGCTTTTGACTATGTTGATCATCATAATTTGTGGTTAATTGTGAGATCATATGGAATACCAGACAAATTAGTTAACCTAATGAAAACTATCTATAATAACACTGAGTCATGTGTGAGAATTGGTAAGGCTTGTAGCAATAGATTTAGCATTGTTTCTGCTGTTCGACAAGAGTGCATTTTGTCTCCTTTTCTCTTTAGCTTGGCTACTGATTACATAATGCAAAATTCACCGCAAGGGAAAGATTTTGGCCTTAAATGGTCTGGAGATACAAAACTTTCTGATTTAGATTATGCAGATGATTTGGTCTTGTTAGCTAATGAAAAATCACTGAACTACAGTGGTGGCTCATGACTAAAATTTTTTAGTGAGGCACTGAGTTACGGTAGTGAAACTTGGACACTTTGTAAACAAAATAACAGGAAGCTAGATGCTTTTGATTCTAGATGCTTATGCATATCTTGGGCATTAGGTGGTTCAACTTTGTAACTAATCATGAGGTTAGGCAAAGGAGTCGGCAACCTCCTCTGAGCAATATATTGTGCAGAGAGAGACTGTTGGTTTGGCCATATTGCCCGTATGGATAATTATAGATGGCGAATAGGGTTTTGAACAGTGTGCCTAAAGGCCTCAGAAAGAGGGGGAGACCTAGGATGCGGTGTGCAGACAATGTCAAACAGGACCTTGTTAGAATTGGTGTTCAGTGGCCAGATGCAGCTCAGGACAGATATGGTTGGAGAACTAAACTGCACGGTCTGTTTGAACCTCCGTAGTCGATGGCTGATGATAATGATGATTTTTCAGTTTTTGTTTAAATTATCTTGGTTTTTAAAGCAAAATATTTTGTGGCCTCTAGACTAAAGAAGTACAGTTTGCTCACTAAAAATCTAAGCTTATGAATTATTTACAAGACTAAAATATTTAGAAAAAAACTAAATAAATAAAAGATATAAATAATAATAGATAAATTATGAACTACGTAGAATAATGAAATAATTTAGAAAAGTCACAAAAACTAATCATTTTAAAAAAATTTACTGAATTAAAAGAAAAAAAATGCTTAAAAAATTCACACATCTTTTCTTCTTTTCCTTCTCATTTTTGCTATTTAATTAATCACAACTAAATACTCTTTCTATTGGTATATAAAATGACCAATTTCTGTTTCAGTTACTTCAGGATAAGGCTTTAAAACTACTGTTTTTATTTTCTGAAAATATTTTAATTAATTTGGCCACCAGAGGGAATTCAGTTTTAAAAACCCGATACTTTAAGGGTTAACACTATGGTTTTTAATGCTTTCATTGTACTGTATACTGCAATTTGCTGCTCCTCTACAGCCTCAAAAAAGCTTTGGAAGTAATAAAAGAAAAAATTTGCTGCAGAAGCCTAAAAAAAAGCATAAAAATTAGAAGTTCACAAAATTCAGATGACTATGGGAATTTTGCCAGTTACTGGAAGGAAAATCTTTGTTGCTATCCCTGAATAATAACTAGATCTAGTTAACTGAGCTTTCCGAATATTAAAATGCTTAATAACAAAGCTTTTACTATACGCAAGGTGTCACACAAAAACATACAAATTCCACATAGTGCAGAGACTTAGCCAAAAATAAAATGAAAATATTCTTGAACATTTTTTGACAAAGGCTATAATTAATGAGTAAAACAGATTCAAAGTTGATTGAACTCATGTCCAATTTTTGAAAATATGCATATTTTCCCCCTACAATGAAAATTCAATGCAAGACATAATGAACAGGGTATGTCTGACACACATAAAAGGTGCACAAAAATATGATTCGGAAAAGATACACATACAAAGAAATGCAAAGGAGCACCAATCAGGTAACATCAGGTTCAGCACTTATAAAAGCCCGAGTCACAACTGTGTATGTCAGAAAGCTCTCAAGTGGTGAGCAGTTTGCACTGTGTGTATACCAAATATAATTATATATTCTGTTATATATTATTATATGTACTTATTTGGATAATACCATGGCAAGCACTGTGACCCATTTGGGAATATTCCCAGTAGTACTCTACATGACATCACCCCAATCCACATGTGATTCGATGGATGGACCATGTCTTAAAGAAAAGAAAATATATTATCAGGACATGCTAAAAACACAATTAAAAAGACCTTCTTGCTCAGAAAATAATTAAAATAACTCAAAGTTCTCTGTCATTAAGCAATAAAATTTTGAAGTTTATCCTTCAAATCATTTGCATATTAAAAAGTTTTTAGGAGCAGACTTGGAGCAAGTTTTTCGGAGCAAGTACAGCACTCCATCTTCAGTGAAGTGACACTATGTCATGACATTATGGCTGTTTAGAACATCTTTCAACATATCATGAAAGGTGATTCCAGTGTCTCAGTGGCAGATGGGGATGAACGAGATCATTATTTCAATAGTCTTGTGTACGATGGTTCTGCAGTAAGTGAATGCATGTACTAGCATTGTGGCATGCTCCCAGTCTATGGTAGCTTCGTATTGTATTGGCAGTGGCAGTCATTAGTTTATTTGGCTCACATCTATCTGATGCTCTGTGAACCTCTTCTGCAGAGAATGTATCATTTTTTCCAATATAATAAACAACAGAATTATCTGGCAAATGTAGGGAAATCTGTATACACTGATTTCTGAAGGAAATTCCAATCTTCAAACATATTTGAAGGAATCTTCAAAAAACAGCTACATTTGTTGGATAATTCTGTTATTTATTATATCAGAAAAGTCATCCATTATCCATAGGAGAGGTTCACAGAGCATAAGAAAGATGTCAGCCAAAACAAACTAACCCTGCTACTGCAGAGCTGGCAACACAACACATAGCTACCATAGACTGGGAGCACACCACAAAGCTAGCATGGGCATCCACTTACTATGGAACCATTGTCTGCAAGGCTATTGAAAACTGTGCTAAACTTTTACAATAAAAAGAATATATTTATTACTGTAAAAGCTTAGTGCAGATCAAAAAGGTGACAGTATCTTAGCATAAGTGGTATCATTTAGAAGCACTTTTAATATTCTAACACAGCTAAAGTGTATTAAATTTACTACTGTACATATATATACAGTTGTGTCAGAATAATATGATCACCTACCATACATATATTATGGTAGGTGGTCATATTATTCTAATATGACTGTATAAGTTTATATATAGCTCTGTAATTTTTATCTCTCTTTTGATTTTTCTTTAACAGTGTACTTCAAAATTAATTCAGCCATCAGGCTGAATTAATATATAATTATAATATAATTTTAAAATCTGTGCTAATACTATAATGAAGTCTTTATCACCAATAGATTCAAAATTATTTCAAAGTTAGCATGCCATATTGAAGTTCAAAAGACACTAAAATATGTAACTTTTTCAAACATCATACAGAGCAAATCTAATAAAGTCTGATTTCATTTACACATACCAGCTTAAAAAGCTATAATTTAATATAACACATATTTCTTTTACAGAGAGAACAAGAGTGGAAAGGAATCCAGATGCAGGCAAAAAAAAAAATCAAAATCCAGCCTGTAAACCTCAGATTACAACAAGCCTGATAAAATGCAAATGTCATCTGTGCCTTGCGATCATAGAATAAAACTCTATAGCAGCCAAGAAATTAATGATAAGGGGGATAATCACTAAAATGTGTTACTTGATCTGTTACCCTAAGTCAATGTGATAAAGTTTTTCCTTTGGCAGAACAAATTTATTTAAATTGAAGAGATATGTTTCGACATATTTAATGAATATTAAGGAAGATATCACTCTTCTGATTGATGTTAACTTCAGAGTGGTATCTTCCTTAAAGGAAAAATTTAGTTTTCAAAAATATGATGGCTGGATTATTACTCAGCAATGATAAATATAATTTCCTGGTATAAGTGCATTTGCAAGTCTAGCTTATGAAACATGGAGTTATGACATACTGATTTCTGAAATGTTGAGGCACTATTTGAAATCGGCAAGTTAAAATGCATTGTACAAAATTTTTATATACCTTCATCACAATTATTTGTATACATGAGAAAATTTTGTTGGCATGGACCAGATAAGTCCTGTTAACCACAATTTGATCATGCTGCTCTAGGTCTTGAGGAAGAAATAAACAAGAGTAATTTTAAATTTATTCAATAATTAGAACCAAAAGAAATATTTTTATGGGAAGTCAATAAAAAATATTCTAAGAGTAAACAAAAGAGGCTGTCATAGTTGTGGCAATTTAGAAACTGCAATAACTGTTTGCCACCCATCTGTATGCAAACAGACTTGTTTTGTGGGGAATTATTACTTTACCAATATTTACATCAGGAAAAAAAAATCCTTTTTAGTAGGTAAAAACACTCTACATCTACTAAAAGAGCTATTTTTCACCTCTTGAACACAAGGTTATTATAATTAGAGTATCCCTATTCAGAACTGTCTCAAACAGTTCCACCTAACAATGTGCTGTTGCTTATTATAGCTGTATTACAAGAACAACAGTAATGCAAAAACAGCGTTTTAACCACATAGGCATTGAAGAACACTGCAAAGACACCCAATGATACCATGTGCTCTAAACTGGATAACTAAAAGTTTTAAAGAAACAAGAAGTGAGAAGTTAGGCCAGGATGAGGGAGGAAATCAGTGCAACTAGCTCAGCTTGATGATATTGCCCTGCAATTATGAAGCTGTTAAAGCCCATAAGGAAGCACCAGTGCAAATGTTGTTGCATGACAAATGGATATGCCATATGCTACAGTAAGGAAAGCGATGTTTAATGTCCTTCACCATTTTACATACAATTTTCAAATTACATAAAAAGCTTCAAACAGGGGAGACAACAGCTCATTTGAAATCTGTTCTGTTCTTGGAATTGAGGTTAACACTTGGCAACTAGCTCAGCTTGATGATATTGCCCTGCAATTATGAAGCTGTTAAAGCCCATATGGAAGCACCAGTGCAAATGTTATTGCATGACAAATGGATATGCCATATGCTACAGTAAGGAAAGCGATGTTTAATGTCCTTCACCATTTTACATACAATTTTCAAATTACATAAAAAGCTTCAAACAGGGGAGACAACAGCTCATTTGAAATCTGTTCTGTTTCTTGGAATTGAGGTTAACACTTGGCCATGAAACTTCCTTTATAGGAATGAGGCCCATTTCTGTTTGAATGGCCAAATGAACACTCAGAACTGCCACATTCAGGCACCTACATGTGGTATAGGAGTTCCCTTTGCATTCACTGATGGGCACAGTATGGTGGGATTTCAGAGCTACATTCATCACTGGCTAGTGGTATTGGGATACATTGACAGCTTTGTAATACTGGAAATCCTGCAATGCAGATGTCTTGAGATAAGTTTTCATGCAGGATGGGGCCTCTTTGCACATCACCTATTCTGTGCGCTGCTGCACAATAGCATTTCAGCAATGATAGAGTCATCAGTCTCTTTTCTTAGACTATGGCCAGCATGTTCACTTGACCTAACTCCATTTGACTTTTATCTCATTTAAAAAAAACAACGAATATTGTGTTCAACTTTGTTGTCTGCCAGTCTGTCTCTACACATTGAACTTTTTATTTATAGAAATAAATAAACAATTCTTTTCATGTTGGATAAGTATTGATGAAATACACTGGTTTCCATAAATTAAGGAAAATCCCTATATTAAGTCGATGGAAAGCTAACGTCTAAGCTCTATAACTACTAAAATAATTTTTGTTTGAAAAATGTGACTGCAGATAAAGATCTCAATCATATAAACCAATATCTCGATTTTCAACAATATTCGTTCAGTATTTAATGAGTTATGGAAGTTTGAATATTTAGTGATAACAATGCCAGTCACAAAAATTGACTTCAGAAGTTAATTAAAACTTAGTAATAAGTATTGTCATCAAAGTGTTTAATAAAATAAGCTTGTATTTTAGAACTTTGGGTAAAGAATTCTTTCACTATTCTTCAGTTTTGTATAAATTTCTTAAGACTGGAATTGCTGTTGTTAAATATTCAAACTTCCATAAATCATTAAATACTGAATGAATATTGTTGAAAATCGAGATATTGGTTTATTTGATTGAGATCTTTATCTGCAATCACATTTTTCAAGACAAAAAAACTTATTTTAGAAGTTATAGAGCTTTGACATTAGCTTCCCATTGACTTAACATACGGATTTGCCTTAATTTATGGAAACCAGAGTATTATAATTAACTCTTTCCAAATAAAAGATATTTAACCATTATTATGTTGTTGAAGTATGATGATGTCAATTACATACATAGGAAACATTGTCTTGAACAGGATGGGATCTAAAACCGTGACTTCTTGATGACATGTCAGATTCTCTATCCTCTAAGCTGCAGGCCACTGATTAATCTCTCCTCTGTTGTAGGTTTTAAGTCCATGCCATAGGTCAATCACACTGAGCTGTCTTAACTGATATTGAAGACTCCCATCACAGAGCTCTCTCATGCAGGTGTGTAAGAACAGCCACACTACAACAACGATTTTGCCTGGCATTTCTTATTTTGAGCAGATCTCATTAACAGACACAGGCACTATGGTATGAGTTATTAGTTACCTTCAGATACATTTTGAATCCATAACACTGTACAAGTACAAGGTATTTAACCATTATTACACTGTAGAAGTATGATGATGCCAATTAGGTAAAGAGGAAAAATTGTCTTGAGCTGGGTGGGATCTGCTCCCCACATTGTGCTGATGACATGTCATGTGCTATCTGCTGAGTTGACTGCCACTGATCAGTCTCTCCTCCTATGTTGTAGGTATTAATGCCATCAGAAGGTCATGAGTTCAGATCCCACCCCGCTCAAGATAATTTTTCCTCTGTACCTAACTGACATCATCATACTTCAACAGCATAATAATAGTTATATACATTATACTTGTACAGTGCTATGGATTCAAAATGTATCTGAAGGTAACTAATAATTCATACCAACAGTGCCTGTGGGCTTGTTAATGTCTGCTCAAAATAAAAAATGCCAGTTAAAGTCGACGCAGTAGTATGGCTGGTATTACACACCTGCATGAGAGAGCTCTGTGAAGAGTCTTCAATAGCAGTAAAGATAGTTCTGCGTGATCGAGCTATGGCATGGGCTTAACACCTACCTACAACAGAGGAGAGATTGATCAGTGGCCAGTAGCTCAGCAGACAGAGCAGCTATTTCCAAATCTTCCAAAAGCTATAGCTAAACCCTCTAACAGTGGGAAAAGTTGAAAATTTCAAAATTTTAAACGAATATTACAAATGATGTATTTAGGCTACAAATTTAAAATTTTGGTAGTGAAATGTGAAGATTATGAAGTTTTCATTGGCAACAATGAGTTGACTCCTTATCCCCAGAGTAGGTGGGAAAATGCAACTTTTATGTTTTAAGAGATAATTGTTTGTTTTTAGAAATGCAAATTATTTCTGGATTGGATAGATATTGATGAAATATTACGATTTGCACTTCTGAATCTACCAAAAGCTATAACTGCACCTTCTAATGGAAAAAACACATGAAAATTCCAAAAATTTTAATGACTATTGCAAATGCTGTATTTATGTTAGAAATTTTGGTGGTGGAATGTGAAAGTCATGATGTTTTCATTACCAGCAAAGAGTATTTCCCTTACACTAAGGATGGGTGGGAAACACAACTGCTTTGGTTTTAGAGATAATTGGAAAACTCTTTTTAGTTTGATTGGCACTAATAAAATACAATTTGCATTTTTAAAATCCTTAGTTAGTTTTAATGTATATCGTTAGAGATATATGGAAATGGTGAAACTTTTAATGAATGTTGCAAGTGATCTTTTTATGGTAGAAATTCGAAATTTCGGTGGTAGAATGTCAAGAGCTATTCCACTGATAGCAACAATTTGCCCCCTTTCTCAGAGGCATGTGAGAAAAGCAAACTTTTTAAATTTAAGGAATAAACAAATACTTTTATGTTGTACAAATATTAATAAAGTATTATTATTTGCATTTTCCCCATCATCCATTAGCTGGAACTAAAACTTTTAAGGAAGGAAAAAGTAAATACAACAAAAAACTTCATTATCTTTGAAAACGAGATTATCATATGTGCCAGAGGTGATATGCATTCTTATAGTAGGTTATAGGATTACCTGTAGAACTGTGTGTATTATGAAAACATTAGCAACTTTCTATAACTAAAGGACAACATTAGGCATCATGTGTTCCTCACTAGCCCTGATGTGCTACATTCTGCAGTTGGAAACATGGTTGCATGTGTGGAGAAAACTGTTCTGTGTGAGGACACCCACTTTGAAAAGTTGATAAGACTGAATATCCATTTCACTGTACCACTCTGCCTCTAGTAGCAGAAATGTAAACTAAAATTTTATTGCCATTCTCTAGCACATGTTGTGGACTATACATACACTAAATTTTGCTCCATAGGTGGAGCTCCAAACAGCTCTGAATACAGGCACTTTAATTATAACTTTGTATATAGCAGACTTAGCACTAGTGTATAGAAAGACTAAGCTAAATAATTATACACCCAGCTGCCTTCAGGATCTTTTTAAACCTTGTGTCTTTGTTCCAAAAACATTGACAGATAAAGTTATCAGATTTATAAGAATAAGCCCTTAAAAGCCATAGTATCATAAGACCTCAGAGTGTTTCACCTGTTCTCATATTTCACTGAAAATAACTTCTTTTTAAATGAATAATAAAATCTAACAACATACGCTTGTTGTGCTTACAGGAAACCTCCCACTTTTGATATTACCAAGTGATATTGCTGTTTGGCATATTAAATAGACAGTTCTAAACTTCTACTATCTCCTATATTCTGGGAAAGGTAGTGTGGTAATATAATGGTCATTATAAAAAAAGATGCCAATGTATATTCAAGAATTGCAAATCCTCTTAAATGTATATTTCCACCTATACAATTTACCACTGAATATGAGACCCAACAGCAAACTGTCTTTTCGCAACATTCTGATTACTAGATGCAGGAATCATTTTGAACATGGGGTATACATGAAACCTTCTACAAAAATGCTTTTAATTTCCAACACCACCCTGTCACCTAATAATGCCATGACATTTTCATGAATGAAACTTATTGTGACACAACATTTATTAAATGTGTATAATTTTAACCTAAATGAACTGTGAGTTTTTACTCATATGGTACTCAAGAGAACTTGATCATTTGTGATAACCCAAAGCTTCTCAGTGTGAAATTTCTTTATATTATTATTATTACATTTATTATTAATCTGGCAGACTCATCATATGGATTGGTAGTTACTGTATAAATTGTTTCCATCACAACTCCTCAAAGTTGATGTAATCAAGGTTTTTAGAAATACATCACTCCAAGTGAATGTACCAACCAAATGCTTCTGCCAACACCTACAGATGAAAAACTGACCAACAGAGCTAGGCCCATGCATATAACATCTGAATTTTGAGCAACAACTTCAGTCTACTACATGCTGTTAGGTTTTCTAGTGGAAAATTTCCATTTCAGACATTCAATTTCAGAATGAACATTTCAGAATATACATCGACTTCACTCATTTTCACCAAAATAATGCATGCTGAAGACATGTAACCTTGTCATTAGGTATGTATTGCCATCTTTAAAGCAGCCTCCAACAAAATATTTTATATACATTTTTAAAATGTAACTGACATACAAACAGAGTAAACTTCATAAGATCTTTATGCTGACAATTTAAACCCATTAACTGTCTAATGGTTGAGTATGATTATGGATTCTCAACTTTCTATACTGGGTAGTTTCTGTTTAAAAAAATATATCATTGCATTTTCTATTCGATTGTAGATTGCCAGTCTCAAGTGAACAGATACATAAGATACCTTATATCAGCTGGTGGGTAATTCTGATCAGGAACCATTGCAGCTACCTGAATCAATGCTTCTAGAAGCACCACTGACCCTAATCTGGTGCAATATTTTTCAGGCAGGTCCCTTTCTATTTTGATTCTGGTTCTCGATAAGGTCGACTTGTAAAGAGGGTGTTTACAACTACTATTAGCATTGGTGCCTCAAACTTCTAGTAGTGGGGGAATGGGCCATTGCCCAGTGCCGGCAATTATGGTGCTGTTTGATACGTTGGCCTCCTCTTTCTCAATAATTTTCAAATAAGTTTATTTAAAAATCTTGCCATTTTCTTTCCACAGCTACTGGGATGTGAGCAATAACTTTAATAAATTAGCCCCTAAGTAGCTGTTTCTCACACACCTGCTTGGGGGCTAATTGTCCCTATACTGAGGAAGACAATACCTCAGTATAGGGACAACATCAGAAAGAAAACATCCATGTTTTATCTGGGACTCTAATTAGTAGCAAAGCTAGATTAGTGCTAAGCACTTGTGCATCTTTGTGCCATGATGGTCAAAATGATTCTACATAGATATTATTTAGTTGCATACAAATGTGATTGATTGTGCATTAACAGCAAATGTGGCTAGCTGTGTCAGGAATACCATATCATATAGAGGGACCAAAATTGGGTCTGATGTCTTGCATCTGAATTATAAGAATTGTTGTGCTGTGGTTAAAAGAAGCACCTTTAATGTTAATGCTTTAAAAGATCCAGAAATAGGCAAAATTTATTATGACAGGTTATTCAGTCATATAGGTAATTGTGGTTTGCTAACAATTGAAGAGGATTAATGTGACCATTTTAAACAGACTATTTTTCAAAACAGCAGCATTCTTCTGGGTAAAAAGAAACACAGTTATTTGAGTGATAAGGCAATAAAGCTTATTTACAGAAAAAAAAAGGAGTAAAAGGATAAACTGAATCAATACCCCACTAGTCTTAACAGAAAACATTACAAAGAGTTTAAATAAGTGTATGAAGGATCAGTCAAAACATGATAAGAAGCTTGCTTGATAGCCTGGCTGATAATGTAGAGGAAGCAGGTAGACAGCACAGCATAAGAGTTGTAGCATAGAGAAAATGGGAAAATATAGACTGGCATATGGGAATTGAGAGATAAAAATGGTAAGGTTATTGAAAGTAAGGATTCTGTCATAGCAAGGTGGGCTGATTTTTCAGTCATTTCACAGATGTTCTGAACAATGTGATCAGTTCTACTCTCATTATTTGCAAAGCAGATAGATGCATAACTAGCTTTAACATTGATACTATATAAAAATCTAAAATTATTTTGACTGTGTCATAATTTAAACTATACAAACCTCCAGGGGGTAGATGAAATTACTAACAAAAATGCTTAGAGGAGAGAATATTTCTGTTATCACAGACCTGACTGATAATTTTGAACGTTTTCTATCACACAGGTGTTCCTGGGGATTTTATTGACGTAATGGGTATTCATTTTAAAATGCAACCCTCACTTTACTTTTTCAAATAATAATATTCAAAAAGCATGGAGAGGGAATATCCTCCCTCTTTGCATAACATATAGGAAATCAAATAAGCATGTTTTATTGTGTGAAGCAGGCAGACATGTATCACTTTTTGTACAGATAAGGTAAGAGATAGTTTTGTGCACAATAATGGTTCTCCCTACCATTACAGAATAGCAAATTTCATTGTTGAACATATTTTTCCACAAGATCTTATAATGACTGTCAAAATGCATTTCATGAATAAATATCCAGAGATGGAGCTGCCACACAAATCATCAAATTAAATTTGATAAACAAATTTTAGGAAACCAAAAATGTTGGAAATCCTAAGCATAATTGCAGGAGCACTGTTTTAAATAATGATTCTTTGGAAAACAGTCATCACACTTTGTTGCAGTCTCCATCAAAATTATTAAGAAATCTGGCTCAACTAAACACTTTTCTCTTAGTATGGCCTACAATTCAACAAGAAAATTGCATCTGCTACTCTATGATGTTTAAATACTTGAGTAATGGATGGAAGAGAGTAAACAGATGGTACTAATTACAGCCTTTGAATGTGGTAATGACACTGGTTCCTTAATTTTGTCCAGGGTAGCATTCAAATTTCAAACAATGTTTCTACATGGATGAAATGTGATTCCATCTTGATGTAACTCTACAAAACTTTGGAATATTGCACATGGGAAACCACATGCATTCCATGAAAATATCAGCATGTGATGGGCAATTTTACATCAGATTCGTTGGTGTGATATTTTTTGGGCAATCGATGCTGAAGTGCATCCTAATATTGCATTACTTTACTTGAAATCAACAAAAGAGACTTGGCTTCAACAGGATAATACTACATGCCATAATTTTGAACGTTTTCTATCACACAGGTGTTCCTGGGGATTTTACTACATGCTTGACATACATGATTATTACTAAGTCAGTGATTAGAACTCAATTACTCATACCTGATCAAGTGGTTAGCATGCCTGACTATTAACCAGTTGGTATGTCCCTATGTATTGTTTGTATGTTGTACAAGAAACCAGCACAAGCCCAATAGAGCTTTTAGGTTATCTCTGTCCTTGGCATTAAAAATAATTATGCATAATACAAAATTTTTGCCCCCAAAAACTTTAAAGAGACTTTGGACACCAGATAGCCTGATTTGACTTACCCAGATTATTTTTTATGGAATAACTAAAGAACTGAATGTACAAAAGCAATCTCAACATCATTAATCAGCTAAAATAATACACTGAAGGGGCATAATTTCAAAACTTGATCAAGTTACACTATAGAGAGGCTTGGAATATGGTCAAACAAGTAAAATACTGTGTAAATCAATAAAGACATCACTATAAAATATAAGACTTACAATTTGTATATGTTTTGCACCATCCGTTGCATTTCAATGCATTTTTCAGAGAAAATACATTTTTGAATTGTGTTTAATATCCTGTATTAAGGTCCTTATTTTCAAAAAAAGATTATCATAATTCTTATGGTAATTACAAGTGCATTAGTCTACTTTCTGTTCTAGATAAAATTCTTTGTATTATTGTGCTTATAGAATTAAATGGACAACAAGATGAACAGTATAAATTCAGAAGTGGTAGGGGATATATATATATATATCAATCTTTTCTTTTAGGTATAAGGGACCTACCTCTGGTTCAGGCCTCAGATAAGACATGGATGCTTGTGTTGTTTCTCTGCTGAGGTCCTGCCATCCTCACAGACCTTCTACTACAGTGTATAAATTGACAGGTTCCTGTCAGACTCCTATGGCAAGCAGCTGCTTGAGGGGTTATTTATTTTATTATTTTATATTTTTGGGAAATGTTTAGAGTTTCAAAAACATATGGTTACCTGTCTTTAAGATTTTAAAAAGGCTTTGAACTGTAGATCAGGGATAGGTAAACTTTTCTCATAGGCATGCCAGATGAGAATTTTTCAGAGTGCTGTGAGCCAGAATCTTACTTATTGCATTAAAAACTAAACTTACCCCCCCCCCCCTGCCCCATGTCCAATGCCCTGAGTAGACATTATGCATAAACAATTAAATTTTTACATATACCTATTTATTACAAAAAGGAACCTGTACTTTTTATAATTTTAATGGAACCCCCTTCTCCCTACTACATTTCTCATCTACAAGAAATTGAAAGTAGTACAATTTGATAAAAATGAAACACATTTTAGTTAACATCGACTTCACATACAAATACCAATAATTAAGCTGTATCAGAAACACCAGTACTTTCACCAAAAGTTAAAGAAAAATATTCAAAGTCGATTCAAGTTCTGTAAAGGTATTTTCTACATATATTGGCAGCAAGTTCATCGATACACCTGATTATGATTCTGTGAGATAAACTTATGTTATCATAATTTTTTTTCTCTGGACAAAACATACCAAAAACTGTTTTCAGGCACTCCTTTACAAAATCGCCATCAGAATAATTTTTGTAATATTTTGTAATTTTCTCACTAACAAAACTTGAATGCAGCCATAAGTTTCTCAAACGTTTCTTTTTTCTCTTGGCCTTTATAACTTTCATAATTAGAATGTTCACTGATGTGCTGTCTATTTGAGTGAGAGCTGAGTTCTTTAATCGGGAGCTGAGCAGCACATTCAGAAAACCCAATCCACCTCTATGCACAAAGTCTGCCATGTGGGTCAATGTTGTCATAAATTAAAATTTAGGCTGCCAAAGAACACTTTCAAAAACAGTGTAAAAGTCAATTGGGAAAGAAGAATTGGTATTCCATAAAGTACTTGAAGAATAAGAGATAAAATAAATTCAAAAATTTGTGCAGCAATGTTCGCAGGCTATCTGAAAAGTGTCTGTGGGCCATGGGTTGGACCATGGCTGCTGTAGATCATAATAATTTGTGGTTGATCATATTAGATATTTGATGATTAGTTAAAATAATAATGCCTCTATAAAGTAGCATTTTGTTGCTTATGAGCTGGTAAAGCTTGAAGTCAGTGATTTAGTATCACTATTGGAGTTCAACGAAGCTGAATTTTGTTCACTTTTTTTTTAGTTTAGCTATCAATTACGCTATTAGGAATTTATTGCGAAGGAAAGATTCTGGCCTTAGAGAATTGAGATCTAGAGATCTGAAAATATCAGATTTAATTATGCTGAAGATTTGACACTTTTGGAAATGATGTTGATGAGATTAATAGAGAGAAAACTAAAGTGATGAAAATAGATTAGGAAGGTGGTGTTTCATTTTCATTGAATGACTGTCTCTTGAGCAAATTTCTCGGTTTAATTACCTTGGGAGTAGTGTAATAGATACTGGTGATGTGCACAAGGAGATATTTCAGAATAGGCATTGCTGCTAAGACTTTCAGAATCCATGGAGTGTGATAAAATAAGTGTATACACCTGAACACTACAATTAGGGTATATAATATTTTGGCCTTTCTAATGTCCTTGTCATCCTTTGCACCTCCAAGTCAGCCTTACAAGCACTCTAGAAGAGTGACTTCAGGACCTGAAACCCTTTTCTCATACAGAACATCATGGAGATATGCTCCAAGCTCACTTCTGCCAATATCATCATCCATTTCCAGTCCCAGTGGCCCTAACTTGTAGGAATACCAGGCAACAAGCTTGCAGATCTGACTGCCAAAGAAGTGCTCCAGACTCAGAGGTATGTATCTAATTCCCCTCTTTCTTTTGTGACTGCAAGATTTTTATTTCACACCTCATGAAGCAGTAACGTCTTGCCCAGTGGCAGAAGAACTTCAGTCTTTCCTACTTTACGTACCTTGTACACCCTACTCTCACTCCTGTAAACCTGACTAAAGCTGACCCTTCTCCATTGTCTCTGAATTGGAACCATCTACAGCAATTCTATGCTTCACACCCTTAGCAGAGTCAATAGCCCCAACTGTGCTACCTGCACCACATCTGAGGTTGTATTCCTGAGACTGACACCATAATCCTGCATAACTGTCCCCACTACAATGCTGATCGAGCAGTTCTCTTTTAGAAGCTCAATGCCTTATTTAAGCTCTGATTATTCCATTACTTCTCTTTTAGGTACTCACCAGAACAAGAAGCTGTAGTGAATGTATTTGCATCTGCTTACCAATTTATTTCAGAACATCAGTCTCTTCTGCAAAATCTAATGTGTTTCTTTCCTTTCTTTCTATCTTATCTTTCTTTTTCATTTACAAGCCTTAGTGGAATAGTAGAAAAGCAACTACTCCCTCTGCTATATCCAACTCCTGCTCCGACTGGTGTAGAGAGCCCCTTTTGGAGGTTAATTTCACCCTGATCTTACATTAACTTGAACTTATGACACTGAAACTTGGATACTTTTCAAGCAAGATAACAGGGAACTTGATACTTTTAATCTAGATGTTTATGTAATATTTTAGATATTAAATGGTTTTACTATATAAGTAATGATGATGAGTCAACAAACATCTTTAAACAGCACTTTGTGTAGAGAGAGGCTGTGTTGGTTTGGCCATGTTTCCTGCAAGCAGTACTATAAATTATTGAATCAAGTTATAAACAATACACTTAAAGGTCTTAGAGAAAAGGGAGAGACCTAGAATGTGGGGTCAGACAGTGTAAACAAGACCTTGTTAATATTAGCCTATAGTGGCCAAATAAAATTGAGTAGCTCAGAATAGATGTGTTTGGAGGACTAAATGGGATAATCTGGCTGGACCCTTGTGGCCCATTGATGCTTGTGTTTGCATGTAAGATTAAAACTTCTCTACGTAATGTTAGTCTCTGTCCTCAGTTTTAATTACCTCTGTTTTCAAAATTTTTAATGAATTTACCATGACAACACAAAATTTTGATTTCAGCAGAAATTGCTCACAGATTTTTATCATCCACTCTTGTATCCAAGTCTTATTTTGGGTAAAATTACTTGGTGCATACTTGCATTTACCTTAGAATGGGAGAAGACATAGCGTGTAAGTGTGCAATTAGTAAAATAGCAAATGCTTTCTCATGGCTCACACACACAAAACCACTCTCTTAAAGTAGTTAGTTACTTTCTCACCCACACGTGAAAGTTTCTTAGTTTGTCAATCCAGGAAACCAATACAATGTACTACATTTGAGTGTGAAAATTGGAAGAAGTTTCCGAAAAAGAAGTTATGATGAAAATTTTGATATAGAAATTGACACTAATCATGCAGTAAAGAACTGTAGTGGCTGCAACTGTTAGGAATATCTACAGAAATTTACCTACAATGATCTTTTTAGCAAACGAAGTACTCTGTTGATATGCAGCCCTCATTATTTAAATATTTTTAAAATTTAAATTGTTTAGCTTCTTCTGTACCAATTTTAATACTACAGGATATACTCTATAATGATACAGAAAAACAAAATATTCATATTAAAAATATAAAAAATTAAATGAAAATAACCCCTCAAGGAGCTGCTTGCCATAGAGGTTTGATAGGAGCCTGTCAGTTTAATATGCCGTAGAGATCTGTGAGGAAGGCAAGACCTCAGCAGAAAGACAACACAAACATCCATGCCTGACCCAGGGCTTGAACATAGGTCCCTTTGATCAGTAGCCAACATGATAACCACTCGACCACAGGATGGCTATTAAAAACATGCATTTTGCATATTTGTATTGTTCTCTTAATCATTTGTTTAGTTTGTTGTCTGGTTCATCATACTTTTTTAAATTTATGATGCATGCTTATATTGGAATAAAAAATAATCAGATATTGTGGTAGCTCATAAGAAAAAAATACCTTGTCGAAACTGTACTAAAAGAATTTTTTCTATGTGAAATAAAAAGTTATCTATTGAAAATAGCTCTTTTTATTTCACATAGAAAACAAACAAAACAATTTACAACAAAGCAATTTAAATTGTAATTTTCTTTTAGCTTTTTTAGTTGTGGTTGCCAATATTATACATTAACTCCTTCAGACCCTATATACATTACAATGCATATTACATTTTATAACCTTTTTAAACACAGAAATTGGTGCTTATGGTCTTGCAATGTTTGTAAAGCAGAGACCAGTTTTTAAAATACAGGAGTCGACTGTAATTTGCTACCATCTATGGATATAATAGAAACTATATATAACAATATCAAAGATAACTGTGCCTGACATTTAAAAAGAACCATTTTACTATATTTCACAGAAAACACAAGAACTGCTTTACTATATTTCAATTTCACAGATATCATTCATTTGATGTGATTTATTTGATTTTATTATTTTATTTCATTTATCATGACAAAGTGCATGCAAATTGCAATTCTTTTCCTTTATGTTCTTTTTTTATTACTTCCTAAGATTTCAGAATTTTGCAACTTTTGAGACAGTTTTTACATTATAATGTACATGCTGAATTTCAGTTAAATGATGTAAATTATACATATATATCCTTGTTCTTTTGATCATAAATAAAGCACATTTAAATGGAAACATTTTTTCTTCTATAAACAAAAATTCGAGTCTGAAGGGATTAATGCAGGTTATCCCAGAAATTCTATATGCTAGAAATATTTAACAACTGATGGCTTAAAATAGCTCTGAAATGTAGAGTGAAAATATTTCAATAACTTAGTTCTGACAATGACAGTTTTTTGTTTGACCTCTGTGGGCAGTGATTGACTGAGAAAAGCTTTTGATGTATACTTTAGAAAAGTATAACCAACTTGCCAATATTAATGGTAAAATGAAGCTAAAATCTTTTTCCATCCAGTTATTAGCTCTTAAAATCTGACATGAGTCTATCAGAATAGTCAAGAATGCCCAAGCTATTCAAGTTTTTTGTCCCCTCTTCATGCAAAAGTCAGATAATGTAGTAGGAAACTATTATGTCAAGGAATGGCATTTTATCTTTAATCACAAATTAAAATCTGTGTGAAAGTAAAATTCAGCATATGAAATTTGCAACTTCTTAATTGTTTTTGAACAAATATTTCTGTTTACAAAATCAAATCTTTAGTATTTTAAATATAGGGTGTATATTGTATTTTGAATGCAGAATGATGACATCTTGGAAAGTACCAAATCAAATGAATATTATGAATATTATTCATTTTTGTCACATGATATAGTATTTACTCCCATAAATTACTTGTTTTTCATTTGCAAAAAATACTCAAATTTTCTGTTTACCACTGATAAGATCTTAAACTTGTAGCATAAATGTACTAAGATACCATATATCACTTCTAGGTTGCATCAGTGTATTTTAATGTTGTATTTAGTTTCCTTCATTCTAATACATTATTGTTCAACATACAAAAATTCCAGAAATTGCTTTGCAAAAAGCTAAAATATCCAATTAAAAAAAAATCAGGTACTTGAGTGCTAAAAGTATAACAATTAGCAACTAACTAGAAGTTCATATTAAATCTGATTATGTGATGTTTTTACTTTTTTGGAATCAGCAAGAGCTATTCTTCTCAGCATTTTTCTATTAATAGTAGAAATGTATTTTGACACAAAACTATTGTAACAGTACCTAATGTTAAGATGCACTTGTTTACTAAGATACTGCTTCATTTTAAACACATTTTGTGTCTGTCAGCTAATAAAATTTTCAATTCAATTTTTCCTAACTTTTTTAGTTTTAATGAGTGAAAAAATGTCTGTATTAATGGCATACAAGGTTATGCTTTTGCCTCACTTACATAATTTCCATTATTCAGGAATGATTCAAAAGCAGTATCCATGTTATGATGATCCATGGCCATGAAGAGGGTATTCACAACTATACATAGGGTGATGAACAGCTCCATGAAGGGATCGAAGACTATGAGTTTGAAGATTTCTTGAAGTCGCACCCAACACCAGCAACATTTCCAAACGCAGAAGATGTCTATGCATTTCAAGCAATTCGCCAAGCATCTCTCTCTGAAACTGGGCCTTTCTTCCTCCTCTCTTTCTGTAGGGAAATAATAAATGGACACTGAATAATGTTTAAGTATTGCCATTCTGCAGCCTCTTGGTGAGTTTGATTACGAGGCACACCACAACACGAACATCTGATAGCAGCCATACATGCAGGACACGTGGCAGAGCAGAAACATTCACTATTTTAATACAACATATATATATATAGGTAACATAAATGCAACACTCATATACAACTTTAAGTTATTTCATCTTAATGTAATACAATAAAATTAAACTATCTAAATTCCTTAATTTCAATTATATTAATTGTTTGCAACCACAAACAGAATTTAGCTGGGGGAAAAAGCTTGATATAAAGCTAGTATAAAAGCTACAATGCTTTCTGACTATAACTGCTTCTAAAGTAATAAAATATAGCAATTTTCTGAAACATTTATGGTATTGTGAATAATCAATGCTCAAGTATAAAGGATAACAGACAAAACTGTACATAGTAACTCAAATTAGTTTTCAGCAAATACAATAAAATGTCATATGAAAAATGCTGTGACAAAACTTAGTAACATTAAGTGGTATAATGATGAAATTTTGTAATATGCATGAATGCACAAATTTCCGAAATGGAGGTGCTGGAATTTGGGTGCAGGAGATGTTAATGCAATAAAAACCACTTCTCCACAAGAACAGATAATGAAAACAGGGCTAAGAGCACCCATGAAATGCAAGAATTTCGTTTCTGTATTGTTGAGCAATCAGAGTAACTCTCTGAAAGATAAGAAGCTTTGTACTGCCAATCATGATGCCAGACCATCACACTACTGTCATCAAATGGTCTATTGGTTCTGGCAAGTTCTTTGTTCTCTCCAGATAAAAACATGTTGAGAATTGGTGTTTAACCCATTGGCTTATGAATATTTTTACACTAACATGTCCTGAATTACTATTCTATAAAGTAGAATTTTACATAATATGCATTTTACCATTTTTAAATTAATTTTAATAATTCTTAGAATATCTAATTTTATTCAGTCAAAGCTAAACTGATCATAAAATATAAATAAAACCACAAAAAATTGTTGAATTTTTACTTGCAACATGTTAAAATGATGAAAGGTTTCTTGTGGTATTTATAAGTTTTTGGTGTGGAATATCTTGAAATACTTAGAATAGGATGAGCACCACAGTACATTAACACTGGCTCCACTAATACAAAAGGAAGAAAATTCCAACAGAGCTGCAACCTCCTTCAATGGAAACCCCAGTCAGGGGTCAAAACATTAGAATATTTATTCACAAGTGAATCTCTGTCTTAAGTTAAACACATATTGATACTAATCTATCTATTCTAAAACAGCCATATGCAATTATTACTGGCTTTTTTTTTCTTGCTTCGCACACCACATGGTCTTGGAAAGTATTTTTTTTTTGGATGGGGGAAGGAATAAATAATGTAAAATGGGCCAACTCTAGTCTTGTTGGCAATATTTCCCGATTTTACCGATTTTTTGCAAGCAATTGATAATTGCAACTAAGTTGTAAAAAAAACCCTATATGCAATATAAATTTGCAGAACAGTATCTGACACTTCATACCGTCTATTGACAGAGAAGAGGATATTCAAAGAAATGACTACATCTGCTCAAAGCGTCTGAAAAATGCTTGTGTGCAAATGGTCTTCATTCACTTGTAAGTTTGAGAGTCAATGTAAGCCAAAGGGTTAACATGAATCTGGTTTCACCCGTGAGCTCAGATTCCCTGTGAAGATTTACCTACTGGCCTGGACTCCAAAGGTGATATCTGCACATTAAATGAGCTCTTCTGTTGGAGAGGCTGAGGAAGACACAAGCCATCAATCTTCATTGCAACCTCCTGTAGACTATGTCTTGAAACTGTTGTCCTTGTAGTCACCGACAGTTCATGAGATAGTTGCCTTGCTGTCATTTCCCCATGTCATCTTGCTGTTAGAGATATATTTGGTTGTCCTGAGCAGTTGTAGCCATAGGGCAACCTCATCCTGGTCTATGAATAATCTCTATTGTTCCATTAAGGAAATTGTCTACAAAGTCTTGAGAGGGCATTCTGAGGTACAATTAAGGCCCTGGATACCTGATCTGGAACTGACTCTCTTCCATCTTACCTATCATTCTCTACTACATACAATCCCATAAATCATTTCTTTGATGTGGTGAAATCAAATTGCCATTCTAGTTAACACCAGGCTGGTTAGAGTAGAATTGTTTGGTGATCATTATTCTCTTTTGTAGCAACCCTAATTTCCACGCTAGTGGTTGTGTCAATAAAATGTGCATGCATTTATTTCTTCATTGCAAAATTTACTTGTACACCACATTTTATGTTATTCTATTTTATTCAAGACAGGACATTATCCTTTAATTTTGAACAACAATTTATTTCATTGCAACAGTGAGTTTGCTGTTGTCTATATTCTTTTGCTGTTGTCTATATTTTGATATGACTATA
Organism: Ryuthela nishihirai; assembly: GCA_038380435.1. NCBI lineage: Eukaryota > Metazoa > Arthropoda > Arachnida > Araneae > Heptathelidae > Ryuthela > Ryuthela nishihirai. The sequence continues at coordinate 34,593,823 of JAWZYU010000011.1, read as the reverse complement.
TTTCACCAAAGTATAACAAAATTCAAATTATATATATAAATGATGTTTTAGATGAACTTTTCACACTCACTAATATATGATTAAACATCAACAGTTATAACATAAGATTTTTCACAATATATTTATTGGCTAAATTAGTGAAATTAAAATGCAATACATGATGTTAACTGACACATTATAAAGTACTGAAAAAATAAAAAAATTGCTAATCACCATTGTCCTAAAGTTCCTAAAATATTACAAATGTTCTTTCAATAATTACTCTAATGCATTTAAATGATTTTCTGAGCATTTAGAGAAACCATGTTTTCAATTTAATTATATTGTATATAATAAAAAAGTTTTTCCCCTTTAACTGAAAATAACAGGAAACTAATATTACTATCATTCTAAATCTATTTATACTTCCCCTTATTGGGACTGCTTACTGGGTATTAAGCAATGATGTCCTCATCACTTCTGTCAGGACAGCAATCACACCATTCTTTCCAGTATAGTTATTTTTAAGTTAACTTAATGTTTTTCCTTTATTTTGCAATTTGATGGTTTTACTTTTACTAGTTATGCTACAATTTCTTTCGAGTACTCAACTTGCACCTTATCAGGTTGCAACTCTTTGCTTATTCTGAAAATTAATGTACGAGTTTTAATGTTTCAGGCATTTCATTTTGTGTTACTATTTAAACTAATGAGCTTTTGGTTTCACCTTATGATTTAAAAAAAAATCTAAAATATGCCCTTATGTGTTGAGTTGTTTTCTGTTAAATACAAGGAAAAGTCATAAAAGTTCTCAATTTTTTTTTAATTCAAGTGGTGAGGCCCAGATCCAGAAAGAAATAAAGGGAGGTGGGGGGGGGGGGGAGTAAGCAATGCAATGAGCTGGAGAAAGGTGGGCCAAGAGACTGGATTTTTTACTGCAGTATAACATTTTCCCCTTTGTTTTAGAGGATTTTAAAATATTTTATGAAAAATGCATGAAATATGCAGAAGTTTAATAATTTTTGGCCCCCATTACCATTACTAGCATTCTCAGGGAAAGGGGGCATCATCCCTTACCTGCTCCCGCTCCCCTAGATATGCCCTGCAAGTGGCCTTACATCCAAGTAAGTGCATGACAGATATAAGCACATATTAGACATTCTCAGTCTTGATGCATGTTCAAGCACTTATAGTAACAGTCGATTTAAATGTCAAAGCCATGGTCAAAATGATGTATTTTGCTGTTGGGCCTGACCTGCTTTTGGATGGTTTCATCTAATGTTAAGTATTGCCCTTACAGAAGTCTCTTTGAATGTTGAAAAAAAAAAAAAAATCAAAAATGGAGAATCATTTTAAAATTTGAAACCACTCAACCATTTTCAAACTCATGACACTACTTCTCCACATGTTGCACTGCCAAGACACTTAGTACCAAACACAGTCATAAACCCCCAGTGAATTTACATTGGTAGGGATGTTTTTCTCACAGAAAACCAACTCTTATCTTTTCCTTCATATACCATTCAATAAATTCATCAATTTCCAAGTGGCACTAAATTGGCACACAGAGTAATCTCCATGTGGTATTGCTTGCTGCCTACTGGCAGGATCATATACTAAAGTATCTCTGAGTAACAAGTCTCTATGAGAGTTCATTAAATGATTAAATGGGAATAAAACAGGGAACCTTCTGTTATGACTTTCCCCTCATACTTAACAATAAAAATAGGTTATGCACATTTTGTCCTCTATGCCACATGTAACAACATTTGATCTTAAGAGAATTATTACTAAACAAATATTAAAATAATATTTTCTATATAAAGCTCTTTATAAATAATCATTCCACAGTAAGTGCTTCTGGGAAACAGCTGGTATTATTCCATTATCCCAATGTGATCATCATAAACAACTGCATAAGACATTATTCTTACTGAAGCTTCAACGTTTATTTCATTGAGAACTCTGCTGTTTTAAATGCTATAATGCAATTGTAATTAACAAAAAGATAAAAACAAGTCTTTAAAAATTTATCTTAATTATGTTAATGAGAAAATACCATGCTCCTGTTAATAATAATCAGATCCATTTTGTAAACAGATAAAATCCAAACATGAAAAATACTGTTTCCGTCAAATTGCAGAGAAACTTATATAGTAAATATTTGGTTCAACACATATCATTCTGCTGCATGCAAATTGTTACCCAATTCAATTAAAAAACATTTGCTGCTGTTAACGTAAGGTTTTAGAACTTGATGAGCAAGAACTATTGCTGGTTTTTTATTACAACAAAAATCCCAAATCAACTTCCTGTATATGTGCCTTATATATCCATTATGTTTTTATTAATGCTGCTATAGTTTTATTGCATATGCAATCCTTATTGACCTCATGTCGCATTGTCTCATCTAATTAGAATTAGAAGAATCACAGCTTTTCAAGTTTAAAAATGAAATTTAATTCAACAATTTATACTGCTAAAGCATTTAAAGACAATTTACCAATCTGGAACATGATTTCATATTACAATGCATTACACCATCATATTACAACCCATTATAGAGTGTAATGGATGCTACAATCAATAATAAGTGACAACCAGCAAAAGTATCAAGGGGCCACCATAAACTTAGGCATAAAAATTACGTTTTATGCACTATATTTGGAAAGTTCCATTTTTTTCTACTGTTATACAAACTCAGTGTTTTCTGTCACATGTTACTAAGTTTACCTACCAGAATGATCACTGTGAAGGATTAGTTCCATTTATTAGTGTGCTTGGCTACTGATCAAAGGGACTTGGGTTGTCCCAGGTAAGGCATAGGATATCCATCCTCACAGACCTTCTATTGCAGTGTATAAACTGTCAAGCTTCTGTCAGACCACTGTGGCAAACAGCTGCTTGAAGGGATATTTCTTATTTATTTATATTACTGTATTATGTTCCATATCAGTAGGAGTAAATATTAAATGCTTAAATACATTAAAAAATGTTTTCCTAAATATATACTACTGAAATAGGGGTGCATCCTATATGCTGTAAAATATAGCATATGTAGAAGAAATTCACAGCATCCCATTATATTACTAATCTGTTATTTATCTATATAAAACATCTATTAGATCCAAAATTAGCATATTATTTTTGGTATCCTATCTATTCTGTACATAGAGTAGAAAAGCAGAGCATTTTTCAGGTTTTGTCTTTCCACTCTTTACATCATCATCATCATCCTCAAGCAGCCATGGGCTACGGAGGTCCAACCAGACCATGCAATTTAGTTCTCCAAGCAAGTCTATCCTGAGCTACATCTACTGCATCTGGCCACTGCACACCAATTCTAACAAGGTCCTGTTTGACATTGTCTGCCCACCGCATCCTAGGTCTCCCCTTCTTTCTGAGGCCTTTAGGCACACTGTTCATAACCCTATTCGCCAATCTATAATTATTCATACGGGCAACATGGCCAAACCAACGGAGTCTCTCTCTGCACAATATGCTGCTTAAAGGAGGTTGCAGATTCCTTTGCCTAACCTCATATTTAGTTACAAAGTTGAACCACCTAAGGCCCAAGATACTGCGTAAGCATTTGGAATCAAAAGCATCTAGTTTCCTGTTATTTTGTTTACAAAGTGTCCACGTTTCACTACCATAACTAACCCTAGAAAGAACCAAACTATTATACAGTCTAATTTTAGTCTTTAGGTGTATACGCCTATTTCTCCACACTCTCCATAGGTTCTTAAAAGTCCTGGCAGCAATCCCTATTCGTCTGTTAATCTCATGCCGCACATCACCATTATCTGTTACATAGCTCCCAAGATAATTAAACTGTGACACCTGCTCAAGACTGCAACCATTCAGATTAACTGAATCACAGCCTGCCTGACCAATTTTCATCACTTTAGTTTTCTCTCTGTTTATAACCAAACCTACTCTACTACCAGTCTCATCAACAGCTCGAATGAAAGAGTTCATCTCATCAACATCATTTGCCAAAAGGGCTAAATCATCAGCATAATCTAAATCAGAAATTTTCGTATCTCCAGCCATTTAAGGCCAAAATCTTTCCCTTGAAGTGAATTTCGCATAACATAATCAATAACCAAGCTAAAGAGAAAAGGAGACAAAATGCACCCTTGTCGAACACCAGAAGTAATGCTAAACCAATTGCTACAAGCCTTACCAACTCTCACACACGACTCAGTGATATTATAGAGAGCTTTCATAATGTTAACTAACTTGTCTGGTATACCATATGATCTCACAATCAACCACAAATTATGACGATCAACAGAGTCGAAAGCCTTTTTGAAATCAACAAAGCTAGCAACCAAAGGTTTCTGAAACTCTAAACATTTCTCAAGAATCTGCCTAAGTGAAAATATCTGATCCACACATCCCCTACCACTTCTGAATCCACATTGCTCATCACGCAATTGCCTGTCAACCAGATTCTTAATTCTATTAAGCACAATCATGGAAAGAACTTTACCTGGAACAGAGAGTAGGCTGATACCCCTATAGTTATCACAAGAACGGCGATCACCTTTTTTGAAAATAGGGATAACAATAGCTCTGGTAAAATCCTTAGGAACCATGCCTTTATCATAAAAGATATTCAGAATTTCAGTTATCCAAGTGGTAACCGAAACATTCCCAGCTCTAAGCATTTCCGTAGTAATTTCATCTACCCGTGGGGATTTATGAAGTTTAAGTTTAGAAACAGCCAAAATAACTTCAGATTGTGTTATAGGGCCAACATTAAAGCCACCAATGCATCTATCATCATTGCAAACAATGGGAGTAGAACTAACTACATTGTTTAGAACATCACTGAAATGCTCAGCCCACGTAACCATGACAGAATCCTCCCCTTCTATAACCTTACCTTGTTTATCCTTCAATCCTTGTATGCCTGTCCGTTTTCTACCACACAAAACATTAACTATCTGGTACAGCTCTCTGCTGTTGTGCTGTCTAACTGCTTCCTCGGCTTTGTCAGCCAAACTATCAAGCCAAAGATTCTTATCAGCAGCTAACTGATCCTTTACAAGTTTATTAAGGTCTCTGTAATGCTTTCTATTAGGACTAGTAGGGTATTGATTAAGGGCATTCCTGCAGTTCTTTCTTTCCGAAATAAGCTCAAGTGCCTTATCACTCAGATAATTTTGCCTCTTCTGCTCCTTTTTTCCTAAAAGAGTACTGTTAGTGTCCAAAAAAGCCTGTTTAAAATGATCCCATTCTTCCTCAACTTCAGTAGTAAGCAAACCATGACTGTCATAATGACTAAGTAACCTATCATGGTAAGCTTTGGCTATAATTGGATCTTTCAGAGCTTCAGTATTAAAAGTAAATTTTTTAACCCTAGCACAACACTTTTTAAGTTTAAGTTGCAACACACTTTTAACAAGGTAATGGTCCGATCCAATTTCAGCTCCCCTATATGCCCTGGTATTCCTAACAGAACTAGCCCATTTGCTATTAATTAATATGTAATCAATCATATTCTTATGCAGCCCATCAGGTGAAACCCATGTGTACTTATGTATGTCGCGGTGTTTGTAATAAATGTTAGTTATTCTGAATCCATTGAGTTTACTTACCTGTAGGAGATGTTTACCATTGCCATTGCAGCTACCAATACCAAAAGGGCCTATTACTCCTCCCCAAAGGTCAGAGTCAATACCAACTTTGGCATTGAAGTCACCTAGAACAAGGGTAATATCTCCTTTCTTGACAGAATTCAAAATATCCTGAAGTTGTTCATAAAAGCTATCCTTCTCATCCTCATCGGCATCCTCAGTAGGGGCATAACAGCAGATAACATTCAAGTCTTTAACGCTTGTCTGAAATTTTGCTGTAAGAAACCTTTCATTAATGCACTCATATCCTAGAAGAGCATCGCTAGCATGTCTGCTGAGAAGCAGACCCACGCCTTGGTGATGCTTATTGTCGTCCCTCCCTGAAAAGAGAAATTTAAGATTATTTTTAAGAATCTGACCTTTATCTGTCCATCTGGTCTCTTGCAAGCCGAGAATATCTAAATTATAACGGTGGAATTCTTGTGTGAGGACATCAAGAGAAAAAGCTCTATGCAGAATCCTCACATTCCAACTACCTATGGAGAGAAAATGGTTAGTGGGATGTTTAAAGAAACTATGTTTATTGAGAGAGGGAATGCCGACAATATCAAACAGCCCCCTAATCGCAGACATGGGGCAAAGACCCGTTCCCCCACTACTAAAGGCTGAAGCCATCTACACTGGAAGACTTCCTCCAATGTAGAATTTGACGATGCCAATAGAAGCAAAGAGTTCAGGTGCCTGCGATGACTTCTGCTCAGGATTATCCACCAGCTGATAAACATATCCTGTGAATCTATTCACTTGGGGCTGTCAACCCACAAACAAACATAAAACACAGAGGAAGATTTTCCCTCCACAGAAGCCCACCAGTGCAGCAAAATCAGGATCCATAATCAAGCTCAGAGCCATATATCTGTCCAGTTCAGTAGGTTTATATGATCAGCACCAGGACCCTGTGTGGTTGACCACTCCTCAGCAGGGTAGAAAAAAAAGAAAAGTAGCCATAGTTGTCCAGATCAGTAGGCCACACTAATCTGGCAGCCCTTCCCTTCCGTTCACTTCCACAAGAGAGTATCTCTTTTGAAAGTTACTAACGGTCTGCTCCACGAGAAGGCGGGTCAGACATTAGGTGCTATGCCTGGCCGGTTCTATGCATCATCACAGGGGATTGGTGCATAGCTCTCCAATGCTGCTTGCAAATTATGTTGACAATGTGTTAGTTGAAAAAATTAAATAAACTGAAGAACACAGGTGTAGAAATTAAGCTAGTCTTAGTTTGTCTAAATGTAATTTCAGTGTTTTGCAATATTTTTCTTCTGAAAATCATAGTTCCTTATTTATTTTTAATATTGATTTTTGATTATATATGAGTAGCTTCTTTAACAGTTTTGCTCTAAGTAACTCTTGGTAGCAGATTTGTAGCTGAAAAGCACCAATCATATATATAAACACAGTAATCTTAAGGTTAGAAGAGAAATTGTCTTATGCCAGATGGGATATTAACTTGTGCCCACCAGATAACATGTCAAGTTGTCTGTGCTGAGCTATTGGTTGCTTAACAAGACTTTCTAATAAGGGCTATAAACTACAGAACCATATAATCAGTCTGCAGAAAAACCTGACAGGAAATAAAATATCTGACTGTCCTTTGCAAAACAACCAGGCAGAAATGTAATTAGTGTAACTAGAAATGGCATTCATTACACTCAAACATACTTAATCAAATGTCATAGTGAGAAATTCAATACTATAAATCACAGGCAAGCATTTGTAGCAAAAAATAATCTTAAAGAGAAAAAAATATCTTGAGCTAGGTAGGCTACAAACCCATGACCTCCTGATAACATCTGAAATGTTTGAGATTCATATTCTAACTAGATCATGAAAATTTTTTCTCTAATCTTAAAGGTTGCTCTTCAACCTACAAGTGCTTATTTGTGATTTATTAGTAAATTACTATATTTGTTCTCCTGAAAAATAATTCTGTTTACAAGTAAATTATATTGCTAATGCTTATGTATGGAAAAAATGTGTTGGCCTTTGAATTCATATAATGGTGTTTTATTACATTATATTACATCTCAAGTAAGCCTGACTCTGTGGTTCCTACCTTTGATGATTTCAATCAACTTTCTTCAGTTGCTTCACTGCTGGTAACCTAGATGAGGCCTAAATGATCTACAGGAACAGATAGAGCAATTAAAAATGTTTTGCCTTACTTAAGCTTCATTGTATTTTATGTCTGTTTGATGTTCCTTTTAATACATAAAATGTATAAATGAGTTATTTACTTATTACTGCAGCTCACCCCATTTCAATGGATTATGATCTGTAATATGGCAGTGATACTATGGTATCCCTATCCCTTATCCAAAAAAATCTGTTATCCAGAATACTCTTCATCCAAAACTATCCCAATAAAAGAAGTTCCACTGCATTCAAAGAATTGACTAAGAGTATTTGAGCCCATTATATAAATCACTGTAGATGCTTACAAGAATATAAAGTTGCAGTAATGACAGAAATGCAGATATTGAGAAAAAGACTGACTGAAGTAATGTGGTTCACAGAATTACTCTTTACTGCTTGACACAAGTCTAATATCCAAGACTCTAAGAATAACCTGGATTGAAGGTGTGACAAGTAAATGAGGCTGTATTTCAACATAAATTCATGTGAAACTGATGCAATATATTGATTAACTGATTATTAATTGATGAATGATGCCTACTGATTGATTAATAATTATTAATAATCAGCAATTAATTTCATTTTTATTAACATCAGACAGTATGAATGACACAGACATTGGACATCGTGAATGCAGAAAACTGCTTCCTGTTCAGCATGATAACAATCATCAAGATTATTTGTTATTAGTAATTGTATCCAATCACATGCCATTGCACTTCAGTCTTGCACCTGTGTGGTCCTTTGCAAATCTTGAACCATTATGGGAGAATTCAAAATCAACCTTGCTGCCCCCAAGCAAATGATTTGAGTTTAGAGATGGATGGTCATTTCAAGGTTCCTATTAATAGATTACTAATTAATTTTTTTATCTAATAACAAGGAGAATGAATCCATTTATTTACATTTATGCAATAAATTTTCAGCTTGTTATTAATATGCTCATCTTCCACTGGTGAATTAAAGTGGAAGGGAGCTGGTCACATTTAACCCTTTGATTTGAATCAATATTTCTTAGACAAGCAAGGAAATGAAGCCCATTCATACACAAATGTCTCTCGATATTCAAGCAGCTGTGGTCATTTACTCAAATATCCTCCTCTCTGTAAACATATAACCTGAGGTGCCAAATACTTTTCTGCAGATGATAGATAAGTTGTTGCAGGATGCTTAAGGAATTGTTTTTATAAATCACTTGCGTTATAAAAATCAGCAAAATATGGAATATCACCAGCTAGACTAGAGTGGGTCCATTTTAAAAGATTTCCCCCTCCCCTCAAAAAAGGGAAGGTTTTTGATATTGCCTATTCAATGGCTCATGTCTTAAACAGCTTAAAAAGTCTTTAACAGCAGTTAAACAGCTTCCTTAGCTGTTGTTTCTTAAAAAAGAATGCTTCCTAACACTATGTAGTGTGTGAAGCAAAAAAAGAGTGCTAGTGTGAGAAGTGTTCTGTTGCTTTCCATTATTCTGAATATTTGAAGGTTCCACACTGAAAAACTTTTCATAATTTCAACAGTTTGCAAGTAAAAATATCAACTTTTTTTATTTTTTTTTTTTATTTAACAGTTTAGCTCTGATTAAATAAAATTACATATAAAACTTAGGTGAAATTGCATACATTTCATAGGTAAAATTCCATTTAATAAAATAGCAATTCTGGGCATGGTTAGTGTAAAAACGTTCATAATCCAATGGGTTATTCTACACTTTCAAAGGTCTCAATAAAATATATCAAACATGAACTTGGCTGTTTTACTTTCATAGCAACACTTTTGTGACAACAAAAGTTTGAAATCACTGGTTGTAGGAGTGAGGTGGAATCATCATGTGAGGAAATGCATATATACTGGCTCACAACTTAATATCCCATCAAACAAACAGAAGGCTTTCCAATCTTATCAGTGTTCCCTTTCTCACCAATAACAGAGTAGAATTTCATGGGCAAAATCAACCCAATCATAGTGGGGCCTTTCTGTGCTACAAATGGGTCCTCAATCAACCTTTGTTGTTCACCAAACTCAGGTGAACAACAAAGAAAAGCAATGTAAACAGAAACAAAACTGATAACATCATGAATGGTAACACAACTCCTAGAATATTTCAAAATCATGCTATATTAATTCTAGTTCAGGCATGGGCCAACCTTTTAGCAGAAAGGACACATAGAAACTACAATGGAAGGGGGGTCAACAAAGAAATATATAATCAATAATGTATATATAACCAGTGAAAAAATTTTTTTTTTAAAGTGAGATGTAAACAATCAGGGATCTGCTTTAGGACCACTATTGTTTCTAATATATATTAATGATTTTTGCAATACAAACCTAAATTTTCATATCTGCTTTAGGACCACTAGGACCATCAGGGATCTGCTTTAGGACCACTATTGTTTCTAATATATATTAATGATTTTTAGGACCATCAGGGATCTGCTTTAGGACCACTATTGTTTCTAATATATATTAATGATTTTGCAATACAAACCTAAATTTGATCAGCAGCCAAGCATGCGAACCACTCTATATTTTCATATAATGCAATTAAGGTATTTTACACGTAAAGAAATTTAATTGAAATTATTATGCTGATAACATGGTTTTGACCTTTAATGCTAATATTTTTGAAAATTTATAATTTTTGGTGAATTCAGAACTTGAAAAAAATACAAAATGATCCTAGGATAATAAACTACCTATAAATGTGTCAAAAACTAAATATATCCTGTTTCGTTTTAAAAAAATACAAAAGATGCAAATTTTGATAAGTTGTTACTACAGATTACATAAACCAAAATGTCAAGATAAAAAAATTTCATCTTCTCCTGAAATTGAGAAAGTTTGTAATTTTTGACATCTCGGTATTTTAAATGATCATAATTTAACATGGAAACTGCATATAAAACATCTCACTGCTAAACTGAAATTAACATTAAAAAGATTTCACTGCTTGAAAAATATTATTGATAATGTACGTGTAAAATACTTTATTCTTCATGCGTACAATTGGTTATTCCCTATGGCATTTTAAGTTGGGGAGGTACTTATTTAACAAATTTAAGAACTATTGTTTCTGTTTAAAACAGAATAATTAATGTTATAATAAAAGAGTAATGACAGAAATTTAATGCAATTATGAATAATATTGTAGTTCAGGCATTTTTCCACTTACACATTTATAATAAATAATAAATAAATAAATTCTCTCTCAAGCAGCTGCTTTCCACAGAGGTCTGACAGGAGCCTGTCAGTTTACATGCCACAGTAGAAGGTCTGAGAGGATGACAGAACCTCAGCAGAAAAGCAACACGAACATCCATGCCTTACCTGGGGCTTGAACCCAGTTCCCTTTGATCAGCAGCCAAGCATGCGAACTACTCGCCCATGGGACATTTTTAAAATGCTAAAATTTTTCTACTATAATAGTTAATTGCCAATTGCAAAAGAATTAAATTATAAAAGTAAGTTTAGCAACTTAAGATAAGTAATTCCAATCGTGAAAAAAGAAATTATGCATAAACATTACTTTTTGGACTAAAGACTTTTAATTCATTACCATTATATATAGGAAATGAACCAAATGTTATCATTTTAAGTGTCCATTGAAGGATTATCTTAAAAATATTAGCAATGTAGAGCACTTTTTCACAATTTTGCAATGATTTAAAATTAACTAATTCTTTTTTGTCTCATGAAATTAAATCTATATATATATTCACTGTTGTTGCTTCAAAGATAAAATTTACTACTCACTATTTTAACCTAGATGAGCTATTGCTTTTTGATTATAAATATCACTTCACAAGCAAATATATGTATATTTTGTTCATCTGCATAAAAATGTGCAAATATATATGTATTCTTCATTCATCTGCATAAATGTGCAAATATGTGTATTCTTCGTTCATCTGCATAAATGTACAATATGCATTCTTTGATCATCTGCATAAATGTGCAAATATATGTATTCTTTGTTCATCTGCATAAATGTACAAATATATGTATTCTTTGTTCATCTGCATAAATGTATAAATATATGTATTCTTTGTTCATCTGCATAAATATATATACTCACCTATTTATCAGATATCAACCCAAGGAAAAATCAAGGTAATTTTGTAGGTAAAAATAATTCCAACTAAGTGTCTTGGATTTTTCAGCCATTACTATGATACAGAGTAATTCTATGGTGTAATTTAGATAGTAATTTAAATTTCTGAGTCAGTTTAATTAAGAAGTCTTTAAATCATATTTATTGTCTATGAAGAACCAAATTCACACTCCCAAAAATTGTATGTGTTGAATGTTTACCGTCTTGGGCACTACAGTATTAGAATAAAATCGTTGCTAAAGCTCTGCCTGAGCAAAACACAGAAGTGATTAAGCTATCATTCTGTGTGCAGAAGAGCCACACTTTGTACATGTTAAAATGTAAACTGGATTACTTTAGTAGGAAGCTCCCATCACCCCTAATAGTTTTATTGTAATAAAGACAATTTCTCCACAAGAGCAAATCTCTGTTGGAGGGTTCTGAGAAGAGACCAAAATCCCACAATACATCTCTCCAAGGAGTCCTACACATGTGTACAGGATGGCTCAATCGGTAGTGCGTCAGGCTCATAATCTGTAGTTTCAAGATTTGAGTTCCACTGGGGCCAGCATTGAGATTTATTTCCGCAAAACTCCTTGCCCTGCCTTCAGTCAGTAGGGGACACCGATGGGCTTGGAAATGCTGCCATCCACCAGATGGGACATTAAGCCATACCCTGTGCATGTTAAAGAATAGGATGGCCTTGACAGGAGGCTACCATCTGTCTCCCAACAGCTGTTTCAGTGTGCCCTCTCCCCCAATGTTCTCTGAGCCCTCAGAGTCTTTGTCACGTGGAGATTGGTAATATCAGGGCTGAGAGGACTCCTGTCCAAGGGATCCTCTCTTCCCCCCTCCCAATACTTTTCTAGGCCCTCAGTGTCTTTGTAACCTGGCCAGTTAACCTATTGTGTGCAAAAAAAGTGCCCCACGAAAGCAACCCAACTCCAGAAAAGCCTCATATAGGATAAAAGAATTTCTACCACTGAGTAGTCAGAGTGCTCTCTGAAAGACTTTAAGCTTTGTGCATCCAGTCATCATGATGCCAGGCCATCATATACTAACACTACCAAAATTATTTCTTTCTCTATTACAACAGTTGTAGTGAGTTCCTTGTTCTTTACTGATGGATACATGACAAAAAAAAGCAACCTTCAAACTGAATCTGGACTCATCTACAAAGAGTATACTGCCAAATGAGATAGGTTCCCAAAGTGATCACATTAAATGTCACATTAAATCACATTAAATGAGCTCTTCTGTTGAAGAGAGTAGAGGGGGCGGGGACATAAAGCACTGGTCTTCATGTGTAGACCTCATTCATACAGCCCCTGTACAGAGAAGGATTGGAAGGAGAGGAAAACTGTTGTCTCTGTGACATCTGAGAGCTTCCGAGATAATTGTGTGGCTGTAATTTTCATTATGTCATCTTGTTGTTAAAGGGAGATTGCAGTCATCCTGAGCAGTTGTGTGGCCCTGGGACAATCTTGTAATGGTCAATGAAATACCTTCCCATGGCTGAGTGGTTAGCATGCTTGCTACTGACCAAAGGGACCTGAGTTCAAGCAATAGTGAGACATGGATGTTTGTGTTGTCTTTTCTGCTGAGGTCTCACATTCCTACTATGGCATATAAACTGACAGACTCCTGTCAGACCTCTATGGCAAGCAGCTGCTTAAGGTTGTTGTTGTTGTTTTACCTCTGAGCGGCACTTTTTTGCACACCATGGGCTAAATGGCCAGGTCACAAGGACCCCGAAGGCTCAGAGAAGGTTGGGGGAGGGGACCCACTGGAACAGCTGTTGGGAGACAGATGGTAGCCTCCCGTCAAGGCCATCCAGCGTGTTCTTTAACGTGCACAGGGTATGGCTCTCCCACACACGGGGCCACGGCTTAACGTCCCATCCGATGGGCGGCGGCCTTTCCAAGCCCATCAGTGTCCCCTACTGACCATGGACAGGGTGGGGAATTTTGTGGAGATAAATCTCAACGCTGACCCAGCTGGGACTCGAACCTGGGAACTACAGATTACGAGCCTGGCACGCTACCGACTGAGCCACCCCCGCCCCACTGCTTAAGGGGACATATTTATTTATTTATTTATTTATTTAATTAATTTGCATACTCATGGTTGCATCAGTTAAATTTGAATGGATTCTTCTGCATCGAAATTTCTACACATACACACATCATGTCTCTATCATCAGTTTTTGGGATATGACATCCTTTAATTTTGAGCACCAGTGTATTACTATTCCATTAGCTTCATGTTTTAAAACTATAAGAATGGAAGAAAGATAGGAAACATGGAAAAGGAATTAAAACTATTTTATTACACAATCTCGACCATATAGCCTCAACGCTCTTTGGAAGGTTTAGAATTGCATTATATTTATAATCAGCCCCCCATTTAAAAAAAAAAAAACAGATAAGTATTAATATTTATACCTTTTTATCAAAACCAGTGGCTTATCTGTCTAAACCTAAATGAAACTGAAATGTTTGTATTCTTTAAAGTTTGTCAGCAACATACACTGTCTAAACAAATTATTATGAACACTACATCATGTGCAAACTACAATGATGCATGTCAATGTATGGACAATTTCTTACTGACATTGGTATTCTACATCACTATGAAGTCCTATAAAAGCCATAAGGCATGATGGAGAGCAAAGTCAAGTGTGGCATGAGTAACAAAGCTGATCTGACTGACTTGAAAAGGGTGCTCTTTGTTGGAATGTGATGGTTAGGAGAATCTACAACAAGAGGTGATGGAACTTGGCAGAAAATAATGCAGTACAATATTCCAAGTGTATTGAAAATGGCAATGGTCTCAAAAATATCTGCTAATCACGGCAAATGTGGGAGAAAAAATGAGAAAAAGCTCTGACAGACTGGGACAAGCATTTGTTGGCACAAATTGTATGGCAAAACAGATATGCTACAATTCATCAGCTGAGAAAGATGACCACTAGTCATACTTCAAAACCTATTTCAATGATAACTATGTGCAGAGAATTGAAAACTTTGAACTTTGGAAATGCAACACGATATGACAGCCTTTCATTTCAGAAAACAACAGGATTCAGAGATTCTCATGGGATATGGAGTGGCAAACCAGATCAGTGGAGGAACTGGAAATGTATCATATGGTCGGACAATTACACTACACACTGTTTCAACAGATGGTTGATATAGAATGTGGTGACAACTTGAAGAAACAATGGACCCATCATGTGTAGTTTGTACAGTTCAAAATGGTGGAAGCAGTGATTTGTTGTGGTAACATTTTCTTGGCACAGATTGAGTCCTTGGTTTTTATTATCACTTCTCAGAAATGTTTTGTTTTTAACCCAGTGGGCAATAATGCTCCATTTTTTAACCCAATGGAGATGGTAAATTCCAGGATGATAATGCACTGATTCACACCTCTCAAATTGTACAGGAGTGGTTTGAGGAACATGAAAGGACTTTTATCACTTTCCCTGGTCTGCATAATCTCCTGATCTTAATCCAATTGAAAATGCATGGGACAATTTAGAACAAACTATTTGATTGCACAGACCTCTACCCTCTTTATTTTGATATAAATTTTTTAAAAGTTATTTTGAAGGAAGAGTGTAATAAAAACCTTCCTGATGTATTTCAAAAGTATTTGGAAAGCATGCCACGTAAAATTCTAGCTGTCATATATTCCCGTGGAGGCCCAAATTGAATTTGAAGCCTGTCCTCAATCAGTAGAAGACACTGATGGGCTTGGAAAGGCTACCATCGATCAGATGGGATGTTAAGCCATGGCACAATGTGTGGGTGAGCCACACCACACATTAAAGAACAAGCTGGATTGCCTGGAAGGGAGAACCTAACAGCTGCCAGTGGATTCCCTTCCCCAACCTTCTCTGATCCCTTATGACCTGGCCATTTAGCCCATCATGTGCAAAAATAGTGCCACTCAGAGGTAAAACAGCCCAACTTGATGAAATATTAGGTAGGTGTTCATAACAATTTGGGCCAGGCAATGTATTTTAAAACAGTAACCATAGGAAATATTTTTGTTCCATACTTAATGAAATTTAATCTGTTCTTAAAATAATGAGAATTTATTAAAATATGCCTTTAAATATTATTTAGCTTTGAGGAATGCATGCAATACGTTGGATGCTAAGTTTCACTTCAAATATTTGTAATCAGTCTTTGTAAGTTGTTGCCATAGGTGTCTCTAATTATTAACAGAGATAAAATGAAATTAAATCTCAAGAACTATAACCAGCAATTAACAGTTAAATTTAAATAAGGTTTTGCAATTGTTATGTAATAATAATACAGTAAAGTTATGTTTTAAAGAGTGAAATGAAATTGCACAAATATTAAATTTTGTTATCAAAATATTAAATTTTTCTACCTTTAGTATGTTAACCACTCAACTGATTACATCATGACTGGTAACTCTTGACAGACTATAACAATTTTTTTGGTGTTAAAGTTTATGAATATAAGAAAACTGTACTGAGCATTACTTTAAATATTGAAAGTATCTACAATAATTCTTACTTAATATTGCAACTATTAACGTATTAAAGTAAAATCACAGTACAGTGATTTAGGTCATCAAGTAAATCTTACTATTCAGCTTACTTATTTTCAAAGTATTCATAATATGTTTAATAGTAAGGTTAACTGAATTCAGTGCAAGCAATCTAGCTATCTCTGGAATGACTTGGGTTGTTTTACCTCTGAGCAGAACTTGTGCACATACTGGGCTAAAAAGCCAGTTTACAAGGACCTCAAAGGCTCAGAAAAGGCTGGAGAAAGGGATCCACTGGATACATGTAAGGAGACAAATGGTAGGCTCCCCAAGGGAATCTAGTATGTTCTTTAATTTGCACAGGGTATGGCTCCCTGATGAAGAGTGAATGAAAAATGAAATGAAAAATAAAGAATTCTGCCCACATTGAGAATTTTCTTTGCTAATTCCCATTCTACCCTTGATGAGAAAGGGGACATCAATGGGCTTGAAAAGCCTACCATCCATCAGATGGATGTTAAGCCATTGTCTATATGGCAGAGTTGGGACTTGAACCTTGGAACATCAGATTATGAGCCTGGCAGCCTGACATGTTACTGTCTGAGTCAATTCTCTCCCCCCCCCCCCCCCCTGGAATGAGAAGAATGTTATTCAGTAAATGTGTCAAGTCTGAATGTTAATACTGAAGTATAAAATTTTACTGATGGCTATTTTTTAAAAAGCTAGTAACCAAATTTAAATTACTTAATATTTTACTTATTCTAATCTATAAAATAACGTTATTCCAAAATTTTTGAAATTTCACACAAATCTTTTAATTTAAATCAATTACCCACATTATAATTATCAAATTCCACACATTATTATATTTTCCTCCCCCTGTTTGAAAACTGCATGGCTTTAAATGAATCAATCAGAGAGCATATATATATAGTAATTTTTTTTAAATTTCCCTGAGTCATTTTAGCAACTTACTTTAAAAATATTAATCTGTGCACAAAAAACATTATAGTACTAAAAATTATGATCACATACTTATGCCTAGAAATTTTTATTAATAATGCCCATTTCATTCTGAACAATTCCTAGAACTTTGTTGCAATTTCTTCAGTCAGGGACATAGCCTGGCATTTGCTTGTCTTCAGTAGTTTCAATTGTGTGGCTTACATACATTATTAGAATACATGCAGTGGCATCATCCTATTTATTAATAACTGGGTCTCCTAATTGCATTTTTATTTCGTTATCATTCTTAAACCACAATTTTTAAAAAACGATAGCAGAAAAAGAAACTTCAACAATTCTATTTACACATATGTATTTATTTTGTTATTAATAATTATAAGTTTCCTTTTTCCAGTTTTTTTATTTGTTTTTTTAACAAGTGGATTGACTGAATTGATACAAATCGCTGGACAACACTATTTCATACATATATAATAAAATGATAACACAGATTTCCTTATTTTGCATTTGTACTAAAAATATTTCAAAATAACATTAGTGTAACATTATAACGAAATTTATATTTTGCTATAACGAAAAATGTAACAAAAAATGATACTAAAGTTTTTGGCTGTAATGAAAAATGTAACGAAATGTTTTTCATTTCGTTTGCCAACACCGCTTTTACCACATCTGGATTGTGGGTTTAATGGTGAAAGTCATATTTGCTACTGTAATTTTACACTGTCTGTAAATATTGAAAAGTACTTAGTCTGTAAATATAGTTGAAAATTGAATTTACTTCTTAATTAAATTAATTAAATAAAATTAATTAATAAAATTATTATTAATTAATTAAATTAAAATTTAATTTTATTAGTTGAAAATTAATTATATAGCAAAGCACTAAGTTGGATTGTGGGTTTAATGGTGAAAGTCATATTTGCTACTGTAATTTTACACTGTCTGTAAATATTGAAAAGTACTTAGTCTGTAAATATAGTTGAAAAGTACTTAGTCTGTAATAGTGTTATTACACTGTCTGTAAATATTGGAAAAAAATATTGTTTTTTTTAGTAGTAGTAACTTAGTGCTTTGCTATATATATATATTTTTTGGTGAAAAAGAATTTCTATATTTTATGTTACATTTTCTTTTACTGTTTTTCAGCTGATAGTTTAATTTAGTTTCACACAGTGCTGTATTTAGGAAGTTGGCTGCCTATGTCGAAAAATAATTTGGCTGCCCGACTAATGAGCCATTATAATAGCTACAAAAAAGAAGAGATGTTACATTTTGCACCAAACATTTGGTAAGAAATAGCTATTATAAATAAATGTAAACCGGAAGTCAAAAGAGTAATGGGGCAGGGTGGCTCAGTTGGCAGTACACCATTCCAATCGGCAATTCCAAGGTTGAAGTCCCATCTGGGCCAGAATTAAGATTTATCTCTGCAAAACTCCCTGCCTTGCCCTTGGTCAGTAGAGGACACTGATGGGCTTGGAAAGGCCACCTTCTGTTGGATGAGAAGTAAAGCCATGACCCTGTATGCAGGAGAGTCATACTCTGTGCACATTAAAGAACACACTTGATGGCCTTGATGGAAGGCTTTTAACTATCTCCTAACAGCTCTCCAGTGGGTCTCTTCCCCAAACCTTCTTTGAGCCCTTGGGGTCCTTGTAAAATAGCCATTTAGACTGTTATGTGCAAAAACGTGCCACTCAGAGGTAAAACAATCCAACCCAACTCAAAACAATAACCAACAAAGTCATCCCGAAGTCCATGGGCATCCTCAGGAGTGGATATGTGTGGATGTGTGGATGTATGGACGGGGGTCTTTTTTTTTTGCTTTTGTTTAATTATAAAAAAACTAGAGATTATTTGTTTTTCTAGACTGTATTATGAGGGCTTTATATGATTAACTGTTTGTTATAAAAATAAAATAAAATAAATACCCCCTCAAGCAGCTGCTTGCCACAGAGGTTTGACAGGAGCCTGTCAGTTTATATGCCACAGTAGGAGATCTGAGAGGATGGCAGGACCTCAGCAGAAAAACGACACACACATCCATGCCTAATTCCTAGAGGTTCACAGTGCAGTAATTAAAATTAAATTGAAATCTTTAATTCTCTATGACAGTGTTCAAAGTTTTTAAGCACATCAACAAATGTTCTATGCTATCAAGTATCAAAAGTTATTAAGAAGAAATTTACATACTGTACCACAGAAGATGGGTAGAAGGAGGAACTTCTGGGATGCTTTCGAGTGACAAGTTTAATATTCGATGTTCTTGCCAACAAGTGACACCTCAGAAGAATTTGAGAAGGCGATGATGGATGCTGATAATTTATTTGCTTACGGTTTAATGAAGGAAATAACCAATAATACTTTTGGTAACAGAGAGTGCTTTAAAAATTGAGTTCCATGGCGTGCATTTTGCACCCTTACTTTGGGTGCATCGTCAGATGGAAAGTCAGCAACTTTAGATATTGCATGAGAGGCAGTTGGTTGTTGAGCATGGGGGAGGGGTGAAGTACCATAAATTGCATTGTCAGTGACTCAGCTCCAAGGTTCAGAGTGGCCAGTGGAAGTGCAGGTGGCTATAATACAATCTGCATAAGAAGGAAGTTGGAAAAGAGGGTGTGGGGTTATGGGAACTTTCCAAGATTAGCGAGTTTCAATGGATGCTTCATTTTGTGAATAGATTAAAAATTCATTTGGTTTCAGGTGCATTGTGTTAGAATACTTTTATTAATTTTATAAATTTCATAAACTAAATTATGGGTTGAAGATAAATATGTTAGTGAGGTCATGAATAATAGTTTTCATATTGGGAGGGATATTGGGAATTCTGTGTGTGTGGCGGGGGTATTTTAATTGCTGATTCTTAGCTTAGTAATCATTATGGTAGTTGTTTAAAGGGATCTGGGAGATGTGCGTTAATGCAGATTGGAATGGTGATCAGCAATGAGGAAAGGGGAGTGTGTTTTGGGGGGGGGGTAGCATTTCCAAGGGGTAGGCTATATCACCTAAGGATCAGACATCATGCTGGGGGAGGGGGGACAATGTCTGTGTTGCAGATTCAGTTAATTTTACATTAATGAGGATATTTTCTGTGACAGATAATTGGAATTTTGTAGGTGAGGATATTACATTTTAGTGGAGTGAAAATTGGTGAGTAGATTTTATACATCCAACTCAAAGACCGCATAGGTAAAATCATATGCAAAGACAATACAAAGGGAAACCTTATGCCCATTTAAAGTCTAATTTAAAAAGCATAAATATGACATCTTAAATAAACTACAAAAAAAAAACGCACTATCCCAAGTAATCATCGAAAACAATCTACCCACCGATTTTTCACTCCGTTAAAATTATTTCCTCACCTACTAAATTCCAATTAGCCATCACAGTACAAAATATCCTCATTAACATAAAATTAACATTATTTGCAACACAGACATTGTCCCCCTTCCCCCAGCATGGCACCTGATCCTTAAGGGATATAACCTACCCCTCGGAAATACTATGCTCCCCTTCTAATCATACTTCCTTTTTCTCATCGCTGATCACCACTCCAATCTGCATTAACACATATACCCCCAGATCCCTTGAAACAACTACCACAATGATTACTAAGAATCAGTGATTAAAATAACCCCCTCCCCCCACAGAATTCCCAATATCCCTACCGATATGAAAACTATTATTCATGTCCTCACTAATTTATAAAATTTATGTTTTTTTTATTTTTTTTTATTAATTTTATGAAATTTATTTTTTTAATATTTTTTATTTATTATTTATTTTTTTTTTGTTTATGAAATTTATAAAATTAATAAAAGTATCCCCTTCATTAATAAAAGCATTCGAACACAATGCACCTGAAACCAAATGAATTCATAATCTATTCACAAAATGAAGCATCCATCGAAACTTGCTAATCTTGGAAAATTCCCATAACCCCCAACCTTTTTTTCCAACTTCCTTCACATGCAGATTGCATTACAGCCACCCGCATATATGCCAGCCACTCTAAACCTCATAGCTGAGAACTGGCAATGCAATTTATGGCACTCCATCCTTCCCCTGCACAACAATAATCTGCTTCTCATGCAATATCTAAACTGCTGACTTCCCACCTGGCAAAGTGCCCAAAGGGTGTGAAATGTGACACAAAAAATTTGCTACACACTCTTTGCTACCAAAAATATTATTGGTTAATTACTTCATTAAACCTTAAGCAAATAAATTAACAACATCTCTCATTGTCTTCTCAAATTCTACTGAGGCATTGCTTGCAGGCAAGGAAGTCGAAGATTACACTTGTCACTCAGAAACATCCCAGAAGTTCCTCTTGCTACCCATCCTCTGTGGTACAGTATGTAAATTTCTCCTTACTAACTTTTGATACTTGATAGCATAGAACATTTCTTTACATGCTTAAAATCATTTAACAGTGTCATAGAGAATAAAGATTTCAGTTTAGTTTTAGTTGTATTTAAATAAAAGAAAATTAATATTGGAAATGTAAATTATCCTATTTTGGCATGGCACTAGATATGATTAAACATATTCAAGAAGCCACTCCCATTATCTAAAACAATAGCAATAGTGCTCTTTCAAAGATTCTTGACCCACTGGAGAAATTTATGTGGACACCATTGCCGATGTTTCATTTACATTCCAAACATGTAGAAAGACACTCAGGTAGTGGTTTTGCAGATAAGGTTTGCTAGCTTCGGTGATATATTTACTCAATTTTATTTTCACTTCTCACCAAAATTCACTAATGTGCTGCACCATCTGCAGTTTGCAGTCACCATTGGGGATTTCCCTGTTTTATGTTAATGTCATGGATAAGATAATAAATGTATTGATACCAACAAGAAGTTTAAAGTTAGAAATTATTCAGAAGTTTCAATTTCATACACATTTTAATACAAAATGCATTAAGTTGTGAGCTTTTTACTCAAAAAATGGATTTTTTTAGACTTCAAAGGCTTTTTTTATTCAGCCATTCCAGCAGTCCCATTGTTTTGGTAGCTCGTTTTCGGCATACATATTGCACATCCACTTAGTGCAGCCATAGTTTCGCCACCATATAATAGTAGTATATTCACACCACATAAATAGTATGTTTTTTGTTGTCATGTTCCATAAATAAAAAATAAAAAAAATAAATACCCCCTCACACAGAGGTCAGACAGGAGCCTCTCAGTTTATATGCCACAGTAGAAGATCTGAGAGGATGGCAGGACCTCAGCAGAAAACAACACGAACATCCAAGCCTTACCTGGGGCTCGAACCCAGGTCCCGTAGATCAGTAGCCAAGCGCGCTATCCACTCGGCCACGGGATGGCATGTTCCATAGAACTAAAAAATTCAGTTTCATTCATCTTTTATACATTTAGCTGCCACATTTAGCTTTACTCCATATAATCAGAATTTCATTACATTTCAGTACCATATTTTAGTAAAGTTGAAGCATGCAACAGGCATATGATGCACTGTTCTTCATTGACTGCTTTCACAATTTCAACTATGCAGAGGTTTCACATGATTGTGCAATGAAATGATTAATTAATACCTTTTAAATCTTTGAAAAATTTTATAATGTGATTACATTTCCGTGCTTATAGTTATGATGTATTTTGACTTAATTACAATTAAATACTTGTGGTATAGCTGTAAAAAAGTTACACTATTAGGTATAATTTGATACAAAACATGCATCATTTTCATGCACATATAATTCAGATCAATAACATTTCTGCATTTAATTCACACAAAAAGTACTTATCACATCTTACTACATATATTCATGCACACTGTTACTGCAATGCACTGCTCTGCCAAAAAAATATCTGCAGGCACACTATAGTGTGCACCAAAATGCATAGTTACTGAAGCACACAAGGCACACCATTTTAAATATGACTTACACCTCTACATATAATTTTATGGGGGAGAGTCTACAACCTGTGAAACAAGAAAGACAATGACCATGACTACCTACAGATGACATCCATTGGTGTAAATAGTTACCTCTCTCACTTTCTTTGCTTTGTCTGCCTGCTGCCTGTTCAATGATGTCATTAACAACAATCAAATCTGGAAAAAAAAAAGTCAAAACATAAAATTATGTTTCATGCTTAAGACTGAAAAAGAAAACTAAAACAGATTTCAAGTGAAATGCAGGATACAAAAGTCCATTGTTCTTGCTTTGTGATCTCATTTATGTGGTAAATGACAACAGCATATTATAAAGAATGGTATCAAACTCATTATATCATCCTATGCACAAAAAAGCTTCTATGGAAACAGAAAACATGAACATTAGCACCATGCACGAGCCAGCATCCATCTTCTCTTCATCTAGGTTAATTACCAGCAGTAATAAATTAGGAAAACGTCCTGTAGACAAGAAACACTTGAAATAATGAGTTGGAAAAAAATTGGTTATCCTGAATCCCAATCTCCAGCATGCATCTGGGATACTGGGATTTGAACCCAGGTCTCCCAGATGCATGCTGAGCATCATAACTGCTAGACCACCAAGAAACTAACCATTTCTTCAACAAAGTGACATATAACCATTCCTGTTGATTCACCAGTGGCGCCATCTATTATCATGAGTTGGGTAGCCAAGCCACCATATTTTAATGGTAGTAATATTTGTCACTCACATTCACAGCATTATATAAACAATTCAGTAACAAATCATCACAGAAAAACATCCTTTAGACAAGAAACATTTGAAATAATGACTTGAAAAAAATTGGTTGTCCTGACTGGGATTCAAACCCAGGTCTCCCAGAAGCATGCCGGGCATCATAATCACTAGACCACCGAGGAACTGACCATTTCTTTAACAAAGTGACATATCAGAATTCCTGCTGATTGATCAGTGGTGCTATCTATTATCAGGAGTTGTGCAGCCAAGCCATGACATTTGATAATAGCAATATTTGTCACTCATGCTCACAGCATTATATAAACAGTTCAGTAATAAATTATCACAGGAAAACATTCTGTAGACAACACTTGAAACAATGAGTTGAAAAAAAAATGGTTGTCCTGACTGGGATTCGAACCTAAGTCTCCCAAAAACATGCCGGGCCACTCCTAATAATAGATGGAACCATTAATGAATCAACAGGAATGTGTATGTGTCACCTTGTTGAAGAAATGGCCAGTTCCTCGGTGGTTTAATGATTATGATGCCTGGCATGTTTCTGGGTTCGAATTCCAGTCTGGTCAACCAATTTTTTTCAAGTCAATTTTTCAGTTTTTGTCTACAGAACATTTTCCTGTTATAATTTATTACTGAATTGTTTATATAAATGCTATGAGCATGAGCGACAATATTACTACCATCAAATGTGCTGGCTTGGCTGCCCAACTCCTGATAATAGGACCACCTGATCCGCCTCGAATCGGCGATCAGGAATTCTTTTTTACGACGAGAGCACCTGGTGTCAGTTTTCTTCGACATCGAAAAAGCGTACGACACGGCATGGAGATTCGGCATTCTTCGTGACCTTCACAGCTTCGGCTTGCAAGGTCACATGCCGATCTTCATTGCAAACTTTTTATCTTCTCGTGTTTTTCGAGTTCGTGTCGGCAACACTCTATCGCGGCCTTTCCCCCAAGAACAGGGGGTGCCACAAGGCTGCGTCCTGAGTGTTACGCTTTTCGCTGTCAAGATAAATTCCATTACACGGCAACTTCCTCCGACTGTAGGCAATGCCCTTTATGTTGATGACTTTAGCATCTTTTGCTCATCGTCCAGCATGAGGGTCATTGAACGACAACTGCAAACTGCCCTGAACAATCTCTCGGTTTGGGCGACGGCCAATGGGTTCCGGTTCTCCCCACAGAAGACCGCTTGTGTGCACTTTTGCCGCAAGCGTAATCTTCATCTGGACCCCGAGCTGCGGCTCGGGGGTAACATCATTCCAGTTGTGGCGGAGACCAAGTTTCTCGGTCTCATCTTCGACCGGAAATTGACCTTTTTATCTCATATTCGACATCTCAGGTCCAAGTGCACGCAAGCATTGAACATCATCAAGGTCCTCTCCTCCCTCTCTTGGGGGGCGGACCGATGTTCTTTGCTCCGCCTTTACCGTGCACTTGTCCGGTCGAAACTGGACTACGGATCCCAGGTGTATGACTCCGCCCGGGATTCGGTGGTGACAGTGCTGGGCCCACTCCATCATCAGGCCCTCCATGTGTGCACGGGGGCCTTCCGCACTTCACCGGTCCAGAGTCTCTACGTTGAGACTGATGAACCATCTTTATCTATTCGCCGTCAGCAGTTGTCCCTACAGTATGCATCAAAATTGCGATCCCTGCCAGGCCATCCCACTTGGGACTGCGTTTTCAGTCCCAGGTGGGAAATGTTATACCAGAATCGGCCGACTGCCATTCGTCCTTTCGGTTTGCGTGTCCGAGGTTACCTGCGAGACATCAACACCAGTCTCGATAGCATCGCACAGTCGACAGCTGAGCCACTTCCACCTTGGCTCGCTGTTTCCCCTTCCTGTGATTTTTCAATGTGCAGGACGGGGAAGGCCTTTACACCCGACTGTGTGTACCGGCAACTCTTTGCCAGCCATCGTGCTGCGCACCCGGACTTCTTGCCTGTCTTCACAGATGGCTCGAAGTCCGGCACTTCTGTGGGATCAGCCATGGTCTGCTGTGATGTAATCATTGCAGACCAGATCCCACAGCAGTGTTCCATCTTCACTGCTGAGTTGCATGCTATCAGCATTGCCTTGGACCATATAGCAGCTAAGCATCATCGTCGGTGTGTGCTTTACACCGACTCGCTTAGCTCGCTACAGGCTTTGATCTCCATGAGGCATCGGCCTCACCCTGTTCTCTCCAAGATCCGCCAGCAGCTCCATTGTCTGGCAGCCACCACCACGATTCACTTCTGTTGGGTGCCCGGTCATGTCGGAATCAGGGGCAATGATTTGGCAGATTCCGCTGCCAGGTCAGCCACGCCCCTGTCCGACTCTCCGTTGCCGGTTCCATATGTGGATTTCCGGCAGCGTTTCACCATCGAGCTCCGGGCACAGTGGCAGAGATCTTGGTCTGAACAGGTTGCTAACAAGCTCTTCGAGATCAAGCCCATTGTCAAACCGTGGCAGTCTTGTTTTCGCAGGAATCGTAAGGAGGAAGTTGTCCTTGCTCGGCTCCGCTTAGGTCACTCGTTTTTAACACACTCTTTTCTTCTTAAGGCGGACACAGTACCTAAGTGCGAGTTTTGTGACACCGTTTTAACAGTTAAACATATTTTAATTGAATGTCATTGTTTTAACCTTGAACAACGTTTGTTTTTTAACTTCCACGATTTTACGTCCGAGCCCCTTACACTCGGACAACTTTTATCTGATGATTCACTTTTAACTACTGTTTTCGACTTTTTACGCTTTACCGGTTATTTTACTCGTTTATGAATTTTCTCTTTTTTACTGGGTTTTTACTTGTGTTTTACCTGTTGTTTTTTACATGGGTCCTATACACCCGTTGTTATTGTTGATTTTATACTTGTTGATTTTACACTTGTTGCTCTCTTTTACTCTTTTTCTACATCTCGTTTTTATTATGCGTTATTTGTGTCTGTTTTAAATTCGGTTGTGGGTTTTCATGTCTTTTACCCTTTTTATCGTTTGTTTGGCGCAATATAGCCTTAGTTGCTGTTGCGCCAAAAAACCCCAAACAACCAACCAACCAACCAACCTGATAATAGATGGCACCATTGGTGAATCAACAGAAATGCTTATGTGTCACTTTATTGAAGAAATGATCAGTTCCTCAGTGGTCTAGTGATTATGATGCCTGGCATGCTTCTGGGAGACCTGGGTTCGAATCCCAGTCAGAACAACCAATTTTTTCCAACTCATTATTTCAACTAATTATCAGCTCCTGGCTTTAATGTTACATTTCCCAACAAGGAGACTGCAACTACCAATTTGTTCCTGCATGATAGTATTACCAACTGTCATCACTGTACGAAAAATACACTTGTGGAACTTTATCATCTAAAGATCCTTTAGCTTTCAACAACAATATAGCAGCATGTCCAACCTCCATTCTTAATTTCATTTGCTGTAATAATGGATTACAGCAAATGAAAATGCTGCTTTGGTAAATATGCCCTTTGCACCACACAACTAATAGAAATCAAAAGCTTAACAATTTGTCTAATATAGTGTAAGTGTAGACTGCATATTTTAACCTACAGGTTTGCTGTAACATTGATAACAGTTCTGTTTTACTTCCATTGTGTATAAATTATTTCTCAATAAAGTCTAGAATAGCGAATTCCTCCATTTTACTTTTTGCTACAAAAAATTAAAATTTCCATGAAGTGTGATTCCAAAGGATATTTTGATCTACATCACAGGGAGTATTGAAGAACAATATTATTAGTGAATAAAGTTTTATTAAGAACCCAGCTTTTATATTAAATTTGATACATTCCAGAATAATGTGCTGATCATGACAGATAATATGTACAATTTAGATTTTTTTTTACTTTAGAAATATATTAATGTTTCTAACATTATACTTACAGCATTCAATTTTAAATCTACCCCTTGATAGATCTGTTCGGATCA
The DNA here is from genome assembly GCA_038380435.1 of Ryuthela nishihirai. NCBI lineage: Eukaryota > Metazoa > Arthropoda > Arachnida > Araneae > Heptathelidae > Ryuthela > Ryuthela nishihirai. The sequence continues at coordinate 34,565,870 of JAWZYU010000011.1, read as the reverse complement.
GTAGCAAAACATGCATGAAATAATAAATTTTATTCACTATAACTTTATTAAGTTAAAAGCACTTTTAAGCAACAAAAATAATATCAACATTATCATTTGTATGCTGCACATGTTTTCACAATAAAATAATACACCAATGCAAAAGATGTTATGGAGTAAAAATATCAGATTGATGAGATGGGAGTATTCACACCAATAAACAATCTGGAGACAGTCTCTTATCAAGGCAATTCAGCATATTCTGTAACATGGGCAGAGTATGGCTCTCCTGTACATAGGGACATGGCACAATTGGGACTCACACCTTGGAACTGCAGATTATGAGCCTGGGCCACTACTGACTGAGCTAATACCCAACCCAAATAGATGAGTGGTATAAACCATATTTAGTACGTTAATTTATGCCTTTTATCTGCTGGCACCAAAATTAAAATATCAGTTTAGTAACAACTGTTATCTAACACTTTCTAAATAGTAAAGCTAGTTTATGTTGTACACACATGCTTACCTTTCATATCAACTACTGTTTGCCTGTGAGGATCAATAAATGGACTGTCATGAGGCTTTTTAGATAGAGCATATTCATCAGAATCAGCTGAATCCTGTAGAGAACATTCATTTCAAATGTAGTAATTTTATCATAAAGCTATACTAACAATTCATATAAATGTGATTTTTTAAAAAAATGAACTACAAATTAATTCGTATTTTACACAACTGAAAACATTAGTAAAATAATTATTTTGCAGTTATATTAGTAAATGAAAACAGGCTACTAGAACATATTTAGGTATTAATATCATGAAGCTTCAAAATCAGGCCTATATACAAACAAATACATAAAATTATAATATAACAGAAGCTTACACTGAAATTTAAACAAATAAGTAATGAATAATTTCATTATTACCTGTTTTCCCCAAGAAGACTTAAATGAAATGCCATTCATTAATGGTACTTCAAATTCTATGAATATATTATTAAGTCTCACATGCCTTTTTTCACTAATGCTGTGTATTAATACATGCCTTGTATTTTAGCATGCCTACTTTGATTCCAAAATTTAGAATAACTATATTTAACTCACTTACATGATTGCATGGCAATTTCACAGAACATACAACTATGCTACATTATTGCTACTTTAAACCTAAATAATACTACTACTTTGCTTCACAAAATGCTTCTGACATGCTAATGACAGAAAAAAACACTTATTTTTTCTCAAAGCATTCACATAACACAATATTTCACATCACTCCACTCTAACAAGAGGTGACTATGATTTATACTGAGCTACAATGAAAGGCATGCAGAGTTAAAATGAACAACAAACTAATTAAGCACAAAGAAGCATTTTTTAAAATGCTGATTTATTACATGTTTTTTCAAAATGCTTTACATATATTAAACTTTTATACACAATGAACTTGAAAAAGCGTGCTGCCCAAAGAACATGCAAAACTCAGGCAAAAATATTATTTAAGATACATTAGCATTTGCAAGGCTTGAAAGCAGAACAATGTATATATATATAGGAAAATGTGTAATGTTTTGTCAAAAAATAGTATAAATATATCTTGTGCACACAAATTTGTGTGGAGTTGTTGTAAGATAGGTAAGAAATGTATTCAGAACAGTAATGCATATTAAGATAATTTTAATAACTGTATTACAGAGATTTTTATGTTGTACTATAATTTAGTTTTCATTGATATGTAAATTGTATTTATTGTAGAACATAATGTAGAGTGCACTAGATATATTTAGTATACCCACAAATGCTTAATATAAAATATTTGATTTTTTTTCAAATAAATATTTGGCTATTTCACACCTTTCTTATTAGTACATATATGTATATTTACTTTTTGTGCAATTTTTTTTCTTCACAACTATGTTTGCCAAACTTTTATTACTAATTGCTTTCATTTTTTTAATACATTTCCAATTTTTATATAATCATTTCTCTATTATATTGTATATTTCCTTAAATCTGTGATTAGCAAATTTTGCTTCTATAGAACACATTATTAGATATAATAAGCTTTATTAAAAAATATTTCCTAACTTTTTTAAATGGCAAAATGAAACTAATTTCAAATTGTTTCTATAAAATCTATCATTCAGTACTATTAATATTGAGCACTGCTTTAAAAATTTAAAATTTTCATCTGGCTTAAACATTCCATCAACTACAATCTTTAAGGTTCATTTCAAAATAATTTTATTATTAATTTTCTTCCATTAAATATTTGCATATACATAGAGCTATTATGAAACTTGCATTTTAATCCTTTCTATTTTCTTAATTTGGTAAATAAAAGTATATTGAAAAATTTTATGCTACAAAGATTACAGTAATTTTTTTACATCAAATGTTTTCATTACATAATTTAAGCAAATTATTTTAGAAACTAATGATTTTAGAAATTTAGTATATTTTTGTATTATTTTCTTTTTTTTAACAAATAACATTTTCCTGGCAGCCTGAAAAATATCCAGATTGATTCTAGAGAAGATTTATTTAAATATTTCAAAACTACATGTCAAAATCTAAGATACAAACTGTGTAACAAGACTAAATAAGTGAAAATCTTACTGTTTACTTATTACATTTTCTCATGCATTTACTAAAATTAAATTGCAGTTTCCCATTTTCCTTGACGCTATTTTACTACACAAAAGAACCAATATAAATAAACTATGCCAAAACTCTGAATAATAAAATTATTAGAGTAATTAAAACTATTAAACCCCAATGATAGAAAAAGGAAGTGGAATAAAATTCTTGAGATTAAAACATTCAAAGTGCAATTTCCTTTTAAAGAGAAAACCAATGGAAATACCAATTGCCTCTGGTGAATGTGCAATTCTTATTTTCAAAGATAATAAAAAGTTTGTCCTTTTATGGCTTTTGCAATCTCTAATGGCAGAAATTTAAACCAATGGAAGTTTGTAAAATGGGAATGTTAATATTTATTAGTATTTCCAACCAAAAACGAATTTTTTTTCTCTTAAAACAAAAAGTTGTTTTCCCACCCTGACTGACTCCCCAAGTAGGGAAGAAGCAAATCACTATTACCATTGTAAACCCCTTGACCATCATACATAAATAATTTCAAATTTCTTGCATCAGTCAACTGTGTACACAGTGTTAAAATTTTACCATTTTCCAACTTTAATACTCTCTAACACTCGAAATGTTTCCAAAAACTTTTGAATGATTAAAAAAAATGCAAATAGTAATATTTTATTAACCCTTATCCAACTCAAAAATAATCTTTTGTTTATCTCTTAAAATGAAAAGTTGAATATCTACAGGTGGCCAAATGGCAGCGAAACAATAGCACTTTTTTTGGAAAATGATGCAAAAAACTAAATCAAGCCATTAGGAACATCAAGAGTACTACACTGAATAAGGCTGAAAATACTCAGTATACAGCCACTTTGTGACTAGAACATTGCTATGGAAATGCTGTGGAGGTGATAGTACCAATTATACATATTTAATATTTTATAAACATGGTTAATATATAAAAGGCACATAATGTCATTACAACTGGTCCTAGACCGATCAGATGTGTTGCAAGGTTATTCTTAGTTGCAACACTGCATTCAAAGTCGTTACTTGCATTCCATTTGTGGTGATGGCCATCAGTTAAGTAGTGTGACTAAACTGGAACAGTGGTCAAAGCACAAGGTTTGGACAGTAATTCAGTTTTTGGATGCAAGGAATATGTCTGCAGCAAGAATTCCTTATCAGCTGGTTGAAACTTACAGGAACAATGTGATGAGTCAGCAGATTGTGGCAAAGTGGTCTGCACACTTTAGAACCAGATGAGTTAGTATAGACAATTGCAACAGACCAATAGCAACAAGCACTCTAGACAACAATTCATGTGTGGAAAATGCAATTCGGAAACAAAAGAATTATAGTGAGTGAACTGCAACATGACTTGAATCTGTCATATAGAACTATTGTCAGGATCATTCAGGGATTAGAATTGCACAAGGCGAATGTGTAATGGGTGCCGCAAGCACAACAGAAAGACCACATGGCACAAAGGATGGCTTGTGCCCTGTCATTTCTGTAACAATATACCATTAGTAGTCACAAATTTCTCTATGTTGCCATTGGAGGTGAGAAATGGGTTCATACCATACCCCAAGAGATGAAACATGCAAACATGGAGTGGATTACATCCTGGGTCCCACCAATCGAAGAAGTTCAAGGTTGAGATTTCTGCTGGTAAATTGTTGGCTACCATGTTTTGGGACCATAAAGATATGTTGGTAGACTTTATGCAATAGGGAACAACATTTAATGCAGCTGCATACTGTACAACAATGGAATAGTTAAGAGCTGCAATTAAACAAAAATGCCCTGCGCTGCATTATGAAAGGTGTTTTGCTTTTGCATGACTGTGCTTGACTGCACAGTGCCAATGTTATTCAACAACTCCTGAAGTACTTCCAGTGGGAAACTTGGAACATCCAGAGTACAGTCCCAATCTGGCACCAAACAACTATTATTTCTTTCCTGCTCTAAAGGATAATCTTGGTGGCCACAAATTTCAAAGTGATGGCGATGCGAGGACAGCTGTGATATGGTGGTTAAATTGCAGACACAGACTTATATCAATAGGGAATGACCTTACCTGGTCTAGTGGTTAACGTACCTTACTACTATGACCAGTGGGGCATGTCCTTGTGTAAGTGTTTGTATTTTGTATGAGAAACCACGACAAGCCTAATATACCTTCTCGGTTATCATTGTCCTTTGTGTAGGGAAGTACCTTCTTTAAAAAAATTTGAAAAGCTAGTCCCACAATATGATAAATCTCTCAATCTGGTGGGGACTACGTTGAAAAGTAAAGTGGCAGTCATAAAGTTGCATGTGTATTGTTTTTGTTAGAACCAGAAATAACTAGTCCAGAATATATGACTTGTAAACTTATTTTTGGATTGCTCCTCATATATACAATTTCTGAATATATATTTTTAAACATACTCTGTGAAAAAAAATACGAGCACCCCAAAGCAAGCGTCTGATCATGCTGAAATTTTGCACGTGCAATGAGGGTGTAAAGATAAAGAAGTGATTGAAATTTTACAGCAACAGGTCTCCTGTATTGCAAAACAATGGCTCCCTAAGCATAACAGGTTAGTATGTAATACAGCCACCTCTGGCAACAATGCATACTGATATTCAGCATGGCATTGAGTCAAACAAGTCAGATGTTGTCCCACAGCAGATTCTGCTATGCATGCTCTAATTGCTGGGCTAGATTGTTGGCATTCTGGGATGGCTGCAATGCATGTCCCAGCATATCCCATACATGCGCAATTGGCAAGAGGTCTGGAGACCTGGCTGGCCATGAGAGGGTTTCAAAACTATGGAGACATTCCTGAGAAAGGTGAGCAATGTGTGGCATGATATTACTGTGCTGGTAAATGGACCCCAGAAAGTATGACAGCAAAGGCAACACAACTGATCGCAGGATGTCATCAATGTACTGCTGTGCTGTTAAGGTACCATGTAGCACTACTAAGGGGAGGGGACTGCCATAGGAGATGGCTCCTCAAATTATAACACCAGGTATGACGACCATGTGCCACTCCACAATGTAGGCCGGATGGAGCACTGGCCTGACCTCCTTCAGACACATATGCATTGGTCATCTGCTCCCAGGCAAAAGCAGGATTTGTCACTGAACACTATATGGCAGTAATCAGATGCAGTCCATGCTTCCTGGCATGACACCACACCAGAGAGCACTGCCAATGTTTAGTGGTTAGTGATAGCCATCATAAAGAGAGGTGAGAATCTAGTCCTGCCATTGCCGATCGGTCATCTTCCAATGGTGATGGCAGTAATCAGATGCAGTCCATGCTTCCTGGCATGACACCACACCAGAGAGCACTGCCAATGTTTAGTGGTTAGTGATAGCCATCATAAAGAGAGGTGAGAATCTAGTCCTGCCACTGCCGATCGGTCATCTTCCAATGGTGCGTCTTGATACAGCATGCTCCATGGAGGATGCTAAGTGTCTTTGGATGGTAGATAGTAATGCCATCGGTGTCATTCTGGCAGCTCTCACTATCATGTAATCCTCCTGTCCAGTTGTTTGCCTGAGCCAGCTGGTGCCTTCGTGATGGGTATGTGTGTCTCCTGGACCCACTGTCACCAACATTGTCCTACTCCAGCATTGCTCTGACCCAGATGCTGGCCAATATATCGACATAACTAACCAGTTTCTTTGAGGCCCACGATACACTCACTCTCAAACTCGCTGATATGATCATCGGGTGCATCATCCTCATCGGCTACTGATGTCAATGCAATTGCAACAGCAGTCAGAATGGTCAATGCATGTGAGCAATGCTCCTAACATATGCCCAGAATGTGTATTTCCTCTATGGGCTGGAACAGCTCTGTATGTTAATTGGCATCGAATTTCTAATCATTTGCATGCCTGGGCAGGTCGAGTTTCATGGTTGACAGATTATTTTATTGGGGTGCCTCAATTTTTTTGTGCCTAGAGTGTATATTTAGCAACTATTCAGTCAAAAATCTTGCATATAATGGAAAAATATATAAAAAAAGCTCATAAAAGAAAGACAAGAATTATTTCAAAGCTTGAATTATTTCACTTTAACTTTGAAACTTTTCTCCTGCTCAGCAATAGTTTTAGATCAATGCAATTCTAAGACTTTAAAGGGGGAAAGTGAAGCATTTATGAGATAACCCCTCAAGCAGCTGCTTGCCACAGAGGTCTGACAGGAGACTGTCAGTTTAATATGCAATAGAGAAGATCTATGAAGAGGTGAGATCTCAGCAGAAAGTCAACATGAACATCCATGCCTTACCCCAGGGCTTGAAGACAGGTCCCTTTGATCAGTAGCAAAGCATGCTAACCACTCAACCACAGGACAAACGAATGAAAATTTAAACATTTTTGAAGCATATTACACAATAATTTTTTTAACCTAGAAGCTTATTAAACTCGTTTTTGCTAAATTTAGTTTACTGTAGACAGAGAAGTAACTTATATATTTAACAATCCTAGATCCTTCAGGAATTATAGTTCGCCTCATGAAAAGATATGATTTAACATTACACTTGACTATCACTCAGATATTAAAATTAAGGTAAATATGAGGCACTAGATTCAAAATAAACTCATATAACGTAAACTGGAATGATCTAGCATCTAGGAAAATTGATAACAAAATTTTCAATGTGCAATTATATTAATATTCGAAAGACTCTTCAAAACAGTTTTACTGTTTGATTGTTGATTTTATGTATCTAATGTGAAATTTAGGTTCATTACAAGTTGACACTTTTGTATACTCATTTACTTTGAGGTGGAATGAAAATTTGCTGACATGAAGTTCAGCAATAAACTGAATTAATATCACATTGAAGCATTTTGAATGCTATAGTAAACAGAAGTGTATTTAAGGAGGTTTTGGAGTTCCTCTTCCCATATTACACGTTTCCTTTTTATTATGCAAAATATTTTTATTATTTGTTCATTTCCTTTTTAATATTTACACATTGATTAATTTTTCAATCTTTTGAAAAAATCAAATCTCCCTCCCAATACTTTTAAAATAAGCCACTGATAATGAATAATAGAAGTTTAATTCCTTTATGATTTAAAATATATACACAATATATTTGTTGTTGCTGTTGTTATCATTATTATTATTATTATTATTCATGTGGTTTTTTCAACAGGCACTAAGCTTTTTAAAGAAAACTGATTACCAATAAAGCAACTTGACATAGATAAACAAGTAAATGTGCTTAGTAAAGGTATATCATGAAATTTTAGTTTCATTTATAATGGAACTATGCTTCAGATGTGTTTTAATAGTAATTAAAATGAAAAAATATGCAATTTCAATATGGATAGGCTATTTGCATAATACTATATTGCTTCTGGTGATTAAAAATATACCATGTGTATTTAAAATGTTACTTAGAAATTCAAAACATAGTAACCTCAAAATAGAGGCCCTGAAGATTCCTTGAGCGTGATCTGAGCTGATCCTCCTTTGTAAGCCCTTTGCTGTGAAAATCCCCATGTGAAGTATAAGATATCCGAGAAAGGTGAGAAGTATAACTGGAATGCTTAGATGTCAAGTTTGTATTATAATATACAGGTATAACAATAGCTCCATCTTCTTCTGACATGGGTGTTACTGCTTTACTATCATCTGCATACGGTAGATGTTCTTGTGCATCCAAGTAGGTCTGCAGGACTAGAGGCTTCCTGTCACCATAACGACGCCCATTTCGCCAGCTCACACTGCACTGACTTCCCCGGCTAGCTCGCCGCAGATTAAAAGGAGAGCCAGGAAGACTTAGGCTTGCCTAGAATTGAGAATTTGTGTCCTTAGGTAAGCAGGCACTTACTAGTAGAATGGGTTTGTTTGCAGTCACTGCAGCACACGTGTTTAGAACCCGAGTTATTGTCCTTTAGTAGTTTAAAATAAAAATGTATGCACCATTTTTACTTTAAATATTTAAACATAAAATTTGAAACAGATTTTTAAAATCACCCTAAAGATTCTAGATAAAAATTTACTGCCAATTTTTAAGCTTTCTGAAAGCTAAAAATTAGTGCAAAAGCAAAGCCATGCCATTTGATATCTCATGAAAAATGTTTTTATATCACAATAAATTATCCCCAAACAAATAACATTGAATTTTAATACTTTTTTTACAACAAAGAGAAAAGCAAAGCATAAAATCTGTTAGAAATCAGAGAGAAAGGTTTTAGAATTCAGAAGAAAACTTAGAACTTGCTTGGGGATACAATGTGCTGAGTGCTGCGTGCAATAAACAATTAAACAGAAGATATATCAAAAGCTGCACAGAAATTTTAAATTTAACATATAAAGCAATGCTTCAGCAGATTAAAATAATTCTGCAAAACAATTAAATTATATTTTGTTGAAAGATCAGAAAAAAAATAATCATAAATATGCAAATATATATAAGAGGAAGTAGTTACCTTAAGAATGTATTTCAGAGATATTGGATTTTGACTATATTTATATATAATGACTATGGATGAAGAGAACTGGTAAGGTAACAGAAAATAGTAATATAATATCACTGACTGTTAGCACATTTTTCCATGCGTAATACCACTTTCCAACTGGAGTAGTACAATGTGCACAGGGCTGCTTTGAGAAGTAGGGGAGTGAGTAGTAAAGTATCACAGAAGCCCCGTAGTCATGGGATTCAAGAAATAATAAAAGATATTTAATTTTGCCATGAGTAGGATTCAAACCCCATCTCCCAGTAACATGCCAGGCATGTTGACCTCAAAAATTAAGATAATTATTATTTAAATTGTAAATATGTATATACTTTTACACACATTAGTCAAGTTTAGTATAATGGTTGCTGCTTTCATTTTAATTTATTTTTTTTTATTAACTTTTCAGAGTAACTGCAATTATTGCTGTTAAATATTTAAATTTCTGTAACTCCCTATATATTGAATGAATATTGTTGAAAATTGAGACTGAAATAGATCTGACTGAGATATTTAATTTATCTTCAGTCACATTTTTCAAAATGAAAAAGCTTAGTTAAGAAGTTATTGAGTTCTGTATTGAATTACTATTGCCATAACATGGAACTTAGGGCCAGATTTCCCATAAAGCATGTTAGGCACCTACTTAAATGTTACATTCTGTTTATTTAAGTAGCAACACATTACATGCTTTTCAATTCTTAGAATGAGTAAAAAATTAGTTGCAAATATCTGTGGTTCAGAAGCAGTTTAAAGAACTCTCTCCTCCCAATAATGGCCTTTTAAAGGATATGGAGCCTAGATATTATAATGAAGTTGGGTTGTTTACCTCTGAGTGGCACTTTTTTGCACACAATGGGCCAAAGAGCCAGCTAATAAGGCCCTAGGGCTCAGAATTTTTTGGGGAGAGGAGACGCACTTGACAGCTATTGGTAGACAGATGGTAGCCTTCTATCAAGACATCCAGAATATTTTTTGACGTGCACAGGATATGGCTCTCCCGCACATGGAGCCACAGCTTAATATCCCATTCCAAGGATGGTGGCCTTTCCAAGCCTATTGGTGTCCCCTACTGACCCAGAGCAGGGAGTTTTGCAGAGATAAATCTCAATGCTGGTCCAGATGGTACTCGAACCTGGGAACTGCAGATTACGAGCCTGGTATACTACTGATTGAGCCACCACTACCTCTATAACCCTGTTGGGATACTTTCATATTATGTAAATAGAAAATAACTTTTAAAGCTTCAAACATTAAAAATAAGCTTTTAACAGAGAAATGCCACAGGAGATAAATCTCCAATTTATCCAAATCTACATTTTAAACAATATTTGTTTAATATTAAGATTAGAGAATTATTGAAAATGAAATATTTGACAGCAGATATTGCTGTTATGCTCATCCTAAACACCATTTCACAACTGAAGGAAACTAAAATAAAACTATTTGAAAAATATAAATTGATTTTAGCAAACATTATTATTATTCAATTTGAGGTAAATCTTTATGACTAACAACAATAAGCCGCATTTCAGCTACAGAACACCAAGTATTACAAAAAAATACTGCTAAAAAACAAGATTCGTGGAAGCTTTTTTTAAAAAGATTTTCACAGTAGGGTGCTTTGAATACAGTTTCCATTTACACAACATGGAAGTATTCAAATACTTTGATAATTTAAAATAATTTTTATTATCGGAGCAAAAGAAGCAATGAACAAAAATGTTAAATCTGAAAATGAATAATTTCATTTCTAAATTTTACTGCATACTGAATATTAGAAATTTAATGTTCTGAATAATGTTAATTTTTGTAGTATTTGATAACAAAGCTGTATTACTTATCATTGAAATTCCCACATTAATTCATGGTTGTAAAAACAATATATATATATATATTTAATAAAAATTAAAAAAAAAGATCAATATATAAGTGAGCACTACAGCTTCTTGCACATAGGGCCACATGAGGTGTAAATATGGCCCTGATGGAACTGTAAGCTAAAATAGAGTGGCTGAGTGTATATATATATGTATGTATACAGGTCATGTTACATAATATATAAAAGAGCATTTCATTCTGAATAATAAAATTTAAAAAAAATAAGGTTAAAGCTTAATTTAAAAATAAGTTTAACAGGCTTTGGACACTTCAACAGTAAAAGACTTGAAGCTGCTTGAACTATTTTTTTTATTTCGTTGACAACCATGTTGCTAAAGGATGCAGCCACTGACTGAGATGCAATACAATTAATATTTACATTACTCTAACCATAAAAAGTGAAAGTGTGGCCCCATGTCTATATTTATTATAGTCACACCCTGCGCAGTCCACTGTGTGCAAAACGTGCTACTCAAGAGATAAAACAGACCAATTAGAAATGAAGATATTTCAGAAGTAGTTCCAAGTCATGCACACCTAATACTGGAAGCATTTATTAAAATTCTTTTGAACTAACTGATTAGCTTTTGGTAAGTTCATGCTTGTTGATAACATTCTTAACCTAGAAATTGTCATTCACTCTAGAAACTTCATTCTCACACAAGTGTTACATAATTCAGAAAATCAACATTTGCAATCATCAGCAGTTTTAACAATGGAAAAACTGAGAGCTGATGCCTCTTGAGTTAAAGATAATTTTTTTTTTTACTCATAAAAATATTTGCAAAATTTTAAATTAGTGAAATATCTATTTTTACCCTATAATATAATTAAGAGATATTTGCAAATTTTAAAAGAATTATACACTGTGCTGGCTTTGCATTAGCAACACCTACCTAATACCTTATGAAGCCACCTTTTGCTCATAATACAGTACTGTACATGTTGTCAGGGCATGGACTCCACAAGGTGTTGCAGAGTGTTCTGTAGTAGTGCTTACCTATGCATTCCACAATGTGTCCTGTATTGCCTGCACATTGCCAGGTGGAGGGTCGGAGCATCAAATCACCTTTTCCAATAGGTCCCAAACATGCTTAATTGGGTTGAGATCTGGTAAGTTGGGCAGCCAGAGTGGGCAGAGAATTCATTGTCATGTTCCAGAAACCAGTTTGCAACTTGCTGGCTGGGCTGTGTGATGTGGTGCATTATCTTGTTCATAGACACTGGAGTTGTCTGGATGCCCTGTCATCATGAAGGAGTGTACTTGGTCAGTGACAATAGGAAAGTAGGCTGTCCCATCGAACGATTGATTCACTATGATCAGTGGATCCAGGGCATGCTACAAAAACAGTCCCCAAACCATAACACTACTCCTTCAGACTGACAATAAAACACACCTTGAATACTAACCATGATGCAATACCATGTAGGATTTACTGATAAAAATTTTAGCCATTTTTTAAGCAAATTTTATGTTTTAATTGTCACTTGTTAAAATTATTCAAAACAATTTCAAACTCATAAAAAGTCATCACATTAACTCATTGTTGTGAAATTTAAATGCCATTGTACAACACAAATGTGATTCATGTTCCAATGTAATGATGGCTAGGTGGGCCAAGCATTTTAGAGATGTTCTAAACAATGTGATTATTTCTACTCCCATTGTTTGTAATGAGGATAGATGCATTACTGACTTTAACACTGCCCTATATAACATTCTGAAGTCAAAGCTATCTCTAAATTAAAACTGCATAAATCCCAGGGGTGGATGAAATCTGCAGTGGTGATTACATTCTTCAACTACTTCTGAAATATCTTCATTTCTAATTGGTCTGTTTTATCTCTTGAGTAGCACGTTTTGCACACAGTGGACTGCACAGGGTGTGACTATAATAAACTGCAGTCCCAGGGGTGGATGAAATCACAACTGAAATGCTTAGAGCTGTGAACATTTGTGTTGTTATATGGCTGACTGGAATTTCTGAATATTTTATATGATGAAGGCATTGTCCCTAAGGATTTTATTGCAGCTATTATTATCCCTATTTTTAAGAAGGTGATTGCAGTTCTTATGATGATTGTAGGGGAATTAGTTTACTTTCTATTCCAGGTAAAGTTCTTTGCATGATTATACTTAACAGAATTATGAATTTGGTTGATGAACAGTGTGGACAACTGTGTGATGAACAGTGTGGATTCAGAAGTGGCAGGGGATGTATAGATCAAATATTTTCACTTGGGCAGATTTTTGAGAAATCTTCAGAATTTCAGAACAGTGACTACCTTTATAGATTTCAAAAAGGCTTTTGACTCTGTTGATCGTCAGAATTTGTGGTTGATCATGATATTATGTGGCACACCAGAGAAGTTAGTTAACGTAATGAAAGCTCTCTATAATAATACTGAGTGATGTGTGATAGTTGGTAAGGCTCATATTGATTGGTTTAGCATTGCTAGTGGAGTTAGACAAGGGTGCATTTTGTCTCCTTTTCTCTTTAGTTTGTTTATTGATTATGTTATGTGGAATTCTTTGCAAGGGAAAGATTTTTGCCATGGTTACTTCTACTCCCATTGTTTGCAATGATGATAGATGCATTGGTGGCTTTAATGTTGGCCCTATAACACAATCTGAAGTTATTTTGGCTGTTTCTAAACTTAAACTTCATAAATCCCCAGAGTTCGATGAAATTACTACGAAAATGCTCAGAGCTGGGAATGTTTCGGTTACCACTTGGATGACTGAAATTCTGAATATCTTTTATGATAAAGGCATGGGTCCTAAGGATTTTACCAGAGCTATTATTATCCCTATTTTCAAAAAAGGTGATCGCAGTTCTTGTGATAACTATAGGGGTATCAGTGTACTCTCTGTTCCAGGTAAAGTTCTTTCCATGATTGTGCTTAATAGAATTAAGAATCTGGTTGACAGGCAATTGCGTGATGAGCAATGTGGATTCAGAAGTGGTAGGGGATGTGTCGATCAGATATTTTCACTTAGGCAGATTCTTGAGAAATGTTTAGTTTCAGAAACCTTCGGTTCCTAGCTTTGTTGATTTCAAAAAAGCTTTCGACTCTGTTTATCGTCATAATTTGTGGTTGATTGTGAGATCATATGGTATACCAGACAAGTTAGTTGACCTAATGAAAACTCTCTATAATAACAATGAGTTGTGTGTGAGAGTTGGTAATGCTTGTAGCAATTGCAACTTGCTGGCTGGGCTGTGTTTTGGCACTTGCGGGCAGGACTTCTGGTGTTCGACAAGGTGCATTTTGCTTGCTTTAGCTTGGTTATTGATTATAGCTTGGTTATTGATTATATTATGCGAAATTCACTGCAAGGGGAAGATTTTGGCCTTAAATGGACTGGAGATACAAAGATTTCTGATTTAGATTATACTGATGATTTAGCCCTTTTGGCAAATGATGTTGATGAGATGAACTCTTTCATTTGAGCTGTTGATGAGACTGGTAGTAGAGTAGGTTTGGTTATAAACAGAGAGAAAACTAAAGCGATGAAAATTGGTCAGGCAGACGGTGATTCAGTTAATCTGAACAGTTGCAATCTTGAATAGGTGTCACAGTTTAATTATCTTGGGAGCTATGTAACAGATAATGGTGATGTGCGTTAGATTGAGATGCGATGAGATTAACAGATGAATATGGATTGCTGCCGGGACTTTTAAGAATCTATGGAGAGTGTGGAGAAATAGGCATATACACCTAAATACTGAAATTTGATTATGTAATAGTTTGGTTCTTTCTAGGGTTAGTTATGGTAGTGAAACTTGGACACTTTGTAAACAAAATAACAGGAAACTAGATACTTTTGATTCCAAATGCTTACACAGTATCTTGGGCCTTAGGTGGTTCAACTTTGTAACTAAATATGAGGTTAGGCAAAGGAGTCGGCAACCTCCTATAAGGAGCATATTGTGCAGAGAGAGACTCCGTTGGTTTGGCCATGTTTCCCATATGAATAATTATAGATTGGCGAATAGGGTTATGAATAGTGTGCCAAAAGGCCTCAGAAAGAGGGGGAGACCTAGGATGCGGTGGCAGACAATGTCAAACAGGACCTTGTTAGAATTGGTGTGCAGTGGCCAGATGCAGTAAGTGTAGCTCAGGACAGACTTGCTTGGAGAACTAAATTGCATGTTCTGGTTGGACCTCTGTAGCCCATGGTTGCTTGAGGATGATGAGGATGATGAGAGATTTCTCTAGAAGATTTCAAAATTTGATTTAGATTCTGCAGATGATTTGGTCTTGTTGGCTAATGATGTTAATGAGATGAATTCTTTCATTAGGCCTGTTGATGAGATTGGTAATAGAGTATGTTTGGTAATAAGGGTCAAGCAGATAGTGCTTCAATTGCTTTGAATGGCTGTACTTTTGAGTTGCAGTTTAATTATCTTGGAGCTGTTTAACAGATACTGATGATGTGTGGTATGAGATAAACAAAAGAATAAGGATTACTGCTGGAACTTTTAAGAATCTGTGGAGAGTGTGGAAAAATAGGTGTATACACCTAAAGACGAAAATTAGGCTGTGAATAGTTTGGATCTTTTTAAAGTTAGTTATGGTAGTGAAACTTGGACCATTTGTAAGCAGGATAACAAGAAACTTGATGCCTTTGATTCTAGATGCTTACACAGTATCTTGGGCATTAGGTGGTTTGATTTTGTAAGTAATGATGAGGTTAGAAGAATGAGTCAGCACTGTTTTGAGCAGCATTTGTTCAAAGAGAGACTGTGTTGGTTTGGCCAGGTTGCCTGTATGCTAGCTGGAGATTGGTGAATATTGTTATGAACAGTGTGCCTAAAGGCCTCAGGAAAAGGAGGAAACCTAGGATGCAGTGGATAGACAATATCAAGCATGACTTTGTTAAAATTGGCCTACAGTGACCAAATGCAGCAGCTGTGGCTCAGGACAGATATGTTTCAAGGCCCAAACTTCATAGTCTTGTTGGGCTTCCATAGTCCATGGCTTTTCTTGAGGATTTTTATATTAGGATATATGAACTCATGATCTCCTAATATACATGTCACATATTACACATTCTTAGTGTCTTGATCAAGTGGCTTGTTTAGGAGCTAACTGGCATATTTAGCAGTAGGATGTTAGTTCATATTCCACAAACTAAGGTAATATTTTCTGCTTACTTTAAATTGTTTTTTGACTTCCAGAATTGTCTGTGAGTTATAACAATAAGTTTTGTAATAGGACAATTTAGTACTAGTAATGGTAATTATTAAGGTTATAACAATAAGTTTTGTAATGGGAAACTGATAAACAATCCTCACATGGCAGACTGTTGAAGTATTGATTAAAGCAGAACAACTGTTTCCTTTATTCATTTTTGCTGCAATACAGAAAGATAGCAGATTATTTGCAGGTTATGACACACAAAAAGACCATATCTACAGCGCAGGCTTCAAACCTGGACCTCAGCAGTTTGTAGTGACACCATGAAATTATGTCAATATGAAACCACTGTGCTACTGAAGCAGCAATATAAATTTTATGACAGTTCTAAAGCCTTTTTTTCCCCTACACATACTATGATTGAGGATGATACAAAGAATATATCAAAAGAGTACTATTATTCTCCTTTGAATACAAATAAGGTTACTTTGTCATCCTACCAGCTACAGACTTACTTTAGTTGAGTCATAAATTGAGCAACTCTGTTGCTAACAAAATGATAAAATATAATTTTATGATAACTCTTTCTAATATCAGCTTGTTTATATATATATATAAAATTACATAATGAAAATTCTTAGGTTTTATTTACTTCCTCGTATATAATTAGCATTCAGTCAGTATCACTCAGAAAACATACATATATACATACACACATGCACACTTACATGTAAAACTAACAAGGATCAAATATCCCCAACTTTATATTAAATTCTACATATATTTATATCTTTACAGGATTTTCCATAACAATCTGATATATATTATTCCCTTAAATCATGAAAGCTTTTATACTAAGATTTCTATATATATATATATAAATAATAGAAATTGCTTTTCATAATCTATGAACAATTACATGGCTAAAATATTTAATTTAAACCAGTTTGGTTTAATTTAATACAAAATGTGTAAAGTTGCTGATAACTAAAATGATGAGCTATTTTTTTTTATTTTAAACTGTTTGCTCTAAGCATATACACTTTATGAAAGCAGCTACTTCGCTGTGGCAAATAATGGCGATATTTAGAGAATATATATATATAACTTTTTAAACAAAATACGTTTTTTTATGAAAGTTATTATGCCAAACTTGAAATGTCACACACAGAGATAAAAATAGTCAGAGATGTCAGGATTGATTAAATGCTAATTTTATCTTTAAAATATCTTGTGTTAAAAAACCATGCACTTCTTATGAAGTAAACATGATTACACTAACAGATAGTAAAGTTCACTGCTTTAAAACTAAAGTTGAAGAAAAAGCCTAAGAGCAAAAAACTAATAAGCAAGTCTAGAAACTGATCAATTTATCTGCAATATCAGCTACTTTTATTGGTGGTTTTCTACACATGTTAAGTTCAATAGCAATATTAATTCATCAAAATCACATAAAATATATTCTCTTATTTATTAAATTTAAATAAATATTTTGTAAACAGTAGTGACACACCACTTGTAAGCAGGAATCCCACGGAGCTGCATTCTTAGGATAAAAATTTTCAGCAATATAATGGCTGCTTATAAAATTGTCTTCATAAAATAAATCTTCTTAAATGGCTTTCATAAAATATAAATTAGTGTGTTATAAACAATTTCTCACTTGAAGATTTTAATGGACAACTCTTAAGTAAATATTTTACACAAAACACATTTTCTAATTAATAATAAGCATTTCTCAAAGCATCTAACAATATTAATGTTCCCTCACTTTTTTACATAATTTTTACAGAATTAAAATGTAGAGGCTTCTACATCGAGTTAGAAAAACATTTTTTCAATAATAAAATTTTGTATTTGTAGCTTAATTTTGTGAATGATTATGATCGTAAACATATAACTTTCTTCTATGATATGTCTTTCATTTACAGAGCAGTATCTAAACTGATAAACCATAATCTTACATTTTAGAATTCAGGCACTTTTCTAAACTATTTAGTACTGTAGAGTGTGGTTTTATAGTCTGCAGTAATTTCTTCATTACTTATACTCTCACTATTTGACTGTCATTATTATTTATTAGAAGAAAATTATAAAAAAAGGCTAAATTCTATAACATTATAACAGTTAAAAGGTGAGAATAACAAATGTTTATTAATATCCTGAGACTTTTAGTGGCCAATAATAATTGACTGATCATCACAAATCATTCCAAGAAAGATATATTGGTTGACCACTGAATCATCTACCTATTGATCTAAAAAATACTTTGAAATAACCAACATATGAGCTACATAAGTCTATAATTAATGCAATTAAATTTTCTAATTTTTAAAATATTTAAAATACTACACTGAGCAAAAGCATTGCCTTAAATATGTGGTTATAACTGTGGCAAAAAAGAAAATCATAATGTGTGTGTGTGTGTGTATATATAAAAAATAAAATAAATACCCCCTCAAGCAGCTGCTTGCCACAGAGGTCTGACAGGAGCCTGTCAGTTTATATGCCATAGTAGAAGGTCTGTGAGGATGGCAGGACCTCAGCAGAAAAACAAGATAATGAGTATAATTTTCAACATCAGTTATAGTAATCTTATTTAAGGCATTTATTCTTGTATATATATTAGGGCTGGGATACTCAAAACATTTGCGTTCAGAACTCATCGACAATGTTCTTAAGTACTCATGCATTAAAAATGATACAAATATTTTCCATTGTTACATGAGTACATAACAAGGCAGAAATGTAGTATTCATATTCTGCAACATTTCATGTCTTACTTGCTACTTTAAACTTATGAATTGCATTATTTAATTTTAATTCCTTATGTTTTGAATTTAATTAAGCTTGCTATTTAAGATATTATACAATAAGCATTTCCATAAATTACAAATTTTCAACAGTTCAACAAAAAGTACCAATCTTAATTAGCTTAGGAACAGAATGCATTATGAATTCCTACACACTGCTAATGAATTATGAATATCAAATGAACAGCATAGTGCAAAATATGCTTTCCACAACTTTAAAGCATTATCAGTTTATATCTCTTATGTTTGTCTACAACTAAATTTTAAAAGTATTAAGTTATCAGAGTAAATCTTCATAGCATCTGGGAAGTTTAGAACATTATGAATAGTTTTATAAAATTGCACAGCTGAATATCATGGTTAAAAGAAAAGCAAGAACCACCAGACACACAGAAGCAGATAGCATTAAAATGAGAGTAAAGCAAATGCACTAAACTAAGAAATAAAGAAAAAGTACATAATACTTAAGGGCATGTTCCCAGTAATTCAGATGGGTATCCAGTTTCTGAGCAATCAATCCAGCCCTTCTATTTTTTTAACATAAATTTAAATGACAAGTCTTTATTTTATTTGTTGCTTGTCACATCTTTCAGTTTTATGTTTTAGCAAATTCCTTTATTTGCCACATTTAAAAAAATATATATCTCTATAAATTAATAAAGTCTATTTCAGTTATTCCTTATATGAATGTAATGCATGCCTGTCTATAAATATTGCACTTCAGAAAATAATAATTACTAAAAATAAAAAAAAATATTCCAAAGTATCTTTTTATTATGGCAAATTTTAAAATCCATCACTATGAGCAGGCTAAATCAGCATTTCAAAATAATGGAATAATTTAAATGCTGAGATAATTAAAGGTACAGTACCTTAAGATTGTTGCTTAATGTTATGTTTTGAAATGATGCAGATAGCACATCATGTGGTGATATGTATGAGGCATGTGCACGAAAGCTTCTTCTTTGACAAATCCAAAGATGAACTATGCACAGACTTGATTCACACAACATAAAAACATTACAAAAAAAAACTTAGATTTGTCAAAGAAGAATCTTTCTTCCACATGTTTGACATCAACATATGTTTAGTCATCCTCTTCATTTTGCAATAAATCATTACATAAAAATCTAAGATGCTGTACCTATAAATAGCTTCAGTGTTAAATAAGTTCTAGCTTTATTACATTTTTATGCAAATAGGTTCAATATTTAATGTCAATTTTTAAGACAGTGAAATCAAACCTGCCTTAATAGATCCAATCCATTTCAATTTACTCATATGATATATTATTATGTTCATAAAAAGTACAAACATTAAAACTTGTTACTAAGGAATACCATACAACAAATTAAAACCTGTTACAATGTAATTATTTAAAATATGTTTCTAAAAACATATGCAAGAAATATGCTACTTTTACAGTTACTTACAAGTAGTTGATGCCTTCTCGTGACAAGATGCTGGAATTAACAGCAGCCAAGAAGTTAGCCACCCACAAACTGCCACTTTGTCTTTTAGTGCTTTTCATAACTGTAAGTACATCTGACCCTATTGTTATGCAAACAGCTCTCTAATATAGTTATTTTTGTCACAAAACAAAACTAAATTTAAAAAAAAAAGACTAAATTATTTCATGTTTCTTAACTCATTCCCTTCTCAGTTTAAAATTTACATTTTGGTAATTGTTTCATTTACCAAAATGATGAGCTAAATCATGTAATAGTTCAAATGGTAAAATATGTTATATTTATTGCTTAAATTCTAACATTTAGCTTAAATTTTAAATTTAATATAAATACTCAAAAGTATATGAATGTGGACTCAGAGAACTTGAAACATGTCTTTGAGTAGTATTTTCCAGTCAACTGGTTTTCAAATCATACTAAGAGAATAAATTCTGAATGAAAGCAATATTATGAAGTACAGTCAATATCATATTAAAGCAGAAGCTAATGGAGATACAGCTTATGGCCTAATAATGTGTAGGGACCTTTTATGAAATGTCACATGAGGCCTTTTAAACTTGACATAATATAGAGCCTCAGGATGTCATAATCTGGAAATAAATCATGTAACACATGAAATTAACTACCAAGTGTTTAATATTTTGTGAAAAGGAAAAATAACTACAGGAAACAAATAGTTGTAAAAATGCATTCTAATAGTTTTATAATCTCTAATTCTTCTTCTAATTGTAGATATACTCAAATTAGTAAAACTATATTGATAAAAAATACTCACTGCCTTTGAATGTTTTTTCCAACACCAAGTCACAATTACAGCAACATATCATATCATCAAGACTATTTTTGATGAATATTTTGTATGCATATGTTGGAAAACAAAAAGGCTGTATATTATTGATGACTGCAGTCCCACTTCACCAGAGGGCTATCATTTATTCCTTGTTCTCAATATCAAAAGCAAGTGTAGTCACATAGATGAATATGATAGAATGCACATCAGCATGAAGTAATTTTAAATGAAAATTTAGGAAAAAACCTTATAATTTTAAAGTTCAATTTAGACAAAAAAACTGAAATGAAAAGAGATTTTTAAATACATCTTTTACTTGGGTGAATCAAGTTCCATTAAAACCTACAAGAAATATGGACACTACTTCTCCGCTGTACTTTAGAAATTGCAAAAGTAGCATGACACAAGTTAGTTACTGATATATGGTATTTTCATGTTGTAAAAATATATATGATAAAAATAAACTTCATTGGAAAAGAGAAATTCTTAAAGCTTCCACTTTGGAATATTCTTTATTAGTAGCCATGAAACCACACCCTCATAGTAAATTTATCTTGAATGATTGATTTAGGAATTTATATACATTAAATATATTTCTATGCATTACAAACAATTGAGATCTGCTTAAATTAGAAGTCTTTCTTGCTTACTTTTTGAAACTTTATTTTATATTTCTTAGTTACAAGATAGTATTGGATGCAAAAAGATATCTGCAAATCTAGGTCAAACTACCTGGGCAGCATCTATGCTAAGAACCATACTGATATCATTTGTGTGAAAATATCCTTAAGCATAATTATTAAGGCAGTTTGTGCATTATATTCATTATGAATGTGATACATCAATGTATTTAAGATCTCCAATGTTTAACATTATAATCCTGGTAAGTAGCATAAAATGTCTTTTGGTATAGTTATGATTATTTGCAGCAATAAAGGGCAATGCAGCCATGTTTTTAAAGAGAAGTACAGAACATTTATGAATTAGCTTTACAAATTCAAACACATATAATTACTTGCTGCAGGAAAGTAAAGGAAAAATCACCTCTCCATTATCTGTTGTGAGATTGTCTTAATCAGCAATTCATAAGCTGATGGATTAGAAGTCGCTTTAAGTAGCCAGCCTCCTCCTTCAGAGGACCTAATTCCAACTCAATTTCTTTCCAAATGCACCACTACCACAAATGATCAATGAACTGTAGAGCAAGATTACTACACCTATCACTCAAGTAACTCCTGATATGCTCCATAGAGTGTGGGAGGAAATTGAATTTTGTTGGGATGTCTGCTGCATCAGCTTGGTGCCTACATTGAACATCTGTAAACTTGATTATGTAACTTGATTGAAAAATTATCTTGATCGTCACGACATTTGATTTCATTTTGAGTTTGTGCTGTTTTACCTCTGAGTGGCACTTTTTTGCATGCAATGGGCTAAATGGCCAGGTCACAAAACCCCGAGGGCTCAGAGAAGGTTTGGGGGGAGAGGACCCACTGTACAGATTTAAGAGACAGATCTAGCCTCCCATCAAGGAAATCAAAGTGTGTTCTTTAACATCCATAGGGTATGGCTGTCCTGCACAAGAAGCCATAGCTTTACATCCCATCCGACAGAGGATGGCTTTTCCAAGCCCATCAGTGTCCCCTACTGATCAAGGGCAGGATAGAGAGTTTTGTGGAGATAAATCTCAACACTGGGCCAGCTGGGTCTTGAACCTGGGAACTGAAGATTACAAGACTGGAGCACAACTGACTGAGCCACCCTGCCTTTTTATTTTGGGGAACAAATAAAGTAGTTCTAATATGTGAAGTTGTAAAACTACTTTGCAATTATCCTACATATATAATAAATTGTTCTACCAAAATGCATTGATTACAATGATATGTGCATTAAACTATATTGTTGGTCTTTAATCCAAAATCTTCCAACTCCTTCTAATTCTAGGCCAAGAATAATCTTTTCTAAAAGAAGCACGAAAACTTTCAGGATAAGAATTTAGAAGCTATGGTTAACAGAAAACGTTTCTGGATGGAGTGAAAGGCAAATGAGAATTACACAGCAGTACAAATATTTAGCTCATGCAAGCTGGTATAATTATCTGAAGACATAGAAATGAAACAGACTTTTGAATGATGGCTTGTGTTGTTTTAAATTGGTGAGAGAGCTACAAAAGAGAACTGAAGTGTTTGCCATACTCCATTCCTATATAAATAAAATGAAATTAAAAATTTTTCTATATAAATAAAATGATTTTAATACAGTTTTTTAAAAAGGCTATCCTTGTTTTTAATTGTGTAGACAAAATGTAAAGTAAAAGAACAATGTATATATATAATAACCAAATCATTTTGTCAGAAAATATTAAGATAATAAAGACACTGAATATTTCAGTTTTCTATTCAATGAAATTCTAAATCTGTACCAGGCTTACAAACCTGGCCAATGTCACCAATTTCAAATTGGGCAACTTTACATGAATGGTGCACAAAAACCAGAAAGTAAAATCACCTTTGATAAACATGAAGCCATTATTTTCAAAGGTAATAAAGCCTGCTATTTTTCAGAATTAGCACTTATAATGATTAAAATTAAAAATAATGTAAAATTCTGAAAATCTGAAGAGTAATATTTATCAGTACCTATTGAACTAAAAACAAAAATTTTCATTTATTTCATGAAATAAAAAAGTTGAGTTTCTCACTCACACTTGGGAGTAGGGGATAAATCACTACTGACAATGTTAACATCTGAATCACCATGTTCTAAAATCCGAATATCAAACTTTCAACATAAGTGATGAAAATTTAAACTATTGGAAGGTTCAGAAAATGTAAATCATAATATTTTATTAGTACCTCTGTAATCCAAGCAAAATTTTTCATTTATAAAACAAGGTTGAATGTCTATGGATGGGCAGATGGGCAAAATGGAAATAATTGTTTATTTCTGTAAAATTATATAGAAAGCTGCATTTAGAGAGTTGAGAACTTAAAATTATAATTTTATTTATCCCATTTGATTTTTCTAATTTTTTGCAATTTTATTTTCTTTATATTATTATGAAGTAAAATATTTGTTTAATTTAATATTGCATGTTACTGCTTTATTAAAAGAGAAAAGACTAGCTATTTTCAGCTATTAAAAGTCAAAAGTCTCCGTACCAGTATTCCAAAGAGCAAAACCAGATTTAAATTGCTAATTTTTGATTAGGCATATATTCTATCTAAAAAGTGATATCAGGAAGAGAAAAAAGAAAAAGCCTGTAAGTGGTGTAATTTATTTCTTAATACATATATAACTATGAAAATGAAGGGAAGGAGTTAATTGAAGCTAAAACAAACTTTATAACCTGTAGTATTTTATCAGCAAAAATAAATTTTAAATTAGGATTTTTTTGATGATAAATAATTCAAAAAGTAATAAGTATATAAAAAAAATACATTTTCACAGACATGCAGAATCATAAAAAAAACATTATTCAGGTAAGGATGCCAAGCAGGGATAGAACTAAGGAAGAGTCAATGGCAGTTGGTGGGAGCCGTTTACAGTTTTCTACAAGGCACTATACCATACAGAGTATGACTTCTATTTACATAAAAGAAGGATTCTATAGAGCACTAAGTAGGAATACTATTTCTATAGGTTTTTCCCATATGCTATTACTACTAACATCGGTGCTAAAGGTAGACTCTGCTACTTAGGACACTGATTAAGGTACTAACTTGTACATTATGCACAATATATAAATACAGGATGCTAAATGAAGACAATCTAAGTTAAAACTAGAAAGGACTTAAAAACCATTTTCTAATGAACATGAGAGAAAGAGACAAAAAAAAAGCGAGCTCTTAATGGGTAAATGAAGGAAAAAAATAAAAACATTTCATAGGTTACTTTTTGTATAAAGGTATGTAAAGCATACATAAAGAAAAACATTTTAATTTTGCAACATATTTTAATAATATAATAAATTATTTTTAAAAGAACTTCCTAATTTATATTTCATAAATTGAATCAGTGAAATATTATTTATTCCATTAAATTTTATGCACAATATTAATTTCTTTTAATACAAACCAGTATTAATGATAAGAAAGCAAAATATGGGAAACACATCAATAAATTAGCAAGCATGAAAAATCTTTTTACAGTTAATAACACTCAAATTTTTGTTTCCTTATACACATTCTAAAGGCTGAAACATTCTAAATAAATCTAAAGTTTGCTAAAACTAGAAATTTTAGAAAGATGTTGAAGAATTTATACATTGATTTGATTGAAATGCTCCAGCTTTTATTCACACATGAATTTAACAACTAACACTAATAATTTGTTATAGGTGCAAATGAAGCAGTTTTAAACAAGCTTATTTAAGATAATAAAGTATGCCAGAAAATAACAATAATTATGCCCTAATCATTTATCATACTAAAAATAATAAACAAACAACATTAATAGGCTAAAATCAACATTATAATATGATGGAAGATTGAATATTGACTTGGAAATTTTCCATGCTTGCTGGTAATTGATAATTGTGCTCTAAATTTCTGTAATATCTGTGGATAAAATAATAATAAAATGTGGAAATAATAAATCTGTGGATAAAAAGTCATTAAAGAAACATATTTCACTACTTAAATACCATCATAATAAATTTTTAACCCACTGGCCTGCAGCTCTTATGTGGTCTGTTGCAACCCAAGCAAAATTTTTCATTTATAAAAAGGTTGAATGTCTGAAAAGATGGATCATGGACATTATGAGCATCTGATTTTATGTCTGTGACAAAAATATATAAAAACATATGGTCCTATGCTTTGCACATGACAATTTGTTAGAACAAAGTATAAGTTTCAAAAGATAAAAAAAAATTAAAATGCAAAAGAACAGCATTTCTAAAATTAATTACTTGAATTTTGGCATTTGAATATAAGCCCAGGCGAATGGGTTGCTAATGATCTTTTTTAATACAGGCAGTTTCAAATTAAAATAATAGTAAAATATCTAATTAGTTTGAATCTCATTACATTTTATTTACTTGATTACTTTATTTTCGCTAAATAGTTATAGTTATACATATAGTTATTATAAAGAAACTTTGCTACTTTGGTAGTGAAAATATCAGTATGATAGGTTCAGAAAACTGAAATTCACAAATATGTTACCAAGAACATACACTGAAGAATTGTGTGTTATTAACAGTGAGTCAGAGAGCATTATGAGCATCTTATTTGCATGTTTATGTGACAAAGATATATAAAATCACATGGCCCTATGCCTTGCACACATGACAATCATGACACTGATGGAAAAGCAATGAGCTGAACTAGTAAAACTATATTACACCCATGGGTGCAATGTCATCTCCCCTGAAAGAGTTTTGCTGTCTGCTAGGAACTTGTCATGAACCATGCACAAATCAAGCAAGCCATTGTTTAATCAGGCTGCACTTCCAACAAACACCACTATTTCCAGTTGCAACAGTAGTAGAGATCCATGAGGCAACAATAGAACAGGCTCTGGGAGATGCAAGAGAAGTTGTCTTGATATATCGATTCAACTGGGCTAAAAATGCACTGATTCCACCCTGAAAATATTACTTTACATATTTCAATGAGCACATGTATGCAGATGTCAGATCAGGCAAAATGTGTCCACTTTACATTACAGTTGAATATTCACTGTAACAATTTATAATGACAAGTAAACACAAGGGGAGAAATTTGCATTAAATGCAATTTGTTACTATAATGCTTAAGTACTTGAAACAAGTGGATTTCCTTTTCATTTTGAAGATAAAAGGCTATTATTTTGTTTCAGTATTTAATGCTGCAGTTACTAAACTATCATTAGGGTGAAGGAATTAGTAGTTTTAGAACAGCATATAATTATAAAACTGTTTCAGAATTTAAATAGTGGTTGTGAAAAACTAGCTTCAACTCAATACAGCATATATCCCACTTTTGTATGATTCTGGGAATGGTATCAACATTAAAGTGTGACACTGTCCAAGATTTCAATTATTACATACACAGAACAGGTCCATTATAGGTTCCAATAACTTTTCAATATAATGGTATGTATTTTTCACTAAGCCAGCAAATATCTCAGAAAAATAGAGCTGTATTTATTAGTGGATGCAAACTCCCCTTGAAAAACCATCTGAGAATAGATGGTTTTTCTAAATCCATCTGTGTCCCCTTCCTTAATGAGAGGCAAAAGTGCAGGAAAAAATTATTAATGCATGCACAGTTAGGACTCAGCCTGGCACACTACTGACTTAGCCAATCTTACATCCTGTAATGATTGTGTACAAGCTGCACCAGAATAGCATTGTTCTCTAGAAATCAAAGGTATTTATAATAGATGCTGATGAAAGGGCACGGGCCTGGATCTAGAAAAAAAAATAAGGGGGGAGGGGGTCAGCAAAAAACTCAACTGAGCCAAAAAAAAAAAGTAAAAATGGGTAAAGAAAATTTACAAGTTCAGAATGGCACCATATGAAATCACCAGAACTAAATAAAGTCTCACACAAACATCAGCCAGATAAGTGTTACTCACTGTATTTTCAGATTATAAAGGAGTAATTCTGGAATGTTACTTGGAGAGATAAGGAAATGTAATGATTCAGAAGAAACATAATGGTTTGTTATCCTGTGCCTGCAGTATGATAATGTCCCTCACACTGCCCATCATGCAGTGTAGTAGATAAAAGAAATGAAGTTCGAAATGTTAATCTCTATAATTACCAGACTTAGTGCTGAGTGATTACTACCTTTTTTGGTTACTGAATGATGCACTATAAAGATGTCACTTCATATGATGAACAGGTCAAAACAATGGTACATGAATGGTTCCACCACCAATCATGAAACTTAATCTAATCATTAGTTTATCACTAGAGAAAGTGTATGGAATATAATGGAGATTGCATTGCAAACTGACATGCATATTTTTCCTTTTTGTCTGTGTAGAACAGCTTTTATTTAACCTTTGCAGCTTTCATTTGAATGGCCTTTGTATATGTTATTCAAGCCCTCAAGGGAGTTTATAAATCTCACCCCCCATGGGTACACTACTGCTAGTATTTATTCTAAAAAGACATCTTACTGAACTGAAGACACAAAATAAACAATACCTTTAAAACTACTCCAAGTGCATTTCGTGAGTTTAGATCTTAAGATTTAAACTTTACCAAATCTCATGTTTAAGAAATTATTCAGTCTGCACTAAAATGTCAGCAGTCAACTTCTGTCTCAGGACAGGACTTCAATCATCAGATGCCAATCAGCAACATCTGGTCTCAGTTCAAGCAGCTCTTAAAGTTTTTGATTAGTTATATTTCAGGTCCCAATCTAGTTGATTTTTTCGACATCCTGCAACTGTCTCAGTCTCTATTATTCTTTCAAGAAAAAATCCTTGCATTTAGATCTTAAGATAGTAGATCCTGTAGAATGGTGTTATATCATACAGTGAAGCTTACACTATGATCTAAATCAGCACAGAAAAAAGGTGCTATATTTGATTGAGCTAATTATATTATACTGTAATATCTCTTAAATCTTTCATGTTTCTATGGATTCCTCACAAGATTTCACAAACACTAATCACACATAAAAAAAACTTTGCACCCAATATTTTGTCTGGAAAAGAATATTCTTATAGTTTAATATCAGACTTCAGAAACAATATTTAAGGGAACAACATTTATGAATATCACTTTAATCTTAGTTGTAATATTAACATAAGAATACTTTGATTTAAATACAGTATGGCAAAAATTAAGGGTACCTCAATATTAGTCAAAATGAAAACCAGCAATTCAAAGCTTATTATGGTAATACAATGAAATTTTAATGATGAAAATTCAGGCCAACAATGAAAAAAGATTTCTTCAGTTCAAAATGTTTAATTGTAAATATCTTACTTGATTATGTATAAGAAACAATAAACAGAGGGTTGAAACATTATGGAAAACTGGATATTTCTATTGTTTATATTGCATTCAATGATGTTAATAACATGATTAAAAGACCTTCTTGCTCAGAAAATAATTAAAATAATAAAGTTCTCTGTCATTGAGCAATAAAAGTTTTGAAGCTTGTGCTTCACACTATTTGCATATTAAAAGGTTTACAAGATAAAACAATATCTATTACTATGTCATAGAATTTTCGAATACCTTAAATGTAACTCAAACTTACTAAAAATCAAAATAGTTAAATTGTAGATATAAGTTTGAATGACAGTTAATTCACAACAAATTCATTTCAATAATTTTTACATTTACATTTGTCATCCAATTGCTCATCACTCTATAAAACTATTTTAATAATGTTTATGAAAGCTTATTTTTAAATGCTTTTAATAATGAACTGAATATAAAATTCTATGAATTCACTTAAAAAGTAATATAAATTATACAAGAATGAATTACCAATATAAAAAAATTGACAGATTAGCAAAATCTGTTGATGTATGAGGGAACATACAGCAGTTTAATCAAAATACTACTAGAAAAGTAACCAAAATTTTGATAGCTAAATTCTTGGCTTCAAAATAATTTTAACAAACGTTTAAACATGACACTGTTTGTAAAGTAGCAAAGGCAGTTTTCCCATTTAATTCTTTTTTCACTTTAACTTATATCTCTGAATACACAGATTATCTAAAGTGTTTATGAAATTATCACAATTTTTACGTTTATTAATATTATCTATCATTAACTTTTAAAATGTCTAAGTAATTATAACTAAAAGAGAATTTAAAAAGTACTAAAATTCAAAAATTGAAAACAGAAAGGCTTGACTGGGATAGCTAATACAAATAACAATCACTACATAATAAGTAGAGATGTTTGAATGTTGGTTTTTCAAGTTGAGTTTCAGTTAAATTTCACTTAATTTGAATTTTCAGTCAGGTTCAGTAAAATAAAATAAAAAAAACTCATTGCTTTAAATCAGTGGTCACCAAACATTTTGTTATGACCTAAAAATCAATGTCCCATTCATCTCATGACCCAAATGGTGCTGGTATTCTACAGGTTATCTGCTCGAATCAATATTTTTTTTAGGATGGAGGGGGCTGTCATGTCCCTTTAGTTAGTTGATTTTCTGCTAGCATATATAAATATTAATGGTATTCAACCTTTTTAATACAGTGAGCTACATTTTTTATTGTAATTCTGCAATCAACTAACATTTTTTATCAAGTAAAAGTAAATAACATTTTTATCAAGTAAAAGTAAATTGTATTTTTTAACTCTTACAGTGTTGAGTTTTTTTTTTTTCTTTAAAAAGGCAATTCAACTTCTGAGTTTTATTATATAGTAACTAATGAATGAAACATTTACATTACAAACCAAAAGAATAAGCATTTAATTCAGAACAAAAATATAAAAATTAAAAGGAAAAAAAGTAGGTAAGCATAAAAACATGCTGCAAGGTTATTTGCAGTTATTTTTAAAAACTGATTAATCAGCTTCTGACACTCTAAGGGTTAATTACACTCTTAGACAAAAGTGAAGGTTGTAACTGTGATACAGCTATATAGAGGCCATAAAATCAAACGAATTTTAAATTCAAAAAACATTATTGAACAATAAACATCACAACAGATAAAACCTTTAATTGCACTAAAAGA
This sequence comes from Ryuthela nishihirai, assembly GCA_038380435.1. Classification (NCBI taxonomy): domain Eukaryota; kingdom Metazoa; phylum Arthropoda; class Arachnida; order Araneae; family Heptathelidae; genus Ryuthela; species Ryuthela nishihirai. The sequence continues at coordinate 34,535,065 of JAWZYU010000011.1, read as the reverse complement.
TCTTGGATTTTTCTACCCATTATTAAAAATCTAATGTGAAAAATTTTTTAAAAGTTGACAAAAATTATTAATCTTATACTTGATACTGTATGACTGCTGCAGTTCATCAGTAAGCACATTTCTAATTTTAGATTTCACAAATATCATGTTAATACTCTGATTCAGCTTAATGTATCAACCCAAATCATGATATTATGTTTTGAGCAGTGTACATCAAATTGGAGCATTCTTCTTTTATGTACTGCCAAATAATATCCTCCTTTGACTTTATGTAGACATCATTTTGCACTTTAATTACTTATACCTCTGTTTCTGTGTAGACGATATGATCAACCAAATAGCATGCTCATGATTGAATGGTAGCTTGTGATTGAACACTCCTGGTATATACGCAGTCATATCAGAATTATATGACCACCTACCATACCTATACTATGATAGGTGATCACATTATTCTGATACGACTGTGTATATATTATATGTGTATATAATATTATCCTAAATGAGAATATTTGGTAATTTTTTACTCATGGCTTAACTGTGCAAAATTATTAACATGGAGGTCTATTGCTTGACCATTTGTACAACTCCAGATGCTGCTCAACTGGGGTTAAAATGAAATCATTTTAAGACACTTTTCATGATAGCTCATCCCTCAGACAGAAGGAGGTCAGTTCTCACAAGGTGGCAAATGAGAAGCATGAAAGGAACAGAAGAATAGTGGCAGATGAACTGATAGAAAGTTCATCTAGTGCATCAAAAAGTGATGTTGCTCATTCTTGCAAATAGTTCTGAAGATAGAAGTAGTATACAGAGAGGGTAGGATTTCTTCTACCCAAATCTTGAGGTATAATGAGTGAATGCGGCATGAAAAAGAACAATATTTTTCAGCTCTATTTTAAACTGACAGGAGAAAATCTCCAAGAGTAATAGTTATTGTGTAATATATTAAATCTAAACTTTCTTTAATGTCAAAATATAATCAGGTGCCAGGCAATCTTTACTTAATTGCCAAAAGATCTGAAATCACCTAATGGGGTGATACTTTTGAGTTTAATCTGACTTCTTTTCCTACTCTCTAAAGTGAAAGTATGATTATCCAAATTATTCTAGTTTAAAATGTAGAGAAAATGAATTTTGCTGTGAGTAGTACTGTAACCTACATCTCCCAGTTACATTCCAGATATTCTGAGCTCTAAACTATCAATGGCTAGTTCATTTCTCTGCTAATTGCGATTATAAATCTTCCTAATCTAGTCGCTCATGGCACCATCTGTGATCAGGAATGCCACCTTTCAAATATCTATAAAATTTATAATCTTTATATATCTATAAAATTTCTATAAATTTTCATATTTAATTCTATGTCAACAGGTAACCTGTGCATTTACTATTGTTTGATCCTAATTTAAATATAATTTCCTACAGTAGTTTAATTAAATCTGTTCATGTTCAAGAAAAAGGTATAAATCAAATGCAAGAACTAATCAAGTTTATTCTTACTCACCAAGGCTTCAATAAGAGAGAGACACTTAAAATAATACTACAATACCAATTACACAGTTAAACTAATTCTCCTCATTTAAGTACACACTATAACTTCAAAATCTCTCTTTCTCCAACCGACTCTTCTTGCTAATTACATAATTAGCATGCAATTACCATGTCACATCGTCAAGATGTAATGAAATAAGAGTATCATGTGACCTTGCATATATGTATTATAGTGGTGGTGACAAAAGAAAATAAAGTTGTGCAATCATTTGATAAACCAGAGGAGGTCAATTCAGAATATGAACAAGAGCAATATCCACTGAAGGAACTGAAAAGTAAGAAAATCAAACAATTAATTAGAAAAAATAAAAATTAGAATGTGATCCTTACAGTTGAATAGCAGCTGTCAGCATTTGCAAAGTGTGAGACACAGTTAAGGCCCACAAAATCAAACACATTCCTATAGTTTGTATATACACTGAGCTCATTAACTTATGACCACCTCTCTCCATGTCACTGCAAGCTAACTTTGAAGCTCTATAACTTCTAAAAAACAGTTTTGTGACAGAATGGGACTGAAGGTAAATTAAAGATCTAAGACAAATCTATTAAATCTGGATTTTCAACAATATTCCCTTAATATTTAAAGAGTTATGTAAGTTTGAATATTGAACAACAGCAATGCCTAATATTAGTATTTAACTCAGAAGTTAATTGCAATTTGAATAAGGAGTATTATTTCACACCATTTAATACAACAGATTTATATTTGAAGTGTTAATGGTAAATAATTTTCCAATTTTCCTAAAATTTGCATTGTTGCTGTTAAATATTCAAAGTCCATAACTCTTTAAGCACAAAGCAAAGATTATTGAAAATTGAGATGTAGATAGATTTTATTGAGATCTTTATCTTCCATTACATTTTCTCATAAAAGGCTTAGTTTAGAAGTTATAGAGCTTCGAAGTTAGCTTCTACTTTTATAACATGGAGGGAGGTGGTCATGATTTAGCGAGCACTGAGTGTATGTTTAACTTTATATAAGAATAAATGTCTGTATCATCCTCTACATAATGCAGTGGACATTTGCTTCATTATATCATGAATATTACATGTGGTGCTTAATCAAGTACAAAGAATGGACATAAAATCCTGCAAATCTGTGACTTCACCTGCAACCATAGGTCATTTTTAACATGGTTAGTGGTGTTTAAGAATGTAACTTACAAGATAATGTAAGTGAAAATGGGGAGGGGGAGGGCATGGAGTTATTTTATGCCAATTTTATGTCAATATTTTTCTAACCAATGTGAGATGCAGTATCATCAAAATAACTGCACTTGGCTTTGTTCTATTAGTCTCTTCATTTGCTGGAAATAGGAGAAATTTACTGTGCTCTGAGTGTTCTCATATTATATACCATGTTGTAGTAAAGGGATGGAACATCTTACCACTACCTGATTTATAAATGCAATTTTACAACTGACAATACATAATTTGAATAAATGTTTTTCTAGTTTAATGTCATGAAATATTGTAAAAATTTGAAAATTAAGGTTCTTTTAATAATTTGAATAATTGCTTTTCTATAAATAGTATCCATAGAGTTACCTGGTGACTGTGAAATCAATAAATAGTTTTCTGAAAAAAGTTTTGTTGACTTGCAGGATTTGAACCCACATCTCTCCAGAGTGTTCTAAGTTAGTTTAGTGGTCTTAAAACACTCTGACATGTACCTGGAAAGGAGTGTGTTTGAAACCTGCATATCACAAAACTTTTTTCCACAAAACTATTTATTGTTTTTCTAGTTTAAAGTCACTGAAATATTGTAAAAATTTGAAAATTAAAACTATTTTTTTCTTGTGGATTTTTTAAACTACTGAAGTGTAAAACCAAACTTGAAAAACCAAACAATTTAAAAACATCCCTAATGATAAGCTAATAAAAAGGGAGTTTCTACAAAAAATATGCATGGACTGAAGGGTAAAAAAATAAGTCTTAAAATCTACTTTTGCTACTTGGATAGCTACTTGACTACTTGGGATGCTAGTTGGATTCATCAGCAGAGGGCACCTATGACTACTTGCTGCTGTTCCTCATCTACTACTTAAACATAAATACCTCTCCTACCTTCCTTACTTTGCCATTCACGTAAGACCTTGGTTCTGTACATGAGCTTTCACCATCTGCACTCTTGATACTGGCTCTTTCCTTCATATCCTTTTCTTCATCCATCTTGTCCTGCCCAACAAACAACTCATAAGATCTACAAGAAAATTCAGACGGACTTTTCACTACTCCATCAGTCCTTCTTTCTCGTTGCTCTTCCTGCTCTACCTATGAGAAATAAAAACATTAATAACACCTATCAAACATTAGTTGTGCCAAGGTAAGTCACCCAATGATGTCAATTAAACCATGTCTATATTCAATAAAAGTAAAGTTTGTTCTACTACAGCTGACATGAAATGGTATGAAATAAGTATAAATTTTCATTTATTTTGAAGTAAATATAGTTTAGCATTTGTTTTAAATAAAATTACTACATTTCAAATAATTAAAATACTATAATTTTAATGTTTTGTACAAATTTCTACTTAGCATGCAAGATATACTATGGCTCAGATGTCTGGTATTATTTTATTTACATGTTGCTCTTAATGTTAATAAAACTGCTATACATAGCTATCACTGTGACGAGTTATTAGCATGAGTCATGCAAAGGAATCTGAGTGAATCCAAGAGAAGAGATGGATATTTTCATTCTAATTTACACTCTTTCTGCCATGGTCTCACTTCCTTCACAGATTTCCCCTGTGGTACATTATACTCTCAGGTTCCTGTCAAACTTCCATGGTAAATGGCTGTACAGAAAGAAATTCATTTTAACATTTTACTTTTTATTTGCAGATGTATGAAATAAAAAGTGTATGAAAATAAAAAATGAATTTTTTGTTACTTTCGAATTATTTGAATCAGTAATGTTATCTGATAGATAACTACACTAAATCCCAAAACATTATGCTTAACCATGATTATTGGTTCCAATAATAATGGGGACTTTAATATACTCTAAGAAAACTAAATACAACAATATGAAAAGTAGCCAGTGTGAATTATATTAACTTTGAAAATTGTTTTTTGCTTACATTTAACAATTTATTATTTCACTGAGACCAAAAATAGTTTTATTATTTTATTAAATAATAATTAAGTGATAAAAATATTAAAAGAGCTTCTTCACGACAGACAATATTTAACAAAAGGTTTTAGTTTTTCAATTTGATACAGCAGCGTTCTTAGCTATTTATATATATAGACTAAATAATATAATATTAGAAAGATATGTAAAGCAAATATTGGACTAATCATATTTGAGAATTATGAATCTCAATCATATGTAGAGGTTGTATGGAGCTATTAGGGCTTATACCCACTTAAAAATGTTACAGTCAAAAAGAGACATTGTAAATGATTTCAATTTTACATCACCTTAACTGAATTAAAAAAAACAATCTTTAGTTAAACTTTTTCACTAGACTAATGCCTTTTTAAAATAAATGGATCTAATTTGCTTTTAGTCCCCTAAATGTATGAGTAAATTATACCCATGGTCTCAATGGTGTTGGCAATGGACTATAAGATGGTGGGTCAAACATGAAGCACAAATTTAGCATCATAAATTTTGAATGGTTCCATTCGTTTCTCTTGGTCAATAGCTTATATACATCTACCAGTTTATTCCTCTAAAAAGTTCTGATACAAAAAGAAGATACATTAAAATACATTTTCCTCTTGTGGACACTGTTGTATCTCAGAGTTAGATGTAGTAATCAAAGTAACTAGCATTTATAATATGCAGCAATGTCTGATTGCATAACAGTAGTTTCACTAACACACAGGAATTAGCATATAGCAGTAATGGTGGATAGTATATGGTAACAGTAAGCAATAGATGAATGTCAAATATTAAATATGATATCTAGGTAGTACTATCATTCCTGAATCAAAGAACAAAAACTTACCTAGCAATGACTATTGTAACCAGGCCTGGATCTAGAAAAGAAATCAAGGGGGTGCCCAAGAAACATAACTGAGCCAGAAAAATGTAAAAAAAGGTGGGGGGGGGGGGAAGAGAATGAATTTCCAATACAACATACCCTCCTCCATCCATTTTACATGTCTTTAAAAATTTTCTTGAAAAATGCATGATATATAAATAATTAATAATTTTTTCCTCTATTACCCTTACTAGCATTCTGAAAGGGGGGGCATGCCCTCCCCAGATCCAGCCCTGATTGTAACTATTGTAAAATCAATTTATTAACACACATAACCTAGTTATTACATATAAAAAGGATCTTCTTGCACATAAAATAATTAAAATAACTTAAATTTCTCTGTCATTGAGCAATAAAATTTTGAAGTTGATTCTTCAAACTATTTGTTGAGTTCTTAGGAGCAAACTCAGAAGCTTTTCAGAGCTCCATCCTTGCTCTGCAAAGTTTCCAAGTGTGCTCCTAAAAACTTTTTAATATGAAAATTTATTGCTCAACAACAAAGAACATTAAACTATTTTAACCTAATTACATATTAGTACATTATAGCTTGTAGCTAACTTGCCACCTTTTTCCTCATGAGATACACTCAAATTCTCTTTCAATTCTAATGCAAAATTCCTATACCTATTATTAAATACATAATGCACACATCAGTGGTTCATAATTTGTGATATCATTTACTACTAGAAAAAAAAATCTAAATTCTTGAATCAAATACACATTTGAATGTACATCTACCATCTAGCATCCCATAAAAATGTCACATGGAAGCTGTAGTTAATACATTCGAAATTACTCAAAAAGTGGTCAGTAATAAATATTCTGAATCATAGTGGGACTATTATAACTACATCTTCCATGTGATATTCTTACAATTTCTGATGATATGCCAACTGCTATCATCAGTGATGAACTCAGAAACTTCCATTGGGTGTGTTAGAAATGTTTGAAGCTAATGGGGGGAAGGGAAGGCTATTGTTCTGAGTCTCATTTTTGGGGGTTACTTTATAAAATGACATTATTCAAGCCCTCAACCATCAAGGTGAAGGCTATAATCCCAAAAGTTTCCCTTTAGTATGTCACTGGCTCTCACAATTTGAGCTCTTAACAAATACCAAAGTTCCAATGTTAGTTACGTATAACTGATAAAAAGTTTCTGAATACTAGCCTTGACACTGCTCCATTGTAAACTAAAGTGTGATTTTTTATGCACTAAGCATTATTATTATTGTATGGCTCAGATTAGTTTTAACATTGCCACAATATGGCAAAGTTTCTACCATTAGTAGATATAATCTGGGCCGGATCTAATGTGTGTGTGTGTGGGGGGGGGGGGGGGGGTTAAGAATGCTAGTAACTGAAATGGTGGGGGACATGGATACACAGCTTCAATATGATTAAAATAAATATAATAATAATAAATACCCCTCAAGCAGCTGCATGCTACAGATCTGAAGGAGTCATGTCAGTTTATATGCCATAGTAGAAGGTCTGTGAGGATGGCTGGACCTCAGCAGAAAAACAACACGAACATCCATACCATACTCAAGGCTCAAACCCTGGTCAAATTTTGCTTGAAAATAAGCATTTATAATATTCTTTTCACCATATTCTCACTTTACGGTACTTTCCCTAGCTTGTAATATGAGGTACAACTTAGTTGAACATTCTTTGAAAATTGCAATTGCTACACTTTGTTTTATTCTGTTGTATATTTAGCAGTAATTTTTCTTTCACTTTGGGAGTATATTTTTATGTTCATTAAGGAATTTTTTTCTCCATTTCTATTAGTGGATATTTGGTCAAAATAAAGTATATCATTACTCTGCATAAAAAGAAGATAGCAACATTGTAACCATGAACTGAAGTACTGCCATATTGTTTTCTCAGAGCTAGTGGTAAATCAGTCTGGCCTCAAGAATACAACTGGAAAAAATAATATAGCAATAAAACTTAACAATACATTTTATAACCATGGGAGCAGGGAAAACTATTTTCTTGAAAAGACCCTTATTAGCATTAGGAAGGTTGGGGGACCAATGAGAATGTAACACATGGTTATGCTGTATGAAAAAAATTGACAGAAATGCTCAGTGGTTTCCGCAGCCAAGTGCAATTCCATAGTGTTCTCATAAGCATCACATGTTACATAAGTGTATCTAAACGTTGCAACATGCAAGATGCTGAAGGATAAAAAATGCATTACAATTGCTTTTTTTATCCTGCAGCATCTTGCTTGTGCATTGAAAAACTGTTTATAATACTGTATTTGTTGAAAAAACACAAAATTAAGTGTCCTTTTTTTAATATATTTTAGCATCTACATTTTAAAGTGCCAAACATATACAATTAGCATTGCTCATTCCTAATTCGCACTTCTAGACCTCTTCCATTATGACAACATGCAATAAATTTTCTTTAGAAATATTATTTTTAAACTTTAGTGAACACGTTCATAAAATTTTAATCTTGTCCAACTCTTGTTATACATCAATATTTAATCTTAAGTCACTACATACTCTTCCATTAAAAATAAAATATCAGGAAAACTATTAAATCTAAATAATATATAATATTCACAAATTTTAAGTTTACAGGAGGATTTCAAAATATTAATGTGATAAAAATTAGTATATATTAATTTCAAATATTCTACAGCATCAGTGCCTGGGAATAATTTCATGAAAATATTTTAACCCTTTAAGCAAATCTTTATCATATGTATTGAATGAATCATCATCCCACGAACACAAATGAAGATTCATGCAGTGTATCAGCATCTTTTCACTGTTCATACCTTTTAAGTTTTTATTTTATATAAACAACTTATTTGAGAAGTACCCCCCCCCCCCCTCCCAATCCCTTGTGACTTCCCAAATACATTGTACTAAAAATTGAAAAGATGTGCATAACTCAAAATGGTTTTCAGCAAATATGGCTAATGTCATATGGAAAGGAATTGTGACATGAAAGTGGGATATAATAAATCATATAATATGCATGTCCTGAAATTAGAGAATAAGTTCCCATAAGAGATTTGCTGGAAATTAAAGGTCTAGAGACATTAATAAGATATATGACCCTCCTAACACCCGTACAACTCATTCAACATATTCTGTAGCTGTTGAGAATGTTTTGTGGTAATAAAAGCCACTTCTCCACAAGAGAAAATTGAGTTCATGGAGGGCTCTCTAAGAAAAGCCTGGCATTACACAATTCATCTCTCTAAGATGACATGCACATCTCAATCCGGTTGAAGTCCTGGAATCTGGCTGGTAACTTCAACCTATGAATATTTTCGCTTTCAAGGAAATCATCAATCATATGAGCCCTTTAGGGATGGGCATTATTGCCCATAAAATGAAATCAGGGCCAAAGATTGGGTTGTTTTACCTCTGAATGGCACTCTTTTGCACACAATGGGCTAAATGGCTAGATCACAGGGACACCAAAGACACCGAGAAGGTTGGGGAAAAGGACCCACTAGGCAGCTGTTGGGAGAGATGGTAGCCTCCCATCAAGGCCATCCACTGTGTTCTTTAACATGCACAGGTTATGGCTTTCCTGCACATGGGGCCATGGCTTAATATCCCATCCGACAGGTGGCAGCCTTTTCAAGCCCATCAGTGTCCCCTACTGACAGTGGGTGGGGTGGGGAGTTTTACAAGATAATGCTGGCACAACTGGGACTTGAACTTGGGAACTGCAGATTACGAGCTTGGCACACTACCAACTGAGGCACCCTACCCCCTCAGAACACTCCTGAAAAACCTCACATAGGGCACAAGAATCTCTGTATTGCCAAACAGTCAAAGTGTCTTCCTGAAAGATGTGTATTCTGTGCAGCCAGTTATTAGGAACTGGCTCAGACCATCACACCACAGCAACCAAATTGATCCCTTTCTCTATGTTACAGAAATTATAGTTGAGTTCTTAGTACTTTACAGATGAGCACGTCAAGAAAGAGTGTTCAAATTTTTTATCTGGACTCATATGTGAAGAGCATACTTGACCACTGGCCTGGATTCCAATGGTAAAGTCATACATACATAAATACAAAAACCTCATACAGCCATGAGTTACAGAGGTTCTACCAGATTGTGTAAATTTCCTCTCCAGACATATCTCTTCTGAGCTACAGCTGCTGCATTTGGCAACTGTAGGCCAATTCTAGCAAGGTCCTGTTTGACATTGTTTGCCCATCACATCCTAGGTCTCCCCCTTTTCCTGAAGTCTTTATGCATACTGTTCATAATCTTGTTTGCCAATCTGTAGCTGTGCATTCGGGCAACATGGCCAAACCATGTCCCTCTCTGCACAAAATGTTGCACAAAGAAGGTTAATGACTCCTCCTTCTATCCTCATCATTACTTATAAAGTCAAACCATCTAATGCTCAAGATACTCTGCTAGCATTTAGATCAAAGGCATCAAATTTCTTCTTATCCTGCTTACAAAGGGTTCATGTTTCACCACCGTAACTAATCTTAGAAAGAACCAAACTATTATACAGCCTAATTTTAATCTTTAGGTGTACATGTCTATTTTAACCCACTCTCCAAACATTCTTAAATGTCCCAGTGGAAATCCCTATTCTATTTATCTTATGCTGCATATCATCAGTATCTGTTACATAACTCCCGACAAAATTAACTGAGACACTTGCTCAAGAGTGCAGCCATTCAAAGCAACTGAAGCATCATCTGCCACAGAACCAGCCAGGTCTAGCACCTAATATATAACCCCACCTTCTTGTGGTTCAGGCCATTAGCACCTTTCAAGAGATATTCTCTTTTGGAAGGGAACAGAAGGGGAGGGCTGCCAAATCAGTGTGGCCTACTGACCTGGTCATCTATATATCCACTCTTTTCTTTTTTCTCCCCTGCTGAGGAATGGTCAAATTCACAGGATTCTGGTGTTGACCATTTATACCCACTAGATTGGACTGGTTTACAGCTTTAAGCTTAATTATGGATCCTAAAGTCAGTTCCTTGTTAAATGTGATTCTGGTGAAATGCAAACCACTGTTCTTCATGCATGCAGACCTTTTTCATGCAGCCCTCCTTGCACAGAGTATGCTTGAAACTGTTGTCCCTGTGGCTACTGACAGCTTGCAAGTCAGATTTTGCCCACTTGTCATATCCATAAGTTTGTGGTATATAACTTCTTTTGGTATTATTATGAAAGAAACTTACTATGAATTAGTGTTCAGATGCTAAAAACCAAACCCAGTAAAGATTAAATTGTGTATATCACATTGTTTTAGAATTTTTTTTAATTCTGTTACAGATTTAACATAAAAGATACAAAGCGAATTGGAAGGGTTTGGTTGGGTTGAGTTATTTTACCTCTTTTTTTGTACACAATGGGCTAAATGGCCCAGAACAAGGACTCCGAAGACTCAGAGTAGATTGTGGAGGAGATGCACTGGAACACCTGTTGACAGATAGATGGTTGACAGAAAGATTGGGGACGAGACACAGGCCACAGCTTAACATCCAATCCGACAGAGAGCAGCCTTTCCAAACCCACCAGTGTGCTCTACTGACGTGGGCAGGGCAGTGAGTTTTGTAGAGATAAATTTCAACTCTGGCCCAGCTGGGGCCTTATTGAATAAGGTTATGAACAGTATGCCCAAAGGCTTCAGAAAGAGGGGGAGATCTAGGATGCAGTAGGCAGACAATGTCAATCTGCAATGTCTGCCCACTGCATCCTAAATCTCCCCCTCTTTCTGAGGCAATGTCAATCTCTGACTGTGTGCGGGAGAGAGCCATACTCTGTGCACATTAAAGAATACGCTGGATGGCCTTGATGGGAGGCTACCATCTGTCTCCCAACAGCTGTTCCAGTGGGTCCCCTCCCCAATCTTCTCTGAGCCCTCAGGATCCTTGTGTCTGGCCATTTAGCCCACTGTGTGCATTATGAGCCTGGTACACTACTGACTGAGCCACCCCCACCCCAATAAATTGGAAGGGGATAAGAAATAATCTCGTTTTGTTAATCTATATTGGATGTGGATTGTAACAACTGTCTAGCTGTGGCATTTTTGTTCAACTTTTACTACAGATAGTCTTGTTTGATTGCATTATAGTTTATTGTTGCTATTATTTATTTCTTTATGCTCACTACATCTCTCTTGTTTTGTTTTTTCTTTGATATGCTTGAATTGACTTTCTTGGATTATATTTTTGGCTATCCTGTGGCTGAGTGGTTAGCATGCTTGTTTTCCTACTGAGGTCCCACCATACTCGCAGATCTCTTATGGCATATTAAACTGACAGGCACCTATTAGATCTCTGGGGCAAAGAGCTGCTTGAGGGGGAATATATTCATTTTTTATTTTTAAGTTTTAGTACATAGACCTTTCTAGAGAATTGTTGCAAAAAATGCACTTTTGAATCCATATGGCAACATTATCAAAGTTGTGAATGCAATAACAGAATTAATACAGAAACCTAGGTAATTTGTTTGACATTTTTTATTTGTAATTTTTTCAGAGTGCTTTATAGATTTTACTATTAAATTTTTAACATACTTTAGTCAAAATGCCTGTGAAAATAATGCTCAGTAGAAACCAATCTATTCCATAGGCCTTGTAATAAATTTTAAATAATATTGCCTATTTATCCCCTGAAGACTTTTCTTTATACTCAATGTGTTTGTAAAACAAACATGACACTTCAAATACCACAATTTTTAACTAATTGCCTGAAATTATTGCTTAAATTAATGTATGAGGGCATATCAAAAGTATGTTGCACTCGAATACATAACAAACAACAAAGTATATGGGAATGATAAATATATTAGGGTATAGATATAACCAGAATGCTTCTCCAAATCGGCAACTAGGTTATGTAAACTGTTATCAGAACGTGATTAATTTGCCCATTCCTTGAACATAAAAATTTCCCCCAATGTCAACCAAGTCAAAACTGCTTCTTTGACGTCTTCATCAGGCGAATACCTCTGTCCTCCCAGATGCTCTTTCAATTTACAAACAAATGGTAGTCATAGAGGGATAAGTTGGCTTAAGTAACAGTAAATAAGTCTGTAATAGTAGTCATAGAGGGAATGGTAAGCACAAGGGATAAGTAGGCTTATTAAACCACGAAACATGATCCAGAGTGAATGGCGTCAATGATCTGCCTCTGGTATTTGTCTGTCAAATCTGTACAGCTGTTTTCAAACTGTTGGCACCATTTAATGACAGCCTGACAAGGTATCGCATTCTCCCTGCATACAGCAGATATTTCTTGATGGATATCCCTACAATTCAAGTGTTTTGCCACAGAAAAACTGTTCCGTGGATTTCTAATTTGGAGTAACAATTGAATTGATGCACCATCATTCACGACCAGTAGAAATGCACTATGTAAGTGCGCATGTTGCATCTTCCCTGGTCGAACATTTTTATATTACACCCTTCCCAAGCACAAATGTTTCCTTATTACAATGACAAGTAGTGCTGAGTGCAACTTACCTTTTGATATGCCTGTGTAATAATTTGTTAAAAAAAATATTCTCACCCAAGAGTTATGAATTAATATATTTATTATTTGAGCTAGGATTATGCAAGTTGATGCTATTAATTATATTAGATAATAATAATTTAGCCCAAATTTCATGTTTAAATATTTTATTAATAGTCCGACCCCACCTTCTCATGGTGCAGACCATTAATACCTTCCAAAAGAGATACTCTCTTGTGGAAGTGAACGGAAGTGGAGGGCTGCCAGATTAGTGTGGCCTACTGATCTGGACAACTATGTGGATTGTAAGAACTGTCTAGCTGTGACATTTTTGTTCAACTTTTACTACAGATAGTCTTCTTTGATTGCATTAGTTTATTGTTGCTATGTTAACTATACTACTTTTCTTTTTTTTCTACCCTGCTGAGGAATGGTCAACCACACAGGGTCCTGGTGCTGACCATATAAACCCACTGGACTGGACAGATATATGGCTCTGAGCTTGATTATGGATCCTGATTTTGCTGCACTGGTGGGCTTCTCTGGAGGGAAGATCTTCTGCTGTGTTTTCTGTTTGTTTATGGGTTGACAGCCCCAAGTGAATAGATTCACAGGATATGTTTATCAGCTGGTGGATAATCCTGAGCAGAGGTCATCGCAGGCACCTGATCTCTTTGCTTCTATTGGCATCGTCAAATTCTACATTGGAGGAAGTCTTCCAGTGTAGATGGCTTCAAGCCTTTAGTGGTGGGGGAACAGGTCTTTGCCCCATGTCTGTGATTTGGGAGCTGTTTGATACTGGGTTATATTGGTTACTGGGGACTGGGGTATTTGGTGACTGGGGTATTGGACTGGGACTGGATTTGGTGACTGGGGTATTGGACTGGGGTATTTGGTGACTGGGGTATTGGACTGGGACTGGGATTGGATTTGGGGACTGGGGTATTGGACTGGGGTATTTGGTTACTGGGGACTGGGGTATTGGATACTGGGGTATTTGGTGGCTGATTAATGGTCTACTGTGCAGACCATTAATACCTTCCAAAAGAGATACTCTCTTGTGGAAGTGAACGGAAGTGGAGGGCTGCCAGATTAGTGTGGCCTACTGATCTGGACAACTATGTGGATTGTAAGAACTGTCTAGCTGTGACATTTTTGTTCAACTTTTACTACAAATAGTCTTCTTTGATTGCATTAGTTTATTGTTGCTATGTTAACTATACTACTTTTCTTTTTTTTCTACCCTGCTGAGGAATGGTCAACCACACAGGGTCCTGGTGCTGACCATATAAACCCACTGGACTGGACAGATATATGGCTCTGAGCTTGATTATGGATCCTGATTTTGCTGCACTGGTGGGCTTCTCTGGAGGGAAGATCTTCTGCTGTGTTTTCTGTTTGTTTATGGGTTGACAGCCCCAAGTGAATAGATTCACAGGATATGTTTATCAGCTGGTGGATAATCCTGAGCAGAGGTCATCGCAGGCACCTGATCTCTTTGCTTCTATTGGCATCGTCAAATTCTACATTGGAGGAAGTCTTCCAGTGTAGATGGCTTCAAGCCTTTAGTGGTGGGGGAACGGGTCTTTGCCCCATGTCTGTGATTTGGGGGCTGTTTGATACTCTCGGCATTCCCTCTCTCAATAAACATAGTTTCTTTAAACATCCCACTAACCATTTTCTTTCCATAGGTAGTTGGAATGTGAGGACTCTGCACAGAGCTTTTTCTCTTGATGTCCTCACACAAAAATTCCACCATTATAATATAGATATTCTCGGCTTGCAAGAGACCAGATGGACAGATAAAGGTCAGATTCTTAAAAATAATTTTAAATATCTCTTTTCAGTCAGGAACGACAATAAGCATCACCAAGGCCCGGGTCTGCTTCTCAGCAGACACGCTAGTGATGCTCTTCTAGGATATGAGTGCATTAATGAAAGGTGAAAAATTTCAGACAAGCATTAAAGACATGAATGTTATCTGTTGTTATGCCCCCACTGAGGATGAGGATGAGAAGGATAGGTTTTACGGACAACTTCAAGATATTTTGAATTCTGTCAAGAAAGGAGATATTATACTTGTTCTAGGTGACTTCAATGCCAAAGTTGGTACTGACTCTGGCCTTTGGGGAGGAGTAATAGGCCCTTTTGGTATTGGTAGCTGCAATGGCAATGGGCAACATCTCCTACAGGTAGGTAAACTCAATGGATTCAGAATAACTAACACTTATTACAAACACTGCGACATACATAAGTACACATGGGTTTCACCCGATGGGCTGCATAAGAATATGATTGATTATATATTAATTAACAGCAAATGGGCTAGTTATGTGAGGAATACCAGGTCATATAGGGGAGCTGAAATTGGATCTGACCATTACCTTGTTAAAAGTGTCTTGCAACTTAAACTTAAAAAGTGTTGATATAAGTGTTGATAACTTCATTGATATCAAAATCAATGAAGTTGAAAAAGGAAAGAAGTTGGTTGTATTTGGCACCAAAAGTTTAAGCAGAAAAACTAAGAGTTTGATACAGAATATGAAATGCCAAGATATTCATTAATTTAAAATGTCAATTATCACCAGCAAATTCACCAGCACAAAGGACTAACATGTATTATCACAAATTAAGATGCCATACAAATATTTAATGAAGATAAGTAACTAATATTATACAGAATTGTATTACAATCTCTTACAGATGAAACCAATGTTTTTTTTTTTTTTATCTAAATATTTTGCCTAAGAGGAGTCCAACATAATTAAAATTGGAAACTCTCTCGAAAGTATCGCAATTGTATAAGCTTATATAAAACTTTTGCTTTTCAAAGTATGAATGCAGTGGAGAGTGATAGTAAAGAGAAAAATTCTTATGGATTCCATGATACAGTGTGCAGAAATACAAAACTTTATATTTCTTTTGAATGGTTTGCTTCATTATAACATACCTATGGTTTCTAGCAAGAGCTGTCATGAATGCTTCCTTTAATATTATTGAGGATGTGCTAATGCAAATGTCTATATATAATCAGGGGTGTGAGCTTTGTATATATATATATATCTGGAGTTCCATTACCTTATCTGTTTTGCTAATCAGCATATCAAAAACTGGTAACTGTTCTCTTTCTCCTAGATACTTAGATAATTACTAGGCCTGATATCAAAATCAATGAAGTTGAAAAAGGAAAGAAGTTGGTTGTATTTGGCACCAAAAGTTTAAGCAGAAAAACTAAGAGTTTGATACAGAATATGAAATGCCAAGTTATTAAAAGGGACTTTATAAACAATTTGATTCATTCATTAGCATACATGAAACACCACAAAACACTCTTACTCAATATGCATAAAACCTATACTGTTAGCAACTACTAAACGCAACTGTTAGTGTCAAAACCAAATTCACCAGCAATTAATTTGATAAAGGCAGTGTATATATGTTCCTCAACAAGAATTTTCCATAAAAAATGCATAATTCATCCAGTATTGCAATACAGACAAAAGAAAAAAATAGAATCCCTTGATGCTGACAAATATCATTATTCCTCCCCCCCCCCCCTCCCATATCCCTGGGAATGTTTCACTATACAATAAACACACCAGTTCCTAAAGTTATTGCCATTATTGAAGAAGCTATTACAAGCTCCGAGTGGCATAGAAATATGGTGTTTGGGAGTGCTCAGATAACTATTGGACGACAACTATTTCCAGATTAATGAAAAGATATACCAACAAATACATAGAGTCCCCATGGGATCACCCTGCCTACTATACTGATACTGTTGTATGCTATATTAAGAAAAATGTATTAGCATAATTTCAGTACTCTTGATTATTTTATGCAAGTTACATCAATGACAATGCTACTGTTGCAAAAAGAACACAAAATCATATATAGGCCCTGCAATAGCAATAAAGAGCAATATACCAGCTCTGAAATTTTCATTGAGGAAAACAGATAATTACCATTCCTTGATATGTTGCTAGGCCAAAAAAGCTAAAGTACTGAAACTTCTGATATATGTATACGATGACAGCTCTGATTACACTTATATCTTTGCACCTTTTTAGAGCACCTATGAAAAAAGGTGCAAAGATATAAGTGTAATCAGAGCTATCATCGTACATATATCAGAAGTTTCAGTACTTTAGCTTTTTTGGCCTAGCAACATATCAAGGAATGGTAATTATCTGTTTTCCTCAATGAAAATTTCAGAACTGGTATATTGCTCTTTATTGCTATTGCAGGGCCTATATATGATTTTGTGTTCTTTTTGCAACAGTAGCATTGTCATTGATGTAACTTGCATAAAATAATCAAGAGTACTGAAATTATGGTTGATTCCTCAACAATTCACAAAGGCAGCATTCATGATAGCTTTCACTCTAAACCCCAGTTATGCTACAAATGAAACAAACCTTTCAAAACCAACAGCATTGAACTTATAATGCAGCTGGAAAGTTTGCTAATCTCCAATGATGACTCAAGACAATTGAAAAATGAGTTGAATAATGCATAAAAATTGATTGCAGAACAATAGCACAAACATGACAGGTAAAATATACTAGTCAAGCCTCTAATATTCTATGGCTGCTTAATACTCTAAATCAGTGCTGTCCAACTTCTCTAAGACTGTGGGCCATTTTTTCTTTTGCCAATATTTTGCGGGCCGAAAAAAAGATAGGATAGGTAATTGAAAAGTCAGTTCATATCACCTCAAAAAATTATTTTGTTTATATGAAAAATAATAAGTTATAATAATAATCAAAAAACTAAAAAAAATTACATTTATATGAAAAATAATAAGTAATAATAAACCAATATAAATTTTCTAAACCTTATCAAATATTTAATAAATTTAATGGGAGCACTCTGGCTGTAGTTGATGGGCAATAATTTCTTTTAAGTCCATATCAATATTTGTTGTTGCATGCCGAAGTATATGCTCGAGTGTAGTCTTTCAAGCAGTTTCTGTATCTTGATTTCATATATTTCATATCAGAAAATGCGCACTCGGAGGTATATGTACTTCTGAACATAGAAATTATTTGGAGTCCAAAATCTTTAATTTTTGGACATTTTTCTTTAGGCAAAAGTCTGAATAATTCTATTTCAGTTTGTCTATTAGATGAAATAATTGGGTCAGCCTAAAGGTCACATAACTCCATTTGATATTTAGGAACTATGGTGCTAATATCAATATTTAAACTTTGTTTAAGGTCATCAAATTGAGAAAATCTTCTATTAAAATCCTCAATTAGGATATCTAATTTAGGAACAAAATATTCAAAATTAACTGTTTTACTAAGTTGCTTCATTTCTTCGTAGAACTCTTTGCAAGTTTCAAAATGAATTAAATTGTTTTTCTGCAAATTTGACTTCAACAATTGTAGTTTGTTTCTAAACCCAGTAACGTGATTATAAAGGCAGACAATGTTTTGATCTTTTCCTTGTAAGGATTTATTCAAGACATTCAAATAATCTGTAATGTCAGTTTGGAAAGCAAGTGAGCTTTAAAAATTTTCATCAACAAAACTTGCTATTAAATCATCATCGGTGCCCAATTCTGTGAGAAAAAGATGGATTTCTTTTCGAAGTGTAAAAACTCTCTTGAGGCATTTTCAGACACTTAACCAGCGAATATTACTATGTAAAAGCAGATCGCCATACTCAGCATGCAGTTCGTCCAAAAAAGCTTTAAATTTTCTGTGTGTAAGAGAACGAACCGTTGCGAATTAAATTGGCAATTTTGACAACCTTTTCCGTTACATCGTTTAGTCTCAGTGAAAAGCCACACACTGTCTCCTGGTGCACAATACAGTGCAGCATTCGACAATGCATGCCATATGCATGCCCAGTGAAAGTGATTTGTGCTGTCATTAGATGCTTCTTATTACTACATCTTCATAAAAATATTTATTTGATGAAGCCACAACGCACTTAAAAGGTTTCAGAAGTTTGCCAATCGGTTTAAAAACGTTATAGAATGAGTAGGTTAAAAATTGCATATCAAGTAATATAAGTTGACAAAAAATTATAAGGTGGATTACAGATATTTAAAATTTCAAATGAAAACTTGATTTTGTTCGTGGGCCACAAAATTCCTTGTGCAGGCAGCTAGTGAACAGTGCTGCTTTAAATAATGCGATAAATCAATTTAAGTTTCAAATTCTGATTTGTGCCTGGAATTCATCAAAATATATATAAATAACTTATGGTCAGATTGGGAAAATACACCAAAAGTATTTATCAAGTACCAATTGCATATTTGATAAATTTAAAAGCAGAAAAGAAGGACTATTGTAGAAAAATACCGATTCTTTCAAACTAGATGGCAGGAACATAAAAATGATATAAAAAGTAAAAAGGAAATTGCATTAGGACAAATGATAGAAAACAGAAATTGATGAAATTCTACAATTCGATAATACCAAGAAATTTCTATGCCCCAAATTAATTTCAACTGGATCTCCTGGAATAAACTGTTATTTGTAAAAACTGAAACTCCTACATTAATGATAATATTCAAATACCTACACTAAAATATAAGATATTATTAGATCGAGACAGCAACACCCAAGAGTATTGTGAAAGCAATGTAGTATATTATGCCTTCAAAAATATTATGAGCTTGCATCAATAACAGCATGCTTTGCACAACTTGTCAGAATCTTAGCGAACAGAACTGATTACTGATATCAGCGAAGATGAAAGAAAACCTTGAAATGTACAATCCAATGAACCTTAAGTTGGAAATCAGAACTGCAAATGCTCAAGAAGAATTTATTTGTTTAAATCACTGATAGGTTATAGTGTTGTTAACAGTAGTGCAAGTGTGATCTTACCTGCATGTACTAGATTTCCATATGATGAACTCTACAATGATGTCTATGTGATAACATATGAACTATTTCCAAATGGCCACATTATGGCCTGTACAGACTATAAAATGAACTTTAGTCTATTCCATCATAATAAGTTGTAAAAATGATTAATTTTATTGCAATAAGAGCACAAGAAATAATAGCAATCATAAATGTGCATGCTAATTTTATGATGAATAATGACATAACATTTATATCAAAAAATAAATATATTGACCAAAAATTCCATGCATTTTTATAACCAATAGGTATTAAAAGGTAGTCTGGCTGATAATCAGTGATGCTTTCACAAACTGTTCCTCTTCTTTGATAAATCATACTAGACCAGTGTACAGTAGCCTCAGCTGGGGATAATTATACAGAAGTAGAATCTCTTTCTACATGGCTGATAATAATTATATTTCAGGTCACACTTTGTATTTGAGCTGAAACATTTTCAGCATTCTCAAAATGCCTTTATCAATGGGTAACCTTAGAGTGGGATAAGTGACGGTATCAAGCCAGAATAGATTGGAATGGCATGCAGATATAAAATTTTACTTCCATTTTTAGTTGTCTTTATACATGTTTCTTGAAAAATATGTAGGATAAAATTTAAGAGTGAAATTCACTTACTTATCCTAATATTTCAATCCCAGACTAAGAACAAAATATTTGGAATATTCATTCACAAAAAGTCAATTTCATTCATAAGTTTTGTCCTACACTGAAATCAAGTCATCGTCATCATCGTCGTCGTCATCGTCATCAAGCAGCCATGGGCTACGGAGGTCCAACCAGACCATGCAATTTAGTTCTCCAAGCAAGTCTGTCCTGAGCTACATCTACTGCATCTGGCCACTGCACACCAATTCTAACTAGGTCCTGTTTGACATTGTCTGCCCACCGCATCCTAGGTCTCCCCCTCTTTCTGAGGCCATTTGGCACACTGTTCATAACCTATTCGCCAATCTATAATTATTCATACAGGCAACATGGCCAAACCAACGGAGTCTCTCTCTGCACAATATGCTGCTTAAAGGAGGTTGCCGACTCCTTTGCCTAACCTCATATTTAGTTACAAAGTTGAACCACCTAAGGCCCAAGATACTGCGTAAGCATTTGGAATCAAAAGCATCTAGTTTCCTGTTACTTTGTTTACAAAGTGTCCAAGTTTCACTACCATAACTAACCCTAGAAAGAACTAAACTATTATACAGTCTAATTTTAGTCTTTAGGTGTATATGCCTATTTCTCCATACTCTCCATAGATTCTTAAAAGTCCTGGCAGCAATCCTTATTCGTTTGTTAATGTCATGCCGTACATTACCATTATCTGTTACATAGCTCCCAAGATAATTAAACTGTGACACCTTCTCAAGACTGCCACCATTCAGATTAACTGAATCACAGCCTGCATGACCAATTTTCATCACTTTAGTTTTTTCTCTGTTTATAACCAAACCTACTCTACTACCAGTTTCATCAACAGCCCTAATGAAAGAGTTCATCTCATCAACATCATTTGCCAAAAGGGCTAAATCATCAGCATAATCTAAATCAGAAATCTTTGTATCTCCAGTCCATTTAAGGCCAAAATCTTTCCCTTGCAGTGAATTTCGCATAACATAATCAATAACCAAGCTAAACAGAAAAGGAGACAAAATGCACCCTTGTTGAACACCAGAAGTAATGCTAAACCAATTGTTACAAGCATTACCAACTCTCAAACACGACTCAGTGTTATTATAGAGAGTTTTCATTAGGTCAACTAACTTGTCTGGTATACCATATGATCTCACAATCAACCACAAATTATGATGATCAACAGAGTCGAAAGCCTTTTTGAAATCAACAAAGCTAGCAACCAAAGGTTTCTGAAACTCTAAACATTTCTCAAGAATCTGCCTAAGTGAAAATATGTGATCGACACATCCCCTACCACTTCTGAATCCACACTGCTCATCACACAATTTCCCCAACCAGATTCTTAATTCTATTAAGCACAATCATGCAAGGCACTTTACCTGCAACAGAGAGTAAGCTGATAGCCCTATAGTTATCACAAGAACTGCGATCACCTTTTTTGAAAATAGGGATAACAATAGCTCTGGTAAAATCCTTAGGAACCATGCCTTTATCATAAAAGATATTCAGAATTTCAGTCATCCAAGTGGTAACCGAAACATTCCCAGCTCTAAACATTTCCGTAGTAATTTCATCAAACTCTGGGGATTTATGAAGTTTAAGTTTAGAAATAGCCAAAATAACTTCAGATTGTGTTATAGGGCCAAAATTAAAGCCACCAATGCATCTATCATCATTGCAAACAATGGGAGTAGAACTAACCACATTGTTTAGAACATCACTGAAATGTTCAGCCCACCAAGCCATGACAGAATCCTCACCTCCTATAACCTTACCTTGTTTATCCTTCAATCCCTGTATACCTGTCCGTTTTCTACCACACAAAACATTAACTATCTGGTACAGCTCTCTGCTGTTGTGCTGTCTAACTGCTTCCTTGGCTTTGTCAGCCAAGCCATCAAGCCAAAGATTCTTATCAGCAGCTAACTGATCTTTTACACGTTTATTAAGTTCTCTGTAATGCTTTCTATTAGGACTAGTAGGGTATTGATTAAGGACATTCCTGCAGTTCTTTCTTTCCGAAATAAGCTCAAATGCCTTATCACTCAGATAATTCTGCCTCCTCTGCTCCTTTTTTCCTAAAAGAGTACTGTTAGTGTCAAAAATGCCTGTTTAAAATGATCCCATTCTTCCTCAACTTCAGTAGTAAGCATACTGTGACTGTTATAATGACTAAGTAACCTATCATGGTAAGCTTTGGCTATAACTGGGTCTTTCAGAGCTTCAGTATTAAAGTTAAATTTTTTAACCCTAGCACAACACTTTTTAAGTTTAAGTTGCAAGACACTTTTAACAAGGTAATGGTCAGATCCAATTTCAGCTCCCCTATATGACTTGGTATTCCTAACAGAACTAGCCCATTTGCTGTTAATTAATATTTAATCAATCATATTCTTATGCAGTCCATCGGGTGAAACCCATGTGTACTTATGTATGTCGCGGTGTTTGTAATAAGTGTTAGTTATTCTGAATCCATTGAGTTTACTTACCTGTAGGAGACGTTGACCATTGCCATTGCAGATACCAATGCCAAAAGGGCCTATTACTCCTCCCCAAAGATCAGAGTCAGTACCAACTTTGGCATTGAAGTCACCTAGAACAAGAGTAATATCTCCTTTCTTGACAGAATTTAAAATATCCTGAAGTTGTCCGTAAAATCTATCCTTCTCATCCTTATCGGCATCCTCAGTGGGGGCATAACAGCAGATAACATTCAAGTCTTTAATGCTTGTCTGAAATTTTGCTGTAAGAAACCTTTCATTAATGCACTCATATCCTAGAAGAACATCACTAGCATGTCTGCTGAGAAGCAGACCCGTGCCTTGGTGATGCTTATTGTCGTCCCTCCCGGAATAGAGAAATTTAAGATTATTTTTAAGAATCTGACCTTTATCTGTCCATCTGGTCTCTTGCAAGCACTATTCTAAAATAACTCTGAAGCATTCATTCAAATGCTTGAAAGAAAATTAAACAATACCTGCTAAATTTTAGATTCACTAAGGAAAAGTGGAATGGCCCACTGCTGACAAAGGAATTTTGAAGATATCGAAAGAGCTCACTACTGCAAGGTAGAGTAAAAAACAATATAATCTCTTTCACCCACTAGATATTTCTAATGCTGTATGTTTAATATCTACAATAACTCTTAAAAAATTGCATGGACCATTTTTACTTTTAATACATAATTTTTTAATATAAAAGTATGCCTCAAGTTCAAAGATGAACTAGCTATGCTTTTACTAGAACTTCTTGCCCAATAATATTAAAGAAGCTTTATTATCAAGTCTCTGCAAGCAATGACACTACAAGTTTAACTTTAAAAACAATTTTACATTTAAATATAATTTGATAAAAAAACTCAAAAGCTTTTTGGATAAAAGACAGAATTTTGCTATCAGTGAACACCACCACATGAGGAAACAATAGGAGAGTAATTCTAAAGCTACCCTCACATGTTGGGGAAAATGAGTCCAACATAATGGTTGCAGATGAGGACAGCTGAAAGTTTCTTAACATATACAACTGAAAGCAGTGATGTTCTTCCAGTCAACAAATGCTATGTAAAAAATGTTGATGGCAATGACTGTTTTCCTATCACTAGGTCAGAAAATATAGAATTTGTTATTAATACCATAAATATCCAGGGGTAGATGAAATCATCACTGAAATGCTTAGAGCTGGGAACATTTGTGTTGTCACATGGCTAACTCAAATTTTGAATATTTTTTATGATAAAGGTTGTCCCTAAGGATTTTAATAAAAATAATAAATAAATACCCCCTCAAGCAGCTGCTTGCCACAGAGGTCTGACAGGAGCCTGTCAGTTTATATGCCATAGTAGAAGGTCAGTGAGAATGGCAGGCCCTCAGCAGAAAAACGACACAAACAGCCAAGCCTTACCCGGGGCTCGAACCCAGGTCCCTTAGATCAGTAGCTAAAGCTATTGTTATCCCAATTTTTAAAAGAGGTGATGACAGTTCTTGTGATAATTACAGGGAAATTACTTTACTTTCTGTTCCAAGTAAAGTCTTTACAGGATTATACTTAATAGAATTAAGAATATGGTTGATGGACAGTGTGGATTCAGAAGTAGTAGAGGATGTATTGATCAAGCATTTTCACTTAGGTGGATTGTTGAAAAATGTTTAGAGTTTCAGAAAACTGTGGTTACTAGCTATATAGATTTCAGAAAGGCTTTTGACTCCATTGATTGACAAAATTTTTTATTGATCATTAGATCATATGGAATACCTGATAAGTTAGTTAGTGTAATGAAAGCTCTTTATAATAACACTGAGTCATGTAATAGAGTTGGTAAGGCTTGTAATGATGAGTTTAGCATTGCTAGTGGAGTTACACAAGGGTGCATTTTGCCTTCTTTTCTCTTTAATTTGGTTATTAATTATGTTAAGTGAAATTCTTTAAAAGGGAAAGATTTTGGCCTTAAATGGTCTAGAGATTTCAAAATTTCTGATTTAGATTATGTATATGATTTGGCCCTATTGGGTAATGATGTTGATGAGATGAATTCTTTCATTAGGGCTGTTGATGAGACTGGTAATAGAGTATGTTTGGTAATAAGGGTCAGGCAGATAGTGCTTCAGTTGGAATTTTGGAGCAAGTGTCTCAGTTTAACTATCTCAGGAGCTGTTTAACAGATACTGGTGATGTGTGGCACAAGATAAACAGAATAGGGATTGCTGCTGGGACTTTTAAGAATCTGTGCAGAGTGCCAAAATAGTTGTATAACCTAAAGACAAAAATTAGGCTGTATAATAGCTTGATTCTTCCTAAAGTTAGTTATGGTAGCAAAATATGAACCATTTGTAAGCAGCATAAGAAGAAACTTGATGCCTTTGATTCTAGATGTCTGCACAGTATCTTGAGCATTAGGTGGTTTGATTTTGTAAGTAATGATGAGGTTAGAAGGAGTCATTAGCCTTCTTTGAGCAACATTTTGTGCAGAGAGGGACTGAATTGGTTTGGTCATGTTACACAAATGCACAACTACAGATTGACAAAGAAGATTATGAACAGTGTGCCTAAAGGCTTTAGGAAAAGGGGGGAGACCTAGGATGTGATGAACAGACAATTCTAACAAGGACCCTTGCTAGAATTGGCCTACAGTTGCCAAATGCAGCAGTTTTAGCTCAGAACAGACATGTCTGGAGAGGAAATTTACACAGTCTGGTAGGACCTCTGTAGTCCATGGCTGCATGATGATTTTGTACTTATGTATGTATTAATACCAGACAAGTTGGTGATATTATGTAGGAAAAAACTATTTTGAGCATTCAAAGAAAATTTTAGACCATAAAATGAAGTCATGCAAGAGAAACTAACAACCCCATGAGCAGAACGTCATAAAACACAAAATACTTGGTGATTAGAAGAGCCTCATTATGCTTGCAGCTATGACCATTTGTGGCCTGACACAATAGTTCAAGAGGAATTGTGATAATCACATCCTCCATCCTCACTTGAAAAATAGATGCTGTACTCATCCTCCCTGACACAAGAAGGATAGCTTTACAAGAACTCTCCTACTGTTTCTACATTCAGTGTTATCACTGAAATGGAGCTCTGGATTTACAATTTCCTAGATATGCCTCTTAAAATAAATATTGCAGAAACAACTGACCAGAC
The DNA here is from genome assembly GCA_038380435.1 of Ryuthela nishihirai. Lineage (NCBI taxonomy): Eukaryota > Metazoa > Arthropoda > Arachnida > Araneae > Heptathelidae > Ryuthela > Ryuthela nishihirai. The sequence continues at coordinate 34,508,882 of JAWZYU010000011.1, read as the reverse complement.
ATGAAACCACCAGTAAAAAAATGAAAATCAATTATTCCATTACGATAATTTCTATTTCTGTCATACATGATATTGCTTTAGTTTTGACTTTACTGAGTTTTGTAAATAGATTGGTTGGTAAAGCAATAGCATTCCAAATATTTTAAAATTATAATATTTGCATAAATGAATCCAATCGAGTGGTCTGTTGGTCTGTGACTTACCAGTGTCTACTCCTTTTAGTAAATAGGGGCAATGAAATTAAATAACAGTAAAAAAATAGAGTTTCAATTTTTTTTACTTAGTTTACTTTTAATATGACTTTACAGTTTTGCAAATATTATACAGTGATTTATTCTTAAGAGATATTTGTTGAGCTGTCTCTCAGTTACATTAACTTTAATGATGAGCTAGATCAAAATAAAAGAATAAAATAATATTCTGGACTTCTCTTTATATCTCATGGATGCAGCAAATTTACTGTATTCATAGCCAAAGAAAGACTTTTTATTTATACAAAACTGTAATAATGTAAGATTTAAAAGCTATGAAAATATTTGGTAAAATCTATTAGTGTTAGCTTTTTGCTAAATAATTAATACTAAACATCTGAATCTTAGTCCACTTGCACTTTACAGCAGATTGCTTGAACCAATATATTTAACCTCTAGGCTTATCAAACTGAATTATATTTAAACATTTAAATATAAGAATTTATTTTCAGATACCAAGTTATTTTTCCATAAATGTAATTCATATCTCTAATTTTAATTATTTAATATCAGCCATAGTAAAATAAATGCAAGCTTTAAGAGAAAATTAGTATGGTCATATAATATTTAAAGTTCACAAAAAATGCCACTTTTCTTCATGAGTAACCTAAATCAAATAACATTAGATAGTATAGAAAATTTTCAAAAGTTCTTAATTCTAAATATATGTTAGCTGTAAGCAGAGGAAAATATATATTTTACTGAGAATGGATTTAAACCAATGACCTGCTGGTTGATTGCATGTCAGCTGCACTTTATTCTGAACAACATGGTATGATCATTTCTAGCCTAACTTTGGCGACAGAAAACTAGCTTTGTCCAGACATTTCTGTCAACATCTACAACAAAGAACATTACTGGTAAAATTGTATGATTGGTAATAACTAAAATCTTTCAAAGCAACATAGCATGCCTGTGACAGCTGTTGGCCAAAATGTTCAGTGAATATTATATAGGCCAGTGAAGCTACCAAGTTTATCACACCTAGTAGATTAGAGAAGCAGATGACATGTAATCAGCAGAAATATTTAAAAAATGACCAGAACAACATGTGACTTGTTTCGCCTTAAGCTGTCATTGTTCTTCTAAGACTAAACTGCACAGTTACCATTAGCATAGAATTAAAAATGTGGCAATAAAACACATTATAGTCAAAAATTACGATGGTCAATTTATTTTCCAGAGTTAGGTGAATAAACTATCATATTAAATTCAAACAGTAATTTATAAACATTTGTGTATAACATTTTAATGTCCTTAAACATATTTCTTTTGAGTTTTAGCTATAACTGTCTAATAAAACTATATGCACTTCTATGCAAATAGTTTAAAAATATATTCATTTAAAAAAAACCTGCCAATTCTCAGTTTTCTGCCAGGCCTCTCCTTTTTTTATTGTTTCATGTTGTTTCATTACTTCTTCAAGTATTTACTCACTTAAAGATATTATTTAGAAAAGAGATTATGAAGGAAACAGCAGATACCTAAGATGTTATAGACTGATTTTACCATATTTTTTAGAGCCTTTGGCACAGATAGAGCATCAGCATTTTTATTATTAAAAGGCATATACACTGTTAAAATTATTAACATCTTGCATCATAAGTCTTGAACAGAACTAGGGTATGTTTGGAAATTTAAAAACAATATATTTCCTTTAACAGTATGTCTTACAATTACTAACAAGTCCTTATAGAGAAATTGAAAAATTTAAAATGTTTTATACTTGTACTTAGAGAAAAATATTATTATTTAGTTCCTGATTTCTTGCCAGTGCTGATGTAAATGTGCTGAGTACTAAAAATAATTTTATGAAGATCAATAATCTTATTTGTAAATATGAAACTTATTCTAAATTTCATTTAAGTGCATGCATCACTATTTTAATATTATGTGATTTAAATCAATTTAAAAATGACTGCACAGATGAGCATTACTTTTAAATATAGCACATAAGCTTGAAGCATTTTATAAACAAGCTCTCAGTTTGAAATATACATTAGGCCCTTGCTGATTGGGGGTTTATTGTTCATGGATTTACCATTCATGTAAAAATTCTGGATACATGATTTGCTAATTGCACATTAGATACTTGATCATTTGTGGGTTGGCCAAAATATTGCTTTGAATATATTTGAATAAAATTTTGTTTAATATTAATTTAAAATTATCATTGAAACTTTCATAAAATCAACATATCATAAAATGCTTAACATACAAAAACTGATTATTCAATAAATATTTTTATGGAAAAAATTTCGGTGACATACGGGACTTGAACCTGCATTTCTCCAGTAACATGCCAGGGTATTCTACCATTGAACTAATGCCAGCTCTGTCTTTTTTCCACTAATTTAAGACTAAACCCACACTGCCCAGGTCTCACTTTTAATACTTTTAAGAAGCAATCTGTATAATCTGATTTTCCTGCACTAAAGGTTAGTTTTGTGAGTACCACCTCCTGCCTCCCCCAACCCCTTAGCACAGATTCAACACTTGTTGTAATAAAAAAAAAGTGATAAATACAGTGCTGCCAACTCCAATATAAGAAACATGCCAAAACTCCAGAAATAGCAACAATGGATTTGGCAGCGATACCATTTCCTGTAGGAATAGTATGGTAAATATTTTTGCTTGTAATAAGCCCCCTTTTGGAATTTCGACTTTAAATTGGCTGCTGCAACTTGGATGATAACCAAAAAAAACTGCCAAATTTTGAAGCATATACCATGATTTCCCAATGAATTATGGCTGTCTTAGACACACACACATCATTTTATTATTATAGATATAATTAAAATATAGTAAAATTTCTCAATAATTCATTTATCACACTAAATACAATAAATGTAAAGATAATTTGAAACAGCTATGTTCATGCCTGAATGGGAAATAAACAACCAATGATTCAGCTAGCAGTAAGGCTTAAATATTTTACTAAAAAAGATTACAAAACTTATCTCCAAAAGTAACATTTATCATTCCAAACTTGTAATTTCTTTGAATAGCTTATGCAGCTAAAAATTGTACAAAACAATCATTATTAAAAAAATACTTGATGTTTGTACCACCAGTGAAATTAACCATAGTCCATATTTAAATAAGAGCTGTGGAATATTTTTGCTCTTTGCAAATGAAGACTGCAAGTCTCACCAAATGATACAAAATGTAAGATTTAATAACTTTCATGATAATGCTGTTGCATTATCACAACAGCATTATCGTGTAAATTATTAAATCTTATATAATTGGCTGTGTCTAAAATTATTATAGTTACCATACAAAATGTAATGGTTTGTGATATTTACATGCTAAACAATGAAAAGATTTCACTTTAACTTCCTTATAGCTCAATATTTTCAGTATAAGCTAAAACATAAATTGCTCTTATCACTTTTCTGCAATCTCTTGCAGGTTCTCATAAGTATCTGTCATCCCTTGATGATGCTGAATTGGAATTCTCAACCTAGCTTCCTCCAGAATAATCACCAACATGATCATCAGAGCAATCATCATCATTATTTCATTTTTAACATTATATTTCCCTAAAAAAGATTCATTTTTTAGGCTTTTTGAGTGTAAAGTACGCTGAAATATACATTATATACATACATAATCCTCATGCAGTCATTGGCTACGGAGGCCCAACCAGACTGCAATTTTGCTCTCCAAACATGTCTGTCCTGAGCTACAACTGCTACATTTGGCTACTGTATGCCAATTCTAGCAAGGCCCTGTGACACTGTCTGCCCACCTTATCCTATGCTGCCCCCTTTTCTTTAGGCCTTTAAACAGACTGTTCATAACCCTATTCACCAATATGCAGCTATGCATACAGGCAAGATGGCCAAAACAATGCAGTCTCACTTTGCAGAATATGTTGCTCAAAGGAGGTTCCTGATTAAATAATAAATAAAATAAACATAATAAATACCCCCTCAAGCAGCTGCTTGCCACAGAGGTCTGACAGGAGCCTGTCAGTTTATATGCCACAGTAGGAGATCTGAGAGGATGGCAGGACCTCAGCAGAAAAACGACACACACATCCATGCCTAATTCCGGGGCTAGAATTACTTCTAAACTCATCATTACTTAAGAAGTCAAACTATCTAATGCCCAAGATACTGAGTAAGCATCTAGAATCAAAGGTATCAAGCTTCCTGTTAGCTTGCTTACAAAGGATCCATATTCTATCAAAACTAACCCTAGAAAGAACTAAACTATTATACAGTCTTAGTCTTTATGAGTGCTTATTTTTCCACACTCTCCACTATCATTCATATTCTTCTTTTTATCTCATGCCACACATTGCCAGCATCTGTTAAATAGCTCCCATGATAATTAAACTGGGATTCTTACTTAAGAGCACAATACTTCAAAGCAACTGAAGCACCATCTGCCTGACCAATTTTCATTACTTTAGTTTTCTCTCTGTTTATCACCAAGCCTATTCTATTATCTGTTTCATCAACACCCCTAATAAAAAAATTAATCTGATCAATATCATTAGCCAACAGGAGCAAACATCCACATAATCTAAATCAAAAATTTTCAAATCTTTACACTACTTAAAGCAAAAAACTTCCCTCTGCAAAGAATTCTGCATAACATAATTAATAACCAAACTAAAGAGAAAAGGAGACAAAAATGCACCCTTGTCTGACTCCACTAGCAATGCTAACCAATCACTACAAGACTTAAGAACTCCCACACATGATTCAGTGTTATTATAGAAAGCTGTCATTATGCAAACCTGTCAGTTAAGCCATACAATCTAACGATCCGTCACAAATTAAGACAATCAAAGAGTCAAAAGCTTTTTTCAAAATCTATAAAGTAACCAAAATAAATTGAAGAGATTTTTTGACATATTTGTTCAAATGTCAAGGACATCGATCAGTTTTAGAAATTGTATTGAGCCAGGTGGAATAAGAACCCATGACCTCCTGTTAACATGTCAAGTGCTCTGACCATTAAGCTACCGACCACCGATCAAGATCTCCTCTAATTGATGTTATGAACTTTCTACCAACAGTACACAATTCTTTGTGTCTCATGAAGGTATTGTCCCAGCTGCTTTCAGCCTCAAGAAACAATGACAAGTATGTCATGAAGATGGCAAGTATGTTCTGAGTATACAATTGAATAAATTGAAGAGATTTTTTAATGCATTTGTTCAACTATCAAGGAAGATATCACTCTGAATTTAATGTCAGGGCACCTGACATGTTATCATGAGTTCGTGGGTTCATATCCCACCAGGCTCAAGACAATTTTTCCTCTAAAACTGATTGATGTTAAATTCAGAGTGATATCTTCCTTAATAATATCATAGGTTTCTGAAACTACAGACATTTTACAACATTTTACCTAAGTGGAAATATTTGATCTATAAATCCCCTACCACTTCTTAATCCACCTTGTTTATCCCACAGTTCATCAACCAAATTCTTAATTCTATTAAGCACAATAATGCAAAGAATTGTACTTGGAACAGAAAGTAAACTAATTCCCCTATAATTATCGTAAGAACTGTGATAACCTTTTTAAAATAGAGATAATAACAGCTCTAGTAACATCCTTAGAAACAAAGCCTTTATCATAAAAAATATTCAAAATTTTAGTCAGCCATGTGATAACACAAACATTTCCAGCTCTAAGCATTATCATAGCAATATCATTTAGCCCTAGGGATTTATGCAGTTTTAATTTAAAGACAGCCAAAGTTACTTCAAAATGTGATATAGGGACAACATTAATGTATGCATTTCTGTGATATTGAATATTTATTATCTAGCAGGTACAATAATTTCTTTTCCCATTTATTTGAGTGAGTAAAAAGGAGAAGAGATAATGACATTCTTTAAGAGTTATAAATTGTGAGAATGGTGAAATCAGGGATTCTACATCTTTTGCTATGAGCATTAATGGAAAAACAAATGTCTCATAGAAGTAGCATTAAACTGAATATGTTCACAACATGAAATCTATAGTGCACACACATTGCTCTTCACAAAAAACAGAATACCAAGAAGGAATAGAGCAAAGTCCATGGCTTGTATGAGGCATGATTTGCACCTATTACTGAAGAAGTTTCCAGGTCATCAGTGCAGTCATGTTGGCTACGACCAATGAGAACATTCTGGAAAGGTGCAATAGGATCCTACACACAGGTACTTAAAGGGGCAATGGCCATGTTCAGCTAATCAGTTCTTATTCAGGTGTTAAGATATGCCATGCAGACTGGTACGAGCTCCATGTCTCCTCGTGAGCAAGTTCAACAAAGGGCTTATTGTTGACAACAAAGGGCAATCTTTCATATTGAAAAATTGCAGCTCACATGGAATGTAGCGTATCTGTTGTGCATCAGATATTCAGAGAATATCAGTGAATGTCTGTTGGCAGATAATGGTCAAAGATGGACAATGAACACATCAAGAAGGTTCTGGACCTCATCTGCAGACAACCCCACAGGAAGATCTCCATCTTTGGAGGATGAATATAACAGATTGCTCTGCCCTATTTACAGCTTTGGCACAACAGTGGAGGTCAGTAACACATCTCCCAATGTTAGCAGTAACAGTTTGATGCTATTTATTGCAATTCGAACTGCATGCCTGCCAGCCATTGCTAAGACTGCCTCTGACACCATAACAAAAGCAGCCAGGACTACAGTAGTGCATTGAGTGATGGCAGTGGCATGACGAATGGTACATTATCATCTTTTCTAATGAATCCAGCTTCTATCTGTTTGAATCGGATGACAGAATCCTCATCCACCAATGGATTGGTGAGAGGCACTGGGAAGAAAAGAGCACTATTTGGAAGAAGTATACAGCACCAATGCATGGGATTGTGGTATGGGGTGTGATCTGTTCTGAAAGCAAATATGCTCTAGTACAGATCCACACCACCATTACCACTGCTCATTACATCCAGGATATTTTCCAATGAATAGCTCTTCTGTACTTACAGACTGTCCATGTCATATTTCAGCAGGGCAATGCAAGACCCCATGTAGCAACTGCCACTGTTGAATATCTGAGGGAAAACATTGTGCATATCCTTCCAAGGCCCACTACATCCCCTGATTTGTCACCCATCGAAAATGTATGGGATATAGTCATATGGAGGTTGCAGGAATACCATCACATCATGGCAAATGTAGACGAACTTTGGGCATGTTCTGATTGTCCTTCTTGTTCTGATTTCATAAACACCAATGTATATAGCAAAATTATTCTAAATTGATTGCTTAATCTTGTTTATTATCAGGATATATATATATAATTAGGATATATGTATCAGCAACACCTCAAAACAGATATAAAAATTAAAGCAATTATCAATATCTATTAAACACATTTCATTGAAGAGTGGATATTGATATAAATATACTTAATTTTAAATTATGGGTGGCAGAAGAATTACGTATGAATTTAATCTAATGTAAGGTATATTGCTGTCAGCTATAAAAATAACAAACACTGAAATTTCCCTAAAATGATTTTGATTATTTTTTTTTTGGTTACTAAAATATGGGAAATTTTTTTCTAATCTGATATATATTAAATGAAAAGGTCCTGAATTTTGGGGAACATTTTATGGAAAATAAATTACATGTTCTATTTCAATCAAAACTGGAATGCAGAAGAAGGCAACCATTTTCTTGTTTTTGATATAGTTCTCATATAAAAGTGCTATGTTGGTTTCAAACTAAAAGACACAGCGGGAAAGTCCACATTAAAATAACAAACACATAATCAAAATAAATAAAATGTAAATAAGAGTGGAGATCTATAAATAATGTCTGTTTTTTCATTAAAAATATTCATAAACAGAAAATAAACATTGTATATATGCTGTATGAGGGATGACCCAGCAGTTTCTAGACTCTTTTTTGCACTTTCCTGCAGTGCTGAATAGTTCAACAGTCATTTAAAATAATTTGCTGACTAACTGCTGATGACACTGCAAGACATTGTAGTTGTTTTAACTGTTTGTTTCACTCGGGGATCACTTTTGATAGAATCTGTTGGTACATTTCTTGCAATCATGTTCTTGAGCAACCTGATTTTCGAAAAAAAAAATCTGAATGAACAATTCCTTGGAAGTTAAACAACAAATCAACTTTGTTTTAAAAATTTGTTGCCCATGTTTGCAAGGAACATACCAACAGATTTTAACAAAAATGATCTGAGAAAAAAAACAAATGGCAAGAACAATAATCTTTTATAGAATTATCAGAAATGAACTGGGAACTATTTTAAAAAGATGCCAACTACTGAGTATTGCAGAAACACCAAAATAAAAAGTGAATCTGGTAACTTTTGGATTAGACTTTCTATATACTGTAATAATTAATATTACATATTCAAAGTTTCATTTCAAAATACGGAATACACCATTTTAGAAGGGCAGAAAGATCAAACTAATAATTGTTAACCTTTACTAGAGGAATTTATATTGGCATTTAATATTTGAAAGAATTGAAAAAAAAAACAGTTAATGTTTATTTTAAAATATGCATTGTTCTACTCGCCCAAATTAAGAATGTGGAAAGGTCCCATTACAAGATGTCCTTTGCAACCAGGATGTGGCAAATATCTTTGCATTACCCTTCCCATTCTCTTCAGAAGTGGAAATTTCCACTTTAGAAAAGGAAAAACCAAAGAGGACAATAAGTGGAAATCAGGAGTTGTGATTGCAGTCACATGCCTTGATCATTTATTGTTTTTTCAGTTCAATGCATTAAGGTTACTCATATATGGGGCATTTATGCATCTCAAAAAACCTTTCTGGATGAAGCAGTGATATATGAGACACCTCAAAGCCCTATTCCCACACAAAGAAATGCTTTCTCTCAATCTGTCAAAGAGTGAATGCATAAATATCACGGATGTTAAAAAACCTATTTAAGTACCACTTCCCCACAGAATACTGAATATTTCCACCATACCAGAAGTGCATTCAGTAATAAATGATCACAGGAAATGTCCTGTAGATAAAGAACACTTAAAATAATGAGTTGAAAAAAATTGGTTGTCCTCACTGGGATTCGAACCCAGGTCTCCCAGAAGCATGCCAGGCATCTTAACCGCTACCGAGGACCTGACCCTCTTCAACTAAATGATATATATATCTTCCTGTTGAGTCATCAGTGGCGCCATCTATTATCAAGAGTTGGTCAGCCAAACTGCTATCATTACTACCATAAAAAATGTGGCAGTTTGGCTGCCCAACTCCTGATAATAGACGGTGCCACTGATGACTCAACAGGAAGACGTATATGTCACTTAGTTGAAGAGCAGTTAGTTCCTCGGTGGTCTAGGAGTTAAGATGCCTGGCATGCTTCTGGGGGATTTGGATTTGATTTTTTTTTTCAACTCATTATTTCAGAAGTGCATTCCCTAAAGAGCATTCTTCACTGGATTGAGAAATGGTAATCTGAAGATTTGCTCCTTCAGATCACTTGACCACTCATTATATAGTCCAAGGAGCAAATCTTGGACTGTATAGTGAGTGGTCAGGTACAGTCCAGTGGTATCATGTAACAGTTTCAACTTCCTATGGCTTGAATGTTATGCATGAAAAATGAACTGTCAGCTGGGAGACACACATCTGTGCTGTGCTCTTTTGCAGTACTTTATAGTTTCTTTAGTGTCAGCATTGATTATATCGTGCTCCTGAAACATTATTAGCATTCTGCTTTTTGTCAGAACAGTTGTCATAATTTTGCACAAACACCAAAAAATCTTGATACATCACATTTATGTTTTGCATTTTTATTTTTTTCCAGAATAAAAAAGAGTATCTGCAGTTTATTTTCTGACATAATTTTGACCAAAAAATTCTTTAAAATAAGTTCACCTTATTCCCATTGAATATTTCTTCTCATTTTTATATGAATCTTTTGACTCTTGGTAATCAATTTCCCCAAGTTTGTTTGCATGGATGCTGTTTACAAGTATCTTTATTAGTAAAGATGATGACTTATCACTTCATTCTGCATCTTTCATGTCTATCTATGATCAAATACACCACTGGCCATTAAAAGTGCAACACCAGGAAGAACTCGTCAGATTGTCACAAAATATGCAAGATGGGTAGCCTATGGGAGAACATGTAAATGATTCAAATCACAGCACATACACATATCATGTGTGACAGTAAAAGTAACAGTACATGGTCAGTAATGCCCCTGGAAGTGATGCAAGAGGAGATTACAAAGAGCCAGTGTAAAGCACTGGAATTGTGTTTGCTCGCTGTTCTTGCACACTAAAGGATCAAGTATGCCCTGTCGAAGAACATGGCATCCATATGACCAGGTTTCTGACTTTGATCGAGGGTGAATTGTGGGATTACAGGAAGGCGGATTATTGTACCAAGACATCAGTGATCGTGTTGGACAGAATGCTGCACAGTGATGAGAATATGGCATCAGTGGGTAGAGGAGTGACGAACTCACTGATGTGAGGGATTTCAACAGCCCTGTCACACAAACGAACAAGGTCAGACATCACATGGTTTTGAATCATCTTACAGCCACATCAAACACCTTAGCTCAACAGTTAGGGTGTGTTGCACATCAACCAGTGTCCACACATATGGTTCGATGTCATATGCAGCATCAGGGCATCTTTGCTAGGTGGCCATTGCATCGGCTACCATTGACTCTACAACACAGGCGTATGTGATTGCAATGGTGCCTCGTTCGTTTGTGTGCTAAGAACATTGCGCATGGATATCCGAATGGCATCGCTTCGTTTTTTCAGATGAATCCCTCTTCAATATGTCACACCATGATGGACGAATCCATATCTAGCAGGACCGTGGTGATAGGCTCAGTGAGGCAAGCATGATGCAGCGCCATACAGGTCTGGCCCCTGATGTTATGGGTATGGAGTGCCATTGGACACCACTCACACACATGCCTTGTACACATTACCGGTACTTTGAACAGCCAGCATTACATCACTGAGGTGTTGGATTCTGTGGTCATACCTTATCTTCAGGGGCTCTCTAGTGATATTTGCCAACAGGACAATGCCTGACCACATGTGGCATGCATCGTCCAACAATTCCTGGATAGCCAGGATCTGTCCCCAGTTGAACATGTCTGGTCCATGATCACACGATGACTAGCACACCAGACACCAGCAGCTGCTAAAACAGATAAACTTTGGCTACATATCGAAACTGCATGAACTGACACTCCCCAAACTCATATCCGACGTCTCATCCTCTCAATGCTGGACCATGTAGCAGCAGTTATTGCAGCTCATGGTGGCTATACAAGGTACTGATTTCTTTGTATTCCACAAATCTAACCGAGTTGTATTTGTAATAATTTGATCCTTGTAACATATGCTATGCATTCACTAAATATGGCTTTTATATCTCTTGTCTTTCCTGGTGTTGCACTTTTAATGGCCAGCAGTGCATATTTTGGATTCACTCATATTTCTCTCATTTCTTCCTTTCCTAAAGCTTTTCAAATATGCTTGTGAATGCTACTTTTTTCCTTGTATTGGAAATCACACTACCACATGCTGCTGAAATACATTTTCTTCCATACTGACACTTGATACCAGACAGATGACTTGGGCTGCTACACTAGCAAAAGATTTAAACATTCAGTGCGAGCCAAGTTTACTACTAAAAACTAGTGATGTTGTTATTCTAAAGTCTGTTTAAAAATTCATGTGGAAACTTATTAGCATCTCATGTAAATATTGACTTGAATAAATAAATGAAATGTACAGTGAGAATACATGAGTTAATTCAGCTTGTGATTATTTATCTAAAAATGCTGTAATTCTATTTTAACTTTATAATAACATATCTTTTCTTTAAATTCAAAGATAAATATTTTATTCATTTCCATGCAAAATTACTTAGTAAGAAATTAAAATAATTTATTTTCTAAATTGAGATTAAAATTACTCTATAAACACTATAGGTGCTATACCAGTCATGAGGTATCAGGAAAAAACAATTAGCTCACTGAAAACCAATGGACCTACTGAGAGCCTGAGATACAATGCTAAATAATCATTGGGAATGAACCATCATCAGATTGTAAAACCAATATATTATTTACTACATAAAGAACTTATTCTCTTAGTTGAGTTATAGATAGGATATTAAGCATTGCACCCCAGTTGTAGTTGGGTATTGCTACAAGTGGATTGAATCCATGAAACAAAGATAACAAATTATTACCATTTCATGAATCAGCTGGGCAACTTGCTCTTTTTTTAAATCACAAAAATTAAATTTTGATGCAATGACTAATACAACCTAATCAGTATTACATTTTTAAGCAAAATACAGGCCATTTCCAAATATTAAAATTTCAACAGTGTGTGCTTTCACAACCTTTCCTGAAGTATTTTTTCACATTTATAATTTGGCACATAATATTGGTAACTGTTTATCTGAAATCAACATAATGTGGTAAAAGAAAAAATCGTGATTCATAAGATCTACCCAGTGCAAATAAAAAATGCAAGGGTTTAAAGAAATAGCAGAGGAATATATATTAACCCTTGGACCAACCTGAAAAACTGGAATGGATATGGAGGTCCATATTTTTACACTGACTCAGCACAAGCAAAAACCAATCATTTTTTATAATACATTAATAAAGTAAATATGATTCATTAACTTTAAAACATACTGTTTCTGAGCACATACATATAAAAATCTAAACCAGATGTTTAATATTAAATTCTGTTAAATTCTGTTATAATTAATATTATTAAATTTTAAATATTTAATATTTTAAAAATTAAAATTTTGTGGGCTGTAATGAAAAATTTTGTATCTGTGACGACAATGCACTGCAGTGGTTTTAAAATTTATCAACATCAGCAGGTAATGGTGATCCTGGAAGGATTAACGTTAAGCATAAGGTTGGTTTCTAAAATGTAGTGGTGGATTACTGTGCATGAGGCACTTACCTGGGGCCTCAACAATCATAGGGGGCCTCAAAATAGTCAAAACTCGATTTTTTCCCAACATTTTATTTAGTATAATATTTCCCAATCAATATAAGCTACTATTTACATACACATTCCATGTTTTTATTAGGTTAATAACAAATTTGATGCAATTTTTGTTAAATACACTAAATTGTAAGGTATTATTTTGGTTATAACTTAGTATTTGTTTATTATTCAGTATGTGCAAGTTAATATAATGCATATTAAATTTCTTTTTTATGTATTCATGTAATTCAATTTTATTTAGCCTACTGTATACATTTTTGTCATTCATAAATTGTATTCCCCCTCCCCTTCTTGGGGAGGACAGCCTCTCATATCTTTTACACCTAAAGCCTTCAGATACCTTAATCTGTCACTGTTAAAATGTACAATAATACAAATATCCTATAAAAGCACAATGAAGCTCTACAAAGCAGATAAATGAGCTCCATTTCAATAATACTCTTCAATTATACTGATATGTTACAAAGTGGATACTTGTCCTAAAGCTGCAGAAATTTTACAGTAAGAGTTTCTTTTCAGAGAATTTTTCTATAAATCAAAACACAAAAATTATATGCATGCTTTATTTTGAATGAAGGAACATTTCTCCAGGATAACAAGAAATCCCTTATCCCTTTAGATAGATTTATTATCCCCAGGATAACAAGAAATCCCTTTAGATAACAAGAATCCCTAATAAAAAATTATCATCACATTGAAGATTGAGTTGGGTTGTTTGACATCTAAGAGGCACTTTTGCACACACAATATTGATAAATGGCCTGGTCCCAAGGGCCAAAGAATTCATAGTTGGTTAGGGGAAGAGGACACACTGGAGCTGTGGCACAGATGGTAGCTTCCCATCAAGGCCATCAGCATGTTCTTGAACATGCTATGTTTCTCCTGCATACCTATACATATTTATGATATAACATAGGGCCATTGTTTTACATCCCATCCAATAGATGGCAGCCTTTCCAAGCCCTCAGTGTCCCTTTTCTGACCAAGGGTAAGGTGGAGATTTAGCAGAGATAAATCTCAATGCCTATACAAATGGGACTCAAACCTAGGAATTGTAGATTATGAGACTGGTGCATTGCCAATTCAGCCAACCCATACTCCATGTTGAAGATTGAATCAATTTCTTACACTATGTTAAACTAGATACCAACTGCTATGTTCAATGCAATATGATGCTTCAGGGGTCAGCAATCTGAGAGAACCAATTTTTGCTTTTCATCTTCATCTTAAATAGTTTAAAAGCTACATCCTCTATATATATATAAATATACACACACATACATAGGATTTAGTTGTGGAGACTACAGTAGGATTTGACAAGTTTCTTAACTGCAGATAGTAACAAGAATAATTTAATAAAAATTGCAATAACATATGTGAATAATGTATATAGAAAACATGGTCTTAATCCTTATAACATCTGTGCTCACTATCAGAGAGATTTTTGTAGAATATTTTTCATCTGAACATTTAACTTAGTCTTTAAAAAAATTATTATTCTTATTATTCTGGTAATAATAATAGTGTTTTGTGATTAGCAATAGGTGGTATAAAGGGCTACACTTATACACTCAAAAAACCACACTTACAGGGATTTATTAAAATAATGGAAGCACTGACAGCAACTGGAGTGCACGCAATGCACCATATGCATATCACAGGGACGACGTTCACCCGTAATGTGAGGTATATATAGAGGGGAGAAGTATGATGTCGGCTACCATGTAGCAGTGCCACAAGCACAGGTGAAACAGCTGTTGTGGTCTAATTGTCGACAATATCAGATCTCGGTGACCTCCAAAAAGACGTGATCATTGGTGCATGTCTTGCAACAGCTTCAGCAACCTGAACGGCAGAAATAGTAGGTGTAACACAAAGAACTATATCGAAGATTATGACTACCTATCGAAAAGGACAGGGCTTTGCCTTCAAATATGCAAATTGTGGACGCCATATGAAGTTACCAGATAGGGATTGGCGAACGTTGGCATGGATTGTACAACAGAAGCACAAGACCATGGCACCACAAATAGCAGCAGAATTGAACACTAGTCGAAATGATCCTGTTTCCATCATAACAGTTCATCGGGAACTTCATCATACTGGTATTTATGGCTGTGCTGCAATCCACAAACCTCTGATTACCAACATCAATGCAAAAAACGTGTAAGATCACCTCACAAAGCACATAAAAACTGGGATGCTAAAGACTGGCAACATATCTGGTCTGATGAATCATGCTACACATTGCTTACCCCCACTGGTAGAGTGCATGTCTGGCAGAAACCTGCAGAAGTGTACCACCCCGACTGTTCGGTTCCGACTGTGAAACATTGGAGGTGGATCCCTGGTGTTGTGGGGTGCCATATGATGGCATTCCTTAGGGCCATTAGTTATTCTGCAGATCACGTCACATCCACAACTAGTTAGTCACATCCACTTCCAGTTTAGAACCACAGGTATGCAGCTTACTGCACTCGTCTGCTAAAATCTTCAAGAAAATCACAGATAAAAAAATATTACCTTCACATCATGAGACCTTAACCAAATCACCAATGGATATTAATCCCAGAACTTCTCACTCTTTGAGAATGATGTTACTGCATGCCACTTACTTTTTAACCTAAATAATAGTGGTGGATTGTGACTAAAATTTTTGGTGGGCACTTTGATTACTACAGTCAGGGGCAGATGTAGGAAAAATAAATTGGAGAGAGGCCTGATATGGAATTGAACCAAATAGGACTGAAAACACAGTTCATAATGCATATATTCCCCCCCCCCCCCCCCAGATATTCCCAAAACACATTATTTAGAAAAAAAAACTTTGTGAAAAAAAAAAACCAAAAAGGTGTTTTTGTCCTTTTTATTTCAATTTAGCATTTTGTTCCTCCACTGTAATAATTGCCTATATATATGTGTGTGTACTTTTTCTATCCATTCTAGTGGTAGTTTAAAAAACTATTTATAAAAATTAGATCTTATATATGGGTTTACTATTTTTTTTACTCCTTTCTGATTATAAATTTATATTTATTATTTTAAACTGAATTACTTGTCTTAAATTATCACTTTGAAAGTGATAACCCCGAAAGCTAAGAGAAGGTTGGGGGAGGGGTCCCACTGGAACAGCTGTTGGGAGACAGATGGTAGCCTCCTGTCAAGGCCTCCAGAATGTTCTTTAATGTGCACAGGGTATGACTCCCCCGCACACGGGACCACAGCTTAAAGTCCAATCCGATGGACGACGGTCTTTCCAAGCACATCGGTGTCCCCTACCAACTATGGGCATGGTGGGGAATTTTGCAGAGATAAATCTCAATGCTGACCAGCAGGGACTCGAACCTGGGAACTACAGATAATGGGACTGGCATGCTACCAACTGAGCCATCCCTGCCCCAGTCTTGGTACAGTAAAACCTCACTCATATGATACTTTTTTAGCAATACATATGGATTAAATGACTTGTTTTCTATGAATATTTGTTAAAGATAACTGTTTTCAATTGCCTACTACCTGCAACTTTGGAAAGGCATTTTATATATAATAGATTAATAAACTTAATTAGAACAGCATGCCTTTTTGTTGTATTCGGTTTCAAAAATCAGTTATAAACCATAATCCAAAATTTTGCAAAGATGTTACTCTTAATAGCCACCAAAATGACTACATTTTCACAGATACGTTGGCAGCTGGTAGTAGCCACCAAAAATAAAGTACTGGATGTCAAAAATTTTGTTAAGATCATATATTATTTCATGATATATCAGTGAGCGTGAACAGCTTCCAAAATGAAGTAGTGACTGACCAACATTTGGCACATAATCTATGTTATGTGGAGAATCACTGATGACTGTTAACAGAACCAAAATGAAATAGGTTAAAAAAAATTTCCACAGGATCTGCATTACTCATAGATGTATGGTAATTGTTAACAATCATCAAAAATGAAGTAGTGGATATCCAAAAATTTAAATAAAATCTACACTATTTGGTAATGCATCACTGTTGGTGGTTGACATAATGAAAATGAAATAATTTGGGTCTAAAACTTTGCATAGGATCTACATTATTCAGAGATGCATCAGTGAGTTTTAATACACACCAACACTAAATAAAGGGTGTCCAAAATATTGCATAAGACTTACATTATTCAGACATACATCAGTGACTGTTAACAGCCACCAAAATTAAGTAGTGGATGTCTGAAATTTTGCACAAAATCACCACTATTTGATGATGCATTGTGACTGTTATAGAGAGACTTCAAAAAATAGACACAAAAATAATGTATAAAAACTGAAATATTATATAAAATCTTCACTATTCAGTGATGTGTTAGTGACTCTTAAAAACTATAAAAATAAAATAATTAATTTTCAAAAATTTTCACAGAAGCTAAATCATTTGAGAGTGCATCAGTGACTGTTAACACCCATCAAACTGAAGTAGTGTCTGACTAATATTTTGCACACAATCTATAGTATATGAAGACTCGTCAAAAACTGTTAACTTTAAATAAACTATTACTACTTCAATAGGAATTACAATTAAATGCTATTGCAAATTAATGCTTAAAGGTTTTTCATACTGATTAGCAGCAACAAAATTAATAATAAAATAATTAAATAATAAAAATAATTAATATTTTCATTATAAATTAAGACTTAACAAAACATTCAGACTAAAAACATTACTATAAAAAAATCTTGAGAGTGAGAACAGACATTAAAAAATCTTTATGCAATATTCTCCATGATGTCCATGAAAAATTGACTAATTTCTTGCACTGAGCATCAAGAACCAAAGCATAGTCATTGTTTGAAAAAACCCTTGAGGCTAATACTTTTACACCAAATTTTTTGGCACTGGTATTGGATAGTTTGAACTTCAATTAGTGGATCTAAAAGATAAGGTTCTGTGGAGTCTGAAGGCCAAAGATCTTGTCACCAATCACGAGAAACTACAAAGGTAGAAATCTACCCTGACATTACAACACAAAGGGTTCGAAATTAATTATTTTAAAAAAACAATAACAACTAACAACTTGTCTTTGATGGTTTAAATTGTATACTGGACAGTTACAATAAAATGAGAAGAAATATGCCTTTTTGACTTCACAAATTTCTGGATCAACTTACTTATGAGAGTAATGTTTCTCAACATAATTTCACTAAAAGCAAACTGAGTAGCCAACAGAAAGATGTGTCTCAAGTCTTGCCTGAAAATGAAAGTCATAGCATATTTGCCCAACATCAAGCAATTTTTTAAAGAAGTCATACAACTCAAAGTCAGTTTGTCAAATTGCACTGTATTCTGCCATAATTAAATTATAAGCCAAAATGATGTACTAATACTGTGCAAAAAATATTATTACCATTTATCTAGTGTGATTTTCAGACCTCCACTACATTATTTTCATAATGCCCCCTAAATACTAAAATACTTCAGATCAGAATGGTTCTATTGCATCTCATCTATAAGGGTGACAGAATAACACTAATTTCATACTAAGAAGTAAAAATAATTAAAATCTATTGTAGATATGGTATTTATACTCTACCCATATCAGGCTTGTGAGTTGGAGAATGTTACCAGTGACTGAATACAAGATTTGCAGAAAGCAGCATGTAGTATCGTAACATAAGTGCTGAAAAGTGCGGTATCTTATCACACTACGAATACATTATCACTAGTACTTCTATTTGCAAAACAATTCCCATTTTTTATTGTGATATATTTGTTTATGATATAACTCATTAGTTCACAACTGGCTAAATATATGGTAAAGTTTATCGTTTGATCCTGGTCATGGGATCCCTTATTTTTAACTTCATAGATGCAGAGGTCTGGTTAACTTGTTATAATTGATAGAGCAAAGATTTCTGATTCCAATGGACCTTTTGGCATGTGAATTTGTTTGCTCACAATTCCTGAACAGTATAATCAACTATTTTAATTTTTTTTGCATAAAGAATTAAATCTCAATTCAAAGATGATTTAAATTCATCAATCAGAAAAAGAAAAATGGCAGGCATGGTACTTACTATTCTTAGAGTATTGTACTCTCTTATATATACACTAGGTGGCAACACAATAATAGCACTCTAAAGGCATCGTTATTAGAGTATTTACATAAATATACTCATGAAGACAAAAATTGTAACATTCATAAAGGATGAATGCAGTGATACCAAATCATTACCACAAGAGGTAATAACCACCAGAGAACCTATGCAAATGATTCCGGTGATGGCAGCATGACATCACATGGAACCAGAAATAGAGGAGGTGATGTCAGTCTCGAGACCCCAATAAAAGCCAGCATGGCAGAAAGCAGGTAAGTCAGTGGAATGAAACAGTGCACATGTGTTTCAGTTATACCAAGGCAATGAACATAAGTGCATTATCAGCAGCTAGGCCAATTTGAATGGGGCCATATTGTAGTAATGCATGAGGGAGATTGATCTGCCCACCTATAGCCGAACATCTCGGCAGTGCGTGACCACTGTAACATGCTGTTTAGAAAGTGGATGAGGACAGGTACCACTTCAGGTCACCATGGCTCAGGTTCCTGCAGACATACCACACCATGAGAAGATTATCTCATCCACTGACAAGCAACCTCTGCCCCCTGTGCAGCATCTATAGTAATTCTGTGCAGTGTGGCAGTTACAATGCATGCATCAGTATCCACACAGACCATCCAGTAATGTTTGAATGAAGCTATATTACAGGAAATGCATCCCCTGCACAGGTTGCCTCTGATTGCCACACACATCATCTGTGGTGCATCGAGCATGTGTCACGAGAGGAGGAATGGCACTACATTATCTTCTCGGATGACTCATGCTTCTGTTTGAGTTCAGATGATGGTAACATCACAGTAAGGTGTCACCATGGCCAGCAGCAGGAACTAGCACACATCCAGGAGTACCACAGTTCCTGCACAACCACTTATGACTACAAAACACATTTGGTGTTTGTCCACGGAACTTTGGAAGTTCAACAATATGTTAATATGTAATGACATTCTGGTTTCCCAATGTCTACCTTTCCTGTGGTACCATTTTTAAGAAGGAAATGTACATCCCTATATGGCATGCATTGCCCAGCAGTGTCTATGGGATTCCAACACCCTACCTTAGCCTGCTATGCCTCCAGATTTCTCCCCTATAGAGCACATATGGGATGTGCTGGGTTGACGTCTCCAACAAATTGAAAGTGGCACACACACTGGATATGCTGCATCTCCATTTTGAAGAAGAATGGCAGAAAATGTATCAGGACACTACTAGGGACTGTCTGCATCAATGCCTCAATGTCTGGCTGAATGCATCATCAACATCATGGGTCATAACCCTGTACTGAGAGCCCATATTGGGTGCCCCTAAACACACTCTTAAAATGCACGCATATGATTGTGTGATCACTCAGTACTACCTAATTATAGCATGGTCTACTACTCTCGGTTTCACCAAAGTTCAAAGCTTATTTCATGATGTTGAAATTTTTGTGTCCATGAGTATAAATCAAGCTGGCTGAGGTCTACTGGTTCATGGCTCACTAAATTTTGTAGGAATATACTGCATTATTTTCCATTTACAGCTAAATTATTAGCTTCAAATATCTACTAAATGCATTATCTGGCTGATCCTAAGTGGGAGATCTTAACAGTAATATTTTGTTAGCATTGTTCAAGCAGTGATTCCCATACAGTTGTAATATATTAAAAAAAAAACTAATGAAATGCTTCATTGAAAGTCTTTATAATTTGGAAAATAAGATTTTTGGAAAGTGCCACAGAAGACAAGTTTAAAATTCTACTGAAAACTCATTGATTTCTAATAAAGAGCATTTAACATTTACAGAAGGAAATTTCACTTTGCATGCAATTTATCTTAAAAGAGTTATATTGCATAAAAATAAGTTATTCAATAAGTAGGCATGTTATCAACAAGGGCAGAATTTACTTCTTTTCTATGCATTAGCTTTCCACATAGATATTACATTCCCTATGTGTTTCAGGAGTTTGGTGTAAGGTGGAAATTTAATTTTTTATTTAATGGTATATTGACTAAAGTAGCTCCAGAAATGAAACTGGTAGCTCAAAAACTCATAAAAAATTGTTAAAGCATCATGACTTGATAATAATCTAGCTGAAACGACCATAACTTGATAATACCTACATTATGTAACTTAACAATGTTGCATAAATTATTATAAAAAATTACTCCTTAAGCCATTTTTTTCTTCTACTTTGTTTCTATTAACTTTTCATGCTACATTTTAACATATACAGGGTGAATCTGAAAAAGTGGGCAAAACTTTACGGGGTGGTAGAACGCAGCATATGAGCAATATTCGTCATAGAATGTATGGTCGGAACGCAAACGGTGAACCGCCAGGTGGAGTTGGAAATAGTATAAAAGGTGCCTGGTGTCTTCGCAAATGTGCATCGGTCCGTATCCGGCAGGTGTGAAGCCTGCATTACAGCTGGCGGCAGCTCTTTTGAGCAATTTCTTTGAGCATGTACCTCAATTACATTCCTGTTAATAAAATGTTTTCTGAAGTATCTCCTCTCCTTCTTGTGTTCATTCTTTAAATGTGACAGTGGAAAACTACCTTTTAACTTCTCACCGCTTGCGTTCCGACCATACATTCTATGATGAATATTGCTCATAGGCTCCGTTCTACCACCACGTAAAGTTTTGCCCACTTTTTCAGATTCACCCTGTATATACACAGCAGGTCCTCATCCACTGGAGGGTTTGAAGTTGTTTAGTCCTCAAGAGGGTAGGAGTGGTGGATGATTAAGGCACTTTTGCTGATTGCTACAAAATTTTTTCTTTTTTTTTTCTATCTAGAGGTTTTCTGCTATATTTAAGTTAGAAACCAGAAGGGCATAATCCTGCCTTTTTATTGCTTTTTACCCTAACCAAACTGAAGACATTTCATTCCTCATCATATGATCTGATCATATCCTAAAATGCAATACAATTTCCTCAGTATTTTACACTTTTGGTGGAGAAATTCTTAATGAAGAATTATGAGAACTTTTTTTTTAAATATTTTAGAATAATTAAAATTTTTTTAAAGAACTAAAACTCCAACACAATGTACAGCAAAATCTTATCTCATATTCTCAACAACACAACCTTCCTTGTCCCATAATCTCAACAATACCTTTAACAAAAGGCATGATCACTTCAGAGATGACATTCTTGCTATACTTCCAGGATAGTACTAGAAGTGTATAACAATTAAAGCAAGGGTTATTTCAAAACAACAACAAAATTAACCATTTTGCCCTATTTTGCAAAGCAGGCTTCACAGTACTCTACATGAAAGCTAAATAATTTTGAAAACATTAAATGAAAAGTTTTTATCATACAGTAATAAATAGACACTTTTGACGTCGATTTAAATTCTAGAGGAAAAATTGTCTGAGCCGGGTGGGATATGAACCCATGACCTCCTGATAATATGTCAGGTGCTCTGGACCACTGAGCTACAGGCCGCCGATCAAGATCTCCTCTAATTAATGCTATGAACATTCCCTTTATGTCACATGTAGGAGTTATTTTTAAGCAATTTTTAGCCTTAGCGGCTTTTTTATTTTGCCATTAGATGAAAAGCATGCCTTACAGGTATGCTAATGATAATAAAAACTGAGATAAACTCAGATAAACTCGACAGTTCAACATCCAGTAATAAATAGACACTTTTGACGTCGATTTCAATTTTAGAGGAAAAATTGTATGAGCTGGGTGGGATATGAACCCACAACCTCCTGATAACATGTCAGGTGCCCTGGACCACTGAGCTACCGACCGCCAATCAAGATTTCCTCTAAATAACGCTATGAACATTCCCTTTATGTCACATGTAGGTGTTATTTTTAAGCAATTTTTAGCCCTAGCGGCTTTTTTATTTTGCCAATAGATGGAAAGCATGCCTTACAAGTATGCTAATGATAATAAATTATTGTTTTTATCATAATTACATGGCAATTTATGTGTAAAATACACATTTGATTTTGGTTCTATGATTTTATTAATAACACAAGGCTGATAACATTAACCAAAGAACTGAAATAAAAACTACTTATTTTTATGCAATATAACTCTTTTAAGATAAATTGCATGCAAAGTGAAATTTCCTTCTGTGAATGCTAAATGCTCTTTATTAGAAATCAATGAGTTTTCATTAGATTTTTAAACTTATTTTCTGTGGCACTTTCCATAAAATCTTATTTTCCAAATTATAAAGACTTTCAATGAAGCATTTCATTAATTTTGCTGTGGTAATATTATACAGCAAGGTGATAAATAAAAATCTCTTCCACTTGTGACAAAACTGTTAGTAAAGTAACTAAACATCTGATTAACATACACCCAATAACACAAGATAATCCAGCCAATACTAATAAGAAAAATAATGGAACAAAAGTCTCCAACTGGGACTTCAGAAAGGTGTGAAAGCATTTCATATAAAATTTAACTTCTTACTATAATCAAGTTTACTACTAATATTAAACCTGTATATGGCTTATAAAATGTGGCTGGTTAACAAAATATTAATAGTTTCATTGGGTGACTTCTATTATTTTAGGAGCTTTCATGTCATCAGTCTGATCAAAACTGTTGCTGTGGAACAAAGGTTATTAAATTGAAGTTCACAGAAAACCATGCTCTCGTAATGGCTTTAAACTACAGTAAACTCCCGGTTATTTGACATTTATGGGGAATGGGGGTTGCTGGTTAGATGAATCTACTGGTTACATGAGAAATATTTTTATAGAAACCAAATACTCTAAGTACAATCTTGTATTCAAGTCCTTAGTTGAAATAAAAATGTAGTTAAAAATAATGATAATAAAAACAAAGTATGACACCCTTAATACGAATGTAAATATCTAAAATATAATTGTTTTTCATTATTATATTGTCACACTTAATGAATGTCTAAATACATGCACTTAGAGATATGACGATAAGGAAAATTGATATTAAGAGTACCTTTTTATTCTTTTTGATTGGAAATCAAATGTACTTTATATATTTAAATATATACAAAAATTTCAGGAACTGCTTCACTGACATCCATCATGGACAGAGTTGTAACTTTGTTTGTCAGATGGTTTTGCAGTCTTATGCATATTTCAATTTTTTGCTTCAAAATCAAAACAACACATTTTCACTTTAATCCTTAGATGGTATTCTTCTTTGACAGCATTACAAATTGTGGGATAAAATATTTTTAATAAAAGAACAATATGATCACAAATTCAATTACTTGCTTCTTAAATGGTTGTAAGGGAACTAGTGCTTCACAGCATGAATGTAAGATGATGCCTGCACTAGTGGCATCTGGGAGAACAACAGGCAAAGGACAGAAATATGGAAACATCCTCATCTTATTTCAATGAAGAATGAAATTCAAGTCTTTGTAACTGATTAAATAAATTATTATGGCAACATATGACTGAAGATAATATAAAATGTTAATTAAATTTGTCTAAAAAGCATTATTCCAAACCATTAAATAGACCAAGTGTATATTTTAATACTTTGTTTAAATAATTCCTTCAATAATTGCCAGTATTGCATATGTTTCTTACGACTGATTTTGATGCTGTTCAATATTTCAGCTTTCATAGCTCTTTAAATACCCAAACAGATATTGTTGAAAATTGAGGTTTAGATAGCTTTGAATGAGATTTTAAATTTATCAAGTCCTATTTTCCTGTAAAATGGTTATTGCAGAAATTAGTGATCTTCGAATTTGGCTCTACATTGACTTAATACAAGAATAATTCCATTTTTCTTAGAAGTATCTGTATCACATGCATTGAAATTAGCCATAACAAGTTGAAATGTCCAATTTGAAATTTATGCAGGTTGCATGAGAATTCGAGATGCTTGAGTACCATATAACCGGGAGTTTACTGCACAATCTTTTTCATTCAAACAATGAAGTTTCAGTGATATAATTTTTTCACTTATTTAATAAATATATGTGATTAAATATTATGATACAACATATATAAAAAAAAATGCAAATGTTTACACATCTTTTAAGTGTTAAACTATATAAAATTTATATAAACTATATGTGACAGACATTTCTCAGATATAAAGAAAGAAGTGGAAAAATAAAATATAAGCAAAGCCTTAAAACGTTCAAATTGAAACTAAAACAAATATAACTGGATGCAGCTAGAATTTGAATTTTTAACTGTAAGCTTACAATTTTTATACTAAAATTCATTCACAAACTGTAAAAAGTTAATAAAAGTTATTCACTGTTTCATCAACAAAGAAATTCTCAATGCAAAAATAATGGCTGACTAAACACGCTCACAATTTTGTAGCTAAAAATCAACTTCAGTGACTTCTTTCTTGGTAATATTATGGATCTCTAAAACACGAATTTCCATTCATGTTTTAAAAAATTACTGAGTCAGCAAAGAAAGTGGTCCCTGTTCACGCACCACTTTCTTTACTGCTCTGTAAGGCTCCAAAGATTATTAACTTTTCAAGTTGGACCTTTTGTCTGATCCAAATTTATTCAAAATTCTGGATAGCTTTGTCGGGCACAACATTAACTTGCCAAATAAAGTTGAAATAGGGTTTGTTAAGTATTTGCCTAGCGTTACTTATTGAGTAAGAATTCAAAAAGGATTGTCAAGTTTAACTAAAGTTTAAATCTAATCAAAAAATCAATTTATGTTGTTCAAGAGAAAAATAGCAAAAATTCAAAAGTTTCTAAAACAAACAAAGTTTATTTCCAAAAAATTCAAACACTCACCAGTTCATTGATGAATACAAAAAGTTGGAGTACTAACAACTCACATCTACCTAAATATCTACTAACAACTCCTTCTATCTACACAACACATACTTCTCACAATATTTCTGACTCCTACATCTCTACTGACAATTCTCATTCTCCATTAACTATGCTGTCAGTTCTAAAATTTTAATTTAATTAAATCTTAAATAAATTAAAACCATTGGAAGATTTTAAAATTGCGAATCTCAACATTTCTTCGACACTTACCCAACCCAAAAAGAATTTTTCATTTATCTCTAAAAATAAAAAATTGACTGTCTATAGACAAACAGACTGGTGGAAAGATGGTGGATGGACAGAAAACAATTAACAGATGGACAGACAGACAGATGAACAAACAATGGTATAGGCAGATGACAAAGTGAAAACATTAGCTTGTTTTTCAAATGAACCTTAAAAGAAATTATTTGTTGGTTTTTTTAGTTAGCTCATTTCACTTTTGCAGCCAATTGCCATATTCTGATGGAGTTTCTTGGAAAAAAATATTCATTAATTTATTTCTGTGAGTGGAATTTTTACACCCAAATGTAGTGCAGAGGCATTGATAAAATATGAAAGATTTAATAGATAAAAAGAGGGGTAGAAATGTATAAAACTATACATTTCTATATAGATAAAAAGAGGGGTAGAAATGTATAAAACTATAACAACTGAGAAACTTTATCTAGATACACACACTAACTCATAGGCTTTCGTCTCATGGTATGGCAAAACATGGCATCCATAAACCACGACTGAATCAACCAATGACAGTCAATCACCGAAATGGACAGCCTCTTAACTATATAGGACCTCTAGAGTATACTAAAGTTGCATTATTTGATTTAATCATATGCCATTATTGTTCTAGTTCCTTATTACTAATAAGAATATTTCCATAGAAGCAGTGAAAGAATATTTAACCAATATCTCATTTTAAAAAAATGCATATATTTATCTAAAGGCCACTGGTCCTAATATTTTTGATATTTCAATGAATTTTACATTTCCTTCACTTACATATAAACATTACTAAATTGTTCAAGAAATTAATCTTTTGTTTAGCACAAAGGAAAACCAATTGAACTGAATGATTTTTAAACATTTGTTAATGCAAATATATTTATTTTAAATAATTTCAATGGTTGGTCTTAGTTTTTATCCATTAGCATGAAGAAAAAAATCTAAGTATTGAAATGACAAAATGAGCAGTACATCTGTTATTGTTAATAATCACAATATTCACTAAGTAGAGGGAAACTTTTTTTTTTTTGTCCAGATAGAGCCCAGATCTATAAACTGCTGGTACTACCTGGGTGAAACATAAATTTCTCTATGCTTACAGATATCCTTGTTCCCTGGATGGGTCAATTACTTGCAAGGTAATATATAATTTCCTTATTTGTGAAATAGCCAATTATTGCAAATGAAGTATTTCATATTAGTAAAGTCATTCTTTCTTTTTTGTTAACACATTTTATTAACATAAGGATGAATATTTAGAATACAACATTCAGATCTGGAATTTTGCAATAGTGAAATCTAATTTTAAATTAGATATTGGAAGCTTATATGAAGAATAAATGAAAAATGTAATATACTTCTAGATTTTGTTGTTGTTGTGATTCAATGTGAACATGTGCATAATGAACTTTACATAAGCAAAGTCACTTTGCCTCTCCTAATAAAATATAAAAATATTGTAAAATCTCAACATATTATGTATATACTATACTCAGACAGATTAGAAAATTTAAACAAAACTTACTCTGGCTGCTTCAGCTGCATCAGCTGCTGCTTGCAATGCTGCTACTTCAGCTGCTATTGCTTCTTCTTCTTCCTCTGCTTTCTTTTGCAACTCATCATAAGACATGGCTACAATGGCTAGGATAAGGTTTACCAAGTAGAAAGAACCCAAGAAAATAATAACAACAAAAAAACACATATGCCATGGCCCAGCTGTTTTTAGCACCTAGAAAAACAAAGCAAATATTAAAATAGATAAGTGCACTTATCTAGTATAAATAATAATACTGATAATATTTTCACACTTAATATAAACTTGTATGCATATGATAATAAACAACTTGAGCATTTGGAAAATATATATATATATATTTATGAAAATAATACTTGCTTTATGTAATCACTCTTAGTTTCATGTTGATATCCATTTTAGAGGAAAAATTGTCTTGAGCCAGGTGGGATAAGTATCTACAACCTCCTGATAACATGTCAGGTGCTCTGATCATTGAGCTACTGGTACCGATCAAGATTCCTCTATTTGATGATATGAACCTTCCCACCTGCAGTACACATATCTGTGTACTGCAGGTGTTTACAGACCACATCCTGAAGTAGATGGAAATCTATGTTACTAATTCAATCACAATTTTCCCTCTAAATTTGATATCAACATGAAACTAAGAGTGATTATACATTCTGTTGAAACTAACATCAAGAAACTTATTACGCATGTGATGTATATGTGATTGAACTAGTGTACTTGTGATATACATTGCCATCTTTTTCAGGATGCTGTTTGCAAACAGCAAAGGTACTGCGTTCAAGAGACAGAAATGTGTACTACAGGTAAAAAGGTCCATATAACCAAATAGAGATCTTGATCAGTGGGCAATAGCTCAGTGGTCAGAGCACCTGAAATGTTACCAGGATGTCATGAGTTCATATCCCACATGGCTCAAAAAAAATTTCCTTTAAATTTGATACTAACACAAAACTAAGAGTGATTACATACATTCTGTTCAAAATGTCAAGAAATTTAGTAAGTGCTTAATACTTATTTTATTTCTGTATTATTTCTCTATTATATCAAAATCATTCATTAAATATCAGTTAATTTGTCACTTGCCCACTGAATATTTTTAAGAAAAGCAAGCTATAAAATTACTGGCAAATGGATCCTTCAAAGAAATTTTCATCTTGATAAGATGTTTCACAACTCTGCAAAGAATATTCATGTATCTCATAGTTTTCAATGCACTAGTTTATGGGGCACTCTCATCAGGAAGTTGCTATGTTGTCCTTTTTGCATTTCAGAAGTTACTTTATTAGAACACCTATAAACTAAGGCACTAAAGGCTAGTAGGTACACTGACATCACGTGCAGAAGAATCACTTAATGCTTAAATCACTATGAAGGGAAAAGATTCATCTATATGCTTAAATCATTATGCAGAAGAAATAATTACCTAATGATTAATCATCATACAGGAGAAAGAATAATCTTATTCTTAAAACCTGCTGTTGTCAAAATCATTCTTTTTGAAACAGAGAAATTTTATAGACTTTTACTGAACTCAAAAATTAGAACCTAACATCCCCAAAAGGATCTACCATTTAATGCTTTTAAAATACACTAAAAGGTATAACATTGTTTTCTTTTAACAACTTGTAAATGAATCATTAAAACTTACTATTCATTTATAGCAAATGACAAAGATGTATGAAGAATAAATATTAATGTTTTTCATAATACATAAGCTGCTAGAAAAGTAATGTCAACTACGTTTCTCAAGAAAATTCTGTAATGGTATTTATTTCTAATTTTGCATAGATGAATTTTGACACATTTATAATCATTCTTTATTTTTCTACATAAATACCATCTCTTATAATGCACTTGATCCAGCAATGAATAAAATCACACAATCTCTGCATGGCAGAAGCTATGTGGCATTTCACAACCATTTCTTAATGACTTTCACAATTTCCTCATTTTCAAAGTGCTACTCGCACAATGTGTTCTTTGAAGGAACAAACAGATGAGAGTCTGAGGGTGCTAGGTACTGACAATATGGAGGATGAGGTAGTAGTCATCCCCAACCTTGTGATTTCTTCTGTTTGGCAGCTCATGTATACATGACCTTGCATTATAATGTTGGAGAAGAAAATCTTCATTATTAATACCCAGGTGAATCCTAAAAAACAAGATTTTCAAGAAAACTGTTGAGTCGAATTTATTTCTTCCAGTGAACCTTCGTAGTGACATCCTTTGACTGTCGCAGGTACAGCACATAGGCATCAGATCTATTGATGGTCCACAAGGGGTTTAGGTTGTCCACATTATTGTGGCAGAGTAGGGAAGGTTTGCAGATGGGTGTGCTGTGTATAATAATTTGTGCTTCCACTAAATATCTTATGCTTTTATTAAATTACACTTCATACTTAATATATATGCATACATTTATGAAAGAATTTCTCATTCCAAGTATTCCCTGATTTGTGCATTTGCATGTGATTATTTATCATTTTAATTTCACAGTCCCTATATAATGAAAAATATTATAATGCGTTTACAATATGCAGCACTTACCATTTGATACAAACTTTCCCAAAAATCCTGTGTCATTAAACGAAATGCTGCCAATAATGCCCAAGGAAAGGTGTCAAAAGTTGTATAGCCAAAATTTGGATTTGGACCTGCACCTTGGAGGCAAATATATTCTTCTGGACAGGTTCTGTTGTAAGAAAAATAATAAAACATAAAATGTATATCTTATGTTCTTATATGTACTATTTAGAAACTTCCCATTTTAAATGGAAGTTTAAAAATCAATATAAGAAAAATTACCATTTGCATGACTGCTGTTTTTGGTGCTAAGAGAAATTAATCATTAGGCTGAGTTATCTGGAGTTATCAATTCACTGCTATTAGAACTGTAATTTAAAAATTAAGCTTTTGGAAATAATTAATGGAACATTAAAAAAAAAGAATGATCTATGCAATATATTGACACACAGACTTAGACTACAGGCAAGTTGCAATTCTTGTGGTTTAGAAACTCCACATTTTATTTTTGTTGCAATGAACACCAGGCGTGGATCAAGAAAAAAAAATAAAGTGTGTGTGTGGGGTGGGAGTATCAAGTGATGCAATCAAGTTGAAAAACATAAAGGGTGGAGAGGGGACAAGAGACAGGAGTTCCATTATATGTAGGTCACTAGATAAGGTTTGAGATACATAAAAATGGAAGCAGACCAGCTGTATATGAATATTGCATGGAATAGCTCCATTCACTGTGTGTAAACTGGAAGCAGATAAGGGGTGTACTTATTCTTCTCCCACCAGCAATGAGTAGCAACATTTCAAGGTATGTACCATTATGTTAATGGCCATGTGATTGGAAACGTAGCATTTTATGCAATGATTCTGTATGCTTTTGAAATCAGTTTAAATGAATCTCAGTCCTTGGAAAGCTTGACACAGGCTTTTGATGATCTTGCTCCTTCAAGTGGAATAGTTTTTCATTGGTTAACTGAATTTAAGACAACATAAAAGATGAAGAGCTAAGCAAAAGACCATCGACAGCAGTGACTGACGAAAGCGTTGCAATGCTGGAGACAATGATCAGAGAAGACCGGTGAATGACCTACAAGGACATCAAGGCTTGCCTGCATATTAGTTTGCCAAGTGTTATAACCATCCTCCATAGTCCCCTTTGAGTGAAAAATATTTTATCTCAATGGGTACCTCACAATTCAACTGAAGCTCAAAAGCATACAAGCATGAAATGGGGCAGTAAAATGCTTCAACAGTTCACAGTTCAACAATGGCAACTCTCGTTGGGTTTCCCACATTGTTATGGGAGATGAGATGTGGATTTACCACTTTGATCCAGAAATAAAGCATCAGTCGTTGATTTGAATCTTCCCAGATGACAATCCACTGGGCAAGGTGAATAGACCAAGAAGCATTGGAAAGAAAATGATTGCAACATTTTTTGAAACCAATGGTCATATGGCAACAGTTTTGATGGAAAATTAACATACAATGACTGTGCAGTGGTACACTACCATTTGCTTTCTGAAAGTGTTCAAAAAAGTCAAAGAAAGGTGAGCAAGACCTGTCTTAAGGGGTATCCTCTTGGACCATGCCTCAGCCTACACTGCTAATTGGTTGGGCGGGGTTGGCTCAGTCGGTAGCGCGCCAGGCTCGTAGTCTGTAGTTCCCAGGTTCGAGTCCCAGATGGGTCAGCATTGAGATTTATCTCCGCGAAATTCCCTGCCCTGCTCACGGTCAGTAGGGGACACCGATGGTCTTGGAAAGGCCGCCGTCCGTCGGATGGGACGTTAAGCCGTGGCCCCGTGTGTGGGAGAGCCATACCCTGTGCACGTTAAAGAACACGCTGGATGGCCTTGACGGGAGGCTACCATCTGTCTCCCAACAGCTGTTCCAGTGGGTCCCCTCCCCCAACCTTCTCTGAGCCTTCGGGGTCCTTGTGACCTGGCCATTTAGCCCATGGTGTGCTAAAAAAGTGCTGCTCAGAGGTAAAACAACCCAACCCAACACTGCCAATCGGACCATCACCTTCCTGGAGGACACACAGGTCAAGTTGTTTCTTACCTATCCAGCCTACAGTCCAGACCTAGCTCTCTGTGATTTCTTTCTGTTCCCTACAGTACAATATCAACTTATTTATAAGACACCAATTTTTAGCACAGATAAAGCTGTTGCAGTATATGAAGAATAGCTGAAAACAGTGCCAATAACTGAGTGGTGTCAGTGTTTCCAAAAATCGTTCCAAAGAATGAGATGTTGCATAGTGTCAGGGAGAGTATTTTGAAAAAATATAGTGAAAAATAGTGAAAAATTCATGAAAAATACATGAAATATACATACTTTTTTTTTATTACCCTTACTAGCATTCTCAAAGGGGAATAAATTTAGATCATTGAAGTCTGGGGGGATGGTCCCCTTTCCTCCCCAGATCTGGCCCTGATGAACATAATAACTTATGTGATATATATATATAAACTTTGGGAAATAAATATTGTATATTGTAACATACCCAATTGGCATCAGACACTCAAAAACTTGAGTGTCAAAGTTGAATTTAATAAAAGTTGCAAAAGTGCAAAAAAAAAGGCATATATTTCAAAATGTAATACCACCTAACATGAGTGTGCTATCCAAGATCTGTGGCTAAATAAGTCATAAACAAGTTAGTTAAAAAATAAAATAGCAATCTATTAAACCTCAAATGTAATAGCAATAATTTGTTTTATTTCTATTCTATCTTATTACTAACAGTAAATAAAAGACTGCTTAACAAGAGATAGTTCATGTTCTGATACTCACAATTTAAATTATGCCAGCAAATCAAACATCTGGAACTGATGATAAGAAGATTACGAGTACAACTGAAAGCCAACTGCACTGTCATATCAAAGTAAAACTAACTTCTGCTAAGCTTAGTGCCTAGGTTTTTGAAAACACATGTGATGTCACTAATGTCATTTACATACTCCTGCATGCTCTATCTTAGCATGTGCCAAGTGAATGAGCTCTTACATCATTAAAAATTGCATCAAATAAGAGTGGGTAAGGTTGACAGTTATGTGATAAAAGCATATGGTTGAAAGGAAACTAAACAACAATGAAAGCATGAATGAAAGCAGAGTTAACAAATTAGTTAACTGAAAAATAATAATGTGGTTTTCTCACATACAAAAAAAGATTATCCTCTAAATGTGCCGGTAGTATAGGCATGTACTGTAGGTGAAGTTCTAGGGAATGAAATCATGTTTCTTCTGAAAGGTTGAAATAAAAGAACTATTCCCAGGAAAAATTTATTTCTTTTACTATATTTTAATTAATAAACTTTCCAAAATCACACACAGTTGTCATGTAAGAATATCATACAGAAAAAAGTGCTCCTTACCTCTTAAAAAGTGGTGGCTATTTTAAGTATGTCTAGTGCCCATTTCTGAATGGTTGAAATAAAAGAACTATTCCCATGAAAAATTGATTTCTTTTACTACTTTACTCCTTACCTCTTAAAAGGTGGTGCTATTTCAAGTATGTGTAGTGCCCACTTGACAATTACTGCTATCAAGCAGTTTTTCAACCAGTGGGCTATGTGGGTAGTGTACCAGTGGGTAAACTGTGAAAAGGCTTAAGATTTGATCTAATTATTAGAACTCCATCTCCCTTCTCCTCTAATTATTATCCTCCTTTATAACTTGGACTGCTTTTGCTACTGTGCTGTAAATTGTTAATGCCTAAAAAAAAAACTATTTCTCTATTTGTTTTAGTAAATGTTTTATATGATTCCCATGTTTGTTATACACTGGTTTACATAAATTAAGGAGCAACCGGAAAACCCACTGGATCTGCTGTTTGTGATTCAGAAGAGAGGTGTATCTAAACACTGAATAAGAATAACATTTGAAAAATGGAATGACACTTTAAATTCCCAAAATTATATGCAAATACAGACACATGGCAAAAAGGTAAAGCCAACTAAGCCCAAGTAGTTCAATATGGAGTATGGTCACATCTTATCATATGCAGGCCTAGCAGTGATGCCACATCTGTTTCATAAGACTGTCCAGCAGCACTGTGGGTAGTAATCTTCATTGCTCCTCCAAAACACATTGAAGATCTGGGAGCCTTACAGAGTGGGATTCGGGTGATCAACTCATCTCCCAAGAGCATCCCATGCATGTTTTATTTGATTTATGTTGGGAGACTAGGCTGGCCACTAAATATGGTTAATAGTACTATTCTCCAGATAGTGATAGATAAAGCACCAATGGTGAGGAGATGGGGGGGGGGATGCATTGTCATCCTGTAGGTGGAAGGTATTACCTATTGCACCCACATATGGTTGCACAAAGAGATTCAAGATTTCACTCTGGTACCTGTGACTTAATATGTTGAAAGCATATACAGAGCTGTGCAGCTGCCCAAAGATATCCCTTTCCAAACCATGACACTTACCACCATCACTACCATAGGTCTCCAGTTGAGATATTTGTGGCATGATAGCATGTTTCTGGTTCCATACATATCAACTGATGCTACAAATCACTGAGATAGGCAAATTTCGATTATCTGTGAAGAGCATAGATCACCATTGCTCTTGGGTCCAATTGATATAATGTCTTCTCCAGTTTAGATTGTTCCTCCTGTGGCACTGGGTGAGGGACACACACACACACACACCACTGGTTGTCTTGCATACAGGCACACCTCATGAAGTCTTTGGCATAGAGTAGAAGTGGATATCACCATTCCACTGGCTGATGCGAAGTTCAATCACAGCTGATGTGGTATCATCCAGCTCCTCTGGGCACATAACACCAAATAGCATTCATCAACCTCAAAAGCCATAACTTTTGAGGTTGTTCCCATCCCAATTATTCCACTATTGAATTATCTGGAGGCACATTATTTTTGTTGGAATCTCAGCTAAAGTCTCCACTGAATAACTCACACTAAGCCATCTGGCAACATTGGCTTGAATGTGGCCCTGTCTTGAGCCAACCTAGAACAAGCTACTGCACTTCTCCACTAAATGATGTGTGGTAGATATACCCTGCATATTTGCTACCTTGACAACTCCATCTTGCACTATGCAGAACAGCTTCAGAACACCCACTTTAAATGCTTTTGAATACACTGCTGCCAGCCCCATTCATTTGCATTACCATACCCCAATCTCGTATCGTATTTTACATACTATACCTAATGTGACCATTTTTCTTTGATGCAAAAGAGAAAAACTTATAAAACCCTCTCCAAAAATTGTGGCATATGGTAACCTTAGTATTATTGTGTTCTTCAATGTCAAATGATCCATCATGACAAATGGAGAACAGTGAACAGAATTTTTCACAGTATACTTCGTTCATTTCTTTATTTAAAACCTGGCAACTCTTGGGGAATGTGTGGGGTTTATAAATAAATCACTGCCTATTTTTGATTTGAAAAAGAAGTGATTTTTTTTCTGTAGCTCAGTATTAAACATACACTTGTTTATTGTCCTCTCATTTTCAAGATCATGTATAATAAAAAAATCAATAAGAAAAAATAAAAAATAATAATTAACACAAACACATATACAAGGGCATGCCCCCTGGTTCAGAAGTCAGATACACTAACCACTAGACCAGGTATGGGCTTCTTAATTAATTTTTCCAAACATTTTTTTCCACTCTGGCCAAACCGGCAATGTTTTAATATTTTGCAACACCTTATTTTTTATACAAGACTTATTCTCTGATGATATTATTTCAAAGTGGGACATTTTTGCACCTTGCCAGCCTTTTCAGGAAAAGCAGGACATGGTCCAAAAATCAAGACATACAGTCACCTTAACTATACCTGACTTTCATGCATTTTTATCATCAGAGTTTCATGATACTGCACACTTTTACATTTGTTCCTTAATTTATGGAAACAAGTATACATGATTCCTAATGTAATATACATTTCATCCATAACTGGTTTAACAGAAGAACGTTCTGGCATGTATCTAGGGAGTTGTGGGTTCGATTCCCGCCATGGCAGTGATAATTTTTTTTCAGATGTT
This sequence comes from Ryuthela nishihirai, assembly GCA_038380435.1. Classification (NCBI taxonomy): domain Eukaryota; kingdom Metazoa; phylum Arthropoda; class Arachnida; order Araneae; family Heptathelidae; genus Ryuthela; species Ryuthela nishihirai. The sequence continues at coordinate 34,472,441 of JAWZYU010000011.1, read as the reverse complement.
TGTAATAATGTACATTACAATATTAGAAGTGTAACTATGCCATATTTCGAAACCTAACTAGAAATTAAAAGTGTACAGGAGGTATAAATCCATAAAAGAACTATTCCCTGTGGATAAGGGAAAAAACTATTTCTCTTATTTGTTTTAGTGAATGTTTTATATGATTCCCATGTTTGTTATACACTGTATCGGGAAAACATAACAAGATAATAATAACAGATATTAAAGCAGCAATATTTTTTATTTCATTGTATAAAAATTTCATTTTAAAATGAATTTATAAATTTTTATTAAATGCATAATTCTAGCACTGATTTACAAAATTATTGTGAAATACTTCTAAAAAATCATTCTTCAAAATACTTACCTTGCACCAGTTGCATTTCCACATAAAACCCAAACTAAAGGACTTTGTTCTAACCAGTTTTCTGTAGAATTAATATTTTAAAAAATGCATGTTAAAATACTTGCAAAAACTACATTGACATTTGTAAATTTTAACTATTAGGAAATCCAATGACTAATAATCAAGAATTTATCAAAGGTAGTAAAACGTTTAAGAAACCACACAAACATATCAGTCAGCCTTCTCATTTTCAAGGTCCTAAATAAGTTTTGTAACAATTAAAAAAAAAAAACGAATAACCTTCTGGTCATTAGTATACATATATATTGCCTACATATAAATCTCAACAAGCTTTTAATATTTAACTGGAGATATATGGCCAATTTGAAATAGGCTATTCCAAGATACTACAAAAACATACTCCATGTAGTGTTTTTCACCTCATTGCAATTAATGGCAAGTTAACCAAAATAAAATTGACACACACTTACTAGCTAACGTTAAATATTATATAGATTTATTTATCATTTAATTTGTTATAGAAATATGTTTTTAACAGCAATCTAGGGATATGTTTATTAGATTATTATATGACACTGATCATAACCTCAACTTGTCTTGCCAGAAACTTTTCAATCAACAAATGTAATTGTAAATTTGAAATAACTGAAAAATCCAGTAACTAATAATGAACATATTAGTATTGGTTAAAACATACCTAAGCTGTTTGCTGGACTTGTCAGTTTCAATGGTGAGAAGTGTACCCTAAAAATCTTACCATCATAAAAACCTACAAGAAATCTTACTATACAAAAGTAAGACAACACTGTCTTAGCTGATAGAACAACTAGCATCATACAAAGAAGTTTTCTATACACTAACTTCTAAACAGAAAATTCAATTGCATTTGGCAATTGTTCCACTCAACCCTCCAATGTTTTCTTGCAGTTTTTCAGCATCTCACAAACAATCAAAAGATTAGAAAAAAATAGTAGAATTCCATAAATCCATTGTCTTGTATCTGAATAATGATGAAGTGAAATCTGCATATTTTACCAAAATATCTACAAAATTATTTTTGTTTTCAGCTCCAAGCTAGAGTGAAGAGCAAAAGATTTGACAAAAGCAAATTTTCATGTCAATAACAAGTGGTGTTTAGAAAAAGTGCAATCTTGAATTTTGTATTCTTTGTGATGAATCTTCAAGTGTTGATACTAATGCTGTAGAAGATCTGAATCTAACACTGGAAAACAATTTGAAAAATCAGTCTCTAAAAGACCAATATAATGCTAACAAAAATGGTCTTTTTTATCTGCAATATAGGAAAAATAAAATATGCAATAATAAAACATGCAAATAAAACATGCAAAATTAGAAAGTTTCTTATAATAGGCTTAGCAGGCAACTTTTGCAGCATGGTTGCAAGAAAAAAATTAAAGTCTTTAATAAATGGAAAAGTTATACAACCTCAGGTCTTCAAAAAAGGCCAGTGTAAAGGAAGAATACCTAGTAACCTTTGGCATTACAAAAAGAAGCATGGATGATTTATACAATTTTAGAGGATTAAGTGAAGTTTGTAAACAAACAGATGAAGCAAAAAATCAAGGAGATTCTGATCCTTACAAATAATTAGAGCATGGATTTTTTTTATAGGATTTTACACAATTTTTACCTCATAAATTGATTTTTAAAAATTTGAGTAAAACAAACAAATAAAAAAATACCCTAAACAGAATAATTAATAGTAAATTATGGTTCCTGTCACTATAACCATACCTCTTTACTTTGTCTGAACATCATTTGACCTCATAGAAATAGGATGCTGTACTGATGTCACTTTGAACCGATGTAAAACTTACACACCCCATGTGGAATCGATTCTGGCCCAAAAATATATATCAACAACTGTGCCATAATAATGCAAAGTGGCATTATAACTTTTTTTTCTCCTCTGTTAGTTTCTAGTGGCTAGCATTATTTCACTCTCATGTACAGGATGGTCACACTAACTATTCATCAAACAAATTCTAAGCTACCAGAAGTATATCAGAAACACTACTGAATTTTATTCAAACTTTATTCAAATAATACTGGAATTTATATTGCTCCCCCTGAGAGTCAAGAGGAAGATATGAGCATTTTGATGGAAAAAGGGTGATTAAAAGCTGGATGACAAGGCAGTTAGGTAATAAAAAGGTGTATGAGGAGTATGGATTAGGGAGGAAGAGACTATACAGAACGTTTTAGAACATGATTTGTCATCCTGACCAGTGAAGAGTGATTAGATTATTTTAAAATACATTGAAGATAGTGAGCATTGTGATGAAAGTGTCTAGTGTGGAAAGGATTAAATTAGCAAACTGTAATGGCAATTGTAAGATCACCAAGACTATATTCATGCAATAGAAATCTGGTAACCTGACATTCATAATATTCCTTTTATTAAGATTTATGTCATGTGCAGTTTGTAATCACATTTAGGTATATTGTGTATAAAATATGTTAGTTATTAAAATTGCAAAAAATTAATTATTTTCTACCTGTGCAAATCATTTAAAAAGAATGAAGGATATTATTTCACAACTGTGTTATAACATTTGCAATCAGTATTGCCAAATTAACTATTTTTTAACTAAATTTAACAACTTTGAAAGCCACACAATCTACTTATATTTTAATAAAAATAGCAATTGGCTACTCTTTCTTTTCACAATATTTAGCTATTTTTTCCAACCTTGAGAAATTTGAAAATTGGACTTGCTTCAGCATCGATTAAGAGTATGTTTATATTTTTATTAGCTATAATTAGAATGTTTCACAAAAACTATAACCAGCAAACTGCAGAAAGATGGCCTTTAGATAATGCTATCAATTGCACTGTCAACTGAATATAAAGCTGTGAACATTTTCTTTATTTTGGAAAACTTTGCACTTTCATATCTGCAGCATAGTCTTGGTTTCATTTATATTAGTTACATTAGGAAACTTAATGTGATTTTGCATTTATCTGCTCACAAATCTAATCTAGAGAGTGATTACACTTTGAAATCTATCTGCCTACAAGAGATTTTTGCAAATACTGTGAATGTGATATTAATGCAAAATGTTAAATGCACCCACACACACACAAAAAAAAATGTTTTCATAACAATACATGAAAGGTTTTTTGCAAGATACCATTTAAATCTGCAATATATAAAACATCATATACATAAAGATTCTGAACTACTACAAAATGGTACATATTTGGTTTCAAAGTTTAATTTCAGAAGGAAAAAAATATTCCTAAATCACACAAACCAAAAACTATTTTTTCAAACAAATCTTTGATTATGTTGCCTTTTATTATTAACAAAAACGTGGTTAAATAAATAATTTGTGAAAACATTTCATATCCAAAAAAATTCATTTTAAGGGTTCAGGTGTTGGTAACACTGGGTTGGATTGTTTTACTTCTGAAGCAGCAAGCACATAATAAATTAAATGCCAGGTCACAAGTGATCAGAGGTTGCAGAAGAAAATAAACTTGATAGATGTTAGGAAGTAGATGGAATATTTCCATCAAATTCATCTAGTATACTCTTTACCATGCACAGAGTATGACTTTCCTGCACACATGGTTATGGCTTAACTTTCCATCTGACAGACAGCAGTCATGTCAAATCAGTTACTTTCCCCTTTCTCACTAAGGAAAAATGGAGCTTGAATTCTCAATGTAAGCATAGTTGAGACTCGAACTTGGGAACTAAAGATTATGAGTGTGGAGTGCTACCAACTCCCATCCTTGCAACCTAGTTGTAATAGTTTATATCTAAGTGAGCTAACTGTGGTATTCATACATTTTACAAAATTCTTTCTGTGCATTTATTCTATTTAATTTGTGTGGTGAAGTCATAAATTTCATGGAGTATTTTTTACAAGTAAAACAAGAGTTACAGACTGAGTTTTTAGAATATGCAGCTTCAAAATTATTAAAAGTGATAGAGGGTGACTTAATCATACTAGAGATATTTTTCAAGATAACAAAAAATAGATTTTTCATAAGTGTGTGTGTGTGAAATAAATGAAATCCTTGATACATCAGTGCAAATTGTGCCATCTCATGATTGTACTATATTGATAGAAATAGTTCCTTGGGTGTAAAACTGTTCACTTACTAATAAATGGGTCACATTTGTAAAAATTAATTAATCTGAAAAAAGAAAAAATACTTTCTACGATTATGCTTATTATTATTATGTCATATTAAAATGCAATTTTTCTTTTCAGTGCAAAATATATTTTGGAACAAAATAATTTTTAAGGCATTAAATGAGCATGACTTTACCATGACAATTTCCTTTTAAAATCTTAAAATAAACAATATTTTTAAAGTCTTCCTATATATGGAAATAAATTTTTAGCTATAACATATACATATCTAATGAACAACTAAAAATAAATTAAAAAAATTAGAAAAATACAAATAATAATTAATGGTAAACTTTCCTAACCTGGATTTTGTGTATGATTATAATATTCTTCATCAGTAAGGTTTGCTTCAGGAATTTTGACACATTTCTGTGTAAGGATACCCATATAAATTTGCAAACCTAATAAGGCAAATACTGATAAGGAGAACAGAGTTAGAATAATAACATCCTTCAGATTTTTCACTGATTCTATCACGGCTCCTACAATAGTTTTCAAACCTATAGAAGAAAAATTAATGAACTTTAGTAAACACCAATTCACAATAGCTCATTATGAAAAATTTTTTATTGTGCTACACAATGATTACAGAATGAATTTTAAGCTTCAAATTAAAAATCTTGTTTATAATATTAAAAAAATATATATTTATCATGTACTTACATATTAATTGTAAATGCAATGTATTAAATATAGCGAATAAAGTATAAAATCAACTTATTACAAAACTTCCTGGAATAAAATACGAAATAAATAGCTATTATAAATTCAGCTAAAGAGTAATAATAAACAGTAAAATCAAAAATTCCAAATAATTATTAATAAATAAAACTGTCTTAGTACTTTCTGGCACATATTTACAAATATGCTGAAGAAATTTACTTATGACAAGGAAGGAAAGCTTCATTTAAGAAAAACAGGAAATAGGTCAAACTCAAGTTTACTTTTGATAACAGCTGAAAATCAGAGAAGTGGGCTTTCTTGTTCTGGAGGCAGTTTCAGCTTATTGAATTAAGACCAAACTACTAAAAGGTACCACAGACATACAATGACAGTAGAAAATAATCGTATACAAAACATGGAATACCAGTTTAAACCTCTCATCCACTAGAGAGATTGGATAGTTTTACTGCTGAGCAGCAATTTTTAGTCTTGCAATGATTCCATACAAAAATTCAAGGAAAAGGAGGATACTTGTTGGGAACAGATGGGATCCTTTTAAAGCCATTCACTAAGTTTAATGTGTAAATTCATTTCATCAATGTATATTCAGCTAGAAGGTGCTACTCAGTGGTGCAGCATGTTCTTATGCACAGAAGGTGACATTTTTATGCCCCTTCTGATAAATAGCAACCTTTTCAAGTCCATCAGAACTCTTTTCTCACTGAGAGAAAGCATAGGCAAATGAAAAGAATTTCAAAGCTGGCCCAGTTAGGATCTGAACCTGGGTTACAAGCTCAGCATGTTATCAACGATGCTACCTTGCAACCTAATGCTATGGGAAAACATATAATTCTGTACGGTTCAGATTGGGGCGGGGGTGGCTCAGTCGGTAGCACGCCAGGCTCGTAATCTGTAGTTCCCAGGTTCGAGTCCCAGCTGGGTCAGCGTTGAGATTTATCTCCGCAAAATTCCCCGACTTGCCCACGGTCAGTAGGGGACACCGATGGGCTTGGAAAGGCCGCCGTCCGTCGGATGGGACGTTAAGCCACGGCCCCGTGTGCAGGAGAGCCATACCCTGTGCACATTAAAGAACACGCTGGATGGCCTTGACGGGAGACTACCATCTGTCTCCCAACAGCTGTTCCAGTGGGTCCCCCCCCAACCTTCTCTGAGACTTCGGGGTCCATGTGACCTGGCCATTTAGCCCATGGTGTGCAAAAAAGTGCCACTCAGAGGTAAAACAACCCAACCCAAAGTATGGTTCAGATGGTTTGAATTCATAATTTTTACCTGGAGATAGTAGGTGTACACTAGAAATTATTCCTACACTACACAGGCTATTGTGGTACAATAATCTATAGCAGAGGGAATAAAAATAAATGAATACTATGTATTTGAGTAGTCCAAGTTCATTTCACATAATGTTACTTTCTAGATTTTCATCTGGAGGGAACAAAGCTAACATAACTTTTCCAAGACAAGCAATTGCAATATGCAACATAGAATTTGCAATGTCACAGAATTAATTAGGGAATATCACAAAATTGCTTACATGTATGAAGGGCATAATGAGAAGAAAGTAATTAAAGTTTAACAGAAATATACAAAGCACTAACCTTTATTTGATATGCAGTATGCCCACTATACCAGTAATCGAGGCATTGAGAAAGAGAGTCATATTGTTGATAAGATCATCAATCATGTTTTGGGGGATGTTTGTTTATGCAGTATCAAGCTGTGCCTGCAGCTCCTGTAAGTTGGGTTGCATTGGGTTGTTTTACCTCTGAACAGCACTTTTTTTGCATACAATGGGCTAAATGACCAAGTCATAAGGAACCCAATGGCTCAGAGAAGGTTGGGGGAAGGGACCCACTGGAAAAGCTGTTGAGAGACAGATGGTAGCCTCCCGTTAAGGCCATCCAGTGTGTGTTCTTTAACATGCACAGGGGATGGCTCTCCCACACATGCTGCCACAGCTTAACATCCCATCTGATGGACAGCAGCCTTTCCAAACCCATCGGTGTCCCCTACTGACCGTGGGCAAGGCGGAGAGTTTTGTGGTGATAAATCTTAATGTTGACCCAGCGAGGACTCGAACCTGGAAACTGAAGATTATGAGCCTGGTGCACTACTGACTGAGCCACCCCCACCCTACTCCTGTAAGACATGAGCAGGAATTCCTTTGGAATTGTCCAATAAGATCCCAAATGTGCTCAATGGGAAATCTGGTAATCATGAGGGCTATGGTATCCCCATCACATAAGCTTTCCATGCTAACAAAGGCAGTATGTGGGTGGGCATTATCCTGCTGCAGCATTACTACCCAGAATGTTTTGAAGGAATGGTATCAGTATTGATTGCACAATAAGGTTGATGTACCATTGGGAAGTTTTAGTATTCAAAATTTGCATGGGGTGGACATCTGCCATACACGGTGCCACCCCATACCATAATATGGGGGTGGGTTCAAGAATTCATTGAAAAACAATGAAAGAAGTATATCAGAAGTGAAGTCTTAAAAAATTGAAAATTTGCAATGAGTGCAATATCACCAAATGAACGAATGAAGTATGGAAGAACAAATAAAGTACCAAAAAGAAACAAGTGTAGAAAGAAGAATCAATGAATTAAGTATCAAAGATCAGTAATTACAGAAAAAAAAAACAGTGAAGGAATAAGAGCAACGAATGAAGCAGGGAAAAAAAAGAAGAAGAAATGAAGTAAGAGCGAAAAACTTGAAGTACGAAAGAGAAATTTAAAAGTGAATTAATTTTTCTTTCATCTAATGAAACACCGAATGATTAAGAAATCGAAAGTGAGAAAAAATAACGGAAGAGGAATACTGAAAGCTCAACAATAAAAGAGAGGAAAGAGGGGCTAAAAGATGTCGAAATAGCAAGAAAAGGTGATGCTGCGATACTTGGCAATCTCTCTCCCTTAAGAAGATTATAGAATACTCTGCTTTATTGAAGTTAATAATGGAGAAACGATAATGAAAGAGCACAATGTAGGCAGTTCCTGATGGGAGGATGGAGAAGGGTATGGAGTGGAAGAGGCAGCAGAGTGGAGTCATTTGAATTAAAAACATTCTGTGAGAGAGATTAAACAAAGAGTGAAGCAATCCCACAAATTCTAATCACTGGAGTTGGCAATTCTTGCAAGCTGCATGATTCTGCATTATGGCCCAGTCACTGACCACCATGCTTTGGTGTGCTCTAACCCAGTATTCCAGAAATGATGTGATGCAGCTGTAATTCAGTTGTACTGTGAAAATGCCCAAAAATTACTTCTGTACATCATCACCGATACACAAAAATTAAAAAATATAAACTTGATACACAAAAATGAATATAAACATGATTCAAAACTATCTGATCTGGTTCACTCTGGTCTGAGACAATTGAGTCCACTCTGGTCCAATTTAAAAATTTCAAGAGAAAAAAGTTACTAATGGTATCATTTTATATTATTATATATCTATAATACCACTTAGTGTTCTTGATCCACACCACTTTTTATGAAATTTAGAATCCAGTTATAATTACATGCTTTTCACAAAGATAGATAATATTTCAAAGCATAAACTACTTTTATTGATTCTTTTTTCATTGTAGTGTGCAACAAAAGATCAGTAATTTTTACAGTACAGTGCACAAAAAAGTTTGCAGAACACTGCTCTAACCTAATGACACTAACAACATTGTACGGTTTTGACACCATGGCCAATCCAGATGGTGATGATTCTTCTGGACAGTCTTATCTGCTACAATTTGATGACACTCATATACTTGGTGTTTATCACCTTGCTATGTGCATAATGTTATCATACCCTAGGTATGGCCTGTTTTTCTTACAGCTGAAAACATACTATAAAACATCTTTTAATCCAATGACTAGTAAGCTTCAATGGCATTCTTTCAATCCATATAACCAGTATCCGTCATGATCATTTGCTGCAGAATTGCAATCATTTGTATGGCTCTTCCACACATAGACAATGGATGCTCATGTTTCACAGCTGTGAGGTTGGTGTGACTGGAAATACTCTCAGGGATTGTCACTTGCTGTAATTTGTTTTAGTATATCTCAGTGAAAAGAACTCAATTGAGCAATATTTCATTTTATGATTTATTAAACTGTTTATACTACATATTTTTTCGTGTTTTTATCTATATATTTAAAAAATCAAAGGTTTATCCTATGTAATAAGATGTTATTACAATTTTTTTTCACAACGCCTTCAATCATATTATAATGAACTTTTATTGCATTTCCTTAATTTCAAGAAATTTAATATTAGTTAGTAATGCATCATGAGGTCGTTGACCTTATTGGACATTTTGTATTTGCATTTCTTTCTCTAAGTTTGTTCAGTTCACAAAAACTCTCAAATGGCTTCACTGATTATTCTAATTTTCAACAAATTATTTTTTTATAGAAGTGCATATCATACTTAAAAATGAACTAAATTCACTTGTAAGCAAAATTGGAGCTGCAAATCAGCTAAGAGAAAGCAACAAACAGTTAAAAATTAATAAACAAAATATAACTAAACTGCATCTTTGCAATTATTATGTGTTTGCTCTAGTTTTTGGTTAACATTTAAGTTCTGTTCAGGTTCCTGATCAACACAATAAATAAAAATAACTAATGAACATTATATATAGTTTTGATCAGTTTAACAACTGTTCATTATGCCCAAGAACATTACTACATTGAATCATAATATAATTTTACAAACAAACATTTAAAATGTTCTATCTTATCATGAAGAGCAAGATCTCTCCAGAAATCAAGATTGTGACAAAAAGGATGGTAACAAATGTTCCATGAAATGGTACACAAAAAGCAAACTGATGAAATAGGAGGAATATTAATTACACATATATTTTTAGAAAAAAGAAAATGGTAAAATAGAAGCATATTATATTTTCTATCTTACCTGGAACTATAGCTACAGTTTTTAAGGCTCTGAGCACCCTAAAAGTCCTCAATGCACTCAAATTTCCTAAATCTACACCCATAGTAATATATCTGGTAAAATGAAAATAACATTTGTTAAAAAAATAAATTATTTAATAATGATTACATTCAAATACTAAATTACACATTGCATATAGTTTACTTCTGGAATTAAAACTGCATGTTATCTTCTGACCTATGTTTACAAATAATCTATTTCAGTACTACAATGATAGTAACATGCAAGTATCAAGCCAATCATTGCTTGACACTTATGTGTTACTATCAAGATAAGACCTGCATTATGCACAAACATTACTGATTCAAGGCTAGATTTCAGTATTGCTGCATTAAGCTTCAACAGTTATGTTGTTGTGGAAGTTAACTCTTAAGATTACATTTAAATTGAAATCTTTAATTCTCTATGACACTGTTAAATGTTTTTAAGCAATTCAACAAATGTTCTATGCTATCAAATATCAAAAGTTATTAAGGAGAAATTTATGTACCATAACACAGAGGATGAGTAGTAAGAGGAACTTCCAGAATGATAGTAAAAGGACTACCCATCCCCTGAGGTACAGTATGTAAATTTCTCCTTAATAACTTTTGATACTTGATAGCATAGAACATTTGCTGAAGTGCTTTAAAACATTTAACAGTGTCACAGAGAATTAAAGATTTCAATTTAATTTTAATTACTGCACTGTGAACCTGTACTGTAATTTTTCTTATGGTTACAGTTGAAAATACTAAACACAAAAATGGATAAGATGAAATATTAGTTAATGCAAAACTAAAGTTCCATCCATTCCAGCAAAAATACCTTTAAATGCATAAATATTCTTTTAATGCAAAATAGATAACACCAAAAAAATCGCTTATTGAGAAAATTTTCTTCAGTCCAACAAAAGAAATTCTATTCAAACTTCTTCAGATAACACATTTATAGAGGATTGACAGATGTAATCCCAACCACTGTCTGATGACATTTGAACAGCTTCAAATTTCTTTCCAATTAGTTATTTATCAGCACCAGTAAATACACGTGTGTTTTAGACTCAACACCTGGGAAGCAGGTTAATAATTGTCTGTCCATATGGGCATCAGACTGAAAGGGGAAGGGGGTGTGCAAACAGTTCTTTTATTTTCAGAAACATGCCATTTATTTTCATTTATTAATATGAAAGAAAAAAAAAACATTTCTTATAAGCATATTCAATAATAAGTTTCCCTTTTATTCATCACATTTTTGGGCACCCTCAATTGCATCATGGTGTAATGTACATATGATCATTAAATTCACAACTGCACTTATTAATGAATGGCTCAACCTAAATATTTTTTCTGACACCCATGTCTATCAATTATGATGATAGTTTCTTGCATTACATTCAAATTGTCAACCTTGTTAATCCTTATCAAGAATAACATTCATAATGAAGACTCTATGTGTTCAGACCACAGATCTTTAATTAATAAAGATATATCTTGTTAAATCTTTGTCATCTTACAAAAAATTATAAAAATATCAAACTTAAAATATTTACACTTGTCCCCCTGATCTTTATGTAACTGTTTTCTACCGTATTTGATTCTTAGAATTAACATTTTCACACAATCAGTCATTTGATTGGCATTGCAAATTGTGTATTACACATATTTCCTATACCACAATGTCACTGTTATGTCCACTATAACTAGCCCATCCATAGGACTTAATAATACAGAGAATGTGGCATTTCACAAAGCGGCTTTCACTAAGCAAATGGAATTTGACATACTTTAAAACTTCTTGAAAGTGTTTTTTCCCTGCAGGTGGAATGTATGAATAAAATGTGCATACCATTTCATTGGGTTGGTTGTTTTACACCCTGAACAGCACTTTTTCATATACAATGGGCTAAATAGTCGTCACAAGGACTCCAAGTGCTCAGAGAAAGGTTGAGGGAAGGGAGCCCCCTTGAAAGCTGTTAGGAAACAGATGGGGGCCTCCTTTTAAGGCCACCCAGCATATTCTTTAAAATGCACAGGGTATGGCTCTCCTGCACACAGGACTACAATTTCTTGTCCCATCAGACAGATGGCAGTCTTTCAAAGCACACTGGCATCCTCTTTCTAACCAAGGGCAGGGTTGGGGGGGGGGGGGGGGGGTTAATGGAGATAAATCTCAATGCAACAGGTGGGACTCAAACCTGGAAACTACAGATTACAAGTCTGATGCACTACCTACTGAGCCTACCTCCACCTCTCATTTGCATTGAAGCTAACTGATGTATCCCACTTTTGAAAATAACATGATACATGGTATACTTGGTACTACAACCAAATGGCCTTGCCTATACCACCAAATCAAGTATACACATTCTGATAGAATTACTTTAAATATTAATATAAGCTTTCCATCACTATAATCTCCCATACTATAAGCCTTGAGAGCAAAAATATGTGATTGCTTCTCCACAAAATACAGAATTTTTCTTACAAAATTGTTTCTAAACCTCAACTACCTTCAAGCTTCAATATCAAAATCTTTAATCATGATATTTATCCATAAAATGCTATCAGATCTTTATGTAATCCTAACGACTAAGAAATTGCGAACGTATATCCCTGTTTGGCCAATTCAGGAACTGAATGATTTAGAGTACAAAAGTAGTCTTACATATCTTTTATTAGCATCAAAAGTGTTCTAAGTGATTTTTAGTTATATGCTTATAAACATATTGAATTGTATTTATTTCTGCAACTTTTAGCACGATATCTCATAAAGCGTGAATGTGGCTAACACTTGTATTCATATCTAAAGAAACCACACAAACATTTTTTGTTCAGAAACTTAAATTATTGTCTTATTTCCACTTAAATATAACCATCACAGTTTAGTCACTTAATAATTAAAATTTACATTAAAAAATAATTTCTTTTAGCAAAAATGTAAAACTTACGCTAAGGCAATGACTATAAAATCCAACCAATTCCACGGATCCCGTAGATATGTGAACTTTTCTAGTATAAATCCTCTAGCTATCGCTTTAATGCATGATTCAACTGTGTAAATTGAAGTAAATATTGTTCTGCACAAAGATAGAAAAAAGTGTAAAATAACTAGTCAACAAATATTCCATACTTTGCAATTATACAATTTAATTCAATCCATGAGATGCAAATATTCTAACATTCTGTAATAGTTAGAAATCCAGTGTTGAAAGCATCCATCTATGAAATATTGGATTTTATATGATTCAATCAGAATACAGTGGAATTCAATGCCATTCAATGTTAAACATTATGGGGCTTGGATCATAATATTTATTCTTACATAATGAGCATACACATTGACACTTTTAATGGAAAATTATTACTTATACAGATGGAAAATCAATTTGTCATTAGTGAACATAGTGAGAAAGAATAATAAATGATTTATTTTCATAATATCACTATTTGGACAATTAATATCTCCTGTGTTGCAGCTTGAGATGTAACACAATTTGTTTTAAATGTCATGCAGTTATAAGCTTAGTTGTTGTATTTACTACTATGGGAGAGGAGACCTTGTCTGGTACACTTGCTGTAGTTGATATTCAGCATTACTATCAACTACAGCAAGTGTACAGACAAGGACTCCTTCCCATAGTGGCAAATATAACAACTAAGCTTATAACTGCACAATATTCAAAACTAATCATTTTAGCATCTCAAGCTGCAACACAGGAGACATTAATTGTCCAGTGATATTGTAAAAATAAATCATTTATGATAGAAAATTAATTTCTGCTTTATTTTAAAAGCCCTTATAAAAGAATATGCATATTTTGAAGTGCTACAGTTTAATAAATAATAGAGAAACCAAAGTAATTGTGTGTCCAAAATGCCAAGAAACTCTCAAAATTTCATTGTTATTACAGTATGGAGCATTACATGATGGCACTAATATCACAAGTAATAATCTCAAAATGTTGCAGTGCAATATGTGCACAATAGTCCAAAGATGAATGTTTGGTGTGGACTGATGCATAATCATGTTATTGGATTATATTATTTTACAGAAAAAACAACAACTAATGGCAAAATTTAAAGGAATCACTGCAGCTGTTGCAAACATTACACTACACATGATGAACCAAGTATGGACAGAAGTTGAATATAATTCATTATATTCAACTTCTCTAAATTTTGGATCCCACCCTCATAAGAATGCTCATAAGAATGCCACCAATGACACCCATATTAAAGCCTGTTGCACACAAAACTTTGAGTTTCTAGACATTTTGTATTCACAATTACTTAATTGTTAAAATACCAATTTAATTATTTAATAAAATATAACACTTTAAAATATGGATATTCTTCTAAAATGACCCTGCATTATTTTTCACCATAGAACATTACAACAAAATTATTTCAAATTTTTGGAACACAGAGCAAAAATTTAGTACCTGTAAAAACAAGAAATTAAAATCCAAGCACTAGAAAAATTAATCAAACAAAATATATCCTGAAGAAACATAACACAAACAGTAATAATATATGACAGGAAATGTCCTGTTGACAAGAAAAATTTGAAACAATTTGCTGAAAAAAATTTGGTTTCATCCTGAGTGGGATTTGAAACCCACATCTCTCAGATGTGGGTTTCAAATCCCACTCAGGATGAAACCAAATTTTTTTCAGGCACCCTTAGTTGTCAGGCACCCTTAGTTGTAGGACAAAGTTTTTTCAGCATATTATAACACAAACATCTATGACTCATTCATTATGAACACTGACTCTTTACATAGCTGTCACACACACTAAACTCTGAGACAGCAAATATAACAGGTATGTAAAAATGCTAAAATATATTGGTAGTAAAATATCATTGTGATAGATAACTGAAAATGACACATTAGATTATCTTGCCACCAGGACAAAAAAACTAATACAAAAGTGTTTTATGGGACTAACAGTGCCAGAATTCCACAACTAAAAACCAAATATTACAGCACCAATAATTCAGAACACTCATGAGAAGCTTGGTTCTTGGTGAAAATCAGTCGGGTTAGAGCTGCAGATGTTGATGTAAATAGTAAGATTGTTAATGGAATGTTAAAAGTTGAATAAGATAATCCTCCCAACAGCGAGAGACCTAGCATCAGGGCACAGACTAGTCTATTGTTAGCGAATGCTTATCTACTCAGACATCTGATGATTATCGACTGACAGTGAAAACTTCTTTACATATAAGGGCAAAAACACAGAAAGATGGATATTCCAATTGGATATTTCAGCAAGAAAGAATGTTCTAAATCTTCAACATTTGACAGCTTTAGGTAATTAGTGATCTACAGCAGAAGCTGTAGATTATTGATATTATTTATATATATTGAGAAGCACTAGGACTTTGCCTAACACTATGATCAGCAGTGGCTCTGGGACTTCCCCCCCTTAAAATAAAGTATATGTTTCTCATAAGATAAAAAATGAATTTAAAAATAATTCTTCAAAATAAAAAAAAAAACATGCTTTTAATTACTTACATTAATAAAATTGTACTGACTGATATATTTTCCATTTGGATTGTATTGATTTTAAATTCCTCACATACTCTCTAAATTTTGGATCCCACCCTCATAAGAATGCAACATACACCACTGATGATCAGTAAAGAGTTATGCTGTCAGAACATCAGAGTTCTGACGTGGAAGGCACAACAAGTGTATTGTAAACAATATGTGTAAAAATAGTGTAAGTAATATGTTCTAATAGCAGCAATATTTGTGTCTTGGATATTTGTTTCAAGTAACAATTTCTACTTTGTTTACACTTCCATGTGCCTAGCTAGACATTTCATCAGCAAACATGTCACCCAAAATCAGTGAACCATAATATAGGAGGTATGAGAGATATAAAATTAAGCTATCGAAAGGTATTAAGAGATATAAAATTAAGCTATCGAAAGGTATTAACAAACTCAAATGACAATAAAATGAGAGCCCATTTGGCAAGGCATTCTGTAAGGATGTCATCTTACAATAGCTCACACCAAACTACTCACTATGTTACCATATACTACAGTTTATCACTTTTGGCAATTTCACTCTGCTACAAAATGCATCAGCCAAACCTGTCACCACACACCTTCAATTATCAAGAATTGGAGGGGGGGGGGGGGGGGGGGGGGGGGGGGGGCTAACAGGCCAAATATTAAAGTTCCCACCAACAAAAGTGTAAATTTCACACACAATGTTTTTATTTCATTTGGTTTTATATTCATGGTGTATTTATTTTTATTGCTGGTGAGGAAACAAAGGATTTTAATTATTTGTTCAACTTAAGAAGAAGAATTTCAGTAATCAGTTACATAATTATATATATTATAAATATATTATACTCATAAAGTATATAATTTAACACAAAAAAACAAGAAATCTTAAATGCTCAATGGGCCAAAAAACGTTTTGGGCAAGGGAATTTATTAGCTCTCTAGTGGTACATTTGAGTCTAAGGAACCTAAAGGACAATATTACTGAACATTTTTTTTTTTAAAAGTACCCTTTTAAGAATTATCTTATTTAAAAAAAATCCTTGCAATATCTGAAAACCCTTTATTTGATTGGTAAAATGATGCCTTTAATCTTAATTTCGTACATAACAGAGGGATTCGAACCCATATCTCCCAGAAGCAGGCCAGCCAGGCACCCTTAGTTGAAGGACCAAGTTTTTTCAGCAAATTATAAAAAAATAAATAAATAAATAAATACCCCCTCAAGCAGCTGCTTGCCACAGAGGTCTGACAGGAGCCTGTCAGTTTATATGCCATAGTAGAAGGTCTGTGAGGATGGCAGGACCTCAGCAGAAAAACGACACATACATCCATGTCTTACCCGGGGCTTGAACCCAGCTCCCTTAGATCAGACAAACATTTATGCCTTATTCATTTTGAATACTGACTCTTTACACAGCTGTCAAACATTCTTAACTCTCAACTCTGAGACAGCAAAAAAAAAGGTTATTTATTATACTAGTTTTAACAGTTTTTGCCTGTTAAAAAACTGGTCTAGGTACAAAGGACCTATATCTACCTATTTGTGAATCAACCTGGTAGATAAAAAATCCAAAACAACTGAATGAGAGGTGGGGGAAAGTTTTTTTTTATATTACTTACAAGAGATGAGAAAGTAGTGAAAAGATGTGATGCTTAAGCCTAAGATCTTGAGGCTGAAGGTAACTGGATGAAGGCTGAAATTCAAGCATATAATAGTATCCCCAAAACCAAAAATCTCATACAAATTAAGGGGATATGAATCAGAAAGGGGAAAAATTTAACCCTTCAAGCATTATGCCTGAGTATACTCAGCAGTCAACATTTTCTCAAAGTGTCATGCCCTGTGTTTACTCGAGTAACATGTTTCAGACTGTATGGAAAATTAACCACTGCTTTTAGCACTATGAAAGGCTCAGGGTTTGTTGTAATATCTGTTAGTAGAATTATGAGAAAACTGTTAAAGTTATTCATTTCATTTTATTTTTACAAAAATGATTCATAAGGTTAATGAACAGTCAACTAGTCAGTCATCCAGTTAATGGACAGTTGGGTAATCAACAACATAAAAAAAAAAGATTTACCCTTTCTTTCTTATTTTCGAAAAAAACAACCATTTTTCATTTTGTCATTTTCCACAACAATTTTTCATTTTGTTGTCTGTCTGTCCATCTGTAGACATTTAACTTTTTCCTTTCTAGCGACAAAATTTTTTTTTCTACTCTGGTGAGGAGTGGTCAACCACACAGGGTCCTGGTGCTGACCATATATACCAACCTGAATGGAATTATGACTCTGAGCTTGATTATGGATCCTGATTTTGTTGCACTGGTGGGCTTCTGTGGAGGGAAAATCTTCCGCTGTGTTTTCTGTTTGTTTGTGGGTTGACAGCCCCAAGTGAATAGATTCACAGGATACGTTTATCAGCTGGTGGATAATCCTGAGCAGAGGTCATCACAGGCACCTGAATTCATTGCTTCTATTGCCATCATCAAATTCTACATTGGAGGAAGTCTTCCAGTGTAGATGGCTTCAGTCTTTAGTGGTGGGGGAATGGGTCTTTGCCCCCATGCCTGCAATTAGGGGGCTGTTTGATACTGTCGATATTCCCTCTCTCAATAAATATAGTTTCTTTAAACATCCCACTAACCATTATCTTTCCACAGGTAGTTGGAATGTGAGGACTCTGCACACAGCTTACTTATTCTGTTGATGTCCTCAAAAATGAATTCCACCATTATAATTTAGATATTCTCGGCTTGCAAGAGTCCAGATTCACAGATAAAGGTCAGATTCTAAAAAAAAAATCATAAATTTCTCTTTTCAGGGAGGGACGACAATAAGAATCACCAAGGCGTGGGTCTGCTTCTCAGCAGACACGCTAGTGATGCTCTTCTAGGATATGAGTGCATTAATGAAAGGTTTCTTACAGCAAAATTTCAGACAAGCGTTAAAGACTTGAATGTTATCTGCTGTTATGCCCCCACTGAGGATGCTGATGAAGATGAGAACGATAGGTTTTACGGACAACTTCAGGATATTTTGAATTCTGTCAAGAAAGGAGATATTACCCTTGTTCTAGGTGACTTCAATGCCAAAGTTGGTACTGACTCTGACCTTTGGGGAGGAGTAATAGGCCCTTTTGGTATTGGTATCTGCAATGGCAATGGTCAACATCTCCTACAGGTAAGTAAACTCAATGGTTTCAGAATAACTAACACTTATTACAAACTCCGCAACATACATAAGTACACATGGGTTTCACCCGATGGGCTGCATAAGAATATGATTGATTATAAATTAATTAACAACAAATGGGCTAGTTATGTTAGGAATACCAGGTCATATAGGGGAGCTGAAATTGGATCTGACCATTACCTTGTTAAAAGTGTCTTGTAACTTAAACTTAAAAAGTGTTGTGCTAGGGTTAAAAAATTTAACTTTAATACTGAACTAACTGTGGTGGTGGTGGTTCCTAAGGATTTTACCAGAGCTATTATTATCCCTATTTTCAAAAAAGATGATCACAGTGCTTGTGATAATTATAGGGGTATCAGTCTACTCTCTATTCCACGTAAAGTTCTTTGTATGATTGTGCTATTAGAATTAAGAATCTGGTTGACAGGCAATTGTGTGATGAGCAGTGTGGATTCAGAAGTGGTAGGGGATGTGTGGATCAGATATTTTCACTTAGGCAGATTAATGAGAAATGTTTCGAGTTTCAGAAACCTTTGGTCGCTAGCTTTGTTGATTTCAAAAAGGCTTTTGACTCTGTTGATCATCATAATTTGTGGTTGATTGTGAAATCATATGGTATACCAGACAAGTTAGTTGACCTAATGAAAACTCTCTATAATAACACTGAGTCATGTGTGAGAGTTGGTAAGGGTTGTAGCAATTGGTTTAGCATTACTTCTGGTGTTCGACAAGGGTGCATTTTGTCTCCTTTTCTCTTTAGCTTGGTTATTGATTATGTTATGCAAAATTCACTGCAAGGGAAAGATTTTGGCCTTAAATGGACTGGAGATACAAAAATTTCTGATTTAAATTATGCTGATGATTTAGCCCTTTTGGCAAATGATGTTGATGAGATGAACTCTTTCATTCGAGCTGTTGATGAAACTGGTAGTAGAGTTGGGTTGGTTATAAACAGAGAGAAAACTAAAGTGATGAAAATTGATCAGGCAGGCTGTGATTCAGTTAATCTAAATGATTGCAGTCTTAAGCAGGTGTCACAATTTAATTATCCTGGGAGTTATGTAACAGATACTGGTGATGTGCGGCACGAGATTAACAGACAAATAGGGATTGCTGCCAGGACTTTTAAAAATCTATGGAGGGTGTGGAGAAATAGGCGTATACACCTAAAGACTAAAATTAGATTGTATAATAGTTTGATTCTTTCTGGGGTAAGTTATCATAATTTGTGGTTGATTGATTATGTTATGCAAAATTTCTAAAAATCTCAGCATTACCTGTAGACATTTAGACATCTATAAATCAATAAATGTTTTTTAGGAAAAAATTCCGCCGACATACGGAATCCCGTAGGTCAGCATATAAGATTATGTGCATCAAGGAGATAATTACAAAATTCCAATTAGTCTTATTAAATATATTTTACACATATTACACTATTAGAAACTACAAACATAGAAACAAGTAGATAATATTTTTATGCTTTAATATTTTGTTTTGTAATATATTTTACAATTCAGACTTCATTTCAATATAACTGAATTATTAACTAGGCTTATTTGTTAACACTTGAATCTGGATAAAATCTACTTACTCTGATTTTTTTTCTGTAGCTTCGTTTAGTGCTAATGTCATGAGTATACAATTTACAAGAATAGTTACAATGACAAGAAAGCTGAAGGCAGGATGGACAAGGATGTAGATGGCAACACGACGGATGGGGTTGAAGGGACTGAGAATAAAGAGAGCATTTGTAGCACTAAACCGGAAAATATCTTTTCCTTTACTGACAACTACAAATGTCTGTAAAAAATAAAAAATAAAAATCAGCTAATTTAAAAAACTACTGGTCAGTTACAAAATTTATGAATTATATATTGAAATGCTTACTGAATTTAGTGTCTCACAGATTAATGCTTAATCCTCTAATGCCCAAGAAATGTGAAAAAAAGGTAGATGGTAGTATATACAAAATAACAGCACTATTTGGATTAGTCCATTTCAAAATTTTGGGTCATTATGGGCATTAAAGGGTTAAAGCAGATCATCACAGAAAATGAAACCTTTCATACAGAGAGAATTCTATGTCTTTTTTCTATATAAATTGTGAATATTTGCTGAGTATTAGATATCTCTCTGGATTTTTTTCATAAAACCTTCACACAACTTTATCTGAATTTTCACTTCTGATACTGAAAAAAATTTAATTTTCAGAATTAAATAATATCTTTATGATATATATTTATTTTAAACAAACATGTATATGCAATATTTTTACAAGTATTGTGGCTACTTTTGACAAAGGTACATCTTTCCATTTTTGGCTTAGGCAACAGACATTTGAAAGTAGGAAAATAAACTCACTTTCACTGCTAAAAAAAATTATGCAAATAAAGCAATGTTCAGAAAATTCTTTTGTTGAAAAAATGAATTTTGCCAATGAGTGCAAATCAAACCCATGCCTCCAAGTTACTTGCCAGGTGCTCTAACCTATTAAGCTATCACCAGCTCCATCATTTATCTACTAATTGTGGCTTTTACATGATCCTGACCTTGCCAATAATGGTGTCATCTATGATCAGGAAAGGAAAATTTCCACTATTGCTCAATATTGCTGTAAATAAAGAAATCATTCATACTAAAGTGTTATTAATGTAAGAATCGATCAATAGTAAGTACAGATATTGCTATTGACAAAGAATTCAAGAAATACTTTTGTGGGAAAAAATGAGTTTCACCAATGAGTCAAGATTCAAATTCATGCCTCCCAGTTACATGCCATGTTGATTGATCCTTGCAGTAACTATGCTTTACAATGAGTGACTTTCTTATTTACAATTATATTGAGCAATATTAAAAAGTTGTTTTTCCCAATCATGGATGTCACCATGAGCGACAAGGTCAGGATAACTTAAAAAGTCAAAATTCATGGATAAATGATGAGACTAGTCATGGCTTAGTGGTTAGAACAATTGGCATGTAACTGGGAGGGATGAGCTTGAGTCCCACTCATCAGCAAAACTCATTTTTTCCACAAAAATATTACTTGAATTCTGTGTCAACAAGTATTCTGTGCATTTACTATTGATTGATTAAAACAATGTTTTCAAATAAGATTCATTATTATATAATAAAAAAGTAAATAAATACCCCCTCACGCAGTTGCTTGCCACAGAGGTCTGACAGTGAGGCTGGTAAAACCTCAGCAGAAAAATAACACAAACATCCATGACTTATCTGGGGCTTGAAACCAGGTCGCTTAGATCAGTAATCAAGGGCATGGATGGCTATATAAATATATACATAATTTCATTCAAAAATCGTTCTAAAATACATTTTTATTTTTCATCATTCTATTTGACTATTCAATTAGGATGGCCCATGATTATAAATGATAATTTAAGATTTCATTCAAGCATGCATTATGTGAGTGTGGGAGGGAAGGAAGAAACAGTGGCAACATGTCCGAAACCAATTTTTGAACCCCAAGTAGTTTCCTATACACTTCCCTGTTTTGAATAATTCTTAGTTACCATTTCAAATGGCAATATTTTTATACTTTCAATTTTTATGAAACTTTTTTTTTGCAATGTACTTAAATACTGTGGTGCAATGAAAATATAATGTTGCTTCTGTATTTATTGACATAACCACAGAGAAAGCATACCTCTTCTCACCATAAGAACTCATGATTCTGTACACCTGTCTTACTTAATGTTTGAAAAATCAATAACCATGAGTTCAAGGTTGTCTTTGAATTATCTGATTTTCAATCCATACATTGTAGAAATTATTTTTATATGAGTGGGCAATCTAAGCTTTATACAGGATGTTTCAAAACTCTCTGTAGAAATTTCAATGGGAGATAGGGAACACCAAGACAAACCTTTTTCGTCTGTGAATGCATGTCTGCTGATGTAGCTCTTCAGTGCTAGAGGGTGCTGACAGAAATACAACCTCACAGCAGCTCTTCCATTTCCATTGGCAGCCCCATATGCCAGATGCATGTCAGCCATCTCAACAGTCGTGAAACACTCCATGTTGCACGTAATGTGTCTGATTTACGAATGCCAATGGCAAACACTAGTCCATTCTCTGTTCCCACTTTGCCCCTCTAGCCAATAGCAGCACGGCCAAACAGCGCCCTCTAGCACCAAATGGTTACGTCAGCAGACATACATTCATAGATGAAAAAGGTTTGTCTTGGTGTTCCCTATCTCCCGTTGAAATTTATACAAAGAGTTTTGAAACACACTGTACAACTAGTCTTCCATCCTAGTGGCCAATTAGTTAGCACACTAGCCTACTGATCAAAGGCACATGGGTTAGAGCCCCAGATAAGGCTTGGATGTTTGTGTTGTCATTCTGCTGAAGTCCTGCCTTCCTCAGACCTTCTCTGTGATGTATTAACTGACAGGCTCCTGTCAGACCTCTGTGGCAAGCAGCTATTTGAGAGTGTGGGGGGGGGGGGGTATTTATTTTATTATTTATTGCAATGTTTATGAAAGATGCAATCGTTTGCTACTTTGAAAGGATTAATAATGAATCATTAAGTTCTTTTGAGTCATTTGGTAATATTCAGTTACTATTCCCTCTGCAATTAAGCCTATAAATGTATGATGTGTTGTAAAGTGTTAATGTTTATCATATTTTTCTTAAAAAGGCCTCGAAAAAAACCCCCAATAATCTCAATGAAGACAACTATTTTAAACACAAGAACTAAACAATTACAAATGCATTTTTAAAATAATCCATATCACTAATTATGAACACTGTTCCTTCATCATCATCATCCTCAAGCAGCCATGGGCTATGGAGGTCCAACCAGACCGTGCAATTTAGTTCTCCAAGCAAGTCTGTCCTGAGTTATACTGCATCTGGCCACTGCACACCAATTCTAATAAGGTCCTGTTTGACATTGTCTGCCCACCAATTCTAATAAGGTCCTGTTTGACATTGTCTGCCCACCACATCCTTGGTCTCCCCCTCTTTCTGAAGCCTTCAGGCACACTGTTCATAACCCTATTCGCCAATCTATAATTATTCATACGAGCAACATGGCCAAACCAATGGAGTCTCTCTCTGCACAATATGCTGCTTAAAGGAGGTTGCAAACTCCTTTGCCTAACCTCATCATTAGTTACAAAGTTGAACCACCTAAAGCCCAAGATACTGCGTAAGTATCTAGAATCAAAAGCATCTAGTTTCCTGTTATCTTGTTTACAAAGTGTCCAAGTTTCACTGCCATAACTAACCCTAGAAAGAACCAAACTGTTATAAATTAAACATTTAAACACAGATGGATATCATATCGCAACTGAACTTTATAGGTTTTCAAAGCAAAAAATCCTGGTTCAGCAGCTGAGGGCCCTACAGAACATGCAGCCAAAATATTTTTAATTCGTAGCATTGTAAAATTCAAGAAATTCTAGTCCCCCCCCCCAAGACACACACACACACACACAATAGTTTAAAGAAAGCCACAAACCTACTAATTTCAGGTCATACCCAAGACTTTTATCAACCAAAAAAAAATTCAAAATGCAGGATTCAGGGCTATTGCAAAGCTCAGCAGCAGATGGCAAATTTGCCGTTCAATTCTGCAAAAACCTACAACCATTGCATCACAATTTAGGTCCTCATACAGCATTTATTCACATATTCTCTACTTATGTTCCAATTAATCACATACCTTCTACTGAAGTTATGTTTTGTTACATAAGGCCATGTAACTGTGAACTGCAGGCTAACCCTACATTACTAAAAACGTTTTTAATTTGTAGTCTTTGTAAAATTAATGCTTAAAATATATGGGATTAAACTTCCTCCACATTATAGTTTAAAGAAACCCATATGTATTCATTTCAAATCATACCCAACACTTTTTAGAAACGTAAAAATTAGAAGTCACCCTAAATCTAAGTAGATGATTCAACTCTGCAAAAACCTCGAACTAGCTTTATCTCCAACTGTTCATCATGTTAAGTTCTCACTCTACTTATGTTGTGATTATTCATATACTCTTAGTTACATTTCTCCATGTAGCACTATGTTGTATTGTGTGTACTGGGATGAATCATAGAAGCAAGATGATGAAGACCCCAAAGAAAAGTTTTACAGCAGGAGTTAAACTGTAAGAGAATTTAAATAATGAAGACTGCAAAAATAAAAAGGAATGAAAATATTGAAAATAATTGCAATTTTGGGTTGCATGAAAACAATGTTTAATGAAAAAATTCAGTAATAATATCAGCTAAGTAGGCTTTAACAATTCTTTGCTTTTTCTAGATCACTGCAAAATTACCAATCAATTATCACATTTCATTTCAACTTACATACCTCTCATGTGCCAACATCCATTACGATACCAATTCATAGATCGTAAACATAATAGAATATGAGTTCCAAACAAATAATGTTTTTAACCTCAGTAATTAATAATCAAAATATGTCAAATGCAATGGGTAAAAGAAGTGTTTTACATCAAAGAAGTAAGCCTATCTAGGCAGAAAAGTCTCTGAAGAGATGGGAAAAAACATTTCCTAATCGTGGAATCACAAACTTGTTGAAGAAGAATATCATGGCCTTTTATATTATTTAGTACATAAAGATCATAATTTAGTAAATTTTGAATGATAAAATTTGGATTCTCTGATATAAAGCTGAAGAAGGAATTTGAATAATTCTCAATATAATTATATATATAACAGTGTTAAATCCTTATGTATACTTCGGTTAGAAATAAACCAAGGAGCATTTACCCAACTTCGCAGCATCATGTTTTAGGAGGATTGAAGTTTATTAATATTCTTGATGTTAGTACTTTTCCATATAGGGCAAGCATATGTCAGTATGGGCAGAAAAACACTTATAAATTAGCATTTTATTTTTAATATCTAATTTCGACTTTCATCCTATAAAAGAGTTTAGACATGATCGTAGAATAATTGCCTTTTTAATAAGTTGATCACTATTAAATGTCCAATTTAAATTGCTGCTTAAATAGATGCCTAAATACTTAACATATTTCTCCCATTCTAAAGGAGAATCCAAGAGATATATGTAATTTAGAATTTTATTTAATTTTTGAGAGAACATCATCGCATGGCTCTTATCAATATTTAATTTGATTCTCCATTTGGATTACCATTTTTCAAGTGTCGACAATTTAGTGACAAGTGCCTTGTAATTTAGTGACAGCATGAGAGGCATTCATTGAGTTTGCTAACAGGCAAATGTCATCTGCATAGAGAGCAATTGTTATGTTATCTAAGTGTGGAATATCATGAATATAAATAGAGAATAAAACCAGTGACAAAATTGATCCTTAAGGCACTCCTGCAACTATTTTTCTACCTGATGAGATTGAATCATTAATTGAAACTCTAAAAGTTCTGTTATTGAGAAATGAAAATATTAATTTGATGAGTCCAGTTGGAAAATTTGATTAATTTATAAAATAAACCATCTATCCAAACAGTCATATGCCTTAGTAATATCCAAAAAGATTGCTGCAACATGTTCTTTTTTATTTGAAGGATTCGGAAATTTTTTCAATCACACAAAGTAATTGTAATTCAGTTGAATGATGTTTTCTGAAGTCAAATTAACAATCTTGAATGAGAGTATTGGAATTGAGATGAATATTAAGTCTGTGAAGTACAACTCTTTCAAATAATTTTCCCAAGTTGGATAATAAACTGATTGGTCTGTAATTTGATGAAATAGTAGGATCTTTACCAGATTTGTGGATGACTTTAATAATTGCATTTTTCCAAATTGAAGGGGAAGATAAAAAGTCTTAACAGGATATTAAAAAGGAAACATAAATAGACTACTGATTTTTGAGGTAGAATTTTTAACATCTGGTTTGTGATACAATCATCACCGGGAGCTTTCCTAGATTTGAGTTGTTTTATATAAGAATTTATTTCTGTCGGTGTAGTATATTGAATACTAGCATAAGAATAATGTTGAAGAAAATTAACAAGTGACTTATTAACCATATCATCACAATCTATATCTGAAATGTCAATATTATCTGAAAATTGCAATTCATAAATATCTGCAAAGGCTTCAGTTTTTTCATTATCCTCAAAAACCAATCCATGACTACTATGTATCGGAGGAATGGATTTTTTTTTATATTTCTTAAATTCTTAACCTCCCTTCAGATGTTGTTACTATTATTTTCTAAAGTTTTTAATTTACTCTCCATCATAAGATCTCTATGAATTTTTATTTGCTTTCTTAATTCAGATTTTAATTTATTATATTCAGTTTTTATTTTCTGATCTCTATTAGTTTGCCATTTCTTGCACAATTTATTTTTGTATCTAACAGCAATTATAATTTCAATAGTGTAGTATCAGATGTAGATTTAGAAATAATCTTACTGGATTTCGATAATTATCATGCATAACAGTAGTGAGATTAATTATAGTACTATTGATATCAGCAATATTGGATATAGTACATTTTCCAGGTAGTGAATCAGACAGTCAATATTTATATTTATTCTAATTTACAATTTTTATATCAGAATTCTGTTTTATACTATTGTCCAAGTCGGAAATTATTGCGCACACTGGTTCATGTCTGAATTTAACTCTCCAATTGTGAAAATATCATATATTGGTCTAAAATGTGCAAATATGATAATGTCCAGAACATCAGGTCTGCGAGTAGAACATGAAGGATAATACATTGGATCTGTTGGTGCATCTATTAAAAATTTTTTTCCAGTTATAAATTTGCTGAGAATATGACCTGAAGTGTTACGAGTTCTAGAATGCCAAGATTTATGTTTTGCATTAAAGTCACCAGCAGCAGTTATGGTTGGAATTAGAACTAATCACTAGAAGTCCAAACAGAAATCAAAAAGTTCTAAGCCTTTAACTATTTTCAATATGATATCTGTGCAGATTTTATCATTGCAATGCGACTTTTGAATTTAACAAAAATATCTGATAAATTGAATGCTTTAAAATCATTTAAAAAGTTCTTAATATCATTAATATTCGAAAATGCAAGAGAACTCTGCTTAACAGGCACACCATCTGTTTTCTTACCTTTGATACTAGAATTTTTATGCAAATTAGTGTGAACTGTAGATGAACTAATAGCAACATTACCAGAGACTGCCTGAGCATAGCTCTTATTTGATGACACTTTGTTGACAGTGGAGTTACTAACAACTTTATGAAAACTGACTTTAGGATATAAAGCACATCCCCTATAATTTGCTGTGTGATCACCACTGCAATTGACACATTTTCGAGGGCCATCTTTGGAATTTCTTGTACAGGAAATAGTCAGATGATCACCCGCACACTTGACACATTTTGGTGTGTTGCAACATAAATTTTGGCTGTGACCAAAGCGCTGACACTTGTAACACTGAGTGATTTTGTCTCTACGTTGATAAGATTCAACGATTATCTTCAAATGAAATAATTCTGTGATGTTGAATATCTTTTTGTTTGCATCATTTGTTGCCAGTTAAACCAGAACCAGTTAGTTCTGGTTTTAACCAGAAAAAATGGGATAGGTTTTTTTGTCCTTCGATCTTTTCAGTTGACTGATTTTCTGAAAAACAAAATCTTTCTCACACAATTCATTTCACATTTTCACACTTGACATCTTCAGGAAGGTATTTTAGAACCTTTAAGTTCTTTTCTTGGTGCAATTGATATGTGTGAAAATAATAATTATTTGTCTCTGACTCTTGAAAAAGATCTGAAATCTGCAATACATCTGGTTTGTAATTTTATTGTATCACCTACTCTCTGTGCACTGTAGTCCTCTAAAGCAATACCAGTCAGAGTTTTCTGAAGCAACATCCAATCTGGAGCATCTTTTAATTATTATTATTATCTCTTATTGTTATAGAGATTGCAGTACCAGCATAAATTCATAACGCATTATAAATGTTTTGCAAAATATA
Organism: Ryuthela nishihirai; assembly: GCA_038380435.1. Taxonomy (NCBI): domain Eukaryota; kingdom Metazoa; phylum Arthropoda; class Arachnida; order Araneae; family Heptathelidae; genus Ryuthela; species Ryuthela nishihirai. The sequence continues at coordinate 34,443,608 of JAWZYU010000011.1, read as the reverse complement.
TTGACTGTAATACTGCGTAAGAAGTTTCGGTCAAAAGCTGGAGAAACAGTAATAACCAAAAGCTCAGATTCGTGTGCACCAGTTTTGATCCGATAATTATTTCTTAAGTACAGTGGCCAGCAATTGGAGTAGCACTAATAGCAGATCAGGCAGATTTAAGTTTGAAACATTGTACGTTGACCATACAGAACAAAAATAATTTTTTTCAGTAATTCCAATGGCCACAAATACATGAACAGTAAGCATTTCCTAGAACTTCCTTAAATTAATTATATGAACACAATCTACTCTTCTACACACACACACTCCATCCTTAAATCCAAATTATTATGTCCAGTATGATTGCAAAAAATAAACAAGTTAGAATAACTTTATTAAAGCAAATAGTTTGAGTAAAAACATGTTTAATGAAAAATAAAAATTCCAAAGTTCCGCCAACATTAAAAAGTAAACACACGTTGAAAACAACACTTGAATGTTGTTTTCTTTCAAACGCACAGAAGTTCTCAATACTGCGTGTTAGAGGTCTATATAGGTAGAGGCATGAAGGAAGGAAGGAAGAGGAGACGGCCTAAGCACTTAAAAGCTGATGCTACAGCGACTGCGTGGAAGCCATTTTGTTCCAATCAGAACATTAGCTGTAACTGTAATAACAGAACGTATTCTGCTCTGTAAAAAATTGATGATTTACGATTTTTATTTTACTGCTGCCTGTTTATCATTATGCTGTACAAATCGCCCTTCAAAACAGGTACTGGAAATTACATTTCAATAGTAAATTTATCAAATCATCAAAATAAAATTATATAATATAAAAACATCTTTCCGCTGTATTGTGCCATTGTATTGTGCCGTTATGAACTTTGAGTTTAAATTCTATTTGCAAACCTTCCTGAATTTAAGCAGATTTCCCCATTTCTTCAGGTTTCATGCACTGAATAAATATGAACATGTTTTTATTATATTAATATCCTTGATCAACAGTTATGTCTAGAAATATCACAGTTAATAATTTTCTTTTAAAATTGAAATTTTTGTTCAGTTATTTGCTTTAAGCAAGCAATTAAAATATTGTATTAAAGATATTTTCATTGCATTCAGGAATTTCAGAGTGCATTCTAATACGAATTCACACCGGATTTTGCATTCTCTTACTTTACCACTGACCGCCATTTTTTAGTACACAATGAGTAATGTTTAAAGGAAACCAAGGGCTCAGAGAAGATTGGCTAAGGTGACCCACTGGGTTAGACCCTCAGATAGGAGACAGATGGAAACTTCCTGTAAAGGTCATTCAGTATTTAATGTGCATAGGGTGGGACTCTTTTCTCACACTGAGCCATGGTTTAATGTTCCATCTGATGGATGGCAGTCCTTTCACTACATAGAGGAAATTTACTAATGAAGCGGGCTGAAATATCCTAAAAAATTCTTTAAAAAATTAGTTTCACTCTTTTTAGTTTTTTTTTATTTATTATTTATAAATACTTATTTGTAGCTTATTTTAAAAAATGCGCTAATTAATTCCGATTTATTCCACAAGTAATTTGGATATAGATTTTAGTTTCATTTATTTTTACCACAAAATTAGTAATGTTATCTTATGATGACAAACATCTGTTAAGAAAAATTGTACTTAATTCCGTGCAAATTTTATTAAAATATGAAGAAAAAAAGATCCATAAATTGAAAATTTTGCTTTCTTTTCTTTATATTACTGAATTATCCATATATGCTTTATGTTGTTGGCCTTCTCAGGTGAATGTAAAATATAAAGAAAAATTCATTCATCGAAAAAAAAATACTTCCCTGGTTCGAATCTCAAATGTTCCAGCATTGAGATTTATATCTGCTAAGCCCAAACCTACCCTCTGTCAGAAAGTTGGAAAAAGAAAGGTGGCTTGAAAGGCTGCCATCTATCAGATGGAATATTAAACCATTATTCCATGTACAGAAGAGCCGTATAGTGTGTGCTTTAAAAGGAACACAGTGAATAGCCTTGATGAGGTTTCATCTGGTTTCTAACAGCTGTCCAGTGTGTCCTCTTCCCCACCTCTGAGCCATATAGGGGCTCTTATGCCTTGGCCATTTAGCCCATTGTATGTAAAAAGGTGCTGATGTATGTATATTAAAAGCACAGAGGTAAAACACCCCATTGGCTGTCTTAGATATGGTATCACGGCTCAACGTTCCACACGATGGATGGAGCCGTTTCAATCCTACCAGTGTCCCCTTTCTCATTGAGAACAGGGCGAAGTTTCAGTGTAGATGAATCTCAAAGTTCGAATATATAATTTGAAGTTTCAGCAAGATCGAAATTGTTCAAAACAATTAGTGTCATATTTGCTTAACTTGCTGTTTTCAGTGTGTTTTTCCTCTAATAGGAAAGATCGAAGTAAAATACAATGTGTTGCATGTAATGCAGATATGTTTTATATTCAGTCTGCAACAAAGATTAAATTATGTAAAATTTCCTAGAATTTATAATTCCTACTGTTCTGATTTCTACATTATTGTTTTTAATCCCATTACATGCATATTTCTTTAATAAGAATTTTTTTTTGGTAATAAAGGAAACAACAGGCCGGCATGTTGCATTTGTGATTTTAATATTTAAGTTCCCCTATTGTAGGCCTATTTTTAGAACAACATATGGAGACCAGGATAAGTGAGGCAATCGAGCATTATTGTTTTTAATCCCATTACATGCATATTTCTTTATTAGAATAAGAAATGTTTTAGGTAATAAAGGAAACAACAGGCCAGCATGTTGCATTTGTGATTTTGATATTTAAGTTCCCCTATTGTAGGCCCGTTTTTAGAACAACATATGGAGACTGGGATAAGTGACGCAATCGAGCAGGGGGAAAAGTAAAATGAGGGGGCTCAGAGACTGCACACCAGTGTAGTAACGCTCTACTATTTTGTCTTTAAAAAGATCTATAAAATATTTCTTTAAAAATTCATGAAATATGTGTAAGTTTACAAATTTGTGTCCTCCGTTACCCTTACTAGCATTCTCAAAAGAAACGTGGGGAGGGGCGGGATTCCAGTATGATGACCCATAATAATACACACTTGTTATGAACAGTTCATGAATGTTCAAAGCATAAACTATTTATTGTTGAGTGTTGTTAGTACTATTTTCAACTTTTTCTTGGCGACACATATAAATATAATTTCAAAAATTATGCAATAATTTTTTTGTTATTGTTCCGTTTATTCAAATTTATCTCTTTTTATGAAACGTTTTTGGTAAGCAAAGTAATAGTTATGTGACGGAAAAGGTATACAATACTCTGCAACAGATCTTCAATACACCTCTGCACACGGAACCACTATCCACACGGAGGTAAGAATGATAGGAGATGCCCTTATCCTCTTTCCCTGTCCAAGGATGTGATGCCGCCGCAAGAGGGAGGTTGCCATGTCGATGCTTCCAAAACCGTCTACTGCCACAATCAAGCCTACTTTTGGCATGCTTTGCTCGCTTCTACTATGATATTTACCACTTATACTATTAATATTCATTGCTGAAAAATATATATATTAAATCAAAATAACATAAATACACTTTTCTGAGATTTAGAATTAATAGTATAAGTGGTAAATATCATAGTAGAAGCGAGCAAAGCATGCCAAAAGTAGGCTTGATTGTGGCAGTAGACGGTTTTGGAACCATCAACATGGCCACCTCCCTCTTGCGGCGGCATCACATCCTTGGACAGGGAAAGAGGATTAGGGCATCTCCTCTCATTCTTACCTCCGTGGGTAGAGGTTGGCCATCTCAAAATTCGACGACATGTTTTGTCGTCGCTCGGATTATTTAGCGTGCAAAGCTGAATGGTATTGCAGGAATACTTATGGATTCCGGAAAAGGGTAAGATAATATTTGATAAAGATATCAGTGATCATGATTGAAAGCACTTTAGAAAACGGCTAACAAAAGAAAAAGTAAATTTTAGGACTATTTTTTTTAAAAAAAGGTATAAATTCGCTATGTTGTTTGCCGTCTGTAGACATCGAACTTTTTTGTTTACACAGATAAATAAAGAATTCTTTTTGTGTTAGGTATTTTCGAATTTCCAAAAAGTTATGACTGAGCCCTCTAACGGTGGGAAATTTTGAAAATTCCAAAATATCAAACGAATATTCCAAACGACGAATATTCCAAACGACGTAGTTACATTAGAAGTTTGAAATTTTGGTGTTGAAATCTGAAGGTTACGAAATTACCATTCGCAAGAATTACTTGACCCTTTAGACCCAGGGGGAGGTGAATGCAACTTTTTTTAAACAGATAATTGTATGTTTTTAGAGATTAATCAAAAATTCTTTTTGGGTTGGTCAGGTATTGATGAAATATTACAATATGCATTTTCCGAATGTCCCAAAAGCTATAATTGCGCCCTCTAACGGTGAAAAAAAATCGAAAAATCCCAAAATTTAAAACGAATATTGCAAACGATGTAGTTGTGCTAGAAATTTAAAATTTTGGTAGTGGAATGTATCAGTCTTGAAAATTCCATTGACAACAATGAGTTGATCCTAAGCCCAAGGCAGGTAAGAAACGGAACGGTTTTGTTTTAAGAGATAATTGGAAATCTCTTTTTTAGTTGGTACTAATGAAATGTAATTCGCATTTTCAAAGGTAGTTTTAAATTATATCATTAGAGATCACTATATATCGAAACTGCAAAACTTTTAATGAATGTTTCAAGTGATCTGTTTATGGTAGAAATTTCGGCATGTAGAGTTCTGTTATGGTAGAAATTCCACTGACAGCAATGTTCTTCCCATTGTTTTCAGAGGAGCAAGAGAAAAGCAACTTTTTAAATTGAAGAACGAAAAGTCAAATACTTTTTACGTTTTAAAATCACTAATAAAATACTATGTCCATTTCCCCATTATACAGTAAAAAAATAAAAATAAATAACCCCTCAAGCAGGTCTGACAGGAATCTTGTCAGTTTATACGCCATAGCAGAAGGTCCACGAGGATGGCAGGACCTCAACAGAAAAACAACACGAACATCCATAATGAAAACTTTTAAGGAGTTAAAAAGTAGGCAAAAGAAGAACTTCATTCTCTTTGAAAATGAAATTCCCATATGGGCCAAAGGCGATATGCGTTCTTCTAGTTATTTTACACTTTCAGTACCCTCTGACGGTGGAAATTCGAACTACTGTATAATTGAGAAAACAAACTATTAATATTTTATTAGTACCTGTAATGTGCAAAAAAAATTTCATTTATTTCTTCAAGCAGAAAAGTTGCATTTTACCAAAAAGACAAATCATTAATATTAAGGTAAACCACTTTACCATTACATTATATGACCAAAAATTTAAATTTCTATCAAAAATAGATCGTTTTCAATATTTATTTAAAGATTTGGTATTTTCCAGCTTTTTTCAGCCGCTAGAGGTCGCCTTTCGAGTTTTTATTAACCGCCTTTAGCACTCTCTAACACTGGAAATTCCAACTGATGGGGATTCGAAAAATGTAAATATTAATTTTTTTGTAGAAAAATTTCGCTGACATACGGGATTCGAACCGGCCTTCTCTCCAGAAACATGTCAAAGAATTTTAACCTGTTGAAGTAATGCCGGCTTTTTTCACAAGAAAACATTTATTGATTTATAAACGTTTAATCATCTACAGGTAACGCTGAGATTATCAAATATTGTTTAAATCATTAATAACGCTAAATAGCATGATGTGACTTCATTATTTATTTCCATCTTACTCAGAGCACTGAAAAAGAAATAGCTGCCACCCGAGATTATAGATGCCGCCAAAGGTGACGCTCAAAATTCACTGGAAGAGTGATAGTCATCATTAGTGGAAAAAGACCGAGGGCAGTAGTTCAACAGGTTAGAATACTGCAGCATGTTTCTGGAGAGATGCGGATTCGAATCCCGTATGTTGGCAATTTTTTTTCACAGAAACATTTATTGATTTATAAACGTTTAAACGTCTACAGGTAACGCTGAGATTATCAAATATTGTTTAAATCCGTAATATTTTGCTAGTGCCTGTAAAACAAAAAATATATATATTGTTTTGCTTATCTGTTTAAAAAACAGTTTCATTTTTGCACCCCCTTTCGGCTAAGACGACAAAGCCTTGTTGCCATTGCAAACCTTCTGACCATAACACTCTACTACCAAAATTTCTGATTTCCAGTGTAAATAGTTTGTTTCTAAATTTAGCATTTTCCAGCCTTTCCATCGCTAGAGGGCGCTATCAAAGCTATTGAAAATTTTGAAAATTGCGAAATGAAATATTTGTTCGACATCTATCCAACCCAAAAAGAATTTTTCATTCAGCTCTAAAAGTAAAAAAATTGATTGTCTATAGACGGACAGACAGATGGACAGACAACAGTTAACAGAGAGATGGACAGACAACAGTTAACAAAGAGACGGACAGACAGACAAACAAGTATTGGCATAGAAAGATGACAAAGGGAAACATTAGCTCGTTTTTGAAACGAACCTTAAAAGAAATATTTTGTTGGTTTTCAGTTAGCTCATTTCACTTTTGCAGCCGATTTGCCGTCTTATGATGGAGTTTCTCGGAAAAAAATATTGATTAATTTATTTCTTTGAGTGAAATTTTAAAACCAAATGTAGCGCAGTCAGGCATTTATAAAATATGAAAGATTTTATAAGCAAAAACTGCGGTAGAAATATATAAAATTATGAAAACTGAGAAGTTTTAACTTGGCACATGTGCTAACTCATAGGCTTTCGTCTCACGGTACGACAAAACATGGCGCCCATAAACCACGTGATTCAATCAACCAATGGCAATGAATCACCGAGATGGCCAGCCAAATGGTCAAGTTTTTAAAGAAGGATGTTAGACTCTTCCGCACCCACTGCCCTTTATGCCTATGGACATGATGATAAGGGGGCCGAGGCCCCCTTTACAAATAGGTCCAGCTTAGAAAGAAGGATGTATAAGAAGAAGAAGGCCAGCATCTAACTATACGTCCTGCAGACTCTCCATCCACACCTCCTACTCAAAAGATCCAAATGCCTAAATGATCCAAAGGGACAAAAAAAGATCCATTACAGGGAGAAAAAAGAAGCATTTTTGACACATTACTGCACCACCTTATTTCCTCGGTGCAATTGTATTGATGTTTTCAAAAAAATATATATACATATTTATACTCTGCAACGAAAGACTACAACTCCCAAAGTACCCTTTTTCAAAAATGATTACTAGTGGTGGCAAACCATCTGCCTGACCAATTTTCATCACTTTAGTTTTCTCTCTGTTTATAACCAAACCTACTATTCTACCAGTCTCATCAACAGCTCGAATGAAAGAGTTCATCTCATGAAAGAGCTAAATCATCAGCATATTCTAAATCAGAAATTTTCAGATCTCCAGATTATTTTAGACTATCTTTAATTGTAAGTGATTAGGGGAGATTTTGAATATTTACCTTGCACCCTACTTACCAACTCCCAGCCAACATGGGCCACAAAATGATCACACACGCTGCAATTTTCACTCCCAGAAGAATTTTACTCCAAATCTCTCCCCTCCCCATCCCCTTGCCACAAAACTACGACACAGCACTTTTTTGGCACGAAACTTCAACCACCTCCTTCATTATTAGGCGGCCTGCTGCCAAAAGCTATCGCCAACATGTAGGGTCGCTAGCCCTTCACTGTACTGGTCCCTACTTTTTGACGCACATAGAAAATTTTTTCTCATGTACCAGATGATAAAGGGGCAAGATCCCTTTTACAAAATTATCCAGTTTTTAAAGAAGGATGTTAGACGCTAACTATACAGGACCTCTACTGCGTGTTTAGGATGCTAGAATAAATTGGTCGAACACTCGGAATATTTGATTATTTTATTATTAAGGAATTAAAAACAAATTAAGAACAAACCGAATTATTAAGAAATATTCAACAAAAACGATTCTAAATTTCAACCAAACAAGGTGCTTCCACCAGTTTAAAAGTTGTTTCGTTTTAAATTTTAAGATAATCTCAATACCACTCTTTTATGCTGCTTATAATGGCCAAACATGATTCAGTTTTGATCCAGAAAAAAAATCACATATATGCAGATGTGGGTTCAAGGAAATTTCAAAGGGGGAGAATATAATAAAAACATTGTAATCATAATAAGTGGTTCCGCAATGTGAATGAGTGGAATGAATGCTGATAAGTATTTATACAATTTTTACTGGATGTGTTTTCTTATATTTAAGCTTTGCTTCCTTCACTTCCTTAATTCTGTCAAACATCCGTGGAAATGATATCCTAGTCCCGCCTAATACGAATTCGAATAGCGAATTCGGTTTAACAAGATTTTTAAAGTAAGGCTGGTTTTCGACTAGCACGATTGGTCGTTCGATTTAACACAATTTCTCGACTATTTCTCTGCGATTGTTTGCATTATTGTATTTACCAAATAAAAAGATGCCTTGAATATGTATATATATCCTTGGATAGACTTGGATAACTTGGATAGAAGTCTGTTAGAGACTTTATAGTCAAATATGAGTTTTACAAGAATAACACTTTGTGAAAATCATTTTGCGAATAAAGGAGGTAGAAAAGACAATCGGTAAATGACAACTCAGTAGCAAGTACAAGGAAAAGGTAATGCTTTGTTGCTTCCCATTGTGGATTCAATAAAACGTTCTCCCTGGACTAGGATTACAAACCGTCCCGTGGCCGGAATTTTTGAAAAGCACTAGATAACCTCCTTTTTGTATAAACTCATAACATGCTGCAAAATTAAAATTAAAGCAATCTTTTTTTTTGTTCTTTCCTTTTTTTAATTTCTTGAAACCATGACTACAATATAATGTTAACTGTGAAATTATTTACTGTAAATGCAAATCGTGAATGCTAAAATAATGCTGGTAATGTTATAAAAGTTACTATTTTCTGCAATCTCAATATTAGCAATTTACATGCCAGATCGAAAAAGTATGCGCTTTAGAAAATTGCATAAAATTTTGCTTCCTTTCACAGATAGATGGAGCTGTGAAAGTTGACAGTAGTTTTTAATTTTGATTTGCAACATAAAGGTCGGGCTGTTTACCTCTGAGCGGCACTTTTTTTGCACACAATGTGTGATATGCCAGGTCACAAGAACCTCGAGGGCTCAGAGAAGGTTGGGGGAGGGAATTCACTGGAACAGCTGTTGAGAGACAGATGTAGCAATGGTAACCTCCCATCAAGGCAGATCAGCATGTTCTTTAACGTGCACAAGGTATGGCTCTCCCATATACAGAGAGTCACGGCTTAATGTCCCATCCGACGGACGTCACCTTTCTAAGCCCATCGGTGTTCCCTACTGACCGAGGGTAGGAGGAGAATTTCGCGGAGATAAATCTAAACGCTGGCTTAACTGGGACTCAAACCTATGAACTGCAGTTATGAACCTGGCATGCTACCGATTCAGCCACCTCTGTCCCTCAACATAAAGGACAGCAAAGAATTACTCTTAGTTTATATAAGCCTTCTTGTACAAGAGCATGCTCAACCAAGACGGAAGTCATTGCTGATCACTACCTCAGTCAGAGTTAACCTGAACACATAAAGTTTACTTTCGGGAACAGCAGATATTTACTAATCAGTATGCCACTTAAGACCAAATAACTCTTGATTGCTCATCAGGTAAGAATAAAAATTGGCGCGTCATATATTTTGAAGCGTACTGAATAATTAGGATTATCCTGTTTTTTAACTGAACTGTTAGTTAATACTTGAAATAAAACTTAGAAAACATTTATTTCACAAATTGAAAGCACGTCCTCCTTTGTCCTCCATTTTTAGTTTTTTTGTCTTCCTTTTAGAATACTGGCGTCTAGAAGTTTGAAATTTTGGTGTTGAAATCTGAATGTTACGAAATTACCATTGGCAAGAATTGCTTGACCCTTTAGACCCAGGGGGAGGTGAATGCAACTCTTTTTAAACAGATAATTGTATGTTTTTAGAGATTAATCAAAAATTCTTTTTGGGTTGGTCAGGTATTGATGAAATATTACAATATGCATTTTCGGAATGTCCCAAAAGCTATAATTGCGCCATCTAACCGTGGAAAAAAATCGAAAAATCCCAAAATTTAAAACGAATATTGCAAACGATGTAGTTGTGCTAGAAATTTAAAATTTTGGTGGTGGAATGTGACAGTCTTGAAAATTCCATTGACAACAATGAGTTGACCCTAAGCCCAAGGTAGGTAAGAAACGAAACGGTTTTGTTTTAAGAGATAATTGGAAATCTCTTTTTTAGTTGGTACTAATGAAATGTAATTCGCATTTTCAAAGGTAGTTTTAATTTATATCATTAGAGATCACTAAATATCGAAACTGCAAAATTTTTAACGAATGTTTCAAGTGATCTGTTTATGGTAAAAATTTCGGCGTGTAGAGTTCTGTTATACATGCCGAAATTGCTGTCAGTGGTAGAAATTCCACTGACAGCAATGATCTGCCCATTATTTCCAGAGGAGCGAGAGAAAAGCAACTTTTTAAATTGAAGGACGAAAAGTCAAATACTTTTTACGTTTTATAATCACTAATAAAATACTATGTGAATTTCCTCATCATACAGTAAAAAATATAAATAAATAACCCCTCAAGCAGCTGCTTGTACAGAGGTCTGACAGGAATCTTGTAAGTTCATACGCCATAGTAGATCTCAACAAAAAAACAACACGAACATCCATAATTAAAATTTTAAGGAGTGAAAAAGTAGGCAAAAGAAGAACTTCATTCTCTTTGAAAATGAGATTCCCATATGTGCCAGAGGCGATATGCGTTCTTCTAGTTATTTTATACCTTCAGTACACTCTGATAGTGGAAATTCGAACTACTCTATAATTGAGAAAACAAACTATTAATATTTTATTAATACCTGTAATGTGCAAAAAGAATTTCATTTATTTCTTCAAGCAGAAAAGTTGCATTTTTAGCAATGGAACAAATCATTACTATTGGTGTAAACCACTTGATCATTATACTCTATGATCAAAAGTTTAAGTTTCTATCAAAAATAGATCGTTTTCAATATTTATTTAAAGATTTGGTATTTTCCAGCTTTTTTCTGCCACTAGAGGTCGCCTTTCGAGTTTTTACATATCGCCTTTAGCGTTCTCTAACAATGGTAATTCTACTGATAGGGATTCGAAAAATGTAAATATTATTTTTGTGGAAAAAAATTTCGCCGACTTACAGGATTAGAACCCGCATCTCTCCAGAAACGTGTCAGAGTATTCTAACCTGTTGAACTAATACAGCTTTTTCACAAAAAATGTTATTGATTTATAGACGTTTAAACGTCTACAGGTAATGCTGAAATTATCATATATTGTTTAAATCATTAATAGTTGTTAGTGCCTGTAAAACAAATATACATATTTATTGTTTCGTTTATCTCTTAAAAAAAAGTTTCATTTTCGCCGCCACTTTTGGCTATAACGGCAAAGCCTTGTTGCCATTGAAAACCTTTTGACCATAACACTCTACTACCAAAATTTTAGATTTTCAGTGTAAATAGTTTGTAATATCGTTTGAAATTTTATCATATTTCATCTTTTCCCATCGCTAGAGCGTGCTATCAAAGCTAGTGAAAATTTTCAAAATTGCTAATCGTAATATTTGTTCGACACCTATCCAACTCCAAAAAAAATGTTCATTTAGCTCTAAAAGTAAAAAAATTGATTGTCTATAGACGGACAGACAGATGGACAGAAAACAGTTAACAGAGAGACGGACAGACAGACGAGCAAATATTGGCATAGGCAGACGACAAAGTGAAAACATTAGCTCGTTTTCAAACGAACCTTAAAAGAAATATTTTGTTGGTTTTCAGTTAGCTCATTTCACTCTTGCAGCCGATTACCGTCTTCTGATGGAGTTTCTCAGAAAAAAATATTCATTAATTTATTTCTTTGAGTGAAATTTTTACCCCCAAATGCAGCGCAGTGAGGCATTCATAAAATATGATAGCTTTTATAGACAAAAAAAAAATGGGTAGAAATGTATAAAACTATAACAACTGAGAAGTTTTAAGTTGGTACACACACTAACTCATAGGCTTTAGTCTCACGGTACGACAAAATATGGCGCCCATAAGCCACGTGACTCAATCAACCAACGGTAGTGAATCACTGAGATAGCAAGCCTCTAACTATACAGGACCTCTAGGTACTGCCAACTTGGTAGTGCTGCTTCCTGGGGCGGGGGTGGCTCAGTGGCTCAGTCGGTAGCGCGCCAGGCTCGTAATCTGTAGTTCCCAGGTTCGACTCCCAGCTGGGTCAGCGTTGAGATTTATCTCCGCAAAATTCTCTGCCCTGCCCACGGTCAGTAGGGGACACCGATTGGCTTGGAAAGGCCGCCGTCCGTCGGATGGGACGTTAAGCCGTGGCCCCGTGTGAGGGAGAGCCATACCCTGTGCACGTTAAAGAACACGCTGGATGGTCTTGACGGGAGGCTACCATCTGTCTCCCAACAGCTGCTCCAGTGGGTCCCCTCCCCCAACCTTCTCTGAGCCTTCGGGGTCCATGTGACCTGGCCATTTAGCCCATGGTGTGCAAAAAAGTGCCGCTCAGAGGTAAAACAACCCAACCTAAGTGCTGCTTCCTGCTATAATATTGTTGCATAAGCAACTTAGAAACAAATGTTATTGCTTTAATCCATAAAATAAATAAAAAAATAAATACCCCCTCAAGCAGCTGCTTGCCACAGAGGTCTGACAGGAGCCTGTCAGTTTATATGCCATAGTAAAAGGTCTGAGAGGATGCAGGCCCTCAGCACTTTTAATCCATAACAGTTAATTTTTTCAATGGCCATTTAATGTCCCAATGTCCCCTAGATGGCAGCACACATCAAAGAGGTTCTGTTCTATGGTTCTGATAAATATATTTTTGGAAACCAACTGAAGAAAAATTGGTAGGCAATAAGAATACACTGTCAATGGTAAAATGAAATCCCTAAAATATGGCACAAAATGAAAATTAAAGAAAGTATACTTCACTTTGACTTCATTAAAATCTTTTTCCTGATTACAATACTGAAAGGGATTTTAGCCCTTTCACTAAACACTACCTCATTCAAAGCCTCATTTTCGCTACTTCATTAAATAATAAAATAAATAAATTTCCTCTCAAGCAGCTGGGTACCACGGAGGTCTGACAGGAACCCGTTAGTTTATTAAGCTATAGAAAAGAACTGTGAGAAAGGCCACAGCTTATCAGTAAAATAATAGAGAAACATTCATACCTTATCCGGGTCTCGAACCCAGGTTACTTACACTACAAAATATTTTTTTCAATTATAATTAGCCTAGTAAGAATTGTTATAGTTACAATTTTGTCGTTTTCAAACTTAAAATAATAAGATGGAAGTGGCTAGCAGTTTTGAGTGAAGTGGAATGAACGTTTTTAAGGATTACCTCCACCACTATGGCGACTTGTAACGATCGTAGGACCGACACTACAAAATTGGAGTGGGGCTAAAAGATTGGACTGAACTACTACTTGTTTCAGTAAGTTTTTTTCCTTTCTATTCCAGAGATAGTCTTTTTTTTCCCTAATAAAAATTGTGAAATACATATATATATATAATGTTATGTTTCCAAGTCTGTTTTTTACCCTTCTGGTTATTTGAATTTTCCACTGGGAGAAATGGGTGTTATGTCTTTTCCTCTTATTCCAACTGCCTCGATTCCACTCTGCTGACATAATTTGATGGACCACTGTGCAAAAGGTATATTAAAGGAGATTCGTTTGACTCCATGGCATTCTTGATATATATACACTATACACCCATCCCTCGATTAACACGGTATGTAACTTCCGGGGAATTACGGTGTAAATCGAAACGTGCAAAGCGAAACTAATAGCTTATGAAAAAAAGAAGGATGTGTTCTGAAAAAAGTCCTTTTTATGAACATTTATGAACAAAACGTACAATGGAAGTTTTATTAATACATATTTTCCTCAAATTTCACTTCATCTGTAAAAACACTACTCTAGCGTTATTTGTACTTTATTTTCACTAATTCAGGTGAACTTAGATTAATTTTTCATACATTTCTTTTTGGTCACGAAAAATACTCATCGTTAATGTAGATCACTATAGTATTTGAAGACGAAATTTGAATGCAAATTAACCATTTGTACCAACCCTTAATATTTCATTTTGTAAAATTAGTATTTATATATTTTTTAAGCCAGTGTACTTACGACAGGTGTATTTAGCCTATACAATAATCTACAAAGTTAAACCTGTTGCTAAAAATGAGATAAAACACGGATTTACTAGCGCAAAAGTATTCAGCCTAAAAAAGTCAGATCCAAAACAGGCCTCATTTTATTAAGGATGTCGTGAGACAGAGCGTAATGGCAAGAATATAACTTTAGCAAAAGAATATAAATATAACGTGTTATAGATGACGTTTTCATTAGTACAGGAATTTTATATTATTTATCTATCCTTGAAAATAAATGCTATCAGATAAAACCATTTAGTTGATTTTTACTTCAGAATGACAGTCTAATAATCTCCGTTGATGCTATATCACTGCAACTTCATAATATGTATTATACAGTGGCACCCTTGCGGCTCGGCCCGTGAGCTTCTTAACTGTTGAGACCAATATACCATACAGGGAAACCAATTCACAGGGACGGAGGGAGATATTGTTTTTGGTAATGCCCCAGACTCATCTGCAGTGGAGTAACTAAAGGGCGGCAAAATAGCCTTTAAGAAGCAAAATTTCAGACAGGATTTTTTGTACAGAATGCCATTAACAATGACTACTTGTAATAAATACAATATATAATAAATACAATACTAATAATACATAGTATGCGAGAATCGTATCGTTGCGCATATACCAACTCACTTCCCAGCAATATGCATATCAATAGACTTCGCATTAGGTTATTAGTATCTATCGCAATAGAGTCAGTTACAAGCCCACAGTCAGTAGGGGTTTCTCGATTTTCTCGAATTCTGGAATTTTAATAATATTTGTTTCATATTTTAAGAGCAATAGAGCCATATTTAAAGATTAATGGAGTTTAAAAGCAATGTCAGTGATCATCATAACAATTCATTTCAAAAGCTCATTAAAGCACAAATTATAATTGCTACAGCAAACCGATTACTAAAATAAATGCAAATTTGGAAGTTGCTGTAATGATTAAATTTTGAAAATGTTTAGAACAAGAATAACAACAGCGTTTGCTCTTAAATATTTCTATTTTAATAACTTTGTAAATATTAAAAGAATACTTTTGGCAATTTAGAATCAGAAAGATTTAAGTGAGATCTTCAATTTATCTTCAGTGATAGTTTTCCGTAAAAAAGTTTATTTTTCATTGTTGGGAAGCTCTGAATGCGATTTTCTGTCCTCAAAACATGGAATTGTATGCAAACTTTTTGTCATTAAGTGAATATTGACGTTAATGATCTATCACTTAACAAAAAAATTCTTCGAAAATTACGTTACTTTTTTTACATGTGTTGATCTTGTAATTGATTACTTATAATTCAAAAAGGTGAAAATAGGAGGAGATTGCAGACATAGGCAAGAAGACAGCTCTTTGCTTAAAAATAAATATAATGCATTGAAATTAAAGTAAATATTAAGGGGTGGAAGATATTGCACACGGTGACATCAGGGATTAGCAGAACCAGCTAACACATACGTAAAGAAAAATTTCCGCACTTTAATTCAATGTAACTTAATGCTTTCACTTAATTGTGGCTAGAGCGCCTATACAGTCAAAGGTTATATAGCATTCGAATCGAAAATTTACTAGTTGGCTTGCAGAGAAATAGACCGTTCTCAATTTGGATTATACGTATCAACATTATAATTTTAAGGCTTTCACAATCCTACTGTCATATATATCAATCTGCTCAGTATGTTCGATGAAATTAATGTAAGAAAAGGAACATGAACATGCTGTAATATAATTAAATTAGTCACTTATGAAAAAGCTTCATTCCAATACCAGTGTAAATAACTCCCTGTAAAAATTTAACACTTTATAGGTAGACACATCGTCTGCACGGAAAGTGCCCAACTACAGGCATTTGCATAGGCCATACGAGATGTTTGTAATAATGCTCTGTTCATGTACATCAGTGCTTCTCAGATTTTTTTTCTCATGGTCCCCTTTTCTGCTTCATTCTCTGCCCACCCCGCCCACCTCATAGCCACTTTAGTTGGAAAAAAAAGCTACTTTACAATCTGCACTGTTTATTAGTAATATAAATTTTATATCATATACAGTATATTCTAATAATCTGTACTTTATTTCTAAGTAGCAAATAAAATTTTTAAGACAAAAAATGTATAGTAACAATATAAGACCTGCTAACAAAAAATATTCTGATAATTGGCACTTTATTCAGTTTGATCCTTGTAGCCGATGCAAACTTATAAGTTTTTCAATGCATGGCGGATCTTCGTTTAAGACAAACAAAGATTGCCTCTCTTCAAAATATCAAGGAGGTTAGCAGGTGTTTCAAAGTGTTTACTTTTTAGTAACGACTTTATTGTTACTTATTGTTATTTGCACTGAGAAATGAATGCAGTATTCCAGGGAGACTTGTTAAACTCTATAAAATAAATTTGTCATGAAAATAAGAAATATAGTTTTTGCATCTAATTTGTAATATTTTATTCTGACAGTAAGTTTGGTTGGCCCCTTAGAAACATACTCTGACCCCTGAATGTTCCGTTTTTTCCATGCGACCTCCTAGAATTATTTGGCATGCCCCATATTTGATGACCGCTGATGTAGATTATTTATTTACCTATGAATGCTTGGCCATGCAAAAAACTCACCCTCAACAAAGCTGGAAAAGTGTCTTTTGATAATGATTGATTAAGTTATGTTAACATCATTTGTTTATTAATTATTAGCAGATACACCATGAATTTTCCGGGTTCTAAAAATAAATATACTTATTAATCTAAAGTACAGTGGTGAATTTTGTCTTTCAGATTATTTAATGCACTAAACGAGTTGCATTGTTGCTATCATAGTAACGAATAATGCCTTAGTTATATTCAACAATCATAGGACAGCACTTCTTAAAAAGTTCTACACTATTTTAAGAATTAAACATCATTAGGAGCTTATTTCACCTCTTCATTGGTAACTTATCCTGCGAAAATCACATGGTTGCCAAGACGCTGGTAATGTCTCGTCTCAACCGTTGCCAGATCTCCGGCATTGGCAAAGAGGTTAATACTATCCCAAAATGGCGGCTCAGTTGATAGCGCACCAGGCGTGTAATCTGCAATTCATGCTCGAGTCCCAGCTGGGCCAGCATTGGGATTCATCTCTGCAAAACTACCCATCTTGCCCACAGTCAGTAAGGGACACCGATGAGTTTGGAAAGGGATGAGTTGGATGGGACATTAAGCCGTGGTTCTGTGTGCCCCTTAAAGAATATGCTGGATGGTCTTGACGGGAGGCAACCATCTGTCTCCTAATTGCTGTCCACTGTTAATCCTAATGGGTTCCCTCTCCACAACTTTTTTTGAGCCACTGGGACCTTGTGACCTGGCCATTTAGTCCATTGTATGCAAAAAAAAGTGCCGCTCAGAGATAAATAAACCCAATATGGGACAATATAGGGGAGATAGCATACAAAATTTGAAGCCAATCAGTCAATTACATGGGGATTTACTTCATGTGGGAATCTGTCGATGAAAGTTTCGCAATAATTTGCATATTTCAACTAGTACACACGCTGACGTTAGCATGGCGTAGAAGAAGAAGAAACATACATATATTAGTGTCTATGTCCCCTTACTAATACACCTATTATTATATATAACTACATCCCACCAGAAGTTAGGTGCGAAACCTTTGTCCATTGGTAACTTTTCCGGTTCGCAATAGATAATGTACTCATGCTTTTAAGTTATGAATGCAAGTGTCCCCAGGTGTTTCGGGCATTCGCAGCAGGTTTAATCCCGAGCCATGGCAGCTAGGAACGAGAACCTTACCCAGTGGAACCAGCACACCAAATCCTGTACCGTTCAATAAAATATCTGCCGAATTACAGAGCGAGAAAAACTACTGTCACACAATGACTTCACAATGAAAGTTTTTTTATTATTATTATTTCATAAAATACACTGTTAATTTTTTTTTAATGAAAAGGTTACTATCGTTTTTAATGGTCATGAAAGATTTTTGTTTAACAATGAAAGATTTTTTAAAATCATATTTGCTCCCAAACTTAGCCACGTATGTTAATTCTTATCTGTTAGTTTTTTGTTACAAAATAAAATCATAATCCTACCTTCTCGCAAACGTATTGAAATTCTAAATGCGTCATTTTGCTCTTAGACTGTAGAATATCTTAAGATATCCTTATCAATATTTAATGCGCAAAATATATCTGTAATGAGATCCCTTTTATAAGTAGTAGACTTCCGCAATAATAAATTTAGACAGCTTCTCAGTAACTGTCATTAACAGGAAATTTTGATTAATACATTATTTATTTATTTATTTTTGCTTAATCCTTCTTTAACTGAGAACCTTCTAGAAAAGGTTCAACGAGAAGAATGCCAAGCCACGAATACTCCCACAAAGAGTGGCATATTTGAAGAGCTCCGCCGATAAACCGAACCTAATGAAGTGTTGGAATTTTCACGGTATGTGGCTCAACCATTCTAGAACGCTGCAATCAATTTTGGGAAGCCTTCAGAAGAAAAGATCGATGAAAATGTGGGTGAACCCAAATGATATCGATTCTTCTCTAACTACGATATAAGTCTGAAAGTTGACCTCTGGTATTAAAAGTCATTTTTTTATGCCCAGGATATTAGATACGTTGGATCATATTTCACTCAGTAATAGCGTTGATGGACAAATAAAAGAACTGATTTATTTATTTCGGCTACTATCCTTTTGACTCTTAGTTTTCTTATCTCTTCATTATTTCATTAACGCCACGTGGGATGATAAATGGAAATAAATGTTTCTTGAACCTGTGTAATTTGTTATTCAATATGTTTTGATATTTCTGGTAATATTTTCTGAGAAAAATCGTAAAAAAATTAAGCACATGTATAAAATGAGAATATAAATTGGGAACATATTCAATAACGTATGAAAAATAATTACATTAGTATGCAGGATGACGGTGAACCACCCACCAAAACGGCTGCAGCATGTCCTGAGTTCTGTTTGCTGTGTGGGGGAGGGCATTGTAGTGAATGAAAACAATGTTCTGGTTAAGGAGACCAGGGCATTTCCTTCAAAGGACTCTCTTAAGCGTTTTAGTGTGTCACAGTATCGTTCATTAGTAACGGTGTGTCTTTGTTCCAGGAATTCCACCAACAGCACACCATAGGCATCTTAAAAAACTGTGCAACACTTTTCTGGTGAAAGGTGTCACTTGAACTTCTTTTGGGTTGGTGATGTTTGGGTTGGGTTGTTTTACCTCTGAGCGGCATTTTCTTGCACACCATGGGCTAAATGGCCAGGTCACAAAGATCTCGAAGGCTCAGAGAAGGTTGGGGGAGAGAACCCACTGGAACAGCTGTTGGGAGACAGATGGTAGCCTCCCGTCAAGGCCATCCAGCGTGTTCTTTAACGTGCACAGGGTATGACTCTCCTACACACGGGTCACGGCTTAACGTCCCATCCGACGGACAGCGGCCTTTCCAAACCCATCGGTGTCCCCTAATGACCGTGGGCAGGGCGGGGAATTTTGCGGAGATAAATCTCAACGCTGACCCAGCTGGGACTCGAACATGGGAACAGCAGATTACGAGCCTGGCGCGCTACCGACTGAGCCACCCCCGCCCCAGGTGATGTTTTGTGTTTCCACTTCATCGACATGCACTTACTGCTTGGCGTGTAATGGTAGAACCATTTTCCGTCGCCTGTCATAGCTCGATGAAGAAACTTGGTTCCCTCTGCTGCATATTAGTTACAGGAATGTGAGATTGGCCACCATTCGTTGTGCCTTGTGTCCTCCGTTAATACCTATAGAACCCACCTTGCACACACCATATGGTACTGTAACTCCTCCAAGAGATACCCTGGACGACGTCATACAACAGGCCCAGCTCGGATGCAATGCACCACAAAATGACACATCGATCCCGTTGAATGATCTCTTCAATACGTGCTACGTTCACTTCTGTTGTGGAGCTGCTGGACGCCCACTGCGATTGTCCTCTCATACAGTGTCCTTGCCTGCTGAAAACCTCCAACACCATTTGGTGATATGTTGACACGACATCACATTTTCCCCGTACATTTCACTGAGTTGTCAGTGGATTTCGGCCACACAAACTTTCCTCGCTTATAGATAATTAATAATTGCTCAGACTTCTCCGCGAGACCACCTATACAACCCTATAACCGTTTTGAACTGCCACAGCTGTACTCTTATACGCGCATGCGTCTGTATACCCTGCCGTGTTGCCAGTCAGTGCACTATAATATATATTTAACGCTTTCACAAATCCTCGGGATTTCTTTTGTGATTATTGTGACATTGTAAACTTACTTTCTCACCTACGTACCTAGGTATATTAGCTTTCAGAAATTAATAAAATTGGAGCTTGTTTTAATTGTAAACAATCATGATGAAAACATTTTTTTAATTAATGACAAAGAGTATTATGTTAACAAACATTTTAATAATGAAACTGAATCATGAATGAATGCAATGGAACAAAATCCAAATACATACAAAAATGTTACTTTGAGATTTATTTTTCGCATCTTTGAGCTGGAATTAACTATTTTTTACACGTCATTCGCGATCATGTCTGACTGTGGAACAGAAAAAGATCAAGGTTCGAATCCCAGAGAAGGCATGGCCCTTTGTAACTCTCCGACAAACGGACTGTTCAGAAAGAATTTATTTTTTACTAAAGTATTTTTCTGAAATTCTTTTATTAATTCTTCAACCATAGATTTTTTCACCATCTGAGAGCGCAATTAAAGCTTTTAGGAGCTTAATAAAAATGCGAATCATAATATTTTCCGAATACCTAGCGAACCCAAAAGAATTTTTAATCTATCTCCCTCAGAGGGGGTAAAGATAAAAATCATTGTTGTTAATTAATTGCCATACGTCCCCGTTTTCCGGGGACAGTCCCTGGATTAAAGGCTTCATCCCCAAAGAATAAATATCCCTGTAAGTGTGCCCGAAATTCGGTTTTTAATTTTTTTTTAAATATTTAATTTGACTGTACAGTATGAGCAGATTTTTACTAATAAAAGTGCAGTGGCAACAGTATTATCAAAAATTTCGGTTGCAATGCACGTGACTCAAAAAATCGAGGTTAGAATCATTATAATGATAATGGTATCTGGGCAGGCACCGAAAAAGAATGCATGTCTTTCTTCTACGTGCTGACGTCAGCTCACGCCTTATGGTTGCCAGTTGGTTAATTATTAAGCAAGTTAAGTTCTATCTCTACTTAACAGATTTCAGCGCCGTATGGTCCCCAGGTACCTGGTCCCAATATGCAGGTCCCCAAATTTGAGACACAGATTCCTCCTATGTTGGGTTAAAAAACTGAGTCCCAATCTCTAATGGGAAGGGGTTTAGAATCTAGAATGGCTTTGCGAATATGGGAGATCTGGCATCGTTCTGCCACAATTTTCTCAACTTGCGAACGAAGAAATCATCGAAGAAACTAAGGAGGAGAATTTCCATTTTACCAAAATTTTGGCCAGCGGTATACTAGTTTTATAATCGTTGATTAAGAGCTGTCAAACATTAAAGTAGAAACTTCTTAAGGACTTAACTGCTAAGGAAACTCCTTAAAAAGGGAGAAGGAAAATGTGTCCTAAATGATATTTTAATGTCAGTGTTTCAATATTTGCAATCTGCAGCTAATAATAAAAGAAACTGCAGTTAGCCTGAATAGTATTTCACAATTGGAAGTGGAGGCAGAACATCGGTTATAAAGCATGAGAGAACTGCTGAACATAAAAATTTTCTCTTAACAAGAGCATCATCTTCTCTGGTTAGTAATTTCTTCAAAAGGAAAACAAAAACGATGAACATAGTTTAGCAACTTTGACGAAATAGGAATTTTCTTCCAGCAGTTTTCTTCGTTGATTTCTTCGTTCACAAGCTGAGAACGTTGTAGCGGAACAATGCCAGATCTTCCACATTCGCAAAGCCATTCAAGGTTCTAAACCCCGTCCCATTAAAGTTTAGGACTTAATTTTTTAGCAACATACAGACCCAACCCAACATACAGAGTTTAGCAACAACGGAAGATGAACGTAATTTAGCAACTGAGTTGAAGAAAATACTCATGAACAGTTAGTTAGCTGACAATCTATTCATGAGTGATATGTTTACAGATATCACCTATGATACTCTACTGTTGAATCAAGACGGTTCATATGCATAGCACACTGTAGAGAAAACCAGAATTTCGATTCATGTACTGTACATCATGCATTACGGTTCATGAATGCATGTAATTTAGCCCAAAAAGAATTTTTACTTTACGTCTTAAAAAAAAATGCGATGTCTACAGACAGACGACAAAGTGAAAACCTTAGCTCATTTTCTTTTTCTGAAAAGAGCAAAAATATTTGTTTTTTAATCCTTAAATTCAAAAACATTACTCTTTTAGCTCCCCTCTGAGAAAAAGAGGAAGATCAGGCGTGGATGTAGGAAAAACGAAGGGGTGGGGGTGGAGGAAGCGACGTAATCTAGCAGGAATAAAGGGAAGTGGTAAGGGATTGGATTTCCATTACGGAGTAACATTTTTCTCCTTCGTTTTTGAGTTTTTTTTAATTTTCGTGAGAAATGAGTGAAGTATGCATAAGTTTAATAATTTTGTCCTCCATTACCCTCACTAAAATTCTCAAGGAGGTAGGGGTGTGTGTGTGTGGTCCCTGGCCTCTTGTCCCTCCTCCATAGATCGGCTCTGGGAAAGATTGTTGCTGTCAGTGGAATATTTCTTGATAGACACCAAGATTTCAAATTCCTACCATAAATAAATCACTTGCAATATTCGTTAAAACTTTTGCTTTCACATGGTGCCCTCTAACGAGGTAAATTGAAACCACTTAAAGATTTGAAAAATGCGAATTATAATATTTCATTAGTACCAATGATACTAAAAAAAAAACATTTTTTCCAATTATCTCTTAAAACCAAATAATTTCATTCCCCCCTCCGGGATGGAAGGAAGCAATTTATTGTTGCAAATGCAAACCTCATAAACTTCACATTCCACCATAAAAATTTCGAATTTCTAACAAAAATGCATTTCTTGGAATATTCGTTTGAAAGTTTGCAATTTTAAAAGTTATCCACTGTTGAAAGGATGCAAAGATAACTTTTGATAGATTCGAAAGGTGCGAATTGTAATATTTCATCACTACCTATCGAACCCAAAAAAGAATTTTCAATTTATCTCTAAAGATGAACAATTATCTCTTAAAGCAAAAATGCCTCGTTTTCTCTCCCCCCATCCGGGGGGAGGGGTAAGGGTTGAACTCATTTTTACCAATTGGAACATCATTGAAACATTCCGTTCGTCATTTTCATAAAGGAATTTTCCGTTTATCTCTTAAAGTAAATCATCATCATCATCATCATCATCATCATCATCATCATCATCAAGCAGCCATGGGCTACGGAGGTCCAACCAGACCGCGCAGTTTAATTCTCCAAGCATATCCGTCCTGAGCTACATCTGCTGCATCCAGCCACTGCACACCAATTCTAACAAGGTCCTGTTTGACATTGTCTGCCCACCGCATCCTAGGTCTCCCCCTCCTTCTGAGGCCTCTAGGCACACTGTTCATAACCCTATTCGCCAATCTATAATTATCCATACGGGCAACATGGCCAAACCAACGGAGTCTCTCTCTGCACAATAGGCTGCTTAAAGGAGGTTGCAGACTCCTTTGCCTAACCTCATCATTAGTTACAAAGTTAAACCACCTAATACCCAAGATACTGCGTAAGCATCTAGAATCAAAAGCATCAAGTTTCCTGTTATCTTGTTTACACAGCGTCCAAGTTTCACTACCATAACTAACCCTAGAAATAACCAAACTATTATACAGTCTAATTTTAGTCTTTAGGTGTATACGCCTATTTCTCCACAATCTCCATAGTTCTTAAAAGTCCCGGCAGCAATACCTATTCGTCTGTTAATCTCATGCCGCACATCACCAGTATCAGTTACGTAGCTCCCAAGGTAATTAAACTGTGACACCTGCTCAAGACTGCAACCATTAGGATTAACTGAATCACAACCTGCCTGACCAATTTTCATCACTTTAGTTTTCTCTCTGTTTATAACCAAACCTACTCTACTACCAGTCTCTTCAACAGCTCGAATGAAAGAGTTCATCTCATCAACATCATTTGCCAAAAGAGCTAAATCATCAGCATAATCTAAATCAGATATTTTCGTATCTCCAGCCAATTTAAGGCCAAAATCTTTCCCTTGAAGTGAATTTCGCATAACATAATCAACAACCAAACTAAAGAGAAAAGGAGACAAAATGCACCCTTGTCGAATACCAGACGTAATGCTAAACCAATTGCTACAAGACTTACCAACTCTCACACATGACTCAGTGTTATTATAGAGAGCTTTCATTATGTTAACTAACTTGTCTGGTATACCATATGATCTCACAATCAACCACAAATTATGACGATCAACAGAGTCGAAAGCCTTTTTGAAATCAACAAAGCTAGCAACCAAAGGTTTCTGAAACTCTAAACATTTCTCAAGAATCTGCCTAAGTGAAAATATCTGATCCACACATCCCCTACCACTTCTGAATCCACATTGCTCATCACGCAATTGCCTGTCAACCAGATTCTTAATTCTATTAAGCACAATCATGGAAAGAACTTTACCTGGAACAGAGAGTAGGCTGATACCCCTATAGTTATCACAAGAACTGCGATCACCTTTTTTGAAAATAGGGATAATAATAGCTCTGGTAAAATCTTTAGGAACCATGCCTTTATCATAAAAGTTATTCAAAATTTCAGTCATCCAAGTGGTAACCGAAACATTCCCAGCTCTGAGCATTTCTGTAGTAATTTCATCTACCCCTGGGGATTTATGAAGTTTAAGTTTAGAGATAGCCAAAATAACTTCAGATTGTGTTATAGGGCCAACATTAAAGCTGCCAATGCATCTATCATCATTACAAACAAAGGGAGTAGAACTAACCACATTGTTTAGAACATCACTGAAATGCTGATCCCACCAGCCATGACAGAATCCTCACCTTCTATAACCTTACCTTGTTTATCCTTCAATCCCTGTATACCTGTCCGTTTTCTACCACACAAAACATTAATTATCTGGTACAGCTCTCTGCTGTTGTGCTGTCTAACTGCTTCCTCGGCTTTGTCAGCCAAACCATCAAGCCAAAGATTCTTATCAGCAGCTAACTGATCTTTTACACGTTTATTAAGTTCTCTGTAATGCTTTCTATTAGGACTAGTAGGATATTGATTAAGAACATTCCTGCAGTACTTTCTTTCCGTAATAAGCTCAAGTGCCTTATCACTCAGATAATTCTGCCTCTTCTGCTTCTTTTTTCCTAAAAGGGTACTGTTAGTTTCCAAAAAAGCCTGTTTAAAATGGCCCCATTCATCCTCAACTTCAGTATTAAGCAAACCATGACTGTCATAATGACTAAGTAACCTATCATGGTAAGCTTTAGCTATAACTGGGTCTTTCAGAGCTTCAGTATTAAAGGTAAATTTTTTAACCCTAGCACAACACTTTTTAAGTTTAAGTTGCAAGACACTTTTAACAAGGTAAACAAGGTAATGGTCAGATCCAATTTCAGCTCCCCTATATGCCCTGGTATTTCTAACAGAACTAGCCCATTTGCTGTTAATTAATATATAATCAATCATATTCCTATGCAGCCCATCAGGTGAAACCCATGTGTATTTATGTATGTCGCGGTGTTTGTAATATGTGTTAGTTATTCTGAAACCATTGAGTTTACTTACCTGTAGGAGACGTTGCCCATTGCCATTGCAGCTACCAATACCAAAAGGGCCTATCACCCCTCCCCAAAGATCAGAGTCAGTACCAACTTTGGCATTGAAGTCACCTAGAACAAGGGTAATATCTCCTTTCTTGACAGAATTCAAAATATCCTGAAGTTGTCCATAAAACCTATCCTTCTCATCCTCATCAGCATCCTCAGTGGGGGCATAACAGCAGATAACATTCAAGTCTTTAATGTTTGTGTGAAATTTTGCTGTAAGAAACCTTTCATTAATGCACTCATATCCTAGAAGAGCATCACTAGCATGTCTGCTGAGCAGCAGACCCACGCCTTGGTGATGCTTTCCATCCTCCCTCCCTGTAAAGATAAATTTAAAGTTATTTTTAAGTATCTCACCTTTACCTGTCCATCTGGTCTCTTGCAAGCCTAGAATATCTAGGTTATAGCGCTGGAATTCCTGCATGAGGACATCAAGAGAATAATCTCTATGTAATGTCCTCACGTTCCACGTTCCTGCAGAGAGAAAATGATTAGTAGGATTTTTAAAGAAATTAGGTTTATTGAGATTGGTAGGGCCAACAATATCAAACAGCCCCCTGATCGCAGGCATGGGGCAAAGACCTGTTCCTCCTCTGCTAAAGGCTGAAATCACCGATGCTGGTAGGAACTTCAGGCACCACCTTTTCAAGTGGACTTTTTCAAGAGCCACATGGCCTGCCTGAGACACATTACTCCAGTTTAGGCTTGACGATGCCCAACTAGCTAAGTAAGGGTTCAGGTACCTGCGATGGCCTCTGATTAAGATTATCCACCAGCTGATATAAGGTATCCCATGCCTCTGTTCACTTAGAGCTGGCAACCCAGGAGCAAACAGAAAACACAGCGGCAGACTCTCCCTCAACAGAGGCCCACCAGTGCAGCAAGTCCAGGATCAATAATCAAGCTCAAATCCATAAACAAGTCCAGTCTAGTAGGTATAAATGGTCAGCACCAGGACCCTGTGAAGTTGACCGCTCCTCAGCAGGGTTAAAAAAAAGAAAAAGGTGGCCATAGATGACCAGATCAGTAGGCCATACTGAACTGGCAGCCCTCCCCTTCCGTTCCCTTCCTAAAGAGAATATCTCTTTTGAAAGGTACTAAAGGCCTGCACCACAAGAAGGGGGGTCGGACAATAGGTGCTAGACCTGGTCGGTTCTGCGCATCATCATTAGGGATTGGTGCACAGCTCTCCTTCCAGTTTACGCCTAGCTACCATTTTTATTCCATGCAGGGGGTTAAAATAAAGCCAAGGTACAGGTAATTTTCTCTCCCCCTTGGGGTAAGAGTTCAACTCATTGTTACTAATTGAAACGTCATTAAACACGAATGTTTAAATGATTCTGATGTTTTGCAATTTTCAAAAATTTTCCACCGTTAGAGAGCTCAATTTTAGCTTTTGACTGATTCAGAACGTGCGAATGATTTTTTAAAATGTCATAAAAAGGATTCAACTACTGATGATAACAGTACTTGAAAGAATAGTGCAGACCGAGCCGATATAAATTGTTTTGCCTCTTTAAGCAACGACGTAAACTAGCATTCTTTTCTTTAATAAAAATAACAAAAAAGTTTTAATTATTTATTACGTTATCTATTTTTTCAAACAAACAAGTTGTGGAAGTTAATAAAAATAGCAAATGAAATAAGATCAAATGTCATCAACACGATCAAAATTTTCTTATCTCGATAATAATTTGAAAAACAGTGCTTTGGTAAAATATACTACAAGATTATATTTCGTACTTTTATACGAAACACATTTGGACATAAGTTTCATTGTAACCAAATGAACTTTGTTTCTGAACGAAATTTTCGAAAAGAGCATTAACTTTCTGTTTAACGTAGAATGTATATCTGTTACCGGCAATGTATGAAAAGCCGGCATTCTATAGAATACCCGGCGTTTTTAGGCAATGTATGAAATATGAGAATTATTACATACTTTTCCTAGGCATTGTATAGAATGACAAATACTATTTCGGCAAAGTATGAAAAAGGCTTTTATTGAAAAGATGCATGTGAAAATGTAAGAAGTACAAAATATAAGATACGGGATTTTTCTACAAAAAGAGAAAAATACCATTGCTGAACTACCGCCAGAAATATTAACATCATAATCTGCAATGAATCTGTCGTCCGCATTATAAAAAACGGCCCAAATGAGGTAAAGCCAAGTGAGAACGAATCAGTAAAGTGTTGAACATTCGAAGTTTGCAATTCGAGTTAGGATACTCGTATTTCACTTTACTACTTGTCAAATCTATTTCAGTGGAGTTCCGAGGTGCTTGTGATATGTCGTTTTTTTGATGACTTTTTTTTAATCTGTTTTTTGACCTTAACTCTCTTTCTATGGAAGCTAGAGTTCTAAAACTTTGGGATCCCTATTGAGGCAACCCTCTTTTACACTCTTACAACGCTAGGGGGCGTTTTTCCGAATGGAAGGGTGTCTTTTTGGTGTCCAAAGTGACCAACTACGGCGCTCCTTTTTTTACCGAAACTAGGGACTGGCGGATCTGGCAATCAGGGTGAGCCTATAGGGGACCCAGGGGAACATTTACTGGTCAATTCGAATTGGACTGAGTGCTGGCTCTCTGTTTGAGGCGAGCGTCGAGAGTCACGTGACTCGCATTGCGACATTAAACATCACTGCCGGGAGTATTTTATACTTTGCCGATTTACCTTTCGGCATTCTATAGAATGCCTAGGAAATGTATTAAATATGAATCGTTTCATACATTGCCGGCTAGTTTTAGGCATTATATACAATGCCTAGGCATTCTATAGAATGCCGGATTTCAAACTTTGCCGGTGACATATCTACTGGCATTGTTCCCACACCTTTTCACTCATTTCATGTACACTGTTCAAATTAAAACAAATTGTATTTCCCTACCTTTAATCTAATTCTCCTTCCGTGTGATAATGCTGAGAGAAAAATACATTATCTTGCTGGGAAGTATAGGGAGTCAATAGCTTCAGTCTTTCCAATATCACTGAGCAAATGTAATGCGTAAAATTGGTTAGTTCAAAAGTTCAATATTGCGAATTCTATTTAGAACTCGTTGGTGGAGATACAATGTCTTCGCGAACTGAATACTGGACGTGTAGTAATAAAAGCCATTAAGTAGTATTTAAATTACATACAATACCAGTTTTCCGAAACATCGCGAACCTGTAAATATCCTACAATTTCAGAAATTTATAAGTTTTTTTGATACACGAACATACATATATAGTTTTTTTGATTACATGAAGAGAGGAAATATCATATTTTTTCTCTGTGATAAAAAATGTTTCACATTAAACTAATTGAATGAACCAGATGGCTAGCCAGGAGTTTAATGGAGCTTGATGCATTTTGTTCATGTTTCTGTTAATATAACTTAAGGAACTAAAGATTTAACAAAAGAATGAAGTTTTACTTAATCGTTAACCTCCAGATAATGGAATGAATGAAGTGTATAAAAATAAAACATTCCGAATGACATTAATTGTTTGAAATCCAAACAGAACTGTTCTGATTTCCGATAAATCGATGAAAGAAAAGTAAATCGATGAAATCTTTCTTCTGTATGATTTCCAAAAACATATCTTTGCGACATAGAATTTTCTCAGTTGCATTCGACATAAGAATATAATCACGAAAATAAACTTATATTTCACTAATGATATATATATATGAGGGAAAAAGTAATTATTATAGCTGCGAACTGGATAAATGCCGAAACTGGTTGAGTTCAACAAAGAAATTCAGGCGTACAGAAAATCTCTTGGATTACGGATGTTGTAACTGTTGATTTAATTTTCCTAATAAAAGTTTATTTGCAGTAAATATTAAACATAAAAACTCAACTTAAATCTATCGATGCTACAGTTGTTCAACTTGTTGCACTGGTCCAATTTATTTTTT
This sequence comes from Ryuthela nishihirai, assembly GCA_038380435.1. Taxonomy (NCBI): domain Eukaryota; kingdom Metazoa; phylum Arthropoda; class Arachnida; order Araneae; family Heptathelidae; genus Ryuthela; species Ryuthela nishihirai. The sequence continues at coordinate 34,413,631 of JAWZYU010000011.1, read as the reverse complement.
AAACCTTCACGAAGACCTACCTTGGCACACTCCCAGTGAACATACGTTTGTGGATATTTAGGAACTGTTGGCATGTTACCAGTTACTACTAGACGGCGTGATAGTAAAGTTTTTGGCAAATGCCCAAGTGCATCCATTGATGGTTCTGAATGTCTGGCAGCCATTCCTGCTCAAACGACTCGCCCGTTTGCACGCGACTGACGGTTACCGGCGAGAACACTTAACTAGAAATAGACTTGCAGATAACCACCGATGCAACTCTTAGTGGCCGCATTAACGTTCATTTCATGAGTTCCATGTCTACAGGACTTATCCTGTGATTATTTATACAGTAAGCATCTTTAAACAAAAACGTCGACAGCCCACTCAAGCCTCTGGATTAACAAATTTTCTTGGCTCCCATATTAGTTACAAATAATTCGATAATATACAACTAGAATGTAACAAATGATGCTTTGATATCACTTAATAAAAATAAAAATAAAATTATTATTAACATAAAAAGATATAGGATAAATATACTATTTTATTAAAATAAAAAATGATATAAATAAAAAAATTATAAAGGATAATATATTGTTCAATAAAAAATATAATAGTTAATAAATAAATAAAAAAATGATATAGGATAATATACTGTTGTTATTATCACAACATCAATATTTGTGAAAATAAAACCTTCTTTCAGAGTCTAAATTCTTGGGAATTACCGCCCAGGGTCAATCAATCGGGCTCAGGGTCATCAATTGATGCCTTTGGCACCTTTTGATTTCTAGCCTGTCACTCCTACCCTATTTGACCTTGAACAGAATGACAGATCGAAAAAATTCCTGTTATTTCTGAGTTCTGCTGACTGAAATAGTCCTATTCACCAATTTTTAGCTCTCCAGCACATATCGAATTTGACCTTTGACCTAGAAGAACCCATCGCATCCAAAATTTAGCATAATATCTGAGATCTACACCTCAAAATATCCCCAGACACTATTTTTAACCCTGTAACACCAGTAGATCTATATTTGAACTTTGACCTCTAAGGACCATGCACATCCAAAATTTGACAACATTTCTTAGATCTACGACTCAAAATACTCCCAGGAATCAATTTTCAGCCCTCTAGCACGAGTGGATTTAAATTTGACCTTTGACCTAGAAGGACACACCGGATTCAAAATTTCGTAACGTTGCCGACATATACAACCCAAAACACACCCAGACACTAATTTTCAGCTATTTGACCTAGAAGAACACGTCGGAGTTTAAAGTTTGGATTTTTTCCGAGATCTATGACCTGAATTATACTTAAGTGCAAATTTTCAGAATTCTACCATTTCTGCATCATAGTTAGAATTAGCATGATCCCCTGTCGCTCAGTAACTCAATCAATCATTTTGAAAATAAGGGTTCTTCACTTTTGTATAGGTAATGACCTGGTTACATAGCGTCGCAAAGTCTCAAAGTTGGGTAGGGGAAAAACATCCACTGGACATCTACCAGAAAGGGTAACCATCAACAAGGCCGTCTACCATATTCATTAATGTGCACAGAGCATGGATCACTTTTACACGGTGCAACGGCTGAACGTCCCATATGACAGATGGCTGCTTTTTCAATCTCATCGGTGTTCCCTTTCTTCTCGAGGGCAAAGCTTGGGTTAGTGGCGAAAATCTCAACCAAAACACAATGGGACTCAAACATGGAAAACAGTCTGCATCTTTTGGGAGCAAAAAAATGTTTTTTCTTAAATTTAAAAAAAAATTAAGAAAGAATAAGAGTGAGTAATATATTTCGTAATTATTTTTTCGAAATACAATAATATATATATATAAACTTAATCGAATCTAATCAATAAGGAAACCAATTAAATTTTGCCATAAAGTTCTAATGTAAGCAGTTGCAAATAGCAACCGTTCCTCAAGTCGAGTAGGAACAATTAGGAGTCTCACTTGACTTTCGAAATATGTTTAATACGAAATTTCCGCTGATTAATATAACAGACAGATTCCGAAATGGGTGAAATAATCGCCTAAATCTTTAACAGAACAACTTCGGTAAACTGAACGAAAGAAAAATATTCACGAACAAAAATTTGGTTCGATTTTCTTGTTATTATCACAACACAATATTCATTTGCCTAATGCTATTTCATGAAACTTTTCGCTGAGAAAATTTCATCATACTGCAACCACCAAGAAAAAAAGATGATATTAGCAGAGGATCCATTTGTCACTAGACGTCAGAAAAATAGCTCCTCTTAGGAGGTATGGGATCGGCTGTCAGCTTTGTTGATATGACAATGGAAGGCCTTCTTTCCATTTGAATTTTGTCTTTATATGTTGATGGCTCTAGATCTGTGCAGTGATAGCTCCCACACAGCTGAAGCACCGAATACAAGAGCTATTCTGTATTCAGATAGAAAAAGGATCATTTCCAATGCCTCTTCTAAGATCGTACTATAAACGTGTGTGGGGGGAGGGGGAGGGGGTGCAGCTCAGATTATGAGATTGCAGATATCAGATGAGATTGCAAATATGAGATGCAGATTTTGAGCCTCCAGGCTCATAATCTGCAGTTCCCAGGTTCGAGTCTCAATTCTTCCAGCGTTGGGATTTATCTCCGCAAACCCTCGCTGTGCCCTCTGTGAGAAAGGGAATACCGATGGACTTAGAAAAGCCGCCATCCGTTCAAAATGATGTGATGTGATGTTGTGAAATACAGGAGAGCCATCTCTGTGCACGTCAAAGAACGCACTGGATGGCCTTGACGAGAGACTACTATCTGTCTCCTAACAGTTGTCCAGTGGGTCCCTTCCCCCAATCTTCTCCAAGTCCTTGGGGTTCTTGTGGCTTGGCAACTTAGCACTTTGAGTGGAAAAAGCGCCTCTCAAAGATAAAATAAGCCTCCATAATACCCAACAATAAGTGTATAATAATAATAATAATCTATTTAAAATAGAACATCCTACATAATAGTCCCGTTAAACGTCATAATTTTTAGAGGAAGGGGGGGGGGAGAAAGATTGGGTTAAAAGCCTGAACCACTCACTCCATACACTCTTGGTAGCAATTCTCCATTGCCTTTATCGATAGTTATGTCCTATGTTAGCAAATAATCTACAGAGAAAGAATTTAATAACGCTTTGATTTAATAAACAGAACGTAACCTACATAAGGTTCCAAATTCCTTTTAAACAGAGGCGGGGGTGGATTGTAATCTGCAGTTCCCAGGTTCGAGTCCCAACTGGGCCAGCTATCTGTCTCCAATAAATTTCGTGTCCTGCTCACGGTCAGTAGGGGTCACCGATGGGCTTAGAAAGGCCGCCGTCCTTCGGATGGTACGTTAATCCGTGGCTCCGTGTGCGGGAGAGCCATACCCTGTGCACGTTAAAGAACACGCTGGATGACCTTAACTAGAGGCTACCATCTGTCTCCCAACAGCTATCCAGTGGGTCCCCTCCCTCAAACTTCTCTGGGACTTCGGGTCCTTGTGACCTGGCCATTTAGCCCATGGTGTTCAAAAAAAGTGCCGCTCAGAGGTAAAACAGGATAAACGGAAACATTTTGCGCCTATTGCTTAGAAAGGAAAGCTCATGTTTTTATCGAATCTAAAAAAAGATATGTCGCTTCAGAGAAATGATAAACTTTTCGAGGCTTGGATGTCGCAGATTTAACACATCGCTTCATTTTCTATATTTCGTTTCTTTTGTTCGTGAGCGGACACATTAATAACTACCCAATGCAACGCAAAATGAATAAGTGAAAAAAATGATAAGCTTGCATTTATAGGGAGCATATTGAAGCAATTGAAAGCGCATGAATATAATTCAAATGAATTATAATAATATGCGGGATTTGTACAACTCGTTCCCATAGCTAAGAGAGAAACGCATCATACTAACGATAATGATTATATTTTATTTAATTTTACTTGTCTCTAACATTCTCTGATAGGCATGTTTCGATGTGAAAATTAATGAAATTAAGCTAAATAGATGCACTGAATATAAATTCTTAGGAATATGGATCGATGAAAATCTGAACTGGTCATTTCACGTAAAGCAGCTGAGAATCACTCTGTCGAGGAATATTGGTATGATTGGTAAAATACGTCATCTGGTTAACAAATAAATTTTGACAAATTTATACTACTCTTTCATTTATTCTTATATAACATATGGAATTTTAGTCTGGGGTAATACTTTTGACTATAATCTGAATGCTATATATCGTCTTCAGAAAAGAATTGTTAGATATATTGTTGGTAAAAGATATTATGATCCCGTGGCACATTTATTTTCTGAGGTTAAAATTCTTAATGTCTATAATAATTACAAACTGATATCAGGAAACTTCGATATCTGGATATCAGGAAACTTCAGTGTATTCGATTACAATGAGATTGATTAAATTGGATAGATTTAAAGACTATTTTCAGAGTCTTTCGAATTTTTATAATTATGAAACACGTCATAGAGAGGATCTGAGTATACCTATGTGTCGATTGTCAATTGGGCAGAGATCTATCAAATACAATGCAGTAAAAATTTGGTCTGAATTTCCTGATGATGTTAAAAATGCAAAATCTTTAAAATTATTTAAAATCAAATGTAGAACGTTTCTTCTTACAAAGCAATGAAACCTTCTATGTATCAGTGTAATATGTCTCATAACCATTTGACCTTTTATACTATTGAATTATTGTACTATTTGAATTATTGTATACTTTACTGTTGTCATAATTGAACTAAAGGAAATAGGGAGCATTAACTAAAAATAAGCGTCAGCTTACTATGCTCTCCTTTTTTGTTTAGCTTTTCCTATTAAACACCAATATTTAATATGATTGTTATTTACCTTTTCTGATACAATTGATATTTCTCAGCTATTTCACTTCACAATTTTTCTCATGTATATATTAATTGTTATTAGATAATTATGCTATGTAAATGTATATTGTATTGACTGGCGGAATAAAATAAAAGTTATATTATTATTATTCACCTAATTGCATGATTGTGCTTGCTCTGATACTTTTACAGCTAAGGAATTGCAAATTTTAAGGTCAAAGGATATCCTAAAAACTTTTGTTAATTTTAAGGCCCGTGGCCGTGTGGTTAGCACGCTAGGCTACTCATTTAAGGGACGTGGGTTCGAACCCCGGATAAGGCATGGATTTTCCTTCTGAGGTTGCGCCATTCTCACAGACCTTCTACTATGGCGTATAATCTGACAGGCTCGTGTCAGACCTCTATGGCAAGCAGCTACTTGACGGAGTGTTTATTTATTTATTTATTATTTACTCTGCGAAATTCCATTTCCTTTGTGGATGGATACGTGATACTTAGGAATAATTTTACGAATGTCTGTGAAACAGTTTTATGGATTTCTGGACTATTTTTAAAGATATTATTGGAGTATCTTTAGAGATTCAAGTCTGATTTTTCAAATCAAATGTTTTTACCCGTATCAAACTCTATCATGCTATTTCTTGAGCTAAATGGAATATTACTCTTTAATAAACTGACGCGGGACAGTTTGCATATCGTGGGTAGCGGCCGAATTATGGAAACCTTCATAATTTCTTAATGAGAGAAGGTTTCTAGGAAAGCTCGAATGTAAGGATCTTCATCATCATCATCATCCTCAAGTAGCCATGGGCTACGGAGGTCCAACCAGACCGTGCAATTCTTAGGGAGAAGAAAATTGCGATTGCTTTGTCATCTTTTTTGCTTTATGACAAACCGCGAAAGTAACATGAACAATCAGAACTATGACTAAATAATGGTAATTATATAATATATACTTATACATCCAAAGCACACTGAATTAAATTCTTATTTTTATTCATATATATATGTATATATTTTGTCTACTTCCACTGTCCCAGACAAGTTTCCTAGTGAAAAACTGGGTCTGAGTTGGGTTGGGTTGTTTTACCTCTGAGCGGCACTTTTTTGCACACCATGGGCTAAATGGCCAGGTCACATGGACCCCGAAGGCTCAGAGAAGGTTGGGGGAGGGGACCCACTGGAACAGCTGTTGGGAGACAGATGGTAGCCTCCCGTCAAGGCCCTCCAGCGTGTTCTTTAACCTGCACAGGGTATGGCTCTCCCGCACACGGGGCCACGGCTTAACGTCCCATCCGACGGACGGCGGCCTTTCCAAGCCCATCGGTGTCCCCTACTGACCGTGGGCAGGGCGGGGAATTTTGCGGAGATAAATCTCAACGCTGACCCAGTTGGGACTCGAACCTGGGAACTGCAGATTACGAGCCTGGCGCGCTACCGACTGAGCCACCCCCGCCCCTGTTGGGGGAGGGGACCCACTGGAACAGCTGTTGGGAGACAGATGGTAGCCTCCCGTCAAGGCCATCCAGCGTGTTCTTTAACGTGCACAGGGTATGTCTCTCCCGCACACGGGGCAACGGCTTAACGTCCCATCCGACGGACGGCGGCCTTTCCAAGCCCACCGGTGTCCCCTCCGTGGGCAGGGCGGGGAATTTTGCGGAGATAAATCTCAACGCTGACCCAGCTGGGACTCGAACCTGGGAACTACAGATTATGAGCCTGGCGCGCTACCGACTGAGCCACCCCCGCCCCACTGGGTCTGAAAGATATATATTTTGATCACATAGATCAGGGATGGCCAACTCAGAATTACCTATGGGCTACATTTCTGAAATTTACAGGCCGTCGGGCCAGGTTTTATTAATATATTTCCTTTAAATTAAAAAGTACAGACATAAAACAATTTCTTTAGTGTTATGCTATATCGTGATGGGAAACAAACATATGATAGGTATTTTCCACTATGTGATATGGTTATAATGAGAGCAGGATGTAGGAGAGGGAATAAAGAGGCCTTGGCCCCTCTCTTTGACAATGCTAATAAGGGTAATGGAGGCAAAAATTATTCAAATTGTACATATTTCAAGCATTTTTCAAGAATTTCTTAAAGACCTCTAAAACGGAGGGGAAAATGTTATACTGCAATGGAAATTCAGTCTCTTGGGCTCTCCTCCACTAATTTCCTCACACATACTAATTTTTTTTCTAGTTATGGGCTTGGTTATGAAATGAGAGTACAATCGTTCAGAAAAGTATCCGAACACTGTGGTTGATTAGAGAATTCTTGGGGGAGGGGAAATTGGGTGGGTCATAATTTTTAATAGTCTTCGAAAGTGGTCATATAAGCTTTCGTATGACATTTAACTTGTAACTGTAAGCTCTCGCATTCAGAAGATAGATGGATTGGGTTGTTTTATCTCTGAGCAACACTTTTTTGGACACCAAGAGCTAAATAGCCAGGTCACTTGGACCCCGAAGTCTCACAGAAGGTTGGGGGAGAGGATCCACTGGAACAGCTGTTGGGAGACAGATGGTAGCCTCCCGTCAAGGTCATTCAGCGTGTTCTTTAACGTGCACAGGGTATGGCTCTCCCACATACGGGGCGACGGCTTAACGTCCCATCCGACCGACGGCGGCCTTTCCAAGCCCATAGGTGTCCCCTACTGACCGTGGGCAGGGCGGGGAATTTTGCGCAGATAAATCTCAACGCTGACACAGCTGGGACTCGAACCTGGGAACTACCGACTGAGCCACCCTCGCCCCTTACTATTTTATACAATGAACATTGTTTTAGATGGGGAAGAATTAAGTTCAAGTAATATATTCTTAGAACAACATCCATAAAGGTTACCACAAAGCAAACCGTTTTTTAGGAGAAATCTTTTTCTCCTTTAATTTTATTATACCAAAAGGGGACTATCACGCTATAAAAAATAAGTATTCCATTAAATATTGCCGTCATACATAAAAATCGCTTGATATTAAAAAACACAGATTAAAAAAGGTTGCGTTGTTTTACCTCTGAACGGCACTTTTTTGTCAATATGTTCATTAACGTGCACAGGGTATGGCTCTCCTGTACAAGGGACTTTGCCTTAAAGTCCCATCCAACGGGGGGCGGGGGTGGCTTAGTCGGTAGCGCGCCAGGATCGTACTCTGTAGTTCCCAGGTTCGAGTCCCAGCTAGGTCAGCGTTGAGATTTATCTCCGCAAAATTTCCCCGCCTTGCCCACAGTCAGTAGGGGACACCGATGGGCTTGAAAAGGCCGCCGTCCGTCGGATGGGACGTTAAGCTGTGGCTCCGTGTGTGGGAGAGCCATACCCTGTGCACGTTAAAGAACACGCTGGATGGCCTTGACGGGAGGCTACCATCTGTCTCCCAACAGCTGTTCCAGTGGGTCCCCTCCCCCAACCTTCTCTGAGCCTTCGGGGTCCTTGTGGCCTGGCCATTTAGCACATGGTGTGAAAAAAAGTGCCGCTCAGAGGTAAAACAATCCAATCCATCCAACGGACGGCGGCCTTCCTAAGCCCAGCGGTGTCTTTCTCACAGGGAAAAGGGTAAGTATTAATTCAGATAATCCGGGAATCACGGATTACGAGCCTGGCACGCAATTAACTGAAAAAACCCCTGACCCTCGACGTAACAAGCGGAGGAGTAAAAATATATATCTAGTAGAAAAGTCGTATTTGTATTTCCACCCCTAATTTTACCTCCACCGTTCTGAATCTGAAAATAGCAATCATTCGGTTTGTAGTTAACATCTAAAAATACTAATTCAACATAATGTGGCGAAAAAAGCAGATAGATCTAAACAGCACTGTACAGTTCATTTATTGGTTGATCTGTGTGTGTGTTTACGTTTCGAAATGGAAGTGTTATCGATTGCCGAGCGTCCAAATCGTGAATTATAAATACGGGCAGTATGGACGGAGAACGGTTGTCACGAGCGCAGGTGATGTCATAGAACGGCCAGTGAGCGACAGAAAAGCTCCGGTCAATAAATAGCTGACATTAAATATTAAGGAAACACACGTGGCAGCCAAGAGCAGCTGCAGGATCCAATAATTGCGGCTGCGCCACGATTTTCTACGAAGCTGCCTGTCTTGGTCAGAACAGTAAAAGTAAGATTAACAACCATTCTGCGCAATAATCTGCTACATCTCAGCACGTGCTTGTGGGTGGAAATGGAAACGTTGGGGTAGGGTGAAGATAAGGTCTGATCAATATCTTGAACTTTCAGGCGCTTAGGTTCATTTCGATGCTGGCAAAAACCTATGAAGAAAAAACAAAACGAAAACCAACCTGTTAAATATCGGAGCAAGAGTTGGGAAATGGTTCCCACGGGAGTGATTTTCTCTCTTACTCGTGCTGAGTGCGTGACTGCAGCTTCGCCTTTCTTCTTCAATTGGGCGTATGACATCAGAGAAATGCTTCTCAGTGATTGGCTACCGTTGTTGCTTGCCTTAACGTAGACGAAAGGTTCCAACTGTTGATAATTAAGCCAGGCAAGAGATTCGAAATTTAAACGCCCTGTGTCAAGGTCAACATGGACCAATTTATCTTAAAGAATGGTCCAATTTAACCTAAGAAATGAACCAATTTATCTGAACAATCAGGTTCAAATAAATTATTCTAAGCATAATATACTCATTTTCAGTGTCTGGGGATGTCTAGATACCATAAGGTTAGGTAACTTGGAAGTTTCCTATGTTCTGTTATACACTGCATATAATTTTAACTTGTCAAATACGAGTCCAGTACAGTGTTTCTCAAAGTTAATAAGTGTTTCATTAAAAGAGAAAAAATAGATCTTAGCAGCGGCAAAACGTCAGTGGAAGCAATTGAAACACATAATTGAGCAGTGATGTGAAACGATGATTCACTTAGGTGATTAATTGATCTGATCTATCATTTGCTAGTGAAATGGCCTCGGTACAGTCGCTCAAAAAAGTATCCGAACACCATGGTTGATTACAGAATTTAGAAAAAATACCTGGCAACGATTTTTTTAGAAATTAGTGATCTGGCAACCTTCGTGTCACGTGACACGAAGGTTGCCAGATCACCAATTTCTAAAAAAATCGTTGCCAGATATTTTTTTTGAATTCTGTAATCAACCATGGTGTTCGGATACTTTTTTGAGCGACTGTAGGTGGTCATATTATTTTGATACTAGATCGTGTGGGCTCACTCACGGAAATATTGAGCGTATGCAGTTACCGTTCACAGCAAACTGAAGCGTGTGCAGTAACTGCACACGCTCTAGTTTGCTGTGAACGGTAACTGGAGCGTGTACAGTTGCTGTACACGCTCCAGATATTTTTCCTGAATTCTGTAATCACGTGACACGAAGGTTGCCAGATCACCAATTTCTAAAAAACTCGTTGCCAGATATTTTTTCTGAATTCTGTAATCAACCACAGTGTTCGGATACTTTTTTGAACGACTGTACTAAGCAATGTTATCATTAGTCATTGGTTGATTTTTAAATGAATGGTTGTTCAATAAACCAATGATGTATGAGAACCACTGATCCCTCAACTGCACAGTCTCATTGTCTGAATTGCTCCCATTCACGCTTCGCACTGGATCTTTGAGCTGGCAGTTTGACAACTGGGTCCAAATACAGAGTTCAAAGAAATGCATCCCATCTAAATCAGATCTCACAAGACCTGCAATATAAAAGCATAAAAGAAAAATCCAATTTGATACTAAAAGCATTAAAGTAGATACATTTAAAGTAAATGATTTAATTAATAAAACTTGCGTATTTAAAAAAAATGGTTCGAGAACCCGTTCTAATTCACTATTGAATGATCTCTGAATCGAAATAATAATAATAAATTAATTAAGGTTTTTTCTTAAGGCGTTAATTCATACCTGCTTTTAGAATCATAACAGCTTTAGTGATCAATCGAAAGAAATGGAAAAAAATCAAAATGCATCTTAAGAAAACAGTAAATTTTCCATTGTGAGATTGAAATTCGTCTAAACATTGCATTAAACAAGGTGACATTCCATCAAGGTGTAGTAAAAAGATTACATGGCTTCGTTTTAAGTACTTTCGTATAGGTAAAAATATCTGAAGAACAGCATTTCAGTTATTTAATAGGAACCAAATGTCGTATTTTCAAGGCACAAATGGGCTTTGTCTGAGAAAATTTGTAGTTTAAAAGCAAACGGAAAAAAAAACCTTATTGTAGCGAGGTTAAAGAAACTCCAAAGGAAACGGAAGACTGTTCCGAAGTCACATCTTAACAAGATTAAAGGAATGTTCACTTAAACAAATGCGCAGCGACGAAAAGAATTGCTATTCCCATTTTTTGTCTTTGGAACGATGCATTCGTTTATATGAAAGGAAAAAAAAGCTTTCGAAATGTAGTTTGATAATAATTTTTATTTTTGAATCGTACATTGACTGCATTTTATGAAGTAAAGTTGTGAGCAAGATATTACAATTATTAAAAAGGAAGAAATGAAGAGATCTCGTGTTTTTCTGTTATTAAATGGGAACTGCTCTGCACTAGAGGAAAAGTGAAATGTTTTTAAGTTGAAATTGCTCGCTGTGAGAAATGAAAAGACGGAAATATAAACCGGGATAAAATAATTTTACCTTGTACTGTCGCTCCAAAAAGTATCCGAACGCTATGGTTGATTACAGAATTCCGAAAAAATATCTGACAACGATTGTTTTAGAAATTACTGATCTGGCAACCTTCGTGTCACGTGATACGAAAGTTGCCAGACCACTAATTTCTAAAAAAAAAACCGTTGCCAGATATTTTTCCTGAATCCTGTAATCAACCATAGTGTTCGGATACTTTTTTGAGCGACTGTAGGTGGTTATATTATTTTGATACTAGATCGTATGGGCTCACTCACGGAAATATTGAGCGTGTGCAGAACGGTAACTGGAGCGTGTACAGTTGCTGTACACACTCCAGATATTTTTCCTGAATTCTGCAATCACGTGACACGAAGGTTGCCAGATCACTAATTTCTAAAAAAATCGTTGCCAGATATTTTTTCTGAATTCTGTAATCAACCATAGTGTTCGGATACTTTTTTGATCGCCTGTACGAAGCAGTTTAGATGAATTTTATTGCACTCGATATATAATATAGTAATTCTACTATAATAATACTATAGTATAATAGTAATTATACTATAGTATTATATATCGAGTGCTATATTATATATTCTATAATATAGAATATATAATATAGCACTCGATATATAATATAGCATGGATTTCTTTGATTGCCTTAGAAATATCATCATCATCATCATCATCATCATCATCCTCAAGCAGCCATGGGCTACGGAGGTCCAACCAGACCGTGCAGTTTAATTCTCCAAGCATATCTGTCCTGAGCTACATCTGCTGCATCCGGCCACTGTACACCAATTCTAACAAGGTCCTGTTTGACATTGTCTGCCCACCGCATCCTAGGTCTCCCCCTCCTTCTGAGACCTCCAGGCACACTGTTCATAACCCTATTCGCCAATCTATAATTATCCATACGGGCAACATGGCCAAACCAGCGGAGTCTCTCTCTGCACAATATGCTGCTTAAAGGAGGTTGCAGACTCCTTTGCCTAACCTCATCATTAGTTACAAAGTTAAACCACCTAATACCCAAGATACTGCGTAAGCATCTAGAATCAAAAGCATCTAGTTTCCTGTTATCTTGCTTACACAGCGTCCAAGTTTCACTACCATAACTAACCCTAGAAAGAACCAAACTATTATACAGTCTAATTTTAGTCTTTAGGTGTATACGCCTATTTCTCCACAATCTCCATAGATTCTTAAAAGTCCCGGCAGCAATACCTATTCGTCTGTTAATCTCATGCCGCACATCACCAGTATCAGTTACGCAGCTCCCAAGGTAATTAAACTGTGACACCTGCTCAAGACTGCAACCATTCAGATTAACTGAATCACAACCTGCCTGACCAATTTTCATCACTTTAGTTTTCTCTCTGTTCATAACCAAACCTACTGTACTACCAGTCTCATCAACAGTTCGAATGAAAGAGTTCATCTCATCAACATCATTTGCCAAAAGGGCTAAATCATCAGCATAATCTAAATCAGAAATTTTCGTATCTCCAGCCCATATAAGGCCAAAAGCTTTCCTTTGAAGTGAATTTCGCATAACATAATCAACAACCAAACTAAAGAGAAAAGGAGACAAAATGCACCCTTGTCGAACACCAGAAGTAATGCTAAACCAATTGCTACAAGCCTTACCAACTCTCACACATGACTCAGTGTTATTATAGAGAGCTTTCATTATGTTAACTAACTTGTCTGGTATACCATATGATCTCACAATCAACCACAAATTATGACGATCAACAGAGTCGAAAGCCTTTTTGAAATCAACAAAGCTAGCAACCAAAGGTTTCTGAAACTCTAAACATTTCTCAAGAATCTGCCTAAGTGAAAATATCTGATCCACACATCCCCTACCACTTCTGAATCCACATTGCTCATCACGCAATTGCCTGTCAACCAGATTCTTAATTCTATTAAGCACAATCATGGAAAGAACTTTACCTGGAACGGAGAGTAGGCTGATACCCCTATAGTTATCACAAGAACTGCAATCACCTTTTTTGAAAATAGGGATAATAATAGCTCTGGTAAAATCTTTAGGAACCATGCCTTTATCATAAAAGTTATTCAAAATTTCAGTCATCCAAATGGTAACAGAAACATTCCCAGCTCTAAGCATTTCCGTAGTAATTTCATCCACCCCTGGGGATTTATGAAGTTTAAGTTTAGAAATAGCCAAACTAACTTCAGATTGTGTTATAGGGCCAACATTAAAGCCAACAATGCATCTATCATCATTGCAAACAATGGGAGTAGAACTAACCACATTGTTTAGATGAAATGCTCAGCCCACCTAGACATGACAGAATCCTCACCTTCTATAACCTTGCCTTGTTTATCCTTCAATCCCTGTATACCTGTTCGTTTTCTACCACACAAAACATTAACTATCTGGTACAGCTCTCTGCTGTTGTGCTGTCTAACTGCTTCCTCAGCTTTGTCAGCAAGGCCATCAAGCCAAAGATTCTTATCAGTAGCTAACTGATTCTTTACACGTTTATTAAGTTCTTTGTAATGCTTTCTATTAGGACTAGTAGGGTACTGATTAAGGACATTCCTGCAGTTCCTTCTTTCTGAAATAAGCTCAAGTGCCTTATCACTTAAATAATTCTGCCTCCTCTGCTCCTTTTTCCCTAAAAGAGTACTGTTAGTTTCCAAAAAAGCCTGTTTAAAATGGCCCCATTCTTCCTCAACTTCAGTATTAAGCAAATCATAACTGTCATAATGACTAAGTAACCTATCATGGTAAGCTTTAGCTATAACTGGGTCTTTCAGAGCTTCAGTATTAAAGGTAAAGTTTTTAACCCTAGCACAACACTTTTTAAGTTTAAGTTGCAAGACACTTTTAACAAGGTAATGGTCAGATCCAATTTCAGCTCCCCTATATGCCCTGGTATTTCTAACAGAACTAGCCCATTTGCTGTTAATTAATATATAATCAATCATATTCTTATGCAGCCCATCAGGTGAAACCCAGGTGTATTTATGTATGTCGCGGTGTTTGTAATATGTGTTAGTTATTCTGAAACCATTTAGTTTACTTACCTGTAGGAGACGTTGCCCATTGCCATTGCAGCTACCAATACCAAAAGGGCCTATTACTCCTCCCCAAAGGTCAGAGTCGGTACCAACTTTGGCATTGAAGTCACCAAGAACAAGGGTAATATCTCCTTTCTTGACAGAATTCAAAATATCCTGAAGTTGTCTGTAAAACCTATCCTTCTCATCCTCATCAGAATCCTCAGTGGGGGCATAACAGCAGATAACATTCAAGTGTTTAATGCTTGTCTGAAATTTTGCTATAAGAAACCTTTCATTAATGCACTCATATCCTAGAAGAGCATCACTAGCATGTCTGCTGAGCAGCAGACCCACGCCTTGGTGATGCTTTCCATCCTCCCTCCCTGTAAAGAGAAATTTAAAGTTATTTTTAAGTATCTCACCTTTACCTGTCCATCTGGTCTCTTGCAAGCCTAGAATATCTAGGTTATAGCGCTGGAATTCCTGCATGAGGACATCAAGAGAATAATCTCTATGTAATGTCCTCACGTTCCACGTTCCTGCAGAGAGAAAATGATTAGTAGGATTTTTAAAGAAATTAGGTTTATTGAGATTGGTAGGGCCAACAATATCAAACAGCCCCCTGATCGCAGGCATGGGGCAAAGACCTGTTCCTCCTCCGCTAAAGGCTGAAGTCACCGATGCTGGTAGGAACTTCAGGCACCACCTTTTCAAGTGGACTTTTTCAAGAACCATATGGCCTGCCTGAGACACATTACTCCAGTTTAGGCTTGACGATGCCCAACTAGCTAAGTAAGGTTCAGGTACCTGCGATGGCCTCTGATTAGGATTATCCACCAGCTGATATAAGGTATCCCATGCCTCTGTTTACTTAGAGCTGGCAACCCAGAAGCAAACAGAAAACACAGCGGCAGACTCTCCCTCAACAGAGACCCACCAGTGCAGCAAGTCCAGGATCCATAATCAAGCTCAAATCCATAAACAAGTCCAGTCTAGTAGGTATAAATGGTCAGCACCAGGACCCTGTGAAGTTGACCACTCCTCAGCAGGGTTGAAAAAAAAGAAAAAAGTGGCCATAGATGACCAGATCAGTAGGCCATACTGAACTGGCAGCCCTCCCCTTCCGTTCCCTTCCAAAAGAGAATATCTCTTTTGAAAGGTACTAACGGCCTGCACCATGAGAAGGCGGGGTCGGACATTAGGTGCTAGACCTGGCCGGTTCTGTGCATCATCACTGGGGATTGGTACACAGCTCTCCTTCCAGTTTACGCCTAGCTACCATTTACAAGCCTTAGAAATATGCTATTTAAAAAAAAATGCATTGTATTAAAATCAAGCATCCATAGTTATTCTAGCTTAATAAAATACGTGTATAGTTTATGTGCATGTATCAATGTCATTTACTAGTAGTACTTAATTTTCTTAGCTGCAGCTATGTGTTCATTAAAAGTGCTTCTGATTTCAAATATCACTGTGGGTCAGAAGCAACGCAACACTACAGTTGTTGCATGAAGTGTAGTAACCCTGGCACTTGGATATCAAATAGACAATTCACTCTTCTCTTAAATCTAAACTCTATAGAAGGCTTCCCTACCCGTCAGTTTCTGAGAATCTTTTCGGAATCGATTTCTCTGATTGGTTGTGTTATTTTACCTCTGAGCGGCACTTTTTTGCACACCGTGGGCTAAATAGCCAGGTCACAAGGGTTGGGTTGTTTTACCTCTGAGCGGCACTTTTTTGCACACCATGGGCTAAATAGCCAGGTCACAAAGACCCCGAAGGCTCAGAGAAGGTTGGGGGAGGAGACCCACTGGAACAGTTGTTGGGAGACAGATGGTAGCCACCCGTCAAGGCCACCAGCGTGTTCCTTAACGTGCACAGGGTATGGCTCTCCCGCACACGGGGCCACGGCTTAACGTCCCATCCGACGGACGGCGGCCTTTCCAAGCCCATCGGTGTCCCCTACTGACCGTGGGTAGGGCGGGGAATTTTTGCAGATCTCTGATTGGTAAGTCAGGGTTAATCTGTGCAGTGGGAAGAAGTTTGAGTCATTTTCAGCTGGCGGAGTGAAACTTTCTGGCAAGACTAAAGGAATCCCCACAGACAAAGATTTGTTTGCAAGAAAGTAACCAAGATAATCACTTCAACTAGATTCCACCAGTGCATCCTTTCCTCACATATAGCGATGAAATCAGGGCCGATTGTAAACACCTTTTCTTCAGTTTGTAGCAAGAGGTTGGAATTGCCCTTCATGCTCCCTGTGGTAGACTCTCCGTTAGTCAAAACGTATTGTCTCAAAATTAAAATCTGACTTGGTCATTCCCGTCCCCTGGTTCAGTAAATGAGCTGCCGAACATTCGGCTTCAATGACTTTGTAGCTACTTGATCGATCTTATTGTAATTTTCGTCTTATTAAAACACCATTCACTTTATTGGGGGGGGGGGGGGGGCTCAGTCGGTAGCGCGCCAGGCTCGTAATCTGTAGTTCCCAGGTTCAAGTCCCAGCTGGGTCAGCGTTAAGATTTATCTCCGCAAAATTCCCCGCCCTGCCCACGGTCAGTAGGGGACACCGATGGGCTTGGAAAGGCCGCCGTCTGTCGGATGGGACGTTAAGCCGTGGCCCCGTGTACGGGAGAGACATACCCTGTGCACGTTAAAGAACACGCTGGATGGCCTTGACGGGAGGCTACCATCTGTCTCCCAACAGCTGTTCCAGTGGGTCCCCTCCCCCAACCTTCTCTGAGCCTTCGGGGTCCATGTGACCTGGCCATTTAGCCCATGGTGTGCAAAAAAGTGCCGCTCAGAGGTAAAACAACCCAACCCTTTAGTAGGGGCACATTAAAAACATTTGTATTTTCCAATTTTCAGATAGCCGGATAAATTTGTTAAATGGACCAGATTGGAGCGCGGGCCGGAGTTTGTGCATTCCCGGTATAAACGAAAGCGAAAGTTTATTATCGTCGTTGTAGAGCGATTTTCAAGCTCTGCAAAACATCCTAGATCAGTCAGGACGTGTTTACCTGAGAACGATTAGAGATTAAGAATATGAAAAATGTATTTCTGAAGTTAATCGTAAATCTCCCACATATAAAAGAATATTTTAAAATTGAAACTACTAAAAAATTCCTTGTTGTTTTGTGTCTAATTACGAAGAATTTTTATTCCTCTACTTACTCCGCAAAACTCCCCGCCCTGCCAACGGTCAGTAGGGGACACCGATGGGTTTGGAAAGACCGCCGTCCGTCGTATGGGACGTTAAGCCGTGGCCCCGTGTGTGGGAGAGAGCCATAACCTGTGCATGTTAAAGAACATGCTGGATTGTCTTCACTGGAGGCTATCATCTGTCTCCCAACAGTTGTCCAATAGGTCCCTTCCCCCAACATGCTCTGAGCCTTCGGAGTTCTTGTGACCTGACCATTTAGTCCATTGTGGGCAAAAAAGTTCCGCAAGAGGTAAAACAACTCAATCTCTACCTACGTTTATTACGGTTTAGTATTAAATGATCTTTTTTTTATTCTGGTATGAACATGACCTCTTTCTGTTTATTAATTCCTTCAATATAAGGTTTTAAAGTTCATTTGTTTTTCAGACGGGTTGGGTTGTTTTACCTCTGAGCGGCACTTTTTTGCACACCATGGGCTAAATGGCCAGGTCACACGGACTCCGAAGGCTCAGAGAAGGTTGGGGGAGGGGATCTAGTGGAAAAGCTGTTGGGAGACAGATGGTAGCCTCCCGTCAAGGCCATCTAGCGTGTTCTTTAACGTGAACAGGGTAAAGCTCTCCCGTACACGGGGCCACGGCTTAACATACATACTATCCGACAGATGGCGTCCTTTTCAAGCCCATCGGTGTCCACTACTGACCGTGAGCAGGGAGTTTTGCGGAGATAAGTCTCAACGCTGACCAAGCTGGGATTCGAACCTGGGAACTACAGATTACGTGCCTGGCGAGCTACCGACTGAGCCACCTTCCAACCCCATCGGTGTCCCCTACTGACCGTGAGCAGGGCGGAGAGTTTTGAGGAGATAAGTCTCAACTCTGACGCAGCTGAGACTCGAACCTGGGAATTACAGATTACGAGCCTGGCGCGCTACCGACTGAGCCACCCCCGCCTTTTTTTTCAGGTGAATCAAATTACGAGTTAAGATTAACTCTGCCCCTAATATAGTAATTTTTAGAAACATCACAAGCATGCCACCACATTGTCCATTCTATCCGACGACCCTTAAGGATTTTTATGGAATGTACAGTCGCTCAAAAAAGTATCCGAACACTAAGGTTGATTACAGAATTCAGAAGAAATATCTGGCAACGATTTTTTAGAAATTAGTGATCTGGCAACCTTCGTGTCACGTGACACGAAGGTTGCCAGATCACTAATTTCTAAAAAAATCGTTGCCAGATATTTTTCCTGAATTCTGTAATCAACCTTAGTGTTCGGATACTTTTTTGAGCGACTGTACCACTGCAGCTACAGACTCCCAATAATTTCAAATCTACGTGTGTCGTGAAGTGATAATTAAACACAAGATTATTCATAAAGAAGATAAAAAAAAGACATACTAATAGCGTTTGTCTTAAGGAATGTTCTAACATGGAACTCCAGTTTTTGCAGAAATTGCCATTTGCCGCCTAGCCCTCCCTAAGATTCGAAGCAGTCTTCCGCGTATCGCGTGAAGTGAACGTTCGTGCCAGCTCCTTATCTAGTCTGCTTCTATTAATAGATGCGCACAATAAAAAGAGACAGACACAAGTTCAGTGGCCAAGGCTCACTGGCCAAGTGCCAAATCTTAGTCGCTCTTGGGCCAGGAGGGACTTGGTCGTGTCTTTCACCTGAGCACTGAACCCGACATCGATCCAAAGCATTGTAAACACGCCTCATTCAAGTCTTGAGCTTGCCGCCCGCAGCATGTCGGCGACCGACGCAACACATGCTGACTTCCAGTGATAGAGGTCGATGCCTGAGTGACATAATACTTTAGCCAAGGGCAATTAGTGCCGATATCTTCTCTGATTTGGAGAAGATATTTTTTCCCGTCTTATTATATTCTGTTACAGAGTATGTTCGTAGCTTATCGAGTGCTACAAAATTCTGATGCAAATAATTGTATCGCTCACGTTAGAATTGCTGATTACTATTCAGAGATCATAGTGATTAGATAAAGTTTTTTTACAAGTGATCGCTTTAATCTTTTTGCTTCCTCTGTGTTTTTTTATTTATTCCATAATTAAAATTGAAGCTTGAGTTTCCTTTCTAATGGAAAAAAATATATATAAATGCAATTTTTCTGCAGAACTACGTTTATTATGTTAATTTTATTATGCATAGTTTTAAAAAAAGCGTATATAAAATCATCTTATAAACCAAGGATGGGCAAATAGCGGCCCGCTAAGAGTTTTTTGTGGCCCGCCAAGACAGTCAGAAAAATCCGCCTTGAACCGAGATTTCCTTCCCGTGCGCGACCAAAGATTCGTCTCGTATTTTTCACTAGGACGGCCACGTCAATACGCATGCTCAGTGTAGATACGAAAACAATTGCCCACCCCTGTTATAAACGATTTGTTTTTTAATAATTTAACTATCATTTTAATTTCGCTCTCAAGAAAATGAAGCATTATTTTCACTTTGTCGTCTTTTCTGTCCGTTTGTAGACATTCAACTCTTTTGCATTTATATATGAAAATTCTTTTTGGGTTGAATAAGTATTGATGAAATACACCTATCCCTCGATTTACACGGTACTCAGTTCACACAATTTTGGCTTTGCACGGTCAAAAAATGCCACCAGTTTCGATTTACACGGTACTGACTGAGATTTCCTTTCTATGTATGTCTCAGTCAGTACCGTGTAAATCGAAACTGGTTGCATTTTTTGACCGTGCAAAGCCAAAATTGTGTGAACTGAGTACCGTGTAAATCGAGGGATAGGTGTATTATGCTTTTTATTTTCCGAATCTCCCAATAATTTTAATATCGTTTTCTAACGGTGGAAGAAATTGGAAAATGCCTCAACTTTAAACGAATATTTCAATCGATTTATTTATGCAAAAGATCTGAAATTTCAACCAATAGTAAAGACACAGAATGCAAGAAATAATTCTGCTGAAAAATTATCCTCCCATTTCTTAAATTCTATGTCAATAGGTAGCTGTCTATATCCTATTGATTGATTCTTTCAATAATAACGCTGTAGAGTGAGTGACTATCCAATTCACATTCAATTTGTGAACAGTATTAGAAAGATTATCATTCCCCATTAT
Organism: Ryuthela nishihirai; assembly: GCA_038380435.1. NCBI lineage: Eukaryota > Metazoa > Arthropoda > Arachnida > Araneae > Heptathelidae > Ryuthela > Ryuthela nishihirai. The sequence goes on along the minus strand of JAWZYU010000011.1, from coordinate 34,392,878 downwards.
AGATGGCGCCACAAGCAGTAAGGTAGGAAATATTTATAGTTAAAAGTTAGCCGTTGATAGTTTAGTGGTCGGAATACCTGGCATGTAACTGCCAAGACGTGGGTACGAATCCCACTCAGAGCAAGTAATTATTTTTTTTCAGAAAAATTAGATCTGAAGTTTTGGATGGAAAAAGCAACTTTTTGTCTTAAGAGATATTGCGAAAAATTCTTTTTGTGTCTTATTGGTGCTAAGAAAATGTTACTATTTGCTTAATAATAGACGAACACAGATAAGCACCTGTAGGCTGTATACAATCATTGAATATTAAGGAAAAATTATCTTGAGGCAGGTAACATCCGAACCCATGGCATCCCTATAACTGCCAGGTGCTCTGACTGCTCAGCTACCTACTGACAATCCAGATCTCGTCTATTGATGGTTTTAACCATTATACCATGCCTCAATGGCATCTATCCCGACTGTAATTGAACACTCTGGTCAGCAAGCCATTTCCAGGTTGTGCACAAGACGTTGGGTCGTTTTACCTCTGAGCGGCACTGAGCCTTCGGGGTCCTCGTGACCTGGCCATTTAGCCCATAGTGTGCAAAAAAGTGCCCCTCAGAGGTAAAACAACCCAACGTCTTGTGCACAACCTGGAAAGGGCTTGCACACTATGGGCTAAATGGCCAGATCACGAGGACCCCGAAGGCTCAGAGAAGATTGGGGGAGGGGACCCACTGGAACAGCTGTTGGGAGACAGATGGTAGTCTCCCGTCAAGGCCATCCAGCGTGTTCTTTAACGTGCACATAATGTGGCTTTCCCGCCTCGGCTTAACGTCCCATGATGGGCTTGGAAAGGCCGCCGTCCGTCGGATGGGACGTTAAGCCGTGGCCCCGTGTGCGGGAGAGTCATACCCTGTGCACGTTAAAGAACACGCTGGATGGCCTTGACGGGAGGCTACCATCTGTCTCCCAACAGCTGTTCCAGTGGGTCCCCTCCCCCAACCTTCTCTGAGCCTTCGGGGTCCATGTGACCTGGCCATTTAGCCCTTGGTGTGCAAAAAAGTGCCGCTCAGAGGTAAAACAACCCAACTTAACGTCCCATCCGACGGGCGGCGGCCGTTCCAAGCCCATCGTGACCTGGCCATTTAGCCCATAGTGTGCAAAAAAGTGCCCCTCAGAGGTAAAACAACCCAACGTCTTGTGCACAACCTGGAAAGGGCTTGCACACTATGGGCTAAATGGCCAGATCACGAGGACCCCGAAGGCTCAGAGAAGATTGGGGGAGGGGACCCACTGGAACAGCTGTTGGGAGACAGATGGTAGTCTCCCGTCAAGGCCATCCAGCGTGTTCTTTAACGTGCACATAATGTGGCTTTCCCGCCTCGGCTTAACGTCCCATCCGACGGGCGGCGGCCGTTCCAAGCCCATCGGTGTCCCCTACTGACCGTGGACAGGGCGAGGAATTTTGCGGAGATAAATCTCAACGCTGACCCAGCTGGGACTCGAACCTGGGAACTACAGATTACGAGCCTGGCGCGCTACCGACTGAGCCACCCCCGCCCCATGCACAAGACGAGTCAAGAGATATGGCATAATTTTTTTTAACCAACATGGTTCAATCAAGCGTAAGGATGCTATCTTCATCATCATATAAATAAAATAAAATGTGTGTATTTGTGACAAAGCTGTAGTTCTCATAAGAAACCTATAAGGCTGAAACTTTGCGTGCGTGTTTAGGAAATCCTGAGGGTGTGCAATTCAGGATATTTCTTTCCTACCTACGGGAAACAGTTCATATCACGCTTCGTTTCACTGTTTTTAGAAATAAGAGTAACATGTGCTTAATTTTTTTTCTTTATTAAGAAAAATAGAGATATTACGTGGCTGTGGTTTCCGGCACCTTGTAATTTCGTAGATACTTTTGGGTTGTTTTACCTCTGAGCGGCACTTTTTTGCACACCATGGGCTAAATGGCCAGGTCACATGGACCCCGAAGGCTCAGAGAAGGTTGGGGACCCACTGGAACAGCTGTTGGGAGACAGATGGTAGCCTCCCGTCAAGGCCATTCAGCGTGTTCTTTAACGTGCACAGGGTATGGCTCTCCCACACACGGGGCCACGGCTTAACGTCCCATCCGACGGACGGCGGCCTTTCCAAGCCCATCGGTGTCCCCTAGTGACCGTGGGCAGGGCGGGGAATTTTTGCGGAGATAAATCTCAACGCTGACCCAGCTGGGACTCGAACCTGGGAACTACAGATTACGAGCCTGGCGCGCTACCGACTGAGCCACCCCCGCCCCTCGTAGATACTTAACTGATTGACTTTCGATTTGGTGTACTGGTTCCCCCTGTGTGACTTTGGGTTGAATTCAGAGTTCTGTTTTCGTAGCTGCAGTGGATCAGGATTAAACTGTAGAAAGGGTCAGAAATTTCTGAGGCGCTGCCGTCGCCTTGGCTACCTTGAAAGTTATGAATGGAGTAATATGTTATCGATGGAGAATGAGAAAGGTTACCAATGGACAGATGCTGCGTGTCAAACCTTTGGTGGGTTGTTAGATTGCTTTACCTCTGAGCGCCCACTTTTGCACACAATGGGATATATGGCCAGGTCACAAAACTACAAAAACTCAGAAAAGTTTGGGGAAGGGGCCCACTGGAACAGCTGTTATTTAAGAGATAAATGATAGCCTCCTGTCAAGACCATCCAGTGTGTTCTTTAACGTGCACAGGGTATGGCTCTACTTACATTAAACTGTATTCACAGGCAACCTCGCATCCGACAAACTGCGACCGTTCCAAGCCCATCGGCGTACTTTTATGACCTTTTATGACCTCTTAACGTAGATAAATCTCAACGCTAGCATAGGTGGGACTCGATCCTGGGAACTACAGATAAGGATCCTGGCACCCTCCCGAGTGAACAAAAGACTCCACAATGTAATATACCACCATATTGTCCATTCTATCCGAGGAATCTTAAGGATTTTTATCGAATGTACCACTGCAGCTATAGCATTCCCAAAGATTTCAAATCTACGTTTGTCGTGAAGTGATAAGTAAACACAAGTTTACTCATAAAGAAAATTAAAAGATAAAATAATAACGTTTGTCTTAATTAAGGAATATTCTAACATGAAACTCCAATTTCTGCGGAAACTGCCATTTCGGAATCTTCGAAATTTCCTGATATATAATATGTATATTCGCACCGACGCACAGACCAAATACAAGTGTGTTTCTTTTTCTACTGAGTGCTGAAGTCAGCGTGTAGATTGGCCCAAATTTGGTATACTAGCTCCCCCTGTATAGCCCCCTGTTGGGATGGGATTTTTGCAATTTCGTGGATCTGGCAATGGTGGGGGAGGGGCCGCTGACATCGCCACTGCTACGTTGGGATTTTGGCAGGAAAAATTACCACTGAAGAGCCAAAATAAAAAACAAAAGCTCCCAATCACATTTGTTTCTTTAAGTGATTTAAAACGTGCTGTTCTCTGATTAGGGAGAATAAATAATGCAGATATGTACATCATTCGTTATGATAGCAACAATATATTCGCTTAGTGCTATAAATAATCGGGAAGGCAAAATATAACGACTATACTTTATGTAATAAGGGTAAGTATATTTATTTAAGAACCAGGACAACGCAGAATATTTTTGCTGGTGTTTAATAATAGACAAAGAGGCTGTGTGCATTCATTGAGTTAGCCACTAATAAATAATAAATAAAAGACAATATTTCTTGCATACTCAATGAATGTACACAGCCTACAAGTGTTTACCAGTGTTTGTCTATTATTAAATATATCCTTACCCTTGATTAACAAAAACATTTAAACTATAAAACATCATGACTCTTTACATGCAATGGTCTTGTGTATCAAAAGAAATAAAGGTCTTGTGTATCCTAGGAAATGACTTGACGCAGAGTGTTCCGTTGCAGTCACGAGAGATACAAATGACGACCAGAGTGTTCCGTTGCAGTCAAGAGAGATACAAATGACGACCAGAGTGTTCCTTTGCAGTCAAGAGAGATACAAATGACGACCAGAGTGTTCCTTTGCAGTCAAGAGAGATACAAATGGCGACCAGAGTGTTCCGTTACAGTCAAGAGACATACAAATGACCAGAGTGTTCCGTTGCAGTCAAGAGAGATACAAATGACGACCAGAGTGTTCCTTTGCAGTCAAGAGACCTACAAATGACCAGAGTGTTCCGTTGCAGTCAAGAGAGATACAAATGGCGACCAGAGTGTTCCGTTGCAGTCAAGAGAGATATAAATGGCGACCAGAGTGTTCCGTTGCAGTCAAGAGAGATACAAATGACAACCAGAGTGTTCCGTTGCAGTCACGAGAGATACAAATGACGACCAGAGTGTTCCGTTGCAGTCAAGAGAGATACAAATGACCAGAGTGTTCCGTTGCAGTCAAGACAGATACAAATGGCGACCAGAGTGTTCCGTTGCAGTCAAGAGAGATACAAATGACGACCAGAGTGTTCCGTTGCAGTCAAGAGAGATACAAATGGCGACCAGAGTGTTCCGTTGCAGTCAAGAGAGATACAAATGACGACCAGAGTGTTCCGTTGCAGTCAAGAGAGATACAAATGACAACCAGAGTGTTCCGTTGCAGTCACGAGAGATACAAATGACGACCAGAGTGTTCCGTTGCAGTCAAGAGAGATACAAATGACCAGAGTGTTCCGTTGCAGTCAAGACAGATACAAATGGCGACCAGAGTGTTCCGATGCAGTCAAGAGAGATACAAATGACGACCAGAGTGTTCCGTTGCAGTCAAGAGAGATACAAATGACTGACTCCATGGTATAATGCTTAAGGCCATCAATAGAGGAGATCTCGATTGGCAGCAGGTAGCTCAACGGTCAGAGATACAAACGTACTTAACGGTCAGAGTTATCAGGAGGTCGTAGGTTCGTACCGCACAAGCTCCAGACAATTTTTTTTCTATACTCAATGAAATTACTATTTGCATTTTCCCAATCATCCATTAGTTCGAATTTCTGCTGTTAGAGGGTTAAAAAAAAATGGCAAATTTCATTCTCTTTGAAAACGAGCGTCTTATATTCTCCAGAGGCATATGTTATTCCATTTGTTTTTAATTACCATTAAAAAGGATTTATCTTGTGTTAACGACCAGTAGTCTTTTCTGTCAAGTCTTACATCTCTATGCATTTCTTGTTCGTTATCTCTTCTAGTCATGAGGGGTGCTGAAAGGGGGGGGGGAAGGTCAAGTAAGGTCACTATCTCGAAGACTACGGTCTTCCAAGTGCCCGTAATATGTAAGAACGTTTGTTTTTCTATAAATATGAATGTTCACATACACTTCTATGAATGAAATTTTTTTCAACTTTTGTTTTCATTTAATGCTATCCAAACATCATTTTCTATATTCTAATTATGCATTATCGAATTATTCGTAGTTATGATGGGGGGGGGGGGATGACCTGAAAAAATGCTTGTCCGGGAACCCGAATTGTTCCTTATCGCCACTGTTGGTTACGAATTTTGTACAGTTGCTCAAAAAAATATTCGAACACTCTTGTTGATTGCAGAATTCAGAAAAAATATCTGGCAACGATTTTTTTTTAGAAATTAGTGATCTGGCAACCTTCGTGTCACGTGACACGAAGGTTGAGAGACTGTAGTGTTAAGTTTTTTTGAGCGACTGTAGTGCTCTTATTCTGCATATATTTACTGCATTCAACGAAACAGAAAACATTCAAGAATTTATCTTCATTGTAATCGATGTGAATTAAAAGATATTTGGTTGCTAAGTAACGAAACTCAGAACAAATGAATTTTTATAAGGGAAAGAATTAGGGAAAAATCAGTAAGAATGCTATTCAGGTATTATTACAGTGACCGCTGTGTTTTCTGTTTGCTTCTGGGTTGCCAGCTCTAAGTGAACAGAGGCATGGGATACCTTATATCAGCTGATGGATAATCCTAATCAGAGGCCATCGCAGGTACCTGAACCTTACTTAGCTAGTTGGGCATCGTCAAGCCTAAACTGGAGTAATGTGTCTCAGGCAGGCCATATGGTTCTTGAAAAAGTCCACTTGAAAAGGTGGTGCCTGAAGTTCCTACCGCATCGGTGACTTCAGCCTTTAGCGGAGGAGGAACAGGTCTTTGCCCCATGCCTGCGATCAGGGGGCTGTTTGATATTGTTGGCCCTACCAATCTCAATAAACCTAATTTCTTTAAAAATCCTACTAATCATTTTCTCTCTGCAGGAACGTGGAACGTGAGGACATTACATAGAGATTATTCTCTTGAAGTCCTCATGCAGGAATTCTAGCGCTATAACCTAGATATTCTAGGCTTGCAAGAGACCAGATGGACAGGTAAAGGTGAGATACTTAAAAATAACTTTAAATTTCTCTTTACAGGGAGGGAGGATGGAAAGCATCACCAAGGCGTGGGTCTGCTGCTCAGCAGACATGCTAGTGATGCTCTTCTAGGATATGAGTGCATTAATGAAAGGTTTCTTACAGCAAAATTTCAGACAAGCATTAAAGACTTGAATGTTATCTGCTGTTATGCCCCCACTGAGGATTCTGATGAGGATGAGAAGGATAGGTTTTACAGACAACTTCAGGATATTTTGAATTCTGTCAAGAAAGGAGATATTACCCTTGTTCTTGGTGACTTCAATGCCAAAGTTGGTACCGACTCTGACCTTTGGGGAGGAGTAATAGGCCCTTTTGGTATTGGTAGCTGCAATGGCAATGGGCAACGTCTCCTACAGATAAGTAAACTAAATGGTTTCAGAATAACTAACACATATTACAAACACCGCGACATACATAAATACACATGGGTTTCACCCGATGGGCTGCATAAGAATATGATTGATTATATATTAATTAACAGCAAATGGGCTAGTTCTGTTAGAAATACCAGGGCATATAGGGGAGCTGAAATGGGATCTGACCATTACCTTGTTAAAAGTGTCTTGCAACTTAAACTTAAAAAGTGTTGTGCTAGGGTTAAAAAATTTACCTTTAATACTGAAGCTCTGAAAGACCCAGTTATAGCTAAAGCTTATCATGATAGGTTACTTAGTCATTATGACAGTCATGGTTTGCTTAATACTGAAGTTGAGGAAGAATGGGGCCATTTTAAACAGGCTTTTTTGGAAACTAACAGTACTCTTTTAGGGAAAAAGGAGCAGAGGAGGCAGAATTATTTAAGTGATAAGGCACTTGAGCTTATTTCAGAAAGAAGGAACTGCAGGAATGTACTTAATCAGTACCCTACTAGTCCTAATAGAAAGCATTACAAAGAACTTAATAAACGTGTAAAGGATCAGTTAGCTACTGATAAGAATCGTTGGCTTGATGGCCTTGCTGACAAAGCTGAGGAAGCAGTTAGACAGCACAACAGCAGAGAGCTGTACCAGATAGTTAATGTTTTGTATGGTAGAAAACGAACAGGTATACAGGGATTGAAGGATAAACAAGGTAAGGTTATAGAAGGTGAGGATTCTGTCATGGCTAGGTGGGCTGAGCATTTCAGTGATGTTCTAAACAATGTGGTTAGTTCTACTCCCATTGTTTGCAATGATGATAGATGCATTGTTGGCTTTAATGTTGGCCCTATAACACAATCTGAAGTTAGTTTGGATATTTCTAAACTTAAACTTCACAAATCCCCAGGGGTGGATGAAATTACTACGGAAATGCTTAGAGCTGGGAATGTTTCAGTTACCATTTGGATGACTGAAATTTTGAATAACTTTTATGATAAAGGCATGGTTCCTAAAGATTTTACCAGAGCTATTATTATCCCTATTTTCAAAAAAGGTGATCGCAGTTCTTGTGATAACTATAGGGGTATCAGCCTACTCTCCGTTCCAGGTAAAGTTCTTTCCATGATTGTGCTTAATAGAATTAAGAATCTGGTTGACAGGCAATTGCGTGATGAGCAATGTGGATTCAGAAGTGGTAGGGGATGTGTGGATCAGATATTTTCACTTAGGCAGATTCTTGAGAAATGTTTAGAGTTTCAGAAACCTTTGGTTGCTAGCTTTGTTGATTTCAAAAAGGCTTTCGACTCTGTTGATCGTCATAATTTGTGGTTGATTGTGAGATCACATGGTATACCAGACAAGTTAGTTAACATAATGAAAGCTCTCTATAATAACACTGAGTCATGTGTGAGGGTTGGTAAGTCTTGTAGCAATTGGTTTAGCATTACTTCTGGTGTTCGACAAGGGTGCATTTTGTCTCCTTTTCTCTTTAGTTTGGTTGTTGATTATGTTATGCGAAATTCACTTCAAGGGAAAGCTTTTGGCCTTAAATGGGCTGGAGATACGAAAATTTCTGATTTAGATTATGCTGATGATTTAGCCCTTTTGGCAAATGATGTTGATGAGATGAACTCTTTCATTCGAACTGTTGATGAGACTAGTAGTACAGTAGGTTTGGTTATAAACAGAGAGAAAACTAAAGTGATGAAAATTGGTCAGGCAGGTTGTGATTCAGTTAATCTGAATGGTTGCAGTCTTGAGCAGGTGTCACAGTTTAATTACCTTGGGAGCTGCGTAACTGATACTGGTGATGTGCGGCATGAGATTAACAGACGAATAGGTATTGCTGCCGGGACTTTTAAGAATCTATGGAGATTGTGGAGAAATAGGCGTATACACCTAAAGACTAAAATTAGACTGTATAATAGTTTGTTCTTTCTAGGGTTAGTTATGGTAGTGAAACTTGGACGCTGTGTAAGCAAGATAACAGGAAACTAGATGCTTTTGATTCTAGATGCTTACGCAGTATCTTGGGTATTAGATGGTTTAACTTTGTAACTAATGATGAGGTTAGGCAAAGGAGTCTGCAACCTCCTTTAAGCAGCATATTGTGCAGAGAGAGACTCCGCTGGTTTGGCCATGTTGCCCGTATGGATAATTATAGATTGGCGAATAGGGTTATGAACAGTGTGCCTAGAGGCCTCAGAAGGAGGTTGAGACCTAGGATGCGGTGGGCAGACAATGTCAAACAGGACCTTGTTAGAATTGGTGTACAGTGGCCGGATGCAGCAGATGTAGCTCAGGACAGATATGCTTGGAGAATTAAACTGCGCGGTCTGGTTGGACCTCCGTAGCCCATGGCTGCTTGAGGATGATGACAGTGAAAGCTACATTAGTTAAAATTCTTACTGATTGATTATTGAAAGTACTGAATAACTGAGGGTAGTTTCATAATAATATTAGCGAAAACAGAGTTAAGGAATGTCAGTGTTTTAACTAAGCTGTTCACCATTTCATTCACATTACGAAAACTGCAGATGCGTTTCTGAGAGAAATTAAAAATTATTCTCTACAGCGAAATTGTAATGCTCGAGAAACCTCTAAAAGTGGCTTTGCTGCAAATAGGAATGTAAAGCAAGGCAAATAACATTACAGCGATAGCTACATTAGTGGTATGATGGATGAAGTTTAAATCTGATTGATTTCATTGTTTTATCTCTGAGTGGCACTTTTTTGCACGTAATCCTCTCAGACCTTCTAACTATGGCATATAAACTGACAGGCTCCTGTCAGACCACTGTGGCAAGCAGCTGCTTGAGGGGGTATTTATTATTTTTTTTATTTATTTGTTTAGTTGTGCATTATCGAATTATGCGTAGTTCTGATGGGGGCTCGAAAAGATGTTTGTTCGGGGTTCCGAGTTGCCTCTTGTTCTCTCCATGGAGCAAAGACTTAATGCGCCTTGCGATAGACGTTGCTCTTTCTAAGCCCAAAGGTACACCTTTTTCTGACCGAAAGTAGAGTGGAGAGTTAGGGTTGGGTTGTTTTACCTCTGAGCGGCATTTTCTTTCACACCATGGGCTAAATGGCCAGGTCACAAGGACCCCGAAGGCTCAGAGAAGGTTGGGGGAGGGGACCCACTGGAATAGCTGTTGGGCGACAGATGGTAGCCTCCCGTCAAGGCCATCCAGCGTGTTCTTTAACGTGCACAGGGTATGGCTCTCCCGCACACGGGGCCACGGCTTAACGTCCGATCCGACGGACGGCGGCCTTTCAAGCCCATCGGTGTCCCCTACTGACCGTGGGCAGGGCGGGGAATTTTGCGGAGATAAATCTCAACGCTAACCCATCTGGGACTCGAACCTGGGAACTACAGATTACGAGCCTGGCGCCTCCCGCAAGAAGGCAAGATCTATTGAATGTTCTCTGGCTAGTGGATTGTGGTTTCGTGGCAATTCCCTCAAGGTTGGGTTGGGTTATTTTACCTCTGAACGGCACTTTTTTGCACACCATGGGCTAAATGGCCAGGTCACATGGACCACGAAGGCTCAGAGAAGGTTGGGGGAGGGGACCCACTGGAACAGCTGTTGGGTGACAGATGGTAGTCTCCCGTCAAAGCCATCCAGATTGCTATTTAACGTGAGCAGGGTATGGCTCTTCCGCACACGGGGTCACGGCTTAACGTACCATCCGACAGACGGCTGCCTTTCCAAGGCCATCGGTGTGCCCTACTGATCATTGTCAAGGCGGTTAGTTTTGCGGAGATAAATCTCAACGCTGACCCAGGTGGGACTCGAAACTAGGAACTGCAGATTACGAGTCTGGCGCGCTACCGAGAGCCACCCCCGCACAAGGAGAGTTAGGGATACAAATCTCAACGAGCCTGGCAGGCTGGGAGTAGTGACTGGATTGGAACAGGAACCAGAAAGCCTTTCCAGCATGTTTTTTTTAAATAAAATATTTTTGTGAAATATTGCAATATTTGTTTATATTCCTCCTCCTTTATCGTGGAAAAATTTACCAAGGAGGTCTCTTCTCGATTCCGCTCTCAAAACGGTTGAAAAAGTTTTCTCTTCCTGTTGCTTTTTGCTTTTCCTTTGTCACTTTGTGGATTTGTCAAAATAGCTGTCCCATTATATCTTTCGACTGCATTTATGTATCAAACGAAAGCTTGTGACGTGGGAAGTGTCATGGGCTATAACAAGTTTCTCCTCCATGCTTTCTTTTCTAAAAACTCTAGAAAAAGGAGGAAATATGAAAATGATTGTTCCACTATGTCTCCAGAACGCGAGTGCCGAAAGTAACAAGCTATGCGTCAAATGAAGCTTGTGACGCGGGGTGTGTCACTAGGATAAAAAAAAATTGTCCTCCCATGCTTTGTTCCCCTCTAAATAAGGGTGAATATGAAAACGATTGTTCCGCCATATCTTCGGAACGCAAGGGCCAGCAGCAAAAAATTTTGGCTATGCGCCAAATAATAGCTTGGGACAAGGAGAGTATCACAGTTAATAAACATTTCCCCCTAAAAAGGGGAAATATGAAAACGATTGTTTCCCTAATATCTTCGGAACGTCAGAGCCGAACATAACAAGTTGTACGTCAAATGAAAGCTTGTAATATGGGGAATTTGTGGGCAATGAAACTGTACGTCCCCTTGATTTCGTCTCCCCTAAAATAGGAAAAACGTGAAAGTCGTTCTTCTACTATATCTTCTAGTTCCCAGGTTCGAGTCCTAGCTGGGTCAGTGTTGAGATTTATCTCCGCAAAATTCCCCGCCCTGCACACAGTCAGTAGGGGAGACCGATGGGCTTGGAAAGGCCGCCGTCCGTCGTATGGGACATTTAGTCGTGGCCCAATGTGCGGGAGAGCCATACCCTGTGCACGTTAAAGAACACGCTGGATAGCCTTGATGGGAGACTACCATCTGTCTGCCAACAGCTGTTCCAGTGGATCCTCTCCCCCAACCTTCTGTGAGCCTTCGGGGTCCAAGTGACCTGGCTATTTAGCTCTTGGTGTCCAAAAAAGTGTTGCTCAGAGATAAAACAACCCAATCCATCTATCTTCCGAATGCGAGAGCTTACAGTTACAAGTTAAATGTCATACGAAAGCTTATATGACCACTTTCGAAGACTATTAAAAATTATGACCCACACCAATTTCCCCTCCCCCAAAACGGGACGGAAATTTAGAGAGGTTGACCTTATCGAGTTATATCTCAAATTAAATCTTGTGATGTCTCCGATGTCATGGGTTACATCAAACACGACTCCAGAAGAAGGTGGAGGAAAAATGTGATCGAAGTTTATGAGTCATATACCAAATGAAAGTTTCTGAAGGAAAGTATTTGTAGTACCAAAGAAAAAATAAAAATCTATCATCCTATTAAGGAAGATATCACTCTGAATTTAACATCGATCAATTTCAGAAAAAAAATTGTCTGGAGCCGGGTGGGATATGAACCCACGACCACCTGATAACATTTCAGGTACTCTGGACCACTGAGCTACCGCCAATCAAGATCTCCTCCAATTGATGCTATGAAATTTCTACCAACAGTACAGTCGCTCAAAAAAGTATCCGAACACTATGGTTGATTACAGAATTCAGAAAAAATATCTGGCAACATTTTTTTAGAAATTAGTGATCTAGCAACCTTCGTGTCACGTGATTACAGAATTCAGGAAAAATATCTGGAGCGTGTACAGCAACTGTACACACTCCAGTTACCGTTCACAGCAAACTGGAGCGTGTGCAGTTACTGCACACGCTCCAGTTTGCTGTGAACGGTAACTGCACACGCTCAATATTTCCGTGAGTGAGCCCACACGATCTAATATCAAAATAATATGACCACCTACAGTCGCTCAAAAAAATATCCGAACACTATGGTTGATTACAGAATTCAGAAAAAATATCCGACAACAATTTTTTTAGAAATCAGTGATCTAGCAACCTTCGTGTCACGTGATTACAGAATTCAGGAAAAATATCTGGAGCGTGTACAGCAACTGTACACACTCCAGTTACCGTTCACAGCAAACTGGAGCGTGTGCAGTTACTGCACACGCTCCAGTTTGCTGTGAACGGTAACTGCACACGCTCAATATTTCCGTGAGTGAGCCCACACGATCTAATATCAAAATAATATGACCACCTACAGTCTCTCAAAAAAATATCCGAACACTATGGTTGATTACAGAATTCAGAAAAAATATCCGACAATTTTTTTTAGAAATTAGTGATCTGGAAACCTTCGTGTCACGTGACACGAAGGTTGCCAGATCACTAATTTCTAAAAAAATCGTCGCCAGATATTGTTTCTGAATTCTGTAATCAACCATAGTGTTCGGATACTTTTTTCAGCGACTGTACACAATTCTCATGTTTGTCGTTGTTCCTTGAAGCTGAGAGCAGCTGGGACAATACCTTCATGAGACACCGATAATTGTGTACTGTTGGTAGAAAGTTCATAGCATCAATTGGAGAAGATTTTAATCGGCGGCCGGTAGCTCAGTGGTACAGAACACCTAACATGTTATCAGGAAGTCATTGGTTCGTATCCCACCCGGTTCAAGATAATTTTTCCTCTAAAATTGATCGACGTTAAATTCAGAGTGATATCTTCCTTAATATATGAATAAATACGTCGGGAAAAAAAAAACTCCTCTCCAATCTAATCTATCATCCTTTATGCGCCCTAAAAAGTAAGAAAGGAAATCTAAAGCACATCGGTGATGCAATCAATCAGTGAATTCGTATTCACTTCAAAGGAAGATAGGGGCGCCGATTTACCTACTCAAAATGAATGCACGCGTTCTATCTTCCTTTGGCTTGAAAACATTATTTCTTCTTCGTTCATTCATCTTTCTATTTGCATTTTACAGGCAGAGAAAGAATTTGGTATTCATCCCAGAGACAACATAGAATATAAAGAGAAGTCAATTTTTCAGAGGGGGATAATCCCCACTCCCATGCCTCAATAATTCGCCTCTTTCAATGAACATTCTTCGAAAAGAGCCAGTCCGCATCATTTCGTATGGGTCAGCGTTGAGATGTAACCAAAAACAATGAGGTTGCAAATTGCAATGACCAATGCAATGACCAACATGAAAATTGCAATGACCAACATGAAAATTGCAATGACCAACAAAATGCATTGACCAAAAAACAATGTTTCAATGTAACCCAAAACAATGAGGTTGCAATCTCATAATATTTATTACACCTGTTGCTATTCTTACTACGAATTATTATTACATTACGTAATCAGGCAAGAGAGAAATTCTGAAGGGAGCGAATGTGTTTAACTTTAGTATTAAAAATTTAAGTCAGGATTATATTTCTTGTTAAAATGGGTGCTACTTAAAATTTCAGAAATAACTTTCTTTAACTTGCATTTTTCTTCGTAAATAGTGAAATTTTACTGAATAAAACAATTGGCATTTTATGGAATTTCTCATGCGTTACTAGGGTTTAGTTTTGCTTAATACCTATTTTGATCCTGAACAACAAATAGATTGATATATTCCTTCTTAAATGCTTGTTCTCGAATTAATTATGCTTTCTTCGAAAATTATTTTTGGCCTTGAATTACAGGCGCAAGACCCATTTTAACAAGAAATCTAATCTTGATTTAGCATCTCTAAAATCTGACACATTCGCTTCCTTCGGAAACTCATTCTTGCGAAATTGCCTCAAGAATTAAAAAGGTTTATCATTTCGTAATCTCTCTCCCAATTTAAATGCCATGAAAGTACAAGCAAAAAAGGATAACAAGAATACAAGACTTTGTGTTTATTATAAAGTTAAAAGTAACATTTGTTACCAAGTTGCTTTAACTGTTGTAGCCTTAACTGGCATAGTGGTTAGGCAGCTAGCGACTGTTCCAGCAAGGCAAACTTTGTGTGTTGTGTTAGCTCTAACTAAGGCAGTGGTCAGCAGTGACTTCGGTCTTAGTAGGGCATGTCCTTGTATGAGAAGGCCTGTATTAATCTAGGAGTAGCTTCCAGGATTCTTCTCTGTCCTATATGTCGCAAATCAAAAAAAAAGTTAATAATGCGATATGCTGTTGTTCACTTCAGACGGTTTATGTTTGTTACAGTACATACTAGCTGAACGGCACTCGACATTGCCCGCATCTCACTTGTATTTTGTATATTCTTATTTTCACTGAACTGCAGGTTATTTTTGTGAGTAGTGTCTCCCCCCAACCCTCTACACAAATTCAGCAAGAAGAATTGGATGTGGTTGCTCGGGTCGTTGTTGAACGTCAGCCGTGGCTGCGTTTCACAGACACTGTGGAGATTCTTATTTCTCTTTCGATGAATTTTGCTACCCTGTGATTCCCGAGATGCTAGATCTAATGGTCCCAGATTTTTTACCCTTGTTACCCCTGTGTGACCCCGTGTTGGGTTAAGAAAATGAAGTTCCTACCTGCAATGGGGCACATTATTATTAAAATGCTTTTGGGAATGCAGGGTATCTGGCAATGACAGCAGATTTACATGCTGTTATGACTCCTACTCACAGTTTAGGGGCTGTAAATAGAAACAGTAGATTTGACAGTGATTATCGTTTCCCGTAGGATTTGGGTTGAGTTGTTTTACCTCTGAGCGGCACTTTTTTGCACACCATGGGCTAAATGGCCAGTCACATGGACCCCGAAGGCTCAGAGAAGATTTGGGGAGGGGACCCACTGGAACAGCTGTTAGGAGACAGATGGTAGCCTCCCGTCAAGGCCATCCAGCGTGTTCTTTAACGTGAACAGGTATGGATCTCCCGCACACGGGACCACGGCTTAACATCCCATCCGACGGACGCGGGCCGTTACAAACTCATCGGTGTCGCCTACTGACTGTGGGCAGGGCGGTTAGTTTTGCGGAGATAAATCTCAACGCTGACTCAGTTGGGACTCGAACCTGGGAACTGCAGATTACGAGCCTGGCGCGCTACCGACTGAGCCATCCCCGCCCCCACAAAAGGAGGAAAACAGCAAAGGATTTAAACGAACGGTGTAGCTTGTTCACGATACAAACTTGAATCATATGCGGTAGAGGGTGGTAGTCATGTTATTTACATTTAGAGCAACGATTTGCTAAATCCCTCCTATGGGAATACTCAATCTTTATCCTTATAAGAAAAAAAAAATTAGGTATTAATAAAATATTACGATTACCATTTTTAGAATCTTCTATTAGTTTGAAATTGCGCCATTAGAGAACAGTAAACGATAAAGTTTATTTTTTTCGAAAACGATTATTCTGCAGTGGCCAGTGATGATTCGTCTTTCTTGTTTTAGTCAGTCTACTCTGATCTTGCTATACGAAAAACAAACAGTTTAGGGGAGAACAAATTATTAAAGCATTCGATGCTCTTCAAAGATCAATAAAACACACAATTTAGAAATTATTTAATATTGATTTGATTTCGGTGTTAACAATCTAAAATAAACGTTCGTTCAGGCTTGTGACGGAAGTAATACTTGTTTTAAATAAATACGCAAATTTTAAATATTCAAATACTAAGTTCTTGTTGAAAATCAGATTTTGCTTTCTCAGTGATGTTTTAGCCTTTAACAATAAAATGACTTCTGCATTTCACTTGTGCTAATGCCAAAGTTGGATATTGATTACTGAAACCTTTTCCAAACTCGCTTTGGCTACTTAGCTTCCAGGAGTATAATTAAAAGGAATCTGTTCAATGACGGGTTGTTTGTCTTTGTCAACACATTGAGACATTTAATTCTCTTGGGTGTGATATATTCTCTAAATGCATTTTCTAGGAACCAATGAGGCCAAAGTTGAATGAAACGAACCAAGCAATCAATCTACAGAAAAAGGTCATCAAAAGTCAGATGGAACTCAGAAAATTTGCTTCTCTGACAGAAAGCGAAACGAACTTCAAAGCACCAATCATTTACAAATTATTTCATTAACTCTAGAAGTTTGTTTTCCTTTCAGTACTATCAAATATTTTTGATTCAGACCGAAACTACAATAAATATTCCCCAGTTACTAAACGCTTTGTACCCCCAAAAAATAAATACTCTTTCATCCTGTACTTTATCTAATTCAGTTTGTGATTAATTTGTTTAATATCTCATTTCATAGACTCAGAAATTGGATTTTCGAGAGTTTAGTAGATTATCATTTTTTCTCCTCACTGTTTTCGGCTTCTTTTCTTTTGCTTCAACTCCTTAACTCATCATTGCTGATGGCAGAAGTAGACCGTCTCTAAGCTATGTCGGTCTCCATGGTAACATCAGCCCACATCACACGCGAACGAGGCAGAACCAATCCCCACCCACGCTAGTGACGGTCTTACAGGCGCCACTGATGGAGTTCCGAAGAGATGACAAGTGATCTCTTACAGATCCGAGATACCACGGTGAGCTACAGACCGTTATCACGCCATAGTCTGCCGGAAGAGAGCTACCACACTTGGATGTTTTCTTGTGCGAGCGTGCTCTGTATATTTGTGCGGTGTTATGTGAAAGTAAATAACTACTTTGACGTCAAGAATCGCGGAAGAACTTTCTCATTTTGTAAACTATTGCACTTTGAGCTGCATTGAATACCTAAAAACCTCCGTAAGCAAAGCCAATAACCCATATGAGAGTAATGGCACGTGAAATGTGATCGTCTCCCCGTCTAGTTCAGATTACTTCTGATTTGCTTTATTATAAAATCTTTTATATTTGCAGTACACGCGTCAAAGTTGTAAAATAAGATATTAAAGTTGAGGATTGAGATTTAGATCAGTAGCTTTCTTTTTTCGTATTCAAAATGCATTTTCAGTTTGATAGAGCGAACCTGTGGTCGCTATTTCTACTGAATTTATTTGGCATTTCGGACTTGTTTGTTTATTCCCAAATAGCTCTCGAACGTTGTATGGATACGTCATATTTTGAATAATTGAAATATCCATATAAAATTTTCACATTAAGTTCAAACTCATTCCATAATATCTTCTATAAAATTAAGAGCTCAGAGAGAGAGAGATGAAATATTCAACATCAGTTTTAAACTATATCCAAAGGCTAATCAGGTTTGGCTGGGCTCTTTTATCTCAAAGCGGGGGGAGGAGAGGGCCAGACTTGTAATCTGTAGTTCCCAGATTCAAATCCCTTCTTTGCCCGAGTTGAAATTTATTTCCGCTAACCATCGTTCTGCCCTAAGTGAGAAAGGAGATACCGATGGGCTTGGAAAGATCACCGTCCGTCAGATGGAATATTAAGCCGTGACCCAGTGTGAAGGACATCTATTTCATGTGCACGTTAAGGAACATGTTGGATGGACTTGACAGGAGGCTCCTATTTGTTCCTAACAGCTGTCCAGTGGATCCCCGTCCTGAAGTTCTCTTAGTCCCTGGAGTCCTAGTGACCTGGTCATTTAGACCATTGTGTGCACAGAATTACTGCCCAAAAACAAAGCAACCAATTCGACCCCTAAGCGAAACGTTTTAGCTCACATTGGGCTAAATGTCCAAGTCACAATAGTTAGGAGACAGATTGGAACCTCCCATCAAGGCCATCAAGCATTTTCTGTAACTAATTTGACGGCATTTTTAAGTTTTTCAATCTATGCTCCCTCGGCACAATTTAACAAGAAATAAAGAACAAGCTTCTCTAGCCCTTGAAAGTTTTGATATTTGCTCTAAAATTATATTAATACACTAAGTTTTTACATGTGGAGCAAGCAGATTGCAATTCTCACCAGTCTTGGAATCAACAGCATTATCGAATTGATTTGAAGCTTTGTTTACACAGGCTATGGGGCTCCTACAGATGGTTTTGCTGCTTAATATCTCATTCGATGGAAGGTAGTCTTTCGAAATATGTTGGTCTTTCCTTTCTCACCGAGTGCAGAGTGGGAATCAGCGGAGAAACTCTCAACGCAGTTGGGACTCGAACCTGAGAACATCAGTTTACGAACTTGGAGCGATATCGACCGAGTCAATACTCTGCCTCAGCACAATCAAGTAAACGTAAATTCGCTTTTTAGAACTATAAAAATCAATAATGATAGAACAATGGCAATCGAGGCAGATACTTACGGAGGGCGTTCAAAAAAATGTTTTTCAAAAGTCTGTATATCTGCACTCGTTCCTCCGAAGTCAACGAGCTACGACTTGTTGAAAGCTTGTTTAAACTTGTCATTACGTATCAAAACAAAGGCCATATCATCATTTCTTTCTTCATTGGCGGCGCGTAAAGTTCGGTGTGCGAAGTCTATACCTCGTTGCTATGGAGCCTATTAAAGACGGGAAAAGATTTTACCTTTTTACAAGGATGCAGTTTGGGGGAAAAATGGAAAAAGTTCATGACGATTTATCACAAGTGTAAGGGGATCATGTTTGTTCATATGGCACTGTTACGGGATAGATGCGCAAATTCAGAGAAGGGCGGCAGAGCTTCGAAGACCTCCCTCTTGCAGAAAGAATGCCGTGAACGAGAGAACCATCGCTACTTTTTGTGAATTCATTAAGTAATATTCACACATCACCGTTCAGGTAACAAGTTTAAATGTCAGTGTATCGATTGGCAGTGTGGAAAAAATTATTAATGAACATTAAAAGTTCTGAAAGATCTATGTCGAATGGATACCCCCACAAACTGACAGAACAGCAAAAAAAGGATAGAGCCGATTAGTGCAAGGAGATGCTGGCAATGGTTTGAACTTAGTGGTGAAAACGAACTGGTGAAAATGTAAATTCTTTCCCCGTCTTTAGTAGGTTCCATAGCAATAACGCACAAATTTCGCAGATATAATTTTTGTTCTGCAGAAACATGTTTTGAACCCTCCTCGAATACCTTGTCAATAATTAAAAAAAGTAAATAGATTTTAATTTTGCCACTTTGCTCTTTTCTGGACAGAAAAGCTGTTCAAGACGCAATCTAATTAATTAATTAATCATCAGAATATATGAAGTCTAATAAGCTAGAAATTATAATGAATAGATTTTCATATTCTGAAAAGTTAAATGCATGTTTGGTAGTAGATATATGTTTCAAACTTCATTTTTTACTTTTCTTTTTCACTTTTTTTTTCACTCTTTTGGTCGAGTGGTTAGCACGCTTGGCTACTGATAAAAAGTGACCAGGGTTCGAACACCGGATAAGGCATGGATGTTTGTGTCGTTTTTCTGCTGAGGTCCCACCTTCCTCACAGACCTTCTGCTATGGTGTATTAAACTGACAGGCTCCTGTAAGTCTTCTCTGGCAAGCAGCTGTTTGAGGGGGTATTTATTTCTTTTTATTACTTTTTTTCGCTGAAACCGGAAAAAAACTTTAAGCAGGAAAAATATGAGTTTAATTTACTTATTGCACACATTCAACGAGTGGTTAGCGCGCTTGGCTACTGATCTAAGGGACCTGGGTTCGAGCCCCGGATTTAAGGCATGGTTGTATGTGTTGTTTTTATACTGAGGTCCTGCCATCCTCTCAGATCTTCTACTTTGGCATATAAACTGATCAGTGTGACCTCTGTGGCAAGCAGCTGCTTGAGGGGGTATTTATTATTTATTTTTTATTACACATTCGAAAAACGCAAAACTCTCTCTATCTGTTGTACTAATAGAACGATGCTATCAAAATTAAACATCTGTGCAAATATCTTGAAAAGGGAAATAATTCTCTCTAGGTCTCTGTAAAATCTTGATTTTTCAGCTAGAATATTTAAGAATGGTATTGATCATTTAAAACCATTTCTAAAAAATTTAAATAAGAATAATAAATCACTACATAACTTTTTAAAAATACCGAAATATTTTGGGAAACATTTAGATATAACAGACATTATTTATTTTTCACTTCGAAATAAATTCATGAGTGACTCCAGTGGTGTTAAATTTCTTAACTTCCATAGCACTTTAAAACATTGAACGGATATTCTTGAAAATCAAGCTTTAGATCTTCAGAGATATTTTGCAATAAAAGATTTATTTTGAAAGGTAAGTGGCTTTGAATGTGTGTTTCATTTAGGTAACACGTGAGTGGTAATGTGGGTTGTTTTATCTCTGAGCGGCACTTTTTTGTACACAATGGGCTAAATGGCCAGGTCACATGGACCCCGAAGGCTCAGAGAAGGTTGGGGGGAGGGGACCCACTGGAATAGCTGTTGGGAGACAGATGATAGCCTCCCGTCAAGGCCATCCAGCGTGTTCTTTAACGTGCACAGGGTATGGCTCTCCCGCACAAGGGACCACGGCTTAACGTACCATCCGACGGGAGGCGGTCTTTCCAAGCCCATCGGTGTCCCCTGCTGACCGTGGGCAGGGCGGGGAATTTTGCGGAGATAAATCTCAACGCTGACCCGGCTGGGACTCGAACCTGGGAACTACAGATTTCGAGCCTGACGCGCTACCGACTGAGCCACCCCCGCCCCGGTGATGTGGGTAGATGTTGAGTGGATCTTGTGTGTGGCTTGGGGAGATTGTTTCTGCTATTTTTCTCCTAAGAGTGGGATTTAACTCATCTTCGAACTCATTATTATTTTAAATTGAACAATCACGAATTCTTTACAGAATTATTCTGTAACCAAGGCAAAAACTGAAGATCTACAAGCATGAAAATGCAAAATGCCAAAAGTCTTGTAAAATCAGAAAACCCTTCTACGAAATAAGAATAAAAATAAAAAATGCCGAAAGATCTTATTGTACAAAATATATTTAAAAAAAAGTGTTTTTATCTATTTGCAAACTTCGAGTCTACACGATGTTACCAAAAGTATTCGGACCATATTATTTGAATGGAAAATATTCTAACAAAGCTTCCTAACTTTGAAAATGTAATGTTTTTGAAAAAAACTGTCACCAGAAATTAAATGAAGTTCACAATTAAATTTATCCAAATCGCGATTTTCAATAATATTCGTTTAACATTTGAAATGCTGTTGAAGTTGGAAGATTTAATAGAGATGAGATTTACATTTACCCAAACCTAAGTGTTATTTTTCTCTCTGATGAAAAAAATAAAAATGAATGTTTCGTATTCAATTTATTAATGGAAAACTTCTGAAGAAAATGTAGAAATATCAGCTTCGTATGAATCACGAAACAATCATTCAATTTCTGACTAATATCTGAAAGCAAAGAAACGTGCCTCATCAAACCTTAATGTGCCAAGTTTTTTAACAACGAGTGCATTTTTGACTGAGTTAATTTTAACTTTTTTTAGACCATGTCGCGTACCAAACGGAAGAACACTATATTCTACACAGTAATATCGTAGTAACTCGATGAGAAAGGTTGTGTGTATCTCTCTTGCTTAGCTGCACTATTGTACACAGAATTGGCTAAATTACCAGGTCACAAGGACCCTAAGGAGCTCAGAGCTGGGCAGGGGAAAGGACCTACTGGTCAACTGTTAAAGACAGATGGAAGCTTTTCGTCAACGTCATCCAGGGGTTTCTATACAAAATTTATCGGTCTCGTGCACAAAAGAAAATGGATTAATTTCCCATTTGATGGATGACAGCCTTTTCAAGCCAATCGTGTATCCTGTCGCACTGAGAGTAGAGTGGGAATTAGTGGAGAAAATCTCAGTGCAGCAATATGGAGACTAGAACCTGTCAGCATTACATCACGAACCTGATGCGCTGCTGACTAAAGTAACACCATCCCCTAAAAAAAGTCATATAACCTCAAATGCCTAGGAGGGGGGGGGAGGGGGAGGCAAGGGGGACATGCCCCTCCCCTTTGAAAATGCTAGTAAGGAGAGTAGAGACAAAAATGATTAAACTTGTGCATATTTCATGCATTTTTCAAGAAATGTTTTAAAGACCTCTAAAACGAAAGGGAAACAAAATATATTACAATGTTGAATCTAGTGTCTTGGCCCCCTCTTTTATTTTTTTCTGGTTCGATTGCGTCACTTGTTACTCCCCCCCCCCCCTTAATTTTTTTTCTTAATCCTGGCCTGAATAAGCCCAATTAGAAAAACACTTAAAATGAATTCCACACTTGAAGGATTGAACAAAAATGAGCAGATTCTTGAGTTCGAAAGAAGCGAAAATTACTTACCCTCTGATTCTCGTAGTACTTATCTAAATCTTCGATGGGTGTCGCACTGAGTTCTGGAGGAAACTCAGGAGCAATCGCCCGGGGCAACGGCATGCCGACCTCCAGTGCTGGGTCAGCCTCCAGCCGTTCTTCGTGGTGGTGGATGTAGTGATCGGTTTGCCCGTCGCCGCCGTCCTCTGTCTTGAGCCGTTCTCTTTCGGCTTTGCGGGCGTTCGCTTCGGCAATGCGGTTCTCTATAGCGGCCAGGGACTCCCTCGTAAAGGGACGGAATAGGGGGACCGCCTCTTCGTCCGACTGGTCGTCGGCTGACGACATGCTGGCTCGTGACGTCACGATGGCAGCGAGCTGAGGCGCCTATCTGGGGCGCTCACCGCTTGGAAGCCTGTAAGAGAAAAAAATTGGAAATTTTAAAATTCTTTTAAATGGTAATTTTTTTATTAAAACTGAGATACTTTTAAACACACTGAATATGAAGGTAGGATTACGAATATTGTGAATTAATTGATTAGCAGCTTTGGGTTGGATAGTTTTACCTCTGAGAGGGACTTTTGTGCACATCATCATCATCATCATCATCATCATCATCATCATCATCATCATCATCATCATCATCATCATCATCAAGCAGCCATAGGCTACGGAGGTTCAACTAGACCGTGCAATTTAGTTCTCCAAGCAAGTCTATCCTGAGCTACATCTACTGCATCTGGCCACTGCACACTAATTCTAACAAGATCCTGTTTGACATTGTCTGCCCACAGCATCCTAGTCTCCCCCTCTTTCTAAGGCCTTTAGGCACACTGTTCATAACCCTATTCGCCAATCTATAATTATCCATACGGGCAACATGGACAAACCAACAAAGTCTCTCTTTTCACAATATGCTGCTTAAAGGAGGTTGCCGACTCCTTTGTCTAACCTCATCATTAGTTACAAAGTTGAACCACCTGATGCCCAAGATACTGCGTAAGCATCTAGAATCAAAGCATCTAGTTTCCTGTTATCTTGTTTACACAGCATGCACACAACAGGCTAAATAGCCAGGTAACAAGTATCTTAAAAGTTCAGAGAAAATTGAGTAATGGGATCATCTGGACAGTTGATTGCCTGCCTTCCTTGAAGACCAAACAGTGTGCTTTTTAACAGACACAGAGAATGGCTTTCATGGATACGGAGACACAGCTTAACGTCCCATCAGGTGGACGGAGGGCTCTCCAAGCCCATCAGTGTCCTCTTTTCTCACCGAAAGCATGGTGATGATTTAGCAGAGATAAATATCAACACTGGCACAATTGGGACTCGAACCTGGTAACTGAAGATTGCGAGTTTGGAAGGCGACAGGCTGTGACAGCCCCAATCCCCAGAGTCACTAGTTCTCATGGATTGTAAGTGAATGAATCAATCATCTACTAATCTATGAACAACGAGCACTTGCAGCTTCAACTGCGCAGTCTCATAGCCACTCCAAATTCTTCCCAGTTGCCACTCAATTAACGCCAATTATCTATTACCCGTATTCTAGTCATTGACCAGTAATATCTGACATTCGGGCTGCAGCACTACACCACTGGGGCGGTATGCTACACATGAAAATATATTTGAGAGTCTAGAGCTCTAGTCCTCTTGAGCTCTAGACCTTCACTCCAACCCCTATTTGACATTGAACGTGACACTGGATCTCAACATTCTTAATATTTCTGAGTTCCACTGCTCGAAATAGTCCCACTTACCAATGGGTGGGGGTGGCTCAGTCGGTAGCGCGCCAAGCTCGTAATCTGTAGTTCCCAGGTTCGAGTCCCAGCTGGGTCAGCGTTGAGATTTATCTCCACAAAATTCCCCGCCCTGCCCACGGTCAGTAGGGGACACCGATGGACTTGGAAAGGCCGCCGTCCGTCGGATGGTACGTTAAGCCGTGGCCCCGTGTGCGGGAGAACCATACCCTGTGCACGTTAAAGAACACGCTGGATGGCCTTGACGGGAGGCTACCATCTGTCTCCCAACAGCTATTGGAGACAGATGGTAGCCTCCCGTCAAGGCCGTGGGCAGACGGGAGGCTACCATCTGTCTCCAATAGTGCAGTGGGTCCCCTCCTCCAACCTTCTCTGAGCCTTCGGGGTCCATGTGACCTGACCATTTAGCCCATGGTGTGCAAAAAAAACCCGCTCAGAGGTAAAACAACCCAACAACCCACTTACCAATTTTTAGCTCTTTAGTAACGTTATATAGAATTTTGACATTTGACTTCGAAGGACCCGTGGCGTCCAAAATTTCACGTTTATGAGATCTACGATCGAAAATACCACCAGACACCAATTTTTAGCTCTTTAGCTCGTGAATATCGAAATATTACCTTAGACCTCGAAGGATTTAATCGAATCTAAAATTTTCCAACGCTTCTGAGACATATGACCTAAAATACGTCAAGGCACCATTTCTTAACTCTGTAGCACTGGTAGATCTATATTTGACTTTTAACCTTGAAGTACCCCTTCCCCAGAGTCAAAATATCTTAACGTTTGCGAGATCTACAACCCGAAACACTCGTAGATCCCAACTTTCACGTTTCTAGCAGTCGTTTATCAAGATTTGACCTCTATTTGACCATGAAGGAGAAGTTGAAAGTCACATTTCGGATTTTTTCCCCGAGATCTATGACCAGAATTACCCTTATATAAATCTATTAGTTCACTAACATAAATTAAATATCTGAAGTTTGTATGACGATTTTTTCAAGATTTCATCAATAAGGAGGCAATGTGACAGTGTCAATTTTCAACAATCTTCGATCAATATTTAAAGAGACATCGAAGCGGGACCATTTAACAGCAGACGATACTTTCACATTGTCTCTAAATTGATGAAATCTTAAAAAATCGTCATACAAACTTCAGATATTTAATTTATGTTAGTGAGCAAATTGTCACAAGAGTTGTGTTTCATCTATTGAAGTATTTTTTCACAAGTGCCAAAAGATCAAGATAAATGCTTCAACTTCCATTCATTCTTTAAATATTAAACGAATATTGCGGGAAATATATTTAGAGAGATTTGAGTGACATCTACAATTTATCGCCAATAACAGTTTTTGCGTAAAAGATTTATTTTCAATGTTAGGGAGCTTTGAAAGTGACTTTCCATTCACATAACGTGGAAGTGTGCGGACACTTTTTTCAACATAGTGTATAGCATAGATGTTCTAGGCTATTGAAGAGTTCTCAAGGAGAAGCCAATACCATGTTCATGATTTGAACCCAGGAATATTTCCTCATCTCTCTCCCACAAGGAAAATGCCATCGATGATATCTTCTTTATATTCGTAGTGAAATTTTGGAATGCGATGCATCTTTATTGCTTCTTGTTCGAATGATTGTAATGAAATCGTTTAAACAAAGAACAATGATTTTGATGAAAAAAATCTCTCATGTGACGATTTCCCTACATCTTCTCTAAGGAGGTCTAATGTAGATATATTCTACTACGGGTTGTGTTAGATAATTCGGTGTCTGATTAATTATATATCCTTTCTGAATTTTTTTCAACCTTTCCTTAGTGTTCAAATAGTTATAAGTAGTGTTATTAGTCATTTTCACCATTGATTTCACAACACAAACTCTTCTCTTTAATTCCAATACATGGAAACTATTGTCGTGGTGGTGATCAAAGTAACAAATAGATTAAATTACAGACATCCCTTGTTTTACCCGGTTTTGGTTTTACACATGGTCAAGAAAATGTAACCAGAATATACTTTACAAGACCACAGACTCTGCTTTACATAATGCGGAATTAGATTTGTTATATTTATACAGGGTGTCTCAAAAACATAGGTACAAACTTTTAGGAGAGGTAGATAACATCTAAAGGAATGAGAATTGCATAGGAACCCATAACCGGAAACGTCATGGGAAAGTGGTAGCAGAGATACAAGATCTGAAAGGACACAAGACAGTGATTAATGGGAAAACATTTATTGGACATTATTATTACAAATGGCGTATTAGATGATACATTTCATAATGTTACAGCATCTTAATGACCCATAATCGCGCAAATTTTGATGCGCACGCGCAAACAAACGGTGCCCCGGTACATGTCTATGTGGGAAACGTTCTTGATACATTCGTTGACCGACTTGTCCGTTGCCCTCAGCTATTCCATACACTAAGTGCATGTCTTCCAGCTCCCTGTTCGAATACCTTTGCATGCTCTTCGTCAGCCGACTACCGCTCGAATGAGGAAATCCGAAATTTCTCCTCTAGCGTACTGATGAACAGCGCCGCCTATTGACTTACGGTGACGTTTCCGGTTATGGGTTCCTATGCAATTCTCATTCCTTTAGATGTTATCTACCTCCCCTAAAAGTTTGCACCTATATTTTTTAGACACCCTGTATATATATAGATAAATACTTGTTATGAAATAGCAGTGGCATAGCATCAAGAAAGAATATTAGATTGTCTCCCCAAAGTACCCAGGTTCGAGTCCCAGCTGGGTCAGCGTTGAGATTTATCTCCGCAAAATTCCCGCCCTGCCCACGGTCAATAGGAGACACCGATGGGCTTGTAAAGGCCGCCGTCCGTCGGATGAGACGTTAAGCAATGGTCCAGTGTGCTGGAGAGCCATACCCTCTGCACGTTAAAGAACACGCTGGATGGCCTTGACGGGAGGCTACCATCTGTCTCCCAACAGCTGTTCCAGTGGGTCCACTCCCCCCAACCTTCTCTGAGCCTTCGGGGGTACTTGTGACCTGGTGATTTAGCCCATGGTGTACAAAAAAGTGCCGCTCAGAGGCAAAACAACCCAACTCCCCAAAGTAAAATCATTTAAATGGTTTGATTGATAATAATTATTTTTAATATTAATAGATAAGAGTTATAATCAGGTAAACAGATTTCCTGGCTACCGTCGCTTTAGGGTTAACTATTAATTGATATACACCCTTGATGATGACGATGAAACACGGAAAAAATTGTCATTTATGGTTATTTGATTATTGGTAGCGCCAGATACTTACCCCAATGTTCCGGTTTATTTCCCATTGTGCCTGGCTTAACAGTTTCTCCGCTAATCTTACTCTGCTTTCTGTGAGAAAGAGGTCACTTATGCGTTTGGAAAAGCTTCTCTCCATCTCTCCCTTAAATATATCCAGTAGAACCCTTCTCCCATCTAGCTGTGAGATTTTGATGTCTTCTGACCACACCATCTAGCCCAATGTGTGAAAAAAAAGTGTCACTCAGAGGTTAAAAGTTTCACTAGGAGATCAGTTCATTTCAATTTTTTTTAGCCAGTAAATGCTAAAATAAACATCTCAAATAAAATCAAACCAAACATCGTTGGTCGCAGGTGCAAATGTACTGTAAAAACAGAAATCGATGCTGTTCCTAAAAGTCAGGTTTTAATTGACGTTGCTTCCAATGCAAATTCCAACCCCTCTTCCATTTCTTCCATTTTTTCTCTTCATCGACATCATCCGCCGGATGTCGTCAAAGGAGAAGAAAAAGAGAGGAAGCGAGCATCGACGCACGCGGTGTCGTTGCGCAATTCCATCAAATGCTCTACCACCACCATCAAGTGACTAAGACCAACTTATAATTGCCCCGCAGTTTGGCCCTTGCCTTAATGTGTTATTTATGTCGTCTTGGTTAGGAAGTGAAGCGAGCAAATAACTGTTTCATGCCACCTTTGCCTCTGCCTCGGTAATTACGGGGCCGGCAGACAACCGGCTTGCCCACATCGACTTCATCAGTGGGATTAGGCGATGGGCAAACGTGGAGCACGAAACCTTAACCGCCAACTTCGCTGAAATTAAAAGTCATTAGCTTCCTCCTTTCCGCATCGTCGTGGTGATCCCTGTTGCTATGGCAACACTAACCCCTTCGTCACACGTTCTTCTATCTTCCTCCTTTTCCCGGATGTTGAGGAACGGAACTCTCAGTTGTGCAATTTGGTCTTCGCGTTTGCTCTTGCTCTTTCTTCTCCTTCTTATTCTGTGATCGCACTGTAATCCTCTTGCCTTGAGGCGAATTTAAATCTTTCGTTATGGCGCCACCGCAATTCCAACAAGTTTTAAAATGCCACTTTAGTTGCAGCACACGTCTGAAGTTTACTGAACACACGCAATCACATTTTAAGTGTCATAACGTTTTGCTCAAGGAGCAACACTTTGTATATGAAAAAAGCTGTTTAAAAGCACGTTTAAAAAAACATACATGGCATGGGAATGAAACATATGTGCATTTATGCAATACTGCAGCAGGTGAATGTTTTTTCCGCTGTATCACAAGAATCATTTTTTTTTTCTCATTTCCCCTGAATTTTGTCATCCCTGTAGTCCTCACTTGAAAGTAATGTTTTTCGAGTAAATGTTTTGTGCCTTATGTAGAGCTGGAAACAAATGAAAGATTTTCATAGAGCAAATATGATAATATGAAAATAACGAATACATCTTATCGATTTAGTTCAATTAAGAGAAGGAGAAAGAATGACCCATCAGAAATATTGGGAATGAATCGCTACTCATGCTCGCCGTCAATGAAAAGATGGAGAAAAATTACCCTTCCCTGTCATCATCAATGGAATGAAGGAGGAAAACATTATTCTTCCCTCCGAATGAAAAGAAGAATGAAAACATTAATCTCCCATCCGAATGAAAAGAAGAATGAAATATTAATCTCCCATCCGAATGAAAAGAAGAATGAAAACATTAATCTCCCATCCGAATGAAAAGAAAAATGAAACATTAATCTCCCATCCGAATGAAAAGAAGAATGAAACATTAATCTCCCATCCGAATGAAAAGAAGAATAAAACAGTAATCTTCCATCCGAATGAAAACATAAATCTCCCATCCGAATGAAAAGAAGAATGAAACATTAATCTCCCATCCGAATGAAAAGAAGAATGAAACAGTAATCTTCCATCCGAATGAAAACATAAATCTCCCATCCGAAAGAAAAGAAGAATGAAATATTAATCTCCCATCCGAATGAAAAGAAGAATGAAAACATTAATCTCCCATCCGAATGAAAAGAAGAATGAAACATTAATCTCCCATCCGAATGAAAAGAAGAATGAAAACATTAATCTCCCATCCAAATGAAAAGAAGAATGAAACATTAATCTCCCATCCGAATGAAAAGAAGAATGAAAACATTAATCTCCCATCCGAATGAAAAGAAGAATGAAACATTAATCTCCCATCCGAATGAAAAGAAGAATGAAAACATTAATCTCCCATCCGAATGAAAAGAAGAATGAAACATTAATCTCCCATCCGAATGAAAAGAAGAATGAAAACATTAATCTCCCATCCGAATGAAAAGAAGAATGAAAACATTAATCTCCCATCCGAATGAAAAGAAGAATGAAAACATTAATCTCCCATCCGAATGAAAAGAAGAATGAAACATTAATCTCCCATCCAAATGAAAAGAAGAATGAAAACATTAATCTCCCATCCGAATGAAAAGAAGAATGAAACATTAATCTCCCATCCGAATGAAAAGAAGAATGAAAACATTAATCTCCCATCCGAATGAAAAGAAGAATGAAACATTAATCTCCCATCCGAATGAAAAGAAGAATGAAAACATTAATCTCCCATCCGAATGAAAAGAAGAATGAAACATTAATCTCCCATCCGAATGAAAAGAAGAATGAAAACATTAATCTCCCATCCGAATGAAAAGAAGAATGAAAACATTAATCTCCCATCCGAATGAAAAGAAGAAAAAACATTAATCTCCCATCCGAATGAAAAGAAGAATGAAACAGTAATCTCCCATCCGAATGAAAAGAAGAATGAAAACATTAATCTCCCATCCGAATGAAAAGAAGAATGAAACATTAATCTCCCATCCGAATGAAACGAAGAATGAAAACATTAATGTCCCATCCGAATGAAAAGAAGAATGAAAACATAAATCTCCCATCCGAATGAAAAGAAGAATGAAACATTAATCGCCCATCCGAATGAAACGAAGAATGAAAACATTAATGTCCCATCCGAATGAAAAGAAGAATGAAAACATAAATCTCCCATCCGAATGAAAAGAAGAATGAAACATTAATCTCCCATCCGAATGAAAAGAAGAATGAAACATTAATCTCCCATCCGAATGAAAAGAAGAATGAAAACATAAATGTCCCATCCGAATGAAAAGAAGAATGAAAACATAAATCTCCCATCCGAATGAAAAGAAGAATGAAACATTAATATCCCATCCGAATGAAAAGAAGAATGAAAACATTAATCTCCCATCCGAATGAAAAGAAGAATGAAACAGTAATCTCCCATCCGAATGAAAAGAAGAATGAAAACATAAATCTCCCATCCGAATGAAAAGAAGAATGGAAACATTAATCTCCCATCCGAATGAAAAGAAGAATGAAAACATTAATCTCCCATCCGAATGAAAAGAAGAATGAAAACATTAATCTCCCATCCGAATGAAAAGAAGAATGAAACAGTAATCTCCCATCCGAATGAAAAGAAGAATGAAAACATAAATCTCCCATCCGAATGAAAAGAAGAATGAAACATTAATCTCCCATCCAAATGAAAAGAAGAATGAAAACATAAATCTCCCATCCGAATGAAAAGAAGAATGAAACATTAATCTCCCATCCGAATGAAAAGAAGAATGAAAACATTAATCTCCCATCCGAATGAAAAGAAGAATGAAACATTAATCTCCCATCCGAATGAAAAGAAGAATGAAAACATTAATCTCCCATCCGAATGAAAAGAAGAATGAAAACATTAATCTCCCATCCGAATGAAAAGAAGAATGAAACAGTAATCTCCCATCCGAATGAAAAGAAGAATGAAAACATAAATCTCCCATCCGAATGAAAAGAAGAATGAAACAGTAATCTCCCATCCGAATGAAAAGAAGAATGAAAACATAAATCTCCCATCCGAATGAAAAGAAGAATGAAACATTAATCTCCCATCCGAATGAAAAGAAGAATGAAAACATTAATCTCCCATCCGAATGAAAAGAAGAATGAAAACATTAATCTCCCATCCGAATGAAAAGAAGAATGAAACAGTAATCTCCCATCCGAATGAAAAGAAGAATGAAAACATAAATGTCCCATCCGAATGAAAAGAAGAATGAAACATTAATCTCCCATCCGAATGAAAAGAAGAATGAAAACATAAATCTCCCATCCGAATGAAAAGAAGAATGAAACATTAATATCCCATCCGAATGAAAAGAAGAATGAAAACATTAATCTCCCATCCGAATGAAAAGAAGAATGAAACAGTAATCTCCCATCCGAATGAAAAGAAGAATGAAAACATAAATCTCACATCCGAATGAAAAGAAGAATGAAAACATTAATCTCCCATCCGAATGAAAAGAAGAATGAAACATTAATCTCCCATCCGAATGAAAAGAAGAATGAAAACATTAATCTCCCATCCGAATGAAAAGAAGAATGAAAACATTAATCTCCCATCCGAATGAAAAGAAGAATGAAACAGTAATCTCCCATCCGAATGAAAAGAAGAATGAAAACATAAATCTCCCATCCGAATGAAAAGAAGAATGAAACAGTAATCTCCCATCCGAATGAAAAGAAGAATGAAAACATAAATCTCCCATCCGAATGAAAAGAAGAATGAAACATTAATCTCCCATCCGAATGAAAAGAAGAATGAAAACATTAATCTCCCATCCGAATGAAAAGAAGAATGAAAACATAAATCTCCCATCCGAATGAAAAGAAGAATGAAAACATAAATCTCCCATCCGAATGAAAAGAAGAATGAAACATTAATCTCCCATCCGAATGAAAAGAAGAATGAAACATTAATCTCCCATCCGAATGAAAAGAAGAATGAAAACATTAATCTCCCATCCGAATGAAAAGAACAATGAAAACATTAATCTCCCATCCGAATGAAAAGAAGAATGAAACATTAATCTCCCATCCGAATGAAAAGAAGAATGAAAACATTAATCTCCCATCCGAATGAAAAGAAGAATGAAAACATAAATCTCCCATCCGAATGAAAAGAAGAATGAAACATTAATCTCCCATCCGAATGAAAAGAAGAATGAAACATTAATCGCCCATCCGAATGAAACGAAGAATGAAAACATTAATCTCCCATCCGAATGAAAAGAACAATGAAAACATAAATCTCCCATCCGAATGAAAAGAAGAATGAAACATTAATCTCCCATCCGAATGAAAAGAAGAATGAAAACATTAATCTCCCATCCGAATGAAAAGAAGAATGAAAACATTAATGTCCCATCCGAATGAAAAGAAGAATGAAAACATAAATCTCCCATCCGAATGAAAAGAAGAATGAAAACATTAATCTCCCATCCGAATGAAAAGAAGAATGAAAACATTAATCTCCCATCCGAATGAAAAGAAGAATGAAACAGTAATCTCCCATCCGAATGAAAAGAAGAATGAAAACATAAATCTCCCATCCGAATGAAAAGAAGAATGAAACATTAATCTCCCATCCAAATGAAAAGAAGAATGAAAACATAAATCTCCCATCCGAATGAAAAGAAGAATGAAACATTAATATCCCATCCCAATGAAAAGAAGAATGAAAACATTAATCTCCCATCCGAATGAAAAGAAGAATGAAACATTAATCTCCCATCCGAATGAAAAGAAGAATGAAAACATTAATCTCCCATCCGAATGAAAAGAAGAATGAAAACATTAATCTCCCATCCGAATGAAAAGAAGAATGAAACAGTAATCTCCCATCCGAATGAAAAGAAGAATGAAAACATAAATCTCCCATCCGAATGAAAAGAAGAATGAAACATTAATCTCCCATCCGAATGAAAAGAAGAATGAAAACATTAATCTCCCATCCGAATGAAAAGAACAATGAAAACATAAATCTCCCATCCGAATGAAAAGAAGAATGAAACATTAATCTCCCATCCGAATGAAAAGAAGAATGAAAACATTAATCTCCCATCCGAATGAAAAGAAGAATGAAAACATTAATCTCCCATCAGAATGAAAAGAAGAATGAAACATTAATATCCCATCCGAATGAAAAGAAGAATGAAAACATAAATCTCCCATCCGAATGAAAAGAAGAATGAAACATTAATCTCCCATCCGAATGAAAAGAAGAATGAAAACATTAATCTCCCATCCGAATGAAAAGAAGAATGAAAACATTAATCTCCCATCCGAATGAAAAGAAGAATGAAACAGTAATCTCCCATCCGAATGAAAAGAAGAATGAAAACATAAATCTCCCATCCGAATGAAAAGAAGAATGAAACATTAATCTCCCATCCGAATGAAAAGAAGAATGAAACATTAATCTCCCATCCGAATGAAAAGAAGAATGAAAACATTAATGTCCCATCCGAATGAAAAGAAGAATGAAAACATAAATCTCCCATCCGAATGAAAAGAAGAATGAAACATTAATCTCCCATCCGAATGAAAAGAAGAATGAAAACATTAATCTCCCATCCGAATGAAAAGAAGAATGAAACATTAATCTCCCATCCGAATGAAAAGAAGAATGAAACAGTAATCTCCCATCATGAAAACATAAATCTCCCATCCGAATGAAAAGAAGAATGAAACAGTAATCTCCCATCATGAAAACATAAATCTCCCATCCGAATGAAAAGAAGAATGAAACATTAATCTCCCATCCGAATGAAAAGAAGAATGAAAACATTAATCTCCCATCCGAATGAAAAGAAGAATGAAAACATAAATCTCCCATCCGAATGAAAAGAAGAATGAAACATTAATCTCCCATTCGAATGAAAAGAAGAATGAAACATTAATCTCCCATCTGAATGAAAAGAAGAATAAAACAGTAATCTCCCATCATGAAAACATAAATCTCCCATCCGAATGAAAAGAAGAATGAAAACATTAATCTCCCATCCGAATGAAATGAAGAAGAAATTCACTTTCTCCCCTCCTAGTGAAAAGAAGGAAAACATTATTCATTTCTGTTAATGAAAAGTAGGATGAAGACATTATTCTCCCTTCCAAATGAAAAGAAGAATGAAATCATTTTTTTCCAAAGTGAAAAGGAGGGAAACATTGTTTCCCCCTGAGAATGAAAAGAAGGAGGAAAACAGTATTCTCCTCTCTGCAAACTAAAATACAAGAATTCAAAAGAGTAACCTTATTCTTCCCTCTGAATGAAAGGAGGAAAACATTATTCTGCCCCTGAATGAAAAGAAGGAGGAAAACATTATTTCCCCTTGCGAACGAAAAGGAAGAGGAGAGCTTATTCTTCTCGCCAAATGAAAAGAAGAAGGAAAGCATATTTTTCTTCTCTCGGAATAAAAAGAAGAAAAACATAATTCTTCCTTCCAAATGAAGAGAAGGAGGAAAACGTTATTCTCATCTCCGAATGAAAAGGGGGAAAAAGTTATTCTCCCCTCCTAATGAAAAGAAGGGGTGAAAAATATTCTCCCTTCGAAAGAAAAGAAGTAGGGAAGCATTATTCTCATCTCTGAATGAAAGGAAGAAAAAAATTATTATCTCCTGCGAATGAAAAGAAAGAAGAAAAAATTATTCTATCCTGCATCGAAAGATGAAAAAAGAAAATATTTCAGCATTTCCGTTGTCAATGTAAAAATGGGGAAAGAATCACCTTCGCTGTTGACGGTAAATGGAAAATAGTAAACATAACGCCTTACCCATGTCAGTGAAAAAAAATAGAGGATATTTAATTTGACCTACTGTTAACGGGGGGAAAAATGAGCTACTTTGGAAAGTTGTAGAATAAGTTACTGCATGGGTTGGGTTGTTTTACCTCTGAGTGGCACTTTTTTTGCACACCATGGGCTAAATGGCCAGGTCACATACACCCCGAAGGCTCAGAGAAGGTTGGGGGACCCACTGGAACAGCTGTTGGGAGACAGATGGTATCCTCCCGTCAAGGCCATCCAGCGTGTTCTTTAACGTGCACAGGGTATGGCTCTCCCGTACACGGGGCCACAGCTTAACGTCCCATCCGACGGACGGCGGCCTTTCCAAGCCCATCGGTGTCCCCTACTGACCGTGGGCAGGGCGGGGAATTTTGCGGAGCTAAATCTCAACGCTGATCCAGGTGGGACTCGAACCTGGGAACTACAGATTACGAGCTTGGCGCGCTACCGACTGAGCCACCCCCGCCCCTGTCACTGCATGAGATATAAAGTTATTAGTCACAATTTACGTATTAACCATTTAATCTAAAGTTAAAATAGTGATTCCCAGATCAGGATCTTTTTTTCTATTTGTTCAATTCATGTTAAGTTTTTGCCATTTCTACTCGCGCTCTTTAATTAATTTAATATTTCACTGTTTCCGATATTTTTTTTTAAATGTCAGATTGTAAAGACTGGTGGATTAAGTGGAGAAAAAACATTTTATTAATGTTATAATATAATTACAATATTAATGTATATATATTTATTTTTTTATATGAAAACCAATGAAATGACTCAAATGTATGGAAAACAGTGTTTGAAATCAAGAGCGATTTTCAATTGACACAAACACTTCACAGTCAAGCGCCATTTGGAGGAGGATGACCCAAAATCTGGGCAACCAAACACTGTTCTTCATAAACTTGAGTAATTTCTACGACTGTCTGTGCACCACTTAAGCGTCGCTGAACATAGTAACAAATCACATACCGCTGCTCAAGTTTTTGATCAGTCATGGCCTGCAAAAAATCACACACACAAAAACAAACACTTTTCGAAAGAAACTGACTGTTCTGTTGTTAGTTGCGATCAAATCCCAACGTGTTTCAACTCCCACAGACCGCTTCCTGCCCTTGAACAGTCGCTATGTTGGCCACATATCATGTATCAGCTCGTACGAAAAGCTGTTAATTACAATAGACAACAAATTGAAACTTTTTTTTATAACATTGGTCAATTAGGATGTTTTTAACTAATTTTGGGGTACTGAATTCAAGTATGGCTGTGAAAAATCTGCAGCACATACAGTTTTTCGTTAAATTACTGATTAATGTATTTCATATTTAAATGAATATGCATATCTGGAAATAAAAATAAATGTGAATATTTTATTAAATTGCAACTTAAAACTCATTAATTAACTACATGATTACAGTGAAAAAAATTAGAAGCACCATAGTTATAGACCACTGAATATAAAGTAACAAATGAAATAATATTGAAACGCAAAATAAGAAAATATGGGAAAGGGTCTTTTATACTTACAAGAAGTTCAGTTTTGCTTTTTTACGTGCTGAGGTATCTTCCTTCTGCAAGAACCAGCAGCGGTCACCCGTCATTTATGGGTCCCACCTGACTTGGTATCTCTCCTCCATGGTCCGGATATCCTGGTGAAATCTTCCCCCTTGCTCATCACTGACAGCTCCTAAGTTCATGGGAAAGAAGTCGAGATGCGAGTGCAAGAAATGGATCTTCAAAAAATTCGACAGCCAAGATTTTCATAGGTTTTAAGACCTTGAATGAGCTGATGGTAGTTTTTCTCTTTGTGATTCCCCAGAAAACCCTGGACCACATACGTGAAGGATTTCCATGCAGCCTGCTCCTTCATATTCAGTTTTTCTTCAAAGACAGTATCATTCAGTATCTTCCTGATCTGAGAACCAACAAAGATCCCTTCTTTGAGTTTGGCATCATTTAGGTTTGGAAATTTTTCCTTCAAGTGCAAAAACCCTTTACCAATTTTGTTCATAGACTTTACAAAGTTTTTCATAAGCCCCAGTTTCATGTATAGTGGTGGGAGCAGAACATCAGAGGGGTCAACTGGAGGCTTATACCTCACATTACTCTTTCCAAGAATAAAAACATCTCTTTTAGGCCAGTCTTTTGTTTTGTAGTGTTCCTTTCTGGACCTACTGTCCCACAAACCCAGAAAACAGCAAAATGTTCTGAAGCCTCCTAGAAGCCCGAGCAAGAGAGATATAACTTTTAGGTCACCACATATTGTCCACTTAAACTGGTCATATTTTATAGCAGTGAGTATTTTTTTCCATGCTTTGATAAATTTCCTTCATTCCCACAGTGTGTGTCACTGCAACGGAAGGTTTTTGGTTTCCTTTATGCAAAAGGACAGCTTTTAAACTGAATTTTGACGAATCTATAAATAGACACCATTCCTTAGGGTCGTGAGGTGTTCCAATTTCTTCCATCAGCCCTGAAATATCTGTATAGAAACACAAACCATCTTGCATCTTATAAGAAGCAGATAAACCCAAATTTCTCTTTCTGAATAGAGAAACTCTGGTATCCTTGGCCAGAAGATTCCACTATTGAAGTCTTGAACCTAAAACCTAAGCTTGTTGTTTGGAAAGTCCTAGGTCTTGAACAAGATCATTTAGTTAATTTTGCTGAATCAGATGAGGCTCGTCTAACCTTTTAGAGGTGTATGTAGAATCAGGATCTGTATGTGCCTCAAAGTCTTCCTCTGATTTATGTGAATTCATTCCTTCCCAGTTGGTTGGAGGTGTTGGTATAGGAAGATCTTCTCCATGAGGAACTGGCCTTATGGTTGAAGTCACATTTGGATATTGTATTTTGCTTTTCTTCTTTTTTGAAAAGCCCGACACTTTAACCAAAATAGTAATCATGCAAGTGACTAGTTGGCTCACGCCAAACCATTGGAACTGCAAAGGCATGGATTTCATCTTACCTTTCAATCATTCACTCAGGCCAACAAAGCACGAAATGCATCACACACGTGGAGTCCATGTTTTGTCCTGATCTCCAATATGACATCCAAAATACAAGTTATAGGCTTTCTTCACAATCTTTGTCAAAGAACAACCCTGGGATTTTAAAGTATAATTTCCACACACATAACAAAACTTATCTGGCACATTAAAACATCTGCGACGCTGCCTTTGTGCCATTTAAAGGCCAAAATTCATTCTTCAACGTACATCACGTGTTTCTCCTACAATGAAAGCAAGAAGAATGGCGGTCTGAGGTTAGGTTACAGTTACAAGTTTTCTCCGACTTGGCAATTAGTGTTACGAGCCACAAAAAGTAAAATATCTAGTATTCTCCCAGTTGCCTGGAGGTGTTGGCATATGAAGATCTTAATAGGAGTCAAAATGACCAATAACATAAAAACGTGACGTGCTAGCCATTTTTTAAGGCAGATCTGAAATCAGCACCTGAAAAAGAGTTAAAAGCATCTGCAATTGTTAATGCTATAAAAACCTTGTAAACCAGGATTATTGGTAACAGAAGTCCACGAATTAAATGATCCATCCTCCTACATTGTATAACATTTTGAATGTATACAGTCGTATCAGAATAACATGACCACCTATCATACATATACTATGATAGGTGGTCATATTATTCTGATACGACCGTGTACAGATAAATAGACATATATATCATCATAACGTAATAAGGTATTCTTATTGCCAACTATGTAGAGTAGCTCAAAAAAATATCCGAAAACTATGGTTGATTACAGAATTCAGAAAAGATATCTGGCAACGATTTTTTTAGAAATTAGTGAAATCTGGCAACCTTCGTGTCACGTGACACGAAGGTTGCCAGATCACTAATTGCCAACTCTAGTATTCGCTAATTGCCAACCCTAGTGTTCGGTACGTGATATATGAGCGTTCGGTACTGCTAATTGCCAGATCGCTAATTGCCAACCCTAGTGTTCGGATACTTTTTTGAGCGACTGTAGGTGGTCATATTATTTTGATACTAGATCGTGTGGGCTCACTCACGGAAATATTGAGCGTGTGCAGTTACCGTTCACAGCAAACATTAGCGTGTGCAGTTACTGCACACGCTCCTGTTTGCTGTGAACGGTAACTGGAGCGTGTACAGTTGCTGTACACGCTCCAGATATTTTTCCTGAATTCTGTAATCACGTGACACGAAGGTTGCCAGATCACTAATTTCTAAAAAAATCGTTGCCAGATATTTTTTTTTGAATTCTGTAATCAACCGTAATGTTCGGATATTTTTTTGAGCGACTGTACAAAAAGTGATATGATGTTATGAATCATTCCAGTGGGGTGGGAAAATGCAACGTATAACAATTAAGAGAGGAATGAAAAATTCTTCGTAAATTGTATTAGTATTAATAAAATTTTAATATTCGCATCTTCCCAATCTTCCATTAGTTCGAATTTCCACTGTTAAAGAGGTTTGCACCTCTTTAACAGTGGAAATGAGAATGAGAGAGAGAATGAGAATGAGAGAAATGAGAAACTTCATTCTCCTTAAAAATGAGTATTTAACTTCACCAGAGGCATTATGTCATTTTTCTATTAACGTAGTAATAGAAGACACAGAACATCTCTTGTGTATAAGGGATGCCATTTGAGATCCAAAGCATGGGAGAAAGAAATCTTTCCGCATTGATTCCAAGCGAAAGTTAAATCATGACGGTCTTTTTTGGCCGTGTAATTTGAAAGAGTAAATCAAGATCTTTTATTTTTCAATTTATTCTCTTTTTAACAGTATAAGAACAAATATTTACATAAATCTTGAAAATATTTCGCATTTATTTCAATCATTTATAAATTTTGCTGCAATTTGGGAACTGCCCATTCTGTCCGCAGTAGTAACATAAACGATTAATATTCGCAATTGAGAATGTTTTGGTTAGTTAGCTGCATCAATTTGTTCTTTTATACCAAAATTAACAAGATGAGAAAAAAAGTATTCGCGATGAAGTTATCCCTTGAAGCAGACAAGGATAGGAGCAGATCAGTCACTTTTATGAAAAGTGAGGTCAGGTTGTTTTACCTCTGAGGGGAATTGTTTGCACGCAGTGGGATAAATGGGCAGGTCGCATGGACCCCGAGGGCTCAGAGAAGTTTGGTGAAAGGGGACTCACTTGACAGCTATAGGAGACAGATAGAAACATCCTGTCAAGGCCATCCTGTGTGTGAATTCCCCTCCCTGCCCACGGTCGGTAGGGGACACCGATGGGCTTGGAAAGGCCGCCGTCCGTCGGATGGGACGTTAAGCAGTGGCCCCGTGTGCGGGAGAGCCATACCCTGTGCACGTTAAAGAACACACTGGATGGCCTTGACGGGAGGCTACCATCTGTCTCCTAACAGCTGTTCCAGTGGGTCCCCTCCCCCAACCTTCTCTGAGCCTTCGGGGTCCATGTGACCTGGCATTTAGCCCATGGTGTGCAAAAAAGTGCTGCTCAGAGGTAAAACAACCCAACCCAACCCATCCTGTGTGTTCTTTAAAGTGCGCAAGGTATGATTCTGCTGCGCACGGCTGTTCATCAGACGGACGGCGACCTTTCCAAGTCCAGCTGTCTCCTACTGACTTACGACAGGGGAGAAATATCTTAATGCTGACACAAGTGAAACCCGAACCTGAAAAGTGTAGATTATGAGCCTGGCGCCCTACTGCCTGAGCCAAAACATCCGACTGACACTAAAATGCGAGTTAGTTAAGTATTTCCCATGTTCAAGGCATTAGTTAATGAACACAAACACGGTATTTACTTGAATCAAAACTCAAACATTTGCATGTAGCTGAATGTAGATTTTTTTCCGTGTTAAAGTGTAAAAAGTTTTGAGGAAGTGTAAAATATTTTTGTCATTCCTCACACTGAAACATCCTGCTTACTTTTGTTTCATAAAAAATAAAATTCTCCATTTTTTTAGAGTTCCATTTTAGTAATCAAATATATTAATAAGTTTTCCGTGGTTACGTTTTTCAACCTTTTTAACTTGTACAGTCGCTCAAAAAAGTATCCGACACCATGGTTGATTACAGAATTCAGAAAAAATATCTGGCAACCATCGTGTCACGTGACACGAAGGTTGCCAGATCACTAATTTCTAAAAAAATCGTTGCCAGATATTTTTTCTGAATTCTGTAATCAACCATGGTGTTCGGATACTTTTTTGAGCGACTGTAGGTGGTCATATTATTTTGATACTAGATCGTGTGGGCTCACTCACGGAAATATTGAGCGTGTGCAGTTACCGTTCACAGCAAACTGGAGCGTGTGCAGTAACTGCACACGCTCCAGTTTGCTGTGAACGGTAACTGCACACGCTCCAGTTGCTGTGAACGGTGAACGGTAACTGCACACGCTCCAGTTGCCGTGAACATGCAGTAACTGCACACGCTCCAGTTTGCTGTGAACGGTAACTGGAGCGTGTATAGTTGCTGTACACGCTCCAGTTTGCTGTGAACGGTAACTGGAGCGTGTATAGTTGCTGTACACGCTCCAGATATTTTTCCTGAATTCTGTAATCACGTGACACGAAGGTTGCCAAATCACTGATTTCTAAAAAAAAAATCGTTGCCAGATATTTGTTCTGAATTCTGTAATCGACCATGGTGTTCGGATACTTTTTTGAGCGACTGTACAATATCCACGACTTCTTTGCACTTTGCAACACAAAAAAATCCCCTCAAATAGCTGCTTCCCACAGAGGTCTGACAGGAGCCTGTCAGTTTATATACTATAGTAGAAAGTCTGTGAGGATGGCAGAACCTCAGCAGAAAAACAACCCAGACATCGATGCCTTACCAGGGGCTGGAACTCAGGTCTCTTAGATCAGTAGCCAAGCGCACTCTTTAAAAATTTCAAATCACATTTTATGATGTTACTTTGCTATTGATTTTATTTCTAATTATCTGGGTTTATGTTTAAGTAAGTGTATCGTAAATGTTGTTTCGAAATGTTGTATATGTCCTTTACACTTTTTTGTACTGATTTGTTTATGTACCTTTATTTGTACTAATTTTGAATTATTTTGTTTTGTGTGTCCACTGTTACTGGATCATTAATCTGTTGTGAGCACATTAAATAAATAAATAAGTAAATAAACAATATTATACTCTGTTTCGTAGCACTTTCATAGCACTTATGGTAATAGTAATAATAACGGAGCTGCAAATAAATGCAACTGCAATAATAATGGAACTGCAAATATAATGCAGCTGCAATAATAATGGAACTGCAAATATATAATGGAGCTGCAAATATATAATGGAGCTGCAAATATATAATGGAGCTGCAAATATATAATGGAGCTGCAAATTCCTCCTCAAAGAGTTTCATGTCCAATCGTCGCCTTAAGGGCGGGGGTGGCTCAGTCGGTAGCGCGCCAGGCTCGTAATCTGTAGTTCCCAGGTTCGAGTCCTGCTGGTCAGCGTTGAGATTTATCTCCCAAAATTCCCCGCCCTGCCTACTGTCAGTAGGGGTCACCGATGGGCTTGGAAAGGCCGCTGTCCGTCGGATGGGACGTTAAGCCGTGGTCCCGTGTGCGGGAGATCCATACCCTGTGCACGTTAAAGAACACACTGGATGGCCTTGACGGGAGGCTACCATCTGTCTCCCAACAGCTGTTCCAGTGGGTCCCCTCCCCCAATCTTCTCTGAGCCTTCGGGGTCCATGTGACCTGGCCATTTAGCCCATGGTGTGCAAAAAAGTGCCGCTCAGAGGTAAAACAACCCAACCCAATCGTCGCCTTAACAATCGTTACTCTTAATTCTTGAAGTAAATGAAAAGCAAGATGTGGAGAATAAAATATATAAATACTCAATTTATTATGGAGTTTTTATGGCATGCAATGTTTTACATCACGAATGTATCGGTGTGAAAGAAATCATGCTTTATCATGTGCGTTACAATATTTCCAAATTAACACCAGCAGTTTCAATTGCTCACTTTCATAAACTATACATAATATTAAATAGAGTAATTCCCGGTCCTCTTGGTTGATTTCTTCGGGTATTTTAACCACTATCAAGCTGTCCTTAATCAAGAGGGTAAAGATGAGTGTGGAGGAAAAAT
This sequence comes from Ryuthela nishihirai, assembly GCA_038380435.1. NCBI lineage: Eukaryota > Metazoa > Arthropoda > Arachnida > Araneae > Heptathelidae > Ryuthela > Ryuthela nishihirai. The sequence continues at coordinate 34,349,323 of JAWZYU010000011.1, read as the reverse complement.
TGTCTTGTCCGGATGGGATCTGAACCCACGTCCTCCTGATGACATGGTGTGTAGCATAACTTCGGCAGTGGAGGAAGGATAGATCGGCGGCCGGTAGCTAAGCGGTCAGAGCACCTGACATGTCATCAGAAGAACGTGGGTTAAGATTCCACCCGGACCAAGATGATTTTTCGCATCTTCACCCTCTTGATTAAGGATAGTTTGATAGTGGTTAAAATACTTGATGAAATATAAAATAAATAAATAAATACCCCCTCAAGCAGCTGCTTGCCACAGAGGTCTGACAGGAGCCTGCCAGTTTATATGCCATAGTAGAAGGTCTGAGAGGATGGCAAGACCTCAGCAGAAAAACGACACATACATCCATGCCTTACCCGGGGCTCGAACCCAGGTGCCGCAGATCAGTAGCCAAGCGTGCTATCCACTCGACCACATAATAATAGTTTACAATATAGAAAGTTCTTTTATCTTGCATAAAACATGGAACTATTTCACATGGTGGAGTATTACATTTGAGAGTTTTTCTTGTTAGAACTCACGTGGATGTGGTATATTTTCATCGATTTTTTCTTCTTTAGTCTTCATATTTTGCCGCTCCATTCTTTATGGGAAAAACTGTATAGTTAATAATATATCAATGCTAGAGCACTCTTTTTCATGTATAGATACTAGTATTATAGATGAGATTCTGCATTGTATTTATTACAAACACTAATCGTCTCACAAACAACAATAAAATAAAAATTACGCCCATTTTTCAAATGCGAGCTTTTCCTCAGTGTCATAATTTTAGTTGGCTTCCCATTTTAAGCGTTAGGTAAAATCGCTAAGCTTTTCATCAAGTTAATTTTTATAAAAAGATCAACCCACAAAGAATCTCTTGAATCAACTAACAAGCATTTCAATAAACGGGAAGGAACCTATTAAATGCTGTTTTACAACATAAGTAAGATTTTAGTCAATGATGAACTAATTATTTAGAAAAAAAGGAACTGTCTCTTTGTCGCTTAATCAATGTTCAGAATTTTAATTTTACCGCAGAAACTTGGAAAAGAAAACGGATTTCCCTCGTTTGTTTCAGAAAAGGGGAATGTCTCCGAAGCGAAAGAGTGTTGTCATGGCAACAAACTGAGTTGTTGCGTCATCAGGGAAGTGAGGCATTCAATGTACTCCAGGTGCTCTCACTCGGATGCTGGGAGAGCATCCAAAGAAGCGCAAGAGAGTCCCCTGACAGTCACTGAAACTGGAGGATATCTGAGCTTTACTTGCAGTTTCCAGGAAACGATAGCTTTATACAGCAAGGCAAGAAAACTTTCTTTGCTATAACAGCTTTATAACTATACGGCTTGCTGGTGCAATCTCTTTGATTCACCAATGAAGAAGGGATTGCGGAGAAGAGCTCGTCGCGTTTTGTCGTGTAGGTATAGATTTTTTTTTTATTTTCGAAAGTGCTACTAAACAACTTCTCAGTTTCCTAAAAGCCATTTTGAATTTTGTTTCTTGCTTGAGAATTGCTTTACTCTTTAGAATTTTAGGATTAATAGAGAAGAATTAATGAAATAAAATGCTTCTATGACTGTGATGGTAAAAGGAATTGGAAGATATTCTGAAAGACAAGATGAAAAAATCGACTCCTTTGTTCTCAAGTAAAAACTTTTGAGATTATGGGAAAATATGCGACTGCGTAGTTCATATCAGTTATTTAAATTATATATTACGTTTTTGCATATATTCGACCTTCTTAAATATGTAAATGATATTCTTCTGAGAAGAAAAACTCGATTTAATTGGAACAGTTTCCATTGTTATTTATATATCAATAGCATCATCCAAATAATTTTTAAGCTCCGTATAAAGGGTTTTATTCTTTACATGAAGCTGAAAAAATCCCACACATTTAAATTCTTTTAAGATTTCTTATTGGGAAACAAATATTATTTCTTAGGATAACTCAATACTATTTTAAACAACACTGCAATATCTGTTGCTGCTATCAAATAAGATATAGCTAACTCTTATGATTAGAAAAAAGCTGTTTGTTCACCGAAATCATTCTTTAAGTTTGTACAAAAGAGGATGACTCATGAACAATTCAAAAATGGATGATTCATAAATCGTAGAAATTAAGGATAACTTAACATTCCTTATACTTTTGATAATTTACAGAGAAATGTACTAATTATTATATAATCATTTTTCAGTATTGAAGTTTTCGATATGCAATTAATACTCTTATCTTCCATTGGAGAATTCGTAACTTCTAATGTTCCACAAATTAAATTGTATTTTCCAACCGAAGTATGACACTCTATAAAATTTAACTTCTTCTCTTATTCAAATTAAATTTGAATTCTTTTAGTTTGATTATTATTTGAGACGCTCGAAATTCAAGTATTGAGGAAGTCCGCAACTAGGTCGATAAGGATTTATAGTGGTCATTAATTTCCATCCACACTTAGTTGCAGTGAAATCACCCTTAGTCATAACATAGACTCAGCTCTTAAATCAGAATAAAACGTTTGTCTGATGTTACACCTGTTTTTAAATCTCTGCGCTTATTCTACTTCGTAATTTTAAGCATTTTTTATTTATTGAATGCTTAAAAAATGCAGAAAAAAGAAAGAGTGAATGTTACACTCTATTTCACATAAAGAATGGAACGGTAAAATCTGAAGATCAAAGAAAACAACAACAAATGAAAAGATGCCGCCCCGACGTGCCCACGGTCAGTAGGGGACACCGATGGGCTTGGAAAGGCCGCCGTTCGTCGGATGGGACGTTATGCCGTGGCCCCGTGTGTGGGAGAGTCATACCCTGTGCACGTTAAAGAACACGCTGGATGGCCTTGACGGGAGGCTACCATCTGTCTCCCAACAGCTGTTCCAGTGGGTCCCCTCCCCCAACCTTGTCTGAGCCTTCGGGGTCCTTGTGGCCTGGCCATTTAGCCCATTGTGTGCAAAAAAGTGCCGCTCAGAGGTAAAACAATCCAATCCAAAAGCCCCGATGTGAGGTTTAGCAAGAACAACTCCCAGATGGAATACTCCATCACAGCAAATAATTCCATGTTTTATGCAAAAAATAAGAACTTTTCTAACATAAATTTTTATTACATATAGTTTATGGAAGTGGACAATTGGAAATGCTGTTTTTAATTTCGAAACGTTATAAAGACACGATGAAGCATGATTTTTTTTCCCACTGGTACATTCGCAAGGTAAAACTCTTGTTGCAAACGCTCCCTAAAGATCCCTATATTTTTAAGCATCACAATATGCTTTCCATTGGCTTTCGTAGTTAAGAATACTAGGCGACGGCTGAATAAGAAATATTAGACTAGGGATAATTGCATATCCTTTCTTTATGTGAAACAGAGTATAAGGTAACCTGACGTAAAACTAGAGTCCGCGTGTAAGTTTCAATGAGTAATCTGGTCTTTTAAGCGATAAATTAGATCAGTTTTGAAAACTAAGGCTCTAAATACGCAAAAAAATAAAATTAAGATTTTAATGTTCATACTTTTTAAATACAATTGACATGTTACTTGCACAGAAACATTTTTGCGCGATCCATCATTTCTCTTAGCTGCAACTAACATTATTTTGAGAATTGGGATTTGAGACATATAGACAATATACTTTGTCTCCAGATTTACAATATAAACATTCTTAGAAAGCTGAATGTTCACGAGAAGAGTGAACAATCACAGACCACAACTCGGGATTTTAACGCTCACCTCACTTTCGTTTCTAATTACTCACCTCCGTAATATACCACTTATGCTATTGAGGCTGCTCAACGGACTTTTTATAGACAGAGTTTTAAAAAACTATGCTTATATTTTTGAAATATATTCAGTGGCGAATCTTCTTGGAATCAATTCAAACAATAATAGTGCTCAGTTCTCGCATCGATAGTTTTCATAAATCATTGGTTGTTTGAGCTATCAGTTACTTGTCAAACAACCAATGATCGCATAGATCGTTGATTGATTGAAACCAATGATCTGTGACAACTGTCGATTCCTGAACTGCGCAGTCTCATTGTGTCAACTGATTCGCCATTGAATATATTCTTTTGTTTCCCTTTTCACTTTCCTAAAAGTCATATTTTTCCTAATAAATTCTTCTGGCTTGAGTCTTAGTACCAAATCTTTCTACAAAAAAATAAGGAGCAGATATAGACTTTCCAATGCGCATTCAATTACCTCTTCATTTACATTTCATTCAGAGAGTTATTTCCATCTGCAAGCAATCTTTAAAATCGTCTCCACCAGTCAGTCACCTTTATGCCGAAAGTTTTTCTTCTGATTCCGCTGAACAAAACATTTTTCTTGGGTTTCAGAGACAGCTAAAGGTCACATATCGAATTCCAGGAAAGAGAGTAAAGATCAATAAAACCACTCGCGAGAGGAAATGAACACACCTTCCTGATTTTTGAGGTTTATCGCATCTCACTTGTATTTCCTGTGATTGACTGTCTCCCTGCAGACAAGTGACCCAGCTGCTGGAAACCTTTCCGATCCTTAAACCACCTACTTTGGAGCAACCCCTGCAGCCGTTTATTGATTTTTTACCTTTCCATGAGGTAAAAGATGTGTTTGCTATAGATAGAAATGCGACAGGTGAGAAGTAAGCAATAGCAACAGAATTCTTGATTTTAATTCGCCATTGGCTTTTGGAAAGAACACACGGAAAACCACTTAACCAATTCTCATATAAGCAACGATTAGAGCAGTGTCTCGCAAACTGTGTGCCGTGAGAGATTTTCGAATTGACACTAGATATTCCAAAGATTTCATTTTGACTTGACTTGTGTTATCGACGTGCTTTAATAAAAATCTTTCAGATTTTATCAACTGGGATCTTGTAAGTATTTATCAAGCTTTTGAGCCAAGAATAATGCAAATTTGTTCGCAGAAGCAAGCTCATACATCCCATTGAAATATGCTCATATCTAAATTTTAAATAAAATGCATTTAACGAAACTTCAATTTTCCTCTTTTTACGTAACCATCAAAAATTCTTTTTTAGGTGTGCCGAGGAAAAAAAAATTAGATTCAGTGTGCCGCAGAGTAAAAAAGTTTGCGAGACACTGGATTAGAGGAACAATAATCCGAAAAATGGTATTTGAAAAGCTACTTGTGAATTGTTTTTTTCTTCCAAGAATACGTATATGAAGAAAAAGAAGTTTAACCCGTTATCATTAAAGAAAAAGAAGTTTAACAGTTTCATTTAAGAGCGAAGAAGAAAAAAAAAAGTTTTCGTCTTGCTTTTGTTTACTTTTTTATTTTGTTCGGCAACAACTCTCTTAAGATTTCTTGATTCATTGTGACTTTTAACAACCAAATTCTTTCTATATAAAATTATGCTTAAAATTTTAAGACGAGCTAAATTCACTTTTATAAAAGAAGTGGGAACGAAGAATAACTGGTCAGTGACTATTTCGTCGCAAGCCAATAGACCTTGGGCAATGAGATTCAGTTATGTAACTCCGATATTGCGAAGTCCTTGGAGTAATAGCATTGACTTAGCTATCAGTTTTTTCAATAAGAAGGTTGGTCGATCGAAACATATAGGAGGAACGATGGAACGATGTGGTAAAAGAAACATCCAGTTTGGACCCGAAATTTACGAACACTTGATAGGCGTGTATGTTACAAAATAGCCAGTTCCTATAAATGTGCAGTCGCTCAAAAAAGTATCCGAACACTATGGTTGATTAAAGAATTCAGAAAAAATATCTGGAAACGATTTTTTTTTAGAAATTAGTGATCTGGCAACCTTCGTGTCACGTGATTACAGAATTCAGGAAAAATATCTGGAGCGTGTACAGCAACTGTACACGCTCCAGTTACCGTTCACAGCAAACTGGAGCGTGTGCAGTAACTGCACACGCTCCAGTTTGCTGTGAACGGTAACTGCACACGCTCAATATTTCCGTGAGTGAGCCCACACGATCTAGTATCAAAATAATATGACCACCTACAGTCGCTCAAAAAAGTATCCGAACACTATGGTTGATTGCAGAATTCATAAAAAATATCTGGCAACGATTTTTTTACAAATTGGTGATCTGGCAACCTTCGTGCCACGTGATTACAGAATTCAGGAAAAATATCTGGAGCTTGTACAGCAACTGTACAGGCTCCAGTTACCGTTCACAGCAAACTGGAGCGTGTGCAGTTACTGTACACGCTCCAGTTTGCTGTGAACGGTAACTGCACACGCTCAATATTTCCGTGAGTGAGCCCACACGATCTAGTATCAAAATAATATCACCTCCTACAGTCGCTCAAAAAAGTATCCGAACACTATGGTTGATTACAGAATTCAGAAAAAATATCTGGCAACGATTTTTTTAGAAATTGGTGATCTGGCAACCTTCGTGTCACGTGACACGAAGTTTGGCAGATCACCAATTTCTAAAAAAATCGTTGGTGGATATTTTTTCTGAATTCTGCGATCAACAACAGTATTCGGATACTTTTTTGAACGACTGTACCAAATAATAACAAAAGAACTTAATGCATAATAAAGAAGAAAACATTTTTGAGAATCTCTACTATCAATTTGTGATTTCAGGATTAAATAAATTTTTTGTGATGGCTGATCCGATTTCGGTGGATTTAAAAAACAGATTTGTTTAAACAAACGTTTATTAATAAATCTATTAATGAATCTAGTTCATCTTTGAACTTGAGACGTGCGTTTATTGATTTGCGAAAAGATAATATCATAGAAAAAAAATCGTAATAGAATCAAAGGCAACTAGATGAACATCATGTTCAAATTTATTTTAACAATAAAATACAATTATTTTATTGTTGAAATATTGATTCAACACATATCACCCCTAGCGAATATGAAATCCTCGTTTTCAAAGAGAATGTAGTTAATCATTTTATGGCCTTAGCATCCTCTAACAAACAAGTAATTTCAACTGATGCATGATTCGGGAAGTGCAATCGTAACCTTTTTAATTAATAACTATGAAATCCAAAAAAGAAATTTTCATTTATATTGCAAGACAAAATAGTTGTGTTTTCCACCATCTTGGAGGTAAGGGGTGTTGTCAGGATAAATCCCTTGAGGCTCCCATCCACCATCAAAATTTTAAATCATTAGCATCAAAATAATACTTCAATATCTGTTTGAAGTTTCACAGTTTCGAACATTAACGCTTCTAACGATAGAAGAAGATTCTAAAAATGAGAACCCTAATATTTCGTTAGTACATATCGTGCTGAAACGGAATTTAGAAACAAAAAAGTTCAATGTCAACAAACGGAAGCGGACAGCAAGGAAGAAAACATTGCTTTTGAAAACGATCTAAAAGACAGAAATGAACAGAAATGAAGAGAGGTCGAATAAGGATTTAAAGGACTTTCCAGAATTATCAGGAATACTTTGTGTTATCTATAAAGTGGTCAGAAAACCCTTACTACGGCGTTACAGAGGACTTGTTTGTACAGTCGCTCAAAAAAATATCCGAACACTGTGGTTGATTACAGAATTCAGAAAAAATATCTGGCAACGATTTTTTTAGAAATTAGTGATCTGGTAACCTTCGTGTCATGTGACACGAAGGTTGTCAGACCACTAATTTCTAAAAAAAATCGTTGCAAGATATTTTTTCTGAATTCTGTAATCAACCACAGTGTTCGGATACTTTATTGAGCGATTGTATGAGAAAACCTGTACGAGTTAGTAGTAAGTTTCTAGGATCCTTCTCTGTCCTATCGGTAGAAAATAAAAGATCTTATATCAATTATAAAGGCAAAATTAGTTCAAAAACTATATTTATGGCATTTACTCTGCCTAGTAGACATTCCTGGAACTAATCTGCTTAACAGAGTAATATCATTTTTTGTCGTTTAGTATGGAAAGAAATAATCCAAGCCGGTTGGTACTGGATGGTGTGAGAAAAGGCAAGATGGTCTCTTCACTTCTGTGAATAATTTATACCAGAAAAATACGGTTCGTTCCGATTCAATTGAGTTACTTCTCCAGCCCCACAAATGTTTTTCGATACATGTTTCTGAATAAAGGTTTCCAAAATTAAGAATGTTTACTTAAGTGAACAAATATCCAAATCTATTTCTCTGTGTTCCTTTTGTATTATACAGATTAACATTCAATGCAGAGGTATATTCCTACAAAATGTGAGCGAATGAATTCTCATATAAACTAGAAGTCATTCCGACTGTCATTAAAGAGGTAAAAAATTTGTAAGGAATCACCGGTAAAATGTTTCGTTGGATTTTTTTCATATAATAAATAGGCGAAGTACAAAGTCGGGAACCATTTACAGATTGGTAAAGAGCTTTAAAGAAAAATTTATCCGCCAAAAAAAGGAACTCTAATTTTAAATAACCTCTACTTAACGTCGTAACAGACAGGCATTAGTAGAGGTACAGTCGCTCAAAAAAGTATCCGAACACGACGGTTGATTACAAAATTCAGAAAAAATATCTGGCAACGATTTTTTTTAGAAATTAGTGATCTGGCAACCTTCGTGTCACGTGATTACAGGATTCAGGAAAAATATCTGGAGCGTGTACAGCAACTGTACACGCTCCAGTTACCGTTCACAGCAAACTGGAGCGTGTGCAGTAACTGCACACGCTCCAGTTTGCTGTGAACGGTAACTGCACACGCTCAATATTTCCGTGAGTGAGCCCACACGATCTAGTATCAAAATAATATGACCACCTACAGTCGCTCAAAAAAGTATCCGAACACGACGGTTGATTGCAAAATTCAGAAAAAATATCTGGCAACGATTTTTTTAGAACTTAGTGATCTGGCAACCTTCGTGTCACGTGACACGAAGGTTGCCAGATCACTAAGTTCTAAAAAAATCGTTGCCAGATATTTTTTCTGAATTTTGTAATCAACCGCAGTGTTCGGATACTTTTTTGAGCGACAGTACTAGAGGTAAGTTTTCTAATGTTAATATATAAACACGAAGAAACATAAAAATGTTTTCCAGTTGTTAATGTAAACAAAAACCAGAAAGGGAACCAGAGGAGAGATCTTACTCTTTAGAAATGAGATATGAAACTAAATTTTGAGGTAATGGATTCACATATCCTCTATTTATTCTGGTGTAGATAGTTTTCTACCAACCTTCTTACCATTCAGAAACCTAAGATATTCCTAACATATTACGATACGCCTTTGAATGCTTCAGAAGCAACGACTATTACATATTAATAAGAGTCTGATTTTACGGATCTGTATCACTCGATACTAAGAATGGTTTGAGATTACATGTAAATACCAAGCCGCGACGGTAATACAGAGATAAAGATGAAAAATCCATCAGGCTCAACATTTCTCGCTAAGTTCTTCAAAATATCGTTAACGTGTCATATTAATGGTGAGACGAATGGTGCAATATTTACAAATCGCGCTTTTGCCACACTGAATGCAATAGCGCAATGCAATCGTATTAGATACACGAGGCAAACACAGCTTAGAGATTTGGAAACTTAATGTATCACACATTTCAAAAAGAAATTAATGATTTGAAGTGGATTTTTAAATTACATATATCTACATTTTTTTAGATGCCGAAACATGGTATGAACTCTTTATGACAGTATTACTTCAGGTACAGTCGCACAAAAAAGTATCCGAAAACTATGGTTGATTACAGAATTCAGAAAAAATATCTGGAAACGATGTTTTTTTAGAAATTAGTGATCTGACAACCTTCGTGTCACGTGACACGAAGGTTGCCAGATCACTAATTTCTAAAAAAAATCGTTGCCAGATATTTTTTCTGAATTCTGTAATCAACCATGGTGTTCGGATACTTTTTTGAGCGACTGTAGGTGGTCATATTATTTTGATACTAGATCGTGTGGGCTCACTCACGGAAATATTGAGCGTGTGCAGTTACCGTTCACAGCAAACTGGAGCGTGTGCAGTAACTGCACACGCTCCAGTTTGCTGTGAACGGTAACTGCACGGTAATATCTGGAGCGTGACGGTGAACGGTAATATCTGGAGCGTGTACAGTTGCTGTACACGCTCCAGATGTTTTTCCTGAATTCTGTAATCACGTGACACGAAGTTTGCCAGATCACTAATTTCTGAAAAATATCGTTGCCAGATATTTTTTCTGAATTCTGTAACCAACCATAGTGTTCGGATACTTTTTTGAGCGACTGTACAATAGCATCTTCTATTTATTTTCCTATTTATACATCTTTGCATCCTAATTTTATGGATTACCCTCAGCCAAGTGGTCCCAAGATCATTCTTTCCTATTATGTAACAGCTTTTCCTATTTGTTTGAAATATTAATCTGATGAGCTATTTGGAGCTGCGATTGGGAACTGATCTACCTAATTTGATTGCATAAAGGCCTGAAGCTTCGAGCACTCTGCCTGCGAGCGGCAATTAAGAGCACGGCCGTTTTCCACCGGAGACGTGGATTGCCCTTGTCGGAAGGACACTTTGCCTGCCAGCACCGACTCGATTGAGGCTCTTAATGCAGCTCAAGCTCCTAGTCCTGTTTTGCAATTACCTTCGCTTTGTTCATTTGCGACCCTTTACCGAATGGCGACTTCCCCTGTTACTTGCGCTGCCTCGATTAGTTGTTTCATTTGGGAGGACTGAGGCTCACTGCTTCTTGTGATGTCCAACGTGTGGTGAAGAGAAAGTGTACGTGAGTTGTTTAAAAAAAAACATGCCAACGTGAATAATTTGCATTAACAAATTCTGTTTGCTTTCTCTCTCTTAGACACAGTAATTTTATCCAGAAAGCAGTATTAAAAATCGAAAACTATTTACAATATTATATGTTTTACCTCTGAGCATCGTTTTTGCGCACAATGGGCTAAATGGATAAGTCACAAGGATCAGGATGGTTCAGAGAAGGTTGCGAGATGTCCCACTTGAGAACAATTAGGTGACAGTTGGAAGCTTCCCGTCAAAGCCATCCAGCGTGTTCTTTAATGTGCACAGGGTATGGCTATCCCCTACATGGGTCCACGGCTAAATGCCCCATCCGATGGATGGCGGCCTTTCCAAGCCCATTGGTGCACCTTACTGACCAAGGACAGGGCGGAGAATTTCCCAGAGTAATATTACAGAACTGAAAATGTTTTGCCTCTGAGGGCCACTCTTTTGCACATAGTGAGCTAAACGGCCACGTCCCAAGGATAACTAAGTACTCACATTGGTTAGAAAAAGACCACTAAGTTGTTAGACACGAGTTGTTAGGAGACAGATGGAAGATGTACATTGAGACCATCCAGTGTGCTCTTTAACATGTTTAGGCATAGATCTCCTGCACAAGAACCAAGACTTAACGTCACATCCGACAGATGGCAGACTCTCGAAGATCATCTGTGTCCCTTTTCTCATCAAGGGCATGGAGGATGGGTTAGCGAAAATAAATCTCCTCATTGGTACAATCGGAGCTCGAACCTAGGAACTGCAAATTATGAGCCCGGTGTGCCAACGGCTGAGACAACCTCGGCCAACTGTACACGAAACTCTTAAACTAGCAGTAGTGTAAAATATCGACTGGGGAAACTGAAATTACGAAGCTGATGCTTCAACAGGGTTCTTTATTAATTTAGCTTATCTTATTTTTTCATTTCAATTGACATCTGTTATTCCTTCAATTTCTAAGGTGGCAGATTGGGAAAAATAGGTCCCACATATTCACCCAATCCAGTGGTCTATGATTATAATTATGTACCAAAAACTATCTTAAAACCACGGGTAGTGTTATAGAATATAGAAAAATTACCTCGATCATTTCTTCTTCAATGAAGAGGGAAAATATGTGAATGTTTATGTCCCTGTACCTTACAAATTCGAGAGATGGACCTGTTGAGTTAATATGCCAAATGGAACCTTGTGATATGAGGAGTGTCAAAGAATGTCTCAAGTTATGCCCCCATTATGACTTTTTTTGTAAGGGGGGAATTTTACGGGGTCGATAGTAACGAGTCATATATCAAATGAAAGCTTGTGATGTGGCGACTCTCAGAGACTACCACATGCTATAACTCTCTTCTCTCGTCAACACGAAAACAAATGAATAGATACTCCTTGAAGTAGCTATTGGTCATAAAGGTCTGACAAGAGCTTAGCAATTTGATACGCCATAGAGGTCTGTGAGTGAGGAAGGCGAGACTTCATCAGAAAGACAGCACAAAGAAAGAAATATCCATGCCATATCCGAGATTCGATCCCAGGTCCCTTCCAACCATCATCTCGGCAAAAACTCCCCTACTCTAGGTCAGAAAAGTGAACACCAATGGATTGGCAAATGACGCCGTCCGTCGGATAGGACGTTAAGCCATGGTCTATGTGCCGGAAAGTAATACCCTGTGCACTTTAAAGAACACACTGGATGGCCTTGACAGGAGACTACCATCTGTCTCCTAAAAGCTGTACAACGTAATAATGTGTGGCAATCCCGGTGTTCAGCTATACTGAGACAGCACTACACCTTGAGGGAATTGCCACGAAACCACGATCCACTAGCCAGAGAACATTCCATAGATCTTGCCTTCTTGTGGGAAGTGCCAGGCTCGTAATCTGTAGTTCCCAGGTTCGAGTTTCAGCTGGGTTAGCGTTGAGATTTATCTCCGCAAAATTCCCCGCCCTGCCCACGGTCAGTAGGGGACACCGATGGGCTTGGAAAGACCGTCGTCCGTTGAATGGGCTTTAAGCCGTGGCGCCGTGTGCGGGAGAGACATACCCTGTGCACGTTAAAGAACACGCTGGATTGCCTTGACGGGAGGCTACCATCTGTCCCTCAACAGCTGTTCCAGTGGGTCCCCTCCCCCAACCTTCTCTGAGCCTTCAGGGTCCATGTGATCTGGCCATTTAGCCCATGGTGTGCAAAAAAGTGCCGTTCAGAGGTAAAACAACCCAACCCAACCTTGAGGGAATTGCCACGAAACCACAATCCACTAGCCAGAGAACATTCAATAGATCTTGCCTTCTTGCGGGAGGCGCCAGGCTCGTAATCTGTAGTTCCCAGGTTCGAGTCCCAGATGGGTTAGCGTTGAGATTTATCTCCGCAAAATTCCCCGCCCTGCCCACGGTCAGTAGGGGACACCGATGGACTTGGAAAGGCCGCCGTCCGTCAGATGACGTTAAGCCGTGGCCCCGTGTGCGGGACAGCCATACCCTGTGCACGTTAAAGAACACGCTGGATGGCCTTGACGGAAGGCTACCATCTGTCTCCCAACAGCTATTCCAGTGGGTCCCCTCCCCCAACCTTCTCCGAGCCTTCGGGGTCGTTGTGACCTGGCCATTTAGCCCATGGTATGCAAAAAAGTGCCGCTCAGAGGTAAAACAACCCAACCCAAATCTTGCGGGAGAAGACCTGTGGAAGAGAGAGACCTGTCTTTTAGAATCGAGTCTGTTGAGATAATCATTGAGGTGTAGTGAGTGGGCTTTTAGAATTTTGATCATTGCCTAATAGAGCCAAAATAACTCACTGGATTTAGACCACATCAATTTGCCAATACAGATAAGATGATAATTTTTGAATTTAGATGCCGAACTTCAATTGGTAATCCTAACTTTTTTGCTTGGAGAAGCTATCATGATGGAGAGTCCTCAGGCTCTCCCATCGACAAGTCACACTTAATAGGGCCGCGCTCCCGTTCGGCATGACTTTCAACTTCGTCCTCTCCGCCGGGACACCAACCGGCGGCCTCCCCAGCAATACCTCGAGCCCGGACTTCGCTGCGCCGAGTGGATCAACCCACATGACCGGGGACTTGAATCCCAGTCTGCAGGCCCTCACAGGGCCACTCCATCCCGACTCCATGACACCCAAACTTCACAGGGGCGATGTAGGAGCCCACTCGACTGGGGATCCATCCAGTCGACAGGCCCTCAGAAAAGCCTCTCCATCGGGGCACCAAGATGCAGGGGCCGGCCGATAAGTCCTCTCGACACGGGACTTCAGTCCCAGTCGGCGGACCCCCAGCCGGCCCCTCCATCGAGGCCGCAAGGTACGCCAGAAACACCGACGAGCCGGAACCCAGTTTCACAGAGGCATCTCCACCATGTCATTCAATAATCCTAACCTTGGCAACCAAAAGAGTTGCTGGGGACTCTTAGTTTGGCTTTTCCATCGGTACGCCCGTCAACCGGGGATCCCACTCCCAGTCGCGATCCTCCAACTTCATCCTCTCCATTGTGAGAGGGCCGAAGCCCCCCAGTGAACAGTCTTCCGACCCACGTTATCACTGAGACCGCATCAATGAACCCACTGGACCGGGTTCTCCAAGCCCAGTCCGCAGACCCTCAAGTACGGCCCCTCAACCAGGGCTGCAAACCCTAGCTTCTCAGGGGACAAGTCAATAAGCCCACTGGACAGGCCCCTCCTAGAACCAGTCCGCGGGCCCTCAACAAGCCCCCTCCTTCAGAGGTTACAAGCCCAGTCCGCAGACCCTCAAGTACGGCCCCTCAACCAGGGCTGCAAACCCTAGCTTCTCAGGGGACAAGTCAATAAGCCCACTGGACAGGCCCCTCCTAGAACCAGTCCGCGGGCCCTCAACAAGCCCCCTCCTTCAGAGGTTACAAGATATCGTGAATCCCGGAAAACCAGCGATCCGAACCCAAATTCTCAGAGGCACCGTAGGCCCCCCACCTCGACAAGGTGGTCCCCCTCGGGAGGGGGGGGATTAAAAGCTGTACAGTGGGTCTCCTCCTCACAGCATTCTCTGAGCCCCGGAGATCCTTTGACTTGGCTATTTAGCCTATTGTTTGCAAAAAAAAGTTCCGCCAGAGGTAAAATAACCGACGATAAGAAACACCGACGAGCCGGAACCCAGTTTCACAGAGGCATCTCCACCATGTCATTCAATAATCCTAACCTTGGCAACCAAAAGAGTTGCTGGGGACTCTTAGTTTGGCTTTTCCATCGGTACGCCCGTCAACCGGGGATCCCACTCCCAGTCGCGATCCTCCAACTTCATCCTCTCCATTGTGAGAGGGCCGAAGCCCCCCAGTGAACAGTCTTCCGACCCACGTTATCACTGAGACCGCATCAATGAACCCACTGGACCGGGTTCTCCAAGCCCAGTCCGCAGACCCTCAAGTACGGCCCCTCAACCAGGGCTGCAAACCCTAGCTTCTCAGGGGACAAGTCAATAAGCCCACTGGACAGGCCCCTCCTAGAACCAGTCCGCGGGCCCTCAACAAGCCCCCTCCTTCAGAGGTTACAAGATATCGTGAATCCCGGAAAACCAGCGATCCGAACCCAAATTCTCAGAGGCACCGTAGGCCCCCCACCTCGACAAGGTGGTCCCCCTCGGGAGGGGGGGGATTAAAAGCTGTACAGTGGGTCTCCTCCTCACAGCATTCTCTGAGCCCCGGAGATCCTTTGACTTGGCTATTTAGCCTATTGTTTGCAAAAAAAAGTTCCGCCAGAGGTAAAATAACACAACCTTCCAAGCACACTAACCACTCGACCAATGAGACGAAAAGGAGAGACGGGAACCATAATTTGGAACTAATGTAATTTGCATAGCGTAGACCTTCACTTAACATTATTTGCAAATAAGGAAATTTGAAAGATATTTAATTACTAGGTGTGATGAAGTATGATATTTTTCATTAAGTGATTATTGTATATCTGTTGCAACTACATAAGTAAAAGCCTGTAGAATAACAACGCCTCTGGTGGATATGGAATGCTCGTTTTCAAAGAAAATAAAGATCTTTTTTTTACACACCTTTTCCATTCTCTAAAAGTAAAAATTCGAACTAATGGGCGATTGGGAAGTTGGGTTGGGTTGTTTTACCACTGAGCGGCACTTTTTTGCACACCATGGGCTAAATGGCCAGGTCACATGGACCCCGAAGGCTCAGAGAAGGTTGGGGGAGGGGACCCACTAGAACAGCTGTTGGGAGACAGATGGTAGCCTCCCGTCAAGGCCATCCAGCGTGTCCTTTAACGTTGGGTTGTTTTACCTCTGAGCGGCACTTTTTTGCACACCATGGGCTAAATGGCCAGGTCACATGGACCCCGAAGGCTCAGAGAAGGTTGGGGGAGGGGACCCCCTGGAACAGCTGTTGGGAGACAGATGGTAGCCTGCGTTTTCCGTCACCTTGATGTTAAGATTTATATATTAACTTTTGTTATTTTTCAAAAATTTTCTACCGTTAGTGGCAGATTTTCCCAATAAAGCTATATGGAAAATTAATATTATTACAATTAAAAAATAAATTAAATTAATTACAATTATTATATAACAAAGCTTTTTGGGAGATTCGGAAAATGCTAATCGTAATATTTCTTCAATTCTCATCCAACCTAAGGGGCGGGGGTGGCTCAGTCGTAGCGCGCCAGGCTCGTAATCTGTAGTTCCCAGGTTCGAGTCCCAGCTGGGTGAGCGTTGAGATTTATCTCCGCAAAATTCCCCGCCCTGCCCACGGTCAGTAGGGGACACCGATGGGCTTGGAAAGGCCGCCGTCCGTTGGATGGGACGTTAAGCCGTGGTCCCGTGTGCGGGAGAGACATACCCTGTGCTCGTTAAAGAACACGCTGGATGGCCTTGACGGGAGGCTACCATCTGTCCCCCAACAGCTGTTCCAGTGGGTCCCCTCCCCCAACCTTCTCTGAGCCTTCGGGGTCCATGTGACCTGGCCATTTAGCCCATGGTGTGCAAAAAAGTGCCTCTCAGAGGTAAAACAACCCAATCCAGCTTAAAATGGATTTTGAATTTATCTCTATGAATAAGAAATTGAATTTCTACAGACTTACAGACGACAAAATGAAAACATTAGTTCGTTCTTTTTGAAAACGAACTAAAAACGAATTAAAGTTTTTTGTCAGTCTGTCTTTGGCTATTTATTGTAGATAAGAAAGTTCTTTCAGTTCCTTCTTCTTTCGAAGATATAAAACGACGCCAATTCAAATTTCACAAAACACAACAAAAAATTCTTCTCTACGCTTCATAGGAAGAGGAATTGTTGGAGTTGATCATGTTTCTGTATCACAAAACGTAAATCATAGAACTAGATGTTCCTCTCTCTCTTAGAATGCATTTTTTTCCAGTGCATTATTGAAAAAGAAGTATCAGACTCTGGCAGTTTAGAGAGAGGCTCTTTTTTAGTGTCCGCAAGCAGAACCATCTGGAGACATTTGTGAAGCTCATCTGGAGTGCAGTCGCACACAAATGTCTCTCCTAGAAGAACGGCAGCATCCTCTGGTTATGAGCTTTCTGGATCTTTCATCTCTTCAACCGTTGCCATGGTGTCTAGAAGAGCAACCTCTCATAACTCACCGGGCGAGAACAGCAAGGCTTGTGCAGAGCACGTTCTGCTGTTGGATTGGCAGCTGGTGTCATCTGCTGTAACACAGCGGTAGAAATGATAATTTTCCGCAATAAATTTTTCAATTCTTTCCTACGTTCTGAGAAGCTGTGTATTGGAATAGAGAAGGAACCGAGTTTATTTATCTTTGGTAATTTAAACCGCTTTTAAAAGTGAGAAGACAATGGTAACAGTTTGAATTTTTAAGTACTCGTTTGAAAACAATGACGGTTCACTACACTTTTATTGTAATGCCCTCATTAATGATAGCTATAACCAAAGGAATGTGCTTTAAGGTTTTTGCAACGTTATGAATTGTCGTTGAGAATGGTTTGAAACATTTGCAAGTTAAAGGGTATAAAAGTGACACTTGTTTGGGTCACATGACGAAAATTGCATTTTTAGCGAAAAGAGAGTTGGTTTAATTTACGATACTTGGTTTTTGTGAATATTATGCTGTTGGTGGAGACAATGGATAGTTAAAAAACATTTATCAGGAAAAAATTTAAATCTTGTAAAAAAAGTAAATAATGAGATGTTTGCAAAATGTTGTGAAAATATGGCACTGCTCAGTACAATGACAGAAATGTAGTTAACTTCTGAATGATAAAGGGAATTAATTCATTTCCATTTTAAATTATTTTCGGTATCATCATTTTCATATGTGCGTTATAAAAAATATCCCCTAAGCAGTTGCTTGCCACGTGACCTTATTATTAAAAACATTGATTATCGATCTTCAAATATGCATTTATTTACATTATATGGAAATAGTCATTTTTATTTTTGAAAAAGGAGCAGATAATTATCTCCATTATCTGTTAATTATATCTAACGTTTTTGATTCATTAGTTGTTATTTGCATTAGGGAGAAGTTTGCTAATGCTGTAAAAAAGGTACCAGAGTTGAAAATTAAAAATGTAATAAAAATGCAATGTAAAAATGTGCTCTATTAAATCCGAAAGCAATAATAGTCCTATTTACTCAATATAATGCTAATGTTTTTATACAAAGCTCAAAATTTTCTATCCGAATTGGAAATATTCGACAAGAGATTTGAAAAGTCCTGAAACCAAATCCAAAGAATTTAATTTCTTAGAAAGATTACAACAAGTAAACAGCTAAGTTTCCTCAAAATAAAGAGTTCCAAAGGATGCCAATCATTCGAAAATCATTTTCCATAAAAATGTAGTAAACAAACAATGATTATACAAAACATTAATCATGTTTGAGTGGGCAAAAATGACCAAACGAAAGACGCATCCGAGACAATATGTTCTTCCTACTATAAGCCCCTAGTGTTTGTGTTACATTTCATTTCAGAAGGTCAAAGAAAGCAAACCCTAGTCTTCTCAGTTTTACGGCCTAATGGAAGAACAAAGCCAAACCACAAGAGTACGATGTGACAAGCTCTGTCATCTGGAAGGGGGGATTGTCACAAGCGGCTTTCCAACTACAATCGGGTTGACATTCACCTCGGAAACGCAATCTTTGCCTTCTGCCTCCTAATCCTCTCAACGCCTCACCTCGAGCTGAAGAAGGAGACGCCCACGCGGCAGCAAGGAATATCACTGCAATCAAGGAACGACGCAAGAACAATAGATTCGTTTTTGTACAGCTGTTTATGTCTCTCAGTGTTCTTCCATATCCATCCAGGAGCTTTTAGCTGAATGAAAAGGCACTTTGGATTGATCTTAAAAGGAACAATACTTGCTCGATATTTATAAGTGGTATTCTGAAATTTCGGAAATGAATTCAATTGATCCATCAAATCCAGATGCTCTGGGGGAAATTTAGATATATATATATACATAGTCGTATCAGAATAATATGACCATCTACCATACATATACTGTTGTAGGTGGTCATATTATTCTGATACGACCGTGTATATTTACCTAAAAAGAGCAATAACCAGGACTTAAAAAATGAAAATATAAAAACATTTTTGGTGAATTAGGGAGGGATATTATAAGAGAGGTATAGAAGGATATAAAAGAGGACCTTGAAAGGATATTCTTATGAAGGAACCCGGGATTGATATCCTTAAAAGGAACTGAGAGAGCTATCCTTAGAGAAACCTGGGATTGATATCCTTAAAAGGAACCGAGAGAGAGAGCTCTCCTTAGAGAAACCTGGGATTGATATCCTTAAAAGGAACTGAGAGAGCTATACTTAGAGGAACCTGGGATTGATATCCTTAAAAGGAACTGAGAGATCTATCCTTGGAGAAACCTGGGATTGATATCCTTAAAAGGAACTAAGAGAGCTATCCTTAGAGAAACCTGGGATTGATATCCTAAAAAGAAACCGAGAGAGAGCTCTCCTTAGAGAAACCTGGGATTGATATCCTTAAAAGGAACTGAGAGAACTATCCTTAGAGAAACCTGGGACTGATATCCTTAAAAGGAACCGAGAGAGAGCTCTCCTTAGAGAAACCTGGGATTGATATCCTTAAAAGGACTAAGAGAGCTATCCTTAGAGAAACCTGGGATTGATATCCTAAAAAGAAACCGAGAGAGAGCTCTCCTTAGAGAAACCTGGGATTGATATCCTAAAAAGGAACTGAGAGAGCTATACTTAGAGAAACCTGGGACTGATATCCTTAAAAGGAACCGAGAGAGCTCTCCTTAGAGAAACCTGGGATTGATATCCTTAAAAGGAAATGAGAGAGCTATCCTTAGAGAAACCTGGGACTGATATCCTTAAAAGGAACTGAGAGAGAGCTCTCCTTAGAGAAACCTGGGACTGATATCCTTAAAAGGAACTAAGAGAGAGCTCTCCTTAGAGAAACCTGGGACTGATATCCTTAAAAGGAACTGAGAGAGAGCTCTCCTTAGAGAAACCCGGGATTGATATCCTTAAAAGGAAATGAGAGAGCTATCCTTAGAGAAACCCGGGATTGATATCCTTAAAACGAACTGAGAGAGCTATCATTAGAGAAACCTGGGATTGATATCCTTAAAAGGAACTGAGAGAGCTATCCTTAGAGAAACCTGGGATTGATATCCTTAAAAGGAACCGAGAGAGCTATCCTTAGAGAAACCTGGGATTGACATCCTTAAAAGGAACTGAGAGAGCTATCCTTAGAGAAACCTGGGATTGATATCCTTAAAAGGAACCGAGAGAGCTATCCTTAGAGAAACCTGGGATTGACATCCTTAAAAGGAACTGAGAGAGCTATCCTTAGAGAAACCTGGGATTGATATCCTTAAAAGAAACTGAGAGAGCTATCCTTAGAGAAACCTGGGATTGATATCCTAAAAAGAAACCGAGGGAGCTATACTTAGAGAAACCTGGGACTGATATCCTAAAAGGAACCGAGAGAGCTCTCCTTAGAGAAACCTGGGATTGATATCCTTAAAAGGAACTGAGAGAGCTATCCTTAGAGAAGCCTGGGATTGATATCCTAAAAAGAAACCGAGGGAGCTATACTTAGAGAAACCTGGGACTGATATCCTTAAAAAGAACCGAGAGAGCTCTCCTTAGAGAAACCTGGGATTGATATCCTTAAAAGGAACTGAGAGAGCTATCCTTAGAGAAACCTGGGATTGATATCCTAAAAAGAAACCGAGAGAGAGCTCTCCTTAGAGAAACCTGGGATTGATATCCTAAAAAGAAACCGAGGGAGCTATACTTAGAGAAACCTGGGACTGATATCCTTAAAAGGAACCGAGAGAGCTCTCCTTAGAGAAACCTGGGATTGATATCCTTAAAAGAAACTGAGAGAGCTATCCTTAGAGAAACCTGGGATTGATATCCTAAAAAGAAACCGAGAGAGAGCTCTCCTTAGAGAAACCTGGGATTGATATCCTTAAAAGAAACCGAGAGAGCTCTCCTTAGAGAAACCTGGGATTGATATCCTAAAAAGAAACCGAGGGAGCTATACTTAGAGAAACCTGGGACTGATATCCTTAAAAGGAACCGAGAGAGCTATCCTTAGAGAAACCTGGAATTGATATGCTTAAAAGGAACTGAGAGAGCTATCCTTAGAGAAACCTGGGACTGATATCCTTAAAAGAAACCGAGAGAGAGCTATCCTTAGAGAAACCTGGGACTGATATCCTTAAAAGAAACCGAGAGAGAGCTATCCTTAGAGAAACCTGGGATTGATATCCTAAAAAGAAACCGAGGGAGCTATACTTAGAGAAACCTGGGACTGATATCCTTAAAAGGAACCAAGAGAGCTCTCCTTAGAGAAACCTGGGATTGATATCCTTAAAAGGAACTGAGAGAGCTATCCTTAGAGAAACCTGGGATTGATATCCTAAAAAGAAACCGAGAGAGAGCTCTCCTTAGAGAAACCTGGGATTGATATCCTTAAAAGAAACCGAGGGAGCTATACTTAGAGAAACCTGGGACTGATATCCTTAAAAGGAACCGAGAGAGCTCTCCTTAGAGAAACCTGGGATTGATATCCTTAAAAGAAACTGAGAGAGCTATCCTTAGAGAAACCTGGGATTGATATCCTAAAAAGAAACCGAGGGAGCTATACTTAGAGAAACCTGGGACTGATATCCTTAAAAGGAACCGAGAGAGCTCTCCTTAGAGAAACCTGGGATTGATATCCTTAAAAGGAACTGAGAGAGCTATCCTTAGAGAAACCTGGGACTGATATCCTTAAAAGAAACCGAGAGAGAGCTCTCCTTAGAGAAACCTGGGATTGATATCCTTAAAAGGAACTGAGAGAGCTATCCTTAGAGAAACTCGGGATTGATATCCTTAAAAGGAACCGAGAGAGAGCTCTCCTTAGAAAAACCTGGGATTGATATCCTTAAAAGGAAATGAGAGAGCTATCCTTAGAGAAACCTGGGATTGATATCCTTAAAAGAAACTGAGAGAACTATCCTTAGAGAAACCTGGGATTGATATCCTTAAAAGGAACTGAGAGAGCTATCCTTAGAGAAACCTGTGAGTGATATAGAAAGAATATCCTGGGAGTGATATAGCAAGAAGATCCTGGGAGAGAGATTTACTGAGATAAACTTAGGAAGAATTTTCTGAGAGGATTTCGTGAAAACTGCCTGGTATCGATAGCTGCAAATAGCTTCTCTGGAAAGTTATAAACAATCAAAATAAATATCATTGTAATTTACTTCTACCTGTGTAAAAAGAATAGGAACAGTATTACCATATACTTTATGCACTGGCTGTAGTTCTCTATTGGTGTGATGTATAATACATCTTTAAAGCTCAATTATGGGAACTAAAGACTAAGAATTAAAAACGTTAAAGCGAGAAGAAACGTTAAATATCAGCAACTAACGTTTAAGTCTCGCATTGACTCTATAAAACGAACACTAATTCGAGATTTCCTTGGTTGACGCTTAATATCCAGAACACTAAAGTTTCTTGCTTTATAATTTCTTTCTAATTATAATAATAAATAAAATCTAATTATAAAAAATAATAATAATAAATTTCTATTTATAATAATATAAATAATATTATCTAATTATAAAAATTAAATAATAATAGTTCTTCATAATTTCTTTCACGAGTATAAAGTAGAAATTCAGCAATTAATGATCCCGATTCAAACGATAATCTTTCCAAAAGTACAAGTTTTTTATGAAATGAGAACAAAATTTCCTGGACTGATGAATTCACAAATCGTATTCCTATTTTTTTTTTGTTTTAAACTAATCTGCAGGCCATAAAATGAATTACTCTAATTTTCAAAAATTAATATATTTTGCCTAATAATATGGCTTCACTATCCAGGAACCCATGCCATGCCAGTTTAAACTGCTATTAGTAATTTATCAAGTAGTAACTAAATTCAAAACTTACTCTAAATGATAACAGCCTTTATCATCTTCGAAATATATACATAATATCACATACGGGTGGGCTTTATCATCTACGAAAACACACTGAAGGGCAACGTCATCAACAAAAATATTTTATTCTGTATCTCTGTCGACTGTCTCGCCCTCACAAACAGAGATATTTATACTGGTATTGATGATGACTTCCTAATGCACGAGGAACGATACTGACTTCTTCTTCGTTGTACAGTCGCTCAAAAAAGTATCCGAACACTATGGTTGATTACAGAATTCAGAAAAAATATCTGGCACCGATTTTTTCAGAAATTAGCGATCTGGCAACCTTCGTGTCACAAAGGTTGCCAGATCACTAATGACTATTCACTAATCACAGATCACTAATCACTAATGACGTGACACCGACGGAGCAGTGATTGTCGGACACGGTCGAACACACCTGGAGTTTTTTTGATAGTAGCAGCAGCGCAGACGAGACGAGCCTTGCCACGAGATCCATGTCAGACTCCATAGGCGATTCATACACGGTAGCTTTGAGGCCCCCCCCGCATAAAGATATCAACGCTCGTTAAATCAAGTGAGCGTGGGGGCCAGGCAACTGGTCCAGCAAGCCCAATCCATCGTTGCCCAAAAGACATGTTCAAATGCGCACGAACACACCTTCCATAATGGGGAGGCGCCCCATCATGTTGAAAACACATGTTGCGTCTCACATTTGCTGGAACATTGGCAAGTAAGCCTGGTAGAACCTGTTCCAGAAAGATCATATACTTCACGGAGGTTATGCGGGATGGTAAATGGTACGGACCGACTAGGCAGTCGCCGACCAAACCTGCCCACACATTTACTGCGAAACAATGTTGTGCCGCATGGGTGTGCACACCGTGGGGGTTCTCGTGAACCAACAAATGTGCATTGTGCTGATTGAATACGCCATCCCGAGTGAAACTGGACTCATCAGTAAACAAAACATAATCTGGGAAATTCACATCTTGGGCACTTTCTTAGAGATACCACTGCGCAAAACGCACATGTGCAGGATGATCTGCGGGGAGAAGTAACTGAACCCTTTGGAGATGAAAGTGTTGTAAGGACTCGTCGTGCAAAACACGCTGTACACTGCAACGAGACACTCCTAAGGCAGAGGCAACGGCACGTGTGCTGGTACTAGGATTAGTCTCCATGGCATCCAACACACTTTCTTCCATGGCGGGAGTATGCATCGATCGTGGCCTGCCCTCACTTCTGCTACCTCTTAATGACCCACAATCGCACAAATTTTGATGCGCACTCGCAAACAAAAGGTGGCCCTGTACATGTCTGTGTGGGAAGCGTTCTTGATACATTCGTAGCTATTCCATACACTAAGTGCATGTCTGCCAGCTCCCTGTTCGAATACCTTTGCATGCTCTTCGTAAGCCGACTACCGCTCGAATGAGGAAATCCGAAATTTCCCCTCTAGCGCACTGATGAACAGCGCCGCCTATCGACTTACGGTGACGTTTCCGTTTATGGGTTCCTATGCAATTTTCATTCCTTTAGATGTTATCTACCTCCCCTAAAAGTTTGTACCTATATTTTTGAGACACCCTGAACTGTTGAAGTGTTCTACCTCTGAGAGGCACTTTTTTGTATATGATGCGAAATGGGCAGGTCACAAGGACCCAAGAGGCCCAGAAGAGGATCGGGGATCGACCGGACAGCTGTTAGAGACAGATGGTAGTCTCCCGATAAGGCTGTCCAGCGTGTTCTTTAACGTGCACAAGATATGGCTGTCCTGTACACGGGGACCACGGCCTAAAATCCCATCCAAAGGACGGTGGTCATTCCAAACCCATCGGGGTCTCCTTTCTCACCGAGGGCAGGGTGGGAGATAAATATTAACGCAGGCACAGTCGGGACTCGAACGGAACTTCAGACTACGTGCTTGGCGCGGTGCTAACTGAGCCAATCCCCGCTTCGTATTAAAAGAAAATAAAGACTAACGTAAAATAACATATAGAGAAGGAAGTGAAAAATCGAGAAACGATTTCACGGCATCAAAATTAACTTATAAGAAAGAGAATAACCTTTTTTTTTAACCGGTTAAATTTATTAACACATGCGTATAGGTTAGGCACTGAAATGTGCTATTTACATGATTGCAGAAGCCGAGCACTTTCGACTGTACTGAGCAGTCATCATCAGGGCAGCGCAAAGTTCCAAGGGGAAGCAATGCGATGGTGAAACGTTAAATAGGTGAAAGTTAAATAGGTTAATGCTTCGCCATCAAAATATTATATCGAAATAAATATTTTGATGAATGATCAAAAGATTGAAATATGTGAATATATAAAATTTCTTGGACTCTGGGTAGATGCTAATTTAACTTGGAATTATCATATTAACCAGCTAAGAGCTACTATTTCAAAAAATATTGGATCGATTGGGAGGATTAAAAAATATGTAAATCAACAAACTTTGATAAATTTATATTATGCATTAGTGTACCCACATTTAATATATGGAATTAATGTTTGGGGAGATACTAGTTCAGCCAATTTGAATAGTTTATTTTGTCTGCAAAAAAGAATTTTGAGATATATTCTAAGATTAAAATACAGAAATCCGGTACAACACTTGATGTCAGAAAATGGAATACTAAATATATATAATATTTACAAGTATGTTATGTGGAATTTTGTATACAGAGTGAAGAATAAAATGACAGAGCACTCGGAACTTTACTGCTGCTTAGAAAGAACGAAGACTTTCAGTTATGATACTCGATTTAAGAACAAGATCATTTTGCCCCTTTATAAGAAATCTATAGGCCAGAGATCAATACGGTACATTGGCATTAAGATTTAGAATGACGAGATACCAGAGGATACTGCTGCAATGGAACAATATAGAACTTTTAAATATAAATATAAACTACACTTATTATCAAGTCAATGATAAAGTCAGACCACAAAAATTCATGTGGTCAAATAAATGTATAAATGTATAAATTAAGGTCACCTGCAATGTTTTAAATTTAAGTGTATTTCAGGAAACATTTATTCAAAAGCTACGGCTTATTATGCTCACCTTTTTCACCTGTGAACTTGTCTGTGTTTTATCTACCAATATATGTATGTTTGGGTGAAATAAACTTATTCAATTCAATTCAATATGTATGTGTTAATAAATTTAACCGACAAAAAACGCAATTCTCTCTTAAAAGTAAATAAAATAACATAACATTTAACAAAACCACCATAAAACATTACCAAGAAATTACAGCAGCACATTAGCAGATAGTAGAGATAGAGAGATGTTGAGTCACCATAGTTAAGTTTGAGAGGTAGTTGAGTAAATTCTTAAAATAAAGGAAAAAAAGTTCCTACATAAATTCCTGCATAGAGTACTTTGCACAAGTCCTCATAAGATTATCGATGAATCAACCTACCAGGACAGTTCTATGAGCACTTGCAGAACTTGAACTAATTTTTTTTAATATTTTTGACTATTTCTCAAATTTAATTATTATAATGCAACAACTTTCCATCTGTTATTGCTAATCCACACACTGCAGGGCTATTTCAATAACATTTTATAGTGGTTTCATTAAATATTATCGAAATGCTAATATTGCGCACTGGTAAAATAATTGCAGAGAAGATTTCTAAATAATAATTCACTTCTTCTAATGTCAATCAGATATAAGAATCCTATTTCCGGCTTCCTCGATAGGTCACACGTCTCTCATTTTGACCCCGCAGATGCGGGTGGTCAATGACCTGAAAACGCTCTCCACTTCACAAACCCATCGATTGGTGCTGATGACGTCAACTGTGTTGATAATGACGTCACCTCTAGGAGAATGTAAACAAATTTGTTGCTCCGACCACGCTTCAATTTTACTTCTCCGCATTTGGAGTCGTTTAGCTCTTTGTCGAGGGAGTAATTGTCGAAGTGTACCTCCAGACGCCGACGAGATGTCGGCACCGATGCTCCGGCTCTATCATTCTCCTATTGACCTGGCTCTAAAAATAGAGTTGCGCAGTAAAGCGATGGCGAAGTCCGCAGGGATGACGGAAAAGCTGCTCCTGCTATTCTGTGGAAGAGGCTGAGTTTGCATTTGCATTAAGACACCGCTCACTATGCTCGGAAGATCTTAACGATTAAGCCGAATGATGGACAAACCGTTAGAAAGCATGCTAGGATGTTTTCCAGCGCTGATGCTAGAGTCTCTTAGATTCTAAAAAGAGCAGCACAGTTAATCCCGATGCAAAGATTGCGGGAAATCACGTCGCGAAAGTGGAAGATCGAGAGTGGTCAAAAAGAGAGAGAGCAGGTTGCGATTTTGAACCGTGTGATTACGGGCTCGCTTTTCGGCAATGATGATGTTCAAGCAAGGACGGATAGAAATGATTTAGGAGAGCAGGAGAGGTGTTAAAAGATTTAGGAGGAAAGGAGGTGTTAAAAAAGATATAGGAGGGCAGGAGAGGTATTAAAAAGATTTAGGAGGACAGGAGAGATGTATGTAAAAAGATTTAGGAGGGAGGAAGGAAATGTGTGCGCAAAAAATTAGGAGAGCAGGAGAAATGTGTATTAAAAAGACAGGAGGGCAGGAGAGATGTGTGTAAATAGATTTAGGAGAGTAGCAGAGATGTGCGTAAAAAAGGTTTAGGAGGCAGGAGAGGTGCGTGGGTTTTGAACAGGTTTCGACCAGAAGCATAGGGAGGATCATCCCTCTTTTCCGCGATCAGACCCAATGATCAAGGTTTATCACAACAATGAACAACAATAGAACAATGAAGAAAACGAGACAACAGAGAGAGAGAGAAACAATCAAAAAGAGCGAAAAATTACAGATCTCTTCACATTGAAAGCATAATACTAATTTGGCGAATAGTTCACATTTAACAGCTAAAAACACAAACATCTGGTGGAAAAGATATTGATATTGTGTTTCATCTGACGACTAGTA
Organism: Ryuthela nishihirai; assembly: GCA_038380435.1. Taxonomy (NCBI): domain Eukaryota; kingdom Metazoa; phylum Arthropoda; class Arachnida; order Araneae; family Heptathelidae; genus Ryuthela; species Ryuthela nishihirai. Next base: position 34,321,268 of record JAWZYU010000011.1, on the reverse strand, counting down.
AATCTTTTCTTCTACCACTTTTAAACTGTTCTCTGATTGGTCTTTATGCGGTCTAGATCTTATTTGTGCTAAAACTATCAACCTGGAACTATGATTATTGTTTTTATTTAAATCGTTTTATCATGTAATTATTATTATTATTAGTATTATTTTGAATTAACAGATATTAAAATTAATGAAATCTTGCAATTATTTTCATCAGGCTATTTAGACAATTGCAAATAGAAAAATTGTTTCAATAGTTCAGAAACTCAAATCTCTCTCTGGCTTCTTTGAAAGATTAAAGTTTTCCCTTCATTTTCAGGTCTTTTTCTGGTCTTTTGTTTTTCTTTCAGGTCTTTTTCTGGTCTTTTTTTTTTTTCAGGTCTTTTTCTGTTTAATCACTTCAGAGGTCCTATTCTTCATCTCCTTCTTCTGAGCCTTTTTCCACTCAAGCCTCTCACCTACTATCGAAATTGGGTTCCACTGACCACCAATAGGATCTCTGAAGTGATGAATAAAATTATTCCTCATTGTAATCCTTTAATGACAATTTTTGTGTGGAGGCCTTGAAATGTTCTTTCTCGTACTACATCACGTCATCATAAGATTATAGTTATAATTATAATCAAAATTCCTATTATAAATATAGTTATAGAGTTGAAGTGGAATCATTTAATTAAGCCGTTGGTTAGAAGTATAGTTCTAATAACTCCTGTTAGAGGTCAGGGGCTTTGATTAACTATACGAAATGGGTGGGTATGATTTAGCATTATTCAGTTCTATACAAAAGGGACAAGATAGCAAAAACAAAAGCTTGAATGAGAGCAACAGCTGATCTAACAAAATTAATAGGGATTGTAGTGTGATAGAAATTAAAATGGATTTAAATTGTAGAGTTGCGATATTTCTAATTAATGAAAGAAGATGCCCCGCAATTATACTTTTGGTCTTCCTCTTTCAACAAGATTATTTGGCAGTCCTTTACGTCATCGGCCTTCAAACTGTTGGAGCCGAGGGGAGCAATTTACTATTCCGGTTCTAAATATATTGAATCCAATGGAACTTGGGGCTTAAACAGCAAGCACGAAATTTCTCAACCTCAACTTATGCTCTATTTCAAATAAAGAATGGAACTTTCAAATAAAAAAGAATGGAGCGGCAAAAGGTGAAGGCCAGAGAAGGCAACGACTCGATGAAAAGCTGCCACACCCACATGAGTTTTAACAATAACAACTAGCAGACATGATACTGCACTACAGCAAAGAGTTTCAATGTTTTACGCATGAAATGAGTTCTTTTTCTAACGTATTTTATTATTATGTATAGTTTATGGAAGTTTATGTATAGTTTTTGAAAATGCTGTTTTCAATTTCGGAATATTATAAAGTACACGATGAAGCATGACTTTCTTTTTTACACCGGTACATTTGCGATGTAAACCACTTGCTGTAGAAGCTCCCTAATAAGAAGTTGAGGTTTGATACATTTTTAGACTTCACATCTTGCTTTTCATTGGCTTTCGTGGTTAACACTACTAAGCGATGATTGGACAAGAAATTCGTTTGAGGGAAATTGTTGCTCTATTCTTTATGCGAAACAGAATATAATTGAGCTTCAGAATAACAAATGTCATTTTCTGAAAACAGTCTATTTCAATACTTCACTTATAAACGATATACACTACAGATGCATTTTATAACGCATTACGATATACATAGAACAAACACTGAATGTATCGATTTATCAATTTGAAACAACTGCAGCCCTTCTTGACAAACGATATCCAAGAAGCAATTTCGTCTCTTTCTCATTTTTACGTTCACGCAATGTCTCTAGCTCTACCAACATAAAGTTGCATTTTCCTTGACTAGCTCTGGGTCAGCGTTGAGATTTATCTCCGCAAAATTCCCCGTCCTGCCCATGGTCAGTAGGGGACACCGATGGGCTTGAAAAGGCCGCCGTCCGTCGGATGGGACGTTAAGCCGTGACTCCGTGTGCGGGAGAGCCATACCCTGTGCACGTTAAAGAACACGCTGGATGGCCTTGATGGGAGGCTACCATCTGTCTCTCAACAGCTGTTCCAGTGGGTCCCCTCCTCCAACTTTCTCTGAGCCTTCGGGGTCCATGTGACCTGGCCATTTAGCCCATGGTGTGCAAAAAAGTGCCGCTCAGAGGTAAAACAACCCAATCCCATCCCCCCTCCTCTTACATGGGGCGGGGGTGGCTCAGTCGGTAGCGCGCCAAGCTCGTAATCTGTAGTTCCCAGGTTCGAGTCCCAGCTGGGTCAGCGTTGAGATTTATCTCCGCAAAATTCCCCGCCGTGCCCACGGTCAGTAGGGGACACCGATGGGCTTGAAAAGGCCGCCGTCCGTCGGATGGGACGTTAAGCCGTGACCCCGTGTGCGGGAGAGCCATACCCTGTGCACGTTAAAGAACACGCTGGATGGCCTTGATGGGAGGCTACCATCTGTCTCCCAACAGCTGTTCCAGTGGGTCCCCTCCCCCAACTTTCTCTGAGCCTTCGCGGTCCATGTGACCTGGCCATTTAGCCCATGGTGTGCAAAAAAGTGCCGCTCAGAGGTAAAACAACCCAACCCAACCCAACCTTGACTAGCTGATAGCAAAACTTCTTGGAAGTGGGGGAAAACCGAATAAATACAAGTTAACAAAAAAAGCCAAAAATATAAAGCAACCAAAAACAATTTTAAAAAGAACCACTAGGTAAAACTTAAAGAAACCTTTTTTTCCTAGTTTTCTCTTGCTTATTTACTCTCATACGCTAAAATCCACCAACCACCAGGTATAAACTAGCGGCTACACTAGATGGTCGAATAAACGCTCAATGTATTATTAATCATGTCTCAGCGGTAGCTAGTGAAAACACAACATACGATAGCTATCACATTGTATGGCAGCCGGCCAGCTAACCTCTGAGTCATCTATCTGCGTGATCAGAGCCTATAAGAGTTGAATCTCTTTCACCTGTGGATTCTTTCTAGTTCCGCGTAGGATATTACCATCGAATACAGACACTTTCGCCCCTCCTATCCTTCTTGAAATCGAATGAATCACGTGTACATGGTAGATGTCGAATTCCAATTGATCGGTTGCGTCGTTGCTAGGGCAACGAAGCGGTCAATAGGTCTTTCTTGCAATTATTGGGCATCAGCAGACAAACAGTGCGGACATGATTGCGAGGGGGAGGGCCCCGTGGGTGACGTCAATATTGACGTGGACATTGCGGTTCTGTTTTGTAGAAGAAGTCTGGCTTTGATAAGAGAGATTTGAATCAAAAAGTTTAAAACAGAATTTTGTTTTTTTTATCAGTGCCAAAATTATATGTTACAGTATTCTCAGTTTCCTCCATTGCGATAAAAAATCAATTTAATCTTTTTGGACCGTGATAATTAATGTAACATATGTCTATAGCAATTGTTGTGTTTGTGAGGTGAAAGTAATAAACGACATAAATATAGTTTTCTGGGTAATAAAGAATATATAAAACTGAAACAAGGATTTACTAAGGACACGTTATAACGTCAGTTTTATATCAAAGCTGTTAAATAGCTCTCAAAGGTACTTATATTATTCCTACTTTAATCATACACTGTATCATTGTTTCAAGAAAAAAAGTATGAGCCAACTTTGGCTGAAATAAAAGATGGAGACACCAAATAACACAATAATCCTGTACACAATTTCTGGTATATGGTATGTCACAATTTCTGGTAATGGCAGGAGATACCATTAATCCTCCAGCCATTACCAGAAAAACCGCTAAATGATCTTTGATATTAAATGAACCAAATGGGTCATTGCCCCAGCATGTCAAGTATCATCTGAATTTGAGCAAAATGAAAGAATCATTTCTTCAAAATGTCAAATACCCTCTACAAGTCATTGATCCTAAAATGTTAAGTGTCTGTGATTGAACAAGGAGAATTGTCCTAATTACAAAATGTCACTTCATTTCGATCGAAGTGGAGAGAGTTCATTGCCCCAAGACTCTATCTCTAATCCCAAGTGAGCTTTGTCTCACTGTTTATCGACCTATTTTTGAGTTCTGGAATAATTAAAAAAGAGTTTTAATTTAGCGGAACAGTGCGGTTGGCTATGACATAAATAAACCATGCAGAGAAAAAAATTGTAGATTTTTCAACATTGTAAGCAATATAAGTTCTTTAAAACAGTTTTTATTATTTTATAAATCATTAGTGAATTTAAAGTCTTTTTGATTAGAAAAATGAAATATTTCGCAAAACATCAATTGATGCCCTACCTTATTCCAAGCTGGAGAATTAAAATGAGTTGTTTTAACTCTGAAGACACTTTTTTTTGCACACAATGGCAAAATGGCCAATCACACTCAAGGGTTCAGAGACCCATGGGTGTGACCTGACCATTTAGCCATTGTGTACAAAACCTGGCCATTCTCTGACCCCAAGGGTTCAGAGAATGTTGGGGAAAGCGGACTTACTGGACAGCTGTTAGGAGACGAATGGAAGCTCTCGTCTTCCATTCGTCTCCTAAGGGCAACTTCGTTTTCTTTAAAGTGCACAATGTATAACTCTCCTGCCTACGGGGCCACGGCTTTATGTCCCATCCGACAGACGGCGGCCTTTCCAAGCCCATCCGTGTCCCTTTCTGACCGAGGGCAGGGGAGGGGGGGGGGGGTTAGCGGAAATAAATCTCAACGCTGACACAGGTAAGATCGATCCTGAGAACTGCATATTATGAACCCGGTGCGCTAACGATTGAGCCAACCACTTCCCCATATTGCTCCAAGATGCTAAGCACCTGTGGCTTTGATCATACTAGAAGCATTGCTCCAAACATCGGAGAGGTTTATTGCTATAAGAGGCTAAGTAGTCACTGACTTTGACAGTACTAAGGACATATAAGTGGGAAGGTTAATATACCAGGAACATATTCTCTTTGACTGAACTGGATTGTGATACTGATATTATCCGGTAGTTCTGAGCGTCTTCAAGTCTGATTTTATTTAATACTCAATTTGTATACGGAAGCGCAAATCATTTTTGGGCAAACTGTTGCATCGGCGTCGAAAAGGTGAGATACAAGTATATACAAAGTACATACGTTGTTTCTGAGTTACCCTTTGGAGACTAGTAAATTTGAAAGAAGATGGAAATAGTTTTGTTCTAAAAATCCACTCGTGACGCTAAAGGTGAAAAAGAATGTAATTTCTGCTCTAAGAAACAAATGTCTTGAAAACTTTCTGCAAATGTTTCGGAACGCTTTTTTAAAATAAAAACATAATTGCAATACTTCTTGTAGTAAAACTGGAATGAATTCCAGATGCTTCTGAGATTGATTTTCTGAACGCCTGTTTCTCTGGAATTCAATTTACCACCGTAGATTCCACATATGTGCAAATCAGTGGAAAAAATATGGCAACTTTACTTCAGCACGATAGACCAGCGCCATCTGTTGACTGCGCCCAATTCTTAAAATCTTGTAACGATATATGCCATTTCTTCCTTCTTTCCCAAATGAGCTCTTTGTTTCTTCGAAACGCTTCATTCCGTTTTATATCTCTCAGCTGTCCTAAACACTCGGTCTACAGGTCCTAAACTGTGAAAAAAAGAACTCGGTTTGAAGAATAAACATCATCATCATCATCCTCAAGCAGCCATGGGCTACGGAGGTCCAACCAGACGGGGCAATTTAGTTCTCCAAGCATATCTGTCCTGAGCTACATCTGCTGCATCCGGTCACTGAACACCAATTCTAACAAGGTCCTGTTTGACATTGTCTGCCCACCGCATCTTAGGTCTCCTCCTCAGAGGTCTTTAGGCACACTGTTCCTTACCCCTATTCTCCCGCAAGCTACTATTAAATAACATTAAGAGAGAGAGAAAATATAGCGAAATCATACACATTAGCGCAAACTTAGGAAAGAAACCAAAAATACCGGAGTCTGCTTGATGTAATGTAGCAGATTTTCAATGATCACTGCTGGCTTCCTGCAGCAACCTTTATGCAGAACGCTCCAGCCCAGTTCACCTAGTCCTGGAAGAGCTCAGCGAACTTTCCGGAGAAGTCGGCGATCGATACCCCCCGGACGACCGTCGATCGATCGGCACAGGTCACGCGGCCTGCCGCGCTCACGAACCCAGCACCAAATAACGTCATTGTTTTGCAATTCGTGTGTGCGTCTTAGGCTTGAAGGCTTAGTAAAGACGAGCAATTTCTTGTGCTTAAATGAAATTGTAGAAGATGGTACTTCCGATTCTCAATAGGAGGTAACTTTAGGAGCTGATTTTGCAAAGTGAATGGGCTCCCGGCGTTTACGAATATTTCACAGAGGACAAAAATAAAGAAATGTTATAAACAAGGTTAATATCGGGTCTCTGGAGACATCGAATGCAATATTTCATCTATAGTCTTTTTTTAAGACGCAGATTTGATCTCAAAGGGAGTTGACGTTAATAATTCAGTTCTTTGTGCTAAGAGAAATTCACCTTTTAGTTTAAAATCATAAACTAGGACATAATAGACGAAATCGTAAATATTTTTGTGAACAATTTTATTGTAAAATTCGCTATTTAAGCAATTCTCCGTGTAACACTTTGAATAGAGGTACAGTCGTTCAAAAAAGTATCCGAACACTGTTGTTGATCACAGAATTCAGAAAAAATATCTGGCAACGATTTTTTTAGAAATTGGTGATCTGGCAACCTTCGTGTCACGTGACACGAAGGTTGCCAGATCACCAATCCCAGGTTCGAGTTCCAGATCACCAATCCCAGGTTCGAGTCCCAGCTGGGTCAGCGTTGAGATTTATGATCCCCGCCCTGCCCACGGTCAGTAGGGGACACCGATGGGCTTGGAAAGGCCCGCGCCCGTCGGATACGACGTGAAGCCGTGGTCCCGTGTATGGGAGAGTCATACCCTGTGCACGTTAAAGAACACTTTGGATGGCCTTGACGGGAGGTTACCATCTGTCTCCCAACAGCTATTCCAGTGGGTCCCTCCCCCAACCTTCTCTGAGCCTTCGGGGTCCATGTGACCTGGCCATTTAGAATATGGTGTGCAAAAAAGTGCCGCTCAGAGGTAAAACAACCCAACCCAACTTGATTTTTTTAGTTAACTTTTCGCTTGTAGATTTTCTAACTTGATTGTGAATATCTACAAAGTGGACAACTAAATGTGTTTATCGTTTATGAAAGTAAAAAAAAAAAACATAAACTAAAAATTTACCTAATGTAAAAAACACCTAAAGTGAAGAAAATAATCTGTATGTTTTCTGTAGTGTTAGACTTTGACTAAACAATAATAAGGCCAAATGAAAAAAGCAAAGATTTTAAACACTTTAAGCAAACGAAATACAAGTTGTTTATACCTACTTGTGAAGTAGATTGTTTTCCTGAAGATATTACACATACTCCTCAAGCAGCATCAGCTACGGAGATTCCACCAAACTGAGCAATGCAATTTAGTTCTCCAAACCCATCTTTACTGAACTACTTCTGTTATAATATGACAATGGAAGCTGATTCTAACAGATTCTGCCTGATACCACATTCTACATCACCCCCTTTTCAACCCATTTTTTCCGAGCCCCTTAGCACAAAATAGCTAAACAATTATATACTTCGAAGTATCTCCTATTTACATTTACAATCTTAGTGGGGAAACTAACTATACATGGAAAAAGTAATCCTTTCGAGGCTACCTCAATAATTGAGCTAAGTTGGGTTAGGTTGTTTTACCTCTGAGCGGCACTTTTTTGCACACCATGGGCTAAATGGCCAGGTCACATGGACCCCGAAGGCTCAGAGAAGGTTGGGGGAGGGGACCCACTGGAACAGCTGTTGGGAGACAGATGGTAGCCTCCCGTCAAGACCATCCAGCATGTTCTTTAACGTGCACAGGGTATGGCTCTCCCACACACGGGGCCACGGCTTAACGTCCCATCCGACGGACGGCGGCCTTTCCAAGCCCATCGGTGTCCCCTATTGACCGTGGGCAGGGCGGGGAATTTTGCGGAGATAAATCTCAACGCTGACCCAGCTGGGACTCGAACCTGGGAACTACAGATTACGAGCCTGGCGCGCTACCGACTGAGCCACCCCCGCCCCCAATAATTGAGCTAAAGTGGCAAACCTGTATCGTTCCAAATCATCATATTATGCAAGAAATCAACAGAAACTGAAATCCCAATTACATGAAGATAGGGTCTAGAAAAAAAATTGCGATATTATTCGAGCCTAATTTTATTAACAAATCTGATGACGAATGCAAAGTAGTCGAACCCTGTCATCGTGTTTAACTTCACTTTGCAATGTTTCAAATTTGCGAACTTTAAAATTTTAAAACTTGAGGATTAGTAACTTTATGAAATCGGGGATCGCTTTGTGTCTTAAACGATACGAATTCACGTAGAATTGTACTCTCGAAAACAACGTTTCTCACCCCCCCGCGCTGAATAAAACTGATCTCATTTTAACTCCTCTTTATTTTGATGAAAAGTTCGAAAAAAACGCACTTTGAAACCTTGTTTTGAAAACCTTCAGGTAATAGATCAAAATAAAGCTGCTGAAAATGCCACTAAGCACCGTAAAGCAGAGTATATATTTTCAATATTGGAATGAAATTCTGGAATTGTGTTTCGGAAACGTGCTCGAATAAAGGATTATCTTCGTGCAGAAAAGATAGGAAAGTGAACTAAAGAAGACCCCATGAAAACAATCATTAGAGAGGCTCCATCTTCCAAGGAAATTCAAAGTGCAAGACACTGATAGCTCAGCTTCCTCATCCTTCTTCCAATGCCTCCGCTAGATCGAGAGCATTTGGAGCTCTTCCAAGTTTCAAAACACAAATTTCAATTCAATGGAAGTTTAAACGTCTTCCAATTCATGACTCGTGGAAGAACAAAAAGGTCTTCAGTAAGGCATAAAGCTTTGCATAAATATAAAAATAAACGCTGCAACATATAAATATCAAACTACAACTTTATTATACTTGATTAGATAGGCTTTATATAAAATCAATGTAAGGCAATAAATGTGGTTCATGCAATAATTATCTGATTATTAAATCAAATAAATGTTTGATTAATAGAGTTTAATCCACTTCTTTCCGGTTAATAGAGCGCTAGAGAAGTGTTTTAAGAAGCCCTATATTTAATTTGGATTGCTATAAAACTAAGTTTAATTAAATTCAGTAACGTTTTTTATTTTAATATTTGTTCATAAAAAGAATATTGTAGCAGTCGTTCATATAACACTGACGCTATCCATATGATTTTAACGCAAGACATACACTGGTTTCCATAAATTAAAGAACAATTCTATGTCAATGGGAACCTAACGTCGAAGCTCTATAATTTCTAAAATAAGTTTTTTGTTTCGAAAAATGTGATAGAAGATAAAGATCTCAATCAGATATATCAATATCGATTTCGACAATATACAAAGAACTTATACAAAACTGAAGAATAGTGAAAGAATTCTTTACACAAAGTTCTGAAATACAAGAGTATTTTATTAAATACTTTGATACAATACTTATTACTAAGTTTTAATTAACTTCTCAAGTCAACATTTGTGACTTGCATTGTTAAAATGTTAATTTTTAAAACTTCTATAATTCATTAAATACTGAACGAATATTGCTGAAAATCAAGATATTGATATATCTGATTGAGTTCTTTATCTGCCATCACATTTTTCGAAACTAAACAACTTATTTTAGAAGTTAAAGAGCTCGACGTTCGATTCCCATTAACTTAACATAAAGTTGTTCCTTAATTTATGGAAACCAGTGTATAAATTAATGTACTGCTCATGTAATATTTGAGTAGTAAGTATGTACACTTGCTTACAGTTCTTGCATAATTAAATTCCTCAAAAACAGGAGAGTTATCGGTTCGTTGGAAAAACCCAGAAATTCGGGTGAAAAGGAAACAATCAACCATATCTAAATACATAACATAATAAAAAATCTAATTGTTCAAGTTAGTGTTTTTACGACTTTTAGTTAGCATAAGGTGACTTTCGTTGATAGTAAATGTTAGGCAGGCAGAAACTGAAAGGAGAGCTGCCCACCATTCTATTAAGACAGTGGTTCTCAACCTTTTATGTAACTGGCGTGCCCCTTGTATAGATAGATAAAACTATAGTAATAGAATAACAATGGGAATAAAATAAAACATATATATATATACAGGGTGATTCAAAACTCTTGGGCCAAACTTTAAGGGGTGATAGAACACACTTAAACAAGCACTTTTCGTTATACAATGCATGGTAGGAACTCAAGCGGTAAAGCGCTAGAGGGCGCTTTCCAGTGAACACTTATAAGCGCTGGTTTTCGCACTCGTCGTCATTTCTACCGTGGATTGCACAGTCTTTGGGCTTCCCTCGCATTCCCGTCCGCAGCTCCGTACGTGAAATGCATGTCCGCCTTCTCCTGATTTGTGAAATAATCCATCCATTCTGCAATCCACGGTAGAAATGACGATGAGTGCGAAAACCACTTATAAAGTGCTTATAAGTGTTCACTGGAAAGCGCCCTCTAGCGCTTCACCGCTTGAGTTCTGATCATGCATTGTATGACGAAAAGTGCTTGTTTAGGTGTGTTCTATCACCCCTTAAAGTTTGGCCCAAGAGTTTTGAATCACCCTGCAAACACATTAAAATTTGTACTTAACTTACATTTAGCGACTTTTGAGCTCTCACGGCGTATCCCAATATATTTTACCGCGTACCCTACGTTGAGAATCCCTATATTAAGATGATATGCAGCGAGCATAACACTTAAAGTCCGACCAGTCTTCTCCCAGTGCAGGTCATTAGTACTTTTCAAATGAGATATTCTCGTGTCTGAAGAAAAAGACTTTTATATCTAAACTGATATATATATATAGGTTAAACTACCTATCAATACCTTTCCTATGTTCCATCTGAAAAAGGCTTTTGACTCTGTTCATCGATAATTTGTGCTTGATCATAAAGTTTTGTGGAATACTGAAAAATTAATTAAAGTAATGTTTTTTTATTTATAATAACACTAAGATAATATTGTATAGCAATAAACTAACTAATGATCAGAAACACATGGGAGTTTTCTGGAAATGTTACGTAGCAACTGAAATGGTCAGATTCGTATTTATAGAACAAAACAACAAAATTTGAATCACTACGTTTTATACAAAATGATTAAAACTATCAGTCTTATGCGTGAATTAGCGTTTTATCGCCGCTTACTGAAATTTCATTTATATATCTGGGGCACAGTTGGAATTCGAGGACCTCTTGCAGTGATTTAATCAGAAATTCTGTACAGTCGCTCAAAAAAGTATCCAAACACTACGGTTGATTACAGAATTCAGAAAAAATATCTGGCAACGAATTTTTTAGAAATTAGTGATCTGGCAACCTTCGTGTCACGTGACACTAAGGTTGCCAGATCACTAATTTCTAAAAAAAACGTTGCCAGATATTTTTTCTGATTTTATTAATTAACCCTAGTGTTCGGATACTTTTTTGAGCGACTGTAGGTGGTCATATTATTTTGATACTAGATCGTGTGGGCTCACTCACGGAAATATTGAGCGTGTGCAGTTACCGTTCACAGCAAACTGGAGCGTGTGCAGTTACTGCACACGCTCCAGTTTGCTGTGAACGGTAACTGGAAAGTGTACAGTTGCTGTACACGCTGTACACGCAGTTGCTGTACACGCTCCAGATATTTTTCCTGAATTCTGTAATCACGTGACAAGAAGGTTGCCAGATCACTAATTTCTAAAACAATCGTTGCCAGATATTTTTTCTGAATTCTGTAATCGAGCACAGTGTTCGGATACTTTTTTGAGCGACTGTACAATGTGGGAGCTAATCCTTAGTCCTCACCTCCATCCACGAATTCAGATCTTTTCCCTGCCGCTTCCATCTACCGCCGGCTCGAAACTACATTGAAAAGAAAGTTTATTGCCCTGACAGATAATAAAGTTGTGTAGACAGATTGAAAAAATAGTGAACGACATTCGAGTTCGTAGCGCTTTCTAATTAACAAGAAAGAAAAGAAGACACCACTGGCGCACCAGCATGGAAGCTTTTCAAAGTGGACCACCAACGAATACACCTCTGACTGGGCACATTAACAAAAGCGTCATTCCATGCTGCAAGGGAAGAAGAAGATAGAGTCACCTTTGTTACCAAATGGTCGAGGTAAAAATAGAAATCGATCATTCTTCTCTTCCAGCCTTTTTGACAAAACGAAGCAATGGAGCTCATCGCTGTTAATGCGTTGACTCTGCAAGAAATGTATCCCACTGAAGACATTGGAAAAGATGAAAAAAGGATATTGCTTTGTGGCAAAAGCTTTACAGTTGTTCGTCATAATGTTTATTGGGCTTTTTTATTTTTTGTAGAAATACGAGCAGAGATAAAGGCGTCCGCTTTTTACTTTCCGGTAAATCTTTATTTTGTTTTCGCTTTTAAACCTTATTGGCTTTGATTTGTTTTCTAAATATATTTCTCTTTCCTTTCCCTGGGGCAGGGGTCGCTCAATCGGTAGCGCGCCAGGCTCTTAATCTGTAGTTCCCAGGTTGGGTTGGGTTTTTTACTTCTGAGCGGCACTTTTTTGCACACCATGTGCTAAATGGCCAGGTCACATGGACCCCGAAGGCTCAGAGAAGGTTTGGGGAGGGGACCCACTGGAACAGCTGTTGGGAGACAGATGGTAGCCTTCCGTCAAGGCCATCCAGAGTGTTCTTTAACGTGCACAGGGTATGGCTCTCCCGCACACGGGGCCACGGGTTAACGTCCCATCCGACGGACGGCGGCCTTTCCAAGCCCATCGGTGTCCCCCTACTGACTGTGGACAGGGCGGGGAATAGTTCCCAGGTTCCCGTCCCAGCTGGGTCAGCGTTGAGATTTATCTCCGCAAAATTCCCCGCCCTGCCCATGGTCAGTAGGGGACACCGATGGGCTTGGAAAGGCCGCCGTCCGTCGGATGGGACGTTAAGCCGTGACCCCGTGTGCGGGAGAGCCATACCCTGTGCACGTTAAAGAACACGCTGGATGGTCTTGACGGGAGGCTACCATCTCTCTCCCAACAGCTGTTCCAGTGGGTCTCCTCCCCCAACCTTCTCTGAGCCTTCGGGGTCCATGTGACCTGGCTATTTAGCCCATGGTGTGCAAAAAAGTGCCGCTCAGAGGTAAAAGAACCCAACTTTCCTTTCCCTACTTTATTATTGTTCTTAATTTATTATTAATTTATTATTCATTGGGTTGAGTTATATTTACCTCTGAGCGGCACTTTTCTGCACACAATGGGCTAAATGGCCAGGTCACAAGGACCCCAAAGGCTCAGAGAAGGTTGGGAGAGGGGACCCACTGGAACAGCTGTTGGGAGACAGATGGCAGCCTCCCGTCAGGGACATCCAGCGTGTTCTTAAACGTGCACAGGGTATGACTCTCCCGCACACGGAGCCACGACTTAACGTCCCATCAGACGGATGGCAGCATTTCCAAGCCCATCGGTGTCCCCTACTGACCGTGGGCACGGCGGGGAGTTTTGAGGAGATAAATCTCAACGTTGACCCAGCTGGGACTCGAACCTGGGAACTGCAGGTTTCGAGCCCAGGGCGCTACAGACTGAGCCACCCCCTTATTATTCATTGTTCTTAATTCCGCTTTAATTACGAAAACTATCACAGTAAATTCATATTTTTTTATGTTGAAGAAAAAAGAAACGCATTATTTCTAAGGAATGACTTTTTACCTAGAAATCATATTTCTGATTTCTCAAAACACAAATACTTCATATCCGTTGCAGATATAACCAGGAGTGTGCTACCAAATGTTTAACATCTGGCTTGTACTACTACAAAAATCGGAATGATGTGAAAAATTAAAAAAATGTCTTTTTTATCGAAACTATATAGATAGTATTAATACGATCACATAAATAATAACTTAACACAAATTCCATGTAGCTTGTTGATGGAATAGATATAGATTTCACTGCTTTTTCTGGGGCGGGGGTGGCTCAGTCGGTAGCGCGCCAGGCTCGTAATCTGTACTTCCCAGGTTCGAGTCCCAGCTGGGTCAGCGTTGAGATTTATCTCCGCAAAATTCCCTGCCCACTGTCAGTAGGGGACGCCGATGGGCTTGGAAAGGCCGCCGTCCGTCGGATGGAACGTTAAGCCGTGGCCCCGTGTGTGGGAGAGACATACCCTGTGCACGTTAAAGAACACGCTGGATGGCCTTGACGGGAGGCTACCATCTGTCTCCCAACAGCTGTTCTAGTGGATCCCCTCCTCCAACCTTCTCTGATCCTTCGGGGTCCATGTGACGTTGCCATTTAGCCCATGGTGTGCAAAAAAGTGCCGCTCAGAGGTAAAAACAATCCAATCCCGAATTCCATTATGCTTGAGAGTAAGGCAGGATGTAGGGAGGGGGGAACCAAGGTGTCCATACCTCACCTATTTGAGAATAAGTATTAAATTTATACATATTTCACGAATGTTTCTATAAAATTTTAAAAATTTCTTAAACGGAGTAGAAAACCTTATACTACAACGGAATTCAAATTCGTGCCCCCCCCCCTACTTTTTCCCGTCAACAACAAAATACGTAAAATGAATATGAGTTTTCCAAATAACCTAAGATCTTAATGAACGCCCGTGATATTTGCAGACTAGAGTCGTCAAACAATTTGAAGTATTTAAGTAAATACCTGAGTTTTAGTCACTTGGAGGATTAAGTGCCTTGTCGATTAGTGTACTAGTTATTACTATCGTCCTCTTTTTTATTGTTATTATGAGAACATGCAATTAAAATATTGTCATTGCAAATTTAACTTAGTAAAGCTGGTTGGTTGTTGTGTTTATCAAGGCCGATTGTGGTTGACATTTCTGGATTAGATTTAGTTACCTTTAAACTTAAAACGCATTTTTATACTGAGAATTTCTTTATTAATATTGAGAATAATCCATGCGATCTTTAGAGAATTATTAAAGACATGCACAGAAAGAAACAAGGATACAAACATAAAAAGTCAGAAAGCAATGTGGAATAGAATCAGAAGACGTAGTTTCATTTCGTTGAGCAAAAGCACTCGCTGTTTGACTTTTTTTATCATGATTTAATCACAAAAAAGATACTGAACGTTCAACAATATAAAGGTTTAGGCTTACATAAACTTATCATTAGTTCTTCCCATACACATATTCTGGATAGAAATTAAACGAAAACCACGGGAATCTAGTACCAAAAACTCCTGACTGACCTTTACATGTGGGTCAGCTTTAGTGCTATTCCTTCTCTTCCCTAGGCCACCCAGGACACATTATATTTTCCTCTCTAGCGCTTTGATGCTGATGTTGGTCAGCCTTTCAGTCACGTCAAAATCGCATTGGAGAAGCTGATCGCATCGTCGTTGGTCGCCACTCGGATATTTTAGCTGCAGCTTTCTGTTTTTTACCACTTCGTGGAAATCGGACGACCACCGCGAGTAAAACTACCAAGAAGAAAGTCACGAATGAAGTCTAGCGCATTGGTCTCAAAAAAGTACGTCTACTCTGTCACATGGCGTGACTTTATTAGACGTCTCGTAGAAGTACGATGGCGGCATTTCGAAAGATTCATTAGAGTGGTTGCTATTAACAAAAGGAATAATTCGCTAGGAAGTTTTCTTTTATTTCTTTCCTTCGTTGCTTTATGTTTGCAGGTATATTAGTTAGAGTGCGGAATTTTCTGACGAGGTCAGCTCGTTAACTTTTTTATCGCGTGTCACGTGCTGCGTTACAGCCAATTCGTGTTGGAAAAACGTGCACGTGAAAAACGTAGAGCTAAGTCCACTATTGTGTAAGTAATGGCTGCTTTGACCCAACGCGACCTACATCGTAAATATAAAAGTCGAAATGGAGTCTGTTCCAATACTAGTCGTTCTTAAAGCATTGAAAGATTGTTGTTAAGCTTCGTTAGAAATAACAGGATGAAATATTAAAATGTAGCGTACAAAAACTTTAAGCATGATGATCAATGATTGGAAAATTTTTATTTGAAATTTTATATTTAAGTTTACTAATGTTCGTATTTTAAGTTAATATTTTTCTATGCCTACCCCTTGAGAATGCTAGTAAGGGAAATGAAAGCAAAAATTATTAAACTTGTGCATATTTCACGCATTTTTCAAAACATGCGCTAAAGACTTCGAAAACGGAAGGAGAAATTTTATACTGCAATTAAAATCCAATCCCTTGCATCACCTCTTACCTTTTTCCCGCTCGATTGCGTTACACTTGCACCCCTTCCCACACACCTATTTGGTATTGGGACAAAAATTCTACCGTGTAAGACATTTAGGATCGCTGATGACTAACATCTAAATTCTGGCTGCGCTAAAAGGTTTTAGAAAAATATATGCTTTTCGCTTCTGAATAAATGAGAAACATTATGTTCGTTTACAGCTCGCGGAACTGCACAGATATTGTCATTGAATTGAGAATAATTTGCTTTAGAAAGCTTCTAAAAAATTACCCTCCTGAAGAGAAGGAGTATCAGCTAGGAATATCCGAAATGTTCGATGTTATACCTATGTATAACGAAACTGATGAGCAAAACTAAATTAAACTCACCAGCTTTCATTTGGAACATAACTCTTTAGATTCGGCTCTCGCGTTCGAAAGATATGGCGAAACAACTGTCTTACGAAACTGGGGGAAGCAAACAAATGACGAGGGGAAAGCAATAAGAGGATAACTAAAACGACACCACAAACAAATAATCAAGAGTCAGAATTTCCTGGAAAATGAATAAACAAGTTCATATTGATTTTTATGATTAATCAAATAGAAACCGAACTTTTTTCAATGGATGTCTAACTTGAAATAAAAGCAAACATTCGTTTTGTCAGAATAGATAAAATTTTCTCCTAACCATCTCGCTCCAATGAAACAACAAATGACGTTTTTTCATATACTGTATTTGCTTTCAGATAAAACTTTAAAGGTTACGTATGCGGCAACGAAACACGAAAAGCAAAATGAAAGAGTTCATAGATATTGAATTACATTTCCTTATTTTCTGCCAAATAAACTCGTTTCTGTATTCTTGAAGGAAAGGTGTTTGTTGTGGCGGCAACGGTTTCCAAGCAACAGAAAAACCGAACCTCGCTCCAGCTTCAATACGAGATATATCCAAAGTTGACAGATCGTAAATAATATAGTCTCTCCTACTAACTCTCCTCTTCAGCCATCGTAGTCCGCTCTGCGGACCATCACCCAATCCCTGAGGCAGTTCCGTTGAAACTGACTCCCACACCCTCGAGGTTTAGTGAGCAGTTTGTCGTGTGCTGAACGAGCAGAATCGATTTCTCGTAAATAAAAAGCTGGCAAGCGATCTATTTTCGACATACACAAACAACAACACCGAAACGAAGGCTTCTATTTGCTTCGTTTTGTGCTCATCCCCCTATTCTTTCCCTCTTCTCCCTTCGTCATTTAATGGAATATTCCATGCCATCATAGCGACGAAGTTCTTTCATCCCATTTTGAAACTCCACCCTGCAAATGATGCTCCTCTGGATTTATAAATCTGTAAGAGACATTGCTGGTAAATTTCAATTGAAAAAGGAAGGTCTGCTTTTAAAACATCTTTCTGTTTGACTGTGAAATTAATTGCTGTCAATCTCTGAAACAACTCCGGATGTAGAAAATTTTAGGAGAGACAGTAATGGAGTCCTAAATTCCACGATGAATCAGAACTCGATTTAGGGTTGGGTTGTTTTACCTCTGAGCGGCATTTTTTTGCACACCATGGGCTAAATGGCCAGGTCACATGGACCCCGAAGGCTCAGAGAAGGTTGGGGGAGGGGACCCACTGGAACAGCTGTTGGGAGACAGATGGTAGCCTCCCGTCAAGGCCATCCAGCGTGTTCTTTAACGTGCACAGGGTATGGCTCTCCCGCACACGGGGCCACGGCTTAACGTCCCATCCGACGGACGGCGGCCTTTCCAAGCCCATCGGTGTCCCCTACTGACCGTGGGCAGGGCGGGGAATTTTGCGGAGATAAATCTCTACGCTGACCCAGCTGGGACTCGAACCTGGGAACTACAGATTACGAGCCTGGCGCGCTACCGACTGAGCCACCCCCGTCCCCTCGATTTAGGTATTGTTATTTAAATTCCGTTCCAGTAACTTTATGAAAAGCATATTTTTCAAAATATGTGTCATGCATACAGGTACGGGAAAAATGGAAACAGTTAAATGTTATCTCAAAAGAAATCAAATTCAGAGGAAACAATAACTTCTTCAATATGATTTATGATGAAAAATATGTCTAAAGATCTCAATCACATCCATTCTCGATTTTTAAACAAATTTGCTCTGTATTAAAAGAGATATGAACGCTAAAACATTTAACATGCTACAAAAAATGACCCCAAAATTTTAGAACATTCAAAGAGTTTAAAGAGATCAGAGACCATAGTTGACTCTAGTAGAATACGGAATGAATTGCACCCCGTACTCTATTAGAATGCTTGTTTTAATTAAATTTAAGGTCAATTTTATTGGAAGCTTATTAAATATTGCAGCGTTTATAACGCATTTAATATTGAGCAAATATTGTTCAAAATCGAGATTTAGATAGATTCGATTTAGATCTTTAATTTATCTTCGGACTTATTTTCCGTTAGCAATCATATTGAAGACGTTGTTGAACTCTGAATGTGATTTTCTATTGAGATAAAGTGGAACTGTTTCCATTTTTCTGTCCAGTACAGTAGCTCAAAAAAGTATCCGAACACCATGGTTGATTACAGAATTCAGAAAAAATATCTGGCAACGATTTTTTTTAGAAATTAGCGATCTGGCAACCTTCGTGTCACGTGATTACAGAATTCAGGAAAAATATCTAAAGCGTGTACAGCAACTGTACACCCTCCAGTTACCGTTCACAGCAAACTGGAGCGTGTGCAGTTACTGCACACGCTCCAGTTTGCTGTGAACGGTAACTGCACACGCTCAATATTTCCGTGAGTGAGCCCACACGATCTAGTATCAAAATAATATGACCACCTACTGTACCAATATATTTCATACCGTTTGGCGGCTGAGCGATTAGCATGCTTGGCTGCTGATCAAAGGGACTTGGGTTAGAGTCCCGGATATGATATATATCTTTTTGTGTTGTCCTTCTGCTGAGGTCCCGTCTTCCTCACAGATCTTGTATTTCGTGAATTATACTGACAGATCAAGGGGTGGGGTGGCTCAGTTGGTAGCACGCCAGGCTCGTAATCTGCAGTTCCCAGGTTCGAGTCCCAGCTGGGTCAGCGTTGAGATTTATCTCCGCTAAACTCCTCGCCCTGCCCACGGTCAGTAGGCGACACCGATCTGCTTGGAAAGGCCGTCTTCCATCGGATGAGACGTGCCGTGGTTTCCGTATACGGGAGAGCCATACCCTGTGTACGTTAGAGAATCCGCTGGATGTCCTTGATGGGAGGCTACCATCTGTCTCTCAACAGCAGGTTCCCTCCCCCGATCTTCCCAGAGCCCTCGGTGTCCTTTGACCTGGCCATTTAGCCCACTGTGTGCAGAAAAAAAGCGCCGCTCAGAGGTACCCAATCCAACCCAACGACCCCTGTCAGACCTCTGGAGCAAGCAGTTGCTTGAGAAGTAATTTAATTATTTTTTCCTTACTTTTTTTCGCTTGATCTGTAATTGCAATTTTTAAAAGGAGAGAGATCTCTCCTCCACCTTATATCCATCCCTGTTATAAGTTATCCATTGAATAATTAAAAATTTGCAATTTCGAACAGGATATTACCAGCTTCGAGATTTTGTACGTATCTCAAGAGCTATCTGATCTTTGGATGGAATTTTAAGTTTTTGTTCAGTAGGCGACACTCGTTAAGGAACACACTGAACAGTTGTGGTGAATGCCCCTATCGTTTAAACAGCATACTAAATGTCCTTGACTTCATCTGCCTTTAACAGCAATCCAGTGAATTTCCTTAATTTCTTAATTAATTATTAACTTTAGGAACTAAATTAACGTGCCAATTGATAGTTGGGGTGGTTATCACTTCACCTGGACAAGTCCTGGATCGAGTAGTAGATTGATTGTTTGTGCTTTTTGTAATCTGTAAATGAGCTGTTAGCGCTGAGGGTATTTGATTGTAATTATTACTGCGTGCCATTTGAGATCCGAGTGCTATGAATAGAATGCAAATGCACACTACTTTCACTTTCTTAGTGTTTCAGAATTAGTGAAATAGAATATTTACGGATTTTTTTTCCCAACTCTCTTTTGACTGTTATATTTTTTTCATTTCAAGCCCTACTTATTACCTCAATCGCAAGAAAGTTTTACTTCAACTTTAGACATTTTCGTTCTTTTGTTTGTTCGGGATCACATTTGAATGGTTGTCTCTATGCTTTTGATTTTCGGCACATAGATCCTTTATAAAAATATCTCTAGTTGTAAGATGGACTAAATCCATCGATTAGAAAACAGAATGATGACAACAAACGTGTAAGAAACATAAACACATAGTGATAGTTTTTTAAAATCTATATTCAATTTAATTTCCTTCTGTTTCAATTATTTATTTAGTCTGCATCTGATAATGCTGAAATTTCGGTTTCAGTGTGTTCCAAAGTGAAAAAATAAAACTTATTATAGGATTATATTTGATTGGGCTGTTTTACTTTTTAGCAGTACTTTTGGCACACAATGGACTAAATTTTCAGGACATAAGGAGCTCAAAGATCAGAGCTATCGTGGTGGAAAGGATCCGCTGGACAGTTGTTAAGAGACAAACTCGAAGCAACTAGAAGTCAAAGCTACCCAGAATGTTCGTTAGCGTGAATTGTGTATAACAGGCTCTTCTGAACACGAATCTCTAAGACGATGAAGGCTTAATGTCGTCCCTAAAGGACGGAGATCTTCCCAAGTCCACTCGATATCTTTCATTTTCTCGATGAAGGCTTAATTCCATACCTAAAGGACGGAGATCTTCCCAAGTCCACTCGATATCTTTCATTTTCTCGACGAAGGCTTAATGCCATACCTAAAGGACGGAGATCTTCCCAAGTCCACTCGATATCTTTCATTTTCTCGATGAAGGCTTAATGCCATACCTAAAGGACGGAGATCTTCCCAAGTCCACTCGATATCTTTCATTTTCTCGACGAAGGCTTAATGCCATACCTAAAGGACGGAGATCTTCCCAAGTCCACTCGATATCTTTCATTTTCTCGACGAAGGCTTAATGCCATACCTAAAGGACGGAGATCTTCCCAAGTCCACTCGATATCTTTCATTTTCTCGATGAAGGCTTAATGCCATACCTAAAGGACGGAGATCTTCCCAAGTCCACTCGATATCTTTCATTTTCTCGACGAAGGCTTAATGCCATACCTAAAGGACGGAGATCTTCCCAAGTCCACTCGATATCTTTCATTTTCTCGATGAAGGCTTAATGCCATACCTAAAGGACGGAGATCTTCCCAAGTCCACTCGATATCTTTCATTTTCTCGACGAAGGCTTAATGCCATACCTAAAGGACGGAGATCTTCCCAAGTCCACTCGATATCTTTCATTTTCTCGATGAAGGCTTAATGCCATACCTAAAGGACGGAGATCTTCCCAAGTCCACTCGATATCTTTCATTTTCTCGACGAAGGCTTAATGCCATACCTAAAGGACGGAGATCTTCCCAAGTCCACTCGATATCTTTCATTTTCTCGACGAAGGCTTAATGCCATACCTAAAGGACGGAGATCTTCCCAAGTCCACTCGATATCTTTCATTTTCTCGATGAAGGTTTAATGCCATACCTAAAAGACTGAGATCTTCCCAATTCCACTCGATATCTTTCATGCTCGTCTGAGAGTAGAACTGGGTCTGAGGGTAGAGCGGTGTTTAGAAGTTAAAATTTCTACTCAGGAATAGTAATGACTCGAACCTAATAACATCAGGTTACGAGCTTGATATGCTAAGCTAACGATTGAAAATCTATTTGTACACGTTTATGTAGTATTGTTCTGTGTGCATTAAATACTCTGGAAAGTTACGAATACAGTGTACCTTTTGATTTCAATGTGCTTTCAAATTAATGCATCATCTCGGAGCAGAAAAAAAATGGAAAAGATAATCTCTAAAAGAAATCCCTTTATCACCAATGTATTTAAACGCTTCATGACACACTCACCCTGCACTCCTGGCACAGTGCCCAAATCCAATCGTTTGCAGAGTTAACTATTCCTTGGACCCATTTGTCAGACAGGTGGATGTTGCGCGGAAAGAAATGTCATGTTATTTCAAAGTTGCTGTCTCTTTCCGTTCAATACTCATTTAGAAGGCAGCGAAAAAGATTATCCTTAATGCAGAAATAGTAAATCCTAAACGATATGATTTTTTTTCGATTTAGAAGGCAACATTGTTCTTTTGAATTTATATTAATTATTCGAGGTTTTTTTTCCGGAAGAGCGAGAAAAAGAGCTAAAAATAGGAAGGGCCTGGAAAAGCGAAGATGTGAGGAAAAATGACAAGAGAGTTAAAATTTTCATGGGAAAGAGTAATGAAAAGAGGTGAAGGGATTAAATTGAGAGAGAAAAGAAAAATCAGGAAAAATAGGAAGATATGAAATTATGAAATGAAGAGGAAAAGGAATGGAGGGAGAGGACGATTTAAAAAGGCCGAGAAAAAGGGAAGAAGGAAGAGAGATAAAGAGATTCAAAAAGGAAGCAACAGGTGAATAAATGAAGAGAGAGGAAAGCATGAAAAGGGAGAAAGGGTAGGTAAGAGAATGGGAGAGGCTGGGGTAAAGAGGAATGAGAAGGTGAAAGGAAAAATAAAATGAAGAAAGACAGTGGAAGGTTGACGAGAGATGAAAGCAGAAAAAACTGATAGAAAAAAATGAGGAAAAAAGAAAAGGAGGGAGGGAATAGGGGAAAAAATTTTGAAAAAAGACAAAAAGATAAAGAAGTGAAAATGAAGGAAGTGAGAGGAGTTACAAAGAAGTGAAAATGGAGAAAAAGGAAAAGTGAAATAAAGAAGTAAAATTGAAAGATGAACGAAAAGAGATTAAGAGATGCAAATTGAAGAAGGAGATATAAAGATATGCAAATTGAAAAAGGAGATATAAATAGCTGCATACGAAGGATAGATAAAGATATGAAATACAGCAAGAGGAAGAAGGGAATAAAATAAGAAGTAAAATATAGTGATGAAAACATAAAAAGTGGAAGAAGAGAGAGGAAAAGAAAACAAATAAACGAAAAACTAAAGACAAAGGTAAAAAAAAGAAGGAAAATGGAAGGAGAGCTGTAAATAGTGAAGTGGTATGGAAGATAAAAGAGGTAAAAAAAAAGAGACGTAGGAAAAGTAAAAACAAATTGGACGAAGGAGGAAAGATAAAGAGCTTAGATTGATCAACAGGGAGGAAATATAAAGAGATAAAAATGTGGAAAAAGGAAACAAAAGTCAAAGAGGTGAAAAATGGAATGAGGAGGAGAGGGAGAAATAAACAGAAGACAAAAAGGGAAAAGTTAAAACGTGAAAATGAAGGAAGGAGGAGAAGAGAAAAAAAGTGTAAAATGGTAAACAGGGTGGTAAAATAAAGATCTAAAATTGTAGAACGAGTAAGGAAAGGTAAAATATTAAGGCTGCGATAGCATGATAAAGAGATTAAAAGTGGAAGGGAAGAGAAATAAGTAGGGAAAAAGAAACGATACAAAGGCATAGCAAAATTCGGAAGATTAATTGCTGAGAAGTATTCATATATTGTTGTGTGTAACAAATTTCGTAAAAATATTACTGAATTGCAGGACGACCACTAATATGCATTTCTTGACACAATGATTAGATAACCTTACAAGAGGAACAGGGTTGTCTGTTTTTCGTTTGTTTAAGACAAAAACGCAAATTACTAAAGTTTATGGGTCCTGTTTGCATTGAACAGCTGTTTGTTCTTAAACGAATATACATACAAGGATGTTTAAAAAAAAGTTTCATTTCAATAATTAATTTATTTTCCTGATCGATTTGAAAAACAAAACTTGGTATTTATTCGTATTTTGAAATCCTGAAAGTACATGCTTTTAAAATTTAGGTTACTGAAATTTTCAAAACGTTATATCGAATTTCAAGCTGATTGATGAATATTTAACAAAACCTCATTTGCTCTATAATTTACAGGAAAAAAGAGAGCTGGAAGAAAAAAAGAGAGCTTGAAAAACGCACTATATTAATCTTTTCGCATAAAATGTTTTAGTACTCATACTGAAAAATCATTCAAATGTTAAATTTCTTTAAATTATGATTTAGAGACTCTATATTACAGAGTCTCTTTCATTCAAGTATAATTATAGTAGGTTCAAGTAGGTTCAAAGCATTTAACAACAATATGTATTTCGTGAAAATTCGACAGAAGCAGAAAATCTAATTACCCTGAATTATAACAGTGCTTTCGTTTTAGAGAAGTATAATTGATTTCTGATCAATAAAGAAATAAATGTTTATATCTATCACAAATAATTCATATTTTGGTTTATATATCTGTTTTTGTTTGCCCTAAATAAAATTTAGAGTTGCACACAACTTGCCATAACGGGTCATTGTGAACTCTGAATGTCAAGTTGATGGAAAACAGAAATGCTTGCTGTTATTACTATCAGTGATGATCCAATTATAGATAACCCATAATAGGCCATTTCTTTTATTGGTGAATTGCATCAAGTGATAACAGGAAGTAGCTATGGCAACGGGATGATATAATGACAAGTTATTTTTCTACTCTCTTGGGTGGGGCGGGGGTGGTTCAGTCGGTAGCGCGTCAGGCTCGTAATCTGTAGTTCCCAGGTTCGAGTCCCAACTGGGTCAGCGTTGAGATTTATCTCCGCAAAATTCCCCGCCTTGCCCACTGTCAGTAGGGGACACCGATGGGCTTGGAAAGGCCGCCGTCCTTCGGATGGGACGTTAAGCCGTGGGCCCGTGTGCGGGAGAGCCATACCCTGTGCACGTTAAAGAACAAGCTGGATGGCCTTGACGGGAGGCTACCATCTGTCTCCCAACAGCTGTTCCAGTCTTTCCTTCTTCCCTTTTCCTCCCCCAACCTTCTCTGAGCCTTCGGGGTCCATGTGACCTGGCCATTTAGCCCATGGTGTGCAAAAAAGTGCCGCTCAGAGGTAAAACAACCCAACCCAACTCTCTTGGGTTGTTTTATTTCTGAGCGGAACTCTTTTGTTCACAATGCGATGAAATAGTCAGGTCACAAGGACTCCAAAGGCTCAGAAATGGTTGGGAAGGAGATCCATTGAATAACTGTTAGGAGACAGATGGAAGTCTCCCGTCGCAAGATAACCAGTATGTTCTTTAACGTACACAGGACGTGGCTCTCCTGCATACTGTGTCATGGCTTAACGTCCCATCAACGAACGGCGACCTTTTTCAAGCCCATCTGTGTTACCTTTCTCACCGAGGGAAGGGTTGAGGTTATAGGAGATAACTGGCAGAGTTGGGATCAAACCTGAGAGCTGCAGATGGCGCGCTTGGTTAACAACTGAGATAACCACTGCTCCCCTTCAACTGTAAATATTGCTTGTTTAGAAAAGTTTACTTTTAAGTTTTATAGCTATTTATTGACAGAGTGGTTAGCGCGGTTAGGCATAGATAAAAGTGACCTGGGTTAGAGTCCTGGAGAAGGCATCGAATGTCTTTCCTGTATTGTATTTCTGCTGAGGTCTTGTTTTCCTCAGAGATCTTTTGTATTGTGCATTAAAATGTAAAATCACAGGCTCCTATCAGATCTCTATGGCCAGCAGCTGCACGAGGGTTTTTTTTATTACAACAATATAACAAGCTATTTTAACTCTAACAATTTCTTGTCAATCCCAACCATTTTTTCAGCTCTTTTATCCCTTTAATGTATTTCCTTTTGGATAAATTAAGAGATGGCTCTCATAAGTATGGATTAGATAAAAGGGAATTATTTTCCTTGTGATGTTTTTCAGTTTTTTGCTTCCGCCCTCCTTCATCTCACAGAAATAGTTTGGCTTATTCTATGTCTCAATATGCTAAAACTGACTTGTTAATGATAAATGAAGATATTCTTAACGTTTTTGACAATAAAGTTGATAACAGAATTAATAATGAGTTTCTGTGTTTTTTATAAGACTGCCTTTAATTTTATATAAATATTTCTGCTTGGAATAGAGGTCGATGTTTAGCAATGGGAGATTTTTGCAACTGTACGCAGTTTTCCAAAATTTCCAAACATATATATATATTGCTATATTAGAGGAAGTGTAGTATTTCTGACATTTCTAACATTTCTTACAATGCGACAGAAGAAAGTAATGATGATGAATATAGAATTATATAAAACTTTAACTTTCATTATTTTTTATATTTTGTTTGGGTTTTTTTCTTTTCATTTAAAGATTATTCTAAGAAAATATGTTCAACATATTCTGAGTGTTCAATAAACAAAAATCTAGTTACGATTCAATTCATAATCTAGTTACACATATCTAATCAAGTTAATATGACAAAATGATTGTACAGTGACTCGATTTATAACATCTCTTTCTCTTCTTTAAGTCTTTTTCCCTCTTTATTAAAGTAAACAAAAGAGTTCAATGAAATATGGAAAACGCAAAAACATTACAAAATAATAAAATTCTTACTGCAAATATAAATGCAAATTTGAGTAATAAATTTCTAAATTTATGATGAAAGTTTTTAAAACTGTCAATTGGAACTATTTTCAAATCACATTAAATATCAAGAGAATTATAATTCTTTTTAACAGGCGTAAATGAAATTAACAATCGATTCAAACAGATTCATAAAAAAGTTCAAAAAATGTTTAATTATTCTGAATTAATATTTTTCTATCATTTGAGAAAGATAACGTAATCTTATATAAAGAGAATATAAGCAGAGTAGAATCTGCACTATTGGGAAAGATGCTAACTGCCACTCCAAAATATGATTTAATTACTTAGCTGTAGGATATTTTAAGCTAGTTCACAGCTTTGAATTGAGAAGTAATGAACACTGACTTTCAAATTTTATTTTCAAGAGAAGCAAAGCAATTTTTATCCTATTTGCTTCACTGAATTTTCCGCATGGGCAAGCAAATGATAGGCATGTAGAGATACTTAATTTTAAGCTCCATAATGCACGCATGTACAAGCAGAAACTCCAGTTCCAAAAAAGATCTAAATTAACTATTCCTGGGGATCAAGAATCGATTTCCTAAATAGACTTCCTCTCTACAATAAAGATCAAATTTGAAAGGTAAAAAAACTTTCTATCAAACTGTTGACTAAATAAGCCTCGAAACGATAATTAAAAACTTGTTTTTGGGAAATGTTTTTACTTGAAAAAATGACTTAATAGATTATGATATCTACGCTGTTCCACTGAAAAACACAAACAATTAAGCTAATTTTGTTAGAGCTCTGAAAAATTATGTAGTTATCATTCAGAAAACGCATCATTTGAGTAATTTTTTAATGCAACTAAGGAAAATGTTGCAATTTTTTTGAAACAATTGTGCAACAAAAACACTTGTTAGAAAAATTTTTAGCAATTATTCCTATTCATGGAAAAATGTTTAGCAAATCGTCGCTATTTCTGGGAAGTTTTTTCTATGATTGACAAAATCTTAGCTCTCTTTAATCAGAAATATCAGAGCTTCAGTATTGACACATCTCCAAATTTTAATAGTGAAATGACAATTTTGAACATGCTTCCTGCAACATTAGGATCTTGTTAACAGCTAATAGTTCTTTATTTTCTTCTTATAAAATTGTTTCCTACTAATGTATGTATATTCTTAATGTCCTTTCAATTGAATTTTATTTCTAACTGATTTATTGAAGTATGAAAGGTAGTTTGAGTGCAAGCATTAAATTACACCGTTTCATACGTGATACTTAAAGATCACATTATCTACATTCTAGATGATTGCAAGATCTTGTGATCCATTCCATTAATTCCAGAATGAAATTAACTGGTCTATACGGGTCTAATAAGAAGTTATTCACGATGACATAATTCTGAAATTAGGAGTGGCAACTGTAAGACTTAAGAATAATTATGAGCATTATAAAGCCTTCAATAAGCAATCTCCATAGTATCATTGCGAATGGTACAGAAGGAAGAGTTCTTACTTCTCCAGGTATTAGCAGTAAGCCAAACTTATAACGGGATATAATATTTTGTCAATCAAAGAATAAACTGCTTTTGATATACATAATGACTGAAGAATGTTTCAATCGTTGTAAATTTTATTGCTCTTAAAGAATGATTTTTTTTCTACAGATCTCTGAAGTCTTATTATGTATTGTTTTTTAAAGGCAATTTATGTATTTAATATTCAGAAATATGACCATGTTGCTTTTGGAAATTTCACGTTTTTTTGCAATGATAAAGATTAAAGTCGTCTGAAATAATCCTAAAGACATTTAAAGCTGAAAGTTTGGCTATTGGTAAAATGGCTTTAGTTATTAGCTAGTAGCAAAAATCAGTTAATTAAGTAATTATTAACAAATTACAATTCATGATTAATATTTTATTTACTTTTGGAACGTTCTTTATTTGAAACTGAGATAATAATTAGAATCATGCTATATATTTTTTTTTCTTCACAAAACGAATATCATTTTTACACTTTATTTTTTTTTTTATTTCCACTTATTATTTTTAAAAAATATTAATTCACGGTATTTAACTAAGTCACTAAAATTTCTAAAGTTTATTGTGAATTTAGAAATTTTTTACAGGTTTTTATTTTTAAATACTCTATAAATCTTTTTTAAATAACACATTATAACATAGTGTTTTTACTTTAGGGATTTTCATTTTGGCTTCATCCTTTTCCCATGAGTATCGTAGTAAAGCATTAATGCAATGATAGGAACGCAAAACTTTATATAAAGGATAACAAATACATAATTCCACGTATAATACTTAATATGATGCTAAGACCAAATTAATACAAAATACAACAATAAAATCATTTACTCATTTTACTTAATTGTTTACACACTCCCTAAAATAATCATATGAAATTGTGCTGTTATTCATCCTAAGTACCACGATAAATTTCATGGCGTTATAAAACGCATTCAGTTATTCGAAGACATGGAGTACCTTACCCAGCATAAGTGCCACAAAACACAATGCAAAGGATGCAGTAAAGTCTTTCATTAATATCCTCTTTTCACTGAAACATTTTTATTTTAAACAGATGATCGTGCTTTTCCACACAAAGGATGGTGATAACCTAAAAGCTCTATTGGGCTTATCCTGGCTTCTCATACAACATAAAAACTCATAGACAGGGACAACCCACTGGTTTGTAGTCAGGTACAGTCGCTCAAAAAAGTATCCCAACGCTATGGTTGATTACAGAATTCAGAAAAAATATCTGGCAACGATTTTTTTTAGAAATCAGTGATCTGGCAACCTTCGTGTCACGTGACACGAAGGTTGACAGATCACTAATTTCTAAAAAAATCGTAGCCAGATATTTTTTCTGAATTCTGTAATCAACCATAGCGTTCGGATACTTTTTTGAGCGACTGTACACTAACCATTAGACCAGATATGGGCTAATTCATAGGATTAAGCCCTAATATCTACTGAGTAGGATATGATAAAAAGTATTCAGTTATTCAAAGCCATGGATTTCATACCCAGATAACAAAATTCTGTGCTCAATAAAGATGTGTAAGCTCATAAACAGTTTTAATATGATCAAGTGTTTATTTAGATATATAAATTCATGAATGCAATGGCAGTTCTTCATTTTCTTATATTACTCCACTCTTCTGATCTTTTGTAGGAGGGTACATCATTGAAGTTGCATAGGGACTTTGATTTTAAGGTGCACTGTTGTAAAATAAAATGATACCCCCAAAATTATTATTTTACTTCTATATAAGAAACCGAAGAGACAAAACTGCAAAGTTAACAACATATATGACATCAGTAATCTATTAAGCAGATAGGTTTAAGCTCAGAAGTTGTGAAGCCTGATCACTACTTTGTATCACAGATAAGGCAAATAGTAGTTGGAGTGTAAACATCCCTAATATCAGTAAAAGATTTCAATTAAATAAAATATTTATTGTTAACCACTCTTATCATATGCATTCCTAACAAAGCTATATTTTTACTGTGATTTTTAAGTTTTGCTTTGAACTCTTGAAGCCCCATTGGTCTCATGTGAGAGCACTAACTATAAAACTATTTTTAATTATTCTGAAACTGTTAAAAAAAAGATACTTTTCAAAAATTGTTTCCAATAGGAAAGCATGCAGAATATTATAATAGTGTTTTCTATCGTATTTCGACTTCATTTTGCATAGTATTCTTTTCACTTTTATTATTTTAAATCCTTTTTTGAAAATATATTTAATTTGGTCCAAATGACAATAATTTTATGCTATAAGCAAAGATTAACCAAACTAATTCAAAGCTGAAATGGTTAATATTTTCGTTATGTGTTTTGGGATGATGTAGTTTCCAGTATGGTTTCTTGGAAATCTTGTTACTGTAACATTAAATTTCTTTATGTAAATGTATGAAAGACAATGTATTACAACCACACATTACATTTTACATTTAGTGTGCAATCTCTGAATAATTCTGAGAATGTAATAATTCTGAATAATTCTGAGAATGAACTGTGTATAGTGTATGAGCTTAAAAATGACATCTCCATAAAAATAAATATATCTCCTTATAAGTAGTGCCTATAAGTAGTGCATAACATTAATATTGCTACTTTTTTTGTACAATATGTTGTTAACCATGTAACCTACATGTTACAACTTACAACAAGTTGGTAAGTAATTACCACCTTGAGTATTAAGTAGGTATCATAGTAAGAATATAAGATAACAGGAAACTAGATGCTTTTGATTTTAGATGCTTACGCAGTATCTTGGGCATTAGGTGGTTCAAATTTGTAACTAATGATGAGGTTAGGCAAAGGAGTTTGCAACCTCCTTTAAGCAGCATATTGTGCAGAGAGAGACTCCGTTGGTTTGACCATGTTGCCCATATAGATAATTATAGATTAGCAAATAGGGTTATGAACAGTGTGCCTAAAGGCCTCAGAAAGAGGGGGAGACCTAGTATGCGGTGGACATACAATGTCAAACAGGACCTTGTTAGAATTGGTGTGCAGTGGCTGGATGCAGTAGATGTAGCTCAGGACAGACATGCTTGGAGAACTAAATTGCATGGTCTGGTTGGACCTCCATAGCCCATGGCTGCTTGATGATGATGATGATGATGATGATAGTAAGAATGTGGATTAAATGATGCTATCAATCAAAACATAATGAATTCAACTAATTATCAAGTAAAACCGATATTGCAAAAGTATGCAATCTATTTAACTATAACAGTGGCTGGTTGTTTATCCCCTGAAGAATGTCATTGATCTCTAATGCTACATGATACCATACATCAGTGTGCCTGTATTGACTCTCAACATGTAGGGTAATGCAATTGATAAGCTAATTGAAGGTAATTTTAATGTGTCAACTGAACAATAAGATCGCTATTCGAACCTCAAAATTTTCTGCAAGATAAAAATGAGTTTTTGCTTTTCTTGCATATGTTTCCACTGGAATGTACAGACCACTAAATATACTGAATATTAGTGCTTTTGTTGAGTGAATTTGCTCACAAGAAAAGTTCTTCCTCTCTCCAATTAATTATTTTGCAAATCGTATTTAAATGATATGCAATTAAAATCTAGTTTTTGGTTGCTTTCTTGAGTACCTTTATCTTTCAACATATTTTACAAAAGAATTTCGTTTTTAGAAAATATTTTTATATTTTAATATCCAAACAAATATTGTGAAATTTGTTTTCTGAACAGACTTAAATTTAAAAACTGTAAAAAGCAGACTACTATAATTTCATTTAAATTTGAAATAGGAAGAGATAAAGCTTTTTCTCTAGATTTTTGAGAGCTTCTGTTTTTATATAGCGCAAAATTTAAAACAGTGTGAAAATTGGGAAGAAAATCAGCTTTTGCAGTTTAAGAAGGTATTTGATATATGATATGTTTAAATAAATCATGTTAATTTAAGAATCCAATGGAATATTTAACTAACTCTAAAGCTAATCGCTTCTTAGAGGAAATACCAGCATTCATTTTAACAGATTTTTTTATTATTCATCAGATGGAAATAAAAAAAACAATACTGCTGAAAAGCTTTCATCCCGAAAGGTTAGTCATTACATTATTATCATTAAATTTGCAAACGGAATAATAAATTAGTGGATGACGCCTTTTCTTTCAATTTGATTATATCTTTAAAAATACTACGAAAAATTTACAATTTATTTATCAGTCTAAACGATAAAATCGAAATTTCAGTAAATTTTTTCGACTGTAATGGCTAATAATAATCCTACGGACACAAGAACATTTTTGTTTCACTGATGCTGAAGGATGCAATAACGTAAAAGAAACCATCGAGTCTGAACTATATGACTACTGCGAAAATTCAAAAGTATTCCGACCAATAACATTTAAGTAAATATATATAATTTTCAAATCATTTAATATGAATGGACGATAGAATATCGAAGAACAAAAAATAGAGGGAGAAATTCTACTGTTTGTTTTGCCTGAGACCGTCGCTGAATATTAAAGGACCTGCTTGAGCAAAGTATGCTGTTAGTGGCCAATCTTACAAGAGGAGTGCGTGTTTTCGATTCAGACGCAACACGCGCATCAACTATGGGAAAGTGGAGAGACTTGTTGATCCAATCTTGGCACTCGTTCAACACCCAACATCTAGACAAGCAAAAAGAGCAAAACACCAGCGGCCATTCCTTGCGTAACAAATGACACAGAAAGGGCTAGGCCATCACTTCTCACAGAGATCCTTCCACATCCCTGTTCTTCCAGATAGAAACAATTTTGCCCATTTCACTGCTACTATATAACTGCTAATTAACTGGAATAAAGCGAAGAAGGAAACTTCGGTTGAAGATCTTTACTTACCTACAGAGGCTCGGCGTCAAAGAGCGACCATCATAAATTGGAGTGACGCCTTTTCCATAGGCAAGTGTTTATCCTTTTTCTTACGACCATCTTAGTAGCATCGGGCGAACTCGAGTATTCAGTCGATGATTGGTGGCCAGTCTTGTCTGCAGAGGTCACGACAGGTCACCATTATCCATGGAGTTAGTGGTCTCAAGCAGAGGCAAGGCAGACAATCGGATGAGAAAAGACTAGACGCCCTGCCGCCATCTTGGCTCGGTGCCACCAACCCTCTCCCAGCAAAGGGATGTTTCGCAATGTGGTTCTGATTCGGAGTATTGCTGCTTTTAAAGATTCTTCTTGATCTGCTGAGGGTTTATTCCATTCACAGTAGAGTTGGAGATGTCCTGTTCTCTTCCTCTTCTTCCTTTAACCACTAGGCAAGAAGATGAAAGAGGGTTAAGATGCTTCCCAATAAGCCTCCTCCATGACTCGGCATCCGTCAGGGACTACGGTCCCCACAGCTGTGGCGCAACACGTCGAAGTGCGAGAAAAAAACACACCAGAGTTTTCTAGACACTCTTCTTTTAAGTACCGATATCCATTGAGTTTCTAGAACGGACACTAGTTGAGACTGGTATCGAGATCGGGTTGGAAACGGGGTTTTTGTCTGCTATAAGCAGATCCGCAGAGCGCTGTAGCGCGGTGAGGGGCTGTCAGCGACAGGAGGGCATCGTATCGATCTGAGCAGCGGCGGCAGCCAGTGTGCGCGGGTCCGGGTGCGCAGGCTACACGGAGTGATATATCCCCTGGCGGGGGTGGGAACAGGGTCTGCATGTGTGAGTGTTCTGCATCTTCGTGTTCCTGGCAATTCTTGAGAGTCACAACAAAAAGGAAAATCCGCCCTCTGCGTGGTGTTAAATATAGCACCGATTCCTAGATACTTGAGTCTTAAATTATGCAAACAGAAGGAGCCGTTTAATTGCTCAGATTTATCGAAAGGCATCGCCTTAGTGACGTGGGCAGAGAAGAAGAATTTCGAGAAGAAAATCTTCGAGAAATATGTGGCTAGGAGAAAATGTGGCTAGGAGATTCAGAAGAGTTGGGGAAAAGCTTTTTCCTATTTAAGGAATAAATTATATTTAAAAATGATCTGGAATATGGAGAACCGTTATATTTTGTGGAACCGAAAGCGTACGGTGTATAAAAATATTCGGAAACAGAAGGTGAAATGGGGTGAATGTGAGTTTACCACAATTGGATATCATATCAGTACGTTTCAACATTTTCACCGAGTTCACTTGTTGTTTGGGTTGCTTTAACACTGAACCGAACTTTTTCACACAATGGGCTAAATGATCAGATCACAAGGACTTCTGAGGGCTTAGAGAAGATTGGGAGAAGAGGACCCACTGGAAAACTGTTAGGAGACAGGTGGTAGCCTCTTATCAAGGCCGTCCAGGGTGTTCTTTAAAGTTCACAGGGTATGGCTCTCCCACACATGGGGCCACGGCTTAACGTCCCATCCGACGGACTTTATGAGCCCATCGGTATCCTCTGCTCACAGAGGACAGAGTCTGATCCTTCTGTGGTCCATAGACTGTGGAATCAATTTCTCAGCAAGGATTCCGCGTCTCGGAGGTTTAGCCGAGGAAGGTCTAGAGTTACGACCGCTGTACAAGACCGATATCTGCAATTAACAGCACGAAGGAGCAGGACGTCTACTCCCTCTCAGCTATGATCTTCTCTTGCAGCAACCACTGGCAGGGTTGTATCAGCTTCTACTATGTGTAAAAGGCTTCATGAGGGAGGTATGTACGTTAAAAGGCCAGTGATTTGTATACCCCTCACGTCACATCACAGGAAAGGGTGTTTTGATTAGGCACGCACGCATGTTAATTACACCATACTTCTTATTAAAGAACTTTGCCCCTTGCATTCTGACACTTCATTTTTGAACAAGTTCCTGTAAGTGTTATTTTTTGACGAAAAATGTTTCTAGTGTAATATATTTTATGCTGTTTTGAAACCAGCATTGTAATTCATGTTTCCATCAAATTTCATTAAAATCATTCATATAGTTTTTTGTTTATTATAATTTTTTTGAGTTTTCCTTAATTTATGGAAACCAGTGTATATAAAAAAATGTATCTACATTTGAGGCTGTGAGAAAAAAAGATGTTACGATTGTGAATCTATAATAATCACTTTGACAACATGTAAACACGATACCTAAATAAAATTAAAGCTTTAAACATGTTAACGTTTTAGATTAAACCGACTTGCTTTAGTCAAAATTTAAAAATATTTAAAGTGGGAACATTGCAACATCAGGAGGTAAAAAGTGGGACGAGGGTGGCTCAGTCGGTAGCGCGCCAGGCTCGTAATCTGTAGTTCCCAGGTTCGAGTCCCATCTGGGTCAGCGTTGAGATTTATCTCCGCAAAATTCCTCCCCTGCCCACGGTCAGTAGGGGACACCGATGAACTTGGTAAAGGATGCTGTCCGTCGGATGGGACGTTAAGCCGTGGCCCTGTGTGTGGGAGAGCCATACCCTGTGCACGTTAAAGAACACGCTGGATGGCCTTGACGGGAGACTATCATCTGTCTCCCAACAGCTGTTCCAGTGGGTCCCCTCCCCCAACCTTCTCTGAGCCTTCGGGGTCCATGTGACCTGGCCATTTAGCCCATGGTGTGCAAAAAAGTGCCGCTCAGAGGTAAAACAACCCAACTCAGGTAGACTTTTGCTAAACCATCTGAATGGACGTCCAACTAGTTAACTGTTCTAGCTTTCAAAATATTAACTGAATATTTTAAATTTCTATATTTAGATAAGCCAGATAATCGTTTTCAGTCATATCTAAATAGTTTGTTTTGAAAGTTAGGAAGCATCCACTTTGCAATAACATGAAAATTCCATATTTATGTTTTTTTATTCCTTTTTCAATTAAAACGTTCTAATGTTTGCACTCTGTCGTCTGTCCGTTTATAGACATTCAACGTTTTTGGTTTCAAAGATATAGATATAATAAAGTTGCTTTTTTTGGAGTGGAGGGTGGATTTAGATAGATACTAATGAAATAATACGATTCGCCGTTTTAGAATCTCACAATAGCCTTAATAGCGCCCTACAACGGTAGGAAAATGTAGAAAGTTCCAAACCTTCAAATGAATGTTGCAACCGATTGTTTTACGCTAAAGATTTGAAAATTTGAATGGTAGGGTGTGACGATCAAGAGCAGCCACGTCATTACATTGGTAGTAATGATTGGCACCTTACAACCAGGGAAATGGTATTATATTGCATTAAAGGTGAGAAATTGGTAGAATAGATTCAGATTATGGTTCTTCATAGCCAGTTCAAAGGGAGGTAATAAACAAGAGTTTTCAGTTTTAAGATTAAAATAAATAAAAATTTGAGTTCTATAATTATTAATGAAATATTACTATTTTTATTTGACCAATCATCCATTAGTTCGAAGTTCCACTGTTAGGCCTGAAATTCAAAATCTTTAATAGCGCCCTCTAACCGCGGAAAATTGGAAAATTCCAAAATGTTAAACGAATATTGCGAACTATATATTGTTGCTAGAAAATTTAAACTTTCACTGGTAGAATATAGTTTATATAGGCAGGAATGATTTGTCTTCTTATCCCCAATGGCAGGGAAAGAATGAAACTTTATGTGTTAATAGATAAATGAAAAATTCGCTTTTGTGTTATGTAGGTATGATGTTAGACATTGCATTTGGAAATCAACCATTTGTTCGAATTTCCAATGTAAGAGGATGCTAAAGGCAGAAAATAAAAACTTCATCCTCTTTAGAATGAGCAGCCCATATTCGCCAGAGGTGGCATGGATAAGGAGCTGGAATTATGATGTAGGAGAAGACTCATTTTCAAAGGTGTGGAATCCTCTGTGGAAACGGCTAAATTGAAACACTGTTTATAAATAGTTGATAGACAAAATGATGTTAAAGTGTTTCAGTAAAGGTTCTCCCTCGGTGGTTAGTATACTTGGCTACTCATCAAAGTACCTAGGTAAGGAATGGGTGATTCTTTTCAGTATTGTCTTTTTGCTAAGCCCTTACTTTTTTCACTGATCTTCTCAATGGCGTATTATACTGATAGGCTTCTCTCAGATTTCTGTGGCCTACAACTGCTTGAGGAATAATTTATTATATAAATTATAGATTAATATTTTATTCTGTAGAATTTGGGTTGGGTTGTTTTACCTCTGAGCGGCACTTTTTTGCACACCATGGGCTAAATGGCCAGGTCACATGGACCCTGAAGGCTCAGAGAAGGTTGTGGGAGCGGACCCACTGGAACAGCTGTTGGGAGACAGATGGTAGCCTCCCGTCAAGGCCATCCAGTGTGTTCTTTAACGTGCACAGGGTATGGCTCTCCCACACACGGGGCCACGGCTTAACGTCCCATCCGACGGACGGCGGCCTTTCGAAGCCCATCGGTATCCCCTACTGACCGTGGGCAGGGCGGGGAATATTTGCGGAGATAAATCTCAACGCTGACCCAGCTGGGACTCGAACATGGGAACTACAGATTACGAGCCTGGCGCGCTACCGACTGAGCCACCGCCGCCCCATTCTGTAGAATAATTAATATATTATTAACAGACTTATTACCAATTATTACTACTGTTTGTATACATAATTAGAAATTTTATTTTCCAATAACCTCTTCTGGGTCTATGCATAAAAAACTTAAAATCAGCATAAAAGTTTGTTTTAAATCTGACTTTGAAAGAAGGTGTTTAATGTAATGTTTGCATTCAGGTATATTGTACTCGGGTATCAGATAAAAACGAAAAGATTTCAGTTTTAGTGTTATAAATAAAGAACGAATATAATCCCAG
Organism: Ryuthela nishihirai; assembly: GCA_038380435.1. Lineage (NCBI taxonomy): Eukaryota > Metazoa > Arthropoda > Arachnida > Araneae > Heptathelidae > Ryuthela > Ryuthela nishihirai. Next base: position 34,283,401 of record JAWZYU010000011.1, on the reverse strand, counting down.
CAATGGTGGTCTGTTAATGCGTGAAGTATAACCATATAAAAGATAGGAAAAAACACTAAGCATTGGAATAAATATATATCACGACTCGAACTTCGAAAAACGTAAACAGAGGCCAAGCAAACTACAACATTTTATAAAGTTTTGTAATCACGAAATCTGGAAAGTTTGCTATGATTAAATAAAATTTAAAAAAATAAATTTTATCCAAGAAGCTTCTTCTCACGGAAAGGTGATCATGTAGGTCTGGCAGACATTCCAGATTTCCGTGGAGTCGTACAGAATACGTTTGAGGAACGTGGGATCTATGCAGCAAACAACGCTTTTTACAAAAGAAACATCCTTGCTTTATCAGAGATTAGCCTCTTTTGCTCTGGATCGAAATATGCTAATTACTCGACGATCTTTTACTTTAAAGAGGCATGGAACCTTTATTTCAGTTCATATCTTGTTACAATTGTTTAACATTCATTTGTGTGATCATACTGAACATTTTTACTTGATAAATTCGAATGAACCACTGGTGGTGGGCGAACTTTTTTTATTTCATGGCTAGTAACAATGTGCAATATTTTTAGACTGACCAAACATTTAGGCACGTTACCATGAAAACTAACAAATGCTTTTAATATTTTATTATTATTTGATTCATTCTAAGGATACAAAGATTTAAATTTAATACAGACTAAGTATGTATTATTGTGAATACAAATGCTAAAAGTCTTAGTATAATTATTTTATTTAATTCACAAAGAGTTTGCGTGCAGGATTAAACGCTATTATTGGCCAAGGTCGGATCTAAAGGGGGAGGGAAGCAAAGGAGGTCATGTCCCCCCACCCTTGATAATGCCAGTAAAGGTGCAAACAATTATGAAATCTATAAATATATAATGCATTTTTTTGGAAAAATCTTTTAAAGACTTCTAACACGAAGGGGGAAATGTTATACTGCAAAGGAAATTCGGTCTCTTGGCCCCCCACATTTTTTTCTAGATACGGGCCTGTTACTGGCCGCAGTTCGCGTATGGGCATCTGCCAGGAGTGGGGGAAAGAGGGATAGTTCCCGTCACTGGGAATCACACCCCTGGAAATACTGATCGAAAATTAATTCATTAAAATAATTTAAATGTATCAAAAATTAATGTCTTTTTTTCCTTTAACGATATATACTCTTTATTTTTCTTGTACACTTCCATTTGTTTTCTGAATTATATAATTTATTTTTATTCATGAATATGAAAAAACACTTTTTCGCATATATTTTAATAAGTTTCCTTTCTTTTCGTTTCTCTTCAGACATTTTTAGTTGTATTATGGTACGATGTATGCGCGATTGAGGTATTAGCAGCTGCACTCACTAATTAATGAAAGGTTGGACCAAAATACTTCTATCTTGAAGCATTATTTGCTTTTGTCCCCCACCCACAAGGAAACATTTTGACCCACCCTGAAAATATTTCTGCCTACGTTCATACATTCGTCCATAACTGAACTGCACTTATATAGAATGAAGACCGACCCTAGAGGCCGCAAATCTCAAGTTGCTTCAAAATTAAATAAATAATATTTTATCGAAAATCTTATAGAGAAAAGTGTGATACTAAGTCCACCCATAGAAACCCAATACGTAAATCATTTAATGTGAAAGAATAATAACCGTGATTCTTATCTAATTTATTAAAAGGGTAATTATTATATTTATAGCATAAGGAAGGCACAAAATATAAGGATTGCTTTGTATAGGATACAGCTCAAAGTGAAATAATTGTAGCCACTCTAATTATTACTAGTTAGGTTCATTCTTAATTTTCGTACACCTCAGAAGATATGAACGAGCTTCAAGGTTGGGTGGAATATTTTACCTCTGAATGACACTTTTTTGCACACAATGGGCTAAATGACTAGGTCACAAGGACTCCCAAAGACTCAGAGAAGGTTGGAGGAAGAGAATACACTTGAGAGCTGTTAGAAGACAAATGGAAGTTTCCCGTCAAGGCCATCCAATGTCTTCGTTAATATGAACAGGCCATCCATCTCTCTCTCTCACTCCTGCACACGGGGCATGGCTTAACGTCCCATCCGATGGACGGCGGCCTTTCCAAGCCCATCGGTGTCCCCATTCTCACCGAGGGAAGACTCGTTATAATCCATAGTTGGGAGTCGAACCTGGGAAATGCAAATCACGAATTTGGAGCGCTATCGATTGAGCCAACCTCAGCCCCACATGTTTCAGGTCTAATGGAATTCTTTTCCCATTGTGTATTTTTGCTTAGACTACTCAAAACGTACATGATTTTTGAGAAATGCTTAGCCTCACGGGGTACATCATAAGGTCTATGTCAGAGTTATAAAAGAATTACACTGTACACTTCAACAAAGTGAAACTAACATCAAGATACTCTCATTCTGACGACAACAACGAATCCAACTACTACAACTTATCATTTGTCTTCCAAATCTTCAGTCCGTCGTCTTCCCCCTAATTAACATAATCATATTGTTCCGAATAACAGGAAAATAATCAGCTTACCAAAAGGAAGATAATCAATCGGCAGGAGGAGGTAATCTTTGCCTACAGAGGAACAGAATTATCCTAGTTTTTAAAACTTCGGAAACGAATTTATGATTCCTTCTTCAGCAGGTTGACTATAAACGTTTCGGCGACACGCGGGTAGATCTCAACTAGAAGCAGTTATTTCGAAGCCTACGCAGTAGCAAAGTTCTCTGTACATACGATAATATTAAAAGCTATCAACGGCGCAGATGACGAAGCTTGGGAACTGGAAACCTCCATTACCTAATGAGGATGGCACAGAAAGAATTAATTTTATTTTCCTGAACAGGCGAATGTGTTCAATGATTAAGCCTAAACAGAAAAGATTAGAAGCAAATATGTGGGATGAGGGTGTGGTGTGTTGGCACTGTTTACAGCCTGCAGGTAGCGTCTAGATTCTTTCAATATAAATGAAGCATGTTATAATTAATGTTATGAAGCATTTTTTTTTTCAGTATGTTACGTCACCCACACATATTTCTCGGGAATAGTGTGTAAGAATGATGCAATATCATCATCTCTGCATTTAACCCTAGATAGTAAAGTTTCATTCCATTTCATTTCCATTGGATTTTTTGTCATCTTACTACATAAAAGCCAAATTTCCGTCTGTACGAAACGCACGATGTAAGCTTAAAATATATATTAGACAAGTGACAAGTACCGCCATCTGGTAGTATAAATATAAGTTGCATTCCACTATATACAATAGGTTCATTTATGTTTTAAGCTATAAAGTTATCAGGGCTTTAGTGTAGAATGTATATCGGTATATCATGCACACCCAGGACCAGTGGGATATTTTGCAGGGTCCCATGACCTCCTGATGGTGTAGGTTCAGATCCCACCTGGCTAAAGACAATTTTCTTCTGTGCTCTCGTTCATTTACAGCATAACAGTGTTACGTTGTTACATAAACGTTGTTAGTATGAAGTGCTGTGATTGAAAATGTTTTAATGTAACAGATAACTTGTATACTAGATATTCAGATTTGGTTTTGTGAAGTGTTGACCCTGAAATACTGTTTCGCGGCAATAGTGGAAACGTTGCAGTGAAGACATGTTACAGGCGCAAGAGTCGCATCATTATCGTTTCTGCAATTCTTGCAAAAGATTCAGTTTCCAGTGAAGAAAGCTTTGGGTTGTTGGGTTGTTTTACCTCTGAGCGGCACTTTTTTGCACACCATGGGCTAAATGGCCAGGTCACATGGACCCCGAAGGCTCAGAGAAGGTTGGGGGAGGGTACCCACTGGAACAGCTGTTGGGAGACAGATGGTAGCCTCCGGTCAAGGCCATCCAGCGTATTCTTTAACGTGCACAGGGTATGGCTCTCCCACACACGGGGCCACGGCTTAACGTCCCATCCGACGGACGGCGGCCTTTCCAAGCCCATCGGTGTCCCCTAGTGACCGTGGGCAGGGCGGGGAATTTTTGCGGAGATAAATCTCAACGATGACCCAGCTGGGACTCGAACCTGGGAACTACAGATTACGAGCCTGGCGCGCTACCGACTGAGCCACCCCTGCCCCTGTGAAGAAATCAAACGCTTTGGACAATGGCAAGAATACAGAGAAGTTTATAAAAAAAAGTCTGATAAATTTGTTTCTGTTGGTTCTATTAACTGAGATCTGACACTTAGTTGTTGGTTGCTTACAGAATTGTAATGCTATTAAAAATCTGCAATATCAAAAAGAAACGGACAGATAAATTTCGTTTTGAATGTTTTTAAACACTTTTACGAATTAGAAAATTCATCAGGTCTTTTAAATCAAGGAATTAATATAAGTAGTTTATTGATATGTAAGATAAAAATTGTAAATTATGTAGAGAGAAAATTTTGCTGCTGATGATACGAACGGAATCTTAAAATATTTTCCAGCAAACTCAAGTAGAATTAAAAAAAAACTGCTTCATTAGACGTAATAAAAAAGTACAAGCCAGAGTACTCCCTTAAACGTTATGCTGTTTTTGCTATCATTTGCGAATTTTCAATTTAATAAACAAATTGAACTGTTATTTACGCCCAAATTAAGGTGCTCGAAAATGCTCTTAGCAGTGTCTTATATTTCAGTATTTGCTTCCATGTTTCTTTATAAATCTTTCATTTTCTGTTTACAGATAAAATAAAAATCCTACATCTAATTGATTCCTTGGATAAATTTTGCACATAAAACAAGGAGACTTTATTGTTTGCAACATGATAGCAATTCTTAATGTATCATTTTAGTTAGAAAACATTACATTTAAAAAAAATTACCTTTTAAATTTTCATATAGAAAGAACAGTATTGTAAACCTCAGTATTACAAGAACATTTTCAGTTTTCTTCTTTCAACATAAAGAAATCCGTATTCATTTGTGCCATTCATTTATATATGCTTCCTTCCCAGCTAACACGTTGTTGAAAAGCTAAAAGCTTGAGGATGCATACTTTATAAACGGTATCTACCTGATTCCGTAGGCATAATTCAGTTTGAAATAGCTGAATATTTATAGTTTGAAATAGGAAATAGTTTCAAATAATTTATAAATAAAATTTGTCACGCATATTTTCTGTCAAAAAACCTACTTATTATTATTGCAGTTTTTACTGTCTAGTCCCACAAATTGTACTGATATATTTAGAGTGAACTTTCAATTGCATTTAACTTAACTTCAATGATTAATTCTGCTTAAGAGATGAGTCCGGGTTCAAAGTTTTCAGCCCGACTATTTCAGAGACCTGACTGATATGAGAATCTAAAATCCAAATCCGAAAATGGGATTAGACGAAACAAATTTTGATATAATCATAATGCATGCATGCAGAAGCGCAAGACACTAAACATTTTTAACTCTTTGTATTAATAGACTAATAAAAATTCTAAAGCCAACATTTGGGAAAAAATTAAATCAAATTGTTATTTGAAACTGAAGATACCAAAAATAATGCTTAGATATTAGAAACATTTCAGTGGCATCAAATAAGCGCCAAGGTCGGTTCATTAATAAGATAGAAAGAATTCCTGAAAACGATATTTAAAGGTTGATTAGTTCTTGTTAATTTTAATTAATAAACTCTTATTAAAAAGTTGAAATCATAATCCAAAAAAACTATTTTCTTTTTACAGTTAATTTATTTTATCATTATTATGATTATCTCTATCTAAAGTTCGAACTCATCCGTAAAGATTAACATATTAAGCTAGTCAATTTTATGCTTTAAACAGTGACATAAACCATGCTAATACGAATTCAAGCTTCAACAAAATGTTTAGTACCCTACATGGTTTTGAAACATTTTGACCATGCAGTGCATTTGACAGATATTTCTATGATGCTGTAGATAACTATTTCAATATTTGTCCAGAATATTTCCTAGAAAATGTGGTTTCGTAGCATAAAATTAAATTGAAATGCCCTGTAAAAAAGTATTTATAGACGAAAGCCTTATTATAGGTAATTGTCAGAGAAATAATTTTCGTCAAATAACTTCTTATTAGTACATTAAGACTGCATTACAATTGCTTCAACAAGAATTAAGAATCAAGCAAAAAAGATATGTCGAAGAAATTGCTACCAAATGACTTCCAAAGTCCTTTGGGGATTTACAGGAAGTCTTCTTCTTGCTATGGTTTAAAATTATTTAACTGAGCAGAAATTATCCACGATTCTTTAAACATTTTACGTATTAATTTCAGTTACTGGGTAATAGTACAGCTTTTTTTTTACACATAATGTTGCAGAATTCTAGTGTAGTTTAGTATACATAAAATATTAAACACTTGTAAGTGTCTCCTCATAGAATCCTTACATACCGACCAAAACCTCAGTTACTGGGTAATAGTACAGCTTTTTTTTACACATAATGTTGCAGAATTCTAGTGTAGTTTAGTATACATAAAATATTAAACACTTGTAAGTGTCTCCTCATAGAATCCTTACATACCGACCAAAACCTCAGTTACTGGGTAATAGTACAGCTTTTTTTTACACATAATGTTGCAGAATTCTAGTGTAGTTTAGTATACATAAAATATTAAACACTTGTAAGTGTCTCCTCATAGAATCCTTACATACCGACCAAAACCTCAGTTACTGGGTAATAGTACAGCTTTTTTTTACACATAATGTTGCAGAATTCTAGTGTAGTTTAGTATACATAAAATATTAAACACTTGTAAGTGTCTCCTCATAGAATCCTTACATACCGACCAAAACCTCAGTTACTGGGTAATAGTACAGCTTTTTTTTACACATAATGTTGCAGAATTCTAGTGTAGTTTAGTATACATAAAATATTAAACACTTGTAAGTGTCTCCTCATAGAATCCTTACATACCGACCAAAACCTCAGTTACTGGGTAATAGTACAGCTTTTTTTTACACATAATGTTGCAGAATTCTAGTGTAGTTTAGTATACATAAAATATTAAACACTTGTAAGTGTCTCCTCATAGAATCCTTACATACCGACCAAAACCTCAGTAGAAAGAGTAATATGATAGAATCTTTAGGAAGAATAATATTTCCCATATCGTGAGACATAACGCAGGGAAAAAGAGCCATTTGGAGCTTTAGGAATAATTTATGCAATAGCCTTCCAGAAAAAATTAATTAAAGCATTATTAGATTAATACATACAGTTGGTTGCATAACTTCAGTGACTTATTCTTAACTGGAAAGCCGGTGCTCCAACATTTAGGGAAAAAAATTAAAACTTGACCTAATGTAGACTCTTTTTTAAAGATTTCACATTATTACTAGTTAGGTTCATTCTTAATTTTCGTACACGAGCTTCAGGGTTGGGTGGAATATTTTACCTCTGAATGACACTTTTTTGCACACAATGGGCTAAATGACTAGGTCACAAGGACTCCCAAAGACTCAGAGAAGGTTGGGGGAAGAGAATACACTGGAGGGTTGTTAGAAGACAAATGGAAGTTTCCGTCAAGGTCATCCAATGTCTTCGTTAATGTGAACAGTCCATGCCTCTCTCTCTCACTCCTGCACATGGGGCATGGCTTAACGTCCCATCCGATGGACGGCGGCCTTTCCAAGCCCATCGGTGTCCCCATTCTCACCGAGGGAAGACTCGTTATAATCCACAGTTGGGAGTCGAACTTGGGAAATGCAGATCATGAGTTTGGAGCGCTATCGATTGAGCCAACTTCAGTCTTACATGTTTCAGGTCTAATGGAATTCTTTTCCCATTGTGTATTGTTTATACACAATGGGAAATAATGGCTTCGGAATTTGCTCACTGAATCTCTGAGAGCGGGAGATTGGGACTGATGTTTCATTTGTCTAAGTAAATGGAAGAAATCAGCTTCCTTTTTCATGCTGTCTATTCCTTTTCTCTTGGATACTACGAACACGAGTTGGCACTTGAACTTGGCCACCGACCAAGAAAGAGGAAAACACAACGATGAATGAGGAAAAGGAAAAAGTTTCCCAGACTCTACCAGTCTCATCAATTCGTCTGCGATTTCGCTGCTTGATATCTGAAGTAGTAGCCAACCATCTGATGATGGCTGAAGTGTGTTAATGGTTGGGGTTTTCTGGAGTATGAGAAGAATTCGTTCAGTGAAAATAAGAGTTCCTCATTTAAATTTGTAGCTGACTTTTCGTTTTCAATTCTGAATGAAATCGTTTAAAAAATTGAAAGTTTTCACGCGGAAACATGGGTTACTTTTCTACGGCATTTTTATGCACACAGCGGGTTAAATAGGCAGAACCACAAGCGCCCATGGGCTCAGAACTTGGTAGGGGAAGGGATTCTCTGGACAGTTGTTAGCAGACATGAAATCCTCCCTTCAAAGACATCGAGCGTATTCTCTAACGTGAACAGGTTATGGCTTTCCTGCATACAGTGTCACGGCATAACGCAGCATTCAACGGAAGCATTCACGGCATAACACAACATTCAGCCCATTCATCATTGGTGACCATTCATCCTATATTTTAAAGGACAGTTTTATGTTTTAGTGCGCTGTCCTATATATTTGTAAAAAAATTCAGATACATGTTTTTGTCCTATATTTTTTGTTCTGTCCTTTAAAACTCCTGTATTTTTACTTCAAATGAAAATCTGTCACTCTTCCCGCTAATATAAATTTTTCTCATTGCTTTTGATGTGATTGAGGAATAAATGACACATAACTATGATATTTATATTTCAAAATAACTTAAATTATTAAACATTTCTTGTAGTATCATAAATCGTTAACAAATTAAAAGTATTTTTATTGATATGTTTGCTGCTTTTTACAAATTTGAACTGTTTTTGCTTTTTAAATGAAAATTATTGTATACATATCATTGTTTTATTTTAGAGATTTTTAGGATATTTACCGCTTTTCGAGGGTTGGGTTGTTTTAGCTCTGAGCGTCACTTTTTTGCACACCATGGGCTGAATGTCCAGGTCACATGGACCCCGAAGGCATCAGAGAAGGTTGGGGAGAGAAGGTTGGGGGAGGGGACCCACTGGAACAGTTGTTGGGAGACAGATGGTAGCCTCCCATTAAGGCCATCCAGCGTGATCTTTAACGTGCACAGGGTATGGGTCTCCCGCACACGGGGCCACGGCTTAACGTCCCATCCGACGGACGGCGGCCTTTCCAAGCCCATCGGTGTCCCCTACTGACCGTGGGCAGGGCGAGGAATTTTGCGGAGATAAATCTCAACGCTGACCCAGCTGGGACTCGAACCTGGGAACTACAGATTACGAGCCTGGCGCGCTACCGACTGAGCCACCCCCGCCCCGCTTTTCGAGGATGACTTTGCTAATCTTCATATAAAAGTAATATATCATGACAAAAAGTGGCGAACAAATAATATTAATGGCAAAAATTGCCTGAAAATATGCATTTTTTTAAATACGTGTCCTATATTTTCCTCGGAAAATAATTGTCACCTTACCCATCGGTGTTCTTTTCCTTATCAAGAACCGAGCAAAGGTTATCGAAAAAAAAAGACTCGAAAGAGGTATAGTGGAGATTTGACTATGGAAGCATTAAAATACGAGTATGGTGTACAGTCGCTCAAAAAAGTATCCGAACACCACGGTTGATTACAGAATTCTGAAAAAATATCTGGCAACGATTGTTTTGGAAACTAGTGATCTGACACCTTCGTGTCACGTGACACGAAGGTGTCAGATCACTAGTTTCCAAAACAACCTTCGTGTCACGTGACACGAAGGTTGCCAGATCACTAATTTCCAAAACAATCGTTGCCAGATATTTTTTCTGAATTCTGTAATCAACCATGGTGTTCGGATACTTTTTTGAGCGACTGTACAGCTGATGAGCCTGGAAACATCAGATTGCGGTATATGATGTATAGCCGATTGGGCCTGGAAACATCAGTATGGTGTACAATCGCTTAAAAAGTATCCGAACACTATGGTTGATAACAGAATTCAGAAAAAATATCTGGCAACGATTTTTTTCAGAAAGTAGCGATCTGGCAACCTTCGTGTCACGTGTCACGTGACACGAAGGTTGCCAGATCACTAATTTCTAAAAAAATCGTTGCCAGATATTTTTTCTGAATTCTGTTATCAACCATAGTGTTCGAATACTTTTTTGAGCGACTGTACAAGAGATCATCATTTTTCGGCGATACAAGAAATGCTCATTTGTATTTTTTTTTGTGAAATGGTATATTGTTTTTCGTTCAGTTGTCACAAAGATTTTTTGTGAAAACGTTATAATCAGTGATGTAATTCTAAATCGAAATCAGGAATAATAACACTCAAAAGTAGTGCAATGAAAATTCAGTAGCTTCTCCTCCCCAAGCTGTGTAGATCTAACTATTGAGTCTGGCGTAATCCCAAAAACAGTAAGAATGGTTAATTCTATTATAGTTTTTATCCAACAACATAGACAGTGGATAAACAGAATACTGAAAACGTTTTTAAAGCTTATGGATTATTATGTTGTCTGTAAATGAAAGTCAAACAAAATCGAAACAACATTTGCAATTTCAATTTGCATCTGAACTGCTACAGTAAAAAGGTGAAAAGCATTTCCCCTGAATACATAGTAAAGACATGTCGTTACCATGCGTTCCCACTCAACTACCACTGGTTATAATCTTAAAAAATATTTCTGTTGTTTGTTAGAAGGTGTTTCAGGTCTTGGGAATGGAGGATGTGTCCTTGTGCTCCACCTTTTGGGTGCCCCATGTTCTGAAGATTCTCAATAACTAAATGCTTCGCTTTTATAGTCTCATCTTAACTTGATCCCATCCAGAGAGAACCCTCTATTCATATGGGAGTATTCTTTGTCATAGAGATCTACACTTTTGTACTATCTGGTGGGATATTATTGGCTTATCAATTTTCACAGTTGATTAAACATATTGGCTATTACTGCGGTATCCTTATCTCCGCAAAATTCCCTGCCCTGCCCACGGTCAGTAGGGGACACCGATGGGCTTGGAAAGGCCGCCGTCCGTCGGATAGGACGTTAAGCCGTTGATCCGTGTGCGGGAGAGCCATACCCTGTGCACGTTAAAAAACACGCTGGATGGCCTTGACGGGAGGCTACCATCTGTCTCCCAACAGCTGTTCCAGTGGGTCCCCTCCCCCAACCTTCTCTGAGCCTTCGGGGTCCATGTGACCTGGCCATTTAGCCCATAGTGCGCAAAAAAGTGCCGCTCGGAGATAAAACAACCTAAACAACCCAACTGCGGTATCCTTTGCAAAGTTATTATTATTATCCATGACTAAGCAAATTACTGTAACTATCTTTTAGTTAATCAACTTTAGTTTTTCAATATTTTGAGTCTAGAATCGTGGAAGGGAGGTTGCTGAAATCAAAATAATAAATTATCTCTCAGTCGTCTTGTCACAAAGATCAGACACGAATCTGTCAATATAATCATCCACAGAGATCTGCGAAGAAGGCAAGATCTCAGAAAAAAAAGACAGTATCAGAAAAGAAACATCCATGCCTTATACGGGAGTCGAACCCAGAGATCTCATTGTTCTACAACTAAGCACGAAATCACAAGGGGAAATATTTCTGTCTTATTTCAAGAGACGGAAAACGCTTCCCGAGTCAGTAAACTTTCTCATCCTTCATGTAAAATGGTGCACATTAAAAAACGTATCATTTTCCACCCACTTCTAATACCAATAGAAAGCTACCTTCAAAGTTTCGTAACTTCGAAAATAAGTTTTTTTATTAAGAAAAAAAAATCCGAGATAAGTTAAAGATCTGAATCAAATTTTTCCAAATTATGATTGTTTTTAAACAACATCATCTAATGGTAGTTCTAAACTTGTTTCTAATAACTGGCAAAATATGTGAAGAATCAATGCATATATCTCTAAATAGCACATAAATATATATTAGTGAATGGTCCCATACAACACTTATTATTCATATTCAAAATAGTTTCATTTGAAATAATTTTCTATAAATCGCAGCATTAATGTTAAAACATTCCAGGTTTAGTAACTCTTAACACTGAGAGAATATTTTTAAAAATCAAGATTAAAATATATCTGATTGGGATATTTAACTTATCTTTAGTGACATAGTTACATAAAAAGCTTATTTTCAAAGTAACGAATCTTTGAAGGTAGTTTTCCAATGATATAATAAGTATATGGCGTTTAACGTTTTTTGAAATGTGTGTGTGTAAGCAAAAATTATTACCAGTTAATGATATCCAACGAAACATTAACTCTAACTTTAATGTTCCTTGGGATATCATCAGTTAAATATCACGCGAATAAATACGCAAGACAAAAAAAAACTAATAGTTTATTAAAACTAATAGTTTATTCATCTGTCTTTTATTCGAACAAGCAAACACCTCGTAGTCAATACCTGACTGTGCTTCATTTTTTTCAGGTCACTTCGCAAATCGATACGATTCTGATGAAAATGTTATCCAGGTCACTTCATTCATCGATTCTTTCCCTGGTGGAAACGGGGAACTTATTTAGTCGACAGTAATCTTCTGTGTGACGTAAGAAGGCAATTGTTTCTCGCAGATATTGATTCTGCTCCGTGGGTGCACCTGAAGCTTCAGCGCGGAACTGCCAATTGCAGAGGAGGAAGCAGGCTGCACAAGTGACGGATGTACACAAAGATTTACGTCACTCTTATTGTGGCATAAATAATGGGCTACTTCCGTTTCTGAGAGTTCATTTAAAACGACGACGCACTTTTCTTCTTCTGCTGTTTTTCGCGCTACAAGATGCAATTTGGAAGAATGTCACTCATTAAATCTGTCATTATTTTCTCAATCGTTCAATTAATAACTAATAGGCTGTCGACCCTTCCCCCACACGCACTTCCCTCTCCCTCCAACCACAATTTTATATATTTATGTAAATATCCTAATTCGATCTTGGATTCGTATTATCTATCACCTTGTCAACTAATTTAACAGTACAAGGTTGGCAAAACCTTGGCCAACAACGACAGACTACAGATTTGGCCAAATCCCAAAAAGCGTCGTAACCTTACGCTTAGCCTCCTACAAAATAAAATCTCGTTAAATGGCGGCGCAAACACTGCACAAGCAGATCTTTCAATTCGGTCCTTTCAGCAAGTAAAACGTCTGAAAATAAATGAATTCATCTTAAAAATGGATGAAATTCGAAAAACTGTGCTTTTAAAAATCCGAAAATTATTAAAACAATCGTTTTTTGTTTCGTTTTTTCACACTTTTTTTTTTAATTTCCAACGAGAAGAGCATATTATGCAAATTTATACAGACAACGTGTTTGATTGGCTAGGTTTTTGCAGTGTTTGAGCGCCATCTTCTGGTTTCTTTTTGCATAAGAGTGCCGCGAAAAAAAATGAGAATAAGGTAGCTGTGTACTCTATCACAGTTGGCTAAGGTAAAGCTGATAGTTTAACGAAAATATTCATAAGTCCTAATGACGTAAGAATATAGTTATTTATATTTGTTAAATAGATTTAGGTAACAATTTAAATAAATATAGGTTTGAAATAATTTTCCATAAATCGCAACATATTTGTTTTATAGAGAGTTACCGTTGTCTTGCATAGCTCAAAATGCAACAATGTACAAAATTTTCTTTTTGTTAATATTGTAATAGCTGTTGCTTATGTACAGTCACTTAAAAAAATATCCGAACACTATGGTTGATTACAGAATTCAGAAAAAATATCTGGCAACTTCTTTTAGAAATTAGTGACAACAACCTTCGTGTCACCCAATTTCCTGAGATTGAAACCCTTACATTACGATTGAGATTAATCTGTAGACGAAGTCTGGTGGTTCCAGCTCTGGCCGTCTAGGAGGAGTTGTCGAACAAAAAAAATATACAGAGAATGAGAGACAATCTCTCTGAAATATACAATAGTTGATTTATATAGCTGGTGAATAATAAGGACACAAATGATGACCATTTTCTGCTGTTTCCGTGACGTTGTTGTTGGCTTCATTAAGTGAAGACGCCGGTTGAAGCATAAATTATTCGAGCTGCTACGTTAATACTTGATGACTTGATTGAAGAACTGGTATAAACCAATCTATATCAGATTTGCCAGAGTTGGGAGGAGTAAGTTGAATGTCCTTCCAGCTGCAAAGCCCGGCTAGCACTGCAAGTGCGTTGAAACTGGCCGGCTCCTTGTACTAATGGAAGCGTAGTGGTCAAAACAACGAGTTCACAAAAGCTTTTAAAATCAACAAAAATCGCTGAGGATTGCTGATGTTTCCTTTTCGCTCAAGCGGAAATTATCCTTCTACTCAAGAACCCCCGGAAGAAATTTCGCAACAAAGTTAAATTGAAACTAAAACAAAGGCGTATTTATCCGAGACCTGTGAAATGCGACTTACCTAGATGGAAAATTTGAGGAAATGTCTGTGTCTAGACTCTAGAGAAAGGGTCAGTAACCTTTGTTAGATTAAGAGCCAGATAAAATAAGTAAACGCAGTCGAAAATTATTTTATTATATTAAGAAAGTAAAATCATAGCATATACTCTTTAAATAAGTTTATTCAAATGTACACAATAAAACTGCATTGAACAAAAATCATTTTAAAAAAGCTAACATTCATCAGTGGGAGTTTTGAGATTGAGTCTTCTCGGTTAACTTATTTAAATTTGGAGTGTCTTTACAATATTTGAATTGCATCAGTACTTTCGAATTATCGTCTACCAACATGCGCAGGTTCTCGTTTTTAATTAAATCATTGAAGAAAAAAAAAAGAGTATTCACAGTTGAATAGCATCAAGAAGCCAAAGACTGCCGTCAAGAGCCGTGCTTTATTGCCATCGGAGCCGCAGGCTATTGACCCCTGCTCTAGAAACTATTCCAAAAAGCAAGAGATGTTGCCCGATGGCAATACCTGAAAAAAATAGATCCTTCCTCCAGTATCGACTTGAAACGTTCGATATCTGACTGTAGCAGTTTGACAATCTTCCTGTAAGTTCTCTACGAAGAACTGGTATGAACCAATCTATTATACATTAGGAAACCAATATTTAATTTGGCTGCACTATTTTTAACACAATTCAAACGCCTAGCAAGGCAAGCAATCTTTTATTTCGTCAGTAGAGAAACTTAAACTGAAATTCGAAATCATCATTATTTCTGCGATTATTGCAATTCGTAAGATGTTTTAACATTTTTAAACATTGGTTGAAAGTTGAGAATTAGTACAGTCGCTCAAAAAAATATCCTAACACTATGATTGATTACAGAATTCAGAAAGAATATCTGGCAATGATTTTTTTTAGAAATTAGTGATCTGGCAACCTTCGTGTCACGTGACACGAAGGTACACGAAGGTTGCCAGATCACTAATTTCTAAAAAAATTGCCGCCAGATGTTTTTTCTGTAATCAACCCTATTGTTCGGATATTTTTTTGAGCGACTGTACCAACGAATGTTTCGCGAGGTACTGTTCACTGGCGGATTCCTCTCAAAAAGAGACGGAAACAGTGATAACGCTTCTTCATGTGGCTGAGATGTTATTGACGGTAATAATACAAATTATAATAATGGAACCAGAAAAAAAAACTCGTTTTTTACTGATCGGTTTATACTTGCTGTCTTAAAGCAGTATATCTCAAAAAATTATCAAACTGCCATCAACATATTCCTTTATAATTCAGGAAAACAAACAAACCTCAAAATAGTCTCACTATTTGGGAAAATGTTCTCATGCCTAAAAATGCTAGAAAACAGAAAGGCGGCTTGAGTATTTTGTCAAAATTTTTGCTTAAAGAATATTTGAAACCTTTTCTTTACCTTTGAATGACTAGGTGTGGTCCCTCTGGAATGCTATATATATATGTAGAATTCCATGTATATATATATATACATTGTTACAAATTGAATGGATGAAACTCAGCGTGAATTTAATTAAATGGAATATAACAATGATAATTCTAAAACAATGTAATTTACTACAAAAGTATTGGTTATTATAAACTTATATAAAAATATACTTAAACAAGGTGTTTCAAAGAAGATGCAACCCTCTATTGTATTCTTCTATTTAAGCTTGACAAAAGACACAAATTTCAAAGATTGAAATTAGACATATATCTACCTTTACAACAGATGTTGAAAGTGATTTCCTGCAACCTGGATGCAAGTTCGTACCCGTTTCGTGACATTTGCCGCCACCTTTCGTAATGTTTGTTTTCTTGTGTTTAAAATCTCTCTTTCAATGTTAGCCTTCAAGTCTTCAAGTGTATGAGGATTGATTTGAAGCAATACACATTTGAGATATCTCCAAAGGAAAAAATCTGGAGGAGTAAGATCTGGGGATCTTGGTGGCCACAAATTTTTGCGAAATCAAATGATCACCAAAAAATTCCTGCAACATGACCATTGTGTCATTTGCATAGTATGGGCGGTCGCGCCATCTTGTTGAAACTAACACTTTCGTTCATTCACATCCAATAGTGCAATAAAACGTTGGATGAGGTCACGATAAACTTCATCAGTTACAGTTGAATCAAAAAATAAAGGCCCTATTACACGACGACGGGAAATTGCACACCAAACACCAATTTTCTGTGCGTGTAATGGTCGTTCGTGAAAAGTGTGAGGATTTTCACTGCTCATATATTCGACTGTTTTGACTATTCACATACCCATCCAAGTGAAACCAAGACTCGTCACTGAAATAAACACGGTCCAACACCTCAATTCCATTTTCTTCAAACAAAAGTACGAAACCAACGACAGTACCGTAAACGTTTTTCATTGTCTGGTTCTTTCAGCTCATGAACGACACCAATGCCGTAGGCATGAAATTTTAACTTCTTTATAGCCCTGAAAATAGTAGCTGGTAACAGTCGAACATGTGAAGATAACTGTCTTAGAGATTTTTGTGGGTGAGCGAGTGAAACGCTGAGACACATCATCAAGAACTTCGGCAGTTAACAGTGATGGCCGGTCTGGGCTCTTTCGATCCTGTACAAACCCAGTGTCACGAAATTTATCAATCGAACGAGATATTGCCGACTTGTTGGAAACTGCAGACTGAGGAAACTTCAACTGAAACTCCTCTCTCTCACATTTGTAAGATTTGCACGCACAATAAGTCTCAACAATAAATACACGTTCGTTTTTGGAAAACGACATAGCTGACACAACACAAAGGAATGAATGCTTGAGTGTGACTAGCGCGTGACAAGGTCATTTTCAACTGCTGAAGGCTGTTAACCTTGAGTACAGTAATGCCAACTGACTAATATTATGGTATAAAATGCACATGCACGTAAGTTCTACTCTCTTATACTTAGGATTGCGTCTTTTTTGAAACACTCTATACCTACATTATAGTGTATCAGCGCCGTAACAGGGTGAGACTACCGAAGCATCTGCCTCGGATGCTTTATTTTTCGGAGAACTTAAAATTTTAATATTTTCAGTTCATTGGAGAAAATTTATTTGGAAAACCAGTTCGAATTTCTTAAGATGTTTAAAAGGTATTTTTCTTTGCTCTCTATTCATCGTATCAAAACACTTAATAATCGCAGATCCTTAATCCTTTACAGTGAGCTGGTTAAGGAATAAATTCCAAAGAGAAATAAATGCTAAAGGGAATAATTGATTAACCCGACCATAAGAATATTTGAATTGAAGGGAAGAATATTTGACTTTTATTATTAACACATTTCACTACATAATGAGACACGAAAAGGATTTTCACGATACATTTGCCAAATGAAAGAGAGAGAAACAACAACATAGAAAAGAAATTAAATTATAAAGTTTGCATATGCGAACAAGAAATACCACAACTTTTTGAGGTAAAGCCATTAGTCAGTAAAGTAAGTGAAGGAAAAAATCCGATAGGCAAAAAGCTGAAGAATCAGATCACTCTTCTGATAATGAATCGGAAATGGACGACAAATGCTGACTTGTTTTCTTTGAAACAGGTAAAAAACGTCTTGACCTATTTCTAGAACCATTTGTAAAGAGCAAGTCAACTGTGATTTGTTCAGTCCCATCGCTTTCAATCAAATCGAGTTTGCTCCGATACTAAATCAGAATCTGATTAATTGTCTAATTTTAGATCGTCCTTAGAGAGATAACCGCAAAGTGTAGTTTTTATTACTTCTTTTAAGCAAGAAAAGCAAGTATTGCCAGGAGCTTATCTACAAACTTCCCACGCGAAGGAAGGTGCATTAATGTGAGCTAGTGATTATCTAGGAACTCATATCAGTTAAGGCTAGTGATTATACAGGAAGGCGTATTAATAGCGCCGAATGGTTATTTAAGAATGCATATCAGTAGCGGCTAGTGATTTTTCTAGGAAATTATATCAGTAGCAGCTAATGTTTACCCAAGAACTCAAATGGGAAAGAGAGTCAGTAGCAGCTAGTGATTAGCCAAGAACTTAAATGGGAAAGGGAATCAGTAGCACCTAGTGATTAGCCAAGAACTCAAATGGGAAAGGGAGTCAGTAGCAGCTAGTGATTAGCCAAGAACTCAAATGGGAAAGGGAGTCAGTAGCAGCTAGTGATTAGCCAAGAACTCAAATGGGAAAGAGAGTCAGTAGCAGCTAGTGATTAGCCAAGAACTTAAATGGGAAAGGGAATCAGTAGCAGCTAGTGATTAGCCAAGAACTCAAATGGGAAAAGGAGCCAGTAGCAGCTAGTGATTAGCCAAGAACTCAAATGGGAAAGGGAGTCAGTAGCAGCTAGTGATTAGCCAAGAACTCAAATGGGAAAGAGAGTCAGTAGCAGCTAGTGTTTAGCCAAGAACTCAAATGGGAAAGGGAGTCAGTAGCAGCTAGTGATTAGCCAAGAACTCAAATGGGAAAGGGAATCAGTAGCAGCTAGTGATTAGCCAAGAACTCAAAAGGAAATAGAGTCAGTAGCAGCTAGTGATTAGCCAAGAACTCAAATGGGAAAGAGAGTCAGTAGCAGCTAGTTATTAGCCAAGAACTCAAAGGGAAACAGAGTCAGTAGCAGCTAGTGATTAGCCAAGTACTCAAATGGGAAAAGGAGTCAGTAGCAGCTAGTGATTAGCCAAGAACTCAAATGGGAAAGGGAGTCAGTAGCAGCTAGTGATTAGCCAAGAACTCAAATGGGAAAGAGAGTCAGTAGCAGCTAGTGATTAGCCAAGAACTCAAATGGGAAAGAGAGTCAGTAGCAGCTAGTGATTAGCCAAGAACTCAAATGGGAAAGAAAGTCAGTAGCAACTAGTGATTAGCCAAGAACTCAAATGGGAAAGGGAGTCAGTAGCAGCTAGTGATTAGCCAAGAACTCAAATGGGAAAGGGAGTCAGTAGCAGCTAGTGATTAGCCAAGAACTCAAATGGGAAAGGGAGTCAGTAGCAGCTAGTGATTAGCCAAGAACTCAAATGGGAAAGGGAGTCAGTAGCAGCTAGTGATTAGCCAAGAACTCAAATGGGAAAGGGAGTCAGTAGCAGCTAGTGATTAGTCAAGAACTCAAAGGGAAACAGAGTCAGTGGCAGCTAGTGATTAGCCAAGTACTCAAATGGGAAAGGGAGTCAGTAGCAGCTAGTGATTAGCCAAGAACTCAAAGGGAAACAGAGTCAGTAGCAGCTAGTGATTAGCCAAGAACTCAAATGGGAAAGGGAGTCAGTAGCAACTAGTGATTAGCCAAGAACTCAAATGGGAAAGGGAGTCAGTAGCAGCTAGTGATTAGCCAAGAACTCAAATGGGAAAGGGAGTCAGTAGCAGCTAGTGATTAGTCAAGAACTCAAATGGGAAAGGGAGTCAGTAGCAGCTAGTGATTAGCCAAGAACTCAAATGGGAAAGGGAGTCAGTAGCAGCTAGTGATTAGCCAAGAACTCAAAGGGACACAGAGTCGGTGGCAGCTAGTGATTAGCCAAGAACTCAAATGGGAAAGAGAGTCAGTAGCAGTTTGTTATTAGCCAAGAACTCAAAGGGAAACAGAGTCAGTAGCAGCTAGTGATTAGCCAAGAACTAAAATGGGAAAGAGAGTCAGTAGCAGCTAGTGTTTAGCCAAGAACTCAAATGGGAAAGGGAGTCAGTAGCAGCTAGTGATTAGCCAAGAACTCAAAGGGAAACAGAGTCAGTGGCAGCTAGTGATTAGCCAAGAACTCAAATGGGAAAGAGAGTCAGTAGCAGCTAGTTATTAGCCAAGAACTCAAAGGGAAACAGAGTCAGTAGCAGCTAGTGATTAGCCAAGTACTCAAATGGGAAAGAGAGTCAGTAGCAGCTAGTGATTAGCCAAGTACTCAAATGGGAAAAGGAGTCAGTAGCAGCTAGTGATTAGCCAAGAACTCAAATGGGAAAGGGAGTCAGTAGCAGCTAGTGATTAGCCAAGAACTCAAATGGGAAAGAGAGTCAGTAGCAGCTAGTGATTAGCCAAGAACTCAAATGGGAAAGAGAGTCAGTAGCAGCTAGTGATTAGCCAAGAACTCAAATGGGAAAGAAAGTCAGTAGCAACTAGTGATTAGCCAAGAACTCAAATGGGAAAGGGAGTCAGTAGCAGCTAGTGATTAGCCAAGAACTCAAATGGGAAAGGGAGTCAGTAGCAGCTAGTGATTAGCCAAGAACTCAAATGGGAAAGGGAGTCAGTAGCAGCTAGTGATTAGCCAAGAACTCAAATGGGAAAGGGAGTCAGTAGCAGCTAGTGATTAGCCAAGAACTCAAAGGGAAACAGAGTCAGTGGCAGCTAGTGATTAGCCAAGAACTCAAATGGGAAAGAGAGTCAGTAGCAGCTAGTTATTAGCCAAGAACTCAAAGGGAAACAGAGTCAGTAGCAGCTAGTGATTAGCCAAGTACTCAAATGGGAAAGGGAGTCAGTAGCAGCTAGTGATTAGCCAAGAACTCAAAGGGAAACAGAGTCAGTAGCAGCTAGTGATTAGCCAAGAACTCAAAGGGAAACAGAGTCAGTAGCAGCTAGTGATTAGCCAAGAACTCAAATGGGAAAGGGAGTCAGTAGCAACTAGTGATTAGCCAAGAACTCAAATGGGAAAGGGAGTCAGTAGCAGCTAGTGATTAGCCAAGAACTCAAATGGGAAAGGGAGTCAGTAGCAGCTAGTGATTAGTCAAGAACTCAAATGGGAAAGGGAGTCAGTAGCAGCTAGTGATTAGCCAAGAACTCAAATGGGAAAGGGAGTCAGTAGCAGCTAGTGATTAGCCAAGAACTCAAAGGGACACAGAGTCGGTGGCAGCTAGTGATTAGCCAAGAACTCAAATGGGAAAGAGAGTCAGTAGCAGTTTGTTATTAGCCAAGAACTCAAAGGGAAACAGAGTCAGTAGCAGCTAGTGATTAGCCAAGTACTCAAATGGGAAAGGGAGTCAGTAGCAGCTAGTGATTAGCCAAGAACTCAAATGGGAAAGGGAATCAGTAGCAGCTAGTGATTAGCCAAGAACTCAAAAGGAAATAGAGTCAGTAGCAGCTAGTGATTAGCCAAGAACTCAAATGGGAAAGAGAGTCAGTAGCAGCTAGTTATTAGCCAAGAACTCAAAGGGAAACAGAGTCAGTAGCAGCTAGTGATTAGCCAAGTACTCAAATGGGAAAGGGAGTCAGTAGCAGCTAGTGATTAGCCAAGAACTCAAAGGGAAACAGAGTCAGTAGCAGCTAGTGATTAGCCAAGAACTCAAAGGGAAACAGAGTCAGTAGCAGCTAGTGATTAGCCAAGAACTCAAATGGGAAAGGGAATCAGTAGCAGCTAGTGATTAGCCAAGAACTCAAATGGGAAAGGGAGTCAGTAGCTTTTTGTTCCGAAAGGTATTGCCTTATATGTATTATTTATGCTGTCTTTCTCTTGTCTTTCTGGTGAGGCCTCGCTCTCTTCTCAGACATTTATGCCTGTTATGTTGAAGTCTCTTATCACACCTTTGTCTTAAGCAGCTTCTTGGAGTAAACAAAATAGGCAATGACATTATATTTTGCATTGCTAGGGGAAATTAACGGTTTAAGAGAAAATGCCACTAGGTATAGATTATAGGTTTCGGTTAAATCTTTCTAGATCTCAATTTTCAAAACAATTGATGTAATATTTTTAGACTTATCTCTGTATTAACTGCTGTTATTCTTGTGTCCAACATTGTCTTCAAAATCGACAAAAACTGGAAGACTTGTCCCTTAAAGTTAAGCTTATTTTAGTGAACGACTTGTTATAATAGTTTTTATTTGCTTTTTGATTAACTGTTGAGATAAATTATTTATAACCAACAGAGTCCGCTGTTAAATGTTGCAGCATCAATAATTCTTTAGATATGAAACGAACATTGTTGAAAACAGCGATTCAAGTGATGTAAGATTTGTGAGATCTTTATATACAATGTCGTTTATTCATAGAAAAACTTATTTCCAAAGTTTAAGAGTTTTGAATGTGGCTTTACACACTTTTTTTTATAATATTGAACGTGCTACAATGAATTTATGATAAACGCTTCATGAACGCTCGCGTATGCTTCAGCGTTAGAGTGACGTCACAAACGATTTCGAACAGAGAAAACTAACTGAAATATAACGAATAAAGTGTTTTTTATGAAGCTCAGTTAGAGTGCAATAGGAAGCGAAGTCTAAGTTTTTACGTGATAAGTTATTCCAAAAAAGAGATGCTTTATATGGTGAGTGCACGGAGAGAATTTTGTTAATAAAACTAGTAAGAAAAGACAAAAGATTGTTTACGCTGAAATGAAGGTTATATAAAAGACATGGCAATCAAAATGAAGAGGTAAATACGTCCCATGGCCGAGTGGTTAGCGCTCTTGGCTACTGATCTAAGGGACCTGGGTTCGAGTCCCGGGTAAGGCATGGATGTGTGTCGTTTTTCTGCTGAGGTCCTGCCATCCTCTCAGACCTTCTACTATGGCATATAAACTGACAGGCTCCTGTCAGACCTCTGTGGCAAGCAGCTGCTTGAGGGGTTATTTATTTATTTATTAATATGTTAGTCGAGTAGACAGAGCTGGCCTTAACTTTTCTGCAAGAAAAGTTCATCACTTGATATTTGATTATTTTATTCTCGATAGATTGTAGATTTGCTCACATATATGATAAGCACTGGTTGAATTTAGTTTGTATAAATGATTTCATCCATCCTTTTGTATACTCTTAAAATAAGTTATATAAGTTTATAATAACTTATATAAGTATAATTATAGTACAAGTATATACATGCATCATTGCAGTACAGGTAAACAAACCGCAACAGTAAAAGTATATATATATATCTCATTGCCATATAGATATACATACCGCTGCAGTACAAGTACATATACTTCATTACAGTTCAGATATACATACAACTGAAATCAAGCATATATATATATGATTTCAGTACATATGTATATATATATATACACTTATATATCATTGCAATACAGCTGTACAGATCATTGCAGTTCAGCTATACAGGCATTGCAGTGCAAGACCGATGTCTTTGCAGTGCAGGTATAGGCAACCAATGTAGTAGTACTATTGAAGTACAGGTATACATATCATTTTAATACAGATATACATATCCATCGCAGTACATAGGAACATATCCATTGCAGTTCCATTACAGACACCCACTGCAGTAGAAAAATAACTGGCTGCCACATCATGGTAATATAATAGCTACGCACGGACAGTCATTTTCCTTATTATTGCATGCTTTTTGTGATTAGTATATTAACGGATAGTATTATTTAAGATAAACCCTAGTGGTTAATAGTATATAGCCCACTGCGACACATTTTCCATTGCTATTACGTACGCATTGCAGTGCACTAGTGGGAGATGGAATACTGATATCATAAAGTTTCGAAGCAGCATATCTTTGTCACAAAAAACTGGTGAATTTTGAGCAGTACAACATCTCTTTATATGCAAAGTCTTTAATTGGATTATAAATGACTTATGAATGAAATGAGGCTTTTTGTAAATTACATTGAATACATTTCTTTCGTGTATTTAGATACCACAATATTTAGATACCACAAATCTATCTAATATATCTAAATATTAAACTTCCAAATCGTTGCTCGCATCATATCATCCGAATGACAGTTGATGATTCCCATTCGGAAAGCAAGCATAGAAATACATACCTCAAACAGAAACAGAAATTCCTTTACCTTTTCTGCAGCCAAGCCAAGTGCTGATCCTTCACAGAAGATAGTAGGCATGACCACAGCATCGTCGAAGTGTTTCACCTGAAGCAAAGATCAAGAGATAGATATATTTAGAGTAAGTCTTAATCTGTACCTCATCAATCATTCATAAGCATAAGTCAGTGGGGTGAGAAAACGCTTTACACATTTCCTAACATCGGATGGGCAATTGGCGAGGCCCCAAAGTCTGGCGTCACTCCAACCCGATCATCTTTTCACTTATCTTTCTCTCCACCTTCGTTAGTTGCCTTCATCCGTAGTCACCATCTGCAACGCACCACAGCAGATCGGTGAGCGGCTCGAGATAACAGTTTTCCCGGTGATGAAGGGAAGTATGGTCGGATTTAATCGCCCTAGCTCGTTCCGCAACATTTCTTTCCGATTGAGGTAAACACACACCTGCTTTGCTGAAGAAGAAGAAGCACTAGCCTTTTTAGATGTGGATTGTGGTTAATTCATTGCTTCCTCTATCCGTATATTAAACGCTCAATTAAGTGCCAAGCAAATGAAATTAAGAGCCTTAAAAATGAATTTTATTTATGTGTTTTTAACGTTGTAACAACGAAAATAACTTATTATACGAGATGAAGAGAATGCAATTTCGGCATTTTTTTAACCACTAGAAAATTTGCGCATGGAATGATTGAATGAGCATGTATACAGAGATGGGTTAATATCCAAAGTTTGCAGGCACTAAATTAATATAAAATAGACATAGTTACTGTATGAAATAGAAATAGATAGAAGAGAGTTTTTGTCTCCCTTAAGTAAAATATAATATTTTATCACTACTATTTTTTCCGAGTAGTGATAAAATATAATATTTAAACATAAATCCTGCTGATGGTTTTGGAAAAGATGCTAGGTTATTTCAACAAAATTCGAGACCTGTTTGGTGAATCATACAATTTTACGTGAAGGCCTAGTTTTAACATAACTTGCACGAAACATTATAGTGGTTATAAGAGGATTGGATTTTTTTTTTAACCTAGGAAACCAAAAATTCTTAATCTGGCACTCTATGTACGAGAAGTCGATTAAAGCCTATAAATTCAGGTGCTCTGACTTCACTGGATCTTTGTGAATGTGCTTGCTGCTTTTGTGCATTTGGGTTGGGTTGTTTTACCTCTGAGCGGCCCTTTTTTTCACACCATGGGCTAAATGGCCAGGTCACATGGACCCCGAAGGCTCAGAGAAGATTGGGGGAGGAGACCCACTGGAACAGCTGTTAGGAGACAGATGGTGGCCTCCCGTCAAGGCCATCCAACGTGTTCTTTAACTTGCGCCGGGTATGTCTCTCCCGCACACGGGATCACGGCTTAACGTCCCATCCGACGGACGGCGGCCTTTCCAAGCCCATCGGTGTCCCCTACTGACCGTGGGCAGGGCGGGGAATATTTGCGGAGATAAATCTCAACGCTGACCCAGCTGCGACTCTAACTACAGATCGGAACTACAGATTACGAGCCTGGCGCGCTACCGACTGAGCCACCCCCGCCCTATTTTGTGCATTTGCCTGTTTGA
This sequence comes from Ryuthela nishihirai, assembly GCA_038380435.1. Lineage (NCBI taxonomy): Eukaryota > Metazoa > Arthropoda > Arachnida > Araneae > Heptathelidae > Ryuthela > Ryuthela nishihirai. Next base: position 34,257,779 of record JAWZYU010000011.1, on the reverse strand, counting down.
CCCTCAATAACTCTAGAACATGGATCGTTTTGATTTTTATGCAATAAATCTTTACGAAAGGAATTTCTCCACCTAGTTTACTGGAGCTAAAAATGGTAGGGGAAAAGTCGAGCAGCCAGAACCAGCCAATAATTAATAAACCTAATTTGGTAAATGGTGCATTTGTAGTTTGTTTTCAATAAACGATATATTGTTCCCACTGTGTCTTCTGTCTGTCCGTCTTTAGACATTCAAACTTTCTGTTTTTAGAGATTAATGAAGAATTTTTTTTTTTTTAGTTGGTTGGGATTTATAAAATATTACCATTCGCATTTTTAGGATCTTCTAATAAAATTAATGATGGTAAAATAAATTAGATGGCGCTCATTTGTAAAATGATCAGACTTTAAATCCATATTATAAATAGTCTATTCATGCTAAAATAAAATTTGTATTTTGATTGTAGAGTGTTGGTGGTCAATAGGTTTTTTTTTTGACAGCAGCGATTTGATCCTCACCTCCAGGGGATGGGGTTCGAGTCCCAGCTGGGTCTGCGTTGAGATTTATCTCCGCAAAAATTCCCCGCCCTGCCCACGGTCAGTAGGGGACACCGATGGGCTTGAAAAGACCGCCGTCCGTCGGATGGGACGTTAAGCCGCGGCCCCGTGTGTGGGAGAGACATACCCTCTGCACGTTAAAGAACACGCTGGATGGCCTTGACGGGAGGCTACCATCTGTCTCCCAACAGCTGTTCCAGTGGGTCCCCTCCCCCAACCTTCTCTGAGCCTTCGGGGTCCATGTGACCTGGTCATTTAGCCCATGGTGTGCAAAAAAGTGCCGCTCAGAGGTAAAACAACCCAACCCAACCCAGGGGATGGAAAAACTAAAGTTTTTAAGAAAAAAATATTTTATTACATAGATACTAATAAATTGTTAGCATTCTGATTGTACTATTTTTTTCCATTAGTTTGAATATCCACTGCCAGAGAGCGCTAAATTTGAAAAATGACAAGCTTGATTCTTTTAGAAAGTGAACTTTCCATGTTCACAACGGACAAATGGTCTTTATAGTTATGCAATTGTTTTATTGTTCTTCCTACATATTTCCCTACGGTCATCAACTTTTTCAAATACTGCCATTATTCGCGTTGGTTTGGCCACGAAAGCATTCTAAAGGCTTCAACGTATCGAATTGCGTGCAGTTTATTGAACCACGACTTACTACTTTTATAGCTCCATCACGTCTAGCCATGAGTTTATGGAAACGTTGTTTAAGAGACTTAGATCAAACTCATTAAAACCTCGACTATAAAATGTATTCATTCATTGTTTAAATGTATTAGCTGCAGCATTTAACAACAGTGTCCTCAAAATCTTTAGCTAAGGCTTAATAACACATAAATTGCACAAATAGAAAATATTCTGTCCAATCGTTTACTATGAAATGTGCTGCGTTTTAAAGCTGTAGTTTATTAAGTAACTGCATCTTGAACTTCAAGAAGAGATGATTCTTTATTAGTAGATAAACAGTATCATAGCATTTCCGATGTGTTTAGTTTCAAATGATTTTTTTCAGAAGTGGGTACGCAAGGCTTTCACTTTTAAGTGTGATCAATTTTCCAACAGAAACCTTAAAACTGTATTCAATACTTTTTCAACATTATGAATGTATAGATGAATATTTGTTGGATCCAAAATTATTTATCTAAATTCCAGAATTGGTCTGATATGAACAACAATATTCGCGTATCTTTAGCTTAAACCATTAGCTTAGGCAATAATGAAACTCCAAAGGCTTCCAAAGTAGGGTATTTGAATAAATTGACCAAAATCAATGAAAAACGTAGATTTGGAACCTCTAGTACATGACTAACAAATCAGATTTTCCAGCGCCATTTTCGAATTTCAGGTTTCTTCTTGAGGTTCTTAGAGTTCGAAGTTGGGTTGGATTGTTTTACCTCTAAGCGGTATTTTTTATTTAAATTTAATTGAATTTTTGTGTATTCATTTTATATAATTTTTTTTTCATACTGTGGTCTCCTTTTGACTGGCTATCTAAATGGCCAGGCCACAAGAAGCCCAAGTAGAGTCAGAAAAGTTAAGGAAGGGGATTCATTGGACAGATGTAGGTAAACAAAGGGAATACATACTTTCCTTAAGACAAAGGGACTACTTACCTCAAGAGAAAGGTAATACTATCCTCAAGACAAAGGGAATACTTTCCTCAAGACAAAGGCAATACTTTCATCAAGACAAAGGCAATACTTTCCTCAAGACAAAAGCAAAACTTTCATCAAGACAAAGGGAATGTTTTTCTCAAGACGAAAGGAATACTCTCCTCAAGAGAAAAGAAATACTTTCATCAAGACAAATGCAATACTTTCAGCAAGACAAAGGGAATACTTTCATCAAGACAAAAGCAATACTTTCATCAAGACAAAGGGAATATTTTCCTCAAGACAAAAGGAATACTCTCCTAAAGACAAAGGGGATATTTTCCTCAAAACAAAGGCAATACTCTCCTCAAGACAAAGGGGGATACGTTCCTCAAGACAAAGGCAATACTCTCCTCAAGGCAAAGGGGATACTTTCCTCAAGACAAAGGCAATACTTTCATCAAGACAAAGGGAATATTTTCCTCAAGACAAAGGCAATACTTTCATCAAGACAAAAGGAATACTCTCCTCAAGAGAAAGGGAATACTCTCCTAAAGACAAAGGGGATATTTTCCTCAAGACAAAGGGGGATACTTTCCTCAAGACAAAGGCAATACTTTCATCAAGACAAAGGGAATATTTTCCTCAAGACAAAGGCAATACTTTCATCAAGACAAAGGCAATACTTTCCTCAAGACAAAAGAAAAACTTTCATCAAGACAAAGGGAATATTTTTCTCAAGACAAAGGGAATACTCTCCTCAAGAGAAAGGGAATACTCTCCTAAAGACAAAGGCAATACTTTACAAAGGGGATACTTTCCTCAAGACAAAGGCAATACTCTCCTCAAGACAAAGGGGGGATACTTTCCTCAAGTCAAAGGCAATACTCTCCTCAAGACAAGGGGGATACTTTCCTCAAGACAAAGGCAATACTTTCATCAAGACAAAGGCAATACTTTCCTCAAGACAAAAGCAAAACGTTCATCAAGACAAAGGGAATGTTTTTCTCAAGACGAAAGCAATACTCTCCTCAAGAGAAAAGAAATACTTTCATCAAGACAAATACAATACTTTCATCAAGACAAAGGGAATACTTTCATCAAGACAAAAGCAATACTTTCATCAAGACAAAGGGAATACTTTCATCAAGACAAAAGCAATACTTTCATCAAGACAAAGGGAATATTTTCCTCAAGACAAAAGGAATACTCTCCTCAAGAGAAAGACAATACTCTCCTCAAAACAAAGGGAATACACTCCTCAAGTCCATATACAAGTTTCTTGCGTGCACACAGTATGGTCGATCCGAGGAACGGCTACCATTGGAAACCCCGTCGGTTTCTTCGTTTTCAACAAGGAATATGGGGTTGGCGGAGAAAATCTAAATGCAGGAAAAAGTTTGGATCTGGGAACAATAGATTACAAATGTGGCAAAATAACGAGCGAGCCAGATCTCAGTCCTCACACGGGTCAGAGTTGAAGAGTGATTGTTATTTGTTTATAGCTCTGGCGATTGGCGTTTACTTTTTCTGGCTAAAATGGGCAGAACCAGATGCAATGGGGTGAGAGTAGGGGTTTGATGTGACAAGATGGTCAACAGTTGGAAAATGTTCTAATCTGAACCAAGGGTGTCACCACTTACAAAATTCGCTAATAATATGAAAGGAGTTTAAATAAAATAATGTATATATTACATATATATTTATATGCACTGCTGTTCATAATTTAAGGAATTTGAACAAAAAATGTAAATATCGCAAGAAATTCTTTTTAGAATTTAACGGAAGTTTCAGAGGATATTTAATATCACATATATTAATATTTGCATTTGAAATAAAGAATATTTCGGAATACATGTCCAATTATAAATTAAATTTCCAGTCATAGACTATTGGAATTTCTTTTTCAGTTATGAACAATTATAGATAACCGCTATTGAAATTAACGTTAATTAATAAGGAGAGAGTAACTGTAATCCGAAACGCTCGATAAAGTCACTCTTAATCAGAAATGAGAAGCGCCCTAACATCAGTACAGCTTGCACAACGAGCTCTCATGTTTCTAATAAGGTTATCCAGCAATGCAGAGGGCAGAAAATTTCACTCCTCTACAAGAGCATTTCGCAGCTCATGATGGGTCCTTGGAGGAGGTTGGCAACTTGCAACTCGCCTTCTCAAAGCATCCTATGCGTGTTTTATGGGACTGATGTCTGTGGATTTCGCTGGCCAATCCATTCACCGGATATATTCAGACTCTCAAGAGTGAAGTCCACGCTCTTAGAGGAATTCATCCACTATCGGAGCTCTATGTGGACGAGCGTTATCATCCGTTGAAATAAGTTCTGACTCAATAGCATCTATAAAAATTCTCAAATAAATCCCTAGACTTTCGTCTTTTTATGTTAGAGCAGTTTAGAGTTCCTCTCCTGAGAAGACATGAAAGTACATCCCCAGAACAACAAACCACTCCCACCAAAACAGCCCCTTTTTACGATATTCAAGAGATGATAAAGTGTACCATGCTCTCTCTAGATGCACTGGCGCCGAGAATCACCACTTATATATCGTGATTCATCCGAAAAGAGTACCTGGCCCATTGATCGTTGGTCCAAGATGCTTCCTGAATCGATTGAATTGGATGAATCCTGAATGAATTGGTTGAGGTGCTTCCTGAATCATTCCAGTCGTGCCCTCTGATGAGCTGAAGTTAGTGGTATATGCACTACAGGTCTTCTAGCATATAATCCTCTTTCATGAAGTCATCGGACACAGCTACTCAGGATACTGCCCTTCCTGTGGCAGCTAACAGTTCCGTTTAAGTTAGCGCGCTGATACCATTCTATTCTCCTTGCAGGTAGGGACAGAAAACGATCATTTTAAACTGTTGTCGCTCTGGGTCTACCCTGGCTCGTTCTTCTAGAGCAGGGGTGGGCAATTGTTTTCGTATCTACACTGCGCATGCGTATTGACGTGGCCGTCGTAGTGGAAAATACGAGACGAATCGTCGGTCGCGCACGGGAAGAAAATCTCGGTTCAAGGCGGATTTTTCTGACTGTCTTGGCGGGCCACAAAAAACTCTTAGCGGGCCGAATGTGGCCCGCGGGCCGCTATTTGCCCACCCCTGTTCTAGAGCATGTTCCAGTGTTTTGAAAACATCTCCAGAGTCTGAAAATTACATTTTCTGACACCTTAATGAATCTGGTAACTTCTCTATGTGACTGTCCTACTTCCGTCCTTCCCATGGCTCTTCACTTATGACCGTCATCTAAAATCCTTTGCATTTTAACAAAACTGTAATCCGAAACGTTCGATAAAGTCGCTCTTAATCAGAAATGAGAAGCGCCCGTTCTTGAAGCTGCTTTTATCGTCAGCTTAATTCGCATATCACAATCTTTCGCATTGAAAGATGCAAAATTTAGTAGGCGATAAATGTGAGTTATCTCACGCTAAATATCCTCTGAAACTTTCCTTAAATTCCAAAAAGGATTTCTTGAGATATTTACAATTTTGCTCAACTTCCTTAAATTATGAACAACAGTATATATATATATTAAAAAGGATATTTTCTTTAAAACAACATTAGAAATAAGATAAACAAATATATTTCACTAGTTAACAAGAAATAATTTTTTTGAAAAAAGAATGTTGTTCTGGTCTATTCCGGTTCAATCCATTAACTTGTTACTCCCAATCCGTCTTAAATTTCTTTCTTGATCTGTGTGTAAAGGTGGATACAGTTCGTCTTTGAATTTAAAATGTATTTTCTTAATTCAAACTTAATACGAACTTGCATACGAACGGTAATGTCTACAAATAAAAAATAAAACCCGGCAAACAATCAACCAAACAAGTGCGAAACATCAAAAGGTTCCGATATAATCAGGCACCTTCCCTCCTCTACTCAGTCAATGAAGGATGTTGGTTTATATTTTGATCATCCGTTTGTATAATAAGGTTCCGTGTAAGAGCGAACGTCAACATTGCACGCATCCAAGCTTTATAAGCGGTGGTGAAAGGCAAGAGGACTGAGTTCACTTCCTTTGGTACAGTCGCTCAAAAAAGTATCCGAACACTATGGTTGATCACAGAATTCAGAAAAAAATATCTGGCAACAATTTTTTTAGAAATTAGTGATCTGGCAACTTCGTGTCACCAGTTACCAGATCACTAATTTCTAAAAAAATTGTTGGCAGATATTTTTTTCTGAATACTGTGATCAACCATAATGTTCGAATACTTTTTTGAGCGACTGTAGGTGGTCATATTATTTTGATACTAGATCGTGTGGGCTCACTCACGGAAATATTGAGCGTGTGCAGTTACCGTTCACAACAAACTGGAGCGTGTGCAGTAACTGCACACGCTCCAGTTTGCTGTGAACGGTAACTGGAGCGTGTACAGTTGCTGTACACGCGCCAGATATTTTTCCTGAATTCTGTAATCACGTGACACGAAGGTTGCCAGATCACCAATTTCTAAAAAAATCGTTGCCAGATATTTTTCCTGAATTCTGTGATCAACCATAGTGTTCGGATACTTTTTTGAGCGACTGTACTTGAAGAAAGCAAGAATTTCGTGTGATTATTCTCACACTCTGCTACAGGAAATTTCTTCTATGCCGTAGAATTAAGCAGTTTCGCAGCATCGTCTTGCCTTCGTAAAACGCAATTGTTTGCACTCTCGTAGTATTTTGTATGACAGCTTTACAAAGTTGGAAGAACGGAAATCTTTTGCGTGAGCTTGCTATTCAGGAAAACAGAAAACTCTTGGGTCGAGGTCAAAGGTTTGTATTCATTTGCATTGAATTTGAATAGCATCGCTATCCTAGAGTTCAAAGTTAAGAAACAGCTGCAATTTAATCAAGACGCAATGCTGAATACAAATATCGTGGTGAGAGTGGAAGAGGGAAATTAATTTCTGGAAAAGACGTCAAATGTTAACACTCCTTTAGAGAAATTTTATTCTTGATTATCATTTGTTAATATACATAAATTTAAATAAAAATGGTAAAAAAATCCCATCACCTCTTCCACAAATTCTTACTTGACCTAGCAACATCACTGATCTCAATAATAATACAGGGTGCGACATAATATGTCAATTTAAAAAAAATAAATAAATACCCCCTAAAGCAGCTGCTTGCCAGAGGTCTGACAGGAGGCTGTCAGTTTATATGCCATAGCAGAAGATCTGAGAGGATGGCAGGACCTCAGCTGAAAAAACGAGACACATACATCCATGTCTTACCCCGGGCTCGAATCCAGGTCCCTTAGATCAGTAGCCAAACGACATGTAAACAATTTGTTCAATAGAATTTTTCAAGTGAATGGCCATATTACTTTATTAATAAATACATATTAATTTAATGTCTAATTACATCTTACTCCAGAGACTTTTCGATCTGGAGAATCATAAAAGTCGGAATGTATTCTCAGAAACCAACTGATCTAAATCAACGTAAAGCAGCTAATTGAAAAAAGGTTTAAAGTTATGGATAAAGATGAACAGCTATGTAATGCCATCTCTGATTCGGTGGCTGAGCAATGTTTTCTGTACATTGAAAAAAAAAAACTGAAAATATTTTGAACAATTCAAATAACATCATGATATCAAACGAAATATTAAATGATATGGAATTTTTAATAAAATACTATAAACATTAATTCGAAAAATTAAATTGAACAAATCATTTCTTGGTACAGTCGTTCAAAAAAGTATCCGAACACTGTGGTTGATTACAGAATTCAGAAAAAATATCTGGCAACGATTTTTTTAGAAATTGGTGATCTGGCAACCTTCGTGTCACGTGATTACAGAATTCAGGAAAAATATCTGAAGCGTGTACAGCAACTGTACACGCTCCAGTTACCGTTCACAGCAAACTGGACCGTGTGCAGTTACTGCACACGCTCCAGTTTGCTGTGAACGATAATTGCACACTCTCAATATTTCCGTGAGTGAGCCCACACGATCTAGTATCAAAATAATATGACCACCTACAGTCGCTCAAAAAAGTATCCAAACACCATGGTTGATTACAGAATTCAGAAAAAATATCTGGCAACGATTATTTTAGAAATCAGTGATCTGGCAACCTTCGTGTCACGTGATTACAGAATTCAGGAAAAATATCTGGAACGTGTACAGCAACTGTACACGCTCCAGTTACCGTTCGTAGCAAACTGGAGCGTGTACAGTTACTGCACACGCTCCAGTTTGCTGTGAATGGTAACTGCACACGCTCCAGTTTGCTGTGAATGGTAACTGCACATGCTCAATATTTCCGTGAGTGAGCCCGCACGATCTAGTATCAAAATAATATGACCACCTACAGTCGCTCAAAAAAGTATCCGAACACTATGGCTGATTACAGAATTCAGAAAAAATATCTGGCAAAGATTTTTTTAGAAATTAGTGATCTGGCAACCTTCACTGTCACGTGACACGAAGGTTGCCAGATCACTAATTTCTAAAAAAATCGTTGCCAGATGTTTTTTCTGAATTCTGTAATCAGACATAGTGTTCGGATACTTTTTTGAGCGACTGTACATGTCATGACCAACTCTATACTGTATAAATAAAAATGACTTGCTACGATCATATTTCAATATTTTCATAAGACTTGATGTTTGAGTTTATTCAAAATATGCTAAAGTCCCGATCACTGGGCGAGGACAATCATGTCCAAAGCGATGCAAAATCATCTAAATGGCAGTCATTGATATGAAGTAGTAAGTTCTAAATAAATCCAAAGAAAAAGAAATAAAGTCTCTTGAAGTAATCTGCTTCCCATGGAGGTCTGACCTGTCCCTATTATATGTCAGCAAGAAGATCTATTTATATGTCAGCAGAAAAGAATATTTCGAAAAGAAAAACTATCACGCCTTGTCTTCGATTTTAATCCAGGTTCTTTTTCGTTCCACAATCAAACTTATTTATGAAGCACTGCGTTATTCTTGCTCATCGAGTTTTTAAAATTAAACTAATTTTAAGATCTGACGGATTCTCTTTTGTTTTCATTTGCTTGCGTGCCATCAGAAGAATCTACGGATGCACGCACTCCGCATCAATCTTTCGTAGCATGCGAGCAAGGAAACAACAACAAAATATTACTAAACTGTTCAATAAAAGTTGATGATTTGATCTGTATTTTCCAGTTTGGAATTCTGTTTTAACAAGCACCGTGCCTAATTTATCTATTGCTTGTTATGCTTAATTTGAAAGATTATATGGCGTTGTTAATGATAATTAACGTTGTTGACAAAGGCCGGCGATGGTTGTAGTACTGTGCATCAACACTGCAGGTCTACAGCGTATTGCAATGTAAATGTACAGTACATTACAAATATGTAATGTTAATAATGTAAATGTACAGTACTTTGAACACTGCAGGTCTACAGCGTATGTAATGTAATGTACAGTACATTAACAAATATGTAATGTTAATAATGTAAATGTACAGTACTTTGAATATTATCCTTCATTTTTGGTCGTTTGTTTGCTTAATGTAAGTACAATCTGCATATGATCCAGTTAATGTAATCACCAATACTTCTATACAGGGTGGATATATTTCTAAGCGACTTAATCTCCATACCAGAGACTTGTGTTTCCTAGGGGCCTTATGTCTAAAATCAAACAAGTAAAGAAACAAGCTATTTTGTCTCACTCCATTGCTGAACATCAGAGGTGGAATTTAACAGAGAATGTCCATTTATGAACTGCCATTAGGACACAATGATTACGGTTAAGTTTTCTGATTTATTCATTTGTAGTTACTGATTTATGGGAATAAAACCTTAATAGCCTTAATTGGCATGATGGTTAGTGAGCTAGGTACAGTTCCAGAAGTTAAACTTTGTGTGTTATACAAGAGGTTACTGAGGCAATGGTCAGCAATGACTTCTGTCTTAACCCTTTCACGACTAAGGGAAACATTTTTCCCCATTTTAAAATTGGTGATTGTCGTATTTAATTATAACCTTATCTGCATTTTTTATACAGAATGTCAAAATAGAACGTATGTCGAACGCAATTACGTAAACGGGAACGTTTAGTCCATGTCCATCTTTGCAATAATGCATCTGTGCAATGTCCATCTTTGCTTCACAACCAAAAGAAATTGCTTCGCAGAATATCATAATTAGCACATCATTTTGTATAGTAATTTTATTTCATAATTTTGTATTATTTTAGTTAACATTTTGTTATAATAAACCAATAAATAAAAGACATTGCATAATAAGCCTAACTATAATTTGTGTTACCTTTATAGTCCATTGGGAAAAATATTTCCCATAAAATTCCAAAAAACTACACATTGTTATGTATTTTTCTTATGATCTTTATTTATTTTACGTCTAAACAAACTAAAATAAACAGTTACATACTAATATTTACTCTTAGAAACCTTATGGTCCTGAAAGGGTTAACAGGGGTGTTGAGAGAGGGATGGAAGAAGAGGGGTATGCTGATTCTCGGCACGCACTCCGTTAAGGAATCCAGGCTTGAACCACTTATTTTTCTGAATACGTAACTTTACTGTTATAAAAAATTTTTTTTAAATATTTTATTATTTTTGATTCTATATCTGTTTGATAATAATTATCTACTATGCTCTTTTTTTATTCAAAATATTTATTTAAATATTTGGAAGGGAGCACAGTTAGGTTGCTTTCCCAGGGACCTTTGGTGAATCTTAACACCACTGAATGGGGAGGTCCTAGCACGAGATGGGTTGTACGAACCATGAGTAGTTTATAGGATCCTTCTTTCTCCTAGATGTTTCAAATCAAACGGTCGCTGCTCCAACTGAAGATTGATCTATGATCGACATCAAAAGCTCAATCTCTGTACTGTTAATATTTATTAAAAAAATAATAAATACCACTTCCAGCAGTTGCTTGTCACAGAGGTCTGACAGGAGCCTGTCAGTTTATACGCCATAGTAGAATGTCTGTGAAGAAGGCGGGTCATCAGCAGAAAGACACTACAAACATCCATGCCTTACTCGGGGTTCGAACCCAGGTCCCTCTGATCAGTATCCAAGCACGCTAATCACTACCAATATACAGAGTATTTCAAAACTCTTTGTGTAGATTTCAATGGGTGATAGGAAACACCAAGACAAACCTTTTTCGTCTATGAATGTATGTCCCCTGACTTAACACTTCGGTGCTAGAAGGCGCTGTTTGGCGGTACTGCAATTGGCTGGAGGGGCGAAGTAGGAATGGAGAACTGACTTGTGTTTGCCGTCGGCACTTCTAAATCAGACACTACGTGTAACACGGAGTGAGATGGCTGACATGCATCTGGCCTATGGGGCTGCCAATGAAAACGGAGGAGCTGCTGTGAGGTTGCACCGACAGCGCTTCCCAAACAGACGTGTGCCAAACCACCAAACATTTGCGCATTTCCACCAGCAACTGCGAGAAACTGGAACATTCCATGCAAACATGCATGACACTGGTCGGGAGAGAATAATGCGTACTCCTGACATAGAAGAAGAGATCCTACGGTGGACTGAAGACAATTCAGGCACAAGCAAGAGAGCTGTTGCATGTAGCCTCGGGTGAACCACGCCCTCGTGTGGAGAGCGTTGCACGAGCAGCAATTACATCCGTTTCATCGTCAGAGAGTCCAGACATTACAATCTCACGATTACTCTCTTTGTGTGGAATTCGTGCGCTGGTTTCTGCAGCAGGTGGCGGTGCAGACTGATTTTCTGGCTCATGTACTCTTCTCAGATGAGGCCTCTTTCACATGTGAGGGTGTGTCTAATGTGAACAGTTCTAACGTTTCGGCGCACGAAAATCCTCATGCCAGAATGGCGTATGGTCATCAACAACGGTTCGCCGTCAATGTTTGAGCGGGTATCGTTCATGACATTTCGATTGGGGCCATACCTGCTGCCTGCATGACAGCAGAGTTGGGTTGGGTTGTTTTACCTCTGAGCGTCACTTTTTTGCACACAATGGGCTAAATGACCAGATCACATGGACCCCGAAGGCTCAGAGAAGGTTGGGGAGGGGACCCACTGGAACAGCTGTTAGGAAACAGATGGTAGCCTCCCGTCAAGGCCATCCAGCGTGTCCTTTAACGTGTACAGGGTATGGCTCTCCCGCACACGGGGCCACGGATTAACGTCCCATCCGACGGACGACGGCCTTTCCAAGCCCATTGGTGTCCCCTACTGACCGTGGGCAAGGCGGGGAATTTTGCGGAGATAAATCTCAACGCTGACCCAGCTGGGACTCGAACCTGGGAACTACAGATTACGAGCTTGGCGCGCTACCGACTGAGCCACCCCCGCCCCCATGACAGCAGGTAGATGGCATCCAGATTTATCGGGTATTTCTTGAAGAAACGTTGTCGGGACTGCAGGAAAATATTTCTGTGGTTATTCGCAGACGAATATGGTTTTAACACGACGGGGCGCCAGCACACTTCAGTAATGATGTGCAGGATTATCTGAACCCACTTTTGGGGGCTGATGGATAGGCTAGGGTGGACTCGTCGCCTGGCCACCAAGATCGCCGAATTTAACTTGTATAGATTTCTTCCTCTGGGGACACATGAAGAACCTCATCTGCGAGACTCCCATTGACTCAGATGAAGACCTCGTCGCAAGAATCGGTGTCGCCACTGCAACTATTCGGGAAATTCCGGGAATCTTTCGACATGTACGGCAATCAATGCTTCGACGCTGTCATGCATGAAATGTTGTTGCAGGTCGCAACTTTGAGCACCTTCTTTAAATAAACACGTTGTTCACACTTGTTTCCATTCATTTATGTACAGTCGCTCAAAAAAGTATCTGAACACTATAGTTGATTACTGGCAACCTTCGTGTACGTACACGAAGGTTTGCTTCTAAAAAAATCGTTGCCAGATATTTTTTCTGAATTCTGTAATCAACCATAGTGTTCGGATACTTCTTTGAGCGACTGTACCCGCTCCACAGATATTTCTATCTGCGCCCTCTGGCACCGAAGGGTTACGTCAGCGGACATACATTCATAGACGAAAAATGGTTTGTCTTGGTGTTCCCTATCTCCCATTGAAATTTGTACAGAGAGTTTTAAAACACCCTGTATAATTGAAAATTTTGCTGAATGTTTTCTTCATCAAAATATAATCTTGTTTTCAAAACTTTCAACTTGTTGACATAGATAAACTCAACTAGGACCTCGCACAACCTATTAGTCCTCTACTGCTTCTAAAATGAAAACCAAATTAACACCAGTGGATCTCAATATTTTCCATCGAAGCACACCTTGTAATGGATTCACTTCGCCGCCGAACACCAAGAGTACACATTTTAATAATTTAAATATATTCTGCTATTGAGAGCGTTGAATCACCCATTTCGTATTTTACCGTCATTCCCAGAACGTCAGTGTCGGGCTTTACAGCAATTAAAAAAACCTTGGAACTAATGTGTTTTAAAATTCAGCAAGTTAACCATAACAGTACGCCCAAAAGTAAAATCTAAAAAAAATTGAGTCATATATTCATCTCATTCTTGACAATTGAATTTACATTTCGAAACTCTTTCTTTCTTAATTAAAAAAAGTTTTTTATTAATACTGCGGCACTTTGGCATCAGCTAGTGAAGCAGTGGGCGAGAGCTACTGGCTTATACACACATCGCCTAAAAAGCCAAAACATTATGACCAGCGCGTCTTTATGCAAATCGAAGCAATGCAGGTAAATGACGGCGAGTGTGAAGGTCATGAAACGGTATAAATAACACCTGATACTGAGCTCTGTTAATCAGTGTTATTCTTGTTCTTCAGATGGGAAAAGCAGAGGATTTAAGTGAGTTTGACAAAGGCCAAATTGCAATGTCCAGACGACTGGGTCAGACCATTTCCGATACGGCAGGACTTGTGGGGTGCTCATGGTCAGCCGTGGTTAGTATGTATAAAAAGTGGTCTGAGGATGGAAAAAACCACGAACCGCCGACAAAGTGTAGGCCATTGCAATTTATGGCGAGTCATGGCAACGGCTTATCGATGCCAGAGGTGAGCGAAGGCTATCTCGTGTAGTACAAGCTAGCAGAATTTGTGCCGCAACTCACACATAATTTGAGTGTTAATGACAGGAGTAATGTGTCACAACACACAGTACATCGATCCCTACTGAAAATGGGGCTGTGTAGCAGCAGGCCACTCCGAGTGCCCATGCTAACCTCGGTTCACCGTCGAAAGCACCTACAATGGACATGCGAGCATCAAAACGGGACCTTGCAGGAGTGGAAGAAGGTCGTCTGGTCCGATCAATCTCGTTTCCTGCTGCACCGTGTGGATGGCCAAGTACATATGCGTCGTTTTCCTTGGGAAGTGTTGGCACCAGGATGCACCATGGGACAAAAACAAGCGATGGAGGAAGTGCAATGCATTGGGCAATGTTTTGCTGGGAAACCCTGGGTCCAGTCATTCATGTGCAGGAAACTATGACGTCTACCACTTATCTAAACATCATCGCAGATCAGGTAGTGGTATTTCATGGCAACGGTATTCCCCTCTAGTAGTGCCTTCTTTCAGCAGGATAATGCGCCATGCCACACTGCCCGGATTGTTCGTGAATGGTTCGTGGAACATGAGGAAGACTTCCAGGTATTGTCCTGGCCTCCAAATTCCCCAGTTATCAATCCAATCGAGCATCTTTAGTTTGTGTTGGAACAGCAAATCCGATCTGCTGCCGCTCAACCACGTAACTTACAAGAATTTAAGGATCTGCTGGTAACGTGTTGTTGCCAGATACAAGACATCTTTAGAAATTTTGTAGCGTCCATGCCTCGCTGAGAAAGAGCTTTTTTGGCAGCACGTGGAGGACCAACTTCATATTAGGCAGGTGATCATCATGTTTTGGCTTTCGGTGTATGCATACCACGTCTAACATTCTCCATAAAATATTAAACACTACACAAAATATTTTCAAATTCATAAAATTAAATATAACTTGAATTATTCAGGAGATACAGAGGACGGCAACGTCAACAACTGAATAATAGCATACCCTTAAATCTGACTCATTCATAGGCTTTGTAATCTACTGATGCCGTTGATGATCATTGCAGGACATTGAGAATGTCATAAATATGGGAGAGAGGATATTTACGAAAGAAATATAAAGAATCCAGACTGCTAAAAGATAACTTCTCTAGCCGAAGCTGCTGTCTTAAGATAAGATACAGATATCGGGCTCTCTAAGAAGTTCTAATTTAACGTTGACTTAATTACCCATATATATATATAACACAGTCCTGGAACTAGAATAAAATTTAGCGGGGGGGGGGGGGGGGGCAGGCAAGAAACTCAATCGAGACCGAAAAATGCAAAAGGGGGAAGGAAGACTGGATTTCCGTTGCAGTATAACTTTCTCTCTCCGTTTTACAGGTATTTAAAATTTCTTTAAAATGCATGAAATATTAATATGTTTAAAGGGGGCACAAGGTTCCCATGAACCCTTAAGCCCTTATGCATATGTAAGAATCAAAAGTACCCTTAGATTGTGATAAAAGTTCTGATGTTCACACAGCCATAAAAGAAGAATATTTTTTCTAGATAATGGCACAATATACTCTCGATTCTCGATGTGCGGATTAGCCTTCATGCTCTTAAAAATAACAATATTCTAATTATCAGGAAACTAAGGTATGTAAATTGTCCATTTCAATCTATTCAATTGTTTCTGTTTATTTATGGCGAGTTCAGGTTTTTTCCCCGAATAAGAGACCATGCATTCCTGTAATTTAATATTTACAATTTTTGGCTTTATTTACCGAAACCGTGACTGCAATAATTGGAGAATAAAATTCGCTATCCAACATAGCCTTTGTTTTGTTTCAGTTCTAACAAACAACTGATTTTAATATAGGAGATTCCATTATGCGACATTTACTCATTTCAGTTCAGTAAATTCTAAGAACATCATACATATTTCCGTATTCAAAAGCAATTCTAAAATGAAAACCAAATTAAATTTTAATGATTTTTGGATTATCTGCTTTTTTTTAAATTATCTGTGGTACTTCTTATCTGAATTACCGGGTAAACTGGATGTCTATTGTACAGTCGCTCAAAAAAGTATCCGAACACTATAGTTGATTACAAAATTCAGAAAAAATATCTGGCAACGATTTTTTTTTAGAAATTAGTGATCTGGCAACCTTCGTGTCACGTGACACGAAGGTTGCCAGATCACTAATTTCTAAAAAAAATCGTTGCCAGATATTTTTTCTAATTTCTGTAATCAACTATAGTGTTCGGATACTTTTTTGAGCGACTGTAGGTGGTCATATTATTTTGATACTAGATCGTGTGGGCTCACTCACGGAAATATTGAGCGTGTGGAGTTACAGTTCACAGCAAACTGGAGCGTGTGCAGTAACTGCACACGCTCCAGTTTGCTGTGAACGGTAACTGGAGCATGTACAGTTGCTGTACACGCTCCAGATATTTTTCCTGAATTCTGTAATCACGTGACACGAAGGTTGCCAGATCACTAATTTCTAAATGAAAAATCGTTGTCAAATATTTTTTCTGATTTCTGTAATCAACCATAGTGTTCGGATACTCTTTTGAGCGACTGTAGATTATTCCCGTTCAAGTTAATATTTTTTTCATTTTTAACCGAAACTATTCTCGATCAAATTAAGTACATTTCACTATTCGTTTCAGCTATTCTTGTTCTAGCAAAGTGCTTTACTCATTCACCCAAACTATAGCTGTTATGCTTAAGTGCTGTCGCCATTCCCTGCTAACCATTCCCAGTTAAGTGTTCTAATAATTCATCTAAAGTTTTTTTGTAAAAGTTAGACGTTCTCGCCATTCATCTGGCTTCTTCTTCTCCCAATTAAGACTCACCAGCGAAGAATCGTGCTGGAAGCAATTGAGACAAAGAAATTGTGCAGTGTTGACGGAACGATGGTTCTCATAAGTCATTGGTTGACTAAATTGGCAATTACTGGTCAATCAGCCACCTCACACATGAGCTCATGATATCGCTGGTTGATTTTTAAATGACTGATAACTTAATTTACCAATGAGTAGCGAAAACCTTGTTGTCTCAACTGCGCAGTCTCATTGTCTCGATTGCTTCCACTCACGTCCTGCCACTGACTCTTATCATTCTCTCGAACTCTTCCTCCTCTAGTTGAAAGCCTTCACCATTCCCACGCACTTTTCTTGTTCAAGTTAAAGGTCCTCACCATTCCTACGCACTTTTCTTGTTCAAGTTAAAGGTCCTCACCATTCCCACGAACTTTTCTTGTTCAAGTTAAAGGTCCTTTCCATTCCCACGAACTTTTCTTCTGCAAGTTAAAAGTCCTCACCATTCCCACGAACTTTTCTTGTTCAAGTTAAAAGTCCTCACCATTCCCACGAACTTTTCGTGATCAAATTAAAGGTCCTTACCATTCCCACGAACTTTTCTTGTTCAAGTTAAAGGTCCTCACCATTCCCACGAACTTTTCTTGTTCAAGTTAAAGGTCCTCACCATTCCCTCGAACTATTACTGCTTAATAAAATATTCTCACCATGTAGCTGCATAAATAACGTAACACATATTTTTAAAACAATACTTAATAAACTATTTTATCAATTATCGTACCATATCAAAAGGAAACCAGTTCACTGTAAAACATCGATTAACAGCATTGGAAGGACTTCACCTTCTTTTATCTGCAAGTAAAAGAAAATATTATATTTAAAAGAACGTATTCAAATGTGCTCATCATAAAAATGAACGAATTCATTTATTATACTATTGATCAAATAATTACTGTCCTTCAGAAGAAGAAAACTCGAGTTTTCATGTAATCAATGCATAATATCTGAATATATCGAGGTTCTCAGTCTTAACAAATTATTTTTCCTTTTATTACTGAAGGAAGTTTCCTCAATGATACGTTTAAAATGTTACACTCAAGGCATAAGTGAAAATCGAAATCAATGTAAATTTCAAAGATTACTTACTGCAAAAGTTCTTTCGTTATTTACGCTGATTATTTTTCTGAAGCAACCAAATGCTCTATATCTGGCCAAATGGTCTGTAACCCAAACTGATCCCCAGCACAACTAAAGCGAACTTACTCTTTGAAGGACTTTGAAAAGCTCCAGCAATTGCTACTGCGCTTTTTCAGCAATGGCCAAATATTAAAATAAACCCAGCTAATACATAAGGCTAATCTTTAGATATTGCTCATTCTCTTACTTATAACCACTGAGTTACCGAGCAATGGAATTCCTTCAGTTTCATTAGCTCATTTAAAAAGAAAATGAGCATCGTATTACTTTCTCGTTTGTCTGACCATCTGCAAATATTCAACTTTTTTATGACAAAAAACAGCACTTCCTAGTTTCATACGTACTAAAAACACTTTCAAAAGTATTAATTTACAACGTTAGAGAGAGCTAAATTTGGCTAAATTGAGCTTTTTTTCAACTCATTATTATAAATTTCATTTTCTGAATCTTCCATTAGAATACACTGCTAACTGAGGACCATTATGGCCTGAATACACTGCTAACTGAGGACCATTATAACTGAGGACCATGTATGTTTCCATTAGAATACACGGCACTGACGGAAGAAAAGCCCAGATTGATTTTCTTTGAAACTGAGCATTTCACATTCCCCACAGGGGATTAGCATCTCTATTTATATTCATACCCTAATTTTAAGGCTCTAATATATATGTACGCCGTCCCATGGCCGAGTGGTTAGCACGCTTGGCTACTGTTCTAAGGGACCTGGGTTCGAGCCCCGGGTAAGGCATGGATGTGTGTGTCGTCTTTCTGCTGAGGTCCTGCCATCCTCTCAGATCTCCTACTGTGGCATATAAACTGACAGGCTCCTGTCAGACCTCTGTGGCAAGCAGCTGCTTGAGGGGGTATTTATTTTATTTATTTATTTTATTATTTAATATATATGTATAATACTACATACATACAGAATTCTCAAGCAGCAATTGGCTAAGGAGATACAACCACACTGTCTGTACTGAGCTACAGCTGCTGCGTTTGGCCACTGTAGGCCATTTCTCACAAGGGATTGTTTGACATTGTCTGACCACCGCATCCTAGATCTCTCCCTCTTTCTGAGGCCTTTAGGCACACTGTTCATAACCCTATTCGTTAGTCTGTAGTTATGCCTACGGGAAGCATGGCCAAACCTACGGAGTCTCTCTCTGCAGAATATGCCGTTCAAAGGAGGTTGCCGACTCCTTTGCTTTACCTAATCATTACTTTTAAATTTGAACCTCCTAATTCCCAAGATACTGCTTAATCAATTAGAATCAAAGGCATCAAGTTTCCTGTAATCTTGTTTACAAAGAGAGAAACTAAGAAAAACAAACCTAGAAAGAAGCAAATTATTATACAGGCTAATTTTAATATAAATAATCAAATTTTTATAGGTGTATTTGCCTGTTTTCCACAATCTCAATGGATTCTTAAAAGTTCCAGCAGCAATATTTTCTATCTAATGCAGCACAAAACCAGTGTCTGTCACACAGCTCCCGAGATAATTATCTGAAACACTTGCTCAACGTGCAACCATTCAAAACATCACTTTAATTTTATCTCTGTTTATCACCAAACCTATTCTATTACCAGTCTCATCAAGAGTCCTAATGATAGAATTCATCTCATCAAAATCATTAGCCAACAAGACAGAAATCTAAAACAGAAAGTGTCAAATCCCTAGATCATTTAAGGCCAAATCTTTCCCCTGCAGAGAATTCCACATAATATAATCAATAACTGAACTAAAGAGATAAGGTGACAAAATGCACCATTGCCACAGTCTTTACCAACTCTCACATATGATTCAGTGTTATTATAGAAAGCTTTGATTATGCTAACTTGTGAGGTACTCCATATGCTCTAACGATCAAAAATTAGGACGATCAGCAGAGCCAAAAGTCATTTTGAAATCTATACAACTACTAACCACAGGTTTCTGAAAACTAAATATTTCGCAATAATCTGCCTAAGTGAAAATATTTGATTCATTAAGGTAACTAACTAACATGCCTGGTATTCCATACGATCTAAAGATCAACCCCAAAGTATGAGGATCAACAGAGTCAAATAAATAATCTCTCTATATTTCATTTGATCCATAAGAAGGATAAAATTATAAAACAGAAAAAGAAACACAGAAAAAATGTTCTCTAAAATCGACCAGATTTACGTCTAAAAATACAGGTTGAAAAATGCATATTGGCTTAATGTTTAACGTTGTGACTTTCTATTCAATTTATTCTTTGCCGCTTTCGCACTGGAAGAAAGTGAACCCATAAAAGTTTATTGGTGATATAAGTTAGTAACAAAATGTTTCTGAAACTCTATACATTTATTAAAAATCTGCCTAAGTGAAAATATACTGCTCACAAAAATTAGGGGATATTTCAAAATGAATATGAAGGGATAAAAATATCCCCTAGTTTTTGTGAGCAGCATATTTGATAAATTCATCACCTACCACTTCTCAATCCATACTGTGCATCACGCAACTGTCCAACACCCAGGTTCTTAATTCTATTAAATACAATCATGCACAAAACTTTACCTGGAACAAAAAGTTGGCTGATATCTCTATAGTTGTTACAAGAACTGAAATCACCTTTTTTTTTAAATGGAATACAAATAGATCCAGTAAACTCTTTAGAAAAAGAATCTTTCCCGTAAAATATATTCAAAATTTCAGTGAGCCATGTGATAGCAGAAACATTCCGAACTCCAAGCATTTCGGTAGTAATTTTATCCCCCCCCCTGAGTATTTATGTAGTTTTATTTTAGAGATGACAAGAGTAATGTCCGATTGTGATATAAGGCCAACATTGAAGTCAGTAATGTATCTTTCATCATTACAAACAATAGGAGTAGAACTTACCACATTGTTTAGAACATCACTGAAATGCTCAACTCATCTAACCATGATAAAATCCTCATGTTCAATAACCCTACCATGTTTATCCCTCAATCTCTGTGTACCTGTCTGTTTCTTCCCACACAAAACATTAACTCTCTGGTACAGGTACAGTCGCTCAAAAAAGTATCCGAACGCTACGGTTGATTGCAGAATTCAGAAAAAATATATGGCAACGATTTTTTTTAAAATTAGTGATCTGGCAACCTTCGTGTCACGTGACACGAAGGTTGCCAGAAATTAGTGACTGGCAACCTTCGTGTCACGTGACACGAAGGTTGCCAGATCACTAATTTAAAAAAAAATCGTTGCCATATATTTTTTCTGAATTCTGCAATCAACCGTAGCGTTCGGATACTTTTTTGAGCGACTGTACCTGCTGTTAAACTATCTAGCTGCTTCCTCTGCTTTATCATCCAAGTTATCACGCCAAATATTCTTATCAGCCTTCAACTGATCATTTACACATTTATTAAGCACATGCAATTTTTTTTTTGAAAGTTCAGAACAGTGGTTTTTAAGTGCAGACACACTAGAAAATTTCAACAATTTGAAATAAAAGAACTAATCACAATGTTTATATATCATATAAATTATCGATAAAAAGAACATTTGCAAGCAACCATATTGGTATATATTCAAATTATAGCATTCATTATGCTATTAAAAAGACCTTTCTTGAACGAAAACAGTATAAATAAGGTGGACGTAAACAATCTGCGCATGTGTGATGATTATTGACTCACAATGTGGTGAAAATGAAAAACAAAAGCTTTACTCAAAAGAAATTCTATTTACAAGTCTGTACATTCATGTTTAGAATTTCATTTTATTTAATTTTTTTAGTCTATCCACCGTGAATTGTTCGCGGAGGGTAACACGTCCATAAAAAAATATTTCTCGACAATCACTGGCTAGAAAAACCGGAGATTTTTACTTCAATTTTTTTCAATTAAAAAATACAAAACTTAATTATTATCTTCTAATGACAATAACTATTTCTTATTCATGTTCTATACTTTCAACTTAAATCTCTATTATTTTGATAGCTTCTGCACAGTATACTCCGAAAAGCGGCCAAAAACAGGACAAAAGTTGAAAAATTATCTCTCTATATCATTTGGTCCATAAGAAGGATACAGAGAGGCTTTTGGGTTGTTTTACCTCAGCGGCACATTTTTGCTCATCATGGCTAAATGGCCAGGTCACAAGGATCCCGACGGCGCAGAGAAGGTTGGGGGAGGGAACCCACTGGAACAGCTGTTGGGGCCAGCCTCCCGTCAAGGCCATCCAGCGTGTTCTTTAACGTGCGCAGGGTATGGCTCTCCCGTACACGGATCACGGCTTAACGTCCCATCCGACGGACGGCGGCCTTTCCAAGCCCAGCAGTGTCCCCTACTGACCGAGGACAGGGCGAGAAATTTTGCGGAGATAAATCTCAACGCTGACCTAGCTGGGACTCCAACCTGAGAACTATAGATTACAAGCATGTCGCGCTACCGACTGAGCCACCCCGCCCCAAATTCGATTGTTTCAATCTGTACGGGAATAGAAGGTTTAACAAACCTAAACTTTCCCTTACAGAGACGCATAAACTATAAAAGAGAAACAGAAACGCAGAGAAAAAAAATATTCTCTAAAATCGATCAGTTTTACGTCCGAAGAATACAGGTTACATTGACTGAATGTTTAACGTTGTGACTATCTATTCGGTTCATTCTTTGCCGCGCTTAGTTTACATTGGAAGAAAGTGAACCCATAAAAGTTTATTATGGCAGTAACATTCCAACGATTTCCTCTTCCAGCTGTAGTCAAGACTTTTCGGATGAAAAGTTACGATGGATAATCATTCATTGAAACCAACCCACTCTTATATTTATTAGATTCGTTATTCGTTGCTATCTCTGGTAAAGCACATACAAGATGGTAAAATTTCGAAGTCAACAATCCCTAAATTTTTTTACAAAATTTCCATCTTTTGTATTTGCCTGAAATTTGTCTTATTATTATTATTATTCTAAAAGGTAAAGAAAACATTTCTTACCCACCTTCATAAAAGAACCTTATTTTAACTGCTCTAATATAACTAACTGTTGAGTTGATAAAAGACTAAACCGATTACAGTCGCTCAAAAAAATATCCGAACACTATTGTTGATTACAGAATTCAGAAAAAATATCTGGCAACGATTGTTTTAGAAATTAGTGATCTGGCAACCTTCGTGTCACGTGGAAAGATGGCAACCTTCGTGTCACGTGGAAAGATGGCAACCTTCGTATCACGTGGAAAGATGGCAAAAAAAGATGGTGACACGAAGGTTGCCAGATCACTAATTTCTAAAAAAACCGTTGCCAGATATTTTTTCTGAATTCTGTAATCAACCATAGCTTTCGGATACTTTTTTGAGCGACTGTAAGTGGTCATATTATTTTGATACTAGATCGTGTGGGCTCACTCACGGAAATATTGAGCGTGTGCAGTTACCGTTCACAGCAAACTGGAGCGTGTGCAGTTACTGCACACGCTCCAGTTTGCTGTGAACGGTAACTCATAGAAGTAAATCATAGAAGTAATAATTCATAGAAGTAACTCATCTCAATCTATATCTAATATTGATAGTTTTACTAAATGCGAAGCTCAGGATGTATCAAATGAAACGACAAAAATACTTATTGTGTCTTTGTACCATCATCTCTGCTCAATGTTTTGTGTCTTATTCATTTGTAATCTTATCGATCACAAGTTTCGCACTTAGACTCACAAAACATATATATATACATTTTCAGTTCATTCATAATAAAATCTCCTACTCCAAGACTCTTTTTATTATTTTCATATACAGTTGAAAGGATGGAAAAAGAAAAAAACATAAAGGCACATTTATGAACGATCACAGAGTATTTACACTAACATTAGGCTTAGAGAACTTTTGCGTGATGATCGTGTGATATTAGAGTTAGAAGATTACACATTTTGAGTAAATTTCATAAGAGGAAAAGCACTTTATTTCCTTAAGTATTACTGTAAGTTTAATCAAATTAAAAAATTATGACCTGGGCTTAATCTGCTAGTGAGTAATGAAGATCACAAATCATGAAGACAGTTTCATAGCGGAACGGAGGACAATTTCACAGAGCAACGAGGACAATTTCATAGCGCAACGAGGACAATTGCATAAAGCAACGGGGACAATTTCACAGAGCAACGAGGACAACTTCTCCTACAAAATTTTGACATGAGTAGCTAAGGGTAGTGTATAAGCAAATGTTCTTTGCACTCCCTCCCCCACAAAAACAAAAGTAAAAGTTGACGTTTGTGCCACGAAATATATACCAGAAGTCAATTGGAACCTAAATGGGAGTTACCTCATTTTGTAGTACGCCAGACTCGCAATGTGCAATTTCCACGTTCGAGCACCAAGATTTTCATGTTCGTGTACCAAGACCCGAGTTCGCAGAGATGCCAGGGTTCATACTTCTCTTCGCTAAATCTTGACCTCGATCAGAAAGAGGATACCAGTGGGCTTAGAAAGACTGCAGTCCGTCGTAAAACTGTAGCCCCAAGTTCAGGAGACCCAAACCCTGTGTACCGCGCTATCGAGCGCGGTACACAGGGTATGGGTCTCCTGAACACGAGATCCACTAGACAGCTGTTAGGAGACAGATGGTGTCCTCCCATCAAGGCTATCCAGCGCGTTAGTCAGTTGTTAGGAGACAGATGGTCTCCTCCCGTCAAGGGTATCCAGCGCGCTGTAACGCGCTGGATAGCCTTTACAGAAGGCTACCATCCGTCTCCTAACAGCTGTCAAGTGGGTCCCTTTCTCCCAACCTTCTCTGAGCCCTTGGGGTCCTTGTGACATGGCTATTTAGTCAATTGTGTGTGCAAAAGTGACCCTCTGAGGTAAAAGAACCCAACTCAGTTGGAACTTGGCTATAAAAGATCACAATTTTTTTTTCTATTTTCTTGTTTTTAAATTTTCCTATGCTCTTTCTACACATAAATGGAGACAAGAAGGAGATAATTTTTAAACATTAAAATGCAAAGTTATTACTACTTTAAATGCGCACTAAATTTAATAAAACACGCGATAAAATTATTTTGTGAATCCATACTAAATATTTACAACTGGAGTGCAATAAAAGTATAACCATCAGCTTGCTCTAAATGTGAAAGTTTTATTATTACAATACTCCCACAAAAATCGAAATCCAGAACATCTGTAATACCACAGAAGAACCATAATCTTAGCCCACAATTCAGACTCCTTTTAACCTGAAGGGAAAGAACTTCTCTTTCAATGTACCTTAATAGCTTTTGTCAGGATATAAAAAAGAATAGCTTCGTTGATGTTTCTGATTCTGCTGCATAAAAGTTCGCCGAAAGCTGAACTAGTTTCCGAAATTTACGGCTTTGCTCGACAGCAAAGGTAATGGTGGCCTGGTTCCATATAGATGGCCATCCACCTGTCGCTGGCATCCGAAGACTCCCTCGGTAGCGATATTGAGCGGAGCGTAAATCTCTATGACCTGGCTGCCAAGTGACAGGAGGAAGGATCGGGATGAGGTCATCTGCCAAGGTATCGGAATCCACATTTTGATCTCCAATCATCAGAAGCCGAGCGAAGCATGAAGCAGCCTTCTTTTTGGTTACTTCTTTTCCCCTCATTTTAATGATTCTTAAATGCCAACTAAAAGAATACACATCGCTTCTTCCGAATATGGGTGCTCCTTACAGAATGGTTGTTTTACTTTTTCCGACATTTGCATTTTCTAACAGTAAAAAAAAATTGATCTAATGCAAAAATTTATATTTTATCAGTGCCTATACAATACAAAATAATTTTTCATTTATCTCTTAACTAAAAAAGTTATGTTTTTCATCCCTCCCTTGGAAAGTCGTGGTCCCGTGTGCGGGAGAGCCATACCCTGTGGACGTTAAAGAACACGCTGGATGGCCTTGACGGGAGGCTATCATCTGTCTCCCAACAGCTGTTCCAGTGAGTCCCCTCCCCCAACCTTCTCTGAGCCTTCGGAGTCCATGAGACCTGGCCATTTAGCCCATTATGTGCAAAAAAGTGCCACTCAGAGGTGAAACAACCCAACCCAACCGATTCGTCCCTTGGGTTAAGGCGGTAAATAATTGCTGCAATGTAAGCCTCCTGATCAGCGCACTCTACAGCCAAATGTTTAAGCATAAGTAAAACGTTTGCAATATTCATTAAAAGTTTTCGCATTTTCAATTTTTCCACCGTTAGAGAGAGCTGTTAAAGCCATTGGGACAGGGGTTCCAAAGTTTTCGGCAACATGATCCCTGCCTTTTTTCATTTCTGAGAAACCCCCACTTCTCCCCACTTCTTACTTATCATCAGCCAACGCCCCTATTAACAACAATTTCGATTCATAATCAAAAATAAACACAAATCCTGTTTTTCAACCCACAACATCAGCCATTTTGCTTTTGTTTCTTAGTCTAGCACAATCTCAATGAAAAACGGATCTGCCGGGGGGGGGGGGAACTCCTTTCATTGAGAATGTTAACAACAGGAACAGAGGCAAAAAGAATTGAATATATTATTACAGATATTTTGAAACACGACTATTTAAAAAGCTCTAAATGATGGGAAAAATTATATATTTCTGAAATATTTCGTCTCGATCCAGTGACTAGCTGCCCCTCCTACATAAATGTTTTCGTAGATCGAGGTAGATTAAGGATATTACTTCTGTATATATCTGAGTTAAAAGGAAAGCATTTGCATCTTAGTCTCTATCAATAACCATTTTATAATCCATCTGAAAATTAACCATCACGTCTAAGCCTATAACAACTTCAAACATCACTTCTAATCATGTAGCACACTCAACCATCATTTCTAAAGTCAATAGAAACATCAACTATCTCTTCTTAGCACGTGGAAGTCTCAACCACACCTCAAAGTTTATAGAACTACGCATAACTTTTAAGTTTGTAGAATCTTCAACCCTTTTTTCGAAACCTCTCAAAACCTCCCGCTACCACGTGTACCTCAACCATTTGCTACAAAGCCTTTCTTACCAGTGATAACTTTTTAAAGTAGCTACCGTTAACTCTACATACTCAACCACTAATTTATTAACCGACTACAATTTTTTGAATCTCCAACACACGTTCTAAGAATTAGTAACTTCCGTTATTAAATCTCCTGTCAATATTTACAGGATCAAATTCATATCATGAAGTATCTAAACCGATATTTCTTAACCTATGGAGAACAGAAAGGATTTTCTTTGGTTGATAATGTATGGGAAAATGTTGCAACAGTATTTTTGTGTTGTTTAGTTTTTGCGATAGATTATTTGATAGACTAAACCAAGAGTAGTTAATTGGCTCCTTGTTAATGAGATTCATTTCAACACGATTAGTACTATCTGCACTCAGTGTTACAAAATTGTAAGAATTTATAAGGCATTTCAAATTTATGTAGTTTTGTTTTCAGTCTTAGAATGCATTTCAATTTATTATCAGAATTTATTTATATTTGAACTGTGGAATCCGACTTTAGCTTAAATCCATTGAAAATAAACCCACGTAAAACATCGTAAATTATAAAAAATTATTAAAATTGAAAGCTTTCTGAAATAAAGTGTTTAATGGTAAAAAAAAAAAACGCACGTGGACCACTAATTGAAATTTAGATAGGCCGTTTTCAAAATTCTTTAAGCTGAAATGCTGAAAAAAATCCGGCTGTAATTAGTAAAATAATTAGATATGCAACTACTTTATTAAAAAGGATGAGAAATCTTATTATGAGCTGATAATTCCGCATGATTTGCTATTGCTAAATTAGAAATGAATAGATTTTTATTTCTTACATTATAATTCATGATGTCGCAAACAAAACTGAAGTGAAAATTTCGAATTGAAAAATTCTTTGCATTTATAGCATAAAGTTCATATCATCCAAGTATTATTTTTCATGAGACCGAAACGTGTTTGGGGAATATTATCATGCAGACGGAACTTAATAATTAGAGAAATTTTTTCCCTTATTTTAGTTACCAATTTCTGAATTTTTTGCAATAAATATTTCAAATTAATATTTGCCAACTATAAACAACCTTAATATTACAGCAGAACCTCGATATGTCGAACTAATCGGGACCATGGTGAGTTCGAATTTTCTGGACTTTGTTTCATAATTTAATAAATTTTTTAACTTCAGTAAGTTTATTTTTTAACTTCAGTAAGTTTATTTTTTAACTTCAGTAAGTTTATTTTTTAACTTCAGTAAGTTTATTTTTTAACTCGCCGTAAACTGTTTCTCTCTTTCAGAATCTTTTTATTCCAATATTATTGTCAACAATGCGCCACCTACTCAGGGCGGCGTGGCTCTCGGTAGCACGCCAGGCACGAGGGCCCAATTGTACCTGCATTGAGATTTACCCAATTGTACCTGCATTGAGATTTACCCAATTGTACCTGCATTGAGATTTACCTCAGCTAAAACTCCAGCCTGTCTTCGGTGAGAAAGGGGTTTATTTGAAAATTTTCAATTTTCGTTCGAGGGTAATTTATATGCATTGCAAAATTTCTAATTTGATACTTCAAAAAGCTGGAACACGTAAACATTTCCACTGTTTACGGTTCTGCCTTTTTTTACAGTTGAGATATTCGCAATGGCGTAACAATAAGGTAGCAATGATAGGAAAGTGCCTAGGTCTAGGGCTTCTGGAGCCACACTTAAAATCAACCTCATACCACATCAAAACAAAACAAAAAAGTTATTGCCATCGTGATAATTTTTATCTTTTTGGTCGCATAGATTGCGTCGAACTGAAATGAAATCATCGATCATCTCGCAGAAATATAAGCAAAGCAGAAATATTTTCAAACAGTTTTTCGCATTATAGGAATAAATATCACTTATTTTATATTTAGTAATACTGATTTTGTACGTATGTATATTAATAAATTGCTACACTTCATCTATAAATAATAATAAATATAATAAATACCCCCTCAAGCAGCTGCTTGCCACAGAGGTCTGACAGGAGCCTGTCAGTTTATATGCCACAGTAGAAGATCTGACAGGATGGCAGGACCTCAGCAGAAAACAACACGAACATCCATGCCTTACCCGGGGCTCGAATCCAGGTCCCGTAGATCAGTAGCCAAGCGCGTTAACCACTCGGCCACATAGCGATCTTTTTATTTTCAATGAAAATATTATTTATTTAATAATATGAAAAGAAAGGTTTAGGTCTCAAAATCAACCACGAAAGCAGTTGATGTAGGGGGCCCATACGTTTTCATATGGCCCCCCCGTTCCCTTTTGAAAATGAGAGAAATTGATATCGCCCGTTCTGTGACTGAAAACACTCTCCATACACTTAAGAAATATATATAAGCATTCAAGTGTTAAATATATATCTGTTCGTTCATAAACACTGTTAAGTTGTTGGCTGCAGATAAGAAGTTATTCTTTGTTCCAGCCAATTCTCAGAGAAAGAACGCTCCACTGGTTTACGTGATGGAAAGGTCACGCTAAATGTCATTACCACTAACAGAAGTCATTGTCTTCCTCCGTCAAACGATAGTAATGAACCAGAAAGGGTCACCACTGTCAAAGGGAGAAACAAACAGCTGCGAAACACGAATAACTTCCTCTACTAACTTGGAAGCGAAGAAATCAGATTTACCCTTCTCTGGAGACAACCAATTTGGATTCTGTTCTAATCAATACTCTAGAAACCTAAATTTCCCCCTTTTCTTTCACCCACTTTGAATCCAGATTCTTTCAGCATCTCTTTTTCCGTTTTCTCATTGGAGCACAGATTTGTTACAGGATATGATTTGTTTACAGGGTATGATTCTGCATCAGGTGCAGAACTTAAAACTGAACAGCGGAAACTGTCGCCTTGTGTGGTGGAAAACATTTTCTTTTCTTTATTTGGTTTGAACACAGAAATTACTCTTATGTATATCATATCATCCTCGCACATTCCTGCTTCCTCATCATCATCATCATCATCACCATCATCATTCACACATTTCTTCAACCATTCCAATTGGAACAGGGAAATCGTTTGCACTTATATTTGATTAATCATAGTTTTGAATATCATCTATGTGGATTAAAAATCGTCTGCAGATTTATAAGCAGAAATATTAATCCAAAAATATTAGTTTTGAAATGAGCATTAAGAAAAAAATGTTAATTTAGTTTGAAATCTCAAAATTTAGATTAAAATAAACTTTTGATTTCTGTTCTGAACATCAGTTTTGGTAAT
Organism: Ryuthela nishihirai; assembly: GCA_038380435.1. Classification (NCBI taxonomy): domain Eukaryota; kingdom Metazoa; phylum Arthropoda; class Arachnida; order Araneae; family Heptathelidae; genus Ryuthela; species Ryuthela nishihirai. The sequence goes on along the minus strand of JAWZYU010000011.1, from coordinate 34,227,433 downwards.
GACCAGTGACGCAGCATGAGCGGCAAATACGGAGGCTTTGAGACTGCGCAGTTCACGGTTTAATAGTTCTCATAGATCATAAGTTGAATGAGAAGTGAATGACAGGCCAGTGACCAATGATCTAAGAGAATTTCGAAGCGTCAAATGCGCAAACTCGTAATCTATTGCCACTCACTCTGTGCAACTGATTACGACAGAAGTAAAATACGAAACACTCGGAACCAATAGATTCACTCAGAGTAGAAATACATATTTTTAAAACAGTAACTATTTACATTAAGGACTAAAATTTTGTAACGTATCATTAACGAAGAGCCGTCCCGTGGCCGAGTGGTTAGCACGCTTGGCTACTGATCTAAGGGACCTGGGTTCGAGCCCCGGATTAGGCATGGATGTGTGTGTCGTTTTTCTGCTGAGGTCCTGCCATCCTCTCAGATCTCCTACTGTGGCATATAAACTGACAGGCTCCTTTGTCAGACCTCTGTGGCAAGCAGCTGCTTAAAGGGGTATTTATTTTTATTTATATCATTAACGAAAATGGCTGACTGGTTCAAAGGTCTGATGAGCGACATATATTAAATTCAGGGGAAAATAATCAATAAAATAATTCTTATTTCTTTCGATAATATTGAACTAACTGTTACAACTGCTCTAAATTCAGAGCATGAATTTTATTTTCTCGACAAAAAAAATTCATCAAGTGAAAAAAATCCCTAAAAAGTTTCTCTTGATGTTTCACGCTCTTGTCACCGCGCCATTATGATCCATACAAAAATGTATAATAGTTACATGAACACTTTTGTTCATGAGTGAGGCATACAAAAATGTATAATAGTTACATGAACACTTTTGTTTCCAGTTCCTCCTTATAAATTTTAAAAGCAAATTCTCCGCTTCGTTCATTTCATCTGAGAGCAATTTGCCAATTTTCACAATAGAGAATGCTCTAATCTTTTAAGTGGCAAACTTATAAAAAACACAAGTTAATTTAGAGACTTGAAGGAAATATCGAAAATTTTGTTAATAAATATATTTCATTGGTAAGACAGACTTCTAAAAAGTGGGATTCGATAAATGAAAACTCACAAAGCAAGATTAAAACCATGAGACTGGGTAGTTGGCGAAACTATGGTTCTCACAAGTCATTGCCTGATTGAGCTATCATTTACTTGTCAATCTACCATTGATATCAGAGATTAGTGGTTGATTCATAGCTCAGTAAACCAATGACCTGTGAGAAACATTGATATCTCAACTGCGCAGTCTCATCATTCCAATTGCTTCCATTTAGGCTTCAAAGCTAGTCTAAACTAAATGTAGACGTTTCAGAATTCTTTTCTAATGTTTCTGACCACATAACATGAAAAAAAGGTGCTTTGTCATTTTTACGAATAAATCTTAATGATCTTAAAAGTTCACTGGGGTAACGGCAAATGCCATTCATTAACTTCAAAACGATTTTAAAAGAAGCATGAGTTGCAGAAACAAGTTAAGGTGTAAAAGGTACTTCGTTTATTTCAGCCGACAGTTTAAACCAGACATCGGCAACCTATGACCCGCGGGTCACCAAGTGACCCATTTGATAATTTCAAGTGACCCACTTGAGTTCCGCAAATAAAGTATAATATATAAAAATAAATTATTAAACATAAACATGAAACAAACACTTTGAGAAAGTATAAATAATAAGATTAACATTTTGGTTTGATTACAAAGTTGCAGAAATGAACATAGGCGGAATACAGCGACATTGTTCGAACGAATCTCATCATTACTCGACGAGTTCATTTATTCACGTTAAAGACGAAGTAGATGTAAACAAGAGTAGATGTGTGATCAGCACGTGATCAGGGCTCCTATTGGTCGGCTGGGCTCTCTGACTGCGTGCCACCTGCAGCCAACCAATAGGAGCCCTGCTCACCTGCTGATCACGCATCTACTCTTGTCTACGTTTACTTCATCTTTAACGTGAATAAACAGTAGTTCAGAAGCGCGAGAACAGTTACCTAAGCGAAATAATTATTATTTTTATTACCATGGACAAACAAAAAAGAGATTATTTCAAGATGTGTGGACTGAAAAGCATGGATGTATGGAAAATGGTGACAAATTAATATGTACTTTATGTACAGATATAATTACCGCCAGGACTTACAATATTGAGCGACACTTTTCTTCAAAACATAAAGATGTGAGTGAAATGCCAAATGATGAAAAATATGAATACATTTCTAATAAATAAATAAATGAATACCCCCTCAAGCAGCTGCTTGCCACAGAGGTCTGACAGGAGCCTGTCAGTTTATATGCCATAGTAGAAGGTCTGTGAGGATGGCAGGACCTCAGCAGAAAAACGACACATAACATCCATGCCTTACCCGGGGCTCGAACCCAGGTCCCTTCTAAACGTGTATTAAATTATGGTAAACAGAATAAATTTTTGAAGAGATTTGTTACCAGCCACAATTACGTTACATCTGCCAGCTTTATTGCTGCTCTTAGTATTGGTACCGATGGAAAACCATTTTCAAAAATTCAGACGGCGAATTTTTGAAAAACGCATTCATAAATTGTTCTGAACTCTTATTCAGTGACTTTTCAAATAAAAAACAAATAATTGAGAGAATTAAAGAAATGCCTTTGTCGGCCATAACAGTTCAGCGTTGCATTTGAAGATATGCAAAAAATATTGACGCACAGGTCAAAAATGATTTGTTATCTAGTGACGTAGTTGCACTGAATGAAAGTACCGATGTAAATAGTATGGCTAGGCTGGCAATTATTATTAGATTTGCAACAATAAATAGTTCGAACATCAATGAAGAACTATGCATTCTTGCTTCAATGAATGACACGACCAAAGGCATTGATATTTTCCATCAAGTACAAGAGTTTACAAATTTCAAAAATGGGAAAATATTGGATTTAAAAAGTAAATTGTTTTCCATAACAACTGATGGTGCTCCAGCTATGAGAGGAAAAAATATTGGAAAACTAATGGAAAATATTTGTGAAACTAATGGAAAATATTTGTGAAACTAATGGAAAATGAACTTGACTGCCCACTTTTATTGTTTCATTGTATCATACATGAAGAAAATTTATTTGCAAAGGCATCTACGCAACAACTTAAGGATGTAATGGAAAAGGTTGTTAACATTGTAAACATAATAATAGCACGATCTGCATTAACACACGGGCGCTTCAAAGCTTTTTTGGAGGAAATTGAATCGAAATATGGAGATTTACTCTTACATGCTGAAGTACGATGGTTAAGTCGAGACAAAGTTCTTAATAGATTTGTAGAGTGCTTTGATGATATACAAATATTTCTTTACGAAATCGGTGAAAATGATCTCGAGCTCAATGATTAACAATGGCTTTTAAGACTTTTGTTCTTAACAGACATAATGAACCATTATAATGATTTCAACGTACGACTCCAAGGAAATAACCACACAATTTGGAAAATGTACGAGGAATGGAAGAGTTTTTGCTTGAAATTAATATTATTTGAAACTGACATAAAAACTGAAATATATTTTTTCTTTCCCTTACTAAAAAGCCAACATGAGAAAGCAAATATCGATGAAAGCAATCTAAATATGTTCGAAAGTTGTATTTTGAAGATTAAAAGTGAATTTGAAAGTAGATTTCAAAGTTTTAAGAAGCACGGCGAAATGTTTTCATTTATAATAAAACCCGACGAAATAGAGGAAAATGTTTTAGATTTGCAGTATTTTGAATATCTTAAAATTGACAATTTAAGTTTAGAAATGATTGATTTTAAAAGTTCAACGTTGTGGACGGACAAATTCAAGACATTGCGGAAAGATTTAGAAAACACGGAAGATAATCAGCTTCTCATGATATCATCGTGTTGGGCATCACTTCCTACGAAATTTTCCATCTTTGAAAAAAATTGGTTTTGCCATTTTGTCCACGTTCGGTTCTACTTATAAATGTGAACAAATATTTTCACACATGAAATTTATTTTAAGTAAGAACAGAAGCAGATTAACTACCGAAAATTCAGACGCTTGTATTCGTCTTAAGGTGACTAAGTATGAACCAGACTTGACTAAATTGACGTCACAAATTCAGCATCAGGAGAGCCATTGATAACGAGGAGAACGCTTATAAATAATAAAAAATAAATACCCCCTCAAGCAGCTGCTTGCCACAGAGGTCTGACAGGAGCCTGTCAGTTTATATGCCACAGTAGGAGATCTGAGAGGATGGCAGGACCTCAGCAGAAAAACGATACACACATCCATGCCTAATACCGGGGCTCGAACCTAGGTCCCTTAGATCAGTAGCCAAGCGTGCTAACCACTCGGCCACGGGACGGCTTATAAATAAAGTTCATAAATTATTAGTGAACTAGAACTTGACAATTATATTTGTTTTTATAATAATGAGAATTGTAATTTTTTTATGTTTTGAGTTTAAAAGTATATTGTAATAATTTTCTCAATAAAATTTATCTTATTATTCACTAACGGACTGTTTTAAAATGAAAATACCCATTGACCCGAACTGTCTTCTTAATAGTCACATTTTGGTTGATTTTGACCCGCAGCCATAAAAGGTTGCCGACGTCTGGTTTAAACCGTGTTACAAGATTCGTTTGGCATCTGTCCTGACAACTCTAAAATGGTTAACTTAAAAAACGATGTAATATAATTATTTTTTGTGTAGATAATAACGATTTTTTTTAAACAGAAAGATCACTTTTTTTGAATGGAAATAATAGGCTAAACCTTTTAGAGAATTTTCACAAAATATTCCAACGACAAATACTCAATAATATATTTTACTTAATTTTTAAACTTTAGTAAACCAAACAACTTAATTTTTTTTGCTTCTTCTTAAGTTTATTTCTGGTTTAGGATCCCAATTTGAAATTCCATCCATGCGTTGCTATAGGAATTGAGTCATGAAATTTATTTTCAAAGCTTTAATAGGCATATATTATTTGAGTCGAATTATTTTCACAGCTACCCTGCAATTTTCGCGTTTCCTCTCTACCCATGTGAGTAATGGATTAAAAACGCTTTGGCAAGCAGCCAAGTTTTTGGCAATTACTGGAGAAAGGATTCCAAATTATCCCTCTGCAGAAATCCGCTTGAATAACAGGAAAGAAAACATTTTTCTCATAATCTTTAAGATCACTAATCATCAAGATTATACTAAAAAAACAATTGTTTAAAAATTATCCTAATTTCCGTTAGAAAAGTAATTACAAACTTTTCTCACTGTGTGTCTGGGGTGGAACCTTCATCTTGAATTTGAAAACGGAATCTGTCCAAAGTAAAGCATTCAAAGTTGACTTTTTTATTCCTGAGAGTCATTTTTTTTGCTTTTTTTTTATTAACAACATGCTACTTAGTCAAGTGACAGGGATCTCAAAGTTTGGGATAAGTGAGATAGTTCCATGCATTGGTTATCTATTAGTACGAGAATTTATTAAGAATTTTAATAGAATTTGACGACTAACATTCAATAAAGAACATATTGTGAACATATATATTTATGAAATGGAAGGATACAAGATATAAAAGTAAAGAACATAATGAAAAAAAAAACTTCTGAATCAATATTGTATATTTTGAATACATAAATAACTAATGATGGGCAAAAAATAATTATAATAATAATGTAATCAGTGCCGGAATTAGATATTCTCGCGCCAAAAATTAAAATTTGAATCACGCCCCTTCGCCCGCCACCATTAATTACTATGTGACCGAGCGGTTAGCGTACTTGGCTACTGATCTTAAGGGAACTGGGTTCGAGCCCCGGACAAGGCATGGACGTTTGTGTTGTTTTTCTGCTGAGATCCTGCCATCCTTACAGACCTTCTGCTATGGCATATAAACTAACAGGCTCCTGTCAGACCTCTGTGGCAAGAAGCTGCTTGAGGTGTTTTTTATTTATAATAAAAGTAGACAATGCTACTTTTATATATTTACCGCAAAACGTAACCATGAGGAATGTAATACGAAAGAAAAATTTACCTATGAAATGAAATAAAATTAAGAAAAACCGTACAAATACATAAGGAAAATGTCACAATATAAAGGGTATAATTGGAATTTTTTTATAAAAATATTATGCGACCCCCCTTTGTATTTGAGGGCGGTGCAATTTTTAGGCCGTAATGCATTCCTTGCTGTAACAATCAAAGCAAATTCCTGGACACACAATCAAGCTAATAGACATTTGCAATAATGAGAACTGAGATAATTTTTCAGTTAACAATAAAATACACATTTATTAACAAAATTACCTTCAAACATTCTACACATATGCAGTTCCCACTTTTGGGACAGATTCAACAATGTCTCTAGCATGGCCCCTTTCAATTAAGGAAACTTACAAGTATTTTGATCAACAGTCCATAATGAAGAACTACTTGCTCGTGACTCTGACAGTCCCTAACAGTTAAAACAGTTTTACTCTAGTTGCCGTGACGGCCGTTCACAGAAATACATTCAAATGCAAAAAAAAGCGGAGCCAGTTCCATTACAGTACCCCCTTACCTCGGCAAATCAGGAGTCCCTCGGGACGGCGATCACTGGGCCGCTGCACTCCAAGTTGCTGGGAGCCTGGGCTGCTTTGCGCTTCCCCCGCACATTCACTGTTCACACGTCGGGATTTTGCTGACTGGAGAGGACTATTGCTACCGACCACACAGCCCGGACGAGAAGAAGAGACTGAATCTGTCCCAAAAGTGGGAACTGCATATGTGTTTAACTTTATTGAGCTACTGTACTTATTCCAACTGCCAGTATTATGCAATCATCAGAAAACTGACAAAACTGTTAAATTCCAAAATTCATTGCTGAATGTTGTAGGGAGGTCGTTTCTTAATGGGGGCGGGGTGGTTCAGTCGGTAGCGCGCCAGGCTCGTAATCTGTAGTTCCGAAGTTCGAGTGTCAGCTTGGTCAGCGTTGAGATTTATCTCCGCAAAATTCCCCACCCTGCCCACGATCAGTAGGGGACACCGATGGGCTTGGACAGGCCGCCGTCCGTCGGATGGGACGTTAAGCCGTAGCCCCGTGTGCGGGAGAGACATACCCGGCGCAAGTTAAAGAACACGCTGGATGGCCTTGACGGGGGGCTACCATCTGTCTCGCAACAGCTGTTCCAGTGGGTCCCCTCCCCCAACCTTCTCTGAGCCTTCGGGGTCCATGTGACCTGGCCATTTAGCCCATGGTGTGCAAAAAGTGCCGCTCAGAGGTAAAACAACCCAACCCGTTTCTTAATGCTTTGAAATCCCCCTGAAGATGCAAGGAAACAATTTCAATTCCCAGTCCTCATTTGGAATAACATCCAATATAAGTAACAACGAAAGGATGCAACGCAATATTAAAGCAATAATTAGTAATGAATATCACGTACCGTAACAATAATTAATATCTTAGTGATAATGATTTTTATAATTAGGAGAGCTAAGCCCATACTGAACGAACATTTTATAGATTATTATTTCACCATAATGTTCTGAATAGCCCTTTAAAAAGAGCAGTTGTTTCTAATGAAATCTTCTACGAAGTTGAGTGCAAAAGAAGACTTCCTGGAATCGGTTTCTGCTTGCTTAAGGCAAGAAGGCGTCGACACTGAAATCTTTTCAATTTGCTGGGCCACAGATGGCAGCCTATGGAACTCAAGTGCGCTAAAACAGATCGATGTTACAACAAGATGACATGCCTCGAGAGCTAGTTAGCTTTTTTTTCCCGTCTTAAACAAATTCTCTGTATTGTGCACGCAACTGAAAATATTCAGTCTTTCTCAACTTGATTAATTACTTTCTAGGGTTTTTTCTCCCTATTTTTCCTTATGAAAAATAAAGCAAAGTTTCAAGTTGTTTACATGACTTTTAAACATTTTATTTCGTATCTTGTAGTAAAAAAAAGGTTTGTTTATTTTTAATTATTTTTTTTTACTTTTCTCTATTTGCTATGGAAAAGTTTGTAAATATGTTTTCGAGATATGTTTTTTGTGACACTCTTGTCATATGCCGCACCTATATTCAATTTCAGAAATGATTTGCTGATAATGCAATTGCTTACGATTTCATTTTTATTTCTCCACACTGTAAAATAGATTGATGTCATAACGTTATTGAAGCAAAGGGAAATTCTGTTATCAGTTTACTTCTGAGAAATGAGAAGAAACAAACACTTATCGCCTATTGGAGATGCGGTCTCTCACTGAATGGAATGTTTTTATATATTTCCCAACATAAAATTTAATAATAAATACCTCCTCAAGTAACTTGCCACAGAAGTCTGACAGAAGGTCTGTGAGGATGGCAGAACCTCAGCAGAAAAATGACACATACATCCGTGCTTTACCACCCACTCAAGGAGCTGCTTCCCACAGAGGTCTGACAGGAGCCTGTCAGTTTATACGCCATAGCAGAAGGTCTGTGAGGATGGCAGAACCTCAGCAGAAAAACGACACATACATCCGTGCCTTACCACCCTCTCAAGTAGCTGCTTCCCACTGAGATCTGACAGGAGCCTGTCAGTTTATACGCCATAGCAGAAGTTCTGTGAGGATGGCAGAACCTCAGCAGAAAAACGACACATACATCAGTGCCTTACCACCCCCTCAAGTAGCTGCTTCCCACTGAGGTCTGCCAGGAGCCTGTCAGTTTATACGCCATAGCAGAAGGTCTGTGAGGATGGCAGAACCTCAGCAGAAAAACGACACATACATCCGTGCCTTACCACCCCCTCAAGTAGCTGCTTCCCACAGAGGTCTGACAGGAGCCTGTCAGTTTATATGCCATAGCAGAAGGTCTATGAGGATGGCAGAACCTCAGCAGAAAAACGACACATACATCCGTGCCTTACCACCCCCTCAAGTAGCTGCTTCCCACAGAGGTCTGACAAGAGCCTGTCAGTTTATACGCCATAGCAGAAGGTCTGTGAAGATGGCGGAACCTCAGCAGAAAAACGACACGAACATCCATGCCTTATCCTGGGATCCAACCCAGGTCCCTTCGATCAAAAGCCAAGCGCGCTAACCACTCGGCCACAGGACGGCTACTAACTCAAATACGTTATATTCGATTTTAAAAATAGCTAGTTATCCCGAAAAAGAACAAAAAGATCAAAAACATGGTAAAAAGAATCACCATATTATATAATAGCCGTATTTCCGGGAAGGCGAACGAACGGGCGGACATGCATTTCTTGTACGTCTGCGATGCGACGTCATTGGTGGAGGACATTTTCAATTTCTTCTCGTTCCACAGGAGTTTCTTGTCGTTTCCGCATTGAGCAAACGGTCCGGAATTCGCTATGGTTATTCCACTTAGATCTAGCTGTATTCGGTTAAGAAATCGGGTTCCTAGCTGAAGTGGACTTCGAATAATCTCTCTGATAGTATCCGAAATTTCGGGACCACGGCTGAATGTCTCATCTGACAGACCATGGCCATTCCAATCCCACTGATTTCCCCTTAGGGTAGAACGAGGGTTAGCGGAGATAAATCTTAATCCTTGACTACTTTCATTAGAGCAATATCCTGCGCAAACTAAAGAACATTGTGGATGGCTTTCACGAGACTTTTCTGTCTCTTAACACTGTCCGATGGATACTTGCGAATTGGTCATTTAGCTTTTTTGGTCCATAAAGTGCTGTTCGGAGATAAATCAACTCAATTCAACCTTATCCAATGCGTACAGTAGCTGCTTAAGGTTCGCTTCCAAAAATCATCACTGTACTGCTGTACACAATACAGAGAAGTTATGACGGTCACAGATAATGACTTGAAACGAGGAAACTGATGTGTGACCACAAGAGATTAAATTCAAATGCATGACTCAGAGAAATTTACCCTCACAAAACAAAAACGAATTACAGAACCTAGGTTCATTTCAAAGTGAATCCAATGGGCCTGAAATGCATTCTGCTAGCCAACGTGGGCGTTTTTACAAGATGAGAGTTCCCTTCCAATCTTTCTGTTTGGGATCTACAGTGATGGTAAATATCAGGGCGGAGTTACTCAGAACCCGTACGGATCCCGTGTGCAGCCACTGTTAGTTGAAAACTGCTTTAACTTATGAAGCCTTCCATTAGAGGGTCTCCAGCGACTTCCACACCCAGAGGACTCCAGGTTGAGCCAGATCAACAACTCAACTCAACCAGCTCCTCCCACTTCACATTGGAGCACATTTTACGGTCCATCCACGTGGCACGCAGCGGGCATCACGTGACTTCCGCTGCACCTGCCCCGGAGATGGTGGTACTGAAATATTCAGTTCAATTAAATAACACGCTTGCCCACTGGCTGGCCCGCGAACCAATTAACAAATTGCATGGGGAGGTAGCTCGGGATCGTGGAGGGTTTTCAATGCTCCCAGACATTAGGAGAGGAAACCTGCAACAGAGCGCTGGAAAAAGAGCGCGAATTGAATAGGAATGGCAAGAGAGGAGGAGATACTACGTGGTTTCATAGGCAACACCAGTAGAGTGATCAAATGGGTTAAATATATTCTCGATTCACGAAACTGTGTTGAATTCATTTGGTCTTATCTGGAATTCCGTACCTTGAAGCAATGTGATGATTTTAACAGAAGAAAAACAACTACTGAATAAATAAGATCTCTCTCTGAAATCATCTGCTAGTGAAAATGATAAAGAAATAAAGTGGGACTAAGAATAATGTGCAGAAAACATTAAAGAAGGAGGGGGGGGGGAATGCTGGTTTTTCTTTTCTTTTTATGTAATACTTTGGAAAAGAAAACATTCAACTCCTTTTACTCTGAATCAAATGGAAATGGATCGCAAGATACTTTAGTTTAAATAACTGCTTGAAATAAAATTTTTAGGTTTATAATAGCGAATCTTTATCCCTTCTAGTAGAGCAGAAAAGGAAGTATGAAATAAGAGAGAAGGATCGTACTATAACAATATTTCCAGCAAAGCATACTAATGTCTTTACTCGCTAGGTCTACGACAAGATTATTTAAAACATCTTTGCAAATTAATTGAAAAACTGAAATGCAGATTCGTATTTGGTGCCCTATGAAATGTTAGAATTAGAGATTACCATGGAAACGTTTTTTTTTAATTCAGCCTACGAATCAAACATGTGAATTGCGAAATTCTTAGTCCACATAAATTTCTTCTTTGGAGAAATCCCTTTAAAATCTCTTCTTACTTTGTAAATTTTGTTTATTTTTTGACTCTTTATATTAGAAGGCCTCCCATTCTCGCTATCCATATTCTTTTCTTTCAAATAATAATTCATTTTATCAAAATATAACCTTTCATCAAAACAGAATAACACTAGAGTAATTTGAATCGTAAGCAGCACTCGTAAATTATTTTTTATTAGTATGAATATAACTCAAATCAAATGACTGCCCCTACAGTTATTAATTAGAAACCTCAAAAATATCGTACTCCTAAGTGTTAAATGTTATCATCTGATATCATTTTCAGTTTCTTAACCTATCTTGGTTTTCATCAATGGTATCACGCAAAAAAAAAGTGTTCATTCTTGAGAATGTCAACTAGCTGTTACGGTTGCCATGTTGTTTGCTGGCATAATGCCATTAATGTTTACCCGCTGCTGCGTTAATAGCTACGTAGGATATGTAAAGCATCGACCTTTCCCATTAATTATGCAAGGTTATTTTAAAAGAATTTTAACACCACTTCTCTCACGCGTAATACCACTTAGAGTTTGATCGGATTCTCCCCCTCCCCTTTCTGTTAACACTTCTCTTTTTGTATGGATCTTCACTTTTTGCACGAGAATCGGAATTGCGTGGAAGTTATGTGATCATAATAATTATTTATGTTATAAAAATTAACGTTTCCATTTCCATCGGAAAATGAAAACAAAATACTAAATTCAGAAATACATTACAGGAAAAAAAAATTGCAATTCCTGGAAGGATTAATGCCATTTTATTGAAACGCAGGCAGCTGTTAGCATACACTCAGATGTGGGATCGATTACATTATCAATAAAAAATATGGAAAATTACTATTTTACCTACCCGATAAAGTAGTATAATTAGTATGATGTTGAACTGCTCCGCACAGCAATGCATTCATGAACACGGCGGGGAAGACTATTGTATAGCTCTATAATGTCCTCCTGAGGGATAAAACGCCAAATAGCGCGAAGTTGCTATTCCATTTCAGCGACAGTGGTTGGTGCACCTCTTGGGTGTTGTTGGAGTTGTCGGCCCATCATGATCCCAGACATGTTCAATAGATGAAAGGTCCGGTGAACGTGCTGGCCATGGTAGTACTTGAACGTTTTGCTTGTGTAGATATTGCATAATAATTCAGGCTGTGTGAGGACGGGCATTATCTTGCTACTAAAAGGTTCCGTGCTGATGAACAAATTGGACAGCCACTGACTATAAAATACTGATAACATATCGTTGGGAAGTTAGAGATCCCCTTATGATGATCAGTTCTGGCCGAGATGTCCGGCAATGTCACCCCACACCAAGGCACCAGGTGCTGGAGCTGTGTGACGATGTCGCACGCCCTGGATGACGGCGAACATGTTATCTACCGTCGTGCTGTCCAAGACAAAAACGAGATTCGTCACTAAATACCACGGTATTCCACTCTTGTTCGTTCCAGTTCTGTCTGAGGCGACACCACTGACGACGTGCTTACACGTGAGTCGATGTGAAGGGCAAATGCAGTGCCGGGCGATAGGCTCGCAATGTTGCCAGTCCGTTTGCAGTTGCGTTGTTGTAATCGCAAATCTGTCACGCAATGCCATGCGTCACAATGGCGGTCCTGTCGCTCCGTGGTCATATGTCGTCTTCCTGACCCTTGTCGGCGTGTGCTGGATCCTTCTTGAACCCGCTGGCGCATATGTGTACGATGGTACTGGGATTGCGACAACAAGGTTGGACACATTTCTGTACGACAAACCAGCTTTTCTAAACCCGATGATTCTTCCACCCTCAAAGTCTGTTAACTGTTGGAACGGCTGTCGACGTCTGCGTAAGGGCATCTTTAGCGGTTTAAAACAATTCCAACAACGTTTTGTCAACCAGGGAGCTTTGGTTGTGACTCCGTTTCGACTGCTCCGCACCTGTGACGTCACCTCGCGCCTGTCCAATCGTTTCGATCGTCCTGCAAACCTAATCATTTCTATACATTTCCATATACTACCGCCTCCCTAAATTTCGTCACATTTTCATAACTTCTTGCAAATGTTGCAATTTTTTTATTTCCTATAGTGTAAGTAGAATATTTTGGGGTTTATCAAAATAAATAAATGTGATTCTAAATAAACGAAATTCTCCACATATTTGAAAATATTTCCACCGTAGTTTTTAAAAATAGATACATCTCTCGTGGGGCGTTCTTGCGCTAAAGCAGTTCTTGCCAACGAAAACTAATAATACAATTCATCAATATGCTTAATCTAGCTCATTTCCTAAGATTTTTAAACCAAACTAATTGGCATAATTACACGATTTTGCCAACTTATAGTACTCATTAAAAATGAATATTTTTCGCTTTTTAATCAAGATATTTTCTTGATTATTTAAATACACCTATCCCTCGATTTACACTGAAGATAACGGTTCCGCACAAAACCGTGTAAATCGAAATCCGTGTAATCGAAATCAAAACCGTGTAAATCGAAACTGAATTATGCACATTTTAGTGTTTTTTTCGTTTTACACGGTTTTACATAGCAAAATCCAATATTTCGATTTACACGGTTTTGTGCGCAACCTATCTTCAGTGTAAATCGAGGGATAGTTGTATATTGTTTCTTTTTTATCCAATTCATCACTCATTAGAAATGGATGTTTTCGTTTTTAAGTATAGAAATTCTTCCTGTGGCTCATTAAAAATATATAGTGAGGAGCCACTAAAAAAAACTAAGTTTAGGTTGGCTAACCCTACTCTAAATCATGGCTCCTTCCTATTCTACATTTCAGAGCTCTTTTATTCTGCAATTTAGAACTTTCTTTATTATATACATCAGAGTTTTCCCTATTCCTCAAAACAGAGCAGCTTGTTGTTTAGAATTCCTCTAGCATAGACTTATTTCGTTAAACATCTCCCCTTCTTTTTGCACCCTGCTTTAATCCCATCTCTATGACAACCATGCTGAAAAATTCCGATTTTATGGAATAACAGCTTCTTTGGAGAAATTTTCTGATTGTAATTATGAGCAACAGTTTTTATAATGAGCATACTTTTCATGCCATCATATTTGAGAGAATTATTTTTTTTTAATCCTCTATCTCAGCTCAGGTATCGAATACAAGTGCATGTCTTTGTTTCGAAATGGCAGTGCCTGATTTGCATAATCTAATCATTACCAGACTCTCCTTTAACCCGAGGTGTGGAAGAAGGCAACGGAAGAGAAAGCGAATCACAAAGATATCATCATTAGCTCCAAATTTCGCTTTCTTCATCGCTTTAACTAAGAAGTCACATGATAACAGAATTCGACTCTTTCAACAAACGTTTTGGATGCGAAGAAACTCTCGCTGTTACAAGTCGCAGATGCAGCATATTATTTAACGATGGAAAAATTTCTTAGCAGAATTCGAAATTTCATTCCAATGCACCACATGCAAGCGTTCCTGTTTGAAATTTCTTACAAGATGACTCAGGCATGCTTAGGACATATTTATCAAATGTCATTAAATAAGGAGAAAAAGTAGCAACATGTTAGCTACCTTTCTGCAGTGTTGAAATTATTTATATTGCAAATCTAACTGCAGGAAAACATCTATTTCACTTCTAAAGCTGATATTTCTGTATTGCCTACAACTGACGTCACTAACAGGGTTATTCATAATCCTTCAAGCAATCGCAAAGGCAGTATACTGGCCTAAACAATAAAAGTTTAATGTACATGTTATATCAAAGGAAATTCATGTTCGAAGTTCCTTATCTTGGGAAAGAAGCTTTTTATGGGAAAATGTCACTGAAGATGAATTAAAGATTTCAATAAAACCTCTCTAGAGACCGATTTTTCAACAACGTTCGTTCAGTATTTTCTGAAGTATGGAAGCTAGAAAAATAGGAAATGGCTTCATAGTCCATAACAGAGCCGTATTCGGGGGAGGGGTAATGGTGCCTTCCCTTTATGAATGATATAATAGAATGGAGGTATAAAAATATTAAATATATGCATAAAAACATTAAATTTACAAATCCTATTTTAATGGAAATTATTCCATAAAATAGGATTTTGCATTACACGTATTTTTCAGAAATTTTTGAAAGACCACCAAAACGGAGGGAAAAAGTTTATGCTGTTATGCAGTTACGGTTCGTTCCCGTTCGATTCAGTCACGTAGCCCCATCTGTACTTTTTTTCTAGATCGGATCCTGCTCCATAAGAGGAGCGAGTATGGTTCAGTTGGAAGCCAGGCTAGGAATCTGCAGTTCCCAGGTTCGAGTCCCGTCTGGGCCAGCATTGAGATTTTTTTCCGCAAAACTTCCCCCCCCCCCCTGTTTTCAGTCAGTAGGGAACACCGATGGGCTTGGAGAAGGCCGCCATCTCTCGGATGGTATTTAAGCCGTGGCTCCGTGTTCGGGAGAGAGCCATACTCTGTGCAGGTTAAAGAACACGCTGGATGGCCTTGACAGGAGGGTATTATCTGTCTCCTAACAGCTGCTCAATGGGTGCCATCCTCCAATCTTCTCTGAGCCCTCGGGATCTTTGTGACCTGACCATTTAGCCCATTTTGTGCAAAAAAAAAGTGCCGCTCAGAGTTAAAATAACACAAGATCCATAAGAATTTTTACAGAAACCTGACAAAAACTAAAACAATAATTATGCAAACTTTAAAAAAATGTTCTTTATTAAATAAACAGTTGGAAATAAGTTATTATTTATGCCCCAGTTAAATTTTGAACCAAATTCTAAATGATTAGCAACTCCATTTCTTAATATTTCAGCTTGAATAACTTTTTCAATACTGAGATCTTAATAAAAATAATAAGTGTTTAGGATTGCCCATTTAAGTCAAACTCACCGCAAAAGTTAAAATATTCGCCAGTGGATTAATAATATTAGAATTTACTTCACATCTCACTGATATAAATGTTCTATAGAAGAGTATTTGGTATGCACAAAGTTTTAAATTGGTTTGATGCACATGAAATTAGCAACAATTTTAATATATGCATATGTCATCGTCATATTTTACCACAAAAAGCTAATTTTCGAAGTTAAGAAATTTAGAATGACTGTCTATTGGTATAACATAAGAATTATTGATTAGTGCAATAATAGTGACGCACTGTACAGTCTCTCAAAAAAGTATCCCAACACTATGGTTGATTACAGAATTCAGAAAAAATATCTGGCAACGTTTTTTTTAGAAATTAGTGATCTGACAATATTCGTGTCACGTGATTATCATGTGACACGAAGGTTGCCAGATCACTAATTTCTAAAAAAATCGTTGCCAGATATTTTTTTCTGAATTCTGCAATCAACCATAGTGTTCGGATACTTTTTTGAACGGCTGTTGGGGTGGGTTGTTTTACCTCCGAGCGGCACTTTTTTGCACCATGGGCTAAATGGCCAGGTCACATGGACCCCGAAGGCTCAGAGAAGGTTGGGGAGGGGACCCACTGGAACAGCTGTTGGGAGACAGATGGTAGCCTCCCGTCAAGGCCATCCAGCGTGTTCTTTAACGTGCACAGGGTATAGCTCTCCCGCACACGGGGCCACGGCTTAACGTCCCATCCGACGGACGGCGGCCTTTCCAAGCCCATCGGTGTCCCCTACTGACCGTGGGCAGGGCGGGAAATTTTGCGGAGATAAATCTCAACGCTGACCCAACTGGGACTCGAACCTGGGAACTACAGATTACGAGCCTGGCGCGCTACCGACTGAGCCACCCCCGCCCATTGAGCGGCTGTACACATGACAACAAAACGAAAGAGTTTAGTGTATAAAGATATTTCTCGCACAAACTTAATCAATAGTCAAGTTTCACTCGCAATCTTTATAAGGCCGTCACCTGTCACTAGTTGTCGATACTCGGGTTTAATTGAGCTGACACCCCTCAAGCTTTTCCTGTTCACTTTGTTTAAAGATCACGTGCAACAGCTGCCGTCATATAAGGGACATTAAAATTAGGTTGGAAAATCGAATAAAACTGTCAATTACAAACAATTTAGGAGAATAAAAATAGAAACCATCATTTAAAAATAAATTAATAGATAACATTATTTCTCAAACTAAAGCAAGATAATGCACCATGTAAGATTATGTCCACTGCAATAATACCCCAATTAACCACTATTCCAGTTCAGACCATATATTTTCATTAACATTAATGATTACACTAGACAAGAAATTAAAACTTTTGTTTTATAACATTGGTCAAATGGGATGTTTTTAACTAATTTTGGGGTGCTAAATTCAAATATGGCTGTGAAACATCTCAGCACGTAGAGTTTTTTTTAAATTACGGATTGATGTATTTCAATGAATACGCATATCTGGTAAATGAAAATAAATGTGATTATTTTGTTAAAATTGCAACTTAAAACTCATTAATTAATTACATGATTACAGTGAAAAAAATAGAAACATCATAGTTATAGACCATAGTTTCTTAAACTATGGGTCGCGTAACTGAATGTGGGAGTCGCAAAAAATTTGGCAACAGTAAAAGGTTTATGAACTCGCAAAGACCAAAAATTAATTCAAAATGAAACGCATAATGCATCCGAGGTGTTCCTGGCAGCGCGACTTCACTGTAGCCTTGTTCTTAAACACAAAACGTGCGCACTTTGAACTGCGCGTGCCATCACGCCACGCAACGTCAACGACGCTGCCAGAAACACCTCGGCTCGGATTCGAGACTATTGTATTTTATGATTAGCATTGTTTTGTCTATACATATAAAGTTTTCTGCTCTTATAAAAACATAATAGTTTAATTACGGAAAATAAAGACTTTTAGTATTTTCCTACCGTCATTCCTCAGCATGTATCAAAATAGTATAACTATTTGATTATTGTGTGGATTGTATTGGATTATGGATCAGTGGCTAAATTTAGACAGAAGCGGTAAAAATACTGGTGAGAATGCGGCAGAGTGTTCGCTACCAGGTTGTAGTACACCTAAATTGACAAGAAAAAGAAAAAAAAACACTCTTTTTCAAGAAAAAACTTTCTTTTTTGAAAGAAATCATTTTTGCAATATGGATTTATTTCTAAAAATTTTGATGGTGTGGGAAAACCTCTTTGCTTAATTTGTAATGAAGTTTTGGCTGCGGAGAGCATGAAACCAGCCAAACTAAAACGACATCTTAATACCAAGCATGCAGCGTACTGCAATAAACCAAAGGAATATTTTGAACGACTTATAAAATCTTCAAATAAAGAAAAACAATG
Organism: Ryuthela nishihirai; assembly: GCA_038380435.1. NCBI lineage: Eukaryota > Metazoa > Arthropoda > Arachnida > Araneae > Heptathelidae > Ryuthela > Ryuthela nishihirai. The sequence continues at coordinate 34,209,041 of JAWZYU010000011.1, read as the reverse complement.
TTTTGAGAAATTTGTTACTGTCAACGAAAAGCATTTACTTGCATCTTACGAAACTTCTTATTTAATTGTAAAAACTAAAAAGCCCTATGCGATAGAATAAGATCTCGTGTTACCTGCTGCTATTAAAATATCAGAAATAGTTCATGGGGAAAAAATATGGGGATGAAATTCGTAAAATCCCTTTATCGAATGATACTGTTAGTGAAGACCAATTTCCAGCAGCTTATTACCAGGCTTCAGGGCAGCCCAAAGTTTGCAATTCAGTTAGATGAAACAACTGATATTTCTAACATGGCAACTTACATAAAGTTGTTACTTTATGTAAGATATATTTATGAAGGAAGCATGCATGAGGAATTATTGTTTTGTCTCCCTTTGGTAGGGCACACAAGAGGGGAAGATATATATCTTAAAGTCGATGAATTCTTCACAAATAAAGGTTTACAGTGGAAAAATTGCGTTGTAGTCTGTACAGACGGTGCTGGAGCAATGATGGGCGAGAATGTTGGATTTGTAGCAAAAGTTAAAGCTGGTAGCAATAAACATATCACTTTTACTCACTGCATGATCCATCGAGAGGCACTCGTAGCCAATAAAATATCACCAGAGTATGTTGTGCTTCGCGATACTATCAAAATCATTAACTTCACTAAACCTTAACAGTGTTTGTTTTCAAACCTTTGCAAAGATATGGACTCCGATTACAAAAGCTTATTACTACATGCAGAAGTAAGGTGGCTCCCAAGGGAGTCAAGTTTAGACAGATTATTGAAATTGAAAGATAAAATTGTTATATTTTTGACTGAACAGAAAACCGATTTTGTAAATTTTTAATAAACTTATGGCTTTCAAAACTGTGTTATTTGTGGGATATTTTCGAAAAACTCAATGATTTAAACATGTCGGTCGCTTCAAGAAAAAATTGTAACATATTTATGTTAAAAGATAAAATTTAAAGTTTTGCTAAAAAAAGTTAGCATATGAAAGAATAGGGTGGAAAATGGTTCTTTAGAAAGTTTACAACTACAGAAGATTTTATAATTGAAAATAACCTTCCCAAATATTTAATTGTAAGAGTTATAATTGATCATCTGAAGTGCCTGGAGACACAGTTTCAGAAATATTTCCCTTCAAAGTTTGATTCTAAAAAACTAAGTTGTGTTCATATACCATACTCAATTGAAATCAAAAACGTCAGTCATCTGCCATTAAAAGTTGAAGAAAAATTTGCCGAGTTATCAAGTGACACAGGTTTAAAACTTGAGTTTCCTAAAAAAAGGTTAAATGAATTTTGGCTTGGGATTAGGACAAAATTTCCAACAATTTCTGAAATGGGCCTAAACATACTTCTCCCATTTTGTACTACGTATGTGTGCGAAGCGGCGTTCTCAGCATTGACGATTATAAAATCAAAATATCGATCAACTCTGTAAAACTTTGAAGATGATCTACATCCTGCAGGATCAAATATTCAGCCAAGATTTAATTCTTTATGTAAAAATAACCAAGCACATCCATCTCATTAATATGCCAATTTGCTTTCGTCTTTAATAAATGGTAAAATTATATGTATACCAAAGAATTGTTTTAAAATAAATTTCTTCATGATTTATTATCAGCAAATGTTTGATTTGTATACCTGTATTATATACTTATATACTCGGGTCGCGTAAACATTTCTCGGGCGAAAAGGGGTTGCGAGTGGAAAAAGTTTAAGAAGCACCATAGTTATAGACCACTGAATATAAAGTAACAAATGAAATAATATTGAAACGCAAAATAAGAAAACATGGGAAAGGGTCTTTTATACTTACAAGAAGTTCAGTTTTGCCTTTTTACGTGCTGAGGTATCTTCCTTCTGCAAGAACCAGCAGTGGTCACCCGTCATTTATGGGTCCCACCTGGCTTGGTATCTCTCCTCCATGGTCCGGATATCCTGGTGAAATCTTCCCCCTTGCTCATCACTGACAGCTCCTAAGTTCTTGGGAAAGAAGTCGAGATTCGAATGCAAGAAATGGATCTTCAAAGACATTCGACAGCCAAGATTTTCATAGTTTTTGAAAAGATCTTGAATGAGCTGATGGTACTTTTTCTCTTTTTGATTCCCCAGAAAACACTGGACCACAGACGTGAATGATTTCCATGCAGCGTGCTCCTTCATATTCAGCTTTTCGTCAAAGACAGTATCATTCAGTAGCTTCCTGTTCTGAAGACCAACAAAGATCCCTTCTTTAAGTTTGGCATCACTTAGTTTGGAAATTTTTCCTTCAAGTGCAAAAACCCTTTACCAGTTTTGTCCATAGTCTTTACAAAGTTTTTCATAAGCCCCAGTTTGAAGTGTAGGGGTGGGAGCAGAACATCAGAGGGGTCAACCAGAGGCTTATACCGCACGTTACTCTTTACAGGAATAAAAACATCTCTTTTGAGCGTTCCACAAACACAGAAAATAGCAAAATTTTATGAAGCCTCCTGGAAGCCGGTGCAAGAGATATGACTTTTAGATCATCACATACTGTCTACTTAAACTGGTCATATTTTATAGCAGTGAGTATTTTGTCCATGTTTTCATAAGTTTCCTTCATTCCCACAGCGTGTGTCACTGGAATGGAAGGTTTTTGATTTCTTTTATGCAACAGGACAGCTTTTAAGCTGAATTTTGACGAATATATAAATAGACGCCATTCCTTAGGGTCGTGAGTTGTTCCAATTTCTTCCATCAGCCCTAAAATATCTTTTATAATATATATTTGTGTAGAAACACAAACCATCTTGCATCTCGTAATAAGCAGATAATGCCAAATTTCTCTTTCTGAGCAGAGACACTCTGGTATCCTTGGCCAGAAGATTCCACTCTTGAAATCTTGAACCTAAAACCTCAGCTTGTTGTTTGGAAAGTACTAGGTCTCGAACAAGATATTTAGTTAATTTTGCTGAATCAGATGAGGCTCATCTAACTTTTTAGGGGTCTTTGTAGGATCAGGATTTGTATGTATCTCAAAGTCTTCCTCTGATGAATGTGAATCCATCTCCTCCCAGTTGGTTGGAGGTGTTGGTATAAAAAGATCTTCTCCATGAGGAACTGTTCTTATGGCTAAAGACACATTTAGATATTGCATTTTGCTTCTTTTTTTTAAAAGCCTGACACTTTGGTTAAACAAAAATAGCAATCATGCAAGTGACTAGTTGGCTCACGCCAAACCATTAGAATTGCAAACGCATGGATTTTATCTTACCTTTCAACCATTCACTCAGGCCAACAAAGCATGAAATGCAACACACATGTGGAGCCATGTTTTATCCTGATATCCAACATTATTTCTCAACTAATACGACGATTATTTATTATTTTCTCAACGATTAGGGGATAATTCTTATGCTAACATGACATCCAAAGTAAAGGTTATAGGCTTTCTTCACAATATTTGTCAAAGGACGACCCTGGGATTTTAAAATATAATTTCCACATACATAGTAAAACTTATCTGGCACATTAACACATCCGCGATGCTGCCTTTGTGCCATTTAAACGTCAAAATTCACTCTTCAACGTACAGCACGTGTTCCTCCTATAATAAAAACAACAAGAATGGCGGTCTGAGATTAGGTTTCTGTTACATGTTTTCTCCCACTTGGCAATCAGTGTTGCCAGCCACAAAAAGTAAAATATCTAATATCCTCCCAGTTGCCTGGAGGTGTTGGTATCGGAAGATCTTAATAAGAGTCAAAATGTCCAATAACATAAAAACGTGACGGGCTAGCCATTTTTTAAGGCCAGATCTGAAATCATTACCTGAAAAATAGCTAAAGGCAGCTACAGTTGTTTATGTTATAAAAACCTTGTTAAGCAAACGTTTTAGTATAACTGATCAATTAACAAAAAAAATTCTTCAAGCAGCTGATTACCACATAGGTCTGATAAATAAGCCATAGAGAAGATCTCAGCAAGACACACCAAAGAAAGGAAACACCCATGTCTCATCCAAAGATTGATCCCAGGCCCTTTCAGAAATAATTAAGTTATTATTTCGCATGTTTCAAATACAAATGCCTCAAAATGTAAGCCTATATGTTATTTTTGGCAAATTACAGGTATAAAAATTTAGACGGGACGCATCATTGCACTGTAAGCATAAGCTTTAGGAGAAAAAGCAGATATCAAGACGACCAAAACGCATCGTTTCAAGAAACGATGCGTTTTTTAGAACGCATCTACAACTTATTGTATTATGTATTATTACCGAAGTTTATTCCATTTCTAGTATCCTTTCTTTTAACTTCGGACGCCTAGTGACCATGAAACCGAAGATATCAACAACAGCACGGCAAGCCCCTTCCCCCCACCAAAACACCCCCTGAATATCGGGCGAGCGAATGGCACCACGTCAACGCCTTACTACATCCACCTTCAAGGTACGTGACTTTCCTTGCCCTATTAACCGGCGCTACTCTCTCCGTCGACTTTTCTTTCCATTACCATAAACGCATCCACCAACTAGCCTTTCTCCATCCTTAAAGAAGCAGAGAGTATCTCCAGCTCGGTCCTTCACTCTCGGTGTCCCTCTTCAAGCGTCCTCTTCTACGGCTACAGTGAACCATAACTCTGGACTGACACGGCGCGCTACATAATTCAGTCTGCCTGCTCCTTATACCAGCAACAGGCGCACACACACACGCAAATAGTACAGCACATAGATGTATCGCACGAGGAATCATCGATCATTACGCCTACCACTTTTTGCCGTTATTTCTGGAAAAAGTTAGAGAATTACTACATGGCAGTATTCCGAACTCGTTTTTCTTTTTTTTTTGTTATCTGCCATAGAAAACGTCGGACGATTTCCGATTCCAACGCGTTTTCCAAATGGATTTCAGAACCCCTGAATAGATTACTTAATGTGAGATCTGTTTAGAGTGCTTATGGAACATTTATGATATTGCCTGTGGTCGAGTTGAATGAAAGAACGTTTCCAATATGCCACGACGAAACAAATAGCAAAATGGGGGGGGAGGAGGAAACGCTGTGCGCGTTTCTTTCCTGCCCCATTAACGTAATACACTATCTTAGAGATAGAGAGAAAACCGAAAAATTTCGTAGAATCGCTCTAAATAGGTTTCTGAAAATGCCTCGTAACATTTTCTTTTCAAATTACGTTGTTCGTGTGATTGCTGTGTAATGTATATTAATATACATAACGATACGGGAATATGAAAGAGTATTTTCAGATTAAAGTTCGTGTCCTTCTCTTACAGAAGTCAGGTAAGTGGTTATGAAATGATCGCATTATTTGAAAACATTTATATATATATGCAGACAATAGCATTGAGTCTCTCGTATTGTTATTCAGAAGACTATAATTAATATAGGCTAGATTGAGTCCCAAATAAGACATGGATATTTTCTATCTGATGCTTGTTGCCTTTCTGCTAAGGTCTCGCCTACCTCCAGTTTTCTCTATGGTGATATACCGAAGGTTTCTGATCTCTATGACAAATGGGCTACTTGAGAATTTATTTATTATAAGCGTCTCAGTGGACGAGTGGTTAGTGTGTTTAACTGAAGAGCAAAGAAAATCGGGAGCTTGAATCTCGAATAAGTAGTCATGGATTTTTTTTCTCCTATTACATGTTGTCTTTGTGCTCAGGTTTAGTCATTCTCACAGAGTTTCTCTTTGATGTACTAAACTGGGAAACTACTCTCAGACCTTCCAAGTATACAGAAGACTCTCCACAACTCACTTGCATGAGAAATAATCTATTTTCTTCTAACAAAACTTGTTTTTAAATTACTGATTATTTTTCGGTTGGTTAAGTTGAAGTAAACACAATAATCTTATCCATTGCTTATTCGGGAACAGTATATAGCACGAACAGTGGGTGTAATGATATAAGTTACAATAACAGTTCTTTGGTTTTTGTGAATGAAACTTTGACACATAATTGTGATATCCTTACACCCATTTCACTACCGTTTGCAGAGACTATACAGGACCCCTGTTTCACAAAGACATTTCCCTGTTATCATCTCCAGACAGTATCTACGTAATGGTAACACCATGCCCTTACCCCTCAAAAGTCCCAGGTTCGAGTTCCAGCTGGGTCAGCGTTGAGATTTATCTCCGCAAAAAATCCCCGCCCTGCCCACGGTCAGTAGGGGACACCGATGGGCTTGGAAAGGCCGCCGTCCATCGGGTGGGACGTTAAGCCGTGGCTCCGTGTGTGGGAGAGCCATACCCTGTGCACGTTAAAGAACACGCTGGATGGCCTTGACAGGAGGCTACCATCTGTCTCCCAACAGCTGTTCCAGTGGGTCCCCTCCCCCAACCTTCTCTGAGCCTTCGGGGTCCTTGTGACCTGGCCATTTAGCCCATGGTGTGCAAAAAAGTGCCGCTCAGAGGTAAAACAACCCAACCCAACCCCTCAAAAGTGTCCCCCAAAAGTGTCGACAATCAAAATCATATGGGATATCATAGAATTTTTCCCATTTTCGCATCCTGTCCAAAACGTTTCTGCAAGAACCATGTTGGACTGTGCCACCGGTCGTTATTCAAAGCCTGTATGACACATAGCCAATGATGGCAGGCCACAAATCGATGTGAAACGCACGAAGTCGCCTTTTCGTACCAAGCGATATGATATTTTGCTACAACTGGAATAACGTCTTCGTATATTTTTTTTTATATACCGATTTTGAAATGAATCCATCTACTGCTTCTAGGTGGGATTAAAAAAAGTTGTACATTTAAATTCACAGAATTGTATATTTTTCATTATTATTAATCAAAACATAATAATTTTTGTTGCAAACGCTTTACAAATGTATGTTACATAAATTTACGTAAGGGCTATTTCATCTTTCGTCAACCTATAGAAATGGAAACTTATGATAAGAAATTATGTTAAAGACAATATAAATCATTGATTATTGAGCTAACTGTTACAGGTAATTTAAATCTTTGGATAATGATCGAGTAGTATTTTAAGCCAAGATTTAGATATATACTGCCGTGGAAAAATATTAAAAGAGAATTTCCATGTTAGGTCAATGGGAATCTAACTCCTAAGCTTAAAAACTTCTAAAATATGCATTTAATGGGAAATGTGATCAAAGATAATTTAAAGACCACAATCAAATCTATTTAAATCTCGATTTTAAACAATATTAGTTCAGTAGTTAAAGTGATTTAGGCGCTAGAATATTTCACAACAGTAAATGCGTCGTTAGAATATCTCAGAAATTAATTAAAAACTTAACTAATGCGCATTGTTTCAAATCATTTAATAAAATAAATATAGATTTAAGAAGTATGCGTAATGATTATATCAATATTACCATTATGAATGATTTTTGAAACAAAAATATTTACTGTTAAATATTCCAGCGTCCACAATTTTTTAAATACCAAATTAATATTGTTGAAAACATACATTTTAATAGATTTGAATCCTCATCATCATCATCATCCTCCTCCTTCTCAAGCAGCCATGGGCTACGGAGGTCCAACCAGACTGTGCAATTTAGTTCTCCAAGCAAGTCTATCCTGAGCTACATCTACTGCATCTGGCCACTGCACACCAATTTTAACAAGGTCCTGTTTGGCATTGTCTGCCCACCGCATCCTAGGTCTCCCCTTCTTTCTGAGGCCTTTAGGCACACTGTTCATAACCCTATTCACCAATCTATAATTATCCATACGGGCAACATGGCCAAACCAACGGAGTCTCTCTCTGCACAATATGCTGCTTAAAGAAGGTTGCAAACTCCTTTGCCTAACATCATCATTAGTTACAAAGTTGAACCACATAATGCCCAAGATACTGCGTAAGCATCTGGAATAGATCTAGTTTCCTGTTATCTTGTTTATAAAGTGTCCAAGTTTCACTACCATAACTACCAAACTATTATACAGTGTAATTTTAGTCTTTAGGTGTATACGCCTATTTCTTCACACTCTCCATAGATTCTTAAAAGTCGAGACAGCAATCCCTATTCGTCTATTAATCTCATGCCGCACATCACCAGTATATGTTACATAGCTCTCAAGGTAATTAAACTGTGACACCTGCTCAAGACTGCAACCATTCAGATGAACTGAATCACAGCCTGCCTGACCAATTTTTATCACTTTAGTTTTCTCTCTGTTTATAACCAATCCTACTCTACTACCAGTCTCATCAACAGCTCGAATGAAAGAGTTCATCTCATCAACATCATTTGTCAAAAGGGCAAAATCATCAGCATAATATAAATCAGAAATTTTCGTATCTCCAGTCCATTTAAGGCCAAAATCTTTCCCTTGAAGTGAATTTCGCATAACATAATCAACAACCAAACTAAAGAGAAAAGGAGACAAAATATCCCTTGTCGAACACCAGAAGTAATTCTAAACCAATTGCTACAAGCCTTACCAACTCTCACACACGACTCAGTGTTATTATAGAGAGCTTTCATTATGTTAATTAACTTGTCAGGTATACCATATGATCTCACAATCAACCACAAATTATGACGATCAACAGAGTCGAAAGCCTTTTTGAAATCAATAAAGCTAGCAACCAAAGGTTTCTGAAACTCTAAACATTTCTCAAGCATCTGCCTAGGTGAAAATATCTGATCCACACATCCCCTACACTTCTGAATCCGCATTGCTCATCACGCAATTGACTGTCAACCAGATTCTTAATTCTATTAAGCAGCACCTAATGTCCGACCCCGCCTTCTCGTGGTGCAGGCCGTTAGTACCTTTCAAAAGAGATATTCTCTTTTGGAAGGGAACGGAAGGGGAGGGCTGCCAGTTCAGTATGGCCTACTGATCTGGTCATCTATGGCCACTTTTTTCTTTTTTTTTCAACCCTGCTGAGGAGTGGTCAACTTCACAGGGTTCTGGTGCTGACCATTTATACCTACTAGACTGGACTTGTTTATGGATTTGAGCTTGATTATGGATCCTGGACTTGCTGCACTGGTGGGCCTCTGTTGAGGGAGAGTCTGCTGCTGTGTTTTCTGTTTGCTTCTGGGTTGCCAGCTCTAAGTGAACAGAGGCATGGGATACCTTATATCAGCTGGTGGATAATCCTAACCAGAGGCCATCGCAGGTACCTGAACCTTACTTAGCTAGTTGGGCATCGTCAAGCCTAAACTGGAGTAATGTGTCTCAGGCAGGCCATATGGTTCTTGAAAAAGTCCACTTGAAAAGGTGGGGCCTGAAGTTCCTACCAGCATCGGTGACTTCAGCCTTTAGCGGAGGAGGAACAGGTCTTTGCCCCATGCCTGCGATCAGGGGGCTGTTTGATATTGTTGGCCCTACCAATCTCAATAAACCTAATTTCTTTAAAAATCCTACTAATCATTTTCTCTCTGCAGGAACGTGGAACGTGAGGACATTACATAGAGATTATTCTCTTGATGTCCTCATGCAGGAATTCCAGCGCTATAACCTAGATATTCTAGGCTTGCAAGAGACCAGATGGACAGGTAAAGGTGAGATACTTAAAAAAAACTTTAAATTTCTCTTTACAGGGAGGGAGGATGGAAAGCATCACCAAGGCGTGGGTCTGCTGCTCAGCAGACATGCTAGTGATGCTCTTCTAGGATATGAGTGCATAAATGAAAGGTTTCTTACAGCAAAATTTCAGACAAGCATTAAAGACTTGAATGTTATCTGCTGTTATGCCCCCACTGAGGATTCTGATGAGGATGAGAAGGATAGGTTTTACAGACAACTTCAGGATATTTTGAATTCTGTCAAGAAAGGAGATATTACCCTTGTTCTTGGTGACTTCAATGCCAAAGTTGGTACCGACTCTGATCTTTGGGGAGGAGTAATAGGCCCTTTTGGCATTGGTAGCTGCAATGGCAATGGGCAACGTCTCCTACAGGTAAGTAAACTAAATGGTTTCAGAATAACTAACACATATTACAAACACCGCGACATACATAAACACACATGGGTTTCACCTGATGGGCTGCATAAGAATATGATTGATTATATATTAATTAACAGCAAATGGGCTAGTTCTGTTAGAAATACCAGGGCATATAGGGGAGCTGAAATTGGATCTGACCATTACCTTGTTAAAAGTGTCTTGCAACTTAAACTTAAAAAGTGTTGTGCTAGGGTTAAAAAATTTACCTTTAATACTGAAGCTCTGAAAGACCCAGTTATAGCTAAAGCTTACCATGATAGGTTACTTAGTCATTATGACAGTCATGGTTTGCTTAATACTGAAGTTGAGGAAGAATGGGACCATTTTAAACAGGCTTTTTTGGAAACTAACAGTACTCTCTTAGGGAAAAAGGAGCAGAGGAGGCAGAATTATTTAAGTGATAAGGCACTTGAGCTTATTTCAGAAAGAAGGAACTGCAGGAATGTCCTTAATCAGTACCCTACTAGTCCTAATAGAAAGCATTACAAAGAACTTAATAAACGTGTGAAGGGTCAGTTAGCTACTGATAAGAATCTTTGGCTTGATGGCCTTGCTGACAAAGCTGAGGAAGCAGTTAGACAGCACAACAGCAGAGAGCTGTACCAGATAGTTAATGTTTTGTGTGGTAGAAAACGAACAGGTATACAGGGATTGAAGGATAAACAAGGCAAGATTATAGAAGGTGAGGATTCTGTCATGGCTAGGTGGGCTGAGCATTTCAGTGATGTTCTAAACAATGTGGTTAGTTCTACTCCCATTGTTTGCAATGATGATAGATGCATTGTTGGCTTTAATGTTGGCCCTATAACACAATCTGAAGTTAGTTTGGCTATTTCTAAACTTAAACTTCATAAATCCCCAGGGGTGGATGAAATTACTACGGAAATGCTTAGAGCTGGGAATGTTTCAGTTACCATTTGGATGACTGAAATTTTGAATAACTTTTATGATAAAGGCATGGTTCCTAAAGATTTTACCAGAGCTATTATTATCCCTATTTTCAAAAAAGGTGATCGCAGTTCTTGTGATAACTATAGGGGTATCAGCCTACTCTCCGTTCCAGGTAAAGTTCTTTCCATGATTGTGCTTAATAGAATTAAGAATCTGGTTGACAGGCAATTGCGTGATGAGCAATGTGGATTCAGAAGTGGTAGGGGATGTGTAGATCAGATATTTTCACTTAGGCAGATTCTTGAGAAATGTTTAGAGTTTCAGAAACCTTTGGTTGCTAGCTTTGTTGATTTCAAAAAGGCTTTCGACTCTGTTGATCGTCATAATTTGTGGTTGATTGTGAGATCATATGGTATACCAGACAAGTTAGTTAACATAATGAAAGCTCTCTATAATAACACTGAGTCATGTGTGAGGGTTGGTAAGTCTTGTAGCAATTGGTTTAGCATTACTTCTGGTGTTCGACAAGGGTGCATTTTGTCTCCTTTTCTCTTTAGTTTGGTTGTTGATTATGTTATGCGAAATTCAGTTCAAGGGAAAGATTTTGGCCTTAAATGGGCTGGAGATACGAAAATTTCTGATTTAGATTATGCTGATGATTTAGCCCTTTTGGCAAATGATGTTGATGAGATGAACGCTTTCATTCGAACTGTTGATGAGACTGGTAGTACAGTAGGTTTGATTATAAACAGAGAGAAAACTAAAGTGATGAAAATTGGTCAGGCAGGTTGTGATTCAGTTAATCTGAATGGTTGCAGTCTTGAGCAGGTGTCACAGTTTAATTACCTTGGGAGCTGCGTAACTGATACTGGTGATGTGCGGCATGAGATTAACAGACGAATAGGTATTGCTGCCGGGACTTTTAAGAATCTATGGAGATTGTGGAGAAATAGGCGTATACACCTTAAGACTAAAATTAGACTGTATAATAGTTTGGTTCTTTCTAGGGTTAGTTATGGTAGTGAAACTTGGACGCTGTGTAAGCAAGATAACAGGAAACTAGATGCTTTTGATTCTAGATGCTTACGCAGTATCTTGGGTATTAGGTGGTTTAACTTTGTAACTAATGATGAGGTTAGGCAAAGGAGTCTGCAACCTCCTTTAAGCAGCATATTGTGCAGAGAGAGACTCCGCTGGTTTGGCCATGTTGCCCGTATCGATAGTTATAGATTGGCGTATAAGGTTATGAACAGTGTGCCTAGAGGCCTCAGAAGGAGGGGGAGACCTAGGATGCGGTGGGCAGACAATGTCAAACAGGACCTTGTTAGAATTGGTGTACAGTGGCCGGATGCAGCAGATGTAGCTCAGGACAGATATGCTTGGAGAATTAAACTGCGCAGTCTGGTTGGACCTCCGTAGCCCATGGCTGCTTGAGGATGATGATGATGATGATGATGACAATCATGGAAAGAACTTTACCTGGAACAGAGAGTAGGCTGATACCTCTATAGTTATCAGAAGAACTGCGATCACCTTTTTTGAAAATAGGGATAACAATAGCTCTGGTAAAATCCTTAGGAACCATGCCTTTATCATAAAAGATATTCAGAATTTCAGTCATCCAAGTGGTAACCGAAACATTCCCAGCTCTAAGCATTTCCGTAGTAATTTCATCTACATTTGGGGATTTATGAAGTTTAAGTTTAGAAACAGTCAAAATAACTTCAGATTGTGTTACAGGGCCAACATTAAAGCCACCAATGCATCTATCATCATTGCAAACAATGGGAGTAGAACTAACCGCATTGTTTAGAGCATCACTGAAATGCTCAGCCCACCTAGCCATGACAGAATCCTCACCTTCTATAACCTTACCTTGTTTATCCTTCAATCCCTGTATACCTGTCCGTTTTCTACCACACAAAACATTAACTATCTGGTACAGCTGTCTGCTGTTGTGCTGTCTAGTTGCTTCCTCAGCTTTGTCAGCCAAACCATCAAGCCAAAGATTCTTATCAGCAGCTAACTGATCTTTTACACGTTTATTAAGTTCTCTGTAATGCTTTCTATTAGGACTAGTAGGGTATTGATTAAGGACATTCCTGCAGTTCTTTCTTTCCGAAATAAGCTCAAGTGCCTTATCACTCAGATAATTCTGCCTCCTCTGCTCCTTTTTCCCAAAAAGGGGTACTGTTAGTGTCCAAAAAAGCCTGTTTAAAATGATCCCATTCTTCCTCAACTTCAGTAGTAAGCATACCATGACTGTCATAATGACTAAGTAATCTATCATGGTAAGTTTTGACTATAACTGGGTCTTTCAGAGCTTCAGTATTAAAAGTAATTTTTTTAATCCTAGCACAACACTTTTTAAGTTTAAGTTGCAAGACACTTTTAACCCTTTCACGACCAAGGGAAACATTTTTCCCATTTTAAAATTGGTGATTGTCGTATTTAATTATAACCTTATCTGCATTTTTTATACAGAATGTCAAAATAGAACGTATGCCGAACGCAATTACGTAAACGGGAACGTTTAGAAAAAAAAAGAACTGTCAGGACGCATAATATATGTACTATGTGCAATGTCCATCTTTGCCTCACTACCAAAAGAAATTGCTTCGCCGAATATCATAATTAGCACATCATTTTGTATAGTAATTTTATTTCATAATTTTGTATTATTTTAGTTAACATTTTGTTCTAATAAACCAATAAATAAAAGACATTGCATAATAAGCCTAACAATAATTTGTGTTACCTTTATAGTCCATTGGGAAAAATATTTCCCATAAAATTCCAAAAAAACTACACATTGTTATGTATTTTTCTTATGATTTTTATTTATTTTACGTCTAAAGAAACTAAAATAAACAGTTACATAATAATATTTACTCTTAGAAACCTTATGGTCCTGAAAGGGTTAACAAGGTAATGGTCAGATCCAATTTCAGCTCCCCTATATGAATTGGTATTCCTAACAGAACTAGCCCATTTGCTGTTAATTAATATATAATCAATCATATTCTTATGCAGCCCATCGGGTGAAACCCATGTGTACTTATGTATGTCGCGGTGTTTGTAATAAGTGTTAGTTATTCTGAATCCATTGAGTTTACTTACCTGTAGGAGACGTTGCCCATTGCCATTGCAGCTACCAATACCAAAAGGGCCTATTACTCCTCCCCAAATATCAGAGTCAGAACCAATTTTGGCATTGAAGTCACCAAGAACAAGGGTAATATCTCCTTTCTTGACAGAATTCAAAATATCCTGAAGTTGTTCATAAAACCTATCCTCCTCATCGTCATCGGCATCCTCAGTGGGGGCATAACAGCAGATAACATTCAAGTCTTTAACGCTTATCTGAAATTTTGCTGTAAGAAACCTTTCATTAATGCACTCATATCCTAGAAGAGCATCACTAGCGTGTCTGCTGAGAAGCAGACCCACGCCTTGGTAATGCTTATTATCGTCCCTCCCTGAAAAGAGAAATTTAAGATTATTTTTAAGAATCTGACCTTTATCTGTCCATCTGGTCTCTTGCAAGCCGATAATATCTAAATTATAATGGTGGAATTCTTGTGTGAGGACATACAGAGAAAAAGCTCTGTGCAGAGTCCTCACATTCCAACTACCTATGGAGAGAAAATGGTTAGTGGGATGTTTAAAGAAACTATGTTTATTGAGAGAGGGAATGCCGACAATATCAAACAGCTCCCCAATCGCAGACATGGGGCAAAGACCCGTTCCCCAACCACTAAAGGCTGAAGCCATCTACACTGGATGACTTCCTCCAATGTAGAATTTAACGATGCCAATAGAAGCAAAGAGTTCAGGTGCCTGCGATGACCTCTGCTCAGGATTATCCACAAGCTGATAAACATATCCTGTGAATCTATTCACTTGGGGCTGTCAACCCACAAACAAACAGAAAACACAGCGGAAGATTTTCCCTCCACAGAAGCCCACTAGTGCAGCAAAATCAGGATCCATAATCAAGCTCAGACCATATATGTCCAGTGGGTTTATATGGTCACACCTCAGCAGGGTAGAAAAAAAAAGAAAAGTAGCCATAGTTGTCCAGATCAGTAGGCTACACTAATATGGCAGCCCTTTACTTCCGTTCACTTCCATAAGAGAGTATCCTTTTGAAAGGTACTAACGGTCTGCACTACGAGAAGGCAGGTTGGACATTAGGTGCTAGGCCTGGCCGGTTCTATGCATCATCACAGGGGATTGGTGCATAGCTCTCCTTCCAGTGACTACCTAACTACCATTTACAGACCAGATTTGATTATGATCTTTAAATTATCTTCAATACCATTTTTCCATTAAGTGCATATTTTAGAAGTTATAGAACGTTTAAGTTAGATTTCCATTTACATAACATGGGAAGTTCCTAATATTTTGGTAGGACTAGCTTTAGATGAATTTCTCCAGTTATGCCTACCTCTCTTAAAAAGTTATTCTGGTTCTTAATGAGATTTCGCTTTGGCTTTCCTCTAACATGGCATTGAAATCTTTGCATTAAATTCTTTGGCAAGAGAATGAGCTTCAAAATTATAACACATCAATCATTTCATTTCGATATTTCACTTTTGAACTCCACTAACATAACAATGCCGGAGAAAGACAATTTTTCCTCTATCTGTGTTAGATCAAAGTTTTTCTCTGAAAGGAAAACGTTCTTCATAAATGCTAATTATTCTCCCACTATTCAATTTGACTCTCTTCACTTACATAAAACTAGCAGAAATAAAATAACCAACACTTTTTCTGCATCTGAGAGTCCCCAAAGTGTTCTTCAAACAGCAAAACATTTCTTAAAAATTCGACACACTCCCCCACATTTCGATTTGGCTTTTCAATACAAATATAACACAATAAAACAAAAAAAAAAACACCCTTTACAACACAATAATAAGAAAATTAAAGCTTCCTCTGTATAATCAAGCCCCAAAATACTCTACGAGGCCCTATACTATGGGGAGAACGGAAAAGGTAAGTCTTTTCTTTTTTATTTGGGTTTAATCCCTGATTGTACATAACAGCACGATAAAATGGTAAACTGTATGAGACAATGGAACTCGAATTAGTAAATGTAACAGGAGACTTTAGCTTCGACATTAGTCAAGTGGGAAAAAATCCAGCCTTCTCCTTTTTGATTCGAAAAAAGGATTTCCGGGTTACGAGCCAGTTCTCTAGTAATGGAGATGAATAGGAAGTAACTCAGACTCACTTATAAAAATTATAGATTAAAGCTACACTGTATCAAGTTATTTATATGCTATCAGCATTAGACTAACCCGATGGTTATTAAAGTGCTGTTATTAAAACACTCCGTCGGATATTATGTAATAAAATAACCTGGTAAAATAGTGCCCTGACAATCTGAACTCCGATCATCAATAACTACGACAGAAATTCTAACGGTTTCATACGTTGAGTGAACTGTTGTAACGAGACCACAACTAAGTATGAATAGTTACCACCTCAGCCCAAATGGTAGAGCAACTAACACACAACCAGAAGACACGGCTTTCGAATCCGCGAGGCAGATCAATGACGTTTTTGCACACCTGTTTAATCTTTAAAAGAAACAAAATCTTCTATGGATCTGCAAGTTTAAGAAGTACTCTTATATACAGGAAAATGTGCTTCAAAATATGGCACAACTTTTTGTATGTTTAGATTTGGGTTTTCCTCTGCATTTCCATAAAATTAACGAAAATGACAAATAGCACTTTTTCTTCACCTGCAAATTCCCAAAATGTTTTTCAGACAGGAGAATGCGCCTCAGAAATGCGACACACTCTTCGCTATCTGACAATCTGGCTTTCTTTGTTATTCTAAAAAATGGAAGATATACAATACGCCACTTTAATCTACAAACACACAAGAACTCTTCGGCGAGGAGGATGTTCTTAAAAAATATGATGCACTATGTCTTTTTTCCGATTTCTCTTTTCGCCTCTTCTTACAGTAAAATCAAAGACATTTTCGCTCAACATGAGCAAACCCTTAAAGGACTAATCTGAACTTTGATCATTTCTGACACCCACTCAGCTTCCGTTCCTTATCCCATATGATCCTCTGCCCTTTCCAAAATGATCTGCTTCCACACTGCGAACCCATGCAGCTCGCTAATTACACTAATGTGCTGTAGACTTCGAGGCACAATAACTCATTGAGGCCATCAGGAACTACCATCTTGGCTTGCATCCTTCGACTCAGACACAACTAGTCGAGCCACTCCGGGTATTTTAAATTTCGGAAATGACTGACTAATGGCCGCTTTTACTTCACAAATAACAGAAGTTGCATTGAAAGTTTTTCCACGTTTTTCTGTTCAATGGCCTCTCCAGTTTTGACTGATGAATCTTTTGATGCCTTGTGTCATTTTTTTTTTCATTTTTCTGTGGCTATAGGGTTGGATTGGGTTGTTTTACCTCTGAGCGGCACTTTTTTGCACACCATGGGCTAAATGGCCAGGTCACATCAACCCCGAAGGCTCAGAGAAGGTTGGGGGAGGGGACCCACTGGAACAGCTGTTGGGAGACAGATGGTAGCCTCCCGTCAAGGCCATCCAGCGTGTTCTTTAACGTGCACAGAGTATGGCTCACGGGGCCACGGCTTAACGTCCCATCCGACGGACGGCGGCCTTTCCAAGCCCATCGGTGTCCCCTACTGACCGTGGGCAGGGCGGGGAATTTTGCGGAGATAAATCTCAACACTGACCCAACTGGGACTCGAACCTGGGAAGTACAGATTACGAGCCTGGCGCGCTACCGACTGAGCCACCCCCGCCCCATGGCTATCGGTAAAGAGATGAGATTTTTATATTCATATATCAACCAATCGTCTGCGACTATATATGTTCAGTTTTAGAAGCAAAAAAATTCTGATCAATGTCGTGTAGTGGTTATTATGCTAATTAGCAATTTGGGAACTGTTGCCTCTGAATTTCTAATGAAATAGATTTGAATATTGTTTTTGATGCTAACGAAGAATAATCATTAATAGTAATCAGAAGGATTTCAGGTAGACACTAAAGGTTTTCTTTAGGAAAATGTTCATACCTGAATTGGTAAAGTAAAAAAATTATAAGAATTTAATCTTTTATAAATGTTGCTTCTTGAACTTTTAATAATCCGTGGATAGTGTAAAAAGTAGGCTTATAAACCACAAACTGAATTTCTTGAAACTTTAGCAAATTGTTTGAAAAAGATGGGTGATATATATATGTGTGTGTGTGTTTAATATTTTTTTCGTCTCCATTCCTTCCTCCCCTATAAAATTTGGTCCTCTCTAAAGTTTAGTATGACAGTGAAATTTGAACCCTCTGCAAACAAGATAACAAAAATGCTTTTGATTCCAGATGTTTAAAATTTGGTATTTATTGGATTGATTATGCATATAATGGCGTTACTCGAAAGAACTATCAACCACCTGCATAAACAATAACTTATCTAGAAAGAGGTTGAATTGGTTTAACAGAGATTATACTGTATTTTACGCATTTGGAACCACAGCTTAGCGAACAGAGTTATAAATAGCATGATTGAAGATCTTATGAGCCCTCGTTTTAATATACATTTAGCACTATTCACTACCGATATACATTAACCACATTCTCCCTTTTTGCCGATGCCTATTTTATATATTTTCCCTCACTGAATGGTGCTTATTTAGAACATTATCATCACTGACTGTGAATTTCCAATTTTTAAGCTTTTTTTTCTTTCTATCAATTGGAAAGCTGCTATGATGATGATCCATTAAGGTGAATAGAATCTCATAATGCAGTGCAGAATTCAGAAATATTTCAGGTAGGGAAGATACTTAATGCCTACCGGAAATAGATCAGCGAATGGCCCCCTGGACATCTCCCCGCTTGCGGGTTGAAAGGTCAGATTTTTATTACCTTATCTGTTGTTGGGTAGTACAGTCGCTCAAAGAAGTATCCGAACACTATGGTTGATTACAGAATTCAGAAAAAATATCTGGCAACCTTCGTGTCAATGACACGAAGGTTGCCAGATCACTAATTTCTAAAAACATCGTTGCCAGAAATTTTTTCTGAATTCTGTAATCAACCGTAGTGTTCGGATGCTTCTTTGAGCGACTGTACTAAAAACTATAAATTGTTATCATTCATGTCTAATATATTAATTTGCCCAACTGATAAATTTTTTATATTCAACTCCTACATAAATACCTTAACAACAGATGATTGAGATTAGGCTGTTTTACCTATGAGTAGCATATGTTTGTCCACAATGGGCTAAATGTCCAGGTCACAAGGACGCCGAGGGCTCAGAGAAGGTTGGGAGGGGACGCACTGGATCAGCTGTTAGGATTTAACATATGGATTTGTTTGTTGAATGTAATGAACAAGGGCCTGTTGCCATTAATAACAACTGTTTGTTACATCATTTCTCTATAGCCATTCCTTTGAGTCAGAAGCTTTGTGGAACTGTCTTTCCCGAGAAGCCCAGGAGTAATGATGGAACCCAACCTCTCATCTGGCTCACTTACCGGAAAGAGTTGATGGGCGTTTCCTGTCGTCACTTTGGACAGAAATGGAAATTCCCTTGCACCTTCACTGTCAGCCAGAGCTATGGGGAAAGGAACTGTGAAATGAATGCCGCTACTGAATAAGTACAATGTTTATGTATTCTATAAACCAAAGGTAGATCATAAGAAAATCTGCACATTTCCTATTCCTGAAATCGATGTGGATGACCATACTCCATGTTTTTATGTTTCAGCGGTTGAAAGGTTGAAAAAATTCAAGTTGATCTCATAACAGTTAATACATTCAGTATATTCTGTTTAACTTCACTCAGTAAAAAGCGCAATTCCACATTAAGTGATATTCGTATGGTTTAACTAGGCCCTGATCTAGAAAAAACAATAAGGGGGGGGGGCGAGGAAAGTAATCGGAGTGAAAGGGGAAAGTTTAATGTTTTCTTCGCCTCCGTCTGGTTAATAACATTCTCAAAAGTGGATGGGGCAAAGCCTTCTTGCTTTGCTCTCTTCTTACTTCCAACTCTTCTCTTGCTACTTCCAACTCTTTCCGGTAAGTGAGCCAGATGAGAGGTTGGGTTCCATCATTCCTCCTGGGCTTCTCGGGGGACGACAGTTCCACAAAGTTTCTGACCCAAAAGAATGAGTACAGAGAAATGATGTAACAAACAGTTGTTATTAATGACAACAGGCCCTTGTTCATTTCATTCAACAAACAAATCCCTATATATGTCCTGGTTTCAACCAATCACCTGTAATTTGGTGTTATCCTAATGCTCCTTTAAATGTGATACTCTTCCACTGATCATCTGTTGGGGCGGGGATGGCTCAGTCGGTAGCGGACCAGGCTCGTGATCTTCAGTTCCCAAGTTTGAGTACCAGTTGGGCCAGCGTTGAGATTTGTCTCCGCATAACTTCCCGACATGCCCACGACCAGTAGGAGACACCGATGTACTTGAAAAGGGCGAGGCCGTCGCCCGTCGGATGGGATATTAAGCCGTGGCTCCGTGTGCATGAGAGCAGTACCCTGTTCAGGTTAAAGAATATGCTGGATGGACTTGAAGAGAGGCTACCATCATATGAATTGAGCTTTATACTGAGTGAAGTTAAACGAAGAAATACTTCGAATATGTTGAATGTATAAACTATTATGAGATAAAATTTAATATTTTTCAGCCTTCCAACCGCTGAAACATGAAAACATGGAGTACGGTCATCCGCATCGATTTCAGTATTAGGAAATGTGCAGTATGATTTTCGTATGGTCTCCCTTTGGTTTATAGAATACATAAACATTGTACATATGCAGCAGCGGTATTCATTTCACGGTCCCTTTCCCCCATAGCTCTGGCTGACAGTGAAGGTGCAAGGGAATTTCCATTTCTGTCCAGAGTGACGACAGGAAACGCCCACCAACTCTTTCCGGTAAGTGAGCCAGATGAGAGGTTGGGTTCTATCATTCCTCCTGGGCTTCTCGGAGGACGACAGTTCCACAAAGCTTCTGACCCAAAGGAATGGCTACAGAGAAATGATGCAACAAACAGTTGTTATTAATGGCAACAGGCCATTGTTTCGCTTCACATAAAGGAGAAAGCTGCTTATGACTGTTGTTCACATACCATCCTCGATGCGATGATTAGAGGTGAAGTTAAGATAATCACTTCAACGATCAGAGTTGCAGAATGTTGTTAAATTATTAGATTACTTAGAAAGTAATTTTTATAAAAATAGCGAAAACAAAATATTTTATAATTAACGATTTTACAAACGGTTCCAGATTAACAAATCTCTACTTATTACAGGATATAAGCCCAGGGTTTAGAAATATTTTAGGAATCAAAATATGGTGAGCATATTTGAGTAACTGTAAACACAAACATTTCAGCAAATGTTCCTTTTACAGTTTATTGAAATGAATACTCGTCGATTGAAGCCATTCATTTAATAAAATTTCTTAAAGTTGTGAATAGGTAGAAATTTTTTTTTTAATTTCTGCGTACTATTTAGGCAAACAGATTTCAAAACAAAATCTTAAAATTCAGACAGAATTTATTTATTTCTCTTGTAAGATTCTAGAGACAATATTAAAACTGGGTAAAAACGTGTTCCTCGTTTTCCCTATCCATAATATTTATATAAGTTACATACATACATACATAATCCTCATGCAGCCAAGGGATGCGGAGTTCCAACCACACTGTATAATTTAGTCCTCCAAACACATCTGTTCTGAGCTGCAGTTACTAAACAGTTTAAACACTAATAACGTTGAGCTTTCTAATCTAATATTGTTCATTAGAAAGCATCTAATTTTCCATCAAACAAACAATGGATTCATCAAACATCCATTTCTAACATTTGTAGTTAGAAAGGTTTGTTAAGATTAATCGAGCCAGAAATAAATAATGTGATTTATAATAATTTTGAGAATCATCCTTCTTACTTAGTGACAAACAAATAAATATTGCAAAACGATAAATTGTTTCGTTTTTTTTTATTATGAAAGCATACATTTTGTAGCCGTCCCGTGGCCGAGTGGTTAGCGCACTTGGCTACTGATCTACGGGACCTGGGTTCGAGCCCCGGGTAAGGCATGGATGTTCGTGTTGTTTTCTGCTGAGGTCCTGCCATCCTCTCAGATCTTCTTAGTGTGGCATATAAACTGACAGGCTCCTGTCAGCCCTCTGTGGCAAGCAGCTGCTTGAGGGGGTATTTATTTATACATTTTGTAGTCTCGAAAAATAATCGTTGGGAAAACATATGGGTCGCTGGTTGGAAACTTTTATTGGCCACTCATTTAAGGCATTCGTTTTAATCAACAACTTTAGAATTAAAGAGCTTAGTCTGAATAATTTGTGAAGATTTCCATGGCTACTGCTGTATGCATTGCGTAAGGATAAATGCACCAGAATGATTCCAGCCTTATTCGGCGCTGTATTGCTAGAGCAGAGCTGGAGCAGGAGCAGCAACTAGTTGTTCGTAACTGTAGAGGCTAAACAAACAGCTTAAAGAAAATTTGTCATCGATCGTGAAGGCCTATTTCTCGGCGCTGGGAGTAGAAGGATTCCGGAGACAAACAGAAGGACCTCTTTCGAGGAAAACGAGCAAGTGGCGACGAGACATTGCACGTCGCCATCATGGCTGGTAGAGCGGTGTTGGCTGAATGGCCGACATGCTCAGTGAAATGACTGTTGGTGGTTGGAATATGGGCATGATGAGGATGAGACGCTGAAACTCGACAGAGATGTGGGAGGGAATGAGAGAAGAGAGTGGGAGTAGGAAAAAAAGAGTTGGCCTCGTGAACGATTTCATTTTTAGATTGTGGATCTAGATTTAAATTGTACAAGTGATGGATCTTGTTTCATTGGTTGAGTTGGTTTACCTCTGAGTGGCAATTTTATTTCATAATGGTATAAATGACAAGGTCAGAAGACAAGGAGCAGCAACTAGTCTAGCTAGAATTCCTAGACTTCAAAGCTGGATAGGGGAAAGATGGAGACTGGCAGTTCTTAGGAAACGGAGACAGAAGTTTCTTGTAAAATCAATCCAATGTTTTCTTTAACGTTCAAAGTGTATGGATCTTCTGCTCATGTAGCCAAGGCTTAGTATCCCACCTGGCAGACATCAGCCTTTCCATGTCTACTGGTGCCCCCTTTCTAGCCGAGGGCAGAGTTAAGGGACTAGAGGAGAAAGTCTGAATGCTGAAGAGTTTTCCAACCTTCATGCAACGATCTTTGCTTCTCATGAAGGATGTGTTGCAGTTTCGTGTTTAAATCTCGGATCTAAATGGAAATCCTACAATTGATGGTACTTGTTTCATCGGTTGTAAACGATAAACGCACAAAGCGTTTGTTTTTAATTCAGTTGTCGATCAGACCAGCAATGCTACGTACTAGTTTATTTGCAGATTATTACAGAAAAAAAGACCATACCTCCCGGAACTCGAACCAGAACCTCAACAATGGCGAACCAACGCGTTACCGCAGGGCTACAAAGGTGGCTGGAGATAACGGAAATACTGGAGGTTTAAGATTTAACTTGGCATATCCTCTATCATCCAGTCCACAAAACAATCATTAATTCTTTGCTGTGTATTTTTTACGTATTACTCGAAAAGATTCTCAAACGCAACTTCCTTTATAGAGTTATGATTTTCGTCGTTAGTTAAATTTCTTTACTCCTTTGTCGTAGAAAAGTTACAATTCCTTAACTATTAAATGTTTCCTTTTTTAGCAGTCTTTATTATTATTGTGTTGTTTGGGTTGTTTTACCTCTGAGCGGCACTTTTTTGCACACCATGGGCTAAATGGCCAGGTCACATGGACCCCGAAGGCTCAGAGAAGGTTGGGGGAGGGAACCCACTGGAACAGCTGTTGGGAGACAGATGGTAGCCTCCCGTCAAGGCCATCCAGCGTATTCTTTAACGTGCACAGGGTATGGCTCTCCCGCACACGGGGCCACGGCTTAACGTCCCATCCGACGGACGGCGGCCTTTCCAAGCCCATCGGTGTCCCCTACTGACCGTGGGCAGGGCGGGGAATTTTGCGGAGATAAATCTCAACGCTGACCCAGCTGGGACTCGAACCTGGGAACTACAGATTACGAGTCTGGCGCGCTACCGACTGAGCCACCCCCGCCCCTATTATTGTGTTAACAGCTTGCTTCGACCTTCACATAAGGTTGTGCTCTTTGATTTTGATCTCACAAATGAAATAGAAAAATGCATATTTTAAATAAATATTAAGAAAAAAAATCATGATCTAAGAAAATATTAAACGACAAAATAATAGAATTCGAATGGAGTAAAGAATAATGATAATGACATAGAATATGAGTACTTTCCTGCAGTTCTGATGTAGATGCACATCATCAGAAATCATGTGGCAAACAGATATTAGCACATGAAATTTAAAATGCTGTTTAGGCAATACAAGAAGATATACACAAAAACTTTAGTAACTTATAAAGATTCTACATATTTTAAAACAGTGCACAATTAATTCACCTGTAGTCATTAAGAAATATGGTGTCACTCAAGTTCATGCTTTTTCTTTTATCTAAATCAATATGTTGCCAATAAACCTGTCGTTTAAATTATGAGGTTGTATGTATGTACATGTGCTATAATAATTTTGAACCATCATACATCTTTCAAATCAGGTTTATTCGTTTAATGACTAATACTACAAAAATGCAACCCACATTACCATTATTTCAACAAATTTCACTCCTGTATAATATGGTTACTTTTCGAAATTGGGAAATAATTTTATTTCGGAAATGCAAGTACACCTATCCCTCGATTTACACGGTACTCAGTTCACACAATTTTGGCTTTGCACTGTCAAAAAATGCAACCAGTTTCGATTTGCACGGTAATGACTGAGATTTCCTTTCTATGTACGTCTCAGTCAGTACCGTGTAAATCGAAACTGGTTGCATTTTTTGACAGTGCAAAGCCAAAATTGTGTGAACTGAGTACCGTGTAAATCGAGGGATATGGTATAAATGCTTCTACAAAGCAGCATCAGCTACAGTCTAAGGATAATATTAACTAAAGGATTCCTGATTTTTGTAAAGAATTGTCCACAATTCTTCTCTTCTGTCCCAAATAATAGCAAAAGAATTAGAAATTATAATTTGTTTCGTAAAAAAAAACAGCATATTTTTAACCTCGTTGGGATACAGTTTTTTATATTATCAAGCTACACGAATTTATTCCAATAGATCTAATTTTTCATTGTACATAAACCGGCCATTGAATAGAAAACTTTATTCAATACCGAGTTGGACCTACTTTAGACCGAATTACAGCATGTATGCGGTTTGGCATAAATTCCACAATATGTTGGAGTCCCTTTACATCCCCAGCATACCAGGCGTTCACCAGATAGTCCTTTAACTAGCTAAGATTTGACGGAAGAGGACTTTGCTCCCGGATTTATTTTCTAACATGTTTCATACATTTTCAATGGGGTTCAGATCCGGGCTTTGAGGTGGCCAGGGAAAATAGTGGAAGTCGCTGAACCACTGCTGAACACATCTTGCACGATGGACAGTAGCATTGTCGTCCATAAAACAGCCGTCACCTGCTGAATAAAAAGTCAGCATTGTAGTTTGAACCTGATCGGCAACAATGTTCAGATAATCCTTGGAGGATACTCGACCTTCTAGCAATATCAGGAGACCCTTTCCGTACCAATAGAACATGCCCCACACCATGACACCGCCTCCAGATTGGGTTGTTTTGGGTTGTTTTACCTCTGAGCGGCACTTTTTTACACACCATGGGCTAAATGGCCAGGTCACATGGACCCCGAAATTTCAGAGAAGGTTGGGGGAGGGGACCCACTGGAACAGCTGTTGGGAAACAGATGGTAGACTCCCGTCAATGCCATCCAGCGTGTTCTTTAACGTGCACAGGGTATGGCTCTCCCACACACGGGGCCACGGCTTAGCGTTCCATCCGACGGACGGCGGCCTTTCCAAGCCCATCGGTGTCCCTTACTGACCGTGGGCAGGGCGGGGAATTTTGCGGAGATAAATCTCAACGCTGACCCAGCTGGGACTCGAACCTGGGAACTACAAATTACGAGCATGGCGCGCTACCGACTGAGCCACCCCCGCCCCACCACCTCCAGAACCTTGAGTTGTGTTTACAAGGCAAGCTGGGTCCATTGCTTCATGGGGTTCCTGCCAAACTCTCTGCCTACCGTCAGTACAGAGCAAGGAGCACCGCTACTCGTCGGGTTATTTATTATACGGTAGCGTTAATACACATGACTTTTTCCAGTCTTCCAGTGTCCAGTCACGGTGTTCCTCACAACTCTGTAGACGAACTTTCCGATTCTTCGCAGAAATCAGTGGTTTTCGTATAGGCATGCGACTGCTAATACCGATCCTCTTCAATTCCCTGCGCATAGTTCGCTGAGATATGAGTCGGTAACAGCCTTCATTGAATGCTTCGGTCAATTGCTGCATCACAGGAAATCCTGTTTCTCCGTACAAGCCTTCTCAGACGACAGCGATCTCGTTCATCATAGATTGTCGTCGCGCCACACTTACGCCTCTTAGACAAGCAATATTGGTTATTTCTCCACTAATTAAAAACCGGAGATATCGCACCTTTTGAGAAAAAAAGTCAGTTCTGCTGTTTTTAAAATCGTCACTCCAGTTACACAGGCATCCACAACAAACCTTTTATCGATCCCCGAAAGATCCTTTGTTTTTCCCCTTGTGATCAACACTACTGACGATTACTGACGAGCAGCAGTCTTAAATAGTTGTCTAGATCACGTGATGATGCACGTGACCACGTATTTTGCGTATACGCTGCGCAAGTGACGTTTACGTACATCTGCATAAAAGTTTCTAATTCAGTGGACGGTGTGTGTATATATATATACAAGCCCGGATCAAGAGAAAAATATGGGAGATGATGCAATGGATCAAGAAAAAAGTAAAGTGAGGGTGGGATATATATATGGACCAATAATATGGGCGGAAAAAGACTGGATTTTCGTTGCAGTATAATATATTTCCCCTTTTTGCCCCGATATCCAGCCCTGTGGTGTGTGTGTATATATATATTGTGTTTTCCCAGCATATGTTATTCTTATTTTATTTTTTTAACATTGATACAACATCGTTGATGTTTTCATGCATTTCATCTTCAATTGGGGCGGGGGTGGCTCAGTCGGTAGCGTGCCAGGCTCGTAATCTGTAGTTCCCAGGTTCGATTCCCAGTTGGGTCATCGTTGAGATTTATCTCCACAAAACTCCCTGCCCACAGTCAGTAAGGAACACCGATGGGCTTGGAAAGGCCGCCGTCCATCGGATGGGACGTTAAGCCGTGGCCCCTTGTGCGGGAGAGCCATACCCTGTTCACGTTAAAGAACACGCTGGATGGCCTTGACGGGAGGCTACCACCTGTCTCCCAACAGCTGTTCCAGTGGGTCCCCTCCCCCAACCTTCTCTGAGCCTTCGGGGTCCATGTGACCTGGCCATTTAGCCCATGGTGTGCAAAAAAAGTGTCTCTCAGAGGTAAAACAAGCCAAGCAAGCCAAGCATCTTCAATTAATTTTCTATATTTGAAATTTCCAGTAAAGAGAACTCAAGCGCGAATTGTGAACTTTTTAAATGTTTCTTTATATACCAGCTGTAGCCTACCCCCCCCCCCCAAAAAAAAAAAAAAAAAAAACCGTTTGCAGTGTATAATTACATCGCTTCCCCAGGCTCTGTTCAAAGACTTCGAAATAATCTCTCCATAGAAACGAAATTATATTTTATTTAGCACACAGGAAAACTCAGAAACCGATCATTCTTGCAAGCTGTTGTCAGATCCCTAAGTTTTAAAACTCACGTTCCAGTTATAGGTAGTGAACTTGAATTTTCAAAGCAACATGGAATGGTACAAGGGAAACCCGTATACAAAATTTGGGACCAGTCAATCAAGTTTCTGCAGAATACCAGGTAGCCGCAATCGAACAAAGATTAAAAGCAAAGACCGAACTTTTTCGGCAATTTGTGTAGTAATACACCTTTCCACAACATTGAGAACAATGTGCCGTAAAAGCGCTAACGTTAGAATGCTTAATTGCTAGGGAAAGCGCTAACGTTAGAATGCTTAATTGCTAGGGAAAGCGCTAACGTTAGAATGCTTAATTGCTAGGGAAAGCGCTAACGTTAGAATGCTTAATTGCTAGGGAAAGCGCTAACGTTAGAATGCTTAATTGCTAGGGAAAGCGCTAACGTTAGAATGCTTAATTGCTAGGGAAAGCGCTAACGTTAGAATGCTTAATTGCTAGGGAAAGCGCTAACGTTAGAATGCTTAATTGCTAGGGAAAGCACACGCACGAAATTACTCTTCTGCGCTCACCTTGTATTATAAAACATATACTACGAAAATAAAATTATTACTACTGCTGCTTTCTTTCGTCCGTGATTTTTCACAAAAGAAAGAACATTTTCACCCCAAGAAACGACAATCTGTAACCCTAGTGCCTGCATGTGTGTGCCCAACCACTCTGACATATGAATTATTTATATTGATACACAGAGTAGGGTTGCACAAACTTTGTTGGCATTGGTACGAATAGAAAAAGTGTGATGTATGCTGTGGACCAATAATATGGAGGCGGGGAGGGATTACAATAAAGGATCAAAAAAAGTTTACTTTCGTTTATTACATTTTATTTGTCACATATACAACATAAGCAACAAAATGAAAATACATAAACGTACAAAATAAAAATAAAAAATTGAATGTTAATTAAAAGTTCACTTTAACGTCAAAACAGAAGTTGACTTCAGTTTGTAAAGGATGTGACTGGATTGCAGAAATGAGCTGCTGAAATTTTGCATCAGTGACGTCGAAACTAGTTGTAGGATGTTATTTAAATTTTTCTCTTTCATCTTATTAAAACACCGTTCACCTTAGTAGAACCAGAAATAAAATATTTATTTTTATTTTCAATATTCACATTGATCCGGCAGCGTTAATATACATTATGTATATCGTTTAAAAGTATTATTATTGAAATACAATATATATTATTTATTAAAGGCGTTATTATTTTAAGGCGTACCGTTTCAGAGAAGAACTCGCTTTTCTGACCCAACACGGATTACACATACCCGCGTACATGGTGCGGGGGTGACTCAGTTGGTAGCGCGCCAGACTCGTAATCTGTAGTTTCCAGGTTCGAGTCCCAGCTGGGCCAGCGTTGAGATTTATCTCATCAAAATTCCCCGCCCTGCCCACGGTCAGTAGGAGACACCGATGGGCTTGGAAAGGCCGCCGTCCGTCGGATGGGATGTTAAGCCGTGGTCCCGTGAGCCATACTCTGTGCACGTTAAAGAACACGCTGGATGGCCTTGACGGGAGTCTACCATCTATCTTCCAACAGCTGTTCCAGTGGGTCCCCTCCCCCAACCTTCTCTGAGCCTTCGGGGTCCATGTGACCTGGCCATTTAGCCCATGGTGTGCAAAAAAGTGACGCTCAGAGGTAAAACAACCCAACCCGCGCACATAATTTGTGACCATTCAGTTAAATATCACGATAAAATCTTTCGAAACGGAAATAAAAATCTCGATAGTTTACGCAGATATGAAGCCACAGGATTGCACGGCATGCACTCTATAAGAGCGCATGCCGACGGCCCATCGCAGTGCAATTCTTGTTGAATCTATGTAGTAAGAGATTTCCGGTAGGATGGTATGTGGGGTTGCCGGTTACTCAATCAAACTAACCGTTAGAGCAGTGAAAATAAGAATATACAGATTAAAAATAAGACACGGGCAGCGCCGAGTGCATTCAGCTAGTATTAATTAAATGCCAATTGCAATTTTGATCTAATGATAGTTCAAATCCTTTTACCAAATTACTTTTGCCTTTCTTTAGCATTCGTAAAAGGATTTTAAAGAGCAACGGTTGCGTAGAAACTTCGTTTAACGGTGGAATTAATTGTTTACTGGCATCTCGTTGTCACCTCTGGGACACCGGACTGGAGCGTCTTTTATTTTTGAGTCTAGGAAGCAGTTAATGCTTAACTGTTTCCAGCATAGATTAGAGACAGTATTTCATTACAAATGCTTGAGTGCATTCTTCTGTGAGAACTCTTCTTACTTAGCATAGCTGATGAGACTCTCTATCAGTCGGATAACATTGGGTCTGATGTATGATGATTCTTTTAATGGTAACTCTCATCGAAATTTCTTATTAATTTTAGTGTTTAAATAAGCATTCTCCAAACCAAATTGCTTATCCAAGCTTTCTTAGTGTTGAATATGAAACAATAAGAAAAAATTGAATGTTGAATTTACGATTTTGAAATCAAATGACCTGGCTAAAACAACTTAACGCGAATACTGATTCGCGAATTTAAAAAGTAAGTTGTTTTAGTTTAAATATTTAACGCGAATCAGTATTCGCGTTAAGTTGTTTCAGCCAGGTCGTTTGATTCCAAAATCGTAAATTCAACATTCAGTTTTTTTTTATAGGTATTAGGTCTATTTTTATTGGCAAAAGTTTTCATAAAAAAATCTGTAATACATTTTTAAAATAGCTAAAAAAAATTGAAATTCTGTTTAAAGAAAATTAATTTCAAGCTTTTCTGATTATCAGGGAATTTCTTATTCATTTTAATACAGTTTTTTGCTGCCATTTAATACCGGTTTCGTATAGGACAAAAATTCAAAATACATTTTTAACAAAAGTTCGAAAACTTATCACATGGGGGCGAGGGTGGCTTTAGACCGTAGAGAGCCAGATTCATAATTTTCAGGTCCCAGGTTTGAGTCCCATCTGGGTCAGCGTTGAGATTTATCTACGCAAAACTCCCTGCCCTGTTCTCGGTCAGTAGAGGACACCTATGGGCTTGAAAAGGCAGCCGTCCGTCGGATGGGACGTTAACCCGTGGCTCCGTATGCGGAAGAGCTAACCTGTGCACGTTAAAGAACACGCTGAATAGCCTTGACGGGAGGCTACTACCTGTCTCCTGATAGCTGTTCACTTGGTATCCTCTCCCCAACCATCTCTGATCCCTCGGGGTTCTTGCGACCTGGTCATTTAGCCCATTGTGTGCAAAAAAAGTACCGCTCAAATGTAAAACAACCTAACTTATCACATGAGTAAATAAATTCCATTTACCTTGTGTTTTTATATATTATTTATTCATTTAGAATCCCGACAAGCTCCAAATCTAGGAAAGGGTGACTAGGAAAATTTTAATAATCGGATTTGAGGCGAAAAAAGTAATAAACTTATGTATCACTGTTTTTTTACAAAGACCATTAGAAAGGAAGGAAAAGCATATACATATCACAGTATTTGGTGACAGAGCCGGATATAGGGGGGATGGCAATGGCCCATGCCCCTCCCTCTGAGAATGCTGCTAAGGGTAAAGAAGCAAAACATGATGACATGCATTTTTCATGCATTCTACAAGAAATACTTTAAAGATATGTAAAAGGAAGGGTAAATGTTGTACTGCAACAGAAATCCAGTCTCTTTTCCCTCCCCTCCCCCTTTTACTTTTCTCAAGATGCGGACCTGTTTGGCGAGATTAATTCTTGGGGAAAAAATATATCGGAAAAGTATTATGGCCCATTAAGTTCCCTAAAGAATCTCGTTCTCTCATCTGATTTTTTTTCTCTCGGCTTAACTCTAGAAGAAAGAATTTAAAGAAAATAAAAATATGTTTATTAACCACATCAGAATATTTATATAATCGGATTTTTGAAAACCGAAACATTTTGAGAATTAGGCTGCTGATATCTTCCATGTGTTCAATAGCTCTAATATTCCAAAGTGTCCATTAGTTTTAAAACCCCAAGTGTTGAATAGTACTAAATTATCTTTTTTTGATTGATTTCTACCTGGAAGCAAGTTACATCGCCGAAAGGGTTGGGTTGGGTTGTTTTACCTCTGAGCGGCACTTTTTTGCACACCATGGGCTAAATGGCCAGGTCACATGGATCCCGAAGGCTCAGAGAAGGTTGAG
The DNA here is from genome assembly GCA_038380435.1 of Ryuthela nishihirai. Lineage (NCBI taxonomy): Eukaryota > Metazoa > Arthropoda > Arachnida > Araneae > Heptathelidae > Ryuthela > Ryuthela nishihirai. The sequence continues at coordinate 34,177,193 of JAWZYU010000011.1, read as the reverse complement.
GGAGGGGACCCACTGGAACAGCTGTTGGGAGACAGATGGTAGCCTCCCGTCAAGGCCATCCAGCGTGTTCTTTAACGTGCACAGGGTATGGCTCTCCCGCACACGGGGCCACGGGTTAACGTCCCATCCGACGGACGGCGGCCTTTTCAAGCCCATCGGTGTCCCCTACTGACCGTGGGCAGGGCGGGGAATTTTGCGGAGATAAATCTCAACGCTGACCCAGCTGGGACTCGAACCTGGGAAGTACAGATTACGAGCCTGGCGCGCTACCGACTGAGCCACCCCCGCCCCATCGCCGAAAGGAACTGCTGTTGAAGGAAGGTTTACATTCAATAAACTGAAGAATCTTAATAAAAGAACAAGTGAACTCACGGGTAATTATTCCCAGAAAAATTAAATCTTTAATTAGCATGGAAGAGATAAGGCAAACTTAAACTTAATATATTGAAACTTTCATCATCATGATGTAATTTAAGAACTTTTACTCTTCCAGTTTTGACAATACGCTATTTCAACTCAAGTTTCATAAAGTAAATAATTTTATTCCTACATCCCTTAGACTACCAAATCTCTTTAAAAAAGACTATTGATAACGAAAAAAAAGTTATAGACTTAGAAATAAAAATCCTGAAATTGACAATAAATGTAAGATAAAAAAAAGATAAGATAAATTAATTTAGAAGAAAATTAACATGATTGAAAAGATTTGGCAATAATATTGGAAGATTCAAAAAATAACCTCGTGAATTGGATTAATAATAACGTAAACCAGAAAAATTTCTAAACTTAGAAAAGAAAAAGGAGAAAATGCTTCAAAATAACTAAAACGAACAATGAATAATTGAAAGAGCAGAACATAGTGTTAATGTTACAAAGGAGACCTACCTAGGGATTTAATTACAGCACATAAAACAATACAATTACAAATAAAGGTTTGGACTTTAATATAAACGAAAGCCTCGAAACAAATGTAACCTAGCCATTCATTCAGAAAACATTTGTCATAATCTTGAAAAAACGGTTGTAATAAAAGTGAAGAACTCAGAGATGAATATGTAAATATTTAAAATATATATATACCTAATTACAACAAAAATTTAAAAATAACTCAAAGGAAAAACACTAAGTTCTACAAAATTTAAAAACAACGATACCTTAATAGATTTGAAAGCAGACCAAAGTAGAACAGCAGGGATCATGTACAGTCGCTCAAAAAAGTATCCGAACACTATTTTTGATTGCAGAATTCAGAAAAAATATCTGGCAACGATTTTTTTTAGAAATTAGTGATCTGGCAACCTTCGTGTCACGTGACACGAAGGTTGCCAGATCGTTGAAGGTGACACGAAGGTTGCCAGTTTTTGAGCGACTGTACAGTAAGGATTTCAAAGAAAAAGTAGAAGAGGAACGAAAAAAACCACATTTCACAGAAATAAAGAAGGATCCAACAGAAAATACAGTGAAAAAAGCTCAATAAATCATCGTAAAACTAAAAAGATACCCTAACGAACACGCTAGATGTCCTTGACGGGAGGCTATCATCTGTCTCCTAACAGCTATCCGGTGGGTACCCTACCCCAACCTTTTCTACGACCTTGGGTTCCTTTTGAAAATGGTAATGGCCATTTAGAAAAGGCCATTACCTTTTGAAAATGGTAATGTGCTAAATGGCCCAAACCTTTTGAAAATGGTTTGGGCCATTTAGCACATTGTGCGCAAAAAGTGCTGCTCAGAGGTTTACCAACCCAAACAACGAGAGCCCGTGCTGACGTTAGCAATGACCTGAACAAACTCTGGACAATTCTTCGTGTTGAAGCCTGGAATCTGCATTACAAGGTGGGACAGGGAATGGTACTCACAGAACAAACCTTAATTGCAGTGAAAATCATAATATACAAATTGATCTGAAAAGTGAGACCCAGGCATGGCTGGGTACAGTTCAGCTAGCCTGAAATAAATCGATAATGATAAACGGAGATATCTGTCTATGTGTCTGTATGCAGCAGCCATAACTCTTCATATAAAGGGGTTAGGAACTTGGAATTTCAGCAGAAGATTAAGAATATCATGAGGATATACATTGCGAAATATTAAATTGATAGGTCGGTAAAGAATCGGTATTTTAGATAAAACGTCTTTTGTCTCCGTTTTCCATTCGTAGCTTCTTCTCATTCGCAAATTATAATCGAGAAAACCATCAACTGTTGCCAAATCCCTCCCGTTTCCAAAGATATTATTACATTGAGGCGTCCCATTGCAGGTAGGAACCTGATGTTTTTAGCTCAACAGGGGGTCGGAAAGGAGGAACCAGTGTGCGAAGTTTGGAACCAGTTAGTCAAGTAGCTCAGGAATCCCTTTCATCCGAACGATATAGCTTTAGAAACATAAAAGTACATTTTCATTTCTCGAGTAAAGAGTAAAACAATATTTTTTCGTGAGCCTTATATGAAAAAAGAACTACAGGTTCAAATTTCAAAACGCTATAACAAAAGAGAAAAAGCACTCATTTCAATTACAACCCTCACGAAACTTGGATTGCAGAAAAAGAATTAGAGATGCCAGGAGGCTTGTTCGAATCGCAACGGATAACAGAAAGCCATTCCAATATTCATTATTCTTGATAAGTTTTAGTGGATCAATTTTTTTCCTCTCCGTTCTGGTTATTAAAATCATCCTTGCATCCCTCAGATCCATCCCTGATCTTTACAAATATTTAAAAGAGTCTCATTTGAATTTCTCTTCCAAGAACTTTAGCAGTAAACATTCTTCTTCCACTTCCTTATAAAAAAATTCTTCATCGACATGTACGTAACGATCTTCAGAATGACAACAAACCAAAGGTTTTGTCATCTATCCTAATGGAGCATTTTTGATTCCCAACGAAACTGCTCTGTAAGAATCACACACTTTGCTTTAAAATACTATTACCATAAACCGTAACAAAATGGTTTCTCTGACGTTCGTTCCTCTGATCAGCGAGTATCTTCTATCATTTCCTCCATGTGTTCTCCATCCAGATGGAGTTAAATGGAATCTGGATTCTTTTATCCCAGTATTCTTATACTAATCCCATAGGTTGCGTCCTCATACAGACAGCGATCATAAACAGTGCCGCAGATGGAACACAGGCAGAGAATACCAATGCGTGCTCTTACTCTGTATCTATCCCTTGGAGGTGAGAGCGAATGGTAACAGATATCACTTGTGTAATGACCATTGGGTAGCGTTGGCATCTAGAGTGTTTGGGAGTGAGAATTAATTCGCCAAGTAAAGCATTGTGAGCCAAGTGAGATGCGACGAAGCATTTCTTTGCTACTAGAAAATGATAAAAGAAAAGGATAATAAGCATTACGGCTAGAACTTTTAAGAATCCGTGGTGAGCATCGAAAAATAAGTGGATACACACCTCCAGTATGGAAAGATAAGTAAACAAGATCAAACTTGGTTTCATAATACATAGTTTGGTCCTCTCTAAAGTTTGCCATAGTAATGAGAGCTGGATCCTTTGTAACATAATGGGAAGATTCATGCATTTGATTCCAGATGCTTAGGCATCATGGGTTGTTGTGTTGTTTTACCTCTGAGCGGCACTTTTTTGCACACCATGTGCTAAATGGCCAGGTCACATGGACCCCGAAGGCTCAGAGAAGGTTGGGGGAAGGGACCCACTGGAACAGTTGTTGGGAGACAGATGGTAGCCTCCCGTCAAGGCCATCCAGCGTGTTCTCTAACGTGCACAGGGTATGACTCTCCCGCACACGGGGCCACGGCTTAACGTCCCGTCCGACGGACGGCGGCCTTTCCAAGCCCATCGGTGTCCCCTACTGACCGTGGGCAGGGCGGGAAATTTTGCGGAGATAAATTAGGCATCATGGTGGATGTTATGTGGTGTGATTACATGAATAATTATGAGGTTAGATGAAGGAGTCATCAATCGCTATAAGTGGAATATTTAGTAGGTTGTAAGGGGAGATTGTGTTTGTCTGGACACGTTGTGTTAATGCATAACAACAGCGTAGCGAATCGGACATAAGGAATGTGTCTAAAGGATCAAGAAGGGAGTTGGATTATGTCGTTTTACCTTTGAGTGGTGCTTTTTTGCACACAATGCTCTAAATGGCCAGATCATAAGGTCCGCAAGTGCTCAGAGAGGTTTGGGAGAAGGGAATCCACTGGATAGCTGTTAGGAAACAGATGGAAGTCTCCCCTCATAGCCATGCAGCGCGTTCTTTAATATACAGAGGGTATGGCTATTCGTTAACCGGAGCCACGGATTAATGGCTTTTCCAAGTCCAACGGTGTCTCTTTTCTCACCAAGCACAATGTAGGATTAGCAGAGATAAGTCTCAGTGCTGGCAGAACTTTGGGACTCGAACCTGAGAATTGCAGATTTTGAGTCTTGCGCACAACCGGCTGAGCCAATCTCTGCCCCCCCCCGCCAAAAAAAAACGAGAGAGATAACAAGAAAAGGGTTAGTGAGCAATGTGAAACAGGTCTTATCAGAATTAGTCTACAGCGGCCAAACACAGGAGCTGTCGCTCAGAATAGACGAGTGCAGAGATAACTTGTTAGTTTCGTTATCTCTTCGTAGTCCATGGCTACTTGAAAATTATGTATTCATGAAGTTAGTTAAAGATTTAACTATGCACACAGACCAAATCTAGTTCCTTCAAAACTTGCATGCAAACTTTGAATGGCATTTTTATTCTTTTTTTCTGAACTGATAATTTTAAGAAAAATGAGCTATCGAAGTAGCTCTCAGTAGCCCTGGATGGCATTTTATAATCGAAGTAATTCATAATTAAGCAAACTTTTCCAATACAATATTCTGCATGCGTTATTTAACAGATACCTTGCCAATACTGATCGTAATTTTCAAAATATTTACTCTCTCGATGCACTTTGAAGGAAATTGCAAGAAATCCGTACGTTTTGTATGCTGCATGACTTATTCATATGTAGAAGCAATTCCGTGAGACAGAGGGTCTAGTTTCCTTTTAAAATTATCAGGATAAAGAACAAAATGTCCTTTTACAATTGTTACAAATCCAGGAATGCAAATGTTTCCTGGAAGAAGAATGATTTTTAATGTCAATGTGAATTTCCAATGTGATGACTCCATCTTGCACTGTTACTGCTGTTACGTAAAATGTCTTTTCAATTACTTTGAAAGCATTGCCTTCTTACGTGATCGTGCTATTGGTTACAGAGAGTATTTGCTCGTATGAAGTTCCTTCAAGTATGGACAATTCATATTTCAATGGTTTTCTTCCAGTGCCAAATTATTTAGAGTTGCAGATGAAGTGGTTGGATGTCTTCAACTGCTTTGCAACTCTTGCATTCCACGTCGATTAACAATATTGATAATTGTGATGCTGACATTCACGATGACATCCAGATTCTTCCATTTAGCAGAGTTTTCTTCATTGACTGGTGAGTCCTATTTTGTCAGTGATGTTTGCGATGTTTGATTTGCTCTACTCCAGTTGACTGAATTTCAAAAAGACACGTGTAATAAAAGGCACGCCATTTCGTTCAGTGTTGATGAGTTGCTGTCATTTTTTTTCAGATCTAGATAACCCTTAATTTACTAAATATTTACCTACCAATGCGAAATTTCATACATGAATTTCCCCTTGCAACCTCATGTTACGGGGCGGGGGTGGCTCAGTCGGTAGAGCGCCAGGCTCGTAATCTGTAGTTCCCACTCCCCCTCAACCTCCCAGCTGGGTCAGCGTTGAGATTTATCTCCGCAAAATTCCCCGCCCTGCCCACGGTCAGTAGGGGACACCGATGGGCTTGGAAAGGCCGCCGTCCGTCGGATGAGACGTTAAGCAGTGGCCCTGTGTGCGGGAGAGCCATACCCTGTGCACGTTAAAGAACACGCTGGATGGCCTTGACGGGAGGCTACCATCTGTCTCCCAACAGCTGTTCCAACCTTCTCCACCTCCCCCAACCTTCTCTGAGCCTTCGGGGTCCATGTGACCTGGCCATTTAGCCCATGGTGTGCAAAAAAGTGCCGCTCAGAGGTAAAACAACCCAACCCAACCTCATGTTACATCATATTTTTAATCCTCTCTCTAAAGCAAAACCCGATTTAGAACTCGAAGCATATTTTTTCCCATATTTATAAACTTTATCATTCGGAATTTAAATTTAATATTTTTCGACACTTTCCTAACTTCCAAAATATTTGACCGGCCAGTCCTAAATTTCTCCAATATGTTTTCCTTTCTGCCATTCTGAATTGCGTTGAAAATTCAAATTTCTGCCTATAAGAGAATCCGAGTCCAAACCATTTCAATTTTTTCATTTCATTGAAGAAAGGAATTTCAAAGAACTTGTTAAATTTCGAAAGAAATTTGCTGCGTTAAAACTCCAAGCCATCATTATCAAAACTCGATTTGGAAACCTAGAACCATTTTTTTTTACCATTCTTATTAATTCACCATTTTGAATTTTCAGTTTTCAACTGTCGAATTTCGACGGACTGCACACTAATAAGTTAAACATTTTATTTTTGTGTCAATATATTTGTATTTCCCGTCGTTACGAAGATATTTAATACTTTTTGTTTCATCATCAGAATTATAATCAGGTTTATATTTAATCATCAGAATTATAAATCAGGATTATATTTAATCAACAGAATTATAAATCAGGTTGATTATATTTAATCATAAGAATTATAATAAAGTTTATTATATTTAATTTTAGGAGTTATAATAAGGTTTATTTTATTTAATCATCGGAATTATTATCAGTTTTATTATATTTAATCATCATAATTTTAATCAGGTTGATTATATTAAATCATCAGAATTATAAACCAGTTGATTATATTTAATCATCAGATTTATAATCAGGTTTATAATATTTAATCATCAGAATTATAAATCAGATTGATTATATTTAATCATAAGAATTATAATAAAGTTTATCATATTTAATTATAAGAATTATAATAAGGTTTATTATATTTAATCATCGGAATTGTTATCAGGTTTATTATACTTAATCATCATAATTTTAATCAGGTTGATTATATTTAATCATCAGAATTATAAATCAGGTTGATTATATTTAATCATAAGAATTATAATAAAGTTTATTATATTTAATTTTAGGAGTTATAATAAGGTTTATTATATTTAATCATCGGAATTGTTATCAGGTTTATTATACTTAATCATCATAATTTTAATCAGGTTGATTATATTAAAACTCAGAATTATAAACAAGTTGATTATATTTAATCATCAGATTTATAATCAAGTTTATAATATTTAATCATCAGAATTATAAATCAGATTAATTATATTTAATCATAAGAATTATAATAAAGTTTATCATATTTAATTATAAAAAAATATAATAAGGTTTATTATATTTAATCATCGGAATTGTTATCAGGTTTATTATACTTAATCATCATAATTTTAATCAGATTGATTATATTTAATCATCAGAATACTGTCTTAAAGTAAAGTTTCCTGAACTTTACATAGCTGCGAACAGTTTTTCTTTCAGTACGAATTTTTGCATTTTGCAGCCCAATTTTTTTTTAAAGGGAAGGAAGGTATTTTCCTACACAAAGGATGTAGATAACCTGGAAGCTCTCTTGGGGCTTGTCCTGGTTTCCCATGCAACATGGGCATGCCCGTTGGTTTAGAATTCAAGTATGCTAACCACTACACCAGCCATAGCTATATAATATAAAATTGTACGATAAGTCATTTCATAGCTTTAAATAACCAAGAAGAGAAAACTCAGAAAAAATACGAAATATGCTGTGAGAACCAGCGGTGTCTTGCCACTTTTATGAACGTTGCGCGGTAATAAAAGAAAATATACAAATAATTGCATGATCCTAAGGACCGATATATTTTTTTCCAAACACCGATACCTGGCCGAGAGTTGAGTTGTTTTACCTCTGAGCGGCACTTTTTTGCACACCATGGGCTAAATGGCCAGGTCACATGGACCCTGAAGGCTCAGAGAAGGTTGGGGGAGAGGACCCATTGGAGCAGCTGTTGGGAGACGGATGGTAGCCTCCCGTCAAGGCCATCCAGCGTGTTGTTTAACGTGCACAGGGTACGGCTCTCCCGCACACTAAGCCACGGCTTAACGTCCCATCCGACGGACGGCGGCCTTTACCAAGCCCATCGGTGTCCCCTACTGACCGTGGGCAGGGCGGGGAATTTTGCGGAGATAAATCTCAACGCTGACCCAGCTGGGACTCGAACCTGGGAACTACAGATTACGAGCCTGGCGCGCTACCACTAAGCCACCCCGCCCCACCTGGCCGAGAAGTACATTTTGTGAAACTGTATTAAGGGACGCACTGCTTCACTTATATCCGTGATTACTTCCCTTTATTCCGTATACGTTTCACAATTATTATCGCTAACGCACTTCGTAGATTCTCAGTATCATCTTCGCATTTATATTTTTCTTTCTTAGCTAGAAAACTCTGTTAACACCTCAATCGAAAGCGACGAAGTTTCGTGAGGAGCGCCCCTTTTATTTTCAGACATTAACGCTGCCAAAAGGGAGAAAATCCGGAAACCCACGAGACCAAACTGCCACGTTCCAGAGCCGTTAGACCGTGACGAAATCGATCTGACATGACCCTGCCCGGAGGTTGAAGTTTTAGAGTCATTTGCGGCCTTGCTCTTAATCCGATTAGGTCAAAGCTAAATGAAGATTCAAAGCGGCTGTTCTAGTTAACAAACGTGTGTGGGTTCAATGCACCACGACGGCTTCCTTTCGTTGTATGCAAGGCAGTTTCATCCCCCCACCACGCTTACGCAGTAGAGCAGTCTGATCCTCGTAGCCAATAAAGTGTTTGGCAGCACGTGATGAATAGAGTGCATTATTCCTTTTTGCTCACTACACATCAATTGAGTCAACCAGCAAAATAACTCAGGCTAATGTTTCATTGCATTAGCCCAAGTGCTCTTTCAAAGCAATCTGTTGTTATGAGATTCTCTGCCAGGCATAAAAATAAATAAAATAAATACCCGCTCAAGCAGCTGCTTGCCACAGAGGTCTGACAGGAGCCTGTCAGTTTATATGCCACAGTAGAAGGTCTGAGAGGATGGCAGGACCTCAGCAGAAAAACGACACATACATCTTATGCCTTACCCGGGGCTTGAACCCAGGTCCCTTAGATCAGTAGCCAAGCGCGCTAACCACTCGGCCATGGGACGGCTTAAAAAAAAACCTCAAGCAGCTGCTTGCCACAGAGGTCTGACAGGAGCCTGTCAGTTTATATGCCATAGTAGAAGGTCTGTGAGGATGGCAGGACCTCAGCAGAAAACAACACGAACGTCCATGCCTACAGTAATGTGGAGAGCTTATATACATGCTGATAGGGAACACAGACAACAGCAATATATGCATCTATGTAAAGAGGATGGACAAAAGTAGGGACACTTTCTACATCATAATAAATAAATAATAATAAATACCCCCTCAAGCAGCTGCTTGCCACAGAGGTCTGACAGGAGCCTGTCAATTTATATGCCATAGTAGAAGGTCTGAGAGGATGGCAGAAAAACGACAGAAACAGCCATGCCTTACCCGGGGCTCGAACCCAGGTCCCTTAGAACACCAAAGGAAAAAATCAACTTCTAAGCATACTAACTTTTAAATTGTTTATTTGTATTTTTTGGGAGCAATATGACCGAAGACAGGATTCGTGTCTCAGTCAAATTTGTTTAAATGTAGACTTTTCGTAGCCAGACATTTCAACTCTATTATTCAGTATTAAAGAGTCATTGAAGTTAAAAAGCTTAACTGGACACACTCGTTCTAAATAATTTTCTTCAAAGTTGACTGAAGTTGAAATAATTATTACAAAAGACTCTTAAAAAGACATTTATTTTAGTTGGTTTGCTTCACCTCAGAGCGACAATTTTTTGCACACAATGGGCTAAATGGCCAGGTCACAAGAACTCCGAGGGTTCAGAGAAGGTTTGGATAAGGGGAGCTGTTAAGAGATAGATGGTAGCCTCCCGTCAAGGCCTTCCAGCATATTCTTTAAAGGAAAACACTGGATGACCTTGTGCTTTAACGTGCACAGGGTATAAAACTGGTGCACGACGGTTTAGGACACAGTCAGGACTCGAAACTAGGAACGTGAGATTACGAATCTGGCACGCTACTGACTGAGACAAATCCGCCTCTGGTTGAATGCACATGTGGCCAAAACCTCAAAGGCTAGTTGTTGCGTAGTGGAATAAGTAGTGTCAAAAGGATCACAAAGTGCAATGGACAAAATGAACAGGTGACAACGATTCTAAAAGTCACCGTATCGCACTAGAGCTATTAACTCGGTTTCATCCAGAAGCTACTTTCCGATGAATTTTCGCTCCATAGTAATCGAACCGAGAGGGAGTGATTTACAACGATGCACGGGATGATGAGAATTTGCAATCCCGAAATCACTTAAGATCATCTCCATAATCCATGATGTTTATTCAAATCATTCCTTGTATCTCGCGAGTTCAACGACATGTTCCAACCTCCAGTTAGTACACGTGAGGGATCGTTTATTTTCATAGCACAAATTTAATATGCTGAGAAGTTTTAGGGAAACTAATCCAACTTAAAAACAAAATTGTCAATAAAAGAGACGACTCATCTACTTCTCTTAATTTTATTTCAATCTCTAATTTTGAAATGCGGTTCTCAGAAGAAGCAAAAAAGAAGAAGGCAACTTGAGATGCATTGCATGACCTGAAGTCCTTGAATACAAAGACGACGTAATTCCTCTTCCTGTTTTTCACAGGAAGAGGAATTACGTAACGTAGGAGGAATGGCCCATCTTTTCGATTCTCTGCCCATCGCGTGTAATAAATAAACCACCCTTGTAATGACGGCAGTCCGATAGTAGACCTTCTTACTGACGATGCAGGAAAAGAGATTGTGGTGTTTGCTTCAGGCTCTTTCCTCCCTTCGAGCTCTCTGGCCTTCTTCTCTTTCATGTTCTCCTTCCATTGCTGCAATGTAAAAAAGGCGTAAGGAGCAGCACAGAAAAAAAGAGTCGTTTTCGGCAGTGACCTTTTCTTCCCGTATCGCAACAGTTCTCGTTTTCGAGGGGCCTCGGGGTGCAGTGAGATGGCCACAGAGAAAAATTCCTCCTTCGTGGCAGAGGAAACGGAGACAAATTAGAAAAGAGAAGACGGGAGGAATGATGCAAGGCGGTTGCTCTAACAATTCTGCGTCGGTGGGAGAAAAATAAAAAAAAAACAACTGGGAAATGGCCACACGGTAAAGCAACGGGCTGAATGAAGGCTAGAGATGAGAGGAACTGGGAGAAGGTCAGTTGTCTCTGAGAGAAATCTCGTGCCTGTTCTATCTGCGATTCGCTGGAGCGTGACGAGCTGCAAACACAGTGGGAAATAAAGTGCCTTGCGGTGGGGAGGAGAACGTGTTTTCTTTTGTGAGGACAGAATGGGATGTGAAATGCAGGTGAGTTATGGTTCATTACTCGCGAAAAAGGAAAACGTCTGTAACTTTCGCAAAGAAAGGTTATCTACGAGGAGATTTCTTGAAAGATGGATGTGAACGAATTGGGAAGTTAAATTACTGAATTTCGCAGATTATCACTATCCTACCTTACTTGTTTGAATGATTTTACGTGATATCGAACGAAAATAGAAATTTGATCCTACACAAGTTCTGAAATCGATTGGGTTGTTTTACCTCTGAGTGGCACTTTTTTGCACACCATGGGCTAAATGGCCAGGTCACATGGATCCCGAAGGCTCAGAGAAGGTTGGCGGAGGGGACCCACTAGAACAGCTGTTGGGAGACAGATGGTAGCCTCCCGTCAAGACCATCCAGTGTGTTTTTTAACGTGCACAGAGTATGGCTCTCCCGCACACGGGGCTACGGCTTAACGTCCCATCCAACGGACGGCGGCCTTTTCAAGCCCATCGGTGTCCCCTACTGACCGTGGGCAGGGCTGGGAATTTTGCGGAGATAAATCTCAACGCTGACCCAACTGGGACTCGAACCTGGGAATTAGAGATTACGAGCCTGGCGCGCTACCGACTGAGCCACCCCCGCCCCATTCTGAAGTCGATATTTTTAGGCAAAATGCACTTGAGTGTATGTAATGTACACACACACACACACAATGTTTTGTGATGAAGATCGCAGATGAAAAATACTGGAAAGAATTGCACCCAATTTTTCTGACCATTACACCACTCAAAAATGGGATTTATGTGTCTTTAAATTGTGAATGTAGATTGCAGTACCGAAGAGGCGAGTTTTGATTCTTTGGTTGAATGAATGACATCGAAGGGTTGCATGATATCGACTTACGAAATCTACTACAGCAGATCTGAATGAAGAGCACATTTCTATTATTATTATTATTATTGAAATTAATCTTCTTAAACTTAGGTGAAGCATAGGCGACCCACCTTTGCTTTGAGAAAACATCGGAGTATACAGATAGAGCGATATGTGTGGTAGCAGCTGGTTTTACCACTATTTATGTGGTTCGTAGTACACTTACAATTAGAGCGAATATTGTTAATATTAAAATTTTCGCTCTCTAGGCAACAAATACGCACGTATTATGTTGTAAGAAAAAAATTCGACTTTCCAACCACCCTTTTGATTCTCACGTCAGCTTAGCGCGTTCCTACATTTGAGCAAAAGCACATTAAAATTCAATAGTATCAGCAGATAACCTCGAAATAAGCTTTCGCAGCAAAGTCAATGGATCTGTTAACTTGACTTAATTTTTAACATAAACGCTCTAACTCTTTCACAATCTCAATTTAAGACGAAAACACTCTTTTCAAATAGCAATCCTTTATAAGAATTTCAGGGGTTTAATACAAATATCTGGCGGATTAATAAAGTGTGAGATAGAGGATAACTATTGAATACTTGGAAGGAACATAACTATTCAAGGCTTGGTAAATATAAGGGTCGAGTTTTGCGCAGTCGTCACCAGCGATTCAGAATTAACAAATTGTCTATTGCTCTCACATTGAGGAGTGTTCAGTGGATAGATGTTTAAACTGATTGAAAATTCAATCTGTTGATTGGCTGCGATTATATCAGGTCCTCTTATTTATAGCCGTACTTCACAATTCGTTCACATCCATACTTCATGCATGCAATTTAAAGGCTCATAATACAAAATAAAACAGCTGAAGTATGGTTATAAATAAGAGGACCTGACATAACACAGCCAATCAACACATTGCATTTTCTATCTATTTAAACATCTATCCACTGAACACTCGGGGCGGGGGTGGCTCAGTCGGTAGCGCGCCAGGCTCGTAATCTGTAGTTACTAGGTTCGAGTCCCAGCTGGGTCAGCGTTGAGATTTATGTCCGCAAAAATTCCCCGCCCTGCCCTCGGTCAGTAGGGGACACCGATGGGCTTGGAAAGGTCGCCGTCCGTCGGATGCGACGTTAAGCCGTGGCCCCGTGTTCGGGAGAGCCATACCCTGTGCACGTTAAAGAACACGCTGGATGGCCTTGACGGGAGGCTACCATTTGTCTCCCAACAGCTGTTCCAGTGGGTCCCCTCCCCCAACCTTCTCTGAGCCTTCGGGGTCCATGTGACCTGGCCATTTAGCCCATGGTGTGCAAAAAAGTGCCGCTCAGAGGTAAAACAACACAACTGAACACTCCTCAGTTTGAGAGCAATAGATTATCTGTTTCTATAGCTGCACAATTCGTAATATATCACTTAAAAATACACTGTTCTGTCAAAATATTAGAGAATTCGGATCTTTATTAATAGGAATCTAACTTCGAAGCTCTTTAACTTCGAAAATATACAATTAAGGGAAAAATTGCAATGAAAATAAATTTTCATAAATCAATTTCAATCTAGATTTTCAACAATACTCGTTCAGTATCTAAAGAGTTACGAAAGTTTAGAATATTTCACAACAGTTATCTTCACAAGAATTTATCTCAGAAATTAACTAAAATTTAATAACTATTGTTTGAAACCATTTAATGAAATCAATACACATTTTAGGAGTTCGCGCAATGATTATATCAATATTAGATAATTATGAAGGATTTTATCAAACAAGATAATTTATCATTCAATATTTCAGCTTTTATAACTCTTTAAGTAAAATAAAAAATAAATACCCGCTTCAAGCAGCTGCTTGCCACAGAGGTCTGACAGGAGCCTGTCAGTTTATATGCCATAGTAGAAGGTCTGAGAGGATGGCAGGACCTCAGCAGAAAAACGACACAAACAGCCATGCCTTTACCCGGGGCTCGAACCTAGGTCCCGTAGATCAGTAGCCAAGCGCGCTAACCACTCGGCCACGGGACGGCTACTCTTTAAGTACTGAACGAATATTGTTGAGAATCGCGATTTAAAGAGATTTGATTATGATCTTTAATTTATCTTCAGTCACAGTTTTCCATTAAATGCCTTATTTAGAAGTTATAGAGCTTCGAAGTTAGATTTCCATTGACATAACACGGAAATTCTCAACATATTGGTAGGGCAGGAGACATATATATCGATATCAGCATTACGCACTATTATCAGGAATTATTTTTCTTTTAAAAATAATCTCTTACATGAGTATTTCTTCACCCTTTTGCCTCTGTGATATAAAAAACATTTTGGTATCTAGTCATCTAGTGTACTTTTGCAAATAACACATGATAAAGATGATGAAGTGAATGATAATTCTGCTTCTGAGAATTCGAAACTTTCCCATTAAACATCCTGTTACAGATAAATCATGCTAATATATTTGTGTTTCATTTCGCATATCGTTAACCATTTTCTTGGTACTTAATGCATCTATCAGTGATGATTTTTATCCCCATTATTCTGCTAACCTTGGAACGTGATTCCCATGAAATTCAAAACTCGGTTTTTCCTTTCCGAATATCCTTGCCATTCATTTCGCTTCTCTAATGTTCTGGGCGTTAAGAAAGCAGCAATCCATCTTTTCAAAGAGGAATACTTTTCATTGAAGCAATGGAAAAACAGGAAGTATGTAGTTTGGCCTTCCCGTAAAGCAGGTAATGGAAGAAGAATCTTGCATTGGTTCACAGAGGCGACTCAAAGAGTGGACAATGCTGGCAGGTGATCTGTTTTTTTACCCGGTAAAAGACATCAGAAGCTTCATTTCGTTATTGATTAACTGCCTTCTACATATAGTGTTCAGCGAGCCTATCTCTTATCAATATGATGAGGTTTAGTTTGTATCAGATAACTTTTAAACAGTCTCGGTGGCGGCAGGGTGATCTTCCTTTGTTGCTAAGGCTTAAAGAGGAATATAACGGAAGTTGGGTTGGGTTGTTTTACCTCTGAGCGGCACTTTTTTGCACACCTTGGGCTAAATGGCCAGGTCACATGGACCTCGAAGGCTCAGAGAAGGTTGGGGCAGGGGACTCACTGGAACAGCTGTTGGGAGACAGATGGTAGCCTCCCGTCAAAACCATCCAGAGCGTTCTTTAACATGCACAGGGTATGGCTCTCCCGCACAGGGTCCACGGCTTAACGTCCCATCCGACGGACGGCGGCCTTTCCAAGCCCATCGGTGTCCCCTACTGACCGTGGGCAGGGCGGGGAATTTTGCGGAGATAAATCTCAACGCTCACCCAGCTGGGACTCGAACCTGGGAACTACAGATTACGAGCCTGGCGCGCTACCGACTGAGCCACCCCCGCCCCCATATAACGGAAGAACAAAGGCCCGGTACAAAACTCTTTAATGGAAGCTCGTTTATATTTGAAAAACCAAAATAATAAATAACATAGAGCTATCGATATATACGTTTATTCAGTGAATGCTCGATTTTACTAATACGAATTTTGCATTTTCTTTCATTTTGAAATTTTGGATTAAAAATTTTTATTTTGTGTGTTGTTGACAGAGTGGTTAGCGTCTTTGGCAACCGATAAAAGGGACCTTGGTTCGAGCCCCGGATAAGGCATGGATGATTTCTCTCTTATGATGATTGCCTTTCTGCTGAGGTCTCGCCTTCCTCACAGATCTTCTCCATGGTCAATTAAACTGACGGTCTCCTTTCAGACAAGTAGTAATCCGCTGCTTGAGTTGTTTTACCTCTGAGTGGCACTTTTTTGCACATATTGAGTGGCACATTTTTGCATATATATGCGTATATTTGCATTTCACGCATGTATTTTGCATATATTTGTAACCTGGCAATACATATAAATCGCCTGGTTACAAAGACCTCAGGGACTCAGAGAAGCTTAGGGGAACGACCCACTGGACTACTGTTAGGAGACACATTTTAGCCTCCAGTCAACGCTATCCAAAATGCTCCCTGGGTCAGTAAGGGACACCGACGGACCAAGCCCATCGGTGTCCCCTACTGACCGAGGGTAGAGGCGAGAGCTTTACGGAGATAAAACTCAACGCCGGTCCAAGTGGGACTCGAACCTGGGAACTTCAGATTACGAACCTGGCGCGCAACCAACTGAGCCACCCCCGACTACTTGAGGGCGAATTTATTTCAATCGTTTCTGTGACCCAGCGGTTAGCGCCATTGGGTACTAATCCAAGGGATCTGGAATGGAGTTTCGGGTGAGGAATGGATGCTTCTTTTCTGTGTTGTCCTTCTGTCGAGGTCTATCTTTGCTCACAAATGATCTCCAGATCATATTAAACTGACAGGGGCCTTGTCAGAGCTCTGAGACAAGCAACTTCTGCTTAGTTATTATTGTTTGTCTTGCTATGTCTCATCTACTGTACTGAGTTCGCATTAAATGACCATAAAAATAATTTTGGTACAGTAGAATGAAATTAAAGCTCAATTCAAAAATGTTTATCATTTGTCTTGTAACACTTGTTGTCAAATGATGCAGCAAAATGCATGCATAGTTTTCGAAAGTTGAAACCGACTGGTAAGAGTGACAAGTGTTCGGGAATCACATCAAATTATGCTATCCAGAGCACAGAGCTAAGGAATAGACAAAGGACAGCCAAAGAGTGCTAGAAACTGTTACGAATTGGATAACTCTCCGTGACAATGGAAAGAGAACTGTGAGACATAAAACGGAAGACTAATAAAGGAGTATTAGTTTTATTCTGGTAATAATAAAAAATGAATACTCCCACACGTACTTGGCTTTTTTTTTTGTTTAAAATATATGGAAACTAATTGAGTTTATTCTTGGCCGAATACTTTTCCAGTTATTATAGAGTAAATGGCCTTAGAAATATGTTAATTCACTGTTTTTTTGTCTTCATGGATTTTGACAGTCGTTACTTAAAAGGTAAATAACAGGCAAAATACGTAAACACCTATAAGCTGTGAACATTCTTGATTCCAAAGGAAAAATTATCTTGAACCAAGGACACCGAGGATCTCACATGTGATGAGAATGTCATGAGTTCCTGTCCCCATAGATCAAGATAATTTTTTTTTATAATCAAGAGAGTTACTTAGATGTGATAAATTGCCTTCGAGTGACGAATTTGATTAAAAAAAAACAAGGATATTCCGAGTTTTCGATTCACCACCGTTTTTCGAAAATAATAATGTCCCGAATTAGCTTGGATTAGGATTGCCAGACACCAGTGTTCTAAGAGGAGGAAAAAAAACGCTAGAAATGGAGTGAAAATAGGGCAGGCTTATGAAATAAAGTTTGCTTTCTTTTGCCCTGTTTATGTCAAGTATCGGCAACAGTTCAGTCAGAAAAAGACATAATGCTTATTTATTCAGTACACTTTAAATATATGACATGAGTACACTTAATTATTCTCTTGAAGGTAGTTGTCTCTTGAAGATATTGTCTTCGATGTTTACAGCCTCCTCAAGTAGAGTTTGTCACGAATATACTAGTTCAATGTCGTAATAAATTTAATAAATTTATCGACATTTATTTCAACTTAAAAGGGAATTGCCACTTTTAATCAAATTTAGAAGTGTCTTGAGCCGGGTGATGTATGAACCCACGAAAGTTTCATCATCAAACAGAGATCTGATTTTTGGACGGTTGCTCAGCTGTCAGAACATCTGACATGTTATTAGGAGGTCGTGGGTTCGTAACCACGACTTCTTGATAAATAATCAAATAATCTCCGCTGCAGGACTTTTTTCAGCTGAAAATGTCTTCAAGAAAAAGGCATTATTTGCACCTATTTAACGTTTCACCAACGAATCGCTTCCCCATGGAATCCTGATGATGACTGCTGAGTAGAGTAGAAAGCGCTCGACTTTTGCATTCATCTAAAGCCGTCCCGTGGCCGAGTGGTTAGCGCGCTTGGCTACTGATCTACGGGACCTGGGTTCGAGTACCGGGTTAAGGCATGGATATATGTGTCGTTTCTCTGCTGAGGTCCTCTCAGACCTTTTTACTATAGCATATAAACTGACAAGCTCCTGTCAGACCTCTGTGGCAAGCAGCTGCTTTTGGGGGTATTTATTTATTATTATTTACTGCCACATTTCAGTGCCTAACCTATATACTGTACACGTGTTAATAAATCTAACCGGCAAAAATAGCGTTATTCTTTCTTATACGTTAGATCAGGGGTTCTCAACGTGGGGAACGCCGTGAGAGCTCAAAGGTCGCTAGATCTAGTAACAAAGTCGCTAAGTTGGCATTATAATACTATAACTAGTTTCATCCATCTATATAAGGAGTACGCCAGTTACATACACATTTCCAGGGGGTACGTGAAGCATAAAAGGTTGAGAACCACTGCGTTAGATGACATAGATCATTGACATAGAATCTACGAGAACTACATTAAGTGCGCAGTTTTGAGCGCTAGGCTGTTGATTTTACTCAGAATTATCTCGGGTTCATAATTTCTCTTACTTATATTTTCCTAAATTATTTTGGATTCACACTTTCTCCATATTATACTATCCAGAATTAACTCTGCGTCACAATTTTACGAAATGATGTTATATCGAATTAATAATCTTTTGAAAGTAAAAAAATGCAGTTTAAGATCTATAATTTGGGTGAGGAGAAATCGTGTAAAAGAAGCGATTAAAAAAGTTAACATCGAATCAAACGGAATGCCATTTTTGTAGAATATTTGCAACTGAGTATGATCTGATAAACAGTAATGGAAACCTTTTTGCGGAATATTTCCAGTAAACACCTCTTTAAAAGGGACAACAGTCCTTTTACTTGAGACAGCCAAAGTGATCTTCTCTGTCCTGCTTACTATTTTCCGATTGGTCCATTTTAATCCTCACCACAGCACGATGTTTCTCCGCTCTTCCTGCTGGAAACAGCCTCTGCTAAGCTCGCGATCTGGTTGCTAGGCTAAGCAGCAGCCCCGCCCACTAAGAGAAGCCAGCCTTCCTCTCCGAGTCATCGCTCTCTGCACCAGATCACATGACTTTCTCTCTGCTCCTGACATGTCCGCCAAAGTGGTGATGAGGTTCGTTCAAAAGAAAAATTTCAATCTTCGCGTTTACGCTAATCGCAATGATCAGATGAGGTCTAAATTTTGGGAAGTTCTTTTTTTTTCCTTTCAAAATAAATGTAAATATTTTGCATATTTTCTAAGAGTGATGTAATTCGAATATTTGCAAATTTTTTAAAAATTATTCTGCGATATTTTCAAGGTTTGTACTCCTATTTTCAGATAATCTAAGACTAATTTGGTTCTTTGTTTTCTCCATCATTTTGACAGTTTTTTTTATTCATTTTCATTAATTAGGAATTGTTTAGTCTTCCAGTTTATTCGAAATTTGGCAAATTTTCCTCAAAATTAAATTAATCTTCATTTATTGGATCATCGCAAACAAAGGGGTCATTCAAATGAAAATTAGATAGCCCCTGTATCTAGGTAAAAGTGTATATATAGAAGGAACTCACCAGATCCAGAATCAGCCTGAACTTAATATACGTTGGATGAATTCCAGAGAAGCCTCGTATGGAAGCATCTAAAGTTGAACCATGTGCAGTATGCTGATGTTTCAATTTGACTCTCAGAGTCCGCAGTTGATTGAATTTCTGGACCGTGGTGACACCATGAACTCGCAATGATATTACGAAACTTTAAGCGCTTGAAAGCAGACAATAAAGTCGAAGAGCTTACTACTTTTGAGGAAGAAGGTTGTTTTGTTGCATGACAACGTATGCTCTCATACTGCCCAAGTGACAGTAGCAACGTGAAGAGATTAGCCTGGAACATCTTCTCTGTAGTCTTGACATCTGCTCCATTAGATTTTCAACATTTCTGGACCTCTAAAAAAAGCAGACCATGATTTCCCATTAGGCCTAGAGAAGGCATCATTTAAATGCTACAATTTGTTTATTTTAGTAACACCAAAATGATGTCGTTTTTAATTCTTTGAAGGAGTAAAAAACTATTTGGAAGGCTGCATAGTACAAAGAACGCTTGCTCTCTCTTGCCAATCAAAAATGAACTTTTAAAAAAAGATATCTGGCTCTGATGGGGAAAAAAAAGAAAGCAGTTGAAGTCAGACGAAGAGGTGCAGTACATTGTCGCATTCATTCCGTGACTAGCATTTGTGTTAGAAATTAGAAATCTTGGTGATGAATTGTGAGCGTCATGAGGTCTGTATTGACAGCAGTGATTTTTTCCTCTTAACTCCAGGGTGAGTTGGGTTATTTTACCTCTGAGCGGCACTTTTTTGCACACCATGGGCTAAATGGCCAGGTCACATGGACCCCGAAGGCTCAGAGAAGGTTGGGGGAGGGGACCCACTGGAACAGCTGTTGGGAGACAGATGGTAGACTCCCGTCAAGGCCATCCAGCGTGTTCTTTAACGTGCACAGGGTATGGCTCTCCCGCACACGGGGCCACGGCTTAACGTCCCATCCGACGGACGGCGGCCTTTACAAGCCCATCGGTGTCCCCTACTGACCGTGGGTAGGGCGGGGAATTTTTGCGGAGATAAATCTCAACGCTGACCCAGCTGGGACTCGAACCTGGGAACTGCAGATTACGAGCCTGGCGCGCTACCGACTGAGCCACCCCCGCCCCCTCCAGGGGTGAATGGGAAAACACAACTTTTTAAAGAGATAATTAAAAAATTTCTTTTCCAGTTGAATAGATACTAACAGGCCCAGATCTAGAAAACAATTAAGGGGGGGGGTCAAGAAACTGGATTCCCCTTATAGTATATCATGCCCCCTCTGTTTCAGAGATCTTTAAAAAATATTTTGAAAAATGCATTAAAAGTTCATAAATTAAACAATATTTTGCCTCTCTTACCCTTTCCAGCAATTTCTCAGGGGGGGGGGGAAGCATTATCCATTGCCTCCCTCCTAGATACTAATGAATTATTATAATTGCCTGTTTTCAAATCACCCAGACTTGTTTTTTGACAATGATGATTTCCACCTGGGTGACCATCATTTTCCTCTTGCAGATCCTCGAAATTTTGTAAAACTCGTAATGGATACAAATGTAAATTCTCGGATGCAGACAATAAAATATATAATAAAAAGACTTACACTCTTATTGATAAAATATACAACGAAATCCATTGAGTGTTTTTCTTTCTTAGTGAGAAGTATGCTGTTGTTTTAGATGAACATAAAATTTTTAAATTGGGGAGAGGGGGAACTGAAATTCTCATGAACGTTTCGTGAAGATCCGGTGTGGAAACCACTGTTCTCGTCCATCTCTTTCAACATTAATTTTGCACTCATCTTCCAAACTTTCGGGTTGTTGGGTTGTTTTACCTCTGAGCGGCACTTTT
This sequence comes from Ryuthela nishihirai, assembly GCA_038380435.1. Lineage (NCBI taxonomy): Eukaryota > Metazoa > Arthropoda > Arachnida > Araneae > Heptathelidae > Ryuthela > Ryuthela nishihirai. Next base: position 34,155,501 of record JAWZYU010000011.1, on the reverse strand, counting down.
TTGCACACCATGGGATAAATGGCCAGGTCACATGGACCCCGAAGGCTCAGAGAAGGTTGGGGGAGGGGACCCACTGGAACAGCTGTTGGGAGACAGATGGTAGCCTCCCGTCAAGGCCATCCAAAGTGTTCTTTAACGTGCACAGGATATAGCTCTCCCGCACACGGGGCCACGGCTTAACGTCCCATCCGACGGACGGCGGCCTTTTCAAGCCCATCGGTGTCCCCCTACTGACCGTGGGCAGGGCGGGAATTTTTGCGGAGATAAATCTCAACGCTGACCCAGCTGGGACTCGAACCTGGGAACTACAGATTACGAGCCTGGCGCGCTACCGACTGAGCCACTCCCGCCCCCCAAACTTTCGGGAATGTTACATCATCTCACTTTCTTTGATTTTTGGAAAGCTTCTGTATTCATTTTTAGAAATCACAGGAGATTCCAGCCATCTAGATCTTCTTTTCGATATTTGGAGAGTTTAGGCACACATCGACAGAAATTTTAGAAAATGGATTGGCCACCAACTTCTTTTTTAATGTTTAAACATTTTCTTCCGTCTGTAATAATTCTGATCACACCTTAAGTTTATTCAGGCTCACCTTTCAGTTTATTCAGGCTCACCTTTCAGTTTATTCAGGCTCATTCACAGTAATCCACGACAATCCCACACATCAAAGGGATTCGTGTCGAGACACCAGTACTACAGCAACCCAGTCAGAGGAAGAAACTGAAGAAAATTTGAACGGTTTACTTGTATATTGCGCGAAAATTCAGCAAATTCGAAGCGACATACTTGTTCGTTTTGTGAACAACGTAAACATGAAACCTGATGCTTACGCAGAATGTGAAGCATTGAGTAGTTTCGCTATGTAAATCATTGCTCTTCAATCTGTGGGGGCGGGGGTGGCTCAGTCGGTAGCGCGCCAGACTCGTAATCTGTAGTTCCCAGGTTCGATTCCCAGCTGGGTCATCGTTGAGATTTATCTCCACAAAACTCCCTGCCCACAGTCAGTAAGGAACACCGATGGACTTGGAAATGTCGCCGTCCGTCGGATGGGACGTTAAGCCGTGACTCCGTGTGCGGGAGAGCCATACCCTGTGCACGTTAAAGAACACACTGGATGGCCTTGACGGGAGGCTACCATCAGTCTCCCAACAGCTGTTCCAGTGGGTCCCCTCCACCAGCTTTCTCCTGATCACGGTCAGTAAGGAATACCGATGGGCTTGGAAAGGTCGCCGTCCGTCGGATGGGACGTTAAGCCGTGACTCCGTGTGTGGGAGAGCCATACCCTGTGCACGTTAAAGAACACACTGGATGGTCTTGACGGGAGGCTACCATCAGTCTCCCAACAGCTGTTCCAGTGGGTCCCCTCCCCCAACCTTCTCTGAGCCTTCGGGGTCCTCGTGACCTGGCCATTTAGCCCATAATGTGCAAAAAAGTGCCGCTCAGAGGTAAAAAAAACCAACACATCTTCTCGCATGCAGACAATAAAAATATATAGTAAAATATATAACGTTGTGAAAGAGGGCTGCATTCGAAGTTTTCGAGCTTTCAGTGAAATAAGAGTCGGGGATTGGTTTAGACGGCAGCGTAGTAATCTGCAGTTCTCGAGTTCCAGTCTCAACTGTGCAATCATTGAGATTTATCTTCTAAACCCTTACCCTGCCCTCGGAATAATCGTAAGTTATACTAAAAAAGGAAATACCATATGGAAAGGAAATACCATAAGTGTCAAAAGGTCTTGCGCATTAAAGAACATTCTGAAAGGTCTTGACGTTAAGCATTCATGTATTTCCCAACTGCTGTCCAGTTAGCCCCCATCCCTTAAACCAAATTCTGAACTTTTGGTATCTTTATCACATGCCATTTAGCACATTGCATGTGTAAAAGTTCCATTGAGAGGGGGGCGGGGGGGGGGGCTCAGTCGGTAGCGCGACAGGCTCGTAATCTGTAGTTCCCAGGTTCGATTCCCAGTTGGGTCATCGTTGAGATTTATCTCCACAAAACTCCCTGCCCACGGTCAGTAAGGAACACCGATGGGCTTGGAAAGGCCGCCGTCCGTCGGATGAGACGTTAAGCCGTAGCCCCGTGTGCGGGAGAGCCATACCCTGTGCACGTTAAAGAACACGCTGGATGGCCTTGACGGGAGGCTACCATCTGTCTCCCAACAGCTGTTCCAGTGGGTCCCCTCCCCCAACCTTCTCTGAGCCTTCGGGGTCCACGTGACCTGGCCATTTAACCCATGGTGTGCAAAAAAATGACGCTCAGAGGTAAAACAACCCAACCCAACCCGAGTTAAAATGTTTTACCTTCTTGTTTGCTGGTCTTATGGAAATCTAGGGGCGATAAACTCGTACATTACCAATATTGCATCTTTTCCTGCAAACACTCGGAGAGTTTCAATGCGTGCACACTGAAAACATCAATGCGCAGGCTGCGAATTGAATGGTGCAGTGCCATTGAGAAACTTAATTGGAAAAAAATTCGCATTTCTAAACACATGAATCAAAATGTATTCCATTCGAGTTAATTTCATCAAAGGAAATATATTTCCTTGAAACATTAGATTCTGCAACATCTTTAGGGACTTCTAGTCGATTTGAGTGAGGTAGCGATACAGTCGCTCAAAAAAATATCCGAACACTATGGCTGATTACAGAATTCAGAAAAAAATATCTGGTAACGATTTTTTTAGAAATTAGTGATCTGGCAACCTTCGTGTTCGAAGGTTGCCAGATCACTATATTCTAAAAAAAAATCGTTGCCAGATATTTTTCTGAATTCTGTAATCAACCATAGTGTTCGGAATATTTTTCTGAGCGACTGTACATCATATTCCCTACAAAATTGATTTGAATCAATTTTGAAGATATTGATATTTTATAGGGATTTACAAACCGATCCCTCCATAGCAGTGAGGAAGACAACACCTGAACCCGCTCGAACAGCAAATACTGAAATGAGTTTATCGAGTCTTGACGATTTTAGAAACAAGCCGAATGGAAAAATCAAAGAGGCAGTCGGTTGAATCCAGCAGCTTTGCCAAGAATCGTAACCGCCAAGCATTCTTATTTCTAAACATATGACTCAAAAAAAAAAATCCAATTCAATCAAAGTGAGCTCAAAAATGTTTCTTGAAGTGTTAGAATTAACGACGCTTCTCCAGCACTCATTCCACAAGCAGTGTAGGGTAGGAGAAAACATCTCATCACTTCTCGTAAATTAACGGGGAAATAAAAGTGATCCCTTCCAGAGCAACACCCACTCCCCGCACCCATCACGTGAGCACAACCAGAGAGCAGGTATCTTCGTTGATGGTCGATGCTGGAGACAGGCTGCAGTCTGGCCACTGTACCTGTCCCCCTCGGCACGGACTCTGACATGCCACTTTCAATCGATACCACCCAATATATTGTGCGGATGTGTGCTGGACTCCGAGGCCTACCTTCATCCACATCTCGTACACTGTGGATTCTAGCTGAGGGCGGTTGGGATCTGTCGCATCCATTACACGGACAGATACTGTTTCGGTTGGCGCGTGAGGTGAAGGCGTCAACAGAGCAAACCTTCTCTGCGCAAGGGAGAAGATGGAGAAGCAACTTGAATAATAAACATCAAAGTCTCTGGTATGTAGACAGGAAAATAAAATTGTTTTTAATACAGTGTGAACAAAAGCACTGAGACTTATTACTTAAGCCAGAGATCCCCAAACTGTGGTAAGCATATCACTAGTGGTAGAAGAAGCTTCTGTCGTGGTAGGCGTGCCATTAGTGGTACAAAGCTTTTGCACCTGGTACACGAATCGTAATGGTCGGTGGTAAGCGTACCACTAGTGGTTGAAGAAGTTTCTGTCCGTGGTACGCATACCATTAGTGGTACAAAGCTTTTGCACCTGGTACACGAAACGTCTGTCGGTGGTAACCGTGCCACTAGTGGTTGAAGAAGTTTCTGTCCGTGGTACGCATACCATTAGTGGTACAAAGCTTTTGCACCTGGTACACGAAACGTTTGTCTGTGGTAAGCATAAAACTAGTGGTAGAAGAAGTTTCTGTCCGTGGTACACGTACCATTAGTGGTAAAAAGCTTTTGCACCTGGTACACGAAACGTCTGTCGGTGGTAAGCATACCACTAGTGGTTGAAGAAGTTTCTGTCCGTGGTACACGTACAATTAGTGGTAAAAAGCTTTTGCACATGGTACACGAAACTCTGTCGGTGGTAAGCGTACCACTAGTGGTAGAAGAAGTTTCTGTCCGTGGTACACGTACCATTAGTGGTAAAAAGCTTTTGCACCTGGTACACGAAACGTCTGTCGGTGGTAAGCGTACCACTAGTGGTTAAAGAAGTTTCTGTCCGTGGTACACGTACCATTAGTGGTAAAAAGCTTTTGCACCTGGTACACGAAACGTCTGTCGGTGGTAAGCGTACCACTAGTGGTTAAAGAAGTTTCTGTCCGTGGTACAGTACCATTAGTGGTAAAAAGCTTTTGCACATGGTACACGAAACGTCTGTCTGTGGTAAGCGTACCACTAGTGGTTGAAGAAGTTTCTGTCCGTGGTACACGTACCATTAGTGGTAAAAAGCTTTTGCACCTGGTACACGAAACTTCTGTCTGTGGTAAGCATAAAACTAGTGGTAGAAGAAGTTTCTGTCCGTGGTACACGTACCATTAGTGGTAAAAAGCTTTTGCACCTGGTACACGAAACGTCTGTCGGTGGTAAGCATACCACTAGTGGTTGAAGAAGTTTCTTTCCGTGGTACACGTACAATTAGTGGTAAAAAGCTTTTGCACATGGTACACGAAACTCTGTCGGTGGTAAGCGTACCACTAGTGGTAGAAGAAGTTTCTGTCCGTGGTACACGTACCATTAGTGGTAAAAAGCTTTTGCACCTGGTACACGAAACGTCTGTCGGTGGTAAGCGTACCACTAGTGGTTAAAGAAGTTTCTGTCCGTGGTACACGTACCATTAGTGGTAAAAAGCTTTTGCACCTGGTACACGAAACGTCTGTCGGTGGTAAGCGTACCACTAGTGGTTAAAGAAGTTTCTGTCCGTGGTACAGTACCATTAGTGGTAAAAAGCTTTTGCACATGGTACACGAAACGTCTGTCTGTGGTAAGCGTACCACTAGTGGTTGAAGAAGTTTCTGTCCGTGGTACACGTACCATTAGTGGTAAAAAGCTTTTGCACCTGGTACACGAAACTTCTGTCTGTGGTAAGCGTACCACTAGTGGTTGAAGAAGTTTCTGTCCGTGGTGCACGTACCATTAGTGGTAAAAAGCTTTTGCACCTGGTACACGAAACTCTGTCGGTGGTAAGCGTACCACTAGTGGTTGAAGAAGTTTCTGTCCGTGGTACACGTACCATTAGTGGTAAAAAGCTTTTGCACTTGGTACACGAAACTTCTGTCTGTGGTAAACGTACCACTAGTGGTAGAAGCTTTTGTCCATGGTACGCGTACCATTAGTGGTACAAAGCTTTTGCACTTGGTACTGTCGCTCAAAAAAGTATCCGAACACTACGGTTGATTACAAAATTCAGAAAAAATATCTGGCAACGATTTTTTTAGAAATTAGTGATCTGGCAACCTTCGTGTCACATGACACGAAGTTACACTTTTGCACATGACACGAAGGTTGCCAGATCACTAATTTCTAAAAAAATCGTTGCCAGATATTTTTTCTGAATTTTGTAATCAACCGTAGTGTTCGGATACTTTTTTGAGCGACAGTACACGAAACTTCTGTCTGTGGTAAGCATATCAGTAGTGGTAGAAGAAGTTTCTGTCAGTGGTACGCGTACCATTAGTGGTATAAAGCTTTTGCACTTGGTACACGAAACTTCTGTCTGTAGTAAGCATATCACTAGTAGTAGAAGAAGTTTCTGTCAGTGGTACGCGTACCATTAGTGTATAAAACTTTTGCACCTGGTACACGAAACTTCTGTATGTGGTAAGCGTACCACTAGTGGTAGAAGAAGCTTCTGTCCGTGGTACGCGTACCATTAGTGGTACAAAGCTTTTGCACCTGGTACACGAAACATCTGTCTGTGGTAAGCGTACCACTAATGGTAGAAGAAGCTTCTGTCCATGGTACGCGTACCATTAGTGGTAGAAAGCTTTTGCACCTGTTACACGAAACTTCTGTCTGTGGTAAGCGTACCACTAGCGGTAGAAGAAGCTTCTGTCCGTGATACCCGTACCATTAGTGGTACAAAGCTTTTACACCTAGTACACGAAACTGTCTGTGGTAAGCGTACCACTAGTGGCCCACGAAGCTTCTGATAGTGGTGCGTGAGTTTACTGCCAACATTGATTCATAATGATTCACAACTTTAGGGATTTACACGATGTTTTAGCGTGGTAAATGCAAGAAAATAAATCATTTTTCAGTACTATCTATTTCATTCATAAAATATGTTTGAAAATGCTTTTTCTGTTAGCAAAATTACGTTGAGCTAACAGAAATATTATCTTCTGTGAGTTTATATTTACCCTTAACTGGTACAAATATATGCTAGGTATTTTGTAATAAAAGAAAAAATAGTTTCAGAATTACTGACTTAAACATTTACTTAAGCACTGTGCATCCAAAACATACCAACAAAGTTATGAGGAATTATCAAGAAAAGATTTATGCCTTTGTAATGAGAGTTGAAATAAAAAGAAAAACCTATACTTGCACACAGACAACTATTTTCTGAAAAAAAATTATATATAATGGAAGTAGTTCCATTTCCAGAGCAATTGGCTTAGAATAATTCACAGACTTGACGTGAAGCAACTAGGTAAAGGACAATACAATTGAAAAATTATTGTGCGCATCGAAATTTGTATATGCGATTTTTACATATTAACGATCAGGTATTTTCGCGGTTTATATGAAATTTGTAGAACTGCGAAAGAGACTTTCGGGACGCCTTTTATTATAATAGACATTGAAATACGAACCACAGCGACAAAGTTTCTGCAGAAGCAAAGGGGGGGGTGGAAAATCAGAAATGTAAGCGAGTAATTCTAACTTTAAAACTCTGATAATGAAATGGAAATATTAAATATTTTCGTAATGACATTACCTGTCGCCACAAAACTTAAGGTATAGGACTATTATTTTTAAAAAAGAGAAAATTAGAAAAAAAAAGAGTTATTTTAAAAAAGAGTTATTTTTTTTAAAATCATTAAGAGACAAATACAATTGTATGCACAAAATGTCAAGAAACTGAAATTTTCGTTTTAGGTTTAACAGAATTCAATGTAGGCACCATTAGGCGTAATATTCAACTTCCTTCCATATTCGGCTCAGCATGTCTGATGTAACTCTTGCTAGAGCGATTTTTTTTCTTTGAATTTTGTAAATTATGAAGTTTTTAAGGAATAAGTGATGCTTTTAATACATACCCCGTCAAGCAGCTGCTTGCCACAGAGGACTGACAGGAGCCTGCCAGTTTAATACGCCATAGTAGAAGGTCCTAAAAAACCTTTTTCCTAATATGTGCGACGAAAATTGATTTTTTTTCGCCTCCATTCTCGTCGTTAAATTTTGCAAAAGAGGAAAAATTCCTTTTCCCTACTCTTAATTCCGATGCTGACTTTAACTAATCCCTCCCCCCCCGGGGCGGGGGTGGCTCAGTCGGTAGCGCGCCAGGCTCGTAATCTGTAGTTCCCAGGTTCGAGTCCCAGATGGGTCAGCGTTGAGATTTATCTCCGCAAAATTCTCCGCCCTGCCCACCGTCAGTAGGGGACACCGATGGGCTTGGAAAGGCCGCCGTCCGTCGGATGGGACGTTAAGCCGTGGCCCCGTGTGCGGGAGAGACATACCTTGTGCACGTTAAAGAACACGCTGGATGGCCTTGACGGGAGACTACCATCTGTCTCCCAACAGCTGTTCCAGTGGGTCCCCTCCCCCAACCTTCTCTGAGCCTTCGGGGTCCATGTGACCTGGCCATTTAGCCCATGATGTGCAAAAAAGTGCCGCTCAGAGGTAAAACAACCCCCCCCCCAACCCTCCACCCCCCCTGTGGTCAATTGCGAATTTCCGAGTCAAAAACTATTCAGATCTAACCTCGTCCCAAATTCTAAAGCAAGGAAATTAGAAAGCCAAGCTGTGATGCTAAAAATCAAGTAATTAAGAATTTTTTTAAATCATTCTACCTGCGTACCCTACTTAATTTCAGAGCATATAATATAATTTTACCCCTCCCCGTATTTTCATAATAAACGCTGATTTTATATAATTACTTTTCATTCGAGTGTTCATTCGCAGAAATATGTCGTAACAATTACGAGAACCGAATAGTGTGACAAGAGCGCCATTGACGCATCGCAGTTCGCCAAGTGCAATGAGAGTAATGAGTTAGCAGAGTCGATGTTTACACCGTGACGAATACAATGCCAGGTGTGGCCCCCCAGTTGCTATCACATTTGCGAACAGTGCGAGTGAGAGCGTGCTATCGACGTAACAGAAGCCACCAGAGGCAGCGAGGCAAGGATGGAAAAAATGTTTGGTCAGAGCGAGTGGTAGGGACCTTTAGGAATTTGGTTGACATGCAAGAGAGATTAATACGCGGTATTATAATTTAGTAATCCATCTAAACATTACGAAAATTTGACAATTTAATTATATCTCTTTGTCCATAGCGGCAAATGCGTACAGTACAGAGAGCAGAATTTCCGAAAGTAATCGTCCAAGTAACAGTTTTTAACGTTCGGGTTTAAAATAGCTCAAAGCAATATGTACATTGAATTTTGAAACTTTAAAATTCGATTTTAGGTTGGGTGTTTTACCTCTGAGTGGCACTGTTTTGCACACAATGGGCTAAATGGACAGGTCACAAGGACCCCGAAGGCTCAGAGAAGGTTGGGAGAGGGGACCCATCAGAAGAGCTGTTGGGAAATAGATGGTAGTCACCCGTCAAGGCCATCCGTGTTCTTTAACGTTCACAGGATATGGCTCTCCTGCACACGGAACCATGACCTAACGTCCCATTCTATCCATGGCGGCCTTTCCAAGCCCATCGGTGTCCCCCATTGACTGTAGGGGCCGGGCAGAGAGTTTGGCGGAAATAAATCTCAACGCAGACCCAGCTGGAACTCGAACCTGGAAACTGCAGATTACCAGCCTGGCGCGCTGCCGACTGAGCACTCCTGCCCTTCGATTTTAGGAAACGATAAAATTGGGCTACGCATATATTCGATTGTTTTAACTCTTAATAAATAAAAAACAAATGCCCCCTCAAGCAGCTGCTTGCCACAGAGGTCTGGCAGGAACCTGTCAGTTTATATGCCAGAGTAGAAGGTCTGTGAGGATGGCAGGACCTTAGCAGAAAAACCACACATACATCCATGTCTTATCCGGGGCTCGAACCCAGGTCCCTTAGATCAGTAGCGAAGCACACTAACCACTCGGCCAGGGGACGGCTCAACTCTTAATAGCATCTTTTTAATACAATGCGATAATAATATTTATTATTAATACATACCATCCACTGTGTTCTTTAACGTGCACAGTGTATGGCTCTAATGCACATGATACCACGGCTTAATGACCTATTCGACGGCGGGTCTTTGTAAATATCCATTGGTGTCCATTTTCTCACCGAGGGTAGATTGGTTGAGAGAGGAGTAAATCACAACGTAGAAAGAGGGAGTTCGAACTTGAATCTGGGAAACATATGAGTCTAATACGCTACCTACTGAGCAAGCCACGCCTCACATGCATTGGCGCCAGTAAAGTATTTCAGGTGATGCAGGCAATGAAGGCCATACAAATGCAAATAAGCCTTAAAAAAAAAAAACGTTTTTTAGTACTTAGGAATATAAACTGTAATATTTAAGAGCGGCGGGCACTCTGTTAAATAATTTTGCTTAGCAGAGTTTAAAAGTAAAAAAAATGAAATAAAAGAAAAACAGAAATCACATCACTACTATTGTGATTTCTCTTTCTGATTCTAAGGTTTTAGACTATATTCCAAGCAATTTGGATCTTTTAGCCAATCAGGATAGTTACTTTAGCCAATAACTCAATAAAGTTAAAGCCTTTTAGCCAACAGTAATATCTAGTTTTTTTGCTATCCTTGGAGTCTTAACAGTCTATTGAAAGCATTCAATAAAAACTGAGAGCCTGTCAAACAATTACCAGATACAAATAAAGTGCCTAAACAAAAAATTGCAGACTTCCCATGTTATGCAAATACGAAGAACAACTTAGAAGCTTGATATCTTGAAATATAAAATATTGGTAGCAATGTGTGATTAAAATAGAAAGGAGAGCACAGAAAAAATACAGGGTGATACTATTTACCATTTAAAGCAAGTATATTTTACATATTTAATAGCAGTCAAACTCCTTAAAATATTTCGCCAAAATTGACGAACATTAAAAATTTATTGGTCAAAAAATTTAATATCCAACTATTTTAGTAAAAGTTTTACAGAAGGAATTCTGAATTACTTCTGTTTTCAGAATTTCGAAATCGATCAATACATAAGGATTCTTATGTGATGATCGATTTCGAAACAATAAAGTTCAAGTTACATTTTCATCACGTTACCTAATCCACTCATCTTGATTGATCTGGTGGGAGTTAGCTCAGACAGTAACGCACCAGGCGGGTAATTTAATATTCTCAGGTACAAGTCATCACTGTGCATGCAATGGAATTTTCTCCGCTGAGCCCGCTCTGTCCTCGATGAGGGAAACGACACCGATGAGCTTCATAAGGTCATCGACCTGTGAATGAGATTAAGTCACGCTTCCGTATGCAGAAGAGCCACACCTGTACATGTTAAGCAGCACGCTGTGTGGCTTTGAAGGAAAGCTCCCATGTGTCTCTTAATATTTGTTCGATGGATCCTCTACCCTTACCCAGCTCTGAGGGGCGGGGGTGGCTCAGTCGGTAGCGCGCCAGGCTCGTAATCTGTAGTTCCCAGGTTCGAGTCCCAGATGGGTCAGCGTTGAGATTTATCTCCGCAAAATTTCCCGCCCTGCTCACGGTCAATAGAGGACACCGATGGGCTTGGAAAGGCCGCCGTCCGTCGGATGGGACGTTAAGCCGTGGGCCCGTGTGCGGGAGAGTCATACCCTGTGCACGTTAAAGAACACGCTGGATGGCCTTGACGGGAGGCTACCATCTGTCTCCCAATAGCTGTTCCAGTGGGTCCCCTCCCCCAACCTTCTCTGAGCCGCTCAGAGGTAAAACAATCCAACCCAACCCCAGCTCTGAGCCCCTGGGGTCTTTATGACAGCCCATCTAGTCCATTGTTCTGTTGTTAGCGTGCCAAGTTCGTAATCTGATGTTTTCCAAGCTGAAACCTGCAGGAACAGCTGTCAACTGGGCTTCCTTCCCCTACCCAACTATGAATCCTTGAAGTCCCTTGTGGCCAGGCTATTTAGCCCATTGTGTAAACAAAAGTTCCGCTCAAAGGAAAAGCAATCCAATTCAGTTTATGGCACTCGGTGGAGATTTGATATTTTGAAGTTCTGTTTTTCAGCATGCCTGACAGGCTCCTGTCAGACCTCTGTGGCAAGCAGCTGCTTGAGGGGGTATTTTTTTTTTTTTTTTTTTTATGTCATCCACACCGGAGGTAAGCCTTCATTGGCTCGAACAATAACGATGCGGAATGTGTTAGACGACAAAGCAATTGATACGATGCCAAAGAGAAGCCAAATTTATCCCGGCTAAAAAATGAGCCCTTCTCCAGTATCTGTGTGACAACCAATGAATTGTCGGTGTAGCGTTTGTGGTGTGAACAATAACGTTGGCTTGGCGACACGTGATCAATCTTCAGCAGCAGTCATGCGAACTATTGATACGTCAATGTGGCAGCTATCTCAGGAACAGCATTTTTGGTCCTGATAGCACGTACGACCATTCTTCAATGGCAGGCGTAGCAATCTCTCCGTTGCGTGTGAAATATGGCATGATGACCAATCAAGTGCTGGAAGTAGGTGCTAAGGTACTACAGAGAGTTCCATTGGATTTTTTAAGCCTTAATTGGAAAGGAGGAAGATTAATTGGTTTCAAAAGGGCAAACAAGGTATAATAATTTTTGCTATAATTAATTGTCTCATGACATACACTCCTCTGGAAGAATAATTGCAGGAACCCTTCCATGGTCAAATATAAAGTCAAAATCATAGCTTCTTGGAATTAAAACCCAGCAGGCTCGAGATTTGGGTGAAATCGTGCTTCCGCAATTCTGAGGTGTTTTTTTTTTACGTTGACTTGTAGAAGAGCTCATTCTGAGTGCGCTTTTCTGTACACAATGGTCTAAATAACCAGGCCATAAAGACCGGAAGGTCTCTGAGAAAGTTAGGAGAAGGGTTAGCTGTTAGGAGGCAGATGGGAGCCTTTCGTCAAAGGCAGATTATGGCTCTCCTGAACCGGGACCACGGCTTTACATCCAACCGAAGGAGAGCGGCCTTTCCAAGCCCACCGGTGTCCCCCACTGATCGAAGGTGCGGGTTTGAAGAAATAAATATTAACGCTGGTCCAATTGGGACTCGAGCCTGGGAACTGCAGATTACGAGCCTGATGCGCTACAGAATGCTTTTTCCTTGCAGAAATCGAAAGCTTATTCTGTGTTTGATATCGAACAATTTCAATGAGCAAAAATTAAAAATGTAATTAGAGTTCAAATTTATAATTTAAATTTAAAACCTCAATATTGAGTTTCAGAAGATCAATGTATATACATATATTTAATCATATTTTTCCGAAACAAAAATTTATTTAAGAAATTACTGATCTCTGAAACTAACTAACCATTGACAAAACTTGGATCTGTTGCTGAAAAAATGCCTACTTAGAGTATATTTTAGTTAAAATTTGGAGAACATTCAGCATTGAATACATCTATACTAATAAAAGAAGATGTCTGTCTGTCTGTGGCAGTCATAATTCATCGGAAAACGTGGTAGACGCTTCAAAATTTGATAGAATGTTTTTGGTTGTCATCCAAATTGAAGTGGCCAATTTCAAGTCGAAATTTCGACCATGGGACCATGTTTATGTCGGCCATATTTACCATGGGAGACAGTAATCACTGTCAAATCCATCATTGCACTTTTCTGAAGTTTAGAAGCTATAATCGTCGGTCCCCTTTTTTCGTTCACTTTATTTGCTCATGTTGAAAGGTAACTCCGGAAATATATTTCTTTCCGAGTGGTTAGCGCGCTTGGCTACTGATCTAAGGGACCTGGGTTCGAGCCCCGGGTAAGGCATGGCTGTTTGTGTCGTTTTTCTGCTGAGGGCCTGCCATCCTCTCAGACCTTCTACTATGGCATATAAACTGACAGGCTACTGTCAGACCTCTGTGGCAAGCAGCTGCTTGAGAGGGTATTTATTTTTAGAGCTGTCCCGTGGCCGAGTGGTTAGCGCGCTTGGCTACTGATCTAAGGGACCTGGGTTCGAGCCCCGGGTAAGGCATGGCTGTTTGTGTCGTTTTTCTGCTGAGGGCCTGCCATCCTCTCAGACCTTCTACTATGGCATATAAACTGACAGGCTAATGTCAGACCTCTGTGGCAAGCAGCTGCTTGAGAGGGTATTTATTTTTAGAGCTGTCCCGTGGCCGAGTGGTTAGCGCGCTTGGCTACTGATCTAAGAGACCTGGGTTCGAGCCCCGGGTAAGGCATGGCTGTTTGTGTCGTTTTTCTGCTGAGGGCCTGCCATCCTCTCAGACCTTCTACTATGGCATATAAACTGACAGGCTACTGTCAGACCTCTGTGGCAAGCAGCTGCTTGAGAGGGTATTTATTTTTAGAGCTGTCCCGTGGCCGAGTGGTTAGCGCGCTTGGCTACTGATCTAAGGGACCTGGGTTCGAGCCCCGGGTAAGGCATGGCTGTTTGTGTCGTTTTTCTGCTGAGGGCCTGCCATCCTCTCAGACCTTCTACTATGGCATATAAACTGACAGGCTAATGTCAGACCTCTGTGGCAAGCAGCTGCTTGAGAGGGTATTTATTTTTTTATTAGCTAAAGTTAAGACGTAGGTTAATTTCGTGTTTTTTTACCGGTAATTGTCATGAACCGTGCAGCGATTTTTAATGATTTTCAGTTAATCATTCGGCTGTATTTCCTCTTTCACAATTGGAATTACTCCATTTAATCGTCCGTGCTAAGGTATTGGGGAGAGAGCAGGTGTGTGGCACTCACAAAACTAACTTTTAGTGCAGTGAAAATTAGAATATACAGATTGCATCTTAAAAGTGAGACTCGGGCAGTGCCTGGACAGTCGCTCAAAAAAATATCCGAATACTATGGTTGATTACAGAATTCGGAAAAAATATTTGGCAACAATTTTTTTAGAAATTAGTGATCTGGCAACCTTCGTGTACGTACACGTATACGATGACAATGGCTCACTAAAGACTGACACTCATTTAGACATGATGTTGGTGGAATAGCAGTATAAAAAGTTTCATCTTATGCCTCAGCTCCTCCAGAGTTGTTACATCCATTAAGCCTTGCCTTCTTTTTCTTATGGATCCTCCTTATCTTCTTTTGCTTTTATTCCCTATCTTCTTTTAATTCTATTTACGCAGACTTTGTGCATTCCATCCCAATGGCCTAAGCGGTACGTACAGTCGCTCAAAAAAAGTATCCGAACACTATGGTTGATTACAGAATTCAGAAAAAAATATCTGGCAACGATTTTTTTAGAAATTAGTGATCTGGCAACCTTCGTGTCACGTGACACGAAGGTTGCCAGTAATCAACCATAGTGTTCGGATACTTTTTGAGCGACTGTACGTGGTCATATTATTTTGATACTAGATCGTGTGGACTCACTCACGGAAATATTGAGCGTGTGCAATTACCGTTCACAGCAAACTGGAGCGTGTGCAGTAACTGCACACGCTCCAGTTTGCTGTGAACGGTAACTGGAGCGTGTACAGTTGCTGTACACGCTCCAGATATTTTTCCCGAATTCTGTAATCACGTGACACGAAGGTTGCCAGATCACTAATTTCTAAAAAAATCGTTCCAGATATTTTTTCTGAATTCTGTAATCAACCATGGTGTTCGGATACTTTTTTGAGCGACTGTACAGTTCAGCATCAGCTGATATACGATAAATTCTGGGCATATGTTGATTTTGAGAAATGACAGTTATTAAAAATGCTTTTGTCCAGAAGCGTTACTCAAATTTTCTGTTTTAGTTATTTCATTTAGAATTCTACGATTTGTCAGAAACATTACCAGAGTTGGGTTGGGTTGCCTCTGAGCGCACTTTTTTGCACACCGTGGGCTAAATGGCCAGGTCACATGGACCCCGAAGGCTCAGAGAAGGTTGGGGAGGGGACCCACTGGAACAGCTGTTGGGAGACAGATGGTAGCCTCCCGTCAAGGCCATCCAGCGTGTTCTTTAACGTGCACAGGGTATGGCTCTCCCGTACACGGGGCCACAGCTTAACGTTCCATCCGACGGACGGCGGCCTTTCCAAGCCCATCGGTGTCCCCTACTGACCGTGGGCAGGGCGGGGATTTTTTGCGGAGATAAATCTCAACGCTGACCCAGCTGGGACTCGAACCTGGGAACTACAGATTACGAGCCTGGCGCGCTACCGACTGAGCCATCCCCGCCCCCATTACCAGATGTTTATATTATATGTGCAATGTAGCCCTATCGATAAACTGATTTTTTTCCAGCTCTCTCAATTAATTTTTATCCCTTTATTTGTTAAATTATTTAATTTTCCTTCACTTATAAAAGTGGTAACGTATCGCAAAACACAGTGAGTTTCACCGAGATTGAGAACTGAACGATTCCAACTTGAAGAAATTAATTAAGCTTGAAGCTAGAATAAATACAATAAGCTTTTAAATTCGTTTTTTGAATGTAAAACGCAATTAATAAAGCAACAATTAAATAACTAAATTTGTATTGATTTCAAGATAACTACGGAAACTTTTCTTTTGGCAGCTCTCCGAAAATTTGATTTCAAAGCTGCAAGATCTGGAATCTAATCTGGAAGTCATAGGCGATAAAACTGACTTACAAGACCGTGCATCTATTTAAAATCCTATTTTTTTTATTTCTCATCGAAATGTAATGAAGGTTTGAGATCGTAGGTGGGGGGGGGGGGAAGTCAATTTCTTAGTTTTTAAATAACAGTACATTTTTAAGTATCCCTGAACTCGAAATAATGGTTTTCACAATGCCATTTGATTGCGAGGTCATTTAGATTCATAATATTTAAGCTGTGGAGTTTAAATTTCAAAGTTACACAGTTATTTCCATAGAGCCGGGGTTTGAAAGTCGCCATAGCAACAGGATAATTACCTGATATTTCCAGGTTCGAGTCTCACTGTGCCTTCTATAAATTTTTCCGCTAACCACTGCTCTTAGAGGAAAAAGGGATACTAGTAAAAATCGACTTCCATCGGTTAGGACTTTAAGTCGGGGTTCCGTGTACAAGATACTTATAACTTTTGCACGCTGAAGAACATACTGAATAGGCTCGACAGTAGACTTCCATATGCCTCTGAACAGCTGTGTGGATATTCTCTTTTTTTTACCCAGCATTACAAGGTTGGGTTCGGTTGTTTTACCTCTGAGCGGCACTTTTTTGCACACCATGGGCTAAATGGCCAGGTCACATGGACCCCGAAGGCTCAGAGAAGGTTGGAGGAGGGGACCCACTGGAACAGCTGTTGGGAGACAGATGGTAGCCTCCGTCAAGGCCAGCGTGTTCTTTAACGTGCACAGGGTATGGCTCTCCCGCACACGGGGCCACGGCTTAACGTCCCATCCGACGGACTTTCCAAGCCCATCGGTGTCCCCTACTGACCGTGGGCAGAGCGGGGAATTTTGCGGAGATAAATCTGAACGCTGACCCAGCTAGGACTCGAACCTGGAAACTACAGATTACGAGCCTGGCGCGCTAGCGACTGAGCCACCCCAGCCCCTACATTACAAGGACCTTACTTGATCTTTGTGATCTGGCCATTTAACGCAATGTGAACAAAGAAGTGCCACTCAGAGTGAAATTAATGAAACATAGTTCCATTCAAAGCATGCGAGTAGAGACTTTTTGAATAATTAAATGTACTTATTAAAGAGCAGTGTTATAAAATGAAGATTTTTTTTTTCTAAAACAACTTGAAAGATTTTCATCAACTTCTATATTTACAAAAAATTAATTCATGAATCCTACGTCTTAGATTGAACTCGTATAAAGATGCAATGTTCATTTTTCTTGGCAAATTTCTACTTTAGTGCACCTTACGTTACGTTCAGCCATTATAAAGTGTAGTCCTGCACGAAATATTAGTAAAAAAAAATTAACTTGCATTTTGTATCAATTAAATATTCAAATCTACGGAAAGATTTGTGTAATGCACGTTAAACATCTCGGTTTTGTTTTCGAAGCCAGTTTTCGCAATATGTTATTTTTCTATATTGTTCTACTGAATTAGCAGATAGAGCAGAGTTTCATTTAAAACACAGTCCCCTTATTCTCCCCACCAAATCCTACTGGACTTCGGTAGAAAAAAAAAGGGACCGGCCTTCTTGATTACCTCCTGGAAATATTTCCTTCTATCTATGAGGGCCAGTAAGATTAAAAACATCCTATAACAGATTAATTGATTGCAAGGAACGAAGTACTGGTTCGATTGGAAAGATCTTTTTTCTGTCTCGAGCCGATGGACTTATTGCACAGTAACTCTTATGGTTGGAAGAATTTCTTCGATTTCTCTTAAAAAATTCTTTATATAATTTCAAGTTCAAATATTTCAAGTTCTAAGATAAACTCTATCTGTCGCTTCCATTCATTTCTTCGCGTTCATTACATTTCTGTCGAAGTTTCCTACCCGATATGATGAGCCACATTCCTGACAAAACCTCACGTTTTATGGGAAATTTTCTACAAACTGTAATTAATGATGAACGTACTAATTAATCCTCAAGCAGCCAAGGGTTACGTACAAGGGCACAGGTAATAATTTTTCCTTGGCGGGGGGGGGGGGGGTTGAATGAATTGTTTCAAGATATAAATATTTATATAGAGCCATTCATTAATTAATGCAGCTGCAAAATATGAATTTCTTGAATACATCATACAATAATACAATTAAGCATGTCAGAAAACAAAATGAAAAAAACAAAGGAATTTATTATTGAAAATACACGCAAAAATGTTTTTTCATAATAATAATTAAAAATAAATGAAATACTTCTAATAAGAAAAAAAAACAACAAGATTTACTTTTATTCTTACAAAGTGTAAATCTTCGTATACCCCTTTTTTAAAAGCTTTTTTATTGTAAACAAAAAAAGGTTAATTTTTTGGTTCACCTGATATTATTTAGTGCAAATCAATCTTTTGAAAATTTTTTTCACTGAAGGGGTAACTTCCCCTCTTGCCCCCCCCCCTCCTCCACTGGGGCGTCTATGATTATGTAGGTTCAACAAAACTGTGCAATTTAGTCTTCCAATAACATCAATCCGAAGACCATTCTCTACTGTAGATCAATGATTTTTAATTGCTTTGAATGAGTCAAGGTCATCATATTTGTCCCTGGAAGATTTCAACTTTGGAATTTTCTCCAGATCAAGATCTATCCTAAGATACATCTGTTTCTTTTGAACACTAGGCCAATCCTAGCAAGGTCCTCTTTGGCATTTTCTTCCCACTGCATACTAGCCCACCCTTTTTTGCTAGAGTTCTTAGGCAAAACCTAGCGAAGATACACTAGATAAAGATTTTATATTCTCGAAGAGCCGCGGGAAACATTTTATGCTTAAGAAACGAAAACATACATTTCAAATGAGTGAATTGGAAAAAACTATATATTTATCGAAAAAAAAAATCGAGGGAATGTATCCCTGATATTCGACCCGGAATATGTCCTTCTAAATGACCCTCATTTTTTGCCACTCAGTTATTGTCCGATGAACAAGCCTGTATTTAATGATATTAACCCTTTCACGACTAAGGGAAACATTTTTCCCATTTTAAAATTGGTGATTGTCGTATTTAATTATAACCTTATCTGCATTTTTTATACAGAATGTCAAAATAGAACGTATGCCGAACGCAATTACGTAAACGGGAATGTTTAGAAAAAAACAGAACAGTCAGGACGCATAATATATGTACTATGTGCAATGTCCATCTTTGCCTCACTACCAAAGAAATTGCTTCGCAGAATATCATAATTAGCACATCATTTTGTATAGTAATTTTATTTCATAATTTTGTATTATTTTAGTTAACATTTTGTTCTAATAAACCAATAAATAAAAGACATTGCATAATAAGCCTAACTATAATTTGTGTTACCTTTATAGTCCATTGGGAAAAATATTTCCCATAAAATTCCAAAAAAACTACACATTGTTATGTATTTTTCTTATGATTTTTATTTATTTTACGTCCAAACAAACTAAAATAAACAGTTACATACTAATATTTACTCTTAGAAACCTTACGG
Organism: Ryuthela nishihirai; assembly: GCA_038380435.1. Classification (NCBI taxonomy): domain Eukaryota; kingdom Metazoa; phylum Arthropoda; class Arachnida; order Araneae; family Heptathelidae; genus Ryuthela; species Ryuthela nishihirai. The sequence continues at coordinate 34,136,070 of JAWZYU010000011.1, read as the reverse complement.
TCCTGAAAGGGTTAACATTCCCACTTAGAGTCATAAATTCTGTGCTGATAGCTTAAGTTGTTAGGCTTATGTTAGTTCTTACTAGAATTGCTAGAGTTTATTCTTTCGTTACTTAAAAGCATCGTGCATTAATCCACTTTTTAATTCCTCTATTTCGTTTCTACTCATCTTTCAGATCTAAAAAATAACAAAACAAGGCTTTTTAGCTTTCGCTTGTTTCTTTTCTCTTTCTTAAAAATAATAGGTCCTTTTTCGATAAGAAATAAGATGGAAGTGGATGTCTCTGTGCTACCATATTTTGGTGCACTGTTGAAGTAAATAGCTTATACTGTAGGTCAGCTTTTTCTCAAACCTCAAATTGAAATTACACCAACAACTAGTGCTCACCTTTTATATTTTTACTAGCTACATTCCGCCAAAATGTACCTTCGTCTCCAGTGATAACTGGGGCGGGGGTGGATCAGTCGGTAGCGCGCCAGGCTCGTAATCTGTAGTTCCCAGGTTCGAGTCCCAGCTGGGTCAGCGTTGAGATTTATCTCCGCAAAACTCCCCGCCCTGCCCACGGTCAGTAGGGGACACCGATGGGCTTGGAAAGGCCGCCGTCCGTCGGATGGGACGTTAAGCCGTGGCCCCGGTATGAGGGAGAGCCATACCCTGTGCACGTTAAAGAACACGCTGGATGGCCTTGACGGGAGGCTACCATCTGTCTCCCAACAGCTGTTCCAGTGGGTCCCCTCCCCCAACCTTCTCTGAGCCTTCGGGTTCCATGTGACCTGGCCATTTAGCCCATGGTGTGCAAAAAAGTGCCGCTCAGAGGTAAAACAACCCAACCCAGTGATAACTATTCCCGCTGAAAGTTTCTTGTTATTGAAAGGTTCTTTTACCTCTGAGCATACTTTCTTCTAATAATAAATAACCCAACCGGGATTGAAAAAAAACAACATAAATTTCGGTATAATATTTTCTTAAAGTGATCTAAAATGTGTATATAATCTAGATTGAAGTGAAATTTAAAAGAGATTATCGATTACACTGCCACCTCTAATTAGATGGAAGAACATACACAGTCGTATCAGAATAATATTACCACCAACCTAATAATACGAATGGTAGGTGGTCATATTATTCTGATACGACTGTGTATATTGCCTCTGTCGAATAAGGTATGCTTTTCATTTTTCGGATTTTGCTCCAACAGTGGAAATTCGAACTAATGTATGACGTATGATAGGAGAAATGCAAATATTAATTTTTTAGCACCTGCAATATACATAAAGAGTTTATCCCATATCTCTTTGAACGAGAAATCTGCTATTCTTATCCCACCCCTGGGGATTAAGAAGACAAATCGTTGCTGTCAATGCAAACCTCCTGATCTTCACACTCCACTTCCAAATTTCAAACTTTCTACCATGAATTATTCGTTTTCAATATTCATTTAAATTTTCGCCATCTTCCAAGCTTTTCCACCGCTAGAGTGCGTTATTAGAACCATTGAAAGATTCGGAAAGGGCAAATTCTAATATTTTGTCGGTACAGTCGCTCAAAAAAATATCTGAACACTATGGTTGATTACAGAATTCAGAAAAAAATATCTAGTAACGATTTTTTTACAAATTAGTGATCTGGCCACCTTCGTGTCACGTGATTACAGAATTCAGGAAAAATATCTGGAGCGTGTACAGCAACTGTACACCTCCAGTTACCGTTCACAGCAAACTGGAGCGTGTGCAGTTACTGCACACGCTCCAGTTTGCTGTGAACGGTAACTGCACACGCTCAATATTTCCGTGAGTGAGCCCACACGATCTAGTATCAAAATAATATGACCACCTACAGTCGCTCAAAAAAGTATCCGAACATTATGGTTGATTACAGAATTCAGAAAATATATCTAGTAACGATTTTTTTACAAATTAGTGATCTGACAACCTTCGTGTGCACGAAGGTTGCCAGATCACTAATTTCTAAAAAAATCGTTGCCTGATATTTTTTCTGAATTCTGTAATCAACCGTAGCGTTTGGATACTTTTTTGAGCGACTGTACCAGCTAAATTAAATAAATGCAATAGGGCAACTAATCCTAGTCTGCTTATCTCTCTTTCAAACAACTGATAAAAATTGTTTTGTTCAGAAATGCAATTTCATCTCATATACTAACAATTTTAAAAACTGCTAATCTTCATTGCCATTATCTTTTATTTTATCTCCTTGTCTAAACGCAGCTGATGAACGTTTTTGGTTTGTATATGAAACTATTTTTTATATATAAAAATAAATAAATACCCCCTCAAGCAGCTGCTTGCCACAGAGGTCTGACAGTAGCCTGTCAGTTTATATGCCATAGTAGAAGGTCTCTGAGGATGGCAGGACCTCAGCAGAAAAACAACACAAACATTCATGCCTTACCCAGGACTCGAACCCAGGACCCTTCTTAAATCAGAACCAAGCGAGCAAATCACTCGGCCTACCTGCATTCAAAACATCATCGCAGTCAATTCTTTCTAAATATTGAATCATAAGAATTAATGTAATAAAACGGAAGTTATTTTTAAACGTTTCTTCTCCTTTTTTAAGTAGATTAGTTTATTTTACCTCCGAGCAAGGCTTATTTTGGGGGGGAAAATTTGGAGCTATAGCAATTGAAGTTTTATTTATAATTCAGATTCTTAATTGAGTTGTTTACTTCATATAATTCAAAGTTGTTATTACAGTTGTTTAGTGTATAATTCAGATTTTAGTTACCGCTGTTACTTCAAAATTCAAATTCTCAATAGCAGTTTTTCTTCTTTTTTTTCATATTTTTAAATTGAGCCGTCCCATGGCCGAGTGGTTAGCGCGCTTGACTACTGATCTACGGGACCTGGGTTCGAGCCCCGGGTAAGGCATGGCTGTTTGTGTCGTTTTTCTGCTGAGGTCCTGCCATCCTCTCAGACCTTCTACTGTGGCATATAAACTGACAGGCTCCTGTCAGACCTCTGTGGCAAGCAGCTGCTTGAGGGGGTATTTATTTTTATTTTTATTTTTTTTTTAATTGTGTAGCTTTCCTCAAAATTCACCTTATAAATATTGTTCTCTTCACACTTCAACAGCCTATTGTAGTTGTTTTCTTCATAATTCAATTATTTACTTCAAAATTCAAGTTCCTAATTATAGTTAAGAGCTATTGCATTATTTTATGAAATTGTTTTCTCAACTGTTGCCATTCGTTTTTCTTCTAATTTTCGAATTATTTTGAATATGACAAGAAGAAAGCATCTTTGCTTGGAAGAAATTCGAATCGTTTTGCAAATAGTAGTATATATTGTTCATCCACATTTCAAACTATCTTTTCGTTCTCAATACTTGTTTTATTATTTTCAGATTAATAGTCACTCATTACATATAAATAAATTGTGAAATTGAAATAAAATATTCCGTTGTTTTTATGTTGCAATTACAATTTACTCAAAACCAATGGCAAAGTGTAATGGAAAAAAGAAATAATACTTCCTTTGCAATTTTGATAATTAAATATTTTAGAACTAATGTCAAATTTACCCCTATTAACGAAATGGTCAAGGTTTAGTTATTTTGTCTCTGAGCGGCATTTTGTTCATTAGATGAGTTAAATGGCCAGGTCACAAGGATCCCAAGGGCTGAGAGCTGAGTTAGGGAAAGGAATTGATTTGACAGATGTGAAAAGATTGATTGGATCCTCTCATCAAGGCTACGAGTTCCACCTGGGCCGAAGATGAGATTCATCTCCGCTTAACCCTCCCCCTTCCCTCGGTTAGAAAGGGGGCACCGATAGCCTTGGAAAAGCTGCCGTCCGTCGGATGGGACGAAAAGCCGTGGCTCCGTGTGCACGAGAGCCATGCCCTGTGCACGTTAAAGAACACGCTGGGTGTACTTGACAGCGGGCGTTCATCTGTCTCCTAAAAGCTGTCCAATGGGTTTTTCTTTCCCCAACCTTTTCTAAGCCTTTGAGGCCCTTGTGACCTGGCCATTTAGTCCAATGTGTGTAAAAAGAGTGAACGTTTTTACACACATTGTATTCTCTGTCAACTTTCTCATCAAAGCCATCCAGTGTGCTCTCTAGCATGAAGAGGGTCTGGCTCTCTTAAGCATACCCTCTGACGCATATGGGGCTTTCGAAGTTCATCTGTGTTTATCTTTTCAATGAAAACAAAACCGAGAATTATCAGAGAAAATCTCAACGTAGGCATAATGCAGACTCGAAACCAAAGGCATCAGGTTAGTCAGCTGCCGCTCGAGACAATTCCCACCACTAAAAGTATAAGTATTTGCATAACTAATAGGTATCGGAAAGGAGTTCAAGTCACTTGCTTTTAGAAATTTGTTCTCTGATTCGAAAATACACAGCTCAAAAATCAAAGATTTAGTGATGTCCATGTCTTGAGAGTGTTCAATAATTGAGATTGCATAGTATTATTGATCAGAAGCTTCTTTTGTAATTCTAAGTTCAATGTTGAGAATATTTGAGTTGAAAAAAAGATGAATGCAAAAATGGTAGAAGTTACGAACAGAACTTAGTTGTAAAATAATAACAGCTAAATTATAAAAAATATAATTATTCTAGAACTAACACACATATGACAGAAATAGGGGCGGGGGTGGCTCAGTCGGTGCGCGCCAGGCTCGTAATCTGTAGTTCCCAGATTCGAGTACCAGCTGGTTCAGCGTTGAGATTTATCTCCGCAAAATTCCCCGCCCTGCCCATGGTCAGTAGGGGACACCGATGGGCTTGGAAAGGCCGCCGTCCGTCGGATGGGACGTTAAGCCGTGGCACCGTGTGCGGGAGAGCCATACCCTGTGCACGTTAAAGAACACGCTGGATGGCCTTGACGGGAGGCTACCATCTGTCTCGTAACAGCTGTTCCAGTGGGTCCCCTCCTCCAACCTTCTCTGAGCCTTCGGGGTCCATGTAACCTGGCCATTTAGCCCATGGTGTGCAAAAAAGTGCCGCTCAGAGGTAAAACAACCCAACCAATATGACAGAAGTAGTATGTGTAAAAGTTATCTAAAATTCATTTTGTATCTGCGGATTGTGATTTGTATGTATGTTAATTTTCACATTATGTAGACTTTTTACACCAATTCTTCCCGTTTGCTGCTAACATCCAACGCTTTACTGTTTCATCAGCGGATTTGATCGGATTTTACTTTGAACGACAATAGTCAAAATATTATCAAGATCAAAACTTTACAACTGCACTCTCATATTATTTATACTGCTCCTCTCATTTATTGTTAAGTGCAACATAATTTAAGATGTATCTGTGATGACTACCTCATTATATGTCAGAATCATAAACAAGAAAACTTTGGGTTCAGTTCTCAATTACAGAAAATTAATTACTTGATTTTCGGTAGTAACAAGAGTAACTGTAAACTCTGCTATTCGTTGTAATAGTAATAAAGTTGTTTGGTTTACCTCTGAGCGGCACTTTTTTTGCACACCATGGGCTAAATGGCCAGGTCACAAGGACCCCGAAGGCTCAGAGAAGGTTGGGGGAGGGGACCCACTGGAACAGCTGTTGGGAGATACATGGTAGCATCCCGTCAAGGCCATCCAGCGTGTTCTTTAACGTGCACAGGGTATGGCTCTCCCGCACACGGGGCCACGGTTTAACGTCCCATCCGAAGGACGGCGGTCATTACAAGCCCATCGGTGTCCCCTACTGACCGGGGGCAGGGCGGGGAGTTTTGCGGAGATAAATCTCAACATTGACCCAGCTGGGACTCGAACCTGGGAACTACAGATTACGAGCCTGGCGCGCTACCGACTGAGCCACTCCCGCCCCAATAGTAATGAAGAGTTAATCTGCAACCTGTTCTTTTATGATATAAATTCCCCTCTTATAACAGGTTTATCTTACTCCAAGGAATTAAATAATAGGCTACAGTGATGTACCCAAGGAGGAGTTCGGATCATAATTGGGATTTAACCCCTCTTTGAGAACGTCAAAATTATATATTTTCTAAGGTAATTCTTGAAAATCAGTGACTCAAGCACGTCAATACCCCCCACCTATAATTCCACCATCCTTTCTCATCCACCTGAATTGGAAGTTTTTCGTACGTCACTGACAAATTGAACACATGATCATCTGGGCTCTTGGCACTGCTATTTATCCTTATTAGAGAAAAAAAGAAACATTTTCTGATCCACAATCAACGAAAAACAATTATCATCAAAATTCTCATCACATAAAAAGTGTGTGAATGTGAAATTCAAAGCTATATCGGAATGAAACTTTCAGAAGAAATGTTTAATTCGATTGCGTCTTGTTCCCTCACCCAACACTCTGAAGAGCATCCCTGTCTTCCCTTTCCTCGGTCTCCAAGCTCCCCCCCCCCCCACTCCCCTAACTCCTCCCTCCATACACGGGCTCCGCTTCCGACCGGTACCAACGACCAGGCGGTCGATGTCGACGCTCAGCGCCACCAGTTTGCAGCGGACTGCTGAGAAATGGCGGTCTTCCAAAAATCAATAGCCTGGTCTAGCTATGGCCGCTTCTTTTGGCTTCTCGAAACTGCGCCACTGCAATTAGCCTCTGCTGACTTTTTGATGGCGATGAGTGCTATTCTGAGTACAAAAAGAAACATTCTTTACCCGCTGTTCTGAAACGTACGAACCAAAGTCATCTTTACAGTCATGTTTCGATTCCGTTTGCTTTAAAAGAGATCGTCTTAAGGTGTTATACGTTGTCGACGTCTTGTCGTTGGATACCGATACTTAAGAGATCAAATGCTCTCTGAGATATTATATCATTTTAAGAAAGATAGGAAAAGACACAGATGTCGAAACTGATGTAAAAAAGCGTTTTATTAAACATCACATTATAACATTTCGTATTTCAGTCGATTTCTGAAAAATAACAGTCTTGTTTTATTTTGGTGTTTAACTGTGAACTTAAAAATTACGGTTTATCCTATACAGCTATGGAGTAAGGTCAAAGACACCGACAAAAATACTGGGAAATTTATGTTAGAGTCGGGAAAAGAATGTAGTTAAACTTTCAAAAATGTGCTATGTAAAAAATTTATATTAAGGGTTGAGTTGTTTTACCTCTGAGCGCGGGGCGGGGGTAACTCAATCGGTAGCGCGTCAGGCTCGTAATCTGCAGTTCCCAGGTTCGAGTCCCAGCTGGGTCAGCGTTGAGATTTATCTCCTCAAAATTCCCCGCCCTGCCCACGGTCAGTAGGGGACACCGATGGGCTTGGAAAGGCCGCCGTCCGTCGGATGGGACGTTAAGCCGTGGCCCCGTGTGCGGGAGAGCCATACCCTGTGCACGTTAAAGAACACGCTGGACGGCCTTGACGGGAGGCTACCGTCTGTCTCCCAACAGCTGTTCCAGTGGGTCCCCTCCCCCAACTCCTCTGAGCCTTCGGGGTCCATGTGACCTGGCCATTTAGCCCATGGTGTGCAAAAAAGTGCCGCTCAGAGGTAAAACAACCCAACCTCTGAGCGGCACGTTCAGAGGTTGAATTGTACATAACCTCTGGGCTAAATGTCCGGGTCACAAGGACCCCAAGGGTTCAGAGAAGGTTTGGGGAAGGGAACCCACTAGAGAGCTGTTAGAAGACAGATGGCAGCCTCCCGTCAAGGTCATCCAGCGTGTTCTTTAACGTGCACAGGAGGATTAGCGTTATGTCTAAGGTATGAAATATTGATGATTGCTGACAGACGCACATAGAGACACGGCTTAACGTCCCATCCGACGGACGGAGCCTTTGCAAACCCTTCGGTGTCCCCTACTGGGTAGGGTGGGGGTTGCAGAGATAAATCTCAACGTTGACAAAGGTGGGACTCACAAACTGGGAACTGCCGATTACGAGCTTGGCGAGTTACCAACTAAACCACCCCCGCCCAATTCATTTTTCAAGGCATAATGTGAAGAAATCTTTGAGGGTTGCGACGATGTGGAAAAACGTTTAGTAAAGGAAGCGCAAAAATTAAATCATCCGAGGAGTGTTCTTTAGGATATGAAATTAGGATTCTAAGATATGAAACAGTGATGACTGCTGGCATTTAATGACACTATTTGGTACTAACAAACAGTGCCTAGAATAAGTGAAAACATAAAGTAGAAAATAGTTTTCACAGTGTTTTTTTTTTCATACTTGTTTTATGATAAAATGCCGTAAAGAAAGATTTATTCTTCAATGAATATTGATTAAACCAGCTATTAAGCTTGTTACATACCGTTTTGCTACTCAAGAAAAAAATATTCGAGATAATTTTAATCCCCCATCTATCCCTACAAATTGATTCTCATAAAAATGCATCCGTGAAAGGTCCTAAAAATGCTCAGGACCTGGAATATTAATCTAGCTTTGGCATAGCTGAGTCCGTTGTTTGGATTGTTTTACCTCTGAGCGGCACTTTTTTGCACACCATGGGCTAAATGGCCAGGTCACATGGACCCCGAAGGCTCAGAGAAGGTTGGGGGAGGGGACCCACTGGAACAACTGTTGGGAGACAGATGGTAGCCTCCCGTCAAGGCCATCCAGCGTGTTCTTTAACGTGCACAGGGTATGACTCTCCCGCACACGGGGCCACGGCTTAACGTTCCATCCGACGGACGGCGGCCTTTCCAAGCCCATCGGTGTCCCCTACTGACCGTGGGCAGGGCGGGAATTTTTGCGGAGATAAATCTCAACACTGACCCAGCTGGGACTCGAACCTGGGAACTACAGATTACGAGCCTGGCGCGCTACCGACTGAGCCACCCCTAGCTGAGTCCGATGTCGAAACATTTATGATAATTAAAAGATATCACAGATGATTTTAAGAGGAATTTCATGGATTTAGGGAGGTACAATGTGGAAACAGTTTAAGATAAACATTTTCTGCTCGGGTAATTAGGATTGAATTGTACTTTAATTAGCTCTGAAAATGGTCTTCTGTTCGATATTGCTTTTTGGTGATGCATGTTTCAGAACATACGAGAGTAAGTCAGAAAGTAAGTTTCCTATTTAAAGTTTGCGGAGGGCAAGTAATGCTGGAAATGTCCTCACATAGGTGTATTATTTTTCCACATAATCACCAGACTTGCTGAGTCATGATCGATTGGATAATCGGAGCTCTGACGATAGAAGGATGTGCCCTGCTCCTGAAGCCATTTTGTGATTTCCTCTTTAATGGCGTCATCCATGGAAAACTGATGCTTCAGATTCCCAAACAAGTAAAAATCCAATGACGCCAAATCTAGACAGTATGGTGGGTGGTGAATAGTTCCTAATCATCAAGTCTGGTTATCCTTATAAACAAATCACACGCCCATTTTCTGATTCATGGCATTATCTCCTCACATGTTGCACTGAGAAGACATCCGAGTCATACACAGTCACAAGTTGTTGACGGATTTCCGCCGGTTTGGATTTCTTGTGCCCACAGAAACTGAATTACTGCTCAGGATCTCCAGCTTCAAATACACTTGCAATACCTTCGCCATCTTCGCTCTCCGACTCTGATCTTTATAGCACGGGTGTGTAACAGTGATGACTGCTGCCACTTAGTGACACTATTTGGTACTAGCATGCAGTGGTGGCACAATCCCAGACGTTTTCTAGTTTGGTGAGGAGCAAAGGAGAAATATTACTTTCTAACTTACCTTCATACACTGTTTGGGACTTTATTTTTCTATTCAAACAAAGATACTCATGTTTTGTACATATTATAGAAACCTATGACCTTTGACGGAAAATTTGCATCTGTCTGCTAGAAGCTTTCCGGTACTCTCCCTATGTAGCTCTCCGCCTTTGGGATCAGGCTATTTGGCCAGATCTCTAGTTGAAAGGTTATGCCATGTTTTCTGAGTGCTTACGTGCTTCTAATGTAACTACACATCATCCGAGACATATCTCAGGGAACTAAATATATATTATCCAATAACATGGTGACACAATAGTAACAATATAATAAATTAGTACTACTATAGTGTTACCATGATATTGGGGCGGGGGTGGCTCAGTCGGTAGCGCGCCAGGCTCGTAATCTGTAGTTCCCAGGTTCGAGTCCCAGCTGGGTCAGCGTTGAGATTTATCTCCGCAAAATTCCCCGCCCTGCCCACGGTCAGTAGGGGACATCGATGGCCTTGGAAAGGCCGCCGTCCGTCGGATGGGACGTTAAGCCGTGGTCCCGTGTGCGGGAGAGTCATACCCTGTGCACGTTAAAGAACACGCTGGATGGCCTTGACGGGAGGCTACCATCTGTCTCCCAACAGCTGTTCCAGTGGGTCCCCTCCCCCAACCTTCTCTGAGCCTTCGGGGTCCTTGTGGCCTGGCCATTTAGCCCATGGTGTGCAAAAAAGTGCCGCTCAGAGGTAAAACAACCCAAAAGTTACCATGACATTGGCTAATATATACTTAGTTCCTTGCGATATGTCTCTGATAATGTGTAGCTACTTTAGAGTTACACGTAAGAGTGCGCTGTTGAAAATTTTAGCTTTATATCTAAGGTGTGAAATATTTACTCTTTTTCTCAACTCTTTCTCTTCTCGAGCAGCAAAACGGTATGTAACAAGCTTAATAGCTGATTTAATCAGTGTTTATTGAAGAATAAATCTTTTTTTACAGTTTTTATCATAAAACAAACCTGGGTTGGGCTGTTTTACTTCTTAGCGGCGGGGCCGTGGTGGCTCAGTCGGTAGCGCGCCAGGCTCGTAATCTGTAGTTCCCAGATTCGAGTCCCAGCTGGGTCAACGTTGAGATTTATCTCCGCAAAATTCCCCGCCCTGCCCACGGTCAGTAGGGGAGACCGATGGGCTTGGAAAGGCCGCCGTCCGTCGGATGGGACGTTAAGCCGTAGCCCCGTGTGCGGGAGATCCATACCCTGTGCACGTTAAAGAACACGCTGGAGGGCCTTGACGGGAGCCTACCATCTGTCTCCCAACAGCTGTTCCAGTGGGTCCCCTCCCCCAACCTTCTCTGAGCCTTCGGGGTCCATGTGACCTGGCCATTTAGCCCATGGTGTGCAAAAAAGTGCCGCTCAGAGGTAAAATAACCCAACACTTCTTAGCGGCACTTTTTTGCACACCATAGGCTAAATGGCCAGGTCACATGGGCCCCGAAGGCTCAGAGAAGGTTGGGGGAGGGGACCCACTGGAACAGTTGTTGGGAGACAGATGGTAGCCTCCTGTCAAGGTCATTCAGCGTGTTCTTTAACATGCACAGGGTATGGCTCTCCTACACACGGATCACGGCCTTTCCAAGCCCATTGGTGTCCCCTACTGATCGTGGGCAGGGCAGGGAATTTTGCAGAGATAAATCTCAACACTGACCCGGCTGGGACTCGAACCTGGGAACTACAGATTACGAGACTGGCGCGCTATCTGTTTACATAAAACTCGAAAATTTGAGCCGAAACCGCCGTATATATATATTAACATACCATTTTATAATGCTTTTAGGAACATTATGCATAACTTCATTAAAAATAGGTTTAACAAAATAAGTAACTAAAACATATTACTTAAGGAAATTAATACTTTTCAAAATTTTCTTAAATGTTTGAAGCACATATTTGTATGTTGCAAATGAAATAGTGTAAGTCAAATTTAGTAAAGGAACAGCATTTTGGAAGGCAGAAAATTACCTCATTCAACTTTTGTAGGAATCCGTGTTTTTTGCTAACATATATGGTGCTTTTTCATTGAAATGAAGTAATTCCTCAACAGCCTATTCATTTATTTGGTAAAGCCTATGAATGAAAATGAAAAGTTTTATTTTTACTAACATCTTAGATATCATTATGAAATACAAAATGCAACTTTTTTTAGAAAAAGCAATTTTGGTGGGTTCTTAAGCATGTTACAGTACTTTGGTACAAACACTTGTAGTTAATGAAATCATCACACCTAAAATTAGTTAGAATATATATATTGAAAAAAATATATATATAGAAATTTTAATAGTTCTTAGAAAGCGCAGTGTTAGAACCCTATTTCTCTTTCCTGTTTGGAAAAGTAGCATGATTTAATCTCTAGGCCAGTGGTTCTCAACCTTTTATGCTTCACGTACCCCCGGAAATGTGTATGAACATATATATATATAACTGGCGTACCCCTTGTATAGATAGATAAAACTATACTTATAGTATAACAATGGGAATAAAATAAAACATATATATCAGTGGTTCTCAACATTTTATGCTTCACGTACCCCCTGAAAATGTGTATGTAACTGCCGTACCCCTTGTGTAGATAGATAAAACTATAGTTATAGTATAACAATGGGAATAAAATAAAACATATATATCAGTGGTTCTCAACCTTTTATGCTTCACGTACCCCCTGGAAATGTGTATGTAATTGGCGTACCCCTTGTATAGATAGATAAAACTATACTTATAGTATAACAATGGGAATAAAATAAAACATATATATCAGTGGTTCTCAACCTTTTATGCTTCACGTACCCCCTGGAAATGTGTATGTAATTGGCGTACCCCTTGTATAGATAGATAAAACTATACTTATAGTATAACAATGGGAATAAAATAAAACATATATATCAGTGGTTCTCAACCTTTTATGCTTCACGTACCCCCTGGAAATGTGTATGCAACTGGCGTACCCCATGTATAGATAGATAAAACTATTCTTATAGTATAACAATGGGAATAAAATAAAACATATATATCAGTGGTTCTCAACCTTTTATGCTTCACGTATCCCCTGGAAATGTGTATGTAACTGGCGTACCCCTTGTATAGATAGATAAAACTATTGTTATAGTATAGTAATGGAAATAAAATAAAACATATATATCAGTGGTTCTCAACCTTTTATGCTTCACGTACCCCAGGGAAATGTGTATGTAACTGGCGTATCCCTTGTATAGATAGATAAAACTATAGTTATAGTATAACAATGGGAATAAAATAAAACATATATATCAGTGGTTCTCAATCTTTTATGCTTCACGTACCCCCTGGAAATGTGTATGTAACTGGCGTACCCCTTGTATTGATAGATAAAACTATTGTTATAGTATAGCAATGGGAATAAAATAAAACATATATATCAGTGGTTCTCATCCTTTTATGCTTCACGTACCCCCTGGAAATGTGTATGTAACTGGCGTACCCCTTGTATAGATAGATAAAACTATAGTTATAGTATAACAATGGGAATAAAATAAAACATATATATCAGTGGTTCTCAATCTTTTATGCTTCACGTACCCCTTGGAAATGTGTATGTAACTGGCGTACCCCTTGTATTGATAGATAAAACTATTGTTATAGTATAGCAATGGGAATAAAATAAAACATATATATCAGTGGTTCTCATCCTTTTATGCTTCACGTACCCCCTGGAAATGTGTATGTAACTGGCGTACCCCTTGTATAGATAGATAAAACTATAGTTATAGTATAACAATGGGAATAAAATAAAACATATATATCAGTGGTTCTCAATCTTTTATGCTTCACGTACCCCCTGGAAATGTGTATGTAACTGGTGTACCCCTTGTATTGATAGATAAAACTATTGTTATAGTATAGCAATGGGAATAAAATAAAACATATATATCAGTGGTTCTCATCCTTTTATGCTTCACGTACCCCCTGGAAATGTGTATGTAACTGGCGTACCCCTTGTATTGATAGATAAAACTATAGTTATAGTATAACAATGGGAATAAAATAAAACATATATATCAGTGGTTCTCATCCTTTTATGCTTCACGTACCCCCTGGAAATGTGTATGAACATATATATATATAACTGGCGTACCACTTGTATAGATAGATAAAACTATTGTTATAGTATAGCAATGGGAATAAAATAAAACATATATATCAGTGGTTCTCAATCTTTTATGCTTCACGTACCCCCTGGAAATGTGTATGTAACTGGCGTACCCCTTGTATAGATAGATAAAACTATAGTTATAGTATAACAATGGGAATAAAATAAAACATATATATCAGTGGTTCTCAACCTTTTATGCTTCACGTACCCCCTGGAAATGTGTATGTAACTGGCGTACCCCTTGTATAGATAGATAAAACTATAGTTATAGTATAACAATGGGAATGAAATAAAACATATATATCAGTGGTTCTCAATCTTTTATGCTTCACGTACCCCCTGGAAATGTGTATGTAACTGGCGTACCCCTTGTATTGATAGATAAAACTATTGTTATAGTATAGCAATGGGAATAAAATAAAACATATATATCAGTGGTTCTCAATCTTTTATGCTTCACGTACCCCCTGGAAATGTGTATGTAACTGGCGTACCCCTTGTATTGATAGATAAAACTATTGTTATAGTATAGCAATGGGAATAAAATAAAACATATATATCAGTGGTTCTCATCCTTTTATGCTTCACGTACCCCCTGGAAATGTGTATGTAACTGGCGTACCCCTTGTATAGATAGATAAAACTATAGTTATAGTATAACAATGGGAATAAAATAAAACATATATATCAGTGGTTCTCAATCTTTTATGCTTCACGTACCCCCTGGAAATGTGTATGTAACTGGCGTACCCCTTGTATTGATAGATAAAACTATTGTTATAGTATAGCAATGGGAATAAAATAAAACATATATATCAGTGGTTCTCATCCTTTTATGCTTCACGTACCCCCTGGAAATGTGTATGTAACTGGCGTACCCCTTGTATAGATAGATAAAACTATAGTTATAGTATAACAATGGGAATAAAATAAAACATATATATCAGTGGTTCTCAATCTTTTATGCTTCACGTACCCCTTGGAAATGTGTATGTAACTGGCGTACCCCTTGTATTGATAGATAAAACTATTGTTATAGTATAGCAATGGGAATAAAATAAAACATATATATCAGTGGTTCTCATCCTTTTATGCTTCACGTACCCCCTGGAAATGTGTATGTAACTGGCGTACCCCTTGTATAGATAGATAAAACTATAGTTATAGTATAACAATGGGAATAAAATAAAACATATATATCAGTGGTTCTCAATCTTTTATGCTTCACGTACCCCCTGGAAATGTGTATGTAACTGGTGTACCCCTTGTATTGATAGATAAAACTATTGTTATAGTATAGCAATGGGAATAAAATAAAACATATATATCAGTGGTTCTCATCCTTTTATGCTTCACGTACCCCCTGGAAATGTGTATGTAACTGGCGTACCCCTTGTATTGATAGATAAAACTATAGTTATAGTATAACAATGGGAATAAAATAAAACATATATATCAGTGGTTCTCATCCTTTTATGCTTCACGTACCCCCTGGAAATGTGTATGAACATATATATATATAACTGGCGTACCACTTGTATAGATAGATAAAACTATTGTTATAGTATAGCAATGGGAATAAAATAAAACATCATCAGTGGTTCTCATCCTTTTATGCTTCACGTACCCCCTGGAAATGTGTATGTAACTGGCGTACCCCTTGTATAGATAGATAAAACTATAGTTATAGTATAACAATGGGAATAAAATAAAACATATATATCAGTGGTTCTCAATCTTTTATGCTTCACGTACCCCCTGGAAATGTGTATGTAACTGGCGTACCCCTTGTATAGATAGATAAAACTATAGTTATAGTATAACAATGGGAATAAAATAAAACATATATATCAGTGGTTCTCAACCTTTTATGCTTCACGTACCCCCTGGAAATGTGTATGTAACTGGCGTACCCCTTGTATAGATAGATAAAACTATAGTTATAGTATAACAATGGGAATAAAATAAAACATATATCAGTGGTTCTCAATCTTTTATGCTTCACGTACCCCTTGGAAATGTGTATGTAACTGGCGTACCCCTTGTATAGATAGATAAAACTATTGTTATAGTATAGCAATGGGAATAAAATAAAACATATATATCAGTGGTTCTCATCCTTTTATGCTTCACGTACCCCCTGGAAATGTGTATGTAACTGGCGTACCCCTTGTATAGATAGATAAAACTATAGTTATAGTATAACAATGGGAATAAAGTAAAACATATATATTAGTGGTTCTCAATCTTTTATGCTTCACGTACCCCCTGGAAATGTGTATGTAACTGGCGTACCCCTTGTACAGATAGATAAAACAATAGTTATAGTATAACAATGGGAATAAAATAAAACATATATATCAGTGGTTCTCAATCTTTTATGCTTCACGTACCCCCTGGAAATGTGAATGTAACTGGCGTACCCCTTGTACTGATAGATAAAACTATTGTTATAGTATAGCAATGGGAATAAAATAAAACACATATATATATATACCATGTATACACATTAAATGTAATTATGTAATTTAATATGTGTGCCATAGTACACACATTAAATTTTGTAGTTGCATCTAGCGACTTTTGAGCTCTCACGGCGTACCCCAGAAAATTTTACCGCGTACCCCAAGTTGAGAACCCCTTACTCTACACGAATTACGGACATTGTCGATATAAGAACACTCAAGTAAAAAAAGAGAAACAGACACTGCTTTTATTTAATCATATCATTAATGTGATGCAACAAATGAATAGCTAATGAAATTTCCGAAAGGCATTACAAAGTGTTTCGTTCTTTTCTCTAAATATGTTGTTAATTCACACTTGAATCTAGAAAAGAATTATTAGACGGGCTGAACAAACTGGAACACCGTTTCTCTTTATATTTTGTTATCAGAAAGTGTTCTTGTCGAATAATTTTCCCACCCGTTTCATTCATTTGCTATGTCTTTTTCGCTTCCTTTCAGGTTATTGAAATTCTACATGGAGGAGGGATAGTATGTCTTTCTTCGCCTCCCCCCCCCCCCCACACAAACATATACCATTCACACTGTTCATTTATCTCCCAAGCAACTGGATTTTTTCCGTAGTTCCTTATGTCGCAAAACATTCTGTGACCTGAAATAAATATTTAATAATAAACACAAAGTTTCCTTCTCTTTTCAACATCTTCGTGATTTCTGTAATTTACAGAATCGGAGGTTTAATTGTATAAAAAATCTGCACACAGGGCCACGCCTTAACGTTTCATCCAACGGACTGCGCCCTTTCAAAACCTATTGGTGTCCCTTTCCTGATCGGGGGCAGGATAGTGGTTTAGCGGATCTATTATTGGGAAGATAACACACACTCTTGAATCTCTCTCTTACACTAAGACAGACTTCCTACAACATGTTCACCACTTGATCCCTATTAAATGTTAGACTACTGAAATGAATCCCATTAAAACAGTTGGCCACTGGGAGGGATCCCTTATCTATCCACATAGTCCACTGAAAAAGATTGGATTGGATTGTTTTACCTCTGAGCGGCACTTTTTTTGCTAAATGGCTAAATGGGCTAAATGGCCAGGCCACAAGGACCCCGAAGGCTCAGAGATGGTTGGGGGAGGGGACCCACTGGAACAGCTGTTGGAAGACAGATGGTAGTCTCCCGTCAAGGCCATCCAGCGTGTTCTTTAACGTGCACAGGGTATGGCCGTATGCGTTAAACGGGGGCGTTAAGCCGTGGCCCCGCACACGGGGCCACGGCTTAACAAGCCACGGCTCAACGCTGACCCAGCTGGGACTCGAACCTGGGAACCACAGATTACGAGCCTGGCGCGCTACCGACTGAGCCACCCCCGCCCCACTGAAAAAAATTCTCCCCCATAAAACTCGATCTCTGCGGATGCCCTCTAAAGCACTTGAACACCGGGATGGACTCCCTTAAAACACTCGATCACAGGAATCGACCTCCTAAAATCGCTGGGAAATTATGATGGACTCCTTGAAACGACCACTGGAATGGACTCTTCTTAAGTATTCAACTACTGGGATGGATCCAACATAAATACTCGATCATTGGGTAAACTTACTTTGAAATTCCTTTTCCCTCCTCTCTGGTATATCACTAAAATATTATAATGGAACTCCGCAGAAAATCGATTATTTGATGCACCCGATACTGTCCTCTTTCATGAAAAAAAATTCTCGATGCCTCGACAGCATGAACTTAGTTGGCAATAAACCGAAATTCCTACTCCTTAGGATTCTACGAGTTCCAGCAACCAAAGCCCAGATCAAATGATCCTTGTTCTAGTCTCCACAAAACTCCCTGCCCTGCCCACGGTCAGTAGGGGACACCGATGGGCTTGGAAAGGCCGCCGTCCGTCGAATGGGACATTAAGCCGCGGCTCCGTGTGCGGGAGAGCCATACCCTGTGCACGTTAAAGAACACACTGGATGGCCTTGACGGGAGGCTACCACCTGTCTCCCAACAGCTGTTCCAGTGGGTCCCCTCTCTCAGCCTTCTCTGAGCCTTCGGGGTCTATGTGACCTGGCCATTTAGCCCATGGTGTGCAAAAAAGTGCCGCTCAGAGGTAAAACAACCCAATGCAAATCCTTGTTCTATGGATTAGAACGCCATGATATGGTGATCAATGGAACACTTCCCATCACAGGGTTATGAATTGAGCACAATCGATCTCGAGACAAATCGGCAATATCTTCCCTTTACCTTTGTTATCCTTCCTCTAATATGACATTTCCTTCCCACAATTCACCGCACTCTCACCCAACTTCTCAACTATCATTCCGGGAAATATTCCGTTCTTTCACCCTTTTGAACATTTCTTTCTCTTTCCCGATATCGACGCCTACTTTTAACTTTCCCTGTCTTAAGAGATGAAATCCAACTGGCAATATTCCGCATCGTTTTAGTGTCCACAGAAAATTCTGCAATCGTTTATCATGTCTGACAAAAATCGATCCCAACTCTCGCCGAACACTCAAAGTGCACGACTTGTTGGCTGCGAACGAACTGCTCTCTCTCTGCATGGAATTCTTTTCTCTTCCTCTGTTCTCTTATCTCACACTTTTAAAAATTGTCGAATCGTTCTCCCTTCGATTCGAGAGCGTGCAAACATTACGTTTACTTCTTCAAACAGGAAAGCTGGAAATTCGCTAAGATCGCCGATAGCTCAAAATGGTGTCTTCTTTAATACGAAAAGGAAAAAAGGGCAAAATGCTTCCTTTTCACCTTTATTCACAGCTTTATTCGTCACACAGAACGTTAAAATTCATCTAAGCCTAGGAAGGAAAAGAATATTTATGGGTTTTTTCCCTCACTGATCTAATCCTTTTGGGATATCCTTTACAGACGTTTGAAAGGGGTGGCTCAGTCGGTAGCGCGCCAGGCTCGTAATCTGTAGTTCCCAGGTTCGAGTCCCAGATGGATCAGAGTTGAGATTTATCTCCGCAAAATTCCACGCCCTGCCCACGGTCAGTAGGGGACACCGATTGGCTTGAAAATGTCGCCATCCGTCGGATGGGACGTTAAGCCGTGTCCCCGTGTCGTTAAGCCACACCCTGTGCACGTTAAAGAACATGCTGGATGGCTTTGACGGGAGGCTACCATCTGTCTCCCAACTGCTGTTCCAGTGGGTCCCCTCCCCCAACCTTCTCTGAGCCTTCGGGGTCCATGTGACCTGGTCATTTAGCCCATGGTGTGCAAAAAATTGCCGCTCAGAGGTAAAACAAACCAAACCAACAGAAGTTTGAACACCTTCTACCTTGCCATTTGAATATGATTTCTGTTGTTGAACTCAATAAGTTTTTTTTAATATTTGAAAAGCACCAAATAGTTCATTACGAAGTTAAAAAAAAAATCAACATTTTGTTCTAACTTTAATCAAGATTTGTTAATCGTTGTAGGCAGTCATAACAAAGGATGCCACTAAAAAACACATTTCTTGCGTAATCTGCCGATATCTTTCACCTCATAAGAACGGAAAAGGATGGGCAGATTCTAACACAAAAGGCGCATATAAGCCTAACGAATATGAAGTAATAGTGCTGTTACACAAATTTACAAATTGTCTGTTATTGCATATAGGTTAAGTTACAGGCTCATGTTAATGGAAGCAAATTTCGAAGATTTATAAACTTCTAAAAAAACACCCATACATGTTTCCCACGAGAAGTCATAAGGCACTCAGTAGTTAAATAATTAGTATAATTTCAAACGGTCTAATTAGCGTGCATTTTTAGTGGTGAGCGTAAACAGTTTTTTAAATTTTCGTTATTTTTTTAAATCATAGGATTAGCATTACTGCTGTTTAAATATCCCAAATTCTATCTTTAAATATAGAACAAATGCTGTTGATTGCGCATCAAATACACAGCAATTCTATCGCTGCATACTATTCAAAATTTATTAAAAGTATCTAAAAGCAGGGAAGTTGGTTTTACACCAGATATTGCGAGAAGTGGAAAGAGAATTCAGGATCCCAACCGATCTCTGGCAAATATCGATTGCTCGTTTTTCAAATAAAGTTTTGTCATTTTTCAACTTTAGAGCACCTGAAAGGCGGAAATTCAAACTAATGGAAAGTTTGGAAATTGCGAATAATAATATTTTTTTCGTACCAGGGCCAAATCTAGGAAGTGGGGGGGACAAGGGGACCATACCTTCCCCCTTTCAGAATGCTAATAAGGGTAAAAGTGGTAAAAAGTTATTAAACTTATTTATATTTCATGTATTTTTCAAGAAAATTTTAAGAGATGTAAAACGGAGGGAAAATGTCATACTGCATTGGAAATCCAGTCTCTTGCCCTCCCTTTTTTTTTTCTGGCTCGATTTTGTTTCTTGCTCCCCTCCCTAGATTTTTGTTCGAGTCCCAGCTGGGTCAGCGTTGAGATTTATCTCCGCAAAATTCCCCGCCCTGCCCACGGTCAGTAGGGGACACCGATGGGCTTGGAAAGGCCGCCGTCCGTCGGATGGGACGTTAAGCCGTGGCCCCGTGTGCGGGAGAGCCATACCCTGTGCACGTTAAAGAACACGCTGGATGGCCTTGACGGGAGACTATCATCTGTCTCCCAACAGCTGTTCCAGTGGGTCCCTCCCCCAACCTTCTCTGAGCCTTCGGGGTCCATGTGACCTGGCCATTTAGCCCATGGTGTGCAAAAAAGTGCCGCTCAGAGGTAAAACAACCCAACCCAACCCTATATATTTTTTCTAGATCCGGGCCTAAGTGGTGCATATTCAACCAAAAAATGCTTTTTTTTATTTCTTTCAAGACAGGTTGAATTACTACAAAAGGACAGAAGAAAAAGAGGAAAACCGTAGCTTTTTTTTAATATGAGTTTAAAAAAATAAACACTCTGTCCCAAGCGAACACTATAGCAGTGACTTCCATTAATAACAAAAACGTTCTGAGCTGACCATGAAAGAAAGACGTTTTTTAAAAAACGTTGGGAACTAAATGTTCTCTGTTACCAAAATACAAGTTCGATAAAGTTTCATAAGATTTAAGAAACATTTTTGAAGTTCTGAGCGTTTCGTTTCGCTTGTGAGCTTTCTATTAAATTTGCGATAATCTTTTAAATTTGTGATAATCTTTTAAATTTGTGATAATCGTTATGACTGAACTACATAGAAGGAAGCTCCGATTTCCCAATTACATCATAAACAACCTTCTTCCAAATTCAGCAAACCGTAAATTTTATTTTTAACAATTTTGTTATGTATTATCTGAGACAACTGTGCAAGTTTTCCTTTTTTATTTTTATATAAAATTTTAAATATATGATTAATATACACTTATATATATATTACAATATGCAATATTAGAATGATAATATCTATATAAACCGACTGTATTTAATATTATATAATAATAAGAAGGGTAAAACATTTAACTGTTAGGTGCAAAAATAATATTCGGTTTATTTTGTTCTCTTCTTTATTGTTAAGTGTGAAATAAAATATATATATGTATTTATTTTATGTTATATATCGTTTTAAAGCTAATTATTTGCTGAAAGCCGTCCCGTGGCCGAGTGGTTAGCACGCTTGGCTACTGATCTAAGGGATCTGGGTTCGAGCCCCGGGTAAGGCATGGATGTGTGTGTCGTTTTTCTGCTGAGGTCCTGCCATCCTCTCAGATCTCCTACTGTGGCATATAAACTGACAGGCTCCTGTCAGACTTCTGTGGCAAGCATCTGCTTTAGGGGGTATTTATTTTTTATTTATTATTTGCTGAATCTGTCTATGCTAACATTGATTTTACTAAGTTTCGTTTTTGTTATTTTCAGTCGTCTCAAAATTATGATGGGAAAAAAAGGAATTGCGTATAATTTTGTTGCACGAGTTCAAATCTGGCCACAACGCGACTCAAACCACTCGTAATGTTGTCGAAACATAGAGCGAGAGAACTCCGAACGTGCGATGCGGCATTGGTTCGAAACGTTTCGTAGTGGAGATACAAGCCTTGAAGATGAGGAAGGTCCGATGAAGTCCTCCTGCAAACCTTGAAGTCTCCTGACAACCTTAGGCTCGCAATCTGTAGTTCCCAGGTTCAGTCCCAGCTGGGTCAGCGTTGAGATTTATTTCCGCAAAATACCCCGCCCTGCCCACGGTCAGTAGGGGACACCGATGGTCTTGGAAAGCCGCCGTCCGTCAGATGGGACGTTAAGCCGTGGCCCCGTGTGCGGGAGAGCCATACACTGTGCACGTTAAAGAACACGCTGGATGGCCTTGACGGGAGGCTACCATCTGTTTCCTAACAGCTGTTCCAGTGGGTCCCCTCCCCCAACCTTCTCTGAGCCTTCGGGGTCCACGTGACCTGGCCATTTAGCCAATGGTGAGCAAAAAAGTGCCGCTCAGAGGTAAAAACAACCCAACCCTGACAACCTGAAGACAATTATTGAAGCAGTCCCATGTAAAACCATGCAAGTGATTGCGGAACAGCTAAACGTTGATCCCACAACTGTTGTTCGCCATTTGAATCACACTGGAAAAGTGAAGAAGCTTCATAAGTGGATTCTGCACGATTGAATGAAATAAAAAAAAAATCGTCGTTATGAAGTGTGTTCTTCGCTTCTCTTGTGCAACGAAAACGATCCATTTCTCGAACGGATTGTAGCGAAAAGCGGATTTTGTACGACAACGCCGACTATCGGCACAATGATGCAATCGCAATCAGGCGCCGAAACACTTCCCCACACCGAAGATGCACAAAAAAGAAGGTTATGGTGACAGTTTGGTGATATGCGACAGGAAACGTTCACTACATTCCTTCTTGAATCCAGGTGAAACCATCTCTGCGGAGAAGCATTGCCATGAATTCGACGAAATACACCAGAAGTTGGGTGATAAACATTCAGCATTGGTCAATGGAAGAGGTCCTAGGCAAATGAATTCACAGCTCATAGGGGCGGGGGTGGCTCAGTCGGTAGCGCGCCAGGCTCGTAATCTGTAGTTCCCAGGTTCGAGTCCCAGCTGGGTCAGCGTTGAGATTTATCTCCGCAAAATTCCCCGCCCTGTGGAAAGGCCGCCGTCCGTCGGATGGGACGTTAAGCCGTGGCCCCGTGTGCGGGAGAGCCATATCCTGTGCACGTTAAAGAACACGCTGGATGGCCTTGACGGGAGGCTACCATTTGTCTCACAACAGCTGTTCCAGTGGGTCCCCTCCTCCAACCTTCTCTGAGCCTTCGGAGTCCATGTGACCTGGCCATTTAGCCCATGGTGTGCAAAAAGTGCCGCTCAGAGGTAAAACAACCCAACCCAACTCACAGCTCATCATTGATATACTGAGTATCTATCCACTATTAAGCTGTTTTATGTAACAGGATGAAGATGGGTGTAGAGGAAAAATTGTCTTGAGCCAGGTGGGATCTGAACCCATGACCTCCTGATGACATGTCAAGTGCTTTGACCGCTAAGCTACCGGCCACTGATCAGTTTTTCCTCTGCTGCTGATATTATTCTATACACCGTCCGGTCAATCACTGCCGTTCAGATTCCACCCAGCATAAGACAATTTTTCCTCTACACTCAGTTTCATCCTGTTAACATAAAGCAGCTTGACAGTGGACAGATACTCAAAATAAACGTTGGGTTGGGTTGTTTTACCCAACCTAACGTTTTTTTGAAACCCCCCTTTTTTGCACACCATGGGCTAAATGGCCAGGTCACATGGACCCCGAAGACTCAGAGAAGGTTGGGAGAGGGGACCCACTGGAACAGCTGTTGGGAGACAGATGGTAGCCTCCCGTCAAGGCCATCCAGCGTGTTCTTTAACGTGCACAGGGTATGGCTCTCTCCCGCACACGGGGCCAAGGCTTAACGTCCCATCCGACGGACGGCGGCCTTTCCAAGCCCATCGGTGTCCCCTACTGACCGTGGGCAGGGTGGGGAATTTTGCCAAAATAAACGAAGAGGTTGTTTGGGTTGGGTTGTTTTACCTCTGAGCGGCAGTTTTTTGCACACCATGGGCTAAATGGCCAGGTCACATGGACCCCGAAGGCTCAGAGAAGGTTGGGGGAGGGGACCCACTGGAACAGCTGTTGGGAGATAGATGGTCGCCTCCCGTCCACGCCATCCAGCGTGTTCTTTAACGTGCACAGTGTATGGCTCTCCCGCACACGGGGCCACGGCTTAACGTCCCATCCGACGGACGGCGGCCTTTCCAAGCCCATCGGTGTAAAACGAAGAGGTACTATTTTCTCTATGATAATGTTCGGTTGCAAGTTGCACAAATGACACTCCAGAAGTTGAACGAATTGGGTTATAAAACTCTGCTCCATCCATCTTATTCACCTGACCTGACATCAACAGATTATCATTTATTCAAGCATTTGGACAACTTTCTCCAGGAAAAAAATCTCCAAAAACCCTGAGGCAGCAGAACATTCCTTAAAAGAATTTATGAACTTTTCATTTTCATCGAGCTTGCATAGATCAACTTATTTCTAATTTACAAAAATGTGTAGATTCTGATGGGCTGTTTTACCTCTGAGCGGCACTTTTTCGCACACCATGGGATAAATGACCAGGCCACAAGGACCCCAAAGGCTCAGAGATGGTTGGGAACCCACTGGAACAGTTTGTTGGGAGGCAGATGGTAGCCTCCCGTCAAGGCCATCCAGCGTGTTCTTTAATGTGCACAGGGTATGGCTCTCCCGCACACGGGGCCACGGCTTAACGTCCCATCCGACGGACGGTGGTCTTTCCAAGCCCATCGGTGTCCCCTGCTGACCGTGGGCAGGGCGGGGAATTTTGCGGAGATAAATCTCAACCCTGACCCAGCTGGGACTCGAGCCTGGGAACTACAGATTACGAGTTTGGCGCGCTACCGACTGAGCCACCCCGCCCCATAGATTCTGATGGTTTTTATTTTGGTTAGTAAAGTTTATTATGAGCTGAGTTATGATTTGTTGAAGTTGAGGATTAAAAAGGCCGTTATTTTTGCACCAACCCCATACCAATTTATCGTTTAAATATAAGATATGATAATTTATTAAAAAACTCCATATGTATCATTCTTAAAACAGCTACTGTTTAGATTTGCAATTTTGATGTACAAAATACTTAAATGATTTATTCTCTGATATTGGTTGATGATTTAATTCTTCTAAATCGTCTATTCCTACCGCTTTTTCGAGAACTACAATTGCTAGTCAAACTCTAACGAACTGAATTTTTAAAATTCTAGATGAGTAAAACTGTTCGATTTGTAGTAAAGAGCGAGTTAGTTTTCCGGTTGGGGATTTCCTGTACGAATTCGATGAGATACCGTAAAATGAAAATTCGACACTTTCGAAATTGTTATACTGCAGCCGTGTCGTTCGGATGGCAGATGATTTAATAGAGCTACTACCATCCGCTTATAGATCGACGGTTACGGTTTCCATCTACGTTGCCGGATAATGAGGCAACGACACTTACAGCAAATGGGAACATTCATAAGAGATATTTGCAATATTGCTATTTGGCAAAGCGCAGGATAGCCTCTTGTGTAGAGGGCGCTTCAGGTTACATTTAGGTTTACAGCTAGAACTCGGTGCTGTAGATAATGGCCTAGTGGTTAGGAAATCGAGATCCTGACCAATGCCGGTGTGTTCAAACAGAGTGATTGTCAAGTGTGGCTTTTAGAGCAATTCGATGAGGCCACATCTGTTCGAGATTAAAGGGAACTTCCCTTTAATCTTGAACAGATGTCATTAAATATTCTGATATCATAACTGCGTTTTAATTTAGAAAACGATTGAAGGAGTTAATACACGATTTAATACACGTAAAACATTTAATTACTAGGATTTTCCCCTTATTCTATGATTCCTGCAAACATTTCGAAATCACTATAATCATTGTAAATTATATTCGATACATTTTATAGTACTGAAATCACTTCTCAATAATTCGTATGCGACATTACACTTTAATTATATTTATACGCTATTACTTATTTCACTTTGAACTCCGCCCGGATCTAAACTTGCTTAACGACTCTGATATCTACAACCAGAAATACGTCTAAGCACCATTTATCACCTCTCTATCCCACGTAGATAGAAATTTGACCTCTGACCTCGAGGAATCCTCCGGATCAAAAATTTCTTAAACTCTCTGTGCTGTAGAAATGAAAATATCACCAGGCACAAATTTTCAGCTTCATAGTATACGTAGATCGAAATTTGATCTCGATAGACCAGTAGGATCGGAATTCGTAATGTTTATGAGATGTAGGACCCTAAATACCCTTAGAAGTTTTTACCCTTCTATCACGTGTGAATCCCAGTCTGACAGAAATTTGACCTCTGACTTGGAAGGAGAGATCTGATCCCAAATTTCATAACGTTTCTGATATCTACGAACCGAAATACCCCCAGTCACCAATTGTTGGCTCTACCAGTAGGCCCAAATTTGACCTTTCACCTCGAAGGATCTTCAGATCTGAAATTTCGCAACGTTTCTGAGATCTACAACCCGGAACTCCCCTAGGCACCAATGTTCACGTTTCTAGAGCTTGCAGATCAAAGTTTGACCTTTACGTGATTTCTATTTCACGTCAGATGTCAAATTTTGGATTTTTTTTCAAGATATTAAGACCCACGTTACCTCTAAGTGTAGATTTTCAGATCTCTAGCACTTCTCAGTTAGATTTAGCGTGATCCTCTGTCACTCACTCGGTCACAATCAGCTATACATATACAGGGTGATTCAAAACTTATCGTTCAAATTTCGTGGGGAGGTAGGGAATACGTCAGGAAACCGATTTCACATAGGAAAGTATGCCCGCAAACGTCATCTACATGAAAGAAATGGACAAGTAAAGTGAACACAAGGAAACGGTACAGTTAAGTGGTAACGAATGTGACTTTTATTCCAACAAGGTAAAGTACAGGTTCACAGTAGGTGCTCAAAATTGCGACCATTTACACGGACACAGGATTCACAGCGCCGTTGCATTGACCGCCGAACATTTTCAAAAACGCCTGGCATATCACGGACAATGCCTGCGGCGGCCACTATTCGTGCAACAAGGTCCATTTCACTGTCGACGGGGGTCTCGTACACATGGTATTTCATGGCCCCCCACAAAAAGAAATCCATGGGCGATAAATCAGGTGACCTGGGTGGCCAAGCGATCGCTGATGACAGCGGGAGTGGTCAGGCGAGCTGTACACTTGTTGGTACACACAGCGCCCTCTACATACGCATGCGTACATTTGCGAACATACTTTCCTATGTGAAATCGGTTTCCTGACGTATTCCCTACCTCCCCACGAAATTTGAAAGACAAGTTTTGAATCACCCTGTATATGACATGGAACTATATATATGACTGAAAGAATTATGGTAAATATTCGTACCGTTATTAAAACCAAAAAAACGCACATTTTATACAAATAAATTAATGATTAATAAAGATAACAATTCGAAATTACGGAAAGGAAAATTGATGTTATTTTTGATTGAAGAGAAAAGATATCAATCGATAAGGATGTTGAAAGACATCTGATCGGAAAGAATATTACAAAAGAAAGTTTAAACAATTTTTTTCTTCCTGACAATTATTAGTGAGATGCAAACAGAATTTGCGTAGATTAATGTTACACCGGGTTGGTTTGGGTTGTTTTACCTCTGAGCGGCACTTTTTTTTCACACAATTGGCTAAATGGCCAGGTCACAAGGACCTCGATGCCTCAGAGAAGGGTGGGGTTGGAACAAGACGGAACAGCTCCGTCAAGGCCATGCAGTGTGTTCTTTAACGTTCACCGGGAAGTCCCTCTCTAGTACATGGGGCCATGGCTTAGCGTCCCATCTGACGGACGCCGGACTTTTTAAGACCATAGGTTTAAGACCATAGGTTTTAAGACCCTAATGACCGTGGGCAGGGCGGGGAGTTTTGCGGAGATAAAACTTAACGCCGACCCAGCTGGAACTCGAACCTAGGAACTACAGATTACGAGTGTGACGCGCTACCGACTGCAATGCCGATAGTAACAGGGATGGGAGTGGTACCGACCACCCCAGTCCCTGTCACACCGGAAACGTTTTGTGAATTATATTACATAAAAAAGAATTCTATGTATCTTTCATGAGTTGGCAGCTGCTCAGCCGATACCTTACCCTACACAGCTTCCCTTAATCACTTGGGAGCTTTGTGACCTGGCCATTAATGTGTGTAAAAAAATGAGCCCATTAGTGGTGAAACAACCCAATCTCTATAAATTTTACTACGAATATCCATGGGAATTAGCCTAGTGACTAGCGAGCCAGACTCTTAATCTGCAGCTCCCAGGTCTGAGTCCTCATTGTGCCACCATTCAGATTTATCTCCACTAAACCCCCAATGTGAAAAAGAATTACGATGGTATTCAGAAACAATTATCCGGTATGGTATACGCCAGGTGGTATACTAAGCTGTGGCTCTATGTGCAAAAGACGCATACTCTGTCATCATCATCACATCATCGTCCTCAAGCAGCCATGGGCTACGGAGGTCCAACCAGACTGCAATTTACTTCTCCAACCAAGTCTGTCCTGAGCTATATCTACTGCATCTGGCCACTGCACACCAATTCTAACAAGGTCCTGTTTGGCATTGTCTGCCCACCGCATCCTAGGTCTCCCCTTCTTTCTGAGGCCTTTAGGCACACTGTTCATAACCCTATTCGCCAATCTATAATTATCCATACGGGCAACATGGCCAAACCAACGGAGTCTCTCTCTGCACAATATGCTGCTTAAAGAAGGTTGCAAACTCCTTTGCCTAACATCATCATTAGTTACAAAGTTGAAACACATAATGCCCAAGATACTGCGTAAGCATCTGGAATAGATTTAGTTTCCTGTTATCTTGTTTATAAAGTATCCAAGTTTCACTACCATAACTACCAAACTATTATACAGTCTAATTTTAGTCTTTAGGTGTACACACCTATTTCTTCACACTCTCCATAGATTCTTAAAAGTCGAGACAGCAATCCCTATTCGTCTATTAATCTCATGCCGCACATCACCAGTATATGTTACATAGCTCCCAAGGTAATTAAACTGTGACACCTGCTCAAGACTGCAACCATTCAGATGAACTGAATCACAGCCTGCCTGACCAATTTTCATCACTTTAGTTTTCTCTCTGTTTATAACCAAACCTACTCTATTACCAGTCTCATCAACAGCTCGAATGAAAGAGTTCATCTCATCAATATCATTTGCCAAAAGGGCTAAATCATCAGCATAATCTAAATCCGAAATTTTCGTATCTCCAGTCCATTTAAGGCCAAAATCTTTCCCTTGCAGTGAATTTCGCATAACATAATCAATAACCAAACTAAAGAGAAAAGGAGACAAAATGCACCCTTGTCGAACACCAGAAGTAATGCTAAACCGTACACATTAAATAATTGTCCGGATGACTTTGGGGCGGTGTGCCTCGTTTGGTAGCGCGTCAGGCTAATAATCTGCAGTTCCCAGCCCTACCTGGGCCAGTGTTGAGATTTATCTCTACAAAACTCCCCACTCTGCTCACCGTCAGTAGAGAACCGATGGGCTTGGAACTACCGCCGTCCATCGGATGGGACTTTAAGTCATGGCGCCGTGTGCGGGAGAGTCATACCCTGTGCATATTAAAGAACACATTGGATGGTTGTTGTTGTTTTACCTTTGAGCGGCGCTTTTTTGCGCACCATGGGCTACATGACCAGGTCACATGGACTCCGAAGGTTCAGACAAGGTTGAGGAGGAGACCCACTGGAACAGCTGTTGGGAGACAGATGGTAGCCTCCCGTCAAGGCCATCCAGCGTGTTCTTTAACGTGCACAGGGTATGGTTCTCCCGCACACGGACCCACGGCTTAACGTCCCATCCGACGGACGGTGGCCTTTCCAAGCCCATTAGTGTCCGCTACTGACCGTGGGCAGGGCAGGGAATTTTGCGGAGATAAATCTCAACTCTGACCCAGCTGGCACTCGAACCTGGGAACTATAGATTAAGAACCTGGCGCGCTACCGACTGAGCCACCCCTTCCCCACACATTGGATGGCCTTGAAGGGAGGCTACCATCTGTCTCCCAACAGCTGTTCCAGTGGGTCCCCTCTCCCAATCTTCTCTGAACCCTTGGGATCTTTGTGAACTGTCCATTTAGCCCATTGTGTACACAGAAGTGCCGCTCAGAAGTTAAACAGCCCAATCCAGACGAATTTGATAGTAGGTTTCAATCTGCCTCTCAATAGATGAATAATAGGTACCTTTCTTAACCTTCGCCGATCCCTTGGGGTCCTTGTGACTTGGTCATTTAGCTTATCTTGTGCACAAAAGTGTCACTCAGAAACGAAACAACAAGCCGATCATAGCAGCATCTACGATTTCGTACAGTCGCTCAAAAAAGTATCCAAACACTATGGTGGATTACAGAATTAAAAAAAATTCTGGCAACGATTTTTTTTAGAAATTAGTGATCTGACAACCTTCGTGTGACGTGATTTTTTTAGAATTCTGTAATCCACCATAGTGTTTGGATACCGTGACACGAAGGTTGCCAGATCACTAATTTCTAAAAAAATCGTTGCCAGAATTTTTTTTTCTTTTTAATTCTGTAATCCACCATAGTGTCCGGATACTTTTTTGAGCGACTGTACGTTGGGTTGGGTTGTTTTACCTCTGAGCGGCACTTTTTTGCACACCATGGGCTAAATGGCCAGGTCACATGGACCCCGAAGGCTCAGAGAGGGTTGGGGGAGGGGACCCACTGGAACAGCTGTTGGGAGACAGATGGTAGCCTCCCGTCAAGGCCATCCAGCGTGTTCTTTAACGTGCACAGGGTATGGCTCTCCCACACACGGGGCCACGGCTTAACGTCCCATCCGACGGACGGCGGTCTTTCCAAGCTCATCGGTGTCCCCTACTGACCGTGAGCAGAGCGGGAATTTGCGGAGATAAATCTCAAGCTGGGACTCGAACCTGGGAACTACAGATTACGAGCCTGGCGCGCTACCGACTGAGCCACCCGCCCCACGCGACTGTACATATGGTGTTAATTATTAGAAAAGAAACAGCCAGAACTTTCCTCCCATTTGCTTGTTTTCTTCTTCATTTCTTTGATTATCTGAAACAGCAAGAGATATACATTAATCTCTTCTTTCTTTTCCCCCTCAATCTTTCTCTTATTGCCATAGTCAAAGGAAAAAAAAAAACAAGTTTCAGGTGGAGATTTGCTTTTCTTGAGACATGCAAGAAACCTATACGGTTATCTAAACAGACTAATATAGCTTAACTGAGATCCGGGATAAACATAATTTGTACAACGAAAGCGACGAGGAAATTGCTTTGGCAGAAGAAACAGAATTAGCACAACTCCAAATGGTGCAGAAGGAAACACGCGAAGCTCTGCCGGCGAGTGCAGTTTTGGATAGTGCTTAATGGAGCAGGAGTCGTTAGATTCGTACAAGCTGCGCAGGTAGAGAAAGAGAAGAAACGGTCCTCTGGATGAATCAATAGCCGAACCGTGTTTCCATGGAACCAGCTAAGGCCTGAAAAAAGGGACTCAATAACTCAGACGCTTGCTGCCTGAATAATGGATGACATCACTAACACTCAGGCACTAACACCGGGAAGTAAGAAGAGAACTTACGCTCATTTGGGGACAAGATTAAAAAATTATGAAATGTTATTTCGGGTTTTTTATTTTGCTTTCCTCTCTTATGTGTATTTTTTTATTAGTGAAGTACATGTGGATACAGATTTTCTCGTTAAAGGATGCTGATGTGTGCAAAGAAGATGTTTTTTATTGTATGTATGGCAGAATACTTTATCAATCTATCCTCTCGTTTTTTCATCAGGGTTTGACGTGGATGTTGTAGTGCAAATATTTGCACTGTCGCAGATAAAAAAAATTCTCTACAGATTAGTTTTTTAAGATGTAATGAGTTCATTTTCCAGCAGACTCTTCGCACACTCTCTACAACGTTGGTTTGTTTTACCTCTGAGCAGCACTTTTTTGCACACCATGGGCTAAATGGCCAGGTCACATGGTTTGTTTGTTTGTTTGTTTGTTTTACCTCTGAGCGGCACTTTTTTGCACACCATGGGCTAAATGGCCAGGTCACATGGACCCCGAAGGCTCAGAGAAGGTTGGGGGAGGGGACCCACTGGAACAGCTGTTGGGAGACAGATGGTAGCCTCCCGTCAAGGCCATCCAGCGTGTTCTTTAACGTGCACAGGGTATGGCTCTCCCGCACACGGGGCCACGGCTTAACGTCCCATCCGACGGACGGCGGCCTTTCCAAACCCATCGGTGTCCCCTACTGACCGTGGGCAGGGCGGGGAATTTTGCGGAGATAAATCTCAACGCTGACCCAGCTGGGACTCGAACCTGGGAACTACAGATTACGAGCCTGGCGCGCTACCGACTGAGCCACCCCCGCCCCTCAGGTCACATGGACCCCGAAGGCTCAGAGAAGGTTGGGGGAGGGGACCCACTGGAACAGCTGTTGGGAGACAGATGGTAGCCTCCCGTCAAGGCCATCCAGCGTGTTCTTTAACGTGCACAGGGTATAGCTCTCCCGTACACGGGGCCACGGCTTAACGTCCCATCCGACGGATGGCGGCCTTTCCAAGCCCATCGCTGTCCCCTACTGACCGTGGGCAGGGCGGGGAGTTTTGCGGAGATCAATCTCAACGCTGACCCAGCTGGGACTCGAACCTGGGAACTACAGATTACGAGCCTGGCGCGCTACCGACTGAGTCACCCCCGCCCCTCTCTGCACTGTTGATTGTGATAGGTTAATATCTAAACATTTCCAAATTTATCTCTTTTTTTTGTACTAGGGATAGTAGCAGATAATACTCTTATAGATAGACGGTAGCCAATAATCTTTCTTCAACAAATAGTAATCGATAATTTTATTTCAATAATTGATAAACAGTACTCATATTTTAATAATTGATAAATAAAACTCATATTTCAATAAACGGCAATAAATGGTATATTTCAATAATGGAAATAAATAATCCTCCTTCAATAATGGTAATCAATATTCATACTTCAGTATATTGCAATTAATAGTCGTATTTCAATGTATTTTAAGCAATAGACATATTTCAATGTATATTAATCAATACTCATATTTCATTGTATAGTAATCAATACTCATATTTCATTGTACAGTAATCAGTAGTACAGTCGCTCAAAAAAAATATCCGAACACTATGGTTGATTACAGAATTCAGAAAAAAATATCTGGCAGCGATTTTTTTTACAAATTAGTGATCTGGCAACCTTCGTGTTACACCAAGAACAAGTGTCTCGTAGTTTAGTACCCCCTTGTGTCCTGTCTTTCATGCAGAGCGTCTTCCCAAAAACCACGTTAACGCTCATCTCCCCAAAAGTGTCCCATAGGTTAACATGGGATTCCCTATACTTTATCATTGGCTCAGAACTCTCATTTACTGCACTACTACTGACGTAGTTCTTTCTCAGAAATCCTAAAGGAGCAGGGTTCGGTTCTATGGTGAACCAGAGTATGTAAGCAGGAATTAGGATATCCTCTAAAGCGATTTCTGTACGGAAAAGTGCAGATTTCCATCTCATTAAGTGTCTATGAAGGCAAAGCAGCATTCAAGCTGTTAAGCTTTGGAGAAAGTATCCAAAGCACATCAAATTAAACTATGTATTTCATTCAGCAAACTGATGAATACAAACAATTAAAGATAAAATTCAAAGCATGTTTGGGGGTCCACTACCAACAGAGATGTCTACTACACCCCTATTTCAATATATGTAACAACAATACCATATTTCAATATAGATAATCAATATATTTCAATATATTGTGATCTATATCTATACTTCAATAACTAAGTAAGTAAGTTTATTTTCTGGCTATGTATGCATACAGTGCAAGTTTACTATATCATCATCATCATCATCACCCTCAAGCAGCCATGGGCTACGGAGGTCCAACCAGACCGTGCAATTTAGTTCTCCAAGCAAGTCTATCCTGAGCTACATCTACTGCATCTGGCCACTGCACACCAATTCTAACAAAGTCCTGTTTGACATTGTCTGCCCACCGCATCCTAGGTCTCTCCCTCCTTCTGAGGCCTCTAGGAACACTGTTATATCCTCCTTCTGAGGCCTCTAGGAACACAATCATGGAAAGAACTTTACCTGGAACAGAGAGTAGGCTGATACCCCTATAGTTATCACAAGAACTGCGATCACCTTTTTTGAAAATAGGGATAACAATAGCTCTGGTAAAATCCTTAGGAACCATGCCTTTATCATAAAAGATATTCAGAATTTCAGTCATCCAAGTGGTAACCGAAACATTCCCAGCTCTAAGCATTTCCGTAGTAATTTCATCTACCCCTGGGGATTTATGAAGTTTAAGTTTAGAAACAGCCAAAATAAGTTCAGATTGTGTTAGAGGGCCAACATTAAAGCCACCAATGCATTTATCATCATTGCAAACAATGGGAGTAGAACTAACTACATTGTTTAGAACATCACTGAAATGCTCAGCCCACCTAGCCATGACATAATCCTCACCTTCTATAACCTTACATTGTTTATCCTTCAATCCTTGTATGCCTGTCCGTTTTCTACCACACAAAACATTAACTATCTGGTACAGCTCTCTGCTGTTGTGCTGTCTAACTGCTTCCTCGGCTTTGTCAGCCAAACCATCAAGCCAAAGATTCTTATCAGCAGCTAACTGATCCTTTACAAGTTTATTAAGGTCTCTGTAATGCTTTCTATTAGGACTAGTAGGGTATTGATTAAGGGCATTCCTGCAGTTCTTTCTTTCCGAAATAAGCTCAAGTGCCTTATCACTCAGATAATTCTGACTCTTCTGCTCCTTTTTTTCCTAAAAGTGTACTGTTAGTGTCCAAAAAAGCCTATTTAAAATGATCCCATTCTTCCTCAACTTCAGTAGTAAGCAAACCATGACTGTCATAATGACTAAGTAACCTATCATGGTAAGCTTTGGCTATAACTGGATCTTTCAGAGCTTCAGTATTAAAAGTAAATATTTTAACCCTAGCACTTAAGTTTAAGTTGCAACACACTTTTAACAAGGTAATGGTCAGATCCAATTTCAGCTCCCCTATATGCCCTGGTATTCCTAACAGAACTAGCCCATTTGCTGTTAATTAATATGTAATCAATCATATTCTTATGCAGCCCATCAGGTGAAATCCATGTGTACTTATGTATGTCGCGGTGTTTGTAATAAGTGTTAGTTATTCTGAATCCATTGAGTTTACTTACCTGTAGGAGACGTTGCCCATTGCCATTGCAGCTACCAATACCAAAAGGGCCTATTACTCCTCCCAAAAGGTCAGAGTCAGTACCAACTTTGGCATTGAAGTCACCAAGAACAAGGGTAATATCTCCTTTCTTGACAGAATTCAAAATATCCTGAAGTTGTTCATAAAACCTATCCTTCTCATCCTCATCGGCATCCTCAGTGGGGGCATAACAGCAGATAACATTCAAGTCTTTAACGCTTGTCTGAAATTTTGCTGTAAGAAACCTTTCATTAATGACCTCATATCCTAGAAGAGCATCGCTAGCGTTTCTGCTGCGAAGCAGACCCACGCCTTGGTGATGCTTATTGTCGTCCCTCCCTGAAAAGAGAAATTTAAGATTATTTTTAAGAATCTGACCTTTATCTGTCCATCTGGTCTCTTGCAAGCCGAGAATATCTAAATTATAATGGTGGAATTCTTGTGTGAGGACATCAAGAGAAAAAGCTCTGTGCAGAGTCCTCACATTCCAACTACCTATGGAGAGAAAATGGTTAGTGGGATGTTTAAAGAAACTATGTTTATTGAGAGAGGGAATTACCGACAATATCAAACAGCCCCCTAATCGCAGACATGGGGCAAAGACCCGTTCCCCCACTACTAAAGGCTGAAGCCATCTACACTGGAAGACTTCCTCCAATGTAGAATTTGACGATGCCAATAGAAGCAAAGAGTTCAGGTGCCTGCGATGACTTCTGCTCAGGATTATCCACCAGCTGATAAACATATCCTGTGAATCTATTCACTTGGGGCTGTCAACCCACAAACAAACAGAAAACACAGCGGAAGATTTTCCCTCCACAGAAGCCCACCAGTGCAGCAAAATCAGGATCCATAATCAAGCTCAGAGCCATATATCTGTCCAGTCCAGTAGGTTTATATGGTCAGCACCAGGACCCTGTGTGGTTGACAACTCCTCAGCAGGGTAGAAAAAAAAGAAAAGTAGCCATAGTTGCCAGATCAGTAGGCTACATTAATCTGGCAGCCCTCCCCTTCCGTTCACTTCCATAAGAGAGTATCTCTTTTGAAAGGTACTAACGGTCTGCACCACGAGAAGGCGGATCGGACATTAGGTGCTAGGCCTGGCCGGTTCTATGCATCATCACAGGGGATTGGTGCATAGCTCTCCTTCCAGTGACTACCTAGCTACCATTTACAGACAACTATAAGAAATGCTTAAAATAACAGTTCTTTGCTATATTCTACAAAAAAGTTTAAGTGCATATTTTACTTTTAAATAACTATACATTCCATTTCTTACAAACAAAAAGGTTGGTAATTGTGTAATTTTTTCCCTTGTATATTTTGGCTTTACAGTAACATTACCATGCATATTAAAATAATAGGAACATTCCATACGAGTAAAACTCATTTGTGTGTTTATATATAAAAAACATGTTGATACATTTGGCATGATCTTTAATATTTGAAGAATAATTTTCCATTTAATGTCTTCATTTCGTTCTTTATTCATGTAAAAATTTAAAATTTCGCAAATTTAGCTCCAATATCCATTTTTTAAGTTCTTTAACAATAGAAGACACTTTTTTGTCGCCTAAGGCAGTGGTCACTAAAGGGGGGGGGGTGCGAAGTCAACTTAATGTTTCTAATTTATATTTTTTTTTGCTATAAAGTTTTTAAATTTACAGAAAAAAATATGAATTGTGAATAATTTAAATATAGTAATCAATATCCATATTCTAATAAATAGTGTTGAATACCTATATTTCAATATATGGTAATCAATACCCATATCCACTATTTCATTAACCTGTTGTCAACGACTTGTTTACTCTAGTCCATAGAATCTAACGATTCTAGTTACTACCAAACACCAAATGCACATTAATGAGATCATATAAATAATCTTTTATCGGTTTTTTTTAATGTTCTTTAAAATTAGTTCAAAAGTCATTGCATACTTTTTTGACCTAATTCAAGACGTAAATTAATATAATTATTATAAAATGAATATTAATTAATTATTAAATTAACTAATTTCACTGGAATTGCAGAAAAGTCAAGACAACGAAGGCTTTTCTCTGGATTAAACTGCGAAACGAATATAAAAATGAGCGAAAAATGGAATAAAAACTTTCTTATTCCATTTTTCATATACGTATTTGTTGGAGTTCGATTTTTCATCAGTTACAAAAAATAAGCCACAGGAAGAGTCTTGTGGTTTAGCTCATCTTGCCTTTTCTTTGAGATTGCTAAGACGGAGTTTGACCACCTAGAAAACAAGGCCATGACAGCGATACTGTGACGTCACGTACGGAGGGAGAACAGGCCAATGAACTGCACTGCATAAAAGCTTGTTTGTGTTTTCTTTAACGGAGATATCTCATTCGCTGTTCCCCCTCCGTCCGTGACGTCACAGTATCGCTGCATGGCCTTATTTGTTTGGCTCAGTCGTAGCGCGTAAGGCTCGTAATATAAAGTTCGAGTGCCAGCGTTGAGATTTATTTCCGCAAATCCCCCCGTCCTCGGTGAGAAAGGGGACACCGATGGACTTGAAGAGACCGCCGTCCTTCTGATGAGACTTTAAGCTGTAGCCTTGTGTGCAGGAGAGCCATGTTCTGCATTTCGCTCTGGGTGTCTGTACAAAATAAATTTTTATTAGACCTTTCGATATGTTAACCTATATCCTCTGAGAAAAATATATATTAAAGTCTCTGAAAGCACATTAATGGGAGCCTGAAGTAACACTAGTTCTGCTTAAAATAATTTGAAAATGAACATTTGAAATTAATATCTCTAAATTTACAGAATCGCTATTGATTAGACTAATACGACGTTTTGAAACGTCTGATGACTTCAAAAGATAAAGACTTCAGTTTGCATAGTTTCGTTGTTATTAACTGATCATCATTCAGTTAAACAGTTATCAGAAATAAAGAATTACCATCAAAATTGATTTCAACAACGCAGTTTATTCTCGTCGTGAAACGCAAATTGTGACTTTTGCATCGTATTTTTTCTATGAAGCATACATGCATTTTAATTCGGATTGTTGTACCTCTGAGCAGTACTTTTTTTGCACACAATAGGCTAAATGGCTAGGTCACAAGGACCCCAATACCTCATAGAAGGAGACAGATGTGAGCCTCTCGTGAAAGTCATTCAGTGTGTTCTTCAACGTGCACACGAGACACGGCTTAACATCCTATCCGACGGACGGCGGACTTTCGATGCCCATTGGTGTTCGCTTCCTCACCAAATCTAAAACTGGGGTTAGCGGAGATAATTCTCATCACTGGCACAATGGAGACTCGAACCCGAGAACGAGCCTGGCGTGCTACCGCCTGAGCTAAATTCCGATCCCTATAATACAATCAAGACAATCCATAATAACTGTTTCGTTTGGCATATAAATTATGCATTTTTAACCCAAGTGTTTGGGAGGTTAATCTTAACAATGGGGATTAACACTCTCATAAACGTTTCACCAACTCATGGACCTTGAATTTCATTCCATTTTTAAATTTTATTGCGATTGCTGCAAATTATAAATATTTGAACAAACTATGAATGTCTGAAAAAAGTGAAACTTACCCTGCAGAATACAAAAAAGTACTTATCGAAGAAATCTTTGATATACGTGTCAAAGAAATTCCCCTTTCTAAGGAAAACGATGAATTCTGAGAGGTATTTTAACAACGGTAAAAGCATCAAAACATGTCTTTACCTTTAAACAGTAAAGCTAAAGTTTTAACAATAATCGTATAACAATAGGACGACAACAAACAACGAGTCCATTGTTGTTGCGCTGTGCTCTCTTTTTTCTCCACAATCACTTCCATGTTCGGTGATGAAGAAAAGCAATCAATGGAGCATTGTGCAACTGACGTTTCGACGCATGCGCTCAGAAGGGATCTGGATATACATTTGCATATATTGTTTGCTTTTTCAGTGCGAAGTCAAAATTTTTGGGAAAAAAACTAATAATGATAATGAGAAATTGCTGTGGCTGTTTTTACCTCGAAGGATACTTTTTTGTCGCCTGCAGGTAGTGGTCACTAAAGTGGGGTACCGATGAATATTTAATGATTTTAATTTATCTTTTTTGGATAAAGATTTTAAATTTGAAAAAAAATGAATTGTGAAAAATTTAAATGAATTTTGAATCTATTGGGAAAAAATTAAAAAATTTAACGTCTTTCGATCACTATCCAGCAGCTGTTTCTTGGGTGATCATGAGACAGATGTAAACCTTCGGTCAAGGCTTTTTTTCCTCAAGTCGGTCTTTGGAATTGAGCACTGTGTAAATCGCTGTGTCGGTGAGTTGAATCGCTGTATCACAAGCTGTCAAACCAATATTTTCAGAAATTATGAAACATCTTCAGTCACACTGTTGTTCTCATCAGCTTATATTTTGATGTTTATATTCATCTTATTTCAGTTCTATACTTATAAATAAATATATAAAATAAATATATATATATATATTCATACATATTGGGGTGCGTGCTATTATTTTTTTCCTGATATAAGTCTAGCATAGAAGCCCTGTAATTTGGGAAAACAATCGTCATACTAGTACTTTATTTTCAAAATCATACAAGCAAGATCTGTCATATTATTGCCAAGAAAAAGTTTCCTTACAAGCCTCTTGGCTTCTCTTACGAAAAAAGTCGTCATGTAAGCCCGGTGCACTTTTTTTTTTTTGAAAAAAAAAAATATATATATATACTGTTATATAACTTCTGTACTCAAGCCATGAACTTTCCTATTGCGAAAAGGTCATCATACGTCTTGCACTTCTCTATTGCGAAAAGTCATCATAACAGCCATGCACTTGTATTCCGTAAACGTCGACATGCAAGTCTTGCACTTCTCCCCTACAAAAGTGGCTATACCAGATGCGCGCTTCACTATTCCTAAAGTGTCGCCATACAATTTTTAAAGTAGTAATATATATTTATTCATCATCATTGTCATCACAAAAACACAGAGTTGGGTTGGGTTGTTTTACCTCTGACTGGCACTTTTTTGCACACCATGGGCTAAATGGCTAGGTCACATGGACCCCGAAGGCTCAGAGAAGGTTGGGGGGAGGGGACCCACTGGAACAGCTGTTGGGAGACAGATGGTAGCCCCCCATCAAGCGTGTTCTTTAACGTGCACAAGGTATAGCTCTCCCGCACACGGGGCCACGGCTTAACGTCCCATCCGACGGACGGCGGCCTTTCCAAGCCCATCGGTGTTCCCTACTGACCGTGGACAGGGCGGGGAATTTTGCGGAGATAAATCTCAACGCTGACCCAGCTGGGACTCGAACCTGGGAACTACAGATTACGAGCCTGGCGCGCTACCGACTGAGCCACCCCCACCCCCACAAAAAAAACACAGAGATTTTTACATTTGACCAACAAAGCTAATATCTAATCTGCAGGAAATATAGATGAGCGTTATTTTTCATACGTAAAAAGTTACGACAGTAATATATATATATAAAATAATTTTAACATTTCATATATCGAAATATCATAGAACAATTTAAAATATTTGATAATCAAACTGTGAACAACAGTTATAACGTATTATACGAAAATAAAATTGAACATAGTAAAAAGTCATACAGATACAGGGTTCCTCGATTACAGATTAACATTCCTATCCGACGGACAGGAATGTTAATTCTTTAAATAGTTTTTAACGTTTAACTTAATCTCACTAAAATTAGTTAGATGTATGCTTTCTCTTGGTAACTGGTTAAAGATCTCCGGCACTT
Source organism: Ryuthela nishihirai (assembly GCA_038380435.1). Lineage (NCBI taxonomy): Eukaryota > Metazoa > Arthropoda > Arachnida > Araneae > Heptathelidae > Ryuthela > Ryuthela nishihirai. Next base: position 34,094,766 of record JAWZYU010000011.1, on the reverse strand, counting down.
TATACTCTTTAAGACAAAATTCGGTGTTCGAAAATAATTATTGGTCTGAAGTATTCTTATCGTGTGTAATTTGTACTTTATATGTGTCATTAAAAAAATTGTCCAGAATAATGTCATATCTAAAGAGATTTTGGGCTGATAGAATATTTAGGAATGTAAATCTTTCACTTCCGTTTGAAAGATTATCACTAAGCTTGTACGGAATTACATTTTTTGCAACAGATGATTGCAATTTTTAATATTTTTTAAGGTTAGTGATGCCAGTCGTTCCATATATTGTAATTCCATATCAAATTAAAGATTCACAAATTGCTTTGTAGACCATAAGGTAAACGTCGGTATCGACTAATAAATGCAGTTTCTAAATTTTAGCGGCGCGATATCTGAGACTTTCACATAGCTTCATAACATTAGTGTTCCATCGAAAGGTTGAATCCAAATATAAACCCAGGCTGTAATAAAACGGCGGCTGGTAGCTCAGTGGTTATAGTACTTTACATGTTATCAAGAGGTCGTGGGTTCAGATCCCACCCCGTTAATGACAGATTTCTTCTAAAACATTCTAATGAACTGCTACCAGGTCTGAGAAATTCTAATATATTATAAACCCAGGTACTTAAAATTATCTACTAATTTAATGTATGAAATTTACATATATTAAATTAATATTCAACCATCTCATCAAGCAATTATAGTCATTCTGTAATTCTCTTATAGCCGCGTCCACGTCGCGATTGCTGTTTAAAATAACAGTATCATCAGTATAAAGAAATAATTTACTTTTTAAATTAGTCATATCATTAATATACAGAGGAACAACAAGGGTCCAAATATAGATCCTTGTGGAACTCCAACATTTATTTTTTTTTCGCTACTTAATGCATTTCCAATTTTGGTTATAATAGTCCTACTGCTTAAGAAATTTTTGAACAACACAAGAGCTGTCCTAGTTTTCAAGTTTTGAAAGAAGTATATTGTGATCCAATGTGTCGAATGCTTTGCTAAAGTCGAAAAAGAGATCAGCAACCTTTCCTCCATAGTTCAAGGCTTTATTAACATTCTGCAAAATTAGACAGTAGAGTTGTAGTACTTTTTCCCTTCTGGAATCCATATTAGCCCTATTAGAGATAATGTTATCTTTTAAGAGAAAGCTACAGAGAGTGTAATCGATGTGCCTCTCTAAAATTTTATTTACGGTGGACGAGATAGAAATAGGCCTATAATTCGTATAATTACTTTTAACACCACTTTTATAAATAGGTCTGAATATTGCAATTTTTAAGGTAGAGGGTATATTTCCAGAAGTAATACTTAAGTAAATTAATTTAGCAAGATTTCTGTTAATTGGTTCATGCATGCCTTTATAAGTTTGGGGTGTGTGTTATCAACGCTACATGAATTGCTCTCATCCAAAGAAGTAATTTTTTTTTTCAACTGAATGTCCGAAATAGGTGGTATGTAAATGGATGAGCTCAATGGGATATTAAGCGCCGGCTTATAATTGTCTTTTTAGGTTGGATTATTCTCCCGTAATTTATCAACCATGTCTGCAAAATAATTATTAAAATTTGCAGCAATTTGAAAATTTGTCAGATTTTTGGGCATATAATTAATTATTATATTATCTAGTGGCTTTTTCTTCGTCCCATCTAATATGGTACTAATCATATTCCATGATTGTTTTGTATTGCCAGCAATGGATTTGAAGCGTTTTTTGTAAAATTTAAAATTTTATTTTCTTATGAAAACGGTTACTGAATTTCGTAGTTGCTGATAAATTTTTTTGTTAGCATTATCGTTTCTGTTGTTTCTGTAAGTAACCCATGCTGCATCTCTTTGTTCAATCATATTCATAATTTCAGAAATTTAGTATTGTGTTGGTTTGCTGAGATCAACAAAATCATGTTGCATTTATTTTTAAAACTATTATGCATTTCATCAGCAGACGTGTTGACTTGTTCAGTACTTCAATTTGTCCTAATTATTGAATTAATAATATTTTATGGTCATATTTCAAATATTTTTTATTACCTGTTGAATATTCGCACACTGATATTTTCGAGCTTAGTAATAACGAAATAAAAGTCTTAGCACTTCTCTATTAGGAAAGTCACCATACAAGCCGCGCACTTCTCTATTAGAAAAGTCACCATACAAGCCGCGCACTTCTCTATTAGGAAAATCATCATACAAGCCGCGCACTTCTCTATTAGGAAAGTCACCATACAAGCCGCGCACTTCTCTATTAGGAAAGTCACCATGCAAGCCCCGCACTTCTCTATTAGGAAAGTCACCATACAAGCCGCGCACTTCTCTATTAAGAAAGTCACCATGCAAGCCGCGCACTTCTCTATTAGGAAAGTCACCATACAAGCCGCGCATTTCTCTATTAGGAAAGTCACCATGCAAGCCGCGCACTTCTCTATTAGGAAAGTCACCATACAAGCCGCCCACTTCTCTATTAGGAAAATCGCCATAGCCGCGCACTTCTCTATTGCGAAAGTCGTAGAATTAGCGACAGGATAGTTGGTACACAAGCTTCGTAAATGGAAAGCTTATTGCGTGGCGATATTCAGATTACTTCGCCAAACATTAAACCTTCGGTAATCATCGTTAATTGGTTGAAAAACGATCGGAGTGGCCGAAGCGTTGTTTGCGCAGCGGTTTCCACAGATGAGAATTTTCTTCGTGTTAGCGGAGAGAATTTGCTTTGCTAGAGGTCGAGGCCTCTCTGACCTTCAGCAGCATTCGCTTTGTTCCGTGAACAATCAAATCAATCAGCCAAGGCTTATTTACCTATGGCACATTCAACTGTGAATAAGCAGGTAAAAAAACAAAGCATTTTTTAGGGCTGCTGAATCGAATTGATACGATACATATATATATATAATGTGCATGATGTTTAGTTTTAAATAAATCCCTCCCCAAGCAGCTGCATGCCACAGAGGCATGACACGAGGCTGTCAGTTTAATTTGCCGTAGTAGAGGATCTGTGAGGATGGCGGGTCCTCAGCAGATCTTTGCCAACTGCACGCGGTGTTCTCAGGTGGTCACCCTCCCAGGTACTGACCGAACCCAAAGCTGCTTAATTTCGGTGATCGGACGAGAACCTGTGTTTTCAGCTTGGTACTGCCGTTGGCGATGTTTAGTTAAAAGTGTGAAATAAAAAATCCTGAAAAGGCTCCATTGTAAAACAAAATAACAAAATATGATTTGCACTGAAGCTGGCCCGGATCTAGAAAAAAATATATAAAATTGAGGGAGGGGGGGGGGGCGGTCTCAAGTATCTCAATCGATCCGTGAAAAAGAAAGAGGGGGGAAAGAAACTGGACTACCATTACAGTATGACATTTTTTTCTCCGATTTGGAAGTTTTCAAAATCTCTTGAAAACTGCACAAAATATACATATCCGTTTAAATATTCCTCCACCCCTCCGTTACCCTTTAATTACATTCTAAAAGAGGAAGGCACGACTCTCCCCCCCTCCCCTTAGATCCTATTTTACATTTTTACCGATCAATGTCTTGGTACAGTGTCAGGTGTGGACAAAGTGATCATGAGACAGATGGAACCAAGGCTTTCCAGCGTGTTCTTTAACATGCACAGAATATCGCTTTCCTACACATTGGGTGACAACCTAACGTCGAATTCGATGTATGTCGCCCTTTCCGTAGCCCATCGGTGCACGTGTTCTTCATCGTGAGCAGCGTGGGGAGCCGTAGAGGAAATCTCAAAGGAGCATAGTTGGGTTGGTTTGTTTGACAACTGAGCGGAAATATTTTGCAAGTAATGGATAAATGGCGAGGTCACAAGAACCCCTTTCTGACTAAGGGCGTGGTGGACGTTAGCGGAGATAAATCTCAAAACTGGCACAGGTGGGATTCGAACCTGATAACTACAGATTACGAGCCTGTCGCGCTACCAACTGAATCAGTAAAACCCCTTCCCCCTAAAAGATAAAGAATATATTATACCCTTGCCCCTAAAACAGCAAGAATATATTATACCCTTTACCTCTAAACGTTTGGGGCTCCTTACCCTTAAAAGTGCGTTATACGTCCGTCATCCGCCATTTTGTTATTTTATCATTGCGGCCTATGCCAAAAAGGTGTGTAGATGGAATAAAGTCCTAACAGTAACCTAGCCCTTTCTGCTTCCGCTCTTGAGACATATTTGGTTACAGATCAAAGTAGAGGGATGAATGAATATATTATATTAAGAAGCAACGTAACCAGATTTGATGGTCCTGTCTCCTATCGGATCCCATTTTTCTGGCATATCTGAACCCTTACTTTATGATAAGGAAGTTGTTATCAGCTACTTTCATCTGGGGAAAGGGCTCACATGTAATATTCCCTCAAAGCTGCATGTTCGCGCACACCCGCCTTTCTCCGCGCACGAAGATCCCTTTTATTCAGTGCTCAATCAAGCCTCGCGCATGAAAGACCCCTTTTATTCAGTGCTCAACCAAACCTCGCGCATGAAAGACCTCGCGCATGAAAAAGGTGTGTAGATGGAATAAAGTCCTAACAGTAACCTAGCCCTTTCTGCTTCCGCTCTTGAGACATATTACTCTTGAGACTCATATACGCTCTTGAGACTTTTACTCAGTGCTCAACCAAACCTCGCGGATGAAAGACCACTTTTATTCAGTTCTCAACCAAACCTCGCGGAAGAAAGACCCCTTTTATTCAGTGCTGAACCAAACCTCGCGGATGAAAGACCCCTTTTATTCAGTGCTCAACCAAACCTCGCGCATGAAAGACCACTTTTACTCAGTGCTCAACCAAACCTCGCGGAAGAAAGACCCTTTTTATTCAGTGCTGAACCAAACCTCGCGGATGAAAGACCCCTTTTATTCAGTGCTCAACCAAACCTCGCGCATAAAAGACCACTTTTACTCAGTGCTCAACCAAACTTCGCGGATGAAATACCACTTTTACTCAGTGCTCAGCCAAACTTCGCGGATGAAAGACCTCTTTTACTCGGTGCTCAATCAATCCTCGCGGATGAAAGACCCCTTTTATTCAGTGCTCAACCAAACCTTGCGGATGAAAGACCCCTTTTATCCAGTGCTCAACCAAACCCCGCGCATGAAAGACCGCTTTTACTCAGTGCTCAACCAAACTTCGCGCATGAAAGACCCTTTTACTCAGTGCTCAACCAAACTTCGCGGATGAAAGACCTCTTTTACCCAGTGCTCAGTGAAGCCTCGCGCATGTAAGACCTCTTTTACTCAGTGCTCAACCAAACCTTGCGGATGAAAGACCCTTTTGTTCAGTGCTCAACCAAACCTCGCGCATGAAACACCACTTTTACTCAGTGCTCAACCAAACTTCGCGGACGAAAGACCTCTTTTACTCAGTGCTCAATGAATCCTCGCGCATGAAAGACTCCTTTTACTCAGTGCTCAACGAAGCCTCGTACATGAAAGACCCATTTTACTCAGTGCTCAACCAAACCTCGCGCATGCGCGCTCTTTTATTCATTGCTCAGACAATTTTCGCGTAGCGCACACACTCTAATAATTAGAGGCAACATTGTTCACATTTCGAATCTCCGATTTTCGGGAGCTTCCTTAGAAAAATTTTTCATGCCCTCAAAAGCTTCCCCGTCTTGTGCACGTCACTTAAGCTGCATACTGGATTGGTGATGCTATTTCTTACCATCTAGGAAGAGTTCATGAAAGGAACCGTTTAGGAAGAGTTCATTAGAACAATCTTTCTAAGATATATACTGTATGTCCGAGTTGGTTTAGGGCTAATTTCATGTAAATTAACAACGCTCACAACTCGCTACTTCCATTATCATTAAACATGGTACTTAATGTTCTCTTTTGTTGTTAAACACGAAGACTTAAGTGTTTGTTCCAATTGAATATCACTCTGTGTCAAACAAGTAGAAATCTATAACACGTTGAATTTTGTAACAAAACGTAAATGTTTAGTGTTTAACCAAAATTGCATGCTCATATCATATTCCCTAATCAACCTAGAGAGCTACTGTATATTTCAGTTTAAAAGTGTTAACGTGGACCATAAGGCAATAATCTTAGAAGTTTTATTTTTTTTACACTTATTGAAATAAAATTTGTTCTTAAATCAATTAAAAGATTCTAGTTTTAAAATTACATAGAAAAATAAATTCCTTGACACTTCTAAAGACATGAGCATATGTAGGTTAATTTGAAATCAGAACAGCAATGAGAGCATTAGTAGTAATTTTTTTAAATATTCAGTTTATTCAACATTTTAATCTGTATTTCATTTGCTATTACACTGGATTTAAAATTTAAAAAGTTCCTAAAAACTAAAAGATAAACATTAACGTTACAATTACTCCCACTCGAGAAAGTATCTACATGTGGAATGAATACAAACGCTTTAAAACACAATATAGAACTTAATAAAACAATAATAAAATTAAAGAAATTTAACTATTGAAATAATTTTTAATTTCGGAACTGTTAAAAAACATTATTTAACACAAAAATTAGATGCCCTTCAGACGAAACGATTAACAACTCTTAACTAAAAGGAATGACACTAACTGTGTGTGTGTTTCTAACAGTAAAAATTATTGACGCATGTAAAGTAGATAATGCGTCTAGGATTATTTATAACCATTTCATAATAAACTTAATAAAGTTTTAATTTTATTTTGAGTCATTTTAATTACATCATAAAAGTTTGCCACGATTTCTTTATTACGGAAGACGTTAAACACGTTTATTTAGAGTTTCATCAACTTCTATTCCCTCAATACAACTTAGCCACCAGTTTCGACCGTGAAAATAAGTCATTGGGCTATAACTTGGTATTTTCTTTTACCCTTCGGTTCTAACCGCTTTGAGGAATTTAGTTTCGACCAGTAGTTTTTTAGTGTCCAAAAATTGAAAGGGAAGACACTAACTGTGTACGTTTCTAACAGTAAAAATTATTGACGCTTTTCTATGTAGATTTACAGAGGGCATTTTTTATACACTTTGTGACATTGAAAACGAACCACCCCGGAAGGAATGGGACGGATGTGCATGCAAATCAGCATGTGAGTGCGCGGCAGAGACACATGCAAATGACTGCGTTTCTATGACAACACGAGGTCTCTGTGGGAGATCATAGGACGAAAGCAATTCCTCAGGCGTTGTCTATAACGATCTACGAAAGAGTTGATAGCAGATGTGAAACGTGGATGATTCATTAATAGTTCTCTTAGAGTCTAAACTAATAAAGCAATTTGAGTAGTATAGTTGAATAATCTGTTGATGCAACACAAAAAAAAAATAAAAATGTGTGCTTCACAGCAGTTGTCATACCCAGAACAGCGTTGAGATTTATCTCCGCAAAATTCCCCGCCCTGCCCACGGTCAGTAGGGGACACCGATGGGCTTGGAAAGTCCGTCGGATGGGACGTTAAGCCGTGGCCCCGCGTGCGGGAGAGCCATACCCTGTGCACTTAAAGAACACGCTGGATGGCCTTGACGGGAGGCTACCATCTGTCTCCCAACAGCTGTTCCAGTGGGTCCCCTCCCCCAACCTTCTCTGAGCCTTCGGGGTTCAGGTTACCTGGCCATTTAGCCCATGGTGTGCAAAAAAGTGCCGCTCAGAGGTAAAACAACCCAACCCATACCCAGAAACTTGCAATGAGATAATTGATACGTTCGAATTTCATTTGACGTACTTTCTGTTTTAGTAGCTCTATTTATCGGGGATTGCCGTACAAAATATATAATACGTTTGCTTCAAGAGAGGAGCAGAGACCAGAACCATAAAACCTCCCTCTTGATAGTGTTGATTGCACATCTAACTTTTCTTTATGCATTTTGCTTTTCTTTGTAATATTATTTTTGTATTGGTTTGTTTCCATCTTTCTTATGCAATCACTTATACAAAAAATACTTAAGTATCAGATATTATTTATATACATTGGTATAAAGCACAAAATCTTTTTTACGTGGCTACTCTTTAAAGAAATCTTTTAGTTTCTTTTTTTTAATCTGAAAACGTTCCTCCATTTATTATTTCTCGAAGCATTGGATTATATCCATAAGGTATTTTGTAACTTCTATTGCATTTTCCATAATTATTTCTAATTTGAGGTAGTATTCAACTTCCTTCCGTCATAGATTTCTCTCTTGATCTATGCTTTTTATATAGGCCTTAATAAAAAAAAAAAGATTTTGTTTTATTAGAAGAGATACGTTAGATTTAAGACGACGGCCTTTCCAAGCCCATCGGTGTCCCCTACTGACCGTGGACAGGGCGGGGAATTTTGCGGAGATAAATCTCAACGCTGACCCAGCTGGGACTCGAACCTGGGAACTACAGATTTCGAGCCTGGCGCGCTACCGACTGAGCCACCCCCGCCCCGAGCCTGTCAGCATAAGTAAGAGAGTCCTCTCTGTCAGAACCTTTTTCCTCTCTCGTCTTTGCCACGATTGGGTGACTCAGTTTGAGACGTTGCCATTCTCCATATATTTGTATATGGAGTATTGTGCCTAGCGATTTTCCATCGAGTTCCATCACCTCCTTTACGATGCTCCTGCCCATTGCGCTCCAACGATGAGCCCTTTTCGAAGTCAGTCAGATAAGCCTTTTACCCATGTCTCCCTAACTTTGCTTCCCACTATGTCTTTATGACTTTCACTTTGTAGTGACAGAATACTTACGTCAGTATGAAATTTTGCTTACCTTGGCATGTTTCATGGTACAGTCGCTCAAAAAAGTATCCGAACACTATGGTTGATTAAAAAAATCAGAAAAAATATCTGGCAACGATTTTTTTAGAAATTAGTGATCTGGCATCACTAATTTCTAAAATTAGTGATCTGGCAAATTATTTAGAAATTAGAAATTAGTGATCTGGCATCACTAATTTCTAAAAAAATCGTTGCCAGATATTTTTTCTGATTTTTTTTAATCAACCATAGTGTTCGGATACTTTTTTGAGCGACTGTAGGTGGTCATATTATTTTGATACTAGATCGTGTGGGCTCACTCACGGAAATATTGAGCGTGTGCAGTTACCGTTCACAGCAAACTGGAGCGTGTGCAGTAACTGCACACGCTCCAGTTTGCTGTGAACGGTAACTGGAGAGTGTACAGTTGCTGTACACGCTTCAGATATTTTTCCTGAATTCTGTAATCACGTGACATGAAGGTTGCCAGATCACTAATTTCTAAAAACTACAGTTCGGTTCCCCACAAATCCAAGCACTAACGACTTCAATATTGTTCCGATATTAATTTCGAGACCTTTTCAGCGGACAAATTAAGAGTCAGGGCTCTACGGGGTGTTTCGTAAAAATGTCTTCCTTTCCTTGGAGACCGCGATCGTTTCTTCAGTCTTTACCCTCGGGCATACGTAAGCTAGTTACTGAAGAAGGAACAAGAAAAGATCCTTAGTTACATAAAATAATGATCACGACAGCCTGGCTCGCTACAAATTACTCATATCCAAACGACCAGGCTTTTGGACAGACGTTCATCGCCCGAACTAGGAGGCGCCCCATTGCTATTGCCGCAGCTGCACTCACTCCTGACGTCACTGACTCTGTATCGGAGTGACGTGGAATTTTCGTCGTCATGGCAACTGTTGAAACCAAGTCGCCAGCGTGATGTACAGTTTGGCACAATAAAAAGTAAAGACCATGGAAAGTCAGTTAGAAAGGAAGCAGCAGGATGACCGCCAGAAGTTGGGATCCAAACTGCTACAAGTTGGAGATGGATGTTAGGAGGCTGGGAAAGTGAAAGAAGATGCGGAGAGGAATCAGAAGGTGAAGTGGATCTGATGAAATGATTTACTCTGGCTGAGATTCTATTTCGAGTTGCGCTGCTTTTGTAGGGTGGAAAAAAAGCACGATGTTTATTTTTCGATTCGGAACGTTTATTGTTCAAAATATACAAACACTTTCCTTCCCAAATTGAACAAATCGGTATTACTTTCTTTTTTCATATATATTTCCTTAAACTAAATGAAATGCAGAAAGAGATTTAATCTCTAGGAAACTATTTTTATCGCGATGTTTATAGATTAGTTACTGTAACACTACACGAACTTGAAATAAATGAATGCTAAACATGGGAGAAATAAAATAAATTTTCCCTCATGTAGCCCTCTTGCCATGATGTCTGAGAAGAACCTGTCAGCATAAGTGAGAGAGAGAAAAATCTCAGTACATAGAGATTCGTAAAACAAGAACGATGCTTTAAGCAAACTCAGGTAGCTCTGTTCCACAACCAAACCATTCTAAACAACAGGCCCACTCAGCCCTAGGGCCGGATTAAGCGGTACGCAAACCATGCATTTGCTTGAGGCCCACAATAGCACTCTTTTAGGCCATTCAATCCACTTTTAAATGTTACAATTATGTCTTTTCTTTGCTGTTTATACGACATAACTTTAAAATTTAAATGCTACTAACAAAGTTGCAAGAAAATTATTTGTGTGCTCAACAAATTTTGTTTCATTATTGACTATTCATGAATTGAATCTTTTATTAAATGAAAGTGTGATATTATTTAAATGCTTACATTACTATCAATTCTATTTACATTTTAAGTATATGGTTTAGAATTTCAATGTGTTAAACGTGTGGCCTATATTCTTGACTATAGTAGGTCTTGCATGCCGAGGGTCCATGGGTCTCTTGGTCCCACTGTTGCTGAGACCCATTTCGATTTTAAATGCATTCCCATGAATAACATTACCTGAACATCAAAGTCACTGAACGCAGGGATCGTGCTTTTTAACATAACTTTAAATAAGGGAGAAATATATTAAACTTCATCGGATAGTTTTAATTTCCATCTGTCAGAGGGTACTGAAGTTGTAAAATGGCAAAAATTTAAACTATTATTTTAAACGATTGTTCTTAGTAACACAGACCTTCTGCTATTACGTATAAACTGACAGTCTCCTGTCAGACCTCTGCAAGCAGCTACTTGAGGTGATTTTTTTTTAATTTTCATGGTAGCAATGTGAAAGAGAGTGTGGTGTTAAGGGGTTTATATTGGCAATAGCGATTTTTCCCCCTACCCCCAGGGGGTGGGATTTTAAGAGATGAATAAAAAATACTTTTTTGGTTGAATAGGTACAGTCGCTCAAAAAAGTATCCGAACACTATGGTTGATTACAGAATTCAGAAAAAATATCTGGCAACGATTTTTTTTAGAAATTAGTGATCTGGCAACTCGTGACTCGAGTTGCCAGATCACTAATTTCTAAAAAAAATCGTTGCCAGATATTTTTTCTGAATTCTGTAATCAACCATAGTGTTCGGATACTTTTTTGAGCGACTGTACTAATTAAATATTCATTCTCATCTTTTGAATCATTTAGTTCGAATATCCACTGTCGAAAGGTGGTAAAACCGGAAAATGGCAAGCTGCATTCCACTTGAAAACAAACAATATTTATTCACCGGGAATGATTGTTCTCTCTATAAAAAAAAAAGCAAATATCATCTTAAACTAATGTTTGTCACAGAAGCCTAACAGTAGCTGACATTTTAAAGCGCCATAGAAAAGGTCAGTGAGAAAGACGAGACCTCATCAGGAATACAGCACAGAATAGAACCTTATCAGTGATCGAAAACGTATCTATTATCATTAGCCCGTTGTTACAAAAGAAAACTTTCATTACTTGATTCCGTGATAACACTTGTTTCACAAATTGATATTGTTTGAGATTCCGACTGACCGAGTTGTGTCAGTTTCGCATTCTGCGTCATTGAAAATGTGTCATTTTCATTTCCATTTTCCTGAAAAGACAACGCAGCAACAGTTTACGACATCCAACTAAGAATGTCAATATTTTTGAATGCAATATGTAGAATAACAAGAATCTCTATTTGTGTGGACCAAAAATATTGATTGAACTATGTGCGTAGATATTATATTGTAGAGACAAACAATTTACCTAACTCTTTAGTTTGCAAAAGTCTGTTGTTTTCGTCGATCAACCAATCAAGGACAAGGAAACGCGCATGACTCACGGAGATGTTTATTGAACCAATGCGACCACTTTCTTTGTCAACGCACGCGAATCGTAGCGAGATCTATTCTGCAGATAATAGAATGATGTAGCGGAGAGGCGAACTGCTGTCAAATAATCGATAAAAGGCTATTTAGCGTAATTAGCCATGGAGACAAAGAATGGAGGTTTCTCAGTCTTTGGTGATGTTTACAAACTGAAAATTATTTCATCATCTCATTCAGAGAATTAATCTCTTTAAGTGAAAGACAATATTGACGACTTGTTTCATCTTCCAGTCTTTTTTAAGTTCTAGAATTTATAGATTTTTTTGTTTAAAATCGTCCAACGAGAGAACAAACCTCTCGAACTGTTGTCACGATGGAATCGATCATTATCTTCCTTTATCGGAGGTGAATAGAAATACTTTTCTCTTTTCTTTCATTCCTTTCATTGCTTTCCGTCGCTCATTTCCAAGGACTGGAAAAATTTACTCGTTACTAGCGTGAATTTTATGGCTGGGGTTGTCATTTTTCAAGTTAGGAAGAACTGCAATAGTAAAATATTTCCGTTGAATGCAATATCATTAATTGTTTTCTGAATTCTCTTTTTTTTAGTGTTCGTTAAAGTAAGAAAAATATTTTTTCCTTCCCTCCCTGTTGGTATAAGTCTTTTCTCTGACTTGTAGTAGAAACTGCTAGCTGGTCAGATTTTTCCGAATTCCCACATCTCTACTCATTCCTGTTCTTACTCATCTTCTGTTTATAAAATTCGTCAGTGTTATTATTACCTTAGCAATAAGCCCAAATTTGGGAAGAGAGGGGTATATGCAAAAGAATCTAAAGATATCATGGGTTGGGTTGTTTTACTCCTGAGCGGCACTTTTTTTGCACACCATGGGCTAAATGGCCAGGTCACATAGACCCCGAAGGCTCAGAGAAGGTTGGGGGAGGGGACCCACTGGAACAGCTGTTGGGAGACAGATGGTAAGCTCCCGTCAAGGCCATCCAGCGTGTTCTTTAACGTGCAGAGGGTATGGCTCTCCCGCATACGGGGCCACGGCTTAACATCCCATCCGACGGACGACGTCCTTTCCAAGTCCATCGGTGTCCCCTACTGATCGTGGGCAGGGAATTTTGCGGAGATAAATCTTAACGCTGACCCAGCTGGGACTCGAACCTGGGAAAGACAGATTACGAGCCTGGCGCACTACCGACTGAGCCACCCCCGCCTAAAGATATCATGGATAGAGAGGCATATAAACATGGGCGTCGGCAGAAATTTTTCCAGGGGGGGGGGGCAAAGGTTGGAGACAAATAATTACATTAATAAATTTTTAATTATTTAATTTTTTAGGGTTTTTTTTCACAAGTAGATTGTAGAATACAGTATTGCATCAATACAAAAACTCATACATAATGTATATAAATTAATTTCGTTTAAATTGTTATGATTATAATTTGTGGAATTTTTTACTCGATCCCAGGGGGGGAAAGTGCCCTGTTTGCCCCCCTCTGCGGACGCCCATACATATAAAGAAGGAAGCCTAAGGATAACGTACATACACATAGACAATCACATGAAGAAGAGGGCCTAAAGATAATATATAAAAAAAATAGAGAAGGGTTGGGTTGTTTTACCTCTGAGCGGCACTTTTTAGCACACCATGGGCTAAATGGCCAGATCACAGGGACCCCGAAGGCTCAGAGAAGATTGGGGGAGAGGACAAACTGGAACAGCTGGTGGGAGACAGATGGTAGCCTCCCGTCAAGGCCATCCAGCGTGTTCTTTAACGTGCACAGGGTATGTCTCTCCCGCACACGGGGCCACGGCTTAACGTCCCATCCGACGGACGGCGGCCTTTCCAAGCCCATCGGTGTCCCCTACTGACCGTGGGCAGGGCGGGAAATTTTGCGGAGATAAATCTCAACGCTGACCCAGCTGGGACTCGAACCTGGGAACTGCAGATTACGAGCCTGGCGCGCTACCGACTGAGCCAACCCCGCCCCATAGAGAAGGGAAGAGAACTGAGTGTAGAGAAGGGAAATGAAGATAACCTTGATAGACAGATGTATTGAAAACGGAGATTAAAGGTAAATTGGATAAACAGTTAGGTAAAAGAGATGTGTCACCCACAACTTTTTCCTCTTCGAGACATGCGGTATGAACTAAATATATTCCGCGCTTATTAAAATGATTATCTGTTCACAATTAAAACTTATCGAGAACTGCATATCAGTACCCTGATGATCTGACTTCAAAAATAATAATGCCTTCTAACAAATATTTTTGATAGAGTGGCCGAAAGAAGATTTAGATTCGAACCAGGAACAATCTACAAGCTAGCAATACGCAGTCGCGTATTCTCTAACTGTAGTTGCGACGAGCAGAGGTTTCAAATGATGGACAACTGAAGGAGACTGAAAGGGGGGGGGGGTCCGGGAAATCCGGAACTTCCCCCCGAAAGTCATCATGTACTAAACCTGAAATTTGTCTACCTTTGAAATCCAAAACCGTTCTCTTGGTATAATTTTATTTTAGCCCCAAATTTTATGTCCAACACCAAAAATCAATTTAAAAAACACTAGGTCCTGCCATCCTTACAGACCTTCTACTATGGCATATAAACTGACAGGCTCCTGTCAGACCTCTGTGGCAAGCAGTTGCTTGAGGTGGGGGGGGGGTATGAAAATTTATTCCATTTAGAATATCATTTTAATCTTTCCTGTGTGGTGGAATATTTTAATAATCAGGAAACCCTAGTCAAGTCTTATTTTCAGACATTCTCGGAGCCTCCCCTAAATTGTATTCTCATGCCACCAAATAAAATCTCATCCCCCCGACTAAAAAACATGAATCCTGCGTAAATGCCTGCCTACAGCCACTGGGAAAAATTTGGCCACAATTGGGTGAGCCGTTGATGTTCGAAGTCCCCTCCTGTATTGTAATGTCAGAACTAAGGGTCATAGTGCATATGATAACGTCGGCACTCAATGGCCTAGTAGCTAAGAAAGTTTGTGACTTTTGTTTGTAGCTAAGGAAATTCATGATTGGGCTATGGCAGCCGACGCTCACATTGAGTTCCCTTGTTAAAAAGCACGTCAATGGGCTTATGAGGCCAAATGAGTGAAAGAACATCTCCATTGGACCATGGAAGACTGGTAACAAGTAGCTTGATCTGTGGAATCGAAGTTCCAACTACAACATACCGATGGGAGTTTGCTTATGTGGCATAAAGCACAGGCCTTGGATCTCAACTGTGAGGTTGATGTGTTACAGACTGGTGGAGGCGGTGTAATGTGGGCTGGTTGGGACGTTCAATAACTGCAGAACATCTGGAATTTCCGCATGCGACCATCGCACTTGTATACCAAAATCACATCAACAGATATGCAACTGACGCTCACATTGAGTTACTTGAAAAAACGCTTCTCCCCCCCAAACACATCGGATGTTTGGATTTCTTGAAACGTTTCTCCAATACTTGCTGGCCATAATTTTGACTCAGGAGAAAAAAAACATTTCCACCACAGCTGAAAATGATAGCTCAATGTATGGTGGAAGCTAAATAGTTGTTTGCAATATCACAATCGAGATTACCAGGAACAGCGACGCACTCAAAGGGACTCCACCACCCCCGAAAATTCGGTCGTCTTATACGAAATCTCAAACTTGTCTCCCAGCATTGAAATCCATACAGGTGTCGTTGTACACTGAAAACACAATTCGTTATACACACCCTACCAATCAAAACCATCGAAACCTCCAACAAAGGGAAATATGCTGCCGTAACCGGACCATTCGTGTTCTAGGTAACCACTGCCTCTCCTGTATCTTAACATTGGAATGGAAGCTCACAGTGCAGATGATATCGCCGGCATTCAATAACAGGACAGCCATGATGGTTTGTGCAAAGACCATTCAACGCACGATGGCACGACTGGACTATGGCAGGTGGTGCCCACATCCAGTACCATTGCTAACAGCATGTCACTGGGCTATGAAGCTGCAGTAGGCGAAGGAACATTGGCAATGGACCTTCGAAGACTGGAAACAAATAGCTTGGTCCGATGAATCAAAGTTTCAACTGAGGAACAACATGCTTGTGGGAGGTTGTGTGTATGGAATAGACCACACGGCCTGGCCAGTGGAAGCAGTGTCATCTTCTGAGGCATGTTTACATGGGCCACCTTTGGGCCCCTTGTACCTATTGAGACCACCATCACTGCATAAGCCTATGCCGACATATTCGCTACCCACCTGCACCCATTCATTACTATCCGTTTCCCACAGCAGGATGCCATCTTTCAACAAGACAACGCCCTGTCTCATCACTTCTTTTTGGCGAAGGACTGATAGGAGAAGCATTCCAGTGAGTTCATAACCCTCGAATGGCCCTTTCACTCTCCTAATTTGAACCCTCTTGAGCTCTCTGGGACGAAGTGGGGCTATATAAAATATTTCAGCCCGAAAACCACCACTGCAACTCTCGGTTGCCCTGGAATCGTGGATCGCAATACCACCCGAAAGTTTCTAACACCTGGTAGAGTCCATGAAACGACGTGTTCCTGCTTTTGTGAGGGGGCGAAAGGTTAACCTCCACTTTATTAGTTGGATGTGTATAATCAATTGTCCTTTCAATGTATATTTATATTTTTAAAAACTATGGCACAGAATGTCACAGTTAAATGTTAGAACATAATCTAATTTTTAGATTAACATTTAAAATCTATCAGCCCAAAATACATCTCTGGGGTTTGAAAAAGATTTTAAATGAAGTATAGAAAAAGACTAAGAACAACTTGGCGTAATATATAATTTTACGATAGAGGTGTAATTGGTAAGAGGAGGAGGATTGGGAGTGGAGATGGACGCAATTTGGTTTCCGAAGTTAGTTTGAATTCCTGGCTGACCACAAGATAGGTTTCTCATAAACTGTTGATTGTGAGGTTCTAAACACAACTGGAAATAAAAACATTAATTAGAAAACTGCAGAACAATATTGCCATTTTTTCATTTGTTTTTTTCCTGAAGTGGGGGAGTAGGGGTGGGGGTCCTTTATTTTTCTCTTATTTATCACTCTTTATACTCTTTAATTATACCAGAGATTCTGCGCTTACCATCTTTAACTGTGGAATAAAAAACCGCAGTTCAAATCTTTGAGTAAAGATATTTGTGGTATTATACTCTCTGCCGAGGCCCTGCTGCCTTCGTTCTAAGTCTTTTCTACGGGATCCTGGGGATATGTTTATTGCTTTTTTTGAAACCATCTGTATCCTAACAATGGCATCATCGATACTCACCGCTTATTCATGTCTCGTATGTGGTGAGAATTGAAACAATGATAGGTTTGGCAATTCTGCATTTCTGTCATTCGTCGGATGAGTCGTGGTCTCATGTGCAGGGGGTGGGGGTGGCTCAGTCGGTAGCGCGCCAGGCTCGTAATCTGCAGTTCCCAGGTTAGAGTCCCAGCTGAGTCAGCGTTTATATTTATCTTCGTAAAACTCCCCGCCCTGCCCACGGTCAGTAGGGGACACCGAGGGGCTTGGATAGGCTGCCGTCCGTCGGATGGGAAGTTAAGCAGTGGCCACGTGTGCGGGATACCATACCCTGTGCACGTTAAAAAACACGCTGAATGACCTTGACGGGAGGCTACCATCTGTCCCCAACTGCGGTCCAGTGGATCCCCTCCCCCAACCTTCTATGAGCCCTAAACTAGGTTAAGAAATAAATAACAATTGCCAATTCAAAACATTTGTTTGTGTTGTGTATGGATTTCGGGCGATGATCATGGTATATGAAATCTCTTGAATTGTTTCGGCAATTAATTCCAAGATTTCTGAACTACTTAAATGAGCCTTCTTATATGGGACTGAAGATCAATTAAAATATCAATCAAATCTAAAGTTCAATTTTCAATAATATTCTCCCAGTATTTCAAGAGTCATGGAAATTTAAATATTTAACAGCAGCAATGCCAATCTTACCAGAAGTTAAAACTTAAATATTAATTTATTCCAAACCGTTTAATAAGTGCTTTAATCAGTTCAGTCAATTCTTACCAAGCTCTGAAGACTTCGGGACCTTGTGACCTGTCCATTTAGCTCATTGTGCGCATAACAGTGTAGCTCTGAGATAAATAACACAGTCTTCACACTCCAGAAGATGCTTTATAAAAATATGTTTAGTTTGAACGCTCCGATGAGTTTTCAAATCTATCATTGCTATTATTCTCATAATAATAATAAATAAAAGCTTTATGATTAGTATTTGGAGGGGGGGGGGGAGATAGAGTCATATATGTCCACCGTTCCAGCTAGGTTAGCATATGTCAGTCGTTCCAGCATATGTCCACCGTTCCAGTTAGTAGCTGACATTTATCGGCTCGTAAAGGCCGCCGTCCGTCTGATGACTTTAAGCCGTGACTCCGTGTGCGCGAGAGTCATAACCTGTGCACGTTAAAAAACACACTGGATGGCCTTGACGGGAGGCTACCATCTGTCTCCTAACAACTGTCCAATGGGTCCCCTCCCCCAAACTTCTCTGAGCCGTTGGGGTACTGACCATTTAGCCCATTGTGTGCAAAAAAATACAGTTCAGAGGTAAAACAACACAACCCAATTTCAAAGTCCTATACATCGAAAAGCCAAAACATTATGACGACCTGTCTAATACGATGTTAATCCTCCACGTGCCGCCAAAACAGCTCTTACCCGGCGAGGCATGGACGCTACAAGATTTCTAAAGGTGGCTTGTGGTATCTGGAACCAACACTTTACCAGCAGATCCTTTAACTCTTGTAAGTTACGTGGTTAAGCCACCTGTTCAAACACAAACCACAGATGGTAGTTTGGATTGATATCTGGGGAATTCGGAGGGCAGGGCAATACCTGGAAGTCTTCCTCATGTTTTCCGAACCATTCGCGAACAATCCGGGGCAGTGTGTCATGGCACATTATCCTGTTAAAAGAAGGCACTACTAGAGGGATATACCATTGCCATGAAAGGATGTACCTGGTCGGCAATGATGTTTAGGTAGGTGGTAGGTGTCATAATTTCTTGCACACAAATGACTGGACCAGGGTTTCCCAGCAGAACATTGACCAAAGCATTACACTTCCTCCACCGACATGTTTTCGTCCCATGGTGCATCCTGGTGTCAGCTCATCCCTAGGAGCACACGTACTAGAGGCACACGTACCGGCCGTCCACATGGGGCAACAGGAAACGAGATTCACTGGACCAGACGACCTTCTTACAATCATTTAAGGTTCAGTTTTGATGCTCGCTTGCCCATTGTAGGTGCTTTCGACGGTGAACCGAGGTTGGCATGGGCACTCGGAGCGGCCTGCGGCTACGCAGTCCCATTTTCAACAGAGTTCGATGTACTGTGTGTTGTGTCACATTACTCCCTTCACCAGAATTCAAATTACGGGCGAGTCGCACTACAGTATTTTGTTGGCTCATATCATACAGAATAAGCTTCATTCACCTATAGCATTGATGAGCCGTGGTGGGTCCACAACTTGCCAGCGGTTCGTGATTTTTCCTTCCTCGGACCACTTTTTGAAGGTACTAACAATGACTGACCATGAGCACCCCACAAACCTTGCCGTCTCTGAAATGCTCTGACTCAGTCGTCTGGCCATTACAATTTGGCCTTTGTCAAACTCATTTAAGTCCGCTGCCTTTCCCATCTGAAGAACAAGAATAACATTGATTAAGAGAGTTCAATATCAAGTGTTATTTATACCGTTTCATGATCTAAACAATGCACCATTGTTTACCTGCAGTTGCTTTGATTTGCATAAAGACGCACTGGTCATAATGTTTTGGCTCTTCGTTGTATTTATTTACTGTAAGATGGACTAAGTGCAAGAACATGATTGAGCTACGAAATTTTTCTGCCTCTGAAAACACTTTATAACTAAACATACTCCATAAATTTTAATTAAAAAATAAATAATCTTCCCAGCTCTGCAAATAAAAGCGCGTTAATCTCAAAAATGTTAAAAAATAATCTAATCTGCTTAAATTTTCAAAAACTCAAAACTTTTCTCTTTACCAAAATATTTCGGTGCAAAACACTTTATGAATGACGTTGCAAAAAGAGAGAAAAAAAAAATGCTTTTCAGAACATCCCAGTGTTAGTGAGGGGGGAAAAAGCTCAAGCGATCCCATCAAGGCCATCCAATGCCATATACCCATTAAATCATAAACAACGGATGCATTAAGCCTTAAAGGAAGTAAACATGACTGGAATATCGGGATTTTAATCGTCGTTTGACACAGAAATGAGCTCTGAACCAGGCTATCGAGAAATTTTATCTTAACCATTGCCTGGCAGTCTGCCAGAAAGAGAAGCAGCCTGATGCTTAGCTTGCAAATGCTGCTGCTTGCGTCTTCATTTGTCTTTGGGCTGCGTGGGTTTCATACCTTTCGCAATGATTTTCTATTGAAGCAGCTAAATATGTAAAGACGATAAATGAGGACGAAGTAATAAACGTACGACTTTAATCGCATCTTTATTAACTGCATTAACCAAGCCACCGGAAATCCATTTTGTGCCAACAGAAGGGCCCTTTTTTTTTTATTATCTCCTTTTTGATCTCTTAAACCTCCGAACAATCCCGATTGCAACGAAAGGTTGATGACTTCTAACATGTGCTCTTCGTGATGCTGTAAAATTCGTTTTTACGACTCGAGACGACTTTGTCTGATTACAGCTTAATTTCGTGGCATTGACTTATTTGCGGAGGATTTTCTTTGTTAGTTGGTTTTTGTTTACAAAGAGAGGAAATTAATGGAGTCGTTTCTGTTCTGGCCTAGTTTCGGCTGCGGGAAGATTAAAAAACAAAACAAAAATGCCAATAATTCCTTATCCATTTGTGAAGGAATAATTGCTGATTTTTTTTCTCTCTAAGTATTACTCCATAAAGTTTATATTTTGGTGATTGCCTCATACTCCTGTCACTTGTGGGGGCGGGGGTGGCTCAGTTGGTAGCGCACCAGGCTCGTAATCTGTAGTTCCCAGGTTCGATCAGCTCAGCCAGGATTCCCAGCTGGGTCAGCGTTGAGATTTATCTCCGCAAAATTCCCCGCCTTGCCCACGGTCAGTTGTGGACACCGATGGGCTTGGAAAGGCCGCCGTCCGTCGGATGGGACGTTAAGCCGTGGCCCCGTGTGCGGGAGAGCCATATCCTGTGCACGTTAAAAACACGCTGGATGGTCTTGACGGGAGATTACCATCTGTCTCCCAACAGCTGTTCCAGTGGGTCCCCTCCCCCAACCTTCTCTGAGCCTTCGGGGTACATGTGACCTGGCCATTTAGCCCATGGTGTGCAAAAAAGTGCCGCTCAGAGGTAAAACAACCCAATCCTGTCACTTGATCTGTTAACCTCGTTTTCGCTTTATCGTCTGTCTATTTGTAGACATTCCACTTCTTCCGTTTTAAGAGATAATTGGAAATTCCTTTTGAGTTGCGAAGGTGCTAATAAAATACGAGTATTCCCATTCCCATTTCCAAGACTTCCAATAGTTTTAATTTACACCGTTTAAGGACACTAAAGTTAGAAATGGTAGAGCTTTAAACTAATACTGTAAACAGCCTATTCATTCATGAAATGTGGGGCGGGGGTGGCTCAGTCGGTAACGCGCCAGGCTCGTGATCTGCAGTTACAGGATCGAGTTTCAGCTGGGTCAGCATTGAGATTTATCTCAAACTGTCTTAATGTTACAGCTGGGTCTAAAAGCTGGCCCAGCTGTAACGTTAAGTATGCCTCCCCCTCTGATCTAGTAGTTATATTAAGTATAACTCCTCCTTGTGATCTAGTATTTACATTAATTATACCTCTCCCTCCCTATTGTGATCTAGTTGTTACATTAAGTATACTTCCCCCTTGTGATCTGGTTGGGTTGTTTTACCTCCGAGCGGCATTTTTTTACACACCATGGGCTAAATGGCCAGGTCATATGGACCCCGAAGGCTCAGAGAAGGCTGGAGGACGGGACCCACTGGAACAG
Organism: Ryuthela nishihirai; assembly: GCA_038380435.1. Classification (NCBI taxonomy): domain Eukaryota; kingdom Metazoa; phylum Arthropoda; class Arachnida; order Araneae; family Heptathelidae; genus Ryuthela; species Ryuthela nishihirai. The sequence goes on along the minus strand of JAWZYU010000011.1, from coordinate 34,072,769 downwards.
CTGTTGGGAGACAGATGGTAGCCTCCCGTCAAGGCCATCCAGTGTGTTCTTTAACGTGCACAGGGTATGGCTCTCCCGCACACGGGGCCACGGCTTAACGTTCCATCCGACGGACGGCGGCCTTTCCAAGCCCATCGGTGTCCCCTACTGACCGTGGGCAGGGGGGGGGGGGAATTTTGCGGAGATATATCTCAACGCTGACCCAGCTGGGACTCGAACCTGGGAACTACAGATTACGAGCCTGGCGCCACCCCCACCCCTTGTGATCTGGTAGTTACATGACATTGCATACTCTCCATCTCTAGTGATCAAATAGTTACATGTACAACCATCCCTCCCTGTGAATCTATAGTTGCACACAGTACATACACTCTACCCTGCGAACCTATAGTCATATACAGATGCATACAACCCATCACTAATGATTTATTAATAACGTGAAGTTATAAATAGTACATTCATGATGATTTCATATTACGTGCAATTTTATAGATCCTCGCCATGGTGATAAGATAATAACATGTAGTCACATACCCATGGTGATCAAATACTTTAGTGCAGTTACAGGGTTTTTCAAAATAATGGAAACGGCGACTGGACGAAATGTAATGCACCGTATGCATATCATAGGAACGGCGTCACCCGAGAGTGAGGTATATAAAAGGAAGAAGTACGATGCCCGTTATCATGTAGCAGTGCCACAGGCGCAAGGTGAAACAGCTGTTGTGGTGTAATTGTCGAAAATGTCAGATCTCAGTGACCTCCAAAAAGGCATGATCGTTGGTGCGCGTCTTTCAGGAGCTTCAGTAACTAGAACGGCAGAAATAGTAGGTGTAACACGAGGACATATATCGAATATTATGACTACCTATCAAAAAAGACAAGGCATTACCTCCAAACGTGCAAATTATGAACGCCATACGAAGCTGTCAGATAGGGGATAGGCGAAGTTGGCACGGATTGTACAACGGAAGCACAAGATCAACTGCTCCGCAAATAGAAGCAGAGTTGGACACCAATCGGAATGATCCCGTTTCCGTCGTAACAGTTCTTGGGAACTTCATCGAGCCAGTATTCATGGCCGTGCTGCAATCCACAAACCTCTGATTGCCAACATCAATGCAACAAAAAGTGTAAAGGTGGTGCAAAGCACATAAAAACTGGGATGCTAAAGACTGGCAACGTGTCATCTAGTCTGATGAATCGTGCTACACATTGTTTCGCACCACTGGTAGAGTGTACGTCTGGCGAACCCTGCAGAAGCGTACCACCCGGACTGTGAAGCATGGAGGTGGATCCCTGATGCTGTGAAGTGTCATATCATGGCATTCCTTAGAAACATTAGTTATTCTGCAGAGTCGTGTCACATCCGCAACGCACAAATCCATTCTCGGGGACCACCTGCACCCAATGTTGCGGGCATTGTTTCCTAAGACCGTCCCTGGTTTTAAGTGGATAATGCACCTGTGCATTGTGCGAAACGTATCAAGTTGTGATTTGCAGAGCATGAGGATGAGGTACAGCAGCTATCCTGGCCATCTCAATCTCCAGACCTCAATATTATTGAATATTTGTGGGAATATCTGGAGCGCAAGGTCAGATCACACTTTCCTCCTCCAGCATCACTAGCACATTTGGGCCATATTTTACAGGAAGAATGATCCCACATTCCATTACTGTATGTGCATGACTTGTATAAGTCTGTTCCACGTCGAATTGCGTCTGTTCTGAACACCCTAGGTGGGCCTACAGCTTAAAATAAAATGCTCTCCACAAACAGTAAGTGTTTCCATTATTTTGATAAACCCCTGTACATACACACCTTGGAAATCGAAACACCTTCCATGATTTCAATTCCGTAGCAAAACACCGGTTATAAAATCCCCTCTGAACCAAAGTGCAAGGTGAGTGAGCTGAGGCAAGAAGTTAATTGAAGTGAGTGATGAGACGACGACTCGATACACGATCACTTGTTGCAGCAAGGAAATGGAAGAAGAGAGGCAGTGATAAAAATAAAAAGAGAAGAAGCAAAGTGGTGTGTGCATCCTCAGTCGCCATCTCAGAGTCTGTTCGATTAACTTGGGAGTCTTATAAGGCACGTGTTGCCCAAAGTGCAGAAGTTCTTTCCTATTGACAGAGTAAATGGAGAAGAGCAGCTGGTTCAGCTTGAGCAGCAGCAGCATCTTCTTGAAGTGAAGAAAAATTGCCTGCTTCATCTCGGTCACAGTTGAGTGATGAACGCATTTGGCTCTCTCTTGGCTCCGCAGGTGGTGAGAGACGGGATTGTTCCATTCGTGTCAAACTGTCACCCGCCGCCTTTTATGTATTCGGTGCAAAGTTGTCTTTTCTCTTGTGGTTATTTCGAGGGCGGGAACTTGTTTCACTTGTGCGTGTATTTCTTTATTCTCTACTTTGTTGCCTCCTCAGCCTAAAAGCCCTCTTGCATATTGATCAGTGTAAACCGATAGAGAGAATAAAAATATTGAAAAGTTGGAAATATCGTAAATATCGTCGAGGTAAATGGAGCATTTCGCATCATCAGTGAAAAGGAACAGAGTGCACGAAAAATCTATGAAATTTGCTGTCTATAGGAAATTGTCACGTTTGTAAGATTCTTCAGCACAGTTCCGTCAGTGGTGGGGGAGGCAGATTTTATTTAGATTAATTTAGTAATTCACAGCATGAAGAAATAAACTAGTTTCCAAAATTCAAAGGGAGAACCCAATGTTTTACCAATGGGAAGCTGAATTCTAGTCACCATTGTTCAATGAAACCTTCTTAAATATTAATTTTTCAGCAATATTCGCCCAGTACTTGAGAAGTTACGAAAGTTAGAATATTTAGCAGCAAAATATACTATCACAGCCATCCTAAATATTTTGGTTTTAAACTAGCGATATCTGATTCATTATTTAAACATCTAAAAATACATTTATTCTAGTTGGATTGTTTTACTTCTGAGCGACATTTTTGGCACACAATGGGCTGAATGACCAGGTCACAAGGACCCCAAAGGATCAGAGAACGATCAGCGTTGAGATTTATCTCCGCAAAATTCCCCGCCCTGCCCACGGTCAGTAGAGGACACCGATGGGTTTGGAAAGGCCTCCGTCCGTCGGATGGGACGTTAAGCCGTGGCCCCGTGTGCGAGAGAGCCATACCTTGTTCACGTTAAAGAACATGCTCGATGGCCTTGACGGGAGGCTACCATCTGTCTCCCAACAGCTGTTCCAGTTGATCCCCTCCCCCAACCTTCTCTGAGCCTTCGGGGTCAATGTGACCTGGCCATTTAGCCCAAAGTGCGCAAAAAAGTGCCGTTCAGAGGTAAAACAACCCAACCCAAAAAGATCAGAGAAGGTTGGGTGAAGGGAGATTCACTAGTCAGCTGTTAGGAGATAGAAGTCTCCTCTCCCTCAAGGCACCAGCGTGTTCTTTAAGGTATGAAACATATTCCTGTCCTACATACTGGGCTAGGAGTTAATGTCCTATCCGACGGATTGCAACCTCTCTAAGTCATCGATGTCCCCTTTCTCACTGAGTATAGGGGGGGAGGGGAGGGGAGCAGAGATCAATCTCAACGTTGGCACAGTTGAAAAAGTTTATGTTTATGTAAATAGTAAGCAACTAAGGTATATAGCATGCAAATAATGAAGGGAAAGCACATCCAGGAGCATTATTATGCAAACACTCAGCACACGCATCGAAAAAAAAACACATAAATATTATAATATTAAAAAAAAAAATACGAAATATTAAAAGTTTAGTGCTCAGTTTCGAAATATTATTTCCTATTTTTATTGATCATGTTAATAACTAGAAGGATAACATATCGCCTGTGGCGAATATGGGATGCTCATTTTAAGATTTGTTGTTGGGTTGTTTTACCTCTGAGCGGCACTTTTTTGCACACCATGGGCTAAATGGCCAGGTCACATGGACCCCGAAGGCTCAGAGAAGGTTGGGGGAGGGGACCCACTGGAACAGCTCTTGGGAGACAGATGGTAGCCTCCCGTCAAGGCCATCCAGCGTGTTCTTTAACGTGCACAGGGTATGGCTTTCTCATGCACACGGAGCCACGGCTTAATGTCCCATCCGACTGACGGACGGCCTTTCCAAGCCCATCGGTGTCCCCTACTGACCGTGGGCAGGGAATTTTGCGGAGATAAATCTGAACGCTGACCCAGCTGGGACTCGAATCTGGGAACTACAGATTACGAGCCTGGCGCGCTACCGACTGAGCCACCCCCGCCCCACTCATTTTAAGACAAAATGAAGTTTTTCATATCTCAAATTTTTATACCCTTTAATGGTAGTAATTCATACTCATTGTGCTTGAAAAATGTAAATAATAGCGCGACTCATACGTAATAATCGATGCAATCGATCGAGGAAAAAAAGGGGGAGGGGTCTCAAAAGATTGGATTTCCATTGTTGTGTACAATCTTCCACATCATTTTAAAGGTTTTTAACAATGTTTTGAAAAATGCGGACAATATGCATGAATTTAGGAATTATTTGGCCTCCATTACTCTTACTAGCATTCTGAAAGAGGGAGGATTTCACTCCCTTCAGATCTGGCTCTGATTTATTGTGATCAAGCAGTTTTTTAGGCCATCGGAACAAAATATGATTTTCTGTAAGGGTACTTTCATTTTCCTTATATGGCGGGGGTGGCTCAGTCGGTAGCGCGCCAGGCTCGCAATCTGTAGTTCCCAGGTTCGAGTCCCAGCTGGGTCAGCGTTGAGATTTATCTCCGCAAAATTCCCCGCCTTGCCCACGGCCAGTAGGGGACACCGCTGGGCTTGGAAAGGCCGCCGTCCATCGGATGGGACGTTAAGCCGTGGCCCCGTGTGTGGGAGAGACATACCCTGTGCACGTTAAAGAACACGCTGGATGACCTTGACGGGAGGCTACCATCTGTCTCCCAACAGCTGTTCCAGTGGGTCCCCTCCCCCAACCTTCTCTGAGCCTTCGGGGTCCATGTGACCTGGCCATTTAGCTCATGGTGTGCAAAAAAGTGCCGCTCAGAGGTAAAACAACCCGACTCATTTTCCTTATGATCAGCATTTAAGTCGTTGTTTCAGTCGTTTGGAAGAAATATCAGTTTAAAATTTTTTCATGAGTCTGTTACCCTAGAATAGGGTTCTCAACTTGGGGTACGTGGTAAAAAATTTTGGGATACGCCGTGAGAGCTCAAAAGTCGATTACCCAGTAAAAATGTTTATAATTTTATAAGTTTTCTTAAATTGTTCATGTCATTTTTTTGTGTTTATCGATATATGTAATTCATGAATAAAAAATTTCATATGTATGTACAGGGTGATTCAGTTAAGCGTGTACAAACTTCTGGGAGGGGTAGGTTGCACAAAGACGAATCGGAATCATATAGCAATGCAGGGTCGGTAACGGCATCAACATGTGCTAGTGCACAGAGAGGAATGAAAGAGCAGCACGTAAGTGAACAAAATGCTTTTTATTAATCACAATAGGTACATTTGCGAAATGCACAGAGGTCACAGAAGGTGTTCGAAGTTGCAACCACGAGCTGTAACACAGGCCTGACATCGTCGGCGCATGGAATCACGTACATTCTGGAAGATTCCTTGCATGTCTCGGACTTCCGAGGCAGCTACGGAGATGCGTGCGACAAGGTCCTCAGCACTTTCAACGGGGGTGTCGAACGCCAGTCCTTTGATGTAACCCCAGAAGAAGTAATCAAGGCATGATAGGTCCGACGATCTTGCAGGCCAATGAACGGGACCACCACGCCCGATCCACTGTTGTCCAAATGTCACGTTTAAGTGTTGACGAACTTCATGGCTGAAATGGACGGGAGCCCCATCGTGCTGGAACCACATTGCAAGGCGCAGCGACTGAGGGACCTGTTGTTCATCCAAAAGTTCTGGCAAGACGTCCTCCAGAAATATCCGGTAACTCCTTCCGTCCAGACGAACAGGCATGAGGTATGGGCCTATTAAGTGGTTCCCGACAATGCCGGACCAAACATTTACGGCAAAACGGTTTTGTGCTGCACGTGTTCGTGTAGCATGGGGGTTCTCCACCGCCCATGCATGCGCGTTATGTGCATTGAAGCTACCTTACCGTGTAAAGCATGGCTCGTCTGTGAACAGCACAAAAACAGGAAATTGGGGTTCTGCCGCACTCTTCTGCAGGTACCATTACGCAAATGTAATGCGCTGTGGGGAATCCTCACGCTTCAGTGTCTGGACGCGCTGCACATGATATGGATGTAATTGGTTATCGTGCATAATCCTCCATACGGTGGATTGGGAAAGACCGACCCGGTGGGCGATTGCTCGAGTACTGGCGCTTAGAATGTCTTCTGCATGACGTAGCGCATTCTCCTCCATGTCAGGGGTCCGTGCCCATCGTTCCCGACCTGACAGTTCTCTGGAAGGAACCAGTGTCACATAACCTCTGATGAAGCCGTGCAAACACCCGGTGGTTGGGAGTACGCCTCATCGGGTACCGTTCCTGATACACGCGCACAGCGGCTCACCCGTTGCAGTCCGCAGCCCCGTATGCGAGATGCAAATCGGCCAACTCCGCGTTTGTGTAATCTGCCATCCTACTATTTCTGCGGGCGGTTCGCGAATGACAGTTACCTGCGAGGACGTTGTGCAGTCCCGCGGCCGTACAATGCCATCTACCGCGTGAAGATGCCGTTACCAACCCTGCATTGCTATATGATTCCGATTCGTCTTTGTGCAACCTACCCCTCCCAGAAATTTGTACATGCTTAACTGACTCACCCTGTATATATTTGTTTTATTTTATTCCCATTGTTATATAGTTTTATCTATCTATACAAGGGGTACGCCAGTTACATACACATTTCCAGAGGGAGTACGTGAAGCATAAAAGGTTGAGAACCACTGCCCTAGAAAATTGACTCGATATCTCTAACAGCAACTGAGAAACCACTATTGAAAAAGAATCCTTTCAAAGTTAGCTCAATCTACAAAACATAATGTTGTGAAACTTCTACAACTTTACGACCAAGATTAATTTATTTCATAGCCATTTAACACCACCAATTTAGAAGTTTCAGTTTCTTAAATCATCGCACCCACAGCTAGAAAGTGGTGCTAGCAATCCACTAGGAATTTTCTTAGTCTTCTTAGAACAAACAGAACGCTGTAGATCATGCCAGAACTCTTCCACCCAAGGATGTATAACTCCCTCTTCCACCCAAGGATGTTTCCACCAAGGAAACTCTTCCACCCAAGGATATATAACTCCCTGACTCTTTCTCCGATGATGAGTAGTTTATGAAATATGAAGAATGTTGTTTCTCTGCGGAAACTATGCGACCACTTCTCGAGGTTATTCATTAGCGAAGAGAGAATTTCCACAAAATGAAGATCAGTCATTTGTTTGTTTCCACCGCACTGAAAGAAATAGCGGCATTTGCACCGAATAGGTAAACTGTGAAATCTTCCAATGCTCTGTTGTTTGGCTTCTCCTAAATCAGTGACATTCAAATTGTGTTCCGCAGATCATTTTCAGGAGTTCTGCAAAATCTCACGAATCAATTTAATTGTGAATTTTCTTTAACCCTTTCAGGACCATAAGGTTTCTAAGAGTAAATATTAGTATGTAACTGTTTATTGTAGTTTGTTTAGACGTAAAATAAATAAAAATCATAAGAAAAATACATAACAATGTGTAGTTTTTTTGGAATTTTATGGGAAATATTTTTCCCAATGGACTATAAAGGTAACACAAATTATAGTTAGGCTTATTATGCAATGTCTTTTATTTATTGGTTTATTAGAACAAAATGTTAACTAAAATAATACAAATTTATGAAATATAATTACTATACAAAATGATGTGCTAATTATGATATTCTGCGAAGCAATTTCTTTTGGTTGTGAAGCAAAGATGGACATTGCACAGATGCAACATTATTGCAAAGATGGACATGGACTAAACGTTCCCGTTTTCGTAATTGCGTTCGGCATACGTTCTATTTTGACATTCTGTATAAAAAATGCAGATAAGGTTATAATTAAATACGACAATCACCAATTTTAAAATGGGGAGAAATGTTTCCCTTAGTCGTGAAAGGGTTAAAATTAAATCACCGAAATAAAATGTTGCTTTTCATAAATTTGGTAAATATTATATGTTTATAAATAAATAAAAGGTTATGTTTTGAAGAGTTTTATTTCATTTCTGTACCCGCGATAAATTTGATTTAATCTCAAGGGTTCCACAAACATTAATCAAGATAAATGAAAAATTCTTTTTTTAGGGTTGGATAGGTCTTGATGAAATATTATGATTCAAGTTTTAGGATTTTCCAATAGTTTTAGTAGCGTCCTCTAGGGTATAAAACGCAGAAAATGGCTATAAGTTAAAAGGATAATGCTTTGGGTTGTTGGGTTGTTTTACCTCTGAGCGGCACTTTTTTGCACACCATGGACTAAATGGCCATGTCACATGGACCCCGAAGGCTCAGAGAAGGTTGGGGGAGGGGACCCACTGGAACAGCTGTTGGGAGACGGATGGTAGCCTCCCGTCAAGGCCATCCAGCTTGTTCTTTAACGTGCACAGGGTATGGCTCTCCCGCACACGGGGCCACGGCTTAACGTCGCATCCGACGAACGACGGCCTTTCCTAGCCCAACGGTGTCCCCTACTGACCGTGGGCAGGGCGGGGAATTTTGCAGAGATAAATCTCAACGCTGACCCAGCTGGGACTCGAACCTGGGAACTATAGATTACGAGCCTGGCGCGCTACCGACTGAGCCACCCCCGCCCCAAGATAATGCAAACGATTTATTTGTGGTAGAAATTTACAATTTTTGGTGGCGGCGTATGGTGGTCAAGGAGTTTGCAGTGGCAGCAATGGCTTGACCCTTTCACCCAGAGGGGAATGGGAAAAAGAACTGTTTTGTTTCAGGAGATTAAGGTAAATTTATTTTTCTGTTTTATAGGTACAGTCGCTCAAAAAAGTATCCGAACGCTATGGTTGATTACAGAATTCAGAAAAAATATCTGGAAACGATGTTTTTTTAGAAATTAGTGATCTGACAACCTTCGTGTCACGTGACACGAAGGTTGCCAGATCACTAATTTCTAAAAAAACATCGTTGCCAGATATTTTTCCTGAATAGATCACTAATTTCTAAAAAAAATCGTTGCCAGATATTTTTTCTGAATTCTGTAATCAACCATGGTGTTCGGATACTTTTTTGAGCGACTGTAGGTGGTCATATTATTTTGATACTAGATCGTGTGGGCTCACTCACGGAAATATTGAGCGTGTGCAGTTACCGTTCACAGCAAACTGGAGCGTGTGTAGTAACTGCACACGCTCCAGTTTGCCGTGAACGGTAAATGGAGCGTGTACAGTTGCTGTACACGCTCCAGATATTTTTCCTGAATTCTGTAATCACGTGACACGAAGGTTGCCAGATCACTAATTTCTAAAAAAAATCGTTGCCAGATATTTTTCCTGATTTCTGTAATCACCCATAGCGTTCGGATACTTTTTTGAGCGACTGTATTCATAAAATATTACAATTTGCATTTTCCCAATCTTCCATTAGTTCTAATTTCTACTGTTAGTGGGTGGAAAATATTGAAAATGAACATCCATATTCGCCAGAGACGATAGGTTACTATTATTGTTTTATTTGCACATTTGTTATATAAAATAAGGAATATAAATAAAGCAATACAGCATTGCTATATAGAAGAATTTTCCTCATCTTTGACTCTATAAGAAGATGAAACTTGAACTCTCTATTTGAAATGACGATCGTTTATTAATGCGGCTCGTGTTAGGTAAGTCATGGCCAAGTTAGGCAAGTTAAAACTTGTGCATAACTTGCCTAATCACGAGCCTCATTAACAAATGATCATCATTTACAATGGAGAGTTTAAGTTTCGTCTACTTATGTACATCTTTGTATTAGCACAAATGAAAATTCTCCGAAACAAACATCAAGAAGAAAAGAGGAATAGCTGCCGCTTAAGGAATGGGTTGGGTTGTTTTACCTCTGAGCGGCACTTTTTTTGCACACCATGGTCTAAATGGCCAGGTCACATGGACCCCGAAGGCTCAGAGAAGGTTGGGGGAGGGGACCCACTGGAACAGCTGTTGGAAGGCAGATGGTAGCCTCCCGTCAAGGCCATCCAGCGTGTTCTTTAACTTGCACAGGGTATGGCTTTCTCATGCACACGGGGCCACGGCTTAACGTCCCATCCGACGGACGGCGGACTTTCCAAGCCCATCGGTGTCCCCTACTGACCGTGGGCAGGGCGGGGAATTTTGCGGAGATAAATCTCAACGCTGACCCAGCTGGGACTCGAACCTGGGAACTACAGATTACGAGCCTGGCGCGCTACCGACTGAGCCACTCCCTTAGGAATAGGGTTAAATTAATTAATTAAGGTTTAAGTTAGCTTAAGGAATGATGTACAGAGTTATTCATAACGATACATATCTAGATTTTATAATATGAATTGTATAATGCGTGAGTGATTGTATAAGTATAATGCTGTTATGTATAACGTACGTTTCAAAGTGGGCTTTCATGTGTGATTCAAGTTTACACGATCAAGTTCTTCCCACGCTTTGTGTGTAGTATCGCTTCCAGCAGTTGTTGATATGCTAGCAGTAGTCGATTCACACGCCTCATTGTTTTTTTGATATTTAATAAAATATTGACGTATGGAAACCTCCATTGTCAAATACGATAACTCAAGAAAGAGATCACAGCAGCTAGTGAACGGCAACATACTACAAAAAGTATGGAAGGATCTTGATTATGGATTCGATGTTTGTTTGATCCTGATTTTGGATTCGATGTTTGTTTGATCTTGATTATGGGGGGCGGGGGTGGCTCAGTCGGTAGCGCGCCAGGCTCGCAATCTGTAGTTCCCAGGTTCGAGTCCCAGCTGGGTCAACGTTGAGATTTATCTCCGCAAAATTCCCCGCCCTGCCCACGGTCAGTAGGGGACACCGATGGGCTTGGAAAGGCCGCCGTCCGTCGGATGGGACGTAAAGCCGTGGCCCCGTGTGCGAGAGATCCATACCCTGTGCACGTTAAAGAACACGCTGGATGGCCTTGACGGGAGGCTACCATCTGTCTCCCAACAGCTGTTCCAGTGGGTCCCCTCCCCCAACCTTCTCTGAGCCTTCGGGGTCCATGTGACCTGTCCATTTAGCCCATCGTGTGCAAAAAAGTGCCGCTCAGAGGTAAAATAACAAATTGATTATGGATTCGATGTTTGTTGAGATAAATATAAGTTGTGTACGAAACCTTTTCGAGTTCTACTATCATTTCCTCATTATGCCATTCGTATTAATGATTGGCTTTAGTTTTGTAAATGTTGATGTGTTAATCGTTTTAGATAACCTTGTGAAACATATTTGATATTAAAACTAATAAACGAATTTATATTTAGTTTCTATATCGTTACTATCTGACAGTTTGTTTTCCCTTCCTCTTCCTCTTCGAATGACTAAAAGTTTTTAAGTTACATATCAAAAGCAGGTAATTTAGCGTTATTCGTTAAAGTTTAAACTAGAAAGCAAACTCATGTTCAAGCAGATTATAAAACAAACTCATGATCAAACAAACTGGGAAATAAATTCATGCTCAAACAAACTAGAAAATACTCATGCTCAGACAAACTGAAGAATAAACTCATGCTCGCACAAACTAGAAATAAGCTTATGCCCAGACAAACTAGAAAACAAACTCATGCTCAGACAAACTAGAAATAAGCTCACGCTCAGACAAACTATAAAACAAGCAGATGCTCAGACAAACTATAAAACAAACTCATGCTCAGACAAACTAGAAAATAAACTCATGCTCAGAAAAACTAGAAAACAAACTCATGCTCAGACAAACTAGAAAACAAACCCATGCTCAGACAAACTAGAAATAAGCTCACGCTCAGACAAACTATAAAACAAACTCATGCTCAGACAAACTAGAAAACAAACTCATGCTCAGACAAACTACAAAACAAACACATGCTCAGACAAACTACAAAACAAACACATGCTCACAAACTATAAAACAAACTCATGCTCAGACAAACTAGAAAACAAACACATGCTCAGACAAACTAGAAAACAAACTCATGCTCAGACAAATTAGAAAACAAACTCATCCTCAGACAAACTAGAAAACAAATTCATGCTCAGGCAAACTAGAAAACAAATTCATGCTCAGGCAAACTAGAAACAGCTCGTGCGCATGTCAGCACGCAATAAAATAACCCCTAAAGAATCCTACTCGAATTAACTAAACCTATTCACATTAGTGAATCGATATTTGGTTACCGATGGTGACCGGTACACAAAACAACATGCAAAAAATAAAAAAGAACTACCAGAAAAAAGAAATCGAAAACATTAGCCTAAACTTACATCTGCTCGAAAACCTTCATTTGGTGATTTGTATCAAACTCTATAGAACTGCCTCAAGCAAATATATGCATTTAGATAATACATATAATTACGTGAGGAACAGTTCAGATGTCTTTAAAAATTTTCGTCTGATGTTTCAACATGCATACAATACCTCTATGAAAGCAAAAAGATAAAGGTTCGAGACAGAGAAAAGCATCGGACACACGCTATGCGTGATGCAGTGTACATTTAACGACGAGGCTAGGAGGGGGAGAGAGACATATCTACAGAAATGAAAACTCGGCAAATGTCAACTTTCCCTTCATGCAGGAGGATAATTCGTGAGTCTAACAAATAGGAGGACATCGCAGATTCTAGGAAAGGTGGATGGTTCAGCACGCATGCACCTTGCTACGGGCCCTTCTACCACAAGCCAGGCGCTGGTCTCAACCATAATGGATCCCTTGACATTTACAGTGACAGCATACTTGAGATCGTAGCTACAGCGATGCTCACCTGGTCAGGTGAAGGTCAGTGAGAGATGAGATACAGAGCTGCAGTTAATTTCTACTGATGGAGACAGATCTGTGACATCTCGAGTTGAAAGTGGAAGTACTCATTTAGGTTATGGTTTGAAAGAAGAGCTGAAAATTTTCTGAATGATTCATATATAATTTTTTTTATTTCATAGACTTTTGATGGATGGGAGTCATTAAATTTTAACTCTATCGTCGAATCTTGGATTGCAGCTGGATTGAAATCTCTTAATGGGTGCTCTTTAATATGGTTTATCTCATTCTTTAATACTGACTAAGACGGAAGAAATCGTTCCTTACTGATCCAGCACTTTCTTGTAAACTAGGTCCGTTTGGGTTGGGTTGTTTTACCTCCGAATGGCACTTTTTTTGGACACAATGGGCTAAATTGACAGGTCACAAGGACCCCGAAGGATCAGAGAAAGATGGGAAACAGATGGTAGCCTCCCGTCAAAGCCATCCAGAGAGTTCTTTAAAGTGAACAGGGTATGGCTCTCCCTCCCACAGAACTATGGCTTAAATTCCCATCCGACGAACGCCGGCCTTTCCAAGCCCATTGGTAACCCCCTACTGACCGTGGGCAGGGCGGAGAAACTAAGTCCGTCCAACCTTTAGTGAAGGGTCACTAGGAAAAGAATTACATTCTTAAAGCGCTGTAGAAAAAAATTCCTATTTAAAAGTGAAAAAATACATTTTTTAATGAGTAACGAATTTGAAAAAAAAATTTTTAAGGAATCAAGAAAACAACTTGATTGAAAAGCAACCCTATGTATTTTAATGAGTAATACGAATTGGCAAAATATTTTAGTTGTGCACCTAAAAATGTTTGGAAAATACGTATAATATATTTGCCCGACGATAGGGTAAAAATTAACAGAAACGAGCCAAGTTCAGTATATTATGATTTGTTTTATAATCCGCAAGTTCTTTTCCTATGAGCCGTGAGTTGATACGGTCCTGTTGGAAATAATGCAACTGCAGGGTGAAGCAGAAATCACCTCCTTACTCTCTTAATTGATAATGTGAATGTTTTTACTACTGTCCAATTCCCCGCCCTGCCCACGATCAGTAGGGATCCGTTGGATGGGACGTTAAGCCGTGGCCTCGTGTGCGTGAGAGCCATACCGATAAACCATACGTTAAAGAACACACTGGATGGCCTTGACGCTCCCGTCAGCATCTGCCACCATCTGTCTCTCAACAGCTGTTCCGGTGAATCCTCTCCCCCCAACCTTCTCTGAGCATTCGGGGTTCTTATGACCTGGCCATTTAGCCCATGGTGGACAAAAAGTGCCGCTCAGAGGTAAAACAATCCAATCTAATCCAGCTACTGTCCAACAAATTTTAGTTGAGTTTGTTAGGTGCTTTATTTTGTTGATTCCTGCTGGTAATACACAAACACACTGCTGGTAATACACATTTCCATATGGTAATAATATTTGAAAATCTCAAAAACCAATTGCGGAAAAAGGATGCAAGAAATTTTTTAAAATACCACACCTATATAATCTTTTACCAAGAGACATATTTTTGTGTTAATCCTTTGAACTAACACTGAAAAAAAAATTATTTTTAAAAGAGCTAAAAAATGCATTTTAATATATACATTATATTTACATTGACTGATTATATCACAATAAAATTGTAAATAATTTTCAATTGCTGCGAACCCATTACACTTTAGAAGGATGTCCGATGAGGGATAGGCAATTCCGCTAGCAGTGGGACAGACCTGATTATGGCTATGATTAGGTCAAATGGCGGATCGGGTGCGTTGAGGATGCCCTGATCATTGAGGGGGCTCCCCCGCAGAGAGGCTTTCTCATTACACTCCGAGTTGGCTGACCGCCACTTTCGCATACTGCGATAGATGGAGCGTGTAATTTTTGGTATGAAGAAGGGAGGTTCAAATCATCATTAGCAGGTTGAGCCACATTCTCGAAACTAAAGAGGCAAGTGGTGTCACACAGGTCAGATCAGAGATAATCTGAATATGCTTCATAAATTCAGCTCTCTTTATCATGCTTCTATTATTTATTATAAACATGATTTAATAACAAAAGGTTCTGTATCAAATTATATTTTAAATCATGCATTTCTATGTTGGGAAGGAAAGCCCAGAGTCGTGATCTACTTTCTCATAAGAAATATCGAGAAAATAAGACTATGTTGATGGCGAAAAAGTCTCTTTTTTTTAGTACGATCCCGATTTTTTTTTTGAACGATTTTTGTTAATCTCGCTACTGTTTTTTACCAAAGTTGTTCGAACTCAGACGCTACATTTGTGACCAGTTGGGTTGTTTTACCTCTGAGCGGCACTTTTTTGCACACCATGGGCTAAATGGCCAGGTCACATGGACCCCGAAGGCTCAGAGAAGGTTGGGGGAGGGGACCCACTGGAACAGCTGTTGGGAGACAGATGGTAGCCTCCCGTCAAGGCCATCCAGCGTGTTCTTTAACGTGCACAGGGTATGGCTCTCCCGTACACGAAGCCACGGCTTAACGTCCCATCCGACGGACGGCGGCCTTTCCAAGCCCATCGGTGTCCCCTACTGACCGTGGGCAGGGCGGGGAATTTTGCGGAGAAAAATCTCAACGTTTACCCAGCTGGGACTCGAACCTGGGAACTACAGATTACGAGCCTGGCGCGCTACCGACTGAGCCACCCCCGCCCACTTTGTGCCCAGTGCTATGGATGGCATTTTATAGCAACGGAAGGTGTGATTCTAAAAGTAGTGAAATACACGATGGTAAATCAGAAAGTAAGATTCGCTATTTAATTTTCTTTTACGGCAGGTAATTACACCGAGGGCAATAAAGAGGAAATGTCATCACATAGGTGTATTATTTTTCCGTGTAGTCGCCAGAGACGTTTGTAACGGTCGATCAACTTACCGGATCTCTGCCAATAGTCAGATGTCCCTGCTCCTAAGCCAATTTATGACTTTATCTTTAATGGCGTCATCTGATCGAAAGCGTCTGCCTCGGAGATGCTTCTCCAGCTGCCCAAACAAGTGATAATCAAACAGCGTCAAGTCTGAACTGTTTGGTGGGTGAACAGTTACCCATCGTCAGACACCGAGGTCCTCATCCATTACAATCATACGAGCCTTTTCGAGCTCAACCCATCATCTCCTCATATGATAGGGCATTCGAGACCTACATAGTCACAAGCCGTCGATGGCTTTCCACCTATTGGATCTTATGTGCCCAAAGACACCGAATTGCTGCTCAGGATCTGCAGCTTCTAATACACAGGCAATACCTTCGCCTTATTCATTCCATCTCTTTGCCTCACTTCAGGGGCGGGGGTGGCTCAGTCGGTAGCGCGCCAGGCTCGTAATCTGTAGTTCCCAGGTTCGAGTCCCAGCTGGGGCAGCGTTGAGATTTATCTCCTCAAAATTCCCCGCCCTGCCCACGGTCAGTAGGGGACACCGATGGGCTTGGAAAGGCCGCCGTCCGTCGGATGGGACGTTAAGCCGTGGCCGTGTGCGGGAGAACCATACCCTGTGCACGTTAAAGAACACGCTGGATGGCCTTGACGGGAGGCTACCATCTGTCTCCCAACAGCTGTTCCAGTGGGTCCCCTCCCCCAACCTTCTCTGAGCCTTCGGGGTCCATGTGACCTGGCCATTTAGCCCATGGTGTGCAAAAAAGTGCCGCTCAGAGGTAAAACAACCCAACCCAAAGCCTCACTTCATGCCAATTAAGAGACACTATATGCTATAAACATGAGGTTGTGGCATAGTCCCAGATGTTTGTTAGTTTGGCAGGAAGTAAACTATGAACCTTCCTTTCTGGCTTGCCCTCCTGTATTGACTTATTAACCATAAATGTATGTAAAACAGGAATTTATAAAAACTTTAAAAACAACTTCTAGAAAACAGTACGCTAATACCCAATTGCATCGTTCCTAAAAAAACACAACACAAATTGAATTTTTGTTTTGCATAAAGAATAATCTAGATGCATGAGATACGTTCTTGCACTTCAATATTCCGTATATGAATTCTTTCCTATGACTCCAAAATATACAAATTAGTAAGAAGATTAATGAGGAATACAAAGGAAAACTACTTAAATGTTTCAGAATTTCAAATAAAAATATAACATCCACATTTCGGTTGAATTGTTTTATCCCTAAGCGGCATTTTTTGCACCCAATATGCTAAATAACTAGATCACAAATACTCAGGTAAAGTCGTGGAAGGGAATCAATTGAACTTCTGTTAAGAGACAGATGAGAGTCGTCCCGTCAAGGCTCTCCAATATTTAATTAATGAGCATAAAGATGTGGTTTTCCTGCACACGTCGCCACGGCTTAAAGTCCCATCAAGAGGACGGCGGCCTTTTCAAGCCCATCGCTGTTCCCTTTCTCCCCAAGCGCAGGATGGGATTTTAGCAGAGATAAATCTCAACGCTAGCACAGTTGAGACTCGAACCTGGAAACCGCAGATTACAATCCCGGCCGGCTACCGATTGAACCAACTCTACCCCTGATATGCGTAGTAAAAAGGAAATTATAACATGGATAATAAAATTGTACATCCACATACTGTATGTTACCTATTATATTTTATAGTGGCAACTTATCAAGAAATACAACATTCATGAAATGACCTTACAAAATCTATTTGCCCTCAAGGACAAAAATATGATAGTTTAAACTCATCAACTAATAACTAAATTCCTTAAAGAAATTAATATTATTCATCTGAGAAGTATATCTTCCTCCACAAGAAATGTCATCAAAGAAGCCAAAAGGAAGACAATCTGAACACAAAATTTAAATGAACTTTGAAGCTTTTTTTTGGCAGTTTTCTCTGGTTGAAGACTTATCTGCACGACAAGACGTTGATCCAACGCTTTGCAATCAATCAATCAATCAATCAATTTTATTTCATCATCATATACAATTTATAACATAGAAAAATAGGAGTGAACCCAAAAATCACATGGTTTGCCTGGGCCACTGAAGGAAATGAATACAAAAATCAATAACGATTTACTCACTACCAAGATTATAAACAATATGTGTCATTTTTCCGATATATGTACAATGAATTTTCGCTTTACGCCTGATTATTTAACATATGTGTAACATCTTCAAAAGAAAAGAGAAAGCTTTTTAAATTCCGTTTAAACATATTAAATTTTTTTCACTTCTAATTTCAAGAGGCAACTGATTGAAGATTTTAGGTGCGATATACGAATAATGTTTATGAGCAATTTCTTTTTTGGTCAAAGGAACTAAGTATTTTGGACCTTTCTCTCTGAAGTTGTATAAATCAGGCTGAATGTGAAAATTAAAGCAATTTTGTTTAAAAAATATCATCACTCAAAAAACAAATATATGTCTAATTGGTAGAATTTTTAGCATAGAGCAACGACTGAAATTGCTTAAAATATTAGTGTTATTTTTTGCAATTAATTTCATAATTTTGTTTTGCAGAGACACCAGAGGTTTAAAAACCGAGACATAAGTTCCACCCCAACAAACTATACTGTATTGAAATGCAGTTTGTATCCATGAGAAGTAAAATGTTCGCAGCATATTAAGATTAACTTAATATTTCAAGTGATGTTATTTGAGTAGTTTGTAACGTGCTTTATCTGTGATGTAGTCAATATGTTTCTTCCATTTTAGATTATTATCTATGAAAATACCTAACTCTTTAATGCTCTCAACCTGTTCTATGTCATCACAACCGCAATCAGTATGTTTATTGCATTGAGGTGAATGCAGTTTAATAACAAAAGTATTTGCAGCATTTTGGTTATTTTTCAACTTGTAGAAAAACAAATTTAGTTTTATTCTTATTAATTGAAAGTTTATTATTTTCGAACCACATATTAACATTCTCAAGAACATTATTGACATTGGACAATAAATCTGTATTAGTTTGGTTACTAAACGTTAATGCAGTGTCATCTGCAAAGGTTGTAATATTACAATTAATGTTCATTTCACAGAGGTCATTAATATAAATATTAAACAATAAGGGGCCAAGAACAGAGCCCTGAGGAATGCCATATTTAGTTTGTTTAGGATTGCTGAAGCAGATTTTTAATTTAACTAATTGAGTTCTATTTGTTAAGTAACTGGTAAACCATTCTAGAGCAATCCCTCTCATACCCAAATGCTCCAGTTTTTTCAAAAGCAATGAATGTGTTACGGTGTCAAAAGCTTTTTCAAGATCTAGAAAAACTGATAGAGTTAAATTTCCTTGGTCAATTGATTTATAAATAAAATTAGTGAATGACAATTACTCATGATCAGTGCCCTTACCCTCAGTGAAGCCAAACTGATTTGACGAAAAGAAGTTTATTTTATTCAAATAACTCAACACTCTGAATTTTACTAGTTTTTTAAATATTTTAGAAAAAAAACAGGCAAAAGGGAGATCGGTCTGTAGTTTGAAAGGTAGTTTTTATTTCTCTTCTTGTAAATCGGAAGTACAATTTAGAAGTTTTGAGACCGTCTGGAAAAATCCCAGTTTGAAAAGAAAGGTTAAACGTACAGATTACGAGATGAATAATGAAATTTTTACATTTTTTACTGTAATTTTACCTCTTATTTATTTCCTTTTCCTCTCTCTCTTTTCATTAGTTGGGTTGCCTCTGAGTGGCACTTTTTTTGCACACCTTGGACTAAATGGCCAGGTCACAAGGACCCCGAAAGCTCAGAGAAGGTTGGGGGAGGGGAACCACTGGAACAGCTGTTGGGAGACAGATGATAGCCTCCCGTCAAGGCCATCCAATGTGTTGTTTAACTTGCACAGCGTATGGCTCTCCCGCACACGGGGCCATGGCTTAACGTCCCATCCGACGGACGGCGACCTTTTCAAGCCTATCGATGTCCCCTACTGACCATGGGCAGTGCGAGAAGTTTTGTGGAGATAAGCCTCAATGCTGACCCAGCTGGAACTTGAACGTGGGAACTGCAGATTACGAGCCTGGCGCGATACCGACTAAGCCACCCCCGCCCCTCTCTTTTCATTATAAATAAAAATAAAATAAATACCCCCTCAAGCAGCTGCTTGCCACAGAGGTCTGACAGGAGCCTGTCAGTTTATATGCCATAGTAGAAGGTCTGAGAGGATAGCAGGACCTCAGCAGAAAAACCACACACACATCCATGCCTTACCCGGGGCTCGAACCCAGGTCCCGTAGATCACAAGCCAAGCGTGCTAACCACTCGGCACCTTAATTATATTTTTTTAAAAAACTCTGTTTGGACTATTAACTTTACTATAGGAATTTGTTAGCAGCATCTGAGTTGCTAGTCCCCGCCCTGCCCACGGTCAGTAGGAGACACCGATGGGCTTGGAAAGGCCGCCGTCCGTCGGATGGGACGTTAAGCCGTGGGCCCGTGTTTGGGAGAGCCATACCCTGTGCACGTTAAAGAACACGCTGGATGGCCTTGACGGGAGGCTACCATCTGTCTCCCAACAGCTGTTCCAGTGGGTCCCTTCCCCCAACCTTCTCTGAACCTTCGGGGTCCATGTGATCTGGCCATTTAGCCCATGGTGTGCAAAAAAGTGCCGCTCAGAGGTAAAACAACCTAAAACCATAAAACTACATCGGAAAATGTGACCATAAAAGCGGCATCTTGGTTCTTCTAGAAATGTTTTCTTCAATAGAAATATTTTTTCAGAATTAAATTCAAATGGGGATTTTCAAAAAGGCGCCGTGTGAACCGTGTTACATCAAAATAAAGCGTGTAAATATGGAATTTAAATAGTAATGGAATTTAAAAGTAGCTTCTAGGATTCTTCTCTATCTTATGTATTGAAAAATGAAAGGGGCGGGGGTGGCTCAGTCGGTAGCGCGCCAGGCTCGTAATCTGTAATTCCCATGTTCGAGTCCCAGCTGGGTCAGCGTTGAGATTTATCTCCGCGAAATTCCCCCCCCCCTCTGCCCACGGTCAGTAGTGGACACCGATGGGCTTGGAAAGACCGCCGTCCGTCGGATGGGACGTTAAGCCGTGCCCCGTGTGCGGGAGAGCCATACCCTGTGCACGTTAAAGAACACGCTGGATGGCCTTGACGGGATGCTACCATCTGTCTCCAAACAGCTGTTCCAGTGGGTCCCCTCCCCCAACCTTCTCTGAGCCTTCGGGGTCCATGTGACCTGGCCATTTAGCCCATGGTGTGCAAAAAAGTGCCGCTCAGAGGTAAAAACAACCCAACCCTGAGTTGCTAGACATATCTCCGAGGCTTCAAATGTTGTGTGTTTTTGTGGTGATGAATTCTCCCATTAATGCAAGACATGAAATCGTTTAATATACGAAATTTGAGTTACTCTTCATTCTTAAAATAACACACCAATGTTTCAATGAAAATAACTGAAAAGTCATATGCAATCAATATCATCATCTCCTCTTTTTTTTATTTTTTGGAAGCTCTAATTTCTTTTGATCATCATAACATGTTTGAAGGGTTTTCTAACCGACCAACATCTCATGCTTCCGTTTCAGCAATAACAGCGCTAATAAATTTGCGTCACATTCATGTTCACATGTCATTACAGCTTTTAGAAAGAAACAGGCTAAAACGTATTAGTTAAAACGCATAAATCTGCCTCTTAATTCACACGTAGCTCTGAATAAGCAGATTCACTTATAAGGCAAAAATTTCCTCATTGTATCTCTCCAACTAAAACACCATTCAGCATTTTCCTGTTGCACTCTCTCCTCTTGCTTCGACTACTTGAGGAGCTGAGAAATTAATCTGCGTCTTAATTGGAAGCTTTCCAAAACAATCTCAGTTGCGTTTACTGATCTTTCCGTTATTTGCTGACAGCGTCAAATGCCATAGATTTCATCGTTCTAGTCGTCGTTGTGCAAATTATTGCGTTAATGCATGTTCCTTTAATCGTCGCTGCTTGTGGTCGTGTTAAGTGAAAGGACGCGGAAGTTGGTCTAATGGTAGTTCTAGAACAACTCAAGCGCGTGCTTGTCATTAGAACATGTCTCATGACCAAAATAGAGTAGTTTTGTATCTAAACATCTGTCGCTATGTTTGCATAGCAAATATCAGCGAAAATAGTTTGGATTTTTGTTTCTGAAGAAGCTTTTTCGACCTTACCGATTCGAAAATATAAAGGGCTCTAAAGAGATAACAGATGGAAAAAACTTTATGATATCCTTTAAAGCATAATGTCGCATCTAAGATTTCGTACATTATGATTAACAGGTTCGGATAAGACTTAGGGACGTACCCGGGGGAGGGGGAGGACCGGGAAATTCGGACTTTCCTCCCCCCCTTCCGAAAAACCGGAAGTCTTATACGAAATCTCAAAATTGTCTACCTGCTTTTGAAATACAAAACAGTTGTGTTGTATTTTATTTTAGCCCCATAGTTTATGTCCGACACTAAAAATAGACTTAAAAACAATTATAAAATTTTATTCCATGTAGAATATCAAACCTCTTTCGAGCAGCATATTATGCAGAGAGAGACTCCATTGGCTTGGTCATGCTGCCCGTATGCATAATTATAGATTAGCGAATAGGGTTTTGAACAGTGGGCCTAAAGGCTCAGAAAAAGGGGAGACCTAGTATGCGGTGGGTAGACAATGTCAAAAAGGACTTTGTTAGAGTTGGGCTACAGTGGCCAGGTGCAGCAAACGCAGCTCTGGACAGACGTGTTTGGAGAACTAAATTGTACAATCTGGTTGGACCTCTGTACCCTATGGCTGCTTGAGGATGATGATGGTAGTAGAATATCATTTTAACTTTTCCTATCCAGTGGAATATTTTAGTCAATTTTCGCAATTGGGGAAACCCTACTCAAGTCTTATTCTCAGACTTCCCCAAACTAAATTCTTGGATACCCCCCCCCCCCCTCTCCCATCCTCCCAAGAAATTAAATCCTGGATACGTGCCTGGTAAGAGCTCGTCTTCAGAGCACATTCATGACATGCATCTTATGCGAATTTTATGGATTGGATTATATGTGATATGTGATGAATCAAAATGTTTATTACGAAATTGTTTTAAAATATTAGTGTAAGAAGAATTCGTTCAGAATATAAAATTTAAAATTTAGTTTATAGGACTTAAAAATAAACCTGGGTGATGTTTTTAAAAACGAGAAAAGAAAAAAAAAAGGAATGAAGGGAATAAGGAAGAAAGAGCACAAAAATTTTTAATTAAGAGTATCAGAACGAATGTAGATTCTTAAAGTGGTTGTATTGGGTTGGTTTACTTCTGAGCGCAACTCTTTCGCTCTTTCGCTCAATAAGCTAAATGGACAGGTCACGAGGACCCTAAGGGCTCAGGTAAGTTTGGGGGAAGGGGACCCACTGGTTAGCCATCATCATCATCCTCAAGCAGCCATGGGCTACGGAGGTCCAACCAGACCGTGCAATTTAGTTCTCCAAGCAAGTCTATCCTGAGCTACATCTACTGCATCTGGCCACTGCACACCAATTCTAACAAGGTCCTGTTTGACATTGTCTGCCCACCGCATCCTAGGTCTCCCCTTCTTTCTGAGGCCTTTAGGCACACTGTTCATAACCCTATTCGCCAATCTATAATTATTCATACGGGCAACATGGCCAAACCAACAGAGTCTCTCTATGCACAATATGCTGCTTAAAGAAGGTTGCAAACTCCTTTGCCTAATCTCATCATTAGTTACAAAGTTGAACCACCTAATACCCAAGATACTGCGTAAGCATCTAGAATCAAAAGCATCTAGTTTCCTGTTATCTTGTTTACAAAGTGTCCAAGTTTCACTACCATAACTAACCCTAGAAAGAACCAAACTATTATACAGTCTAATTTTAGTCTTTAGGTGTATACGCCTATTTCTCCACACTCTCCATAGATTCTTAAAAGTCCCGGCAACAATCCCTATTCGCCTGTTAATCTCATTCCGCACATCACCATTATCAGTTACATAGCTCCCAAGATAATTAAACTGTGACACCTGCTCAAGACTGCAACCATTCAGATTAACTGAATCACAGCCTGCCCAACCAATTTTCATCACTTTAGTTTTCTCTCTGTTTATAACCAAAAGTCTACTACCAGTCTCATCAACAGCTCGAATGAAAGAGTTCATCTCATCAACATCATTTGCCAAAAGGGCTAAATCATCAGCATAATCTAAATCAGAAATTTTCGTATCTCCAGCCCATTTAAGGCCAAAATCTTTCTCTTGAAGTGAATTTCGCATAACATAATCAATAACCAAGCTAAAGAGAAAAGGAGACAAAATGCACCCTTGTCAAACACCAGAAGTAATGCTAAACCAATTGCTACAAGCCTTACCAACTCTCACACACGACTCAGTGTTATTATAGAGAGCTTTCATTATGTTAACTACTGGTTAGCCATGTATGTATATAATGTGGGAAATTCCGAATTAAAAAAAATTTGATAGGCCTAATACAGCGTATTCGACAAATAATGATGAGGTTTCAGGAATTACTGTTCTCAAATACACAAAATGCATCCCATTGAATATTGTACCTGTACATTGCCCCACTCAAACAGTTTTACGAGCATCAGACAAGACGGCGCACATCCATATTTCTTAAGAGATCTTACGGAGTTCAAAGTGCAACATTTCAGACAGATGGATTGGCAGGGGTGATCCAATTCCATGGCCACCAAAGAGCCCCGATGTTTTCTTGTATAGCTTTGGAAAGAATTATATTTACGTGAACAAAATCCGAGACCTCAATCATTTGAAAGCCAGAATAAGAGAAGCAAATGAGCAAGTAACAAGAGATATGCTGCAGCGTATATGACAAGAAGTGGATTGGACACATCTCTTCTATTGAAGGAGAAATCTGAACATTAATATTTTCATTGCTTTTATATGGTTGTCGTGGATGGCAAATAATTGAAGCTATTTCCTTCTATTCCTAAATTCCCAAGAAAACAAAATTGAAGAATTCTCGTGTTATGACAGTTGGGTTGGGTTGTTTTACCTCTGAGCGGCACTTTTTTGCCCACCATGGGCTAAATGGCCAGGTCACATGGACCCCGTAGGCTCAGAGAAGGTTGGGGGAGGGGACCCACTGGAACAGCTGTTGGGAGGCAGATGGTAGCCTCCCGTCAAGGCCATCCAACGTGTTCTTTAACGTGCACAGGGTATGGCTCTCCCGCACACGGGACCACGGCTTAACGTTCCATCCGACGGACGGACGGCCTTTCCAATCCCATCAGTGTCCCCTACTGACCGTGGACAGGGCAGGGAATTTTGAGGAGATAAATCTCAACGCTGACCCAGCTGGGACTCGAACCTGGGAACTACAGATTACGAGCCTGGCGCGCTACCGACTGAGCCACCCCCGCCCCTTGTTATGACAGAGCCAAATTGGAAAACCAATATCTTGAAGAAAGAACTTTTTATTGAAATGAGATTGAAAGTAAATTCAAGATCTAAATGAAGTCTGAATTTAGAATTTCAGCAATATTCATTCAGTATTTAAAGAGTAATGGAACATGCAATATTTTGCAGCAAAATTTACAAGTCATAAGAATTTATCCGAATAGAAAATCGAAACATAAGTAACAATATTTATATCGAACCTTTCTCTGAAATAATTTTATATACACTGCTCGACATACAAAATGCCACAACAGGAAAAATTTGTCAGAGCGCCATGCAAATTGGTCTTTATGTGTCGACAGTTGGGTTATGTAAATAAATGCAGTTGTGAACCAATCATGTTATAGGTGAGGTAGGTAACAGAGGAAAACTGCTCGACATAGCTAAGTTTGGTCGTCCTCAGCTGAGGGTGTGGACCACTCTATCGGAGTGATTTCGGTGGAGAAAGCACGTGTAAAGAGTGAGAATACCTGGGCGATGTCATTGGGAATACTACCATCACATGAATACCTTTACTAGAGGCTTCATCATAGGAATACATATGGCTGGTTGGTCCCTGAATCGCATCACGGTGGAAACGCATCGGGATGCAACAACTGTCAGCCGAGTCTGGCGACAGTGTTTGGAGGAAGGTAAAGTATGTCGCCATAGTGGGACTGGGGCATATAAGCGGACGTCCGAACGCCTCGAACATCTTGATCACCGCATTAGACTGTAAGTCGTAGGAGCCCCACAATCCACAGCAGACAACATTCCCCACAGCATACAGGCAGCTACGGACATCCCCATATCAACACGCACTGTGAATCAAAGATTGGCTAAAACGGGTTTTCACTCTCACCAGCCATTGCGACGACTGCCACTCACTGCAGCACATCATCCTGTAAAGTTGCAGTGGTGCCATACCAGACATACGTGGTAGGACGAATGGAACATGTCGTATTCAGCGATGAGTCTCGCTTCTGTCTCAGCGCCGACGATCGAGAATCTTGAGATGACGTGGTCACAAGGCTTATCGTGCTGCCATCTGTGAGTGTCATATGGCTCCTCAGCATGGTGTCATCATTTTCAACAGCAGAGAGGGTACAATGACAGCATGATAATACGTCAATGAGGTGCTGCAGCTCGTTTTGTTACTTTTTCTCCGTAGTATCCTTGATGCTCAGTTTCATCAACACAATAATGCCCGCACGCACACTGCCAACATCAGCAGACAGTGCCTACAAGGTGTCCAGGTGCTGCCTTGGCCAGCGTGATCCCCAGACTTCTCCCCAATAGAGAACACGTGGAACGTCATTGGTAGAAGACTTCACGCCTCTGCAAGACCCCCTAACAATGTCAATATTATGTATACAGGTCAATGACACATGGTCCGCGATACCTCGGCACACCATCCGGGACTTTTCCGTTCGATGCCACGCCGTGCTGCCGAATGTATAGTCCAGCATGGCAGTCATACGACCTACTGATTCAGGCCACATTATACTGTCTCCTCGCCCATCTCATTCATTTAAACCCTCAGAAATTAAATCACTTCTTTCCCACCTACTTGTCCACATGTGTGGTAAGTTTCGTCTCATTTCGTTCATTCCTTCGTGGTGTGGTATTTTTTATGTCAAGCAGTGTATAAAAGTGTCTCTATTTTTGGCAAAGTGAAAAAGTGTTTCAATCTTTCAAATTTGCGTCACTTTTGACGAACCTTTTTGAAGGAAAAGTGGCACTATTGTTAAATATTCCGGCTTTCGTTACTCTTCAAATACAAAACGAACATTGCAGAAATCAAAGATTCGGATAGACATCGTTCTTTAGTTTTATTCCCATAAAAAAGCTTATTTTTTGGGGTACTGAATTTCTAATTTGACTTTCCACTGGGATAACATGGAATTTCTTCATCTTTTGTGTCTACTATATAATATCTATGTATTTTATCATCGAAAAGATATCGATACAATATACACATATGGCTCGGCGAGATGTGCCTGCAATAAGCAGATTCAAAGAATACATCTTCGCAACAGAACATGTTTAAAGATTAGAGCTTAATATCCTGCTAATTAATATAAAATTTAATTATATTTTTCCAATTGCAATGGATTAATAACCATTACTACTCCCCTTCCCTTTGTCTCAGCGTTCTCTAGGCGTTCTTGATATGTAGGAAATCACTAAGAAAATAATGCAAAACACTTCTGTATTTTAATGGTCTAACGAAGCCTTGAACTATTTTCATAAACGTATTTTTAATAAGATAAAAATACTACAATATTAATTACATATTAACCTTTTTTATAATTAACAAGAAATACGAATCACCTATGAAGAGTACGGAATGCTCTCGCTAGAATGTAAAGAGAAAGAAGTTTGTCATTTTCTATCTTTATCAACAGTTGAAATTCGAACCAATGGATGACTTGGAAAATGCGAATAGTAATATTCGTTGATACTTATCCAAACCAAAAAGAATTTTTCTTTAATTTCTTGAAGCAAAAATGTTATGTTTTTTAACTCTTTGGAGTTGAGTTGGGATGTTCTGCATCTAGTCGCCACTTTTTTGCACACAATCTTCTAAATGATCATGTCACAAGGATACCAAGAGCTCCAAGAAGGTTGGGGGACGGAAACTCACCAGAAACTGTTCGGAGACAAATGGAAGCCTCCCGTCAAGGCCATTCAGAATGTTCTTTAACGTACAGAGGGCCTCTCCAGCCACAGATTAACATCCCATTCGAGGGACAATGGCTTTCCAAACCCATCGTGTCCCAATGTACGTCTGACTGAGAGTGGCTGGGGGTTAGAGGAGATAAAACTCAACCTTGGCCTAGGTGGGACTCGAATCTGGAAACTGCAGATTACGTGTCTAGCGTGACACCGATTAAGCCAACCCTCGCCTTCTTTCTGTGGCTGAAAAAGGAAATCGCTGTTCTCAATATAAACGCCTTGGCAACCACAATCTTTTTCAAAACTCTACCATCTAATCATTTTAAAAGTATTAGTTTAAATGTTTATCATTTTGCAATGCTTGCGGTGGAAATGAAAACTATGGACGATTCGGAAAATACAAATCCTAACATTTTATTTGCACCTATCCAAACTAAAAAAGTAATTTTTTTCATTTAAATTTTGCACAAAAGATGGAGATAACCTGCAATCTTTTTTTCTCTACAACATACAAACACTTACACGAAGACATAACCATTGGCTTAGTAGTCAAGTTCTCCAACCACTACACCAGTAAGGGCTTGATTTCATAAAAACTTTTCTTAAAACAAAATTGAATGTATGTAGTCGAATGGATAATATCGTTGGTTTGATTTACTCTTTGACTTCAATTTTATGCACACAGTGGGCTAAATGCCATTTGAGAAGAATCCCAGGGGCTCAGAGTTGAGTATAAGGAGGGGATCTACTGTATAGCTGTTAAAAAACAGATGAAAGCCTCCTATCAAGGTTTTCCAATGTCTTCTTTCAGGTTCACTGAGTATGGCTGTTAGAAGACAGATGGAAGTCTCCCCTAAAGGCTTTCTAATGTGTTCTTTAAGGTTCACTTAGTATAGCTCTCTTTCAACGGAACCGCGACTGAAAATCCCATATGACGTATGCGATCTTTTCAATCCTATCGCTGTCCCCTTTCTCAACGAAGGCAGGATAGGGATCAGCGAATATAAATCTCAGCGCAGGCGGGATGGGAGGAAATCGAGCAGGAACATCATATTAGGAACCTGGCGCGTTGCCTAATTAAGCTAACCTCCATCCCCAGACGGACAGACGAGAGTTTGAAAACAATAGCTCATTTTAAATGCGAACTAAAAGGTAGGAAAAATAATAGCTCGTTTTAAACGAGCTAAAAAAGTAGTACACCTAAATTTTGCTTTCAAAACGAGCTAAAAAGCAAGTTATGGGTTGATTGTTTTACCTCTGAGCGGCAATTTTTTGCACACCGTGGGCTAAATGGCCAGGTCACAAGGACCCCGAAGGCTCAGAGAAGGTTGCGGGAGGGGACCCACTGGAACAGCTGTTGAGAGACAGATGGCAGCCTCCCGTCAAGGCCATCCAGCGTGTTCTTTAGCGTGCACAAGGTATGGTTCTCACGTACACAGGACCACGGCTTAACGTCCCATCCGACGGACGATGGCCTTTCCAAGCTCATCGGTGTCCCCTACTGACCGTGAGCAGGTTTGCGGAGACAAATCTCAAACGCTAACCCAGATGGGACTCGAACGTAGAAACTGCAGATTACTAGCCAGGCGGCTACCGACTGAACCACCCCTGCCCCAAGTAAGTTATGTGTGAACAATTTTAATGACGTTGAATTTGAAATTAGAATGATTATGAGAATGAAATTCTGTGAATTCGAAACCAAAGATCCGACTCTCCCTTCCGTTCGTTTTACTATCGTTCAATGGAGTTATTCTTTTCTGAAGATAAATTGAACAAGAGGTCAAACCAGATCAGTTTGATCTATTGATTTAGTCATCTATGACAACATTTTGCCTATTTTTGTCACTCCCTGCTGAGGAGTAATCAACTTCATACTATCTTGATATTGACCACTGCAACTCATTCTGTCTGTCCAATGGCTTTGGCCATCATCATAGATAATGAACTTGCTTCACTACTGGCATTCTGTTGAGGCAAAATTTTCCGTTATGTTTACATTTGTTTATGTTTGCCACCTCAGTCGATAATGACTCAAACGAAATCAATGCTAACCGACTTCAGATAACTATTTCTGTGTATTTAAGTTGATCACTGACACAAGTACTTTAACAATTATACTTTTTATCATTATTTATAAAAATACTATTTTCTCTTTCTCTTATCATCATGACACTTGAAACTGAAAGAATAGCGAATATCAATTGTTTTATTGTAGGCAAATACCATACAATTTGAGATTTAGAGCAAAAATCTCATTTGTCACAATTTCGCATATTTAAACTGGTAACACTGGGATTATGGTGTTAACCTAAAGAAATTTTTTCAAAAATAATGTAAAATTTAAGTGCTATTGAGAAAAACAGTTTCTGCAACAAAAAAAAAATACATTACCAGCAAGTTAACTACAAAAATTCCATTCCTAAAAAACAGCTCGCCTGCAAAATGGAGTATTTGAAATAAACACCTCAATTTCCTTTTTTTTAAAAAACAAAATTAAAATGGCTTTCCCATTACGTTGACAAAGTGATATTTTAACAACATTTTACTAACTATGAATGAGATTTTCAAACTTAATTTATCTCTAAATTTTGATAATACTGTTTAAACAAATATTCATTAGAATCATTTTCAAAGTATCATAGCTACTAAAACTACGAAATAAAATAGAATTGGAAAAAAAGAGCAAGTTGTGTGGAAAGTAAGTACTTACCAGCAATAAAAGGCAAATCAAATTAATATTTGCTTAAGACAAAGATTCTCGCCTATTTCTATAGAAAACAGAACATCACTGAGGATGTTTGTTGACAAGAAATCTGAGAAATGGAACCTTAAGGAAAATGCTGTAGAGTCCAACAATTACATTGTAATGTCTAGACTCCAAAAGGAATAAAGGATTAAAGACTTGCAAAGGAAACCTCACAAGTCAGAAACATAAACAGTACTAATTAAATTAAAAGATCGTACCTACAAAGTCGTGTTTTTTATTTCAGCGCCTTTCACTAGCTACAGTAGTAAATCTTCGAAGCGATGTTAAATGTATTAAAAATTTGCATAAAATGAGGGTTTAAGATAACGGTAAAAATTGTGCAAAGCATTCACAGCAAATATGATGCATAAAGTCTAATTAATGTTATATTTTCAATTTCTCTTAAATGTATAGCTATCTCTAAATACGATTTTTTTTTGTCGTGTACAGTAGGTTAAATTAGCATTCTGCCAAAGGCTGTAACTTAAGACTTTCCAAAAATAAATTATGGGACTCAAAAATCAAATTTCTATCCAAATAACAACTGTTCTTTATATTTCGTTTCAAAAATGATACTAAATTTATGAAATATAGT
The DNA here is from genome assembly GCA_038380435.1 of Ryuthela nishihirai. Taxonomy (NCBI): domain Eukaryota; kingdom Metazoa; phylum Arthropoda; class Arachnida; order Araneae; family Heptathelidae; genus Ryuthela; species Ryuthela nishihirai. The sequence goes on along the minus strand of JAWZYU010000011.1, from coordinate 34,041,482 downwards.
AAAATCAATAATTAAAGCAAACTTCAGTGGGATGTTTACTGCAGAGCAAAGGGACTTGGGTTCGAATCCTAGATAAGAGTATTTTTTTTTCTGATGTCCGTTTACTTTTAACTGAAGTCAGTCCTTCACAAAATATGATCTGTGGCATTATACTTGACAGTTGTCCAGGTCAGTCCTTCACAAAAGTTGACCTGTGGCATTATGCTGATAGATCTCTATGGCATGTAGACTGGCTAAGGGTAAATATTATTTTTTAAAAATTGTCGGAATTTGAAATAAATATGAACTTAGCTTCAATTACAATCAGATTTGAATTTGACGTTAACGGCGGATCGACAGTAGAATTAATGCAATTATTAACAGTTCTCAGCATCAACCTTCTTATTAAGCCAAAATAAATATCTTTAAAAAGACAAATTATTTCCGTTTTCTGTATTAAGATTATTACACTCTTGCATATTTTAGGCCCTAAAGAAATAAGACGAGGGCTGAAAAGAAAAGCTTGCTAACTACTTGGCTACGTCACAAAAAACCATAGTTCGAAACAGTGGCAGGGAAGGGAAACAACTGGATGGCGTTGTTAGATTTTTTCTAGCTCTGAGCGTGCCTTTTTTGAACACAATGGGTTAAATTATCAGGTCACAAGGATCTGAATGGTTCATAGAAGGTTTGGGAAAGGGATCCACCAGACAGCTATTACGAGACAGATAGTAGCCTCCGATCAAGGCCATCCAGTGTGTTCTTTAACGAGGGATTTAACAGGGATAGCTCTTTTGCACAAGGGGACATGGCTTAACATCCCATACGATGAACCGCGCTTTCCCAGCCCATCGGTGTAACCTTTCTCATCGAAGTCAGGAGGAGGTGTCTCGGAGATACACTAGATGGCTTCCAGGGCTAGATGAGCTTTGGGGCTAGATAGTCTTCCAGGGCTAGATAGGCTATTTTTTTTTTCCAGAGAGAAATAGATGAGAGGATACCTATTCTCTATAAGACATCACGATTTTTTGCAATACAAAGTACACCACAAGATAATTAAAGGGTGGAATGCAAATTTTCCACGAGGATTTCATTCTTAGTCCCTTTTGTGCCAGTAATTCTCGCCTTGCTAATTCGTAATACATATTGGACAGTTAGTGCGTCTGTGAATTCGATCATGAACTCCTAAGTGATAAAAAAATAACACTACCAAATTCTATATACACCATTATTTTATCAAAATTTATTGAATGTAACGTTTTCAATTTTTATTTTCTCCAACCTTTAAAGACAGGGAAAAGAAAGTCTCCTAAACAATAAGAATTGGAACTACCAAATTCGGAATACATCTTCCTCTTTTCCTAATGATAAGAGTTTGGCTTTCAGACTTTCTTCCCTCTCCTCCAACCCTCCCCGAAAGAAAATCAAAAGATTGAAAAACAATTCCTAAGCGGTAAGAGCTGAGATACCAAATTCTATATACATCTTCCATTTATCTTCAATTGCAGCATCATAACAGTTCGGACCCTCAGTCTTTCTCCCCCCTCCAAAAAAAAAACGCGAAAAGCTTCTCCTAAAAAGAAGAGCTACTATTATTACATTTCACATACGGCTTCCTTTCATCATAACTTAGAGGAATTTAAGTATTTGGTCTCTAAAAACTCCTTTACTACCCTAAAAAAAGTAGGGACTGCGTAAATGATTGCCGAGCATAACGGGTTATGTCTCAAATGAAACTTTCTGGTTTGGAGAGTATCATGGACTAACTCAAATTATTCTCTATCCTTATCCCCATCACTGCCACACACGCATAGACAAAAATTGAGGAAAAGAAACTTCACACGAGAATCAATCGTAACAAGCGATGTAACGAAAACGTTCGACATTCTGTTACATAATACAAACTACTACTCAGAGTATTATCTAGGGAGGAGACTTCGCTTTCAGAATGCTAATAAGAGTAATGGAGGCCAAATATTATTGATGTGTGTGCATTTTTCATGAAATCTTTTTAAAAAAAATTATAAAATGGCGGGGAAAAGTGTTGCACTGCAATGGAAATCCAATTTCTTGACTTCCTCTCCCATCTCCTTTATTTTTTTCTAGATCCGGACCTGCTACTACTACATTTTTTTATAGATCTTCTTTTTTTCCCATACGAAATTGATGTCTTATCTGATTTCAATGGAAGTGCCTTGCTTCACGCTAAATTTACTTATTTTTAATTTTCGAGCTTTTGAAGAGTTAAAGTGTTAATAACAGCAATCAAATGAATTTGAATTATGCAGGAACTGTAAAGCTTATGAAATTTTTCCACTTTTAGTTATTCAGAGTATTAAGAGCTTAATGGGTGTCTTAATCACTACGTTATTTATTCAAAGATGGGTGAGCATTTAAAGAAAAAGATTCGCTAAGGCAATAATTTTATTTATTTGTTGTTCGTTACCAGGAGCGTGAGGCACTTCGTAATTGTTTAATCCTTTCCTTACTAAAACAATTGTTAGCGTCCAAACCTCTGAATGGCTGAACCATTTAATTATTTAAGTTTAATTGCAGAAAGTATTTACGAAGAAAAATATGTGAAAAATATGTGTCAATATTTCCGTGAGTGAGCCCACACGATCTAGTATCAAAATAATATGACCACCTACAGTCGTTCAAAAAAGTATCCGAACACCATGGTTGATTACAGAATTCAGAAAAAATATCTGGCAATGATTTTTTATAGAAATTAGTGATCTGGCAACTTTCGTGTCACGTGACACGAAGGTTACCAGATCACTAATTTCTAAAAAAAATCGTTGCCAGATATTTTTTTCTGAATTCTTTAATCAACCATAATGTTTGGATACTTTTTTGAGCGACTGTACAACCGTCCGACCACAACAGATGCAACACGCGAATGTGCCTAGGGCGTTTCTATTGTTCGTGAACTCGAGTGTTACTCCAAATTAGAAGTCCGCTTCCTGTGGGTGAAAAACTTAAATCCATCGAGAAATATCCAGCGAGAAAATATCCATCGAGAAATATCCGCCGTATACGGGAGAATGCGATGTCTCGTCACGCTATCGTTAAGTGGTGCTAACAGTTTGAACACGGCCATACAAATATGACAGACGAATGCCACTCCACATCATAATCGCCAGACTAAATTAAAGGATGCAGTGACTACCATTTGTTCCGTAAATTGAAAGACGATCTGGGAGGACAGAGTTTCGCGTCTGATGAAGGCGCCAAAGAAGTGATTTTGACCTGGTTGGTTGACATTGGAGCAGATTTTTACGTTCAGGGAATGAACAAATCATCCGTTCTGATAGATGTTTACATTACCTAGGAGACTTTGTGGAGAAGTTGATTCAGGTTTTATATTCGACCAAATATATTTGTTTTCTCATATAATTTTCTGTTTGTTATAAATTCAAGAGTGCAACTTACTTTCTGATACGCCCTCGTATTTTTTCTTCATAAAGTCATTCATTTTATTTTCGTAGGAGGTTTAGACGGCAAGAAATGCGGAAAATGAAATATTTTAGGTTTATATAAAAAACGTAATGGAGTAAAAAAACCGTGATTTTTTTTAACTGGGGTCCATTTGGACCCGACCCACGTAACGAAGTATTTTGCCTAGCTCATGGGCATAAAAAACAAGCAAAGTATTCTTGGTTTTGTAAAGTATAAGACTGAAATTTCCATTTAATTACTAAATATACTATTATCTTTTGAACCTGGAATAATTTTTTTCTACTGATCTAAGGGACCTGGGTTCGAGCCCCGGGTAAGGAGTGGACGTTTGTATGGTTTTTCTGCTGAGGTCCTGCCATCCTCATAGACCTTCTACTATGGCATATAAACTGACAGGCTCCTGTCAAACCTATGTGGCAAGCAGCTGCTTGAGGGTTTTTTTTTAATACTTCAAAGAAAAATATCTAAATTTTCCTACATATCAAATATCAAACTACCTTGATATAAAAAAAATGAAAACTACTAGTATAAAACTGAAAATTTCTGAAATCAGATATTACGATTTAACTCGATTCTCTTACATTAAAATTAAAACTTATTATAATATTTGACTTGTCTAAGATACAGAGTTAAGTAGCGAAATACAATATGGGAAAGTGTTCTCTAAGTTCGGTATTCTATCTCCAATTGTAACAAAACCTATTTGCAAAATAATCTACATATATATTAAAAAAAATGTTTAAACTGCATTCATGTAAAAAATCTATCTTCTTTTTCTGCGTATTAAGTTGAAGAATATTAATACCAAGATTCGTCCTAAAATAAATGACAATATGATGAAAGTTTAAAGCATTTTAGCATTATAAAGCTTTATCATGAGTTGACACCTCCAGGACAGTTTAATGAATGAGTTAGGCATTTGCCACAGAAAAGATAAGAGCAGGTTCATTAGACGAAACTAATTAGGACCTAGTCGCCATGAGATAAATTTATCTTCAGAATTATTCGAAAGGAAATAAAAAAACTTAGATAATAGTTACAACAAATTACTTAAGCAATTATGAACGAAAAGATTTACCTTCTATATGAATGCTTTGAAAGAGTATATAGAAGTAATTGAATCTATATGAACTTTAAGTAAGAGACTTAATATTCTGTTAAACTATTCGTTAATTAAGGAGAAATATTTGCAAGTTTATTCTAAATATCGTAGTCTCGAAAATGCTAGAAATCTTGGTGCATATTGTCGTACCTTCATAGTTGATACTGAAAAAACGTTTTGGGCGATTCCTACTTCCATCCATGATTAATATACAGGTTAATGCTTTTAATAAGAATAACGGACATTAAACGAGTTTTAAAACAAATAACAATAACTTTTAAAATCATAGTAGACTACTATATTAAGTAACTTACAAAATTATTCAAAAATAGGTCGTTTTTCATACTTTTTATTTACTTATTTCTTATTTAAAATGAAATTTTTTGTAACAATAAGGTTATAATTTTATTCAACTAGAATGAATTATACTAGAATTATAATTTTATTCAAACATTTATTCAACTAGAATAAAGTACAAAAAGTACACAAAAGCAAACACCAAAACATAAAACGCATTTATATATATATCAGCATTACAATTATAAGTAAGGAGTCACCAGACCCGTTGGGGCGGGGGTGGCTCAGTCGGTAGCGCGCCAGGCTCGTAATCTGTAGTTCCCAGGTTCGAGTCCCAGCTGGGTCAGCGTTCAGATTTATCTCCGCAAAAATTCCCCGCCCTGCCCACGGTCAGTAGGAGACACCGATGGGCTTGGAAAGACCGCCGTCCGTCGTATAGGACGTTAAGCCGTGGCCTCGTGTGCGGGAGAGCCATACCCTGTGCACGTTAAAGAACACGCTGGATGGCCTTGACGGAAGGCTACCATCTATCTCCCAACAGCTGTTCCAGTGGGTCTCCTCTCCCAACCTTCTCTGAGCCTTCGGGGTCCATGTGACCTGGCCATTTAGCCCATGGTGTGCAAAAAAGTGCCGCTCACAGGAAAAACAACCCAACCCAACCAGACCCGTCCAGGTTTCATATATTAAGTATAAGTTACAACTTGGCATTCTCATAGCTTCAATAATAGATGTTGCGTGCCACTAACATAAATATATGATATGGAAATTAATATTTACATCTTCCTCTGTTACTAAACAATATGTAATAAAGAAACTTTAAATTAAAAAAATTAACGATATTAAATTACAGCCAAAGAGAATGAGACTAAGAAAATGTAACCAAGGACTCAGTATAAAATATACTCAAAAGTTTTAATTTTCGTTTCAATTTTGCCTCAGAGGTTTCGTTCTTCAGATTTATATCTAAAGAATAATATGATATAGGAATCACATAAAAAAGTCTCTTCATAATTTACTTTTGTGTGTTATTGGTACCTTAACCAAGGACCCACCACATCTTAAATTTTGCTTACCATTATCTTTCTGAAGCCAAGGGCTGATTTTTAAATTAAAATAGCAATTTCTAAACGAGTATAAGTGTCTAACATTCATAATATATCATTAATATTTAATAAATTTGGACATTTGACAACTCTAGGAGGGGGACACAAATTTTGTTATTTTGTTATGGAGACAATTTAATTTTTTTAAATTATTTTTGTAGACTCCAACTCACTACATATACCATACTGGAGTCTAGCATACACCCAAGAAAAATATAATGTAAAAATTTTACATTACCATTTTTTTAGTTAACATGATCTGTATAAAACATGTCTTTATTTGTTCAATAAACAGTTAGTATGAATTGTCCAGTTCAGTGTAGAATCTATAAAAACACCCAAATATTTGTATTCTTGCACTTGTTCGATTAATTTACAAGAGCATTCATCATTACTTGGTGCACATGATGTGTTGTTAATTTAAATCATTTATCTTAAAGATTTAGTTTTGAATTCGAATAAAATGTTTTTTAATACTCAGTTTAATCCTATTATTATTAAACTATTTGTTCAAAGTAAATAAATCTGCTTCCATTTTTTTAATTTTAGAAGATTATCAGAAGAATAATTTACACCAGTGTGGTCTGAAAAACTAATAAGATTACCATTTAGCTTCAATGAACATAAATTATTAGCATAAATGAGAATCAACAGTGGTCCTAACTCGAAGCCCTGTGGTACTCCTGTTTTTATAATCAGATATTTGCTTGTAATATTACCCAAAGTAACTGCTTGCTACTTATTATATAAGATGCAAACCACTGATAGCAATACCTCTAACACTCTATTGCATACATTTTTCCGTAAAATATCATGATCGATTTAATTAAAAGCCTTTTGAATATAAATAAATATATCTGAGGTTTATCTACTCATTCAATACTCTTAAAAATGGAGCCAATAAATTTCAAATATGCCTGTTCTGCATCTTTATTTTTCCGAAAACTAAAATGATATTTGTTAAAAAACAATATAGAAATTTTATACTTCTTTTCTTCATCAATGTTTACTATTACTTTAGTAGAAACTGGTAAAATCGATAATGGTCCATATTTGGAAAATAAATTTTTACGAATCACGAATCGCGAGAGGTTAGATAGTAGTCCTGATTCGCAAATAAATGCTACGATTGTCTATGTAACACGGTAAATAATGATTACAAAACGAATTTAAAATGACATTATGTTAATTTTGATATGACAAATTATGAATCCTAAATTTGAAATTATTTTATTATTTTTTGTTAAACGTTTTGGTGGTGCAGTGCTCGTGGTCGCCTAGTGGAAGAGGAAAGTGTAAATGTAATGATCATAAAATCAATGTTTCTCTGTATGCGAAGTATTTATACATCATAAATATTATTAACACACACACACATGTATATTAAATCCTAAATATTTTAATTACTGATATGATAAACTGGTGGCAAAATTTAAGTTACAAACTGATGTTATGTCAATGGAAAGATAATTTTGAAACTCAGTAACTTCTAAAAATAAATTTTCAACATGACCAGTATATAAAGAGTTATGGATGTCATCACATGCTTGTCATAAGACTTTGTTTCAGATGTTAATTAAAACGTAATAAGTGATATTTCAATTTCAATGAAATAAAAGAATATTCTAGAAACTTCCGCAAATAATTCTTTCACTATTCATAAATTTTACATACGTTTCTTAAGAATCATAGACATGGATAAATATTCCATTTCCCACAACTCTTTAAATGCCGATTCAAAAAAAAAATTGCTCAAAAACGTAGATATATTTCATAGAGATCTTCTTCAGCTGTCGCATTTTTCTATAAAAATATCTCATTTGCATAACACGGGGTTTAACTTCACCTTCAGACCCCAATGTATTAATATATAATTACTTCTACCTTTAGACCCCAATGTGTTAATATATAATTACTTCTACCTTTAGACCCCAATGTATTAATATATAATTACTTCTACCTTTAGACCCCATTGCATTAATATATAATTACTTCTACCTTTAGACCCCATTGTATTAATATATAATTACTTCTACCTTTAGACCCCAATGTATTAATATATAATTACTTCTACCTTTAGACCCCAATGTAATTAAATATCTCTTTTCCCTTTCCTCACTTGGGTCACACTTTTAAAGCCGCCACTAGAGTAAAGAAAGTACAAGATCCCTTTATCTGATCGCATCCATCAGATGAGGTTAAGTGGGTGACAAAAGCGCCTCGGGGCAAACGATACCCACCCTTCCCCTCTACACCTTCTGTTACAAAATAAAGAAAATAGAACAAGATCCACATTTAATAGATTAAAGCGCTGGCACAGACTAGGGTGAGCCGACGCGCGAATGGTTTTTTTGCTCCTGTGTTTGCTATCTGTCACGTTTGGTAAACAGCAGTTGAGAAAGATGAAGAAGGATAACTGCAGCATCTTTTTATGCGTCCATCTCTTGATAGTCACGTATCCATGCATCATTACTTCGGTGATGGTTAGACGCAGGAAGTTTAATGGGGGGGGGGAGGTTTAAGAGAAAAATACAATATTAAGTGAACTGATAAGTAAGTCAACACAAAACTTTGTTTCGGAGAAAAACAAAGACAACGATCTATCCCATTTATCTGAAACACTGGAGTTGATCTTTTTTTGTTGTGTTTGGGGAATAGTTATCGAGAAGTGAGATGTTTCTGAATGAGCTTGTACACAATGAACAGCTGACAAAAAAAATGTAGCAGCTGAAAAAAATAGCTTTTTTTTATATTGAGCCGAATAGACTTAAAAAAAAGAATTCTCGATCTTTTTAGCAGTTAGGAGATAGTTACAAACAGGGCCGGATTTCACTTCACGCGCCCTTCGGAACACGAAATAATAGTGCAAACTTATGTACAATAGTTTCTCTTAATTTCGCATGAAAACATTTTTTTTTTCACTTTCGCAACCATGAAAAAAGGAAATAATGTAATAGAAAGGAATGTAGAGATTTTAATAAGTAGTAATACAGTGTTGTTACCAAATAGGAAAATTAATGTAATAAATCAATACTATACGTAGCATAAAACTTGTAATATTCAATACGCAGTATAATTCAAAAAACGAATTGTTCATTTCAAATTTAAACAATTTTCTTTTTTTTTTTTGCTCCGGGAATGAAAAGATTACACTAAATTGTCAAACGTATAAGGACATTTCAATGTTCTGGGAATGGAAAGTTCTATTCAAAGCTCTCTAACTTTGAATTAAGCGTTGTACAGCAAAATTTTACAAGAAATAGAAAATTTCAAAAAATTGCCAAAATTTTGATTGTGAGAAATATTTGTTTACTATTTAAAGAATTCTGGAAACTGAAACATTTAATATCAGTGTTGCTACTCGTAAGAATCTGCCTTATAATTATAACAAATCATTTACTGAAATAAAGGCAGTTTTAGAAGTTTTGATAATGTTTTTCACTTTGTTTCAATTTGGAAACAATGTAAACAAACATAACATCAGTATCTGCTTTCTAACATTTCACCTTCAATAACTCTTTAAATATTAAATGAATATTTCCTCAAATCTAAATATGGAGAAACTGAGATTTGCAGTTCAATATCTGCAACATTTTTCTGTAAAAAAACAACGTTTATTTCAAAGTTAGGAAGCTTTGACTGGGGTTTTCCTTTCAAATAACATGGAAGAGTCCCAATACGTTTGGTAATATAGTGCATAGCCGCACAATTCATATTGTTTTTAAAAGCTCATTTCAATTGTCAGGAGAGAGAGTAATCACTCTCCATGAATACTTGCAAGTTTTTTACTGCTAGATTGGGTTGTTTTACCTCTGAGCGGCACTTTTTTGCACACCATGGGCTAAATGGCCAGGTTACATGGACCCCGAAGGCTCAGAGAAGGTTAGGGGAGGGGACCCACTGGAACAGCTGTTGGGAGACAGATGGTAGCCTCCCGTCAAGGCCATCCAGCGTGTTCTTTAACGTGCACAGGGTATGGCTCTCCGCACACGGTGCCACGGCTTAACGTCCCATCCGACGGACGGCGGCCTTTCCAAGCCCATCGGTGTCCCCTACTGATTAGCGGCATGCATTTCTCTCTATATATTTTGCCATGTTTCAGATCGATTATTTTCACTTATTTGGCCTCAGTAATTATTTAAATGGCTCTGCTGGGGCGGGCCTGGGACTAAATAGTTTCGGACTCGGACAGGCTCTGGATTCGAAATTTGAGCCCTGACTCATCTCTAGCATAGAGGATATAGCTGTCCTATGCACGGGGCTAGTGATTAACATCACATCCGACGGATAGGAACCTTTCCTAGGCCCAATTGTATCCTACTCTCTGACAATAAAGAGGAGATTAGCGGAGAAAATCTCAACTCAAGAAAAGTAGGGACTCGAACCTTAGAAGTTAAAGTTAGAACCTAGCGTTCTACCAATTGAGCCAAATCTCACCGATAGAACAGCGAATCCCATCTCTTAACCATCGATCAGAAACCGTCACTTATTTTGTCAGCCCGATTTTGTTATGCCAATTGATGGTTTACGTCAGTTCGAAAGTCAGCAGCGAATAGTGCGAGTAAAAAGAGACAAGCAAAGTGTACCAGAAAAAAAACATACTCGGGAACTTGTTAGGAAGATTTTCTTTCTGTGCATGTCACCGCAAAAACCATTTTGGTAACACGCAATTTTGTAATCGACATCGCAAGAGAAAAAGCCAGTTGTCACACGCGCTCTATGTCTCTATAGTCTGAAAAGTGGAAATTTGAACAAGTCACTTTTGATGTAAACAAAAAGAGAATAATCATCAAGCTGTCTCTTACGGAAATAGAGTTATTAGCTCTAACGCAAGAAAAGTACGCAGGATAAACTAACATCATGAATTTACTGACGTTGGAATTAATTTGAGTAAAATCCATAGACTTAACTACAGTTGCGCAAAAAGTCTGAAACTTTTTTTAAAAAACAATATTTTCTAGCTAGAAATCGTGGGTGGCATTTCGAATAGATTCGGGTATTTTGACACTGGGCATCTTTTATTTTAATGTATCACGTGCTCAGTGGCTTAGCATGAATGACACGTGGAGAGGGAAAACTGAGTAGTTGATGCTGTGGCAATTCTAATAATTATTGGTTAATTGAAAGTTGACGTGTCAACTACGATAACTGTCGAAACATCAACTGTTCATCGCGTAACCTTCTTGAAAAGGCCGCCTTTCTTCCGAGGGAGCTAAGCCGTGGTCCAGTGTAAAGGAGAACTATATCCTGTGTAAGTTAAAAACACTCTGGATGACCTTGAAGAGAGGCTACTATTTCTGTCGTAACAGATATCCAGTGGGTTCTCTTCCCCAACATTATCTGAGCTCTTGTGACATGGCCATTTAGCCCATTGTGTGCAAAAAAGTGATGTCACAGTGTAAAGGAGAGCTATATCCTGTGTAAGTTAAAAACACTCTGGATGACCTTGAAGAGAGGCTACTATTTCTGTCGTAACAGATATCCAGTGGGTTCTCTTCCCCAACATTATCTGAGCTCTTGTGACATGGCCATTTAGCCCATTGTGTGCAAAAAAGTGACGTCAGAGGTAAAACAACCTAAACAACAACTCTTTTCTCTATTCAGCTATGAACCCTTGAGTCCTGGCCATTAACCAATGTATGCACAAGAGTGCCACGCTGAGTTAAACCCGTCTAATCTTGTGAAGCTACATGCTGTATATCTTGTGTCCAATATATGTGTCTCTGGGAGACTGACGGGATATTCGTAGATTGAAGGCAGGGACAATATCTGGTAAATAGATTACTTTTCACCGCAAAAACCATTTTGGTAACACGCAATTTTGTAATCGATATCGCAAGAGAAAAAGGCAGTTGCCACACGCGCTCTATGTCTCTGTAGTCTGGGTTGGGTTGTTTTACCTCTGAGCGGCACTTTTTTGCACACCATGGGCTAAATGGCCAGGTCACATGGACCCCGAAGGCTCAGAGAAGGTTGGGGGAGGGGACCCACTGGAACAGCTGTTGAGAGACAGATGGTAGCCTCCCGTCAAGGCCATCCAGCGTGTTCTTTAACGTGCACAGGGTATGGCTCTCCCGCACACGGGCCACGGCTTAACGTCCCATCCGACGGACGGCGGACTTTCTAAGACCATCGGTGTCCCCTACTGACTGTGGGCAGGGCGGGGAATTTTGCGGAGATAAATCTCAACGCTGACCCAGCTGGGACTCGAACCTGGGAACTACAGATTACGAGCCTGGCGCGCTACCGACTGAGCCACCCCCACCCCTCTATAGTCTAAAAAGAGAAAATTTGAACAAGTCACAGAGGGAAATTTTTTTTCGCAGCTAATTCTGTGGCAAGCAGCTGCTTGAGAGGGTATTTATTTATTTTTTTTTTATAATTAAAGTCAAATTTTCAGCTTATGATTTAAATTTCGAAACGTTACAACTATTGTTCGAAAGAAGTCAAGATCATCTAAGATGTTCAACTTCTCAAGATAGATTTGCCAACAAGAAATTGCTGCTGTACCAAATATACCTTTGTTGTCGTTTTCTTACTGGAAATATTTTCTTTTACTTTTTTTTTATTATTCAGCGTTATTATACAATTAAAATTAAAACTACATTTTGTAATTGCTATTAGGGACTCTCAGCCGTCCCATGGCCGAGTGGTTAGCACACTTGGCTACTGATCTAAGGGACCTGGGTTCGAGCCCCGGGTAAGGTATGGCTGTTTGTGTCGTTTTTCTGCTGAGGGCCTGCCATCCTCTCAGACCTTCTGCTATGGCATATAAACTGTCAGACCTCTGTGGCAAGCAGCTGCTTGAGGGGGTATTTATTTTTTATTATTAGGGACTCCCCCCCCCTGCGGCCTAGGCCAGCAAATCCGTCAAGGTGGCTCCATCCTCCTAGGCCCACCTTTGTTGGCTTGACTCGCTCCTTCCAGAGAAGTGAAGTATCAAAGTCATATCAAAGTTTTTTTTATGAATGATGTAACTAAGGGCAAAGCTCCTTTTGTAGCTAGCCAATTGGGTATATGCATTGGTTCATAAATCTATAAAAACTGCAGACAGGTGATAAAATACATACAATACGCGATTACTGTGTCGTTTGCATATAATAATCATAAATATATAGTAAAACTACAACTCTTAAAGCTTGTGTTTCCGGGATATAAACATTTAAAGCACTTCATTCGATTAGGATCATTAGAACGTAATGTGCAGACTGACTTTACTCTCACAGTGCAATCATGTTGCCATTCAATGAAAACTAATTTGGTAATCTAGTAAAATACGCTTCGATTTACAGTCAATTGACAATTTCTTTTTTCCTCTGTAAACGGGGGTGGCTTAGTCGGTAGCGCGCCAGGCTCGTAATCTGTAGTTCCCAGGTTCGAGTCCCAGCTGGATCAGCGTTGAGATTTATCTCCGCAAAATTCTCCGCCCTGCCCACGGTCAGTAGGGGATACCGGATGGGCTTGGAAAGACCGCCGTCCGTCGGATGGTTAAACCGTGGCCCCATATGAGGGAGAGCCATACTCTGTGCACGTTAAAGAACACGCTGGATGGCCTTGACGGGAGACTACCATCTGTCTCCCAACAGCTGCTCCAGTGGGTCCCCTCGCCCAACCTTCTCTGAGCCTTCGGGGTTCTTGTGATCTGGCCATTTAGCCCATTGTGTGGAAAAAAGTGCTGCTCAGAGGTAAAAGAACCCAACCTCTGTAAACGGAACTATTTACACTTTGACCTAAATTATTATAGTTATATGAATTATATAAATTATTATATATATTTAGGATGCATCTCTTCCTGAAAATATTTCACTCTTCACTTTTGTATATATAATTCACTCTTTCGATCGTTCGATGCCCTCAAGTTCAAAATTCATCAGTACGAAGCTTTCAAATTTCTAATGTTGCAAGAAAAATTATCAAAAGTTAATCTTTTGTCCATCAAATAAAATAGAGTTTAGAATTCAACGCAAAAACAATTTCTTTAAAAATGCATCTTATCCTGAAAATATTCCACAACACGCTATTATAATACAATCAATTAGAGTAGGGGTTCTCATCGTGGGGTACGCAGTAAAAGTTTTTGGGGTATGCCATGAGAGCTGAAAAGTTGCTAGATATATGCAATACATATATGCTTTATTTTATTCCCATTGTTATACTTTAACTACAGTTTTATCTAATCTATACAAGGGGGTACGCCAGTTACATGCACATTTCCAGGATTACGTGAAGCATAAAAGATTGAGAACCACTGAATTAGGGTATTCGAAGGTAACGTACGAATTGTTTACTTGACGTTGACGGAAGTTGCCATTCAATGAAAGCTAATCTTCTGATAATCTGGTAAAATACATTTCGACTTATAATGAATTGATTATCTCCTTTGAAATAACCGGCTGCGTTACCCACTGACAGAGATGGCTTATTGTTATTGCAGATTTAGAATAGAGGCCGTACTTACTTAATTCTCTAAAATAGGACACTGATGATAGATTAGGTGAAGTCAGAGAAGTAGTTGAGCAAATCACCATTGTTTTTAACTGTGGTTAGCATTTTGTAATATTCGATTGTATAGTTTATCGAAAATCTGAAAACTAGGCCTGGAGTTGAAAACAGAAAAAATACATTAGTTGCTAAACAAAAATTCAGGTTTAATGTTTTGGATGATAATTATTTTTTACTGAAAATTACTAGAAAATGCTTTTTTTTTACTTTTCCCCAAAATTAAATCAAATCTAGAATGGAACAATAGCAGTTTTGTATCATTTGCAAATCTCGCATATGGGCATACGAAATCAAAAACCAAGATAATAAATAATTAATATATAAATTATATTAATTTATATTATATATATATATTATATATTTTATATATATTTTATATTTTGTATATATTATATATATAAATTACAATAATTAATATATAATAAACAATAAAATTGGGATGCATTTAGATTTTAGAGCAAACAAATACTCTAAGTGAGCAATATAATGGTAAAATTCAAGCCTTAAAAATAATTTTACATTTTAATCAGAGGCAGAACTTTTAACTTTTTAATCAGGTCATCAGTAACAACATTATTTACTTTTTAATCAGGTCATCAGTAAACAACAAAGAATGTGTCGAATGGTAATTTTAAATGAAAAATTAACTGTGGTTCAGGGTTGGATTGCTTTACCTCTGAGAGGTACGTTTTCGCACACAATGGGCTAAATGGCCAGGCCAGAAGGGCTAAGAGAAAACTGGGGTAACGGAATCTACATGACAGTTGTTAGGAGACAGAGGAAGTGTACCGTCAAAGTCATCCAAAGTATTCTCGAGACCCTTGGGGACACACTCCAGTTTTCATGTCGCGAACAGAATAAAACCTTTCGGTTAGAGCAGTTTTTTTTTCCCATCCGACGGACGGTGTCGTTTCTAGGCCGATCGTTTTTCCCATCTCTCAATGAGGTCAGGGTGCAGGTTAACAGAGATAAATCTCATCCTGACCTCACTGCCTCAGCAAATATATATAAATAATAACAAATAACAATGAGATATAACCCTTCCCACTCGTGATTCTTCTCAACTGAATTTAAAAAAAAAGTAAAAAAGTTTTTTTACCTATACTTGCTGTGATGTTGCTTCTTCGTTCGTCTGTCTATTGGGATTACTTAGGAATGTCCCTCCGGTTCGATCGCAATACGCGACGGGTGAAAGAGTCTTTCAGAACAAAAATCAAAGATTTTATCACAATTGCAGGGACTCAATACTGAGGCTCCTCCCCAATAAATTGGTTCAACTTCAGCCTTTACTTAAAAATAACAATTATTTATTGAACCTTCCAAACATGCTTGATAGCATGTTTGGAAGGACATATGCTCAATTACATAGCATTTATTGCTCAATTACATAGCATTTTTTAAGGACATATGCTCAATTACATAGCATTACAACAGCTTACTATGCCTGTTCAGCTGCATTCACAGAGCCCAATGCCGTTATTTCCAGTCGGCATTTATCAACTTTACAATTTTACGTCTTCACGCATTCATTCCTCGACTGGCTCTCCTCTCCTCCTCGTTGTTGCCAACCCTTTCTCTTTCTCTCTCCGCCTCGACCATCTAGGAAGTCCGCTAGCCTCCGGGTTAGGAGTCACTTGTCAGCGGACGCTAGCCGTGGGTGACCTCCATTCCCCGGACACTGATACTTCAATAAACTTTCCAGATGCTGGGACAGAGGGCCTCCCACGTAGCATATGCCCATTTTGGTGAAATCCAAAATAACATACAAAACCCGAACAAAAAAAATATTTAAAAAGGCCTCTAGCCTGACACTTGCCTTATGCATTGTTTATATTCTGCAAAGGTTTTATATTAATCTTAACTTTTTTTTAACAAACAAGTGATATAATCGACTTTTTCGTATATGTATTAAACTATTTGACTAATTCCCAAATTTATTGAAAGTCCCAGCGAAAATTTTAAACCAATGTTAAAAACTTGTTAGAGAACAATGTTTTGTAGCAATGAATTGCCCGGTCTTCAAATAATTGAATTGATTACGCACGATCGGCGAAACCAGGTCTCAATGAATTTTCCGCAAACAACTAAACCGTGGTCGGCGAAACATTTCTCAAAAAATTTTCGCCATGTGCGAAACACTGTAT
The DNA here is from genome assembly GCA_038380435.1 of Ryuthela nishihirai. NCBI lineage: Eukaryota > Metazoa > Arthropoda > Arachnida > Araneae > Heptathelidae > Ryuthela > Ryuthela nishihirai. The sequence goes on along the minus strand of JAWZYU010000011.1, from coordinate 34,024,893 downwards.
TTATATTTGCACTCTAAAAGCCAACTGTTCAAAAATAAAATTACTGATTGCGAAGAACTTGTAGTTTCTTTAAAGTAATGTATGCAAAACTAAACGTGAAGTGTTTCACTTAAAGCTATTTGATGAGCTACTTTTTTTAAGTTACTAGAGTTCTCATTTATTTGAAATTCTTTATCCACGGTTAATTCCGACAGCTTCTGAGCTAATAGTTGAGAAATACTTCCAATAAAAGAAAGGAAGTTTCTTTCATTGAAAACCTTTTTGGATTTATGTCCAGTTCATTTAGCAAGATTTTAAAATTCAGAGTCACGTTAGGGTTTTAAATAAAAGAAAGCTTAAAATATAGAGTTGTTGTTTGGGTTGTTTTACCTCTGAGCAGCACTTTTTTGCCCACCATGGGCTAAATGGCCAGGTCACATCGACCCCGAAGGCTCAGAGAAGGTTGGGGGAGGGGACCCACTGGAACAGCTGTTGGGAGACAGATGGTAGCCTCCCGTCAAGGCCATCCAGCGTGTTCTTTAACGTGCACAGGGTATGGCTCTCCCGCACACGGGGCCACGGCTTAACGTCCCATCCGACGGACGGCGACCTTTCCAAGCCCATCGGTGTCCCCTACTGACCGTGGGCAGGGCGGGGAATTTTGCGGAGATAAATCTCAACGCTGACCGAGCTGGGACTCGAACCTGGGAACTGCATTACATTTCTTATGAATGCAAAGAGAATAATAGGTTGCAATGTTATCATAAATGAAGCACATGGGGCTAAAAAAACTCATATATATATATAATGAATAAAATTGGTAGCTGTGAAAATTTCTTTATTTCACAGCTACCTATAAATTATTTATATATATATATTAATGAAAGATATATTATGCATATTTTTAATTTTCATAATTATCACATTATAATGGTCATCCCCAGGTGCAGTACTACAGTAATTATATACATTAATTATTTCCCACATTCCTAATTATTGAAAAGGTGTCTCATGAGTCGTGATTATCACTAATGAGAGTTTCATAGCTTCATAACAAATGGTTGCCGCCCAAGGTTGATAAGATTTTAACACAGGGAGTGATCGATACCAGATGAATCAGAAAAACTCATTAGTTATAAAAATACTCAGTTCACTCTGGGTTTAAGTAGCTCGTTGACGTGCGTCCCGACAACTTGAACTCTCCTTCGTCTATGTAACTTTACCTAATAAAGCAGGAATTGCAGTTGATCAAAATGGCCTGGGTTTGAGTCGCGATAACATATTCCTGCCATACCTCTATGGCAACCAGCTGCTTGAAAGGTAATTTTTTTAACTCTACAGGTAAAGCAACTGTCGCATAAAGGAGGTTATCCTGCTTTCGTATTCAAAAGGCAGTTGTTTTTTTTTTGTAGTTACCTAATCGTTGGGTTAATAAAAATAATTAATGAACTATTAATAACATTAAACTAAGTGCTTAAAAATAACACCCGTCCACAAACCTGTCCTATTACACCCACAATAATGCTGAGTCGAAACCCATTGCGGGTAATAAATAGGTCAGATACCTACGTGCTCTAGGGTAGATACACAGTCATAGCATACCTGTGACTGTTATGATGGGTAAACATGGCTTCCTGGGCGAGTTCAATCATGGGCAGATAGTCGGTTTGAGGAAGATGGAATGCTCCATATCTGCAACTGCAGAAAGTCTGGCATTTCTGCATATGGCCATCGCATGTACCACGACTACATAAAAACCAGAAAAACTTCCACCAGCCAGGAAAAATGTCGCCCTAACTGGATTGTTGATGTTTGAGGTGAGCATCACCTCTCCCATATAGTAATGTTGGAATGGAATGCCAGAGTGCAGATGATAATGTCGACAGCTATGAAGATTTGTGCAAGAACTATTCGACGTACGATGGCACGACCTGGCTATGGTACCTGACACTCACATCGAGTATCCTTGTTGACAATCATTATCAGCAATCCCTATTCTTATCTTTATCGCACGTCGCATATCACCAGTATCAGTTAAGTATTTCCGGAGATAATTAGACTGAGACACTTGCTCAAGAGTGCAACTGTTAAAAGCCATTAAGTCGCCTTCTGCCTGACCAATTTTCTTCACTTTAATTTCCTCTCTGTTTATCACCAAACATACTCTATTACCAGTTTCATCAGCAGGTGTAATGAAGGGTTCGTCTCATAACATCATTTGTCAAAAGGACCAAATCAGCTGTATAATCTAAAACAGAAATTTTCAAATCTCTGGACAATTTAAGGCCAAAATCTTCCCCTTGCAGAGAAATCCACATAACGTAATCAATAACCAACGCAGTTGAGATTGCTGAAGGTTTTTAACATCGGCTATCGTATATCACCTTAATAATAAAGGTGTAAAGAGGTTGTTCCTAAGTTGGATTGGGTTGTTTTACCTCTGAGCGGCACTTTTTTGCACACCATGGGCTAAATGACCAGGCCACAAGGATCCCGAAGGCTCACAGAAGGTTGGGGGAGGGGACCCACTGGAACAGCTGTTGCGAGACAGATGGTAGCCTCCCGTCAAGGCCATCCAGTGTGTTATTTAACGTGCACAGGGTATGGCTCTCCCGCACACGGGGCCACGGCTTAACGTCCCATCCGACGGACGGACGGCCTTTCCAAGCCTATCAGTGTCCACTACTGACCGTGGGCAGGGCGGGGAATTTTTGCGGAGATAAATCTCAACGCTGACTCAGCTGGGACTCGAACCTGGGAACTACAGATTACGAGCCTGGCGCGCTACCGACTGAGCCACCCCCGCCCCTTGTTCCTAAGGATTTTACTACAGTTATTATTATTACTATTTTTAAAAAGGGTGATTGCAGTTCTTGTGATAACTATAGGGGTATCAGTCTACTTTTTGTTCCAGGTAAAGTTCTTTGCATGATTGTACTTAATAGAATTAAAGAATTTGGTTGATCGACAACTGCGTGATGAACATTGTGGATTCAGAAGTCATAGGGGATGTATTGATCAAATATTTTCACTTAGGCAGATTGATTAGAAATATTTAAAAAAGAAACAAAATGCTTGTTGAATATGTTGGAAAAGCAAACAAAATGCACTCTTGTTTAACTCCACTAGCAATGCTGAACTAATCGATATAAGCTTTACCAACTCACACACGACTCAGTGTTATTATAGAGAGCTTTCATTATGCTAACTATTTATATGATCTAAACTCCACTAGCAATGCTAAACTAATCGATATAAGCTTTACTAACTCACACACGACTCAGTGTTATTATAGAGAGCTTTCATTATGCTAACTATTTATATGATCTAATGATTAACCACAAATTATGTTGGTCAACAGAGTCAAAAGCCTTTTTGAAATCTATAAAGCTAGCAACCACAGGTTTCTGAAACTAAACATTCCTCAACAATCTGCCTAAGTGAAAATATTTGATATATACATCCCCTACGACTTCTGAATCCCCACTGTGCATCACGCAGTTGTCCATCAACCAAATTCTTAATTCTATTAAGTACAATCATGCAAAGAACTTTACCTGAAACAGAAAATAGGCTCATACCCCTACATATATCACAAGAACTGCAATCACCCTTTTAAAATGGGGCGGGGATGGCTCAGTCGGTAGCGCGCCAGGCTCGTAATCTGTAGTTTCCAGGTTCGAGTCCCAGCTGGGTCAGCGTTGAGATTTATCTCCGCAAAATTCCCCGCCCTGCCCACGGTCAGTAGGGGACACCGATGGGCTTGAAAAGGCCGCCGTCCGTCGGATGGGACGTCAAGCCGTGGCCCCGTGTGCGGGAGAGCCATACCCTGTGCACGTTAAAGAACACGCTGGATGGCCTTGACGGGAGGCTACCATCTGTCTCCTAACAGCTGTTCCAGTGGGTCCCCTCCCCCAACCTTCTCTGAGCCTTCGGGGTCCATGTGACCTGGCCATTTAGCCCATGGTGTACAAAAAAGTGCCGCTCAGAGGTAAAACAACCCAACTCTTTTAAAAATAGTAATAATGATAACTCTAGTAAAACCTTAGGAACAACCCCTGTGCACCTTTATTATAAAGGTGATATCCGATAGCCGATGTTAAAAACCTTTAGTAATCTCGGCTGCGTTGTTCTGCTTTTTAGCGGCACTTTTATTCCATTCAAAGGACTAAATTACTGGTCACGAAGACCCCAATACTTCAGAAAAAATGGGAGATAGAGAATACAATGGACATCTGCCAAGAGACAAATAAAAGCCTCCATCAAGGCCATCTAGCGGTTCTTTAATGCGAAGAGGCAATATCGTGCACCAAGTCACGGCTTAATGTCTAATCGGACGGACGGCGGTCTTTCCAAGCCCATCGAGGTCTCCTTTCTGAGAGTAAAGGTTAGCGAAGGTTCTTAGTAAATACTGTATAAAATAATATAAATTGTATACTAACTTTATACGTTTGACACATTAAAATATTCATAAAGAGAAATTGCATGCATTTTGTTCTGTGTATCAGTGGTGAATTTTTATTACGTGTGGTACTGCAAATTTTTAATCGTTTAACATAACATAGTGATTAAGCATTTCCTTTAGAATAGAGGCGGGGGTGGCTCAGTAGGTAGCGCGCCAGGCTCGTAATCTGCAGTTCCCAGGTTCGAATCCCAGCTGGGTCAGTTTTGAGACTTATCTGCGAAAAACTCCCCGCCTTGCCACGGTCAGTAGGGGACACCGATGGGCTTGGAAAGGCCGCCGTCCGTCGGATGGGACGTTAAGCCGTGGCCCCGTGTGCCAGAGAGCCATACCCTGTGCACGTTAAAAACACGCTGGATGGCCTTGACGGGAGGCTACCATCTGTCTCCCAACAGCTGTTCCAGTGTGTCCCCTCCCCCAACCTTCTCTTAGCTAAAAACACGCTGGATGGCCTTGACGGGAGGCTACCATCTGTCTCCCAACAGCTGTTCCAGTGTGTCCCCTCCCCCAACCTTCTCTTAGCTTAAAACACGCTGGAAGGCCTCGACGGGAGGCTACCATCTGTCTCCCAACAGCTGTTCCAGTGGGTCCCCTCCACCAACCTTCTCTTAGCCTTCGAGGTCCATGTGACCTGACCATTTTAGCCCATGGTGTGCAAAAAAGTGCCGCTCAGAAGTAAAACAACAACCAATTCCTTGAGAATAATGATTTCAAATAATCATCAACAGGCTAATCCTGAATGCACTAAACGAAAGCTTTTATCATAAAAACTGCACTGAAAATGGTCGCGTTAATTATTTGAAAGACTTTAACGCGAAACCATGTCGTTAAAGCATGCGATGAGTGGTGTAGACGAAGGGGTTGGATTCTTGTTCCGAGAAACATTAAGTCATTTTGCATCGAATAGAGAATGATTGAGGAACACAAACTTTCCAGATGAGACTACACAAGAGACAACAGCGCATGCGTCGTCAGTCGGCAGACAAGTCGACGCCGAAGTGTCCTTCAGACATCCACTAGATAAAGCATTTAGTGGGATGGCGGGAAGCCTTCCTCCTCCCACACAATGGTGGTTAATATTTTCTCACTATATTGCCGCTTTTGTCATCACACGTTTCCTAAGCGGTTTATTTGTTTGTTTTCTTACCCTGATGATGATTGTTTTTAGAATGCAATATTAACAGGATTCGCAGACAAAGCCTACAGAATGCGTCCAATAAGCTTTCGAAATATTCCACAAAATCGCGTGTCAGTAAAGAATGAATGTTAACGGTGTTTTCTTTTTTATTATCCAGTATTATTTCAAACTTGTGCGTTTTATAAAAATTTACTTTGAATTTTGGGAAGAATCGTCCGTGATCAGTACTAGTAAACGAAAACTGTGGGAGTAGTACACGACTTTGAACTCCGGTCATCAGTTTTTCATTAAATTGAAACAAAATATTGGAGGATATTTATAATTCCTGTTACAGAAAATATATTAACTGCTGATCGTAAAATGGTATATCTACAATATGCAATCTAAATGTACTAATTTATTCCACGGATTCCTCGTAAAAACAATATCAAAGGGGCGCTATTCCCTTCAAATATATCACCGCCGACACGAAGACTTCAAGAAATTCTAGAAATGGATCTTTTCAAAGAAGAAAATTATCTTTATAATACATTGGTTCGCAATAGTTAAGTTACAACAGGGTTGGATTGGGTTGTTTTACCTCTGAGCGGCACTTTTTTGCACACCATGGGTTAAATGGCCAGGTTGCATGGACCCCGAAGGCTCACAGAAGGTTGGGGGAGGGGACTCACTGGAACAGCTATTGGGAGATAGGTGATATCCTCCCGTCAAGGCCATGCAGCGTGTTTTTTATCGTGCACAGGGTATGGCTCTCTCGCACACGGGGTCATGGCTTAACGTCTCATCCGACGGACGGCGACTTTCCAAGCCCATCGGTGTCCCCTACTGACCGTGGGCAAGGTGGGGAATTTTGCGGAGTTAGAACAAGGACGTACCCGGTTGTGGGAGAGGGGGGGGGGGGGAAGCCGGATTTCACCCGAAAATAATATAGTCGTCTTGTACGAAATCTCCAACTTCTTTACCTACTTTGAAATCCAAAAGAGATGTCTTTGTATAATTTTATTTTAGCCCCATAGTGTATGTCCGACTCTAAAAGTATATTTAAAAAACAACTATGAAATTTTATTCCATAAAGAAAACCGTTACCGAAAATCGTACTTAGGTCTTATTCTCAGACCCATTCCCTAAAACTAAATTCCAGAACGTCCCCGAAGCTGAATTCTCGAACGCCCCCTCCCCCTCAGGAACTAAATCGAGGGTACGTCCCTGAGTTAGAATCCCATTTTGTCAATAGGAATCTAACTTCGAAATTATGTAACTTCTAAAATAAGTAAAAATTTGTGGCGATAAATTAACGATTTCAATCAAATTATTAAAATTTCAACATTATTCGTTAGGTATTTACAGAGTTATGGAAGTTTGAATTATAACCCTAGCAATGGCGGTCATTAGACTTCGCCTCAAAATTTAATTAAATATTTAAAAAAAAGTATTGTTTCAGGATCTTTAATAAAATACGCGCCTGTTTTAGATGTTTGAGTCAGTAATTCATTCAATATTCGTCAATATTGCATGAGTTTCATAACAGTGCATTACTGGGGCGGGGGTGGCTCAGTCGGTAACGCGCCAGGCTCGTAATCTGTAGTTCCCAGGTTCGAGTCCCAGCTGGGTCAGCGTTGAGATTTATCTCCGCAAAACTCCCCGCCCTGCCCACGGTCAGTAGGGGACACCGATGGGCTTGGAAAGGCCGCCGCCCAACGGATGGGACGTTAAACCGTGGCCCGTGTGTGGGAGAGCCATACGCTGTGCATGTTAAAGAACACGCTGGATGGCCTTGACGGGAGGCTACTATCTGTCTCCCAACAGCTGTTCTAGTGGGTCCCCTCCGCCAACATTCTCTGAGCCTTCGGGGTCCATGTGACCTGGCCATTTAGCCCATGGTGGGCAAAAAAGTGCCGCTCAGAGGTAAAACAACCCAACCCAGTGCATTGCTGATGATAAATATTCCAGCTTCCAGGGGTAGCTTCCAAGGGAGGGGGACTCAGTAGGTAGAGCGCCAGACTCATAATCTGTAGTTCCCAGGTTCGAGTCCCAGCTGGGTCAGCGTTGATATTTATCTCCGCAAAAATTCCCGCCCTGCCCACGGTCAGTAGGGGCATCGATGGACTTGGACAGGCAGTCGTCCGTCGGATGGGACGTTAAACCGTGACCCGTGTACGGGAGAGCCATACCCTGTGCACGTTAAAGAACACGCTGGATGGCTTTGACGGGAGGTTATCATGTCTCCCAACAGCCATTCCAGTGGATTCACTCCCCCAGCATTCGGAGTCCTTGTGGCCTGGCAATCTCGCCCATCATTGTGTGCAAAAAAAGTGCCCCTCAGAGGTAAAAAAACCAACCCAACTTCCATAACTTTTTAATTACCAGCTATTCCTGCTGATAAATCCAGATTTATAGAGATTTGATTAAGATCTTTATTTTATCTTCAGTCGCATTTTACCATAAAAAAAAGGTTATTTTAAAGGTTAGAGAGTTTCGAAGTTACTTTCCTATTCAAATAAAATGGGCTTGTTACATAACTTTTGCACACCAGTGTATCAGATTAATCATTTGTTTTCTTTTAAAAAAACTTTTTTTTTTAAAAAAAGGAAGGGTGAATAACAGAAAAAAAGTTATATTATAAAAATATCTACCAATAAAACAATTATTATATATATACAGGGACGAATCTGGTGGGGGAGGGGCCTTCTACCCCCTCTTCGAGAATACTAATAAGAGTAATAGAGTTGGGTTGGGTTGTTTTACCTCTGAGCGGCACTTTTTGCACAACATGGGCTAAATGGTCAGGTCACGTGGACCCCGTAGGCTCAGAGAAGGTTGGGGGAGGGGACCCACTGGAACAGCTGTTGGGAGACAGATGGTAGCCTCCCGTCAAGGCCATCCAGCGTGTTCTTTAACGTGCACAGGGTATGGCTCTCCCGCCCACGGGGCCACGGCTTAACGTCCCATCCGACGGACGGCGACCTTTTCAAGCCCATCGGTGTCCCCTACTGACCGTGGGCAGGGCAGGGATGAGTAATGGAGACTGGAAATTATGAAATTCATGTATATTTCATATATTTTTCAAGAAATTATTTAAAGAGCTCTAAAATAGAGGGAGGAATATTGCAATGGAAATCCAGTCTCTCACCCTCCCCACAACTTTTCCCCTCCTTTATTTTTTTCTAGATACGGGCCTGGATATGTAGGCATAGGCGCCGACTTAACGGGTGCGAAGGGGGTAAAAGTATCTCCCCCCGTGTTATTTTACAGTTTAAATTCTTCAGTTATATTTTGCATTTTGTATCGTTCAAAAGAAAATACAAATCGGCACTCGTACAATAGCGAACTCTGAAAGACGATATTTTTTACGTCAATGTGATATTTTTGTTTTACTGAGGCTGATAACTCTGAATATAGATAGAAGCTGCGTTCTGTGCTGTGACAGCACTGAGGTAGTGTCAGAAGTCTGCTTGGGTGGGGTTGTTTTACCTCTGAGCGGCACTTTTTTGCACACCATGGGCTAAATGGCCAGGTCACATGGATCCCGAAGGCTTCATGTGACCTGGTTACCCACTGGAATAGCTGTTGGGAGACAGATGGTAGCCTCCCGTCAAGGCCATCCAGCGTATTCTTTAACGTGCACAGGGTATGGCTCTCCCACACACGGGGCCACGGCTTAACGTCCCATCCGACGGACGGCGGCCTTTCCAAGCCCATCGGTGCAGAAGTCTGCTTGACTGGTTCGCATGTGTTCAGTTAATGCAGTTAAAGCAGATGTATTTCTCAAAAGAACTGAAAATAGCTGACACTTTTATCATGTCGAAAATTAAGAGTAGTGTTTTAAAACATTAGAAGGGACAAATACTGTCATTCCGAAGAAATGCCTATGTTTGAAGACGTGTATAAACATTATTAATAACTTGAGACATACAATTTTGAACATGAGAGAAAGATTTAGTTAAATGTTTTGTCTGATTTTTCCTCGTAATAGTCCTCATCTAAACGGTCATTTTTGTATCATTTTTCGTAAAAAGTCGTTTAAATATTCGGATATGGGAAATTTAGCCGGAAAAGAAAGTAGGTTGGGTTGCTTTACCTCTCAGCGGCACTTTTTTGAACACCATGGCCACGTCACAAGGAACCCGAGGGCCCAGAAAAGATTTGGGCAGGGGACCCACTGGACAGCTGTTGGGAGACAGATAATAACCTCCCGTCAAGGCCATCCGACGTGTTCTTTAATGTGCACAGGGTATAGCTCTGCGGCACAAGGGGCCACGGCTTAACTTCCTATCCGACGGATGGCTTCTTTTCCAAGCCCATCGGTGTCCTTTACTGACCGTGATTAGGGCGATGAGTTTTTATTTTTTTTTTCGGAGATAAATCTCAATCTGGCCCAACTGGGATTCGAACCTGGGAACCACAGATTAAGAGCCTAGCCTGCTACCCACTGAGCCACGCCCGCCCCAAAAGGGAGTGGGTAAGACCCTGAATATCCATTGCAGTATAGCATTTTCCACTCTAATTTAAAGGTTTCTAAAATTTTACTTGAAGAATGCATAAAATATGCACCAGTTGTATAATTCTTGCCTCCTTTAGTTTATTTGCATTCTCAAAGTGGGGGATGACAAGGCCCCTTGTCTCCCTCCCCCTAGATTCAGCCCTGGATATAACAATTCTGAACCTATGTACAGTATATACATAGGTATCTGGACCTACTCTTTTATAACTCGAGATGATTCTCGAACCAATAGTTTCACGATTTTGCATACACTGGATCATTGTTTTCTGATTTTGAGAAAAGGATTAGGACGTTCGAGTTCAAGAGCAGCTTTTTATTCCGAAAAACTGAGCCTGCAACATTCTACTTCTAGCAACACCCGCGACAAAGCATGTTGACTTAGTGCTTAGCAATGTCCCAACAGGGACGCGGATTAGAAGCGTGTGCTGTGGACGGTGTACAAAATGTTCTTGGTACTTGTCTGTAGATTTTCACTCATTCCTCAGAAGTTAACGAGCTGGAACTTTCTTTAAAGCTTGCCTGAACTTGTCATTAGGTGTTAAAAACAAAGGCAATATCATTTCTTTCTTCACTGATCGTGCTTAAAGTTCGGTCTTCGAAATCTGTGTCTCGTTGCTACGGAGCCTACGAAAGACGGGGAAATATTTTGTATTTTCACAAGGATGCGGCTTGGGGACGACGCGAAAAAAATTCATGCCGATTTATCACAAGTATATGGGGATCATGCCGATTTATCACAAGTATATGGGGATCATGCCGATTTATCACAAGTATATGGGGATCATGCCGATTTATCACAAGTATATGGGGATCATGCCGATTTATCACAAGTATATGGGGATCATGCCGATTTATCACAAGTATATGGGGATCATGCCGATTTATCACAAGTATATGGGGATCATGCCGATTTATCACAAGTATATGGGGATCATGCCGATTTATCACAAGTATATGGGGATCATGCCGATTTATCACAAGTATATGGGATCATGCCGATTTATCACAAGTATATGGGATCATGCCGATTTATCACAAGTATATGGGGATCATGCCGATTTATCACAAGTATATGGGGATCATGCCGATTTATCACAAGTATATGAGGATCATGTCTGTTCACATGGCACTGCTACGGGATGAATCTGCAAATTCAGAGAAGGATGGCAGGGTTTCGAAGACCTTCCTTGTGCAGGAAGACTAAAGGAGGCCGTGAACGAGAGAGCCATCGCTGTTCTTCGTGAACTCATTAAGGAAAACCCACATATCACCGTTTAGGCAATAAGTTTAAGATGTCAGTGTATCGATTGGGAGGGTGTAAACAATTGTTCATGGACATTTAAAGTTCCAAAAGCTCTGTGCCAAATGGATATCCCACAAACTGACAGAACAGCAAAAAATGGCTAGAGTCGACGAATCATGCAAGGGAATGCTGGCAATTTTAAACCTAATGGCCCCAAACGGTTAACAAATATTGTCACAGGTGATGAGACATGATTTTATTATTATTATATTTTTTTATTATTATTATTATATTTGTTATTGACCGTTTCTCCTTCATCTCCTTAACCATTTTTGGAAAAATATTAGGTAATAAGACTCCCAGAAAGATCGACAACTATGTTTGGACTGCAGAAGATCAATGGCATCCCAAATCCTCCGACTAGACTTTCCCTCAAGGAAGACGATGTTCACAATTTTTTCAATTCCCAAGGAGTGGTAACCGTGACACCTTACCTGAAAAAATTGTCTATAAATGGCCAATACTACAACAGCATTATTTTTCCACAAATGGTTAAGGAGATGAAGGAGCAGTATTCTCCTTCTCAATGACAATGCCAGTGTTCACAAAACCCGGCAAGTTACGACCTGTCTGGAGCAGGAAAAAATGAAACAGCTATTCCATCCTGCATTTTATCCGATTTGCGCCATGCAATCTTTGGTTGTTTCCAAAAATAAAAAAAAATACTTGCTGGGAAACCTTTTTCAAATTTTCCCCTCCTTTACCTAAAAGAGTACTGTTAAAGAGGAAGTCACTGACGCTTAAGCGTTATTTATGAAAAATCCAGGGGTGGGGGTGGCTCAGTCGGTAGCGCGCCAGACTCGTAATCTGTAGTTCCCAGGTTCGAGTCCTAGCTGGGTCAGCGTTGAGATTTATCTCCGCAAAATTCTCCGCCCTGCCCACGGTCAGTAGGGGACACCGATGGGCTTGGAAAGACCGCCGTCCGTCGGATGGGACGTTAAGCCGTGGCCCCGTGTGCGGGAGAGCCATACCCTGTGCACGTTAAAGAACACGCTGGATGGCCTTGACGGGAGGCTACCATCTGTCTCCCAACAGCTGTTCCAGTGGGTCCCCTCCCCAAACCTTCTCTGAGCCTTCGGGGTCCATGTGACCTGGCCATTTAGCCCATGGTGTGCAAAAAAGTGCCACTCAGAGGTAAAACAACCCAACCCAAATATGAAAAATCCATCCATAGTAAATACACAGATTACCTGTAGATATAGAATTCAATAAATACTCATGTGAAAAAAAAACTTCGGCATTATTTTTTTTCACATGAGTATTTATTGAATCTGTGTATTTATTATGGATGGAATACTGTTAGTTTCAGGAAACGCTTATTTAATTTTATCCTATTCTTTCTCAACTTCAGCAGTAAGCAAACCACGATTGTCACAATGACTGAGTAGCCTATCATGGTAAGCTTTGGATATATATTGATTTTTCAGAGCTTTAATGTTAAAGGTGTCCTATCACAACATTTCTTAAACTTCACGTGTAAAACACTTTTGACCAGTAATGGTCTGACTCTAATGATCATTACAGCTCATAGAACCGATTACAAAATCTGCTCATAGAACTGATTTAAAACCCATTTCATTGGGGTCAAGACTCCTTATATGATATGGTATTCCTCACTGAAATAGCCCATTTGCTACAAATTAATATACTGTATAATCGGCCATATGCCTATGCAATCCATCAGGTGAATCCTGTGTGTATTAATAAATGTTATGATGTTGCAGTATGTGTTAGTTATCCTTATACTGTTAAATTTACTTACTTGTAATCTTTAATCTTAGTTTTAAATTAAGCTGTAAGAAATCTTTCGTTAATGCAGTCATAACCTAGAAGAGCATCACTGGCATGTCTGCTGAGAAGCAAACCTACACCTTGAAGATGCTTTCTATTCTCCCTCACTGAAGAAAGGATTTAAAATTATTTTTAAGTATCTGACCTTTACATATCTATCTGGTGTCTTGCAAGCCCAGAATATCTAAGTTAAAACGCTGGAATTCCTGTTTGTTAAGGTCAAGAGAATAATCTCTATGCAAGGTCCTCATATTCCATGTGTCTCGGAGAGGAAACGATTAGTAGGATTTTTAGAAAAATTATTTTTATTAATAGAAGAATAATTACTAATATTGAAGAAGGTCAACGATATCAAACAGCCCCTTAATCGCAGACATAGGGCAAAGACTCGTTCTTTCACTGGTAAAAGCTGAAACCATCCATGCTGGTAGGAACTTCAGGCACCAACTTTACAAATGGACCTTTTCGGGAACCAGAAACTAGATAGAAACTGGCCTACCTGAGACACATTATTTCAGTGTAGAATTGGCCATGCCTAATAGCTATAGTAAGGACCCAGATTCCCGCGACTGTCTTTGATCAGGATTATCCATCAATGATATAAGGTATTCTATGCCTCTGTTCAGTTAGGGGTGGCAACCCACAAACAAACAGAGAACATTGAGGCCCACCAGTTCAGCAAGACCAGGATCCATAATCAAGCTCAAATCCATAAACCAATCCACTCTAATGGGTATAAATGGTCAACATCAAGACCCTGTGAACTGACCACTCATCAGTAGGGTTGGAAAAAGAAAAAAGTGGTCATAGATGACCAGATCAGTAGGCCACACTGAACTGGCAGCCGTCCTCTTCGGTTCCCTTCCAAAAGAGAATATCTCTTTTGAAAGGTAATAACGGCTTACATCACGAGAAGAAGGGGTCGGACATTAGGTGCTAGGCCTGGCCGGTTCAATGCATCATCACAGCGGATTGGTACCAGCTCTCCTTCCAGCGTATGCCTTGATACTATTTACAGATATAGCTATCCACTAAATCCGTTTCTACCCTCCTGTCCCTTGTAAGTCCTGATCCCTTGGGGTTCTTGTGACCTGACCATTTAGCTCATTTTGTGCAGAAAAAGTGCGCTCAAAATCAAAATTGCGTTATTCTTCCTAAATGAGTTTCTATTGTTGTATGCTTAAAAAAAATAAATTACTTTTAAAACATCTACTTGTCAAGGAGTCTGACAGAAATATTTGAATATAAAATGTCATAGAGAAGACTGGAAAAGGCGTCTGAACACTAGAAATGAAATTATCCATTATTCGGGACTTGAATCCAAATTCCTTTATTATCTCCTAGCCCAGCACACTAAACACTTGACCATGGGAGCAGAATAAAAATTACTACTGAGAAGAACCTGTTATTACTAAACTGGGATTATATCATTGCCTCCCTGCTCCGATTCATTTGCTTCTTATTATGCCACTAAAAGTGATTAGTATTTGCCCTAACTTTTCCAGACTCTCACCCTTGTTGTTGCCTAGTCCATCTCTTCAGAACAGCACAGATTAGAGGATTTGGGTTGAGTTGTTTTACCTCTGAGCGGCTCTTTTTTATACACCATGTACTAAATGGCCAGGTAAAGCTCAGAGTAGGTTGGGTCAGGGGACCCACTGGAACAGCTGTTGGGAGACAGATGGTAGCCTCCCGTCAAGGCCATCCTGAGTGTTCTTTAACGTGCACAGGGTATGGTTCTCCCACATATGGGGTCACGGCTTAACGTCCCATCCGACGGACGGCGGCTTTTCCAAGCCCATCGGTGTCCCCTACTGACCGTGGCAGGGCGGGGAATTTTGCGGAGATAAATCTCAACGCTGACCCAGCTGGGCAGATTAGAGGAAAAAGTTAGTTTCCACCAACAGCTTCTTTGAGACAAAAAGACTCTCTGTGGAAACACACTTAGTAGACAAACGAATTTTGTTGAAAGATTGCTTAAAGGTTTAGTTATATTTTCCAGAAAGAGAGCGGAAATTAAAGTTTAATTTCCTCGTGTTTTTGAAAACGAGAAATTGCGAGGAAATGGGACATCACAAATGCAGAGAAGAAAGATTATAGCAAAGGAAAACATTTCCTAAGCTTAAATTCCTTGAGTAGAAAATGAGAAAAACAATTTTATGTCCTGCGATTAAATTAGCATCTTGGTAAGTACAAAATACTCGTAAATTATGTACGAATGAATACATACGTTTAAAAAAAATCCAGAGTGTTTAATTCATATTTTAAACATAGTTGGAAAGGGTTGGGTTGTCTTACCTCTGAGCGGCACTTTTTTGCACACCATGGGCTAAATGGCCAGGTCACATGGACCCCGAAGGCTCAGAGAAGGTTGGGGGAGAGGACCCACTGGAACAGCTGTTGGGAGACAGATGGTAGCCTCCCGTCAAGGCCATCCAGCGTGTTCTTTAACGTGCATAGGGTATGGCTCTCCCGCACACGGGGCCACAGCTTAACGTCCCATCCGACGGACGGCGGCCTTTCCAAGCCCATCGGTGTCCCCTACTGGGCAGGGCGGGGAATTTTGCGGAGATAAATCTCAACGCTGACCCGGCTGGGACTCGAACCTGGGAACTACAGATTACGAGCCTGGCGCGCTACCGACTGAGCCACCCCCGCCACATAGTTGGAAAGAATCTTCGATTAATGCAATCGTATAATTAGAGGAGAGCATCACTGGCATTCCTGCTGAAAAGCAAACTTATTCCCTGAAAATATTTTCTCTCCTCTCTTATCGAAAAGAGAAATTTCAAATTATTTTTAAATATCTGAATTTTACCCTTTCGTGTGTTCTCTTGAGAGCCCAGACTATCAGGGTTATAACGCTAAAAATACTGTGGGCAGACATCAAGAGAATGAATCTCTTTGTAGACTGGTCACATTCCATATAATTGCAAAAGCATGCTTATTAGAATCTTTAACTAAACTAGGTTTTTTGAAATAGGTAGGGCCAACAATATCAAACAGCCCCTTTATCTCAAATATGGGTCAAGAGCATTTACAGCCAGCCAATTATAGTAATTCTCCATTAAATGCTAATTCGCAATTAAAATCTTTTTGTTTCGCCGATGGGCTTGGAAAAACCGTCGTCCGTCGGACTGAACGATAAACCGTGGCCCCGTGTACAGACCCATACCCTGTGCACGTTAAAGAACACGCTGGATGGCTTGACAGGAGTCTCCACCATCTGTCTCCCAACAGCTGTTCCAGTGGGTCCCCTCCCCCAACCTTCTCTGAGCCTTCGGGGTCCATGTGACCTGGTCATTTAGCCCATGGTGTGCAAAAAAGTGCCACTCAGAGGTAAAACAACCCAACCCTTTTTGTTTCTCCTAAAAGTTTTCGCTTTGAAGAATGTATAGCAAGAATATTAAAAATCTTCCGTTGAAAAGTTAGAAGCATGCAAAGGTCACAGCTTCTAATTCTATGAACAGAAATGCAATAATGTCTAAAGTAAGTGTCTAAAGTTTAATAATATTTTCTGCTCACATGCTAAACGATGATTTCTATGAAGTAACTGAAAAACGCAAATCTACATGAAAGAAACTTAATTGAGAAATCTCTTACAAAGCTAGCCTCTGTGAACACAATTTACGTGATCTGCGCACTCAAGAGAAATATTCTCATCTGCATCTTCTGCTACAGAGAAATGTGATAGCGAAAAAAACATCCGAAGAAGGCAACACTGCTTACATTTTTTAAGCAGAAGATGTTGCAGAGGATGACTCAAAGTCTGAATAACTTTCCCTGCAATGATTGGGTTGGGTTGTTTTACCTCTGAGCGGCACTTTTTTGCACACCATGGGCTAAATGGCCAGATCACATGGACCCCGAAGGCTCAGAGAAGGTTGGGGAAGGGAACCCACTGGAGCAGCTGTTGGGAGACAGATGGTAGCCTCCCGTCAAGGCCATCCAGCGTGTTCTTTAACGTGCACAGGGTATGGCTCACCCGCACACGGGGCCACGGCTTAACGTCCCATCCGACGGACGGCGGCCTTTCCAAGCCCATCGGTGTCCCCTACTGATCGTGGGCAGGGCGGGGAATTTTGCGGAGATAAATATCAACGCTGACCCAGCTGGAACTCGAACCTGGGAACTGCAGATTACGAGCCTGGCGCGCTACCGACCGAGCCACCCCCGCCTCAAACTTCGATATAATAGATGAAAGCTTATTTAAAATGCAATGATTGGTCGATTACAAAAAAAAAACTTCATAATGTTTCATTGCTGATATATGTATATTTTATTAATCTAACTGAAATAGTATGCAGATTTAATGATATCTCATTGTATTATGTGTTTTCATATCACCTAGTTTATTCTTCAATCAAATTATCTCTGTGTTGTGTCAGTAGCATAATTATCACTCACAGGTAAGATACAAACTGTTAGGATCGTATCGAAGGGGCGGGGGTGGCTCAGTCGGTAGCGCGCCAGGCTCGTAATCTGTAGTTCCCAGGTTCGAGTCCCAGCTGGGTCAGCGTTGAGATTTATCTCCGCAAAAATTCCCCGCCCTGCCCACGGTCAGTAGGGGAGACCGATGGTCTTGGAAAGGCCGCCGTCCGTCGGATGGGACGTTAAGCCGTGGCCCCGTGTGCGGGACAGCCATACCCTGTGCACGTTAAAGAACACGTTGGATGGCCTTGACGGGAGGCTACCATCTGTCTCCCAACAGCTGTTCCAGTGGGTCCCCTCCCCCAACCTTCTCTGAGCCTTCGGGGTCCATGTGACCTGGCCATTTAGCCCATTGTGTGCAAAAAAGTGCCGCTCAGAGGTAAAACAACCCAACCTCGATATCGAATGTGCTATAATAACCCCACTGAAAACTGATTGGCTGAGAGCTCTCTTCTCCAGACAGGCATTCTGAGCGTTAATAAACATAATAAGTAAACTGAAGTAAAGTCTGCTCTCGATTACGGGAGGTGGATAATCTATATTAATACATTACAGTATATTACTATAGATTGGCTAAAAAAGAAGCCTATCTACAATAATTGTTTACAATTTTTTTTTTCTGAAACACGTTAAGCGCTGTCTCCGATGGCTTGCTAGTTGTAATAGGATTAGTGGGAAGTGGGAGTTACAGGATTAGGGAGCCTTCTGGGTCAGAAAACTGAGTTGGGTTGGGTTGTTTTACCTCTGAGCGGCACTTTTTTTGCACATCTGAACTATCCTGGCGATAGCATATCAAGTCCTCTTACTATCGGAACTATCCTGGCAGTAACATGTCAAGTGCTCTTACCGTCTGTGCTCACGATCCATTAAATATTCAGCTAATAGGAGACTATGAAGATATTTCCATGCTCGTTAGGTACCTGGGGCACCATCCATTGATCGAAAATGGAACGCATCTTATGTTCACAGGTAGATTTTATTTAAATTGTCATGCATGAATATCAATCTTTATTGGTGAGGAATTTAATAATAGGAATTCACAGACAAATATCCTGTTAAATTAGAGCAAATGAAGAGCTAGTTGGGAGAAAAAAATCTAACTTTGTCTGGAGTGGGCATCCGAATTCACATATTTTCAGAA
This sequence comes from Ryuthela nishihirai, assembly GCA_038380435.1. NCBI lineage: Eukaryota > Metazoa > Arthropoda > Arachnida > Araneae > Heptathelidae > Ryuthela > Ryuthela nishihirai. Next base: position 34,006,147 of record JAWZYU010000011.1, on the reverse strand, counting down.
GAAACCATCCGAATTTTATTACTATAATTTTAAATAAATTTACTTTTACACTATAATTTTATTACTATAATTTTATAGTGTAAATTTTAATTACTATAATTTATTTACTTTTTTACTATAATTTTAAATAACCGACATTCTTTACAGTATTGTCTCCGTAATATAGTGCAGAGATACTCAAAATGGCCTACGATTAAAAATTCGAGAAAGCAGAAAACGTGTGAAAACTACAAATACAAAAGAAAGAAACATATGTTTACGCAAAAAAAACATGAAAGACAAGCAAAGGGGTGGGTAAAAAATCAATCTCGCTACAAAAATATGATTCTGTGGCTATGTTTTTTTTATTCTTCTATTGTTTTTGCCTTATCTTTGACCAACAAAAGAGGAACACAAATTCAAAAAACTAAAAAATTGTGAACTCCCGAAACCGTAATTGAGCAACCATGATATGCACGTGATATTAACATTATTTTTATTTTAAAACTAGCTACATGGCACCCAGTGCTGTCCGAGTCTCATTTTTAATCTCCACAGATTCTGGTATAATGTGGTAGGGATGAACCCAGGGGCGGGGGGGAGGAGACTCCCTCTCTCGAAAATCCTGTCGTCCTATACGAAATCTTCATCTTATCTGTCTGCTTTGAAATCCAAATCAGTTGTTTTTCTATAATTTTATTTTAGCCCCATATTTGATGTGCGACGCTAAATATGGATTTAAAAGAAGCTATAAAATATTATTCCATAGAGAATATTGTTTTTTAATCTTTCCTGTTCGGTGGAATATTTTAGTAATTGGGAAACCTTACTCAAATCTTATTTCCCCTAAACTAAATTCTCGAAGCCTCTCCGAAACTGAATTCTCGAACCCCTTAAAACACAAAATTCTTGTCCTCCTCCCACCTCCCACCCCCAAAGAAACAAAAAAAAATAAATCCTGAGTGCGTGTCTGCCCTATGGTTCATGTGATACCCGACTGAAAGATCCCAAATTTCGCATGCGGGTTCCCCCTGTGTAACCCCATTTTGGGTCAACTCAAAATTCTTTTCCCCCCACCCACCCACCCACCCACCCACCCACCCCCAAAGAAACAAACAAACAAACAAAAAATCCTGAGTGCGTTCCTGCCCTGTGGTTCATGTGATACCCGACTGAAAGATCCCAAATTTCGCATGCAGGTTCCCCCTGTGTGACCCCATTTTGGATCAAAAAATCCGGTTCGTACCTGTAATAGGACGCCTTAAAAAATAATTCCTTCGTTAATTGGGGATCTGGGAACGGAAGAATATTTAAACGTTGTTATGACTCTTACGTTCGCAGTTAAGGAGCAATGAATAGCAACAACAGATTTAGCAGTAATACCGTTTCCCTTAAGAATAGCATGGTAAATATTTTTGCTTCTAGCACACCCCCCTTTTGAAATTTCATTTCGAAATTTCGCATTGCACTCCAGACGACAATCAGGAACACTCTGTGAAAAATTGAAGCGTCTACCACGATTTCCCGATGAATTATGGCTGCCCACAGACAGACAGACTATCCTTTTTTTCATTATAGACAAGATATAATTTTATCACAATAATACACAAATGTGATCATTCTTAACGTTTCATCAACTAATAGGATTAGTATCTGTTCCTTTCACGGCTACGGTCTTACACGCACTTTTCTAAATTTATGTTCTCTTTAATCATAAACGGGTCAGCTGCTTGTGCAACTAAGCGTAAACTAACCGATCCTATATTTCATTCTGCATAACCCAACACCTCCAATGTCAATGACAGCCAGTAACAGCCACCGCTTTTAATAACCTCTTGGTAATTGCTCATTCGTGAGTAGGAAAAAATCTCTGAAAGTGAGAGCAGCGACTCTGGTTTCTAAGAGAATCACCGCATTTAGGAGACATAACTTATATATCATCTGAGGCATGCAAGCTCAAATGTCTATAATAGGTTTGCACTGCCCAGGAAAAAACATCTACTTTGGTATTACCTAGGTGATGCTGAAAAGCAATGCTCCCTTATTTACTCCTTTTTACCTAATCATCGGTTTCTCTTTCAAATCTGCGATATTCATATATGATTTTTCTCAATTCTTATCGATACTGATACTTTTTTGCAGAGTTGCAATCAAGGAAAATCTTAAACATTACCGAAACCGTTGAACTTATATTTTTATTATACCTATCTTTTATAAAATTATTAAACAATTTCCATCTTATATCAATGGTAAGCTAACTTCGAAGTTTTATAATTTCTAAAATATGCCTTTAGTGGGAGAGTGGGACTGAAGCTAAAGATCGTAATCAATTCCATTTAAATCTCGATATTTAACAATATTCCTTCAGCATTTAAAGAGTTATTAAAGCTGGAATGTTTAACAAATTATCTTGTTTTATAAGAAAAATTATTCAGATTTATATAATATTGAAATAGTCATTACTTAAACTTCTAAAATATATATTCATTTCATTAAATAGTTAGAAACAATACTTGTTATTTCAGTTTTAATTAATTCCTCAAATGAACTCTTATTCAAAATTACTGCTGTAAAATATTCCAACTTCCATAACCCTTGAAATTCTTAACGAATATTGTTGCAAAACTACATTTAAATAGAACTGATTTTGATCTTTAATTTATCTTTAGTCACATTTTCCCATTCAATGCATATCTTAGAAGTTATAGATCCCCCTTGACATAACATGGAAATTCTCTAAGATACTGACAGGGCAATGTATGAGGATCATTCAAATGAAAGTAGACAAGTCGGAAATGAAGTGTAAATCATTTATTGATCTGTTCAACCCTCTTTCCTAGATTGGGTTGGGTTGTTTTACCTCTGAGCGGCGTCTTTTCGCACACAATGGGCTAAATGTCCAGATCACAAGAATTCCGAGGGCTCAGAGAAGGTTGGAGGAGGGGACCCACTGCACAGCTGTTGGGAGACAGATTGAAGCCTCCTGCCAAGCGTCCCTTTCTCGCCGAGAGCGAGGAGGTTTACGATTTTATTGCTTAACCTCTAAGCGGCACTTTTGTCCCCACAATGGAATAAAGGACCAGGTCGCCAGGATCTCAAGAGCTCAGAGTACCCACTGTACAACTATTAGGAGATAGATGATAGCCTCTAGTCTAGACCATTCAGAGAGTTCTTTAACACACATAGGATATGTCACACTTGCACACGGTGCCACACCTTAACGTCCCATCCGATAGGAGCCTTAAGGAGATAATCCTCAAAGCTGGCACAATTTAGACCCTAAACAGACCTTCAGATTACAAACCTGGCTTGCTACTTCCTGAGCAAACACTCGTCTCGAAAGGAGCTTGGAAAGGCCTCCCCCCGTCGGATGGGACGTTAAGCCGTGGCCCCGTGTGCGGGAGAGCCATACCCTGTGCACGTTAAAGAACACGCTGGATGGCCTTGACGGGAGGCTACCATCTGTCTCCCAACAGCTGTTCCAGTGGGTCCTCTCCCCCAACCTTCTTTGAGCCTTCGGGGTCCATGTGACCTGGCTATTTAGCCCATGGTGTGCAAAAAAGTGCCGCTCAGAGGTAAAAAAAACCCAAACCAACCCAACGACTTGAAAGGAAGACAAAGAAAATTAGTAAACAAACATTTGCAAGAATATTTTAGACCGCTAAAATAGGAGGCAAAAAACACAGACTAATTTTTTTCGGCGAGGAAAATTTATGAAAAAAAAATACATTGTAACAGCCTTCTAATCCGTTCCGACTCAATCCAATCCTTGCATTCCCTTGCCTTAAATCTCGTATCGATCCCGCACTTGATTAAGAACAATATTATTTAACATCATTCAAATATCGATAAAATATATTCGTTGTCTTAAATTTAAAACATATTCGCTGGCGATAAACCGCCACCTGACAGTTCTCGCGAATGACGGATTAGGGAAAGTTCCGTTACGTATCGGGCTGACAGAGACGAGCTTGAATAAAATCTCATGCATCATGAAGGGGGGGGGGGAGAGAAAGAGAGAGGCGCATACCTCATCACTGGCAAGAATCACATTACACGTAATGAAGAACGTGCAACGGCATCACCGTGGATCACATTCTTCGCAGCTCGAGCAGAACAAGGGAAGATAATGAAATCCACCAAATGCTATTAACGCAGCACCCACAAACGGAAATCATAATAGCTTTGGCTGTCGGGATTGCTTGAAAGGACATACAGGTAGCTCCATTAGCAACGATGTTGTTGCTTCCACTGACACCATTGCTCTTTGTTCAAGATCACGAGGCTTTTTGTGTTTCTTCGTAGCACAAATTTCTTAGCGCAATCAAATGCTACGTTGCGGCTGAATATCTCCGAAGTTGGCTATTTTGCAGTCTTATTGCTAGATAAATAGCTGTCGTTTATGAGTTGGTATTTTCTAGGCGATTTATTTAAAATTTTCAAAAAGTATTGATTGGCAAAGTGGCTGTTAAATATTTAAATTTCTTTTTTCTTTAAGTATTGAAGCCGTCCTGTGGCCGAGTGATTAGCACGCTTGGCTACTGATCTAAGGGACCTGGGTTCGAGCCCGGATTAGGCATGGATGTGTGTGTCGTTTTTCTGCTGAGGTCCTGCCATCCTCTCAGATCTCCTACTGTGGCATATAAACTGACAGGCTCCTGTCAGACCTCTGTGGCAAGCAGCTGCTTGAGGGGGTATTTATTTTATTATTTATTATTTAAGTATTGAATATACACCGATCAGCCAAAACATTAAAACCACCTACCCAATATAATGTAGGTCCTCCTCTAGCCGACAAAAGAGCTCTCACCCGATGAGGCATAGATTCAAAGAGATGTTGGTAGGTGTCGCTTGATATTTGGCACAATGACTGCAACAAAAGATCCCGCAGTTACTGTAAATTACGTGGTTGGGGTAATGCTGCTAGTACCCGTTTCTCCAACTCAAACCACAAATGTTCAATGGGATTCATGTCCGGCGAATTTGGAAGTCATGGCAATAAATGGAATTCCTCATCATGTTCTAGGAACCATTTCTGCACCTTCCTTGCAATGTGACATGGGCATTGTCTTGTTGAAAGATGCCATCTCCTCCAGAGAATACAGTTGCCGTAAAGGGGTGTACTTGGTCAGCCACGACGTTCAGGTAGGTGACAGCTATCAGAGTTTGCTCTATAGGGATAATTGGTCCAAATGTTCCCCAAGAAAATATTGCCCAGACCATCACACTTCCTCCAACCGCCCTGGACACAGTGCATCCAGGTGAGAAGGATTCCATGGGTAAACGCCGCACACGAGCTCGTCCGTCCACGTGGTGTAACAGAAAACGGGATTCATCTGACCATGCGACTCTCTTCCAGTCTTCTATGGTCCAAAGTCGATGATTACGTGCCCACTGCAAGCGTTGACGGCGGTGAACGGCTGTGAGCATAGGCACACGAATGGATCTGTGGCTGCGGAGACCCATATCCAAGAGCTTACGATGAACTGTGTGTTCGGACACATTGGGCCCTTTACCACAATTGAAATTATGGGTAATGTCAGCCACAGTAGCCCTCCTGTTGCTGCAGATAAGACGAGATAGCCTGTGGTGATCTCTGGCATCAATGAGGCGTGGCCGGACGACGCCTTGTCGACGGCTCGAAGTGTCACCTGTTTCGGACCCTCTCTGAAAGGTACTAACTACTGCACAGCGTGAGCAGCCTACCAGCATCGCTGTTTCGGAGATGCTCTTACCAAGTCGTCTTGCCATAACGATCTGGCCTTTGTCGATATCAGATAAATCCTTTGCTTCTCCCATGTTGTTGAGACGAAACGAAATACTGCCTGCGAGAGCTCCGACCCAGATATTATATATATCATTCGCGAACTTGACACGTGAGACTGATTGGCTGCACGCGCGCTTCTTTGCATAACGCAGAGGTAGTTTTAATGCATTGGCTGATCGGTGTATATTGTGGAAAAAATATTAAAATTGATTCGGACTTGTGTTCTGTGTTAATTTTACGTAAAAGTTTTTTTCTTTTAGAAATTGATGAGATTCCAATTGTGGATTGGGTTACCTCTAAATGCAACCTTCGTGTCACGTGACACGAAGGTTGCCAGATCACTAATTTCTAAAAAAATCGTTGCCAGGTATTTTTTTCTGAACTCTGTAATCAACCATAGTGTTCGGATATTTTTTTGAGCGACCGTACACGAATAATGTTTAGAGGAGAACACTTATCAGAAAATCGCTCTCATTTTCCATTTTCGTTCCTGAACAATTAATAGTCCTCTTACTCCTACAAATGTTCCCTGGCTTCGTGCCAGGGCTAAGCACAGTGATTACTCTTCAGACTTAGAGAGATCAGATCAGCGACCCTTAATGAGACCATGAGTATTCAAAGGAGCGAGAGACGAGGAACGATTAGCTTATAATAATTACTCACCCCTTTGCCCTAAATCTTTCGTTTTAAACAAACATGCAAAAATACTTTACACTTATTGACCTAGGCGAAAACAAACCTGTTTAAGGCGCCAAATGACTCGAGAAAGACATTTTTTTTTTGTTTGAAAGTGATGGGGATATCGAAGCAGTTTTTAATGAAAGTAAAACATAAAATTGCGTGCGCAACAGGGCAGTATCATTTATGAATGTAAACCATATTCTATGCCTTGTGGGCCGGGGGTGGCCCAGTCGGTAGCGTGGCAGGCTCGTAATCTGTAGTTCCCAGGTCCGAGTTCCAGCTGGGTCAGCGTTGAGATTTATCTCCGCAAAATTCCCCGCCCTGCCCACGGTCAGTAGGAAATACAGATGGGCTTGGAAAGGCCACCGTCCGTCGGATGGGACGTTAAGCCGTGGCCCCGTGTGCGGAAGAGCCATACCCTGTGCACGTTAAAGAACACGCTGGATGGCCTTGACGGGAGACTACCATCTGTCTCCCAACAGCTGTTCCAGTGGGTCCCCTTCCCCAACCTTCTCTGAGCCGTCGGGGTCCATTGATTGGCCATTTAGCCCATAGTGTGCAAAAAAGTGCCGCTCAGAGGTAAAACAACAACAACTATGCCTTGCTTAAATATTTATTGAGATGGCGAAAAAAGTCCATAAATGATTCTTCTTAGGGATGATGATTGGGATCAGATCTTGTGAAGTAGATACTGGTTCCTTCCTTTTAATTGAGGGAAGTGGAGTTTGAAAAAATATTGGAAAAGTAATGATAAGATTCCAGTATTATTTTAAAATGAGTTTGACCTATAATACTAGCCAAATTATCAGAAAAGTTGCAAGTTTTGTCAATGAGAATCTAACTTCGATGCTCTATAAGTTCTAAAATATCCATTTAATGGAAAAATATGACAGAAGACGAAATCCAAGATCATAATCAAATCTATTTAAATTTCGATTTTCAACAATATTCGTTAAGTGTTTAAAGAGTTATATAAGAATATTTCACAACCATAATGTGTCATATGAATTTACTTCAGAAATTGATTAAAAACGTCAACTTTGGAGATATCTTTCTTTTAATTCGACCCCTGGTTAGAACAAATGTAAAAGGATGTTTTTGTGGTATCTTACTGAAGTGGGAACTTTGAGTGCTTTCCCTTGATAAAACTCCACAGATCTAAATAACTGGTGGTGAATACCCACACGTTAGTCGAAATCCAAGTCCAATGCTGTTAGGGGCGGGGGTGGCTCAATCGGTAGAGCGTCAGGCTCGTAATCTGTAGTTCCCAGGTTCGAGTCCCAGCTGGGTCAGCGTTGAGATTTATCTCCGCAAAATTACACGATCAGTAGGGCACACCGATGGGCTTGGAAAGGACGCCGTCCGTCGGATGGGACGTTAAGCCGTGGCCCCGTGTGTGGGAGAGCCATACCCTGTGCACGTTAAAGAACACGCTGGATGGCCTTGACGGGAGGCTACCATCTGTCTCCCAACAGCTGTTCCAGTGGGTCCCCTCCCCCAAACTTCTCTGAGCCTTCGGGGTCCATGTGACCTGGCCATTTAGCCCATGGTGTGCAAAAAAGTGCCGCTCAGAGGTAAAACAACCCAACCCAATGCTGTTAGACAATGAAATTTCTCTGACAAAATATCTTTGGAGATAACAAGTTGAAAATTTCGGTTCATTCTCCCTAATTATTAATTTTTTAACAATATTCATCCATTAATTAAATACTTAGGGAACTGGAACGTTAAGTAGTGGTGTCCTTTTTTTCCCTGTGAAAGTTTGCTATGAAATTTGATGGAACTGAAAGAATAAAAACACAAATGTTTTCCAACACACCTATTTTTGGTTGGGTTAGTTTACCTCTGATTGGCTTCTGTTGGATTGTTTTACCTCTGAGCTGCACTTTTTTTGCACACAATGGGTTAAATGGCCAGGTCACAAGTACCCCAAAGCCTCAGAGAAGGTTGTGGAAGGGGACCCATTGTAACAACTGTTGGAAGACAGATGGTAGCCTCCCATCAAGGCAATCCAGCGTGTTTTTAACGTGCACATATGGCTTTCCCGCACACGGAGTCACGGCTTAACATTCCATCTGACGGACAGCGATCTTTCAAGCCTATCCGTGTCCCTTACTGAGCGTGGACAGGGCGGGGAATTGTTCGGAGGAAAATCTCAAAGCTGGGACTCGAACCTGGGAACTGCAAATTACGGGCCTGGCGTGCTACCGACTGAGCCACCCCTCCCCCCTCTGAGAGTCAGGTTTTAATTCACACAATGGTCCAAATTGCCAATGTACAAATTTTCAAGTATTCAGAACTTCGGGAATCCACTAGGCAACTGTTAGGAGACAGGTGAGACCAGTCAAGGTTATCCAGCGTGTTCTTTAATTAGCACAAAGTAGGCTCTCCTGCACGAGATGGGGGGGGGGGGAAGGAGCAGCTGGTTGCGCTTCAGATTTATAACCCACAGTTCCCAGATTCGATTCTACTCATTCCAGCATTGAGATTTATCTCCGCTAAAACCCCATACTGCCCTCGGCCGGAAAGAGGGCACCGATGGGCTTAGAAAGACTGCCGTCCGTCGGATGAGATATTAAGTGGTGTAAGAAAGCCCGTTAGAAAAAACACATCGGGCCTTGATGGACATCTTCCATCTGTCTCCTAAGAACTGTTCAGTGGATCCGCCCCACCTCCAGTGAGCCCTCGGAATCCTTGTCAACAGCCATTTATCTCATTGTGTGCAAAAAACAGTCGCTCAGAGGTAGAACAATCCAACCAAAATCCTTTTGCCACGGAAGACAGAGTGGAGTTTAGGGGAGAAAATCTCCAATGAAGTAAAATGTGTATTCGAAACTCAAAACTTACTTCGTGGTTAACGGCAGTGCCGATTCCATCCTTACTCCTTCCTCTTAGAAACTGATGCAACAGTTTTTTTGAAAAAATGTTGAGAAAAAACTAGAAAAAATCTTATGATTTTTTGATAATATCTTATGATCGTACTCACTTCAAAGAAGATAAGGTTTGGATTGTTTTACCTCTGAGCGGCACTTTTTTGCACACCATGGGCTAAATGGCCAGGCCACAAGGACCCCGAAGGCTCAGAGAAGGTTGAGGACCCACTGGAACAGCTGTTGGGAGACAGATGGTAGCCTCCCGTCAAGGCCATCCAGTGTGTTCCTTAACGTGCACAGGGTATGACTCTCCCGCACACGGGGCCACGTCTTAACGTCCCATCCGACGGACGACGGCCTTTTCAAGGCCATCGGTGTCCCCTACTGACCGTGGGCAGGGCGGGGAAATTTTGCGGAGATAAATCTCAACGCTGACCCAGCTGGGACTCGAACCTGGGAAGTACAGATTACGAGCCTGGCGCGCTACCGACTGAGCCACCCCCGCCCAGAAGATAAGGTGCCAGCCGTCTTGTTGAGTAGGTAAATTGGCGCCATTCTTATCACTCAGGATTTAGTTGCAGGGGGGGGGGTCGGAGAATACGACTTGCGTAGGGTTTCCCAATTACTAAAATATTCCGCCACACAGGAAAGATTAAAATGATACATGATATTCTATATGGAATAACATTTTAGGTTTTTTTTAAAGGGGATGTGGTGTCTCAGTCAGTAGTGCACCAGGCTCGTAATCTGCAGTTCTCAGGTTCGAGTCCCACCTAGACCAACGTTAAGATTTATCTCCGAAAAACTCCCCACTCTGCCCTCGGCCAATAGGGGACACCAGTGGACTAGGAAAGGCCGCCGTTCTTCCGATGGGAAGTTAAGCCGTGGTCCGTGTGCGGGAGAACCATGCCCTGTACACATTATAGAACACGCTAGATGGCCTTGACGGGGAGCTGCCATCTGTCCTCTAGCAGCTGTCCAGCGAGTTCCCTCCCCCCAACCTTCTCTGAACCCTTGGGGTCCTTGTGACCTATCCATTTAGCCCATGGTGTGCATAAAAGTTCCGCTCAGATGTAAAACAACCCAATCCCTTAAAATATTTATTTTCAATGGACTTGCTTAGCATAGTTTATTATATAATACTCATTAATGTAAAATTCGTTACGGTTAATGCGTTGGGTTGTTTTACCTCTGAGCGGCACTTTTTTTGTACACCATGGGCTAAATGGCCAGGTCACATGGACCCCGAAGGCTCAGAGAAGGTTGGGGAAGGGGACCCACTGGAACAGCTGTTGGGAGACAGATGGTAGCCTCCCGTCAAGGCCATCCAGCGTGTTCTTTAACATGCACAGGGTATGGCTCTCCCGCAAACGGAGCCACGGCTTAACGTCCCATCCGACGGATGGCGGCCTTTCCAAACCCATCGGTGTCCCCTACTGACCGTGGGCAGGGCTCGGAATTCGCTGACCCAGCTGGGACTCGAACCTGGGAACTACAGATTATGAGCCTGGCGCGCTACCGAGTGAGCCACCCCTGCCCCACGGTTAATGCGATTTCAATTTCAATTTAAACAGAATACTGCTTATGTTTTATTGCATTTGCAAAAAAACATATCTGCGTACTAATAAGTTCGTTCACTACAAAATACGACATTAACGAAGTTTCACTCTATGTGCCTATGATCGTCTTGATGATAACATTCAGAGTGCTCCCATTAAAGCCCAAGAGTTTATGATAACACTTTGTTTACATTTACACGTGACTACGAGCTTTGCTGATTGAGGAAATGGTGTTGCTTTTTGCCTTGGCAAGTAGCCAACATGGCCGTCGACTCTCAAATATCTCTCGGTGTTTTTAGAACCTGTTGCGATCACAAACATTTGAACGAAAACCTACCTTTTTACCGTAAACATGATTCAAGTATTACTCGACAGACCGGGAACTAGAAAAATAGTGGGAAAGGGGAGCAAGCCAGAACCGGAACGCCGTTTCCTTTATAAATATTTTCTCTCTAGTGGTCTCAACAAATTTCTTGAAAAATATGGATAATATATATATGTTTTATATTTTGTGATTCCGTTCCGGTTATATCTCTCTCAAAAGGGGAGGGCATGGACCCCTTCTCTCTCTTCCCACCCCCGATCTGGCCCTGCTACTCGATACTTTGTTCGAAGCTTATACAGTCGCTCAAAAAAAAATCCGACTCTGTGATTGATTACAGAATTCAGGAAAAATATCTGGCAACAGCAAACTGGAGCGTGTGCAGTTACTGCACACGCTCCAGTTTGCTGTGAACGGTAACTGCACATGCTCAATATTTCCGTGAGTGAGCCCACACGATCTAGTATCAAAACAATATGACAACCTACAGTCGCTCAAAAAAGTATCCGAACGCTATGGTTGATTACAGAATTCAGAAAAAATACCTGGCAACGATTTTTTTTAGAAATTAGTGATCTGGCAACCTTCGTGTCACGTGATTACAGAATTCAGGAAAAATATCTGGAGCGTGTACAACAACTGTACACGCTCCAGATATTGAAGAATATTAGTTATCTGTTATCATATTAGTGATATTAGTGATATTTAGAAATTAGTGATCTGGCAACCTTCGTGTCACGTGACACGAAGGTTGCCAGATCACTAATTTCTAAAAAAAATCGTTGCCAGATATTTTTCTGAATTCGGTAATCAACCATAATGTTCGGATATTTTTTTTGAGCGACTGTACATGAACGATCAGTTATTGCAATTTTCATCAGTCGTCCGCTAAGTTTCTTCAGCTTCATAACGGCGTGACTGCTCATAACGGCGTATTGCTGAAAAGGGATTCTATCGATATACACATGTATCGATGAAGAACGTAGATTATTACTTACGAGTACATTAATGTCTTTTTTAGGGTTCGTAAGACACTGGAAGGAGCAGTCGTTTAACAATACGAAATTTGATTATCTAAAGCAACTTATCAATTTGGACATTTTTGATTTAAATTTCTTTTTACACTGTCTAGGAAGCTTCAATCAAAGTTTCAAAACTTATTTGTTAGAATTGAATCTGGAAAAAATATAAATTAAAATTTTTAAAAAATGCCTATCTACCTATAGTGGCCTAAAAAGTAGAAAATAATCCTAAAACATATCGATGGTGCAATCAGTCACTGAGTTCGTATTCACCTCAAAGGAAGAATGGTCAGGGAAATCCTGTCGAGTAGAGAAATCGGCGCCCTATCTTCCTTTGAAGTGAATACGAACTCAGTGACTGATGGCACCATCGATATGCGTTAGGATTATTTTCTACTTTTTAGGGCACTATAGGAAGATATGTATTTTTTAAAAATTTAATTTGCATTTTTTTGTTATCACTAAAAACATCTATTTTTAAAAACTTTGATATATGACTCATAAACATCGATCACATTTACCACTGTTTTGGATTCAGGTTTGAGGTAGACCACGACATTGGAGACGTCACAAGCTTTAATATGAGATACGACTCGGTAAAGTCGAACCCCGCGAAAATCCGTCCCCCATATTTTATCAGGGAGGAATAGTGCGGGCGAAATTCGAAATAGTGTACGACCGTCATTATACGAGCTTTCATTTGACACCTAACTCTTAACTGTAGGCCCTGACGTTCCTGCGATATGGCAGAACGACTATTTTCCATTTTTTAGGGAGGAGGAGAGCAAAGGGGGTCATTTTTCATAGACAAGTTTTCATTCGACACACAGTTCGTTACTTTCCGCACTCGCGTTCAGGAGATAAAGAGATACAATCATTTTCACATTGTTCCCATTTTTTAGAGGAGAAGAAAGCACGAGGGGTCAATTTTTTATAGTCTACGATATTCTCCTCGTTACGAGCTTCCATTTGACGTATATCTTTCTACTTTTGGCATTCGTGTTCTGGAGATATAGCGGAACAATTGTTTCGCATTTACCCTTTTTAGGGGGGAAGAAAGCACGTGAGAGTCTTTTTTTTATAGTATATGACACTCCCCACCTCACAAGCTTTCACTGAACATATAGCTCGTTACTTTCCGCATTCCCATTCAGGAGATATAGAGGGACAATCATTTTCAGGTTGTCCCCCTTTTTTAGGGGGAAGAAAGCACGGGGTTAATTTTTCGTAGCCTACGACATTCCTCGCGTCAGTAGCTTTCATTCGACGTATAGCTTGTTACTTTCGGCCTTCGCGTTCTGGAGATATAGCTTAAGAACAGTTTTCCTATTTCCCCTTTTTTAGGGGGGAAGAAAGCACGAGGATCAATTTTTTTTTATAGCCTATGACACACCCTGCGTCACAAGCTTTCATTTGGCACAAATATCATAAGTTTCTCCATCGCGTTCGAAAGATATGACGGAACAGCTTTTTGTGAAATCCACCAACCGAAAAATGTCAAAGCCAAAAGTATTAGGTAAAAATAATAAAGAAGGGGATCAAGTATCCGAATTTGCGTTCTAGTATAAAACTATTCTCTCCGTTTCAGCAGTATTAAAAATATTCTTGAAAAATGCGTATATGTTTAATATTTTTTCGCCAATTTCTGTTAATAGCATTTTCAAAAGAGGGAGGAGAATATTATATAATGAATTATTTCAATACTATGCAATTTCCTAAAAGAAAGAATGGACATATTTCTAATAGATATTATAGTTATTGCCCTCCATGAAAAGTATTCGTTTGGTCACAAAGGAAAATACTCAATACATACAATATATTACTATTGATAGGCTATTATTATTCAATCATGAAAGAGAATCATATTGTAGTAATCATGTAAAAGAATTTGGGAGCCGCTCAAGTGTGAGATCCCTGGCGGTTGCCAGACTTGCTCTCCACTAATGGAAAACTGCTTTCATGTATGATGCAAAAATACTTTTTTAAAAAAGCAGTGTCATATCCTTGATAACGGAACATTCTATTCAGTCACGGCTTATCTTTTGACCGAATATCGTTTCGAAACATTTTCCTTAAGAAGAATCAAATTTTAGGTTTTAGCATTTTGCTTTCGATTTTCCATTTATCAAATCCATTTTTTGAAATCCGAAAAGGATTTTGATACGCTAGATCATTTTTACTACTTAAAAATTAGAAAATTATTGAATTCGAAGTGTTTTATTACATTGGTTTAAGAATTATTTATTAAATAGATATGCCATCACTAAAATGGGCAAATCCTATAGTTTAAAAAAAAATTATCTTCATTTTAAATTCCACAAGGCTTTATTCTGGGTCCTTTTGTACATTTTAATATATATACATATATATAATTCATACACCATTTTTAAATTTTAGAAGCAGTATTTTCTTATATGATGATGATATTTTAATAATGAACGGCAACAAACATTTAAATAAAAGTACTGAAGGAATTTAGTTACATTATAATAATATTGAAAATGGTTAAATCATAATAAAATCTCTTTAAATAATAAAATAATAAGTGAATGATAATACATTCACCAACTTTTAAATCAAATAATTGTTTTGAAATTGAAAAATTTGAAAAAATAATTTTACTAATGACTATGATTGCAATTATTTTAAATTTGAACATATAAATTACATAAAATCTAGTTATATATATAGATAAATATTTCAGATGCACTCTGCATATTTCTAATATATGTAAATATCTCAGATTATCTACTTCAAAAATTCGAAGATTAAGACATATATTTAATACAAAAACCTGCATTTCATTCTAGAAATCTGTATGTGAATCAATTATATTTTATACTTCATGGTACAATGAATCTAACAAAGTAAAGAAAATTGAAAATCTTCAATCTATAATAGCCTCAAAACCAGCAAAACTTAGACAAAATTATGCGACTTTGAGACACATTACATTACTTTAACTTGTTATCTACAAAAACTTATATATTTATAATAAATAACCTTAAAAAACTTTTTAATGATTCGTTTAAAAAAATAGTTCATAGTAAATTACAAGATTAGAAACTAAAAAATACTATAAACTACTTAAATTTGAAAACAATTCTGGGAGATGTATCATTGAGTATAATATACCACATGCTTTTCATTTAATTCCAATGGAAATTATAAATGTAAACTTATAATAGATTAAAAATAAATTAAAAAATTATTGTAAAATTATATTCCTTTATTAAATTTTAGTGGACTTTTTAACTTTGTGGGTGCCATGTTCTATTTTTTATATTATCTGTTCTTATGGATAAAAAGAATTCATTAAAGGAAACGTTATAATTTTTCTAATAAAATTAAGCATTTTGAAAATGATACTATTCTTTAGATTGAATAAATTATTTCTTCTAAATCACCTCATCTGGAGGACCTCTCTTTTGAATGTAGTAAATATATTTCTAGTATTATTAGAGATTTAAGTTCTTCAAGGTCAGTTTTATTAGATATTATTTAAGTATAGATTTATTAATTTCGCTACAGGTAATCCCCGTTTAACACGGGAGATGAATTCCGGTGAGACCCGCGTTAAACGGGAGTATTTTTTATTTGCATGTTCTTCCGTACCTTATTAATCTTTTTTTTTTTTGATATTTTTCTCTTTGTATTATAATAGATGTTTTAGTTCAAAAATAGTTAAAATTCATTTTTTATTAAAAAATTATAACAAATGCATAAATAATTACACAACTGTGTACATATATGATCGATTAGTTAATTTTACAATCGATCATATATTATATTATCATGTTTCCTCCAGCAGTTCCATACATATGTTGTGCAGTGAAATGGCTTCCTCTAAAACTTTAATTGTCAACACTCATTCTTACTGAGATTCTTCAAATTTTCTTCTGAATTTCATCCTTAGTGAATGGACTGAACTTCCGTAAAAATTGTAAATTCTTTCAAATAAAATATTTATTTATAAGTCGGAACATCCGGGAGGACCGATATACACAATATTTACTCTCATTTATTTGTGTACACGATCTTAAGATTTTTTTTAAACGTTTTACTAAAAACAAAGGGGGTAAAGAAACCACATTTAGCGAATCCGCATTAAACGGGGTTATTGTATTTAATATCTATGGTTTTCTATAAATTTAATCTTTCACAATCGAAAAGATTTTGTCAAACCAAATATGTTGATTTCTGGCTAATATAAAGACTCCATTCAAAGACTGATAAAAGGAAAAAAAACATCAGATATTCATCCTGACTTCTACTCAGATATAGGATGACAAGACCATTAGAGATTGCACGAAACTTGATACGATTCCAATACGTTGGCCTTAAGTACAGATCCATAATACATAACCGAATCACTTATATCGCAGTCGACGGAAGGTGACATTTATTGGATAGGAAAGTTTGAGGTGGGAAAAGAAATTGTAATGGCCTTTATTGAAAGTTGGATTACTTACTAAAGTTCTATACCAAATATCACAATCATAACAAATGTTTCTTGACACGTTCTAAACAGGGTGCTTTTTCTTACATAATATCTTCAGAATTACATGGTTCGACCAGGTAAATTATGATGAGTCAACCTTTAATGACACGAAGAAGTTATTACTGCTTTTGAGAAGCATCTTACGTAGGAAGAGATTGTGTTGGTTGGCCATGATGCCCCACAGATTAGTGTAAACAGTTACGAACAGTTTACCTAAAATATTTGAAGATAAGAGGCACCCCGAGAATAAAATGCGTCTACAATAACACGGAGGAGCTTATTGGAAATCACCTGCAGTAATTAAATATAACAGTGGTGTGAAGGAATATATTAAAAATCTGGTAGGTCTCCGGAACCTTAGCTGCTTGAAGATTATATATGTATACTACAAGCTACAACTGCTGAAATCCAGTTGTGTAATAATGCATAATATAAATTTGGGTAATAATTTGTACATAATAAAACAAGATTTAAGTTTTTCCTATATGACAACGTTATGACACTAAAAATAGTGTGATATTGCTATAATTATGATAACTTTTTTTAGATTGGTTACCTTGACAACAACCTAAGAAAAAAGTAAAAGTTGTGGGAAAATAGAAAACCTGAATCAGTCCGATGGTTGGAATTATTTTAAAAGAAAATAATATTTTTCTGCGAATATTTTTATACGTCAATGTATTTCCGTATTCTATTTTGCAGCTGTATAGAAGACTAATAACTTTTTTACCCGATAATTTTGTATTCATCGAAAACTTGATTTCAATCCTTAACTTTTTTTAAGATTCCAAAAATAAAGTTTCCAAACTTTATATAATAGTGTCGTCCTCAGCTTAGCAAAGAGTTCATCACGCCCACTCTTTGTACGTTGTGAGTATAAAAAACAGATTTTTTTCTAATTTTTATAGCCCCCTCCCCGTTTCCGGGAAAGCGTATCCTATACCTTTGGAAACTTTACCCTAAATTGTGAGGTTTCTCACAATACATGCAATTGTGACCAATATCAATTTTCCTTTCTTCCAACAAGCAAATATTCTGAACTTTAGAAATTTATTTTACAGTGACTGGACAAATATACATCCACAGGTCATGCCACATGCTAAACGAAAAGGCATTCCATTCTGAATAACAAAACAACAGAAATTCAGATTGAAATAAAGTCTATTTAAGCCTAATTTAAGAAACGGTTAATTGCTCTTGAACACTTTTTAAGAGCTAAGGTTGGGTTGTTTTACCTCTGAGCGGCACTTTTTTGCACACCATGGGCTAAATGGCCAGGTCACAAGGACCCCGAAGGCTCAGAGAAGGTTGGGGGAGGAGACCCACTGGAACAGCTGTTGGGAGACAGATGGCAGTCTCCCGTCAAGGCCATCCAGCGTGTTCTTTAACGTGCACAGGGTATGGCTCTCCCGCACACGGGGCCACGGCTTAAAGTCCCATCCGACGGACGGCGGCCTTTCCAAGCCCATCGGTGTCCCCTACTGACCGTGGGCAGGGCGGGGAATTTTGCGGAGATAAATCTCAACGCTGACCCAGCTGGGACTCGAACCTGGGAACTACAGATTACGAGCCTGGCGCGCTACCGACTGAGCCACCCCCGCCCCTAAGAGCTAAGGAAATAATTTAACATAAGATGCATTTTTATTCGACAACATGTAAGATGTACTTTAAGTCAAGTTTGATTCTGGTTTAGAATTTAATAAGTTCAACACTCTTGTTTATTGCGCGTTTCTGTGAGTAAGTGAAAACATAAAAAAATTATTAACCGTTCATATATCTAAAAATATTTCTCTAGATATCATTTTTCTTAAGTTTAAAGAGAAACTAATTCAAATATTTCCTTCTGTCCAGCGTTAGAATAAACTTTTTTTCAATTCCTCAGAAGTTTCTGCAGTAATGTAAAAAAAATTCTATGTCGAAAACACTTGACGGTTATTTAAAGAGTTGAACTTGTTGCCTTATTTCAAAGCAGTTTTTAACTTGGTTGTTGTTGAAAGAATTTCATTAATAAAAGCCAACAGGAAGAGTCATTCGTAATAGAATGATGATCATATCGCCGTAATTAACTGATAAAAAGTTCAACTATCGAGACAAAAATAAAGCAGTAAAGCGCCACATATCGCTTGTTAAAGTCTTAAAGTGGAAGACACTTTCAATTGTCTTATTATTGTGTACTTTTTTTTTCACAGCATAAATGGAAAGAACCTTAATATTTCTGTTTCAATGTACATGCAAGTCTCAATTCAAGCAACACAAATTTATGTCTGAAGAAATGTTCTTTATGGTTAACAAAAATGAGCAAAATTATGTAACACTGTTAATTTCCAACCCTTTTCGCTTTTGACTGATGGAAGTAAAAAATCTCAACACACAAACACATGTATGTACTCAAGTTGAATTGTGATCAATGTATTCAAATATTTTCTAAAACACATCTATGTTACTCGACTATGCACTTTCTGCTGCGACACAATTCCATTACCACACCGCTTCCTAAGAACTTTACAGATGGAGCCAACGCCCCGAATTCCAAACAACACGTCTCCAAACGCGCCAACACTGCGAAGAATTAACACCGCTCAAATCCTAGGGGTAAAAGGAAACTAAATTGTTCTTGTTCTTAAGTGACGAACTAGCACTGACTCCATCTTTCGAATTCACCGTCAGATACTTCCATTCGCCAGCCATGGCTGAAAGGTCACAAGGTCATTGGCGGTCGGTACGGACGGCTGCATCGACCAGAGGGCGATGAAGGGCATCCGCAGGAGAGGGGATGTTCGGTGGCATCCCGGCGTTTTCTCCGCATCACTTAACTTCGAATGGTGACGTATCTGCAGTAGGCTGTAACGAGAACCACCTGTGAGTTCAGCAGGAGCACGAGATGCAGAGAGGGCGCCTGCGATCTTCTCTCAGCCATGACCAGCTCGGGAAAGAGGAGAAACGGCGTAGGAGAAGAGAAAGGATCCTCTGTTCGCCTCTTCGTCGAGGGTCGGACGACGTGTTAAGTAGTGAATCAAACTACAAACATCAACAATACATGAGTGCCAACATACCTGGTGGAGTGTAGAACAACTGTGTGAGGAAGTTAGCAAGCAGCTGATCCAGAGGACTGCCGCTCTGCCTCGCTGGCTGCCATGATATTTGCGCACAGTACACCGCGCGCTCGTCTCGCGCTCGGAAGGGTGGGAGGGGAGCTGGGGAAGAATACAGAAAGAGAGAGACTTGCCGGGAATGCGTTTAGCCCCCCGCTAGTGCGTTATTCCCACCCTCTCCGTTGCTAGGGGAGACGGAGTCGTTATAGCAACGGGAAAACACCACACTCTGCTGCTGCGAGGGAGAAACGCGAGTGCTTCCATAGTACGGCGAGCGATCAGTGATCATTAAGAAGCGTGGATGAAGGAGGAGGTGGAAGAGGTGATGTGTGGGTGGGAAGAAACGGGCAGTCTCTGCTCATCAGAATCATGGGCTTTTCCCGGAACTCGTGACACTTCCTAAAATGTATGCTTGTGGCTTACTTTTAATAAGCTCGAGTCTGAAATTTCTCGTAGAAAATACTGCGGGAAATTTGGTTCGGCTCTTTTTTTTTTCAGAGATAATGTGATGATGGTGTCAGAAAAAGATTAGTTAGTCTACTACATTCATACCATCGATTTTTTGGGATTCGAGACTTGTTATGTTGCATAGATGTGTTAGTCATTACTTTTAGTTGCTTTTTTTTTGTCCGAAATAGAAAGATGACTCGAAAACGTTATTCCATTCTTATGAATATCTTAGTTCCAAATGGGATATTGGAATTCGGGTGTTTGAATGTAATTAACTGAATCAGATTTGACTCTTAACATTGAGTTTAAAACGCCCCGAACTCGGTATTCAAGATACCAGGAAACGTGGCCAGTCGGGAATGTAGTTAATGGCGCGAGATGGAAGAATAAAATATGAGAGATAAATGAAAAAAAAATACGTGCGTTTGTAAGAGCTGCTGAAACTGCGTTTAGAACTTCGACAAAAAAAGTTATGTACTCTGTGAACAATTGAGAAGTTATAGGAATTTATCAATTTTCTGTGTATTACTGAAAGTGTTAGCTATATTTGAAATAACTCTCATTTAAAGCTTTTTTTATTATTTAAAGGAAAAGGCGACGAATCCACCTATTTTTATTTAAAGAACAAATGATGTGCAATCTGTTCCTTTTCGGAACTGGATCATTGCCAACTCAGGAAGAACAAAGACAAAATCGTAAGCTATTGTTAATTCCTGAGCATTAACGAAAAAGAGATCGTATTCTCTCATTCTTTCCTTTGTGATATCAACCAAACCCCAAATTAAAGTTTATGTGTTCTCATTCAGGTATGTTTATCTCAGAAACATTGCTAAAACATGCATCAGCTGTTTTAAAATCATATAATATGAATTCAGGCTGAACTGTGATTTCCTTCGAATGTCTTACTTAACGTTGTAATAGTTTTAGCATTTACTCGGTATAAATATTGCTTATAATATAAAATATTTCCTTTCTCGATTAATTTAAATGTAGTCTAATTTTATTCTGCATTTTTTTCTAGTTGTAGGATTTAACTGATCACTCAGATAAAGAGAGATATAGCAACTGATCATTTGACTGGGATGGCCAAGTTTTTATAAAACCGTCAAAAATCTATTATATCGAAATCTAAGAAGATGACCGTTTGCCTAAATTGGCTCCGTTTTAACGAAAATTTCAAAAGGCCATTTCAGTGATATTTATAAAGTTTGTCACTTGCGTAAGATATCCACATTTAACGGAATCATTAAATGTTTAGATAAAAGGCGTTGCTCCACATTTAACAGATTTTACGTTAAGTAGCTTTTGCTTATTCTTAAATATATTAACGCGAAATCTACGAAACTAAACAATTTCCTAAGTTGGCACTTTTTTATAAAATCGTCAGAAGTCTATTAGAAAGTAATTTTCTTAAGTCGGCTACAATTTTACGATATCGTCAAAAGTCCATTACTGAAAAATCTATTTTTTTTTATGAATGAAATGTTGACTATTTGCCTGAGTTGGTACGTTTCAATGGAACCTTCAAAAAACGTATTATAATGATCTATGAAATTGACCACATGACTAAGTTGGACACATTTTAGTGGAATGGTCGAAAGCCAACTAGATAGAAATTTGCCTACTTATATCTCTGCAAGCTAATACTTTTCATAAGTTAGGAACTTCTAAAAGAACCATAGGTGATCACATATTTCTTATAGATATCATTTATGCTTACAATCAATCAGTCAGCATCCGAGATATATTTAAGTCACCTTTAAAATGCAGGATCCAACCACTACATATTTGAACAAGAAAATATCATTCTATCATCACAATACTGAGATGGAAATATACCCAACCATCCTCTCAACATGATATCATAAGACTCAGCATGGCACAAACAGCTGATGTTTGACCACATCTTGGTAGTCATGCACATGATCAGTGGCAAACATCACATGCATTGAACCCAATCACGAAATGCCAGAGTATGAGACTGCCGAAATGTTCTTACTAATACTCAACATGATATGGTACCCAATCACTATACTACTGAGGTGTTATTTTACATCTCAGCGTCACTCGTGAACTCACAATTAACTAAATGGGTAGGTCAGATGACCTCAAGGGCTCAGAATTAGCTAGGAAGAGAACACATGGACAACTCTTAGGAGAGTCTCCTTTCTAGTCTATCTAGTGTGTTCTTTAATTTGTACAAGGTTCTCTTGCACAATGAACCATAGCTTAACGTTCCATCCGACGGATGGAGGCCTTTCCAACCAAACGGTGCTCCTTTCTCACTGATAATAAGGTGGGGATTAGCGGAGATAAATCTACCCTGAAATAGTTGAGACTCGAACCGGGGAATGTCAGATTACGAGCCTGATGCGCTACTGGTTGAGCTGAGACAACCCCTCCCTCATACCCTCGAGTCCAAAATGGTATCCAGCCATTACATGCCTGATCCCTTTTTCAGGCTCGTAACCTGCAGTTATAGGTTCGATTCCCAGGTGGCCAGCGTTGAGATTTATCTCCGCAAAACTCCCGCCTTGCCCACGGTGACTAAGAGATACCGATAGGCTTGGAAAGCCCGCCGTCCTTTGGATGAGACGTTAAGCCACAGCACCGTTCGCAGAAGAGCCACACTATGTGCACGTTAAAGAATACGCAGGATGGCCTTGACGGGAGGCTACCATCTGTCTCCTAACAACTGCCCAGTGGGTCCTCTCCCCCCAACCTTCTCAGAGCCTTCGGGGGTTCTTGTGACCTGGCCATTTAGCCCATTGTGTGCAAAAAAGTGCCGCTCAGAGGAAAAACCACTCAACGCAACCCAAATCCTGATCTCAATACAGTATCAGGCGACTATGAAGACATCAGTAACAAGGGAATCAAAACTAATGAAAGCATTTCCAGAGATGCTTCTCTTATAACAGCTTTTCCTTGTCTCATTAGTGTCAAAATGAGTTTACCATTAAATTACATACTTCCAGATCTAAGGATTACACTTTCGACTGAAACAACAACAAATTCAACGTCTTAATGCACCGAGAAACAGAAGGAGATTTCCAATTGTAATTATGGATATCTCATTAAGACCTTTTTTCAACATTAATGTTCCATGCTTAATATCATGCAGTTTTTGTGCAAAGTGGTACGGAAATTACTGAGGTCTGTTTTAAGTGATTATGCATATGAGCATTAATTGTCCTACATAGATTCATTCATATTTAGGACAAACCATTCAAAGTAATTGTCTCATCTTAATGATTTTTCAGTTCATTCATTCGTTTCTCGTATCGCGAACTTCTTTCAGATCGATTTTTCCACAAAAAGGAAATCTTTCGTGCTTTTATATGTATATATATCAGTGACTCATTACCTATACAAAAAATGCTTATATATATAGTATACGACAAAAAATATCTTTATTAATAAAGATTTCCCAACTCTTCCAAAGATTACGCGAACCCACCATGAATTCTCTACATCTCTAAATATTAAAAAAAAACTCTTAAAACCTGGACTATGCTAAGCTAAAGAGATTCGTAGCCTTACATACCCAAATAGATAAAATCTCAATAGCTGAGTCCGGGGCATCTACAAGAATTATGAATTTTTTTCCTGGAGGGGGGGATGGTTTCAGGGTGGCAAAAAAAAGATTTTCCAGCGAAGAAGCAAAAAATAAATGTTTCAAGATAAAAATGTTGAGGTCGGACCGTTTGTTAACGAGAGCAGTTGCAAATAGACAACTTAGATTGGCAAAGAGCTAAACGAAAACAAATGGGAAACTTAGTATTTAAAATACACGTAAAAAAGGCTTTTCATATTAATAAATAAAATATACTTCAGAAAACAAAGATAACGTAAAAAAATTACATTATTCTTTTAAGGGAAAAGCGGCATAATTTTTTGTACACCTGTAATATTTAACATCAATTTTCGATAAATTTTTTTAGGGGAGGGAGTAATTGCTCCTCATTCTCCTCCCTTTCCTTTAGCTGCTACAGTTTGACTTTCCACAAATCCTTAAAAGCACAAACACCAACCTGTCTACCCACAGATTTTTCAAAATAGGTTATTGAAGTCCTATTTGGCTCCTGTAATTTAATTCCACAATTATGTCCATTCTGAGAAACAGCTTTGCATTTGTCCCCTGCAATCCAGTTCTAACAATATCCCGTTCGACCTTTCTCAACCCTTTTCATTCTAGGTCCATCCCTTTTCCTGAAACGTTTAGACTCTGTTCGCCAATCTGTGTTTCTTCTTCATAATGACTAAGCAACCCACCGTAATAGAGGATGAATCGACCTTAGCTTCCACATCTGCAAAGTCATTCTGAAAAATGTGACAGACGCAACCGATCAGGACGGATCTAATCCTCTCCCCTCCTTCAGAAAAGTAGTAAGGGGAAATGGAGGTTAAAAATTATTATTCCTGTGAATATTTCATCCTCTTTCATGAAATCTGTTAAAAAAACCTCTAAAACTAAGAGGAAAATATTACACTGCAATTGAAATCCAGTCTCTTGGCCCCCCTTTTTTTCCAACTTGATTTTCCAACTGTACCTTTATATTTCTCTAGATTCGGGTCTACAACCAACCAGACCATCATCTGGGATTCGCCCCCCCCTTCCCGCTCCCCGATAGTAATTACTATGAATGAGCACAACATTGTGCCTTCGAGGCAGCTTTCACTTATTATTCATTTATTTGTCTAAAAGACGATTGGAATTCAAAGTTATTTAAAATAATCCCCAAATATGGTCTCCTATAAATGAAAGGCTGTAAACTCTGAAAATGCGATTTCCTGAAACTTTAGCCGTTAAGTCAAAACATTTTCTAGGGGCAGGGGTGGCTCAGTCTAGGGGCAGGGGTGGCTCAGGTAGCGCGCCAGGCTCGTAATCTGTAGTTCCCAGGTTTGAGTCCCAGCTGGGTCAGCGTTGAGATTTATCTCCGCAAAAATTCCACGCCCTGCCCACGGTCAGTAGGGGACACCGATGGGCTTGGAAAGGCCGCCGTCCGTCGGATGGGACGTTAAGCCGTGGCTCCGTGTGCGGGAAGAGACATACACTGTGCACGTTAAAGAACACGCTGGATGGCCTTGACGGGAGGTTACCATCTGTCTCCCAACAGCTGTTCCAGTGGGTCCCCTCCCCCAACCTTCTCTGAGCTTTCGGGGTCCATGTGACCTAGCCATTTAGCCCATGGTGTGCAAAAAAGTGCCGCTCAGAGGTAAAACAACCCAACCCAAAACATTTTCTACGCGAATACGATAACTTGTGGATAAAAGGGCCAGAGAGCCATTCTCTCCGTGTGTTCTTCGCATAGCTTGGCAGATATCCAGGGAAACCCCCACACCAGGCATCAATCAGAGTTAAATTCCGTGTTGTTGGAATGTTCTCACAAGTAACCTGCAATTTAATCCAGAACTGGAACCATGCAGCATATCTGATTGACCAATTGCTTGGTCATAAGGGCCTCGTGTAAGGAGCTCTTTTTGCTCTACAAAAGAAATTCCTTCGCGGATTAGATCGCTCTACTCGGAAACAACTCAAGAAGGAGCAAAAACGGTTTGAAATTCTGTTAATATGTTTATCTGGGTTGTGTCTACTCCGAAAAATCGGGAAATTTCGATTTTAATTTAATACAATGTATGATTTTAAATATATAAGGTCGAAGTGATGTTTAATGCCCGATGAATCCAACTGGTTTTCGAGAGTAAAACTGAAAATATTAATGATTCCTTACCTTTCTGGGGCGGGGGTGGCTCAGTCGGTAGCGCGCCAGGCTCGTAATCTGTAGTTCCCAGGTTCGAGTCCCAGCTGGGTCAGCGTTGAGATTTATCTCCCCAAAATTTCCCCGCCCTGCCCACGGTCAGTAGGGGACACCGATGGGCTTAAAAAGGCCGTTATCATCCGTCCGTCGGATGGGACGTTAAGCCGTGGCCCCGTGTGCGGGAGAGTCATACCCTGTGCACGTTAAAGAACACGCTGAAGGGCCTTGACGGGAGGCTACCATCTGTCTCCCAACAGCCGTTCCAGTGGGTCCCATTCCCCAACCTTCTCTGAGCCTTCGGGGTCCTTGTGGCCTGGCCATTTAGCCCATGGTGTGCAAAAAAGTGCCGCTTAGAGGTGAAACAATCCAATCCTTACCTTTCTATTATTCCACTGAAGGGAGGAAAAATTAAGAAAAGGCGATAAAGGGGAAATTAATGTCCTAAGAGTTGACTCTTTCATTAAGAAATTATAAACCGCTCTTAAGCAACTTTCCATTCGGTGAGAATTCTTTTTGTTGTTGTCGTATTGTCTGTCCCATTAGCAAACAGAGTTATGTACAGTCGCTCTAAAAAGTATCCGAACACTATGGTTGATTACAGAATTCAGAAAAAATATCTGGCAACGATTTTTTTAGAAATTAGTGATCTGGCAACCTTCGTGTCACGTGATTACAGAATTCAGGAAAAATATCTGGATTACCGTTCACAGCAAACTGGAGCGTGTGCAGTTACTGCACACGCTCCAGCTTGCTGTGAACGGTAACTGCACACGCTCAATATTTCCGTGAGTGAGCCCACACGATCTAGTATCAAAATAATATGACTACCTACAGTCACTCAAAAAAGTATCCGAACACTATGTTTGATTACAGAATTCATAAAAAATATCTGGCAACGATTATTTTAGAAATTAGTGATCTGGCAACCTTCGTGTCACGTGATTACAGAATTCAGGAAAAATATCTGGAGCGTGTACAGCAACTGTACACGCTCCAGTTACCGTTCACAGCAAACTGGAGCGTGTGCAGTTACTGCACACGCTCCAGTTTGCTGTGAACGGTAACTGCACACGCTCAATATTTCCGTGAGTGAGCCCACACGATCTTGTATCAAAATAATATGATTACCTACAGTCACTCAAAAAAGTATCCGAACACTATGGTTGATTACAGAATTCAGGAAAAAATATCTTACAACGATTTTTTTTAGAAATTAGTGATCTGGCAACTTTCGTGTCACGTGACACGAAGGATGTCAGATCCCTAATTTCTAAAAAAAATCGTTGTCAGATATTTTTTATGAATTCTGTAATCAACCATAGTGTTCGGATACCTTTTTTTTTGAGCGACAGCACAGTGTAATTAAAAGCCGCAGAAAAAGAGTACAGTGGATGAATAAATACTCAACAGCCTTTATTAGAAAATGCCTACAGCAATGGTATTCCAATTTCGCGAATGGTATTCCTTGAAGTGAAATCAAGGATCTTCAAGAAAATTTCATTACGATGTAAAAAATTATAATTTAAATTTGCTTATTTTGCATATGCATGAAATGTTACTATTGTTTTTAAATATGTGCAATTGAATAATATATTGATCTCATATCCTTGTTTCACTTTTGTTTATCATTATTTTGACTTTTTTGGGGTCTAGTTTTATAGATTCTTATGTAAGATTTTTTATTCAGGATTTCACAAAAAATATTTCGACTACGAAAGGTTACCGTGGCCAAATTAAATTGCAAAACACTAGCCTACTATGAACAGATTCAAAAGCTCAGTATATATGTGTTTCGAGAATTGAATTACACAGTCTGATGTGTTCCACACTCTAAACTAAAGCTCTTTCTAACAGTGAATAAGATGAATCAAATATCAGATTTTCTAAAAGTGTGTTTGAGGAAGTTTTGAACGTAGACAACTCATTTGTTTTCCGATTTTTGGCCGAATGGTTAGCGCGCTTGGCTACTGATCTAAGGGGCCTGGGTTCGAGCCCCGGGTAAGGCATGGATGTTCGTGTTGTTTTTCTGCTGAGGTCCTGCCATCCTCTCAGATCTTCTACTATGGCATATAAACTGACAGGCTCCTGTCAGACCTCTGTGGCAAGCAGCTGCTTGAGGGGGTATTTATGTTTTATTTATTATTATATTTATTCATGTAGTTGTATAAATGTTCAGCAACAAATAGTTTCGGCTTTAAATGCGATACAATGTTTTAAAACACTACACATTTTATAAAATCAAATCACTTTTCCCCACTTTTTTACATATTGTTATAAATTTATAATAGGAACAATAGCAACAAAAATTCTAAAATAAGGTAAATTTTTACAAAATAGGAATAAAAACATTTATATAAATTAAATTCAACCAATAGAAATCCTAATCTCCATCAATATGAAGCTGAACCATCTAAAGGAATATTTATCTTATCACTATTACTATAAATAGCAGTTTTTATAATTCTCCCAGCCTCCACTTAACGCATAAAAGGAGACTTTTTACAACACTCAATAAGAGACACAATTATCTTTGCGAATTTATCTGTAAATTGCTAAGATTAATCTTACCAACCCTTTTTGCAAATAGAAATAACCACGCATCAAACTATTGTGTTTAGTTCCAGAATTTCATCAAGTACCCCAAAACTGTAGCTAATTATACTGGGCTCTGAGAACCAATTCTTTTCAGACATTGATCACCTCGCATCAGACGATGAACTCTTCCTACAGCGAAGTTGAGATCAGTTCTGCTTTCTCTACTGGGATCTGCTCAAAGTTGACAGACGTCCCGTTTTGCTTAGTTAAATCCCTAGTCCCGCACTGACAGACAAAAATCCCGCAGACCAAGGAAAAAGTAGCAACGAAAACTGACAGTTTTAATTTGGTTTTTATTTTCTTAGCAACGATTTTTTTATCCAAGGTAATTTTTTTATTAGTGTTGGATGCTTTACTTCCGAGAGGCACTTTTTTTGCATACAGTGGGCTAAATGGCCAGGTCACAAGGATCCCAAAGGCTCATAGAAGGTTGGGGGGAGAGGACCCACTGAGCAGCTATTGGGAGACAGATGGTAGCCTCCCGTCAAGGCCATCCTGCGTATTCTTTAACATGCACAGATTATGTCTCTTCTGCATACGGTGCTACGGCTTAACGTCTCATCCAACGGACGGCGGCCTTTCCAAGCCCATCGGTGTCCCCTATTGACTGAGGGCAGGGATATATACAGAGATATATCTCAACACTGGCCCAGCTGGACTCGAACCTGGGAACTGCAGATTACGAGGACTTTTATTTTATTAGGATTTTTATACGTCCGAACGCAAAACCCTGGGATTCTCGGAGCAAGAAGTATCTACTTTCTTACTTACATATTTATTTGATTCAGATTTAAGTTTATTTCATTTTCAACCTTAAATTATTGTACTACACATTGTATTTTATTCTATATTGCTAAAAACTGATCTTATAACGTAAATTTATGAGAGGAAATAAGCATAATACTTATTTCTTCTCATAAATTTACATTAAAAGATTAGTTTTTCCAAATACATTCACAAAAAAATAACATAAATAAAAATAATAAACGAAATTTTTTTTAAAAATTTTATATTTCTGTATGGATACCACGGAGCAACAATGCTCATCCACATTTCCGTACAAATTACTACATTAATAAACTAATAGTAACATTCTGCTGGCAGAAGGCATTCGGATCAGGTCTTTAAATAAAAATCATATTGCATAAACGCAAAATTTTTAATTTTTTAACTATTTTAGAGCTATAAATTCAAAATATCTCTTCAGTATAAACACAAAAAAACTGAAAAGAATTCAAACAAATTCTTCATCAAGAATTGTAGGTACAGTCCCTCAAAAAAAATATCTGAACACTATGGTTGATTACAGAATTCAGAAAAAATATCTGGAAACGATTTTTTTAGAAATTAGTGATCTGGCAACCTTCGTGTCACGTGATTACAGAATTCAGGAAAAATATCTGCAGCGTGTACAGCAACTGTGCACGTTCCAGTTACCGTTCACAGCAAACTGGAGCGTGTGCAGTTACTGCACACGCTCCAGTTTGCTGTAAATGGTAACTGCACACACTCAATATTTCCGTGAGTGAGCCCACACGATCCAGGTCTTTGTGAGCTCACACGATCCAATGTGCTGTGAACATTAACCGCAACCGCTCCAGTTTGCTGTGAACGGTAACTGCACACGCTCCATATTCATTGCATTATATATTCATACGCATTATATATATTAAAAAATATCCGAACACTATGGTTGATTACAGAATTCAGAAGAAATATCTGGCAACGATTTTTTTAGAAATTAGTGATCTGGCAACCTTCGTGTCACGTGACACGAAGGTTGCCTAATTTCAAAAACACATCGTTGCCAGATATTTTTTCTGAATTCTGTAATCAATCATAGCGTTCGGATATTGACTTGACTTAACAAACAACTCTCCTAATGAATATTCTTGCTGCCAGGCATCCACCTGGCAGCAAACTCATTCAGAAAATATTTTTTTTTATAATAAATTAAATAACTTAGCTTGTTTGAAAAAAACTAGAAGAAGTTTGTAACATCTTGTTTTCATTTTTTTATTTTCCGGTTCAAGAATAGTTTTGAAGTTGAAGTTGGTTATTTTGAGTTTCTTTAATTCATCGTAGTATGCCCTTCTTTCATGTTCATATTTTTTACATTTGAAAATCAGATGTTCTAAATTTTCATATTCCTAGCATACATCACATGCCGGGGAATCCTTTTTCTTCAATCTATATAGTTTTCCTTTGGTATTAGCAGAATTTGTTTTAATTTTTAGAATGATATTAAATTCTTTTTTGGTTAGACCATGCTTATTGAATTTTGTAATTTTAGGTGAGATTAAATATCTGAATGTATTATTTACATTCCTTTCATACCAATTTTGTGTTTCATATAGTATGTTTAATTTATTGTTTTTTTTTTGAATAAGAAGTTGAAAAAAGGTGTATCTATATTTGAGTTTATTTTTGTTACTTCCTTTGCTTTTTTATCAACAATTTCATTGAATTTAATACCAACATGACTGAGTATCCATTGAATGTATAATATTTTATTATTCTTTAGATGGTTTTTGGTTAATATTAATATATCATTGATAAAAATCTTAAAATTACTTTTTGTACTGTCATTGTAAATTGTTTCAATAGCAGCTTTACTGTCAGAAAAAATAATAATGCTTTTATTTTGAAATTTTAAAGCCCAATTAATGGCAAGAATTATTGCTGTTATTTCAGCGGTTACAATAGGATTGGGTTTATTAAATTTAAACAAATATTCATATTTTTCTTCAGGACAAATGAAGGCTCCTGCAAGTTCCTTTCTATCAGTGCTAAGTGATCCATCTGTGTATAGATGAATAAAGTTTTCGTAATTGTTCTGAATATGTATATTAGAAAGTGTTTTGAGTGTAGAACTGTCATGGAAATTTTTTGATATTAAATTATTGATATTTGTATTTAAAATTGGAAATGTAGATGTCCAACATGGAATTTGTATGCTGTAATCTCCACTGTTTCTTTTAGTTATTAATTCCTTTAAGTTATTGTTTCCTGTTAAGTTTTGAATAGAAATGTCATTGAAATTATTTACTATTTTATCTATAATTGGGTGCGTTTGATTTTTTGAGGAAATTCTAAATATTAAATTCTGTAATAGATATTTTTTCTTAATACTTATAGGTGGGCAAGCTGTCTCTGCATAAATGTTTAGACCATTTGATTTTTGAGGAAGTCCTATGAAAAATTTTTGAATATTTAGTTGTAAATTTTCTAATATTTTTAATTTTGTTTTTGATATATTATTTATTAATTCTATGCCATATAAAAATTTTGGAAGTATAATTGAATTGTATAGTAATAATAAATATTTGTTATCACAGCCCCATTTTGAGCCACCTAAATATCTAAGGAAATTAAAAAGTTTATTAGCTTTGTTTTTTGCTCTTTCCATGTAATTGGACCATATTAGTTTGGAGTCAAACTGGATGACTAAGAATTTAAAATTACCTTTAATTTTAATCGGATATTGTTTTGAGCGACTGTACAAACCGTGCCTTCCACAGCGTTCCCATCTGCTTAATGAAACATATAATATGAAACTTTTCTATGCTTACTGTAACGATCAGATAAATTCATTAAACTGATTTATTCATTAATTATTTTATATAAATATGAAATTTATTGTAATAAATGTATAATCATTTCTTCAGTTCTTTTCCCATTGTTTCTTTTGAACGGAGAGAAGGGGCGGGGGTGGCTCATCGGTAGCGCACCAGGCTCGTAATCTGTAGTTCCCAGGTTCGAGTCCCAGCTGGGTCAGCGTTGAGATTTATCTCCGCAAAATTCCCCGCCCTGCCCACGGTCAGTAGGGGACACCGATGGGCTTGGAAAGGCCGCCGTCCGTCGGATGGGACGTTATGCCGTGGCCCCGTGTGCGGGAGAGCCATACCCTGTGCACGTTAAAGAACACGCTGGTTAGCCTTGACGGGAGGCTACCATCTGTCTCCGAACAGCTGTTCCAGTGGATCCCCTCCCCCAAACTTCTCTGAGCATTCGGGGTCCTTGTGACCTGGCCATTTAGCTGTAATTCCCAGGTTCGAGTCCCAGCTGGGTCAGCGTTGAGATTTATCTCCTCAAAATTCCCCGCCCTGCCCACGGTCAGTAGGGGACACCGATGGGCTTGGAAAGGCCGCCGTCCGTCCGATGGGACGTTAAGCCGTGGCACTGTGCGGGAGAGCCATACCCTGTGCACGTTAAAGAACACGCTGGTTAGCCTTGACGGGAGGCCAACAGCTGTTCCAGTGGGTCCCCTCCCCCTACCTTCTCTGAGCCTTCGGGGTCCATGTGACCTGGCCATTTAGCCCATGGTGTGCAAAAAAGTGCCGCTCAGAGGTAAAACAACCCAACGGAGAGAAGGACAGCAGCAAGCTAAACAGGACACTTCAAATTGAAGCTGCTGCCTTCCTAAGAGCATACCGGTAAAATTAATCAAAAAACGCTATTTATTTCTGAAAACGTTCAAGAAAATAATTCATACAGATAAAAATGTTCAGGAATCCAAACAGAAACTGTAATCATATAAAGAATAGCCATATTTTAAAGTGTGTTTTTTTTTTTAATTAAATATAGGAAAAGCAATTAATGTGTCTAAAATGTTCAGATGACTTTGTGGAGTTAAGCATTTCATGATGGCGCTAGTATCTCATGCAATGTGAAGTGTCAAATTTCCAAATCTCCGGATTGGTAAAGATGGGCATGTCTTGTGACGGCCGAAATATCCGCTTCAACATCTTGTCTTCTTTTCTCGGGTATACCTTAAAAATATCGTTTATTCGAAAAAAAATCGTAATTTACAGCATTTAAAGGAAAGAATTACTGCAGCTGTTGCAAGTGTTATATCAGACATGCCGAATCGAATACGGATCAAAGCTGAATATCAGCCCACATTGAAATCTGTTGAACACGAAACGGAACTTTGAGAGTTTCTTGAAAACTTGTACACACAATTACTTTTGTTGCTTAATTGTTTAATATCATTTAGCACTTTACAGCATGGTTATGTCTTTAAAATAACCCTTTATATAGTACAAAGCAAATCTGTTCCCATATTATTTGCTTAATTTAATCACTCAACCACCAGAAGTATCATCACAATTGTATTTCGAATAAAATAATAATCTCTAGGCTAAAATTACATCACACTAAACGAAGACAAATTTGAAAACCCTATTAAAACTCATTTTCTTCCTTTGAAATGGAGCGGGGGTGGTTCAGTCGGTAGCGCGCCAGGCTCGTGATCTGTATTTCCCAGGTTCGAGTCCCAGCTGGGTCAGCGTTGAGATTTACCTCCGCAAAATTCCCCGCCTTGCCCACGGTCAGTAGGGGACACCGATGGGCTTGGAAAGGCCGCCGTCCGTCGGATGGGACGTTAAGCCGTGGCCCCGTGTGCGGGAGAGCCATACTCTGTGCACATTAAAGAACACGCTGGATGGCCTTGATGGGGGGGGCTATCAACTGTCTCCCAACAGCTGTTCCAGTGGGTCCCCTCCCCCAACCTTCTCTGAGCCTTCGGGGTCCATGTGCCCTGGTCATTTAGCCCATGGTTGGCAAAAAAGTGCCGCTCAGAGGTAAAACAACCCAACTTCCTTTGAAAACCCATTAAGCAGAAAAATTATTATTTTCGAATAATGCCAGCTGAAGAAGAAAATTTCTTGTCTTCCAATTTCCCTGTTACGATTAACACTGGATATATTTGATATGAACTCATTTGACGAAAATCATGTTTCTGAAATGTTTTTTTCTTTAATAGGTTATCATAAAATTTCTTAAATGTTCATTTTTGATAACCGGGGCGAAACCACGGTCTCAGGTATTGTTCGATGTCCCTCCTAATATATTTTTTCGTTTTTTTACATCCCATAATAATTCACAAACGGTTGCTTCTATCAGCTGAATTTTCGGTTCATAGCTGTCATTTTTTTTCTGTAAAGATAAATTTCAATTTCACAGCTGATATACATCCAACAAAGAAAAGAATCAGCTGTTTTCAGCTGACTGCCGGAAAACAATCATGATAAAAATGATTGAATTCGAAGTTTTAAACCTGTGAAGAAATTCGAAAAAAGGTTTTCAGAAGCGTACGTGTCTTCTCTTTACGGTATTATTCGATACGCTTTACAGTATTGGTATCGTCTTTAGTTTCTTTGCAGTATCTCACATAATATCTGTTCTACTGGTATTTACATAGGTTGGATGCGAAGGAAAAGATATCACTGTAAACCAGTGGTTCCCAGCCAGGGGTAAGAGTACGGAAAGGTTCTACCTTTCGGAATCTCACAATAGTTTTTGAGGGTGGCTCAGTCGGTAGCGCGCCAGGCTCGTAATCTGTAGTTCCCAGGTTCGAGTCCCAGCTGGGTCAGCGTTGAGATTTATCTCCGCAAAATTCCCCGCCCTGCCCACGGTCAGTAGGGGACACCGATGGGCTTGGAAAGGCCGCCGTCCGTCGGATGGGACGTTAAGCCGTGGCTCCGTGTGCGGGAGAGCCATACCCTGTGCACGTTAAAGAACACGCTGGATGGCCTTGATGGGGGGCTATCAACTGTCTCCCAACAGCTGTTCTAGTGGGTCCCCTCTCCCAACCTTCTCTGAGCCTTCGGGGTCCATGTGACCTGGCCATTTAGCCCATGGTGGGCAAAAAAGTGCCGCTCAGAGGTAAAACAACCCAACCCAGCCAGGGAGGGGGCGTTTTCTTCGGGGGGGGGGGGGGGGGTTGGTGAAATAAATTACATAGAAAAATAAAATATTTCGTAGATTAACACAGCTTTCACGAAGGGGGGTTGTTTAGAAAAATACTTGAAAAAAAAGAAAATACTGCTCAAAAAGTTTGTAAACCACTGTTCCATACTTAAAACTTTAAAATTAGATTGTTTATACAAATTAATAAATTCCTGTGAGATTTATTGGTTTGCAAGTGGACTAATAGTCCTCATATACAACCTAACACAAAACTAATCACAAAGTAGAAAAAAAATGTAATTTGAAAGCCGTCTCACGATTTGCATATTTCCTTCAAAGTCCGCGTCTTTGTATTTGTTAATCATTAAAAAAAAAACCAACAGCAGAATCACTTTCCTAATCACCGGTTATCGCCATATTACAGTAGCTCTCATAACAAGAGCCAGCTTTAACAGAACGAATCGTAAACTGATGCTGTTATCATGCTGTCAGAAAATAATCTCATACAAATACAAGCGGCATTTTGTAACCTGATGGAGAGTACATCCGGGTTTCGGAGAGAGAATAAGGCTACGAATCGTATGTTAATTTCCTGTTAGTTTTCTCTTTCTGTCGATTGAAGTAGAGAGCCTGTTGCTTTGCGATTTCCTTCATGCAAAGACCAACAGAGGTTCGCTGAGGTGTGCCGAGATCATTATCGATCCGATGCATTCCAGCTGTAGGACGGAGCGAAATTGCTGGCTACATAATGGCATATGAACAACTCTGACATATTTCGGAGCTGGTGAATAGAGTTGGATTTCAACAACATTACTAAATTGTCATTACAGCTGTCTTTTGAATAGTTAAAAGCAAAGCTTAAATTGGGGAAGTGGAGACGAAGGTTTCATCATTCGTTTCAACCTTTATCAACAGACTTGCAGAAATCGCTTTCAGATATCAATGAAAGAGTAAGGTTTTTTGCAAAAAAACACCAATCAGCTTTTCGTGTCCTAAAATGCATTCCGTTATGGGGGAGGAAGTTGTCAACAAAGTTGATAGAAACGCCAGACCGATATTTCTTGGGAGCGGGGGTGGCTCAGTCGGTAGCGCGCCAGGCTCGTAATCTGTAGTTCCCAGGTTCGAGTCCCAGCTGGGTCAGCGTTGAGATTTATCTCCGCAAAATTCCCCGCCCTGCCCACGGTCAGTAGGGGACACCGATGTGCTTGGAAAGGCCGCCGTCCGTCGGATGGGACGTTAAGCCGTGGCCACGTGTGCGGGAGAGTCATACTTTGTGCACGTTAAAGAACACGCTGGATGGCCTTGACGGGAGGCTACCATCTGTCTCCCAACAGCTGTTCCAGTGGGTCCCTTCTCTGAGCCTTCGGGGTCCATGTGACCTGGCCATTTAGCCCATGGTGTGCAAAAAAAGTGCCGCTCAGAGGTAAAACAACCCAACCGATATTTCTTGCGAAATAATTTATAAAACTTTTAGACATACGAATTCATCATTGAGTTAATGAATATTCATCCACTATCAAGCTGTTTTTTTTTTCCGCAAAATTCCCCGCCCTACCCATGGTCAGTAGGGGACACCGATGGGTTTGGAAAGGCCGCCGTCTGTCGGATGGGACGTTAAGCCGTGGCCCCGTGTGTGGGAGAACCATATCCTGTGCACGTTAAAGAACACGCTGGATGGCCTTGACGGGAGGCTACCATCTGTCTCACAACAGCTGTTCCAGTGGGTCCCCTCCCCCAACCTTCTCTGAGCCTTCGGGGTCCATGTGACCTGGCCATTTAGCCCATGGTGTGCAAAAAAGTGCCGCTCAGAGGTAAAACAACCCAACCCTCAAGCTGTTTTTTAAGTGACAGGAAAAGATGGGTGTAGAGGAAAAATTGGACACTTTTTCCTCTACACCATCTTCGTAGTTAATACTAATACGATGTGGCACCTGCACACTTCAGGCGTCAAATGCGAATCTAACTGGACTCTCCACAAGAGTGGCGAAACAACTGAGACAGTGAGACCAGCAGTGACGCAGGCGAGATTTTCTCAGGTCATCAGTTACTTTTCAATCAACCAGTGATCTTTGATCTAAGAGATTATTTGTTGATTGAGAAGTATTGATTGCTTAATCGACCAATGCTTTACGAGATCCACCAAAGCGTCAAGAGCGCAGTCTCATTGTCCCAGTTGCTTCCAAGCACACTTCTCCACTACTGTGCACCACCGTCGTGGATTGGACGAGGGAGTCAATTCACCGATTTATATGTTCTCTTGATATAATATCAGTTACGTTCTTCTTATAGAGACAGGTAAAGCAGAAACTTATTAGACAAATATTTCTGATGTATATGTCACCGGCAAAGTTTGAAATCCGGCATTCTATAGAATGCCTAGGCATTGTATATAATGCCTAAAACTAGTTGGCAATGTATGAAACGATTCATATTTCACACATTTCCTAGGCATTCTATAGAATGCCAAAAGGCAAATCGGCAAAGTATAAAATACTCCCGGCAGTGATGTTTAATGTCGCAATGCGAGTCACGTGACTCTCGACGCTCGCCTCAAACAGAGAGCCAGAGCACTCAGTCCAATTCGAATTGACCAGTAAATGTTCCCCTGGGTCCCCTATAGGCTCACCCTGATTGCCAGATCCGCCAGTCCCTAGTTCGGTAAAAAAAGAGCGCCGTAGTTGGTCACTTTGGACACCAAAAAGACACCCTTCCATTCGGAAAAGCGCCCCCTAGCGTTGTAAGAGTGTAAAAGAGGGTTGCCTCAATAGGGATCCCAAAGTTTGAGAACTCTAGCTTCCATAGAAAGAGTTAAGGTCAAAAAACAGATTAAAAAAAGTCATCAAAAAACGACATATCACAAGCATCTCGGAACTCCACTGAAATAGATTTGACAAGTAGGAAAGTGAAATACGAGTATCCTAACTCGAATTGCAAACTTCGAATATTCAACACTTTACTGATTCGTTCTCACTTGGCTTTACCTCATTTGGGGGCGTTTTTTATAATGCGGACGACAGATTCATTACAGGTTATGATGTTAATATTTCTGGCGGTAGTTCAGCAATGGTATTTTTCTCTTTTTGTAGAAAAATCCCGTATCTTATATTTTGTACTTCTTACATTTTCACATGCATCTTTTCAATAAAAGCCTTTTTCATACTTTGCCGAAATAGTATTTGTCATTCTATATAATGCCTAGGTATTCTATACAATGCCTAGGGAAAGTATGTAATAATTCTCATATTTCATACATTGCCTAAAAACGCCGGGTATTCTATAGAATGCCGGCTTTTCATACATTGCCGGTAACATATTACGAGCACGGATAGTGTCAGCATTTGGAAAGTTAAGATACTGTGAGAGCAAATACGATCCGATTGGAAATTTGAGTTTCACATCAAGAAAATCGCCTAGAATATTTCTAAGAGATTATAAATATATGTTCAGAAATGCAACAGTTCAGAAATTGTTTTTTTTTTTCTTCTGTAATTCTACTGATGCTGAAAGATTCTGTTCAGCCGGATATTCGTCATGAAACGTTTTTGCATTTATCTTAGCAATGGGGTAGCATCAGTTGAAAAAGTTCCAGAATATTTCCGATTATTTATCACCAAGGAATTATCTCCCTTTGGTTTGCATTAGAGCCTAAATAATGGAGAGATTACAGGATATGTACAGTCGCTCAAAAAAGTATCCGAACACCATTGTTGATTACAGAATTCAGAAAAAATATCTGGCAACGATTTTTTTTAGAAATTAGTGATCTGGCAACCTTCGTGTCACGTGATTACAGAATTCAGGAAAAATATCTGGAGCGTGTACAGCAACTGTACACGCTCCAGTTACCGTTCACAGCAAACTGGAGCGTGTGCAGTTACTGCAAATATTTCCGTGAGTGAGCCCACACGATCTAGTATCAAAATAATATGACCACCTACAGTCGCTCAAAAAAGTATCCGAACACATGGTTGATTACAGAATTCAGAAAAAATATCTGGCAACGATTTTTTTAGAAATTGGTGATCTGGCAACCACGTGACACGAAGGTTGCCAGATCACTAATTTCTAAAAAAAATTGTTGCCAGATATTTTTTCTGAATTCTGTAATCAGCCATGGTGTTCGGATACTTTTTTCAGCGACTGTACAACAGCTTAGGGTCTGTTCTATCTCTGGACCTGTGAGAAACAAAAACAGTTAACTCCACAAAATTTTTCTTTAAAGTATACATCTTTTGAAAACCTAAAAATGTCTCATTGAAAATATTGTTAATTTGGCCGTTGAGTTTTTTAAAAGTCTTTAACCGAGGTAAAAATAATTTTAGAGTAATCTCGGTCAATTTTAATCTCGGTAATTTTAAAGTAATCTCGGTCAAAACCGAGGTACTCTAAAATTCCAAAAATATACGGGTTCTCATACAATCTGACAGTAAGAACAGAAATAGATTAAATTACGAGTTAATCGGTTCTGCTTTCTGACAAGTCAGCATACTACTCACCAATTGTGTAGGAAAAAAGTGCCACTCAGAGGTAAAATAACCCAAAATACATAAATATGCACAAACACGTACATATATACACACATACATTCATACATACATAAGCATATATACAATCCTCAAATAGCTGTAGGCTATGAAAGTCCAACCAGACTGAGTAATTAAATCTGAAAACATGTTTATTCTGAGCTACAGTTAGTGTATTTAGCCACTGCTGTCCACTATAAATATCGTCTCCACCGACTACATCCTTGGTCACCCTGGGGCGGGGGGTGGCTCAGTCGGTAGCGCGCCAGGCTCGTAATCTGTAGTTCCCAGGTTCGAGTCCCAGCTGGGTCAGCGTTGAGATTTATCTCCGCAAAATTCCCTGCCCTGCCCACGGTCAGTAAGGGACACCGATGGGCTTGGAAAGGCCGCCGTCCGTCGGATGGGACGTTAAGCCGTGGCCCCGTGTGTGGGAGAGCCATACACTGTGCACGTTAAAGAACATGCTGTATGGCCTTGACGGGAGGCTACCATCTGTCTCCCAACAGCTGTTCCAGTGGATCCCCTCCCCCAACCTTCTCTGAGCCTTCGGGGTCCATGTGACTTACCCATGGTGTGCAAAAAAGTGCCGCTCAGAGGTAAAACAACTTGGTCACCCCCTTTTTCTGAGGCTTTTACGCACACTGTACATAATTCTATTCGCTAATCTGTAGTTCTGCATTTGAGTAACTTAGTTCAACTAATGCAGTTCTTCCCTGCACAAGATGCTGCTCAATTATAATTGATGAGTTTTCCTTCTAACTCCATCATTGCGCCCTGCCCTCGGTCAGAAGGGACACCGATGGGTTTGGAATATTACCACCATTGGATTATTACCACCATTGGATTATTACCACCATTGATTATTACCACCATTGATGGCGAAGGCTTGGGTTGGTTGTTTTACCTCTGAGCGGCACTTTTTTGCACACCATGGGCTAAATGGCCAGGTCACATGGACCCCGAAGGCTCAGAGAAGGTTGGGGGAGGGGACCCACTGGAACAGCTGTTGGGAGACATATGGTAGCCTCCCGTCAAGGCCATCCGGCGTGTTCTTTAACGTGCACAGGGTATGGCTCTCCCGCACACGGGGCCACGGCTTAAAGTCCCATCCGACGGACGGCGGCCTTTCCAAGCCCATCGGTGTCCCCTACTGACCGTGGGCAAGGAAGGGAATTTTTGCGGAGATAAATCTCAACGCTGACCCAGCTGGGACTCGTACCTGGTAACTACAGATTACGAGCCTGGCGCGTTACCGACTCAGCCACCCCCGCCCATGGCGAAGGTTAAGTCACCTATGTAAAGAATACAGAAAGGGAGATTGGTGTTCAGAGAACGATTCGCAGACAAACTATGAAAAGAAAAATAAATCGAACTCCTTAAGAGGTGGTATTAATAAAGCTACACTTGTCTGTCTATGCTTCGTGGTAGCATTCGAGCTCTAATTACTTCAGTCTTTGTCTTGTGGTATCAATCGATCTCTACCTGTCCCGGTCTTTGCCTGATGGTAGCAATAAATCTCCATCTGCTTCTGTTGTTGTCTTAATTACTAATCGAACTATACCTGCCTCAGTTTTTGCTTCCAGTAATCAAGTGCTAACTGTTTCAGTCTTTGTCTTTTGTCTTTTAGTACTCGAGATCTACCTGCTTCAGTTTTTATCATTTGGTAATAATTAAGGGTTCCTCTGTAAGTCAGATAACAAGAAACTCGACTCTCTTTATTCTAAATGTTTAAGTAGTATCTTGGTATTTTGGTGATTTGATTTTGTAAGTAGTGACGGGTTGGGTTGTTTTACCTCTGAGCGGTACTTTTTTGCGCACAATGGGCTTAATGGCCAGGCCACAAGGACCCCGAAGGCTCAGAGAAGGCTGTGGGAGGAAACCCGCTGGAACAGCTGTTGTGGGACACAGATGTCTCCCGTCAAGGCCATCCAGCGTGTTCTTTAACGTGCAGAGGGTATAATTCTCCGCCTATGGGGCCATGGCTTAACATCCCATCCGACAGACGGCAGCCTTTCCAAACCCATCGGTGTCCCTTCTGACCGAGGGCAGGGCGCAATGATGGAGTTAGAAGGAAAACTCATCAATTATAATTGAGCAGCATCTTGTGCAGGGAAGAACTGCATTAGTTGGACTAAGTTACTCAAATGCAGAACTACAGATTAGCGAATAGAATTATGTACAGTGTGCGTAAAAGCCTCAGAAAAAGGGGGTGACCAAGTTGTTTTACCTCTGAGCGGCACTTTTTTGCACACCATGGGTAAGTCACATGGACCCCGAAGGCTCAGAGAAGGTTGGGGGAGGGGATCCACTGGAACAGCTGTTGGGAGACAGATGGTAGCCTCCCGTCAAGGCCATACAGTATGTTCTTTAACGTGCACAGTGTATGGCTCTCCCACACACGGGGCCACGGCTTAACGTCCCATCCGACGGACGGCGGCCTTTCCAAGCCCATCGGTGTCCCTTACTGACCGTGGGCAGGGCAGGGAATTTTGCGGAGATAAATCTCAACGCTGACCCAGCTGGGACTCGAACCTGGGAACTACGGATTACGAGCCTGGCGCGCTACCGACTGAGCCACCCCCGCCCCAAAATAGGAAAAGGTTTGTGTGCGTAAAACATAAACATTAGAAATTATGGAGTTGATGTGTATATGTATATACCACATATTTTCGTTTCTTATGTTAACATCATGTTGTGTTTTGAATGTTTTTCAGTTTCAGTTCAGGTTGCATGTCGACACCTACAAAATTGCTCCCCCCCCCCTCTCTCTCTCACCATTTTATCGGCGGTCCTGTATATATCAAGTACGTTTAGCTTTTGATTACACCAGTTCAATTCTATTACTACTGAAGTCTAAAAATTTACTAAATGATTTAATTTTTGTCTTCCTGGTTACAGGGCATAGTTCATGATACCGATATTGAATCATTATCTACATCTTTCAGAGGGGCGGGGGTGGCTCAGTCGGAGCGAGCCAGGCTCGTAATCTGTAGTTCCCAGGTTCGAGTCCCAACTGGGTCAGCGTTGAGATTTATCTCCTCAAAAATCCCCGCCCTGCCCACGGTCAGTATGGGACACCGATGGGCTTGGAAAGGCCGCCGTCCGTCGGATGGGACGTTAAGCCGTGGCTCCGTGTGTGGGAGAGCCATACCCTGTACACGTTAAAGAACACGCTGGATGGCCTTGACGGGAGGCTACCATCTGTCTCCCAACAGCTGTTCCAGTGGGTCCCCTTCCCCAACCTTCTCTGAGCCTTCGGGGTCCATGTGACCTGGCCATTTAGCCCATGGTGTACAGTCGCTCAAATAAATATCCGAACAGCACACGCTCCAGTTTGCTGTGAACGGTAACTGGAGCGTGTACAGTTGCTGTACACGATATTTTTCCTGAATTCTGCAATCACGTGACACGAAGGTTGCCAGATCACTAATTTCTAAAAAAAATCATTGCCAGAAATTTTTTCTGAATTCTGTAATCAACCATAATGTTCGGATACTTTTTTGAGCGACTGTACAACTGTTCGCCACCATACTGTCTTGGAATCGGCGCCGTCGGATTTTGGGAAGCTGAAGAAGCATCTCGGAGAACAACGCTGTCCATCGAATGAAGTCCTCAAAGAGCAAGTCACGAAGTGGCATCAGGAGCAGGACGCTCCTTCTATCGGCAGGACTTTTATAAGCTAATCGACAATTAAAACAAGCGCCTCAACAAGTCTGATGACTACGTGGGAAAATAATACACGTATGTGAGGACATTTCCTGTGTATTGTCTTCGGCGCAATTTCCAGCCCTACGCGAAAATTAAATAGGGTCTCTTCTTACCCTCATACCTTAATTGGTGTTTTATGACTGAAACATTTTCTATAAACATACATCAATAAGTTTACTTGGTAAGTGATATTCAAGGCATCAGTAAATGATTATCCTTGCTCTACCATTCACAAGCAACATCAGTAATGCAAGCAAAATAATACCTCTAAAACACCGAACCAACTGCTTTGTAAGCGGTAGCGACGTAATGACTTCTGACGGCGTTTCTTCTTT
The DNA here is from genome assembly GCA_038380435.1 of Ryuthela nishihirai. Lineage (NCBI taxonomy): Eukaryota > Metazoa > Arthropoda > Arachnida > Araneae > Heptathelidae > Ryuthela > Ryuthela nishihirai. The sequence goes on along the minus strand of JAWZYU010000011.1, from coordinate 33,962,288 downwards.
AAATAACCTGCACTCAATAATTTACGCCAACTTACAGTGATATTATGTGGGAATCAGTATTACACTTTCAGCGGTATCCGAAGCGATTTATCATTTGAGGTGGGGGTGGGGGATGATCTGGCTCTGTTCCAGAACGTAGGCAAGACAGTGGGACAGATGTATCACACTTATCTGTCACAGATTTCGCTTAGATAAGTCGATTTAAACGCTGCCCCACGAATAGACATTCGGTCAATCCCTTTTTTTTTCTTTGCAAAGACGGTTAGAAGACTCCTAAATCTTGAGAAATAAATCTAATAGCCCTTGCTTAAAAAGTAGGGAAGGCTCTATACTACTACTACTGGAAATTTCAGAAAAAATTCACCTTTTTCTGCACTGCAAACACTTCAAACTTTTCTAATAAATAAAATTTATTGTTCTTATGAAGAGGTTAAGGACGTTGATGTTTACAGCTATTTTGGTATTTCTATTGATAGGAACTTTTGCAAATTCAGCTAGTAATGTTAAAAGAAAATTAATTGCGATGATTCCAAAATTTTGAAAATATTTATTTTTTTTCTATTCTCAAAATGTAATTGATGATTCAAATCTTACCTGATTTATGTATTAATTTATATGCAGATAGGCTCAAACTCTCCAGTCCGATTTGCTGTGAAAACGAAAAATCTAAGAGTATGCATAATATTTAAAGCACTTTATTTTCCACAGATACCTTGCTCAGGTTCCAAAGTATTAAAAGAACGGGAATCTTTCAAGTTTCCGAGCTTTTGAAAAGGATGCACTGTTTATAACAACTTTTAAATAGTAGATTTTATTTCCTCTGAAACCAATAATTCAAACACGTTTTGTTTTCCATGCCAGCTAGTTTTTAAAAGCTCTGTTAAACATCCTAAAGGCAAAACAAAATCCTAAATTATTTCCTAGGGAGACAAAACGGTAGTTAAATTTAAATGATGTTAAATTCGTGCATTTAAAGCACTTTTTTCTTTCAAAGTTTTCATGGTTGAAATGTTTCTGAGAAGAAAAAAACCCCATTAGTTGCCTTTATTGTAACTATTTTCATTTAATCTATTTATTACCCAAGGGATTTTTTTTACTCTGATGAAGGCATGTGTTCTACTTATTTTATGTACTTTTTGATGAATCGAAACTTCATTATTGTGGATATATATTATTTTGGGTTGTTTTAACTTCTCAGCGCCAATTTTTAGTACACAATAGGCTAAATGGCCAGGTCAGAAGGACTGAGAGGTTGGGTTGGGTTGTTTTACCTCTGAGCGGCACTTTTTTGCACACCATGGGCTAAATGGCCAGGTCACATGGACCCCGAAGGCTCAGAGAAGGTTGGGGGAGGGGACCCACGGGAACAGCTGTTGGGAGACAGATGGTAGCCTCCCGTCAAGGCCATCCAGCGTGTTCTTTAACGTGCACAGGGTATGGCTCTCCCGCACACGGGGGCCACGGCTTAACGTCCCATCCGACGGACGGCGGGCTTTCCAAGCCCATCGGTGTCCCCTACTGACCGTGGGCAGGGCGGGGAATTTTGCGGAGATAAATCTCAACGCTGACCCAGCTGGGACTCGAACCTGGGAACTACAGATTACGAGCCTGGAGCGCTACCGACTGAGCCACCCCCGCCCCAGGACTGAGAGGTGTGAATCCGCTTGATAGCTGTTAAGAGACAGAGAGTAGCATCCGTCAAGGCCATCCAGAGAGTTCTTTTAACGTGCAAAACCTATGGCTCTCATGCACACGGAGCCACAGCTTAACATCTCATTCGACAGACAGCGGCCTTTCCAAGTCCATCTGTGTCTCCTCTCTCATCGAGGGAAGTGTGGAGTTTAGCGGAGATAAATCTAAACGACATAGTTGGGACTGGAATCTATGAAATGAAGATTACGAGCATGACGTGCTACCGCCTGAGCCAACCCTCGCCCGTAGATATTTATTGGTACCTGTAATGTTAATATTTCCTCCAGCTGAAATTATTATTAGCATCACTGGCAGAGATGAACTCGTGTTTAAATTTTTAGTCTCCCCGGACCCCAAATATTTTGATACTTACACTAAACAACAAATTGAAATTTTTTTATATAACATTGGTCAAATAGAATGTTTTAACCAATTTTGGGGTGCTGAATTCAAACATGGCTGTGAAAAATCTACAACACGTAGTTTTTTTAAAATTACGGATTGATGTATTTCAATGAATACGCATATCTGGGAAATGAAAATAAATGTGACTATTTTACTAAATTGCAACTTAAAACTCATTAATTAATTACGTGATTACAGTGAAAAAAATTAGAAACATCATACTTATAGACCACTAAATATAAAGTAACAAATGTAATAATATTGAAACGCAAAATAAGAAAACATGGGTAAGGATCTTTTATACTTACAAGAAGTTCATTTTTGTCTTTTATATGCTGAGGTTTCTTCCTTCTGCAAGAACCAGCAGTAGTCACCCATCATTGCTGGGTCCCACCTGCCTTGGTATCTGTTGTCCATGGTTCGGATATCCTGGTGAAATCTTTCCCCTTGCTCATCACTGACAGCTCCTAAGTTCTTGGGAAAGAAGTCGAGATTCGAGTGCAAGAAATGGATCTTCAAAGACATTCGGCAGCCAAGATTTTCATAGGTTTTGAAAAGATCTTGAATGAGCTGATGGTAGTTTTCCTCTTTGTGATTCCCCAGAAAACCGTAGACCACATACGTGAAGGATTTCTCTGTAACGCGCTCCTTCAAACTCAGTTTTTCTTCGAAAAGCTTCAGATCAGTAGCTTCCTGATCTGAGGACCAACGAAGATCCCTTCTTTGACTTTGTCATCATTTAGTTTTGGAAATTTCATCCCATACGATACCAGATGTTCTACAAACATGTTTCATATTGTGAAATCAAAAAAAGAAATCATGCATAAGCATTTCAATTTTATTGCACCAAAATTATATAATTCTTTACCAAATAGTATAAAAGAAGAAAAAAGTGATTGTAATTTTAAGAAAAAAAACCAAACATTTTTTAGTAAATACTGAAGATATTGAAGACGCTTTTAATGTAATTTCTTAGTTTTTTTATCCATTGCCAAAGATTTTCGTTTACAGTAGAATTTTGTTTTTGTAATCTGTAAGAGTTGTTTTGTAACTCCTAGATTACACAGAAATACTTGTAAAATGTATGTTTGTGTGTTTTTTATTTTTAATCGTTTTTTTTTAATTTTATTTTATATTATTTCCTTTTGCTATTTTCCATCCAAATTTGATGATAAATTTTTGTGTGTAATGTTTCTGTAAGTGAGAATGGAAAATAAATATTATTATTATTAAAAAAAAAAGTGCAAAAACCCTTTACCAGTTTTGCCCATAGATTTTTACAAAGTTTTTCATAAGCCACAATTTGATGTGTAGTGGTGGGAGCAGAAGATCAGAGGGGTCAACTAGAGGTTTATACCTCACATTATTCTTTCCAGGAATATAAACTTCTCTTTTGGGCCAGTCTTTTGTTTTGTAGTATTCCTTTCTGGCCCTACTGTCTCACAAACACAGAAAACAGCAAAATTTTTTGAAGTCTCCTTGAAGCCCCCAAGCAAGAGTGATATGACTTTTAGGTCACCACATATTGTCCACTTAAACTGGTCATATTTTATAGCAGTGAGTATTTTTCCATGCTTTCATAGGTTTTCTTCATTCCCACAGCGTGTGTCACTGGAATGGAAGATTTTTGGTTTCCTTTATGCAAAAGGACAGCTTTTAAGCTGAATTTTGACGAATCTGTAAATAAATGCCATTTCGTAAGGTCGTGAGTTGTTCCAGTTTCTTCCATCAGCCCTGAAATATCTGTATTGAAACACAAACCATCTTGCATCTCATAAGAAGCAGATAAACCCAAATTTCTCTTTCTGAATAGAGAAACTCTGGTATCCTTGGCCAGAAGATTCCACTATTGAAGTCTTGAACCTAAAACCTAAGCTTGTTGTTCGGAAAGTCCTAGGTCTCGAACAAGATAATTTAGTTCATTTTGCTAAATCAGATGAGGCTCGTCTAACTTTTTAGGGGTGTATGTAGTATCAGGATTTGTATGTACCTCAAAGTCTTCCTCCGATGAATGTGAATCCATCTCCTCCCAGTTGGTTGGAGGTGTTGGTATAAGAAGATCTTCTCCATGAGGAACTGGTCTTATGACTAAAGGCACATTGGGATATTGCTTTGGTTCTGTTTTGAAAAGCCCGACACTTTAGTTAAACAAAAATAGTAATCATGCAAGTGACTAGTTGGCTCACACCAAATAGTTGGAACTGCAAAGGTATGGATTCTATCTTACCTTTCAACCATTCACTCAGGCCAACAAAGCACGAAATGCAGCACACATGTGGAGCCCATGTTTTGCTCCGTTCCCTAAAATGACATCCAAATTACAAGTTATAGGCTTTCTTCACAATCTCTGTTAAAGAACGACCCTTGGATTTTAAAATATAATTTTCACACACATAATAAAACTTATCTGGCACATTAATACATCTGCAACGCTGCCTTTGTGCCATTTAAACGCCAAAATTCACTCTTTATTTTAAATAATAATAATAAACGTACAGCACGTGTTCCTCCTACAATGAAAACAACAAGAATGGCGGTCTGAGGTTAGGTTTCTGTTACATGTTTTCTCCCACTTGGCAATCAGTGTTGCCAGCCACAAAAAGTAAAATATCTAATACCCTCCCAGTTGCCTGGAGGTGTTGGTATAGGAAGATCTTAATAAGAGTCAAAATGTCCAATAACATAAAAACGTGACGGGCTAGCCATTTTTTAAGGCAGATCTGAAATCAGCACCTGAAAAAGAGTTAAGCTACAATTGTTCATGTTATAAAAACCTTGTAAACAAATGTTATTGAGACAAGTTTACTTAATAATTGAGTATACTTCTGACATAAATTACCATCTACCTACCTCAGGATGCCTTCCAGTGACCAAGGTACTTGAGTTTTATACTGCAGGTAGAAGAGTTCAGATCATTAAATAAAGATCTTGATCGGGGACTGGTAGCTCAGCGGTCAGAGCACTAGATATACTATTAGGAGATCGTGGGTTCATATTCCACTCGGCTGAAGACAATTTTTCTCTTTAAATTTCATATCGATGTGAAGAGTAACTTCATGACCTGAAGAGTAATTAATTTAACAATATTGCATTTAATTAGTTGATCACTACACTATGAAAATTCATTGACGAAGTAGTTCTGATACGTTGTTCTAACACTGAGTGGTACTTTTGTGCATACAATGGGTTAAATGGCCGGATCACTAGGAACCCAAGAACTCAGAGCTGGAGAAGGAAGAGAACTACTGGTCAGCTCTTAGGAGAAGGACGGCAGACCCTCCAGGGTTGTTTTTAACATCAACAGAGTATACGAGGGGTGTGCAAAAAGTTCTTGATGTGCATCTTCACAACAAAAATTATTGCACTTATCTTAACAAAACTTTTACTGTCCTTCAAAGTACTCCCCTCCAGCACCTGTGCAAAGTTTCAGACGTCTACGCGAATTGTGGAACGTTTGGTGGTACTACTATTGGGGTATTGCACTTGCACTCTTGGGGTATTGCACTTGTACACTTGCACTCAGGACTTGCACTCTTGTAAAAGGCTTCCCAGCAAGTTTCTTTTAATTTTTGGAAACAGCCAAAGATTGCATGTTGCAAGATTGGTGAATATGCAGTATTGGGGGGGTAGTTGTTTGATTTTTTCCTGCTCCAGATAGGCCGTAACTTCCGGGATTTGTGAGCACTAGCATTGTCATGAAGAAAGAGATCCCTTCAACGCCTGTTATTGGACGCTGCTTATTCATCTTCTTAACCATATTGGGCAAAGCAATGTTGATATAACATTGACCATTGATAGTCATGTTTTCAGGTAAGGTGTCCACAGCTACCACTCCTTGGGAATTGAAGAAAACTTTGAACATCTCCTTCCTTGGACGAAAGTCTTGTGGAAGGATTTGAGGACGTGATTCATCTTCTGCAAATTAATCATAGTTGTCAATCTTTCTGGGAGTTGTATAGTAATAAAACCACGTTTCATCACCTGTATCTGTTAACCGTTTGAGGTCACTAAGTTCAATCATTACCCAAGCATCTCCTTTCAAGATTCGACTCCAGCCCTTTTTGCTGTTCTGCCAGTTTGTGGGGTAGCCATTTGGCACAGATCTTTTGGAACTTCAAATGTTGATGAATAATTGTTTCCACACTGCCAATCGATACACTGACATCAAAACTTATTACCTGATCGATGATGTGGGAGTTTTTCTTAATGAGTTCACGAACAGCAGCGATAGTCCTCTCGTTCAGGGCTACCTTCGGTCTTCCTGCACGAGGGAGATCTTCAAAGCTCTACCATCCTCTGAATTTGCGCATCCATCCCTAACAGTGCCATATGAAAAGGCATGATCCTCATATACTTGTGATAAATCGGCATGAAATGTTTTCGCGTTGTCCTCAAGCCGCATCCTTTTGAAAATATACAATCTTTCCCCTTCCTTGGTAGACTCCGTAGCAACAAGCTCAGATTTCCCAGATCACTTGGGGCGGGGGTGGCTCAGTTGGTAGCGCGCCAGGCTCGTAATCTGTAGTTCCCAGGTTCGAGTCCCAGCTGGGTCAGCGTTGAGATTTATCTCCGCAAAATTCCCCGCCCTGCCCACGGTCAGTAGGGGACACCGATGGGCTTGGAAAGGCCGCCGTCCGTCGGATGGGACGTTAAGCCGTGGCCCCGTGTGTGGGAGAGCCATACCCTGTGCACGTTAAAGAACACGTTGGATGGCCTTGATGGGAGGCTACATCTGTCTCCCAACAGCTGTTCCAGTGGGTCCCCTCCCCCAACCTTCTCTGAGCCTTCGGAGTCCATGTGACCTGGCCATTTAGCCCATGGTGTGCAAAAAAGTGCCGCTCAGAGGTAAAACAACCCAACCCAACCCAGATCACTTAACGCGCCGCTACCGAAGAGAGAAATGATGATACGGCGTTTGTTTCTAACATGTAATGGCAAGTTTAGGCAAGTTATCAAACAAGTCGTAGCTCGTTAATTTCGGAGGAACGTGTGCAAACCTACAGACACGTGTCAAGATCTTTTTGAACGCCCTCCGTAGAGTCTTTTTCACATGGATCCACGGTTAAATGTCTATCGCGACGGAGAGCGGCCCTTCCAAACCCATTGACATTCATTTTCTCGTCGAGGGCCGAAAATCTCAAAGCAAGAAAAATGGAGTTTAAATACCTGTTTGCAAAAATACATTGCAAAATGATAGAGGAAAACAAGCAACAACTGGATATCGGGAAATGGGGAGAAATGGGATCCTGTAAATCATTGTTTCTTAAATTGTTGTCCGAGGCCCAGTGCCGATACTTGGAATAAAAAATAAGGTCTTTGGAAAATATGCAAATAATCGCGTGATACTATTATTATCGCGCATCATTCATGAAATGCGGGAAAATACGACTTGTTCCTGTTCCCGCCTCATATTCGTATTTTGTCCTTAGTTATTTAAAAGCTATAAGTGCACACATAATAAATTACTATTAATGTTAAATAAAGAGTAAATCTTTATTAGGTTTTCTTTCCATTTTTTATGGGTTGTATTTTAGGGTCGCAAAAAATGTAATGAGAAAAAAAACTTTTCTCTATCCATATGAAGTTTGGGAGATTATATAAGTAGCATGGACTATGCGCATTCCCCTGTATTGCAAGAACTAGAATCGGCAGTAAAATAATCTAACTTGGCAATACTGAATACAATAACGACATGGACATAAAAGCTGTTTCCAATAATACCTTGGTAATGGGAGAATGTTCTTCATCAAAAATATCAATAGGTAACGAAATTTTTCCGTCAAATTCTTAGAACTCCCATCTGTAATTAAATAATGTTTTATGCAGATGTTCTGAATGCAATCTTTTTTAGTTTGTTGAAATTTTTTTGCCCATCTTGGTTCAATCGACGTCTGTACTAAAAGATCGAAAGAATCGTTACCTCGCTACAACTTCAGTTTCACTTTTATCACCTGACTGACTGGAAACTCTCTTTATGTTGCTAAGCAACTCAGTCTGTTTCCTTCATATGTCATTAACTATAAATGAACCCGTCTGTTTCCATTCACTAAACACTAAATAAAAAAACGACTAGGAGTAATTGGGTTGGGTTGTTTTACCTCTGAGCGGCACTTTTTTGCACACCATGGGCTAAATAGCCAGGTCACATGGACCCCGAAGGCTCAGAGACGGTTGGGTTGTTTACCTCTGAGCCGCACTTTTTTGCACACCATAGGCTAAATGGCCAGATCACATGGACCCCGAAGGCTCAGAGAAGGTTGGGGAGGGGACCCATTGGAACATCTGTTGGGAGACAGATGGTAGCCTCCCGTCAAGGCCATCCAGCGTGTTCTTTAACGTGCACAGGGTATGGCTCTCCTGCACACGGGGCCACGGCTTAACGTCCCATCCGACGGACGGCGGCCTTTCCAAGCCCATCGATGTCCCCTACTGACTGTGGGCAGGGCGGGAATTTTGCGGAGATAAATCTCAACGCTGACCCAGCTGGGACTCGAACCTGGGAACTACAGATTACGAGCCTGGCGCACTACCGACTGAGCCACCCCCGCCCCATGTGGGAGGGAAAGGATTTTAAAGACGAAAGTGTTGAGGTGAGAAACAATTGTTGCCATGGTGATGTAGATCGTAGCTTTTTCTTTTTTAATTCGAAGAGGGTTCTTTTTTAACAAAATTATTAATATGATTTAAGATTCTTTTCCGGAATAGGTAAACTTCTATTGGGAATAATGGTCTTATCAAAAAAAAATGGAATGTATTTGGAAATTATTTCTAAGTTCTGTTGCTAACCTGTTATCGCTGCAAAGTCGTGCTCTTAATGGAGTAAAATTTCGACATAACGAAATCGAAAGTAAGGAAATATTCAGTAAAACGAAATTTTTTGGCCCACCCCGGCCAATTTACTATGTAAAAACGTTTCGTTTTAACGAATATCATTTTAACAAAATATCAGTTTAAAGTAATAAAAATTTACCCCGATACAGAAAAAATAATCAAGATCAGTATAACGAAATATGGAGCGAAATAGGTAAAGTGAATATTTAAAAAAAAAAAAGTATGTACAACGTCTGTTTTTATATTTTTTCTGTTAATTGGTTTTTAGCATCTAGCAACGCTGCATTGTTTTAAATAATGTGATATAAGTAATTAATCGCATTGCTATGAATCACGTGTTATTGTGATTGCCCGGCAGGCATTTTTTGGCGATTTCACTGATCGATATGAATGCTCTGTATGGGTGCCGTCATAATGCTTTAAATGCAGCCTTGCCACATTACCTTAGCATAAAATAGGATTTTCAAACTATGAGATCTATGCGATTCTGGTTGCATTTAAGTAATGGTGCGTCAGCGAAAAGTTCTTTCAAAGCAGTTCCAATCTAAGCGCTCTATTTTATCTTTAAATTTAAGATATTGTTATATTTGTTCGTTGTTACTATTGTTTTAATTAAGTTCGTTAATAGTTTAGTTTCTTTATTAACAGCCAATATGGCACAAAGTGTTCGCCGTTTCGTAACGACGTGGTGGCGCCACTCGGTGACGAAATCACTCACGCCACTCGGTGACGGAATCACTCACGCCACCGGTGACAGAATCACTCACGCCACCCACGTCGCGCCACTCGGTGTCGTCACCAAGAGGTCCCTCTGAAACAGGACTAAAAGAATTATCTTCCACTGAAACTGTGAAGACCAAGAAAGAGTCAAAAGCTAACCATGATGGGTTGCTTAACTATTATGGGTTGGATTGTTTTACCTCTGAGCGGCACTTTTTTGCACACCATGGGCTAAATGGCCAGGTCACATGGACCCCGAAGGCTCAGAGAAGGTTGGGGGAGGGGATCCACTGGAACAGCTGTTGGGAGACAGATGGTAGCCTCCCGTCAAGGCCATCCAGCGTGTTCTTTAACGTGCACAGGGTATGGCTCTCCCGCACACGGAGTCACGGTTTAACGCCCCATCCGACGGACGGCGGCCTTTCCAAGTCCATCGGTGTCCCCTACTGACCGTGGGCAGGGCGGGGAATTTTGAGGAGATAAATCTCAACGCTGACCCAGCTGGGACTCGAACCTGGGAACTACAGATTACGAGCCTAGCGCGCTACCGACTGAGCCCCCCCCCCCCCCTACCTATTTAGGGCGGGACAGAGGATGGAAAGCAGCCAAGAAGGACATATGTCCCTTCCCCTTTTGTTGGAAATTTTTCAATAATCCGAACGGAGACGAAAAAAAGAATAAATTGGGAGAATAACAAAATACGTCTGGATTAAATATGCTCATTTTCAAAAAGAATTAAGTAGAAAATCTAACAGTGGAAATTCCAACTAATGGATGATTGAGTTGCAAAGAGTAATATTCATTAACGCCGTTGAGTCACAAAAATAAATTTTCAGTTTTCTCTTAAAGCGAAAAAGTTGCCTTTTTCTTCACTCTCTAGGGTTAAGGGGGCAAATTGTTGCTATCAGTGTAGATATCGTGATCCTCACATCCCACAACTAAAATTTTAAATTTCTAGCCTAAATAGATCGTTTGCAATATTTGTTTCAAGTTTGGACATTCTCCAAAATTTTCCGCCTTTATGAGGCGCTATTAAAGGCACTGAGAGATTCTAAAAGGAGGAATCCTATTATTTCGTCGATACCTATCTAACCGAAAAAGAATTTTTAATTTATCTCTAAAAACAACAAGTTGAATGTCTACAGAAAGGCAAACAACAAAGGGAAAATAATAACTTTTTTTTAATAACATATACACAGTCGTATCAGAATAATATGACCACCTTACCATACATATACTATGGTAGGTGGTCATATCATTCTGATACGACTGTGTATATTATGCACATTTTGAAAGAATGTTCTTTTAGAAACCACTAAATGAGATTTAAAAAAAAGTCTATTGCGTTATTTCGTAAGAATAATTTCTGAAAAAATAATGAAATTAAGCATAACGTAAAGACTTTTTTGTGCATTCTTGTTCAATCCATACAACATTTGCAAACTTTCATACGAATAGTTTATATTCTTTTTCCTTTCCAGGTTTGGGACTGATCAGATTATTATGATAATATGCTTCCCTGTAGGTACATCTGAAATGAAAGTGTGAAACACTGTCATTTATTAATGGGGCGGGGGTGGCTCAGTCGGTAGCGCGCCAGGCTCGTAATGTGTAGTTCCCAGGTTCGAGTCCCAGCTGGGTCAGCGTTGAGATTTATCTCCTCAAAATTCCCCGTCCTTGCCCACGGTCAGTAGGGGACACCGATAGGCTTGGAAAGGCCGCCGTCCGTCGGATGGGACGTTAAGCCGTGGCCCCGTGTGTGGGAGAGCCATATCCTGTGCACGTTAAAGAACACGCTGGATGGCCTTGACGGGAGGCTACCATCTGTCTCCCAACAGCTGTTCCAGTGGGTCCCCTCCCCCAACCTTCTCTGAGCCTTCGGGGTCCATGTGACCTGGCCATTTAGCCTATGGTGTGCAAAAAAGTGCCGCTCAGAGGTAAAACAACCCAACCCTGTCATTTATTAAACAACTATTTTATTAAATTCAAATTTATTATAACATAGAGAAATACAAGAGGACGATAAACACACAATGCACAACACTTTGTCAAAAACAATATCAATACAACACTTTACAAAAAACAGAGAAACAATAAAAGCACAAAACCAAGCAAAACTATCAATATACATGCATATGAACAACCAAGGAGCTTTCGAGCTCTTCCAGGTTATAAAAAAATTATTAACTTTTGTTAAAGATAATAAATAAAAAACTATCACGAGTGGTGTGGGTTGCAGTTTTACCAACTATCAGTTCCTATATAAATGCTAAACAGATCAGAGATACATTTTATAATTACTTTTTTTAATTTAAGTTCTTTATTTATATGAATTTTAGGTTCTATGTTCATTTCATAGAGATAAATAATGTTATATTGATATAGTAGAGAATATACGATTTTTTTTCCAATAGTTTCGTTTGTCATTTTTTTTTCTACAAATTTATATTTGCAGTTTTCTTTTTTTATTTCACTATATAGGTATTTTTTCCTTGTGTATTATATTCCTGGCGGTTACGTTTGTGGTAAATATACGTAGCATTGTACAATTTCATTGGTCAAGAAATTCGTAATGATATTTGATAAGAATCCATAACGATTAACTTTGGAAAAATGGGCGTGATTCAGAATTTTCCTTCCAAAAGGGGAAAATATCTAGTTCGGTCACTACTTTGGAAACAGTTGTTCACCGAAAATGAGCTGCATAATACTTGTAAAGCAGCCCAAAAAATTCACCAGAACTCCTGCATTGGCAAAGCAATTAACATATGAAGAACGCTTCTTTCATATAATTGTCCACTTAAAGTAGAACAGAAAATTTTGAAAGAAGCTTTTGGTATACAGAAAAAGTTAATATTTAATGACATTAACGGTGATTTCGATGCGAAAGTGCATATTCAGAAAGAGTCTTCATTCTGCAGCGGCAATGATCTGACAGCAGTCGGTAAAACTGCTTTTACGATCAATACTTCTCTGCACGGAACTGATGGAGAGTCATTTTTCTGATGGAAAACAGGCACGCAACATCCAACGAGTGAGGAAAAGAGGAGGCCATGTTCAAACGGCAAAGCAAAGAAGCAACGTTTTGCGATCAGTTACGTTCCCTACGTTGACTTTAGCAGAAAGAAGTGCCACTGCATTCACCGCAACTGGATACAGGACAATGAAGCGCATGCGCATTAAACCAAACGCACAGTGGATGTGACAATGGCATAGTGTTACAGCCAGGATCATTACAAGAGCTTTTCAACATGCTGATGCGTTAGGTGGAGGTTGGCTAGCATCTGAAATTGTGCTGCCATCTGTCGGACAGAAAATGAATAAAATTAGTAAAAGTGTTAAAAGCAGTGATCGTTTCCAAATTTAAATAACATTTAAAAAACAAGTATTGTTTTCACTTTGTCGTCGTTTGTCCAGATGCCTATCCGTATGCTCGTTTGTAGAGAGTCACTATTTTTTATTAAGAAGTACATGACTTTATTAATAGGGTACCAATAAATATTGCTATTCTTCGATTTATTAATCAATTAATTGGGTCAAATTAATTGTCGGTTGTGACAATTGGCATTTTCCACATCTTAAAAATACTTTGAATTTTCATCTTTAGTAGACGATAAAGTTGGAAGTTAGCAAAATTTTTAACTAAAATTGTAAACAGTCTATTCTAGCGAACCTAACTCAGGGTTCTACAAATACGTGTAAATACTTGGCGCTCTGCAAAATACACTACACGAAATAAAAAATGCAACACTTGCAAGAAGTTATGCAAATGTGACGAAATTTAGGGAGGCGGTGGCATATGGAAATGCATGGAAATGAATAGATTTGCAAGACGACCGAAACGATTGGACAGGCGCGAGCTGACGTCACAGGTGCGGAGCAGTCAAACACAGATAAAGGCAACCAAAGCTCCCTGATGGACAAAACGTTGTGAAAATTGTTCTAAACCGCTAAAGATGCCCTTACGCAGACTTCAATAGCTGTTCCAACAGTTAACAGACTTTAAACGTGGAAGAATCATCGGCCTTAGAGAAGCTGGTATGTCGTACAGAGATGTGGCCAACCTTGTTGGCTACAATCCCAGCACCATCGTACACAAATAACGTCAGTGGGTTCAAGAAGGATCCAGCACACGCTGACAAGGATCAGGAAGACGACGTATGATCACGGAGCGTCAAGACCGCCATTTGCGATGCATGGCATTGCGTGACAGATTTGCGACTACAACGCAACTGCAAAGGGATTGGCAACAGATAACACATCGAATACCTACCAGGCGGACGATAAACAATAGGCTTTTACAGTTTTCATTGCAAGCCTATCATCCAGCACTGCATTTGCCCTTCACATCTGCACAGATGCAAGCACGTCTTCAGTGGTGTCGCCTCAGACAGAATTGAAATGAACAAGAGTAGAGTATCGTGGTGTTTAGTGAAGAATCTCGATTTTGTCTTGGTCAGCACGACGGTAGACAACGTGTTCGCAGTCATCCAGGGGAAAGGAACGCCACCCAGTGCATGCGACATCATCAAACAACTCCAGCACCTGGTGTCTTGGTGTGGGGTGCCATTTGTCAGACATCTCGGTCAGAACTGGTCATCATAAGGGGAGCAAAACGTTCAAGTATTACCATGGCCAGCACGCTCGCTGGACCTTTCACCTATTGAACATGTCTGGGACACGATGGCCAACAGCTCCAACAACACCCAAGAAGTGTCGCTAAAAACACTGTCATCAACCACTGTCGCTAAAATGGAATAGCAACTTTGCGCAATTTGGAGTTCTATCCCTCAGGAGGACTTTACAGAGCTGTACGATAGTCTTCCCCGTCGTGTTCATGAATTCATTGCTGCGTGGGTTGGTTCAACAACATACTAATTATACCACTTTACCGGGTAGGTACAGTGGTATTTTTCCATATTTTTTTTCTGATAATGTAATCAATCGCACATCTGAGTGTATGCTAACAGCTGCCTGCATTTCAATAAAATGGCATTAATCCTTCCAGGTATTGCAATTTTTTTCCCTATAGTGTACAATGAAACATACTATATTTAATGATTTCAACAGGAGTTGTCTATACAGGGACCCAAGCATGAAGCCACACAGCTATACAGGGACCCAAGCATGAAGCCACACAGCTATACAGGGACCACAAGCTATACAGGGACCCAAAGCTATACAGGGACCACAAGCTATACAGGGACCACAAGCTATACAGGGACCACAAGCTATACAGGGACCACAAGCTATACAGGGACCACAAGCTATACAGGGACCACAAGCTATACAGGGACCACAAGCTATACAGGGACCACAAGCTATACAGGAACCACAAGCTATACAGGGACCAGCTATACAGGGACCACAAGCTATACAGGGACCATAAGCTATACAGGGACCACAAGCTATACAGGGACCACAAGCTATACAGGGACCACAAGCTATACAGGAACCACATGCTATACAGGGACCACAAGTTATACAGGGACCCAAGCATAGCCTAAATGAAATTTAGGTCTATGTTTTGGTATGAAAAGTATGTAACACTTAAATAGCAAAACAACATTGCAAGTAATGATGTTTCGCTCATTTTGAAAAGGGAATAAAGGTCCGTCATTCTTCAATTTCAGCTCCATCTAACGGTGGAAATTGAAATTGACTGAAGATTCGGACATCTTTTAATGATAGAAATTCAAAATAATTGGCTGTCCAGGATTCATCTAATGGTGAAAATTCAGTTTAATTGAAGATCCGGGCTTCTTCTAATGGTGGAAATTCAAGTTTATTCAAGGTCCTGAATTCATCTAATGGTGAAAATTCAAATAAAATGAAGGTCCGGAAACGCGAATAGGGACATTTCTTAGTATTTATTCGATATTTTTCCAACAGGGGAGAGAAGGATATTCCTTCCCTCAGTGTGAGCCTCCAGACCACTGCACCTACTACCTAAGCATAGGATTTCTAATAGAGCCTGTTCAGAACACTTATTAAAGTTTTGCTATTTACAACATTAGCGCCCTCTGAAGGGGATAATTCAAGCTATTAAAAGATTCGGTTGGTTGGTTGGTTGGTTTGAATTTTATGGATTGGAAGATTCGGAAAATGCAAATTCAACATTTTATCTAACCAAAATAGTATTATCCCTTAAAACAAAATATTTTGACGTCTATAGACAGATGGTTGTATAGACAGGCATTCTATAGATAGGAGTAAACGTTACTGTCTCTCTATAGAATGGCAGTCTTACCTCGGTGAAAAGGTACAGTTTATCTTAGTTTTATACTTACCCTAAATAGTTATAAAAAAGCAGTTATCCAAGGTTTTTTGTTTTGTTTTTTTTCCATCTGCAAATCATTTGTCAGCGATTAAGCCTGTTCGACCATCTGCCTCGGACTGAGTTTTGATAAAAATATATATTTTACTGTATGGGACGTATAACTTTTTTTTCTGATTTCATTATATAAATTTTTTGTGGCCATGTGAGTTCAATAGTTCTTGGTTGGTGAAAGCGAAGGGTGAAATTTTTGAAAGCAAGATAATGTTCTTTTTACGCTGAGCTTCTTCCAGTTGCATGCTGTTAGGTTCCCATTATATTGCTAATATTGATCAGTCAGCCCAGAAGTTATTCATATCGTGCAAATTTATTTCCTTAGAGAATTAAGAAAGGCTTTGAGACAATGAATTCTAGTCCACAGGTAGCAAAAAGAGGAATTTCTAGTAAGGAAAACAACATTTGATTGTTCACTAACTTTATTATTCATTAAAGCGGCAAAAAAATTTCAGGCTATTCCTTTATTAAATAGTTGTCTATCAATTTTCCCCATAAATTTTATGAAAAGGTTTTTTCAGAGAGCCTCCCTAACGTATAGGTCTATACCAGGAGGTGTTGTCCCAACCAACACTTCCTATAGACAGTGTTACTCAGCCAACACCTCCTACAGAAAGTGTTGCCTCAGCCAACACCTCCTACAGAGAGTGTTGCCTCAACCAACACCTCCTATAGAGAGTGTTGCCTCAACCAACACCTCCTATAGAGAGTGTTGCCTCAACCAACACCTCCTATAGAGAGTGTTGCCTCAACCAACACCTCCTATAGAGAGTGTTGCCTCAACCAACACCTCCTATAGAGAGTGTTGCCTCAACCAACACCTCCTATAGAGAGTGTTGCCTCAACCAACACCTCCTATAGAGAGTGTTGCTCAACCAAGTGCCTGTTAGTACGTTCCTGGGCCCGAATCATCTCTATTAGATACGGTAACTGGTGCATTTTACAATTGAATGGAAACCAGTTGCTAAGAATACCATAGTAACAGAGTCAATGTTTATCACTGAACGAAATAAAACTTTGAAATCGCTGTAATATGAATTAAAATTAAAACGAAATTTGTCAAACTTAATACATACTTTCTGAATAATTCACTGAATCACTTTATTTACTGATTCACTGAATAACCGAATTAGTCGGATCTCAAAAGCATAACAAAATCGCAGAGAATTATCGGCACTTTATTTAATCCGACCCCAATGTAGTGGGTTTTTGTTACTATTTTAAAAATTCTCTATTCTCTGAAAGAATGTTTTCTAACTTTCTTTCAGACTGAGCTTCTTTAACATTGAAACGAATTAATCAGAAATTAAATGAATGTACTCGAACGTCTAAGAATTCTGGAAAGATTCTGTAATCCGCTTCCAATACAGGGTTCTCGCGCTGTACAGTCGCTCAAAAAAAATATTCGAACACTATGGTTGATTACAGAATCCAGAAAAAATATCTGGCAACCTTGTGTATTGTACACGAAGGTTGCCAGATCACTAATTTCTAAAAAAATCTTTGCCAGATACTTTTTCTGAATTCTGTAATCAACCATAGTGTTCAGATATTTTTTTGAGCGACTGTACTCGAGAAAACGAAGAAATAAACTCTCAGACTTTATCTGTCTATCAACAGCTGCCTAGTGGGTCCCCTCTCCCCAAATTTTTCTGAACCGACTTTTTTGAATCGATCACCAATCAAATCTTCACCATCAACCTCATCACATCACTAAACGAACAGGTTCATCTCTTCAACATTCATTTTCCAATAAAACATCAGTACAATTAAAGTCCGCTATTTCAAGTCACTTCAACATCGACTTGTGAAATGTCCAGTCGCCACAAGAGCCATAAATACAGTACTTTAAATTTATTAGGTTGGGTTGTTTTACCTCTGAGCGGCACTTTTTTGCACACCATGGGCTAAATGGCCAGGTCACATGGACCCCGAAGGCTCAGAGAAGGTTGGGGGAGGGGACCCACTGGAACAGCTGTTGGGAGACAGATGGTTGCCTCCCGTCAAGACCATCCAGCGTGTTCTTTAACGTGCACAGGGTATGCCTCTCCCGCACACGGGGCCACGGCTTAACGTCCCATCCGACGGAGGGCGGCTTGTTCCAAGCCCATCGGTGTCCCCTACTGACCGTGGGCAGGGCGGGGAATTTTGCGGAGATAAATCTCAACGCTAACCCAGCTGGGACTCGAACCTGGGAACTACAGATCACGAGCCTGGCGCGCTACCGACTGAGCCACCCCCGCCCCCTTAAATTTATTGGCAAACTACTATTAGACCACACACGAATACCACTTGCTTAATATTAAATCTCTTTATCTAGTGAGAAAGCAGATCGTATTCGAGAGAGATATCGTATCAGATATCATTCGATATCGTATCAGAGTCTATAAAATATTAAGATTTGCTCTTTGAAATTCGAATTCTTTATCGCTTTCTGAAAATCGACGAACGGGCGAGATAAATAACAGGAATTATTAATAAGAAGTTTATTTTGGGTCAACGAAGAAATAAAAATTATTTGGTTCTTATAAAAAAGCATTTGAAGCCATTAGCCAAACTTTTCTGAAGTTAGACCGATTAACTAACTAATTTTGTATATTTTGGTTTTTGATGTCATATTATCATATAATTTGCATATTTTCAGAATTTTAAAGTGCAAAATGATTCATCATGCATCTACACACATTAACCATGGAAAGATCCTTTACGATATTAACGAAGCCCTTCAATTCATAAATTTCGACCTGAAGAAATGAGAAGACAGCAATCATTTTCCTTAAATTATTCCTCCCGTTCAAGTGTATAATCTGATGTCTCCACACACTGATGCTTCTGTGATTTGCAGGTTCCTAATCTGCAGTTGGGGCGGGGGTGGCTCAGTCGGTAGCGCGCCAGGCTCGTAATCTGTAGTTCCCAGGTTCGAGTCCCAGCTGAGTCAGCGTTGAGATTTATCTCCGCAAAAATTCCCCGCCCTACCCACGGTCAGTAGGGGACACCGATGGGCTTGGAAAGGCCGCCGTCCGTCGGATGGGACGTTAAGCCGTGGCCCCGTGTGCGGCAGAGCCATACCCTGTGCACGTTAAAGAACACGCTGGATGGCCTTGACGGGAGGCTACCATCTGTCTCCCAACAGCTGTTCCAGTGGGTCCTCTCCCCCAACCTTCTCTGAGCCTTCGGGGTCCATGTGACCTGGCCATTTAGCCCATGGTGTGCAAAAAAAGTGCCGCTCAGAGATAAAACAACCCAACCTAATCTGCAGTTACCAGGTTCGAGTCCCAGCTGGGCGTTGAGATTTATCTCCGCAAAAACTCTCTACCTGCCCACGGTCAGTAGGGGGCACCGATGGGTTTTGAAAGACCGCCGTCCGTCGGATGGGACGTTAAGCTGTGGCCCCATGTGCGGGGGAGAGCCAGATCCTGTGCACGTTAAAGAATACACTGGATGACCTTGACGGGAGGCTACCATCTGTCTCCAAACAGCCGTTCCAGTGGGTCCCCTTCCCCAACTCTCTCTGAGCCATTGGGGTCCTTGTGACCTGGCCATTTAGCCCATGGTGTGCAAAAAACTGCCGCTCAGAGGTAAAACAAACCAAACTTGTGTGATTTGAAAACAAGTTTTAAACGTGATACACGCTTAGTTACAAACAAATCTTTGTTATCTGCATGCTATGAGAAAGCCCCTGTTGTTTACTAGATAGAGTGTTTGCGCTTTTAAAAATGAAGGGTAATTCGTTTTCTTCCTTTCCAATAACGTGTTTGTTATTCCAAAGCATTGTCACAATAACTCGCATGATGCTGTCTGTGAATTGCCACGTGCGAGAAGTCAAGAAGTAGTCACGTTTAACAACGAGATTTCCAAAGGAGCCTACAGAAACGCGAACGTGATACAGTTGCGGGTTCAATACCTTACGACAGGCTTCCTATTATCAGCTTACGATTCAATGAGTTATAAGACGTTTTGCAAGTCGTGGTATTCTGCAGGAAAAGCCGTCTCGTTTAAAAAAATGGCTGCAGTTATTCAGATTTAGTCTCTCGGATAATTAATGCAAATTTCGTTAAAGTATTAAAGCTACCTTGTGTTTTTGAATGAATGTGCTTTTGAGTAAGTTTCTTTTCCATTACGCAAGTTTCTGTTACTCGTGTAGATTGTGTTACAGATACTGGTAATTTGCGACACTAGATAAATAGGAGAATGCGCATTGCTGCCTGCAGCCACGTACCCAATATTTAGTTTCGGGGGGGGGGGGGGAAGGGGGTAGTTTGAGAATAAGCCTTGAGTAGAGTTTTCCAATTATTAAAATACTAGCTGAACGTACCCGGCGCTGCCGGGGTGTCACTTTTAACCTATATTCTTCTTTTCGCTGCACCACTGCACCAAAGGTAAATTTTGTAAGTTGGGTTGGGTTGTTTTACCTCTGAGCGGCACTTTTTTGCACACCATGGGCTAAATGGCCAGGTCACATGGACCCCGAAGGCTCAGAGAAGGTTGGGGAGGAGACCCACTGGAACGGCTGTTGGAAGACAGATGGTAGCCTCCCGTCAAGGCCATCCAGCGTGTTCTTTAACGTGCACAGGGTATGGCTCTCCCGCACACGGGGCCACGGCTTAACGTCCCATCCGACGGACGGCGGCCTTTCCAAGCCCACCGGTGTCCTCTACTGACCGTGGGCAGGGCGGGGATTTTGCGGAGATAAATCTCAACGCTGACCCAGCTGGGACTCGAACCTGGAAACTACAGATTACGAGCCTGGCGCGCTACCGACTGAGCCATCCCCGCCCCATTTTAAAAGGGTGATTGCAGTTCTTGTGATATATGTAGGGGTATGAGCCTATTTTCTGTTTCAGGTAAAGTTCTTTGCATGATTGTACTTAATAGAATTAAGTATTTGGTTGATGGACAACTGCGTGATGCACAGTGGGGATTCAGAAGTCGTAGGGGATGTATATATCAAATATTTTCACTTAGGCAGATTGTTGAGGAATGTTTAGTTTCAGAAACCTGTGGTTGCTAGCTTTATAGATTTCAAAAAGGCTTTTGACTCTGTTGACCAACATAATTTGTGGTTAATCATTAGATCATATAAATAGTTAGCATAATGAAAGCTCTCTATAATAACACTGAGTCGTGTGTGAGTTAGTAAAGCTTATATCGATTAGTTTAGCATTGCTAGTGGAGTTTAGATCATATAAATAGTTAGCATAATGAAAGCTCTCTATAATAACACTGAGTCGTGTGTGAGTTGGTAAAGCTTATATCGATTAGTTTAGCATTGCTATAGTGGAGTTAAACAAGAGTGCATTTTGTTTGCTTTTCCAACATATTCAACAAGCATTTTGTTTCCTTTTTAAATATTTCTAATCAATCTGCCTAAGTGAAAATATTTGATCAATACATCCCCTATGACTTCTGAATCCACAATGTTCATCACGCAGTTGTCGATCAACCAAATTCTTAATTCTATTAAGTACAATCATGCAAAGAACTTTACCTGGAACAAAAAGTAGACTGATACCCCTATAGTTATCACAAGAACTGCAATCACCCTTTTTAAAAATAGTAATAATAATAACTGTAGTAAAATCCTTAGGAACAAGGGGCGGGGGTGGCTCAGTCGGTAGCGCGCCAGGCTCGTAATCTGTAGTTCCCAGGTTCGAGTCCCTGCTTCGGGGGGGGGGGGGGAGGGGGTAGTTTGAGAATAAGCCTTGAGTAGAGTTTTCCAATTATTAAAATACTAGCTGAACGTACCCGGCGCTGCCGGGGTGTCACTTTTAACCTATATTCTTCTTTTCGCTGCACCACTGCACCAAAGGTAAATTTTGTAAGTTGGGTTGGGTTGTTTTACCTCTGAGCGGCACTTTTTTGCACACCATGGGCTAAATGGCCAGGTCACATGGACCCCGAAGGCTCAGAGAAGGTTGGGGAGGAGACCCACTGGAACGGCTGTTGGAAGACAGATGGTAGCCTCCCGTCAAGGCCATCCAGCGTGTTCTTTAACGTGCACAGGGTATGGCTCTCCCGCACATGGAGCCACGGCTTAACGTCCCATCCGACGGACGGCGGCCTTTCCAAGCCCACCGGTGTCCTCTACTGACCGTGGGCAGGGCGGGGCATTTTGCGGAGATAAATCTCAATGCTGACCCAGCTGGGACTCGAACCTGAGAACTACTGATTACGAGCCTGGCGCGCTACCGACTGAGCCACCCCCGCCCCAAATTTTGTAAGTACCCCCCGAAATTTTAGCACAGATTTTCAACAGGAAGAAATTTGGTTGACTTAATCGTTGTCGACGTCAGCGAGCACTGCTCATAGCCCGTGGTTTAGTTTCTGCGTAAGCTATCGATATTTTTATTTCCGTTACCACAGATTTTGCCGCCCTATGGCTCCCGTGATATTCGTCCGCAAGGTCGAAATTTCATGCATAGCGTCCCCCGTGTGCCCCGGTGATTGGTTTAAAAATCAGGTTCTCACTTGGCCCGTGGCTTCGTTTCTACACAAATAGTGACAGCTCGTGTATCACTTTTAATCTGCATATTTCATTGTTTCGTGCACTAATGGTTAGATTTGTGAGGGACACCCCCGACATTTTATGACAATTTGAACACGAAGAATTTCCTGGTGTTGCAAAGGTCATTGCTGATTCGGCGCGCGCTCTCAGAGCCCGTGGCAAACGTTCGAGATATTTTTATTTCGTCAGATTTTGGCATTCTGTAATACCCGACGTACTTCACCGAATGGTCCCAAATTTCCCAGGCGGGTTCCCCGTGCCCGACCCCATTTTTGGTTAGAAAATCAGGTCCCTAGCTGCAATGCAACGCCTAAATAATGCTTTTGGAAATGTGGGGAATCTGGCAACGGCATCAGATTTGCAGCCTAAGATTTAAATGCTATTTTAACGTTTTACTTTCACAATTAGGGAGCAATAAATGGCAACAGTAAATTTGACCGCGATTCTCGTTTTCCGTAGGAATAGCATGGGAAATATTTTTGGTTCTAGCAAAAATTCCTTTTGGACTTTCGACCTGAAATTTGGCACTGCAATCCTGACCAAAACCAGAAACGTTAGTAGTATAGCTAGAGATCTGGCGTTGGAAGTGACGTCATCGCACTGGCATGATGGGCTTTCTTCATGGGGTCGGGGTCAACGACCCCGCACTGGTGTGATAGGGTGGGCTTCCCCCAAAAAAGGCCCCTGGGGTGGGCTTAATTTTCTTGATGGGGAGGGCTTCCTCCCCCATTTCCCACCCGTATGCTTTTCCTTGTATTAGAGGGTCATTGACTTCCATGATGGGGAGGGTTTAATTTTCTTGATGGCGTCGGGGTCAACGACCCCCACTTCCGTGCTAAGGAGGGCTTATATTTTGAGCCCCCATTTCCTACCCCCACACGTGTGCTGGAGTTCTAGACATCCGGGTTCGGAGATTTTTCTCCGGTCATTGACCCCTGTATGCGGTAGACTCCCGCACTTGTCTCGCGTTAACCTTGAAAAGGCCCCACGGCAGTATGGTGTCGCAATAGGAGTTCACATCCTGAAAATGACCGTTGACGGTAACAAGTTCGCTCCACGTAGGTAGAATCGGTCACGAGGAGGGAACGAAATTTAAAAAAAAGTCCGCCATTGGCGGGAGGTGGGAGGACTCGGGCATGCGCATTGAAAGACTCCCGCACAGCCCGGCCCCTACCGTGGCGTGCGTTGACCCCTGTATGTGGAGACGGCCTAGGGAGGGCTTAATTTTTGGCTCCCCCATTTCCTGTATGAGCCGACCTGTTTCACAAATTTTTCTCGAATGTTCTGCAGTGGCGTCCTATCATTTTTGAACTCTCATTTCTGGCCCCCTAAGCACCTTTTCCATATGAGAGTATTGTAGAGTGTGGCGGCCAAGTCTTCCGTTACGCGGAGCGTGCGAAGCATGACGTCATAGGAACGCATCGAGGTTCGGATCAATCATCAGATCGGCTGAATTGAAGCGTACACCGTTAAAAAGTCAAAGAATTTAAATACTAGAACATAGGTGTTTGGAATTATATATTTCTAATAAACCTGTACGAGGGTTGTGGCGTGCAAAATAGAAAGCTACATTCATGGTACCTAGAATAAAAAACTGTTTCGAGTAATATATACATAATTTACTGGTCAAAATACGTGCAGTGCACAAACACTATCATTTTAAATTTTACGTTTAAGTGCAATTTACCGTACGTTTTAAAATATACTCACGATGTTTGTATGACATAAAGGTGTGATTCAAATATATTTTTCGTTTAATACATAATTCATCAGTCGTTTAAAATACAGTCACGATGTTTGTCACGGGTCGCGATATAAAAGTGTGAAGAAGTGATTCAATAAATTTTACGTGTCAGTGAAATATAATCACGTGTAAGCGTACGTTATATGTCCTCGTATTATAACTTAGGATCTACACGACAATAGTCACTGAATAAAAATAAGATAATGTTTAACAACATACAAAAACTTTTGAGGCCTCACAAAAGTTCGCGAGATCTGCATACAAAAACAATTGAAAACATCAGACGGGACATTGAATATAAAAAAAAAATTCTAATAATCCAGAAGCGTGAAACATCTAAATAATTCTAGTAGTTTAATGCGAAAAAGTTTCCAAGTCAACCAGTTTCAAAATGTACTTGAAAACGAATGAATATTCTGTCCACGTTAAAGCAGAAACACTTAACCGTTACCAAAGCTGAGACCGTAACATACCTTCACGACAGGAATGCTCTATTTTTCGAAAACCCTTAGAATCACAAGAGTTTAGACACCGAAGATGCTTCCCTGCAATACAACACCTCATGGGTTAAAGGATCTTTCTAAAAACCCTTGTAACTTTGGCGCAGTACACCATGGACTAAAGAATCAAACCCATTCACAGCGTGTTTTTCTAGGATGCGCCATCGATATGAGGACAAACCAGCTTCCATAGTCTTATGTAGTGATTGCAGTAGTTTAGATTTTTGTAGTAGTTAGATTGATCTTAGTAGTTGATTAGGAAGTGCGAACTGAAAAAAACTGTCAAAGTCCATATTGAGATATTCACTGTCTGGTGATTTAAATCAAAATGACATAAATACACACGCTATATTCACTCTCTGATGATTAAAATCAAAAACGACATAAATATGCACTCTCTGATGAGTAAGTCGTCTCGCACACGTGTGAAATGTACGGACATCAAAAGGTGAACTATAAGATTTTACGGCTGAGGTCTTGAACTGTGTCCGTGCTTTCAGTTTAAAACATCGGTATAATTGTCTGTGCGTTTCAAGTTGCTACAGGACGCGTGATTTTTTACTAGGCGTATTAAAGTCACAATAGTCGCCCACGTGTCTCGGTTACACGGAGACAGACGGGGACACTGTCAGGGGAGGATTTGAAAAACTCAAGTCCTGAATGTTTTACCTAGAATTATGTGGCTTTTCGCTCTAGATAACCCGTTATTTTTATAAGACATAACAAATATTCTGATATAAATCAGGAATGGTGGAATCTCTTTGAAAGATATCACTTATTTAAATTCAGAAACTATATGATCCCTATTCTCCATCTTTATCTGGATTATACCTGTTCATTTTAATATTACTCTCTGACGTTATTATTTAGATGTTTCACACTTCTGGATTATTAGAATTTTTTTTTATATTCAATGTCCCGTCTGATGTTTTTAATTGTTTCTGTATGCAGATCTCGCGAACTTTTGTGAGGCCTCAAAAGTTTTTGTATGTTGTTAAACATTATCTTATTTTTATTCAGTGACTATTGGCGTGTAGATCCTAAGTTATAATACGAGGACATATAACGTACGCTTACACGTGAATATATTTCACTCACACGTAAAATTTATTGAATCACTTCTTCACACTTTTATATCGCGACCCGTGACAAACATCGCGACTGTATTTTAAACCACTGATAAATTATGTATTAAACGTAAAATATATTTGAATCACACCTTTATGTCATACAAACATCGTGAGTATATTTTAAAACGTACGGTAAATTACACTTAAACGTAATTCAAAATGATGGTGTTTGTGCTCTGCATGTATTTTGACCAGTAAATTATGTATATATTACTCGAAACAGTTTTTTATTCTAGGTACCGTGAATGTAGCTTTCTGTTTTGCACGCCACAACCCTCGTACAGGTTTATTAGAAATATATAATTCCAAACACCTATGTTCTAGTATTTAAATTCTTTGACTTTTTAACGGCATACGCTTCAATTCAGCCGATCTGATGATTGATCTGATAATTGATCCGAACCTCGATGCGTTCCTATGACGTCATGCTTCGCGTGCTCCGCGTAACGGAAGACTTGGCCGCCACACTCTACAATACTCTCATATGGAAAAGGTGCTTAGGGGGCAGAAATGAGAGTTCAAAAATGATAGGACGCCACTGCAGAACATTCGAGAAAAATCTGTGAAACAGGTCGGCTCATACAGGAAATGGGGGAGCCAAAAATTAAGCCCTCCCTAGGCCGTCTCTACATACAGGCACGCCACGGTGGCGTGCCTGTATGTGGAGACGGCCTAGGGAGATACATACAACAACGCACGCCACGGTGAGGGCCTGGCTGTGCGGGAGTCTTTCAATGCGCATGCCTGAGTCCTCCCACCTCCCACCTCCCGCCAATGGCGGACATTTTTTTTAAATTTCGTTCCCTCCTTGTGACCGATTCTACCTACGTGGAGCGAACTTGTTACCGTCAACGGTCATTTTCAGGATGTGAACTCCTATTGCGACACCATACTGCCGTGGGGCCTTTTCAAGGTTAACGCGAGACAAGTGCGGGAGTCTCCCGCATACAGGGGTCAATGACCGGAGAAAAATCTCTGAACCCGAACGTCTAGATCTCCAGCACTCGCGTGGGGGTAGGAAGTGGAGGCTCAAAATATAAGCCCTCCCCATCACGGAAATCAATAACCCTCTAATACAAGGAAAATCATACGGGGGGAAATGGGGGAGGAAGCCCTCCCCATCAAGAAAATTAAGCCCTCCCCAGGAGCCTTTTTGGGGGGAAGCCCACTCTCTCACACCAGTGCGGGGTCGTTGACCCCGACGCCATCAAGAAAGCCCATCACGCCAGTGCAATGACGTTAATTCCGGTCTATGACGTCACTTCCGACGCCAGATCTCTAGCTATACAACTAACGTTCTCTAAAAATTTGGAGCGTGTACATTGATTTCCCGATGAGTTATGGTTGTCACAGACAGACTCCTCCTTTTATTATATAGATTCCACCGAACAGTAAAGGTTAAAATGATATTCTCTATGGAATAAAATTTCAAATTTTTTGTATCTCGTTTTGTTTGAAAATTATATAATAGTTTCGCTTTTTCGTCTATCTGTCTGTCCGTTTGTAACATCGAACTTTTTTGTTTACAGAAATAAATTAAAAATTCTTTTTGTGTTGGATAAGTATTGATGAAATATTAAGATATGCACTTTCCAAATCTTTCTAACGCTATAATTTCGCCTTCTAGTGGGGGGAAAATGTTGAAAATTCCAAAATTTCAAATGTTGTTTTTAATGATGTATTTAAGCTAGAAATTTGAAATTTTGGTGGTGGGATGTGAACGTCACGAAGTTTTCATTGCCAACAATGAGTTGACCCCTTAGACCCAGAGGGGGTGGGAAAATGCACCTTTTTAGTTTTAGCAGATATTTGTTTGTTTGTATAGATAAAGGGAAAAAAAATTTTTTTTCGGTTAGATAAGAATTGATAAAATATTATGATTCGCACTTTTGGAATCTTTCGAACAGTATAATTGCGCCCTCTAACGGTGAAAAACATTGAAAATTTCAAACGAATATTGCAACGATGTATTAATGAGAGCAATGTGAAATTCTGGTGTTGGAATGGGAACGTCATAAAGTTTCGATTGGAAACAATGAAAATGATAATTAGGAAACTCTTTTTTAGCTTAATTGGTACTAATTGGTTAAAATAAGTAATAATCAACCAACTTTGAGTAGCATCCTATGTAGAGAGAGACTACGTTGGTTTGGTCATATCGCCTGCATGCAGAACCGCAGAGTGGTGAGTTCCGTCATGAAGAATGAATCAAAAGGCTTCAGAAAAGCAACAAGACTTAGAATTCAATAGGTGGCAAATATCAAAAAGGACTTTGTTAAAATTGGTCTGCAATGTCCAAAAGCATAAGATATAGTTCAGGAGAGACGTGTGGAGAGAACTAAATTGCCCAACCTGATTGGACCTCCATAGTCCAAGATTGTTTGAGGAGTATGCTTCCCACTAGATTTTGGTACTTTGCTACAGGAATTGCCTGCCATTCTGCCACAAGAGCATTAGTGAAGTCAGTCACTGATGTCAGGTGGTTCAGCCTGGCTCGCAGTCAGCGTTCCAATTCATCCCAAAGGAATTCCATGGGATTGAGATCAGGGCTCTGTGTAGGCCAGTCAAGTTCTTCCACATCCTTCTCATCAAATCATCCCTGCACGGTCCTCGCTGTGGACGGGGGCATTGTCACGTTGGTACAAGAAATGGTCTTCACCAAACGGTTGCCATAAAGTTGGGAGCACAGAATTATCGAGAATGTCATTATAGGCAGCGGGGTTCAGAATCCCATTCATTGGAACTAGGGAGCCCAGCCTGAAACTTGAAAAACAGCTCCAGAACATGATGTCTCCTCCACCAAACTTCACAGTTGGTACAACACTGTCAGGCAGGCAGCATTCACCTGGCATCCTCCACACCCACACTCGTCCGTCGGACTACCAGATGGTGAAGTATGATTCATCACTCCAGAGAACGCAGTTCCACTGCTCAAGAGTCCACTGGCGCCGTGCTTTATACCACTCCAACCGGCGTTGATCTTGTTGATGTTTGGCTTGTGTACGGCTGCTCGGCCATGGAAATCCATTCCCTGCAGCTCGCGACGAACTGTTATGGTACTGGAAAATTTATTCCAGAGAAAATTTGGAATTCGGTGATGGGTAATGCAACCGAGAACAGGAGATTTTATCGCACCACCGTCTTCAGAACTCGGCGGTCCCGCTCTGTCATTTTACGTGGCCTACCAGGTCGTGATTGCGCTTTGTTGCTCCTAGGCGTTTCAATTCACAATAACATCACTTACAGATGATCGTGGCAGCTGCAGCAGGGCCGATGTCTCGGACAGATTTCTTGCTAAGGTGGCATTCTATGACCATGCCACGTTGAAAGTCACTGAGCTCTGCCGTACACCCATTCTCCTGTTCATGCGTATCTATGAGGTTTGCCAGGCCACGTGTATCCTTTCATACCTGTTTGGGCCATGGCTGTGAGGTATATAAGCGAATCCAATACTCAGAAGAGGTGTCCAGATATTTTTGATCAGATAGTGTATGTCAGTACTATTTTTATTGTTCTTTATCCTTTATTTCTTTTGGTCCTATATAAATGGGTTAGGTTGTTTTACCTCTGAGCAGCACTTTTTTGCACACCATGGGCTAAATGGCCAGGTCACATGGACCCCGAAGGCTCAGAGAAGGTTGGGGGAGGGGACCCACTGGAACAGCTGTTGGGAGACAGATGGTAGCCCCCCCGTCAAGGCCATCCAGCGTGCTCTTTAACGTGCACAGAGTATGTCTCTCCCGCACACGGGGCCAAGGCTTAACGTCGCATCCGACGGACGACGGCCTTTCCAAGCCCATTGGTGTCCCCTACTGCCGTGGGCAGGGCGGGGAATTTTTTGCGGAGATAAATCTCAACGCTGCCCCAGCTGGGACTCGAACTGCGAACTACAGATTACGAGCCTGGCGCACTACCGACTGAGCCATCCCCGCCCCTCCTATATAAATAACCCACCGTACAGTTTAACACACTGTTCCCGGACAAGCGCATCCCGGTCCACTTATGTGTCACGACAATCTCTCCTGTGTGTCGTGAATTTCTTTAAGGAAGATTACGCGTCTTTTTTTCCCAGAATACTCATTTTTTTTATGACTTACTTAAACGACGCAGTGTCCTCCAAACGTCGGCAAACAAGTCACGGATTTTGAAAGATTACGGAACATTGATTTCACGTTACCACAGGTAAACGATTAGCTTCAAAAATATAACTGGAAATTACAATCCCCTCTAGTTAATATAAAAAATGCTCATTTTCAAAGAAAAGGTTTTTGTCGTTTTCCAAATTTAATAATCTCTGCCCATGGAAATCCTAACTAATAGAGGATTCGGAAAATGGGAATAGCAATTTTATTTTAATATTGATAGGTCGCGGATCTATTGTTATTTGTAATTTCATTTTTTTTTTTGCTTTTGGGATCTGGCAACAAGACTCCGTCCCACTTCTGTAACAACTGCAGACGTTGTATTTTGCCCTGGGATGGCATCTGATTGGCCCCTAGTGTTCTAGGAAATATCAGATGCCTGGATGAATCCAGGCATCTGATAGGCATCTGCCAGGCATCCAGGCATCTGCCAGGAAATATCAGATGCCAATCAGATGCCTGGGATGGCATCTGATTGGCCCCTAGTGTTCTAGGTGGAAAATTCCCGGGGTTGACTGAATTATTGCCTCGCTTCAGCCGGCGAAGGGATTCTGTGCGGGCTGATAGTGCTAATAGGACCCGTGTTGGGTCTCCTGTCTTCGAAATAATTGTTTATTGTTTCCGAGTGCACAACTGCAGTTCAGCGGAACTCCGTTTACGTTGTGGATAAATCTTCAATCAGGGTATAATCATTTTAATTCATATTAATCTGATTGTGTCACTTTTCTTTAATATTTTGACTGTCACTTTATAATTGAATTTATTTGAGTAGATTGGAAATATAACGTATTGTAATGTGAATTTGTCCACCTTTATAAGTTGGTGGAGGAATTATGTTGATTTTGAAAATTTAAATAAATTAAATTTTTTTGTTATTGTTTAAACCAAATTTGCATTTGTCTATTATTAAATCAAATCCTCTACTCATCACAGCTGCAGTTAGTGAGTACATGACTGTGTATTACTAGCTTGTGGGTTGTTCCTGGTTCGAACTCGAATCTTCTGAGCCACTCTTTCAGGCGTATCTATTAGAAAGTAAATTTTTGTTTGAAGTCAGATCGACAAGTATAGATATGTAGTTCTAGATGTCTTATGACTATGTATGGATAATTATTTTTGATAAACGCGGAATATAATTTTAGTTCATGTCGCATGCCTTGAAGAGGAAGAGTTGCGGGTGACAATATCCATTCATCCCAGAAAGATTTGTTTCATTTTTTTTACAGAAGAGTTTCATTTTCTTCCACCCTGAGACCACCCACTCATTCTACCAGGAAAGTTTCAAATTTCTACCATGAATTAACTGTTTGCAGTATTAGTTTAAAGTTTTTGCTATTCTCCACCTTTGACGGCTTTTAACAGAAGTATATTCCAAAAGGAATTTTAATCTCTTAAAACAAAAAAGCTGAATGTCTGCAGAATAGACCGACGCCAAACGAAAAAAAAAATCGCATCTTTTTAAAGCAAAGGAATTTAAAAAGCTTAAAAGCAAATCATTGTGAACTTACTTCTTATATGAAGCACCTGAAAATAAAAATGTAATTTTTTTTTGCCTTTATATTTTTTTGGAGCTTGAGCAGTTTAATATTCCTTTTAATTAACTTTCAAAAGGAATTTTCGCTGTATTGTTTAGTTAGTACTTCATTTTATCGGTATCGGATTCTTAAATTCAATCATAAAATTGCTCCAACACAATCGATGAGCAATCGATGACCCTGAAAGGTTCGTAAAATGTTGATATTGATTTCTTTTTAGAAAATGCAATTTTTCCCCTAAGGTTAATCTAGTGAGTTAGCTAAAGAAAATTAAATTCCGAAGAGGTAATGAGTTTGAGAGTGTTCAAACAAGGAACCTTACGCCATAGTTGCATTTATTTCTCCACCCAATTTTACTGAGTAACGAATCATTTTCATTTTCCTCGAAATGCTAATAGATATTGTGTGGCCTAGTGATTAATGTGCTTGTCTGAAACACAAAAGAAACTCTTTTTGAATCTCTCTTAAACCTAGATATTTTCTTTCTAGTGTATGTTGTATTTCTGCTGAGGTTTCGCTTTTTTCGCAGAGAATCCTAAATAGCGCAGAGGTTCACCTGATCCTGGGTCGCAACCTTTCGCGTTTTTTTCAAAACAATAATCAAAGTTTTGTGTGTGTGTGTGTGTTTTTTTTTCAGTTAATAAAGGTTTACTTGAAGGAAACAGGAAATTTCTCCAGCAGAATTAAGAGAGCTTTCGTATTAAAATGATTTTACTTGCGCACCACACAGTACAGTCGCTCAAAAAAGTATCCGAACACTGTGGTTGATTACAGAATTCAAAAAAAATATCTGGCAACGATTTTTTTTAGAAATTAGTGATCTGGCAACCTTCGTGTCACGTGATTACAGAATTCAGAAAAAATATCGAGCGAGTACAGCAACTGTACACGCTCCAGTTACCGTTCACAGCAAACTGGAGCGTGTGCAGTTACTGCACACGCTCAATATTTCCGTGAGTGAGCCCACACGATCTAGTATCAAAATAATATGACCACCTACAGTCGCTCAAAAAAGTATCCGAACACCATGGTTGATTACAGAATTCAGAAAAAATATCTGGCAACGATTTTTTTAGAAATTGGTGATCTGGCAACCTTCTTGTCAGGTGATTACAGAATTCAGAAAAAATATCTGGAGCGTGTACAGCAACTGTACACGCTCCAGTTACCGTTCACAGCAAACTGGAGCGTGTGCAGATACGCTCCAGTTTGCTGTGAACGGTAACTGCACACGCTCAATATTTTTGTGAGTGGGCCCACACGATCTAGTATCAAAATAATATGACCACCTACATACATTTTGAGCTCATTAATTTTACACAAGACTAATGTACATAAATTTTTATGCAACTCATAAAATATTGTTCTGTGAATTTGAGAATGATTGTGGATTGCAACATCTTGCTGCATGATGCGAATCTACTATAACACCCTTCTACATGATGTGAACCGATTACATCTTGTTACATGATAAAAATTGATTACAACATCTTACTACATGATGCGATTCGATTACAACATCTTGTACATGATGCGATTTATTACAAGATCTTGCTATATGATGCTATTTGATTTTCCAAAGTGCAAGGGGCAGAGAGTCATCGAATGTGCTTTCACCAGTTGTAAGAAATTCTTATTTATAGTCCTTTACAATATTCTCAATCGTTCATGTTGAAACTTTTGTCACTATAACCTATTATATTGCTGGTGGATATCGAGATAGTAACACTTCGGTGCCAACACATTGCAACTTTTAAAAAATTAAACAACTTCGTTTTCAAGCATCAAGTGAAATTTTGCTTCCTGTTTGCAATTCCATCCTGAACCAACCACTCCCAAAAAAACATCGTTAAGAAGTGAATGATGATGATGTTCTACTCTTTTGCTATAAACGTGTTTGAAGAGAGGACCTAACCTTTACCTGTTGTTTTTCGTTCGTAGCCCTCCAACCCCAAAAAGTAGAGTGAACTACATTTACAATACGTGTCTGTCGGCTAACAGCCCCTAGGAAGACTTCGCGTGGATCGAGTGAGGACGATCAAGAGTAGATTACGTGACAGCTGTGTGCCACTCAGCACGTACATGTGCTCCTTTTTGCCAGGCAGGAAAGAGAGTTGCACGTTCCATCCTTGGCAGAGAGTTTGCTCCTATGACTCCTGCCCGACCGTCAACTTGTACTCAGGATCGATACGGAGAAAGATGACATGGGGTTATAATCCTCGATTTACTTTTCCGGAACTCTCTGGTAAACAAGTTCAACTGGAAACATTAGGGAAGATTTGATGACTCGTTCTCCAACGAATATTTCTTTTTTGGGTGGCTGTGATTTTTCAGATTAAAAGTTAACTATCAACAATATTTAAATTATTATTTTCACGAGCAATAATTCGTTTTAGTGTAATAACGTTTTTGTTCTTTTCGTGTTTTCTGTAAGAAGGTTCCGTTTTTTGTGCTGCCAATTTCATTTTGTTTTGAATTTCTCTCAGCAATGTGTTCTTATGTTTTAATAAGTTTTCTAGTCATTGATATCTTTGATATTCAGAAGATTCAGCTGCGAATGCTTCCTCTGTTTCAGTCATATATCAATAAATGTTCGACAATGGGAACTAGGTTTCACCGTCCTACGTCGATATGAAATCGACAGTGAAATCAACTCCTCCTCTCCTAGGGCGGGGGTGGCTCAGTCGGTAGCGCGCCAGGCTCGTAATCTGTAGTTCCCAGGTTCGAGTCCCAGCTTGGTCAGCGTTGAGATTTATCTCCGCAAAATTCCCCGCCCTGCCCACGGTCAGTAGGGGACACCGATGGGCTTGGAAAGGCCGCCGGCCTTCGGATGGGACGTTAAACCGTGGCCCCGTGTGCGGGAGAGACATACCCTGTGCACGTTAAAGAACACGCTGGATGGCCTTGACGGGAGGCTACCATCTGTCTCCCAACAGCTGTTCCAGTGGGTCCCCTCCCCCAACCTTCTCTGAGCCTTCGAGGTCTATGTGACCTGGCCATTTAGCCCATGATGTGCAAAAAAGTGCCGCTCAGAGGTAAAACAACCCAACCCTCCTCTCCTATGTCGGTATGAAATTAGCAATGAAAATTAGCTCCCACTGTACTAAGTCAATGCGGAATAGACAACGAAATTTGGCTCTCGCTGTCCTATGTCCACAGAAAATCTATAATTAGAATTAGCTCCCATTGTTCTATGCAGTGGCGTACCCAGAGGGGGCAAGGGGCCCTGGCACCCCCCAAAGAGAAAGAAAAAAGAAACACTAGAAAATTATCCAAAAAATATTTTCCTAATTAAAATTCATTTTTTATGTTTATGTTGTGTCGTGTCTTCTATTTCTATACTACTTATGAATTAGCGTCACATAAGGTGGGAATACCCTTTAGCTCTCGGGAATCACGGCCGCTGTGAACACAAGGCGAACGAAGTAGTGCTCGGGCGAACCGAGCGCTATTTCGTTTGCCCGAGCCGGGCCAGCGGGTCCCTCGGCTCCCCTCAAGATTAAATCCTGAGTGAGCCATTGGTCCTATGTAGACATAAATTGACAATGATAATTAGTTCCCACTGTCCTTACAATTAGAATTAACTGCCATGAGTCTATAGCTGTCGACATAATATCAACATTGAAAACTAACTCCCACCTTTGTAGGGTCGGGGGTGGCTTAGTCGGTAGCGCGCCAGGCTCGTAATCTGTAGTTCCCAGGTTCGAGTCCCAGCTGGGTCAGCGTTGAGATTTATCTCCGCAAAATTCCCCGCCCTGCCCACGGTCAGTAGGGGACACCGATGGTCTTGGAAAGGCCGCCGTCCTTCGGATGGGACGTTAAGCCGTGGCCCCGTGTGCGGGAGAGCCATACCCTATGCACGTTAAAGAACACTCTGGATGGCCTTAACGGGAGGCTACCATCTGTCTCCCAACAGCTGTTCCAGTGGGTCCCCTCCCCCAACCTTCTCTGAGCCTTCGGGGTCCATGTGACCTGGCCATTTAGCCCATGGTGTGCAAAAAAGTGCCGCTCAGAGGTAAAACAACCCAAACAACAACCCACCTTTGTATGTTAACACAAGATCGGCGGTAGAAATTAGCTAAGGAAGAACGGTAGGGGTCACCTGTCCACCTCTGAAAACAGGAAATGGCAATAACTCTACAATTACCACCATCATTGCCATGGGTCAGTCAGTAGCACATCCGGCGCGATAACAGATGTTCCCTGCTTCGAGTTCTCACTGTACCTGCATTCAGATTTTCCCCTTTAATTCCTGATTTGAGAAAGAAGAGATCAGTGGGGGTTTGAAAATCAGCTGGATCTGGTCGGAAATTGGAAGGAATTGTGGACCTCGTGTGCATGAGAATCATACCTTGTATAGATCACAGAACACGCTACATCATAAATCGTGTATAAATCTTAATTTTGATGGGGCTTTGGATGGTATATCGGAATGGCGTTTGACTATATCACGGTTACAACTAGTAGCATGATCCTAACCACCAAATGGGGCGGGGGTGGCTCAGTCGGTAGCGCGCCAGGCTCGTGATCTGTAGCTCCCAGGTTCGAGTTCCAGCTGGGTCAGCATTGAGATTTATCTCCGCAAAATTCCCCGCCCTGCCCACGGTCAGTAGGGGACACCGATGGGCTTGAAAAGGCCGCCGTCCGTCGGATGGGACGTTAAGCCGTAGCCCCGTGTGCGGGAGAGAGCCATACCCTGTGCACGTTAAAGAACACGCTGGATGGCCTTGACGGGAGGCTACCATCTGTCTCCCAACAGCTATTCCAGTGGGTCCCCTCCCCCAACCTTCTCTGAGCCTTCGGGGTCCATGTGACCTGGCCATTTAGCCCATGGTGTGCAAAATAGTGCCGCTCAGAGGTAAAACAACCCAACCCTAACCACCAATCTCATACAGTTTTTCAATAGCGTAGTTAAAAAAATGCAATTGCATAAGAGGGCTGGCTCAGTCGGTAGCCTCCAGTGTTCGTAATCTGCAGTTCCCCAGTTCAAGTCCCACCCTCCCGTCTCATAACAGCTGTCCCGTGGATCCCCTTCTCTGAGCCGTTGGGGTCCTTGTGACTTGGCATTTTATATCATTGTGCGCTCAGAGCTAACCCTACCGAATCACTTGAATATTCCGAAGAGCAGGAATGGACAACAGACAAGTAAAACGTGGACCAAACTGCTTGACTTATTCTTTCTCTCATTTATGGTGGAGCGAAAAAAAAAATTGTTGGATTCTTTGTGATGTGGACTTTATTAGTAAAAGAGCTCTTCAGCAAACGAAAGAAAAGGGCGATTAAAACGGAACGGCATCATTAAAATTTGCCTCCAAGGAGAGGCAGATTCGCATCATCTTCATCACGTTAATAACACGGGAGAAGAGAGGAATAATTCTTCCGAATAAAGAAGAACCATCCTTTTGATGAAAAAACGACCCTTTGCTGTGAGCATTACTCTGAAAGAATGATGAGTGTAATGGTTTCCCCTTGATGACGTCACCGTGAACGATATGTTTCGTTTCTTCGTCTCCCTTCCGAAGAAAAAAATTAAAAAGACAATCTTAATGACACCTGAAAATCATTCTACTCTGCGTGACTTTTAAATGGGCCTAAAATTCTTAAGTAATCGCACGGAGTGATTGTTCTGCGTGTTTTAAGTAATATTGGTTGTAAGAAATATTCCTAAGTTATGTTGCTCGTCAAGTGAGTTCGGCGTTTTCAAAAATGGCTCGAATATATTTCACTCGAAGTTTTAAAGTTCTTTTCATTATACTGCATAGTTGATTTTGAATATATAAATTGCAAAATATAATTTCAGTTTAAGAGTCTCATTTTAGTTGTCTTACATTGGATTCACAGTGAGTAATTTCGGTCATTTTTTCGACCTGCCGTATTTTGTTTTAGTTACTTTCTCGAATTTATGCACTGATGTTTTGAAGCGTACTATAAGTTTGAATTAGCAAATAGTTTGGTAATGGGATATTAAATGGTGAATAGTTGTAATAAATAT
Organism: Ryuthela nishihirai; assembly: GCA_038380435.1. Lineage (NCBI taxonomy): Eukaryota > Metazoa > Arthropoda > Arachnida > Araneae > Heptathelidae > Ryuthela > Ryuthela nishihirai. The sequence continues at coordinate 33,924,761 of JAWZYU010000011.1, read as the reverse complement.
AATTAGTTCTTAATTGTGATAAATATTTATATCAAAGAATGAATTGCATAATAAATTAAGCAACATATACCATTTTAAAACATTTTTCTCAATGAAATGAAAAACAAGTCATTAAAATAATTATGAAGTTGTGTGTCTACCCTTCGCTATTTAGAGAAAGTCAGCCTAAAACTGGAAAAAAAGAATTGGAAAAGATAGAGTCAGTTTTTAAATGAAACTAAAGTGAACATTTTCGGAAAAGGGAACAAAATCAGTGGAAATATTTCTCTTTTTATTATTATTAAAGCAAAGAATGCAGCGCAAATAAATATTTCATATTGTTAAATCAATGTTTCCTTTGATTTGCATCAGTAATAAAATGTTAATAATGTTATACAAATCTTGGGTCCAGTCTGCTATACAGTATGGTATTACAAGTTGGGGAGGAACATACATTTCATCATTAAGGAGTCTAATCTCAATGCAAAATAAATTTATATTTCAAATTTTACCAAATAAATATAAAACTTTACCATCTTTTGTAAGTATACCATTTCAGGTGTATTTCCACTGAGACATTTATTTGTTTATAGAACATTAAATTACTTCTTTAAAAACAATAATGCAGTGCTGCATTATACAAATTATTCTACGCGAGATAGTGGGAAAAGGTTTCTGTTACCACTTGCAAATAAAGAAATTATGCACAAACACTGATTATTTGGCCCCTAAAATTTTTAATTCTTTACCGATTATAATTCGAAATGAAACTAATTTTATGCATTTCAGATCTCTCACTGCTAATTATCTAATGACCATTACAAATGCAGACAGCCTGTTTTCAGTGTTAAAATAAAAAAAATTAATTCGTTTTTATAAATTCTGTGTTGTTTTTGTATATATATATTTTTTCTTTATGTAAAGTTGAGTGTCAGTGTTGCCAAAATTATGTATTTAAATAATTTGTAAATTAATCTACATGAGCTTAGATGCTCTTGGGTTAATAAGAGTATTACAAATATATGTTGTTTGTAACATTATTATTATAATAAAACTGAACTGAACTGAACTCTGACCCTATATGGAAGAAAATAGCCAGAAAAAATCATTTTACTCAAATTCTTATCTTTTCAAGTCCTTAATGCGCATTTCAATTTAGGTAACTAATTTAGCATAAAGAAAAAGAATGTAGGTTCTGTCTATTTAAAAATGTATTCTCAAGTGACTGGTGATGAGTTTAAAATGAATACAAATTAGGCAAAACTGAATATAAGTTTCTTCATTACTTTCTACACTAATATGCAGCAATCATTGTCCCGTAGCTGAATAATAACGTGTTTGGCTGCTTATCAAAGTGGTCTAGGTTCGAGCCCTGGTAAGGCATGGATTTTTATGTTGTCCTTCCTGTTGAGGTCCAGCCATCCTCACAGAACTTTTTTTTTATGTTCCCGTCATACCTTCGTGATAAAGGGAGGTATTTATTATTATTTCATTGTTTATTTATTTATTTCATTCCCCGTAGGCTCAGAGAAGGTTGGGGGAAGGGACCCACTGGAACAGCTGTTGGGAGACAGATGATAGCCTCCCGTCAAGGCCATCTAGCGTGTTCTTTAACGTGCACAGGGTATTGCTCTCCCGCACACGGGGCCACGGCTTAACGTCCCATCCGACGGACGGAGGTCTTTCCAACAAGCCCATCGGTGTCCCCTACTGACCATGGGCAGAGCTGGAAGTTTTGCGGAGACAAATCTCAACGCTGACCCAGCTGGGAACTGCAGATTACAAGCGTGACGCGCTACCGATTGAGCCACACCCGGCCCCATTACCTAATAGATAGATGATAGACAGAGTTCATATTCTCTCAATTTGCACAATATATAAATGAGAGGATAATATTCAATTTATATATATTATTCCATTATATTTTCATAACAAATAATTTCACATTTAAATTTTACACAAGAAATATGTCCAACTCAGCAATAACAATTCAGAAAACATCTCCAAGTGATGTTTTCTGAAAGTGATCTCCAAGTCCAGTCTCCATCTCCAAGTGATGTTTTCTGAAAGTGATCTCCAAGTCCAGTCTCCATCTCCAAGTGATGTTTTCTGAAAGTGATCTCCAAGTCCAGTCTCCATCTCCAAGTGATGTTTTCTGAAAGTGATCTCCAAGTCCAGTCTCCATCTCCAAGTGATGTTTTCTGAAAGTGATCTCCAAGTCCAGTCTTTATCTCCAAGTGATGTTTTCTGAAAGTGATCTCCAAGTCCAGTCTCCATCTCCAAGTGATGTTTTCTGAAAGTGATCTCCAAGTCCAGTCTCCATCTGCAAGTGATGTTTTCTGAAAGTGATCTCCAAGTGATGTTTTCTGAAAGTGATCTCCAAGTCCAGTCTCCATCTCCAAGTGATGTTTTCTGAAAGTGATCTCCAAGTCCAGTCTCCATCTCCAAGTGATGTTTTCTGAAAGTGATCTCCAAGTCCAGTCTCCATCTCCAAGTGATGTTTTCTGAAAGTGATCTCCAAGTCCAGTCTCCATCTCCAAGTGATGTTTTCTGAAAGTGATCTCCAAGTCCAGTCTCCATCTGCAAGTGATGTTTTCTGAAAGTGATCTCCAAGTTCAGTCTCCATCTCCAAGTGATGTTTTCTGAAAGTGATCTCCAAGTCCAGTCTCCATCTCCAAGTGATGTTTTCCCCAAGTGATGTTTCAGTGAAGTAAAACACTCACATTCTGAAGTTAGTTTTAGCTTAATAAAAACAAATTTTATTTCTGCAATATATAATAATTTAAACACAAATGAAATGTATTTGTAAATAAAGTAGTTATTTTCCGAGGCTATTAAAATATATCTAATTTTTATAAAAATATAATAAAATTCGTAAGTTAATCTTAAGAAACTAGACATATATAGTTTAAACAATACTTAATATTTATTAGGTTTAAAGACATATTTTTTATATTCCTAATAAATTCTCTTTTCATTATTTATTAATTTTATTTTTTCTGGTAGAGCGTTAAAGAATCTGCTAACTAAGAATATGCAAAGTTTCTGCAAGAATATTGATTAAAATAAGACTTTTTGAAAAGCTTATAAATTATAAATTAGAGTCGTTTTCAAATTTGAATATTAATAATTATCTAATCTACGCAGAAAACTTTATAGTCTTTCACACTGAAATCCTGAGTTGGGTTAGGTTGTTTTACCTCTGAGCGGCACTTTTTTGCACACCATGGGCTAAATGGCCAGTTCACATGGACCCCGAAGGCTCAGAAAGTTGGGAGAGGGGACCCACTGGAACAGCTGTTGGGAAACAGATGGTAGCCTCCCGTCAAGGCCATCCAGCGTGTTCTTTAACGTGCACAGGGTATGGCTCTCCCGCACACGGAACCACGGCTTAGCGTCCCATCCGACGGACGGCGGCCTTTCCAAGACCATCGGTGTCCCCTACTGACCGTGGGCAGGGAATTTTGCGGAGATAAATCTCAACGCTGACCCAGCTGGGACTCGAACCTGGGAACTACAGATTACGAGCCTGGCGCGCTACCGACTGAGCCACCCCAGCCCCTGAAATCCTGAATGATCTAACTTCTTAAAGCAAAAAATATTCTTTAAAGTTACCTATAAATTTCAGATAATTTGGCATCAGGTTATACCCTCCTGTAAAGGAAGCAAACATGATGCTTCGTTAAAATACTCTTTTTTAAAACGGTATTTCAATTAATAGAAGATTTTTGATAGCATCGTATGGACAGGAAAACTTTTAATTCTGCCAATATCCCAGTTTTTTTGCTTTTTTTAATATAACAGAGAATTAAATCTATATAATTTACTTAATTCTAAATAATCAAAATTACTGTAACTCACCTTAATATTATTCCTTCCATTTTCTTCAAAATACACATCAAGACATTATTTTGGACAAGTTCAATAATCGCTTTGAATTTGTCAGATCTCCCCCAAGATAAAAACCCATATGACAAATACACCTAATCTGTGAATTAAATATTACTTTAACTAACGATAAATCAACAAAATTTCGAATATGATATAATTTCTGGGATAATAACATTTAAATTTTTGTAAACCCTTTGCATATGATCATTTCGCATCATTTTCCTGTCCAACATGATGCCTAAGGATTTTTAACGATCAGTTCCCTCAAGTGCCTCTCAATTTTTTCAATCTTTATATCAGTCTTCTTCATGATTTATTAATTTCTCATTAAAAATGTATTCTTCATTACCAATTAAATAGTCTCATACACATATTTTCTTTACCTTTAATACTAATTAAATTTTCAATAAAAGGAGTATAGGTTTTACAATTATGGCTATTTTACTTCAGTATTCGATATTGACAGTTTTCCTCTCTTTCAGCCTCACTAGTTCCTGATAAACAAATATTGTAACTCTACTTCCTACGTAACAAATACAGTAAACACAATTCTCATGTAACATATACAGTATTCCTAATTCTTGCACAGCAAATACAGTTGGGTTGTTTTACCTCTGAGCGGCACTTTTTTTGCACACCATGATCTAAATGGCCAGGCCACATGGACCCCGAAGGCTCAGAGAAGGTTGGGGGAGGGGACCCACTGGAACAGCTGTTGGGAGACAGATGGTAGCCTCCCGTCAAGGCCATCCAGCGTGTTCTTTAACGTGCACAGGGTATGGCTCTCCCGCACACGGGGCCACGGCTTAACGTCCCATCCGACGGACGGCGGCCTTTCCAAGCCCATCGGTGTCCCCTACTGACCGTGGGCAGGGCGGGGAATTTTGCGGAGATAAATCTCAACGCTGACCCAGCTGGGACTCTAACCTGGGAACTACAGATTACGAGCCTGGCGCGCTACCGACTGAGCCACCCCCGCCCCTACACAGCAAACACAATAACCACTAGTTGTTTCATATCAGTTACAGCAGCTAGTAATATCTAAGTAAGAAGTGCAGTAGCTAATAGCTCCTACTTAACCAAATAAGCATCTATTGACGATTTTTTGTTCTTTACATTATATTTAAAACAGACCTGAATTCGTTTCCATAATTCGCTCCTTAAACACTGCCATATAAATATTCCCAACTTGCAAGATTTCAGCAAAAGAGGCGGACAAAACATTTCTTTGTATGTATTTTTTCTTCGTTGAATTTCAGTGAAGACTGGAAAATAATAAAATTATTTGTCTTACACCAAAAACATTCGATTCTTAACCGGCTAAAAATTTTGGTATCAACGTTCACAGATAGAAAAAAGGGGAAAGTAGAAGAATAGTAATGATTAAACACACAATTAATTAACGGATCTGTTAAAAAATATGTTAATCAATTGATTAACGGAACTTGTCTGTTTAATCAGCCTTTCTTCCCCCATGAGCAGCAAGGAGAGTTAAGATTTGTAATAGGGTAAACGCTAATTTATTTCACAAGCATGGGGATTAGGATGTGCAGTTAGATCAATGCGCGTTTCATAGAGAACTGCCTTCATTCGGTTAGCCCTGTGGCACTTTTTTTTTGCACACAGTGAGCTAAATGGCCAAGTCACAAGGACCTCGAGGACTCGGAGAAGGTTGAGAGAGTTGGGACCCACTGGACAGCTGTTCGGAGACAAATAGTAGCCTCCCATCAAGGCCACACAGTGTGTTCTTTAACGTACAGGCGCTCAAAAAAGTATTCGAACACTACGGTTGATTACAGAATTCAGAAAAAATATCTGGCAACGATTTTTTTTAGAAATTAGTGATCTGGCAACCTTCGTGTCACGTGACACGAAGGTTGCCAGATCACTAATTTCTAAAAAAAAAATCGTTGCCAGATATTTTTTCTGAATTCTGTAATCAACCGTAGTGTTCGGATACTTTTTTGAGCGACTGTACACAGGATGTGGCTCTTCGGTACACGGGACCATGGCTTTACGTCACATCCGATGGACGGCGGTCTTTCCAAGCCCACTGTGCCCTCTTTTCTGACCGAGGGTGGGAGTTAGCGGAGATAAAACTCAACGCTGGCATAGGCGGGGCTCAACCTGGGAACTGCAGACCCCCCCCCCCTCCAAGCTCTCTTCGAGCAAACAGTTTTGATGTACAAAAAAAAGTACCATTGAAATAATAAAATCAACAGTAAGACATGTAATAAATAATGCGAAATAATAAAAATCATGTATGTAATTATGTAAGCATTCATCAAATCAAACATATGAAGACCATTACATTACTACACATTGAGAACACTGGGGCAATAATACAAGGTACAAATGAAAGAGATCGGACGCATACTATTTATTTAACTAAAATTGTGCAGTACTTATACACTGGTTTCCATAAGTTAAGGAAAATCCCTATGTTAAGTCAATGGGAAGCTAACGTCAAAGATCTATAACTTCTAAAATAAATTTTTTTGTTTTTAAAAATGTGATTGCAGATAAAGATCTCAATCAAATAAATCAATACCTTGATTTTCAACAATATTCGTTCAGTATTTAATGAGTTATGGACGTTTGAATGTGTTGTAGCGATAATAATGCCAGCCACAAAAAATGACTTCAGAAGTTAATTAAAACTTAGTAATAAGTATTGTATCAAAGTGTTTAATAAAATAAGTTTGTATTTTAGAACTTTGTATGAAGAATTCTTTCACTGTTCTTCAGTTTTGTATAAGTTTCTTAAGCCTGGCATTGCTGTTGTTAAATATTCAAACTTCCATAACTCATTAAACACTGAACGAATATTATTGAACATCGAGATAATATTGGTTTATTTGAATGAGATCTTTATTTGTAATCACATTTTTCAAAACAAACAAAAACTTATTTTAGAAGTTATAGAGCTTTGACGTTAGCTTCCCATTGACTTAACATAGGGATTTTCCTTAATTTATGGAAATCACTGTATTATAATCTGTTACGTGATAGAGAGTAAATAAATATCTTGGAGTAATTTTAGACTGCAAAGTCAAATATCTTGCCTTTTTTGTAAGTCTCTGTATAACTTTCATTCTGTAATCTTTACTATTAAAGTTAATTCTAAATGAAAATGTGATTCATCAAAACACGATTTTGTTAAATAAAATAAATGACTAAATAAGCAAATGCAACTGGTAAATGCTAAATAAATAAATGCCATATGTTACATATACCTGTACGTAAGTAGGTGGATCATTTAATTTGTGCACTGCTATCACCAACAATTAGCAGATTTTCTTACGAATTGATGCATGATAGGTGGCAACACAGTGACCTTTCAAGGGTACGGAGCAGTGTATGCAAGTTTCAACATGTTCAAACACGTTGCAATGCGGTTGCAAGTAACAACTCTGTGCAGTATTACAGCTTTACCATTTTTTCAAATTTAGCACCCGCTAAGGGTGGAATTTTAAAACTTCGAGTTCCAGCCTTGAGATTTATCTCCACCGTGTCCTCGGTGAGAAAGGGGACAGTGATGGGCTGAAAAAAAACCCAATGTCCGTTGGATGGGATAATGAGCCGTAGCTCAGAGTGCAGGAGAGCCCACCCATACTCTATATTCGTTTAGAAGACCTTAACGGTAGGCTTCCATGTATCTCTCAAAGAACTTTTTTGTCTCCTATCAGCTGTTTAGTGGGTCCTTGACCTAAATCTGAGCCTTTGGGGTCTCTGTGACCTACCCATTTGCCTATTGTGGGCACTACAATGCAGCCTAACCCTGAACCTTAAGGACCGTTGAATTTAATCGTAAAATTTAGTAAAGGAAAGGTGACCTTCAAATTCCTGGTTCAAATTCCTGGATAATCCACTCAGAGAAGAAAAATACGCAATAGAAATATTCCAACAATTCGCGAATACAACACTAGAAGACTCTTTCTAATTATTATACGACAACAATAATGGGATTGTTAAAAGGAATAATCTTTCTTCCCATTCTGTCACTCTGAGTAGACATCATCTTTTTTTTTTTGTAGAGGGAGGGTTGATCTTTTAGCTCTTAAAAGCTGTTATTTCTGATGCACAACGGGCTACATATTTAGGTCACAAAGACCCTAAGAGTTGGGGGGATGCTTTGTGGGCATTTGCTAGATAGAAAAGTTAATCCGTCCATTATGACCATCCGCAAAGTTTATTTCGTGTCCCTGTGTGCAAAAAGTTACGTTCTTTGAAGCGTAGCTTTCTCTCACACAGAGCTACGACATAACGGGAGAAAAAATGGTCAGTGGACTTTTTAAAATAGTCTTCTTTTTTTTAACCAAGAGTAGGTTTGGTGACTCATCAGTAGATTCTTCAAAGGTAAGTATATTAATTTTCTATTCATTTTCGTTTTTTGTTTTGTAGTTTTTTTTCCATTTTCACCATCCCATGAAAATCAAAATTCCAAGGTGGTGCCCACTTTGGGACCATTCATCCCGTGAATCAACAGCAGCGTTCCCTGGTCGCCGGCCACTAGTGTCTGAAGTAATACATTAGTGTGTTTGGTCACACCTTTGCCAAGAAGCGAAGGTGCATCAAGGGGGCCTGCTGTCACTGGGAGCGGATGGGAACAAGATCTAATATTTGCGTTGTTTTTTAATCTTATATTGTTTCTTTTTTTTTAATTAGATCTTGCACAAGAGGCTACAAATATTTCCATTAAATTTCTCTCAATCACTTCTGATTGACTATTTAATGGACGTTTGTGGCATCTTGAACCCTATTTCCCTCTTTTTCCTTCCGCACTAGCTGCCTATGTGTGGAGGGGTTTTCTCCAGGTTAGAGCAAAAACTCTGACATGGATGGTGCCTTGACGTGGCGTCAGAGCTTTTCACTAAACCATCTGGCAGACTTCTCTTATCACTGAATACCTCTTAATTTCGTAAACCTTCAATTTCTTCTTACCGGTAGATAAAGAGAACAGTTATTTTGGCAAAACCATTCTTGTCTTTTTCTTTTCATGCTAATTCCAAATGGATAAAAGAATAAAGCTTAGAGGTCATCCTCCTCCTTTTCATCCTCAGTGGTAAGAAACGACAGCTTCATGGGCTCGGAAAAGCTCCCTTATATCGGATGAGACTTTAAGCCATGGTTTGTGGACACGAAAGTGATCGATCTCCATGTACACTCTCTGAAATTTTCCAACATTCCCACTGGAGATCAATTTGATAAATGCAGTATTGGTAATTTACTCCCTTAATCCCCATTTCATCTTCTTAACAAATTGACTCCACCTCCCCCACTTTCAACTGACAAGAAACCTTACGTTAAAAACACAACTGCAGTGAAATATTTTTCCATAAAAATGAGTTTCATTTTTCATTTATTTGTGACTACAAATCTTTCGATTTTTGTCGTTCATGGCGCCGTCTATGATCGGGAACGGGCAACATTGCTACAAATGATGGGGAATAATTAGATAGTCACTTCCTCTAAAAGCGTTATTAGTGTGAGAATCAATAAATAATAAAAGCACATATTAGCTATAAACACGGAAGTCAAAAAATATTTTGCAGAAATAATGAGTTTCGTCGCTTAGCTGAAAAATGAACTCTCCACTGATTGATAGATTAATGGTTAGAGCAGCTGCCATGTATTCAAGAGAGATGGATTCGTATTCTATTCAGGTCAAAACTCCTTTTTTTCAGCGAAAATATTTCTTGAAGTCTATTTTTGCTTGTATTGGGTTGTTTTACCTCTGAGCGGCACTTTTTTGCACACCGTGCTAAATGGCCAGGTCACAAGGACCCGAAGCCTCAGAGAAGGTTGGGGGAGGGGACCCACTAGAACAGCTGTTAGGAGACAGATGGTAGCCTTCCATCAAGGCCATCCGTGTGTTCTTTAATGTGCACAGGGTATGGCTCTCCCGCACACGGGGCCAAGGCTTAACGACCCATCTGACGGACGGCGACCTTTGCAAGCACATCGCTGTCCCCTACTGACCGTGGGCAGGGCGGAGAGTTTTGCGGAGATAAACCTCAACGCTGACCCAGCTGGGACTCGAACCTGGGGAACTGCAGATTACGAGCCTGGCGCGCTACCGACTGAGCCACTTTCTTGAAGTCTATTTTTGAATGTAATCTATTCCTTTACTATTAACACCTTCAGTGATCCAGACAGGAGACTTCTGTATTCCACTTCATCAGATTTGCCCTACCGTCCTTACATGACCGAAATGCTCTCTTCCGGTTTTTTTTCTTCAGATAGAGAATCGAGAATGAATGATGAGACTTTTGTAAACCAAGTGCGCGAGAAATTTATTCCTATATCAACTGTAATAGTTAAAATTGAAAAAAAATTCCCAACTTTTTGCAAGAGAAAGATACAAAAGAGTAAATTGAAGACTGATTAAACGTAAGGAATGGCAAATCTAATTGAATTTATGTTTTATCTCCATTATCATTGGAAAATAACTTTATTCATTTCAGTAAATTTTTAGATATTGTAAATTGTTCAAATTTACAAAAATAATGTAATCACGTTGTATAAGTTGACAAATACACGATAATTTAATCAAGATATCTGCATATTAAAGGGAAAGAACTGAAGTCTTAAATGATTGATGATTAAATGCAAACAATCAATGTCTACAGCTGGACAGACAGACGAAAAAGTGAAAATATTAGCTCGCTATTTTAAAAACGGTAATTTTTTATAATATTTACAACTTGCTTTTTTCTACTTTTAGCTTTTTTACTTCAGCATGAGAAAGCCCTTAGCGAAAGAGTGTTTTTTTTTCTTTTCTTTAATGAATGTTATATTATGAGAGGCGAGAAATCGTGGCAGTTTTAAATTTAGTCATAATACAATGGTTTGCATAAATTAAGGAAAATCCACATGTTAAATCAATAGGAAGCTAAAGCTCTATAACTTCTAAAATAAGTTTTATTTTTGTTTTGAAAAATGTGATTACATATAAAGATCTCAATGAAATAAATCAATATCTCGATTTTTCAACAATATTCGTTCAGTATTTAATGAGTTACGGAAGTTTGAATATTTAACAACAGCAATGCCAGTCTTAAAAATCTTATATAAAACTGTAGAATAGTGAAAGAATTCTTCACACAAAGTTCTAAAATGCAAACTTATTTTGTTAAACACTTTGATACAATACTTATTACGAAGTTTCAATTAACTTCTGAAGTCAATTTTTGTGGCAATCTTTATCTGCAATCACATTTTTCAAAACAAAAAAAGTTGTTTTAGAAGTTATAGAGCTTTGACTTTAGCTTTCCATTGACTTGACACAGATTTTCCTTAATTTATGGAAACCGGTGTAGGAAGGTAGGCACAACAAAAAAAATTTTCTACACCCATTCTAAAGTTTCGCTTTTTTCTGTACATATTCACCCAAACACTACAAGCAATAATAAAGATTATATTGTGTACTGTTTCCGGAGATGCCGGATGGTGCGGAGATTGTGGCATTACACAAGGGTGTGATTTGCAATTAGAGCTTTGAAAATTTGCCATTAGAACGAGCTTGTTTCTAAGTAAAGTACCGAATAATTGAATATTTACTAAAAATTATTATATTAGTCAAAAATGAAAAAAAAAAATAGGAGAGTTTCATATAGAAAAGGAGAATTTTGTCAAAATGCTCGAATAGGCAACCTCAATTTATGACACCCTTGGGGACACAGTTATCGCTTAAATTGGGAATCACCTGTATTCTACATTTATTGCAATCTCCAGCCTTAACTTTTAAGTTTCGGCCATCGATTCTTTTCAGTTCTGTGACATTCAGAAATCGATGCAGTTTCTTTTTTATCGCTGTGAATGTTCGTGATTCGCTTTTCATTTTCGAAAAAGGATGCTAGAGCAGTCGTTTCGGAATGTGGCAGAGGAAAACAACCAACGACACACATAGACGCTCCCTATACGTACAAATTTCATCAATTTATTGCGAGCAATACTCTGTGGAGGAAGCGAAAGAAATAGCCAAGTTACCTTTAATGGATGGCCTCCTAAATGGGGAAGCCATCGATCGGACACAAACTTCAGCCTCAATTTCAAATGAGTGAGACCTTTTCACTATGATCGGTTAGTGACCACACAATGTACTTGCTTCGGGCGTGACACAAAGAAATGATGCTAAAAGATATCTTTCTGAAATTCCTCCATCGTGGAATTGCCTAGAGGCTTTACGCCGATGGATCAGTAAAGTTCTGTCGTTTCTTTTTCAAACCACAAAAGAATGAAATCTAACTGGATTCGAGAACGTTTTCCAATTCGATCTTTCGAAGTTGTTTTTTTTGTGTGTGTGTGTGTGAGGAAAAAGAGAAAAATGGGGAAATGGGAAAATGAATAAGTTTGGGAGAAAAATTCTCTATTAATCTTAAACTATGCAGAACTTATTTGCGAATAATTCTTGCAATTCTTCTAATTCCTGACTTTTTCAAAGATTATTTCTGAAAAAAAAAAAGCTTATGTTGTTAATTTAGTTTTATATTTCTCTTGGTTCCTTTTTTCTCTTTAATAATGATTCTTAGATATTTTTCTCTAAAGGGGAGGTGGTGTGCTCTCTCTTTGTTTCCTTTCAACCTCTACTCTCCTTCTCCTTCTGGCTTGGATTGATTGGATTGTTTTACCTCTGAGCGGCACTTTTTTTGCATCCCATGGGGTAAATGGCCAAGTCAAATGGACCCCGAAGGCTCAGAGAAGGTTGGGGGAGGGGACCCACTGGAACAGCTGTTGGGAGACAGAGAGTAGCCTCCCGTCAAAGGCCATCCAGCTTGTTCTTTAACGTGCACAGGGTATGGCTCTCCCGCACACGGGGCCACGGCTTAACGTCCCATCCGACGGACGGCGGCCTTTTCAAGCCCATCGGTGTCCCCTACTGACCGTGGGCAGGGCAATTTTGCGGAGATAAATCTCAAAGCTGACCCAGCTGGGACTCGAACCTGGGAACTACAGATTACGAGCCTGACGAGCTACCGACTGAGCCACCACCGCCCCTTTCATTCTGGCTATCAATAAGTAACATGCAGTGACAAACCCGATCTACAGAAAAATAAAAGAAGGCAGGGGCAAGTGATGGGAACACCGTTACATTACAAAAATTTTCCCTTCGTTTTAATGGTGTTTGAAAAATGCCTGTAACATATATTTCTTTAATACACATTTGTTTCTTATTATTTTCGCCTCTGATCCAGTTACTAACATTCTCAAAGGTGGGCAAAGCCTACTTTCTCCCCCTCTCCTCTTTCTGTCCTAGATCCAGGCCTTTGCAATAATCATTTTCACCTGAATTTTTTTACATTCTTAAAAATAGAACGTGGACTATTCTTTTAAACTGTTCATGGCTTAGAATTCCTCCAAAATATACTGTTGGTACTCAAAATAAAAGCAAGACGAAAGAGGCTTTCAAGCTCAACAATTTTTTTTCAATAGTTTATAAGGTTTTACCTGATTCATACAGCTTATTTACTCAACTCGATCTACTCCTCACAGAAATCTTACTTTTCTATATAACTTCCATCGCTTGATGGGAACATAATATACGAAATCGCCAACTAAACGATGAAAAACTACTTTCCTTAACACTAACTACCACTAAAGTTTCCATCTGATGCTATCAGTTGAAAACTTTAGTTAATTATCGTCGTTGGGCGTATTTATGATTTCTTTCGTTCAAATCAAATTTTCTCATTTCTAGATTAAAAATAATTCCACATTATCCCGTGATAGAAACCAAAGACACTCCAACGGAAGATGTTCTCTTTATTAATGATAAATTTAATGATGGCATTGATAATGGTGAAAAGAATGAGCAAGCCTGACACATAGTCATGAAAAAACCTTATCCCCTACCGCAAAAAAAAATCCAAGATGGAAAAACATTGAGATTACCGTTGGACAAACGAAATTTTTGCTTATATTAACAGATTTTTAACTTTTCAGTATTCTATTACACAGTGGCGTATTGAGAAACTTTCAGGGGTAGGGGAGAGTTGATATGTTTGAGTCTAAAGGGGGGGGGGGGGGGGCGACGTGCTTGAGTTTCATATTTTCTAGGATTTCTTAGAAAATATGTGTTATTGAAGCCCTAAAGTGGGTTTTAACCTAAAAGAAAATTGGATCTGCCACTGCCATTAGATTTTAATATATACTACTTTACCCAAAAGTAAATAAAGAATATTATACCTATATAGGTTTTTGGCTTAACCCCCCCCACCCACCCACCTCCCCAAAACCAAAATTTATCATACCCTCCGAAAATATTTCCTATCTCCGTGACTGATCCTAACAGTAGCAATATCAGCGTTGAGATTTATCTCAGCAAAATCCCCCCCCCTGCCCACGGTCAGTAGGGAACACCGATGGGCTTGGAAAGGCCGCCGTCCGTCGGAGATAAATCAGAAAATGGCTCCGGCTCGATTAAGCCGTGGCCCCGTGTGCGGGAGAGCCATACCCTGTGCACGTTAAAGAACAGGCTGGATGTCCTTGACGGGAGACTACCATCTGTCTACCAACAGCTGTTCCAGTGGGTCCCCTCCCCCAACCTTCTCTGAGCCTTCGGGGTCCATGTGACCTAGCCATTTAGCCCATGATGTGCAAAAAAGTGCCGCTCAGAGGTAAAACAACCAACAACCCAACCCAGTAGCAATACATATATCTGTACTCTGTTGATAAGAATTTCCATTCAAATCTTCATTTTCTGAAAATATTTGCCTTCAATAGTGCCGGTAAACTACATTTCCCTGGGGGAGAGGAAATGTTAGGCGTTATTTTCGAGAGGAGTGACCATGATAATGGCGATATTTTTAGAGTTATTGCTACAGAAATCTGAGCGAAGCATAATGAAACGATGTCATAAAGACATTGCTGTTTAATAGCGTTCAGTTCTCTTACTAGTAGATTCTGATTTCAAATAGCTCAGCTAAAACTTTAACTTCCAAGTTTGCTGTGAAAGACTAAAATAAATTAAGCAAAAAAAGGGGGAAGAATTAATAATTGCTATTGATATAATTTTCACCTTTAAATTAGCGTTATGCAATTAAAATTAATATTTTTTTACTGTTGTCTCTTTCCTTAATGAGTCGTCATCATTGTTTACAATGATGTTTGTCAGACCCCGATCCAGAAAAAAAAATAAAGGATTAGAAGGGGGGGGGCCGGAAAATGATAAACGAGCCGGAAAATGATAAACGTGTGGCAAGAGGGGTGGAAATCCATTGCAGTGAATCATTTTCTCTTTCGTTTTAAAAACAAATTTAAACAATGACTCTCTCTCTGGCCGTTTTGAGTTTTAGAGCAAAGTTTTTAAAACTTTTCTTGAAATATGAATGAAATATGCACAAGTTTAATTATTTTTGGCCTACATTACCCTAACTAGCATTCTCAACAAATCATCAGAGCTTGATTTGCGAAGGTTGGGGGGAGTCATAAGGGAAAACAAACTTTCGACCAACTTCATCGATATAGTACGTTGTACAATTTTCCCAAAAGTTTCTCTTATTTATCTTAGACGCATTTTTTTTCATCAATATCAGGTGGCAAAATCATTTTTCGTGGGCCCATGTGACCCACTGTCTATCATTTGAATAGCTCCAGATGGGGGTGTGAAAAAAAATTCAAACTCTTTCATTGTATGTGCTTTGCTACTAAGCAAACAACTTCAAATAATCTGGGGGGCGGGGGTGGCTCAGTCGGTAGCGCGCCAGGCTCGTAATCTGTAGTTCCCAGGTTCGAGTCCCAGCTGGGTCAGCGTTGAGATTTATCTCCGCAAAATTCCCCGCCCTGCCCACGGTCAGTAGGAGACACCGATGGGTTTGGAAACACCGCCGTCCGTCGAATGGGACGTTAAGCCGTGGCCCCGTGTGCGGGAGAGCCATACCCTGTGCACGTTAAAGAACACGCTGGATGGCCTTGACGGGGGGCTACCATCTGTTTCCCAACAGCTGTTCCAGTGGGTTCCCTCCCCCAACCTTCTCTGAGCCTTCGGGGTCCATGTGACCTAGCCATTTAGCCCATGATGTGCAAAAAAGTGCCGCTCACAGGTAAAACAACCCAACTCAAATAATCTGGACTAAAACAAACCTGTTCCTCTTCTTCCCGGGAGATGGCGCAGCAGTCAGAAACTGAGCCACCAACCTACGAGATCAATGGAGATTCGCCGATGCGTGACTGCCACAAGACAGAACACACATTGGCACACTCCACACCCGCTTGGAATCTTTCGGAACTCGAACAGGCCGTCTCTCATCTGTGCGTCAATCTGCACGGCTTCCATCCCTCAGCACGCACATCCATTACGAGTCAGACAGCTGATGCCGTGCCTTGAACAGCAGGTGACCGACTGACGGAGCGGTGGAGATGTGCCAGAAGAGCATCGGCTAAATCCGGGCTAGAAGGATTGCTTAGGAGAGTTAGGCAAAGGAAGACACGTGGGGTGCTTCTGCACTCGTGTCATCACACCAAACGCCGACAGTTGTTTCTTGGGCTCGGAAAAGCTCTGCACGTGGAAGTTTCCTTTCGTCCAACTGAATTGACTCTGCCATCCTCGTGATCAATTGATTTCCTTTTGAAGTGCCACGATTCCTTTTAAATCATTTCGTTTCATTTTATTACTTCGATTTCTGCCTTCGAGTGGACTCAGATGCCAAACAACGAGCCGTGTTGTTAATGGCAACAGTGAAAATGTCTTAATGCACCTTAACAGGGTTGGCAGGAAAGGTAAGAGAATTTTTAAGATTTTACCTGCATGTATACAGGCCTGGATATCGGGGGGAAATAAGGGGGAGGGAAGTTGGGTTGTTTTTACCTCTGAGCAGCACTTTTTTTGCAGACCATGGGTTAAATGGCCTGGTCACAAGGACCCTGAAGGCTCAGAGAAGGTTGGGGGAGGGGACCCACTGGAACAGCTGTTGGGAGACAGATGGTAGCCTCCCGTCAAGGCCATCCAGCGTGATCCTTAATGTTGGATTGTTTTATCTCAGATCGGCACTTTTTTTAACACCATGGGCTAAACGGCCAGGTCACATGGACCCCGAAGGCTCGGAGAAGGTTTGGTGAGGGGACCCACTGGACAGCTATTGGAAGACAGATGGTAGGCTTCCGTCAAGGCCATCCAGCGTGTTCTTTAATGTGCACAGGGTATGTCTCTCACACAGAGCCACGGCTTATCGTCCCACCCGACGGACGGCGGCCTTTCCAAGACCATCAGCGTCCCCTACTGACCGTGGGCAGGGCGGGGAGTTTTGCGGAGATAAGTCTCAATGCTGACCCAGCTGGGACTCGAACCTGGGAACTATACAGATTACGATCCTAGAGCGCTACAGACTGAGCCACCCCGCCCCTAGGGGTAGGGAAGCAATCCAGTCAGAAAAAAGTCTAGATTTCCATCGCAGTGTAGCATTTTTTTACATGTTTTTAAAACAGTTCTTGAAAAATGCTTGAAATGTGCACAAGTTTAATCATTTTTTGCCTCCATTACCCTTTACTAGCATTCTCAAAAAAAAAAAACGAAGCATGGTCCCCTCCTCCCACTTGCCCTGCATATACATATATAAATAGTTCGCAGTAGTTAATAAACAGAATTGCTTGCTCTAGGATTACGAATGGACTAACGAGGACAGTATTTTCGTATATGAATTAAATATCCTGCTTTCATTTTTCCCGTACTATTTGATATCAAGAATTTGATATGAAAAACAGTTAAGAAATTCTGTGAAGTAAAATTTAATGCAGAATAATTTAATCGCATTATAAAAATATCACATTTCGTTTAAAAGGTCTGTTCTTCATTTTCTTTCGTTTCAACAAAACTTAAAACATCTGAACCAGTTTCAACATTTTTGTCTCGTAATATCATTATTATATCAATTATCTCTAATTATATACAGGTACCGGACAGAAAAATGTAAACAGTTCCATGTTAACTCACTGGAAAATAACATTCAGAGCTCAATAATAACTTCTTCGAAATGAATTTTAGGGAAAAATATATGAAATGAGAATGATCCCAATCAATTCTACCTAAATCCCGATTTTAAACAATATTTGTTCAGTATTCGGAGAGTTATGAACGCAGGAATATTTAACAAGCTACAAAATATTGACTCCGAAATGTAATTAAAATAGGTTAAGAGATCATAAGTTGACTCTACTAGAGTTAACTATAATCTCTGATCTCTTTTTAACTCTAACTAGCAGAGTCAATTTATGAACTTCTAAACTATTTTAATGAAATTTTGGGTTATATTTTTCTAGCCTGTTCAATATTGCAGCGTTCATAACTCTTCGAATGCTGAACAAATATTGCTTAAAATCGAGATTTCGATAGATTCGATTGAGTTCTTTCAGACACACTTTTCATTAAAAATCGTATTGAAAAAGTTATTGAGCTCTGAATGTGATTTTCTATTCAGATGGCATGGAACTGTTTCGATTTTTCTGTCCAGTACGGGGATGGGGTGGCTCAGTCGGTAGCGCGCCAGGCTCGTAATCTGTAGTTCCCAGGTTCGAGTCCCAGCTGGGTCAGCGTTGAGACTTATCTCCGCAAAACTCCCCGCCCTGCCCACGGTCAGTAGGGGACACCGATGGGCTTGGAAAGGCCTCCGTCCTTCGGATGGAACGTTAAGCCGTGGCCCCGTGTGCGGGAGAGCCATACCCTGTGCACGTTAAAGAACACGCTGGATGGCCTTGACGGGAGGCTACCATCTGTCTCCCAACAGCTGTTCCAGTGGGTCCCCTCCCTCAACTTCTCTGAGCCTTCTGGGTCCTTGTGGCCTGGCCATTTAGCCCATGGTGTGCAAAAAAGTGCCGCTCAGAGGTAAAACAATCCAATCCAATCTGTCCAGTACCCGTAGATTATCAACGAAACTAAGCCTCAAATTGTTTACGCTTCCACAAAATGTTATTTCCATGTATGAAGTCGATATTTCTTATTCGACTGCTACGTCTAATCTTCTACGTTCTTGAGTTTTATTCCCAGTCCTCTTTGAAAGAGACGGGAGTTTTCCTAAAAGTCTTCTTCGAACGTTTTTCTTATTGACTTTTCATTTTCTGGCCTTTTTGATGATTCTCAGCACCAAATTTTTTAATTATGTTTTCAGTATTTTGCATTTTTCGTGTCAGATTTTCTCGACTCCAGTGCAATCTTCACTCTACTGATGGTTAGAGTGCTTGGTTATTAATAAAAAGGATCTGGGTTCGAGCCTCGGATAAGGTATGAATGCTTTCTTTCTTGTGTTGTTCCTTACAAATCGTCTCTCTAGGTATTATACCCCAGAGAGTATATTCACTGCATTGACGAGTAAGTGTCAGTACAGTCGCTCAAAAAAGTATCCGAACACTATGGTTGCTTACAGAATTCAGGAAAAATATCTGGCAACGATTTTCTTAGAAAATTTTTTAGCAACCTTCGTGTCACGTGACACGAAGGTTGCTAAAAAAAACTTTCTAAAAAAAATCGTTGCCAGATATTTTTTCTGAATTCTGTAATCAACCGTAGTGTTCGGATACTTTTTTGAGCGACTGTACATATTATTTAAATATTTCCTTTTCAAAAATTTCTTTATACTGGTATTCGTTAAAACCAGTAGCTTACCGGAATAACTCGGCACCCTGGGGGGTCCTTTTATTACACTTAATGTGAACCATTATTTACTTGAATTTTAGATTTCATAGTGCATAATTCGACATTTTGGAATTAATTACTTTTACAACTTTCTTCATAAATTATCATTTCAGTTATTTTCAGACGAGCATAAGCAAAATCGGCATTAATAATTTGCATAGTTTCAACTATATAATTTTGAATATGATCCATTTCCCCTTGATTCAGAAATTGATATAAAAGCAACAAAAGAATGAGGAAAAAATTTAAAAAAAGCAGTGATAATAGTGGCAAAACAGGTTGTCATAGATTTATGTTAATGAAGTTCACGGCAACGCTCAGCCTTTGAGGCAATGAGTTGTGATCCGCTACGAGAGGAATTTCGAATACAAGAAAATGAAGCTAATTGTTCACAGTCTATTATTTAATCAAGCTACAGAAAAAAATTATGGCCGTGTCTTTAAATAGTTTATATCAAGTTTCACCATAAATTTTGCATTTTTTTTCAGGAGGCTTCTCTCACCGTTAGGTCCCCTGGCAACATGGGGCTACGGGGCCTATCAGTACGCCTCTGGTTAGAATAAAACATTTTTACATAATGATATATAGTAAATTGACCAGGGTCGGAAGATAATTTCTTTACACTGAATAATTTGTTATTCTGGCGTTCGATATAGTAGGTGGTCATATTATTTTGATACTAGATCGTGTGGGCTCACTCACGGAAATATTGAGCGAGTGCAGTTACCGTTCACAGCAAACTGGAGCGTGTGCAGTAACTGCACACGCTCCAGTTTACTGTGAACGGTAACTGGAGCGTGTACAATTGCTGTACACGCTCCAGATATTTTTTCTGAATTCTGTAATCACGTGACACGAAGGTTGCCAGGATCACTGATTTCTAAAAACATCGTTGCCAGATATTTTTTCTGAATTCTGTAAATCAACCGTAGTGTTCGGATACTTTTTTGAGCGACTGTACAATATATATTTAGCATCTGGCAAAACTCAAATAATTTTAATGCTATGAAATATCTAACCAATCGTGGCGCTATGCGCTATAAATCACGGGCTATTGAACATTGCCCGGCACGCATTTTTACGCATCTCACTGCGAGGCATAGGCGCTTTTTAACATATATAATATATGTGGAAAAATATACGTTATACATGTGTTTTTTACACCGTATGCCGGCATGTACATAATATGCGTATATAGTATTTATATTATATATGCATATTATATACATGCTAGGCATAATGTTTTGAAACGGCGTGTCCACATTTTTCTAGAATAAAAGGAAATATTCAAACATGGAGATATTCGTGATTCTGATTGTATTACTTTTTAACTAACAGTAGCATCAGCAAAAAGTTCTTCCAAAACAGTTGTAATCAATGCGTTTTAGTTTAATCATATTAAAGTTATTGTTGTATTTCTTCGTAATTATTATCGTTTTCGATTAGTTTCGTTATCAGTAGCCAATATGGCGCGAAGTCTTCGTCAATTTCGCAACGACACAGAAAGATATTCAGTAATGCAACTGATAACGGACTCATATCATATCTGAAAATGTACTAATATCATAATGCATCTGATAATGTACTCATATCATAATGCATCTGATAATGTACTCATATCATAATGCATCTGATAATGTACTCATATCATAATGCATCTGATAATGTACTCATATCATAATGCATCTGATAATGTACTCATATCATAATGCATCTGATAATGTACTCATATCATAATGCATCTGATAATGTACTCACATTATAATGCATCTCATAATGTACTCATATCATAATGCATCTGATAATGTACTCATATCATAATGCATCTGATAATGTACTCATATCATAATGCATCTGATAATGTACTCATATAATGATGCAACTGATAACGTACTCATATCATAATGCATCTGATAATGTACTCATATCATAATGCATCTGATAATGTACTCATATCATAATGCATCTGATAATGTACTCATATCATAATGCATCTGATAATGTACTCATATCATAATACAATTAATGATGTACTCATATAATGATGCATCTGATAATGAACTCATATCATAATACACCTAATAACGTACTCATATCATAATACAACTAATAATTTCCTCGTATCGTAATGTAACTAATAATGCACTCATACCATAATAGTACATCTAATAATGTACTCATATAATAATACAACTAAAGATGACGAAAAACAAAAGAAAAAAATAAAGAGAAACTTATTTTTCAAAGTGCATGTAAAAAAATTATTTTTCATATTAGTAATAAGTAAATAAATTATATGTTTCAAAAAAACAAAAATAAAAAAAATTCGAGATTGCATTTCGATAACGAAAAAACATTATTCTTCTCACCACGATATTATTTAACATAGATTAATTATTAATTTAATTTCTCTATCGATTTTTACAGGGGGTAAGCTGTATCCCCGTGTCAACAACACCCATAAACTGTGGAGGATAATATTTTTAAACGTAGAAGTTATTGATAGTTTCGATTTGCCGCGTATTTGTGGTAGATACTCGTTGACCAGCAAATTGGCAAACCATATAAGACAGTACAGATTCGCAGATAGCTTAATAAAAACAACATAACATCTGGTGCGTGTCTGAAGCAAATCACGATTTGTAAAGTCTTGATGCACCTAAACAGGATCCTGTCAGACCTCTGTGGCAAGCAGCTGCTTGAGGGGGTATGTATTTTTTTTATTAAGCGTCATTTTCCTACTAGTTTTTGAGCTATTTGCCATCGGATGGTTGTATTAATGTAGTCTGAAATATTTATATTACATACTCTCATCTAACTTAAGGAATGTAAGAGATTAGCTATATAAATATTGCTATATATCATTACTACTTACCGGAAATGCGTTGACCTTGTTTGTTACTTATTTTTCCGACAAGTGTAAAAACGTATTTTTACTTATTTCTTACTAAATATCCTGTTTCTTCTTATTAGGGGCAGGGTTTAGCTTTGTCTGTAGCGCGCCAGGCTCGTAATCTGCTGGATGTCGTGTTGTTTTTGTGCTGAGATCCTGCCAACCTAACAGGGGGTGACTCAGTCGGTAGCGCGCCAGGCTCGTGTTCTATAGTTCCCAGGTTCGAGTCCCAGTTGAGTCAGTATTGGACTATACATCAGCTGGGACTACAGATTAACAAACCGAGTTATGCACAATTTTCCTAAAAGCATTATAAAATGGTATGTTAATAAAAATATACATCGGCAGGTTCAATTTTTCCTATGTTTGTTTGATTTTTTTAGGGGTGGGGTAGCTCAGTCGGTAGCGCGCCAGGCTCGTAATCTGTAGTTCCCAGGTTCGAGTCGCGCCTGCACCATCTTTCAGATTTATCTCCTCTAAACCCCTAATCTGCGTTCAGCGAGAGAGAGGGGACACTGATGGGCTTGGAAAAGCAGCCGTCCGTCGGATGGGATGTAAAGCCGTGATCTCGTGTTTAGAAGTACATTAAACACCTAGTGGTATTCAGACACCCTGTGCACATTTAAACGACATCTGAATGGCCTTAACGGGACGCTTCCATCTGTCTCCTAATAGCTGTCCAGTAGATTTCCTTTCCCTAACCTGCTTTGAGACTTTGGGGTCCTTGTGACTTGGCCATTTAGCCCATTGTATGCAAAAAAGTGCCGCTCAGAAGTAAAACCACCTAACGCCAACTTAAAGGATAAGAGCTAGACTCACCAAAATCGTTTACCTCTTCTTCTTAGTAAAACCGACGTAAAAAGTTTGTTTTTCTACTTTTCTTATATATTCACTCCTCATAAAAAAAGGTAAATGCATAAACGATTGCCGAATGCAACGAGTTACGTATCACCAATGAAAGCTGTCTCTCCTTTCTTCTCCCTTCCCTCCACCTGAAAAGAAGGAGCAAAATTTATCGCAATCGTTCGCAAAGATTTGAATGTGTCAAATGAAAATTTGCTAAGTGTGGAGTATCATCTGCTATAGATTTTAGGAGTTCAAATGAGTTTAAGTCCCAAGAAACGCCGGGTAAATCTACTAGTATTAAACAAATTGAAATATTTAGGGCACAATCAATTTCTCACAATCAACGCACATGGATAGATAAAAAGACGAGGAGCAGTTGACAACTCATCTCAAGAAAGGCTTTCATGATCAGAGATCACTCCAGAATCTCTCACAGAAAACGTCACTCAAAAACCTCATCTTGAAAATGACTCTAAAAAAACACTTCTCCATTAAAGAAAAAGCCATTAAAGGAGGCCATGAACGTGTTCAGTTTCAACACTGAAATAAACCTTCCAAAAAAACAAATCCTGGCTTCTTTTCCTATTTTCTGATACAGCCAATGACTCCTTGTAGCTGAAAACACCTAATTCATCACCGAATCAGAGAGCCTCCATCCTGGCCCAGGCGTCCTCAAGACTCTTCATCACGCTCCGTGACTCTGAATTGCTCGCGATTTTTCCTCGTCCCATTTCCCTACGGGACGTACATGAAAAAAAAAGACCCGGAATATCTTTCGCTCGGTTGGGAAGCGAACAATGCAATCCTTGAGCTAAAGCTCAGATCTTCGCTCCACCCACGTGCTTAATAACCTCACCCGATGGAAATCATCAGGCACACGGTGGAGTGGGGAAGGGAGGAGGAAGAGGGGGATGAACAACGTTCCCAGGGCAACGGTGAACTATCATCCGCATCTTTTCGATCCCATCTTGGCCTCCGCATCGGGAATCTAAAGAGAACACGTGCCTAAAATAAACACTCTCCGTATCAAATCTCGACTGAATCCCCGCACGAGTATCATCCATCACTCCTCCTGTGCCTCTTCTGCTTGCTCAATCATCTGTATAAATGTTTCAGCATTGCATTGGTGGTGGGTGAACGCATGCATATGCGGTGCTGGATGAGGAGGAGGGAGCCCGAGAGCGTGACAAGAGAGCAAAAACTTTTTGCGAGGTGGAGATCAAAGAACACGATGCTCTTGATTATCGCCCTCCACCGCAAACGTCGAGGATTTGCAAATGAAGCTAAGCTGAAAGTGGGGATCCTCAAAGGCAGTTTGCCACGCTCAGAGGCACTTCAACGAGACTCTCCAACATCTGGGGGAGGGGGAATCCCAGACACGTGCGCTTACATTTTGTAAGCGCGCTCCACACTTGAGGTGGAAGAGAGTGACATCGTACAAAGCACAATGGATGCTTTTGTGTGAATCGAGTGGAACACGAACTGGTCGTTTGTCATAATATTTTGGGTGCATAAAAGATCGTTTGTGATGTAAAGAGAGTTGGAGAAGATTAAATGTTGTCTTGGCTGCATCACTCGGGATGTTTTGCATTTCTTTTTGTTACACAACTCCTCAAAGACGTCCAGGACTTTCCTAAATGGATTCAGAGCAGTGTTTCTCAATTTTTTTTATGAACCGCAGAGCAAGTGGCTTTAGCAAGCATTCTAGGCGAAGTGACGAACGTAACTTTTTGAGATAAAACATAAGCAGTTTTCAAAGGCAGTATTATTTATCTGGCTTGGTTTGCTTTAAGGAGCTGGAGAGTAACCTCATTATGTGCGCGAAACACCAGTTGAAAAGCATTGGTTCGGAAATATATTCCACTTGTCACAGGCTATTTTCACAAAACTCACTTATCATAGAATCACTCGTCAGTCACTTGTCACAAAGCCATAAATCAGTCATTTCTCACAAATGCGCTTTCACTTATTTGTTAGTCACTTTTTGTCCTTGACTGGAGTCGTGATTGTTTCTTTTTCCATTTTCAAGGGTTGGGTTGTTTTACCTCTGAGCGGCACTTTTTTGCACACCATGGGCTAAATGGCCAGGTCACATGGACCCCGAAGGCTCAGAGAAGGTTGGGGGAGGGGACCCACTGGAACAGCTGTTGGGAGACAGATGGTAGCTCCCGTCAAGGCCATCCAGCGTGTTCTTTAACATTGGGTTGTTTTACCTCTGAGCGGCACTTTTTTGCACACCATGGGCTAAATGGTCAGGTCACATGGACCCCGAAGGCTCAGAGAAGGTTGGGGGAGGGGACCCACTGGAACAGCTGTTGGGAGACAGATGGTAGCCTCCCGTCAAGACCATCCAGCGTGTTCTTTAACGTGCACAGGGTAGGGCTCTCCCGCACACGGGGCCACGGTTTTAATTCCCATCCGACGGACGGCGGCCTTTCCAAGCCCATCGGTGTCCCCTACTGGCCGTGGGGAGGGCGGGGAATTTTGCGGAGATAAATCTCAACGCTGACCCAGCTGGGACTCGAACCTGGGAACTACAGATTACGAGCCTGGCGCGCTACCGACTGAGCCACCCCCGCCCCTTTCATTTTCAATACATAAGATAGAGAAGAATCCTAGAAGCTACTTCTAGCTTTTTCAGGCCTTCTTCTACAAGGACATGCCCTACTGAGACCTTAGTCACTACTGACCACTGCCTCAGCTAGAATTACGGCCGTCTTTCAAAAGGTTCTTGACACGTGTCTGTAGATTGCTACTCGTTTCTCCGTTTAACGAGTTACAACTTGTTTGAAAGCTTGTTTAAACTTAAAAAAAAATACCCCCTCAAGCAGCTGCTTACCACAGAGGTCTGAGAGGAGCCTGTCAATTTATATGCCATAGTAGAAGGTCTGAGAGGATGGAGGACCTCAACAGAAAAACGACACATACATCCATGCCTTACACGGGGCTTATCATGAGGTTAAAAACAAAGGCCGTATAATCATTTCTTCTTTGGCTAGCTGCGCATGAAGTTCGGTCTGAGAAATCTGTAAGTTTTTGCTTCGGAGCCTACTAAAGACGAGGAAAGATTTGAGATTTTCACAAGGATGCAGCTTGGGGATGGCGAGAACAAAATTCATGCCGATTTATCACAAGTATATGGGGATCATGCCTTTTCATATATGGCACTGTTACAGGATGGATGCGCAATTCAGAGGATGCACAGAGCTTCGAAGACCTCGCTCGTGCAGTAAGACAGAAGGAAGCCACGAACGAGAGAACCATCGCTTCTGTTCGTGAATTCATTAAGGAAAACTCACACATCAACATTCGGGTAACAAGTGTAGATGTCAGTGTATCAATTGGCAGTGTGAAAACAATTATTCACCAACATTTAAAGTTCCGAAAAATCTGTGCCAAATAGGTATCTCACAAGCTGACAGAACAGCAAAAAACGGCTAGAGACAGCAGTAACTCCTACAAGGAGATGCTGACAATATTTGAACCTAATGGACCCAAACGGTTAACAGACGTTGTCACAGGTGATGAGACGTGGTTTTATTACTATACAACTCCCAGAAAGATCGACAACTATGTTTGGGTTGCGGAGGATGAACAACGTCCCCAAATCCTCCGACAAGACTTTCGTTAAAGGAAGTCATTTTCCTTATATGATGTTGATATGTGAAGGAAGAGGATATCCACAATTCTTTTCAATACTCAAGGAGTGGTAGCCGTGGACACTTTACCTGAAAAAAAAATGACTATCAACGGCCAATATTTGGCCATTTATAGATCTCTAGACTGTTGTAAAAACCAAGAGAAAATGAAAATTGCCTTAAATGTTAGAAAATTAAACCATATTTTGCTGTTAGAGACATTGATTGAAACTTTTAGATTTTTATTTATTAAAAAATTCATAATTACCATTAGATAATATTCGTAGTTACGATTCATAGCTGGAGAAGATGAGTGATTCGTGTTTGTTTTTCTCTAATATCGAAATGGAAGAGACCGGGGCCACCAAAAATTTAAATCATTGCCAATAAATGGTAAATACATAATTCATATCTTTATCTAGAAAACAAAATGGGGTCTAATGACAAGAACAGACCAAAAGCCATTCTCGTATATATTTTTTTTCGTAATTTATTCCCACTGAATAGTGCAAGTGAAGTTTTGCCTCGCTTTCAAAAAATCTAGAGTACTCTCTTCATATTGTCGTCAGTCTGTGGACCTCAACCTTTTTCTTCTATTTGTTAAAGAAAATGAAAACAAATTTTTATGTCGGATAAGTATTAATAATATTACAATTTATATTCTTGAAGTATCTCAATATTTTGAATTTATACCGTTAGCTATTGTTAAAGCTGGAAGATATCAAAGCTTTAAATGAATATTGCAAATAGTTAGCATTCAGTCTAGAAATCTGAAATTTAAGTTGTAGAGCAATAGTT
Source organism: Ryuthela nishihirai (assembly GCA_038380435.1). Classification (NCBI taxonomy): domain Eukaryota; kingdom Metazoa; phylum Arthropoda; class Arachnida; order Araneae; family Heptathelidae; genus Ryuthela; species Ryuthela nishihirai. Next base: position 33,897,091 of record JAWZYU010000011.1, on the reverse strand, counting down.
CCCAAAAGGGGCGATTTACAAATTTTAGAGAAGGAGCATTTTTTTTATTTAGTTTTTCGGTAGAAATAGATTAAGTAATAAAATATCGAATAGTTCATAGATTAACATAAACTAGTTTCCATAAATTAAGGAAAATCCCTATGTTAAGTCAATGGGAAGCTAACGTCAAAGCTCTATAACTTCTAAAATATTTTTTGTTCTGAAAAATGTGATTGCAGATAAAGATCTCAATCAAATAAATCAATATCTCGATTTTCAACAATATTCGTTCAATATTTAATGAGTTATTGAAGTTTGAAAATTTAGCATAATATGCCAGCACAAAAATTGACTTCAAAAGTGAATTAAAACTTAGTCATAAGTGTTTAATAAAATAAGTTTGTATTTTAGAACTTTGTGTAAAGAATTATTTCACTGTTCTTCAGTTTTGTATAAGTTTCTTAAGACTGGCATTGCTGTTGTTAAATATTCAAACTTCCATAACTCATTAAATACTAAATCATGAAATACTTAATTTATGGAAACCAGTGTAAATAGGAATTTTCGAATAATATAATTAGGAACGTTCAGTTTCGATAGAAAACCTTAAAAATTCAATACGTGGTAAATATTATTTCAACTAGTTTCCCAGAAGAAAAAAATGCTTTGAATTTCAAATAAGGGGCTTTAGGGAAAAGTAAAGGAGGAGTTAAAGAGGGTAAAGGGGGGCTGAGGCTCAAAAAGGTTGAGAGCCAATATCGTAGATAGCAGTAACTTGCTCCCTTATCTGTGTTATACAGACGAACTCCTTTTTTTTTGTTTTAAGAGATAATTTCATATATCCTTTTGGATGGATAAGATTTACACTAAAATATTGATATTTTCGTTTTCTAAATCTTCCATTAGTTTGAATTTATCCCGTTAGAGGAAGTTAAATTTGGAATCTTGAGGAATTTTTAGCTTTGAAAACTAGCATTCCATAATCATCAGAGGTTAATGGAACTTTCTACTTTCCTTTTATTTCAATGATTTAAAATTTTTTCTGCTTCAGTTATAAAAATTCTTCATAAGAGAAAAGTAATTCCCCCCCACACACACACACTCTTTCATCCAGTCCTGTGCATAATTAAAATTAGTATAAGACATACTTGAACAATGTACGCAATAAATAAGGTTACCTATCATATTGCAATTTTATAACTATTGGCCAAATGAAAACTATGAACACCAATTTAAATTTAATATAACTAAACCAGTAATTATAGCTCAGATGTTTGCTATTATTATAGCAATCAACTGGGCCTTAAAATATAAAAATATAAATATTGTTATATTTACAGAATGTAAATCATCACTAGACATTTTTCAACATAACCCTTTCAAAAATGATTTTTCAATATTTATTAATGATATATTTACTTTAACTTACAAACACATAGATCAGAATAACATTATAACTTTACAATGGATACATTCACATGTTAATATAACGTATAATGAACATGTAGACACTTTAGCAAAAAAGGGAAAAGATCTAAACCATACTATAAATTCTCCTTATCATTTTGTTATACATAAAAAAATAAATAAAATAAAATTATTGGCAGAATTACAAAATTGGTACATGACAAAAACTAGGAACACACATAGATTTCAAATCTCTAATAACATTGGTAAATTTAATAATTTTGGATTAAAGAAAACTAAAACTCTATGATTTTAAGAATAAAGTCTAATCTAGCTCTTGCATATTCCACACTATTTAAATTTAGAAAAATAAACTCACCAAATTGTTTTTTCTGCAATAACATACAAACACTAGAGCATATAATATTCAGTTGTAACAAATATGAAGAGAAGAGAAAATTTATTTTAATAAATTGCAAAAATATAATGCAAACACATTTAATTTTAAAAACATATTAGAACCAACATCAAAAAAATTAAAACTAACTTTTTATAAATTATTAATTAATTATCTCCAAAGCATCAATCTCTTAGATAAACTATAAAAAAGATAAATGAATAATAATAAAAAAAATTAAAAAAATGAATGAATATAAAATGAATAATAATTAAAAAAAACAATTATATATATATATATATCCGTAAGGATCCACAAAAATTATGCCTGAATGAGTCTGCATTGTTTTAATTCTTTGCAGTAATATTCAAAGTTTGATGTGTATTGATGATGATGCAATTTTATAAAATATTAATTTGTAAGCGATTTTCATTAAAATTCACATTTGTAGTGACTTCAATAGCAAGCATTGCAACACACAGACTACAGTTTCAAAAATAATTTATTCACGTCCATCAAAATAGAGTTTATTTTCTTGATTAGTGTTGACGTCAAAGAACACGCTGGAAGGCCTTGACGGAAGGCTGTCTCCCAACTGTCTGTCCCAACTGTCCATCTGTCTCCCAACAGCTCTCAGTGGGATACCTTCCCTAGCCCTGAATCATTGGGATCTTTGTGACATGGCCACTTAGCCCATTGTGTGCAAAAAAAACTACTCCGAAAAAAAATCTACTCTCTTGATGAACAGTTTATTTGATTGATACATTCTGCTAATTAGTCCTTAAAGTATCAGTTGTCTCACAATGCACGCAATTGTAGCAAAGATCATTTTTAAGTTTTTTGCAGTTGAAAAACAACTGAAATTTAGAACTTTATCGTGCAGTGACTATTATATAATATATTCACATATATATATGATGTTATATACCAAATGAATTTGAATATCGTTCTGAATAATGAAATAACGGAAATTCTAATTAAAATGACTGTAATAAAAAAACTAATTTAAAAAACTGTAAACCCTCTTTGGACACTTTAAGTATTAAAGAACCATCTCAACAATGAGTAGTAATAAAGTCGAACTCTGTATAAAGACGACTGCATTCTGCAATGATGAACAATGTACTCATAAGAAAAGTCTGCTCCATGTGTTGCATTCTTCCGCTATCATCCTCGGCCATTTTCTTCGCATCACTTTCTCCTTTAACTTTAGACCTCCACTGCAACTCTCACTAGGCTCCACTGGACTGTTGCCTCTGAGATCGATCGCGCATTCCATATTCACGGCACAGCACGACTCGGGTTTATCCGTGCCACTGATCCTTAGAATACGAGTTTCAAAGGAAGTCTTCCAGACTCTGTGGATGGATGAAAGAACGTGTTCAGATCCGTAATTAGAAAGACTTCTTTTTACGAGAGGCAACATACCAAAGTCTTGTGAGGGGAAACTCTTCATTTGCTTACTGGATTTGAGCAAAACTAAATAATAAATGCATCTCATTCACTCCACTGGGTTTTATCTCCTGTTTTTGGTTCCTTGCTTCTAAGATTTGATTATTAATGGCTGCTTGGCGTAGTCGCAACGATGTGTTAAGTATAAGAAGTCGGTGTTGCTGTTTTCATTTTTCAGAGATTTATGTGGTATTCATTATGTCATAGTGACCCTAAAAGATCCAGCTCAGGATTAGAAGGAAGCCTGCTAGTCAGCTTGTTAAGCCAGTCACCAGTTGAGAGGATTCTTTAAAGCTTACCGAAGCCCAGCTTAAAATCCTGTCGAATGAACAGAGCCTTTTCCAGCATATTGGTTTGCTTCACTAGAGTGAGGCTCTTTTATAATAAAGCAGAATCAATGAGATGGAAGATGTCATCGTGATGAGACAGACACCCAAGAGCTTTCAATTTCAAGTCTCTGTCTGATATCTCTGTTGTAATGATATGTTTTTAAAGACCTCTACATGATAAACCCAAATAGATGAGCTTGTGAAGAATTCTAAAAGCATCATTTGTCTGTCTTATCATACAACGGCTACAAACTCGAAAATACATTTTTTGTTAGGCAAACGCTTTCACAAGTTCAATTGTATCTAGCTCATCATTCAGAAGCCTTTACAAGTTCATTGGTGTCTTGTTATGGCCTCTACTAGCTCATTAACGTCTACATCATCATACAGACTCAACAGTGTCTGCTGTGTCAGAGGCCTTCAAATGCTCATCAATGTTCACTTTATAAGACAGAAGCTTTTAAATGCTCATTAGTGTCTGCTTTATCAGGCAGATGCAAGATCATCGTTGTCTACTTTATCAGACATATACTGTTAGAAGCTCACTGGTTCTGCTTTATCAGATAAATACGTTTACAAGCTCATTTGGGTATACCTTATAAGAGAGAAGCTTTTAAACACTCATAAATTCTGCTTTATAAGACATGCATTTACAAACTCATAGATATGAGTGATTTATGCGTTTACAAACTCATGGGTGTGAGTGATTTATGCGTTTACAAATTCATGGGGGTGTGAGTTATCAAATAGATGAATTAACAAACTCGTCAGTGTTTGAATTTCGGTGAATAGAAATTAACTAGACTCAGCAGCATTCCAATTGACATACTTCGAAACCAATTCAATAGAGTCTGTCCCTAAAAATGAAAGGTGCTCGAAGCAAATTCTTCTTTTTATAGGCTAAGTTATGACGAAATGTTCTAGATAGGGTAGATACCAAACAAATTTCCTCTTATTGCTTCTCTGAAATCAGAGATCGTTGAAGTTCCTAAGAAACTAAAGAACCTGGTTCTGCATCTCGGCGACCTTGGCAAGATTTTCGAGCATCAGTTGCATCAATTTCAAATGATTGCAGAGTTTGGAGATTACACTCTGGTGCTTTGTAAAGAATCTTTGCATCTCCACCACCTAGGACTCATAAGCTTCCAGAATCAGATAAGCGGTAGCTGTGAGACTGTAACTATTCCAAAATGATCACACTGGCTCAAATCAATTATTCAAACGCTAGAGATTTATTACATATTTTTTTAAACTGTGTTTTAATTATGACGAATTATGCAAATCAGGGTGAGCAATCTATGGCCCATCAAATGATTCTACCCTCTTCGCCATTGTGTCTAGCGATAGAAAAAATTGTAGCCTGTCAATCTAAGGAAGAATTCTAAATGTGAAAATACATATCTATAATAATAAAAGGAGATGTCTGTCTGTAGCGGACATCGAGAAATCGTGGTAGATGCTTTAAAATTTCACAGAGTGTCTTTGGTTGTCGTGCAAGTTGCAAGTGATTAGTTTCAAGTCGAAATTCCAAAAGTAGGAAAAGGAGCTTGATAGAAGGGGAGGGAGCTTGATAGAAGGGGGAGGGAGCTTCATAGAAGGGGAGGGAGCTTGATAGAAGCAAAAATATTTCTCATGCTATTCCTATGGTAAATGACAATCGCCGCCCAATCCATTGTTTCAATTTTCTGAAGTTTGGATTTGATTTAATCTTTCGGAGTTGGCACCATTATATTTAATTGTTTTTTTTTCTTATTTTAATGCCAACATACACCGAAAAGCCAAAACATTATGACCAGCGCATCTTTATGCAAATCGAAACAACTGCAGGTAAACGACGGCGCGTGTGAAGGTCATGAAACGGTATAAATAGCACTTGATACTGAGATCTGTTAATTAGTGTTATTCCTGTTTCTCAGATGGGAAAGGCAGCGGACTTAAGTGAGGTTAGTTTTTAAAGATACTAACCACGGCCGACGGTGTGCACCCCACAAGCCTTACCATCTCGGAAATGCTCTGATCCAGTCGTCTGGCCATTACAATTTGGACAGACAACTGGGAAAGATAGAGAATTGTAATGGCCAGACGACAAGGTCAGAGTATTTCCGAGACGGCAAAGCTTGTGAGGTGCTCGCAGTCAGCCGTGGTTAGTACCTTCAAAAATGATTCGAGAAGGGGGAAAAACCACTAACCCCTAGTAAGGTTAGTGGACCGATCACGGCTCATCGATGCTAGAGGTAAGCGAAGGCCATCTCGTATGATACAAGCCAACAGTCTCGTATGATAGAGGCCAACAGTCTCGTATGATAGAAGCCAACAGTCTCGTATGATACAAGCCAACAGTCTCGTATGATACAAGCCAACAGTCTCGTATGATACAAGTCAACAGTCTCGTATGATACAAGCCAACAGTCTCGTATGATACAAGTCAACAGTCTCGTATGATACAAGTCAACAGTCTCGTATGATAGAAACCAACAGTCTCGTATGATACAAACCAACAGTCTCGTATGATACAAACCAACAATCTCGTATGATACAAGTCAACAGTCTCGTATGATAGAAGCCAACAGTCTCGTATGATACAAGCCAACAGTCTCGTATGATACAAGTCAAAAGTCTCGTATGATACAAGCCAACAGTCTCGTATGATACAGTCCCTTCTGTTGGCTTGTATCATACGAGATGACCTTCGCTTACCTCTAGCATCGATGAGACGTGATCGGTCCACTAACCTTACTTGGGGTTAGTGGTTTTTCCCATCCTTGGGTCATTTTTTAAGGTACTAACCACGGCTGACTGTGAGCACCTCACAAGCTTTGCCGTCTCGGAAATGCTCTGACCTTGTCATCTGGCCATTACAATTCTCTATCTTTCCCAGTTGTCTGTCCCAGTTTACTGTGACGCAAATCGCCCATAATTTGAATGCTGGTGACGAGAGTAATGTGTCACAACACACAATACATCGAACCCTGCTGAAAATGGGGCTGCAGGCTAATCCGAGTGCCCATGTTAACCTCGGTTCACCGTCGAAAACGCCTGCAATGTCATGCGAGCATCAAAACTGAACCTTGAATAATTGTAAGAAGGATGTCTGGTCCGATGAATATCTTTTCCTGTTGCTCCATGCAGACGGCCGAATACATGTGCATCGTTTATTTGGGGAAGTGTTGACACCAGGATGCATTGTGGGACGAAAACAAACCAGTGGAGGAAGTGTAATGCTTTGGGCAATATTCTGCTGGGAAACCCTGAGTTCAGTCATTCAAGTACAGGAAATTATGACGTCTACTATCTACCTAAACATCATTGCTGACCAGGTATATCCTTTCATGGCAAAGTATTCCCCTCTAGTAGTGCCTCCTTTCAGCAGGATAATACACTATGCCACAGTCACTAGCACAGTCACTCACAGCAGATAATACACTATGCCGGATTGTTCAAGAATAGAGAAGACTTCCAGGTATTGCCCTGGCCTCCAAATTCTCCAGACATCAATTCAATCGAGCGTCTGTGGTTTGTGTTGGAACAGCATATCCGATCTGCGGTGGTTCAATCACGTAACTTACAAGAGTTAAAGGATCTGCTGGTAACGTGTTGGCACCAGATACCACAAGACACCTTTGGAAATCTTGTAGCGTCCATGCCTCGCCGGATAAGTGCTGTTTTGGCAGCACGTAGAGGACCAACATCATATTAGACAGGTGGTCATAATGTTTTGGCTCTTCGGTGTATATACGTGTTGAATCTCTGCTGGGGGTTCGGGGGGGGACTCAAAACTAACCCACAGTGTAATGAAAATCAGAATATGCAGATTGCATCTTAAAAGTGAATAGAACTAAAGAACCTGTTAATGTTCTTTAGCAGTGTTAAGTTCAGCAAGCATTTAATAAATGTCTTAAAATATTTAATTTATTCAATTTAATGTTTATACAAAATATATTTGTGAAACTTAATTGTCAATAGTGACTTCTTTATTTCCTTTGAGAACAAGGGCATGATTATGTTTTGAGCATCATTAAGAATTTCCATCTACATTAAGTAGGGGGGAGGAATTTGTGGGGGGAGGATTTGATTTTTTCGAAAGATTAAAACACAGGTAATCAATATGTGAACATTTTAAAAAAAGGCAACCTAAATAAATAAAGACCAATGGTACATTTTGCATCAGTGCTTAATACTTACAAAATGTTTCAGAAGCGTAGAAATGCAAAATAATTTTTGAAATGTATATATTGGGGGACGGGAGATGGTTTGAGCCCCCAAACCTCCCACTTAAATGCATTACTGTCTACATTAAGAGAGGTGTGCAAAAAAGTGCCGCTCAGAGGTAAAACAACCCAACCTACATTAAGAGCGAAATCTGCGAAACGTATCGAAGCTTTCGAAGTGTCCCACCAGCCCCAAGAAGTTTCTCACCTCTGGTGTACAAATTTCGTAATTTGTATGTGTCGGCTCAGCCTCTGTCGATCATATAAGTGCTAATTATAATCATCACGAAATTGTTATCATTAACGAAAGTTAAAATTCACCAGTGTTCGTAGTCCGTAAATCAGGGCATAATTGCGCCGATATAATATCTGAATTGCAAACCAAAATTATATAGATGACAGAAATTAGTCTGCTGGTTGAATACGAAAGAACACATAAACCTCTAAACAGCTGAAAGTTGCCACATAAGTCTACTCCAGAGAAATAGCCTCAGAAAGAACTATCGGTAAATCTGTATTTCTCATTAAGAAACTAATTTCAGTCAGAATTCATAGATAAAAGATAATTAACTCGTTTTAACATTCAATCTCAGCCACTACTTTCATCAAATGGGATCTCCTAATTTCACATCCAAACTTGCAATTAAGAAGCCTTACTTCTGTGTAGGTAAAAAAAATGCGACCTTATTTTTCAGATGATTACAATTGTATACTTCATCACACACGAGAGATTCTCATCTATTATTTGTGTGGCCATCATGAAAGTGAATGGCTTAACATCCTCTGTAATTTCTCGCCCAGAGAAACACTAAAGATGTGACGAAGTTTTAAAAGTTTGCCAAACACGATTTGTTCGCGAGATTTAGGCAGTCAAGATAACATCCCCTTTATCTGGCAGCCCTGCAGGTGCAGACAAGACCAAGTTCCATTCATCTTTGTTTATTGCCTTGATAACATGATTCATGGGCCATACGTGACCATCAAGGAGGAAGTAACATCGGTGAGGAAATGGCTCACTGTCGCCATTCGGTTGCTAGCAGGAGGATTATTTTTTTTGCGTATATTAGATGTAGGCAACACTCCTCAAGGACGCAACCTTAAGGTGGACTTGGAGATCAAGATTGGATTATCGAGATTCTTCTCTTCATAAGGTCTGTAGAGATTTGCAGACTTTTTGAAAAGAATAGAGTAGTTCGAGTGACGAAAGTAGAGGTACAGTCGCTCAAAAAATATCCGAACACTATGGTTTATTACAGAATTCAGAAAAAAATATCCGAACACTATGGTTGATTACAGAATTCAGAAGAAATATCCGAACACTATGGTTGATTACAGAATTCAGAAAAAAATATCCGAACACTATGGTTGATTACAGAATTCAGAAAAAATATTCGAACACTATGGTTGATTACAGAATTCAGAAAAAATATCCGAACACTATGGTTGATTACAGAATTCAGGAAAAAATATCCGAACACTATGGTTGATTACAGAATTCAGAAAAAAAATATCCGAACACTATGGTTGATTACAGAATTCAGAAAAAATATCCGAACACTAAGGTTGATTACAGAATTCAGAAAAAAATATCCGAACACTATGGTTGATTACAGAATTCAGAAAAAATATCCGAACACTATGGTTGATTACAGAATTCAGAAAAAATATCCGAACACTATGGTTGATTACAGAATTCAGGAAAAAAATATCCGAACACTATTGTTGATTACAGAATTCAGGAAAAAATATCCGAACACTATGGTTGATTACAGAATTCAGGAAAAAATATCCGAACACTATGGTTGATTACAGAATTCAAAAAAAATATCCGAACACTAAGATTGATTACAGAATTCAGAAAAAAAATATCCGAACACTATGGTTGATTACAGAATTCAGAAAAAATATCCGAACACTATGGTTGATTACAGAATTCAGAAAAAAATATCCGAACACTATGGTTGATTACAGAATTCAGAAAAAATATCCGAACACTATGGTTGATTATAGAATTCAGAAAAAATATCTGGCAACGATTTTTTTAGAAATTAGTGATCTGGCAATCTTCGTGTTACGAAATATATTGCCAAATATATTTGCGAAATTTAATTGTCAATAGTGATTTCTTTATTTCCTTTGAGTACAAGGGCATGATTTTGTTTTGAGCATCATTATTGTCATATTTGTGGGGGGAGGATTTCGGTTACGTAACACGAAGGTTGCCAGATCACTACTAAACAAATCGTTGCTAGATATTTTTTTCTGAATTCTGTAATCAACCATAGTGTTCGGGTACTTTTTTTGAGCGAATGCACACTTCGATAGTTCATGAGCTTTGGGGGACACATATCCTCAGTTCTCTAATAGATTATTTTTTGTTTCCATCCCTCTACCATGAAATAGTCTTCGTTTTTTTTTTTGAAGCTGTGATAGATTCGATGGTTCCTGTAGTCGAGTGTAGTATCAGAGTCAACAGATCTGGGTTCGAGTCTCCAATAATGTCAGGTACTTTTTTTCTGCTGGGGTCTCGCCTTCCTCACAGATCTTCTCCATACGTATTGTACTTATCAGTCTCTGGGTGAGATCGTCATCACACGTAGTTCATTAAACAGCATAATTTTTTGGAATATTTTTCTTATCTTAATGAAAAACAAAATAAAACCTTTATTATTTCAGTAACTTACTTCACTGCTTTATTGAGCTATAATTAGGATGTGTAATATGCAGGACCGGATCTAGGGGGTGGGGGCTATATCCCCTCATTTGAGAATGGAGGTAACCGAAATGCGGACGAAAAAAAATACTGAATATACAGTCGCTCAAAAAAGTGTCACGTGACAAAAAAGTGTCACGTGACAAAAAGTGTCACGTGACACGAAGGTTGCCAGATCACTAATTTCTAAAATAATCGTTGACAGATATTTTTTATGAATTCTGCAATCAACCATAGTGTTCGGATACTTTTTTGAGCGACTGTAGGTGGTCATATTATTTTGATACTAGATCGTGTGGGCTCACTCACGGAAATATTGAGCGTGTGCAGTTACCGTTCACAGCAAACTGGAGCGTGTGCAGTAACTGCACACGCTCCAGTTTGCCGTGAACGGTAGCTGGAGCGTGTACAGTTGCTGTACACGCCCCAGATATTTTTCCTGAATTCTGTAATCAACCATAGTGTTCGGATACTTTTTTGAGCGACTGTACATTATACCCGTATTTTTCAATAAATGTGTTAAAGACTACTTAAAACAGGAGAAGAACTTTTATAGAAAAACGGCGTTCTGGCTCATTGCACTCTATCGGCTCTTCAAACCGACACGATCTTGGGGACCCCTATTCATTCGGATCACCCCACACCCACAACCCTTTATCGTTTTCTAGATACTGGAATAACGTTTAATCAGCATCTTATGTAACAGAGGATTACGATGGTTTTATCATGTTGCCTGCATGCAGCATTATTTATTAGCCCATAGCTGCTACTTGAAGAGTAAATTTATTTTTTGGAGTTATATTACTAAAAGCTGAATGAAAAGTGGAAAAATTAAGTTCGGAGTGAACGGACGATATGAAACATGATCTTATTCGAAATCGATCTCAATGGCCAAATGCGCAAGATCTTGTTCAACAGACGCATTTAAAAAGTTAAAAAGAACTGGGTGTGGTTGTTTTTCCTCTGAGAGGCACTTTTTCTGCACGCAGTTGGCTAAATGATCAGGTCACAAGGACCCCGATGACTCAGAGAAGGTTGGGGAAGGAGACCCACTGGACAGCTGTTAAGAGATAGATGGGAGTCAAGGCCATCCAGCGGATTCTTTACCGTACATAGCGTATGGCGCTCCAGCACACGACTTATGTCCCAACGATTGGCGATCTTTCCAAGCTCATCGACGTTATCTACTGACCGAAGGCAGGATGAGAGGTTTTGCAGAGATAAATCTCAACGCTGGCTTACGCGAGACTCGAACCTGGGAACTTCAGATTACGAACCTTGCGCGCTACAGACTGAGCCACACCCCCAACCCCGAAATAAAGGTCTAATTTTGAAGTCTGTTTGAATCTCCGCTGCTTATTACTGCATAATAATTATGCACTTAAAAATTTTTTTGCACATTTGGCGAATTAGATGATAAAAGCTCTAGTAGGTCCGACATTACGGTAGGAAAGAACTGTAATGTCGGTAGAAGTGCCGCCCTGCCCACGGTCAGTAGGGGACACCAATGGGCTTGGAAAGGCCGCCGTACGTCGGATGGGACGTTAAACCATGGCTCCGTGTGCGGGAGAGCCATACCCTGTGCACGTTAAAGAACACGCTGGATGGCCTTGACGGGAGGCTACCATCTGTCTCCCAACAGCTGTTCCAGTGGGTCCCCTCCCCAACCTTCTCTGAGCCTTCGGGGTCCATGTGACCTGGCCATTTAACCCATGGTGTGCAAAAAAGTGCCGCTCAGAGGTAAAACAACCCAACAAACCAACTCGGTAGAAATGCACCTGGCCAACAACTTAAATTGTTTCACTGACTGATGACTACTTCACTCACCTGGCAAGCTCTTAAGTTTCGATGTTTGAAACGCTTGCTATGGTATAATTCAAGGACTTACCACCCGCACACCCCCCACCCCTCACCTCTGGTTATGGGCCATGCTTGGAGACCAAAATCCACTGGGGTAACTAAGTGTAATGTAAGATGTAACAAGTAAATTTAGACCTCACCTTATTAAACTTATTAAAATCATGTTAAACAGCTGAAAACAAGGATTTGAAAACACCATCAAAAAATAAGAAGGTGCACTGCCGAATCATCGAGGTTTTGACTACATATTTCAACGAGATATTTTAGGTCACAGATGTTTAGGTCATAGTTTCAACTACGAAGTATTTTAATGATTTGTTGGCTTTTTTATTCGGCCAGAAACAATGTCATTACGTTGATCGCTGTGTGAACAGCTGGTAAGCCAAGTTTATGGTAATAGTTTCACTTGACATCATTTTGCGTGTCAATCGAGGGTCTCTTGCGAATAAATTTCACCCTTTGCTTTGTCCACCATTTTTGAATCATTACTTTCTTGGCGCACTATTATATCAAATAAAAATTAAACTAAACAAATTGTATGAATTCAAAAATTTTGCTTCATAATATCTAAATAAATTAGCTATTTTTCACTTATTAGAGCTGTAGGCTGGTTTAAAAGTATATATCTGTATTGATTACGGATTTTGATAAAGCAGAAATCATCATAGTACCACCAAAAAACTTGTAGCTAAACTTCATAGAAATAATATAAATAAATAAAAAAATAAATACCCCCTCAAGCAGCTGCTTGACACAGAGGTCTGACAGGAGCCTGTCAGTTTATATGCCACAGTAGGAGATTTGAGAGGATGGCAGGACCTCAGCAGAAAACAACACGAACATCCATTCCTTACCCGGGGATCGAACCCAGGTCCCTTAGATCAGTAGCCAAGATACCAAAATAGAAATCGGTATTTCAATAAAAAAAAAATGTGAAAATCAAAATATACAGATTAAAGGTGAGACCCGGGCAACCCAGGATACATTTTAGCTAATTACCAATAAAATCCAGTTACGAAGAGCAAAGGTCAACTTTAGCATTAATCTCAATGACGAAATACATCAGCCTCCGATACCATGGAAGCTACTGCTTGACCAACAGAAGCGAAAAGCAAAATATCCCAAAAGCCATCAGTAAGCAAACAGTTAAAGCTCGTATTCTCAAGGAGAGTAACATAAACAAACAGACGGTAGCCTCACCTCGAAGCAAAGCAATGAAATCACCCTAAATAGCATCAGTTGGGTTGGGTTGTTTTACCTCTGAGCGGCACTTTTTTGCACACCATGGGCTAAATGGCCAGGTCACATGGACCCCGAAGGCTCAGAGAAGGTTGGGGAAGGGGACCCACTGGAATAGCTGTTGGGAAACAGATGGTAGCCTCCCGTCAAGGCCATCCAACGTGTTCTTTAACGTGCATAGGGTATGGCTCTCCCGCACACGGGGCCACGGGTTAACGTCCCATCCGACGGACGGCGACCTTTCCAAGCCCATCGGTGTCCCCTACTGACCGTGGGCAGGGCGGGGAATTTTGCACGAAATTTGGGACCATCCGGTTAAGTATCTCGGGAACCACAAGGTACCAAAATCTGTCGATAATTGCATACAAACGAATCCACGGGCTATGAAATGACCCACTGATGACGTCAGCAACGACCTGAGCAACACCGGGCATTTATTCGTGTTGCATCTGTGATAAAGAATCGGCCGCCTCGGTGGTTAGTGGTATCGCGTTGGCTCACGGTGACACTGCGACTACAGAGGTCCGGGTTCGAATCCCGGTGTGGATGGCATGGTCGTTTGTTTTGTCCTATCTGTTGCGATTGTCCCTCAATATCAAAAACTGTTCAGTTATTGACATGTCATAAAATTCTATGTTCTCTCATTGGGACATAAAGCAGATAAATTGGCTATAAGTCGCAGCATCGAAATTGGAAAAAAATGGGTAGGGAGGACACTCAAAACACTTAGTGCAGTGAAAATCAAAATATGCAGATCGAAAGTGAGATCGGAACAACTAGGTGCAGTTCAGCTAGTTACCAATAAAATAGGGTTACGAAGAGCAACGGTGAACTTTAGCATTAACTCTATGCAATTTAAATATTTACTCCAATAGTAAAGAAACTGTTTAGAAAAAAATTCGCGCTGATTTTATGACACGAACTCTATAGTGCTGTGAGAAAAAGCGTGACATTTAAAAAAATAAGCTCCAGCTACACAGTCGCTAGTTCTAGTAACAAAGTCGCTAAGTTGGCATTATTATATTATAACTATTGTTTTATCTATCTATGCAAGGGGTACGCCAGTTACATACACATTTCCAGAGGATACGTGAACAATAAAAGATTGAGAAACACTGACTTAATCTATAACCAAAGGTGAAGAAGAATTGGTAGAAGTAATTAAATAACCAAAAAATAAAGTTCAGGGGTCACCATTCAGAAATCCCGACAACATCTTTGATGTCAATTGTTACATTTGTAGCCGCTAAATAAAAATACCTTTTCCGAAAAATTCCATAACCGTGGAATTTTTTTCTGTATAACGAAACTGAGTACTGAGATATAATTTCCGTAAGTGTGAAATTCCGTATAATAAGTATAATATATAAAATATTCCGTATAAAAGAGTTAAGTTCTGTATAGTAATACAGAGTAAATATCTGTATTACGAAAAAGCCGCGAATTTCTGCTTAAAGAATTATTGTTTTATTTTACATTTAAAGTATCAACGTTGCCATTGTGGTTTTCTTCAGGGTGGACGAGTGGTTAGCGTGCTTGGCTACTGATCGAAGGGGCCTGGGTTCGAGCTCTGGGTAAGGCATGATGTTTGTATTGTTTTCCTGCTGAGGCCTTTGTCAGAGATCTTCTCTATGGCGTATTACACTGAAAGCTCCTCTCAGACATCTGTCGCAAAGCAGCTGCTTGTAATTTATTTTATTTATTAAAGGCCTCAAGAAATGCTATTGTTTTCCATTTTCTAAGTCGACAAGAAAAAAATTTTGAAAAGCTATGTTCTAGATGACCCCAAGATGAAACCCTTAACTTCACTAATGAAACAGTTCATTAAATTCAAACCTCACGCCTCATTATTTCGTACTTCAGATTTCGATTCATTTCATTTGGAAAAGTGATAGGAATGTCACTGGAAGAAACTGGAAAACAAAGTGCATGACTCCATGGTTTATTCCTTTGTTCTTCCTCCATCTCTTATTTCCGAGAGTCTAAATTAGGATGATCTGAAGTGTGAGTGGTTTCAGGTGAACAAGAGAAGCGAAGAGCCGAAGTTGTTAAGAGCAACGGAGTCGGGAACTCGGGGACCGTGAAATGCAAACAAGTTGTTCTAAGAGCCAAAAGCCAAACAAAAGTTTTTCCTTCTTAAAACACGATTCAGGAATTTCACGCGAATCTTAAGAGCCCTTCACAAGCTCGGTTGCTCGCTCGGTCTTCACTCTTCAAGGCTTGTTTTCTACAGATAAGACCTCTCCCTGTAAATAGAAAAATTATCGTTGGCACAGTTTGTGCGGAATCAAGAAGTACTTCAAAGTCTGCACAAATTTTGCTTGTTCTATGTCGAAGTCTGTGAACAACACAGCATTTATTTATTAATTTCTGAGTCTTGAGACGTCAATAGGCATCTAGCCAGTGTTGGTCACAATCCACAACCCCAACAGAAAAAAAATTCTAGAACGGTAAAAATCTAAAGCTTTAAATTTAAGAAGTTAATTTTGTTTATGGTAAAGCAAACAGACAGACAGATAGACAGACAGATGGACAGACGACTAGATGAAAACAATGTCTTGCTTGCTGAAAACGTGCTAAAAAGCGATGAAAGCTACAATGATTTATTATACGAACTTCCAAAACAATTATAAACTACGATTATTTTAGTAGACAGTTTAAATATCTATCATTTCAGAGAAAATTTATATTATCGTTTTTCGCATATCAACGGTGTAACTTGAATGGCAAAGGGAGAAGAGACTGTGAGACAGCAGTTGACACCTGGACTGCTCTCTTTCTCCCCTTTGTGTAATCATTTATTCATGTTTTAATCAACTTCAGAGCAAATATATGGCTGACAAACGATTATTTCCCAATATTCCAACTTTTAGAGTATTGAACAAATATTTTAAAAGCAAGATTTAGGTCAGGAATTCCCAAACCTTTCGCCATCACGCCCCCCTTTTAACAACTATTTGAATTCATAATTAAAAGTAACAGAAAAAAAATTCCATTCTCGCGTCCTTCTTGAAACGTTTTTACCATCACACCCTCCGATGTATACACACACACGTCTTTCAATTTGCATAATGAAAATTCATGAATATGGAAATCTGCATTAAAATTCTTTAGAGTGCATAATCTATGCATACTATCTTTAATTAAACATCCACATAACTTTGTTTTTGTTTTCCAATCTACTCTTTTTTTTTTCAAGGTTACCTCATGACAGAACGTGTAACTTACAATTAATATATGCAACCCAAGAACATATCTTCATCTGAGTTGCCAATCAAGTTAGAATATATGTAATATTAAACAATTCACAAAACATTTCAAAAACAAAAGAGGTGTGTAACATTTAATTATTTCTGTACATGGGTATATTTGAAATCCATTTTCGTTTGTTTGGATTCCCCGTAGTGCACGGAACATATATCATAAGTCTGTACGTCTGACCTAATGAATCAGTTGTTACAATCAAGATGCGGGACTACTAGTTAGCAGTTTAAAGCCCCTTTCATTAACCTACTCATCTTCCATTCTCGATTTCCTTTTTTGTAGTTCGCAATTAAACAAGAGCGAAAAGAAAAAGCATGCAAAGACTGAATTGCCACGAAGAGAACATAAACTTATTAAATTATAATGAGAAATGGGCCAAGTTTTTACTGAGTAGAATTTTTCTCTCAATTTTTTGTTTGTTTTTTTTCTTTATAACTGAATATACAGTGTCTTAGCATTGACTGAGTATTTCGATGACCTCTAACGTTCCGCCATCCTTTGAATCTGCTGGATATGGCAGTATTCCGCCATCTTTTTAATGACGTGACATAGCGAATACCCGTAACCTTATTAAGCACGAGGTGCAGCAGAGTTCCCACAACTTTATAGACCCATACATTGCAGTATTCCACAAATTTTTAAAGTCACTTTACTGCACAATCCCACAAACTTTTTAAACATGCGATATTGAACGTCCTATCATCTTCCTAAGGAAGAAACATGTTTTGCTTGTCAAAGTTGGATTGTTTAACCTATGAGTGGCATTTTTTGCACACAAGGGGCTAAATGAACAGGTGAAAAGGACCTCAAGGGTTCGGAGAAGGTTGGTGGAAGGGGACCCATTGGACAGCTGTTAGGAGACAGATGGTAGTCTCCCGTCAATGCCATCCAACGTGTTCTTAAACGTGATCGAGGTATGACTTTCCTACACACGGTAACACGGCTTAACATCCCATCTGGTGGGGGGCGGGGGTGGCTCAGTCGGTAGCGCGCCAGGCTCGTAATCCGTAGTTTCCAGGTTCGAGTCCCAGCTGGGTCAGCGTTGAGATTTATCTCCGCAAAATTCCCCGCCCTGCCCACGGTCAGTAGGGGACACCGATGGGCTTGGAAAGGCCGCCGTCCGTCGGATGGGACGTTAAGCCGTGGCCCCGTGTGCGGGAGAGCCATACCCTGTGCACGTTAAAGAACACGCTGGATGGCCTTGACGGGAAGCTACCATCTGTCTCCCAACAGCTGTTCCAGTGGGTCCCCTCCCCCAACCTTCTCTGAGCCTTCGGGGTCCATGTGACCTGGCCATTTAGCCCATGGTGTGCAAAAAAGTGCCGCTCAGAGGTAAAACAATCCAAACCAACCCATCTGGTGGACGTCGGCTTTTGCAAGCCCATCGGGACTTCTTTCTCACCGAGAGCAGTGTATGGTTTAAATAAAAATAAATAAATACCCCCTCAAGCAGCTGCTTGCCACAGAGGTCTGACAGGAGCCTGTCAGTTTCTATGCCATAGTAGAAGGTCTGTGAGGATGGCAGGACCTCAGCAGAAAAACGACACATACATCCATGCCTTACCCGGGGCTCGAACCCAGGTCCCTTAGATCACTAGCCAAGCGCGCTAACCACTCGGCCATAGGAGATAAATCCTAACGCAGGTACAGTCGCTCAAAAAAGTATCCGAACACTACGGTTGATTAATGAATTAATGATCTGGCAATCTTCGTGTCACGTGACACGAAGGTTGCCAGATCACTAATTTCTAAAAAAATCTTTGCCAGATATTTTTTCTGAATTCTGTAATCAACCGTAGTGTTCGAATACTTTTTTGAGCGACTGTACATTTGGGACTCAAACTGGGAACTGCAGATTACGAGCCTGGCACGCTACCGACTGAGCCAATCCCAGCTTGCAAGGGACATCGTGATTTCTCTGTGAGAACTCAAATGTGATATTAAATAGGGAAACACTTTAGAGAGAAGTAATCCCTTCCCATTCTTTTTCCTATAGGATTTCATATCACACTGATCACGCACTGCTCAGTTGCAAATTAAACGCTTTCCAAAATCCTAGTATGAGTTTTCGTTTAAAAGAAATCGAAAAATTACTTCGTTTTCGCATATCAAACTAATAACAGTAAAACGTTGTTTATGTTCAAGAATTGGGAGCCTATTTTTGAAAACATAAACTTTAGCCTAAAACTCGAATCCAAAAATAAAGTACCAGCTGCATCAGTTTCTTCGGAATAAAATATAAACGAACAAAGTGTGATATTTTTCGTGGTAACCTTACACTTCTTTTTCCTTCAGGTCAAGTGCCAATTAGTTGCGAGATAAAGAGCACAGACTTACGAGTGTCCAAGACGTATGAGGTCTAGAGTTGTTACTTATGTTGAAACCTTGGAGATGAGTGAGTAACAAATGACAGATCAGAAACTAAATATGACTTCGTAACTCGAGTGTACCAAGTTTCGTGAAATGTGTTCTTTGTGTTCGAATTAACGACGTGCTTCATTTACTTTACAGTCCCGTCTTCATTCGCTGAGTTCGGCCAGCGTTCGTTCTCTATTTAGGACTGATGAGAGTTCAGAGATCACGCTACCGCATTCCTGATGTCAAATCGGATCTGCGTTTTTGTCCTACCGGAAATACCACACGGGGCCACCTCACACTGATCCCCCGATATATCTCATTGGATCAGGTTATGACCTCCCACCGAAGTTGAATCTTGGACCTTTCCCTAATCTAACATTTTCTAGAGCCTCCCATTCTTATGGCTGCACTGAATCCCAGTGGAGTAACGTGAATTGGCAATTGGGGAAGGAGGAGAGACTGTGAGACTGCGCAGTTGATGTCTTTACAGACATGACTGTTCTCTATTTCTCCCTTTTGTACAAATATATAATATACTTATATTGGTCATTGACTACCTCACGTCATTGACTATCCAGAATTATATTGGTCATTATGACTACCCCACCCTCTGTACAAGAATGAACTGTGCGACAGAAATGACGCTGATGTACTTCAACATTGGGTTGGGTTGTTTTACCTCTGAGCGGCACTCTCTTGCACACCATGGGCTAAATGGCCAGGTCACGTGGACCCCGAAGGCTCAGAGAAGGTTGGGGGAGGGGACCCACTGGAACAGCTGTTGGGAGACAGATGGTAGCCTCCCGTCAAGGCCATCCAGCGTGTTCTTTAACGTGCACAGGGTATGGCTCTCCCACACACGGGGCCACGGCTTAACGTCCCATCCGACGGACGGCGGCCTTTCAAAGCCCATCGGTGTCCCTTACTGACCGTGGGCAGGGCGGGGAATTTTTGTGGAGATAAATCTCAACGCTGACCCAGCTAGGACTCGAACCTGGGAACTACAGATTACGAGCCTGGCGCGCTACCGACTGAGCCACCCCCGCCCACTTCAACATTGATAACATTCAGTTAGTGGTGACGTTTGTGAGAAGTATTAAAGAGAAGAATAAATAATGGCCACAAAGCGGAATTTATCAGAATTTGAAAAGGATAATTATTGGAAAAAATTATGAGGGTGGCTCTATTTCAGAAACAGAACATCTGTCGTTGGATATTCTAGAGCAGTGGTACTCCTAATCCACATTTTAAGCCTAACGCCTCCTTTCACCTGCATTATTTTCGAACCCTTTTACTTAAATATTATTTTTTAACATTCATTGAACTCGAAGTAAATTTTCTTATATAAAAGTAGTTGAAAACTAGATGTCAGTAAACCCTCGTTGTCGTTTTCATAAACCAAGGTTCTCAAAACTTTCTAAAACGCTGCAGTTGGGAATAGAGGAGACTCCTCCAACCCAAACTTAGTGTTGGGTTGGGTTGTTTTACCTCTGAGCGGCACTTTTTTGCACACCATGGGCTAAATGGCCAGGTCACATGGACCCCGAAGGCTCAGAGAAGTTTGGGGGAGGGGACCCACTGGAACAGCTGTTGGGAGATATATGGTAGCCTCCCGTCAAGGCCATCCAGCGTGTTCTTTAACATGCACAGGGTATGGCTCTCCCGCACACGGAGCCACGGCTTAACGTCTCATCTGACGGACGGCGGCCATTCCAAGCCCATAGGTGTCCCCTACTGACCGTGGGCAGGGAATTTTGCGGAGATAAATCTCAACGCTGACCCAGCTGGGACTCGAACCTGGGAACTACAGATTACGAGCCTGACGCGCTACCGATTGAGCCCCCCCCCCCCCCAAAAAAAAACTTAGTGAACAGACACTAGGATAAAAATTTTATTCTTAAAGAACCGCAGGAAAAATTCATTGTTTAAAACGAAAACATGCATTTCTAATGAGTAATGAATTGGGAGGGGGAAATATTTTTAAGGAATCGTGAAAAAATATTGATTAGAAAACAAAAATATACGTGTGTTTGAATGAACACGATATGTTTCTTAACATTAAACACCTGTATGTAGTGGTTTTTTAATGAAACTAATTGGAAACATATTATTTTCATTGATGTACATGTTAATCTATTTTAGGATATAAATAATAGTCCTAATTGTTTTCTTCAATAACCAATATTTCACAATCTTACACTTGTGAATGATATCAAAGTATTTCTAAATATACCCAATTCTGTTTTTACACGGATTTTTTTTTTACATGATTTTGATTGAACACAGTTTAGAAAAAAATTCAAATTCTCTTTACACGATTTATTTTGATCTAACACGGTTCAAACGACACTTTTTTTTGAATCTCCATTTGAATTTAATTCTGAAAAAATATTCCTATTCAAGAAAAAATTTCTAGAATTTACATTTATAACAAAGATGCCTCTTTTACGGTCATATTTTTCGAATTGGTTTTAACTTTGAAAATGTACTTTAGATACGCCATTGGAGTATTTCACACGAGAGCATTTCACCATTAGAGTATGAAAACGAGAGCATTTCACCATTAGAGTATGAAAACGAGAGCATTTCACCATTAGAGTATGAAAACGAGTGCATTTCACCATTGGAGTATGAAAACGAGAGCATTTCACCATTGGAGTATGAAAACGAGAGCATTTCACCATTGGAGTATGAAAACGAGAGCATTTCACCATTAGAGTATGAAAACGAGAGCATTTCACCATTGGAGTATGAAAACGAGGGCATTTCACCATTGGAGTACGAAAACGAGGGCATTTCACCATTGGAGTACGAAAACGAGGGCATTTCACCATTGGAGTACGAAAACGAGAGCATTTCACCATTGGAGTATGAAAACGAGAGCATTTCACCATTGGAGTACGAAAACGAGGGCATTTCACCATTGGAGTACGAAAACGAGAGCATTTCACCATTGGAGTATGAAAACGAGAGCATTTCACCATTGGAGTAGGAAAACGAGAGCATTTCACCATTGGAGTAGGAAAACGAGAGCATTTCACCATTGGAGTAGGAAAACGAGAGCATTTCACCATTGGAGTATGAAAACGAGAGCATTTCACCATTGGAGTATGAAAACGAGAGCATTTCACCATTGGAGTATGAAAACGAGGGCATTTCACCATTGGAGTATGAAAACGAGAGCATTTCACCATTGGAGTAGGAAAACGAGGGCATTTCACCATTGGAGTAGGAAAACGAGAGCATTTCACCATTGGAGTATGAAAACGAGAGCATTTCACCATTGGAGTACGAAAACGAGGGCATTTCACCATTGGAGTACGAAAACGAGAGCATTTCACCATTGGAGTATGAAAACGAGGGCATTTCACCATTGGAGTACGAAAACGAGAGCATTTCACCATTGGAGTAGGAAAACGAGAGCATTTCACCATTGGAGTATGAAAACGAGAGCATTTCACCATTGGAGTATGAAAACGAGAGCATTTCACCATTGGAGTACGAAAACGAGGGCATTTCACCATTGGAGTACGAAAACGAGAGCATTTCACCATTGGAGTACGAAAACGAGGGCATTTCACCATTGGAGTACGAAAACGAGAGCATTTCACCATTGGAGTAGGAAAACGAGAGCATTTCACCATTGGAGTAGGAAAACGAGAGCATTTCACCATTGGAGTATGAAAACGAGAGCATTTCACCATTGGAGTACGAAAACGAGGGCATTTCACCATTGGAGTACGAAAACGAGAGCATTTCACCATTGGAGTACGAAAACGAGGGCATTTCACCATTGGAGTACGAAAACGAGAGCATTTCACCATTGGAGTAGGAAAACGAGAGCATTTCACCATTGGAGTAGGAAAACGAGAGCATTTCACCATTGGAGTATGAAAACGAGAGCATTTCACCATTGGAGTACGAAAACGAGGGCATTTCACCATTGGAGTACGAAAACGAGAGCATTTCACCATTGGAGTATGAAAACGAGAGCATTTCACCATTGGAGTAGGAAAACGAGAGCATTTCACCATTGGAGTAGGAAAACGAGAGCATTTCACCATTGGAGTAGGAAAACGAGAGCATTTCACCATTGGAGTATGAAAACGAGAGCATTTCACCATTGGAGTATGAAAACGAGAGCATTTCACCATTGGAGTATGAAAACGAGGGCATTTCACCATTGGAGTATGAAAACGAGAGCATTTCACCATTGGAGTAGGAAAACGAGAGCATTTCACCATTGGAGTAGGAAAACGAGAGCATTTCACCATTGGAGTAGGAAAACGAGAGCATTTCACCATTGGAGTATGAAAACGAGGGCATTTCACCATTGGAGTAGGAAAACGAGAGCATTTCACCATTGGAGTATGAAAACGACGGCCAAAAGGTTTCAAGCGATGAAACTGATTTAATTCCAGTGTTACGCAAACGAATGCATCTATTGTCAGAAACTGACAACGAATGAAATCTAATTAATAAGCATATACAAGTCATTTTTTTGCACTTTTGTATTCTTGAATTAGTGACATATTGTTTTCTTTATGAAGGTTAATTTACTTTATATATGTACATATAATTATCTTTATAAGTTTATAAAATAAAAATGTGTTTAAATGAATAAAAATCAAGTAAAGATTTAATTAAAGATTTTGATATGATTTGTTTGAAAACAACTTATTATTTGTACTGGGTTTTCACGTCTGGAACCAATCTTCTATTTTTTTATATGCACTGTATTTTTTTACGTTTTTTTTTTGCACGGTTTTTTCGAGAACCTATCTACCATGTAAAAACAGAATTGGGTGTATACCAGAAAAAAAAATCTCTGCTCTATATCTGAGAGGGTCTGCCTGTCAGTTTCTCTTTTTTTCTGCGTCTCTGCTTTCAGGACCCTAAAAATTTCCACACACACCCCCCCTACCCCCAAAATGGCACTCTTTTAAAACGCGGTAGGAATTGTTTTTAAATGGTAAACGCTAGAATCTCCGCACTCAGTATGCTGCTTCCTCTAATAGTAACTTAGACCAACGAAAAAGTTTGGACCCAAAAAAATTTCCTCCCCCCAAAAAATATCCACCTTTTTAAATAGTGGTAAGAACTGCTTCTAAACGGCAAGAGCTAGAATCTCAAAACTTAGCATCTACATCCTCTAATCGTAACCTAGATCAAAGTTAGAGTTAGGACATCCAAAATTTTTCTTACCTCCAAAAAAGTACAATTTCCAGAAAAAGTAGCAGGAAGTGCTTATATATATGGTAAGAGCCAGAACCACTAAATTCAGTATGTGTATAACTTCTTCTAATCATTAGAACAAGGTAAGGGTTAGGACCCTTAAAATATTTTCCTCCCCAAAAAATGCCCTCTTAAAAATGATAATAACTTGTACCACCAAATTCAATATAAAGTTTCTTTAAAGCACAAAGTAGTGTAAGAGTTTTACCCTCAATATTTATTCCTCCATCAAAAAATAGCTCCCTGGAAGTATTTTATATTTTTTTTTCTATAGAAAAAACGGGGAGGATTTTCTCTTAAACCATAATATATATGATTATAGAATACGGTATACAATTACCCTCATAATAGATTAAGAAACCACGGAATTCTTCCTCTCATCTTTCTTCCCTCCCCCAAAAAGAGCTCCCCCATACACACACACAAGCAAATATCGGGGCATTTCTCCTAAACGATAAAAGGTGGGATCCCCGAATTTGCTGTGCAGCTTCCTCTCACCCTCGCTTTAAGCAATATGAGAATTTTACCTCTCCAGCCTTCCCCGCAAAAAAAAACTCGTCTACATGAAACATGTAAAACTTTTCTTTCTAAACTGAAAGAGTTATGATCACCGAATTTAACCTACAGCTTCCTCCTATCATGGCTCTGAGCAATTTAAGGGTTGCCTTTCCGTCCCCCCGAAAAATAACGGGATTTACGGACGGGTGTGGCTCAGTCGGTAGCGTGCCAGGCTCGTAACCTGTAGTTCCCAGGTTCGAGTCCCAGCTGGGTCAGCGTTGAGATTATCTCCGCAAAATTCCCTGCCCTGTCCACGGTCAGTAGGGGGACAATGCTGGGCTAGGAAAGGCCGCCGTCCGTCGGATGGGACGTTAAGCCGTGGCTCCGTGTGCGGGAGAGCCATACCCTGTGCACGTTAAAGAACACGCTGGATGGCCTCGACGGGAGGCTGCCATCTGTCTCCCAACAGCTGTTCCAGTGGGTCCCCTCCCCCAACCTTCTCTGAGCCTTCGGGGTCCACGTGACCTGGCCATTTAGCCCATGGTGTGCCAAAAAGTGCCGCTCAGAGGTAAAACAATGCAATCCAACGGGATTTACGTAAACTGTTACGGAGACTAACGAATCTCTTAAAACAAAAGGTTTTATTTCTCTTACTCCTTCCGGAACCAAAGGGGGGAATTGCCGCTCTTGACCATAAAATCCTACCACTAAAATTTCGGATTTCTAGAGATCATTTGCAATATTCGTTTAAAGTTTTGGAAATTTGTAACTTACACCGTTAGCGGGTGCTATCGAGGTTCCGTATCAGTGAAAATTCGAGCTAGTGGATGGTTGAGTCTGTCAGACCCATTCCTTACCATTATGTGTCCTATCAAGTAACTAATGGACAGATCTAACCGAAATTGCACCAAGGTAGCTTCTACCGCCTTCCTAAGCACGAAATATATCGTTTTGCTTGCCATAGCCTGTATTGTTTCACCTATCAGTGGGACTTTTTTTACACACAATAATCTACAGTCGCTCAAAAAAGTATCCGAACACTATGGTTGATTACAGAGTTCAGAAAAAATATCTGGCAACGTTTTTTTAGAAATTAGTGATCTGGCAACCTTCGTGTCACGTGATTACAGAATTCAGGAAAAATATCTGGAGCGTGTACAGCAACTGTACACGCTCCAGTTACCATTCACAGCAAAAAACGTGCGTGTGAACGGTAACTGCACACGCTCCATATTTCCGTGAGTGAGCCCACACGATCTGATATCAAAATAATATGACCACCTACAGTCGCTCAAAAAAGTATCCGAACACTATGGTTGATTACAGAATTCATAAAAAATATCTGGCAACGATTTTTTTTAGAAATTAATGATCTGGCAACTTCGTGTCACGTGACACGAGGGTTGCCAGATCACTAATTTCTAAAAAAATCGTTGCCAGATATTTTTCCTGAATTCTGTAATCAACCAGTGTTCGGATATTTTTTTGAGCGACTGTATATGGTCAGGTCGTCATACAGTCGATTTAGTACTCAGATTCTCAGAAGGTACTGAGAAGGGTAAAAAAAAATTCAAGATACAAAATCGTCTGGTCTGTGAGACCCAAAGAAATCGGTGTATTTTTTTTGACAAAAAATATTTCGAGAACAACTGTTAAAAAAGGGGGTGAGAACTGGAGCAGTGAAGGGAAAACAACCATTAGGCTCAAAAAATTGATGGGGAAACCCAAGTGGACTAGGTGGGTTGGGTTGTTTTACCTCTGAGCGGCACCTTTTTGCACACCATGGGCTAAATGGCCAGGTCACATGGACCCCGAAGGCTCAGAGAAGGTTGGGGGAGGGGACCCACTGGAACAGCTGTTGGGAGACAGATGGTAGCCTCCCGTCAAGGCCATCCAGCGTGTTCTTTAACGTGCACAGGGTATGGCTCTCCCGCACACGGGGCCACGGCTTAACGTCCCATCCGACGGACGGCGGCCTTTCCAAGCCCATCGGTGTCCCCTACTGACCGTGGGCAGGGCGGGGAATTTTGCGGAGATAAATCTCAACGCTGACCCAGCTGGGACTCGAACCTGGGAACTACAGATTACGAGCCTGGCGCGCTACCGACTGAGCCACCCCCGCCCCTAGTGGACTAGGTAAAAGATTGGGCAAACCCTTCTTCAGAATAAAACAAGAATTGCAATAAACCATCTATCATTAAAAATAAAAATGCATACTTTTCCTTCAACAGGATTTAAAAGCATCATCACTTATCGTTAATGAGATACCCAGCATTTTCCTAAAGCCAGGATTCGGTAATACGTCAATCTTCAAACTACATACATGTTTCTTTATTAATCCCATACTTTATTATCTGAATAATTATAATGATGAAATTATTTATAGGCTTAATGAAGCATTTCGGTTAAAAATATTGTTAAAAAAGAATCTGTTTGAGACTGAGGTCAACTAGTTGTGTCCTAGTGTCTGTGATTAAACATTTTCTGGACATCTATCTTTCTTTCCCAGGGGTAGATTTAGCGATAAGCTGGCTAAATGGCTATTTAGAGCCCCAGCTACTGAGGGGGCCCTCAAATCGTTCTTTGAATGCCGTTTTTCATATTACATTATCGTATTTTTGATTGCTATTATTATCATCAAAGTAAAATGCTCATTTCTCAGTAATTGCATGGAAAAATGAAAAATGCTTTCATAATTGTAGAGGTCATTTCATTACACACCATAGTTAGTGTCGTTAGTAGTTTCAACTACACACCATATGGCTTCTAAATATTGTTCCGCTTAGGGTTTTGGACCTCTAAATCAGCTACTATTCTTTCACAACAGCTGACGTCATTTTTGGCACTTTTCCGACGCTCCGCTTGATTCACTTTTAGCGAAAACTTGTTATATGAATTGTCGCAAAAGTTTTATCTCTCTTTTAACCCTTTCAGGACCATAAGGTTTCTAAGAGTAAATATTAGTATGTAACTGTTTATTTTAGTTTGTTTAGACGTAAAATAAATTAAAATCATAAGAAAAATACATAACAATGTGTAGTTTTTTTGGAAATTTATGGGAAATATTTTTCCCAATGGACTATAAAGGTAACACAAATTATAGTAAGGCTTATTATGCAATGTCTTTTATTTATTGGTTTATTATAACAAAATGTTAACTAAATAATACAAAATTATGAAATAAAATTACTATACAAAATGATGTGCTAATTATGATATTCTGCGAAGCAATTTCTTTTGGTAGTGAGGCAAAGATGGACATTGCACATAGTACATATATTATGCGTCCTGACAGTTCTGCTTTTGTTTTCTAAACGTTCCCGTTTACGTAATTGCGTTCGGCATACGTTCTATTTTGACATTCTGTATAAAAAATGCAGATAAGGTTATAATTAAATACGACAATCACCAATTTTAAAATGGGAAAAATGTTTCCCTTAGTCATGAAAGGTTTAACAGAATTCGATCCCAAATAATTCTCCAAATATTTGACTCCTGATCCCAAATTTCTGTTCTGGGTTTCATTCATGATCACCCCATACACACTCATTGCGTTAAAAAAACGAGTCTCTTTCTCTGATAGAGCCAAGATTCAATATTAAAACTTCTTATATTCTTGCACTTCAAGAGCCAGTTGAATTTCAACTCGAAAGTTGCTGTAAAAATAAATGGTAAACAATATTCCTCGCGACTTTACAGAAAAAGAATCGACTTATTTCATGAGTTTCTGAGCATTAAAACAGGGAGCTCTCTGTGTGATACAGGCGGACTTTTTTTTTAGTTTTGATAGCTATAATTGGCTGGGGGTCTTCTGTCCATGCTCTAGTTAGTGTCGTTAGTAGTTTTTGTCACTAGTACTATGTCCTATGTACGTAGGTGGTAATATTTACGTGTTGTAGTTCTCAAAATATTTTAGTCAAATTTAAAAAAACAAAGGATTCTTCTTCTCTGTAAAGGTTTCCAACTCCCTCCATGGATGGGGCGAATACTAGCCCAGTCGGAAAGGCACCAGGTTCTTAATCTGCTAGTGCCAGGTTCGAGTCCCAACCATGTGTGATGCGTTAATATCTATCTCTGCTAACTCCCATTTTTCCCTCAGTAAGAAAGGAGACATCGATGGGCTTAGAAAGGCCGTCATTCATCGGATGGTAAAGCCGTGGCCCCTTATCCGAGAGAGCTAAGCCTGTGCATGTTAAAGAACACGCTGCATGGTCTTAAAGACAAACTTCCGTCTAACTCCTAACAGCTATCTAGTGAGCCCTCTTCCCCTACCCCACTTTGATCCCTTGGGATCCTTGTGACCTGGTCATTTAGTGTATAAAAGTGCAGCTTAATAACATACCGAAGCGCTCACGGTCCGAGTTAGCAATCCGATTTAGCCCTCTGGGTCCCGGCGTTAGTCGGTTCAATCTTTTAAAAGATTTTCTGCCCTTTCTTTTGACGATTTTTTGAGATGAAGGAGGTTTGGGCCCAGGATCCGGGTGCTCCATTTTGCCATTCTAATCATTGATCTTTGAAAGTACTCCCTACCCTAAAGAAAAAAAATGTGTTCACCCGAAAAAGACAATCTCATTATTGTGATTAACGTTCATAAAAAGCACTGACTTTGCGAACTCAGTTCCTAATAACATTTGCATTTAAACTGTTTTTGAGATTTCTACCATGTACTGAATGTAAATAATCTTATCTTTACATACATCATTGATCCTGAGTAGCAGCAACTAAGATTAAAATGCAAAGGAATATAGGCTTTAAAATTATTTTTAAAACAATATGATATAATCCTATTTCTTTAATGAACATTACTAATTTGATGTCTTGCTGATTCTGAATTGCGATGTCGTTTAATATAAATTACAGCTGATTATTAAACTGAAACAAACTTTCCAGAATTTAACTTTTATTAACAAAATTTAACCTTAATTTAACCATCTCTTTCTTCAGCCACTACCGTTGCGTTCCTCACTCTGCCTTATTCTTACAATCCCTTAGAGCGTGATTTCTAATTCCGTCCCATCTCTTGAATTGTGATCAGTTCGGCATCCTCATCATCATCCAACGGAATCCCGCTTCGGGAGGCACCCCGAACCTCCGAGCGTGATTAGTATTCTGTGCGCGTTTCCCTTCTCTCTTTCAGGAGCACCTGATTTTAATAATTCATAAAGGCACCAGGAGCCCACGGAATGCAAAACAACACCTTCCATCGTCAGACACCCTATCATTACAACTCCACGACCCTCGTTTACTGAAAGCGGCTGGGTTGGATGACGACCAAAATAAACGGAGGCAACGGAACATGAAGATAAGGAAAGGTTGTCTAGGAAACAGACACGCCAGATGATGATTATTGATGAACGTATGTATCACTTCTCCTCCTTCCTCTTTGTTCCCCTCCCCCTCTTCTTACCCTCCCTTGTCTCAACGATCTTCTAATCGACTAAAACCGGCTTTACCGCTAGGACGTTTCACTAATCATCTTTGCTTTGCCGTTCCTTGTCTATGGACAATTATAGATAAAATCGTTATGACAATAGAGTTATTCCTAGTAGTGCTCTTTTGCACACTAAGATCCAAATGGCCAGGTCACAAGGGACTCATAGAAATTCGAGAAGGGGATCCACTAGATAGCTCTTAGAAGAAAGAGATTCTGAAAGGAGAGCCACTAGTTAGCTCTTAGAAGACAGAGATTCTGGAAAGGAATCCACTAGTTAGCTCTTAGAAGACAGAGATTCTGGAAAGGGATCCACTAGTTAGCTCTTAGAAGACAGATTCGGGAAGGGGATCCACTAGATAGCTCTTAGAAGACAGAGATTCGGAAAGGGGATCCACTTGATAGCTCTTAGAAGACAGAGATTCGGAAAGGGGATCCATAGATAGCTCTTAGAAGACAGAGATTCGAGAAGGGGATCCACTAGCTAGCTCTTAGAAGACAGAGATTCGAGAAGGGGATCCACTAGATAGCTCTTAGAAGACAGAGATTCGGGAAGGGTATCCACTAGATAGCTCTTAGAAGACAGAGATTCGGGAAGGGGATCCACTAGATAGCTCTTAGAAGACACAGATTCGAGAAGGGGATCCACTAGATAGCTCTTAGAAGACAGAGATTCGGGAAGGGGATCCACTAGATAGCTCTTAGAAGACAGAGATTCGGGAAGGGGATACACTAGATAGCTCTTAGAAGACAAGATATTATGGAAAGGGATCCACTAGTTAGCTCTTAGAAGACAGATTCGGGAAGGGGATCCACTAGATAGCTCTTAGAAGACAGATTCGGGAAGGGGATCCACTAGATAGCTCTTAGAAGACAGAGATTTGGGAAGGGGATCCACTAGATAGCTCTTAGAAGACACAGATTCGGGAAGGGGATCCACTAGATAGCTCTTAGATAGCTCTTAGAAGACAGAGATTCGAGAAGGGGATCCACTAGATAGCTCTTAGAAGACAGAGATTCGAGAAGGGGATCCACTAGATAGCTCTTAGAAGACAGATATTCGGGAAGGGGATCCACTAGATAGCTCTTAGAAGACACAGATTCGGGAAGGGGATCCACTAGATAGCTCTTAGATAGCTCTTAGAAGACAGAGATTCGAGAAGGGGATCCACTAGATAGCTCTTAGAAGACAGAGATTCGAGAAGGGGATCCACTAGATAGCTCTTAGAAGACAGAGATTCGGGAAGGGGATCCATTAGATAGCTCTTAGAAGACAGAGATTCGGGAAGGGGATCCACTAGATAGCTCTTAGAAGACAGAGATTCGGGAAGGGGATCCACTAGATAGCTTTTAGAAGAGAGAGATTCGAGAAGGGGATCCACTAGATAGCTCTTAGAAGACAGAGATTCTGGAAGGGGATCCACTAGATAGCTCTTAGAAGACAGAGATTCGGGAAGGGGATCCACTAGTTAGCTCTTAGAAGACACAGATTCGGGAAGGGGATCCACTAGTTAGCTCTTAGAAGACACAGATTCGGGAAGGGGATCTACTAGATAGCTCTTAGAAGACAGGGATTCGGAAAGGGGATCCATAGATAGCTCTTAGAAGACAGAGATTCGAGAAGGGGATCCACTAGATAGCTCTTAGAAGACAGAGATTCGAGAAGGGGATACACTAGATAGCTCTTAGAAGACAGAGATTCGGGAAGGGGATCCACTAGATAGCTCTTAGAAGACAGAGATTCGGGAAGGGGATCCACTAGATAGCTCTTAGAAGACAGAGATTCGGGAAGGGGATCCACTAGTTAGCTCTTAGAAGACAGAGATTTGGGAAGGGGATCCACTAGATAGCTCTTAGAAGACAGAGATTCGGGAAGGGAATCCACTAGTTAGCTCTTAGAAGACAGAGATTCGGGAAGGGGATCCAGTAGTTAGCTCTTAGAAGACAGAGATTCGGGAAGGGGATCCACTTGATAGCTCTTAGAAGACAGAGATTCGGGAAGGGGATCCACTAGATAGCTCTTAGAAGACAGAGATTCGGGAAGGGGATCCACTAGATAGCTCTTAGAAGACAGGAAATCCTCCCACCAAGATCATCCAGGATGATTTTCAACCTGCACACGCGGGACTACAGTTTAATGTTGCATAGGACGGATGGCGATCTTTCCTAGCTGATTGATGTCCCCTTTCTCACCGAGAACAGAATGGGGATAAGCAGATTCGGAATTAGCGAATAAAATTCTGAACACAGACACAGTTGTGACTCGATACTGAGAATTACAGATTACGATTCTGGATTTACCGATAGAGCCAACTAAGTCTCGAAAGTCTCTGAGAGGATATGAAATTTGTTCCAAGATCGTAATCTGTTAGAGGATTCCAATCAAATCATTTCGATATTTTTTATCTTGTTCCCACACTGCCTTTTAGTGACAACTGCCGCTCCCAGAGGGAGTATTCTTCAGAAAGCACCCCCTCCTTGCTTTCACCAATCGACTGCTAGCAACTTATGTATATGAAGGTACAGTCGCTCAAAAAAGTATCCAAACACTACGGTTGATTACAAAATTCAGAAAAAATATCTGGCAACGATTTTTTTAGAAATTAGTGATCTGGCAACCTTCGTGTCACGTGATTACAGAATTCAGGAAAAATATCTGGAGCGTGTACAGCAACTGTACACGCTCCAGTTACCGTTCACAGCAAACTGGAGCGTGTGCAATTACTGATCTGGTGCGTGTGCAGTTAGTGATCTGGCAACCTTCGTGTCACGTGACACGAAGGTTGCCAGATCACTAATTTCTAAAAAAAAAATCGTTGGCAGATATTTTTTCTGCATTCTGTAATCAACCCTAGTATTCGGATACTTTTTTGAGCGACTGTAGGTGGTCATATTATTTTGA
Source organism: Ryuthela nishihirai (assembly GCA_038380435.1). Lineage (NCBI taxonomy): Eukaryota > Metazoa > Arthropoda > Arachnida > Araneae > Heptathelidae > Ryuthela > Ryuthela nishihirai. Next base: position 33,863,819 of record JAWZYU010000011.1, on the reverse strand, counting down.
TACTAGATCGTGTAGGCTCACTCATGGAAATATTGAGCGTGTGCAGTTACCGTTCACAGCAAACTGGAGCGTGTGCAGTAACTGCACACGCTCTAGTTTGCTGTGAACGGTAACTGGAGCGTGTACAGTTGCTGTACACGCTCCAGATATTTTTCCTGAATTCTGTAATCACGTGACACGAAGGTTGCCAGATCACTAATTTCTAAAAAAATCGTTGCCAGATATTTTTCTGAATTCTGTAATCAACCATAGTGTTCGGATACTTTTTTGAGCGACTGTACAATTTATGGGGATAGTGCCTTTTTCGGAATCTTTCGTTTTCTCCAGCCATGAGCACAACTTTCAGGGTCAGTTTCTTGAGTCCAACTTTAATTACTCTCAACAACTGAATTTAAGAAACAGTGCCTTTTATGAGTTATTCCCCACACATGAGAACATTTTAGGAAGCATTGACGTCTACGATGATTGTCTTCTAAATAATTCTCACTGTGGGAAACAAGAACTTAATTTCATCCATATTCTTTATATAATCTTCGCATGATGACAACCATGTGTGCCTAACTCCACCTCCATCCAAAACCTTGGATAGAATACCCAATTCAGGAGACTTAATTCACGATCGTAAAAACTCATCAGAACGAGATAGATGTTAACGTTCTGAGTTCTCGATTTGCTGCTTAAATCTATATAATAAAAGAAGATGTCTGTCTGTGGCAGCCATAACTCATCGGGAAATCAACGTACACGCTCCAAATTTTCAGAGAATGTTTCTGGTTATGGTCCGGATTGCAATACCAAGTTTCAAGTCGAAAGTCTAAAGGGGGCTTGCTAGAAACAAAAATATTTACCATACTATCCCTATGAGGAAACGAGAATCATTCTCAAATTTACTGTTGCCATTTATTGCTCCCTAACTGTGAAATAAATAAAATAAAATAAATAAATACCCCCTCAAGCAGCTGCTTGCCACAGAGGTCTGACAGGAGCCTGTCAGTTTATATGCCATAGTAGAAGATCTGAGAGGATGGCAGGACCTCAGCAGAAAAACGACACAAACATCCATGCCTTACCCGGGGCTCGAACCCAGGTCCCGTAGATCAGTAGCCAAGCACGTTAACCACTCAGCCACGGGGACGGACTTAAACTGTGAAAGCAAAGGTTAAAAAAGCATTTAAATATTCTGCTGCAAATCTGATCCCGTTGCCAGATTTTCCACATTTCCAAAAACATTATTTAGGCGTTCCATTGTAGCTAGGGACTTGATTTTCTAACCAAACATGAGGTCGGGCAGGGGGAACACGCCTACGAAATTTGGCACCTTTCGGTGAAGAACGTTGGGAATTACAGAATGCCAAAATCTGACGAAATAAATACCTCGATCGTTTGCCACGGGCTATGAGAGAACGCGCCGAGTCAGCAATGACCTTTGCAACACCGGGAAATTCTTCGTATTCAAACTGTGTAAAATGTCGGAGTGAGGGGACTACTCACAAAACTAACCATTAATGCAGGAAACAACCGAATATGTGGGTTAAAAGTGAGACACGAGTTGTCACACTTTGTGTAGAAACGAAGCCACGGGCCAAGTGAGAACTCGTTTTTTAAACCAATCACCGGACCACAAGGGGGACGCTGTGGTTGCTAAAGTGTCGGGGGGGGGGGGGGGGGAGGTTCCTTACAAAATTTACCTTTAATGCAGTGAAAATAAAAATATACAGGTTAAAAGTGACACCCTGGCAGCGCCGGGTACGTTCAGCTAGTAATAAATAAAATAAAGTATTCCCCAAGCAGCTGCTTGCCACAGAGGTCTGACAAGAGCCTTTCAGTTTATAATACGTCATAGAGAAGACCTGTGAGGAAGGCGAGACCTCAGCGGGAAGACAACACAAGCATTCATGACTTACTCAGCGCTTGAACCCAGGTCCCTTTGATCAATAGCCAAGCGCATGGCGACTTAGTCACAAAAAAGTGAACAATTTAGTGGCAAAAATGATCCTCTACAGGCCTCAGTTCATATGAAACTGAAGAGAATTCCCCTTCTCTGACAGCCTTGAAGAGACTAGACCAGCTGAACGAAGCGTATCGAATATAAATGATTTGTTACACTTTGTAAGAGAAACGCATGAAACTGCACAGACGACAAAGAAATAAAGAAAGCTCTTTTTTTTGCACGTTTGGGTTTCTTTAGAGCAATCGACACGTAATGATATGGATCATAAAAGCAATTCTCCTCCGTCATTTCCTCCTTGGCCGATTATGCAGTTACGGGTCCATTAAGGAAGACGGGGTGGCGCCCCTCGCGCCCTGATGAGCCCAAAAAGAGCGACGAATCAGTAATGGCCACTAATGGTGAGAAGGATTGCTAATGACGCGGCCAACGGCGACGGTAGACAGATTGTCCTCGGAACGTCTTCGGCATTCGGATGGCACGAAAGCTCTTCGGAAGATTTTTGAATCGGAAGAAGAATTGCGTTTATTGCAAAGAAAATATAAAAACGATTTCACTTTCTTCGGAAGAAATTTTAAAAGAAAAAGAACAGTTGTGCTGCATAATAAATGATTTTCTTGCCGTCCAAGCTGCCAAGGAACAAAATTCCGCACGAAATTTACTGACTGTTCAGGAGATAATGGCAATTGTCTGGAGTAAAGTTTAACTGCTGGAAAGAAGTTGGGTTGTTTTACCTCTGAGCGGCACTTTTTTGCACACCATGGGCTAAATGGCCAGGTCACATGGACCCCGAAGGTTCAGAGAAGGTTGGGGGAGGGGACCCACTGGAACAGCTGTTGGGAGAACAGATGGTAGCCTCTCGTCAAGGCCATCCAGTGTGTTCTTTAACGTGCACAGGGTATGGCTCTCTCCCGCACACGGAACCACGACTTAACGCCCCATCCGACGGGCGGCGGCCTTTCCAAGCCCATCGGTGTCCCCTACTGACCGTGGGCAGGGCGGGGAATTTTGCGGAGATAAATCTCAACGCTGACCCAGCTGGGACTCGAACCTGGGAACTACAGATTGCGAGCCTGGCGCGCTACCGACTGAGCCACCCCTGCCCCCTGGAAAGAAGACTCCGTGAATGGATATATGTGCATTTGCAAGATTATGGGATTATGAGTAAAGAAAGGAGGAGGAGGGGGCGAAAATATAAAAGAATGGAGTTAGGGTGGAAGCAAAGTCGAAAATAAAGGAATAGGCTTTAGTTAGGCTGAGAAAAATAACAGTGAACAATGAACTGTGTCCAGAATGTGTCAAAAAAGGAGAATGGAACAATGAAGAATGAACGAATAAATTCGGAAAAAATAAAAAAAAACGAATAAATTCATGTCCCAGATGTGTTCAATAGGTGAAAGGTCCGGCGAGCGTGCTGGTCATGGGAGTCCTGAACGTTTTGCTCGTGTAGATACTGCAGACTAATGCAGGCTGTGTGGGGACGGGCGTTATCTTGCTGGTAAAATATTCCTTGCTGCTGAACAAATGGAACAGCCACTGGCTGCAAAATGTTGTTAACATATCTTTGTGCAGTTAGAGTTCCCCTTATGATGATCAGTTCTGAGCGAGATGTCCGACTAATGGCACCCCACACCAAGACACCAGGTGATGCAGCTGTATGACGATGTCGCACGCACTGGGTGGTGTTCCTTTCCTCTGTAATACGGCGAACACGTTGTCTACCGTCGTGCTGACCAAGACAAAGACACTAAACACCACGGTATTGCACTCTTATTCATTCCAGTTCTGTGTGAGGCGACACCACTAAAGACGTGCTTGCAGGTGGGCAGATGTGAGAGCCTGTTGTTTACCATCTGCCTGGTAGGTATTCGATGTGTTGCTTGTTGCCAGTCCCTTTGCAGTTACGTTGTAGTCGCAAATCTGTCACGCAATGCCATGCATTGCAAATGGCAGTCCTGTCGCTCCGTGGTCATGCATCGGCATGTGTTGAATCCTTCTTGAAACCACTGGCGCCATATATGTACGATTGGCCACATCTCTGTACGACAAATCAGCTTCTCTAAGACTGATGATTCTTCCACGCTCAAAGTCTGTTAACTGTTGGAACTGCTGTCGAAGTCTGCGTAAGGGCGTCATTTACGGTTTAGAACACAATCCAGAATGATTTGTCAACCAGGGAGCTATGGTTGTCTTTATCTGTGTTTGACTGCTTCGTACCTGTGACATCAGCTCGCGCCTGTCCAACCGATTCGATCATCCTGCAAACCTAATCATTTCTATGCATTTCCATATATTACCGCCTGCGTAAATTTCGTCACATTTGCATAACTTCTTCCAAGTGTTGCATTTTTTAATTTCCTGTAGTGTATATTTATGCTAAAAAACTGAAATTTTGGTGGTGAAATGTGAGGGTCAAGAGGTTTGCACTGACAGCAATGAGGTGCCTTCTTATCTCCAAAGAGGTGATTTTTTTTTTTTGGGGGGGGGGGGGGGGGAGTGGTTGAGATAATTGAAAAATTCTTTTATAGTTGGATATGCAGTAACGAACTATTACGATTCATATTTAGGAAACACTCCAGAAGGTTTAAATTTCCATCGTTAGAGGGCGCAAAACGTGCAAAATGTCGAAACACCAAACCAAGATTTATCTCCGCAAAATTCCCCGCCCTGCCCACGGTCAGTAGGGGACACCGATGGGCTTGGAAAGGTTGCCGTCCGTCGAATGGGACGTTAAGCCGTGGCCCCGTGTGCGGGAGAGCCATACCCTGTGCACGTTAAAGAACACGCTGGATGGCCTTGACGGGAGGCTACCATCTGTCGCCCAACAGCTGTTCCAGTGGGTCCCCTCCCCCAACCTTCTCTGAGCCTTCGGGGTCCATGTGACCTGGCCATTTAGCCCATGGTGTGCAAAAAAAGTGCCGCTCAGAGGTAAAACAACCCAACCCAACCCAAACCAAGATTGCAAACAATCTATTGATGCTAGAAATTTGTAATTTCAGTGGCAGAGTGTGTTGCTTCAAGGGATTTACACTGACGATAACTAGTTGCTTTTCTTTTCTCACAGGGGGTAAAAAATATCGACTTTTTCATTTTAACAACAAATGAGAAATTCTTTTTATGTTGTACAAGTACAAATGAAATACTAGTAAAAACCTGCCAAAAGCTTCACGCAGAACGTTAATCCATTCATAACTTTTCCAATCAACAATACATCACTCCACTCACAACTCTCGATCGATAACATACTACTCCATTCATAAGGTAGGCGACGGCAGCGCCCCCAGATATTTTGGACACTTGCAGAATGATTACTCCTGACCCACAGCAGCTAGGAACCCAATCTCTTTATCCAACACAGCTAGATATAAGTGGTACCACCATACCAAATTTGGGACTGATCGCTCAAGTACCCACGGAACCACAAGGAACTGAAAATTTCCTTCACCGGTGACATCACACGGCAGATGTATAATAAGAAGATTGCTATTTACATTTCCCAGTTATCTATTAGTTAGAATTGTCACTATTAAAGAGTGGAAAAGTTGTAAAATGATAATCTCCATTCTCTTTGAAAATGAGCATCCCATATCCGCCCCAGACAATATATTTTCTTCGAGTTTACTCTTTAAATCAGTGGTTCTCAACCTTTTATGCTTCACGTACCCCCTGGAAATGTGTATGTAACTGGCGTACCCCTTGTATAGATAGATAAAACTATAGTTATAGTATAACAATGGGAATAAAATAAAGCATATATATCAGTGGTTCTCATCCTTTTATGCTTCACGTACCCCCTGGAAATGTGTATTTAACTGGCGTATCCCTTGTACAGATAGATAAACCTACAGTTATAGTATAACAATGGGAATAAAATAAATCATATATATCAGTGGTTCTCATCCTTTTATGCTTCACGTACCCCCTGGAAATGTGTATTTAACTGGCGTATCCCTTGTATAGATAGATAAAACTATAGTTATAGTATAACAATGGAAATAAAATAAATCATATATATCAGTGGTTCTCATCCTTTTATGCTTCACGTACCCCCTGGAAATGTGTATTTAACTGGCGTATCCCTTGTACAGATAGATAAACCTACAGTTATAGTATAACAATGGGAATAAAATAAATCATATATATCAGTGGTTCTCATCCTTTTATGCTTCACGTACCCCCTGGAAATGTGCATTTAACTGGCGTATCCCTTGTACAGATAGATAAACCTACAGTTATAGTATAACAATGGGAATAAAATAAATCATATATATCAGTGGTTCTCATCCTTTTATGCTTCACGTACCCCCTGGAAATGTGTATTTAACTGGCGTATCCCTTGTACAGATAGATAAACCTACAGTTATAGTATAACAATGGGAATAAAATAAAACATATATATCAGTGGTTCTCAACCTTTTATGCTTCACGTACCCTCTGGAAATGTGTATGTAATTGGCGTACCCCGTGGCAAGCAGCTGCTTGAGGGGGTATTTATTTATTTATATTTTGTATAGATAGATAAAACTATAGTTATAGTATAACAATGGGAATAAAATAAAACATATATATCAGTGGTTCTCAACCTTTTATGCTTCACGTACCCTCTGGAAATGTGTATTTAACTGGCGTACCCCTTGTATAGATAGATAAAACTATAGTTATAGTATAGCAATGGGAATAAAATAAAACATCTATATCAGTGGTTCTCAACCTTTTATGCTTCACGTACCCCCTGGAAATGTGTATTTAACTGGCGTATCCCTTGTACAGATAGATAAACCTACAGTTATAGTATAACAATGGGAATAAAATAAATCATATATATCAGTGGTTCTCATCCTTTTATGCTTCACGTACCCCCTGGAAATGTGTATTTAACTGGCGTATCCCTTGTATAGATAGATAAAACTATAGTTATAGTATAACAATGGAAATAAAATAAATCATATATATCAGTGGTTCTCATCCTTTTATGCTTCACGTACCCCCTGGAAATGTGTATTTAACTGGCGTATCCCTTGTACAGATAGATAAACCTACAGTTATAGTATAACAATGGGAATAAAATAAATCATATATATCAGTGGTTCTCATCCTTTTATGCTTCACGTACCCCCTGGAAATGTGCATTTAACTGGCGTATCCCTTGTACAGATAGATAAACCTACAGTTATAGTATAACAATGGGAATAAAATAAATCATATATATCAGTGGTTCTCATCCTTTTATGCTTCACGTACCCCCTGGAAATGTGTATTTAACTGGCGTATCCCTTGTACAGATAGATAAACCTACAGTTATAGTATAACAATGGGAATAAAATAAAACATATATATCAGTGGTTCTCAACCTTTTATGCTTCACGTACCCTCTGGAAATGTGTATGTAATTGGCGTACCCCTTGTATAGATAGATAAAACTATAGTTATAGTATAACAATGGGAATAAAATAAAACATATATATCAGTGGTTCTCAACCTTTTATGCTTCACGTACCCCCTGGAAATGTGTATTTAACTGGCGTACCCCTTGTATAGATAGATAAAACTATAGTTATAGTATAGCAATGGGAATAAAATAAAACATCTATATCAGTGGTTCTCAACCTTTTATGCTTCACGTACCCCCTGGAAATGTGTATTTAACTGGCGTACCCCTTGTATAGATAGATAAAACTATAGTTATAGTATAGCAATGGGAATAAAATAAAACATCTACATCAGTGGTTCTCAACCTTTTATGCTTCACGTACCCCCTGGAAATGTGTATGTAACTGTCGTATCCCTTGTACAGATAGATAAACCTACAGTTATAGTATAACAATGGGAATGAAATAAAACATATATATCAGTGGTTCTCAACCTTTTATGCTTCACGTACCCTCTGGAAATGTGTATGTAACTGGCGTACCCCTTGTATAGATAGATAAAACTATAGTTATAGTATAACAATGGGAATAAAATAAAACATATATATGAGTGGTTCTCAACCTTTTATGCCTCACGTACCTCCTGGAAATGTGTACGTAACTGGCGTACCCCTTGTATAGATAGATAAAACTATACTTAGAGTATAACAATGGGAATAAAACATATATATCAGTGGTTCTCAACCTTTTATGCTTCACGTACCCTCTGGAAATGAGTATGTAACTGGCGTACCCCTTGTACAGATAAATAAAACTATAGTTATAGTATAACAATGGTTATTTTTAATTTGTTACTATATCTAGCAACTTTTGAGCTCTCACGGCGTACCCCACGTTGAGAACCCCTCCTTTAAATTATGTTTTATGTCTGCTGAAGTCCCGCCCCCTCATAGGCTCATTTCTACAAGCTCCTGTCGGACCTCTGTGCTAAGTAGGCTGCTTGAGGAAGAATTTCTGCCTACGTTCAGAATCAAAGCAGTTAGAAATCATTCACTCATTTAGTGATTGTTACGCGTCTAGTCTAACAATTTATTTATATCCCATGTAAATTTAATACTTTTTAATGCTGCTACAAATGCTTTCCGTTGCCCACGAAATTAAAGATTAGAAGATTTACAGATAACAGCAAAGTAGCCAGAATATGAACAAACTCGTCAAACGTAGAAACAGTCGAACTCTTCACCTGCTTTCCCCACGAAAACTGCGGAGGAATTTCAGCACAACTGCCAAGAGCGGCAGATAAATCTGTCTTACTTGCCTGTGTGCGGCACCACTGAGGCATTTTGGACTGGGGAGGCTGTTAGATAGGGGGCAGGAAAAGAGAGCTGGATCTGCACGTCAGTGGGGAAGCGCAAATTATTCATTCGCTTTTTTTTTTGCAAAGCCGTTCTTCCAGTTCCTCTTTAATAGGTCTCTGCGTAGGCAGAATGTTTCTGAATCACTCATCACAGAAATAGAAGAAACAACAGCCTCTACGATGTTCAGAGTGCGCAGCAGTTTTGTGATGTTGGATGGAGAATCTCTTAAGTACGCATCAAAGTATCAAAAAAAACCTTTGTACACACTTCGAGATTTTCAATTTCTTGATTTACTTAATTGCGTTTAATTGCATTGGAGATCCATCAAAAAATGAAAGTGGCCAATCCAAATTTAGAGAAGAGCCACTGGCAAAAAAATATATTCTGAAAAATTTTCTACTTAAAAGGCAGAAAAAGTTATCTACTTAAAAACGAAAACGTACATTCGAAATACATAATCGTAGAAAAATATATTTTTTAAGAAATGTTGGAAATATCTTGATTGAAAACAAGAATATACGCTTTAAATAAGACTATGATTAATAATGTAATAAATACCCCCTCAAGCAGCTGCTTGCCACAGAGGTCTGACAGGAGCCTGTCAGTTTATATGCCACAGTAGAAGATCTGAGAGGATGGCAGAACCTCAGCAGAAAAACGACACAAACAGCCATGCCTTACCCGGGGCTCGAACCCAGGTCCCGTAGATCAGTAGCCAAGCGCGTTAACCACTCGGCCATGGGACGGCTAAGACTATAAGGGAGGGGAAAATGAGGACTAGGGGGGGGGGGGGCAATCGGCATGTTACACCCCCCCCCCCTTTAGATCCGGCCCTTGCTACATTATTCTACGAAAGTTAAAACACGTTGGATGGCCTCAGTAATAGGCCCAATGGAAAACTTAGAGAGGGTTTTCTGATAAAGGTCAAGACAATGACATAACTAATCAGGTTCAAAGCAGTACTACAACTAGATATTTTTTGAATGCCTTGTGCGATCTTTTGCTCCCTGTAAAAGTTATAATATTACTCATGAAGTTTTTCACTCCCTGTGCAAAATCATTTGCTATTTGTGAAGTAGTTCACTCCTTGTGAATAGGCTTTCACCTCTTTGTGTAAAATTCTCTGCACCTTGTTCAAAATCTTTCCCTTTCTGTGAAATGTCTTTCGCTCCCTGTGTAGTCTTTTTTGTTCTTTGTGAAGAGTTTTCCATTACATGCAGGAAGTCTTTTGACCACTGTGAAAAGTCTCTTTTCTTTAAAAGAGGCGGAGGTTGGATCAGTTGGTAGTGTGCCAGACTCGAGTCTTAACCGAACTCACTTTGGGGACACAGATGGGCTTGGAAAGGTCGTCGTCCGTTGAATGGGACTTTAAACTGCAGCGCCGTGTGCAGGGGAACCTCACCCTTTTCACGTTGTAAAGAACGCGCTGGATGGCCTTGACGGGAGTCTTCCATCTGTCTTCTAACAGATATCCAGCGAGTTCTCTTCCCAGACCCAACTCTTGGATCCTTGTAACTTGATCCCATTGTCTGTATAAAACTGTTGTTCACGAGTAAATCCACGAACTGCACCCCCAGTTGAATTTACTTAGACTTAATGTTGATCCTCCCAATACAGTGCCCCACCAGTTCTGTGACAGAATGTTGCATTGCATCCACATGCATTGCTTTAATTGCGGCCTTGACCTTGTGGCTCTGCATTAAATTCATATAAATCCATCAGTCCCAGCTCGGACTAATTGCAAACTTGAAGAGAACTTTAAATTGAATAAACAAGTAGACCAACATAGCAGTCACAAACAGGTATGGTTTTAATATCTCTTGATCTGGTAGTCTGATTTGAAACACGTTAGCAAATTTAGACCCAGTAAAAAAATTAACACGGGATGCTGTTTTTGAAACATTCTAGATCGATAAACTTGAAAGTTTAAAAAAATATAAACAGTAAAAGAAATCTGTTACAGTTATGGCACATTACGATATGTCTAGCTTTTTATGTTTCTCAAATAACTATCAAGCCTTTGTATGGATTTTAGTGAAAATTGATTCAAAAGGAATATGAGAGATGCTGCTGCTTTTATTTCACGGTTCCGAAGCAAATCATCCTGAAAAACTTTCATAGTTTGATTTTTCATGCTTTAAGAATATAAAACGAAACTTGCCAATAAGAAATTGATTTGACTTTATCAATTAATATAAATTAAATTAATATAAATTAATCAGTTAACACAAAATCTTAACGCATCACATTATGACATGTTCAATACTAATGACTCTATTAGTTACTCTACTAAGAACAGGGGGGTGGGGGGGGCTCAGTCGGTAGCGCGCCAGGCTCGTAATCTGTAGTTCCCAGGTTCGAGTCCCAGCTGGGTCAGCGTTGAGATTTATCTCCGCAAAATTCCGCGCCCTGCCCACGGTCAGTAGGGGACACCGATGGGCCTGGAAAGGCCGCCGTCCGTCGGATGTGACGTTAAGCCGTGGTCCGTGTGCGGGAGAGCCATACCCTGTGCACGTTAAAGAACACGCTGGATGGCCTTGACGGGAGCCATCTGTCTCCTAACAGCTGTTCCAGTGGGTCCCCTCCCCCAACCTTCTCTGAGCCTTCGGGGTCCATGTGACCTGGCCATTTAGCCCATGGTGTGCAAAAAGGTGCCGAAAGAGGTAAAACAACCTAACCCAACTAAGAACAGGTGAAAAAAATTAAGTATATTTAATTACTAAAATAACGGTAGTAATAGAAACCTTTATACTAGGGGTTCTCAACGTGGGGTACGGGGTAAACTTTTTGGGGGGACGCCGTGAGAGCGCAGGTCGCTAGATCTGATTACCCAGTAAAATGTTTATCATTTTATAAGATTTGTTAAATTGTTTATGTCATTTTTTTTGTGCTTATCGATATATGTAATTTATGAATACAAAATTTAATGTGTATATATGTGTGCTTTATTTTATTCCCATTGTTATACACGAACTACAGCTTTACTCCAGCACGAACTCCAGGGGGTACGTAAAGCATAAAAGGTTGAGAACCACTGCTCTATATTATTGTACAATTCGGATATACATCAATATGTAAATACACAGAGCCTGAGAGAGGTAAGATGGGGCCTGGGCCAGTCAGAAATGAGGGAGTTCCCACCCCACTCCGAAAGGCATATAAATATATGAATATATTCAATAGAGTCTTTAGATCATATTATTTGTTGAAATAATTTTTTTATTTTCAAATAAAAACGATCTAAAGTACTTTAAAATTTTCCTTTGTTTAATATATTATTTGGCAATTACATATATATTTGGGGGATGCTAGACTAAATGGCCCTGCAGCCCCCCCCCCCTCTACCTCGGTCTGTAAATATACACCTATCCCTTGATTTACGTGGTACAACCGTTCAAAAAAAGGATCCGAACACTATGGTTGATTACAGAATTCAAAAAAAATATCTGGCAACGATTTTTGTGCTTCACTCACGGAAATATTGAGCGTGTGCAGTTACCGTTCACAGCAAACTGGAGCGTGTGCAGTAACTGCACACGCTCCAGTTTGCTGTGAACGGTAACTGGAGCGTGTACAGTTGCTGTACACGCTCCAGATATTTTTCCCGAATTCTGTAATCACGTGACACGAAGGTTGCCAGATCACTTATTTCGAAAAAAAAATCGTTGCCAGATATTTTTTCTGAATTCTGTAATCAACCATTGTTCGGATATTTTTTGAGAGACTGTACTCAGTTTCCATGGTTTCGGTTTTACCTGGTCAGAAAAATGACATCAGTTTCAGTTTACAGACTCGGTTTTACACAATACGAGTTGAGATATTTTTTATGTATATATATAGAATACCTATTATGAAATAACAGTAGTAGTAACGCCATGGCAGATTATTAGACCGTCGTCCCAAAGTAAAAATCAACTAAATGGCTTTAATTGACATCATTTATTTCTCAAGAATTAAATACACTCAATGCTCACTAAATTATGACCATCTCCCTCCATGCGAGGTCAGTGGAAACTAACTTCGAAGCTCAATAACTTCTGAAAAAGAGTTTTGTGACAGAAGATAAAGACTTCAATCAAATCTATCTAAATCTCGATTTTCAACAATATTCCCCTTAATATTTAAAGAGTTATGGAAGTTTGAATATTTAACAACAGCAGTTCCTTTACCTCTGAGCGTCATTTTTTTTTGCAATGGGCAAAATGGCCAGGTCACAAGGATCCTTGGGGCGGGGGTGGCTCAGTCGGTAGCGCGCCAGGCTCGTAATCTTTAGTACCCAGGTTCGAGTCCCAGCTGGGTCAGCGTTGAGATTTATCTCCGCAAAATTCTCCGCCCTGCCCACGGTCAGTAGGGGACACCGATGGGCTTGGAAAGACCGCCGTCCGTCGGATGGGACGTTAAGCCATGGCCCAGTGTGCGGGAGAGCCATACTCTGTGCACGTTGGATGGCCTTGACGGGAGGCTACCATGTGCCTCCCAACAGCTGTTCCAGTGGGTCCCCTCCCCCAACCTTCTCTGAGCCTTCGGGATCCATGTGACCTGGCCATTTAGCCCGTGGTGTGCAAAAAAGTGCCGCTCAGAGGTAAAACAACCCGACCCACAAGGATCCCGAAGACTCACAGAAGTTTGAAGAGGACCCACTAGACAGCTGTTGGGAGACAGATGGTAGCCTCGTCATGTCATCCAAACGTGGACAGTATATGGTTCTATCGCACACGGTTCCATGGTTCCGTTGGATTCATTCGACGAACAGAGGCCTTTCCAAGTCCATCGGTGTCCTCTACTGACCGTGTACAGGAGTATTGCGGAGATAAACCTCAAGGCTGGCCCAGTGGGATTCGAACCTGGGAACAGCAGATTACGAGCCTGGCGCCCTACAACTGAGCCACCCCACCCCACCCCCTCTTATGCATACTGAATATTGTAAATTAAATGCTGTATATGTTACCGCTGAAGTGCAGAAATCAGTTAATGTGCACATTACCTAGCTAATCTGCAGATTAACTACGGTGATCCGTTAAAGTGCGGAAAATTGTTTCATTTCTCAAATTACCTAGGTAATCTGCAAATTACCTAGATAATCTGCACATTACCTACTAGGCACTCGTTAAAGTGAAAATAAGATCTTTGCTGGAACAACAGCAACGTTTCTGTACGCTTAAATTAACATAATGTTATTTATTTATTTTTCGATATCTAAAGAATCAAGTTTATACAATCAAACAATCAACAAATTACTTGATATGTTACCGTTAAAGTGTATAATTCAGTTATTTCATAGAATACCTAGTTATTTCATGAAATAACTGATCAAATCAGTTAAAGCGTGTAATAAATTAATAATTCCACACTTTAACTAGTTATTTTTTGAAATAACTAATGATAGCCAATTAAAGTGTAAAATAAACAATCTGACTGAATTATACAGCATACAAAATGTTATTTATATAGACACAATAAAATCATTTGTTACAACAGGGATTACTAAAATGGCATTTGGAATTGCCCTAATGTGCGAAGGCCAAGTAAGAACGAATCCGTAAAGTGGTGAATCTCTTGAATATGAATCTTCGTGTCACGTGATTAAGTCGTCCGCATTATAAAAAACGCCCGGATGAGCGGAGGCCAAGTGAGAACGAATCAGTAAAGTGATTCATTCTTGAGAATGAATCACTAAAGTGATTCGTTTTCACTTGGCCTGCTCATTTTGGGGATGTTTTTTATAATTCGGACGACTGATTCATGTTGACAGAGGGATGACCTGGTTTCAACTCTACTCTCGGACACTAGAAATAGTCTTTTTTTTCACTCTTGACCTTTAACGATACGGAAGCCGTTAATGTGCACATTACCTAGGTAAAATGCGGAAAACTCTCGATTCCGCACTTTAACGGAGCAAATCAGTTAATCTGCAGATTAACTATGTAATGTGCACATTAACGGCTTTCGAGCTTTAACGGTAACATATATAATAATGATTTATCACATTAGTTTTTCGGTTTTTGATAACAAAATCGTAATACTTATCACTAAAATTCCTACATCCGCTTCGGTTACATTATCTCCTTCCTGGTTGCATAAATAAAAAAAATAGGGTACACTAGCACTTCATGTGCCTATGGGCGCATGAGATTTAAATCTGCCCTCAAGAAAGCCATATTGTGTGCATATTAAAGAACAGCTTCGATGGCCTTTATGGGAAGCTTTCGTTTATCTTACTAGCAGCTGTCCAGTCTCACCCAGCTGTAAATCCTTGGGACCTTATTGGCCTATTCATTTAGCCCACTGTGTGCACAAAAATTCTGCTCAGAGGTAAAACAGCCCAATTCATACTATATTCCACTCGTTGCTGAACAAATTTCATTCTTTTATTTGTCTTTTGCCCTCCTCCTTCATAAACCTAAGACAAAATCGATTCTCTCATTTTACCTCTTGGCTACTGATCTAAGGGACCTGGGTTCGAGCCCCGGGTAAGGCATGGATGTATGTGTCGTTTTTCTGCTGAGGTCCTGCCATCCTCTCAGACCTTCTACTTTGGCATATAAACTGACAGGCTCCTGTCAGACCTCTGTGGCAAGCAGCTGCTTGAGGGGGTATTTATTTATTTTTCATTTTTTTCCCTTGGGCTTTTACCCTCTCCTCATAGATAAAATCCATACTTTTACTTTGGTTTCATTCACAGTTACTCACGTACACTCCGAACAAAATAATACAGATGGCCTTAATTCCACAACCTTACATAGCTGATCCTACTTTTCGAACTGCTCTGTTACTTTCCCTCCGGTCTCCGCAAAATTCCCCGCCCTACCCACGGTCAGTAGGGGACACCGATGGGCTTGGAAAGACCGCCATCCGTTGGATGGGACGTTTAAGCCGTGGCTCCGTGTGCGGGAAAGCCATACACTGTGCACGTTAAAAACACCTGGGATGGCCTTAATGGGAGGCTACCATCTGTCTCCCAACAGCTGTTCTAGTGGGTCCCCTCCCCCAACCTTCTCTGAGCCTTCGGGGTCCATGTGACCTGGCCGTTTAGCTCATTGTGTGCAAAAAAGTGCCGCTCAGAGGTAAAACAACCCAACCCAACTTCCCCTCCTGAGGTTCTTTAATATATTAGATTTAACTTTGATATATTAGGTTTAACTCTTGTGACGAACAAAAATATCGCTCGTGATTTTTTACTTTTTTACTTTTTCGTAATGGGAAACCAGAGGGAAAAGATGTTTAGTTTATCCGTCTAATTTGGTTACATCCTAATAAGTTCAGCTAAGGAACATCCCTCGAACCGACTCGAAAGTTCATCGCTCAGTCCGATCTCTGAGTACACCGGATATGGAACTCGAGAGCGTGCTGCGTTTTGTAAGCGCCGTTAAAAGACGCACTTTCATCCATCATCGTTAAGTCAATACGTAGGTTGGTGTGGGTGGAACTGGGAGTGGGTGGTGCAGAGGGTCGAGGTGATGGTGGCTGAGGCTAATTACGAACTGCCCTTAAAGAAAGTGCGAGTTCTGTTTAGGCATTAAAAATAACGATGCTTTTTATTACTTTCGATTTTGAAGCCAATTAAACACTCCGAAGGAATTACATTATTTATAGATTTCGTAAAACATCATGTTCTGGTAATAGAGCTCTGCCTTTTATATAATTGGGATAAGATAAAAAAAAATAATTAGTTATGCTAAATTATTAACCCATAAAGTGCCCAAAGAGAGTTTTAAATTTGATCTCCAGTAGCATTCATTTCAATTTGAATTTCTGTTATTTTGCTATTCAGAAGGAAATGTTGTTTCATTTGATATGACACCTGACCTACGTACGTATATCTTTTAATTGGGTTGTTATGGGTTGTTTTACCTCCGAGCTGCACTTTTTTCCACACCATGGGCTAAATGGTCAGGTCACATGGACCCCGAAGGCTCAGAGAAGGTTGGGGGAGGGGACACACTGGAACAGCTGTTGGAGACAGATGGAAGCCTCCCGTCAAGGTCATCCAGCGTGTTCTTTAAGGTACTCAGGGTATGGCTCTCGCACACACGGGGCGCACGGCTTAACGTCCCCATCCGACGGACGGCGGCCTTTCCAAGCCCATCGGTGTCCCCTATTGACCGTGGGCAGGGCGGGGAATTTTGCAGAAATAAGTCTCAACGCTGACCAGCTGAGAATATATCTTTTAATCATTCCATAATAAAGTCCTAAATTTCAATGGTTTTAGTTAAAAAATATCTTGACCACAACTACATAATTACGAAAAAACATGACACTTTAAGGCGGGGGGTTCTTAACCTGTGGTCTATGGATGGGTTTAGGGGATCGTGACCCAAAGAGCAAAAATTTTGTTTGTAGTATGTTTATGCACATTTTTTTGGGGGGGAGGAGGTCCATAGCTTTCATCAGCTTCTCAAAAGGGTCTGTTCCACAAAAATAGTTAAGAATCACTGCTTTAAGAGTTAAACTCTTATCTGTTAGCAAGATTATATCGCTGTATAATAAATGATATGTTCTTAGGAAACGTAATATATGATTGCATATTAATATTGAAGCTTTTGCGAAATGACTATAAATTCAATACACAAATACACATGAGATGCGCCTGCAAGTCTAATAGATAGCGTGAATGAGTCATCGTAGTGGGATCCGGTTCAGTGTGTATTGTCTTTCTGCTGAGCAGTAGCATTGCTGTTATGGTTGTGCTCGATAAGGCCCGCGCTCTGATTCAGCTGCTGCTGGTCTTTGGTAGCCGGTCAACAAAAAAGAGGACGCGAAACTCGCGTCTTTTTATTTTCTTAATTTTTTTTCCAAAAAAAATTTTTAAGGACGAAGAGGGGACCAGGTAAATAAGCGTCACTCGAAAATAAAGAAGTCACTTGAACCAGGTCCCGGTGTCACCTTGTGAAACCTGGGTGATGAGGTTTCGTATTCCTCAGATTTCTTCCGTGGTGATGAGGTTTCGTATTCCTCAGATCCTTTCCGTGGTGCTGAGGTTTCGTATTCCTCAGATTCTTTCCTGTAGTGATGAGTTTCGTATTCCTCAGATTCTTCCTGTGGTGCTGAGGTTTCGTATTCCTCAGATTCTTTCCGTGGTGCTGAGGTTTCGTATTCCTCAGATTCTTTCCTGTGGGGGGCGGGGGTGGTTCAGTCGGTAGCGCGCAGGCTTCGTATTCTGTAGTTCCCAGGTTCGAGTCCCAGCTGGTCAGCGTTGAGATTTATCTCCGCAAAATTCCCCGCCCTGCCCCACGGTCAATACGGGACACCGATGGGCTTGAAAGGCGCCGTCCGTCCGGATGGGACGTTAAGCCGTGGCCCCGTGTGCGGGAGAGCCATACCCTGTGCACGTTAAAGAACACGCTGGATGGCCTTGACGGGAGGCTACCATCTGTCTCCAACAGCTGTTCAGTGGGTCCCCTCCCCCAACCTTCTCTGAGCTTCGGGGTCCATGTGACCTGGCCATTTAGCCATGGTGTGCAAAAAGTGCCGCTCAGAGTAAAACAACCCAACCCAACCCAACTTTCCTGTGGTGCTGAGGTTTCGTATTCTCAGATTCTTTCTGTGTTGCTGAGGTTTCGTATTCCTCAGATTCTTTCCTGTTGTGCTGAGGTTTCGTATTCCTCAGATTCTTTCCTGTTGTGGCTGAGGTTTCGTATTCCTCAGATTCTTTCCTGTGGTGTATTATACGATAGGCTCATATTATACCTACTTAGCAAGAAAGCTGTTTTATTTTAAAGACTTTGAAACTCCATTAGATCTTTTACCTGCAGTTGTTATTTTCAATATTCGTATAATACGACGAATGTTAGATGGAATATTTCTGATCTCAAAGAAAATTAAAGTGTAAAAGGTTTTTTAAATGTGTGTGTAAAAAAAAAGACAAATGATGACAAGACAAGAATGTGATCACAGCACCACAGGAAAGAATGTGAGAAATACGAAACCTCAGCACCACAGGAAAGAATGTGAGAAATACGAACCTCAGCACCACAGGAAAGATTATTTTCGCATTTTTTGAGCAACAAGTGATTTACAATTTTTAAGTAGTAAAATGTGTTTTAAGCTTTGAATTTTTATTTACTGAAAAGTGGAAGATTGTAAACTTATACCTCTTCTACTTTTGTAATGAAAATGATTGCATAGTGTTTCGGCGTAGATCTCCAAACCCAGTTCAGAAAATTTTAACATTTCTGTTTGTAACTTTTAAATTCCATAAAACATTTTATTCGCCAGCCCTTTATAACAGATAAAAAAAAGCTGCAAAACATAAAGCGCCTTTTAGTAATGCATATACGTCTTAAATAGTTGTCTTTAAACATGATTTTACTGGAACCAACCTTGATGCACATCACTCTCTAGTTTAAAAATACTGTTCATTTTTTAAATAGTAGTAATATTATACAAATCTCTAGAAATGAATTATTTGTTGTTTTCTAAAGAGTAACGACAATAATAAACTCTTTTCATTAAAAAACGACTTAGACTCTTTTCCTTTTCGTCCTCAGTGCCAATGAGTGTTAAGTTTAAGGAGAAGTGAAGTGTTCCTGCACTGTTTTTGTAACCTGCCCACACCTCATAGTAACGTCTAAATCAGGCATGTCAAACACGCGGCCCGCCAAGATTGATAACCAATACGTTTATTTAACTTTTGACAACACTGGATTCTTTAATTAAAATTATAAGTACGTACACGATACATGAATTAAATAACGTATTTCAGAAAACATTTCCATTTATATATAAGGGAAACTATTGCGCATAAATGTATATGTCGGAGCCCGATCGTAGAATTGCTCATATCATGAAATGCCCGATCATTTCATGAAATAGTGGCATTTCATGATATGAGCAATTCTACGATCGGGCTCCGACATGTATACACATGTCTCGAGGTCATTCAAATGTACGTACTTTGCGCATGGCAATGAGTCACGAAATGCCAGTAGAGTCGGAAGCTATTCGTTAGCAGTCAGTGAACGAATACTGCGTTCTAGTCTAGTTTGCACATAACAATTTTCATCTGGTTTTTTTTTTTTGTTTTGCGGCCCGCGATTTAATATATAATATTTAATATATAATACTCAATATAGCCCTCGGTGGTTAACGAGTTTGACATGCCTGGTCTAGATGGTGTTCAGACTACACACCTTTGCAATTTACAGAGCGAATCCATCCTGGAGAAGCTCCTGACACTCCTTGCTTGGATGCATGAACCCACAAATCAAAAGACGAGAAAACGGGCTCCATCTTTTCTTCCAATTTCCTCCTTCTGCTGCTCTTGCCTTTTCAAAGGTCACAGAAGCAGAGAAAAAGGGAGGAGTTAAATGACTCGGACTCTTCAATCTCAGACAACGTCTTCATTTCTCTGGAGCTCCAAAGGCGTTTACCAAGTAAATCATCATTATTTCCATTTAAAGCATGCTTAATACAATGCTGGAAATGTTGTCAGCATAGGATGTGTCAGCATAGGGATCGCATTCAGAGTTCTGTAACTTTAAAAAAGATTTAATCTCCTAAAAGACTTTTTTATCTCGTTAAAAAACGAGCTATTGTTTTCAGTTTGCCGTTTTTTCGTCTGTACGTCAGGAGACATTCAAATTTCTTGTTTCTGTTTTAAGATGTAAATGGAAAATTTTTTTTTCCCAGTTGGATAGGTATTAACAAAAAAAGTTGCTTTTCTAATTCTCCGAATTTTCCATCTTGCCCATAACCACATGTGAAATGAATTGTGGTTTGTCGCATTGCATGCGGATGAGGGGGGAGGGGTTGACCTTTCGTAAAACTAAAAGGATGTATTTATTTCTGAATTTACTAATTGTCATCAGCAAATTATATTCACATTTATAATTAACAAAAGGTACCGTAATACTCATTTGGCATGCTGATTACCGTACAAAAGTGAAGTCCTGATAAAAAGAAAATGCTACATAATATGGAGGCGGGGGGGGGGGGGGGAGGTTGGGTTGTTTTACCTCTGAGCGGCACTTTTTTGCACACCATGGGCTAAATGGCCAGGTCACATGGACCCCGAAGGCTCAGAGAAGGTTGGGGGAGGGGACCCACTGGAACAGCTGTTGGGAGACAGATGGTAGCCTCCCGTCAAGGCCATCCAGAGTGTTCTTTAACGTGCACAGGGTATGGCTCTCCCGCACACGGACCACGGCTTAAGGTCACATCCGACGGACGACGGCCTTTCCAAGCCCATCGGTGTCCCCTACTGACCGTGGGCAGGGCGGGGAATTTTGCGGAGATAAATCTCAACGCTGACCCAGCTGGGACTCGAACCTGGGAACTACAGATTACGAGCCTGGCGCGCTACCGACTAAGCCACCCCCGCCCCTAGGCGGGGGGGGGGGGGGGGGAAGAGGTGAAAGCGTTATGTTAAAAGCGTTGCGTTTTCTGAACTGAGTGAGTTTTACTCCGAGCTGCACTGTTCTGCACACAATGGTATAAATGCCAAGTCACAAGGACCCCAAGGGCTCAGAGGAAGTTGGAGGAAGGAACCCAGTGCTGTTAGGAGACAGAAGTCACAGAACACACCGCCAAGGCCATCCAACGTGTTCTTTAACGCGCACAGCGTATGGCTCTCTCCTGCACACGGGGAGCGGGATGGCTCAGTCGGCAGCGCGCCAGACTTGTAATCTGCAGTTTCCAGTTGAAGTCCCACCTAGACCAACGTTGAGACTTATCTCTGCAAAACTCCCTGCCTTTCCCTCGGTCAGTATGGGACACCGATGGGACTTAGAACGGCCTCTATCTGTCGGATGGGATGCTAGGCCTTTTTCCGGGTTTGGGGCGGGGGTGGCTCAGTCGGTAGCGCGCCAGGCTCGTAATCTGTAGTTCCCAGGTTCGAGTCCCAGTTGGGTCAGCGTTGAGATTTATCTCCGAAAAATTCCCCGCCCTGCCGACGGTCAGTAGGGGCTTGGAAAGGCAGCCGTCCGTCGGATGGGACGTTAAGCGTGGCCCCGTGTGTGGGAGAGTCATACCCTGTGCACGTTAAAGAACACTCTGGATGGCCTAGACGGGAGGCTACCATCTGTCTCCCAACAGCTGTTCCAGTGGGTCCCCTCCCCCAACTTTCTCTGAGTCTTCGGGGTCCATGTGACCTGGCCATTTAGCCCATGGTGTGCAAAAAAGTGCCGCTCAGAGGTAAAACAAACCAAACCTTTTTCCGGGTGCGGGAGAGCCATACCCTGTGCACGTTAAAGAACACACAGTATGGCCTTTACCGGAGGCTACTATCTCTCTCTTAACAGCTGTCCAGTGTGTCCCCTTCACCCAACCTTCTCTGAGCCCTCGGGATCCTTGTGATCAGGCTAAAAAAAGAGCCGCTCAGAGGTAAAACAACCCAATTTCTTGCACACGGAGCCATGGCTTAATGCCTCATCCGATGTACGATGGCCTTTCCAAGTCCATTAGTGTCCCTTTCTCACCTAGAGTAGGTGTGTGTGAAGGGGAGTTAGCGGAGATAAATCTTCACACTGACACAGTTGGTGGGTCCTTGTGACCTGGCCGTTTAGCCCATGTCTGCACAAAAGTGGAAGTGAGAAAGAAACAATCCAAACCTGTTGCGCTTATTACATTCACTGTTCTGCAGCTGAAGTTGTTAATACTCATTATTTTCTTTATTACTATTCTTTGCTCGTATTCTGTTGTACTGATACTCATCCAGTTTGCAAATAATTCATCGCGAAGTGGATGAGGTCCCAAGTGGAATGAGGCCAGAAGCAATTACTCTTCCTCCCCCCCGCTTTCCAACTTTTTAACACCGCTATAAACGACCCTGATCCAGGTGATTCCTAAGGGGGGAAAAGCGCTCAACAGCCTTCACTCTGCACAATTAACTGTGGGAAAGAATAAAAATCAGATTAAAGCGATTGCTTTTCCGCGTGCCAACGTTAAAGTAAACAACTTAATCGTGAAATAAACGCTGATGCCGCAGTGAAGCCTAAAGAATATCTCCAACGATGAAAAACAAACATTCGCAATGGACTCGAAGATGGAAGGACAGAAACCAGTTCCATATCTCACTTTCTGATCTCCCTTTTTCAGTTGTTCCTTCGCATTATCGATTGTGTTATCTTTCACAAAAGTCGCCTTTATCGCTCTAGCTGTCTTGTCACGAGCATATTCGTGTGCACTTTCCTCCACGTGGCTCTCTAGCTAAGAGCCGCCACGGAATGCACCTCTTTTTTTTCCTCTGGACCCAGCAAGGGGTGAGTCAAATATTTTCTTCAATCTGACACAACCGGATGCGAAGGAACAGGTTGCCCGACAAGAGCCGTATTGTCTGGCCCGCAACACGTCAGGGCCATCTCCCTCTCCTGACCCCTGAGCTGTGGCAGCAGCATCGCAATGAGAAGGGCGAAGTCCTTCATTTTCTGGACCTTCGATCGCTACGTGACTCTAATGCAGCAACCACCGTTTTGTTCTGCAGCCGACGCCTGATTCCTCCAACGAAACTGTAAATCGCTGCCCAGCTGAAAATGATTTATTAGACACTCGGGGAATGATAGACGGGCCTAAGCCCGTCATGTGTCTGCCAGGAATTCATTGAGATTAACTCGTCATAAATATTGACTTAACCGGCGAGCCATAACAGAGTGATCCTCGGCTACTTGACCAGAGTGAGATTTCACTTGTTCTGTTTTCTGTCTATCACCATAAGGGAACTAGAACTTCTGCTGCCACTTAGCTCTGTCAACACTCAACTGTCTTTCAGTAAGTACTCTCTCTGAATAGGATTGCTCAAATCTGGAGTTTCGTTTTTTTTACGAATGAATGTCGTGCACATTAAGTTTAAACGTTTTGTTTAAACGTTTTATTATTCGGCTTGTGAAAAATTAAATCGAGAACAAAAAATTATGGAAAGTTAAGGAATTTTCCATTAAAAATATCTTTAATTTATCAGTCTAATTAGGCAATTAATCTTTGAAGCATAGGTGTTTTAAATTTTTAGACACCAACAGGTACATTGGATTGTTTTACCTCTGAGCGGCACTTTTTTGCACACCATGGGCTAAATGGCCAGGTCACAAGGACCCCGAAGGCTCAGAGAAGGTTGGGGGAGGGGACCCACTGGAACAGCTGTGGGAGACAGATGGTAGCCTCCCGTCAAGGCCATCCAGCGTATTCTTTAACGTCCACAGGGTATGGCTCTCCCACACACGGGACCACGGCTTAACGTCCCATCCGACGGACGGCGGCCTTTCCAAGCCCATCGGTGTCCCCTACTGACCGTGGGCAGGGCGGGGAATTTTTGCGGAGATAAATCTCAACGCTGACCCAGCTGGGACTCGAACCTGGGAATTACAGATTACGAGCCTGGCGCGCTACCGACTGAGCCACCCCCGTCCCAAAGACATGTAGAGGAGAACTGCGTATTACACACATTAAATACCACACACACTTTGTGCTCGAGAAATGTAGAGATTGCTTTTGGAACTTAACAAAGATTGTGAATTCACATACTTTAGTCCGTACGGTGAGCATATGTCCAGGATTTCTTAGGCTGTCCCAGCCTGTTGGTGAAAATTTCCAGTTTTCTTTCAAAAGATGATTAAACTGATTAATTAAATTGTAAATAATAACTCATATCAAACCATTTACTACATTCGAATACGTAATACTTCATAATGGGGAAAATTATTTTTTGGTCGTTGACCATTTAGAACAGTGGTTTCCGAAATTTTTTTAAAGGCATCGTTCATGCAAGGCTATGTTAAGCTGAGAAGTTTGTGATATTCTGTTTCATCTAAAAAATAAAAAAATAAATACCCCCTCAAGCAGCTTGCTTGCCACAGAGGTCTGACAGGAGCCTGTCAGTTTATATGCCATAGTAGAAGGTCTGAGAGGATGGCAGGCCCTCAGCAGAAAAACGACACAAACAGCCATGCCTTACCCGGGGCTCGAACCCAGGTCCCTTAGATCAGTAGCCAAGCGCGCTTACCACTCGGCCATGGGACGGCAAAAATAAATACCCCCTCAAGCAGCTGCTTGCCACAGAGGTCTGACAGTTTATTATCCCATAGTAGATGGTCTATGAGGATGGCAGGACCTCAGCAGAAAAACAACACACACATCCATGCCTTACCCGGGACTCGAACCCAGGTCCCTTAGATCAGTAGCCAAGCGCGCTAACCACTCGGCCACTATTCCCAGAGAAAATTTCAAGAAAACGCCCCCGTTGCATACCGCTGATTTAGGACAAACCTTTGATGATTCTGATATTTCTTTTCAACCAATAATTGTTAAAAATCAGATATGAGCCTGGCTTTGTTTACCACTGATCGTTTTACTGAGGATACAGTTATTATTACGTTTCAAAAAAAATCAAGAATGATTTATGTAAAGGAGCTTTACAAAAATCTATTAATCGAAAAAGTAATAGAGTGAGTCCAAGTCTTAATCGAGATGAGCTCTCCTTTCTACAGCAATCTGCTGTTAATTCTGCTTTGTGCATTCATATTATTAATAATAGAATTTAAACCAAGGAAGGAACGAAATTTTATTATGAACATAGTTTATTGAATTATGGATTATAATGAATTTAGTTAAAATCCAGTTAATGCAAATGTAAAGGAAAAGAGAAAGTTGGAAGCTCTTGTAGTTCAGAAAAAATAATATTTAATGTGTTTGTAATTGTTAAGAAAATCAATAATTATGTTTTTGATAAGTAGACTGATTAATAATATAACAGATTTAAATTTATTATATATGTAGTAACAAAACATGACATTTTCTTCATGAAGCAAAATGTTTTACAAACATATTTCAGGAATTTTCACCAATATTTTTTACAAAAAAAAAAACGCAACTATTATAATGACGAGTAGAATATTACAAATTGTTGAATGTTATTCCTGAATAAAAAAAAAACCCTTATTTATAATAATTCATAATCGTAACTTCCAGAAAAACTGATAATGTTCGTGAGTTCTCGTGTTCGAAATCTATAGCAGTGTTTTTTTGTTGTTGTTGAAGGAGAGTAAGAAAAGATTCGAGTTAATTTTTTTATATCCTATGACATTTTTTTATATCCTATGACATCAGCCACAAACTGTCATTTGGCATATAATTTTTTATGCTTTGTACTTATGTTCGGAATCTATAGTTGAACAATAGTTTTCATATTTTCGCTTTTGGGGGGGAAAAGATAGGGGAGGGCTAAAAAGGATGAGAGGAAACTTTTTTTATGGCGTACAGAAAACCCGACGTCACAAGTTTCATTGGTACACAACTTTTGGGCATCGGCCACTAAATTCTCTAGATTACATAGTGTTAGGGACACCGTTGGGTTTGGAAAGGCCACCATCCGTCTGATGGGACGTTAAGCCGTGGCTCAGTGTACAGGAAAGCCATACCTTGTGCTCGTTAAAGAACATGCTAGATAGCCTTGACCGAAGACTTCCATCTGTCTCCTAAGAGCTGATCAGTAGACCCGCTTTCCCAACTTCTCTGAGCCTTTGTAGTCCTTGTGACCTGGCCATTTAGCCCATTGTGTGCATAAAGTGCCACTCAGAGGAAAGCATAACCCAACATTAAGTGTTTTCAGCCCTGGGACCACAGGTATTTTAACAAAGCTTGCTAAACTCTTGGAAAAGGGAAATTTAAATATCGCCAATTTAAACCATTTTCCAACTCGTGAGGAGGAGGGGGGAAAGAAATAACTAACCTCGATAATTTATTTATTTCTCACCGCTTTGATACAAATTAAATAAATCACATATAAAATTTTCAGCTGATCCAGAAATCTCGCATAGTTTTCGTAAAGCTTATTCGAGCCCCGGGTAAGGCATGGATGTATGTGTCGTTTTTCTGCTGAGGTCCTGTCATCCTCTCAGATCTTCTACTCTGGCATATAAACTGACAGGCTCCTGTCAGACCTCTGTGGCAACCAGCTGCTTGAGGGGGCATTTATTTTTTTATTTTTTTTATAGTAATTAAATCCTTGCTGCTTCTAATGGCAGACGTTGATTCCCACATTGTTTCGTATAGAATAAACTTCACACTCAAGTGGCACTAATCGGCATCCTCTCGCTATTTAGAGTTTCGCAGCCAACTAAACTGAAAGTATCCGAAAGTTGGTGGGAATGATTTCATGGAAGTGTTTACATTGCTCTCAGCAGCACCATGATAACATTTCCAATTATTCTCCTGTTTCATTCTCTAAGTATGGCTTATAAGATTTAATCTCATCGATTTTGGGAAAAGTGGCCAGAATAGAAGGATAGAAAACACTATGTTCGATCCTTTTACATAAGGTAATCAGGATGTTGTTGAAAAAGATATTTTGCAACTGTAGGCAGGCACGGACACAGTATTTAGTTTCTGGGGGGAGGGTCATGTAACTCTAATTTATTTATTTTTATATATTGTTGCATTTTATTTTATTGCCTTCCCGTGACCGAGTGGTTAGAGCGCTTGGCTACTGATCTACGGGACCTGGGTTCGAGCCCGGGTTAAGGCATGGATGTTCGTGGCGTTTTTCTGCTGATCTTCTACTATGGCATATAAACTGACAGGCTCCTGTCAGACCTCTGTGGCAAGCAGCTGCTTGAGGGGGTATTTATTTTATTTTTTTTATTTTTTATTGTATTATTGTTTGTTTATGTAAATATTTTTATGTATTAAGTGTGTTCTTTGAAGTGCTACTGGGGGGATGTGGCTCATAAGATGTTGTTTTCGGGTCTGAGCTGGCTGCGCGTAGCTGTCGAGCGAGAAGGTCGTTTGGACACGCGTCAAGGGACGCCGCTCTTACTCAAAGAAAAACCCATGATGAGAGGGTTCGATTCTAAGTGAGAATCAATATTCTTGGTGAATCTGATACAGTTCTGTGGATTCTGTGTGAACCGCATTGTAGGCAAAGCTTAATTTTCCTTTCGCCGAGTTTGAGGTCGGTAAAGCGAGAATCTGAAAAGTGTGCGGTTCTTCATCTCAATGCGTAATTGTTTGCAGCAGCAAAGGACTACGGAGTTGAGAGCATCCCCAGCACGTGATTGTATATAAGTGTCAATAAACTGCATCGTCCCTACACAACTCTCGTGCGTGAATTGTTCGACATATTTTTATACATCACTCGACGCAGCAAGTCTGAGGCATACGTCGGTACAGGTGTAACGGCATCGTCCCTACACAACTCTCGTGCGTGAATTGTTCGACATATTTTTATACATCACTCGACGCAGCAAGTCTGAGGCATACGTCGGTACGGGTGTAACACCTGCTAATCTGTCAGTTCACCGAAATAAAGGTGAAGGTAATTAAGAGACAAATTCATCGTAATCCGGCGGCCACGACATCTGGCGCAGCCCAACAGGATCGGTGCGACATCATCACAGGGGGGATGTGGGGTCTGAAAATAAGACTTGAATAGGGTTTTCCAATTGCTAACACATTCGTCCGGACAGGAAGGGTTAAAATTATATTCCTTCCATAGACGTTTTTAAAATGAGGCTTCCTGTCTCCCCTAAGCTAAATCTGAGAAAACTTTAGAGACACTTTTAGAGTTAACGTCATTATAAAACGCTAAAAGCAACTCATTAATAAAAAGAGAGTACCTGAAAAAAATCAAAGGCTGAGTTGTGCTCGATTTTAATTGTTAATGTCTGACTAAAACGTTGATTTTTTTTTTTACCTTTTTTTACCATTAGAGAAAAACGAGAACTATGAGACCGTGCTCGAAGTAATCTGTGTTATTTTGCTCCCGAACCAGAATTCATTTGTAATAGACATCTTCTCACAATCAAGATCTCACTCAAAATCACAAAATATCGTCCGCCTATACCCACTGCTGTAAATAGCAATTTTTACGACTTATGCGCTGCTATTTTTTCCCCTACATAAATTCCATCGATCCAATTTTACCTACTTCAACCCTCATTTTTAGTAATTCTGTTCCAAATGTTGCTGCACTGACCACATTTCCGCACTCGTCTCCACGGTGCTTGCGTTGAGATTTTTCTCGTTAACCTTCTCTTTGCCTACGGTGAGAAAATGGAAACTTCTGATCTTGGAAGGCCGTACACAGCACACAAGCCCTGTGCAGGACAACCATTAAGAACATGCTGGATGGTTTTGACAGAAGACACCCGTCTGTCTGTTTCATAAAAGCCTTCTACTGGTTCACCTTCCCATACAAACTCTGAGGTATTGTGGGCCTTGTGACCTGGTCACTGTATGCAAAACAGTGCCACTCAGTTGTAAAATAAAAATAAATACTCCCTCAAGCAGCTGCTTGCCACAGAGGTCTGACAGTTTGTATGCCAAAGTAGAAGGTCTGAGCGGATGGCAGGACCTCAGCAGAGAAACGACACATACATCCATACCTTACCCGGGGCTCGAACCCAGGTCCCTTAGATCAGTAGCCAAGCGTGCTAACCACTCGAACACGGGACAGTAACATTAATAACACGTATAATTGCAACATTCCGTGTTAACTAGCACTCTTTCTCTCCCAACCCAAAAAAATCAACTGAAACATGCCTTTGTATTCATATGTCTGAGGGGCGGGGGTGGCTCAGTCGGTAGCGCGCCAAGCTCGTAATCTGTAGTTCCCAGGTTCGAGTCCCAGCTGGGTCAGCGATGAGATTTATCTCCGCAAAATTCCCCCGCCCTGCCCACGGTCAGTAGGGGACACCGATGGGCTTGAAAAGGCCGCCGTCCGTCGGATGGGACGTTAAGCCGTGGCCCCGTATGCGGGAGAGACATACCCTGTGCACGTTAAAGAACAGGCTGGATGGCCTTGACGGGAGGCTACCATCTGTCTCCCAACAGCTGTTCCAGTGGGTCCCCTTCCCCCAACCTTCTCTGAGCCTTCGGGGTCCTTGTGGCCTGGCCATTTAGCCCATGGTGTGCAAAAAAGTGCCGCTCAGAGGTAAAACAATCCAATCCAATCATATGTCTGAAAATATGGAGTTTTCTTCCTTTTAGCTTTCTTTATGGAATGCAAAAGGGAAAAAAAAAGAATAAAATCTTTTATTTCATGCTGAGATTTTCTCGGACAATTTTCCCACATAATGCAATCCAGCCTCCAATTAACTATCCAGTCATAATTCATCAACTTTTTCTCCCTAAGTAACCTTTGCGATTAATTTTCTTCCAATCTGTACTGCAGCGTTGACACACGTCACTTTGAGCAGCTGATGTCGCCTTTCCCATCGGACATAATCAGAGAAGGCGTCTTCTTCTTTTGGGCCTCCTCAGCTATCAGGTCTCCGGCGACGCAGAATAAATAAGAGTCCCCTGCCTCGTTCTCTGAATAGCGGGGACACAAACGCACATGTCGCGTCTTGTTATTCTCTCGCAGTATCGCAAGTTGGTGTGATCAATGTGTCGGAACAGCGCACCCACAACCCCAAAGTGACAGTGATAGAACTGTGTGTACCTACACTCTGACTGTGGTCTTTTGTTTTCACTTCACCATTGCCTTCAGTTGGGGGACGTCCTCTCTTTCTCTAGAGCTCCACCACCTCCCACTTCGAGCTTTGACGCTTCCTGGCACGTGTGGCGGAGGAGCTAACTTAAAACCACCGCAGGGAAAAAAAGTAAGAGGGGAGAAAAAAAAAAACTGTGAACACATTTTTTCGGCTCCTTGGATAATGCTCTCTGGCACGGACTCAGTTAGTGAGCTTGCAAAGCACGTCACTATTCTCTTGCTTTCTCAGCATCCATTGTTTGTCTCTCTCCAAATAGTGGGAACGTGACTTTTTCACGTGTTTTTAATTCTTCTGTTTCCAGATACTTCGTCAGGAACCTTGTTTACTCAACGCTTTTCCCGACATCGATTGTTTTTCTTTCGAAAATGCTAGTGAAACACCGGTTGCATTCTGAGGCTTTTAAAATGCTTTGCTTTTTTCCCCTACACATCACCTCGGCTTAAGATTTTTGTCATTTGCTTTCGACATTTCTTGTCTCTGGTTCCAAACCCACTCGACAACTATCGGAATTCTTCTGAATTCCGAAGATTCCGCTTTCTGAAGCAGAGTCTATTTTAAGGAAGTTTAAAAACTGCGCAAACGCAAGTACATGTCAGTAAAAGTAAACATATATACACCCAATTCTGTTTTTACACGGATTTTTTTTTTACACGATTTTGATTTAAC
The DNA here is from genome assembly GCA_038380435.1 of Ryuthela nishihirai. NCBI lineage: Eukaryota > Metazoa > Arthropoda > Arachnida > Araneae > Heptathelidae > Ryuthela > Ryuthela nishihirai. Next base: position 33,833,059 of record JAWZYU010000011.1, on the reverse strand, counting down.
ACGGTTTAGAAAAAAAATTCCAATTCTCTTTTTACACGATTTATTTTGATCTAACACGATTCAAACGGTGCCTTTTTAAAAATCTCTATTTGAATTTAATTCTGAAAAAATATTCCTATTGAAGAAAAAATTTCCTAGAATTTACATTTATAACAAAGATGCCGCTTTTATGGTCACATTTTTCGAGGTAGTTTCAACTTTGAAAATGTACTATAGATGCACATTTTGAGCACTAAAATCCTCAAAATAGAAACTACACTGACATAACAAGTTTTCTCTATTTTATTCTCTATTTTATGGAAAAATGTACAAAACCTACTTCATTCCTCTTATTCTGGAGCGTCCACCAAGTTCTGAAAATACATTTCCACTACGTTTTTGACCCATTAAAAAAATAATATCCCCTCAAGCAGCTGCTTGCCACAGAGGTCTGACAGGAGCCTGTCAGTTTATGCGCCACAGTAGAAAGTCTGAGAGGATGGCAGGCCCTCAGCAGAAAAACGACACAAACAGCCATGCCTTACCCGGGGCTCGAACCCAAGTCCCTTTGATCAGTAGCCAAGCGCGCTAACCACTCGGCCATAGGACGGCAAAAAATAAATACCCCTCAAGCAGCTGCTTGCCACAGAGGTCTGACAGGAGCCTGTCAGTTTATGCGCCACAGTAGAAAGTCTGAGAGGATGGCAGGCCCTCAGCAGAAAAACGACACAAACAGCCATGCCTTACCCGGGGCTCGAACCCAAGTCCCTTTGATCAGTAGCCAAGCGCGCTAACCACTCAGCCATAGGACGGCAAAAAATAAATACCCCTCAAGCAGCTGCTTGCCACAGAGGTCTGACAGGAGCCTGTCAGTTTATGCGCCACAGTAGAAAGTCTGAGAGGATGGCAGGCCCTCAGCAGAAAAACGACACAAACAGCCATGCCTTACCCGGGGCTCGAACCCAAGTCCCTTAGATCAGTAGCCAAGCGCGCTAACCACTCGGCCATGGGACGGCTTTTGACCCATTAGCGCTTTAAATTGAAGATAAAATTTATACTTTTTGAGGATGTCCATAAATTGTGTACATTTAAAGTCAATAAAAACGATGATCATGATCAATTTTTACAGTTACAGTTCAAATTAATCATGACTTCCATTTATATTTGAGGTTGAGGAAGCTTACTGAGATAATTAACACAGACCTTTTTTGGCGCTTTCCATATTTCTCTATTATATCACTTACTTTACATGCATTACATATTTTTATTATGCTGTGAGTTGTATGTCTGTAAGGTTTCGGTGCAAGTAGAAAAATAAAAATCACATTGACGCAAAAGCTGTGAAACTTCAATAATTGGGAAGAGGCTTGGCTCACTCGGTAGCGCGCCAGGTTCATAATCTGCAGTTCCAAGATTCGAGTCCGACCTGTGCCAGCGTCTTCGGTCAGCAGCCTTCGGTCAGAAAGGAAATATTGGGTGTATGGAAATGATCCATCCTTCGTTAAACTTTGGTTCTGTGTGCAGGAAAGCCATAGTCTGTGTACGTTAAAGAACACGCTGGATAGCTTTGATGGGAGGCTACCGTTTGTCTCAGCAGCTGTCCAGTAGTCTCTTACACCAACCTTCTCGGAGTCCTTATGACCTGGCTATTTATCCCATTGTATGCAAAAAAGTGCCTCTCAGAGGCGAAACAGCCTCAGTAATTGCTCGAGCCGCGTCCCTATTTTCATATTTTGTGTGGCATTGTTTATAATTATACTGGTCAAACAAAAGCAGAGCCCATTTGCTCTCTAGCCATAAAAGATCCATTCTTGGAAGATATCAAATCAGCCAGAGAAGGAAGTTCCATTACATCATGCTGTTATACAGGAGTCTACAAAAAATAACCAGAGTAGCACAAAGAGATCTGGAATGCATTCTTCTCTTCTCAGCTTATTGGATTCTCTTCTCAAATTCTAAGAAAAACACAGTAATGGAAAAAACAAAAGTATAAATTCACCATTCTCTGAAGGAGTTTGTATTGGGGTATAAAATCTTAGCTCTTTCAAATGTTAGAGGAAAAAGACAGTGGGAATTATCCTCAGCTATATAATATATAATAAATATCAGCTATATTATGTATAATAAATATTAGCTATATAATATATACTAAATATCAGCTATATAAACCCGCCCTGCCCACGGTCAGTAGGGGACACCGATGGGCTTGGAAAGGCCGCCGTCCGTCGGATGGGACGTTAAGCCGTGGCCCCGTGTGTGGCGAGCCATACCTTGTGCACGTTAAAGAACACGCTGGATGGCCTTGACGGGAGGCTACCATCTGTCTCCCAACAGCTGTTCCAGTGGGTCCCCTTCCCCAACCTTCTCTGAGCCTTCGGGGTCCATGTGACCTGGCCATTTAGCCCATGGTGTGCAAAAAAGTGTCGCTCAGAGGTAAAACAACCCAACTCAGCTATATAATAAATACTAAATATCAGCTATATAATACATACTAAATATCAGCTATATTTGAGCAGCATTTTGTGCAGAGAGACTGCGTTGGTTTGGCCATGTTGCCTGTATTCATAACTGCAGATTGGCAAACAGGATTATGAACAGTGTACCTTAAGGTTTCAAAAAAAGTGAGAGACGTAGGATGCGATGGGCAGACAGTGTCAAACAGGACCTTGCTTGAATTGGCCTAGAGTGGCCAAAGGCAGCAGCTGGAGCTCAAAAGAGACACGTCTGGAAAGGAAAATTACAGTCTGGTTGGACCTCCATAGCCCAGGGCTGCATGAGGATTTTGCATGTATGTATTCAAGAACTAGATACACAACTAAAAAGCTACCAGGAACACAGATATTTACAGCAGTGAGGCTGCTAGGAATTCAAAATAGGCAAGGGTGAAAAATCGCACCATTTTACGTCTGTAACTTAATATTTCAAAGCATTATATTATCATTTGCATCATTATATAAAAAAATTTCTCCTTAGACATCTGCTTATCACAAAAGTTTGACAGTAGCCTGTCAGTGTGATACGTCACAGTGAATCTCTATGAAAGGGGAAAGAATTACCGTATATTTCCGCAGATAAGACGAGGTATAAATTTTCGTCAAAGTTTTGTATTTTAGCATATATTTGTCCTATAAGACGACCCCAAACCATCAACGGCCTATGAATTTAGTTTCGATCGGCGATCATCATCTGGATAATAATACTGTATAGCGTATACGGAATTATGTCCTATTCGCAAACATTCGCACTGATTCTGGCATTCGGGTAATGACCTTGACTATTCACAAAAGCGTCGTATGGGCTATTCTATTTTGTGGACATACCCTACTCTGTACTAGTAAATAATTACGGTTTGTCCGTTTTTTCCTCAGTAGCTCAATAAACATAACTTTTAATATTTATTTTGTTTCAGTATTGTTTTACTATTACAATGTAATGTATTATTTACTATTACAATGTAATGTATTATCATATAGCGTATTTAAATAATATGATAGATTTTTCGATAAGTTGTAGTAATAATGGTTTCAATTTATATAAATTTCAATCTAATTTTTTTTGTATCTGTCCTATAAGACGACCCGGATATTGGGGACCTTTTTTTATGATTCAACTATCGTCTTATCTGCGGAAATATAAGGTAATCATAAAGATAATAAATATCTGGGATTCGAAAAAGCCTCCCTTTGCACTGCAGACAAACATACTACCGAATTGTTGGGTTATTTTACCTCTGAGTGGTATTTTTTATTTAAATATATATATTTTACAATGAGTTAAATGGCCAGATCACAAGGGCTCAAAAATGGTTGGAAGAAGGAGCCCCACTGGAAGCTGTTAAGAGACAGATGGAAGCCTCCCGTGAAGACCATCCAGCGTCTTATTTAATGTGTACAGTGTATGGCTTTACGTCCCATTTGACGGACAGCTGTATTTCCAAACCCATAGACCTATCCCCCTTTCTCACCGAGGACCAGGGTAGAGGTTTAGCGGAGATAAATCTTAACGCTGGTCCAGGTGGGACCCGAATTTGGGACCGACTGAATATTCTGACCATGCTACCGAGATTATTGAGCTAATGAGCTAATAAAACTTCAACTATTTTCCAGTACAATGGGTTTATAAAACTTCAATTACTTTCTAACACAGGGGCGGGGGTGGCTCAGTCGGCAGCGCGCCAGGCTCGTAATCTGTAGTTCCCAGAATCGAGAGAGAATCGGAGAGAATTGAGATTTATCTCCGAAAAATTCCCCGCCCTGCCCACAGTCAGTAGGGGACACCGATGGGCTTGGAAAGGTCGCCGTCCGTCGGATGGGACGTTAAGCCGTGACCCCGTGTGCGGGAGAGCCATACTCTGTGCACGTTAAAGAACACGCTGGATGGCCTAGACGGGAGGCTACCATCTGTCTCCCAACAGCTATTCCAGTGGGTCCCCTCCCCCAACCTTCTCTGAGCCTTCGGGGTCCATGTGACCTGGCCATTTAGCCCATGGTGTGCAAAAAAGTGCCGCTCAGAGGTAAAACAACCCAACCCAACTTTCTAACACATTGGGCTAATTGAACTTCAATCATTTCATAACACAATAGACAAATTAAACTTCAATCATTTTCAAATGCAATGGGCTTATAGAAATTCAATCATTTTATAACACGGTGGGTTAATAAAACTTTAACTTTTTCTCAAAAGTGATTAAAAAAAAGGCTTCTTTCCAAGTTCTCAAAAATCTAAGCAGGCACTGCCATCCAATTTAAATTCCTCGGGAAACACGGTTCGTTACATTATTGCCGAAAGGATTTTTTTTTGTAACAAAACACTGACGTTCAAAACATCAAAACAAACCTACATTATTCTTAAGAAGTTATTAAGTTACTCTGCGAAAAAAAAAAGCTTCAATCCTCTCTATTATGGGGGAAAGATTATAGATGTCGCCTTTGAGCTGTGGTCGGATTCCCTTCTTCAAAGGCTTTCGGCTCCTCAACTGCAAAAGGAGCTTCAAACTCTCCTGTCTACGTAGGATCTCGGCGACGAAGGGGAACCCGATACAGGCTTTCACCTCCCTCCTCTTCCAAAGCACACACGCCTTCAGTTGACGGTAATGGGCGATCTGACAACCCGTCACATAGAACTCTGTGATGACGAGGCGACTCACTGTGTTTGGCGATTGCCCCGGTTAGGCTTAGCTGGCCGCCTCCGAGAGAGATCGGAAGGGGGGAGGACTGAAGTACACGACCCACCCGAGCCCGAGGCGCGGGCCGATACGTAACCCGAGTTACGAGCGTAATTGTGAGTTTGGAGCGTTTCATATGTCAGCCCAATAGATCGCTTCCTCATAGACGTGGACCGCCGACGTAGTCGGATTGTGTTAACAGCCTGACGCCTTCTGGGCATACTAATAAGATGTCGCAAGGAGAGGGAGGGGGGGCCATTCGCGTGCCGACATCGTGCTCACTTAATTAAAAAGTGCAGCATCGCCCAGTTTTTCATTTGACAAGTCAAACAGCAAAATAATGGAGTGATGGATTCTGAAGGCAGTTGGCTAAGTTTAATGATTTATTAAGACGTAATCTTGAACGGAAAACCGCTGTGGTTTAGGAGTCTGTTCTTGTCAAAAGATGTACTTTGAAGAACTACAGCGGATAAGATTTATATAACAGGATTATTTAAAAGAATTGTATACTAAGAAATTTTATCTAAAGTTGTCGAAAAAGACTCATTACGCCAACTTCTGAAAATTTACACTTGTTAACTGAATAAAGCAAAGGTACTATTGACGATCTTCCAATTTTGCATTCGTGTTTGTTGGGAAGGGGCGGGGGTGGCTCAGTCGGTAGCGCGCCAAGCTCGTAATCTGTAGTTCCCAGGTTCGAGTCCCAGCTGGGTCAGCGTTGAGATTTATCTCCGCAAAATTCCCCGCCCTGCCCACGGTCAGTAGGGGACACCGATGGGCTTGGAAAGGCCGCCGTCCGTCGGATGGGACGTTAAGCCGTGGGAGCAAATTCACAAGGACCGTCAAGATCATCCAGCGTGTTTTCATTAACGTGAACGAAGGAGAGCCTTTCACAGTGGGGTCAGTCTGTAGCTCTGAGGCTCGTAATCTTTAGTTCCGCAGTTCGATTCCCAACTGTGCTAGCGTTGAAATTTATCTCCGCCAACCCCCCCCCCCCCGCCCTTGGTTAGAACGGGGATGCGAAACTGCTACTTTCTCTGTGAGAAATGGGATACCGATGGGCTTGGAAAGGCCGTCGTCCGTCGGACGAGAGGTAAAGCTGTGGCCCCGTGTACAAGAGAGAGTTATAGTCTTTGCACGCTAGAACACGCTGGATGGCCTTAACTAAGCCCCGCGAAATTTCCTTTCCCGCCAAGAGCAGGGGCTGGGAGTTTAGATAGATAGATAATTTTTATTTCAGATAATGTTTTACAGTATACAGAAACTTTTGAGATCTCACAAGACTTTGAATAATACATTGAAATATAATATTGACATTGAATAATACACAAAAAAACGAAAACAACTCAAAACAAAAAATTTCTAGTAATCCAGAGGTGAGAAGGTCAGAAAGGAAGAAACATTTAATATCTATGTTACATATAAACAGTTCTAGTAGTTTAATGCAAAAAAAGTTTCCACATCATCCACTTTCAAAATGTAGTTCTTGAGAACTTTAGAAAACAAAAGAAAATTCGTGATTTTTTTTAGTTTTGCGGAGATAAATCTCCACGCTGGCCCAGATGGGATGGGTCGTTTAACCTCTGAGCGGCACTTTTTTGCACACAATGGGCTAAATGACCAGGTCACATGGACCCGAAAGCTCAGAGAAGGTTGGGAGAGGGGGCCCACTGGAACAGCTATTGGGAGACATATGGCAGCCTCCCGTCAAGGCCATTTAGTGTGTTCTTTAACGTTCACAGGGATGTCTCTCCCGTACACGGGTCACGGCTTAACGTTCCATCCGACGGACGGCGGTTTTTCCAAGCAAAGGTGGGACTCGAACTGGAAGTATCAGATTATGAATCTGATGCGCTACTGATTGATCGACTGATCCAATCCTCCACCCTAAACATTCCTTCTCCCCCCTCCACGAGTTCTACTATTATTTGGGGGCGGGAGTGGCTCAGTCGGTAGCGTACCAGGCTCGTAATCTGTAGTTCCCAGGTTCGAGCCCCAGCAGGGTCAGCGTTGAGATTTATATCCGCAAAATTCCCCACCCTGCCCACGGCCAGTAGGGGACACCGATGGGCTTGGAAAGGCCGCCGCCCGTCGGATGGGACGTTAAGCCGTGGCCCCGTGTGCGGGAGAGCCATACCCTGTGCACGTTAAAGAACACGATGGATGGCCTTGACGGGGGGCTACCATCTGTCTCCCAACAGCTGTTCCAGTGGGTTCCCTCCCCCAACCTTCTCTGAGCCTTCGGGTTTCATGTGACCTGGCCATTTAGCCCATGGTGTGCAAAAAAGTGCCGCTCAGAGGTAAAACAACCCAACCTGCTATCATTTGCACACTATGTCATCCATATTACGCAATTTGCTGAAGTACAGTCGCTCAAAAAATATCCGAAAACTATGGGTGATTACAGAATTCTGGAAAAATATCTGACAACGGTTTTTTTAGAACGTAGTGATCTGGCAACCTTCGTGTAGGTACACGAAGGTTGCCAGATCACTACTTTCTAAAAAAATTGTTGTCAGATATTTTTTCTGAATTCTGTAATCAACCATAGTGTTCGGATATTTTTTTGAGCACTGTACTGTGTATTTTTGGGGTTTCGTGAATCATTGAATAACCCTCTCTTTTATTTCGCAAAAACCCAAGAAACTCTTCCTTCTGATACTCTAACACCCGGAGGAAACCAAAGTCTCCTTTGACAATAACCGTATCAAATTCTCTCAGATTTACCGACGGGGCGGGGGTGGCTCAGTCGGTAGCGCGCCAGGCTCGTAATCTGTAGTTCCCAGGTTCGAGTTCCAGCTGGGTCAGCGTTGAGATTTATCTCCGCAAAATTCCCCGCCCTGCCCACGATCAGTAGGGGACACCGATGGGCTTGGAAAGACCGCCGTCCGTCGGATGGGACGTTAAGCCGTGGCCCCGTGTACGGGAGAGCCATACCCTGTGCACGTAAAAGAACACGCTGGATGGCCTTGACGGGAGACTACCATCTGTTTCCCAACAGCTGTTCCAGTGGGTCCCCTCCCCCAATCTTCTCTGAGCCTTCGGGGTCCATGTGACCTGGCCATTTAGCCCATGGTGTACAAAAAAGTGCCGCTCAGAGGTAAAACAATCCAACGTTAAAGAACACGCTGGATTGCCTTGACGGGAGACTACCATCTGTCTCCCAACAGCTGTTCCAGTGGGTCCCCTCCCCCAACCTTCGGGGCGGGGGTGGCTCAGTCGGTAGCGCGCCAGGCTCGTAATCTGTAGTTCCCAGGTTCGAGTCCTAGCTGGGTCAGCGTTGAGATTTATCTCCGAAAAATTCCCCGCCCTGCCCACGGTCAGTAGGGGACACCGATGGGCTTGGAAAGGCCGCCGTCCGTCGGATGGGACGTTAAGCCGTGGCCCCGTGTGCGGGAGAGACATACCCTGTGCACGTTAAAGAACACGCTGGATGGCCTTGACGGGAGGCTACCATCTGTCTCCCAACAGCTGTTCCAGTGGGTCCCCACCCCTAACCTTCTCTGAGCCTTCGGGGTCCATGTGACCTGGCCATTTAGCCCATGGTGTGCAAAAAAGTGCCGCTCAGAGGTAAAACAACCCAACCCAACCCCCAACCTTCTCTGACCCTTCGGGGTCCTTGTGACCTGGCCATTTAGCCCACGGAGTGCAAAAAAGTGCCGCTCAGAGGTAAAACAACCTAACAACCCAGATTTACCGAAACCGTAGCTAAATAAGAAACACGTACAATAAATTTAACACGCTGAGCAAAACGTTCCTAGGAAGTGAGGTATTTTCACAATGAAGCAAGGAGTTGAAAAAAAAAGGCGCAAAATTGGTGGCAGTTACCAAGTAGTTAACGACTTCTTGAGAAGGCCATAACGTCAGTCGTCGTAAGTGCCATTGCGGAGGATACAGCGTCAAGTCCAGGAAATAACTGACATTAAAATCCAGCGTAAACGAGCTCCTTTCTGATCTGCTTGACAGCCGTGGCAGAGGACTGGTGAAACAGGCACTTCTGCAGCGAAAGCATCCATCCACAGTTAAATATATGACAGAGTTGGAAGTGTGTTGCTCTCGGACATCATCTAAGAGAGACTTAAATAGATGTAGCTTGAAAATAAGCACAAAAAGTCTTGTAAGCATATTTTAATGAGTTAATAAATCTGTGTGCATGATTTTAATTAGAAATTATTGCATAGGCTATTTTATTCTGTTGGGTTGAGTTTTTTTTACCTATGGGCAGCACGTTTTTGCACGTAATGAGCTAAATGGCCAGGTTGGGTTGTTTTACCTCTGAGCGGCACTTTTTTGCACACCATGGGCTAAATGGCCAGGTCACATGGACCCCGAAGGCTCAGAGAAAGTTTAGGGAGGGGACCCATTGGAGCAGCTGTTGGGAGACAGATGGTAGCCTCCCGTCAAGGCCATCCAGCGTGTTGTTTAAGGTGCACAGGGTATGGCTCTCCCGCACACGGGGCCACGGCTTAACGTCCCATCCGACGGACGGCGGCCTTTCCAAGCCCATCGGTGTCCCCTACTGACCGTGGGCAGGGCGGGGAATTTTGCGGAGATAAATCTCAACACTGACCTAGCTGGGACTCGAACCTGGGAACTACAGATTACGAGCGTGGCGAGCTACCGACTGAGCCACCCCCGCCCCCCGCCCCACATCATCTAAGAGAGACTTAAATAGATGTAGCTTGAAAATAAGCACAAAAAGTCTTGTAAGCATATTTTAATGAGTTAATAAATCTGTGTGCATGATTTTAATTAGAAATTATTGCATAGGCTATTTTATTCTGTTGGGTTGAGTTTTTTTTACCTATGGGCAGCACGTTTTTGCACGTAATGAGCTAAATGGCCAGGTCACAAGGGCTCAGAGAAGGTTGGGGGAGGGGATCCCACTGAATGAGGAAATATGTGGAAGCTTCCCGTCAAGGTCATCCAGAGTATTCTTTAACGTTCACAGGACAGGGGTGAAATTACCATTGGTGGTGACGGTGCAATGCATAAGGGTGTTCGTGTACTGAAGGGCGCATCTTAGTCTGGGACATTTATTCTATACTATATGATAGAGGCCCACTGAATATTTTGCACCAGGACCCATAACGATATTGTTTCAACACTGGCACAAGGTATGACTCTCCTGCACACGGGGCACAGGCATACTGATAGCCCCAGCAATGTGGGGGGGCATTGTTAAGGGGAAGCCTCTGCAAAAAAATTTTATAATATTTGTGGTGAAACTTGATATACAATTATTTAAAGGAAAAGTCTAGAATTTTTTTTGTGGCTTTCAACGAATAGTAATAACAGACCATAAATAATCAGCATCGTTTTCCCTACTAGAAATTCCTCTTCTTGCAGGTCAGAACTTGTTGTCTCAAAGACTGAGCTTGACCGTGAACGTCATTAATGCCATGGTGACATCATTTATTGCGACTTCTCTCAATACGCCCAACGTATTTAAGACCAGAAAATGTTTCCAATATTAAAACTGATTTTTTTTTTTAATTTTCTCAATTCTTTTACTGCTCTCATGTCATTTTTGCAATAGAGGGGCAAATGAATCACATTCAAAATAATTTATTGAAAATATGTAAATTTTTAATCAAATTGTTTTTATGCTCGTCTGGAAAATAACTGAAGCAATATTTTATGAAGAAAGTTGTAAAAAAATGCTAATTCCAAAAGGGCGAATTAGGTATTACGAAATCAGAAATAAATGTCAGATATTTGTTATGTACATTGTCAAAAGTAAAAATCAAGTATATGATGGTGCACATTAAATGAAACGAAAGGACCCCTAAGACATTTTTACACCCCCTCCCCCACGAAGTTTTCCGGAATACCACTGAGACGGGGCCATGGCTAACGTCCCATCCGACGGACGGCGATCTTTCCGAGCCCATCGGTGTCCCCTTTCTCACTGAGGACTCTATTTTGTGGATATTTAAGAGAAAACTCATGCTATGTCAGTAAGGCAGACCCGTATCCATGAGGTATCCATCCATGAGGTCTATCCATCCAGCTCGCAGGCCAACAAAATCCTAAGACAATAAAAAAATTTGAAGATTAGGTTTCGGAAACGAATTTTTGCTTGCATTAATTTGTTTTTCACCTGTTTTTCATTGCATTACAGTAAAATCTCGATTCTACGGACCCCGATTTTACGAACAGCATCCTTCCACCCCTCTTCAAATTAATGTAATCTGATTTCATTCAGTGAAAATTAAAATTCGGTCGTAAATTCCTTCCAACTTGCTGTTACTGCTCCTTCTAAATCTGCCTCACCGCAACCCTCTTACTACAAGCCAGGCCAACCGAAATTTCGTGAAGAGCTACTAGAAACAAAAAGCGAAAATTGAAATAATCAGTAGTCAGTCCACTAAAAATTTATTAAGTTGTTGTTGGGTTGCTTTACCTCTGAGCGGCACTTTTTTGCACACCATGGGCTAAATGGCCAGGTCACATGGACCTCGAAGGCTCAGAGAAGGTTGGGGAAGGGGACCCACTGGAACAAGCTGTTGGGAGACAGATGGTAGCCTCCCGTCAAGGCCATCCAGTGTGTTCTTTAACGTGCACAGGGTATGGCTCTCCCGCACACGGGGCCACGGCTTAACGTCCCATCCGACGGACGGCGGCCTTTCCAAGCCCATCGGTGTCCCCTACTGACCGTGGGCAGGGCGGGGAATTTTGCGGAGATAAATCTCAACGCTGACCCAGCTGGGACTCGAACCTGGGAACTACAGATTACGAGCCTGGCGCGCTACCGACTGAGCCACCCCCGCCCCAAAAATTTATTAAAGTACTCTCGTATAATTAATATAAAGATTATTTTCGTTTTAAACTGTTTGAATTAACTTTTCAGGTGAATTATTTCAACTGCCAGTGCTATGGACTGCTTTTTTCGGCTTTTTTTCCAGCTTTTTTCAGGACGGGCGAAATATTTCGGGCCTACCAACTGAAAATCATGGACACTATGTAACATTTTTTAATTCAGCGCACAGAGTCTTATTCTTTAAAAATTTTGCCATTTTTAATTTCTGAGTTTCTTTTGTGTTTCGAATAACTCTGGAGCGATTGTGTTGACCATTTCAATTTCTCATAGACAGAGTCTTCATATAAATGTGCGTCTTAAGTATGAATATGAACTGTAATAGAGACTTAGTTACAAGTAGGCCAGGATCTAAAAAAAAATAAAAGTCAGCGAGACCGAGTCGGGATAAACCTGAACGCTCTTCATAATTGGGGGGGCGGGGGGGGGGGGCTCAGTCGGTAGCGCGCCAGGCTCGTAATCTGTAGTTCCCAGGTTCGAGTCCCAGCTGGGTCAGCGTTGAGATTTATCTCCGCAAAATTCCCCCCCCCCCCTGCCCACGGTCAGTAGGGGACACCGATGGGCTTGGAAAGGCCGCCGTCCGTCGGATGGGACGTTAAGCCGTGGCCCCATGTGTGGCAGAGCCATACCCTGTGCACGTTAAAGAACACGCTGGATGGCCTTGACGGGAGGCTACCATCTGTCTCGCAACAGCTGTTCCAGTGGGTCCCCTCCCCCAACCTTCTCTGAGCCTTCGGGGTCCATGTGACCTGGCCATTTAGCCCATGGTGTGCAAAAAAGTGCCGCTCAGAGGTAAAACAACCCAACCCAACCCTCTTCATAATTGGGAAAAAGACAAACCAATGTGACGAAAATCTTCTGTTGGTGGTGACAATTTGGATTATATTTAACATACTAATTTCAGGCGCAGGGTCATGAAAATGTAAAAATTTGAAATCAGCAGAGGCACTCTGAAATCGTTATTTATTAAACTCCCTGCTATCCGCCTTTTGCTCCAACTTCTTATGGCCTCCCTTAAGAAAAGGCAGAAGACTATCATTGATCAACTCAATGGTTAATCAGATCAACTATTGCTCTAAGATACTAGCTTAAAATCCAAATGCAATATCGATTTTCTAATTTTTCGAATCTAAAAAAGTATCCGAACATTATGGTTGATTACAGAATTCAGAAAAAATATCTGCCACCGATCTTTTTAGAAATTAGTGATCTGGCAACCTTCGTGTCACGTGACACGAAGGTTGCCAGATCACTAATTTCTAAAAAAATCGTTGCCGGATATTTTTTCTGAATTCTGTAATCAACCATAATGTTTGGATACTTTTTTGAGCGACTGTACACAATCGCCCCGCCATGCATTCATAAGACAAAAAAATTTCGAAATATACATGGGAAAAAAAATCAATAGATATACAGCGATACAGTCGTATACCCTACATTACAAGAACTGTTTACGATATTCTACTGTGCCTGATAAATCTCTTCTTTTTTCTTGACACCAATTTTATTCATTACTCCCAACTTCCCGTGGTGGTAATGCAATATTTCCAAGATCTCCAAAATTCTGGAATTTTGTATAAATAAATCACTGGAAGTGTCATCATCAAGATTAACAGATTTACCTGAACAGATTTTGTAACATTAAAAATATATAGATATGAACAACCGTAATTCAAGATAATTTGGGGCGGGATTGGAGGCTCATTCGGTAGCGCGCCAGGCTCATAATCTGCATCTACCAGTTCGAGTCCCAGTTGAATCAGCGTTGAGATTTATCTCCGCAAAACTCCCCTCCATGGTCAGTAGGGGACACCGATGGGCTTGGAAAGACCGCGGTCCGTCGGATGGAATGTTAAGCCGTGGCTCCGTGTGTGGAGAGAGACGTACTCTGTGCACATTAAAGAACACGCTGGATGGCCTTTGACGGGAGACTACCATCTGTCTCCAACAGCTGTTTCAGTGAGTCCCCTTCCACAGCCTTCTGGGTTCTTGTGACCTGGCCATTTAGCCCATGGTGTGCAAAAAAAGTGCCTCTCAGAGATAAAACAACCCAACTCAAGATATTTCTTTGTAAATTCAGCAATCAGGATTAACTTTCTGGTTTATAACATGCAAAACAGTTTACGGCATTCTTTGGTGTTTCATTTTTTTTATTAGTTACGTTTTTTACTGACTCTTATAAATAAAGGTGTCCAAAACGTTCCAAGATAGAGCCTAAGACCGGAATTCAAGTCTGCAGGGCTGGCAATCCTAATTACTACCCGTCCATCTAGGTGAAAACCTCCAGTTGATTTATAGTCATTTCCATCTGGTCTCGCCTTGAAATTACTTTCGGTTGAAGGAGCATTTAACTGCACGAGATTCATTTTTACTCTTCGGAGAACTACTCATACGTCATCTCTTCATTTCCTTGATATTCCCTTGGGCAATCAGTCACCTTCGCAACAGTGACAGCTTTGAGACATTGCCTTCGGAAGGGAACGTTTTCAAACAGCTTCTCTGCCCCTATCTTTCACTCGGGCAAACTTACAGCTCCTTCTCCGGTGCATTAATATAAGGTCGACGCCATTAGCTTGCAAGCAGTAAGTGGCTAGCCACTCGGCTTCCTAATTAACCGCTATCCTAGATGAAAAATCTGCTTATGTTTTTGAAGGCTTAAAAGCAGTTTAACAGGAACGGATACATTAATTATAATAAGAATTTTCGTCTTGAGAGAGCATAAAGCTGGTTTGTTTTTCTAGTAACAAAACAGATATAAAATTGAATAAAATTTTCCACTGTGTGATGAGCCTTTTTTGGTTCGCTATCAAACTTCGTTATCCGTACAGAAATTTTGAGCAGATATTTTGCTAGATTAGACTTGGGGATTAAAAGTTTGATGCTCTGCTCTCTCGCTACTCTTCTAGCATTGAACATCGCTAGAATGAAAATTTCTTACTGAATTTTTTTGGGAATTAAAAAGGTTTTTACTGCAAGAATAATATAGGCTTTCGATGATTGGATTACCTCTCTGCGGCACTTTTTGTTGTACACAGGTCATAAGGACCCCGAGGACTCAGAAAAGTGACTCCTGGACAGCTCTTAAGAGACAAATGTCAGCCTTCCGGCAATTCCACCATGCACAGAATATGGCTATCCCATACACGGGGCCACGCCTTTACGTCCCATTTGACTACGGCGGCCTTTCCAAGCCCATTAGCGGAGATAAATCTCAACGCTGGTCCAAGTAGGATTCGAACCTGATAACTGCACATTACGAATCTGACACCCTACCGACTGAGCTAAGCCCCTTTCTATCATTTCAATGAAGAATAGCAAAAATTCTGCAGAGAAAGGATTTTTTTCCTCAATTTTACAAAATAACAGATTTGGTTGGTTGTTTTAACTCTAAGCGGCACTTTTTTGCACACCATAGGCTAAATGGCCAGGTCACATGGACCCCGAAGGCTCAGAGAAGGTTGGGGCAGGGGACCCACTGGAACAGCTGTTGGGAAACAGATGGTAGCCTCCCGTCAAGGCCATCCAGCGTATTCTTTAACGTGCACAGGGTATGGCTCTCCCACACACGGGGCCACGGCTTAACGTCCCATCCGACGGACGGCGGCCTTTCCAAGCCCATCGGTGTCTCCTACTAACCGTGGGCAAGGCGGGGAATTTTGCGGAGCTGACCCAGCTGGGACTCGAACCTGGGAACTACAGATTACGAGCCTGGCGCGCTACAAAATAACAGATAAATGCCCTTTAATCCTTCTCAAACTTCGGTTCGTAAATTTTATCAGTGGCGTACCGATCACCGAAGTTAAGCAGCTTTGAACGCGGTCAGTACCTTGGAGGGTGACCACCTGGGACCACCGCGTGCAGTTGGCAAAAAATCTGCTGAGGACCCGCCATCCTCACAGATCCCTCTACTATGGCGTATTAAACTGAGAGGCTCCTATAAGACCTATGTGGCAAGCAGCTGCTTGAGGAGGTAACAAAATATTTTATGCGTTATAGAGGGAATATTTTTCATTCTTGGTGTGAACCAAATTATCGTATCAGCCATAATGCTAAAATATGAATTTAATTTTTGTAGGGTCTCTGGGGGACCTCTAGCTTTTTGTGGTATTAATCGTCCGGGTGGCCGAGTGGTTAGCGCGCTTTGCTACTGATCAAAGGGGCCTGGGTTCGAGCGACGGGTAAGTCATGGATGTTTGTGTTGTCTCTCTTCTGTGGTCTCGCCTTCCTCAAATATCTCTTTCTAGGGCAAAACTTACTCTTTAAACTAACCGGGTCATGTCAGACCTGTAAGGGGTGGCTCAGTCGGTAGCGCGCCAGGCTCGTAATCTGTAGTTCCCAGGTTCGAGTCCCAGCTGGGTCAGCATTGAGATTTATCTCCGCAAAATTCCCCGCCCTGCACACGGTCAGTAGGGGACACCGATGGGCTTGGAAAGGCCGCCGTCCGTCGGATGGGACGTTAAGCCATGGCCCCGTGTGCGGGAGAGCCATACCCTGTGCACGTTAAAGAACACGCTGGATGGCCTTGACGGGAGGCTACCATCTGTCTCCCAACAGCTGTTCCAGTGGGTCCCCTCCCCCAACCTTCTCTGAGTCTTCGGGGTCCATGTGACCTGGCCATTTAGCCCATGGTGTGCAAAAAAGTGCAGCTCAGAGGAAAAACAACCCAACCCAATAAATAGTAATAGTATCACACTACATCAAGCCTTTACCGACTATATTAGTCCGATTAATAGTGACAACAAAGTCAGTGAATAGTAAGAGGGATCACCACTAACAAAATTTGAGATCTTCTGCTATAACTTACATACATTTAGTTGGATTTTACGTAAAAAATAACTTTTTTGTATTTATTGCTGCTTAATCCATCGTTTCGACCTTTTTCGCTATGTGCCGTATAAGGGAACACAGGATTTTCGGGGAGTAGGGGGGGGGGAGTCTGAACTCCTGCCACCCATCCCCAAAATTCTGTCGTCTTGTACGAAATCTCAAACTTGTCTACCTGTTTTAAAATTCAAAATAGTTGCCTTTGTACAATTTTATTTCAGTCTCATTACATATGCCTGACACTAAAATTAAATTTAAAAAACAGTGTACAATTTTACTCCACATAGAATATCATTTCTCCGAAAATCTAGTTAAAGGTTAGCCTATCCGGTGGAATATTTAGTAAATGGGAAACCTTACTAACGTCTTATTCTCAGACCCTAGTCAAATAGGGGCGGTGGTGGCTCGGTCGGTAGCGCGCCAGGCTCGTAATCTGTAATTCCCAGGTTCGAGTCCCAGCTGGGTCAGCGTTGAGATTTATCACCGCAAAATTCCCTGCCCACGGTCAGTAGGGGACACCGATGGGCTTGGAAAGGCCTCCGTCTGTCGGATGAGACGTTAAGTCGTGGCCCCGTGTGCAGGAAAGACATACCCTGTGCACGTTAAAGGACACGCTGGATGGCCTTGACGGGAGGCTACCATCTGTCTCCCAACAGCTGTTCCAGTGGGTCCCCTCCCCCAACCTTCTCTGAGCCTTCGGGGTCCATGTGACCTGGCCATTTAGCCCATGGTGGGCAAAAGAGTGCCGTTCAGAGGTAAAACAAACCAACGCGTCTAATATTCTCACTAATTTCCTAAGTTATTATATATAATTTTCCATCACCAGTAATAAACAACAGACCCCGAAAATTAAATCCTGAGTGCGCGCTTGGTGTCATACAGAAACCTTGTTTTTTGACAGCAGCCTGCTAAAATAATAATTATTTTCCCAACTGCAGATTGTCGCCCCAAACATAATGCATTTCTCTCTACACGTAAAGTTGACATAGGCATAAATAATTTTTTAAGTTAAAAAAATCTCTCCAAAGGGAATTGTTAAACCACCACAAAGCTTTCTTATCTTTGAAACCTAACACCCACCAATTTCAAGCATTGTGCTTAGAACGGGGCGGGGGTGGCTCAGTCGGTAGCGCGTCAGGCTCGTAATCTGTAGTTCCCAGGTTCGAGTCCCAGCTGGGTCAGCGTTGAGATTTATCTCCGCAAAATTCCTCGCCCTGCCCACGGTCAGTAGGGGACACCGATGGGCTTGGAAAGGCCGCCGTCCATCGGATGGGACGTTAAGCCGTGGCCCCGTGTACGGCAGACCATACCATTTGCACGTTAAAGAACACGCTGGATGGCCTTGACGGGAGGCTACCATCTGTCTCCCAACAGCTGTTCCAGTGGGTCCCCTCCCCCAACCTTCTCTGAGCCTTCGGGGTTCATGTGACCTGGCCATTTAGCCCATGGTGTGCAAAAAAGTGCCGCTCAGAGGTAAAACAACCCAACCAACCAATTTCATTTCAAAGAGTGAATCCACTTTGTAGTCCCCCTCTCTTGTAGAATTAACATCCATTTCTTCTTTACTATCATTTCAGAGAATGAAGAATCGAATGGCTCCTACTTCTGGGCATTCCATATACCATTTTATGCTGCTGTGGCTATTGTGGATACACATCAAAGGGGTGAGTCTTGCTTTTGCAATTTTCTTCCGGTGTTCAATGAAAACACGATATTCCAAAAGAGCAACTGCTTTTCACGACGAAATCGAAACCGAAGATGGTGTGAAGGTCAACGCATCACCCAGAAGCGGATCTGAGTACAGTCGCTCAAAAAAGTATCCGAACATTAATGGCTGATTACAGAATTCAGAAAAAATATCTGGCAACGATTTTTTTTTAGAAATTAGTGATCTGGAAACCTTCATGTCACGTGACACGAAAGTTGCCAGATCAGTGATTTCTAAAAAAATCGTTGCCAGATGTTTTTTCTGAATTCTGTAATCAACAGTAGTGTTCGGATACTTTTTTGAGCGACTGTACGTGGTCATATTATTTTGATACTAGATCGTGTGGGCTCACTCACGGAAATATTGAGCGTGTGCAGTTACCGTTCACAGCAAACTGGAGCGTGTGCAGTAACTGCACACGCTCCAGTTTGCTGTGAACGGTAACTGGAGCGTGTACAGTTGCTGTACACGCTCCAGATATTTTTCCTGAATTCTGTAATCACGTGACACGAAGGTTGCCAGATCAGTAATTTCTAAAAAAAATCGTTGCCAGATATTTTTTATGAATTCGGTAATCAACCATAGTGTTCGAATACTTTTTTGAGCGACTGTAGGTGGTCATAATATTTTGATACTAGATCGTGTGGGCTCACTCACGGAAATATTGAGCGTGTGCAGTTACCGTTCACAGCAAACTGGAGCGTGTGCAGTAACTGCACACGCTCCAGTTTGCTGTGAACGGTAACTGGAGCGTGTACAGTTGCTGTACACGCTCCAGATATTTTTCCTGAATTCTGTAATCACGTGACACAAAGGTTGCCAGATCACTAATTTCTAAAAAAATCGTTGCCAGATATTTTTTCTGAATTCTGTAATCAGCCATAGTGTTCGGATACTTTTATGAGCGACTGTACATACAGAAATCTCTCGTTAACTCGAAGCTCAAGGGGAAACGGAAAAACTTCGAGTTATAGAAAATTAATAATATTGGAACTATGTTAAAATACATATAAGTAGTTTAAAACTGGTTTCAGAACCAGCAATATATTTCCAGGTAGTAGTGGAATGTTTTTTTTTCCTATATTGAGCAAACCATTTTAGCAATTTTACTGGTCAACATCACGAAATTCTGGATGCCTCATTCTTTTACATTTTTCGTTACTGCCATCTAGCGTTTTCAATACCATACCTTTGTTCTGTAAAATGGTTGACAGAGTACTGCTGGGAATTCCGAATTCTTTGGCAACGTGTCTTTTTCCTCCTTTTCCCTATTTTCAACAGATGCGATCATTTTTGAGTTTATCACTTAATGGCAATGCACTCAACTTACGCTTTGGCGGCTTTTTAAATGCGATTAAATCTGTACCAAGAGAAACTAGCTCTAAGCTAAAATTAAACTAGCACTTTCTACTGCGAATATGGGGAATGCTTCTCTTGTCAACCGTGCTGGGATTGTGGAAGCAATGCATAGATAACACTTTCTATTGCGAATATGGGGAATGCTCCTCTGTCAGCCGTGCTGGGATTGTGGAAGCATTGCACAAATAACACTTTCTACTGCGAATATGGAGAATGCTCCTCTGTCAGCCGTGCTGGGATTGTGGAAGCAATGCATAGATAACACTTTCTACCGCGAATATGGGGAATGCTCCTCTGTCAGCCGTGCTGGGATTGTGGAAGCATTGCATAGATAACACTTTCTACTGCGAATATGGGGAATGCTTCTCTGTAAGCCGTCCTGGGATTGTGGAAGCAATGCATAGATAACACTTTCTACTGCGAATATGGGGAATGCTCCTCTGTCAGCCGTGCTGGGATTGTGGAAGCAATGCATAGATAACACTTTCTACTGCGAATATGGGGAATGCTCCTCTGTCAGCCGTGCTGGGATTGTGGAAGCAAAGCATAAATAACACTTTCTACTGCGAATATGGGGAATGCTCTTCTGTCAGCCGTGCTGGGATTGTGGAAGCAATGCATAGATAACACTTTCTACTGCGAATATGGGGAATGCTTGTCTGTCATCCGTGCTGGGATTGTGGAAGCAATGCATAGATAACACTTTCTACTGCGAATATGGGGAATGCTTCTCTGTCAGCCATGCTGGGATTGTGGAAGCAATGCATAGATAACACTTTCTACTGCGAATATGGGGAATGCTTCTCTGTCAGCCGTGCTGGGATTGTGGAAGCAATGCATAGATAACACTTTCTACTGCGAATATGGGGAATGTTCCTCTGTCAGCCGTGCTGGGATTGTGGAAGCAATGCATAGATAACACTTTCTACTGCGAATGTGGGGAATGCATCACCAGTCAGCCGTGCTGGGATTGTGGAAGCAATGCATACATAACACTTTCTACTGCGAATGTGGGGAATGCTTCTCTGTCAGCCGTGCTCGGATTGTGGAAGCAATGCATAGATAACACTTTCTACTGCGAATGTGGGGAATGCTTCTCTGTCAGCCATGCTGGGATTGTGGAAGCAATGCATAGATAACACTTTCTACTGCGAATATGGGGACTGCTCCTCTGTCAGCCGTGCTGGGATTGTGGAAGCAATGCATAGATAACACTTTCTACTGCGAATATGGGGAATGCTCCTCTGTCAGCCGTGCTGGGATTGTGGAAGCAATGCATAGATAACACTTTCTACTGCGAATGTGGGGAATGCTTCTCTGTCAGCCGTGCTGGGATTGTGGAAGCAATGCATAGATAACACTTTCTACTGCGAATGTGGGGAATGCTTCTCTGTCAGCCGTGCTGGGATTGTGGAAGCAATGCATAGATAACACTTTCTACTGCGAATGTGGGGAATGCTTCTCTGTCAGCCATGCTGGGATTGTGGAAGCAATGCATAGATAACACTTTCTACTGCGAATATGGGGACTGCTCCTCTGTCAGCCGTGCTGGGATTGTAGAAGCAATGCATAGATAGCACTTTCTACTGCGAATATGGGGAATGCTCCTCTGTCAGCCGTGCTGGGATTGTGGAAGCAATGCATAGATAACACTTTCTACTGCGAATATGGGGAATGCTTCTCTGTCAACCGTGCTGGGATTGTGGAAGCAATGCATAGATAACACTTTCTACTGCGAATATGGGGAATGCTTCTCTGTCAGCCGTGCTGGGATTGTGGAAGCAATGCATAAATAACACTTTCTACTGCGAATGTGGGGAATGCTTCTCTGTCAGCCGTGCTGGGATTGTGGAAGCAATGCATAGATAACACTTTCTACTGCGAATGTGGGGAATGCTTCTCTGTCAGCCGTGCTGGGATTGTTTAAGCAATGCATAGATAACACTTTCTACTGCGAATGTGGGGAATGCTTCTCTGTCAGCCGTGCTGGGATTATGGAAGCAATGCATAGATAACACTTTCTACTGCGAATATGGGGAATGCTTCTCTGTCAGCCGTGCTGGGATTGTGGAAGCAATGCATAGATAACACTTTCTACTGCGAATATGGGGAATGCTTCTCTGTCAGTCGTGCTGGGATTGTGGAAGCAATGCATAGATAATACTTTCTACTGCAAATATGGGGAAAGCTCCTCTGTCAGCCGTGCTGGGATTGTGGAAGCAATGCATAGATAACACTTTCTACTGCGAATATGGGGAATGCTTCTCTGTCAGCCGTGCTGAGATTGTGGAAGCAATGCATAGATAACACTTTCTACTGCGAATATGGGGAATGCTTCTCTGTCAGCCGTGCTGGGATTGTGGAAGCAATGCATAGATAACACTTTCTAGTGCGAATATGGGGAATGCTTCTCTGTCACCCGTGCAGGGATTGTGGAAGCAATGCATAGATAACACTTTCTACTGCGAATATGGGGAATGCTTCTCTGTCATCCGTGCTGGGATTGTGGAAGCAATGCATAGATAACACTTTCTACTGCGAATATGGGGAATGCTTCTCTGTCAGCCGTGCTGGGATTGTGGAAGCAATGCATAGATAACACTTTCTACTGCGAATATGGGGAATGCTTCTCTGTCAGCCATGCTGGGATTGTGGAAGCAATGCATAGATAACACTTTCTACTGCGAATATGGGGAATGCTTCTCTGTCAGCCGTGCTGGGATTGTGGAAGCAATGCATAGATAACACTTTCTACTGCGAATATGGGGAATGCTTCTCTGTCAGCCATGCTGGGATTGTGGAAGCAATGCATAGATAACACTTTCTACTGCGAATATGGGGAATGCTTCTCTGTCATCCGTGCTGGGATTGTGGAAGCAATGCATAGATAACACTTTCAACTGCGAATATGGGGAATGCTTCTCTGTCAGCCGTGCTGGGATTGTGGAAGCAATGCATAGATAACACTTTCTACTGCGAATATGGGGAATGCTTCTCTGTCAGCCATGCTGGGATTGTGGAAGCAATGCATAGATAACACTTTCTACTGCGAATATGGGGAATGCTTCTCTGTCAGCCGTGCTGGGATTGTGGAAGCAATGCATAGATAACACTTTCTACTGCGAATATGGGGAATGCTTCTCTGTCAGCCATGCTGGGATTGTGGAAGCAATGCATAGATAACACTTTCTACTGCGAATATGGGGAATGCTTCTCTGTCAGCCGTGCTGGGATTGTGGAAGCAATGCATAGATAACACTTTGTACTGCGAATATGGGGAATGCTTCTCTGTCAGCCGTGCTGGGATTGTGGAAGCAATGCATAGATATCACTTTCTACTGCGAATATGGGGATTGCTTCTCTGTCAGCCGTGCTAGGATTGTGGAAGCAATGCACAGATAACACTTTCTACTGCGAATATGGGGAATGCTTCTCTGTCAGCCGTGCTGGGATTGTGGAAGCAATGCACAGATAACACTTTCTACTGCGAATATGGGGAATGCTTCTCTGTCAGCCGTGCTGGGATTGTGGAAGCAATGCATAGATAACACTTTCTACTGCGAATATGGGGAATGTTCCTCTGTCAGCCGTGCTGGGATTGTGGAAGCAATGCATAGATCACACTTTCTACTTCGAATATGGGGAATGCTCCTCTGTCATCCGTGCTGGGATTGTGGAAGCAATGCATAGATAATACTTTCTACTGCGAATATGGGGAATGCTTCTCTGTCAGCCGTGCTGGGATTGTGGAAGCAATGCATAGATAACACTTTCTACTGCGAATATGGGGAATGCTCCTCTGTCAGCCGTGCTGGGATTGTGGAAGCAATGCATAGATAACACTTTCTATTGCGAATATGGGGAATGCTCCTCTGTCAGCCGTACTGGGATTGTGGAAGCAATGCATAGATCACACTTTCTACTTCGAATATGGGGAATGCTCCTCTGTCATCCGTGCTGGGATTGTGGAAGCAATGCATAGATAACACTTTCTACTGCGAATATGGGGAATGCTTCTCTGTCAGCCGTGCTGGGATTGTGGAAGCAATGCATAGATAACACTTTCTACTGCGAATATGGGGAATGCTTCTCTGTCAGCCGTGCTGGGATTGTGGAAGCAATGCATAGATAACACTTTCTACTGCGAATATGGGGAATGCTTCTCTGTCAGCCGTGCAGGGATTGTGGAAGCAATGCATAGATAACACTTTCTACTGCGAATATGGGGAATGCTTCTCTGTCATCCGTGCTGGGATTGTGGAAGCAATGCATAGATATCACTTTCTACTGCGAATATGGGGATTGCTTCTCTGTCAGCCGTGCTGGGATTGTGGAAGCAATGCATAGATAACACTTTCTACTGCGAATATGGGGAATGCTTCTCTGTCAGCCATGCTGGGATTGTGGAAGCAATGCATAGATAACACTTTCTACTGCGAATATGGGGAATGCTTCTCTGTCAGCCGTGCTGGGATTGTGGAAGCAATGCATATATAACACTTTCTACTGCGAATATGGGGAATGATCCTCTGTCAGCCGTGCTGGGATTGTGGAAGCAATGCATAGATAACACTTTCTACTGCGAATATGGGGAATGCTTCTCTGTCAGCCGTGCTGGGATTGTGGAAGCAATGAATAGATAACACTTTCTACTGCGAATATGGGGAATGCTTCTCTGTCAACCGTGCTGGGATTGTGGAAGCAATGCATAGATAACACTTTCTACTGCGAATGTGGGGAATGCTTCTCTGTCAGCCGTGCTGGGATTGTGGAAGCAATGCATAGATAACACTTTCTACTGCTAATGTGGGGAATGCTTCTCTGTCAGCCGTGCTGGGATTGTGGAAGCAATGCATAGATAACACTTTCTACTGCGAATGTGGGGAATGCTTCTCTGTCAGCCATGCTGGGATTGTGGAAGCAATGCATAGATAACACTTTCTACTGCAAATATGGGGAAAGCTCCTCTGTCAGCCGTGCTGGGATTGTGGAAGCAATGCATAGATAACACTTTCTACTGCGAATATGGGGAATGCTTCTCTGTCAGCGGTGCTGGGATTGTGGAAGCAATGCATAGATAACACTTTGTACTGCGAATATGGGGAATGCTTCTCTGTCAGCCGTGCTGGGATTGTGGAAGCAATGCATAGATATCACTTTCTACTGCGAATATGGGGATTGCTTCTCTGTCAACCGTGCTGGGATTGTGGAAGCAATGCACAGATAACACTTTCTACTGCGAATATGGGGAATGCTTCTCTATCAGCCGTGCTGGGATTGTGGAAGCAATGCACAGATAACACTTTCTACTGCGAATATGGGGAATGCTTCTCTGTCAGCCGTGCTCGGATTGTGGAAGCAATGCATAGATAACACTTTCTACTGCGAATATGGGGAATGTTCCTCTGTCAGCCGTGCTGGGATTGTGGAAGCAATGCATAGATAACACTTTCTACTTCGAATATGGGGAATGCTCCTCTGTCATCCGTGCTGGGATTGTGGAAGCAATGCATAGATAATACTTTCTACTGCGAATATGGGGAATGCTTCTCTGTCAGCCGTGCTGCGATTGTGGAAGCAATGCATAGATAACACTTTCTACTGCGAATATGGGGAATGCTCCTCTGTCAGCCGTGCTGGGATTGTGGAAGCAATGCATAGATAACACTTTCTACTGCGAATATGGGGAATGCTCCTCTGTCAGCCGTGCTGGGATTGTGGAAGCAATGCATAGATCACACTTTCTACTTCGAATATGGGGAATGCTCCTCTGTCATCCGTGCTGGGATTGTGGAAGCAATGCATAGATAACACTTTCTACTGCGAATATGGGGAATGCTTCTCTGTCAGCCGTGCTGGGATTGTGGAAGCAATGCATAGATAACACTTTCTACTGCGAATATGGGGAATGCTTCTCTGTCAGCCGTGCTGGGATTGTGGAAGCAATGCATATATAACACTTTCTACTGCGAATATGGGGAATGCTTCTCTGTCATCCGTGCTGGGATTGTGGAAGCAATGCATAGATAACACTTTCTACTGCGAATATGGGGAATGCTTCTCTGTCAGCCGTGCTGGGATTGTGGAAGCAATGCATATATAACACTTTCTACTGCGAATATGGGGAATGATCCTCTGTCAGCCGTGCTGGGATTGTGGAAGCAATGCATAGATAACACTTTCTACTGCGAATATGGGGAATGCTTCTCTGTCAGCCGTGCTGGGATTGTGGAAGCAATGCATAGATAACACTTTCTACTGCGAATATGGGGAATGATCCTCTGTCAGCCGTGCTGGGATTGTGGAAGCAATGCATAGATAACACTTTCTACTGCGAATATGGGGAATGCTTCTCTGTCAGCCGTGCTGGGATTGTGGAAGCAATGCATAGATAACACTTTCTACTGCGAATATGGGGAATGCTTCTCTGTCAGCCGTGCAGGGATTGTGGAAGCAATGCATAGATAACACTTTCTACTGCGAATATGGGGAATGCTTCTCTGTCATCCGTGCTGGGATTGTGGAAGCAATGCATAGATATCACTTTCTACTGCGAATATGGGGATTGCTTCTCTGTCAGCCGTGCTGGGATTGTGGAAGCAATGCATAGATAACACTTTCTACTGCGAATATGGGGAATGCTTCTCTGTCAGCCATGCTGGGATTGTGGAAGCAATGCATAGATAACACTTTCTACTGCGAATATGGGGAATGCTTCTCTGTCAGCCGTGCTGGGATTGTGGAAGCAATGCATATATAACACTTTCTACTGCGAATATGGGGAATGATCCTCTGTCAGCCGTGCTGGGATTGTGGAAGCAATGCATAGATAACACTTTCTACTGCGAATATGGGGAATGCTTCTCTGTCAGCCGTGCTGGGATTGTGGAAGCAATGAATAGATAACACTTTCTACTGCGAATATGGGGAATGCTTCTCTGTCAACCGTGCTGGGATTGTGGAAGCAATGCATAGATAACACTTTCTACTGCGAATGTGGGGAATGCTTCTCTGTCAGCCGTGCTGGGATTGTGGAAGCAATGCATAGATAACACTTTCTACTGCGAATGTGGGGAATGCTTCTCTGTCAGCCGTGCTGGGATTGTGGAAGCAATGCATAGATAACACTTTCTACTGCGAATGTGGGGAATGCTTCTCTGTCAGCCATGCTGGGATTGTGGAAGCAATGCATAGATAACACTTTCTACTGCAAATATGGGGAAAGCTCCTCTGTCAGCCGTGCTGGGATTGTGGAAGCAATGCATAGATAACACTTTCTACTGCGAATATGGGGAATGCTTCTCTGTCAGCGGTGCTGGGATTGTGGAAGCAATGCATAGATAACACTTTGTACTGCGAATATGGGGAATGCTTCTCTGTCAGCCGTGCTGGGATTGTGGAAGCAATGCATAGATATCACTTTCTACTGCGAATATGGGGATTGCTTCTCTGTCAACCGTGCTGGGATTGTGGAAGCAATGCACAGATAACACTTTCTACTGCGAATATGGGGAATGCTTCTCTATCAGCCGTGCTGGGATTGTGGAAGCAATGCACAGATAACACTTTCTACTGCGAATATGGGGAATGCTTCTCTGTCAGCCGTGCTCGGATTGTGGAAGCAATGCATAGATAACACTTTCTACTGCGAATATGGGGAATGTTCCTCTGTCAGCCGTGCTGGGATTGTGGAAGCAATGCATAGATAACACTTTCTACTTCGAATATGGGGAATGCTCCTCTGTCATCCGTGCTGGGATTGTGGAAGCAATGCATAGATAATACTTTCTACTGCGAATATGGGGAATGCTTCTCTGTCAGCCGTGCTGCGATTGTGGAAGCAATGCATAGATAACACTTTCTACTGCGAATATGGGGAATGCTCCTCTGTCAGCCGTGCTGGGATTGTGGAAGCAATGCATAGATAACACTTTCTACTGCGAATATGGGGAATGCTCCTCTGTCAGCCGTGCTGGGATTGTGGAAGCAATGCATAGATCACACTTTCTACTTCGAATATGGGGAATGCTCCTCTGTCATCCGTGCTGGGATTGTGGAAGCAATGCATAGATAACACTTTCTACTGCGAATATGGGGAATGCTTCTCTGTCAGCCGTGCTGGGATTGTGGAAGCAATGCATAGATAACACTTTCTACTGCGAATATGGGGAATGCTCCTCTGTCAGCCGTGCTGGGATTGTGGAAGCAATGCATAGATAACACTTTCTACTGCGAATATGGGGAATGCTTCTCTGTCAGCCGTGCTGGGATTGTGGAAGCAATGCATAGATAACACTTTCTACTGCAAATATGGGGAAAGCTCCTCTGTCAGCCGTGCTGGGATTGTGGAAGCAATGCATAGATAACACTTTCTACTGGGAATATGGGGAATGCTTCTCTGTCAGCCGTGCTGGGATTGTGGAAGCAATGCATAGATAACACTTTCTACTGCGAATATGGGGAATGCTTCTCTGTCAGCCGTGCTGGGATTGTGGAAGCAATGAATAGATAACACTTTCTACTGCGAATATGGGGAATGCTTCTCTGTCAGCCGTGCTGGGATTGTGGAAGCAATGCATAGATAACACTTTCTACTGCGAATATGGGGAATGTTCCTCTGTCAGCCGTGCTGGGATTGTGGAAGCAATGCATAGATCACACTTTCTACTTCGAATATGGGGAATGCTCCTCTGTCAGCCGTGCTGGAATTGTGGAAGCAATGCATAGATAATACTTTCTACTGCGAATATGGGGAATGCTTCTCTGTCAGCCGTACTGGGATTGTGGAAGCAATGCATAGATAACACTTTCTACTGCGAATATGGGGAATGCTCCTCTGTCAGCCGTGCTGGGATTGTGGAAGCAATGCATAGATAACACTTTCTACTGCGAATATGGGGAATGCTTCTCTGTCAGCCGTGCTGGGATTGTGGAAGCAATGCATAGATAACACTTTCTACTGCGAATATGGGGAATGCTTCTCTATCAGTCGTGCTGGGATTGTGGAAGCAATGCATAGATAACACTTTCTACTGCAAATATGGGGAAAGCTCCTCTGTCAGCCGTGCTGGGATTGTGGAAGCAATGCATAGATAACACTTTCTACTGCGAATATGGGGAATGCTTCTCTGTCAGCCGTGCTGGGATTGTGGAAGCAATGCATAGATAACACTTTGTACTGCGAATATGGGGAATGCTTCTCTGTCAGCCGTGCTGGGATTGTGGAAGCAATGCAGAGATATCACTTTCTACTGCGAATATGGGGATTGCTTCTCTGTCAGCCATGCTGGGATTGTGGAAGCAATGCACAGATAACACTTTCTACTGCGAATATGGGGAATGCTTCTCTGTCAGCCGTGCTGGGATTGTGGAAGCAATGCACAGATAACACTTTCTACTGCGAATATGGGGAATGCTTCTCTGTCAGCCGTGCTGGGATTGTGGAAGCAATGCATAGATAAAACTTTCTACTGCGAATATGGGGAATGTTCCTCTGTCAGCCGTGCTGGGATTGTGGAAGCAATGCATAGATCACACTTTCTACTTCGAATATGGGGAATGCTCCTCTGTCAGCCGTGCTGGAATTGTGGAAGCAATGCATAGATAACACTTTCTACTGCGAATATGGGGAATGCTTCTCTGTCAGCCGTGCTGGGATTGTGGAAGCAATGCATAGATAACACTTTCTACTGCGAATATCGGGAATGCTCCTCTGTCAGCCGTGCTGGGATTGTGGAAGCAATGCATAGATAACACTTTCTACTGCGAATATGGGGAATGCTCCTCTGTCAGCCGTGCTGGGATTGTGGAAGCAATGCATAGATAACACTTTCTACTGCGAATATGGGGAATGCTTCTCTGTCAGCCGTGCTGGGATTGTGGAAGCAATGCATAGATAACACTTTCTACTGCGAATATGGGAAATGCTCCTCTGTCAGCCGTGCTGGGATTGTGGAAGCAATGCATAGATAACACTTTCTACTGCGAATATGGGGAATGCTTCTCTGTCAGCCGTGCTGGGATTGTGGAAGCAATGCATAGATAACACTTTCTACTGCGAATATGGGGAATGCTTCTCTGTCAGCCGTGCTGGGATTGTGGAAGCAATGCATAGATAACACTTTCTACTGCGAATATGGGGAATGCTTCTCTGTCAGCCGTGCAGGGATTGTGGAAGCAATGCATAGATAACACTTTCTACTGCGAATATGGGGAATGCTTCTCTGTCATCCGTGCTGGGATTGTGGAAGCAATGCATAGATAACACTTTCTACTGCGAATATGGGGAATGCTTCTCTGTCATCCGTGCTGGGATTGTGGAAGCAATGCATAGATAACACTTTCTACTGCGAATATGGGGAATGCTTCTCTGTCAGCCGTGCTGGGATTGTGGAAGCAATGCATAGATAACACTTTCTACTGCGAATATGGGGAATGCTTCTCTGTCAGCCGTGCTGGGATTGTGGAAGCAATGCATAGATAACACTTTCTACTGCGAATATGGGGAATGATCCTCTGTCAGCCGTGCTGGGATTGTGGAAGCAATGCATAGATAACACTTTCTACTGCGAATATGGGGAATGCTTCTCTGTCAGCCGTGCTGGGATTGTGGAAGCAATGAATAGATAACACTTTCTACTGCGAATATGGGGAATGCTTCTCTGTCAACCGTGCTGGGATTGTGGAAGCAATGCATAGATAACACTTTCTACTGCGAATGTGGGGAATGCTTCTCTGTCAGCCGTGTTGGGATTGTGGAAGCAATGCATAGATAACACTTTCTACTGCGAATGTGGGGAATGCTTCTCTGTCAGCCGTGCTGGGATTGTGGAAGCAATGCATAGATAACACTTTCTACTGCGAATGTGGGGAATGCTTCTCTGTCAGCCATGCTGGGATTGTGGAAGCAACGCATAGATAACACTTTCTACTGCAAATATGGGGAAAGCTCCTCTGTCAGCCGTGCTGGGATTGTGGAAGCAATGCATAGATAACACTTTCTACTGCGAATATGGGGAATGCTTCTCTGTCAGCCGTGCTGGGATTGTGGAAGCAATGCATAGATAACACTTTGTACTGCGAATATGGGGAATGCTTCTCTGTCAGCCGTGCTGGGATTGTGGAAGCAATGCATAGATATCACTTTCTACTGCGAATATGGGGATTGCTTCTCTGTCAGCCGTGCTGGGATTGTGGAAGCAATGCACAGATAACACTTTCTACTGCGAATATGGGGAATGCTTCTCTATCAGCCGTGCTGGGATTGTGGAAGCAATGCACAGATAACACTTTCTACTGCGAATATGGGGAATGCTTCTCTGTCAGCCGTGCTGGGATTGTGGAAGCAATGCATAGATAACACTTTCTACTGCGAATATGGGGAATGTTCCTCTGTCAGCCGTGCTGGGATTGTGGAAGCAATGCATAGATAACACTTTCTACTTCGAATATGGGGAATGCTCCTCTGTCATCCCTGCTGGGATTGTGGAAGCAATGCATAGATAATACTTTCTACTGCGAATATGGGGAATGCTTCTCTGTCAGCCGTGCTGGGATTGTGGAAGCAATGCATAGATAACACTTTCTACTGCGAATATGGGGAATGCTTCTCTGTCAGCCGTGCTGGGATTGTGGAAGCAATGCATAGATAACACTTTCTACTGCGAATATGGGGAATGCTTCTCTGTCAGTCGTGCTGGGATTGTGGAAGCAATGCATAGATAACACTTTCTACTGCAAATATGGGGAAAGCTCCTCTGTCAGCCGTGCTGGGATTGTGGAAGCAATGCATAGATAACACTTTCTACTGCGAATATGGGGAATGCTTCTCTGTCAGCCGTGCTGGGATTGTGGAAGCAATGCATAAATAACACTTTCTACTGCGAATGTGGGGAATGCTTCTCTGTCAGCCGTGCTGGGATTGTGGAAGCAATGCATAGATAACACTTTGTACTGCGAATATGGGGAATGCTTCTCTGTCAGCCGTGCTGGGATTGTGGAAGCAATGCATAGATATCACTTTCTACTGCGAATATGGGGAATGCTTCTGTGTCAGCCGTGCTGGGATTGTGGAAGCAATGCATAGATAACACTTTCTACTGCGAATATGGGGAATGTTCCTCTGTCAGCCGTGCTGGGATTGTGGAAGCAATGCATAGATCACACTTTCTACTTCGAATATGGGGAATGCTCCTCTGTCAGCCATGCTGGGATTGTGGAAGCAATGCATAGATAATACTTTCTACTGCGAATATGGGGAATGCTTCTCTGTCAGCCGTGCTGGGATTGTGGAAGCAATGCATAGATAACACTTTCTACTGCGAATATGGGGAATGCTCCTCTGTCAGCCGTGCTGGGATTGTGGAAGCAATGCATAGATAACACTTTCTACTGCGAATATGGGGAATGCTCCTCTGTCAGCCGTGCTGGGATTGTGGAAGCAATGCATAGATAACACTTTCTACTGCGAATATGGGGAATGCTTCTCTGTCAGCCGTGCTGGGATTGTGGAAGCAATGCATAGATAACACTTTCTACCGCGAATATGGGGAATGCTCCTCTGTCAGCCGTGCTGGGATTGTGGAAGCAATGCATAGGTAACACTTTCTACTGCGAATATGGGGAATGCTTCTCTGTCAGCCGTGCTGGGATTGTGGAAGCAATGCATAAATAACACTTTCTACTGCGAATGTGGGGAATGCTTCTCTGTCAGCCATGCTGGGATTGTGGAAGCAATGCATAGATAACACTTTCTACTGCGAATGTGGGGAATGCTTCTCTGTCAGCCGTGCTGGGATTGTGAAGCAATGCATAGATAACACTTTCTACTGCGAATGTGGGGAATGCTTCTCTGTCAGCCGTGCTGGGATTGTGGAAGCAATGCATAGATAACACTTTCTACTGCGAATATGGGGAATGCTCCTCTGTCAGCCGTGCTGGGATTGTGGAAGCAATGCATAGATAACACTTTCTACTGCGAATATGGGGAATGCTTCTCTGTCAGCCGTGCTGGGATTGTGGAAGCAATGCATAGATAATATGAATCACTGGGTTGATTTGTTTTACCTCTGAGCGGCACTTTTTTGCACACCATGGGCTAAATGGCCAGGTCACAAGGACCCCGAAGTCTCAGAGAAGGTTGGGGGATGGGACCCACTGGAACAGCTGTTGGGAGACAGATGGTAGCCTCCCGTCAAGGCCATCCAGCGTGTTCTTTAACGTGCACAGGGTATGGCTTTCCCACACACGGGACACGGCTTAACGTCCCATTCGACGGACGGCGGCCTTTCCAAGCCCATCGGTGTTCCCTACTGACCGTGGGCAAGGCGGGGAATTTTGCGGAGATAAATCTCAACGCTCACCCAGCTGGGACTCGAACCTGGGAACTACAGATTACGAGCCTGGCGCGCTACCGGCTGAGCCACCCCCGCCCACGAAGTTACGATGAAAACATAGTTCAAGTTAAAGAGAGAGAAAATACAATAAATATATAAGGATTCAATTTCGAATTTTAAAAAATTTGAGTTGTAGAGGTTCGAGTTAACGAGAGTTGACCGTATTATAAATCAGGACAAATCAGAACTTAACGTTCCCAATTTGTTTCCCCCAAACTAACAATGCACCTGGGGATGCGCTATTACTTCCTGTTTGTGCCAAATACTGTCACTAAGTGTCAGCAGTCATCACTGTTACACACTCGTGCTGTGTGAGGAGCAGAGGCGGAGAGATCATGCACGAGTATATGAAGCTGGAGTTCCGAGCAGTATTTCCATCTCTGTGAACACAGAATTTGAAACCGACCAGTGGAAAATCCATCGACAACTCTGCTCCAATTAATGTGCAATATTAAAACAACGAAAGCTAAAATTGCATGTATAATCTAAACTTTGGTTGTTTTACCTCTGAGCGGCACTTTTTTGCACACCATGGGCTAAATGGCCAGGTCACATGGACCCCGAAGGCTCAGAGAAAGTTGGGGGAGGGGACCCACTGGAACAGCTGTTGGGAGACAGATGGTAGCCTCCCGTCAAGGCCATCCAGCGTGTTCTTTAACGTGCAAATGGTATGGCTCTGCCGTACACGGGGCCACGGCTTAACGTCCCATCCGATGGACGGCGGCCTTTCCAAGCCCATCGGTGTCCCCTACTGACCGTGGGCAGGGCGGGGAATTTTGCGGAGAAAAATCTCAACGCTGACCCAGCTGGGACTCGAACCTGGGAACTACAGATTACGAGCCTGGCGCGCTACCGACTGAGCCACCCCCGCCCCGTATAATCCAAACTAGATATCTAATAAACACTTTTCAAGACCAAACTGCTATCCGTAGTTAACTGAAGTATGCAGTATACAGTAATATAAATTTCATCTCGTTACTTGTGAAACATTAATTTACGATTGTTGTTTTCTTTTTCTGAATTTAACATTTCGAAACTTCAGTTTACAGGACTAGAAGGGACCAAGATCGCTCGTCATCCTTCATCAGGACATATTTATCGCACGTGGTCAGAATGGACTTCGTGGTCAACCTGTAGCCGTACCTGCGGAGGAGGAGTTAGCATGCGCACAAGAGTGTGCAGGATGAGGTGAGTGTTCCCGTTGGTCTCCTCTGACTATCATACTCGCTAGTTGTTTTACCTCTGAGAGGCACTTTTGGAAAACCATGGCCTAACTGGCCAGGTCACATGAACCCCGAAGGCTCAGAGAATGTTTGGGGGAGGGGACCCACTGGAACAGCTGTTGGGAGACAGATGATAGCCTCCCGTCAAGGCCATCCAGCGTGTTCTTTAACGTGCACAGGGTATGACTCTCCAACACACGGGACCACGACTTAACGTCTCATCCGACGGAAGGCGGTCTTTCCAAGTCCATCGTGTCCCCTACTGACCGTGGGCAGTGCGGGAGTTTTGCGGAGATAAATCTCAACACTGACTCAGCTGGGGCTCGAACCTGGGAACTGCAGACTACGAGCCTGGCGCGCTACCAACTGAGCCACCCCCGCCCCCTCATACTCGCTGCCACTTAGCAATAATTGAAGAGTTAACCTCTGACTGTCAGTTGAAATACATGTCGCCTGTACAAAGCATTCGTAATTGTTATTGAGGCTGGTAATAGTTTCAACTCGGAATGGATATTCACACTATCTCTTCACTTTAAAATAAATTGCATAATGAAAGATAGAAAATCGATCTAATTGATCATAACAATTTACGCAAATTTTCCTACCTACGATATAATTAATACTGATTGTATTATGTATTATAGGGGTTCTCAACGTGGGGTACGCGGAAAAAAATTTTGGGGTACGCCGTGAGAGCTCAAAAATCACTAGATGTAAGTACAAAATTTAATGTGTATATATATATGTTTTATTTTATTCCCATTGTTATACTATAATTATAGATTTTTTCTATCTATACAAGGGGAACGCCAGTTACATACACATTTCCAGGGGGTACGTGAAGCATAAAAGGATGAGTTGGGTTGGGTTGTTTTTCCTCTGAGCGGCACTTTTTTTGCATACCATGGGCTAAATGGCCAGGTCACATGGACCCCGAAGACTCAGAGAAGGTTGGGGGGGGAGGGAACCCACTGGAACAGCTGTTGGGAGACAGATCGTAGCCTCTCGTCAAGGCCATCCAGCGTGTTCTTTAACGTGCAAAGGGTATGGCTCTCCCATACACGAGGGCCATGACTTAACGTCCCATCCGACGGACGGCGGCCTTTCCAATCCCATCGGTGTCCCCTACTGACCGTGAGCAGGGCGGGGAATTTTGCGGAGATAAATCTCAACGCTGACCCAGCTGGGACTCGAACCTGGGAACTACAGATTACGAGCCTGGCGCGCTACCGACTGAGCCACCCCCGCCCCATAAAAGGATGAGAACCACTGATGTATGATTATGTATCCATAATTGACATCCTTCAGTCAACTATGATCTCTGATCTCTTAACCTGTTTTAATTAAATTTTGGAGTCAATTTTTTGTAGCCGGTAAAATATTCCAGGGTTCATAACTCTTTGAATATTGAACAAATATTGTTTAATATCGAGATTTAGATAGATTTAATTGAGATCTTTATCTTTACACAATATATTTCATTAAAAATCACATGGAAGAAGTTATTGAGGTCTGAAAATGATTAGACAGGCGCCAGTCGTTGTTTCCTCCAGCAGTTGAGAATAAAGTGTAAATATTTGCATATAGCGCATACAAGTAATTTGAGCAGGAGATAGCATCATTC
The DNA here is from genome assembly GCA_038380435.1 of Ryuthela nishihirai. Lineage (NCBI taxonomy): Eukaryota > Metazoa > Arthropoda > Arachnida > Araneae > Heptathelidae > Ryuthela > Ryuthela nishihirai. The sequence goes on along the minus strand of JAWZYU010000011.1, from coordinate 33,796,964 downwards.
TGACATTAATAGCTAATAGAAGTACAGTCGCTCAACAAAGTATCCGAACGCTATGGTTGATTACAGAATTCATAAAAAATATCTGGCAACGATTTTTTTAGAAATTAGTGATCTGGCTTCGTGTCACGTGACACGAATGTTGCTTGATACGAAGGTCACGTGACACGAAGGTTGCCAGATCACTAATTTCTAAAAAAATCGTTGCCAGATATTTTTTCTGAATTCTGTAATCAACCATAGCGTTCGGATACTTTTTTAAGCGACTGTAGGTGGTCATATTATTTTGATACTAGATCGTGTGGGCTCACTCACGGAAATATTGAGCGTGTGCAGTTACCGTTCACAGCAAACTGGAGCGTGTGCAGTTGCTGTACACGCTCCAGATATTTTTCCTGAATTCTGTAATCACGTGACACGAAGGTTGCCAGATCACTAATTTCTAAAAAAATCGTTGCCAGATATTTTTTCTGAATTCTGTAATCAACCATAGTGTTCGGATATTTTTTGAGCGACTGTACTCAAAGATTAAAGCTCACAGACACGAAAGCGAGAAAGACACAGTAATAAGACAGATGCCAGTGCACGGCATTAATGGGAACAACAGACACTACACATTTCTTGTCTAACTCGTTTTAATTAACCTTTTGACTATCCTATCCATTATCAGTTCCTTTTATGTCGGATAATCGAGATGTTGATATATTTCGTTTCTATTTCACTGTCAGTAGTAGCAGTGCTAAACGCAGAATAAATATCTAGCAGAGATAGACGGCCTCCATATATGGGCATTATGGCCCGAAAACGAGGCTGACGATTTTGCCAAGCAGCAGCCTAATTTTGTTCCAAATAGTAATATATAACTATGATCGTAAAATTATAACGGTAGGTATTTAAAAAAAACAGCAGATAATTTTGGATCATTCTTTAATATTCTTATATAATCTTAATAAATGAATTTTTCTATTTCCTATTTTTTTTCCAAAGGCAATAAAAACTGCAAAGGAAGATGTTCACATACATTGAAAGCGAGTTGGAAAATGAGAATTACAGCCGGCTTCTAAAGGTGTCGCTGCAAGCAGTTGTATTGAGTCGTCCATCTGTGCCAGTTAGTGTTTCTGTGATGCTAAGATCGCATTCTTTCTCTTTTTGTTTTCATGCTGTGCCTTCCATCTTTTCAGATTCGTCACCCAAACTGCTTCTTTGCCCAAGACCTGTCTAGGAGAGACAACAGAATACCAGTTATGTGAGACCCAGGTAAATAAAACTGAATTCCATCTTCCTCACCCTCCAGTAATCACACTTGAAATAAGAAGCTTATTTTCTGCCTAAAATGTCCATTTGTTGTAAAATCAAACACTAAAAAAACCTTTTTAAGTTTTTATAACGAATTCTGCATAAAAATTGAAGTTACATAAATAGAAGTTCATAAACTTTAGCGGTACAGTCGCTCAACGTGACACGAAGGTTGCCAGATGACTAATTCTAAAAAAATCAATGCCAGATATTTTTTCTGAATTTTGCAATCCAACCATAGTGTTCGGATACTTTTTTGAGCGACTGTACCAGAAGGAATTTCCCAGTTCAGTTTAGGGCCTAATTGCTAACCTATGCCGAATAAAACATCGGTCTGGCATAGATAATGAATGTGTTACATAATGCAAAAGCTGCGCCACAGCAGGGGGGGGGGGGGTTCATCGCCATACGACTCAGACTGCTCATTAACTGTTTATTGGAAAGGTCAGCTATCTTAAAGAACACTGCTGCTTTTATGCAGAGAATATTTTCGTGGTGATTGATGATTAATAATCAAAATTATGTGGTCAGAAATTATGCGATTTTTTTCACAATTTTCTTTCAGAATAAATAAATTTCATCTCTTGCCCTTCAGCAATAAACCTCCTACCAATCATTTCTTCTCTGTAATTGTTTGACATTTTTCCCAATTATATTGCTGACAGCTGTGGGGGTTGTCTGTCCGCTATAAAAGATCTGTCCGCTTATGTACTCAGTTCCCTAAAGAACTAGAACCACCAAATTTTTCATGAACTTTCTCTTTACTCAGGGGAAGAGTATAGGCTATGTGCAAATCCGCTAGGGTCAACCAAAACCGGTATGGACTGGTTTAAATTTTTCGAAATTCCCCTAGACTTAACATTAGTGATTATTGAAAGTAATTGTTGTAATAATAATTGTTGCGTTTCCAAAGGGAAATAATTCAATTAATTTCTGCTTTTGCATGATAACGCCATTGTTTCAGAAACTAGTAAAGCTCTCGAGCGGACACGAGGTGCTTTGTTGAAATTGAAGTCGTTCGAAAAAGCATGAGGGAAGAGACGATGTTTTTTCATGAATATAGAACTAATATTAATCAGACGTTAATAAAAATAAATAAATAAATATCCCCTTAAGCAGCTGCTTGACATAGAGGTCTTATAGGAGTCTGTCATTTCATGGGGCGGGGGTGGCTCAGTCGGTAGCGCGCCAGGCTCGTAATCTGTAGTTCCCAGGTTCGAGTCCCAGCTGGGTCAGCGTTGAGATTTATCTCCGCATAATTTCCCCGCCCTGCCCACGGTCAGTAGGGGACACCGATGGGCTTGGAAAGGCCGCCGTCCATCGGATGGGACGTTAAGCCGTGGCACCGTGTGTGGGAGAGTCATACCCTGTGCACGTTAAAGAACACGCTGGATGGCCTTGACGGGAGGCTACCATCTGTCTCCCAACAGCTGTTCCAGTGGGTCTCCTCCTCCAACCTCTGAGCCTTCGGGGTCCTTGTGGCCTGGCCATTTAGCCCATGGTGTGCAAAAAAGTGCCGCTCAGAGGTAAAACAATCCAGTCATTTCATATGTCATAGATAAGATCTGTGAGGACAGCGAGACTTCGGTAGAAAGACAATACAAACATCCAAGACAACACAGACACAATTCAGGCATGGATGTTTGTGTTGCCTTTCTGGAGTTAAACCCAGGTCTTAAACCAGGTCCCATTGATTTCCAGGTTAAACCCAGGAGTTAAACCCAGGTCCCATTGATCAGAAGCCAAGAACGCTAACCCTCGGCCACGGTACGGTGACATCAATAAAATTAACTTAATTTGGAATATGTGTCTTTCACCGAAGGCACTATACGCCTGGGGCACATCGAACCACTGATGTAACAATCCTCGGATATGTGATTCACCTAGAGTCACGAATGAAGAGGAATTAATGGAAATAATTAATGGAAAATTAAAAAGAATTTGGTGGCGCCACTCTCCATAGGCCATCACTATTTAAAATATTATATTTAAATATATTTTGAATTGTGGCGGTGGCCACAATTAAAAAGAACTTTGTCTTAAGTGATTTTCAAATAATGCAAAAGTCATTCTACTATTCTAATATTGTGCAATTGTGCAGTCATAATTGATTTCGAGCTGCTAACTCTTTAATGCGAAAATATTTATTACACATTATATTAACACATAATTTTAAGATTTAATAATAAATCAAAGGTTAAAAATCACGCCAGTTACCGTGTGTGTTTTCTTAATCAATAATCCAAAGCAAAATCCATGCAATCATCTATTCTTTATGCAGCACGCCAGAAGGAAAAAAGAACATTTCTTTTAAAGTGAAGGGGCGGAGGTGGCTCAGTCGGTAGCGCGCCAGGCCAACACCACCTAGAGGAGAAGGCCGTACCACTGATTTGTGACGTCAGCATTACTAGACCGGACTGCCGGCAGAATAGATTGAGAGATAGCTTATCCTTGTTAATAGAACTTCCCATTTAGATTTTGAATATTCACTAATAAATCGTTAAAATAATTTGTTTTCATATAATTAAAAAAAAATCCCACATTTTTCTATTTTTTTTTTAGAGATAACTTTTTTTTGCTTTGACTAGTATTGTAAAACATTAACTACCGTTTCCGATTATACAGATAGCTTTAAATTATTATTTAGATAATAACACTCTTTAAATGTTCGGAAATTTCAAAACTTTTAACGAATTTTGCAAACGATCGATTAATGTATTGAACAAGTACTAAATTTTCACTCTTAAAGGATTCTAGAAGAGCGAAATATATTTAGAAAAAAACTACTTGTTACAAATTACCACAGATATCGATTTTTTTTCACAAATATGTATGTATATATATACAGGGTGATTCAGAATTCATCATCAATATTTGGTGGGGAGGTAGGTAATAAGAAACGAAGGAGATTTCACATAGGAAAGCATGGGCGCATATGCCATGTAGTAGGGCAAAATGACCCCAGTTCAATGATGGAAAGAACACATAAGAAGGAAGTGGTAAGGAAAAAACATTTATTATCTTACATGTAACATTTATTTGCATTGGTTGTACAGACTTACAAGAGGTGCTCGAACTGCCGACCATGTGCTAGAATGCATGACTCACAACGGCGTTGCATGGACAGCAAAAACGATCCTGTTTCACGCAGTTGGCGATGAATACGTGAAAACATTTGATGCTGTGGCACACGGCGGTTTGGGAAGCGCGCTGCATACAATTGCCTGGCTGTGGAAGATGCCTGGCATTTCCCGGATGTTTGAGGCAGCAACTGATATGCGTGCTACAAGATCCATAGCACTATCAACAGGGGTCTCGTACACCATGTTTTTCATAGCACCCCATACAAAGAAATCGATTGGAGATAAATCCGGTGAACGTGGTGGCCAAGAAACCAGTCCACCGCGGCCAATCCATTGACCACCAAACTGTCTGCGTAGGTAAGCACGCACAGCATTTGCGAAATGTGCAGGAGCGCCGTCATGCTGGAACCACATTCGCTGGAGACTACCATCAGGAACCTCGTTCAGAAGATCCGGTAACACAGTCTGAAGAAATGTTAGGTACTTGGCACCGTCCAAACGGGATGGTAGTAAATACGGGCCCAACAAACAGTCACCGACAATCCCAGTCCACACATTGACAGCAAAACGTTGTTGCGCAGCTCCAGGTCTTGTACCGTGTGGGTTCTGATGAGCCCAGACATGCCAATTGTGTGTGTTGAAGACACCCTCTCGAGTGAACAACGCCTCATCGGTGAAAAGAACATATGTTGGGAAATTGGGATCAACGGCTGTTCTCTGCATGAACCACTGACAAAAAATAACATGCTTGGGATGGTCGTCTGCTGCCAATAATTGCACTCTTTGCAGATGAAACGGATGTAACCCTTCATCGTGTAATATCCGCCACGCTGTTGCTTGCGAAATTCCAAACTGCCTAGCCATACCTCGTGTGCTAGCACCAGGTTGTTCCTCGATTTCCTGTAGGACAGCTTCCTCTACTGCTACTGGCCGTGCCGATCTGCGCCTCCCTCGATTAACATTACTAGCAGCAAACGATCCTGTTTCACGCAGTTGGCGATGAATACGTGAAAACATTTGATGCTGTGGCACACGGCGGTTTGGGAAGCGCGCTGCATACAATTGCCTGGCTCGAAGACATCTTTCTCCTGCTGCACCGTAAGTTACATGCATATCTGCACATTCATTCCACGTATACCGGTTCATGTTACTTCTGCAAATTCACCTTGTCGAATGACAACTGACTGCACGCGTCAAACAGCTGTGCTTCTGTATGAGAGGTGTGTACACACAGCGCCCTCTACACCACCATGCGTTCGTCTGCCCCCATACTTTCCTATGTGAAATCTCTTTTTTTTTCTTATTCCCTTCCTCCCCACTAAATATTGATGATGAATTCTGAATCACGCTGTATATGAGGTCTAAAACATTATTTAATGAAAACAGTATGTTTCAATATTGCATATTTTAAGAAAAACAATCAACAAATTCCACATTAAAAATACTTTTATTTACAATATGAGAAAACAAATATATATAGGATACACATTACAATGAAACAAATATTTCATTGTTTACTTTATTTTTAAGAAAATTGTGCAATTAAAACAGGAAAATTCACCAATCATATGGGAGAATTTTTAAGCAATATGAAGGAACTTAATATTGTGCAATACTATTTAAATGGAAAAGGAAAATTTTATGATATTCCCTTCATCCCAGTTGAACTCTTTTTTTTTTAAATAGTTTAATAATGAAAGCTATTTTTAAAATGCATCACATTAATAAAAACTGTTTCTAGGACAACTATGACTTTTAAATAAAAAGAAAAGAAAAATTGCTTTCCCAAACTTTTTCACCCTAATGCATATTAAAACTAATTTCTTCACATAACATAGAAATTTTTATCCTTTTTGCTATCATAATAAACTTTAATAATAGGAAAAAAAAATTCTGAAGAAACATGAAAGCAACATCTAAATACATGTGGTCAAAAGGTTTGAACAGATTCAAAATACAACAGAAATATAAAATACAATGAGTATTATACAATGTAAAGGTCACATTGAAATATCCATATACACTCAGTAATTATGAAACCTAATTCCATGTTATGTCAATGGAAAGCTAATTTCAAACCTTTGTAACTTTTAAAATGAGCTTTTATGAAAAAAAATGAAATGAAGATCAATTAAAGATCTCAATCAAATTTATCTAAATCTATGTTCATTAAAAATCAAAGAATTATGAAAACTGGGATATTTAATATGAACAATGGCTGTTTTAAAATATTGATCTGGGAAGTAGTTGAAATAAGTTAATCTCAAAACAGTATCCCATATTAAATTTTATTAGCATAGTTTTAGCAGAAAATGTAACAATTATTTAAATTTTCACCAACTCTGCAGAATGCGCAATTACTGTTTAAGATGTTGATATATAATAAAATACCCCTTCAAACAGCTACTTACAACAGAGGTCTGACATGAGCCTGTAAGTTTATATGCCATAGTAGGTCTGTGAGGATGGCGGAAACCCGGCAGAGAAACAACACGAACAACCATGCCTTACCTAGGGCTCGAACCCAGGTTAGTAACCAAGCGAAGCCTCTTTAAATACTAAATGAATATTATTGGAATATAGAAAATTAAGATAGATTTTTAACTTATATATATTCAGTCATATTTTCCCATGAAATGTTTATTTTAGAAATTATCTTTCCATTGACATAACATGGGATTGGTTGGTCATAATTAACAGAGTGTATATGGGGTAGTTTCATGGCAGCAAACACAGACTTTTATAACACATAATTGAAAATATTTATGATAATATATTTGTACATACATGTAATAAGAAAAGATTTAACTTGTAAAATTTGCAGCTATATATATAATTAGTAGAATTGTAGCATCATCAGCAACTCAGATTTAATGACATCGCAAAACTTGAATTAAGTAAAAATAAAGTACTACAAGCAATATATATCAACTATTGAACATTTTACTAACATTGAATAGATAGAATTAGCATCTAAAATTTTCTTATATTTTAATAGAGGTCAAGCTGTTTCAAATGATTCAGTATACTCCAAATGTGCAAATCAAATTGAAGAATTAAAAAAATATTTAGATGTCATTTACATAAAGGTTGAAGTGGCAAAAATAAACTACACCAGTAGGTTCTTAATAGGATTCCTTCCCAAAGGCAAGTCGACAAAATAACTTTAAATTTGTATGGGGTCAAAAATATACAAAACAGAAAAAAATGTTTTGCTATTTTGTAAAGAGCATATACTTAACATGCCTGGAAACATATTAAATAAAAACATTATTCTAATCTTGACCTTCTGCAGAGTGTTTTTAAATTTAAGTCATTAACTATTATGCATATCTTAACTGCCATATCTGGTGAAGATGCTTTCAAATGCTAAGAGCAACATGGTATATTTCCTTTATAAACAGATATCCTTACACTAAAATTTTAATATTACTTGAACTCACTATCAGTGTGAAACCAATTATTAACAAAGAACTTGGAAGAAGAAAATATGTATCAGAACCAGTACAAGGTTTCTAATAACATAGTCAATCTTCTCCCTCCAAGCAGAAACTGACATCCCCCAATGATACAGAAAACCTTATTGATCTGTTGACCAGGCTAGTTCATAGGCATATCAAACACCCATTGGCAATCACTATTAGAAATTTAAAAAATCCTACATTTGCAAGGCAGAAGAAGCCACAAGATATGCATATATATTAAAGAAAATCAAGGAATAAATTAACTTCCTAAATCTCCCATGGCTTTTACAAAAACCAAAGATTGACACTTAAGTTTTCTGCTTATAATGTTCTCAATTTAAAGTAAGGAAGAAAAATAATATTCAGAAAATTCTATTTGCAGTTTAATGAGTTCCAGTTGATCATTTCATCCAGAAACTGGTGGTATATGTTCCAACAGAAAATTATAAATTTCATACCCCACTAAATGCATGTATAACAGAAGCAATGAAATAGATTGGAAAGAAAACCATATACTGTCACATACTGCATCCATACTGAATAGCTGTCCAAACAAAAGCATCCACCCCAAGTATTTGATACATTGATAAAAAAATTTAAAGACAACCAAAAATATAATTTATCTTCAGGGATCCAGCCATAAGAGTATAGTGGGAAGTGAAAATGTTGTGGAATTGGCAAAAGATCACTCAAAAGTAACACTAAACACAATATTAAGAAAAAACCTACTGACAAGTGCAGGTAGAGATTCCCTTTGATCATAGATTTAGCCACAAAAGACATGAAATCAGTAAAATAAAAAATTAAATAAATCTTGTAGACCCTGTACAGTAGCAAAATATAGTTAAAGGAACTGAAAATAGCTATTGCAGCTTGCATGCAATAAAATTTCCACTAAAATATTGCAAAACATTTGACAATAAAGTTAACCAGTTTTTGTGTCTAAAAAACAATGGTTGAAACAATAGCACACCATTCCAAAGGGTTTTCCACATTGTATTTATTGGGCTATAATTATTTGAAGGTGGGTCTATGATGTTGTGGAGACTTTTCCATTACAGTGTATCATTACTTTCCAAAAAGCTTCATGCTAACTGATGAAAATGACAACCAGCTATTTTAACCTCCCTCCAAATTTGATATTTCTTAACCTACTTTTTAACATTAGGTACTTTCAGGTACTTGCAGACTAACCAAGTACACGAGCAGATGGACAATCCAAAGACTCGTGTAATAAGAAAAATCAAACAGCATGCTTTATAGAAGATCCATGTTCAATTACTGGCTCAAAGCCTGTGGAAATTGTTTTCCAGATATTAAAGATGAATGAAGATTAATAATTTCTTTATTTAATTATCTTTATTTAACAGTTTAAAATAAATTATCTGCATTGGGTGAAATTAAGACATTGGATTCTGGACTCAATAAAATATTTACTTAAAAATATATTTACTTAAAAATATCAACCACTGATATCAAATTTGTAACATGATTGAGATTACCAAACATAAATTTTTGAATTATATTAAATCTCATAAGAGTAATTTTTAAGGTGTGAAATTAGACAATCAGCATTTTGACTTTAACACAATATCAAATTGTATAAAAATCTTAATATAATTTTCTCAAAGTGAAAGTAACATACACAAATTAATCCACAGTACCTCATTGATTTACTAACATTTAATCACTATCAAACTTCTTAAGTATTATGATGATAATGAGTATAGTGGAAAAATTACCTTGAGCCAGGTGAGATCCAAACACATAACCACCAGACGTAGGGTTACTCGATGCCAGTGTTATAAAAGGAGGACATGCTTTCTTTGTGAAATAAAATAAGTTTTTTCATACTAAGTTTTTTGCCAAGTACTAACAGTCGAGTCAAAAAAACAATACTCATTAAATATACTATAAAATATATGGTGCAGTGATTTTTATTACTATTTCATAAACAATCAAAGGTTATTTCTCCTAAAGTGTCATAATGATTAGTAACTATGCACTGTCATAAAAGGTAAACTTTCTGTTACTTCAAACTCTGACTGAGGTAGTAGTCAGCAATGATTTCTGTTTTGGGCGTAATATTTTTTTAAAGTGTATTTGTGGATGCTTTAAAAGTAGTTGAACAGTACCTCTCCATCAGTATATGGATACTTTAGAGGTCAGAAAGCTTTCTCCCAGTTTTCATGTTAAACATGCTGGTTTCTCTTTCAACATCAGATGGTGCAAAGTGGCGTTCACACACCTATGTATGCAAAAGAAATATTGACAATATGTACAAAAAAAACCTCTGATGAATGATAAACATTAAAACAAAAATCCAAACACCAGGAATACTGTTCACCATACACTAAAAATTTTTATTCAGAACTGAAGACTTTTTAACTTCGAAAGTAAAAGCTATAATTGTATTCAAAACAATTCTATAATCAGTGTATTTTCTAAGATTTCAATAAAAAATCCATGGTTAAAAAAGAATGAATTCTCCCAAGGAATGCACCTATTCTACCAGTAAGCTGGTTTTTCTCAATATTTCTAGCACTCCTTTTATCATATATAGTTCACCTTGAAAGCTAATGCTAACCATCTAATAGCATTCCACTGCTAGTACTAACCATAAAGTGCTTTTGGTAATGCCACTATAAGGTGATAATGTAAAATAAAATGCGAAAAATCATACTGAGCTGAAAATCATTTAAAACAACACTCTTATGAATGAAAGTTTAAAGGTTTGAAATATTCCAGTCCAGGAATTGAGCCTGAAAACAACTCCAGTAATAAGTTTATTGTTTCAGACAATTTCCTCTTACTGTAATTTTCAGTTTATTAGGCATAAATTTGTTTATATAGACAGCACCTGGTATTATACTAATGCTGAAAGGTATTAGGAATTGATTGGTCAGGAAGTTTATTGTTGTCGACAGTTTCTACAATAAACTTTTACCATTACATATCAGTAAAATCAAAAAACCTCAAATTTTTGTGATAATTTTTTGGATTTCTTCAGTTGTAAAATCCAAACCAGTGGTCAGTACAGAGGATAAACTTTTTGAAATTAACTAGAAAACAATATTGTATGCATTTGTGGTGTTTAACATATTTATATTCACATATTAGATGAAATGACAGATATCCCCTCAAATATTCTCTAATATGATTATAGAATACATTTGTAACAAAATTAAAACAAAATCTGCAGTCACATGCAATAAAGATATGACAATACACTGTTATACCTTTATTATAATATACCTGACTTATCTCATTTTACAATGAGAGTGATTGGAAATATATGCGCTTTTAATTACTCCTTTGAAAGTAAAAAATTCTTTAACTTTACTATTAAATCCTTTTTCAAAATATCCTTTCATTTATTAATCCATATGTACGCTAGATGTAGCCCACCCATTCTTTAATATCCCTATAACTTTACCTGATTTCAGAGATATAATTATGCAGAATAATTTAATGCTGAAAGTTATTAGGAATTGATTGGTCAGGAAGTTTACTGTTGTCGACAGTTTCTACAATGAACTTTTACCATTACCTGTCCTGCTTTTATTTAAAAAAATAGCTGATGTGTGAGGTAGGCAAAACTTCAGCAGGAAAATAATACATATTCACAAAGCCATCTCTAGGCTTTGAACATGGGTCCAATTTGTATCCAAGTATACTAGTAATAGCACCATAATAATTTCTAATACTTATGCAGAGATTTTATATTTAAAAGTAGGTTTTCCCATGATCTTGCCTTTGGCTTATATATGTGTTTCAAGTTTAACAGTATTATCGTATTAACTTATACGAGATATATTTGAACTCTATGGATATATAAATATAGTGATATAACATTAGACCCTGAAACTATCTCAACAAAAGTGCCAATTTCTTAACTTACTACTGTAATCTATTAAATAAAAAGTCTGGTCACTGTGAAATATTCTTTTCTATTTAAGCATTTTAGCATATGTACATTCGACATTTTTTATTCCAGCATATTAGGTTTCTTACTTAATAAAAATAACGTCAAATTAATCCATAACAGATCAATGATATTATATATGTATATTATATAAACGTAACATACAATAGTTAAAACGATAATTTTTACTTTAGAAGTTCATAAGTATGACAACAGATATTAATACAGAATAAAGTTCTTCTTACCGATGATAAATGCTTTCGTTGGACAGAAGTTTTGCCTTGGTATTGAACTTTCTGAACTTGCCATTTCTGTCGCAAATCGATATCTTCTGGAAATTTAAAAACTGAGAATATTTCTTCCCCATCGTAATTGCTCCTGCACTGAGGAACGCAGCGCGATGGCATTTCGCTAAAAAAAAATCAATGAACGTAATAACAAACCACACTAAATCATACGTTTTGCCGAACTAGCTAAACACTAACAAAGGCAAGATGGAGGCGACGCTACTAGCTACGGGTCGACTAAAATTGACGTCATCGGAATCGCTTCACCGACTGGTAGGGCCTTCTCCTCTAGGTGGTGTTGGCCAGGCTCGTAATCTGTAGTTCCCAGGTTCGAGTCCCAGCTGGGTCAGCGTTGAGATTTATCTCCGCAAAATTCCCCGCCCTGCCCACGGTCAATAGGGGACACCGATGGGCTTGGAAAGGCCGCCGTCCGTCGGATGCGACGTTAAACCGTGGCTCCGTGTGCGGGAGAGCCATACCCTGTGCACGTTAAAGAACACGCTGGATGACCTTGACGGGAGGCTACCATCTGTCTCCCAACAGCTATTCCAGTGGGTCCCCTCCCCCAACCTTCTCTGAGCCTTCGGGGTCCATGTTACCTGGCCATTTAGCCCGTGGTGTGCAAAAAGTGCCGCTCAGAGGTAAAACAACCCAACCCAATCTTTTAAAGTGAACAGTTATTGAAAGAGATTGTGTAAGTTCTGCTTTTGATGTGAACAGAATAAAGTTGTGCTGTGCCATATACAGAGCTGGAAGTGAAATATAGCCTTACCTGTCCTTTTCTATTTCCCTTAGAGGTGTTCTCCTTACAGCGATGATTTCCGTTCTTACCAATGCTCTCTTCGCAACGGTCATCAAGTGGCAGGACGAATCATCAAGCAGTGGGTGCCTTACGATCACGGTGAGCTCTTCTTCTTTATTACTAAGTCATAACAGTACAGTGGCTCAAAAAAATATCCGAACAATACGGTCGATTGCAGAATTCAGAAAAAATATCTGGCAACGATTTTTTTTAGAAATTAGTGATCTGGCAACCTTCGTGTCACGTGACACGAAGGTTGCCAGTAATCAACCATAGTGTTCGGATACTTTTTTAAGCGACTGTAGGTGGTCATATTATTTTGATACTAGATCGTGTGGGCTCACTCACGGAAATATTGAGCGTGTGCAGTTACCGTTCACAGCAAACTGGCCAGATCCGCTAATTTCTAAAAAAAAAAGTCGTTGCCAGATATTTTTTTTTTGAATTCTGTAATCAACCATAGTGTTCGGATATTTTTTTTTGAATTCTGTAATCAACCATAGTGTTCGGATATTTTTTTTTTAATTCTGTAATCAACCATAGTGTTCGGATATTTTTTTTTGAATTCTGTAATCAACCATAGTGTTCGGATATTTTTTTTTGAATTCTGTAATCAACCATAGTGTTCGGATATTTTTTTTTGAGCGACTGTACAATTACCTCTTAACTGGAGAGTGACATATTTCAATTAAAGTTTGTGTCTTGATGATAATGAGTAAGAATTTGCTTGTTTCATAAATATTTGGAACTTTCTCTGCAAACAGAGGGACCCTTTTATATTCGAAAAGATAAAATCTGTAATAGTTAAAGGAGATGTTTGTATGTCCGTCTGTCTGTGACAAGTAGAATTCATCGGAAAATCGTTGTAGACGTTTCAATTTTTCGCAGAGTGTTCCTGGTTGTCGTCCACATTGCAGTGCTGAATTTCGAATCGAAATTTAGAAAGGGGGATTTGGTAGAAGCAAAAATATTTACCATATTATTTCTATGGAAACGATAATCGCCGCCAAATCTTATTGTACAAATAATCACTGCTCTTCGACTGTTAGCTTAAGAGTCATAACCAACAATTTAGGGTTGGGTTGTTTTACCTCTGAGCGGCACTTTTTTGCACACCATGGGCTAAATGGTCAGGTCACATGGACCCCGAAGGCTCAGAGAAGGTTGGGGGAGGGGACCCACTGGAACAGCTGTTGGGAGACAGATGGTAGCCTCCCGTCAAGGCCATCCAGCGTGTTTTTAACTAAGAGAAGGTTGGGGGAGGGGACCCACTGGAACAGCTGTTGGGAGACAGATGGTAGCCTCCCGTCAAGACCATCCAGCGTGTTTTTAACTAAGAGAAGGTTGGGGGAGGGGATCCACTGGAACAGCTGTTGGGAGACAGATGGTAGCCTCCCGTCTAGGCCATCCAGCGTGTTTTTAGCTAAGAGAAGGTTGGGGGAGGGGACCCATTGGAACAGCTGTTGGGAGACAGATGGTAGCCTCCCGTCAAGGCCATCCAGCGTGTTCTTTAACGTGCACAGGGTATGGCTCTCCCGTACACGGGGCCACGGCTTAACGTCCCATCCGACGGACGGCGGCCTTTCCAAGCTCATCGGTGTCCCCTACTGACCGTGCGCAAGGCGGGGAATTTTGTGGAGATAAATCTCAACGCTGACCCAGCTGGGACTCGAACCTGGGAACTACAGATTACGAGCCTGGCGCGCTACCGACTGAGCCACCCCCGCCCCCAACAATTTAGAATGCATAGACTGATCATAGGTTTAATTTGTTTCCTTTTCGTAAATTTTTTACATACTCACAAAGCATTAATATCATTTCCTTTTTCGCATCTATTGTGACATTGTAGCATTAAATTGCACAGCAAAAATTAAATATTGTCTGAGAGTTTAAAGTATTTTCTAAACCCCAATAAAATGAGACATTGAAGTGAAAAAAAAACACGTTACCCTACGGAGTTCAACGTGACCGTCAACGCGTTACCTTAAAATACTCGCCCTGCCCACGGTCTGTAGGGGACATCGATGGGCTTGGACAGATCACCGTCCGTCGGATGTGATGTTAAGCCGTGGCTCCGTGTGCGGGCTTGACGGGAGGCTACCATCTGTCTCCCAACAGCTATTCCAGTGGGTTCCCTCCCCCAACTTTTTCTAAGCCTTCGGGGTTTATGTGACCTAGTCATTTAGCCCATGGTGTGCAAAAAAGCGCCGCTCAGAGGTAAAACAACCCAAACCAACCTTAAAATGTCATGAATTCCAAGTTTCCAGAAATCACGCATTGGTGGCGTTGAAAGCAGTGA
Source organism: Ryuthela nishihirai (assembly GCA_038380435.1). NCBI lineage: Eukaryota > Metazoa > Arthropoda > Arachnida > Araneae > Heptathelidae > Ryuthela > Ryuthela nishihirai. The sequence goes on along the minus strand of JAWZYU010000011.1, from coordinate 33,781,811 downwards.
CGTAGCAGTCTTTGTATTCCAGCATGCTGGTCACAACAAAGACTAAATCTGAGTCTGGTGCCAGATTCGACATTCACAAAGGAATTGTTATTTTAAGGATTATTATTATTGCAAGAAGGAACCTGATTTTTTTTTAACCCAACACGGGATCGCATATGCGAAGTTTGAGACTTTTCGGTCAAGTATCTCGGGAATCCAAATCTATCGAAAATATAGATCTCGATAATTTGCGACGAAACCACCGGCTATGAGAGCTGGCACTGACATTAGTAATGACCTAACAACAGTGGGAAAATCTTCGTGTTGAATCTATGCTAAAGGATTGGGGTGGGAGCGGATGTACTCACAAAACTAACCTTTAATGTAAAATAGAATATAGAGATTATATAGAAGAATGCATATCGCCTCTGGCTCATATGAGAATCTTGTTTTCAAAGAGAAAGAAGTTTTTCCTTTACCTACTGTTTCGTTTCTTAAAAGTTTTAATTTGAGCTAACGGAGGATAGGAAAAGTGCAAATATTATTTTATTAGTAATTATATAACCTCTATGGCATAGTTCTGTCAAACCTCTATGGCAAGCACCTGCTTGAGGGGAGTTTTATTTGTTTCCATAAAAAAATGCTTTAAGTGAAAAACAACAAGTACTCTGCATAATATTTTTCTTCCGAAACGTTTCGTGATTATGATCTCAACTGATGATATAACTCTCCACAGTTCTACTGTAATTTCAAAGTTGCCACAGCAGATTTCAATATGTTGTTTTATTTCAGCAGCAGTCAACCGCTGTGAGCTGCAGTGCCGAGACGCCGAGAGCCATCTCCCGTATAGCTTTGGCAAGGCTCTTGATGGAACCCATTGCAGCTCTGATGGACCCGCCATCTGTGTCAACGGTAGGTGCACGGTACGTACGTAAACTCATGGTTCCAAACATGGGCACAGTGGATTCTAGAACAACAAATGACCACAATTTTAGTCTGTTAAAATCTACTTTCCTTATGTCATGATGTACTATCTTTTTTTTCACACATGTCCGTTTATTGAAAGTTAATGAAAATTAAGGATATTCATTAAGGACATTCATAAAATCTTTTTTAATTCAAATTAACATGTTCAGTATGTTTGCAACAGAAATTGCATGAATCGCACACAAAACGTTTGTATTTTAGTTTTGAATAGATTATTACACGAATGCTTTTCAAGTGAGGATATGCTAAAAAAATTAGCATATAAGAAACATGAATTAAATGAGATTGCATTGGTGTTATGTACATCCTCTGAAGAATCTTAGTTCAGTTTGGTTGGGATATTTTACCTGAAGCAGCTCTTTTGGGCACACAATGGGCTAAATGGTCAGATCACAAGGAACTCAACAGTTCAAACTTGGGGTGTGATATATATAATGAATTTTTAATTTTTATCACTGATTTGCGTAACAGAACTAGTCTATTTGATGTTAATTAATAAATATTTAATCATATTCCTTTGCGACGTACGATGAAATCCATATATATTTATAAATATTCCTGTGCTTTGTATTAAGTGCTAGTTATTGACAACCATTAGGTTTACTTACCCATTGCCAGTGCCTAAAGGAATGATCACTATTGCTTAAAAGTCAGAGTCAGTACCAACTTTGAAGTATTACGATGTATTACAGTATTAACAATGAGGTTACATATCACAAGGGTAATGTTTCTTTCCTTGTCAGAATTCAAAATATCCTGTTCGTACAATCTATCTTTCTTGTTCCCATCAGAACAGTGGGGCCATAACGAATCACATCAAGCTTCGAATCCTATTTTAAATTTAGCGGTGATAAAGCTTTCATTGATACAGTAATATGAGTTTCTGCTGAAAAGCAAACCTATGCCTTGGAGATGCTTTCCATCTTCCCTCCTTAAAAAGAGAAATTTAAAATTGTTTTTTAAAGTGTCTGATCTTGATTCTTCCATCTGGTTTCTTGTAAGGGTAAATTGTCTAGGTTAGGCGTTCTCAACGTGGGGTACGCGGTAAGATTTTTTAGAGTACGCCGTGAGCACTCAAAAGTCGCTAGATCTAGTAACAAAGTAAAAATAACCATTGTTATACTATACTATAGTTTTATCTATCTATACAAGGGGTACGCCAGTTACATACACATTTGCAGGGGGTACGTGAAGCATAAAAGGTTGAGAACCACTGATATATATGTTTTATTTTATTCCCATTGTTATACTATAATTATAGTTTTATCTATCTATACAAGGGGTACGTCAGTTACATACACATTTCCAGCGGGTACGTGAAGCATAAAAGGTTGAGAACCACTGCTCCAGGTTATAACGCTTCCTATGCGAGGATTTTAAGAGAATATTCTTATGAACGTTCAAAGTAACTGTGGAAAGGAAATGGTTAGCAGGGTTTATTTTTTTAAAGAAACTAGATTTATTGAGGTAGGCAGAGCCAACAATATTGAACAGCTACCCAATCTCAGGCAAATTTAAAGATCCGTTCTCCCTCCGGTCGGGGCGGGGGTGGCTCAGTCGGTAGCGCGCCAGGCTCGTAATCTGTAGTTCCCAGGTTCGAATTCCAGCTGGGTCAGTGTTGAGATTTATCTCCGCAAAATTCCCCCGCCTTGCCCACGGTCAGTAGGGGACACCGATGGGCTTGGAAAGGCCGCCGTCCGTCGGATGGGACGTTAAGCCGTGGCCCCGTGTGCGGGAGAGTCATACCCTGTGCACCTTAAAGAACACGCTGGATGGCCTTGACGGGAGGCTACCATCTGTTTCCCAACAGCTGCTCCAATGAGTCCCCTCCCCCAACCTTCTCTGAGCCTTCGGGGTCCATGTGACCTGGCCATTTAGCCCATGGTGTGCAAAAAAGTGCCGCTCAGAGGTAAAACAACCCAACCCAATCTGGCCATTTAGCTCATTACGTGCAAAAACGTGCTGCCCATAGGTAAAAAAAACTCAACCCAACAGAATAAAATAGCCTATGCAATAATTTCTAATTAAAATCATGCACACAGATTTATTAACTCATTAAAATATACTTACAAGACTTTTTGTGCTTATTTTCAAGCTACATCTATTTAAGTCTCTCTTAGATGATGTCCGAGAGTAACACACTTCCAACTCTGTCATATATTTAACTGTGGATGGATGCTTTCGCTGCAGAAGAATATGTTTGTCGAATTAATCATTAATTCCCAGATGAAGTAATAATTTGTGATAAGCCAGTTGAGAGCATTTATTAATAGTAATTTGTCTATACGTGATTTTATATAAAATTAAAGCCATATATTGTTGCGACAGATGAATGAGCAACAGTGATATCCTATATCGTTTTGAAGCTCGCGTGAACTACAGCGTGAGACTTATATCACCAACCACTTCGAACGAACTTAGAAATAAAGAATAAGAGAATTGTAATTAAGAAGAATTTGTTTGAAGGAAAACGTAGTTTGTCTGTCTGTTCACTATAATATAAAGAAGAAAAGTTTTTATTTGGTGTGTGCGTGGCAGGTTAAATAAGTTTATTAGTGTGAATTCTGTTAGTGAACGAGTAAGGAAAAGAATTCATCATCCTGTGCGTGGTGATCAAGGTCTGAAAAGAACTGATTCTGAGTTGGTTGGTTGGTTGGTTGTTTTACCTCTGAGCGGCACTTTTTTGCACACCATGGACTAAATGGCCAGGTCACATGGACCCCGAAGGCTCAGAGAAGATTGGGGGAGGGGACCCACTGGAACAGCTGTTGGGAGACAGACGGTAGCCTCCCGTTAAGGCCATCCAGCGTGTTCTTTAACGTGCACAGGGTATGGCTCTCCCGCACACGGGGCCACGGCTTAACGTCCCATCCGACGGACGGAGGCCTTTCCAAGCCCATCGTGTCCCCTACTGACCGTGGGCAGGGCGGGGAATTTTGCGGAGATAAATCTCAACGCCGACCCAGCTGGGACTCGAACCTGGGAACTGCAGAGTACGAGCCTGGCGCGCTACCGCCTGAGCCATCCCCGCCCCACTGATTCTGAGAAATCAGTATACTTAGCCACAGTTTTGGAGTACAGTCGCTCAAAAAAGTATCTGAACACTATGGTTGATTACAGAATTCAGAGAATATATCTGGCAACGATTTTTTTAGAAATTAGTGATCTGGCAACCTTGATCCAACACGAAGGTTGCCAGATCACTAATTTCTAAAAAAATCGTTGCCAGATATTTTCTCTGAATTCTGTAATCAACCATAGTGTTCAGATACTTTTTTGAGCGACTGTACTTGATGACTAAAACCTTAAAAGGAAGTTATTTAGTGTATAGTTATTTAGTTTTAGCCATCCCGTGGCCGAGTGGTTAGCGCTTTTGGCTACTGATTAAAGGGACCTGGGTTCGAGCCCCGGATTAAAGCATGAATGTTTGTGTCGTTTTTCTGCTGAGGTCCTGCCATCCTCACAAACCTTCTACTATGGCATATACAGGGTGATTCAAAACTCTTGGGCCAAACTTTAAGGGGTGATAGAACACACTTAAACAAGCACTTTTCGTTATGCAATGCATGGTAGGAACTCAAGCGGTGAAGCGCTAGAGGGCGCTTTCCAGTGAACACTTATAAGCACTGGTTTTCGCACTCGTCGTCATTTCTACCGTGAATTGCACAGTCTTTGGGCTTCCCTCGCATTCCCGTCCGCAGCTCCGTACGTGAAATGCATGTCCGCCTTATCCTGATTCGTGAAATAATCCATCCATTCTGCAATCCACGGTAGAAATGACGACGAGTGCGAAAACCACTTATGAAGTGCTTATAAGTGTTCACTGGAAAGCGCCCTCTAGCACTTTACCGCTTGAGTTCCGACCATACGTTGTATGACGAAAAGTTCTTGTTTATGTGTGTTCTATCACCCCTTAAAGTTTGGCCCAAGAGTTTTGAATCACCCTGTATAAACTGATAGGCTCCTGTCAGATATCTGTGGCAAGCAGCTGCTTGAGGGGATATTTATATTTAGTTTGTTTAGGAATTGGTAAGGCTATAGTTAATAGATTGCAGGTTTGTTCACAAATATTATATTGCCACTTATCGAGTGTTGTAAGAAGCCTTATTTTATGCTTTGAATGGAGTTAGTAAGAATTATAGAGGAAACAACTCTTTGTAGGAATAGTAATAAGGTGCCAAGTTCCTCTGAAGTCTTATTTTCATACTGATGAAGATTTGTGTTGGTTGAATTTAGTTTATATAAATGTTTTCATTTATTCTTTTGTAATAAATAACTTTATTTTAGAATTATAATTGTTAAATAGTTTTTCGAATTCACGCTCAGTTTCTATCCGTTTAAATTCATAACAATATTATTTCTACCTACATCAAAAATTGAAATAGTCCAGGGATTCTCAACGTGGGGTACGAGGTAAATCTTTTTGAGGGTACGCCGTGATAGCTCAAAAGTCACTAGATCTCGTAACAAAGTCGCTAAGTTGACAACACTGCTACTGATTTGTTAAATTGTTTTTGTCATTTTTTTGTGTTTATCGATATATGTAATTTATGAATGCAAAATTTAATGTGTATATATATATATGCTTTATTTTATTCCCATTGTTATACTATAACAATAGTTTTATCTATCTATACAAGGGGTACGCCAGTTACATACACATTTCCAGGGGGTACGTGAAGCATAAAAGGTTGAGAACCACTGATATATATGTTTTACTTTATTCCCATTGCTATACTATAACTATAGTTTTATCTATCTATACAAGGGGTACGCCAGTTACATACACATTTCCAGGGGGTACGTGAAGCATAAAAGGTTGAGAACCACTGATATATATGTTTTACTTTATTCCCATTGCTATACTATAACTATAGTTTTATCTATCTATACAAGGGGTACGCCAGTTACATACACATTTCCAGGGGGTACGTGAAGCATAAAAGGTTGAGAACCACTGATATATATGTTTTACTTTATTCCCATTGCTATACTATAACTATAGTTTTATCTATCTATACAAGGGGTACGCCAGTTACATACACATTTCCAGGGGGTACGTGGAGCATAAAAGGTTGAGAACCACTGATATCTATGTTTTATTTTATTCTCATTGTTATACTTTAACTATAGTTTTATCTATCTATACAAGGGGTACGCCAATTAAATACACATTTCCAGGGGGTGCGTGAAGTATAAAAGGTTGAGAACCACTGATATATATGTTTTATTTTATTCCCATTGTTATACTATAACTATAGTTTTATCTATCTATACAAGGGGTACGCCAGTTAAATACACATTTCCAGGGGGTACGTGAAACATAAAAGGTTAAAGAACCACTGGTCTAGATTGTTCTGAAATAAAATTTATTATTACTTTTAAGTGGTTATTTTAAGCTTCAGTAGTTGTCATTTTCTTTTCTCTCGTTATAGGAGATTGATTGTGCTGGCCATCTTGGGTCTGACAATCGCATAGATATGTGCGGAGTGTGTCGAGGCGATAACTCCACTTGTGTCCACTACAAGAATATTTATTGGGGTCATCAGAGGCAATCATCCAATAATGGAATGGACAATGCTCAAGGTACGGAAAAGCATTTCGTAAGGGTTTAATTTGATTAAACGAATCCGTAGCTCATCCAGTAGATATTTTCAGAGGAAGGTCACTTGTGTCATCCCGCAGGTTGCTATAAATATTTTTGATCTATGAACTGGTTGTTCAAAAAAATATGAATCGGAAAAAATTTAATTTTAAAGAATAAAAAATAATTAACAATACAAAAATATTATTGGTGATTAACTCGGTTGTTTACGTCTACCATTACCTTCTAGAGTACAGTCGCTCAAAAAAGTATCCGAACACTAGGGTTGATTGCAGAATTCAGAAAAAATATCTGGCAACGATTTTTTTATAAATTAGTGATCTGGCAACCTTCGTGTCACGTGATTACAGAATTCAGGAAAAATATCTGGAGCGTGTACAGCAACTGTACACGATCCAGTTACCGTTCACAGCAAACTGGAGCGTGTACAGCAACTGTACACAATCCAGTTACCGTTCACAGCAAACTAGAGCGTGTGCAGTAACTGCACACGCTCCAGTTTGCTGTGAACGGTAACTGCACACGCTCAATATTTCCGTGAGTGAGCCCACACGATCTAGTATCAAAATAATATGACCACCTACAGTCGCTCAAAAAAGTATCTGAACACTATGGTTGATTACAGAATTCAGAAAAAATATCTGGCAACGATTGTTTTAGAAATCAGTGATCTGGCAACCTTCGTGTCACGTGACACGAAGGTTGCCAGATCACTGATTTCTAAAAAAAAATCGTTGCCAGATATTCCTTCGTGTCACGTGACACGAAGGTTGCCAGATCACTGATTTCTAAAAAAAATCGTTGCCAGATATTTTTTCTGAATTCTGTAATCAACCCTAGTGTTCGGATACTTTTTTGAGTGACTGTACACATGGTCGTTTATGTCTGACATTACCTACTTGTGATGTCCTCCTTTCTCAGATCTAGGGAGACTGAGCCAAACGTCGTGGCCACCGGAGGACAATGCGATTGTTGTTTAATAATAATTACTTCACCCTCACTTCGGTGAAATCCCAGGTTCTCGGGTTTTTAAGCCCGTGTCACTGTATGCCTCCACTTTACTGTGTTGAATGAAGAATAGGAACTGTCCATCAATTAACTGCACGAGAGTAGATAGGGACGACACAGTGTTATTCATTCCGTGGGTCTTTGCTGCTGATAAATTAATTGTCTACTTAACTCAATTTACAAAACTAAGTTTCAACTTGCTGCATTGAGTGGTTCCTTGTTGGCTCCATTCCTAAGACCATTGTCATCCACGCAATAATTTTTTTTTTCTTTTATTGTTAAATTCATTCTTTAATTGCAAAAGATAATAATTCAAAAAAAAATTAGCGATATTGATGCTGGAAAATGAAATTTATTCGTAAATTTTTAATTTTCAATAAAACTATAAACTTTAATATGAGAATATGAAATAAAAAAAGTTTTAAAAACATGCACTGATTCCTTCTTCTGTTTGTTGCAGATGACCACTTTGACTACAACCAAATCACAGTGATTCCATCTGGTGCCACGCACGTTGCTGTGAGAGAAGAGAGCGAGAAAAATTTTTTGGGTAAGTGCACTTTGGCTGTTGTTTTGCACAGAGCACGTGAAGTTCCCTATTAAACCTTCAAAATATTTTTTGGAAACATTGAATGAATTCTACTTGTATGTTTAAAACTTCTCCCCACCTCTAAACATTCAAGAACGACAAAATTTCAGAGTATTTTGTTAATTCTGGTTCATCTAGAGTCAACGTACTTCGTGTTTGAGGATAAACTTACTAGAGTAACTCAGAACAATTAGTAATTTTATAAATGAAAAAAAATGCCCCCTCAAGCAGCTGCTTGCCACAAAGGTCTGACAGAAGCCTGTCAGTTTATATGCCAGAGTAGGTCTGAGAGGATGGCTGGATCTCAGCAGAAAAACGATACATACATCCATGCCTTACCCGGGGCTCGAACCCAAGTCCCTTAGATCAGTAGCCAAACTCCCTAACCACTTGGCCATGGGACGTTTTTTTTTCCTTCTTTAAATCCTTTCCCCACTCCCAACACCAATATTTGTTATGAATCAATCATTATTTTACTACGCATTGAACACGTGAATAACATTAAATAAAGTGTACACACTTGCAATCATGCGGGATCTTTGAAGACAAATAAGGAGCAGAGGGCAATTGAGCAGGGAAAAAATGGTGGGGAGGGGTCAAGAAACTGTATTTTCATTGCAATATAATTTTTTCCATTCGTTTTAGAGATTTTTAAAAAGTTTCCTGAAAAATGCGTGAAATATTCACAAGTCTAATCCCTCTTTGCCTCCATTACCCTTACTAGCATTCTCAAAGGTGCGATGTTCCCTTCTTTCTATGGATTGGGCTCTGCTTGCAGTCGAAGGAAGTGTTTCGAAAGCAGCATTTTAAGCACAATATATTTTTTGAAGTTTGGGTATAGTTTTCGAGGTAAGCTCATGGTTGCACACCGCATCGCAACCTAGCTGTTAAGAATCAATGACGTACATTCTCCCAAAAGATGAAGAATCCCCAAGTTGGGTTGGGTTGTTTTACCTCTGAGCGGCACTTTTTTGCACACCATGGGCTAAATGGCCAGGTCACATGGACCCCGAAGGCTCAGAGAAGGTTGGGGGAGGGGACCCACTGGAACAGCTGTTGGGAGACAGATGGTAGCCTCCCGTCAAGGCCATCCAGCGTGTTCTTTAACGTGCACAGGGTATGGTTCTCCCGCACACGGGGCCACGGCTTAAGGTCCCATCGGACGGACGGCGGCCTTTCCAAGCCCACCGGTGTCCCCTACTGACCGTGGGCAGGGCGGGGAATTTTGCGGAGATAAATACTCAACGCTGACCCAGCTGGGACTCGAACCTGGGAACTACAGATTACGAGCCTGGCGCGCTACCGACTGAGCCACCCCCGCCCCAAAGGAATCCCCAAGAGAAATGAAGTTTCAACCGTAGCATTGGGATTGATGTTTTTATATTTTGATTGGAATCCACTCCCTAACGAAAGCAGAAAGGTCACATCAGAGCCTCACCTCTCCCTTACAAAAATTAAACCCTAGTTTCTCCACTTTGCATTTCAGATAATGGCTGATTTAAAAACACTGTAAGGGAGCTTGAATTCAAATTTATCTGAAATTATTTTATTTCTAAACTACCAGTGGCTCGCAAACTTCCATATTAATGTAAAATAGTATATACGAGGAATATATATGATTAAAATATATAATTATATGAGATTTATATTGGTGTTTATGACCATATATAAATATTTCAATTATATATCAATAATTCACAAGGGGGAAGTTTTCTTAGCTATTGTTACAGTAAATGAGCTGAGTTGTAAAAAAACTATATAGAGGAAAACGCAAGCCACTGAAATGGACCCAAATAGACCAGAATGTCATTCCGGTATTTTTTGTAGAAAATATTTCGCCAAAGAGTGCAATATATTTTTTCTCTCTGTTTTAGTTGTCTTTAGAAATAGTTGCCATTAAAGTAACTTTGGGTTGGGTTGTTTTACCTCTGAGCGGCACTTTTTTGCACACCATGGGCTAAATGGCCAGGTCACATGGACCCCGAAGACTCAGAGAAGGTTGGGGGAGGGGACCCACTGGAACAGCTGTTGGGAGACAGATGGTAGCCTCCCGTCAAGGCCATCCAGCGTGTTCTTTAACGTGCACAGGGTATGGCTCTCCCACACACGGGGCAACGGCTTAACGTCCCATCCGAAGGACGGCGGCCTTTCCAAGCCCATCGGTGTCCCCTACTGACCGTGGGCAGGGCGGGGAATTTTGCGGAGATAAATCTCAACACTGACCCAGCTGGGACTCGAACCTGGGAACTACAGATTACGAGCCTGGCGCGCTACCGACTGAGTCACCCCCGCCCCACCATTAAAGTAACACGTTGGCAACTGTTTGTCATTAAAACGTATTGGCAGTTAGTTATCATTAAGAAAATTTTATTTCTATATATTTGCGACATATAAATCAGCCATTATTTGTGTTTTAATTAACTTTTGTGGTAAATTATAACTAACAACACTGCGTTAAATGTTTGATCTTCCGGGAACTCTTTAAACTTTAAAAGAATATTGCTAACATTAAAAATTGGATAAAATGAATTGAGACCTGTTCAAAAATATTTTTCCCGTAAAAATTTATTCCCTAAGTTAGGGAACTTCGAATGTCGCTTTCCAGTTGAAGAAAAACTGCAGGATTGTTTGCCTCTGTCGCTTTTCCTTTGATTATTTGCCTCAGATTGTTTGCCTCTGTACAGTCGCTCGAAAAAATATCCGAACACTGTGGTTGATTACAAAACTTAGAAAAAATATCTGGCAAAGATTCTTTTAGAAATTAGTGATCTGGCAACCTTCGTGTACTGTACAGATATTTTTTTCCGAATTCTGTAATCACCGGTGTGTTCGGATATTTTCATTCGGTAGTGTTCGGATACTTTTATGAGCGACTGTACGCACAATGGGTTAATTGGCCAGGTTAGGAGCACGCCGAGCGCTCAGAGGCTGGGTAGGAAGAAGTGCTCATTGGACAACTGCCAGGAGACAAAAACCTCCCGTCAAGACTATCGAGCATGTTCTTTAACAGGTACAGTCGCTCAAAAAAGTATCCGAACACTACGGTTGATTACAGAATTCAGAAAAAATATCTGGCAACGATTTTTTTAGAAATTAGTGATCTGGCAACCTTCGTGTCACGTGATTACAGAATTCAGGAAAAATATCTGGAGCGTGTACAGCAACTGTACACGCTCCAGTTACCGTTCACAGCAAACTGGAGCGTGTGCAGTAACTGCACACGCTCCAGTTTGCTGTCACTGGACACGAACTGTTTGCTGTCACGTGACACCTTGACACGAAGGTTGCCAGATCACTAATTTCTAAAAAAATCGTTGCCAGATATTTTTTCTGAATTCTGCAATCAACCGTAGTGTTCGGATACTTTTTTGAGCGACTGTACAAAATACCTCTTTCCTGCATATGGGACTATAACTTAGTGTCCCATCCGACAAGCAGTGGCCTTTTCGAACTCATCGGTGTCCCCTTTCCTCACCGAGGTCAGGGTAGAAGTTAGCAGTGAAAACCTAAACGTTAGCACAATGAGGAAAAAACAGATAGACTGAAAATAACAGATTGCGAACATTGCGCACTACGAACTGAATCACGTAATTGCTATCACCCAACGAGGCGGGGGTGGCTCAGTCGGTAGCGCGCCAGGCTCGTAATCTGTAGTTCCCAGGTTCGAGTCCCAGCTGGGTCAGCGTTGAGATTTATCTCCGCAAAAATTCCCCGCCCTGCCCACGGTCAGTAGGGGACACCGATGGGCTTGGAAAGGCCGCCGTCCGTCGGATGGGACGTTAAGCCGTGGCTCCGTGTGCGGGAGAGCCATACCCTGTGCACGTTAAAGAACACGCTGGATGGCCTTGAAGGGAGGCGAACATCTGTCTCCCAACAGCTGTTCCAGTGGGTCCCCTCCCCCAACATTCTCTGAGTCTTCGGGGTCTATGTGACCTGGCCATTTAGCCCATGGTGTGCAAAAAAGTGCCGCTCAGAGGTAAAACAACCCAACCCAAAGCTATCACCCAACATCGAAATGCCCCAAAATTTTTCATAATGAATTGTATATATATTTACTATTTTTTCCAGTTCGCCTCTCCTCCACCCCTCCTATTACACTTCTTTATTTATTTACTTGCATATGTACATAAATGTATTATAATACTTTATACCTACCTTCTTATAGATAAAGATATTTCTCTTGATTTCGTTTCCCAGTGCTGATGGACCACAGAAGAAAATTCCTCATCAACGGCAATTGGAGAGTTGGTTCTCCTGGCCAAGTGGAAGGGGCGAGCACGAACTTCATCTACAGCAGAACTTGGGATGGAAACGAAAGCCTCATTGCATCAGGACCTACCCGAAATAATCTCTTCGTGTTTGTACGTTACCATGTCAAATTTCGCCTCGAATGATATAAACTGAATTCCATCTGTGAATGATCTTGATTTAGCTATCACTTTTAAATGCAGCACTTTTATACTTTAATGCAAAAGTGTCCGACCTTTTGTTGTGAAGGGCGGGGGTGGCTCAGTCGGAGCGCGCCAGGCTCGTAATCTGTAGTTCCCAGGTTCGAGTCCCAGCTGGGTCAGTGTTGAGATTTATCTCCGCAAAATTTCCCGCCCTGCCCACGGTCAGTATCGGACACCGATGGGCTTGGAAAGGCCACCGTCCGCCGGATGGGACGTTAAGCCGTGGCCCCGTGTGCCGGAGAACCATACCCTGTGCACGTTAAAGAACACGCTGGATGGCCTTGACGGGAGGCTACCATCTGTCTCCCAACAGCTATTCCAGTAGGTCCCCTCCCCACCCTTCTCTGAGCCTTTGAGGTCCTTGTGACCTGGCCTTTAGCCCATTGTGTGCAAAAAATGCCGTTCAGAGGTAAAACAACACAACATCTCAGTCGCACTTTTGTGCATACAGTGAGTTACATATTCACGACACAAGGACCCCAATGACTCAGAGTTAGGTTGAGGAAGAGAACCCACTTGATGGATGTTGGAAGATAGATGTGGCCCTCCCGTTAAGCCATTAAGTGTTACTTTAACATGTACAGTGTTGCTCTCCTTCACAAGGGCTGGGGGTCACAGTAGTGCACCAGACTTGCAATTTTCAGTTCCCAGTTTCGACTGCACCTAGGCCAATGTTGATATTTATCTCCACTAAACTCCGACCCTGTCCAGAGTCCATCGATGGGCTGGAAAAGGAACTGTCCATCGGATGGGACATTAGGTAGCATGGCCTCGTGTACAGTCGCTCAAAAAAGTATCCGAACACTACGGTTGATTACAGAATTCAGGAAAAATATCTGGCAACGATTTTCTAGAAATTAGTGATCTGGCAACCTTCGTGTCACGTGACACGAAGGTTGCCAGATCACTAATTTCTAGAAAATCGTTGCCAGATATTTTTCCTGAATTCTGTAATGAACCATGGTGTTCGGATACTTTTTTGAGCGACTGTACAAAAGAGCAATATCCTGTTCAGGTCTGAGCACGCTGGATGGCCTTGACTAGAGACTTCCATTTATCCTTAACAGCTGTCCAGTGGGTCCCCAAACACCTCTGAAGCTTTAGTGTCCATATGGTCCGGCCATTTAGCTCATTGTGTGCAACAAAAAAAATGGTGCCATTCAGAGTTAAAAACGACTAACTGGATGCAAAAGATAAAACAGTGCACTTCAATTATCAATCATGAAGCATTAAATGAAAGCTTCGAGTTTTTATAAATTACGTGAAACTTCTTTACGATGAATTTATCCCATACATTTGTATATAGGAAGGGAAAATTGGAATTTGGAATGATTCAACAAAAAATCATCTTAGTTTCATCCTCAAATAGCAACACTAAATGCTATTTTGCTTTCCAATTATTGCCAGAAAATTAATATAATATCAGAAACAGAAACAAAGTCGAAGAGTTAATCATTGTTCTTAATCTATTATACAATTTAGTGGCTGACTTCAACTAACAGATTTGTTTAATGTATATTTTATGCAATAATTTACGTTATAAATTAGAGTTATATTGGAAATGTCAATGAAGGATGCCAAATATAATGTATAATTTTTTTAACGTTAGATGATGTTGTACGAAATGTTTAAGTGATGAATGGTTTATTGATCAATAATTAATTATTTAATCTAGGACTTTGATATTACTATTAATTATTTAATCTGTGACTTTGAAATTTACTATCGATTGTTGTAACTTTTTTTGATTCTGATGCAGTTTTGTGTGTTTTCTACTGAATAAATTACCTTTTAATGCCTACTGTAACTGGGTTGGGTTGTTTTACCTCTGAGCGGCACTTTTTTGCACACAATGGGCTACATGGCCAGGTCACATGGACCCCGAAGGCTCAGAGCAGGTTGGGGGAGGGGACCCACTGGAACAGCTGTTGGGAGACAGATGGTAGCCTCCCGTCAAGGCCATCCAGCGTGTTCTTTAACGTGCACAGGGTATGGCTCTCCCGCACACGGGGCCACGGCTTAACGTCCCATCCGACGGACGGCGGCCTTTCCAAGCCCATCGGTGTCCCCTACTGACCGTGGGCAGGGCAGGAATTTTTGCGGAGATAAATCTCAACGCTGACCCAGCTGGGACTCGAACCTGGGAACTACAGATTACGAGCCTGGCGTGCTACCGACTAAGCCACCCCCGCCCCTACTACTGCAACTGGAACTTTATCTACTGTATAGTTAGCAAACTAAAAATAAATACAGCTATATTCAGTTTGATATAAGGGTCGTTCAACTGAGAAGTGACTAACTTGTTATAAAACTTTTACAGAAGTTCTTCACTTTTCATTTGAATGCTTCTTATATACATAAATCGTTTTTCATCATCTTTTTTCTTTCAGGTCCTTGGAAGCGGAGACATTCCCACTGTCCATTACGAATATTGGCTGTCGAAATCCCGCTATCCGCCTGTGGGAACAGCATTCGATCCCACCTCCAGACAAGAAGAAACAACTCGTTCAAAAGAAAGGGATGCCAGAGCTAAAGAAAGCCAAACATTAATCCGCCTTTCAAGCCTTGGAAAGTACGCATCACTCAACCAAATTGCCAGCCCTGTTGCCAAATACCATGGTTATAGATCTTACTACCAGAGCAGAAACGATATTGTGAAACCTGAACGTTACTTAAACCTTAAAACCTACGACCTATTGAGGCCAAACGGTACGAATTTTGTCACTGGAAGTTCTCACAATAAACAAATAATCGTGCCAAAAACTGTAGAGCCAACAGTCCAGCCCAATGCTCAGAACAAGACACTGATAGTGTCCAATTCTCTGGTCTTAATGCCTCTTCTGGAAACAAAGTATCCCCCTGATATAGAGAAGCATGGACTAGCTTCTACCAAACCTCTGTTCGATTTCATCTCAACCACAGAGAAACCCGAAGTGATTAGTTTAGACAAAGAGAAACAGTGGACAAGTTCTGAAAGGCCAAACCACACGTCAGAACTGTTGAGTGAAAAGAAGAGTGAACTTCTGTATTCTGTGATCAACGGACTGCCGACATTCACCTACAGAGAGGAAAACAAACATCACAGCAAACAGAGAACACACGATGGTGGTCTTGAGATGAAGACTCCTTCATCACCACGTGGACGTGAAGGTAAGTATGAAGTCAAATACATCGACCACTTTCTACATACTGTCTTGTAAATATGAACAAATGATTTTGTGCAGCATGTGGTTAAAACGAAAAATTAGCAGAAAATTTCAAATATTAGTGATATTGTGTACCCATTTTCTGTTGAATTACGATTATAAATTCAACAGAATTAGAACGTTGAAATAATACAGAGAAAACATTGTCATTAGCCGGGTGGGATCTGAACCCACGATCTCCTGATAGCATGTCAGGCGCTCTGACCGCTGAACTACCAACCGTCGAACAATCATCTCTATTGGTGGCGTTTAATCATTATACCATAGATTTGGTCATTGGAAATCTATCTAACTGTAATTGAAGAGTCTGGTATAGTTGGGTTGTTTTACCTCTGAGCGGCACTTTTTTGCACACCAAGGGCTAAATGGCCAGGTCACATGGACCCCGAAGGCTCAGAGAAGGTTGGGGAAGGGGACCCACTTTAACAGCTGTTGGGAGACAGATGGTAGCCTCCTCTCAAGGCCATACAGCATGTTCTTTAACGTGCACAGGGTTTGATTCTCCCGCACACGGGGCCACGGCTTAATGTCCCATCCGACGGATGGCGGCCTTTCCAAGCTCATCGGTGTCCCCTACTGACCGTGGACAGGGCGGAGAATTTTGCGGAGATAAATCTCAACGCTGACCCAGCTGGGACTCGAACCTGCGAACTACAGATTACGAGCCTGCACGATTACGAGCTCCGCCCGCCAGAGTCTGGTATAGAAGGCACTTTCCAGGTAAAGCACACGACTCGCCCACGTCAAGAGGCATGGTATTTTTTTAAGTCAACACGCTTTGATCAAGGTTAAGGATTCATGTTGAAATAATAGGAAATCACAGATATGCATCTGTTAGTAATACTAACCTGGAAAGTGCCTTCTGAACCAGTCTTGGTATAACGATTAAAATCCACCAATTCGGATCCCACCCGGCTAATGACAATTTTATCTCTATATTTATTTAACGTACTATTAACAGGTGCATATCTGTGATTTCCTATTATTTCAACGATTACTCCGTTTTTGGAAAAGAAACAGCTTAAGAATACATTGCTGTGACAATTTTCATACAGTTATTTCTGACTGCTCTCTGTTGTCAATTCTGCTGTCTTCTGTTTTAAAAGAGAACATAGCTGTAAGAACTCTTTTTTTTTTGTCGAGAAGACAAATATACATATAATTACCCTTTTTTACCGAGAACACAAATATACTTATAATTAATCTTTTTTGTCGAGAAGACAGCACATACTTATAACTACTCTTTTTTTATGTCGAGGAAAATCTCCTCGAAAAAAGAGAGAACATAACTATGAGTACGCTTTTTTGTCGAGATGACAACACATAGTTATAACTACTCTTCTTGTCGAAAAGAATACACGTAGTTGTAACCTCTCTTTTTGTGATAAGAAGAGTGCACATTTTTTGTCGAAGAGAATGCTCCTAGTTTTTGACTATTTTTTCGCTCATTGTTGTTCATTGTTGTAACTGTTCGATCAAGTGGATGGTGAACCAGTTTTTGTTGAATTGTTGCGCACTTTAGTAAATAATTTGTTCGAAAGCTTTTTCTGGCAACGAGGCTTAGATCCTTTATAACCAATATAATAGGAAACTTGATGTCTTTGTTTTTAGATACTTACGCAGTATCGTGGGCATTAGGTGGTTAGACTTTGTAAGTAATTATGAGGTTAGAGAAAGGATTCATCAACCACCCTTGAACAGCATCTTGTGTAAGGAAAGACTGCTTTGGTTGGGCCACGTTACCTGCATGCAGAACTACGGATTAATGAACAGATTTGTGAAAAGTGTACCTAAGACCTCAGAAAAGGGGAACATTTAGGATGAGGTGAAAAGTGTACCTAAGACCTCAGAAAAGGGGAACATTTAGGATGAGGTGAAAAGAAATTGTCAAAAAGGACTTAGAATTTCCTGCAGTGGCCTAGTGAAACAATAGTAACATTTGTCTTGATAGACAAGTTTGGAGTACTAAATTACACAGTGTAAATTGAATCTTCGTAACCTATGGTTGCTTGAGGATTATGCAAGCATGTAGGTATATAAGTAGGTATTTCTTACTACCGAAGACTGCTTTCGACCCCTTTTACTTTTTAAGACTTCAGGGTCCTTGTGACCTGGCCATTTAGCCCATGGTGTGCAAAAAAAATGCCGCTCAGAGGTAAAACAACCCAACCCAACTTTTTAACAGCGATAACGATGGAACTAATGCATCGGTTTATGAGTCACTTTACTTACAATAAAAATTATTAAATTATTGTTTTTGCTTTATGACATTGATTTCAGCAATTGACTAATATAACTACATATTTTTGCTGTTTAACAATATAAATTATATATAAAGAAAACGTGAGTAAATCCATATTCTTTAACCAATGATTTATGTTGCAGGGAAAAAACTGAAAACATCGAAGAGAAAAAGAAAAAGGAAAGCGAATAAAAGTAAGAGCACTTGTTAGAGTACAGATAAAAATGATACGTATTTAAAATATCGAACTATAAAACTGATTGCATTTATTTCAATATCAATTTGTATTCTGTGTCCCATGGCCGAGTGGTTAGCGCGCTTGGCTAGTGATCTAAGGGACCAGGGTTCAAGCCCCGGGCATGGCTGTTTGTGTCGTTTTTCTGCTGAGGTCCTGCCATCCTCTCAGATCTTCTACTTTGGCATATAAACTGACAGGCTCCTGTCAGACCTCTGTGGCAAGCAGCTGCTTGAGGGGGTATTTATTATTTTTTATTTTATTTATAATTGATTACACAGAAGGGCAGATGTTACACTTCTCGCTTACTCCTTCCCTGTTAAATTAAAATTAAGGAAATCAAAACAAAATATTGCACAATAATGAATATTTGTTGCAACAAACCCGGATATAAAAAACAATTTAGGAGATCTGGAACATAATCGAGCTGGAAAACTGTAAAAGGTAAGGGAGGGGGGTCTAATGTAAAAGGAAGGCCAAGAGACTGGATTTCCAATGCAGAATGACATTTCTCTCTCCGTTTTACAAGTGTTTAAAAATTTTCTTTAAAAAAATGCATGAAATTTAAATAAATTTAATAATATTTGCCTGATCTAAGGGACCTGGGTTCGAGCCCCGTGTAAGGCATGGCTGTTTATGTCGTTTTTCTGCTGAGGTCTTGCCATCCTCACAGACCTTCTACTATGGCATATAAACTGACAGGCTCCTGTCAGACCTCTGTGGCAAGCAGCTGCTTGAGGGGGTATTTATTTACCCCCTCAAGCAGCTGCTTGCCACAGAGCATTCTGAAAGGAATTCTTACTAGCATTCTGAAAGGGAGGGACATGGCCCCCTTGTCTTCCCCCCGTTTCAGGGCAACAAGGGTGGCTCTAGGGATGGGTGGGTACCACTACCACCATCCACCCACCTACCCATTCCTAAAGCCACCCTTGTTGTAACCATAAGTTTCAAAACTGAAGTATCAGCCAAATGGTGACAGTCTTCTGTCAAAATTCTGGAATGTTGGCAAAGCACAATGTCCATCAGAAGTTCATTCCAAACGCTTCCTGTTTTGCAAAAAAAAAGAATGGTATTTAACAGTTTTTCCTGGTCAGGGGAATGCTGATGCACATGGGAGGGCTTCTTGTATTGCTATTTGAAATTTTTAACATTGGATGTTGGATGTTTCAGTGAGTTGCTCCATAAATAAGTCTATGGCATTTCTTTTGGTCCGATTCAAGTTTAGGTTCGTTTTGCAAGAAAGTTGGTCAGAAAGTGTCTGTAGACGTGTTGAATTAATATGGAAACTGTAACAAAAGTTTGTCATCCTAGCTCTGAAATGTCATAATGGTATCAAAAGGGTCAAAGTGAGATCCCAACTGGAATACAAACTGAGAGTTAATCTGTTTGTTGTTTTCTGCTGAGGTCCTGCCATCCTCTCAGATCTTCTACTTTGGCTTATAAACTGGCAGGCTCCTGTCAGACCTCTGTGGCAAGCAGCTGCTTGAGGGTTTTTTTTTTATCATCTGTCACAGAAATACAAGTCTCACAATGATGCCGTGGGATTTTGGGTTGGGTTCTTTTACCTCTGAGCGGCACTTTTTTGCACACCATGGGCTAAATGGCCAGGTCACATGGACCCCAAAGGCTCAGAGAAGGCTGGGGGAGGGGACCCACTGGGACAGCTGTTGGGAGACAGATGGTAGCCTCCCGTCAAGGCCATCCAGCGTGTTCTTTAACGTGCACAGGGTATGGCTCTCCCGCACACGGGGACACGGCTTAACGTCCCATCCGATGGACGGCGGCCTTTCCAAGCCCATAGGTGTCCCCTACTGACCGTGGGCAGGGCGGAGAATTTTGCGGAGATAAATCTCAACGCTGACCCAGCTGGGACTCGAACTTGGGAACTACAGATTACGAGCCTGGCACGCTACCGACTGAGCCACCCCCGCCCCTATGATGCCGTGGGAGCAGTGATCAAATAGGTGCTCCTACACTACGAGAGTGAGTGGTAGGTCCATCGGTGACGTGCCAGGCTCGTAACCTACATTTCCCAGGTTTGAATCAAAACTGTGCCAGCGTTAAAATTAATTTCCGTCCGTTAACCCACACCCTGTCCTCAGTCAAAAAGGGGATAGCGATGGGCTTGGAAAGGACGCGATCTGCATATTCTATGCACGTTAAAGAACACGCTGGATGGCCTTGACGGTGGTTTCTGTCTGTCACCTAACAACTCACCAGTCGGTTACTTTACGACCTCTGAGCCGTTGGAGTCTTTGTGACCTGGCCATATACCTGTTGTGTGGGTTGGGTTGTTTTACCTCTGAACGGCACTTTTTTGCACACCATGGGCTAAATGGCCAGGTCACATGGACCCCGAAGGCTCAGAGAAGGTTGGGGGAGGGGACCCACTGGAACGGCTGTTGGGAGACAGATGGTAGCCTCCCGTCAAGGCCATCCAGCGTGTTCTTTAACGTGCACAGGGTATGGCTCTCCCGTACATGGGGCAACGGCTTAACGTCCCATCCGACGGACGGCGGCCTTTCCAAGCTCATCGGTGTCCCCTACTGACCGTGGGCAGGGCGGGGAGCCGTCGGATTGGACGTTAAGCCGTGGCCCCGTGTGCGGGAGAGCCATACCCTGTGCACGTTAAAGAACACGCTGGATGGCCTTGACGGGAGGCTACCATCTGTCTCCCAACAGCTATTCCAGTGGGTCCCCTCCCCCAACCTTCTCTGAGCCTTCGGGCTCCATGTGACCTGGCCATTTAGCCCATGGTGTGCAAAAAAGTGCCGCTCAGAGGTAAAACAACCCAACACAACCCAGCCATGAAAAAATATTTTAATAAGCAGCGATAGCATTTTAGTACCCCACAGAAAAAAATTTCCCCACCTTGAGTGAATTTCCGATATCAATTTATTTTTCACTATTGAAATTACTATAGACATTACGCGTACTTAGGACATTGTGCTAATATAAACGAGACAACCATTACTAGACGAGGCCCAACATCCCTCGTGGCCGCTACGACAGAGTAATAAGACACAGAAAGTATTCTCACAATTTTTAGTACGTCACGAATGGTAGGATATGGAACTACATACCATGATCATGTCTGCAGCCACATACTGCTAAATTCCATATATTTTAAAGGAATGTTAAATATTTTATCATGATAATATTAAAAATATTATAAAGTAGTTCAAATTAATTGCTACCTTTTGAAAAACGAATAGTTAAGAGTAGAATTTCAAAATTCGAAATATAATTTTATGCCAATTTTATTTGTGCGCAAAATTAAAAGGGAAATTCCGTGGGATGCTTGTTTTGTGGAGTCTAGTTCGTTGATCACACACGGGCGCAACGTTTTTTAGAGAATTAACATTCTTCAAATATTACATTAGAGATATAGAGAGATGACCTTCTGCGTCCTTCACTCTCTGCCAGTACTTTTATAATCAAGGTCAACGAAATACCGATGAACTGGGATGCTGCATGAGTGTTAAAGTCTCATGGGTGAGACTTTGGCAAATTTGAAGACTTATTTGAAAAAATTCTTAAGATGGACTCTACTCTGCGTCGTTTTACAAAGTGCCAAAGTGTCTCGAGCTATTATTGTCTATAATTTGTGATTATACCAGTGGTGACCCAATGGGGAGGTTATAACAACTCACATGCACACCTTGAATAACACGAATTTTATAACGCAATCTTCGGAAATCAGGGACTCGCATCCTCATTAGAACTTTTTGGATAAACTGCTGTGAAATATAGGAAAACATGCCTTAAAATATTCTTACATCTTCTTTTTAGCTCGTTTGAAGCAACTGATTTAACGCTACAACTTAAGTCACTAATAATTATCAACTAAATGTGTCAATTTCCAACCGATCTCTGATTATAACATTTGATATAGCTGATAAATGTTTTCTTTTAAAGGTCAGTGCCCTCCATGTCCAAGAGTGAAACACCAGACGAAGAATTTTTGTTTGAGTGATTTTGGTAAGTCTTGCTATGTGTCGACTCATGAATTCTACTAAATTAAATGCTCAGAGAATATAAGATATAAAAGTGACCTTACACCTGAGTACTGCCCCATATATAGGTCTAGTGAAAGATAATGTACGACTCGAGTCCCCCAGGAATTGAACAACAGTTAATCGTACATTATTAAAATATGACAGCCTGTCTATATTATTTCAAGCCTAGCCGGGGCCCTAATTCATTCTCTAATTCGTTTGTGCAAAACTTTTGATCATTGACTTCTATTCAAATTTTCAGAAGGGGGAACTCTAAACATTTAACTGAAGCTATCCAAAGAAAATTTAGATTTTTGTCTGAGTGTACAAAGTTAAATTTATTTAAGCTTTCCTCCCCATTCCATTACTAATTTAATGCACACTAATCTCAGTATTAGGAATGATTTAAGCTCGTTTATTATACGTCAGTTAATGGAAAGTCAAGTTTCCACATTAAGATGCATAATAACCTTATAAACATGACTTGTGATGAGAACTTTTAATGGGGAGTGAAAACTGATATAGATTTTAATAAGTCCCCAGTTTGCCGTGTCACACAAGTTGAGGACCTAGTTCCTCCTTCTTTCAATAATATATTTTGAAATTTGAATTTAAGAATTTATTTTTTTAATAGTTTATAAGGTCTCGCCCACCTTTAAGCATTGCTCACGGCACCTTCGAATATAGTGTACCTCCTTTAGTATCCGTTAACCCTTTCACGACTAAGGGAAACATTTTTCCCCATTTTAAAATTGGTGATTGTCGTATTTAATTATAACCTTATCTGCATTTTTTATACAGAATGTCAAAATAGAACGTATGCCGAACGCAATTACGTAAACGGGAACGTTTAGACCATGTCCATCTTTGCAATAATGTTGCATCTGTGCAATGTCCATCTTTGCTTCACAACCAAAAGAAATTGCTTCGCAGAATATCATAATTAGCACATCATTTTGTATAGTAATTTTATTTCATAATTTTGTATTATTTTAGTTAACATTTTGTTATAATAAACCAATAAATAAAAGACATTGCATAATAAGCCTAACTATAATTTGTGTTACCTTTATAGTCCATTGGGAAAAATATTTCCCATAAAATTCCAAAAAAACTACACATTGTTATGTATTTTTCTTATGATTTTTATTTATTTTACGTCTAAACAAACTAAAATAAACAGTTACATACTAATATTTACTCTTAGAAACCTTACGGTCCTGAAAGGGTTAATGTAGTTCAATAAATTATCCCAGATTACCCCATTCAGAAGCACAAAGTTATCATTTGATTGCTTAAAACATATTTATCCATGTCGTCTGCTATAGTGTGCAGAGTATCATAACTATTCAAGACATGGAGGTAGGAATAGGGGGAGACGCCCTTACTATCAGTTAGCATAGTTGGCCAATGTAGCCGCAACTGCCATGTTACTCCTACCCAGAATGTCGCGCTGAAGTCAGTTGTCATCGCATATGTGAATGTTTTGTACGAACACTGGCACAATTAAATCGCATTACTTCCTGTAAGTGAAGATGCTACTATTAGGTACATAGGAATTTACTTTTTTTTTCTATTCCTTTTTGTTTCTATTTTGTGTTTGATTGTGTTTGCAAAAACTGCAGTTGAACACCGAGATCAAATTCGTGAATTATTTCTACGAACACTGTCGAATAAAATCGAATTTTTTTTACAATTAAAAAAACTTCCATTTTAATATATCTTTAAAAAAAATTTATTACTTTTTCTCTTCGATTTGTATTTTTCTGTTTTAAAAACTGTTGTTGAGGTCGAAATTGGACGTTTATCATAATAAATTACACATCAAATAAAAGCAATGCAAACAAGAATTGTCTCCAGGCAAAAAAAGGGGTTGAGGGGATATTTCAAACCAGCAGTAAATTTAGCAATATATATATATCGGTTTACGCTACTGCTATATTCCGGAAGAAAACTTTATTTCAACTTCTTAGCAATGAAATGCTGTTCCTTTTATCTATTTCGCAGCTTTATTTCTGCAGAAATATGCTATACAGGTGCCAATTTTTTTGCCCAATCTCTCGTTCGTTAACGTAGACAACGCACACTTACGAGTAGGAGCAATATGGCGACGTCGGTTGTAGTTTTCAAGCGATATGGGATCGCTCTTTCTTCCTATCTCCATGATTCGAGACTGAGCTAACTTTAGGAACTCTTGACGCAAAAGTTATTATTGATCATCTTTCTCCTCTTCAAAAAAAAAAAATGGGAGCGGGGGTGGCTCAGTCGGTAGCGCGCCAGACTCGTAATCTGTAGTTCCCAGGTTCGAGTCCCAGCTGGGTCAGCGTTGAGATTTAGCTCCGCAAAATTCTCCGCCCTGCCCACGGTCAGTAGGGGACACCGATGGGCTTGGAAAGGCCGTCGTCCGTCGAATGGGACGTTAAGCTGTGGCCCCGTGTGCGGGAGAGCCATACCCTGTGAACGTTAAAGAACACGCTGGATGGCCTTGACGGGAGGCTACCATCTGTCTCCCAACAGCTGTTCCAGTGGGTCCCCTCTCAATACCTTCTCTGAGCCTTCGGGGTCCATGTGACCTGGCCATTTAGCCCATGGTGTGCAAAAAAGTGCCGCTCAGAGGTAAAACAACCCAACCCAAAAAAAAAATTCAAAGACTCCTTCAAGCTCAAAAAATATAAGTCATAGGTGAAACATGAATAGCAAGCAGAACTTCTTTAATCTAGAGTGGAACATATTAGATGTAATCCTAAAATGAGATAGTGGTCAGATATACTGTATACACTAAGGCAGAAGGTTTCAACCATTTTCACCGCACGCACCATTTTCACCTAGTACTGAGTTCACTTGGTCGAGGCACACCGGTGAAGGGTTCACTTCCTCATGGCACACCGAAGTTAATACATTTTAATAATTATATGAATTCTGTCATTGACAGCAATGAATTACTCTCATTCCATTATTCACTCTCACTCGTGGAATTGCAATGTGCCACGTCACACAATATTGAGGACCTAATCACTAATACCAAAAATAAAAATAATAATGTATAATATATTAATTCTTGCCTTATATATTCACATCTTCGTGCTCATTTTCAAGACTTATTATTTTCGAAGTTAGTTTTAGCTTTTTTAATGTAAATGCTGTGGCAAACTTCACACAGATTATAAATGGACCGAGGCCAGTGGTTCAAAACCACTGCATTCAGGTATTAAAAATTAATCATTTTAGCTGTACTAAGTTGGTTGTTGTATCCTTAAAGGAGAATTATCGAGCATTTTAGCCGCTGCTGAGAGCCTCTTGTTTATGAGAACCTGGCAAATAGCCCTTCACATGACAAAAAATAAACTATATTGGCAATAAAAAGTATGGATAAGGACCATTTTTAATAATATAAAAACGTAAAATTTTAAAGTCATGTCTAATCCCGCTGTTAATTCAAAGTGCTTCGACGTATCATACCAAAACATAAACCCTTATTTTGAGTAATGCTCTAAATTTTTCATTATAGGTACTACGTTCAAAATCATTATCGAAAAATTCCCTAAACAGCTAAATGTATAAACTTGAAATTTTGTGTGCATCGTATTTTAAAAGACTGAATTTTGCGAGACAAAAAAATTAAGAACTGAAAATAACTTTCTTTTTTTCTGTTATTTTCAGTTCTTAATTTTTTTTTGAAATTATTGAAATATAAAGACAAAACACTCTAAAATATCGAAATCGGTTTAAGAAAAGAATTTGTATCGAACAGTGAGATGCAAATCACGTGGGTTCGTATCAGGCATATACACTGGTTTCCATAAATTAAGGAAAATCCCTATGTTAAGTCAATGGGAAGCTAACGTCAAAGCTCTATAACTTCTAAAATAAGTTTTTTTTTTGAAAAATGTGATTGCAGATAAAGATCTCAATCATATAAATCAATATCTCGATTTTTCAACAATATTCGTTCAATATTTAATGATTTATGCAAGTTTGAATGTTTAACAACAGCAATGCCAGTCTTAAGAAACTTATACAAAACTGAAGAATAGTGAAAGAATTCTTTACACAAAGTTCTAAAATACAAACTTATTTTATTAAACATTTTGATGCAAAACTTAGTAATAAGTTTTAATTAACTTCTGAAGTCAATTTTTGTGGCTGGCATTGTTATCGCTAAATATTCAAACTTCCATAACTCATTAAATACTAAAGAATATTTTTTAAAATCAAGATATTGATTTATTTGATTGAGATCTGTATCTGCAATCACATTTTTCAAACCAAAAAAAATCTTATTTTAGAAGTTATGCAGCTTTGACGTTAGCTTCCCATTGACAACAGAGGGATTTTTCTTAATTTATGCAAACCAGTGTAGCTATGGGGTAGGGGATAGCTCATTAGGGTTCGAAAAATTCCTGAAATTCTAGTAGGATAAAAAAGAATTAATATTAAATAACATGTTGTTATACATTTGCAGTAAATAACGAATATTTCACCTTTATAGAACTTTCCCTTCCACTACCATATTTAAAAAGATATATATTTCCTGTTTAATGTGGTTGCTGCTTATATTTTAATTCAAGCATCGAATATTATTTTTATTGCAATTTTCTGTTTATTTCTTTACAGTGCTCCGTGCCGTCGTTCTGACATCAGAAACACACAACGGTGAAATTCGGCACGAACTAGAAGTGATCCAATCCTACAAGAACATGGTTCCCATCCTCCCGAGAGAATATCTCTGGACTCCAGATACGTGTCGATGCCCACGCCTTCGCAATGGGAGAGAATACATCCTAATGGGGCACTCAGGTTCCGCTAAGAGCAGAAGAGAGACTAGGCTAATTATTGATCCGAATTCGTTTGTTCGGCGTTACAGCCGAAAGCGTTCGGCAACCATGATGAGATTGGCCAGGGATCAAATTAGCATCTGCAGAAAGGGGTCCTAGCATGAAGCCTCGGTGTTAAATCATTACGAAAATACATAAGGAATTACCTTGTCTTAAGTCTGCGTTTACGGGTATATTTCTTGAAATTTGCAGTGTAAGGATGTATGCAGCAACATCAGGAATTTATGCATACAGAAAACTGATATGAATAAAAATGATGGTCGCACAAAAAACTGATATGAGTAAAAATGATCGTCGCATCTTACCAATGGAAGAAAAAAATATGATCGCATCTACAACTGTGACTTAGGGTGATGTCAAGATGACAGTAATGCGTATCTTGTAATTATTGGAAGCTTCATAGGGAATATTTTTCTTTCAAATTGATAATCACTGAAAAGTTTTACTCTAGATGAACTATTATTGACATATAAACAATAAGCACCTTTGCAGATAAAATGTGATGTACTGAATAAATATGAACAGATGTAGGTTTCATATCTCCATAAATCGTAAATATTATTGTGTAAACGAAATTTCGCTATCAGTTGGCAATACGTTAGGTACAGGATTATTGCATAGCAAACAACACAGCTTTTAAATAGTAAGGATTATTTTCAATAAGAAAAGGTCATCCGTAATTAAAAATCACAAAACAACTTATTTTAATTGATGAGTGTTTTCAGGATCACAATACAAAGAAGATTTTTTTTGGTGCTGTTTTTTATATAGTTCTCAAAACACTACAGTATTGTTCCAAATAAGTCACATGATTTGAAAAACATGATAGTAC
Source organism: Ryuthela nishihirai (assembly GCA_038380435.1). Classification (NCBI taxonomy): domain Eukaryota; kingdom Metazoa; phylum Arthropoda; class Arachnida; order Araneae; family Heptathelidae; genus Ryuthela; species Ryuthela nishihirai. Next base: position 33,753,844 of record JAWZYU010000011.1, on the reverse strand, counting down.
AAGTTAGAGATCGACAAAGAGTTTTAATATGGAAGACTGGTGAGACCTTTTGTTGAGCACTACCTTTTCTCCATCACTTGCATTCATCATTTACATTTTTAACTAAAAGTATAACTAGCTGATTTACGACGTGGAAAAGGAAACTAAAATGGTGAAATTCATTCAGGACATCACATCTTATTGACGTCCTATCATTTCTTGCAGATAATATGCTCTCTTAAAGTATGCTCAGATTTGCCTGGCTCCAGCTCAGACGCATAGGAAAGAATTCATCATAAATTTAAGATTCCAGTTTTGAAAATGATCACTCCATCGACACTGGAGAGATATGTAAAAAGTTGAACAAAAAGAATAGTGAAAAAGAAAAACGTTGTCTTTTAACATTATAAGGTTATCGTAAAAATTAATCCCTCCTCAGAAAACACTGCGTAATATCGATTTAAAAAACAGAAAGTGCCTGAAGAAACATACATTGTGGTCAGGTGATTTACATATAGAACATAAACTTTTATTCTGAAATGCAGTTTTCAGAGTATTGTACGGTTCTGTTAAATATGAACTCAAGAAATGTCCTGTCATTAAATTGCATGACATTTTTCTACTTTATTACTCATAGTAATAAAAGGGTTAATATAATAAATAGAATTTGGATGCTTTAAAGATTAAGTACTGGATGTACAAAGATTACCTCAACACGTTCACTGTGACAGAGAATTTTGGAGTCTGGCCTATAGTGCATCGCGAGTCACAAATGTCTCGCACTTGTCTTCCATTCTATGTTTCACCGATTTTCTCTTTATGTGCAGCTGGTTTTAAGAACTATTTTTTTGTTAAATGAATCATGGATGTTTCGTCCAGCGCATGTAAAATCATCTTCACATTGTGTGGAATAGCATCGCAAAAAGTAGTGGTTCAGTAGACAGGATTGGAGATACTAGCCAATCTTTTAAATGGGATTAAAACTACTTCATCACCACGAGTCATCGGTAACCCGTGACTCACAATGCGCGGGATCTTTTAAATTCGCTCCCTCAGTGCAGGAAATATGAGGAAATACCCGTAACTCATGACATAGTGGAAAAACTCGCGAATACTTAGGTGGAACATCAAAAAAATTTGCGTGTAGTTGGTTTTAATATAGGAAACAGAAAAACACATTCAAAGTTTGTAAATTATTTTCCCCTTACAGACACTCTTCAGTAAGCTCTAATCAGATCCATTTGCAGCTTGTACATACAATGAATGATTTGAGACTGACTAATAGGCACTACAAATATATGTGCCTGGGACCCAAGAAATTTTGTACAGCAACTAACACGTTCAAAGGAAAAAAAATAATTTGAGAAAAGTATTTGAACTCTTATACATCTGTGAGTAAACTATTAAAGAAAAATGAATAAACGTACCAACTGAATATTTGTAGTCATTTTCTTTTATGTAAATATATAAACGAATGGAAGGAGAAAACAACTTGCCCATTAGGTTAGAAATCAGAGATCTATATATATATGTCGCAGGGAGATGATGAAAATAGTGATTTGATCAAATCCCTAAGGTATATGATCAATTCACGGAAGATGTTAAAATAACAACTCTGTGGGGTGATTTCCCTGAAGAAAGTAAGTGATTTGATCAAATCCCTTAACTGTTTTAGTGAAAAGATGAAATAATATTGTTTAGATATTAAAAGTATTTATTTAGTAAACCATGCATTATTAAATGTAGAATAGTTAATACAACAATAGTCATTGAAACACAAATTACTTATTCGAAACTAAATTATTTATTCGAAACTAATTAACAAAAGAAATAGGTACTTAAGCTGATATTTTTAAAAACAGCATTATTAAATGTAGAATAGTTAATACAACAATAGTCATTGAAACACAAATTATTTCGGCTATTACGGAATTGTAATAGCCGGTACATTGTACTTTTTTCGTTTTTTCCGAATCGCCTTTTTCACCTCTTATTATCTCCTTTCCGAATCGCCTTTTTAAGGTATTTTTAATGTCTCTCGATCCACAATACACCGCCTGCCGAATTATTCAAAACGCCCTTCATGAGCGAAGGCCAAGTGAGAACGAATCTGTAAAGTGATGAATCTCTTGAGTATGAATCTTCGGGTCACGTGACTCCGTGGTTCGAATTATAATGAAACGCCTCGAATGAGCGGAGGCCAAGTGAGAACGAATCCGTCAAGTGGTGAATCTCTTGAGTATGAATCTTTAGCTCACGTGACACTACTTTGGACACTAGAAAGGGTCCTTTTTTTACCTTTCTGGGAAAAATGTTTAAGTAGTGGTGCTAATTTAAATTGTTCAATGATTGTGACAGCTTCTTCTGTCCTTTCGCGAGTCCACAAAGGTTTTTCTTTTTCATGCCGCTTGTTCAAAAACGTCCTGATAGTTTCATTAAACTGTTCTTCAGATACAAATTCGGTCAGAGTTTGATTTTTTTTCTATATCTGAACTCATTTTTCTACGGTAGGTACTTGATAAAACTCGAAATATAGAAAACAATAATAAAAATGCGCGCAACCTTCCTCGCGTAATGTTTGGGCGCTGGCCAGCACGGACGCCAGAGGGGAGCGGTGAGGTAAAGGGGAGTGGTAACAAGCGAAACATAGAGCTGTGCGAGTTTTGACTTGTTTATTTCATCTTTTCACTAAAACAGTTAAGGGATTTGATCAAATCACTTACTTTCTTCAGGGAAATCACCCCACAGAGTTGTTATTTTAACATCTTCCGTGAATTGATCATATACCTTAGGGATTTGATCAAATCCCTATTTTCATCATCTCCCTGCGACATATATATAAATGAGTAATCAAAGATATCTCTAAAATAACCTCATAGGAAATTTTTCGATACATTCCATTTAGATTTTTTATTTGGAGACGTTAGTTTCAAAATTTAGGGATGGTTTTTACTACACTGCCCATTCTCGTATCATGTGACACTTTTCAAATTTGGTCCCTCCTAACTTTTGGAAACTCGAAACTGCGTTTCTTGCTATTGCCAGGTTTACCCATCTTGTAGTCCTCCAGCTTTATCATTATTAGCATAGATAGTATGAGGAGAGGCACTGCTCTCTCCCCCCAAAAAAAAATTTAAAATAAACGAATTGCAAATTTAGTATTCATTATTTGTCATATCTAAATCAACGTAATATCGTTTTTTTTTTATTCGTTTTGCAATCATTTTTTGCCATATTGCGTAGACTATCACAGCACTTTACAAATCAGAGCTACGTTGGCTACTTTCGTATTCTCAACATGAATTTTAACACTACGGCCACGTACGGAATATTAGCATTATCTATTAAGGGATGACGCAAATACGCATGTGATGAAATACAATAGTGCTGAACTGCAGGAACAAGGGCACTATTTTATAGTGGCCTGTAACATTTGATTGGCTGATTCTACCAGTCCAACTAATAGTCGAAGATACTGTTAGGAATTCATTTGACTGTCGCAGGCTCAACAAGCCGAAACTTTCCTGACAAGATGTGTTTGTGACAACTTTTTATTCAGCCAAGGACACTTACGTATGAAGAATTTAAGACCTGGGTTCGAGCCCCGGATTAGGCATGGATGTATGCGTCGTTTTTCTGCTGAGGTCCTGCCATCCTCTCAGATCTCCTACTGTGGCATATAAACTGACAGGCTCCTATCAGACCTCTGTGGCAATCAGCTGCTTGAGGGGGTATTTATTTTTTTATATAGGTATGAAAATATAAAATATGTTGAACATATGGTTTACAAGAGAATGCTAATATATTCAAATATAATTTTTCGTCTGCAATGCGTATCTTAGTCAGCTAAATGCATTATATATTTTTCTTTTGGCCTTTCAACTTAAAGGTCTCCGGTTCGGTCCCAGCCGTTGTCATTATAGTTTTTTTTAATTCATTTTATAATCACATCTTTTTTACAATTTGTTTTAAAATTAATATATATGTAATCAATGTTGTAAATGAAATATATCCAAAATAGACAACTTTTCAAATGATAAATTACGAGTAAATGAATAAATATGCCGTTGTCATAATAGTTTAAAATCATAATATTTGTCATAATAGTTTTTGTCCCAGCCGTTGTCATAGTAGTTTAAAAGAATAAATATGAATTTATAACAGAAATAGTCAGACATAACTTTTACAAATAGTTTTGTAAAATATCACAAGAACGGAAAGGAAATATATATAAGCAATTACTACAGCAGAGGGGAAAAATACTGAATTGAAATAGAAAGGACAAGAACATCTTTTCGAGTTTTTCTTTTTTCTGAAAAATTTTAAATGCATTTTGAGAATAGCCGAGAAAAAAGAACACGCATTACCAAACGTCCTTTCATTCCTATTCGATTCAATTCAATATCAGGTATCCCCCCAATTTTTGCCCTACATCTGAATGCTACATATAGTAGTCAAAGTGCCCCCACCAAAAATTTTGGCTACGAGCCGCCACTGTATACGAGTTTTTGTTATATTGTCATTGTTACGAATACTAGTGTACAGCTTCTCAAAATTCAACGATCAAAAACAGAAAATTCAAAATCCGATTTCCCCATGATGGTCCATCATTTAATACCATAGTTTCTAGTGAAATGAAGCCACCAAGTGAAAGGAATTCATGTAGTAATAAATAATAATTCATGTAGTCCACTATATTAACAATTAAAATCAGTGCCGGTTTTTCAGTCCTATTAATTTTGATAATACCTTACTAAAAACTTTTTAACTACACATTTATTTCTCATTAACGAATGACACGATATCAATGTTAAAAAAGAAACTCCGTTATGATCATGGTTACTTCAGTGAACATTTAGGATAGTGTGACGGTTTTCCACGAAGTATTCCATTACAATGGGCAACACACAAAAAGACTTTGAAATGAAAATAGCCAATCTTTACTAATTTCGAGGTGCTGAACACGAAAATGACAATAAAATTTGTCGAGCTCTTGTTTAGGAGAGGCAGAGATGGTCATGTATAAACGACTCAGTCCGCAATAAGTATGTAGGTAACCATTTCGCAACGTTATACGACGCAGTCTGCATTGAGTATATAGGTAACCATTTCGCAATGCTGTATTTTAAACTCCAGATTGCAACATATTGGGTTGTACTGCATCAGCCCGCTATACACACAACCCCGGAGGTATTGCATCATTGTCTGATGCAATATAGCTGAGTCATGACTTCGCGGCTTTTCGAACGCAGACAAAAGATGATGCAATCGTTAGTTGTAAGCGACGCCTCCTAAAGAGAGCCATTTACCTCTGAGTCATAAGTACAAGTGATCCTTGCAGTTTTCATTCAGCAGTAGTGATGCCTCGTAACTGTGTTAATAGTGCAGATACATTTTGTTACATTTGCGGGGTAGTGACGTTTGCAAGCCAGAAAAAGGCCATGACTCCAATAGTGAAAGCGGCGTACGAGTTTTATTTTGAATGCAAGATCGGGGACCAGAACAAGGCCTAGACCCCACACATATGCTGCAGTGTGTGCAAGAAATCTTCCGAAGTGGCTGAAAGGCACAAAAGTGGCGATGCCATGTGTTGTTCCTATAGTTAGGAGAGAGCCATGCAATCACGCAAATAACTGCTACTTCTGCATGGTTCCACCTGTTTCTGGAGGCATCACAAGGAAAAAGAAGTGGACAACAGCGTACCCAAATATACAATCCGCTCTTTGGCCAGTTCCACACAGTAGAAGGCCTTCCCATTCCCGAACCTCCAAAAGAATTTTCCATTGATTCAGACGATGAGGGAGGTGAACCAGTGTCGGGTTCTCCACAGCCTTCAGTGTCTGAGATCCATACGTCTACCATGGTGTGTCATCTGCACCACACATTCTCACCGAAGAAGAAATGAACGATCTTGTTCGCAATTGGAGCTGTCCAAGGCCAAAGCAGAGTTACTTGGATCAAGACTCGAGTGACTTCGTTTCGAACTCGTCATAAGCAGTTTGCATCTTACTTCAGAAAGGATGACCTTGTGTTCTGCTCTGATACAGATACCCTTCAAGAATGGCGACTAATCACAGACTCCTCGAAATTCGGTCTCAAGGTGATGTTGCTGCATAATGGAAATCGACTTCCATTCATTCTGGTCGGACACGCTATCTACATGAAAGAAACCTATGACAACCTAAACAGCTGTTGCTGTATTGAAGACAGTTGTCTTCAATACAGCAATGTGGCTGGCATCTCTGTTGTGACTTAAAGGTAGTGGCTGTGTTAATGGGTCTGCAGCTGGGATATGCGAAGTGTGTATGAGACACTTATGTGAATGGGACAGTCAAGCAAAAACTTTGCACTATGTGAAGCGAAACTGGCCTCAGTGGAAATCTCTGAAGGTCGGGGAGAAGAATGTGGAACACCCAGCACTAGCAGAAACGAACGAAATCCTGCTACCGTCCCTACACATCAAACTGGGCGAGATGAAAAACTTCGTAAAAGCCATGGACCGGACTGCATCAGCTTTCCAGTACTTGGCTGACAAATTCCCTTGACTCAGCGAAGTGAAAATTAAATAGGGAATTTTTGTGGGTCCTTAGATTCGTGAGCTGTTCAAAGACCAGATGTTCGACAACCTGCTTAAGGGCGTCAATAAAAAGGCTTGGGACGCATTTCGTCTGGTATCAACTAAATTCCTCGGAGATATCAGGGCAGACAACTACATGAAATTGGTTAAGGACATCTCTGTATCACAAACTTGGCTGCAATATGTCCTTAAAGATCCACTTTCTCCATTCCCACTTAGATTTCTTCCCCGACAACTGCGGCATGGTTAGTGATGAGCACGGTGAACATTTTCACCAGGACATTGCAACAATGGAGAAAAGATATCAGGGAAACTGGTCCACTTCAATGTTGGCCGACTACTGTTGGGCGCTCGTCAGAGATGATCCTGAGCAACTCTACAAGCGACGTCAGAAGTAGAAGCAGAATTATACCGATATGTCATATATAGGTATTACTCAATTATATAAGAAAGTGTTGTGGATTTCTCAGAAATTGTACCAATATTGCATTTTCAGTGTCATATTTGCATTCAGCATGAAATATAAGAAATGGCTACTTTTATCTCAGAGGCACGACTTTTACGAAAATTTGTTGCCCAGTATCCCCAGCGCTCTTTGTCTCATTTGCTTTTGTAACTGAGTTATATAAACCAAAAAGTCAAAACATTATGACCAGAGCGTCTTTATGCAAACCTAAGCAACTGCAGGTGAACTATGGCACGTGTGAAGGTCATGAAACGGTATAAATAACACCTTACTGAGCTCTGTTAATCAGTGTTGTTCTTCAGATGGGAGCTGCAACGGACTTCAGAGTTTGACAAAGCCCAAATTGTAATGGCCAGACGATTTTGTCACAGCATTTCTGAGGCTTGTGTGGTGTTGACGGTCAGCCGTGGTTACTACCTTCAAAAAGTGTTTCGAGGGAAAAGCCACCGGCAAGGTGTGGGCCGTCAAGGCACATCGATGATAGAGGTGAGCAAAGGTTATCCCATATGGTACGAGCCAACAGAAGAGATACTGCGGTGCAACTCGCCTGTAATTTGAATGTTGGTGACAGGAGTAATGTGTCACAATACACAATACATAGAACTCTGCAGAAAATGGGGCTGCATAGCCGCAGACTACTCATGCTAATCTCGGTTCACTGTCGAATGTGCCTACAATGGGCACGTGAGCATCAAAACCGGACCTTGAATGATTGGAAGATCGTCTGGTCCAATGAATCATTTCCTGTTGCACCATGTGGACGGCCGGGTAGATGCGTTGTTTACCTGGGAAATGTTGGCATCAGGATGAACCTTGGGACGAAAACAAGCCAGTGGGGGAAGTGTAATGCTTTGGGCAATGTTCTGCTGGGAAACACTGGGTGCAGTCATGTGCGAGAAACTATGACGTCTACCACTTACCTAAACATCATTGCAGACCTGGTACATCCTTTCATGGCAACGGTATTCGCCTCTAGTTGTGCCTTCTTTCAGCAGGATAATGCGCCATGCCACACTGCCATTGCTCAAGAATAGTTCGTGAAACATGAGGAAGACTTCCAGGTATTGCCCTGGCTTCTATTTCCCCAGACATCAATCCAATCGAGCATCTGTGGTTTGTGTTGGAACAGCATATCCAATCTGCGGCGGCTCAACCACGTAACTTGCAAGAGTTAAAGGATCTGCTGGTAACGGTTGGTACCAGATACCACAAGACACCTTAGAATTCTTGTAGCGTCCATGCCTCACAGGGTAAGAGCTGTTTTGGCGGCACCTGAAGGACCAACATTAGACAGGTGGTCATGTTTTAGCTCTTCGGTGTATATGCTTTTGGTGAAAATGAAAAATTATCTATTTTCTATCCTTTATACACTTTATAATAATTTAATTAATGTGATATGGTAAAGATTCAATTTCTTCACCGCAAAGTATTTTTTCTAAGCCTGTCGAGCGACCACTTTTTAACAATTACTAAAAATATCCGGTTTTTTATTATGAAAATCTGGTCACTATTTCATAATCACTAAACATTTGCAAATATTGCAGTAAAGTTATTAGATAATGCAATAGTTAGCAACACCGGAAATTCTGTTTAGAACTAGGCTTAATACATCTTTATATATGGTAATATTACACCATTTGTGTTTTCATTCATCGAATTAGTAATCTGTCCCAATACTGAAATTACTAAAAGGATAATTAATAAATTACGTAAACCAAAAATGGGACGTTAGTAATTTTACATCGCATTACACGAGGAAGATATTACATAATACTAACAAGCTACACTTATTTTTTGCAATTAATTTTTTTTTACATTTTTTAACGGCATAAATCAATTTGATTGTAATTGAATTGTATATAAAGTCACGGATCTAGAAAATATTTAAAGAGGGAGCTGAACACTGAACTGGAACTCGGTTCCGATATAAAATTTTCCCCTCCGTTTGAGTGGGCTTTAAAAATTCTGAAAAATACGCGTAAAAATGTTTTTTCTTTCTCTCCGTTCTTTTCTGTTGGGCCATTTCACCTCTGAGTGGACACAAAATAAAAACACATCGAATTTCATATCAATTCAGTTTTTATTCTGAATGTATCCAAAAACACTGTAGGGCACGATTTCCAAAATATATAACATACGTCACTTCAGTAGTAAGTACAGACATAAATTATAAAGTAATTTCGCAGGAAAAACAGCATGTTTTCACATCGTTAAATTCTGAATTGAGCATTGCTACAAATAAGGAAAAACATATCTACATATATTGTTTTTACTGATCTTCGAAGAAATTATGCTTGAATGCGAAATTTAGCATAAAAGTGGCAGCACTTTTTTTGCAGCTCGGCATTTTATAAAACGTTAACTTCAATTTAACCATAAACACCTCATAATTAAACAGTAGTCATTCGGATATCGTATAATATTTAACAATTTTGACAGTTGGAAATAGTAGTAGTTATTCCAGAAATTTTTTAATGAAATATCTTTTCTAAGTTTTTATTTTTTATAACATTTTTAGTGCAAAATAAAGTCCCACAAAGCTAAAATGCTTGTCCGCAGGAATCCAAATAGACAATAAGCAGTCAAAATATTATAAAAATAAACACAATACTTACATTTAAATACCTTAAAAGCTGTTTGAGGGACGATTTTATTTTTAATTTATTGTACCGTCGTGTGAATGGGTTGTAAACTGGTGTTTCACATTTCCTGTTAGAATTAAGATAGGAATATTTGCACAATTTCAATAACTCCCTCTTGTGGATCGCCAAGGAGGAGAAGATGGATACTTCACAGAGGCTTGGAGGTAGTTAAAATTGTTTGTTCCGACTTATAAAATAGAACTAGTGACGAGGATCTGTTTTGCTTTCTGTAAATCTTCAGAGTTTCGTATTATGGGTTGAGAAAACCAGAAAAGCACATTGAAAAAATGTGGAGGGGCGAGGAAGCAATAACTTGATTGAGCAGGAATGCCATTCCTACATATATTTCTTCCCTCCGTTTGCGATCTAATGAAATTTTCTTAAGAACCGTACTGTGCCTTCACCCTTTGACACGGCGCTAAAAAGCAGGTACCTCAGATGCTAAGAGAACGAACTACAGTACTTTTTCGAAAAACTTAAAAACTGTCTCAACCATTTCAAGATATCTGTATGTAATACTTTAAAAATATTACAAATATTTTAAAAGTTTAAAAGTAATAATAAATCTATTCCTAATATACACAGAATCTATATAAAAAAATCATATTAAATAATTTTTTTTGCGATTTCAATTTCACGTGTAATTTTTTTCGTTATTATATGCTTCTCATTTACGCTATTTTTGTGTAAATATATGTAGCATTGTAAAATATTATTAGTCCATAATCATTGACATAATTCAAAATTTTTGCCCTAGGCGCGAGAATGCCCGATTCCAATACTGTACAATGACTAACAAATTCATAAGATTAGCAGCTCAACTTACTATGGGAGGGAGGCTCAGAAATGGAACTTGGCTCATGTAACTTATTTTATACTTTTATTTCATAAACTAAGAAATTCGGTATTAAACTACCCGGTCATTATAAAATACCCATATTTTAAAGTGCTATATTTATTAAATAAGCAGCAAAAGTAGTTGTGTGTACAAAATGTCAACAAACCCTCAAAGTTTCGTTTTGTGTTCAACAGACTTCAATGTGTGTGTGTGCCATTTATGATGTGATAGGCAACTGCCGTCCACACTCAGTTCAGCATGTCTGGCTCACTTGCAATAGCTGCAGCCTTTCTTTTTACTATGTTTCAAGTTACGATTTTCTTCGGAATAAAAGATGTTTTTGATGCACCTCAAAAAAATAATCCCATGATGTCAAATCAGAACTCCTCGTGGGACATCGTATAATATTTAACAATTTTGACAGTTGGAAAAAAGTAGTAGTTATTCTACTACTTTACTACGTAAATCCATTAAACATAAAAATTATTATTTGCAATACACTGGTTTTCATAAATTAAGGAAAATCCCTGTTAAGTCAACGGGAAGCTAAGGTCAAAGCTCTATAACTTCTAAAATAAGTTTTTGTTTTGAAAAATGTGATTGCAGTTGAAAGATCTCAATCATATAAATCAATATCTTGATTTTCAACAATATCCGTTCAGTAATTAATGAGTTATGGAAGTTTGAATATTTAGCGATAATAATGCCAGCCACAAAAACTGACTTCAGAAGTTAATTAAAACTTATTACTAAATATTGTATCTAAGTGTTTAATAAAATAAGTTTGTATTTTAGAATTTTATGTAAAGAATTCTTTCATTATCCTTCAGTTTTTGAATAAGTTTCTTAAGACTGGCATTGCTGTTGTTAAATATTCACACTTCCATAACCCATTAAATACTGAACGAATATTGTTGAAAATCGAGATATTGATTTATATGATTCATGAGATCTTTATCTGCAATCACATTTTTCAAAACAAAACAACTTATTTTAGAAATTATAGAGCATTGACATAAGCTTCTCATTAACTTAACATAGGGATTTTCCTTAATTTATGGAAATAAGTGTAATACAAGCTCAAGAAGAAAATTTCTTGTCTTCGAATCCGATGATTAACACTGAATATATTTAATATGAAATACCTGCATGACGAAAATCTTATTTCTGAAATATTTTCACCTTTAGTACGTTATCAAAAAATTTCTTAAATGTTCATTTGTGATAACCGGGCGAAATCAAGTTCTCTGCGATTGTTCGATTTTCTTGATTTCCCTCCTAATATTCTTTTTTGCATTCCATAATACACTGGTTTCCATAAATTAAGGAAAAATGAGAAAATTCGTGATAATTCGCCAAAAAATCTTGCGATCCTCACCAAATTTGTTCGTGTAACCAATAATGCCGAGTGAGCATATCGTATGCAAATTAGTCATTTGCGTAATCGGATAGCAGCATAAAAACGGGTGTTTTGGAGTGAATCGTTATTTTGTGTTGTAATTGTGAGTAAAGAAATTCGAAATAGCCATTTTGTAGGAATGACCTCGAGATATCATTTGCCAAATGAACTGCGATGGAGAGCTATTGGCTGGCTCGAAACAGGCAGTCAGACGTGGCATGATGGCTGAATTTGAGTCCTTCTTGGTCCATAGACTGTGGAATCAATTTCTTAGCACGCATTCCACGTCACAAAAGTTTAGCCGAGGAAAGTCTAGAGTTATGACTGCTGTACAAGACCGATATCTGCGATTAACAGCACGAAGGAGCAGAATGTCTGCTCTCAGCTACGATCCTCTCTTGCAACAGCCATGGGATGGTTGTATTAACTTCTACTGTGTGTAGAAGGTTTCATGAGGGAGATCTGCGCTAGAAGACCAGTAATTTGTATACCCCTCATGTCACGTCACAGGAGAGAACAGTTGAATTAGGCACGCACGCATGTTAACTGGACAGAGGAGCAATGGAGGTCTATATTCTTCACAGATGAGTCCAGATATTGCTTGTAGAATGATTCCTCGTGCGTGTGTGTTTGGGGTGGCATTTCCTTAGGTGGACGCAGACCTTTATGTGTTGGCTTGCAGAGTGATTCCTCGTAACCTGTGTTTCAGATGGCATTTCGTTAGGTGGACGCACAGACCTCTGCGTTGACGAGTGGGAACCTCAATGCTCAAAGATATTGAGATGATATCCTGGACTTTTAATGAAATGTACTACCTTACGCTGGTGCAATAGGTGAAACATTCATCTTACAAGACCATAACGCTCGTCCATACAAAGTTCGACTAGTGGAACAATACCTTCAAGAGGAGACCATTTTGCGCATGGAATGGCCAGCTCGATCTCCCGATCTAAATCCAATTGAGCATGTGTGAGATGCTCTAGGGAGCCTCCATTGTTTCAGGGGGCAGGTTGCCCTCAACCTGCCCCCTGAAACAATGGAGGAGCTTATTACTGCTTTAAAGGAACAATAGTCGTTATTCCCTATTGAGCTGATTCACATCATAAACAGCATGGAACATCGCTGTTGTGCCTGCATTACTGTAAGGCAGGCATGTCAAACTCGTTAACCACCGAGGGCCATATTAAGTATTATATATTAAATCGCGGGCCGCAAAACAAAAAAAAAACAGATGAAAATTGTTATGTGCAAACTAGACTAGAACGCAGTATTCGTTCACTGACTGCTAACGAATAGCTTCCGACTCTACTCGCATTTCGTGACTCATTGCCATGCGCAAAGTACGTACATTTGAATGACCTCGAGACATGTGTATACATGTCGGAGCCCGATCGTAGAATTGCTCATATCATGAAATGCCACTATTTCATGAAATGATCGGGCATTTCATGATATGAGCAATTCTACGATCGGGCTCCGACATATACATTTATGCGCAATAGTTTCCCTTATATATAAATGGAAATGTTTTCTGAAATACGTTTATTTAAATTCATGTACCGTGTACGTACTTATAATTTTAATTAAAGAATCCAGTGTTGTCAAAAGTTAAATAAACGTATTGGTTATCAATCTTGGCGGGCCGCGTGTTTGACATGTATGCTGTAAGGGGTGACCACACTCCTTATTAAAGAACTTTGCCCATTGCATTCTGACACCTCATTTTTGGACAAGTTACTGTGTTATTTTATTATGAAAAATGTTTCTAGTGTAAAATATTTTATATCATTCTGAAACTAGCACTGTAATTTATGTTTTCATCAAATTTGATTAAAATCATTCATATAGTTTTTATCATAATTTTTCTGAGTTTTCCTTAATTTATGGAAAACAGCGTAAAATATCTCACATTCAAAGTGCTTATACTTATTTTAAGTATGAAAACAAAACTTTCTGCATTGCTATCATTTTACTTGGTTTTTAAAACTATGGCTTCTGTTAAATCAGTTTTTTTACACACAAGAATCTAATTGTTTGTTTCAAATGAGTTGTTTGTTCAAATGCTTTAATGGTTTAAAGTGGAGGTTCTTGAACCCAAACATTTGTCATTCACTCGTTATTGGGAAGCCTATTTCCTTTTCAAGACCTGTTAACCTCTACTAAGTAATAGTAAATTACAGATTGCAATGCAATAGGATTTCAGCAGTCTAAGAAACTGATAAACTCAGGCAACTTAATAGGTTTTTTTAGTCATTTTTACAATTTATAAGCTTCCTTCGTTTATCATACCTATCATCTAATTTTGTCGTCTACAACACTAAGTCCAAGTACACAATTATCATATTCAAATGAAGCAAAAACAAAAATTTTGTACTGGATTATTTTATTTAGTTAAGATATTTTTTCGATTAATTTTTAATTCCTGATTAAAGAGTTTAACCCACATTAATTATTCTGCTAATCAAAAAATTTGTCAGATTATTGTGTATTACAGTATTAAGTTAATCACTGGTAAATACGAGTGCAATAACAAATGGTAGCAACTAGCGGAGGTTATCACTAACCTTTAATATTTTAACTTTTAAAAGTAGAAGTTCTATTTCACTTTACTAATAAAGTAGCTATGTTTCAATTTTATATGCCTAAATATTATTATGTAAGGGGAATCTGTAAGTTACAAAATCCATCTAAAAAAAATCTATCAAAATCATCTAGCTGCCAAAATACACCATGTAGCAATGCCAAGTTTCAGCACCAAGTCACGATACCTATCATGTCTCACACCACAAAGTTGTATTGGCAATCAACGTTAATTTATGGGGAAAATATTAACCAAAATAGGTGTGCAAGCATTATGAAAAATGGTGCAATTGTTTGCTTTTCATGAGCCAAAGGCAATTCTCCTAAATATATACACAAACAAATGTTGTCTGTATGTGATGAGAAGTATATTATTTTGTGCAGCTGTTCCCAATTAGTACAGAAAACTCTAGCAAAGTCAGATAGAAGTTTAAGACAAGGCTCCTGGGTACACAACGCCATTGCAAACCTGCAATATTATGGCAGTGTGGAAGCAATGGTCTGAGTAGGCAATGATACACTGGGTTCTATCCATGGCAATGATAAAGCAAAAGCATTAGGATGTTCACATGGATTGGCCCATAACATCCTCCATGAATGACTCTAGTTTTGGAAAGAAGGTACAAGATGGTTACTCAGGGAGCTTACACCTACCTCAGAATGAAATATGCCATGAATACTAGGTTCATTTTCAGCTTGAATCAAAACATGCATCAATGCGGTGGAAACACAACGAGTCCCATAAAAAGGAAATTCAGCAAGAAAGGTGTTGCTTAGTTTTCTGAGAAGTGCATGGCATTATCTTTATGCCTTTATAGAACATTGCATAGATCATTAATACTTCACAATATCGCCCTCCAGCATAAAATTAAGGATGCATTCGCAGAAAATGGCCTGAGTTAATGGCTTGTGGCGTGATCCTCCTATAGAATAATGTACGACCATATAGTGATCACACAATTCAAGAAACCACCACAGTCACAAGATAGGAAGTTCCTACATATTCCTCCAACAACCTGGACTTATAAGAGTTCCACTTGTTTGGCACACTGATGCATCTTGGCAGCTTATGCTTTGTAGACAATGAAGAGGTGGACAGGTTGTCCATCTTTGGTTAAGGGGATAATTTATGCAGGGGAATTGCATGCCTTAATAAAGTTCCTTAATGAACATATGAGAAAAATCGTTGATTCCTTTATATCAGTGATACACATTCTATGAAATTGTAACGTACTGATACCTTCACCTTCATATTATCTGAGAATGAGATCATAAAATCTCAAAATCAAATAGGTAATAGAAGTCTGTATGAAGTTATTCGATTTCTTCATCTAGGGAATATTGAAAAACTAAGTGGCATTTCATATATTTCTCAAGACTAACAGATTTTATCTTTTTTCATGATGTTAGAAATAAATAAAATATGAGTAAGCACTGAAATCTGTAATATTTTTCTGCCATTTTCCTACCAGTAGAAATATCCAGCAAACTGTCCATCACCAGTTCCATGTAATAATACATTGGGTTTCTATAAAATACTTCTAAATTCAGAGCTCTGCTCATTTCTAAATTCTAGAATACATTCAAACATAATTTTCCTTTTTGTTTCTTCATAAAATTAAAATTCTAAGTTTGTGTTTCATTTCACACACACATATCAATGAAATAAAATTATAATAAATCAACATTAACATTAATATTCTGCTGGGACCATAGAAAATAAATCACTACTAACACTTTTCCCATATACACAAAAAAATTAACTTTGTCCTGCCTAGGTAAAAAAAGTATATATTATTGCAAAAAACATTAGTTCTGTAAATATAACTTTAGTAATAAACAAATCATCATCATCATACTACATATTAATATTGTCTACTATATGTATACATTAATATTTTATTAATATTTTTTATAATTACCACTAAATTTTAGTTATATTATCAATACACTTTTTTTTTTCTAGGCATTACTACAGTCATTATTCATAGAACCATGCCTCTGTATTATCTTGATTTGTGCCATATTACTACAGAATTTTTTCCCTTATACAGTATTTCATTCATTCGATGATTCTCATGCATGGAAGCAATCCTATTTAAAATATATGCAAATCAAAGAGAATGTAATGAAGTGCATTCCAATATGATGTGAAATATATTTTTTTTCACTCATTTTTGGCCATTACCTATAAAGCGATTAGTTATTTTTCATTACACATCCCAATTACTTTAGAGAATTTTATCCACAATACAGTTACTGAATTAGTTCTAAAAGCATTATTTTTATGTTTTTGTCCTACTTCCCTTATTTTGAAAAGATGATTTAATTTTCATGATTACTACTATACAAAGAATATCAAAAATTTTTTACACAATACAGATCTTGATTCTGGTTTACATAAAATAACAATCATTTAATAAGATTATAAAATCAGTATTTTATATTTTAAAAAAATCTAAATATATTAGCTATATATATATACACTTCAGCAAAAACTAAACAGCAAAATGTTACTGCCTGAGATTTCAAAAAGTAATAATTGATGATAAACTTATTTAAAATATTATGTACAAAAATGAAAAAAAAAAACTGACTTAGTACAGAACAGGTCTACTCAAAAGGGGTGGTCTACAAAAAGTATTTTGCATCATTAAAGAGCATATGAAAATGTAGAAAAATGAGATAAAACATATCATTTTCACAAAAGAAACATGGAATCAAAGGAGTACAATATGTGAAACATACTATATAAAAGTATAACATATTAGTTTTTGCCTTTACCTGTGGCCTGCAAAAAAAGGTCCACTTCAAACTATTTGAGCAGCCTTGATATAGAGATTCATCAAATACTCCAAGATCTTTTTTATCAAAATATTACACATCCTTACACAAATAATACAAATTTTATCAACTACACAAACCATGTAAAGTAGTATAAAAGATTATGTACCAACAGAAAAATGAGCAGTAGTTTATATTCAATGATAAGGCACTTAAATTTTGTTATACTCTAGTTTCAGTCTGATTCAGTTCAGTTCTGTTTCAGTCTTATTCTGAGTGAGATAATAGAAAAACATTTATTTCACTGTTTTATATAATATACTTTCATCTCACAGTAATTCAGTCATGTCAATTCCTAAAAAATGCTACCACATATCTATTGCTTTGAGCACTAACAATAGCATGAAATTTTAATTAACTTCCATTGTGCTTTTAAAATTAAGTTTTCCAAGAGCTGAAGCTGCCAAAGTTTTAGAACTAGTATATCATATGGCTTGGTTTCAGTGACCTTGTTTTTGGTCAAAAGACCAAAAAACATGGTCTTGTCATTATTGACTAAAAGCCAAGTTCTGAAAAATATTTTGCTCCAGACACTATAAAAAAAAATATTAAAAAAAATACTTTGGGTAAAACTGTAAACAGAGATAATCCTACCATTAGTGATTTTTAGCTCGTTTTAAAAATTAGCTACCGTCTTCACTTTGTCATCCATCCATCCATCCATTGGTCTTTCTATCTGGTGGTCTATAGCAGTGGTTCTCAACTAGAGTGTCATGTCCAAGGTCCAGGTGTATCACAAAAATTTAAGGAAAGGAATAATCTACATCACAATCTATACTTTTTACAATTTTTTCATTGACCTTTTTCAAATGTTTAATTTAATATGAGTTTTTTTTTTTGTTTAAAGAAATGGAATTTTGTTATATAATAAAACAAATCAACTTTTTGCTATAAGTGTGTCATGGTAAATAGATTATTTCAGAAGTGTGTCACCAAGAGAAAAGTTTGAGAAAAACTGATTTATAGATATTGAAATTTTTTTGAGAGACATAAGAAAAATATTTTTTCACAAAGGCAACTTTGGTCTGGTATACACACCATAGCCTAAAGAGAACAGGTAACTAATCAAATGCAGTGATTCACGCATAATGCTTACAAATTTGCACTAAATATATGACAAACAGAACTACTATTTTTTTTAAACTTTTATAGTAAATTGCATGAAATCATTTCAGGTTTAAAATTTGCTGATTATTAAAACAAGATGTTAATAATGTGCCACCAAACATGAATTAGATTTAAAATGTTTAACATATTTGAAATAACATTAAACTAGCAAGAAATGTGATATAGAAACCATCAATGTATGAAGCAGCTGCACAAATTTACTATAAAGATCTTTTAAAATATCTTAGGGGATGGAAAACTAACTTAAAGTATATGGAATTTGAAAAAACACACACACAACACACACAAGAATAGCAGCACATTAACAATACAAGCAGAGTAAACAACAAGGAAAAGGAAAATAGGTCACTCTCAGTTAGGTTGTTTTACCTCTGAGCGGCACTTTTTTGCACACCATGGGCTAAATAGCCAGGCCACATGGACCCCGAACACTCAGAGAAGGTTGGGGAAGGGGACCCACTGAAACAGCTGTTGGGAGGCAGATGGTAGCCTTCTGTCAAGGCCATCTAGCGTGTTCTTTAATGTGCACAGTGTATGGCTCTCCCGCACATGGAGCCATGGCTTAATGTCCCATCCAATGGATGGCAGCCTTTCCAAGTCCATCGGTGTCCCCTACTGACTGTGGGCATGGCGGGGAGTTTGGCGGAGATAAATCTCAACCTGACCCAGCTGGGACTCGAACCTGGGAACTACAGATTACAAGCCTGGTGTGCTACCGACTGAGCTGCCCCCCCCCCCCCCAGGTCACTCTGAGTGATTTTGAGGCAAATCTGAATGAAATGACACCATAAAAAATAGTAGGTTCAATATTATAAACCATTTCTTTCAACAGCAAAAATGAAATTACAACAAAGCTGGTTGAAGTAGTTTAAATGTAATTACAAAACTGATTACTACAATAGTAAAGATGAGATAATAGCTATTTTTCACAAAACAGTAATTAAGATAAAGCAAGGTTATTTTTCTATTTTTAAAGTAAGAGAAAAAAATTTACAATTATACAGAAAGCACACTATTTTGCTAAAATTGCTGAAAATTAACAATAAAACTTAGAGAAACAGATTGAATTGTTTTATCCCTGAGTACCATATTTTTGTTGTATAATGGGATAATTTACTAGATCACATGGATTTTAAGAGCCAGAAAATAGTTGAAGTGGGCTTATTGGATAGCTGTTAGGTACAGATGAGAGCCTTCTGCCAAAGTCATGCTATATGTTCGATTTGCATGTGCACAGTACAGCTTTCCTGCACAAGATATCACAGTTTAAAATATCATTCTGCTAATAGCAGTTTTGCAAGACAGCCTGGTGTTCTCTTTCACATTACTTCAGTGTGTAGTTGAGAAATGGAAAGAGATCTGAAATTGGAAACCTCAAACTAAACCTGGTTCACTACAAATTAATTTTCTTGTGCCTACCTATGAAAAGAAGAGATAAACCAAAAGAGAGTAGGGTGATGATAATTTATTGACTAAAATATATAATTTTTTCCAATGGAAACAAGAGGACTACAAAGGTACTAGCTAGATTTCATATGATCCCATAATGTATCCTATTTTTGTAAAATTAAAAAAATTTATTTTTCTAAAACATTTTTGTTTTATACTAAAATTCGCCATTATCTTTGGATTAAAATCATTTTTAGCTCCCAAAAATTCATTCGAAAAAATTTGCACAACTCATTCTGACAGTATATTGGAAGATTACTAACAGAAAAATTCCCAATATCGTAAATCTGTAGATAAGTATCCTTTATAATCATTAAATCTTCAATTGCATGCCTTGTGGTGCCATCTGTTGACTAAAAGAGGCAAACTACATTACAGAATTGCACAAAATCCACTTCTGAAGCATGAAAATTCTATGTAACAAATTGGAATGGTTATAATAGTTGACACGCAGATACTCGTTGTAAAATGCAACTCCCAACTGCATCACCTCAAAAATCTTCCATTATTTTTTTTAAAAAAGTGTACATTCATCAAGAAACCATTCATAAAATTATTACTTTTCATTTTTACTCCAGTTTAACATCCCATCCAACAGACTCAGCCTTTGTCAGCTCATTAATATCTCCCTTTACAAAAAGGCAACAAATATACAAGTGGAGAAAATCTGAATGCTAACAAGGCTGGAAATTGAAGTTGCACACTTCAAGGTTTTAAGGTTACCAAGCACTAGCAAACTGCACGTCAAAACAGCTTCCAGCCTCATCTCCGATTCCATTGAAATTTAGCATACTTGCAGTACTCATAGGTAAACATAAAAAGACAATTTCATTTTGTTTTCCTGCTCAGCAGTTTCTAAGATTTAACTGTTCCAATTTCCCCCAAAAAAATCCACATTTGAGTGATTACATCTTCTTTAACTAAATATTTATAACTCCAATAATAATTATGCTACAGTGCTAAAATTCATATAATTTTAAACGTGAAATAAGATTTAAAATAAAGTTCACATTTGTATTATATTGCATAAAAATTTCAAGATAATTGACCATACAATTTGACTTTAAATATCTCAAAAAAACCTCTTTATACTCCTTAAAAAGAATTGTCAGAACATGTACTTATCAACATTTCAGTCAAATTTTATGTTGAGGCAAGCACAAGCTCCTTAGCTACAAAATATTTTAAGATCCAAAGTTTGTGAAAATCCACTGAAATTAGTATGTAATCTAGTAATTTACTAATCAATTGAATAATGTGAAATAATATTTCCATACACAGAGAGCATTCAAAAAGTTCTTGACACATCTGTAGATTTGTACTCGGTCCTCTGAAGTTAACAAGATATGACTTGTTTGAAAGCTTGTCTAAACTTGTCATCTGTTAAAAAGCATAGGTCATATCATCATTTCTCTCTTTGCTGACAGTGCATAAAGTTCGGTCTGCAAAATTTGTGCATTGTTGTTATGGAACTTACTAAAGATGGGTCAAGATTTTACATTTTCACAAGGATGCAGCTTGGGGACAACAAGAAATAAATCATGCTCATTTATCACAAGTATAGGGGACCATGCCTGTTCGTATAGCACTATTATAGGGTGAATGTGCAAATTCAGAGAAAGATGGCAGAGCTTTGAAAACTTCAGTCATACAGGAAGACTGAAGGATTTTTATTTTTATATTTATTTTATTTTATATTTTTTTATATTTTTTTTATTATATTTTTTTATCATTTTATTTCTTAACACATAATAGAGAGAACCACTGCTGCTGTTCATGAACTCATTAAGGAAAACTCACATATCACCATTCAGGTAATAAGTTAATTAGATACTAGTGTATCGGTTTGCAGTGTGGAAGCAACTATTCATCAACATTTAAAGTTCCAAACGATCAGTGTCAAATTGGTACCCCACAAAGTGACAGAACAGCAAACAAGGGCTAGAGTTGACTCATGCAAGGAGATGCTGACAATGTTTGAACTTAATGGTCCCAATCGGTTAACAGACATTGTCACAGGTGATTTGTCACAGACATTAACATGGTTTTATTACTATGCAACTCCCAGAAAGATCGACAACTATGTTTGGGTTGCAGAAGTTGAACTGTACCCTAACTCCTCCAACAAGTCTTTCACTCAAGAAAGAGAATGTTCACAATTTTTGTTCAATTCCCAAGGAGTGCTAGACATGGACAATTTACCTGAAAAAATGACTATAAATGGCCAATACTATGCCAACACTGTTCTGCCCAAAATGGTTAGGAAGATGAAGGAGCAGCATCCAACAACAGGCATGTCAAGGGTTCCCCTTCTTCATAACAATGCCAGTGTTCACAAGAACCCAGCAGCAAGCTATGGCCTATCAGGAGTAGGAAAAAAATTAAATAATCAGGAGCAGGCTACCCCATCCTGCATAATCACCTGATCTTGCACAATGCACTTTTTTGGCTGTTTCCATAAATTAAAAATCAACTTGCTGGGAAGCCAAGAAGCCTATTAAGAGTGCAAGACCTTGCAAAACATGCATTCATTCAGAATTGAGGAGTATTCCCAACAGGAGTGCCACCAAGCATTCCAGAATTGGTGTAGACATCTGCAACTTTGCATAGATGTTGGAGGGAAGTACTGTGAAGAACAGTAAAAGTTTTGTTGAGGTATGTGCAATGGTTTCTGTTCTGCAGAAGCATGTCAAGAACTTTCCGAATGATCCTTGTAATAAAAGGAAATCTGTAACCCACTACAATGAAAAAGTGATTTGCAGCATTAATCTTTTTAACTGTCAGCAGTAAAACATATCAATTTAAACATTCCCCCCCGTTCACGATTAAAATATCAAGCTTTATTGATAATTAGTAAGAAATATAAGATTAATCCATTTCTTATGGTTACATCTATTTATTTTTAATAAAAAAAACTTTTTGCATTCTTTTACCACACAGACTGTGTTTGAAAAACATCCTGCTCAACACTTGCTTGCTATATTCATAAGGGACAAAACCTGTTATCTAATAAAATTCTAATTCACTATCCCAATCTATGACAACTTCCTCTTTTCAACTTTTAGAAAACAAAAACTGCTTTGCTAATATTTTCCATTAGCTTATAGGTAAGAATGAGGGAAATTTCTGTGTACTATGCAAGTAGGACCTGATTCCTCATGTAGAATTTCTTCACGTGGTTTATAACTGCATATTATACCCTAAAATATTGACTTAATAATTTCTGTAGCTCACTGAAACAAGTAAAATGGCATCATTATTTCATTCTTCATGCATCTTTTGCAAATTTCCTCAAGCAGCACGTGCATTTTAATGGTCCAGAAAAGAGCTTGAAATTGACACCAATTTCATCTTTCTAGCTCAATTAGGCAAAGATATTACTTTTAAATAACAGGGAAATCACAAAAAATTAGTTCCTCCCACTCTATCAAAGGATCTTTTGCTGTGTGATGTACTATAAAAGTGCCACTCCACACTTCAAAAATCCTCCTCAACCCAGTTTAGTTCAATACCTTCAATTTAATATCACATCAATGTGAAACCTCATTTAGAAGCATAGTTAAATACCTTTAAAATATATCCAAATCTAACACTGTTGTGTAAGTAGAATTTTAATTATTTTAATGAAACATTTAAAGAAGCCTTAATTGCTTAAATTTGGAAGTGTTTGGTACATTTGAATGGCTATAACTTGAAATTACTTAGCCATAAAATTTGTCTCTCTTTGCCTGTGGATACTACAAGTAATCAAATTTCAATCAAATAACAGAAAGTGAGATTGCATATGTATAGAATTAACAAGCAATAATTCTCAGTAAAAAATTTCCATGCATTTACACAGTGATACTTTAGAAAAAAAATAACCAACCAATTCTTGTTCCAAGACTCCATTTTCTTACAATTTGATGAGTATATGTTTCAATATTTCTTTCAAAAAAATTTAAAGGAATATCATTTTGAATATTAATGGTCAATAACTTAAAAAGTTTTAATGTTCAAAATTTTAAGCAATCATTTTAATGGTCTAGAAAAGAACTTGAATATAGAACCTATTTCATCTTTCTAGCTTAATTAGCCTCAGAGATATTACTTTTAAATAACAGGCAAATTACAAAAAATTAGTAATTTTCCTTTTTTTAGCAATTTCTCATAACTTATTGGTCATAAAAAAAACAATGTTTTATGTAGAAAAGTTTTGGACAAGCTTTCCAAATTCACTAAAATAAAAAAAGTAAAGTTGAAAATGATATTTTTCTGTATAGATTTGACAAGTTATGATCAAAAGCAACCTTGATAAATGTATTAAAGATCCAAGCAATACATCATAGCTCAGTGGAGGGAAAAATGGTAAATTAGTCATAAAAAATGGCTAAGCAAATCCTAATAATGAAGTTGGTTACATTTTTCCCCACACTTATAAATTGAATAAATTGGCAATCCTATTGGCATTAATATTCATTAGAAGAAAAAGTAATATTTACTGGTGAGAAGCTAATACAAACACCAATCAAAATATATTTAAGGCAATTTGATAAGTAGGATTTAAAAAAACCACATTATAAAAATTACTTAAGTAGAAATAAGTTTTGTTTTTTTTAAACCACATATAAAAATTTAGGAGACTTACTATCCCTTATAAACAAGATCCACAAATGGTAACTAGGTATGGTTACCAACAGGCAAGTCCAGCTGTGTGTCTGAACTCACTCAGCATTTTTCAAAGTTATAAAGTTGACACAATGGCAACAAAAATTTTAGTTGCTGAAATTAGATTTCTGGTCACCATTGATCAGAAGGTGAAATCTGTGGAACCATGCTTATGTTATAAAGTGTAATTTTGTGGTTATAAATATTTGTTGAAAAATTAAAAGGGACAAAAACTTTCATATAGGCAATCTGATATATATATATTAGTGCTCACATAGGATTTTTGCTTATAAGCATCTAAATATGTGCAAAATACCAAACTAATACCTACAATATATATTCATGTAAAGAGATAATATATTTGCAATAAGAAACAGTTGGTGAAATTCTAGATTAATTTCCATTTGTATTCTAAATTAGAAATAACTTGAAATTAATCTTTTAAGTGAACTGGTTTTGCTTCCCTTCAACTGCTTCTTAAAGTGATTTAGCATACTACACAATGAGGTTATGTTACTGATTATACACCAGAATTTACACACAAAAGGTTACAATCATCACAACTACCACTCTAAAGTGTGCTCTAAAGAATTAAAGCTGAAAGCAAATAGATAAAATTCATATGCCATAATTTGTTGTGCTTTTCTAATATGACTCTCTGTTCAGATGCTTATCAAAATACATTTTTCTTTTAAACTACAACAATATTAAGCATTTCTTATCTGCATTTACTTCTTTGAGTTATACTTTAGAGTTTTTTAGTGTGATCCTACATCAAATTTGTAATAAAAAATATATTTTTGTGTCCAGGTCTGGATCTAGAGAAAATAAACAGAAGATCAAGTGACCCAAGTGAAAAGAAGGTGGGGGGGGGGGGACAAGACGAGTCAAAAAATTAACCAGAACACTGTTTCAGTATACATTTTTTCCTTCTATTTCGGTTAGTCTTTAGCTAATTTCCTGAAAAACAGGAAACTGATAGATGATAATTTGTTTTTTGACTCTGTTCTAGTTACAGTATACTCAAGGATGGGTGGAAACAGGCCCCTTTCCCCCTCCCCTAGATCCAGACCTGTTTGTGATTAATGAAGTTTTTAAAACCAAAAAGTACCTACAGAAGAAATAACTTATGTTACTACAAATGATATAATTAGAGATGACTTTAGTGTTACTATAATGATATAATATAGTTTTCGATTAAAACCTCATTTTCTCTTAAAAACATTCTGAAATTTTCATTCATTCTTTTATAAAATCTTATATTTATCACTGTACATTTTTAAAAACATAAAAATTTAAAGGTCGTATAAAATTGCCAAATTTCTACATCTTTTGGTTCAGCAATTTTTATCTTGATGAAATTTGCAACATTAGAAGGCTCATGAAAGAAAATTACACAGCAACTTTTTGTTCAGTTTTACAATATTTCCCCTTACCTAGAAGTCACTGAAGATCAAAAGTCCAAATTTAATAATTTCAAGGGTTTATTAAACATTTTATATTTTTTTAATACTACTGAAGCTATAAAGATGATGAAAACAGTTTTTGAATCTATGGAAGTTGAGCTTCCATTACTACTAAATTTATATGGGACTTAAATATGCAAGAAAAAATTATCAGTATAGTAATTTTTTTCCCTTTTTCTTTTATGTTTTACTCAGCAGAAAGATTAAATATTATATTTTTTATGCTTAAATTATATATCCATATGAAGAAATATAAAAATTTTGAAGTAATTTTTATGTCACTTTTATCTAAATATATGTTTTGAAATTCAGAAAAATAAAAAAATAAAAATCAGTTTATCAAATGCCTGTAACTGAAATGGGGATTAGATAAAAACATAACAATTTACAAGTATAACCTTTGTATTAAGTTCATCCCACCATATAAATTTAGTTTTTGGTTCTTTACACTTATAGGAGATACAGCATCTACAATATATGAAGGAAATATGTTTCTTAATTGTTGTTGCTTACAATATATAAAGAATCAGTTTAAAAATAACTCATACTCGCATTTCAGTTAAAACAAAATTTTCAATTTCATGCCATAAATTTATAACTGCCCAGGATCCAAGATAATTGCATCCTGGGTTTATTCCTGAAAATGGTAGATATTGACTTTTGCACAGGATTGCAAGTGTGTATGTCATATGAGAAAACAGAACAAACTCCTTTGTCCTTTGTATTGGCAAACCCTAATTCCTTTCATAAAACAAATTGAACTTTTTGCTAATATTAGAGATTGCTGTATCTACTATGGCACTAAAAGATTGAAATTGAGTTCTATATGGTGGAATGATCTCCATAAAAGTGTTAAACTTATGAAGAGTTACATTTTTAGTTGGACTCCCACCTCCTTCAACTATAGGTGTTTGATAAAAAAAATTTCATTTCCCAAATTTTATGACTATATATTCAGATAAAAAGGGGCATAAAACTTGTTCCAAATTTTTTTATATTGGTCCTTCAGTTGGATATGTAGATTAAGCAGGCAGAATTTGATAACAATACCTGTTTCCTTACAGAGTGGTAAAAATTGCAGAGAGAAGCAAAAATTACTTTTTTAACAATTTTTTGCTTGCATATTTAGGGCCCCATACAATAAGCTTGCTTCCAGATTCTGAAACAGTTTTTCATCTTTACACCTTTAGCACTTTAAAAAATATAAAATGTTTAAGAAATGCATAAAATGCAGATTTGAGATTTATGTTAACTCTAAATCTTCCCTAGCTAAAGGAAAAAAATCATAAGACTGAACAGAAAATTATTTCATGCTTCTCTTTTATGAAGTCTTTATTGTACAAAATTTCATTAAAATCAAAAATGGTTATGTAAACACCATTTGTTCAATTTTATGTGGAATGACCTACAAATTTGATATATTGCATTTATTTAATGTATAAAAATAAAATGTGACTACTATGATAAACATTATAGTATGAAAACCACATTCTAAAACTCTTCCTATTATCTACTAGAAGAGGAAGTAGAAGGATTTCTAACTCTATTCATTTCATATCGCTGGTTTCTGCCAGATCTACTGCGATTTAAGCGTCCAGGGCACAATTCTGGAGCAACTAGAGTTAACAAATATATCAGGATGCATGTCCATGATGACGCCATTTTTACCCAAACAGAGGCCCAATTTCTTTCGAATGCTAAAATGTTAGCATTTTCAGGCCTATTAAGAAACAGACATAATTATCAAAAAAATTGTGTATCATAAGCAATAACATATGATTTTTAGCTCTGAGAGTGATTAAGTTAGACAGCCCTATAAGTAAAGTGACCATATGTACTATCTTCAAACTGCGTGTCCTCGTGTACTGAAAGATTTTTAGAAAGTTATAACTGTACAGTAAAAGTAAATTGCCAAGTAAAAAGGAAAAAACGAAAATATAATTTCAGTCATGCATTACAACAATGTAGTTTGAGTGGGAAATGAAGCATCATTTTATTGTCAGCAAAAGGTCTGTTAATGTCCAATGTTTCTTTAATTGTTTAGCATATCTATTTACATATAATTTCCATGGGTGATGTACCTACATAGCTTCCTTTAATTTATATCATTTGTGTTTTCTGAAACGAATCTGTTAAGAAATATATATATTTATAATTAGTGATTTTAGTGTCAATTTTACAGTGTATTTTTAATTGTAAAATACATTGAATTATAATGAAATAATTTATAAAAATTAAATTTAATTGAATTATTTCATTGTTTAAAATTGGATTCTATTATAGGTAAGAATTGTAATTTAAATGCAACATTGGGGTAGGCAAAGGGTATTCTGAGGAAAAATACTCCAGTTTGAAGAAACTTAAACACCAACATTTAGCAAAATGTCCCAGTTGGTACTTATGGAAAATTGGTCACCTTACATATAAGAACATTAAAAAAAAATACACAATATCTCTGTAAAACATCAATCTAGTTTTACACCAAGGCTTACCCCTCTAATCACTAAATTTGTTTCAAAAAAACTTTTTTCTTCCCCCCCCCCTTTCAATTTTTTTCCCTCATAAAATACAGTATCACACTCCTTGACTTTTTATTTTGAATTCGTTATTTTCATAAATATTATCTCCTTTACAAATAAATTTCCAGTAAATTATGCTAAAAATTTCTTTGCTTATTAATATAAATGTTTTATACAACACATATAATTCCACTCTCTACTCTCATCACAGATGTTGATACTGGAAAACTAAGTTTTTCCTACATTAAGCCTTTTGCCATTCAATATGTAGATAATGTGCAAATTTGGTGTACCACACCAACTTTAAAACAAGCAACATCTTATGCTAATCTTATATCTGAAAAAAATGCTTCATAGTTGCAATCAAAAAATTAATCACTCATAACACTTATCATGGTAGATGATTTTTCACTGAGAATTGGTACACATGCTGGTAGATTGGTTATTTAGGGTGTTATGGTGCAAGAGCAACTAAGGCTATTTGTGCCAAGCAAGATAAGAGAAACACATGCCAGTAGATGAAAAATCGTTGTTAGTACTGTGCAAAGCATATTTCCTTAACTTTTTTGGTTGCAACCTAAAATTCAAATACCTATTCACTTCAAAACACAAAAATTCAAATTCCCATTCATATTGCAATCCAAATAATAGTGGTACCTACAAGCTTGGTCAAGAGCCTCTTACAACTCATCAGAAGGCCATGACCCTGGATTAGGGAACCCTGATCTTAAGGGTTGGGTTGTTTTATCTCTGAGAAGCACTTTTTTTGCACACAATGAGCTAAACAGCCAGGTCGCAAGGCTCAGAGAAGGTTGAGGGGAGGGGATCCACTGGACAACTATTGGGAGAAAGATAGTAGCCTCCTGTCAAGGCCATCCAGCATGTTCTTTAACATGCACAGGGTATGACTCTCCTGCACACAGGCTACTTTATGTAGCTTTTACATCCCATATGCTTTTACATCCCACTCAACGGAAGGTGGCCTTTCCAAGCCCATCAGTGTTCCCTACTGACCTAGGGCAGGGTGGGGAGTTATGCAGAGATAAATCTAAACACTGGCCCTGGTGGAACTCAAACCTGGGAACTGCAGATTATGAGCCTGGTGTGCTACCAACTGAGCCACTACTTGATCTTAAGGTACAAATGATTTACTCCAAATGAAATCATAATTTTTGATAATTTTTCATACAATTTCGTTTTAATATGGCTATCCAATTAGTTGCTGAAATATGTTAAGAAGGCCTACAACAAAGTTGGCATGGCCACTACTCTTGTGCTTTCTACATAACATAAATGTTTCAGAATTAAATCATCAGTTACTCATGCATTCTGAATTATTACCACTATTCTTTTCAAAAAACATCAGCAATTTATTAACTACTCAATCACAAAAGCAATTCTTTTATGGTTTAAGCAAATGCCCATCATTTAGCAAATAAGTAGTTAGGTTTCACCCTTACATTTTATTATTCTTTTGGCATTTTTTTTCCAAGTTTGTATATTTATTCATTAGATATGTACTGCTATTTCAGTGGATGATATTCTTTTTCATCATAATCACCAAAAAAAACTAAAAGTCTTTGGCCACAAAGACATAATGTGCTCAGCAGAGCAGGTGCAGAGAATAATTAATAAAATAAGATTAAAATCAAAGAAAAACTATTTTTTACCACATTGTTCTAAAAAAGACTTAAATACTTCTGATTATAGTTAAATACACTGGTGTCCAAAAGTTTAATATACAAATTCTTGAAAATCTCAATAATGTGGCAATAAAATTTGATGTCATAATGCATTGTTATATGATGCAATAAACAATGAGGTCTAGAGCAAACTAATATATTGGTTATATATTATTATTATACCAACTTCAATGGTTATACAAATTAATGCAGGTGTGTCAAAAACTGAAAGGGCCTGTTTCAGCAGAACAGAGGTTAATATGGAGTATGATGACCCTGAACAGCTACACAAGCATCACAATGCTTTCTCATACTGTTTACCAGGTTGGTCATGAAGTCTAGTGGAGTACATACCACTCTTTCTGAAGAGTAGATCAGAGCTCATGGAGGGTTCTTGGAGGGGGTTGACAACATCCAAAGGCTCTCCCTCAGCACATCCTACACATCTTGTTAGGGTTTTGATGAAGAAGTGGGTTCTGTAATGCGTACAGAGTATGGCTCTCCTGAACAGGGGGCCATGGCTTTACTTCCCGTCCAATAGACAGCAACCTCTCCAAGCCCATTAGTGTCCCTTTTCTGGCAAAGGCAGGGTGGGGGTTAGCAGATATAAATCTCAATGCTGACACAGGATGACCCCAATATGAGTCATGACACATAAACTAGGGGTCAACAGTGCCCTCGAAAAGCCTCGCATAGAGTTGAATATGTTACTATTTCTCCAACCAGTCAGAGTGCCTCCAGCAAAGACATGGAGCAGTGTGTATCCATTTAACATAATGCCACCACAGATCATCAGACCAGTGGTATCTTTTCTCTGATGTTAGAGAGCTGTAACAAGTGTATACTTCATGATTCAAATCATCTGTGGTTCAACTCTTTATGTGACTGGGCAGAAGTTATCCATGTTAAAATCAATAGAATCTGTATATTTTAACAGAAATGTATTTCATTCTGTCAACAAAATTACTATAAATTCAGATAAAGCAAAACTAAATAGTGAAAAATTTGTGATTACCTACCTAAACCAATGTGTTAGTTGCATCATAATATACAAAGAAGCCAGAAAAAACATCACGTGAAAAAAAGCATAACTATAGATGACACTTTCAGCTTCATTTCTGATCACCTTTTGGCCTCCATCATCTTCAATAGGGCGTGGTGCTAAATACAACACAATTTACATAAATATATATATTCGTGTATTTTATAATTAAAAACTATACTTAATCGAATATAAATCATTCATATAATTCATTATGCCCATTTTTAAACAACAATTTTCTTTTTACTTTTATCATTTAATTCTCAAAGAATTAAATATGCTAAAAGTTGCTAAATAATTCAAACTAAATACTGATCTGATTTCATTGAAATAAAAAATTTCAGTTCGTTATACTTTGTTGCATACTTATTAACTTTACTACCAGCTCATTTCAAAAGAGAAATTTGATGATTAGATGCTGCATTAAAAACATAAGCATAAAAAGAAAAGCTGTGTACATTTTTTAAGATGATTATCAAAATGGCATACACCATTACTGCATCCTGAGGAGAAAATTTTCATTTCTAAATTGGAACAGAAGGGGAAAGTCATCATATAGTTTAACCTATGAATCTGATATTCTATGGCTAGTTTTTTTTTTTTTTTTTATTCTTTTGGGTGGTAATTCACTTTATAGAGTACTAGAGCTAATCACTTAACCCTTTTGTGGTGACATTTAAAAATTCATTTATAATAATAATTTTGCAAAATTCTGATACTTATATATTAGAAAAGTTTCAACACAAATGATTTGTTTTTTTCAAAAACTAGTTTTTTAAAATGGGTATATTTATCCCCCATGGTCATTTTGAGTAGGATAAGTTGTAGGTTGTTTTACCTTTGAGTGGCACTTTTTTGCACACAATGGGCTAAATGGTTAGGTAATGAGGACCCTAAGGAATCAGAGAAGGTTGGGGAAAGTGCTGTTTGGGGAAAGACCAGATAGCTGTTAGGAGACTGATAGATGACTTCTGTCAAGGTTATCCAGTGGGTTCTGTAATGTATACAGGGTATGGCTCTCCTGAACAGGGGGCCATGGCTTTACTTCCCATCCAATGGACAGCAACCTCTCCAAGCCCATTGGTGTCCCTTTTCTGGCAAAGGCAGGGTGGGGGTTAGCAGATATAAATCTCAATGCTGACACAAGTGGGATCCAAACTTGGGAACTACAGATTATGAGCCTGGCATGCTATCAACTGACACAATCCCTATCTTCTTTGAATGGGATACATATGACCCATAAGTCATAAGAAAACAAAATCTAAAGAGATGGCTGAGACATGTACATAATGCAATTCTACAGTATAACTTTCTCCCTAGTATTTTGAAATATGAGTCATGACACATGTCCCATTAGTCACAAAAGGGTTAAACTAAGGATACATTACTTTGTTTGAGAGCCATATTGTTGATATATGATATAAATCAAATATTGATTTCATCAAAATACTTTGTCAAAGAAACCAATCTGAACTTTTCACAGACATCATTAAAAGGTATTTGGTTTTAAAAGACAAACACTGCTATAGATTCAAGCAGAAGGAGGGAATGTTTCACTTATGTTAAACAAGATACAACTATTGTACATTTTACTGTCATTAATAATTGTTTTATTTACTATGTTTAGTGTGTGCTTAAACTATGTTATAAGAATTCTTATATGTTTGCTTGTGCACTAGTCCTTTGGAGTATGAAATCACAGAAAATATTGGTAGTAGGATGATGATTCTTCAACCAATCATCTTACTATTTCACCTAGCTAGGACTACTGTTTTCAAATTTTAGAAAAGTCACATGTTCAACTCCAAAAAAAAATTTTTTTTTTCAGAAAAATTGAAATCCAATAGTACTTTTTCCAGGCAATACCTGTGACAATACATGTTGATGTAATGCTTTGCAGATTCCAATGGAGCACACACAATAGAAATGCATGCCATTTCATTCACTATTGAAAAGGTTCTGTCTCTTTTTAATTCTCTGTATTTTCCCAAATACCTGATCATCCAGTCCCAAATTTCATACGTGGATGCACACACAATACAATGTTACACACAACACAATGCACACACAATAGAAGTGCATGATGCTTCATTCACTATTGAAAAGGTTCTGTCTCTTTTAAATACTCTGTATTTTCCCCAAATACCTGACCATCTAGTCCCATATTTCATACATGGATGCACACACAATACAATGTTACACACAATAAAATGGAGCACACACAATAGAAGTGCATGCCACTTCATTCACTATTGAAAAGGTGCCATCTCTTTTGAATCCTCTGTATTTTCCCAAATACCTGACCATACAGTAACAAATTTCATACATGGGTTTCCCCTCATGCCACATAAAAAAATTCAAGTCCCTACCTATAATATAACCAGATTTAGGGCCTCAAACCATCTTCACCAAAAATTTGATAGTTTATCATTTTATATTTAAAAAAACCCTAGAAATTTATAAATACTTTTTATACATGTTTCCCCTTAGTCACCTCATCTTGCATCAAAAATTCGAGTCTTTACCTATAATAAAATCAGAGTTTGAAACCCACTTTCATTTTTCTCCTTCATTGGGAGAGTTCAAGGGACCCAATGTTTCAGCATGAAACTTGCTCATTTAAAATTTCGAAGTCCCCACCTGTAATAGAACTTGATTTCAAAACCTAAAATCATTTCCTTTCTCATTCTTTTGTTTGTCATTTTGACTTTTTAGTTTCTGACCACTGAATTTCAATAAAATGTCAGAATCAACAAAAAAACACAAAAGTTTTAATTAATAAGTAACGATTCATTACTATAGTTTTACTGTGTATTTCATATAAAACAAGAAAATACTATTTTAATAAATAAAACAGAGACAGAAATCAGAACAATAAAAAATGTAAGTGAAACACATAGCAATATAACTCACCTTTTCCTGGTGTATGATCACAGCAACCACAGCAGTTCTTTATTAGAAGAAAAAAGATGGAAGGTATAAATAAAATATTATTAACTTGTCTAAAATTATAAACATTATCTATAAAAGGGAGACTTACTGATTCATAACACACACACCAGTCACTGAATTAGAAACCTTTATTCAGATGTACGTAAATGTCATTTGTGCAGCGTATATGAAAAATTCATGGTCATGTGCCTCACCATATGATATAAGCAACTATTTAAGACTGCTGCTCATCAGTAATCATCAGTAATGTTGATCATAATGGGAAAAACAAGGGATCTTTCAGGGCTTGATAAAGGGCTTATTATGGGTGCCCATCTGGCTGGAATGATGGGCACCCACAATTGCCAGGAGCAAAAAACAGCAAAACTGATTGGTTTCTCAAAAGGTGAGATAACTCAGGTTTTTAATAAATGGAAAAATAACCCACATTCTAAAAAGCATAAGCTCTTAAATAAATAATAAAAGCTCTAAAAGGCATAAGTGTGGTGCAACAACAATCTGTCAGAATCGAGATCGCCGTTGTCTGAGAAGGCTTGTACGGAGAAACAGAACTTCCTATGTGCAGCAATTGACCAAAGCATTCAATGAAGGCTGTTTCTGACCCATATCTCAGCAAACTATGTGCAGGAAATTGAAGAGGATTGGTATTAGCAGTCACATGCCTATACAGAAACCATTGATTTTTGCAAAGAACCAGAAAGTTCGTGTACACTGGTGTCAAGAACACCATGACTGGACACTAAAAGACCGGAAAAAAGTCATGTGGTCCGATGATCACAGTACATCTTATTTTGTACTGAGGTAGGCAGAGAGTTTGGCTGAAGCCCCATGAAGCAATGGACCCAGCTTGCCTTGTAAACACAACTCAGGGTTCTGGAGCTGGTGTCATGGTGTGGTATGTATTCTGTTGGTACAGAATGGGTCCCCTGATATTGCTGGAAAGTCAGGTGTCCTTCAAGGATTAGCTGAACATTTTGCCAATCAAGCCCATCCTGCAATGTTGACTTTTTATCCAGCAGGTGATGGCTGTTTCATGGATGACAATGCTACTGTCCATCATGCAAGATGTGTTCAGCAGTGGTTCAGTGAGCATGTCCTGGTATGCTGGAGATGTAAAAGCACTCCAACACCTTGTGGAATCTATGCCAAATGGCATACATGCTGTAATTCGGGCTAAAGGAGGTCCAACTCAGTATTGAATAAAATTTCTAATTCAGTGGCCGGTGTATGTAGATAAATTATTCTCACTAGTTATACATATAGATATAATATAAAAATTATATATATAAATATAATTTTTTACAACTGTAACCTTAAAAGCCTCCAGCTGCCATCAAATGATATATAAGGTACTGTTATTAGTAGTTAATAGTTAATGAACCAAGCTAGTGTATCTAATTAGCAGGCCCATTAACCTATGTTTGGTATCTAGATAAGGCACTTGCAGTATTAAATATCTTTATCTGAGCATTTGTGCCAGAGAAATTTTCAAAATTACAGAAGTTTGTACATATTTCTATCCTTTAAACAAAAAATTCTTTGTTCCCTAGAAATTTATAACATGATTTTATTATATTCTTTTGGTATTACAAGTCATTATAATGCCACTCACCTATCGAAATAGCAAATACATTAAGTATTGAAGAAATACTGAAAAAAAGTTATAAACTTAAAAAAAATAATTTAAAAAATGAGAAAAAAACCAAATGAACACAAAAACAAGGTTAATAAACTTTTGATTATACAGGTTAATAAAGGAATCCCTAGGGGTGTACAGATATGCAAAAACTGAGCCAATGCAAAACACATGGAAAAAAAAGTTTGTTGATACATAAATAAATAAAATAAATATCCCCTCAAGCAGCTGCTTGCCACAAAGGTCTGACAGGAGCCTGTCATTTATATGCCATAGTAGAAGGTCTGAGAGGATGGCAAGACCTCAGCAGAAAAACAGCACAAACACGCATGCCTTACCTGAGGCTCAAACCAGTCCCTTTGATCAGCAGCCAAGAGTGCTAACCACTCAGCACATTTATTAAAAAAAATATTCAGGTGCAATTTTTCCTTAACACATATTAAAGAGCTATATCTAATATTACCAGCATTACTAAATCGTTTAAAGCTTTCTGCTCCTTGTTTGTCAGTAGTGGAATTCCTTCACATACTGAATAATTAAGAGTTTACTGCAACTTCAACAAAAAATTCAGCAATTGAATACCATACCACCTCAAGTAACTAAACAATTATCAACCTGAATTGTGTCACACTTTTAGGGCACACTGCATCATGCAATATGATAAAATATGTGTGAAAACAAAAGTAAGCTACTGTAATCAATCTTAACCTTCATTTACAATAGTAGTTTATATTTACCAGTTGCAGCTGGAGAAATTATCAAAGTAATATACAGCAATTATATTCTTTGCAAAAAATCCCAAAACATTACAAGTTTTGCAACATTACAATGATTTCTAAAAGTAAAATTAACTTAATGAGCTTATTAAAAACACTGTAAATATATGCTGAATGATAAATAAAAATATAGCAAATTATTAAAATACCTTATATATTCTATAGTAAATTAGAAAATTTAGAAAATTACATATGGATTTAGACCAGTTTTTCTAATTTATTTCACAGTCTTGCACATTTTTTGTGCATTTGAAGCATACAGATGTTTGCATTGATAACAGTATTATTTTTTTCATTTTTGAGATAACATGTTTTATATAAAAAAAAGTTTTACACTTCAGCAAATAAAAGACCAATTTTCAGTATATTGCTTTTGTTTCCATTTCAATTCCACATATTATTTTCAGTTAAATAATTTATCACTTTAGAAGAGCTATGCAAAGCAGTTCATTATATCTGATATAGATGAATTCTAAATGGTTTTATTTGTTAGGGTGGAGCATAGGATTGGCTTATTGCTTTACTTCTGAGTGGTATTTATTTTATCATAATGAGTTAAATAGCTAGATCACAATGACTCCAAGGGATCATTGCTAGGTATAAGAAGAGGTTCCATTGGACAGTTGTTAGGAGAAATGGAAGTCTCCTGTTAAGGCCACTTAGTGTTCATTAGCCCTTCCAGTGTGCAGGTCGATTATATATTATGACAGAATCTGAAATAGGAGGCGAGGACGTTTATGTGTGTTTTTAATAAAACATACATAAACTTCTCGTGTGCAAGTTGTTAATACCTTTCAAAAGAGAGATTTTCTTTTGGAAGGGAATGGCAAGGGAGGGCTTCCAGATTAGTGTGCCCTACTGTTCTGGTCATCTATGGCCACATAAAACACACACTTAAATTGCTTTTAAATAAAAATTCCATTTAGAAATTTTCTTACATATACACCAATGAGTCAAAACATTATGACCAGTGCACCTTTATGCAAATCAAAGCAAATGCAGGTAAACAACGGTGAACACGAAGGTCATGAAGCAGTATAAATAACACCTGATACTGAGCTCTGTTAATCAGTGTTATTCTTGTTCTTCAAATTGGAAAGGCAGCAGACTTAAGTGAGTTTGACAAAGGCCAAACTGTAATGGCCAGACGACTAGGTCATAGCATTTCTGAAAAGGGAAGGCTTGTAGGGTGCTCACAGTCAGCCATGTTAGTACCTTCAAAAAGTGGTCCAAGTAGGGAAAAACCACGAACTGCCATAGTAGAAGGCCTGAGAGTCCCATAGTAGAAGGCCGGCAAGGTGAGGGACAACCACAGCCCATCGATGCTAGAGGTGAGCGAAGGCTATCCCATATGGTACAAGCCAACAAAAGGGATACTGTGGTGCAATTCACCCATAATTTGAATGCTGGTGACAGGAGTAATGTGTCACAACATACAGTATATCAAACCCTGCTGAAAATGGGGCTGCATAGCCACAGGCCACTCTGAATGCCCATGTTAACCTCAGTTCACTGTCAAAAGAACCTAAAATGGGCACGCGAGCATCAAAACTGGACCTTGAATGATTGGAAGAAGGTCATCTGGTCCAATAAATCTCGTTTACTGTTACACCATGTGGACAGCCAGGTATATGTGCATCATTTACCTGGGGAAATGCTGGCACCAGGATGCACCATGGGATGAAAACAAGCCAGTGGAGGAAGTGTAATGCTTTGGAAAATGTTCTGCTGGAAAACTCTGGGTCCATTCATTCATGTGAAGGAAATTATGATGTCTACCACCTACCTAAAGACCAGGTACATTCTTTCATGGCAATGGTATACCCTTCTAGTAGTGCCTTCTTTCAGCAGGATAATGCACCATGCCATACTGCCTGGATTGTTCGAGAATGGTTCACGGAACATGAGGAAGACTTCCAGGTATTGGCCTGGCCCCCAAATTCCCCAGACATCAATCCAATCGAGCATCTGTGGTTTGTGTTGGAACAGCATTTCCAATCTGTGGTGGCTCAACCACATAACTTACAAGAGCTAAAGGATCTGCTGGTAACATGTCAGTATCAGATATCACAAGACATCTTTAAAAGTCTTGTAGTGTCCATGCCTCACTGGGTAGTAGCTGTTTTGGTGGTACGTAGAGGACCAACATCATATTAGGCAGGTGGCCATAATGTTTTGGCTCTTCAGTGTATAAAAATAAGCAATTCAAGCTTGAAAAATAATATTTGCTTTTTTTTTCATTTGATGCATATTTTATTAAGCTATGTTATAAATAATTTGTTAAAGCTACCTGGTCCCCATTTTTAGACCTGATATATAAGATTGCCATTACTCTACTGAAACAAGCTCCTGATTTAAGCTCACAAGTTTGATTTGAACTATTATCAACAAATTTTTCCTTAAGATTTCGAAATTCTCCCAAAAATTAACAAAAAATTCTGCTATTTTGAAAAACAAAAGATTTTCAAAGTAATTAAGAAGTACGTACCTTTTTTTATGCTCTCTTTTCTGCCTTAAAACTACACTGAAGTTCCACTGAATTAGGGATAGATGTTATCCAAATTCAGTATCGTGAGTCCCGTATTTGCACACATGCATGGCTGAAACTCTGGTCATATATAGCTCTCAACTTTGGCTTCCCCAAGCATTCATCATGAGAAGCGTAATGGGAAAGGCACGGGATTTAGATGCATTTGACAAAGGGCAGATCATAGGTGCCTGACAGATGGAACACTTGATCTCCAAAATTGTCAACGAACTTGGATTTTCTCATATGATAGTTTCAAGAGTGTTCCAGGAATATGAAAACTCCTGGCAAAAAAAAACAAGCACCAAGACAAACTGCAAAAAACAACCTGCCTTGAATGATCCTTGGCTTCACTGTATGACCTGCATCGTACGGACCGATAGGGTTCAGACATTATCTGAAATCACCTCAAATCTGAATGCAGGTTCCAGCCGAGAAGTCAGTGCATGGACCATGCAATGCTCACTTCATTGTCTCAGCTTCAGGGGCTGCCAACCTATGAGAGTTCCACTTCTAACAGCATGACACCAGGGCTCAATGCCTTGCCTGGGCTAAAGAACATTGAAACTGGACCATAAAAACCACTGGACCATGAAAACAGACAGCCTACAGTGATGAATCCCGATTTAAACTTCATCATGCCGATGGGAGACTGAGGGTATGGTGCCTATCCCATGAAGTCATGGATCCTGCATGTCAGGTTGGAACAGTAAAAGCTGGTGGTGGCTCAGTGATGGCCTGGGGTGTCTTCAGTTGGATGTCTGTGGGACCTTTGGTACATGTACCAATGACTCTCAATGCATCCCGGTACGTAGAACTCGTGGCTGACCATTTATACTCATTTACAGCCATCATGCATCCCAATGGAAATGGTGTCTACAAAAAAAACACCTGTTCATCTCACAGATCCAGGTTGGATACTGTATGGTTGCAGGAGCATTCTACTGACTTTGAAATAATAAATTGACCACCTTGAAGCCCAGATTTAAATCCCATCAAATTATAATCAATAATATTATTGGGATAATAAGCATCAATAATAAGTATTTGGAATACCGTCAAGCACAGTGTTTGGGCCTGTGTCCCATTAGTGACGACCTTGAGATAATTGTGGATAGCTCTGGAGGATGCATGGGTCACCATACCTGTGCAACATTTACACAAGCTTGTGCAATCCTTGCCTTGTCGTGTGGCGGCCATTATCAGGGCCAGAGGGAGTCCAACACGTTACTAAGTTGCTATCCCTAATTCAATGGCACTTCAATGTATTTTAATACACATAGAATTATTTTTATCATTCATGCCAGCATTCAACTTTGCTCTCAGGCTACTGAAATTAAAACCGCAACTAAAAATAACTTGTTTGTGTAAAACTGGTGGTAAATTTATCAAGGCCTAGCAAGATATAGATGGCAGTAATTAGTAGCAAGTGTCAACCATGTGTGCTATGTGTGCTGCATATCATCATAAACAATGGATAACTTTTCTATTCAGTTAGCATTTTATTTGTACTTTTACAATTAAAACTTTCTTTTATTTCTATAGATCCATTATCATTTCATTTCCTCAGATTTATATGTATTGATCTTCTGGAGTTACATTACATGGCTAGGTATGACAATGGCTGCCTTACAACTTGTTGTTTCATTTATAGTTCTACTGATTTATTGATTTTTATTCCTATAGATCTTTCAGAGTTATCTTACATTGCTGATTGTGACAATGGCTGGCTTATAACTTGTTCATTTTTACTTCTGTCGATTTATTAATTTTCCCCCTACATATTTATATGTAGTTTACAATCTTTCAGATTCATGATAAATCATTGGCTATGAAGTGGACGGCTTACAGTTTTCTGCTATGGATATTTTTTAACAACAAATTAGGCTCTACTTTTTTTTTTAATTACTTCTTCATTTTCCAGTCAAAAAATTTATCTTTTATAGTTCCTGGAAAATAAATGAGGTCTTGGATATGGAAGAAAAAATCCTTAGCATGGAAGTCAGTCCAATGTTGGAAGGGAAATTTCGTCAACCTCAACATCTTGGTTGTGCCACACTGAGGATATTGATGTTTTTAGGTTTGGTGTACTACCAACTTTTCAGCACTTTTGCCAAGATCCCCAAAATGCAGTATTCAAAGAAAAAAATACATAATGTTCGGTAAAAATAAAGCCAAAAATCGTTCCTCTAGTTCACAAACAGGACAGAACATGAAAGTAATCATTCCATGTCATCTTCTATACCATTGGGCAGTGTTTTGAAATATATCATATTGAAAAGAATTATAAAAAGAAATAAAAATAGTGTTTCATGTAAATAATATATTATTCAGAAAGAAATTGCCTTTCAATTAATATTTAATTTAACTGTTTTTATTGATCAGGTTTCCAACAATTAAGTTTCAACTGCATAGTAAGATCTACTTTTTTCATTATATTAATGCAAAAAGTTCTTATTAAAATTAATGTTTATAAATGTGTTTCAATTTTTTATTTTCATAAAATTTGGAGTTAAATTTTGTTCAATTTGGTATCTAACACAACCTATTACTGTTGCATCCATAGTCAATACACAGATTACCTGTAGAAATAGACTAACAATTATTAAAAACATCTGAAAATCAATACACTGATTACCTGTAGAAATAGACTAACAATTATTAAAAACATCTGTTCAGTTTAGTGGGTATAAAACATCTGAAAAAAAATATTGCTGATGCAGCAGGACTCTCCCGCAACTCTCTACATACATAACAGAGTGCTCTGGCATGTATCTAGAGAGTTGTGGGTTCGATTCCTGCTGTGTCAGTGATAATTTTTTTCAGATGTTTTTAATAATTGTTGAAGTCTATTACTGTTGGGTCTCTAAATGATAGATAGGCATAAACTGGAAGGAGAGCTATATACCAATCCCCAGTGATGATGCGCAGAACTGGACAGGCCTAGTACCTAATGACCAACCCCGCCTTCTCATGTGCAAGTTGTTAATACCTTTCAAAAGAGAGATTTTCTTTTGGAAGGGAATGGCAAGGGAGGGCTTCCAGATTAGTGTGCCCTACTGTTCTGGTCATCTATGGCCACTTTTTTTTCTGCTTTGTTGAGGAGTGGTCAGCTTCACAAGGTCCATTATTGATCATTTATACCCACTAAACTGAACTGGTTTATGGCTTTGAGATTGATTATGGATCCTGAACTTGATGCACTGGTGGACCTCTGTTAAGGAAAATCTGCTGCTGTGCTTTTTTTGCCTGTGGGTTGCCAGCCCTAAAGGTACAGAGGCACAGGATAACTTATATCAGCTGGTGGATAATCCTGATCAGAAGCCATCGTCAGGTTACCTGAACCCTTACTCAGCTAGTTGGGCATTGCCAATTCTACCCTCATCATCCAGAAACTGATGTGCACACAAGAGAATAATGTGTGCACATCAGTTTCTGGATTATGAACAGTGTGCCTAAAGGATTCAGGAAAAGCAGAGACTTAGGATGTGATGGGCAGACAATGTCAAACATCCTCTACAACAAATTTATTATCAAGCACAAGAAATTTACCTACGATTTAAAAGATGCTGTAAAATTTGGGATGAATAATAGGAATAAAGAACATTTCTCTTTTTCACTTGGTATATTAGTTATTTCTATTTTTTCACTGCCACTGAGGTATCAGATTACACTTCATTATAAACAATAGGTATTTAAATTTGAAAATATTTAGATAGAAGGGATATAGAAAGTTATAAACAGGAAAACTACATTATACCTATTTTTTCAATGTAGCTGCAAAAACGAATCAAACAATACTTAGATAAAACATCCAATTTATTTTGTATTGTTACCATTATTGTGTTTCCTTTCCAAAATCTTTAACCCTGAGACTATTAA
Source organism: Ryuthela nishihirai (assembly GCA_038380435.1). Lineage (NCBI taxonomy): Eukaryota > Metazoa > Arthropoda > Arachnida > Araneae > Heptathelidae > Ryuthela > Ryuthela nishihirai. Next base: position 33,710,813 of record JAWZYU010000011.1, on the reverse strand, counting down.
CTGCCATTAATTAGGAGATTTTAACCCAGCCATTAGACACAGTGGGACAAAGAGGAAAGAAAATGATCAAATCTGAGATCTTCTCTCCAAACCAAGATATTACCTTCACCCACCTCAAAAGAATTTTTTTAACCAAAAAATTATCCTTAATATAAAACTGAAATCTCCATATGTACATAATCAATTTAAGCTACTTATTTACCATATCATGTCCAAAGCAAAAATAATTGTTCATACTAAAACCATAACTGAAATATTTGTTTATTTTGAATAACTGAATGCAAATTATTAAATGGTTAAAAATTTGGCATAAAATTTTAATAAAAAGTAAGAAATTTGAACACACAAAGAAAATAAATTACCTTTGGCTCAGGTGCTCTAATACCCAGTTTATAAGAAAAATGTGATGTTCGCAACCTGCAAAAAAAAAATTAGTAACGTTTAACAATAATAACCATTCACACATGCACATCCATAATACAAATACAAAAATATTGAAAACATTTGGTATATATTTACTTACGTTGAACTGAGAACCATACAAAACATTATGACAACTCCAATATAAGAAATTATATCTTTATTGGAAAGGAAGGATATTTCTGATGGACCACAGGTCTCTGCAGTGTTATCACTGTTGCTCTGGGAAGCTGCAACAATCAATTTTGAAGTCAGTGCAATCCTGTTGATAGTATTTATCAATATTTACTTTCAAACAAAACATCAAGAATTTCAGTGTAAATATAACTCATCAGTAACATACCTCAAATGCTATTTTAAGTTTACAGTGTTGCACTATATTTGAGTTTGCAACTAATTTATAGTATTTTATAAATTCTCCATATTTCTCCCACACTTGCATTGCTATTTTTATATTGCATCCCACCCTTCACTAGAATATTACAATATACAACCTTTTTCACAGGTCCTGCCATCCTCTCAGATCTTCTACTGTGGCATATAAACTGACAGGCTCCTGTCAGACCTCTGTGGCAAGCAGCTGCTTGAGGGAGTATTTATTTTATTTTTTTTTTATTCACAGAGAGGTGATGTCTACAATCTAGAGCTGTTCCTTCATATTGTTTCATAGCAAGTAGTTCACTTTTCTGTTGTAGTGCTTTAGCATTGGTTCTTTGCAATCCTAGGGAGTGAAGAACCAGTTCAGCAACCAATACAGAAGCACTGCAACAGAAAGCTGTGACTTAGATTAGAAGTTCTCAACGTGGGGTACATGGTAAAAAATTTTGGGGTATGCCGTGAGAGCTCAAAAGTCACTAGATATATGTTATATATATATATAGGTTTTATTTTATTCCCATTGTTGTATTATAACTATAGTTTTATCTATCTATACAAGGAATACACCAGTTACATACACATTTCCAGGGGGTATTCCGTCCCATGGCCGAGTGGTTAGCGCACTTGGCTACTGATCTAAGGGACCTAGGTTTGAGCCCCGGGTAAGGCATGGCTGTTTGTGCCGTTTTTCTGCTGAGGGCCTGCCATCCTCTCAGACCTTCTACTATGGCATATAAACTGACAGGCTCCTGTCAGACCTCTGTGGCAAGCAGCTGCTTGAGGGTGTATTTTTTTTATAATTATCTGAAGCATAAAAGGTTGAGACCACTGACTGCAATCTGCACTTATGTGCAATCCACATAAGTGCAGATTGCAGACTTTGCCTTGAGAGCAAGGTTGTACACGTACAGGGAGGTCCTAAAGACTTTCTCGAGTTTCAAAATTTATTTGCATAAAAATGAAACAAGCTACAGCAACAAGGTCTGCAATGTCTGAAAGATGAACACTTAAAGATTTTTTGGTTGGCTGTGCAACCAGATGGTGCTAGGTGTTATTACAGTACTCACAGCAAGTAGTTGAAATGGCAAATGTGCAAGAGAAACCAATTTGTTAATGTGGCTGTTCAAAACGAGGTCAGTTGTGCAAATACAAAGAAATCTTTATACACATTTTGGTAAGAACTAACCCCCAATCCTAAGAGCATGAGGAATTGGAAGATGTTTCTGGAAACTGGAAGTGTCCTTGACAAAATGAGACACTGGCAAGGCAAATGTTGAACAAATAAAGGAAACATTTCAACGAAGTCAAAGAAAGTCTACTACACAAGCTGCCACAGAATTGGGATTACTATACACTACAATCATTTGAGTTCTACATAAATGGTTATGATTTTATGCATATAAAGTCCTGCAAGATTTGCAGTCGAAATGACAAACTATGCTGTCTGGACTATGCCATTAATGTATTAGATTGCTTAGACAATGATGAGCACTTCTTAGAATGTCTGCTTTTCACTGATGAAGTGACATTTCATGTGTCAAGTAAGATGAATCAACATAATATCCACATATGGGGTTCAAAAAACCCACATGCTGTTCTTAGTCACATTCATGATAGCCCCAAAGTTAATGTTTGGTGCAGGCTAATACACAATCATGTTATATCCATTTTTCTTTGGGGAAACTACTATCAACATGAACATTTACCTGGATATGCTGCAGAATTTCGTCATTCCACAGGTCATAGACCTTCAGCTTAATGTCATTTTGCAGCAGGATAGTGCTCCACTACATTGGGGGAATATCATCTGAAATTACTGGGATAGTATGCTTGTAGAATGGTGGATTTGCCAGGAAGGTCAAATTCCATGGCCACCCAATCTCACCAGACATTACAAGGTTAGATTTCTTTATATGGGGTTTTGTAAAAGATGCAGTATACAAAAACAAGGTACAGAATGTAAATGACCTAAAAGAACATAAAAAGATTACCATCACTGCCATTGATATTGAACTGTTACAATGGGCATGGCATGAAATTGAGTACAGATTGGACATCCTCCATGCAATCAAGGGATCACATATAGAAGTGTATTAATGAACACGAAAAAAATTTGGCATTTAATTTTCAAATGCCACAAACCTTGTTGGTGTAACATATTTCATTTTCTTGCATATAAATTTTGGAACTAGGTAAAGACTTTTGGACCACCCTAAATATTTTATATCCTTATGAAGGTGCAATGCAAATATAGGAGTATGGAAGAGTTTATAAAATTGTATAAATTAGTAGATATAAACTTAAATACCTTAAGTATAATTTGTAAACACAAAAATTCTAACATCTTCAATATGATTAATTAATGAAGACAGCCATGAATACAAATGCTAATCTTATAAGGGTGAAATCCAAATCAGCATAATGCTACTACCATAATATTTTCATTGTTATTTACATTATATTAACCTTGTGAACCTGAGGAGATTTTTAATCTAAGTAGTTTCCTGTCAGTATTCCATATAATTTTTAAACATTTTCTCATTTATTAGCCTAGTGCTTCACTCAGCAAATAATTAGTCAACCCAAATAATTACTCTAATAACCTGGAGTTTCTGTTGATCTACTTTGAGATCATTATTTGCTGCACAGTAAAGAAGTTCTGTATAGTTGTTAGGCAGAGTGAAAGTTGTGACACCCTGAAAGTTCAAGATTAAACATCTTTGCAATAAAACAATTATTTATTTTAACCTCAAATGCTTAATTAAAAAGAGTTATGATTATAATTTGTACTCATTTGTTTTTTAGTTATTAATTTTGTCACATTTTCTAAAATACACACAAAAAAATTCTTACATGGGTGTTAAGCTAAAAAAAGTCAGTGCTTACTTGAGGATAATTATCTATAATTAGAAGAATGCATATCCCTTATAGGGAATATGGCAATATAATTTTTAAAGAGAATGAAGTTTTTCATTAACTTTTGCACACTTTAATAAATTTTAATTCCAACTAATATATGATTACAAAAATGGCAATAGCAATGCATTATGAATATTTATACAACATCAAAAGCATTTCCCTTTTATTTCTTAAAATGAAAATATAGCTTTTCTTATACCCCTCTGAGAAAAGGGTTGTTGGGTTTTTTACCTCTGAGTGGCACTTTTTTGCACACAATGGGCTAAATGGCCAGTCACAAGGACCCCGAGGGCTCAGAGAAGACTAGGGAGAGAGGACCCACTAGAAGCTTTTAGGAGACAAATGGAAGCTCCCAACAAGGCCATCCAGCATGTTCTTTAATGTGCACAGGATATGACTCTCCTACACATGGGGCCATTGCTTAAAGTCCCATCCAAAGGACTTCAGCCTTTCCAAACCCACTGGTGTCCCCTACTTACCAAGAGCAGGGCAGAGAGTTTTGCAGAGATAGATCTCAATACTAGCCCCACTGGGACTCAAACCTGGGAACTATGTACAGATTACAAGCCTGGCACACTACTGACTGAGTCACTACCATCCTTCTGAGAAAAGGGAGCAGATTGTTGCTGTCAGTGGAATACCTCTTGACACTCTACCACTGAAATTTCAAATTTCTACCATATACAGATCACTTGCAATATTTGTCAAAGGTTTTTTCATGTCCACATATAGTGCTTTCTAACAATGTAAATAAAAACTACCTAAGGATTTTATAATGAAATTATATTTCACTAGCAGTTATCCATCCAGCAAGGAATTTTCGAATTATATTGTTACGACAGAAGGAATCTGGCAACCGAAAGCAAAAAGTTTCAGCCAACGAATAAGAACGTTGGGAGAATTTGGAGAAGAAGTGTGGAGCGTTAACGGTCGTTTTGTATTGTAACGGTCGTTGTGTTGTAACGGTCGGTGAGTTCGAAAATGGACGGTGAGCTGTTCTGAGACAGTGCGCGTAAGTATCAAGAAGTAACTTGATGTGTTGTGTATACGCGGAAGGATAAAAGTGGGATCTTTTATCGTTAAGTATCAAGAAGTAACTTGATGGGTTGTGTATACGCGGAAGTATAAAAGTGGGAACTTTTATGGCTAACTTCGAATGTCTACACGGACTGTCTTTTTGTTCGGCTAGTGTGTGAAAAGTTATTAGCACAGGACGAGAATTGGTTTACGAGTGAAGATCTTCGGGTGACCTGGTAAATCAAGTAAAAGGTAGTATTTAGTAAAATACACAGAGCTGATATTGTGTGCTCTACGCAGGAAGATTGATGACTTGTGCATGTTAATAGTTGATTTGTTAATAAGATACTTCATCCATATTTCCTTTGTAACAATTTACCTTGTATTGAATTTGGTTTTGAAATATAGCTTTTAATACTCACGTTCAGTGGCTATCCATTTTTGTGATCCGCAACATTTGGTGTCAGAAGTGGGATTAATTTAATTGAATGCCTTTCACTAGAAGTATGGATGAGTTAATAAAGCTGATGACTGATTTGAAAGCCGATATGGCCGCACAATATAATGAGTTGAGAACTGAGATAGTTTCTCAAAAAGATGATTTGAAAGCCGATATGGCCGCCCAAAGCGATAAAATAGGTGACTTGAAAGCCGAAATGGCCGCACAAAATAATGAGTTGAGAACGGAGATAGTTTCTCAAAAAGATGACTTGAAAGCCGAAATGGCCGCACAAAATCATGAGTTGAGAACGGAGATAGTTTCTCAAAAAGATGATTTGAAAGCCGAAATAGCCGCACAAAATACTGAGATGAGAGCTGAAGTGGCTTCTCAAATTGATAAGATTTCTGATAAGTGTAAGGACATTATGACCGAACTAAATAGTGTAAAAGATGATCTTGATAGTGTTAAGTTAGATTATAAACATGAAATTGAAATTGTAAAAACTGATTGTGAACGCCAGTTTCAGATTTTGAGAAATGAAATGTTACCTTCTGCCTGTGATAATAATAATTCTAGTGGAAATAATGTTATTACACATATCGCTAAAAATACAACTAAACCTTCTACATATGATGGTCAATCATCTTGGACAGTATTTAAAACACAATTCGAAGTTATCGCTACAGCCAATGAGTGGAATGAATTCCAAAAGGCCAGTTTTCTTGCAGCTTCCTTAAGAAATTCTGCTGCGGAAGTTTTGCAGTCTGTTCCAGAAGAAAAACGACTTGATTATCAAAGTCTAGTTTCTGCATTAGAACTAAGGTTTGGTGATAGTTATTTAAAACAATATTACGTGACTCAATTTAAACATCGCATGCAGAAAAATGGTGAAACTTTGCAAGAGCTTGCTAGTGATATTGAGCGTCTAGCTAGATTGGCTTATAGTAACTGTCCACCAGAAATTCAAGATAATTTAGCTCAATTACAATTTATTGATGCTATTGCTGACCCTGACACTCAGCAATCTCTGAGGATGTTGGAAGGTGAATCCTTAAAGTCAGCTGTGGTACATGCTATGAAATACGAGTGCTCCAGGCTTTCCTCCCGAGCGAACAAACGTGCAGTGAGATTTGTGAGTGCAGAAGAAACTGTAGAAAAGGATAATGAAATGAAAGAACTAACCAAAGCCATACTATCCGTTTTGAAAGATATAAAAGGTTCTTCTTCAAAACCTACAACAGACCTTCAGTGTTGGAATTGTGGCAAGACCGGACACATTCGTAGCAACTGCACTAGGAAACGAATGAGGAGTCCAAGTCCATCAACTAGACAACAGGATCAGGGAAACAGAAAATTAGTCAGTCTTGCGGGGCAAAGGCTGGCAGTTGATTGGTTGGCCCCAGGGGAAGTCGCCCACGTTTCAACATTACATGGCGATAATAATGGATTAGTAGCTGATGGAGCCATAAATGGAATACCTTGCCGTATGATAGTCGACACTGGTGCAAATGTAACTTTACTCAGAACGGATATAATAAAGAAAATAATACCTCACCCAAACTTGAATACTACACAGTCTAGAATAAGCCTACAAACGGCCACTGGAGATCGTGCAAAAGTTCATGGAAAAATAGAACTTAATATTCGAGTTGGTAGCTGTCTGGTTCGCCATCCTGTTTACATCGCTGACATCTACGACGAATGCATATTAGGCCTTGATTTTCTTAAGAAACATGGATTCAACATTAGACCCAGTGATAACCTACTCATCTATGAGACAGAAGAGATTCCTCTGCTTAGCCGGACGTCTGATTCTTTATCAAGCGTAACTCCAATATTAGTGACGGAAGACACAGAGATCCCAGCACAAAGTGAAGTTATAGTCCGTGGACATCGGGCGGAGACTTCTGGGGCCTTCCGATTGGCAGTTACTGATGCCTCTGGTAAAGGAGCTTTGGCTCATAACATCCTGGTTGCAAGGACTTTAGTCAGAATAGATAAAGAACAGATCCCTATCAGAGTGATGAACTGTAACAAATCCAATAGAATGTTAAAAAAAGGTGAGGAATTAGCAATATGTGAAGCTGTTACCTGTGTAACAAGTATAAATAAAATAGAAGTTACCGATTCATATCAAAACCATACCGACATCCCGTCTCATCTTACTGAATTATGGAGAGAAACGAGACAAATATTAACTGAAAACCAAGCTGTTAAGGCCGAGAACCTATTAAAAGAATTTTCTGACATTTTTTCTGCCACATCAAATGATTATGGCCGTACTAACCTGACAGAACATAAAATCAACACTGGTGATTCTCCTCCAGTCCATCTGCCGGCAAGAAGGCTTCCATTGGCAAAAAGAGAGGAGACGGGACAACTCATAAAGGACATGGAAGCTCAGGGCATTATAGAACCATCACAGAGTCCCTGGACATCACCAGTAGTTCTTGTCAAGAAAAAAGATGGATCTACACGATTTTGTGTAGATTATCGCAGATTAAATGACGTAACAAAGAAAGATTCCTTTCCTTTACCCAGGATTGACGATACACTAGACACTTTATCTGGGTCAGAATGGTTCTCAACATTAGATTTAAAGAGCGGCTATTGGCAAGTTGGTATACGTCCTGAAGACCGTGAGAAAACGGCTTTCAGTACAGGGAATGGACTTTGGCAGTTTAAGGTGATGCCATTTGGACTTTGTAATGCACCTGCCACATTTGAGCGACTAATGGAGTCAGTGCTCAAAGGCTTGTCTTTGGAGGTCTGCCTGGTTTACTTGGACGACATCATAGTTCTTGGAAGAACATTTGAAGAACATTTGAGAAATCTTCGTCAAGTATTTGAAAAACTTAAGGCAGCCAAGTTAAAATTGGGACCGACAAAGTGTAAACTGTTCCAGCAAGAAGTTCATTACCTTGGTCATGTGATCACTACAGCAGGGATTAAGACTGATCCTAGTAAGATAGAAGCTGTAAGAGACTGGCCTCCACCACAAGATGTTCATCAACTTCGTAGTTTTATTGGACTTTGCACCTACTATAGAAGATTTGTCAAAGGTTTCTCCAACATCGCAAGGCCATTACATCGTCTGACAGAAGAGGGCCAGCGGTTTATGTGGACCACCGAATGCGATATAGCCTTTCAACAGCTGAAGAAAACTCTTTCCACAGCACCAGTGCTAGCGTACCCACAAACTGGAAAACAATTCGTAATAGATACTGACGCAAGTAACACAGGAGTTGGTGCTGTGCTTTCACAAGAACAAGACGGACAAGAGAGAGTTATTGCATACTTTAGTAAAACTTTATCCAAACCAGAGCGGAATTACTGTGTAACACGCAAAGAACTGTTAGCAATAGTAAAAGCAATAGAACATTTTCATCATTATCTCTATGGCCAGAAATTCCTTATACGTACTGATCATGCTGCACTTAGATGGTTATTAAACTTCAAAAACCCTGAAGGACAAATCGCTAGGTGGATACAACGGTTACAAGAATACGATTTCTCCATCGAACATCGAAGTGGTAAAATGCATAAGAATGCAGATGCTCTTTCCAGGCGCCCATGTATTGACAATTGTAAACATTGCTATAATGCAGAACTGAAATTTGAAACTAAAGAGATAATGCCCATAAGACAAATAGTATCGACACAAACAAACAGTGACACCCCTAACATCTGGAATCCAATTGAAATCAGGAAGGCTCAACTAGATGATGAAGACATAAAACCAATATTAGAATTGATTGAAAAATCTGATGTAAGACCTAATTGGGAGCAAATCTCGAGGTATAGTCCAACTACTAAAAGTTACTGGGCACAGTGGGACTCCTTAAAAATGGAAGACGGAGTATTATACAGAAGATGGGAGAATCCCACTGGACGGCTGACCCGTTGGCAGATAATCCTTCCTCGATCCCGAGTGGAACTTGTGATGAAAGATGTACATGATAGTGCCACTGGAGGACACTTCGGTGTTAATAAGACATTAGCCAAAGCCAGGGAACGATTTCATTGGTTGAAAAGTAGGGCAGACGTTGAGAGATGGTGTAGGCAATGTGAAGCCTGTGCAGCAAAGAAAGGCCCTAAGACTAGGAGTCGGGGTAAGCTGCAGACGTATAACGTTGGTGCCCCTTTTGAAAGAATAGCCATTGATGTAATGGGTCCGTTTCCTAGAACTGATGATGGAAATCGATATTTATTAGTGGTAATGGATTATTTCACAAAGTGGCCTGAGGTATATCCCATCCAAGACCAGGAAGCAACAACAGTGGCTGAGATGATAGTTAATAACTTCATTAGTAGGTATGGAGTACCTTTACAACTCCACTCTGATCAAGGACGGAATTTTGAATCCAATGTGTTTAAAGGCATCTGTCAACTATTAGGCATTCAGAAAACCAGAACAACTCCCTTACACCCTCAGTCGGATGGTATGGTTGAAAGGTTCAATAGAACAATTGCTCAGCATTTAGCATTATTTGTGAACGACCACCAACGTGACTGGGATCGCCATGTACCACTCCTTTTGCTGGCATATAGAACGGCAGTGCATGAGACAACTGGACAGACACCTTCCATGATGATTTTTGGAAGAGAGTTACGTCTTCCCTGTGACCTTTTATATGGTCGGCCCGAAGCAATGCCTGTGTCCACTCCACAATACGTACAAGAATTGCAACAACGACTAGAAGAAATCCATCACTCCGTTAGACATAACATCGACATAACAAGTGACAGAACCAAAACAAGATATGACAGTAAAATAAATGGAACTATTTTCAATCAAGGAGATCTTGTCTGGCTATACAGTCCACATAGAAAGAAAGGACTATCTCCAAAACTTCAGAAACCTTGGGAAGGTCCATATACAATAGTTAACAGGATTAATGACGTGGTATATCGCATTCGTCGACGTCCAGCTACAAAGTGTAAGGTGGTTCACGTGGATCGTTTGGCCCCGTTTCATCGAAGAACTGAAGAAACTTTGGAATCCAGAATTGTTCGGGACGAACAAGACCTAGGAAGGGGGCAGTGTTACGACAGAAGGAATCTGGCAACCGAAAGCAAAAAGTTTCAGCCAACGAATAAGAACGTTGGGAGAATTTGGAGAAGAAGTGTGGAGCGTTAACGGTCGTTTTGTATTGTAACGGTCGTTGTGTTGTAACGGTCGGTGAGTTCGAAAATGGACGGTGAGCTGTTCTGAGACAGTGCGCGTAAGTATCAAGAAGTAACTTGATGTGTTGTGTATACGCGGAAGGATAAAAGTGGGATCTTTTATCGTTAAGTATCAAGAAGTAACTTGATGGGTTGTGTATACGCGGAAGTATAAAAGTGGGAACTTTTATGGCTAACTTCGAATGTCTACACGGACTGTCTTTTTGTTCGGCTAGTGTGTGAAAAGTTATTAGCACAGGACGAGAATTGGTTTACGAGTGAAGATCTTCGGGTGACCTGGTAAATCAAGTAAAAGGTAGTATTTAGTAAAATACACAGAGCTGATATTGTGTGCTCTACGCAGGAAGATTGATGACTTGTGCATGTTAATAGTTGATTTGTTAATAAGATACTTCATCCATATTTCCTTTGTAACAATTTACCTTGTATTGAATTTGGTTTTGAAATATAGCTTTTAATACTCACGTTCAGTGGCTATCCATTTTTGTGATCCGCAACAATATCTTAAAACAAAAAAGATGCGTTTTTCCACCCACTCTGGGGTAAGGAAACTCATTGTTGCCAATACAAACCTCAATACATTTCATCAGTAAAATTTCAAATTTCTAGTATAAATAATCATTCACAATATTCATTTAAAATTTTGCAATTTTTTAACTTTTTTCCATTAGAGGGTGCAATTTAAACATTTGGAAGATTCAGAAAGTGCGAGTCATAATAATTCATCAATACCTATTCAACCCAAAGGATCTTTCATCTCTAAAAAAAATTAATGTGTACAGATCAAGAGACAAATGACAAAATCAAAACATTATCTCATTTTTCTTTTAAATGAAATAAAAAAATTAATTATTGATACTGAATCCCTTTGTCATGAAGCAATATATGTTGATATGCAATGGCTCTACTTAATCACTGGTAATAAACTAATTTGACTGTCTTGTCAACTGAATCCAGCTTTTAATTTGATAACTTTTTACTGAGAAGGTAACTGCTGATTTACAATGATTAATACTCAAAATTTTAGCAAGCAATTCAGTCACATTTAAAATATAAATAGATTTAAATGTTCAAATTTAAAAGTTTATTCTGATAATATAATGGATTTCTTAATCAATGCTAAATCTGATGAATTTTATCATTTAAAAATTTGTTCATGACTGTATTTATTACTAATAGTATTTAGAAAAATATCAAATTTTTCTTTTTCATAAAAAAAAACCATTTTTTATTTTTTTTTGTTGTTTTTACATTCATTTTGCATTTTCCTCTCACTTCAATAACTTTCACTTTATCTTGCAAGCTTAAAACATTTTTGCTTTTCGATTCCATCACAGAATACATACATGCAGCCATGGGCTACGGAGGTTCAACCAGACTGTGTAATTTTCCTCTCCAGATGTCTCTCTTCTGAGCTATAGCTGCTGTATTTGGCCACTCTAGGCCAATTCTAGTAAGGTCTTGTTTGACATTGTTTGCCCATCGCATCCTAGACCTCCACCTTTTTCCTCAAACCCTTAGGCATACTGTTCATAATCCTGTTTGCCAATCTGCAGCTATGCATACAAGCAACATGGCCAAACCAATGCAATCTCTCTCTGCACAATATGCCACTCAAAAGAGGTTGATGACTCCTTCTAACCTCATCATTATTTACAAAGTCAAACCACCTAATGCCCAAGATACTGCATAAGCACCTAGAATCAAAGGCATCAAGTTTCTTGTTATCCTACTTACAAAGGGACCATGTTTCACTCTATAACTAACCTTAGAAAGAACCAAACTATCATACAGCCTAATTTTAGTCTTTAGATGCATATGCCTATTTTTCCACACTCTCTATAGATTCTTAAAAGTTCCAGTGGCAATCCCTATTCTTCTATTTATCTCATGCCACACATTACCAGTATCTGTTACATAGCTCCCAAGATAATTAAACCGAGACACTTGATCAAAAGTGCAGCCATTCAAAGCAACTGAAGCACTATCTGCCTGGCCAATTTTCATCACTTTAGTTTTTCTCTCTTTTTATCACCAAACCTACTCTATTACCAATCTCATCAATAGCCCTAATGAACAAATTCATCTCATCATCATTAGCCAACAAGGCCAAATCATCTGCATAATCTAAATCAAAAATTATGAAATCTCTAGACCATTTAAGGCCAAAATCTTTCCCTTGCAAAGAATTTCGCATTACATAATCAATAACCAAACAAACAAGAAAGGGAGACAAAATGCACCCTTGTCTAACTCCACTAGTAATGCTAAACCAATCGCCGCAAGATGTACCAACTCTCACACACAACTCAGTGCTATTATAGAGAGCTCTCATTACACTAACTTATCAGGTAATCCATATGATCTAACAATCAACCACAAATTATGTCGATCAACAGAGTAAAAAGCCTTTTTGAAATCTATAATGCTAGTAACCACAGGTTTCTGGAATTCTAAACATTACTCAAGAATCTGTTGAAGTGAAAATATTTGATCGATACATCCCCTACCACTTCTGAATCCACACTGTTCATCACACAGTTGTCCATCAACTAACTCTTAATTTTATTAAGTATAATCATGCAAAGAACTTTACCTGGAACAGAAAGTAAACTAATTCCCCTATAATTAACACAAGAACTGTGATCATCTTTTTTAAAAATTGGAACAATGATAGCTCTAGTAAAATCCTTAGGAACAATAACTTTATCATAAAAAATATTCAAAATTTCAGTCAACCAAGTGACAATACAAGTGTTCAAACTCTAAGCATTTAAGGGTGATTTTGCCCACCCCAGGGGATTTATGCAGTTTTAATTTAGAGAGAGCCAAAGTGACTTTGGAATGTGATATAGGGCCATCATTAAAGCCAGTAATGCATCTATCCTCATTACAAACAATGGGAGTAGAAATAATCACATTATTTAGAATATCTCTGAAATGCTCAGCCCACCTAGCCATCACAGAATCCTCACCTTCAACCACCTTGCTATGTTTACCCCTCAATACCTGTGTACCTATCTGTTTCTTCCCACATAAAACATTAACAATCTGGTACAACCCCCTATTGTTGTGCTGTCTAACTGGTTTCTCTGCTTTGTCAGCCAAGCTATCAAACCAAAGATTCTTATCAGCTGTTAACTGATCCTTTACAAGTTTATTAAGCTCGTTGTAATGCCTTCTGTTAGGGGTAGTAGGGTGTTGATTCATATTAATCCTGCACTTCCTCCTTTCAGAAATAAGTTCCATAGCTTTATCACTCAAATAATTTTGTTTCCTCTGTTCTCTTTTACCCAAAAGAGTACTGTTGGTTTCAAGAAAAACCTGTTTAAACTGATCCCAATCTTTCTCAACTTCAGCAGTAAGCAAACCACAATTGTCATAATGACTAAGTAGCCTATCATGGTATACTTTGGCTATATCTGGATCTTTCAGACCTTCAGTGTTGAAGGTAATTTTCTTAACCTTAGCACAACATTTCTTAAGTTTCAGCTGCAAGACACTTTTGACACGTCAGACCCAATTTCAGCTCCCCTGTATGATCTGGTATTCCTAACTGAACTTGCTCATTTGATGTTAATTAAAAATATAATCTATCATATTCCTGTGCAACCCATCAGGTGAAACCCATGTGTACTTATGTATGTCGCAGTGTTAGTTATTCTGAAACCATTGAGTTTACTTATCTGTAGGAGACATTGCCCATTGCCATTGCAACTACCAATACCAAAAGGGCCTATCACCCCTCCCCAAAGGTTAGAGTCAGTACCAACTTTGGCATTGAAGTCACCTAGAACAAGGGCAATATCTCGTTTCTTGACAAAATTCAAAATATCCTGAAGTTGTCCGTAAAACCTATCCTTCTCATCCTCATCGGCATCCTCAGTGGGGGCCTAACAGCAGATAACATTCAAGTCTTTAACACTTGTCTGAAATTTTGCTGTAAGAAACCTTTCATTAATGCACTCATATCTTAGAAGAGCATCACTAGCATGTCTGCTAAGAAGCAGACCCACACCTTGGTGATGCTTTCCATCCTCCCTCCCTGTAAAGAGAAATTTAAAGTTATTTTTAAGTATCTCACCTTTACCTGTCCATCTGGTCTCTTGCAAGCCTAGAATATCTAGATTATAGCGCTGGAATTCCTTTGTGAGGACATCAAGAGAATAATCTCTATGTAATGTCCTCACGTTCTACATTCCTGCAGAGAGAAAATGATTAGTAGGATTTTTAAAGAAACTAAGTTTATTGTGATAGGTAGGGCCAACAATACCAAACAGCCCCCTGATCGCAGGCATGGGGCAAAGACCTGTTCCCCCTCCGCTAAAGGCTGAAGTCACCGATGCTGGTAGGAACTTCAGGCACCACCTTTTCAAGTGAACTTTTTCAAGAGCCATATGGCCTGCCTGAGACACTTTACTCCAGTTTAGGCTTGACGATGCCCAACTAGCTAAGTGAGGTTCAGGTACCTGCTATGGCCTCTGATTATGATTATCCACCAGCTGATATAAGGTATCCCATACCTCTGTTCACTTAGGACTGGCAACCCAGAAGCAAACAGAAAACACGGTGGCAGATTCTCCCTCAACAGAGGCCCACCAATGCAGCAAGTCCAGGATCCATAATCAAGCTCAAATCCATAAACAAGTCCAGTCTAGTGGGTATAAATGGTCAGTTCCAGGACCCTGTGAAGCTGACCACTCCTCAGCAGGGTTGAAAAAAAGAAAAAAGTGGCCATAGATGACCATATCAGTAGGCCATACTAACTGGCAGCCCTCCCTTTCCATTCCCTTTCAAAAGAGAATTTCTCTTTTGAAAGGTACTAATGGCCTGCACCACAAGAAGGCGGGATTGGACATTATGTGCTAGACCTGGCCGGTTCTGTGCATCATCACTGGGGATTGGTACACAGCTCTCTTTCCAGTTTACACCTAGCTACCATTTACAGACCCATCACAGAATCCTATTAATATTTCTAACAGCCCACGTATGTACAATCTAAATGAGTAGTTAAGCTTCAACTGGAAAATGAATTATATATCATTGTAGGTTTGTGCCAATGCATGGGACTCAAACCCATGTCTCTCCAGATTCATTCCAGTGTTCTAACCTCTAAACTAGCACCAACTCTGTCATTTATACACTAATTATTGGTTGACTGACTTTTGTGTCAACAGTAACTCTGTTATTTACAATTGATTATTTAGTGGCTTTTCTGGACTCTCTCACAAGGTCTCTTTCATGAAAACTATCTGAAATTTTTTTTTAATAATTCCCATCCTTCCCTTTTCATTAGCATCTAGCATCATGTGCTTCCTTAACTTGTAAGGGGCGAGTTAGCCCTTAAAGAGGCAAAGTAGAGGTGTTACTGGGATGAAGCAGTACAGAAGATAACACAGTACCAAACTTAGTGAAATAACTGGAGATTACATTCCCTAAGTACCAGTAATACAATAGTGAAAGGATGAAAACCAGGATTCTGATGTATGTCAGCATCATGACATTTTGTCTTGAAACAACTTTAGAGTAGTTGTCAGTTTTTCACACAATAAATTAGATACGTAAATCATTCTACTACAGCAAACACATTTTGATTGTGAATTTCAATACAGAACATATCAATCATAAAAATATCACATTAAATAAATAAAACATACCACTGTATATTGGTTCACTGGACAGTGCTGACCATGTTAGGTATATCACATATGCAGATATAATTGCTGACTGAAGTAAGCCTGCTCGAGAGTCACCTGTATCTGAAAATTAAGAGATTACAAGATACAGGGTGGGCTAGAAACAGCAACTAAACACATCAATGTGCGATTCCTCATTGAAAAAAGAAACGAAAACCTCTTGCAACATTTTTTAATTGAAGCCATAATTTCTGAGAAAGATGAACATAAAATTTTGTGATATCTTTACAAGTTTGCAAATAGTTAAATGTTGGCATTTTCAGAGGCAGTATTGCACCACATATCATATTTCAGTACTAATAGGATGTACATATACATATGTCAAATTTAATGGCAGTTACATCACTGGAAGAATTAATATAATGCTTCTGGCAAATATGGGATGCTCATTTTCAAAGGGAATTAAATTTTTCATTTTCTGCCTTTACACCTTCTAACAGTGGAAATTCCAACTAATGGATGATTGGGAAAATACAAATAGGAATATTTTATTAGTTTTACACAATATAGAAACAATTTTTCATTTAGCTCTTAGAATGAAAAAGTTACATTTTTCCCACCATCACTGAGGGGCCTAATCATAGCTGCCAATTAAACTCTTGACCATTACATTTTACCAGCAAAATTTCAAATTTCCAGCATAAATAGTAGATTATTTACAATATTTGTTCAAAATTTTTGGCTTTTTCTACCCTTTTCCACCATTAGAAGCTGCTATTATAGCTCAACTCATAATAAACAGGCACTTCAGCATCGATTTAAATTTTAGAGGAAAAATTGTCTTGAGCCGGGTGGGATACGAACCCACGACCCCCTAATAACATGTCAGGTGCTCTGGACCACTGAGCTACCGGCCGCCAATCAAGATCTCCTCTAACAAGCGCTATGAACATTCCTTTATGTTTCATATAGGCACTATTCTGGCAATATTCTTTAGCCACAAGCGGCATTTATATTAGCCCATAGATGGAATCATGTACAACAAGTATGCAGATAATAAATAATTAATGAAATAGGGTAAATTATGAGTTGATTTGAAATACGTCGAGCCTATTTCATTAATTATTTATTATGCTATTATAGCTATTGAGAAATTTGAAAACTATGTTGTAGTAATTCATCAACCTACCTAACTCAAAAAGAATTTGCATCTTTAAAAACAAAATGCTGAATGTCTATAGATGGACAAAGTGAAAATATTAAATCTCTTTTTAAAACAAGCTAAAAATACATTTGAAAACAATAAAATACTGTTGGCAAAAAATTAAATATTTACACTGCCCCTATAAATAGTCTCTGCCTCACAAGCTCGTATTGCAAAAAACTTTGCTTCTAAGTCTGCAATTATAGTGGATTCAAATGTTCGTTCCTTTGAAACTTGCATTTTTGGTACACCTTTCATAAAATTATACATATGTTCCCACTAGTGCTATAACATATTTGAAACAATGTTATCTCTGAAAATGCTGGTATGCAAATTTGCAAACTGGAAATGATGTCTTGAAGCTTTGAACACATATTTTTTAATAACAATAGCTTTAGTTACAAAACATCTAATATTTTTTGCTTATTTTGTGGTGAGGAATTTCATCTAGAAGAGTTTGGTCACTATTTCAATTTCACCCTGTATGTCTAATTATCCAGTTTAACATATCACATTTAATTTTAATATAACCTTTCAAAATATTATATGGACACTTCAATAAAATAGCACTACTATGCAGAACTATTATACTTTGTATACTCAAAGAGAATTTTCATTTTATTAGTATTTGAAGATGTTCTCATAATCAATAGGCACTTTAGCATCGATTTAAATTTTAGAGGAAAAATTGTCTTGAGCCAGGTGGGATATGAACCCATGACCTCCTGATAACATGTCAGGTGCTCTGGGCCACTGAGCTACCGGCCACCAAACAAGATCTCTTCTAACGAGCGTTATGAACATTCCTTTATGTTTCATATAGGTACTATTCTGGCAATATTTTTTAGCCACAAGCAGCATTTATGTTAGCCAACAGATAGAAGCATGTATGACAAGCATGCAGATAATAAATAATTAATGAAATAGGCTCGACGTATTTCAAATCAACTCATAATAAATAGGACTTTAGCATCGATTTAAATTTTAGAGGAAAAATTGCCTTGAGCCAGGTGGGATACGAACCCACGACCCCCTAATAACATGTCAGGTGCTCTATATGAAACATAAAGGAATGTTCATAGCGCTTGTTAGAGGAGATCTTGTTCGGCGGCCAGTAGCTCAGTGGCTCAAAGCACCTGACATGTTATCAGGAGGTCATGGGTTCGTATCCCGCCCAGCTCAAGACAATTTTTCTTCTAAAATTTAAATCGACGCTAAAGTGCCTATTTATTATGAGCTGATTTGAAATACATCGAGCCTATTTCATTAATTATTTATTATCTGCATACTTGTCATACATGCTTCCATCTATTGGCTAATATAAATGCCGCTTGTGGCTAAAAAATATTGCCAGAATAGCACCTATATGAAACATAAAGGAATGTTCATAGCGCTTGTTAGAGGAGATCTTGTTTGGCAGCCAGTAGCTCAGTGGCCCAGAGCACCTGACATGTTATCAGGAGGTCGTGGATTCGTATCCCACCCAGCTCAAGACAATTTTTCCTCTAAAATTTAAATCAACGCTAAAGTGCCTATTTATTACGAGTTGATTTGAAATACGTCAAGCCTATTTCATTAATTATTTATTATCTGCATACTTGTCGTACATGCTTCCATCTATTGGCTAATATAAATGCCCCTTGTGGCTAAAAAATATTGCCAGAATAACGCCTATATGAAACATAAAGGAATGTTCATAACGCTCGTTAGAGGAGATCTTGTTCGGCGGCCGGTAGCTCAGTGGCCCAGAGCACCTGACATGTATCAGGAGGTTGTGGGTTCGTATCCCACCCGGCTCAAGACAATTTTTCCTCTAAAATTTAAATCGACGCTAAAGTGCCTATTTATTACGAGTTGGTTTGAAATACGTCAAGCCTATTTCATTAATTATTTATTATCTGCATACTTGTCGTACGTGCTTCCATCTATTGGCTAATATAAATGCCCGTTGTGGCTAAAACATATTGCCAGAATAACGCCTATATGAAACATAAAGGAATGTTCATAACGCTTGTTAGAGGAGATCTTGTTCGGCGGCCAGTAGCTCAGTGGCCCAGAGCACCTGACATGTTATCAGGAGGTTGTGGGTTCATATCCCACCTGGCTCAAGACAATTTTTCCTCTAAAATTTAAATCAACGCTAAAGTGCCTATTTATTACGAGTTGATTTGAAATAAGTCAAGCCTATTTCATTAATTATTTATTATCTGCATACTTGTCGTACATGCTTCCATCTATTGGCTAATATAAATGCCCGTTGTGGCTAAAAAATATTGCCAGAATAACGCCTATATGAAACATAAAGGAATGTTCATAACGCTTGTTAGAGGAGATCTTGTTCAGCAGCCAGTAGCTCAGTGGCCCAGAGCACCTGACATGTTATCAAGAGGTTGTGTGTTCGTATCCCACCCGGCTCAAGACAATTTTTCCTCTAAATTTTAAAACGATGCTAAAGTGCCTATTTATTATGAGTTAATTTGAAATACGTCGAGCCTATTCCATTAACTATTTATTTGAATATCTATTGCATAAAATATTGAGATAAAAAACATTTATATTACACATGTATATGAGTGGAAAGTTTTCCACTCATAGTTTTATCAGTCAAAAAGGTTAATAGAAGGCAAGTAGGGAATAATCCAACATTAATATTAAACCATTACTAGAAACAGAGCAATTTAGAACAAATGGGAACATGTCAAATACACTGTTTTTTTATCATTATGCATCTAACAATGGACTAATACCAAAGATTTTTTCCACTTACCCCTGATAATAGGTATCAACTATTTTCAGACTGCTTGACAATTATAGAAGTGAAAAAAAATTAAAATTTTATTCTAGCTATAATGTTTACTAATCTAAAAAATAAACCTGGTTAAATTATCCACATAAGAATGATGTCATCACTCAGGATATGGCATATATGATTATCAGAAAGCTAATGTTTACTCCAGAAATGTAGATGATATATTGCAATATCTAGCAGCAATCAAGTGTATCTATATGTATATACTGCAAACACTGCAGAGAAATTTAATAATTACAGCTGTGTCTTATATAATATGCATTACCATCTTTACAATTATCAATGACATTCCCCAGCTCACCGGATGTTGAATGTGTATTATAGCAAACCCTTACAACAGTTCTATGACTTTTTTGATTCCTACTGATATATACAGTCAGGATATGTTTCATCTCAATTCTAGCTTTGAAATACAAGACAATAACTTCATCAAAGCTTCAGAGGATTATCTCTCTTTGCTGCATCTTTCTTTTGCCTCAACTCAGAAACTTATGGTATTTCATACTTCATCCCACATGGATAAACATACCCTTACTTATTGAGGTGGGAGTTGGCTCAGTTAGTAGTTGGCAGGCTAGTAAATTGATGTTTCTTGGTTCAAGTCTCCACTTTGCCTGCATTGATATTTTCCATACTTCTCTGCTCTGTTCTCCATGAGAAAAGGTACACTGATGATCTTGGAAATGCCATCATCTATTGGATGAGGCATTAAGCCCAGGATCCTGTATGCAGAAAAGCCATACCCTGTGAACATAAAAGAATAAGGTGATTCTTTTATGTTCACAGGGATGAAATTCCCCCTTGATGAAAGGCTTCAGTCTGTCTCTATCAGCAATTCAACAGATCCCTTGCTTCTGCCCAGCTCTGAGCCCTGTGAATCCTTGTGATGTTTTTTTTTTATTATTTATTATTATTTATTTATTTATTTGCATTTATCATTTATCCCATTGTACACACAAAAGTAAAACAACCTAACTCAACTTCTATCTATTCCCATTTACTGTGTTACTCTTGATGAGACTGATGATAACATCTCTATTGGAATAAATATAGGGGAAAAATTATCATTAGCGTGGCCGAGTGGTTAGCACGCTTGGCTACTGATCTAAGGGACCTGGGTTCGAGCCCCGGATTTGGCATGGATGTGTGTGTCGTTTTTCTGCTGAGGTCCTGCCATCCTCTCAGATCTCTTACTATGGCATATAAACTGACAGGCTCCTGTCAGACCTCTGTGGCAAGCAGCTGCTTGAGGGGGTATTTATTATTTTTTTATTTGGGTGGGATCTGAACCCATGACATCCTGATAACACATCAGGTGCTCTGACCACTGAGTTATCAGCCACCAAGCAAACATCCTCTATTTAGCTTTAAGCATTATACCATAGAGTTAGTCATTGGAAATGTATCTGACTGCAATTGAAGACTTTGGTCTAGAGCAGCGCTTGTCCAACTAGTGGCTCTTGTGGCCCGCAAACAAAAGCAAGTTTTCAATTGAAATTTTAAATAAATATCTATAATCCACCTTATTTTTTTTTGTCAATTACCTATCTACCAATTACCTATCATATCCTTTTTTTTTTGGCCTGCGAAATATTGGCAAAAGAAAAAATGGCCTGCGTTCTTAGAGAAGTTGGACAGCACTGGTCTAGAGGGTTGGATCGTGTGGAATGAAGGTTAGATCATGGGTTCAGATCCTGCCTAGTTAATGACAATTTTTCCTCTAAATTTATTCAACATATCACCAGCAAGTGCATATCTGTGATTTCCTATTATTTCAACATCTCTATTGGACTTTGATCATCACAGTAAATAAAAGTTTTCATGTCCTAAGACAATTACTGTGATATCTACTTGTACAAATGAGTGAATTCTTAAATTATGTGAATAAAAAATAATGTTATTATTAAAATGATTAAAGAAATAAAGTGGATAATTTGATTGCAATGTTAACAATATTTTAGCCTAATAATTATTAAATTTGCTCTAACATGAATTATTATCAGACAGCTGATACAAATGCAAGTAGTGTTATAGTGGGTAAGTGAAACCAAACTTACTTTTTTCCACACAAGGCATAATAGAGATGAAGGAGCAAAGAAGGCAGAGACCTCCATTAACACCAATAAATATTTTGTTTGTTACGCAGCCTTCTGCACGAGTGTAATTTTGAGCTAACATCACAACTCCAATAACAACTGCAGTATAAATTAGAAGTGCACAAAGAACCATGGCTGAAAAATAAGATAAACTGCATTTCTAAACACAAAACCAATAAACAAATATAATTTTTGAAAATGGTAATGAAATATAGCAATGAATGTGTGGTTTCCTAAAATTCAAGATCCATAAATTTCCATGTGTGTAAACTAAAACACACAATGTTCAATAAAAGTACATCACTCTTGAAATTTGCTTTCTTTATGCACATAATTATATTTTGCTTGTTTTTTAAAGTATGGTGTTAAAACTTTGCAAGAGCACTGATAAATATTTAAATATAATATATTTCAGTGTACAGTTAGGAATTGAAATTAGTGGAGGTTTCAATTTAAAAGTACTCCAATTTTTAAGAAAATGACATGAAGATATATATTACATTAACAACACTACCATAGTTAATTGATCACTTGGGGATTGAAAGCATTAAAAGAATTTGGAGCTGGGTGTAAAGAAATCTGTAATCTAACTCCCTTTTGAGAGATTCCATTCAACCTTACATTTGAGAAAATAAGATGCTTAGTTTTTTCTTGTTTGAACTGAAGAATTTCTCTAGTTCACACAAGAAAAACCAGTCTCAGATTATAACATAGATAGCCAATGTAGCCCCGCATTCTTCATTTCAGAATGGTACAAAAACTAATAATTAACATAATTAATTTGTTTCAACAGAGTAAGGTCTTCATCATATTTCATAACAAATTATTCATAAAAATGTTTATGTTGTAGCACAGCAGTATTAAGCCTTTCCCACTTTATCTTGGTCTCAGAAAAGTTTAGAGAAAAAACAGTGTCACCTCATCACAATATTCTATGCAAAAATATTGTTATTATAAGTGAAGAAAGTGCATAATTTCTGCAAAATGTAAATATAAAACAGCTTTTAAAATAGAATAATTTGCAATAAAACACAACTGTCCTTAACCCTTCCAGTATCCACGTCGTCTGTATACGTTCAGAGAATCTGAATTGAGAGCCCAAGGACGTATGTATCCGTTTTTAGTAAATAAAAAAAAGATTTTTTAAAAATAAAAATTGTCATAGTAATTTTATATATATCTCATAAAAATATATAATTCAGGCTTCAAAAATAATATTTTGTTTTTTTAATTTGATGCATATTTTATTAAACTACAATATAAATAATTGGTAGCTAGGCATAAACTGGAAGGAGAGCTGGTACCAATCCCTAGCAATGACGAACAGAACCGACCAGATCTAGCACCTAATGTCCAACCCCACCTTCTCGTGGTGCAGGCCGTTAGTACCTTTCAAAAGAGAAATTCTCTTTTGAAAGGGAACGAAAGGAGAGGGCTGCCAGTTAGTATGGCCTACTGATATGGTCATCTATGACCACTTTTTTCTTTTTTTTTCAACCCTGCTGAGGAGTGGTCAACTTCACAGAGTCCTGGGGCTGACCATTTATACCTACTAGACTGGACTTGTTTATGGATTTGAGCTTGATTATGGATCCTGGATTTGCTGCATTGGTGGGCCTCTGTTGAGGGAGAATCTGCCACTGTGTTTTCTGTTTGCTTCTGGGTTGCCAGTCCTAAGTGAACAGAGGTATGGGATACCTTATATCAGCTGGTGGATAATCATAATCAGAGACAACAGCAGGTGCCTGAACCTCACTTAGCTAGTTGGGCATCGTCAAGCCTAAACTGGAGTAAAGTGTCTCAGGCAGGCCATATGGCTCTTGAAAAAAGTCCACTTGAAAAGGTGGTGCCTGAAGTTCCTACCAGCATCGGTGACTTCAGCCTTTAGCGGAGGGGGAACATTATTCTCCTTGAATATTATTCTTCTTGAATAATATAATATTTACCTCAAACATGGTTTTTATTTCTTTCATTGATTCCTTTCAGTGGTATATTTTAAAATACAGACTAGTGTTATACAAAATGACTTGGATTGCTCACATTAATGGGATTTTCTGTCCTATGACATCCTAATGGGATTTTCTGTTTATGAAATGGAGAAACTTTCTTGGGTGCATTTTTTTAATAACATTTTTTTTTTTCTTTGGGTGTTTAATTTTGGGGATCTTGGTTAAGTGCTGAAAAGTTAGTGCACCAAAGTAAAGACAAAAAAAAAAATCTATATTGTCAGAGTGGCATGCCAAGATACTGAGGTGGGGGGGGGGGGGGAGTTAGCAATTTTAAAATTGTTCAATATAAACTTGTGTTTTTTTTAATTAAATTAGAAGGGAGGAGTAAAACATTCTCAGTGAGTGTAGTGGGGGGAGGATAAAAACCATGGCAAAATTGCCCTCCTATATGAGGACTGATTTCTACAACAAAGAAGTCCTTTTGTTCCCATATCCAAGACCATTCAATTTCAGAAAACAATACGACATCAAAGTTTTCTTTACAGGGAAATGAAGAAACGAAAAAAAAAGAAAAATTAACATATAATCTAACATGATGCTAAAATATCTGCAACAATGTGTAAGCAGGCCATCCAATGTAACATAACTCAGAAAAATCAATAGATCAGCTAACTAAAAGACTGATAATTTATGAAAATAAAATAAAAATACAGAAATTAAAATTTTAAATATAGAAGTATAAATATTAACTGGATGCATGGTAACATTACCCAATTGAAAATAAACTTGAAATTTGAATCTGTATCTGTGATCCAAAAACACTCACTGTAAACAATCCACTGTGTAGCCAGCTACTTTACTCTGCATGTGTCCCAGTAAGCAATTAAGCCATGCACCTGCTCTGCTGATATGTAGTTTACACTGCAGACAGTCTTTACAATAATGAGCTCTGGCTAAGAAGACTCTTTTTACTTATAGTTTTGCTTTGAAGAACAGGAAAGATGCATAGAACGCTGGACAGAAAAGAGTGTAAAAGGAAAAATAAAAACAACAGAGGTATGTACTTCACAATTACTTCCAAAATTTTCCATTTTTAAAAATAGCAGTTCTTTGTTAATTTTCAGTTTTTTAAAACTTTAAAGAAAAATTTGTTGATAATAGCTCAAATCAAACTTGTATGCTTAAATCAGAAGGTTGCTTCAGCAAAGAGTAATATTAACAAAAAAAACAGGCAATTAGAATGCTTTAACAAATTATTTAAATTGTAGTTGAATAAATATGCATCACATGAAAAAAGAAATATTTTTCAAGCTTTATTATTTTTATAAGATAAATATATATAAAAAAAAGTTACAAATAGCAATTTTTACTTTTAAAAAAACAGATTTTTTTTTTTTTGCTGTACTGAAAATAGATACAAACGTCCTCTTACTCTCATTTCAGATTATGTCAATGTATACATACAATGTGGCCATGGGAAAGGGTGAGAACAGCCTTTTGGTTGACACTGACAATTTCAATTCTATTCCTCCATATCCTCAGTAAGCCCAATGTCCTATACTGGTAATACTACAGAAACCATAAGTAATAAACAAATTGAACTGTATTTGTTACTCTGTTTAAACTGTCTAAAGGTATCAAGAAGTCTCCATTTCTCCAACATCAAGAACATGCCACTCACAAGCTAAATTATTAGTCTTACACTTGCTGTCAACTTCATCAACAATAAAGGTCTGCTATGAAATATCTATCTTTTTCCCTCCTTTTAATATGCTAGAGAAACTGTGACAAAAATTTAAACTTCTATTCAATTTCTACTTAACTTTTATGCTGTAATAAGCCCCATCATGAAAGTTATTCATACACCACACTTTGATTTCGTAAACTTTTAACACAAGATGCCACTCAGAGACAATTGAATTTATGGATGGAATAGCTTAAAGGGGTATCTGATCCTTCAAATAACTGTAAAAAGGAATATTATTGAATTCCCAAAATACCTTATGCACATTGCAATCAAAAAGTGAAGTTTCTTATTCCTCTACTAATAAGTTCAAATTTGTGATTTACATCAAGAAATGGAAAGAGTAAAATATTATTTTAGTCTCAAAATTATTCAGTTTTAATCAATACATCAAGTTTCAAAGCAATATGAGACAAAATATTAATGCATACAACCAAATACAATGAAAACAGACCATGCACTGAAGAAAATAAAAGGAATTTTCAGAATAGCCAAACATGATAGGATATTAATTCAAAGGGAGAAATACACATACCAACAAACCAACATCTACTGCCACCTTCCTGCACTTTGTTATACCTATAAAAATTCAATATACTGATTATCTGCATTTTGCTTTAAATCTAATTTCATTTCGATTCTTGTTTAAATTTGATATAATACAGTTATATATCTGTATTTTAAAGATTCTACTTAAAATTTTGTATTATCTATTATTATAAATATATTTAACAGTATAATTTAAAAAATATTCAACATATGAAAAATATCAATTAGTCATACAATATCTAAATCTTTTCAGAGACCACAAGTCAAACAATGATAACATAAACTTAAGATAATGAAACACTGAAAACTTTCTTTAATAATTACTAAATGAAATCTTTGAAAATCTAGTCTTCAATAAGTCTGGTTGGCCAATAACTTTTCCAAAACTTCCTACCATAAACACATACGCACAAAACAATCACTTAGTTGGTTTAGATTGGTCTACAGGACACTCAGTTCATCATTTATCTACTCTTCGGCTTTATTTGAAAATCACTTTCACAAAAGATCAAGGCAGTAACAGTTATCTTCTATACTCCATTCACATCGCATGGTCTTTATAAGCTGACAATGCCCCCATTTGACTTTCTAGTTACCCAATGCCTCTTGCCTGCATCAAATATCCAACAGGAGCTTCACATTCGATATATTTTCGCATTTATTAAAAGAATGTTTAAGTAGTCTTCAGTAGTCTACCAGCCTTCAGAGCAAGCATTTTTCTTATGTTTTATAACCCTTCTGATGACCAAGAAATGTTCCACAATTAATTATCAGAACACAAAGATACAAGGAATGGATAAAAAAAAACAACAACAGGTTGCTAATTGTACAATTGCCCTCAACTCATTATTATTATTAGTAAATATTTTTTCTTAATAAAAATGCAGTTCCACAGTAAATGGGTAACAGATGGAGTACTAAAGCAGGAAGGCATCAGAATTGGGGCAAATTTATATCCAACTTATATCCAACCGTAATACTAGTAAAGTCTCATAACTGCAACAGACTGTTCCTGTCTAGGGTGTACCGACTCTCCAAGGTCAGCCCCTTGTGACTCAGCCCTTTCTCCCCATTGTGGGGAGCTAATGGGGAGAACTATGAGTTTCAAACTCTACGAGATACCATATGGCTCATCCAAAGGAAGTTTACCCCTAAAATATTCAATAAGGCTTTGCAATAACCCATTGCTTCTTCTAGAAAAGCTCCATATAGTGACTGGTTTTTCATGTATATCCTGTTACTTTAAAAAATTTTGTCATATGAATAAATGCATAGCAGGCAAAAAGAGAAATACATAGGCATATATTTTAGTCATATGGATCAATAACTGTAGGAATAGGTGACTTGTAGCTTTCTGAATTCTAATTTTAATGTTGTGTATTTTTTTAACTATACTCTAATTTTGTCTGTGTGGTGGATGTCCTTCCCTATGAATAAGCACCTAACCCAGAGTATCCCATGTTTTTAATGACCAAGCACTGATGAAGACCTCATCAAAAATTTCAAGCTAAGGTGCAGTCCATGTTGTTCTTAGAGCTGAACAATAAGTATAGGCATACACAGGGTTCAAAGGGAAGTCCTTAAACACCTAATAACTTTTTAAAGAAGGTTCCTAGAAGTGAAAATGTTAGGTCTACCTACAGGAAAGTGGCCATACTGAATCAAATGACTGTAACTCTAATGCTCCTAGCAGCAAATTTAGGAACTTAGCAAATCTAACTTGGCAACAAAAAGAGATAGGGGGAAAAAATGTAAACTACAAAGTTGTAGAGCATCTTCTAAGTAGTAAGAAATGACACAAAGTATGCACAAAATGAGTGGATGGAAGGCTATAAATGCCAGTCATTCAAAATCAGATGCTCAATGCTCAGCCACTGCAAAATGCTTTGAAATGCAGAAGAAAGATTCACAAATATGTGCACATAATGGTGACATAGCACCTGCCATGCCAGATAAAAAAAAATCAGGTGTGGCAGTACGTAATATAGTACTTGTAGGTATGGTGGTTATTGGTTGAAGTCCCAGATGATGGGTTACTACAACAATCTAGTGTGAAAAGATGCTGCTGTACAGTAAGTGTCATGAAAGGTCCAGAAAGCTGCATGGCTGGTTGCTGTACATTCTCAGATAGGTCCACATTCAACATAGGCAACTATTTGCTGTGTTGTTCAACAACTCAGAGAGACCATCAGCTAAGGGTTCAACCACAATCGGGCAGACCAACAGGATCAGGTATTTGAGTGCATCCAGAAGACTCTCTGGAATATGTTCTCACCCACACATCAGTACCACAGAAGTCAGTGAGGCCTTGCAGCTTAACAGTAGTTCATGTGTGGGAAATCCTGCACTGAGCATGGTACATATTTGTACCATCCTATACTGACACACGATTTGATGCTGGAAACCATCACAGATGTTAAGATTTCTGCAGTTTTGTACTAAGTATCTCAGAGGATAACCCATCCTTTTTGCCTGAGATCTTTTGGACAGATGAGGTGCAATTCCAACAGGTTGGAATTGTTAACATGCAGAATACCCATTACTGGGCTCTCAACAACCCATTCCTTGGACAAGCAATGAGGCATCAAGTAAGCTGGTCAGCTAACATCTGGTGCAATATTTAGAATAACACAGTTGTTGGACCAGTATTCTATAAGCAAATATTAACAGTCGGAGGTACTTCCAGCTGTTATGGATACTTGACTAGTTAGATGACCTTCCTCTAAGGGGTGTAAAATGCCTGTGATATCAACACGATTGTGCCACATCACCAACACCAAAAGTACATTCTTTCATGTCTTGCATGTTTGAACACCAGATCATTAGGTATGGTGGTTCTGGACTTGACTCTCATGGACTTCTTCCTTGGGGTTATCTGAAATAACAAGTGTATACCATAAAACCTGCAAGTCTGAAAGATCTACAATTATGAATCATTTGATGATGTGTGATAGAGTGACAACTTCAATGCTGGTTGCTGTACTCCAAACTATTCTTACTTGCATTTAGATGTTCATTGTAGCTGACACTGTGGGCCCATTGAACAGGTTCCATGTTAGGCTTGCATGCCTGTCAGTTACAGTGTGAAGAAGTCACACATTTTTTTAAATGATATAATTTTTGCAAAATTTCTACAAGATTTTTAATGGGAAACTTTTTTTTTATGTCCGGATAAAAACAAAATGTTTAAGATATTTTTCAGGTATCTCATTAGCAGTAAATTGGACACCACTGCCCCAAACCAAGTAGAAGCAATTATTATAGAGAAACAAGGTTTTTTTTATGATGTTAATGTTTAGATAAATCCTTTAACAAACTGAAAACTAGATATCTAGCTAGGCTAATAGCAAAGCTTTCAGTGGAAAAGTATATCTCACACGCTGTGGATTTTTCTGCCCAGTCAGATGCAAAGTTCTACAATTTCTCAATGGGCATAGCAACAAGTACAAAAAAGCAGAAATGTGTATTAGTGCTATTTATGATCAAAATGGAAAAAATAGGTGGTACATCATTCATAATCAATGTGTTAACTTAATTAGCATCTAGTGCAGGCTTTCAATATGTTGATAAAATTCAAGAACTTTATGTAAAAACTAATATTTGCATAATTTTTAATAACCAGCCGAGATTGCAAAAATTGTAAACTGCAGTAAAATATTTAATTCAAAACACCTTATCTAAACACTAAGACTTTTTTTTTTCATCCTATACTATTTAGCACTCTAAATTAAAAAAAAAAACTTAAAATACAGGTAATTGGCACAAAACTAAATATACTTTACCAATTGTCTGTCCAAGCATGAGCAAAATCCACAATTAGCATTAATTGGATAATAATGAAGATAAAGGCACAGCCCATTGCAAAATACATCCAAACTAAAAATATAAAAGAAAAAAATGGCCTTTTATAAAAGAAAAGTGTGTGCATATTTTGAGTGTATGGTATTTACTTAAAGCAAAAAGATGAAAAAAAAAAAAGATGCGCAAATAAAAATTATTGTAAAGGCCAAAAGGAATAAGATCAAAGTATAATAAGACAGTTTCTCCTTGCATTAAGTAGTAAAAGACAAAGAGATCACATAATGCACAATAAAGGAAATTAGCTTTTTTTTTTTTCACAAGAAACCCTTACTGATCATGGATTTGATTCTATGCACTTAAACACGACAGTAGTCTTGTTTAAGTTTTAGTCAGTAGACTAAGTTTTACAGTAGGCTTATTTGCCTACTATAAAAAAAAATCACTACATACAGTTTTGAAACCCACATCCAATACAATAATTTCAAAGAGTAATTTATTTACATTCAAGGATTCATATCAGAAAGCAAACCTCAATCACAAAAAATATGCTGAAGTCTCACATGGAAGACACATGAATGATATGTGTTTTGCAACATCAAAAGTAACTCTGAATTGGTCCTGCACCTAATACTGTATAAGAGATCCATAAAAAAAATTAACACTAGATATAACACCTTGAAGGGGGATGGGGGGGGGGGGTTAATGATTCCATCACATTAAATGGGGAGAGTGTAAGTTCAGAGGTAATGTTATACATATTTTTGTGATTAAGTGTTTTTTTCTGTTTCTGATGACAAAAATCAGCATTTTATAAATATCATGTAATTAACTATTACTACTACAATAATATTCACTTGCAATGGTAATTTCTCTACACAAATATGAAGATCCTTACAAAAATAAAAGTGTTATGAAATGAGAGGGGATCAGAGTCTGGCAAGACATTGCAAAAGGGAAAAGATGATAAAATTGTGCTAAAACAATATTACATCATTTATGGACACTCCCTTAAGCATATGATGTTACAAGTGAGAGTGAATTTCTTATGGCAAGTGACACTCAACTATGTGTTCTCACTGTCAGTTTTGTCATATTTCATTGAGATAGTTGTCCTGTCTATAAATTGAGCTATAAATAAAATTTCTATTTAAACTTTTCACTATTTTATGTCAAACCTTTATTTAATTGAACTGCAGCTCCTAAAATCCCTTCAAGTCAAAGTGCAATAAAGCAATCATGCAAGATCATGAATTTGGCTGAATTGCAACATCACTTTCTTCAGAATAGCAAATAAACAAGCCTCTCTTTGATACTTTTGTCTTTGTTTTCAGGTATATTTATCTATTTTATTATCAGGCATTTACTTGAAAAACATCTACTTTTTTTAAACAAAACTTCATTCAGAAAAATATTTAGTGCATTTGAAACCCACAAATCGAAATGGCTTATTTGTAAGAAAATGATTCAAATATTCCAATAATATACAATATGCTCAGTCAATCTATTAACAATTATCTACACCTACAGTTTATTTTAGAATCAGATTAAATGTGCGATATTTAATATTAATTGTTACATAGTCCTTAATTATTTTTGATTTAAGTAGTTGATACTGAGTGGTTAGTGTGCTTGGCTACTGATCTGGGTTTGAGCCCCAGGTAAGGCATAGATGTTTGTGTTGTTTTTCTGCTGATGTCCTGCCATCCTCGCAGACCTTATGCTATGGCATATAAACTGATAGACTCCTGTCATACATCTGTAGCATGCAGCTGCTTGAGGGTATATTTATTTTATTTATTTAATAGTTTAAATAATGAGTTAAAAGCAATTGGTTATCCTGACTGTGATACGAATTCAGGTCCCCCAAAGCATGCAGGGTGTTCTGCAAGAACCGATTTGCATCCCAGTCAGGACGACCTATTTCTTTCAACTTATTATTTCAAGCGTTCCTTGTCTACAAGACTTTTCCTGTGATAATTTATTACTGAATAGTTTATAATAACCTTTAGTTTGGAATTTAGGTTCCCATAAATTATATTTCATGGTCAAAAATCCCCATTTTAACTTTATTCATATAAGCATTGGATCTGCAGATTGTGGTTTTGCTAAATATGACTTTTTCAGAGAATGTAAACACCATGATCAGTGAAGTATCCATTTTAATAGTAGCAGACATGTTAATCTCAACAGAGAGTCAGATCAACAGATCAACAGACAGTACACAAACTTCAGCCTTTTACAGAAAAATAAGAGTAGAGATAAACTAAAGATCCTAATCAAATCTAAAATTTCAAAATATTTGTTGTTTTTAGAGTTATAGAAATTATAATATTAAAACAGCAGTAATGCTAGTTAAAATAAATCAATCTAGCTAAATAAAATCAAGCACAGAACCATATGTATCTATAACCAAACCATATGTATATGGTTTCACCAGAAGGGCTACATAAGAATGATTATATATTAACAGAAAATGGACTAGTTCTGTTAGGAATACCAGGTCATACAAGAGAGTTGAAATTGGATTTGACCATGTACCTAGTTAAAAGTGTCTTTGCAACTTAAGTTATGCTAAGTCATGCTAAGGTTAAAAAATTTACCTTTAACATTGAAGCTCTGAAAGACTCAGTTATAGCTAAAGCTCACCATGATAGGTTACTTAGTCATTATGACAGTCATGGTTTACTTACTACAATAACTCACCTTCAAACCTCTATCAGATTTCAGAAGTTGAGGAAGAATGGGACCATTTTAAACAGGCTTTTCTTGAAACTAACAATATTCTTTTGGGTAAAAAGAATTAGAGGAGGAAAAATTATTCGAGTGATAAGGCATTGGAGATCATTTTGGAAAGAAAGAACTGCAGAAATGTCATATCAATACCCTACTAGTCCTAACAGAAAGCGTTACAAAGTGCTTAATAAATGTGTAAAGGATCAGTCAGCAACTAATAAGAATCTTTGGCTTGATGGCTTGGCTTAAAGATGAGGAAGCAGCTAGATAGTGTAACAGCAGAGAGCTGTACCAGATAGTCAATGCTCTGTGTGGAAAGAAACAAACAGATTATATAGGGATTGAAGCATAAACAAAGTGAGGTATTGAAGGTGAGGATTCTGTGATGGCCAAGTGAACTGAGCATTTCAGATGTTCTAAACAATGTGGTTAATTCTATTCCCATTGTATGAATTGATGATAGATGCATTACTGGGTAATGTTGGCCCTATATCACAGTCTGAAGTAATTTTGGCTATTTCTAAACTTAAGCTACATAAATCCCAGGGTTAGATGAAATTACTCACTAAAATGGTTATTGCCATACATGTAATCAGTCATAAAATAATAACAATGATTCTAGTAGGTTGCAAGATTTTATGACTAGATAAATTTCAAATAGCATGAAAATATATTTTATTCAAATTAGTGCTAATTTCTCAAATAACAATCCTCTTATTCCCCTTGTCAAATGTTAAAGCAGTAGAGATGTAATTACCGTATTTTAACATGTATAAGGAACCCTCATGTATAAGGAACCCCCTGATTTTTCATCAAAGATATTTTTATTTGAAGATATAAAAAAATAAATTTTTTATTCATCATCGGTGGTCTCTTTATGCGTGCGACGTAGCTTGACGAATGTGTGCACTTCTCCTCCAATAGGACATCGCGACCTGTTGGGTGTCGGCCTGAGGCTTGCAGTGTTGCAAGTTATGAAGATTTCGAGTTTCGAGGAATTGAGTAATTTGTTAATATCTATAATACTATCCATGTATAAGAACCCCCCTCCCTATTTTTGGGACCCAATTTTTGGCAAAAAGGGGTTCCTTATACACATTAAAATGCGGTAATACTAAAAAAAGATTCAAATGATTATATAGTCCTGAATATATGCATATAGATTAAAATATACTGCAACAAAAGGAATCACTGCAAGACGCAACTAAAAAAAAGGGCTATATTATCATTATATATTTTAATTGTATAGAGAAGTCTTTCAATTTTTGCTAAAGAGAAATCTGATAGAGGTTTGAGAGTTCTGAATCAAGATACACAAAAAACCTCATAAAATTAAACTAAAAAAACTTACTTGGCCCAAAGTTATTAACCTGTGAAGAAGGAATAAGAAACACTGCAGCACATGTTCCACATAGTAGAAGAAATTTTATACCCCACAGGCTGTAAAGAATCACAATTATTAATTAAAAATTTATGCAAAATACAGTCACATTTGACTTTTAATAATAACTCCTTTATAGCCAAAAGAATATCAACAACAGGTATATGCTATGTACATACTGAATATTCATTTCTCTGTTTTTAAGTGAAAAACGTACACAACAAAATAAAAAAATTACAACAAATATGAGAAACTTTGATTATGGACTGACCAGAAAATATTACTCAATATATCCACATAACAATATATAACTCAAATAAATAGTTTAGTAAATTCTTACTATTGATAACTTCCATTAAACAACTTAAGTTAAAAACATGATGATATATAATCTGTGGATTTTTCAATAAATGCAATGTTGCAGTATTCAATTAAACCTAATGCTGATGTGTTATTACTCCCCTGCAATGAGGAAATTTACCCCCCCCCCCCCTGCCTCCCACTCAGAAGAATTTTTTAAAATAAGTTTTTAAATTTGTATTGAATGGTTTTGAAAGAGTTTACTAGCCCTCCCTCAATGTTTTGGCTGCACCACTCAGTGGATACTGACATTGTTTACCTTGGTGCACTAACTTTTTGGCACTTTGCCAAGATGTTGAAATTCAACAGCCAAAGGACAAATGCATAATGTTTAGTACAAAATAAAGCCAAGAGTACAAAATTTTAGTACAAAATAAGCCACTTTATAATTGGGGACAGCAAATCATATGAATGTGAGCAGTTGAAGTCACATTGTATAACACTAGCCATGTTTTGAAATATACCATTCTGAAGAGAATTATAAAAAGAAATAAAAATCATGTTTCAAGAAAATATCATTCAAGAAGAAATTTTCTTTTGATTAAATATAATTTAACTACTTACATTCATCAGGTTTTTCCAAAATCAAGCCTTAATTGCATAGCAGAGCTATTATTTAACTACATCCCTTTGAAAAAGTCTTATTAAAATGATTATGCTTGTAAATTTGTTTAATTTTTTTATTTTCATAAAACTCAGTGTGAAAATTCTGAAATTTCACTCTGAAATTCTGAGAATTTCATTCTGAGTTCATAAAACTCAGAGTGGAATTCTGTTCAATTTGGTATATAACATGATCTATTTCTGTTGATTTTTTTTACAAAAATTCTAAAGTTAACTTGTTTATCCTCAGCACAATTGGCAAAAAGCCTGGACTTTTCTCAAAGTATGGTACTGAGAAAAAAAAATCATAAAAAGAGAGTAATTTTCTTAATTAAGAGTTTTGTTTTTCCCCTGAAATAAAGAGCATTTCTATTCATATTCATTATGACTTTTCTGATTATTAGGTTTGTTTGTTTTTTTTATTTTTATATCCTACTGTGAATAGTATTAATTAAATATTCAAAGATAGCTTATTTACATGTATAGCCAATGGTTATTTGTAATGTTCACTTCACAACATTATAGCAGTCATAAAAGTTAAGAAATTCAATCCCTGTGTAAGACCTGAATCATCCATAATACTCAGAAACTGTTCTTCTATTAATATTCTATATGCACATATTTATGCTACCACACTGATAAAAAAAATTAAAAAATATAATTTGGTATATAAATAAATCTTACCCATTGTGTATACTTGCTCTGCAGCTAAGACTAGAGGAGATTCCAACAGTTAAGAAAGCTAAAAGGAAAAAAAAGGCAGCCATTGCAAATGACACCCGATACACTGCCATGTATCCTACTAGGAGTTCACAATTTTCTCCAGCTTTTAATGTTATACATGTTTCATTATACTGTGGAAACTAAGAAAAAAAATTCGATTAAAAGATGAAGTTTATTTACGATATGCATTTTAAAACGTTTAACAAATTAAATATGCAAAATCAATTAGTAAATATGCAATATGAAAATACTTACATGAAAAAGTACTACATTTACTTGCAAAAATTTTCAACTCCTATTTTGAATAAAATCATTTGCATTTCACTTTTTATACTTTCCCATCTATTTTTCATTAAAAAAAATGGTTTAGCTATATTTGATATTGTAATTTCTTACACGACATATTTGCATAAATCAGGCAATTCCTTGTAAATTATTAACAATGACTTCCTCTGAGTGATCATTTTGTGCCACATCTAACTGCTGCATTCAAAGATGGATGAAAATCATGCTTACATAGAATTTCCCTGAGTGACCATACTTCAGAATCAGAATCAGTGACACTGAAATTGAACCACCCAGAAGAAGTATTGAACCTGATGAAAATTACAGACAAGACAGGTTGCAGATGAGTAAGACAGCATTGCAGTTACAGAGCCATGGCACAAATTTATTTCACACATAAACATATTATATAATGGTAAAATGCCTTGTAAATCCTCATGGTTTGAGGACAGGGGTGGCTCAATCAGTAGAGCACCAGTCTCATAATCTGCAGTTCCCAGTTTCGAGTCCTGTCTATGCCAGCACTGAGACTTATCTCTGTGAAACTCCCCACCCTGACCTCAGTAGGGGACACTGATGGGCTTGGAAAGACCATTCTCTCCAGATGGGACTTTAAGCCATAGCTCCATGTGTAGGAGAGGCATGCCCCCATTCAAGTTAAAGAACACACTGGATAGCATTGGCATAACGCTACCATCTATCCCCTAACAGCTGTCAAGTGGGTCCTCTCTCCCCACCACATTCTCTCAGCCTTCAGGGCCCTTGTGATCTGCCTATTTAGCCCATTGTGTGCAAAAAAGTGCCATTCACAGGTAAAACAACCCAACCCTATGGTTCATGCTACACATCTCTGCCTGCAACAGGCATTGAATAGTGCCCTGAGCATTGCAAATCATGCCTGTTGCAGCTGATCTCAGGGTGGTTACCATCTGTGAGGATGATGCCCTACCAAGTCCCAAACATGTTCAATGGGCGATAAATCTATCAACTTGGCTGGCCACGGAAGAGTGTCAACAATTCATAGACATTCCTGGGTAATGTTAGCAGTATGGGTTTTGCATTATCTTACTGAAACAGGTGCCAGGCACTCCTGCAAAAAGAGGAGTGCTACAGGATGTAGGACATCATTGATATAGCACTGCATGGTTGATGTACCTGAGAAACACACCACAGAAGACCAGCTACCATGATTTATCCCACCCAGACTATAACACCAGCTGCTGGATTGTGACATTTGATGTCAGCTAAATTGGATTGTTACTGCACCATTTCCATAAATGTATATGGGATCATCGACTCCTAGACAAAATCAAGATTCATAACTAAAGACAACATGATACCATTCCGCATCCCAAATTGTTCGAGGTCATCACCACTCTAGGTGCTGTTGATGCAGGCAGGCAGGCAATAGAAGGAATGGTCAATGTGCATGCAAAATCCTGCCTCTACAAGTCATTGGAAATGGTTTGTTGTGTTATGGGGTAATGCAAGGCTGGGGTAACCCTCTGTTGATAGTGGATGCCTGTCACAAAAATCATTTAATCCTCTTATGGTATTGTCCTCCAGCATGCATCAGATTCTTGCCAGACTGTGTTTGGCTCCTTGCAACCACTGCTGCAACATCGAATGCCTGTCATATGGTTGCAGCTGACAAGTTTCACTATATCCCAGCTTTACCACCCCACCTCATAGAATCCAATAATCCATCTTCTCCCAAATGCCACAAGCTGGCAATATGGCTTATTAGCACATTGTCTTGCCATTCTGTTCATGATACTGTTTCTACAGGCTTTGTTCTCAAATTGCTCAAAGTTCTACTGGCTGAAAAATCTGTGGTATTGGTCAACACAACACCATGCCTTGCATTATAACACTGACCCTCTCTGCCTAATTTGTCTGGCAATTGAATCATTTGTATATCCTGTCATGCTGCCCTCATCTGTTCCTAAAAATCTGACTTCTTCTGGGTGGTGCATTTCAATGTGAAAGTGTATTGAAAATTAATTAATTATACACATTTTCACTCTGGAAATATTGTCTGACAGAAACTACCTGGTGTTTTGCTAATTCATCCTTTCATGTTGACAGGCATAGAACAGCTTCAGAGAGCACCTGATTGAAGATGTGAAAAATGCTTCTCGTGAGGGTAGAATGTATGGGAAATTTCAGGTAGCCTGATTTCTATACTGAAATCTCTCAATGTGAAATACTGAAGAGCCAAAACATTATGACCACCTGCCTAATATGATGTTGATCTTTCATGTGCCACCAAAACAGCTCTTACCCAGTGAAGCATGGATGCTACAAGATTTCTAAAGGTGTCTTGTGGTATCTGGTACCAACACTTTAACAGCAGATCCTTTTATTGTTGTAAGTTATGTGGTTGAGCTGCAGTAGATCATATATGCTGTTCCAACACAAACCACAGATGCTCGATTGGATTGATGTCTGGGGAATTTGTAGGCCAGGGCAATACCTGGAAGTCTTCCTCATGTTTCATGAATCATTCTAGAACAATCCGGGCAGTGTGACATGGTGCATTATCCTGCTGAAAGAAGGCACTACTAGAGGAGCATACCATTGCTATGAAAGGATGTACCTGGTCTGCAATGATGTTTAGGTAGGTGGTAGACATCATAGTTTCCTGCACATGAATGAACTCAGGGTTTCCCAGCAGAACAATGCCCAAAGCATTACACTTCCTTCACTGGCTTGTTTTCGTCCCACAGTGCATCCTGGTGCCAACACTTTCCCAAGTAAATGATGCACACGTACCCAGCCAGACACATGGTGCAACAGGAAATGAAATTCATTGGACCAGATGACCTACTTCCAATCATTCAAGGTCCAGTTTTGATGCTTGCATGCCCATTGTAGGTATTTTTGACAGTGAACCAAAGTTAGCATGGGCACTTGGACGGCCTGTGGCTGTGCAGCCACATTTTCAGCAAGGTTTGACATACTGTGTGTTGTGACACCTCACCCCCATCACCAACATTCGAATTACGGGTGAATTGCACAAAAGTATCCCTTCTGTTAGCTCATACCATACAGGATAGCCTTCGCTTACCTCTAGCATTGATAAGCCGTGGTTGGCCTACACCTTGCCGGCAGTTTGTGGTTTTCCCTCCTTGGACCACTTTTTGAAGGTACTAACCACAGCTGACCATGAGCATCCCACAAGCCTTGCTGTCTTGGAAATTCTCTGACCCAGTCGTCTGGCCATTACAATTTGGCCTTTGTCAAACTTGAGTTTGCTGCCTTTCCCATCTAAAGAACAAGAATAACACTGATTAACAGAGCTCAATATTAGGTGTTATTTATACCATTTCATGACCTGCACACACACACACACACCATCGTTTACCTGCAGTTGCTTCAATTTGCATAAAGACACACTGGTCATAATGCTTTGGTTCTTCAGTGTATATAAACAATGCACACACACACACATAATCCTCAAGCAGTCATGGACTACCAAAATCCAATCAGATTATGCAATTTGGTTCTCCAAATATCTGTCCTGAGTTACAGCTGTGGCATTGTCAGCCCACAACATCCTAGGTCTCCCCCTTTTTTCTGAAGCCTCTCAGCACACTGTTCATAATATACGGTTGCTAACATCTTCTTCTAACCCCATCATTACTTAAAGTCAAACCATCTAATGTCCAAGATATTGCATAAGTGTCTAGAATCAAAGGTATCAATTTTCTTGTTATCTTGCTCACAAGGGGTCCAAATTTCATTACCATAACTATATACAGCCTAATTTTAATCTTTAGGTGCATAACAGAGTTACAGAGAGTGTGAGGTGCAGCTATTTTCTCACACTCTCTGTAGCATCTTAAAAGTCCCATAAGCAATTCTTATTCTACCATTTATCTCATGCCAACATCTCCATTATCTGTTATAAGCTCCCAAGATAATTAAACTGAGATACTTGCTGAAAAGCACACCATTCAAAGCAACTGAAGCACCATCTGCCTGACCAATTTTCATCACTTTAGTTTTCTCTCTGTTTATCACCAGGCCTACTCTATTACCAGTATCATCAACAGCCCTAATGAAAGAATTCATCTCATACTATTTAAGACCCAAAATCTTCCCCTTGCAGAGAATTCTGCAAAAAGGGAGATTTTGTAACATAATCAATAACCAAACTAAAGAGAAAAGGATACAAAATACACCTTTGTCTAACTCCACTAGCAATGATAAACCAATAGCTATAAGCCTTACCAACTTTCACACGATTCAATGTTACTATAGAGAGCTTTCATTACATTAACTAACTTGTCAGGTATGCCATACAATCTAACAATCAACCAAAAATTATGACAATGAACAGAGTCAAAAGCCTTTTTGAAATCTACAGAGTGACCCATGGCTGAGTGGTTAACACGCTTGGCTGGCCTGGATTCAAGTCCCAGGTAAGGCATGGATGTTTGTGTTGTTTTTCTGCTGTGGTCCTGCCATCCTCACAGACCTTCTATTATGACATATAACTGACAAGCTCCTGTAAGACCTCTGTGGCAAGCAGCTGCTTGAGGGGATATATATAATATAATAACCAAAGATTTCTAAAGCTCTACCCATTTACAAAGATTCTGCCTAAATAAAAATATTTATCACTGTTCATCACACAGTTGTCCATCAATCAAATCATTAATTCTGGTTAAGCACAATAATGCAAAGAACTTTACCTGGAACAGAAAGTAGACTGATCCCTCTATAATTATGACAAGAACTGTGATCACCTTTTTTAAAAACAGAGATAATTAAAATAGCACTAATAAGGGACCATACTTTTATCATCAAAAATATTCAAAATTTCAGCCAAGTGACAAAAAAAAATGGAGATTTATGCAGTTTTAATTTAGAGATGGCCAAACTTCAGAATGTGACATAGGACCAACATTAAAGTCAGTAATGCACCAACCTCATCATACATAATGGGAGTAAAACTAACCACATTGTTTAGAACATCACTGAAATACTCAGCCCACATAGCTATGACAGAATCCTCACCTTCAATTACCTTAGAATGGTTATCTCTCAATCCCTGTATGCCAGCCTGTTTCTTCCCCTAAAAGGTTAACTATATGGTACAATTCCTTGCTGTCTAAGTACTTTCTCTACTTTTTCAGCCCAACTATTAAGCCAAAGAGGCTGTTAACTGATCCTTTATATATTTATTAAACTCTTTGTAATATCTGTTAGGAGTGGTAGGGTATTGACTCAGATTACTCCTTCTTTCAGAAATAAGCTCTATTGACTTATCACTCAAATGGCCCTGCCTCCTCTGTTCCTTTTTACCCAAAAGAGTACTGTTGAAAATTCTCACTTTTACATTTCTTTATACTGCTTTTTTTTTTTCAAATTGTTTCCATGTGATCATATACATTCTTAACTTTTAACTTTTTCATTATGACTAGTACAGCATCTGTATTATACACTTGAGCTGTGAGAAAAAACAATTCTGGTAGAGCATCTATATCATCATAGTTCTCCTTCCCACATCATCAGCTGTTCACTGGACAGCTGAAAGGACAGGGGTCACCCCAGTGGCACATGACACATCCCAACTCTTTAGAGAACCA
Organism: Ryuthela nishihirai; assembly: GCA_038380435.1. Classification (NCBI taxonomy): domain Eukaryota; kingdom Metazoa; phylum Arthropoda; class Arachnida; order Araneae; family Heptathelidae; genus Ryuthela; species Ryuthela nishihirai. The sequence continues at coordinate 33,668,980 of JAWZYU010000011.1, read as the reverse complement.
CCCTCTCCAACCATTCTCTTACAACTGGTTTACAACAAACCATCAATCACTTTTATGGAGCTGCTATTCCTAGTTCCATGGTCACCAAGTGGGGGTTGGTTCATTCAGTAGAGCTCCAGGCTTATAATCTGTAGTTCCCAGGTTGAATCCCACCTGGTCAGCATTCAGATTTATCTCTGTTAAACCTCCAGTCAGAAAGAGGACACCAACGGCCTTGGAGAGGCTACCATTCATCAGATGGGATATAAAACTGTGGCCCATGTGAAAAAGAACCATACCCTGTGCACATTAAAGAACACATTGGATGGTCTTGATGGGAGGTTAACATCTGTCTCCTGACAGATGTCCAGTGGGTCCCCTTCCCCCAACCTTTCTGAATCCTTAGGATCCCTGTGACCTAACCATTTAGTCCACTGTGTGCAAAAAAGTGCCACTAAGAGGTAAAGTAACCCAACCCATGGTCATGTCACCTAGATATGGGGAGAGTTCATGAACTAGGACAATTATTGACCATACACAGAGCATGAGTAGATAGTCTTTTGAAGGAGGGTAATGGAAATGAAACAGTGCTTGCAATTTCTGAGTGAAAACCAAGTTTTTAAACATCAATGTGTAAATATTAATACAACTTTCACTCTCCAATGAAATTCAATACCAATTCTTCACAGAAGGCTTCTCTTGATAATGTCTCAGCATTTTCTGTTTTAGCAGTGCTTTGAGAGCTATCAAATCTTAAATATTCCATTTCAATGTTACATGATTTCTGCCTTATGGAGAGGTTGGGTTGTTTTACCTCTGAGCGGCACTTTTTTGCACACCATGGGCTAAATGGCCAGGTCACATGGACCCCGAAGGCTCAGAGAAGGTTGGGGGAGGGGACCCACTGAAACAGCTGTTGGGAGACAGATGGTAGCCTCCCATCAAGGCTATCCAGTGTGTTCTTTAACGTGCACAGGGTATGGCTCTCCCACACACGGGGCCATGGCATAACGTCCCATCTGACAGACGGCGGCCTTTCCAAGCCCATCGGTGTCCCCTACTGACCGTGGGCAAGGCGGGGGAATTTTGCAGAGATAAATCTCAACGCTGACCCAGCTGGGACTCGAATCTGGGAATTACAGATCATAAGCTTGGCGCGCTACCGACTGAGCCACCCCCACCCCCTTATGGGGAGAAAATATATATATATTTAAATGTATATATATATATAAATCCATATCTCATTTGTCTGGATCAAAAATATTTTACATCGTTACATTAGGCTAAGGAGGGATATCCTCAAATGGATGTACAAACATCTACATTTCCAATAAAGCATATTAATGCTATCACATACAGAAATGTTATCTTGATCTTTACATAAGACAATGTGTAGATGCAATTGGAGAAATCTTCCTTAACCAACCTCGACATTTCTAATAACAGGGAGTAAACATACACAGACATTATCTTGATCTTCACATAAGGCCTTATACAAATGCAATTAGAGAGGATTTCCACCTAACAGATAATACAAGACCACATTTAGCAAGGCTGGTATCTTGATATTATGAAAAACATATCAAGTATGTGGATTGTCCTTAAGGCAATATAGACTTAACTTCTAGTGAGCATGTTTAGGATGCTTAAGAAAATGAATTGCTGGCTTTCAATTCCCTCCATTAATGCTCCATGAATTTCTATATAATAGTTTGGTTCTTTCTAAAGTTAGTTATGGTAGTGAAATGGACCTTTTTTTATGCAAGATAACATGAAACTTGATGCTTTTTGATTCTAGATGCTTACACAGTATTTTGGGCATTAGGTGATTTGATTTTGTAAATAATGATGAGGTTAGGGAAAGGAGTCTGCAACATCCTTTGAGCAGCATATTGTGCAGAGAGAGACTATGTTGGTTTGGTCATGTTGCCCATATGCATAACCAGAACATACACTAAAACAACTATAAGCAGATAAGACATTTATAAACTTTACAATTTAAAAACAATAGTAATTAATATTTCACTTGTTCAAATAGTTCTTTAAAATTTTATTGCTTGATATCTTTTAATATATCAGATTACTTTTTTACATCATAAATTTATTTTTATTTTTTAAGAAATCAACTTATTAAATAACATTTATGGAACAAGTCTGCACCTTTAAAAAAAGATAACTAGCATGCAAAGGATGGATTGCATTTTTTACCAAAATCAAAATCAAAAATAAATATTTTAAAAAACATTAGTCTACTGTGGGAACTTTTTGGGGGATATTCAGATTTTAAATGAACTATGCTTGCAAAACAATAGGCTACCTTCTCTACAATCTTTTCCTGGACATCAGGAGTAAGCATGATACACATAAGCAAGGTTCCAAGCAGCAGGAACAGTGTATACATGAGGCGTGTGGATGTAGATTCATTAATTGCTGGTAAAAAACGGCAGCATAGGCGACATGCTCGACAACCACAGCAACAACCAAACTATAAAGGAAAACATAACCACAAAACTTACTACACCTACTCTTTATGCACAAAAGCACACAAAAACAAAATTAGTACAATAAAATTCAAATGAAAATAATAACAGATGAAATCTAAAGCTATTAGAAATCAAATATATTCAAAATCATCTAAGAAAACTAACTATAATTCTTTAAACATGAATAGTTTTAACCATAAAACAATTAACATCTATAACAAATGGGACTAAATCAAAAAATATTTTGCGGAAAAAATTTTTGCTGATGTACTGGATTTCAATCCGCATCTCTCCAGAAACATGCCAGAGTATTCTTCCAGTTGTGTGCAATATAAAGTAATAGTTGCCACCCAAGATCATAGATGGTGTCAATAGTTGGCCCGAAAATCTCAGTGATATAGTTTAGTCTTAAAATTAGCGGGAAAAAAAACAGAGCTGGCATTAGTTCAACTGGAAGAATACTCTGGCATGTTTCTGGAGAGATGCGGGTTCAAATCCAGTATGTCAGCGAAAAAATTTTCCGCAAAACGTTTATTGATTTATCAACGCCAGAAGAGCAGCAGGTAACGCTGTGATTATCATCTATGTTTAACACATGAGACTCATATTTACCTGGTACTACCCAGGTCCTTAATTCAATTAGATTAAAATATCTAATAGGGAACATTTTCTGAAAATTGCCAGATATCGTTTCACAGCTTCAGGCTGGAAAACTTCATCTTTTGCCTAAATTGGAAGCAATATTTCCAAAGTAATCCAAAGTGCAAAATACCCTTTCAACAAATTTTTTAAAGACCAGTAAAAGGGATGGGGAAATGTTACACTGCATTAGAATTATATTTATTTTAAATTTAAAGAATTTGAAGATGAAAACATTTAACAACAGACACTGTTATTATTCTCACCATATACTTTATTTTTAACTTTTAAAATTAATGAAAACTGAAAATATCATTGAAAAGAATCATCATACAAACTTCTAAAATTACATATAAGTAAGCAGTTTGCTACAATGGTAATTATTCAAGATTTAACTAGAAATAAATTGCTATGATCAGCAATACCACTGTTAAATGCTTCAGCTGTTAAAAAAAAAATTACCCCTCAACCAGCTGCTTACCACAGTGGTCTGACAGGACATGTCAGTATAATAAATCAGAGAAGATCTGTGAAGATGGCACCTGAGTGATGAATATGGAAAAAAAGAAGATGGCATATGAAAAAAATTCAATCAAATTCAAATTCAGGTTCCTTGATCAGTAGCAAAGCATGCTAACCACTCAGACAAAAAGGCTGTTCACTCTTTAAATATCAATATTGTTAAAAAAAAAAACTGCATCTTGTTTGCCTCAGTGAAGCATAACTAATTAAATTCAGCTGCAACCAGAATTTCTAAGAAGGATGTGTTTACTTCCAGTTTCGATTTTAATAGCAGGAAAGATGCATAGAATGCTGGGAAAAATGATAAAAAATAACTTGGGAATACTGACTAGGTTTTTGACAGAAAAGAGTGTGAAATGGGAAAAAAAATGGCAGTATGTATTTTGTAATTACTTCCAAAATCTATCGTTTTTGAAAATAAAATTTTTTTTTGTTCATTTTTAGGAGATTTTCAAATATTTAAAGAAAAATTTGTTAATAATAGTTCAAATTAAACTTGTGAGCTTAAATCAGAAGGTTGCTTCATCAAATAGGAACGTTAACAAGCAAATCGGCAATACCGTTTAGTGCTTCTAAGAAATGGCAATCAGATGGCTTTATCAAATTATTTATATTGTAGTTTAATAAAATATGCATCAAATTAAAAAACATTATTTTTGAAGCCTGAATTATATATTTTTATAAGATATATATAAGAAAAATTACAAAGGCAATTTTTATTTTTGAAAAATCGATTTTTTTTTTTTTGTTATACTAATACGTTCTTGGCCTCTCTATTCAGATTCTCTGAACATATACAGATGACATGGACACTGGAAAGGTTGAGAATGCTAGTAAGGATAATGGAGTAAAAAATCTTAAACTTATGTACATTTCTTTGGATTTTTCAAGAAATTTTTAAAGACCATTGAAAGAAATGTTATACTGCAATGGAATTCCAGTCTCTTGACCTACTCCCTCCTTTTATCTTCCTGGTGCAATGGATCATTTGCCCCCTCTTTGTTTTTTACTAGATCGGCTTTGTAGCATAGTTCAACATCCTGAGACTGTTTAAAAAACGTATCTTTTTCTCTTGACAAATTTATTTTTCTATTCCCTTCTTGTCAGGATTGGATTAAAATATTGTAGGATCTAGTGCCATATATGGGGTCTGCTTAAAATTCAAATCTTTATGATATTATAAATATAATAATAATTTTACTGTTGACAGCAGCTAATCTTAGCTCAAAAAAATAACATAGCAAATTTTCCATTACTATAATAGCATTTTTTTTTCAGAAGTTACCTTTAAATTTTATGCATTTTATAAATGCAACATATGATTTTATAGAATCATACCTCTATAAGAATGAGGACTGGTTACAAATTCACGTACATGCACTGCCATTAAACTGGCACTGATTTTTGTATATGCATTATTACTTGCAAGTTGTCTGTTAATAAGTTGGCTGCAACAAATTACAATATTTTTCATTTAAAAATGAACATTACAAACACTGCCGATGTTAACAGCCAAAATATAAATGAAATGATGTTGATAATAACCATTATCAACATTAAAAACCTTAAATTTTCAAAAATCTCCTAAAAATTAACCAAAAAAAATGCTATTTTTAAAAACGGATTTTGGAAGTAATTATGAAATATGTACCTATTTTTTCGGTATACTACTATAAAAGTGTTATTAAAATTAATATGCTATACTATGTTCATATTTTTTACTTCAATAAAATTCAGAATTAAATTCTCTTTAATTTGGTGTAAAAAAATGACCTATTTCTGTTGATTTGTTATTTATTAAGAAATATTCTAAAGCTGACTTGTTTATTGGACTCTGCAATAAGCCTGGACTTTTCTCAAAGTGTGGTGGAGAGAAAAAAAATTACAAAATTGAAGAAATGTTTACTTTAAACAAGATTTTTGTTGTTGTTGTTGTTATTATTCAGAAATAGCCTTTCTATTCATGTGCATTATAATCATTTCTGTTTATTAGTGTTTTTAAAACAAAAATTTCTTTGTGTTGCCAGATGCATTTTTTTACTACATGACTATAAAAAAGTCCCATTAAAATAAAACTAGTCTCTTTTCGTTAAATATTTTATTTTCAGAAAATCCAAAATTAAATGCTGATTAATTTGGCATATAACATGCCATAATTCCTTTCATTAGTTATTTGGCAAAAAAAATTCTAAAGCTAATATTTTTTTGCTTGAGCATAGTGAAAAAATAGCTGGACCTGGGAAGGGTTAAGTATATGCTCTCTAAAGTTTACCAGTTTTGAGACAAAAAATTGAAACATAACTTTTAACAGTTTCATTTAAAGAATGCCTAAAACAACAATTTATTCGTTATTTCATCATATGTTTTTGAACTACTTCTACTATTGGCATTACTAGGCAAATTTTCTTTTTTGATATCATATTCAATAACATATAATTTTGGTTGTGCATTTTATAAAAGCTTTAATGACAGTACTTTATGCATTGAAATGTATCTTTAGAGGGTCTCTATGTATCTTAGGTGGCCACTGCCATTTGGCAATCAAGGTATGAACTAGTTGGAACAGCTTTTTTTTTACATTCTGCTGCTGAATCAACAGGTAATGTCATTGAGGAGGCAGTGGAGTGGATTATGAATATTAGTTAGGGATAGTGGTGTAAGTGTTCATAAATGAAAATGTGGTTTGGGCATGAATAATTTAGATTATGTGAGGGTTTTTTAGTTGAGAAATTATGCTTTTTGGTGTTTTTTATGTATTGACGTATTTTATCACAGGTTTTTTTTTGGTGTGAATTGATAGTTCATTATTTGACCTTCTGAGCCATAAGCTTTGGCAAATTTTAGAGGCCATAAGCTATACAAATTTAAGAGGCCCTAAAAATTTGTAAGTTGAAATATATATATTTTTTATTATGACTGAAGGGAACATTAAAAAATAAACAAGAACAGGATTTTTTCATTAACAGTAAAACTTGAAATGCATTTCTTTGAGGCACCTCATATTGCAAGGCCCAAGATGTAACTTAGCTTATGTGTAAGTCTGGCCATGAATAAACATAATCTGTAATAAAAAGTTTTTATATATATATATATTGCAGTCATTTCATTTATATTTTCAAAAATCTATTAATGTTCATAATATAAATCAATTAATGTTGATAATATAAATCAATTAATGTTGATAATATAAATCAATTAATGTTGATAATAGTTCAAATCAAACTTGTGAGCTTAAATCAGGTGATTACTTCAATACAAAGAAACGTTAACAAACTAAACAGCAATACCATATAATGCTTCTAAAGTATGGCAATACAATGGCTTTATCAAATTATTTATATTGTAGTTTAATAACATATGCATCAAATGAAAAAAAACATATTTTTCAAGCTTGAATTATGCATTTTTTTTTTAATATGTAAGAAATTTTCAAAGGCTATTTTTTTTTTAAATCAAAGTTTCACGTGTTGTACAAAAGAGTCTATAGATGTCCTTGATCCTGGAAGGGTTAAACTTACAGACCTGTGCAGGTGTAGAAAAAAATCAAGGGGGAGGCGAAGAAACAAAATTGATCCATTAAAGTGGAGGGGAAGAGACTAGATTTCCAATGCATTTCCAAACATTTCCCCTTCCATTTTACAAGTCATTAAAGAATTTCATGAAAAATTAGTGAAATATAAATAAGCATAATAATTCTTGTCTCCATTACTCTTGCTCACACTGAAGGGAGGGGGGACTTGACATCCCTTCCCCCTATAACCAGCCCTATTTATAGATTAGAACAACTGATAAAGAATAAAAACTTCCCTCTACTGTTCACAAGTTACTTTTTTTGTGGACTTAATAATTTTCAAACAAGTACTTTTTCAGAGATAGAGTTTGAAAACCTTTCTCCTTTTTTTTAATATAAACTTACTGCAAATCATGTACAGCTTTCAATATTATCTCCATAAAGTAATATGGCAAGGGGAAAATTTATTATTGAAAGAGGATGAATTTATTAATGAAAGAGGATTCAGAGGGAGGTCCAGATTTTCAATCTGGACCTCCCTCTGAATCTCCCCCTGAAAATCTCCCCCCCCCTTGAAAATCCCATATTCTTATATTAAATCTCAAACTTGTCTACCTGCTTTGAAATACAAAACAGTTGTCGGCAGTAGAACAGATCATGGTCCTCAGCTGCCTTTTTTTTTTGATGCAACATAACAAAATAGTCCTTTTAATCGATTCCCACAACTCCCCAGACCCTAATCCAAACAGAGGTTCCTAGAAAATGATTGTTTTTTCATTATCATGGTAATAACTTGAGTTTACATCAAACGCAAGGTACCGTTACCATTGTAACAGTAATTTTCATTGTAAACAAATGCAACCTAACAAAAAAGCGATTCCACTAAAAAACATCCCTCACAACTACAAATTACTAAAAATTTAAAATTATCAAAAAAAATGTAAACAAAGAAACTGCACAACACATTTGCCTTACCATTCACTACAAATTCCAGAAAATACCCCCCCCCCCTACACACACACTTCTTTTTCCAATAATCAAAACACTCCTCAAATATATTTCCACAAATAACTCCACTCTCACATACAATAATTAAAATAAATCACCAGAATTAATGAAATCGACTCAAAACCAAAAACATCATCAACAATGCATCACCGACTGGCATTATAAAAAAGACCCCAAACTAAATAATCTTATTGGTGATAACACATATCAAAAAGAATAAAAATCGGAAACAATGCACCACCGACCAAATTATAAAAAAGTTCCCGAAATCATACAATCTAATCAGAGACAACAAAAAACATCTTACACCTCTAATAATCCTCCCCTAAATTATTCATTAACTTTCCTGACTCCATCAAGAACTGCACTTTTTTCCACACCGACAATTCTACATCAAAAAGCCGCCAAACACTTTCACATATTAACAATAAATCATATAAGTAACTTTTAAAAGACTCCAAAATATACAAAATTTAAAAAACACTATAATACACTAATAATTTCCACACTACATGTAACTACTAAAAATCACTCAATTCATCCCAAAGTACTATAATCAAATACATGTGTTCATTACTACTGCCATGTTCAGTCCAACACGAAAAAACTTCCAATTTCTTTCCCCCAAGCATACTCCCCTCCCCAATACATTAAAATCTTCTGAAAACCCACTTGATACATTTCACCAAAAACTATTCTCCTAAAACCTTAACACCCCATAAAAACACTCATTTTTACCATTTCCCCACATTCTAAACTTTGCCATTTTCTTCCACACTCACAACAAAACACACTAGATCATACTAAACACAAAAAAAAAGAATGAAAATAATCCTAACTCTACAAACTACTCCTCCCTTCCCATTCAAATACACCTCACTCCAAAGAACTTAAAAACATTCTCCACACACAACCAGAAAATCCTTCCGAACTCCCACTTCTCAAAAACATGTCCATAACTTTACAAAACAGTTCACTAACATTATCAACAACAACCCTCCTAATATTAAATAATTCCAGTCCCAAAATGTCTTGAATAACTTATTATTTGCCACATCCTAATGAATTTTCAACAAAAAAACAGGAACATATTACTTATTCGTATTCTAGCTATCACTAAAAATCCCTCATTAAATATACAATACATACACACTTGCCTCTAACCGTATAGGCAAGTTATCCAGAGGAGTTATAAAGCAAAAATGGTGAAAAAAAATCAAACTTAACTTCACACTCCTGTCAAATCACACACATAACACGAGACTCCACATTACCCACTCAAAAGAAACAAATCAAAGAGCCATAGGTCACCAACAAGCAACAGTTACGTTTCTAAGTCATACTAAACGATTTCACTTCGACGTCATACACCACTTGAGCAGTGTCATCTGTTGGCTGAGGACCGAGTAAACTAAGCTGACCCAATTGTCTTTCAATAATTTCATTACAGCCTCATATTTTATGTCTGGAACTAAAAATAGATAAAAAAAAACTTAAAAATACCATCCCGTACAGGATAAAATATTTTATAACTGGAAAACCCTACTGCAGTCCGATTCTCAGCTCCCCCTCTCCCAAACCTAAATTCCCTTAGCCTCCACAAAACTGAATTCTCAGACCTCCCAAATAAGAATGCTATGTTAATTGTTGTGTTAAATGCTGTCACTTTCATAACAGCATTTAACACAGTAGTTAACAAAATTGTAATTATACCAAACTGAATATCATTGGGCCCGTGTAGTGATTACGGTCCTCAGCCGATAGATGGCATTGCTCAAGTGGCGTGTGACGTCGAAGTGTAAAGTATGATGTTGATTTGTAAAGTATGACGTAAAAACGTAACTGTTGGTTATTGGTGGCCTATGGCTCTTTGATTTGTTTCTTTTGGGTAGGTAATATAGAATCACGTGTTATGTGTGTGATTTGACGAGGGTGTGAAGTTACGTTTGTTTTTTTTTGCCATTTTCGCTTGATGACTTCTTTGGATAACATACCTATATGGTAAGAGGTAAGTTCGTGTGTATTATATATTTAATATATATATATGTAGTTCAGTGATAGGTAGGATAGGAATAATTAATATGTTCTAGCTTTTTTTTTAAAATTGGTTTGGATATGGTTTGTAATTAGTTATTAAAGATATTTAGGGGCCCATGTAGTGGGGGAGTATGCAAGTTTTTGCGTGTGGGATTGAAAATGGCGATAGTAAAGAACACATGTATTTTGTTAGAATAGTTTGGGGGTGAATTGAATGTTTTTTTAGTAGTTACGTGTAGTATGGTAATTATTAATGTATTATAGTGATTTATTAATTTTGTTGTATATTTAGGAGTCTTTTAAAAATAGTTATATGATTTATCGTTAACATGTGGAAGCGTCTGGCGACTTTTTTGATGTAGTAATTCTGGGTATTGTAGAATTGTCAGTGTGTGAAAAAACGGCAGTTTTTTGATGGAGTCGGGAAAGAATGAAAAATTTAGAGGTGGGGTGAGAGTGGCGGAGTCGGTAGCACGCCAGGCTTGTATTCTGTAGTTCCAAAGTTCGAGTCCGAGCTATATCAGCGTTTAGATTTGTATCGGCAAATTTTCGAACTCGGTTCATAGTTAGTAGGGGACACCGATGGGCTTGGAAAGGCCGCCGTCCGTCGGTTAGGATATTAAGCCGTGGTCCTGTGTATGGGAGAGTTACTGTGTACGTTAAAGAACACGCTGGATGGCCTTGACAGGAAGTTTCTGTCTGCCAACAGCTGTTCTAGTGGGTTCCGTACCTTCTGTGAGCCTTCGGGGTTCATGTGATCTCGACATTTAGCCCATGGTGTGGGAAAAACATGGAGGCTCAGAGGTAAAATGACAATGTAATTTAGGGAAGGGTTATTTGAGCGGTAAGATGTTTTTTTTGTCAGATTTTGTTTTGGGGCTTTTTTTTTATAATTCGGTCGGGGGTGTACTGTTTCCGATTTTCACGTTTTTTGGTTTGTGTTGTCTTGGAGGACATTATTTAGTTTTGGGGCTTTTTTATAATTCGGTCGGTGGTGCACTGTTTCCGATTTTCATGGTTTTCCGTTGTGTGTTGACTTGGAGGACATTATTTAGTTTTGGGGCTTTTTTATAATTCGGTCGGTGGTGTAATGTTTCCGATTTTCATGGTTTTTCGTTGTGTGTTGACTTGGAGGACATTATTTAGTTTTGGGGCTTTTTTATAATCGGTCGCCGGTGCACTGTTTCCGATTTTCATGGTTTTCCGTTGTGTGTTGCCTTGGAGGACATTATTTAGTTTTGGGGCTTTTTTATAATGCAGTCGGCGGTGCACTGTTTCCGATTTTCATGTTTTTTGGTTTGTGTTGTCTTGGAGGACATTATTTAGTTTTGGGGCTTTTTTATAATTCGGTCGGCGGTGCACTGTTTCCGATTTTTATGTTTTTTGGTTTGTGTTGTCTTGGAGGACATTATTTAGTTTTGGGGCTTTTTTATAATGCGGTCGGCGGTGCACTGTTTCCGATTTTCATGTTTTTTGGTTTGTGTTGTCTTGGAGGACATTATTTAGTTTTGGGGCTTTTTTATAATTCGGTCGGCGGTGTATTGTGTTTTGAAAAGAGGGGAGGGGTAATGGTGGAAGTGGTTTACTGTATGTAGGAAAGCAATCGTTTCATTTTTTGTTGGATTTGGCACTTTTATGAGCTTTCATTCTGTAATTGACGGTTACGAGGTTTTTTTTGCGGTAATTTAATTTTTTTTATGTTTGTTTGTGTTTGTTACTATGGTTACGGTGCGTTGCGTTTGACGTAAACTCGGGTTTTTCGTTACTATGGTAACGAAAAAAACAATCTTTTTTCTAGAAACCCCTGTTTTGGTTAGGGTCTCGGGAGTTGGGGGAATCAACTAAAAGGGCCGTTTTGTTACGTTGCGTCAAAAACAAAATGGCGGCTGAGGACCGTGAACTGTACTACTGCCTATCATTGGATTGGGTTGGGTTATTTTATCCAACCAAAGCACTGTGTGCACTTTATTGCACACAATGGGCTAAATGGTTAGATCACTCAGACAAGGTTGTGGGAAGGGAACCACTGGGCAACTGTTGAGAGACAGATGGTAGTCTCTCATCAAGGCCATCCAGTGTGTTATTTAAAGTGCACATGGTATGGCTCTACCACACATGGGGCCACAGCTTAATGTCCCATCCGACGAACGTCGGCCTTTCCAAGTCCATCGGTGTCCACTACTGAAGGGAGTTTGCAAAGATAAATATCAGAACTGGTCCAGCTGGGAAATGAATATAATAGATACAACATAACAAATGTTAAGGTTAACAACTTAAACTATATAATATTTATAAGATGTTCAGTATGGCAGTTGACTGTGCAATGGTAAAAGGTATATAAATTTTTACACGTGTAATTATCTAAAAGAAACCTAAAATGAACAATGTTACTTTGAGGTCATGCTTATTTGAAATCCACCCCTTAACAAAATTCTTCATATTTTAGGTACACTCGTTAGTTGTTCGACAGAATGATCCCATTCTCATTATAATCATTAAATAGCCTGTGCCTACCTGAATAGTACAGCACCCCGTCATTTTTAACTATTTTATATAAAGAAAAGTGCTAACATGTCAGGTTTAAATGCCCATCGCTAACAACAAACCTATATCTTCAGCTGTATACTGTTAAGGTTTGTTGGCTTCTCTCTTTTACGAAGCAAAAATTGGCAACTATATTTCATTTCTTTTCAATGCTCTCTGCAAATCACAGATTTGATTGGCAATATACTAACGAGCAAACGCTCGTTAGAATATTGCGAATATTATACGAGCGTTTGCTGAGTTCTTCATTATAGATAGCCATTGCCTTTAATTCTAAGAGTTTCACATCAGATGAAGCTTCAGATGGAAAAATTTCGATGAGGCTTCTTGAAGCCACACCCATTTTGTCTCTCAAACAAGCCAAATGTTAATCATTTCAAAACAATGTGTGCTATAAAATCTGCCACCCAGCTATATACACCACAAATGTGTGAGATCTGAAGGAATTTGCTTGAAAGAAAGTTTGTTTTCAATTCCCTGGCTCTGGCTTTGCACAGAACAATGCTGCATGGAATATTATCAGAATAAGCAACTTTAATATATTTTTCTTTTCTACTATAGGTTCCCACAATTCTCGATTAATTTCTAACCTCCTTTTCCACATTTCTTGGGATCTCATTTTTATGCCTTTCCTAACAGCTGTTTCCCAACCAGAAATCAAAAAGAATTTCCAAACATTAGGTACTGTTTTGTACTTATGATAGAAAGATAATGTTCTCTTAAACTATTTGATGTTCCTAATCTTGGTGCCATTCACTTTTCCTAAAATTCTCCTTTTCTTGACCCCTAATATGTGTTCTTCATCAGCATTTCTCCTGCTATAATCATTGAGCTCTATAGGGAACTGAAGTGACTGCTTTACGGAGCTTGAGTGAGAGTGCTTATTGATTACATTTTTCTAGCACAGGTGGTAAAACAGCTGTAACTTTAATGGTAACGTATGGGAAAACTTAGGATTTAATAAGAGAATTAACAAATGTTAACGGTTTTCTTTCCTGTTCCCACTGGGTGCATTTAAAAGGTAGATATTTTGGATAATTTTTTTTAATCAAATTAGTTACATCTTTTACTCATTGTTATTCATTTTTTTGACTCTCATTTACTTACCTTAACTCATTATTACTAAATTTACTCTCATTTTTAACTCAAATAGTGTTAGATTCTCAGATATTGACTACAGTCATGAACACTTAACAGAGAAAAATTGCTTCATGGGTCAACACTGGACTATAGTGCCTATAAGTAATAGTGTCGCAATCTGCAATAGTCTAGCCATTAAAAAGTGGTCCAAATAATTGTCCCATACCTACAGGGGGACTAGAGTCGCATCATAACTTCTTACATGCGGAGTGAAAAGATATTGGTATAGTACCATTTAACGCCAAATTACTCCGCCACAAGTAGTTCTAGATAGGAAAAAAGTAGTTCTACATAAAAAAAAATGATATCGCGAAACATTATGGGCATGATACTCTATAAGCAGCTAAAATGTTTCATTAGTTTCCTCCAGAAATTTAAATATTAAGAATTAGCTTACATAATAAAAAATTGTTTAATTGGGGTGGCATCCTCACAAATCCCATTTGTATATGTCTACAACCATTTTCATTTGATAAGTATAAAGTGAATAAACCTTTAATTTGTTTGCTTTATTTAGCATAATTGATCGCTTATAGAAGTTTCAAGGCAGTTGTAAATTTCAATGTTGCTATGTTTAACGTTATGAAAAGGAGATTATATAGTTTATATTTGCTCGTATTTAATTTTACGTGACATTTAATACAATTTCAAGTACAACTTGCTGAATACTGTGTCGCAGTAAGAAATTCAGCTCACCGTGGCTGAAATATAAAGCGGCAAGGCATGATCGGGTCCGTTGTACCTTTAACTAGTAAAGTGTGATTTGCATACGCATCTTGAAGCGATAGTAACCGCTAGCCTCACGATTGCGAGGAACAGTTTTAAAAGTATTTCTCTCAGTATACCAACTTTCTTTTGCACAGTGCAGTTAAGATGAAAATTTTAAGAGTAATATTTAGAATTTTAGATTCTACTCAAATATAAATAAATTACTGAGGTTTCGTTTTTACGTTTAAGAACATTCAAGTCTAATATGCATTGTGGGTACGCTAAAGCTTTTATTGGTACCTGTCAACTCCATGAGCTATGTTCCTGTACTTAACGGTAATAAAATGCTGTGGCATTCAGCATGGGATGGTAACAGCGTTTAACAATCCTTCATCCTTTCATGGACCACTTTGTAAAAGGGACGTCAGCCCCTTTATCTGGACCAATCGCAAAATTCAATTTTGGGCTCTGTAAGCAACGACTGGCGGCACCAGGACCGTAAAGTGCTGGTTATCCCACTTTCGGCGATTAGGCTTAATGACTCGCAGGCCGCCTAGATTCGCTAAAAAATTAAAAAAAAAAAAGCAAAGGGAAGCTGCTACATCGTAAAAAGTATTAGAGAGTGGTGGGGAGCATTCAAGTAATATTACTAGAAGCAGGACTGGCAACGGACGCCATGAACACGTACAGATATTAAGCCCAGTCCATAGTGAGGAGGAAGTTGGGTGTTTCTAATAAGTCAACAATGAAATGCTTTCTTCATGCTCCGCGTAGTGATGCAAAAATAAATGCTGTAAAAGAAGTAATTTGAAATTTCATAGGTTAGTACTTTACAAAAATTACGAGATGTGTTCTTTGTGATAAATTAAAAATTGAAATTGTTAAATTAAGGGATTTAAAAATAAAGGGTTGTCAACTTTTCAATATACCTTTCTGTCTAAGTCGAATGTAGTTAACGAATTTTTTAATATATGAACTAATAAAATTTGCATATGTAAAGTAGGTGATTTTAAACCCTGAATTGACATGAAATTAAAAGAATGTTTTCGTACATTTTATTACAATAAGAAATATTAAGCATATGGCATTAAATTTATGAGACGTCTGCTTGGCATTTTTATTTTACCAAAGTGTATTATTATTTAGGTAGCATATTATATATTGTGGAAGCTTATAATATTTGTTTTTTTTATAGCATGAAATTAAATTCTGTCATTTATTGGAAGGAGATTTTATTTCCTGCCTCAGCTGAATTAATAAAAAGTTTACACTCTCTGATTATTTCTTTCAATTTTTAATAAAAATTAATATTTTTTAATGAAGGAAGAAAATTAATGTGACTTTTCATGTTTTTAAATGAGGCGCGTATTTGCACTATTGAGGTCTATAAATTTTGAGGACTTTCACTTAAGCTGAATGATTTGATCATGTATTAGATTTTAAAATATATTTACCATTGTTCCTGTTTTAAACGGGCTCAAATTAAAGTCTGCTAAGTTTACAGTCAATTTAGTTCAGCTTTAATCACATATTAAGAACATATTGAATTTTTTTAATTTTTCGAGTGGTTAGCGCGCTTGGTTTCTGATCTACGGGACCTGGGTTCAAGCCCCTGGTAAGGCATGGATGTTCGTGTTCTTTTTCTGCTTGGGTCCTGCCATCCTCTCAGATCTACTATGGCATATAAACTGACAGGCTCCTGTCAGCCCTCTCTGGCAAGCCGCTGCTTGAAGGGGTATTTATTTTTTTATTTTTTATAAATCAATAAGTGTATATTAATCAAATCTATTTTGCTTTAATTACTACACTGGAATAATTTCATCGAAATAAAAAAACAAAAAGCAGCAAAGTTCTGCTTCATTTAAATCATTTATTAAACATTTTGAAATAGCCTTTATCGTTGTTCGCAGCCAATTCGCAAGGCATCATGGGTATCTTTCTTCACTAAACAGTCGACAGACACAGCCGTTTGTGATCATGGCAGTCAATGCTACAGGAATTGGAGTCCTGTCTCTAGTGTTACTTCCTCAATGGTGGAGTGTAGTTAAAATATCTTTCATGATGCAGGGTGAATTGTATAATGCTTTTTGTGGGACATGATGCGAGTTGGTGTCAATAAGGTAGATTTTAGCACTTGCGTTGCGTTACAAAACGTAGCGTAACTACCTAGAAAATGGGATGGACTATAATTAAAGGTATGTGATTGAGATATGAATTTTTAATGGTGTGGGGGAGGAGGGGTCTTGAATAGGGGTGGAAATTTCTGCCCTGGGGATGGGACTAAGATAAAACTTTTATATTCTTTAAATCCTCTTGCATTGGAGGGAGTTAACTGTACAAATGAAATATATAGGGCTGAGGAGGAGACGCATCTTTAATTAACTGCCATTGAAAATTTTAAATTTTAAATTAAATGTGCCATTAATTTAATGGGGATGTGAATTGAGGTATAT
Source organism: Ryuthela nishihirai (assembly GCA_038380435.1). Classification (NCBI taxonomy): domain Eukaryota; kingdom Metazoa; phylum Arthropoda; class Arachnida; order Araneae; family Heptathelidae; genus Ryuthela; species Ryuthela nishihirai. Next base: position 33,651,956 of record JAWZYU010000011.1, on the reverse strand, counting down.
GGGGGTAAGGAGATGGTTGTTAGCCAGTTAGATTAGCAATAATAATGAAGTGGAATGCAGTGAAGTAGACTCGAAGCGGTCCAGTGCAAACTGTATTCCTTGTGAATTAAAGGATATTTGATGCCATAATTTTTTTTTCCCTTATAGTGAGGGGTAAGGGGGTTATGGGGGTCTGTTTATGACCAATTGGTGTATTCAGAGTGGTGAAGTGGGGGTTGTGGGTTGACAGGGGGTAATAAAAATTTGAATTAATCGATAGGTTAGAGCACTTTAATACAGAATAATCATGATACTAATAATTTGCAGTATTAAAACGATCTAACCTATCGGTAAATTCAAATTTTTATTACATGAAGTATATTTTATAATTTGAAGATGTGACAAATAACATACGTACTAATATGTGACGTTTGGACTCGCCAATTGTAATGGAAGTCCTGGCGTAGATATCCTTGTAAATTGCAAAAGCAATTTGAAACGTTATAATTGGCTGCACAAGAAAGAATAATCATGATACAAATAATTGTATTCTTGTTTAGTCAATTACAATGTTTTAAATTGCTTTTGCAATTTACAAGGATATCTACGCCACAAGACTTCTATTACAATTGGCGAGTCCAAACGTCACATGTTAGAACATATGTTACATCACGTGTCATTCGAAGAGTTTACCAAAGAACCAATCAAAACGATCACTGCAGCGCTCTGATACATAAAGAGGAATGCGGTTTGTTTTGATCGAACGGTCATCAATTTTCTTCGCTTTAAAAAAAAAATACTTGCTCAAGCGTTCTCTAAGTTTTACTAGTTCAAATACTTAAGAATAATGTGCATTTAAATGGTAAAATCATTGCCTAAATTCTTCTATGTTTAAAAGTCATTGAAAAGCGAAACGTCCATAGAGGGTAATGTTAACAATGCTAGAATATCGTTCCCAGCGCCCTCTACTGATAAGGGACACTTTTTCTGCCAGATTTTAATACGCGAATGCCACACTATACTTATAGGTACTATAACTTGACCTACCAGGAAAATGTGCTTTTTTTAATTTTTGAGAAAACATAAATGTTTAAGATACATATCTATACCCTTTGAAAGGTTAATTTAAAAGGATTTTTCTCTGCCTTTTTCACCTGATGTTACTTTTCTGATATTAATTAATTTCTTGATTCATTCTGCGGATTTTTTCACATTATATATATACAGGGTGATTCAAAACTTATCGTTCAAATTTCGTGGGGAGGTAGGAAATACGTCAGGAAACCGATTTCACATAGGAAAGTATGTCCGCAAATGTACGCATGCGTATGTAGAGGTCGCTTTGTGTACCCAACCAGTGTACAGCTCGCCCGACCACTCCCGCTGTCATCAGCGACCGCTTGGCCACCCAGGTCACCTGATTTATCGCCCATGGATTTCTTTTTGTGGGGGGCCATGAAATACCATGTGTACGAGACCCCCGTCGACGGTGAAATGGACCTTGTTGCACGAATAGTGGCCGCCGCAGGCATTGTCCGTGATATGCCAGGCGTTTTCGAAAATGTTCGGCGGTCAATGCAACGGCACTGTGAATCCTGTGTCCGTGTAAATGATCGCAATTTTGAGCACCTACTGTGAACCTGTACTTTACCTTGTTGGAATAAAAGTCACATTCGTTACCACTTAACTGTACCGTTTCCTTGTGTTCACTTTACTTCTCCATTTTGTTCATGTAGATGACGTTTGCGGACATACTTTCCTATGTGAAATCGGTTTCCTGACGTATTCCCTACCTCCCCACGAAATTTGAACGATAAGTTTTGAATCACCCTGTATATTGCTAATTTGTTTTTTTAGAAAAAAAACATTATATTTCTATGTATCTAATGCTCAATCTAATTCGGTAATAAGTGGATTGATTCAATCAAAAACTGCTGAATAACGTTTTTAACTATTTTATGGGTATAATATAGTAAAATATAATTTTATGGGTACAATATAGTAAATAATACAATAAAAAGTTAATTTAATTTTATGTAGACAAATTTTGGTTATACTTTATAGTATTTTTCTATAATTTTATGCAGTTAAGCATAAGACGCAACGTTTTTCGCATTTGGAAACTACAATTTCGAATTAATCATTCTTTATTAATAAATATTTGAACGAAAAATAAAGATATTTTACGATTATATTCCTAATACTAATAAATCAAGGCTTTCTGCTCTTTTTCTTACACTTCTATCTTATTTGTAGTACATCTTTGAACATCATTTTGACAACAGTGTGGTATATTTTCTTTTTGGGCGTGGGCGAACTTGGTCAAGGAGTGAAGTGATGCCATTTCCCCCTAAAGGCAGGAAATAACATCACCTCGATTGGGGGCTGGCTGTTCTAATCCAGCCCCTTTCAAAGGGAATTGTTCCAGGGGGACAAGAGTGGGGTGGAAAGAGTGTATCCAGTGGAGGCTTATTTCGAAATTCTGGGTGGGAGGTTTTCTCCCTCCCCTTCCATGGGGAGTGGGAAATGTTTAGGTAAATAGCATTAATGGGATGGTAAATCCCTTACTGACTGATCATAGGACAGTGTGGAGTTTATCCTCAGATGTGGCTAGAACCTAGGAACTGCAGATAACGTGTGCGAACCAAGACCCTGCCTTTTGTTATGGTTTTTTCAATGCAATGGGTTAAATCGCACTGTGTTTGCGCTCAGTGGGCTAATATAAAAAAAAATTAAAAATCTGACCTCTTGGCTATTGTTAAGGAATTCCTTTCCTCTCCAAAAGGAAATTCCTATGGATCATATGAAATTCAATAGACAGTGGCAGCATAAAACTCCATTCTCATTCTGCCTGTAACCATGGCCATGCCATAACTCTTTTACTTACCTCCTGGTTCACCTCCCAATTAACGAGGCTATTCTTGTCTCTCCTTGTAGTAATAAATACAAACCGCAGAACCCGCCATTCCATGCTCCCTCCCATCTCCATTGTTCAATATCCATCCACTAAACCGCTTCTGGGCGTACACACAGTGCGATAAGAAAGAAATAATCTAAAAGCGGTATATTACAAACTCAATTAAGCGACTTGCTAATTTGGTGGTTTGTCACTTATTAAAACCGACCACACGCTCTTAATATAGTGTTCTTTAACGAAAAATACAGGGAAAAAAAACACCGTGGATTTTGAAGCTTGTTCTTTAATGTGCAATGTGTGTATCCGAGTGTATCCCATCAAACAAAGAATGCATGTGTTGTGTTAGCTCTAATTATAATGACTTCAGTAGGGCATGTCCTTGTATGAGGAGTCCTGTAAAAGCTAACTATAGTTGAGTTGTTCTACCTGTGAGTTGCACTTTTTGATTTCCAGACAATGAGCTAAATTGCCAGGTCATCAGAAGGAACCCGAGGAATCTGAAATCGGGGGCAGGGGACCCACTGCTCATCTTAGCACAGGTGGGACTCGAACCTGGGAACTGGATATTTGCGAGCTCATTACAATATCAACTGAGCAACCCCTGCCCCTAAGCTAAAATGAGTAGCTGTCCAACGTGTTTGAAAAATAAATTAAAAACGGCGGTATATAAATTCAAAAAAATTAAGAGTAATTATCGATTATACACCACAAGTTCTCCACTAATGAAGAATTCAGGCAACTTATTAATTAAAAATAAGTAGGAGGGGAGCGTTTTGCAGAGATTAAATAACGCTAGCCCAAGTGGAACTCAAACCTGAAAACTGCAGATTCACTAGCCTGGCACACTAGCTGCCTTGCCAAATATGTCTTCCCCACCACAGAGTGTCACAAGAACTTCCAAGCGGACCACGGATTGATATCTAATTCAATGGATGGCAACATAACGGAAGATTCCATAATCTATCCGCACAACCTTACCCTTTCTCTCTGCACAACCTTACACTTTCTCTCCCCTCAGGACGAGCACCTCCTAATTAATGACCTGTAGAACACTTCTCTTCTCACCACCTGCTCCATATTGTCACTTGTTCACATGCCCCCAGGCACATGCTGTACAGTTTTATAGGATAAGAAAAAAAAACTGGGGGTTGAAGAGGAGATTGCAATTCTCGGTGTTGCTTGGGAATAGAACCTTCCTTCCTTCAATGCAGACATGGTCCCTTGCCATGTCCACATGCGCATCATCGTTAAGAGTGCGAAACCCAGTCGTACCTGGTCGAACATTCTAAAAGCTGTAATAATAATTAATTGTTTCTCTTCAGCACCATGTCTTCTTAAAGTCGACCGAGTGTATGCCAAAAACATAGCATGGCCTCACATAGCTCGCTTGTGTTATGCAGGGAAAATTGCATGCCATACCCGTTAAAGACCACGCCTTGAAAAGGGGGGGAAATAACCGTCAGGCTGCTCACATTACGTGGTGGAAGGCGGATGAGAAACAAAAAAAGTCATGGATATGTGATACACACATACACACACAAAGTCCATGCAAAGAAGAGAAGTGTGAAGACGATTCGAACCCCATGGAGGAGGAGGATTGTTTTCGAATTATCTATGAAAACAATGGGCTAAATACCGACAGTCGCGTTGTGGGGAGAGAAGGAGAGATACTAAAACACAGACACTCACAAAAAATAGCCACCCCTAAATTGGCGAACATAAATGTCTGAGTGGTTATATAATGGACTAGGATCTTCTCTATTAAATAAACCTGTGGTTGGGTTGTTTTACCTCTGAGTAACACTTTTGTTGAAATAATGGGGTTCAATGGATAAGTTCCCAATGTACCTGTCCATTAAATCAACATTGAAGGAAAAAGTTTCAAATGAATGTCTGTTAGGAAGGAGAGAGAGAGAGAAAGACAGCAGCCTATCGTCAAGTTCATCCAACCACACAGCGAGTGTGTTCTTTAATGTGCACTCTCCCAATGTCTAAAACGTCCCATCTGATGTACAGTGGGCTAGCGCCCTTTAGAAGCAATTTAATAACTGTGGAATGGGTCCATCGCTGAAAAGGAGAGAGTATTGCATAGCAGCTATCTCCACACAATGGACTAACTCTAAATCTGTTCCCCTAAAGTATAGTATCCCATCAAAGGGTTAAATTAGGGAATTTTACTGAGCAGTTACAAAATGGGTTGAAATCTTCTCTGTTAAGTAAACTGAGTGTTTTTTAACTCTGAATGACACTTGCAAACTCTTTAACGACTTTTTAACGTTTCCCATGCGACCGACGGTGGGCGGGCGGGTGGGCGAGTGGCCTTTCCAAGTTCGTTGGTGTACCTCTACTGACCATGTGCAGGAGGGGAAGAGTTTTGTGGAGATAAATCTCAGCTGGGTCTCGAACCAGGGAACTGCATATTATGAGCCTGGTGCGTGGCCAGACAAGTGAGCAGGCTTTCCAAGCCCATCAGTGTCCTCATACTGACTATGGGCAGGACAGGAGAGGGGAACATAAAATCTCAGCTGGGACTCAAACATGGGAACTGCAGATTAGGAGCTTAGTGCTTATCTCCCATCTTCCCTCCTCCCCCACCTTCCAGAGACTCAAGAAAAAACATCCCCTGAATGGTTTAAACCCCAAAGGGTTGACTCAGTGAGCTAAATGGCCCACTGAGCATAACCATTTGAGTTTCCTCAATTTATTCTGTAAAAGTGTGCAAAAGTATTTATAGCAATGTATTTATACAATGCAGGTGTATTCATTTAAACTGCTCTACAGCTTTAATAGTGCATTATTGTTTAACTTGCCTGAATATTAAGTGAAAATCTGTGAAATTATTTTGCTTAAACAATTAGTTGGTTTAAACATTTATTACTTAATATTCATTTAAGCTTAGTAGCAAAGCCAACAAATCACAGAATCCATCATATTTGCATAATAAATCAAATAATCTTTTCTGTGAAACATTAATCCACTTTTTATTTGACATAATGAACCTTTTCGAAATTCATAAACTAAAGAATAGTCAAAGAGTAATTTTCAATTTGCTTAACTAACGAATGGTTTCGCTTTCAGTGAACTATTCTACTTCCACACATACCACAGTTAACTGTTAATTTAATCTTCGTTCTTCTCAGAAGAAAAAATTGGCAGTTAAGTTTCATTTCTTTTGAATTCTCTCTGCTAATATTCTAACAGGTGTTTAACTTTACTGAGTTCTTCCCTTCAATTATAATTTACTGAATTCTTCGCTTCAATTCCAAAATCTAAGCGACAACAAAGTTTTGCTTCAGAACTACATAATGAGGCTTCTTGTGGTCACCAGCAATTTGATCTCATACAAGCCAACTTATGATATTCCGAAATAATGTGTTCAACAGAGTCTGCAACCAAACCACATACATCACAACTGTCTGAGATCTGAAGGAATTTACTTAAACTCAGGTGTGTAATGCTCTGCCTCTGGCTTTCCACAGAAGGAATATGCCTGGGGTATTATCAAAATTGGTAACTTTTGCACATTTTTCTTTTTTACTATAGGTTCCCGCAAGGCTGATTTCTTTCAAACCTGATTTTTCAGATTTCTTGTGATCTTCTTTTACTCTTCTTCTAACAGCTCTTCACCACCAGAAATAAAAAAAAATCCAAACATTAGGTACTGCTTATTACTTATCATTAAGAGATAATGTTCTCTTAAACCATTTGGGATTATTAATTCTCGGTGCCATACATCTTTCAAATTCGACGACCTTCTTGACCAGCATTTCTCCTCCTAAGTTAGACAACCTCCCATAGAACAGCAATTTACTCTCTGCTTTGTGGCGTTCAAAGGTGCTGCAGCCAATCTCCTCTTGGATAACACAGTTTGGTACCATGAAACTTGAATTTATGACAAATCGACCAATATACTTTTCAGCTGACTCAAAAGAGTTCCTAAGCTTCTGGCTTAGTATTGAAACTGAATTAGCATATAATCAAGGCTGGAACTGCTGCACTTTTCCAAAGTATTCTTCAGACTTCAAAACGATTGTAGGAGAAAATTGCTTAGTGTTAATAATTCCGGTATATTTTTCCAGTTTCGTTTTAAGGATCTGCTCGTGTCAGTAAAGAAAATATTTCCCTGCGTTAAATAACACTCCAAGGTATTTGATTTCTGACACCAGATTAACTGTATTTGGACCAAACTGATATCTCCCATTCTTTCTGTACAATTGAAGCCTAATACCACACTTTTATGAGGGTTAAATTTCAGGAGGATTCAACTCCAAACTGATTATCTCTTCAACGATGGACTCTAAATTAACACTAGATTCTTCAAAGACTATAATATCATCTGCAAAGAAAACAGCAGGACCGCAAAATGTGGAACCATGATCCAAAATATCTGCGAAGTTTAATCCAAGATTAGTTTAAAGAAACTTGTCTTCTAAGGGTCAAAGATAAATCAGGAACAGAAGAGGTGAAAGAGGACAACCTTGTTTAACACCACAATTGCTCATTGCTTTGTTCAATTAAATTTTATTAAGTTCGTAGATATATGACGGGAGGATAGATGTATGTGGAATATACATCTTCTCCAGGAGCTGAACAAAAACGTTTGGAATTCCAACATTCTCTTCCTTTTCCATAATGTTGCTCTGTCAATTGAATCATATGCGTTTTCAATGTGAAGACCAGCAACAAATAACTGTTTTCATGAATAGTTATAGCATTCGATAATTTCTGTCAGCCAAAACAAACAATCTTCCACTCTTTGATTCTTTAAAAGCCACATATTGCAACTCCCCTAATTTTTTATTTTCCTCCAGCCATCTCTCTAGTCTATCTTTTAAAATTTACCTGAACATATTATTAATGCATCTGGAGAGTGCAATAGGCTGATAGCTACTGATATCCTCTTTGGACTTGCCTTTTCATTTGAATATCAAATTGATTTTAATATCAAACAATCATGAGGTATCTCTTGCTTTTCCAAAATTTCATAAAATATGTCTTTGAGACACATTTTACCTCTGTCCCCCAGTTGTGATCATTTCGTTCGAAATCTTGTCAATTCCAGCAGCTTTCCCTTTTCTCAGTCTCTTAGTTGCTTTTCCAGATCAGAGAAGCAAATTTCTCGCAAAAGAGTAGATTCAACTCTATTACAATCTAACCTTTCATCCCCAGAATTTTCCATACTTCCCGTTGCCTGTTATTTTCTTCAAGGACCCATCTATTTAGAAAACAACGCAGTTCTTTGTCGTTTCTGGTTACAGAGCCATTTTCATCTCGAGGAGATGAGTAGTTTTCCCTGATTGCATCTTGTTTCACGTATCTCCAGAACTACTCTACCTTCCATTTTCTTTGATAGCTTTCTGAAATATATCATTAATTCGTTTCATATCAAACGTTTTCGCTTTAGCAGCCTTGTCCTTCTGTTCTTGAACTTCTCCCATGTTAACTGAACTTCAGCTACTGAGGCTTGACCATTTCAAAAATTCTTTTGAATATTTCTATCTTCTCTGCGTTTTATTTTTCTAAGCTTAATTTCATTTTCCGTTTCAGCAGACCAACTGCATTTAATATTTTCCCTAAATTTAAAAATTTAAGTGCGATATCTGTGCTTTTATTATTACATTCTGAAACTTACAAGATATTACGAAAATCTTCGTATATGACGCTTTCACAGCACTTTAAATCTACTTTTTCTCCCACCTTTAAAAGATCCGAATCGCTAAAATTAACTTGTGTATTTTCCTTACTCTTCAATATTTTATTCTTGATATAGGATTGTGGGGTCAAGGGAACGTTAATTAATCTATGGTCACTCCAAATGCTATCATCTCCTGTTGCATCTACCTCAAAAGCATCTGAAATTCAAAGAAATATTTCAATGCACAGAACTAGATCTAATATAGTGGCATGAAGTTTACTAACAAATTATTTTTTAGCTAATCCCCATCTATTGTTCAAGACCGATAAATTAAAATCAACAAAAAATATGCTCATCAATTTTCCATTAGAGGTGATATTACCTTCTGTTTCAATCAAATCTGCATTATAATCTCCCATTATCATTAGCTCTTCATCATTTCTTTGTAAACTCAATATATCACCCTTTAAACAATTGATGATATTCGTGTCCCAGAATAGATTACCCTCTGGTCGTAAATATGCTACAGAAGAAAAGTAGCTTTTCCTTTCTAGACAATCTTTTAGCAGTGATGATCTTTTTCGGTACGGAGATGATCCAGTTGGAAGACATTTTGATTCATAAGAGTATTTTTAAAATAAAATCCAATCCTACCTCCACCAGAGCTCTGCCTCCACGTATATCATTAGATGATTTATTTCGATCATCCATATCCATTCTCTTGTCTCGGGAGCCCTAATCTCATCTCTCATCCTTGTTGTTGTAAGAAGGAGGATATCCAATTGATGTTATTTTCCCATTTTTGCAATATTAAGGCAAGCAATTTGTAATTTGATACTTTTCGCTACTAGAGTTTTCCTTACTGAGTTCTTAGCAGTTAATCGAGAGAATCCGAGATATAATTTCCTGGCTACCGTAAAAAGCTTTTTTTTTCGTGGAGTAGGGTCTTGAAACTGTTTCTCAGGGATTTCAACTGAGACTAAAATGGAGTCATGTGGTGCCTGCTTTACAAATTGAGCAGGATTCTTAACAGAAGCAACAGATACACTGATTCTGTCCTGGTTTTCTTTTTTTCTTGAGAGATATTTTTGCTTCATCTCCTTTTTTTGTCGCACAGTCAGATCCGCTGTGATAAATACCTCGTGATATTCAGATTCCTGTGAATATCTGATATTTTGTGATTTTTTTAAAAATCTCCTTCCTCTTAAAATTTAATGAAATTACTTTCCTTTAATTTTATTAACAATGGACTAGAATAATTATTATTCGCTCCGACTTTTCCAATTCTTCTCACCTGTGCAATCTCGACATTTTCCACTTCGATTACATCCATTGACCTCGATGATTACATCCCAAGTTATAGTCTCCTTCTAGCTCTCGAGTTTTGTAACACCATTTTAACCATTAATCATATTTTAATTCATTGTCCAGCTTTTAACCTTGAACACAAAATGTATTTTACTTTCCACAATTTTACAGCCGAGTCTCTTACACTCGGCCATCTTTTATCTGATGAATCGCTTTTAACTCCTGTTTTCGACTTTTTACGTTTTACTAGTTATTTTACACATATCTGATTTTTACTATGTTTCCTAGTTTTTACCCTTGTTTGTGATTTTAAATGGGTCTTATACACCCATTTTTATTGTTAGTCTGTTTTTATTTTTTTTTACTCGTCGTTTTTGCACCGTTTTGTTTGTCTTCATTTTAACTTTGGTTGTGGGTTATGAGACTTTTATCCCTTTTTGTCGTTTGTTTGGCGCAATATAGCCTTAGTTGCTGTTGCGTCAATAAAACCCAAACAACCAACCAACCAACCTTCTAGCTCTTTCAAACAAAAATATTATTGAACAGTTTCCTTATTCGCTCTATTTCTAAGCTCTTTAAATGCTACATCATTCTGGGTTGCCAAACGCAGCCTAGCAACATTCTGAGAATTTTATTCTCGAAAGACCATAACCGCAATAATCAGCTAATGTGACCCATTTAATTGAAATAATTAGTGTGGACAAGATTGTTGTATTATAAGTAGCAGATAACATATATCAGTGAATTCCATAATTCCATTGAAAATGTTTACAGCTCAGTCCATACCAAAAGCAAAATTGAAACAGGTAACTTAATAAATATTACTCTGGCCGTTAGTTCAAAATAATTAGTATCTGTTATCTCTTGAAATCTTCCATGCTTAAGAAAATTTATCTGGGTACAAATTTCTCAAGGTACTAGAAATTTTTGAACTCCAACTATAATGTAGTTTTTCTCCAAACTTCTTTTTCGCCTGCAACAGTCGGCATATCATCTCAATGAAGACTATTTATAATTAAATTCTCTGGTATTAATCTTCCATCCCACCTCATTTATCATCCACACGTCATATTTGCAAATCTCTGTAGCAGTGGCATATCTAAGAGGGAGGAGAGAGTTATAATTAGGGTTACCAACATAGATGATGGAGAGTATAGATTGGTAACTTCCATTGACACCATGGTTATAATGATGCAATTGTAACACCTCTATGAGCAAGCTTTGTAGCTCCAAATAGCTGCTGCAACAAAAAAACCTGCAGTGATGGCTAGTGTTGAATTGGAGTTCTTGGGTTGTTTTACCCTTGAGTGGCATTTTTTTTTTGCACACAATGGATTGAATGGCCAGGTCCCAAGGGTTCAGAGAAGGGTGAGGACCCACTGGATGACCCACATGGAACAGATGGTCCCAAGGGTTCAGAGAAGGGTGAGGACTCACATGGAATATAGCTATTGGGAGAGAATAGATTCCTGTTGCACACAATGGATTGAATGGCCAGGTCCAAGGGATCAGAGAAAGGTGAGGACCCACTGGATGACCACATGGAACAGATGGTCCCAAGGGTTCAGAGAAGGGTGAGGACCCACATGGAATATAGCTATTGGGAGAGAATAGATTCCTGTAAAGGCCATCTAGTTTGTTCTTTAACTTGCACTGGGTATGACTCTCTTGTACACTGAACCATGACTTAACATCTCATTCAATGGATGACAGTCTTTCCAAGCCTATCAGTCTTGTTTCTGCCTTGTAGCTTTCAACTATATACAGATTAATCTTTCAACATCAGTGTCCCCTACTGACTGAGAGAAGGTGGAAAGTTTTACGGAGATAATCTCAATGGTACCCCAGACAGGACTTAAACCTGGTAACTGCAAACTACAAGCATGGTGCACTACCAATTGAACCACTGCCAGGAGGGAAATAATGTTGCACAATGCCACAGTTTGCTTGTGAATTTTTTTTTAAGTATATTACTATTTTATTTTAAATCATCTGTGAAATAAATTATATATTCCTTCTCCATAGGTAGTTGGAATGTGAGGACTCTGCACAGAGCTTTTTCTCTTGATGTCCTCACACAAGAATTCCACCATTATAATTTAGGTATTCTCGGCCTGCAAGAGACTAGAAGGACAGATAAAGGTCAGATTCCTAAAAATAATCTTAAATTTCTCTTTTCAGAGAGGGAAAACAATAAACATCACCAAGGCGTGGGTCTGCTTCTCACCAGACACACTAGTGATGCTCTTTTAGGATATCAGTGCATTAATGAAAGGTTTCTTACAGCAAAATTTCAGACAAGCATTAAAGACTTGAATGTTATCTGCTGTTATGCCCCCACTGAGGATGAGAATGACAGGTTTTACAGACAACTTCAGGATATTTTGAATTCTGTCAAGAAAGGAGATATTACCCTTGTTCTTGGTGACTTCAGTGCCAAAGTTCATACTGACTCTGACCTTTGGGGAGGAGTAATAGGCCCTTTTGGTATTGGTAGCTGCAATGGGCAACATCTCCTACAGGTAAGTAAACTCAATGGATTCAGAATAACTAACACTTATTACAAATACCGCGACATACATAAGTACATATGGGTTTCACCCGATGGGCTGCAGAAGAATATGATTGATTATATATTAATTAACAGCAAATGGACTAGTTCTGTTAGGAATACCAGGTCATATAGGGGAGCTGGAATTGGATCTGATCATTACCTTGTTAAAAGTGTCTTGCAACTTAAACTTAAAAAGTGGTGTGCTAAGGTTAAAAAAGTTACCTTTAATACTAATGCTCTGAAGGACCCAGTTATAGCTAAAGCTTCCATGATAGGTTACTTAGTCATTATAACAGTCATGGTTTGCTTACCACTGAAGTTGAGGAAGAATGGGACCATTTTAAAAGGCTTTTTCAGAAACTAACAGTACTCTTTTAGGAAAAAAGGAGCAGAGGAGGAAGAATTATTTGAGTGATAAGGCACTTGAGCTTATTTCAGAAAGAAAGAACTGTAGGAATGTCCTTAATCAATACCCTACTAGTCCTAATAGAAAGCATCACAGAGAGCTTAATAAATGTGTAAAGGATCAGTTAGCTGCTGATAAGAATCTTTGGCTTGATGGCTTGGCTGACAGAGCCAAGGAAGAAGTTAGACAGCACAACAGCAGAGAGCTGTACCAGATAGTTAATGTTTTGTGTGGTAGAAAATGGACAGGCATACAGGGATTGAAGGATAAACAAAGTAAGGTTATAGAAGGTGAGGATTCTGTCATGGCCAGATCGGCTGAGCATTTCCGTGATGTTCTAAACAAAGTGGTTAGTTCTACTCCTATTGTTTGTAATGTTGATAGATGCATTGGTGGCTTTAAATTGGCCCTATAACACAATCTGAAGTTATTTTGGCTATTTCTAAACTTAAACTATGTAAATTCCCAGGGGTAGATGAAAATTACTATGGAAATGCTTAGAGCTGGGAACATTTCAGTTACCACTTGGATGACTGAAATTTTGAATATCTTTTATGATAAAGGCACGATCCCTAAGCATTTTACTAGAGCTATTATTATCCCTAGTTTCAAAAAAGGTGATTGCAGTTCTTGTGGTAAGTATAGGGATATCAGCCTACTCTCTGTTCCAGGGAAAGTTCTTTCCATGATTGTGCTTAAAAGAATTAAGAATCTGGTTGACAGTCAATTGCGTGATGAGCAATGTGGATTCAGGAGTGGTAGGGGATGTGTAGATCAGATATTTTCACTTAGGCAGATTCTTGAGAAATGTTTAGAGTTTTAGAAACATTTGGGTGCTAGCTTTGTTGATTTCAAAAAGGCTTTCGACTCTGTTGATGGTCATAATTTGTGGTTGATTGTGAGATCATATGGTATACCTGACAAGTTAGTTAACATAATGAAAGCTCTCTATAATAACACTGAGTCGTGTGTGCGAGTTAATAAGTCTTGTAGCAATTGGTTAGCATTACTTCTGGTGTTTGACAAGGGTGCATTTTGTCTCCTTTTCTGTTTAGTTTGGTTATTGATTATGTTATGCGAAATTCACTGCAAGGGAAAGATTTTGGCCATATATGGTCTGGAGATACTAAAATTTCTGATTTAGATTATGCTGATGATTTAGCTCTTTTGGCAAATGATGTTGATGAGACGAACTCTTTCATTAGGGCTGTTGATGAAACTGGTAGTAGAGTAGGATTGATTATAAACAGAGAGAAAACTAAAGTGATGAAAATTGGCCAGGCAGGCTGTGATTCAGTTAATCTGAATGGTTGCAGTCTTGAGCAGGTGTCACAGTTTAATTAACTTGGGAGCTATGTAACAGATATTGGTGATGTGTGGCATGAGATCAACAGATGAATAGGGATTGCTGCTGGGACTTTTAAGAATCTATGGAGAGTGTGGAGAAATAGGCGTATACACCTAAAAACTAAAATTAGACTGTATAATAGTTTGGTTCTTTCTAGGGTTAGTTATGTTAGTGAAACTTGGACACTTTGTAAACATGATAACAGGAAACTAAATGCTTTTGATTCCAGATGCTTATGCAGTATCTTGGGCATTAGGTGGTTCAACTTTGTAACTAATGATGAGGTTAGGCAAAGGAGTTTGCAACCTCCTTTAAGCAGCATATTGTGCAGAGAGAGACTCCGTTGGTTTGGCCATGCTGCCTGCAGGAATAATTATAGATTGGCGAATAGGGTTATGAACAGTGTGCCTAAGGGCCTCAGAAAGAGGGGGAGACCTAGGATGCAGTTGGCAGACAATGTTAAACAGGACCTTGCTAGAATTGGTGTGCAGTGGCCAGATGCAGCAGATGTAGCTCAGGACAGATGCTTAGAGAACTGAATTGCACGGTCTGGTTGAACCTCTGTAGTCCATGGCTGCTTGAGGATGATGATGATGATTCAGTTTTTGTATTATTGTAAGACAGACTGCACGAGCGAATGTAAAATTTAGACTAATTTGGCAAGACGATTTTGCTATTATTTCAACACTTAATGGTACTTAACACTTAGTACCCTTTTCCTTCTTTTTTTAGTGTATTAAGACTGTGATTCACATATTCATTTCTGCAGATTCATCAAGTAACTAAATTAATTTTTTCCCCTTTCCTGTTATTTTATGGCATATTAACACACCTTTTTATCTTCTGTTGAAAGCTACAAAACAAGACAGTTTAATGGTTGTCTTAACAAGAGAAGAGCTGAGAGAAAATTAGTTAATTTGGGCTTTATGTTAGGTGGCATTGCACTACAGTTTGAATTATTTACCTCTCAATCTTTTCCTTTATCTCTGGGTTACCAAATACCAGTACATAGTGTTCCAAAAGGTAGATGAAAAGGTTAGAAATGGAGTGAAAGGTGGACAAAAAAAGTTTGAAATGGAGTGAAAGGTGGACAAACAGGTTTGAAATGGAGTGATAGGTGGACTAAAAAAGAGTTAGAAATGGGGTCAAAGGAGGATATGTTTTCAATATACAAAATAAAATATAAAACTGTTTTTGCCAAGCTTATTTTAAATGCTGACAAACAATTCAGTCAGAAACAGGCATAATGCTTAATCCTTCCAGAGTCCAGGACATCTGTATATGTTTGCAAAATTTGAAATGAGAGGTAAAGAACATATATTATCTCTTTTCAGTACAACAAAACAAAATCGATTTTTAAAAAATTATACCAGGTCATGTTTTAACTGTTTTAAAAATTTTTGTACATATCTTATAAAAAAAATATGACTCAGGCTTGATAAATAATACTTTTGTTTTTCATTCGATTATTTTCTTAAACTATGACATAAATAAATTGTCAAAGCCATCTAATTGCCATTTCTTAGAAGTGATATAAGGTATTGCCAATTTGATTGTTAACATTTCTCTATGCTGAAGCAATCCCCTAATTTAAGCTCAGAAGTTAGATTTGAACTATTATCAAAAACGGTTTTCCTTAAAATTTCTAAAATCTCCCCATAATTAACAAAATATTGCTATTTGTAAAAATGGAAATTTTTAGAAGTAATTATGAAATATGTACTTTTTTTGGTATACCACTGTCTTTGTTCCAATAGATTAATGACACAATTCTCATGCTGAGGCATATCACAAATGTCACAGACATCACAGTCATGGTTTTATTGTTGCACATTTTCCTCTTGTTACAATAAGCTCTGATAAAAATGTGCACCAGCGAAATTTTCTTGGGACTTTTTTCTACTACAAAATCAAAATTTGTTGTTTAGCAGTATACTGTAATTAAAATTATTGTTTCCAATGAGATTATATATTTTTGGGGGCATTTTTGAAGGCAGAATGAAAATTTTTTACACAATATCATTATGATAAAAATAAAATGGCAGCCATTGTATCATGAATTGCAGTGCTGCCCAAATTTTTGTTCCATACTTGAAAAAAAGCCCCCAATAATCTCATGAGACAAAGCAATTTATAATAGAGCATATCCCTAAATAATAACAGGTAGGAAAAGAAACTAAAATCAAAGGATAAATACACATAAAATTACTTACCTATAAAATTCAAAAATTTTGTTTGATAGAGGCCTTTTATGTAGACAGTCTGCATTACTAAAAACACCTCTTCTTACATTTCTTCATGTAGTCCCATGTTATGCCAAGAACTGCAGGTCTTTAGAGCAAAGGAACCTGAATCTCGGATGAGGCATGAATATTTTCTTTTTGATGTATGTTATCATCTGAGGTTCATTTTAATTTAAAAGGCTACTGTCAGACCTCTGTCAAATGGGCTGCCTGAGGAGTAATTTTTATGAACACATTTCTTTTATACCATGAACTTAATTATATAGACCTGTGTTATCCAACCAGTCAACTATAAAACAGGTAAACAGTATAAAAAATGCAACTCTATGATAAGTCTGTATGTAAAAATCTCTTACACAGTAATGAGATGTAAAATGTTACTGTGTGTAATCTTTGGAAAGTGGTGATAATTTTCTAGAACGAAGCAATATATATGAGGAAATTTCACAGAACGCAAAAGCTTGAACACAATGTCCGTTTTTTATTTCATTAAAATAATTAGATGTTTTCACTTTATTTGTCTATACGTGTACACTTTTAACTTTTTTATTTTTAGCGATAAATAAATTATTTTTAAGTTGGATAGGTATTGATGAAATATCCACACTTTCAGAATCTCCCATAATTTTGGGTTAGGTAGGTATTATTGAAATATTACAATTCACACTTTTCAAATCACACAAAAGTTTTAATTGCACCCTCTATCAGAAGAAATTTTTAAAAATTGCAAACAATGTATTTATGCTAGAATTTGAAATTTTCATGGTGGAATATCAAAGTCTTGAGTAGAGGTAGGTTTTTTAGCAAATAAAAATGCCATTTTTAGCATTTTGATTTGGAAATTTTGCATTTATACAGTATTTTTATCTTAAAATTATTATCACTGAAAAGTAAATTGCTTCAAAAAAGTATTATCTTTATTGCTCTTCTGTTAGTTTGTGGGGTACCCACTTGACACAGATATTTTGGAACTTTAAATGTTGTTGATGAACAGTTATTTCCACACTGACATCTAAACTTATTACCTGAACGTGATGTGTGGGTTTTCCATAATGAGTTCACGAACAGCAGCTATGTTCTCTTCCTTCACAAAGGAGGTCTTCGAAGTTCTGCCATCCTTCTCTGAATTTCCGCATCCATCCCATAACAGTGCCATATGAACAGACATGATCCCCACATACTTATGATAAATCGGTACAATTTTTTTTTGTGTCATCTCCAAGCTATATCCTTGTGAAAATCTTTCTCATCTCTAGTAGATTCCATAACAGCGCACAGATTTTGCAGACCGAACTTTATGCTCCACTAACGAAGAGAGAAGTGTAAGACCTTTGTTTTTAATGAGTTTAGACAAGCTTTCAAATAATTTGTAGCTCAACTTTGGAGGAACATGTGCAAATCTACAGACGTGTCAAGAACTTTTTGAACATCCTCCTTATAATAGCATGCTGTTTGATATTGTTTGTGTTTTTGGTCATAATCTATTTTATTAATGTGAATATGAAAAGTGTAAGTAAAGATATAGCTGTTGAGTTTTACTGTAATGCATAACCATATTTTATGCCTTGATGCCAAGTATATTAGTGTTTAATCAAAAACTTTTGTTGAAGCATCTTTATCTTTTAAACCTTTTTTTTTCTTTTGCAGTGTGTAATAGGATTAATAAGCCGTTATAATAGCACATTAGTCATTGCAGAACACTCTGATGGTAAGCTAATATCTAGCACCCTTAATACTATTAGTGCTGCAAAACAATTGGGAAATGAAATCACCTGCCTTGTTGCTGGAACAAAAGTTGAATCTGTAAGTTGACAATGAATGTAAATTCAGACTTCATTTCCCCATGTTTTATAATAAAGTGTACCTGAAGTTTCCAGAAATTTTAAGTTTTCCTTTTTTCCTTCCAACAGAAATAACCCTTTTGAAGGTTTTCATAAACTAACATCAAAGTTAATTAAAATTTATATAATAACATGACCTAGTACTATTACCTTAAGATAAGATCCTACAGTAAATATTAAGACATACCACTGTGTTCTCTAAATATTAATGTAAGGGTCACTATCTTCCTGTTGAGTTGAATCTGTAAGTTGACAATGAATGTAAATTCAGACTTCATTTCCCCATGCTTTATAATAAAGTGTACCTGAAGTTTCCAGAAATTTTAAGTTTTCCTTATTTCCTTCCAACAGAAATAACCCTTTTGAAGGTTTTCATAAACTAACATCAAAGTTAATTAAAATTTATATAATAACATGACCTAGTACATTACCTTAAGATAAGATCCTACAGTAAATATTAAGACATACCACTGTGTTCTCTAAATATTAATGTAAGGGTCACTATCTTCCTGTTGTGTTTAAAACCTGCTGTGGGGCATTCCTGCTTATATTGTTGCCACCACAGTTAAGAGTCTTCCTGGTCTCTGGCACAGATGGCTGATGGTTGTTGTTGGGCATTGTCTTATGTGCTTGTTGTTCTCTGATTCCAGCACAGCTCCGAGATAGTTCAGTGTGTTAACAGCGGTTATATACACCACAGACACAAGAAAGTAGGCACACTTGTACTCATATTAAGGAATTTTACAGATGCATTTTGGATCCTTCTCGATCCTTAAAATAAAAAAAAAATACTCCCTCAAGCAGCTGCTTGCCACAGAGGTCTGACAGGAATCTGTCAGTTTTATGTCATAGTAGAAGGACTGAGAGGATGGCAGAACCTCAGCAGAAAAACGACACATACATCCATGCCTTACCTGGGGCTTGAACCCAGGTTCCTTAGATCAGCAGCCAAGAGCACTAACCATTCGGCCATGGGATTCTCGATTCTTGAGCATTGCAAAACAAAAAGAAGTTTGACGACCATAACAAATAAGTACAGAAGATGATGCCCAACAACATCCATCAGCCGTAAGTAGCAGTGTCCCACAGTAGGTTTTCAGTACAACAGGAGGATAGTGAACCTTACATTAATAAGATCCCACAGTTCTTTTAGCTTCCACGCTGAAAACATTTCAAAATTAATCCAGCACTTTTAGGATTAAAGTGAAAAATATAAAAGTTTCTTGAAATTGTCCAAAAAATTTTTTTCCTTCTATTGCTGTCATCAAAAATTCCACCTTGGCTGGAGAAAAATGGAGTTTCTCCAAAAAGTGATAACAACTTTCTTCTAGCCAACATGGAATTCCTAATGACAGCTAAAACTTCATGCATATTAAAAGTTATTTGTCCCCAATATTAATTTTTTTTATTGAAGGGTGATCTTCATTAAAATATTTTGGTCTTTTTAAAACAATAAATATTTCATTTGGAATCTAATGGCAAAATATTTTTAGAATTAATAAAGAATGATATATTCTTTGAACTTTTTTTTTCCTCATGAGAATTCTACTGTAAAAACCTTTATACCATACTGGGAACAATGAGAGTCATAATAAAAGATTTTAAGATCATTGTACACTTTGTGAAAAATGCAAATATGATTTGAAAATTTTAAGTTATTGGTTGTCAATTTAGCTTTAGTAATATCAGTACTTTTAGCATATTAAGCAATACAGAAAAGTGATGTTTCATGATACCACAGAAATAGGTTTCAGCAGAATTAGACATTGAGGAAAAATGGTATGGTAAGTATATTTCCATTTTATGACTCTTTGGCATGTGCAAGAAAAAAGTATTCATGTGATGCTATTTATGCATTAAGATAAAATGGACAGTAAGGAATACTGACCTTTCATGAATCTTTCTCGAGTTTACTTACCAGTTAGACCAAAATTAATGCTTAACAGGTCAATTAATATGATGAAAGAAAATTAAATTTAAAAAAATAAAACCTATGTCTTGAAAATTCCAAGACTGAATTTATTGTAGACAAACCAGAAATAACTGTCCGCTTTTGCAGCAGTAAAGTAGGATTATTCCCCTAGTGCTCTGCAAGTTTTGACATGTTTAGATCTGCACCACTACTCTTTGCAATGGCTCTCAATTATGCTACGTCAAACATTTCCATGGGCAGTTTCACCATGCCAATGGATGAGCAAAGAGTGAACATTATGTTTTCTGTTCGAAAACAACATTGTTTGCTTTTTTGACTACAGAGGTATAGTGCACAAAATTTTTTTTCCACAGGGTCAAATGCCACTATGCTGACATTCAGGCCATTAGACAGCCATGACAGAACAGCTCTGCAGCATTCTAGAAAGTGTTTTCTAGGACTGCTTCAAAGACCTTCAGAAATGCTGGAATTGGTATATTGGGCAGGAGGAAACTATTTTGAAGGTGATCCTTTAGCACGAAAGTAAATACATTACTCATGTTTATACCATCAGTCTCAGAACTACCAGGCATAGGTTTTATAAAAGTTTGTGCTAACTTCTATATTTATATATAAATATTAAAAACAGGCATTTTAGAGATAATAAATAATGTTTATCTTTTCAATTTATTTTGAAACTTGTGTTTTTTAGTGCATTAACTTATTTACATTAGATTTACCCATGCAAAATTTATCAAAGTAGCATTTTTTTATATTGGAATTTTATGACCATTATTGCTAAAGTGCAACCATGTTTTTTGTTGTTGTTGTTGTTTTTAGCTTGTTTTCATGTGTTGTCTATCTGCCAATCCATCCATCTGTAGACACCCAACTTCTTTCTTGGTAGAGAAAAAATTAAAAAATTCTTTTTTGAGTTGGATAGGTATTGATAAACTATTACGATTCATGGTGGGGGAAAATGCTGAACTTTCAAAACTTTGAACTTTGCAAACAATCTATTTGGGTTAGATTAATAATATATTAGTAGTGTAGTGTGATGATAAAGTGGTTTACACTGGCAGAAACAATTTGTCCCTTCATCCCCAGGGGGTGGGAAAATGCAACTTTTTGTTTTGAGAGATTAATGAAAAAATCTTTGTTAGTTGAATAGGTACTAACAAAATATAATGTTTTACAGTTTAAAATCCCCTTAAAAGGCTTAATTTGCATTGTTAGAGGGTGCTAAATTTAGAAAATGTAAAACTTGGTGTAATATTGTAAACAATATATTTATTCTAGAAATTAGGGTAATAGAATGTGTTGGTCAAGAGTCAAATACCCACTTATCAGCGGAATTTATATGTGTTTTAATTAAATTACTATTGATTAATCAACCAGTTGCTCTTTATTTTTAAAAAGTTAGTACCTAATTTTAAACTTTTTAACATAATAATATAGTAATAATAAATAATTTTATATACATTGACTGATTTGCCCCTTCTCTAGAGCAGTGGTTCTCGAACTTCTATTCTTCACATACCGCCTGGAAATGTGTTTGTAACTGGCGTACCCCTTGTATAGATAGATAAAACTATAGTGTAGTATAACAATGGGAATAAAATAAAACACTGACTTTGTTACTAGATCTAGCAACATTTTGATCTCTCACGGCGTACTCCAAAAAATTTTACCGCATACCCCACATTGAAAAACCCCTACTCTAGAGAATGAGAAAAGGGAACTTTTTCATTTTAAGGCATGAATGAGAAATTCTTTCTGCATTGCATATGGCTAATAATATATTACAATTTATATTTTCCAATCGCTCATTATATGAATTAAAGGGTGCAAAATCCTTTTGATCTGCGTGAACAAATTAAAACTTGAGTTTCTTTGAAAACCAGTATCCCATATTTGCCACCAGTGATATGCTATTCTTCTGGTTTTTATCATTTATTATATATATCTTTTGAAGGGGAAAAAAAATCGATATTTTTTACAACAATAATTTTAATGGCAATGAAGGTTCAGCAATTTTTTTTCCTTTTGTGTGTTTTATTCAAATAGTTCATTTAAAAAAAAACTTGTAATTGAAATATGTTTGAAAACTTTCAATCAGAAGTTGATTCAGAAAAAGATTTTTTTTTCTTAAATGTTTTGATAGTGAATCATGAGATGAATTGTTAGGCTTCTTTAATACATATGTAAGATATCAATTCCACAGAGCATAATATTATTGAGATAATTTTTTTTTTGCTTTGCTACTTCTGTAACCACTTTTATTTCTATTCAAATGTATACTGCAATTAGAAAGAATAATTAATTTGAAATCTCGAGAAAGCCTCAAATGGCAGCAGCCTCAGGAAATATCAGATTACCAATTTAATCAGAAAACTCAATTTTTAAAAATTTATTTTAGTGCTATTTTAAATTAATTTAGTAGTAATTTCGTAATTGGCATTAAAAAATTGGGTATTTTAAATAAAATTTTGTTTCAAAATGCAACTTTTCCATACCTATGCAAATTAAACCAATACTACCAATACCTAATGCAAATTAAATTAATTATTGTCTCAATTTAAATGCTTCAGTTAAACTTTATACTCTTTGAAATATTTCTATTTGATTTTATCACAGCTCTTTACCTCTTTTTAGTTATATTTTTTAGTTTTTATTTCAATTATTTGTTTGGAAAGCAAAAATATTTTGGTGGCACTACTTCCTTAATCTTGAAGTTTTTCAAAAATCCAAGTATATGTACATTTGCATTGTTTTCACAAATGGCTAAAAAATCTAGAAAAAAAACTAAATGGAAAATTTAAGTAATAACAGAAATATAAATTATTTGTATTAAAATAATGACATATTTTATAGAAGTTCACAAACATTTTTTAAATTTTGCTGAAGTTCAAGTGAAAAAATAATACAGAAAAATTCTGCAATTTTTTTGAACAAAATGCTTGTAAAATTTCATTTACCTTTCAGTGACTTTTCATCATTTTAACAATTTAAATGCTCTTTTGGTATATAACATACCAATTCATGTTGATTGGTTATTTGGCAGAAAAATTTATTGGTCACCTTTTTTTTTCACTGAGCATAATTGACTATAACTTGATCTTTCTTTAAGTAATGAAAAAAAAATTGCAAAAAATAGTGCTCTTTTGTGTTTCAAGTTAAAAAATATTATTCAGAAATAAATTTCTTTTTATTCAAATGTCTTATTATTTTGGTCCCTTAGTCTTTTTTTATGTGCTTAGCCAAACTTTTTTTTTGGTCATCACTCAAAAAAATTATTAAAATTATTTATTTGTAATTTTATTTAAATATATTTTGCATTTCTTTTTTTAAAACAAACGAACCAAACATTTTTTTTTGCATATTATTAGATTGTGTCAGAGTTGTCAAAGGCTGATGGATTAAAGAAAATTCTTATAGCTGAAAATGAAGCATTTAAAGGTCTTTTACCAGGTACTTATTTATATTTGATCAAGTTTTTTTATTCCAAATCACTGAAGTCTTATGTATTTAAAAAAACTTTGTACGATTTTTAACAAAAATTGTCAATTAAATTAATATCTTTAATTCTCTATGAACTGCTAAATGTTTTAAAGCACTTCAAAAAAATATCTGTGCTACCTAATATCAAAAGAAATGAATGCGATTTTACATACCATAGAGGCAATGAGGGAGAGGATCTTTATAGATGAAAATTTTAAGCAGCCAACTACAACTCATCAGCAGGCCTCATCACCTTCTCCACTTTGAATCTGTTGTGGCTTTTTTTTTAAAGTACTGCACCATGAAGCTCTACTGTATTTTTTGACAAATTATTAAATTATTGAAATTGTGTAACAAAAAATGTAAAGTAACATGATGGTTACAGATCAGTGACCTTATAGAATAAACCTGATAATTCTAATTTATCATCTCAAAAATCTTTTAGAACTTTTTTTTTCCCTTTGCATTTTCTACTAACATCAATAACAGAAATCATTATTTCCACTCACCCAATAACAAATAGTGTTAATCTTTTTTTAGTACATCATGATTATTTCATAAGAAAGCAATTGAAGCACTACTGCTCCATTGAGACACCTACAAAATTATCTATTGTAGCTATGTTAATCTACTTGTATTTGAAAATTTTTTTTTACTCATGATTTCCATTCAGAATATTTCAAAATATTAGCATGTGAGTTAAAATAATGTGGTTATGAATCAGAAAAACACAAGTAAATGCATAGATAAACTATAGTTTTTTAAATGTCTCTTCCTCCCCATGGTATCAGTTTACACTGTATAGTCTAAGGCAGGGGTTCTCAACGTGGGGTATGCGGTAAAATTTTTTGGGGCACGCTGTGAGAGCTAAAAAGTCACTTGATCTAGTAACAAAGTCGCTAAGTTGGCATTATTATATTATAGCTATAGTTTTATCTATCTATATATAAGGGGTATGCCAGTTACATACACATTTCCAGGGGGTACGTGAAACATAAAAGGTTGAGAACCACTGATCTAAGGAAGGGCTATTCTGATGACATCCTGTAAAAATTTTATAGCATATGAAAAAATGTATACAAAATGCAAATGTCATACCATTTTTCCCCTTTTGTAAAAGAAAATCAAAATCCAGGATGAAAAGAATAGTGTCTACCTACCTTATTATTGCCTATTAGTTGGGATATGTGCAGTATATACCCTGCTAAATAAATCCCATGCTTCAGACTGTAGAATAAGGTACTGAATAACTCATTAGCATGTTAATTTGGTACATGGACCTCACTTTATATCTTCATCTTACAAAAGCTACTTGAAGTTTACAAGTTTAAGCCTTGACCTAGCCAGCACTGATATTTTCTTTGGTTGCCATAATCTGCCCTCTTTGAGGAAAAATGCAATGATAGGCTTGAGAAAGTAACTTCCCATTGTATGGAAGAACATTAAGCCATACTTCTGTGTACAAGAAAATTATGCCTTTGTAATGTTTCTATGGATATCATTGATGGAAGATTATGTCTATTCCTAATAACACTTCAATCCTTCACTTACCTTATCTTTGGGCCTTAACCCATTATACAGCAGAAGAAAAAAAAGTGCTTCTGAGAGAGAAAGCGAGGATACCATAGATATGTATTTCCTGTTGGATTATTGAATAAGCCATGATTTTGTGTTTGAGAGAATATATTTCTTATAAATTAAAGATCACTGAAGATTAATTTTCTGGAAAATTGCTATCTGCCTTAACCCTTTTTGTGTCCAAGCTGGATATAATGTTTTCACTTTTCCGATTATAGTAGCCCAGTCTGTCTACTGTTATGTAATGCAAGATTGTAATTTTTTTTAATAGAAATGAGCATTTTTTTAATTGTTTCTAATTAAATCTTGATATGATATATAGTCTATGATAAATATATTTTTATCTGTTGGTTTTGCTTGAAAATATTTTGAAAAAGTTAAAAAAAAAAAAACTATTTGAGCCTGTAGTGATCACATGTAGATGTTGAATCATCATGAATAGCAATGATTTAGTTTATGCCTTTATTCTGATTTAGTAAATTGTTGGTGAGTTTTTGATTTCTGGTATGTTGACGTACTTAGAGCTGTAATAAAGTTGCAATGCTTTCTAAACTTTTAACATAAGTTATTGATTTTATTACTACTGGAAGTTGCATCATCAGGGAACTTTGCAGAATGCTTTCCATCATTGTTTTAGCAAACTTTTGATTTTAAAAGATGTATTTTTTTTACTCTGATGTTTGCAGAATTATATTTTTTATTGCTTTTTCAAATGTATGTTGTGATTATGTAAAGAATAATTAATTTGAAATAATCAATAATGAAACCTCTAGTGATCTCTAATGGTGGATATTGGAAGAATTGTAGGATTAAGCAATTAGCCTATAATATAAGAAATAAGATATTTGAAATGTGTGACTTAACAATTTATTTAATGATATTTTAATCACATACACTAGTTAACATTAGGAAATTACGATTTTAAGCAAACTTTTGCTACAATTTTAAAATAAACTTTCCATAGCAGTTATGCAGCTTCATACTAAAATGATTCATTCTCAATTTCAGTACTTAAGTTAAACTTTAAATGCTTTTAAATATTTTTGTTCAATTTTTTTTCACAGCTAAGCATATGTATTATGCATTATTTGCATAAATGACTAAAAATTTGAGAAAACACTAAATTAATGAAAGATTTAAGCGTTAATAGAAATATTATGCTTGTTATTATGAACTATTTATATTAAAACAGTAAAATAATTTGGAAAAAACTAAAAAAAAAACACTTTTTTTTAAAAAAATTTTACTGAAATAAAAATAGAAAAATAATGCAATAAAATATTGTAATATTTTAAAAAATGTTAAAAGCAATTTAACTAGTATTTTATTATTTATTAAATACTAGTACATATTATTTTATGAGTTCCATGTCTACAGGACACATCCTGTGATTCCTACTGTAGTATTTTATTTTTCAAAAATTTGCCATTTTATTAATCACAAGTTAATACTCTTCTTTTAATATATAACATGAATATTTTCCTTCATTATTTATTCAGGAAGAGGTTCTAAAGTTGTGTATTTTATTTTCTGAAAACACTTCAAAATTAACTTGGCCATCAGAGTGAGATCAGTTTTAGAAACCTGACACTTTAAGGGTTAATAGCAGTCCAATCTTGAACTTCTCTAAGACATTAGTCCACTGTGCAGCAAAAAATTACATGTAAGTGGTAAAATTAAGATACAGCTAAGATCATACTTTCATATAAAAATCATATGTTTCATATAAAAGTAAAATGCATTATGATAATGTTTTATTGATTTCAAAGCAATATAGTGATATGTTATAGTAATTTAAGTATGATTATAATTAACAATATGACTGATAATTTGTTATTGCTTTAAATTCTTGCATAGCTGATTATATGTCTTCAAATTAGGTTCATTACATTATTTTTGATTTTGAGTAATGCAATTTTTTTTTAATATTCATTTATAGAAAGTCTGACACCTCTGATTTTAGCTTCTCAGAAGCAATTTAATTTTACTCACATTCTAGCTGGGGCAACAGCATTTGGCAAGGTGAGTTGCATTTTGAACTTTTTTTTGTAGCCTTTTAATTTTATCTTTCATATTGTAAATGTTTGTCTAGCAATATTGATGGGCTTTTTAAAATATATGTAATATATGTTGCTCATATCTGTTATAATGTTCCTGACCCCCATCAGTAGTAAAATAGGGGCAAGGGTGACTCAGTTGTAGCACGCCAGGCTTGTAATCTGCAGTTCCTAAGTTCAAGTCCCATCTGGGCCAGCATAGAGATTTTTCTCTACAAAATGCCTGCCCTTCCCACAGTCAGTTGGGTACACCAATGGGCTTGGAAAGGCCATCGTCCATCAAATGGGATGTTAAGCAGTGGCCCAGTGTATGGGAGACCCATACCCTGTGCATGTTAAAGAACATGCTGGATGGCCTCGACAGGAGGCTACCATCTATCTCCCAACAACTGTTCCAGTGGGTCTCCTCCCTCAACCTTCTCTAAATCTT
The DNA here is from genome assembly GCA_038380435.1 of Ryuthela nishihirai. Lineage (NCBI taxonomy): Eukaryota > Metazoa > Arthropoda > Arachnida > Araneae > Heptathelidae > Ryuthela > Ryuthela nishihirai. Next base: position 33,624,247 of record JAWZYU010000011.1, on the reverse strand, counting down.
CAGGGTCCTTGTGACCTGGCCATTTAGCCCATTGTATGCAAAAAAGTACAATTCAGAGGTTAAACAACCCACCCAATAGTAAAATATATTTCTTTGATGAAAAGGATATTTTAGATAGCTTGCAATAATCAGCACATCACTGTAAATGATTTTAGGCAGAACGCATGTTGCAGTAGATCAGCAACTGGTAACAACAGTTCTTGCACCTATTAGACATAGTAAAGATACAAACTATTCTCTTGCAATATTCTCCACACAGAGAACTATGATATTTTCCATTGCATAGCACTATCCATCTGATGTTGGTGCTTGGATTTTCATTCACACAACTCATGATTACCTGTTCTTTATGATTGTGGTTGAATATAGCAAGGTGGAAGGTTCCTCTCTCCTGGCTCAAGACAATTTTTCCTCTAAAATTTAAATTAATGCAAAGTGCTGATTTATTTACTTGATGCAAATTACTATTACCATGGTAATGAAAAAAACAATCTTTTTTTTTCTAGGAACCTCTGTTTAGGTTTAGGGTCTGGGGGTTGTGGGAATCAACAAAAAGGACAGTTTTGTTATGTTGTGCGAAAAAAATGGCAGCCGAAGGCCGTAATGTGCACTACTGCCAAAGAAACTTTTTATTCAGTTACATATTGTTTTATAAAAGAAAAGAAATTTAACATAAAAGCATTCACAACATATTGACCAGCTGCCATCAACAGCAATATATGGTATTCATTGCTTCTCAGTACTTAAAGGCTTTGCAGCACTTTCATTCAAATAAACCACCATTTTCAAAGGAATTTTTGGATTGTATATTATAAGAAATTTTAAAAATATAGTCGTTTTCAGATGAATGTTTTCAGCAAGTGATATATTTGAAAGCAATTTGTATCTTTCTGATAAGCCTATTGTTGAAGCTCTAAACATATTTTTTTTTAATAAACATTTCTATTATTTTAAATGGTGGTACTGGCACTCCTGTCACCAGTCATTTGCTTTATGGTGTCTGATGTTCCCACATGTTAATAGTAATGTGCAGGTGGATAGAGTAGGAAAAGATGTACATTAGAACTTAAGTTATGCATGGCCTTGATCAACCATGAGATAGGGTTGGCTCTAGTTATAGTGACACCCCTATGCAAAATCCATTGGAAATGCCCATATGCAAAGTTCAATACAAGTGCCCTTAATCAAAGTCCAATGGAAGTAACCCTAAGTAAAGTTTATTGGAGTGACCTGTGCAAAGTCCATTGGAAGCACCCTCATACTTAGAAATTAGTAATGACCATTCCCCAAAAGAGAGAATGCATTATTATTTCTAATGTGCATTTATTAATCAACAGAAATGAATGAAATGTAAAATCTAAATTTAGTTTTTTTTTCATGATTTTGTATATAGACATGATTGTTAATAAAGATCCAAACTGACAATTTTAAAAGCACTTTTAAATTTGGTGCTCTTGATTACCATCACCCTAATGCATTGTTTACCTTGTGTGATGGTCCACCCATTCACTTTTACTTTCCCTTAACCAGTTTTACTTTATTTACATTATATTTATCACTTTGGGGGATTATTTCATTTGGACTTAATCACTTTTCTCACTTCTGATCCATAAAAGGAATTGTGCATGCGCAACTCTGACTTTTGATTGTCAGATGCTAATGCGCACATTTAGAACATGCCCTTCTTGTGTCATAGCCAGCGCGAGCATCAGATTATGCTAATGTTTTACCCAGCATGCAACACGTGTCGGTTTTATGCCGCATGTTATACTACGTGACATTAGATCACAAAGTCAATATGAGTCAGTATGAAGTTAGTAGATTAGTGATGAGCAATAGTAGGAAGGTGGTGAAGGAGGAAGACTTTAGTGATCAGTTTTGTGAGTCGTATTTAGAGATGGAGTATTTTTAGCTGCTCTGACTTTTGTATTCATCAGTATTTATGGTGAGTCTTGATTTTTTTGCAAATAAACTTTATATTTGACTTTTTTTTTCATCTTGAGCAACAATAATTGATTTTTGATTTAAGATTTAAACTTTAACAATTTGGCAATCTTTTTTTGAATTCTTGCTCAATAAGTAATGCTATATACATAATGAACCCTATTTCAACTTTATTTGGCAAGTTAATATTGCCTGGTGCCCGATAAACTATCTGGAGTTTGAATCTATTTTGGATCAGCCAAAAGGTCCAACTTGAGAAAGTTAATAATCTTTGGAGTGTTACACTTGTTTACCATTTAGCTACTGGCTCTATCATGAAACTAGTATTGCCAACTTCAGGTTATGAAGAACTGAAAGTTTTGTTTGAGGATGATTTGAGGATCTAGTTTGCATTTACCACTGTTGAAAAAGTTTTATTTTGAAATCCAAATATATAAACTGAATGGACAAATTATTATATATGCCTACCTAATAACCTGTGGCTCCAGCTTTTGCCCTCACAGCAGCAACCAGACATCTTAGTAAGTACTCAATGAGGTGTTGAAAACATGGAAGTGATATTGCAACCCATGAAGTGAGGATCACCTGTCGTAGAGCATCCACAGTTGCCAGTGGAGATTGGTGGGCTCAAACAGATCTTTCCAATTTGTCCCACAAATTCTCAATGGGATTGAGGTCCGGTGATCGAGGAGGCCATTTGAATGTGGTAAACTTGCTTGAATGCTTCTCGAGCCAATTGGTCACCATTTGGGAAGTATGCAGTGTGGCGTTGTCCTGTTGAAAGATGGTGTCATGGTGCAGAAAGAGAATCATTATGAACAAGTGTAGACAGTCAGTGAGAATGTTCACATACCTTGTGCTGGTGATGGAGGTCTCAACAGGTATGAGATGCCTGAAGGAAGCCTGTGTAAATGCACCCCAAACTGTTACACCACCTCCACCTGCCTCTATGACCCTAACTTGGCAAGCTGGGTCCATCGCTTCATGTGGTTTATGCCACACACACCCACACCCTCCCATCAGCATAATAGAGTTGAAACCATGATTCATCAGACCAGATGATATGTTTCTAGTTCTCCATACTCCAGTTGTGATAGGCCTTTGAAAATGCAGCCTAATCTTTCGGTGCCTTGCAGTCAACAAGGGGACATAATGTGGATGTCGACTGCCATAGCCTATTTTTTTCCATTGTACAATAGATAGTCTTTGTGCATAAGCTTGTGGACACACCCTTATTCAGCTCTGACATTATCTGCTCCACAATAGCCATGTTCAATTCCTTGTAATGATGTGGGACAGTCTGCGCTCACCTCGAGAGTCAATTGCATGTTTATGTCCACATTTCTCCCACTGGTTGGAAGTTTTGCCATATTTCATGTAGTCTTGGTATACATGTCCGATGATCTGACATGGGAATCGCAACAGTTCAGCAGTTGCAGTGATTGACCAACTGGCCTTCCTTGCACCTACTATCTGGCCACGGTCACACTTACTTTATCCATGATTACTTTTCCGTGACTGATTTCCAATTCTTGGAGACCTGATCTATTTATAAGCATTGCCAGTTTCAGCATCCCACCTGACTGGATGTGATACTTCTGCTTTGCATATTGTTATTGGGGATGTATATAATAATATGTCCATTCAGTGTATATATATTTATAAACTGGTAAAAAGAATTATAACTGCAAAACAATAATTATTTTCCAAATTAATTTCAATAAAAGTAATAAATTGGCTTCTGGCACATAAAGTGTTTAAATGCATTGTTCAATATTTGTTTAAACAAATGTCCAGATACATTTGTTTGAGCATATATATATGTGCAGAAATAATAATTATGGTGCAACTGCTGCAAATGCCATCTTTGTAATGGCCTTATATATCTTAATTTGTATTTTAATATAATGTTTTATAATGTTTTAACATTTATATACAGATTTTTTACCATTATAATATAGTACAAAAATGAGTTTTTTTTTTTCATTTCTTTATAAAGTATAATTTTGTTTTGTAGAATTTAATTCCTAGGGTAGCTGCAAAGTTAGATGTTTCTCCTATATCAGAGATCATTGGTATTAAAGGTCCAGATACTTTTGTTCGAACAATATATGCAGGTAAAGTTGTTTATCTTTCACAGATGATTATTAAGAAAATGTTAATTTATTTTCCCATAAGAAATTAATAAAAGAAATAATTCATTATAGTGCAGTAAAAAGATAAATTAAAAATTGTGATGTATAGTCCATTATAATGTAATTCATAACCATGATGATCCATCATAACATTTTCAGTCATGCAGAACAATTAATTCTAAACCACATTAACAATCTTTTCATGTGAAAACATATCTAATTTTTTTTTGGAAAAGAGTGGTCAGTAGTATATACTCAACATATATTTTTTGATAAAACCAGAGATAAGGGTTTTAGACAGCACTTTTTTTTTTTTACCATTCTCCTGTTTTTTGCATTTCTTTGTTTAACAGGTTGAGACTCCATAAGTAACCAAATGTTCAGTCCCCCCCCCCAGTCTCAAATTTCTCTTAAAAGTTTCCCTGTGATATCCTATGTTGCATTAAAAATTCAAATTTCTAGCTGTGTATAATCTATTGTCAAATGTAAGATAGCTGCAGGTGAAATTAATTTCCATCCCACCAAAATGTTGGACAGGTGATGTGCTAGTAATATTATAATGATTAAACATGATCAGTCACATTCTTCACTCATCAGGAGATAAAATTACAATACTTTATGCAGTTAAATTTTTAATCCAGGAACATGTACCCTAATTTTTAGTTGATTTTTAAGTGTAATAAAATAATAATGTAATGTAATTGTTTATATTTAAAGGAAAATTTTATCCTTGCATGCATTCTAGATATTAGTGGGTTGGAAATGGTGTAACCTTATAATTAGCATTTTTTTTAAAAAGAAAATTTTACTGGTATGCTTGCTAGAGGTTTAAGGAAGTATAGAATAAATTTCCAAATGAAAAGGGCACTAATAAAACTGAAATTTGCATCGTAATAATATGTAAATTAAGGAAAAAAAAATTACCAACAAAAACTTAAGTTATTTCTTGACTGGTACACTTGTTACATTAGCCAACATGCATACTAAGAAAAAAAAAAAAGTTTTGATAACTGACATTTGTTCAAATGTCAATGAGTATTTCTTTTATAGGGTATCTATCTTACATATCCTGTGACATATGGGATTTTCATGCTGATTTTTTAAGCTATATATTAAATTGCCTAGGTACATTAAAATTCTTTTATCTCTAATGATTATTTTTATTTGTAATTTGGTGATCTGTGATTAACTTCTGAGGATCAGTGTATGTATCTATAATGATTTTGATTTTCTCACGTACACATTAATAATTAAATTTTCCATTATAGGTAATGCTATTCAAACTATCAAGGCAAAAGATACTGTCAAAATGATGACAGTAAGAGGCACCAATTTTGAAGCATGTGCCTTAACAGGAGGAGGAGTCACTACAGAAAATGGTTAGTAATATTTGCTTTTTTTAAAAATGAATGATTTCTTGTGCAATTATTTTGTGTTGTAATATAAATAGTAAGTTCTCTGCCTTTATATATATATATGCTTTTGAATGTCTGATTTCACATTATTTTCTGAAAGTGTTCATTTTGTGCAAATATATTCTTGTTAATCAAATAATATAATTATAGAGATCATAACATCTAATTTTATATCATGCTAATGTTTTATCCCTTTATCAAATAATGTTCAGAAGAAATTTATTAATGAGGCTGGTATTGAAGAAGCTTAGTGATCAATGCATAGAAGACAAAATGAAAAATGGGCCAGACTAGAGTCATGTTTCAGTCTTCCTAAATGAATGATTATGTTTTGGTTTAAGGTCTAGTTTAATTATTTAATAATTTATTAGTGTCCTAATTATCTTTCATATGTGACAATATCTGAGGGGAGGAGGGCTTGTGCTAAAGAGGATAATCAGAATTGCTGAACTTTTAAAATTTTATGGTGGCATGAAAAATCAGTGAAAATTTTAAATGCTGACTTAAATCTATAGTTTTGATCTTTCAAATTTCACCACCATAACAAACATTGCATGCAGGCAGGGTGGGTGGGAGCCATGGGCTCCCACCATGGGAGCCATGGGCTACAGAGGTCCAACCAGACTATGTAATTTTGCTCTCCAGATGTGTCTTTTGAGCTACAGCTGCTGCATTTGGCCACTCTAAGGCCAATTCTACCAAGATCCTGTTTCACATTGTCTGCCCATTACAGCCTAGATCTTCCCCTTTTTCTGATACCTTTAGGCACACTGTTCATAATCCTCTTTGCCAATTTTTTGCCAATCCCTATTCTATTTATCTCATGTCACCAGTATGTGTAACATAGCTCCCAAGGTAAACTGAGACACTTGCTCAATAGTATAGCCATTCAAATCCATATACTTATATATATACAATAAAATACTATAAAATTGGTCAGGCAGATGGTGCTCCAAAAGCACCATCTGCCTGACCAATTTTCATCACTTTAGTTTTTTCTCTGTTTATCACCAAACATACTCTAATATATCATCAATAGCCCTAATGAAAGAATTCGTCTTATCAACATCATTAGCCAACAAGGCCAAATCATCTGCATAATCTAAATCAGAAATTTTGAAATCTCTAGACTAGGGGTCGGCAACCGGAGGCCCACGTTTGCATTTTTTGTGGCCCATAAAAGGTTGACCATACTTGCATAGCATGTGGCCCTTATGTTGAGTTATTTGAATAATACATTTTTTAATATGAATAATAAATTAAAAATAATTTTATACCTATACTTCGTGTTATCGCAATGCAATTTGGCGCAGGTAGTAGGTCGAATTTATGCGGAATTACAGATTTTAGGTTATGATAATCCAATGGTATTTCATTGCATCATTCATTAGGAAGCACTTTGTTACAAAATTTTTATCACCAATGAAAGACGTTATGGACACTGTGATATCAACTGTAAATTACATCTGATGCAACGGTCTGAAACACTGCCAATTTCAAGAATTCTTGACAGAAATCAATTCAGAGTATAAGGACTTTATCTACTACTCAGCTGTAAGATGATTAAGTAGCGGAACTGTTCTAAAAAGATTTTTTAATTTAGTGAGGAAATAGATATTTTCATGACGGAACACAATAATACTGTCCCACAACTATCGGATAAAAAATGGATTATGTCTCTTGCATTTATGGTAGATATTACAACGCACCTAATGAACTTAATTTAAACGTGCAGGACCAAGGTAAATTACTAGCAGAATTGTTTTCTGACATAAAAGCTTTTAAAGCCAAACTATGTCTGTTAAAGAAACATATGATGGAAGAAAATCTACATAATTTTATATGTTGCAAATCTGTATCTACAGTTGGATGGCAAACACAAAAGGAAACTTTTGTTGGTATTATTGAAGATTTACAAATGGAATTTTCAACAAGATTTGTGGATTTTCATAAAAATAGCATCGAAATGCATTTATTTTTTAACCCTTTTAATGTCGATACTGATGACGTATCAAACCAATTGCATGGAAGTTTTGGAATTACAACACGATGAAACATTAAAGAATGCATTTTCGTTAGAAAATATCCAAAAGTTTTATTGATGCTTACCAAAAAAATTTGAAGGATTAATCAGTTTTGCAAAGAAAATGATAGTTGCATTTGGAAGCGCATACATTTACAAACAAGCATTTTCTGCCATTAGTTTTAGAAAAAATAAACTTTCTTCTCAACGGACTGATGAACATTTGCATGCTTCGATTCGAATTTGCATTGCAGGTTATGAAGTAGACATAAATAATTTGACTAAGGGAAAACAACCACAAAAGTAACATTAAGCAGGAGGAGACACATATTGTGATGCATAAACTATATTTTTTTCAGACCTTCAGCCTGGATCTTTCAGACCTTCAGTATTGAAGGCAATTTTCTTAACCTTAGCACAGCATTTCTTAAGTTTCAGCTGCAAGACACTTTTGACCAGGTAATGGTCAGACCCAATTTCAGCTCCCCTGTATGATCTGGTAATCCTAACTGAACTAGCCCATTTGCTGTTAATTAAAATATAAAAAAAAATGATAAATACCCCCTCAAGCAGCTGCTTGCCACAGAGGTCTGACAGGAGCCTGTCAGTTTATATGCCATAGCAGAAGGTCTGAGAGGATGGCAGGACCTCAGCAGAAAAACGACACATACATCTATGCCTTACCCGGGGCTTGAACTCAGGTCCCTTAGATCAGTAGCCAAGCGCGCTAACCACTCAGCCACAGGACGGCTATTAAAATACAATCTATCATATTCCTGTGCAACCCATCAGGTGAAACCCATGTTGTTCCATGAAATCTGCAGGAGCTGAAATTGGATCTGACCATTACCTGGTGAAAAGTGTCTTGCAGCTGAAGCTTAAGAAATGCTGTGCTAAGGTTAAGAAAATTGCCTTCAACACTGTGAAGGTCTGAAAGATCCAGATATAGCCAAAGTAAATCTAAGTGAACACAGGCATGGGATACCTTATATCAGATGGTGGATAATCCTGATCAGAGGCCATTGCAGGTACCTGAACCTCACTTAGCTAGTTGGGCATCATCAATCCTAAACTGGAGTAATGTGTCTCAGGCAGGACATATAGCTCTTAAAAAAAGTCCACTTTAAAAGGTGATGCCTTAAATTCCTACCAGCATCAGTGACTTCAGCCCTTAGTGGAGGAGGAACAGGTCTTTGCCCCAAGCCTGCGATCAGGGTTCTGTTTGATATTATTGGCCCTACCTATCTCAATAAACCTAGTTTCTTTTAAAATCCAATTCGAATCCAGAAGCAAACAGAAAAGGTACTAATGGCCTGCACCATGAGAAGGCGGGGTCAGACATTAGGCACTAGATCTGGCTGGTTCTGCGCATCATCAGTGGGAATTGGCACACAGCTCTCCTTCCAGTTTATGCCTAGCTACCATTTACAGAACAACAAACATTAGACTATGTAAACAGGATGGCAGGAGATGTGACGTTTTTGATTCCAGGTGTCAAAATATCAGGTAATTTGAATTTATGGATGTTGATAAAATTAGAAGAAGGAATCATTGGTTTCCTTTGAGCAGCATTGATTTGGCCATTCTCTTTGCTGCAGGAAGATAATAGCAATGAAACTGTTCCTAAAAAAGTGCGACTGACAACGTTAAATTTTATAAGAGAGTGTCATTGAATTGGCCATCAGTGCCCAATGCAGCAACTGTTGCTTAATACTCATATTGACTTGTTTGGAGAACAAGGTTTCATATCTCATTAGTCTATATTGAAGTATAGTTAGTCTTTAAGTGTTCAGACTTTTTTTGTGTGTAGCTCATAGTTCTAAAATAATGATACATTTGTCTCCATTTGGATATCATGGGCAGTTCTATTTCAATGATATTGTTTTGTTTATTTATTTATTTATTTATTTATTTAGCATAAAATAGGTTATATAATTAAAATTTAGGAAATTTTAAGGTACTTTCACTAGTTTCTTGAAAATACATTGGCATCAGTAATTCATAAAAATTTTAAACTATGCCTTTTAATTTACAGCTAAATCTTGTGATATCAAAAATGACTTATCCACCTGGTGTGGTCAAGAACTATCTAAAAGTGAAAGGCCTGAATTAACTGGTGCGAAACGTGTTATTTCTGGAGGTAAATTTTCAAAGTTTGCTATAATCTGAAATATTTAGTAATTGATATTATTAATTGTGAATAAAATGAATACTTCGACATAATATTTTAATCATTTAAAAATAAAAAGTGATATTTTATAATTTTCCATTTCTTAAAGAATTTTTTTTAATTCATTAATGCTTATGAGCTCTGTTTGTAGATCAGTTGCAATTGTTTCTGTACTTTTTATTTATAAATCAAAATAATTGTTTATAATATTTAATAGAATTCTAGTTTTTAAATGTAATGTGTTTTTCATAACATATAACTTTCACTATACAACTGTGTTTATGATTTTCACTATTTCATTTCTTAAAACTTTATTTTTTTAATATTTTTTGCCAGTGAAATATACAATAGATCTTACTTTAAGTGTTCAGACTTTTTTTGTGTGTAGCTCATAGTTCTACAAATAATGATACATTAGTCTCCATTTGGATATCATGGGCAGTTCTATTTGCTAAAATGATTTTATTCCTTTTTCGAAATTTTGCATGTAGAGCCACTGTTTATGATCACTAATTCATTAGAATGTATAAAACTTGAATCGAAAAAAAAGGTCATTAATGTATTAATACTGTATAGTTGTGTTCCCACTCTGTAATCTATGCTTGCTTGTGATGCTCACCTTCACACCAGAGGAAATCTACAAGACTTTAGCTGACCGTTTCCAGACAGAACACATGGAAAAGTCAACACCTAAATTCTTTTACAATTGAAAGTTGTAGATTGTTTCTAAATTGGTGTTTATTGAACCTATACCCAACTCTTCCAGCTCAGGCCAACCAAACACTAACTGGATTACTTAGAATTGGAAACTTCAGAGTGAAGGGAATATTACAGATTAGAGAACTTCCTTGATCTGTGGGCCATGATTGACATTGCAACTTGAATGTGTCTCATGCATGTCTCTTGTTATCTGTGTTGGGTTATGGATTGATAGGGGATTGAAACTTTTCTTTCAGTAGAGTTGAGGCAAGTTGACAGCTGGGCTACTGCCCTGCCCTTTTGATTGGCTGATCAAAGCTCCTCTCTTTGGTTTTAGTACAGAAAATGACAAAGTGCAGAGGTAAGAACAGAGACAGTACTGTAGCAGTACTGTCTCTGTTCTTACCTCTGCACTTTGTCATTTTCTGTTGTGTGTAAACTGTTTCATTGCTAATTTTGTGCTAATTTTTTTTATTATGCCTCCTAAATATTTTCACAATCAGAAATATTTGTCAAAGTATTCACAGAAATTTAAATATGTGAAATCGTTGCACAAAGGGGAAACTTTTGCTTTTTTCCAAATTCTGCAATTCTGATATTAGCATCAGGCATGGAGACTGGAGAGATATTTTACTTCATAATAGCAAGGTAATAATCAGTTATGCACTTTATGTTCCCTACTGTTATGCTACTTATCTTCCTATTGCATTTTGCTTGTCATTTTGGCCAATATCAGTTTTGTTTCAGCATATTTTCATAGCCTGGCTGTATTTGGATTGTTTTATGCCTGAGCTGCATGAAAATGCCTTTCGGTGGCTATTTGTCAATTATTAGTCAATGAATGATATTTAAGTATTGATTGCTAGTTATTAGGTTAACTTTCATTAATATCAAAAACATGGACGCAATGATTTGGCTGCATGAAGAAAAGCTTTCTATGAAGCCACTGTTTTTTATTCTGCATGACTAGCTACCACTACCAGCAATCCAAGCACTTTTGCAAAAAAAAAAATAGGAAAGGGCGCAATAACATTTTTTGTTATTCCCTCTGTATTGTAATGTTAATTTTTGTAATATATTGATTGATCTGTTATGGTCAAGGGATGATGCCTACCTATTGATTATTATTTATTAGCAATTAAGTTAACTTTCATTAATATCGAAAATATACAGATGCAGTTGAGTTAACTGTGGTGAGCACCATTTCCTGTGCTGAATATGAAGCTTACTACTACTGACAATCCAAGCACTTTCTCAAAAAAAAAAAGATGTAGAAAAGGGTGCAATAATTTTTGCTATTCTCTCTGATTTTGTACTTTTCAGTTGTGTTGTGCACTGAACAAAACCATACTTGGTGGTGCTGAAGGAAGACTTCAATCATTTCTCAAATTTTGTATTTCCCAGTTGTGGTGTTCACTGAAACTTGTCCCCTGATCACTTAAAAGTTAGCATTAAATGTTATTAACCTTTGCAATATATCTATTGATCTATTGTTTATCATTGGATGATGCCTACTGTGTATTGTTAATTTTTAACGATTAAAGTTAAATTTCATTAATATCAAAAAGTATGCATGTATGGATTTTCTGCACTGCAAAAATGTAATTAAACTTATTTTAGTGTTTTGTTATAAGATAGAAAATCTAATTCATAATCACTTGGTGGGTACCATAAAATGATCATTGCAAAACTCAGATTGTTTGAAATGGGAAGGCTAATTTGTGTTACACCCATAACCATCCAAGGCTCACAAGGTGCCAAGACTTCTTTATTTTATGTAAATTAATTTTAATTGATAATAACTAGTAACTAATATGTATTTATGCATTGAATAATAATCTATATATTGCATAACTACTACAAAATGTATAAATTTATTTGTTTTTATAAGTGCTTTGATTTTCTCCAATTTTTCAATCCTCCAAATTGTAATTTTCTTCATTCAAGGTTGGCAGCTCTGGCATTTAAATTTATCTCTGCTAATCTCCACCCTGCCCTTGGATTTAGATTCTCTTAGATGCAATTGACTCTATTGTCAATGACTTAAGTCCGAGCTTGACGAATTTGGTGTTCATCTAGATGCTACCTCTAAGAGTTTAGATGCCAGGATTTATTCACAAGTATTTTTGTAGTGTATTGGCAGATTTAACTTATTATGTTGTCACAAATTTATTGTGGAATTTCAAAATCATTTCTTAGGAAAAATGAAAAAAGACAAACACCTTAAAAAGAAATATATTGAGTGGCAGTAGCCAAATAATGTTGAGACCTAAAATCATGTTTTACTGAGCAATAATACTTTATAAAAAATAATAAATACCCCCTCAAGCAGCTGCTTGCTTTATAGTTACAGTAAAATTCACTAACACAAAATGCATGTGTAACACAAAATCCAGAATTATTTCTCAGTTGTGCACTGAAACTTGGCCCCTGCTCATTTAAAAGTATCTGTTCTATTCTCTATTCAAAATTTTAAACATTTTAGAGTTTGGGTATTTTTAATAAATATTAAAAATTGGGCACCATTGTGATCTGATACTTGGGATTTATCAAATGCTGACTTTTGGTGTTTACAGTAAAGCGTGATTTATTAGTGTCCAAGGGTCTGTGAATTTCAACAACTTTCTACTTAACTATGGCAATAAAAGATTTTTTAACTACTACACATTCAATAATAGTAAAACGCAGGTCCTATGATCACATAGCAGTTGAAGGGTTAGCTAAGAAAAATTTAGTTTTGCTTTGAGTTAGTGGAACCTGAACCCATGACCAGTTGCCATTAGCTGGAGTTAAAATTAGCCTTTGAATAGCTGAGTGATAGCAACTGTCACGTTTCCAGGAAGTTATGGGTTTGGATCCAATCCCAGCAAAACTGGATTTATTAAAGCTAACACTGCAGTTATAATTTACTACTAAAAATATAAGTAATTAAACAATACTTACTTAGAGGGGAAATAATGACTACATTTAAACACTATAAACAAAGAACTTCTGGTAGTACACATCTATCCATCTTACCATTGAAAAATTCTTTGAAAACCATTTCATCATAATTGTTTTTCTGTAACAAGCTGTTTTGCTACTGAAGGCCCTCGTACACAATTGGCTAAAAATGGTAGCAAAATGTGTGTTTATCGTACAAACTTTATTACTGGTTTTAAATACTTTATCGTACGTCAAAACATGATTGAAACAATGCAATATATCATATTAATTTAATTTTCCATGTAATAATATTGTTGATTTTTTTCCGATTTTCTGTGAATTCTTCTATTGCAATTTATAGCACACAAAAAAGGCAAAGATAATATAGTTGGCCGATGTATGAAGTTTGAATGATGAAAAATACTGGAATTTTTGCTAACACAATCCCATTTATATCGCAATGCAATTCTTTGGACCCGAGCAATGCATTATAACAGGATTTACCTACATAAATGAAATTAATACAATGAAAAATTTATCATTTTAGACAATGAAATAAAACTAATGATGAATGCAGGAAAGTGCTAAATCTAAAAAAAAAAAAAGAAAATGCACTGCATCAAAAGCTGTTAAAGAAGATATGGAATTCTTAGCATTCACCTTCCCTAAAACATTTTATCTAGTTATGTCATTGCGCTACAGCAATAAAAGAGAAAATTATTGTACATTAAAATACTTCACATTAATACAAAACACATTGAAGTTTCACTCTACTTGTATGTTGAATAACTATATTAAAGTTTACAACTGGCCTGTAGAGTAGTTTTGTATATCCTACTAATCCTATGGAATGGAAAACTTGAATTTGCCCCTGTCCAAATTCTATTATTCACATTTGATGTTTCTAGATTCTAAATCTGTTGTTTCAAACTTAATAGTCTTTTTTTTTCATTCTATTATGATGCATTGTTTTTCACTTGCCATATATTCTCATTAATGTTCTTTAAAATAGTCGTATTACAAGTGTTTTAGGTAAGAAATTCTATGAAAGATTTTTTCAATATTAATTCTAATTATAAGTTATTTAATAATAGACTTTTAAGTAAAAAAAAATTTCATGAATGTTAGGAAAATGGGGTCAATGTTGATAAATGTTTTTATGTTACCAACTTCTAAGTAATAGTTACCTTTGTAATATTAAAAAGAAAATGGTAAAGTAAATTTTGAATTTGGTTTGTCTTCAGAGACTTATCAAAGAATATCCATAGTACAGCAGAGACATTTAATTTTGTGAAATACATGTATTGAATTATTGAAATCAAATTAAGAGATAAGTTTTTTATAACTTTCATATCTCTAAATAATGTATAAAATAGGTCGAGGACTGAAGAGTGGGGATAATTTCAAATTACTATATGACTTAGCAGACAAACTGCAAGCTGCAGTTGGTGCCTCAAGAGCAGCTGTAGATGCTGGATTTGTACCAAATGATATGCAAGTTGGACAGACTGGAAAAATTGTTGCTCCTGTAAGCTAGACTTATAATAGTTTTAAAAAATAATAAAATGTCTGTAGAATAATATAAAATTTTGTTGAAATATAACTTTTGCCAGCTTAATTGAACAGCAGCAAGAGTATGCAATAGAAACAATATGTAAATGAGATAATACAAAAAAAAAATGTATACTCAGATGATTTGGCCATGCTGGCAAAAATTTGAGTTGACTAGGAATAATTGGGTAAGTAGTTGAGAAGAAAATCATCAAAGATGTTATACATTACTGGCTTTATGCCAGTAATGTATAACATTTGGTGCATTTAGTACATTTAGCACATTTGAGGAAAAAGTTATTGCACGTTGTTTGTAAGAACTATTTTGGAAGATGAGGCATGCATCAGGCATGATAGTTGTCTTTGAGTGCACTACCCTGTTAGAGGCAGCTTTCTTAATTTCAGCATAAACACACTTAGAAGCTCCATTGAATTGAACAGGAAAAGGTTAATATTCAACATATGGAAGCCAAAGGGGATACCACTAGAGTTTGCAAATAAAGAATTAATCCATATACAAGAAAAAGCCATACCTGAATCAATCCATATGAAAGTGATCCAGTGGTGAAACCTGCACCTCATGGATTTTGATGAAACTTTATATACTTGTACCCTTATTGAAAGGGGGTGGCTCAGTTGGTAGTGTGCCAGGTTTGTAATCTGCAGTTCCCAAGTTCGAGTCTCAGCTGGGTCAGCATTGAGATTTATCTCCGCAAAACTCCCCACCCCTGCCCATGGTCAGTAGAGGGACACCAATGGGCTTGGAAAGATCACCGTCCATCAGATAGGATGTTAAGCCGTGGCCCCATGTGCAGGAGAGCCATACCCTGTGCATGTTAAAGAACATGCTGTATGGCCTTGACAGGAGGCTATCATCATAATATTTGTATTTACTTTTATTAACTTTTGAATATTTTTCAAATTAAGCTAATGATTTTAAGTTCTAATATGAATTTAGTTTTTGAAGCTTTCATTTTAACAAAGAATCTCATGTTCCATTTGTGCTCAATTAGAACAGCTTCAATATCCACAGACAGTCATCCTCGTTACCCAACAAACTGAACAATGAGTTTATCATGCAAAATAAAAAAGAAATTTGTTTGATGCATTTATTATATTAAATTTATTGGTGGCAACAGTTATTTTGAATATCTTTCAACCCCAATATTAAGTTTATGGGGATTTTGAGAAATTTAAATCCTTTCCACCCCAATATTAGTTGGCCCCAGTGGGTTCACAAATAGCCTATATTCTTCCCCTAGGTGAAGGGAATGTTCATGCAAAGGTTGGAACCTCTAGCTCTTCTGGGAGGCCAAGTGCATAAGCGAACAGACACACAAACATATGAAATTCTTTAATATTAGATGTAACAGTTTTGTATTAAAAAAAACTATTTTCCTATATATGCACTCTAAAATGTAGAAAATAAACTTAAAACATGATGGTGCAAGCAACCACTGAATTCATATTCAGTTCTTCCTCCCTCACCTGTGGGGGCGGGAATGGCTCAGCCGGTAGCATGCCAGGCTTGTAATTTGTAGTTCCCAGGTTTGAGTCCCAGTTGGGTCAGCGTTGAGATTTATCTTCGCAAAATTCCCCGCCCTGCCCACGGTCAGTAGGGGACACCGATAGGCTTGGAAAGGCCATCGTCCGTCAGATGGAACGTTAGGCTGTGGTCCCATGTGCGGGAGAGCCATACCCTGTGCATGTTAAAGAACACGCTGGATGGCCTTGACAGGAGTCCCAACAGCAGTATTAATTATACAGTAATTATTCCATCTCCAAACCTCCAACCATATCCCTCCTCCAACCTTCTATGAGCTTTCGGGTCCTTATGACCTGGCCATTTAGCCCATGGTGTGCAAGAAAGTGCCACTCAGAGGTAAAATAACCCAACCCTCACCTGTGTGAAATTTCTGCTCCCTTTCAGGGAGAGGGGAGAATGGTGGGTTGTGTAATTTGAAGTAGTCGATGGCCCTCATATGAACTTTCATCTAATATGTAACTCATAACTGTAGACCCTTGCTTTCAGAAGATATAGTAGAAGAATGACTTTCACATTTCCCTCTTTTTAGGGGGAGGGAAAGAAAGCAAGTATATGGTAAATTGTGATAACCCATAATACTCTCCATATCACAAGCTTTCATTGACGTACAGCTTGTTACATTTGGCCTTCACGTTGAAAGATATAGTAGAAAAATCATTGACATATTTTCTCCATTATTTTTGTTTGTGGGGGGGGGGGGATTTTTATAATCTGTGACACTTCCATGTCGCAAGCTTTAATTTAACGCATAGCCCATTTCTTTCAGCTGTCACATTCTAAAGATATAGTGGAACAATTGTTTCCATATTTCCCTTTGTTTAAGGGGTAAATTTTTTTATAGCCAATGACACTCCCTGAATCACAAGCTTTCATTTGACACAAATCATTAAATTTGTCCATTGCATTTGAAAGATATGGTGGGAAAACTGTTTTGACAAATTCATAAACCAACAAATGATGAGAGAAAGCAATAGGAAGATAGGTAAAAATTCTAAATATGGATGATGATTTTTTTACTTTAAGTTAACAAGCATACGTATCAGTATTGAACATTACATCACAAATACAATTTTATGTAGTGCCATTTATATATATATATAAATAAAACACATGTTCCTATAAAGTTTCTCAGTCAGCAAATTTAATTATTGAGTTCACCCATTTAATATTTTTTTGCTTTTGGCATGTTCTCATTGTTCAATCATTAGCAAGTCCTGCTGCAGTTGGAGGATTCAATTTTGTTAAAATTCAATCAGCAAATTGCAAGGATATCAGGTACTGCAAAGGACCCCTCTGAAGTGCAACTTGTATATACTTGATGCATGAAAATTACAAGGTTCCTGATCTGTTCAAATAACTTGTGATTGTGCCCCAACCATTTGAACTGCAAGGAAGTTATATCTCCCACTGCCTACTACCATCCTTTTGATAGGAAATTTGAAATCATTATAATCTTATATTAGTGTGAAGTACCACTACCTTAACAGGTAGAGCAATTGACTCTTAACCAGTAGGTCCTGGTTCGAGCACAGGACGTGCCTAATATGATTTTTTTCACACACCTTTTCTTGATATAGTACAAGACTGCATAAATTGTAGTATTCTACTGAAAAGTATAGGGCAAAAAATAATATTTTCATGTTGTGAACATTTCAAACGTTATATAGATTTGCCAACAGCAATTTGCTGTGCATAGTGTTAAAAAAAAAAGTTGAAGTATGAACCGGTTGTGATCCCATATTGAAATTTAGTATAAAAGGTACTAACATATGTGAAAAACAAATAAAATTTAAAAGTAAGGAAAATATTCATACCTGATTTAGGGATTCAGGGTCAAACTTTAATATCAATGACTTTAAAAATATTTGCTATGTTAAAATGCTCGTTATCTCTATTTAAAGCTCATTTAAATAGCTTTCCAATGAGGTCTTGTCTCATTGTTGTAACTTTAATAGAATGGGAGATGAAAAGGAAATAAAAGTAAATTGATTGCTTTTTATTAATAAGTTTTTGTGTTTTTTATCCCCTTAATTTTTAACTCTTTGCACTCCAGATTTTTTTTAGTATGAGTTGTTAAATAGTATTAGTATGTTGCTGTAGCAGCGTCTATGGAGTGCAAAGTGTTAATGATTATAACTTGAAAACTATTCATCCAAAAAATAAAAAAATAAACCATTTTAATATCTGTCTGTAGAAGCTATAGTATAGTGATTTCAACAAAATCTGTCAGTTTGAAGGTAAATTTTAATATTCACTTAGCACAGAATGACCCACCTGTGATCATTAAAGTATGCTTCATGTCTGGAAGAAAATTCATGCAACCTCAACCGGTTAACTCAATTTGAAGTGAAAATACCAGTCAGGAAGAAACCCATTCCAACATAAGCAACCACTTTGCTGGTCAGAATCTGCTCACAGTAGATGAGTGTAAACGTTAACTGGCAATAAAAACATGAATGTTAGGTTGTTTTAAGTTTGAGTGTTTTTTAGAATGTATTTTCACTTTGATTGATTATGTGAAACTACTAATGCCTTTTAAGTTTTATTATCCTTTCATTGTAAGAACTGATTTTTTCTGATGTGTTTTCATTGTAGGAGCTTTATATAGCAGTGGGAATATCAGGTGCTATACAACACCTTGCAGGAATGAAGGATTCTAAAACAATTGTAGCTATTAATAAGGATCCAGAGGCTCCAATATTTCAAATTGCAGATCTTGGCTTAGTAGCAGACCTTTTTAAAGCTGTTCCAGAAATGATAGAAAAAATTGACCAATACCTTAGTAAATGAAACGTATGTAATTTTATTTAATGTAACATTCTAACATGTTTCAGTAACAATAACTTAACGTTCTCAAAATTTCGTATGAATAACGCAATAACAAAGAATAAGGTATAAAAATTTTGAACATGGGGTAGTGTACATATGATTATTAAGTTCTGTTCTCAATGGAAGTTATGGTTATCAGTGTACAAAACGCTTAATAGCAGAAGATTACAAATGAATGTGAATATTTTAAATTTTGTTATATTAGAAACTATAAATGCAACAACAGATAATTTTACATATTTTGAGAGAACACTTAAGAAAATTTTTTGTATGCAAGAAAAGATTGCAAATGCTTAATATGGATAACATGACTTGCCTTACATCCACCCTTATCTAGTTCATTCCATACTTTTAGTGTATCCATATCAGCAGATCCAATGATATGACATAAGCATTTCTTCAGCTCATTTACAGTTGATGGTAACCCCAAAAGAAAAAATCTGATGGGATTAGATCATGTGACCAAAGGGCATGATTTTGAGCTATCACACCCAATCTATCTTCTCTCCACCTTTTGATCAAGGAATTCCCATAAGGCACTCTGGAAATGTGGTGGAGCCAATTTATTTTTTCTATTAAAACCTATAAATGTAAAACTCTTATTTCTTTTGAAACATGCATGATTTGTTCAATTTGCATATACACCGAAGAGCCAAAACATTTTGACCACCTGCCTAATTTTTTTTCCCCACCAAAACAGCTCTTACCCAGCAAGGCATCGATGCTACAAGACTTCTAAAGGTGTCATGTGGTATCTGGTACCAACACGTTACCAGCAGATCCTTTAACTCTTGTAAGTTATGTGGTTGAGCTGCAGCAGATCAGATATGCTGTTCTAACACAAACCACAGATACTCGATTGGATTGATGTCAGGAGAATTTGGAGGCCAGGGCAATACCTGGAACTCCTCGTGTTCCACAAACCATTCTCGAATAATCCGGGCAGTGTGGCATGACACATTATCCTGCTGAAAGAAGGGACTACTAGAGGGGAATACCATTGCCATGAAAGGATGTACCTGGTTTGCAATGATGTTTGGGTAGGTGGTAGACATCATAGTTTCCTGCATGTGAATGACTGGACCCAGGGTTTCCCAGCAGAACATTGCCCAAAGCATTACGCTTCCTCCACCAGCTTGTTTTTGTCCCACAGTTCATACTTGTGCCAACATTTCCCCAGGTAAACAACGCACGTGTACTCAGCTGTCCACATGGTGCAACAGGAAATGAGATTCATCAGACCAGAAGACCTTCCAATCATTCAAGGTGCAGTTTTGATGCTCGCGTGCCCATTATAGGCACTTTCAAAGCATGGATGCTACAAAATTTCTAAAGGTCTAAAGGTTGATGAACCGAGGTTAACATGGGCACTCAGAGTGGCCTGCAGCCCCATTTTCAGCAGAGTTTGATGTACTGTGTGTTGTGACACATTACTCCCATCACCAGCATTCAAATTACGGGTGAATTGCACCACAGTTCCCCATATGTGATAGCCTTTGCTCACCTCTAGGATTGATGAGCCATGGTTGGCCCACACCTTGCTGGCAGTGTGGTTTTACCCTCCTCGGACCACTTTTTGAAAGTACTAACTATGAGCACCCTACAAGCCTTGCTCTCTTGGAAATGCTCTGACCCAGTCATCTGGCCATTACAATTTGGCCTTTGTCAAACTCACTTAAGTCCACTGCCTTTCCTATCTGAAGAACAAGAATAACACTGATTAACAGAGCTCAGTATCAGGTGTTATACTGTTTCAAGACCTTTACATGTGCAGTCATTTACCTTCAGTTGCTTCGATTTGCATAAAGATGCACTGGCAATAATGTTTTGGCTCTTTGGTGTGCATATATATATAGGCTTTTTATTAAGAATTTTTAAAATACCATATTCCTCAATTATATGGCACACCCCTGAAATAATAATAGGTTCCTGGAAAAAAAAATATTACTACAAGAATCGTTCTTGTTTAAACATAAATCTTGAGTATTTGTATCAGCAAACAAAATAAACATAACTGAAAACGTAATAACATAATTTGCTATTCGATGTTCTCATCATCCTCATACATAAGTTTCACAATCTGAATCACAGATTCTTCTGAGTTGCTTTTTGAATCAGGGCAGTCAAGATCAGAATTATCCCACAGAATATCATCTATACCACCAAGTGTCTTTGTAATGCAGTAATTCTTGAATGATTGTTCCACTTTTTTCTGTAATCTTTGAAGCAGTGCTCTTGGGATCTTACCAGAAGGAGCTAGTGGAAGGTTTTCAGATAACAAGGAAGCCTCATATTCCCTCCTTAAGTAACCTTTAATCAGTTTATTAATTGATATGTTGAGCACATTAGCACTCCACCAAACACTACAGCAGAAGAATGACTGCTCTCCTCTTTTAAATGTAGTATTGCCTGTTTTCTTTATGCTTTATTTTACATCAATTCTTGGATTTGACATCAATTTGACATCAATTCTTGGATGCCATGTCATAAACACATACTCTGATTTAAGAGAGGCATTGAAAAATGAAAAATGTGTCTTATAATCAAGGGAATATGGTAGTTATATTCATTTGTAATAATCTTGTATATTTTAAACACCTCTACATTTGGTGAAAAGAAAAGTGATTTAAATAATAGCAATATAATTTAGCCGTAGGTTATAAGCAGACTACTAGTTCGCATTAGTAGCCTGCCAGACTTCTAACCTGAGGTATATGGGTAGGATTTCATTTTGGCAACATTGCAATTTGCCAACAATTTATGAAATTGAAAAGTCCATTACTTGTAGATGGTATGGTAAGCTACAGTCCTGTGTGCTAAAGTTTCATACCATATACCTATTAAATAGCATAGACTAGGTTATATTGTGTAAAGCTCCCATCTATGCATAACAGATGCACAGTAGGGTTTCTTAAATTTCCATAACCTAGCTAAATTTCTCTTTTCAGGGAGGGACGACAATAAGCATCACCAAGGCGTGGGTCTGCTTCTCAGCAGACATGCTAGCGATGCTCTTCTAGGATATGAGTGCATTAATGAAAGGTTTCTTACAGCAAAATTTCAGACAAGCATTAAAGACTTGAATGTTATCTGCTGTTATGCCCCCACTGAGGATGCTCATGAGGATGAGAAGGATAGGTTTTATGAACAACTTCAGGATATTTTGAATTCTGTCAAGAAAGGAGATATTACCCTTGTTCTTGGTGACTTCAATGCCAAAGGTGGTACTGACTCTGACCTTTGGGGAGGAGTAATAGGCCCTTTTGGTATTGGTAGCTGCAATGGGCAACGTCTCCTACAGGTAAGTAAACTCAATGGTTTCAGAATAACTAACACATTAAAAACACTGCAAAATACATAAGTACACATGGGTTTCACCTGATGGGCTGCATAAGAATATGATTGATTACATATTAATTAACAGCAAATGGGCTAGTTCTGTTAGGAATACCAGGGCATATAGGGGAGCTGAAATTGGATCTGACCATTACCTTGTTAAAAGTGTGTTGCAACTTAAACTTAAAAAGTATTGTGCTAGGGTTAAAAATTTTACTTTTAATGCTGAAGTTCTGAAAGATCCAGTTATAGCCAAAGCTTACCATGATAGGTTACTTAGTCATTATGAGAGTCATGGTTTGCTTACTACTGAAGTTGAGGAAGAATAGGATCATTTTAAACAGGCTTTTTTGGACACTAACAATACTCTTTTAGGAAAAAAGGAGCAGAAGAGACAGAATTATCTGAGTGATAAGGCACTTGAGCTTATTTCGGAAAGAAAGAACTGCAGGAATATCTTTAATCAATACCCTACTAGTCCTAATAGAAAGCATTACAGAGAACTTAATAAACGTGTAAAAGATCAGTTAGCTGCTGATAAGAATCTTTGGCTTGATGGTTTCGCTGACAAAGCCGAGGAAGCAGTTAGACAGCACAACAGCAGAGAGCTGTACCAGATAGTTAATGTTTTGTGTGTGGTAGAAAACGGACAGGCAGACAAGGTTTGAAGGATAAACAAGGTAAGGTTATAGAAGGGGAGGATTCTGTCATGGCTAGGTGGGCTGAGCATTTCAGTGATGTTCTAAACAATGTAGTTAGTTCTACTCCCATTGTTTGCAATGATGATAGATGCATTGGTGGCTTTAATGTTGGCCCTATAACACAATCTGAAGTTTTTTTGGCTGTTTCTAAACTTAAACTACATAAATCCCCAAGGGTAGATGAAATTACTACCGAAATGCTTAGAGCTGGGAATGTTTCGGTTACCACTTGGATGACTGAATTTCTGAATATCTTTTATGATAAAGGCATGGTTCCTAAGGATTTTACCAGAGCTATTGTTATCCCTATTTTCAAAAAAGGTGATCGCAGTTCTTGTGATAACTATAGGGGTATCAGCCTACTCTCTGTTCCAGGTAAAGTTCTTTCCATGATTGTGCTTAATAGAATTAAGAATCTGGTTGACAGTCAATTACGTGATGAGCAATGTGGATTCAGAAGTGGTAGGGGATGTATGGATCAGATATTTTCACTTAGGCAGATTCTTGAGAAATGTTTAGAGTTTCAGAAACCTTTGGTTGCTAGCTCTGTTGATTTCAAAAAGGCTTTCGACTCTGTTGATCGTCATAATTTGTGGTTGATTGTGAAAACATATGGTATACCAGACAAGTTAGTTAACATAATGAAAGCTCTCTATAATAACACTGAGTCATGTGTGAGAGTTGGTAAGTCTTGTAGCAATTCGTTTAGCATTACTTCTGGTGTTCGACAAGGGTGCATTTTGTCTCCTTTTCTCTTTAGTTTGGTTGTTGATTATGTTATGCGAAATTCACTTCAAGGGAAAGATTTTGGCCTTAAATGGGCTGCAGATATGAAAATTTCTGATTTAGATTATGCTGATGATTTAGCCCTTTTGGCAAATAATGTCGATGAGATGAACTCTTTCATTCGAGCTGTTGATGAGACTGATAGTAGAGTAGGTTTGGTTATAAACAGAGAGAAAACTAAAGTGATGAAAATTGGTCGGGCATGCTGTGATTCAGTTAATCTGAATGGTTGCAGTCTTGAGCAGGTGTCACAGTTTAATTATCTTGGGAGCTATGTAACAGATAATGGTGATGTGCGGCATGAGATTAACAGACGAATAGGGATTGCTGCCGGGACTTTTAAGAATCTATGGAGAGTGTGGAGAAATAGGCGTATACACCTAAAGACTAAAATTAGACTGTATAATAGTTTGGTTCTTTCTAGGGTTAGTTATGGTACTGAAACTTGGACACTTTGTAAACAAGATAACAGGAAACTAGATGCTTTTGATTCTAGATGCTTACGCAGTATCTTGGGCATTATTAGATGGTTCAACTTTGTAACTAATGATGAGGTTAGGCAAAGGAGTTTGCAACCTCCTTTAAGCAGCATATTGTGCAGAGAGAGACTCCGTTGGTTTGGCCATGTTGCCCGTATGAATAATTATAGATTGGCGAATAGGGTTATGAACAGTGTGCCTAAAGGCCTCAGAAAGAAGGGGAGACCTAGGATGCGGTGGGCAGACAATGTCAAACAGGACCTTGTTAGAATTGGTGTGCAGTGGCCAGATGCAGTAGATGTAGCTCAGGATAGACTTGCTTGGAGAACTAAATTGCACGGTCTGGTTGGACCTCCGTAGCCCATGGCTGCTTGAGGATGATGATGATATAAACTGACAGGCTCCTGTCAGACCTCTGTGGCAAGCAGCTGCTTGAAGGGGTATTTTTATTTTATTTATTTATGGTATGAGAAACCAGGACAAGTCTAATATAGCTTCTAGGTTATCTCTACTCATTGCGTAGGGAAGTATCGTTTTTCCCTAAAAAAAAAAACTGACAATTGTGCAAATGCCCCTTAAATTAGATTTAACGTTTTCCTGCAAATACTTTCACCACACTCTGAATAAAGGATACTCATGAGTTAGTACCAAGATTTTTAAGAATACAAAACTTGTAATCTTGTTAAGTTGGGCTTTCATTTGTGATAAAGTTTACATATGGTATTGTGAATAAGAAATAATTTCATATTCAAAATTTTGTTTCTTGCACCCTTATGATAAAATGAAAAAAAAATAGCTCATTTGGCAGGGGTTGGCTCTGTTTGATTGCATGCCATGCTTGTAAACTGCATTTCCCAGATTGAAATCCCAGCTGTGCTAATATTAAGATTTTATCCACTAACTTCTCTTGCCCTTCATGATAAGGACACTAGTGGGCTTAAACAGCTGTCCATTAATCATTTGGAATGTTAAGCCATGGCCTCTTGTGCAGAAGAGCCCATACTCCTTGCACATTAAAGATAATTCTGGATGCTTTGACAGGAGGCTTCAGGCTGTCTCCTAATAATACTCGATTCAGTCTTCCTCTAACCAGCTCTGACCATAGCTGTTGACATTAGGGGGGGAAATAAGTGCTTTTTCACCACCAAATTTGCAAAAAAATGTTAAATTTTATGCTTAAACATTAAAGTTTATATGAAATTAGAAGGTCCCTCCCCACCTTCCCCAAAGCTTTAAAATCTATATTAAATTACATGGTTTGCCCGCCTTGGAATAATTAGCCCACTTGTGTATTTTGTTATATTCATTTGTATTTGACATTCAGTGTTTACGAAATCCCAATTCTCTGTAACTTTATTTGTAAACGGTTATAAATTTCTTCACGTGAAAAAGTAACTAATTTTTATTGTAAATTTCAGTCCCTAGTTTTTTTTTTATTTTGAATTATATATTAATTTGCATGGTTTTTTTAATTGAAATCTGTTTTTTTTTTTTTCAGTCTTCACTAATATTGTAAATGGTGTAATTCTCGAACTGCTGGCACTGCAAGATCAGCGTGTAATTGTGACTACAAAAAAGATTAAATTTTGTAAAATTTTCACACCATCTTGGGTGAAAAATGATGATTACAGGGTCTTTAATAAAAATATCAAATAATATGTATAAAAATAAAAAAAAATTGAAATTATATATCTTGTACATAGAATATGCTTATTATTTTGTAATTTTTTGAAACTGATACGTTGTGATTTATTGCACTGAAATTCGTATTGTTCTTATTAATGATTCATATATTTGCAGAAATTCACAGCACTACAACACATTACTTAATATAAATGACAGTACAGAAATTATAGTAGGGCAACACGTTTTATATGCAACGTTTTATATAACCGTGTATTGTCAACCAGGGCATCCTTGTGCGACTTACTTGCATTCAAATTCCTCCCAACCAGTGGTGCACTGC
The DNA here is from genome assembly GCA_038380435.1 of Ryuthela nishihirai. Classification (NCBI taxonomy): domain Eukaryota; kingdom Metazoa; phylum Arthropoda; class Arachnida; order Araneae; family Heptathelidae; genus Ryuthela; species Ryuthela nishihirai. The sequence continues at coordinate 33,597,742 of JAWZYU010000011.1, read as the reverse complement.
CTAAAATTTGTGGTGGGGTACTGTCTAGTGCTCATAGGGCCGGGATGGAAGAAAATTTTGGAACCCATGACAATCCCCATGCCACAAGCTTTCGTTTGATGCAGACCCTTTGTAATCCTTGCGTTCCGAAGATGTAGCGGAATAATAGTTTTCATATTTCCTTTTTTTTAGCTGGGAAAAAAAAGGGGGGGGATGTGGAGAACCTATGGCACTCCCCCTCTTTACAAGCTTTTGAAGCATTAATCATTAAGTTTGACTATCACGTTCGATAAATATGGAGGAACAACTCTTGACTAACTACAAACGGATAAATGGCGAGCGAAAAGTAACAAAAAATTTCTTCTGTTTACATAGGACTGGATCTAGTTGCAGTGAACTATACAAATAATGTTTTCTTTAACATATATTGGACCAAGATCACTCGGTGATCATTAATAAATATAACCTATTCAGTATGTGGACGGGAGAAATTTCGAATGACTATTGGTTCTAAAATAAACTTTTTATGAAAAAATGTGACTGAAAATAATTTAAGGATCGAATGAAAGTTATTTAATTTAAAATGATCAGTTAAAAATATTTTGCTCTAAGTGGGACTCGAAACCAAGTCTCCCAGAAGCTACTGCCGTGTTCTCTGATATTAGATGGCGCTAGTAGCGCATCAGCAAAACTTGCGGAAATGCATGAAATGTCATTTTGTTGAAGAGATTTGTCGGCTTTGTCTGAAAATACAAAGGATGCCCTGCATGGGTTCGAGTCAAACCAACACTAATAACAGAAGGCCATTGTACCAAATTTTTGACGTCACTTAAGAATTGTTTATATAGTAGGACTGCTTATGTTTTTTATTCTAATATTATTACTGGTGGATTGTGCTAAACTTTATGCTATAGTGCCTGTAAGTATAGTGTGGCATTCGCCTATTAAAATCAGGCAGAAAAAGTGTCCCATACCAGTAGAGGGCGCTGGGAACGATATTCTTTCATTGTTAACATTACCCTCTATAGACGTTTCGCTTTTCAATGACTTTTAAACATAGAAGAATTTATGCAATGATTTTACCATTCAAATGCACATTATTCTTAAGTATTTGAACTAGTAAAACTTAGAGAACGCTTGAGCAAGTATATATTTTTAAAGCGAATAAAATTGATGGCCATTCGATCAAAAACCGCATTCCTCTTTATGTATCAGAGCGCTGAAGTGATCGTTTTGATTGGTTCTTTGGTAAACTCTTCGAATGACACGTGATGTAACATGTTCTAACATGTGACGTTTGGACTCGCCAATCGTAATAGAAGTCTTGTGGCGTAGATATCCTTGTAAATTGCAAAAGCAATTTAAAAGGTTGTAATTAGATATTCTAGGCTTGCAAGAAACCAGATGGACAGGTTAAGGTGAGATACTTAAAAATAATCTTGAATTTCTCTTTACAGGGAGGGAGGATGGAAAGCATCACCAAGGCGTGGGTCTGCTGCTCAGCAGACATGCTAGTGATGCTCTTCTAGGATATGAGTGCATTAATGGAAGGTTTATTGCAGCAAAATTTCAGACAAGCATTAAAGACTTGAAGGTTATCTGCTGTTATGCCCCCACTGAGGATGCTGATGAGGATTAGAAGGATAGGTTTTACGGACAACTTCAGGATATTTTGAATTCTGTCAAGAAAGGAGATATTACCCTTGTTCTTGGTGACTTCAATGCCAAAGTTGGTACTCTGACCTTTGGGGAGGGGTGATAGGCCCTAATGGTATTGGTAGCTGCAATGGCAATGGGCAACATCACCTACAGGTTAGTAAACTCACTGGATTCAGAATGAATAGCACATTTTACAAATACCATGACATACATAAGTACACATGGGTTTCACCCGATGGGCTGCATAAGAATATGATTGATTATATATTAATTAACAGCAAATGAACTAGTTCTGTTAGGAATACCAGGTCATATAGGGGAGCTGAAATTGGTTCTGACCATTACCTTGTTAAAAGTGTCTTGCAACTTAAACTTAAAAAGTGTTGTGCTAGGGTTAAAAAATTTACTTTTAATACTGAAGCTCTGAAAGACCCATAATAATTATTCCATAATAATTACAGTTATTGCCAAAGCTTACCATGATAGGTTACTTAGTCATTATGACAGTCATGGTATGCTTACTACTGAAGTTGAGGAAGAATGGGATCATTTTAAACAGGCTTTTTTGGACACTAACAGTACTCTTTTAGGAAAAAGGAGCAGAGGAGACAGAATTATCTGAGTGATAAGGCACTTGAGCTCATTTCAGAAAGAAAGAACTGCAGGACTGTCCTTAATCAATACCTTACTGGTCCTAATAGAAAGTATTACAGAGAACTAAATAAACATATAAAAGATCAGTTAGCTGCTGATAAGAATCTTTGGCTTGGCTGACAAAGCCTAGGAAGTAGAGAGTACAACAGCAGAGAGCTGTGCCAGATACAGGTATACAGGGTTTGAAGGATAAACAAGGTACGGTTATAGAAGGTGAGGATTCTGTCATGGCTAGGTGGGCTGAGCATTTCAGTGATATTCTAAACCATGTTGTTAGTTCTATTCCCATTGTTTGCAATGATGATGCATTGGTGGCTTTAATGTTGGCCCTATAAAGCAATCTGAAGTTATTTTGGCTGTTTCTAAACTTAAACTTCATATATCCCCAGGGGTAGATGAAATTACTACCGAAATGCTTAGCGCTGGGAATGTTTCGGTTACCACTTGGATGACTGAAATTCTGAATATCTTTTATGATAAAGGCATGGTTCCTAAGGATTTTACCAGAGCTATTGTTACCCCTATTTTCAAAAAAGGTGATCGTAGTTCTTGTCATAACTATAGGGGTATTAGCCTACTCTCTGTTCCAGGTAAAGTTCTTTCCATGATTGTGCTTAATAGAATTAAGAATCTGGTTGACAGTCAATTGCGTGATGAGTAAAGTGGATTCAGAAGTGGTAGGGGATGTGTGGATCAGATTTTTTCACTTAGGCAGATTCTTGAGAAATGTTTAGAGTTTCAGAAACCTTTGGTTGCTAGCTTTGTTGATTTCAAAAAGACTTTCGACTCTGTTGATCGTCATAATTTGTGATTGATTGTGAGATCATATGGTATACCTGACAAGTAAGTTAACATAATGAAAGCTCTCTATAATAACACTGAGTCGTGTGTGAGAGTTGGTAAGGCTTGTAGCAATTGGTTTAGCATTACTTCTGATGTTCAACAAGGGTGCATTTTGTCTCCTTTTCTCTTTAGCTTTTTCTTCTTAGACTTTTATTGATTATGTTATTCGAAATTCACTTCAAGGGAAAGATTTTGGCCTTAAATGGGCTGGAGATACCAAAATTTCTGATTTAGATTATGCTGATGATTTAGCCCTTTCGGCAAATGATGTTGATGAGATGAACTCTTTCATTCGAGCTGCTGATGAGACTGATAGTAGAGTAGGTTTGGTTATAAACAGAGAGAAAACAAGTGATGAAAATTGGTCAGGCAGGTTGTGATTCATTTCATCTGAATGGTTGCAGTCTTGAGCAGGTATCGCAGTTTAATTACCTTGGGAGCTATGTAACAGATACTGGTGATGTGCGGCATGAGATTAACAGACGAATAGGGATTGCTGCCAGGACTTTTAAGAATCTATGGAGATTGTGGAGAAATAGGCGTATACACCAAAAGACTAAAATTAGACTGTATAATAGTTTGGTTCTTTCTAGGGTTAGTTATGGTAGTGAAACTTGGACGCTGTGTAAACAAGATAACAGGAAACTTGATGCTTTTGATTCTAGATGCTTACGTAGTATATTGGGTATTAGGTGGCAAAGGAGTCTGCAACCTCCTTTAAGCAACATATTGTGTAGAGAGAGACTCCGCTGGTTTGGCCATGTTGCCCGTATGGATAATTATAGATTGGCGAATAGGGTTATGAACAGTGTGCTTAGAGGCCTCAGAAGGAGGGGGAGACCTAGGATGCGGTAGGCAGACAATGTCAAACAGGACCTTGTTAGAATTGGTGTGCATTGGCCGGATGTAGCTCAGGACAGATATGCTTGGAGAATTAAACTGCGCGGTCTTGTTGGACCTCCGTAGTCCATGGCTGCTTGAGAAGGATGATGATGATGAACTGGCTAAACAAGAATGCAAGTTATTTGTATCATGATTATACTTTCTTGTTTAGCCAATTATAACGTTTCAAATTGCTTTTGCAATTTACAAGGATTTTACGCCAGGAATTCTATTACAATTGGCGAGTCCAAACGTCACATATTAGTACGTATGTTATTTGTCGCATCTTCAAATTATAAAATATACTTCATGTAATAAAAATTTGAATTTACCGATAGGTTAGATCGTTTTAATACTGCAAATTATTAGTATCATGATTATTCTGTATTAAAGTGCTCTAACCTATCGATTAATTCAAAATTTTATTACACCCTGTCAACCCAAAACTCCAACTTCACCACTCTGAATACACCAATTGGTCATAAACAGACCCCCATAACCCCTCACTATAAGGGAAAAAAATTATGGTATCAAATATCCTTTAATTCACAAGGAATACTGTTTGCACTGGACCCCTTGAGTCTACTTCCGTGCATTCCACTTCATTATTATTGCTAATCTAACTGGCTAACAACCATCTCCTTACCACCATGTACCTCAATTCACATCCCCATTAAATTAATGGCACATTTTAAAATTTTTAAGGGCAGTTAAAGGCCCCTCTTCCCCTCACCCCTAAAAATTGCATTTCTACAGTTAACTCCCTCCAATGCAAGAGGATTTAAAGAATGTAAAAGTTATATCTTAGCCCCAACCCCCAGAGCACAAATTTCCACCCTATTCAAGACCCCTTCTCTCCCACACCATTAAAAATTTATAACTATCTCAATCCCATGCCTTTAACTACAGTACATCCCATCTTCTAGGTAGTTACGCTATGTTGTGTAACGCAACGCAAGCGCTAAAATATACCTTATTGACACCAACTCGCAGCATGTCCCACAAAAAGCACTATACATTTCACCCTGCATTATGGAAGATATTTTAACTACTCTCCACCACTCTTTAACACTTTTTACGACGTAGCAGCTTCCCTTTGCTTTTTTTTTTTTCATTTTTCAACGAATCTAGGCGGCCTGCGAGCCATTAAGCCTAATCGCCGAAATGTGGGATAACCAGCACTTTACGGTTCTGGTCCCGCCAGTCGTTGCTTACAGCGCCCAAAATTGAATTTTGCGATTGGACCAGATGATAAAGGGGCTGAGACCCCTTTTACAAAGTGGTCCATGAAAAGATGAAGGATTGTTAAACGCTGTTACCATCCCGTGCTGAATGCCACAGCATTTTATTACAGTTAAGTACTGGAACATAGGTTACGGAATTGACTGGTACCAATAAAAGCTTTAGGGTACCCCCAATTCATATTAGACTTGAATGTTCTTAAACGTAAAAACAAAACCTCAGTAATTTATTTATATTTGAGTAGAATCTAAAATTCTAAATATTACTCTTTAAAATTTTCATCTTAACTGCACTGTGCAAAAGAAAGTTGTTATACTGAGAAAAATACTTTTAAAACTGTTCGTTGCAATCGTGAGGCTAGCGGTTCCTATCGCTTCAAGATGCCGCATGCAAAGCACACCTTACACGTTAAAAGTACAACGGACCCGATCATGCCTTGCCGCTTTATATTTTAGCCATGGCGAGCTGAATTTCATAGGCGACACAGTATTCAGCAAGTTGTACTTGAAATTGTATTAAATGTCACGTGAAGTTAAATACGAGCAAATATAAACTATATAATCTCCTTTTCATAACGTTAAACATAGCAACACTGAAATTTACAACTGCCGTGAAACTTCTATAAACGATCAATTATGCTAAATAAATCAAACAAATTAAAGGTTTATTCACTTTATATTTATCAAATGAAAATGGTTGTAGACATGTACAAATGGGATTTGTGAGGATGCCACCCCAATTAAACAATTTTTTATTATGTAAGCTAATTCTTAATATTTCAATTTCTGGAGGAAACTAACGAAACATTTTAGCTGCTTATACAGTATCATGTCCATAATGTTTCGCGATATCATTTTTTTTATGTAGAACTCCTTTTTTCCTATCTAGAACTACTTGTGGCGGAGTAATTTGGCGTTAAACAGTACTATACCAATATTCTGTTAGGAATACCAGGGCATATAGGGGAGCTGAAATTGGATCTGACCATTACCTTGTTAAAAGTGTCTTGCAACTTAAACTTAAAAAGTGTTGTGCTAGGGTTAAAAAATTTGCTTTTAATACTGAAGCTCTGAAAGACCCAGTTATAGCCAAAGCTTACCATGATAGGTTACTTAGTCATTATGACAGTCATGGTATGCTTACTACTGAAGTTGAGGAAGAATAGGATCATTTTAAACAGGCTTTTTTGGACACTAACAGTACTCTTTTAGGAAAAAAGGAGCAGAAGAGACAGAATTATTTGAGTGATAAGGCACTTGAGCTTATTTCGGAAAGAAAGAACTGCAGGAATGTCCTTAATCAATACCCTACTAGTACTAATAGAAAGCATTACAGAGAACTTAATAAACGCATAAAAGATCAGTTAGCTGCTGATAAGAATCTTTGGCTTTGATGGTTTGGCTGACAAAGCCGAGGAAGCAGTTAGAAAGCACAACAGCAGAGAGCTGTACCAGATAGTTAATGTTTTGTGTGGTAGAAAACGGACAGGTATACAGGGATTGAAGGATAAACAAGGTAAGGTTATAGAAGGTGAGGATTCCGTCATGGCTAGGTGGGCTGATCATTTCAGTGATATTCTAAACAAAGTGGTTAGTTCTATTCCCATTGTTTGCAATGATGATAGATGCATTGGTGGCTTTAATGTTGGCCCTATAACACAATCTGAAGTTATTTTGGCTGTTTCTAAACTTAAACTTCATAAATCCCCAGGGGTAGATGAAATTACTACAGAAATGCTTAGAGCTGGAAATGTTTCGGTTACCACTTGGATGACTGAAATTCTGATCTTATCTTTTATGATAAAGGCATGGTTCCTAAGGATTTTACCAGAGCTATTGTTATCCCTATTTTCAAAAAAGGTGATCGCAGTTCTTGTCATAACTATAGGGGTATTAGCCTACTCTCTGTTCCAGGTAAAGTTCTTTCCATGATTGTGCTTAATAGAATTAAGAATCTGGTTGACAGTCAATTGCGTGATGAGCAATGTGGATTCAGAAGTGGTAGGGGATGTGTGGATCAGATATTTTCACTTAGGCAGATTCTTGAGAAATGTTTAGAGTTTCAGAAACCTTTGGTTGCTAGCCTTGTTGATTTCAAAAAGGCTTTCGACTCAGTTGATCGTCATAATTTGTGGTTGATTGTGAAATCATATGGTATACCAGACAAGTTAGTTAACATAATGAAAGCTCTCTATAATAACACTGAGTCGTGTACGAGAGTTGGTAAGGCTTGTAGCAATTGGTTTAGCATTGTTTCTGGTGTTCGACAAGGGTGCATTTTGTCTCTTTTCTCTTTAGTTTGGTTATTGATTATGTTATGCGAAATTCACTTCAAGGGAAAGATTTTGGCCTTAAATGGGCTGGAGATGCGAAAATTTCTGATTTAGATTATGCTGATGATTTGGCCCTTTTGGCAAATGAAGTTGATGAGATGAACTCTTTTATTCGAGCTGTTGATGAGACTTGTAGTAGAGTAGGTTTGGTTATAAACAGAGAGAAAACTAAAGTGATGAAAATTGGTCAGGCAGGCTGTGATTCAGTTAATCTGAATGGTTGCAGTCTTGAGCAGGTGTCACAGTTTAATTATCTTGGGAGCTATGTAACTGATAATGGTGATGTGCTGCATGAGATTAACAGACGAATAGGGATTGTGCCGGGACTTTTAAGAATCTATGGAGAGTGTGGAGAAATAGGCGTATACACCTGAAGACTAAAATTAGGCTGTATAATAGTTTGGTTCTTTCTAGGGTTAGTTATGGTAGTGAAACTTGGACACTTTGTAAACAAGATAACAGGAAACTAGATGCTTTTGATTCCAGATGCTTACGCAGTATCTTGTGCATTAGGTGGTTCAACTTTGTAACTAATGATGAGGTTAGGCAAAGGAGTTTGCAACCTCCTTTAAGCAGCATATTGTGCAGAGAGAGACTCCGTTGGTTTGGCCATGTTGCCTGTATGAATAATTATAGATTGGCGAATAGGGTTATGAACAGTGTGCCTAAAGGCCTCAGAAAGAAGGGGAGACCAAGGATGTGATGGTCAGACAATGTCAAACAGGACCTTGTTAGAATTGGTGTGCAGTGGCCAGATGCAGTAGATATAGCTCAGGATAGACTTGCTTGGAGAACTAAATTGCATGGTCTGGTTGGACCTCCGTAGCCCATGGCTGCTTGAGGATGATGATGATGATGATGATACCAATATCTTTTCACTGCGCATGTAAGAAGTTATGATGCGACTCTAGTCCCCCTGTCGGTATGGGACCATTATTTGGACCACTTTTTAATGGCTAGGCTATTGACGATTGCGACACTATTACTTATAGGCACTGTACTTTATACTAATATTTATAAACATATTTAGAAAATTAATCGTATTTATTATCAAATATAATAATGTTAGTTAATAAAAATAAATTTTCTAAATAAAATATAGACAAACATTAGTATAAAGATAGCACACAATCTGTCAAATAATAATAGAATCAAAAATATAAGTGTCTATATGGTAGGACTACTTAAGCTGATGCCATAAATTTCGTTCCCTGTCTTTGTTATAGGAGGTACTGGTAAAACTCGGGACAATGTTTTTTCCAACTAATATATATAAAGTGTTTTTTTTCTACAGGACTTTTTCATGTGATACTTTATTACTGAAAGCAATTTAAATCTCGATTTTCAAAGTATTCGGTATTTAGAGAATTAAGGAAGTTGGAATGCTTAACAGCAACATTATCAGTTTAATTGCTCTGAAAAGTTAAGCAAAACAAGTTAAAACGACATTGATAACCCTACACCAAAATTTAGTAACAAGTGTGAGTATTTTTAGCAGTTCGAATTTTTTTTTTTTGTAGAACGACCTAACTTGCTGAAAAAATTCAACTTCCATAACTCTTTAAATACTGAACGCATTGTTGCTGAAAATCGAGTTTTAAATTGGATGATTTTTAAATTATCTTCAGTCACAGTTTTTTCATAAAAAACGTATTTTAGAAGTTATAACAATTCAAAATTTCTTCCCTATTCGTATAACCTGGAATGGAGTGGTTAGAATTCAATGGCCACTTAGTGTAAATGATACAAATAGGTTGTTTTTGACATTGCATTTTGAATAAAGATCATATCCGATATGTTCTGTGCATTTTATCTACCAACAAGTTCATATAATAGCCCTTGTCATGATAATTTGGCACTGGTAATCGAAAAAGAAAAAAAAAATTGAACCCCTTCTAATAAGCTATGTGGATATTACTTCTTGCCTGTTGTGACGAACTTCCGATAACGCGCGCTTCGATTCCGGACGTTACTGCAGCAATTCTCCATCTATTCTACTTATGGTCTATGGTTGGTCCATCTTTCGCACTGATAAGAGTTTGTATTATAAAAATATATATTTTCAAGGACTTACGAAAGGGAGAAAATTCTGAAAACAAAACATTCCCCCTCAAGCAGGTGATTTTTACAGAAACATTGAGAGAAAATTAAATTGTAACTATCCAGGGCTTTCTTTTTCTGAGAGTACGCATGCATATGCTGTATCCCCAACAGTTTTCATCTGTATTGTGGATCGCAGCTGGATACCGTTGAATGTGTAATGTTAAAAAAATTACATTCAGTGTCAAAATGAGGATTATGGTTGAATACGTTATACACACACATTTCAGTAACTAAATCAAGTTCCTTTTCCCGCTCTCTTACGACTCCAATGAGAGAGAGAGCAACAGTAATACCTCCTACACTACACAAAATGAAAATGCTCGCCTCAAGCCCTCCTCTGCTCTCCTTGCCATGCAGTGTTACTAGCTAACTCTCATCCACACATACCACTCTCTCTCTCTCCGTTCTTCGATAAGTCACTCCATGTCTTTTAGTTTACCAGAACTTTCTGGTACTGCAATGTATATTGCTGTCGTGTGAGCGTATTTTTGTATCAATTCAAGTTACTTTTGTAAATGGTAGAGGAATATATGGAGCAAATTACGTCAATTTTAAGGGGGAGGGGGGCTGACAAATTTAATCAATAGTAAAGGGCGCCACGAATAATTCCATCAATTGTAAGGGGTTGGGGGAAAATGTCAACTGTAAGGGGAGATCGCCACTGGAAAAAGTTTCCTTAATCATTATGGACCATGAACAACCAATAAGGCATGCTATTACCGAGATTAAGATGTCCTTTTAAAATTCCATAATATCTAAATTTTCCATGGGTGCAATATTCATTCTTGCATACTTCACACTACACTGAGCTCGTTTGTTTGTGGTGCTGCACTGTCCTTTATACTGGGCTTGTTCCGTTCTGGATGGAGTTGTCATAATTCAGCGATCACTCAGTGTATGCTCATTCCCCATGCTTTACAGACCATTCCTCTAGCCAGCTTCCTGCCCCATTGGCAAAGCTTTTCTCCCCCAATTTTGAGGAAGATTTGAAACCCTCTAATGTATATAGTAGATGGCACCACTCATGATGCAAGCTTTCATTTGGCATGAAACTCATTTCGATCGTTTGGTTGTCTCGTGCTACCCCCTTTAAAAATTTTATCCCCCTCTTCCAAGGGAGGTCCAAAACTCAAATATATAGTCGATGACACCCCATGTTCAAGCTTTCATTTGGCATAAGTCTTTTACCCATACCCCCTTTGGTAAAAATTTTATCCCCTACTTCAGGGTATATGGATTTTCCCTCCTGGAACCACTTTTGAAGGTACTAACCATGTCTGACTGTGAGCACTCTACAAGCCTTGCCGTCTCGGAAATGCTCTGACCCAGTCATCTGGCCATTACAATTTGGCCTTTGTCAAACTCACTGAAGTCCGCTGCCTTTCCCATCTGAAGAACAAGAACACTAACAGAGCTCAGTATCAGGTGTTATTTGATGTAGTAGTACATGGCACTACACACTTCGCAAGCTTTCATTTGGCATAAAGCATGTTAAAATCGATTTCCCCCCCCCCAGTAATATTTTCCCTCATTAAGGGAAGTCTGGAATCACCAAAAGTTGTAATACATGACATTACGTGATTTTTTAACAACTGCTGTGCTGTTTATGAGACACTGTTTTTTAACTGTTAATATGGTCTATGAGGATTTTGAGAAAATATACACCAAAGAGCCAAAACATTATGGCCAGTGCATCTTTTGCAAATCAAAGCAACTACAGGTAAACGATGGTGCGTGTGGTCATGCAACGGTATAAATAACACCTGATACTGAGCTCTGTTAGTGTGTACCTCTTCGCACACTCGTCTGTGAAACCACTATCGACTAAAAAGGTTCCTGACCTTTTAAGCTTGCCTTAACATTGTACCTGCCTACAGCGTCCACTGAAACCACTATCGACTCAAAAGATTCCTGACCTTTTAAGCTTGCCTTAACATTGTACCTGCCTACAGTGGGAGAAGACCATTTATGAAGAGAAAAGCACTGCTTGGGATTTTATAGCCTGCCTGAAGATATAATCATTGAGGTGCAGTGAGAGTGGGATCTTTTAAAATTTTGAGTGGTGCCTAGGAATTTGCCCAACAATTACTGAATTTTGTCCAGATAATTGCCAACATATAAAATAAAAGAGGGTATCTTTTGAATTTTGAGCCAGAAAAATAAATTGAAGTCCTATCTTTTTGAGTCCTATGCAGCAGAGGCTCCTAGGTACTTCCATCGATAGGCCACGCCTAATCGGCACTCCAACCTTTCAGCATGACCTTCAACTTCGTCCTCTCCTCACGCTCGGCCTTAACCGTGCCGAGGCCGCTTTGGGGACACCTGGCCAGTAACCCGACGAACCCAGCCGACTCCCACAACCTCGACAAAGCCGTTAGCCTACCAGGGCTTACAACACTGCAGCACCCGGACCCCACTTCACAAAGGAACCAAATTCCTCCACTGCAAAAGCTATTTATTGCCAAATCTAATTCCGTGGGACTCTTAGTTTGGCTGTTCCATCGATAAGTCCGCTGGCCAGGGTAGCTGCTCCCGGCTGCGAGCCTTTAACTTCTACCTCTCCATTGTGAATGGGCCGAAGCCCCCCAGTGAACATCCGTCCACCTCGATATAACAGAGACCGCATCAGAGAGCCCACAGACGAGTGTGCGAAGAGGTACACAACTCAGTCCGCAGTACTCCCCAATGGGCCTACAGAAGACAGGGTTCCCCAAGCCCCGTCCGAGGCCCTTATAACGACCCCTCAATCGGGGCTGCAACCCCCAGCTTCGCTGGGTACAAGTAACTAAGCTGACTGGACCGACCCACTCCAAACCAGTCCTCAACAGGCCCCCTCCACCGGGGGCCACCAGACTTCAAGAACTCCAGAGTGCCAGCGATCCAAACCCAACTTCTCAGAGGCACCGTAGGGCCCCCCTCCTCGTCAAGGAGGTCCCACTCCGGGGGGGGGGGAGACGACTGGGTCACAGCATTTACGAGACAGCAAGACTTGTGGGGTACTCACGGTCAGTACCTTCAAAAGTGATCCCAGGAGGGAAAAAACCACAAACTGCCGGCAAGGTGTGGGCTGACCATGGCTCATCAGTGCTAGAGGTGAGCGAAGGCTATCCCGTATGGTTCGAGCCAACAGAAGGTATACTGATGCAACTCGCCAGTAATTTGAATGCTGGTGATGGGAATAATGTGTCGGAACATGTAGTACATTGAACCCTGCTGAAAATGGGGCATGCTAACCTCTGTTCCTCACTGAAAGCACCTACAGTTGGCACACGAGCATCAAAACTGGACCTGGAATGATTGGAAGAAGGTCGTCTGGTCTGATAAATCTCGTTTCCTGTTGCACCATGTGGACAGCTGGGAACATGTGTGTTGTTTACCTGGGGAAGTGTTGGCACAAGTATGAACTGTGGGAAAAAAGCTGGTGTAGGAAGCGTAATACTTTGGGCAATGTTCTGCTGGAAAATCCTGGGTCCAGTCATTCATGTGCAGGAAATTATGATATCTGCCACCTACCTAAACATCATTGCAACCAGGTACATCCTTTCATGGCAACGGTATTCCCCTTTAGTAGCCTGGATTGTTCGAGAATGGTTTGCAGAACATGAGGACTTCCAGGTATTGCCCTGACCTCCAAATTCCCCTGACATCAATCGAGCATCTGTGATTTGTGTTGGAACAGCATATCTTATTTGCTGCAGCTCAACCCCTTAACTTACAAGAGTTAAAGGATTTGCTGGTAACGTGTTGGTACCAGATACCACGACACTTTTAGAAATCTTGAAGCATCCATGCCTCGCCAGGTAAGAACTGTTTTGGCGGCACGTGGAGGGCCAACGTCATATTAGGCAGGTGTTCTTAATGTTTTGGCTCTTCGGTGTAAACCTTCCCACAAGGAGTGGATTGAAGGTTCTGGTTGGCTCGATTGAGTTTTTCAATAAAACGGCCCATTTTATAAAATTGATTATTTTTCATATATATTTTAAAAACCTTCCATATTTTTATTTGCTAAGATATCGATTATTCGCTCATCAGGAATATTCCTACAGAAAAAAAATGACAGAAATCAGTCAAAAACAAACTGTCGTATTAATCCTTGAAAAAATATAATAATTTCAAATAATGTACCAGTATAATATCAATAAAATAACTTATGGAATCATTTGGTTACAATAATAATTTTAAAATTATTCTTTTTTACGAAACAGAAAACAAATCGTTGTACGTCAGTGAATATAGTGGCCCACTACCCAATCGGTGCACCAAAGATTCCCTCGATATATCAGTCCACCCACGTTGCCTACCCGTTTTGGTTGACTCCAGCAAGTTCGCACATATCCTATACTCTTCCCATGGGTGAAGGGGACGTTCATGCAAAGTTTGGTGCTTTCTGTCACCAAAGCTCATCTGTGGGCCGAGTATATAGGCTGAAAGACACAAACTTTCTTCTAAATATATCACTTGTTTCACTTTTATCAAATATAATATGTGTGAAAAACTTAAGAGTTCAGTGGAATATGGAGTAAAATGTTAAAAGTCGGTTATAAAAATATTATTCGGTTCTAGATACATTTGAACTATTTACATTTGTAAAATGAAATTATGGAAATATATTGAATGAAGTGTGTTATTTCTGCAAAAAGTTTACCACGACCAAAAATATTCACGTATATTTAATGTACGCTGAAAATTTATTATAATACACCAACCTAATATCGCGTGGGTTAACCTTTTGCCCTCACAAGCAACGTCGTGGCATGAACTCTACCAGTTGTTTGAAATGTTTGGCTGGTATTGCAGCCCACAATTTCAGGAGAGCCGCCTGTAAAGCAGAGTTGCCAGTTGCGAGTTTCAGGCTCTAATGCACCGTTTCACTTCAACCCACAGATGCTCAATAGGGTTCAAATCCAGTGAGAGAGCTCTTTGAGGGTTGTGAACTCACTGGAATGCTCTCCAACCAGTCCTTCGCCAAATGGAAGTGACGAGTTGGGCATTGTCTTGTTGATTGAAAGGCATCCTGTGTGAAATGGATAACCTTTAACGTAGGTGACTGACGAGTACATCATCATAGCCTTGTGCGTTAATAGTGGTCTCAACTGGTATAAAAGACCCCAAAGTGCCCTTGTAAACACACCCCAGAACATTAGTTTCCAACTGACCTGTAACACCCAGACTTGACGGTTGAGGTCCACGGTTTTTTGTGGTCTATGCCGCAAACGCAACCTCTCATCCTCATCGGCTTGTGTAATTGGAACCTCGATTCGTGAGATTGCAGTCTTCTGCTGTCTATTGTCATTATTGGACCACAGTTCTTTCACCCACTGCAGTCTCATAACTTGGTGACATGCTGTTAACAAGGGTACTCGATGTGATATAGACATCGTACATTGAATGGTCTTTGCACCATTCAATGTACGATGGCAGGACGGCTATATCAACCTGTATAATATTTTTGTAACGGCTTTTAACATTTTACTCCATATTCCACTGAACTTTTATGTTTTTTACACATATTTGATAAAAGTGCAACAAGTCATATATATAGAAGAAAGTTTGTCTTTCAGCTTATGTACTCAGCCCACAGATGAGCTAGAGGCATCAAACTTTGCATGAACGTCCCTTTCACCCATGCGAAGAGTATAGGATACGTGTAAACTTGCTGGAGTCAACCAAAGGTGGTATGACATATCGAGGGTCGCCTTTCGTTGTGTTCGCTGGAGTCAACCAAAGGTGGTAAGACATATCGAGGGTGCCTTTCGTGCCAACCTGGGGTGGTGACATATCGAGGGAACCTTTCGTTGGGTTGTTTTACTTCCGAGTGGCCCTTTTTTGCACACCATGGGCTAAATGGCCAGGTCACATGGACCCTGAAGGCTCAGAGAAGGTTGGGGGAGGGAACCCACTGGAACAGCTGTTGGGAGACAAATGGTAGCCTCCCAAGATGTTCTTTAACGTGCACAGGGTATGGCTCTCCCGCACACGGAGCCACGGCTTAACGTCCCACCCGACGGACGGCGGCATTTCCAAGCCCATCGGTGTCCCCTACTGACCGTGGGCAGGGAGGGGAATTTTGCGGAGATAAATCTCAACGCTGACTCAGCTGGGACTCGAACCTGGGAACTACAGATTACGAGCCTGGCGCGCTACCGACTGAGCCACCCCCGCCCCTGGAACCTTTCGTACTACATCATATGCTTACGTTATCGTCTGCACTTTGGCCATCCATTCCGATGCTAGTGTGAAAGAGGTTACGCTCACTTCGAACATCAACTGCCACATTTTTTACAGTGGCTGCAGGTTTTACCAGTATTGATATCGTTCTGGTACTTATATGCGACGGTCACATGCAGAAATCGGCAAGGTTCTGCAGTCGCAGATATAAATAAATAAAAAAAATAAATACCCCCTCAAGCAGCTGCTTGCCACAGAGGTCTGACAGGAGCCTGTCAGTTTATACGCCACAGTAGAAGGTCCGAGAGGATGGGCAGGACCTCAGCAGAAAAACTACACATACATCCATGCCTTACCCGGGGCTCGAACCCAGGTCCCTTAGATCAGTAGCCAAGCGCGCTAACCATTACGATGCAAAATTTAAACCCATACCACACACTGTCAGTGAGATTAATATACTGCTCACAAAAATTTGGGGATATTTTATCGCTTCATATTCATTTTGAAATATCCCCTAATTTTTGTGAGCAGTGTAGTTCTAAAATGTTGGACCACAAAATGGGTTCTTAAAAATTTCTCAGCTCATCACTGATTTACATGTTCCCATTATTTAGTAAGCATTTAATAAATACATTACCTCAAAATAATATATAATCTAACTTCAAGAATATAGAGTGATTAAATTTTCCCGAATATCAATATCATAAAAAATATTAAAGTATTTAGAAAACTAGTGCAGTGATTCACAAGAAATGTCGAAGTAGTGGAAAGTTTAAAAATACTAGAATTACTATTAGACCACAGGTACATCTGGGCTGCAAAAATATATTCAAGTAATTTGTCAGGCCATGTTATGTTGAAAGCCACAATCAAGTTACACCAAGCTAAATATTTCCATTTTATTAAGATCAAATCTACATTATCACATTAAGTACAATATTTATTACAAACTGCTTTATGCTTTTCAGTTTAGTTTAAAAAATTATATTAAATAATAAAAATGCTAATTAACAATTATAACAAAGTAAAAATATGTATAAAGTATATTTTAAATAGCATGATAATTATACAGATATAAACAAAACAATACTTTTAAAGCAGAATAAGTTTCTTAAGAATATCAACAGCAACTTAAACTCTAATAAATGCATTTGCACTGCGATGCTAAATGTCAGTAGATGGCTTAATGTACATGGCATATATAAGCTTAGAACAATTCTAGATTAATATATATGCATTTTCACCTACAGAAGTAAACATTAACAGTTATTTTTACAGATATTACAACAGTTTATGAACAGTTATTTTTTTAAACTTTAATCTCATTTCTAAGCAATCTTTATTCCTTTTACATTTAGCATGAATTCTTGGTATTGTTGAAAAATGAAAGACCAATAAATAAATTTGATATATCACTGGTTTTATTTATTAAATTCTTGTTGAAAAGTTATAAAAATAAAATAAATACTCCCTCAAGCAGCTGCTTGCCACAGAGGTCTGACAGGAGCCTGCCAGTTTATATGCCATAGTAGAAAGTCTGTGAATGTGAAGATGGCAGGTCTTCAGCAGAAAAACAACACAATACTAATATTAAAAAAAAAAGCTACTAACAACACAATACTAATATTTAAAAAAAAAGCTACTAAGTGTGTGAAGAGAAAAATAATATATTTCTTTACCATTGAGCTTTCCATCTGTAATTAAAAATTTCAAGTTCGGCTTTAACTTTCATATCCAAAAAAATTAAAAGTAATTTGTTGGATGGCATTACTTACTTAAATCAATCTTCTATTATTAATAGAAACAGTTGCTACTCATATATCAAATAGTTTCCTAACAATATATCTGTTCAAAGTTATTTTGCATGTTTTAAGCTACCACATTGGCATGGTCACTGCTAGTCACAAATTAACTTTTATTATATGGCTTAAAGCTAGTGACTAGTATCCTCAGATCATAAACAAACTAAAAAAAAAACAGTGACTTAGAAGTAATGCTGTCTACAGTTCTGCATGGTATAACAAAATATTTAATAGCATGATGCTAATAAATACTATATTAATCAGCATCATGCTAATTCTTTGTAATATGAGTTCAGAACTGAAATGTCTATTGCCACTTTTCTCAATCCCTGAACTGTAAAAATTTTGTCAAAATAATACAGAATATTCTATTGGATTCATAAATATAGTACTAAGTCCCAAATCCAGCATCTTGTGACTTAAGGGTTGCCACTTTTTTGGGGTTTTCTGGATTTTGGACAATACATATATATACATAGACATATTATATGTGCAGATTGTATTATTCATTTAAAACAAAAAGTTAATATATCATACTCTAAGAAAGGAATTAGATTGTGAATCTTAAAGATATTGAAATGTTTTTAAGTGTGTTAAATGCTACATTTTTGTTACTTTAGTATACAATTAATGGAAATGATTTCCGTGGTTTGTATCCCACCCGGCTCAAGACAATTTTTCCTCTAAAAATTTGAATCGACTTCAAAGTGGTAATTTATTAGTAGGAATCGATTTAATTCAACTGTATTCTTATCTATATAATTTTAATTGTTATAGAAGTTACCATTTGCATTTATATTATAGTTGAATATTGAAGTTTTCATTTTATTTCTATATAAAGGATTATATTTTCCTAGGAACCAGTATAGCTATGGCCCTTAGTTACATATACTGAATTCAGTTTTATTTTGTTCTCTTCTTTTTGACTTTTTCTTTGGCCTTTTTATGAGTTTATCATTTAAGCATAACTAATCTGTGTAAAGCTACTAATAATGAACTGTATATATGTAAAACTGAAAATTGTGTAATAAATTTCAAAACAAAATATGAACATTTATAATATTTTTACTTACTCTAATGTAAACTGTGATCCACATAAGCATCTCAAGCTTCCTGTAGTACAACCATGATGCAACTGATTCAAGATTTCTATGATCTATATTGTGTTATGTCCTTGCACATAACTTGCTTGTAACTTTTAGGCTAGTTTTTGTGGTTTTAACTGTGGAACCAAATTCCCAGGTTTGGGGATATGCATAGTTTATGAAATGTGACCTTTCACAGGTCTATTTAGTTTTTGGGTTTTAAGTGAGGAATAAGATTCCATATTTACAAATATGTATTTCCTAAAAATGTCATAGCTAACATGTAGCTATTTCTACATATTAGTTTAAGAAGCAAACAAAAACCTTGTCAGCCAATAATATTTCTGGAGAATTAACACTCTTTACTATTTCTTGATGGTTTTAGAAGTGGAATGAAAATTCTGTTGCCATGTGCTAGTATACCTTAGAAACCAAAATTTATTACTGAAAGGGAAAAAACAAGAAAACTAGATTCAAAGTGTTATTTCTCAGGAGCAAAATTAATCGAATTTGAGTTTCTTGAGAAATATTATATATACCACATATAAAATAAATTTATAATATATACTATATCTAATATACATAATAGCAACATGATGTACGCCTAACAATGATTCCATCTAGATGACCTTGACATCAAGGAAGATGTGCAGAGACATTTGTGATTCAATTCTATATGATTTTCCACATTTTAAATGCTTGTTTTAATTGTATATATATATATTAACATGATGCTATTTTGCAATGTTTAATTAGGTGGTAATGGCAGAATAAATTCAGAAGTGCTTTAATTTTTAACAGCATTAACAGAGTATTAAAGTGTTATTTTTAATCTTTACATTGTAATTTAATTTTTTCTTAATATTAAAAAAAAATGTCAAATTTTGTATAATTCTGGATTTGGTACTTTGTACTCTACTTATGGCCATAAGGATAAATCAGCTGCTCTAAGTGGGCTTACCAGTTAAACAGTTTAATAAGTTTTTAGAACATACAATTCAGCAATATTGTATTATCAAAAAAATCATGAGCATTACTTGGCTAATAACAAAGCATCATGATTTCATGGAATAAACCAATTTATTGAATGTAGCTATGGCATTTGATTAGAAGGCACAATTTTGTAGCACAGAAGATGTCAATAAAAACCATTAACATGATGAAAAAAAAGGTGCATAAATGGGATGCAATATAACATCTTAGTTATATTCTTTCAATGTATAGTCTTGCAAATATCTTTGATCTATATTTATATAGTTTATATATTATAGTGTTCAGAAGTATCACTTGCTTATTTTTCATATTTTTAACACATTAAATTTATAATGTTTGGCACCTTCCATTACATCATCCCTCTACAGAAAAATATTGTTTTGCTGCCGTCCATCGATCTTTAGGAAATCTTGAAGCTAACACCAATCTTCCTTCTTGACTTGTATCATTACCTAAAATATTGAAAATCAATAAGTAAACAACAGTTTGGCATTAAATGCTATAAAGAACTATTGAAAATTTTCATTTATTCAAAGGAAGTGTAATCCAACTAAGGTATATGTCAGTGTTTCAAATCATTGTACTTTATTTTTTAATAAAAAATTCTCTAATATTCAAAAATCTAATTTCATTGATGTGCGGAATTCGAACCCAGAACACCCTGGCATGTTTCTGGAGAGATGGGGTTTGAATCTCACAGGTCAGCTAAACTTTTTTCACAAAACCATTTATTGATTTATTGACATTAAAATCAACAGGTAACTCTGTGGATATTATTTATTGATTAAATCTATTTTCATTTCATATTCTTTAAACTACAACAGTAAATTTTAGAGATTTTCTGACTCTCCCTAGTATATTTCCTAACTGAAAAAGAAACAGTAGCCCCTCATTGGAAGCTAATTTCACCATGTTCTTACAACTCCTTGAACCTTGAACCTTTTAGAGCACATTGTGTCAATATGACAATAATTGCCTGTAATATGATTTCTTTTCAAATTTAGGCATACTACTCTCAAATGATGTCCAGTTCTTTTAAACCCATATATGTTTTTCACTCTGCATATGAAAGCAATAGCTTAATGATAATTTTCACACACCTTACTATATTTGCATGCAAAATGAAAATGCTGGATAATAAAACATTGGAGGCACTCCTCTGATGTATGATTGCAGATTCTTATCTGGAATTTCAGTTTAGATAATTCTTTGAGAGTGCATTCATCCTATTGGATTAGTTCAATGTAATCTTGAAACAAAATTGAGCATTGGAAATGTAAACCCTCTGTTTTCCACAGTTTCAGCATTCCTTGAATTAATGATTCTTCAAAGCCTAGGCTCTCTAATATGATTGTGATTATTTGCAATTGTGGATATAAAGAAATTCTCCTCCAAATGTGTGTGTGTGTTGGGGGGGGGGGGGAAGGCAAAGTACTGGCTAACAAGATCTATGACACTTTTTTAGAAAACTGGCATTGGTTGCAATTGGTATCTAGAAAACTTTACAATTTTCCCTTTTAACATGTATATTTTTATCTTTTCAGATAAGATTTGTTTTAATTAGAAGCTACATTTGAGCATAAGCTTTCATTACAAATTAAACTAATATGTTCAGTTTTCTGATAAATTTTCAGATGCAATATAAAAATCCAGAATTCTGTTGGTGGTTGTTATTCATCCACTCTGTGACAATTTTAAAGGATCCCTGTTTGCTAGATCCTGATATGAACTGCAGACATATATCAGCATTGATATTTTTGAATTGCACAGCATAGTCACTCATATCTTTCCAGACTTTTCCCAATGTAACCATAATATATACATATATTATACAAATGGTATCAGACCAGTGGTTCATAATTGAAACAAAGTGCATCATAAAATATAGAGACATACATGTGAAGAAAAATTGGTTTTTCAGATACCTATTGCATCTCTTGAAAGGTGTCATGATCTTGTTTTCCAGCAAAATGCTTTCATTGTGCATCTGGAGTCTTCTTTTATGGATAATTGCAGATGATCACAATTGCATTAGAATTTTGGATTCATAGAATCATTAATTCGAAAGCCAAAACTGAGATTGTTTAAACTCTGAGTGGAACTTTTAGACACACAATAAGCTAACAGACAAGTCACCAGAAATCCAAGAACTCAGAGCAAGGAAGTTTACACGATGGACACCTATTAAAGAGATAGATGGAAGCCTACCATCAGGCCATCCAGCACATTCTATAATATGTACAAAGTATTGCTCTCCCGCAACTGGATCATGACTGGATCTGACAGATGGCAGCCTTTCCAAGCCCATCAGTATCCCCTTACCTATTTTCAGGGCAAGACGATGGTTAGCAGAGAAAATTTCAATTAATTTTCAATTTTTTCAATAAGCAGTGAACTGTTAATTGATGATAGGGTATACTGAATATCAAACAAGTATTTTTTGAAAATTTAGTTTGCTTATTTGAATAGTTTTAACATTTCCTTACTTTTTAATTCATTCAGTTTTACTAAGTGTCCTATGTGCTATTAGGTTGTTGCATATCAAATGGCTGATTTGCAGATGCATGAAGTTTTTGACGACTGAAAATGTTATCATATGGGGCTTATGATACGTTATATTAAATCATGAAGCCTGTTTTGATAACACAGTAACCATTTTGCTAGTTTATTTTGTGGTTAATGAACTGTAAGAGCTCAAAGGGAATAATGCATCAGAGTCAAATTTGTGTTCTTTTCTTATATGAGTTTAATCTGGGACACAACACTGCAGAGGCAACTTGCAACATTAATGCAGCATTTGGGAAAGGCACAGCTAATGAACAGACAACACAATGTTGGTTTGAAAAATTTCTATCTGGCGACATCAGCCTTCATAAGCCACATGGTCGACCTGAAGAAGAGACTGATAACGATCAATTGGAGGCTTTAATGGAATCTGACATATGCCAAACTGTAAGAGACATTGCAGACAAATTAGGCATGCATTATTCAACAGTTTTCCAGCATCTGGATGCCATTAGAAAAGTGAAGAAGTTGGATAAATTGGTTCTGCATGAATTAACAAATACGCATAAGGCATGCCAACTTTAAGTGTGCACTTTCCTTCTCAAAGAGGTCTGTTTTTGCATACAGTTGCAATGTGTGATGATAAATGGATCCTATAAGACAATCAATTGACATTCTGCTCAATGATTCTACATTTGAAATCTAGATCCTTTGCATTTGTGTATGATATGTTTTGTACTACATTCAATTTTCTATGATGTGATTTTAATCAATCTTTTCCTGCAGCATGTGTAATCCAACTATGATGTTAACTATTCTGCATTTCCCAAAACTATTATCAAGTTTGATAACAAAGATGTGCTCTTCACCAACCTACTTTTCAGAACTGTAAGTGCATCTCTACATGCTATTAAATTGGACTCTTTTGAAATGTTTTCGTCTTTACTGAATTTATAATTGCACTTTTCCAACTTGAAAGTTATTCTACATTACATAAAAAACTTTCTATCAGTGTTTTAAGTTGTTTTTTACTATTTACATTTTTATTGCATATACATTGAGAATTTTAATTCTTAGTCACTGAATATAAATATAGTGATTTGCAATTTGTAATAAATAAGACTAAGTTTTTTACATGGTCTTCAATTATCATTTTCAAGTGTGAACTTCTGCCAATTTTTTCCTTAGGTCATATAAATTTACCAACAATATACTAAAAGTTTTGTTTTTTCAGCATATTTCTTTTATTGCTTATGAGATGGTATTTTTAATTATTATTCAAAAGATAGTAAATGAAATTTATTTTAGTACAGAATCTTTGCAGATGTAGTAACCACGAAGATAACAGATTTCAGATTAGTATTTCTTACATTTTTATTTCACTTTATGTGTTCCTTGTTACATTTAGTCAGTTCTAATTTGGTACACAATATTGTGCCAGTTGCTGAGTAGCAGGCCTTGCATATTATGACATGTTTTAAAACTTACTTGAAACAATTAATTTTTGTTCTCTTCTACTGAAAAAAGCTCATACCTGATTACAAGAGCAGCAGGCATGTCCCAGTGTATGTGTTTGTAAGTTGTATGAGAAATACAATAGAGCTTCCAGGTTATCCCCATCCTTTGTGTTGATCAGTATTTTTTTCCTTTAAAAATAATAAAAAATAAAAAAATGTACTGTATTGAAGAATCATTAATTTTTCCTTGAGCAAAACTAAAACTGTGGAAAACACAAGGTTTACACTTCCAATATTCAATTTTAATGAGATTACACTGAACTGATCCAATGGAGTGAATGTCCTCTCACAGAACCATTTATCTTAACTGAAATTCTTGATGAGGAGCTGCAATCATACATTAGAGGAGGAGTGCCACCAGTGGTTTAAAAATCAATCTTTTCCTCTCACACAAAGGGTTGAAAGCTCTCACTAAGAGTGTTGAGTTCATCTGCAGAGTGAAGAACACAGATGAGTATATATAAGAACTAAACTTAACACAGGAGCAAGAATGCCTAAATTCTAGGCCCTAGGAATTGGCACCTGTGTATTTCCATTGTATTAGAAGATAGGTAAAAATAAGTCAAAATTTGCATTACTGCAAATACTGGTTTAACATTTTTCAACATATTTTTTTACTTGGCATGAAAATATATAATAGCATTAATAATGAATTAACAATATGCTAATTATTTTAATTATTACTTTACTATCTGTAATATCTGAGAAATGGAAATTAAGTCAGCTTATGTCATTAACAGTTTCAGACAAAATATTTCAAATGAGAATCTATTTAAGTTTCACTTGCACTTTCAATCATTCTGATAAATCAGAAAAAAAATTAATTTTCATTCATATAATCCCATTCAAGTATTATATTAAGATACTGGATGTTCAGTAAAAAAATATTATTAAAAAATAAAATTAATATAATAAATTATCTTGCCTTTTTTGTTTTTGCTGGGGAATAAAGCTGCCTGGTGAAGATCCAACAGATGGGCCTGAAAAGGTAATAGC
This sequence comes from Ryuthela nishihirai, assembly GCA_038380435.1. Taxonomy (NCBI): domain Eukaryota; kingdom Metazoa; phylum Arthropoda; class Arachnida; order Araneae; family Heptathelidae; genus Ryuthela; species Ryuthela nishihirai. The sequence continues at coordinate 33,572,982 of JAWZYU010000011.1, read as the reverse complement.
AAGATTAATTATGATGAATAACTACTGGTCTAAGCAATTAACAGTAGCAACAATAAAGGCATAAAAAAAAACTTCCCATTTTCTTGTTTTCATTGTTTTACTGTCAATCTCTCTAATCTGAAATATTTCACTGTTTCTAATATAATATTTCAGATTAGAGAGATTGACAGTAAAACAATGAAAACAAGAAAATGGAAAGTTTTTTTAAGTTAGGTTGGGTTGTTTTACCTCTGAGTGGCATTCTGAGTCGCCATTCAGAGGTAAAGCAATCCAACCTAACTAGCACACAAAAACCATTTAGTCCATTGTGTGCAAACCAACCAAGTTTGAATACAATGGGCTAAATGGGCAGGTCACTAGGACACCAAGGGATCAGAGAAGGTTGGGGGAAGGGAACCCACTGTACAGCTGTTAGGAAACAGATGGTAGCCTCCCATCAAAGGCCATCCAGTGTGTTCTTTAATGTGCACAGGGTATAGGCTCTCCTGTACATGGGGCCATGGCTTTATGTCCCATCTGATGGACAGTGGCCTTTCCAAGCCAATCTTTTTTTTAAGTTAGCATATTTGGTTGATACAAAAAGGAACTGCATTTTAATTCCTGGAATGGTTTATGCTTGTTTTTCCTGCTGAAGGTGAATACAAACTTCACAAGAAAACAACTTGGAATATACACCCAATGCAGAAAAACAATTTAATTCATTTTGAAACTTGTAAAGAATTCTACAAAGAAATGAAGCAACTTAGTAAAACAGCTAATTTTGAAAAAATTGTTCCAAAATTAGATAACCTAATTGAAGATTTTAATAAAAGATTTTCTCAATATGATGACCATAAAATAGTTTAAATTTCTTCAGTAATCCATTAAATATTGATATTAGCACCGTAGATCCTAAATATCAAATGGAATTATGTGACCTTCAAGCCAACCCAATTATTGCATCTAATAGAGAAACTGAAAAGAATTGTTCAAAATTTGCCTAAAGAAAAATATCCAAAAATAAAATATTTTGGACTCCAAATAATTTCTATGTTTGGAAATACATATATCTGAGAGCGTGCATTTTCTGATATGAAACATATAAATCAAGAACATATACTTGAACATATACTTCGGCTCGCAACAACAAATATCGATATGGATGTAAAAGAAATTATTTCCCAACAACTACGGCCACAATGCTCCTATTAAATTTATTAAATATTTGATAAGGTTTAGAAATTTTATCGTGGTTTATTATTACTTATTATTTTTCGTATAAATAAAATAATTTTTTGAGGTTTATTATTACTTATTATTTTTCGTATAAATAAAATAATATTTTGGGGTTTTTTGAGGTTATTATTACTGATTATTTTTCGTATAAATAAAATAACTTTTTGAGGTTTATTATTAGCTTTTTTTTGGTATAAATAAAATGATTTTTTGAGGTGACATGAACTGACTTTTCAATTACCTATCCCATCCTATTCTTTTTTTTGGCCCGTGAAATATTGGCAAAAGAAAAAATGGCCCGCGGTCTTAGAGAAGTTAGACAGCACTGTTTTAGGGAATTGCCCTATAAAAAAATTTCAGAAAAACGATTTTGTCCTATGTTTTTTGTTGTCTTTAGAAATCTTATATTTTTGATACCAAATAAAAATCGATCTGTCTCCTATTATTGTTGATGTGATTGAGGTATTAATAACACATAACTAACAGGTAACCACAAAAGTTCTTGCCATTTCTATGTCATATTAAATAATCAGCATTCAGTTAAAGAACTAATCCATGTCATAACAACTAACTGCATCTTAAAAATTGAGTTGTATCATGTTTACATAGTAATATCATCCAAGTAGTAAACCCAATAAAATATTTAAATGGAAGTGTCATCAAAGCTCATCAGATGTTTACGAGTTTAAAGAATATAATACCACTAGAAGAATATGCTTCACATTTTAACAGGATGCTGTAAAGGAATGCACAGCCAGAAATTAGTTCCAAATATTTCGAACCGGGAATGGTATTACTATGATTTGAAGATGCAACTCGTAGCGGCCATCTTGTGGCTATCGACAATGAAACTTTGAAAGCAGCCATTGAAGAAGATAGCAATCAAACATGCTAAGAGATTGCTTTGATGTTCGACATTAATGATGAAACCATTAGAAGGTATCTGCATGAAATTGGTAAAACATGCGAATTGAACAAGTGAGTCCCACATAAATTGTCCGATGCCAAGAAAAAAACGCGCCAGCCTACCTTACCTGCCCTCACACCACAATAAAAAGCCATTTTTCGATTGTTTGTTGAAATGTGATGAAAAGTGGATACAATATAAGAATACTTCAAGGAGACAGCATTGGGTGTCTATCATGGCCACCACTGCATCAATATAAGGTGCTCCTCCTTTATGTATGATGGACAGCTCATGGAATTGTCCATTTTGAGCTGCTGAAACCTGTCCAAACCATTACTGGTGAGCTCTATTCATAACGGCTTGAATGTGTTAATGAGGCATTGAAAGAGAAGGAAGCAGTGCTTGTCAATCATAAAGGAATACTGTTCCTTCAAGATAACTCCCATCCACATGCTGCTAAAGTGACCACAGAGATAATCCACTGTCTTGAATGGGAGACTTTGTGTCATCCACCCTATTCACCAGATATCTCTCCTTTGGATTATCATTTGATTTTGGCCCTTGACAATAATCAGTGTTGAGAAGAGTTTAAGAACAACAGAGAGGTATAGGTTGCTATAGAAACTTTCTTATGTTCCACAAACAGGGACTTCTAGAGAAGGGGATATTTATAAGTTATTTTCAAGATGGGAAAAAGTCATTGAATCAAATGGAAACTACTTCATTGAATAAAATTGTTTTCAATACATATTGTGCTTTTTTTTTTACGAGTACCAAAAACGGCAAAACTTTTGTGGTTACCTGATATAATATTTATAATTCAGAATTACTTAATCATTTTAAATTATAAACCTTCTTGTAATAGTGCAAACCATTGGCAAATTAAAAGTAATTTTATTGACATGACACTTATTCTTTTTTATGTTGTCGATTTTTAAAAAAAATAAAATTAATGTATACATATCATTTGTTTCCTTTTAGAGTATTTTAGGATATTTACCAGTTTTTGAGGATAAATTTGTTAGACATAGCATAAAATTAATAGTATTATGACAAAAATTGACAAACAAATAGTATTAGTGATGAAAATTGCCAAGACATATTTTTCTATGTGTCCCTATATTTTTGTAGGTATATTTTGTATTTGGAAAAAAATGGTCAGTCTAGGTATGGCTCTCCACAGGACCATGGTTTTATGTCTCATCCAATGGATGGAGACATAAAAAAGGGGACGCTAAGGGGCTTTTCAAGCCCCTTAGCGTCCCCTTTCTGAACAACGACAGAGTGGGTGTTTAATGGAGATAAATCTCAAAGCTGGCCCAGATGGGACTCAAACCTGGGAACTACAGATTACGATCCTGGTGTGCTACTAACTGAGCCAACCCACACACTCCACATGAAATAGACAGGTGTTTGTACATAATGGACATAATTTTGTAATATTATTGTAAGTTTCCAGGGAGAAGATTCTTCTCTGCCTATAGTTATGAATGTTCATGATGGTAATTGCAGCATACTAAGGTAGTATTTTACCAGCTTCATAAATTGATACATTATTCTACTATAATTCATATGAATCAGAAAATAATTGCAAGAGAAAGCAAATAGCTATCTACAATTTACTTATAACAGAAAGATTCTTAACTTTTGTACTAAACTGAGCAAGTACCAACTTGAGCTATCTTGATTTAACTTACTTAAAATATGATATCAAGACACTTTATTTCATTCTTTGTAGTTTTGTAGTTTCATTATACTGATATTGTTATTATCATTACCAAAATGGTGAGTCTATTTTTGTAACATTTCTGTAAAATGTAATATAACAGCTGCAATTCCAATAGTTAACAATAACTAATTGTACAAACCTGAAAATTCACTATAAACCACTGAAATACAGTGGTTTATAGTGAATTCTCATTACCATACATTAGTAACATTTTCTCAAGGCTAATTTTTTAATAGTAAACAAGGAGAAGGAAAAACACATAAATACCTCATTTATTTGAGTAACATATGCATTCTTTTGAAATTCCGATTTTGGAAATCAAGGTGCATATCTTTTGCTAAGATACTTATACAATATCAATATTAAGCACCAATAGATAACTGTTGTGAATATAGGGTAATGAAGTGAATATTTAATGCAATACTATTTTAGGATTTGGATTGTTTTACCACTGAGCAGCACTTTTTTGCACATAATGGGCTAAATGGCCAGGACACAAGGACTCCAAGGGCTTAGAGAAGATTGTGGAAGGGGACTCACTAAACAGCTGTTAGGAAACAGATGGTAGCCTCCCACCAAGGTTATCCTGTGTGTTCGTTAATGTGGACAGGGTATGGCTATCCTGCATATGGGGCGATGTCTTAATGTCCCATTTGGAGGATGGCAGTTTTTGGTAGCCCATCAGTGACCTCTTTCTGACCAAGGGTAGGTAGGAGGTTGAGTGGAGATAAATCTAAACAATGGCCCAGTTAGTGCTTAAGCCTGGGAATTGCATATTAAGATATATTTTAGCTCGTTAACATAAAACTTAAAGATTTTTTCACTTGCTTCACTGAAACATAAGATACATTTTTTATTTGGAAGTATGTAGATGCTACAATAAAAAATACTTCAAAGATTTGTAAACTGCATACGGAATTAAACAAAAATATTTTGCTTTGAAATTTTATATCATTAAATAAAAAGTAATTTTGCATTAACAAAAAAAAAAAACCATTTTTAATTACTGCTTTAAACATTACCTCAATATAGTTAGACAACAATTCAGGGCTCATTTCTTGTTCAAGGATTGCTTTATTGTATGCACTACTATAGCAGCATGCAATCAATGTGGGAAACAAAATGTTAGTTAGTTTAGGATCACTGAAATACTGAAAAGGTAGTGAACACATTTGCTGTAGTACAGTTGGTCGCTGGCCAGACTGGATTATTGTCTGTAAAAAGAAAAGAAAAATTATTTAAAGTATTTAATGTGTCATTTCAATGAAAATAAGTATACATGATCTTGTGCACGCAACATTTTTTTCTCTCTAATTTTAACAAATACATTGCCCAACAAAATTGGAGGGATGGAAATGTATTTCTCCTCCAGAAATCTTAAACTCAAAAATGGGTTCTACTACAGCTAGTGACTCGAATTTTAACAACTCAAGTAGTGTGGGGAAACCTAAAGGAGAAGATAAAGACCAGATATTGTATATTTAGGGGTGAGGGTGGCAGTAGTGCCAGCCTGTTAAATTAAATACAGAAATGTAAAGACAAAAGAACAGTAAAAAAATGCTGTATGAAATGCTATCTCTAATTCTAATAAAGACATAAATATGTTTTTCAAATGCAATGCAGGTTTTCCTGAGGGAGGGAATGCCATAGAAAAAATTTGGAACAGATTAGATAATCTTCTGGGAAGTTACTGGGTCCTAAATTCTTTAAATATTCATGAAATAAATTGTTCAGTGATGCTGATGAGCGACTGCCTGATGCCTCAGAACTTGATTCCAATTTTTGCACATTAGAAGAATGCCACATTGTTAGTCAAGCATAACAGACATCGCTTATTATATGTAGACATTTTAATACATCCAATCTAACATTTCTTAGCAAACACACAAACTATGCTAAAATTTCAAACACAGTTGTTTTTATCTCTGAGCAGAACTTTTTTCCACACAATGGGTCAAATAGCCAGTCACAAGGACCCCAAGGGCTCAAAAGTTGGAGAGAGGGAACACTGGACAGCTCTTAGGAGACAGATGGTAACCTCCTATCAAGGCTATCCAGCATGTTCTTTAACATGCACAGGATATGGCTCTCCCACACACGGGGCATGGCTTAGCATTCCATTCTTACAGTACCCTGTGCATGTTAAAAAACACACTGGATGGCCTTGATGGGAGGTTACTATCTGTCTCCCAACAGATGTTCCAGTGGGTCCACAACCTTCTATGAGCCTTCAGAGTCCTTGTGATCTGGCCATTTAGCCTGTTGTGTGCAAAAAAAGTGCTGCTGAGAGGTAAAACAACCCAACCCATCCAACCGATGACAGCCTTTACAAGCTCATTGATGTTCCCTACTGACCAAGGACAGGGCGAGAAGTTTTAAGGAGCTAAATCTCAAAGCTGGCCCAGCTGGGACTCGAACCTGGGAACTACAAATTATGAGCTTGGCATGCTTCAGACTGAGCTACTCGAACCCCATTTCAAAACACCAAAAGGTTACCAACTTTTTTTTTCACACAATGGGCTAAATGGCCAGGTCACAAGGGCTCAAAAAAGGTTGCGGAAAGAGGACTTACTAGACGTTGTTGGGGAACAGATGGTAACCTCCTGCAAAGGCCATTCAGTGTGTTCTTTAATGTGTACAGAGTATGGTTCTCCCACACATGGGCTGAGGTTTTATGACCCATCCAACAGACAGCAGCCTTTCCCAGCCCATAGGTGTCCCCTACTGACCAAGGGCAAGACAGGGGAGATAAATCACAACACTGGCCAAGCTGGGATTCAAACCTGGGAACTACAGATTAGGAACCTGGCATGCTACTGACTGAGCCACTCTGCCTCAAATAAGGTTACTAGTTTTGCATTAGCTCAATATGATATCATTATATAACCAGCTCTTTTTTTACAATAGTTATATATAGGGTCCACAGGCCTGCCTTAATGTCATGGCCTGATGTATTTTTACATCCTCCATATGCATTCTTCAACAGAAATAGTTCCATTCTGTATGCCTCTTTTTAAATAAAATTTTGAAATTGCTCAGATCTTTCTGCAATATATATGACACTTAATACCAAAAAAACATTGCTCTGGTAAATATATCACTTGTGATATGCTTTTTGTGAATAGTAAAATTTTTAGTGCATAGAATTCTTTTCTTTTTCATTTTATATGTAATATATTATGATTTTATGGCTTCTACATTGCTAGTACATCATAATTATTTTAGTATTTTGCATACAGTTAAGAAAAATTTTCCCATATTTAGTACACTTTTCAAATGCCCTGGAATTGTATAAAACCATTTAGCCATTTAGAAATGCTAGTGGAACATTGGCTGAAAACCACTGGTAAAGATATTACATTGCAGCTTCTTGTACAACATTTAATTTTTCAATCAGTTACCTATTAATAGCATAATAATAATTCACAATCTTTACCTATATGTAAAAAAATTACTCTTAGAAATATGCAGAACAATTTTACCTGATTATCTGGGTTGAGGACTGTGAAATAGCCTATTAAAAGAATTACTTCTTGAAGCAAATCATCAGATGTCCAATGCATACAATACCATAGCAAATAACTTGCTATATGACGCAACTGAAGAGATAAACCCTCACTTCCCAGCATACCCTGTTCAGAAAAAAAAAAGATATGTTTACTATAAATTATTTTTGCTGTTATGCTTGCAGTTAATTGTCCCACTAATGCATAAATTTTTAAAATAAACATTGTTATCACACATTGTTTTAATACTTAAATAAACTAAAAAAATTAATTTAATATGTAACTAGATTCTATGCATTGCATGTATAAAATGCATTCCACTAGCCTTGAGCAGTAGTTTAACAGCTTAATTAATATATTATTCAGTGATTATTGCAATGGAAGAAGTTACATAATTTCCAGAAGATGACTTAATATTAAATTCTGTGTTACTATTGAAAAATCTCACACCATTACAGATTTAGAGGTGAGAGATATAGCCTCAAGTGCAAATTTTAGATTTCAGTAAATTTCAGTTGACACTGAATATACTAAGGGTGCGATTTTATATACATACAATTATTCATATTTATCATCAACCTTGTGAATAATTATTTGTAATTCAGGTTTTATGTTTCATTATTAATCTCAAATCATTAGAATTCAGGGGTGTGCCACAAAGTAGATTTTTGTGGACAGTTGGGCAGCCCAGTTGTGCAGTTAAGTAGATAGTACATAAAAAACTTAATATTTTATTGCCAAAGATAGCATTACTTAACCATTCCAGGGTACTGCCTAAAAAATTGGTTTACATCCAGAGCCATTATTTTTTCGCTCTAATCAGCCAAAAAATAATAGCTTTTTAATTTTTTTTACCATATAACTAATGAAAGGAATTATGGCTTGTTATATGCCAAATTAATCAGCATTTAATTCTGGATTTTCTGAAAATAAAATATTTCACAAAAAAGACAATTGGTTTTATTTTAATAGGGCTTTATTAGAGTTATATAGTAAAAAAAACACATCTGGCAACACAAATAAACATTTATTAAAAAAAAAAAACATACTAATAGACAGAAATGATTATAATGCAGTGAATAGAAAAGCTATTTAATTCTGAAAGCAAAAATATATATATTATTTACTTGAAGCAAGAAAATTACTCGGTAGCATACTTTTGAGAAAAATCCAGGCTTTTTGCCAACTGTGCTAAGTCATAAACAAATCAACTTTAGAATTTTTTTTTAAATTACCAATCAACTGAAATAGGTCACATTATATATGCCAAATTAAACAGAATTCCAAATTATGAAAATAAAAAAATTAAACAAATTTATAAATATATTGATTTTAATAAGACTTTTTATGTGATATAGCAAAAATATTCGGACTATGCAATCAAGGCTTAATTTTGGAAAAACCTGATGAATAAAAACAGCTAAATTATATATTAATCAAAAGGAAATTTCATTCCAAATACTGTAACATTTATCTGAAACATAATTTTTGCTTCTTTTAATGATTCTTTTCAGTGTTGTATATTTTAAAACAAGACCAGCATTACACAAGGTGACTTGGATTGCTCACACATTAATGGGATTTTCTATCCTGTTTATGAAACGGAGGAACACTTCTTGGCTGCTTTTTTTTACTAAACATTACGAATTTTTTTTCTTTATGTGTTGAATTTTGGGGATTTTGGCTAAGTGCTGAAAAGTTAGTGCATCTAAGGAAAAAAACAAAACAAAAAAAATGTTATATCTGAGAGTAGCATAGCCAAGATACTGAGGGGGGAGGGGGGAAGTAAAACATTCCTTGTGAGTTTAAGGGGGTCCTTCATGAAATTGTCCTCCCACATAAGGGCTTAGTTCTGTATCAAGGAAGTCCTTTTTGTTTTCATATCAAAGACCTCATTCATTTTCAGGAAACTAAAAAGTTTTTTACTGGAAATAATAAAAGAAAAAATAACATAATCTAATGCAATGTTAAATAAAATATCCACAGCAACAAGTTGCAAGCCAACCATCTGATGTAGCATAACCCTGCAAAATCAATAATTATTGATCGAGCAAAAGATTGATGATATAGGGGAAATAAAGTAAATTCACAGAAATGAAAACTAAGGTTTAATTATAAAAGGAAAGGAAATAACTTTACAAAAGGAGTGCATATTCTACTTTTCTTAAATCATCCATGCAAACAACTAATCATGTAGCCACTTAGCAGAACGATCCTCTCCACTATTGTATGTGTGTGAGCAAGCAATTAGAATTCTATCACGACATATAGCCAGTCTTCAATAAGCTTGCTATGAATTTTTTTTTACTTTTAGGGACTTACTAACTTTACAAAAGGAGTGCATATTCTACTTTTCTTAAATCATCCATGCAAACAACTAATCATGTAGCCACTTAGCAGAACGATCCTCTCCACTATTGTATGTGTGTGAGCAAGCAATTAGAATTCTATCACGACATATAGCCAGTCTTCAATAAGCTTGCTATGAATTTTTTTTTACTTTTAGGGACACCATAGTTTTAAGTTTCCCATCACTTATTAAATACATGGTGGGAACCAGCTGTATCTTGTCACATTCATAATGTTGCACAATAATAATAGGATTATGTGATTTTTTTGCATATTTTCTAAAGGGCCAATACCAGGCTGCAAAAAACACTTTGGAAAGTGATGCCCTATAATAGAGGCCCAAACATCAATGCTCTAATGGACCTTATGATTCTGTTCATGGCCGATATGGGATTGTCATTTGACCAACAATGAAAACTGTGGCAATTCCAGATTCCTTGTATGAAGTGTGCTTTATCAATCTGCAGTGTGCCCCAAGATGCATGCATCAGTCATTATGGTAACACATACTCAATGCAGGTTTGGGAGTCCTTGAACTCATGTGTAGTAGTATGCTTACAGGCCTCTTTTGTGCAAATTGGTTCAGACAGTTGTCATGCATGTCATGAACAGATAACATAATGATATGGTCTGCACATGCACAACACTGTTGCATTGTCATGCATGTGCAGACCCATACCATTATGCTATCCGTTGAATGGTTGTTGCTGGATCCTCCCTACTACTGCCAGTATGGCCATCATTACAGCTGTGGTTAACACAGTTCATGTGAGTCATTATGCATACGTAGTCAAGATGACAGCTTCCAAATCTTTCTTTCACACGCATTTTTTTGGATACAAATTATTGAATAAACACCCCCTGGTGTGAATTCTCATGGAGTTCAGTGTTCAAAAACATTGGCTTTTGGGTAAGATTCTGGAGGGGAGGGTGGGACATATCCATGAAAGCAGCTGTCACATTTGCTCTGGTATTCCTTAGTAACAGGTAGATATCACATGAATAAATATGGTGATATATACATATATCCCCACACACTTTTTTACTGGCTCGATCAAGTTTTTTTTTACTCCCCTTCTATATATATATTTATAGATCTGGGCCTGAGCATATCACAGTACTCTAATAGTGTTTATGGCATTCTGCTGGTGTCATCAATTCATTATGCAATGTGCTCATAGGTATCTGACAGCATTTATTATGTGACTTTGTATTGACAACTTCCTTTCATCCTCTACATATCCAAATATCCAATGCATCAGCAAGTGCATATTTACATACTCTACAGTTGACACTCACTTTTGTGGTTTCTTAGAAACAGCTGCATTGGAATGCAATCCATGTTCTGTATCATGTTGTGCAAATCAGATATGATGTCATGAAATTTTACTCTTCTGTCCTGATAAGGATGCCTCAAATGAAAATCTTTGAGAACATTTTTGATCTCAGGCTCGTAATCTGTAGTTTCCAGGTTCGAGTCCCAGCTGGGTCAGCGTTGAGATTTATCTCCGCAAAAATTCCCCGCCCTGCCCATGGTCAGTAGGGGACACCGATGGGCTTGGAAAGGCCACCGTCCGTCAGATGGGACGTTAAGTCGTGGCCCCATGTTTGGGAGAGCCATACCCTGTGCACGTTAAAGAACACGCTGGATGGCCTTGACGGGAGGCTACCATCTGTCTCCCAACAGCTCTTCCAGTGGGTCCCCTCCCCCAACCTTCTCTGAGCCTACGGGGTCCATGTGACCTGGCCATTTAGCCCATGATGTGCAAAAAAGTGCCACTCAGAGGTAAAACAACCCAACCCAAATCTCTCAATAAACATAGTTTCTTTAAACATCCCACTAACCATTTTCTCTCCATAGGTAGTTGGAATCTGAGGACTCTGCACAGAGCTTTTTCTCTTGATGTCCTCACACAAGAATTCCACCACTAGATATTCTTGGCTTGCAAGACACCAGATAGACAGATAAAGGTCAGATTCTTAAAAATAATCTTAAATTTCTCTTTTCAGGGAGGGATGACAATAAGCATCACCAAGGCGTGGGTCAGCTTCTCAGCAGACACGCTAGTGATGTTCTTCTAGGATAAGAGTGCATTAATGAAAGGTTTCTTACAGCAAAATTTCAGACAAGCGTAAAAGACTTGAATGTTATCTGCTGCTATGCCCCCACTGAGGATGGCGATGAGGATGAGAAGGATAGATTTTATAGACAACTTCAGGATATTTTGAATTCTGTCAAGAAAGGTGATATTACCCTTGTTCTTGGTGACTTCAGTACCAAAGTTGGTACTGACTCTGACCTTTGGGGAGGAATGATAGGCCCTTTTGGTATTGGTAGCTGCAATGGTCAACGTCTCCTACATATAAGTAAACTCAATGGATTCAGAATAACTAACACTTATTACAAACACCGCGACAGACATAAATACACATGGGTTTCACCCGATGGGCTGCATAAGAATATGATTGATTATATATTAATTAACAGCAAATGGGCTGGTTCTGTTAGGAATACCAGATCATATAGGAGAGCTGAAATTGGATCTGACCATTACCTTGTTAAAAGTGTCTTGCAACTTAAACTTAAAAAGTGTTGTGCTAGGGTTAAAAAACTTACTTTTAATACTGAAGCTCTGAAAGACCCAGTTATAGCAAAAGCTTACCATGATAGGTTACTTAGTCGTTATGACAGTCATGGTATGCTTACTACTGAAGTTGAGGAAGAATGGGATTATTTTAAACAGGCTTTTTTGGACACTAACAGTACACTTTTAGGAAAAAAGGAGCAGAAGAGACAGAATTATCTGAGTGATAAGGCTCTTGAGCTTATTTTGGAAAGAAAAAACTGCAGGAGTGTCCTTAATCAATACCCTACTAGTCCTAATAGAAAGCATTACAGAGAACTTAATAAACGAGAAAAAGATCAGTTAGCTGCTGATAAGAATCTTTGGCTTGATGGCTTGGCTGACAAAGCCTAGGAAGTAGTTAGACAGCACAACAGCAGAGAGCTGTCCCAGACAGTTAATGTTTTGTGTGGTAGAAAACGGACAGGTATACAGGGTTTGAAGGATAAACAAGGTACGGTTATAGAAGGTGAGTATTCTGTCATGGCTAGGTGGGCTGAGCATTTCAGTGATATTCTAAACAATGTGGTTAGTTCTATTCCCATTGTTTGCAATGATGATAGATGCATTGGTGGCTTTAATGTTGGCCCTATAACACAATCTGAAGTTATTTTGGCTGTTTCTAAACTTAAACATAAATCCCCAGGGGTAGATGAAATTACTACAGAAATGCTTAGAGCTGGGAATGCTTCGGTTACCACTTGGATGACTGAAATTCTGAATATCTTTTATGATAAAGGCATGGTTCCTAAGGATTTTACCAGAGCTATTGTTATCCCTATTTTCAAAAAAGGTGATCGCAGTTCTTGTGATAACTATAGGGGTAACAGCCTACTCTCTGTTCCAGGTAAAGTTCTTTCCATGATTGTGCTTAATAGAATTAAGAATTTGGTTGACAGTCAAATGCATGATGAGCAATGTGGATTCAGAAGTGGTAGGGGATGTGTGGATCAGATATTTTCACTTAGACAGATTCTTGAGAAATGTTTAGAGTTTCAGAAACCTTTGGTTGCTAGCTTTGTTGATTTCAAAAAGGCTTTCGACTCTGTTGATCATCATAATTTGTGGTTGATTGTGAGATCATATGGTATACCTGACAAGTTAGTTAACATAATGAAAGCTCTCTATAATAACACTGAGTCGTGTGTGAGAGTTGGTAAGGCTTGTAGTAACTGGTTTAGCATTACTTCTGGTGTTCGACAAGGGTGCATTTTGTCTCCTTTTCTCTTTAGCTTGGTTATTGATTATGTTATGCGAAATTCACTTCATGGGAAAGATTTTGGCCTTAAATGGGCTGGAGATACGAAAATTTCTGATTTAGATTATGCTGATGATTTAGCCCTTTTGGCAAATGATGTTGATGAGATAAACTCTGTCATTCGAGCTGTTGATGAAACTGGTAGTAGAATAGGTCTGGTTATAAACAGAGAGAAAACTAAAGTGATGAAAATTGGTCTGGCAGGTTGTGATTCAGTTCATTTGAATGGTTGCAGTCTTGAGCAGGTGTCACAGTTTAATTATCTTGGGAGCTATGTAACGGATAATGGTGATGTGCGGCATGAGATTAACAGACGAATAGGGATTGCTGCCGGGACTTTTAAGAATCTATGGAGAGTGTGGAGAAATAGGCATATACACCTAAACACTAAAATTAGACTGTATAATAGTTTGGTTCTTTCTAGGGTTAGTTATGGTAGTGAAACTTGGACACTTTGTAAACAAGATAACAGGAAACTAGATGCTTTTGATTCCAGATGCTTACGCAGTATCTTGGGCATTAGGTGGTTCAACTTTGTAACTAATGATGAGGTTAGGCAAAGCAGTTTGCAACTTCCTTTAAGCAGCATATTGTGCAGAGAGAGACTCCGTTGGTTTGGCCATGTTGCTTGTATGAATAATTATAGATTGGCGAATAGGGTTATGAACAGTGTGCCGAAAGGCCTCAGAAAGAAGGGGAGACCTAGGATGCGGTGGGCAGACAATGTCAAACAGGACCTTGTTAGAATTGGTGTGCAGTGGCCAGATGCAGAAGATGTAGCTCAGGATAGACTTGCTTGGAGAACTAAATTGCATGGTCTGGTTGGACCTCCGTAGCCCATGGCTGCTTGATGATGATGATGATGATCCGTTACAATTAGAGTCCAAGCTATTATTTAGGCACAGTGTTTAATATGCCATATATGAGGTATGTGGAGTTAGATAAAACAGCAAAAATCTGTATAGCAAATACACAGTAGTTCATTATATAAGAGATACCGACTCAACAGGAATGAATTTCATGAGACATCTGAAGTTTGGTGAGGGATACGATACAAATTGATACTCTGTAGGACTGTTCCACAGAATGCAAATATCTGGCAGCCCTATCTGAGACCCAGCCACTATTTACAAATTTTATGCTTTACCCAGCTACTGGTTAGGCCTCTGTGTTTAACCCTTCTAACCTGAAAAACTGACCCGTTGTCTCCTCCCCCTCTAGATCCAGCCCTGCTTGGATTGCTCACATTAATGGGATTTTGTGTCCAGTTTAAGAAATGGAGGAATCATCTCTTTTTTTTTATTAAACATTGTGAATTTTTTCTTTGGGTGTTGAATTTTGGGGATCTTGGTTAAGGGCTGAAAAGTTAGTGCACTGAAGCAAAAAAATGGTCGATTGTATTGTAAGAGTGACACTATATATTAGTGGAGGGTGAAATATTTAAAATACATTCAATATTAACTTAAAAACTCCTAATGTTTAAAAAAAATAAATTTTGCCTAGGGGAAGTGGAATAAAACATGATGTTTGGAGGGGGGGGGGGTTAACATGCCTGCTGAAATTGCCCTCCCATAAGAACTGATTTTTATGTCAAGAAAGTCCATTTTGCTTTCATAACCAAGACCTCATTCATTTTCAAAAACAATAAAAAAACTTTTTTCTGGAAAACAAAGAAATAATGAAATAAAAATTAACATATAACCTAATGCAATTTTAAATAAAATACCTACAACAATGTGCAAGCCGGCCATCTGATGTAGCATAACTCCAAAAGATCAATAAAAGTCTATCAATAGATCAACTGACCAAAAGATCAATAATTGAGGGAAATAAAATAAATCTACAGAAATGGAAACTAAGGTTTAATTATAAAAAAAAGTAAATAAAACACTAATTGTATGAATGGAGATGATATCCAATGTGTGAGGATGAAGTATTTGAATTTAAACCAACCATATAAACAGTCTACCATACAGCCACTTCCCACATGGCTCTAGAAGTGTGGGTGACCAATTAGTAGTAATACCTGCATCTTCACCTGCCATGATGCTGTGTGCTGCACCCAGTCATGGAACAACAAGCTCTGGCTAAGAAGGCTTTTGCTTTTTAGTTATAGTTTTGATCTGAGGAGCAGGAATGATGTACAGAATGCTGGGATATGATATAAACAATAAAAATAATTCTAGGAATACTGAAGTAGGTTTAAGGCCAAAAAGAGTGTAAAACAGAAAAAAAAAAGATGTACATACTTTTCAATTACTTCAAAACTTTTCTGTTTTTAAAAATAGCAGGATTTTTTTTGTTAATTTTCAGGAGATTGAAACTTTAAGGAAAAATTTGTTGATAATAGTTCAAATCAAACTTGTGAGCTTAAATCAGGGAGTTACTTCAGCATAAAGTTAACAAATGAATTGGCAATACCATATATTGCTTCTAAATGGCAATCACATGGCTTTAGTAGATTATTTATATCATAATTTAATAAAATATGCATAAAATGAAAAAAAGAGAGCATTATTTGACAAGCATTAATAATGCATATTTATAAGATATATGTAAGAAAATTTTTAAATGACAATATAAAAAAAATTTGAAGTTTCATTTGTTGTACTAAAAATTGATATATTCATCATTAGTCTCTCATTTTGGAATTTTATCAACTTGTATACAAGATGTAGGCCCTGGAAGAGTTAATATGTCGTATATGGTATAAAACACAAGTATACTACAAAACAAATTAACTATATTAAACTATTCTTATTAAATATTTTTTTTTGTATTCACTATTTACATTTCCTAGAAATTAATTTAAATTTTTTAGGTAATAATGATCCATTTATAATTGCATAAAGCTTTATCAAATTGGTGTTATAAGCACATATGTTTTGTAAGCAAATATTAAACTAGAAGGATAACATATTGCCTCTGGCAAATATGGGATGCTCGTTTTCAGAGAAAATGAAGTTTGTGATTTTCTGAATTTTGCACCCTTTAACACTAGTAATTCGTATTAATGAGTGATTGGAAAATGTATATTCTAATATATTAATAGCCCTATAAAACACAAAAAACATATCACATTTATTACTTAATATGAATAAGTGGATTTTCTTATCCCTTAGGATTAAGGGGAAAACCATCCAGTATATATAAACTTATTACTATATTGAAATATTATTGAAATTTTTTAAATTAAGTACTTAATTTATAAAAATGAAGAGCAACAGTCAAATTTTAACCAACTATAATTTAATTCAAACTATTAATTATTCTGCTCTTCATCAAAATAGTCTATCACTAGAAGTTCTAATTTCTAGCATAAATATATCATTTACAATATTACTTCAAGTTTTATATTTCCTATATTTAGTGCCCCCTAACGACGGTAAATTAAAGCCATTTGGAGTATTTAAAACTATGAATCGTCATATTTTGTTAGAAACTATTCAACTTAAAAAACAATTTTTCATTAATTTCTCTAAACTAAAAGTTACATTTTTCCACATACCTAGGGGTGAAAGGACAAATCGTTGCTGCCAGTGTAAACTCACTGATCATCCCACTCCACCACTAAAATATAAAATTTCTAGCACAAATAGATCATTTGCAATATTTGTTAAAAATTTTGAAATTATCAAAATTTTCCACTGTCAGAGAGCACAATTAAAGGTTTTGGGAGATTCTAAAAATACATAATAATTTATCAAAACTTATCCAACCCAAAAATAATTTTTAATTTATCTCTAAAAAACAAACACAAAAAAACAGTGTTTTCTCACCCCTTCTATGGGTAAAGGTGAAAATCATCATTGTCAATGCAAACCTCATGATATTCACATTTCACAAAAAAAATTTCTAACATAATTACATTGCACTAATAGTTTGCAATTTTCATCTTTTCCCACTGTTAGAGGGTATATTTATAGTTATAGGAAGAATGTGAAAGTGAAAATCATATTATTTTGTTAATACCTATCCAACCCATAGAGAAGTTTTAATTTATCTCTAAAAACGAAAAAGTTCAATGTCTACAGATGGATAGACAGACAACAAAGTGAAAACATTAGCTCGTTTTTTCTAAAAACATGCTAAAACCTTTTTCATGTTGATAATGTCATATTTCTAATAATACTTTAGAATGATGATAAAAAAAAACTACCTGAGATGATAAGGTAACAGTTTTATAATTTTGGTTACCGGGGTTTTGGAGGACACAATACTTTTCTCTCCTCACTTCATCATTTTCTCCTTACAGTACAGTCCCCCCTCATTGGGAAAATAAAAAGCCTATTATGCAACTTTTTTCATTAAACATAATGAAGTTTGCCATTTCATTAAACAATTTTATATACAAAGAGATACTGTTTCTAATATTAATATACAATTACTAATATTAGTTTATGAAAGTATTCTACATTAATTCATTTAACATTAAACTAATTACATTAATTTTAAATAGATTTGTAAGCAAATTGAACTCATGAAAAGATGCATTTAATGAGTTAACTGATGTTGGTTGGTTTGTGTAGGCCTCTGAGTGGCACTTTTTTGCATACCATGGGCTAAATGGCCAAGTCATATGGACCCTGAAGGCTCAGAGAAGGTTGGGGGAGGGAACCCACTGGAACAGCTGTTGGGAGACAGATGGTAACCTCCCATCAAGGCCATCCAGCATGTTCTTTAATGTGCACAGGGTATGGCTCTCCCACACACGGGGCCATGGCTTAATGAGCCATCCGACGGACAGTGGCCTTTCCAAGCCCACAGGTGTCCCCTACTGACCGTGGGCAAGGCGAGGGTTTTGCGGAGATAAGTTAACTGATGAAACTTAAAATATGAACATTAGTAATATATGCTTACCTGCACTACTTGAAGATCCATAACAGCCATATGATTTAACATGCGCAAAGCAGCCAATGTTACAAACAAGGTGTGCTCTAGAAGCTTGGGGGGTGGGGTATTGCCACGAGATGGAGCTCCACTGTGTAAAAGCATACCATATAGCAGAGAAACTGTTCCTGCCATTTCTGTTACTTTAAATGTTGCAACTAATTGTGTTGTATCTTCAGTTTTCTTCCGATCAAACACAGAGTCATAGCTGAAAAATGATCATGATATACAACAGATTATAGTAAAATCATTTAAGCTTTAAAAATACGGTAAGAAACCACAATTTAAAATTTACATTCATATTTAGTTAAAATAAATAGTTTATATATAAGTGGATGCCACCATAGGGATAACAATGACCATAGCATGTAATAAGGAAATGAATAGCCTTAATTCCAATTATGACTTACATATTAGGGAAGCTTTCTAAACTGTGAGTGTGATCTCCCTTACCCTGAATCTTCAACGCATGGGGATTCAAAGTAATCCAATTTGGGATTAGTTATATAGAGGGGGGAGAGTGTCAGATAAGTTCAAGTTGTAGATATCCATTTAGATACGAATTTGCAGCCATCGACTCTGTAAAAGAATTTAGTGTGATTTTCTTAGCATTTTGTTTGAAAATTGTCAGCTGAAGTCCTAGCTGACATGCAGGACATTACTGTGTATATGAGCTCACATTCAAGCACAGATTAGGAAGTGGAAAAAAAGATACCTATCATATAAAGAGCTAAAATAAAAATGATTCTTCCTTTTTAATACCATTTCCTTTTGTAAAAAGAAGAAAACACTGTAAAATTTGGGAAAATATTTTCTTAAAAAAGGTAAAAACTGAAAAAAGCTCAAAATTTGGATTTTTTGGATTTTAAAGCCGAAATTCAAAAAAAAATTTTTTTTTGGAGTAGCTGGCAGCTTTGGTAATGTCATAGACTGACTGAATTTCATTATTAGCATCACTGTTTAACACCTGAAGTGTAAGGTTTCTCATAATGCATGCAGTGTGGCCAAAATAATTTTTACAACTTTTTTCAGCAATAAAAAAAACTAATTATAGAACTTCACGCTTGCAGTGACTAACAGATATATACACAGACGTATCAGAATAATATGACCACCTATCATAGTATATGTATGGTAGGTGGTCATATTATTCTGATATGACTGTGTATATATATAAAAGTCATGCTGCATAACAAATGAGAGTATTTCATTCTGAATAATAAAACAACATAAATTAAATTTTAAAAGTTAATTTTTAAATTAAAATGAAGGTTACATAAACTTAATTAAAAAAACTCAGGTTGGACACTTTAATGAGTAAATATAATTATATATATGTATAGGCCATATATATTTAGATATTTATGTTACTGTCTTCACACAACTTATACTTTTTCCCATTAAGGTGAAGTTTTCTGGATCTATTTTCCTGACACCTACTTTACTGTATCTGGGCTGACCTTAGAGGTGTGCAAGTTTTGATGCAAATCACCCTTTGAAACCCACAAATATTTAATGTATGATACATAACATACTTTTTTCGGTCTTATGTTGGATCACAAGGTACCACCAGGCAAGTGTGCTCACACTAACACAATACAAGGTGTTTCTCACACTAACTTGTGGGCAATTTAAATTGCCTTAACACTCCACAACATCAAATGTTATTGTGAATTACATCATTTTTATACAGGGTATATATACTGAAATGACAATACATCTAATAATGTGTGTGTTCATCTTTTACTTTCACAACAGCAGCAGCATGTCATGGACTCTACTAGTTGTTGGAAATGTTAGGATAGTATTGCAGACCATAATTCCTGAACACCCCTTAAAGTGCTGAGAGTTGCTGGTGGGTGGTTTCGGCTCACATGCACCTTTCCACTCTGTCCCATAGATGCTCAATAGGGTTCAAATCCAGAGTGTGAGAGGGTCATTTAAGAGTTGTGAACTAACTAGAATGCTCCTTCAGTCCTTCACCAAACAGGAGTGATTAGACAGGGTGTTGTATTGTTGTAAGAAGGCATCCAGCTGTGGGAAATGGATAGCAATGAATGGGTGTAGGTGGTCAGTGAGTATGTCAACATAGCCTTCTGTGGTGATGGTGATCCCAATAAGTATAAGGGGTCCCAAAGTGGCCCATATAAACAGGCCCAAGAACATTACACCATCTCTACTAGCCTGTAAAACTCTGACTTGACAATTGGGATTCATGGCCTTGTGTGGTCTATGCTATACATGCAATCCTTTGTTGGTGTGTTGTAGTTGGAACCTCAATTCGTTGGACCAAGCTATCCATTTGCAGTCTTCCATGGTCCATTGGCGATGTTCTTTCGCCCACTGCAACCTCATAATTTGGTATTGTGCTGTTAACGAAGGTACTCGATGTGGGTGTCGGCTGCCATAGTTCAGTTGTGCTATTGCAGGTTGAATGGTCTTTGCACAAACCTTTACAGCTGCCCCATCATTGAATGCCAATGCTATCATTTGTACTGTGGTCCTCCATTCTGAGTTACAATATGAAAGTGGTAGAGCTCATCTTGAACATCAATGGCCAGGTTATGTCCACATTTTTCCCAGCAACTGCAGGTTTTGATGTAGTCCTGGTACACATGTGCAACAGTCGCATGCAGAACATTGGCTATCTGCGCACACTGGCTATCTGCCCACAATTGAACTTGCCCAGGTTGCAGTGTTTACCCATCATAACAGTTGCTGATAGAATATCTGACCTATTTACAGCCCACAAGAAGTTTTGTCTGGCTGCATTATTGTGGTGGAGTAGGGCTGACTTGTGGATGGGTGTGCATAATAAATTATGCTTTCAGTGTAATACTAATGTAACCTTAAATATCAAATAATGCACAGGTATGAAAGTGTAAGCAACAAGAGATGCTCTTGGTAGATTTGCTTCTGAGCAGTACTTTTTACACACATTGTTAAGTGCCAGGTCACAAGGACCCTAATAGCTCAGAGGTGAGGAGAAGGGGACCCACTGGACAGCTGTTAGCAGACAGATGGTGGTCTCCTGTCAAGGTCATTCAGCATGTTCTTTAACTTGCACAGGGTATGGCTCTCACAAACATAGAGCCATTACTTAACATCCCATCCGATGTAAGCCCATCATAATGGCCCAGGGATGGTAAAAACAGTATAATAGTGGAACTAGTGTAAAAAGTGAAAGCTTCAGAAGCAGCATTTGTGCTTCAGAGCTAGTAAAGAAACTAAAGTAATCATTTAAGTAATCTGACAAGTACAGCCAAGTCTAGCCTTAGGACAAGAGAAATAGTCATCTCAGGTTAGAGCAAGGTAGGTATCAGAAAAGTAAAACCAGAATGCATCACATTTTTTATCATAAGCAGATATCTGAACATTATTTAAATGTAGCATACTTGATATTGGTAGATATATAGTGCACACAAACTCTTTATTTACAGATTCATCATTATTTATAAATGCACTTAGATTACACAATGGTAATAGGTATTGAAATATATATATATGAATATTATATTTACTGATATACATACTAAGGTCCAAAAGTTTCTGACCCAAGGTATTAAAAAAGCAATAGAATCAAACAATAATTTTTATTTTTCAATATAATCACCCTTTATTTCAATACATTTTTTTGAACAGCTAATTAACTTTTCTATACCATTGAAAAAATAATCTGAATTTTTGTCCTTAAAATGATCTAAAAATGCAGAATTGACTTCTTCATCACTTGTAAATTTTTTCCCATGAAGATCCGACTTCAATTTTGAAAACAGAAAATAGTCACTAAGGGCTAGGTTGAGGCTGTATGGTTGGCGATTTAATTCCCGTAAACCACATTGCTGAATAGCAGCTTTTGCAGTAACTGAAGTGTGCACTGGTGCATTGTCGTGCAATAACTTCATGAGATTATTCGGAGTTCTCTTTGATGGTATCTTTCAATTTGTACATTAATGATACATAATATTCACCAGTAACTGTAGTATTTCATTCCTTAAAGTCGACTAGCAGAATCCCCTTAGAATTCCAAAAGATGGTGGCCATGATCTTTTTTTGGATTATGTCACTTTTGCTTTTTTTGGCCATGGGGATCCAGGATGCTGCCACTCCATAGATTCCTGTTTAGACAGGGGATCATGGTACAGAACCATAGTTTCATCTCCCATGACAATTGAATCAATCACTTCTTTATCTTGCCCCTTAAAGGGTGCTAAAAATTTCAACACAGCATTCCACGCATTGTTGCACTCACTTGGTTCATTCCAAGATGGTTGTGTAAAATTCGAAGCACCATGGTTTTTGAAAGTCCACACCTTGTTGATAATTTTTTAGTTTTCAGTTGTCTATCCTTTAGCACCTGTTCTTGCACCAGTGCAATTGTTTCTGGAGTGAGTGTTTGACCAAGCAAGATCTCCTCTGATATGAACCTTTTCAACCTACATTACACATCATATGTAGGGAGTGTTCCAGCAATTTCGCCATAAGAGGCAGACAAAGCCATATAGATGGAAAGTATTTCTTACAAGTATACTGATGATAAATATTGAAATAAACTCAACATATTTGGTATCTACTAATAAATTACCACTTTAAAGTCGATTCAGATTTTTAGAGGAAAAATTGTCTTCAGCTGGGTGCGATACAAACCCACGACCTCCTGATAATATGTCAGGTGCTCTGGACATTTGAGCTATCGGCCGCCGATCAAGTTGAATCGACCTCAAAGTGGTAATTTATTAGTAGATACCAAATATGTTGAGTTTATTTCATTATTTATCATCAGTATATACTTGTAAGAAATACTTTCCCTTTATATGGCATTGACTGCTACTTGTGAAGAAATTGCTGGAACACTCCCTACATACGATGTAATGTAGGTTGAAAAGGTTCATATCATCAATTAGAGAAGATCTTGATCGGCAGCCATTAGCTCAGAGGTCCAGAGCACCTGACATGTTATCAGGAGGTCGTGGGTTCGTATCCCACCTGGCTCAAGACAATTTTTCCTCTAAAAATTTGAATCGACTTCAAAGTGGTAATTTATTAGTAACTATCATTAAAGTTAGCAGGTAGTTTGCTAGACCTAGAGCCAGTTTTATATACATTTGATCAACCAAGGGTAAAACAAATCAATGCATTAAGTGAAATCAATGCCCTGAAAAGAGAAATTTAAGATTATTTTTAAGAATCTGACCTTTATCTGTCCATCTGGTCACTTGTAAGCCGAGAATATCTAAATTATAACGGTGGAATTCTTGTGTGAGGACATCAAGAGAAAAAGCTCTGTGCAGAGTCCTCAGATTACAACTACCTACGGAGAGAAAATGGTTAGTGGAATGTTCAAAGAAACTATGTTTATTGAGAGAGGAAATGGCGACAATATCAAATAGCCCCCTAATCGCAGACATGGGGCAAAGACCTGTTCCCCCACCACTAAAGGCTGAAGCCATCTACACTGGAAGACTTCCCCCATTGTAGAATATGACGATGCCAGTAGAAACAAAGAGTTTAGGTGCCTGCAATGACCTCTGCTCAGGATTATCCACCAGCTGATAAACAATATCCCGTGAATCTATTCACTTGGGGCTGTCAACCCACAAACAAACAGAAAACACAGTATTATTTTTCAATACAATGTTCTGTGAAAAAGTGAATAAGCAATGGGGAAGAAAAGAAAGTTTTATAAGATTCTTTTGTATATTTTTTCTCAATTTTTGTAATGGTAAAAAAAAAATGGGTTATAGTTTTTCACAGATATCTAATCTGTTCCAGTCTTTGGATTTCACATACTTTCACACTGAAAAATATTCCCAAGTATCCAAGTATATTTCCCCTTATATATTCTGTTAAAATTTTGTGGAAAACTAGGGAGGGGGGAATCCCTTATTATTTGTGGTTTTGCCATTTTGTGGATAATTTTTTGAGGCTTTATAATTGCTATTCATAGTTGTTTGCCTTGATTATTCAGTCTCTAGAGATGAACTCTCACTGCAGAGTACTTTGCCCTGTGTTCCACTTTTTATACACATGCACTGCAACCAGTGGCATTTTGGTTGGGTCTCAAAGTTAATCACTTAAATTTCAGGACACATTACTTTTTTGCAAGTTTGTTATGCAGACACTCAGCAATTTGGTTCGCCATAGAGCTAACCTAGATAACATGAATTCTATTATGTTATTAGGTCCATATGTAGATCATAAAGCATCTCCTGGCATTTTTTTTTTAAATTCGTTACCTTCCTAATGTTCTCCTTCATCAAAGAGCAAATATTTCTGGATGATATTTAATCTTCATGTTTTTGTCAATATAACCAAGTAGCTTAGATTTCTAACTTCTCTTATAATAATTAAAGCTCTTCAAAGGACATTTTTATTATTTTATTTTTTAACACGTTTAATGCATTTGTAATACTTTTTTGTTATGCATATAATTGTTCATGTTAATATGTTTGTACTTATGAGCTACAAACCTTCTACTTTTACTCTGAGCAGAAACCAAATCCTCTATTTCTCCATAGGTTCTTCGTTTCAGTATTTGCTGTGTTTTCCAGGAAAATAAACCAGATAACAGCTAGTTGCTATGAACAAAATCTGAAGGAAAAGATACCTCAGCTGAAAGATAGCCAATGCATTATCCTGGATATGAAACTCTCTCGACAGTGCAACTGAGTATGGTAACAGTTTTTAACAAATATTTTTCAAAAGATGAAGATATTCATGGACGAATTATAAACTATACAACAAATGAATCCTTCATGAGATATAAATTTCAGATTTACTTTGAAATATTTACCTCTTAGAAAGTAAAGAGTGTCATATCCTAAAAAGTTTGGAAAACACTGAATAAAAGAGTTAAATAAGATTAATTCTTGGCATTTAAAGCAATTAAAAGAGTAAAAAATTCTAATGTATCATTCTGTGTCTACATCACCTCTGGTAACTACCACTTATTAAATCAGAAAAGTGTATCCAATATATTGGATTGGTACACATGAAATGTCCAAAATGAGAGTGCCACCTGCAAACCCTCATAAAAATAGGAAGCAGTTACATGCCTAGTCAAAGTAGTTCCCCCCAGCATCGACATATTTCTGCTAATAGGTTACAAAGCTGTGGATCCCACAGTAATAAAACTCTGGAGTCTGTGAGGCAAAGAAAGTGGCAATGGCTTGAGACATAGCTTGGTTGTTTGGGAAGGTCTTTTCTGCCAGGAAATGGTCCTGATGCCAGAAGAGGTGATAACCCATGGGAATAAGGTGAGGGGAATATGCAGAGTGCAGCAGTGTTTCGTAGTTCAACTAGTAGATTTATTGGAAGGTCCTTGTGAGACATGCAGACGGGCAGGCATTGCCATGTAACAGGAGGACCCCATGCTTGTTGACCAAAAATGGCTGTTTGGTATGGAGCTTTCCATGCATCTGCAGCATTTCAGCACAATAGCAGTCTGAACTGATAGTCTCACCTGATTGGAAAAAAGAATGATGGATCACGCTGGCAGCAGACCACCATATGAGAACCAGCACTTTCTGTGGGTGTAGGGGTAGCTTTGGACAATGTTTTGGTGGTTCTGTGGTATTTAACCACTGTGCTGATCGATGACAATTGATGTAGAGGACCCACTTTTCATCACAGATTACAATCTGATGCAGGATTCCATCCTATTTGTTCTGGGCAATGAGGGAAATGCACACCTCCAGACGGCATGTCCTATTGGCTGCTGTTAATTTGTGTGATACCCAAACATCCAGCTTTTTCACCTTCCCCAGGGCTGCCATGTGCCAGACAACTGTTGAATGATGCACATAGACCTTTGCTGTGGGTCAGCTTCCCCGATATTCATCACCTCTTCATCAGTGACTGGTAGATGATGATGAGGCTCATTTTCAAGGGACACGTTTCCTGCTTGGAATTTTGTTAACTATCAGTATATAATAAGCTCATTCGCATTACCCTGCCCAAGTGCTGTATTAATGTTTCAGGCCACTATATCGGCAGAATGTCCAAGTTTGAACTCATACAGAAAAATTGCATGCAACTGGCCTGTATCCATGTCCACTTTGACTGAAGCCTATGCACTCGTATTTGAACCTCGTCATGAAATGAGGCACGTAACACATACATCAGATATATACCGATCTTGTGACATATCCCATGACATTGCAGGATGACACCAATCTGCTGGAGGGGTTGAACATGTTCACCCACTGAAAGCAGACATTTTATCTGCACCAACCTAATATTAGTGGTACAAAGATGGAAATATTTTACATACTCCACTTTCATATCCAATACTAAAATACAAAATAAATCATAACACACTGAATATTTTACATTACCTGCATAATTGTTATGATGAAGTATTTTATTTTGATGCATTGCAGTTGCATATAATAAGTGATTTAATATAGTGCTAAAGGTTTAAACATTGGGGAAGCTATGGGTGTTTGCTTGCTCTTCACTACGAATTGATAGGCTTTAAAGGACCATTATTACTATGAACTGATAAGCTTTAAAAGATCATTTACAAATGGTTCAGGTAGAGTTGGGTGCTGCTACAAAAGAGAAGAGCTTTTTCTACGACATTATTACTCTATAACTCTATGACAGTGGCTATTTGATGTCTTTTGAATCAAGGAATTAAATTATTTTTCAGATCTTAAAAATTTAAACCCAGATGTGTAAAAGTAGCAAGTTCATTTGTCTATTCTAAAAAACGAAAGCTACCGAATAGTGCTTTTATTTTCATTTTTTTTATTTATAGCATATCATTCTAATATATATATGTTTTGAAAACCCTATTACATTTTCTATTAATCCACAGTAACTTTCTTCATTGTTTAATAATAACATATACATTCAGATAATTATATTAAAAAAGTGAAGGCTAACGACTGCAGTTTAAATATTGAAATCAATGATTGATAAATATATGGCCACACAATAAAATCCATGTATACAATTTCTTTCAAATAAATATAACAACATTACCTATCAGAAAAAAGTTTTGCCAGGGCTGTGAGAAATGACATACAGTTAAGAAGGAAAGCTGCAACATCTGGTTCGGCATCTATAGGACCTCGAACATTATTGAAGTACTGGGAAAGTTTGTCCACAATTCCAATGCTTACAATGTAACTGAAAATGTAAAATTAATATTCTGATAAGTAGACTTAAAAAAAAGCCATGTTTTAAAATGGGTTGATGATATCACTTATTATGCAGTTATGAGATACAAAGCAAAAATATAACCACAAAATATTTATATCATTCCTCAATTTATAGTTTTTGTTTTACATGGTCAAGAAAATGCAACCAGTTTCATTTTACATGATTATATACTTAGTTTTACATAGTATGGATTTCAACTTTTTATTAGCAAGTAATATATCAAGTAGCAGCAGAATAGTACTAAAGGTGGTATCAGGGTAATCTTAAAGTAAAATATCGACTAAATATTTTGGTTGATATTATTGATTTTCAAAAATAAAGAGGAGAGTAAATTCCTTTATTGATAAAACTGTCATCTGCAACAAATTATATTCTTTGGGTTTGGAGCCATCCCATGACTGAGTGGCTAGCGCACTTGGCTACTGATCTAAGGGACCTGGGTTCGAGCCCTGGTTAAGGCATAGACATTTGTGATGTTTTTCTGCTGAGGTCCTGCCATCTTCTCAGACCACTGTGGCATATAAACCGAACAGCTCCTACTATGGCATATAAACTGACAGGCTCCTGTCAGACCAAGGCAAGCAGCTTCTTGAGGGGATATTTATTTATTTTTATTTGGGTTTAGAGATGCTGTCAGCATTGGATGGGATGTTAAGTCACAGCCCATGGGCAAGAGAGTTATCTCTGTGCACATCAATGAACATGTTTGATGACCTTAAGGGGAAGCTCCATTTGTTTCCTAACAGTTACTCAGTAGGTTCCCTAACCCAAACTTTTCTGAGCCCTTGGAGTCTTTGTGAACTGGTCATTCAGCTCATTGTGAGCAGAAAAGTGCTGCTCAGAAGTAAAACAACCTAACTCAACCCATTTTTGAACTGCTTCTTTACTCAAACACTAATTATATGAGAATACCATCATGTAATATCACCAGAGTGAAGTTCAATTTGAATTAAGATTGTCCCACTATCAATTAATAAGAAATAAGCATTGTGAACTTACCTAACAACATCATGAACTCTCTGTTGAAATTCTTCTCCTTGTCCATTTGGATTAGACTGTTCAATAACCATATGCTGAATTCCAGTAAAACCAGGCTCTCTTGTGGACAAACATGTTAACATAGTGCCCAAAAAATGCATTAGTCCTCCAGCAACTTGATCAACAGGAAGTGCCACAGCAACATATCCAGGAGAATTATTTAGTAGCTGGCAAAAGTTGTCCGGAATGAGAATCTAAAATTAATTAAAAATCATTTTTATGTACACAACTTTAAGATTATGTTGCATTTCTTCTTTCTAGAAAATAAACTTCAACACTTCTAATATTGCCTAGTACCATGATTCCAGATAGAAGAAAACAAAGAAATGATAAAAACTGCATTTTTTGGGGATAACAGAAATTGGGGTATTTTGATAAATATCACAGTTTATAACTTTTTTATATTGATCTAGTTCACTGCCATGCTAATTATAATATTTTGTTTTAAAATGGTAGAACATATTCAAATCTTCCATGGCCATTGGCACTGGTCAGCATTACTAATATAACAAATGAAATTCCAATTAAAAATATAAATTTCCATTTTTGAAACTGGTGTTTTTATTAAACAATATAATTATTCTCCCAATAAGCAATATATAAAAAATATGTCTTCCAGATATCAGAGTGCTAATAAACACTACAATTTTAGTTAACATCACTTCATGCTGAAATCACCTGATTTCAGCTTACGAGTTTCATCTGATCTGTTGTCAACAATTTTTTTCTTAAAGTTTCGAATTTCTCCTGAAAGTTAACAAAAAAACTTTTTTTTTAAATTAGAGGATTTTTGGAAGCAATAATTAAGTAAGAACTTCTATTTTCTTTTCATTTTACTTGCTCTTTTCTGGTTTAACCTATTTACATTTTTCTAGAATTATTTTCATCATTCATCATATTATCTCCCGAGATTGAAACCAAAATTACAGAGGTCCTGGTGCCAGGAACATCTGTCTGCAAGAGAAAAAGAATAAAATGTAGATGTGACTAATTGCATATACATGCACCCCTTGCACCCTCTGGCCTTCCTTCACTGGACAAATGGAAACATCTGATTTTCTGAGTTAGTATTACATACTTTTATTAAACTTTTGTTTTATTTTGATTTTATTTCCATAGATTTATATATCATTATCAGTCTTTTAGAGTTACAGCTACTTGGTCACTGGTGTTTTCTGACAAGAAATTTTACAACTTGTTGCAAGATTTTTTTTTAAAACTTCACTTTAGGTTATTTGTTGATAATTATTCTTATTATCATGTCATTCATGTTTTTCAGTGAAAAATCTCGTTTTTTATCATTTCCTGAGAATGAATGAAATCTTGGATATGGAAGTAAAAAGGATTTCCTTGGCTTGGATATCAGTCCTCCTATGGTTGGGTGGGGGATGATGACAAAGTAAATTTGTGAATGGCATTTTAACTACCCTTCTCTGCTACTATGCTGAAAGTATTTTACCCCTTTCTCTTATTTGTCCAAATTTTATTTTAAAGAAATTATTAGTTAATGAATTTATACTGAATGGTTTTAAAAAAATTTACTCCACCCAAAAGTATTGCCTTTCCATTCTGGGATATTGAATTATTTTGGCCTTAGTGCATTAACTTGCAGGCACTTTGCTAAGATCTTCCAAGTGCAATACCCAAACAGAAAACTATCCTATATATCTGTTAGTCAATGCAGGATAAAGTTTTGAAAGCCATTTGTTTTTCTGCTTAAAAGGAAGTCAACTTAGCAACAACTGCATGCATTGTGAAAAATATCACATTTTAAAGGTTAATGAAATAGCAACCCCATAAACAGTCAAATCTCCTTAACTTGAAGCTCAAAGGAAACAAAAAACTTCGAGTTATTTAATCTGTGGTAAAAATACACATAATGAGTTTAAAGACAGTCACAGATAAGTTTATTCCAAAGTTTACTCACATATTCTGTTTAAGTTCCTTACATATTTATTAAGTTATATACTTGCTTTAAAAAAATGATCAGTACAGTTTGTTGCCTTCCTTACCATGGCTTGTAGTACATTAATTCGATTTTTGTGGTCATCATCAGTAACACTTAAGCATTTTCTCACAACTTCTGTGCAATATCTAATTTAAAAATTTTAAATTATCCTTGATCTAACAGTTGTAGTTTTGAAGTTGTGTTTTGGTGGTAGGAATACAATTGTTATGGCATTTAAGTCTGTGATCTTATTGTGTGCTGTACAACTATAGCCACCACTAGCTTTAAATTCTGTGTAACCAAATTCCTTGCTGTATTCTAATGCTTTCTCCCAAAATAGATTCCCACCTACTGGAATGTTTTTGTACCCACATTGAATAAACCATTTTAGCAATCACTACTCATCACTGTAAAATTCTGCATGCCTCATTTATTTTCTTTTTCCTTCATCATAATCTAGATGTTTCAATATTATATTTTTGTTCTTTAAAATGATTGATAGAGTACTACTGCTAGGAATTCCAAATTCTTTGGTAATGCCTTTTATTTCTTTCTCCTACTTTTAATAGCTGTGATCACTTTTGCTTTATTTCTTAATGACAGTGCATTCAACTTACACTTTGATGCCACTGTAATACATTTAAATCTGTACCATGAGAAACTAGTGCTAAACTAGCATTTTCTATGAGGAATGCTTTGCCATCTGTCAGCCGTTTGGGGAGGATGGAAGCAGTGCATACCTAATATGAATAACTCTGTAAACCTGCAAGCAGTGGGGAGAACGTATAGTCAATGAGAATTGCTTTGCCCATCTGGCAAGAATTTCAGCAACTTACCATCATTATTAACAAAACAAAATTTCATGGGGAAAAAAAAAACAACTTATCGAAAAGGGATATTTTTTCATATATTCTTTATAAAATTTCAAGGTATTGAGGTGATGATTAAAAATAGTTTGAGTTAAAGAGAAAAAAAGTACAATAAATGTATAAGGATTCAATTGGGAATTATGAAAAATTTATGTTAACGAGAAATTCAAGATATAGCAGTTCAAGTTAAATGAGAGTTGACCATATTTTAATTATTAGAGTAAAAAAAAATAATAATAAATAAATCCTCCTCAAGTAGCTGCTCACCATACAGGTCTGATAGGAGCCTGTCAGTTTATATGCAATAGTAGAAGGTCTGTGAGGATGGTGGGACCTCAGCAGAAAAACACACAAATATCCATGCCTTACCCAGGGCTCGAATCCAGGTCCCTTAGATCAGTAACTTTGATATAAAATTCAAAAATCATTAAAAGAACAATAAAATGTAGAGTTCATATGGCATTTACACTGAAATAATACAGTGCTTCCTACAAATAAGACTTACACTCAATCGATGTATTAATAGATCAAGTACAGCACCAATCCTGTTACTAAATAAGATATAATGGCAGTTGTCATAGCAATTTTCAGATGCCAAAGAAGCAACCAGACTTGCTCGAATTATGGATCTAAAGGAAACAGAAGTTAATAAAATGAGTCATACAATGAATATCTATATAAGGCACTTTAAAAAAAAACTTAATTCCAACATACTATTTAGGAGTATTAAAATAAAATCCAAGTCATCCTGCATTTATTGCAAAATGATAAATGTTATATTTCACTTCTATATAGGTTTTAGTTTCCTCAATAATTTAATAATGTGGTCACTAATTAGAACACCAAAGGTTATTACCATTATTCATTATCAAGTATGCAATAACATGTCATTGCTGACATCCTTTTCTTGCAAATTGGAGCATCCCTACCATTAAAATTTAAAACTCTTATAATTGAAATTTCTGGGTGTGCAATGATGCAAATTATCCTTAAATATTAATTTTAAGTGCCCTAGCATAATTTTAGTACTGTAGAACTTAAAGAATACCAATCTGATCAAAAAAGGAGGTGCACGTCTGACAATCTCATCAACTTCACCTCTGCTGCTGATCAGACGCTGTCCGCGGGACAGACTACTGTCGCTGTCTTCTTTGACATTCAGAAAGTATTCGATTCCCTGTCCCACTCAGATATTCTCTGCAGGCTCCAGGATCTCGGACTCAGAGGCAATATCATCTGTTGGATCACAGTGCACCTCTCCAACAAGACAGTTCACATAAAGCGGGGCAACACATTCAGTGTCTCCCATACCATCATGGAGTACCTCAAGGGGGTGTCTTCAGCCCAATGTTACTGAACATCTTGCTATTGGGCCTACCCTCTCAACTCGAGAATAGAGTGGGTATTTCCATTTATGCAGGCGATGTCTGCATCTAGTTCCCTAGCCAGGACCCTTACTATGCTCAGCTCACAATGAAACGAGCTGTGGACATGGTCATCAAGTTCTTCGACAACCTAAGCCTCACTCTTATAATATTCCCTGTCCCACTCAGATATTCTCTGCAGGCTCCAGGATCTCGGATCAGAGGCAATATCATCTGTTGGATCACAGTGCACCTCTCCAACAAGACAGTTCACATAAAGCGGGGCAACACATTCAGTGTCTCCCATACCATCATGGAGTACCTCAAGGGGTGTCTTCAGCCCAATGTTACTGAACATCTTGCTATTGGGCCTACCC
This sequence comes from Ryuthela nishihirai, assembly GCA_038380435.1. Taxonomy (NCBI): domain Eukaryota; kingdom Metazoa; phylum Arthropoda; class Arachnida; order Araneae; family Heptathelidae; genus Ryuthela; species Ryuthela nishihirai. The sequence goes on along the minus strand of JAWZYU010000011.1, from coordinate 33,539,740 downwards.
TCTCAACTCGAGAATAGAGTGGGTATTTCCATTTATGCAGGCGATGTCTGCATCTAGTTCCCTAGCCAGGACCCTTACTATGCTCAGCTCACAATGAAACGAGCTGTGGACATGGTCATCAAGTTCTTCGACAACCTAAGCCTCACTCTTTCCACTGATAAGACTGTGGCCATGGTTCTCATGTGGAAACGCCTTCCGCCCACCTTCCCTGGCCTCATATGCTTGGGCCAGATCACATCAAGGTCATCCATCAGCATATGTTCCTGGACAGCAGGCTGAGCTGGGGACCTCACATCCAGCATCTTAAGACAGTTGCCGCTGCACAGAGAAATATACTGTCTTTGCTGGTACCCACTGGGGAAGTTCGTGCAAGACCCTCCTGGTCTTGTACTGTCACCTGATCCTCTCCTGTGTCAACTACAGTGGTCACCTTCTGAGCAATGCCTCTGCTTCACTGCAACTGACAGTTGCCCACTGTCCACACTATATCTCTGTGCCTCTGTCTAGGACTCTGCTGCCCTAACACACCTAATGCAGCTGTCATTTCAGAGGCTGATAACATGCCTTTCTACCTGCACTGGAAGAGAGATATACTGTGTCATCTCTTGAGGTTCCATTCCCTCTACTCTAACCATGAGCTTCTCAGGAAGTTGCATGACAGGCCTCACTCTGCCATCGCCCTATCCACCAAGGACTTCTATGACCGAGTCATTCCTGCCAGCTCTAGACACTCGAGCTGGCAGGGACGGATGCTGGAAATACACTCTTCCCTGACCTTCCACCCTGGAAGAACAGTGATCTTATGATCAATGTCACTATCCCTTCTCTAGATCAGAAGAGTAACTCTGATCCAGTGGCCATCAGACTTCTCTCCACCTCGTATGTCACTGAAATATATGAGAGATGTACTGAGGTCTACACTGATGGATCTGTGGACTGGGAGAGGCAACGTGCTGTCTCTGCCTTTGCCATCTCTGATACTGGCATCACCAGAGGTTTCCATCTCCCGCATCTCACCTCCTCCACCTGTGCAGAGCTCCATGCTATACTCAAGGCTGCACTTTTCATCCTCGGCCTCAAGAGTGGCAACTTTTGTCATCCTCTCTGACTCGAAGTTAGCCTTGGAAGCTCTCCAAGCAAGACAGCAAGAGCTGCAACTCCTTCCTCAATCAGATCATGGAAACTTGCTCCAAGGTCACTTCTGCCGGAATCATGGTTCATTTCCAGTGGATCCCTTCCCATGTGGGGATACCTGGTAATGAGCTCGCTGATCACACTGCAAAGGAGGAATGGAGAGTCAGAGGTGTGTAACTAATTACCCTCTGTCTCTCAGTGATTGCAAGAGTTCTGTCTCACAACTGATGAGCCAGTACCATCTTGCCCAGTGGCAGAGGGACTCCAGCTGTTCCTCATTCAGGTACCTGGTTGAACCTTCTCTTACTGCTCCTAACCTTGGTAATCTCCGCAGAGCTGAGAAGACCCTCCTTCATTGCCTCCGAATTGGTGTCATCTGCAGCAACTCTACACTTCACACTCTTGGCAGAGCTTACAGTCCAAACTGTGCCACTTGCAGCACACCTGAGACTGTATCCTACGTTCTGCTCAACTGCTCCTGCTACAATGCTGAACGAATGCTTTGTTCTGGGAGCATCATGCTATCGGAACTATTGACTACTCCATCACTTCCCTTCTTGGTAACCACCACAATGTAAAGCTGCAGCAAACGTGCTTCCGACTGGTCACTGATTTCTTTCAGAACATCGGCCTCCTCAAAAAGGTCTAATGTTTCCTTTTTATTTTTCTCCTGATTAGTACTCTTACTAGCTTCGAGAGATAGCTGAGAGGTAGTTTCTTCTACTTCTGTTATCTCTCCCTTCTGTTGTGACTGGTGCAGGGAGCCCCTTATTGGAGGCTAATTTCACCAAATCTTACAACTTACAACAACAACAAACAATCACAAAGTCTGCTTACGATACCACAGTAGCCATTTTGCCAGTAGATTTTGTGCAAGAGAGGGGCTGCATGAGCTTAAAGGGAACAATGGATCAGAGTCAAATTTATGTTCTTTTCTTATACATTTAAACTGGGACACATTGCTGAAGAACCAACTCACAACATCAATGTAGCATTTGGGAAAGGCACAGCTGGTGAATGAAGAACACGATGTTGGTTTGAAAAATTTCGATCAGGTTCATAATTAGCCACATGATCGACCTGAAGAAGCGAATGATAACAATCAACTGAAGACTTTAATTGAATCTGACACATGGCAAACTGTATGAGACATCATAGTAAATTAGGTGTGCATTATTCAACAGTTTCCTAGCAGCTGGAAGCCCACTGAGAAAGGGAAGAGTTGGATAAATGGGTTCCTCAAGGATTAACAAATACTCATAAGGCACATCAACTTGAAGTGTGCACTTCTCTTCTTACATAGGTAATATTTATTACATTATAGGTAAATTAGGTGTGCATTATTCAACAGTTTCCTGGCAGCTGGAAGCCTACTGAGAAGTGAAGAAGTTGAATAAATGGGTTCCTCATGAATTAACAAAAACTCATAAGGCACATCAATTTGAAGTGTGCAATTCTCTTCTTACATGAAACCAAAGAGATCCGTTTTTGTATGGAGTTGTAACATGTGATGAAAAATGGATCCTATATGACAATTGGTCTGTAAATGGTAGCTAGGTAGTCACTGGAAGGAGAGCTATGCACCAATCCCCTGTGATGATGCATAGAACCGGCCAGGCCTAGCACCTAATGTCCGACCCCGCCTTCTCGTGGTGCGGACCGTTAGTAACTTTCAAAAGAGATATATACTCTCTTGTGGAAGTGAACGGAAGGGAAGGGCTGCCAGATTAGTGTGGCCTACTGATCTGGACAACTATGGCTACTTTTCTTTTTTTTTTCTACCTGCTGAGAAGTGGTCAACCACACAGGGTCCTGGTGCTGACCATATAAACCTACTGGACTGGACAGATATATGGCTCTGAGCTTGATTATGGATCCTGATTTTGCTGCACTGGTGGGCTTCTGTGGAGGGAAAATCTTCCGCTGTGTTTTCTGTTTGTTTGTGGGTTGACAGCCCCAAGTGAATAGATTCACAGGATATGTTTATCAGCTGGTGGATAATCCTGAGCAGAAGTCATCGCAGGCACCTGAACTCTTTGCTTCTATTGGCATCGTCAAATTCTACATTGGAGGAAGTCTTCCAGTGTAGATGGCTTCAGCCTTTAGTAGTGGGGGAATGGGTCTTTGCCCCATGTCTGCGATTAGGGGGCTGTTTGATATTGTCGGCATTCCCTCTCTCAATAAACATAGTTTCTTTAAACATCCCACTAACCATTTTCTCTCCGTAGGTAGTTGTAATCTGAGGACTCTGCACAGCGCTTTTTCTCTTGATGTCCTCACACAAGAATTCCACCGTTATAATTTAGATATTCTCGGCTTGCAAGAGACCAGATGGACAGATAAAGGTCAGATTCTTAAAAATAATCTTAAATTTCTCTTTTCAGGGAGGGATGACAATAAGCATCACCAAGGCGTGGGTCTGCTTCTCAGCAGATACACTAGCGATGCTCTTCTAGGATATGAGTGCATTAATGAAAGGTTTCTTACAGCAAAATTTCAGACAAGCGTTAAAGACTTGAATGTTATCTGCTATTATGCCCCCACTGAGGATGCCGATGAGGATGAGAAGGATAGGTTTTATGAACAACTTCAGGATATTTTGAATTCTGTCAAGAAAGGAGATATTACCCTTGTTCTTGGTGACTTCAATGCCAAAGTTGGTACTGACTCTGACCTTTGGGGAGGAGTAATAGGCCCTTTTGGTATTGGTAGCTGCAATGGCAATGGGCAACGTCTCCTACAGGTAAGTAAACTCAATGGATTCAGAATAACTAACACTTATTACAAACACCGCGACATACATAAGTACACATGGGTTTCACCTGATGGGCTGCATAAGAATATGATTGATTACATATTAATTAACAGCAAATGGGCTAGTTCTGTTAGGAATACCAGGGCATATAGGGGAGCTGAAATTGGATCTGACCATTACCTTGTTAAAAGTGTGTTGCAACTTAAAAAGTGTTGTGCTAGGGTTAAAAAATTTACTTTTAATACTGAAGCTCTGAAAGAACAAAGCTTACCATGATAGGTTACTTAGTCATTATGACAGTCATGGTTTGCTTACTACTGAAGTTGAGGAAGAGTGGGATCATTTTAAACAGGCTTTTTTGGACACTAACAGTACTCTTTTAGGAAAAAAGGAGCAGAAGAGGCAAAATTATCTGAGTGATAAGGCACTTGAGCTTATTTCGGAAAGAAAGAACTGCAGGAATGCCCTTAATCAATACCCTACTAGTCCTAATAGAAAGCATTACAGAGACCTTAATAAACTTGTAAAGGATCAATTAGCTGCTGATAAGAATCTTTGGCTTGATGGTTGGCTGACAAAGCTGAGGAAGCAGTTAGACAGCACAACAGCAGAGAGCTGTACCAGATAGTTAATGTTTTGTGTGGTAGAAAACGGACAGGCATACAAGGATTGAAGGATAAACAAGGTAAGGTTATAGAAGGGGAGGATTCTGTCATGGCTAGGTGGGCTGAGCATTTCAGTGATGTTCTAAACAATGTAGTTAGTTCTACTCCCATTGTTTCCAATGATGATAGATGCATTGGTGGCTTTAATGTTGGCCCTATAACACAATCTGAAGTTATTTTGGCTGTTTCTAAACTTAAACTTCATAAATCCCCAGGGGTAGATGAAATTACTACGGAAATGCTTAGAGCTGGGAATGTTTCGGTTACCACTTGGATGACTGAAATTCTGAATATCTTTTATGATAAGGGCATGGTTCCTAAGGATTTTACCAGAGCTATTGTTGTCCCTATTTTCAAAAAAGGTGATCGCAGTTCTTGTGATAACTATAGGGGTATCAGCCTACTCTCTGTTCCAGGTAAAGTTCTTTCCATGATTGTGCTTAATAGAATTAAGAATCTAGTTGACAGTCAATTGTGTGATGAGCAATGTGGATTCAGAAGTGGTAGGGGATGTGTGGATCAGATATTTTCACTTAGGCAGATTCTTGAGAAATGTTTAGAGTTTCAGAAACCTTTGGTTGCTAGCTTTGTTGATTTCGAAAAAGCTTTCGACTCTGTTGATCGTCATAATTTGTGGTTGATTTTGAGATCATATGGTATACCAGACAAGTTAGTTAACATTATGAAAGCTCTCTATAATAACACTGTGTCATGTGTGAGAGTTGGTAAGTAAGGCTTGTAGCAATTGGTTTAGCATTACTTCTGGTGTTCAACAAGGGTGCATTTTGTCTCCTTTTCTCTTTAGCTTGGTTATTGATTATGTTATGCGAAATTCACTTCAAGGGAAAGATTTTGGCCTTAAATGGGCTGGAGATACGAAAATTTCTGATTTAGATTATGCTGATGATTTAGCCCTTTTGGCAAATGATGTTGATGAGATGAACTCTTTCATTCGAGCTGTTGATGAGACTGGTAGTAGAGTAGGTTTGGTTATAAACAGAGGGAAAACTAAAGTGATGAAAATTGGTCAGGCAGGCTGTGATTCAGTTAATCTGAATGGTTGCAGTCTTGAGCAGGTGTCACAGTTTAATTATCTTGGGAGCTATGTAACAGATAATGGTGATGTGCGGCATGAGATTAACAGACGAATAGGGATTGCTGCCGGGATTTTTAAGAACCTATGGAGAGTGTGGACAAATAGGCGTATACACCTAAAGACTAAAATTAGACTGTATAATAGTTTGGTTCTTTCTAGGGTTAGTTATGGTAGTGAAACTTGGACACTTTGTAAACAAGATAACAGGAAACTAGATGCTTTTGATTCCAGATGCTTACGCAGTATCTTGGGCATTAGGTGGTTCAACTTTGTTACTAATGATGAGATTAGGCAAAGGAGTTTGCAAGCTCCTTTAAGCAGCATATTGTGCAGAGACAGACTCCGTTGGTTTGGCCATGTTGCCCGTATGAATAATTATAGATTGGCGAATAGGGTTATGAACAGTGTGCCTAAAGGCCTCAGAAGAAGGGGAGACCTAGGATGCGGTGGGCAGACAATGTCAAACAGGACCTTGTTAGAATTGGTGTGCAGTGGCCAGATGCAGTAGATGTAGCTCAGGATGGACTTGCTTGGAGAACTAAATTGCACGGTCTGGTTGGACCTCAGTAGCCCATGGCTGCTTGAGGATGATGATGATGATGATATGACAATTGTCGACATTCTGGTCAATGGTTGGATGTTGCGGGAGCACCCAAACACATGCCCAAGCCTAATCTTCCTCCAAAGAAGATTATGGTGAATGTTTGGTAGTCTGAAACTGGTGTTATCCATTATTCATTCCTAAAACAATAAATACAAAGAAATGTTATGCAGAACTCTAAAAAAAATGATAAATTATGCAAGAAGCAGCCTGCATTGGTCAATAGACATCAGCCTTCTCCTGCTCCATGATAATGTTCAACTTCTACTCACAAACCTACCACAAACACTAAAGCACTTATTTACTTCATCTCACAAACGGTCCAGAAATTCCATCAGTTATAGTATGAGACTCTTGCTCACCCAGTGTATTCACCACACCTATCATCAACTAACCATAACTTCTTCAGGCATCTTGACCACTTCTTAGTGAGGAAAACCTTCAGCAATGAGACAGCAGTGCCTTCAAAGAATCCATCACTTCCAGGAACTGAGTTTTTTTTACAAACAGCATAAATGCACTTGTTTCATGGTGGCAGAAGTGTATCGAATCTGTTGGTGCTTATTTGGATTAAATAAAGCTATTTCTAACAAAGTTATAGCTGTTGAATGTTTCACTAACAATTCAGCCATTTCATTTGCAACAATCTAATAACTTTTCACCTGATATTATATTAATATACTTGAAGTGGTGGCCTCAGCCCTCGAAACTTGCACTGTGCAATATGATGTGAATTTAGGACAATGAATGATTTTGGCAGACTTTTACATCTTCACAATGGCATAATACATAGCCATATCTTTAGTGCACAGCTTATAAAAAGTGCACATCAGTGCTTTAAAACATATGTATTATTTAGCTAAGATTTTATTTAGAATGAAGGTAATTTATATATTTTATAATTCAATCAAAAAATATTGAAAAAACTTACTTGCTGGGAATAACAGTAGCATTATCTACTGAAGCATCAGCTATGACATTTAAAATTTCCAGCAAAGTACCTATTCCACCAGCTATACGGAAAGCCACTTTATCTTGAGAATTGCTCTTGTCAAATAAGCGTTCTAGTTCTCCTAGTGATCGTTCAAGACTATTTACTAAATTACTGTCCCATGGTCCTTTTCCTTGACTATTCATGTACTTCTTAACATCTTTTATTATTCTTCCCATTCTGAAAATATGATAAGCATTTAATAAAATTTGAATATATTATATCACATATACACAAAACATAATAAGGATTCTAAAACACAGAGAAACCACAAGTACTTGCAATCCTGAAGCTTGTTACCATGCTCTGATGAACCAAACACTGCCAATTCCAATTCCTCCATGTAAGTTGATAAATTAAACTCTGAATCAACAACTGACACTATCCTTGACCAATTCAATTAGTAAACTGGTACCACTGTGAAGTAAGTGCACTCATATGCTTTAGACAAGTAGAATTGCTTAAAAAAAAAACAAATCTGCAGTGAAATTGTGGATATCAAATTCTATTTAATAGACAATGGCAATTCATTATATCTTATTTAAAGAACTGTGACAGATGTCAAATATTTAAAGTCTCATATAAAACACAGTAACAGTATAAAAATATTTACTATTAATATTCTAAAGAGATTCAATGTCATAAACTTTATGTTGTAAAAATGTATACAACTTTGTATTATTAAATAGAAAATTTTATGTAATCTTTTATATTGAAATTACTATTTAACTATCAGGTTAAAATTTAAATACAACACACTGGAAAAAATCTATCATAGAGTTATTTGTGCTTTTGACAATTATGTATTAAAATAATCTTTCGTTTGCTAAATAATTAAGTTTACCTTTTTTATTATGAATTATTAGTTTATCTGTGAATACACTATTACATAAGAGATGCAATATCAGTATACGAGCCCATTTTTCAATACTAAAATATCACAGCACCATTCTCTTGAATATCAGTATTTTGGAATTGAAAAAATTTGAATCTATGCAAAAGTAGAAACGGCAATAAATGAAGAGATTAAAATTAGAAATTCAAAGACATTGAAAAACAGAAATTCCAAAAATTTTGGCAATATTGTTAAAGAGATAATGGTCCATTTTGAGGAAGAAGCTCAAAGTATCAATTTGAAATTAATGTACAAATATCTTCTCACCATTCTACAAGATGCAATCTGAAAAAGCTTTTTCCTCATGTGGCTAAATTTGTAAGAAAAGTCTTTCACAGCTTAGTGATCAATGCATTGAAAAATTGTTTCTTGCATTCTTGCATTAATTCAATTAAAAAATTAAATAATTGAATAAAAATTGTTTTTTTTTTTATTTAAAGTTAAACGTTCAAATTTAAGGTTTATTTTTAGCAGAGCAATATTTTTTTCATTGATTTTATTTTGTTAAAGTTTTTTTCTTAAATTCCTTAATTTGTAGTTTGAGTTTCACCTTATATTATACATATATTTGCAATAAATAATAATTAATATAAAATATATTTTGAATTAATCTGGTGTTTTTTATCTGAACTATTTTAAACTTATTCAATTTTTTTTATATTGGCAGTGACAAAATTTAACACTAAAATAATGGTATTGATTTTCGAGTCTGATATTGCTTTCCCACTACTACACTTTTAGATAATATTATGAATAGGAACGCTAAATTTTTGCTATGCATAATATAACAAAACTTATGGCAAATTATTTATTAATATTTTATTATCATCTCATCAACTGACCATTTTGAAAAACTGAATAAAATTCAGAATCAACCTATTGACTAGCATCATTACATATTACTGCTCTATATCCAAACACACCAGCTGACAAAGAACTTAAAATAGCTGAGGAATGACTGATACAAGATGACAATGTGAGGTGCACAGATTTTCAGTATCTTGTTCACCCTTATACTTATCACCAAAAAGAGCTCTACTGTGCCAAAATGAAATCACACAGGCAAGCATTTGGCATGCCTATGGAAACACTGCTATTGGCTTTATTAATTGATATTGTGATGAGGGAAATTGAAACAAAAATGTTGGCCAATGACAGATAGTGCTCTCCAGTATTAACACAGAGGGAGCATTACATAGATAATGTGGTTGTTATCTACCAGAATTTGTTCAAATTCCCCTGGAAATTTATGGTGGCCTTTAATAGTACAAATTTAATAATTCATTTTGCTGATGAAAAAAAAAAATCCTGGATATTGTGATCACCTGAACGAACAACTATTACAATCTGGATTATACTATATACCAACAAGTACAATGGAATTTATTCCCTTGCAATCCAAACACCCCCATTCAATTCAAAAGTACATGAATAAAGAAAACCCTATTTAGGGTTGGGTTGTTTTACCTCTGAGCAGCACTTTTTTGCACACTGTGGACTAAATGGCCAGGTCACATGGACCCCGAAGGCTCAGAGAAGGTTGGGGGAGAGGACCAATTGGAACAGCTGTTGGGAGACAGACGGTAGCCTCCCATCAAGGCCATCCAGTGTGTTCTTTAACATTCACAGAGTATGGCTCTCCCGCACACAGGGTCATGGCTTAATGTCCCATCTGATGGACAGGAGCTTTTCCAAGCCCTCGGTGTCCCCTACTGACCGTGGGCAGGGCAGGGAATTTTGTGAAGATAAATCTCAATGCTGACCCAGCTGGGACTTGAACCTGGGAACTGCAGATTACGAGCCTGGTGCACTACCGACTGAGCCACCCCCTTATTTAGGAATATCCAATGTACTTCAAACTAAAGTACATTTAAAATTGAAAGTAGACTGATACATAAAGCAGCCAAAAGTGTGGGTTATTCTTGCAAAATGGTAGAAAGAATTGAAAAGAGTGGTTCTCAACCACTGTATGGGGCACAATGTTATATAAATGACAGTGAATGAAATAAAGCAAAGAATCTTTTAATTATCAAAATGTATTACTTTTGGCATGACATGACAAAGTGAATCCAGTATTAGGTGTGCTGTGATGAAGTGATCCCAGTACTTGCTGTATACATATGATATATCTATTGCTGATGTTAAGTTATACACCATAGGTTCAGTTGCTGTCTTTGAGTGCATTTGGAGACTATCCTTCAGAGCCATTCCAGGCATGTGCCCATGAGCAGCCAGCTTCCCCTGACTGCCTTTTTTCCCCCAGCAAATCTCAATCTGCTTCACTTCTGGTATGATCACTAGTACCTTATAGTTACACAAATTAATACATAGCACATCACTGGTTTACTAAGCATTTAATCACTAATAGGGTTTTTAAATATATATGACAGTTGGTGTAGAAGCAAAATTCCCTTGAGCCAAGTGGGATCTAAATCCACACCTTCCTGATGATATGTCAGGTACTCTGACCATGATCAACCTCTCCTCTATTGCTGATGTTAAGTTATGCACCATAGGTTCAATCGCTGCCTTTGAGCACATTTGAAGACTATTCTTCAGAGCCATTCCAGGCATGTGACATGAGCAGCCACAGACACACTCAAAGCATGTCTTGATGATCATTTTGTTTGAGCCAATCATAATCTGCTTAACTTCTGGTGTGATCACTAATATCTTGTAATTACATAAATGTATAACTATAGAGGAAGCTGAAATAACAAGAATAACAAAAAAAAAAAGTAAACATAAGCATACTTTTGAATGTTTACCCCTACTACATTTTTGTTTTTTTAAAGCATAGGGACATCAAGATCAAACTTTTTTATGAACATTGTTCATTGTGTATGGTGAAAGATGTCATCTAAAAGGACTTAATATTGCACAAGAAGTGCAAATTATACATATAGGATGGAAGTGTAATACAGCATTATCATGTTTCAATTTTAGTATGTAAGACAAAGCACTGTGAAACTTCAGATTTATTTTAAAAAAATTAAACAAACTAATTAATTCAATGGATAGTCTTTTCCCCTACATTATTGGTTCTTGATCTTGTGCTAATTTATTCGAGATAACAAGTTCCACTAGAGTTTGCAAATTACATGCTACAAAAAGTGAAACCTTCTGGAATACTTGAGAACTATTTCAAACATAAAAAAAGCAAGAAAACCAAAGCAGCAGTGAAATATTCCTTTTTAGCTTACATAACTCTAAATGCAGAGAGATTACATAAATCACAACTGTTTCAGAATGCAGTGATTCAAACAAAAAAAAAACTTTATTATTAAGAGAATATCTTACTTGTATTTGAATTGAGAATCAAGAAATTCACTCTTCTTTCCTAGAGCAGTTTCATACTCTAATCCTCTGAAATTAAATATATATATATACATATAAGCTAATAAATATAACTGTAAATACATTCACAGAAAACAATTATAGAATAATAAATTTAGAGTAGGTTTAAATATCAAATTTTCTAATGCAGAAAATTACACAAATTTAATAATTTGGCTTGCAATGAATGGACAAGGATAAATTAAAAATGAGCAACACATCACCCTTTTGATAAATATAAATAGACAAGACTAGACATCACTTCTTTTATGATGTATAATTCTCTCCAGAAATAGAAGCTACTTGTCACTGTGAGTGTTGATATCAGTGATGGTTTTAACATGGGGACAGACAGGGCAATCATCCAGGATCCAAAAACTAGAGGGGAGGTGGACATACTTCCAAAAGCACAGTTCAATGATTTCATATATAGTTCAACAACTCAAACTTCTAATAAAATAATATAAATAAATACCCCCTCAAGCAGCTGCTTGCCACAGAGGTCTGACAGGAGCCTGTCCGTTTATATGCCACAGTAGAAGGTCTGAGAGGAAGGCAGGACCTCAGCAGAAAAACGACACATACATCCATGCCTTACCCGGGGCTTGAATCCAGATCCCTTAGATCAGTAGCCAAGCGCGCTAACGACTCGGCCATTCTACATCACACTCTATTCTTTGTATTTATTTTTAATCATACATCTCCATACTGTGTTTCTCTAATGAGTGACATCTTATTATTACTTTTAACTCTCTCTGGTCAAGTTGTTGTCACTGTTTAATTTTATAAAATTTTTACTAAAGAGTTAATTTTTACTAGAGTTATTTACTCTTCATACATGTTTTAGACAAGGTATCATTTTGGTTATATAAAAACATGATGAAAATTCAACTTAGTACTATCATAGTATTAATGAGAACAAAATCTGAGATGTTGGGTTATTTTACATCTGAATGGCACTTTTGTGCACACAATGGCCAGGCCACAAGGGCCCCAAGGAATCAGAGAAGGGGACCCACTGGGCAGCTGTTAGGAGACAGATAGTAGCCTCCCATTAAGGACATACAGTTTTCTTTAATGTGCACAGGGTCACAGGGTTCAGGTGCACAGGGTTCTCTGCACTTGGTGCCAAGGCTTTACATCTTATTCAACAGGCAGTGGCCTTTTCAAGCCCATAAGTGTCCATTTTCTCACCAAGGGTAGGGTAGGAGTTAGTACAAATAAATCTCAATGCTACAACAGTTGAGATTCAAACCTGTTAAGTACAGATTATCAGCTTGGCACATTACTGACTGAACCAACCCCCACACCACTGAGATGTTAGTTAGACATAAAGATAAATTGGAGAAGAGGTGGGCATATCTGAGAGAGTTTAGACATCCTTAATTTGCTCCTACTAATACTAATAATGTTCTGTTGGCACACAAAAACTAAGTAAAACTTATGGTATTTATTTCAACTTGTGAAAAAATTTTTTTACACTGTCGTAATTTTGAGAAGGTTTTGAAAAGAAAACTATATGTTATGAACCATATTAAGTTTTTAAGCCATGGCTGAACTTCTGATGTTATGGTAGATACATTTTAGCTTTCATTGTTTTATCCCTGGTTGAGGCCTTCACATTAACATGAGCTAAGTGGCAAAGTTTCAGAGAATCTATGCAGATTTGGATATGGTTAGGCATGTAAAATTGGATAACTGTTAGATGCATACAGAAAATATGTATACGGCAATTTTCAGAGGAAATATTCATTTCAATTACATATTCATTAAAAGCAATAAACAGTTTGGCAAACTGTCATTAAAAATTACATAATATTAATTGAAGAGTTATCTGAAAAAAAATGTTTTGGTGGGAATGGGATCTGAATCCACAAACATCCTGAAAATGCATCAAGTGCTGAATTAAATAAAATTCAACCATTCTCAACTACTTGATTTAGAAAAATCTAACAGAAGGTGATTAAAAAAAATGAAATAGTCACTTTGTAGACAATATAAAGAATTTCAGCCTTACAAGTAGTGTCAGGTATGAAGCAGGAACAAACAGCAACATAAATTTCATAGATATTTAAAACATGGGAAAATTATGTAAACAAGCTAAAAAATAATAATTATTCCTGGAATATCTTGCACTAGAGATATTAATAAAATCTATTCAAATCCTGATTCATCTAAAACCTTTAACCCTTCCAGTGTCCAGAATGTATATAACCGTTTCTAGTACAATAAAAGAAAACGATTTAAAAAAAAAATAAAAATTGCCATTTTAAAATTTTTTAATAGATAACTTATAAAAATATGTAATTTAAGCTTGATAAATAATATTCCCTTTTTTTCTTATGCATATTTTATTAAACTATGACATAAATAATTTGTTAAACCCATTTGTTTGCCATTTCTTAGAAGTTATATAAGGTATTGCCATTTTGTTTGTTAACATTACTCTGTGCTGAAGCAATCCCCTAATTTAAGCTCAGAAGTTTTTTTGAACTATTATGAACAAATTTTTCCTTAAAGTTTTTAAAATCTCCTGATAATTATCAAAGAACTACTACTTTTTAAAAATGGAAGATTTTGGAAGTAATTATGAAATGTGTATCCTTTTTGGTATATCACTGTAAAAATTGTTATTAAAATTAATATGTTACTACAGTGTTCAATTTTTTACTTCAATAAATTTCAGAGTTAAATTCTTTTTAATTTGGTATATAACATGAGCTATTTCTGTTGATTAGTTATTTATTAAAAATATTCTAAATGTGACTTGTTTATTGGACTGCAACAAGCCTGGACTTTTTCTCAAAATATAGTATGGAGAAAAAATTTCAAAATGGAAGAAATGTTTACTTTAAACAAGAAAATTTTTTTATTATTTCGAAATAAATAGCCTTTCTATTTATGTGCATTATAATCATTTCTGTCTATTAGCTTTTTTTTTTTATAAATTTTTATTTGTGTTGCCAGATGCATTTTTTTACTATGTGACTCTAAAAAAGTCCTATAAAATGAAACATATGGTCTTTTTTGCTAAATATTTTATTTTCAGAAAATCCAGAATTAAATGTTGATTAATTGGCATAAAACATGCCATAATTCCTTTCACTAATTATTTGGCAAAAAAGTTCTAAAGTTAAATTTGGCCTATGGATGTAAACCAGTATTTCAGGCTGGACACTGGAAGGGTAAACCTTTTGAGTGTCTAAGTGTAGTTTACCATTTTCACTTTTTCTAATTCCAGTAGTGCATACAATGTTTACCAATCCATAGTAAAATAAAATAAAATAAATAAGGTCTGACAGGAGCCTGTCAGTTTACATGCCATAATACAAAATCTGAGAGGATGGCAGGTCCTCAGCACATGACTGTAAATTTTATATTTTTTTAGAACAAAAAGAGACATAAAAAAACTTTTAATCAGATTTAAAAATTACTTTTGAAATGTTAAGATAATTTTTACCTATTGATTTGTTTTTTATTTTTTACCTGTAGATTGCTTTAAAGCAAAATATTTTGGTTGCACTACTTTCTTAATTTTAGTGTAATGTGAATATACCATATATTTTCATGTACCACATGAATATTTTCCTCCAAATTTAGCGTCCAGGTGACAAGGTGCATGCCTAATGCAAAGATAAGTTTTTACCCATAGCCAAATGACACTGCCATGGAAACAAGCTCTTCTGACTGCAAAACACAATGCCAGTGTAAATTCTAGTATGTGTAATAAGCTTCAACAACATGGCAGTGCCATTATGATGATGCAATAATAGTGAATTTTTACATTACACACTCCCAGCTAGTGTCTGCTATTTCCAACTTTTCACCAAAATAAAAAAGATCTAAAAATAGGATGCATGTCTTATGCAGGGATGTATGGTGAACGAAAATATATAGTATTTAGAAAAAACTAAATATGTGAAAGATAAATAATAGAAGTATGAACTAATATTAAAAAATTAAATAATTCAGAAAAGATGTAAAATGAATTTCTGAAAAAAAGTTTTCACTAAAGTTAAAATAAAAAAAAAGTAAAAAATTTAATTTATCTTTATTTTTTCTAATTTTTTGCTATTTTATCAATTACAATTAAATGCTCTATCTTTTGAAATATAACATGACTTATTTATGCTCATTAGTTTAGAATAAGGCTCTAAAATTATTTTTATTTCCTTAAAACACCTCAAAATTAACACATTTGCTGGTGCTTGATATACATGTGCATCATGTTGCTCAAGCAGAATTTCTGCAGTACTAGTTGCCATATGATGCATATGTGCATCAAATATTCAAAGTCCCTTCCATCCAAACCAGTCAGCATTAGCTATGTTCCCCCTCACCCCAGTGACATTTTGAGGTTCAAGTTATATGTGTGTGAGACTGCTACTTGTCCCAGAAACCTTCCAAGTACAAGTATCAAGGTGGCAACAAATGTAACATAACTCCAGAGCGAGTTCAGTTTCAGAAACCTGACACTTTAAGAGTTAATAAAAATTAAAGCAACAAAACAAAAGAAGAAAGGACATCTAAGTGCTTTTGTGGCTCTGCATTTACATTCTGAGATATGAATTGATAATTTCTGTGACATAAAATTGACAAATGTAGGAAAGGTCATTAGTTGATCCCAAATAACTTTACTTCTCATTCATTTCTGAAGCTCTATTGCTAATAGAAAGCCACATAAAAACCCATTCATCTTTAGTTTCTTTCACTTCAATTTATTATTAAATATTTCAAAGGAAATAGAATATGAATGAAACTTTATTAATGCTGTCAGTGTTAACTTGCAATGAAACACATGAAAATTCCTAGAGTTCCACAGTTGATCTGCCATATTGTATTCCCAAAAAAATTGTATCCATTTAAAATTTTTTGTAACTGGAATTTTGAATATTCCAATGCTTCCAGAAAGCACATTTTAAAATTGCATATCAATGAAAAAAATCTAACACTTTATGCATTTTTTTGAATTAACAAAACAAAAAGATTCCTGCAGTACTAAACTTTTAGCAATGCTCAATGATCGTCAGTTTGAAGAATATTAACCAGTCACAAAAATACTATTCACTATTTTACAAATTATCAAAAGATTAATACTCTAACTTCTCAAAAGATAAGCTAAATAAAGATTGAATAACACACGAGTTAATATAATTTTACAGAATGATGATGCCATTTATATAAAAAAACAGATCTTTAACGCTTGCTTAAATGTTCAGTAGTGAAAAAGGTTGAATAATCACCAGGAAGCAATTTCTTAAAGTTAAAAAATGGAAGCTAAAACTTAACTGACTCCATTTGGGAACCACAGGGAAAAATAATTAAAGAAAAAAAAACTGCATTACAAAAATATAAGAAAAAACGATAAAATTACATAAAACATCACGAGTAATAATCTAAATAACTACTGAATCCATAAGCAATTTTGAATAAAGATATATATATAATGCTAAAATTTTTACTAAGGAAAATATAAATCGCACAATTTACTATTATTAATTAGTGAAGTTAATTATTTACATTTTCAATTGCACAAGTATAGGATTGTCCTTCCTCTGAGAATGTCGTTTCTAACAATGATCAGCATTTAAGGCAGAGTAATATTTTAACTTCTTTCAGGAAAAAACAAATGAAATTTAAAACTTTAGTCAGAAGTAATTAACATAGAACAGTTCATGTTCTACACCAAATAAGTCTCTAATTTAAATAAAAATAAACAAGAATTCAAAAAGGAAGACACATAGGTCTTATTTTAAAATAAAAACCTAAAAGGTTCCTCTTGTGGAAGGTATGAAATCATTCATAACATCGAAATTAATTTTAGAGGAAAAATTGTCTTGAGCCAGGTGGGATAGGAACCTGCAACCTCCTGATAACTTGCCATGTGTTCTGACAGCTGAGTTACTGGCCACAGATCAAGATCTCCTGTATATGAACTTTTCTACCTGCAGTACATAATTTTTTGTGTCACTTGAAGGAAGTATCTGCTTACAAACACTATCCTGAAGTAGATGGCAATGTATATTACGAATATATACTAATTCAATTACTTAATAACTTCCTCAATGTTTCTTCAGTTAGAAGATATGAAATCCCTCTTAACATTTGATTGATATCAATTCCTCTGGTATTTTAAGTGTATGTGCATTACTAGGATTTTAGTACATATTAAAGATTTTCTTTTCATGCCTTACATTGCTCTCTAATAATCTATACAATATGCTGTTTAAATAACTTTTAAGTAATTATTCCTTGATAACTATGTTGTAAAAAAACAAAAAAACACCCTACAATACTTTAAAATTACTAATGAAAAAGAACACATAATGCTATCTTACCTATTGGTCATTCTCTGGCGCAATTTCTTGCATCTTTTTTTCAGAGCCTTTTGCCTTTCCTTATCCAGTGCAATATTAGGATCTAATTGATCTGCTGGGGCATCTACTATATGCTTCAAGTTGTATGATTCCTTTAAAAATCAAGTAATAAAGATTCATATGTAAAATATATTAATTCAGTATATAAAATATTAACCAGTTATGAAATAATATTTCACCAATTATCAATTATACAATTGCAGAAACAATATTACAGTTTTATAGAACTTTTCATAACAGTTCCTTAGACTAACTACTTCTTTTCCTCTGTGTAGAAAACCACAGGGAAAATTATCTTCATTTCCCTAAACTGCTGTAATTCAACTAAGTAAACTTTGACCTTCCAACTCAGTAGGAACACTGTACATTTGATTTTTAGAGATTTCTTCTTTGTTCCTATATTGTATATAGTATAATCCAAATCTTCAATGACCCAAAACATCCAGTAGTCTGACTGCCTCGCACAACTAGATAATTATAAGGTACTGTTTTTACTGTTTTTGAAATCTGACATCAGTTAAAGGTTAAAAGTATGCAAGGGTTTTAGTTTCCTCTATAAAATATGTTATATGAAATTTGTATACTGTCAACCTGCATTTTTAAAGTTTAATTTATTTACAATAATTAATATGTATAATTATATACATATATAAGAATATGATTAATAAACTTCTGTGTAAAGATGTTATAACTTATCCACAGGAACAATTAGATATACCATCTAATTACAATCAGCTAATTATTGCATATAGTATATATATATAGCAATATACACACTTGTGAAGTTATAATACAAAAATAAAATTACAGTTAAAGTCATTGACAATAATAAGTATAGATATTACAATAAAATAATTTAAATTACTTCGTTAACAGTTGAACAACAATAAAATTGATGTTCCATAAATGATACTGCTTGTAACTGGAACTATTTTTCACACCTTGACAATCAGAAAGTTTTATGTGACACATAAGACTCAACTTGCTTTGCTAGTACACATCTCTAGTATGCCCATCATTACAGGAAAATTTGTAAGCCAAACATTACCATTTTTAAGTAGTCAGTTGTTTGAGGATTAATGGAGATTGCATTTTTAAGTAACCTAACCATTTAAGTTGTGAATTGTATTATGGGGATGTGTACAATATGTCCAAAGTTTGAAAGAGTATATATAAAACTATCATTTAAAGCAGAGACATGAAACTTATGGCTGGATTCAGCCTGTAAAACACTTTTATCTTCTGATTCACTGAGTGATTTTTGCTTGTCATTTGTCGGTTTGTCAGTTTGTGAATTTGTCAAAACAGTTATTCCACCATGTCTTTTGAATGCAACAGACAAGCTAAATGATTTATATGTCAATTGAAAGCTTAAGAAATGTGGAGTGTGATAGGCTATAAAAATTTATCCCACATGCTTTCTTCCCTGCTAAAAAGGGGAAACATGAAAACGATTGTTCCACTACTCAGAAGATTACGTTGAATTATGCCTCCCACCATTCTCCTCTCCCCAAAAAGGGCACAGAAATTTCAAGGTCAACCTATATAAGTTACATCTCAAATTAAAGCTTGTGACATCTCTAATTTGACTACCTCAAACATGACTCCAAAAAAGGGAAAGAAAAAATGTGGTCAATGTTTATGAGTCATATATCAAATGAAAGTTTCTGCAGATAGGTGCTTTTAATGACAAAGAAAAATATAAATATTAAAAAAAATACTTATCCTCCTATAAGTACTCTAAAAAGTAGAAAATAAGCCTAAAGCATATCAAAAATGCAATAAGTAACTGAATTTGTATTTACTTCAAAGGAAGATAGGATACTGATTTACCTACTCAACAAGATTGCTGGCACCATATCTTCCTTTGAAATGATACAAATTCAATGACTGATTGTACTATCGATATACTTTAGGTTTATTTTCTACTTTTTTAGGGTGCATATAGATAGTTTTTTAAAATTTATCTACATATTGTTGAGGACTGCCATTTTGTAAAGCAATTTATGCTTATTGTTTAAGAGAAAGTGTAAGAAAGATTCTGAATTTAATCAGCTTTTTTTTATAGACATAAGCAAGTTTGTTCATAGTTCACAAAAACTGTATCAAAAATGAAGCTGTAAATCACTTTTTAAAAATTTGACAAAACAGTGAAGCTGACATATTTTGTTATAACATAACAAAGCTGTGAAATAAAATCGTGTTTTACAACTTTGTTTATGTATAATATTTCATAATTTTTAAATATTGTAAGACAAATTGTTTTAAATAGCTTTTGTAAGTTTACAAAGCAGTAATGGAATTTAATACCTTTTTAAGAGAAAAATATTTTGCAGAACATCTTCAAATTACCCATGAAACATTGTAAAAAATATTGGCATTGTGAAATGAACAGCTCTGGAGACAAGTTGCTTCTATTATTCAAAAATGGTCTAACAATGGAAAAGGTTGAATGTCCTGACATAGGAACTGAAATTTAAAGAAATATATATATATACTGGAAGGGGAAAGAATGCTGCAAAACCAGTATATGATGTTAGGAAATTTACAGTGACTGATGTAAAAAAAAACCCACATAGAATGTTTCTAACATTCACTGCTGATCAAGACTGATACAAAAGAAAAAACTTAAAGTATAGGGAAACAAAGAAAAAGGCTGGAAAAAGGTATTCACTGCTTGCCATCAAGTAAAAGAAGTCTTTATCAGAAGAAATTCTATACAAAACATGTGCTGGTAACTTCTGATGTTACCAGCACATGTTTTGTATAGAATTATTCATTAGAATCAAGTGCAGCTTTTCTTGCATCTATAAATATGGTCTAAGATACAGCTTAGAGTTTATGGTGATCCTAGAACAAGGTTCTCGTACCTGTGATGATGTTATCTAAATATTTTAACTACACTCTGAAGTATTTTGAGCAACGACTTGTGAAATAAACAGGAAAATGTAACTTTAGCTTCATCCTCAATCAAGAGTTTATAAATGCAATGAATTCTTCCATACTGAAAGCAAACTCAGAAACTACTGAATTAATTTATATAGTCAGAAATGATAATCTAAGCTGGTTATTTGTCAACAAAAATGAAATCTTAACAATCACATTTGATATTTTTTTACCTCTTTTACACCTTTGAATAAATATTTCTTTAGGAGAGTATTAAACAGTTTGCAGCATTATAGAGTTGGGTTAGACTTGTTATACAGGGTTTTGTTGATAAACTAAGTTAATTCTATGTTACCTAATAAAATTAGTGAAGAGCTTTCCTTTTAGCTGTTTAACTGCTAATAATATTTAAAAGAAAACACTCCCAAATTATATTTTTTAGCAGCATAAGCTGTTACAATGTTCTAGGAAATATAATAGCTTAAATGAAAATGAAAGTAAAAATTTTGCTGAAATGAAGTGTGAATTAGGTTCAGATGTTTTGCCAATGAACGTTTTTTGGCCCACATTAGGCTAAATGGTCAGCTCAGAACAAAATGATTTTGCACTATTTGGGCAGTTCTCAAGGGCAAATGGAATATTACTCTCAAGGCCTTAAGAATGTTTTAATGCTCAAAAATATTAGAAAGGAAAGCTCAAACCTTCAAACTTCAGGTTGCAAGTCTTGCACAACACATACTACTTCCTAAAATGCAGTTGTAAAGATTACAAATGGTTTGAGAAATGCAACAACATATAAAACAACCGAGTAGAGAAAAATAAAGTATGAAGACAAAATGCTAAAAAAAACATTTAAGGCAGTACACAACAGATGAATATTAATAAAAATGTGAAATCAAAGAGTATGGTCATAAAAATGCTTTAATACTAAAACTGGGTATAAAAAAAGGAAATAATTTACATATATATAATCACATATTGGTCACGAGATTCCAGCAGATGGAAGTTGCATTAATAGCAACTGAAATATGAGCTTTGAATATATGCATAACAAAAAAAAAAGTTATCATATTCAGACCATGATAAAAAAAAATCATGCCTTATTCTACACAACTCTGAGCCCTTGGACATATCTATAATATTTAATGACAACCTTAATTTCACACAAAATTATTATCAATCAAATACTACACTAATAACATTTACCAGTTCTTCAGTAGAGGGATCTTGGCCTTGATGTTGATCTTTGACAGTTTCCTGATGTTTTTTCCCTCGCAGATGACTCAACAAATACACTTCTGATCCAATCTAATAAAATAAACAGTAAAGAAACATAAATGCTTGCTTTTAAATTATTGAAAAATACAAAATAAAAACACATTTAATCATCTACGTAAAAAAAACTTTTAAGTCAGAAGCAAAAATTTTGTCTATGTTTAAGGGAAAATGCAGCATTAAAAAAAGTTAATGCCCAAAAAATCTCAGAAAAGGGTAGAGGATAGTAGAGTTCAAAGGAACAGCATTATTGGATTATTCTATTTCAAATTTCGACTATTTTGGGCTGTCATGAGCATTAAAGAGTTGAAACATAGCTGCAACTCATTAAAATCCAAATGGGAAAAAAATATATTTTCGTAGAGAATATTACATAGAAATTGAAAAATTTTAATTCTATCAGTTTTGTTACACTATTTTAAGACTATATATCGTAAATTCAACTGCTAATAAAATTTCAATAACTTTCATACTAATAAATCTGGTTAAAGAGTTATTATGAAAAATGAGTCTGTTATTGAAAAGTATAGGAAACTTTTCCCACAGAAATTATAATTGTATTATGGAATATAAGAAACAAACCACTCATGAAAAATATATTTAATTTTTTTTTCATAGCAACATATCCACGATTAAGAAATATAAAATGACAAAATACATAAAAATTACTTTCACATGCAAATTGAACCAGCATTATGCTGGCTCAGATATGCAAATGATTACAATTCCATAGTGAATGGTCAAAAGAGAGATTGGAATGGATGAAAAAAACAGCAAGGCATAATGGCTTGGATTAGATATTTTGCAGTGCATTCTTGGTTGTGGGAAGAACAGGACATGACAACAATACAATAATATCATGCATATTTGCCAAGTAATGAACACTGAATATGTGAGGATCATTGAATTGCAGTCAGCAGGGCTGTCAATGAAAGCCATCATTGCACAAGTTGGTTGCGATGTTAGAACTATACAATGTTGTTGATTGCACTGTTGGGTTAGAGTGCACCAAAGCACATGATGACCAGGAACTGTACCATGATGCAGGTCTACAACTTGCTAGGATTGCCAACTTTAGAAAATGGCATTATCAGTGGTGTACTCAGAAATTTCCAATGGGGGAGATGGGGCATGTTTGAGCCTAGATGGCTCCCCCTCCCTGACATCTTGAGTCTGTTTTTTGGAGACTTCCTACGAAAATAAAATGACAGCTATTAATCATTGATAGTTTCAGCTTAGGCCCTATAATCTTGGACTTGGTCTCAAAATTTTAAGCTATCTCCAATGTTTACAACATTGCAGCACATTCTGAAATGGGAAGTGATTATATTGCATCTAAGTGGAGTTGTCACTTCTGCTGTTATAGTTTTCATTTGAAGCATCCACTTCAACAATTTCTCACAATTTGTACCTAGCCATTTGTTATAATTCATAACATTCTTCTATTTCTAGGATGTTATGCATAGTAGCAATAGTTAAATAGTATTAACTGGAAATCACACAACTTTCTGTAATGTGATCATGGTCTATACATACAGTTCTGATGGGAGTTGCATTAATAATAATTATTATATGCAAATGTGAAACTACTCCTTTTGTCACAGAACACTGCAATTTCACATCTGCTTAATATGTATATTGTACATCAGAATTATCTACTAATAATATAAACAGATTTATATTTGGATAACAGATGGGATAATATAGCTAATTTTTAGAAATTTGACATTTTATATAATATCAACTTTAAGTAAACTTATTTTCCTATAATAAACAGGAGGAGCTAATTTACACTTACAATAGAAGATACATTGTTTTGTATTTCCAGTTATGTACAATTAAAATTTAAATGTAACATATAAAAGAAAACATATTTCAAAATAATATCTAGAAATTTTTTAATGGCTTTAGAAGTGTGAGCTGGATACTTACCAGAACATTGCATAGTGTGCATATTTTCTTTGTTTCATAAGGCACAAGACGAGGTGCATCATCATTATTAGAGGAATATCTTCGCACACTTAATTCAAACGCTTTTAGTCTGATCTGTTCCATGTTTTCTTCATGTCTACGAGCACTTTCTTCTTGCTGTATATAAAAAGTATAAAACTCAATGATTTAATGAAATTAGTTGATTTTATTTTGAATAAGTTTGAAGACAGTAAACAAATATTACTTTAATAAGATACTGTGATTTTCCATTGCAATCAATTTTATTGTGGTATTTAACACAAAAAGTAAATACAAAAGTGCCAATTGTGAAAAACAAACCTTTTGCTGTATTTTCTTTTGAAGCTCCTCAAGAGTGGCTTGTTGAGCTGCATTCAGAGCTGACAACCTTAATTCCCGATCCCTATCAATAAAGCAGCAATTTATTTTTTAAGCTTGTTTCTCCTTGAAATGCTGATATATAATTCTTAATTAAATTAATAACACATTTTGCACACTACAAATATCAGGAGCAAATTGTAGCCAATACTTAAATCATTAGTATTCATTATTATTCAGAATATTAGAATATTAAACTAATTAAAACTCAAAAGTTTTTATTAAAATGACTAAATGAAATTACACATGAGTAATGAAGAATTAAAGCCTCAAGTTAAAAATATCTTATTTAATTTTCATTCTTTTTAGAAAAACACTTTAGTACTCCAAGACTAATTAGAAACTCCTGTTTAGTTAAAAAAAGGTATAATTACACATTAACCTAAAAATGCTTCATCATTAATAAATATTATTTATAACACTAGACAACATATTGAAACTTTTTTTATAACATTGGTCAAATAGGATGTTTTTAACTATTTTTGGGGTGCTAAATTCAAATATGGCTGTGAAAAATCCACAGCATGTCCAGTTTTTTTTTAAATTATGATGATGTATTTCAAATTTTAATAAATACACATATCTAGGAAATGAAAATGAATGTGACTATTTTATTAAATTGCAACTTAAAACTCATTAATTAATTACATGATTAGAGTGAAAAACATTATAAACATCATAGTTATAAACCACTGAATATAAAGTAACAAATGAAATAAAATTGAAACACAAAATAAGAAAACACGAGTAAGAATCTTTTACACTTACAAGAAATTCATTTTTGTCTTTTACGTGCTGAGGTATCTTCCTTCTGCAAGAACCAGCAGTAGTCACTCATCATTGCTGGTTCCACCTCCCTTGGTATTTCTCCTACACAGTTCAGATATCCTGGTGAAATCTTTCCCCTTGTTCATCACTGACATTTCTAACTTCTTGGGAAAGAAGTCGAGATGCGATTGCTAGAAATGGATCTTCAAAGACATTCAGTAGCCAAGATTTTCATAGTTTTTGAGATCTTCAATGAGCTGATGGGAGTTTTCCTCTTTGTGATTCACCAGAAAACCCTGGACCACAGACATGAAGGATTTCCATGCAGCGTGCTTATTCATATTCGATTTTTCTTCAAGACAGTATCATTTAGTAGCTTCCTGATCTGAGGACCAAAGATCCCTTCTTTGAGTTTGGCATCATTAAAAGCCCTTTACCAGTTTTGTCCATAACCTTTGCAAAGTTTATGTTATTATTTGCAAAGTTTATGTATAAGTTATTTAGTTAAACAAAAATAGCAATCATGCAAGTGACTAGTTGGCTCATGC
The DNA here is from genome assembly GCA_038380435.1 of Ryuthela nishihirai. Lineage (NCBI taxonomy): Eukaryota > Metazoa > Arthropoda > Arachnida > Araneae > Heptathelidae > Ryuthela > Ryuthela nishihirai. Next base: position 33,514,085 of record JAWZYU010000011.1, on the reverse strand, counting down.
CAAACCATTGAAACTGCAAAGGGAATGGATTTCATCTTACCTTTCAACCATTCACTCTGGCCAACAAAGTACAAAATGCAGCACACATGTGGAGCCCATGTTTTGTCCTGATCTTCAACATGACATCCAAAATAAAAGTTATAGACTTTCTTCACAATCTCTGTCAAAGAACGACCCTGGGATTTTAAAATATAATTTCCACACACATAACAAAATTATCTGCCACATTAACACATCCATGATGCTGTCTTTGTGCCATTTAAATGCCAAAATTTACTCTTCAATGTACATCACATGTTCCCTCTACAATGAAAACAACAAGAATGGCAGTCTGAGGTTATGTTACTGTTACATGTTTTTTCTCACTTGGCAATCAGTGTTCATGTTGTTTTTTGCAGTTCCAATGGTTTGGCATAAGCCAACCAGTCACTTGCGTGATTGCTATTTTTGTTTAACTAAGGTGTCGGCTTTTCAAAAAAGAACAAAAGGAAAATACAATATCCAAATGTGCTTTCAATCATAAGGCCAGTTTCTCATGGAGATCTTCTTATACCAATATCTCCAACCAACTGGGAGGAGATGGATTCACATTCATCAGAGGAAGACTTTGAGGCACATACAGATAAGACGACTAAAGAGATAGACGAGCCTCATCTGACTCAGCAAAATTAACTAAATGTGTTGTTTGAGACCTAGGACTTTCCATACAACAAACTGAGGTTTCAGGTTCAAGATTTCAAGAGTGGAATCTTCTGGCCAAGGGTTACTAGTTTCTCTGTTGAGAAAGAGAAATTTGGCTTTATCTGCTTATTATGAGATGCAAGATGGTCTATGTTTCTGCACAGATATTTCAGGGCTGATGGAAGAAATTGAAACAACTCACAACCCTAAGGAATCGGGTCTATTTATAAATTCGTCAAAATTCAGCTGAAAAGCTGTCCTTTTGCATAAAGGAAACCAAAAACCTTCCATTCCAGTGACACACACTGTGGGAATGAAGGAAACTTATGAAAGCATAGAAAAAATACTCACTGCTATAAAATATGACCAGTTTAAGTGGACAATATGTGGTGACCTAAAAGTCATCTCTCTTGCCTGGGCTTCAAGGAGGCTTCACAAAATTTTGCTGTTTTCTGTGTTTGTGGGACAGTAGGACCAGAAAGAAACACTATAAAAGACTGGCCCAAAAGAGATGTTTTTATTCCTGTAAAGAGTAATGTGAGGTATAAGCCTCTAGTTGACCCCTAAGATGTTCTGCTCCCACCACTACACAACAAACTGGGACTTATGAAAAACTTTGCAAAGGCTATGGACAAAACTAGTAAAGGGCTTTTGCACTTGAAGGAAACATTTCCAAAACTAAATGATGCCAAACTCAAGATTTGTTGGTCTACAGATCAGGAAACTATTGAATGATACTGTCTTTGAAGAAAATCCGAATATGAAGGAGTGCACTGCATGGAAATCCTTCATGTCTGTGGTCCAGGGTTTTCTGGTGAATCACAAAGAGGAAAACTACCATCAGCTCATTCAAGATCTTCTCAAAAACTATGAAAATCTTGGCTACTGAATGTCTTTGAAGATCCATTTCTAGCAATCGCATCTCGACTTCTTTCCCAAGAAGTTAGAAATGTCAGTGATGAACAAGGGGAAAGATTTCACCAGGATATCTGAACTGTGGAGGAGAGATACCAAGGGAGGTGGGACTCAGCAATGATGGGTAACTACTGCTGGTTCTTGCAGAAGGAAGATTCCTCAGCACATAAAAGACAATATTGAACTTCTTGTAAGTATAAAAGATCCTTACCCATGTTTTCTTATTTTGCATTTCAATATTATTTCATTTTTTAAATTATATTCAGTGGTCTATAACTATGATGTTTCTAATTTTTTTCACTGTAATCATGTAATTAATTAATGAGTTTTAAGATGCAATTTAATAAAATAGTCACATTTATTTTCATTTCCCAGATATGCATATTCATTGAAATTTGAAATACATCAATTAAAAAAAAGAACTGTATGTGCTACAGATTTTCCACAGTCATATTTGAATTCAGCACCCCAAAATTAGTAAAAAACCTCCTATTTGACCAATGTTATAAAAAAAAAGTTTCACTTTTTTTGTCTAATGTAATTGAGGATTAAAAAAGATTAACAATATAATCTAAGTATATTATTTGGTGAAAAGTATATATTCTAGAAATATGATGTAATATATATAAGTGTGACATTAAAATTATATTTATGGGTTAGATTGATTTTTTCTTGAACAGCACTTTTTGCTGTACAATAGGTTTAGACAGATTAAACGGCCACAAAACTCAGAAGAGGAGCCACAGATCAGATGTAGATACAGCAGTTCCCCCTCCCCAGTATCAAGGCCATCCACATGTCCTTTTAGCATATACAAGGCTCTCTTGGACACAAGATGTGCTTAATGTTCCATATGTTAGATAACAGATGCTGTAGCCTACTTTTGTCTGTATTCTTAACAAATGCAAGATAACAGAGATTATTTTCGTTGTTGAAAATACTGGGATTAAACCCATATACTTCAAGTTACAAATCTAGCAAATTACTCAATGGCTATGCCATGATGCTAATGAAATCTCATCTTGTAATACTATAGTTATTTGCCATTTAATCATTTTTTTTTATGTATGTAGTGGTGTAGGTTTGGTTATAAACAGACAGAAAACTAAAGTGATAAAAATTTGTCAGGTCAAACTAAAGTGATATAAAATGTGATTCAGTTAATCTGAATAGCTGCACTCTTGAGAAGGTGTCACAGTTTGATTATCTTGGGAGCTATTTAACAGATACTGGTGATATGCGGGATGAGATTAACAGATGAATAGGGATTGCTGCCGGGATGTTTAAGAATCTATGGAGAGTGTGGAGAAATAGGTATATACACCTAAAGCAGGCGTGCCCAACCTTTTGACTTCCCTGGGCCACATTGAGAGAAGATGAATTGTTTTGGGCTGCACATAAAATATATAATATAGTTAATGTATTATATAATATAGTTAATGTATATGAAAAATAAAACTTCATTTATTTTCTTATGTTTTTTATTATAAAATTAAAAAAGGGCAACATAAAACTAGTGGGATATCAAAACCTAGCTTAATTTTACATGATCATCTTGAAAGCCTATGTCGTAAACACGTGAACTTTACAATTTTGTGGACAGCATAACTAGCTGTCCAGGGCCGCATGCGGCCCGCGGGCTAGACACGCCTGACCTAAAGATTAAAATTAGACTATATAATAGTTTGGTTCTCGCTAGGATTAGTTATGGTAGTCAAACTTGGATGCTTTATACACAAGATAATAGGAAACGATGCTTTTGATTCTAGATGCTTACACAGTATCTTGGGTATTAGGTGGTTCAACTTTGTAAGTAATGATGAGGTTAGGCAAAGGAGTCGGCAACCTCCTTTGAGCAGCATACTGTGCAGAGAGAGACTCCATTAATTTGGTCATGCTGCCTGTATGGATAATTATAGATTAGTGAATAGGGTTATGAATAGTGTGTCTAGAGGTCCCACAAAGAGGGGCAGACCTAGGATGTAGCAGGCAGACAGTGTCAAACAGGACCTTGTTAGAATTGGTATGCAGTGGCCAGATGCAGCAGATATAGCTCAGGACAGATATGTTTGGAGAACCAAATTGCATGGTCTGGTTGGACCTCCGTAGCCCATGGCTGCTTGATGATGTTGTTGTTAATATCTATCCAAACTATCTTTCCTATGAAACTGTACTACTTCTACTTACACTTTTTATTTTTGGGATAAAACCCTGCCTCTTGCAAATTTAAATGCTATTCATGGAAATATGGTAGTGTAAAAAAATACTTCCATGTACTTCTCTACTTTCTTGAATAGTTATGAGATTTTCAGAGAACGAGTTTTTTTCTAACCTTAATGCTAGCTACTAACAAACAATTCTTATTGGATAGCTCCCTTAATAATTTTACCTTGTTCAAATATAATTTCTACATGTAAACTCCCTTATTTGCTTTCAGTTACTTAACTAAATTTGACACTTTTATTCTACTACTAGCTGAACTTACCCGGCACTGCCCGGGTGTCAGTTTTAACCTGTATATTCTTCTTTTCATTGCACCAAAGGCAAATTTTGTAATCCCTCCCCTCGACATTTTAGCACAGATTTTCAACAGGAAGAAATTTGCCCAGTGTTGACTTGGATTGTTGTTGATGTCAGCGAGTTCTCTCATAGCCCATGGCTTAGTTTCTGTGTAAGGTATCGAGAATTTTATTTCCGTTACCACAGATTTTGCTGCCCTATGGCTCCCGTGATATTCGTCCACATGGTCGTAATTTCATGCACAGCATCCCCCGGTGATTGGTTTAAAAATCAGGTTCTCACTTGGCCTGTGGCTTCGTTTCTACACAAATTGTGACAGCTTGTGTATCACTTTTAATCTGCACATTTTGTTGTTTGATGCACTAATGGTAGTTTTGTAAGTATCCCCCCCCCCGACATTTTATGAGAATTTGAACACGAAGAATTTCCCAGTGTTGCAAAGGTCATTGCTGACTCTGCGCGTGCTCTCAGAGCCTGTGGCAAATGATCGAGATATTAGTTTCATCAGATTTTGGCATTCTGTAATTCCTGATGTACTTCACTGTAAGGTCCCAAATTTCGCAGGCGGTTCCCGGTGCCAGACCCCATTTTTGATTAGAAAATCAGGTCCCTAGCTGCAATGGAATGCCTAAATAATGCTTTTGGAAATGTGGGGAATCTGGCAACGGCATCAGATTTGCAGCAGAAGAGTCAAATGCTATTTAACTCTTTACTTTCACAGTTAGGGAACAATAAATGGCAACAATAAATTTGACAATGATTTTCGTTTCCCATAGGAATAGCATGATAAATATATTTGCTTCTCGCAAGCCCCCCTTTTGGACTTTCGACCTGAAATTTGGCACTGCAATCTGGACCACAACCAGAGATATTCTCTGAAAATTTGGACCATGTACATTGATTTCCCGATGAGTTATGGCTGCCACAGACAGACACCTTTTATTATATAGATTAACAGAAATTCTATACAAAATAATTGAGGATTAAATACTTTTTACTTTTGGGATAAAACCCTGCCTCTTGAAAATTTAAATAGCATTCATGAACCATTTGTATTGTCTTTCTGCTGAGATTACAACATCCCACAGATTTAAAATATATCTATACTAGGAGGATTCATAAGTTTGTGCACATTTTGCCATGCAAAAAGTGTACAGTGACACATCACTGTGTTGCATTTGCATTACTCTGAAGTAGTACTAAAGGAAAGTATAAAGTCCACTGATCCATTCATATATATTACAAGTACTGGACTCTTGGTTTCCATCATTAGAAACATTGCACAATGAGTGAGTTAAGAATTGAAATTCATGCAATTTTATGTTATTACTGTAAGAAATGATTAAAAGATACCAAAGCAACCTGAGAAATATGCAAATGAAATGTGAGAGGGAGGCATTCTCCATTTGTGCTGCTCAAGCTAGGTTCAAGAAGTTCAAAGTTGATAACATAGCAGCCTGAGAAATATGTAAATGAAATGTGAGAGGGGGGAAGTTTCCATTTGTGCTGCTCAAGCTTGGTTCAAGAAGTTCAAAGTTGATAACATGAGCCTCAAAAGTAAGTGATGCCAGGCTGTTGAAGCTGATCCATTGACAAGCACTCATAGACTCTCATCCAAACTTGGTTGCTCACAAGCAACTATAGAAAGGCATCTGCAATGAATCAGTAAGGTAGCCACAGTTGCCAAAGTGTTCCACATGAACAGACTATTGAACAAGCAAACCATAAATTGGTAACTGAACCCCCCTCCAACAAGACATTGAAAAATGCATACCACACTTTGGACCAAAGGAAAACTTTGAGAATTGGCATTTGAGCTTCTTCCTCAACCAATGAATAGTCCTAGCTCCTTCTGACTACCATGGCTCATTTTCATCAAAGCAAGCAGTTTCAAACATTTCAGGAAGTTGAAAACAAATGTTGAGAGTTTTTCCCCTCCAGTGACCAAGCATGGTATTGGAGAGGAATTGAATAACTTGTTAACAGATGGCTACAAACTAATATGTAATGAAAATGATAGTTCATTACATATTTTGCTGAAAAAGTTTGCTATTTATGTTGTAATAATCATTTTTCAAGTAGACAATAAAACACAGACTAGTGAATCACCCTAGTATAATAACACTGACAAGTTCCTCTTAAATCTATATAACAAGTAGCTACCTAAAAATACTTTTGTTTAATCCATTTTTATTAAGATGTTAATAATCAAACTAATATTTTTATATGCAACATTCCTGCCATTCTCGTTCGGTGTGTAAACTGACAGGCTCCTCTTCAGAATTCTGTGGCAAGCAGCTGCTTGAGGGGAATTTTTAAAAAAGTTTATTAACATTAACACAACATAGCAATAACTATAAATCTTGTGCATTATCAGATAAATCTATAAAAAAATTATCTTTTCCCATACAAATTGACCACCTTACTTATCAACTGCATGCAAAAATAGCGAAAAATATTATATATTGTCTTTAAATTAGTAATAATATTTTCCATTTTAAATTCCAGGCATATATTTACAGTACCATATTTAATGTCTTGATATTTTTTAATTGAAAGTTATTTAGTTAAAAAATGAAAATAAAATCTACCTTGCTTTTTGATTTGCCAATTCCTGGCGTTCTTTTTCTTTTTCCATTAACTGCTGTTCTATTTTAAGATCCCTTAGTTTTCTTTTTTCCTGCATTTCAAGTAATCGTGCTTGCCTTTCAGCTTCTAATGCTTTTCTTCGTTCCTTAAGAAAGTATTAAAATACAAATTTTAAAAATATTTCCAGAATTTCTTTAAAAAATAAAATATATATTTTTAATAATGTTTCATTTAATTAACTCAATTTAATTTAATAATTAATACATTTTTGTTTCAAGAAAATGACTCATGGTGCTGAATGAATTTTCACATAAGAAGTCCCTTGCTTAATCAACTATTGAGGATTGTTATTTATTAAAATGTTTTTTACAGCATTAGAGGTAACAGGAATATTTGGTAGCATTTATTTGATCGACTAGCTGACAAAGCAAATATCTTTTCCCCATACAAAATGACTACCTTAACTTAACAATTACATGCAAAAGTAGCAAAAATATTATATATTGTCTTTTAATTAGTAATGATATTCTCCATTTTAAATTCCAGGCATATATTTACAGCACCATATTTTAATGCCTTTAGATTCCTGAGCATAAAATATTTAATGAAAAACATGTCTACTTAAAATACTAAAACTACAATATAGAAACAAAATTATACAATCTACAGTATAAAAACTTTTATTTTATCCTTATTCTGATGCATTCATAGAGACTAAATATGAATATCATCATAATTTGGATTTTAATTCTTAATATGTGAACTTGTTTTTACACACTGTGTAATGTAGTTAAATGTATACAAATTCAATATTCTCATAAATATTTTTAATTTTCTTAATGTATTGTTTCGAAGTACATTCTTTGCATTAAGAATAAATTTAATGACATACTTCTGCAGCAGCTTCTTTTGCAGCTTTCTCTTCTAATCTTCTCTGTCTCTCACCCTAAATGCCAAAGCAATTAGTGATATATTACCAATATGTTAAATTTATACCTGGAAAAGTTTATTTATTTACATTTCCACAACAACAGAACTGAAATTTCAATAACAATAAACTTTATTCTTCTAAAATTCTGTCAAGTCTTAGTAAAATATAAATGTAAACATATATATATGCAGTATATTTTGAATATTGTTTAAAAACATCCTTCTATCATTATTATTATTATCAATGAATTATGCAGTACAGTTGAATTTGGTTGTTTTACCTCTGAGCAGCACTTTTTTCCACACAATGGGCTAAATGGCCAGATGACAAGGGACCCCAAGGGTTCAGAGGTTAGGGAGAGGGGTCCCAATGGACAGCTGTTGGGAGACAGATGGTAACCTCTTGTCATGGCTATCCAACATGTTCTTTAACATGCACAGGATATGGCTCTCCTACACATGGCACAATTTAACATCCCATTCTACAGATGATGGCCTTTCCAAGCCCATCAGTGTCCTCTACTGACTGAGAGCAGGGGAGAGTTTTGAAGAAATAAATTCAATGCTAGTAACCTGGGAACTGCAGACCTGGATGTGGACCTGTAACCTGGGATCCACAAGTCTGGCACACTAAGACTGTGCCCCCCCCCCCCTGAATTTTATTAAAATAAAAAATTTGAAGAAATGTAGAAATCAATTTTAATAAGACTTTTTACAGTAATATAGTGAAAAAAATAGGTACATACTTCATAAATCCTTTCAAAATTTTCCACTTTTAAAAATAGCAGTTTTTTTGTTAATTTTCAGTTTTTTGAAACTTTAAGAAAAAATCTGTTAATAGTTCAAATCAAACCTGTGAGTTTAAATCAGGGGCTTACTTCAGCATAGTGTTAACAAACAAATCAATACCATATATTGCTTCTAAGAAATGGCAACCAGATGGCTTTAACAAATTATTTGTCATAATTTAATAAAATATGCATCAAATGGAAAAAGAAAGCATTATTTTTCAAGCATTAATAATGCATTTTTATAAGATATATGTAACAAAATTTTCAAATGGCAAATTAAAAAAAAAACTGAAGTTTCATGTGTTGTACTAAAAATTGATGTTGATGTCCTTGGTCTCTCATTTCGGATTCTTTCAACTTGTATACAAGACATGGGCCCTGGAAGGGTTAATTTCTTTTACTTACTTACTTGGCACAAACATATTAGAAACAATTAATATTTATTATTACTATGAGATTTAATTGTCCTTTTACATAGTGTATTAAGTAAAATGTATTTGATACACATGCATTTCTTTGTATTGAAATCTAGACACATGAAAATATTAATACCCATCATTCACTTGGTGAGCTGGGAGTGGCAGATTGTGACCTACCTGAGAGGTGAAGCCAAAATATTTTAAGTAAATAGTACAATGATTGACAAGTGGTCATATTTTTCTGAATTTCCCCATCTCTGGTAGTAAATATAATAATTTTATAATATACTAGAATAGTATCAAATTCTGCACATTAACTAATATAAAAGTACTAGTAAACTAGTTGCTTATTACACTAGTTTACTACTGAAGCACAAATAATTGTCGTCAAAGAATTTGCATGCTGTATTATTAAAAAAAAAAAACAATGGCAAATAGATTCCCTAACAAGTTTGAAAAGTTTGAATACTTTATGCTGTTAAATCATTATGAAGTGTCATCAGAAGATGGTTATCACCCCCCCCCCCCCAACTCAGAGAATCTTTCATGCTCACTAATTTAAGGGTTGGGTTGTTTTACCTCTGAGCGGCACTTTTTTTGCACACAATGGGCTAAATCATCAGGCCAAAAGGACCCTGAGGGATCAGAGAATGTTACAGAAGGGTACCCACTGTACAGCTATTAGAAGACAGATGGTAGCCTTCCATAAAGGCCATCCAGCATGTTCTTTAATGTGCACAGGGTATGACTCTCCTGCACAAAGGGCCATGGCTTAACATCTCATCCAACAGTCAGTGGCCTTTCCAAACTTGTCGGTGTCACCTACTGACTGAGGGAAGGGAGTTTTGCAGAGATAACTCTCAATGCTGGCCCAGCTGAGACATGAACAACATGGGAAATGCATATTATGAGCCTGGCATGCTACTGACTGAGTCATCCCTGCCCCCACACTAATTGAAGAACCTCTGAATTTTTATAACAGTTAACTTGGGCTAAAGCTACATGTTGGACTTTGGTCACCCCACATTCATTTTTGATGGCACAAATTGTATCTGCATCTGTCTACTCATCTAGCTGAACCTGAATATTTTGCTACAGATATAAAAAGATTTTGCTATGGCAATGTGGAAAACTCATGGTCAGCCTTGAAGGGCTGTGACACAATTAATAATGTTATCACCATATTTTACTAAATATTTTTCTCTGAATTTTTTTTTCTTCTTGCAAATGTGCATTTTATGTTTTGGTATATTAGGAATGAAAGAATAATAATAACTATTAAATACAAAATTTTATAAACTAAACAAAAGTAAAACAAAAGGAAAACAAAAGTGTTAACTTTTTAATACTTTACTTTTGCCTAAATATAAAGCATATATTTGGTTTTCTTTTTTTCCTAAAATAAAAACATTTTAGGGAATGAGCATTCAACTGTAATGGCAAGTTGGGAAGTGGTTAAAAAATCAACTAAGACTAATAATGTGGGCAAAAGGGGCATGATTATTCCTAGGCTGTTGTTGTGGGTATCAACTCTTATATTCCAAACAAAGAAGAGCATTGTCCTACTGGAAATCTGTTCTCTATCCAGTGATTTGCAGGTGTTTATCTCTGAGCGGCACTTTTTTACACACCATGGAATAAATGGCCAGATTTGCAGGTGAGTCTCAACTGTTGACTACCTGTTAGTTCACATGTATTTAACAAGTCATCATCTTGCTTATTCTGTACAATCACCTTGAACTCTCCACTACAATTTTTGTACTTACTGGTTGTTTCTTCCTTCAGTGATTGTCCTCATACAGATTTACAACAGCTGCTCTGAAACAACAGACATGTACTATTTCTGAGACAGAAGATCCACACACCTGACACCAATTATTAAGTATCCTTAAAATTTTGAAAAAATATAAAATTTATTATTGCCCATTATTTATATCACTTTTAATTCTTACATATCACAAACTTTACCAAGAACTTAATGCTTCCACTGCTGGCAAGTTTTTATTCTGCTCATAGAGATCCTTCTTCAGCCAGGTGGTTGTAATTCAATGGCCACCCAGCAAAGAAGTTCAGATATCCTATGGCATACATATTTTGCTCCATTGGTATCAAGGGAGCCAATGTGTTCCATAAAAACACTTCCCATACCATTATAATACCACCACCAGTCTGCAATGTTGGTTACTGGCTTTGTGTTGTTTTACCTCTGGGTGGCACTTTTTTGCACACAATGGGCTAAATGCCAGGTCACAAGGATCCCAAGAAAGTTGGGGGAGGGGACCCACTGGAACAGCTGTTGGGAGACAGTTGGTAGCCTCCTGTCAAGGACATCCAGGGTCTTCTTTAAGGTGCACAGAGTATGGCTCTCCTGTATACAGAACCATGGCTTAACATCCCATCCGACGAGGGACAGCAGCCTTTCCAAGCCCATCAGTGTCCCCTACTGACCATGGGCTTGGCGGGGAGTTTTGAAGAGATAAATCTCAATGCTGACGCAGCTGAGACTTGAACCTGGTAAGTGCAGATTAGGAGCCTGGTGCGCTACTGACTGAGCCACCCCTGCTCCAGGTTCATGGTAGGATGGATCCATGGATTCATGCAATTTTCACTATATCCTGGTCTTCCCATCAGTGTGAAACAGCAGGAACCAGGATTCATCAGAAAGGCAATGCTTTTTCCTATCCTCCAGTGTTTGTGTTTTGTACCTCACTGTAACTACAATTTCTTGTTTTTCACTAACAGTGATGGAACCCAATTAGGTCATCAGCTGCCATACCCCATAAGTAACAATGCACGAGTTGTGCATTCTGATGCCTCTTTTGCCAATATTGTTGTATTCAGCTATTATTCGACTGATTTTAGCTGTCTGTGACTCTGTACAAGTTGTGCCAGACTTCATCGGCCTCTTTCATCAACAAGCTCTTTCTGACTACTGGACTGTCAGCTACATGTTTTTTGGGTATTGGACTATTCTCAATACACTCGAGACACTGTCATGCATGAAAAACCCCAGCAGGGTTGCTATATCTAAAATGCTCCATACCAGAGTATCTGGTGCCAACTACCAGGTCACATTCAGAGTAAACTTAAATCTTTCATCTTGCCTATTCTTGCATTAAAATTGCACACACACACACACACAGAATCCTTGGTACTATCTGCATTAATAGTATGGTATGAATGCATGATACTGCCACTGAAAGAGCAGTCTCATGGAAAGTGGAGGTGTCATCATCATCATCATCATCATCCCTCTCCTCAAGCAGCCATGGGCTACGGAGGTCCAACCAGACCACGCAGTTTAATTCTCCAAGCATATCTGTCCTGAGCTACATCTGCTGCATCCGGCCACTGTACACCAATTCTAACAAGGTCCTGTTTGACATTGTCTGCCCACCGCATCCTAGGTCTCCCCCTCCTTCTGAGGCCTCCAGGCACACTGTTCATAACCCTATTCGCCAATCTATAATTATCCATACGGGCAACATGGCCAAACCAGCGGAGTCTCTCTCTGCACAATATGCTGCTTAAAGGAGGTTGCAGACTTCTTTGACTAACCTCATCATTAGTTACAAAGTTAAACCACCTAACACCCAAGATACTGCATAAGCATCTAGAATCAAAAGCATCTAGTTTCCTGTTATCTTGCTTACACAGCGTCCAAGTTTCACTACCATAACTAACTCTAGAAAGAACCAAACTATTATACAGTCTAATTTTAGTCTTTAGGTGTAAACGCCTATTTCTCCACAATCTCCATAGACTTTTAAAAGTCCCGGCAGCAATACCTATTCGTCTGTTAATCTCATGCCGCACATCACCAGTATCAGTTACGTAGCTCCCAAGGTAAATTAAACTGTGACACCTGCTCAAGACTGCAACCATTCAGATTAACTGAATCACAACCTGCCTGACCAATTTTCATCACTTTAGTTTTCTCTCTGTTTATAACCAAACCTACTGTACTACCAGTGTCATCAACAGTTCGAATGAAAGAGTTCATCTCATCAACATCATTTGCCAAAAGGGCTAAATCATCAACATAATCTAAATCAGAAATTTTCGTATTTCCAGCCCATTTAAGGCCAAAAGCTTTCCCTTGAAGTGAATTTCGCATAACATAATCAACCAAACTAAAGAGAAAAGGAGACAAAATGCACCCTTGTCGAACACCAGAAGTAATGCTAAACCAATTGCTACAAGACTTACCAACTCTCACACATGACTCAGTGTTATTATAGAGAGCTTTCATTATGTTAACTAACTTGTCTGGTATACCATATGATCTCACAATCAACCACAAATTATGACGATCAACAGAGTCGAAAGCCTTTTTGAAATCAACAAAGCTAGCAACCAAAGGTTTCTGAAACTCTAAACATTTCTCAAGAATCTGCCTAAGTGAAAATATCTGATCTACACATCCCCTACCACTTCTGAATCCACATTGCTCATCACGCAATTGTCTGTCAACCAGATTCTTAATTCTATTAAGCACAATCATGGAAAGAACTTTACCTGGAACAGAGAGTAGGCTGATACCCCTATAGTTATCACAAGAACTGCGATCACCTTTTTTGAAAATAGGGAAAATAATAGCTCTGGTAAAATCTTTAGGAACCATGCCTTTATCATAAAAGTTATTCAAAATTTCAGTCATCCAAATGGTAACAGAAACATTCCCAGCTCTAAGCATTTCCGTAGTAATTTCATCCACCCCTGGGGATTTATGAAGTTTAAGTTTAGAAATAGCCAAACTAACTTCAGATTGTGTTATAGGGCCAACATTAAAGCCAACTTAATGCATCTATCATCATTGCAAACAATGGGAGTAGAACTAACCACATTGTTTAGAACATCACTGAAATGCTCAGCCCACCTAGCCATGACAGAATCCTCACCTTCTATAACCTTGCCTTGTTTATCCTTCAATCCCTGTATACCTGTTCGTTTTCTACCACACAAAACATTAACTATCTGGTACAGCTCTCTGCTGTTGTGCTGTCTAACTGCTTCCTCAGCTTTGTCAGCAAGGCCATCAAGCCAAAGATTCTTATCAGCAGCTAACTGATCCTTTACACGTTTATTAAGTTCTTTGTAATGCTTTCTATTAGGACTAGTAGGGTACTGATTAAGGACATTCCTGCAGTTCCTTCTTTCTGAAATAAGCTCAAGTGCCTTATCACTTAAATAATTCTGCCTCCTCTGCTCCTTTTTCCCTAAAAGAGTACTGTTAGTGTCCAAAAAAGCCTGTTTAAAATGGCCCCATTCGTCCTCAACTTCAGTATTAAGCAAACCATGACTGTCATAATGACTAAGTAACCTATCATGGTAAGCTTTAGCTATAACTGGGTCTTTCAGAGCTTCAGTATTAAAGGTAAATTTTTTAACCCTAGCACAACACTTTTTAAGTTTAAGTTGCAAGACACTTTTTAAGTTTAAGTTGCAAGACACTTTTAACAAGGTAATGGTCAGATCCAATTTCAGCTCCCCTATATGCCCTGGTATTTCTAACAGAACTAGCCCATTTGCTGTTAATTAATATATAATCAATCATATTCTTATGCAGCCCATCAAGTGAAACCCATGTGTATTTATGTATGTCGCGGTGTTTGTAATATGTGTTAGTTATTCTGAAACCATTTAGTTTACTTACCTGTAGGAGACGTTGCCCATTGCCATTGCAGCTACCAATACCAAAAGGGCCTATTACTCCTCCCCAAAGGTCAGAGTCGGTACCAACTTTGGCATTGAAGTCACCAAGAACAAGGGTAATATCTCCTTTCTTGACAGAATTCAAAATATCCTGAAGTTGTCTGTAAAACCTATCCTTCTCATCCTCATCAGAATCCTCAGTGGGGGCATAACAGCAGATAACATTCAAGTCTTTAATGCTTGTCTGAAATTTTGTTGTAAGAAACCTTTCATTAATGCACTCTTATCCTAGAAGAGCATCACTAGCATGTCTGCTGAGCAGCAGACCCACGCCTTGGTGATGCTTTCCATCCTCCCTCCCTGTAAAGAGAAATTTAAAGTTATTTTTAAGTATCTCACCTTTACCTGTCCATCTGGTCTCTTGCAACCCTAGAATATCTAGGTTATAGCTGGAATTCCTGCATGAGGACATCAAGAGAATAATCTCTATGTAATGTCCTCACGTTCCAAGTTCCTGCAGAGAGAAAATGATTAGTAGGATTTTTGAAGAAATTAGGTTTATTGAGATTGGTAGGGCCAACAATATCAAACAGCCCCCTGATCGCAGGCATGGGGCAAAGACCTGTTCCTCCTCCGCTAAAGGCTGAAGTCACCGATGCTGGTAGGAACTTCAGGCACCACCTTTTCAAGTGGACTTTTTCAAGAACCATATGGCCTGCCTGAGACACATTACTCCAGTTTAGGCTTGACGATGCCCAACTAGCTAAGTAAGGTTCAGGTACCTGCGATGGCCTCTGATTAGGATTATCCACCAGCTGATATAAGGTATCCCATGACTCTGTTCACTTAGAGCTGGCAACCCAGAAGCAAACAGAAAACACAGCGGCAGACTCTCCCTCAACAGAGGCCCACCAGTGCAGCAAGTCCAGGATCCATAATCAAGCTCAAATCCATAAATAAGTCCAGTCTAGTAGGTATAAATGGTCAGCACCAGGACCCTGTGAAGTTGACCACTCCTCAGCAGGGTTGAAAAAAAAGAAAAAAGTGGCCATAGATGACCAGATCAGTAGGCCATACTGAACTGGCAGCCCTCCCCTTCCGTTCCCTTCTACAAGAGAATATCTCTTTTGAAAGGTACTAACGGCCTGCACCACGAGAAGGCGGGATCGGACATTAGGTGCTAGACCTGGGTGTACCTAATAAATATCAGTGTATATAGGACCAAGTCCAAACAACATTTATAAACACTGGGATTCCAAAACTTAAGACTCATACTGATATTTTTTATAAACACAAAGAGACCTCTTTGTGCCCATAAAAATTATAGACACAAAATTTAAAAGAGACCCCTTTGTGATAAAAGGATTGACACCCTCCTGCTCTTATTATATCTTTGACATAATAAGTGCATGGAGAAAGTCAATTTAATGAACATGCTTCTTGAACTCTAGAACTGAATTGATAAGCATGGGAAAAAGTAGTATGTGAGAGTGGGTTAATATTTCTTTGACCTTGCTGTGATACCTGCCTGGCTTGTATACCATTAATAATTGAACCAGCACAATGTAATAAAATTAAAGTTGCTACTTATCTCATCTCTAATGGCTCCCCAATAAAGCAGTGGGGAAGTATACAGCAAGAAATAAAGAATCACAAATGAAGGAAAACATCAATAACAAAACCATGTTATAATATATAAGTGTATTAGAATATGCATTATGATTTGGCAAAATAAACCACTGGCCAGAAGCAATTAAAAGACAAATGCTTATGTTGGGATAACATATAAGTAATGTAAAATCACATTATGCTTGGTTCCAAGAAGAATCTGTTTTGATAAATTTCTTGTGTAAAATTCTTTTTATTACATATACAATATGGCTTGATAAGGCTAGTAATGGCATATGACATCATATTTTAATTTTGGAAATAAAAGTTCAAAATAATAAAACTGTTCTACTTATATCCACAGCTCATTATTTTTTATTGGGTAATTTACACTATTATGCTATTTATCTGTATTCATATGATGTGAAAGGTATCGAGGAAAAAATTGTCTTTAGCTGGGTGGGATTTGGCAGGTAGCTCAGCAACAGAGCACCTGACACATTACAGGAAGTCTGGGTTTGGATCCCACTCAGCTAAAGACAATTTTTCCTCTATAACTTTAACATCATATGAATAAATTCAGCATAATAGCGTAAATTACTCAGTAATAATAAAACTGGTATTAATATCATTCATGCCTCCTAATAACATGATTAAAAAAAAAGAAAATAATTTCAAAATTTTCTCTAGGAAAGGGTTAATAATTAAAATGGAGTGTTTTAATTCTTTTTGTAGTTTTTTTCTGCTCACAATGTTCAAGGTAGGATGCATTTAAGGTACCCAAAATGCTGTTAGTGATAGATAGCTCCCCACTGTAGGTAAATAAGCATATGTTTTTTACTATGTGCAGGTATGATTATCATGCACAAAATACTACTACTGTACTATTATGTGCATGAGAATATGTGCATAGGTACCACTTAGTAAATGATCACCTTTGCAAATACATTATTATTTCCTTTTTCAATGATTGCTGGATACAGACAAGTGGAAGAACACAACTAGTTCAGGAATTTCCCTGATGCCCAAAAACCTTAATGTTAACTATTAAAAAGCCTATAGCACACTTGCTTTGGCAATTAGTGTAGATTTTCAATAGGATTTTGAAAGCAAATATATATTAGGATGTACCAAAAGTAATGCTTGTTAGTTAATAATCTCTTTATTATAATGAATAGAAGGTTCCAGATACACATGTATGTACATCTATTGTTGCACTACACAAAACTGCCCTTCAAAATAATATCCAGCACATGCAATGCATTTGTGCCACAACTGAACCCAAGACTGGAATCCTGTTTGGAAAAACTGTGGTGAGCAGTGTCTGATCCATGTCTTCAGGTTAACAGTTTCTGGCTTCCAACTTCATGGTTTGTTCTTATGGTTATTTCTCCCTTGGTAAACTTCTTCACCCACATGTGCACATTGCTGATGTCGATTGTCTTCTCACTGTACACCTTGGTTAGCCTGGCGTGACTCTTGAAAACACTGAAGCCCTCCTTTGTCAAGAACTCAATTGTAGCTCTTTATTTTTGCTTTATATCCATGGTTCATCAGCACTGAAGTGTTGAAAAGGTGATACATAAGAATGTTCAAGGTTCAAGATGTTGTAAGTTTTGGTGAAATGTGCAATATACATATCTTAAAAAGCATATAAACACACAATTATTATTATGTGTATTACAGCCCTACAGGCATTACTTTTGGTATGAACCTTGTAATATTCACACACTTAATTTCTTATTTTAATACACGAGAAGCAATACTTATGTATAGGCCAATAGATTAATATTCTTACTCCATTTTTTTCATCTATTGTGTTTTTTTATTCGAAGCAAAAGCCATTGGCAGAAGAACCATATAATACACATGCAAAAAAACATAATAAACAACTGAATATTTTAAAACATGTCCTTGGCTAATTTAGAAACTTTTTCTAGAGAATTCAACAGAAAATTATACAACAAAAGAATAAGCTTGGATTTCTTTTAGTAAAAATGAAGATTTTAATAACAAAAATATCCCTATCAATTTATTCCTAGAAGTTTTCTTACAATTACCTGTATATCTTGTAGTCGGGCCTCATGATCCTTTTCCTTAGAAATGAGATCATGTCTCTTGTTCTGTGCTTCCAGAGTGTTAATAAAAGCTATTTCATTCACCTGGAATTTATACAATATGCAAGGGAATTTGAATTTACAGTAATTATTGGTTTTGTTATTTCAAATGTAAATAAGAAATTAAAAGTAATGGATAATCTTTGTTGTACAAACCATTTTATCAAATTGGTTTAATCACATTGTAATTCATGCACTAATGATAAAAGGTAACATTTTTCTTAAAATGGAAACAAAAAGTTTAAGAAACTTTCACAAATTTAGTGAATTATTATAAACAATAAACACAAGGAACTGATTATAAACAAACCATGGATAAGCCAAATATGCTTAAAAATATTTTCAATTCTCACTTTTGTTGTTTTATTTTAAATTAACTTAAACTGTATCAGAAGTATAAATTTGCCAAATTCATTGAGTGGTGAGTTTTAAATTGACTTTCATGCTAGTGAAGAAGACACTTTTAAAACCTTGGGGTTACTGAACATCATGGCACTCTAGTCAGATTGTATGCCACAATATCTCAAGAAAACATTATTCATTTCATCTCTGCATTTAAGATTTGCACACTATTTATGAAATGAAAGGGGAATTATATCAAAGTTATATCTGTAAAAATATCAAAGTTATGATTGCAAAAAATGTGACTGTTGAAGAAATTGCTCAAATAATGTAACATCAACACTTTCCCAAAAATAATACATGCCTACTAGTAAAGGTGATAGTTGCAAATAAAAATTTAAATATATTAGCTGTTACAAATTTATGGATCACACCAACCAAGTTTGTCCAATTGGAGACCCCCCTGAATCAATTAAGACCTCTAAGTGGCTGAATATTATTATTATTATCATAAATCTGATAACCCATATTCAGCTAGGAAGAGGTTAGAGGTATGGACACAAAGGACCAGTGAATATGGCGAGATCCAAATATCCATATCTCTAAACTCTTGCTAGCTTAGGTGTCCTTCTCTTTGTGATTTCTCTATAATTTTACTTATGTTGGATTTGCTGGAGACATAAATAACTGTTCAAGTCTTTGCATCATGAAATGATGATGAAGGTCACTGGATGTAGTTGAAAGCTCTCATTTAGTTACAAACTTATAACTAAGCAAAAATATATATCAACTACTAATCATATTATAATCAAATAATTTCAAAGCTAAGCTTAACTCTTAAGGCCCAAGAAATCTAAAAAAGGGTAGAGGGTAGTAAAGACAAAGGAATAACACTATTTAAACTAGTCCATTTCAGATTTTGGACATTTTGGGTCATTGTGGTTTTAAAAGGTTAAATAAATAAATGGTTAGATGTGCTGCAAACAAATATTTTTATAAGTTTTGAAATAAGGGAAATATAAAAATGAAAGTGAAGAAGATACTTCTTCACTTGCATCCCGCCATGGCAGGAGTGCAAAACATAAGATTTGCTGGGGGTATGGTAATTAATGTCACAGATGTCTCACATTCAGACTCTTCTTGTGCAGCCATCTACTAATCATCATTATCTCAAAATTTTCCTTTCTGTGGATGCACAATCCTGAGACATCACTGCTAGTTAGCAATATCTTGATGCCATCTGACAACCAACCACAAAAAGCCTTGACTGTCATAGTGGTTAGGGAGTTAACTACTGTTCCACAGGCAACTTTGCATTGTTGTTGAAATTTATCTAACTTTGTGTTGTGTTAGCTATATCTGAGGTAGTGGTTAGCAATGACTTCAGTCTTAGTAGGGAATGCCCTTTATTCAAAAGCCGGTAAAAACTAGTAGTAGTTTCCAAGACCTTTCTTTGTTCTATACATTGCAAATAATAAAAAAAGGGCCTTCCTGGGGTGTTTACACATAAATGACCTAGAACTCATTGAAATCCTCTAAACAACATTTTTGTGCTATTAAAATGGACTCAGACATTTAAAGTTTAAATGGTGTGAATGATGCTGGTAATAACCAGTTTGGTTTTTGGATAAACTTATTTTCTTTTACATTTTGCATGTGTTCTAGTGCTATTCAGTTTCAACAGGCCTACACTACTTTGAAGCTGTTTTACTTCAATAACTTAAATCTGTGTGCATTTGAAACTCTTTAGAAAAGCGTGATTGAATACAGTGGCTGTGTCAAACATACTTGTATAATTGTAGACGGTGCTCAATTGGTTTTTCATTTGGATTATCAGATCTCAAAAATTTTGTGTTCATGTTCAATGATTTACAGTATAATGCTAAGAATTTTTGCATAGAAAATGGATCAAACAAGCCAAAGTTACAAAAGCAATTGTGAAGATTATCAATTTATTAATAAGTCTCCAAATATGCTGTTGTGTTGGGTTGTTTTACCTCTGAGCGGCACTTTTTTGCACCCATGGGCTAAATGGTCAGGTCACATGGACCCCGAAGGCTCAGAGAAGGTTGTGGGAGGGAACCCACTGGAACAGTTGTTGGGAGACAGATAGTAGTCTCCCATCAAGGCCATCCAGAGTGTTCTTTAATGTGCACAGAGTATGGCTCTCCTGCACAAGGGGCCATGGCTTAACATCTGATCCAATGGACGGCGGCCTTTCCCAGCCCATTGGGGTCTCCTACTGAACATGGACAGGGCAGGGAATTTTGCAGAGATAAATCTCAACACTGACCCAGCTGGGACTCGAACCTGGGAACTACAGATTACAAGCCTGGCACGCTACCGACTGAGCCAAATCTCCAAATATGCTTTTGTTCTCATAGAATAAAATGAAAATTTTCAATAAGTAAAAGCTGACATACATAGCTTAAAAAGACAACATTATCTACTTAGTTCGAATAGGAACACATTGTATTGGTGTGTATGGAAGGAGATAATAGTATTCCTTAGTGCTTGGAGGAAAAGGGTCAAGCCAGGAATGAGATATAAAGACAAGGTCAAATAGTGAACTTCATTAGAATTGACCTGAAATGGCCAAATAATAATGACTGTTGCTCAGGAGAACAAAATTACACACTGTTTGGACCTTTACAGTTTTTGAGCTGCTGGTGGTTGGTCAGTAGGTAGGCATGAAGTTTTGTCTGAGTTAATCATCTTGGTAGACTTCAATTTACCTAAAATTATTCAATTCCAAATTAAAGAGAAAACAAATTGGATAATATCAAACCTCTTTTGTTCTAGAAATAAGTAATAGATTTCATACAAAAGTAAAGTTGTTTATAAGTATTTTTGAAAGATATTACCTTGAACATTATTCATCTTGCAATGTGCTGAAGGAAGATTGTAATGTTTTGTCTCTGAGTGCCACTTTCTTTACACAATGGGTCAAATAGTCAGGAAGAGTTGGGAAAAGGGGCCAAGTGAACAGTTGTTAGGAGATAGATGGCAGCCTCCTATCAAGGCCATCCAGCATGTCTAATACGAATGCACAGGGATGGCTCTCCTGTATATGGGGCCATGACTTAATATCCCATCTAATGGTTAGCAGACTTTGTCTCCTTTCTCAACAAAAGCAGGGTAAGGATTAAGGGAGATAAATCTTAATGCTGGCACAGTTGGGCTCATATCTGAGAAATGCAGATTATGAGCCTGGCACACTACCAACTGAGTCACCCCAGCTGAAGAAACGTAAGATTTAATATATGCAAGTTTTTATGAACTCTCAACTATTTATAATTTATAATGAAGGAATTTAACAAACACATTGCTGAAATTAAGACTTCCAATACAGGACTAAAATTTATATAATTTTATCAGTGAGAAATTCATTATAGTAGCTCACAGAAAATATTCTACAGAACAGCTTCTCAAAGTGGTGGTCTGTGTGCCATCAGTTACCAGTCCACAGTGAGCTGCCAGAAAAGAAGTTTTCCAAAAGAATGACAGTGATATGCATAGCACCACAGTTTGTATGACATGACTCCATATGATGTATATCACCCCACATGACATGACTCCATATGATGTCACATCATGTGGGGTGAGGAAAGTATCATGTGCATAGACATACTTTGCTCTTTGAGGCAATACATGGCCAGAAATTCCAGGCACATGAACAGCCACACTACACCAGTCCCTGGCACACTGGCAAAAAAAAGTTGCCAGATGGCCACATCAGATAATTTGAGAAGCAGTTATAGAGCACGGAACAAGTGAGTCAACTGAAAAATAATCAATGGAAGTGACATATTATCTCACATCCTGATAACAAGTCAGATGCTTTTACTTTTAAAATATCCTTCTTGGCTCAACCTTCAGGTAACAATGAAGAAGCTATGATTATACAGTTTTCACGGTGGCAATTAATTACCAATTGGACACATTAAGTGTTTACATGAAAACATTATTAGCATATCCTAGAATGCAAATTCAGTGTTATCAGTAACAAATTCAATTGTAGTAACTCAAAGGCTGAGTAATACAGAACTCAGAACAAGTGGAGTATTACCTGAAAAATTAAGTTTTGACAGAAGTATTATAAATCTCATAACTTTTGGTAATATGTTAAGTGCTTTTACTACCACTGATTATTACCAAATTGTTCAATCATCAGCAAAGACTATGAAGAAGTTTCTGCGATTATGCAATGCCAATGCAGAAGTCATGAGAAGATAATTCATTTTCACCAAAACCTATTTTCTCAGCTAACTCTTTGTTTGTTCTAAATTCTACATCTGCTTAAGAGTTTAACTGAATTTCTCATTGATAACACTGAATTTATGCACTAGTTAGCACTAATTATAAAATAATATCTTCCAGTGGACACTTGAAGTCACCACAAGGGGCACTATATTATTGGAAAAACTTTTTCATAATCTTAGTTAGTTGAAAGTTGAGAATGGAGAGATAATTCAGACAGTAAGAGCCCTTAACATGTCATCAAGTGGTATGAGTTTCATATCTCACTTTCATTAAAAATTTCAGCTAACTCTTCACAAAATAAGTGTTTTTAAACACATAAAAACATAAAAAATAACTTTTACCAAATAACATTACTAAAATGTGCCATGAGATAAATATCTTATGACTGGTTTTTAACAGAGGTATATATAATATATATCTACTTTCAGTGATATGTGTGGCTCCAGAGCCAGGACTGCTTTTCAAATGTGTCCTTTAGGTCAAACTTGTTGGATTACTGCTTGTGCAAATCAGCTGCTAAACTTTATATTATGCAGCAGCCAAAATATTTATTATCTTCTAACCTCTCATAAAGTATTTACCCTTCCAGGGTCCTGCCCGAAAGACTGATTTACATCCAGAGGCCCAGCTTATTTTTTCACTACAATCAGCCAAAAAAAAAAATTAACTTTAGAACTTTTTCCAATTAATTAATGAAAGGAATTATCACATGCTATATGCCAAATTAATCAGCAATTCTGGATTTTTCTGAAAATAAAATATTTTACAAAAAAGGCAATTAGTTTTATTTCAATAGGGTATTTTTAGAGTCATGTAGTAAAAAAATTTTTCTGGCAATGCAAATAAAACTTTATTGGAAAAAAAACGAATAGACATAAATTATTATAATGCACCTAAATAGAAAGGCTATATATTTCTGAATAACAAATATATACATATTTACTTGAAGAAAGAAAATTACACCATTTTCATAATTTTTAATTTTTTTCTCAGTGCCATACTTTGAGAAAAGTCCAGGCAATATGTTATAAATTGAAATAAATTTATAACATATTGATTTTAACAAGACTTTTTTGTGATATAGTGAAAAAATAGTTTGCACTATGTAATTAAGGCTTAATTTTGGAAAATTCAATGAATAGAAATAGTTAAATTATATATTAATTGAAAGGAAATTTTTTCCTGAATACTATAATATGTACCTGAAACATGATTTTTATTTCTTTTAATGCTTCTTTTTAGTGTGGTATATTTTAAAACATGCACCAGTGTTATACAAGGTGACTTGGATTGCTCACATTAAATGGGATTTTCTCTCCTGTTTATGAAACAGGAGAGAAAATCCCATTATGGAAAATCCCATATGAAACAAAAAAACTTTGTGGGCTGCCTTTTTTTACTAAACATTGTGAATTTTTCTTTGGGTGTTGAATTTTGGTTGGGGATCTTGGCTAGGTATCAAAGTTAGTGTACCAAGACATAAAAAAAAACATCAGAGTGACACAGCCAAGATATCAGGGGGTGTAAATCTTTCAAAACATTCAATATAAACTTAAAAACTCATAATTAAAAAAATCTTTCTTTTGGTACATTACAAGAGTCATTTCTTCTGTTTGTTAGTTATTTTACAATAAAGTTTCAAACTTTATTGTAAAAAATTTTTTTGAAACTTTATTTTAAGATATCTGCATCACCAAGCAACACCAAACAAATAAAAATGGATATCGTGCTTGTCTTGGCAAATTGCTTACATTTGCAATGTGAGAAAGTGCACCGATGCTGCCTGTATTTCCTTGATAATGAGTAACAGTTCTTCAAGTCACTGACGAGTTTCCAAGTTTAAACTTAGTTGTTTAGCTTGATATACAA
This sequence comes from Ryuthela nishihirai, assembly GCA_038380435.1. Taxonomy (NCBI): domain Eukaryota; kingdom Metazoa; phylum Arthropoda; class Arachnida; order Araneae; family Heptathelidae; genus Ryuthela; species Ryuthela nishihirai. The sequence continues at coordinate 33,489,386 of JAWZYU010000011.1, read as the reverse complement.
ATCATGCAACTAAGTTCACACTCAGAAACTTGTGTGTCAGTGATTTGAAGAACTATTTACTTATATAAAGAAATTTTTTAGGAAACATTGGTGAACATATTTATATGCAGCAAATTGAAGCAAATTTGCCAAGGTGGCAAGATATTCTTTCTGTTTCCGAGTGTTGTCTGACTGATATACATCCATTTGACATTGTGAAAAGCTTACCTAAAGTGTATAGTAACATTTTATGCATATTTCTTGTAACATAAAAATCCTTTTAGGGCTTCTCTATGTGTTTAATACATATTAAAGTTTTGAAGTTCATTTTTTCTGCTTAAAAGACCTCAAAATTAATTTCACCACCAGAAGAATTTATTATCAGAAATTGAGCACATTATTACATTTAAAATTATTCAATATAATCCATTCTGTATTTATATAGATTTTATTGTTGCTGTGTGCAATTTGTAATTTCTTACTAATATTATATTTCACTAGTACACCTATAATACATTTAGGTAGGCTTGACAATTACACAAACAAATAATCATTGATCATAAAAATCAAACTTCTAAATCATGGTGGTGGGATTAACTTTATATGTCTTATCTAGAGCTGGGTTGGGTTGTTTTACCTCTGAGTGGCACACCATGGGCTAAATGGATAGGTCACATGGACCCCGAAGGCTCAGAGAAGGTTGGGGGAGGGGACCCACTGGAACAGCTGTTGGGAGACAGATGGTAGCCTCCCATCAAGGCCATCCAGCGTGTTCTTTAACGTGCACAGGTTATGGCTCTCCCGTACACAGGGCCATGACTTAACGTGCCATCCAACGGACGGTGGCCTTTCGAAGCCCATCGGTGTCCCCTACTGACCATGGGCAGGGCGGGCAATTTTGCGGAGATAAATCTCAATGCTGACCCAGCTGGGACTCGAATCTGGAAACCACAGATTGCGAGCCTGGCGCGCTACCAACTGAGCCACCCCCGCCCCCTTATCTAGAGCTGACTATGTGGAAAATCATATCTGGCTACAATTAGAAAGATTGAATGTAATGTGGAGTTAGCTATGTCCTCATCAAATCCATTGATAGTCATGAATCAGTTATTCCCTGATATGTGCTGCCCAAATGTGTCTCAGAGGAAAATAAATTTAGAAGTTTAATGTTACTAACCATTATACCTGATAAAATGGAATAGTACACCAAGAGATGTTTTTTACATTTATACTGAAGACAGCAAATCACATTATACTTCAAAATACTTAAGCATTAAAAAAAAGGTAACTTATTCCTTTCTGAAAATGGAATCAAACACATTTTAAGAAATATATTAAATAATAGACTGTCCCATGGCTGAATGGTTAGCACACTTGGCTACTGATCTAAGGGACTTGGGTTTGAGCTACAGGTAAGGCATGGATGTTCTTGTTGTTTTTTCTGCTGAGATCCTACCATCCTCATAGACCTTCTATTTACTATGGTATATTAACTGACAGGCTCCTGGTCAGACCTCTGTGGCAAGCAGTTACTTGAGAGGGTATTTTTTTTTAAAATAATGCAAAATGGATTTAAAAAAAAATGCATTGTTAATTTTTCCAAAAATATTACCTTTTCTTCTTCGTCATGAGCTTTACGGACAATCATTTGAAGCTGCCTCCTTCTCTTTTCTTCAGCACGTTGAAGTTTTTGTTCCATTACAATGCGCTGCCTTTGTTGTCTTTCCTCCTTCCAAGCTTTCATTTCTTCTACCTAAAAATATTAAAAGTAATTATTAATACCTTCAAAGTTTAGCTCATTATTTTTTTTAATGCAAACAGAAACAGAAAACAAGATGCCAAGAGGTTTTTGCATGGATACATTCTGACCTCAATCTAAATATGAAAAAAAAAATAAAAAATAATAAAAAAAAATTGATGATCTCAAATTTCAGAATTTATGGAGCATTATGATATTAACATTAATAATTATGTCACTGTTGGATTCAAATCAGATTATTTAAAGCAACATACCAGCTGAAAGTGAGAGTCTATTTTACAATTAAGAGTAGTAAAATAACTCTCATTTGACATGAGTAATGGGAGGATTCTTATTCATAACATAAATAAATGGCTTGTTTTAAAAGAATTAAAACATACCATTTTATTAAACAAAATAAACCATTTGACTTAATTACAAATGAATATTACTAGTTAATGAAATAAGAAATCTTATTTTGAAAACAAAGCTTTTCATTACTAAAACTTTTTTCAAATATTACTTTTTTGGCTATATCTTTAAACCTTTGTGCTTTTTCTTCGAGAAGTCTTTCTCTTTGTTCCTGAGCTTTAAGTTGTTTTTCTTCATGGCGGCGAATTGTTTCTGATAATGACCTATTAAAAGAAAGTTAAACTTTGATAATATATATATATAACAAAATGCAAGAAAACTATGCAAAGTGTTAATATTTTGATTTCAGATATCTGATGTAAAAATTATATTCTACATTCACAGTATTTAGTTTATATAATATAATAAATCAGATACATAAATTGTGCCTGGGTTTGGTTGTCCGTTTTGAAGCTGGAACTTTGTGACCACTTGTGACTAGATGATAATGTTTCTGAACCATGATACTTTCTCTCCTCAAAAATCTGTATTTTTCTCAGTTCCCAAAAGTGTTAAAAGACAAAACGGGGTACAATTTGAAAGTGATATCCTCTTTTTTTATTCCTTTTTCCCCCATAAAAACATTAACATAACTGTTAAAATTAATGATCCAGTTATGACAAAATAGCATCAATATTAATCTTATTTAGTTAACTCAATCCAATATATATTTAATCAACATCAATGATTGAAACTTAATATGGATGATTTCGGGCTGCATAAACAGGAGTTGTTATTACAGAGATGCCAGCATATAACACTTCATTTTCCACCACTGGAATTATAAGAATTGATGTCTTAAACTTTAATATGTGAGGAGCAATGTCAGATCATATATATACATACATACATATATACATTATATTACGAAAGGTGTTGTGACATTTCCATGCTATTTGAACAGAAATCCATATTCAGAGCACTTTAACTATGAAAATAAACATTTAACAGATAACATTCCTTCAAATTGTTCAAAATATAAATTTTTCAACAATATTCATTTAATATTAATATTTAAAGTTATCGAAGTCTCATCCTAAACGTTTTCAAAACTAATAAAAATGGAATAATTACACCAACTTCTAAACTATATTTATTTTAGTAAGCAATTTGTTTATTATTTGTACTTTAGTTAACTTTTGAAATAAATTATTATATAATCAGTGATACTGCTGTTATATGCTTCAGGTTCCATAACTGTTGAAATAGGGGCGGGGGTGGCTCAGTCGGTAGCGCGCCAGGCTCGTAATCTGTAGTTCCCAGGTTCGAGTCCCAGCTGGGTCAGCGTTGAGATTTATCTCCGCAAAATTCCCCGCCCTGCCCACGGTCAGTAGGGGACACCGATGGGCTTGGAAAGGCCGCCGTCCGTCGGATGGGACGTTAAGCCGTGGCCCCGTGTGCGGGAGAGCCATAACCTGTGCACGTTAAAGAACACACTGGATGGCCTTGACGAGAGGCTACCATCTGTCTCCCAACAGCTGTTCCAGTGGGTCCCCTCCCCCAACCTTCTCTGAGCCTTCGGGGTCCATGTGACCTGGCCATTTAGCCCATGGTGTGCAAAAAAGTGCCGTTCAGAGGTAAAACAACCCAACTGTTGAAATATCAAAAGAATATTGTTGAAAATCAAGATTTAAAGATATTTGAGTGAGATCTTCAATATATTTACAGTGACATTTTTCTCAAGGTTAGGGAGATTCAAATGTTTCTGTTCAAATAACATGGAAGTATCCAAACAGTATTAGTAATATGGTGTGTATAAGTTAACAGTACCAGTATAAGTCATTGCTTTTATCCTAAACAACGGAGTTAGGAAGCTGGTCTTTTCATTACCTTCAGGTAGAATGATGCTAAGTCTTCAGTAGCAGTTACAGCACAAAATGCTCACACAAATATACCATGTATTATTGAGTTGCAAAGTTTTCATGCATGTCACAGAAACTAAACCTCACAAAAAAAAAGAAATTAAACTGAGAATTAAATGCAATGATTAAAATGAAAGACCATTTCTAGTCATACTGATTAGATGTTACACTGGTTGACAAAAGACCAACAATATTTCTGTTGATCACAATCTTTGATTATGATAGAGAACCTAGATTAGATTAGAAGCATTTTAACTACAATCTTCAATTAGAGTTAAAGTGCTTCCAATAACTGATTCAATGGTATAATGTTCATAGCTATTAACGGAAAATCTTATGCAGCAGGAAGTTGCATTCAGTGTAAAACACCTGACAGCTATCAGCAGATCATGGGTTCATATCACACCTTGCTCAAGATAAATTTTCCTTTATATCTAAGATTTTTCACAGCTCTATGAGTGTTTACTTGTGACTGCTTGATATAAAATGCATTCCCGAATATCAAATATGACACTGAGTTGTGATTGGTTTTCCTTTTAGGAAAAAATAGCTTCTTATACTATCTACTGTTAAAAACTGCTTTTTTTTTATCATTTCAGTTACTGAATGATGATTAAGTGCTTCAGTGAAGTAGTTAGCATTATTGGTTCAGGGATGCAGCTTCAGTTCCTAGAAAAGACAGATATTTTTATAGTTTTCCTGGGTTGTTTGCATTGTCTTTCTGATGAAATTACCCGTCCTTTGTCTTGCTTTTTTCGATATGGAAGGTGAATACAAAGGTTTCCATCAGTGAATTATTATAGCATTCCCTAAAGAAAAACATTAATACAGCGTAGTTACCATAGCAACTAAACATGAATTTGGGCCTGACCATGACTGAGTTATGGCAGGCTTGGGTTCAATCAAAATTTAAACTTTCAATTTGTTTACAATTGTGAGAAAAAAATTTAAAAAGAGTAAAACAATTTCTAAAATATGATTTCAACCTTTAACTCAGTCTTTAGTAGTTAAAACTAAAATTACCACTCACCATTATTTTTTCATGCATTCTTTCATTAATGAACCATCTTTAGCATCCATAATGTTACTCAACACTTTGTTTCTACAAATTACTTTTATTATTTTTTCTTTACATATGACATTAAGCTTTTAATTTCATCACGTAAATATAATAATTTTAAAGTTTGCAATAGTTTAAAACACAAAAAAATATAGTTTAGTTACATGAATTTTAGAAGATGCATTTTATGATGTGTCTGAATTTTTTTTTTCTCTTAACTACACTTGAGCAGAATCAGTAATTATCAAAATAATTCATGTCTGGGCTTAGCAATTTAAGCTGAATTAATCTCTAATACTAACTATTATTGAGAGAGTTATACCATCCTAATATGAAAGAAGTATATTAACCTTCAAGCATTACTTTAATTTCAGACCGAAGAAGTCACATTTTCTGAAGATTCTGTACTATCAGGTAATCACAAAAGTTTTTGCCATTTTTGGTACTTGTAAAAAAAAAAGCACAATTCCTTTTAAAAACAATTTTATTCAGTGAAGTAGTTTCCATTTGATTCAATCATCTTTTCCCATCTTGAAACTAGCTTATATATACCTCTTCTACAGAAGTCTCTGTTTGTGGAACAGAAGGAAGTTTCTATAGCAGCCTGTACCTTTCTGTTGTTCTTAAACTCTTGTCACACAGATTATTGTCAAAGGCCAGAAACAAGTGATAATCCAAAGAAGAGATATCCGGTGAACAGGGTGGATGACACAAAGTCTCCCATTCAAGGTGTTGGATTGTCTCTGTGATCACTTTGGCAGTATGTGGATGGGTATTATTTTGAAGGAACAGTACTTCTTTATGATTGACAAGTGCTGCTTCCTTCCCTTTCAATGTCTCATGAACATATTCAAGCTGTTGTGAAAGAGCTCACCAGTAATGGTTTGGACAGGTTTTGGCAGCTCAAAGTGGGCAATTTCATGAGCTGTCCACCACACACAAATGGAGCACCTTAAATTGATGCAGTAATGGCCTTGAAGTTTGTGGAGCAGGGTCCATGGTAGACACCCAATGCTGTCTCCTTGAAAGATTCTTATATTGAATCCACTTTTCATTACAAGTCAGCAAATGATTGCTCATCAAAACGATTGCTCTTTGTTGTGGCAGAAGAGCAGGGTAAGGCAGGCTGATACATGCTGTTGTTTCTTGGTGTAGGACAATTCATGTGGGACTCATTTGCTCAATTTCTATGTATTAGCAATTTCATGCTGATGCCTTCAAATGTGCTTTAATCACCTCATTAATTGAATGCATTCTAATACTACTATAGGAAACCCTAGATCCATTTTTATTTTATCTACCTAGATAATATAATTTTTTAACAAACTTAAATTGTGAAAGTGTTCTAGTGACAAGTTTTTTCTTACTTCTGAGTGGCACTTTTTTGCACAGAATGGGCTAAATGGTCCCTAGTGACAAGTAGTTAGCAGGGGTCCCTAGTGACAAGTAATATAAGCGGGGGGAGCATTTTAATGCTCCCCCTGTTTATTAAAACATTTGTTCATGGCTTCAACTTTGTCAATTCACTCTTGACCTACTAATCCACAATAATTTGAGTGTTTTGTACAGTCTTTACTTGCTGGCAGGCCACAAAAATCATCTTGAGAGCTGCAAATGGCCCTCGGGCCAGAGTTTCCCCATCCCTGATAAAAAGAAAAAATATTTTTGTCCATAGAATGATCTAAATCAGTTGTTCTCAACCTTTTATGCTTCATGTACCCCATGGAAATGTGTTTGTAACTGGCAAACCCCTTATATAGATAAAATTATAGTTATAGTATAATAATGCCAACTTAGTGACTTTATTACTAGATCTAGCAACTTTTGAGCTCTCACAGCTACCACAAAAATTTTACCCAAGGGATACGCATCTCCATGTTGAGAACCCCTGATCTAAATGAATGCCTTCATTCTTGATGAAAATAGTTAAGTTTATCCCACAGATGGTGCTGATACAGCACTATAAGACCTATAAAAGAATTTTACTTCAAAAATGATATTAATGATTTTTTTTCACCATTTCTCAACTGCTATAGAAAGAGATTAGTAATCTCATTAAATCAGCAACATTATATTATTTAGAAACTATTAATTGCAATATGTCACATGGTAAAAAGTTCCTTAAATATGTATGAACAGTGCTGATTTGTTAATGAGATTACTAAACTTTTCAAACTTCCCTTTATCCTGACAACACATAGGGTGTTTATGGTTATATAACATCCTATAATGATTTCATACTTTATGAGCATTATATCAATTACATAATCAAATCTATTTTATGGATTCTCTTTAACTCTTTCAAGGTCAATCAACAACTGTTTTCCTCTCAATTGGCATGCTTGACAAGTCAAACAACAACTGTTGCAAGATGTTTTAACACATCCCAAGTTCTATACATCATATCATTATGCAGTAAATGCTAGTAGTTTCTGACATCTCTTGTTGATCGTTCTGAAGCTTCAGCTTTCCTTGGATATTAGTAATGTTGTGACCTAATCCGGAGTGGTGAACTAAAAACTTGACCTTTAAGGAGTTAACTATTACAGCTTTGTTGGGTAATGATTCAAACAAATGTGTAACATTCTGAACATCATCATATACTTGAAGAATATTGATTTACACTGATATTTGCTGTACTATAAGGGTTGTTTTTTTTTTTGCCTCTGAGCGGCACTTTTTAGCACACAATGAGCTAAATGGCCAGGTCACAAGAACCCTGAGGGCTCAGAGAAAGTTCAGGGGAGGGGACCCACTGGACAGCTGTTGGGAGACAGATGGCAGCCTCCTGTCACGGCCATCCACGTTCTTTAATGTGCACAGGCTCTCCTCCACATGGGGGCAAGGCTTAAAGTCCCGTCTGATGAATGGCAGCTTTTCAAAGCCCATCAGTGTCATCTACTGACTGAGGGCAGGGTGAGGGGTTTTGATGAGAGATATCTCAACTGTAAAGCTTGGAAAACTTAAACATTTAATAAATATCCCCTTGAAAAAGAGATTTACCTAAGTAATGCAGTTTTTAAGTCTGTTTAATTTATATTTTTTGAATAGTGTCCTTTTTAATTTCTTCTTTGAATATATTCAACAAGAAAAAAATACCTTTTAAAAAGTGTTACTGAATTAAACAATAAATTATTCCATTCTTTGCTGCTAATATCATAAAACTCACAAAGCATATCAATATCTCATTGAAAATATCCATTAAGCTTGAATCTCCTTTTATCTTTGCTAAGGTACAATTTAGTGAAATTAAAAAAACGACTAAGCAATATGTCACATAGTAAAAAGTATATAAATAATCATCAAATTTCTGTAGTTCAGAAAAGATTCACTTCTCACTACCAAGGAAAAGCACAACAAATTTTATTAATAAACAAAATTATTTGATCCCAGAAGTTAATTATACTGAGTTTTACTGTGCAAAGTCATTCTTCACTGCAATAGTTTGCTAATAATAATATGCTCAAATATCACATTGAAGCATATGTATATATGAATGAAAAATTACTCTTTCTAACATATCATTAATAATATACACTACCTTTTTCTGAAAGGCGATGACAACTTTTCATGCATCTGTAAAGCTCTTCCAGGAGTTCTTAATTCCATATCTAAATGGTCCATTTGATCACCCCATGAAAGCCCAAGTTGGTGAACTCGTTCTTGAGCTAATAATAACAAAAAGTTAAAATAGATAAAATAAAGTTGTATATATATGTAAAAGGTTACATCTAGAGAGGACTCCAAGTCCCCAGGGCAAATCAGACTATGCATGGGCACTAAAAAAAATCCATGTTATTGAAGCCCAGAGCAGGGTTTATCAGGGTAGTCACCCATAATTTGTTATACCCCAAGGACACTAAAAAAAATCCATGTTATTGAAGCCCAGAGCAGGGTCTATCAGGGTAGTCGCCCATAATTTGTTATACCCCAAGGACAACCCTGTATGTTACTCATGGGCCAGATCACTATGACCACCCATCTCCATGAGTGGACATGTCCCACAGCCTATAGCAATGACATCACTGGCCAGTGCAGAATATATATAGACAGCACAGACAGGGCATGTCAGTTCATAAGGACAAAGCCCTGCAATGGGGAAAGGGTAGGACTTATTGGAGTTTGAATGGGGAATGCTCCAATTATCATTATGAGGAAGGTGGGGACCAGCATCTCAGCAACTGCAGGCATTGTTGGCTGTTTGAAAGCTGCAGTAGTGAAGGTGTGATGGGAGAATGGTCCAAAGAGGGACACACATCTACCCAATGTGATAGAAAGGGGGAGACCACCACTTGTTGATAGTCAAAGTGAATGCCAGTTGGCATCTGCTCTCCAGGACAACTGATGGCTAGCAATCCCTCAATTAATGGCAGACAACAACTGGGGTGCACAGATTCAACAAAACATTTCTGAGCACACATTCCACCATCTGCTCTTGCAGATGGGATTATGAAGTCAATGGTCCATTTATGTGCCCACATTGACCAACCATCATAGACAATTACACTTGCAGTGGGAGGGCAGGGGTAGCTCAATTGGTAGCGTGCCAGGCTCATAATCTGCAGTTCCCAGGTTTGAGTCCCAGCTGGGTCAGTGTTGAGACTTATCTCTGCAAAACTCCCCACCTTGCCCATGGTCAGTAGGGGACACCGATGGGCTTGGAAAGGCCACCGTCCATCGGATGGGACGTTAAGCCATGGCCCCATGTGCGGGAGAGCCATACCCTGTGCACGTTAAAGAACACGCTGGATGGCCTTGATGGGAAGATACCATCTGTCTCCCAACAGCTGTTCCAGTGGGTCCCCACCCCCAACCTTCTCTGAGCCTTCGGGGTCCTTGTGACCTGGCCATTTAGCCCATGGTGTGCAAAAAAGTGCTGCTCAGAGGTAACCCAACCCTGCAGTGGGAATGGTAACACTGTGACTGGACATTGGAAAACTGGAAAAGAGTTGCCTGGTTCAATTAGTTCAGGTTCCAGCTCCACTATGTCAATAGATAAGTTCATATTTGAAGGCATGCAGGTGAACAGCTGTAACCATACTGCACAGTTGAATGGAAACAGACATTATGGTAGGAATGGAAACAGACATAACAGTAGCATTATGGTATGGGGATTGTCCTAAAGGACATCATTAGGTCCACTAATCCTCACTGATCCTCATCACCAGATCCTATCTAGATATTGTTTCAGACCAAGTGGTGAACTATATGGTGCTGTGTATCCAGATGGCACTGCGACTCTTTCAGTACGATAATGTCCCATGTCACAAGCCCTCATTGTGCAGGAATGGATCAAGGATTATAGATGTCTGAGCATTTTGTGTGCTCCCCTGGCTACCAGATTCCTCCAACATGAATCCCATTGAACATTTGTGGGATACAGTGAAATGCAGCATTCACCATTCCAAACTGTGCTTCACTCCATCACTGAACTCTGAGATGTCATTCTGTCCAGCTGGTACAGAATGCCTGAGGATCTCTTCCATGGTGTAGTGGAGTCAATATCACACCGGGTGCAAGCAGTTATTGTGATAAAAGGTGGCACAACAGGCTATTAGGAAGGTAATCATAATGTTATGTCTCATGTGTATAAATATATATAAGTATCATTCAAATGAAAAGTGGACATGTTGGAAATAAAGCATAAAAGATATATTTATCTATAGATATGTTTATCTATAGATTGTCCATGCCTATTGAGACATTTGTCCCAAAATGAAATCAGTAGCATGATAACCTTTTTCCAAGAGTGTTTGGTTGTTTGGGGTTTCAAGAGGAAAGGACAGCTAAGGCCATATTGTGCCAAATAAGACTTTCTGAGAGTGACTTTGGCTGTTGCAATGAGGAAGCTGTGACAATGCATGCACCTATTTGTCTGACTTCAACTTCCTTTTTCTTATGATGTTTTTAGAGGTCCAGAATGTGAAAAATCTAATAAGGGAGTTATTAGGACTGTAGAATGCTCCAGGCATTTCCTACTACAACTGTTCCACATTATCGTCATTTTTTTGGGCAACATAAGGAATAAACACATCATGAAAAAAGATAAAAAAAACATTTTACTCAAAAGCTCTGAGTGCTTCAATTTTATTGCCTGCCTTGAAATGCCTATAGTTTTGCAATATCATTATTGATGATGTCAATCATAATGATATTGCAAAAATTAGAAATCAAAAATTTAAACAACAGTGGACCCTAATAATCAAATCAAAACGTCAACATACTGCATATTGTTCAAATTTGGATGCTTCCATGAAATGTTTCTTTGGAATCCATATATCTATCATGTCCAAGACAATAATTGCCACTGATTCTGATGTTGATGAGTTCCTTCTATTTATATCTGTTTCTGTGAGGGCACAAAAAAAAATCATTAAATCCATTACTCAGTGTTGGGTGTTATCCTCTTTTCAATTGAATGACCCTTATTTCTAATATATAAAGAAGAAAGTTTGTTTGTGTGTCTGTCTGATTATGCACTTAGCCCCCAGAAGAGCTGGAGGCTCCAAATTTTGCATGAATATTCCCTTCACCCAGGGAAAGAATATAGGCTATTTGCAAACCTGCTGGGGTCAACCAAATTTCAGGTGGGTGAGTTTGAATTTCTCAAAATACTCATAGACTTAACATTAATAATGGTTGCAAGTCATTCAAAATACTGTTGGCACTAATAAATTTGAAATAAGGAATGCATCAAACTAATTTCTGATTTTGCATGGTTAAACATTAACGGTTGAAAGTTAGCCAAAATAACTGTTGAAGCCAATAAATTTGAAATAATGAATGCATCAAACTAATTTCTTTCTGATTTCGCATGATAAAGTCACTGTTCGGTTTGCTGGCTCAAGAGTGTGAGCATCTGTGGATATTGAAGTCATTCTAATTAAACACTAGTGGAACACAAGATTCTTTGCTGAAATGAAAGCTTCAAAAACTATGACTTTGTATTGGATATTAAAAATCACTAACTTAATTTATAAAATATGCAAAGGTTAATAAATGTAATATGTTAATTAATAAAAGTTTTAATATGTTAAGCAATAAATAATGATTTTTTTTAACAATAATAGGTTTCAGTACCTATATATTTTTGGGCAATTCAAACCATATTTAATTTTTTTTCTGAAAAATCACATATGCCTGGTAAACTATCTGAGGGACTCAGGTGGGTATGAAATGATTTGAAATGTTCGATTATCTGGGCGAGGCAATTCCTTTTTTTAGTTTAGAAACTTTTGATGTGGGGATATTCATACATACATTGAAATATGCCCATTTCTTTCCTTCCCTAAAAGAGACAGAAAAAAAATTAAACCAAGGGGAATTGATTATAATGATTTTTATGGCAAACGACAGCTTGCGACATGGGGAGTGCCATCTATCCTAAATTTTAGAAAGTTTCAGACCCAAACAATGCCAAGTAAATCTGCTAGTATTCAATCAAAATATTACAGCTTTAGTCAGCTGTATGGACAAACACTGTTAACATCACTATACAAATTAGAGTGGATCATTCTGATAAAAATTTAGTCCTTGTATGATGAAAGAGTAAACATTTTTTTAATTTCTTGTCATATGTTTAATAATTGTGTATATCATACAACAGTATTCTCTCAATATATGGGAGAATTAGAACACATTTTATAAAATTAAAGCAATGGCCATTTAAAATTTTCAACCAACTACTAAAGAAAGTTTATCAACACTAATTTTTACAAATAATAAAAAAAATCCCCTCAAGCAGCTGATTGCTTCAGCAGAAAGACAACACAAACATCCATGCCTTACCTGGGGCTCAAACCCAAGTCCGTTTGATCAGTAGACAAGCCCGCTAACCACTTGGCCACAAGACCTATACTTATTTGGAATTACACAGCAGGAACACTAAGCACTTTAATAACTAGTTAGAGCACATGCAACAATTTGTCAAATATTAGCAGAAAATAAACTGCTACTGATTATGATCTATAATAAACATTACCTTCTTCTCGCATAATTTTGTCATACCACTCTAAATTTGATGGGTCAAAACATCCTTCATCATGAGATGCCTGAAAAGTTACAAAAGTGCATAAAGAAAGTTTTAAAATACACATATATTTTGATTTTAACAAGTTTAGAAATCAAAAACTCATTATTAAAATTCAAATAAAATTACAGTAAAAGTCTTTTGATCAGACAAACACAAAGTTCATTGTTTTAATATCAAAAATAATTAATAACCAAAAGTTTTAACACAGTTATTCACCTCTACTTGTTAACTGTATGTAAATAGAGTAAGAAATTATATATTTTTTGTTGCAGATTTAAATTTCAGACAAATTATGTTTCTACAGGTATAACTATTTAACACTACACTATATAGCTAGGCGTAAACTGGAAGGAGAGCTGTGCACCAATCCCTAGTGATGATGCACAGAACCGGCCAGGTCTAGCACCTAATGTCCGACCCCGCCTTCTTGTGGTGCAGGCCGTTAGTACCTTTCAAAAGAGATATTCTCTTTTGGAAGGGAACGGAAGGGGAGGGCTGCCAGTTCAGTATGGCCTACTGATCTGGTCATCTATGGCCACTTTTGTCTTTTTTTTAACCCTGCTGAGGAGAGGTCAACTTCACAGGGTCCTGGTGCTGACCATTTATACCTACTAGACTGGACTTGTTTATGGATTTGAGCTTGATTATTGATCCTGGACTTGCTGCATTGGTGGGCCTCTGTTGAGGGAGAGTCTGCTGCTGTGCTTTCTGTTTGCTTCTGGGTTGCCAGCTCTAAGTGAACAGAGGCATGCGATACCTCATATCAGCTGGTGGATAATCCTAATCAGAGGCCATCGCAGGTACCTGAATCTTACTTAGCTAGTTGGGCATCGTCAAGCCTAAACTGGAGTAATGTGTCTCAGGCAGGCCATGTGGCTCTTGAAAAAGTCCACTTGAAAAGGTGGTGCCTGAAGTTCCTACCAGCATCGGTGACTTCAGCCTTTAGCAGAGGAGGAACAGGTCTTTGCCCCATGCCTGCGATCAGGGGGCTGTTTGATATTGTTGGCCCTACCAATCTCAATAAACCTAATTTCTTCAAAAATCCTACTAATCATTTTCTCTCTGCAGGAATGTGGAACGTGAGGACATTACATAGAGATTATTCTCTTGATGTCCTCATGCAGGAATTCCAGTGCTATAACCTAGATATTCTAGGCTTGCAAGAGACCAGATGGACAGGTAAAGGTGAGATACTTAACAATAACTTTAAATTTCTCTTTACAGGGAGGGAGGATGGAAAGCATCACCAAGGTGTGGGTCTGCTGCTCAGCAGACATGCTAGTGATGCTCTTCTAGGATATGAGTGCATTAATGAAAGGTTTCTTACAGCAAAATTTCAGACAAGCATTAAAGACTTGAATGTTATCTGCTGTTATGCCCCCACTGAGGATGCTGATGAGGATGAGAAGGATAGGTTTTATGGACAACTTCAGGATATTTTGAATTCTGTCAAGAAAGGAGATATTACCCTTGTTCTAGGTGACTTCAATGCCAAAGTTGGTACTGACTCTGATCTTTGGGGAGGGGTGATAGGCCCTTTTGGTATTGGTAGCTGCAATGGCAATGGGCAACATCTCCTACAGGTAAGTAAACTCAATGGATTCAGAATAACTAACACTTATTACAAACAATGTGACATACATAAGTACACATGGGTTTCACCCGATGGGCTGCATAAGAATATGATTGATTACATATTAATTAACAGCAAATGGGCTAGTTCTGTTAGAAATACCAGGGCATATAGGGGAGCTGAAATTGGATCTGACCATTACCTTGTTAAAAGTGTCTTGCAACTTAAACTTAAAAAGTGTTGTGCTAGGGTTAAAAAATTTACCTTTAATACTGAAGCTCTGAAAGACCCAGTTATAGCTAAAGCTTACCATGATAGGTTACTTAGTCATTATGACAGTCATGGTTTGCTTAATACTGAAGTTGAGGATGAATGGGGCCATTTTAAACAGGCTTTTTTGGAAACTAACAGTACCCTTTTAGGAAAAAAGGAGCAGAAGAGGCAGAATTATCTGAGTGATAAGGCACTTGAGCTTATTTCGGAAAGAAAGAACTGCAGGAATGTTCTTAATCAATACCCTATTAGTCCTAATAGAAAGCATTACAGAGAACTTAATAAACGTGTAAAAGATCAGTTAGCTGCTGATAAGAATCTTTGCCTTGATGGTTTGGCTGACAAAGCCGAGGAAGCAGTTAGACAGCACAACAGCAGAGAGCTGTACCAGATAGTTAATGTTTTGTGTGGTAGAAAACGGACAGGTATACAGGGATTGAAGGATAAACAAGGTAAGGTTATAGAAGGTGAGGATTCTGTCATGGCTAGGTGGGCTGAGCATTTCAGTGATGTTCTAAACAATGTGGTTAGTTCTACTCCCATTGTTTGTAATGATGATAGATGCATTGGCAGCTTTAATGTTGGCCCTATAACACAATCTGAAGTTATTTTGGCTATCTCTAAACTTAAACTTCATAAATCCCCAGGGGTCGATGAAATTACTACAGAAATGCTCAGAGCTGGGAATGTTTCGGTTACCACTTGGATGACTGAAATTTTGAATAACTTTTATGATAAAGGCATGGTTCCTAAAGATTTTACCAGAGCTATTATTATCCCTATTTTCAAAAAAGGTGATCGCAGTTCTTGTGATAACTATAGGGGTATCAGCCTACTCTCCGTTCCAGGTAAAGTTCTTCCCATGATTGTGCTTAATAGAATTAAGAATCTGGTTGACAGGCAATTGCGCGATGAGCAATGTGGATTCAGAAGTGGTAGGGGATGTGTAGATCAGATATTTTCACTTAGGCAGATTCTTGAGAAATGTTTAGAGTTTCAGAAACCTTTGGTTGCTAGCTTTGTTGATTTCAAAAAGGCTTTCGACTCTGTTGATCATCATAATTTGTGGTTGATTGTGAGATCATATGGTATACCAGACAAGTTAGTTAACATAATGAAAGCTCTCTATAATAACACTGAGTCATGTGTGAGAGTTGGTAAGTCTTGTAGCAATTGGTTTAGCATTACGTCTGGTGTTTGACAAGGGTGCATTTTGTCTTCTTTTCTCTTTAGTTTGGTTGTTGATTACGTTGTGCGAAAATCACTTCAAGGGAAAGATTTTGGCCTTAAATGGGCTGGAGATACGAAAATATCTGATTTAGATTATGCTGATGATTTAGCCCTTTTGGCAAATGATGTTGATGAGATGAACTCTTTCATTCGAGCTGTTGAAGAGAGTGGTAGTAGAGTAGGTTTGGTTAGAAACAGAGAGAAAACTAAAGTGATGAAAATTGGTCAGGCAGGTTGTGATTCAGTTAATCTTAATGGTTGCAGTCTTGAGCAGGTGTCACAGTTTAATTACCTTGGGAGCTATGTAACTGATACTGGTGATGTACGGCATGAGATTAACAGATGAATAGGTATTGCTGCCGGGACTTTTAAGAATCTATGGAGATTGTGGAGAAATAGGCGTATACACCTAAAGACTAAAATTAGACTGTATAATAGTTTGGTTCTTTCTAGGGTTAGTTATGGTAGTGAAACTTGGACGCTGTGTAAAAAAGATAACAGGAAACTTGATGCTTTTGATTCTAGATGCTTACGCAGTATCTTGGGTATTAGGTGGTTTAACTTTGTAACTAATGATGAGGTTAGGCAAAGGAGTCTGCAACCTCCTTTAAGCAGCATATTGTGCAGAGAGAGACTCCGTTGGTTTGGCCATGTTGCCCGTATGGATAATTATAGATTGGCGAATAGGGTTATGTACAGTGTGCCTAGAGGCCTCAGAAGGAGGGGGAGACCTAGGATGCGGTGGGCAGACAATGTCAAACAGGACCTTGTTAGAATTGGTGTGCAGTGGCTGGATGCAGCAGATGTAGCTCAGGACAGATATGCTTGGAGAATTAAACTGCACGGTCTGGTTGGACCTCCGTAGCCCATGGCTGCTTGAGGAGGATGATGATGATGATAACTATTTAACTCAACTGTAAGAAATTTTTAATTTAAGCAATATAATGTTCTGTTTTACACTGTAACTAGGTTTCTCAAGAAAGTAAAAAATAATGCCAACCATGAAAGCAGGTAAGGAAGAAAGTGTTGTTTCACTTTATATGCTTGAGATGCCATAAAATTTTACTGAAGTAATCTTGAAGAATACGCTGAGTTTTACAAAATATCCTAACAATACATCTATCAGAATGCTACAATATTACACAATAATCATTTGGTCTTCAAATTTACAATATTCAGACAAATTTACTTGAATTTAAGGTTGTCTACAGACAATTTTTCTGAACTGTGCCAAATTTCTGATTAAAATACAAATACCAGATGCAAAGAAATTATATAACCAGGCAAATACTCAAGAATTTATAGTGACAAAGCAATGATAATTATAGATGTGGCATGCCCATAGTAGTCAATTTGACTGTCAAGTATTCAGCATCATCATCATCATCATCCTCAAGCAGCCATGGGCTATGGAGGTCAGATTGTACAATTTAGTTCTCCAAACATATCCATCCTGCACTACCAAATGGTATTATTTCAAGAGCTGTGTCTGTAACTAAGAAAGATAACAAATAAAAAAGCAATTTACAAAATACAGCATAATTTTTTAGTAAGGAATATTATTCACCAGCTAAGAACATCTGAATATAATGTTTGAAATGAAATTTGAAGTGCCAAAAAGATCTTTAAATCATAAAAAAATAATAAAAAATAAATACCCCCTCAAGCAGCTGCTTGCCACAGAGGTCTGACAGGAGTCTGTCAGTTTATATGCCAAAGTAGAAGATCTGAGAGGATGGCAGGACCTCAGCAGAAAAACAACACATGTGCAAAAAGCTTCAAAATACATTATGTATTTAAAATAGTTTCAAAAATTCTAAATTCGTTAGTAATATTCCAAATAAAACTACAGTAATATCTTTTGAACAGAATCTTGTGATAATGAGTTATATCACATATTACTTATGGCCACTGTCAGCAACATAATTTCATTCATCATGATGAAATGTGAATCAGTTTTACCCAATACACCTCCCACCTCATGCCATGTTACTTCAGTGCATAATTTTGTGAGATGATCATACACAATGAAAAATGAAATACATAACCAAAGAACTATTTTACAAACATGTAATGTTGTAGGGATAATAACAAGAGGCACACTTAGCAGCCAATTACTAAAATAATAAATGGGTTTAATTTCCCTTTTCAAGTTTACTTTTGCTTGATGCATATTAAACACTGATATTTTGTAGCAGTTTTAATGCTATCTTCTATTGAGTGAAAATAGATCTGCTCTATTTTCCAAGAAATGCATCTCTAGTGTTCAATCATGATGGCATATATTGGCTCACATGGCTGTTAAATAATTTGTATACTGCTGCAATGGGGTATATGCAGATTGCATGGGATCATGTGTGACAATAGTTTACAATATATTATCCATTATTTCATTCATTATGATGAAATGTGAATCAGTTTTGCCTAATACAGTATCATGCCATGTTACTTCTATGCACAATTTTGTGTGATAATCATACACAATGACAAATGAAATCCATAACCAGAGAACTATCTTACAAACATGTAATGCTGTAGAAATAAGAATAAGATATAACTTAGCAGATGTGCTTCTTGTTCTGTTGTTAGTTATTAGTGATCAGTAAGCCTAGCATGACTACAATACTTCTGCTGGCATATTTGAAAAATTGTCAATAATATATAATATTTATAATTATATTATATTTATGATTTATAATATATATGTAATTTATAAAATTTAGTAAGAAACCAAAATCTGATATGATGAAATAGGAAGAATACAGAATTAAAAAGCCAAACAAACTCATGGTTCTTCATCATGTGCAAACAGTGCAATTCCACAGGAAGTGTTGTATGTGTGTGCGTGTATGTTGTATGTGTGTGTGTGTGTGTGGGGGGGGGGGGTTGTGGGATTATAACCAACATATATTTTCTAAGGGTCTTTTTAAAAATTACCCACTAACGCATGTTAACCTATGTTCTCCCTGTAGAATTTTCTGGGTACATCACTGTGAGAAAGTTCATCTGATTTGTACATTCTTACTTCTACAGTGTTGTATGCAAACTAAGAATAATGGATACTACCAATTCTTGAACTCACTGAGTGGACAGTCTGAAAGCAATCTAGATAACATCATGTCCTGTAACTCCAATGTTGAACTATGTGTGGTATCTTTCATGGGTTAGGTTGTTTTACCTCTGAGTGGTACTTTTTTGCACACAATGGGCTAAATGACCAGGTCACAAGGACCCCAAAGGCTCAGAGAAGGTGAAACAGGTGATGAAAATGAAGAAGCATGAAACAGAAGGCACGCACAAGTTTGACTGCACAATGAAGATGCCAATATTTTAAAATGGATATAGCCAGATATATATCAATTCCCCATCATTATGTATGATATACACCCCATCACTATTTTCATTCCTCAGGTTATGAACTTGTTTTATCACTGCAGACATGATGAGTGCACAGACAGCTGTTTGCACAATGATTTCCCCTATTCAACTGTCTAACATATCATGATTTTAAATGTAGTGTGTGCATGAAACAGAAGGCATGCACAGGTTTGACTGCACAATGAAGATGTCGATATTTTAAAATGGAAATAGCCAAATATAGGTGTGGTGAAGCCACACCTATATTTGGCTATAATATTAAGCCACACCTATATTAAGAGATAGCCAAAGAAGGGTGGGTGGGTGTGTCACATACGAGGAAATGGGTAAGTGCACAGGGCACTTCGAGCCCTGTGCACATACCCATTTCCTCGTATGTGTTATTTCCACCCACCCTTCCATCTACCCACCCACCCTATGGACTATGGAGGTCCACCCATTAAAGCCTCAAGTTAAAAATATCTTATTTAATTTTTATTCTTTTTAGCAAAACCGGACAAAAAATTAGTCATTCCCACCGTAAGAGGGTTATGTTCTACTGCAACAGAGGGAGCACCAGTAATAAATGCATCCTACAAACAGCTGTGCCATGCACTCCGGGGTTCATACAGTGACAAGAAGTGGTTGTACACCACTTCTTGTCACTGTATGAACTTATGTTAGTAGTATGTAGTATTATGTTAGTAGCTCTGTGAAACATGGGTTGCACCAAAGATGTGAATGATTGGCAAAAAGGTGTTATTGCATTTGGCCGAGACAGAGGGCATAGTGTACGAAAAGTTGCTGCCTTTGCAGGTGTGTTGAAATGTACTGTCCAAAGGGTCTTCCAGCAGTGGCGTACATCGCAGTCTACCGCTAGTTGTTGCCAGAACTGCAGCAGAAAGACTGTGCTCACCAATAGGGACTGCCACAGTGTGTCATGCACTGTTAGGGCAAAATGCTTTGCAATGAGGCAGGAATTGCTCCAGTCAGTCAATGCAGGCCTACAACAAGCTGTTTCCGAACGAACACTCTGAAGGGAACTGCATGCCATGGATATCTGGAGCAGAGTACCGCAGAAGAAACCCATGTTAACAGCCCTGCACAAGGCTGCATGGTGCCACAAAGACTGGACTGTTGATTCTTGGAAACGTGTGATCTGATCGGATGAGTCATGTTTTTGTTTGTACTCGAATGATGCGAGGCGACGGGTAAATTGTAAGCTGCATGAAGCATTCCATGCCAACTGTGTGCAAGGTTCTGTTCAAGCTGGAGGAGGCTCTGTGATGCTCTGTGGGTGTTTCATATATGAGGAAATGGGTCCTTTGGTTGCAGTGACGTCACACTTGAATCAGAAGGGCTACATCGAGCAACTGGACAACCACGTTGCCTTTTGCGCAGCATCTCCACAGTGAACACCAGAGAGATTCCCCGGTCTCCCAATATGACAATTGTCATGTACACATGGCTCGAAGTGTCGGATTGGCACAATAAGCATTCTGAAGCCTTCGAACATCTTGACTGGCCCGCCAAATCCCTGGATTTGAATCCCATAGAAAACTTGTGGCACTACTTGGGGCAACGAGTGAAGCACCGTCCCAGTCATCCGACCAATCTGGCTGAACTGTGGCATTTGCTTCTAGAAGAGTGGATGAATATTGATGTGCACTACATCCGCACACTGGTGGCATCCATGCCAGACAGGATTTCGGCTGTTCTTCAGTTGCACAGAGGCGTTACATGCTATTAGGTGACATTTAGCCAGGGGTGACTAATTTTTTGTCCAATGAGCTTATATAGTTTAGTTCAAGACAGGCTAGCAAATAATATAGGTCGAACCATATGTGAAGAAGAGTTATTAATACTTAGCAATGGCATGGTAAGTATTAATAACTGTTCTTCACATATGGCTAGTCATATATGCCAGATATATATCAATTCTTCTTCACATATAGCTATAAGTGAAGACGAGGTTACATACAAGGAAATGGGTGTGTGCACAGGGCTCGAAATGCCCTGTGCACATATCCATTTCCTCATATGTGACACACCCACCCACCCTATGGACTATGGAGGTCCACCCATTAAAGCCTCAAGATAAAAATATCTTATTTA
The DNA here is from genome assembly GCA_038380435.1 of Ryuthela nishihirai. Classification (NCBI taxonomy): domain Eukaryota; kingdom Metazoa; phylum Arthropoda; class Arachnida; order Araneae; family Heptathelidae; genus Ryuthela; species Ryuthela nishihirai. The sequence goes on along the minus strand of JAWZYU010000011.1, from coordinate 33,467,756 downwards.
ATTTTTATTCTTTTTAGCAAAACACTTTAGTACTCCATGACTAATTAGAAACTCCTGTCTAATTAAAAAAAGGTATAATTTCACATTAAGCTAAAAATGCTTCATCATTAATAAATATTATTTATAACACTAGACAACAAATTGAAACTTTTTTTTTTATAACATTGGTCAAATAGGATGTTTTTAACAACTTTTGAGGTGCTGAATTCAAATATGGCTGTCAAAAATCTGCAGCACATACAGTTTTTTTAAAAAAAAATTGCAATTGATGTATTTCAAATTTCAATAAATATGCATATCTGGGAAATGAAAATAAATGTGATTATTTTATTAAATTGCAACTTAAAACTCATAATTAATTACATGATTACAGTGAAAAAATTAGAAACATCATAGTTATAAGACCACTGAATATAAAGTAACAAATGAAATAATATTGAAACGCAAAATAAGAAAACATGGGTAAGGATCTTTTATACTTACAAGAAGTTCATTTTTGTCTTTTATATATTTTTTATTATTTTGTGCTGAGGTATCTTCCTTCTGCAAGAACCAGCAGTAGTCACCCATCATTGCTGGTCCCACCTGCCTTGGTAACTCTCCTCCATGGTTCGGATCTGTGAAATCTTTCCCCTTGCTCATCACTGACAGCTCATAAGTTCTTAGGAAAGAAGTTGAGATGCAAGTGCAAGAAATGGATCTTTAAAGATATTCAGCAGCCAAGATTTTCATAGTTTTTGAGAAGATCTTGAATGAGCTGATGGTAGTTTTCCTCTTTGTGATTCACCATAAAAACCCTGGACCACAGACATGAAGAATTTCCATGCAATGAACTCCTTCATATTCGGTTTTTCTTCAAAATAGTATCATTCAGTAGCTTCCTGATCTGAAGACCAACAAAGATCCCTTCTTTGAGTTTGGCATCATATAGTTTTGGAAAATTTTCCTTCAAGAGCAAAAGCTCTTTACCAGTTTTGTCCATAGCGTTTGCAAAGTTTTTCATAAGCCCCAGTTTGATGCGTAGGGTGGGAGTAGAACATCATAGGGGTCAACTAGAGGCTAATACTTCATATTACTCTTTAATGGAATAAAAACATCTCTCTTGGGCCAGTCTTTTTTAGTGTTCCTTTCTGGTCCTACTGTCCCACAAACACAGAAAATAGTAAAATTTTGTGAAGCCTCCTTTAAGCTTGGGCAAGAGAGATATGACTTTTAGGTTGCCACATAATGTTGACTTAAACTGGTCATATTTTATCCATGCTTTCACAAGTTTCCTTCATTCCCACAGCATGTGTCACTAGAATGGAAGGTTTTTGGTTTCCTTTATGCAAAAGGACAGCTTTTCAGCTGAATTTTGACGAATCTATAAATAGACCCCATTCCTTAGGGTTGTGAGTTGTTTCAATTTCTTCCATCAGCCCTGAAATATCTGTGCAGGAACACAAACCATCTTGCATCTCATAATAAGCAGATAAAGCCAAATTTCTCTTTCTCAACAGAGAAACTCTGGTAACCCTTGGCCAGAAGATTCCACTCTTGAAGTCTTGAACCTAAAACCTCAGCTTGTTGTTTGGAAAGTCCTAGATCTCAAACAAGATATTTAGTTCATTTTGCTGAATCAGATGAGGCTCATCTAACTTTTTAGGGGTGTATGTAGGATCAGGATCTGTATGTGCCTCAAAGTCTTCCTCTGATGAATGTGAATCCATCTCCTTCCAGTTGGTTGGAGGTGTTGGTATAGGAAGATCTTCTCCATGAGGAACTGACCTTATGGCTGAGGCACATTTGGATATTGTATTTTCCTTTTGTCCTTTTTTGAAAAGTCTGACATTTTAGTTAAACAAAAATAGAAATCATGCAAGTGACTAGTTGGCTCATGCCAAACCATTGGAACTGCAAAGGGCATGTATTTTATCTTACTTTTCAACCATTTACTCAGGCCAACAAAGAACAAAATGCAAACACACGAGGAGCCAATGTTTTGTCTTGATCTCCAACATGACATCCAAAATACAAGTTATAGGCTTTCTTCACAATCTTCATCAAAGAATGACCCTGGGATTTTAAAATATAATTTCCACACACATAACAAAACTTATCTGGCACATTAACACATCCATGATACTGCCTTTGTGCCATTTAAATGCCAAAATTCATTCTTCAACATACAGAATGTGTTCCTTACAATGAAAACAACAAGAAAGGTGATCTGAGGTTAGGTTACATGTTTTCTCCCACTTGGTAATCAGTGTTGCCAGTCACAAAAAGTAAAATATCTAGTATCCTTCCAGTTGACCTGAGGTGTTGGTATAGGAAGATCTTAATAGGAGTCAAAATGACCAATAACATATAAACGTGACTTGCTAGCCATTTTTTAAGGCCAGATCTGAAATCAGCACTTGGAAAATAGTTAAAGGCAGCTACCATTGTTTATATTATAAAAACCTGTAAACCAGTGAATCAATCTTATTCCTGTGCAACCCATCAGGTGAAACCTGGGTATATTTATAAATGTTCTGGTGTTTATAGTGTGTTTTAGTTATTCTCACACCATTATGTTTACTTAATGTAGAAGATGTTTCACATTGCCCAATGGCAAAGGGACTTATCACCCCTGCACAAAAGTCAGAGTCAATATCAACTTTATTAGTGAATGCTTACTTTACAAAAGAAAGATCTCTTTTCTCGAGAAAATTCAAATCATCACAAAATTGCATATGAAAATCTTTCTCATTCTAATCAGAGTCTTCTGTGTGGATATAACAATAGGTAACAATTAAGCTTTCAATCCTAGTTTTAAATTAGCTGTAAGAAATATTTCATTAATGTATTCATATCCTAAAAGAGCATCACTGGGGTTGACCACCACTAAAGGTTGAAGTCATTCATGCTGGTAGGAAATTCAGGTACTACCTCATCAAGTAGAACTTTTCAAGTATCAGAATCTAGATAGAAACTCACCTGCCTGAGACACATTATTCCAGTATAGGAATGGAGATGCCCAACTAGCTCAAGTAAGGGTTCAGATATTTGCAATGGCCTCTGATCATGATTATCCACCAGCTGATATAGGTATCCTGTGCCTCTGATCACTTAGGGCTGGCAACCCATAGGTAAACGGAAAACACAGCAGCAGATTTTCTCTCAACAGAGCCTACCAGTGTAGCAAGTCCAGGATCCATAATCAAGCTCAAAGCCATAAGCCATTCCAATTCCAGTCCAGTGGGTATAAAGGGTCAGCACCAGAACCCTGTGAAGTTGATCACTAATCAGGACAGAAAAAAAAAAAGAAAAGAAAAAGTGGTCAGAAATAACCTGATCAGTAAGTCAAACTAATATGGCACTCTCCCCCTTCCAGAAGAGAATATCTCTTTTGGAAAGCAGTAACGGCCTGCACCACGAGAAGGCAGACAGACTTTAGGTTCTAAGCCTGGACAGTTCTGTGCATCCTCCACCAGCGATTGGTGAATAGCTCTCCTTCCAATGTATGCCTAGCTACCATTTACAGACAACCTTATATATTGCTTATTTAAAATAATTCTTGCAGAAATTCAAAGCATTTCTACTTCTTAAAATAGATTCATTCTTTCTTTACAATAAACAACATAAACACACCATAAAAATAGTTACTAGAAGGATAGCTATGCACCAATCCCCTGTGATGATGCACAGAACTGGCCAGGCCTAGCACCTAATGTCTGACCCTGCCTTCTTGTGGTGCAGACCGTTAGTACCTTTCAAAAGAGATATTCTCTTGTGGAAGTGAATGGAAAGGAAGGGCTGCCAGATTAGTGTGGCCTACTGATCTGGACAACTATGGCTACTTTTCTTTTTTTTCTACCCTGCTGAGGAGTGGTCAACCATACAGGGTCCTGGTGCTGACCATATAAACCCACTGGACTGGACAGATATATGGCTCTGAGCTTGATTATGGATCCTGATTTTCGCACTAGTGGGCTTCTGTGGTCTGTAAATGGTAGCTAGGTAGTCACTGGAAGGAGAGCTATGCACCAATCCTCTGTGATGATGCATAGAACCGGCCAGGCCTAGCACCTAATGTCCGACCCCGCCTTCTCGTGGTGCGGACCATTAGTAACTTTCAAAAGATATACTCTCTTGTGGAAGTGAACGGAAGGGGAGGGCTGCCAGATTAGTGTGGCCTACTGATCTGGACAACTATGGCTACTTTTCTTTTTTTTTCTACCCTGCTGAGGAGTGGTCAACCACACAGGGTCCTGGTGCTGACCATATAAACCCACTGGACTGGACAGACATATGGCTCTGAGCTTGATTATGGATCCTGATTTTGCTGCACTGGTGGGCTTCTGTGGAGGGAAAATCTTCCGCTGTGTTTTCTGTTTGTTTGTGGGTTGACAGCCCCAAGTGAATAGATTCACAGGATATGTTTATCAGCTGGTGGATAATCCTGAGCAGAAGTCATCGCAGGCACCTGAACTCTTTGCTTCTATTGGCATCGTCAAATTCTACATTGGAGGAATTCTTCCAGTGTAGATGGCTTCAGCCTTTAGTAGTGGGGGAACGGGTCTTTGCCCCATGTCTGTGATTAGGGGGCTGTTTGATATTGTCGGCATTCCCTCTCTCAATAAACATAGTTTCTTTAAACATCCCACTAACCATTTTCTCTCCATAGGTAGTTGGAATGTGAGGACTCTGCACACAGCTTTTTCTCTTGATGTCCTCACACAAGAATTCCACCACTATAATTTAGATATTCTCGGCTTGCAAGAGACCAGATGGACAGATAAAGGTCAGATTCTTAAAAATAATCTTAAATTTCTCTTTTCAGGGCGGGACGACAATAAGCATCACCAAGGCATGGGTCTGCTTCTCAGCAGACACGCTAGCGATGCTCTTCTAGGATATGAGTGCATTAATGAAAGGTTTCTTACAGCAAAATTTCAGACAAGCGTTAAAGACTTGAATGTTATCTGCTGTTATGCCCCCACTGAATGCTGATGAGGATGAGAAGGATAGGTTTTATGAACAACTTCAGGATATTTTGAATTCTGTCAAGAAAGGAGATATTACCTTTGTTCTCGGTGACTTCAATGCCAAAGTTGGTACTGACTCTGACCTTTGGGGAGGAGTAATAGGCCCTTGTGGTATTGGTAGCTGCAATGGCAATGGGCAACGTCTCCTACAGGTAAGTAAACTCAATGGATTCAGAATAACTAACACTTATTACAAACACCGCGACATACATAAGTACACATGGGTTTCACCTGATGGGCTGCATAAGAATATGATTGATTACATATTAATTAACAGCAAATGGGCTAGTTCTGTTAGGAATACCAGTGCATATAGGGGAGCTGAAATTGGATCTGACCATTACCTTGTTAAAAGTGTGTTGCAACTTAAACTTAAAAAGTGTTGTGCTAGGGTTAAAAAATTTACTTTTAATACTGAAGCTCTGAAAGATCCAGTTATAGCCAAAGCTTACCATGATAGGTTACTTAGTCATTATGACAGTCATGGTTTGCTTGCTACTGAAGTTGAGGAAGAATGGGATCATTTTAAACAGGCTTTTTTGGACACTAACAGTACTCTTTTAGGAAAAAAGGAGCAGAAGAGGCAGAATTATCTGAGTGATAAGGCACTTGAGCTTATTTCGGAAAGAAAGAACTGCAGGAATGCACTTAATCAATACCCTACTAGTCCTAATAGAAAGCATTACAGAGACCTTAATAAACTTGTAAAGGATCAGTTAACTGCTGATAAGAATCGTTGGCTTGATGGTTTGGCTGACAAAGCCGAGGAAGCAGTTAGACAGCACAACAGCAGAGAGCTGTACCAGATAGTTAATGTTTTGTGTGGTAGTAAACGGACAGGCATACAAGGATTGAAGGATAAACAAGGTAAGGTTATAGAAGGGGAATATTCTGTCATGGCTAGATGGGCTGAGCATTTCAGTGATGTTCTAAACAATGCAGTTAGTTCTACTCCCATTGTTTGCAATGATGATAGATGCATTGGTCGCTTTAATGTTGGCCCTCTAACACAATCTGAAGTTATTTTGGCTGTTTCTAAACTTAAACTTCATAAATCCCCAGGGGTAGATGAAATTACTACGGAAATGCTTAGAGCTGGGAATGTTTCGGTTACCACTTGGGTGACTGAAATTCTGAATATCTTTTATGATAAAGGCATGGTTCCTAAGGATTTTACCAGAGCTATTGTTATCCCTATTTTCAAAAAAGGTGATCGCAGTTCTTGTGATAACTATAGGGGTATCAGCGTACTCTCTGTTCCAGGTAAAGTTCTTTCCATGATTGTGCTTAATAGAATTAAGAATCTGGTTGACAGTCAATTGCGTGATGAGCAATGTGGATTCAGAAGTGGTAGGGGATGTGTGGATCAGATATTTTCACTTAGGCAGATTCTTGAGAAATGTTTAGAGTTTCAGAAACCTTTGGTTGCTAGCTTTGTTGATTTCAAAAAGGCTTTCGACTCTGTTGATCGTCATAATTTGTGGTTGATTGTGAGATCATATGGTATACCAGACAAGTTAGTTAACATTATGAAAGCTCTGTATAATAACACTGAGTCGTGTGTGAGAGTTGGTAAGTCTTGTAGCAAACGGTTTAGCATTACTTCTGGTGTTCGACAAGGGTGCATTTTGTCTCCTTTTCTCTTTAGCTTGGTTATTGATTATGTTATGCGAAATTCACTTCAAGGGAAAGATTTTGGCCTTAAATGGGCTGGAGATACGAAAATTTCTGATTTAGATTATGCTGATGATTTAGCCCTTTTGGCAAATGATGTTGATGAGATGAACTCTTTCATTCGAGCTGTTGATGAGACTGGTAGTAGAGTAGGTTTGGTTATAAACAGAGGGAAAACTAAAGTGATGAAAATTGGTCAGGCAGGCTGTGATTCAGTTAATCTGAATGGTTGCAGTCTTGAGTAGGTGTCACAGTTTAATTATCTTGGGAGCTATGTAACAGATAAATGTGATGTGCGGCATGAGATTAACAGACGAATAGGGATTGCTGCGGGGACTTTTAAGAACCTATGGAGAGTGTGGAGAAATAGGCATATACACCTAAAGACTAAAATTAGACTGTATAATAGTTTGGTTCTTTCTAGGGTTAGTTATGGTAGTGAAACTTGGACACTTTGTAAACAAGATAACATGAAACTAGATGCTTTTGATTCCAGATGCTTACGCAGTATCTTGGGCATTAGGTGGTTCAACTTTGTAACTAATGATGAGATTAGGCAAAGGAGTTTGCAACCTCCTTTAAGCAGCATATTGTGCAGAGGGAGACTCCGTTGGTTTGGCCATGCTGCCCATATGAATAATTATAGATTGGCGAATAGGGTTATGAACAGTGTGCCTAAAGGCCTCAGAAGGAGGGGGAGACCTAGGATGCGGTGGGCAGACAATGTCAAACAGGACCTTGTTAGAATTGGTGTGCAGTGGCCAGATGCAGCAGATGTAGCTCAGGATAGATTTGCTTGGAGAACTAAATTGCACGGTCTGGTTGGACCTCCGTAGCCCATGGCAGCTTGAGGATGATGATGATGGGCTTCTGTGGAGGGAAAATCTTCCGCTGTGTTTTCTGTTTGTTTGTGGGTTGACAGCCTCAAGTGAATAGATTCACAGGATATGGTTTATCAGCTGGTGGATAATCCTGAGCATAGGTCATTGCAGGCACCTGAACTCTTTGCTTCTATTAGCATCGTCAAATTCTACATTGGAGGAATTCTTCCAGTGTAGATGGCTTCAGCCTTTAGTGTTGGGGGAACAGGTATTTGCCCCATGTCTGTGATTAGGGGGCTGTTTGATATTGTCAGCATTCCCTCTCTCAATAAACATAGTTTCTTTAAACATCCCATTAACCATTTTCTCTCCATAGGTAGTTGGAATGCGAGGACTCTGCACAGGGCTTTTCTCTTGATGTCCTCACACAAGAATTCCACCACTATAATTTAGATATTCTCGGCTTGCAAGAGACCAGATGGACAGATAAAGGTCAGATTCTTAAAAATAATCTTAAATTTCTCTTTTCAGGACGGGACGACAATAAGCATCACCAAGGCGTGGGTCTGCTTCTCAGCAGACACGCTAGTGATGCTCTTCTAGGATAAGAGTACATTAATGAAAGGTTTCTTACAGCAAAATTTCACACAAGCGTTAAAGACTTGAATGTTATCTGCTGTTATGCCCCCACTGAGGATGCCGATGAGGATGAGAAGGATAGGTTTTACGGACAACTTCAGGATATTTTGAATTCTGTCAAGAAAGGAGATATTACCTTTGTTCTAGGTGACTTCAATGCCAAAGTTGGTATTGACTGTGACCTTTGAGGAGGAGTAATAGGCCCTTTTGGTATTGGTAGCTGCAATGGGCAACATCTCCTACAGGTAAGTAAACTCAATGGATTCAGAATGAATAACACTTTTTACAAACACCGCGACATACATAAGTACATATGGGTTTCACCCGATGGGCTGCAGAAGAATATGATTGATTATATATTAATTAACAGCAAATGGACTAGTTCTGTTAGGAATACCAGGTCATATAGGGGAGCTGAAATTGGATCTGACCATTACCTTGTTAAAAGTGTCTTGCAACTTAAACTTAAAAAGTGTTGTGCTAGGGTTAAAAAATTTACTTTTAATACTGAAGCTCTGAAAGACCTAGTTATTGCCAAAGTTTACCATGATAGGTTACTTAGTCATTATGACAGTCATGGTATGCTTACTACTGAAGTTGAGGAAGAATGGGATCATTTTAAACAGGCTTTTTTGGAAACTAACAGTACCCTTTTAGGAAAAAAGGAGCTGAGAAGGCAGAATTATCTGTGATAAAGAACTTGAGCTCATTTCGGAAAGAAAGAACTGCAGGAATGTCCTTAATCAATATCCTACTAGTCCTAATACAAAGCATTACAGAGAGATTAATAAACGTGTAAAAGATCAGTTAGCTGCTGATAAGAATCTTTGGCTTGATGGCTTGGCTGACAAAGTTGAGGAAGCAGTTAGGCAGCACAACAGCAGAGAGCTGTACCAGATAGTTAATGTTTTATGTGGTAGAAAACGGACAGGTATACAGGGATTGTAGGATAAACAAGGTAAGGTTATAGAAGGGGAGTATTCTGTCATGGCTAGATGGGCTGAGCATTTCAGTGATGTTCTAAACACTGTGGTTAGTTCTACTCCCATTGTTTGTAATGATGATAGATGCATTGGTGGCTTTAATGTTGGCCCTCTAACACAATCTGAAGTTATTTTGGCTGTTTCTAAACTTAAACTTCATATATCCCCAGGCGTAGATGAAATTACTACGGAAATGCTTAGAGCTGGGAATGTTTTGGTTACCACTTGGATAACTGAAATTCTGAATATCTTTTATGATAAAGGCATGGTTCCTAAGGTTTTTACCACAGCTATTGTTATCCCTATTTTCAAAAAAGGTGATCGTAGTTCTTGTGATAACTATAGGGGTATCAGCGTACTCTCTGTTCCAGGTAAAGTTCTTTCCATGATTGTGCTTAATAGAATTAAGAATCTGGTTGACAGGCAATTGCGTGATGAGCAATGTGGATTTAGAAGTGGTAGGGGATGTGTCGATCAGATATTTTCACTTAGGCAGATTCTTGAGAAATGTTTAGAGTTTCAGAAACCTTCGGTTGCTAGCTTTGTTGATTCCAAAAAAGCTTTCGACTCTGTTGATCGTCATAATTTGGGTTGATTGTGAGATCATATGGTATACCTGACAAGTTAGTTAACATAATGAAAGCTCTCTATAATAACACTGAGTCGTGTGCGAGAGTTAATAAGTCTTGTAGCAATTGGTTAGCATTACTTCTGGTGTTCGACAAGGGTGCATTTTGTCTCCTTTTCTGTTTAGTTTGGTTATTGATTATGTTATGCAAAATTCACTGCAAGGGAAAGATTTTGGCCTTAAATGGACCGGAATATGAAAATTTCTGATTTAGATTATGCTGATGATTTAGCCCTTTTGGCAAATGATGTTGATGAGATGAACTCTTTCATTCGAGCTGTTGATGAAACGTAGTAGAGTAGGTTTGGTTATAAACAGAGAGAAAACTAAAGTGATGAAAATTGGTCAGGCAGGCTGTGATTCAGTTAATCTAAATGGTTGCAGTATTGAGCAGGTGTCACAGTTTAATTATCTTGGGAGATTATGCTATGTAAGAGATAATGGTGATGTGCAGCATGAGATTAACAGACGAATAGGGATTGCTGCCGGGACTTTTAAGAATCTATGGAGAGTGTGGAGAAATAGGTAAATACACCTAAAGACTAAATTTAGACTGTATAATAGTTTGGTTCTTTCTAGGGTTAGTTATGGTAGTGAAACTTGGATGCTTTGTAAACAAGGTAACACGAAACTAGATGCTTTTGATTCCAGATTCTTACGCAGTATCTTGAGCATTAGGTGGTTCAACTTTCTAACTAATGATGAGGTTAGGCAATGGAGTCGGCAACCTCCTTTAAGTAGCATATTGTGCAGAGAGACTCCATTGGTTTGGTCATGTTGCCCGCATGAATAATTAGATTGGCGAATAGGGTTATGAACAGTGTACCTAAAGGCGTCAGAGGGGGAGATAGAGGATGCGGTGTGCAGACAATGTCAAACAGGACCTTGTTAGAATTGGTGTGCAGTGGCCAGATGCAATAGATGTAGCTCAGGTCAGACTTGCTTGGAGAACTAAATTGCATAGTCTGGTTGGACCTCCATAGCCCATGGCTACTTGAGGATGATGATGAGGTGATATACATTTAAATATACATTTAAAAAATCACTTTGGCAAGTTCTGGAAGCATATGATATACATTCTGTAACATTGAAATTGCTATACCCAGAAGTGGTTGGAATCAGATGAATATCAGAGAAGACAGGTTGGCAAGATGAGTAAGACATTATTACAGTTACAGAGCAAAGCACAAATTTATTTCACACAGAGATGGATAATATGGCGGTAGCCAATATTTTGTGAATCCTTTATGGTTTGCAATGCACACAACTACATGATGTAGCATGGGTTGTTTCACCTCTGAGCGTCACTTTTTTGCACACAATGAGCTAAATGGCCAGGTCACAAGGACTTCAAGGACTCAGAGAAGGTTGGGGGAGGGGACCCACTGGAACAACTGTTGCAGCTGGTCTCTCTGGGTGACTAGTCTGCACCACCCTACTGTCCCAAACATGTTCAATGGGTGATAAATCCAGTAACCTGAATGGCCATGGAAGAATGTCTACAAGTCAGACATTCCTGAGTGATGTTAGTGGCCTGGCATTATTCCACTAAAACAGGATCCCGGGTACTATTATGATGAAGGGGAGTGCTAGAGGTTCCAAGACGTCATCAACACTAGTGCTGTGCAGCACTGGTGCACAGTGCACTGTGCAGTTGAAGTGCTTCGAGATACAGCTGTCATTACTATCACACCTCAGACCATAACTTGACAGTGTCATTTGATGGTGGCATCTGAATTACAGCATTGATCATATTGTCTCCACATGTGCATAAAATGTTCATCGGCTCCTAGACAAAGCCAGGATTTGTCACAAAAGATAACACAATGCCATTCTGCATCCCAAGTTGTTTGAGATCAGCATCATTCAAGGTGCTATTAACAATATCTGGTGGTCAGTGGAAGGTGGAACAATGGTCATGTATGTAATTCTGCTTCTGAAAATTGTTAGGGAAATGGTTTATTTTGATATAGGGTGATGCAAGACTGGAGTAACCACTCTGCTGATGGTGACTAACATTGTGATTGATGAGGTGGACAAATGCTATAAAATCAGTCAGTCCTCCTGTGGTGTTTTCTAGCCTGCACCAAATCCTTGTTGATGACTGTGTGTGGATTCTTGCAACTACTGTAGCTAGCTTCAAATGACTGTCATGTGATTGTGGCCAACACATTTTGCTATAAGTTGGCCTAAATAACCTCATGCAATCCAATGTTTTGTTCTGTCTCAAATGCCTTAAGCTTGCAAAGTGGTTAACATACATGTTGTCTTAGCATTCTATACATGATGCTACTCCTACATCCTTCATTCTCTGGGATCACTCAGTGTTCTACTGGCCCATTTGGATATTTAGTCAAGGCAGCAGCATGTCTTGCCTTATAATGCCAAATCCTCTTCACATGATCTGTCTGAAAATAAAATCATTTGATATCCTGTTTTTTCATAAAAATTTTTCATAAAAATTGGACTTCTTTTGGGTGGTACATACAATTTCAATGTCATAGAGTGTCTATATACAGGGTGTCCCTGAATTCATAGCCCAAACGTGAGGAGATGGTAGTACACACTGAACCCCTCAATATATGTCATAGAATATGTGGCCACAAACACAGTGAGGAGTCGGAAATGAAGATACAGAGGTTTCCAGAGTGACATTTATTGGAGATCATTACAACAAATGCTCAAACGTCTGACCACCAACATTGATACAATGTGGAAGGTGCCTGCCTCAGACAGCTGGCAGTACAGTTGCGCAAATATTTTATGATTGGGCACACGCGTATAGGATATCGCTCATGGTAGAGTCTTTGCGCCTCTCTACCATTGCCCTCAGCTATGCCGTACATCAAGTGCATATCAGCTTTCTTTGCATTCATAAACTACTCCATCTTGTGTCTGGTCGACGCTGAGAATGCTGGGGTTTGGCCGATCCAGCGCTTTTATGCTATGCCGCCTTGTCTGAGCCCCCTACTGGCACCAGGCTGCATTTGAAGCCGCATATTCTATGATGAATATTGGTGGGTTTAGTGAGTACTACCATCCCCTAACATTTGGGTCATAAATTCAGGGACACCCTGTAGATATAAATATTTTAAAGCAGTTCTTAAACTGGGGTCGAGGTTTCATTAAGTGTCTGCAAATTTCAACACTGTTTGTACTTCAGTGCATTTCTTTCTTTTGATTTAAAAAATATGAAACACTTAGAAGGCTAAAGTTAAACAGTATTAATATGCTTGGAAGCTTATCCTGCTTACTGACAAAAAAAAATAGGTGTCCACCACATTTACCAAATAAAAAATGGGGGCGTTCATGTTTATCAACTATAAGTGTGGATCTGCAACTAACTGAAGTTTTAAAAAACACTGTTCCAAACTATTCATTAAAAGCCAGAAAACTAACCTGCATTTGATTATCAGATACAAAAATTTCCTTTAAAAAAATAATGTAAAAGTACAAGTCAAAAATAAATTACATTACACATACTATGCCATCTTGATCATCAGATGTTAAGCCTGTGTCACTTTCATACAGATATTGATTGTCTTCATACAAATCTAGGCAATTATTAGATTTATCAAAATTATCATTTTCAAAAGTTTTCGATTTTTTTTCTTTTACATTTTCTTTGATGTCTGCAATGGATTGTTTCTGAAAATTTTTGTTTGAAATATGACTACTTTTCTTTTTGGTTTTCCCTTTCATTACTGGATCACTCAGAGATTTAAGCCTGTTTAGTATTTTTTCCTCTTCTTCTTCATATATTTCATTTCCTATTTTTGGCTCACTAACAGATTTTACAATGTTTTCACCTTTCCCAGAAGCAAAATTACGATTATTGCTGACATAAGTCTTCTTTTCATCAGTTATGTTACTTAATTCTTTACTACTTGTTTTGATATGCTTCAGAGTTTGTCGTTTAGTGCCAAATGATTGATGAGTTCCACATCCTTTTATTTCACTAATAAGATTTTCAACACTTTTCTTTAAGTACTTGTCTTGTATAAATTTTCGGTCTTTACTTGTGATCTTTATATCATCAGCAGATAGATGTCTTCTGACCTGTGTAACTTCAGAAAGTTTACCACACATTTTTCCTGCTTTTCCATTTTGACTGATTTTACTTGTATTTTTAGATAAAAGATCATCTGTAACAAGCACCTTAGCCTCCTTTGAAGAAGTACTCTTTAAAGGCACTGAATTTCTAGAAGAAACTAGTGTAATATTTTTTGATGCAGTGGTCTTTTTCTCTGCTTCCAATTTTTTTTCCAGTTGTTCTTTCTTTTTTGTTGACATCTGTGATTTATTCATAACTGAATTACTTTTTGCATTCGGGAAACTATTGATATCCCTCTTTTTCACTTTTTGTTCAGTGTGTGATTTTTCCAAGATTAATTTCCCTGGGGAAGATTTAGCTACTGATGTGTTCTGAGCATTTTTTTTCTGAACAGCTTGTGAACCTGGAGTGCACGAATAAGGGAAACTACCCATCTTTACTTGTTTGCTTTGTACAACTGCTGTTACTTGATTAGTTCTACAGTTTGATGATGGTAGTTTTTTGGCAGGGGAGTTTCTACATCTTGTCCTTCCTCTTACCATTTCCCATCCTTCAGAATCATCTACAAAAAAAAATGGGAGAAAAAAAGAAAGAAAAACTCATAAATTCCATATAATGACAGTAATATATCTTGTGAAGCTTACAACTTCAAACTTTTTATTTACCTACACCAGTAGCACATACTGAAGCACAGAAAAATCAAACTAAGAATTGCTTGTATTTGGTGTTACTACAAATTGCTAATTATAAGAAACTTTATACAGTTGACGAAGAGCTGATAAAGCCTTCCTTAATTGCCATTTGCAATGAAATATTTGGTGAATCAGTCACAAAATAAAAAAGTTTGTTGCCTACCTCAGACAATACAGTTCACAGAAGGATTTCTGACATGGCAGTTGCTTGGTTGTTTTACCTCTGATTGACACTTTTTTGAACACAATGGGCTAAATGGCCAGGTCACAAGGACCTCAAGGGCTAAGAGAAGGTTGAGGAAGGGACCCACTGGATGTTACCTCCTGTCAAGGCTATCCAGCATGTTTTTTAAAGTGCACAGGGTATGACTCTCCCACACAAGGAGTCACGGCTTAATGTCCCATCTGATAGTAGGTGGCCTTTCCAAGCTCATCAGTGTCCCCTACTGACTTGAGGGCAATGCGGGGAGTTTTGCAGAGATAAGTCTCAACAGTGGCCCAGCTGGGACAGTAACCTGTGAACTGCATATTAAGAGCCTGGCATGTTACCAACTGAGCCACCCCATGACATAGTAGAAAACACAGAAGCACAACTTATTGAGAAACTGAAAGAGCCGAAAAAGTCTGAATGGTTGCAATATAATTAGATGACTCAACAGATATCACTAATAATAGTTTGTTAATATGCTATGTGCAATATATTGACTTCAATGATTATGGCTGGGAGAGGATTTATTGTCTTATAGTGAATTATCACAATGTACAACTAGTGATGCAATCTGTACCAATAATTTTTTCAAAGGAACTGCTGTGGAAAAATGTGTGTTGGGTTGTTGAGATGGCACAGCAAAAGTATGATTGGGAAATTTTTGAAAGTGGCCACAAAAGTTGAAAGTGTTGCTGATGAAAACACATTGGCTATACATAGAGCATGATGAAAACACATTGGCCTATACATAGAGAACATCTGGCAGCTAATAAACTAAACTGCACTCAATCTTCCAGGGCCCAGCCTAGTAAACTGGTTTACATCCAGAGGCCAAGCTATTTTTTCACTATGTTCTGCCAAAATAAAATTAATTTAGAATTTTTTTTCACAAATAATTAATAAAAGGAATTATGGCACATTATATGATAGATTAATCAGCATTTAATTCTGGATTTTCCAAAAATAACAAAAGAGACGGCTAGTTTTATTTTAATAAGGGCTTTTTTTTTTACCTATCTTCATATTGCTTTTCACTTGACATTTGTCAGTTTGTAGGTTTGTGTTTGTCAAAACAGTTGTTCCACCATATCTTTTGAATGCAATGAAAAAACTTAATGATTTGTGTGTCAAATGAAAACTTATAATGTGGGGAGTGTCATAGGCTGTAAAAAATTGACCTCCCCCAATGCTTTCTTTCCTCCTAAAAAAGGAGAAATATGAAAACTATTGTTTCACTATATCTCCAGGACCAAGTGCCAAAAACAACAAGCTATAAGTCAAATGAAAGTTTGTGATGTGCAGAGTGTTAATAATATATAATAATATAATAATAAATACCCCCTCAAGCAGCTGCTTGCCACAGAGGTCTGACAGGAGCCTATCAGTTTATATGCCACAGTAGGAGATCTGATTACAGTCTATAAAAAAGTGACTCCCCCATGCTTTCTCCCCCCCCCTAAAATGGGTGAAATATGAAAATGATTGTTTCCCTATATCTTCTGCAGGCATACTTTGTGTGTTGTATTAGCTCTAACTAAGGCAGTGGTCAGCAGTGATTTTGTCTTAGTAGGGCATGTCCTTGTATGAGAAGGCCTGTAAAAGCTAGGAGTAGGGTTGGGTTGTTTTACCTCTGAGCGGCACTTTTTTGCACACCATGGGCTAAATGGCCAGGTCACATGGACCCCGAAGGCTCAGAGAAGGTTGGGGGAGGGGACCCACTGGAACAGCTATTGGGAGACAGATGGTAGCCTCCCATCAAGGCCTCCAGCGTGTTCTTTAACATGCACAGGGTATGACTCTCTCGCACACGGGACCATGGCTTTACGTCCCATCCGACGGACGGCGGCCTTTCCAAGCCCATCGGTGTCCCCTACTGACCATGGGCAGGGCGGGGAATTTTGCGGAGATAAATCTCAACGCTGACCCAGCTGGGACTCGAACCTGGAAACTACAGATTACGAGCCTGGCGCGTTACCGACTGAGCCACCCCCGCCCCAGCTAGGAGTAGCTTCTAGGATTCTTCTCTGTCCTATATGTCGCAAATAAAAAAAAAATTGTGTGGAAAGTAACAAGCTATACATCAAATGAAAGCTTGTGATGTGGAGAGTGTGCACTTTCTTTGGCACATCGTCAGGCAGGCACCTGATGATGTGCCGAAGAAGACAGCACAAAATGCATCACAATACCTAGTCACCAACATCTTGTATAGGCAACTGGCTCAGTGCACTAATAGGAGCGTAGTTTAGAATGACACTCAGTGACTCATACCACAGAGGCAGCAAAGTGCAACTCCACCACACATAAGAACTTTATCACCAAGTGAGAGGCAACAATACCAGATCTGTGAAAACATCAGCTACTGAGAACAACACATAACCTAAAATTGTCCTCCTTGAGCAACAGACAAAGCTAGCTCTAGAAAAACGAAAGGAAAAAAAAATGCAGGTATGACTATTTAACTTAAACTTCACTGCACCAACCTACGACCATCAATTACCCCATTAGTATCAATGAGCCAATTGTTTCTTGTGATACCAATGACTAGTCCAGCATTTACTGTGTTTATAGTGTTAATCTCTCTTTAATAAGACTTTTTCAAGTGATATGGGGGGGATTGATCGGACTGTGCAATTAAGGCTGAATTTTGGGAAACTTGATGAATGAAAACAATTAAATTATATATTAATCAAAGGAAAATTTCTTCCCAGATACAATTTAAAACAAGTTTAATCAAAGGAAAATTACTTTCCAGATACTATAACATTTACTTTGAACACGATTTTTATTTCTTTTAATGATTCTTTTCAGTGTGATATGTTTTAAAACTTGGGCCAGTGTTATACAAGGTGGTTTGGATTGCTCATATTAATGGGATTTTCTGTTCTCTTTATGAAATGGGAAAACTCTTTGTTGCCTGCCTTTTGTTGTTTCTACTAAACATTGTAATCTTTTTCTTCGGGTGTTGCATTTTGGAGTTCTTGGTTAGGTGCCAAAAAGTTAGTGCACAAAAGCAAAAAAAAAAACTCACCAGAGTGGGTGGGCACAGTCAAGATATTGAGATGGAAGGTGAGGGGGGGGGGGGCATAAAACACCCTCAGTATTGGGGGAAGGGGTTAAAATATTTGCAACAACCTGTAACCTAGCCATCAGATACAACTCCAAAAAATTATAATAATCTATCAATAGATCAACCAACCAAAAGATTGATAATTTATGGAAATGAACCTACAGAAATGAAAATTAAGGTTTAATTACATAAAAGTAAATAAAATACTAGCTTTAAGAAGGGAGTTAATATCAAATCTGTGGGGAGGTGCATTTGGACTTCAATCAACCATGTAAACAAACACCATGCAACCACTTACAGTCAGCTCTCGCACATGAGTGAGCAATTAGTAACACCTGCAACTTCCTCCTCTCTTGTGACACCTGTGCTGCAGCCAGTCTTGAAGAAGCTCTGGCTATAAAATCTTTTCTACTTATAGTTTCAGTTTGAGGAGTGGGAACAACACATAGAATGCTGGGATAAATGATAAAAATAATTCTAGGAATACTGAAAAGATTTAAGGCAGAAAAGGGTGTAAAAAACATAACCAGAGGCAAAAACACACTAAGGCCATGCTTGTAATACTTCATAATTACTTCCAAAATCTTGTTTTTAAAAATAGCAGCTTTTTGTTATTTTTTAGATTTCTGAAACTATAAGGAAATATTTGTTAATAACAGTTCAAATCAAACTTGTGATCTTAAATCAGTGCATTGCTTTGGCACAAAGTAATGTTAACAAACAAATTGGCAATAATGTATATCACTTCTAAGAAATAGAAATCAGATGGCTTTAACAGTTATTTATATAGTAGTTTAATAAAATAGGCATCAAATGTGAAAAGAAAGTGTTATTTTCCAATCATTTAATAATGTATTTTTATTAAATATGGAGAAAATTTTCAAACGGAATTTTTTTTAAATAGAAGTTTTGTGAGTTATACTAAAAATTGATATAGGCATTGTCAGTCTCTCATTTTGGATTTTGTCAACACATATACATAGGCTCTGGAAGGGTTAATGAAGTACCCTTCCAGGAATACATTCCTTTCACAATGTATTGTAAATTTCCAATGCTTTTGACACATATTCTCATAAAGCACAATATTTTTGAAATAATCCTCTTTTTGAGCATCAGATTACAGACCTTTCTCTGCAAGAATTGCATTGGTCTGTCTGATAGAACATCTTCTGGCTCATAATATAATATATTCACCTCTACCAATCTCACACAGTTCTAAATAAAAGTAAAAAAAGAATATCCAAAAGTTGTTCAAAAACACTACCAAAATATTTCATAACTCCTCAACTACATACCTTTGTGAGGCAGACTTTTTTTGTTGTGACTTTTAAAAACTAAAGGAGGAACTGTCTTAATTTAGAAAACTGTCTATGACTTGCTCTTACAATTAATCTAAAGTGGATATATGTTGGTTAAAACCAAGTAACATTTTTTACTTTGAATATTTCCTATTCATTATTTTTTTAACTCTGAACCATTTTTACACTAATTGAAATTTACATTATGATGTATGTGAAAGTTTTTCAAGAAATGTTTATATTTGTGTACTTTTTATGTTAACCACAAAGTAAAAATCTTCTTCATAAAAGAAAAATATCATTATTAATATTAGTATTATCTTTAGTATATTATTTTAAAATCATTATTAGCTTATTGTTATATTTATTGAATTAAAAAAGCCTTTTTCAAAGGAGTAAAAACAATGTTGTATTTCATTCTTCTTTACAAAATTTTGTACAGAAATATGTGTAATGTTTTTTTATCTACTTCAGAGTCCTTCATTTAAAACACTTATAATAAGAGATAGCATAAGAGTACAGAGTTCTTGTCAAGCTGCAAAAATATTTTTGGCTACCTTGCCATACTACAAGATGACTAATCCTGGAAAACACTGGTGTAGACCAGTACTATTAAAACTTTGGTTACATATATTTTTGGGTAAAAATTCACATGTTCTACATTGTATAAGTCAACATTAATAGCACTACATGAATTGCTAGCATAATATATAAAGGCTGGTGTGTAAAGTCCTTCTCCAGGGTGATAATTCAGGGACAAATGATCCTACATGTGTAGAAGCAATGAATATGTATTGGAAAATGGGAGGGGTGGGGGCTCTTTATAATGAGGCACAGTTGCAGTGCCCTTGGTGGTAAAGTGTTGAACTAGGCAATGTTAACTTTGGAAATATCGCAGATAGCAGCAAGATATTCCATATGATGAAGTTGTAGTGCAGCCCTAATTACATATAAATTCATCATTGCCACCAATGAAATTGGAAATTGGTGGCTGAGAACTGAAACACAAGGCTATTCAGAGTTAAGCACTAGTAACACTTTAACAGCCTGGTGTGTGGTATATAGTGTTGGCCTTTGTTGAACTAGGAGTAAGCATCATGCCTACATACTCACACACTGACTATATACAAAAAGATTATCTGAAGTGTTGGATGATTAGCATGCAGATATTTCACAGCAAATAGTTATGCAGCAGTATGGGCATTCCATTAACATTCCCCATATGAAATTACCATCTCGCAATACTCAAGTTGCAGGTTTGGGCTGGTTAAGTGCAATGGGTTTTATATTTAACTCCATGATAAATGCAGCTGCATGATCTGCATATTTGCATAACTGAAATAACCAGTGTGGCCATTTGCATATTTTTATTACAGTGCAAGTAGAATTCCACTGTTGGGCACATTCAGTCTCAAGATCTCGCACATTCTGGAACATGATTCTGGGCACATTCTGAGGAACATGTGCTATTACACGTTGCTCAGAATGTTCTGGCACAAAATAATCCTTCCTGGTGAACATGTAGCACTCCTTGCTATATGCTAAAAATATCAATCTGTTCTACACCCCTATTCATGTGTGGCTGAAAGGGGGGGGGGAACAAGGGGTATAACCAAAGTCGGGGGTGGCTCTGTGACTTTAATGTCTAGTGATCATGTAGAATTTTTATCGATGATAATAATTACGGGAGATGCTTCATCTTACTGTGCCTGATTGGCTTTTATCCGATTTGACAAGATAAAATACAACAAGAGTACTTCATGAAATAATTAGTCAGCACCTGGTTGATCTTTCTTAACATAAAATACACTTTTTATTGCTCTTATCTGACAGATACAACTTTGGCCATTTCAGCCCACTCTCTGCTTGATTCAAGGCACTGAAGTTTGCAAGTAAGAACAGAGACCTGGTAGTCCTTTTTGATGACTAACAGAAAGCCAGACAAACAACTGCCTAAATTGTTTACATAATTTGAATCTGAAACTTCAACTTCTAAATTTGCAATATGTAGATATTGCATATTTGCAATATATTTCTACATTATATATTTTTTACCATTTGTTTTCTGCATTTCTTTTGTTGTAAATAAGTTTCTTATTTCCCTTTTGCACTTTTCCACATTCTCTGCAGATTAAAATTTTTCCTTTGAGGATTTGATGTGGTCCACAGGTGCCATTTAAGTAGCCTTGTATTACATCATACCAAATATTAATTATTCAATCTGTACTGATGTCTCCTTCCAGCAAAGAATATACCATATTACAATAATACAGATTTTTTTTATTGTTAAAAATTCCCTTTATTATTAATTAAGGATTATACATTAAATACTTCTATCCTTGGGAATTCTCATAAAAACATGTAATTTCAAGAGAATGTTATGAGCACTAAGCTCTAGGAAATCACAATCTAAAATGTTTGAGAACTACTAATTAAGAAGCAGCTTGTCAGATTCAAGAGAAAATCAAATGGATATGCTGAATTTATTATTTGAAATTTAATGTTTTTATGATTTTAATATTTTTCTACTTGTTGCTAAAAATTTTCAAGGGGATTACAACAGCATCATCTTGTGTTAACTCTAAATAATAATATTAATTGTAAGCATGAAAAAAAAATCTTTGTTACCTTCTAGTTCAAAAATCTACAGCTTGAGCAATGACAAAAAAAATTCTTAAATGTTTTGAATCAATACATACCATCTGCTATCATCTTTTCAGTCACTTCTGAATTAATCTTTACATGAAGTTCTGTAGTTGAACCTTTCACCTTATCTGCCCAGCTTTTGCCACTAGAAGTACTGCTCAGAGATGATGATGAACCATTTTTCTGTTGATCTTTAGACAAACTTTTGTTAGCTTGAAGTTGGGAAGATGGAACTTGATATCGTTGGCTGGATGGAATAGAAGTTGATGTTACTGAATGTTTCATGAAGGTTCCCCTAGAAGATACAGCCCCTGTTGGTGCTACTCTTTTCAAATTTGACTCACTACTGTTAGCTTTAAGAGGTCTTCTCTGTGGCAGTGGTGCAGCAGAATGTTGATTATATCTTTTGCTATCAGTAGTGATATTTCTGCTTGATATTTGAGACTTTACAATTTTTTGACCAGGGGAAGTGGCTGAAGTTATTGAGGTTTGCCGCTGAGATATCATATTTGAATTTGTAACTGAAGTTCGCACACAGTTACTTTTTTCATTGACACCATTTTTTTCTGTGCTGGAAATGGGCAATGGTGATGAAGTACATGCACTTAAAGTTGTCACTTGGATGGGTTTTATTGCTTCTAAAGTTTTATCACAGCCATTCTTTACATCATGAACTTTATCTACACCATTGACTAATGGTTTGACAATATCCACATTAGCTTTTTTACGACTGTTATCAGCTTTTACTTTAATCTTTTCTGACATTTCTGGTGATTCTGAATCTATATTATGATTTTCTCCATCATCGACTGAGGAAGAATTACAGATAGTTTGACTATCAGTTTTAGAAACACTTAATGACATTTCATCCTTATTTGTTTCCTTAGAATCTATATCTACAGTTTCAGTTAAAGCATCTTCCACTACAAAATCAGATGAGTCAGTTTTGACTGCTTCACATAAAATCTTTAGATTGTCATCATCAGAATTAACAGTATTTATAATGCCAAGAGCAGGAACAACTGTTATTGTAGATACTGCTTCAATGCCAGATGAAATCTCAGCATTGGGTATATTGTTTACATAATTTGAATCTGAAACTTCAACTTCTAAATTAGAATTTAGCACATTATTAGGAGCTAAACACTTTTCGTCACTTGAGAGAATTGTGTAATTATTATTTTCAGCTTCTATCAATATTTTACTAGGTTTTGAAGTAAGCTCATCAGAGAGAAGTTGCTGTGCACTGTTTTCAGGCTCTGTTTGAACAGATGTTGACAGTAATACTGTGCTGCTAAAAGAAGAGAAAAAAAAAAACAGTCAGTTTAAACTGAATATGATTGATTCATGACATGATACATAACATTTACAAATTATAAAATCTACTTTGAAATTAGTGCTCTAATCCCATGTGATCAAATATCAACATCTAATCCCATGTGGCCAATCCCAGTGGCCATTTTTTAGGTACAGTTACATGCTATGTCAATGGTAACTTAGATACAGAACTCAGTAACTTCTTAAATAAGCATTTTAGAAAAAATGTGACCGAAGATAATTAAAATATCTCAATGAAATCTGTTCAATATCAATATTCAACAATATTCACTTGGCATTTAGAGATTTTGGAAAATGGAATATTTAATAGCAATAATCCATTTAAATAAATGTTCTGTAAAGTTAATAAAAACAAGTTAAAATGATAGCAATAATTGTCATATTAAACTTCCCTAACATGTGTAAGAGTATTTTTAGCAGTTCATATAATGATTATGTTAATTTTCTCCATTTTTGAATGTTTTACAGGTCAAGTCTGGTTTTTTTAATCTGTATTGTCCACTTTTTCTCCAACACCAACTTTCTCTAAAACTAACAGTATCTGTGTCATCTGCCACATTTTAAATGTAGCCAGACCTGCAATTTTCCCTTCATTTGCAGATACACTGTCCTGCACTTCCATACTGATTTCCAAAAATATAGCTCTACTCTTTCTCAGTAGGGTAATTTTTTTATGAGGAGTGTATTTCTCAAAGTACTAGATATAGGATTTATAGATAATAGATATAGTCATATTTGACATAATGGACATGAAAATTTGATAACAAAAATGCATCCCAGCACAAGTTTTAAATGGAGAGTTCTTTAAAAATATACAGCATGAAGTTTTTTTTTTCACACAGCTTTCAAATACTGATACCTCATTTCAATAAAAAAAACAGTCTGCATTGAAAAAATAATTTGCTGTCAGTTTGATTTTTTTATGCAGAAAAATTATTATTTATTGATTGAAGTATACTATTATTTTTGTAGTAATTCTGATTTACTTAAACTTTGAAATCTATTATACGGCTGTGTTTTAGTAATTTTTGGGAACTCTTCATAGTATTTAAAATATATATTTTAATACCTCTGAAATTTGTAGGCCTGTAAATGGTAGCTAGGCGTAAACTGGAAGGAGAGCTGTGTACCAATCCCTAGTGATGATGCACAGAACCGGCCAGGTCTAGCACCTAATGTCCGACCCTGCCTTCTCGTGGTGCAGGCCGTTAGTACCTTTCAAAAGAGATACTCTCTTTTGGAAGGGAACGGAAGGGGAGGGCTGCCAGTTCAGTATGGCCTGCTGATCTGGTCATCTACGGCCACTTTTTTCTTTTTTTTCAACCCTGCTGAGGAGTGGTCAACTTCACAGGGTCCTGGTGCTGACCATTTATACCTACTAGACTGGACTTGTTTATGGATCCTGGACTTGCTGCACTGGTGGGCCTCTGTTGAGGGAGAGTCTGCCGCTGTGTTTTCTGTTTGCTTCTGGGTTGCCAGCTCTAAGTGAACAGAGGCATGGGATACCTTATATCAGCTGGTGGATAATCCTAATCAGAGGCCATCGCAGGTACCTGAACCTTACTTAGCTAGTTGGGCATCGTCAAGCCTAAACTGGAGTAATGCGTCTCAGGCAGGCCATGTGGCTCTTGAAAAAGTCCACTTGAAAAGGTGGTGCCTGAAGTTCCTACCAGCATCGGTGACTTCAGCCTTTAGCGGAGGAGGAACGGGTCTTTGCCCCATGCCTGCGATCAGGGGGATGTTTGATATTGTTGGCCCTACCAATCTCAATAAACCTAATTTCTTTAAAAATCCTACTAATCATTTTCTTTCTGCAGGAACGTGGAACGTGAGGACATTACATAGAGATTATTCTCTTGATGTCCTCATGCAGGAATTCCAGCGCTATAACCTAGATATTCTAGGCTTGCAAGAGACCAGATGGACAGGTAAAGGTGAGATACTTAAAAATAACTTTAAATTTCTCTTTACAGGGAGGGAGGATGGAAAGCATCACCAAGGCGTGGGTCTGCTGCTCAGCAGACATGCTAGTGATGCTCTTCTAGGATATGAGTGCATTAATGAAAGGTTTCTTACAGCAAAATTTCAGACAAGCATTAAAGACTTGAATGTTATCTGCTGTTATGCCCCCACTGAGGATGCTGATGGGGATGAGAAGGATAGGTTTTACGGACAACTTCAGGATATTTTGAATTCTGTCAAGAAAGGAGATATTACCCTTGTTCTTGGTGACTTCAATGCCAAAGTTGGTACCGACTCTGACCTTTGGAGAGGAGTAATAGGCCCTTTTGGTATTGGTAGCTGCAATGGCAATGGGCAACGTCTCCTACAGGTAAGTAAACTCAATGGTTTCAGAATAACTAACACATATTACAAACACCGCGACATACATAAATACACATGGGTTTCACCTGATGGGCTGCATAGGAATATGATTGATTATATATTAATTAACAGCAAATGGGCTAGTTCTGTTAGAAATACCAGGGCATATAGGGGAGCTGAAATTGGATCTGACCATTACCTTGTTAAAAGTGTCTTGCAACTTAAACTTAAAAAGTGTTGTGCTAGAGTTAAAAAATTTACCTTTAATACTGAAGCTCTGAATGACCCAGTTATAGCTAAAGCTTACCATGATAGGTTACTTAGTCATTATGACGGTCATGGTTTGCTTAATACTGAAGTTGAGGAAGAATGGGGCCATTTTAAACAGGCTTTTTTGGAAACTAACAGTACTCTTTTAGGAAAAAAGGAGCAGAGGAGGCAGAATTATTTAAGTGACAAGGCAATTGAGCTTATTTCAGAAAGAAGGAATTGCCGGAATGTCCTTAATCAGTACCCTACTAGTCCTAATAGAAAAGATTACAGAGAGCTTAATAAACGTGTAAAGGATCAGTTAGCTACTGATAAAAATCTTTGGCTTGATAGCTTGGCTGACAAAGCTGAGGAAGCGGTTAGGCAGCACAACAGCAGAGAGCTGTACCAGATAGTTAATGTTTTATGTGGTAGAAAACGGACAGGCATACAGGGATTGAAGGATAAACAAGGTAAGGTTATAGAAGGTGAGGATTCTCTCATGGCTAGGTGGGCTGAGCATTTCAGTGATGTTCTAAACAATGTGGTTAGTTCTACTCCCATTGTTTGTAATGATGATAGATGCATTGGCAGCTTTAATGTTGGCCCTATAACATAATCTGAAGTTAGTTTGGCTATCTCTAAACTGAAACTTCATAAATCCCCACGGGTAGATGAAATTACTACAGAAATGCTCAGAGCTGGGAATGTTTTGGTTATCACTTGGATGACTGAAATTTTGAATAACTTTTATGATAAAGGCATGGTTCCTAAAGATTTTACCAGAGCTATTATTATCCCTATTTTCAAAAAAGGTGATCGTAGTTCTTGTGATAACTATAGGGGTATCAGCCTACTCTCTGTTCCAGGTAAAGTTCTTTCCATGATTGTGCTTAATAGAATTAAGAATCTGGTTGACAGGCAATTGCGTGATGAGCAATGTGGATTCAGAAGTGGTAGGGGATGTGTAGATCAGATATTTTCACTTAGGCAGATTCTTGAGAAATGTTTAGAGTTTCAGAAACCTTTGGTTGCTAGCTTTGTTGATTTCAAAAAGGCTTTCGACTCTGTTGATCGTCATAATTTGTGGTTGATTGTGAGATCATATGGTATACCAGACAAGTTAGTTAACATAATGAAAGCTCTCTATAATAACACTGAGTCATGTGTGAGAGTTGGTAAGTCTTGTAGCAATTGGTTTAGCATTACTTCTGGTGTTCGACAAGGGTGCATTTTGTCTCCTTTTCTCTTTAGTTTGGTTGTTGATTATGTTATGCGAAATTCACTTCAAGGGAAAGCTTTTGGCCTTAAATGGGCTGGAGATACGAAAATTTCTGATTTAGATTATGCTGATGATTTAGCCCTTTTGGCAAATGATGTTGATGAGATGAACTCTTTCATTCGAACTGTTGATGAGACTGGGAGTACAGTAGGTTTGGTTATAAACAGAGAGAAAACTAAAGTGATGAAAATTGGTCAGGCAGGTTGTGATTCAGTTAATCTGAATGGTTGCCGTCTTGAGCAGGTGTCACAGTTTAATTATCTTGGGAGCTATGTAACTGATACTGGTGATGTGCGGCATGAGATTAACAGACGAATAGGTATTGCTGCCGGGACTTTTAAGAATCTATGGAGATTGTGGAGAAATAGGCGTATACACCTAAAGACTAAAATTAGACTGTATAATAGTTTGGTTCTTTCTAGGGTTAGTTATGGTAGTGAAACTTGGACGCTGTGTAAACAAGATAACAGGAAACTAGATGCTTTTGATTCTAGATGCTTACACAGTATCTTGGGTATTAGGTGGTTTAACTTTGTAACTAATGATGAGGTTAGGCAAAGGAGTCTGCAACCTCCTTTAAGCAGCATATTGTGCAGAGAGAGACTCCGCTGGTTTGGCCATGTTGCCCGTATGGATAATTATAGATTGGCGAATAGGGTTATGAACAGTGTGCCTAGAGGCTTCAGAAGGAGGGGGAGACCTAGGATGCGGTGGGCAGACAATGTCAAACAGGACCTTGTTAGAATTGGTGTGCAGTGGCCGGATGCAGCAGATGTAGCTCAGGACAGATATGCTTGGAGAAGTAAACTGCGTGGTCTGGTTGGACCTCCGTAGCCCATGTCTGCTTGAGGATGATGATGATGATGATGAAATTTGTAGATGGCAGTGCACTTGGCTACTGAACAAAGATTCTGTCCAAGCCCTGAAAAAGGTGTGGATGCTTCTTTTCTATGTTGGCTTTCTGCTGAGGTCTTGCCTTCCTAACAGATCTTCTCTGTGGTATATTACACTAGTAGGTACCTGTCAAATATCTGCAGCAAGCAGCTGCTTAAGGGGTAACTTTCTTTATTGTTTAAGTTATCAGCTGGTGGTTGATGTCAGCACAAACACTGCTCAGGCAGCAGTGTTTTAACTGATGGCAGCAAAAAATATTAATTATATTGCATCTATTATTTAATAAATTTATCGATGCTTCTTCAGTTGAAAGGGCTCAAGACAATTTTTCCCTCTAAATCTGATATCAATGTTAAGTCAAAGTTTACATTGCATTCAAATTTCATTAGTCCTTTATTTTCATCAATCATGGTGGTTTTAAAAAAATAAATTATAAATTAAAAATCCTGAGATGTTCACAGATTCACAGTATGCTGAAGCCCCAGACCAAATTTGCTCAGCATTCATATCCCATATAACCACTAAGCATGGAAATAAGACACTATAAAGATTATACAGCATCATCCAAGGGACATCTTCAGAATTTATGCTGAGGATTGTATTCAAAAAGTAAAACACAGTTTCCCTTAGGCAATTCTGTTGACAGCAAGAAGAGACTGAATATGGCTATCACTGTAATAGTTCCAAATGATTGTTCAGAAGATCAGGACCATTTTGACCAAATAATAAAAAGGAAAAAGAAATTCCAGAGTACACAGAAAAAGAGGACAAAATAAGCCAACAAAATAATATTGCACACTTTCAGCAAGTCAATAACTTTCAAGATGAACCATTACTAGACAGCAACTATTTGCCACTTTTATTCCCAAATACAATACTGAAAAAAAAAATGATAACCTATATAGAGTAATGATCAAAAAATATATCGTAATGATAAAGAAATTGGAAAGATCAAAGGTGAAATAAAATATATAAAATTAAACAAACAGACAAGGCTAACAACAAAAATAAACAGGTAAATAAGAATATTTTAGCATACTATAAGAACACAAAGGTTTCTTCTCAACACATACTTAAGAATGGCATTTCAAAAATATTTTCTGAAAACATTTTTTATGTTTGAAGGAACCCTTATGGCAGACCAAAGTTTCTCATATTAATTTTAATTCGAAAATCTTTTAAACATGAATGAATTTGATGAAATTATGAAATATTTCTCTAGACAAATTTTTTGGATACCATTTATTTTATAGTGTATTGTGCTGCAGTTACAACAACTTAAATATTTAACTAAAAATTAACTAATCCTAATTCTGAAAGTAGACAAGTTTCAAAAATATATGATGTTGAGCCTCAACAGAAATATAAACTCCAAATAAATTTGCTGAACTAAGAAGTGAAATTTGGAGACTGGCTACTTTCTCTAGAGCAGTGGTTTCTGAACTTTTTAAGCCCAACATCCCCTTTTACCAGTATTATATTCTAATGCTCCCTTTTGAAAAATATTATTTTTTAACATCCTCTTCATGGAAATCAGAATAATATTTTCCACATAAAACTAGCTGAAAACTAGATGATGGTAGCACTCCAGTTATTGCTTTGACAACCTAACAACCCTATTAGAAACTATTGTTCTACAGGAAAAGAACTTCAAACCTTCTTTGTAAATATTTAGAAAATGGCAATAAAATCAAATGATAAAGGGTTAGATCATATCATCATTACTCATTTTGTACTAAAACAAAAACTGAATCTGTATAGATCATGACTTCACTACTACAGTGGATCAACCAAAAGACACCTATAAAATCAACTGTACAAAAGGAATCAAAACATTTCTATTGATTATTAACAGCAGAATCAATAAAAAGGCAAGATGAAAAAAATTAACCAACAGAGAAACATTTACAAAACATTTAGTCAGAAATCCATCTTTAAAACATGATTCAAGCATTCTGACTTCATTAACTTGAAAACTCACTGAAAATAGTATCACCATGAGAGAACCATTAGAGGACCAACAAAATCCAAAACTAAGTAAGCTTCAAGCATTGACTAATCTTCATGAATATTTAACTTTGACAAAAAAAATAAAAATTCACTCACAGTGGCATGATAAACTGTTTCAGATGTGATCAGAGAACATCAAACAATTGTATCAAACTCTAAGAAATGTGCAGGCCAAATTAATCAAATCAAGACTACAAAGCCCATAAACCAAATTCATGGAAGTCGTAAGACCTATGGACCAACCCCATCGAAAATACAAGATGTAAGACAGATCATTTCTTATCTATCATTACTGACATGGCTTTCTAATATTTGACTGGTTTCATAAACTATAAAAATAAGTAAAAAAATATTCAGTCAATACAAATGTGAAAATAGTACTACATCCACACTGTTTTCATATCTACTGTATATTAGAAGACAATTCTGTAAGGAAAAAATATTAAAAAATTGCCCAACTTTTATTGAAATTTTGTAATTAGGTTAAATATAACCATTGGAATAAATATTTTCATAATTTCTTTTAATTTCATTGTTGAATTCAGTTTTGTGTAATAAAAATTTTGAAATTTAGCTTTATTATAGGTAAGGACTCGAATCCTTAATACAGTATGCCATGGAGGATATTTGCACATAAAATTTTGCATCAGGCAGCAAACTATTTGGAAATTTATGGTAGGGTCAAAAACTACTATTCATATATATGCGAACAAAATTGTCATGCATCCATGAATTATGGTGGTCCAAACAGGCTGTGTAATTTTTCTCTCCAGGTGTATTTGTTCTGAGCTACAACTGCTGCATTCGACCACTCTAGGTCAATCTAGCAGTTCTGTTTGACATTGTCTGCCCGTCACATTCTAGGTCTCCCCCTTTTTTTGAAATTTTTAAGCACACTGTTCATAATCCTGTTTGCCAATCTGCAGCTATGAATACGGGTAATATAGCCAAACCAATGCAGTCTCTCTCTGCACAATATGATACTCAAAGGAGGTTGATGACTCCTTCTTCTAAGCTCATCATTATTTACAAAGTCAAGCTACCTAATGTCCAAAATACTGCATAAGCATTTGAATCAAAGGCATCAAGTTTCTTGTTGTCCTGCTTACAAAGGGTCCATGTTTTGCTACCATAACTAACCTTAGAAAGAACCAAACTATTATATAGACTAATTTGAGTCTTTAGGTGTATACACCCATTTTTCCACACTTTCCATAGATTCTTAAAAGTCCCAGCAGCAATCCCTATTCTTCTACTTATCTTATGCCATACATCTCCAGTATCTGTTACATATAAAAATAAATAAATACCCCCTCAAGCAGCTGCTTGCCACAGAGGTCTGACAGGAGCCTGTCAGTTTATATGCCACAGAGGTCTGACAGGAGCCTGTCAGTTTATATGCCACAGTAGGATATAGCTCCCAAGATAATTGAACTGAGACCTTGGGATTTATGTAGTTTAAGTTTAGAAATAGTCAAAATAATTTCAGACTGTGTTATAGGGCCAACATTAAAGCCAGTAATGTATCTATCATCATTACAAACAATGGGAGTAGAAATAATCACATTATTTAGAACATCTTTGAAATGCTCAGCTCACCAAGCCATCACAGAATCCTTACCTTTAACCACCTTGCCATGTTTATCCCTCAATCCCTGTGCACCTGTCTATTTTTTCCCACATAAAACATTAACAATCTGGTACAACCTCCTGCTGTTGTGTTGTCTAACTGCTTCCTCTGCTTTGTCAGCCAAGCTATCAAGCCAAAAATTCTTATCAGCTGTTAACTGATCCTTTATACATTTATTAAGCTCATTGTAATGCTGTCCATTAGAACTAGAAGGGTGTTGATTCATATTATTCCTGTACTTCCTTCATTCAGAAATAAGTTCCATAACCTTATCACTCAAATAACTTTGTCTCCTCTGTTCCTTTTTACACAAAGGAGTATTATTAGTTTCAAGAAAAGCCTGTTTAAACTGATCCATTCTTTCTTTTTTTCAGCAGTAAGCAAACCATGATTGTCATAAAGGACTAAGTAGCCTATCATGGTATGCTTTGGCTATATTTGGATCTTTCAGACATTCAGTATTAAAGCTAATTTTCTTAACCTTAGCACAACATTCTTAAGCTTTAGTTGCAAGACACTTTTTACCAGGTAATGGTCAGACCCAATTTCGGTTCCCCTGTATGATCTGATATTCCCAACTGAACTAGCCCATTTGCTGTTAATTAATATACAACCAATCATATTCCTTTGCAACCCATGTATATTTATAAATGCCCTGATGTTTGCAGTATGTGTTAGTTATTTGTAAACCATTTAGTTTACCTACCTGTAGGAGATGTTCTCCATTGCCATTGGAACTACCAATGCCAAAGGGACCTATGGCTATTCCTGCCCAAAGGTTAGAGTCAGTA
The DNA here is from genome assembly GCA_038380435.1 of Ryuthela nishihirai. NCBI lineage: Eukaryota > Metazoa > Arthropoda > Arachnida > Araneae > Heptathelidae > Ryuthela > Ryuthela nishihirai. Next base: position 33,435,515 of record JAWZYU010000011.1, on the reverse strand, counting down.
CCAACTTTAGCATTGAAGTCACCTAGCACAGAGACGTATCCTTCTCGTTCTCATCGGAATCCTCTGTGGGTGCATAACAACAGATGACATTCAAGTCTTTAACTTTTGTTTAAATTTTGCTCTAAGAAATCTTTCATTAATGCAGTCATATCCTAGAAGAGCATCACTGGTGTGTCTGCTGAGAAGCAAACCTACACCTTGAAGATGTTTCCACCCTCTCTCCTTGAAAAGAAAATTTTAGAGTTATTTTTAAGTATCTCACCTTTACCTGTCCATCTGGTCTCTTGCAAGGCTAGAATATCTGGGTTATAATGCTGGAATATCTGCATGAGGACATCAAGAGAATAATCTCTATGTAACATATGTTCCATGTACCTCATGTTCCACATACCTGCAGAGAGAAAATGATTAGTAGGATTTTTAAAGAAACTAGGATTATTGAAAGGTAGGGCAAACAATATAAACAGCCCCCTGATTGCAGGCATGGGGCAAAGACCTGTTCCTTTTCCACTAAAGGCTGAAGTCACCAATGCTGGTAGGAACTTCAGGCACCACCTTTTAAAGTGAACCTTTTCAAGAGCCATAGTCCTGTCTGAGACACATTACTCCAGTTTAGGATTGATGATGTCCAACTAGCTAAGTGAGGGTTCAGGTACCTGCAATGACTTCTGATCAGAATTATCCACCAGCTGATATAAATTATCCCGTGCCTCTGTTCACTTAGGGTTGGCAAGCCACAAGGAAACAGAAAACACAGCAGTAGTTTCTCCCTCAACAGAGGCCCAGCCCACCAGTGCAACAAGTCAAGGATCCATAATCAAGTTCAAATCCATAAACCAGTTCAGTCTAGTGGGTATAAATGGTCAGCACCAGGACCCTGTGAAGTTCACCACTCCTCAGCAGGGTTGAAATAAAAAAGTGACCGTACATGACCAGGTCAGTAGGCCACACTGAACTGGCAGCCCTCCCCTTCTATTCCCTTCCAAAAGAGAATATTTCTTTTGAAAGGTACTAACAGCCTGCACCACGAGATAATCAGCGACTACCACTATTATGCATATAAAACACTAGCCATTACTAAGACTTCAAAAAAATAAGTTTACAATTTTTTTCTGATTCTTAGTTAACAAGTCCCAGGCCAACTTTACCGCTATAATATAATAATTATTGCAGGTTATATAAATGGTCTTGAGGGATTATGTTTGAAACCTCTGCTCAAAAAATACCAAATTTCTCCACTTGACGAATAATGATGCGTTCTTCAAATCAGGAGATACACAAATCCAAAAATTCACAGACTTATACTTGCCTCCCTACTACTATCTACAAGATTTTAACTTTAATCATTTCATCAAAAAATCAATAAATTTGTTTCAGACAACATAAGCATTGCATGAGTTACATCTATCCTTTAATATTATAAGGAAACTGTAGAGCAACTGAACATGCTCCCATATTATTACATCACCTTTAGTGGCTTGACTGATAGTGTCTACATATATATATATATGTCTATACTGCCATCAGTTTGAAATTGCTTACCAACTTGCTTACCAACCACAGTTAATGAATCGTGCACCATTTCACCATATTATCAAGTCTTGAGTATCAGAGTTCTCTGTGAAACCACTGCTATTTAGCACACTGCAATACAAGGATGATGAGTATTTGCAATTTTTATTTGCACACTGCAATACAAGGATGGTGAGATTGTGTACACTGCAATACAAGGATGAAAGAAGTACAGTAGATTCCCATTCATCCAGATCTCTTTAAACAAGATTTCTGTTATCTAAATGTTAAAATATGTATTAAGCCAATTTTAAAAGAAGGTTGTAAACAGTTTCTGATGGGCTATTTTTTTTTTCGTTTGCCTGTATGAAATTTCAATGAGCTCTTTACTTCTGTTCTACTTAAAGATAAACCTTGATGGGGGGGGAGAAGGAGGGGGTCCTGGAGTGGATAACAGAATTAACACTCTAGAACATTTTACAATATTCCAAAAATCTATCAAGGTGCTCACCAACATCTGATGTTCAGATATAAAATGCTTCACTTTTGATTTTACTGCACTATTACATTTTAATATGTACTTTTCTGCCTTTGCATTTTTTATAAAAGTTTCTAAGTGTATTTTTTTAACTGCAACATTTATATAACAAGTGTTTTTAGGTATATTATACTTATTTTCAATCTTGAAAAATTTATTATAGGACTTTAGGTATGCTTCTCAAAAATTTTCTCCTAATCTTAAATTTTACACAAACTCTGGCCTTCATCAACCACAAGTTAAATCAAGAATTTAACCCCCCCCCCCCCCCCCGATTCTGGAAAGTTATTTTTGCAGCATGATTCATTTGACCCCATGACTAATTTTCATTCTCCCTATCTAATCCCCAAAACTAATGTCTACATCTCTTCTAAATCTGCATTTTAATCATTGTTTTAAAATTACCACAGTATCTCAGCATATTTTCCATTCTCTCTTTTATACACCAACATTAAATATTCCCTACTACTTTCATATGCAATCATTCATGGGAAAAAATATATTGCTTCTTTCATTACAACATACCTAATTGTCTTAGAAAATGCTAATAACTTTTTAGCCCAATAACATACATTTTATTGAAATGTAAGACAAATCACAAAACAATTCAGATATCTGAGTCTTAGATGTGGCTATGCTTCCCAACTCTTCCCAAAATATCTATGAAATTCAATATGCAATAAGCTCAGTTCATTAATGTACTAACACAATGTTTTGGTTCCACACATTTCTTACATGTAATGTAAAGAAATGTAAGGCATAGCTAATCAATATTTTTTATGTTATATATTGTAAACTATCCAATTTTAATTAAGGTTTTTCTTTTGGTTTGCATTTTTTTTTACTATACCTTTTTTTTTATTACTGTATGGATAAAGATGCTCTTTGTGGCCTGATTATTTATAACACAAAGTAGAATTTCCAAAGAGAGTGTTAGAGGTTAAACCACCACTTGGGAAAACTTTCTTTTTAAGAAATCATTAGTTCATTAATTTGTATTAACAAAATTCTTTAACCCAATCCACACTTTTGCACTCCATAATTCTAATTATACCACTTATAACACATTATAATTAGCATTACGAGTATTGCATATAGGGCTTCTTGAAAGATATATGATTGTTTTTTGAGTAGCCTAAGAGTATTTAATATCTAACATGGTGAATTTGCTTTGATATAAATTACTAATGTATGTATTAGTGTTTTGTGTACAAAAAAAGAAACATTAATCTTTAATAAAGCTTACCTGGGTTTATCAAAATTAAGAACTCTTTTTGCTGGACTGTTTCTAGATATTAATTTGTCTATAAAAACATTTCTCAATACAGTTTTTCCTGGTGAAGATTTTCGTACTTCCCATGCCAAAGATGCTGGCCTAAATTTAAAAAGACTCATTATATATATAATTTAAAAAAAGCTTTTAATAAATAACTGAAAATAAAATAGCTTACTAATTTACTAATTAATAAAATATATAGTAGCATGTTTCCATATTAGGTAAATGGAAAGCCACATTATAAGCTTCCTAAATTTGAAACTAAGTTTTTATGGGGAAATGACACTGGGAGTAATTTGAAGATTTGTCTCAAATCTTTCTAAATATTGATATTAAAATTTTAATGTTTTTTTAATATTTAAATTTTTTAATATTTAATATGTAATAGCAGAAACTGCTTTTAAACTTGCTCTTAACACTCATTTAAACTTGACAAAAAATATTTTTACTACAAAACATTTCTTTTAGTAAACTTTATTTTAGTAAACAGTTTGTTATAAGTTATTATTTGTTTTATTTAACATTTGAGGTAAATTCTGGCCAGCAGAATCTGCTGTTAAATGTTTGAGCTACAATAATTGACTATTAAACAAATAATGTTGAGAAGAATAATAATTATAAACTGAGTAAATAATGATGCCCAAGGTAGCTTCAGTATGCAGAAGCTTCCAGTTTCTTAAAATGTTGTTTAAATGTGCCTTTGCTCAGTTAGTATGGCCATACCTTTCACTGATCTTTTATGTATCTTTTGAGTTATGGCTACAAATTTGCTAAATATTTCTGGTGAGAATAGATTTTTTGCAACTTGATTTAGAGGATCAAATGATAAGAATTTTTTACTTGCATGGTTAAGAAATAAAAATCTTCTCCTGGATTTACATTTTGAAAGCAGAGAGTATTTCCTTGATTATAAATAATAAATACCCCCTCAAGCAGCTGCTTGCCACAGAGGTCTGACAGGAGAGAGAATTAATGGGCACTTGGTAAATAACCCCCCCCCCCCCCCTCCTATCCTTCAGGGAGATAAAAAATGTAAACATGCTTGTAATTATGCCATAATTCTTGTAGTAGAAAGGTTCAAAAACATCTTCTGGCAAGTTATGCTATTTTTGTAAATGTTACACAATTTTCTTTTGATGAGGGGATAATTAGACCATTTTTCTTAACAGATTGGTCAATTAACAACCCTCCACATATCTAATTTCAAATATTTTGCTGTAATATTTATAAAAACAGTACAACCAGTTGGAAGATGCTTTAAATCTTTCTACTCTGAATATTATGGCTGAACTGGGAGTTTGTTTACCCAAAATCATTCTATTCATACCAAGACTTTCATTTCTTCTTTGAAGAAGCTACTGGAATACATCATTATCCACATCTTGTTGATAGCTGTTTTAAGGCATTTGCAATCACTTGACATGCTCTTGTTTTTCTCAAATGAATATTTCATTTTGTGCTCTCTGCTTCAGAATTTTGATGCAGTAGATGAACTCATGTAATTTTTCTTAGGAACACCAACTATTGTTAACCAAATTCTCAATGTCTTGTAAGAGTGACATCTTAAGCTCTATGAAGAACTGGTGACATTTTGCAACTGCAGTCCTTAAAAAAAATGCTTGAATTGAGAAACTTATTTGAATGCAAGATGGCACACTTTTCTCTCAAAGGTAAAGTTGAGGCTGATAGTGTGATTACTCAGTAGCATCTGTGGGCAAACTAACTGTGAGTGGGAAACAAATATATTATACTACTTATAATGTACATAAAAAAAGCTCTGACTCATATTACTATTTTTATGACTGAATATAAAATTATGAACTATGTTAAACATTACAAAAAGCTCTAACAGTATAAACAGAGCAGAGTTTTGTATTGTTGTATTGAATTTGTTCTTAAATTTCACTCATTATACAGAACCACATAAATAAAATGTTGATCTGATTATGTCTGCCATAAGATCATCATCATCATCAAGCATATGAAAATTGTTGGGATCTTTACACATTCTCATTCTTGAAAAAGTATTTCTTGTGATATTGGTGCTTGTTTTAATGAGCTTTTACTATATATATAACCCAAAATATTTGAATGATATCAATTAAGGAATAGAAAAGTATTATTTTACAGATATAATACCTATTTGGAGGAGGAGTATTCTCATAGTTTTTGCTAATATTTAGCCATTGGATAAGTGCTCGAAATTCCTTGCTATAATTTTCCAACATCATTATGGCTTCCTATAAAAAAAAAGACATTGCTGAAACAATTTGAAAAAAAATGTATAAATACATAAATATAAACATAATCAGTTTTTTCCTAAAATAAATGTTTAAAAATTTCAAGTTAAAATTTACTATTCTAAGTAATATGCATTGGAAAAATAAGAATAAAAAATCCTACAGCAATTTCAAGATTAAAAAAAAAAACCTAAGACCAACATGAATCTAAACTCTATAGGTGAGTTAAATGGAAACAAGACTTTGGTTTTCTTCTGAATTCACAGCAATCATTAGGTTTATTTGAAGCCACTATCTTCACTGTTGTATTCTGTTAATACTGGGTATAGTGGGGAAATTGTCTTGAGCCAGGTGGGATCTGAACCTACAACCTCCTAATAACATGTCAGGTGTTCTGACTGCTGAGCTACTGGCCACTGATCAAGATTTCCCTTGTTGCTGTTAAGTCTCATACTCTAGTCTCATGTAGATGTTATGACTGCAGATAAAGTCTCCATTCATTGGAACTGCTTTAAGCTCATGCACAACACCAGAAGCACACCAAGGCAATCCAATATGACAAATATCATCATCATGAGGTGGATCAATACAAGACAGTTGGTGATGTGGCCATGGAGATGTGTCTTGCAACTACAGTACAGTGTTTTTGGAAAATTAAAAAGTAATCTGTTAGAGCAGGGTTTGGCATTGTTTTCTGGCTGAGTGTCACTTACAATAAAAAGACATTTATAAAACATGAAACCAAAAAAAAAGTAAGTGTAAAAATTAACTGGCAAAATTCTCTTGTGTGCCCTGGAGTGCTGATCCCTGTACTACAGCACTGATTTCTGTTGAAAAATTATGTGAATAGGGCATAAAACATTTCAGTGCAAAGGTAGCATAGGTGGCTAAACAGTGAGCATATCATTCTGAAAATAAAAACTAATGTTTTATGCAAAAAACAAAAAAATAGTTGATTCATCTAAAGTCTACAAAACTATTTCCTAACTGTAGTGCTACTGGTATACTGGAATTTGCAACAGTATCATTTACCTGAAATAAGTACCAAGTTAATTACCTACTATCAGCAAATATTAATCTCTTCAAATGTTAAAAACTTGAAATTATATGTTCATTTTATTTTGAACAAAAGCAGGTTAGACAGAACAGTTATGCATAAAAAAGCTGAAAATATAAGAATTTAAACAAGTAACTCATAAAGAAATTAAACTTCAAATTTAAAATTCCAACTAGCCTTTTAAATATTCTACTAAGCATATTATTAAATTCCATTAATAATCATAAGATGTTTTTAATACTTTTGAGTCCAAGCATGTTTAATGTAGCCATGTTTGCAACTAGGTTTTTAATAGGTTTTACTGTTCATATTAGATGAAAATGATTTGCTACAAAGTTAATCTCACTATAATTTAGCAAAATTCATTTGAATGCACAAACATGGAGATGAGAAATCTTTTAACAATTAGCAGTTCTGATGGTGATATCAATTGGGGTTAAATTATGATAATCAGTTTTGTCTATGGGCTGTAAATGATTAACTAAAAGATGAAGTGATTAAGTATCTAAATGTAGATCAGATACCATCCAAAGATTTTGCTATCTAGCTTGCCAGTTTACAGTAACCTAGCTTATCACATTTTGCTGTCATTTTCCCTTACAAAACATTTTTAATCACTTAATTCGATACTTCTGAAATGTGGTATGCAAACTTTTGTTAGGATTTTTATTTGGAACAGGCTTATCCTCTCAGTGAAATGTGAATTTTTCCCTTGTTCAGTGAAGATAAACAATTCCTATTAATATACAATTATTCATTTTCCAGTTTTTTACATTCTTTATTTTCCAGCTTATTTAGATAAGTGATATTTTATATTAATTTCAAGGAGGAATTTCATATTGTAGATTCATTCCGAAAGGAAATAAAAATAGATTAACTCCAAATAAATTAAAAAACCACTAACTTAAGCAAAAAAAAACAAAAAAAAAACATAACATTTCCACATTACCATCACAGTGCAATTCAAGTAATGCAAGATGCATTGTTTTACATGTGGATGGGGAGCTGGGCTAGAATAAAATGAGGCATATGTTTAATAAACAGGCTTCTAAGAATTAACCAAGATTGTTGTTAGGTTGGGATGGTTGTTTTCCCTCTGAGAAACATTTTTTTTTTCATTTAATAGCTAAATGGACAGGTCACAAGGACCTCAAGGGCTCAGAGAAGATGGGGGAAAGGAATCCACTCGATAATATCACAAGGCAAATTGGAAGCCTCCTGTCAAGGTCATCCACATGATGAACTGACTGCTGCACTTATGCTACAGTGAAGAATGGGTTCATTTTACTTAGCAGAATCATCACAGGTGATGAAACATGAGTGTATCTTGTCACCCCAGAAACAAAATGGAAATCCATGATGTGAAACATGCTGGCTTTCTCCTGCAAGAAAAAGTTCAAGATACTTCAATTTTCAGAGAAGTTGAAAAAAATTTAGTTTCAGTGATTGGGATTTGAACTTATGCTTCCCAGTTACATGCCAGACATGCTGACCACTACACCATTAGCAATTAAACTTTTTACACTGAAATGCCATTGAATTAAGGATAGGAGACGTTATCCAAATTCAGTACCGCAAGGCCCACATTTGTGAGCATGAGTGGCTGAAACTCTGCTCATATATAGCTGTCGGCTTTGGCTTCCCCAAGCATTCATCGTGAGAAGTATAATGGGAAAGGTGTGGGATTTAGATGCATTTGGCAGAGGGCAGATTGTAGGTGTTGACGGATGGGACACTTGATCTCCAAAATTGTCAACAAACTTGGATTTTCTCATATGACAGTTTGAAGAGTGTTCTGGGAATATGAAAATTCCAGCAAAAAAACAAGCACCTGGACAAACTGTAAAGGACAACTAGCCTTGAATGATCGTGGGCTTCGCCATCTGACCTGCGTCGTATGAACTGATAGGGTCCAGACATCTTTTGAAATCACCTCCCATCTGAAAGCGGGTTCCAGCAGGGAAGTCAGTGCACAGACCATGCAACACTCATTTCATTGTCTCGGCTTCAGGAGCCACCGACCTACGAGAGTCCACTTCTAATGGCACGATACCAGGCTCAATGCCTTGCCTGGGCTAAAGAACATAGAAACTGACAGATAGCCTGGAGTGATGAATCCCGATTTAAACTTCATCACACTGATGGGAGACAGGATATGGTGCCTACCTCATGAAGCCATGGATCCTGCATGTCAGGTTGGAACAGTACAAGCTGGTGGTGGCTCAGTGATGGCCTGGGGTGTCTTCAGTTGGATGTCTGTGGATCCTTTGGTATTCAGTTGAATTCTTTGGTACGTGTACCAATGACTCTCAATGCATCCTGGTAAGTAGAACTTGTGGCTGACCATTTATACTCATTTATGGCCATCATGCATCCCAATGGAAATGGTGTCTACAAGCAAAACAACTGTTCATCTCACAGTTCCAGGTTGGCTACTGCATGGTTGCAGGAGCATTCTACTGACTTTGAAATAATGAATTGGCTACCTAGAAGCCCAGATTTAAATCCCATCGAAAATCTTTGGGATACCGTCAGAGTGTTTGGGCTCATGTTCCATCAGCGACAACCTTGAGAGAATTGTGGACAGCTCTGAAGGATGCATTGGTCACCATACCTGTGGAACATTTACGCAAGCTTGTGGAGTTCTTGCCTCGTCATATGGCGGCTGTTATCAGAGCCAGAGGGGGTCCAACACATTACTAGGTTACTAAGTCCTAATTCCATCCCTAATTCAATGGCACTTCAGTGTATTCAGCTAATGTGATATAAACATTCCCATATATTATTTCATTTACTTATGGCACCATCTATGTTGGGAAAAAGACAACAAAGTTGCCTCATATGATGGAATTTAATATTTTGTCACTTATGATCAGGGTGTTAAATCAATAATTCAGTAGTATCACCTGTGAAACTTTACTACTGAATATAGTAGATATTCTGGGATTGTTAAGATGCTTTCTTCACCAATTTCAAGCTGTAAGGAAATACCATAAATACCAAATGGTACTGTGAAACACTCAGAATGTGTTCATCTACAAAAGATGTCACTTTATGCATAATAATGTGCAACCCCATATGGCAAGCCATACTTGTTGTAGTTTCAGCATTGTGTGGAAGATGCTTGACTATCCAATCCATAGTCCTGAACTGATTCATAGTCCCTTCATACTTTCATCTCTTTGCACCCACAGAAGAAATATCAGGCAGGCCATAAGTGTGCTACTGATGTTGCAGTAAAGCAATCCATACAAACCTGGATATTGTAACTTACAGTAAATTTTGTAGCACAGGCACAGTAGCACTTATCATGTAATGGAAAAATTCTCAAGTTGGTGTGGTGACTAAGTCGAGAAATAGTCCAAGTACTTTTTTTCCCTTATAATTTCCCTTTGCACAAAATAAATGCTTATTAAACACTGTTAACTTATTTATAAAAACAGCTTATGCACATGATAACTGAATCATAAAACCTCAGATTTCTTTTTCTGGGTATGTCTTTCATGACATGGTATGTTTGTATAGGACAAGGGTGGCCAATCTTTCCTGCAGTGCCATATATTATGTTGGAAATGTGTTTTGTGCCAATCGGAATAATCAAATTTGGAAGACCAAAATAATGGGAGGTGTGCCACTAACAAGAGCTGCAAGTGCCACAAGTTTGACTACCCCTCATATATGTATCTTGTAATACCTTGGGTAAGGCATGTTGTTTGCATTGTTTTTCTGCCAAGGTCCTGACAACCTCACAGATCTTCTACTATGGAAGACCTCTGTGGCAAGCAATTGCTTGGTGGTGGTGGTGGGAGGGGGGGTAATTATTTATTTTTTTTATAAATTCCCATGGTATGACACTGGGAGTTTTACAAGATGTTATCCTGCTGCTTGAAACAGCAGGATAGTATCTTGCTTAAACAAAGCCTTAAATTTTTCATGTGATATATATGCCTAGGTTTGTAATCTATTTCATACTGAATACAGATATGCTGTGAACACAAAGAATAGGTGTTTAAATTGAATATAATCAAATTGTACATTTACTTTTGGGGCACAAATCTGGAGGATAAAACTTATTAAGTTGTTTTAGTAAAAACAAAATAATTCTGTAATAATTGGGAAATAGGATTAAAATTTCTGCAGAAATTGCTCTTTTATATTACAACCTGTAATATACATGCTATTAATTCCAGAATACCTACTGTCTACAAGCAACTGGCTTTTAATGCATTTTTCAATCTGTGAAGCGATACTGTTACCAATCCTTACAGAAAAGCTTAATATATATAAACTGCTTCAAATACTTGATAATGTAATACCAGCCTATGAGGTGATGGCAACCATTATCAAAAATATGCACTTTGCTATCAAAGTCTTAATTATTCCATCATGACAAAAAAGCAAATAATAGTTATTTTTACATTTTAGAAATTATACACTGCATTATCAACATTTATTCTGGTTTTCTACTTTAATTACTTAGCATACTTGGTCTGCTGTCACTATATGTGATAATACCTAGCTTTTGAATTGCATATTTAAACTCTTAACTTCTTATTACCTTAAAATATTGATACAATATTTGCAATATTTTGCTAGTCACCAAAATCCAATTTACAATTTTTACAAGAAATATTTATCACCAACCACAATATTTATATTAAACGAAAAAAAATAAACAATTTCTCTACTTTAAAGTGAAGATCTTACTTCAGAGTTTGAGAATATGCAGTTACACCATTGGATCTGAGCATCTTTATGCAACTCCAAAATAGATGGGTGTCATTAGAGAAATCATTATAAGGTAGAGATACTGGTTAGCATACATTATTTTAATTGTGCTTTGCAAACACTTAGGATAGCAACAATATACACTATCTCATATTCTACAGAAATCTTCATAAAACCAGTTTATAAATTAAAAACATGGCTAATATGAAAAACTCATTAAATGAGAGTTAAGTTTCAAGGTGCTTATTTGTTGAACCATGGCAAAAGGGAGACACAGTGTAGTAACCACAGTGTCCATCCTCATGCTTTGTGACTTTATACTGCACTAAGTTGTTTTTTGCTTTTATACTGCATTAAGTTCCATAAAATTATTTTACTCTTGAGTCAGTTTTTTCAAAGCAATAGATTAGAAATGTTCTAAGTTAATTAGGAATGTTTACACTGAGGGTACAACACATAAAAGTAGATAAAATCTTAACATTGGAAAGTTGATCAAACTTATGAACCTGTTTTTAAGCCTTGAGATACTATTGACTAATGGACATCTCTAGCTCTCTGCAAGAGGCCAAAATCTTCTAGCCACTTTTAACATTTGAACTGATAAGCGTGTGGAATCTCTGATTCTCCCTTTTGGTAAATACAAATAAACTGTTATGCAAAATAAAGAAAAATAAATATCTTAACATTAGGACATACCTTGCACTCTACAATACTTTCATCAGTTTCACATGTCTGATATATTTCATCAACAGCTCGATGCAAGTTTTCAAAGAGAAAAGCCCAATATCTTGCTCTCAAATCTTTCTCGGGATTTCTACCAGCAGAGGCTGATCTCACTCTGCTCTTTGGTCTGCAAAGTGAAGGCAATCTTTTGCTTACAGTGCACTGGGCCTGATTTTCACTATCTAACTGTCCAATCTGGGATGGAGGTTTAGGAGAGGCAGACTGTGGTCGTGGTGATGTAGGAGGCTTCTTTGAAGTTTTTGTAGCTGGAAAATAATTTATATAATTAATTTGAAAGTAATAAAAGCCTAAAATGTACAAATATTCGTTGATAATAATTGAAAACAAGAAGGCAATAGTGCAATTAACACTACAGATGGCTGGAATGTGTTCTCCCTGCCACACCAATGTGGTCCTCTAGCAGTACTGATGCAGTAGCACTGCCATACAACCATTGCTTAAGTCTTACTGTGGCACTTACAAAGCAGAGAGAGGGATAAATGCATAACACCAGGAGGGTTAAATTGATATTCTGACACTTTTTAAGCTTGTCCAACTTTAATGTCTTTTTGTGGCTGTTGGTCAGATGTGTGAGAGAAATTAACAGATTAATACATACAATGACAGAGCTTCCATAAATTGTATTTTGTATACGCAACTGGCTAAAATATATATATATATAAATACCATGTCTCTTGAACTTGAGGTGTGACTGGCCTTGTGCATAAACATAGAGAGTGCCTTACTGATCAGTCTTTAATTACAGTCAAGATAGATGACAATGACTGACTCCATTGTATAATGCTTAAAGCTACCAATACAGATATTGATTGGCACAGTCAGAGAACCTGACATGTTATCAGGAAGTCATGGGTTTGTATCCCACCTGGCTCAAGATAATTTTTCCCTTATACTCAATGAATATACATACATAGCCTACAGATGCTTAGTCTATTATTAAGCATGCTGTTATATTTGGGGACATGTATATCAATCAATGCAATCTTGAAGAACATCACCAAACATGTGATTATGAATGGAGGCCACTTTGAATGACTAACAGATGGTGCTATTCATCTTTGTAAATAGATCCTATCTTCCCAATAAATGCATTGCTTTTAAACATATGAATGCTGTTTTGGATCAAGTGGGACATGCCCAATAGCTTCCTTATTCACATTTTTCTTTTAGTAACTATTATGGTAAGGCTGTGTAATTTGCATTTTACAGGAAAATCATTCTGACATTAACATGATTATAAATAATAAATAAATACCCCCTCAAGCAGCTGCTTGCCACAGAGGTCTGAAAGGAGCCTGTCCGTTTATAAGTCATAATAGAAGGTTGGCAGGGCCTCAGCAGAAAAAACGAGACATACATCCATGCCTTACCAGGGGCTCGAACCCAGGTTCCTTAGATCAGTAGCCAAGCACACTAACCACTTGGCCACTTAATCCTATCAAATAAAATATGATTGTTATAGTACTATTCAGTTGTACAACATATTTAGTGCACACTTTAATTTATTCATTTTGCTCATAATTTAATACACCACCCTGTATAGCATACTTAGTCTGAAACCTGGCCTTATTCTGAAATAGCTACAAAACAGAAATTCAGTAGCTATTTCAAGATACCAAGAAAGGCTCACTATTGCAGTTTTTTTTTTCTATTGAAACCATTTAAATATCAATTTGGCCACAGACAGGGTTCACCATCAAAACACTAAGAAGGCTGATGAAAAGGCAGAACTGAAATTAAAGTGCTTGCTGCTTTAAGTTTGCCAAGAGCATCTGTTTATAATGAGTTGGAATGGGGGGGGGGGGCAGTCTGGATGATTTCAATCCAATGTACAAATATTAAAAATAATCAATATCAAATTCTGTCCAAAGTGCAAAAAATAAGAGCTAATACTGAAATAAATCCTTTTTGACACACCTCTATATCTGCTTTGTTACACATTTCTGACAGAACCCCTGGGGCGGGGTGGCTCAATCGATAGTGCGCCGGGCTCGTAATCTGTAGTTCCCAGGTTCGAGTCCCAGCTGGGTCAGCGTTGAGATTTATCTCCGCAAAATTCCCTGCCCTGCCCACGGTCAGTAGGAGACACCAATGGGCTTGGAAAGGCCGCCGTCCGTCGGATGGGACATTAAGCCGTGGCCCCATGTGCAGGAGAGCCATACCCTGTGTACATTAAAAACACGCTGGATAGCCTTGACGGGAGGTTACCATCTGTCTCCCAACAGCTATTCCAATGGGTCCACTCCCCCAACCTTCTCTGAGCCTTCGAGGTCCATGTGACCTGGCCATTTAGCTCATGGTGTTCAAAAAAGTGCTACTCAGAGGTAAAACAACCCAACCCAACCTGATAGAACCCTTTTGCTTATGTTGTGTGAAATGTGCATTATTTTAACAGGTACACACACACAAATTTGGGGAAAATCCTTTCTACTTTTTACAACATATATTTATGCTTGTACCTTTGATTTCCTAAACTATTGCTCATGAGTAAAAGAAAATGCTTGAAATATTATCATTTAATAATTATACTATGATAGCAAATTTTTTATCTTTTTTATTTTCAGTAACATCAATTATATATTCTCAACACTGATGAAACGTGTTTACCTTCTAAAGATCCTTTTTCTCCAAGAGGAACATTCCAAACATACAGATTTCTTGCATCTCTTCCTTCTTCTACAACTTTTCTCACTGTTTCAGCTGACAGTGCCTACGAAAAGAAATCAGCTCATAAAAAACATAATGCAAATTTAATTATAAGTAAAATTACTTAGTTTTACTGCTTACTTTATATGAGTTTTATACATTTTCCCATAATTCACGCACCATTTCACTTGAAAATGAAATATGCAAACTACCTGATAATAAAAGCTGGTTGGTTGTTTTTTTGCTTAATGGCACATTGGCAACTCAGGCCACAATGCGCCAAACAAATGATAAAATAAATGACGAAAGACATGAAAACCCACAACCAAAATTTAAAATAACAAAAAGGTAAATACACAAATATGGTAAAGATGTAAAACAACATAAATAATACCCCCTCAAGCAGCTGCTTGCCACAGAGGTCTGAACAAGTATATAAATAATAGGTAAAACAATGATAGATTTAGAAACACAGAATAAAATCAACCCAAGTGTAAACGACCCAGATTATAAAGAAAAACAAAAAAAATGAAAAATCAAAGTCTATTAAAATATCCAGCATATCTCAAAATACAAAAAAAGGTGTTAAAAAAGGCAATGATCAGATAAAAGATGTCCGAGTGTAAGAGGCTTAAACATAAAAGCTTGAAAGCTAAAATACAGACATCATTCGAAGAAATGGACATTCGCTTAAAATAAGTTTAATGGATAAGATAGTGTCACAAACTCACATTTAGGTTTGTCATCCGCCTGTAGAAGAAATGAATGAGTAATAAACAAATGACCTAAGCAACAATAAAAGAAAATATATTTTTATCACTACTGTGGATGAAACAACTGGAGACAGATAGCATTGTTCCTGAAATGCATATCGAAATACAATCCTGAAATACTTTAGCTACAGTATGTTTTAACTGTATGACATGACTTATTGCAGAACTTTCTATACTTTGATGTATTAGATGACAAGGTAGAATTTGTTACTCAAGCAGATATATCAATATTTACATCAGCATTTCATTTAGTAAGGGTGAAAGGATCTTCCAACCTACTGGTAAATGAATCATTAGTTACTGGATTTATACCCCATTCTTTACTAAGGAGTTAAAGATCTGTTTGGGAACTTCCACATATAATCCTCAAGCAGCCAAGAGCCATAGGTCCACTATATGGTATAATTTAGTCTTCCAAATATATCTATCCTGCACTACAGCTGTTGAACTTTGCCATTAGGCCAATAAAATGCACAAGGTTCTGTTTGGCATTTGTCTCCCTACCACCTCCTAGGTCATGGATGGTAAACCTTTTTTTGGTTTGTGTGCTGAAGATAGTTTGTTTTTTGCATGCCACAATAACAATAATTTTTTCACATATCAAAATATTTAAATTTGTTTGCATACACCATAGATGATGCTTTTTATTAAAAAAAATTATTTTAGATATGTCACTATGGACACATGTGCCATAGGTCACCACTCATCCTGTCTTCCCCATTTTCTGAGGCCTTCAGCATCTTGTTCATAATTTGACTCGTTAATCTGCAATTCTGTATGCAGGCATGACCAAATCAATGCAGTCAATATTGGTCATTTGGACAAATTGGTGTCATAGAATTGTGCACAAGATACTGTTCAAAGGTGGTTGCTGATTCCTTTGTCTAACCATACTTACATAATCAAACTGCCTAATGACCAAGATACTGTTTAAGCATCTAAAATCAAAGGCATCAAGTTTCATGTTACCATACTTGCAAAAGGTCCAAATGTCACACTATAGCAAATTTCAGAAAATACTAAACAATTATTTTTTTAATTTTATACTTTAGGTGTATATACCTCTTTTTCCACAATCTCTACTGATTCTAAAAGTTCTGGTAGCAATACCTGTTCTTATATTTATATCATGTTGTAATTACTAATATGTTACACAACTCCCAAAATAATTAAACTGATAAGCTCACTCAAGCCATTTAATAGAACTGAAGCACCACCTAGCTAACCAATTTTTATCACTTTTTAGTTATCACTATTTTTAGCTCTCACTTGTTTATCACACCTATTCTATTAGAAGTCTCATCAACAGATTTAATGAAACAATTCATCTCATTAACATCACTGCCAGAAAAGGCCAAATCATCAGCATAATCTAAACCAAAAAGTTTTATTTATGGTTTAGATTATGCTGATGCATTTAGCAGTACAGAAAAGTTTTAATGCCCACTTCTACTTTAAAAAACGTGACACTCAGTGCTAAAATTGCTCAGCAGCTATTAAACATTTCTTAATTTGTGGGATGCATGCTATAATTTCTGGTGTCACATTCAGTGACACTAGATATCCTTTTTTTTTGTTAGTACTGTTATTAGTAATGTGACTTGCTCAACATGCACTTATTATAAGTTATATAACAAAGTGGATTTCTAATCTAGGTTTTTGAACTTTTTCCTTTTCATTTAAATGATAAAAATTTAATCTACCCTACCTGTGATATAGATAGCTGATTGTGTGATATAGATAGCCCTTGTTAAAGTGCATGGGCTAACCCTAATTCTAACAATGATGTAGAAATGGTAGAGCTCTGAAAATTTGGAACTATGGATAAATCAAGCCATAGGTTTCATAAAAATTATCAACTCATATAACCAACATGGTTTTCTGGGTAAAACAGGGGCCACATTTTTGATTTAACCATGATCTACATGAGCTTTAAATGACAAATTGGTGTCAATTAATAGTTTATAATGCAGATCTTAGAAAAAGTAATAGAACAAGTTTCTATAATAGTTGAAAGTCAAATAGGAGTCACAGAACAATTAAGAAACAAATGTGGTGGGAATTTGAAAATTACTGTTTGAGTTTGGGATTACACCTTATAAAAAGTGAGAATGATTTGCCCCTTAAAATAAACATGGTTGCTTTAAATATAATGATCATAAAATGAAAATCATTTTTATAGCCCTTGGTAAAGTGGATGGGCTAACCCCAATTTTAACAATTATGTAGAAATGGTAGAGCTCTGAAAATTTGAAACTATGGATAATTCAAACCATGTCTCATAAAAATTATCAATGTATTTATACTATATGGTGGCTTTGCAAAGAACAAATGCAATGCTGAAATTTTTAAATCCAAAATGCTAAAACAGCACAGCTGCATAATGCACATTATGCTGATCTATGTAACACATATAGAATGCACATTACGCTGATCTATATGTGTTACATAGATCAGCATAATGTGCATATAAGTGTTATACAAAATAAACACATCTTAATATAGCTGTGCAATGGATTGCATAAGTTCTAATTCGTGTAATATCACAATAAATTACATACTATTGTGCAATAATGAATCCGTTAGGCAGAAACCCATGTTAAGAAATATTGTACAAGGAATTAAGCTACTCAGATCTTCTACTGTGGCATATAAACTGACAGGCTCCTGTCAGACCTCTGTGGCAAGCAGCTGCTTGAGGGGGTATTTATTTATTTTTTTAATAGATAAAATGCCATAAATGAATACAATGACTGTCGTTGATAGCATGAGCAATAATGGCTTATATTGCATTAACCTGAGAGTAGTTGTGTTCTTTTTGGCCTTTATTAGTTGAGTTTTATCTTTCCCTTCTTTCAAATTTGTCAATCCATCTAAATGCTCATTTTGTAACAGTTTTACTTTTTCATTTTCCAAAACTGCATTTTTAAAATATGCATAAAAGTTATATATATATATATCCCTTACCTTTAAATAAAAGTACAAAGAAAAAAATCACCAGATAATTGATGTTTTCCCTTTTTGTTCAACAGGAAATCTATGTGAAATAACGAATTATTGTCTACGAGATGTTTTCCTGTGATTATTTACTACTAAATTGGTATTCTATGTATTTATTATTAACTATTCTAACTGATTAAATTATATTTAATCAGTAAGAATAGAAAAAAAAAACTATGGTCCTTTGGAGAAACCACGAGTAACTATGGTCCTTTGGAGAAACCACGAGTTTCTCACACGAACAGAGCAAAACGAATTGTTGAAATGGAAAAATCGTTTTATGTCTATATGTCATTTAAAAACCAGTTAGCCAAGTGGACAGATGCAGAATGAATATGTGTGGCAAGCAGCAGCGAATATGTTTAATGCAGTGGAGAGTTGAACAATGGAGTATGATACAGCAAAATTGTTATACACAATGGATTTTATTAATATTGCTTAATGCTGATCAGAGGTGCAAAACAATTATATTGTGCAATGATATATGATGTGTCTTTGTGTGGTCTGAAAATATTAGAGTATAATGTAAATAAAAGTATTTTAAATAAATACCTTTAAGACAATATGCAAAAATGAGAATGGGACAATTGACCTCTTTCTTCTTTAGAACAAAATTACATTGTGTAATCTGGCTCTGGGTGGCTTGTGAAGAGAATGACCACTCTTTCCATCATTTTCTCTACAAACCTTGAGTTAGTCTAACTGAAATTACAGGCCATATTATGGCTAATTGGGTCACTACTTGCAAGTCTGATTTCCAACTATATTTTATTTTTCAAACTAGCTAGCATTGTCTTTTTTACCTATCTTCCTATTGCTTTGGCATTTGTCGGTTTGTGGATTTGACAAAACTCTGTTCCACTCTATCTTTCAAACATGACGGCGAAACTTAATGATTTATGTGCCAAATGAAAGCTTGTGATGCGGAGAGTGTCATAGGCTATAAAAAATTGATCCCCCCATGCTTTCTTCCCACTTAAAAAAGGGGAAATCTGAAAACTATTCTTAAGTAATATCTCCACAATGCAATGGCTGATATCTTCTATACTATATCTTCTGAATGTGAGGGCCTACAGTTAAGCGTTAGATGTCAAATGAAAGCTCATATAATGACAGTGGTAAACTATTTCGCTCTCACTATTCCCCCCTGATAAAAGGGAGAGGGCGGATTTTTGTGGGGTTTGATTTTAAGAAGTCATATCTCAAATTAAAGTTTGTGATGTCACCATTGTCGTGGGCTACCTCAAACATGATTTCAAAAGGGGGGGGGGGAGAAATGTGCTCGATGTTTATGAGTCATATATCAAAGTTTATGAAGGTAGGTATTTTTAGTGACAACAAAAAACATATAAATTAAGAAATTTAGAAAAATACCAATCTTTCTATAGGGCCCTAAAATGTAGGAAACCTAAAGCATATCGATGGTGCAATCAGTCACTGAGTTCATATTTGTTTTGAAGGAAGATGGGGCACTGATTAACCTACTCAACAAGATTGCTGGTGCCCTATCTTCCTTTGAAGTGAATACAAACTCATTGACTAATTGCACAATCGATGTGCTTTAGGTTTATTTTCTACTTTTTAGGGCCCTATAAGAAGATAGGTATTTTTCAAATTTTTTTAAATTACATAATTTTTTTTAGTCTTTATCTTTATTACTGCTGATCATTCTATTTATTTTATTCTCATTAATTTTCCTTTCTAGTATAATTTTATTTTCATTACTATCTTTGTAAGACTCTTCCTTACGTTATTTTTCTCATAAATAATTTTTATCCAGCAATGTTGCCAATTTATGGCAGATTGCTTCACACTGCCAAAAGGGAATATACCTGGAAACCAACACTTGAATTTGAAAGAGTGTTAATTACTGGTTTTTACTAACTTGCCAAGCCATTGATTAGTACTTGTGTGATCCATTGCACAGCTTTAAATCAGGATTAAGCAGCTGTTTGGAGAGGACAATGTATTTTGCTTACATGGGAAAAATCCATTACTTTCCTTATTGGGATTGAACTGGAAATTTGAGAATGTCTGCAACCACTAATGGAGAGAAATATTCTTACTAACTGCATTAAAGGTCTAGTCCAGGCATGGCCAACTGTTTTTGCCCCCGGGCCGGATTGGGAAAAAAATATTTTCACGGGCCGGACGAAATATTAAAATTGAAAAATGTTAAGCAAAACACTTATTTCTTTAAGTAAACAAAATTTTATTATGAAATTTGTTTATGAATAATTGTAAGCAAATCAATACAACAAGTTAACATAATAACTAATGCGACGTGTTGAGGCGGTTTGCATCGCTTATTATTTTTTTATTATCGTTCGTTTTAATACGTCACTTGAACATCAAATAGATCATATCGAGTACAGATGAGTATAAAAGTTTTAATTCTTTACAACGGAATCTTTTTTAAAAAATATAGAAGTATCGAGAATTAATTCGATTAATTACTAGAAGTTAAATGCTAATATTGAAAAATTGTTCGCGGGCCACATAAATTCATTACGCGGGCCGGATGTTGGCCATGCCTGGTCTAGTCCATCAGGACAATTTAAGGTAAGCTACACATGCATTCTCTATCATAGTGGTGAAATGCTTTGATCAGTTTCACTTTCATTTATTTGAAAATGGGCAAAATTTATGTGCTTCATAAAATATGTTGAAGTGAACAGAACTGTTGAAAAAGTAGCTGAGGTACGAATATTTAATAAAACTTTCATTAGCTATAGTTTTGACATCAGCAGAAGTAAAATGATGAAACTTAGATTGTGATACTTGTTTTCTGGCAAATGTTGTTTATCATGTCTACAACATACATATATATATAAAGCATGTTTGTGAACTGGTTTTATAACCCACATTACATCCAAAATTTACTCATAACTCTATTGCAGATTGCTAATCTGATAGACATTACCTGCACACAAGTGTTTAATGATAAACCCTTTTTAAAATAGTATACCATAAACAATTCTACTGATGTAACCTTGAAATTGTGATTATTATTTTCATGTCATTTTAAATATAATCTTTCAAAGTGAGATGATTTTCCACCATAATTTAAAGCATTTTTCACCTGAATCTTTGCAACAGCGATGCTAGATGGCATCTGATGTGATGCCATTGTGTAACACTGCTGTTGTGGATAACCCATGTATGATCCAGATGTGCTTGTTGCTGCAATTGATTGCTGCCCAATATGAGATCCAGTTTGTGGAACACAAGCTAATGGGCTGGTTGGTAAACAATTAGGATGCCCATATAAATTTGGTGCTGAACTTAGAAACTGAATGGTTCCAGCTACAGGAATGTCTGTCTGATATGCTGCATTATTTCCAAAAGCAGAGACCTGATTTACAAATCTGCTTGTAGGTTGAAGATTTGACGGGTATTCTGATGATATATAACCTTCTCCTCTTAATAGTGGGAAGTAATTAGGTATTGATTGTGATGGGCAGCTATTAAAACCTGGACACAGAGGATATCCTGTTGACATCATAGCTGATGCATATTGTTGAAGCTGATATGCATTCATTTTATAGCCTGTAATCGAAAACAGCAAATTACACATATGAATTATGAAAGTTCAAAAGCAGTTTTGTATTAAAAGCAATCTTTTCATAGAGAACATTTAACATCTACCTTCTGCAGTTTTTCTGACATAGTTTTTCTAAAAAATACATATGGAATATAACTATTCACATAATTATATATATGTATGTATGTCAGTAACATCCATAAAGATTACAATCTTTCAATATAATCAATGAAATATTAACCCTTCCTCAGCCCAAAAAACTGAATTGAGCCTGAAGGCACAAATATTTTTTTCACTGTGCTAAGTAGAAAAATAACTTTAGAACTTTTTTTTTGCTAAATAACTAATGAACAGGAACAGGTAATATTATAAATTGAATGGCACTTAATTCTAAATTTTATTATGTAAAATTTTTTAACCAAAGTGGGAAATGTATTAATTTAAACAAGATTTTTCCAGAGTGATTAAGTTAAAAGAGAAACTAGCAAAGGGGGGGGGGGGGGGGGGGTACTATTACTTTAATATTTTTATAAGGGAATTATTACTTTATTTAAAATAAAACACAGCTGGGGGGGGGGGGGGGGTTAAACCCTCTCAGGGGTAGCAGCAGAGAGGGGGGTGGGGTAAAACCTTAACAAAAACATACTGTCATTCCCCTTTCCCAATAATATGGGAACTGATTTCAAGGAAATCCTCTTTGTTTCTGTATCCAAGATCTCATTCATTCTCCAAAAATGATAAATGATTGAATTTTTTTTAGTATTAAAAAAACCCAAGAAATAATTAAAAACTTTAGAAATAACCAAAAATGAGTTTTAAAAAATGTATCTTCAGCAACAAGTTGCAAGACTTCTTTGTTAGTAAAAACATCTAAAGATGTAACTATAACTAAAAGATCAATAATGATAAATAAATTTGTGGAAATAAAAAGCAGAAATTTAATGAAAATATAAAGTCATACCAAATGTTATGTTCCAGGAACCAAATGTCTCTTATTGGTTTAAATTTTATTTTTGGGAAATTGCATGATGACCTGTGCTGCTGAGCATCACTAGCACAAATCGAATTTAAGTGTTTTAAAGGTAAAAATTCCATTTCAAAATTTTTCCCATATATCTTATTACAGGGTGATTCAAAACTCTTGGGCCAAACTTGAGGGGTGATAGAACACACCTAAACAAGCCCTTTTCATCATACAATGCATGGTCGGAACTCAAGCAGTGAAGCGCTAGAGGGCCCTTTCCAGTGAACCTTTATAAGCGCTGGTTTTCGCACTCGTCGTCATTTCTACCGTGGATTGCAGAAGGGATGGCTTCCTCGCATTCCTGTCCACAGTTCCATATGTGAAATGCATGTCTGCCTTCTCCTGATTCGTGAAACAACCCATCTGTTCTGCAATCCACTGTAGAAATGATGAGTGCAAAAACCAGTGTTTGTAAGTGTTCACTGAAAAGCACCCTCTAGTGCTTCACCACTTGAGTTCCGACCGTGCATTGTATGACGAAAAGTGTTTGTTTAGGTGTGTTCTATCACCCCTTAAAATTTGGCCCAAGAGTTTTGAATCACCCTGTAGAGTATAAGTAATAACTTTAAATTCCTGGGGCGGGGGTGGCTCAATAGGTAGCGCACCAGGCTCATAATCTGTAGTTCCCAGGTTCGAGTCCCAGCTGGGTCAGCGTTGAGATTTATCTCCGCAAAAATTCCCTGCCCTGTCCACGGTCCGTAGGGGACACCGATTGGCTTGGAAAGGCCGCCGCCGTCCGTCGGATGGGACGTTAAGCCATGGCCCCGTCTGTGGGAGAGCCATACCCTGTGCACATTAAAGAACACGCTGGATGGCCTTGACGGGAGGCTACCATCTGTCTCCCAACAGCCGTTCCAGTGGGTCCCCTCCCCCAACCTTCTCTGAGCCTTCGGGGTCCATGTGACCTGGCCATTTAGCCCATGGTGTGCAAAAAAGTGCCGCTCAGAGGTAAAACAAACCAACCCAACTTTAAATTCCTGCCATTGAGCAATAAACGTTTTAAGTTTATCCTTCAAACTATTTGCATGTTAAAAGTTTTTAGGAGAAAACTTATTATGCTCTGCTAATCTGAAAATCATTAAAAAAAACTTAGAAGCTCTTCAGAGCAAGGACAGCATTCCATCTTCAGATGCAGTCACTATACTGAAGATGGCTCTGAAATGCTTCCAAGTTGTCTCCTAAAAACTTTTCATGTACAAATAATTTAAAGCATAAAATTTAAAATTTTATTGCTCAACAACAGAAAAGTTTGTTATTTTAATTAATTTCTGAGCAAGATGGTCTTTTTAATTGTGCATGATTGATGAATGATGAAAATAATTCCAGAAATATTCAAATAAGTTTAACCAGAAGACAGTAAAATGAAATATAAAGAAATAAAATAAATAAAATAGAAGTATTTTACTTGGTAATTGCTTTCAAAATACTTCAATAAAAAAAATTTTGCTACTTACAAGCACATTTCAAAACTTAAAAAAAATGTGCTGCCAACAGTTCAGATCAAATTCTTGAGCTGAAACTGAAGGATCACTTTAACATGGTTCAAGTTAATATTAGATCATGGTGAAATTAGCCTCCAATATGGGGCTCCCTACACCAGTCAGGAGATGGGAGAAACAGTAGGATTACCTCTTTGCTTAGGGCCTGTAAAGAAAAATGTAAATTAATTCTGAAAAAAAGGAAAGAAAATATTAAATTTTGCAAAAGAGTCCAACATTCCCAAAGAACTCAATAAGAAGACTCATGAACATGTGCTGCAGCTTCTTATTCTGGTCAGTACCTAAGAGGGAAGTGTTGGAATAACTAAAGATGCTGCTGGTATTAAGTTTCTGAAAGAAAACAACTAGATCAGCATTATAGTGGGAACAGTTTAGCAGGATATGAGAAATAGCCTCATGCTTGATGCAGGTGTCACAGTCAGGACTGTTGACTCTGCCAAGGGTGTGAAGAGTGGAATTAGTATGTGGTTCCAATTCAAAGAAGATGGAGAAAAGTCTCCTAGGCTCTTGTGAGCTTTCCAAAGCTTACAGGAGTGAGAGAAAGATCAACCAGGAATGTAAAGGAGGAAAGACCAGAGTACTTCTGCCATTGGGCTAAATGGTACTGCTTCATGAGTTGTAAATACAAAAATCTTGCATTCACTGAAATAAAATGGGAAATTAAATACATATAGAGATAATAATATTTATTACATATAGAGATAATAAAAGAGGTAAATTTTGAGCATATCTTGATAATGTTTTGTAAATGGAAAGGGTGCAAGTCCTGGAATTTTTCTGAGACTGCAGAGCAGTAGTAGATCTGACTGCTTTTTTGGCAATCAGATCTATTAGTTCATTACCAGATATTCACATGTGTCAGGGGATCCACTGGAAGTGAATCATAACACTAGCAGAGGTAAATTTTGAGCATATCTTGATAATGTTTTGTAAATGGAAAGGGTGCAAGTCCTGGAATTTTTCTTCAGGAGCACCTGTAAGGCCAACTTGGAGTTACAAAGGATGAAAATGTTGCTACTGCTGCAGCTGTTGATATAGTTTAAAGCTTCTATGATAGCATGAAGTTCATCACTTGTGGAGGATGTGAGGATGTCTGAATCTTCTGGTAATGTGGGTTTTGGGGATGACAAAGGCAGAGTCGGAAGATAGTATCTCCAGGTCAACAGATCCACCTGGGTAAATTTCGATGCATCTGTCATAGTGGGCAGTAACATAGGAGGTTGAAATGTATCTAACAGTCAAGGGATCAAAATCACTCTTTTGTCCTAAAGATAGTATGGAGACATTGATCTTAAGCTTGTCATTCCTCCAGGCTGGTAGGTCAGGAAAGAGAGTACTGCCAGTTGTAGAGCTAACAGGAAGGATTTGGTCAAAGAAGTCAGAAGTAGACATAGAGATGGCATAAGTCTGACCTGTCTTGCAACTTCCTGAATAACACATGTTAAAGTGGAGAGTTCATTGTTGTTGTTTTTTTTAATGTAATGCAGCTAGATATCATTAATGATTAAATTTGAATTTGTTAATTCAGTTTACTTTATACCAGCTGACATAGTATAAAATAAACAGAATTAACAGTGATACTGAATGTGGGTACTAAGGTGTGGTAATTCAAAAGGTAGCAGAAATTCTTTATTTTTATAGCATATCAAATGTTTCCACTAAATTGAAACGGAAAATATTATTTATCGAGTTTATACTATATATATAAGATATACAGAAAAAAATTTTGAAAGGGAATTTTTACCTTTAAAACACTGAAGTTCCTTTTGTGCTAGTGATGCTCAGCAGCACAGTGAATATCATTAGCTATTGTTGTTGCTTGTTCAAAATTTTGGAAAA
Source organism: Ryuthela nishihirai (assembly GCA_038380435.1). Taxonomy (NCBI): domain Eukaryota; kingdom Metazoa; phylum Arthropoda; class Arachnida; order Araneae; family Heptathelidae; genus Ryuthela; species Ryuthela nishihirai. The sequence goes on along the minus strand of JAWZYU010000011.1, from coordinate 33,409,095 downwards.
CTGCATAAGGCTGATGCAATATGAAGGTTTAAAGCCTCTGAATTGAATGTATTTAAATCTGAATTTTTAACAATATAGTTTCAGAACTTAAAGAATTATGAAAGTGAAATACTCAACAGCAGTATTGTCAGTCAATATCAGAAATTAATTAAATGATTAAAACAAAAGCAACAACTTATTTTTCAAAGTTTATCAAAAATGAATTTACTAATTTCATCTGCATTTTTATTGTCAGAATACCTTTCTATAAAACTGAATAAGGAAAAATGTACTTTTTTTTATAGAAATACATGTAAATAAATTATTAATATACAAAATATTATTAAATAAGGGTTGCATTTGGCACTTCAGATTATTGTCCATCTGGAAAAATAAGACTATGTCAATTATGTTTCTAACTAAAATTCAATATGGCCATATGCAGAAAGGCATGAGCTAATGAGTAAATTTTAATACAATTAATAACAGGCAAAGTTTTTAAGAGCATTTTAAAAAGTGAGCTATTATTTTAACTAAATTGCCTATCTATCTATCTCTCTATACATCTGTCAGTTTAGCTATCTGACTTTTTAGTTTTAATAGCTAAAAGGAAAATCCTTGTTGGGTTCGATAGGAACTAATAAGATTCACATTTTCTTAATCTTCCTAACAGTTTAAATTCACAAAGTTTGAATTTATACTGTTAGAGGGTTAGTAATTAGTTACATGAAAAAAGTAATCCTAAAACTGTAGAGCGTGCACTTCAAGATTTTTCCTCTGTAATGTATAACTAAAGAGTTTGTTACCAAAATCAAGCTGAGCATATATTCATAGAAAGTCAAGTAGTTTCTTTAGAACCAGGAATGTATATTTTCCCATGTATAAAAATAACAGAAAAATGGGACAATAAATTTTACTCTGATAGTTGAAAGCATATGTACAACCATTGTCAGTGGCTTCATGCAGTGAATCAGTCAAAACAATATGGTTATCACACAGTGTTATTTCTAGCATAGTGCAACAAAAAAACCAACTATTGGACTTGCTGCAATTCATGCTGTGAAAAAAAAAACCATCTGGCAAGTATAGTGCTTTGACTGACTATCAGGTTAACTCCTGCAGTTCATAACTTACTTTGGACCTGATTTATAGATTATGAATTTATATCAAGTCTTGTTTATGCATTTTACGGTTTCAGAGCTTCTATCTTCTTGATTCTCTGCATAGGTGAAAGACTACTTTTTAAAAATACCCAAACATTTGTTGAACCTAATAATTTCAGGACAACTTAATTGACCACTGGCATCAATTACAAATATGCTTTCAACTATCATATTAAATTCATTGAGCTGTTCAGTTTTCTTTTACATGTATAAACAATTGCTTATACATGCAACTATCACTGTGCTTGTAAGTATATTTGATACAATTTTTGCTCAAGGGAGAGGATGTCTACAATTTTTTTCAATTCCCAAGGAGTGGTATCTGTGAAAAAATGCTTGAAAATGTACTTGAAAAAAATGACTAAAAATGGCCAATACTACACCAATATTGTTTTGCCCAAAACTGTTAAGCAGATGAAGGAGCAGAGTCCAACAACAGGCATGTCAAATGTTTTCCTTCTTCATGAAAATGCCAGTGCTCACAAACCTGGCATGGTGTTGCCTATCTGGAGCAGGAAAAAATCAAACAGCTAGCCCATCCTGCTTATTTACCCGATCTTGGGCAATGCAATTTTTGGTTGTTTCCAAAAGTTAAAAAGGAACTTGTCTGGGAGTAAGGGTGGAAGACTGTGAAAAATGCATTCATTCAGAGTTGCATAGTATTCCCCAACAGGAGTAGCACCAAGCATTCCAGAATTGGTGTAGACATTTGCAACTTTGCATAGATGCTTGGGGGAGTATTTTGAAGCACAGTAAAAGTTTTGTTGAAGTAAGTGCAATAGTTTTTGTTCTGCTGATGCATGTGAAGAACTTTTTGAATGCCCCTTGTACAAAGTAAGGCATATGGTTCATTTTATAGACATGCATTCTTTTGTGAACTTTTTGAATGCCCCTCGTAATACTTTCAAGACAACTTAATAAGTTACGGATGCTTTGTCAAACATATTGAGAAGCCAAAAATCATGAGAAGTGGAAGTCACAAGAAAGGTAACAACTAAAACAAAGAACAAACCAAGGTGAAATAAATTTTTCAGTTCTATAGCAATGAAATTTATTAAAGAATTTTCAACACTCGATCTGTTTTTATAAAAAGTTCCAATTTTTGTGAAGAACAATTAAGTTATTTTTCCTTGGCAAAAAAACTATTTTAATCATTTTTGCTACATTTCTGTGAAAACATCTGTGCTTTCTTTTATTTTATTTATTTATTTTACAATAGACTTAATGTGAAATAGTTTTTTTCATACATAACAATTACTTTCATGTAAACAATATATATATATAAATATTAACATTACCTTATTTATTAATCATACCTTATTCACTTTTCCATCATTAAATATTGAGACACATATAATTTCTTTGCTTCTAAAATATAAACTCTTGTCATATGAGGGGAACTGCATTCCTGAAAACTCTTTCTCACTCTCACTCACTCTCTCCCCCACCCATGCATCCACAGAGGTTCAACAGTTTAGCTCTGATTGGATAAAATTATATGTTGAAATAATATGATATCTCAGATTAGATTAATATAGAGGAAAAATTGTCATTAGTAAGGTGGGATCTGAACCCATGACTTTCTGAAAACATGTCAGGTGTTCTGACCACTGAGCTATTGGCTGCCAAACAATTATCCTCTATTAGTGGCTTTATGTATTATACCATAGAATGTCATTGAAAATGTAGTTAACTGTAATTGCAGACTCTGGTCCGAAGTCACTTTCCAGCTTAGTGTACACAGCCAGCCCACATCAAGCACCAAATGGCATGGCATTTTTATTTTTTAAGCCAACACACCAAGAATTGAGCATAAGCATTGTTGTTGAAATAACAGGATAGCTCAGATACACCTGGTAGTAATTTGCTAGATAAATATAGAGGAAAAATTGTCATTACCAGGTGGGATCTGAACCCACAACCTCCTGATAACGTGTCAGATGCTCTGACCGCTGAATTACCGGCTGCCAAACAATCATCCTCTATTAGTGGCTTTATATGTTATACCATAGGATTAGTCATTGGAAATGTAATTGACTGTAATTGCAGACTCTGGTCCAGAAGGCACTTTCCAGTTTAGTGCACACGGCCAGCCCCATCAAGCACCAAATGGCATGATATTTTTTTTTAAGCCAACACACTGAGAATCAAGCGTAAGCATTGTTGTTGAAATAATATCGTATCTCAGATATACCTGGTAATAATTTTTTAGTCAACTACAGTTTCAATGACTAATTCTATGGTACAATGCATAAAGCCACTAATAGAGGATGATTGTTCAGTGGCCGGTAGCTCAGTGGTCAGAACACCTCACATGTTATCAGGAGGTCATGGTTTTAGATCCCACCTGGCTAATGACAATTTTTTCTCTATATCTATCTAAAATTACATATTGTAAAAATTAAAGTGAAACTGTTATTAAAAGTTAGGTGAAATTACATATTATATATATTAGATAAAATTCTACTTCATAAAATAGTAATTCTGGCATGTTTAGTATAAAAATATTCATAAGGGGGACTGGCAGTCTGGCAAATAATTCATTACCATAACAATGGCACTCCAAGAAAGAAAAATAGTTTTTTGATAAACAGTGAAAACAATATTGTCAAAATATACATTAGCATTTTTATTTAATGTAAATTATAGCCTTTATTGTTTTGAGCTTTTATTGAACTATATATCTCATAACTGGAGATGTTAAATCAGTTCTGAACAGAGAAAACTGCTGTGTGTATATACCACAAAATTTAAATAATTAATGAAACTATAAGTACTAAATGCAAAAAAATTCTGTAAATAGTACATACACTAAAGAAAGTGGCCAATAGAAAATATTGATATGACTAATAAATTTGCTTAAGTTTCTATATTTATATATTAAATGTTACTCAGTGATATTATCATTTCAATGACTAATGTTTTATTCTTTATGCAAATGGAAATATCTTTCTTAACTTTAACTGTACTTACAATGGAGCTGACCGCCATGTGAGCTGCAAGGAATCCAGATTTATCTATATCCAACAGTGTGTCATCACAGTGCCAGTCTAACAAAAAAATATATTTTATTAGCAAAAACTTTCACTAACAAAAGCACATTTTACTAACTGTACTAATACATTCACTGGTGCCCAAGAGTTAAGCATAATATGCAAGGTCTCAAAAATGTGACAATTAAATGCTATGAGATTTGGAGAAAAAATACATTGTTAGTTGGGTTGTTTTACTTCTGAGCGGCACTTTTTTTGCACACAATGGGCTAAATGGCCAGGTCACATGGACCCCGAAGGCTAAGAGAAGGTTGAGGGAGGGGACCCACTGGAACAGCTGTTGGGAGACAGATGGTAGCCTCCCATCAAGGCCATCCAGCGTGTTCTTTAACGTGCACAGGGTATGGCTCTCCCGCACATGGGGCCACGGCTTAACGTCCCATCCAACGGACGGCGGCCTTTCCAAGCCCATCGGTGTCCCCTACTGACCGTGGGCAGGGCGGGGAGTTTTGCGGAGATAAGTCTCAACGCTGATCAAGCTGGGACTCGAACCTGGGAACTACAGATTACGAGCCTGGCGTGCTACCGACTGAGCCACCCCAGCCCCTAATACATTGTTATATGATAAAATAAAGAACAAGGCATAGAGCAAACTAATCACGTGATTTTCATAGGTTATGCAAATGAATACAGGAATGTCCATACAGCTAAGGGTCCTGTTTCATCAGTAAAATTAATACATATTATATTGTCATTAATATTATATTGTCAATAGTATGATGACTCCAAACAATTAAACAAGCATCATAATTTTTCTTACTGTTTGCTAGGCTGTTCATGAGGTCTGCTCATGAGGCAGTACATCCCATTTGACCCAGAGAGCAGATCAGAGCTCATGGAGGGAACTTGGAGGGGATGGGGAGAGGGGGGAGGGAGGTTGATAACCTCCAACACATCTCCCCAGCACATTTCCCACATGCTTAATAGGGTTCAAGTCCAGAGAATAGGCTGGCTACATACTCTAAATATCGTCACTTTTCAGGAATCCATTGACTGTCTGAGGGCAGGCATTATCGTCCATCAAAATAAAGTCTAACAGAGCCCCTAAAAAGCCTCACATAGGGCTGAAGGATATTATTCCTATACCTCCAACCAGTCAGAGTGCCTCTGGCAAAGACATGGAGCAGTGTGTGCCTATTTAAAATAATCCACTCCAGACCATCAAACCACCTCCACAATAGTAGTATCATTCTCTGATGTTAGTTAGTAATAAGTTTTTTGCTATCTTCAGGTTCAAACACATTGAGAATCAGTCTGAAGACAATTGTGATTTGTTGACAAGAGCTTATGTACCCATTTATCTAGGATCCAGTCATATCTGCACTATTTTAGTCAGGCTCTCTAGTAGGATTAAGAGGAACACAAATTGTTGTTCATCTGGCATAGATGTCTCTCTGGTGAAATCATCTGTAAACAGTTTGCCTCAAAACTGTTCTCACAATAGTTGCAGAAAGCTCCAGAGAGAGTTGACTGGCTGATATTATTCTATGACATTGGATTGCTAATGCAAAATAGCAGTCATCCTGTGCTATTGTCCCTCTTGGATGACTTTGCACTCATCCAACATCTTCTGTTGGAACTGTCTCCAATATTTTTTTATTTTACTAGTCTGGGATCAGTAGCCCTCTAACATACTGATTTGCAAAAGAAGCTGTGAAAAGCATTGAGAAGCTGTGAAAGCATCTATATATCTCTTTAAATCAATCTGATTTACAGTACATAAAGTTTGATAACTATAAGTAATCAACAGTGCCTGTATAGGTGCTTAAAAGTAAATCAACAGTGCCTGTATAGGTCACTTAAAACATCTGTGTAGAAGGGTGTAGAGGAGCATAAATAGAGCAGTGTGCATCAGCTATACGTGTTTCCCAACCAGGGTTCCATGAGTAGTATTTGGGGGTTCCACACAAGGGCTGGTAAAAATTAAGTCTAAATAAAATGAGTTTGCTTTTATATATGCTGGGGGTTCTGTAGGACTTGACAATATTGTTCAAGAGTCTGCCACTGTTAAAAGGTTGGGAAACCGTGAGCTATGTACTCACAAATACTATACTATACTATTAATGCTAAGGTACCAGAGCAGTAAAGATCTATACAATACTATTAATGCTAAGGTACCAGAGCAGTAAAGATTTATACGATACTATTAATGCTAAGGTATCAGAGCAGTAATGAACAATATGAAATGTGATAATGCCAGTTGTATGTGGAGTCCAGCCATCAAAATACATCAAAAATAGTAAAATGTAGTGCCATGTAAAGCATATCTTCAGCATGCAACAACAGCCACGATGAAACAATGTGGTAAAATTAATTTAGACAGCTCTCCAAAAAAAGTACATTAGAAATGTATTTAAGAATATATATATATTACAATACAGTTTAACAGTACCATTTTGTTGTTGGGATATAGTAGTGTACTCAGAAAATTCTAATTGGAGGTGGTGACAATGCAAGAGGGGGAGGGGGGGGGGTTGACATACTTGAGTTTCTGATTTTTAAAAACTGCTTTAAAAAATATATATATAAAGACACACACTTGGGTAAGCCACTATTCAAGTATGCATCAGGAATAATGTTCACATTGGAGATGTCACATGCCATCCCTTTGATTTTCAATGGACACTTTGCTAATTATAAATAAACTTATTTTAAATTTTTTAACTCTGATTTCTTGATTAATCCTTTATGTTGGAAACTGATATATCAGTTTTTAAAAATCACTACATGAACTTGCAACACATTTTTTATGCTTACCTACCATTTTTCTCCTTTTAATTTTTACATTTTTTGTTCAGAATTAAATGCCTTCTTTTAGTATGTAATGTAAACTATTTTATTCATTAGTAGTTTCATAACGAGGCTCAGAGGTTGAGTTGCATTTTTTTGAGGAAAAAACAACAATACTGTATGAATTAATTCTCCAAGTGGCTGATATTTTTCCCACCATCTGAATTTGTTCAGTGACACTACTGACATCACTACACTACTAATAAAAATTAAGTTATTACTATAGTAAGTCATAGGAAATGGTACTACTAGTACCATTTCCTATGACTTACTTAGTAATAAAAAGATCAAGATGTAGCCAAAAATGTAACTCTAGGTTGGCAAGGGTGGCAAAATACCAGGTGCTCCAGACATCAGCAGGGCAAAAATAATTTTGAAAGCAAAACACCAGAAGCATGGGGAAACATGCAAAATAAAGAACAGTAATGCAGGCTTTGAAATCCAAATTGAAGAGAAAATCCAAAATTAAAAGTAAAGTTTACTTTCAATTTGGATTTTCTCTTCAATTCAGTGGTATTCATATGACACATTGGATGAAGAACTTGAGTCCATGATAAAGAAAGGTCTTTTTGGTGCAAATTTTCACAGACTTCTCAATGTGACTCTCACCCTTGCAATGTGCAATTTGGGGTTCCAGAAACACTAAAAAATCGGCTATGACCAGGGTGGAAGTAGTAATCTAATAAGTGTGAGTGAATTATTGGCTAAGTATGATCCTGTGCTAGAGGAGCTACTGAGTAAACCTAAAGGCCAGATTAAATATGAGTTCAAAAATACAAAATGAATTACCTCATTATCCCAAAAGTCAGAAGTTATTCACTTCTGAGCTGATAAGTGAAATAAAAGCTGCCTCATTTTATTTAAATATATTTGATACTATTCAGGATATTAAAAAAAACGATCAGCTGTGTGAACCTTATTGCTACTGTGTGATTGAAAGAGATGAAAATGGAATACCACAGGCATTTGACATCAAAGAATTATTTTTAGGTTTCCATATAGCTGAAAACCAATCTACTTTATTATTATCCAACCAGATTATAAAAATGATTTAAAATTATTATTATTATCCAACCAGATAAAAAAATGATTAAAGAGAAATTCCTCTTACCAAATGATGTGAACAAGGGTATGATGGAGCCAGTATAGAGTGGTGTGTATAAAAAATAAAAAAAATAAAAAAATACCCCCTCAAGCAGCTGCTTGCCACAGAGGTCTGACAGGAGCCTGTCAGTTTATATGCCACAGTAGAAGATCTGAGAGGATGGCAGGACCTCAGCAGAAAAACAACACGAACATCCATGCCTTACCCGGGACTCGAACCCAGGTCCCGTAGATCAGTAGCCAAGCGCGCTAACCACTCGGCCATGGGGTGTACAAAGACAAATGAATGACATTGAGTAGCTCGCATTCACTGTGCTGCAACATAACAAATTTTCAGTAAATGATAGAGTTAAAGGGGTGGTATAAATACAAAATTTTAATGCAAATTTAAATCAATCAGATGGCTAGGACAGTATGATGTAGTTTTCGCCTTAAAAGTACAATTTGTTAATATTCAAAAAGCCCTGGCAAAAATTATTCTGTCGAGTTCCATATCAGATGAAAGAAATGAAGCAGAAGCACTAAAATTTTTTTTGAAAACCATAATTTCGTTTGTCTCAAATTTTTATTGTAAGGTTTTCTTATTGTAAGGTCCATCAATATAGTATCTAAAGCACTTCAGTCAAAAACAATTGACCTGACAGATGCTTCAAAATGCTTAAAAGTGTGTCTTACGGAACTTCAAGTTTACAATGTGGCAATAAAAGTGCTTCACCTAGAAGTAGTGAACAAATTTGTATGGAATTTGGAATGTGAACTCAGTGTAACAATATACACAATCCATACATTGCCAAAGCAAACAAGTAGCATCCATGGGAGATAAAAAGGTGAATGCCAAGCAGCAGAGCAAAAATTACAGGCAACTACAGAAGACATCAGTGAAGGTTGAGACAACAGATACCACATGCATGAGTGGACTGTAACTTCTGGGACACAGCTATAGAAGGGTGCTGGAATGCTGTAAAAAATTCTATTTCGGTTTCTTTAAAATTTTCAATACTTATTCTGTTAATATACTGATTATGTTATGTTCAATTCCCTGCAAGATGAAGATTTTGGCCTTAAATGGTCTAGATTCAAAAATTTCTGATTCAGATTATGCAGATGATTTGGACTTGTTGGCTAATGATGTTTATGAGATGAATTCTTTCATTAGGGCTATTGATGAGACTGGTAATGGAGTAGGTTTGGTGATAAACAGAAGAAAACTAAAGTGATGAAAGCTGGTCAGGAAAATAGTGCTTCAGTTGCTCTCTTGAGCAAGTGTCTTAGTTTAATTATCTTGGGAGCTGTTTAACAGACACCAGTGATGTGTAGCATGAGATTTCTGGGACCTTTAAGTTTCTTTGGAAAGTGTGGAGAAATAGGCATATACACCTCAAGACTAAAATTAGACTGTATAATAGTTTGGTTCTTCCTACGGTTAATCATGGTAGTGAAACTTGGATCTTTTGCAAGCAAGATAACACGAAACTTAATGCCTTTAATTCTAGATGCTTTACACAGTATCTTGGGCATTAGGTGGTTTGACTTAATAATTAGTAAGTCATGATGAGGTTAGGCAAAGGAGTTGGCAACCATCTTTGAGCAGCATATTGCAGATAAAGATGGCACTGGTTTGGCCATGCTGTCCATATATAATACTATAGATTTAGCGAATAAGGTTATGAACAGTGACTCTAAAAGCCTCTGAAAAAGGGGGAGACTTAGAATGTGGTGGGCGCACAATGTCAAAATGGACTATGTTAGAATCATCATACAGTGGAAAAATGGAGCAGCTGTAGCTCTCGACATGTGTTTGGAGGCATAAATTGCACAGTCTAGTTGGACTTCCATACCCTTGGTTGCTTGAGGAGTGTCTGTCTGTCTGCATGTTGTCTGCCTACTCTACCTGCCTCTTCCACCTAAAAATATCAGTTTATTCAATTTCCATGGCACAATATACTTCTAGACTAAACACTATTTAAAAATAGAAAAGATGAAATCCCAGTTTTGTGCCTAAATCACTAGAAGTGGTTAAAATTTAAAGATGCGAGATTTTCTCCGCTTAACCTCCTATTTATATAATGTTCTGATGATTCAAAACTGCATATTGGAATTGCAAAGAGAATCTCTACAACAGATAAAAGAAAAACACAAAAATGATTTGAACTAGAAAAGAGCCCCTGCAGCTTTCATAAAACTGACAATGAAATTTGATGCTGAATTTGACATGAGAAAGCACAGAGCACTGAGGCCCCTCTAACATATTCTAAGTTAATTTGGAGAGAGAACATTGAAATTCACAAAATAAAACTAGCACTCTGCATTATCAACCATCCAGATCTACCATTAGCATGGAAAATTTTACTTTCAGAATTCCATCCTTGTACCTTTTCATTTGCAATTGGACTACAGGTCAGATTTGGTTGTTGGTTGTTTTACCTCTGAGCGGCACTTTTTTGCGCACCATGGGCTAAATGGCCAGGTCACAAGGACCCCGAAGGCTCAGAGAAGGTTGGGGGAGGGGACCCACTGGAACAGCTGTTGGGAGACAGATGGTAGCCTCCCGTCAAGGTCATCCAGCGTGTTCTTTAACGTGCACAGGGTATGGCTCTCCCGCACACGGGGCCACGGCTTAACGTCCCATCCGACAGACGGCGGCCGACTACAGGTCAGAGTGGTCACTGCTGACCACTAACTCAGAGTTAATGCAACGCACAAAGTTTCCCTTGCTGGAACAGTTGCTAGCTCCCTAACCATTATGCCAGTTAAGGCTTAACCTTCCATCAAGTACACCACTTGTTATTACACTATCGACCGCATTGTATCTCTGAGATACAATGTCCTTTCAGTGCTATATTTACGTTCAAATGTACTTTTAAAAGCTTCCTTTGAGTGCTATGTTAAACTTAAAATGAGTTTTCAAATATATTCATTGTCTATAAGTTATAAATGAGCAGTTACTCTGAATCACAGCTTCCTGGAATGATCTTTCTCGGAATAATTTACATTTGTTTTCTTTATGTATCCATCAGATCAGGCATGCCTGAAAAGAGGGTTAATTTGCCATTTCATTAAGATTAAACTTCCCAAATTCTTCTTTTTAACTTTTTTTTCCATTTGTTCTTTCTCTATCTTGACCCATTTCTTCCTCACACCACCTAGCTATATGCAATTCTTCCCACATAACAAACAAGGATCTTGATTCCTTGGACACACAGATTTGGGAATCATCCTAAAGTCCAACTTACCCTTCTTACAACACTGCAATTTCATTGCTATGAAGACCAACCATCTTGTGCACGATTTTGAAATGCTAGAGCAAGTGTACCATAAGTGCCCTTGTAAAAGCATTCATCACATATGTTCGACCCATTCTAGAATACACATTTCCGGTATGGTTCCCTTATCATGTGTGTGATATCAAAACTATTGAAGATGCCCAAAGATCTTTCACAAAAAAGCTACTGGGCTTTCGCAACAAATCGTATCAGCAGAGATTAAATAAACTATCACTGCCATCTCTGGAATGGAGATGACTTGAGTATGATTTAATCATATGCTACAAAATCATTCATTGACTTTTGCATTTTAACTCCAAACAATCTTTCTTTCATATAGTCAGTAGCAGTACTAGACAGCATCCTCTTATGTATTGACATCCCATTTGCAAGAGATTCCTATGGGATGATCTTCCAAAAAAGGTAGTCATCTCTCCTACCACAGCCATTTTTAAAAAGTATTTATGAAACAAGGATCTATGTAAATGTCTTAAATGCTATCAGTTTTAGATCTTGTTGCCTTCATCTCAAGATTACCAAAGGATTCATCAATCTGCATTCAATTTGCTTTATATGTAATGCCACACACAACCATTGAGTTTATTTTACGTTTGTAATGATACATGTGTTTATTTTGCAAATTCTTCCAAATGGAGTCAGTGTAAATAATATTTACCTTCCATTCATTGCTATTAAATTATTCTCAATGAATCAATTTCTTACACGTTTGATTTAAATGTACTTGGTGCTGATGTTTACATATTCTGATTCAGTTTAAAATAATTGAACTACGGCAATAGATTGAACAGCAGTATTCATTAAACTCGATATATTTTCCAGTTTACTTACAAACTACATTACAACCATTTGTAAATTTTACGCCATAACGCAGTAGGCAAAAAAATATATATCATTATGAAAACGAACTACCACATGCTATGTATTGACAAGAAAACATTAATTAATAAACTCACCCTATCAAGTTCTGTGTTTAGAAATAGTTATTGGTTTAATATTCCCTAATATGGATATAAACAACCTACACAAACTAAACTTTTTACTGAAGCTTCTGCTAATATACGATTACGGTTATAAAGCTAATATGAATCAACGGCATGACAAATCCTGTTAATCGGGTCAGTGCGAGCAGACTTTGCGGAAAGATCTAAATCAAGAGTGTAAAATTCCTACATTTGTGCAGCTGAAAATCATCGAGACCATAGGAACTGCAGGACGGATTAATATTAAAACCAGTGTCCCAATTCCTAACTAGTAGTTTCTTAAAATTAACGTAAAAGTCATACAAAACCAGAAACCCGTACATACAAAGCTAGGCGACAAAGTAAAATGAGACAAAAATAAAAACAATGATGAACAGGGCAACATTTTAATTAACCGTTTTCCTCAAAATAGTTATTACCGCTCACATATAAACTTTCCAAAGAGACTTAGAGCCTCGAAACAAATATTCACTTCCAGCAACACCAAGAAGGAATGTAAGTAAATATTCACTTCCAGTTTTACTGTATAGCAGTTGTTAATCCATATTGGTACACTGCTCAAAGTGGAAATCGCAACACCAAGAAGGAATGTAAGAAGAGATATATAAATCACAGTAGACAATCGGTCTTCGAAGATATGCAAATGATCAAAGTTCCGCAGTAAATGGAAACGTAACACCCAGGCAAGCCGTGGATACATACCGAGAAGCCATGAGCTCGTATCATAGCACGACCGAGAGTGAGGTGGGAGTGCAGGCTGCGAAAATGTTGCGAACGTGCCTCTTGGACACGCTGGTGGTATCCTCATGCGCAAATGAGGCCTTCTGAATGAGAGAGAGAATCGTCAATATGCGAGAGCTAGAATTGAACCTTCAAGCGATTGCGGTTCATATGGGGCGCAATGTGAGCACTGTGCAGGGGCGTAGTGGGAGACAATGATTTGGGGGTGAGAATTCCAAAATTTTTCAACTCGAAAATCAAATTTTGCCAACTGAGAAAATAATGTCTCCCTCAGTTTCGTCAACTGACGCAATTTTTGCAACTATTGCATTTCGGCATGTAACTTCCAATTTTGCTAACTAGCCCTTGATCTCATCGATATAATCCCAATATTAACATTTCGCCTCAATTGTAGCAAGTCAGTGTGGTTTTTTCCAACTCCCCTTGATTGGCCAACTCTCCTAAATTACACACAAACCAATCCCAATCGTTACATCTCTCCTACATTTGCCAAGTCCCTTTAAATTTTTTAAACTCCTCAAGATTTGGCCAAGTTGTCTGGATTTGACTGACTATCTTTAATTTCGTAAAACTAATCCCAATTTTCACACTCGCCTGTATTTTATCAAGTGGATTCGAATTTTGCCAAGAGTTCTCGATTTGGCCAACTCTCCTTAATTTTATAAAACCAATCCCAATTTTCACAACTCACCAACCAGTTGTATTTTACCAACTGGTTTCCAATTTTGCCCACTCCCCTAGATTTTTCCAAGTTGCCTCAATTTTGCCACATCTCATTAATTTTACTAAAACAATCTCAGTTTTCACATCTCTCCTGAATTTACCAATTCGCTGCAAATTTTTCAAACTCCCCAAAATTTTGCCAAGTTTTTTCGATTTTGTCAACTCTTCTTAATTTCACAAAACTAATCCCAATTTTTACAACTCGCCTGTATTTTACCAAGTGGATTCAAATTTTGCCAACTACCATAGATTTTGCCAACTTGCCACAATTTTACAGAAAAAAAATCCAAACTTTTACGTCTCACATGAATTTTGCAAAGTCCCCTAGATTACCTCGATATTGCTCATACGCCCATAGAATAGTTAGAACTGGTTAGAACAGATGAGAAACTCTCAAAAGATGAAAGTGGCGCCCTTACAACATGCACGCCTAGCGGGACTTAACTGGCCATTTGAACCCGAGTCGTTTTCGCAGCTAGAGCTAAGCCGGAGTTAAATTTGAGTGGATGTATTTGAGAAAGCACGTGTAGTGTGCTTTCAGATGGAGATGAAAAAAATGGTACAAGTTTGTGAAGCAGCCGGTTTTAATAATACAACAGGAAATTGCAATTTATGATTTTTTTCAATTTCCGAAAAAAAGTCAAAGGTAATGTGTATTTAAAAGTTTTCTTTAATAAAATCTATATTTATTCTGTGATCTATATTTTGCTTTTGGGTTTGTAGGTACCATTGTACATCACACAGTAGATAGAGCACAGACACTACATCATAGCTAGGCTAGCAATCTTTACTCGATTTTGTGTGGTTGACAAAGCATGCGAAGAGATGATTAACCTTGTAACACTACCTGAACGTACCACTGAGGTTGAAATATGTAAAGCAGTTATGAACGAATTATCTATTCGACAAATTGATATTTCAAAAGTGCTATCCGTCACAACTGATGGTGCACCCAGCATGATTGGTAAGGAAGCAGGATTTGAAAATCAATTTGCAAAACGTATTGGTCATCCACTGATAGGTTTTCATTGCATCATACACGAGGAGACTTTATGTGCAAAAGCTGGTCTAAAGGAACTTCAAGAAGTGATGCAAACAGTAAGGCTGTTAATTAAATTTCTGCACGTGCTTTGAATAAAAGACATTTTCAGAATCTATTGAATGAGGTGGATTCAGTGTACAAAGGACTAATAATGTACAACAATGTTCGTTGGCTTTAGTCTAGGTCTTGTTCTGAAACGATTTGTTGAATTCCTGGAGGAGATCAATCTCTTTTTGACTAATCAACAAATGTCATAAAGAAATGTATGACATGGTGTGGGTTTGTAAACTGATGATTTTTGCAGATTTTTGCGAACATTTAAATGACTTGTACCTTAAACTAAAGGGCTCTGTAAGACTCTTGATGCTATGTTTGATGACATAAGGCGTTTGAAATGAAACTAGGAGTGTTTAAGAAGGATGTAGACAGTAAGAGATTTAGATATCTTCCAAACCTAAAGAAATACATCAGTGATCTCCAAAAAGATGACAAAAGAGATGCCAATGTATTCAGAAGCTATTTGTAACGTCATTGAGTCAACTGTCATCATTGAGTCAACTCTCTAAGATTTGTTAAGTTCAGAGAATTGGAAGAGACTGCAAAATTCAATGCTTGCAGACACTATAAAATTAGAATTAAACTTGCAGATGTTTTCGTGGATAAATATGGATGATTTTGAAATGCAGTTGATTGATTTTCAAAGTAGCTCAATTTAGAGGCAGAAATTTGTTTACCTCAGAGTTGACTTGGGAAATATTGAAAAGGAGCGATTATAGACAGGAGTAACAGAGAGAAGTGCGGCAAACGAGGTATTAAGGACTTGGAATACTATTCCAGAAACTTTTGTGTTTTAAAAACTCTTGCAACAGCATTACTATCCATTTTTGCATCTACATTTTCTAGTGAATCATTGTTCTGAGTGATGAATTTTGTTAAGTCCCGTAATAGGAGTAACCTTACAGATGAAACTAGTAGCGCATGCATATCTCTAAAGGTTACAAAATATAAACCTAATATAAATTATCTGTCATCAGTGATGCAGCAGCAGAAGTTTCATTGATGCTGAATAAATAAAACGTCCATAATTTTTCTTTCTCTAGTTTTGATTTGATGTTTTCTGCTAAAAATGGTAAATATTTAGTCCAGTAAAACGATTACGTGATTGGGCACTGCAATATATTGGAAAAACTTTAAAAACTCATGTCTGATTGATCTTTATATAAAAAAATAAAAACAAAATATTCAGAATTATTATTATTTTGCTGATGTTAAAAATTGCGTCTTTAAATTGTGTGGCTGTATATGGTAGCTAGAATTACGCTTAAAGGCTAATAAAAAATATCCACACTATCAACAGCGTAGGAGGAATTTTAAGTTAAAATTCCGTCACTAATTTTTACATTCAGCCAATCTTACACGACTAACAATAATCATTCTTACAATATTCTTTGATTTTACCGTTCTAGTGTGATTTTTGATTATTTGAAAAGGTTCTGACAATAATTAAAATACACCAAATAATAATAGGTTCCCAAAATTTCGGTTGGAATATGAGAATATTTTGCATCAAAGATTTGGAAATTTTGGCACGCACATTTAAAATGGTGCTCACCCCTGCCAGGTGGGGAGGGTGGTGCAGCAAGCTTTCTTGCCTCGGGATAAGAGATCTTATTGTTTTGAAGCATTGCACCTCCTGCCACTTGGGGCCGTCGCGGGAATATGCCAGATGATTGCCATTATAGTTCACACAGCTCACCTTGTCTGTTGTGCAGTTAGGATCCAGATGATCCAGGATGCCACCCCAAGCACAGGTGGCTTTGCTCCAGCTAGCTGTGTGGGCATCACCGTATCTCTGGCACTAAAAGCAGCACAAAGGGCTAGAGGTATATATGGCTGTACCTCATAATGCAAATAACCCGTGTTGATGAAAGAAGGCAGGCATGCCACGTTGAACGTTAGAATCAGTATCCAGGTGGGTATTATCATGTGTCAAAACTTGATGGACAGCAGCTACTCCTTGGGAAGTGACCTCTGAGAGGATTTCCTCCTTAGTGACTTTGAAGACCCACTCAGATATCACACCCTGTGAGGAATTCAATGATGCTCAATGTGACTTGTGGAGAGTGACCGTAGTATAATTTGTGGAATGACCTACCAATCACTGTAACCTTAAGGAGCAGTTCCAAGTGATCTCAACAAACAAGTCGCCAGATCGCAGGCACTTGACACATTTCATCGAACCTGTAAGACCTTCCAAACCTTTACATATTTAAATTGGAGCATGTTCCCAATTATCTGATCACCTGTGGAATGGATGATCAAGAATCTTGGAGAAGAAGACAGCGAAGAAGATGGGGGGCTCATGTCTAACCCTCGTGTCAGTATTGATCGAATCAATTGTGTGGCTCAGTGCCCATGGTCCCCATCCGCCATGGAACGCAACAAGGGGATGCCTAGTCAGGCACCAGGGCAGCACATGTTCTATACCCATACAACCAGCCAAGCCCTCACAAAAAATAAAAAGAAAATGAAAAAAGAAGTGTGAGGAAATAAATCATCCTCACCAAAAAATAACAAAAATTATGAACCAAACTGCCTCACAAAAGAACGAGAAATACAAAGTATAAAAATGGAGAAACTCACAAACCTGAACCCAGACATGGGCAAGGTACTCACTGTACTGCACAGTTAGCCCTAGCAGGTCCAGCCCACCAGCCAATTGGTTCTGGGGGAGCAAACCCAGGAGCTCCGATTAACTGGAAGCAGTGACCCTCGAAATCACCACTCCCCCCCCCCCCCCCGAGATGAACAGGCTCCCTAATGGCCAAAGGGGACCCCACTAGTCATGAGCTGACGAGGACCCTAAAGCAACAGGATCTTCTTTCCCAGGCACTGCAAACCTGGTGTATTCAGGATCCTGTGAAGGTACCCAAACCAGTGGAACCTTCATAGGGTGGGCCCCCTCACTATGGACAGCTCACACTGAGGGGCTTTGGGTTGTTTCACCCCTAAGCAGCACTTTTTTGCACACTATGGGCTAAATGGCCAGGTCACATGGACCCCAAAGGCTCAGAGGTTGGGGAGGGGACCCGCTAGAACAGCTGTTGGGAGATGGTAGCCTCCCGTCAAGGCATCCAGTGTGTTCTTTAACGTGCACAGGGTATGGCTCTCCCACACACGCGGCCACGGACGATGACCTTTCCAAGCCCATTGGTGTCCCCTATTGACTGTGGCAGGGCATTTTGCAGAGATAAATCTTAATGCTGACCCAGCTGGGACTCGTACTTGGGAATTAGATTACAAACTTGGCATGCTTACAGACTGAGCCACCCGATCCCACACACAGTGAGGAGCATGGAGTGTCATAGGTAATAAAAAATTAACCCCCTCCATACTTCCTTCCCCCTAAATATGGAAACGATTTTTTGCGCTATATCTTCAGAACACACAGGTATAAAGGGTCTCTGTATCAAATGAAAATCGTGAGTAGGGAGTATCACAGGCATGGGCGTCCGCAAAAAATTTTCCAAGGGGGGGGGGGGAAGCTTGGAGACAAATAATTACATCAATAAATTTTTAATTTTTTAGGTTTTTTTTAACAAGTAGATTATAGAATACAGTATTGCATCAAAACAAAAACACATAATGCATATAAATTACGTTTAAATTGTTACGATTATAATTTGTGGAATTTTTTACTCGATCCGGGAGCAAGTGCCCAGTTTGCCCCCCTCTGCGGACGCCCATGATCACAGGCTATAACCCCCTCCCCCCCAAAAAAGAGAAATATGCATTGTTATTGTTCTAAATGTCCTTCGAAAGCGAGGAATGCATGTAACAAGTTGTATGTTAAATGAAAGATTGTGATGTAGGAAATGTGAACAATGAAAAATATACCTCCTTGCCCCCCCCCCCCCCCAAGGAGAAAATGGGAAAGTCGCTCTTTTATTATATCTTTGAATGCAGCTACTTACAGTTACTAGTTAGGTGCAAAATGGAAGCTAATATGAGGACCCTCATACCTACTTCTAATTATGCCCTCCACCATCCTCCCCTCCTCGAAAAAGACGACAGAAATTTCAAGGAAATTTACCACGAGTTCTATCGCAAATTAAAGTTAGTAACGTCTCCAAAGTCATGGATTAATCCAACAAGACTCTATAAAAATGGGAAAAAATGTGACATATGTTTATGATTCATATATCAATTAAACGTTTCTGAAGGTATTTTTAGTGACAAAGAAAAAATATATATAAATAAAAAAAAAACTATCTTCCTATACGTTCCCCAAAAAGTAGATAAACAAAACATATCGATAGTGCAATCAGTCACTGAATTCGTAATTCACTTTAAAGGAAGATAGAGCACCGATTTACCAACTCAACAAGATTGCCAGTGACTTATCTTCTTTTGAAGTGAAACGAATTCGGTGATTGATTGCATCATCGATATCCTTTAGGATTATTTTATACTTTTTTTTAGGCGAATATAGGAAGACAAATATTTTTAAAACTTTTTATTTTTCTAGATCCAAGGCTGACGTAATATCTTTGAAAATAGCAAGAATGATCACATAGTTTCCAATTCCACAAGATTTTACATTAAGTAAATAACAGTAAATGGACAATGTGAAGCTTTAAGCCATGGAAGTAGATCACATTTATTCCACTAGAGTTTATAAGGCCAAACACGACATCCCCTCCCCTTACATCCAGCCCTGCTTAGGCATGAATGGTTATGTAAACATTGTTGTATAGTCTGCTGCATATTATTAACATAATTCTCTTATTGGTAAGGCAAAACTAAATTCATAGACAAAATAAATTTATAAAAAAAATTACTCTATACAATTTTTCTATTTTTACATTTTAATGATGTATAACTTGAACTTCAGCTGTGAAAGAAGTTCTTTTACTCTTTTTCTTTGTGATGGATTTCTCTTGTGTCACTGTATCTTGAAGCCTGGCAAAGAAGTCTTTTGATGATTTGATCTTGTCCCATTTGTTATTTCCCTGTATAAAAATATAATCATTTGTCATAATATGAAACTAGATCAAAATATTGGGAAAATAAAAATGCTAACAATTAATATTTAGTATGTAACTTAAAAATCATGAGAAACCTAAAAAATGAGAAGAAAATAATGTTAAACAGGTTTAAGAGTTATATTAGCAATGAAAATAGAATATTTTGAATTATTTAAATGCAGGAGTGCTTCAGTCATTTATATAGAACCGTTCAATTAGGAAAATATCCTAAATATATTGAGATGTTATTCTTCATTGGCACACCAATGAAATTTTACTCATTCTAGTAGGTTTGTTAGAGTTCAACAATGCACTAAAAACTAAAGCTACAGCACCAAGCAAGAAAGAAAAAAATGGTAAAATGGAACAGCATTTCAATACAAAGTTTAAAAAGACAAAAGTAAAAAATAATAATAAACTAGATCTCTGGTAAAAAAAATTCTCTTAAAACACTGAGTAAATCACAAAAAAAAAAAAACAAGTTGGATAAAAGTTGGGTTTTATTTTTCCTCTAAGTGGAACTATTTTTGCACACAGTGGGATAAATGGCCGGGTCCCAAGGACTCAGAAAAGGTTGGGGGAGGGGACCAATGGACAGTTGTTGGGAGACAGATGGTAGTCTCCTGTCAAGGCAATCCAGTGTTTTTTTTTAACATGCACAGGGTATGGCTCTCCTACACATGGGGCCATGACTTAACATCCCATTCAATGGATGGCAACCTTTCTAAGCCCATTGGTGTCTCCTACTGAGAACAGGGGAGGAAGTTTTGTGGAGATAAATCTCAATGATGGCACAAGTAGGATTCGAACCTGGGAACCGAAGGTTATGAGCATGGTGTGCTACCGAACCAGTTAGTAGTACAACACTAGTTGGCCCACCCCAGTGGGTTAAAAGTGATCTGCTAAAAGATCTTCATTTTAAAGAACCAACAAGCAGAACAACAAGAGTTAAAACAACATGCATTTGACATTAAAAGTGCGAAAATCAATTATGTTATATAGATAAAAAGGTATAAAAAAAAAAACTTGCAAACTTGTTAGCCATCTTCCAAAGGCAGAAAGCAAACTTGATTTTTCTTTTCATGTTTTATACAATATTTTAACATTTTTCGTTTTATTCCATTTGAATTTCATAACAAGGGTTTAGAGCTTTTAGTTGTGTTTACCAATGTTGCTATTATTTATTCTTTAACTTTGGCTTTCTGAATTCTGACCAACATTCTCCTTATAATTCCCGAGAAAAAAAAAATGACTGCTACAGTTTGACAACACTCTTGAAATAAAACAATTTTTTGTTAGTTGCAACCAAGATTCTTGCAGTTTAGATCTGTAACAGAAAAGAAAGTGGAATATCAAATGGTTGCAGCAAGTTGCTGCTCCTAATTCTGGCTTGTTCCCAAAAAAACTACAACAATTTCCAAAAATTAAGGAACAACCCTATGTTATGTAAAATGGGAAGTTAACATCAAAGCTCTATAATTTTTTAAATAATTTTTTTGTTTGAAAAATGTGATAGAAGGTCTCAGTCAAATCTGTCAATATCTCGATTTTCAACAATATTCAATCAGTAAACGAGTTATGGAAGTTTGAATATTTAACAATGCCAGTCAAAAACTGATATCAGAAGTTAATTAGAACCTAGTAATAAGTATTGTATGAATGTGTTTAAGTGTGTATTTTAGAAGATTGTGTTAAAGATTTCTTTCACTATTCATCAACTTTGTATAAGTTTGGTGTTATTAAGTATTCAAACTTCCATAACTCATTAAATAATAAACTATTGTTGAAAATCGAGATATTGATATATTTGATTGAGATTTTTATCTGCTATCACATTTATCAAAGCAAACTTATTTTAGAAGTAACACAGGGTTGTTCTTTAATTTATGGAAACCAGTGTATATGGTAGTATTGGCAGCCAAGTTTCTGGTAATCTTGGATAGCACATGGTAAGGATGAAACCTCAATAAAATAGAAACTTGCAGCAAAGTAAGCAAGTCAGTGCTCTCAGTCATGGAGCACTATGATGGTGTCACAGTAGACCATGGTCAATCCCATCAAATCCTAGACTTTGAGCCATCTGTGTAAATTGAGAGTAAGTTTGGATGAAGTGTAATGGCAGACAAAGAGTTTCTGGCAGACTCAATATATGATATATATAAATTTCCCATCCTTCAAAGAGAAAAATTTCTGCATGGGGAAACAGTCAAATATGGCAGAAGTAATTGTACTGATGAAAGGGTGATGCTATTTAGGAGTCCTAGTTTGACCTGTGGATCACATTTAAAAATAATCCTGGCTGTGGGATCATGCAGCACTGAAATTAGAAATATACCTACATTCAAACCCAATTGCTTGAGATTAACACTTTGACTGTCATATGAATCATATACGATTCACACTTAATTTGCTCCTGGGGCCGTGTGAATCATTCGTGCTTCACATACAAATTTGTAGTTCAAGGCGCATGAAGCACAACTGATTCACACTTTCAAAGTTTGTTTTTAAGCAACAAATTTATAAAAATTATATAAACTTATATTGTATAGCAATTTAAGACCAAATTTAGTTGATTTAACAAAAAAAAAAAAAAAAAAAAAGGGGGGGGGGGCAGGACTCGAAAAAATTTTAACACTGTGGCAATCAAAGTGTTAATCTTGCAACATAATGTTTGACTGAACAATTTTTTGCTTTGCATTTTTCACTAACTCACCATTAAATTTAGCTTTATTATAAAAAAATTCAGTAAAACATTTTGTGTGGTACTCTACAAATAAAAACTGAATGACTAGTCTCAGTGACTCTTTGGATTCACTCTCTATAAGAAATATTATGCTTGAAATGAGGTGACAAAAACTTGTTAAACTAAGTGACAGGGTTGCAGTCACATTGCATACAAATCTCCCAATAAAATAGCAAATAAATTCACTGTTGAAAATATGCAGTACTGGACAGGACTTTGGAGATGGCTCTGGCCAAATTATGAAGTTTCAACTAATCATTTTTTGTTTTAATATAACTTCAGATTACTGAACACTTCTCAGTTCTATTCATGATTAAATAGTAAGTGTATTCCAAGTTTTTTGAACTATAGTTCAGGTTTATCGATTTAATTTCTTCTCGTCATTTACAACAAAGCACATATATATTTCAAATCAGATCAAGAGTTATGTGCAAATAAAAATTATCAAAATGCCATCAAGTGTAAGATGATAGAGAAATACTTTTTACTTGGATTACATAGAAATACATTACTTGGATATTCCTTCAATTTGCAAAAAGACATGAACTGAAAATTTTAAACTGTCTGATTCATATTTATGATATATAACCTCTACAAGAGTGATCAATCCAAACTTAGTGAAGAGCAACTAAAAAAAAAACATTCCTAAAGAGCTGTAGGATTTACAACTGCAAGTTCTTTTGCAATGAGCCAGGAGTTGGTCAGGCATGTTCCAGAAAGTAATATTTTTTATTGAAGATCTGAGGTCATTACAAATGAACTTCAGGGTTAAACAATTGCTTAATACTGGCTTGTGAAAATAGTTAATTCAACTATGTTTCACAAAAGAGTGCATGTCTGTAAAATGAACCATATGCCTTACTTTGTACAAGGGGCATTCAAAAAATTCTTCACATGTATCTGCAGAACAAAAACCATTGCATATATCTCAACAAAACTTTTACTGT
This sequence comes from Ryuthela nishihirai, assembly GCA_038380435.1. Taxonomy (NCBI): domain Eukaryota; kingdom Metazoa; phylum Arthropoda; class Arachnida; order Araneae; family Heptathelidae; genus Ryuthela; species Ryuthela nishihirai. The sequence goes on along the minus strand of JAWZYU010000011.1, from coordinate 33,385,519 downwards.
CTTTCAATGTTACAGATGTCTATGCCACCTCTGGAATGCTTGGTGGTACTCCTATTGAGGAATACCCCACAACATTGAAAAAAAAAAACGCATTTTGCAAGATCTTGCACCCTTGAAAATAGTTTTTCAGAAAGTTCTTTTTAATTCTTGGAAAGAACAAAAAATCTCATGGTGCCAGTTCTGATAAATATGCAGGATGGGATAGCTGTTTGATATTTTCCTGCTCCTAATAGTCAGCACTGGCATTGCCATGAACAAGGAGAATCTTTGACATGCCTGTTTTTGGATGCTGCTCCTTCATCTCCTTAACCATTTAGGGGCAAACAATGTTGGTGTAGTATTCTCCATTTATACCCATTTTTTCATATAAGGTGTCCACAACTACCACTCCTTGGGAATTGAAAAAAATTGTGAACATCCTCTTCCTTGAGTGAAAGTTTTGTTGGAGTATTTGGGAACATGGTTAATCCTCCACAACCCAAACATAGTTATCGATCTTTGTGGGAGTTCTATAGTAATAAAACCACTCTCATCACCTGTGACAATGTTTGTTAACCATTTGGGGCCACTAGGTTCAAACACTGCCAGCATTTCCTAGCATAAATCGACTCTAGCTCTTTTTTGCTGTTCTGTCAGTTTGTGAGATACCCATTTGGCACAGATCTTTCAGAACTCTAAATGTTGATAAATAGTTGTTTCCACACAGCCAATCGATACACACATCTAAATTATTACCTGAAAAGTGATAAGTGGGTTTTCTTTAATGAGTTTATGAGCAGCAGTGATGGCTCTCTCATTCACAGCCTTCTTTGATCTTCCTGCTCGAGGGAGGTCTTTGAAACTGCCATCCTTCTCTGAATTTGTGCATCCATCCCATAACAGTGCCATATGAATAGACATTATCCCCATATATTTGTGAAAATTCTGCATGAATTTTTTTTCATGTCACATCAGTAAAGACAAGGCAGCAGTGCTTTCGCACTTTCTTAAACAAGACTTTGAAGCAGAGGTAGTCTATCTCTTCCAGGTAGTTCATAAGGTTGGTATAATAGTCATCTGATCATATGAACTAACTGGAAGAGAAAGCCTACTATCACTTCCTTAGTACTTGGTAGAGCAATTGGCATTCATTTAGTAAACCAAGGTTGGGGTGTTTTACCTCTGAGCAATACTGTTTTTGCACACAATGGACAATTGACCACTCACAAGGACCCCCAAGTGCACAGAGAAAGTTTAGGGGGAGGGGAACCCACTGGACAGTTGTTGAGAGACAGATGATAGCCTGCTATCAAGGCCCTTCAGTGTGTTCTTTAATGTGCACAGGGTATGCTTTGCCTGCACAAGGAGCCATGACTTAATGTCCCATCCAATGGACAGCAGCCTTTCCAAGTCCATCGGTGTCCTCTACTGATCGAGAGCAGAGCAGGGAGTATTACGGAGATAAATCTCAATGCTGGCCCAGCTGGGACTTGAACCTGGGAACTGCAGATTATGAGCCTGGTGCACTATTGACTGAACCACCCCCCACCTTTAGTAAATCAAGGGATCTAGAGTTTGAGTAGCAGTGGTGCATTTTTTTATGCTTGCCTATCTCATTAATATTCTGGCTTCATAACTGCAAGTTTCTGACTTCTATAGTGTTGTGATTGGTAATATTTTTAAATCAAGCATTAATTTGCTGAATGCATATAATTGGACATGAAAGTGATTGTTTCAAATAACTACTTAATATGAACTATATAATGTCTACCAGCCAAATGTCAGCTTCATAATTGTTTGATAAAATGTTGATAAAACTGATTACATCATTTGCTGTGATCAAGTGTAACCTCTCATGGAACAGAGATATAATAAGACACAAGCTGTTATCTGTGAGTGAGTCAAATGTTGCAATAGCACACCATTTACCAGATATTTCATTTCGTACATAACTCATTAGAATTGGCCATTGGGTGGAAAGATAGGTGAAACAACTGTTTTGAACACACAAACTGACAAAAGAATGATGAACAAAAAGCAATAGGTTGATAGGTAATAATAAACATTGATTCCAAAATCAAAAACCAAATTCGAATAAGATACTGATACAAACCATCTCAGCCTAAAATATTTATCTATCTAAGCTTGTAATAAGGTGAAATATGCATTTATAACTTCTTAAATAAAAAGGGATTATTTTAATTTAGTTCTGCCACTATCATTCAGATTAATGATACAATTTAATAGAATATGCATTGTTGGATCCCTTAGAGTATCAGGCCATTTACAAGAGTAATGAAACATTGCTAAAATCAGGCAATATTACTAAACTAGTATAGATTAAGTTGGGTCAGCTCATTTACTATTGGAAATTCAATTATATATTTTTCTAAGCCACACATTTCTGTAGCTCCAACAAACCATTAAACGTGTTTCAAACTACCTGCTACTGAATTATGTTTGTTTATAAACAACAGGATAAAAATCTAGGTATAATATTTTTAAAGATACAAAATACTAATGATAAGAAGGTTCTGATGTTGACTGATAAAAGATAATATATTACTTCAGAAAAATGAATGCTTTTCTGTTGCTTCAACTTTTTCAAAGCTTCTAGCTTTGCATGCTTTTTAGCCAATGTAGAAGATGACAATGCAGCAGTTTTTAATTTTTCTTCCTTTGACTTTTGGTGCATTTTTTGTCTTAATTTCTTTTTCCTTCTCTCTCTCTTTCTGTCTGTTTCAGATTTTTCAGTTTCCCCTTTCGTACTTCCATAAGACTTAGCCTGAAATGAAAAATTATACAAAATTGTTACATTTTGAATATACCAAAAACAGCAAAAGCAAATTCCATATTTATTAGTATATCTATCAATAATGTTTAACCATGTAATTTTAAAATGTCGGTGTTATTTACATGAATTACTGGTTTATGGTGTTTGCTACATTGTACAAAAAATAAAATTGCAAAAAGTTTTGGGCCTTATATTAAAGTTATTTACTCTTATCAGTAACTAAATTAAAAAAAAAAAATTGGTGAACCTGGATCTGGTTTATCTCTGGTGGCTCCTACTTCATAAAATTAATTTTGCATAACACAATTTATTTTCTTTGAAGTACTTACAATTAACGAGGAAATTTGTTAGGATTTAACTTACTGATAAGTTGCTGTAGGTCTCAGAGCTTTGATAAGAATGAACCACAATACAACTGGATAACAACTAATTTTTCAGGAAAGTGATAAGCTTCCTCTGCATGAAACATTTTTTAGGAATATGACATAAAGGCACACTTGTGTGACAGAAAGTAAACTGGTACTGCCTTCTGTGATTAATCTATTTAACGATTAAAGCCAAATGAAGACATATTAACTACTCATACATACAACTTACAAAATCTCTATGCAGCCATGGTCTACAGGTCCTACCAGACTGAATAATTTTGCTCTCCACAGCTGTCTGTCCTGAGTTACAGCTACTGCATTTGCACACTGCAGGCCAATCCTAGCAAGGCCTGTTTGACATTGTTTGCCCAATGCATTCTAGGTCTCCCCCTTTTTCTGAAACCTTTGGGCATACTGCTCATAATCCTATTTGCCAATCTGTAGCTATGCATACAGGCAACATGGCCACACCAACACAGTCTCTCTTTGCACAAAACACTGCTCAAAGGTGGTTGCTGACTCCTTCTTCTAACCTCATCATTACAGTTTTTTTTTACTTACAAAGTCAAACCATCTAATGCCCAAAATACTGTGTAAACATCTAGAATAAAAGTCTTCAAGTTTCCTGTTATCCTGCTTACAAAGGATCCATGTTTCACTATTATACTTAATATTAGAAAGAATCAAACTATTATACAGCCTAATTTTAGTCTTTAGGTGTACATGTCTATTTTTCTACACTCTCCATAGATTCTTGAAAGTCCCAGTGGCAATTCCTATTCTTCTATTTATCTCATGCCACACATCACCAGTATCATTACATAGCTCCCAAGATAATTAAACTGAGACACTTGCTCAATAGTACAGCCATTGAAAGCCACCCATGCTGGTAGTAACTTCAGGCACCACCTTTTCAAGAGCCATATGACCTGCATGAGACACATTACTCCAGTTTAAGATTCGCGATGCCCAACTAACAGATAATTGTTTGTTTATAGAGATAAAGGAAAAATTCTTTTTTTGGGTTAGATAGGAATTGATGAAATATTATGATTCACTCTTCTGAAATCTCTTAGAACTGTAATTGTGCCTTCTAATGGTGGAAAAATCTGAAAATTCCAAAATTTAAAATGAATGTTGAAAACGATGCATTTATGCTAGAAATTTAAAATTTCAGTGGTAGAATGTGAAGATCATGGAATTTTCATTTCCAACAATGAGTTGGGGCCTTAGACCCAGGGTGGGGGTGGAGAGAGAATACAAATTTGTTTCTTAGCAAAGAATTGTGTTTGTATTTAGAGATAAATGAAAAAAATCTTTTTTTAGGTTAGATAGGAATTAATAAAATATTATGATTCACACTTTTAGAATCTTTCAAACACTATAATTGTGCCCTCTAATGATGAAAATGATTGAAAATTCAAAAATTTTAAATGAATATTGCAACAATGTATTAATGATAGAAATATGAAATTTCGGTGGTGGAATGTGAACATCATAAAGTTTCCATCGGAAACAATGAAAATGGTAATTAGAAAACTCTTTTTTCATTTGATTGGTACTAATGAAATATTATAATCCACATTTTTCAAATACTTAGTAGTTTTAATATATATATATTTTTACAGATCACTAAATATGAAACAGCAAAGTTGTTAACAAATTTTACAAATAATATGTATAGAATAGAAATTTGAAAAATTAGTGGTAGTTTTTAAGAGATATTCCATTGACAGCAATAATGTACCCAGTTTTCTGAGAGAGGTGTGGAAAAAGCAGGTTTTTAGATTTAAGAATTAAAAGATGAATAATTTTATGTTGTATAATTACTAATGAAATACTCTGCATTTTTCCTACCATCTGCTAGCTCAAATTAAAACTTTTAAGGAATGATAGTAGGTAAAGGAAAAACTTCATTTTCTTTGATGAAAATAAGATTCTCATATGTGCCAGAGGCAATATGCATTCTTCTAGTTTTAAATTGTGTTATAGGTATTTCTCAAAGTTTCCGTGTGAAAATAATTGTAGTATTGTTTTCTATCACTAGAAAGCAGCCAATTTTTGATGCATTCGAACATGGAACTCTGTGGCCTAACTGTATTATCTTTCCTTTGTAAAAAAAATTACATCCACTTCTGAAATCTATTCTCACCCTAAATGGCAACAGTTAAAACTTTATTTGTATCTCTTGATGATCATAAAGAATAAAATAACTAGTAAAAAGTGATTAATAACATGAAATTTACTACATTTACCATCATATATTAAGAATTATAAAAAACAACTCATAAAAGTGATGTCAAAATTTATCACATTTACTAGCATATATGGAGAATTGCAGAAATAATGGGTATTAGCAAATAATATCAAATTAATCCCATTTAATTTCCATCAGTGAAAAAAAAAACAGGCTATGAAATTGTGATGTTGATTGCAAAAGATTATGATGTTGCATTGCTGCCTCCAACCCAAACTTGAGAAATTTTATTCTTATATTCACATTTACCACTTGTGCACAGAATTCTCCCCTGGGTTATGGTTCATTTCATTTTTCAATTTGCAATGCTATTTATATTACTCTTTTTATAATTTGTAATAAAAGTGTTTCATTTGGAAATTTTAGATTAATAATAATAATACCATACAAGATTTTTTTGGAAAAAATTATTTTTTTTAAAGAAAAACTTGAGGAAATTGAATATATTATCCTTAAATTATGATCAACCATACAGAGCTAAATGGCCAGGTCACAAGGATCACAAGGGCTCAGAGAATATTGAGAAAGGGGATCCACTGGACAGCTGTTAAGAGACAGATGGAAGCTTCCCATCAAGGCCACCCAGGACATTCTTTAACGTGCATAGGGTATAGCTCTCTTACACATGGGGGCTGGGTTGGGTTGTTTTACCTCTGAGCGGCACTTTTTTGCACACCATGGGCTAAATGGCCAGGTCACATGGACCCCGAAGGCTCAGAGAAGGTTGGGGGAGGGGACCCACTGGAACAGCTGTTGGGAGACAGTGGTAGCCTCCTGTCAAGGCCATCCAGCGTGTTCTTGAACGTGCACAGGGTATGGCTCTCCTGCACATGGGGCCACGGCTTAACGTCCCATCCGACGGACGTAGGCCTTTCCAAGCCCATCGGTGTCCCCTACTGACCGTGGGCAGGGCGGGGAATTTTGCGGAGATAAATCTCAACGCTGACCCAGCTGGGACTTGAACCTGGGAACTACAGATTATGAGCCTGGCGCGCTACCGACTGAGCCACCCCCGCCCCTACACATGGGGGCATGACTAAATATCAGAAAAAGGGAGTGTTAATTTCTGATACTGTATTGTGGAGATAATTTTCTCTCTATTTTAGATTCAAAACTGTTATCAGTTTGATACTTAACTATCTGCAATTGTAAAATTTTCTGCATTCCATTTTTTTTTTTTACATTAGCATCCTAATTGTGAAATACCTAATTAATACAGAAGTTAAAGAACTGATTACAATTTCAGTGCTATGTGCTTCTATGTGCATAAGCAAACCAGAACAGTCTAGAAAAAGTGCCTTGCTTTATCATCTGTTTTGTGTTGTGAATAAGATATACATTACTAACAGGCTAATACAGGTGAGCACCTGTAGGATGAACAATCTCAAGTATAGAGGATCAGATCGCACCTGGCTCAAGACAATTTTTCCTCTATATATGAGAAATAATATATACATGGCCCAAACAGAAGAGCAAACTCAACATAACCGAAATGAAATTTGAAGTTCTGAGACTGGGGAATAAGACTGTATAACAGTGGGAAATCATTATTATATAGGAAATGAATATTCCCTATTAAATTAGGTAATCTTTGTTGGGAAAATTAGTTATAAATTTGAAACAAATGTTAAAAAAATTACTGTACCATGTATGAAAAAGGCTATTATTTAAATGGCAGCTTAATAATTTTCTTTATGAATCACTATGATATAATGGAAGTACATACCTTTATTTCTTCTGGTGCTAACAGTGCAGCATCACTAACACCAATAGGAGTTACTTCTTCAACTGTGATAGCAGGGAGATTGCTGACAACTGTTATCTCAGGAACAGCCTAAAATTCAAATCATATATTTAACTCAAACAGTTAAAAATTGTTTGCACAAAATTGCAATATAAAAGGCCATAGTGATAACCATAATCCATACCTCATCCACTGATCAGTATACCCGACTACTAAACCAGTAGGCATATCCCTGTATATGTTGAAAGAGAAACCAGGACAACCCCCAATAGAGCTTCTAAATTATTTCCATTCTTTGTGTAGGAGAGTATATTCTTCCCTTTTTCTTTAAAAAAAAAAAGGCAAAAAATATTGAAGAAACATTATATATAAAGGTTTGAGCTGTAAAACAATGAATAATATATTGTGGTGCATTTTAAGTATAAATTCGAGTTAACACTCAAATAAAGCAAAAAGTAGTTGTGGTATTTTAAAGTATCAAAAGCCACTTTAAATGAAAAGATGGGAAGAATGAAGAGACTAATTTCTTTGTTGAAGGAAGAAAGAATCTCTTTTACTGGTGACAGAAAATAACTGCTCCATGTCTACTCGCTACTTGAAGATTACTGAAAGGCCTCTACATATTTATTGATATTATTGCACTGCATTAGTAGAGAGGGATTAAGTTGGGTTTGGGGATCCACTGGCAATACTCAGATTCCATCACTACACCTAGTCGCTTTATCAGGTGCTGCATTCAACTTGTAGAAAGTTTGAATTCACACTTGTATAACAGTCAGCTGCTGTTGATTTATACTACTTTTGTTTGTTGCACTGAATGTTTGGTTGGTAAATAAATGTTGGCTTTCTTGTTCATCAATTAAAATTTTCTACACTGATGGAATTGCATATATTTCATCATTTATAAATTTCTTTTAATATTGGTAGATAATGAGCTGACCAAAATAATTGCACTGAAAAAGAATTAGAAAAGCTCTTAATCCTACAGTACTATCACAGTGCAATAAGACTACAAATTATATAGAAACCTTCACCATATATAATCCTCAAGCAGATGTGGAGTTGGCATAGCCATTTCCTATCACCAGTAATTTTTTTCTTTTTAAAACAAATATCTGCAAGTCTGTTCTACCTTTCCATCAAATGCATTCAAAGTGATTTTTGGAATTTTAAAATTACAAAATTACCTATTGCTTTATTACAGTGTTTGATTTATATGGATATTCAAGCTATATTCTTAAATATAACTACAAAATGCAGATCAATAGTGAAATTTTACTTTTTTTAAAACTTCTTTAGGTGGCATTTTAGAATATATTTCATACACATTATTTTATAGGAGACTATACTGACAGATATGGATAATCCAAAGAAAGATAATCACAAATTTCTCTATTCAGGTCAAACTGATGTCCAGGAGATGTAAATTTATTACATAGCAAGAATGATAGCAATATTCTTATAAATACTTGTATAATTGAGTTAATAGAAGTTTCCTTATAATAATTTAAGGCAAATAACTCAAAACATTTAAGGGAATGATGCATGCCATTGGAAAGTGATGTTTGATACCACTTAAATGAACTACTTATGGATATGTTTTCAGAACATAAGTTAAAGTTCTCAATTCAACCTCAATAATCTTGATTTTCAACAGTATTTATTTCAGTGTTTAAGGAGTTAATAGAAGTTCAGAACATTTAACAACAACTTCTTTAGTTTCCATATTATCTTCAAAATTGAAGACCTTGTTGCAATAACAAGCAGTCTTATCAAAGCTACTTTTCAGTAGATGAAATAACACCTTCACTCTTGCCACAAAATATGTAACAGCAGCAGTTTTTCTACTGGGTTGCAATGAAATTATGTCTTTCTTGCTTTAGTTGATGCATGAATAAATTTTTTCTACAGAATCTTAAAAAAATGGTGGGCTGTTTTACTTTAGAAAGGCACTTGTTTGCACACAATGTGCTAAATAGTCAGGCCACAAGAACTCCAAAGTCTTGGAAGAGGATCCACTGGACAACTGTTAGGTGACAGATAGCCTCCCTTTAGGTCACTGAATATGTTTTTTAATATGCATAGCTCTTCTACATGCACACACACACTAGGGCCATAGCTTAATGTCCCATCTGGAAGATGGCGGACTTTCTAAGCTCATCAATATCTCCATTCACACCATGAAATACATGCTAGGTGTTTGTGATGCCCCACCGTTCACTTTTGCTTTACCTTAACCAGTTTTGTTTAATTTACGTTATATTTATCATTTTGGGGATTTTTATTTCCTTTTCGGCATCACAGCACTCGTTTTCAAGTTTCTAGGAGTTGCGTACGCGCAACTCCGAACTTCCGACCGTAACCGTTAAAGCGCGTGCCAAGGACACGCCCCCTCTTGCGTCATAGCTTGCGTCGTTCGTCATTGTATGCAAATGTCTTTCCCGGCATGCGCTGGCTCATTGTCAAAAACCGTGACCTGCGAGTCACTGAGAGACGTAGAGAGAAGTAGAGAGAGAGAGAGGGTAGACAGAGAGAAGTAGAGAGAGAGAAGGAGAGAGATGTAGTAAGGGGAGCTAAGCACAAGTGAGTGCACCGTGCGTGTAGCACAAAAGTTATGTTTCTTCATTGATGTCTTGGTGAGTTAATTATTTTGGAAATAAATCTATTTTGTTTTGTTATAAAACTTTTAAGTCTGTAGTTTTTTTATCTTGAGCAACGCTAATTAAGTATTTTTTTTTACATTAATTCTTATTAGTTGACAATCATTTTTGATTCTTACTTATGAACGCTCGCTGGTATTTGAACCCTAAATCAACTTATTCTACTTTTGGCAATTTGTTAATTATTGCCTGGCGCCCGTCTAAGCTATCCGGAGCATAAAACTTAAAGTATTTTGCATTTGTTTGGAGCGTTACAGAGTACCATAAAAGAAGTGGCGCAGCGAACAGGGACTCGCCAGTATTTAAAGATAGTATATATATATATTTGTGGATAAATTTTGTATGATTGTCAAAGATAGTAATTTTTTGAGCTCAATAGTTGTATGTACTAGTTGTAGATTTAACGGCAGCTTAAGCCGAAAATTTTTGTTGAGCAAGTAGCTTAACATTTTTTGTGTATTATTCAAAGGTACTGAAGTTTCAGCGTAGATATTGCTGAATATTTAAGATAATTGTCGTATGTAATGATTAGAAGTGTCCGGACACACAAGTACGTAGGACGATAAGAAAATTTTTTTATAAGCAAATTTATATTTTTGTAAAGCTTAGTTATAGCTTTAGCATTGTTCTATAGCAGTACCTTTGAGCGCTGCTCAAGATAAAAAAAAGGTTTTCAAAATTTCCAAAATTCAAAATTTCGGCAGACCGCTAAACATGTCTGCTAACAATATGGCCGATTCCGCCATAATGACTCCCGACATAGAAAGAGTAAAGGGTAGATTGAAAGATGTAATGGTGGAAGCAGAAGTGCTAATGAATCTGCTTGATGATAATCGGGAGAAAAGGGGAACGACAACAACCCCTAAATTTGCTGACAATGCTACATCAGTTCACCGACGAAAAAACTTTGAATGTAAGGTTCCATTTTCTGTTCCGTCAGAAGCAAGCGATAGAACAGAGTATTTTCAACTGCCACAATGACGATTTGCCAACCCATCCATTAACTATAGTCCTTATGTTAATTGGCCTTTACCTGAGATAAGGTTCGACGGTTCGAAACGTCCGTCATCGTGGACATTTGTCAAGTCCATGGAGGAGCACTTCCGTTTACATGAAGTGCCAAGCAACAAAAAAGTTGTTTTAGCAGTATCTTGCCTAATTGGATGTGCTAAGCAATGGTGGAATAACGTAGGATGTCGTCATGGCATAGAACTTTGGGAAGAATTTAAAAACGAAATCATGGACATATATCCGGCTTATAATGATTTTACAGAACTAGCTACAGAGTTGTTTTCACGAAGACAAAGGGAAAGAGATGACATAGAAAAATTTATATGGGGTACAGTAGAGTTATACCAGCTGTACGATGTTGATGCCGCTGAAATTGATATTGTAAAATGCATATTGTCTCAATTACTTTTGCCTATCCGAGAATTCCTAGAAGTACGAAACATAAATTCAGTTACCGAGTTAGTCAAATTGGCTCGGCAATACACTGCAAGAAGAGAATCTGCAGCAAATACACATAACCAACAATGGATGTCATTCCCGCCAAAGCAGCGATATCAGGTTGAGTCGCATAGAATGACTCCTGCACGACCGGAAGTTACACGGTCCCGACAATTTGCGCCGAACGCGCCTAGAACTATAGAATATGAATGAAGTAGAGACTTTTTGCCACGTCAAGCTTCAAACCATAACACTAGACCTAAAACTTTGGTTAAACAAAAGAGAGAAACTATCACTTGTAACTTTTGTGGCCGACTAGGACATATTGAGAAATTTTGCTACCGAAGGAATGAAAATTCGGGAAACTTTCATCGGGATCTTTGAAGCGAGAGGCCAAAGTTCCTCAAGAAAAGCCCTCTCAGGAGTTATGCCTTGCCACTATGGCTTTACCTTTTGTTATTGATTGCCACGAAGTAACTAAAGTAACAGATCGAAACGATACAGAAGTCGATCTTCAGTTTGCTACGGAACAAGTTTTCGACGATAATAATGACGAATGTCAATTGACAGTGCAGCCGCGGTCCCGTGGACTTTTTGACTTACCTTGTGGTCCAGAACAGATTATTTCAGAAGCACCTATAAAATGTCCCGTTAGTGCAAATAATGAGTGTTTAAATAACGAAGTTTGTGAAGTAGAACAACCGTATGAGAAAGCTGTTTTTGAAAAGGTTTTTAAAGTAGAAGTTTTAAATGAAAGTAATAACAATGAATATAATTTTGAGTCTGATTTAAGTGAAGAAAAAACCAACCAAGAAGTTGTGCCGACCGCAAGTATTCCTGACAAGTCTGGAGGTCCTCAACTATTAAAGCGTCATTTGGAGGCGGACACCAATAAGCCTAGAAAGTACGAGAAAAGGTTCTTCAAAAATCCGCATGGAGCAACGAAAAGCCGACGAAACGACCAGAGCCTGCAGAGCGACAACCGGCAGCGAACATCGGGAAGATGACGTCATGAGAGAGATCTACAGCGACGACTTGACTTGAACGAGATCTTCAGTAACAACTTTATGTGAAGCCACCCAACGACGATGGAAGGATGTTATCGGAAACGGACTAGATGATTTATCGCCACGGAGTGCCAACAATGAAATTTAAGTATATTTTTCTTTCACTTGGCACTTGATTGAGTTATAAAATGTTTTTTTTTCTGGAATAGATGAAGACGAAGAAGAAGCCTTATTGTGAATTATATAGTTAGCGATGTTTAATTTCTTGTTGAAACTTTAGAGTTCGATATTTATTTTTGAAAAGTGAAATTGTTGTAGTTCGAGTTTATACTTGTGTGAATAGAATTTTTTTTTTGCATTCTTGTTCATCGAGGTTCTAGTTATTGTATTTACGTGAGTTAAAATGTATTTTTGTAGATTTTTTTCAGCTGACTGATAGCTGAAAATTTTGTAAGTCGATATTGGAAAGTTTAGAAATTGTAAAATGTTTCTGGATATGAATGAGAAGAGTGAAAGAGAATTAGTGATTTAATATTTTTTATGTTTAAGAATTTGTATTGTAAAATAACGTGTATTCCAAAGTGAATTTATGTAAAAAAAAAAAAGGAGATTCATGAAAAAGTTATTGGATGAAATGTTATCATCGTATATTATAAATTATTTACACTCTTTTTTCTTTATTCTTAGATACGATTTATGTATATGTGTTTAAATCTGTTCAGTGTCATCAGTGATATTTATGTGTCAACGATACGTAATTTTTGGATGACATTGGCAGTATTTATTGGTATATATAGATGATGACCATGATGATGACTGCAGAATTTTGTTTTTTTTGTGTACCTTTTTGGAGCTGTCCCCAAATGGCCTAGTCTGATAACCGAGTTGTTACCAGCATAACTCCTTTGGGAGGGGGACGTTAGCTCTGAAGGGGGAGGTAACTAATGATTTTTTATTTCAGCTAGATCGCGATTTCTGTGAATAGGAGAAGAATTAGCGGATGATTACAATCCCGCTTGTTTGTAAATTTTGAATTTTCTTAGCTTTGTGTATTTGAATGTAAATAGGAGGAGATAACGGTGTTCGAATACCCGTTTTTTTATGTGATTTAGGTGAAGATTTAGCTGTCACATATTTTTTATTGTGGGTAGGGAAGAAGCGGAAGTTATCACCCCGCTAGCATATGTAAAATCACTTTTTCTTTTCATCTTTTTAACATTTATTAGACTTGGAAAGATTAGGAGTTAATTAACCATTTTTTCTGTACAGTTCAAGATATGCCAATTTCGAGTTTGTATCAGAATGTGATACTAGTTAGACCGATGATGCTAGTATACAGTTAACTGTCACAGCCACTGGTATGTATTGACACTAGGTTAGCTGTTAATTACATATTTTTGTCAGGAGGAAAAGGGAGGAGGTACCTTTGGTTGTGCTGGAAAATTGTGTCAAAGTAAGAATAGTTCATCATATCAAAATTTGCGCTAGCATACTTTTACTTATTTATGTTCAGCCATGTGTAAATGACGTAAGATGTGTCCTTTATTCAAAATTGCTCGTCAAAATTTGTTAGGTCAATCTTTTGACTCCCTTTGGAAGGGGGAGTTGTGATGCCCCACCGTTCACTTTTGCTTTACCTTAACCAGTTTTGTTTAATTTATGTTATATTTATCATTTTGGGGATTTTTATTTCCTTTTCGGCATCACAGCACTCGTTTTCAAGTCTCTAGGAGTTGCGTACGCGCAACTCCGAACTTCCGACCGTAACCGTTAAAGCGCGTGCCAAGGACACGCCCCCTCTTGCGTCATAGCTTGCGTCGTTCGTCATTGTATGCAAATGTCTTTCCCGGCATGCGCCGGCTCATTGTCAAAAACCGTGACCTGCGAGTCACTGAGAGACTTAGAGAGAAGTAGAGAGAGAGAGAGACTGAGAGAGAGAGTAGACAGAGAGAAGTAGAGAGAGAGAAGTAGAGAGAGAGAGAAGGAGAGAGATGTAGTAAGGGGAGCTAAGCACAAGTGAGTGCACCGTGCGTGTAGCACAAAAGTTATGTTTCTTCATTGATGTCTTGGTGAGTTAATTATTTTGGAAATAAATCTATTTTGTTTTGTTATAAAACTTTTGAGTCTGTAGTTTTTTTATCTTGAGCAACGCTAATTAAGTATTTTTTTTACATTAATTCTTATTAGTTGACAATCATTTTTGATTCTTACTTATGAACGCTCGCTGGTATTTGAACCCTAAATCAACTTATTCTACTTTTGGCAATTTGTTAATTATTGCCTGGCGCCCGTCTAAGCTATCCGGAGCATAAAACTTAAAGTATTTTGCATTTGTTTGGAGCGTTACATGTTCTAATACCAAGAGTATTCCATTTGATAAGACACATATGGTGAAAATTGTCTGAACACTCCCTATGTAGGAAGTAGGTTGAAATGGTTCATATCATCAATTAGAGCAGATCTTGATCAGCGGCCAGTAGCTCAGTGGTCCAGAGCACCTGACATGTTATCAGGAGGTCGTGGGTATGTATCCCACTCAGCTCAAGACAATTTTTTTTCTAAAATTTAAATCGACTTCAAAGTGGTAATTTATAAGTTAATTCCAAGAGTAGAGGGGACAGCAAAGAAAATCTCAACACACAATTGATACTCAAACTGAGAACATCACGATTGGTCTGAAGTATGGTATGCAGTTTTGCATTGCCTTGTTGGAGGAATACCTGATATCTGTTTACCAATCTTGGGTAGAGTTGAAGCATAACTGGAGTGAACATACTTTAGTTGTGCTGAGTAGAGGTTGGCATTGAGGACACATCCATTGGGAATCAGTTCAAAGTGCACTACACCCTTGAAATTCTACCAAACATATAACATTGCCTTCATTGTGAATTGACTTCTCTTTCAGATAGGAACTGTGAGCTGCCCTGGGTCAAGCCCAGTGGCTTGAAAACCAAAAAGCAGTCTTTTGGGTGTTCGAATTGCTGGAAAATATCCATTTTACATCACAAGTGACAATTTTCTTGATGAAACAATGGAGGTCATGAGGATTGAGGAGTTTTCTGCAGACTTTGATATGATGATTTGCTTGTTCAATACTCAGTTCATGTTGAGCACTTCAGCAACTCCTGGCTAGCTTACTGATGCACTGCAATTGCTTGCGAGCAACCAATTCAGACATAAGCCTGCAGGTGCTTGTTGATGGATCAGCTTCAACAGCACGGCACAGATTGTTGTGATCTATCAATATTGGCCATCCTAATTACAACTTACTTTTAAGGCTCATGTCGCCACCTTTGAAACTTTTTGAACCAAGGTTGAGAAGTGTGAATGGAAACTGCCCCTTCCACTTTGTATATTTCTTGGACAGCTTTGGTAGCTTTTAATCCTTTTTTCCAGTAATGATGTAATATTGCATGAATTTCAATACTTGACTCATTCATTGTAGAATGTTTCTAACAATGGAAACCAAGACTTCAAAGCTTGTAATAGTTATGGACTGTTGCAGTGGACTTTGTATTTTCTCTTAGTACTACATTCAGAGGTATGCAAATGCAACATGGTGATGTGTCACCACACACATTTTGCATGGTGAAAAATGTTGTATTTTGAATTACCCTAGCACAATAAGGAATACATAGCACTTTCTGACAAAGTATCTGAATTACATATTTGCAAAGGCACCTAAAAATTCCAATCTTAACTTATTCAATTCTATGTACTTTTCATCTATGTCACAATCTCATTTTTATTGTACAAGGATTTTACTTCTTCTTCATTCTCCTAGCCAATAACCTCTTATCCATTCATCAGGCCCCAAACAGAGCCTGTAGATATGAATTCATTTGCTTTCTAAGGTTAATAAAAATTAGTAAACCAAAACTTTTACACAGTATTTTTTTTTAATACTTATCTACAGTTCTCTTAAGATACATTATTATTAAATCTTAAATACAACAAATATTTTTGCTAAAAAAAAAAGTTTCCCCTGAGTGGGGCTCAAAATTATATCTCCTGAATACATGTGATGTGTTCTAACCACTAGACTATCAGCAGCAAGTTAATTTTTTGGCTAATTACAACTATAAATATTTCCGATTTTATCCCTCATGGTGCAATTTATGATCAGGATGGGCAGCCTTTCAATGTTGCCACAAATGAAGGATCATAAATAATTAGTCACTGATGTTTTACTATTGATTTTTTCTTGCTTAATAACACTATTAGCACGAGAAACTATCTAATTATTCACTATCTCCCATTTGTGATAATGTTGAAAGGTTGCCTTGTCCCAGTCATAGATGGTGCCATCAGTGGTAAAATAAAGAGGATTTATATTCACAATTAGCTGAAAAATGAACTAATTACTGATAATTCAGTAGGTAGAACACCTGGCATGTATTCAGGAGTTGCAGGTTTGAGTCCCACTCAGGGCAAAACTCTTATTTTTCAACAAAAACATTTCTTGAATTCTAATCTCTGCCTTTAGTGTTGATTAAACCTTAAATATATTGCAAGAACTCTAGACCATTTGGGTTAATGGTGAAGAAACTGCACAGATAATACAAAATATATGGAAAAGCATATAATGTGGAGTGGGAGTAGCTCAGTGTAGTGTGACAGGCTCGCAATCTGCAGTTACCAGGTTCGTCTCACCTGGACCAGCATTGAGATTTATTTTGCAAAACTCCCTTCCCTGTCCTCGGTCAGTAGGAGACATTGATGGGCTTGGAAAGGCTACTATCTATCAGATGGGGTGTTAAGCCATGGCACAGTGTACGTGAGAGCCATACACTGTGCATGTTAAAGAACACTGGATGGCCTTGATGGGAGGCTACCATCTGTCTCCCAATAGCTACCCAGTGGGTCTTTTCCCTTAACCTTCTCTGAGCCCTGACCATTTAGTCCAATGTGTGCAAAAAAGTGCAGCTCCGAAGTAAAATTATCCAACCCATATAATACATTCTGAGAAAACTGGAAAAAGTTCAGATGCTGATTTTTATATAATATATACTCAATTGCCATTTAATCATGACCATCCCATTCTGGGCAAAATAAAAGTTGGTATATACAACAGTAGCAGCATTATGCTCACTGTAAAGTTTGTGAGAAGTGATTTAAAAAGTGGCATAAATAATGAGCAAAAGATGTAATTTATTAAATTTTGAAGGAAGAATGATTATTGGTGTCAGGGGTCAAAATGTCTTTACCCCAGAAACTACTGTCCATCAGTTGTTCCAAACAGCTGTTGTATGGTGATTGGGATAGGTACTAACCTGTATGGGCACTGGAATATTAAATGAAAAACTAGTAAGCACAAAAACTTTGAAATACAAGTGAGCATATCAGATGAGAAAGAGGTCCAATACTTTCTATAGGATAATAGGCAGGAAACAATTGAGACATTCACCTGCAAACACAACACAGAACAGTCACAACAGATTTCTAGTAAGACAATGTGTCAAATTCTCCATTGTTTAGGATTTTTTTAAAGGACAGAAGATACAACAAGATGTTATCTCTGCCCTACACAAAGGGCAGAGATAACATAGAAGCTCTATAGACTTGTACACAATGGTTAGAGATCACCTAGAAGCTCTATCAGACTTGTATACAAAGGGCAGAGATAACTTAGAAGCTCTATCAGACTTGTCCTGGTTTCTCATACAACATAAAAACATATTCTCACTGGCTTAGTAATCAAGGCACTCTTACCACTATACCTGGTAGGGCCAAATCATAGTAGGTAAGGATATAAAAGTAGATGTCCATAACATCTGCACCTAACCCCACAACACTGAAAACTGTAACTTGCATGTTGATGCCAGAAACAAAGGTCTGGTAGCCTGATGAATCACATTTCTATTTGCATCATACAGATGGATAACTATGCATATAGCAAAAGCAGTACGAGGCTTGGGTTGGGTAGTTTTACCTCTGAGCGGCACTTTTTTGCACACCATGGGCTAAATGGCCAGGTCACATGGACCCCGAAGGCTCAGAGAAGGTTGGGGGAGGGAACCCACTGGAACAGCTGTTGGGAGACAGATGGTAGCCTCCCGTCAAGGCCATCCAGTGTGTTCTTTAACATGCACAGGGTATGGCTCTCCCGCACACGTGGCCACGGCTTAACGTCCCATCCGACGGACGGCAGCCTTTCCAAGCCCATCGGTGTCCCCTACTGACCGTGGACAGGGCAGGGAATTTTGTGGAGATAAATCTCAACGCTGACCCAGATGGGACTCGAACCTGGGAACTACAGATTACGAGCCTGGCACGCTACCAACTGAGCCCCCCCCCCCCCACAGTACGAGGCAATTGATCCCTTATATATTATACAGCCAGTGGCAGAGGTTCATGATTTGGAGGATGTTTCATTGGATCCTCTAATACAGGTGTGACAACATATGAAAGATATGGAAAACTTGAGCATAGTTTGTATTTTGGACATAGGTGCAGAGTGCTTAACACCAGAACATTCTTATCCTTCTTTCCTTGAAATATAATAAGAGTGCCATCATAAAAAGTGAAATCTAGTATACTTTTAAATGTTACCATTGTTGCCTAATGGTGAAATTTTTCTACAACAGAAACTTACCATTAGGCTCCTACTGTATAAGAATGGTTTGAAAAACATTTAACGACTTCATCCCCATCATTTGGCCAGCTAACCCCACATATCTCAACCACATCAAACATCTGTTGAATGTTGTGGAATGGGGAATACAACAAGCTGATACACTAGCAGTGACTGTTACTCAGTTGCTTTACAGCTATCATGGCTGAATGTATCACCATAAGGGTACATAAGCTAGTAACACTAATGCCGTCATGTTCAGACAGTTATTCACACCTGAGGAGATTCCACACATGGTATTAGATGAGTGATCATAATGCAGTGGCAACTGAATGTATACTAAGGTCTATAAATAAGATACAACTTGGTAGGTTTTATGAAAATTACTTAATATTCTGATACTTTTATTTTGCTTGTGAAATTCCTCATATTGCTAGTATGCAAATGGGATAATCCACCCATAGATAAGAGTTTGCATACAATATAAAATTCAAATACCAATTAACAAGTTGGTAAATTATTAATACTATGAAATCTGACTGGGATCATCTCAACTTTACAGATATCTAATTTTATGAATGCCTATTGGTTCCATGTTATTCTCATTTATTTTTACCTTTAACTGTACGAGGAAAGTATTATTATAGAGAGCCATCATTATCTTAACTAACTATTATGTAAGAGTGGTACAGTTTGGAAAGTTTCTTTCTGCTTTTCTGCATTTGGACATGGGTGCAGAGTGCTTAATAGCAGAACATTCTTATCCTTTTTCCCTTGAAATATATAAGAGTGCTATCATTTTCACTCTTTAGTATCATGATGACATAAAGATGTACCTGTGATGGGTTTGTAGTCTCTGGGATAGTCTCATAGATTAGTGGACTCCATACTGATGACCACAGATCTAATTCAAGATTGGCATGGCAGCATTTATATGCCCCATAAGCACATATCAAAACAATAAAAGCATGCAAAATATTTGCTCCGGAGAGTTTTAAATACTGTGGCATTTCAGGCAAACATTTTAAATCAAATGAAAACAAAAAACAAAGTACTTACTGGCCTTGGTATATGTGAGAAAAGAGCAGTTAACTCTGGTAAAAGTGAATCCATAAGCTTTTTTATTTCTATATGCTTTGGATTTTCTTCTACACTATTATCTTTCTGAAAATAATAATAATAATACACAGATTAAGTTGGTTAATAAAAAAATATAAAGATATCTGGATTTCACAAAATGTATTAGTATCTTTCATAATGATAAAATGCAATTGAACAATCTTAAGCTTCCTTTATTTTATATCAACATTATAAATTAGTAATTTGGATGCTTAATACAGAAAATATACAGGATGAACATATATTCAATGCAGAAGTTATATGCATTTTTTGAACAGTTATTCTATGGATGATTCTTCTTCTTTCACTACCATTACAAAGCCAGTAATAGTAAGATTCTATTTTCCACGCTTTGCACAAAGAAAATGTAAATCTTCACCCAAAGCAATGTAGTCATAAATATATTAAATAGTGTAGAAAGTTTTAAAAAAAAATTTTCCCATCAGTTTAAAAGGCATAATTTACTTTCTATGAAACTTTGATAAGAATAATTAATAGATTATTTTTTAGAACACAATTAATATATTTTTTAGCATTTGAATAACCTTGGAAAACAGGTGAGGTTAAGCCTCAGTTGCTTTCTTTGATAAAATTCTTTTGGTAGATTCTAAGGTTAAAAGCATAAAGTGCCAATTTTGTTTATTCACCTGACTAACAGATAAATCTACAGGAATAGACTAAACATAACAAGGTAGCATCTTAAATATTTCAGATTCAGCCTACTGTTCCTTTCAGGAGATTACAAAAAAGACTGTTTCCACTGATCAAGCTAGTCTAATGTGGATGCTCTATTATTGGTCAATTCAAGTCAAGCACTTTTTTTTTTACACAGTTTGAAGTACATAATTTTCTTTATCTTGCTTTGGCGCATTTCATTCTTCCCACAGCAAATTTGTAGCCCAAATCATAACCAATAAGAGTATTGCTTTAAGGTTGCAGATTAAATTTAAATCAAAAAGGAGGACATAAAACAAGGAACAGTAAAAATAATTAGAAGAGTTCTATTGCCTCTAGTGAATATGAAGTGAAATCTAGGAAAACTTGCAATAAAGGATGATTCAAGAAAGGTAAAGAGTAATATTTTATTAGTATCTATCCAACTGAAAAAAAAAAGCATTTTTCCTTTATCTTTCAAGCTTTTCAAATTCAACTTCAGCACCCTTGAATAAAGGAAATAAAATTATTGAAATATTCAGAAATCGTAAAACCTGTAATTGCATTAGTACCTATCCATCACAAAAAAACTGAACTTCTTGACCATCGTACTCTACCACACAAATTTTTAACATGAATAGATCACTTAGAATAGTCATTTAATTGCCACTTTCAAACTTTAGCACCTACTAATAGTGGAAATTAAAACCACTGGAAGTTTGGAAAATGTGAATTCTAATATTAAATTAGTACCTATCCAACCCAAAAATAATTTTTCTTTTATCTCTAAAAAACAAAAACAATAACAACAACAACAACAACAAAAAAAAAACTTACAGAAATATAGATAGCAAGCAAAAACAATAGTTTGTTTCAACTGAAATTTTAGAAGAAAAAATTGAGCTTCACCAGGAGGATCTAAACTGACATCCTCCTAAAAACAAATTGTTAGTTTGCTTCCATATCTAGTGAAACTCAATTTTTTTCTGCTAACATTTCAATGGCTATTTGGTTAAATTTCCTGTTCTTTACTATTATTGAATAATAGATGTTTTTTGAAAGTGAGCTAAAAATTTAAATCCATATAATAAATCAACATTCTTTTATCTTGCCATATCCCCCATTCATTAAAATAAAATCTCCGAAAAAGCAGATGATGATGATGAATAGCTTAAAGAAAACCAAACAATTTATAAGATATTATCTTTGTTTCCAACTTTCCATGATAGTACTCTTTTATTTCTACTGTACTTTCAATATTTTCTACTTTTCAGAATTTTTTTTAGAATTATTATACATGGCCAACTTCCATTATAGATCTATTTCACTTTGTTAATTTAACAATATCGAAAAAAATGTAAGCTGTTTTCAAATGGGATTGAAGAAGCAACAAAAGAACAATTAGATTTATTGTTTTCAAACATAAACTTTCCCTTAATTGTGGCAAAAACGTTTCTTAAAAAAAAACATGAAAACTTTTACAGTTGAAGATATATAAAAAAACTTACTGTTCACTCACTATTCTATTTTGGAACTAAAAGAATAACATATTGCCTCTGGGAAATTTGCAATGCTTATTTTCAATGAATCTAACAGGTACTGATTTGGAAATACCAATAATAATATTTTACTAGTGTCTACCAAGAAAAAAAAAAGAACATTGTAAAATCTATCTCTTAAAACAAAACAGTTATATTTTCCCAGGCCCCAGTGGGTAAATGGCAAATTGCTGCACTAAGTATAAAATTTTTCACCACCATACTGTAACAAATTTCGAATTTCTAACATGAATAGATAAGTTAAGTAATTTAAAGTTTTTCTAATTCAACTTCAGCACTCTTGAATAAAGGAAATAAAATTATTAAAATATTCAGAAAATGTAAATCCTACAATTTCATTAGTACCTATCCATCCCAAAAAGAATTTTTAATTTACCTCTGAAAATGAAAAAGATGAATTTTTACAGATGTACAGGCAACAAAGTGTAAACAACAGCACATTTTTTGAAAAGGAGCAAAAGAATAAGAAATACATTTTGATTCATGGGAAGATAGGAAGAAAATGTGCTCAAATGAAAGATTGTTGGCAACTCTACATTGCAGCAGTGATGATATTTATTTCATGTTCTAGGAAATTGAGTTTGTTGGATGCTAAATGTTTTGAAACTAATGATATAGAATGTTACTATATACCAAATTTCTTGGTTCTCTTTGACTTTGAAAGAATTATCAGAAGCTTGCAGAGATCTGCAATTTGAAATACTTTTCAAATTTTGCAACATAACTATATGTAAACACCAAGTTCCATGGATGTTGGCCATCTGCTTGTATGTATGACCTCTGTTTGATCTAAAAGGAATTACTGGATTACTGGTAAAATAAACGAGACTGATGATATGATTTACACCTAGACACCAAGTTTCCTGATAATGGAGGAAGAACTAAGGAAATCTACTTGCCAATGGTGAGTGAATTTTCTGGCATGGCTTGTTACTTTCAAAGCTAGAAAAATTACAGCAATGAAATAATTACAGGAGAAAGAGCTGAAACCTTTACCCTAAAATGCAGTATCAACAATTTCATCGTATCACTTTTTTTAATTGCATGTAAAAGCAGGAAAAATCCTTGCCCTCTTCTATGTTAGTATGTTCATATTCTTCTAATGTTAGTATGTTCCTTGCTTTTGGCTTGTGGTAAAAATAGCTGGTTAGTCAGATTTTTCCAAATTTATCCATCCTTGATCATCTGCATCATAGCATGACTTCCATTTGATTTTAAGGAATTGTTTAATCCTGAATTTTGCATTTTTTCTCTACTCTACGACTTAAAATTTTTTAATTAAAAATTTCAGAACCTTATAATTTCTGTATCACTATTAGATTTAGTATTTTTCAGTCACTCACGATAAACATATATGTGTAATATGTATGACAAAGCAACATGGTAATGAATGTGCATAACATATGAATTAGGGTTTTTTTTTAATACCTACATTTAAAAATACAGAAAACTTCTGTTTTCAAAGTGAAATTACATAAAGTTATATGAACTATAAAATTGCAATACTTGACAGATATGTAATTAAAGTCCCAATTGAGTACAGCTACTTATATTTGAAAATATTTATTTCAATAAATTTATTTTTTGTCCTAAATTATTACTATTTATTATACTTTCTATTACCAAGTATTGAATTTTTGCACCAGTTTAAAAAAAAGATATTAAGAATTTTCATACATTGAAATCAATATTTATGTATTGTAACCAAACAAACCTGCTGCATTTTCAGATAATCCTGTTCACAAATTTCTGCCAAACTTAGTTTGCTTTTCTCTTGATCCAAAATTACCCGTTTCCTGTACTCAAATGGTTCATCTCTGGGTTTCACTTTTTTCTCTACATCACTCCAAGCCTGTGAAATTAGAAAAAAATCTGATACTTCATATGTGGTACACATAGTTCTATATATTCTCTATATGTGATACTTCATAGTTCATACAGAAGGAACTAAAATGGATAACACTTGGTAACTTTAAGAAACATGCACTAATTTACAATAAGGTACCATCAATAAACATGTAAAAAAGTAATGCATGCATTGCATGCCATACAATATTCTGAAAGAAGAGAAAATTAAAATTGTGTGTAAAACAGCTGGAAAATGTAACATAACAGTGTATAAATCTTATTAAATCACAATTTACTATATTTACTTGAATAATGAAATGCAATGTTGTGTTGGTCAGTTGCTTGTAGTAAATTCAAAAATTGGCAAAAACTTTTGAAACTGAGAAAATTAAACTCAAGTAGGTATTTGTACTAAAAACAGAGGAAATCTTTAGATGTATAACAAGATATAACTGTACTCTAATTATATCTCTTTTTTTACATTAAAATCTGTGAATTTCTTTTAGAAGCCAAAATATTTTTTTGTCTCATGCAGAAATGAAATAATAAGCATTTGCTGTTAATTACATAGTCAGTAAAATCTTAGCTCAAACATTATAAGATTAATTTCTTGGGTGTGGCAAAAGACATTTATATATAATATGTATATTTTAAATAAAAGTTTCTTGTTATCCTGCTTACAAAGGGTCCAAGTTTTGCTACCATAACTAACCTTAGAATCTTTCGCATTATATGGTTTGACTTTGTAAGTAATGATGAGGTTAGGAGTTATCAACCTCCTTTCAGTAGTTTTTTGTGCACATAGAGACTGCATTAGTTTGTCCATGTTGCCCATAATCATAGCTGCATATTGGCAAATAAGATTATAAACAGTGTGCCTGAGGCTTCAGGAAAATGGGGAGACCTAGGATGCGATGGGCAGACAATGTCAAACAGGACCTTGCTAGAATTGGCCTACAGTGGCCAAATGCAGCAGCTGTAGCTCAGGACAGACATGTCTGGTGAGAAAAATTACAGTCTGGCAGGACCTCTGCAAATCATGACTACATGAGGATTTTGTATGTATATATATGTATATAAAAGTGCAAAAGAGCATTTTGCTAGGTATGACTTCAACAGAAAAGACAAATTTGAAAGATACTGTTGTTTATAGTGTTATAAACTTATATAATTAGATTACATAATATGGTTTAGATCTATGCACATCTTTGTGGTTTGCTTAGCTGTCACAGATCAAGTAATAATAAAAATCATATAATTGTCTATAACTTTTATAAACTACTTATGGTAAACAATAACTGTTGTGTATCAAAGCAAAATAAGAAGCATTGGTCAGTTTATTCTTTATAATTTACCATGCTTTACAAACGATGTTGAAAAAGGATAGCACTTTTTTTTAATATTCTCTACATAACTAGCTATCTCTCCCACAAGTCTATTACTAAAATATGTTTCCATCATTGGTTTTAACCACACATTCACCTATAAGAAATTTTTCACGTTTTACTTCCATCACAATTTAAACATCTTGTTTAACCTTCTAACAATAGTGATAATAATTAATTTTTATCTTATGATATGGTTCTGATAAAATTACAATCCTTAGTTATCATAATAAGTCTGTACTATTGAATGGAAGACAGCAATTTGATACCTTATCAATTATTCTCTGTATGATTACTTTTTCCAGCATCTTTGTATAGTCTTCAGTAACAGTGATATCTGCAAGGAAAAAAAATGGTGAAACATTAAGTTATTATTAAGACAGTTACAATAGTTATTTTACTTGATGCATTATTACATTTTAATTGTGAATTTATCACTTATCATAAAAGATGCAAAACAGATAATTATAATACAATTATAATATACTTTGTTTACAATTGGTTTATGCCATTAAAAGCCAAGTTAATAAAAATTTATTTTTAATGTCAGCCATTAAAAGTTTATTAAACAAGGTCAATTCACTAACAACAACAGATTTCAATAATATTGAACATAAATGCTAATACACAATATAAGTGTCAAATATGCTTTGAAAGGAATTATAATTGTTTAATAAACTGTGGGAAATCAAAATCACAATAGTAATTTAAAATGTTTACCTTTCTTTCCTAAACACTACTCCTAATTTGTATATGCCTTCTCATATAAGGACCTACTAAGATTGAAGTTACTAACTAACCAATGCCTAAGTCAGAGCTCACAAAATACAAAAGGTTTGCCTGCTGAACAGGGGGCGGGGGTGGCTCAGTCGGTAGCGCACCAGGCTCATAATCTGTAGTTCCCAGGTTCGAGTCCCAGCTGGGTCAGCGTTGAGATTTATCTCCGCAAAATTCCCCGCCCTGCCCATGGTCAGTAGGGGACACCGATGGGCTTGGGAAGGCCGCCGTCCATCGGATGGGACGTTAAGCCGTGGCCCTGTGTGCAGGAGAGCCATACCCTGTGCACGTTAAAGAACACGCTGGATGGCCTTGACGGGAGGCTACCATCTGTCTCCTAACAGCTGTTCCAGTGGGTCCCCTCCCCAACCTTCTCTGAGCCTTCAGGGTCCATGTGACCTGACCATTTAGCCCATGGTGTGCAAAAAAGTGCCGCTCAGAGGTAAAACAACCCAAACAACCTGCTGAACAGTAGAATTCCCTTATCATTATGCCAGTTGAGGCCTTGAGTCAATGGCAAATAAGAATACCAAAATTCATCATAATCATCCTCAATCAACCACGGGCTATGGAGGTTCAACCAGACTGCAATTTAGTTCTCCAAGCATATCTGCCTGAGCTGCATCTGCTGCACCTGGCCACTGCACACCAATCACACAACACAAGGTCATGTTTGATATTATCTGCCCACCGCATTCTAAAGCTCCCCTCCTCCTGAGGCTTTCAGGCACGCTGTTCATAACCCTATTCACTAATCTACAATTACACATATGGGCAACATGGCCAAACCAACAGAGTTTCTCTCTGCACAATATGCTGCTTAAAGGAGGTTGCCGACTCCTTTGTCTAACCTTATTATTACTTACAAAGTTGAACCACCTAATACCCAAGATACTGCGTAAGCATCTGGAATCAAAAGCATCAAGTTTCCTGTTACCTTGTTTACAAAGTGTACAAGTTACACTACCATAACTAACTCTAGAAAGAACCAAATTATTATGTAATCTAATTTTTGTTTATAAGCCTATTTCTCCACACTCTCCATAGATTCTTAAAAGTCCCGGCAGCAATTCCTATTCGTCTGTTAATCTCATGCCACACATCACTATTATCTCTTACATAGCTCCCAAGATAATTAAACTGTGACACCTGCTCAAGACTGCAACCATTTAGATTAACTGAATCACAGCCTGCCTGACCAATTTTCATCACTCTAGTTTTCTCTCTGTTTATAACCAAACCTACTCTACTACCAGTTTCATCAACATCTAAAATGAAAGAGTTCATCTCATCAACATCATTTGCCAAAAGGGCTAAATCATCAGCATAATCTAAATCAGAAATTTTCGTATCTCCAGTCCATTTAAGGCCAAAATCTTTCCCTTGAAGTGAATTTCGCATAACATAATCAATAACCAAGCTAAAGAGAAAAGGAGATAAAATGCACCCTTGTCGAACACCAGAAGTAATGCTAAACCATTTGCTACAAGCCTTACCAACTCTCACACATGACTCAGTGTTATTATAGAGAGCTTTCATTATGTTAACTAACTTGTCTGGTATACCATATGATTTCACAATCAACCACAAATTATGACGATCAACAGAGTTGAAAGCCGTTTTGAAATCAACAAAGCTAGCAACCAAAGGTTTCTGAAACTCTAAATATTTCTCAAGAATCTGCCTAAGAGAAAATATCTGATCCACACATCCCCTACCACTTCTGAATCCACATTGCTCATCACGCAATTGACTGTCAACCAGATTATTAATTCTATTAAGCACAATCATGGAAAGAACTTTACCTAGAACAGAGAGTAGGCTGATACCCCTATAGTTATCACATGAAGTGCAATCACCTTTTTTGAAAATAGGGATAACAATAGTTCTGGTAAAATCCTTAGGAACCATGCCTTTATCATAAAAGATATTCAGAATTTCGTCATCCAAGTGGTAACTGAAACATTCCCAGCTCTAAGCATTTCGGTAGTAATTTCATCTACCCCTGGGGATTTATGTAGTTTAAGTTTAGAAACAGCCAAAATAACTTCAGATTGTGTTATAGGGCCAACGTTAAAGTCACCAATGCATCTATCATTATTGCAAACGATGGGAGTAGAACTAACTACATTGTTTAGAACATCACTGAAATGCTCAGCCCACCTAGCCATGACAGAATCCTCCCCTTCTATAACCTTACCTTGTTTATCCTTCAATCCTTGTATACCTGCCCATTTTGTACCACACAAAACATTAACTATCTGGTACTGCTCTCTGCTGTTGTGCTGTCTAACTGCTTCCTCGGCTTTGTCAGCCAAACCATCAAGCCAAAGATTCTTATCAGCAGCTAACTGATCTTTTACACGTTTATTAAGTTCTCTGTAATGCTTTTTTTAGGACTAGTAGGGTATTGATTAAGGACAATTCTGCAGTTCTTTCTTTCCGAAATAAGCTCAAGTGCCTTATCACTCAGATAATTCTGTCTCTTCTGCTCCTTTTTTCCTAAAAGAGCACTGTTAGTGTCCAAAAAAGCCTGTTTAAAATGATCCCATTCTTCCTCAACTTCAGTAGTAAGCAAACCATGACTGTCATAATGACTAAGTAACCTATCATGGTAAGCTTTGGCTATAACTGGATCTTTCAGAGCTTCAGTATTAAAAGTAAATTTTTTAACCCTAGCACAACACTTCTTAAGTTTAAGTTGCAAGACAGTTGTAACAAAGTAATGGTCAGATCCAATTTCAGCTCCCCTATAAGACCTGGTATTCCAAACAGAACTAGCCCATTTGCTGTTTATTAATATATAATCAATCATATTCTTATGCAACCCATATGGTGAAAACTATGTGTGTGTGTGTGTGTGTCTGTGTGTCTGTATGTATGTATGTATGTATGTATGTCATGGTGTTTGTAATATGAGTTAGTTATTCTCAAACCATTAAGTTTACTTACCTGTAGGAAAAGCTACCCATTGTCATTGCAGCTACCAATAACAAAAGGGCTCATCACCCCTCCCCAAAGGTCAGAATTCAAAGTATCCTCAAGGTGTCTGTAGAACCTATCCTTTTCATCTTGATCGGCATCCTCAGTGGAGCATAAACAGCAGATAACATTCAAGTCTTTAATGCTTGTCTGAAATTTTGCTGTAAGAAACTTTTCATTAATACACTCATATCCTAGAAGTGCATCACTGTTGTGTCTGCTGAAAAGCAGACCTATGCTTTGGAGATGCTTATTATTTTTCTTCCCTGAAAAAATAAATTTAAGATTATTTTTAGGTATCTGACTTTTATCTACCCATTTGGTCTCAAGCTGAGAATATCTAAGTTATAATGGTGGAATTCTTGTGTGAGGATATAAAGGGAATGATCTCTGTGCAGAGTCCTCATATTCCAACTTTCCATGGAGATATAATAGCTATTGGGATTTTCATAGAAACTACGTTTATCGAGAGAGGGAATGCTGACAATATCAAACAGTCCCCTAATAGCAGGCATGGGGCAAAGACCTGTTCTCCCACCACTAAAGGCTGAAACCATCTACACTGTAAGACTTTTTCCAATGTAGGATTTGACAATGCCCATAAAAGCAAGATTTCAGGTGCCTGTGATGACCTTTGCTCAGGATTATCCACCAGCTGATAAAACATATCCTGTGAATCTTTTCACTTGGGGCTGTTAACCCACAAGCAAATAGAAAGTACAGCGGCAGATTTTCCCTCCACAGAAGCCCAACAGTGCAGCAAATTCAGGATCCATAATCAAGCTCAGAGCCTTATTCCAGTGCAGTAGGTTTATATGGTCAACAAAAGGACCTTGCGTGGTTGACCACTCCTCAGCACGGTAGAAAAGAAAGGGAAAAGTAGCCATAGTTGTCCATACCATAGTTGTCCGGATCAGTAGGCCACACTGATCTGGCAGCCCTCCTCTTCCATTCACTTCCACAAGAGAGTATCTCTTTTGAAAAGTTCTAACAGCCTGCACCACGAGAAGGTGGGGTCGGACATTAAGTGTTAGGTCTGGCTGGTTCTATGCATCATCACAGGGGATTGGTGCATAGCTCTCCTTCCAGTGACTACCTAAATTTCCAGTGACATTTACCAAAATTAGTGCTCATGAAAAGCTTTACCCCAATAGTTAGCTATATTACACTAACTCCTATTCAAGAATTTTTTGCTTTGGTACATTTCGCTAATTTTATTAATATAACACACTTTGTTCTCCAATGTCCTGTAATCATTAATAATATATAGCACAGAGAAACATAATTAAAAAAAATCAATATGATTCCAAAAATGTTTTACCTTTTAAAAGGGAACAATACATATATTATTTTTTTTTCAAACCATCAGCTGCACGGATAATATAATTTATCTGTAAACATTTTATCAGGAGTGTAAAAAACAATAGTTCTTATTCAATTTTGATTTCATTTATGAAATCACTATTATGCTTCAGCTACTGGTCATTTAGAAATGGGATTTAAGATTTCAGACATAATTATTGTACATGTCTGAAATGATAAAACTTTACTCCAATAGATAATATATATGCCTATTACATGTAAGCATAATGGACTACAAAATCCTAATTTTCTTTGCACTCACTTGATTTTACATTGCTGTCAAATAATACATCCTCCTGCAAAAGACTATTTAGTGGTCGACTTTCTGCCGTCACTTCTCCCATAAGCTGCCATGGTTTTTCTCCCAAATTGCTTTCTTCTAGTTCCCTTATTTTCTGGCTTGACTAAAAGAACAAAAGAATCAATTTACTTTATAACAGAAGTTCATAATTCAGGCACATAATTAATTTAATGTTTTTTGATAGCAAAATAAAGCATATTTTAAAATACATTGCTTTGAGAATATTGTCTCAGCAAGAACTATAAAAATACTTGAATGTACATACATAAGATATTCATAAAGTATAGATACAATGTTGCATAGCACAAAATATTTCATTTACAGGAGTTTTCATTGAGTTTCCCTCTGCAACCACATATTGCTATTAGCATTTCAACACCTGCTGAAAGCATAACTGGTAAGTAATTTGTGGAATAACTAATAGCTGTTCTATCACAATTTAGTTTATGGTTTTAATATTTTGAAATCTTCCTCTTTTCATGGTTATCTGTAGTTAAGGAAAAAAAAAACACGATCACATGGGATCATATCAGGTGAATATGGAGGCTTTGCAAATTGGAGATGATCTGTCTAAAAGTTGTCTCATTAGCTGTTTTGGATAGGAAGGTGAGTTGTCATGATGATGCTTACTTTTCTGGTGATTTCTTTCTGGCTAACAAAAACTGGAGAAACACCATGTGTTTCAAAATTATCCAGAGAAGTTACAGCATGCCTATATATGTTGTGCTGCTACATAACATAAAATACTTTGTACTACAAATATCGTCTCAATATTTCTGAAAAGATTTTGAATATATGACTGTTTGAGTTCTTTTACCTCTTAAAGATACAACAACATAAACCTTCGGAATAAATGAGTCAAACCACCACAAACACAAACCAACAAGGAGCAATTAAATACCTTTTTCTGGAACAAATCCACTTACAAAGAAATCACAATGCCACTTACAAAGTTGCAAGAAAATGAGGTGTACACTCAACATATATTGTTTCATTACTGAATATGTTTGAAAATTATATCTTGCATTAAATAAAAATGTAATATTACGTAAATACTGTATTACCATCATTTCCATTTCCATTTTAAGCATATGGTTGGAGTTTGAACATGTGAAATGTGTGACCTATACATCTTAAATATCTTACATTTGTATGATCTCTAGGTCTCTTGATCTGATTCTGCTCTGCAGCAAGTATGTACATAGGTTCCTGACTTAAAGAAT
Organism: Ryuthela nishihirai; assembly: GCA_038380435.1. Classification (NCBI taxonomy): domain Eukaryota; kingdom Metazoa; phylum Arthropoda; class Arachnida; order Araneae; family Heptathelidae; genus Ryuthela; species Ryuthela nishihirai. The sequence continues at coordinate 33,353,477 of JAWZYU010000011.1, read as the reverse complement.
TAATAGTAACAGCCACATGCCCCCCTTCCCCTCCCAGCTACCAATTGCTCTCCATATCTATGACATATTCTCTATGCACCACTGATATGTGATCATTTATATATATATATCACCATCTTTTGTGCAAAAGTGGTCTCTCACAAGGAATCATACATTGTTTCAAGGTGAGGGCAAATTTCAATTTGACAGAGTATATTATGCATCAAGCATATTTTTCTTAAACATATTTAAAACATATCACTACCTTTCTTTTTTTTACCCTGAACATTAATTTGACTAAAAATGTTTTTAAAACTATAAACTTTTGAAATAAATTCAAACCTTCTCTTGCTGTTTCTCAAAAGGTGTTTTCTCTGTAGATTTTGCCTTTTTCACTTGGTCAGTTTCACTATCATCACTGTCACTTGCCGCTCCTAAAAATCGCTCAACATCTGGAGATGCATTTACTTCAGTAAGATCACAGTCTCGTGTGTCATAATCTCTTAAAAATTATATATGAATACAAAATTAAACATATATTATGGAATGATAATTTATATACAATCTTATGAATTACTGCTATAACAGATTAAAAAAAAATTACCCCTCAAGTGGCTGCTTGCCAAAGAAGTTTGACAGGAGCATGCCTATGCAATACTCAATAGATAAGATCAACAGAAGAATCAGAACACAAGGAACAACCATGCTTTATCCAAAGATCAAACTAAGTCACTTTGATCAGTAGCCAAACATGCCAACCACTCATTAAAAGATATAAACAGAAATTAACAGAGAAATGTAAATAAAAAAAGAGAAGAAAATGGCTAACATGTTAAATACAATAAATGTGCAAACTTACAAATCCAAACAGTCCTGTAATTAATTGCATGTTTTATTATATGATGTTATTCCTCAGGGTCTGTAAATGGTAGCTAGGTAGTCACTGGAAGGAGAGCTATGCACCAATCCCCTGTGATGATGCATAGAACCGGCCAGGCCTAGCACCTAATGTCTGACCCCGCCTTCTCGTGGTGCAGACCGTTAGTACCTTTCAAAAGAGATACTCTCTTGTGGAAGTGAACGGAAGGGGAGGGCTGCCAGATTAGTGTGGCCTACTGATCTGGACAACTGTGGCTACTTTTCTTTTTTTCAACCCTGCTGAGGAGTGGTCAACCACACAGGGTCCTGATGCTGACCATATAAACCCACTGGACTGGACAGATATATGGCTCTGAGCTTGATTATGGATCCTGATTTTGCTGCACTGGTGGGCTTCTGTGGAGGGAAAATCTTCCGCTGTGTTTTCTGTTTGTTTGTGGGTTGACAGCCCCAAGTGAATAGATTCACAGGATATGTTTATCAGCTGGTGGATAATCCTGAGCAGAAGTCATCGCAGGCACCTGAAATCTTTGCTTCTATTGGCATCGTCAAATTTTACATTGGAGGAAGTCTTCCAGGTCTTCCAGTGTAGATGGCTTCAGCCTTTAGTGGTGGGGGAACGGGTCTTTGCCCCATGTCTGCGATTAGGGGGCTGTTTGATATTGTCGGCATTCCCTCTCTCAATAAACATAGTTTCTTTAAACATCCCACTAACCATTTTCTCTCCATAGGTAGTTGGAATGTGAGGACTCTGCACAGAGCTTTTTCTCTTGATGTCCTCACACAAGAATTCCACCACTATAATTTAGATATTCTTGGCTTGCAAGAGACCAGATGGGCAGATAAAGGTCAGATTCTTAAAAATAATCTTAAATTTCTCTTTTCAGGAAGGGACGACAATAAGCATCACCAAGGCGTGGGTCTGCTTCTCAGCAGACACGCTAGTGATGCTCTTCTAGGATATGAGTGCATTAATGAAAGGTTTCTTACAGCAAAATTTCAGACAAGCGTTAAAGACTTGAATGTTATCTGCTGTTATGCCCCCACTGAGGATGCCGATGAGGATGAGAAGGATAGGTTTTATGGACAACTTCAGGATATTTTGAATTCTGTCAAGAAAGGAGATATTACCTTTGTTCTTGGTGACTTCAATGCCAAAGTTGGTACTGACTCTGACCTTTGGGGAGGAGTAATAGGCCCTTTTGGTATTGGTAGCTGCAATGGCAATGGGCAACGTCTCCTACAGGTAAGTAAACTCAATGGATTCAGAATAACTAACACTTATTACAAACACCGCGACATACATAAGTACACATGGGTTTCACCTGATGGGCTGCATAAGAATATGATTGATTACATATTAATTAACAGCAAATGGGCTAGTTCTGTTAGGAATACCAGGGCATATAGGGGAGCTGAAATTGGATCTGACCATTACCTTGTTAAAAGTGTGTTGCAACTTAAATTTAAAAAGGGTTGTGCTAGGGTTAAAAAATTTACTTTGAATACTGAAGCTCTTAAAGATCCAGTTATAGCCAAAGCTTACCACGATAGGTTACTTAGTCATTATGACAGTCATGGTTTGCTTACTACTGAAGTTGAGGAAGAATGGGATCATTTTAAACAGGCTTTTTTGGACACTAACAGTGCTCTTTTAGGAAAAAAGGAGCAGAAGAGACAGAATTATCTGAGTGATAAGGCACTTGAGCTTATTTCGGAAAGAAAGAACTGCAGGATTGTCCTTAATCAATACCCTACTAGTCCTAAAAAAAAACATTACAGAGAACTTAATAAACGTGTAAAAGATCAGTTAGCTGCTGATAAGAATCTTTGGCTTGATGGTTTGGCTGACAAAGCCGAGGAAGCAGTTAGACAGCACAACAGCAGAGAGCTGTACCAGATAGTTAATGTTTTGTGTGGTACAAAATGGACAGGTATACAAGGATTGAAGGATAAACAAGGTAAGGTTATAGAAGGGGAGGATTCTGTCATGGCTAGGTGGGCTGAGCATTTCAGTGATGTTCTAAACAATGTAGTTAGTTCTACTCCCATTGTTTGCAATGATGATAGATGCATTGGTGACTTTAACGTTGGTCCTATAACACAATCTGAAGTTATTTTGGCTGTTTCTAAACTTAAACTACATAAATCCCCAGGGGTAGATGAAATTACTACCGAAATGCTTAGAGCTGGGAATGTTTCAGTTACCACTTGGATGACTGAAATTCTGAATATCTTTTATGATAAAGGCATGGTTCCTAAGGATTTTACCAGAACTATTGTTATCCCTATTTTCAAAAAAGGTGATCGCACTTCTTGTGATAACTATAGGGGGTATCAGCCTACTCTCTGTTCCAGGTAAAGTTCTTTCCATGATTGTGCTTAATAGAATTAAGAATCTGGTTGACAGTCAATTGCGTGATGAGCAATGGATTCAGAAGTGGTAGGGGATGTGTAGATCAGATATTTTCACTTAGGCAGATTCTTGAGAAATGTTTAGAGTTTCAGAAACCTTTGGTTGCTAGCTTTGTTGATTTCAAAAAGGCTTTCGAGTCTGTTGATCGTCATAATTTGTGGTTGATTGTGAAATCATATGGTATACCAGACAAGTTAGTTAACATAATGAAAGCTCTCTATAATAACACTGAGTCGTGTGTGAGAGTTGGTAAGGCTAGGAGCAATTGGTTTAGCATTACTTCTGGCGTTTGACAAGGGTGCATTTTATCTCCTTTTCTCTTTAGCTTGGTTATTGATTATGTTATGCGAAATTCACTTCAAGGGAAAGATTTTGGCCTTAAATGGACTGGAGATACGAAAATTTCTGATTTAGATTATGCTGATGATTTAGCCCTTTTGGCAAATGATGTTGATGAGATGAACTCTTTCATTCGAGCTGTTGATGAGACTGGTAGTAGAGTAGGTTTGGTTATAAACAGAGAGAAAACTAAAGTGATGAAAATTGGTCAGTCAAGCTGTGATTCAGTTAATCTGAATGGTTGCAGTCTTGAGCAGGTGTCACAGTTTAATTATCTTGGGAGCTATGTAACAGATAATGGTGATGTGTGGCATGAGATTAACAGACGAATAGGGATTGCTGCCAGGACTTTTAAGAATCTGTGGAGAGTGTAGAGAAATAGGCGTATACACCTAAAGACTAAAATTAGACTGTATAATAGTTTGGTTCTTTCTAGGGTTAGTTATGGTAGTGAAACTTGGATGCTTTGTAAACAAGATAACAGGAAACTCGATGCTTTTGATTCCAGATGCTTACGCAGTATCTTGGGCATTAGGTGGTTCAACTTTGTAACTAATGATGAGGTTAGGCAAAGGAGTTTGCAACCTCCTTTAAGCAGAATATTGTGCAGAGAGAGACTCCGTTGGTTTGGCCATGTTGCCGGTATGAATAATTATAGATTGGCAAATAGGGTTATGAACAGTGTGCCTAGAGGCCTTGGAAGGAGGGGGAGACCTAGGATGCGGTGGGCAGACAATGTCAAACAGGACCTTGTTAGAATTGGTGTACAGTGGCCGGATGCAGCAGATGTAGCTCAGGACAGATATGCTTGGAGAATTACACTGCGCGGTCTGGTTGGACCTCCGTAGCCCATGGTTGCTTGAGGATGATGATGATGATGATTCCTCAGCAGTTTTACATTAGCACTACATATACACTATATGATCAAAAGTATCCAGACACTCACTCATCCACAATCTCCTAGTAATAGGAAAGGAATTAATATTGCATTAGTCCACCCTTTGCTGCTATCACATTCTCCACTCTGAGGGGAAATCAATCACTGATGTTGGGCACTTCAGCCTGGCTCACAGTCGCATTCCAATTCATCCCAAAGGTGTTCATGGGATTGAGATCAGGGCTCTGTGCAGGTGTCAAGTTCTTCTACACTCATCTCATCAAACCATTCCTGCATGGTCCTCACTTTGTGGGTGGGGGGCATTGTCATGTTAATACAGGAAAAGGTCTTCACCAAACTGTTCCCATAAAGTTGGGAGTACAGAGTTAAGAATGCCGTTATAGGCCACGGCATTCAGTCCCATTCCACTGGAACTAGGGGGCCCAGCCAGAACTATGAAAAACAGCTCCAGAGCATGATGCTTCCTCCACCAAACTTCACAGCTACTAACAACATAGTCAGGTCGGTAGCATTTACCTGGCATCCTCCACAACCAGTCTTGTCAGTTGGATTGCCAGATGGTGAAGTGTGATTCATCACTTCAGAGAATGCACTTCCACTGCTCAAGAGTCCACTGGCACTGTGCTTTACACCACTCCAACCTACGCTTGGCATTGATCTTGTTGAGGTTAGTCTTGTGTGTGGCTGCTCAGTCATGGAAACCCATTTCCTGCAGCTTGCAACGAACTGTTATGGTGCTGGTATTGTTTCAGAGGCATTTTGGAACTCAGGGTGAGTGCTGCAACTGAGGATAGGTGATTTTGCTGCACCATCTGCTTCAGCACTTATCAGTCCTGCTCTGTCATTTTAAGTGGCCTACTGGGTCACAATTATGCTGTTGTTGCTCCTAGACATTTCCACTTCACAAAACTTCACTTACAGTTGATTGGGGCAGCAGCAGTAGGGCCAAAATGTTTCAAACTGACTTGTTGCTAATGTGGCATCCTATGACCGACCATGTTGAAAATCACTGAGCTTTGCTGTACGGCTCATTCTCCTGTTCATGCTTGTCTATGAGGTTTGCCAGGCCACATGCATCCTTTTTTACCTGTTTGGACATAGCTGTGGCATATATGGGCAAATCCACTACTCAGAAGGAGTATCTGGATACTTTCGATCAGATAGTGTATGATGACATCACGTGTAGTATTTAGAACATCAGAACTTTTTTTTAGCTTTTGTTTTATTATACAGAAGTTACAATTAGGACTAGAAAATTTAAATGCATAACATGGTTAAGATTATGCAATGTGGAAAGTAAAGTCCATTTTGAAGTTAATAATTTGGGAATGTATAGTGATAAGTTCTAGTAATTATGGTTATTTCAGTGGTGCTGACTGACAGATGGTGATAGTGGTAAATGTTCCTATTAAAATTGAATTACAAAAGTAAAAGTTATAAAGTTATAATCAATTATTAAGTTGTAAAAAATGTCAATAATATTAATTATAAAATTAATGATTTAAACTGAAGAAATATCTTAGTCTATTTAGTGCGTATTCCACTGTTTTATTAAAAAAATAATATATTATCAACTGGCAGAAAAAAAAAGTTTTTTTTTTTCAGATTAATATAAGGAAAAGGGTGTCACAAATCCCACTTGCCATCTTGGTATGGCCCAGCTGTTCATCATATTCTATATAGACTACATCTAAAAATTTCAATAATGAGAACAATGGAGAGGGACTACTATCAGTAGATGACTCTAAGTTTCCCTCACAAAAAAACCCCCCCCAAAAAAACAACAAAAAAAAAAACTGATTATACTAAACTAGGCCTAGGTAAACTATGGCCACCCATCTTTTTTTGTGTGAACCTTGACAAATAAATTTAATTTGCAAAAGAGAAAAAGAACACATAGAAGACAAGAAATCCAACGACTGCATTAAAATTATATTCCTTATGTTCCACTTTAGTTTTTTTTTTTAATTTCAATGTGCATAAATTATTAATTACACAATTCTTTGGTGGCCCACCTTTTCAGTTTTCTATGTGACCCTTTAGCTAAAAAGTTTATCCAAGCCTGTACTAAACCCATAGTGACTGTCAAGATTTCAGCACCCAACATATCATTTTTAAAGGGGTATCAAAGTTTGTCATAGCTACAAAATAGAGAGTAAAAAAATCAGTTGGAGTTGTAAAGCATTACTGACTTATTAAAAAAATTCACTACAGAATCTGAATACGAGGTTTTAAACTTAAGAACAAGAATTGACATTGAATTATAGAAATACATATTGCTTATGAACAAATAAGTAAAATTACCCCACAAGCAGTTACTTGCAACAGATGTCTGACAGGCCAGTTTAATATGCCAAAGAGATGATCGTGAGGAAGGCAAGAGCTCAGCAGGGACGGCTTACAAAAAAATAATAAATTGCCATCAACAAACTGCTTGCCACAGAGGTCTGATAGTAGCCTATCAAATAAAATATTATGTAGAGGAGATCTGTGAGCAAGATGACCTCAGCAAAAAGACAATGCAAGAAACATCAATGCCTTAGCTGAGGCTCAGACCCAGCAGCTTTTGATCTGCAACCAATTCCTACATATGTATTGAAATGTTATACTGTCCAGCCGTCCCATGGCCAAGTGGTTAGCGCACTTGGCTACTGATCTAAGGGACCTGGGTTCGAGCCCCGGGTAAGGCATGGATGTATGTGTCGTTTTTCTGCTGAGGTCCTGCCATCCTCTCAGATCTTCTACTGTGGCATATAAACTGACAGGCTCCTGTCAGACCTCTGTGGCAAGCAGCTGCTTGAGGGGGTATTTATTTATTTTTTTTATTTATACTGTCCATGACATGGAAGCTGAGTCAGATCTTGAGGAGGAAAATTCCCCACCTGGAAAATTCTAATAGCTGCAAAGCAAAAAAAAAAAAGCACATATATATCATAAACTATCATTTCCTATGCTATCAAAATGATCAGAAATATTGGTTTGGATAACAAACTACGAGATTCTAAGCGTTACACAATTGTAAATTCTTTTTCGTATACCAGTTCAAAGCAAATTCACATATGTACAGAAACCAATAAATTTCCTATTGAGTACTTTTCTAACACTAACTACTATGGCAGGCCTAACTGGTAATGATTAGAGATCCCAACTACTATTCCAGTAGGAATATTCTCGTGTTAGCTTTGGAACACTTGTTGGAGAATATGATTATTGTCTGTGTGTGCACATTGTTACATAAGGAAACCCAGACAATCTAAGAGTTCTTCAATATGCTTATTGTATATTTCAAACTTCCGATTTTTGAATCATCTCATGGCATTTCTGATTTTTCCAGCTAAATCATAAATTACCGAAGATGATAAAAATATAAAACTTTACTAGTCTATTTAACAACATAATATTCAGATCATGCAACATTTCTTTCCACAATTATGTATAGTAATAAAATTGCAATAAGCAATTTTGTATACTTTCTGTGATACCATCATATATTTGTTTTTAATCCCCCCCCTTTCAATTTTATTACATATACAGAGATACATATAAAAAAAAAACTTACTCTTCATCACCTACAACAGCTTCTGATTCACTACTAGAACCTTGCATTTTTGGTGATGCTGAATGTTGAGAGATTTCTTCATCTGTTCTTTCTGGAGCATCAAAGAAATCTTCATACATTGCTTTTGAAGGCTACAGAATCAAAATATATGCAAAAACGAATTTAACTATGGCAGCACTGAAAGCAGAAAAATTGCTCCAAAATGCAATAATGATTGAAAAATATACGAAAAAATTAATTTGAACTACAAAAGCATTGAAAGTAAAAAATATCAAAAATAATTTTAGATCTTTACAGAAGAAAATGCATAATGCAAAAAAATTTTCCCCAGCCAGTTATCATTTGATTAAAAAAACCTATAAAATAAATACAAGAAATTTGAATTCTAACAACATACTAAATGAATAAGAAGTACAAATTAACAGGCTTTTAAATCATATCAGTAGATCTTTGATGCAAGTTTTCATATTTTTCCTAAAAGAAATTTTCCTTTTAAAATTTTTTTTCAAATTAAACATGAAATTTAACAAACTACGTTGTGTACAATAACATGGCCAAGTTCTGTCAGATACTTACTTCAAGATAAAACCTTACAGCAGTTTAATTTTCATGTTTAACAGGAATGATAATTATTCAAGAATTTAAGCTAGATTAGTAACTGTTTTAATACTGCACAGTACAATGAGCTAAATGGCTAGATTGCAATGACCATGTGGACTCAGAGTTCGGTAGGGGATGATGGTTTTGTTATTTTAAAACCGAGACATTAATCATAGATCACATTACAGTATCATCAAGTAGGTGAACAATTAAATAGTAAACCTGAAAAATTTTATTGCTTAATTGACCTTGTTTGACCATAGTTTTAAATTTTTTTTTGTTTTGTTAATCCAGCAATCTCTTATCTTAATGACATCTCTTAATCATCCTAAGTGAGAAATCATGTTTACTGACCAAGTAAACATGATTTCTCATTTAGGGGATGGAACAAAACATTCTGTTTTACGGACAAATTAGAGCCCCTAGTAGGCAGCATTGAAAACTATATTACTGTAGAATTTCTGTAATATAGAATATATTAATGTAGAATTTCTGTATATAATTTTTTTAGTTGATTTTTACTACTCTATGTCTAAAGAACATTTAAGCATAGAATAAGGTTCATTATGTCAGTAATGAACAGAAAAAGTAATCATAATAAAAGATACATTTACCACAGTTTTAAAACTGAATTTGAAGGGGAATGAACTTTACTTTATTATAGCCATAATTTCATTATTACCTTCATTATAAATGTGTTTAGACTGTATGTGAAAAATATGGGACCAAGTGATCAATTGTTTAAAATGTTAGAGGGGATTCAAATAATGCTAAAATTTGAAACAATATATAATAAAAGTAAGGATGGGGAGAGACATCTGATTCAAATTCCTACTTATAATAGGACTTGATGTAGAAATCAGATCCTAGTATAGGTAGAGGACCTGATATGTTGAATTTGAATTTTTAACATGATATGAGACAGCACAGGGTGCAAAATTTGGGAATTTCCAGTAAGTATTTGGGAAATTACAAAGGATCAAAATCTGTTAAAAAAAGACCATAACTTTTCAAAAGTGAATAAAATAGCATATACTTCAATTGAGCATGCCACAGTGGAAATCTGCCAAGTATTATGCCAATAATTTCATTATATAAATAACTTAACATGCAAATGAAAAAAAAAGTTCACTCTTAGAGTTTTTGGAGTTTGTGAAGTTTTATGGTATCTTAAACTTAATAATTTCTTAACATTTAAACTTATTTAATTATCTTTTTTTTTTTAAATCTATTATGTTCAGGGTGATTTTCACTTTTATAATTTACAAACTTTTGGCAGAACAACTTTCTAGAAGACATCACTTTTCAAATTTCTACTTTGAAACCTGATGAATATGCAACATTGGTTAAAAACAGTTTTTTGGATATACTAAACTAGTTAATTTTAAATGCTACAAATTTGATGTGGAGGCCCATAGCAGGTTAACTATAGAATTTTTACAAGTGTTAATTTAGCATTTTTTCAAAACTATATATATGTGTATGTTTGATAAATATTGAATCTAATGTGTATGAAGGCTTTAAACTATATATTATAGTTTGAAAAAATATGTTATGCAGTAGAGGTGTTCAGCTTTTTGTTTGAATGAAAATAATGGGATACTGCTGTTTGCTAACAAATCACATATTTTAAAATAAGAACTATACTTATTAATGATATTTAACTATAAGGTGAAATCTTAAGAACTACCTCCCATAATGGGATTATGAAATTAAAACACTTGAAAGATCGAGGAGTATAGCATAATAAAAGATAATAAAAGAAAAAACATAAATACCTTTTGTATATCATTAGAATCAAAATCATCACCATTTTCCCCATTACCATCATCAGAGGATATATCAGCAAATAAGTCAATGTCATCTGAAGATGCATTTGATTTCCTTTCTTCATTTAACTCTTCCCTATTCAAAAATTCTTCAAGTTCTGACAATTTAAAAAACTTATCATTGACAACTGAAACACTTTTTATTGTTTTTAATTTACTCTGAACTGTCTCTTTAGTAGGTTTTTTTGGCTGTTTGTTTTGGAGTTCTGTGAGTAATTCTGAGTCACTATCATCATCTGAAAACATACACTGTTCATTATTTTTATTTTCAATTTCAGTCACTTCATCATTAAGAAGATTTCCATCAGGTTTATGAACATCAATACCAAGACTAACATCACATGCAGTCAGAGAAAACACATCTTTATTGAAGTGTGATAAGTATGGATTATTTTGTAATTCAAGCTGCTGCCAAATTTGTTCATCATCAAACTTTTTTGTGATAAGTTTATGTAAAGCATTACATTTTACTTTCCTATAAATATTAGCTGATTTCCTTGTTAAGTGATAAAGTGATTTTGTTATACTCTTGAATTCTTCAGTTTTTTCATGCTGGGGTCTGTAAAAAAATAAGAAAATATCCTAATTATGAAAATTACTAGATTAAAAGCAGTTATAATGAATGCAAATGCAGCCTTTTTATTTATAAGATATAAAAAAGCACTTGCTTAAATTTTTCGTCTTAATGTTTAGATCTATTTCATGCTAACAAAACCTTGCATTTGGGGATTGCCATAGGAAATATACTGGTGATTACAAATAATAAAATAATTTCAAATATTTTTTATGCAAAAAATAAATAAATAAATGCAATTAGAAAATCCTATCTATTTTGAGGGAACACTTATGAGAATTGTTTACATACATAAAAAAAATACACATGGTCAATACATTCATACTACAGGGGTTTATCAAAATAATGGAAATACGTAGTTTGTGGAGAACATTTTATTAATAAGCTGTAGGCCCACCTCGGGTGTTCAGAACAGATGCAATTTGACGTGGAATAGACTTATACAAGTCATGCGCATACGGTAATGGAATGTGAGATCATTCTTCCTGTAAAATATGGCCCAACTGTACCAGTGATGCTGGATGTGGAAAGTGTGATCTGACTTTGCACTCCAAATATTTTTGCAAATGTTCAATAATATTGAGGTCTGGAGATTGAGGTGGCCAAGGTAGCTACTGTATCTCATCCTCATGCTCTGCAAACCACAATATGAAATGTTTTACACAATGCACAGGTGCATTATCCACTTAAAACCAGGGATGGCCATTAGGGAACAATGCCTGCAATATTGGGTGCAGGTGGTCCCAAGAATAGATTCGTACATTGTGGATGCAACACAACCCAGCAAATTAACTAATGGCCCTAAGGAATGCCATGATATGGCACCCTACAGCATCAGGGATCAACCTCCATGCTTCACAGTTAGGGTGGTACATTTCTGCAGGTTTTTGCCAGACGTACACTCTACCAGTGGTGGGAAATAATGTGTAGCATGATTCATCAGACCAAATGGCACATTGCCCGTCCTTAACATACCAGTTTTTATGTGCTTTGCAACATCTTACACATTTTGTAATTAAGAGGTTAGTAATCAAGAGATTCATGGATTGCAGCACAGCCATAACTACTGGCACAATGAACTGTTATGATGGAAACGGGATCATTCCGACTGGTGTTCAACTCTGCTGCTCTTTGTGGAGCCATGGTCTTGTGCTTCCATTGTACAATCTGTGCCAATGTTTGCCTTTTCCTATCTGACAACTTCATATGGCATCCAAAATTTGTGCATGAGGAGGCAATGCCCTATCCTTTTTGATAGGTAGCTCCTTCAAGATGTGAACCAATGATCATGTCTTTTTGGAGGTCCTGAGATCTGACATTGTCGACAATTACACCACCACAGCTGTTTCACCCGACATCGTACTTCTCCCCTTTATATACCTCACATCGTGGGTGATGTTATCCCTGTGCTATGCATGCACTCCAGTCGCCGTCAGCATTATCATTATTTGATAAACCCCTGTATATTCAAGTTAATTCCATTCTTTCCTTAGTGTATACTTTAGGGTTCTCTCTTACATGTTCCAAAACTTCCGTAGGATTTTTAGTATCCCAATTTTAACATTTATTTGTTACTTATGTGAAGGGTTGCTAATCAGAGATGACTAACTTTGTAGCAAAACCTTCATCATTTTCGAATTGTTCCTGGAAGTCACACCAAAAAATTGAATTTTTTCGATCTATTGGCTTCATAGCATGTAGCAGTTCGAATAACCAACTTTCATATTTCTTCTTTCAAACATGCAGGATTTGTTCAATTTGCATGTATAGAATTTTTATTTGGAATTTTAAAAACCATTACATTCATTTTTAATCACCTCATATACATAAATAAGAATTCATTGCATGCTGGTAGTTTCTTGCTCTCACTGCATTGGAGGATGCACTGTTAATAGAGCTTATTATGCATTAAAAGTAAACCACAGAGCAGTATTTTCAGCTTTCTTGCTGCCTGTAGCTCACCTATGAATATTATAGAATTTACACTTCACCATTAGACATGGTATTTCACTTCCACAATACTCCTAGTTTAGATATGTAACTATTAAAGTAGTGGTTCTTGATTTTTATCATTGCTTGCATTATCACACAGTTCAGTTTTGTAATGTTCACATTACAACTTTTAAAAAATAACCTTCATCATAATTGAAATTTACTACTAAAACTATTTTGGAATAATAAAATCACAAAATTGTAAGATGATGTACAAAGTTTTATATCCTAAAGTTAAAGGCAGTCCCTGAGGTATGGTTACAAAGCTACCATTTTATCTTTTATGCAATATAATGATATTGCAAATAAACATAAAAATCCCCTCTAAATTACTACAGTAAAGAAAATTAATACTAATTATAGAACAAAATGAAACAAAGTATAGCAATAGCACAATGCCAAGATTATTCAACTAAGTTGCATCTATAATGGCCTAAAACTTGCATTACAAGTAAGTGAAGACACTGTAATGTGAGAATACACTAAAAAGATAATATACACTGCTCACAAAAAATAGGGGATATTTTATCGCTTCATATTCATTTTGAAATATCCCCTAATTTTTGTGAGCAATATATAATTCAGGCTTGATAAAAAATACTTTTTTTTCATTTGATTCACATTTTATTAACCTATGACATAATTTGTTAAAGCTGTCTGATTGCCATTTCTTAGAAGTGATATAAAGTATTGTCAATTTGTTTGTTAACATTACTCTATGCTGAAGCAATCCCCCTAATCTAAGCTCAGAAGTTTGATTTGAACTATTATGAACAACTTTTTCCTTAAAGTGTCTAAAAGATTTTGGAAGTAATTATGAAATATGTACCTGTTTTATCAGTATACCATTGTAAAAAGTGTTATTAAAATTAATGTTACTACAATATTCAAATATTTTACTTTAATAAAATTCAGAATTAAATTCTCTTTAATTTGGTATATAACATGACCTATTTCTGTTCATTAGTTATTTATTAAAAATATTCTAAAGTTGATTTGTTGATTGGACTCTGCAACAAGCCTGTACTTTTCTCAAATTATAATAAATACCCTCTCAAGCAGCTGCTTGCTACAGAGGTCTGAGAGGAGCCTGTCAGTTTATATGCCATAGTAGAAGGTCTGAGAGGATGGTGGGACCTCAGCAGAAACACAACATGAACATCCATGCCTTACCGGGGCTCGAACACAGGTCCTTAGGTCTCAAAGTATGGTACGGAGAAAAAAATTACGAAACATAAGAAATGTTTACTTTAAACAATATATATATTTTTTTCAGTTATTCAGAAAAAAATAGCCCTTCTAATTATGTGCATTATGATCATTTCTGTCTATTAGTGTTTTTTAAAGAAATTTTAATTTGTGTTGCTAGATGCATTTTTTTTTACATGACTCTAAAAAAGTCCTTTTAAAATAAAACTTGTCGTCTTATTTGTTAAAAATTAAATATCAGGGTGGGGGTAGCTTAGTTGGTAGCGCGCCAGGCTCGTAATCTGTAGTTCCCAGGTTCGATTCATAGCTGGGTCAGCGTTGAGATTTATCTCCGCAAAATTCCCCGCCCTGCCCAGTCAGTAGGGGACACTGATGGGCTTGGAAAGGCCGCCGTCCGTTGGATGGGACGTTAAGCCATGGCCCCGTGTGCGGGAGAGCCATACCCTGTGCACGTTAAAGAACACGCTGGATGGCCTTGACGGGAGGCTACCATCTGTCTCCCAACAGCTGTTCCAGTGGGTCCCCTCCCCCAACCTTCTCTGAGCCTTCGGGGTCCATGTGACCTGGCCATTTAGCCCATGGTGTGCAAAAAAGTGCCACTCAGAGGTAAAACAACCCAACCCAATGTTAAATATTTTAATTTCAGAAAATGGTAACCTCTTTCAGACAGATGGTAGCTTCCCATCAAAGCCTTCCAGCATGTTCTTTAACGTACATTGGGTATGGCCCTGCCACACGAGGCCACGGCTTAACATCTCATCTGATGGATGGCAGTATTTACAAGCCCATGGTGTCCCCTATTGAACGTGGGCAAGGCAGAGTTTTTGGAAAAAAATCCCAAAGCTGACCCAGCTGTGACTGAAACCTGGGAATTGCAGATTACAAGCCTGATGTGCTGTCGACCGAGACTCCCACCTTATTCAGAATTACTAAAAACATTCTAAATTCACGGTATTCATAAAATTTGCACTTAAAATCCACAATTAAAGTAATCCCAAAAAAAATAGTTTAAAGAAATCTACAAATATTCATTTCAGATCATAAAGACTTTTTATAAACTATGGCTCAGTGGTTAGTGTGCTTGGCTACTGATCAAAGGGACCTGGGTTTGAGCTCTGGGTAAGCCCAGATGTTTGTTTTTCTGCTGAGGTTACACTATCCTCAGACTTTCTACTGTTGCATATAAAATGACAGGTTCTTGTCAGATCTCTGTGGAAGCAGCTGCTTGAGGGAGTATTTAATTATTTTATCATTTAAAAAAAATCAAAATATAATATTAACATGCCACCACAAATCTCAGCAGCAGACGACGCTTACCATTCAATGCTGTAAAAACCTCCAACCACCATATCATGTTACTTTCTCACTCTACCTATGTTGTGTGTGTTCTCTACTTAAGTTGCAATTATTCACATACCCTCTACTTATGTTACAATTATTCACATACCTCTACTTATGTTGTAATTATTCACATACCCTCTACTTATGTTACGATTAGTCACATACCCTCTACTAATGTTGCGATTAGTCACATACCATCGACTTATGTTACATTTCCTATTTAGGTGTCATATTGCACCATGAACTGCAGGTTAACATTTTCATGATATCGATATAGGCTTAGTTCAGAGATAATTTGTTTTGCTACCTTTCATTTTTTATCTTGTTTTTGAGATGGGACAAATTAGTATATCAGAAACATGTTGCTAGGGCACATATGGAAAAAAAAATGAACATCTGAGCACCCAAATTTAAAAGTATAACTTGAAATGAGAAAATAAAAGTTATATCAATATTATGAAAAATATTTTCCCTAATAATTTGGAACATAATATCATAAACACTCTTTTAGAGTGACAAAAACTGCAAAATAACCAAAACTAATAAATATTAGCAATCGTTAGACAATAAATTTACTTGCTTTCATATGCACATTACTGGTTTCATCACTATAAAGGAGTGTTGATTCACATCACGAGAACAGCAAAGCTTTCCAGTCAGCTTTAATATTTGAATTGCAAATAGTTTTGTAACACAAGAAACTACTAGATATAATTTATTCAATATATACCATTTATTCTGCGTCTACTTAGAATACTTACAAAAGAAATAATTCTGGACATTTGGTACATTCATTAAATGTAGACAACATTTTACTAACAGAACCACATGTCGCCATTACTACATATTACGTCCTTAATCGATTACAATTCGCACATCCGCATCGTACATCTGAGTGTTTCCAGTATGCAAGAAAAAAATAAACCGATATTTGCGTAAAGGTTGGTCTAATTATTACCAAGGACTTGACGGTGGCAAGGAATTTGAATAACAAGGTTGTCCTAAGAATGAAAACATAGGTGGAAGTGCAATTTCCGAATTTTAAGAAGTAGTTCACATTTGGGAGTCCTAGAATTGGAAATGAGATGCAGAAGTGTAATTTAGGAGAAATCATATGGAAGTAAAATTTTCATGTCTTAGGAGTAAGTTAATCTCCTAAACCAGTGGTTCGCATACCCCTAGGTTCGCGAAGACAGTAAAATGGATTCACATGTTATTTTGAATATTTCAGAAAGCTCTAACCAAAAATAGTACATTTATAACAATTACATAACATAGCTGCAATAATTTTTATTGCTCTTGATGGAATTTTGTCAATTCAGAATGACAACACTGGCTATCCAATTCTATAACGATTCTTGCAAACAGTTATATGTTGCTGGCCTTGACATTGAAAAGATATATGTTCAATGACAGATCAACTTTATGGAAAAGGAAGTGGATCTTTTCCCATGTAGGGATACCTGGCAATGACCTTGCTGATCGCACTGCGAAGGAGGCACTTGAGAATCAGAGGTATGTATCTAATTATGTACCCTCGCTCTCTCAGTGACTGCAAGAGTTTTGTCTCATAACTGATGAGCTAGAACCGTTTTGCCAAGTGGCAGAGGGACTGGAGTTGTTCCTCATTCAGGTACTTGGTTGATATTTCTCTCACCGCTCCTAACCTCAGTAATCTCCGCAGATTTGAGGAGACCCTCCTTCATCGCCTCCGAGTTGGTGTCATCCACAGCAACTCTACGCTTCACACTCTCGGCATAGCTACAGTCCAAACTGTTCCACAAGCTGCACACCTCCTGAGACTGTATCTCACGTTCTGCTCAACTGCTCCTGCTACAATGCCGAAAGAAAAGCTTTTTTCCGGGAGCTTCATGCTATCGGAACCACCGACTACTCCATCACCTCCCTACTTGGTACCACCACAATCTGAAGCTGCAGCGAACGCGTTTCCGACTTGTCACTGATTTCTTTCAGAACATTGGCCTTTTCTGCAAGGTCTAATGCTATCTTTTCTTCTTTTACGAGATTAGTACTCATAATAGTCCCGAGAGATTCTGAGAGGCAATCTCTTCTGCCTCTGCTTTCTCGTCCTCCTGTTGTGACTGGTGTAGGGAGCCCCACATTGGAGACTAATTTCACCACGAACTTACAACACTTGAACTTTGATTAGAATATTGGTAATTCGAAACGATTTTGTTCAGCTTTTCAAGATCTTTGCCCCAAATAAATGCTTATATGTCTACGAATTTAATAAAATTTAATCGGAAAAAGGTAATGAGCAATCGTGGTGTTAAATAAGGTTGTTCTCTTTGACCTCCTCTGTTCCTGATATATCTTCAACCCTTAGAAGACAAGCTTCTTCAAACTAATCTTGAACTAAAATCCCCATATATTTTGAATCCTGTGGTTCCACATTTTGTGTTCCTGCTATTTTCTTTGTAGATGATATTATTGTCTTTGAAGAGTCTAGAGTAAATTTACAGTCTATCTTTTAAGAGATATACCAGTTTGGAGTTGAATCCTTCCTGAGATGTAGTTCTCATAAAAGTGTGGTTTTAGCCTTCAATTGTAAAGAGATGATTGGGAATTTTCAGTTTGGTCCAAATACAGTTAATCTGGCGTCAGAAATCAAATACCTTGGAGTGTTATTTAATACAGGAAAATATTTTCTTTATCGACATGAGTAGATCCTTTAAACTAAGCTTAAAAGGTATACCAGAATTCTTAAAAATAAGGATTTTTCTCCTACAATAGTTTCAAAGTCTCAAGAATACTTGGGAAAAGTGTTGCAGTACCAGCCTTGTCATATACCAATGCAGTTTAGTATTAAGCCAGGAGCTTAGGAACTCTTTTTGAGGTAGTATCATTTCGTGTCTGTAGTATTTAGGAATCGGGCATCTCTCTTGTGAAATCTTTAGTGCAAAATTTGCCGAAAATCAAAATATTTTACAGAAAATCCTTTTTTCTATATAAAATATGCAAAATAACAGTGATTTTTGTTAATTGAGCTGCGTTAGTTAAGTTTTATTTTGGGCTACTATATATTAAGGTTATTATTATGTGCAGTAATGTATAAAATCTGTTCTAAATGAAAATAATTGTGTTACGTTTTGACATAATAATTCCATCAAATCAATCCTTTGTATAGAATTTTCCGAAGTCCTGTGATATTTTTCTTAAATGTGGTCACCCTAATAAAAATTCAGTCCTTCAGATAAAATTTTCAAAAGTCCCCCAATCTTCCTTACATCTGATTACACTAGGTTAGTGTTATAAATGGTACAAAATAAAAAATTTGTTGCGAGATTTTCTAAAACAATGAAGTATTTTTACATTCCTTCAAATCTTTTATAAAATAAATATGGATATCTACTGTGCGATATCACTCCAGACTGTCTGGAACAGGAAAAAGTTTCTCGTTGCGAAAATCTTAAGGATATTTTTGCAACTTTTTTGTCTCAAATATGAAAAACTCTTTGCTAAAAATATTCTCAAAGAAAAAGGGCTTACTTTTAGTGATTCTGGAAGCATCAATGTGCCCTGCTGATGAGCAAATATTATTAGCAGTGGATGAGAGCCATTGCTAATAATATTTGTTACTAAGTACGATGAAAATATGTATTCGTCCCAAGAAAATATTTTGGGGAAACCGATGTTACATGATATACCCATGGCGCGAAAATGTTAAGGCCGCTTTTGAGAAGTTCTTATAACTAAAGGTTAAAAATGTATTCACTATATGTCATTTATCCCTTTCTTGGACCATCTTGGACTAATGTTTAGCGTACCTGATTATTAAATTAGCGGTCATGTATCTGTGTATTGCTGTGTATGTGGTTGTTTGTGCATGAGAAACCAGGACAAGTCCAATAGAGCATTTAGATCATAGATTCCCAACGGGGGCGATACCGCCCCCCAGTGGGCGCTGGAGCCTTCCATGGGGGCGGTAGCGGATCCAGAGACAAATGGGGGGCATTGAGGCAGTTAAGAGGGGCGGTCAAATAAATAAATAAATTTAATGGAATTTTCTGTGACAACCTTTTTATCTCTTCTATTCTGTGGTGTCTTCCTGGTGATTCTGGTCATCCACTACCTCATCCGTCATGTACAGCTTTTCAACTGCAGCTTGGACAATAAGTTCCCAGCTACCGCCTACTAACGTACTGGTACGTCTGAAGTAGACTGAGATGCTCTCAAAAGTTCTCTTCAAGATCACAGATTGGATATCAGCTTCAATATGTTTTCCCACTCCAAGTCGCTTTGAGTATGCTTTATGGTACGTAGTTACAATACCATCCCACGTCAGAACATAAGGTATAATATTAACATTACACTTGTGTATAATATTAACATTACACTCATTAGCCAGCAGATCATACTTCCTCTTCTTTTCAACCTCTACTATCTGCAGGTTATCCTGAGATGTTATTCCTACTTCAATAATTGTAATCTCATTCCAATACCTTACCATGGACTACTATTTCAGGCTTATTATGTTGGACACGTGTGTCCGTCCTGATAGGCAAATCAACCTTGATGCAATAATAATATAATAATAATAAATTTATTATTTTTCATATTTTTTTATAATTATTTTTTTAATAAAATAAAATACTTTGAAAATACCTGTTTTCATGAATAAATATTTTATCTAGCTATGTAAATTATCTTATTGTTATCGCGTTAATAAGCATTTTTAAATTAGCATTAGGTATACCTATACCTAATTTGCTTTAGTTTAGAATAGATTGACGGTGACAAGTCCTTGCAAGTTGGTAGGCAAACACGCGGTTCATGCAATTTAACATGTTTCGACAAGAATATGGGAGCTTGAAATGACTCGTTTACGGAGCAAGTGCGCCGGCATCGCAAAACATACAAGTTAATGCGTGCACAAAATCAAATCTATAAAAGCGATAGCTCTAGGAATGTTTTATTATTTTTATGTGCTTCGCCGTGATAAATAGTCGTGAGTGATAAGTGTTAGAAGTCAGTATAAACATTATTTTTATAACTATATATAAATCTGTTGAGAAGTTAATTTGTATTTGAAAATGTCTGAATCTACATCTAAAAAGAAATGCCGGCAGTACAGTATTGAGTATTTGAAATATGGATTTACGTACTCTCCTACAAACCAATCATTACCTATGTGTTTAATTTGCCGAAAAGTTTTTTCAAATAAAGCTATGAAACCTTCTAGGCTACAAGAGCATTTAAATAAAATGCATGCTTATAAGAAGAACAAAGATTTATCCTATTTTCAAGAACTGGAAAAGCAATATTTAAAACAGCCAACTATGTCAAACCTTTTTGCGTCGTCTTCTAAACAAGATGATGATGGACTACGAGCCTCATATAACGTTTCAATGTTAATCGCAAAAGCAGGAAAACCACACACAATTGGCGAGGAATTAATTTTGCCGGCAGTCAAAGAGATATTAAAAACTGTTCTTCATCGTAAGACACCGTCAGATATCATCAAAAAATTCCTCTCAGTAATAATTCAGTGCAAAGAAGAATAGATGAAATGGCAAAAGACGTTGAAATATCATTATGTGATTACTTAAAGACTTGCAAATTTTCCATTCAACTCGATGAATCAACTCTACCAAAAACGAAGCTCTACTCTTATCATACGTACGATTTATGAAAGAAGAAAAAATTCATGAAGAGTTATTATTTGTTAAAAATTTGGAATCTGATACAAAGGGAGAATCTATATTTAATACCATGAAAAAGTTTTTTCAAGAGAAAGAAATTCCTATTTGCAATATTTTGTCTGCTGCTACTGATGGTGCTCCAGCAATGACAGGGCGTCATAAGGGTTTCATAGCGCATTTGAAACAAGCAGTACCAAATGTACTCGCTGTACATTGTATTATTCATCGTCAGCATTTGGTTGCAAAAAATTTGAATGAACGTCTGCATACGTCGCTCCATTACGTTATTAAAGCAATCAATAAGATTAGAACAATTCATTGAATGACCGATTATTTGGTAAGCTTTGTAATGAAAATGATGAAGATTACAATCGCTTGCTGCTGCACACAGAAGTACGTTGGCTCTCTAAAGATGTTTGTCTGAATCGTTTTTTCAATCTATTTGACTCAGCACTGGACTTTCTTGAAGACAGAGACGAAAAATTGCGCGAAAACCTAATTACGTCAAAAAATGACATCGCTTATTTGACAGACCTGTTAAAAGTATTTAATCAAGTTAATTTACAATTGCAAGGTGATGAGTTGAATTTAATTAAAACAAAAACGTCATATCCTCTTTTGCGGGAAAACTTCTTCTATTCAAACGAAATCTAGTTAGAGGTGAATACAACCGCTTTCCCACATTATCAGCAGTCTCTGCAAAACCGGAAGATTTACTTACTTACTGCCAACACTTGGAAGTTCTTCATGTTGATTTTACGGAGCGTTTCCAAGATATTTTAAACATGAATACACCGAGTTGGGTTTATATCCTTTCGCAAACACAGATACTGAAGAATCATCAAATTTGGAAGAGGAACTCTTAGAACTCACGACTAACGAAGCACTCAAAGTAAAATTCAAACATGGATACCAAGAGTTCTGGCTTCAAAAATCAATACCAGTTCTCTACCCTGGATTGTGGGCAAGAGTACAGAAGTTTTTAATCGCCTTTCCTTCGTCCTATATGACTGAGTGTGGATTCAGTGCAGTAGCTAATTTATTGTCAAAGAAGAGGAACAGACTACACATCACTGAACGTGGCGATCTGCGATTGATGTTAACGAAATTGGAACCCGACATTAACAAATTGTTAACACTCCACCAGTCTCAACCATCTCATTAATTTATTTTTATTTATTATTAATTTTGTGTTTATCTCATTATTTTTTATTTCTTATTGATTCTGTGTTTATTTTTAAAATTTTAATAAACAATTTTATTGTACATTTGGTTGTCGTTTTATTAATTTCTGCTTTATGATTTTTAATAGATAAATAAACAGATAAATTAGGTACAGATAATATGCAACAATATTTTAATATTTCATATAAAATTAACTCTTATGGACTAGGGGGGCGTTGAAATTTTTTTTCTTTTCTAAAGGGGGCGATGGTCCAGAAAAGGTTGGGAATCACTGATTTAGATTATCTCCTTCTTCTGTGTAGGGAAGTAAATTCTTGCCCTTTAAAAGAAAAAGAAAGTAATGCATTGCTTCGCATCGTTGCCAGGGTGACAATATCCCAGAGAGGTTATTGATAATATGGGTATCCGAGTATAGTAGAACTTCGATAAATCGACCTGAATATGGCTCGGATACGTCGAAATATCGAATATTTGAGAGGAAATGTGAATAATTAAGAAAGGCTGCTGAGAAAAAATAAAAATACAGCTGAATTATGAAAAATAAAGGAAATGGATATAAAATAACTATGTGAATAAGGTATAACGATAAATATAAAATTATATCGGGAGAATTACTCTACATAATGAATAGTTTTCAAAGGAATTAAACATCATCTTAACACTGTAAAGAAGGTGCTACAAAGGAGGTGTAAAATAATTCACTTATTATAATCAAATATTTTCTTTTTAAATCCATGATTTCAGCTGTAAATATTATGAATAATTTTCTTCCCATGATGAAAGCTTTTCAAAGGGATTTTTGTCTACATTAATCAGGGAAAAAGGAGGAGGAGGCTCCATTACCAAGTAAATATGTTAATTTTAATATTTACGGAAAAAATTAATGCTAAAATTTGAAATTTTAATAATTATAATGTTCTGATTTTTGTCTAAGACGTTTTTAACATTATCTTGAACGTGTGTGTGTGTGTGAATGGGTGGGAGGGTTATGGGTATTCACAGTATTACAGATATTTTGTACAGGTATCACTGAGTGGTACCTGTACAAAATTCGACACTCAACAGACTGTGACAGGTTAAAACAATAATGGGAAAATTGAAGGTTAGTTAATCAAGCTCGTACTGTATGTCACCAAGCTGTGCTCCTTCTAAGAAACTTTTCTGTCTACGCCCCTGTTAATACGTTATATAGGGGAAAAAAAACCCACAACCAAAATATTCATATAATATCCATAGGATATTTAAGATGACCATTGGTCATACCAAACTATCTTATCGATATATTATGGATATTGTTGTTGTGTGGGACGTTATCCTTCTGGAGAAACATTCCATGCAAAAAAACATTTTTCATTCAAGATGACAACTTTTTTACATATTTAATAGAAATTTTAATCTGTTCTTACCAATACTTAAAACAACAACAACGCAGTGCAAAAATAATTTGAAAATAATTATCTGAACTGTGTATAAATGTTTGTATTCAGCAAAGTAATTTTTTTCACATTAATTACTTAGGAAATATTTAAATATATATTCATTTACAGTTATTATGTTAAAGAGTTACTTTATATATATTAACTTTAAAAATAATTGTTTTGAACTGGAAAAAATTTAAAACAAAACGGTTGCATGGCCGAATGGTCAGTGTGATTGGCTATTGATCAAAGGGACCTAGGTTTGATTCCTGGAAAAAGCACGGATGTTTGTGTTGTTATTTGCTGAGTTCTTGCCTTACTAACAGATCTTCACTATGGCATATTAAACTGATAAGTTCCTGTAAGGCCTCTGTAGCAAGCAGCTGCTTGAGGGGATATTTAGTTTTTTATTTATTCAAAGAAAGAAATTTGAAAGAAAAAATGAGCACTCCCTGAAAAATATATTGTGCAATTTTTGCACATTTACGTTAGATCATGGGTTTAATCAAAGTCTAACCTAAATTTCCGCCCAGAAAAATTACATTTTGTGGTAATCATTAAAACATGAAAAAACAAAAGATTTTGAAAGCATCATAAAAAACATGAAAAATAATTAATATTATGTGCTTTATAAAGTAATGTAAAACTAAGGAATAAATCTCTAATAACAGTAGACTTATCATTTCTAATAATCCTTCGCATGGCACTGCTTTTAATCATGGTCTAAAAACTAAATTGAAATGAAAAGGAAATAACATATCTACGGAATTTTAATGGGAAGAAAAGCAGAAACGGAAACAAAATGCCTTTTTTTCGTTGAAGATTGAAAACGAAATAAATAAGTTAGGTTATCAGTTTTAACCGTTATTTGGTTATTACACCTGCAAAAAAAAAGCATTAGGGCCAAATTAAGATTCTTTTGCCCCCCTGGCTAAATCAAAAAATGAGCACTTCTCCCCCCATCCTCGATCAATTCCAAGTTACCTAATAGCAGGGACAAATTTGGCGCATCAGCAATTACCGGGAGCAATAATAAAAACCAGTATTTTCTGTTAGAAGAGGGAAAAATGATTTGAGCAATTTAACAAGTGCAACATTTTTTCTTCTTCTTATTTATTTTAAATTTTTCAAAAATTCTATCTACAATTTCACTCAAGATTTAGGAAAACTAAATCAATATTTTAATATGGTCAAAAATACTAATTATATTACAAGGAGTTGCAATTGTTTCGAAGCTAGTGTTATCTATGGTGTCGTAAATACGACAATAATATTAGATCTCTTACAGGTATAAGAGAAATTCCTGCGGGGGGGGGGACATCTAAGACTCCATTACCTTTAAATTTGTCATTCTTTCAGCTATTTGCTTCTTTCTCTCTAAAATATTTCTCAAAATTTTAATTCCCTTCTTAAACGCCTCCAGTCATTTCCGGTTTCGCCGTTATGTTAATCCTGAGAAGAGATAAAGATAGATGTATTTCTGATAATATATATATAAGGGGGGTCTCGGAACAGCCATAAGCATGTGTAACATTTTCCATCTAATGTTTCCCACCTATTTTTATTCAAATTGGATTAGCAGGGAATTGAAACATTCTCGAGTGATTAGAAGAGGTAAGCGGTAAACAACTAGTTGAAAATTAATTAATAATAATAGTTAACAAAATTATTGTAGATAAAGTGACTTCACTGAGAACAACACTGATATAAGTGATGTGTGGAAACAAAATTGTCAGACATCACACTTTGAATCGGCATAGTTATTCTGACTATGTACAGTCGCTGAAAATATTCCGAACATTATCGTTGATTACAGAATTCAGAAAAAATATCTGGCAACAATTTTTTTGAAATTAGTGATCTGGCAAGTTTCGTGTACAGAATGTTCGAAAGTTGCCAGATCACTAATTTCTAAAAAAATCGTTGCCAGATATTTTTTTCTGAATTCTGTAATCAACCATAGTGTTCGTATATTTTTTTGAGCGACTGTAATTTGTTAGTGGCCATTTGATTGGCTCTTGCCTGTGTGCTGTACTATATCGCTGGAACAGAAGTCGAACCTATTCCAGCTGAAAACTAGTAGTGGCTTGCATAGTGGAGGGGTGGGGGTGGCTCAGTTTGTAGCGCACTAGACTCATAATCTGAAGTTCCCAGGTTCGAGTCCCAGCTGGGCCATTATTGAGATTTATCTCTGCAAAACTCCCCTCCCTTACCACACTCAGTAGGGAACAGTGATGGATTTGGAAAGGCCACCGTCCTTCGGATGAGACATTAAGCCGTGGCCCCATGTGCGGGAGAGACATACCATGTGCACGTTAAAGAACACGCTGGATGGTTTTGATGGGAAACTATCATCTGTCTCCAAACAGCAGTCCAGTGGGTCCTCTTCCCCCAACTTTCTCTGAGCTTCCGGGGTCCTTGTTACCTGGCCATTTATCCCATTGGTGCAAAAAAAAAAGTGCCACTGAGTGGTAAAACAACCCAACTTGCACAGTGGAAATAACTCTTTATTACGACTCCAGAAGATCTACAGTATTCCAAAATTCGTCCGAGTTTGCGTTTGTGGTATGGCGAACAGGATGTGTGAAGGCGACGTCAGAGAGTAGAATAAGCAGTAAATTTAACATATTACTGTAGTTTCGTATAAAGAGCTAGTTGATTGCAACTCATTTATATGAATTCTTTTTGGTGCATTTAATAATTTTTTTTATTATATTTATACCTTTTCGATAAGTATTCCTGTGCAGAAATTTTATTAATTTAATTGAATTGAATGCAATTTTTGGAAATATCCTTATCTCCTGGTGATTAATTAATTTCCTGCTTGATGATTGATTAAGAAACTTTTTTGACCATTATTCAAGTTGCCTGGCACCCGAAATAGACTATTGGGAATAACTTATTTTGATTTGGAACCTTTACACTTAATTTTTAGCACAGTGAAAAATATTCTTCTGTAACCATGACAATTACTCCGAATTTCGTAATATTATCATAAAAACACAGTTCGATTGTTAACGCTTTCTCTACCATACCGGTGCAGAATGGCCCAAACTTCAGACAGGAGGTAGTGAAGAAGGAATTGCAGTGATTGGGCGAGTCCATTTAAAATCTCGGTCGTTTTGGGTTGGTATGATACTGAAAGGGTTAATATAAATGATTATAGAATCTTAATAGATGCTTTATTAAAATGTAGCTACTGTTAAATTTTACTTACTTCTGAAATATATCCTCTCTCTGACAGACTATCTGCCAGATTACAACAGACACACATTAATTTTTTGATTTATAAAGTTTTTTGAGGTTTCAAGTGTATGTTGAATATAATGGAAGTGCTCTACTTATTTATACATCACTTAAGCATTTGCATAAAAATGATTGTAAGGTGAAGTTCTTTTTGCAACTATTTTCTTTTGGAGTAAATATGTATACAATGGAATGTAGATTAAACACAGGAGAGTGATGACATCATTATTACCAACTCTCAATAAATAGAGTATAGAAACATGTGTAAAAATGGTTTTGTGGTGTTAAATATATTTCTGCATTATGATGTACACATATTGTAATTATATTGATATCTTTGGGTTTCATTTATAAAAAAATATATCTACATAATGCCTTTGTAGTGGTTAGCACGCTTGGCTACTGATCTAAGGGACCTGGGTTCGAGCCCCGGATTAGGCATGGATGTGTGTGTCGTTTTTCTGCTGAGGTCCTGTCATCCTTTCAGATCTCCTACTGTGGAATATAATATGACAGGCTCCTGTCAGACCTCTGTGGCAAGCAGCTGCTTGAGGGGGTATTTATTTTATTTATTTAACATGTATACGAATCTAAAGAGACGCATGAGCTTCAGCTACAGTTCAGGTGTCCTGCCCAACTCTTCTGCCTTGACGTGAGCTCCTTATTGGTCCATTAATTATTTGTTGTTTAATGGTCCATTAATGGTCCATTAATTATTAGTTCATTAATTATTGTTAATTACAATTTGGACTCAAGGTGGCACTTTTTTTTACTGATGCAGTTGTAGCGGAGAGGCCGGGGCCGTGAAAAAAACACAAACTATATTATGATTTTCTGCAAGATTTTATACCTTTTTGTTGATAGTTTAACATAAAGCTTGAAAATGCTTTCCCCAAATTTTGCCAACCTCCTCGATAATTTCGTTCCGTCTACAATCGACATCATTAATAGTGACTCCAGCAGTTCTTGGATCATTATGGAATGATGTCAATATTTTTATGATTTTAAGTTTTGAAAATGTTCTTTTAAAATTTTCTTGTATATAGGTTATTTAGTTGTTAGAAAAAAATATTTGCCTTGGAACCTTAACTAAAAATTCAAAGCCGGATCTGTGTATGTGTGTGTGTGTGGAGGGGGGGATGCTTTTTCAGAATGCTAGTAATAGAAGCAAAATTATTAAACATATTTATATTTCATGCATTTTTCTAAAAATGTTTAAAGACTAAAACGGAGAGGGTAATATTATATTGCACTGGAAATCCAGTGTCTTGGACCCTCCCCCGCTTTCGATTTCTTTTAGATCCAGGCCTGCTCTCTATTTATTTTAATCTCATATTTTGCTATCCTTCCCAAAAAAATTACCGCTTAACCCCCAGAACAAACGAGAGAGGTGTTGGGAAAAAGAAGCTTTTAAATGTTTTCTTTTGTCTAATTCAGCAAAAAGCGTTCTAATTATAGCTACGTATCGAATTACAGCTTATGATGAGACTAATGTCACGTGCAATATCTAAAAGAAATTTTCCCCCATAGTAGTATGAGAAAAGCGCTTAAAGCAATTTTGCCTCAATTTTCCAAAAGAAAATCGTACCAAAGGTATATTATTAAATAAAAAAATTGAAACTAAAGTTTCTCATTTCGTGTTTAACATTCTTCTCGGGTGTTATAGGTTTCTTCTATATATACTATATACTATAATTATATATAAAAAAAAGGTACAATTACTTATTTGAAATCAAGTGTATGACGAAAAAAGAGCTTTATGTTTAAAAAATGTTCTGCCATTTTTCTCATTAACATCTCCCCTCACTAAAAGATAACGAGAGCGGAAGGGATTGTTTTTTTATTTTCCCACTCACAATATCCAGTAAATGGAGCCAAATATAAAGTTAAATGTCAAATGAAAGCTTTTGATCAAAAAAAGTCATATTTTACATTTCAAACGTTTTTTCATCAACGCCCAAACCCTTACAAAAAAGGGTGGTAGCCTTTTAAGTGATTTTTTCTGGTACAGTTTCCCCTCGAAAAAGAGGCTGAAAAATAAGGAGAAATCTAAAAAAATTAAAGTTTATGATGAGAAGAGTGCCTAATGTATATCAAAACCATTACCGAATCTTCCCCCTCTGTTTTTGGAAGAGTGGTGGGCACCTTTAAATGCATTGCAACACTTCAAAATGATAGCTGAATACAGTTATATTTTAAAGAAAAATTAATTAATTCGACCATTAATTTGTAAAATAAATAAAGCTGAAAGTGACTCAACATCATGGGGTTTTCTGCCGATGGGAGCAAGATCTTTTCTTTTAAATCAGATCTTATTCAAAATGTTACAAAATATTCCATTAAATTCTTCAATATAAACGTTATTGACGCTTTAATGGGAGTCTATTGTGTCTTGAGACTCCTTTTTCCTTCCACATTGACTGCCTGCATGTGAAGTGGTTTTCTTCAGGTCAGAGGAAAAAGCACCTATCCCTCGAATTACCCGGTACTCAGTTCACACAATTTTGGCTTTGCACTGTCAAAAAATGCAACCAGTTTCGATTTACACGGTACTGACTGAGATTTCCTTTCTATGTACGTCTCAGTCAGTACCGTGTAAATCGAAACTGGTTGCATTTTTTGACCGTGCAAAGGCAAAATTGTGTGAACTGAGTACCGTGTAAATCGAGGGATAGGTGTACTCTGACATCGATGGTGTCTTAACGTAGCGTCAGAACTTTTCACCAAACTATATGGCAGATATATTTTTACGTAACAGCAAGCGCTATATTCGTGGAAAGAAACTACACTATGAATCAAGCACATAGCTGAAAGGGAGCATGATCCCACAACTCTCTTCCCGAAATTCTAGTATGGTTAAAAAAATATAGTGTTTCCATAATTCGAAATGCAAAAGTAAGTATAATTAATTCAACCTTCTGATCTACAGGTAATGGACAGAAAAAGGGAAATACCAAGGTTTGCGGAAAGCCTTTGGTTTATGTTAAACGGCAGCGTCTATGTATCACTGATGAAGTCATGAAGCATGAAATGATATCCAGAATGTTTAGCATCTTGTCTATAAAGGCACACCCGGTATAACTGCACGCAATTATTGATTCCATGACGTCTAGGGAAAACTTTACGATTTCGAAAAGGCATGATTGTTGGAGTGCGTTTAGCAGGAGCTTCAGTCACTAAGATAGCTGTATTCGCAAATGTTTCATGAGGAACAGTTTCTAAGTTTATTTCCACATAGGAATGTAAAGCGAAGACATCATTTGCAAAAACAGTAATGGGCAAAAGCGTTTACTCCGGAATCGGGAGGGGCGGGGGTGGCTCAATCGGTAGCGCGCCAGGCTCATAATCTGTAGTTCCCAGGTTCGAGTCCCAGCTGGGTCAGCGTTGAGATTTATCTCCGCAAAATTCCCCGCCCTGCCCACGGACAGTAGGGGACACCGATGGGCTTGGAAAGGCCGCCGTCCGTCGGATGGGATGTTAAGCCGTGGTCCCGTGTGCGGGAGAGCCATACCCTGTGCACGTTAAAGAACACGCTGGATGGCCTTGACGGGAGGCTACCATCTGTCTCCCAACAGCTGTTCCAGTGGGTCCCCTCCCCCAACCTTCTCTGAGCCTTCGGGGTCCATGTGACCTGGCCATTTAGCCCATGGTGTGCAAAAAAGTGCCGCTCAGAAGTAAAACAACCCAACACAACCCAACCCGGAATCGGGACGTTCGAGCGTTAGTGGGATGTGTAAATGGAAACCTGAGCTACAGCTGATCAGTTGTGCACGGATTTCAGCGAAGGATGCAAGAGGCCAGTCTCATCAAAAACGTACGTCGAGAACTCCATAGACCTGGATATCACAGTCAAGCGGTGGAAGAATGTGGTATGATCTGACGAATCATCCTGCACTTTGTTTCCGACAAATGGACGAATGCATGTGTGGTACCAACCGAAGGAAGCTTACAACTCTGAGTCGTTGTTTACTAGTGTTAAGGGTTCTGGAGGTTCTGTAATGGTGCGGGGTGCTTTCTCATGGTTTGGTTAGAAGGCAATATTAATGCCAATCACTCGTTGACAGTCCTCAGGGATCATCTTCATCCAACGGTAGAGCATTTCTTTAATGAAGATAGAACTCGTTCAGGTTGACAGTGCTCCCACCACAGATCACAGGTGGTCACCCAGAGTTTGAGGAGCGTGAGACTGAACTGTCACACATACAATGGCCATCGCAGTCACCAAATTCAATCCACTGGAAAATCTATGGGAATTTCTGCTACTATATCTCAAGTAGGGTTTTCCAGCTCCATCGAGCAAGCAGGAATCGATCACGTTTCTTGTGGATCTCATATCCCTTTTGCTGACTTTCAGACACTAGTA
The DNA here is from genome assembly GCA_038380435.1 of Ryuthela nishihirai. Classification (NCBI taxonomy): domain Eukaryota; kingdom Metazoa; phylum Arthropoda; class Arachnida; order Araneae; family Heptathelidae; genus Ryuthela; species Ryuthela nishihirai. The sequence continues at coordinate 33,321,987 of JAWZYU010000011.1, read as the reverse complement.
GACTCTACATTACGACGTATAAAGGTTGTACTGGACTCACATGGTGATCTAACGCCGTATTATTGATTTTATGTTGCTCTTTCCGCTTTTTTGTCCATTACACGTGCATTACAACACGAACTTTTCCTTCGAAGTAGTCATCGTCTGATCTGTTGTCTACAGTTCCTTGATTACTAATATTTCACGCGAAATCAGAACTTACGCATTGCTATTTGATTTCCACGTGTTAGCATAAAACCTGGTTCTCAGAAAAATAAAAAGGAGAAAGATCTGAAAACGACATAGTTGTACATTATAAGTTATAGTTTCGCTTCTAGCTCTGTGTAGTTCAGCACGTGTAGTTCACAGAATGCTATTCTGTGAACTACACGTACTTCAGCACGTGTAGTTCACAGAATACTACTTGTAATATTAGGATATATAATTTCAAGGTAATAACATGTTTTGCATTTCCGTTTCACCATTCTACTCAGCTGAACTGAGATAGAGACAAATCACTGTGTCCAGAATCCTCGGTAGACACTGATAATAAAATTACTAGTTAAATTGCACTAAACGTTTGGAGCTAAAGTATGCCAATTGATAACGGTTCTCATCGATAACTTCAGCTACAGCTTTCCACCGTTAACGTACTACTCATAACTGCCATGGATAATGTAGTACTCTGTTCAAAAGGTAGGCGACGGCAGCTCCCTTAGAAATTTCGGACACTTTCCGAGGGATTACTCCCGACCCACTGAAACTAGGAACCCGATCTATTAACCCAACATGGCTAGGACTAAGTGTGACTACCACCACACCAAATTTGAAACCATCTGTCAAGTGGCTGTGGAACTACAGGGAAACAACAATTTCTGCGAACGATGACGTCATACGTGTACACCCGTGAGCCCGGAATTACGGCAGTTACATAATATGATGATATTTAATAATATATAAATAAATAACCCCTCAAGCAGCTGCTTGTCACAAAGGTCTGACAGGAGCCTGTCAGTTTATACGTTACAGAAGAAGGTCTGTGAGGATGGTGGGATCTCAGCAGAAAAACAACACAAACATCCATCCCTTACCCTGGGATCGAACCCAGTTCCCTTAGATCAGTAGCCAAGCGCGCCAACCACTCGACCACGGACGGCAATCATATTTACCAGACTGATTTGAAATGCATGAACTGCGAAATGTAAACAATCTGAAAAAATAGACGATCTCAACCTTATCATTATATTATTAGTTTCCTTTCTGTGCTTGCCTCATCTTTGACTTGCCATATGAAAAACAAGAGAATTGAAAACTTTCTAGAAGACAATTCTAGAAGTCAATCTCCTGTTACGAATACTACTTGTAAAGATGCGGGATGCTACACGTCACTTTTCTTACAACTATTGAAAGGACGGATGGGACAGAGAAGCTACTGTAATGCCCACTTATGAAGATCGTTTTAAATTTTCTACAGAAAATTGGAAAATATGTTCCTTTGCAGTTATAAAGAAAGAAAATAGTGGAATTGAACTGCGGCACTTTTTTGCACACCATGGGCTAAATGGCCAGGTCACATGGACTCCGATGGCTCAGAGAAGGTTGGGGGAGGGGACCCACTGGAACAGCTGTTGGGAGACAGATGGTAGCCTCCCGTCAAGGCCATCCAGCGTGTTCTTTTATGTTGTGTTGTTTTACCTCTGAGCGGCACTTTTTTGCACACCATAGGCTAAATGGCCAGGTAACATGGACCCCGAAGGCTCAGAGAAGGTTGGAGGAGGGGACCCACTGGAACAGCTGTTGGGAGACAGATGATAGCCTCCCGTCAAGGCCATCCAGCGTGTTCTTTAACGTGCACAGGGTATGGCTCTCCCGCACACGGTGCCACGGCTTAACGTCTCATCCGACGGACGGCGGCCTTTCCAAGCCCATCGGTGTCCCCTACTGACCGTGGGCAGGGCGGGGAATTTTTGCGGAGATAAATCTCAACGCTGACCCAGCTGGGACTCGAACCTAGGAACTACAGATTACGAGCCTGGCGCGCTACCGACTGAGCCACCCCCGCCCCATTTTCGCTCTGGCAATGAACAAATTATATTAAATTATCAAAGTAATGGGCCACTTCAATGTTGTGTAATAATGTTGTGTAAAGCTATATTAGGTCCCTGACTTTGAAATAAGCCTTTTTAGCAAAATGTTATAGGAAATAAATCGATAAATCTTTAAAAAATTCCTTAAATGTCTTGTTTAAAAATGATATTCAAGAAATTTTTTAGCGATATTTGTGTATTCTATAGAGCTGGCTGGCCAACCTGCGTCTCTTTTGAAAAAGTATTTGAGCCTCATACGGAGGGCGTTCGAAAAGTTCTTCACAGTGTCCGTAGATTTGCACTTGTTCTTCCGAAGTTAATGAATTACGACTTGTTTGAAAGCTTGTCTAAACTTGACTTTACGTGTTAAAAACAAAGGCGATATCATAATTTCCCTCTTCTCTGGCGGTGCGTAAAGTTCGGTCTGTGAAATCTGTGCGTTGTTGCTAAGGAGCCTTCTAAAGACGGGGAAAGATCTTACATTTTCACAAGGATGCAGCTAGGGGACGACGCGAAAAAATCCATGCTGATTTATCACAAGTAATATATGGGATCATGCCTGTTTAATATGGTACTCTTACCAGATGGATGCGCAAATTCAGAGAAGGACGGCACAGCTTCGAAGACCTCCTTCGCGCAGGAAGACAGAAGCAGGCGGTGAACGAGAGAACCATCGTTGCTGTTTGTGAACTCATTAAGGAAAATTCGCACATCGCAGTTCAGCTAATAAGGTTAGATGTTTGTGTATCGATTTACAATGTAGAAACAATTATTCATCAACATTTAAAGTTCCGAAAGATCTGTGGCAAATGGGCACCCCAGAAACTGAGAGAACAGCAAGAAAATGGCTAGAGTCGAGTTCGTGCAAGAAGATGCTGCAATATTTGTACCTAGTGGTCCCAAACGGTTAACAGACATTGTCACAGGTGATGAGAGTGGTTTTATTACTATACAACTCCCAGAAAGATCGATAACAATGTTTGGGTTGCGGAGGATTAACCACGTTACCAAATCCTCCGACAAGACTTTCGCTCAAGGAAGAGGATGTTCACAATTTTTTTCAATTCCCAAGGAGTGGTAGCCGAGGGCACCTTACGTGAAAAAATGAGTATAAATGAGTTTATTATTGTTTAAAATCTAGTTTTAGAAAAATTTGATTGAGATCAGTAATCGATGTCTTGTGGCATTTCTCTGCAAAAAACGTTTTTTTTAATGGAGCTTTAAATGTGGTTTTTCGTTCAGATAATACGGAAATGTCCCAATATGTTTGATAATATAATTGTATCTTCATAATCACTATACTTTGAAAGCTCACTATCGATTGGCAGGAGAGTTTTTGTACCGATTTTGAAGCATGGATATTTTCAACAAGTTTTTTTATTCCTTCTAAGAATTAAAACGGAAATTATTGTGTTAATACTTTAATAAACTAAACATAAGACATGAATGCTGGCGCCCCTGGGTAAGTGCGTAAAGGCCCTTATGGGAAATCATGTCCTGGTTACGGTTTCTGCAACATACTGAAATTTGGTCGCATATGCACCACGGAGCTTTGTAGAAGAGGAGTAAACTCCGTTAGGTGGAGAATCAGTGATCTAAAGTTTTCAGATTCATTTAATGTCTCCATTTATTATTTTATTCAACAGATTAAGAGAGGAAAAGCATTTCTTCAGAGCTTGCTCAAATTGTTGCATTGTGTCAGAGTAAGATGTATAGCGAGGATTTACTTCTCACTTTTTCCATGGCTGAATAAAATATTAAAGGCTAACGTTTGCTCAAGCCACATTCAATGACTGTTGAAGTATAATCAGAGATAAGATTGGCTTCTAGAGCGAGCGGCTCTTTCTTATCTCCCTTACACTTTGGCAAGTCGAAGCAGAACTTGGTAACTCGAAAGGCAAGTTCCCAAGGATTAAGAAGTTTCTCACGAGGCACAGAGTCTGACACAATTCACCCCAAGGAGATTCGTATCATGGTGAGTTCTAAGCAGCAGCTCTTCGTAAATGCTTTAGGGATATCGAAGTTGTCATTGTGGAAAGGACAAACATATACAGCAACGACCTCGATTGAATGTTTCCGATGTAATACTTCAGCAAGGTCAGGATGTTTTTTTAAAGATTGCACTCTTTCCATGTATTGTAGATTAAAAGGGTAAACCACTGAAATGATTTATTGTAATTAATCCCGATTTAATTCCTTTCTTTTAATGCGAATTTCGAAAGTTTGTGTTAGAACTTCAAGCATTCTAAAACAACTTTATAATTGACTTCGCCAAAAAAAGGAGTTAATAATGGAGAGAGAAGGAAATGTCTGAGTGAAAGCAATTCTAACAAGATGCAGATTTCGTGTATTTGAATAAAAACGGCGGCGATAAATGACTTGAGTTGCATACAACAAACATAATCGGGAACACACAGGTTGGTTTAAAATGGGTTATTTTTATTCTCTGCCGAACTTTTGAGCACACAATTGGCTAACTAGCAGTTCACAAGGTCCCCAAGTTCTCAGAATAGGTTGGGATAGGGAATCCACTGTTAGGAGTCATGGAATCCGCCCTCAAGACCAGTGCCTAATTACCTAATAGGCAACCTATTGAGGGTGGGGGAGGGCAAGGCATGTGCCCTGGGCCCCCTACCTTCGTAGGTTGTCTATTATGTAGGAAGTGTTAATGAAATCAAAATGAATAAATAAATAAAAATAGGATGAATGACTAGAAATATTGTTTTTTCTTATTTTAAGGAATTGAAATTGAGTAATTAACACATCTCAGTCTCTGAATGTAGTTTTCATCTCCTGGTGTAACTGTTTTCAGTTCATTTGTTCTATAAGCAATTCGTCTGTTACACCTTTAAATAAATTAATATCGTGATATTTAGAATATTTTTTCAAAAATTGCAATTATAATATTAAATAATTGTAATGTTAAATAAACATTTTTCAGTGTGATATCATATTTTTTGTTTTATACCATTACAAACCAGAAGGAAAGTTCCCAAATCTTCGTGACTAGGAGCCCCAAAAGGTCTTAATCCGTCACTGGTCAAGGTCATCCAGAATGTTCGTTAAGGTTCACAGGGTTAACTCATCTGCACACAGGACCACGTCAGTAACTTTGATAGCATCTTTGAGCTATTTGTTCATTTAGGATTCTAAATCTAATTCATTTGAAACTAATGTCTTCAGCGAAAAAAAACGTGTTCAGTTAAATAAGAAGCAAAAATCATTATTGTATAACTTTAAAGAATTTATTAGTATTTGATACTGCATTAATAACATTATTTACTTTACTTAAGACACTGCATAAGCTTTCACCTCTAATCTCAAAAGGTAAAAAAATAAATATCCCCCATGCCAAAACTGAAAAGTGCTTATGAAATGTTTGCACTCTGGGACAGGGTTGTTCCAAACTATGGATCAGGAAGTCTTCGGAAAGAGCTGCAGCACATTAAATTTCAACTTTGAACTTTCGTTCCCTAAGTGAAAGAATGAAATGAAAATGAATATGTACTTGAAAGTGTTTAATGTCGATGAATTTCAACGATCAGAAAGAACAAGAATTATTGCAATTTAATGGCGAACTCAAGCAGACAAACAACAACCACCAACTTTTGGATCAAATCGAGAAACGAATACCCATTACTGGGAGAAGAAGTTATGCCAACAATTTAATTGTGACAAACAGATTCTCTTTGCTCTCAAGAAATTGAACACAAATGAAAGAAATCGTTTTAATACTACTCTAATTTTTATTTTTTAAGATATAATTTTTTAAGATATTTTAAGATATTCTGGATGACCTTGACATTTATTACATTACAATTATTTAATTTAATTAAATTTATTTTACATCTGCAACTCGATTTAATAAGTGCTAAAAGGAACCAAAATTTTTTGTACGAATGCTTCACAAAATACGATTTTTATTGTAATGGTCGTATTCAGTCATCATTGTGAGGTGCAATTAAATCTAATAATATTAAATAACAAATATACTAAATTAAATAAAATGTATGAATATTAAAAATTTTCTTTCTGTTTGGTGTATCTATGCTGCCATTCTGGATTTTTCAGGATCTAAATGCCTCAGGAAATGTTACTCTTTCGCTCTTATGCCGCCAAGATAAACATTTGCAAAACCTTGCTTTCGAAATTATAAATAATAGACCAGATTGATGAGAAGCATGCCATTTAATATTTTTATGTATTGTATATTATATTTCATTACGTGAAATAGGCTTCCTTTGCTTTTCTGCTCTCAAGCATTCTGCTCTCCATAGGTCAATTTGGGTTGGGTTGTTTTACCTCTGAGCGGCACTTTTTTGCACACCATGGGCTAAATGGCCAGGTCACATGGACCCCGAAGGCTCAGAGATGGTTGGGGGAGGGGACCCACTGGAACAGCTGTTGGGAGACAGATGGTAGCCTCCCGTCAAGGCCATCCAGCGTGTTCTTTAACGTGCACAGGGTATGGCTCTCCCGCACACGGGACCACGGCTTAACGGTCCCATCCGACGGACGGCGGCCTTTCCAAGCCCATCGGTGTCCCCTACTGACCGTGGCCAAGGCGGGGAATTTTGCGGAGATAAATCTCAACGCTGACCCAGCTGGGACTCGAACCTGGGAACTACAGATTACGAGCCTGGCGCGCTACCGACTGAGCCACCCCCGCCCCATCCAAAAACTTAGCACCGAGTTATAACGAGTATAGACTGTAATCTGAAATGTGTCTCCTAATTGGTTAATCATGTTACAACGTGTCAAACGAGGGTTTACTGTACAGTCGCTCAAAAAAGTATCCGAACGCTATGGTTGATTACAGAATTCAGAAAAAATATGTGGCAACGATTTTTTTAGAAATTAATTATCTGGCAATCTTCGTGTACAGTACACCAAGGTTACCAGATCACTATTTTCTAAAAAAATCGTTGCCAGATAGTTTTTCTGAATTCTGTAATCACGCATAGCGTTTGGATACTTTTTAGAGCGACTGTACGCATATGCAGTATATACATATATATGAAAAATGTATCTATTAGTTTCTAGGTTGATATTCAGGGGATTGTACGTTGCATTAATCCCTTACAAATCCCCCAATCTAAAGGCTTGGTGTAAATATTAATCAAATAACTGCTTTTTCTGTTAAAGACCTAAATATATGAGAAAATTTATTTAAACCTTTAAATAAAAATAAATACTCCCTCAAGCAGCTGCTTGCCACAAAGGTATATAAGTTTATATGCCATAGTAGAAAGTCCGAGAGGATGGCAAGACCTCAGCAGAAAAAAGATACATACATCCATGCCTTACCCAAGTCCCTTAGATCAGTAGCCAAGCGCGCTAACCACTCGGCCATGGGAAGGCTTAAACCTTTAGTTTTAACTATTCTAACCTATACCACAGCCGAAATCATAATGTTAATCGAACAAATCAGGTTGTTTTGCTTCTCCTTTTATCCATGGAGCAAAATTTCCATGCAGAGCTATGCCTCCATCCCCCGCATCTTACGAGTTGTATGTCTGTATATAGAGATGGACGCATGAATTCGTGGTTCGGTGTGTGAATTAAGCCGCCACAGGGCGACTTCATGCCCAGTGTCGCCGGAACCTAACCGAAAGAGCCGATGACATTACCGTTACTTGATGCTTCCTGAAACGACTTTGGAGCTCGCTTATTCGCTGTTAACGACTGGTCGCTAGTGAATCGACAACGCCGTGATGGCCTCCGGTATTTTTAGAACAAGGCGCACAACGTGATAAGCTCTAGTGCAAATGCGCAGATCGAGTCCTTCTCTGAGGCCACGACAGTTTTTATTGACCGCGATATCGGTGGAGACAGAGAGGTAAGCTGTGATGCTAAGGGAAGAGAGAGATGTCTAGAAGACTCCCCAACTCCCAAGTACAATAAACGATGACTTTTTTTTTGACAATGGGAAAAGATCCTTTTTTACTTCTGGGTTCGTCCTTTGGGGGGTAAACATTTCCTTGCGAGAGATTTTAGTCCATAGAGTTTGCCTTTCTAGCCGCTGACTTATCGCTTTGTTCAATAAAAGAGGAAAATGTTCCCGAAATAGCTATGCTTGACTGTGGATGTAAGTCAGCTCCAAAAAGAAGCGCGTTCAGATCTTTGATCTTTAACTTTATGCTTAGAGGATGAGTGGATCAGTAAGTTGACGGAGCAGTGAGTGAAGAGGATGGGGCGGTTGCGGTTTTTTTTAGTCCCACTGTGACTTTGTAAAGAGCAGGATCTCATATATTGCCATTTGCGCTTTTGGAAAAAAAGTGGCCGTCTTAAAAGTTTCTCGCAAAAGGTCGAAAAGGTGAAAATACTGAATTATATACTGGTTTCCATAAATTAAGTAACAACTCTTATGTTATATGTCAATGGAAAGCTCTATAACTTCTAAAGTAAGTTTTTTGTTTTGAAAAATGTGAGAGCAGATAAAGATTTCAATCAAGTATAATAATAATAATAAAATTTCAATCAAGTATAATAACAATAATAAAATTTCAATCAAGTATAATAATAAAAGTATATAAATAATAATAATTTTTAATAATTAAAAATAATTTTTAATAATTTAATAAATAATTTTTAACAATATTCTTTCAGTGTTTAATGAGTTATGGAAGTTTGGATATTTAACAATAACAATGCCAGTCTTAAGAAACTTATGCAAAACTGATGAATTGTGAAATATTTCTTTACACCAACTTATAAAAGACACATTTATTTTATTAAACACTCTGATACAATACTTATCACTAAGATTTAATTAATTTCTGAAGTCAGTTTTTGTGACTGGCATTGCTAAATATTCAAGCTTTCATAACTCATTAAATACTGAACGAATATTGGAGATATTGATTTATTTTTTTGAGATCTTTATCTGCTATCACATTTTTTAAAATAGAAAAAAAAAGCAAACTTATTTTAGAAGTTATAGAGCTTTGACGTTAACTTCCCATTGACTTAACATAGGGATTTTCCTTAATTTATGGAAACCACTGTATTATGAGAATACGGGTAGTTATCAAAATTTATACTGATATTAAACGTTTAGAAATTTTTATTTATTACATTATTATATATTATTTATGGCAAGCAGCTGCATGAGGCGGTATTTATTTTATTTATTTATTTTATTTATTATTATTTATTATATTTATTTATTATATTTTATATATTTATTATATTTATTATTATTTATTTTATTTATTATTATATATTATTTATTATTATTTATTTATTTATTTTTTTTTTATTTTATTTATTTTTTTTAAATTTGTCAAAAATATCATAAAATATTGGTATTTGAATAATGTACGAGATCTACACATAATTTTGATATATAAATATTTATATAAATAAGAAGTTTAAAGTTCTTTTTTTAAAAAGTTAATTATTTAACGTTTAATTTAAAGTTTTTTGAAAGTTATATATATATATAAAACAATATTCCTATTCAGGTTGGATTGTTTTACCTCTGAGAGGCATTTGTTGGACATATTGGGCTAAATGGCCAGGTCACAAGGACCCCAAAAGCTCAGAGAAGGTTAGGAAAGGAGACCCACTGGACAGCTGTTAGGAGGTAAATGAAAGCCTTCCATCAAAAATTAATATTTTTTTAAAATAAAATAATAAAAAAAAACTACCACATATAAGGGCGCACTACTATTGCCATGTATCTAGGGGCGCGTGAAATGTAAATCCGGCCCTGCTTATGAATATGAAAGTTGGGACGCAGTAGTTACGTGTTGTTGGTCATAAAGTGATTTTATAAAGAGGCTATTTTCTCATAAACTTGCTGTCGAGATTTTCATCCAATTTTACTTCTCTATTGGGAGTAAAAACTATATATATTGGTCTTTAGAGAACTCCGCGTTACAATTTAATCGTTACAAGTTCCCAGATTTGGAGGTATAGTGAAAAGTTTAATTATGAGAATACATTTTGTGTTGATTTAAAGTTTAAACGTATGTTAAATTTTCAGCCCTCTAACTTTGCTTTGTGAAGGAAATGAAAGACAAATTAATTTAAATTGAACAAATTGAAATATTTAAACTTTTACACTTTGCAATGGAAGGTCTGGCATCTCTTTACTCTCGTTAATACTTTTCCTTCCTCAATTTTGTTCTGCTCTTACTCTGCGAATTGACTCGGGCAGCTGGCTACAAGAATCTTGGCTTAACGAGTGACAAAGATATTGAAAGCGTTTGCAGTATTCGGCTGCATGGTAATTTTGTACACAGCCTAATGGGCTCATGAATATTTCAGAATCCAACCGCAGACCGCGATATTGATCAAACGAAGTTGCTTAACTATTTTCAGGCTCACGCACATTAACTAAATTCGGCCTGTTAGCTGAAGCAGGCACCGGAAAGAATCCGAAAGTTAGCTCCTTTACACTTAATTACATAGAGGCGTTTTCTAATTCTTACCTACTCTGGTGAAAACGGGGACAAAGGCTTCTCGGCTATCTAATAAGAGGCCGAAAAGAGTCTAGCGAAATGTGATTAACCTGCTTCATGCTGCTGAGTATTACCTAATCACTCACCTCAACTCATTTAAATCAACATTAGGGGAGAAAACATAGAAGTTAAAAAGTCTAATACTGAAGTAGAATCGAATGGTGGACTAAAGCGATGATGTGTGTAATTTGGAATGACTTTACGCATTTCTAGGCGAGGAGTACGCTCTCTCCGAATTTATCAACATCCTCCATGATGATCAAATCGTTATGTGGAATATTGCTGTTAGTATAGTCCAGAGCAACTAAATTACATTTTTGCTTGAGGCCTCTAATTTCCATTCTGCCCTAGTTAAGAATGTGGACACAAATGAGCTTGAAAATGCTGTCATCCGTCGGATGAGATGTTAAATTGTGACCCCGTGCCCAAGAGAACCACACCCATATGCAGATGAAAGAACGCGCTGAATTCCGAAGACGGGAAGTTTACATCTGTTTCCTAACAGCTGTGCAGTGAACTCCCAGTGATAAAGTCCTTGAGGTTCTTTTGAGTTGACTATTTAACCAAAATGTAACTCAGAGATAAACTTGTCTCATACTGTTTATGAGGTTATACAAAATGTAATAAGTGCGATGTGACGTTTACGAAGATCGCTTTCAGCTTCTAGTGAGTTCGGAGACAGAAATCGAGGGATTAACACGTGCTTCTAGGGCATCCCAAGCATGCGCTATGAAATTTAGTTCAGCAGAACTTATTAGCCACTCCAAATGGTAGAAGGACTTTCAGATATTGGTCAGTTGTGTGGGGACGGGCATTATCGTCCAGCAAAATGACTTTTTTCCCCTATTACACCTGAATAATGTCTCATGAATGGGGCCGAAGACTGCATACATGTCTGTACCTCTGAACCACCATCTGCTGGTATGAATCACATAGAGATCTGTAAGAACACCCAGATAAATGTTGCCAAGACCATGACACTGCTTCTTCCCTATGCTTGATGGATGATAATGCGTACCTTGGTTCCTCTATATCAGTGTCTCGCAAACTTTTTTACACCCAGATAAATGTTGCCAAGACCATGATACTGCTTCTTCCCTATACTTGATGGATGATAATGCGTACCTTGGTTCCTCTATATCAGTGTCTAGCAAACTTTTTTACTCTGCGGCACACTGAATCTAATTTTTTTTCCGCGGCACACTGAATCTAATTTTTTTCCCCGCGGCACACCTAAAAAAGAATAAAAGCAAACTATATAATCGTCATTATATTTGCGCTTTGTTGAAGTCATCAGCCTGGTTTTACTTGAAGATTTGCTCTCGTTCTTTAATTCATAACTCGGTGTTTGTTTTAAATATTTGTCCATTCTATGGCTTGAAATAATCAAAAATTAATACCAAAATTTGGAAAAAGCTTGATAAATACTTACAAAGATCCCAGTTGATAAAATCTGAAAGATTTTTATTAAAGCACTTCGATAGCACGTCGATATTAAAGCACGTCGATAACACAAGTCAAGTTAAAATCTTTCGAATATCTAGGGTAAATTTGAAAATCTCTCGCGGCACACTTGGAATCTCTCGCGGCACACAGTTTGCGAGACACTGCTCTATATTAACACCAGTCTTGAGTTGCTCTGCTTGGAGAATCTGGACTAATCAGTGAGGAACACTAGGTACCATTAACCTTGATCCCAGCATCATGTTGTTTGGCCCAGTTCAGGCTCTCTTCTGGGGCGTTGTATGAGGGCATAAAACATAACGGTCGGTGAGCATAAAGACCACCTTCTTGAAGCCTGCTAATGGTGGAGATTGAAACAAGGGTTCTAGTAGCATCATCGTCATCATCAATTTTAGAGGAAAATTGGGAATGTAGAATCCCTATTTCCGTTCAAAGTAGAAACAGGAAAATGCAAAAGAGTTAGTGGAAAATGAGAATACATTCAGGGGCAAAGCTCAGGAGTTTAGTTAATATGGAAATAGAGGAGGAGGTCATTATCTTTGCCAGCAGTCTTCACGAATGCTATACGTATACTTCCATAGTTTTGGTTGGTTTACCTCTGAGCGGTACTTTCTTGCACACTTTAGGTTGACTAAATGGCCAGGTCACAAAGACCCCGAGGGCTCAGAGAAGATTAGGGGGAGGAGACCTACTGGACAGCTGTTGGAATACAGATAGTAGCCTCCCATCAAGGACATCGATATCGGGGCGTAAGTCGCATTCCTAAAGGTGTTACTCAGGGATTGCAACTACGTGACATGCATGTTACATTTGAGACACCAAAATCGGAAGGCGAAAAAATTCTAAAATTTTCCATTGAGCACAGGGCTTGAGAAAAAAAAATAAAACATAGAATATTAACGAACTCGTATCCAGAATGATTCAGAAAACGTTAATTATTTAAATTAAAAATATTTAAATTAAAAAAATAATTTTATTTTCGTCCAGTGTTCGTATATAATATGACCTAAACTTTTATGTTCATTAAAAATATATATTTTTTATTGATTTATGATTTCATTACATGTAAATTTTTCAATCGTTTCGGAGTTTTGTATATACTGATAAATGTAACAGAATAAATCTTTGTACATCGATACTTTGTTAACAGGCCCGAATCTAAAAAATAAGGGGTCGCGGTGGCTAAACGACTCGATCGAGCTTAAAAAAAAAGGGGGAGGGGTCTATGATATTGAATTTCTACTTCAGTATAACATTTCCCTCTCCATTTTAGATATCTTTAAAAGTTTTTTGAAAAATGTATGAAATATAGACATGTTTAAGGCTGGATCTAGGAGAGTGCAAAGGAGTTATGACCCTCTCCCCTTTGAGGATGCTAGTGAGGGTAATAGAGGCAAAAACATTGATAAACTTATGTACATTTCATGCATTTATCAAGAAAATTTTAAAGGCCTCCTTTATACTGCAATAGAAATCCAGTCTCTTGTCCCCCCCTCCCTCCACATTAATTTTTCCGGATAGAGTTCATTGACCCCTCCCCCCCCTTGTTTCCTTTGCTAGGTTTATGCCTGGATATGTTAAATAAATTTTGCCTCCATTACTCTTGCAATATTCTCAAAAGTGTATGCGTGTGTATGCGGGGGGGGGACATTGCTCTCTTACCCCTCCTAGATCCAATCTTGTTTGTTAACATATTTTTCTACAAAATTTGTTAGAATGGAACACTTGAATTAATTTTACCGATTTTCATCGTTTTTTGGCATTTCCATTCAAATCTCTTTGACATTGCTGCTCTTTGATAACTGTTCTTTCACTGCCCCTCTGGTACTAAAAGAACTGTTGAAAAAATAGGTGTATGACTTTGCTTTCACGTCTTTCCACGTACTTCAGTTACTGAGATATTTCTTAACATTTCAAACATGGTGTTGAGTATTGACAATTGAGTATTGTAAGAGTGAATAAAAAAATTTTCTGTTGTTTCCTTAGAATATTCAGGTTCGTTCCATGGCCGAGTGGTTAGCGCGCTTGTCTATTGATCTAAGGGACCTGAGTTCGAGCCCCCGGTAAGGTGTTTTCTGCTGAGGTCCCGCCATCCTCTCAGACCTTCTACGGTGCATAAATGATAGGCTCCTGTCAGACCTCTGTGGCAAGTAGCTGCTTGAGGGGGTATTTATTTATTATTATCATTACACTAGTGTTGTCTTACATTTGGATAACAGTGCGCAGCTTTTACAGTGTATTGAGTTACAAAACTCTTCTAGAATTTCCAACATATCCATCTTTTGAATACGTCCGGAATATATTTTACGAAACACACATTGGAAGTTTAACCAGCAAATGAGTTTGGGGAATTGTATAGATTACCCGATATTAAGGCAAACATTTCATTAAGTCACATCACCGTGGAAATGACCTTTTTTTTAATCCTAATTAAATCAAATTAAATGCTTCCACGCGACAACAAATGCATCATCCCAAACTCAACAGAAAACTTCATTTCCGACTTCGATACAAACCAAAATATCGCTTACGATGGAAAAATACGCTTACGATGAAATTTTAAACATCTAATTAGCAGAAATGATACGAAAGAATGGCTGCAATTTGGGTGGCTATAGTAAGGCGATTGTGCAAAGTCTATCACCTGACTTCTATTCATTCGACCAACAACAGAAAGATATTGTTTTACGCTAATATATCTTTTAGTACTTTGCTGCTTTGAAAGATGGAGTGACATTATCTAACAGAAAGCTTTTAACTCAGGTAATGTTTCTAGTTTTAATGTTGTTTCACCCCGTTTGCTTTTGAAAAGAGGCCGGTACGAGTTGAATAGCAACCATTACCGTATATTAGGAGACGGGAGGTCGTTTAGTGATTTCCTCTTCTACCTTATTGCATTGAACCCTAAGTACCCGGTGGTGGTTGCTTGCGGTAGCAGAAACACCGGCAGCTGCATGCAATGATTTCGTAAACATGTCATTCTTGATGCAAGGGCTTCTTTCTCGCTGTCGACCGCTAAGCGACAAACAAGTCGAGTTCAGTTATTTTCAAATAAACACGTCGCTAATGGATGCAAAGGCATTCTTTGATTTTGATGAATAACCGAAACAACAGGTTGGGACAATGAAGCTCTTTCGTTAATGAAGAAGAAGAATCTGTGGTTTTGTAGCGAAAATCGATTAATTTTTTTTATGACCTTTTAATGATTGTTTAAGACGGAAATGTGGCGAGCTATGGTTTACAAATGGATCGAATAAATTCGACTGTCGGAATTTTTCTTTTGGGTCGGTTGTTTGGATTGGGCTGTTTTACCTCTGAGTGGACATTTTTGCACACCATGGGCTAAATGACCAGGTCATAAGAACATCGAGGGATCAGAGAAGTTTGGGGGAATAGGACCCACTGGATAACTGTTAGGAGACAGATGGTAGCCTCGTGTCAGGGCCATCCAGGGTGATCTTTAATTTGAATAGGTTATGACTCTCCTATGCACGGGCCACTGCTTTACGTTACATCCGATGGGGGGGGGGGGGGGAAGGCGTAAGTCGGTAGCGCACCAGGATCGTAATCTGCAGTTCCCAGGTTAGAATCCCAACTGGAGTAGCATTAGAATTATCTCCGCAAAACTTAACGCCCATCCCTCGGTTAGTAAGGGATACCTAAGCTGTAACCGGCTTTTAAAGGCCGCCGTCAGACGGATGAGACGTAAAGCCGTGGTCACGTGTGCGGGAGATTTTGGGTAGGGTTGTTTTACCTCTGAGAGGCACTTTTTGCACACCATGGGCTAAATGGCCAGGTTACAAGGACCTCGAAGGCTCAGAGAAGATGGGGGGAGGGGACCCACTGATACAGCTGTTGGGAGACAGATGGTAGCCTCCCGTCAAGGCCATCTAGCACGTTCTTTAACGTGCATAGAGTATGGTTCTCTTGTACACGGAACCACAGTTTAACGTCTCATCCGTTGGACGGCGGCCTTTCCAAGCCCATCGGTTGTGCGGGAGAACCATAGCCCAGTCACGTTGAAAAACACGATGGATGGCCTTGTCACGAGGCTACCATCTGTCTCCTAACAGTTGTCCAATGGATCCCCTCCCCCCAAACCTCCTCTGAGTCCTTCCTCGGGGTCTTTGTGATCTGGACATTTAGCCCATTGTGTGCAAAAGAAGTGCCACTCAGAGAAAAAACAACCCAACCCAAATCCATCCGATGAATAGCTACTTTTCGAAGCCCATCGGTGTCTCCTTTCTGACTGATGCATATCCCTGGTAAACATTCCGGCATTCAATCCACCGGTAATGAAACCACCATACACACATACACTGTAGGCCTCTCCCCCCACACACAGGTAAGACTCTCCTCCCCCCACACACAGGTAAGACTCTCCTCCCCTGCACACAAGGTAGGGCTCTCCCCCCCAGACGGGGCGGCTCAGTTGGTAGCGCGCCAGGCTCGTAATCTGTAGTTCCCAGGTTCGAGTCCCAGCTATGTCAGCGTCTCCGCAAAATTTCCCGCCCTGCCCACGGTCAGTAAGGGACACCGATGGGCTTGAAAAGACTGCCGTCAGTCGGATGGGACGTAAAGCCGTGGTCCCGTGTGCGGGAGAGCCATACCCTGTGCACGTTAAAGAACACGCTGGATGGCCTTGACGGGAGGCTACCATCTGTCTTCCAATCGCTGTTACGGTGGGTCCCCTCCCCCAACCTTCTCTGAGCCTTCGGGGTCCATGTGACCTGGCCATTTAGCCCATGGTGTGCAAAAAAGTGCCGCTCAGAGGTAAAACAACCCAACCCTTCTTCTCACCGTACAGGATCTTCAAGCGCCAGTGGACAATTTTGCTACGTGGGCAAAACCGGGCCAATTTCTGAAACGTTTCAGCTTCTTTCGAACTCAGTGGTATCGTGTTGGTTCGGGGTGACACTGCAATGGCTGGGAAATGGGTTTGAATCCCCGAGTGGCATGGCCGTTTATTCTGGTATAATCTGAAGATAGCCGTCCCGGTGGTCGAGTCCCTCTTTCTGCTGAGATCTCGCCATACTCACAAAACTTCTCTATGGTGCATTAAACTGACAAGCCCCTCTCAGACCTCTGTATAATATTTTTGCGTGTCTAATCGCGAATTAAAAAAAAACTAAAAAAATGGCTGTGGATATTCATCAAGTCGATAAAAAAGTGCGAGGAATAGAAAAAAAAATCCTACACAGAGCATTCATATGGTGGCTCGTGACAAAAATTTTGTTGATTGCTGAGAATATGCGAAAAATTCAAAAACGAAAATTAAACAAGCTTCTTGTTTTTCAAAGGAAATACGAGATGAAAACAAAGGGGTAGAAAATTGGGAATGCAGGTTATGAATGTAGTGTTGTGTTTTTGTTTTGTCTTTCTGCTTTAATACTTGTTACTTTCGCCTTTTCTTTTTCAAACGGAAGACGAGAAATTAAGAAAAATCTGAAAAATGAAACAAAACGCCTTCTTCTACAGTCATAATAAATTATATTTTGCAATTTCAATCAGTTCAATCAGTAACTTCACTAACTAAGTCATGTAATTTTTACATCCTGTGAATATAAACCTTGTTCATTACCCGAATAAAATATTCAACAAACTATGTTTTATTCCGAGTTTTAAACAATTTCAAAATTTGTTGGCAACACCTGTGGTAATAGAAAAAGAAGTAATTCTTTGAGACGTCAGTCCCGAAAGAAGACTTAGTACATTTAAAGCACATTTAAACGAATTTGACTTTTAATCATGAATGATTGGAGAGGAGTATAACCCGAGTCTCATGCTTTGTAATGTGATATGCAAAATATTCTTCCCTGTCATTCAGGACCTGTTATACAAAAACATTTGGGCAGAGCAAGACGCTGATTTTCTCTCCTTGATGAGGGTTTTACTGTCATTTATAAGATGCTGTTGAAAGTCTCCATATGAGGTACTGAGTTCCAGTCATCGTAAATGCTGAAGGTTATTCTCTTAGCTGAGAGATGGCAGCACTGGTCTGGAGGAAGGCAATGAAGCTGAAGGAGTTGAAAGAGAGAAGGTGTTGAAAGGGCTAAAGCAATGGTTCTAAGAGTGGCGACTAAAAGTCACCATTTCTGGGTTGGGTTATTTTACCTCTAAGCGGCACTTTTTTTGCACACCATGGGCTAAATGGCCAGGTCACATGGACCCCGAAGTCTCAGAGAAGGTTGGAGGAGGGGACCCATTGGAACAGCTGTTGGGAGACAGATGGTAGCCTCCCGTCAAGGTCATCCAGTGTGTTCTTTAACGTGCACAGGGTATGGGCTCTCCCGTACATGGGGCCACGGCTTAACGTCCCATTTGACGGACGGCTGCCTTTCCAAGCCCATCGGTGTCCCCTACTGATCGTGGGGAGTTTTGTGGAGATAAATCTCAACGCTGACCCAGCTGGGACTCGAACCTGGGAACTACAGATTACGAGCATGGCGCGGTACCGACTGAGCCACCCCCGCCCCACTCGGCTCAGGTGGTTCTGCTTATTATGCATATATTAAAAATACCCCATCTCTGTTCTCGTAGTAGCTGGAGAGAAGGGGAGGGGACAAAGCTGGGCTCATAACCTTATGTTCCAAGAATAGAGTTCTCCTGTGTCTGTATTAAGATTTTCGCAGCTAATCACCTCTGTGCCTTCGGTGAAAAAGGGAGTCACCACTGACAATGAATGGCTCCGTGTGCAGAAGAGCCATACCCTGTATACATTAAAGAATATGCTGTATGGTTTTGAAGGTAGATTTCTGTCTCATAACAGTCCTTTGTTCATTCAATGCAAAAAAAACAGTAACTCTGAGGGAAAACAATTTACTTCAACGTCTTTTTCCAGGAGCAACATTTACAGTTTTTAACACAACCTGAGACTAATAAAAGTAAATCTAAGGAGACTTACCTTTCAGAAACTAATAAACTGAAGTTGTTTGAAGTTAAGAAAACGATATTTAGATCACATAATTGCATTTTCATCTTTAGAATTAAACGGCTGAAAAAAAAAGGTTTCAGAAATGCAAACGTTGCTGATGAAATTAAATCTACGAGCTTCAGGCATCGAAATTTAATGAGAAGAACTACTGTGTAAACAAGCAACTGCAAAGAGTTTGCTATAACGTAGGAGCGTCGTTTCAAGATAAATAATACGAAGAGGAGATGATTTAATTTCGCCAATTATCATTAATCTTTTCAAATCATCAATTTTTTTTTAGAAAAATCTTTAACAAATAAGCTCTTCGACAGAATTAAAAAAAATAAATCCGAAGCTCTCGTTTGTATAAATTTTTTTGTTGTTGATCGTTCAGAAAATGCTTCAAATTTAACCTTTGGGAATGATGGCATCGCTTCAAATGTTTATTGAAGTTTTATTTTATCTTTAGAGAATAAATTTCTCTTATTGCACACGAAGTAGAAAGAGAACATTGTGTTGCAGAAAAACAATATCTGGATTTTCAGTTGGGAGTATGTTGAAATTGTCCACGAAGTCGAGAAATTGTTTTTTGCCTGAGGTTTGTATCTGTCTACTGTAAATGGCTTAATTGGTAAGCGTTCGACTCGCAACCAGTGGCGGAATAAAGAATTTGGAGGGCCTAGACGCAAAAACAGTTGACAGGCCTCCAACTGTCCGCGAGTGAGTGCTACTAAAATTTGCTACTTAAAAATGGGAAATGCATACAGCAGGTTAAATAAATTGAATTACATAAATGCATAAACATAAAATTTTAAATATATTATATAAATTTGCATAAACTGAAAACTAAGCGAAAATTTAAATGTAGAAAAATAAATAGCTGTTCATTTCAGGGTCACACCGCATTTGTTATTAATTTAAGTAAAAACACGAAATATACACTTAAATAGTATAATACACTGATTGTGAAATTTTACTCTCTAAAATGTTCGAAAAAAAAAATAACAAAAAACACGAGTTTTGAGGGGCCCCCCCCCTGAATTTCGAAGCCCTAGGCGAGTGCCTAATGTGCCTATTGGCCAATCCGGTATTGCTCGTAACCTGATCTTTCGGGGTTCGAGTCTCCACCACACCAGTTACGAGATTTTTCTCCGTTTATCCCCACCTCTACTCTTGATAAGAAACGGGACACCGATGAGCTTGCAAAAGGCTGGTGTCCTTTGGATGTGACGTTTAGCCTTCACTCGGTGTGCAGATTATTACATTATACCTTGTAATTGTAAATACTCTGGATGGCACTTATGAGAGGCTCCCGTATGTCTCACAACAGCTTTTTTTTTACTCTATCCAGACCTGAAACCTTGGGACCCGATCATTTAGATTATTGTACACACAGAAGTGCCGCACGCTCGTAAAACAATGCAACCGAACTTTGTCCGAGTTTTGACCTACAACCAAGCGCTTAATTAAAAGATTGTTGTTGCTGGCATGGATTGTTGTTGCTGGCTGTGACATGGGTAGCACACATTCAGTTAAATGGCCAGGTCACAAGGGCCCAGAGAACGTTGAGGGAAGGGGACCCTCTGGATAGTAGTTAAGAGACAGATGGTAGGCTCCCGTCAAGGTCATCCAGCGTGTTCTTTAACGCGCATGGGGCCACTGCTTTACGTCCCATCAGACGAATGGTGTCCATTCCTCACCGAAGTCAGGGTGCGGGTTAAGCTTAGATTTGTGGGTTGGGTTGTTTTACCTCTGAGCGGCACTTTTTTTGCACACCATGGGCTAAATGGCCAGGTCACATGGACCCCGAAGGCTCAGAGAAGGTTGGGGGAGGGGACCCACTGGAACAGCTGTTGGGAGACAGATGGTAGCCTCCCGTCAAGGCCATCCAGCGCGTTCTTTAACGTGCACAGGGTATGGCTCTTCCGCACACGGGGCCACGGCTTAACGTCCCATCCAACGAACGGTGGCCTTTCCAAGCCCATCGGTGTCCCCTACTGACCGTGGGCAGGGCTGGGAATTTTTGCGGAGATTAAGCTGAGATAAGTCTCAATTATCTCAAAGCTTGCTCAGGTGGGACCTCAATCTTACAGATTACGAGCTTGGCGTGCTATTGACTATTACTGCAGGGACTCGAACTATTGCTATTGACTATTACTGTAGGAACTATTGATATTACTGCAGGGACTCGAACCCTGTAGATTACGAGCTTGGCGTGCTATTGACTGAGTCAAACCCACTCCACTCCTAAAAAAATAAAAAATGTTGATAGAGATAAAAATATTTTCATACGCTATAGAATATACATATTTTAATTATAATTTAATAGTGTTCATCATTATGGAAGTTTTCATTTAACTCTCTACACTTAATAACATAGCAATGTTTGACAAATTTTCTCATCTTGTCACACTTGCGACATTTATAGAATTTCATCATTGCGGGCCGTTTACCTTAAATCAGTAGCTGCGAGGGTTTCTTGCTCTGTGTTCCGGGATTTCAGGGAAACGAGGAAGCCTTCGAAATAGCTCTTCAGCCTGTAACTTATTTTAATGAAAGCCTTCGATGTGGAAGGTTTAACAACTGGTTTCGTCATTTTTATTGTCTGATAGAACAGCTACATATTTCGTCGCTGCTTGCAAATTGCTTCCATTTCAGTTGCTTTTTGACTTTCGGCTGCATTCTATTCTTCGAACGAATTGTTTACGTCGTGAAAACAGACAACGAATGTCTCGAAGGGAGTTTTCAATTCTGAAATGTTGAAATTTGTCCTTTTTGTTTTTTATTGACAGAGTGAGCTGAGGTATCTGATTCTACTGGATTTTTCGGCATATGATTTTGTTTTGCCTGCGTGTTTGCTCAGCGATGTACTTTGGGACGATTTCATGGATAATTTTTTTAACACGTGACTTTATGTAAAAGTTGCTCGCATGTTTGAAGATGTTATAAAACTAGAAATATGCGAAGAATTGAATCATTTGACGCTGGGGCAAAATTCAAGCGATCAATCTTAGATTTAATCCCGTGTCCGATATCTTTCTTGCTTTGCTTTCTCGTCTTCAACGTGAACTTCCGTTATATGAAGTCATGATCCGTCTTTTCCAGTGATTCTCATTAAAACCAATAGCGAGGCCAACTGGAATACTAAAATCATTTGATGGAGCCACGAAAATATAAAAATTCTTATAAAATCATTGTGTTTTATTTCTTCAAAAATTTCTATTAGATCTCCGGTATTAAGTCCAAATCAGTAAAAAAAATAGTTTAAGATTTTTTTTAATTACTAAAACTGTTCTTCTAATAACTGTCCGTTATTGTACTCAGATCAGTAATATAATTTAAAGCAGCCACATAATTGAATTACCTGAAGCACATTTACCCGGTCAGACGAGTGAATTTAGATATATGCTAATATTTTCACGTGGTTAAGATCACGCTAACTGTTTCGGAAAACGAAATTCAGTTTTGAATTCAAACTACTTAGTACAAAAAGTTTCAACAGCTTTTTAGTAAAGGTAATAAATAATGAAATATTTGAAGAGAAGGTGAGATCGATATATTTTGCTGTAACCAGGCGCGGATCTAAAGAAACATAATGGGAGTGGTTGGGAGGAAAGCGACGGGGGGGAGGGTGGAATCGGAGGGGGGGAGGAACTGGATTTCCACTACAGTGTAATATTTTCCCCCATTGTATTAGATGAAAATCACTAGAATCATTTTACAAAAACTGACATTTATAAAATCATTAGCAGAAAGCTCTATCTGCAGGCGAAATCTAATGTAACCTTCTTCAGTTAAATATATTAGGGACAGACCTGTCCCTCGATTTACACGGTTTGTTTTACAAGGTCAAAAAATGCAACTAGTTTCGATTTACACGGTGAAAGTCTCGGTTTTACACGGTCAAGATAAATGCAAACGTTTTGTTTTACATTATTATGGACTCTGTTTCACACAGTACGGGGCGGGGGTGGCTCAGTCGGTAGCGCGCCAGGCTCGTAATCTGTAGTTCCCAGGTTCGAGTCCCAGCTGGGTTAGCGCTGAGATTTATCTCCACAAAATTTCCCGCCCTGCCCACGGTCAATAGGGGACACCGATGGGCTTGGAAAGTCCGCCGTCCGTCGGATGGGACATTAAGCCCTGGTTCCGTGTTGGGAGAGCCATACCCTGTGCACGTTAAAGAACACGCTGGATGGCCTTGACGGGAGACTACCATATGTCTCCCATCAGCTGTTCCAGTGGGTCCCCTCCCCCAACCTTCTCTGAGACTTCGGGGTCCTTGTGATCTGGCCATTTAGCCCATGGTGTGCAAAAAGGTGCCGCTCAGAGGTAAAACAACCCAACCCAACTCACACAGTACGAATTGTGGTTTTATATTTTACGCATGAAGATATGATACATATTTTGAAGAAGCAGTGGTAGAGGTCAAAGGACCCAGTTCATTAGATTATTAGATCGTCATCACAAAGCAAAAATCAACAAAATGGTTTTAATTGATATCATTTATTTTCAAGGATGAATCAATAATATTAAATTCCTGTATTAATAAAATCGTGATCTGTAACAAGTTATATTCTTTCGCAAAAATAATATTCTTGCCATTGTAATGCAATCTGTATCGCGACATCTTAATGAATCCTGTTTTGAATCAGAAACGAGATCTGATGTTTCTACATTGAATTTTTCAGACCATTAAAGCCGTGTTTATCTCATTTTTAGGAGCAAATTTAACTTTGTAGACTAATATACATGCTAAATACAGATGATTCGTAAATACACTGATTCATAAAATATATAAATATTAATATTGCAAAAATAAAGCATCAAATGTTGGTACCATGTTCCATTTCAAACTTATATTTAGTTCATAAAATATCCTTCTTTCAAATATAGTCTTTAAATTGAATAGTGTAGTGGTTCTCAACCTTTTGTGCTTCACGTACCCCCTGGAAATGTGTATGTAACTGGAGTACCCCTTGTATAGATAGATAAAACTATAGTTATAATATAACAATAGTTATTTTTCTTTGTTACTAGATCTAGCGACTTTTGAGCTCTCACGGCGTACCCCAAAAAATTTTACTGCGTACCCTACGTTGAGAACCCTTGTCTAGATGAAAGTGCGAACGAAGGTAAAATTTCAGCTCAATAGCTTGAACCTCCAAGATGCTAGTAGTCCACACAGACTCTTACGGTCAATGGACTGAAAAAAAGAAAAAAAAAAAAAGAAAACAACAGTTTTACGATTCTGACATCCCTGGAATTTACTCTTAACCGAAAATCGCGAGATTTTTTTCATTCGAAGTCACAACGTTTTGTCCCCACCTCTCACGAGAAAGCAAAAATTTTCTTGGTTTCAATCTCATTCTGTTTGGTAAGACGTGTACGAAAAGTGGAGTCAACCAGCAAAGCCTTCCAGAACATGAAGGATTAATAATGCCATTTTAAACGCTCCCGTTTTCTGTTCCGTCCGTTATAACAATTCAGTCTGAACCCAATCAAAGGAAGGCAAGCACCAGTCCCTCAATGCTGTTCACAGCTTGCGCAAACCGCTTCCAATTGCTTATTAATATCCAACCAGTCATTTCAGAATTAATTCTATTCAAGAAACTTTATGAACACACACACACACGCCATTTGTCAGTGCGGTACACGCTAGGCACATATTGAATGGCATTTGAATCATTAATAATTTACGATCACATTCAGCAGTCCGTTTCTCGTGTGTGTGTGTTCAAAGTTGAAGTCTCATCATTTGCGACGCTGGACAAAAGCAACAAGGCATTTAGCCTCGCCTTGTTGAGAAACGAGAGAAAGAGACGACTGTGCGAAGAGGCACAAACCATCAGCTTTCATATCTTTTAATCACTTGTTCCAGGCGTGCGAAAGGTCCCTTTAAATATGTATTTAAATTCAAATGCTTCAAATGCGACTGAGAAGTGAGTGCAGATGTTCGTGTAGAGTTGTGAAATGAATCTGATTTAAAGTGATTAGAGACTATTGATGTCGGACAGAATCACAAAAGGGTAAGTGTAAATTGTCATTGAAAGATGTCAGAGGTTGGACTGCTCGATGTGCGAAACGAAAACATATTCAAGTCTTAACGTGAAGGCAGATTTAACCATTTGGCCAATAAGAATGGTAAAGGCACTATCTCCATTGATGTTACTTAGACGTTCCATTTATAATTCATTGCATTCGTAGATTATTTACGATACTGTAAACATTATACTGACCGTAACAGCAGTCTAATCGTTTGTTTTGGGGAGACACACCCATCTTCGGACATATCATAGAAGGTGTAATTTCCAGGTTCGAGTCCCAGCTGGGTCAGCGTTGAGATTTATCTCCTCAAAATTCCCCGCCCTGCCTACGGTCAGTAGGGGACACTGAAGGGCTTGGAAAGGCCGCCGTCCGTCGGATGGGACGTTAAGCCGTTGGCCCGTGTGCGGGAGAGCCATACCCCTGTGCACGTTAAAGAACACGCTGGATGGCGTTGACGGGAGACTACCATCTGTCTCCCAACAGCTGTTCCAGTGGGTCCCCTCCCCCAACTTTCTCTGAGCCTTCGGGGTCCATGTGACCTGGCCATTTAGCCCATGGTGTGCAAAAAACTGCCGCTCGGAGATAAAACAACCCAAAACAACCCTTCAGTTTGAGTGGCGCCCGTCAATCTTTTTGTGTGAACAGAGCTGAAAGAAACTGTGTCCAAGACTATCACGATTTCAGGGAATATGAAGAGAACGAAATAGAGTTTGACAATGACACTGTTCAGCTTGCCAACCAACTAGGATTGGATGAAGTGGTTATCGACGATGTCCCGTAGCTACTCTAGTTTCGCCAGGAAAGTCTCACCAACGAAGAGCGATAGAGCTGGATCAAAAGAGCTCTACTGAGGAGACAATGCCTCCACAGAAGACGCACCCAAAAGAAACCTCACCGCATGAATTTTGATCAATATCATGAATAGCATGGATCTCGTCATTGAAAATGACGAAGATTTTGATTGTAATACTGCAGTGAAGAGAAATATTGTCGATACGATCTCCTGTTGCAAAGAAATGCTCAAGAGAAGAAGCTTCGGGCAATGCAATCAACTCTTGATGCATTCATAAAGAAAAAGGATGTGCCACAATCTTTGGAGGATGTTTCACAAACTGGACCATCTTCAGAGGATGTGCTACAACCTGGTCCATATTGGGAGGATGTGCCACAACCTGGCCCACCTTCGGAGGATGTACCACAACCTGGCCCACCTTCGGAGGATGTACCACAACCTGGCCCACCTTCGGAGGATGTGCCACAACCTGGCCCATCTTCGGAGAATGTGCCACAACCTGGCCCATCTTCGGAGGATGTACCACAACCTGGCCCATCTTCGGAGGATATGCTATAGTACTGTCCATCTTCCTGCCAGGAACACCCATCTTGTTCCCCAACACTGCAAAGTTCGCCATGTTCGGAGTTGCGCATTGCACTCTGCGAGTACAGAAACTTTAACTTTCACTTTAACTTAATCAAATTTTTCTTTCGTTATTATTTCTCCGACAATATAGAATGCATTTATAAAATCATATTTATCTGAATTGTTAAGTAATCTAATAACCCGCTAATATATTCATCTTAGGGATAAATTGCGATTTCGGGAACGCATCTCCATAGAGATTATAATGTAACGACCCCGTATAGCGATGATTCAGTTAGTGTTCCCATTTCCAGGAATGCATTCCCCGCACTAAACGGAGTATACGTGTGCAATAATAATAATAATTTTATTTCCATTCAAGTCTATAATACATAGATTTGATATTAGTTATTTTAATATAATTTACGTAAAATAGAAAAATGAACATTCAGTTAAAACAACTCAATACACCTATCCCTCGATTTACACGGTACTCAGTTCACACAATTTTGGCTTTGCACGGTCAAAAAATGCAACCCGTTTCGATTGACACGGTACTGACTGAGATTTCCTTTCTACGTACGTCTCAGTCAGTACCGTGTCAATCGAAACTGGTTGCATTTTTTGACCGTGCAAAGCCAAAATTGTGTTAACTGAGTACCGTGTAAATCGAGGGATAGGTGTATTAAATTTGACAAGACTGAGTACCATAACTAAATACCAAATTTTATTAAATCTTAAACCTGTGGCAAAATTAAAATAACTGTGCAACATGTAAATGTTCTTATTAAGTTATATTGCAAAATTCTTATTGATAAAAGAAGTTAACAAATTACGTTTGTAATACAGAATACTTTTTAACTTCTTTTAAATTATTATCAAATTCTTCCGAAACTTGTGTTGTTGTTGTTGTTTTACCTCTGAGCGGCACTTTTTTGCACACCATGGGCTAAATGGCCAGGTCACATGGACCCCGAAGGCTCAGAGTAGGTTGGGGGAGGGGACCCACTGGAACAGCTATTGGGAGACAGATGGTAGCCTCCCATCAAGGCCATCCAGCGTGTTCTTTAACGTGCACAGGGTATGGCTCTCTCAGGGGCCACGGCTTAACGTCCCATCCGATGGATGGCGGCCTTTCCAAGCCCATCGGTGTCCCCTACTGACCGTGGGCAGGGCGGGAAATTTTGCGGAGATAAATCTCAACGCTGACCCAGCTGGGACTCGAACCTGGGAACTACAGATTACGAGCCTGGCGCGCTACCAACTGAGCCACCCCCCTCCCCTTCTTTCAGTCTCCTGGTTCGGTTGTTTTATCTGGGTGCGGCATTTTTTTTGCACACATTAGGGTACATGGCCAAGTCACAAGGACCCCGAGAGCTCAGAGAAGGTTGCGAGGAGCGGACCCACTAGACAGCTGTAAGGAGACAGATGATAGCCTCTCGTCGAGGCCATCCAGTGTGTTCTTTTAAGGTGTTCTGGGTATGGCTCTCATGCACACGGGACCACGATTTACGTCTATCGGACTGACGACGGCATTTCCAAGCCCATTAGTGTTTCCTTTCTGACCGAGGTCAGGGAGAGGAGGGGGGGGGGGTTAGTTGAGATAAATATCAATGCTGCCGCAATTTGGACCCCAACTTGCAAACAGATTATGAGTCTGTCGCGTTACTGACTGAGAGGGCCCGCCCCCCCCCCCCCTCTTTCCTGGTGATCATGTAGTTACATGCAATGTTCATAATTCAGTCATTTCGTTAAAACATTAAAATTTAAAAGCAAAAAATAAGTTTTTTCAGGGAGAGGGAAAAAGACTTCCCCGTTATGTTGGCAGTTAACGTCTCAGTAGTTAGATAGTGTTTGGGTTTCCTCGAATTTCATGATTATATTTAAAACTGGTTTATTTTAATAAAAAATTAAAAACAAAAAAGAAAACTGCAACTAATCTGAGGGGGGGGGGGATTATGGGTTTTAATAGTGCTCCAAATAAATAAGTGCATCAGAATAAAAAAAAAGTCAATACTTGAAGTGCTTTTGAATCGTTTTTTCTAATCATTTTCTTTAGTATAAAGAGTACGTTTTGATTTCTTTCCTTCCCTTTTTGTTTTTAAGAGAAATTTACAATCAGATATTTAAACTATATAAACGATCACCTGGTGCACGAGAGTAACAGTTTACCGAGTCTTATTCACAGAGAAAAAAATTCTCACTTTGAACTAAATTTTACTCCGATTCAAGAATAAAACTTTTTCCTTTTGCCAAACACTAAAAAAAAAAGTGTCAAAATAAAAAGAACAATAACAGTTTTTTAGAATAAACTCAACCCAGCTCTTTTTTTTATTTTGCCGAATTTGTTCTCTGGAGTGGATGTTTCATATTTCCCTAAATTATGAAAAGAAACTCAGTCACTCTTTTCAAACTATCATATCAACGAAAGGAGAGGAAAAAACCGAGCTAGGATGCAGTAGCGACATCACTTAGAAGACCTCCTTCTAGGAAATGTCGTTTCTTTGTAACCGGTGATGCCTTCATCACAAGTCCGGACTGCATGTCGCGAGAACTACGGCGGCGTTCATCAGTGACGTTATTGAAGCCGGCATCACAGCCATCCTGCAGTGCGACATTCTGCAGGAAAATGACGGAGAAGAATCAGTGATGAGTTCTTCTCTTCTTGATGTTTATGTATTATTCAAGAAGAGGAGCTTGAAGACCCAAAACGTCATCTTTAGCGGCATTCGATGGCGCCTTTATAACACTTGGCTCCTGCTGATAGAAGTGCACGTGGGATGAACGTTTTTCTGTGAATATCTGCTCCTTTCTATAGGACATGTGGTCACTTTCGTTATAGGTAATGCTGAATTCACAGAGACACATTTAGGCGAACAGTTATGTAAGGTTTTTTGTTCCGTAGCTTCGAGAAAATCGGTCACAAAATTAAAAAAAGATGTCTGTAAAAATGTTTACAACGGTGAGTTAGGGAAATGTGAATATTTTACAGTTAGAGATATTGTGTGTCTGTGACATTCAGCATATTTTTTGAACCTTTTTTACCTTTCTGTTGTAAGGCCTAATGGAAAGTTTCAGAATGTTAACAAACGCTAAGGATATTTGTGAACAGAGAATATTCAGGTCTAGGAGAACCGAAGTCAGCTGAAAGCGTATGAAGGAAAAACGTTGATTCAAAAATAGTCTAACTTAAAAACAAAACGGATCTATGGTTTAAAATTTTATCGGTTGGGTTGTTTTACCTCTGAGCGGCACTTTTTTGCACACCATGGGCTAAATGGCCAGGTCACATGGACCCCGAAGGCTCAGAGAAGGTTGGGGGAGGGGACCCACTGGAACAGCTGTTGGGAGACAGATGGTAGCCTCCCGTCAAGGCCATCCAGCGTGTTCTTTAACGTGCACAGGGTATGGCTCTACCGCACACGGGGCCATGGCTTAACGTCCCATCCGACGGACGGCGGCCTTTCCAAGACCGTCGGTCTCCCCTACTGACCGTGGGCAGGGCGGGGAATTTTTGCGGTGATAAATCTCAACGCTGACCCAGCTGGGACTCGAATCTGGGAACTACAGATTACGAGCCTGGCGCGCTACCGACTGAGCCACCCCCGCCCCTTTTTATATCGGTAGATCTCATAGCTATATATATATATGGGACCATGTTGCCAAAAAATCTTCGCTATAGACTCAACAATGTTTGTGGGTACTGAATGTTTTTGAAAGAATATAAGAAACAGTATTGAAACCATAACTGCGACAGGGGAGCTTAATGCGCAACCGCAAAAGATGCTAATTTAAGTATGCTAGAGTTATGAGAACATGAAATTTGTTCTTAGAAGAAATATACATAAGTCTATTCCGAAATATTTTGAGATTCCTAACAAAGATGGATTCTCATTTTACTTTGGGTAAGCTTTTATAGAGAAAAGAGGAAACAAGTTATTCTAGACGCATTTTGGATTTTGCTCTGTTGTTTCTTTTCGGTTTGGTTGAAAATACTAATGGCTTTTATGGTCTCCCCCCCCTATCTCTCCTCCGGACACTTGATCCTTGATGAACCTCTGGCCTTTTAGATAAAAAGAAACTAAATACTGGAAAATTTTTGATAATATTTTATAGCTAGCGAGAAAACTACAATGCGAGATTTTACATGTACAAAGATGGATCTAAGCCTTCTAAATCAGATGTGGTATCCTCTACATTTTTGCCCCTCCGCAAAAATTCCCTGCCCTGCCCATGGTCAGTACGGCACACCGATGGGCTTGGAAAAGCCACCGTCCGTCGGATGGGACGTTAAGCCGTGGTTCCGTGTTGGGAAAGCCATACCCTGTGCACGTTAAAGAACACGCTGGATGGTCTTGACGGGAGACTACTATCTGTCTCCCAATAGCTGTTCCAGTGGGTCCTCTCCCCCAACCTTCTCTGAGCCTTCGGGGTCCTTGCTATCTGGCCATTTAGCCCAAGGTGTGCAAAAAAGTGCCGCTCAGAGGTAAAACAACCCAACCCAACCCTTCTTGCCCCTCCCCCTGAAAAGAATAAAAAAAAAAGCGGAAGCTATAAAGATACATAATATTCTTGATATAACTACTGCTGAAGTTTATGCAATCTTCCTTGAAATGAATTTACAACAACATGTAATCTAAAGTTACTTTTGTACATTTTTATTTGCACTTAATGTTTTTGCAAGGTAATCCTGAGATCTAGATTAACAATGGAAAGTTTTTTCTCAAATACTAAAATGTATTAGTATAGTGATAAATTATTCTCTGTTCTTAGAAGAAATATTGAAAGGACATATCCTTTCAAAGATGGATCCTCCATGTCCTTTCATTGTCCTTTCAATGTGCGGCGAGCCGTATAGGCATAGAAATGAATTGGCGGACCAAGCAGCAAAAATGTCTCTAATCAAACAAGAAGTAATTGACTGGAATATGATGAACATTTCATTCAAATCTATCATTAATAAAGCAGAGAATGACTTTCTTCTACATAAGCTTGTTATTGGAGTCTTCCGATAAATTTAACTAGAAATTTCTACTTAAACAGACAATTATTCCCTTTGTGGACTTCTCCACAAGAAAATTTAATTGTGAATTTATTCTTCTCTGGGCTGGTACTTCCTATCTTAAGTTCATCCTAAATTTTTTTTAAAGTCAATTCCCCAGTTTGTGATCACAGAAAAAACAATAGAACATATTCTTCTGTCTCTATTGCCTCTTCGGTTTGATCACCATGTCTCTTGAATAACCTTCACTAAGATTAACGTAACACTCTTTCACTAAAAGAAAAACGAAAATACACTTTCAGCCATTACACACAGGGGCGGGGGTGGCTCAGTCGGTAGCGCGCCAGGCTCGTAATCTGTAGTTCCCAGGTTCGAGTCCCAGCTGGGTCAGCGTTGAGATTTATCTCCGCAAAAATTCCCCGCCCTGCCCACGGTCAGTAGGGGACACCGATGGTCTTGGAAAGGCCGCCGTCCGTCGGATGGGACGTTAAGCCGTGGCCCCGTGTGCGGGAGAGCCATACCCTGTGCACGTTAAAGAACACGCTGGATGGCCTTGACGGGAGACTACCATCTGTCTCCCAACAGCTGTTCCAGTGGGTCCCCTCCCCCAACCTTCTCTGAGCCTTCGGGGTCCTTGTGGCCTGGCCATTTAGCCCATGGTGTGCAAAAAAGTACCGCTCAGAGGTAAAACAATCCAATCATTACAGACAACTTTTCAATCCTCTCTTTTAACACCGTCATTGTTTTCAAGTGTCTGTCTGTTTCAATTAGCTAGTGACGTAATTCTCACGCTGAAGGCACAACGCGAGCGTCAATGACACATCAGTCATGGTTTTATTGTAGCACGTTCATTTGTCGTAATAATATGATGATAATGAAATATTACACACTTGACAAGCATTGACTATGCCCGAATTTCCTGGTCTTTTGATGGATGTGATCGAATCGAATAATTGTAAAGTGTGGTCTTGTACTGTGTGTTATTGAAATAAAATTGTGTCTTGTCCCAAATTCAAAATACTGTTATTGTAGGAACTAAATTGTATCGATCGCCCGCGTCGAAATTAGAGAGAGAGAGAGAGAGGGGGGGGGGTCTTCCTCTTGGAGAATTTCAATAACTAGAAAGGGGACCAAGACAACAATAAACATATGTATTACATCCATTTCGCAAGAAAATTTTCTAATCAAAATTAAAAACTTAAAAAATATCTATCTTCCTCACCCTAAGGTGCAAATGGACTTAAGTTGTTTTTGAGAAATAAAAACCCACACAAACAATCTTCGTCTTAATGACTTTCTTCTATATAAATTGTATAATTAATCAATATCTACATAATTAACCAATATCGATGCTGAAATAATGAATCAAGTGTGTAGTATTTCATTATCATCATATTATTACGACAAATGAACGTGCTACAATGAAACCATGACTGATGTGTCATTGACGCTCGCGTTGTGCCTTCATGCTGTAATGTGCTACTTTAACAGTAGTAATTTTTAGTAATATCATTCGCTGAATTCATGTTCAGTAGGAAAAAGATAGTAGAACATTTATTATTATTATTCCAGAAGAAAATGTTTTTAAAAGAAGCAGCCTTTTTTTGTTCAGTATGTAAATCGGCGTTCTATTTCCTTTCCATTAGAACACCAAATCAGCGAGTTATTTCGCCATCGGTTATGTTTTAGATGTTTTTCGACTTTTTTCGGTCCATATAGGAAGATAAGTATATTTAATTTTTATTTTACTTTGCCATTGAACATTTCTTTCTTTAGAACTTTCATTAGGACTCGAAAAATTCGGATCTCGTTTCTTCCCCTCCTTTTTTGTTTTGGGTAGCTCACGACATTGCACATGTGACAAACTTTAAATTGTGATATAACTCTTTGGAGTCGACCGCCGTGAAATTTTCATCGCTTTTCTTGGGAAACAAATGTCTGTCGGCAAAATTTGAGGTAACCGACGACATATCCCATAAGCTTTCATTTGATACTTAACACGTAACTGTGTGTCCTTGCGTTCGGAAGATATAGCAAAAGAAGGATTTTTCCACTGGCCTGTTATTTTTTTTTTGGGGGGGGGGGAGAGGTGAAAGCATGAAGGATAAAGCTTTTATAATTTATAATACCACCCCAGCCCTGCCCACGGTCAATAGGGGACACCGATGGGCTTGAAAAGGCCGCCGTCCGTCGTATCGGACGTTAAGCCGTGGCCCCGTGTGCGGGAGAGACATACCCTGTGTACGTTAAAGAACACGCTGGATGGCCTTGACGGGAGGCTACCATCTGTTTCCCAACAGCTGTTCCAGTGGGTCCCCTCCCCCAACCTTCTCTGAGCCTTCGGGGTCTTTGTGGCCTGGCCATTTAGCCCATGGTGTGCAAAAAAGTGCCACTCAGAGGTAAAACAACCCAACGTTAAAGAACACGCTGGATGGCCTTGACGGGAGGCTACCATCTGTCTCCCAACAGCTGTTCCAGTGGGTCCCCTCCCCCAATGTTCTCTGAGCCTTCGGGGTCCTTGTGGCCTGGCCATTTAGCCCATGGTGTGCAAAAAAGTGCCGCTTAGAGGTAAAACAACCCAACGTTAAAGAACACGCTGGATGGCTTTGACGGGAGGCTACCATCCGTCTCCCAACAGCTGTTCCAGTGGGTCCCCTCCCCCAACCTTCTCTGAGCCTTCGGGGTCCTTGTGGCCTGGCCATTTAGCCCATGGTGTGCAAAAAAGTGCCGCTCAGAGGTAAAACAACCCAACGTTAAAGAACACGCTGGATGGCCTTGACGGGAGGCTACCATCTGTCTCCCAACAGCTGTTCCAGTGGGTCCCCTCCCCCAATGTTCTCTGAGCCTTCGGGGTCCTTGTGGCCTGGTCATTTAGCCCATGGTGTGCAAAAAAGTGCCGCTCAGAGGTAAAACAACCCAACGTTAAAGAACACGCTGGATGGCCTTGACGGGAGGCTACCATCTGTCTCCCAACAGCTGTTCCAGTGGGTCCCCTCCCCCAACCTTCTCTGAGCCTTCGGGGTCCTTGTGGCCTGGCCATTTAGCCCATGGTGTGCAAAAAAGTGCCGCTCAGAGGTAAAACAACCCAATCCAACCCCCCTTCCCGTGAAAAGCTTTCATTTGACAAATAACTCGCAGAGAACGGGCAAAGCGTTGAGAAGATGTGAACGAACAACAGTTTTGAGAAACTAACAACTGACAAGAGAAAATCAATAAGAAAATACGGAAAGAGATCTTGGAATAGATTAGAAATAAACTAGAAAAATAACATATCATCTGTGGAGAGTATGGGATGTTCGTTTTCAGAGAAAACGAAGTTTTTCATTTTCAGAATTTCACATCCTTTAACAGTAGTAATTTGTACTAATGGGTGTCGGAAAATGTAAGTAGTAATATAATATTGAAGCCGTCCAATGGCCGAGTGGTTAGCGCGTTTGGCTGCTGATCTAAGGGTTCGAGCCCCGGGTAATGTATGGCTGTTTGTGTCGTTTTTCTACTGAGGTCCTGCCATCCTCTCAGACCTTCTACTATGGCATATAAACTGACAGGCTCCTGTCAGATCTCTGTGTCAAGCAGCTGCTTGAGGGGGTATTTATTTATTTTTAATATATTATTAGATCTGTAAAAAATTAAATTAAATACTCCCTCAAGCATCTGATTTTTTTGGCCCATATAGGAAGATGCAAAATATTTGCAAGAGCCTGTCAGTTTAATACGCCATAGACAAGAATTGGTGAGGAAGTGAAACCTCAGCAGAAAGACAAGGCAGATATCCATGTTTTACACAGGGATCTTTGATCAGTAGACAAGATTCTTTTGATCACATGGATACTTTTGATCATCAGACAAGATTCTTTTGATCACTAGATCCCTTTGATCAATAGAAAAGATTCTTTTGATCACTAGATTCCTTTGATCAATAGATAAGATCCTATTGATCAGTTGCAGTCGCATACACCTGTGTTGTAGAATCAATGGTAGCCAAAGCAATGGCCGCCTAGCAAAGATGTCCCGATGCTGCAAACGATGCTGTCGAACCGTATATTGCGGACACTGGTTGATGTGCAACACACCCTAACTGTTAAGGTAAGGTGTTTGATGTGGCTGTACGATCATTCAAAGCCATGCGCACGAGATGTCTGTCCTCTCGTTCATTAATTGTATGACAGAGTCGTTGAGATCCCTCACGTCGGTGAGTTCGTTCCTCCTCTACCCACTTACGCCATATTCTCATCACTGTGGCAGCATTCCATCCAACACGAGCACCGATGTCTCGGTACGATAATCCGCCTTCCTGTAATCCCACAATTCTCCCTCGATCAAAGTTGGAAACCTGGTCGTATTAATGCAGTGTTCTTCGACGGGGCATACTTGATCCTTTAGTGCGCAAGAACTGCGAGCAAACACAATTCCAGTGCTTTACAGCGACTTTTTGTAATCTCCTCTTATACCCCTTCCAGGGGGCGTTACTGTCACACATGATGTGCATATGTGCTGCGCTTTGAATCATTTACATGTTCTCCCATGGGCTACCCATCTTGCAAATTTCGGGACAATCTGATCAGTTCTTCCTGGTGTTGCACTTTTAATGGCCAGCAGTGTATTTTCATCGCTTGCAATACTCGTTTGAAATTTTACCATTTTGAACAATTTCAACTTGCTAGAGGGCGCAATTATGGCTATTGGGAGATTCGAAAAGTGTGAATGTAATATTTCATCAATACTTATCCAAGACCGGATCTAGAAAAAAAAATAGAGGAGGGGAGGGGGGGTGGCAAGGGACGTAATCGAGCCGGAAAAAGGTAAAAAGGGGGCGGGGGGGGGAAAGACAAGAGGATTTCCATTGCAATGCGACATTTTCCCCTTCGTCTTTGCAGGAATTCAAATCATTATATAAAATTTTTTTTTAAATTCTTGAAAAATATACGAAATATACACAAGTTTAAAAACTTTTTTTAACCTCCATTATCCTTATTAGCATTCTCAAGGGACGACACTTTTACCCTCCTCACCCTATATCCGGCACTGTACTTATCCAACCAAAAAACTAATTCATCTCTAAAAAAAAAGAAGTTGAATGTTTGTAGACCGACAGACAGATGACAAAGCGAAAACATTATCTCGTTTTATCTGAAAATGATCTAAGAGTCAAAAAATGTTCGATTCAGAGGGAATAATTTCGGAAAGAAAATGAATCGAAACTGCGTTTTGACCCGTTCCATTCAAAGAATAACAAATGTTGGGGCGGGAGGTGACTCAGTCGGTAGCGCGCCAGCCTCGTAATCTGTATTTCCCAGGTTCGAGTCCCAGCTGGGTCAGCGTTGAGATTTATCTCCACAAAACTCCCCGTCCTGCCCACGGTCAGTAGGGGACACCGAAGGGTTTGGAAAGACCGCCGTCCGTCGGATGGGACGTTAAGCGTGGCTCTGTGTGCGGGAGAGCCATACCCTGTGCACGTTAAAGAACACGCTGAATGGTCTGTCTCCCAACAGCTGTTCCAGTGGGTCCCCTCCCCAAACCTTCTCTTAGCATTCGGGTCCTTGTGACCTGGACATTTAGCCCATGTTGAGCAAAAAAGTGCCGCTCAGAGGTAAAACAACCCAACCCGTTCCATTCCAATTCACTCATTTGGCGAGCTATAAAACTCTAATCAACCAATCCAACCGCTTCCTCCCCATTCTTCTCTTAGATCCGAACTTGATTATTCTAACAGAATCTTTTATATATTAGATTGTTTGTTCACATATCAACTACGAACCGATTAATTTTTCACGATATAACGTCACGTTGTTTCATTTCTGATCACCTTGATTTTCCTAAAGGACTCAAACGGCTGCAAGGAACAAGGCATAAATGATCACTTTCCTCCTCTTGAGTCCTCTGCAGCAACTACCATTGCTTTGCTGCTGCTTTCCTAAATATTCGTCCGAGCTCGGGCATTGTCTGCTGAAGCAAAAACTAAGAGAAAGAAATAAAATCTACGAAAGAGAGATGAGGAACGTCTCGGCAACAAAATCGCCGCAGAGAGAAGTCATCCAATCTCAATTCCCATCTCAGTGCGGGCGCGTTGAATAGCGGGCATGTATGCCACAAAGTAGGAATCAAATCAGAATCCTCCTTAACGCTACATTGAACTAGAATAACGAAGAGATCAGCCAGCTGTCTATTATTATTATTGGTGTCTGAGTTCATTCTGAAGCATTCAAATAAGTCATAGTCAATGGTACAGAGTCATTCAGACGCCTGCTGGTGCTTTTCAAAGCAGCAAGGTTGCTTGCAGTTAATCAAACTGGTGCCCTAAGAGAGAAAGAGAGAAAAAATCCGTTGCTGAATGAAAGTTGGATGCAATATAATAAAGATAGATTAAATTAAAAAAAAAAAGTTCGAAACTACACTTTTGAAACCGTTTTTACGGATATCACTTCGAAGACTTGAGGCGAGTTTGCGTTAAATGTTTAACTTCAAATGATTGCGTTGTTACGAACAACGCGAGAAAAATTCAGTCATTATCCTCTTTTCGTGTTTCAGAGGCTACGGGAATTGCAGTTTCATTTAAAAGGGTATGCGGCATAAAAATATCGAAACTGGATTAAAGAGTACATGATACAAAGAAACTAAACTTGATTAAAGGGTGCGGGGGATGAACAAAATAAATTTGTAGTAGGAGGTAAGTTACATGAGTTGGGTTGTTTTACCTCTGAGCGGCACTTTTTTGCACACCGTGGGCTAAATGGCCAGGTCACATGGACCCCGAAGGCTCAGAGAAGGTTGGGGGAGGGGACCCACTGGAACAGCTGTTGGGAGACAGATGGTAGCCCCCGTCAAGGCCATCCAGCGTGTTCTTTAACATTGGGTTGTTTTACCTCTGAGCGGCACTTTTTTGCACCCCATGGGCTAAATGGCCAGGTCACATGGACCCCGAAGGCTCAGAGAAGGTTGGGGGAGGGGACCCACTGGAACAGCTGTTGGGAGACAGATGGTAGTCTCCCGTCAAGGCCATCCAGCGTGTTCTTTAACGTGCACAGGGTATGGCTCTCCCGCACACGGGGCCACGGCTTAACGTCTCATCTGACGGACGGCGGCCTTTCCAAGCCCATCGGTGTCCCCTACTGACCGTGGGCAGGGCGGAGAATTTTGCGGAGATAAGTCTCAACGCTGACCCAGCTGGGACTCGAACCTGGGAACTACAGATTACGAGCCTGGCGCGCTACCGACTGAGCCACCCCCACCCCCTAAGTTACATGAAAAATCTGGATTTAGGGGATGTATGAAACAAAAAAAAAGTAATTTGGTGGGACATGATACAAGTGATGTGGATAAGAGGCTACGTGATACATAAAATATCGATTAGAATGTATGTGATATCCCAAATATGAATTAAGGGGTATGTGATACTGAAAATGGGTTGGGTTGTTTTACCTCTGAGCGGCACTTTTTTGCACACCATGGGCTAAATGGCCAGGCCACAAGGACCCCGAAGGCTCAGAGATGGTTGGGAGAAGGTGACCCACTGGGTAGCTATTACGAGACAGATGGTAGCTTCCCATGAAGGCCATCCAGCGTGTTCTTTAACGTGCACAGGTATGGCCCTCCCTTGCAAGGGACCAAGGCTTAACGTCCCATCCGACGGATGGCGTCCTTTCCCAGCTCATCTGTGTTTCCTACTGACCGAGTACAGGGCTGGGAGTTTAGTGGAGATAAATCTGAACGCTAGTCCAGCTGGGACTCGAACCTGAGAACTGCGGATTACGAGCCTGGCGCGCTACCGACTGAGCTACCCGGCCCACAAGTAGGATCTGAACCCATAAAATATGGGGCAGAATTTTCGTATCAGAAATATATCGATTAGGGAATAAGAGATAAACAAAATCTGGATTACTGAGTAAGTGATAAACAAATTTTAGATTAAGGGATATGGGATAAAATAAATATGAATCAAAGGGTACGTGGAGCAATATATATAGATTAGTAGATACGTGATACAACATGTTGGAAAACCATGATTTGAACAATCAAAGACGTATATAGCTATGTGCCTGGCTTTTAAATTTCCCTGTCATGTAGGTGTAGGAAACACGCTTCCTTATCTAGGTAGGACAGGGTTGGCACAGTCGGTAACGCACCAGGTTCATAATCTGTGGTTCCTAGGGTCGAATCCCAACTGAGCTAGCTTTGACATTTATCTCCTCTAAACTGTTGAATTTATTTTTGATCGAGACACTGCCCTTAGTCAGAAAGGGGACACCAATGGGCTCGGAAAGACCACCTTCCGTAGTATAAAAGGCCTCGTGTGCAGGAAAGCCACACCCTATACATGTCAAAGAATACCCTAGATGGTTTTGATGGGAGTTGGTTGGGGAAGAGAAACACTATTCAGTGGATTCTCAACCTTCTCCGAAACTTTGGAGTCCATGTCACCTGGACATTCAGCCCGTTGTGTGCAAAAAAAGTGCAGCTCAGATGTAAAACATCATATCTTCAATGCAGTTAGAATTTATCCTTTCAACGGCTCAGACAAGGTTAGGAGATTCACTGGACAGCTGTTAGGAGACAGATGAAACCTCTGATAAGGCTGTCCAGTGTTTCTTTTGAAATTTGCACAGGGTATGACATCTTTAGCTACGATATCAACTAACTGCACTTATGGTAATTAATGCTATTCGAATTTAAGCTACAAAATGAAAGATCCTTATGGAAGCTAAAGTTTTATTCTGAAATCTTCTCCGTAATGGCTTTGAATTTTGCTTTTTCAATTTATATTTGTGTTACGTGAGACTCAATGGAACAAAAGTCATTACTTTTTTTTGGTTATAATTCAAATTCAGATTTATTCAAAATCCATTTAAATGTATTTTAGATACAAGAAAAAAGCCTAAATATTAAATTACAATTATATGTTAGTAATTTGTCAACTGTATTGGTAATAGTTAGCGCAAAATGTTTCCGGTAATACCAGAATGAACGCTGCTACATTAAGTTTGTTGAATTCCCTGAGGATTTTCAAAATTAGAGGGCATTTTCAACCAGATTTTCACATTTGTCGAATATCAAGTAATATTTGGCAGAACAACGAATGTTTTTCCGTTTATACTACTAATGTTTTACAATTAGGTATCCATTAAAGAGAAAATGTTTCAATAATCATCTACAAAGACCTTGCTCATAAATAAACTGTAACAGTCATCCATAAATGCATTTTAAAAACAGGTCGTTACAGAGAAAGTTAAATTAGTGTTTGCATGTTTCAAGTTTCTTATTTGGGCTCATGTTGAACATAGATTTGCTGGCGATGAGCTCTATGCACGCAAGCACTTGAATTAGGAGTAATGCCTTTGCCAGGGAGACAGCGTCACGAAAGGCCAGTCTCCCCGAAAGATGGTTATAATCGAGTAGAATTTATTAATAATATTTATTTTCAAGAGTAATAATAAAT
Source organism: Ryuthela nishihirai (assembly GCA_038380435.1). Classification (NCBI taxonomy): domain Eukaryota; kingdom Metazoa; phylum Arthropoda; class Arachnida; order Araneae; family Heptathelidae; genus Ryuthela; species Ryuthela nishihirai. The sequence continues at coordinate 33,281,236 of JAWZYU010000011.1, read as the reverse complement.
CCTGATATTAAAATGATGTTAATTAGTTACAGCAAATGGCTGAGATCGCGATTTTAGCAGAAATCTCTTGAGTTGATTTATTTTGGGAGGTATTTTTTGTTGATGGGCTAAATAGCGAAGTCAAAAGAAACCTAATGGCTCTGAGATTTTGGATTTTTTTCTTTGTCTGAGCGGCACTTTTTTTGCGCACAATGAGCTAAATTTCCAGGTCACAGGGACCCTGAGGGCTCAGAAAAGATTAGAGGAAGGGGACCCACTGGACAGCTGTTGGAACACAGATAAGTAGCCTCTAGTCAAGGCCCTCCAGAGTGTATTTTAACGTGTACAGCTTAACGTCCCATCCGATGGACGGCGGACTTTCCAAGCCCATCGATGTCCCTACTATCCGATGCAGCGCGGGCGGTGAGTTTTGCGGAGATAAATCTCAACGCTGGCTGAGCTGGGACTCGAACCTGGGAACTGCAGATTACGATCGTGGCGCGCTGCCGACTGAGCTACCCTCGCCCCCAATGTCACAGAGAATGTTGGATAATGGGATTAACTGGACATCTGAAAACTTTCGTCAAGACCAACCAGACTGGTGTGTAAAGTATACACTACTCTCATGCCAGCGGGACCACTGCTTAACGTAACCTTCGAGGGACCGTTGTTTTTTCAGCCCATCGGTATTCCTTTCTCATCTTAACATTAACAGAGCTGGGATTCGAACCTGGGAATATCAGATCTCACTCCTGACGTGTTTGCCAATTGAATCAACCTGAGCCTTATTATGTTTGGGTTGTTTTACCTCTGAGCAGCACTTTTTTTTGCACACTATGGGCTAAGTGGCCAGGTCACATGGACCCCGAAGGCTCAGAGAAGGTTGGGGGAGGGGACCCACTGGAACAGCTGTTGGGAGACAGATGGTAGCCTCCCGTCAAGGCCATCCAGCGTATTCTTTAACGTGCACAGGTTATGGCTCTCGTGATCACGGGGTAACGGCTTAACGTCCCATCCGACGGACGGCGGCCTTTCCAAGCCCATCGGTGTCCCCAACTGACCGTGGGCAGGACGGGGAGTTTTGCGGAGATAAATCTCAACGCTGACCCAGCTGGGATTCGAACCTGGGGACTAGAGATTACGAGCCTGACGCGCTACCGACTGAGCCCCCCCCCCCCCCCCCCCCGCATTCCTACTCTGTTTGGTGATATTCTAATAAGCCAAAATCCATGCTGGAATAAGAGGAAGTGAGATTAAAGAACTGATGTCGAAGAAATAAGTCCAAAATATCAACTATGCAAACTTATAGTCTCCAGCTTTTCGATTACTATAGGCCACTGGCATTTGTAAAAATCGTTTTTAGCCCCATTGTGTCTGGTACATATTTGATTAAGCCACCAGTTTTACTGTGGGTGTACCATATGATCTCACAATCAACCAAAAATTATGACGATCAACAAAGTCGAAAGTCTTTTTGAAATCAACAAAGCTAGCAACCAAAGGTTTCTGAAACTCTAAACATTTCTCAAGAATCTGCCTAAGTGAAAATATCTGATCCACACATCCCCTACCACTTCTGAATCCACATTGCTCATCACGCAATTGACTGTCAACCAGATTCTTAATTCTATTAAGCACAATCATGGAAAGAACTTTACCTGGAACAGAGAGTACGCTGATACCCCTATAGTTATCACAAGAACTGCGATCACCTTTTTTGAAAATAGGGATAACAATAGCTCTGGTAAAATCCTTAGGAACCATGCCTTTATCATTTCCAGCTCTAAGCATTTCCGTAGTAATTTCATCTACCCCTGGGGATTTATGAAGGTTAAGTTTAGAAATAGCCAAAATAACTTCAGATTGTGTTATAGGGCCAACATTAAAGCCACCAATGCATCTATCATCATTGCAAACAATGGGAGTAGAACTAACTACATTGTTTAGAACATCACTGAAATGCTTAGCCCACCTAGCCATGACAGAATCCTCCCCTTCTATAACCTTACCTTTTTTTATCCTTCAATCCTTGTATATCTGTCCGTTTTCTACCACACAAAACATTAACTATCTGGTACAGGTCTCTGCTGTTGTCCTGTCTAACTGTTTCCTCAGCTTTGTCAGCAAGGCCATCAAGCCAAAGATTCTTATCAGTAGCTAACTGATCCTTTACAAGTTTATTAAGGTCTCTGTAATGCTTTCTATTAGGACTAGTAGGGTATTGATTAAGGGCATTCCTGCAGTTCTTTCTTTCCGAAATAAGCTCAAGTGCCTTATCACTCAGATAATTCTGCCTCCTTTGCTCCTTTTTTCCTAAAAGAGTACTGTTAGTGTCCAAAAAAGCCTATTTAAAATGATCCTATTCTTCCTCAACTTCAGTAGTAAGCATACCATGACTGTCATAATGACTAAATAACCTATCATGGCAAGCTTTGGCTATAACTGGGTCTTTCAGAGCTTCAGTGTTAAAAGTGAATTTTTTATCCCTAGCACAACACTTTTTAAGTTTAAGTTGCAAGACACTTTTAACAAGGTAATGGTCAGATCCAATTTCAGCTCCCCTATATGACCTGGTATTCCTAACAGACATTCTAATTCTAGAATCTAAACCATTCTAAACCATCTAAACCATTCTAAACCATTCTAACCATAGAATCTAAACCATCTAGATTCTAAACCATTTGCTGTTAATTAATATATAATCAATCATATTCTTATGCAGCCCATCGGGTGAAACCCATGTGTACTTATGTATGTCGTGGTGTTTGTAATAAGTGTTAGTTATTCTGAATCCATTTAGTTTACTTACCTGTAGGAGACGTTGCCCATTGCCATTGCAGCTACCAATACCAAAAGGGCCTATTACTCCTCCTTAAAGGTCAGAGTCAGTACCAACTTTGGCACTGAAGTCACCAAGAACAAGGGTAATATCTCCTTTCTTGACAGAATTCAAAATATCCTGAAGTTGTCCGTAAAACCTACCCTTCTCATCCTCATCAGCATCCTCAGTGGGGGCTTTCGGTTGTGTTGTTTTACCTCTGAGCGGCACTTTTTTGCACACCATGGGCTAAATGGCCAGGTTACATGGACCCCGAAGGCTCAGAGAAGGTGGGGGGAGGGGACCCACTGGAACAGCTGTTGGGAGACAGATGGTAGCCTCCCGTCAAAGCCATCCAGCGTGTTCTTTAACGTGCACAGGGTATGGCTCTCCCGCACACGGGGCCACGGCTTAACGTTCCACCGACGGACGACGGCCTTTCCAAGCCCATCGGTGTCCCCTACTGACCGTGGGCAGGGCGGTGAATTTTGCGGAGATAAATTTCAACGCTGACCCAGCTGGGACTCGAACCTGGGAACTGCAGATTACGAGCCTGGCGCGCTACCAACTGAGCCACCCCCGCCCCCTCTGTGGGGGCATAACAGCAGATAACATTCAAGTCTTTAACGCTTGTCTGAAATTTTGCTATAAGAAACCTTTCATTAATGCACTCTTATCCTAGAAGAACATCACTAGCGTGTCTGCTGAGAAGCAGACCCAGGCCTTGGTGATGCTTATTGTCGTCCCTCCCTGAAAAGAGAAATTTAAGATTATTTTTAAGAATCTGACCTTTATCTGTCCATCTGGTCTCTTGCAAGCCAAGAATATCTAAATTGTAACGATGGAATTCTTGTGTGAGGACATCAAGAGAAAAAGCTCTGTGCAGAGTCCTCACATTCCAACTACCTATGGAGAGAAAATGGTTAGTGGGATGTTTAAAGAAACTATGTTTATTGAGAGAGGGAATGCCGACAATATCAAACAGCCCCCTAATCACAGACATGGGGCAAAAGACCCGTTCCCCCACCACTAAAGGCTGAAGCCATCTACACTGGAAGACTTCCTCCAATGTAGATTTGACGATTTGAGTTCAGGTGCCTGCGATGACCTCTGCTCAGGATAATCCACCAGCTGATAAAACACATCCTGTGAATCTATTCACTTGTTGCTGTGAACCCACAAACAAACAGAAAACACAGCGGAAGATTTTCCCTCCACAGAAGCCCACCAGTGCAGCAAAATCAGGATCCATAATCAAGCTCAGAGCCATATATCTGTCCAGTCCAGTCCACCTTCGTTCTGTCTTCATCCGCTAATCTTAATACAGTTATACCTTGTTGCATTTGTTATATTATTTCAGCCGAAAATTTCGACATTTAAAAATTTACTCTTTTTACTAAACAATTTAACCGTTTTCTCATTTCGAATATTTCAAAATAACTTTAGGATTTTTATATTCCCATAATCGAGATTTAAATAGATTTGATTATGATCTTTAATTTATCACAAGTACGTTTTTTCCTTTAAATGTATATTTTAGAAGTTATAGAACTTTGACGTGATTCCAACTGACATAACACCGAAGTTTTCTAATATTTTGTTAGAGCAAATGTACATTTACTCTCATTCCGGTAAAAAAGGATATTCTTCAAGACGTTGAGCTTCTAATTTCTCTTTTCATTTGAAACGATATGGAAATTCTTTTACCATTTGGTAAGGATATGTACATGCTCCTCCATTCTTAAAACCAATACTTCTTAAACCTTTACCTAGAGTTAGTCATAATTCGCATCTATTTCATCTCGAAACGAATTTTTTTGTCAGTCCATCAGGTAATTTTCCTCTCATCCCCATCTGTCTTACTCTCAGTCAGTAAATGGTCTCAGTCTTAAAAAAGCGAGCTCTATCCTTGGCAAAAGGAGCTCGTTAATGCAACATTCAGAGGATGATCGGATGGCCTGCTCCAGCATCCCCGAGGACTTGGAGCAAGGTCATCGAACGTCGCGCTTCTAACCGTGAGCGCTGCTGCGATGGTGGGGTAGAGCAAAGTGCTCGGGTGATGCGCAACTTGTGCTTTCCGTTCGGAAGGCTCGCGTTGCGTATAAAAAAATTATTATTTTTAAGAGCACTTCGCTTTCGCAATGATATCTGTACTCATTCTGGCGTGAATGATATCTGAATATATTCAACCATTTCTTTAATGTCTCTGACAAATAGGCATATAAATGTTTCAGCGGAGATATTTGGGAAAGAAAATTAAGAAAGGTTTCTTGCGTATGTTTATATATAGATAGAAACGCCCTGAAAGAATATGGATTTAACTGTGTAAGTTGAGGTTTTATTCTATTTCAGATTAGAATGAAACTTTTTGAGACAGAAATAGAGATTTCTAGATGTGAAATTCGTTTTCTTCCAGAGCTTTGCAACGTGAATTCTATTTCGTTTAAAAACGAAAACGAAATACAAGCCACTGCTTTACTAAGTATTTAATCACTGTTAAAGATTGGATTGTTTTACCTCTGAGCGGCACTTTATCGCACACAATGGGCTAAATGGCCAGGCCACAAGGACCCCGAAGGCTCAGAGAAGGATGGGGGAGGGGACACACTGGAAAGCTGTTGGGAGACAGATGGTAGCCTCCCGTCAAGGCTATCCAGCGTGTTCTTTAACGTGCACAGGGTAGGCTCTCCCGCACACGGGCCACGGCTTAACGTCCCATCCGACGGACGGCGGCCTTTCCAAGCCCATCGGTGTCCCCTACTGACCGTGGGCAGGGCGGGGAATTTTGCGGAGATAAATCTCAACGCTGACCCAGCTGGGACTCGAACCTGGGAACTACAGATTACGAGCCTGGCGCGCTACCGACTGAGCCACCCCCGCCCCACACTGTTAAGGTTGTTTAAGTAACGGGATGAAGATGAGTGTGGAGGAAAAATTGACTCGAGCCTGGGTGGGAACTTAACTGACGACATCCTTATGATTTTGCACCTTTGAAGCGTAGAAGATGCCAGTAGAGGCGATTGTATTATTTAAATGATTGAATTATTAGAAATAATGAAAACTGAAAATGCATTCACCTCTGGCGAATGTAGAATGATTGATTCCAGCGAAAAGTTCTCACATTTTCCAAAATTTAGAGCTCTCTATCTTTGGAAATTCAAACTAATTGAAGATTCGAAAACTGCGAATAGCAATGATTTATTAGTACTTCCAAAGAACCAAAATAAATAATATTTCATTTATATCTTTATAGATAGGCAGCTGTCCCATGGCAGAGTGGTTAGCGTGCTTGGCTACTGATCAAATGGAACTGGGTGCGAGCCCCAGGTAGGGCACGGGTGTTTGTATTGCCTTTCTGCTGAGGGCTTGCCTTCCTCACAGACCATCTCTATGGCAATATTAAAATGACAGGCTCCTGTCAGACCTCTGCGGCAAGCAGCTGCTTGAGGGGATATCTATTTATTTATTTATAGATGGATAGTTCATACCGAATCCTGCCATGAAAGTGACGAAGAAGCAGATGGTGAGTACCTGTGACGTCACTTCCGGAAGCATAAAGTAGTATCACCTCTCGAACTGTAGTTCTCTCCGTGTTGGATTTTGAGTAGGAAGTGGGAGTACCTGTGACGTCACTTCCGGATACATAAAGTAGTATATCACCTCTCGGAATATAGTTCTCTCCGTGTCGGATTTTGAGTAGGAAGTGGGCGTACCTGTGACGTCACTTCCGGATGCATAAAGTAGTATCACCTCTCGAACTATAGTTCTCTCCGTGTTGGATTTTGAGTAGGAAGTGGGAGTACCTGTGACGTCACTTCCGGATACATAAAGTAGTATATCACCTCTCGGAATATAGTTCTCTCCGTGTCGGATTTTGAGTAGGAAGTGGGCGTACCTGTGACGTCACTTCCGGATGCATAAAGTAGTATCACCTCTCGAACTATAGTTCTCTCCGTGTTGGATTTTGAGTAGGAAGTGGGAGTACCTGTGACGTCACTTCCGGATACATAAAGTATTATCACCTCTCGGAATATAGTTCTCTCCGTGTCGGATTTTGAGTAGGAAGTGGGCGTACCTGTGACGTCACTTCCGGATGCATAAAGTAGTATATCACCTCTCGAACTATAGTTCTCTCCGTGTCGAATTTTGAGTAGGAAGTGGGAGTACCTGTGACGTCACTCCCGGAGACATAAAGCAGTATCACTACTCGGATTATATTTCTCTATTGCATCGGTGTAGAAATCAGACATGTTCCAGTGGGGATGGCGAAACACTTCCTCTATATGAAATTGCATAGTGTCCCCCTCTCACCCTTAGGTCCTAAGGTTTCAGGTGTTTGTTATATTATTATTTGTAAGATTATGTCGTCTGGAGTTGTTGTTACTTCCACCACTTGCTGGATGGAAATATGGGTTTCGAAACTTGATCTCATCAGTTCATAGAGAACTGGAATGTGATTACCATTTTTAAAAGATGTTAATCTTAAAAATGTAAGCAAATTCGTGTTTTTTTTGTAAATATTACACTAACAAAATATTCAAATTGTTATCAAACTTCAGTTCCATTTCTTTGTCTTGTGTCTCATACTAATACAAAAGTTGCAACTAATAATCGTTAATTGATTAATCTACTGTGAATCGAATTACCTTACATGCATAATAATTCAATCTTTGCATTGAATTAACTCAGTACTACAACGTAAGCCTAATAAATCAGCAGCAACGAAGACAACATCCTCTACATCCAATCTTCCACACCGATTTCGTAGAACTGATGGCGAATAATAATATCTCCAGCTCTGTTACCTTGACGGTGTATATTTGCAGTGAGGGGTGTTTACAAAATTGTTGCTATGGCAATACCGAAAGATTAATCCGTTACCCAGTGCTGTTGTTTCACACTTGAGCTGCATCTCAAATATTCCCCATGTTGATCACATTCAGATGCTAAATGCGTAGGGGATTAGGGTAACTTGATGCATTCGTCTCATTTTATGCTCACACCCATGTCCAGTTTGTCACTGGAGCTTGGTTTTTGGAAAACGTGAAGCCAAGTGAAATAACACAAATCAAATTCCTGATTCTAGTACATAAGAAATAACTAAAATAACTGGGATACATTCTGCAGTCTAATATTCTGTATAAGTAATCAGAGACGTTGTTGGGTTGTTTTACTTCTGAGCGGCACTTTTTTGCACATCATGGACTAAATGGCCAGGTCACATGGACCCCGAAGGCTCAGAGAAGGTTGGGGGAAGGGACCCACTGGAACAGCTGTTGGGAGACAGATGGTAGCCTCCCGTCAAGGCCATCCAGCATGTTCTTTAACGTGCGCAGGGTATGGCTCTCCCGCACACGGGACCACGGCTTAACGTCCCATCCGACGGACGGCGGCCTTTCCAAGCCCATCGGTGTCCCCTACTGACCGTGGGCAGGGCGGAGAATTTTTGCGGAGAGAAATCTCAACGCTGACCCAGCTGGGACTCGAACCTGGGAACTACAGATTACGAGCCTGGCGCGCTACCGACTGAGCCACCGCCGCCCCCGCCCCAGCAATTAAGGAGACTAGGAGATTGTACAGTTGATGCTTGGACAGTTCTATCACTTCACGAGTTGATTGATATCTCATCAATAGTCGGTTGATTGCGTCAACCGACTATTGATGATCGTTTTGGGTCAGATTGTTTTGCTTTTGAGAGGCGCGTTTTTTTTTGCCCACAATGGATTAAATGGCCAGGTCTCAAGGACCCTGAGAGCTGAGAGAAGATTGGGAAAGGGGATTCCCTGGACAGCTGTTAAGAGTCATATGTAAACCTCACGTCAAGGCCATCCAGCGTGTTTTTTTAACGTGTACAGGGTATGGCTCTCTTACATACCGGGCCATGTATTTACGTCCCATCCAACGGACGGCAGTTGATTGGCAGTGTTATGGGGACGAAGAAGTAGTGCAGCAAATGAAGTAAAGAGAAGATGATAGTGTTAATGGGGTGAAGAGGCAATGAGGTAGTTGATGTAATATTGAATTTGACGAGGCAAGTCCCCTATATGTCAAAAACGCAATAGCGAAATGACGGAAATAATGATTTTCGTGTATTACTAGTCAATTTTGAAAATGATTCTAAATATAATTTCGAAGAGTTGATATTTTTTTACAAGTGATTTGTTAAGAAAAGATTACTTTTAAAAATGACAAACGAATAAGTTATGACTCTGAAGTCAATTTAGTACAAAAAAAAATCATCAAGTTTTTTTTATTGAAGCGAATAATACGTTAGCTGTTATTTATGTTTAAATTAAACGCAATCGGCTGTTACGAATGGATTAGAATATGGTTAAAATCCAGTTTGTACAAGTGGAAAAGTTGACCCAGTCAGTAATGTGTCAAAGTTCTTTCCTAGATTCTAGTCCTAATATGCCAAGAGTTGATATTTTCCCCATCAATTCCAACACTGATCTCGCTGAAAAAGGGGGACACTAAAAGGCTTAAGTTGCTGTCTATCGGATGGGACATTAATCCGTGATCCCATACTCAGAAGATCCTCCTCCTTTGCATATTAAAAAACGCTCTAGATGGTCTCGATTGAAGTCTTGCACCTCTCCCTAATAATATCCTGATGATCCCATTACTCAGTCATTATCCTCTGGGACCCCTTGTGACCTGCTTTTTAGCCCATTGTTTTCGAAAGAAATGCCGTTCAGGTGTGAAACAACTCTGTATAATATGAGATCACTATAGTTCTGTGATAATAAAGTATCAGGTGTATAAATAAATAATAATAATAGGCAATGAAACATTATTATAATCTCTCATATTAATTCATGCTCATTTTCACCAATCTCAGTCCTTTTAGTTGATTGCGTAGAATTTCTGAACAAGTAACAAAGATGAAAGGCAAAAGCATCGTACAAATTTAAGAAATATGCATTGTTTTGCATTTTCCAACCTAAATATGTAGTATAATAACCTAATATGTAGTAACCTAATATGTAGTACCCTATTATGTAAATATGTAGGCGAGAGGTGGGGTACACTTTCCGCAATTTTCGAGCTCTTCCGCAACATTTTCTCAAGAGCATGACCCTAACCGAACTTGATTCTATTCCAGTAACCTTTGAATGCCAAAGATGCCGATGACCAAGTGGAAACTATACCATACTGGGCGAATGAAAACACATTAGTTTATTCCGAAAATATTTTACAAGTTGCTCTTAACTATTGCAAAGAGTTTAGCAACATCATAACTTCATCAGTATTCTTTGTACTTCCTCATCATTTGCCTGGTAAAGATGCATTAGACCCAGGAAACGCCCGATCTATCTGACTGTAACGCTGATTCAAAGAGTTGAAATCTCACACTGTGTTCATCTCAGCTGTCAAGAACAGCAGGCTAGAAAGCACTTGCCAAGAGAGGCATCTTGGTGGCCGTTGGTCTCTGCCAGCTGTCAATGTGACTGGGTAGCAAGGAACGTTGTCTGCAGCTCTTAGATTCTGAGATCCGTAGTCATTCTGCAATGTAAGTGTTAGACGCCACGCTGTCAGCTACACATGGCTCTTCACGAAGTAGTTGAAAGATATGCGTCGAATCGGCGAAGACAACATCAGCAAGAAAACTATTTTAAGCTCCTGCTAATAGCTTACGGTGATTGCTGTCACACGGAAGCTACGGCGAAGTAGGTAGAGAAAGTGAAAGGAACAGGTTAAGAAAAGTAATCAACTAGATGAAATGATAGGTCAATGAAAATAAGCTTACGTCAGTTTTGCTTTGTGATTGGAATATATAGTAGAATAAAGGCAATTACGAATTTGCGTTCACCTGAGATCAGGACATATTATACAATGTTGTTCCACCCCTATAGCGGTATTGAAAAATATTCTTATAGAAATAATATAATAGAGGGGTGGGGGTGGTTGTAAAGATTGTCGTAACATGCTTTTGAGCTAAAAAAAATAGTCGTACCTCGCTTTTGAGTGTTTGAAAGATGGTCATGCCCAGCATTTGAAGTTTTGAAAGGTAATCATACTGCATTTCGCTTTTGAGTTTTTGAAAGATGTCATGCCTCGTGCTTGGATTTTTTAAAGATAATCATGCCTTGCTTTTTGAGTGTTGGTATCCATAGTCCCTCTAAAAATGTTCATTCATTCGCTTTAATAAATAAATATATAAATATCCCCTCAAGCAGCTGCTTGCCACAGAGGTCTGACAGGAGCCTGTCAATTTATATGCCACAGTAGAAGATCTGAGAAGATGGCAGGACTTCAGCAGAAAACAGCACGAACATCCATGCCGTACCGGGGCTCGAACCCAGGTCCCTTACCCCATTAACTTTAGAAGCTTTTAATTTAAAACATTAAAAAATAATTTTTTGTATAATTTTCCCTATTTCCTATAAATGAACAACAGGAAATATTTTTACAATTTTTTAATTTTTATTATTAACAATAATTTCATTTCATTTTTTCCCTCGAGAAATTATTTATTTGGTTCTGAATAACGCTAATTGAGTGTTAAACAATTTTTCACATTACCCAAATTAATTCGGGACGAAAAGAGTTAATTGGAGAATTCAATAAACCCTGACGGGTTTTATCCCACACAGATTGGTAATGGAATCAGTCAAAGACTTCCCCCGATTTGTGTCGAAATCACGAACTGTAAAGCCGTCATTTTCTCTTTCTCTGAGCTACTTGATCTCCTGCTGCTATCGTCTCATCTGCAACATCTATGTATAGATCTTCTATGACTTTCATCTCCGCACGAGATGATAACTTCATTAAGATCGACTTAAACATCCACCACTGAGAGACTTTGAAGTCGCTAATTAAGGACTAATTGAAATTACTGTATTCCGAGGAAGTTGGCTAAACGTTATAAAGGATCCATTTCGGGTTGCTTAAGCAGCACTGGCCATTACCTATTAGCTAGATTATGAAAGAGAAAGTATAACTGGAATTTCGACTGAGGATACATTAAATAACGGATAAGTGGTTCATATTTAGTGCTTCGAAATCAGATTCAATCTGAAAAGTACTTTAGCTAGCGAATAGTTTTTCTCCATGTTTTTTAGGGTTATAAAATATGTCTTCACACTATTATTCTTAAAAAATTGTTTATCATTTTCTAATAGTTATTTTTTAATTTTAAAAGAAGGGCGATGCTAAGAACTGTCGGTAAAGACATCAATTACAGGCTTGATTATATTTAATCCAGCTTTCAAATCTGTTTTTAATTGAAGTCGAATTTGCTATTAGTTTTCTAATTTGGGTTGTTTACCTCTGAGCCTGTAAATGGTTGCTAGGCATAAACTGGAAGGAGAGCTGTGTACCAATCCCTAGTGATGATGCACAGAACCGGCCAGGTCTAGCACCTAGTGTCCGACCCCGCCTTCTCGTGGTGCAGGCCGTTAGTACCTTTCAAAAGAGATATTCTCTTTTGGAAGGGAACCGAAGGGGAGGGCTGCCAGTTCAGTATGGCCTTCTGATCTGGTCATATATGGCCACTTTTTTCTTTTATTTGAACCCTGCTGAGGAGTGCTCAACTTCACAGGGTCCTGGTGCTGACCATTTATACCTACTAGACTGGACTTGTTTATGGATTTGAGCTTGATTATGGATCCTGGACTTGCTGCACTGGTGGGCCTCTGTTGAGGAAGAATCTGCCGCTGTGATCTGGCAACCTTCGTGTCACGTGACACGAAGGTTGCCAGATCACTAATTTCTAAAAAAATCGTTGCCAGATATTTTTTCTGAATTCTGTAATCAACCGTAGTGTTCGGATATTTTTTTGAGCGACTGTACTCTAGAAAATTCTTATATATCTTTTTGTATTATTACTGTTGGTGTACTGTTTTTACTATATTTATATTAAAGTTTATGTATAAATATACCATATTTAGAAAGTAAATTACTCGTATATATTAACATTACGATAATTTACAATAAATACGAATATTTTTCTTGTGACTAAAGTACATTTATAAATAAATGTTATTATAAACTGTAATACATCAGAAGTAATATTAGAAATAAATTTATAAGAATCAATCAATCAATCAATTTTATTTCATCATCATATACAATTTATAACATAGAAAAATATGAGTGAACCCAAAAACCACATGGTTTGTCTGGGCCACTAAAGGAAATTAATACAAAAATCAATAACGACTTACTCATTACAAAGATTACAAAAAATATGGGACATTTTTCCGATATATGTACAATTTTACTTTACACTTGATTAATTAACATAGGTGCAACATCTTCCAAAGAAAAGAGAAAGCTTTTTAAGTTCTGCTTGCGCATATTAAAATTTTTTTCACTTCTTATTTCAAGAGGCAACTGATTGAAGATTTTAGGTAAGATATGCAAATAATGCTTATGAGCAATTTCTTTTTCGGTCAAAAGAGCCGAGTATTTACCTTTCTCTCTCTCTACCTTTCTCTCTGAAATTGTATAAATCCGGCAGAATGTGAAAATTAAAGAAATTTTATTTCTAGACATAGGACTACTTACGATGACGTCATATCTCGGTCCCTCGGCCTTCTGTTATAGGAGGTGTTGGCTAAAGTCAATTTTTACCATAAGTTTAATCGGGGCGGTGGTGGCTCAGTTGGTAGCACGCCAGGCTCGTAATCTGCAGTTCCTAGGTTCGGTAGCACGCCAGGCTCGTAATCTGCAGTTCCCAGGTTCGAGTCCCGGTTGAACCAGCGTTGAGATTTATCTCAGCAAAACTCCTCGCCTGCGCTCAGTCACTAGAGCACACAAATGGTCTTGGAAAGGCCGCTGTCCGTCGGATGGGACGTTAAGCCGTGGCTCCATGTGCTAGAGAGTCAAACCCGTGCACATTAAAGAAAAAGCTGAATGACCTTGACGGGAGGCTACCATTTGTCTCCTAACAGCTGCCCAGTAGGTCCCCTCCCCCAGCCTTCTCGACTTCCTTGTAACTTGGCCATTCTAAAAAAAAAGTGCCACTCTAAGCTAAAAAAAAGCCCAACCTCCAAATTTAAATCTATATTAAGAATGATTAAATAAAAAAACCCCAATTGAATTAATCCTCTTGTGCTTGTTTTGCTTAAAATCAAGGCCGCCGCATATTGAGGAGAAACTATATAGATTTAGTCCCTATGCGATTTCATTTTGTGACCCTTGAACTAACAGTTGCAAATCCCAAGATGTCTGTCCACACTCTAACTCGTTTGCAACAATCCGTGTACATGAGATACATCTGAAACGCGTGTTTCGTGCGCTGTTTACTTTTCTGCCATGTCGCGTGTGTGGCGTGCCGCGCAAAGTCTGCTTTTACTGGTCGCCCGAGTGCGTGCGTGCATCGCGTTGCCCTTTCGAGAGAGAGTGACAGGCCGTGCGGCCCGACAGCGCCTTCCGCTCCGCCTCATACATCCCTCTCGAGACCACCCAAATGGGATTCAAATAATACTCGATCCCTGGAGCAGCTGCCCATTGCCGACACCTCAGCATTTATTCATCCTTTGCTTACCTTCTTCCTTACTCGGCTCTGCCCTGGCAATGGGAAATGCAATCTTGTTTTCTGTTGACGAGGGCGGCCCCGAAGGGGAACGCATCCATGTAAAAGATGGCGTGGAGGAAACTGTTAGAATTTGGGAGCGCATTGATGCTGCGCAGGACACCGCCAAGAGCGAAAGAGAGTTGAATTTCTATAGCAATGGGCGTGGGCTCGACTGTAGGACATGTTTTCTTGCATTTCCGAAGAGATTGCAATTCCAGTGTTTTTCATTTTTTTTTTATCGTGCAAGCTTTTTTTTTTGGTTTTGAATGATGACTTATTTGGCATTGTTGTTTTAGTGATGAAGGCTTGTAATGATTTTTTAAAAAAAAGATTTTGGGTTGTTTTACCTCTGAGCGGTACTTTTTTGCACACCATGGGCTAAATGGCCAGGTCACATGGACCCCGAAGGCTCAGAGAAGGTTGGGGGAGGGGACCCACTGGAACAGCTGTTGGGAGACAGATGGTAGCCTCCCGTCAAGGCCATCCAGCGTGTTCTTTAACGTGCACAGGGTATGTCTCTCCCGCACACGGGGCCACGGCTTAACGTCCCATCCGACGGACGGCGGCCTTTCCAAGCCCATTGGTGTCCCCCACTGACCGTGGGGAGGGCGGGGAATTTTGCGGAGATAAATCTCAACGCTGACCCAGCTGGGACTCGAACCTGGGAACTACAGATTACGAGCCTGACGCGCTACCGACTGAGCCACCCCCGCCCCATGGAAGGACAAAGGAAGCGTTGCCTTTGAGATTGCTAGTGAGAGTAATGGTGACAAATGTTATTAAAGATGTTCATATTTGGCGCATTTTTTATAAAAAAAAAAACCTTACAAAATAAAAATGAAAAAATGTACCGTGGAATGCAAATTCAGTTACTTGGTCCCCGTTTTACTTTTTTCCCGGCTCAATTGTTTCCTTCTCTCCCCCTTTATTTTTTTCTAAATCCGGGTCTGATTTCACATAATCTTCAAGTATTTACGCTCATTAATTTAAAGTGTAGTCGTTATATTTTGATTTCCAGATATTTTAAAGCACTAAACTAATGTTTCCCAAAGTGGGCGATACCACCCCTTGAGGGGGGGGGGGGGAGCTGGAACGATCCAGGGGGTCGGTAGTAGCCTCGGGTGCAATTGAGGGGCGGTGGAAGCATAATGAAAGAAGGGAAGGTAAGAAAATTTTGAGAAACCGTTCGTACATGTTTCATCTATTGTGTAACATAGAGTTAAAGTCAAATGTTACTATGGTTGATTTTAACAAATAATTTTATAATTTCATGCTTCAAGGTGTCTTATTTACAACAACATCTTACTTTACTGTGTTGTACGACCCAGGTAGAAATATAGATACATAAAAGAACGCAAATTTGTCACTGCATCTTTCTGTTTGTTCGCTTAAAGTAGATTTTCACGGGGGCTGAGTAATTTTTTTCTGAAAAGGGGTCGGTAGAACAAATAAGTTTGGGAACCTCTACACTAATCGAATAACATTGTTGCTATGGTAACCAATGATGCAACTGTCTTCATTATTTATATCCAGCAATAGGAGAAACTCTTATAGAGTGAAATGTCATTGGGAGCTTATTTCTCTATGGCAGCGATTCTCATCCTTTTATGCTTCACGTACCACCTGGAAATGTGTATGTAACTGGCGTACCCCTTGTATAGATAGAAAAAAACTATTGTTACAGTATAGCAATGGGAATAAAATAAAACAAATATATCAGTGGTTCAAAACCTTTTATGCTTCACGTACCCCCTGGAAATGTATATGTAACTGGCGTTCCCCTTGTATAGATAGATAAAACTATAGTTATAGTATAGCAATGGGAATAAAGTAAAACATATATATCAGTGGTTCTCAACCTTTTATGCTTCACGTACCCCCTGGAAATGTGTATGTAACTGGCGTACCCCTTGTATAGATAGAAAAAACTATTGTTACAGTATAGCAATGGGAATAAAATAAAACAAATATATCAGTGGTTCAAAATCTTTTATGCTTCACGTACCCCCTGGAAATGTGTATGTAACTGGCGTACCCCTTGTATAGAGATAGATAAAACTATAGTTATAGTATAGCAATGGGAATAGAGTAAAACATATATATCAGTGGTTCTCAACCTTTTATGCTTCACGTACCCCCTGGAAATGTGTATGTAACTGGCGTACCCCTTGTATAGATAGATAAAACTATAGTTATAGTATAACGATGGGAATAAAATAAAACATATATATCAGTGGTTCTCAACCTTTTATGCTTCACGTACCCCCTGGAAATGTGTATGTAACTGGCGTATCCCTTGTATAGATAGATAAAACTATAGTTATAGTATAACAATGGGAATAAAGTAAAACATATATATATCAGTGGTTCTCAACCTTTTATGCTTCACGTACCCCCTGGAAATGTGTATGTAACTGGCGTACCCCTTGTATATATAGATAAAACTATAGTTATAGTATAACAATGGGAATAAAATAAAACATACATATCAGTGGTTCTCAAACGTTTATACTTCACGTACCCCCTGGAAATGTGTATGTAACTGGCGTACCCCTTGTATAGATAGAAAAAACTATTGTTACAGTATAGCAATGGGAATAAAATAAAACAAATATATCAGTGGTTCAAAATCTTTTATGCTTCACGTACCCCCTGGAAATGTGTATGTAACTGGCGTACTCCTTGTATAGATAGATAAAACTATAGTTATAGTATAACAATGGGAATAAAATAAAACATACATATCAGTGGTTCTCAAACGTTTATACTTCACGTACCCCCTGGAAATGTGTATGTAACTGGCGTACCCCTTGTATATATAGATAAAACTATAGTTATAGTATAACAATGGGAATAAAATAAAACATACATATCAGTGGTTCTCAAACGTTTATACTTCACGTACCCCCTGGAAATGTGTATGTAACTGGCGTACCCCTTGTATAGATAGAAAAAACTATTGTTACAGTATAGCAATGGGAATAAAATAAAACAAATATATCAGTGGTTCAAAATCTTTTATGCTTCACGTACCCCCTGGAAATGTGTATGTAACTGGCGTACCCCTTGTATAGATAGAAAAAACTATTGTTACAGTATAGCAATGGGAATAAAATAAAACAAATATATCAGTGGTTCAAAATCTTTTATGCTTTACGTACCCCCTGGAAATGTGTATGTAACTGGCGTATCCCTTGTATAGATAGATAAAACTATAGTTATAGTATAACAATGGGAATAAAATAAAACATATATATCAGTGGTTCTCAACCTTTTATGCTTCACGTACCCCTTGGAAATGTGTATGTAACTGGCGTATCCCTTGTATAGATAGATAAAACTATAGTTATAGTATAGCAATGGGAATAAAGTAAAACATATATATCAGTAGTTCTCAATCTTTTATGCTTCACGTACCCCCTGGAAATGTGTATGTAACTGGCGTACCCCTTGTATAGATAGAAAAAACTATTGTTACAGTATAGCAATGGGAATAAAATAAAACAAATATATCAGTGGTTCAAAATCTTTTATGCTTCACGTACCCCCTGGAAATGTGTATGTAACTGGCGTACCCCTTGTATAGATAGAAAAAACTATTGTTACAGTATAGCAATGGGAATAAAATAAAACAAATATATCAGTGGTTCAAAATCTTTTATGCTTTACGTACCCCCTGGAAATGTGTATGTAACTGGCGTATCCCTTGTATAGATAGATAAAACTATAGTTATAGTATAACAATGGGAATAAAATAAAACATATATATCAGTGGTTCTCAACCTTTTATGCTTCACGTACCCCTTGGAAATGTGTATGTAACTGGCGTATCCCTTGTATAGATAGATAAAACTATAGTTATAGTATAGCAATGGGAATAAAGTAAAACATATATATCAGTGGTTCTCAATCTTTTATGCTTCACGTACCCCCTGGAAATGTGTATGTAACTGGCGTACCCCTTGTATAGATAGAAAAAACTATAGTTATAGTATAGCAATGGGAATAAAATAAAACAAATATATCAATGGTTCAAAATCTTTTATGCTTCACGTACCCCCTGGAAATGTGTATGTAACTGGCGTACCCCTTGTATATATAGATAAAACTATAGTTATAGTATAACAATGGGAATAAAATAAAACATACATATCAGTGGTTCTCAAACGTTTATACTTCACGTACCCCCTGGAAATGTGTATGTAACTGGCGTACCCCTTGTATAGATAGAAAAAACTATTGTTACAGTATAGCAATGGGAATAAAATAAAACAAATATATCAGTGGTTCAAAATCTTTTATGCTTTACGTACCCCCTGGAAATGTGTATGTAACTGGCGTATCCCTTGTATAGATAGATAAAACTATAGTTATAGTATAACAATGGGAATAAAATAAAACATATATATCAGTGGTTCTCAACCTTTTATGCTTCACGTACCCCTTGGAAATGTGTATGTAACTGGCGTATCCCTTGTATAGATAGATAAAACTATAGTTATAGTATAGCAATGGGAATAAAGTAAAACATATATATCAGTGGTTCTCAATCTTTTATGCTTCACGTACCCCCTGGAAATGTGTATGTAACTGGCGTACCCCTTGTATAGATAGAAAAAACTATAGTTATAGTATAGCAATGGGAATAAAATAAAACAAATATATCAATGGTTCAAAATCTTTTATGCTTCACGTACCCCCTGGAAATGTGTATGTAACTGGCGTATCCCTTGTATAGATAGATAAAACTATAGTATAGTATAACAATGGGAATAAAGTAAAACATATATATAACATATATCTGGCGACTTTTCAGCTCTCACGACGTACCCCAAAAACATTTACCGCGTACGTCACGTTGGGAACCCCAACTCTATGGTAACATCAACTAATAACATTTTCCTGTCAATTTCGCAACGTAGCCGAGACGACGTTAGCGCCCCCAACAGTTACCAGATCCGCTGTATTAACAAAAGGATTAATCTCTTCCTACCACAGATAGGGATCTAATCTGTTTTTATCATATACTCTACATAAAAGGGGAATCAGGATACCGAATTTGGAGCCAATCGGTCAAATATCAGGGAATTTACAGGACAACGAAATCTGTGGATGACAATTTCTGAATAATTTGGATATTTAAATTAGTGCACGCGCTGACGTCAGCACGATTAAAAGCAGAAACACGTTATCCATGTCCCCGCTCCATTTCCAATACGCCTATTATTATGTACTAGTTATACTCACGTCAAACGTTTGGCGCGAAACTCTTCGATAAGTTCATTCACACACCAAAAGTACGTCGATCGATAACTGCATTCACAAGGCAGGCAACGGTAACGCCCCAGATTTGGGTTGGGTTGTTTTACCTCTGAGCGGCACTTTTTTGCACACAATGGGCTAAATGGCCAGGTCACATGGACCCCAAAGGCTCAGAGAAGGTTGGGGCCCTCCCCCAACCTTCTCTGAGCCTTCGGGGACCCACTGGAACAGCTGTTGGGAGACAGATGGTAGCCTCCCGTCAAGGCCATCCAGCGTGTTCTTTAACGTGCACAGGGTATGGCTCTCCCACACACGGAGCCACGGCTTAACGTCCCATCCAACGGACGGCGGCCTTTCCAAGCCCATCGGTGTCCCCTACTGACCGCGGGCAGGGCGGGGAATTTTGCGGAGATAAATCTCAACGCTGACCCAGCTGGGACTCGAACCTGGGAACTACAGATTACGAGCCTGGCGTGCTACCGACTGAGCCACCCCCGCCCTAACGCCTCTCTCGGAGATCTCGGAGTCGTTTTCAGGGATCACTCCCGACCTATGGCAGCTTGGAATCCCATTCGTTACACCAAGAGGGTCAGAACTAAGCGGGACCACCCCACCAAATTTGGGACCGATCGCTCAAGTAGTCGCGGAACCGAGGGGAAGCTGCCAATTTATGCCACCGATGACGTCACATGTGTCCGCCCGCCGGGAATTACCGCTATTATGTAATATGACTAGTTAAACCCAGGCAAAAGTTTGGCGCGAAACATTTTGATAACTGCTGCCAACGATAACCATAATTAAATCCGAGCCGTGATTAAATCCCGCCAAAAGTTTGGCGCCAAATGCATTCTATTGCTAACTTGATTCGCAGCTCTCCACGCGTACTACTGAGTACTCCATTCACTAGTAAGTGATGGCAGCGCCCCCAGAAAATTCGGCAACTTTTCTAGGGATTACTCCTGACCCAAGGTAGCTAGGAACCCGATCCGTTAGCTCAACAGGTATGGAACTAACCGGGACTACCCCACCAAATTGGGAACCGATTGCTGAAGTACCAGGAAAATCCTAGAGAAATTGCTAATTTCTGCCACTGATGACGTCATATATATCCGCCCGTCCGTTCGGAATTACGCCTATTATATATAAGATGAATAAGAAAAAAAACGAAAATATTAATTAGTTTCCAATTAGTAAAATAGAGCAATTATCATAAATATTACTTTTAATTTATATATAACATACTTTTAGTCAAAATATTAATTACTTTTTGTAAATAATATTTACTATATTTGCTTATTAAACATTATCTTGTAATATTGGTGTATTTAGGAATGACGAGGTTAAACTAATTAAGGTTGGGTTGGGTTGTTGGGTTGATTTACCTCTGAGCGGCCTTTTTTGCACACCATGGGCTAAATAGCCAGGTGACAAGGACCCCGAAGGCTCAGAGAAGGTTGGGGGAGGAGACCCACTGGAACAGCTGTTGGGAGACAGATGGTAACTCCCGTCAAGGCCATCCAGCGTGTTCTTTAACGTGCACAGGGTATGATTCTCCCGCACACGGACCACGGCTTAACATCCCATCCGACGGACGGTGGCCTTTCCAAGCCCAGCGGTGTCCCTTATTGACCGTGGGCAGGGCGGGGAATTTTGCGGAGATAAATCTCAACGCTGACCCAGCTGGGACTAACTAATTAATGAATAGTAATGTTCTAAAGTGCTAACAGCTGTTAAAAACTTTTCTATACTGTGAATTATTAATAATAATGCAGAAAGTCCATATGGAGTACTAAGTCGACAGCCTCCTGCCGGTTCTACGAAGTGTTCTGTTTGAAGAGCAATTAATTTTTCAATTTAATATATATCAAGTAACGAAATAAGTTCGTGCGGTTTTTCAATGTCATCATTTCAACGAAAAGTACGTAAGAACAGCTGCAAGTGGTGCGCATGCGTCAATATACAGTCGAAGGCACGTGGAACGCAGAGTCAGTTGATGTGTAGCAAGCGCGAAAAACGGTTCGATGAAATTGGGAAGGATGATGAAAACATGTCTGCTTCGAAGCTTGTCTTCTTCGAGCGAGCTTACTGTATGAGTTTGAACTGGAAACTAGAGCGACGCAAAGCAGCGCGCACGATATGTACGACATTTGGAGAGAAGACAGTGTGCGAACGGACAGACCAAAGGGGTTCAGAAAATTTGTGTCAGGGGATGAGACACTTGAAGATGAACCCCGCGTGGGAAGACCGACCATCATTGATGGGTGGGGTTGTTTTACCTCTGAGTGGCACTTTTTTGCACACCATGGGCTAAATGGCCATGTCACAAGGACCCCGAAGGCTCAGAGAAGGTTGGGGGAGGGGACTCACTGGAACAGCTGTTGGGAGACAGATGGTAGCCTCCCGTCAAGGCTATCCAGCGTGTTCTTTAATGTGCATAGGGTATGGCTCTCCCGTACACGGAGCCACGGCTTAACGTCCCATCCGACGGACGGCCGCCTTTCCAAGCCCATCGGTGTCCCCTACTGACCGTGGGCAGGGCGGGCAATTTTGCGGAGATAAATCTCAACGCTGACCCAGCTGGGACTCGAACCTGGGAACTACAGAGCCACTCCCGCCCCTCCATCATTGATGACAATGAAATGAAGGCCAGTATCGAGTTCGATTCATTCAAACGTATGCAAGTAACGAAACCATTCGTTTGCATTTCCATTGCCTAGGAAAAGTCTGGTGGTGAGCAAATGGGTTCCACATGAACTGACTGCCGACAACAAACTCTAGCGGCTTATGATCAGCTCGTCGCTGCTTTGACGCCACAAGGAACCATTTTTGGACAGATTGTTTAGTGCGATGAATAATGGATTGCCTATAGGAACACCGAAAGTTGGTATCATTGGTTGTCGTCCAGTAAACTTATACTTATTATACAGCACACACCAAAGATAGGATCCATCAAAAAAAATTTTGTGTCTGGTGGATTACAGCGGATTTCGTCCATTATGAGGTTTGTGGCTAGTGGCAAACTGGCCACAACCTCACTGCGGACGTCTACTCGGCACAGCTGCAACGGATTGCAGATGCAATGCTCCAAAAACAGCCTGCACTTGTTCATCGCAAAGGCGATGTGGTCCTTCAGGACTATGCTCGCCTTCACACAGCGCTAGTGACACGAGACAAGCTCCATAGACTGGTTGGGAAATTTTACTCCACCCTCCGTATCCCCAGACATCGCGCCATCTGACGACCATCTGTTCTTAGCACTGGACTATCATATGTACGCCAAGGTTACGTAGTTTCAAAATTTCTCGTTTTCGTTTCGAAAAGCACTGGAAACAGAGTTGGTTGCTTTCTTCGCTTCTAAAGATCGGCAGTTCTACCCGAGTGGCATTTGCAAACTTGTATCTCTTTTGGTTGTTTTACCTCTGAGCTGCACTTTTTTGCACACCATGGGCTAAATGGCCAGGTCACATGGACCCCGAAGGCTCAGAGAAGGTTGGGGGAGGGGACCCACTGGAACAGCTGTTGGGAGACAGATGGTAGCCTCCCGTCAAGGCCATCCAGTGTGTTCTTTAACGTGCACAGGGTATGGCTCTCCCGCACACGGGGCCACGGCTTAACGTCCCATCCGACGGACGGCGGCCTTTCCAAGCCCATCGGTGTCCCCTACTGACCGTGGGCAGGGCGGGGAGTTTTGCGGAGATAATTCTCAACGCTGACCCAGCTGGGACTCGAACCTGGTAACTGCAGATTACGAGCCTGGCGCGCTACCGACTGAGCCATCCCCGCCCCCTATCTCTTTTGAAAAAGGTTATAGATTGTTCTGGTGCTTATTTATTGAATATCTTTATTCACTTTTTAGGTATGGTTTCATTTTACCCTCAAAAACCTCCCGAATATTTTTGGTTACCTGATATTAATTACATAATAATATGTTCGGCTAAAACAATAACAATATATAACGTTAAAGTATTTATACTTTAAAATAAAGAAGTATGTGTATTTTATGTAACTATAGGTAATGTGAATAAATAAACAAAATTATGTAAGTTTTGCTGGCTTAATTGGCATAAAGAACTAAAACCTTCCTTACCATGTAATTCTAAAACGTTGCAAATGTTTAGAGCAGGCGTGTCCAACCTTTTGACTTCCCTGGGCCACATTGAGTGAAGATGAATTGTTTTGGGCCGCACATAAAATGTATAATATAGTTAATGTATATGAATAATAAAACTTCATTTACTTTATGTTTTCTATTATAAAATTAAAAAAAGAGCAACATGAAACTAGTGGGATATCAAACACTCGCTGAAAATCTCATAATCATGTTGAAAGCTTATGTGGTAAACACGTAAACTTTACGATTTTGTGGGCCGCATTACTAGCTGTCCAAGGCCGCGGGTTGGACACGCCTGGTTTAGAGCATCTAATTCCATTTTTAACACAGATTTAATTAGAACTGTCCTGGAAAACTCTTTTCAAAACAGAATGCTAATTATTTATTAACGATTAATTTTTCTTATTAACCAGAAAAAAGCTGTAAACATCTTCTATGTTCATAGAATACACAACAAATATTTTTAATGCAATTATATTTAAGGCAAATTATATTGAGTTTTTAAAAAACTGTCAATGCTTTGAAGAATCAACTTCGCAAAATGTTAAAGAAAAAAATCCATTCCATTTTAACAAAGTAAGGTAGGTCGACTACGAAAACAACATTCTGTCCCAAATGAATATCATCTTGAAACACTTGCTTTGACACAATGCAATCAGTTAGGTGCTATTGTATGAAAGAGCCTAAAAACAATTCATATCCCTTTGTGAAGCGATCCTGATCACTGCGTAGGAAGCTCACATTTCACGAGGCCTCGTCGTATGGCCGTGGTGTGGGTCCCAACGCTCCCTGTGTTAGCGTCTTTCCTCCAATGGAACCCCGAGCACAAGAGAGAAGTTTATCTTCTCTGCAAAGCATGTCGCCAGCCCCAAAGCTCTCTGGGGAAGCACGATAACAATTTGTTTAACACCTTACCCTGTCGTATCTAAGTCTTGTTGCCAAATTACTACAACGATCGCCGGTCTCTGTTTAATGTATTTCCCAATATGTTGGCTCGAGTCCACACCAGCTGGCTTTATGTCTCTGTTTGTTTGGTCTGCTGCTGGTCGGTGGTCCTAAACTGTGAACAATTTCGGGTTATGCTTGGAGAGCCTGGCTGGCTAGCAGCTGCAGACTGATTTTTCTTCTTCTATCAGATGCATCTACGAACGATTTATCTCGGACACAGCCCTTCGCTACAAGGCCTTTAGTGGGCAAAGCTCTTTTTATCTGTTTCGAATCACCAATACAAGAGGCTTTACAAAGATGGCTCATTACCTTTTAGGCATCTAAATACACAATGCTTTTGCAGACGCAGTTCTACAACAAGTGACGTTCTTTCTCGTTATTGTAAAGATTATAGTCACATATTTTTCATGCGTTATTTAACGCATTTTTCATGCGTTATTTGATTTTATGCAACGTTAGTACAAAAGTTAAATTGTTATTTACGTATATCTACTCTTTGTACAGCCGCTCAAAAAAGTATCCGAACACTACGGTTGATTACAGAATTCAGAAAAAATATCTGGCAACGATTTTTTTAGAAATTAGTGATCTGGCAAGACACGAAGGTTGCCAGATCACTAATTTCTAAAAAGAATCGTTGCCAGATATTTTTTCTGAATTCTGTAATCAACCGTAGTGTTCGGATACTTTTTTGAGCGACTGTAGGTGGTCATATTATTTTGATACTAGATCGTGTGGGCTCACTCACGGAAATATTGAGCGTGTGCAGTTGCTGTACACGCTTCAGATATTTTTCCCGAATTCTGTAATCACGTGACACGAAGGTTGCCAGATCACTAATTTCTAAAAAAAAATCGTTTCCAGATATTTTTTCTGAATTCTGTAATCAACCGTAGTGTTCGGATATTTTTTGAACGACTGTACGTGGATAAGGATGAGTAATAAATTTTTTTATTAATCTATGTCGCGAGTATAAGAATATCATTGGCGAATATATATACAGGGTGAATCTGAAAAAGTGGGCAAAACTTTACGGGGTGGTAGAACGCAGCTATACGAGCAATATTCATCATAGAAAGTATGGGCGGAATGCAAACGGCGAGCCGCTAGGTGGCGTTGGAAATGGTATAAAAGGGTCGGTCCTCGCACCCAACGGCATTTCTACCGTGGATTGCCGAGAGGATGGCTGGTTATACTAATCACGAAATGGCGGATATGCACTTTGTGTACGGTGCGGCGGACGGGAATGCAAGTGAGGCACAGAGACGTTACTGCGACCCGTTTCCGATGAGGCACTCCAGATCGGAAAACATTTGAGCGTTTGCATTGGCGGCTGTGTGAAACGGGATCCTTCGCCGCGGCCAAGCAAGACGCAGGGCGTGAAAGGAGTGTCAGGACCTCAGTTACATTCCTGTTAATAAAATGTTTTCTGAAGTATCTCCTCTCCTTCTTGTGTTCATTCTTTAAATGTGACAGTGGAAAACTACCTTTTAACTTCTCACCGCTTGCGTTCCGACCATACATTCTATGACGAATATTGCTCGTATAGCTGCGTTCTACCACCCCGTAAAGTTTTGCCCACTTTTTCAGATTCACCCTGTATATAACTCTTAAAAAATGAATTCCATCTCAAGTAGCTGCTTCTCATAGGTCTGATAGGATCCCTCAGTTTAATTCGCCATAGAGAAGATCTGTGAGGAAGCTGAGACCTCACAAGAAAGACAACACAAGCATCAATACCTTAGCAGGGGCTCGAAACCAGGTCTCTTGGGCCAGTTGCAAAGCACACTAACCACTCGGCCACGGGACGACTCATATAACGCTTGTGGTAAGTTCATTTATTGTTTGTAATGATTAACGCACACTTTTAATAAATTATTATAATTTAACAAGCATTTTATTGAAATAGATACCGGTCATTGAGGAACCGTGTTACAAAATATTATTAAAAATTTATAAAATTAATGCATAATTATTATGTGAACTTAATGTGCTATTATTATGTGTCAATTAACTGTATAGGACGTATTTTAATAAAAATCAAGAGTTTGCAATAAAGAAAATCACTTTATTTTTCAGAATTTTCAGTTTACTTTTTCTTACATTGCAAGGAAAATATCAGTTTCATTGATTTTTTTCATAAGAACGACATGCGGGGTTATTGTATCTGGGTTGGGTTGTTTTACCTCTGAGCGGCACTTTTTTGCACACCATGGGCTAAATGGCCAGGTCACATGGACCCCGAAGGCTCAGAGAAGGTTGGGGGAGGGGACCCACTGGAACAGCTGTTGGGAGACAGATGGTAGCCTCCCGTCAAGGCCATCCAGCGTGTTCTTTAACGTGCACAGGGTATGGCTCTCCCGCACACGGGGCCACGGCTTAACGTCCCATCCGACGGACGGCGGCCTTTCCAAGCCCATCGGTGTCCCCTACTGACCGTGGGCAGGGCGGGGAATTTTGCGGGGTTATTGTATCAATATGATTTATTAGTTGTTTATGATCAGATATTTTGGGATCGACCGAGTATCCCTTGAAGTTTCTAGGCGATCACTTAGTTCCATGAAATATTGATAATTTAATTATTTTCTTAAAAAATAAACGTCTTCTTTTTTCGTGGTGAAGCGAAAGTAACCTTTCCTCGGTTGTTATGGTCTTGGTAGACAGATGTAGTGTTCGTATTTCATTTCTTTGCATTTCAGAATTATTTCTGTAAAAAAATGGAAAGCTTTTTGAAATACCCGAAACTTTTGTATGGGTGGGCTGCTTTGGCGGATCAAACCTGCAACTAGGGCCGTAGAGAAGAAAATCTGATAACATATGATAGCACTCATCAGTGGTGGAAATGGAGTTAACGCGATACGACGGCATACGGTAGTTTTGAAGTGGAAAACAAAAATTAGCTATGCCCGGCTTAATATACGCCGTAGAATGGATCCAGACACGTGACCCTCCGCTTTGGTCTATTACTTTGAGCGTTATTTCGGGCAATTTTTTGGGGGGAGAGGGAGTATACTGAGTTGGGTTATTTTACCTCTGAGCGGCACTTTTTTGCACACTATGGACTAAATGGCCAGGTCACAAGGAACCCGAAGGCTCAGAGAAGGTTGGGGAAGGGGAGCCACTGGAGCAGCTGTAGGGAGACAGATGGTAGCCTCCCGTCAAGGCTATCCAGCGTGTTTTTTACACGGAGCCACGGCGTAACGTCCCATCTGACGGACGGCGACCTTTCTAAGGCCCCATCGGTGTCCCCTACTGATCGTGGGCAGGGCGTGGTATTTTGAGGAGATAAATCTCAACGCTGAACCAGCTGGAACTCGAACCTGGGAACTATAGATTGCGAGCCTGGCGCGCTACCGACTCAGCCAGGAGAGGGAGTATGTATATATTTTTTAGTAGAAATATTATTTTGACATAGCACCCTAGTTCATACACCTCATGGGGCGGGGGTGGCTCAGTCGGTAGCGCGCCAGGCTCGTAATCTGTAGTTCCCAGGTTCGAGTCCCAGCTGGGTCAGCGTTGAGATTTATCTCCGCAAAATTCCCCGCCCTGCCCACGGTCAGTAGGGGACACCGATGGGCTTGGAATAGGCCGCCGTCCGTCGGATGGGACATTAAGCCGTGGCCCCGTGTGCGGGAGAGCCATACCCTGTGCACGTTAAAGAACACGCTAGATGGCCTTGACGGGAGACTACCATCTGTCTCCCAACAGCTGTTCCAGTGGGTCCCCTACCTTCTCTGAGCCTTCGGGGTCCATGTGACCTGGCCATTTAGCCCATGGTGTGCAAAAAAGTGCCGCTCAGAGGTAAAACAACCCAAACCCAACCCCATACACCCCATTTCCAACACTGGCACTCATTTTCTTTTCATGGAACAAAAGCAATTTTAATTCTAATGCAACAAATGAGAATACGAATTAAGTTTGAAAATATCAAAATCAATATTTATTTGCAGCATTCTTTTCAGCATAACTATGGAAGGAATAGGAACTATCAACGTACAGTCGCTCAAAAAAAGTATCCAAACGCTATGGTTGATTACAGAATTCAGAAAAAATATCTGGCAACGATTTTTTTTAGAAATTAGTGATCTGGCAACCTTCGTGTCACGTGATTACAGAATTCAGGAAAAATATCTGGATTACCGTTCACAGCAAACTGGAGCGTGTGCAGTTACTGCACACGCTCCAGTTTGCTGTGAACGGTAACTGCACACGCTCAATATTTCCGTGAGTGAGCCCACACGATCTAGTATCAAAATAATATGACCACCTACAGTCGCTCAAAAAAGTATCCGAACACCATGGTTGATTACAGAATTCAGGAAAAATATCTGGCAACCTTCTGACACGAAGGTTGCCAGATCACTAATTTCTAAAAAAAATCGTTGCCAGATATTTTTCCTGAATTCTGTAATCAACCATAGTGTTCGGATACTTTTTTGAGCGACTGTAACCTTTTTGATCATAATATTCTACAACCAAATTGATTTTCCCCCTTCTCCCCCGATCATGCTCTGTCAACTAAAATAGTTTGTTTCATTATCCAAGGTTAAGGTTAAAATTAAAACAAATATTTTATAATAGAAGTTCAATATATAAATATAAAAATTTAAACTATATTTTGTTTTATAATTTGTTAAGGGAAACATAGAAATGAATTGAATTTATGAAGCTATCGATAATGTAGGTTTCTGTGCTAAGCTATGCAATAGAATGATTATTAATGTTCGAAAAATTAATTTTAGATTAAAGGGAAACGTAGCTGGTTTAATAAATGGTATCTTCATTGATAGTAAATTGAAAGAGATTAGGTGAAATTTTAAACGTAGCCACAGTGCTATTGACATGGCACATTTGAAAATTATAGAAGCAATATTAAAATGAAAATTAAAACAGGATATTGATTTAATTTTACACTTTAGATGTGATGAAAAAAAATTATTTAAATCCTTAAATATTTTTGGTTTTAAACTAGTAAAAAATAGTTATGATAATGCAATTAATATAAAGAATTGTAAAGGGAAAGCGATAATGGAAATAATAATGATAAAGCGATATTTAAAATTATTTTAACGAATTCCTACGAAAATTGCAGAATATGACAACAATTATGATCAAACTGAACAAAGATGAAAATAATATTATGAACTTAGTAAATATAATGAGTGTAAGTTACAGTGACATAAATGTAAGTTACAGTGACATAAAGGTGAGGGGCGGGGGTGGCTCAGTCGGTAGCGCGCCAGGCTCGTAATCTGTAGTACCCAGGTTCGAGTCCCAGCTGGAAAAGCGTTGAGATATATCTCCGCAAAATTCCCCGCCCTGCCCACGGTCAGTAGGGGACACCGATGGGCTTGGAAAGGCCGCCGTCCGTCGGATGGGACGTTAAGCCGTGGTCCCGTGTGCGGGAGAGCCATACCCTGTGCACGTTAAAGAACACGCTGGATGGCCTTGACGGGGGGCTACCATCTGTCTCCCAACAGCTGTTCCAGTGGGTCCCCTCCCCCAACCTTCTCTGAGCCTTCGGGGTCCATGTGACCTGGCCATTTAGCCCATGGTGTGCGAAAAAGTGCCGCTCAGAGGTAAAACAACCCAACCCCTTCCCCCTCTTTAGTTTTTTCTAGATTCGAGCCTCGTATTCAGTAATAATATATAAGTTAATATATTTGTTTAGAAAAAATGCAAAATCATATTATTTATTGACTCGCTTTCGTAGATTTATATAAATATGAGTATATAATAATAATAATAATATTTAATTAAATAAATTAGCATTAATGAAACGGAAATAAATCAGCAACGAATGCAAAATAATCTGAAATATTAACGATAAAATAAAAAAGCATGTGATTTAAATCTTAACACGAAATGGCAAGTTGATATTGAGATCAAACGGAGAAATAAAATCTGTTGCTCAATACATAAATTAACCTTTAACTATATAAAATAATATTTCATGAACTTAAAAAACACGGAATAGTATAAAGTCCCACATCTACAAAGATTTCAGTAGATTCCTTTCATCATAGACTAGGTCAATCTAATAAGAAATTCTCCGTGGATTCGAGGTGCTATGTTCCATAGACAGTTTTCTCTCCCCACCAACATTACGTCTCTTAACCCTAACAATAAGCCTAACGAAGCAATTGCGAATGGTCTTAATGTGTGGGAGTCGGCTTGGATTCAATTGCCGAGAATCTGTGACTTGGGCTCACCTAAAAGCTTCTCCAAAAAGTAAACAACTTGTCCACTAAATTAGAGACTTATTTAAATCTGATTATCCATTGGCACACGCCGGTAAATTTAATTTTTCTTTTCTCTTTGACAGGAACAAATCGAGTGTAGAAAGCAAACATTTGCTATTTGATAGCAAAGAATTCGCTGCAGCAGATTCTTAGCTGGGTATTCTGCGCGGTTAAGGTGGGGCTAGTGAGCACGGTAATGTGTACAAATCATTTCCTCAGTCCCAACGTTCAAAAGAATTAATAATTTGCACTTTTTGTTTAAAGGGTTCTTTTTTTTTTAATCTAATTCCTCGCTCTTTCAATTCCATTATCAACGGAATTAATAACCGTAGATGCTGAAAAATTAAACTACGACAAATTTGAAAGCTGCTTTTTCTCAATTTTCAAAGCTGCTTAGTGGATACTTTTTATCTTTAATTTTTACCATGTATTAGTTCAAAATCCGGCATTAATTGAGTGAAACAATTAAATCCGCTGAAACTGCTGGTGTTTGGGATCAAACAATTAATGCTGTATGGATTTGAATAGGAAAGATTAGTATATTCTTCTTTAAGAAATTTGAAGGCAATTAGTTTAATTTCAGGTATGGCAAAGAAGTATACTCGCGTCTCTTTTTGTGCGGTAGATAGGTTCCACAGAAAACCGCATATAAAAAAGTCGCACAAAAAAAAGACAGCTTATTTTGCAAAATTAGGGATACGTTCCATAATTTTCTAAAACCGCATAAAACCAAAGCAATGAGTTAAAATAATCCGAAAATCGCATAAAAAAGTTTATGAAAATTCAGGAAAATAAGAATGCCTAAAAAAAGTGAGGAAAATTTGTTCGAAAATCTGAAAGAAATTGATATAAAACTTAAAATAGGTTTGTTTTAAAATTGTATCATTTAATTTTATTGATCAAGTAATAATTCTTTTTACATTTTTTCATCAGAATTATCGTTACTATCTGGCAATACTCGGCAGCATTTTGAACTGGTGCGAAATCACTTTCATCACTAGAAGAGATGTTCAGCGCATCAGATCTGCATGGTCAAGACAATGGTTCTTCACGAATAGAATTAACGTCAACTTCACGCTCGTTCTGTGTTGATTTTTGTCTTCTGACAATGCAATCAGTGATTGAACTTTGCGTTGATGATTGTACTGATTTCTTATGCAGTTCGCGTTATTCAGACATACAATTCTTCAGCTCACGTTGGAATTTGAAGGCTCGTTCAGAATTTGTGTCATTAACAAGAAAACGATTTTCCAATTTATTACAAAGTTGAAGACCTTCTCGAATTATATTTGCAGTGAGGGGGACAGGTTCTTCTTCCACTTCACTGTCGTTTTCTGGTTCTTCGACAATATCTAAAGTGATATCAATAATATCATCGTCACTTAAGGCATTATCCAGAAGCAATTCGTCGATATCATTCTTGCTAAAGGTATCAAAACTTTCTCCACCAATTTCATGTGCCAAAGTAATGATTTCAGTTGATAATGTCGATGTTTGATTGGTTTCATTGTTTGCAACACATCCAGGCAAAACTGCTTTCCAGCTGGCATTTAAAGTTTGTGGTTTTATTTCAGCGATAGCAGAAGCAACATGATTTAAACAGTCCAATATAATTTTTTTTTCCAAATGTCAGTTACTGTTAATGACTCATTTTCTAGTTTATCCAATATAAATTGATAAGTGCGCTTAACGTAATATTTTTTAAAAATAGCAATTATGCCTTGATCTAATGGCTGAATAATGCTTGTTGTATTGGGTGGAAAAAATACATGCATGAAATATGCGCACCGCATAACTTCAAAACCGCATTAAAAAAATACGCATGGAAAGAGACTCAAGTGTATATGCATATCGTATTTAAAAAACATTAATTATATATATAATTACTAAGTTACCGGAGGGTATTAAAACTTTTTTTCTTACGAAAAATAATTACAGATAATTCGTATCTACGTATAAAGCAGTGGCATAGAATGAGTCGTTACTGGACAAATTATGTTGAGATTAGGAAACTGTGCAGTTGATGTTTTCGAAGAAGTCGCAAGAGAGCCAGGCTCTGATCTGATGTTCTGAGGTTTGAGAGTTCACTGTGCCTACTTTGAAATTTTCTCCGCTAACATCAACTCTGCCCTCGGTGAGAAAGGGGACGAACACCAGTGAGATTTGAAAAGACCTTTGTTCGTCGAATGTGAATTAAGTTGGTAATTATATTAAATAATAATTATATTAAATATAATTAATTATAATCCATAACTTATGGATGTCGAAGAACACGCTGCCTGTCTTTTACCGGAGGCTTCTGTCTCCTAACAGCTGTCTAGAAGTTCTCCTTCTGTCTCCTAACAGATGCCTAGAAGGTCTCCTTCTGTCTCCTAACAGTTGTCTAGAAGATCTCCTTCTGTCTCCTAACAGCTGTCTAGAAGGTCTCCTTCTGTCTCCTAACAGCTGTCTAGAAGGTCTCCTTCTGTCTCCTAACAGCTGCCTAGAAGGTCTCCTTCTGTCTCCTAACAGCTGCCTAGAAGGTCTCCTTCTGTCTCCTAACAGCTGTCTAGAAGGTCTCCTTCTGTCTCCTAACAGCTGCCTAGAAGGTCTCCTTCTGTCTCCTAACAGTTGTCTAGAAGGTCTCCTTCTGTCTCCTAACAGCTGCCTAGAAGGTCTCCTTCTGTCTCCTAACAGTTGTCTAGAAGGTCTCCTTCTGTCTCCTAACAGCTGTCTAGAAGGTCTCCTTCTGTATCCTAACAGCTGTCTAGAAGGTCTCCTTCTGTCTCCTAACAGCTGTTTAGAAGGTCTCCTTCTGTCTCCTAACAGCTGCCTAGAAGGTCTCCTTCTGTCTTCTAACAGTTGTCTAGAAGGTCTCCTTCTGTCTCCTAACAGCTGTCTAGAAGGTCTCCTTCTGTATCCTAACAGCTGTCTAGAAGGTCTCCTTCTGTCTCCTAACAGCTGTCTAGAAGATCTCCTTCTGTCTCCTAACAGCTGTCTAGAAGATCTCCTTCTGTCTCCTAACAGCTGCCTAGACGGTCTCCTTCTGTCTCCTAACAGCTGTCTAGAAGGTCTCCTTCTGTCTCCTAACAGCTGTCTAGAAGGTCTCCTTCCCCTACCTAACTCTGAGCCCCTATGATTTTTGTTGCCATGGGACGTCGGCAGAAGGGGTTGTTGTACCTCTGAGCGGCACCTCAGGTCACATGGACCCCGAAGGCTCAGAGAAAGATGGGGGAAAGGACCCACTGGAACAGTTGTTGGGAGACAGACGGTAGCCTCCCGTTCCGGATCAGACATCCAGCGTGTTCTTTAACGTTCACAGGGTATGCCTCTCCCTCACACGGGGCCACGGCTTAAGGTACCATCCGACGGACGGTGGTCTTTTCAAGCCCATCGGTGTCCCCTACTGACCAGGACGGGGAATTTTGCGGACGGCAGATGGGTAGGGGTGAGTTGGGAAGAGGGGCAGTTTCTTTCCCCTGGAAGAATTGATCGAAAATTAATATACGATGAACAATACAGGTGCACCAGAAATTGTTTTTTTTCCTTAATGAAACAAAATCTTGATTTTGCTTTAGTACGTTTTTAAATTGAAATAAATAAACAATTGAATTTATTAATACTTTATCTCATTTGTAAATATTTTTTGAAATTGTTAATAATTATTAAAAATAATCACACGCGACATTTGTGAAATTCACGATGAACCTCCAGTTACATTTTAAAACGCATTCTCTCTATAAAAATAAATAATAATACAAAACTGTACTTTCGATGCTGAATCGGTGG
This sequence comes from Ryuthela nishihirai, assembly GCA_038380435.1. NCBI lineage: Eukaryota > Metazoa > Arthropoda > Arachnida > Araneae > Heptathelidae > Ryuthela > Ryuthela nishihirai. The sequence goes on along the minus strand of JAWZYU010000011.1, from coordinate 33,246,584 downwards.
AGGCAGGAAGGAGACGACCTTTAACCTTTGACTCTTTCAACACTTGGCCTTCCTTTGTGCACGTAAGGAAGGAAAGGACTGCTTAGTGTCGTCGTGATGAACGAGTCCTAGAAGCAGCAGTCGAGAGCTTTCCCTCTGGCGTCAGGTATGTAAACCATTGGGGAGACCAGAAACTGTACATCGAGTGTGGATGACGTCATAAGCGAGGACTGGGTGGTCCACGTTCCGCTTGATTACTTGCTGAATGTTTCATGAGCTGGCCGCTAGGTGACAGAGCTGCGCCCTTGTGGAGGAACGGTTGCCACACGACGTAACCTGGGCAAGGCGAGTTTATCGCTCTTTTGTTGACTCCTTCCTCTTTGGGAGCTACAAAAAAATATAAATTGTCAGACGAATAATAATATTTTACGAACTCTCCTTTGTGCAGAATGTGTCGATAGCTGTCAAAGTTGGTTCTGAAGTGGAAATTGTCAAATGATACTTTTGTTTCTGCGTGAATGTCGCAAAAATATTGGAGTGTGTTTAATAGGCAGATATATTTATAGAAGCAATTTCACGTTTAGAGTATTCAAGGAGTCCAAAATCAAGTGCTTACAAGTATTTTAAAGATGATGACCTAAATAATGGTCTTCAGTATTCCACACTTGAATTTGTTGGCTTTAGGCATGAGTTTCCTTCCTCGAGTTTCACAGTATTCGCATGATACATAGTCCCAGATTTGTCAGTATTCTTGCGACATTGACCCTCACGCACCCTAAAAATAATGCTATTCTCACGATTTTCACCTCCCGAAATCGACAGAATTTACGCAACACTTGAATTTGTAAACATTCTCATAGATCTCTCACCCCTAATTTTACAGTATTGATGCACGTAAATAGTGCATCCCGGATTTCATGAATTCTCATGACCTTCTTCTCTGAATTTGTAAGTATTAAGAAATGTCGAACCTAACGGACCGAGTCAGTCAGCAGGGCCCCCAACAACTCCCCAGAGATTGAGGTCACAGCCTGTCCAACCGGGGCCCAAACCGGTCAGCAGAGGCTTCGACCTCGAGGGGCCCTCAAGCCCCCCCCCCCCCTCCCAACCACCACCACGACAAGGTGGTTCCCTCTCGGGCGGTTCTGGTGTGTACACCTCTCTTTTGTTGCGATCTTATGCAACGACGGCAATTCCGCCTTACGACACTACCAGTTATGAAAAGTCGTGCTTATCTAGAGCCGGGGGCAAGGAATACGCCACATAGACGCACCTCAACCCCGGCCTCACATGGCAGCAGTCCTATAAAAGGAGAGCTAACCACTGGAAGAAACCTAACTTTAATCTGTTCTCCGGTTAGCCATGAACAAGGATATGTAGATCCAAGTTCGCTCGGCACCCGGGGTGGAGACTCTTAGTAAGGTCCAGACTTTTAATAGAGCTCGTGCCTACTAGGCGGGGCAAAACCGTTCGGCAAAGCCCTTAAACTTGCTCACCCAGAGCCCTGAGGCTGAGGCCTAAGACATCGTCACCGTCCAACCGGTCGGTGATGTCGTCGGCCTCGGTTGGTCTTGGCTATGTCCAACCGGTGCAGCCACGCCGGTCGGCACAGCCTTCGACCGGGTTGCTGGGCCCGAAGCCCCCCCCACCACACCAAGGTGGTCCCCTATCGGGGGGGGGGGTCTCGTGTGTACAATGGATCTCTATGTTGCGATCTTGTGCAACCACGGCAATTCCCGGTTCCGCCTGACAGCACTACCTGGTTAAAGAAAAGCCATGACTATCTAGAGCCGGGGGCAAGGAATACGCCCTATAGGCGCACCTCAACCCCGGCCTCACATGGCAGCAGTCCTATAGAAGGAAAGCTGACCACCGGAAGAAACCTTACTTTAATCTATTCCCCGGTTTGCAAATGTGCAAGGATATAAAGATCCAAGCTCGATCGGCACCCGGGGTGGAGACTCTTAGTAAGACCCAGACTTTTTTGACAGCTCGTGCCTTTCGGCAGAGCCGTCGAACAGACCACACAGGTCTCCTGAGAGGTGAGGTCTCCAACGCCGTCACCATCCGACCGGCAATCAAGCCGGCCAGCAGCGTCTTCAACCTCGGGTGGCTTCAGCAATGCTCCAGCCGGGGACCACCCCAACCGGCAAAACCTTGGAATGCTCCAGCTGAGTACACGGCAGCCGGCAAATCCTCTGGCCTGCTCCAGCTGGGGATCATCCCGACCGGCAATGCCTCCTCAGCCGGGTTGCTGGGCCCTAGGCCCCCCCACCACGACAAGGTGGTCCCCTATGGAATTATCTGTTTCCCGATTTTAACGAGTAAGTATGCACTAATAGTTTCAAGAAATGCTTTTGTCGAAGAAATGAATTTCGCCGATGAGTAATACCTGAATGAACACCTGGCAGTTTCAATAAAACTTCTCACTCTGCCCTCGACCAGTAGGGGACACCGATGGGCTTGGAAAGGCAGCCGTCCATCGAATGGGAGGTTAGACGTGGCCTCGTATACTGGAGACTACTCTGTGCACTTTAAAGGACACGCTGGATAGCCTTGACAGGAGGCTACCATCTGTATCCTAACAATTGTACAGCGGGTCCCCTTCACCTAACTTTCTCTGAGCCCTCTGAGTCTTTGTGACCTGGCCATTTAACCCATCATATGAAAAAAAAGTGGCGCTCAGAGGTGTAACAATCAGACACCTGGCATGTAACTGGGAGGCGTGAGTTCGAGTCACACTCATCGTTAAAACTCGTTTTTTCCACAAAAGCATTTCTTGAAGTCTATGTGAACATACACCAAAGAGGCAAAACATTATGACCAGCGCGTCTTCATGGAAATCGAAGCAACTGCAGGTAAACGACGGCGCGTATGAAGGTCATGAAACGGTATAAATAACATCTTATATCGAGCTCTGTTAATCAGCATTATTCTTGTTCTTCAGATGGGAAAGGCAGCGGACTTAAGTGAGTTTGACAAAGGCCAAATTGTAATGGCTAGACGACTGGGTCAGAGCATTTCCGAGACCGCAAGGCTTGTGGGGTGCTCACGGTCAGACGTAGTTAGTACCTTCAAAAAGTCGTCCGAGGAGGGAAAAACCGCGAACCGCCATCAAGGTGTGGTCCGACTATAGCCCATCGATACTAGAGGTGAGCGCAGGCTATCCCGTATGGGGGTACTGTAGGGCAACTCGCCCATAATTTGAATGCTGGTGACAGGAGTAATGTGTCACAACACACAATGCATTGAACCCTGCTGAAAAATGGGGCTGCGTAGCCGCAGGTTACTCCGAGTACCCATGCTAACCTCTGTTCACCGTCGAAAGTGCCTACAATGGGCACGTGAGCATCAAACCTGAACCTTGAATGATTGGAAGAAGGTCGTCTGATCCGATGAATCGCGTTTCCTGTTGCATCATGTAGACTGCCCGGTATGTGTGCGTTGTTTACCTGGGGAAGTGTTGGCACCAGGATGAACGGTGGGACGAAAACAAGCCGATGGAGGAAGTTAATGCTTTGGGCAATGTTTTGCTGGGAAACCCTGGGTCCAGTCATTCATGTGCAGGAAACTATGACATCTACCACTTACCTAAACATCATTGCAGACCAGGTACATCGTTTCATGGCAACGGTATTCTCTTTCAGCAGGATAACACTGCCCAGATTGTTCGAGAATGGTTCGTGGAACATGAGGAAGAAAGTTCTTCCTCATGGACCCTGACCTCAAAATTTTCCAGACATCAATCCAATCGATCATCTGTGGTTTGCGTTGGAACAGCATATCCGATCTGCGACGGCTCAATCACGTAACTTACAAGAGTTAAAAGAATCTGATGGTAACGTGTTGGTACAGTCGCTCAAAAAAGTATCCGAACATTATGGTTGATTAAAGAATTCAGAAAAAATATCTGGCAGCGATTTTTTTTAGAAATTAGTGATCTGGCAACCTTCGTGTCACGTGACACGAAGGTTGCCAGATCACTAATTTCTAAAAAAATCATTGCCAGATATTTTTTCTGAATTCTGTAACCAACCATAGTGTTCGGATACTTTTTTGAGCGACTGTACCAGATACCACAAGACACCTTTAGAAATCCTGTAGCGTCCTTGCCTCGCCGGGTAAGTGCTGTTTTGGCGGCACGTGGAGGACCAACATCATATTAGGCAGGTGGCATAATATTTTGGCTCTTCAGTGTATAATCCTTGCATTTACTATTGACTGATTCTGGTAGTTTTAATTTTACTCCGCCGTTATAGATCTGTTAATTGTGGATGGTTCGAGGACTGCAACACTGCGACATTTTTCCATCAGAATCTTTTTTTCAGAATTGCGCATTTTGTTTCCTTTGATCGATCATGTACAGTCGCTCAAAAAAGTATCCGAACACTACGGTTGATTACAGAATTCAGAAAAAATATCTGGCAACGATTTTTTTTTCTGAATTCTGTAATCAACCATAGTGTTCGGATACTTTTTTGAGCGACTGTAGGTAGTCATATTATTTTGATACTAGATCGTGTGGGCTCACTTACGGAAATATTGAGCGTGTGCAGTTACCGTACACAGCAAACTGGAGCGTGTGCAGTAACTGCACACGCTCCAGTTTGCTGTGAACGGTAACTGGAGCGTGTACAGTTGCTGTACACGCTCCAGATATTTTTCCTGAATTCTGTAATCACGTGACACGAAGGTTGCCAGATCACTGATTTCTAAAAAAATCGTTGCCAGATATTTTTTCTGAATTCTGTAATCAACCGTAGTGTTCGGATACTTTTTGAGCGACTGTATAACCCTAAAACGTTACGAATTGTAAATTTACAGAGCGATATGAGAAAAAAATAATCTTTTACGTTCTTTAACCTTTATATATTTTCTTCCACTAAACAAAACTTCCCTTGCAAACGGGATGGACGCACAAGTCAAAAGACGCTTACAAAAAGCACTTCTGTTCCAGCAGAAAAACTCGGGACCCAGTGTGTGAAGAGAAAAATCAAGGGACTGAAAACGGACGCCCTCCATTTCTTCAGATTACACACACCGGTTTATACTCGCCGAAACCTCTAGTAATCGTCGAAAGAACTCATATAATTACGTCCACTCAGTTTCTTCCGCTATTGATGACAGCGAGCATTTCTGTTGCCCATTTGTCGAGTTCCCAATTGGACATCGCCACAAATACAGACCCAAACTCCGTTCTCTTCGGTGCACTTTGGGAAGGAACTGAAATCGGCGAGCTGAGAGGTAATTGGCGAAATGCAGCCGCTGCATCCAATCGAGGTGTGTGTGTGTGCGCAATTCGAGCCTTGGGGCCCTTTCACAGATGCACGCATCGTTCCGACTGCAATCTCCAGATCGGTCAGACCGGCCAATGGGACTCGCCGGCCTGAAATCAGTGCAGGGCTCCCATTTTATGAAGCTATTTACAGACCTGCAGAAACTGGAAGGGCGATTGTAGTTCTCGATGTCTGGCAGACCTTAAGAGAGGGGGGGGGGAGGCGAGAATAAAACACGCATCTCTGCATGCGCATGGGCTTCGATCATTGAAAGCTGCTCACTTGTGCTCGTAGGAGAGGAAGACAAAATGGAACTGGAGGCAGCCAGAATCATCCTGAAGGCGATAAAAAAAGAGAGCTAACTCGAAATCAAAATGCACTCGCCGAACTCTTACTAAAATGCTTAGAAGTGATTTCAAATGAGGGCAGGGCAAGGTAGAAGCATGATGCATCAATCCAACCGTATACTCACTAGTGATTTGAATACATTTTGTTCGTCTCTTCGGTAATGAAAAAAGTTTTTTTTTCATTTTACGTACATGTACAGGTTATCGAAAAAGCAAGACTCTCTAGTTTTAGCTGATTGAGCAGAGAATTCTTAATTCTATGGGACATTTTGTCTATAGGACATTTTGTCTGTTTGCGTGTAACTATCAGCATTTTGATGTTTTACCTTACTCGAAAAACGATGTGTCTGGATGGTTGAATAGTACAACAATGAGTGCAAGTGACATCATTCAACCCTAACATTTTAATTAAGGCCTTATGTGCCCTCCATTTTGACCTAATTTCTTAATTGCGGGCCTATGTGCTCTCTATTTTGACACTGATTTCCTAACTGCGACTTAAGTGACCTCTATTTTGACCCTAATTTTTGAGCTGCGGACTTATGTGCCCTTTATTTTGATCTTAAAGTTTCGATTGTTGGCGTGGCTCTCTTTCTATTAGCATCGCTCAATATTCGTCCTTATTAATTTTCCGATATTAGCTTATTTTAAGCAGTTTGTAATAAATGTTATCTGTAGCTTCCCACTGTATTTCGAAAGAGATCAATTAAAACACTGGAAGAATAACAGTAATATTCTCTGAAGCGTTTTAAAATGAAAGGCTTAAAGTCAGTAACGTGTAGTTTTTGTTTAAGTGAGTGGGTTTGCATATGCAAGAACAAGAAAAAGTATCAAGATAAATATAAGACTTCATTTGTCATTTGGGAAATTTTCACTGATTTACTATTCAGATGTTTTGGTAGCCTATTGAGCCAGAGGATGAAACTTATGTCTAATGCGGTGGCTGGACAACGAGCAAATGAATAGAGATTTTTTTATGTCAAGTTTTGGATGAAGAACTGAAAATAAGAAAATAGGAGACAGTGTGAGAAAGTAGGTTGGCTTGTTTTACCTCTGAACGGCAATTTTTTTGCACATAATGGGCTAAATTACCAGACCACAAGGACACCAAAGGCTCAAAGAAGGTTGGGGGAGGGGACCCACTGGACAGCTGTTGGGAGACAGAATTCTGTCAAGACATGTGTTCTTTAATGTGCACATGGTATGGCTCTCCCTCACATGGCGCCACGGCTTAACGTCCCATCCGACGGACGGCGGACTTTACAAACCCATCTGTGTCGCATATTGACCGAGGATAGGACGAGGAGTTTTGCGTAGATAAATCTCAACTCTGGCCTAGAGGGACGCGAACCTGGGAACTGCAAATTACGAGCCTGGAGCACTATCGACTGAACCTTTCCCCGCCCCAAACTGTGAGAGAGGGGTGGGGACGAACAACAAGGGGCGCCTGTAGACTCAAATGCTTTAATCGTAGGCGAGGCTTCCTCTGTTGGCCATCTCTGTAATCTGCAACTTCCAGGCTCGAATCCTAGCTGGGTCAGCTTTGAGATTTATTTCCGCAAAACTCCACGCCCTGCCCACGGTCAGTAAAGGACACTGACGTTGTCGTCGGATGAGATGTTAAGCTATGGCTTCGTGCAAGGGAGAGCCATACCTGAGCCCGTTAAAGAATACACTGGATGGCCTTGACGGGAGGTTACCATCTGTCTCCTAACAGTTGTCCAATGGGTCCCTTTCCTTAGCTTTCTCTGAGCCCTCGCCACGTGGCCATTTAGCTCATTGTGTGCAAAAGAAAAGTTTCGCTCATTCTAAATGGGGCGGGGGTGACTCAGTCGGTAGTGCGCCAGGCTCATAATCTGTAGTTCCCAGGTTCGAGTCCCAGCTGCGTCAGCGTTGAGATTTATCTCTGCAAAATTCCCCGTCCTGCCCACGGTCAGTAGGGGACACTGATGGGCTTGGAAAGGCCGCCGTCCGTCGGATGGGACGTTAAGCCGTGGCCCCGTGTTCGGGAGAGCCATACCCTGTGCACGTTAAAGAACACGCTGGATGGCTTTGACGGGAGGCTACCATTTGTCTCCCAACAGCTGTTCCAGTGGGTCCCCTCCCCCAACCTTCTCTGAGCCTTCGGGGTCCATGTGACCTGGCCATTTAGCCCATGGTGTGCAAAAAAGTGCCGCTCAGAGGTAAAACAACCCAACCCAACAACCCAAAAGTGGAGTTCAGAAGTAAAACAACCCGAATAACTCTATTCGCCGAAATATTTTTATGCTTTTCTGAAATTTCCCATGGGAATATTTTTTAAATAGTTTAAATCTTTATCCTAAAGAATTTTTTGAAATGGTGATGACTGCAAAAAAATATAATTATTTTTGTGAAGCAAAACTATACGATGATCAAAAGCGATAAACCTATCTTCAATAATCGAAGTTTTCTTCGAAACAAGTTCAAAATTTGGCTTGCGCTGTAAAAGATATTTCTTATTACTAATTTAACCAATGCAGAAAATATTTCTACAACATATTTATTTTACTGATAGAACATTGTGTTGAAACATTAAGTACATTTTAACAAATTTCTATTGATATAATATTTTTAAGAGAACTGTGTTATACTCTCTTAGAAAAAAAATCTGCATCATCATCGCTTTATTAGGAAAGAAATCACCAAAATCGATCACCACTGTATTAAATCGTTATCAAAACGATCATCACTGTATTAAATCGTTATCAAAACGATCATCACTGTATTAAATCGTCACAAAAATGATCACCACTGTATAAAAATTATCTCTGTATTAGATCATCATAAAAGGATCACCACTATATTAGATCATCACAAAAAGATAATCAATTTATTTAGATCATCACAATTACAAAGATCATCACTATATTAACGTAAATAAAAAACTTAATACTATTCTATATTTAGAAATAAATTTACTTCAAACTCATAAAAATGAAATTACTAGCAGCATATTTAAAATAGAACTGAATTACTGGATTAAATTTTAGGCTACAGTATTTTTCCTTTTAGTGTTTTTATTTAGTATTCAGTCTTTCATTTTAACATATGTAACGGTTTATGAGCACAGTATAAAAACAAATTTACGCACCGGGAAATATCTGGAGAAAAGCTACAGGAAGCTTTGCTTTGAGGTTCGTCCGAATCCTTCTCAGAATAATTCTTCTTTTGTTCTGATAGAGATGCCAGTTCTTTCCATCCCTGTTTTCCCAAAACGTCTCTGTCAAGTATTTGTTTTCAAGACTTCTTAATGAAAGAAAATTTGTTTACTGTTCCATCACCAAGTAACACATATCTCCTGAAAGGAATTAATTTCTCCGGGGAAATGGAATAAATGCAGGATGAAAAAAAAACAACAAGAGAATAAGCTGTCAGAATGTTTTTTTATTTCACTCGTATTCTTAACAATTCGTAACGCTCCACAATTTTAGACAAAAGTTTTTTAGTTCTCTTGAAGAGAGAGGCTTTGATGTGCTCCTGGGTTTTGGCACCAATTGAATCTGGTGTTTTGAAATTTCAATTGATGTAAAACATTTCGAAAGAGAAGTATTTACTTTTACGCATTAAGTTGCTTTTGTAGCAGTTTTAGAGTGCTCTTATCGTTTAAGTGTGACGTTTTCGTCAGTAATTTAACTAATTCAGACTTCGTGACGGAACAGTAAAAAGGAATAACTACTTTAAATTGCTAAACAGGTTCTCGCTTAAACATTTTTTCTCTCAATTATAATATTTGAAGTTATATAAATCAGTTTTCTCAGAACCAGGAGCGATTTTTAAAAATATAACGGACTTCGAGAATATATTGTTTAATATTTCCTGACAATAATGCTTTAAAATATTGCCATTTTAATAATATCGTTTGATGGCAAGTTTAAACTGTGTTTTAGAATATTGATGTGGTAAATGCTTAGAAACATTATGCATTGATTCATAGGAAATATCTAAGAGTTTAAAAATCTAGAGAAGAATTTTAGAGAAATCTCCAAGAGTTAATTTTTACGTGAAATATTTAGGAGTCTAAGTTTTAAAGAAAGTACTAAAATTATTATCGCGTCATGAACAAATTCGTGTAATTTGCTTGGTCGTGGCTACAGTATTTTCGCTTTTAGTGCTTTTATTTAGTATACAGTATTTTCGCTTTTAGTGCTTTTATTTATTATACAGTATTTTCGCTTTTAGTGCTTTTATATAGTATACAGTATTTTCGCTTTTAGTGCTTTTATTTAGTATACAGTATTTTCGCTTTTAGTGCTTTTATTTAGTATACAGTATTTTCGCTTTTAGTGCTTTTATTTAGTATACAGTATTTTCGCTTTTAGTGCTTTTATTTAGTATACAGTATTTTCGCTTTTAGTGCTTTTATTTAGTATACAGTATTTTCGCTTTTAGTGCTTTTATTTATTATACAGTATTTTCGCTTTTAGTGCTTTTATATAGTATACAGTATTTTCGCTTTTAGTGCTTTTATTTAGTATACAGTATTTTCGCTTTTAGTGCTTTCATTTAGTATACAGTATTTTCGCTTTTAGTGCTTTTATTTAGTATACAGTATTTTCGCTTTTAGTGCTTTTATTTAGTATACAGTATTTTCGCTTTTAGTGCTTTTATTTAGTATACAGTATTTTCGCTTTTAGTGCTTTTATTTATTATACAGTATTTTCGCTTTTAGTGCTTTTATATAGTATACAGTATTTTCGCTTTTAGTGCTTTTATTTAGTATACAGTATTTTCGCTTTTAGTGCTTTTATTTAGTATACAGTATTTTCGCTTTTAGTGCTTTTATTTAGTATACAGTATTTTCGCTTTTAGTGCTTTTATTTAGTATACAGTATTTTCGCTTTTAGTGCTTTTATTTAGTATACAGTATTTTCGCTTTTAGTGCTTTTATTTAGTATACAGTATTTTCGCTTTTAGTGTTTTTATTTAGTATACAGTATTTTCGCTTTAGTGCTTTTATTTAGTATACAGTATTTTCGCTTTTAGTGCTTTTATTTAGTATACAGTATTTTCGCTTTTAGTGCTTTTATTTAGTATACAGTATTTTCGCTTTTAGTGCTTTTATTTAGTATACAGTATTTTCGCTTTTAGTGCTTTTATTTAGTATACAGTATTTTCGCTTTTAGTGTTTTTATTTAGTATACAGTATTTTCGCTTTAGTGCTTTTATTTAGTATACAGTATTTTCGCTTTTAGTGCTTTTATTTAGTATACAGTATTTTCGCTTTTAGTGCTTTTATTTAGTATACAGTATTTTGCCTGCCGTAGCCGAGTTAACCACTCGGCTACGGGAGGTTAGCGCGCTTGGCTACTGATCTAAGGGTATACAGTATTTTCGCTTTTAGTGCTTTTATTTAGTATACAGTATTTTCGCTTTTAGTGCTTTTATTTAGTATACAGTATTTTCGCTTTTAGTGCTTTTATTTAGTATACAGTATTTTCGCTTTTAGTGCTTTTATATAGTATACAGTATTTTCGCTTTTAGTGCTTTTATTTAGTATACAGTATTTTCGCTTTTAGTGCTTTTATTTAGTATACAGTATTTTCGCTTTTAGTGCTTTTATATAGTATACAGTATTTTCGCTTTTAGTGCTTTTATTTAGTATACAGTATTTTCGCTTTTAGTGCTTTTATTTAGTATACAGTATTTTCGCTTTTAGTGCTTTTATTTAGTATACAGTATTTTCGCTTTTAGTGCTTTTATTTAGTATACAGTATTTTCGCTTTTAGTGCTTTTATTTAGTATACAGTATTTTCGCTTTTAGTGCTTTTATTTAGTATACAGTATTTTCGCTTTTAGTGTTTTTATTTAGTATACAGTATTTTCGCTTTAGTGCTTTTATTTAGTATACAGTATTTTCGCTTTTAGTGCTTTTATTTAGTATACAGTATTTTCGCTTTTAGTGCTTTTATTTAGTATACAGTATTTTGCCTCCCGTAGCCGAGTTAACCACTCGGCTACGGGAGGTTAGCGCGCTTGGCTACTGATCTAAGGGTATACAGTATTTTCGCTTTTAGTGCTTTTATTTAGTATACAGTATTTTCGCTTTTAGTGCTTTTATTTAGTATACAGTATTTTCGCTTTTAGTGCTTTTATTTAGTATACAGTATTTTCGCTTTTAGTGCTTTTATATAGTATACAGTATTTTCGCTTTTAGTGCTTTTATTTAGTATACAGTATTTTCGCTTTTAGTGCTTTTATTTAGTATACAGTATTTTCGCTTTTAGTGCTTTTATATAGTATACAGTATTTTCGCTTTTAGTGCTTTTATTTAGTATACAGTATTTTCGCTTTTAGTGCTTTTATTTAGTATACAGTATTTTCGCTTTTAGTGCTTTTATTTAGTATACAGTATTTTCGCTTTTAGTGCTTTTATTTAGTATACAGTATTTTCGCTTTTAGTGTTTTTATTTAGTATACAGTATTTTCGCTTTAGTGCTTTTATTTAGTATACAGTATTTTCGCTTTTAGTGTTTTTATTTAGTATACAGTATTTTCGCTTTAGTGCTTTTATTTAGTATACAGTATTTTCGCTTTTAGTGCTTTTATTTAGTATACAGTATTTTCGCTTTTAGTGCTTTTATTTAGTATACAGTATTTTGCCTCCCGTAGCCGAGTTAACCACTCGGCTACGGGAGGTTAGCGCGCTTGGCTACTGATCTAAGGGTATACAGTATTTTCGCTTTTAGTGCTTTTATTTAGTATACAGTATTTTCGCTTTTAGTGCTTTTATTTAGTATACAGTATTTTCGCTTTTAGTGCTTTTATTTAGTATACAGTATTTTCGCTTTTAGTGCTTTTATATAGTATACAGTATTTTCGCTTTTAGTGCTTTTATTTAGTATACAGTATTTTCGCTTTTAGTGCTTTTATTTAGTATACAGTATTTTCGCTTTTAGTGCTTTTATATAGTATACAGTATTTTCGCTTTTAGTGCTTTTATTTAGTATACAGTATTTTCGCTTTTAGTGCTTTTATTTAGTATACAGTATTTTCGCTTTTAGTGCTTTTATTTAGTATACAGTATTTTCGCTTTTAGTGCTTTTATTTAGTATACAGTATTTTCGCTTTTAGTGCTTTTATTTAGTATACAGTATTTTCGCTTTTAGTGCTTTTATTTAGTATACAGTATTTTCGCTTTTAGTGTTTTTATTTAGTATACAGTATTTTCGCTTTAGTGCTTTTATTTAGTATACAGTATTTTCGCTTTTAGTGCTTTTATTTAGTATACAGTATTTTCGCTTTTAGTGCTTTTATTTAGTATACAGTATTTTGCCTCCCGTAGCCGAGTTAACCACTCGGCTACGGGAGGTTAGCGCGCTTGGCTACTGATCTAAGGGTATACAGTATTTTCGCTTTTAGTGCTTTTATTTAGTATACAGTATTTTCGCTTTTAGTGCTTTTATTTAGTATACAGTATTTTCGCTTTTAGTGCTTTTATTTAGTATATAGTATTTTCGCTTTTAGTGCTTTTATATAGTATACAGTATTTTCGCTTTTAGTGCTTTTATTTAGTATACAGTATTTTCGCTTTTAGTGTTTTTATTTAGTATACAGTATTTTCGCTTTAGTGCTTTTATTTAGTATACAGTATTTTCGCTTTTAGTGCTTTTATTTAGTATACAGTATTTTCGCTTTTAGTGCTTTTATTTAGTATACAGTATTTTGCCTCCCGTAGCCGAGTTAACCACTCGGCTACGGGAGGTTAGCGCGCTTGGCTACTGATCTAAGGGACCTGGGTTCGACCCCCGGGTAAGTCATGGCTGTTGTATTATTTTCCTGCTGAGGTCCTGCCATCCTCAAAGACCTTCTACTATGGCATATAAACTGACAGGCTCCTGTCAGACCTCTGTGGCAAGCAGATGCTTGAGGGGGTATTTATTTATTTATATTTAATTTTAACATAGGTAAAGATTTATGAGCACAATATAAAAATGAATTTATGCACAGTGAGGTCATGTTGAGGCCTACTGATCTACCAGACAGGTATGTTCTACACCCCACCAGATCTGGTTGATGGGGAGTGAGAACTAGGGGCAACGATAGGTCAGGCCCTTAAAGTATTGGCTGATAATTGCGTTGTGTCTTTTCTTCAATTAATAGTAAGGGATTTATCTTACTCGTAAGTGAGAGCTCACACATACAGGAAGGTACATAAAAAAAAAAACACAATTTAATGGTTAAAATAAACAACCCGCCTTACGGGGTCACGGTAATACTTTACAAGCCAGGCAACTTGGCCTTACTGGCAAAATAGGCGGGGAGACGTAGAGAGAGAGGGGGGGAAACACTCATGGGCAAATACTAGAGAGATAGAAAGAAAAGAGTCTCAGGAAAAACGGCTGCTGACCTTTTGTTTGTTTGTTCCGTCTCTGGCATCCTTTTGGGTTACGTCGATAAGAACGGAGACGTGGTGATCGTCCGCACGCTGGAGATTATCGTAGTCAATGGCACCAAAGTTCATGGGCGAGGCACATCGCAGGTTTCGCGGCATCATGGCTAGTTGTGCTGGTGGGTGACTTCGTCTCTCCTTGCACTGTCGGGGCTGGGTCTCTCTTTGGACTCAGGGCGATTTCTGTGGCTCACGGATTCTCCAGTTCAGTTAAGGAGTACACAGCGGTGGGTTGTAGAACATGGCAAAGTTGCTACATCGGCGGGTTCACTCTTCCCTCTCCTTGCACTGTCGTCTGTGGCGGGGCGCGGGTTCCTTTCCACGCTCGCCTCTTTCTCTTGGTTTCTAGTCGTGGTTTTCACAGTCCCCTTCTTTGCCTTAAGTCTTCTGCGGCTCACGGATTCTCCAGTTCAGTTAAGGAGTACACGGCAGAGGGTTGTAGAACATGGCAAAGCTGCTGCATCCGCGGGTTCGCTCTTCCCTCTCCTTGCACTGTCGTCTATGGCGAGGCGCGGGTTCTTTTCCGTGTTCGCCTCTTTCGCTTGGTTCCTAGTCGTGGTTTTCACAGTCCCCTTCTTTGCCTTAAGTCTGCATTCCTTCAAGGCGGGGGGTGGCTCAGTCGGTAGCGCGCCAGGCTCGTAATCTGTAGTTCCCAGGTTCGAGTCCCAGCTGGGTCAGCGTTGAGATTTATCTCCGCAAAATTCCTCGCCCTGCCCACGGTCAGTAGGGGACACCGATGGGCTTGGAAAGGCCGCCGTTAGTCGGATGGGACGTTAAGCCGTGGCCCCGTGTGCGGGAGAGCCATAACCTGTGCACGTTAAAGAACACGCTGGATGGCCTTGACGGCAGGCTACCATCTGTCTCCCAACAGCTGTTCCAGTGGGTCCCCTCCCCCAACCTTCTCTGAGCCTTCGGGGTCCATGTGACCTGGCCATTTAGCCCATGGTGTGCAAAAAAGTGCCGCTCAGAGGTAAAACAACCCAACCCTTCAAGGCGGTCAACGTTCTCCGTTGTTAGCCGCTCTTTCCGCATTTTCTTTTTCTGCTAAGGGCCGCACTTTCACCTTCGCTTGCCTTTTGTCTTTTCCGCACCCAAAACTCGACTTCTGTTTACGTCCATTCTCTGTCGAAAAACTTTTTCTTCTCCTCTGCTGGTAGCGCTCGTCGGTTCAAAAGAACCACGCTGCCACTTCCCATTGGATGACAAAGTTCGTCAGTGACAGTGGTGGCGAGAGTTCATTGGCGCGGTCCAGTTTTATTGGAGGCTCTGGCTTCGGGCGTGATTCTGTGGCATCCTGGTCCCGCTCTCGTTGACCAGCGTTTCACGTTTCGGAAAACACTTTTTATTGTCCTGTTTACGCCCTTTGACTGGGGTGACGCGTGCAAAAAGGCCCACATGGGCCGTCGTTCCCAATACGGTGGCTCGAACTGTCTTTGCAGTCGTCTTACCGAGAGAAAGGTTGGGTGACTAGAAGAAAATGGCGACAGATAGATACGTCGAACTCGGGATTGAAAATTCCGAGTACGACAAGGTTCTTAGCCGTTTCGTATTCACAGTGATCTGGCAACCTTCGTGTCACGTGACACGAAGGTTGCCAGATCACTAATTTCTAAAAAAATCGTTGCCAGATATTTTTTCTGAATTCTGTAATCAACCGTAGTGTTCGGATACTTTTTTGAGTGACTGTATCATTAGAGATAAATTTTAGGAAGTGTTGTTTCAATATACATCCAATGTGACTGATATAAGCTAATCGTTTCAAGTACTATGACGATTTGTAGTTTTTGTGAATGAAAAAAAAAATTGCAAACTAATTCAAGTTAACTTTAAAATAACAAAGCGAAATATAATTTTTTACACAAATAGGTAATGGTGTTTTTAAGAGTTTGTTTTTCCATAACTGTTTTATTTTATCGTATAGCCGTCCCATGACCGAGTGGTTAGCGCGCTTGGCTACTGATCTAAGGGACCTGGGTTCGAGCCCCGGATAAGGCATGGATGTATGTGTCGTTTTTCTGCTGAGGTCCTGCCATCCTCTCAGACTTTCTACTGTGGCATATAAACTGACAGGCTCCTGTCAAACCTCTGTGGCAAGCAGCTGCTTGAGGGGGGTATTTATATTTATTTTTATTTTTATGACTTTATAGTGATTAACTCGTATCATTCGTAACAATTTCGCTGACCAATCAACGAAACACTTGTAATGATCAGTCACAACAAAATATTTCTGATGACCATTCGTAATACAACAATGCCATTGACCTGTCAAAATAAAACATTTCCGCTGTCCAGTTACAACGAAACAATACTACTTAACACCAAGTAAAAGTTCTCGCTGATCAGTTCGAACTGAAAATATTGATTTTGACCACCCGCAACAAAACAAATAATATGCTAATCATTTAAAATAGAAGGATTTCGCTGATTGCTCATACACACAATTATGGGCGTACGCAGAAAATCATCATCATCATCATCATCATCATCATCATCATCATCATCATCATCATCATCATCATCATCATCATCATCATCATCAAGCAGCCATGGGCTACGGAGGGTCCAACCAGACCGTGCAATTTAGTTCTCCAAGCAAGTCTCTCCTGAGCTACATCTACTGCATCTGGCCACTGCTCACCAATTCTAACAAGGTCCTGTTTGACATTATCTGCCCACCGCATCCTAGGTCTCCACCTCTTTCTGAGGCCTTTAGGCACACTGTTCATAACCCTATTCGCCAATCTATAATTATTCATACGGGCAACATGGCCAAACCAACGGAGTCTCTCTCTGCACAATATGCTGCTTAAAGGAGGTTGCAAACTCCTTTGCCTAACCTCATCATTAGTTACAAAGTTGAACCACCTAATGCCCAAGATACTGCGTAAGCATCTGGGAATCAAAAGCATCTAGTTTCCTGTTATCTTGTTTACAAAGTGTCCAAGTTTCACTACCATAACTAACCCTAGAAAGAACCAAACTATTATACAGTCTAATTTTAGTCTTTAGGTGTATACGCCTATTTTGCCACACTCTCCATAGATTCTTAAAAGTCCCGGCAGCAATCCCTATTCGTCCGTTAATCTCATGCCGCACATCACCATTATCTGTTACAGAGCTCCCAAGATAATTAAACTGTGACACCTGCTCAAGACTGCAAACATTCAAATTAACTGAATCACAGCCTGCCTGACCAATTTTTATCATTTTAGTTTTCTTTCTGTTTATAATCAAACCTACTCGACTACCAGTTTCATCAACAGCTCAAATGAAATTGTTAATCTCATCACCATCATTTGCCAAAAGGGCTAAATCATCAGCATAATCTAAATCAGAAATTTTCGTATCTCCAGTCCATTTAAGGCCAAAATCTTTCTCTTGAAGTGAATTTCGCATAACATAATCAATAACCAAGCTAAAGAGAAAAGGAGACAAAATGCGCCCTTGTCGAACACCAGAAGTAATGCTAAACCAATTGCTACAAGCTTTACCAACTCTCACACACGACTCAGTGTTATGATAGAGAGTTTTCATTACGTTAACTGACTTGTCAGGTATACCATATGATTTCACAATCAACCACAAATTATGACGATCAACAGAGTCGAAAGCCTTTTTGAAATCAACAAAGCTAGCAACCAAAGGTTTCTGAAACTCTAAACATTTCTCAAGAATCTGCCTAAGTGAAAATGTCTGATTCACACATCTCCTACCACTTCTGAATCCACATTGCTCATCACGCAATTGACTGTCAACCAGAGTCTTAATTCTATTAAGTATAATCATGGAAAGAACTTTACCTGGAACAGAGAGTAGGCTGATACCCCTATAGTTATCACAAGAACTGCGATCAACTTTTTTGAAAATAGGGATAACAATAGCTCTGGTAAAATCCTTAGGAACCATGCCTTTATCATAAAAGATATTCAGAATTTCAGTCATCCAAGTGGTAATCGAATCATTCCCAGCTCTAAGCATTTCCGTAGTAATTTCATCTACCCCTGGGGATTTATGAAGTTTAAGTTTAGAAATAGCCAAAATAACTTCAGATTGTGTTATAGGGCCAACATTAAAGCCACCAATGCATCTATCATCATTGCAAACAATGGGGGTAGAACAACCACATTGTTTAGAACATCACTGAAATGCTCAGCCGATCTGGCCATGACAGAATCCTCACCTTCTATAACCTTACTTTGTTTATCCTTCAATCCCTGTATGCCTGTCCATTTTCTACCACACAAAACATTAACTATCTGGTACAGCTCTCTGCTGTTGTGCTGTCTAACTGCTTCCTCGGCTCTGTCAGCCAAGCCATCAAGCCAAAGATTCTTATCAGCAGCTAACTGATCCTTTACACGTTTATTAAGCTCTCTGTAATCCTTTCCATTAGGACTAGTAGGGTATTGATTAAGGACATTCCTGCAGTTCTTTCTTTCCGAAATAAGCTCAAGTGCCTTATCACTCAGATAATTCTGCCTCCTTTGCTCCTTTTTTCCTAAAAGAGTATTGTTAGTGTCCAAAAACGCCTATTTAAAATGATCCCATTCTTCCTCAACTTCAGTAGTAAGCATGCCATGACTGTCATAATGACTATGTAACCTATCATTGTAAGCTTTAGCTATAATTGAGTCTTTCATAGTTTCAGAATGAAAGGAAATTTTTTAACCTTAGCACAACACTTCTTAAGTTTAAGTTGCAAGACAGTTTTAACAAAGTAATGGTCAGATCCAATTTCAGAACCCATATAAGACCCGGTATTTCTAACAGAACTAGCCCATTTGTTGTTTATTAATATATAATTAATCATATTCTTATGCAATCCATATGGTGACAACTATGTGTATGTATGTATGTTGTGGTGTTTGTAGTATGAGTTAGTTTTTCTCAAACCATTAAGTTTACTAACTGTAGGAAATGCTACCCATTGTCATTGCAGCTACCAATAACAAAATGGCTCATCACCCCTCCCCAAAGGTCAGAGTCACTACTAACTTTGGCATTGAAGTCACCAAGAACAAGGGTAATATCTGCTTTCTTGACAGAATTCAAAATGTCCTGAAGTTGTCTGTAAAACCCATCCTTCTCATCCTCATCGGCATCCTCAGTGGGGGCATAACAGCAGATAACATTCAAGTCTTTAACGCTTGTCTGAAATTTTGCTGTAAGAAACCTTTCATTAATGCCCTCTTATCCTAGAAGAGCATCACTAGCGTGTCTGCTGAGAAGCAGACCCACGCCTTGGTGATGCTTATTGTCGTCCCTCCCTGAAAAGAGAAATTTAAGATTATTTTTAAGAATCTGACTTTTATCTGTCCATCTGTTCTTTTGCAAGACGAGAATATCTAAACTATAATGGTGGAATTCTTGTGTGAGGACATCAAGAGAAAAAGCTGTGTGCAGAGTCCTCACATTCCAATTACCTATGGAGAGAAAATGGTTAGTGGGATGTTTAAAGAAACTATGTTTATTGAGAGAGGGAATGCCGACAATATCAAACAGCCCCCTAATCGCAGACATGGGACAAAGACCTGTTCCCCCACCACTAAATGCTGAAGCCATCTACACTGGAAGACTTCCTCCAATGTAGAATTTGACGATGCCAATAGAAGTAAAGAGTTCAGGTGCCTGCGATGACCTCTGCTCAGGATTATCCACCAGCTGATAAACATATCCTGTGAATCTATTCACTTGGGGCTGTCAACCCACAAACAAACAGAAAACACAGCGGAAGATTTTCCCTCCACAGAAGCCCACCAGTGCAGCAAAATCAGGATCCATAATCAAGCTCAGAGCCATATATCTGTCCAGTCCAGTGGGTTTATATGGTCAGCACCAGGACCCTGTGTGGCTGACCACTCCTCAGCAGGGTAGAAAAAAAAAAGAAAAGTAGCCATAGTTGTCCAGATCAGTAGGCCACACTAATGTGGCAGCCCTCCCCTTCCGTTCACTTCCACAAGAGAGTATCTCTTTTGAAAGGTACTAACGGTCTGCACCACGAGAAGGCGGGGTCGGACATTAGGTGCTAGGCCTGGCCGGTTCTATGCATCATCACAGGGGATTGGTGCATAGCTCTCCTTCCAGTGACTACCTAGCTTCCAGTGACTATTCACAACGATATAATTCCCCTGACTATTCACAACGAAATAATACTGCTGACTATTCACAACGAAATAATACTGCTGACTATTCACAACGAAATAACACGAAATTTATTAATATTCACAACGAAATAATTTCCCAAACTATTCACAACGAAATAATTTCCCAAACTATTCACAACGAAATAATTCCCGTGACTATTCACAACGAAGTAATTATCCTGATTCTCCAGAAAGAAATAGTACCCCTGACTATTCGTCACGAAATAATTCCACTGACTATTCACAACGAAATAATTCCACTGACTATTCACAACGAAATAAATTCCCCTGACTATTCGAAACGATACAATTCCACTGACTATTCACAATTCTTCTGATAAAAAAATTACCACTCATTAAAAAAAAGCAATTCAACTGACAAGTCACAAGAAAACAATTCTGTTGACCACACACATCCAACTTTTCCACCGGCCACGCAATAAAACCATTACGCTGACCATTCGCAACAAACATTTTCACTGCCCATTTTCCAACAAATAATTCCAGCTAACAATTCAAACGAAATATTGACGCTGACCTCTCGTCACAAATTAACTACAGGTCATACAGAAATTATAAATATTTAAAACAAAATTTTTATTCCTCTAAGTGGCACGAAATCGAAATTTCTGATAATGTAAAAAATAAATATTTTCTCTTCAATATAAATCCTAGGTGTACACAGACAAACAGATAAATCGAAACTTAAACTTATTTCAGTTAATAAAATAACCACTCTACTCCCTTTCATTTAAGTTGAGAACGTATGCAAACAAGCAGCTCTTTACCGATTGTCTAAAGACATCATCACTACATGTGGAGAATCTAAAGCCGTATATGCAAAATAAATAAATAAAATATATAAAAATATTTGCTGCATAAAAAAAATAATTTATAGATTTTTCAGATATATTGGTTTCAACAAAACAGTGGTCAGGAAAAAAACCCTTCTCTGAGCCCTTGGGGCCATTGTGATCTGGCCATTTAGCCCATTTTGTGACAAACCGTGCAGTTCAAAAGTAAAACACCCCAGAGAAGAATTTTAGAAATCCAAACGTCATCAAAAGTTCTTTAAGATGTTTTTAAGAGGAAGAAAAGCACATTTTTCTATGAGTATTATTTGAGTAATTTAAGACAAAAGTGATTTAAAACATTTGCTCCATCTTCTACCATAAATGATACGCCGTTTTCTTTTTAATTCTTTTTTAAGGGGAAAACGTACTCCCTTACACAAAGGAAGGAGATAAACCAGATTTTCTAGTTTTTACTTATCCTCGTTTCTTATACAACATACAAATACAAGGACATGCCCGTTGGTATAGTAGTCAGTTGCACTAACCACTAGACCAGGTAGGGTCTAGTAGTCAGTTGCACTAACCACTAGACCAGGTAGGGTCTAGTGGTCAGCGCACCACGCAAAGCTATCACCCGTAGTCCATACCAGGTCTAGGAATTCACTTGCCTATTTATGCAAAGTGAATCCAAAAAATCGAGTACGATAAGATCTTTCGCTTATACATTTTCTCAAAACTAACATTTTACTAAGCTTCCAGTAAAATAAATCTAACTCGACCAAATTCGCCTGAAACATTTCTCTTTAACCAGAACCTCTTCCTCTTCAAATCGATCCAGACATGTAAGAGTATGAGGGAAAAGAGGGAAGAAGGATGGAAAGCGTTTACGGGGAGGAGGAGGTTGGGAGGGACTCCATGGACCAGTATTTACGCCTTTAGGCATGAGTTTATCATACTGTAAAAATGAATAAAAAAAAAATCTCAGAATGAATGATCACAAAGAAGACCCGTCCAAGACAAAGCAAATGAGGAGAGTAATTTAAAAAGAAATGTCTTTGAGATAATGAAAGTTATTTAAGGGTTTTGCTGGAAGTAGAAGAAGGAAGATAAAGATGAGATGGATACTGAAGAGAAAATTCAAGCATCGTTCAGTCATCATCAGGAAGAAAGAGTTCAAGATTTTTGCTCGAAGCAATCGGAGAGAGTGATTGCCTTTCTTGCAAGTTAATGCAATCAAAATGCGTTTCTTAATGATGGTCCGAGGGATTTTCATTAGCGAACTCAGGAGTGTGATCTCTTTTCCGGACAGAAATCGCTACAGGTACGGGCAATGCTTCTAATAAGATGTTAATCAATTTATTGAGACGTTAATACAATTAGCAAAAGGACTAAAACAACTTCGAAATGTTAATGAAACTGAAGCGCCAGAAGCAACAACAAAAGCAAGCTTCTTGCTTTTAGTATTACTTTCTGTATATCTCTGGACTGTGTTACACTTTCTCTTCGTACAGAAACATGATTTTTACTTTTGAATGTTTTGTTATCTTATTCAGAAGTCTGGCACCAGTTAACAGGATTTCTGCTAATTTTCTGAACTTTTAGTTTTTTTGTTAAAAAGAGCAATAAACTTTGCAGCAGTAGCGTAACTACCACGGCTCCAATGATTCAGCTGAAATAAGGCCCGTGCTCGGCACGTTTTATTTTCTTTTGTTTCAGAAGCGTGCTATTAACTTCACACTTTACTAGTTATAAGAAACTTTGTGGAAAGTAAAACTGGAAGGAAGAATTTTGTCAAATACCATGTGTACGCAAACAGTTATGCAACGTGATAGTTGATAATGATATCTCATGATTTCTCTGTGTACATTGTACAATAAAATTAATGAAACGATGAAACAAAGGTATTTCTTTGCTGTATCATTAAAAAATAGCCTCTTAATTTTTTCCCAAAATAATATTTTTAAGGAGGGCGAGGCGGTAAAGAAGGAGGAGAAAGAAGGAGGGTGGGGAGCGGACGGTGAGGAGGGGGGCGGCGGCGTAAATTCATCACCCTGCCTGCTTCTCACTGTTGTAAAGTATGTTACCATATTTTGAAATTTTGCATCATTTAACAGGAATACCTGAACTTGTGAAATCTGTGGACTGTGTTGCATTCGCATTCATAGAACAATATTCTTATTGTTTTTGAATATTTTATTAATGCATTCTTTGACGTCATTTAACAGGAATGCGATCAACTCCCTGAATTGTGTTACCATCTTCATTCGTAGAATAACAACAAGTTCTCTATTTTTGGATAATGTGTTGTCGTATTAAGATATTTGATATTATATAACAGCATTATTCTGATATTTGTCAGTTCTCCGAAATAATACCTCCGCGACTAACTTTTATAAAGTGTTTTTCAAAATGGATGAATATGACGACAACGGATATTCCTTTGTGCCTCAAAGAAAGGAGAACTACGGAAGACCATGGTCACCAACATCCTGTTAGGATGGGGCGGGAGTGGCTCAGTCGGTAGCGCACCAGGCTCGTAATCTGTAGTTCCCAGGTTCGAGTCCCAGCTGGGTCAGCGTGGAGATTTATCTCCGCAAAACTCCCCGTCCTGCCCACGGTCAGTAGGGGACACCGATGGACTTGGAAAGGCCGCCGTCCGTCGGATGGGACGTTAAGCCGTGGCCCCGTGTGCGGGAGAGCCATACCCTGTGCACGTTAAAGAACACGCTGGATGGCCTTGACGGGAGGCTACAATCTATCTCCCAACAGCTGTTCCAGTGGGTCCCAACCTTCTCTGAGCCTTCGGTAAAGTTCGGGGTCCATGTGACCTGGCCATTTAGCCCATGGTGTGCAAAAAAGTGCCGCTCAGAGGTAAAACAACCTAACCTGTTAGGATATGGTACGTAGGAAGAGAGAAAAGCTCGGCGCTGCAACTGAAAAAGAGAAAATTAGTCAATTATATTAAACCTTTAAAATATCAGGTTATTACCAACGAATGCATCTGTGGTCAACATATTTGTTTTAGTAGAAAAACCATTGAACTTTTGGATCTTTATCCCAAAGTATCTTACAAACAGTAGAAGGTTACGTTGTATTGAAATAACAAATGTTATACAGGAAAAGAAACACACATTTAAAAAATTAAACATCGAATTTGACAGGACTGAATACCAAACCTAAATCACAAACATATGAAAAACAGTTAATTTTAATTCTGTAATAATGATAATATAATAATCAGGGCAAGATCTAGGACAAAAGGGGGGGGGGCAAGGAAACCATACCCTCCCCTTTTCAGAATGCTAGTAAGGGTAATGGTGGCCAAAAATGAATAAACTTGTGCATATTTCACACATTTTTCAAGAAACCTCTCAAAGTCCTCTGTTGCGAAACCTCTAAAGGAATGGGTAAAATGTTACACTGCAATAGAAATCCAGTCTCTTGACCTCCCCTCTCTCCCCTCGGTTTATTTATTTCTAGATCCGGCCCTGATAATAACTGCTATTTCACCATTAAAATAAAGTCATTATTTTTTATTATTATTAAAAAACATATTATTTTCAATTTGTATCAAAATACAGCCATAGTGAAAAGAATAAGCAGATGAGCTAAGAGCTTTTTATGCTCCCTTCTTTATATAAATAACAATATATACCGAAAAGATTAAGCAACTGAATATATTAGAATCTAAAAAGAAATATTATTCAGTAAAAGTATTTGGTAGCCGTCCCATGGCCGAGTGGTTAGCACGCTTGGCTACTGATCTAAGGGACCTGGGTTCGAGCCCCGGATAAGGCATGGATGTATGTGTCGTTTTTCTGCTGAGGTCCTGCCATCCTCTCAGATCCTTCTACTCTGGCATATAAACTGATAGGCTCCTGTCAGACCTCTGTGGCAAACAGCTGCTTGAGGGGGTATTTATTTTATTTTTTTTTTAAAAGTATTTAACAAGTTTCAAAATAGAGTAAATTACATTTTCTTCCAAAATAACATCAAAATAATTTCAAAGCTTGATTCTCTTTTCTAATTTCAAAGCTTGATACTTTTTTGAGCGACTGTACCACTAATGTTTATCAGTGGTACAGTCGCTCAAAAAAGTATCCGAACACTATGGTTGATTACAGAATTCAGAAAAAATATCTGGCAACGATTTTTTTTAGAAATCAGTGATCTGGCCACCTTCGTGTCACGTGATTACAGAATTCAGGAAAAATATCTGGAGCGTGTACAGCAACTGTACACGCTCCAGTTACCGTTCACAGCAAACTGGAGCGTGTGCAGATAGTGCACACGCTCCAGTTTGCTGTGAACGGTAACTGCACACGCTCAATATTTCCGTGAGTGAGCCCACACGATCTAGTATCAAAATAATATGACCATCTACAGTCGCTCAAAAAAAAAATATCCCAAGACTATGGTTGATTACAGAATTCAGAAAAAAATATCTGGCAACGATTTTTTTAGAAATTAGTGCGATTACAGAATTCAGGAAAAATATCTGGTGATTACAGAATTCAGCGTGATTACAGAATTCAGGAAATATCTGTGTGATTTCAGAATTCAGGAAAAATATCTGGAGCGTGTACAGTCTGAATTCTGTAATCAACCATAGTGTTCGGATACTTTTTTGAGCGATTGTACTCCTCTTTGACTGCATAATGATAGATCGAAATAAAGAGGGCGCAAAATTTGATAGTGATAGTAAATTTAAAATTATATTAGGTTTATTTAATTTAATGCAAAAAAAATGAAATGAAAGGACATTCATTTCTGAATAATTAAATAACGAAACTTCAAAGGAAAATATGGGAAAAAGAGATTTAATTTCGAAATCGTGTAATCACTGTTCGGTTTCATTAAGGGATGCTTCTCCAAAGTAAGTAATTGTAAAAAATTCTTCATTACTGTAATGTAATAGATAAAACCGTATTTTATATCATTCTCTCCGCCATAACCACACTCGTCTTCCTCACCATCCTCCTCATCACCATAACATTCCCCCTTATCATCCTAACTCTCCTTCTAATCATTAGTAATGTGATATTTGTAATCATCAACCCGCGCTTTACAATGAAGAACCGATTGATGATAAATGAGAACAATCCCAACTATTTACCTCAAAATTCTAAAGTTCTAAATCTTATCATCAGCACAATCGTAGAATAATTTCCAGTTCACTGGACTATTTAAAAAAAGCTACTACATAAAAAGTTACAAAAAAATGCTTTAAGAACCAATAGGATATAAAATGTCGTTATAAGTGATACAAGAAAATATACATAAAAAATTGCTATTATATTTTTATTTCGTTCTCGACTGTAGTCTTTAAATTTAGTCATTACACCCATAGCAAAATTAAGTTCCAGAATAATTTATACTGCATTATTTTAGCTTTAAAATTCGCATCCGTAAAAATGACATAACTATAATTAAAACATATCGTCATTTATTAGGGTTAACTTGCAGATACCAAGCAATTACAGTACACCATATTTCTGTTAGGAAGTTATTAAAAAATTTGACTAAATATATGTTAATTTTAAAATACATCTGCTGTGTTTTAAGAGAAAGCTGTCTGTAAAAATAAATAATGATATCGAAAATTATTTATTCGAATAAAAATAAGTTATTTTCAGGTATCAAGGGCTCTATTGAATTCAGTAAGCCAAATGCTTGCTTCCACATCAAGTTAGTTTTGTCGTAATATCCTTTTAGTGAACTTGAAACCTATTTTATCTGTAACTTTTACGGGTTGGGTATAAAAACAGATAAACATACAAAAATAACAGAAAAAATCCCATATTTACCAAATTGAGGCAATTAAATGTTTTCTGTTCAGGTCGGAGTTTATTTGTAGCAATCTCTTTCAGAGGGCCCAGGATGTTAGCATAGTATCCTTCCCTAGGGAGATGCCAGCCGATATATTCCCTTTCAACCAGTCGGAAGTTATCTCTTCCTTTCCTGAAAGCCGAAGAAAGAAGAGTTAGACGCAGTTGTTCCCGAAAGGAGAATGGCGCCTGAATCGCTGTACATTTGATCTCATTGACGATACGTGTATAAAATGGATTTCTCGATACAGCAACAAGACTTCCTATCGGAGAAGTGCACCATCGTTTCATCCTCCAGAACTTTCTCTCTCTTTTCCTCCTCCTCTTCTCCACCCTCTTTCTCCCTCCCTCCGTCACTTTCATCCCCGAAATGCAGAAGAGTGAGAGATAGAGAGAAAGAAGAAGAAAGAATGAACTCTTTCGTTTCTATTGACTGAAGTCTGCCAGGAGTAAGTGGGTTTTTGTGTCCTCAATATTCCAAATATGCGAACTGATGACCCAGATATTTGACGCTGTGGGCGACTCACTGTGCGCCTGCTTTCGATTGGCTGTTGCGAAGATATCTCGTGAAGCGGGGTGAAAGATGGGGACACTTAGCACTTCATGGATTCACAGAAGAAGGTAGGATTTGTAATGAAGTCTCTTGGAGATCGGGCGTTTTATTTCGACGCTTACAAAGTTTGACCACTTCAGTCACTTGCTACTAAAATTTGAAAAGAACGAAGCAAACGTAAAGTTTTCTTACATTACAATGTGTTATTTATTGGTGCCAAATGTCATTGGTAAGATTATTTTTTAATTATTTGGTAATGATAGTTTTTGACTAATCACATATGGGAAAATTTTACACTGTAATTTTACAGTCTTCTCCCGGTTAGCAATATTAGTTTGAGACTGCTGCATTTTAAAACTCCATGTCTAATAGCTTAAGTGGAATAGCAGAATAAGAGGAATTTCTGAGAAGCATTGTTACTGGCAGATCTTAAAATGATTTTCAGAAAACGTAGTGGAAATTGTTACATTTTCCTCTTATAGACTTCATGCTATGAACAATGATTAAGTCAGGCTTAGTTTATTTTAAGTTGTTTATCAGGATTTTGTAACAAGTAAAAAATAAACATATTAGTGGTTAGTTCATGGCCGAGTGGTTAGCGCGCTTGGCTACTGATCTACGGGACCTGGGTTCGAGCCCCGGGTAAGGCATGGATGTTCGTGTTGTTTTCTGCTGAGGTCCTGCCATCCTCTCAGATCTTCTACTGTGGCATATAAACTGACAGGCTCCTGTCAGACCTCTGTGGCAAGCAGCTACTTGAGGGGGTATTTATTTACTTATTTTTTATTTAATGGTTTCAGAACTTAAAAGAGCTTATTTATTTAAATTAAAAATGTATGATTTCAATTATTACTTCAATACATGTACACATAAAGTTGGATGCTTGGATCAGGACATTAAGGAGTTTTTTTTGCCACATTCAAGAAGAAGGAGAAAATGTTCACTACGCCGTAACCAGTGCTGAAGCCACCGTGATCGATTAGTAGCCATATTGGTGTGCTCAAAAGTGCTGTTGTAAGTTCGAGTTATAAATCGAGTTATATTAATTGCTTCCACACGAATAATTATGCTGGATAACACATAAAACGGCTTTGAAATGAAAATAGCCAATATTTACTAATTTCGAGGTGCTGAAGCCAAAAATGACAATAAAATTTGTCTATTGGCTCTCTTGTTTAGGAGAGACAGAGATGGTCAAGCATAAACGACTCAGTCCGCATTGAATACATAGGTAACCATTTCGCAACGCTGTATTTTAAACTCCAGATTGCATCATATTGCGTTGTATTGCATCAGCCCGCCATACACACAACTCCCAGAGGATTTTCTGATGCAATGTAGTTGAGTCATGACATCGCAACTTTACGATCGCGGACAAAAGATGATGCAATCGTTAGTTGTAAGCGACTTCTCGTAGGGTGAGCAAGTCTTTTGAGCGACTCCATTTACCCCTGAGCCATAAGCACAACATAAGTGATCCTTGCAGTTTTAATCCAGCAATAGTGATACCTCGTAACTGTGTTAATAGTGGAGATACATTTTGTTCCATTTGCAGGGAAGTGACGTTTGCAAGCCAAAATAGGACCGTCACTCCAATAGTGAAAGCAGCATATGAGTTTTATTTTGAATGCAAGATTGGGGACCAGGACAAGGCCTGGGCCCCACACATATGCTGCAGTATGTGTGCAAGAAATCTTCCGAAGTGGCCGAAAGGCAAAAAAGTGGCGATGCCGTTTGCTGTTCCTATGGTTTGGAGAGAGCCAAGCAATGACGCAAATGACTGCTACTTCTGCATGGTTCCACCTGTTTCTGGAGGCATCACAAAGAAAAAGAAGTGGACAATAGTGTACCAGGATATACAATCTGCTCTCCGACCAGTTCCGCATGGTGAAGGCCTTCCCATTCCCGAACCTCCAAAGGAATTCTCCATCAATTCAGACGATGAGGAGGAAGGCGAACCGACGTCGGGTTCTCCACATCCTTCGGTGTTTAATGATGACCCACCGTCTGCCACAATGCGTCTTCTGTGCCACACATTCTCACTGAAGAAGAAACGGACGATCTTGTTCGCGATCTGGAGCTGTCCAAGGCCAAAGCAGAGCTACTTGAATCAAGACTTAAACAATGGAATCTTTTCAAGGAAAATGTCCGAGTGACTTCATTTCGAACTCGTCATGAGCAGTTTGTGTCTTACTTCAGAAAGGAAGATGACCTGGTGTCCTGCTCTGATATAGATGGCCTGATGAATGCCCTCGGAATCAAACAAGACCCTCAAGAATGGCGACTATTCATAGACTCCTCGAAATTGAGTCTCAAGCCGGTTTTGCTGCCTAATGGAAATCGACTTCCATCCATTCCGGTCGGACACGCTGGCTACATGAAAGAAACCTACGACACCTAAAACAGCTGTTGAACTGTCTTCACAATATAGCAAGTATGGCTGGCATCTCTGTTGTGACTTGAAGGCAGTGGCTCTATTGATGGGTCTGCAACTGGGATATACGAAGTACTGCTGTTTCTTATGTAAATGGGACAGCCGAGCAAAGACTTTGCACTACGTGAAGAGAAACTGGCGTTAGAGGAAATCTCTGAAGGTCGGTGAGAAGAATGTGGACATGAAGCCGATGGACTGGACTGCATCAGCTTTCAAGTAATTTCCTGACAAATTCCCTCCATTGAGCAAAGCGAAAATTAAAAAGGAAATTTTTGTAGGTGCTCAGATCCGCGAGCTGTTCAGAGACTTGCTTCAGGGTGACGAGAAAAAGGCTTGGGACGTGTTTCGACTGGTGTCAACTAAATTCCTCGGGAATGTCAGGGCAGACAACTACAAGAAACTGGTTAAGGACATGTTGTCTCTGTATCACAAACTTGGCTGCAATATGTCCTTAAAGATCCACTTTATACATTCTCATTTAGATTTCTTCCGACAACTAGTTATTGATGAGCACGGTGTTTTGACCATGACATTGCAACGATGGAGGAACGATACCAGGGAAACTAGTCCACTTCAATGTTTGCTGACTACTGTTGGAAGCTCGCCAGAGATGATCCTGAGCAGCTGTACAAGCGACGGGCAAATAGACGTCGGAAGTAGAAGCGGAGTTTTACCGATACGTCTTATGTACGTATTATTCTATCATATAAAAAAACTATTGCTGATTTCTCAGAAACCGTAGCCAATTTTGCATTTTCATTGTCATATTCGTGTTCAGCACCTTGAACTCTTTAAGATATGGCTACTTTTATCTCAGAGGCATGACTTTTATGAAAATTTGTTGCCAGTATTATTCAATTATCATTTGTGTTATTTGCGCTGAAACTTGCCATAAGTGATATGCTGTTTTTATAATTGTATTCTCTTTTAACATTTGTATTTTTGAAATGAAAGCATGAAAAGAATCTATTCTGTTACATTCTCACTAGCAAAAAATATATATTTAGAAAAACTCCAAAAAACGTTTAAAATTAAACGTGTACACAAATTTATAACTTAGTACGGTAAACCTCCGGGTTAACCGGTATTAATTGAATATTAATACGGTAATATGAGGTATTAATTAAATATTACGGTTTACATTTTCTGAACTCAATACAGTAAACCTCTCGGTTAACCTGTTGCATGAGAAATATTTTTATAGAAACTAAGGAGAGTAGGTAAAATCTTGTATTGAAGCTTAGTTGGAAGAAAAATGAAGTTGGAAGAAATGATAATAAAAATGAAGTATAAAGTTGGTAGAAAAGTATACAAGAGACAAAAAATACTATCCGACATACGATAGTTAAACTTTAATATTAAGAAAAACAATTACCTATATGCAGTTTGATTCTTGAGCATTGGGGGCGGGGGTGGCTCAGTCGGTAGCGCGTCAGGCTCGTAATCTGTAGTTCCCAGGTTCGAGTCCCAGCTGGGTCAGCGTTGAGATTTATCTCCGCAAAATTCCCCACCCTGCCCACGGTCAGTAGGGGACACCGATGGGCTTGGAAAGGCCGCCATCCATCGGATGGGACGTTAATCCGTGGCCCCGTGTGCGGGAGAGCCATACCCTGTGCACGTTAAAGAACACGCTGGATGGCCTTGACGGGAGGCTACCATCTGTCTCCCAACAGCTATTTCAGTGGGTCTCCTCCTCAACCTTCTCTGAGCCTTCGGGGTCCACGTGACCTGGCTATTTAGCCCATTGTGTGCAAAAAAAGTGCCGCTCAGAAGTAAAACAACCCAACTTGAGCAGCAGCTGATTTCGAAGGTTGAGAAGACGTGAAATCAGGCTAGGTTTCTTGAATACATTACTTAAAGATATTCCTTTAACCATGTAAAAATATAGAATACAAAAGGTGAAAATGCGTTACAGTCTGGGCAGCTCACGAAATTTCATGACATTATCAAATCCTTCGGCAGCAGTCCGCCGTGAGACTCAACCTGTTCCCTCTCTTCATCACTTTCCTCTTCTTGAATCTGACATTTATCCTCATTCAAAACACTTTCAATCATTTCTTCAGTATTCAGTGTTGATTTAACAAGAACATCCTTGTCAGCATCCAGCGATTCATCGAGCTCATCTTTGGAAATATTTTTCATTCGATGCGCAGTAGTTGCGCACTCGCCAATTCCAATTTTCCGTTACCAACAGTTTTCATTTGCTTTTGTTGATCACGAAATTCGTCAAAATCCTCTTCCTCATTAAATGATCTATCTTCAGACATGCCGTACCAAGTTCAAATGTTCAATTTGAAATTTAGGCTGGTTGCATGAGAATTCGAGATGCTTGAATATCGGATAACAGAAAATTTACTGTATAATGCAGGGGTGGGCAAATAGCGGCCAGTGGGCCGCATTCGGCCCGCCAAGACAGTCAGAAAAATCCGCCTTGAACCGAGATTTCCTTCCCGTGCGCGACCGAAGATTCGTCTCGTATTTTCCACTAGGAAGGCCACGTCAATACGCATGCGCAGTGTAGATACGAAAACAATTGCCCACCCCTGGTATAATGCAATGATCATTCCTCTCTCTTTCTTTCAGCTAACCTCAGGATTATATCTGGCCGCTAACGAGAAACACAGCCAGCAAGCCCAGATAAAATAAATTTAGGCATCCACACACTAAAGTAAAAGAATTTTGTGGTAGCACATGTGAGGAAAAGAATAAAAAAAAGCAAAGAGATAGGAAGCAGGGGGAAGAAAACTTTTTGATCTTCCGCATTTGTCGAAAGCCAGTTAGGGCTTCATAAAGTTAAGGAGCCCATCCATTATTACGTATGCATCTGCATGCAAATAGCGTAAGTTTTCTTGCACAAATTTTACTGTTAGTTTCATACAAAACTGTTTGATATCTATAACTAGGTTCTTCAATTCAGTACCGCTAATTAAAACTGGCGGATTTTTATTAATTTAGGGAAGTTTTGAATACACAATACATATATAAAATATTGTGAAAAATTCTCTAACATACGGGTTCTCAACGTTGGGTAGGCGGTAAAATTTTTTGGGGTACGCCGTGAGAGCTCAAAATTCGCTTGATCTAGTAACAAAGTAAAAATAACCATTGTTATAATATAACTATAGTTTTATCTATCTATACAAGGGGTACGCCAGTTACATACACATTTCCAGGGGGTACGTGAAGCATAAAAGGTTGAGATCCATTGCTCTAACATGTTGGTTACAGTTAGTAAGCAGAAAATATCGGACTAACGAGATATGCACAGTATTTAATATACTAAAGTTAGCCAATAAAATGTTCATATGCGAACTTGTCAAATTTTCCAACATGAGAGTTTCTCTCTCGTCATGCAAGCATAAGGGGCGGGGGTGGTCAGTCGGTAGCGTGTCAGGCTCGTAATCTGTAGTTCCCAGGTTCGAGTCCCAGCTGGGTCAGCGTTGAGATTTATCTCCGCAAAATTCCCCGCCCTGCCCACGGTCAGTAGGGGACACCGATGGCCTTGGAAAGGCCACCGTCCGTCGGTTGGGACGTTAAGCCGTGGCCCGTGTGCGGGAGAGCCATACCCTGTGCACGCTAAAGAACACGCTGGATGGCCTTGATGGGAGACTACCATCTGTCTCCCAACAGTTGGGTTGTTTTACCTCTGAGCGGCACTTTTTTGCACACCATGGGCTAAATGGCCAGGTCACATGGACCCCGAAGGCTCAGAGAAGGTTGGGGGAGGGGACCCACTGGAACAGCTGTTGGGAGACAGATGGTAGCCCCCCGTCAAGGCCATCCAGCGTGTTCTTTAACGTGCACAGGGTATGGCTCTCCCGCACACGGGGCCACGGCTTAACGTCCCATCCGACGGACGGCGGCCTTTCCAAGCCCATCGGTGTCCCCTACTGACCGTGGGCAGGGCGGGGGGAATTTTTGCGGAGATAATCTCCCAACAGCTGTTCCAGTGGGTCCCCTCCCCCAACCTTCTCTGAGCCTTCGGGGTCCATGTGACCTGGCCATTTAGCCCATGGTGTGCAAAAAAGTGCCGCTCAGAGGTAAAACAACCCAACCCATGCAAGCATAAGATGAAAAATTCCTTTAGTGCATATGCGCAAATTGTTTTTACTGGAATATGAACTTAATTTTTGGCTGACAATATCAATTTTCATGCAATATTGATCACGAAATATATTATGGCATGTTTAGACTGAATCTTTATAAATATTTTGTTTTCGTGCCACTCCTGTAGATTGTAAAATTCTACCAAAACAACAGCATAATATATTCAAGGATGTTTGCATTGTTTGCAGGTACATGCATATTTGATAATGGATGGAACCCTTTACTAAACAAAGCATTCGAATGACAATAAACTACTTTCTAAAAAACTCACTGTAGAAAAACAGCAAAATACTCTATTATGATGAAGCATATAGGCATGTAGATCTGACTTAAAGCTATGGGCGGAATATCGCATTTAAGTTAATGAAATTTTTTAGATTTAAAAGCAATTGATGTTAAATCACATTATACATTCTCTTTTTGGCAATTTACATCTATTTGTTTGAAGTATGCAAAACATTCTGTGAATCTGATTGTAAACTTTTATAATGTTGAAAGCAACTGATACAATCGCTCAAAAAAGTATCCGAACATTACGGTTGATTACAGAATTCAGAAAAAATATCTGGCAACGATTTTTTTTTAGAAATTAGTGATCTGACAACTTTCGTGTCACGTGACACGTGACACGAAGGTTGTCAGATCACTAATTTCTAAAAAATAAAATTAAAAAAAATATTAATTGTTGTCAGATCACTTCGTGTCACGTGACACGTGACACGAAGGTTGCCAGATCACTAATTTCTAAAAAATAATCGTTGCCAGATATTTTTTCTGAATTCTGTAATCAACCGTAGTGTTCGGATACTTTTTTGAGCGACTGTAGGTGGTCATATTATTTTGATACTAGATCGTGTGGGCTCACTCACGGAAATATTGAGCGTGTGCAGTTGCTGTACACGCTCCAGATATTTTTCCTGAATTCTGTAATCACGTGACACGAAGGTTGCCAGATCACTAATTTCTAAAAAAATCGTTGCCAGAAATTTTTTCTGAATTCTGTAATCAACCATAGTTTTCTGATATTTTTTTTTGAGCGACTGTAGGTGGTCATATTATTTTGATACTAGATCGTGTGGGCTCACTTACGGAAATATTGAGCGTGTGCAATTACCGT
This sequence comes from Ryuthela nishihirai, assembly GCA_038380435.1. Lineage (NCBI taxonomy): Eukaryota > Metazoa > Arthropoda > Arachnida > Araneae > Heptathelidae > Ryuthela > Ryuthela nishihirai. The sequence goes on along the minus strand of JAWZYU010000011.1, from coordinate 33,211,596 downwards.
TCACAGCAAACTGGAGCGTGTGCAGTAACTGCACACGCTCCAGTTTGCTGTGAACGGTAACTGGAGCATGTACAGTTGCTGTACACGCTCCAGATATTTTTCCTGAATTCTGTAATCACGTGACACGAAGGTTGCCAGATCACTGATTAATTCAAAAAAAAAAAAATCTTTGCCAGATATTTTTTCTGAATTCTGTAATCACGTGACAAGAAGGTTGCCATATCACTGATTTCTAAAAAAAATCGTTGCTAGATATTTTTTCTGAATTCTGTAATCAACCATTGTGTTCGGATACTTTTTTGAGCGACTGTACAAGAAAAACTGGATGAAATTTAACTGGAGAACGATTAAGGAACTTTAAATTCACACTAATTTTGTTAACGTAATAATATATTTCGCTTTGTCTAAGTTCATAACAATTAGAATAGTGCGAATTCTGCCGTTAACTGTAAAGATTGCTCTATTAAATTAATGATCTGGAATTGTAAAATTTTGGTTTGTTCTATATGCTGTCTTTATAACGTAAATAGTTTTGAAACACAACACCGACTTAAATTTAATGACTGGCTAACAAGTCTATATTCTGATTAATATCATGTGAGCTTCGAATTGGAATAAAATGTAACTTTATCTTAATAAGTTTCATTAAGCTCAATTAATTTCCAGAGTGTTAGCGTTCAACTTAATGACTTGAAGAGTGTATTTTAGTTTTCAATCCATTTTCAAAATTATGTGGAAATTTGATGAAATCGGTAACTAATATAAACGTATGAAACAAAATAATTTCGATTCACTTATGAAACATAATCTCGGAATTCTTTCAATGTGATCTGCTGGCATAATCGAAAGGCTCTCAAATAACCTACTTCGCAAAATCAAACATTCACGTTATGCAAACTGTACTTAAATTTTTTGTCAAGGACGATTAGGTAGGTAGGCACAAGAATATGCCAGCCATAACTTCAAGAGATTCTCCTAAATAATGGAGTCTCCTGTTTTGAGTTTCTTGGTTGTAGTTCTGAACTCTGTTGCTCTGTACAATACCTGCGTTGGAGGTTTAACTTTTAAAATAGGTGATGTATCTATTAGGGATGAGTTCTGGCTCGAAATACCTCAGAAGACTTCAGGCTCACAATAATTAAATTTTCAAATATTTCTCTCAGCAGCGAAAATAGAGTAAAAAAAACATCATCATATTATATAATAGCCGTAATTCCGGGCTGGCAAATGGGGGAACGGTCGGTCGGACCAATACCTCCTGTAGCAAAAAGCCAAGGGACCAAATGTTTAACGTCAGCTTAAGTAGCCCTACCATGTAGACACTTCTTATACTTTTCATTTTAATATTATTACTGGTGTACTTCTGTGTTAATCTTTATACTAATGTTTATCTATAAATATATTTCATTTAGGAGAAAAATTATTTGTATTAATATGCATTATGATATTTAATAGCAAATACGAATAATTTTCTTTCTAAATAAAATATCTTTATAGATAAACATTAATATAAAGATTAGCAGAAGAGTTCACCAGAATTGTCTATATCAGGGGTGGGCAACCTTTTTAAGTGTGCGTGCCAAAATCCCAAAATCTTTGATGCAAAATTTTCTCACGTACCAACCGAAATTTTGGGAACATATTATTTGGTGTCTTTTAAGTATTGGGAGAACCTTTTCAAACAATCAAAAAACACACTAGAACGGTAAAATCAAAGAATATTGTAAGAGTGATTATTGTAAGTCATGTAATATGAATGAATGTAAAAATTAGGGACGGAATTTTTACTTAAAAGTCCTTCTACCCTGTTGATAGTGTGAATATTTTTTAATAGTCTTTAAGTGTAATTCTAGCTGCCATATGCAACCACACAATTTAAAGACGCAATTTTTAAAATCAGCAAAATAATAAACAATAATTCGGAATTTTTTGTTTTTATTTTTTTTATAAAGATCAACCAGACATAAGTTTTTCAAGTTTTTCCAATATATTACAGTGCCCAATCTCATAATCGTTTTACTTGACTAAAGCACAATAAAATAAAAGAAAATTAAAGATATTCTTTTATTAATTATTAATCCCTTACGAGTAATAGATAAAAATTACAGAGGAAATAAAATGTTATTTTACCTACATAATATATTAAACAGAAGTTAATCTTTACCATTTTTTAGCAGAAAACATCAAAAAGCTAGAGAAAGAAAAATTGTGGATTTTTATTTAGCATCAATGAGACTTCTGCTGCTGCAGAAGTTTGCCAGATCCCGAAGGTTGCCAGATCACTAATTTCTAAAACAAGTCGTTGACAGATATTTTTTCTGAATTCTGTAATCAACCATAGTGTTCGGATATTTTTTTGAGCGACTGTAGATGCAAAAATGGATAGTAATGCTGTTGCAAGAGTTTTTAAAAACACAAAAGTTTCTGGAATAGTATTCCAAGTCCTTAATACCTCGTTTTCCGCACTTCTCTCTGTTACTCCTGTCTATAATCGCTCCTTTTCAATATTTTCCAAGTCAACTCTGTGGTCAACAAATTTCTGCCTCAGAATTGAGCTACTTTGAAAATCAATCAACTGCATTTCAAAATCATCCATATTTATCCACGAAAACATCTGCAAGTTTAATTCTCCAATTTTATAGTGTCTGTAAACAGTGAATTTTGCAGTCTCTTCTAATTCTCTGAACTTAACAAATCTTATAGAGAACCTCAAACAGTTGACTCAATGACGTTTAAAAATAGCTTTTGAATACATTGGAAGTCTGTTTTGTCATCCTTTTGGAGATCATTGATGTATTTCTTTAGGTTTGGAAAATATCTAAATCTCTTACAGTCTACATCCCTCTTAAAAACTCCTAGTTTCATTTCAAATGCCTTTATGTCATTAAAAATGACATCAAGAATCTTACCACAGTCTTATAATTTAAGGTTCAAGTCATTTAAATGTTCGCAAAAATCTGCAAAAAACATCAGTTTGAAAACCCACACGATGTCAATACATTTCTTTATAAGACATTTGTTGATTAGTCAAAAAGAGATTTATCTCCTCCAGGAATTCAACAAATCTTTTCAGAACAAGACCTAGACTAAGCCAACGAATATTGCTGTACATATTAGTCCTTTGTACACCGAATCCACCTCATTCACCTCATTCACCTCATTCTGAAAGATCATCAAAAAGGAAAGGAGCACATTCTAGCCATGCTTCTTTAATATACTCCCCGTCACTGAGTGGTTTTCCATGTTGGGGAATAACTTTCGAAACCTCAAAACTAGCAGCAACTAAGTTGGAACTAGGCCTACCTGAAACAAATTTCATCAAATTATCGGACTGTTTTTTTTTATCTTTTTCAGTTCACGAGAAATTAATTCTCTTTGTTCTTGCCCACTTTTATTGCTTAAGTACTTATGAACAGTTTCAAAATGTCTCTTTAAAGAAAAAGTCCTACAAACAATGATTCGGAATATAAAAGGCATAATGCTTTATTATCTTTCTTAATCATACCAAATTTTTCAGTCGAGTATTCTTTAAATTCTCTAATATCCGCTTCATTTGAAAGTCTATGTTTCTTTGCTGTGGTTGTGACATTCTGTACAATCTGTAAAGGGCAGGAGCAAATAAAAATATATGATAATGGTATATTTATATATATATAGCATAAATATGAATAGAAAAAGAAAGGAAGTCAAGAAGGGAATAAAGCGAAAGGAAAAAAGTAAATTACAACTGAATGACCAAAGTTGTACAACCACAAAGTACATAAAAAAAATAATTGCTTTCTTCATACAGGCTTTCAACTTTAATGAAAATCGGATCATGGGGTGTAAAAATGTGTACAGAGACTTATGGACACTGACAAAAATTATAATTTGGACTCAGAAAATCTCATCATAATCACTCTCTACATACACCTGCCAAGTTTAAGCAAACCAAAAATTAGTACAATTATAAGCCTACCTACACACATGCAAATGAAAGAGAAGGGTACGCATTCCATCTAATCACGTGCAGAAAACACTTTATAATCCTGAATATTGATAATACATTTTGAATAGCTTCAACAATAACTTATGTTTATGACAATGTAAAGAAAATTTGCATTTATATCTAATAAATTAAAAATACTAATTGACAATAAATAGTTCCAATTCATATTTTAATGACTTACGATTTAATTAAATCCAATTCACATATATATATACACTTTAGAAATCCGATAAATTCTTTACGAAACACGAAAAAATATATAAAATGATGGGAAAGGAGTCACGCCACGTCCAGCTGCCTGGCGAATGATGCGACAACTGAACGGGACAAAACTTGTACGTCAGTATATATAGCGGAGATAGAAGGCTTGGAAATAGGATGTTTGTTTCATTTTCTTATTACTTATTATTACTAAAACAGTTGATAGTGTTTGTTTCTTTATTACTTTTTTATTTGGTTACGCTCTACTTAATAAAATTGTATTCTATTAAGTTAAAATTTATTTATTTAATTATTTTTAAGGCGTGCTGGAAAAAAGTCGTTGGCGTGCCAAGGGTTCCCCACCCCTGGTCTATATGGTAGGACTACTTAAGCTGACGTCATAAATTTGTCCACTGGCCTTCTGTTAGAGGAGGTGTTGGTCGGACGCGTGTGACATCATCGGTGGTAGAAATTGGCAGTTTCCCCGTGGTTCCGCGGCTACCTGAGCGATCGGTCCCGAATTTGGTCCCACTTAGTTCTGACTCTCCTGGTGTGAAAGATGGGGTTCCTAGCTGCCGTGGGTCAGGAGTGATCCCTCGAAAGACGTCCGAGATTTCTGGGGCGTTGCCATCGCCTGCCTTCTGAATGCAGTTATCGATCGACGTACGTTTGGTGTGAATGAACTTATCGAAGAGTTATGCGACAAATATTTGTTGTTGTGTTACTAGTGCTATATGCTAGCCGTAACTAGGGGCGAACATACGGACATGGGGGACGTCATCGGTGGCAGAAATTATCGGTTTTACCATGGTTCTACGGGTACTTGAGCGATCGGTCCCAAATTTGGTGGGGTGGTCCCATTTAGTTGTAACTCTGTTGGTGTAAAAGATCGGGTTACTAGCTGCCGTGAGTTCGGAGTGAACCCTCGAAAAGTGTTCGAAATTTATGAGAGTTACTGTTGCCTGTGTGAATGGACTAGTAAGTTGTGAGTAGTATGGTCGATAGCTGTGAATGGAGTAAGAGTTATCAATGGACACACATTTCGCGCCAAACTTTGGAGGAAATTAAATGAAGCGTTGTCAATGGGCATATGTTTCGAGCCAAACTCGGTGTGGGTTTAACTAGTATAAAATCTTTTTCGTTATAATCTCAATCATTTAATCAGTGTTAAAGTAATTAAAATTAAGCACCATGCGGCTTTTGGTTATTTTTTAGTATATTTTCTATCACTAATAAATGAATGGCTCTTTGCATTTATGACGATGTTACCCACGAACGTTTACTTGTTACTAGTATTTCAAATATGTTTCGTTCCAAATAATATTAACCGTTTAATTTTGTCATAAAATGATTATAATTAATAGTATAAGAATAAATTATTAGCGGCATGATTTCATCATATATATATATTATGATGCGTCAGACGTTTTCATTCCAAATCGGGCTCGGACTAGAAAAATTGAGTCCGAACCCGTTTCCAGCATCTATAGATTCAATTTCTTTTGCGCATTTAAGCTACTGTAACCACAATTTGTGCAATTTAACCTTTATTTTAAATCGAAAATTTACTAATATTCAGAAGAGACATTGATAAGAAAGGGAAAAGGGGCGAATGTGGCTCAGTCGGTAGCGCGCCAGACTCGTAATTTGCAGTTCCCAGGTTCGACTGTCAGCGTTTAGATTTATCTCCCAAAACACCCCGCTCTGCCAACGGTCAGTAGGGGACACCGATGAGCTTGGGAAGGACGCCATCCGTCGGGTGGGACAATTAAGCCATGGTTCCGTATACAGGAGAACCATATACCCTGTGCATATTAAAGAACACTCTAGATGGCCTTGACGGGAGGCTACTATCTGTCTCCCAACAACCCTTCAGTGGGTTCCCTCCCCCAACCTTCTCTGAGTCTTCTAGGTCTTTGTAACCTTGTCATTTAGCCCATTGTGTGCAAAAAAGTGCCGCTCAGAGGTAAAACAGCCCAACAGATATGGAAAACAATAACGGGGAAGGGTGGTAACCAGAATGTCGTTCTAGCATGTCTTTTCATAAATGTTTTTGACAAACAGTGGCATGTTGTTTGCCCTTCGTTTCAGTGGGTAACCAAAAAAAAAAAAAACCCACTGTATATTAAACAATAAGCAGTCCAAAATGTTGTTGCTTTCATTTCGTGAAAAACAACCTCAAATATTCTTAACTCGATAACTTCGGTTTCTTTTATGACAAACTTAACGCCAAGTTGTCGAACATGCAAATGATATAAAGGCTGGCTGGTGATACTGGATGAATGCCATCCGAGTCTGTTTCACATCCAGTAGGGGACCTACACGGAAAATAACTGTAAAGAATATTACCCTTTATTTATTTATTAGTTTATTTATAAAATTCATTGCTCTGACACTATCCCTTATGGCTGTAGTGATGACATGGAATAAATGAACTGATTTACTCCTTTGAAGCATATCTATTGTTATTGATATTAAATGACTTGTATTAAAGACTTGAATTTGATGTTCTCGGGTTCAAGTCCCTTCTGTACCTGCATTGAAATGTTCTCCACTAACTTCAACCCTAGTCTCGTGAAAAAGGTAAGAGCAATTGATTTGAAAAGACAGTCGGATTGACGTTTTAAGCTGCTGCTCCATGTGTAGAAGAGCTATTTACTCTGTGCAGGTTAAAGAAGTCGTTAAACAGGTTTGACGGAAGGCTTCATCTGACTCCTAAGAGCTCCTGAGTGCATCTCCTTTCCTTATCCAATCTAAGCCCATGGGGCACTTGCTAACTCGCCATTTAGCCCAAAGAATGCACAAAAGTGCAATTTAGAGGTAAAAAGCATCACTTTTGGGTTGTGTTGGGTTGTTTTACCTTTGAGCGGCACTTTTTTGCACACCATGGGCTAAATGGCCAGGTCACATGGACCCCGAAGGCTCAGGGAAGGTTGGGGGAGTGGACCCACTGGAACAGCTGTTGGGAGACAGATGGTAGCCTCCCGTCAAGGCCATCCAGTGTGTTCTTTAGGGTGCACAGGGTGTGGCTCTTCCGTACACGTGGCCACGGCTTAACGTCCCATCCGACGGACGGCGGTCTTTCCAAGCCCATCGGTGAATCACTTTTGAATACCTTAATTAACACTAAACAATATTTAGTGAAAGGAATGACGCTATCGGAAAAATAGAACAAATTACACGGAATAAAACACATGAGATAGTGTAAAAAATAAATGCCTAACATGAGATTGTTTCGAAGGAATAAAAATTGTTGAAACAAGGAAGTAAAAAAGAATGAATGAAATGAACAACAAAAGCAAAAATAGAGTGGTCTGAGTGAAGATCTTCGTTAGAGAAGAATCTTTTCCTTTGTCATGTCACTGTTTTATTTTGTGTATAGTTCAAATAAGTATACACTTATATATGTTTGAAGTTATAAAGTCATTTTGTAATTATCCTTATATGAAAATATAGATTAATATTAACAGCTTACTTGCAGTAAAATATGAATACCACCTCATTCTAGTGTAAATTCTATCAACGTTTAATAAACATCCCAATTCATTAAACACTTATATTTGGAGAGACCTTGTAAATAAGGAGGACCCATTCTCAAATTTCAAGTGAGTTTACAGCATAAGAAATGAAACAAATATTAAAGTCAATACAAGGATATATTTTTTCTTTCAGGGCGACAAATTCTGCTGGAAGAATTAGTGATCCATCGTGGGGAGGCAACCACGCACTTCTCCAAAACTTACTCAATAAATTTCAATTAAAACTAGACACTTGGAAACGTATGATGACATCCTCAACGTGGACTAAAAATTTATCATTTTATTTATTTTTTCGGATAACTTTACAGTTTTGATCTTTCGTTTCCCTAATATGTATACAGAAAAGAAATTGTGATATATTGTTCCCTTCCACTCCTCAATATATATGTATACAGTGGACCTTCGTTATAGCGCTGCTCGCTATACCGCGCACTCGGTTATAGCGCTGGCGATGTTCGCGATAAGTTCAAACATGTTTATACAGGTCCGTGCGGCGTTAGTGAGTATTGCATTTTATTGTTACTGCGTATTGAGTAATTGTGCATGTATTGAGTTCCTGCATGTATTTTGAATAGTGTTTAATTATTGTATGCATGATGAGTAAAACAAAAGCTTACAGTGTGAAATTTATTGTGTCGCTCGGTATAACGCGGTTCACCTTATAACGCGGGTGTTGTTTCCCACCCGACATGCGCGTTATATCGTGGGTCCACTGTATATACGTCAATTAATATATAAACCAAGAATTATACACGTCTTTAAATATATATATATTCTCCCTTAAAAAAATATATATATTATATATATTCCCTTAATATATGGGGCGGGGGTAGCTCAGTCGGTAGCGCGCCAGGCTCGTAATCTGCAGTTCCCAGATCCAAGTCCCAGCTGGGTCAGCTTTGAGATTTATCTCCGCAAAACTCCCCGCCCTGCCCACGGTCAGTAGGGGACACTGATGGGCTTGGAAAGACTGCTGTCCGTCGGATGGACGTTAAGCCGTAGCCCGTATGCGGGAGAGTCAAACCCGTGCACATTAAAGAAAAATCTGGATGGCCGTGACGGGAGGCAGTCTCATAACAGCTGCCCAGTGGGTCCCCTCCCCAGCCCTCTCGGGGTCCTTGTGACTTGGCCATTTAGCCCATTGCGTGGAAAAAAAGTGCCACTCTAAGGTAAAACAACCCAAACCTTAATATATATATATATTAGCAATATAGCTTGGATTTTTATTTTATTCCAGTATGCAGAGAGAAGCAAGAGTTTCGATTTGTTCTGTCCTCCAATTTATGCATAAGAAATAAATAGCTTTTCTTTCTTTGATTTCCTGTCAACATGTATACAGAAATAATAGCTCTTTTTTTCCCCACTCTCCCTCCTCTAAGTACCGGTAAGGATTCAAACCTCTTGAGTAAACCATCGCTTGCTAAAGAGCAGTTTTCAGATGATTTGAAACAACGTCGCAGGGGAAATTGTTCCGGGACAAACATTTCGATGAAAATGGAAATATTCTTCTCATGAGAAAACACAAACGGGAATTTAAAAAAAAAATAAAAGATAATGTCCACAGTTTCTCTTTTCTATTAATGTTCGTACTCATCCCCAATTTCAAAACGATTTTGAAGCGAGCCGAGAAACCAAACCGACAGAAACGATAAAACACATCCATTCATTTGTTCATTTGACTCCCCAACAAATTCCCACATTTCGTCCTGCTTATTATTCATGGCGCTCTCTCACACACCAAACGAAACGAAGTTACGTGACACAACTGTCGCATCGTCTCTGACGTCACCGGCGTGGTATTAAAGTGTACCGGGCGGCGGGCGAGGGAATCTGCGGCTCGCTTGTTACGTGGAATGGAAGCGGCACCTGATTTGAATTGCCTTTTTAGCAGGCTTTTATCTGACTGCCTACGGATGACGCGCATTGTCCCGACAAAGAAACATCATTTATCAACGTCGCGAGCCAAAGGAACTTGTCACAGTTCTCTGTAGCACGCGCACAAACTGATGCTGAGGAGGAACAGAGGGGAAAGGGTATCCCGATGATGTTGCTAAGGAGTTCGTTCGCAGATTCTCGGAAGATCGTTCGGAAGATGACGGTTCTCTTCTGATAATCAGATGATGTCGTTCGTCTCCGAATGAGAAGTGGAAAACTAGCAGGACAGCCGATGAGATGAAAAGGAAGAAGGAGGATGGGAGAAGCAGATCTCGATGGCGAAAACTTCATGCAGATGTAATGGGAAGATGGTTCGGGATTGTCGATGAAAACGAGTTGACGGAAGATGCACAAGATACCTTTTCAGATGGCGCTGCTCGCTTTTAAAGAGTTGTCAACTTTTTTAAACTCTTTTTATACGGATTTTCAATTTTTGGGAAAATAATGAACTATATCGGTTACTGTTTATTGATGGGAATGATGTTGTCGCTTTCTTATTATTGTACAGCAGACTCGATTCTTTCGATCACGATTCGGTGGATAAGACATTGTACAGTCGCTCAAAAAAATATCCGAACATTATGGTCGATTACAGAATCCAGAAGAAATATCTGGCAAAGTTTTTTTTAGAAATCAGTGATCTGGCAACCTTCGTGTCACGTGACACGTGCTAGTTCTACTTTAAATGCTATTCCCATGACTTTTGGCCTCTCAGTGTATATATATATATATCTATGTTAAGTGTTTTTTATGAAGTATCTGAAATGGGAATGTGGCTCTTTAGTTGACATTCGGGACCAAGGTGAGCTGTTCTCCATAGGTTCGCGCGAGCGAACTTTTATTGCTCTGTCGTCACTAGCCAGAGGAAATGCTGGGAGTAAGTGAGGCCTTTCAGTCATTCAAATCAGGTTCGCTTCCGAGTTTTCGTGTAAAAGGTACTCTGTACATTAAGTAAAAACTTGAGAGGGTCACCAAAATGTAATGTGAATACAGAGTCCGATTCAGAGTGCAATACCTTCTCAATAAACATTTTCTGAAAAAAATATAACTGAAGATAAAAAGATTTCAATCAAATCCAGATGATCTGGATTTTCATTAATATTCATTCAGTATTTAAAGAGTTATTGAAGCTGAAATATTGGCTAGTGCACTTTGTTAGTGATCAAAGGAGTTCTGGATTAGAGCGCTAAATAAGACTTTTCGATGGACTTTTCTAGGGTTGAGGTCTCTCGTTCCTCACAGATTTGCTTTACAGTGTATTTGATTCACAGGCTCTCATCAGACCTTTCTGACGAGCAGCTGCTTGAGGGGTAATCTATTTTTTAAACGACATTCGAGTGGTTAGGGTGTTTGATTACTCATCAAATAGATCCAGGTTCGAGCACCTGATAAGGCATGAAAAGTTTCTTTTTTGCATTGTATTTCTGCTGAGGTTTGGTTGGTTTACCTCTGAGCGGCACTTTTTTGCACACTATGGACTAAATGACCATAGTTACATGGACCCGAAGGCTCAGAGAAGGTTGGGGGAGGGGACCCACTGGAACAGCTGTTGGGAGACAGATGGTAGCCTCCCGTCAAGGACATCCAGCGTGTTCTTTAACGTGCACAGGGTATAGCTCTCCCGCACACGGGGCCACGGCTTAACGTCCCATTCGACGGACGGCGGCCTTTCCAAGCCCATCGGTGTCCCCTACTGACCGTGGGCAGGGCGGGGAGTTTTGCGGAGTTAAATCTCAACACTGACACAGCTGGGACTCGAACTTGGGAACTACAGATTACGAGCCTGGTGCGCTACCGACTGAGCCACCCCCGCCCCTTTCTGCTGAGGTGTCGCCTTCTTCGTGGATCATCTCTGTGGCGTATTATATTGATAGGTTCCTATCAGGCCTCTATGGCAAGCAGCTGCTTGAAGAGTAATTCATTTTTTAATCCAAGTGATCTGAAAAGTTGATTCAAACAGCTTAAAATGTAAACAGTGACCGTTGCATTAAACACTAGACTATTTACGCGTATGTTTAGCATTTTTTCATGACTGCAATTTTTGCGAATTTTGATTTTTTTGGAGGGTGGGAGACGACGACGATAAAGAGCTAAGTGGGTGTTAAACGTTTCAGCTTCCATAACTCTTTAAATACCAAATTAATATTATTTTAAATCAAGATTTGCATAGATTAATCGAGATCATTTATTAATTTTTAATCTTGTGCTTCAGTAAAGAGAGGTGAAACGCTTATGTATGAAATTACTGATCTATTAAGCTGTCTTTTTATTGATATAAGTAAATCTGGTCGTAATAAAATGCCACAGAGTGTATGTTTACTATTTCTTTTTTCATTCCTATTACGGTACTAAAGGGCGGGGGTAGCTCAGTCGGTTGCGCTCCAGACTCGTAATCTGTAATTCCCAGGTTCGAGTCCCAGCTGGGAGAGCGTTGAGAATTATCTCCGCAAAACTCCCCGCCCTGCTCACAGTCAGTAGGGGACACCGATGGGCTTGAAAGGTCGCCGTCCATCGGATGGGACGTTAACCGTGGCTCCGTGTGCGGGAGAACTATACCCTATGCACCTTAAAGAACACGCTGGATGGCCTTGACGGGAGGCTACCATCTGTCTCTTAACAGCTGTTCCAGTGGGTCCCCACCCCCAACCTTCTCTGAGCCTTCGGGGTCCATGTGACCTGACCATTTAGCCCATGGTGTGCAAAAAAGTGCCGCTCAGAGGTAAAACAACCCAACCCAACCCCTCCCCCAACCTTCTCTGAGCCTTTAGGATCCGTGTGACTTGGCCATTTAGCCCATGATGTGCAAACAAAGTGCCGCTCAGAGGTAAAACAACCCAACCCAACAGTTCCTAAAACTTTTCCCTTAAATCTCCGATTCCCTGTTTCTGATTTTTATTAGACTTTTCCCTATTTCCAAAGTGCTTCCTCTATTAATAACGCTAGGAAATTAGAATCGATTATTATTGATCTTATAATGAATAAATTTTCATGTAAAAATATTCCAATAACTTCTGTGGCTGACAGCGACATTAAACTAACGTAAGTGATTAACACTTCCCATTTCACGGACACTTTGCTAATGATGCTTTCTGCTTGTAAGGTATTTAATTGCAAGATAGCTCGCTTCGACTTAGCATTAACAAATGCATTGGTTCTGTTAAAATAAAGTTAAGCAAGTCTGTTCACATAAACGTTATAACCTTTGCCTTAAATCTGGACCTTACTCGGATGTAAACCGATTTCAGCAGTATAGCGAGTGTGCTTTGATATTAAACAAAATCAAATTAACTGAAGTTTCGAGGTTAATATAATCTTCTGTAGCGGAAAATTTACTTTGCAGGATAATGCAGCTTCCATTCCTGTCTGCTGATCTGTGAAATTACGGAGAGTTCTTGCATAATTTGCCGGTTGACGGAATTTATGAATCTCGATTCTTGACCTTTGGTTTGTTAGGACATCCCTGCTAATAATTCAGACGTGGATTTGGAAAGTGAAAATTGCTCCTATCTTGTTTGTTCCGAGATTAAGTGGAATAGATGGCGCTGTTCAGGATTATTGATGCTGCCAGATATTCATGTTTAATTTTATTGTGAAATAGAGGATTGAGGACGGCCATAGGTCCGCTGTAAATAATTCAGCCGTAAGCTTTGTTTAATGGTATTCTTTTAGGTTAAAATTAAATTTTCATATGAAAATTTTGAACACATAAATAATCTAAAGAAATGTTGACACATTTCCCCATAATTATTACTTCATAGAATTGTTTAAAAGGATAGAATTTTAGAACGATACTAACTTTTAAAATTCGCGATGTTTTTGAAACTATTAAACTATTTGCCTTATATCTCAATGATTTTTAAAATGCAATTAATTAATTTTCACTTACTAAAATGTGCATAATTATATAATAAATTATGATAATTTGCTTGTACACTCTAAAACAAATATTTTTGGGAATTTTCACAAAAGTTGTGAAAGATATCCAAGGTCAAAAACTTGTAATTAATATTTAGAATTGGGTTATTTTACCTCTGAGCAGCACTTCTTTTTTGGACACAATGCGCAGGTCACAAGTACTCCGAAGGCTTAGAGAAGGTTGGGGGAAGGGACTCACTGGACAAAGACAGATGACAGCCTGCCATCAAGGCTGTCCAGCGTGTTCTTGTGGGTGCCCAGGGTATGGCTGTCCCGCACACGGAGCCACGGCTTAATTTATCATCAGACGGACGACGGTCTTTTTAAGCCCATCCGCGTACCCTACTGATAGAGGGCAGGAGTTTGGCGGAGATAAATCTCAACCCTGGACCAGCTGGGACTTGAACTCGGAACTGCAGATTACGAGCCTGTAGCGTTACCGACTGAGCTACCCCACCACAACACACGGGGAAATACAAAGTGAGTGTATGAAGTGAGAGACGGATTCAACGTCTCCTGCAGATCGATAGGCTGGTAACAGTTGAGTCACTCACCTGAGGGGCGGGGGTGGCTCAGTCGGTAGCGAGCCAGGCTCGTAATCTGTAGTTCCCAGGTTCGAGTCCCAGCTGGGTCAGCGTTGAGATTTATCTCCGCAAAAATTCCCCGCCCTGCCCACGGTCAATAGGGGACACCGATGGGCTTGGAAAGGCCGCCGTCCTTGGAGGATGGGACGTTAAGCCGTGGCCCCGTGTGCGGGAGAGCCACACCCTGTACACGTTAAAGAACACGCTGGATGGCCTTGACGGGAGGCTACCATCTGTCTCCCAACAGCTGTTCCAGTGGGGCCCTCCCCCATCCTTCTCTAAGCCTTCGGGGTCCTTGTGACCATGGCCATTTAGCCCATCGTGTGCAAAAAAGTGCCGCTCAGAGGTAAAACAACCCAACCCACTCACCTGAAGGTACAAAGCTGGAACAGTTACAATAGATTTCTTACAGGACAATGCGAGAACTCTACATATGTGAGATGAGTAGACCTCTCCGAAGTCGTCGTCACATAGCCCCACAAGAGCGAAAACAGTGACTTGAAATGTTCAGGGAGCATCGATCATGGAACGTGAACGATTGTAAAAAGATTTGCAGCTCCGATGAATCACATTTCTTTTGCTATGAAGATGGACAACTACGCGAATGGTAAAAACATCACGGGAGAGTAGACACGGATTGCATTGCTCAGACAATGGCTGGCGGCAGTAGTATAATGGTTTAGGGGATCTTCTTTTGGGATGTCATGGCTCCTCTGATACAGGTGCGACAATGTATGAAGGGTGTGGACTACGTGAAAATTGTTTCTGGTCAAGTACACCCTTCGACGATGATGTTTTCCCCAAAGCTGCTGACATATTTTAAGGAGGCAATGTGCACTACGTCATCGGTCTCGTGTTGTACAAAGAAAGGCTTGCATAGCATTCGGAAAAATTCACCCTCTTCCCACGGACAACCAACTCTTCAGACCTCGGAGAGGGTGTGGCTCAATTTGGTAGCACGTCAGGCTCGTAATCTACTGTTCCCAGGTTATGAGTCCAGCCTGGTCCAGGGTTGAGATTTATCTCCTCAAGACTCCCTGCCCTGTCAGTAGGAGACATCAATGGTCTAGTAAAGGCCACAGTCCGTCGGATGGTACATTAAGCCGTTGCTCTGTGTGCAGAAGAGCTATACCCTGGATAGTTCTGACGGGAAGCATTGATCTATCTCTTAATAGCTGTCCACTGGGTCGCTCCCCTCCCCAATCTTCTCTGATCCCTCACGGTCATTGTGATCTGGCCATTCAGACCTGTGTATGCAAAAGAGTGCAGCTCAGCGGTAAAACAACCCAACTCTCAGACCTTAAGCTCATCAAACATCTGTGGGATGTCGTTGAACGGCAGTTCGATGGTCTGATGCATCACTGGTCCCTTGTTATTCAGTTATGGTTGTGTGCATTTGTTGGGTGCATATTTCCAGAGAATATCCTAGTACGATTCGTGTCATATCGTACTCATGTGGTTTGTTACCCGCAACTTTTCCTCTTCAAGGCATGCGATATGAACTAAAATTATATTCCGCGTTTATCAAAAATAATTATCCATACATAGTCATAAGACATCTAGAACTACATATCTATACTTGTCGATCTGACTTCAAACAAAAATTTACTTTCTAACAGATACTTCTGAAAGAGTGGCTCAGAAGATTCGAGTTCGAACCAGGAACAACCCAAAAGCTAGTAATACACAGTCATGTACTCACTAACTGTAGCTGTGATGAGTAGAGGATTTAATAATAGACAAATGCAAATTTGGTTTAAACAATAACAAAAAACATTTAATTTATTTAAATTTTCAAAATCAACATAATTCCTCCACCAACTTATAAAGGTGGACAAATTCACATTACAATACGTTATCATATTTCCAATCCACTCAAATAAATTTAATTATGAAGTGACAGTCAAAATATTAAAGAAAAGTGACAACAATCAGATTAATATGAATTAAAATGATTATACCCTGATTGAAGATTTATCCACAACGTAAACGGAGTTCCGTTGAACTGCAGTTGTACACTCGGAAACAATAAACAATTATTTCGAAGACAGGAGACCCAACACGGGTCCTATTAGCACTATCAGCCCGCACAGAATCCCTTCGCCGGCTGAAGCGAGGCAATAACTGAGGCAACCCCGGGAATTCTCCAACACTAGGGGCCAATCAGATGCCATCCTAGGGCAAACACAACGTCTGCAGTTGTTACAGAAATGGGACGGAGTCTTGTTGCCAGATCCCAAAAGCAAAAAAAAAATGAAATTACAAATAACAATAGGTCCGCGACCTATCAATATTAAAATAAAATTGCTATTCCCATTTTCCGAATCCTCTATTAGTTAGGATTTCCATGGGCAGAGATTATTAAATTTGGAAAACGACAAAAACCTTTTCTTTGAAAATGAGCATTTTTTATATTAACTAGAGGGGATTGTAATTTCCAGTTATATTTTGGAAGCTAATCGTTTACCTGTGGTAACGTGAAATCAATGTTCCGTAATCTTTCAAAATCCGTGACTTGTTTACCGACGTTTGGAGGACACTGCGTCGTTTAAGTAAGTCATAAAAAAATGAGTATTCTGGGAAAAAAAGACGCGTAACCTTCCTTAAAGAAATTCACGGCAAACAGGAACAGGAGAGATTGTCTTGACACATAAGTGGGCCGGGATGCGCTCGTCCGGGAATAGTAGTTAAACTGTACGGTGGGTTATTTACATAGGACCAAAAGAAATAAAGGATAAAGAATAATAAGAATAGTACTGACATACACTATCTGATCAAAAATATCCGGACACCTCAGCCGTTCCATGGCCGAGTGGTTAGCGCACTTGGCTACTGCTCTAAGGGACCTGGTTCGAGTCCCGGTTAAGGCATGGCTGTATGTGGGGCGCGGGGGTGGCTCAGTCGGTAGCGCGCCAGGCTCGTAATCTGTAGTTTCCAGGTTCGATTCCCAGCTGTGTCAGCGTTGAGATTTATCTCCGCAAAATTCCTCGCCCTGCCCACGGTCAGTAGGGGACACCGATGGGCTTGGAAAGACCGCCGTCCGTCGGATGGGACGTTAAGCCGTGGTCCCGTGTGTGGGAGAGCCATACCCTGTGCACGTTAAAGAACACGCTGGATGGCCTTGACGGGAGGCTACCATCTGTCTCCCAACAGCTGTTCCAGTGGGTCCCTCCCCCAACCTTCTCTGAGCCTTCGGGGTCCTTGTGGCCTATCCATTTAGCCCATGGTGTGCAAAAAAAGTGCCGCTCAGAGGTAAAACAATCCAATCCAATCCGGACACCTCTTCTGAGTTTTGGATTCGCTTATATACCTCACAGCCATGGCCCAAACAGGTATGAAAGGATACACGTGGCCTGGCAAACCTCATAGACACGCATGAACAGGAGAATGGGTCGTACGGCAGAGCTCAGTGACTTTCAACGTGGCATGGTCATAGAATGCCACCTTAGCAAGAAATCTGTCCGAGACATCGGCCCTGCTGCAGCTGCCACGATCAAATGTAAGTGATGTTATTGTGAATTGAAACGCCTAGGAGCAGCAAAGCGCAATCACGACCTGGTAGGCCACGTAAAATGACAGAGCGGGACCGCCGAGTTCTGAAGACGGTGGTGCGATAAAATCTCCTGTTCTCGGTTGCATTACCCATCACCGAATTCCAAATTTTCTCTGGAAGTTTTGTATTTTTAGGATATTAGAGTATTTCGCATCTATAAACTGTAGTGCGTTACCAGCTTATTCGTGTTTTCCACTTTTGTGATGAAATCAATGTACTGCGTTATCAACTTCACTATATAGTACAATCGCTCAAAAAAGTATCCACACTATGGTTGATTACAGAATTCATAAAAAATATTTGGCAAACGATTTTTTTAGAAATCAGTGATCTGGCAACCTTCGTGTCACGTGATTACAGAATTCAGGAAAAATATCTGAATCGTGTACAGCAACTGTACACGCTCCAGTTACCGTTCACAGCAAACTGGAGCGTGTGCAGTTACTGCACACGCTCCAGTTTGCTGTGAACGGTAACTGCACACGCTCAATATTTCCGTGAGTGAGCCCACACGATCTAGTATCAAAATAATATGACCACCTACAGTCGCTCAAAAAAGTATCCGAACACTATGGTTGATTACAGAATTCAGAAAAAATATCTGGCAACGATTTTTTTTAGAAATTAGTGATCTGGCCACCTTCGTGTCACGTGACACGAAGGTGGCCAGATCACTAATTTCTAAAAAAAAATCGTTGCGTGATATTTTTTCTGAATTCTGTAATCAACCATAGTGTTCGGATACTTTTTTGAGCGACTGTACATTATTCAGTATTAAAATGAAACTGAGAAACAACAATGTTATATGAATTTTAATTTAACAGCTTCGCTCTGATTCATCGTAAAGAGACTTCGCTAATATAATATTGCGGATGATGAAAGTTTAAAGGAGTTATTTTTTTGATCATTTATTTCCCCTCTGTCGCTTCTATTCACAAAAGGAGGTCATTGACTTCCCAACGTTGATTCTGAAGCGCTAATGGAGCTTGAAAGTATTGATGATCCAGAAGTTGAGCTCACTTCGGGAAAAGTGGACATGTAGATTCTATTAGGACCGTTCTATATTCTTTCGCCTCTTCCTTTGGCATGGAGTTGGGTGGGAGTGTTAAAGGATGTGCGGGTGGAGAGGGGGAGAGGAGGATGAGATGAAAGTATGCCAATGCGGGCATCCGATGGAGAAACCACTCACGGCTCTGCCTGCATTAACCGCTGGTCGTGCAGCAGCTCGAGACCAGCGTGGCTGTTGCAGAGAGGGGTTGGTGAGGTGGCAAGAGAGCCGTTGCAGCGCTAATTGGACATCCAGAGCCCAGCGAACTTTACGTCCAAGTGGTAAAGGCAACTATGGCGGTCGAGATGCACCGAGGCGCAGTAATGCCCTTTGCTCGCTGTACGACGAGGAGAGGGAGTTGGAGAGGGGGAGGAGAGGGAATAGGGAGGGGAAGAGTAAGGAGCAAGTGCAACGGCAGCCGGCCAACATCCCTCAAGGGAGGAGCGATCATCGGTGACGAGCTGGGCGGCAAGGGAGGAACTGAAGAACGTGTCCAGCATGTGACGACGTTCAAGCAGAAGAGGAGCTGAGATGCAACTCTAGTGATGGAAGCTGATGGGATAGTAGTAGGAGGAGGAGGAGGAGAGGAGGAGGAGGAAAATCTTCGATGCATCTGAATCACTTGGGTGATGAATATGGGAATTGTGGGATATGTAAGTCATCGTCAGATTTCTTTACCATTACCGTCATGTCTAGAGTCATGGGATTAACTTATCATCCAAGCTTCATTCCTATATCTTTGTCGCTTTGTTTGGATGAAAGGAATTGAATAGTTTGGCGCTTAAGGGGATAAGTGTCAGATTTTGCATTTTTTTTCAGGAGATGCAAATGAATTTTCCCTATACTGCCACAAAATGATAAAAAAGACTAAATATTTATTAAACTAACATACAACACAAAATTGGTAGTAGAGTAGTAATTTAAAATAATAAAAGGAAATATCTGTCTGTGGCAACCATAACTCTTCGGGAAAGGGTGGTAGAAGCTTCAAATTTTCACAGAATGTTTCTGGTTATCGTCCATGTTGCAGTGCCAAATTTCAAGTCGAAATGCCAAAACAGGGGACTTGCTAGAAGCCAAAATTTCTCTCATGCTATTCCTACGAGAAACCGACGTCGTTGCTGCCATTTACAGCTCCTGCACCAAAACATAACGTATTTATTTATGTATATTAAGCACTAAAATATGACGTTGACAATTATTTTGGATTTATTCTCTTTTTGCACCAAATCTGTTGAATTTTCGTTATTTCATTTGTTTCGATGATTCGTTACATTTTCTGGTTTTATCCTCAGTCTTACACTCTGCCTATCAAAAAAAAAAAAAAAAAAAAAAAAAAACCGAAATATTCTCTACCGATCTTAATATAATTGGAAAAAACTTTTATCTATGCTATTTCACGGTTTTCGTGGTTTTGAAACCAGTTTACTTTCAGTGATTTTCTTTTATTGAAGTCTTGATTTTCATTTTCTGTCAATTATTTTTATATCGCATTTTTCAATAAGAAATTATTCTTCTGAAGTGGATCCCCCCCCCCCCCCCCCCCCCGTCTCAAATTCGGCATTTTCCTCGAGATAATTTATTATTATTTTAAGAACGACATCAACAGACAATTTTAAAAGCAAATTTTATGCAATGTAAATAATGGAAGCTGGGGAAATTTTAGAAATTTTAAAAAATTCAGCATATTAATATTACATTTTAACCTATTAATATAAAGAATACATATAAAACTATTACGAATCAAACTAAATTGCATATAAGCCTGAAAGTTTTCAATGACTATCAGAATTTTAATATACAAAAGATTCAGAAATATATTTTGCATCCCCAATTGATTAGCTGCTATTGCCGCCACCTGTAATTCCAGCTTCATCCATTAGCATCTCCTGTAATTCCAGCTTCAGCCATTAGCATCTCCTCCCGTGATGACAAGGCAAGAGATCGTAACCCGGGTGAAGAACGGGTAAAAATCTACTGTTTGAAAACCCTAGGAAAGGTACAGTCGCTCAAATAAATATCCTTCGTGTCACGTGACACGAAGGTTGCCAGATCACTGATTTCTAAAAAAATCGTTTCCAGATATTTTTACTGAATTCTGTAATCAACCATAGTGTTCGGATACTTTTTTGAGCGACTGTACCTACGATCATATAGCTTAAAAAAATTCAACATGATATCCACTAAACTCTCTTCTGATCCAGTTTAGGATGCGATGGTAAGCATTCAACCATTCTAAACATAAATTTCCAACTAGATTAGCCCCCTAAAGTTTCGCGGGCTTTTAGTCTTTAGAAATTACAGTTCTATAAACAGAGAATATAATAATAAATTCTTCAAAAAAACTTTTCTTGTAATAAAATACGTTTTCGCATCGTTTAAGGAATCGTTTACCTTTTAAGCCAAAAAAAAGTTGTTGGAAAGCGATATTTGAATAGTTTTTTTGGTTTAATAGAAATCACAGAATCACAGTTTTGAATTCGACTTCCCATTCACATAATGTGGAAATGCAGAATAAGTTTGATAGAATAATATAAAGGTCGTCCAAGACATTTTTTCATCTCAATGATACTCTTTTCACTGAGAGTTAGTTTTTTTTTGACATCCAAAGATACTTGTTTTGCCTTTCCAAGTGAGCTAACTTTTTTCCGCTTATCCAAAAAATATCTTTTTGCCAACCAAAGCTAGTTAAATTTTTATCCTCCCAAGCGAGTTTGCTTTTTTGCCCTCCCAAACAATTCTAATTTGATGTTTAAAACGAATTTTCTTTGCTACTTTAAATGAAATTATTTTTGTTGTCTTAACTGAGCTTATTTGCTTTCCACCTTAAAAAAATTTAAAATTTTCCACATCGTATTTTCTTTACTACTTGAAGAAAACGTTTTTTTTTTGCTGCCTTAAACAAGTTTTGTGGTTGGATAGGCTATCAGCGTGCTTAGCTACTAACCACAGTGATCCGGGTTCGAGTCCGGTATAAAGAATCAAAGTTTTTGTGTTGTTCTTCTGTTCACGTCTTGCTTCTCTCATGGATTTTCTTTATGCCATATTATAGTGATAAACTCCTGTAAAATATTTATAGCAAGAAGCTCCTTCAGAGGCAATATATATATTGTTATTAACCAGTTATTTGCCATTTACGGGGCGGGGGTGGCTCAGTCGGTAGCGCGCCAGGCTCGTAATCTGTAGTTCCCAGGTTCGAGTCCCAGCTGGGTCAGCTTTGAGATTTATCTCCGCAAAGTTCCCCGCCTTGCCCACGGTCAGTAGGGGACACCGATGGGCTTGGAAAGGCCGCCGTCCGTCGGATGAGACGTTAAGCCGTGGCCCCGTGTGCGGGAGAGTCATACCCTGTGCACGTTAAAGAACACGCTGGATGGCCTTGACGGGAGACTACCATCTGTCTCCCAACAGCTGTTCCAGTGGGTCCCCTCCCCCAACCTTCTCTGAGCCTTCGGGGTCCATGTGACCTGGCCATTTAGCCCATGGTGTGCAAAAAAGTGCCGCTCAGAGGTAAAAATAACCCAACCCAACCTTCTCTGAGCCTTCGGGGTCCATGTGACCTGGCCATTTAGCCCATGGTGTGCAAAAAAGTGCCGCTCAGAGGTGAAACAACCCAACCCAACCTTTGCCTTTTACTTTAAAGAAGTTTAAAATTTCCTAGATCGAAGCGAGTGTTTTCCACTCCAAGCGATATGCTTCTTTCCTACCTCAAACAAACTGAAATGTCTGCTTTCTAAAAGATTTCGAAATGTTTGCAACTTATAGTGAGTTTTTTTCCAGAATCTCATAGGAAGGATATTTCTCCAGTTACGAACTGCGAAATTCCTAGGCACGAAGGGAAAAAAGATCTGAAATACTACACGAAGCGCTACAATCAGAAGACAGAAACTCGTGCTTCTATCAATCACATTAAACAAATCATCCCTCAAAACCATCTTGCCACAAACCTACTCTAAATCTATTTTCAATAAAAAAAAATTCAACATCACGTGGAAGCATTTCCTTTACCTCGACGTCCAAAATCGTGCCTAAAACAGAGACAGTAAAGTTTTCTTTTAACTTTCGGCATAAAATGAATACCTGTCGATGAAAATCTTTACCAGGGTCTAAGTGATTGAATTAACCGTTCCAATTCAATCACTTGGTCCCTTCCTAAAGTTTTCCAGACCCAGAAGTTTTCTATCCTTTTCCTGAGAACGTTTTGCTCTGTTAAGCAACATGACCATCCATCACAGTCTCTTTGTGCATAACATGCTCTTCAGAAATGGTTAATTCCTTTGTTCAAGCACCAAGATACTGCATAAATACTAAGAACCAAAAAGCATTAAGTTTCTATTTATCTTGTTTACAAAGATCAGACTTTCACAACTACAGCAACTACATTTGTACAAAATTAAATTTATTTCTTCATGAAATACTTTAATTCTCTTTGTCCCCCCAATAAAAGGTTATAACGTTAAAAAACACCTCACTAACATTAATATCGTACTTAAAGTACCTCAGCTGAAGTTTGCTTTTCAACTTCAGTACGCATTGTCTATCTATGAGCAGGACCGGAGTCGTTCTCCGTCACAACGAAGGTCGAACTAACAGTGTAGATACTTATCACTTCACGTCACTCGTCTCAACCGCTATCAGATATCGAGAGCCTATGAAATGCAAAGGGACTGTCCCTCACCAAGATCTCTTCTATCGAGAAAACCGATCAGCCTCACAATTTTCGCCCCAACTTGGTAGGAGTTTTTAAAACTCTTCCTCCTATTTTTTGTGTCCTGGATATCTTAAGCCTCTTGCCAATCCATCCGCCACTTCACACACACCTTCAGGGTCGTGGAGTCATGTGTGAGGAGATGAAAAAAAAAGTCATCCAGGGATGGAAGGGTGGGGAAGGAGAGCCGAGCCGAAGAGGGGGAGTGAGTGAGTAAAGGAGGGGTGCAGTTAGTATGGGAGGGTGCGAAGTTGGAGAGCGTGGAATGAAAGGGGAGGAGAGACTCTAATTCAATTTCGTCGGCGTCGTTATTTATGAAGTCGTGGAATTACCGGCTCCGAGTAATCAGTTTTCCATTTGGACAGGCTGAAACGATGTGTCAAAATGTCGGACGGGCCGCAGAAGCGAGCTGTCAAGCGGCATGCTTTCTCTCCCACGCGACTGGCGAGAGCCGCCACAGCCACTGATACCAACAACGTATACGCTGGATTGACTCCAGCCTGCGTGACGTTGCGACGCGTGCGCACCGCATTGGCTGGAAGGGGCGGGAAATGGAGGAGAATCTGCCTTGATTTTTAAATCAGTAGCTGGCAGCAGGAAGGCAAACACCCGCCATTGTGTGGGCACTCCCCATGAAGCTCTTCCCCGGGCCACTGGAAAAGGGAGTTTTCTCTTTTGCTTCCGAAGCGAAACTACATTTGAAAGGTTTATTTAAATATGGCAGGAAATGGAAGGGAGAAAAATGTGTAATAGAGGTTTTTTTTTTATCTTCTTTAGCTTCCGCAAAGGATTTTTTTTTCTGGAATGAGTTATATGAAATCTATATTTAAGAGATGACAGCCTATAGATGTATAGAGAGCAAGGAAAAAAGACCAATATTTCTTGAATCAGGAAGTAAAGAAATGGCCCTCGTTTTATCCAAAGTTGCCAACTTGATGCATAATGTTCTGATAATTCTCTTGGACTTTGTTGTTGTTATCGAATTTAAATATACGATGACGTATTAGAAATAATTGGGGATATTGTTTTAAAATAACATTCCGTAACGTCTGTTACACATTGATGAAATTTTCGTGTTAATGCAGAACAATTCATAAAGCTCTTGCAATTACATCAGAATTTAATTTTTGAGCTTAAAAATTGGTTGCGAATGCATTAGAGAAGCAAAATTTTTTTTTAGAGAAAAAAAAATTTTAAATTGCTTTTCATGCTGCTCGCCTTCCCTAGATTTTCCAGGAGACTCTCAGAATATGCTACGTGAGAGAAGGGAGATTTCAACCAGAAAGACGACATACACCGGAAAAAAGAATCGATCCCTTTTCTGGGATTTGAACCCAGGTTCCGCTTTCAGCTTTGTAACCGACTGTAATAATCAATTTAATAGTCATTTTCAGAAAAAGAAACTGAATAATTGCAAATATGTCAGTGAATAAATAAGCATTCAGCGAAAGCCGAAATTATGCGCTGGATTCACAATGTTAACAACATAATATGATGTGGCATATTTTGAGAACAAAAAACAAAATGTTAACTCTATTCTGCTGCAATCCATTTAGGCTTTAGGTTGGGTTGTTTTACCTCTGAGAGGCACTTTCTTGCACACCATGGGCTAAATAGCAAGATCACAAGGACCCCGAGGGCTCATGGGCTAAATGGCAAGGTCACAAGGACCCCGAGGGCTCATGGGCTAAATGTCCAGGTCACATAGGACCCCGAGGCTCATAGAATGTTGGGGGAGTTGGGTTCTATTACCTCTGAGCGGCAATATTTTTGCACACCATGGGCTAAATGACCAGGTCACAAGGACCCCGAGGGCTCAGAGAATGTTGGGGGAGTTGGGTTCTATTACCTCTGAGCGGCAATATTTTTGCACACCATGTGCTAAATGGCCAGGTCACAAGGACTCAGAGGGCTCAGAGAAGGTTGGGGGAGGGGACCCACTGAACAGCTGTTGGGAGACAGATGGTAGCCTCCCGTCAAGGCCATCCAGCGTGTTCTTTAACGTGCACAGGATATGGCTTTCCCGCACACGGGGCCACGCCCCATCCGACAGACGGCGGTCTTTCCAAG
Organism: Ryuthela nishihirai; assembly: GCA_038380435.1. NCBI lineage: Eukaryota > Metazoa > Arthropoda > Arachnida > Araneae > Heptathelidae > Ryuthela > Ryuthela nishihirai. The sequence goes on along the minus strand of JAWZYU010000011.1, from coordinate 33,186,058 downwards.
CCCATCAGTGTCCCCTACTGGCCTTGGGCAGGGCGGGGAATTTTACGGAGATAAATCTCAACGCTGACCCAGCTGGGACTCGAACCTGGGAACTACAGATTACGAGCCTGGCGCGCTACCGACTGAGCCACACCCACCCCTACCATTTAGGCAGTTCTATCATGAAACGAATTGTCTCCAGGAATATCGTTATACAAATCTTGCTTCAATATGACTAGTGCTACCAATAACACAGGCATACCTCGTTTAGCGCTGTTCATCCCATAAATATTTTTACATTAACAGAAATATAGATTTAGCTGAAAACGAATTCAGTATTTGTCGTGAGTGGGATTCTGTTCTACGTCTCCCAGTAACTTGCTAGTCGTTCTAACTACCACACCATCAGCAGATGATCTATTCTTCAGCTAATGTGACTTATAGACTAGTCCGCATATTATTTGATTTGCTCGTGGCGCCATCTAAGGCGAGGAACGAAAACAAGTTGCCTCAAGGTTAGTACGCCTGGCATGTTACTGGCAGACTTGGGTTCAAATCCCCCTCACTGCAAAACTAAATTTTCTCGGCTAAATATTCCACGAGTCCTAAGCCTACAGGATATCTTCTGTGGTACTTTACTGCTGAAATATATAAATAAAAATCCCCTCAAGCAGCTGCTTGCCACAGTGGTCTGACAGGAGCCTGTCAGTTCATATGTCAGAGTAGAAGGTTTGAGAGGATAGCAGGACTTCAGCAGAAAAACGACACATACTGTATATCCATGCCTTAACGCGGGGCTCGAACCCAGGTCCCTTGGGTTGGGTTGTTTCACCTCTGAGCGGCACTTTTTTGCACGCCATGGGCTAAATGGCCAGGTCACATGGACCCCGAAGGCTCAGAGAAGGTTGGGGGAGGGGACCCACTGGAACAGCTGTTGGGAGACAGATGGTAGCCTCCCGTCAAGGCCATCCAGCGTGTTCTTTAACGTGCACAGGGTATGGCTCTCCCGCACACGGGGCCACGGCTTAACGTTTCATCCGACGGACGGCGGCCTTTCCAAGCCCATCGGTGTCCCCTACTGACCGTGGGCAGGGCGGGGAATTACCCCAGGTCCCTTGGATCAGTAGCTAAGCGTGCTAACCACTAGATGACGGGACGGCATATAAATATATTACAGTTAATATATATATTTTTTTCTCATGGCTGGTCAGCTAGTAGCTAGTCGTACGCTCTCAGCTAATGAGAGCTAGCGCAGCATTGCATATACTGTATACTCTCGGCCAATGGGAGCTAGTTTGGCACTGTACATACTGTATGCTCTTAGCGAATGAGAGCTAGTGCAGCGATGTACATAGTGTAAGCTTTCGGCCAATAAGCATATTCAAGAAATGTTTTACATCTAATACTAAAACGGAGATCTAATCTACCCCCCCCCCCCTCCTTTTTTAAAATTTCCGGCTCGATTGCGTTTTTTTAATTTTTTTTTCCAGATCCAGGTATGGGTGATAATAAAATAATACTCTTTGCATTTTTTCAACATCTTTGACTCGAATTTCGATAGTTACGGGCGTTAAAAGAGGAAAAAAATATTATTTTCGTAAACAAGCACCCAATATTCGCACCCGTATATATACGTATGTGTTATTTTTCTATTTTTTATGAAAAATTACACATTAGATGAATATTAATGCAGAATTTTTGCAATTTTGAGTTTTAAAGTTAATTTCATTACAGCCGTCATACTTACCTGACTCTTGACTTATCAAGCCAGCTTTCATAATTACTGAACTCAATCATTGGTAATAACCCACATGCAATTGTCCGCAAATAAAAGAACAGATAAAATTAGAGGAAAACCTGGCTTTAGGACTGCTAGGATACAAAATCGCAACTACCTGATAAGATCATCCATGCTGATTGTTCTACAGTCGCTCAAAAAAGTATCCGAACACTATGGTTGATTACAGAATTCAGAAAAAATATCTGGCAACGATTTTTTTAGAAATTAGTGATCTGGCAACCATAGTGTCACGTGACACGAAGGTTGCCAGTAATCAACCATAGTGTTCGGATACTTTTTTAAGCGACTGTAGGTGGTCATATTATTTTGATACTAGATCGTGTGGGCTCACTCACGGAAATATTGAGCGTGTGCAGTTACCGTTCACAGCAAACTGGAGCGTGTGCAATAACTACACACGCTCCAGTTTGCTGTGAACGGTAACTGGAGCGTGTACAGTTGCTGTACACGCTCCAGATATTTTTCCTGAATTCTGTAATCACGTGACACGAAGGTTGCCAGTTTCGCAATTTTGAAAAAAATTTCAAAATTTCTAAAAAAATCATTGCCAGATATTTTTTCTGAATTCTGTAATCAACCATAGTGTTCGGATACTTTTTTGAGTGACTGTACCAAGGAAATATCGGCGCGGTTAATCGACGCGTTGATCAGCGGTTAGCAAATGAGGAGTGCCTGGCATATCAGGAAGTCGTGAGTTCATACTTTATTCGGCTAAAGTTAATTTTTTCGGCAACTTTAATACTATGTTCAGTGCCGAATGAAGGGGGGGAGGGAACAAGACTAACCCACTTTGAGGATGTTAATAATCAGAATGGAGACGAAAAAATATATTAAGCATATATAGATATAGGTATTACACAAGGCCTGGTTCTAAAACAAAAGCAAAATAAGGCGGAGGGGGGGAGGGCAAGAGACTGGCTTTCAATTGCTGTATAACATTTGCCCCTCCGCGTTAGAGATCGTAAAAATTTATTGAAAATAATGCATGAAATACACAGAAGTTTATCGATTTTGGGCCTAAATAGTGGGAGAAATTATGTACCAAAATGGCATTCCTTTTTGTTTCATCTGAAGCCATTCATCTGGGTTGGGTTGTTTTACATCCGTGTTGGAGTTATGTTGCACACGGTGGGCTAAATAGCCAGGTCACAAAGACACCAAGTGCTCAGATAAGGTCGAGGGTAGGCGACACACTAGACAGCTGACAGTGAGATAGATGAAAGCCTCAGGCGAAGGCCATCCAGCATGTTCTTTAATATGAGCATAACATGGCTCTCTCTTGCACACAGGATCATGTCTTAACGTCCCATCCGATGGACGGAGACCTTTTGAAGTCCATCGGTGTCTTCTTTATCACCGAGGGCAGGGTAAGGGTTTAGCTGAGAGGAATCTCAATGTTGTCCCAGGTGAGACTCGAACTGGGAACTGCAGACTGCGATCTTGGCCCGCTACCCTCCTCGTAACTGTTTCTTGATTTGAGCCTCTTAAAAGCACAAATTGCGTTAATTTTCCATTTAGTCATTTACGATTTACAGTTGGTTTGATTTATTCTGATAGTCGCTTTTTTGCACACAATGGGCTAAATGACCAGGTCATAAGGACCCCAGTGCTCAGAGCTGAGTAGAAGATACACTTTCCAGCTGTTAGAAGTTATATGGGTGGATGCTTCGTATCAATATTATTTTAATGCATTCTTTGATGTGCAAAGAGTATAGACTCATCTTTTCGGACCACTGTTTAAAATCCCATCTGACGAAACTATCTTCAGAAACGCATCGGTATCCCTTTTCTCACCACGATCAGAACCAAAGATGAATATTATAGTGTCCCACGTGTGATTCCGAAACGAAGTGTCAAACAGTAAAACCCTTGGGATTAAATCGTGTAATTAATATCTAAATCGCTTCGTTTCTCATATCAAGTATGATTTTTGCTTTCCCAAGCGTGGTGGTCTATATACGTTTACTCGAAACATTTAGTTACTCCGAAAAAGAAAACAAAATTACAAAGAAGCTGATGACGTTTAATTAGCCGTGAATGGCAACACATCAGCGATGTGAAGTTTTTATTAATATCCCCCGAAAGGACAATGGAGTTGGCTTAGCTGGTCAGGAGAGATCTGGTTTAATAATTAACAGAACTCTGCTTGCTCTATAATTAATTGATAAACTGACAATAGGTTTTTTCTTGAACGAGAGTTTTAATGAAATTTAATTAATGTCTCTTTGAACGAAGAGTGCGAGGGTAATCACCTACTCCAGTAAAAACAAACGGGCTTCATTAATTAAAAATGGATGAATGGAACTTTGGATGTAAAGTGCTGACAATCAGGATCGTGTGCAGGTTTTTGATGCTGACCACACACTTTTGCTTAATGGGAATCATGGGAAGTAAATTTGCAGCATTTTGTTTCTCTCTGCGGGATTAGCAAGTTAACTGGGTTCGTGAGTAAGTGTTTTATTTTGTTTGTGATTTATCGTGTGGTAAAATTAGGCATAAGAAAGAAAAGGTGAAGGAAAAAAAAGTAATATGAGTCTTAAAAGCCAAAGCATTTTTAAAGACTGCCTTTATTCTAATAATTCTTGGGAAAGGATGCATTCTCAAAGGGCTTCATATACGTTTATGTTATGTCGATGAGAAAGCTTGGCTTTCACAGACCAAATAAAGCTATGAGATTTTTAGAAATAGATGTAACCTAATTTTATGGTATTTCACACTTTGAAATTAAAATTTTCTACCTATTTTCAGCAAGTTATACCCAACAAAAATATATCTTCACAAGTTGCGCAGTAAATGATCTCGAAAGCATTTTGGAAGTCTTTCATTCTATCATTAGTAGATTTCACCCCATACCATTCCTTATTTGTTCCCCGTTTCCTGTTTACCGTATTATTTCATGTTTTCGAGATATTTTTTTTTTATCTCCAGACGTTTTACTCACCTGTATTGTAAACTTCGGGTCGAGTTTTATCCAGACACCATTTATTGTGTTCTAACAAGATGCGTTGCTATATTGAAGCATTATGTGAAAAATTTCTTATATTTTTTTCTGAATTCTGTAATCAACTGAAGTGTTCGGATACGTTTTTTGAGCGACTGTACGCTGCAGGCTTCTACTTGAACAACTACATTTCTTCTAATGGCCTGTAACATGGTGGCATCAATGGTACAGTCGCTCAAAAAAGTATCCGAACACTATGGTTGATTGCAAAATTCATAAAAAATATCTGGCATTGATTTTTTTAGAAATGAGTCATCTGGCAACCTTCCTGTCACGTGACACGAAGGTTGCCAGATGACTAATTTCTAAAAAAGTCAATGCCAGATATTTTTTATGAATTTTGCAATCAACCATAGTGTTCGGATACTTTTTTGAGCGACTGTACGACAAGATGTAATTACTTGTTGTTGAAGATTCTGCAGTTAGTTGGACGTCGATTTGAAGTAAATTCTTGTGGAAATTCCACTTCTATTATGACATCTGACCTAGGTAGTTATGGCACTTGGACAGCTGTATCAGATCCATTGGCTTCATTGGCAAGTAGTGGTCAAACATTGACAAATTGTTTCAGTACTCTGGGATGTAGATCCTTTCTGGTTGATACCACATTTTCCACAACTATGTGCGTTCTTTGCTTTGTTGTCTACCAAAATCCTTAAAGCATGTGTTCCCAAAGTGCTGACCGCTTAAAAATAATAAAAAAGGAAAAAAAGGTACGAATTATTTATGTAGTTTACCTATATTACATAACTAAAAACATGTATACTGTCTGGCAACAAAATCTTATTATCAAAATTGGTCCTTCAAGAGAAAAGTTTGGAAAACCCAGCCTTAAAGTCTCTATCATCAATGTATATTCTCCTTTTACCGAAATCAGCAATTTCCGAATTTGGTAGTACGCGATTTAGTTTATTACTAAATATTTTCATTTATGTCGAAAGTGGGCTCGCAAGAACTACGTTAACATACATCGAAATTTTAATTAAAACCTTTCCCCTAAATGTCTTCAAAGGGAGATGGGGCATGAAAATCTATCTGCCTCTTCGCGCTGAAACTGAATCCACATCAGGTCCATGAACTTTTCTTCGCTGATGTTACATAAGATTCTTATACTTTCTGATCACAAGCCAAGACTGTGCAATGAATTATTACACCTATGGGCATTGCGCAGAATACCGAACAGCTAATGTTCTCGAAGTTGGAATATTAACATAAATAAATCAATTGTTTGAAATATATCGGTGCACGAACCACTAGCGTTAGCTGTTCGGCAGGTCCGACACATGAATAACAGCATTTCAAATGATAATATGTTGAAAACAGTTCACGAACCGCTTTTGTTCGAAATAGCTCAGAAAATTCGGAGCGTGTGAGTATCTGAAAGAAATTCCAATTGCCCATACAACTTAAGAGATGAAAGTTTCAATTGCTGTATAATTATTTTCCAAAGAAAGGCTTTTGGCATTTTGCACCGAGTCTATTATTTTTGATCTTATGAGGAGCAATTTCGATACACACTTCGGTACAGCAAGGATGAGGAGCAATTTCGATACACACTTCGGTACAGCAAGGCCACTATGTATCAACTGCTTACTTTCCACTAGCATAAATTTACAACAATACAGTTCATGTTACATTGCTAGTCCACTGTTCCTGTCCATGGCCCCGGACCTGTGGGTTTATTATAAGTTCAGAGGTCGAGTCAATGCTACAAATCAAGTCCATGGATCCAGTCCTTGCCGAAGCTCGAGTTCGTAAATCCAGCACATGCCACAGATCGATTCTTACAGACTGAGTCCAAATAACGAAGTCAGTCTGAACGAACATCTTGTTCACAAAATTTTTTAAACCTAAATGAAATTCCATTTTTTCCTGACAAAGCAATTTCCCTTTACAACGATATTACCAATTCCTACAGATTTCTTCTATCTTCATAAAGTTCTTCTCCCCGATCTGCAATCTACTTCTCTCAGCATCACTTTCGTCCAGAACAAAGAAAAAGAGTAAAAAATTCCTTTTCATAAACTTTCGCGTGTTTTTCCCCGGTCCATCAATTCCACAGGCTGGTCATGTGCTCCACTCACTTTCTTTTTTTCCCTTCAAAGGTAAACGGGATGGACAATGGACAAGAAATACTAACACGGGTTTGTCAATTTTCTCTCCACCTTGTTGTTCTCCTATATCTTCATCAAAAGTTGATCTTTTCTCCTTCGGACTTCTTTATCAGTAAGCAGTCTTCCTCGTACTCTTTAGTATCCACTGTGACATTTCATCTCAGAGGAAGGCGATCTTTACCCCCCTCCCCCCTCCTCTTTACTCTCCCCTCCCATCGTCAGATCCCATCTATATGCGGGTCAGCACGTGGGATCTTCATGCCCTGACACATGCTGACACAATCCGCTGGCACGAAATGCGCGCACTCACACGGGTTGAATTCAATTTCGACCGATATTTGATTCAGCAGGTGTCCTCTGTCTCTGCAACCTTTGCACATAACCAGATATTGGGGATGAAGAAGAACAAGAACAAATTTCCAGCCTCATGCCGTTGAATACGTGCCAAGTAAGATGCTCAAAGTCTCTTTTTTTTTTTTCTTTTTCCCGTCATTTTGCAGCGTTTGCGCAAAATCTGAAGTTACGAGAAGTTTAGTGTTCAGCGTTAGGCAACAGCAGAAAGGAGAGTGAAGGAGGTTGTTGCCAATTTAAGAGAATCTGTGATGGGCGAAAATGGGAGCATTGCAACCAGTCACGAAACGATGGAAAGTATTAGGCCTTGGTTGCGTTCATCTGATGGTGTTACGCGTCGTAAATAGTTTCCAAATTATGGTTGGCGAATCACAGTTTCAGATTTAAGTGATGCTGAAATCACAAGTCTCAACTTTAAGATTTGTCATTAGCTACAAAAGGCACCAGTGATAAACATGGACGAATTAATAATGTCTGGTCCCCAAGTAGTCCTTAGTCATGCCTCCATCGCATCCACGCTGACAACTCCTCTTCTAATCCTATCTAATGTTACTTCTCAGGTTTTCTTCTCATTGATGTTATAAAGTTATTAAATCATGTTTAAAATAATTAAATCATGTTTATAGAAAAGTGACAAGGAATATTTTAATCAGCCGGGTTGGGTTGTTTTACCTCTGAGCGACATTTTTTTGCACACAATGGGCTAAATGGCCAGGTGACAAGGACTCAGAGGCTCAGAGAAGGTTGGGGGAGGGGGCCCACTGGAATGGCCGTTAGGAAACAGATGGTAGCCTCCAGTCAAGGCCACCCAGCGCGTTCTTTAACGTGCACAGGATATGGCTCTCCCGCACACGGGGCCACGGCTTAACGTCCCATTTGACGGACGGTGGCATTTCCAAGCCCATCGGTGTCCCCTACTGACCGTGGGGAGGGCGGGGAGTTTTGGGGAGATAAATCTCAACGCTGACCCAGCTGGGACTCGAACTTGGGAACTGCAGATTACGAGCCTGGCGCGCTACCGATTGAGCCACCCCGCTCCCTTAATCAGCTGGACTGTATGGATTACTCTTGATTCAAGGCCTGTTCCCCCCTCTTCATGTGAACTGATGATAATCTTTAGCGAGTTTTATTGAATATGTGCAGTAGAAAGATCGTCGATAGAAATTTCTCCAGTTGTATAATATGCTCTCGAATTTTAACTGATTGATTTTAAAAATTATATTTAGTAGCAGCTGCTCATTGAATGATACATATAATCGGAGATCATAACAAATCTGAAGTGTGTGTTAACCTCACTTCCTCCACCTAATTAGTAGCAATTAAATAATCTGAATTACAAAGAGAATGTAAGCAATATGTTGAAATGGCAGAGGTAAAGCAAAACGTTACAGATAAAAACCACACTGTGGGACTGAAAAGCAGAATATCAAATATTTAAAAAGTAAGTTTAAGACAGGATAAAACTTGATTTCTTTCGCTTTTGACCACATATATGGTCACATTTTATGAATGTTTTCATTGGATGTTTTTGGATTCTCGATTCGATATTGGAAACGTGATTTGGATGATTTTTTAGCTGTGCAAAGAATTTAAAATTGCTGATTTAATGACCAATTGATTCTATTTCTAAATATTTAAGCATGTCCTTATTTTCGACAAATCCTAGTATTGAGACTACCTATTATGATTTTATTTTATATCCTATTTCCATTTTACACTAGATTAAATCTATTTTACACTTAGATTTAAATTAACTCCCAACGGTGAGACGGAGAAGAAAACTGGATAAAAAAGGAATCATTTTGTATAATGGAAGTTTATTTTAGTCATCGGAATAGAGCGTTTGCCCATAGCTTTAAATTGACATTTTCCACCTTGGGCTTTCTTCAGAGCTGTACTCTATATGCATGGTTCAGTTGAGCTTGTGGCGATGCACAGGAACAACCAAATACAGTCCCTCAAAAAAGTATCCGAACACTATGGTTGATTAGAGAATTCAGAAAAAATATCTGGCAACGATTTTTTTAGAAATTAGTGATCTGGCAACCTTCGTGTCACGTGACATGAAAGTTGCCAGATCACTAATTTCTAAAAAAAATCGTTGCCAGATATTTTTTTCGTGTGGGCTCACTCACGGAAATATTGAGCATGCGCAGTTACCGTTCACAGCAAACTGGAGCGTGTGCAGTAACTGCACACGCTCCAGTTTGCTGTGAACGGTAACTGGAGCGTGTACAGTTGCTGTACACGCTCCAGATATTTTTCCTGAATTCTGTAATCACGTGACACGAAGGTTGCCAGATCACTAATTTCTAAAAAAAATATCGTTGCCAGATATTTTTTCTGAATTCTGTAATCAACCGTAGTGTTCGGATACTTTTTTGAGCGACTGTACTTCAATACAGATGTCAAAAATTGAAATCTATGAAAAATTACTAATCCTCTTATGTGTGAAGAGGACTGGAGGGATTTCAGTAGAGTAAATTTAATTCATGATTTTGTGAACCACGTTTTAAGTTTGTCAATACACTTTTGGACTTTCCTTTCAGCATCTTAAGATATAACGATATAGTGATGCGGAAAAGATTACTGTATCGTCTAATATAGGGATTCAAATATATAGACAGAGAAATGTTTTACAATATCGGTGTAATACGACCCGTGATTTGTTAATCAAGCATTCAAACAAAAACAAAAAAAATGGAAACTTGATTTCGGGATGATTTAATAACGGTTTCTATTTTAAATTTCGGTATAATACCGATTATAGTGTTCCTCATAAAATTAATTTCTTTACTGAAATAATTAAGTGAAATGATTTTACAAATGTAAATGCTTATAAAGAATTATAATTTTTATAAGCATTTTAAATTTCTTCTCATTTCTTGTTGAAAATGTTGAATATTGCTAAGATAATTTGTTGTATAGTGAAAATAATATCTGACAAAGTTTCCACATTTTCAATCACTATCAATCATTTTCTTCCATCTATGAAGCATATTGTCAGCCATAGCAATCAACAAAAGGACACGGTTTCTCGACTACTTTAAAATGGAGGTGTGCCTTATACACGGGAGGAGGGGGATAACATTTTTAACCCCACGAAACCTTAATAATAAAATAAATACCCCCTCAAGCAGCTGCTTGCCAAGAGGTCTGACAGGAGCTTTTCAGTTTATATGCCACAGTAGAAGGTCTGAGAGGATGGCAGGACCTCAGCAAGAAAACGACACAAACAGCCATGCCTTACCCGGGCTCGAACCCAGGTCCCCTAGATCAGTAGCCAAGCGCGCTAACCACTCGGCCACGGGACGGCTGACTAAATTTAAAATAATTTTTTATTGAAACATACATTCTTATCCATTTATCTGACGTTCCTAAGCTAGAACTTAATTACAAAAATGAAAACATCACAGGATGCCACTAATTGCAGCTCCAGATTTAGACTCAGCAGATGGATAATGTTAAACAGAGATTTATTGGAATTAGTCCGCAATGGCACATGCAACAGCTGTTTCTCAGGATATATGTGGAGAACTAAATATATCAATAATTGGATCTCTAACTCTCCGTATCCGATGGCTATTTGAAGATTATCTCTATATATACGTATTAATTACTGCTGTGACAAGATCAGAGCGTAATTACGATTATGACGAAGCAGAATGTCTCGAGATTTGTAGCTTCGGTAGCTTCTCTGCAAGATAACCTAACCTACAGGGAAGTGACTGTAAAGGCTAGCGTTGTTGCTTCTTCGAGAGATGCAATGGGACTAAAATGATTCGGTTTTAAAGACCCAAATGGCTCAGAATCTTTTAAAGGAAATCCACTGGATAAATGTTAGGAGACAGATGGAAGACTGCTGTCATTGTCATACAACGTATTCTTTAAGAGGAACAGATTATGGTTATCCTACACACGAGGAAAAGGCTTAATATTCCATCCGGTAAACAGCGCCTTTCCAAGTTCGTTGGTACAGTCGCTCAAAAAAGTATCCGAACACTACGGTTGATTGCAGAATTCAGAAAAAATATCTGGCAACCATTTTTTTTAGAAATTAGTGATCTGGCAACCTTCGTGTCACGTGATTACAGAATTCAGGAAAAATATCTGGAGCGTGTACAGCAACTGTACACGCTCCAGTTACCGTTCACAGCAAACTGGAGCGTGTGCAGTTACTGCACACGCTCCAGTTTGCTGTGAACGGTAACTGCACACGCTCAATATTTCCGTGAGTGAGCCCACACGATCTAGTATCAAAATAATATGACCACCTACAGTCGCTTAAAAAGTATCCGAACACTATGGTTGATTACTGGCAACCTTCGTGTACGTACACGAAGGTTGCCAGATCACTAATTTCTAAAAAAAATCGTTGCCAGATATTTTTTCTGAATTCTATAATCAACCGTAGTGTTCGGATACTTTTTTGAGCGACTGTATTTCTTGAGAAAATATAAATGGAGGCAGAATCGGGAACATCGGATTACGAGCTGGACTCGTGATCAATCTGAGTCACTTTCCATCACGATTGAAAAGGAGACTTAGATGTTATTGTAACTCATGGGATTCAAATATACAGACAGAGAAATGTTACATTATTAAAGAAGAAAAACACGACATTTCATTAACAGATCGATTTTTTTCAACAGAAGGAGCTTCAGGTTTTTATTATTGATCCATATAATTTGTAACCCTCCTTGATTATTATTTAACTGTTTTATTTGTGCGAAGGAGATAATACCATTGTGGTGATGATAATTATTTATTTTACTGTTTCATTTGTGTGAAGGAGAGAATATGATTGTGATGATCTTAACTATTTTATGTTTTATCTGTGTGCAGGAGGGAATATTATTGTAGTGATCATAACTATTTATTTTACTGTTTTATTTGTGTTAAGGAGAGAATACCATTTTGGTGATGATAACTATTTATTTCATATTTTTTTCTGTGTAAAGGAGAGAATACCATTGTAATGATCATAACTATTTATTTGTGTGAAGGAGAGAATACCATTGTGGTGAAAATAACTATTTATTTCACTGCCTTAGTTGCGTGAAGGAGAGAATATCACAGAGATGATCATAACGCTGCCGGAATATCCCTTGCCATTACTTGAGCTATTCACTATAGAACATTTCTGCTATAATAGAACATATAAAATATATAATAGCTCATATAGACCTCTTCCATAGCTGCACATTGTAGCACAAAATCGATCACTCTTACCGAGCATCCGCCTGATGAAATTGGAGCTGGGGTGGCTCAGTCAGCGCGCCAGGCTCGTAATCGCTAGTTCCCAGGTCGCTGTCCCGCCTGGTCCAGCATTGAGATTTATGCCAGCAAAATTTCCCGCCTTTTCTTCGATCATTAGGGGACACCGATGGGCTAGGAAAGGCCACCGTCAGTCGGATGGGACGTTGAGCCGTGGCCCGTGTGCGGGAGAGCCATACTCTGTGCACGTTAAAGAACACGCTGTATGGCTTTGACGGGAGTCTACCATCTGTCTCCCAACAGCTGTCTAGTTGGTCTACTTCCACCAACCTTCTCTGAGCCCTCGGAGTCCTTGTGACCTGGCCATTTAGCCCACTGAATGCAAAAAAGTGTCGCTCAGAGGTAAAATAACCTAATTTTAATAAACTAAATTTGTTCCAAATAATAATAGTAATATATGACTATAATTTTAAAATCAGGCAGTATTATTTTCTAAAAAGTTAATTTTGGCTTCTCTGTAACATTCTTGTATAATCTTATAAGATAAATTTTTCCATTTCATATTTTTTCTAAAAGATAATAAAAAAAGCAAAAATAGTCAGATACAAACTGAAACGCAAGATGTCCATACAATTTGAAAGTTAATTGGAAAATGAGAATTAGTGGCGAATGTTAAAGATGGTTCTGCAACAAATGGTACTGAGTCGTCTAACTGGCTAGTTAGTTATTCTTTGCCCAATTTATGCTGGTATTATGAAAGGACGTCGCTTTGTGTTTTGTCATCACAGCCCAAATGATAAATTTGTTATCTTTGTAAACAAGTTCGGGAAGAAGGGGCATCTCCTTTACTCTAAAACTGAGTAATAAAAAATTTCTGGATAGTTATCATAATCAATAAAAATATATATAAACCACCTACATTCATCTGAAAAATAACAAATATTTTTAATTTCATTTTTGAACAAAAAGCATCTCCCAGCAATGCTTGATGTTAATAAACATCAAGCTTGATGTTAATAAACATCGAATAATTTTACTTATTTATGCAAATATCTTAGTTCCAAGACACTTCGAGGATTATTTTGGCCTTATCAACCAAGTTTACTGATAATACATGCCAGTCACATCAGTAAGATAACTAAATATAAGTCAAGGTCGAATGCGAGATTTGAGATTTTCTTGATAAATAACGTATCAGATGCAATCGAATCTTCTAAACAATATCAAACGAGAACGTCCAGTCACTTCTGGCGAATGCGGAATCATCGTTAATCGGGAGAGAGAAAATAACTAGCGTAAAAAAAAGTTTTGTAATTTTCCAAATTTAGTGACCTCTAACGGTGTAAATTAAAAAAAGGAAATAAAACAGTTCTGTAATTTCCGAAATTTAGCGACCTCTAACGGTGCAATTATGAAAAAATTAAAGCAGTTTTGTGATTTTCCAAAATTAATGCCCAGGTTCGAGTCCTAGATGGGTCAGCGTTGAGACTTATCTCCGCAAAACTCCCCGCCCTGCTCACGGTCAGTAGGGGACAACAATGTGCTTCAGAAGGCCGCCGTCCGTCGGATGAGACGTTAAGCCGTGGCCCCGCGTGCGGGAGAGCCATACCCTGTGCACGTTAAAGAACGCACTGGGTGGCCTTGAGATGAGGCTACCATCTGTCTCCCAACAGCTGTTCCAGTGGGTCCCCTCTCCCAGCCTTCTCTGAGCCTTCGGGGTTCTTGTGATCTGGCCATTTAGCCCACCCATTATGTGCAAAAAAGTGCCGCTCAGAGGTAAAACAACCCAACCAAAACTTAATGACCTCTAACGTTTTAATTTCAAAACAAAATTAAAAATGAAAATTTAGGAAATGAGGATAATATTTAAAGAAAAAGGAATAGTTGATCTATATTCGGCAACACAAAGTTAAAAGTCTAGAGGAGAAGAGGCAAACTGTAAGCAAAAAGCGAGCCTACTGCTTACACTTTGTCTCTTCTCCTGTAGACTTTTCAAAATCATCTAAAGAAGAAAATGTTCGAGACCATTTCAAGAGAGATTGCACGGAGAACAAACGCAAGGTTGAGCGAATGGATCGAATGGAATCTGGGGCCTTCGCTTCGCTTGATCAACGACAGATTTCTTTGCTCCGAATTGTTTGCCTCTAAGAACGCTTCTCTGCCTAGCCGCGACTGAATATGAACTCTTCTACGAAACTACTCTCGAAATCTGATTAGTTGTAATGAAAGAGCACAAAAGATTAGAGTTGGATAAAAATTCGGTAGTTTCTTCTCAACTAATAGTGAAGAAAACTGCTCTTCTAGAAACATTCATTCTTCTATACAGAAAAGACTTTCTGCTTTCTATCTTTTTTTTATTCGAAGAAAGATTATTTCATTATAGGATAAAAGCTCAGGAGAAAGACAAAATGTAAATAATTGTACCGATAAATTGCACACGCTGCTTAAAAACAAAAATTTGCGAAGAAAATTGCTTGTGGTGTCGTTTATGACTCTGTTTTTGCTTACAAACCTCGACATATATCTAAAATCATTTCCCTTTTAAACAGAAATGCTCTCTCTCTTTATAAGGCTTAGCTGAGATTTTCAATATGGCTTTGGTATTCTCTCGTTTGCTGACTGTCTTTAGGAGTTTTGATAACCAGAGCGAATTTAAAGAGAAAGTGAAAGGAAGGAAAGGGCTTCGCATTCTGCATTGCTGAGAAATGTAAAGGAAAAAAAAAGAGAGCGATACTGTTGAAGGAAATAAAGACAAACTGACAGATACAAAAGAAAAGTTCGGATAGAAAAATTCCTCTTCTTCAAATAATCGTGTATAATAAAAAGCTGAGCTTGAAGTGATTTTTCGAATGAAAAATAAATCTTTCATAACAAAACGTTATGAGCTTTTAATAAATCTGTACGAAACAAGAATTGCTTCGGGTCTTAATTAAGTTATTTCCCATCGTGATTCAAAAGAAAATATGTTTTTGCTTATATGTTGGATTCGGACCAGCTAGGTTTCTTAAATAAAAAACACTCACACATACACGAATGCCTAAATATTATTAAAAAAATCCAGAGCTTTTATACTGGGAGAGGATAAACGTGCTTGAATGATTACAAGCCCTTTTAAACATCGAATGGATAAAACGTTATAAATCAGTTTCCTAAACAGCTTTGTGTCTCTGTGGAAAGAATCCTTATTAAAAAGCTTTAGGAAGAAGTAATAAGGAGTAAAAAAAGCCCTTCATAAATATCTTTGACATCGATCAACGCTTTATTGCGCTTGAACGATTATGGTGATCAAAGGAAATGAATCTGCGACAAGTATTAAAAAAGCCTTTTAAAGGTAAGATGTAGAAAGTGTTATGAGTGAAGTTGGATGGAATACAGAACTAAATCATCTGTAATAAGTGTGACAAAGTTTTGCGTGTTGAATTTCTTTTGTATTTTCAGCTTTTTTTTTTCTGTCTGATTGTTGCTAATGAAAAATCAAAAACAAATAACTCATAATATTTTAGAAGGAAAGTAGTAACTTCTCTGGAATTCTTTGTTCTTCTTCTGGAATTCTTCTAAGAAAAAAAGCGGAATCTGAAGTAAAGCACGGCCAATGCAAATGATCCCAAAAGATTAATATTTTATTTTTCTAGCGTAGTTAATCTTAGCGAATTTATTAATTTGATGGATTTCCTGGAAGAAGATGATCATTGCTTTTAATCTAAGAAAAGTATTAAAGATTGGAGTGTATTTTTTATGCGAAGTGGTTAACATTAGTATCCATGTTTCAGAAGAGTGTATTCATTTGCAGGACAGAGCCCATCTGTATAGGCACTCATACTAGAATATCTTATATCATACCAGGCATGGACAGTGTAGTAAGAAAAGAATTTAGTCATAGTGAATAAATTGTTTTATTTTACGTTATTTAAAAAATAAAATAGATAAGAGACCTTAGTTAACTGCTAGACAAATTAAATCGCTTAAATGTTTATGCTTATTTAATTTTGCACAACTGTTGTATTGACTTAGGTAGATGATTCACCACTCGTGAAGAGGAAGATCTTGGTGATTTGGGGCAAAAGATTTTGTACTTCGGTTAAAGCAGAATATTTACCTGCCTTATATTGTAAACCCTATTCGGTGCTTTCAATGCCGGAGGAGCGGTGATGACCTCACATCACGCCGTGTTTCCCCACATGAGCTCACTGTGAGAGTGGAGATCTGTTATTAGCGTTGGCAGAAGAGGATCAAGTAGAATCTCCTACTCGACCACACCGAGATTTGGTCTCCATTCATGGCAAACAGAGGAGTGGGCGTTGAGAACTTAGTGAAGATAGCCGAATAAGGGGGGTGATCTCATCACCACAAGCAGGCATCCATAACGATGGGACTCTCTCCTGAGAAAGGAATAAAATTCTACTCTCTTTCATCCTCAGATAACTGAATACTAGTGTTTACTACCTCGTTTACAAAATATGCTCTACTCGTAGCTATTTTTCACTTAGATTAAAAGCTATAAACATCCCCTTTCAATAATGCACGACACCAAGGAATTCGATAAGATTAACTTCTCTAGAAAGAGAAAATACGTTGGACGTTACGTGCATGAACATGTACTTTACTTTTGGCTAAGATTTTCTTTTTAGAAAATAAGAGTAGATTTATTGATTGATTTATTTGCACTTAACAAACTCTGGGACGTTTAGTAATTCAATTCTGTCCCACAGCAATTTGAGTTTCTTAGCGTAGAATACAAAATTATTAATATAAAGAATAGCAAAACATGTAAAATACACAAGAAAAAAAAATACTTGAAAAGATAGCACAAGTTTACATAAAGAAGAATTTCGAATCACAATTGATCTTTGAAAATTGAAAGTTAGTTGAAATTATTGATAGATGAAATTTCATTGGTTGGTGAGATATCAGAAGTAACCAGCAAGGCAACGAAACTTACCAAATCAACTTTCTTTTTTTTAAATGCGAAGTAAAAGAGCGGTGGTAATAGTAAATAATCAAGCACGAGTCTAAAAATTTTAGGTGCATAGCTTAAAGGTGGATTCATGTTGTTTGTAATGTGAAATCTGAGATGTCAAGTTTTTTCCAGTTTTGTAAACGTATTCATTATTTGAATGCCATATTTTGGGTAATTAAGTAGAATGTGTTTGACAGTTTCTTTTGATTGACAGAATGGGCAATTGGAAGAGTTCGTAACTTTTTTTTGTAGTGATATTGGTTAATAACGGCAAAGTCAGTGCGGAGTCTTGTGATTTTTATAATATTAATCCTATTCAAACCATGATTTCTAAATTGACATATATTTGGATTCCAATAGAAGCGATAATTCTGTTGCACTGATCCATGAAGTTAGCAATATTGGTTTAGATGTCTCAATTCTTTCTTTTTGATTATATCACTGTAATTTGCATTGAAGTTTGGTAGGTAGTGAATACAGTTAGGTTTAAAGCCTCTTTTGCAAGTAAGTCCATGGCGTCGTTATCAAATGCCGCAATGATTCGGAAGCCAATGTAGCCATTGTTAAAATTTAAATATTTCTAATAATAAAAGCCACCCTTAGATTAAAAAGGGATTATCTATAACGCTACATTGCAGCGTTGTAGATAAACCCTTTTTAATCAAAATTGGATAGTTTATAGAACTAGAAAAATTTCTAGAAAAATTAAGATTTATTTTTTCTCTTAGAAACAATCAGAAAAAGCAGCTGAAAACGAAAAAGGAAGTTTAACACCAAAAACATTATCTCAATTATGACAGATGATTTAGTTCGATATCTATCCAGTTTCATTGATAACACTTTTCAGATATTTAAAAGGTTTTTTTTTACACTTCCGTCCTTGTCTCTGATTCATTTCCTTTGATCATCATAATCGTTCAAGTGCAATAAAGCGTTGAACGACGTCAAAGATATTTATGTGGGAATTTCTTTTCTTCCTTATTACTTCTTCACATCTCTTTACTATAAGGATTCTTTCCTCCCTTATTACTTCTTCACATCTCTTTATTATAAGGATTCTTTCCTCCCTTATTACTTCTTCACATCTCTTTACTATAAGGATTCTTTCCTCCCTTATTACTTCTTCACATCTCTTTACTATAAGGATTCTTTCCTCCCTTATTACTTCTTCACATCTCTTTACTATAAGGATTCTTTCCTTCCTTATTACTTCTTCACATCTCTTTATTATACGGATTCTTTCCTTCCTTATTACTTCTTCACATCTCTTTACTATAAGGATTCTTTCCTTCCTTATTACTTCTTCACATCTCTTTACTATAAGGATTCTTTCCTCCCTTATTACTTCTTCACATCTCTTTACTATAAGGATTCTTTCCTTCCTTATTACTTCTTCACATCTCTTTACTATAAGGATTCTTTCCTCCCTTATTACTTCTTCACATCTCTTTACTATAAGGATTCTTTCCTTCCTTATTACTTCTTCACATCTCTTTACTATAAGGATTCTTTCCTTCCTTATTACTTCTTCACATCTCTTTACTATAAGGATTCTTTCCTCCCTTATTACTTCTTCACATCTCTTTACTATAAGGATTCTTTCCTCCCTTATTACTTCTTCACATCTCTTTACTATAAGGATTCTTTCCTCCCTTATTACTTCTTCACATCTCTTTACTATAAGGATTCTTTCCTCCCTTATTACTTCTTCACATCTCTTTACTATAAGGATTCTTTCCTTCCTTATTACTTCTTCACATCTCTTTACTATAAGGATTCTTTCCTTCCTTATTACTTCTTCACATCTCTTTACTATAAGAATTCTTTCCTTCCTTATTGCTTCTTCACATCTCTTTACTATAAGGATTCTTTCCTCCCTTATTACTTCTTCACATCTCTTTACTATAAGGATTCTTTCCTCCCTTATTACTTCTTCACATCTCTTTACTATAAGGATTCTTTTCTTCCTTATTACTTCTTCACATCTCTTTACTATAAGGATTCTTTTCTTCCTTATTACTTCTTCACATCTCTTTACTATAAGGATTCTTTCCTCCATTATTATTTCTTCACATCTCTTTACTATAAGGATTCTTTCCTCCCTTATTACTTCTTCACATCTCTTTACTATAAGGATTCTTTCCTCCCTTATTACTTCTTCACATCTCTTTACTATAAGGATTCTTTCCTCCCTTATTACTTCTTCACATCTCTTTACTATAAGGATTCTTTTCTTCCTTATTACTTCTTCACATCTCTTTACTATAAGGATTCTTTTCTTCCTTATTACTTCTTCACATCTCTTTACTATAAGGATTCTTTCCTCCCTTATTATTTCTTCACATCTCTTTACTATAAGGATTCTTTCCTCCCTTATTACTTCTTCACATCTCTTTACTATAAGGATTCTTTCCTCCCTTATTACTTCTTCACATCTCTTTACTATAAGGATTCTTTCCTCCCTTATTACTTCTTCACATCTCTTTACTATAAGGATTCTTTCCTTCCTTATTACTTCTTCACATCTCTTTACTATAAGGATTCTTTCCTTCTTTATTACTTCTTCACATCTCTTTACTATAAGGATTCTTTCCTTCTTTATTACTTCTTCACATCTCTTTACTATAAGGATTCTTTCCTCCCTTATTACTTCTTCACATCTCTTTACTATAAGGATTCTTTCCTCCCTTATTACTTCTTCACATCTCTTTACTATAAGGATTCTTTCCTCCCTTATTACTTCTTCACATCTCTTTACTATAAGGATTCTTTCCTCCCTTATTACTTCTTCACATCTCTTTACTATAAGGATTCTTTCCTCCCTTATTACTTCTTCACATCTCTTTACTATAAGGATTCTTTCCTTCCTTATTACTTCTTCACATCTCTTTACTATAAGGATTCTTTCCTCCCTTATTACTTCTTCACATCTCTTTACTATAAGGATTCTTTCCTTCCTTATTACTTCTTCACTTCTCTTTACTATAAGGATTCTTTCCTTCCTTATTACTTCTTCACATCTCTTTACTATAAGGATTCTTTCCTCCCTTATTACTTCTTCACATCTCTTTACTATAAGGATTCTTTCCTCCCTTATTACTTCTTCACATCTCTTTACTATAAGGATTCTTTTCTTCCTTATTACTTCTTCACATCTCTTTACTATAAGGATTCTTTTCTTCCTTATTACTTCTTCACATCTCTTTACTATAAGGATTCTTTCCTCCCTTATTATTTCTTCACATCTCTTTATTATAAGGATTCTTTCCTTCCTTATTACTTCTTCACATCTCTTTACTATAAGGATTCTTTCCTCCCTTATTACTTCTTCACATCTCTTTACTATAAGGATTCTTTCCTCCCTTATTACTTCTTCACATCTCTTTACTATAAGGATTCTTTCCTTCCTTATTACTTCTTCATATCTCTTTACTATAAGGATTCTTTCCTTCCTTATTACTTCTTCACATCTCTTTACTATAAGGATTCTTTCCTCCCTTATTACTTCTTCACATCTCTTTACTATAAGGATTCTTTCCTCCCTTATTACTTCTTCACATCTCTTTACTATAAGGATTCTTTCCTCCCTTATTACTTCTTCACATCTCTTTACTATAAGGATTCTTTCCTTCCTTATTACTTCTTCACATCTCTTTACTATAAGGATTCTTTCCTCCCTTATTACTTCTTCACATCTCTTTACTATAAGGATTCTTTCCTCCCCTATTACTTCTTCACATCTCTTTACTATAAGGATTCTTTCCTTCCTTATTACTTCTTCACATCTCTTTACTATAAGGATTCTTTCCTCCCTTATTACTTCTTCACATCTCTTTACTATAAGGATTCTTTCCTCCATTATTACTTCTTCACATCTCTTTACTATAAAGATTCTTTCCTCCCTTATTACTTCTTCACATCTCTTTACTATAAGGATTCTTTCCTCCCTTATTACTTCTTCACATCTCTTTACTATAAGGATTCTTTTCATAGAGCAATGGTTCTCAACCTTTTATGCTTCATGTACCCCTTGGAAATGGGCATGTAACTGGCGTACCCCTTACATAGATTGATAAAACTATAGTTATAGTGTAATAATGCCAGCTTAGCGACTTTGTTACTAGATCTAGCGACTTTTGAGCTCTCAGGGCGTACCCGAAAACATTTTACCGTGTACCCCACGTTGAGAACCCTGCCATAGAGACACAAAGCTGTTTCGGAAACCGATTTCTAACTTTTCATTCATTCGATGTTTAAAAGGGCTTGTTTATCATTCAAGCACGTTTAGTCTTCTGCAGTTTAAAGTTCTGGTGTTTTTTAATAATATCTAAGAATTCGTGTATGTATGTGTGTGAGTGAATTTTGTTTAGGAAACCACTGATGGTCCAAATCCAACGTATAAGCAAAAACATATTTTCTTTTCAATGACGATAGAAAATAAGTTAATTAAGCCCCGACGCAATTCTTGTTCCGTACAGATTTATTAAAAGTGCATGACGTTTTGTTGTGAAAGAATTTTTTGTTAGAAAAAAGTGCGTAAAGCCAAGATTATTACACCAGATTGTTTGAAGAGGAATTTTTTTCCGACATTTTCTTTTGCATCTGTCAGTTTACCTTTATTTCTTCCAAGACTCTCACTTTCTTTTTTTTTTCCCTCTACATTTCCCGGCAAATGCAGAATGCGAAATCCTTTCTTCCTTTCGCTTTCTCTTTAAATTCACTCTGGTTATGAAGAATCCTGAAGGCAGTGTGCACAACGAGAGACTGACAAAGGCAGCCTCAAAATCTCAGCTAAGCCTTTCAAGAGAGAACAGCGCTGTTTTAAAAGGGAGCTTTTAGAGATATACGGAGATTGGTAAGCAGAAACAGAGGCATAAACGCTCTGTGCAATTTTCTCTGCATTTTCATGTTTCTGAACAGAGTGTGCAATTTATTAGTGCAATTATTTACCACATTCCTTCTGTTTTACACCTCATTTTTTATTATAAAATAAAATGCTCTTTCTTCGAATAAAAAAAATGTATAAAGAAAAAAAAAAGTTTTTATATAGAGAAGTCGTGATCATTTTTTAAGAGGCACAATTTTCTTCTCTGTGGGTTGTAAAGAACGACAGAGGTTTTACCCAACTCTAATTTTTTTGCGATTTTTCATTTCAACTATTATCAAGCTGATTTTAATGAGCGGATCCTTGGAAGAGTTCATATTCAATTACAACTAGGCAAAAAGCTTCTTAGAAACGTACAATTTGGCGCAATGCGCCATATTGTTAACGAAACGAACTGTTCAACCTTCTCTATACCTTCGCTCGTTCGTGTATTAGTTTATTGCGCAATAACTCTTGAAAGTTTCATTCAGAAACATAACTTGACCCAAGAGAGTTAAAAGCAAAAAAAAAAATGTTTTTTCTTGAAAAGTGTTTTCATTGGGAAATATGTTATTTGCTCGACGTATATATTGTATCCGGAAGTATGTTTTTGTTTCGGCATACAAATAGCCCTAGTTGGTCTAGGGTTAGAGTACCTGAGTAATAATACCAGTGGTCTGGTTGGGTTGTTTTACCTCTGCGCTAAATCGTAGGTCACAAGGACCCCTAGAAGAAAGTTAGAGGAAAGGGACACACTGGAAAGTTGTTAGGAGACAGATGCTAGCGTCATTTCAAGACCATCCAGCGTGATCTTAACGTCAACAGGATCTGGCTTTTCCGTGAAAGAGATCACGGTTTGACGTCCCATCCAACAAACGGAGGCCTTTCCAAACTATTCGGCGTCCTCTACTGACTGAGGGAACCTAATACCAGCGGGCATGCCCCTGTGTAGGTGTTTGTATATTGTATGAAGAAAAGAAAAATCTTAATGGAGCTTCTCGGTTATGTCTATCCTTTTTGTAAGGGAGTACCCTCCTCCTTTTTAAAAATTATTATTATTAAATTGTTTTATCAAGCAATTCGTTTAGACTAGGGGTTCTCAACGTGGGGTACGAGGTAAAATATTTTGGGGTACGCCGTGAGAGCTCAAAAGTCGCTAGATATATGTTATATATGTTTTATTTCATTCTCATTGTTATACTGTAACTATAGTTTTATCCATCTATACAAGGGGTACGCCAGTTACATACACATTTCCAGGGGGTACGTGAATCATAAAAGGAGGTTGAGAAACACTGGTTTAGACTATTTACTCTCATAATTGAATGTTCGAAATTGTCGAGCATTATAATGCTCACATCAAGTGCATACAGTACCTCGAAAAACATTATAGAGGATTTCCCAAGTTATGCCATAATAAAAATCTCGATAACTTGATAATCCAACCCTAACGAGACTGAAGATAAAGTTTTAAATCGTCTATATAAATGATTATATTATTATATTAAAATTTCCCGATATTCATTTGGTGTTTACAGAGTTTAATCTGGAATATTTAACTACAAAATTTCTAGTCATAAAGAATATATCTCAAAAGCTAATCAAAACATACCTAAGTAATAATTGTTATATCAAACCTTCTCCTAATAATTGTATATTTGGAAGTTCGTCAAAAATATATGTAACTTATAAACAAGTTTAATACTTTGTGCCTCTATTGCCCTTACTAGGCATTCTGAAGGTGAAAGGAGAGGTCATGTATAAGACATATTTATTATCGGAGCTTAAATAGTATTCTGTGCTTGAATACTAATTAATTTAATTAATTAATTTATACCCCCTCAAGCAGCTGCTTGCCACAGAGGTCTGACAGGAGCCTGTCAGTTTATATGCCAAAGTAGAAGGTCTGAGAGGATGGCAGGACCTCAGCAGAAAAACAACACACACATCCATGCCTTATCCGGGGCTCGAACCCAGGTCCCTTAGATCAGTAGCCAAGCGCGCTAACCACTCGGCCATGGGAATTAGAGAATGTGTATCAGATTTCAGATACGGATTGGAGGCGTTTGTCTGGATGTGCAGATTCACTTTTCGTGAAAACGGAATTATATAGTTGCTTTAGGAAAGTGTGTGATTTGTCATGAAATATTTCTAAAATTTTTATATAAACCACTCGAATAATTTAGCGTACTTTTTTTTAATGTAACCACATTTCGTAAATTAATTGAAAAAAAAAACTGCATATAATAATTGTACGGGTTTCAGGTAGGCTTAATTTGTAGCCGGATAAAAGTAAGAAATGATGAATTTTAGCCCTGATTGTTATCCGAACATTCGAGATTTATAATACTCATCGCAAGTTGAGATTTATTGTCTCTTCATCCTATTACACTGAGCTCAGCCGATAGCGCGCCAGGCTCGTAATCTGCAATTGTCAGTTTCGAGTCCCATCTCTGCTAGAGTTGATATTTATCTCCGCTATATCCTCACCTTCCGTAGGTCCAGAATGGGGACACCCTCCGCCGTCCGTCGCATGAGACGTTAAACTGTTGCCTGTGTGGATAAGAGACATACCCTGTGCACGTTAAAGAACAATGCTGGATGGCTTTGACAGGAGGCTGCCATCTGTTTTCTAACAGCGTCCTTGTGTATCATCTTCCTCAAATCTTGTCTGAGCCCTTGGAGTACATGTGACCATTTAGCCATTAGGTCCGAAAAAAAGCCGATCAGATGTAAAACAACCCAACTCACTTATCCACCTAGGTCAACCATACTCTGTTCTCTTGAGATTCTAATACAGAGTAGTTGTTTGAAAGCATGTCGGGAGTTTGAGATAAGAATAACTTCTTCCTTCTATTGCAGTAAACAACAAGAAAAACAATTCCTCCCTAAACATTTGCCTTTCGTAAAAAGATGTATTTGCATACATATATAGAACAATATACAGGGTGAATCTGAAAAAGTGGGCAAAACTTTACGGGGTGGTAGAACGCAGCTATACGAGCAATATTCGTCATAGAATGTATGGTCGGAACGCAAACGGTGAGAAGTTAAAAGGTAGTTTTCCACTGTCACATTTAAAGAATGAACACAAGAAGGAGAGGAGATACTCTGTGCCTCACTTGCATTCCCGTCCGCCGCACCGTACACAAAGTGCATATCCGCCATTTCGTGCTTAGTATAACCAGCCATCCTCTCTGCAATCCACGGTAGAAATGCCGTTGGGTGCGAGGACCGACCCTTTTATACCATTTCCAACGCCACCTAGCGGCTCGCCGTTTGCGTTCCGACCATACTTTCTATGACGAATATTGCTCGTATAGCTGCGTTCTACCACCCCGTAAAGTTTTGCCCACTTTTTCAGATTCACCCTGTATAGAAGTACAGAGATCGTAAATCAACCATTAAACTATATATTGGTTCAGTGTGTGTCGAAGTTTCCAATTACAAGAACAGAATCCCCAGCTTTGTGTGATTTTTTCCCTCTCTCCTTCCTTCCCTTCCAACCGTTGTTCGCTATGCGATATTTGGCAGCAGTCAGCGCGGTGTAAATATCGGTAAAACAACATCGTCCCAGAAACAATTCTCGTTTGCTGGAATATCGCCAAACTCTTCTTTACAAAGCGGAAGTCGTATTGATGGCGTAGCAGATACCCCCCCCCCCCCTCCACTTCCTTTACTTCACACGAAGCATCTGTCCTTGAAAGAGGATTGGTCTCAACTTCCTCATTAACGTGATGCATTTTCTTAATATTAAGGTCAGCTAATTAAGTGAGGAACCATGAAAGGCAAACGAAAGAGCTCTTAGAGGCGATGGAAATGACGCAGTTGAAATTTATTTCTTCAATTTTGAACGTTTGCTGGTGCAATTACGTATCATAAGGCTCTTAGTGCATTCAGTTAACAAAAGGAGCTGCTGGGTCGAGCACCAACAGCAGTCACGAAAATTTGATTTATTTGTGTAGGCAATAAAAAATTGCGAGGCCTTTCTCACAGCTGTTCTGTCAACTAGTTCTTTTCGATTAGTGTGCTTGAAATACTCAAGTAAACGGATGAATGAACGGAATACATAAGAAGCGCAATAAATAATTTATTTAAAATTTGTTTATTAATTGTTCATGGGGGCCAACAAGGGGTAGAAAGAAGGACAGTCCCCCATCCCTGGAAAAATTGCAAAAATTATTTCATGTTGAATAATATCCGGGGTACAAAAAATAATTTGTTTTTTTTCCTTAACGAAATGTTATCTTGATTTTGTTTTAGGTTTTAGTTTTGGAAGCATATCATTTGTTTTTATCTATTAATAGAAAAAAATTATGTGCATTTTTAATAATAAATCTTCAGTTGTACATATTACGGCTTGATATGTACCATATTTGCAACTGTGCTCATTAATGAACGGCGCGACCAAAAATTTTTTATCTTGAAATATTGATTTCTATTTTTTGTTCCTTATGAAATCGTCAGAGGGAACATTAAGTCATGGCCCCATGTGAAAGAAATCCATACACTATGCACGTCAAAGAACACGCTGCAACTCTCTGCAAAACTCCCCGTCCTGCCTCGGTCGGACACCGATGGGCTTCCAAAGGTAACCATCCGTCGGATGGGACGTTAAACTGTGGTCCTGTATGTGGGAGAGCCATACTCTGTGCGCGTTAAAGAAATCGTTGGATGTCCTTGACGGGAGGATACTATTTGTCTTCTTACAGCTGCCCAGTGGGTCCCCTTCCCCACACTTCTCTGAGCCCTCTGGGTCCTTGTGACCTGGCCATTTAGCTTATTGTGTGCAAAAAAAGGGTAACTCAGAGGCAAAACAACTCAACCCTCCTGTTTTGGGCTCTCTATACTATTTTGCATGCGTTTGGCAAGTGTAGTTTTTTAAGTCATTTTTCAGTTTCCTCGTCATTAATTATCATGAGTGCTAAGCTACAGTGAGGAATACTTGTGAGCAAAAGGCAAAGGAAGCCTATTTCACAAAAATGAAGTTTAATATATAATGCACAAATATTAAATGGAATGCTTCTCCTTAATCTGGTCTATTATTTAAAATTCCTAAAGCAGGATTAAAAACGTCGGTCCGAAAACAAAAGTATCTTGTGACCTGGCCATTTAGCCCATTATGTGAAAAAAAGTGGCACTCAGAGATAGAAGAACATAACCCAAATTCTTCAAAACAAATCTTGCCTCCCCCCCCCCCCCCAAAAAAAAAAGGGTGTTCGCCGACACCTATGTGGTTGTTTTATGTTGTGGCGGTTTGTCGTTTACATTCTTGTTATAAGAGGTGGTAATTTAATTCATCCCTTAATTTACAAAAGTTCAGCTGGAACAAATACTATATACTTAGATATGCTTAGATATAATATTATATACTCATATATATATCATATATAGACAGATATATATATATATAGAAAGAAGCATCAAACAGAACTATAATCACTTAAGAGCCTACGAAACGGAACAGTGCAGGAAAGTGTAAAGAAGCCGACTATACAATGGTGGTGAAAAAATAAAAAGAGTAATATACACAATTGCGAAAGGGAAATCAAATGTTGCCATAAAATTTTCAGCATCAGCCCGAAGATTCCAGCTGTACAAACGGAGTGCAGAGGGTACTTAAAAGAAGTAGAAAACTATTAGGCCTAAGGAAATGATTCTGTGCAAGAGCAGAACCATTTGTTGTGAGTAAAGTGGGCAATTTAGAAGGATGCGATTTTCTGTTTAAGGTCCATTGCACCTGAAGCAAAGTGGACCGCACTTTGTTCGAGAAAGGGTGGGAAGGAATTGGATGCGAGAAGTGGATCAGACTTGACGACGGCGAAAGCAGAACTTCTCTGAAAGGATAGTGACGACGGCGAAACAAAATGCTGTACAAATGACGTCAGAAATTTAAATATGGCGGAGACTTAGGGAATAAGCGATTTTTTTTATGATTTTTAACGTTGGTCGTTGTTGCCATTTCCATTAGTTGGGAGAAAGAGGGTTTTCGTGTCTGAATAGAAAAATCGTTTTGGATAAATGGTCAATTTGCTCCTTCCTGGAGATGAGACTAGAGGCGACAGAATTTCTGAAGTTTCCTTTCAGAGTGGGGACTGAGAGTGAATGAGGAGGATTTGAGACACAGACCACCCAAATAGTTTGCTTGAGGGATGATATTTCGTGTTTTTTAAGTAAGAAAAATAGTCACTGTTCCACCACTGAGGTCTGAAAAGAAGGAAATAGGAAAGAATCGAAAAAGAGTTAAGAGGAAATGAAATAGAGAAAAAGAACGAAATTAAAAAAAAAATGTAAAAGGAAGAATTGTAAAAAAATGGGGCGGGGGTGGAAAATTAGAGGGAAAAGAGTAGAAATTAAAATAAGCTGAAATAAAAAGAAGACGATGAGAAGAAAGAAAAATGACATGCTCTTCTGGTGAATATGGGAGCCCGTTTTTAAGAGAAGGAATTTTTTATTTTCAGAATTTAGCATCCTCTGATAGTGTAAATTTATCTTAAAAGAGGATCGGGAAAAACATAGAGTGAAATTTTATTAGTATCTATAAAAGATACAAACCCAAAAAAGTTTCATTTATCTTTCGAAATAGAAAAGTTTCATTTCACCACCCTTCTTGATGTTAAGGGGACAAATTATTGCTGTTAATGCAAACCTCTAATCATCATACGCTACCACCAAAATTATTTCAAATTTCTAGCGTAAACAGATCGTTTACGATATTCGTTAAAAGGTTTGGAATGTTGAAAATTTTTTATTCGTTAGAGGACGCTGTTAAAGTTATTGGGAGATTCGCAAAGTGCGAAGAATCATAATATTTCATCAATATCTATCACAGAAAAAAGAAGTGTTGCATTATTTTTTAAAAACAAAAACGTTTAGTGTCAATAGTCGGGCAGAGAGCTAGACCGATGGACGGACAGAGAGATAGATGGACAGATAGATGACAAAGCTAAAATATTTGCTAGTTTTTTAACTACTTAATAATGGGAAAAAAATAAAAAATAAGAAAAGAAAGGCATTAAAAATGGAATACGAAAATAAAAAAAAAAGGAAATGAAAGGAATGTAAAAGAAAGAAGGTAAAGAAGAAGAAGAAAGTAAAATATAGAAGAGAATGGAAGAAAAAGGAAGCAAAAAAGGGAGATTATAACAAAAGAGAAAAAAAAGGAAGGAAGGTAAAGAAGAGAAAAAAATAAGACAGGAAAGATAAATTAAGAGAATTCAGGAAAGGGAAGGAAGAAAAGATAAAGAAAGAGGAAGATAAAAGAAAAGGAAGTTAGAAATGAAGGAGAGTAAAATCTAAAGTAAGAAAGTAGAAACCGTTACAGAGGTCCGAAATATGTGAAGAAAGTTGCTATGAAATTCCACATTTCTCGTACATAATCTTACAAGCTCTGCGAAGCAGATGAATTACATAGCTCTTATGAAATGAACTACAGTTGGTAATTTGAGCCAAATGAAAGACTGGATATAAATAAACACAATTAAACACCTTTACTGGCATTATGCTACGGTAGAGAGTTTCACATTTGTAATTTAGATACAATAAGAGTCGAATTAAATTCCATTTGATGTATTATTTGCATCATGCATTCATTTTAATTATACGATTTGCGTTAGATTTATGATTATTTAAAATGCTTTTCTGCGCACTCATTCAAAAGAGTGAAAAACGGTTTTATCTTGGAAAAGTTGAATTATTAATTTGAACCACGGTCGTTTTGAAATTTGTTTCAAGATGAAGAATATGAGATGTATTTTCTTTTAAAGTAGTTTATGAATCCTTGAGCTGTAATTAGAGACGTTCAAATTTCAACAAATGTGCAGCACAACAGTTTCCACATATGCACTTCAAAGAGTGAAAAATGTTTCACGACATACCACCATTTACAGAAATGAAACTAATTGTAAATGAAAATAGAGCGCAGAGATTTTTTTTCAGTCCGTAAACGAAACTAATTTGTTTCTTTAAGCTTGATGTTCTTTGAGTAAATGACAAACCACTGATAATTGCTTTTTATTTTTAATTCTTTGAAGAATATATAAGAAGAATTTTTCATTTATTTTTAACTGATGGTTTCTTAGTGACTTTTTTTCTTCTGAGCAAAGAAAGTTGTTAGACATTTCTACTCTTTGTTTTGGAGGAGGGGAAGAATGGTTGGAGTTAAGGTGCATAATTGTGCTATTTATGAAACTTGGGTTCGAGTCCCTGAGAAGGTATGTACTTTTTTTTTCTGAAATATTATTTTTTATCTACTGCGATTTCGCCTTCCTCTCTGATCTTCTCTGAGAGGCTCCTGTCAGCTCTGAGTAACAAGTGAGGCTGCTTGAGAATAATTTGTTTTTTAAATAACCTCTGTCTCTCCCCACATCATAAGCTTTTATTCCACATACAGCATTTATTATTGAATTACTGGACATTCTTTAAATTTTATCCTACAAAACTGCATTGCGTTTAATTCATAGAGTATTGAATGATGAAAAAAAATCAGTGGTCAGCTCGTGGGTAATATGTTCATTATTGTTTTCACCTACATTCATTTATTGAAATTCTCCATGAGAGAGCGAGGACTTCTTTGTCCACTTCTTTGTCCATCCCTGCTTACTGGAGCAGAATATTTATGTGAAATTAATGTAAGGAGACATAAAAAAATGTTTTGAGCATTTTTTAATCGGAAGGTTTTTTTTTGGATTATTCTGCATTGTTGTTCAAAATTATCCGCTGATGATCAGAACTGGACATAACTCAAAATGGTTTTCAGCAAATACAATTAAACGCAATATGAAACGATATTGTGACGTGGCAGAATAACGGCAAATGAGATAAGGACGAAATCATGTACTATACGTGAGTAGATCCAAATCTAGAATAAAATATGGAATAAAGGGCATACGAGTGAAATGGTGGTGGTAAGATCAAAATGAATAGGAACGCCTTTTTGTTTTAGTGGTCTCTAAGAAGTTTCATGAAAAATGCGGGTAAAATACATATGTTTAATATTTTTTCGCCTCCGTTCCGGTTACTAGCATTCTCATTTATCGTAGGGGAGGGAGCCATGTCTTTTTTGGCCCCTCTGTAGGGCCGCGCACTACAACGTTAAATGAAAATTGGTGAACATAATAATAGAAATAAACGAGAGAAAATATGTAAAAATAAAGAAAAGCAAGCATGATAAGAAAAAAAGAGAAACCTGGCTTAATATCCCCCTCCCCTGAGATTTCCAGTAGTAGAGAAACAAGGGGACTCCATAAATATTTCTTGGCAGCACCCTTCGAATACTAAAGGGGGCACTGAGGGGACAGGGAATGTTAATAAGACATATGATCCATGTGACAATCATACAATACACGCAAAGCTTCCTCACGCTGTTGACGAGGCTGTTCTTGAGTTTGTTTTGGTTAGTAAAAACCTTTTTCTCCAAAAGAGTAAACTCAAGCTCATGGAAGGTTCTAAGAGGAGGCTGATGTCATACAACTGATTTCCCTAAGTTATCCCATATATGCTCAATTGAATTCAGGTCCTGAAATCTATTTGACCACTCCATCTTATGAATATCTTAACTTTCAAGAAAATCAACGACCACATGAGCTCTGAGGATGGGCATTATGATATATAAAAATAAAATCAGGGTTGAGAGTATCCCTCAAACAATGGGGCGCAAGAATCTCCTTTTTTGCATCGCTGAGCAACCGAAGTGTCTTCTTGAGAAAGGTGAAGCTTTGTGCAGCAGGTCATCGTGATGCGGAAATTCTCCAATATTTTTTTAGGGTTCCGTTTATTGGATACTATAAATACCCAATATCCGCCAAAGCTCACAAAATTAAGTAACATAAAATTATCAAGTTGAGTGAGATCCAAGACTTAGTCGTTTGAAGGTAATTGCCGATGACCCCAAACATGCTTAAACAAGGCTTCACTTAATATTAAAAAAAGTAATCTATATCGTTATATCAGGCCATATTTATCCTTTTCTTGCCAGGTTAACTAGCTAAGAGGAAAGAAGGCAATTAATACCAAATTTAGCAAATTTCTATACAGAGTCAAAGTTTAAAAACGACTTTTCCTAAGATAGATGGCATATGCGAAAAAAATGATTAATGAGGATAGAAAAAAAAGCTTGTGTTGCCAGGCAAACATTTTTTCGTGTTCTTTTACCACTTATGTAGAGATACTTCTACAAGCATGCAGTCATTCCATCCATTGATTCGTTTTACCGAGATAAGGGTTCACTTGTTTTAAGCAATAGATCGATAGAGCCGCGTTTCTTTTATTCGGCAGAGCTACGGCTTTTCATTTTTGATCATAAATCACATGCAAGAGAGAGTTGTTCCAAAAAACAGTGCCAGTTTGTATGAATCAGTTCTGCATTAAAGTGTCATTTATTCTGTACGTCGTTTCTGCAGAAGTTTCTTGATATTCTGATTCGGAGTTTGCTTTGAATGTTCTTCGGTTTCGTGCGATAAATTCTGTTTTTTTTTTTACATCCTGAGAGCTTATGGAAAGAAATGAACCTTTCAAGGTTTGTTAATGTTAAGAATATGAGCCTGATTGCAAATTAAAAATTTAAACCAAACGCGTCGAAATTTTGATTTTTAACAATATTTCCCCCTATTTAAAGAATCCTGCAAGATTTAATTGATTAGTTAGGTGTATAAATAATCAGCAAGCTGTATAACATTTTTAAAAAGCTTTTACATCAAGAGAATTCTTTTTGACATTAATAGAATTCAAATCATCATCATCATCATCCTCAAGCAGCCATGGGCTACGGAGGTCCAACCAGACCGTGCAATTTAGTTCTCCAAGCAAGTCTTATCCTGAGCTACATCTACTGCATCTGGCCACTGCACACCAATTCTAACAAGGTCCTGTTTGACATTGTCTGCCCACCGCATCCTAGGTCTCCCCTTCTTTCTGAGGCCTTTAAGCACACTGTTCACAACCCTATTCGCCAATCTATAATTATTCATACGAGCAACATGACCAAACCAACGGAGTCTCTCTCTGCACAATATGCTGCTGCTTAAAGGAGGTTGCAAACTCCTTTGCCTAACCTCTTCATTAGTTACAAAGTTGAACCACCTAATGCCCAAGATACTGCGTAAGCATCTGGAATCAAAAGCATTTAGTTTCCTGTTATCTTGTTTACAAAGTGTCCAAGTTTCACTACCATAACTAACCTAGATATTAATAATACTGCAGTTGATTATAATAATCGGAACCTGCAGATTACGACAGCTGTTTTGCTAATTCTTTTGCGATTTTAACCGCTCTTCGCTAGTTAAGTACGTTAATGGTGAACAACAGTAGTAGCTCAGAGTTAATATCTATTAGTATTAATTTGATTAGTTAAGGACGCCATTGATAATTTTATAAAGCTTTCTCCAAAGTTAATTGAAAAATCATGTTATGTAATAGACGTAATTCCGGGAGATTGAATCGGCGGGCTGACATGTGTGACGTCATCGGTGGTAGAACTTCTAGGTTTCCTGTGATTCCGCTGCTACTTGAGCATTCGGTCCCAAATTTCGTGGGATGGCCCCACTTAGTTCGGACCCTCTTCGTGTGAGAGATGGGGTTCCTAGCTGCCATAGGTTGGGAGTAAAGTCTCCGAAATTTGTGGGGGCCGTGTCGTCGCCTATCTTGTGAATGGATAGTACGTTAAGGGTGAAGAGTTGTGGATAAAGTTATCGATGGGAAAAGTTATCAATGGACATACGTTTCGCGCCAAACTTTTGACGGGGGTGTTAACTAGTGTAAATAACAATTATTGTACCTAGCAGCTGTTTTGTTTGTTTGGCTATGATACCCACATGCAGTCGTACAAATTAACGAACAGAATAATGAACAGTGTAATTAGTCTCCCTCTTTAAAAAAAGAGGGAGACTCTGAATGCGATGGGACGGGGGTGGCTCAGTTGGTAGCGCGCCAGGCTCGTAATCTGCAGTTCCCAGGTTCGAGTCCCAGCTGCGTTGAGATTTATCTCCGCGTTGAGATGATTTATCTCCGCTTTGATTTATCTCCGCGTTATTAAATCAGCGTTGAGATTTATCTCCGCAAAACTCCTGGTCCACGGTAGTAGGGGACACCGATGGGCTTGGTAAAGGTCACCGTCCGTCGGATGGGACGTTAAGCCGTGGCCCCGTGTGCGGGAGAGAGCCATCCCTGCGCACGTTAAAGAACACGCTGGATGGCCTTGACGGGAGGCTACCATTTGTCTCCCAACAGCTGTTCCAGTGGGTCCCCTTCCCCAGACTTCTCTGAGCCTTCGGGGTCCTTGTGACCTGGCCATTTAGCCCATGGTGTGCAAAAAAGTGCCGCTTAGAGGTAAAACAACAAACAACCCAACCGAATGCGATAGGTAAAAATGTCTAACAGGCCTTGTTAGAAGTGAACTGTTAGTTCGTCAAATAATTTTTTTCCGTTATTTCAAGTAGTTTTTACACTCATGTGAGACATAAATAATGCAATAATGTTTACCCATGTTTATGATATTCTTGTCGGATCGGCGATTAAAACCTAGCGATTGAAATAGATCCGCATTCGAGCCTCGAGTACATAATCGCTATAAGGTATGGGTCCTGAGGTCTTGCCTTCCTCACAGTCCTTCTACTATGGAATATGAATTGACAGGTTCCTATCAGACATCTGTGGCAAGCAGCTGCTTGAAAGTATATTTATTATTGGTTTTTTTATGTATCTGATCAGCGATGCTATCCGCGGTTATATCAATTCAAAAAGTTCGCCAAAGTTGAAACCGAAATTTCCTTTTACGTTGAATAAACGAGAAAGAAAGAGAGAGTTGATTTTAATAATCTCATAGAAAATGCTCCGTTGAAACTTCCGAGTCCCTTCAACATAGGGTAACCACATAATAAAAGCATAGAATATTGATTTGTTTTACACCCCTTCCCCCCAAAAAAAATGACCAACATTTTTACATTTTTCTTGTTGAAAATGAAAAAAAATTGCAAGCAAACGTCGAAGATTAACATTATCAAAGATAAATTATTTTCCTGAAGATAGTGTCATATACAGTTCATAATTAAAGTAGTCTTCTTCAGAAGATTCATATTCAATATCAAACAATTACAGGCGAATCAAGAATCACTATGATTATACCGATTAATAATGTCATTTGTATGAGAATTTGGATACCATTCAGTCTTGTATTCTGTTTAACATTCTTCAGCAATTTTTATTTTTTGAAAACTTTTCTAAAATATTAGCATATTGTTGTATGGTTAAATATAAATATATATATCTTTATAATAATAATAGCTTTATTTACGCTTCAGTATGGTTATATACATAAATTAACCTGCTATGCCTTATGGTTTATCAGCAGGGTTTTAAATTCAGCTTGTCAGCTATATTTTAGAAATGAAGTTTTTGCTAGTAGTTCGAAAGAAAGAGAAAAGAGAACATTTAGACCATAAAAAAAATAATAAAAACATCCAAACTATAAAAAGGAGATGTTTTTTTTAAACGAGAACTTCTGGTCATCCTCTTTGTTATTATTGTTTTATCATCCTATTTGTTTTGATAATATATCAAAACAAAACTTGTATTAAATCTTTTTGTAACCGTATGATTTACCGTTCTGAAGTTCTATACTAACAGACAGAGGTATATGGGAACCTGTGAAATCATGTGACAGGAAGAGATGCTTTGAGAATAGGCAGATGCATCTATCAGTAATTGCTGCACTGAGATATTTTTGAAGCTATATCTAAGATTTTGCTTGAAAAGAAAATGTGTGCAAAATGTCTTCCGAAATTGTTTAATAACTTCTGGGCCTCTCTTTGACTTCTGTAAGCAGCAGCGGTGTTCATCTTTTCAGCTTCAGGGTGTGGAAGCAGAGAGAGAGACAGTGCCAAGTGGTCCATTGTCACTGATGCTGGATGCCTCTCCATCTTCCAAACCCGCTTCTCGGCCGGTAGAGGTGCAAGCAATATGTCACCCTTAGCTTGTAATCGAACCGAGGATCAGAAGCAACATTTGATTAATACTGTTTAACACCACCTAATTCCCTAAGCTGTCAGACAAGCTAGGTCGCCTCGTACATCACGGCGTGCCTTGGCAGTGCGCTGCTATCTCGCCTGGGGTGCAGAGTATAGGGTGGGGATGTCGCTAGGTGGCGTTGTTGTGGCAGAACTCTCGCTCCCAATAGGGTCCCCGCGTTAGAGTGACGCCAATTACGACGATGGATGCCTCAGTGAGCATAGCGGAAGGATCCTAGAAAATGGCTGATGAAAGAGACATGTTGGGTGGAAACTGGAGACAGGTGGTGTTTAGCAGGCGAGTTACTTATCCAATAGCAAGCACACTCTTCTAGTGCGTTGACAGCTTCGTCTCACTGCGAGCCAAGCCTAATGGTCTGGCTCCGCTAATGAAGGGGAAGGAAGTTCGAAGGCGTAGTTCGTCATTTCCGGAAACGCAGATGACGTTGTTGGTTTAAATTATTTTTGACCAATAGCGATGCATCTTCAAAATTCGATTTGTTTACTGTTTATTCTGCCCCCCCCCCCCCCCCCCCCCCGAAATACGCAGAATCGTTGTTGTGATGTACAAGTTTAGTTGAGAAGCGATATTTCCAGAAACGAGATGAACTTTGTAGTCAAAATGACTTATGAAGGAGAATTTTGTTTCATCAGGCTATGGTCACTGGCAGTTTCCACGAATAACATAAGCTTTTGAAAAGTAAGAATTTCATTACAGTCGTATACTAATAAATACTGAATTCATCGGTGAGGTCAAATTTGATAAGCGAAAAGCCAAACTTTTGTTTTATAGAGGCGGGAATTTGGACAAACATTTAGATATGGTGCTGATAGTGGAAGAAACGGACTTAGAACACCGTTTTGATTCATTTCTTTTCAGAAATTATTTTTCTATAAATAGGGGGATATGCGTCTCCCGCTTTAAGGAAGCATTCTTCCACATTAGATTTGTTTAAAATTACATTAGGTTTAAAATGTCATTACATTAGGTTTAAAATGTTATTATTTATTTATGTTTATCAATATTTTCGCTTCCGTTTCGGTTATTAAAATTCTCTAAATGTGTGTGTATGTGGGGGAGAGTGGCATGCTACCCTCCCGCTTTAGTTTGTCAGTTCCTGAACTAGGCTAATCTAAAAAATCTGATGATACCAAAGCTCAGAAATGTACCTAAAAATGAAGCCTAAAATGAGACAAATATTAATGAATAAATATTATCAATGAATATTATTATTAAACAAAATATTGCGCAAAAATAATACATCAATATTAATAAAAATATTATACAAATGATTAAAAAATAAGAATTATTAATTAGTACTATGTATTAAAAGCAACAATTTTCTATCAGTTTAATACATATATTCTGCTTATCAGTTAGTTTAATAAATAGCCTTAGCTGGGGGGATATAATAAAAATAAATACCCCCTCAAGCAGCTGCTTGCCACAGAGGTCTGACAGGAGCCTGTCAGTTTATAATATATCAAAACAAAACTTGTATTAAATCTTTTTGTAACCGTATGATTCACCGTTCTGAAGTTCTGTACTAACAGATAGATGTATATGGGGAAAAAACCCCATCAGAATCTTGATTATCTTGAATAAGCAATTTTTTATCCTGAGGCCAAAAATCAGTTATTATATTATACATTTATAATTACCGATTCTGTACCACAAATTTGCTATGTTAAGTACCTTACAAAGAGCGAAAACTCTTAGAGAGAAAAAAAAAGTATCATGGAAAGCGAAAGGGGGGTGGGACACATGGGGCGGGGGGGGGAAATAAAAATTCTGTGATAACAGCGTGAGATACTTTAAGGGCGATTCCAGGTTGTTTGGGATAAACACCCACTGGAGAGCTGCAGAGGTCAGGTTGGCGCCTTTAGCAAAGCCTTCGGAATGTTTTTTTAAGCATTAAGAGAGTATGGCTGTCATTCACACGGATCCCGCATTAATATTTTAAGGTGCTGTCTAAGAGATGATAGCTTTTGACGTCAACTGCTTCTTCGTCTTCACCGAACGTCGGGCCAGAGTTATTTGAACTTATCCTCGGCGAACAAGAAACCTTTCATCGAAGTAAGAAGCAAAGGAGAAATTGAAAAAAGATTCCTATAATTCAGAAATTATAATTTAGCCCAAATTTAAAGCCTTTGTTAAATGTAAATGTAAATGTAATGTTAGGATTTAATAGCATTTAATGTGAATAATTATTATTTATTCACATTAAATGCTATTAAATCCTAAATATGATATTAATAGGTATATAAACTGAAATTCATTACTAGCTCTTCATTTATACTATTAAATAGATTTCTTAATATCAAAAGTATAATTATTAGGGTTTAAAAATCAATAACAATAAATTTAAATTGAAAAAATAAATAAACGCAAATCAACAATTAGGAAGCTGGGAAAAAAACGAACCTCCCCTCAAAAAATACCCGTCCTCCTTCCGTATTGAAACACAGGATCTCCTGGTTATGAGACAATTCTTATATCAGTTGAAGTATTGCTGGAGCGAACTCAACTGTTGGAGCAACTGGCACTTAACCAAGAGATCCCGTATTCGAATATGGTAGTAAGGGAGTGTTTTCACACAAGTAATAAAAAAGTTTACTTTTATCTATCAATAATGAGA
Source organism: Ryuthela nishihirai (assembly GCA_038380435.1). Taxonomy (NCBI): domain Eukaryota; kingdom Metazoa; phylum Arthropoda; class Arachnida; order Araneae; family Heptathelidae; genus Ryuthela; species Ryuthela nishihirai. Next base: position 33,147,135 of record JAWZYU010000011.1, on the reverse strand, counting down.
GTTTTTTGCTTCCTAACAAGTAAGTCTCTACAGAACTAACCACTTGACTAAACTCTCCTTCTGGAAGAGATGAGTCTAAGTACGTAGCTCTGGTCGAACTATCTGGCAGTAGTTCTGTCAGATAGGGCTGGTCCTGAACAGATATGTTTAATGACTCAGTAGTGAAAAATCACAGGATAAGTCCTGTAGACATGGAACTCATGAAATAATGAGCTGAAAAAATTGGTTTTGCCATGAGTGGGATTCGAACCCACGTCTCCAGGAAACATGTCTGTTATGCTACCACTACACCACCAATGGCTAACCTTTTCTCAGCTTGTGTGACGTTATAAACTTTCCGCATTCTTTTTTTTTGATTCGCACAGTGGCGCGTTTAATGACGTTACAGAAGGAACGTTTGTTCTGTTTGATTACGAATGAACCAGTTAAAAAATAACGGTGAAAATAGAAGTTTCGTCAGAAACTAAACTTCATTTTGTTTAATTATTAAAATTCTTGCAGATGTAAGAAACGTCCCTATCAGCATAAAATGATAAGGTTAATCTTCTATCAATTATTGTAGATCAAGTTTATCAATTATTGTAGATTATAAGTTAGGGAAATGATTTTCTGATGAACAGATGTGAGTATAAAGTGTTAAATTTAAGTATGTTTCATTGATGCCTTGATGACAGGATCCCATCTGTTATTTAAACACTATCCAGTGTTTTGACAAAATGGCGCATCGTATCATCCAATGAGATCAGAGTTTATTTGTTGCGTAGAAACTGCAATTTCATGAGAGTCTTTCGACATCTTTAATACGTTATATCCACGTTGATTGTTGCTACCTTAAACCATAATTTATCCTTTGTTTCCAACTCTTAGTCGCAGAGATCCTGGTAGTGCTCTACGTACGTCAGTTTCGTCACAAAATAGAGTCTATTGAAGATGCAGAACAGGAAAATAACTGAGATACTCTGGAGCAACCTGAACCATCCTGAAACGGTTCGGAATATCAGAGCTCTCTTAGAAATCCCTTTGAAGCTCTCCTGCAAGCATCATCGGATGATGAGGTGAGAAAAGAACAGTTCACAATCCTTGGACTCAACGCAAAAGCTTCAGATTTCCTACACATGATAGGAAGGATATTCAATCTTCCACTTTTCGATAGTGAACCTTGGATTATATTCCAGGAGGAAACGGAAGACAATGAAACGTTGGCAACAAAAGTTCGCAATTTCATTGACTTCATCAGAAAACAATTAGGGAATGGTGTGTTTGGCCTAGGCCCCATCGTCACAACGTACACCAAACTTCATCAGAAAGGAATTAGGGAATGGTGTGTTTGGCCTAGGCCCCATCGTCACAACGTACACCAAACTTCATCAGAAAGGAATTAGGGAATGGTCTGTTTGGCCTAGGCCCCATCGTCATAACGTACACCAAATTTCATCACAAAGGAATTAGAGAATGGTGTGTTTGGCCTAGGTCCCATCGTCACAACGTATACCAAATTTCATCAGAAAGGAATTAGGGAATGGTGCGTTTGGCCTAGGCCCCATCGTCATAACGTACACCAAACTTCATCAGAAAGGAATTAGAGAATGGTGTGTTTGGCCTAGGTCCCATCGTCACAACGTACACCAAACTTCATCAGAAAGGAATAAGGTAATGGTGTGTTAGGCCTAGGCCCCATCGTCATAACGTACACCAAACTCAATGAGTTGAAAGAGTTGCAGACTAGGAAGGGGTTGGGACATTTGGCATTTTTTTTTTATCGCATCGCTTGTACCGCTCTTACATCTGGATGTTTCACTACGACTCAAACAAAGGGTTATCAGAGGACCTCAGACTTGCAGTTGAAGGGGATGAATCCATTAATGTTTCCCGCTCTGACTTCTAAGCCCAACATCGTTAATTGTTTTGCTGAAGTATTGGGCCAGATCAGAACTTTCACGTTTTTAATTTCGTATGTAATGGATTCTTTCTTAGATTGCCTTGCTTGGTTCAAGCTATAAAGAAAGACCGATGAAGAAAAAGAATTCAATTAGATTTAATTTTTAAAACACCGTAGTTAGAAAAGCTTATTCAGTAATATAAGTTTAACATATAACCATTAGTCATTAATGGTATTCTGTATTAAAGCATTAATTTGTAGTAGTGTGTTTAAACCTTAGGATAGCACACATAACTGATGGGATCTGAATAAAGTTATTTAAAGTGCTATTTTTTAAGAGAATTCCGGATAATGTTTGGTTAAATTTTTATTTGCATAAAATTCTACAATATAAAGCAGTGAATCTCCATTTATTTAAAAAAATGAAAACTGGTTCGTAGGAATTACATATTTCCCACAACATGGGACAAGATATAATTAAGTTAGATTGATCTCATTACAATGCAATAACTAAAAGTAATTAATAATTTCTTACATTGGAATCGAAAAAAAAAAGTTTTTTTATAGCAATTGAACTGTAGGCTATTAGGATTAAATGAATTGGGTCAGGATCTAAAGAAAGATTGGGAAATATTGGTATGAAGAGATTTTACTTTCAAATGTAAAGTTGGAAACTTACTGAAACAGTTGGTTTCTATATTTGCCATGGAATTTGATTTGTTAGGATGTGGCTGAGTCTTAAAGAAACGAATCTATTGCCGAAGATATAAATCAATAGGTCGTGAAACACTTTCGGCCTTGTACTTTAAGACCTTCTATACAGTTCCATCCAAACTCTTATTTTTAAATAAATAAATATAAATACCCCCTCAAGCAGCTGCTTGCCACAGAAGTCTGACAGGAGCCTGTCAGTTTATATGCCATAGTAGAAGGTCTGTGAGGATGGCAGGACCTCAGCAGAAAAACGTCACTTACATCCATGCCTTATCCGGGGCTCGAACCCAGGTCCCTTAGATCAGTAGCCAAGCGCGCTAATTTTTATGCTGATTATAATAACCCTAGCCAGTAACTCACTCTAGTAGTGTTCCATACATTTACACATAACATAGTAATTAAAAGTTTGAAATATGGTAATAATTAGTGGAACTTGTGTGGCAATCTATAAATATAATTACTGTTCTGTTGCCTTCTTACTTAAGGTATTCATAAAGCCGACACTAAAAAATTGCAAAACTTTGTTCGCTTGTTCATGAATTAAATTTTTAGCATTCAATAAATCGTTATATTATGTAAAGATGAAATATTTAATGTTTCACTCCCTTTTAGATTCTTGGATGATGCTTCACGGCAAATGATAGCGATGCACCAATGAGAGAGCATTATGTATGAGATTCTTGTTGAGAGACATCATTACGAAACTCTATGACTCCGAAGTGTGGGATTTTGATGACTTGACACTAAAGACGGAATTCTCTAAACTTCCCAAGGGATTAAGATTAAAGTACTTGAATTTCTGAATCCTTCTGAGATGCGATTCAAATCCTTACGACACAACGGTCAAACTAGCTGGATTTAACGATTCGCAAGTTCCAGAACTTTCGGAAATAAATGTCCTACGTCACATCTACGATTCTCTGTTCCCCGATTTGGGGCTCGGCGTGTTCAACCCCTCTCAGCTGCAGCATGCTTGCAGGTGCATCATTAGACAACTTCTGCACGAGAACTGGCAACTCCCCGATGGCATCTCTCAGCTCGAGCTACCCAAGATCCTCTGCGATTACGTCAACTTACTCGATGATTAAACGTCTCCTAAATGTATATATTTTGATATTGCGACGTTTGCAAAATAAGTAATGGAGACAGTAATGGACAATTAGTTTGTAAAATCTGAGCTTCGACCCTTGGGAAGAAAAATGAAAGATTTAATAAATCCATAAACCATTGTTCTTATAGTTATATAGCTATCTATTTATTGAAATACAGTTTGCAAGCGGCAGCATGAGTTGAAAAAAATAGAAATCCATTTATTTTACAAGTTTGATTTGTAAAATAAAATACCAATAATTTAAAAGCGTGGATTTCAAACTGGGCTCAGTGAAATTTTGATGAAAATTTCAACATTGTAAACATTCCTTAGTGATTCAATTGTGAAATAAATATTTCCTACAATTCATCTTTCACGCTTTTCGGACAGGTTAATATGATAGATGGAGAGATAGAAAGATATTTTTATTCACTACTCTCAACACCAATAGTTTTCAATACAACAATCTAAAACGAAGAATATACTTTTATAATAAAATTCTTTTAGACCAAAATGTTCAAACTGATTAACTCATTAACATAAAATAAAAAGTATATATAAAAATTAAAATTTTATTTTTAAGTTATTAATGAAACTAGCTGAAACAGTACGAAAAAGAGTAAATTAATATGTATCCTCCACTTGACCCCAAGCTCTCATGTGGAGAAGTTCAAGGATATAATAATAATTACAAAAATTAGTTTCAACAGTGTCATAAAAAAATCTAACACTTAAACTACAATTTTCTTTCTATAGAAATTTCTCTACGTCATCAGACATAACTGAGAGTATCCCGAGATTTCAATACTGTGCCAAACAGTCAAGACTTATGAGAATATTTCCGACGTGGAATTGTCAATAATGAGTCTGCTGATGTTCGCCGCGTAGAATAATAAAAGAAATAAAAACCCCATCAAGCAGCTGCTTGTCACAGAGGTCTGACAGAAGTCTGTCAGTTTAATATGCCAGAGTAGAAGGTCTGTGAGGATGGCGGGACCTCAGCAGAAAAATGACACGGACATCCATGCCTTATTTGGGGCTCGAAGCCAGGTCCCTTAGTTCATTAACCAAGTGCGCTAACCACTCGGTAGTTTACAGAAACTTATTTTTGATACAATATATATTTAAAAATAATAAATACCCACTCAAGCAGCTACTTGCCACAGATGTCTGACAGGAGCCTGTCAGTTTATATGCCATAGTAGAAGGTCTAAGAGGATGGCAGGACCTCAGCAGAAAAACATATATATTATATAAATATAATAGGTAATAATAAAAGATGTCTGTGGCAGTCATACCTTATCGGGAAATCCTGGTAGATGCTTGAAATATTTATAGCATGTTATCGTCCAACTTGCAGGGCAGAATTTTAAGTCGGAATCCCAAAAGGGAGATTCGGCTAGAAGCAAAAACATTTACCATGCTATTCCTATGGGAAACGGTAATCACTGCCAAACCCGTTATTTCCATTCACTATTCCATAACTGTGAATGTAACAGTGATGAGAACGTTTAAATCTGCTGTCGTTATTAGATCCCCTCCATTCACAAAAGAATTAAAGTTTTAAAAAATCCCATCATAGGTAGGAACGTGATTTTTTAACACAACGCGAGTTCGCATAAAGGGAATAAGCTTACTACTATTGGAACCCTTCAGTCGAGTATCGGGTGGGGTGACACAGTCGGTAGCGCGCCACGCTCGTAATCTGCAGTTCCCAGATTCGAGTCCCAACTGGGTGAGCGTTGAAACTTATCTCCGAAAAACTTCTTGCCCATGGTCAGTAGGGGACACCGATGGGCTTGGAAAGGCCGCCGTCCGTCGGATGGGACGTTAAGCCGTGACCCCATGTGCGGGAGAGACATACCCTGCGCACGTTAAAGAACACGCTGGATGGCTTTGATGGGAGGCTATAATCTGTCTCCCAACAGCTGTTCCAGTGGGTCCCCTCTCCCAATCTTCTCTGAGACTTCGGAGTCCATGTGACCTGGCCATTTAGCCCATGGTGTGCAAAAAGTGCCGCTCAGAGGTAAACCAGGACAACCCAGTCGAGTATCGCGGGTACCAAAATCTCTCTGAATAAAAACGTCGATAATTTGCGGCGAAGTCACGGGTTTTGAGAGAGCGCAAGCCGACTTCAGTAACGGCCCAAACAGCATCGGGCATTCCTTCGAGTTTAATCGGTTCTAAAGGAAGGGTTAGGTTGTTTTACCTCTGACAACCTCTCACCTTTTAACCATGGGCTAAATGGCCAGGTCACAAGGACCCCGAAGGCTCAGAGATGGATGGGGGAGGGGACCCACTGGAACAGCTGTTGGGAGACAGATGGTAGCCTCCCGTCAAGGCCATCCAGCGTGTTCTTTAACGTGCACAAGGTATGGCTCTCCCGCACACGGGGCCATGGTTTAACGTCCTATCCGACGGACGGCGGCCTTTACCAAGCCCATCGGTGTCCCCTACTGACCGTGGGCAGGGCGAGGAATTTTGCGGAGAAAAATCTCAACGCTGACTCAGCTGGGACTCGAACCTGGGAACTATAGATTACGAGCCTGGCGCGCTACCGACTGAGCCACCCCCGCCCCCTAAAGGAAGGGAGAAAGGAGTAGAACTCACAAAACCGACCTTTAGTGCAATTAAAATCAGAATATACCGATTATAAGGGAGACCCGGGTAGCTTCGGGTGCCGTTTAGCTAGTTTAATTAGGATTAATGCAAAAGAGTAGAGTTAAAGCCATTTTGGGTATGTAGAAGAATAATTTTGCGGATATATGACATCACTTGCAGAACTACAGTGTCATTTCGAAATAACATAGGGTTGTTTTTGGCATTTTATAGAGTATTCTTGAAACTGTGGAAAGAATTTCAACTTTAAAACTGGAAATATTTGACCCATTAAGTCTTTAGTACGGTTTTAAAATAATTTCGTACATTATGCTATTCGTTTGGACCTAAATAAAAAAAAAACGATGCAAAAGGCATTTAAATGGTTATTGGAACTTTAGCAATTGTAATAATTTATTTTTCCCTCAATATAAACTCTATGAAGGAATATTTAATGCTGCAATTTATATTTAACACGAAGTTATAGATTTAATGAAATTTCTAAAACTATATTTCTGAACAATATTAAACATTTCCGCTTCTTTTTAGATTCTTAGATGAAAATCAAGGCTTCAGATCTTATGCTGATTATGTACCAAGGAGAATAATATGCACCAGAGTATTGTTGAGTGACATCATCACCAAACTCTTTGATATCGAAGTATGGGATTTGGAAGCCTTGAAATTGAAGACAGATTTCTCCAAACTTCCTAAGGGATTAAGACCAAAGAGCTTGAATTTCCGCCTCCTCATCCGCAGATGCTATCCCAACCCTTACGTCACAACCATCAAACTAGCCGGATTAAATGATCCTCAATTTCCGTCACTTCCGGAAATGAACGTTCTACGTCACATCTACGATTCTCTGTTCCCCGACTTGGGGCTCGATCTGTTCAACTCGCCTCTGCTGCAGCACGTTTGCAGGTGCGTCATTAAGGATCGTCTTCACGAGAACTGGCTACTCCCCCGACGGCATCTCTCAGATCGAGCTACCCAAGATCCTCTGCGATCATGTTAATTTACTTGATGACTAAAATCCGTTCTGAAATGTGAATTTTCTGTTCTTGAGGTGTTGCGATTTTGTAAATTCAATAATTGTGACACTGACGAAGACTTCGTTTGCAAAATCTGAGCATTGAACCTTGAGGAGGAGAATAAAAGATTTAATAAAGACATAAACCTATCTTTTTTTTTCTGCATTTCTCTGTTTTTTGAAGTACAATGTTTGATATTCCCACCTGCCTTTATGCACTGTATTCTCTATGCGGAAGAGCTGATTGTTTAACTCAGGAGGTAGAGGGTTTACTGATGCTACAATTGTCAAAATTATTAGTTCACAAGATACCGAAGACTGAAAACATGATTGCACATTAAACTAAATAAAAGTGGACTCACTAAACAGGGAATGGTGTAAAAAACTATGCAATTTGCATGCGTTAATTAATCGTTTTTCTTACATAAGCAGAAAATGTTATTCGAATTAAAGTATTAAAGTACAATGCATATAGTTTAAAATAATAGCACTACTCTGTTACGCAGGGGGCGGGGGTGGCTCAGTCGGTAGCGCGTCAGGCTCGTAATCTGTAGTTCCCAGGTTCGAGTCCCAGCTGGGTCAGCGTTGAGATTTATCTCCGCAAAATTCCCCGCCCTGCCCGCGGTCAGTAGGGGACACCGATGGGCTTGGAAAGGCCACCGTCCGTCGGATGGGACGTTAAGCCGTGGCCCCATGTGCAGGAGAGCCATACCCTGTGCACGTTCAAGAACACGTTGGATGGCCTTGATGGGAGGCTACCATCTGTCTCCCAACAGCTGTTCCAGTGGGTTCCCTCCCCCAACCTTCTCTGAGCCTTCGGGGTCCATGTGACCTGGCCATTTAGCCCATGGTGTGAAAAAAAGTGCCGCTCAGAGGTAAAACAACCCAACCCAACTGTTACGCAGCGAATTAAAAGCACACCTGAGCCGAGCACACCGAGCCCAAATTAGTATACACCAGAGTAAACAATATTCTGGTGCATACTAATTTGGCTCCAGCACATCGCATTCCGAAAAAGGGGAGGACATCACACCCCCTCAGCTGCAGAACTTTTGCAGGTGAATCATCAGGGACATTCTGCACGAGAACTGGTCATTCCACAATGGCATATCTCAGTTCGAGCTACCCAAGATCCTCTGCGATTTTATCAATTTACTCGTCAACCCTTAAATGGGAATCTTCCGCTTTTTAGGCTTTACAGAGTTTTTAAATTAAATAACGGTGACAGTGACGAAGAGATCGTTTGTAAAATCTGAGCCATCATCCTTCGGGAAAGGAGTAAAAGATTTATAAAAACATAAACCGTTTGTATTTAATTTTTTGCACTTGTCTAGTTACTGAAATACAATAAGACAAATTGCCGATATCCGGTCTGTGTAAAGTAACTACTAAACCAACATGCAGGTCTCTGTGTATGTCTTGTATGCTGTGTGAGAAACTAGGACAAGTCCAACAGAGCTTCTAGGTTATCTCCGTCCTTTGTGTAAGGGAGTGTCGTGTTCCTATAATCTATTTTATTTTCTGATTTATTGTCATTGTATATATCTCTTTTATATGTGGGTTGGGTTGTTTTACCTCTGAGCGGCACTTTTTTGCACACCATGGGCTAAATGGCCAGGTCTCATGGACCCCGAAGTCTCAGAGAAGGTTGGGGGAGGAGACCCATTGGAACAGCTGTTGGGAGACAGATGGTAGCCTCCCGTCAAGGTCATCCAGTGTGTTCTTTAACGTGCACAGGGTATGGCTCTCCCGCACACGGGACCACGGCTTAACGTCCCATCCGATGGTCGGCGGCCTTTCCAAGCCCATCGGTGTCCCCTACTGACCGTGGGCAGGGCGGAGAATTTTGCGGAGATAAATCTCAACGCTGACCCAGCTGGGACTCGAACTTGGGAACTACAGATTACGAGCCTGGCGCGCTACCGACTGAACCACCCCCGCTCCTCTTTTATATGTGTACTTTCGGTTATTTCGTAGATGGGAATGTTGCTCATTGGTTGTCATTCGTGGGCTTTAGTTAGAAGTGGGGTTGAGATCCGGGCTTTATGGTGACAAGGGAAGGGGATAGAAGCTGCTGTCATGCTCGCTGAACCACTGCTGAACACATCTTGCGCGTTGACAGCAGCATTGTCGTCCATGAAACAACCATCACCTGCTGGATAAAAATTCAACATTGCAGGATGAATTTGATCGGCAACAATGTTCAGATAATCCTTGGAGGACACTCGACCTTCCAGAAATATCAGGGGACCCGTTCCGTATCAACAGAACGTGACCCACACCATGACACCGCCAGAACCTTGGTTTTGTTTACAAGGCAAGCTGGGTCCATTGTTTCATGGGACTCCCCCCAAAATCTCTTCCTACCGTCGGTACAGAACAAGGTGTACCGCGACTCGTGGGATCACCACTAACTTTTTCAATAATTCTACTATTGACACAAACCAAATTCAAAATTTAACAGAAATCATTCTACAAAACCTAAGTGGAGATTATTTCCCTAATTTTCCACCTTGGACAAGCTGCCCCCCAATCATCTCATTAGACATACCTGGAATAATAAAAAAACATAATTTAAACACAGACCAACTCCTAACATTAACAATCTCATACATGGACAACACATACAAACAACACATAAAAATTTTCACTGATGGCTCATACAATGAAAACACTAAAACATCATCAGGAGCATTTACATGTCCAAACTATAACACATCCAACTCTTTTAAATTTAGCCAACAAACCTCAATTATAATAGCCGAAACTTCAGCTATCATCTTAGCAATAAACTGGGCATTAAAATTCCATAACTCCTACATAGTTATCTTATCTGATTATAAATCTGCAATACAATTACTTAACACAAATCCCTATAAATCCAAATATTCCATTCTTTTAAATGATATTAACACCTTAATATTTAAACATCTCTCACAATACAATTTCATATATATACAATGGATACCCTCACACACAGGCATTGCAGGCAATGATGAAGCTGATTTAATAGCTAAACAGGCACAAAACAATACAAACAGCATACCTACTCCCTTCTTCATACACACTCATAAACAAAAAAACAAAACACTTCTTTTTAATGAAACACAACAATACTTTCAAACAAATGCAATAAATTCCCATAGATTCCTCATATGCAATAAAATCCAAAAATTCAATGATTTTGGCCTTAAAAAAGATGAAATTAGCCTCATCTCAAAAATTAAAACAAATTGGGCCCTAACAAACACAACTCTATACACTTACAAAAGGATATCTTCACCAAACTGCAATTCATGTAATACCCCTCAAACCTTAGAACACATAATTTTTAAATGTCAATTATTCACAACACAAAGAAGGACCTACTTTGATAAATTATTAAAACACAACATTACACCTAATACCTTCTCATCAATATTACACCACAACAATGCAATCACTAATAAAAAAATCCTAAAACTCCTTATAAAATTTTTTAAAGAATGTGATCTTTTTAACAATATTTAATTACTCAATTAAAACAACTCAAGCAACATGAAGATAACTCTCTCACAAAAACAACTAAGCATATCACCTATACAACATGAAGAATAAATAACAAATTACTCCTGTGAAATGACCTCACTCATAACAACATGAAGAAAAACATAACAAATATATAATAATACACACATACCCAAATATATCCTTAAATTTCCTGGACTTTTTCTTTTTTTCCTTTTTTTTTTATTTTTTTTCCAATTTAACAAGACCTGAATGAGTCAGAATAGCACGACTATTCTGGAAAAATTCAATTTGGCGAGAAGTTTCATCATCATCGTGGGACCACATGATTTTTTTCCAGTCGTCCAGTATCCATTCACGGTGTTCCTGACATCACTGCAGACGAACTTTCCGGTTCTTCTCAGGAATTAGTGGTTTCCTTATAGGCATGCGACTACTAATACCGATCCTCTTCAATTCCATGTGCATAATTCGCTGAGATATGGGTCTGGAACAGCCTTCATTGAACGCTTCGGTCAATTGCTGCACACAGGAAGTCCTGTTTCTCCGTACAAGCCTTCTCAGACGACAGCGATCTCGTTCATCATAGATTGTCGTCGCGCCACACTTACGCCTCTTAGACAAGCAATTTGGTTATTTTTCTACTGATTAAAAACCCGAGATAAATCACCTTTTGAGAAACCAGTCAGCTCTGCTGTTTTTAAAATCGTAACTGCAGCCAGACGGGCACCACAATAAGCCTTTTATCGAACCTCGAAAGAACCTTTGTTTTTCCCATTATGATCAACACTACTGACGAGCAGCAGTCTTAAATAGTTGCTTAGATCACGTGGTGATGCACTTGACCACGTTTTTTGCACATACGCTGGGCAAGTGACGTTTACGTACATCTACATAAATGTTTCTAATTCAGTGGCTGGTGTGTGTAGATCTTTTGCAATACCTTTAAAATATTTATTGAAAGTTGTGCCTTTTTATGCATCATCAGTATGTTAAATTTTTGGTGAAGTTCGGAATCATGTCAGAAACGTTAGATTCTTAATTTGCCACATGACTCTATGACTCTATATTCTAACGTTAGATTCTTAATCTGATCTCTGTGACTCTATGACTTAATGACGTTAGATTCTTAATTTGATCTTAATGACGTTAGATTCTTAATTTGATATATGTCACTCTATGACTCTTTACACATCACTTTGACTCTATAATCTGACGTTAGATTCTTAATATGATACATGACTCTATGACTCTATATTCTAATGACACATGACTCGATCTGATGTCCCTTATAAGAAGTGTTAGTAACAGAAATATTACATTTTTGCATGCGCAATTTAATACTTTTTTGATCATTGTTTCATTGTTACGTTAAGGGATTACTTTGTAGGCTTTCTGATCGCAGGACAGGGGAAAGGATTTACAGGCGAACGAATAACGGTACAAAGTGCTGAATTTGAATTTTGTTTTCATGGGGAGCAATGGCTCATTTGCAACGTAACAGTTATTCAATGGTTTCTGATTATTGCGCAGAATTCTGTGCAATTTGATGAAAATTGACTCAGTGTCTTCTTTTTACTCTGTTATTACCAGGCAGATTGCTATTTCAAATTAAATTCTTTTCCAAATATTCTGTAAATTCTGATCATAGACATCCTCAGTGCTTTACGATCATCAGTTTCACCACAATATGGAATCCATTGAAGATGCAGAACAGGAAAACAGCAAGGATGCTTTGGATCAGACTGAACCATCCACTAACAGTTCGGATTATCAGAGCTCCCCTAGCAATCCTTTCGAAGCTCTGTTGCAATCATCCACGGATAAAGAGGTGGAAAACGAACTGGACATAATCCTTAGAATTAGCGCAGATTTTCCAGGGAATATTATCATAGACGAGGAACAAAGATTATTTAACATTGGGCTTCCAGATGTAGATCCGCGAACTGTATTCGATGCAAGAACGATGATAACAGATTGGTATGATGTCGTTGAAGATCTCCGACAGAATTTATGGGATGGTTTGCTCAACTTAGGCCCCCACGTCACCACTTACACCAAACCCAGTGAGGTTGAAGAGTTGCAGACCAGGAAGGGTTTGGGACCTTCCTTTTCTCTATCACATCGTCTCTTCCACACTATCATCTGGCTGATGCGATATGAATCAAACCTGTATGATGGAAATAACTCTGTGCCACAGTTAAAGGTGATGAGTCCAGTGATGTTCGCGGCCCTGACTTCGAAACCGAACGTCGTGCATTTTTTGATGAAGTACGGGACCAGGTCAGAAGCGTTGGATTCTTAATTTCCTATTATTCGGGACATTTTTTCAATGAAGCTATTTAATAATTTAAAAGTCTGAAATATTTAAACTAATTTTTCAATGTGAAATATATAAAATCAATATGAATTTATAATTCATTTGAGGCATATGAGTATTATTCAGTCAGGAGTATCTGAAATGTCACATTACACATTACATAGTAATGTTTACTAAAATAGTCTTCTTTACAGTTATCCTGTCAGAGTTCTTACTTGAAAACGTATGGTCAAAAAAACATCTATGAAACAATTGTTTTTTTTTCTTTAGTTGCATATCATATTTTCAAATGAAGCGGACCTTTAGAAAAAGACAAAAAGTGGTTCAGACAAGGTGTACCGCGACTCGTGGGATCACCACTAACTTTTTCAATAATTCTACTATTGACACAAACCAAATTCAAAATTTAACAGAAATCATTCTACAAAACCTAAGTGGAGATTATTTCCCTAATTTTCCACCTTGGACAAGCTGCCCCCCAATCATCTCATTAGACATACCTGGAATAATAAAAAAACATAATTTAAACACAGACCAACTCCTAACATTAACAATCTCATACATGGACAACACATACAAACAACACATAAAAATTTTCACTGATGGCTCATACAATGAAAACACTAAAACATCATCAGGAGCATTTACATGTCCAAACTTATAACACATCCAACTCTTTTAAATTTAGCCAACAAACCTCAATTATAATAGCCGAAACTTCAGCTATCATCTTAGCAATAAACTGGGCATTAAAATTCCATAACTCCTACATAGTTATCTTATCTGATTGTATATCTGCAATACAATTACTTAACACAAATCCCTATAAATCCAAATATTCCATTCTTTTAAATGATATTAACACCTTAATATTTAAACATCTCTCACAATACAATTTCATATATATACAATGGATATCCTCACACACAGGCATTGCAGGCAATGATGAAGCTGATTTAATAGCTAAACAGGCACAAAACAATACAAACATCATACCTACTCCCTTCTTCATACACACTCATAAACAAAAAAACAAAATACTTCTTTTTAATGAAACACAACAATACTTTCAAACAAATGCAATAAATTCCCATAGATTCCTCATATGCAATAAAATCCAAAAATTCAATGATTTTGGCCTTAAAAAAGATGAAATTAGCCTCATCTCAAAAATTAAAACAAATTGGGCCCTAACAAACACAACTCTATACACTTACAAAAGGATATCTTCACCAAACTGCAATTCATGTAATACCCCTCAAACCTTAGAACACCTAATTTTTAAATGTCAATTATTCACAACACAAAGAAGGACCTACTTTGATAAATTATTAAAACACAACATTTCACCTAATACCTTCTCATCAATATTACACCACAACAATGCAATCACTAATAAAAAAATCCTAAAACTCCTTATAAAATTTTTTAAAGAATGTGATCTTTTTAACAATATTTAATTACTCAATTAAAACAACTCAAGCAACATGAAGATAACTCTCTCACAAAAACAACTAAGCATATCACCTATACAACGTGAAGAATAAATAACAAATTACTTCTGTGAAATGACCTCACTCATAACAACATGAAGAAAAACATAACAAATATATAATAATACACACATACCCAACTATATCCTTAAATTTCCTGGACTTTTTCTTTTTTTCTTTTTTTTTTTTTTTTTCCAATTTAACAAGACCTGAATGAGACAGAATAGCACGACTATTCTGGAAAAATTCAATTTGGCGAGAAGTTTCATCATCATCGTGGGACCACATGATTTTTTTCCAGTCGTCCAGTATCCATTCACGGTGTTCCTGACATCACTGCAGACGAACTTTCCGGTTCTTCTCAGGAATTAGTGGTTTCCTTATAGGCATGCGACTACTAATACCGATCCTCTTCAATTCCATGTGCATAATTCGCTGAGATATGGGTCTGGAACAGCCTTCATTGAACGCTTCGGTCAATTGCTGCACACAGGAAGTCCTGTTTCTCCGTACAAGCCTTCTCAGACGACAGCGATCTCGTTCATCATAGATTGTCGTCGCGCCACACTTACGCCTCTTAGACAAGCAATTTGGTTATTTTTCTACTGATTAAAAACCCGAGATAAATCACCTTTTGAGAAACCAGTCAGCTCTGCTGTTTTTAAAATCGTAACTGCAGCCAGACGGGCACCACAATAAGCCTTTTATCGAACCTCGAAAGAACCTTTGTTTTTCCCATTATGATCAACACTACTGACGAGCAGCAGTCTTAATAGTTGCTTAGATCACGTGGTGATGCACTTGACCACGTTTTTTGCACATACGCTGGGCAAGTGACGTTTACGTACATCTACATAAATGTTTCTAATTCAGTGGCTGGTGTGTGTAGATCTTTTGCAATACCTTTAAAATATTTATTGAAAGTTGTGCCTTTTTATGCATCATCAGTATGTTAAATTTTTGGTGAAGTTCGGAATCATGTCAGAAACGTTAGATTCTTAATTTGCCACATGACTCTATGACTCTATATTCTAACGTTAGATTCTTAATCTGATCTCTGTGACTCTATGACTTAATGACGTTAGATTCTTAATTTGATCTTAATGACGTTAGATTCTTAATTTGATATATGTCACTCTATGACTCTTTACACATCACTTTGACTCTATAATCTGACGTTAGATTCTTAATATGATACATGACTCTATGACTCTATATTCTAATGACACATGACTCGATCTGATGTCCCTTATAAGAAGTGTTAGTAACAGAAATATTACATTTTTGCATGCGCAATTTAATACTTTTTTGATCATTGTTTCATTGTTACGTTAAGGGATTACTTTGTAGGCTTTCTGATCGCAGGACAGGGGAAAGGATTTACAGGCGAACGAATAACGGTACAAAGTGCTGAATTTGAATTTTGTTTTCATGGGGAGCAATGGCTCATTTGCAACGTAACAGTTATTCAGTGGTTTCTGATTATTGCGCAGAATTCTGTGCAATTTGATGAAAATTGACTCAGTGTCTTCTTTTTACTCTGTTATTACCAGGCAGATTGCTATTTCAAATTAAATTCTTTTCCAAATATTCTGTAAATTCTGATCATAGAGATCCTCAGTGCTTTACGAACATCAGTTTCACCACAATATGGAATCCATTGAAGATGCAGAACAGGAAAACAGCAAGGATGCTTTGGATCAGACTGAACCATCCACTAACAGTTCGGATTATCAGAGCTCCCCTAGCAATCCTTTCGAAGCTCTGTTGCAATCATCCACGGATAAAGAGGTGGAAAACGAACTGGACATAATCCTTAGAATTAGCGCAGATTTTCCAGGGAATATTATCATAGACGAGGAACAAAGATTATTTAACATTGGGCTTCCAGATGTAGATCCGCGAACTGTATTCGATGCAAGAACGATGATAACAGATTGGTATGATGTCGTTGAAGATCTCCGACAGAATTTATGGGATGGTTTGCTCAACTTAGGCCCCCACGTCACCACTTACACCAAACCCAGTGAGGTTGAAGAGTTGCAGACCAGGAAGGGTTTGGGACCTTCCTTTTCTCTATCACATCGTCTCTTCCACACTATCATCTGGCTGATGCGATATGAATCAAACCTGTATGATGGAAATAACTCTGTGCCACAGTTAAAGGTGATGAGTCCAGTGATGTTCGCGGCCCTGACTTCGAAACCGAACGTCGTGCATTTTTTGATGAAGTACGGGACCAGGTCAGAAGCGTTGGATTCTTAATTTCCTATTATTCGGGACATTTTTTCAATGAAGCTATTTAATAATTTAAAAGTCTGAAATATTTAAACTAATTTTTCAATGTGAAATATATAAAATCAATATGA
The DNA here is from genome assembly GCA_038380435.1 of Ryuthela nishihirai. NCBI lineage: Eukaryota > Metazoa > Arthropoda > Arachnida > Araneae > Heptathelidae > Ryuthela > Ryuthela nishihirai. The sequence continues at coordinate 33,130,132 of JAWZYU010000011.1, read as the reverse complement.
ATTTATAATTCATTTGAGGCATATGAGTATTATTCAGTCAGGAGTATCTGAAATGTCACATTACACATTACATAGTAATGTTTACTAAAATAGTCTTCTTTACAGTTATCCTGTCAGAGTTCTTACTTGAAAACGTATGGTCAAAAAAAACATCTATGAAACAATTGTTTTTTTTTCTTTAGTTGCATATCATATTTTCAAATGAAGCGGACCTTTAGAAAAAGACAAAAAGTGGTTGTTCAGTCGCTCAAAAAAAGTATCCGAACACTTTCGTGTCACGTGACACGAAGATTGCCAGATCACTGATTTCTAAAAAAACCGTTGCCAGATATTTTTTCTGAATTCTGTAATCAACCATAGCTTTCGGATACTTTTTTGAGCGACTGTAGGTGGTCATATTATTTTGATACTAGATCGTGTGGGCTCACTCACGGAAATATTGAGCGTGTGCGGTTAGCGTTCACAGCAAACTGGAGCGTGTGCAGTAACTGCACACGCTCCAGTTTGCTGTGAACGGTAACTGGAGCGTGTACAGTTGCTGTACACGCTCCAGATATTTTTCCTGAATTCTGTAATCACGTGACACGAAGGTGGCCAGATCACTGATTTCTAAAAAAACCGTTTGCCAGATATTTTTCTGAATTCTGTAATCAACCATAGTGTTCGAATATTTTTTGAGCAACTGTTTCTGAACAGTTAACATTTTGTTTTAAAGAATTTTCTAAGAGTCTAAAAGTGTAACTCTACTTTTGAATTAATAATTAAACACAATGGTTGAATACACAGTCGTATCAGAATAATATGACCACTCCCCCATTCCCATTATTTGGTAGGTGGTCATATTATTCTGATACGAGTGTGTATACTTCCAGCAGCATATATTTAATAACTAAATGAAAATATTAAAAAAAAGAATTGTTTTGAATTAGTGGCCGTAAATATACAGGGTGAATCTGAAAAAGTGGGCAAAACTTTACGGGGTGGTAGAACGCAGCTATACGAGCAATATTCGTCATAGAATGTATGGTCGGAACGCAAGTGGTGAGACGTTAAAAGGTAGTTTTCCACTGTAACATTTAAAGAATGAACACAAGAAGGAGAGGAGATACTCTGTGCCTCACTTGCATTCCCGTCCGCCGCACCATACACAAAGTGCATATTCGCCATTTCGTGGTTAGTATAACCAGCCATCCTCTCGGCAATCCACGGTAGAAATGCCGTTGGGTGCGAGGACCGATCCTTTTATACCATTTCCAACGCCACCTAGCGGCTCGCCGTTTGCGTTCCGCCCATACTTTCTATGACGAATATTGCTCGTATAGCTGCGTTCTACCATCCCGTAAAGTTTTGCCCACTTTTTCAGATTCACCCTGTATAAAAAATAAAAAATAAATAAATTCCCCTCAAGCAGCTGCTTGCCACAGAGGTCTGACAGGAGCCTGTCAGTTTATATGCCACAGTAGAAGGTCTGAGAGGATTGCAGGCCCTCAGCAGAAAAACAACACGAACATCCATGCCTTACCCGGGACTCGAACCCGGGTCCCTTAGATTAGTAGCCAAGGGCGCTAGCCAAGCGCACTAACCACTCAGCCATGTAAATAATTTTATTATCTATTAATATAAGTTCACTTAAAATACTCATAAAACGATATCTACTAATTGCTCTAAATTTGTGCTCAGTGAATGGTGTAAGAATTAAATTTTTATTTAATTTTATCATTAAAATACACCGATATGTTTTTTAAACCTATAAATATTATAAAGTTTGCATTCCTTTTAGATACTTAGACGAGACCCACGTTTCAATGGCTGATGCTGACACTGTATCGGTGAGAATAATATGCATGAGGGCCTTGTTGAGTGACATCATCAAGGAACTCTTTGAATCCGAAGTGTGGGATTCCGATGCTTTGAAACTGAAGACTGATTTCTCCAATCTTCCTGAGGGATTAAGATCAAAGTGTATTAACTTCCGCCTCCTCCTCAGATGCGATCCCAACCCTCACGTCGCAACTGTCAAGCTAGCCAGACTGATTGGTCCCCGATTTCCACCACTTCCAGAAATGAATATTCTGCGTCACATCTACGATTCTCTGTTTCGTGACTTGGGCCTCGCTCAGTATAACCCTCCTAAGCTGCAGCACATGTGCAGGTGCTTAATCAGGCAACGCTTGCAGAAGAACTGGCAACTCCCTGATGGTATCTTTCAGCTCGAGCTATCCAAGATCCTTTGCGATTATGTCAGTTTACTCGATGATTAAAATCTGTTCCCAAATGTAAATCTTCCCTTTCCCTATCTTTTGGATGTTGTGATGCTTGTAAATTCAATAATGGAGAGAGTGATGAAAAGTTTGTTCATAAAAAGGAGCATTGGGAAGAGAGAATAAGATTTAATAAAGATATAAACTGCTGTTAGTTTGCTTTTTTTATGCGTCTGGTTATTGAAATCGACTTTCTGATAATAGTAGTTATTTTATAACAAATTATGGTCCTTAACTATGAGGAAAATTTCGGTGTTCACCTCTGAATTTGGACGGGGGTGGCCTAGTCGGTACCACCTCCCCTCTCCGGGTGGAATTTAGAGAATTTGGTTGGAATCCAACCCTCGCCAGCATCTAGATTTATCTCTGTAGAACTCCGATGGTCTTGTAAAGGTCGCCATCCATCGGATGGGAAGTAAAGCTTTGGGCCATGTGCAGGAATACCATACCTTAGGCACGTTAAAGAACATGCTGGATGGCCTTGACGGGAGACTACCATCTGTCTCCTAAGAATGTCCAGTTGGTCCTCTTCCCCCAATCTTCTCTTAGCTTTTGGGGTCTATATGACGACCATTTAAATGTGTGTGCAAAAACGTGCCACACAGAGACTTCTTTGGGTTGTTTTACCTCTGAGCGGCACATTTTTTGCACACAGTGGGCTAAATGGCCAAACCACAAATACCTGGAGGGATCAGAGAAGGTTGGGGGAGGGGATCCACTGGGCAACTGTTAGTACACAGATGGTAACCTCACGTTAATGCCATACAGAGTGTTCTTTAATTTGCACAGGGATCACTCTAATTAGCGATTGCTTTCTAGTAATATATATTAACAATACAAAACAAACGTAAGGGTACCAAATTACTTTAATATTATAGAAATTCGTAAGATGCAGTGAAGAAATTCTTTTCAAATGATTAAAATTACTTTTAGACGAAACACTTGAAAAATACTGCTTGCTGTTTGTACCAGGTGTTTGAAAAATCACGCCACCATCATTTCGAAGTTACTACGAAGTAGGATTTTATTTTTAAGGTGATCGAAGTTTGTTTAATTATTAAATTTCTGATGGTATACAATTTTCATGTAAAAATTAAATATTAAAATTCACAAAATAACTTCTTATTTCAATTTTCTACATTAATATGCAACTAATATATATTGCTTAAGTAGTTCTCATTAATTATCTCTTATTATTACTACAGTGAGAGCAAAGCAATTAGGAATAGCAATTAGTAATAGAAAGCCGTCCCATGGCCGAGTGGTTAGCGCGCTTGGCTACTGATCTAAGGGACCTGGGTTCGAGTCCCGGGTAAGGCATGGCTGTCTGTGTCGTTTTTCTGCTGAGGTCCTGCCATCCTCTCAGACCTTCTACTATGGCATATAAACTGACAGGCTCCTGTCAGACCTCTGTGGCAAGCAGCTGCTTGAGGGGGTATTTATTCATTTTTATTTATTAATAGAGCAAAGCAATTAGTAGTAGAACAAAGCAATTAGTAGCAGCAATTTGTAGTAGAGCAAAGCAATTAGTAGCAGCAATTTGTAGTAGAGCAAAGCAATTAGTAGCAGCAGTTAGTAGTAGAACAAAGCAGTTAGTAACAACAATTAGTAGTAGAGCAAAGCAATTAGTATTAGAGCAAAGCAATTAGTATTAGAGCAAAGCAATTAGTAGTAGAGCAAAGCAATTAGAAGTAAGGCAAAATCAATTAGTAGTAATAATTAGTAGTAGGGCAAAGCAATTAGTAGTAGCAATTAGTAGTAGGGCAAAGTAATTAGTAGTAGGGTAAAGCAATTAGTAGTAGCAATTAGTAGAAGGGCAAAGCAATTAGTAGTAGGGTAAAGCAATTAGTAGTAGTAATTAGTAGTAGGGTAAAACAATTAGTAGTAGTAATTAATAGTAGGGCAAAGCAAGTAGTAGTAATTAGTAGTAGGGCAAAGCAATTAGTAGTAGTAATTAGTAGTAGGGTAAAGCAATTAGTAGTAGTAATTAGTAGTAGGGCAAAGCAATTAGTAGTAGTAATTAGTAGTAGGGTAAAGCAATTAGTAGCAGCAGTGGACTAGGTTTGCGTGGGATATGAATCAATCTGGTGTATTAACAGGAAGGGTTAGCAATTCAAACTTTATTTCTCTACGCGGAATTATTACTCTTTTATATTATGCATTGCTGTGTGCGTTTTCTGATGGGCAAAATTATTTACTGGCCAACAAATATCGGTAATCAGTGTTGAATTTAAACATTTTTTCATGGGGAACGTAATAGTTTAATTTTCTGCGTCAGTGTGTTTTGAAAATGGAGCATTGTATCAATGAGTATAGATTGTATTATGTATAATTCAAATTGATGTAAAATATCTCTGAGCCATTTGTTACGTTATGATTATCACAATGATTGTTAATTCCAATTCCAATTTCGTTTTTTCAAAATTTTCGTCTTTGAAATCCTTAGTGCTCTACGAATATCAGTTTTATCACAAAATGGAGCCAATCAAAGATGAAGAACAGAAAAGCGACGAGGATGTTTTAGATCAGACTGAGCCATCTATTTCGGGATATCAGAGCTCTCTTAACAATCCTTTCGAAGCTCTGATGAGATCATCCTCGGATGAAGAAGTGAAACAAGAACTGGCCTCAATTCTTAGACTCGTCGGCAGAGATGAGCAAAAAAGGTTATTTAACATTGGGCTTCCAGACGCAGAACCGAAGAGTCTGTTCGGCACTGGATCGTTGTTAAGAGAATGGCACGACTCTCTTCAATCTCTCGAACACAATATGTGGAACGTTTCTGTCACCGTGGGCCCCTTCGTTAACACGTACACTAATTCTAGTGAGCTGAAAGAGCTGGAATCGAGGAATAAATTGGGACCTTCCTCTTTCCTATCGCATCGCCTCTACCACTCTCATGTGTGGATGATGCGATATGAATCAAACAGGGAGGATGAGAATAATAGCACCGAAATACATTTAAAGGTGATGAGTCCGGTGATGTTCGCCGCCCTGACCTCTAAACCCAACATCGTGCACTTTTTGATGAAGTACGGGACCAGGTAAAAACCCGTCAGATTCTGAATTTCGTATTTACTGACTTCCGGCTTAGACTTTCTTGGATGAAGTAATTAAATTATTGGAATATCATAATTTAAAAACTTATTTATCACTATGAAATATACGATATAAACATACTATTCAAATGTAACATTCAATACATAGCCAAAAAAAAAAAAAAAAAAAATTAACGCTAAACACAAATGTATGTTTTATGTACCATATTACTCTTACATTATTAATATTAATAAGAAGCCAATCGAATTCTGCCGATCTCATTGGCGGATTAAGTTAATATCTTTCACAAAGCTTAAAATTAAGTCTATAAAGTTATTTTAAATAAGCAATTAAATGAAAAATGAGCTGATAAATAACGAAAGAGTAGAATGAAACATTATATAATTGAACAGCTGCGAACAGTTTATGTAATACCTAATAATATGATTTTTAATATACAGCATATATTAAAGCATAGTGTCTATTATCTGCAGAGAAGTTAAGGAAAAATCGCGCATTTAATTGAAACGAAATCTATTTTACTTATTTATATAAAGCTCGATCTAAAAAGAGTGATAATACGATAGTTGTGATATGGATTTATTGAAATATAAACAAATTTTAACTTCACTACTTTTGGCCAGGCCCGTAATCTGTAGTTCCCAGGTTCGAGTCCCAGCTGGGTCAGTGTTGAGATTTATCTCCGTAAAATTCCTCGCCCTGACCACGGTCAGTAAGGGACACCGATGGGCTTGGAAAGGCCGCCGTCCGTCGGATGGGACGTTAAGCCGTGGTCACGTGTGTGGGAGAGCCATACCCTGTGCACATTAAAGAACACGCTGGACCAGCCTTGACGGGAGGCTACTATCTTTCTCCCAACAGCTGTTCCAGTGGGTCCCCTCCCCCAACTTTCTCTGAGTCTTCGGGGTCCATGTGACCTCGCCATTTAGCCCATAGTGTGCAAAAAAGTGCCGCTCAGAGGTAAAACAACCCAACCCAATTCACTACTTTTGAATTAACAGCTAAATAATATAGTGGAAATATTTCTCCATTTAATAAATGAACGATAATATTTTATAAAATTAAAAGAAAATTTTTATCAATTAGTGGACAGTAATTCGCTGTGAATAGCTTTACTAATATCTTTCAGATAAGTTCACTTAAAAATTCGTAAAACGACAGCTAATAATTACTACAATATTGAATGTTTAGTGAATGCTTTATAGATTAAATATTTTATTTTTATCATTGAAGTAAACTGATATGTTTGTTAAACTCACAAATGTATAATGTTTTCATTGCTTTTAGATTTCTAGATGAAACTCGCGTCCAATCGACCGATGATGACTCTGTGTCAATGAGAATGGCATGTATGAGAGCCTTGTTGAGTGACATCATCACGGAACTCTTTGGAAACCCCGAAGTGTGGGATTCTGATTCCTTGGAGCTGAAGACTGATCTCTCCAGTCTTCCTGAGGGATTAAGATCAAAGTGCTTGAATTTCCGCCTCCTCTTGAGATGCGATCCCAATCCTTACGTCACAACCGTCAAACTAGCCACACTGATTGGTCCCCAACTTCCACCACTTCCGGGAATGATTGTTCTACGTCACATCTACGATTCTCTGTTCCCTGACTTGGGACTCGGTCTGTTCAACCCCCCTCAGCTGCAACATGTGTGCAGATGCGTCATCAGGCGACGTCTGCACGAGAACTGGCAACTCCCCGATGGCATCTCTCAGCTCGAGCTCTCCAAGATCCTTTGCGATTATATCAATTTGCTCGATGATTAAATTCGGCTCCCAAATGTAAATCTGAAGATTTTTTTGGCTCTTGCGATGTTTGTAAATTCCATGATTGAGAAAGTGACGAAATGTTCGTTTGTAAAATCGGACCATTGAACCTTTAAGACAAAAAGATTCAATAAAGAGAGAAACAGTTGTTATTTCACTTTTGCACTTTTCTGTTTATTGAAATTTAATTATAGATATTTGTAACTGTTGTTATGGGACTTATCTTCCCCACCTATGGACAAAAGTTGGTTGCTTCATTCCTGAATTAGATTTATTCAGAAAAGAACATTCTTAAGTTCACAAAGAACTTAAGAATGAAATAGGTTGCGATGCCTAAGAAAATGAAAAATAGAGAAAGACTTCTATTCCTTCCTTTATAGATAAATATAGACTTTAAACCATACCTTAATTTTACAGTCTTATGAATTGAGAGTGACATGGATAACTTCTTGTACATTTAGGCAAATAATATAATCTTATTTAAAAGGAAAAAAAAATGAGGAAGTCATACTAAGCGAACTGTACAAGAGGAAACTGAAGTGGAATGTACACTTCAATCGAACTTATTTGACGGAGGCGGGGGTGGCTCAGTCGGTAGCGCGCCAGGCTCGTAATCTGTAGTTCCCAGGTTCGAGTCCCAGCTGGGTCAGCGTTGAGATTTATCTCCGCAAAATTCCCCGCCCTGTCCACGGTCAATAGAGGACACCGATGGTCTTGGAAAGGCCGCCGTCCGTCGGATGTAACGTTAAGCGGTGGTCCCGTGGGTGGGAGAGCCATACCCTGCGCACGTTAAAGAACACGCTGGATGGCCTTGACGGGAGGCTACCATCTGTCTCCCAACAGCTGTTCCAGTGGGTCCCCTCCCCCAACCTTCTCTGAGCCTTCGGGGTCCATGTGACCTGGCCATTTAGCCCATGGTGTGCAAAAAAGTGCCGCTCAGAGGCAAAACAACCCAACCTTATTTGACGGGTTAGCGCTCGTGAGGTTCGTAGCATAAGGATCTCTGGTTCTAGTCCCCACCGTGCTTTCATTCACATGTTCGCTAATCTTCGCTATTCTCTCAGTGTTAAATAACGCGGGAGTGGAAAACGACGATCCCACCATGGGATTGGAAAAGCCATTGATCATTCAATGCTTTTTCGTGTATGAACAGAATCGCAAAAGTAGAAATTGGGGGAGGGGAGGGGAAGGTAAGCGGTCTATGCTATTCCCCTTTCGGAATACTAGTAACAGAAAAGGAGGCCAAAATTATGAAATATATGCTTATATCGCGTATTTTTTAAAGAAATTTTTTTAAGACGACTAAAATAAAATTTGAAATATTATGTCGTAATGGTGATCCAGTTTCGTCACCCCCCACCCTCCGCCTTTGTTTTTTTGCAACTCGTTTCAGTCACTTGAATATCCTGTGCAGTTAAAGAACCTGCTGGATGGCCTTGACGGCAGGCTACTATCTGTTTCCCAAACCCAAAAGCTGTTTCAGTGGGTTCCCTCCCGCAATTTTCTCTGAGCCTTCGGGATCCATGTGACTTGGCCATTTAGCCCATTGTGTGTAAAAAAGTGCCGCTCAGAGGGAAAACAACCCAATCCTACTTTTGTTTCTAGATCCGGGCTTGCTCTAGGTTATATTATATGAAAGTTTTACTTTAATCAAGGATCGAAATACACTCAGTGCTCAATAAATTATGACCACCTCTCTCCATGTTATACAGTACTGTGCAAATTAGTTGGGACAATAGGAAAATGCAGTAACAAAGACACAACTAAAATATTTATTTGTTTAATAGTGTACATAGTTAATATGACCCCCCCCCCCCCTTAGCTTTAATTACTTCTTTTACCCTCTCAACTATTGATGCCACTAGCTTTCCACACATGTCCTTCACTTCAGGGTCGTGGTACCACACTTTTATGACACTTTCTATCATTTTGGTTTTCGTCGTGCAATCCATCTTAGATATGCGCGCTTTAATAATGGCCCACAAATTTTCAATGGGGTTTAGATCGGGTGAATTTCCTGGCCACTCCAATCCTTTAAATGTTGCTGGGGTAAAGAAGCTCTTAGCAAGCTTAGAATTGTGGCATGGAGTCAGATCCTATTCAAATACCCCATCGCCATTAGGAAACAGCTTCTGCAGTGTTGGGACCATTTTCGACTCCAGAACGCCTATGTACTTTTTGCTGTCCATCATTCCTTCAATGGGGTGAAGCGTCTGTGGCCCGAAAGCTGTGAAACATCCCCAAAACGTGACCTTGGGTGGGTGTTTGGGGGATTGCTGGATGTGGCCGGATCGAAGAGGTTCTCCAGGTTTCGCTTGTCCCAACTAATTCGCCCAGTACTGTATAACTGGAAGCTAATTACGAAGCTCTATAACTTCTAAATTAAGCGTTTTATGAGAAAATGTGATGGAAGATAAAAATCTCAATCAAATCTATCTAAATCTCGATTTTCAATAATGTTCGTTTTTTTACTTAAGGAGTTATGCACTTTGAATATTTAACTGCAACAATGTAAATCTTAGGAAAATTAAAAAATATCGAAATATTATTCATATTAGCTCTTCAAATATACATATGCTGTATTAAATAGTGTGAAATAATACTTCTTATTGAAATTATAATTAACTTCTGAGTTAAATTCTAACACATTTTACTTCTGAGAAAACAACTTTGCTTCTGACATCAACAGCGAATTTCAACTGTATTTTACTTCTAAGAATTCACTGTATTTTACTTCTGAGAAAATTCTAACGTTAGGCACTGCTGTTGTTAAATATTCAAACTTCCATAACTCTTTAAATACTAAGGGAATATTGTTGAAAATCCAGATTTGAATACAGTTGATTGAGATCTTTAATTTATCTTCGGTTACATTTTCTCATAAAAGGTTTCGTTTAGAAGTTATAGGATTTCGAAGTTAGCCTCCACTTAAATAAAATCAAGTGAGGTGGTCATAATTCAGTGAGCACTGAGTGTATAATTCAAAGGGACGGAGTTGTGTTTTGTATGTATATGTGTAGCAGCATCTGCATATATATCAGCTTTTGCATATATATATAGTGTGTGTAGCACACACTATATATATGCTGCTATATATATATATAGTGTGTGTAGCATGCAGATCATATGGTATATTCCGTTCACCAAATATTTACACCAAAAGGTCAAAATGTAGATTCTTTCTCTGTATTTCAATGGCCTTTTCAAGGAAATCGCTTTTTCCGAATATGTAAAATACACGTTCACAATTTTTATCACTTACGTTCCCATTGTTAAAACTGACCAAAGCGTTGGTGGCGTTGGGTTATATGCATTTTGAAATTTATATTAGAGATATACACGATAAATCACGACGAAATGACATAGCTTCGGGAATTATAGCTGATGTCATTCCCCGTCAAAAATATGTCATGGACACAAGTCCGTTTCTTATCGATTTCGGAGCGATGGATATTTGATTGTTAAAAATATAAGACTAAAAGAACAAGCACCTGACAAAGCTTATATTAATGTAGTAGCAAGAATTGCTTGGCGTTGCTTAGGCCTTTATATAATGATTTAATTTCCAGACGCATTTGGAAAGGGTGCGCGGACACGCGTGACTTGTACGTCCCCCGGGACGTCACTGATGACAGAAGTTTGTTGTCTAATTGTACTGATCTAAGGGACCTGGGTTCGAGCCCCGGATAAGGCATGGATGTTTGTGTTATTTTTCTGCTGAGGTCCTGCCATCCTCTCAGACCTTCTACTATGGCATATAAACTGACAGGCTCCTGTCAGACCTCTGTGGCAAGCAGCTGGTTGAGGGGGTATTTATTTATTTATTTATTTTTATTGTAATCCCCCAGGTACTTGATCGATCGGATCCATATTTGATATGGTGGTCCCACTTGTGTCTTCCTGTGTAGGATTTATTGATCGGATTCCTAGCCGCGGTGGATCAGGATTAAACCTATTGAAAGTGCTGCCGTCTCTACCTTATGAAGGAATAATTGAAAGCTATGAATGGAGGAGCATGTTATCGATGGGAAAAGTTCTGAATGGAGAAAATGTCGGCGCCAAACGTTTTGGGGGGTTAATTTTATATGGTCGAAATCCATAGAGTGCACTGAGTTACGATGAAATGAAGCTGTAGAAAAATTTTGTAGTACTAGCTTTTATGGGTTACCGTTTAGAAATTCTCGAACAAACAAACATATAGACAGATAGATAAGCAAACGCTTTAAAATATATATATAATAGATTTGCAATTTTGATTACGATTGCCTTTTAAGCGGTCTACAGGATCCAAAAAACGAGACAAGCAAAGCATCTTGTGTTTCCACTTTTCTCTGGGACACCAACTCTTTCAGGTGTCTTATAAAAATCTACAGTTTGTGCGGAGACCTTGATAGCTAATTTTGAACACCATCACGATCGATGCAACGACCAAGGAAGTCATCATCCAGATGAATTTTCACTGCACTGATGAAATATGGAGGAACACCATCGTGTTGGAAATATACAATTTTGTTTCTAAAGGTACATCGCCTAACAGTGGTGGCAGTTCGTTTTGGAGAAATCTTAGATTAGCGATGGGCTAGATGGCCAAGTCACCAGGGCCGCTAGGTGTCAGAGGAGGCTAGGGAAAGAGACCCACCTTACAGGTGATAGGATTTGGGATGTTGGGTTGCTTTACCTCTGAGCGGCACTTTTTTGTCCACCATGGGCTAAATGGCCAGGTCACATGGACCCCGAAGGCTCAGAGAAGGTTGCGGGAGGGGACTCACTGGAATAGCTGTCGGGAGACAGATGGTAGCCTCCCGTCAAGGCCATCCAGCGTGTTCTTTAACGTGCATAGGGTATGGCTCTCCCGCACACGGGGCCACGGCTTAACGTCCCATCCGACGGACGGCGGTCTTTCCAAGCCCATCGGTGTCCGCTACTGACCGTGGGCAGGGCGGGGAATTAATGGGTGTTGTACTAAATATCGTTTTACCACTGCCTTTTATATAAATTGAAGTTAAAAACTCATAACAGACGGCAAATAATTAATTGATTGTTTAATGGATGATTTATGGATTAAATGTTTTTGATTTTTGTCATAAAAATAAACTGATACTTTCCTGAAACATGAATTTTCACTCCATTTAGATACCTAGACCAAACCTATGGCTCAATGGCTGATGCTGATTCTGCATCAATGAGAAGAGTATGCATGATGGCCTTGTTGGGTGATATCATCACGGAGCTCTTTGAAAACTCCGAAGTGTGGGATTCTGATGCCTTGGAACTAAAGACTGATGTCTCCAATCTTTCCCGAGGGATTAAGATCGAGGTGCTTGAATTTCCGCCTCCTTCTGAGATACGATCCCAGCCCTTTCGTCACCACCGTCAAACTAGTCAGTTTGATTGGTCTCCAATTACGACCTCTTCCGGAAATGCATGTTGTGTGTCACGGGTACGATTCTCTGTTTCCCGATTTGGGGTTCGATCTGTTCAATCCCTCAAAGCTGCAGCACGCTCGCAGGTGCATCATCAGGGACATTCTGCAAGGGAATTGGCAACTCCCTGATGGCATCTGTCAGCTCGAGTTATCCAAGATCCTTTGTGATTATTTCAATTTATACGATGATTAAACTCGACTCCCAAATGCAAATCTTCCACAATTTTTAAATGAGATTTTAGATTTTGCGATGGTTTCTAAATTCAATAATGGAGACAGTGTCCAAAAGTTCGTTTATTTAGAAGAAGCATTTAGCTTTGAGAAAGATACTAAAAGATTTAATAAAGACATAAGTTGCTGATATTTCACTTCTGTTGTGTCAGCTTATTGAAATCGAATTTGTGGCATATGTGAATTACGAAGCTCCATGGAAGCAAGGGAAGAAATGCTTCCCTTAAAACTGTAACGAATAAAAATTAAAACATGTATGAAATATACATACACAGTCGTATCAGAATAATATGACCACCTACCATAGTATGTGTATTGTAGGTGGTCATGCACATACTATGGTAGGTGGCGCATATTATTCTGATATGACTGTATGTATAAACTTTAATATACCTATAATAATTTTATTTAGCATTATAGACATACTATACTTTTTCACAATAGTTCAATTATTAAATTTGGTTTAAATTAAGTAAGATTGAAATTAATAATATTTTTGCCGATTTTATTTAATTTTGAAACCGCCTCACCCAAAGCAATACATTACAGGAATATATAATTGTATGCTTCTCATTTGACCAGTGGTCTTCAATGTGGATGATAACTCTCTCCCATTTCAGGGATTTTAGTGGAAGTTAAAGAACTCATAAAATGCTATTGGTAAGAAAAGTGGGCGGTGAATAAAAAAAAAGGTTCAAGACCATTGCATTTTTTATAGACAGTTTATTTGATTTTACAGATATGGTTCTGTGACCTTTCGACTGCTCGCCATAGGGTAGTCGAGGATGAGCTGTGTCTATATGGTACTACCTTGCCCTATATGGTACTGCCTTGCCCTATATGGTACTGCCTTGCCCTATATGGTACTGCCTGGTCCTACATGGTACTACCTTGCCCTATATGGTACTGCTTTGCCCCCGACCGTAGTTAGCGGCGAAAAGGGCATTTCCCGATATGCTTGTAGTGCTGTCAGGCGGAACCGGTGGGTCTTGCTTACATATCTTTCTCCAAAAACCATCAAAACAGACTTTGGATTGGTAATCCAAAACAGACTTTGAATTGCTTACATATCTTTCTCCAAATCATCAAAACAGACTTTGGATTGGTAATGATAGACAAATATTGCTATAACTTTTCGTTTGTTAATGCCATCTGGTGAGAAAACTATACATCTCCACAGATGACTCTTATAGAATTCGACATTAAATGAAGTACTTTCCATTTTTAATAAATAACAATTCGTTTATTCAAGTCCATAAATAATGAAAATTAGATTAAAATTAACAAGGAAATAATATGATTAAGGAATAAGATCTAATTGTTACGCATTTTATAATCAGTACAGCCAAAAACCAGCTGAAATTCTTAGAAGTGTAGGGTTTTGAAAAATTGGAAAACTGTTAATGCCAATGGAAAAACAAATTGTTTCTTAAATCACCTCTAAAAAAGAAGAGAATTAAACCCTCAATCCATCTACTTGCTCTAAAGGGGGAGGAGGAGAAGTGCCCATGCCCCCTCCAACCTATTAAAATGAAATTAACCGGAATGCAAGCGAAAAATATTAATCCTATGTATATGGTTTTACACACATTTTTTAAGAATTGCTTTTAGACTACTTACACGGAGGGAAACTCTTGCGCTGCAACAGCAATCATGGGTTCTTGTTTCTTCACTTTTTATCCTTTCCCAGATCGATCCATTCACGTGTAGGTGCCACCTGTGAGCTTGAAAAAGCCGTCCTCCCTCGGACGGGACCTAAATCCATAGCTTAGTGTGTAGGAGAGCCAACTATAATGTTGCAGAAGGTGCGACCGCATCCATGCACAGAAAGGCCCATGCACTGCCCACATCTCCTCCTCCCCACCTTTTATCAGTCTCCATGCGATTTTGGGAGATTTTATGTCGTACGAAGTTTTCCTTATAATAAATTCATAATTCTCTTTTCAAACAAATTCCCTTGTCAGTGCTGTAGTAGTTGCATTGGAATATTTTTTGTGGTAAGATTTCTACTACAACTGCTACAGCATTAATAAGATGCTGAATTAATAAGACTACTGAATCTCTTACCCATTTTTCATAAATAATTAAGTGTATCTCTAAATCGATTTCAACCAATACCATCACAAGACATATCAATCAGAAGCATAGCTATCGTAGAGATAAGAGGCCCGCTGGCCAGGACAAATAAACTTCATGAGTTGCGCGTGTATGAAGGTGGTGGGGAGGCATTCTAAATTGCATCCTGGCCCTTTAAAATCTTATTATGTGGCTGAGAAGAGCTTTACACGGTGAATGTTAAAGAACATGCTAGACTGCTTTGACTGGAGGCTTACATATGGCTCTTAACAGCTGTTCAATAGATCACATTATCCAACCTTTCTTGAGCCCTTGCCCCTTAATGCCGGGAAATTTGTGACTTTGACCCATTATGTGCACAAAAGTGCCGCTTAGAAGTTGACCACATCCATCCATTGACTTGCTTCCCCTATATTTCTTTCTAAATCTGGGCCTGATTCTGTATATGTATAATACTACTATGACATGAATATTTAAAAAAAAAATATATTCAATGATTCAGACTGAACATTAATACAATATTTTATTTAATTAACTCAGTTATGCGTAATATAAACGATATTTAAATAAACGTACTTGTTCATAAACATCTTAATAAAATTAATATATTGTTGCGGATTACAAAAATGGATAGCCACTGAGCGTGAGTATTAAAAGCTATATTTCAAAACCAAATTCAATACAAGGTAAATTGTTACAAAGGAAATATGGATGAAGTATCTTATTAACAAATCAACTATTAACATGCACAAGTCATCAATCTTCCTGCATGAGCACACATCAGCTCTGTGTATTTTACTAAATACTACCTTTTACTTGATTTACCAGGTCACCCGAAGATCTTCACTCGTAAACCAATTCTCGTCCTGTGCTAATAACTTTTCACACACTAGCCGAACAAAAAGACAGTCCGTGTAGACATTCGAAGTTAGCCATAAAAGTTCCCACTTTTATACTTCCGCGTATACACAACACATCAAGTTACTTCTTGATACTTAACGATAAAAGATCCCACTTTTATCCTTCTGCGTATACACAACACATCAAGTTACTTCTTGATACTTAACGATAAAAGATCCCACTTTTATCCTTCCGCGTATACACAACACATCAAGTTACTTCTTGATACTTACGCGCACTGTCTCAGAACAGCCCACCGGCCATTTTCGAACTATTCGACCGTTACAACACAACGACCGTTAACGCTCCACTGTTCTCAAATTCTCCCAACGTTCTTATTCGTTGGCTGAAACTTTGCTTTCGGTTGCCAGATTCTTCTGTCGTAACACTGCCCCCTTCCTAGGTCTTGTTCGTCCCGAACAATTCTGGATTCCAAAGCTTCTTCAGTTCTTCGATGAAACGGGGCCAAACGATCCACGTGAACCACCTTGCTCTTTGTAGCTGGACGTCGACGAATGCGATATTCCACGTCTGTGTCAAAATGAAAGCGAATCTCATTATGACTTAGATTTCTTTTCTGACTGAAGCCTCGTCCACAAATATAATACGTGTAAGGCCTATAGCCCTTGTGAACACGTTTATGTCTCCGCAGGGAGAAGAATCGACTAAGAGTTTTCGTGCAAAACCTGTAAAAAGTTTTCTTCTTTGTCGAAAGTTTTCTTCTTTGGATTTTTACTTCTATCAACAGTAACAAGGAATGAAAGTCATTAGTGACATAAAATCTAGGGAGGAGTTTCATTCTCCAGTCTGACCCTTTTGTCAGTTGACTTTCACTTAATTCAGAACTGTCGTGATGAACCTTCAGCCATACTTCACCTGAATCAATTTGATCCCCAAGGTGCTTCACAATTATAATATCAGCTCCATAATTCTTTTTAGCGCTTCGGTCCATCTCCTCCTTCCATACTCCTGCTAGAACTACAGCTTCTAATCCGACAACCTTACCTGTTTCTCCTGTATAAGTGAAATCAGTGATGTGTCGGGCTGCTAGCAATATTTTTTCTGTTTTACCTTCACATAGCCAGCTTGCAACATCTTCAGATACTCCTTGTTCTATTAACATGTTACGAAACTTGTTCAAAGCATTGCCGTTATGCAGAACCTTGCAGACACGTGATGCTTCATCTACCCTATTATCCACAATGTTTACCAAACGCAGAAGTTCTCCTCCTAACTCTTCGACGAGCTCTTGCAGTTCCAAGGATCCGTTACCGAGGAAACACTGAACAGCTTCCATCACTTCCAGAGAGTTGTCAACAGAGTTTTCAAGAGGTGAATCCATGTTGCTGATAACAGCTGAACAACTCAAACTCTTCATTCCACGAGCTTGTGATGCTGCAACCATTTTCTTAACTAAATCAACAGCAACATCTTCTGTACTGATGGGATCAATAGCTCCTTTTCCGAATTCATCATCATAAACCAAAGCGCACACTCCTTCAGCCAGCTTTTTGGACACAATTGAGCATCTCATTAGAGGAACGCTATCTACGGTAGCCGTCAGATCCTTGCAGCGGTAAATCTCCTTATCTGTTGGCACCAGCTCCTCTGTCTGTCCTACAATGCAGCATCCGACGTCTTCCATCATCTGCTCGATTTTATCTTTAGTGCAGTCGACTGTGAAGCCAGGGATGGATTCCAATTTGTCCAGAGTATCTCCCGTCAATTGGAGAGCACGACCGGAGATCATAGGGACCTTGAGACCTAAAGCAGCAAGTGCAGGAGCCAAGACAAGACTCACTTTGTTGCCGACACCTCCTGTGCTGTTTTTATCTACCATCCGATGGCGCCACTCGGGTCTCCAGCAAAACACATGACCCGAGGAGGTCATATTTGCTGTTTCTTCCGAATTCACTTTCTTGGAGCTCTCATTGTAATTAGCCAGGGAAATATCAGTCATGATTGCCAAATTGTTCATTCTGGAGATCAGCGACGAGTTCTGTAACATGATATTGTCCACTTTAGAGCTCTTGTAGTCGTGATAAAACTTTTCTATATCCTTATAATCTAAATGGTTATAATGTCCAAATCTGCACATTGACTGTTCAGAAAAGAAATTCAGCATGGTTTCGTTGAGATTGTCTGAGGGCTTTACTTCTCTCTGATCGTAACTCTGAGGCTTAGTTTCATCCAGAAAGTTAGTCTTTGAAGTACTGTCTCTGCCTGAAGCTCTTTTACTAGCATCACCTGTTATGCTTCTAAGCCATCCTTCGGAATTCCTCTTCCTTAAATCCCCACTTTCTATAAACGATTCAAGTGTGGCTATATGCTTCGGAAAAATCTCTCCGACTTCCCCGGTAACGACGAAGGGCACTTTGTATCTATGATGAATGGACGCCTCTTCTTTACTCGGACCACTCTGCGAAACGTAAACTCTGTTTCGTTCCCCCTCATTACCACTCGTTACTCTGCCTTTGCGATAAATGTCCATGACACATTTTGCTGACGGCGAGGAATAGAATACCTTTCGTGTGGATCTCTCTTCAGATCGTGCCAGACTTGTATACCTAGGTATTTTGAAGTGCAAAGCGTACTGTTTAGTCTCACAGCTCTCTAATCTGTGTGATTGTTCTTCACAGTTCCTAGACATGTCACCAGCGACATAGACACTCTGCCATGCATTACCAGTAGTTGCGTGGTCAAAGGCATTATCTGTGCTATCTCTACAATTCTTGATTTCCAGTAGCAGATCCACATTTTTATATGCGTTGCCTTTCTCTTTTCCATGTTTACAATCTAACTTAACACTATCAAGATCATCTTTTTCACTGACAAATTCAACATTTAAACTATTGCATTGTCTATTGAGTTCGGTTTTATGATCCTTGAAGTGATCAATAATCTTACCAACTCGAGAAGCCACTTCAGCTCTCATCTCAGTATTTTGTGCGGCTATTTCGGCTTTCAAATCATCTTTTTGAGAAACTATCTCCGTTCTCAACTCATTATTTTGTGCGGCCATTTCGGCTTTCAAATCACCTATTTTATCGCTTTGGGCAGCTATATCACCTTTAATCTCAGTATTTTGTGCGGCCAGATCACCTCTTTTATTCCTCAACTCATTATTTCGTGCGGCCATTTCGGCTTTCAAGTCACCTATTTTATCGCTTTGGGCGGCTATATCACCTTTAATCTCAGTTTTTTGTGCGGCAAGGTCACCTATTTTGTTAGCCATATCGGCTTTCAAGCCATTATTTTGACTTTTAATGTCATTCATCTGTGTAGCCATATCGGCTTTCATATCAGTCATCAGCGTAGTCATATCGGCTTTGAAGCTATTTATCAACTTTACTAATTCATCCATACTTCTAGTTAACGGCATTCAATTAATTAATCCCACTTCTGACACCAAATGTTGCGGATTACAAAAATGGATAGCCACTGAGCGTGAGTATTAAAAGCTATATTTCAAAACCAAATTCAATACAAGGTAAATTGTTACAAAGGAAATATGGATGAAGTATCTTATTAACAAATCAACTATTAACATGCACAAGTCATCAATCTTCCTGCATGAGCACACATCAGCTCTGTGTATTTTACTAAATACTACCTTTTACTTGATTTACCAGGTCACCCGAAGATCTTCACTCGTAAACCAATTCTCGTCCTGTGCTAATAACTTTTCACACACTAGCCGAACAAAAAGACAGTCCGTGTAGACATTCGAAGTTAGCCATAAAAGTTCCCACTTTTATACTTCCGCGTATACACAACACATCAAGTTACTTCTTGATACTTAACGATAAAAGATCCCACTTTTATCCTTCTGCGTATACACAACACATCAAGTTACTTCTTGATACTTAACGATAAAAGATCCCACTTTTATCCTTCCGCGTATACACAACACATCAAGTTACTTCTTGATACTTACGCGCACTGTCTCAGAACAGCCCACCGGCCATTTTCGAACTATTCGACCGTTACAACACAACGACCGTTAACGCTCCACTGTTCTCAAATTCTCCCAACGTTCTTATTCGTTGGCTGAAACTTTGCTTTCGGTTGCCAGATTCTTCTGTCGTAACAATATATTACATGTAATGCTAATATATCTCAGTGAAAATGTCGATTAAACATATGTAATATTTCTTTTGTTTCACTATAATTTGTTTCATCTATCGATGTTACATGGTGTCTTGTTGAAAGGTGTAATAGATGGACTAACAGGAAGGCTAAAGAACATTTGAGAAGTTTATATTTACTAAATTTTGTACACTAATCATGTGAAGATGGATAAAAATTAACAGATGAGATGATTATTAAACATCGTAACAGAGTATATAAAAGATGTTATCGATTTCATCCTAACTAATAGGACTTCTTCAGACATACAATGAATAGATAATTATCTTAAAAAAGTAGGTAAAATTTCAAAGTTTTGAAAATAATTTTTCAAAAAATAAAAAATTGAAGCAAGACTTAGAAATTTGAAATTTTACCTACTTTTATAAGTTAATCATCTATTCATTGTATTTCTGAAAAAGTCCTATTAGTTAGAACGAAATCGATAGCATCCTTTATATACTCTGTACACTGCTTATTAATCATTTCATCTGTTAATATTATCCATCTTCATGATTAGTGTACAAAATTTAGTAAGTATAACTTCTGAAATGTTCTTCAGCCTTCGTATTATTCCATCTATTACACTCTTCTATAAGACACCGTGCAACAGCGATAGATGAAACAAATTATAGTGAAACAAACAAAGGGACTATTACATATATATATATTCATTCTTCAAAATTAAGTTTCTAAGTTAAATAAATATAAACTAAAAGAGAGCTTTCTACACCACTTCGAAGTCATCATTTAAAGAAAGACCAGTCATCGGCAATTAAGGGTGAACAAAATCCTCCCATTAAAGATCGACATCTTTCAAGACGAAATTCTGTGTGCCTCACCAGGCTGAGAACAGGTGAAGCACTCGTGAACAACTCGCTTCTCAAGATGAGAAAGGATCTTTCCCCCAGTTGTCAGACGTGAAATGTAAAGGAAACGGCGATTCATGTTCTGCTGAACTCTACTGCTTACTCGATCCAGAGTTGGGTTGGGTTGTTTTACCTCTGAGCGGCACTTTTTTGCACACCATGGGCTAAATGGCCAGGCCACTGGAACAGCTGTTGGGAGACAGATGGTAGTCTCCCGTCAAGGCCATCCAGCGTGTTCTTTAACGTGCACAGGGTATGGCTCTCCCACACATGGGGCCACGGCTTAACGTCCCATCCGCCAAGGACGGCGGCCTTTCCAAGCCCATCGGTGTCCCCTACTGACCGTGGGCAGGGCGGGGAATTTTTGCGGAGATAAATCTCAACGCTGACCCAGCTGGGACTCGAACCTGGGAACTACAGATTACGAGCCTGGCGCGCTACCGACTGAGCCACCCCCGCCCCTACTCGATCCAGAGAAACAACTCAATAGCAAGATTAGAAAGAGAAAATATATTCGAACTACGTCTACATAGCTTACGTGGATAAGAGGATCTGACTAAACGCAAAGTTTGCTACAATGAAAAATCCAATGTTTACATGATACGAATCTTTTCCATAGGTTTTAAGAGTTTTGTTATTGCTATGTTGCATAAAAGTGACCAGATTCTTGGAATTATTCAATGTTGCCATCTGGGGGAGAGGGTTGGGTTGGGTTGTTTTCCCTCTGAGCGGCACTTTTTTGCACACCATGGGCTAAATGGCCAGGTCACATGGACCCCGAAGGCTCAGAGAAGGTTTGGGGAGGGGACCCACTGGAACAGCTGTTGGGAGACAGATGGTAGCCTCCCGTCAAGGCCATCCAGCGTGTTCTTTAACGTGCACAGGGTATGGCTCTCCCACACACGGGGCCACGGCTTAACGTCCCATCCGACGGACGACTGCCTTTCCAAGCCCATCTGGGGGAGAGGGTTGCAAGACTCCATATCCAGAGGAACATTTGTTTTTGACTGATGATGATGGTGATTCAAAAAGCTTATTAATCAATACAAAAGACTTATTAATAAAACTGTTTAACCTATATTATGAAATTAAATTAAGAATTTAACTATATATATATATAATAATAATAATAAAACTATAACAAAATATTTAATAAAATATATAAACCATAAAAATATATATTAATTAAAACATAAACACAATCTAACTCAAATCCATTTACGTACAGTCGCTCAAAAAATGTGTGCATACAGAAGGCTGCCAGATCACTAATTTCAAAAAATATCGTTGCCAGATATTTTTTCTGAATTCTGTAATCAACCATAGTGTTCGGATATTTTTTTGAGCGACTGTACTCAAAAAACCAAATGAATAAGGTAGTATCACAAAGACAAGAAGATTGTAAAAGAAGAGTCGAAAGAAGGTACCCGGAGTTGAATTCAAACATCGTTCGAGGGAAGCTAGGTCAGCGTTGAGACTTATCTCCGCAAAACTCCCCGCCCTGCCCACGGTCAGTAGGGGATACCGATGGGCTTGGTAAGGCCACCGTCTGTCGGATGGGACGTTAAGCCGTGGCCCCGCTTACGGAAGAGCCATTACCCTGTGCACGTTAAAAAACACACTAGATGGCCTTGACGGGAGGCTACCATCTATCTCCCAACAGCTGTTCTAGTGGGTTCCCTCCCTCAACCTTCTCTGAGCCTTCGCGGTCTTTGTGACCTGGCCATTTAGCCTATGGTGTGCTAAAAAGTGCCGCTCAGAGATAAAACAACCCAACCCATCAAGACTTATATTGTAAGACGAATCAGAGCTGCTCGATGATCTCGGCGTTGATCTTACTGACGTGTTTGCTCAAAGGCGCGAGTATAGCTCGGTCCTTCATAGTTTTCATTGGCGAGGCAATTTCCGAAGACTTCATCGATGAGATTGCAATTAGAAAGGATGGTCCATATTGGCTCAGGTAGAACATCATCACACCTTTTATTATTTTATACTTCAAATACAAAAAAAGATCCACCAGGTCTGGGTAAAGGGGTTACCCCCGGATGACCCCCTAAATGAGTTTTCCCAAAGTCGAGACCTAGCTAAACCACTTTCTCTCACCCGAAAACGGTAGATTCACCCCATTTCATCAATATCCTTAGGCCAGTTTTCAAGATAAAAATTACATACATACATACATACATACATACATACATACATACAAATATACAAGAATTGTTCCTTTTAGAGCAGGGGTGGGCAAATAGCGGCCCGCTAAGAGTTTTTTGTGGCCCGCCAAGACAGTCAGAAAAATCCGCCTTGAACCGAAATTTACTTCCCGTGCGCGACCGAGGATTCGTCTCGTATTTTCCACTAGGACGGCCACGTCAATACGCATGCAGAGTGTAGATACGAAAACAATTGCCCACCCCTGTTTTAGAGTATAGGATATTTAGTTTATATAATTTCAACATGAAAATTAAATGTTAAAATTAATAAAATATATTTTACATTATTTTAATTTTTTATAGTCATATTTAACTTAATGTGAAACACTTTATATTTTTCAACGAAATCTTCATTGAGATCTCAATCGGGATTGGAAAGTGATCAACAGAGGCAGCACTACAATAGGTTTACGTGGCATTGGAATTGATCCGATGGTTATTTATTATTTCGAAATTAAATTAAAAAATAATAACATAAAAATAGTAGATAATTTTAAATTTCTAGGATTACAAATAGATTCAAAATTATCATGGAATAATTATATAGAAACAGCAAAAGACAAAGCAAACAAACTATTTAACTTTCTCAAATATTTGGGAAGTTCAAAATGGGGATGTGAAAATAAATATCTTTTACAAATATACAATGCAATAATATTTCCAAAATGTTTATATGGAATAGAACTAATTAATAATATATCAAAAACTAAACTAAAAACATTAGATAATATACAATTAAAAATATTAAAATTTTGTATAGGACTTCATCAACATTCAAATAATTTAAATATTTATGCAGAAACTGCTATACCACCTATAAGCATAAAAAATACTTATTAAATAATCTAATTTTCAGAATTTCATCAAAAAATAACAAGCATCCAATCATTGATAAAATGTTAAATAATTTTAATGACATTTTTACGACTAACTTAGTAAACAAGAATGAAATAAATGAATTAATTTTAAATAAGAAAAGTGGAGACTATAATATACAAATTCCATATTGGACTTCTACATTCCCTATTTTAAACACAAATATAGATAATATACAAACAAAAAAAACACATGATATTGATACTCTTAAACTACTTTCAGAACTACAAATAAATAATAGATATAAAGATTTTATACACATATACACGGACGGATCTCTTAGTGAAGATAGAAATAAATTAGCTGGAGCTTTTATATGCCCAGAAGAAAACTATGAATATCTTTTTAAATTCAACAAACCTCATCCTATTTTAACTGCAGAAATATCTGCAATCATTTTAGCATTAAATTGGGCTTTAAAATTTAAAAATAAAAATATTGTAGTTTTCACTGACAGTAAAGTATCCATAGAAACAATGTATAAAGATCCTTCAAAAAGTAATTTCAAAATCTTTATAAATGACATTCTCATCATAACAAAAAATCATATAATCAACAGAAATATTATACAAATACAAAGGATACCTAGTCACGTAGGAATAAAATATAATGAAATAGTAGACAAAAAAAGCAAAAAAAGCAATAAATATAATTCCTAACTACAACACACCCTTTTTTATATTTTTATTTAAAAAACTAAATAAAGTAAATATCATAAATGATACACAAAAATGGTATGATACAAATGCAAATAACACATTTAGATATGATATTTCACCTGCTATAAATAAATTCAACAATTTTGGTCTCAATAAAAAAGAAATAAATTTAATTCTGAAAATTAAAACAAACTCTGCAAACACAAAAGCAAGATTATATAGAATGAAAAAAAAAATGATTCCCCGGCATGTAATAAATGTATGGAATATGAGAATCTGGAACATATATTATTCAAGTGTAAAAAATATGATCATGAAAGAGAAAAATACTTTAATGCTTTGAGAAAATTAAATATTTCAAACTTCAACTTTAAAAGCATATTGGAGCCTGAGAATTCAAAAAAAAGCAAAATGCTATAAATTATTGATAACATATATGAAACAAATCCATATGTTTAATATATTATAAAAATATATATATATAAAAAATATATATATAAAAAATATATATATAAAAGAATATATATAAAAAATAATATATAACGAAATATATATAAAAAAAATAATATAAAAATAAAATGTTTTATTGACTTAGTATAAAATGCTTCTGAATGAGTTTGCTACCGGGTGGATTCCTGGTAGCAAGAAGATTCAATTGTTGATATGTGAGTAAGTAAGTTATTGCAGGAACTGAGCTGGAAGCTTTTCCACATGGAAAATTGAATACTCTTTTGATCATTGTTACGTTACGGTTTTGGAAAGGATACCGGATACGGATATGGAAATGATTTCCTGACCAACAAATATTGGTATATAGTGTTGAATTGAAGCATGTTTCATGAGGAACAGAATGGTTACATTTGTCACTCAACAGTTATTCTGTGGTTTATGAAAAATGAGAGAATTGCATCCGTGATATCGGAGTATACTATTGCGTAGAAATGTACGTAATTTCATGAGAATTAGCTGTGCACCATTTTTTTTCCGTTTTATTACTAGGTTGATTTTATTTCAAACTTAAATTGGCTGTATGTAAATTTTCTTCGTAGAAATCCAATATATAGCTTATAAACATTGATTTCTCCACAAAATGGAGCCGATTTCAGATGCAGAACAGGAACACGATGGGCATGTTTCAGAGCAACCTGAATCATCCTCTAACAGTTCAGAATGTCAGAACTCAGTTACTGATCCCTTCGAAGCGCTTCTGAAATCATCCACGGATGATGAGGCGGAAGATGTATTGTGCTCCATCATTAGAATCAACGGATATCCTTCAGATGTCATCAGCTTAATCAACCAAGAAAGGTTATTTGAAATTGGACTTCCGGATGTAAAACCGCAGAATGTATTCGATGCTGAAACTCTGATAACAAAAGTTCACTTTATGATGGAATATCTCCGAGAGGGTTCATGGAATGGTTTAATCACCATTGGCCCTTTCCTCACCACTTATACCAAATCCACTGAACTAAAAGAGTTGCAGATAAAGAATGCTTTGCGGCTCTCTGCTACCTTATCTCATCGTCTCTACCACACGCACATCTGGGTCATGAGATACGATTCAAATAGGGATCACGAGAATGACTCCGCCATACAGTTAAAGCTGATGAGTCCAGTGATGTTCGCGGCCCTGACTTGTAAACCCAACATCGTGCACTCTTTGATGAAATACGGGACCAGGTCAGAGCTTCTAAATTTTTAAATTCTAATTTAGTGCCTCCGGGTTTATTCTTTCTTAGACGAAGACATTTTACTTTTGAAACTGTAACTATAAAAACACGTGTGTTTTCAAACATAGTAAATATAAAAACTAGAATAAACAATTATTAGTATTAAACTTGCGTCCTACAGCCCAAAAAATATATTTTCTCTAGACCCTTTTACTGTGCCAGAACTCTCATTTATGCTACTACTAACATCAATAGGAAAATTGCAAATATAGTGTATCTTTTGAGTACTATGTTACTCTTTACAACATTAAAGCTATTTTTAGCAGACACGAGTTCTGCTCGTTCGTGGATCAGGTAATAAATGGATCAAAGCTGAAAATTATGTCTATGGACATTTGTTAAAAATAAACATTTCAATGAAAAATCTTTATGAATAAGAAGGTAGTATATAAAATATTAAACAGTACAATGAAATATTAAAAACAATGAGCAACTTTGAAGATATTATGTGAATAACTGAAAGTATAATATTAAATATACTGTCTTAGCATATATTAGAGCATGCTGTCTATCAACGGGAGGGGGGGGGGGAGCAATGGGCCATGCTAATCTTTTTTTTGAGAAGGTTGACAAGGGCTTACGAATGTTTCATGCATCTTTCAAGAATATTGTTAAAAATCTCTGAAACGGAAGGAGAAATGATGCGTATTCTATAATGGAATTCCAATCTCTTGCCACCTCCATTTTTTGCTGTCTCGACTGAGTTTCTTGATTTTCTAGATCCTTGCCTGCTATCTATTATCTAGGGAAAACTTAAGGAAAAACAGCGTTTCTAAGTGAAGCGAAATCATTTTACACAATAACGTAGATCTTGCATGTTTGTAAGAAATGGTACCATAACGGAATAGTAATAAAAGAGAATGGTTGAAATGTGAAACACGTACTACTGTTTCTCAATCTATTTTCTGTTCCTTTTATTATTACCATTTACAATTCTCACGATTTTTAAATTAGTTCGTAAATTATTATATCATTTCTTCCTGATATCGGCATATTATTCCTTAAAGTTTGCATGTAATACAATACAGTGGACCCCCGATATAACGCGCATGTCGGGCGGGAAACAACACCCGCGTTATAAGGTGAACCGCGTTATACCGAGCGGCGCGGTGGCGACACAATAAATTTCACACTGTAAGCTTTTCTTTTACTCATCATGCATACAATAATTAAACACTATCCAAAATACATGCAGGAACTCAATACATACACAATTACTCAATACGCAGTAACAATAAAATGCGATACTCACTAACGCCGCACGGACCTGTATAAACATGTTTGAACTTATCGCGAACATCGCCCGCGCTATAACCGAGTGCGCGGTATAGCGAGCAGCGCTATAACGAAGGTCCACTGTAATATGTAAAACTAAATATTCTTCTTTGCAGTTCCTCAATTTATTGTATATTCTGTGATAACATGTTACTGTATTCAAAGCAATAATTTCGTTTGCTCTCATCATAAATTATTAAAGATTTTAAGTTTTGATTATTAGAGAAATCATTTTTTTTTAAAAAACTTCTGACATATTGTTTTTAAAACAGCCCCAAAGTGCACCTCTACTTTTCAAAATCTCTATTTTTGAGTTAAGAATTAAATTCAACAGCTGAATATGCTTTCAGTAGAATGCATTTAATAGGTAAATAATAGTTTATAAAAAACGAATTTCTTAGCTAATGGAAAATAACTAATCCTTATACATATATATTTTACTAATGTGTTTTATATAAGTTAGCTTAAGAAAGCCGATAGAACGACGACTAATAATTACTATAACTTTGATGATAATTTAGTGGATAATTTAGGAATATTTTTTACAAAGATATAAGAATTATATTTAATTTTCTGAGTAAATATATTTTTATTATATTTTTATATTATTATAAAAAACATCTTGGGCCATACCTGGAGGTTAGCGTACATGAGTACTAAACCCGCGGGCATGTACCTGTTTATGTGCTTGTTTGTTGTATGAGAGACCAGGGGAAGCCCAATAGAGAATCTAGGTTTATCTCCATCATTTCTGTAGGATAGTACCTTATTTTCTTTTTATTATTACATGGTTTTAGCATTAAATCTAATAATATGCTCTCTAAACGAATAAATATTAAATATTTCATTACATTTTAGATTTCTAGATGAAACTGATGACTTAAAAGTTGATGCTGATTCTGTATCAATGAGAGTTGTATGCATGAGGACTTTGCTGAGTGACATCATCACGGAGCTCTTTGAAAACCCCGAAGTGTGGGATTCTGATGCCTTGGAGCTGAAGACTGATTTCTCCAATCTTCCTGAGAGATTGAGATCAAAGTGCTTGAATTTTCGCCTCCTTCTGAGATGCGATCCTAATCCTTACGTCACCACCGTCAAACTAGCCAGTCTGATTGGTCCCCAACTTCCACCACTTCCGGAAATGAATATTCTACGTGACGTCTATGATTCTCTGTTCCCCGACTTGGGGCTCGGTCTGTTCAATCCCCCTCAGCTGCAACACATGTGCAGGTGCGTCATTAGGCGACGTCTGCACGAGAACTGGCAACTCCCCGATGGCATCTCTCAGCTCGAGCTATCCAAGATCCTCTGTGATTACGTCAGTTTATTCGATGATTAAACTCGACTCCCATATGCAAATGTTCAGTTCTTTTCTTAGATGTTGTGATGTTTGTAAATTCAGTAATGGAGATAGTGACGAAGCATTGGTTGTAAAATTTGAGCATTGAACCTTGGGGAGGAGACAAATAGTTTTAATAAAGAGTTAAACTTGTTATCGCACATTTGCTTTTGCTTGTTTATTGAAATACGATTTCGATAATTGCAACTGCTTCAAGGCAGCTTATTGTTCTCCCAGCTACAGGAAAGAGTTAGTATTTCATTCCTTATATTAAATTAGTTACAAAATTATCATTCCCAAGGAACTGAACAATGAAAAGAGAGTTCTGAAATAGAAAATAACACCAAATAGGATTAGAGTTTTGTTCATCCACTCTTAAAGAGGCTTCAGACATTCCATTCAACATGTTCGCAGAAACTACGAATTTGGTGTTGCATGCGTAACTTTTTGTGCATCTAATTTAGTGAAATAAGCAGACCTAACATTGTACACATAATTTTGTTTTTAAAATGAATAATGTGTATTCTCTGGATCGAGTCCTCAGTGTGCATTCTCTGGATCGAGTCCTCAGTGTGCATTCTCTGGATCGAGTCCTCAGTGTGCATTCTCTGGATCGAGTCCTCAGTGTGCATTCTCTGGATCGAGTCCTCAGTGTGCATTCTCTGGATCGAGTCCTCAGTGTGCATTCTCTGGATAGAGTCCTCAGTGTGCATTCTCTGGATAGAGTCCTGAGTGTGCATTCTCTGGATAGAGTCCTCAGTGTGCATTCTCTGGATAGAGTCCTGAGTGTGCATTCTCTGGATAGAGTCCTCAGTGTGCATTCTCTGGATAGAGTCCTCAGTGTGCATTCTCTGAATCGAGTCCTCAGTGTGCATTCTCTGGATAGAGTCCTCAGTGTGCATTCTCTGAATCGAGTCCTCACTGTGCATTCTCTGGATCGAGTCCTCACTGTGCATTCAAATGTTCTCCTCGAACTCTCACTGAGAAAGAATACACAAATAGTGTTGAAAAGAAACTGACGAATCATATTTTCTTCGTTATATGAGCAGATTGGCAAAGGCTTATCTTCAGCATACGATAAAACAGACGGGCTGTCATCTGTCTGGGGCTCGAACTCAGATACCTCAGTTA
This sequence comes from Ryuthela nishihirai, assembly GCA_038380435.1. Taxonomy (NCBI): domain Eukaryota; kingdom Metazoa; phylum Arthropoda; class Arachnida; order Araneae; family Heptathelidae; genus Ryuthela; species Ryuthela nishihirai. The sequence goes on along the minus strand of JAWZYU010000011.1, from coordinate 33,100,185 downwards.
TGGTGTCGCCGTCAGCCAATGCGATAATCTGCGCTGCTAAGAACGTCAACTGTGTTCACGTGAGCAGTACAGACTCATCCTGTGCACGTTAAAAGATTCTCTGTACGCACTTGACCGAAGTTGCCATCTATCTCGGGGCGGGGGTGGCTCAGTCGGTAGCGCGCCAGGCTCGTAATCTGTAGTTCCCAGGTTCGAGTCCCAGCTGGGTCAGCGTTGAGATTTATCTCCGCAAAATTCCCCGCCCTGCCCTCGGTCAGTAGGGGACACCGATGGGCTTGGAAAGGCCGCCGTCCGTCGGATGGGACGTTAAGCCGTGGCTCCGTGTGCGGGAGAGCCATACCCTGTACACGTTAAAAAACATGCTGGATGGCCTTGACGGGAGACTACCATCTGTCTCCCAACAGCTCTTCCAGTGGGTCCCCTCCCCCAAGGGGCGGGGGTGGCTCAGTCGGTAGCGCGCCAGGCTCGTAATCTGTAGTTCCCAGGTTCGAGTCCCAGCTGGGTCAGCGTTGAGATTTATCTCCGCAAAATTCCCCGCCCTGCCCGCGGTCAGTAGGGGACACCGATGGGCTTGGAAAGGCCGCCGTCCGTCGGATGGGACGTTAAGCCGTGGCCCGTGTGCGGGAGAGCCATACTCTGTGCACGTTAAAGAACACGCTGGATGGCCTTGACGGGAGGCTACCATCTGTCTCCCAACAGCTGTTCCAGTGGGTCCCCTCCCCCAACCTTCTCTGAGCCTTCGGGGTCCTTGTGACCTGGCCATTTAGCCCATGGTGTGCAAAAAAGTGCCGCTCAGAGGTAAAACAATCCAATCCAATCCAAACCCCTCCCCCAACCTTCTCTGAGCCTTCGGGGTCCATGTGGCCTGGCCATTTAGCCCATGGTGTGCAAAAAAGTGCCGCTCAGAGGTAAAACAACCCAACTCTCCACTAATCTTTCAATTTTCGCGATTTCGGCAGGTGGAACACCAAACGCTTTTCTCACTAAAGAAATAGTCTTCTTGATATTACACAATGTTTTTAATGTTTTTACTACAGAAAACATCGAAATTTGTTTAAAAAAATCCAGATATTTTCAGGCTATCTTTTCTGAATTTCGCTTTTCAAAAGAATTTGGAACTTAATGCACCTTTCTCTAAACACTTTTTAGCATGAGGAACCTGCTTTTTGCATATCTTCCAACTTTGTTCTCATCAACATTGCAAATTCAGTTTCATTCTTAGTTGCGTCTCAGTATTTTTCATAACAGATTAATATTGTTTTGTGAAATTTATATTTCACGTGTGAGCGAACATAGAAGGAGAATGTTACTGTTAAAGATCATTGGTTAACATTATGATGGGAAAATTTGGTTTCAAATGCTTTATTTACACTCTGTACTTAAATTAGACTTTAAAATTGAAATATAGGAATAATTGACATCTACATTCATCTAAGAAAGTTTAAATCTGAAGAGAGTAAGTATAAAATTAAAAATCTGTTAGTTTTCACCTGGTCCCGTAGTTCATCAAAAAGTGAAGGTTGGGTTGTTTTATCTCTGAGCGGTACTTTTTTGCACACCATGGGCTAAATGGCCAGGTCACATGGACCCCGAAGGCTCAGAGAAGGTTGGGGGAGGGGACCCACTGGAACAGCTGTTGGGAGACAGATGGTAGCCTCCCGTCAAAGTCATCCAGCGTGTTCTTTAAGGTACTCGGGGTATGGCTCTCGCACACACGGGGCCACGGCTTAACGTCCCATCCGACGGACGGCGGTCTTTCCAAGCCCATCGGTGTCCCCTACTGACCGTGGGCAGGGCGGGGAATTTTACGGAGATAAATCTCAACGCTGACCCAGCTGGGACTCGAACCTGGGAACTACAAATTACGAGCCTGGCGTGCTACCGACTGAGCCACCCCCGCCCCCAAAAAGTGAAAGATCTTGGGTTTAGAAGCCAGAGCGGCGAACATCACTGACTTATTGGTGTTATCCCTATGTCGCAGATGGTCTGATAATCCATCTAGATGGTCTGATGGTAAAATAAGTTTTCGTCGCGACGAAACATCCAGACAGGAGCTGAGAGGCAGCTCTGCCATAACTCACAAAATTTCAGCGGCGTAATATTTTATTTTTCTGATAGACGAGTATTCTGAAAAGACATTGTAAGTTCCAACTACTGTCATTTACTCTTGAAATGGTATTTGCCAGAAGTCGAATCGGAATTGTCAAAGCCTACGAATTTATCTTAGTTTCTTGCAGCATTTAATTACTTTTGTGCTAGGTACATATTTTTATTGCTAAATGCTATCAAAATGCATCATATCTAGCGGCAAATCCGCTAAAATTGCTACAATCAAAACAAGTCAGTTCACTTTGAAAACACTTCAAAACAATTTTCGGAAATTAAGATTAAGGACTTAAAAATACAGTTTATTCACTAAACTTTAGGGGCGGGGATGATTATCGGTAGCGCGCCAGTCTCGCAATCTGTAGTTTCTAGGTTCGAGTCCCAGCTGGGTCAGCGTTGAGATTTATCTCCGCAAAATTACCCGCCCTGTCCACGGTCAGTAGGGGACACCAATGGGTTTGGAAAGGTCGTCGTCCGTCGGATGGGACGTTAAGCCGTTGCTCCGTATGCGGAAGAGCCGCACCCTGTGCACGTAAAGAACACGCTGGATGGCCTTGATGGGAGGCTACCATTTGTCTCCCAACAGCTGTTTCAGTGGGCTCCATCCCACAACCTTCTCTGAGCCGTCGGGGTCCTTGTGACCTGGCCATTTAGCCCATGTGTGCAAAAAAAAAGTGCCGTTCAGAGGTAAAACAACCCAACCCATCATACTGTAATGGATTTCTGCATTGAAAGATAGAAAGCTAAACTTTGCATTTTACGGAAATTGGAATAAATTTTGCGCAGTCAATACACATTGTATCTATCATCCGTTAAGATTAGAGATTATATGTTGCCTAGAATGCTACGAAACAATTGGATGAGAGAAAATCCTACGTCATATTTATACGATGGTTGATTGTTGCCATTTCAAATCAATGCTTTCATTTCAAAATTTTCGTCGTAGAAATCTGAAAAGTGCTCTACGAACATACTTTTCGTCACAAAATGGAGCCTGTTGAAGATGTAGAACAGGATCATAATGGAGTTGGTTTAGAGTCCTCTGTTCCATCCTTTAACAGTTCGGATTATCAGAGGGCCCTTAGCAATCCTTTCGAAGCTTTGTTGCAATCATCCTCTGATGATAAGGTGAAAACTGAACTGTCCTCAATCCTTAGATTCAGAGGACCTTTCGAAGATGTTGTCAGCAGAGATCAGAAATTAAGAGTATTTAACATTGGGCTTCCGGACCTAGACCCGCAAATTGTATTCGGCAATGGAACAATGACAATAGAAGGACCAGAAAACTTTCAAAACATTCTTGAGAATATATGGATTGGTTTGATCTCTGCAGGTCCATATATCACCACATATACCGAACCCAGTGAGCTGAAAGAGTTGGAAACAAAGAATGGGTTGGGACCTTCTTCTTTGCTATCGTATCGCCTCTACCACACACATATCTGGATGTTTCATCGTGACGAAAACAGGGATTATCAGACCATCTCCGACATAGAGATAAAACCGATGAGTCCAGTGATGTTCGCCTCCTTGACTTCTAAACCGAAGATCGTGCACTTTCTGATGAAGTACGGGACCAGGTCAGAACCAACAGATGATTAATTTTGCATTTATTGGCTTCAGGTTTAAACATTGTTTGATGAAGTCATTTAATTCTTGAAACATCTTAATTATAAAACTCTTTTATCAATGAAATATAAAATATAAATGTGTTATTCTTATTAACATTCATTACATACCACGAAAAATACGTAATATAAACTATGAATCAAAGATGTGCACCATGTTGCTGTGTATAGTATCAGTGTCAATACTATACCCAATTTGGGCTTTATTAGTTGTTGGATCATTTGCTGACATTGTCCACTATCGCATTTCAGGTCTTCTTATCTTTCTGAGGCCTCTAGATACACTGTTGATAAATAAAAAAGTCAAACTACTTTATTCAAATCACATTTAACACTTTCTAAGAGGTAAATAAGTAATTCTCTGATTATCTGTGTAACTAATGTATACCTTTGCAGGGGCGGGGGTGGCTCAGTCGGTAGCGCCCAGGCTCGTAATCTGTAGTTCCCAGGTTCGAGTCCCAGCTGGGTCAGCGTTGAGATTTATCTCCGCAAAATTTCCCGCCCTGCCCACGGTCAGTAGGGGACACCGATGGGCTTGGAAAGGCCGCCGTCCGTCGGATGGGACGTTAAACCGTGGCCCCATGTGTGGGAGAGCCATACCCTGTGCACGTTAAAGAACACGCTAGATGGCCTTGACGGGAGGCTACCATCTGTCTCCCAACAGCTGTTCCAGTGGGTCCCCTCCCCCAACCTTCTCTGAGCCTTCGGGGTCCATGTGACCTGGCCATTTAGCCCATGGTGTGCAAAAAAAGTGCCGCTCAGAGGTAAAACAACCCAACCTATACCTTTGCACCGATAGTTACAATAGGAAGAATTTATTCCTTTGGTGCATTAAAGAATCTCGTCGAAAAATTATAAACGACTACACTTTGCATTAATAAAATTGCGTAGTCTTAACTGGCATAATGGCTAGGGAGCCTAGTTACTGTTCCAGCAGAACAAACTTTGAGTGTTAGCTCTGAGACAGTGGTCACAAATGCCTTCGGTCTTAATAAGGAATGTTACTCTTTTTGAGGAGGCATGTAAAAGCTAGGAGTGTCTTCTGAATTTTTCTCTTCTTATGTGCCCAAATGAAAACAAAAACCTCTTCAGAAAGCATTCAACAAAATCATTCACAAATATTACAATTCTCTAATCATTATATTATTAATTTTATCTGTCCTCAATTTATACTCAGTGCCTAAGAGAAAACGATCGCTTTGGAATTCAGCCGGATTAATTTCAAAATGATTAAAACGATCAAAGTTTCTTAAAATTTTAAAGCAAAGATCGACTTGAATCACAACGATATAGAAGACTGTAGAGCAAATGAAAATGAACAAAAAAGGGGAAATCGCTATAGAAAAGACAGAACAAGACAATCAATATCTGGAGCAAACGAAAGTGAGGAGTATAGATAAACTCGACATGAAAAAGACAGAACAATAATTTATGTGTACTAAATGTTTAAAAAGTAAAAATCATTTTAATAAAGTAAATATAAGTACACGGACAATGAAATTAGTCAGTCACGTTCACCAAAGTTGGTACTGTTGACTTGATACATCTGTAGGTGTCGCGCCTCTAGTAATGCAGCATTATATAGAGACATGTCGGTTTTCCCTGTGCTCTGTAGTGTTGTGTATACTTGCACTAGTCCTTTCTGGTCGGTTCGGGTTTGGCTCAGTCGTTAGCTCGCTAGGCTCGTAACCTGAAGTTCCCAGGTTCCAGCTGGGCCAGCGGTGAGATTTATCTCCGCCAAACTCCCCGTCCTGCCCACGGTCAGTAGGGGCTTGGAAAGGCCGCCGTCTATTGGAAGAGGACATTAAGCCGTGGTCCCTTGTGTGGGAGAGCCATACCCTATTTGCGTTAAAGAACACGTTGGATGGCCTTGACGAGAGGCTACCAACTGTCTCCCAACAACTGTTTCAGTGGGTCCTCTCCCCCAACCTTCTCTGAACCTTTGGGGTCCTTGTGACCTGGCCATTTAGCCAATTGTGTGCAAAAAGTTGGTAAAACAACTCAACCTTTCTGGTTTATTTTATTTATTACCGTCATCACCTTTGGCATAAATATGCAGAAGCTGGTAGGAGCTAACCTTAGCCCTGTACTGCATAAGTCAATTTATGATCTGTGATCAATGTGTTCTGTAGTGTCGTCAGACCCTGTTGAGTGCAGGTTACGCATGGTTCCTGCTGTGAATCATGCATGGGTCGGAAGAAATATTTGACTGAGTGACAAAAGGGTGTTATTGCATTTGGTAGGGTTAAAGGGCCTACTATGAAGGAAGTAGCCGAAGTTGCTGGTGTTTCGAACGAACAGTCCAACAAATGTATAAACAGTGGTGTACCATTCAGTTCGACCGCTAAGTCGTGGTTCCATGTGCAAGACAGCCATCATCTGTGCATGTTAAAGAACTCACTGGATGACCTTGACAGGAAGCTTCCCTCTGTTGTGTCGTAACATCTGTGCAGTGAATCCTCTTTCCCGAAAATTATCTGAGTTTTTTTCACCTGGCTATTTCACCTATTGAGTGCAAAAAAAAAGAAAAAAAATTGCGCTCAAATGCAAAAAACTAACAAAGCAACTAACTTTATAAAACGCAATTTTGGGAACAAAGTTTTAACAAGTCGATGTAAAACTGTAGCAATTTGTGTCAGACCGGCAAAACTACTAGCTCATTTGCAAGTTGTGACAAAACAAACACTCATGCCTTCCTGGGACTGGAATCCAGACCCAGTATTTTAGTGCAACCGCGAAACCACTGCGCCACTGAGATTAATTAAATTAAGAATTTCTTTCCTCTTAAATATCTGTCAATAAATTTTTTGTCACATACATAGTTTTATCGTGTTTTGGTTTCAATTATGAAATAAAATCTTTTTGTTTTAATATCAAGTTGCCCCTGAGACTTTTTAACGGTTGGATATGGAAACGATTTCCTTACCAATATATATTGGTATCTAGTGTTGAATTCAAGCATGTTCATGAGGAACAAAATGGCTACATTTGCAATCTAACAATTAGTTAATCAGTTGTTTATGAAAATGACTCATTGATTCAATGAGGTCAAAGTTTATGGTTGTGAAGAATTATACGCAACGTGATAACAATTTGCTCTGCGCCATATTTTTTTACGTTATTATTAACACGTCGACTGTTGTTACTTCAAAACAAAGTTCCTTTTTTTATATTTTCGTCGTAGAAATCCTAGTTATACTTTATCAACCTCAGTTTGGCCACCAAATGCGATTTATTGAAGATGCAGATCAGAAAAATGGTGAGGATGCTTTCGAGCAGCCTGATTCTCTAACACTTCAGGATATCAAAGCTCATTTAGTAATCCTTTCGAAGCTCTTATGAAATCATTAACAGATGATGAGGTGGAAGAAAAATTGTTATCAATTCTTAGATTCGAAGGATATTCTGCAAATGCCATCAGTTTAGACGACCAACAAAGAACTTTTGAAATTGGGCTTACGGACAGAACCTCAAAACGTATTCGATGCTGAAACGGTGATAACACAAGTACACACTATATGGAAATTCTACGAGAGGGTTCATGGAATGGTTTAGCCATCCATGAACCCTACATCAAACCCAATGTGCTCAAAAAGAGTTGTAGGCAAGGAATGTGTCGGGATCTCCCTCTTCCTCTTCGCTATCTCTTCACCTCTACCACAGTTATGTGTGCACGATGCGATACGAATCAAACATGGAGGATGAGACTAACGCCGAGATACATTTAAAGATGATGAGCCCAGTTATGTTCGCGGCCCTGACTTCTACACCCGATATCGTGTACTCTTTGATGAAATACGGGACAAAGTTCGAACCACTAAATTCTAAATTCATTTATTGGCTTTGAATTTTCATAATTTTCAAGTCATTTCACATTATTCTGGTAATTCTCACAATTTTCAAGTTATTTCACATTATATATTTCTTTCCAGGCGATGATATTTACTTGTTGAACATCGTAAAATTTAAAACTTATTTATTGATATAAGATAAAAAAAAAAGAATATTCTCTCAAGCAGCTGTTTGCCACAAAGGTCTGACAGGAGTCTATTAGTATAATACGCCATAGTAGAAGATCTGTGAGGATGACGGGACCTCAGCAGAAACGTGCACAAACATCCTTGCCTTACCGAGGCTCGAACCCAGGTCTCTTTGATCCTAACCATTCGGGCATAGGACGAAAATATAGAAAAAAAATTATTCATATTAAACTTTCGTGACATTGCACAAAAATACATAACGTCAATGTAAAAAGGAACAAGTTAAAAGCATGTTTCATGAAGCATGTCACTCTTTACAATACTAAAACTGATTATCCACGACTCGGGTCCTATTTGTTGTGAATCAGTTAATGAATTTAACAAAGTTGAAAATGTTGTCTATGAACACTTGTTAAAAATAAACATTTCAATGAAATATCTTAATGAATAAGTAGGCAGTGCAATAAAATATTAAACACAAGAGAAACGTCGAACAGAATATGTGCGTAACTAAATATACCTCATAGAGCATACTCTCTATTTTCTATTAAGGACTTAAAGACAACAGTTCCGAACACAGAATTTACAATAGAATGGAATTTCGTCACAATCACAAATAAACAAAACGGAACTAATATAATTCAAATCGAAAACAAATACCTTTCTTCAAAAGGGGTGATACTAGGCTGAAGAACATGGCATCATTCCGAACAGGGATTACACCTATCCCTCGATTTACACGGTTTATCAGTTCACACAATTTTGGCTTTGCACGGTCAAAAAATGCAACCAGTTTCGATTTACACGGTACTGGCTGAGATTTCCTTTCTATGTACGTCTCAGTCAGTACCGTGTAAATCGAAACGGGTTGCATTTTTTGACCGTGCAAAGCCAAAATTGTGTGAACTGAGTACCGTGTAAATCGAGGGATAGGTGTATTCATAATACAGAATTTCCAAATGAAAAAAGAAATCAATAAAAAATTTATTGCAAAAACTGAAAATAATTCTCAAAACAAATATGGGAATTTATTAAAAATATTTAGGTGATGATAAAAAAAAGACAGTTTTTTCAGATGAACATAAAAAATTATGCAAAAGTAACCTACAACGTTTTCTGAAAAATATCACTGTTGTACAGTTTAATCATAGCATTTAAACCTAGTAGTACCAATTAATTGCTATAAAAAAATAAAATAAATATCCCCTCAAGCAGCTGCTTGCCACAGAGGTCTGACAGGAGCCTATCAGTTTACATGCCACAGTAGAAGGTCTGAGAGGATGGCAGGACCTCAGCAGAAAAACGACACAAACATCCATGCCTAATCCGGGGCTCGAACCCAGGTCCCTTAGATCAGTAGCCAAGCGTGCTAGCATAAATTATTAATAAAAGTAAAAAATAAGTTTCATATAAGACAGATTTTTGAAATATTATTTATTAATAAAATGCTATACAAGCACATCAATAATAACATACAAAACTAGAATATTTGCTTTGGATATATTCCACTTATTCAGCTTAAGATAAGACGGAAAGCATTTAAGGAATAATTTCTCTCTATTTTCGGCTGATATCTCATTTGGTAAGACGAATTGGATTAAGACAGGATCTAGTGATGGGCGGAAATGGTACCATTACACCCCACTCCCCTTTGAGAATGTTAGCCCTCCTCTTTTTATTTTTTTCCAGTTCGATTGAGTTCCTTGTCTACGTCCCCTTCAATTTCTTTTCATTTATTTCTAAATACTGGTCTGAATCGGACAATTAGACAAAGACCGAAACAAACTGTTTTTTTTTTAACAGCTTCCAACATTTTGTTTTAAAGAATTTCCTAGCAGTTCCAAAGTGTAGCTTTTCTTTCCATAACTATACTTTTAAGTTAAGAATATAAATCAATATCTGAATTTTCTTCCAGCAGTATGAATTTAATAACTAAATAATAAAATTTTATGTAAAATAGATAAAATGATGAAAGTTAAGTAGTTCCTTGCAGATATTTTTACTAATGTGTTTCATTTGTTAGCTTAAGAAAACTGTTAAAACGATGACTAATCATTATTATAATTTTGATTATTTATTGAATGGTTTATGAAATAAATGTTTACTTAATTTTAGCACCAAACGAATCGATATAGCCTCGAAGTACATAAATATTAATGGTTTTATTCTCCTTTAGATTTTTAGATGAAACTCGCGTCCAATCGGCCGATGTTGACTCTGTGTCAATGAGAATGGCATGTATGAGAGCTTTGCTGAGTGACATCATCACGGAACTCTTTGAAAACCCCGAAGTGTGGGATTCTGATGCCTTGGAACTGAAGACTGATATCTCCAGTCTTCCTGAGGGATTAAGATCAAAGTGCTTGAATTTCCGCCTCCTCTTGAGATGCGATCCCAATCCTTACGTCACCACCGTCAAACTAGCCACACTGATTGGTCCCCAACTTCCACCACTTCCGGAAATGATTGTTCTACGTCACATCTACGATTCTCTGTTCCCTGACTTGGGACTCGGTCTGTTCAACCCCCCTCAGCTGCAACATGTGTGCAGATGCGTCATCAGGCGACGTCTGCACGAGAACTGGCAACTCCCCGATGGCATCTCTCAGCTCGAGCTCTCCAAGATCCTTTGCGATTATATCAATTTGCTCGATGATTAAATTCGGCTCCCAAATGTAAATCTGAAGATTTTTTTGGCTCTTGCGATGTTTGTAAATTCCATGATTGAGAAAGTGACGAAATGTTCGTTTGTAAAATCGGACCATTGAACCTTTAAGACAAAAAGATTCAATAAAGAGATAAACAGTTGTTATTTCACTTTTGCACTTTTCTGTTTATTGAAATACAATTTTGAATATTTGATACTGCCTTTAAGACAAACTGTGGTTCTCATACCTGTAGGAAAGGGTTAATTCGTTCATTCCTAAATTATATATTTGCAAGGCAGGATTAAGAATTTTTTGGCACTATTTCAAACCTAAAAATGAGGCTCCTCACCCACCCCCCTCGATCAGGGCCAAATTAACTAATAGACAGGGACAAATGTGGTTCATGAGCAATGTCCAGCAAAAATAATTAAAAAAAAATTATCATTTTTGTTATGAGAAGGAGAAAAGATTTGAGAGATTTACTAAATGTAATATTTTGATTATCATTATTGATATTTATTTATTTTACTCAAGAAATTAAAAACCGAAGTCAGTATGTTTACGTGATTAAAAAATAGCAATTTAACTACTAGGAATTTAAGATGTTTCGAAGCTAGTTTCATCTAAGGTCGCGCGAATAAGACAATAATATTAGATATCTCATAGATATAAGAGAGATTTATGCGGTGGGGAGGTCATTAGTTTAAAATTTGTCATCCTTTCATCTCTCTGCTTCTTTCTCTCTTTTATTGGGATAATTATCAAAAAAAGTTAAATATTTCCTTCCTTAAAAGTGAGGTCCTCCTTGAGGAATAAAGTTACTCCGGTCCTGCTTCCGTCTTCCATGATAAACTCGTATCGGATGAATTGAATAAGAAGCGAATCTCATCTAAGTCTTACATGTCCATTGCACTTATTTTCTTTGCCAGGGGTTACGTTAGATGGTAGCGCGCGAAGTACGTAACTTAATGACCACTTGTTCAAATATCCACTGTGTTTATATTCAGATTTTCTCATCTGTTTTCCACTCTGCCATCAGTGATCAAGAGTACACAAATGGGCGGGGCTAAAAAAAACTGACCATCCGATTTTTTCTCTATATGAACCCACCCACAGAGGTATACGTTTATTTGCACTTTACGAGAAAACTACCATCATGGCTTCCATCTATCAGTTATAATGTCACTGTGATTCAATGCGATATACATATCTTATGGTACTTTATTCGTGGCTCTGTGTGCAGGAGAGACATTCTATTCAAGTTGAAAGGTATTCTGGAGTAATTGAGTGAAGGTGTATGTGTCTCGTAATTACTATCCAATGATTACTCTTCCCATATACAGTTCTAAGCTCTAGAAGGCAAACACTTAGAATTAATTAATTGATTAGTAGATTCACTCAGCAATTAGAATTAATAAACACTCTTCAGATTTTTATTAATTTTTCAGACTTTTTTCTCACACATACGAAAATAAATTTCAGTTTCTGGAAATCGTATATGTACATATACAGTATATAAAGCATTTTTAGTTCCAAATAACGTTAGGTTTTCAAATTTGCTTTTAGATAATTCAAATTTTTTTAGATTATTATAATATGAAAATGTAATAATTAAAGAGGTTATACGAAGAATGTATCTAATATAGATTTTTTGTTCACAGACAGCACCAGAGATGACTCAAATATATGGGTTGGGTTGTTTTACCTCTGAACGGCACTTTTTTTGCACACCATGGGCTAAATGGCCAGGTCACATGGACCCCGAAGGCTCAGAGAAGGTTGGGGAAGGGGACCCACTGGAACAAGATGTTGGGAGACAGATGGTAGCCTCCCGTCAAGGCCATCCAGCGTGTTCTTTAACGTGCACAGGGTATGGCTCTCCCGCACACGGGGCCACGGCTTAACGTCCCATCCGACGGACGGCGGCCTTTCCAAGATGGACCCCGAAGGCTCAGAGAAGGTTGGGGGGAGGGGACCCACTGGAACAAGCTGTTGGGAGACAGATGGTAGCCTCCCGTCAAGGCCATCCAGCGTGTTCTTTAACGTGCACAGGGTATGGCTCTCCCGCACACGGGGCCACGGCTTAACGTCCCATCCGACGGACGGCGGCCTTTCCAAGCCCATCGGTGTCTCCTACTGACCGTGGGCAGGGCGGGGAATTTTGCGGAGATAAATCTCAACGCTGACCCGCTGGGACTCGAACCTGGGACTACAGATTACGAGCCTGGCGCGCTACCGACTGAGCCACCCCCGCCCCTCTCAAATATATGGATTACAGTGCTCCAAATGAAGAGGAATTTGCAAATGGCACAAACACTTCAGAGAAGGGTGTGTGGAAGACGTTCCAAGAGCTGGGTAACCAGGAACTTTCATCAGTGCTCAACATATCACCCTAGCCCAGGATATTGTCAATAAAGACCGCAGAATAATCCTGCGTGTACTAGCAGCAAGGATCGGAATTTCTTATGGTAGTGGTCATGCAATAGTGATGGAGCAGTTGAAAATGTCAAGAACTTGTGCTTATTGGACACCGCAGAATCTCAACCCTTAAGAAGAGAGAAAGCACGTTGATGGGTATCGGAACTGGCTGGCAAGGTTTTAGGATGGAGGCTAAAGATTCTTACAGCATATTGTGACCAGAGATGAGACTTCGATTTTCTATTACGATTAGCAAACAAAACGCCAATCCAGCGTAATAGAAGCCCTCAAGTTCACTACGGCCTACGAAATTTCGAGCTGTGAGGTCGACTGGGAAACAAATGGCTCTTTTTCATTTTTGACTGTAAAGGCGTTCTCGTAACACATATTATGTTAATTACGTCACGGGTTTCAACAACGAATAAAAAAACTTCTGCAGAAGTCCTTAGAACAAAACATAGTGTTTCTGTTCGTAAAAAACGACCAGAATTCCGAAGTGTAAATGGTTACTTCCCCGTTCTTGCACCTTGCTGTTTTTCTCCATTTCTAATGTTGAAAAGAGTGTTAAAAGGCCGTCGTTTTAGAAATAACGAGGAGGCTCGAGAGGCCAGAACGACGGTGCTCTTTCCCAAAATGGCTTGCAGAAAGCATTCGATGATGGCTTAGGCGATGGCGTAAGTGCATAGTTTCCAGTGGAGAAATCTTTGAGAAGGAGAAAACACATGCAGACTCGTGCGATGAAGGTTAAAGGTATGACATCATCATTCCACGAATTAAATGATCCATTCTCGTAGTTTTAAGAAACAGGAATAAATTTCGTGCAGTCAAATGAAATTTTGCCTAGAATGCTACGAAACAATTTGATGAAAGTTAGGCTCTGTGTCATGCTTTTTTGTCATTACCAAGTTGATTGCTTCTACTTTAAATTAATATTTTCTGTTTTTAAAAATTCTTCTTAGAAATGTGAAAAAAGTGCCCTGCGAACATCAATTTCTTCAGTAAATGGAGCTTGTTGAAGATGCAGAACAGAAAGACAACAGAGATGTTTTAGAGCATTCTGATCCATCTTCAAACAGTTCAGAATGTCAAAACACCCTTAGTCATCGTATGGATGGTCTGCTGAAATTATTCTCAGATGATGATGTGAAAACCAACTGTACTCAATTCTTAGACTCAAAGGACATTTTCCAGATTGCATCTGCCCTTGGGAGAACTTAAGAATATTTAACATTGGGCTTTCGAATTTTGATTTCGGCAATGGAACCATGACAATAAAAGGACACCAACACCATCAGAACATCCTAAATAATTATGGGTTTGGTATATCCGCTGCAGACCCCTATATTACCACATACACCGAACCGAGTGAGCTCAAAGTGTTGCAAATAAGGAATGGGTTGGGACCTTCCTCTTTGCTATCGTATCGCCTTTACCATACTCATATATAGATGTTTCTACGTCACGCAAACTTTGTTTATGAGAAGATCTCTGACCTAGAGATAAAACCGACGAGTCCTGTGATGTTCGCCACTCTAATGTCTAAGCCTCAAATCGTGCACTTTTTGATGAAGTACGGGACCAGGTCAGAAACGACATATTCTTAATTTCGTATTTACTGTCTTCAGACTGAAAGTTTCTTATATTAATTACATTTAATTTTTAAAACAAAGAAATTTTAAACCCTTATCTTTCAATGTGAAATATAAGAATGTGTTTTCTTATTAACATACGTTACAACAGTACAAATAAAGGTACCATATTGCTCTTTATATATCAGTGTCAATAATAGCTTGAGTTCTACTAGCGTTGGATCAATTACTAAAATATTACGAAAAAATTATGAAAGCTTAATATCAGGTCTATCGATTTTCATAAACTGTCAGATAAATAATCAGCTAAAAGAATGAAAACAACCGAGTGAAGCGAAATATTAAAAATATGAGCAAATTGGAACAGATTATGCATAGAAATGCTAATGTGTTTATAAATATTCAACGTATTTTAGAGCATATTCTCTGTTACCCATGGCGGATTTAAATAAGCCGAATTTTCTGCTTAAAGCCAAAACAGTTTTATACGTTTATGTGAAGCATAACATAGAAAATATATAGTGCAATAGAAACCAGATGGAATTATATGTTTGAAAAATGAAAGGATCTCAAGCCCTTTTTGAAACCATTTTCCTCTTCTATTTTTAAAACTATTTATAGTTCTTGAAAGCTTCAAATTATTTTTTATCACATTAAATAATTTATTTTCAGGATATTAATACCTTTCGGTGAAATCATTTTTCTCTGTTTGTACTCCATTAACAATATATATTCTGTGCTAGTCACTTCTTGTATAGTTTGCGAGTAAGTTAACAGTCCTGTTACACGGATCACACAATAATATTTTTACCACCCTCACTTAACATGTTTTGACTCGTAAAGTTTTCATCAGAAGTTCTGGAAACGGTTCGACTTTGGAGATTATATCCGCCTACTATACAAAAAGGGTTGGGTTGGGTTGTTTTACCTCTGAGCGGCACTTTTTTCGCACACCATGGGCTAAATGGCCAGGTCACATGGACCCCGAGGGCTCAGAGAAGGTTGGGGGGAGGGGACCCACTGGAACAGCTGTTGGGAGACAGATGGTAGCCTCCCGTCAAGGCCATCCAGCGTGTTCTTTAACGTGCACAGGGTATGGCTGTCCCGCACACGGGGCCACAGCTTAACGTCCCATCCGACGGACGGCGACCTTTCCAAGCCCATCGGTGTCCCCTACCAACTGTGGGCAGGGCGGGAGAATTTTGCGGAGATAAATCTCAATGCTGATCCAGCTGGAACTCGAACCTGGGAACTACAGATTACGAGCCTGGCACGCTACCGACTGAGACACCCCCGCTCCATTACAAAAAGTGACTAGCATTTCTACCATCCTGTATTCACCGATCAAAATGCTATTTTGAATCAATAAAAGATACTAAACAGTTAGGAGAGTGATTAACATTTCAATTTAATTCAGCTGAGTTAAATCTCTTACATTAGGATTAAATCAACTGATATCTTCCTTGAACACATTAACATTAAATGTTTCCCTCTTTTTAAGGTTTTTAGACGAAACTCACGGCACAAAGATTGATGCTGACTCTATAACAATGAGAATGGCTTGCATGAGAACGTTGTTAAGTGACATCATCAAAGAACTCTTTGATTCCGAAGAATGGGATTCTGATGCCTTGAAACTGAAGACGGGTTTATCCAGTCTTCTTGAGGGATTAAGATCAATGTGCTTAAATTTCCGCCTCTTCCTGAGATGTGATCCCAACCCTTAAGTCACAATCGTGAAACTAGCCAGACTGAATGATCTCCAAACTTTCGTGTTGCGATGTTTTCAAATTCAATAATTGAGACAGTAACGAAGTGTTTGTTGGTAAAATTTCAATATTTAACCTTGGGGAGAAGACTTAAAAGATTTAATAAAGACATTCATTTTAATTCCTCTCTTGTTTCGTTTCTATGAATTCACATTTTTTTTCCGATTTTAAAAATAATTATTCCAACTTGCCTAATCTGTAATTCTACATAAGATTTTCTAATTGATTCAAATTTCGCTCCTTTTTGCACTATGCATCTCAGTATGTGGTTTCATCTGAACAATAGACGTTTCATGATTTTTGTAACAACTATCTCCCACGATGTTATCTATAAATTATGTCTTTAACCAGAAATTATATTGTGCGCTTAATGTTATAAAAATTCATATTACATCATATAATGAAATATAGATAAATAT
Source organism: Ryuthela nishihirai (assembly GCA_038380435.1). Taxonomy (NCBI): domain Eukaryota; kingdom Metazoa; phylum Arthropoda; class Arachnida; order Araneae; family Heptathelidae; genus Ryuthela; species Ryuthela nishihirai. The sequence continues at coordinate 33,083,628 of JAWZYU010000011.1, read as the reverse complement.
TTTTAATTTTTTTAATACACGTATTTTATAGAAAATGAATTTAATTTATTATCGAAGTACAGTCGCTCAAAAAAGTATCCGAACACTATGGTTGATTGCAAAATTCATAAAAAATATCTGGCATTGATTTTTTTAGAAATTAGTCATCTGGCAACCTTCGTGTCACAAGGTTGCCAGATGACTAATTTCTAAAAAAATCAATGCCAGATATTTTTTATGAATTTTGCAATCAACCATAGTGTTCGGATACTTTTTTGAGCGACTGTACTGCTATTTATAATTTTCGGCACCAATAATGAGAAGGCAAGAGCACTGTATATTATAGAATAATAATTTGTTTTCCAGCGCATCTAGTTGGCTGACCTCTTAATTTGAAATGCACATAATGAGTTTTTCTACGTTTACGTGCGATTTATATTTATGAAACTATTTTATTATTTCACTGAATCGGAGATAACATCGGAAGCCAAATTTTTTATCCTTTGCTGTACAGAGTGTTATTGTGCAACAGTAATTTTGTTTTAATCAAAGCTCCCATAAGTCATCGATAAATATTAAAAATCTTATTGTGATCAGTAAAGAAACTTGAGGTATCTCATATTTAATCTCCTTTTCTGAATTGCAGAAATTATGAATGTTTTTCTGTTTGTGATTTTTAGTAAAGTAGAATTTCTATATTTTGCATGTTTGCCCTCTGAAACTCACCGTAATTCGAAAACTGTTGGTGCAAAGCAAACGCTTGACGACTTCACACAGGCACGACTAGAGACGTCTCTGACGTTTACGTCTCAGGGCCTGAACGACGTTCTGCGGTAGACCAGGGGGCCAGGTTTCAGGCGGTTTCATAACCAAAGGGCGTCGTAGTCTTGTAGTAGGTGGTGGTGTGTCATCGTCCACAAGAACGGCCTGGAGCATAGGACCACTAGGTCCAGGACGTAGCTCCATTCTAACAGTTGGCGCCGGTGGTGGTGGCGGAGGCGGCACAGCCACAGGTCGACGTGACAATTCCAATTGTTTGGTAAAGTAATTGTTGTCCTCCCCCACAGACCCTGCCCTCCTTTACGCTATCAATAATAGCCCACTTGAGTTCTACTACTTGTTTGGTCAGTTATTTTGGGTTATTTTACCTCTGAGCGGCACTTTTTTGCACACCATGGGCTAAATGGTCAGGTCACATGGACCCCGAAGGCTCAGAGAAGGTTGGGGGAGGGGACCCACTGGAACAGCTGTTGGGAGACAGATGGTAGCCTCCCGTCAAGGCCGTCCAGCGTGTTCTTTAACGTGCACAGGGTATGGCTCTCCCGCACACGGGGCCACGGCTTAACGTCCCATCCGACGGACGGCGGCCTTTCCAAGCCCATCGGTGTCCCCTACTGACCGTGGGCAGGGCGGGGAATTTTGCGGAGATAAATCTCAACGCTGACCCGCTGGGACTCGACCCTGGGAACTACAGATTACGAGCCTGGCGCGCTACCGACTGAGCCACCCCCGCCCCTGTTTGGTCAGTTAAAAGCTTTAAGAAAATTTGAATTCATATCTAAAAGCTTTATTAGTGAAAAACTGTTAAGTGAATAATTAGTTAATGGGTAACCGCAGAATGCATTGAAATGTGAAAAATAATGGGAAACTTTAAACAAATTGTGTGCGTAAGGAATAATATCATTATAAATGTGCAACCAATTATTACAGTGTATTCTCCATTATCCACGGGAGGTTTAAGGAAAAACCGTATTTTTTAATTAAAACGAAAGATATTTCTTAGATTAATGTAAAGAACAATAAAGAAAATATATAATGTGCAACAAAAATAAAATGGAATTATTGTGGAAAGTGACAAGCATCTTGCTATTAAAACCATTTACGGTTTTGAAAAGTTTCAAACAATTTCCTATCATATTCAAAAATTTATTTGCGATATATAACTTATGTTCAGTGAAATTTCTCGTCTTTATTGGAGCCTCCATTAAAAATATAATCTGCGGCAATCTGGTACTGTAAACTAAGCTCTAATTTGCTTCCTCAGATTTTATGAAACTGCGCAAATTTAAAATATGTAAAATTTTCTTATTTCCGAATGACTAAGGTGCCAAAACAATCTGCAATGCTACCTATTTTTCTGTGTTTTAAAACACAACGTAAATCACATACTTCTATTATTTCCAAGAATTTAATATAATAGTTATAGGCTTTATCCCTATATAACATATTATAATTTAGATAAAACTTAAAGAATTTTGTATTACTCCTAGCAAAGATAAATACAAATAAAAACCAATAAATTGAAAAAACGAATATATTATTTGCGCATAATTGCCACCCGAAGTTTAGTTGGTAAGGGAGTTATTCGGAGATTAAGGGGGCTTAAAATATAGGGGTTCAACCAGGGGGTCTGAAATAAAGAAAAATCGGGAGTATTCGAGAAGGAGGGCTTAAAATATAGGTGGATCAACCAGGGGTCTTTAATGACGGGTTGACTGAAAAATCGGGAAATTAGAGCTAAAATAGGGTTTTTTCCGAAAATAGTACTCCTCATAGTCACCAGATGGCGCTGGGGTGTTAAAAAGGGGGTAGGAAGGTTGTTTAATTAATTAATTATGAATATTAATAAGGGGCGTGGTCAGTGATGTCATGAGGGGCGTGGCTTGTGACGTCATATCACGTGACCGGAAGTGACGACATAGGGGAAAGCACTAGTGGTGAATCCATGGAGTAGGACTGTACTACTGGCAAAATATTATGATTATCTCATATATCGAGTTGAACAATTCCAATTGTTTGGTAAAGAAACAGGAAAAAATTAAAAGAAATTATGCCGAAAGAGAAATAAGCATCAAAACACAAAAATGAACACAAAAAATATGCAAACACACGGATTATCAGGTTGTTATTAGATTCATGCCAGAAGGAACAATGATAACTCTTTCTAATCACCAATTCAACCTAGAGTTAATATTTGACTCTGCACATCTTCTTGCTACTCTTAAAGGCCAAAATAGTTTCCAGCAGATAGGTTGTTCGCGTTCGTTTAAGAGTTATAGAGGGCTTAAAAGTAAAAGAGTAAAGAGTTATAGAGGGCTTAAAAATAAGAGAGTACGTAAAGAGTTGGAGAGTGCTTAATGGCTAGAGGGGGCTTAAGAGTACAGAGGGTTTAACAGTTACAGAGGGCTTAAGGGTTAAAGAGGGCTTAAGGGTTAAATAGGGCTTATGGGTTAAAGAGGGCTTAAGAGTTATAGAGGGCTTATGGTTAAAGAGGGCTTAAGAGTTACAGAGGGCTTAAGGGTTAAAAAGGGGTTAAGGGTTAGAGAAGCTTAAGAGTTAGGCTTCAGTTTTCATTAGTCAAAATTTCAGGTTGCAGGTTTTACTATATGAAGGGTTATGGGGACCAGAGACACATGCAAATTTCCTTTTATTATTATAAATAAGAACGAATTTCATTCTCAAAAAACACATTGCATCATCCAATGAGATTATTTGTTACGCAGAATGCTACAAAGCAATCTGATGAGCGTTACCCTACGTCATGTTTTTACGTCATTACCACGTTGATTGTTGCCACTTCATATCAAATTTTTCTTTTGTAAATTTTCGTCGTAGAAATTTCACCAGTGATCTACGAACATCAATTGCGCCACAAAATGGAGCCCATCGAAGGCGCTGAACAAGATCACAATAGGGTTGCTTCAGAGCGCCCTGAACCATCTTCCAGCAGCTTGGAATGTAACAGCGCCCTTAAAAATCGTTTGGAAGCTCTGCTGCAATCATCCTCAGATGATGAGATGAGAAACACTCTATCCTCGATCCTTAGATTAGAAGGAAATATTCCAGACCTCATCAAATGTCGCGAGAGATCGAGTTTGTTCAGAATTGGGCTTCCGGAATTGGAGCCGCAGATTGCATTCGGCAATGGAACGATGGTAACAGAGGGACTCGATGACCTTCAAGACATCCTAAGTGAAATAGAGAATGGTTTGCTCTCTGCAGGCCCCTATCTCACCCTGTATACCAATGCTAGTGAGTTCAGAGAGTTGCAGACAAGGAAGGGGTTGGGATCTTTCCTCTCGTATCGCCTCTACCACACTCATTTTTGGTTGTTTCAACATGACCCAAACAGAAGTTACGAGAACATCTCTGACTTACGATTAAAAGTGATGAGTCCAGTGATGTTCGCCGCACTGACTTCTAAACCCATCATCGTGCACTTTTTGATGAAGTACGGGACCAGGTGAGAAACGTCAGATTCTTAATTTCGTAATAACTGACTTCAAGTTTAGACTTTATTTTTTTTAATTTTTAAAAGGAATTTCCCGATATAAAGGACGGAGATAACCTAGAAGCTATGTTAGGCTTGTCCTGGGTTCTCATACAACATACAAACACTTCCACAAGAACATGCCCTGCTGGTCTTAGCAGTCAGATACGCTAACCACTAGACCAGGTAGGGGCTAGTAGTTTATATGAATTGTGAGGATGGTGAGACCTCAGCATAAAAACAACAAAAGCATCGATGCCTTGCCCTGGTGTCGGACAATCTTAATTGTGATAACTTATTTATCAATATGAAATATAAGATATAAATATTTTATTCATATTAAAATTCATCACAGAGCACGAAAAATACATAACAAAAACCAATTTATTTATGGTAGTGTTCTTGACAGTATCAATGTTAATAATAGCCCATTTCATTTCTATTTGTTCTTGGATCAGTAACACCTTTAAGAAAGTTTAAAATCATTCTATTCTTGTCAAACATTAACTGTTAAATGAATCATGAGTTAATAGATAATGAGAGAATGCAATGAATTATTAAAAGTAGTGGACAACTTTGAACAAGTTATGTGTATAAATGATATCACGATTATAGATTGAGGCATATTCTCTATTATACCGGGTGATTCAAAACTCTTGGGCCAAACTTTAAGGGGTGATAGAACACACCTAAACAAGCACTTTTCGTCATACAATGCATGATCGGAACTCAAGCGGTGAAGCGTTAGAGGGCGCTTACCAGTGAACATCTATAAGTGCTGGTTTTCGCACTCGTCTTTTTTACTGTGGATTGCAGAACGGATGGATTGTTTCACGAATCAGGAGAAGGTGGACATGCATTTTCACGTACGGAGCTGTGGACGGGAATGTGAGGGAAGCCACTGAAAGGTTTTACGATCAGGCACGCGTCTGGTCGGAAAGCGCTCCCGGAACAGTCTTTGGACTTCCCTCGCATTCCCGTCCACAGCTCCGTACGTGAAAATGCATGTCCGCCTTCTCCTGATTGGTGAAATAATCCATCCGTTCTGCAATCCACGGTAGAAATGACGATCAGTGCGAAAACCAGCGCTTATAAGTGTTCACTGGAAAGCGCCCTCTAGCGCTTTACCGCTTGAGTTCCGACCATGCATTGTATGACGAAAAGTGCTTGTTTAGGTGTGTTCTATCACCTCTTAAAGTTTGGCCCAAGAGTTTTGAATTACCCTCTATAAATAAAAAATAAACAAATACCCCCTCAAGCTGCTTGCCACAGAGGTCTGGCAGGAGCCTGTCAGTTTAATACGCCATAGTAGAGGGTCTGTGAGGACCTCAGCAGAAAAACAACAGATACACCCATGTCTTACCCGGGGCTCGAACCCAGGTCCCTTAGATCATTAGCCACACGTGCTAACAACTCGGCCATGGGACGACCTCTATTTTATACGGGAGATTAAAAAAAAAAGATGATGTTTTTAATTAAAGCAAAATTTAATACTAACGCTTATATAAACATTAATATAGAAAAAAAACAACAACATTAGTGTGGAAAAGGAATCATATTAATTATATAAATAAGTGTAATATCAGACTCATTCTCAAACCATTTTACAGTAATCTTTTGGGGGCGGGGGTGGCTCAGTCGGTAGCGCGCCAGGCTCGTAATCTGTAGTTCCCAGGTTCGAGTCCCAGCTGGGTCAGCGTTGAGATTTATCTTCGCAAAATTTCTCCGCCCTGCCCACGGTTAGTAGGGGATACCGATGGGCTTAAATAGGCCACCGTCCGTCGGATGGGATGTTAAGCCGTGGTCCCGTGTGCTGGAGAGCCATACCCTGTGCACGTTAAAGAACACGCTGGATGGCCTTGACGGGAGGTTACCATCTGTCTCCCAACAGCTGTTCCAGTGGATCCCCTCCCCCAACCTTCTCTGAGCCTTCGGGGTTCTTGTGGCCTGGCATTTAGCCCATGGTGTGCAAAAAAGTGCCGCTCACAGGTAAAACAATCCTAAACAATCCAATCCAGTAATCTTATTAAAACTGTTTAGAGTTCTTCTCAAAAGTTTAAAATCGTTTCTTATATCATAGTCAAAAAATTCTTTGCAATATATAAGTAAATTAATATCAATGCATACTAAAGACACAGAGATTTACTTACTTGGAATAAATATTCTAATATTTCAACCCCTGACTGGGGTCGAAATATTAGAATATTTATTCACAAGTAAGTGAATGTTCGCTAATAATTATGAATCTAGCTATTCTAAGGCAGTCATGAATGCGTTGTTAGTGATATATTACTAATGTTAGGCGAAATTGCTTACCTCTACTTATATCTGCATTAATAATATATTACGTGGCAATCTGGTATAAGTCTGGAGCGACTCTTCGCACCGATTTCATAGCTTTCCACTGTTAACGTACTACCCAGTCACCACTGTTGTCGATATTATACGACTTCATTCAAAAGGTAAGTGCCCCCATGAATTTCGGATACTTTCTGAGGGATCACTCCCGACCCGTGGAAGCTAGGTGCCCGATCCATTAATCAAACAGAACTAGAAGTAAATGGGACCACCCCACCAAATTTGGGACTGATACTCAGCCACGGAACCACAGGGAAAACGACAATTTCTGCTACCGATGACGTCACACTTGTTTGTCCTCCCAGAAATTACGGCTATTGTATAATACGATGATTTATTTTACACCAACATAAAATGTGTTAAATGGACTTTATTCGATCATTATAATATATTATTTTAGTAAAGGTTCATCCACAAGAATGCATATAGAATAAAAATTTGGTATTATTGAGTTCAATTTGTTACAACAGATAATGTGCACGCATTCATGGCAGTTGTCTGCTCCACATTGATCTGAATAAAAATTATTTTTTTTCCACTTTCAATAAGTAGGGAATTTCGTATTTCCACATTAAGCGAATATTCCTGATAAATTAATTTTTAAAAATATAATCTTTCTCTGTTTAAGCTCCTTTTTTCTCTCTATCTTTCTGTCTGCCTAAGGATTGCTTTTATGCAGAAGTTTCTTCATAGCGATTGGGAAACCTATCAAGATACAATTTGACCTGGATTACTTTTATTAAATTTTCGCCATTAAGATGGCTCTGAAATGCACAAAACAAACAGTAATCAAATAATACCTGAATATACAAGGTCATGGGAATATGGTGAATGCCGATATCCCCTCAATGTTGAGGGGCTAACCTGAAGCGCACGTTCACCATTTTCTGCTTCCCCTTTCGCTTAGTTCTCACTATTTTCGCAAATGGTGGCAGATATTTTTGAATGCAGAGTTAGTTTTCGACATGTGCGGTAAATGCGCTCATGTAATCTACCGCGTGATTCAAATTCGCACAAAACGAGAAGAATTTTCCGATAAAAAATAATTGAAATGTCCAAGTTAGGGAGAGCAGACTCTTTTATTAGCCTATCAACAACACCGACATTTAAAATTGTAATATAATAAACAATAAGGGTAACACAGCAGTTTAAAGTAGAAAATAAATTATACTTAAATCTAAAACAAATAAAAATGTAGTGAGAAAGACACCTTAACTGCTGCGAATGGAGGGGAGAAAGATTAAGTCTTGGTCTGCACGAGTTTTGTATATCAATGATTACATTAATGAACCGTGTAAATCCGAATTCACAAAAATCGAAACCGCGCAAATCGAGAACAATCTGTATAAGAAAAACCCAACCAAGTTCTGTCGGCTTCTGTTGAGTGTTGAGCGTAATATGTGGTCTGGAATTATTTCTTGATATGATGGTAAGATCTATTGATGCTAAAAATCTGTTGATATGATGCGTCATATCAACCAATAAGTTTTTTCGAAAATAAATATATATTAAATGTTTCACTTTCTTTTAGATTTGTAGATGAAACTCATGGCTTGAAGGCTGATGCTGACTCCTTATCAATGAGAGAAGTATGCACGAGAGCCTTGTTGAGTGACATCATCAAAGATCTCTGTGATTCCAAAGAGTGGGATTCTGATGCCTTGGAGCTGAAGACTGATCTCTCCAATCTTCCTGAGGAATTAAGATCAAAGTGCTTGAATTTCCGCCTCCTCTTGAGATGCGATCCCAACCCTTACGTCACAACCTTTAAACTAGCCACAGTGATTGGTTCCCAGTTTCCACCACTTCCGGAAATGAATGTACTACGTCACGTCTACCATTCTCTGTTTCCTGAGTTGAATCTCGGTCAGCGTAACCCCCCACTGCTGAAGCACATTTGCAAATGCATCATCAGGGAACGTCTGTTCGAAAACTGGCAGCTCCCCGATGGCATCTCCAAGCTCGAGCTACCCAGCGTCCTCTACGATTACATCGATTTGCTCCATGATTAAACTCGTCATCCTCCCCTAAAGTAGATCCTCCATTTTCTGAGAAGTTACGAAGTTTGTAAATTCAATAATTTTGACGGTGCCGAAGCCTACATTTGTAAAATCAGAGTACTGAATATTGGGGAGCAGATTAAAATATTTAACAAAGAACCTAAACACTTATTATTTTACTTCTGTATGTGTTCATATATTCTTGTCTTGTTTTTTGAAATTTTGAATTAATTTTTGAAATACGATTTTCGATTATTAATTTTTGAAATACGATTTTCGATATTTGCAACTACCTTTGCATGGCATAGCCTATAGTTCCAGTTATGGGAAAGTTTAATTGTCTCATACCCGGATTAGATATTTTGTTGTTATTACGGAATTGAGCAGTAAAATTGCCGAAATTTTTGGTTCCCATGGAACTCATTAATGAAAACAGGGTTGCAAAACAAAAGTAAGCACAAAATGGTGAGTATTCTATTTCTACCCTTATACAGCTTCAGACCTCTCAAACCACACAACAGTTTAGGAACTAGGTTGGGTTAGGCTGTTTTACTTCTGAGAACTAGGTTGGGTTAGGTTGTTTTACTTCTGAGCGGCACTTTTTTGCACACCATGGGCTAAATGGCCAGGTCACATGGACCCCGAAGGCTCAGAGAAGGTTGGGGGAGGGGACCCACTGGAACAGCTGTTGGGAGACAGATGGTAACCTTCCGTCAAGGCCATCCAGCTTGTTCTTTAACGTGCACAGGGTATGGCTCTCCCGCACACGGAGCCACGGCTTAACGTCCCATCCGACGGACGGCGGACTTTCTCAAGCCCGTCGGTGTCCCTTACTGACCGTGGGCAGGGCGGGGAATTTTTGTGGAGATAAATCTCAACGCTGACCCAGCTGGGAACTACAGATTACGAGCCTGGCGCGCTACCGACTGAGCCACCCCCGCCCCAAAAGAACTAGGAATTTGGAGTGAAAAAGAAATGGAAACTGACATTGGATTTACCACAATATGTGTAATCCACCACATGTAATCCACTACAATGTCCCAAAATTAATGGTTTGTTTCCGAATAATTCTTGTGGCGCCCAAGCATCAAGTTTACATTTTGTTTGAAAAACAAATTCTAACAGCTTTAAACTTTAAGAGTAATTGGGTTTGGTTACTTCTTATGTGTTTATTGTAGTAACATAAACATCTCTAAAGAAAAAAATATCAGTTTTGTGTCACATGATTAAAAACTGTAGCTCCTTCCGTCTCCGACGACAAATGATATCTTGCGAATCTCATAAGAAGGAATCATAACTGTGTATAACAAGAAGACAAATGAGTGCACAGGGCGGGGTGTAGGAGGAGGGTGAGGAATGCCCCCCCCCCCTTCAGAATGCTAGTAAGCGTAATAGAGGCAAAAAATATTAAACCTATTCATATTTCTTGTATTTTTTAATTATTTTTAAAGAAATGTTAAACTGAGGAGATATGATATACTGTTTTGAAAATTCCGTCTCCTGCTTCCACCCCCCCCACACTTTTACCTTTTATAAATAATTCTACCTGATGGGAGTTAGTCTAGTTGGTAGAACTAAAGGTTCGCAATTTCATGTTCCATGGTTCAGCCCCAACTGTGCTTTTTAGGATTTAAATTTAATAAAATATGTAATATTTTCAGAATATGTGTCGAACAGAAAACTTCGGTGATCCGAACAATTTGCACTTTTTATTTTTCTGAAATGTAGGAATTGTAATAGTAGTTTAGGATGAAAAAGGAGAAGTAATGTTTTTTTTAATTCATTCCAGTCGGTGTACTTTTATTAATACTTAGCTAAATTTAAAATATTACATTAAAATAATATCTGATTTTTTGTAAGGCTAATGATTTCGAAAATAGCAATTTGGAGAAACTTTTTTCCAGCAATTTGAGCGAGACTTAGAGACATTAATACACCAGCATCAACGTCGCTTTTGAATAACACTACCGTGGCCCATGAATAACGTGGACTTTGTATCTATGATGTGCGGATTGAATTCAGAAGCTTTCCAAAAGTATCGTAATTAACTTACTAATTTTATCCAAAAGTAGTAAGATTAATAACAAACAGGTTTAAATTGAATGCCAGGTCTGATCCACGCGAAGATATTGATTGGTACATATCTACATTAGATAAGTTGGAGAACCTAGCTGTGCCGGTGGAGAAGTCGAAAGCGCGTCAGACTCGTAATCTGCAGCGTCCAGGGTCGAATCCCATCTCTGCCACCGCTGAGATTTATTTCCGCTAAACCCTTACTCTGTCTTAGGATAGAAACGGGACACTTATGGGCGTGGATCCATTGAAAGGGGCCTAAAGATGCGTCTCTATGTGCAGGAGAGCTATATCATTTGAATATTAAAGAACACGCTGGATGACCTTGACATGAGGCTACGACTTGTCTCCTAACAACTGTCCAGTGGGTTCCCTTCCCCTAAACTCCTATGAATGCTTGTGACCTGGTGATTTAGTACCATTGTGTGCAAAAAAAGTGCCTCTCAGAGGTGAAAACAACCCAACCCAGAACCTTTCCTGTGCTACTCCAGTGTTAAGGAATTCAATTGGTTGCGATATACACAGTATATTTTCAATCAGGGTTGTGTTGCTATACCTCTGAGTGGCACTTTTTTTACATACAATGGGATAAATGACCAGATCACAAGAATACAAGGTTTCAAAGAAGTTTGGGGAAGGCAACAGACTCGACAACTGTTAGGAGACATATTGTAGCCTCCCGTGAAAGTCATCCAGCGTGTTCTTTAACGTGCACAGAATATATGACTCTCCAGCATAATGTGCTACGGCTTAACGTTCCATACAACGTACGGCGACATATCCAAGCCCATTGGTGTCTCCTTTCTGACCGAGGGCAGGGTGGGAATTTAGTGGAGATAAATGTCCACGCCTGCGCAGTTGGGACTCGAACCTGGGAACTACAGATTACGAGCCCGGCATGCTACCGACAGCATCTGCCCCGCCCCCTATAACAAAGAAACTTCTGATTACCAAGATTTCCATGCCACCCGATATTTTTCTGGGTTCGAGGTGGTCCTCGGCATGCACTCTAACTAAGGTCAAATATCAAGTTGCATAATACTGCGTCTACAAATCAAACAACATAGGAAACAAAAACAACAGATTTAATAAATAAAATAAAGTTTTTCATTTTCCGTTTTTTGCACTCTCTAACAGTGAAAATACCAACCAATGAATGACTGAGAAGATGAAATAACAATATTTTATTAGTACCTAGAGTATGCAGCAAAAAGAGAATATTTCATAAATCTCTTTTTAAAAAAAGGTTGCATATTCCCCCACCTTGGGAATAGTGACGAATCATTGTTACGAATATGAACTTCTTAACATTCTACCATCAGAAGTTTATATTTATGGCATTAATAGATTTTTGAAATATTCTTTTAATATTTTGGTCTTTTTCGGATTTTTTCCATCGCTTGAGGGTGTTATTATAGATATTGGAAGATTCGGAAAACGCGAATTGCAATGGTTCATAAATACCTATCCAACCAAAAAAAGTTGCATTTCCTGCAAAGCTATGTAGCTTTGTGGGACAACTGTAACTCGTTCTGTAGCACATTATTATGAGAAAATAAAGATTCATTTCTTATTATTATTAAAAATATCTATTTCTAAAAAGGAAATGTTGAATGTTTACAGACTGACGAAAACACAGAGGGTAAAGTGAAAACATCAGCTGTTTTTTTAAACGAGCTTAAAAGAATTTGATTTATTTGTTTAAAACGACAGCAGGCAGGTAGCGCGCCAGGCTCGTAATCTGTAGTTCCCAGGTTCGAGTCCCAGCTGGGTCAGCGTTGAGATTTATCTCCGCAAAACTCCTCGCCCTCCGTCAGTAGGGGACACAGATGGGGTTGGATAAGGCCACCGTCCGTCGCATGGGACGCTAACCCGGGGCCCGTGTGCGGGAGAGCTTAACATACCCTGTGCACGTTAAAGAATAGGCTGGATGGTCTTGACGGGAGACTACCGTCTGTCTCCCAACAACTGTCCCAGTGGGTCCCCTCCCCCAACCTTCTCTGAGCCCTCGGGGTCTATGTGACCTGGCCATTTAGCCCATGGTGTGCAAAAAAAATTCAGAGAGTAAACAACCCAACCCAACCCGCCTAATGAAAACAACAAAAACAAAACAGAGATATTCCAACAATTCTCGAATGTAACACTAGAAGACTTTTTCTAATTATTAAAGGATAGATTTTTAAACAACAGGTATTGTTAAAAAGCAAAAACCTATGTTCCCATTCTGTTAATCTGAGTAGACATCATCTTTTTTTTGTAGAGGGAGGGTTGATCTATTAGCTCTTAGAAGCTTTTCTTTCTGATGCACAACGGGATACATATTTAGGTCACAAAGACCCTAAGAGTTGGGGGCATGCTTTGTGGGCATTTGCTAGATAGAAAGGTTAATCCGTCCATTATGACCATCCGCAAAGTTTATTTCGTGTCTCTGTGTGCAGAAAGTTACGTTCTTTGAAGCGTAGCTTTCTCTCACACAGAGCTACGACATAACGGGAGAAAAAATGGTCAGCGGACTTTTCAAAGCAGTCTACTTTTTTTTAACCAAGAGTAGGTTTGGTGACTCATCAGTTGATTCTTCAAAGGTAAATATAATAATTTTCTATTCATTTTCGTTTTTTGTTTTGTAGTTTTTTTTCCATTTTCACCATCCCATGAAAATCAAAATTCCAAGTTGGTGCCCACTTTGGGACCATTCATCCCGTGAATCAACAGCAGCGTTCCCTGGTCGCCGGCCACTAGTGTCTGAAGTAATACATTAGTGTGTTTGGTCACACCTTTGCCAAGAAGCGAAGGTGCATCAAGGGGGCCTGCTGTCACTGGGAGCGGATGGGAACAAGATCTAATATTTGCGTTGTTTTTTAATCTTTCATTGTTTCTTTTTTTAATTAGATCTTGCACAAGAGGCTACAAATATTTGTATTAAATTTCCCTCAATCACTTCTGATTGACTATTTAATGGACGTTTGTGGCAACTTGAACCCTATTTCCCTCTTTATCCTTCCGCACTAACTGCCTATGTGTGGAGGGGTTTTCTCCAGGTTAGAGCAAAACACTCTGACATGGATGGTGCCTTGACGTGGCGTCAAAGCTTTTAACTAAACCATCTGGCAGACTTCTGTTATCACTGAATACCTCATAATTTCGTAAAGCTTCAATTTATTACCGGTAAATAAAGAATTAAAGTCTCAAGTTTAAAATATTTCTCTTACCTACGATCCGCCCTAGGTAAAGAAAGGACAGACCGATAATGGGCTTCAAAAAACAACAAAGACCCCCCCATACATCGGATCAAACGCTAATCCGAGGTCCTTGGTCACGAAAGACACGGATCTCCATACACACCCCTTGAATTCTCTCAACACTCTCAATGGAATTACAACTAGCTATAATCAGTATTGCCAATTCAATCACTTCTCCCTGTATCTCACCTCCTTACACTAAAATAATATATGCCCTCTCTGGCGAATATGAAATGTTCGCTTTCCAAAAGAATGAAGTTTTTTTATATTCCATGTTCAGCACGATCTAACCAGTGGAAATTTGAACCAATGTATCATTGCGAAATATCTAACATTTAATTAGTACCTATACAACAGAAAAATAATTTTTATCTCTTAAAACATAAAGCTTCTCCTCCCCCTGGCTTAAAGGGGGAAATTAATGGTGCCAATGTAAACCTCTTGACCCTTTACAACCAAGGTATATATCTTGAACCTCAAACTTAAAAAATATTGCACTAAGACTGAGAGAGTACTTTTAATACTGAGGTGTTGAATTATCCAGAAACAGACTAAGCTTTCGTGGAAATTTCTTAGTTATTATGACAAACATGGTTTCCTTACAATTCAGACAAAGATAGAATGGAAGGACCATTTTAAACAGTATATACTTGAAACTAACCGAATTGCTCTGGTCAAAAAGGACAACGGAAAAAGAATTTCTTCAGTGATAAGTCTAAATGTTTATTGCTAATGAAAGGCGATTATTGCTATGAAGCAGCATAGCCTTATCATTCAAACTTATTCATTAGAAAAATAAACTGCAAAAAACTTTTTAATCAGCCATCTTCTAGCTTTTTTTTTTACATATAACATTATAAAGATTACAGTAAACATTTAAAGCAGCAGATGAAAGGTTTTAGTTTAATTCCACGGATGAAGAAGATAAAACTTCTAAACAGCAGAAAAGTAGAGAGATTTTCTAAGTAGTAAATATTTTGCAAAGGAATGAGAATGAAGCATTGGAATTGAATGAGAAAAACAGAAAGGTAATCGTAGATGAAGATTCGATGAAGCATACTGAGCATTACAACGATGTTTTCAATAATTTGATTAGTTCTGCTTGAATTATTTTCAAATGTGAAAAAATATAGTTAATTTTCTAAATGCTGCTAATCCTACATCGCTAACAGAAGTCACTTTGATGATTTCAAAATGAAATCTTCACAAGGCAGATGAAATTACTTCTGAAAGGATGATCGCTGCGAGGAACATTCCGTTGCACTTGTTAAATTAAGTGTTCATTATTTTCTATGGTAGATGTACTCTTAATAAGAATTGTATTGGCGGTATAATTATTGCTATTTGCAAACAAGTTCTTCAGAGGCGTACATATCGCCTCTGAAGAATGGAGGATGCTCGCAGTCAAAGAAAATGAAGTTTTTTCATTCTCTAAAGTTTGCGCCCTTTAACGGCAATAATTAATACTAATGGGTGATTGGATGAGGTAAAGAGTAATATAGTTTTAGCCCTATACAACGCGAAAAAAAATTATCACTTATCCCTAAAAGAGGAAACAAATGTTGCGTTTTCTCATCCCCCAGCGTTAAAAGGCAAATAAGTCAGTGTAGTTAAAACGATTAATTCTTTATTACTATATTAAAATATGATTGAAAATTTTAAAATTAAGTAGTAACGTTTTGAAAATAAAGAACAGTTGGTAAACGTTTAATTAACAATACTTAATTAAAACAAATATGAATATAAATGATACCTGTTATTAACTTATCTGAGTATCTGTTCTTAACATTTCTACCATCAGAATTTCAAATTTATAGCATAAATATATCGTTCGAATTATTACTTTCAGTTTTGCAATTTTTACATTTTGCACCCTCTACAGATGTAACTTGGAGATTTTTGGATTATTCGAAAATTACGGATCATCATATTTCGTTAGTATCTTTTCAACTCAAAAAGAATTTTTCAATAATCTCTTAAAAACAAAATGTGTATTCCCTCCCCCCCCCCCGGGCTTAAAGGGACAAATTATTTCTATCAGTGTAAACCCATTGCTCACCACACTCCACCACTAAAATATCAAATTTGTAGTCCAAATAAGCCGTTTTCAATATTTGTTTTAAAATTTTGAAATTTTTAACTTTTTACACCATCAGAGGGTGAAATTAAAACTTTTGGTAGATTCGAAAAGTATGAGTCGTAATAGTTTATCAATACCTCTCCAACTCCAAAATATTTTTTGTTTTTTCTCTAAAAACAAATAATTTTTCTTTTAAAAAAATTGCTCCCCGTCTCTCTGGGGGAAAGGCTGATAACAGTATCTACAGACGGACATGCAAACGACAAATGAAAATATTAGCTCCCTTTTTTTTAATTATGAGCCAAAAATATATTAAGTAAACAAGGTTGGGAATTTTAAAGTTAAAAAACTTATCAGGCTTTCATGTATTGTTGCATAAAAAAAAGGCTGCAGTTTGTGAGACGTCCCGGTTGCCCAGTGGTTGGCTTGCTGCTGATCAAGAAGACCTGGGTTTCAGCCGTTTATGAAGAATTGATGTTAATTTTCTGCTATCTCTTTATAAGCATATAAGTTTCGCTAAGATCCTCATAGATCTTCTCTAATATATTTGCTCGCTTTAAATAATGAGTGATTGGTTTATTCTGTACTAGATAAAATGTTGAAAATAAATCGTAATCCTATTTAAACAATACTGTTGTTTAAGAATGCATTTATTAGCTAAATTGAAAAATTTTATTTTTGAAAAGTTGATTGTTTTCAAATAGTACAGTTTGTGTCCACTTTGTAAACATAGACACTTTAAAATTTGCATATAATTCAATTACAAAAAATCATAAAACCATGGCTAATATTGCGAAGTCGATTACTAAAGTGAATGATTTGTGTGTTAAGTCTTTCTTAATTTTAACATTAATGTCAACCGACATTTTCTCTAAACTCATAATATCGTAATATTATGAACACTAATGAATCGCTGAACACGAAGTTGCCAGATCACTAATTTCTAAAAAAATCGTTGCCAGATATTTTTTCTGAATTCTGTAATCAACCATAGTGTTCGGATACTTTTTTGAGGGACTGTACTCCTCTTCCTGGTAATATAGTTCCCTTTTGAACTGTAACCTTTTCACCAGAATACGTACTTTCTAGTTTTCTGGTGTTAGGTTTCGCATTTTTTGTGTCTGTTCATGGACGTCATCAAGTTCGTCTGTTCAAAGCCCAAATTATACAAATCAGTATCCACTTAAATGATTTGGTGTTCGTTATTGCCATAATAACTAGGTAAATTTATTTTAACACTACTATGTGCATAAGAGAGTACATAGAAAGAAAGCAATTGTCAGTGGGCAAATGAGATAAAGCTACTATTTTATCATATTAAAAATTAGAGACCGATTTCGCTTCTGTCAACTTTTTCTAAGATTCTTGATAAAATTGTTAACTTTGGGGATATGCCCAATTTATTTGCCCCAAACCAATTTGGATTTCGAAAAGGTTTGAATACTCAAACTGCGAGTTTAGAAATGACTACGCAAATTTACAGAAATTTACATCAAAATGTTAAAACAGTTGTTTTTTTTTTTGGATTTGAAAAAAGCTTTTGATTCAGTGAATCATGATATATTATTAGAAAAGTTAAAAACCAGTGGTGTTAGGGGAAATTTGCTTTCATGTATTAAGAGCTATTTAATGAATAGGAAGCAAAAAGTAAAAATTGAAAAATATATTAGTGAAGAAACAAATGTACAAGTTGGTGTCCCTCAGGGTTCTGTTTTGGGATCTTTATTTTTTTTACTTTATATAAATGACTACTGTACATTGGATTTGAATGGTAAAATAATTTCATTTGCAGATGATGCTGCACTAATATATTCTGGAGAGGAAAAGCAAATTTTAGAGAATATAAATAGTGACTGGATAGAAATAAGAATGTGGCTAAAATTTAATAAACTCTTTTTAAATACAAAGAAGACGAAATATATTTTTATTAGACCAAGAGAAAATGAGATTGAATTTTTTCGTGACAGGATCATTTTCCACTCTGAAGTTTGTGCTGGAAAAAATTGCAATTGTGACAAAATTGAGAGGGTTGAATGCTATAAATATTTGGGTACTTTTATTGACAGAAAGATGTCCTGGAAAATACAAATATCTGATGTTGTTAAAAAGATTAACTGCATTATACCTAAAATTTATTATATCCGAAAATTCGTAAATTTATCTTTATTGAAAATTATTTACTTTTCTTGGGTTAATCTTATTTGCTCTATGGTTTATATCGTGGGGTGGAGTCTATTTGACAACAATCAAACCGTTATACTATGTGCAGAATCACATAATTAGATGTATTATGAAACTAAGAAAATTTGAAAACGTTGCAAATGTATACAATGAATTAGGTATTTTACAAATAAGGAAATTATATGTATTTCAGGTATTGAAACACATAAGGATGAATTTTAATGTTCAAACGTTACGGACATTTGAAAAGAATACTCGACTGTCAAAAAACCTTTTCTTACTTGATTTAAAAGCGAACAAAACTATTGTTGGAAAACATTATGTTTATTTGGCACCAAAGTTTTTTAACTACTTACCAGAGTACATCAAAGGAATAAGGAATGATAACTTTTTCTATAAGGAATTAAGAAAATGGATTTTAAATGTGGTAAATATTGAGAAAATGTTTTAGAAATAAAAGAGATTTAAAGGTAATAAAATTTCATTTGATGCTGAGTTGCCCTTAAGGTGCTCAACTGAACCACTTACTAATGCACAATTCAATATAGATTTTTATATTTTTTTTTTCTGTTTTCTACCCAGTAAAGTTTTTTTTCCTTTTTATTTCATTTATTCTTAATGACAATTTTCAAACTTATAAATTGGTTAAATATTTACTTAGATTTTTTGATCAAGCTAGCAAAGTGTGAGGAAATGTGAAACTGAAGCATGTTGCCTTTTTATTTTATTACAACATAACTGTTAAATTTCTTCCACAAGCGAGTTTTTACTCTTGTGGAAGACTCAACATTTTTTCTCAGACTTTTACTGAAAAATGTAGGTAAAATTATAAAACACTAATGAAATATAATATTAAAATTTTCGTTATATATGGTAAGAATAAATATATGATTTTTATTGGACAAATTATGTATAAAGAAGAATATATATTAGAAAATGTAATACTTTAAAATTGTGTATCTGAGATATACAACATTATATATATTTCATTATAATTTCCGTTCTAAGGTAAAAAACATGTAAATGTAAACATGTACTGCATATTCTGAGAATAAATTATCTATCTAAATGAAAAAAAATATATATATAACCTTAATGCATTTAGTACAATACATTAAAGTTACAGTTGTAAACAGTCCAATGTGAAGGATATTTCTTAGTTTGGTTTGTTTTACCTCTAAGCGGCACTTTTTTGCACACCATGGGCTAAATGGCCAGATCACAACGGCCCCGAAGGCTCAGAGAAGGTTGGAGGAGGGGACCCACTGGAACAGTTGTTGGGAGACAGATGGTAGCTTCCCATCTAGCGTGTTCTAAGGCCATCTAGCGTGTTCTTTAACGTGCACAGGGTATGACTCCCCGTACACGGGGCCACTGCTTAACGTTCCATCCGATGGACGGCGGCCTTTCCAAGTCCATAGGTGTCCCCTGCTGACCGTGGTCAGGGCGGGAAGTTTGGCGGAGATAAATCTCAACGCTGACTCAGCTGGGACTCGAACCTGGCAACTGAAAATTACTAGCCTATCGCGCTACCGACTGAGCCACCCCCGCCACAGATATTTCTTATTATTAGGCTCTGATCTAGAAAAGCAAATCGAAGATCGTGGGTCAAGAAACGAAATCGAGCCTGAGAAATGTGAAAGTTGGGGGGGGGGGGCAAGGGGCTGGATTTCCAATGCAGTATAACATTTCACCCTCCGCTTTACCGGTCCTGAAAAATAAAATATTCTTGCAAAATGCATGAAATAAAAATAAGTTTAATAATTTTTTGCTCTATTAAGCATACTAGCATTTTGAAAGGGGAGGGGTATGTCACCTTTCTCCCCCCCAGATGTGGCCCTGCTTATGATATATTTCAATCATTTCTTGAAAACGAAGGTATACTCAAAAGAGATAAGTTAAAATATGGCAACATTATTACCAATACAGTTTTGAAAGTTTTATAAAATTTGACCATTACTTATTGGTCAAATTTTATAAAATATGACCAATAAATCATTCATATGATTGATGCAAATTTTATTAAATATATTTAATAAAACTTGCAAGAAGTAAAGTGTTCGTGATTGCTATTTATTTCTTGCTAAATTTAATTTCAGTAAACTTATCTTCTCATGTCCTTCATTTTCGCTTCTGATTAAATGTATTCATATTCTTCTTTTAAAAATATTAATTGCTTATGGATTTAACATTAATTAATATTAGTAGGATTGACTATGTTATATTTTAATATTTTGTTCAAATGTTGAGCGTGCTTGGCTACAGATCAGAGTTCCAGCCCCATAAGGCATGGAGGATTTTTTGTCTGCATTTTCCTTCTGTAAGGCTGTTTATCCATCCATAAGGCATGGAGGATTTTTTGTCTGCATTTTCCTTCTGCATTAGTAGCGCTTTCCTCATTGATTTCTATGAGGAAGGCGTTAAGCTCCTCTCAGATTTCAGTGGCAAGTAGTTGCTCAAAGGATAAATTTTAGCGTCTTCTCTCTGCTAAAGGGGTCTGCCGAATCATTTCGCTTTCTACTGATATGGACATCTGTGCCCAAGTTTTTTATTCTCGTATTCAGAAGGTCTCGATGTTGACCACTTATACCAATCATGCTGTCTGACGACTCTGATTACGTTTTACGTAATTTTTTTTCACTGGTTTGATTTTTGTTAAAGGAGAATCTGCCGCTGTATTCTGCTTGATTGTGTGTTGATGCCAGACAAATACATAGATACTTTATATCAGCTGGCAGACTATCGTGATTAAAAGAATTTCAAGTACATGAGACATCACAGAAGTTCTTGCATCGCCAAACCTAAATTGTAGGAATGTTTCTCAGACGCCGGCTTTCTGGCGTTGGAAAGAGAATGGTGGATTCTGATAGTAAAGAACTCTATTATTTGTCTGAGTTCCTACCAGCATGATGTCTTCTGGTCTTAGTAAAAGAGGAATTTGTCTTTGTTCCGTTCCTGAGATTAGATGATTGATATTGGCTATACCTCGTTCAAAAAACCTGTTATCTTTTACAAATCTACTAACCATTTTCTTTCCACGGAAATTTGTAATGTGAGGACTCTTAACAGAGATTATTCTCTGGATGTCCTCACAGAGTTTTTTGTGAAATTAAAATTTTGACACTTTTACCACGGCCACCTGAGATTAGTCTACAGGGCGGCTCACGAGCCCAAAAAGTGCGCATTCAATTTTCAAAGCCGAGAGTTGTAGGTGGCGCTACCACCACACTGTGGCCATGACCAACCTATTGCATGTTCCTTGTTTACAATGGTGGATGCGATGTTATTCGTTCTCGATTTCACAGTAAAAAGTGGACGTTTTTTCAATAGAAGCTTAATTTTTTTAATCTTTTCATCAGTTATTTCAAATCACGCTTTAATGTTCCGCTCCTATGTGCAGTCGGCCGTGCTTTAACTAAGTAAGTCACAATAAAAAAAAAAGCGAATTAGGGGTGAAACAACCAACCCTTTCCCATTGATGATCTAGATGACCATATCAGAAGTTTCTAATGATGAAAATTGTATTTCATTAAGAAGACACATGAAAAGACAAAATAAAAAAGATTTTTGTCGCTATTAAATTTTTTAATTTACTTCTTAATGTTCGATGTTCATATCCCTGTCTCTGTTACTGACTTTACAACATCGCAATATCTAAAAATACTGAATATTTATATTCGGCAGGCTAGTTTAATCATCGAGTAAACTGACATAATCGTAGAGGATCTTGGAGAGCTCGAGCTGAGAGATGCCATCAGGGAGTTGCCAGTTCTTGTGTAGACGTCGCCTGATGACGCACCTGCACATGTGCTGCAGCTGAGGGGGGTTGAACAGACCGAGTCCCAAGTCAGGGAACAGAGAATCGTAGATGTGACGTAGAACAATCATTCCCGGAAGTGATGGTATTTCGGTGCCAGTCAGTGTGGCTAGTTTGACGGTTGTGTCGTAAGTGTTGGGATCGCATCTCAGGAGGATGCGGAAATTCAAGCACTTTGATCTTAATCCCTGAGGAAGATCGGAGAAATCCCTTTTCAGTTTCAAGGTCTCAGAATCCCACTCTTCGGATGCAACGAGCTCTCTGATGATGTCACTCAACAAAGCTCTCATGCAAATCATTCTCATTGATGTAGCATTGGCATCAGCCGCTGGGCCATGAGGTTCATCTAAGTATCTACAAAGGAGTGGAAACATTTCACATTATAAGTTTACAGAATATATCAATGGATACAACATTAAAAGTAACTAAAAGGTTAATCCAGAAATCCTTCAACAATGATGGACTTGGTGGTTTTATGGCTTTTTTAAGTAAGTTATACTAAAATGAAGTAACTATATTCAAATGTTGGACTCAAGTTCCACTAGCTAATAAAATCGTGTCTTGGTATACATCGTGTCGTGTTATAAAACTTTATTATTGTGTTCAGTGGTTTCAACGGGGTGTTTTCGTAAATTCTTATACAAGAAAAATATTTTTTCGACTGGTTTTATAGGGAGGAAATTATTTAAATTTCATGAAGGGACCGTTTGCATGGTAAAATGGAGCTTTCAGCTCAAATAGGGGCAAAATGTAAACTTGTTAAACCCGTAAAAGTTGAGAATTACTGATTTAGCTAGAAAATATATGCCATGCAAAAGAATTATCCTAGTATTTAGCTTTGCGCTGGAATGATGATTGTAATTTTATTACTTACTTTTGTGAATAGAAATCAGTTAAAAACTTATCAACATTTTATCTACTGCATTATTAGCAAATTCTATCTCAATAATCTGTCTTAGATCAAATATATTATGTTTGATCAAAAGCGCTGTTGCCCCTGGGATTAAAGAGAGAATTTTTAACTTTTGAACAAAATGTCTTCAACCTCTCCGAAAAAAAAATGTTTCACTAAAATGTTCATTACTTAATATTCTAAACGTTCATCGCGTCGCTAATATGTTCACCTTACAGAGGTAGAGTGTCTCTAGAGTTGCGTTGAAAGGTTCTCACCTGTAAGCATGAAGATAAAAGCATTTCGGGAAAAAGCTTCTGTGTTCCGCTGCATACGTCGTATGTCCCCATGAAATTTGGATGTTATAAATAAGTTCCTTTTATCTAAACATGTTACTGAAGAAAAATTAAAGATCCGATTGATATCTGTACTTTCAAAAGTATTGAATCGCTTGAGAGTTATGAAAGTAGGAATGTTTAAGAACAGACAATGCCGTCCAAATAAACTTGTTCAAAATTGGCGAATGTGGAAACAAATATTTGCAGCATCTAAAACTATACACTTGTTTTATGAAATGTTTCAAATAGCACTTATGATTTAAGTGTTAATTAATCTCAGAAGTAAATTCTTATGACTAGCATTGGCCGTTCTTAAATATTCAAATTTCAACAACGTTGGAAATCGTGAAATAGATATATTTGATTGAAATCTTTATCTTTAGTCGCTTTCTTATTTATTTATTTATTTAACATTACACGCCTCTGGGGTGTTTAGTTGAACATTTCTACCCCAAAGCAATTAAAAACATTTATATACTTAGAAAATGTTAATGCAATAATAACATTACAAAAACACTTAGAAAAATACACAATGTAAAAAAAAAACTTGTATATATGACAAAAATATACCAAGGAAGAAAATTGTTATAAATACATATGATAGAAATTTAGAAAATGTTTTTTGGCTGAATCAGATATTTATATCTTTAGATATTTATATCTTTAGAAAACGGAATCGAAGTCCAAATTTATACTTATACTCTATTATATAGCATTGATTCCACGAAGAAAACCAATTAATAGTTGGAAGATAACTAATTTAGAAGAATTATCGGGATTCAAAATATTTTGTACTGTATATTCAGTTAGATTGCATCGCTTTCTTAATGACATGCTATTTTAAGAAGTTTCATGTTAAGTAAACGGAGAGTGAAATCGCGAAATTTGACTCTCAGTTGACAAAACATGGACATGCTCCCAATTTGATCTTTGTTTCCCCTACATACCGAGGTAATAAGGATCGGTTGGAAGTAGGTATTAACGAGGTCCTGAAGAGAGTCAAATATTGGTTCATACAAAAATAAACAAAGGGAAAATAAGTATGTTTCTACTGACAAACTAACTTATCGTGAACATGAACGTTGGGTTGGGTTGTTTTACCTCTGAGCGGCACCTTTTTGCACACCATGGGCTAAATGGCCAGGTCACATGGACCCCGAAGGCTCAGAGAAGGTTGGGGGAGGGGACCCACTGGAACAGCTGTTGGGAGACAGATGGTAGCCTCCCGTCAAGGCCATCCAGCGTGTTCTTTAACGTGCACAGGGTATGGCTCTCCCGCACACGGGGCCACGGCTTAACGTCCCATCTGACGGATGGCGGCATTTCCAAGCCCATCGGTGTCCCCTACTGACTGTGGGCAGGGCGGGCAATTTTGCGGAGATAAATCTCAACATGAGCGTGATAGGTAATATTTAATTATATACCTATTCATGACACAGAAAATTATTATTATTGAATGAACTGTTGGATACGAAGAAGATATGAGCCAATATTTATACTGTTCCGCAATAAGATTAAGGTTAAAAACAGGATTTTATTACATATATAATCTTGTGTATTTAACTCTACTAAAATCAGTACATAACGCTTGGATGTTTATCTAACATATGGCACATTATCATATTAGGAAACTATAGTAAACGATCAGAGTAATACATAAAAAACGAATAATAAGTGCAATTCGAATAATTATCTAGTAGGCCCAATTACCTCTGGTGAACATTCACTTAGATCACCCTCTAATGGCCCAAAACCAAACTACAGTGAAATCCCCATTTAATGAATCTCTGTGGAGAATTGCTTTTCATACTTCAGAAAATTTTTCATCTTCTTATGATGAATTACTCTGTGTGATTATTTAAAAAATAGATTTCTTTCAGATACGAAATTTCGTAACGTTTCCGACATTTAGTTCTTATAGTTCAGTAGGAATTCTTGATCAAACACACACATGTATATTATATCATAACGTTTTATATTAATGAATAAGTTTTTATAATGACGACGTTTCAATAATTTAACTGCTTCTCGAAGAAAATCTAAAATTGATGACAGTAAATACGAATTTAAGAATCTGACACTTCTGACCTGGTCCCGTACTTGGTCAAAAAGTTCACAATGTTGGGTTTTGAAGTCAGGGCAGCAAACATCACTGGACTCATTGCTCTCAACTTTATGTCGGCGATCGTCTCATAAACTCGATCTGATTCAAACTGAAATGTCCAGACATGAGTGTGATGGAGACGATGCGCCAGGTACGCGGAAGGTCCCAATCCATTCCTGGGCTGCAACTCTTCGAGCTCCTTAGCACTAGAGCACGTGGTGACGATTGGGCCTATACCTAAACCCACGACGAAAACATTAACTGCTAATTGGAATCTGATGGATTCAATGGACTGGACAACATCTCTACTCAGAGTTTCTTCGCGAAACACAATCTGCGGTTCAGTATAGGGAAGCCCAATGCTAAATACTCTAATTTCCTCATCTACACTGATACGATCTGAAATATCTCCGCTGATTCTAAGGATTAAAGAAAGTGCCCTTTCTACCTCGTAATTTGAGAATGATTGCAGCAGAGCTTCGAAATTATTTCTAAGGAAGCTCTGATATCCTGAACTGTTAGAGGATGGTTCAGCTTGCTCATTATTTCTGGACTCATTATCTTCCTGTTCTGCATCTTCAATAGGCTCCATTTTGTGCTGAATTTTGATGCATTTAGAGCACTCTGGGATATCTACGAAGAAAATTTATTACTTACTTTGTTGCTACAAAAATTTAGTTTGAAACTGAAACAATCAACTTGATAATAAAATGACGTGTGGCTAACTCTCATTAAATTGTTTTACAGCATTCTACGCAACAAACATACTCTTGTCTTATTAGATGATTGACACAATGTGTTTTGACTGTATGAAATTTATTCCGATTTGCAATAACCATAAAGTTTAGCCTTTTTGTGTTTTTTCAGTGCGGCAATCCATGAGAGTGTGGTGAATAACGGTAATTTTAAAAAACCTCAACCGTGTTTACGGAAAATTGATTTGAAATATCTGTTGGAGTGAGCTGACTTGTGTTTGTTTCCTACGTAACCTCTCTGGCGACGCAGCGTCACTCCTGCCAAATAAAATCTTTTTCAAGCTAGATCTAGGTTCCTTTATTTAGACGCTGTTTAGATTGGAAAATTTCCAATTTGCTTAGGGATTGAAATTTGGCTTTTTGTTAATCAAAAAACTGGTTCCTTCCGGGTTTTTTTGCGCTTTTAAACCGCTTTTTTAACGATGAAAATTTTACTTAAATTTCTATAACTACTATCTAGTATGTCGGTCCATTCCAATAACTGCTATCTAGTATGTAGCGTTTGATTCCAATGAAGTATTTCCTTCGATCCCATAAGATGTTAACCAGGTCCACAAGTTCAAGAACAAGCCGATCAAGGCAATCAAGTTTAGCCATACTTTGATAAAGTGTGTCTACTACCCAAAATACCCCCAGGAATCAATTCTCGGTATATTTTATCATATCATTAATTCGTTTCACGATCGAGCTCTTCCCGATATTTTTACCAAAACTTAACGCAGCCTTCATTATCTCTTTAGGTTAATATTTCAGAATAGGTATTTGCAGCATGTGCAGTGGACAGTGCAGCTGACAATGATAAAATGAACTAATACTACTTGTATATTCCGCCGTGCAATGAAATCAGTTTATACCGAGATACCTCAGTCCTAAATCCACTTGAAGAACTTGCTACCTTTGTCTCCTCAAGGGGAATGGATCTTTAGCCTAGTGAACCTATTCAAAAAATAAAACCCGAAATGTGATGAGCACTGAAATGGTAAAAATCCATTTAGCGGTGTTGTCAGGTCTTAGGAAACCAAAGATATGCTATAGCGATTGCGAAATCCTTAGGTTATGCTGCCAACACTGGTACAGTCGCTCAAAAAAGTATCCAAACACTATGGTTGATTACAGAATTCAGAAAAAATATCTGGCAACGATTTTTTTAGAAATTAGTGATTTGGCAACCTTCGTGTCACGTGACACGTGACACGAAGGTGATTATTAGTGTTAGATACGATTTTTTTTAGAAATTAGTGATCTGACAACCTTCGTGTCACGTGACACGAAGGTTGTCAGATCACTAATTTCTAAAAAAACGTTGCCAGATATTTTTTCTGAATTCTGTAATCAACCATAGTGTTCGGATACTTTTTTGAGCGACTGTAGGTGGTCATATTATTTTGATACTAGATCGTGTGGGCTCACTCACGGAAATATTGAGCGTGTGCAGTTACCGTTCACAGCAAACTGGAGCGTGTGCAGCCTACCTGTAGAAATAGACTTCAACAATTATTAAAAACCTCTAAAAAAAAACTTATCGCTTACGCAGCGGGAATCGAACCCGCAACTTATTCTGGGAGATTTTAACGTCTGATGCGTGGTTTAACGGCAGAGCTCTCTGACATGTATCTAGGAAGTTACGTGTTCGATTCCCGCCGCGTAAGCGATAATTCTTTTCAGAGTTTTTTAATAAAAAAAATGGCTTTTTTTTCCCGACAAATCGCGTTTTTTATATCTCGGTCTAGCCTATCTTCTTACATGTGAATTGGCTACATTGCGCAGCATATAGCGACTTCAGTTTGGGTTTCAGTGCATGGCGAGAGACGACTTCGATCCTCTATCGTGATGCGATGCAATAGTACACTGGGACTGAACTCTTCGTAATCAGAAGTTTCAACGGCATGAGAAATACGATTTATGGAGACTGTTATAAGAAAACCTTCATTGCTATCCGAATACCGAAATGCATAAGAAACTGCCAGTTTCAGTGTCACTATTTCGAAGACGGAGTTTGCACCCCACTTTGAGAATGCTAAATAACGGGAAACAAGGCAAAAGAAATATATATGAATGTTGCACGTATTTTTCAAGAAATTCTTTAAAAATCTCTAAAACGAAAGGAAATTTTTTTTACTAGAACGACATTCCTGCTCAGTCTTCCCGCCCTCCTGCCAGATCCCAACCCTTACGTCACAACCATCAAACTTGTCAGACTATCAACATTTCCCCGACTACCAACACCTTCGGAAATGAATATAGTACGATCTCTGTGCGTTCTCTCCCCCCCCCCCCCTGCCCCCAATGCCGTAACTCAGAAAGCAGGCGCCAGGCTCGTAATCTGTAGTTCCCAGGTTCGAGTCCCTGCTGGGTCAGCGTTGAGATTTACTCCTCAAAACTCCCTGCCCACGGTCAGTAGGGGACACCGATGGGCTTGGAAAGGCCACCGTTCGTGGGACGGGACGTTAAGCCGTGGCCCCGTGCGGAGAGAGAGCCATACCCTGTGCACGTTAAAGAACACACTGGATGGCCTTGACGGGAGGCTACCATCTGTCTCCCAACAGCTGTTCCAGTGGGTTCCTCCTCCCAACCTTCTCTGAGCCTTCGGGGTCCTTGTGACCTGGCCATTTAGTCCATGGTGTGCAAAAAAGTGCCGCTCAGAGGTAAAACAACCCAACCCAACAACCCAGAAGGCAAGCACCGATAGCCTTGAAAGACGGCCGTCCGTCGAGTGGCCGTAAAGTAGTGGGCCCATGTACACCCTAGGCAGCTCTCTTCCTAAGAGTTTTCCAGTAGGTCCCCTTCCCTTAACTTTCTCTGAGCCTTTGAGTCCTTGTGACCTGGTCACTTAGTCCATTGTATGCAAAGAAAGTTCAGCTCAGAATTGAACAACCAAACTTTCGCATTCTTAAATTATTTGTGAAGTAATAATTTTGCCATTTTTATTAGACAAATCATAATTAAAAAAACTCATTTAGGGATGAAACAGAACATTTTACCCTTAACTGCACATAATATGTCGTTATAATACCAGTTACAAATATCGTAAATTATATTTCAATAAGCAGACACATGCTAAAAAAAAATAACAAGGGTTTATGTCTTTATTGAATCTTTCAGTTTCTCTCCTCCAAGGTTCAGTGCACTTTTCTTTAGAAACGAACTTTCCTTCGTTCTCTCCATTATTGAATTCACAAACAGCTCAATAGCTGAAAATTATGAAGAATTGCTTTTGGATCCTATTTTAATCATCGAGTAAATTAATGTAATTGCAGAAGATCTTGGGTAGCTTGGGAAATGCCATCGAAGAGTTTGCCAGTTCTAGTGCAGACGTCGCTTGATGAGCATCTGCACACGTGTAGCAGCTGAGGAAGGTTAAACCTTTGATTGAACAGACCGAGCCCCAAATTGGGGAACAGAGAATTGTAGGGGGGGGGGGAGAACGCACAGAGATCGTACTATATTCATTTCCGAAGGTGTTGGTAGTCGGGGAAATGTTGATAGTCTGACAAGTTTGACGGTTGTGACGTAAGGGTTGGGATCGCATCTCATGAGGAGGCGGAAGTTCAAAAATTTTAATCTTAATCCTTCGGGAAGAGTGAAAAAAATCTGTCTTCAATTTCAAATCATCAGAATAAACACTTCGGAGTTTTCAAAGAGTTCCGTGACGATATTACTCAACAAGGTTCTCAAAGATGCTATTCTCATTGCTAAAGCATAACCATCAACCGTTGAGCCATGGATTTCAACTAAGTACCTAAAAGAGAGCAGAAACGTAATATTATGAGTTTAGGGAAAATGTCGGTTGACATTAATGTTAAAATTAAGAAAGACTTAATACACAAATCATTCACTTTAGTAATCGACTTCGCAATATTAGCCATGGTTTTATGATTTTTTGTAATTGAATTATATGCAAATTCTAAAGTGTCTATGTTTACAAAGTGGACACAAACTGTACTATTTGAAAACAATCAGCTTTTCAAAAATAAAATTTTCAGTTTAGCTAATAAATGAATTCTTAAACAACAGTATTCTATAAATAGGATTACGAGTTATTTTCAACATTTTATCTAATACAGAATAAACCAATCACTCATTATTCAAAGCGAGCAAATATATTTATATCCCTAGTAGATATATCCTGCGATATTGGTGCCCTTAACTCCATAGGTTAAACTCTATAAAATATGAATATATTAGATGGCATTTCCCATGTCGCAAGATTTCATTTGATGTGCAATTCGTTACGATGGACCTGTACGAAATTTACTTCCATTTTCTTGGGGAAGGAAATGCAAAATAACTTCTGGCCTCATTCTTTGACAAAATATGTTTTGACTTGCACGAATTTATTATTATTTAATAACTTCAAGCTGTTGAAAGGGAAAAAATAAACTACTCTTCAAGCATCTCATTGCCACAGAGGTCCGATAGGAACTTATTAGTATAACAAGCTTTAGAGAAGATCTATGAGGATCTTAGCGAAACTTATATGCTTATAATGAGATCTCTGCAGAAAATTAACATCAATTCTGCATAAACGGCTGAAACCCAGGTCTTCTTGATCAGCAGCAAGCCAACCACTGGGCAACCGGGACGTCTCACAAACTGCAGCCTTTTTTTTTTATGAAAAAATACATGAAAGCCTGATAAGTTTTTTAACTTTAAAATTCCCAACCTTGTTTACTTAATATATTTTTGGCTCATAATTAAAAAAAAGGGAGCTAATATTTTCATTTGTCGTTTGCATGTCCGTCTGTAGATACTGTTATCAGCCTTTCCCCCAGAGAGACGGGGAGCAATTTTTTTAAAAGAAAAATTATTTGTTTTTAGAGAAAAAACAAAAAATATTTTGGAGTTGGAGAGGTATTGATAAACTATTACGACTCATACTTTTCGAATCTCCCAAAAGTTTTAATTTCACCCTCTGATGGTGTAAAAAGTTAAAAATTTCAAAATTTTAAAACAAATATTGAAAACGGTTTATTTGGACTACAAATTTGATATTTTAGTGGTGGAGTGTGGTGATCAATGGGTTTACACTGATAGAAATAATTTGTCTCTTTAAGCCCGGGGGGGGGGGAGGGAATACACATTTTGTTTTTAAGAGATTGTTGAAAAATTCTTTTTGAGTTGAAAAGATACTAACGAAATATGATGATCCGTAATTTTCGAATAATCCAAAAATCTCCAAGTTACATCTGTAGAGGGTGCAAAATGTAAAAATTGCAAAACTGAAAGTAATAATTCGAACGATATATTTATGCTATAAATTTGAAATTCTGATGGTAGAAATGTTAAGAACAGATACTCAGATAAGTTAATAACAGGTATCATTTATATTCATATTTGTTTTAATTAAGTAATTGTTAATTAAACCTTTACCAACTGTTCTTTATTTTCAAAACGTTACTACTTAATTTTAAAATTTTCAATCGTATTTTAATATAGTAATAAAGAATTAATCATTTTAAATACACTGAATTATTTGCCTTTTAACGCTGGGGGATGAGAAAACGCAACATTTGTTTCCTCTTTTAGGAATAAGTGATATTTTTTTTCGCGTTGTATAGGGCTAAAACTATATTACTCTTTACCTCATCCAATCACCCATTAGTATTAATTATTGCCGTTAAAAGGCGTAAACTTTAGAGAATGAAAAAACTTCATTTTCTTTGACTGCGAGCATCCTCCATTCTTCAGAGGCGATATGTACGCCTCTGAAGAACTTGTTTGCAAATAGCAATAATTATACCGCCAATACAATTCTTATTAACAGTACATCTACCATAGAAAATAATGAACACTTAATTTAACAAGTGCAACGGAATGTTCCTCGCAGCGATCATCCTTTCAGAAGTAATTTCATCTGCCTTGTGAAGATTTCATTTTGAAATCATCAAAGTGACTTCTGTTAGCGATGTAGGATTAGCAGCATTAGAAAATTAACTATACTTTTTCACATTTGAAAATAATTCAAGCAGAACTAATCAAATTATTGAAAACATCGTTGTAATGCTCAGTATGCTTCATCGAATCTTCATCTACGATTACCTTTCTGTTTTTCTCATTCAATTCCAATGCTTCATTCTCATTCCTTTGCAAAATATTTACTACTTAGAAAATCTCTCTACTTTTCTGCTGTTTAGAGGTTTTATCTTCTTCATCCGTGGAATTAAACTAAAACCTTTCATCTGCTGCTTTAAATGTTTACTGTAATCTTTATAATGTTATATGTAAAAAAAAGCTAGAAGATGACTGATTAAAAAGTTTTCTGCAATTTATTTTCTAATGAATAAGTTTGAATGATAAGGCTATGCTGCTTCATAGCAATAATCGCCTTTCATTAGCAATAAACATTTAGACTTATCACTGAAGAAATTCTTTTTCCGTTTAACCAGAGCAATTCGGTTAGTTTCAAGTATATCCTGTTTAAAATGGTCCTTCCATTCTATCTTTGTCTGAATTGTAAGGAAACCATGTTTGTCATAATAACTAAGAAAATTTCCACGAAAGCTTAGTCTGTTTCTGGATAATTCAACACCTCAGTATTAAAAGTACTCTCTCAGTCTTAGTGCAATATTTTTTAAGTTTGAGGTTCAAGATACATACCTTGGTTGTAAAGGGTCAAGAGGTTTACATTGGCACCATTAATTTCCCCCTTTAAGCCAGGAGGAGGAGAAGCTTTATGTTTTAAGAGATAAAAATTCTTTTTCTGTTGTATAGGTACTAATTAAATGTTAGATATTTCGCAATGATA
The DNA here is from genome assembly GCA_038380435.1 of Ryuthela nishihirai. Classification (NCBI taxonomy): domain Eukaryota; kingdom Metazoa; phylum Arthropoda; class Arachnida; order Araneae; family Heptathelidae; genus Ryuthela; species Ryuthela nishihirai. Next base: position 33,050,797 of record JAWZYU010000011.1, on the reverse strand, counting down.
CATTGGTTCAAATTTCCACTGGTTAGATCGTGCTGAACATGGAATATAAAAAAGCTTCATTCTTTTGGAAAGCGAACATTTCATATTCGCCAGAGAGGACATATATTATTTTAGTGTAAGGAGGTGAGATACAGGGAGAAGTGATTGAATTGGCAATACTGCTTATAGCTAGTTGTAATTCCATTGAGAGTGTTGAGAGAATTCAAGGGGTGTGTATGGAGATCCATGTCTTTCGTGACCAAGGACCTCGGATTAGCGTTTGATCCGATGTATGGGTGTCTTTGCTGTTTTTTGAAGCCCATTATCGGTCTGTCCTTTCTTTACCTAGGGCGGATCGTAGGTAAGAGAAATATTTTAAACTTGAGACTTTAATTCTTTATTTACTGGTAAATTCCAGCCCCGGGTAAGGCATGGATGTATGTGTTGTTTTTCTGCTGAGGTCCTGCCATCCTCTCAGATCTTCTACTTTGGCATATAAACTGACAGGCTCCTGTCAGACCTCTGTGGCAAGCAGCTGCTTGAGGGGGTATTTATTTTTATTATTAATAAATTGAAGGTTGGCGTAATTAAGAGGTATTTCATTGATAACAGAAGTCTGCCAGATGATTTAGTGAAAAGCTCTGACGCCACGTCAAGGCACCATCCATGTCAGAGTGTTTTGCTCTAACCTGGAGAAAACCCCTCCACACATAGGCAGTTAGTGCGGAAGGAAAAAGAGGGAAATAGGGTTCAAGATGCCACAAACGTCCATTAAATAGTCAATCAGAAGTGATTGAGAGAAATTTAATGGAAATATTTGTAGCCTCTTGTGCAAGATCTAATTAAAAAAAAGAAACAATGAAAGATTAAAAAACAACGCAAATATTAGATCTTGTTCCCATCCGCTCCCAGTGACAGCAGGCCCCCTTGATGCACCTTCGCTTCTTGGCAAATGTGTGACCAAACACACTAATGTATTACTTCAGACACTAGTGGCCGGCGACCAGGGAACGCTGCTATTGATTCACGGGATGAATGGTCCCAAAGTGGGCACCACCTTGGAATTTTGATTTTCATGGGATGGTGAAAATGGAAAAAAAACTACAAAACAAAAAACGAAAATGAATAGAAAATTAATATACTTACCTTTGAAGAATCTACTGATGAGTCACCAAACCTACTCTTGGTTAAAAAAAAGAAGACTATTTTAAAAAGTCCATTGACCATTTTTTCTCCCGTTATGCCGTAGCTCTGTGTGAGAGAAAGCTACGCTTCAAAGAACGTAACTTTCTGCACACAGGGACACGAAATAAACTTTGCGGATGGTCATAATGGACGGATTAACCTTTCTATCTAGCAAATGCCCACAAAGCCCCCCAACTCTTAAGGTCTCTTAAGGCAAATGCCCCCAACTCTTAAGGTCTTTGTGACCTAAATATGTATCCCGTTGTGCATCAGAAAGAAAAGCTTCTAAAAGCTAATAGATCAACCCTCCCTCTACAAAAAAAAGATGATGTCTACTCAGATTGACAGAATAGGAAGAAAGATTATTCCTTTTTAACAATACCTATTGTTTAAAAATCTATCCTGTAATAATTAGAAAAAGTCTTCTAGTGTTACATTCGGGAATTGTTGGAATATTTTTGTTTTTTTCTTTAGGTGGATTACCATGGAATTTGAAGGTCACTTTATCGTTACTAGATCTGACTATAAAATTTAGTAACCCTTAAGATTCAGGAGTTGACCAGGGGGTAGGTCAGACAAAAATAGGTCAGCAACAGAAAAGTATCTCAAAAAACATTTTAACGGGGGTGGCTATGATTATAAGAAGGGGTGGAGAACAATGTGAGTGAAGACTAAAATTTCTGCAGATACATATATTTAATGAATTTGATAAGAATTTTAATACGTTCAAATTATTATATTCTAACCCTGACTCTTTCAATGTAGGTTTGAATTTCCATTTTGGAGTTCAAATCTCGAAGAAATAATTTTTAATTTCCGCACTACAAATGCAATATGGGGAACACATGGGTAATTATCTCGACTCGATACTGAAATTTTCCCTTAGTTACGGCAAATGAAAGAAAACTGCAATGCTTATTGATTTGAAGGCAAAATACAGTCCAGTAAACGCCTTTTTAGAGGAAATTATTAGTTACTGAATTATTCATATACATATATATCTATTTTTAAAGGATCCTACAGAATATTACAATTGCGCTAGTTAAAGCTGCAGAATGCAAAGATCAACTATGAATATTAATAAATCATGATGTCTCATATTGGTTTTTGTGAATTTAATTCTACTTTTTAACTGAAAAAAAAGTCTATTCTGTTCTGTTTTTCAGCTAGTTTCCAACAAAAACAAACTATCTATTGTCACCAATTTACCGTTTGTCTGTGGATATTCAACATTTTTCGTTTTCGCAGATAAATTAAAAATTCTCTGTGGATTGGATAGGTAATAAGGAAATATTAGAAATCAGATTTTCGGAATCTCTCAAAATTTTAATAATTCATCCTAACTGGAAAAAAGGTTGAATACGGCAAATTTTTTAAAAGAATAATCCGAAACGAAAGTTGGGTGGTGGAGTGTGAGACTCAAGATTTTTTACAGTGACAGCAACGATATACCCTTTTAACCCCATGAGTTGTAAAAAGTAAATTTGTCGTGTTAAAGCAGGCATGTCAAACATGCGGCCCGCGGGCCGCATGCGATCCGCCGGGAACTGTTCTGCGGCCCGCCAGATCGTAGAATTGCTCATATCATGAAATGCCCGATCATTTCATGATCATTCCATTCGTTTTTTTTTTGTTTTGCGGCCCGCGATTTAATATATAATACTTAATGTGGCCCTCGGTGGCTAACGAGTTTGACATGCCTGTGTTAAAGGAATAAATCAAATTCTTTTTAGCTCGTTTAAAAATAACAGTTGATGTTTCCACTTTACCCTCTGACATTTCGTCAGTCTGTAGACATTCAACTTTTCGTTTTTAAAGATAGATTCATTTTCTTAAATAATAATAATAAATGAATCTTTATTTTATGATAATAATGTGCTACAAAACGATTTACAGTTATCCTACAAAGCTACATAGCTTTGCAGGAAAGACAACATTTTTTTGGTTGGATAGGTATTTATGAACCATTGCAATTCGCATTTTCCGAATCTCCCAATAACTGTAATAGCACCCTCAAGCGATGGAAAAAAACCTGAAAAAGGCCAAAATATTAAAAGAATATTGAAAAAAATCTGTTAATGCTACAAATTTATAATTTTGATGGTAGAATGTTAAGAAGTTCATATTGGTCCTGAGCGGCACTTTTTTGATACACAATGGGGCTAAATCGGCAGGTCACAAGCGCTCATAGAAGTTTAGGGGAAGGGAACCCACTGGACAGTTGTTAGGAGACAAGTGGTAGCCTCACGTCAAGGTAATCCAGTTGTTCTTTAACATTCAAATGATATAGCTCTCCTGCACGTGGGAGGATTGGATGGGATCTTTAGGTCCCATCCAATGGATCCAGCTCATCAGTGTCCCGTTTCTATGCTAAAGCAAAGTAAGGGTTTAGCGGAAATAAAAAATAATTCAATTTAAACCTGTTTGTGATTAATCTTACTACGATACTTCTGGAAAGCTTCTGAATTCAATCCGCACATCATAGATACAAAGTCCACGTTATTCATGGGCCATGGTAGTGTTATTCAAAAGCGACGTTGATGCTGGTGTATTAATATCTCTAAGTCTCGCTCAAATTGATGGAAAAAGTTTCTCCAAATTGCTATTTTTGAAATCATTAGCGTTACAAGAATCAGATATTATTTTAATGTAATATTTTAAATTTAGTTCAGTATTAATTAAAGTATACCGACTGGAATGAATTAAAAAAAATACTTTTCCATTTTCATCCTAAACTACTATTACAATTTCTGCATTACAGAAAAATACAAAGTGCAAATTGTTCGGATCACCGAAGTTTTCTATTTGACACATATTCTGAAAATATTATATATTTTATTAAATTTAAATAGCACACTTTGGACTAGAACCATCAAATTGCGAACCTCTAGTACTATCAACTAGACCAACTCCTACCAAATAAAATACGCCCAATCGTTTATGAACCTAGCAATGATGATTCAGTTTTGGTCCCTCATCTCAAGCCCAAAAAGAGTAATAGATAGAAAACAAAAGGCAGTACTGTTGAAGAAGGAAATATTTTTTTCTAGATCAGGGCCTAATAATAAGAAATATCCTTCGCACACTGTACTGGTTACAATTGTAATCTTAATGTATTGTATTAAAATGCGTTAAGGTTATATATAATAAAATAGCAGATTTCTTTCATTTGTCCCCCTTCGAGAAGATGGAACGAGAAACTAGTCGAAGAAGAAAGCTAGTTTTTCTAGGATATTTAAGGGCACTCTACTTACTACTTCGACGACACTGAAGTCCCAGGTAGTTTATTTTTTATTTATTTATTTACAACATTATGCAACTCTGGGAGCTCGGTGATCAAGCATCTCCTACCCATAATAACCCAGGTAGTTCACAGGATTATATTAATGTGATATAATTTTTTGTTAGAATTGTGGCGATTACAATTCGGAAAAGTTCCCCCCACCCCCTTCAATTTCTTTTTCTTTAAAAATTTATAAATTTTTGACATAGTGGTATAACCGTCTCCGGGCTACGTGGTTTTCGCAGAGAGGTGGTGGCTGCAGAGCAACAGGATAGAAAAAATGGAAACAGTTCCATGTTATCTCAATGGAAAATTCACATTCGAATATCAATAACTTCTTCAATATGATTTTTAATGAAAAATACGTCTGAAGATAAAGATCTCGATGAAATCTATCTAAATCTCGATTTTAAACAATATTTGGTCAGTATTTAAAGAGTTGTAAAAGCTGGAATATTTAAGAGGCTGCAAAAAATTACTCCAGAATTTAGTTAAAACAGTTTAGAAATCAGTACAGTGTGCAATGCACCTAGTACTCTACTAAAGTTTTCTCTGATCTCTTAATCTGTTTTAATGCTTTAATTAAATTTTCGGGTCAGTTTTTTTGTAGCCTGTTAAATATTCTAGCGTTCATAACTCTTTGAATATTGAACAAAGATTTTTATTAATATTGTTAAAAATGTTTTTTATAAATATTGTTTAAAATCAATAGTTAATAAAAATCTTATTGAGATCTTTAATTTATTTTTTGAAGAAATTATTGGGCTCTGAAAGTGATTTTCTATTGAGATAACATGGCACTGTTTCCATTTTTCTGTACAGTACCTGTATACTCTTTTTCTTATGAAGAATGGAGTTTCTTGTTAAATCGTGGCATATCATGTTTAATTGCGAAAGAAAATGAAAAACAAAATGCGACCCTGAAACTGATCTAAAGGACCTGGGTTCGACCCTGAGCTCGAACCCAGGTCCTTTAGATCAGTTTTTCACAACCTGTAGTCCTCGGACCACTTGTGGTCCGTGACTACAGGTTGTAATAATAAATTTTTCATCTTGTAATATAAAATAAAAATTATATTTATAAAAATTGTAATATAAAATTTTTCATCTTGAATCTAATTCTCAACCACCGCTGTCGACTACTGAGCATAGAGAAAATAAAGTTGGGACCGAAACCGAAAGGCTGCATGTGTGAGAGTAGGGAGACCAATCGCAACACGACAACACATATATCACGTGATAATGTTTGTTAACATCTAGTCCGTCTTGCAAATGAGTAGACTTTAGTTATTGTGGATGGATTTAGTAGGGACTATTTTTTACATGTTATTTTTTATCCCTTCCATTGAAAATGAGTAAGCAAATTAAACTGTTGGATATTTTAAAAAGAAAACATGTTGATGACAATGAAAGATGTGAAATCGGGCCGAGTGGTGTGTCCGCAACTCAAATGTGATTTGGGAATGTGGTCCTCAGGTGTAAAAAGGTGGGGAACCACTGCTTTAGATCAGTAGCCAAGGGGGTGGCTCAGTCGGTAGCGCGCCAGGCTCGTAATCTGTAGTTCCCAGGTTCGAGTCCCAGCTGGGTCAGCGTTGAGATTTATCTCCGCAAAATTCCCCGCCCTGCCCACGGTCAGTAGGGGACACCGCTGGGCTTGGAAAGGCCGCCGTCCGTCGGATGGGACGTTAAGCCGTGGCCCTGTGTGCGGGAGAGCCATACCCTGTGCACGTTAAAGAACACGCTGGATGGCCTTGACGGGAGGCTACCATCTGTCTCCCAACAGCTGTTCCAGTGGGTCCCCTCCCCCAACCTTCTCTGAGCCTTCGGGGTCCTTGTGACCTGGCCATTTAGCCCATGGTGTGCAAAAAAGTGCCGCTCAGAGGTAAAACAACCCAACAATGAATTTCCGAAAGTCAAAGGACATTGTATCCGAGAGTGAGATCAAAATTAAATTGTTAGGTAACGCAATTTGATGAGAATTAGCAATGCGTCACTTTTTACTTTATTATCTCATTAACTTTTGCTACTTGAAACTAAATTTTCATTTGTAAATTTTCGTCGTAGAGATCCTAGCAGTGCTCTACGAGCATCAAAATTCACTAGAAAATGGAGCCTATTGAAGATGCCGAACAGGAAAACAAAGAGGATGCGTTGGAGCAGCCTGAACCATCGTCTAACATTTCAGAGAATCATAGCTCCCTTAGCTATCCTTTTGAAACTCTGCTGCAAGCATCCTCGGATTACGAAGTGGTAACCGAACTTTCCATCATCCTTAGAATAGGCGAAGATGTTTCAGATCCCATCGGCCTAGAGGAGGAAATAAGAATAATTCGCATTGGGTTTCCTTATATTAACCCGCAGGTTGTGTTTCGCGACGAAACGCTGGGAGCAGAAATAGTGAACTTCATTGACACCATCAGACGCGAAGCAGGGTTTGATTTGTTCGGTGTTGCCATGGGCCCAAACGTCACCACGAAAACCATAACTAGCGATCTCGAAGAGTTGCAGATCAGGAATGGTTTAAGATCTTCCGCTTACCTGTCACATCGCCTCTATCACACTCATATCTGGACATTTCAATACGAATCAAATAAGGTGTATGAGAAACTCTCCGACCTTCAGTTGAAAGCAATGAGTCCAGTGATGTTCGCATCCTTGACTTGTAAACCCAACATCGTGCTCTTTTTGGCGAAGTACGGGACCAGGTCAGAACAAACAGATTTTTAATTTCGTGTTTGCTGGCGTCAAGTTTAGATTTAATTATGAACCATCGTCATTATACGAACTGACTAATATAATAATATATATGATATGCTGTATAGAGTTTGTGTGATTAACTAAGAACTACTAAGCACTAAGATCTACTCCTGCGAAATTCGATACATAACTTATCATAAGTTAAGGGCCTGGCAAAAATAGTCAGGGATGTACAGTCTCTCAAATAAATATCCGAACACTATGGTTGATTACAGAATTCAGAAAAAATATCTAGCAACGATTTTTGTTTTACAAATTAGTGATCTGGCAACCTTCATGTACTGTACACGAAGGTTGCCAGATCGTTTGCCTTCGTGTACTGTACATGAAGGTTGCCAGATCACTAATTCCTAAAAAAAATGTTGCCAGATATTTTTTCTGAATTCTGTAATCAACCATAGTGTTCGGATATTTTTTTGAGCTACTGTACCCAGAAGGGGAACCAGTAGTTCCAGACCCCCACCGGTCCTTCCGGTAATCCTAGGGTAATCCGAATTTTTCGTATTAGAGCGTCGGATTTTCGGATCTTCTAATACGAAATCTCAAATATGTCTTCCTGCTTTAAAGTCCAAAAGAGTTGTTGTTTATGTATGATTTTATTTTAGTCCCATAGTATACGTCCGACCCTAATAATAGACTTAAAATGGAAGTATAAAATTCGAGACCAAACATTTTCGACAATTGCTGAACCCGAGCCCTATTCGAGAAAAACCTTTCTCTGACGTATCATAAAACTTACATACAGAAATGCACGACGTCAATCGTTTATTTTATTCTTATATCATTAATTATAATCATTTTTATAAAAAAACAAATTCAAATCCTAATGATATTTGGAGCGAAAAATATTAGAAATACTAGTAATAGAAACTGAAAGTTAGCGCTTATATCGTTATAAACGCAAAGAGCCGTTCATTTATTTAAAATAAAGAATAGTTAAAAATAATCAAAAGCCGCATGATGCTTACTTTTATTTACTAAAGACTAATTAAAAGGTTTGAATTGCAATAATTTTTTTTTACATTAGCTTATTTTTTTTTGCATTTGCAGGCAATATTTGAAATTTTAAATATTCCGGGCCCGTGCTTGAAGTCATCTGTGCTATTTTGAACGCGAACCTGAACTCATTTCTGTTCGGCATCATGACATATCAATCCAGGAAAAAGAGAAGTTATTGAAGAACCTATTGAGCATCAGTGAAGCGATTAGGCAAGAGTTTCGGTTAATCAATGGTTTGAAAAATTCATAGTCTGGCATAGCATATTATCTCAATGTTTTCAAACTAAGGAGACTGAAGTGCATATTATTTTTCATGAGTATATATATTTATTATCTAAATAATTAAATTTCATTAAAAACAGGACAAGATTTTATCGGCTAGTGGAACTTGATTCCAATCTTTGAATACAGTTTCTTTTTATTCATATGATTCACTTAAAAAAAAAGTCATAAAACCACCAAGTCGATCATTGTTGAAGGATTTCTGGATTAACCTTTTAGTTACTTTTAATGTTGTATCCATTGATATATTCTGTAAACTTATAATATGAAATGTTTCCACTCCTTTGTAGATATTTAGATGAACCTCATGGCCCAGCGGCTGATGCCAATGCTACATCAATGAGAATGATTTGCATGAGAGCTTTGTTGAGTGACATCATCAGAGAGCTCGTTGCATCCGAAGAGTGGGATTCTGAGGCCTTGAAACTGAAAAGGGATTTCTCCGATCTTCCTCAGGGATTAAGATCAAAGTGCTTGAATTTCCGCATCCTCCTGAGATGCGATCCCAACCCTTACGACACAACTGTCAAACTAGCCACACTGACTGGCACCGGAATACCATCACTTCCGGAAATGAATGTAGTACGTCACGTCTACACTTCTCTGTTCCCTGACTGGGGGCTCGGTCTGTTCAACCCCCCTCAGCTGCAGCACATGTGCAGGTGCGTCATCAGGCGACGTCTGCATGAGAACTGGCAACTCCCTGATGGCATCTCTCAGCTCGAGCTGCCCAAGATCCTTTGTGATTATGTCAATTTATTCGATGACTAAACATGGTTCCCAAATATAAATATTCAGTATTTTTAGATATTACGATGTTTGTAGCTCAATAAAAGAGACAGGGATATGAGCATTGAACTTTAAGGAGTAGATTAAAAGATTTTATGAAGCAAACAGTCGTTATTTTGTTTTTGCATGTGTCCGCTTATTGAAAATTCAATTCTTGTTCTTTGCAACTGATTGTTTTATCCTTGTGTTAGTTTTTGTTTTGTTATTGTGACTTCTGTAGTAGAAGTATCAAAATTATTTGTTCGCTTAAGCTGGAGAAAACGGAGTTATGTAACAAAAGAAAACGCAAAATGTATAGACGTTTCTCTTCCCTCTAGATAGCGCTTCAAGCCTCACAGCATTATAATAAGAATACGGTGTACCATTTAAAACGTAACCCAAAGACCGAAAGAGCAGAGCTATTTAAATAAATTGTTATGATCCCCCTTGGTGTATATCTAGGGCGGTGCAAATACTTAGGCAGTGATGCGTTACTTGCTGCCAAAAACAAGGCAAATTCCCGGACGCACAACCAAATTAACAGACATTTGCAATAATCAGAACTGAGATAATTTTACAGTTACCAAAAACACAACATTTATTAACAAAATTTAGTTTTAGACATTTTACTCATAACTAGTTCCCACTTTTGGGACAAATTCAACAGCGCCTCTGGCGCGGCCCTTTTCAATCAAGGGAAACTTTGTACCTGGTGGAGAACAGTCCATAAAAACAAATAAAGTTCATGATGAACGAGCTACTTGCTCGTGACTCTAATAGTCTTTAACAGTTAAGATGGTCCCACTCGGGACAACGTGATGGCAGTTCACAGAAAAACACATCCAGGTGGAAAAGCCACACCAGATTCAATGAATAATCCCCCTACCTTATCAAGTCCGACGTCTCTAGGGAAGAACATCGCTGGGCGCTGGCAAGCTGAAGGCACGGGCTGCGTAGCGCTCTCGCCGCACACTCATTGTTGCCACATCACAAGCTCCGCTCACTGGAGAGGCTCGTTTGCTGTCCACCACACAGCCCGGACAAGAAGAGACTTCCCTCTTTGAAAATGTTTTTTCGAGGCACACTGCCTGGTTCCCCTGGCAGGTATCACCTATGCTCATGCGTGGCTTTACGTGATTGGTCAGAGTAGCCGAGGTGCGAATCTTAGCTCCCCTCTGGCCAACGTTGTTTATCTGGTATGTCATGTAGTCCCTCTGCCATCTGGGGTTTCAAGCTCAATCTGGAAAGTTCTGGGCCTGCGGCCGAGTTTCTCTTCGTCGAACTGGACACAGGAATGGAGGCAAAATGGAAAGGCACTATCGGAGCGAGGATAAGGGCATCTATGACCCTCCCACGCCAAAAGTCGTGTCCACATGATAACACAAATGTGGGCACGACAGCATGATGGAGCGACCGTCCATACTGAAAACTTCTTGTACAACTTCTTTGGTGAGCGTATTGTTGGTAGTGGCTCTAGGCCACCACAATCCCCAGACACTACTGACCGAGGGCAGGGTGGGGGTTGTTTATCAGAGATAAATTTCAAAGTCCAAGATGTAACTCAAAGCAGGAAACTGTAGATTACGAGACCGCTACCGACTAATGTACCCTGCCAACCAACAAACTCCGTTACGGTCTAAGGTACCCTGCCAACTATATGGTATGGCAACTATATGGTTGGTAAGGTACCATAGTCGGTAGCGGGCCAACTAGTATGGCCCGCTACAGACTAAGGTACCCTGCCAACCAACAAACAATGAACCCCAGGCACCAATGTTTAGCCCTCTAACAATGGTAAATCGATATTTCACCTTTGACCTCGAAGGACCCATCGCATCAAAAATTTCGCAACATTTCCGCGCTCAACCAATCAAAGTACTCACAGAAAACAATTTTTAACTCTCTAGCACAAATAGATATAAATTTGACTCTTGACTTCAAAGGACCCCCCCCCCCCCCCCCCGGATCCAAAATTTCGTAATGTTTTCGAGAACTGCAACCCGAAACACTCCCCAGACAACAATTTTTCGTTTCTAACACTTGTAGATCATGGTTTGAACTCAGTGTGACTGAACAATGTATTTGACCTTGAAGGACACGTCGGAGGTCAAATTACGAATTTTTCCCGAGAACTACGACCCGGATTACACCTAGGTGCAAATTTTCAAAGCTCTGTCATTTCTGCATCATAGTTAGAATTAGCGTGATCTCTGTCAGTCAGTCAGTCAATCAGTTAGTCAGTCAGTCGTCAGTTAGTCAGTTATTCAGTCAATCAGTCAGTCAATCAGTCAGTCAAGTCAGTCAATCACTTACAATCGTCTATACAGGGTGAATCTGAAAAAGTGGGCAAAACTTTACGGGGTGGTAGAACGCAGCTATACGAGCAATATTCGTCATAGAATGTATGGTCGGAACACAAGCGGTGAGAAGTTAAAAGGTAGTTTTCCACTGTCACATTTAAAGAATGAACACAAGAAGGAGAGGAGATACTTCAGAAAACATTTTATTAACATGGATGTAATTGAGGTACATGCTCAAAGAAATTGCTCAAAAGAGCTGCCGCCAGCTGTAATGCAGGCTTAACACCTGCGGGATAGGGACCGACGCACATTTGCGAAGACACCAGGCACCTTTTATACCATTTCCAACGCCACCTAGCGGCTCGCCGTTTGCGTTCCGACCATACATTCTATGACGAATATTGCTCGTATAGCTGCTTTCTACCACCCCGTAAAGTTTTGCCCACTTTTTCAGATTCACCCTGTATATATAAATGATGAAGGACTCTCACCTGCGCTACATATGTCAATTGGACTTAATCGGCAGGAGTTGGCTTAGTTAGCAGTGCTCGAGGTCGTAATATGATGTCCTCTGTTTTGAGTCCACACCGAGCTTGATTTCAGAAATCTCCGCTTGGCCTCCGATTTGTTTTCAGGGGAACAGGATTACGATCGTAGTGGAAAAATCGTCTATCGTATTTTTCCCCCATCTAATATCAAACTGGAAAAACTAGCAGGTGACTTATAGGTTGCGACAGAATAAGCGATCATGCTATTAATGCTAGATTCGAACCTCAGACCACAAATTTGTAGTATCACCACGAACCACTGCACACCATGTAAATAAAGGTTATTCCTTGATGTTTATTTAGTCGCATATTTGTGCAAGAAGGTCACAGCATGTGTTTTCAACTATAAACGACACTTGTTATTTCCATATTCGTCGCTATTTACGACCAAGAATGTTGGTAGAATTTTGAATTATAAGAAAAAAAAAGGATATAAGTCGTGACTATCAGCTCTGATCCAAAATGCCCCAGGACAATGAAGAATAAACATAAAAGGAAAAAAAAAAACTGCGTACAAAATTAAAATGAATAAATTATATTTGAAGTGAGCTTCAAACTATACGATTATTCTAATTAAGGAATATCTCAATTTGAATTTTAAATTGAATATCATTAATATTTAAATAATTATTTTTGAAAGTAATTATTTCAATATTAATTTTTAAGTGAATAAAGATATCTTCATTAATTAGAAGTTCGTTTCCTCCTAAACTTCTGCCATCCTATTAAGAGTTTTTTTTATCATGTTTGTTTATAACATTTTAATTTTAATTAGATATTGCAAGTTGCCTCTTTTTGCAATTCGCTGATTATATTGTTTCTGAATATGAAATGTTTGGGATGCTGATATTCAGATATAAATAATACGTTAGCGATAAATCACGATAATTATTTCATATGCGAATGTTGCATCGAGTTTCTTGCTGTATTTATAACACTGATTTAATGAGACGCAGTGGAATTAAAACATTTTCTTGTTGCACTAAAGAAGGCGGACTTTAAACCGCATAAAATTATTCAGTTTCGAAAAGTTTCAAAACCCTAATTGATGTATGTACAGTCGCTCAAAAAAGCATCCGAACATCATGGTTGATTACAGAATTCAGAAAAAATATCTGGCAACCTTTGTGTCACGTGACACGAAGGTTGCCAGATCACTAATTTCTAAAAAAATCGTTGCCAGATATTTTTTCTTAATTCTGTAATCAACCATGGTGTTCGGATACTTTTTTGAGCGACTGTAGGTGGTCATATTATTTTGATACTAGATCGTGTGGGCTCACTCACGGAAATATTGAGCGTGTGCAGTTACCGTTCACAGCAAACTGGAGCGTGTGCAGTAACTGCACACGCTCCAGTTTGCTGTGAACGGTAACTGGAGTGTGTACAGTTGCTGTACACGCTCCAGATATTTTTCCTGAATTTTGTAATCAGGTGACACGAAGGTTGCCAGATCCCTAATTTCTAAAAAAATCGTTGCCAGATATGTTTTCTGGATTCTGTAATCAACCATAGTGTTCGGATACTTTTTTCAGCCACTGTACCAGGTGTTTGAAAAGTCACTTATTCTTCATTTAGAGTATAATACGAAGCTGATTTTGTTTTTATTCGCTTTTATTGAAAACGACGTAATTGCGATGTGGTTGAAAGAACAAAGGAGACCTAAACTCAGGAAATATTCGATAGTTTGTTTAATCATCGAATTTCCGGTAAAAGTAGAGAATTTTCACAGCAGTATGAAGTAAAAATATTATATATTGACGATCTTGGAAAAAATCCGAAATTTGACCACCGAGGTGTCCTTCAAGGTTAAATAGAGGGCGCGTAGAGGTCAAACCATCATTAAAAAGTGCTAGAAGCATGAAAATTGGTGTCTGGGGTTGTTTTGGGTTGTAGATGTCGGAAACGTTACGAAATTTTGGATCTGGAGGATCCTTTGAGGTGAAAGGTTATATTTAGATCTATCAGTGCTAAAGAGGTAAAAATTGGTGCTCGGGGTTATTTTGTGTCATAAGTTTTAGACATTAGGCAAATTTTGCATGCAATGGGACCTTTGAAGTCGAAGATCAGATTTCGATATACCGATACTGCTAAGCCTAAAAAATGGTGAATAAGGCTATTTCAGGCGCTAGAACTCAGAAATAAGAGAAAGTTTCAGATCCGGGGTCGTATTCAAGGTCAAATAGGAGTCGAAGTGACGGTGTAGAAATCAAAAGGTACAGACGCTCAAAAAAATATCCGAACACTATGGTTAATTACAGAATTCAGAAAAAATATCTGGCAACGAGTTTTCTAGAAATTAGTGATCTGGCAACCTTCGTGTCACGTGACACGAAGGTTACCAGATCGCTAATTTCTAAAAATATCGTTGTCAGATTTTTTGAGCGACTGTACCGAAGGCACAGTGATTTATAGTAGTATCATATGCTTAATATATGCTAACAATTCCTTTTTAATATGGAAACGTTATCAATTATCTAGCATAATAAAATTGGCCAAATTGTTTTAATTATCTGTTTATGTTATTGCTATGAAGATTAATACAAAGGTCGTTGAAATGTAAACAGCAAGAGTGAAATCAAAGTGTGTTTTACTCAAACGAAAAGGATAATGTGAATGTTAGTCTTCAATATAGTCTTCATTATGTTCGATACACTTTCTCCAGCGATGAGGAGAAGGGTTCAGTCCATAGTGTTGGGTTGTTTTGCCTCTGAGCGGCACTTTTTTGCACACCATGGGCTAAATGGCCAGGTCACAAGGACCCCGAAGGCTCAGAGAAGGTTGGGGGGAGGAACCCACTGGAACAGCTGTTGGGAGACAGATGGTAGCCTCCCGTCAAGGCCATCCAGTGTGTTCTTTAACGTGTACAGGGTATGGCTCTCTCCCGCACACGGGGCCACGGCTTAACGTCCCATCCGACGAACGGCGGCCTTTCCAAGCCCATCGGTGTCCCCTACTGACCGTGGGCAGGGCGGGGAATTTTGCGGAGATAAATCTCAACGCTGACCCAGCTGGGACTCGAACCTGGGAACTACAGATTACGAGCCTGGCACGCTACCGACTGAGCCACCCCCGCCCCCAGTCCACAGTGGGCAAGGCTTGTAATCTGCAGTTCCAAAGTTCGATTCCAGTGTTGAGATTTATCTTCTCTAAACACCCACCCTGTCCTCAGTCAGAAAGGGGATATCGTTGGACTTGGAAAGGTCGCAGTCTGTCGGATGAGACTTAATGCCGTGTGCAGGAGAGCCATCCTCTGTGCTCATTAAAGAACATGATGGATGGCCTTGATGAGAGGCTTACATCTGTCTTTTAACAGCTGTCCAGTGGGTTCCCTTCACACAGCTTTCTCTGGACCCTTGGGGTCCTTGTGACCGGGCCATTTAGACCAATGTATACAAAAAAAGGCAGCTTATAGGTAAAAGAATCCAAACTCTAATGCTGAATTAATCACCGATTTCCTAGAGAAAACTTTTCATCTGATTAGAAGTGGAGTCCACTTAATGGTTTTTACAGTGGCCAAATAAAAGGGGTAATCACTCTGCTTTAAGCCGTCTAAATATGAAGGGTGAGGTAGCATCTCAAATTTCGTCTTCTGTATCTGCTCTGTTGTAGAACGTGCAGTGCGAAGACAAGCGCACACAACTGAGGATAAAAAAGAGTATAGTTGCTTCCGAATTTCTGGAATTAGATGCAAAGGTGCTGATTGTAAGGGTGGCCCGTCTTTAAGTCTAGCTGTTTATAAATAACCCCAGCAGGTAGAGCCACAAGTGCTTTCGGCATTGCCAACAGATTATAATCAATAATGTGATGCAATGATCTAGGTTTACGTGATATCTTGTTTCCTTATTGTTAGTGTGGCGCCATCTTTAAGTCAGATTGTTTATAAATGATGCCAGCAGATAGAGCCACATGTGCTTTCGGCGTTGCCAACAAATTTCAATCAACAATACGACGCAATGATCTAGGTTTACGTGATATCTTGTTTCCTGATTGTTAGTGTGGCGCCATCTTTAAGTCAGATTGTTTTTAAATGATGCCAGCAGATAGAGCCACATGTGCTTCTGGCGTTGCCAACAGATTTTAATAAATAATGTGACGCAAAAGTCTAGGTTTAAATGACATCTGAATCGATCTGTGTTGCTACAGGAAGGATGAACAACGAAACATTGCTTTAATATATATGAAATTTAATATTCATTGATATTTTGCTGCATTAATAGGCTATGAATTACTGTGCGTGCTTTCAGATTGTATTGTAGCAGAAATGATTCGCTGACTAACAAATATCAATGATCAATGTTTGAATTCAAGCGTGCTTCCTGGGGAACTTGACAGGAAATTCTTCTTTGTTATCTGATAGCTGTCGAGTCAGATTGCATCAGATTATTGTGTCAGACACATTGTAACAGTGAATGAAGTTCGAATTTATTTGTTAGGTGGAATGTTATAATGCATTTTGGTGGGAATTAGCCTTGTACGTAATCATAATGCATAGTTGCCACTTGCTTGTTGGCAGTTCAAATTAAAATTCAGTTCATTTGTTGAAAATTTTCATCATTGAGATACTGTGTCTTGCAGACGAGCGCCATTTTCGCCACAAAATGGAGCCTATTGAAGGAAACAATGAGGATGTTTTGAAACAGCATCAGCCATCATTCTCTAACAGTTTGGATTATCATAGCTCCTTGAGCAATCCTTTCGAAGCCCTGTTTCAATCATTCTCGGATAATGAGATGGAAAACGAACTTTCCTCGATCCTTAGAATCGACGCAGATTATTCAAATCGCCTCAGCAGAGAAGAGGTGTCTAGAGTCTTTAATATAGAGCTGTTCAATGTTGAATCACAGATTATATTCCGGAACGAAATGATAAACAGTGAAACGTTGTCGACAGAATTGAACAATTGCATTGAATACATGCGAAAATCATTAGGCAACGGTGTGTTCGATTTGGGCCCCATCGTCACTACATGCGCCAAACATAACGAGTTCAAAGAGCTGGATACTCTGAATGAGCTGGGAGCACCGTTCGCTTTCCTATCGTATCGCCTCTCCCACATTTATCTCTGGATGTTTCGATATGACTCGAATAGGGATTACGAGAAAATCACAGACTTGCAGTTGAAGGCAATGAGTCCGCTGATGTTCGCTGCCCTGACTTCTAAGCCTAACATTGTGTACTTCTTGCTGAAGTACGGGGCAAGGTTAGAACTTTAAGCTTTTTAGTTTCGCATTTATTAGTATGTGAGTTGTAGACTATTATAGGTGAATCCAGAAAGAGGGAAGAAAGTTTATTTTCAGTTATGATAATTATTAAAACTCCGCAGCTTTAAAAACCACTTCTTTAATACAAACAATACATGTATGTTTTTAATAGTAAACTATAATTTACTAAAATAGGATTGCAGTCAGATTAGAGAACTATCAATTTTCGTGATCGTGTAATTTTCGTGATCGTGTAAATACGAAATGACATCAAGTTCTTACCTTAAAACATAAAGCTAGAACATTTAGTAATTGGGAAAATTAATCAACTCTCTCTATAAAAAACAGTCATTAGTAATATTTAATCCATCTTAGTGCACTTAATAAATGGTTCTTTAATGAGTGGTTTACTTAAAATTTTAGCATTTAAGCTACTGATATTGTTCTCTGAAGCCTAAACTACTATACATTAAATGTTTCACTCTATTTTAGATTTTTTGATGAAACTCATGGCTTAATGTCTGATGCTGGGGATATACCAATGAGAATATTGTGCATGAGGATGTTGTTGAGTGACGTCATCACAGAACTCTTTGACCCCGAAGTGTGGGATTTTGATGCCTTGAAACTGAAGACCGATTTCTCCAATCTTCCTGAGGGATTAAGATTAAAATGCTTGAATTTTCGCCTCCTTCTGAGATGCGATCCCAATCCTTACGTCACAAGCGTCAAACTAGCCACACTAAATGACCCCCAACTTTCACCTCTTCCGGGAATGAATATATTACGTCATGTCTACGATTCTCTGTTCCCCGACTTGGGGCTCGGTCTGTACAACGCCCCCAAGCTGCAGCACATGTGCAGGTGCGTCATTAGGCGACGTCTGCACGAGAACTGGCAACTTCCCGATGGCATCTCTCAGCTCGAGTTTCCCAAGATCCTTTGCGATTATATCAATTTATCAGATGATTAAACTCAGTTGTCAAATGTAAATCTTCCAATTTTTTAAATGTCGTAATTTTGTTAAATTCAATAGTAGAGAGACAACGACGGACAATTTGTTTTTAGAACCTGGCATTGAGCTTTATGAAGAGGACTAAAAATTTTAATAAAGATATCAACCATTGTCATTTTATATTTGCATTCCTGTGTTCATTGAAATGCGATTTTCGAATCTCGGTTCACATAGCATGAAAAAGTGTTAGTTGTTTCATCCAGGATTTATGAGTCAATTGACAAAATTATCAGTTTATAAGATACTGAAGATTGTAATCAGTGTTGAGAAACAACAAATAACAAAATAAAGAAGTGGATTTAGTTACCATCCGTATAGCGACTTTCAGATGCATGAAAATAAGGACTAATGTTAGAGGAACTATGAGATTTGTTAATCATATTACCGACATTTTTAAGAAGTAACCTCTAATTCACTGTAAATTTCTTTCGTGATGATTATTTTGTTGGAAACAACCATTAATGTGTTTTTTTAATTGCATTTCAGTACACCGAAATTTCAGTTATACGAACATATTTTGGTCACCAGCTCAATGACATTTCCCTGCATATAATTTTCTTGGATTCATATTAATTCTGCAAAGTCTCTGCTGCAAGTTCTGTAAAAACAATGTTCAAAGTTTCGCTGTCGCAGATGCTGAAATATTAACTAAGCCTAATTGAAGCTTGCATTCGGCAGTAACAAATATAAAATGTCTTTATACACAAATGGATGCATTCGCCACAGAATTATTTCTTTATAGCACTAAGTGAATATATTGTTGCTATCGTAACCAAGGATGCAAGTGTCTGTATTAGTTCAAATTCATTCGGCAACCAATCAGAGAAAATCATTTTACAAACGATTCGAGAGACCTTTAAGAGTGGTGAGAAAAATGTCATCAGTCTCATCTCAGCAGCCATCTTGTTTTATTTCGCCACGGTGAAAAAAAGTCTGAATGGTAAAAGTACTCCTTTCCGCATCTATCTTGAGATGCGTATTGAAGATATAATATAATTTTAAGGATATATAATATAAAAGAAATATGCTACTATACATAGAAGAAAATTAGGTTTCTGCACTTAAAAAAATTACTGAAAACAGTCTCATCAAAACAAGATTTTATTAACAACGCTTATCGTTACACAATGAACTCTCGTTTCAAACTTAAAACAAAAACCCGAAAATGAAATAATTTCATCAAAATTAGATTCTATTAGGGTTGGGTTGTTTTACCTCTGAGCGGCACTTTTTTGTACACCATGGGCTAAATGGCCAGGTCACATGGACCCCGAAGGCTCAGAGAAGGTTGGGAGATAGATGGTAGCCTCCCGTCAAGGCCATCCAGCGTGTTCTTTAACGTGCACAGGGTATGTCTCTCCCGCACACGGGGCCACGGCTTAACGTCCCATCCGACGGACGGCGGCCTTTCCAAGCCCATCGGTGTCCCCTACTGACCGTGGGCAGGGCGGGGAATTTTGCGGAGATGCCGCTCAGAGGTAAAACAACCCAACCTTATTTGACGGGTTGGCGCTCGTGAGGTTCGTAGCATAAGGATCACTGGTTCTAGTCCCCATCGTGCTTTCATTCACATGTTCGCTAATTCTTCGCTATTCTCTCAGTGTTAAATAACGCAGGAGTGGAAAACGACGATCCCACCATGGGGTTGGAAAAGCCATTGATCATTCAATGCTTTTTCGTGTATGAACAGAATCGCAAAAGTAGAAATTGGGGGAGGGGAGGGGAAGGTAAGCGGTCTATGCTATTCCTCTTTCAGTACTAGTAACAGAAAAGGAGGCCCAAATTATGAAATATATGCTTATATCGCGTATTTTTTAAAGAAATTTTTTAAAGACGACTAAAATAAAATTTGAAATTTTATGTCGTAATGGTGATCCAGTTTCGTCACCCCCCACCCTCCTCCTTTGTTTTTTTGCAACTCGTTTCAGTCACTTTGAAAAACCCGAAAATGAAATAATTTCATCAAAATTAGATTCTATTAGGGTTGGGTTGTTTTACCTATGAGCGGCACTTTTTTGCACACAATGGGCTAAATGGCCAGGTCACATGGAGCCCGAAGGCTCAGAGAAGGTTGGGTGAGGGGACCCACTGGAACAGCTGTTGGGAGACAGATGGTAGCCTCCTGTCAAGGCCATCCAGCGTGTTCTTTAACGTGCACAGGATATGGCTTTCCCTCACACGGGGCCACGGCTTAACGTCCCATCCGACGGACGGCGGCCTTTCCAAGCCCATCGGTGTCCCCTACTGACCGTGTGCAAGGCGGGGAATTTTGCGGAGATAAATCTCAACGCTGACCCAGCTGGGACTCGAACCTGGGAACTACAGATTACGAGCCTGGCGCGCTACCGACTGAGCCACCCCCGCCCCTTAGATTTTATTAACAACTCTTATCGCTAAAGAATAAACCTTCGTTCTGCAATTAAAACAGCCCCAAAAATTAATATTCTCATCAAAAGTAGATTTAATTAACAGCTCTTATCGCCAAAGAATAACTCATTGTTCCTTACTGAAAAAAAGCCCCAAAAATAATCACATCAAAAGATTTCATTAACAACCATTATCGCTAAACAATGAAACCTCGTTTCGCACTCAAGAAAAGCACCTGAAATAAATATCAAAAGAAAATTTCCTTAATAACACTCTTCGCTAAAGAATCAACTTAAGAAAAGCCCCAAAAACAAATAATCTCATTAGGGAGAACTATTCTAAACAGCATACATCAGTCATAAACATTGAAACATGCGGATGGATATCATATTGCAACTCAACGTCACAGGTTTTTCCTTGGGAAAAGTACAACATGGCGTCTGAGGACCCTATACTGCAGCCTAGCCATGCGTACAGTCGCTCAAAAAAGTATCCGAACACTATGATTGATTACAGAATTCAGAAAAAATATCTGGCAACGATTTTTTTAGAAATTAGTGATCTGGCAACTTTCGTGTCACGTGACACGAAGGTTGCCAGATCACTAATTTCTAAAAAAATCGTTGCCAGATATTTTTTCCGAATTCTGTAATCAACCATAGTCTTCGGATATTTTTTTTGAGCGACTGTAGGTGGTCATATTATTTTGATACTAGATCGTGTGGGCTCACTCACGGAAATATTGAGCGTGTGCAGTTACCGTTCACAGCAAACTGGAGCGTGTGCAGTTACCGTTCACAGCAAACTGGAGCTTGTGCAGTTACCGTTCACAGCAAACTGGAGCGTGTACAGTTGCTGTACACGCTCCAGATATTTTTCCTGAATTCTGTAATCACATGACACGAAGGTTGCCAGATCACTAATTTCTAAAAGAATCGTTGCCAGATATTTTTTCTGAATTCTGTAATCAACCGTAGTGTTCGGATACTTTTTTGAGCGACTGTACGTGCAATAGAATCCGAATTCAAAGTTTCTTTTATTTTTCCATTCTTATAGTTTTCCATTTCGACCTTTTAACTTCAGTTTTGGGTGCCATAAAACTATCCAAATCCTTAACCACCGAATCAAGCATGTACCCAGGATTGAGGTGGAGGTGGGAGTGTCTGAGAAGAAGACCAGAGAGGAAAGATAAAAATGATATTCTACACGGAATAAAATTCTGTGGTTATTTTTTAAATTTATTTTTAATGTCGGACATAAAACAAAATCATACAAAGACACCTACTTTGAGTTTCAAAGCAGGTAGACAAGTTTGAAATTTCTCAAAAGAAGAGCGAATTTTCGGGGGAGTTGATCCGGACTTCCTGCTCTTTCTTCCCTTTGGTACGTCCCTGCATTGAATTCCTGATTTCACATACATATTTCCCCAGCCACCCCACACCGAAGAGCCTATATATAATTCAAAACGGTAACGAAACTGAAGTCACTTTTTGCTGCTAATCTGTATAAAGAATAATCGCTATTGTTAACGGATTACGATATTATATTATTTGGAAAAATACCGTTTCTTCCCGCTACTGAATCAACCAAGTCATATTTTACACTACACATACTGAAATTACTCTGAAGATTCTGCCGAACTTTTAAGTTCCTAGCCATCTTTTTCCTGAAGAATTAAGGGACGGGTGGGTGGCTCAGGTGGTAGCGCAACCAGGCTCAAAATTTGCGAGTTTCCAGGTTCGAGTCTCACCTGCGCCAACGTTGAGATTTATCTCCACAAAATCCTCACCCTGCCATCGGTCAGTAGAGGACACTGATAGGTTTGGAAAGACCGTCCGTCGGATAAGATGTTAAGCCGTGGCGCCTTGTGCGAATAAAAAAGAATAATTAAAAAAATGTCAAATAAAGAAAAAAATGATATATAAAAAATTATAAAATTTATCAAAAATAATTAATAATAAAAAATATTAAATTCATAAAAAAGATGTTAAAAAAATACACTTTACTTAAGAATAATGTCCTTAACGGGAGGCTCCAACAGCTGTTCAGTGGGTCCTCTTCCCGAATCTTCTCTGAGATCTCAGGTTCCTTGTGACTTCCACCTCTTCCAGAAATGAATATTCTACGTCATTGTCTACGATTCTTGTTCCCCGACTTGGGGCTCGGTCTGTTCAACCGGTACAACTTCCACAAGCTGCAGAACATGGCCAGGTGCGTCATCAGGTGACGTCTGCACGAGAACTGGCAACTTCCCAATGCCATCTCTCAGCTCGAGTTTCCCAAGATCCTTTGCGATTATATCAATTTACTAGATTAGGGGTTCTCAACGTGGGGTACGCCGTGAGAGCTAAAAAGTTGCTAGATCTAGTAACAAAGTCGCCAAGTTGACAACACTGCTACTAATTACACAACACTGCTACTGGTTTTTCATCTTTAACTGCTTTAAAAAATAAATATAGGAACAGGCCGGATATTGAAGATGACGTGCGACTCTACCTTAGCAAGATAACCCCAACCATTGATGAACTGTGCAAGCGTAAACAAGCGCAACCATTTCACTGATTACCCAGTAAAATTTTATTATTTTATAAGATTTGTTAAATTTACGTCTTTTTTGTGTTGATCAATATATGTAATTTATGAATACAAAATTTAATGTATATATATATGTTTTATTTTATTCCCATTATTATACCATAACTACAGTTTTATCTATCTATACAAGGGTAACGCCAGTTACATACACATTTCCAGGGGGTACCTGAAGCATAAAAGGTTGAGAACCACTGTACTAGATGATTAAACTCAGCTGTCAAATATAAATCTTCCAATTTTTTAGATGCCGTTATTTTGTTAAAATCAATAGTAGAGAGACAACGACGGACAATTTGTTTTTAGAACCTGGCATTGAACTTTATGGAGAGGACTAAAAATTTTAATAAAGATATCAACCATTGTCATTTTATACATGCATTCCTGTGTTCATTGAAATGCGATTTTCGATTTTCGCACCTCAGTTCATACTGCATGAAAAAGAGTTAGTTGTTTCATCCAGGATTTATGATTACAATTGACAAAATTTCAGTATATAAGATACTGAAGATTGTAATCAGTATCATCACCAACGCAACCTGAAGAAATATGGTGACTACAGATATATTTATTACTTTTTATTGAAATTGCCATTGACATCTTTAGGAAGGAAACTAAGATATCATTCTGTGCTCCCCAGGAACTTCAAGTGTGCAGCGTTAATATTTGTGGAAAATTATTGAACCAAATATCAAACACTTGTGTCCGAAGATACGTGAAGATACAGGCTGAAATTTCCCACTCAAAGAATAAGGGATTAATTCTTCTTCTTCAAGGAAAAGAAAGAAGACTAGAAGAATAACTTATTGCTTCTGGCGAATATGGGATGGGTTTTAAAGATAATGAAGTTTTTATTTTCCTCATCTAACACCCTCTAATAGCGAATGTTGGAACTAAAGGATGCTTGGGAAAACTGTAAATATTAATATTTTATTTACTTAAAAAAAGATTTTTCCATTTATCTCTTAAAACAAAAAGGTTACGGTTTATCACCTCCCCCTGGGGTGTAGGCAATTTTGATATAGCTTTTCGTTTAATTTATTTTTACCAAAAAATGGGAAATCTTTATTTTATCTTAGGATAAAGATTTGTAACAAAAAGTTATTTAATTTCTTTTCAAATATTTTTAAAACTGGAAAATAATGAATAATTTTTTTTTTCATGTTTGTGTTATTGAATTATCTATATACAGTACATTTCAGCTGATCAGCTTTATCAAGTGAATATAAAACGACTATAAAAATAGTTATTTATTGTAATATAATAGTCGATTATATTAACTAATTATACAAATAATTGTTTCCAGTGTAAATCTAAAATTTTGGATTCTGAAGTGTTTGTCATGGGCTCAAAAAAAAAGGTTGGGAATTACTGATATATTTTATACTTAATCTGGAACTTTAAATATGTGTTCTTCATATATCAGTGATTAAAAAACTCAAAATGTGAGCTTAAAATCTCACTTCTCCTCTTCGGAAGAAAAAAACTTCCATTTTTTTCCCCCTTCGTTTTCTGACTCTTCGGAACATTTGTTTGATTCCTAGTAAATTCCCTTTTTTGCCCTTCGCGGAAGGATTCCTTACTAAGTAAATTGCTCTATCTAGACAACTTTGGTTTCTACATCACGATACTGCTGCATTACCAGATTAATGATTCTTCTCCTCTTTGTAGTAGGTTGGCCAGATGTCAGTGTTCTAAAAGGAGGACAGAAAAGTTAGAAATGGAGGACAGAAAAGTTAGAAATGGAGGATAAAGGAGGACATGCTTTCAATATGCGAAATTAAACGCGTTTTTTCCTACTAAGGTTAATTTCAAGTACCTACTAAAAGCTCAGTCAGAAAAAGACATAATTCTAATTATTCAGTACACTTCAAAATATATGGTTTGGCGAATTTTATTTATACTTGATAAGCAATCAAGTGCTACTTGTCCTTAAGTGGCATAGTGGTATAAACTATCTATCACACTCTTCCAAAAAGCAAACTTTGCGTGTTTCTGTTAACACTGAATATGGTTAGCAGTGACTTCGGTATTTTTTGACATGCTCTTGTATGAGAAGGATTGCAAACTAGAAGTTTCTTCGCTGTCTTTTTCTCTTTGCAAATAAAAAAATAAAAGTGCTGTCACTTTTCCACTCCAACTATCGGACATATTGATATCATAGAAAATAGTATCTTTTATATTAACAGAATTAATTTAGCATTCACGATTTGCATTTACAGTAAATTATTTAAACATTAACAGTAAATTGTATTATAGTCATGGTTTCAAAAAATAAAAAAAGAAGAGTACGTAAAAAGAGTGCCTTAATTTCAATTTAAAATATGTGTTGTGTTTATGCAAAAAAAGGACATTTCATGTTTTTTTCAAAATTCTGGGAGGACACGAGATAAGAAAGGAAGATATGTCCTCCTTTTGCCGGACATACGGTGACCCTACTCTGTAGCGAAAAAATTATGATAGACCGCCTTCAGTAGGGTTTAATTTTTGTGGGATCGCTTGATAACGGTGTTCTCAAAATCATAAATTTGATTCAAACTGTTGGAATGTCTTCCCAATATTTAAATAAAACCCAGGAAGGAAACTTCTATTAGTATTAAAAGAAATAATTACGTGTCTAATAGATATAGTTCATTGAGGCTGAGTTAGATAGTTAGTGAATGAGTGAGAGCTACTCTATTATAATATTAACTCTATATACTCTATAATAACGCTAACTCTTATACTCTATTACAACGCTAACTTTATATACTTTATTATAACGCTAACTCTTATACTCTATTATAACGCTAACTCTTATACTCTATTATAACGCTAACTCTATATACTCTATAATAACGCTAACTCTTATACTCTATTATAACGCTAACTCTATATACTTTATTATAACGCTAACTCTTATACTCTATTATAACGCTAACTTTGTATACTTTATTATAACGTTAACTCTTATACTCTATTATAACGCTAACTTTATATACTTTATTATAACGCTAACTCTTATACTCTATTATAATGCTAACTCTATATACTTTATTATAATGTTAACTATAATGAGTAACGCTAACTCTATTATGATACACAACTGGTAGAGTTCTGAAAATGCACCCAGTAGTTAATCACGGAGAAAACTTCGAAAAGCACAAAATCGCCCGAAATGGATTGGAAATAAGATGTGGACGTGCATGAGCCTCTTTTCCTGATAGGAAAGGCAGTCCGCGAGTTCGTCCTCCGAAAATATATTTGAAATTGAAATAGAGAGGATTTTTTTAACGTGCCATCATCGTTCCTGGGCCGGGGTTGCGATTGTATTTACTGTACCATTATAGTTACACCACCACTAATTATGGTCTACACATGCTAGAAATGGAATTTGGTTGTTTTCCTTCTGAGCGGCACTTTCTTTTTGCACACAATGGGCTAAGTGGTCAGGTCACAAGAACCAGAAGGAACAGAGTAGGTAGTGGGGGACCCACTGGAATATCTGTTGATAGACAGATGGTAGCCTCCCGTCAAGATCATCCAGCGTATTCTTTAATGTGCAGAGGGTATGGCTTTCCCGAACACGGGGACCACGGCTTAACATCCCATCCGACGGTCGCCTGCCTTTGCTAAACCAGCTGTGTTCCCTAATGACGGTGGGAAGGGCGGAGAGTTTTGCACAGATAAATCTCAATGCTAATCCAGCTGAGACTTGAACCTGGGAACTGCAGATTACGATCCTGGCGCGCTACCGACTGAGCCACCCCCTCCCCACTAGAAATGGGAACATTTGTGTTTAGGTATTCGGAATTTTTAGTATTTCGGATTTGTTGACTTGTCCATCAAGATCAAACTTCGAGCTAATCACCATCTACGTGTGCTAGAAAGGTTAAAAATGTTATCTGTTTATCAACAAGGGCTCCAGGTATTTTGCTGACGTTTTTAAGACACTATTTTGCTAGATTTCCTCCTTATAGTTGTTTTTCTGCGTGGGGAGGATTAGAGGCCGTCTTATGGGTAGTGAGTAAGGCTCAAATACAGTCGCTCAAAAAAGTATCCGAACACAATGGTTGATTACAGAATTCAGAAAAAATATCTGGAAACGATTTTTCTAGAAATTAGTGATCTGGCAACCTTCGTGTCACGTGACACAAAGGTTGCCAGATCACTAATTTTGACCATTAAAAAATTATTATTATTATTATTATTAATTAAAATTTTCAGTAAATATAATCGCTCATTAAAAGTTTCTGAATGAGTTTGCTACCGGGTGGATTCCTGGTAGCAAGAATATTCAAGCGATGATATGACAAACAACAACAACAATACACTAAATCGCATTTTTACATTATTGTAATGCCGATTGTTGCTATTTCAAATTCAAATTTTCTGGTGTAAAATTTCGTCGTAGAAATTAGAGTAGTGCTTTCCAGTGCACCAGTGTAGCTCCAAAATGGAGCCTATTGAAGATGCAGAACAGGAAAACAATAGAGATGCTCTAGAGCAGCCTGAACCATCTTCTAACAGGTCAGAATATCAGAGTTCCATTAGCAATCCTTTCGAAGCTCTGCTGCAATCATCCTCGTATGAAGAGGTGGAAAATGAACTTTCCTCAATCTTCAGAATTGATTATTCTGATCCCATTAGATTGGAAGAGTTATTAGGAATATTTAATATTATTCAACCCTACACTGATATGCAGAATATGATCGGATACGCTCGTGAAGAAATTGAAAGAGGAATGCTCAAATTAATGGAATACGCCCGAGAGGAATTAGGGAATGGTGTGGTCAACCTACCCCCTGTATTCGCCCCGTGCATCAGCTGTAGTGAACACAAAAAGTTGAACGCAAGGAATGGGTTGCGACCTTCTACTTTCCTATGGCATTGCCTCTCACATACTTACGTGTGGGTGATACGATTTGATTCAAATAGGACTTATGAGAAGATCTCCGACATGCAGATAAAAGTGATGAGTCTGCTGATGTTTGCTGCCCTTACTTCTAAACCTAACATTGTGCACTTTCTGATGAAGTACGGGAACAGGTGAGAATCAAAATGTTATTAGTTTCGGATTTAGAATTTTTTGCATAAAACTACGAAGGAAGAAAGTAATTTAATGCAGTCACTTACGGTGTATGTGGAATGATAGTTATTAAAGACATGCTTTCCATTTCCCAAATTTAGTGTTCTGTAACGAATTTTAAATTCGTTACAGAACAATTTCAGACACTAATCGAAGATGTGAAAACTGCGAAAAGTAATGTTTTATTTGTATTTACCCAATCCAGAGCGCGGGGTGGCGCGGTCGGTAGAGTTTCTGGCTCGTAAACTGCGGTTCCCAGGTTCGTGTGCAAGCTGGATCAGCATTGAGATTTATCTCTGCCCAACTCCCAGCCTGCCCTCGGTCAGTAGGGGACATCTAAACGATTCTCCATGAAGAATTTTCATTGAGAATCTCCACGAAGATCTTCTCCATGAGGAACTGGCCTTATGGCTGAAGGCACGTTTGGATATTGTATTTTGCTTTTGTTCTTTTTTGAAAAGCCCGACACTTCAGTTAAACAAAAATAGCAATCACGCAAGTGACTAGTTGGCTCACGCCAAATCGTCGGAACGGCAAAGGGCATTGATTTTATCTTACCTTTCAACTATTCACTCAGGGCAACAAAGCACGAAATGCAGCACACATGTGGAGCCCATGTTTTGTCCTGATATCCAACATGACACCCAAAATACAAGTTATAGGCTTTCTTCACAATATTTGACAAAGAACACCCTGGGATTTTAAAATATAATTTCCACACACATAACAAAACTTATGTGGCACATTAAAATATCCATGATGCTGTCTTTGTGCCATTTAAACGCCAAAATTCACTCTTCAACGTACAGAACGTGTTCCTCCTACAATGAAAACAACAAGAATGGCGTAGGTACTGTTACATGTTTTCTCCACTTGGCAATCAGTGTTGCCAGCAAGAAAAAGTAAAATATCTAGTTTCCTCCCAGTTGCCTGGAGGTGTTAGTATAGGAAGATCTTAATAGGAGTCAGAATGACCAATAACATACAAACGTGACATGCTAGATATTTTTTAAGCCCAGATCTGAAATCAGCACCTGAAAAATAGTTAAAGGCAGCTACAATTGTTCATGTTATAAAAACCTTGTAAACCAGTGTAATTTATGGAAAAAATGACGATTTTAATATGACTTGAACTTAGCGAATAATTTCTGTATGAAAAATTCATTCACTTTTAGCGTCAAATCCAACGAAATGTTCCTTAAACACAAATATTAAACGCTTCCACTTTCCTTCAGATTCCTTGATGAAAACTTTACGACTGATGCTGACGCTACACCAATGAGATTAATATGCATGAAGGCCTTGTTGAGTGATATCATCACTGAACTCTCTGATTCCGAAGTGTGGGATTCTGATACCTTGGAGCTGAAGACTGATCTCTCCAATCTTCCTGAGGGATTAAAATCAAAGTGCTTGAATTTTCGCCTCCTCCTCAGATGCGATCCCAACCCTTACGTCACGACCGTCAAATTGGTCAAAACAGTGATTGATCCCGGAATACGACCACTTCCGTCAATGAATGTAGTACGTCACGTCTACGATTCTCTGTTCCCCGATTTGGGGCTCGGTTTGTTCAACCCCCCTCATCTGCAGCACATATGCAGGTGCGTCATCAGGCGACGTCTGTACGAGAACTGGCAACTCCCCGATGGCATCTCTCAGCTCGAGTTACCCAAGACCCTTTGCGATTACATGAATTTCCTCCATGATTAGAATAGGTTGGGAAACGTAAATCTTCCGTTGCTTTTTCTCTGAAGTTGCAATGTTTATAAATTCAATAACAAAGATAATGATGGACAGTTCGTTTGTAGAAATTGTACACAGAATCTTGGAGAGGGAGATTAAAAGATTTAATAAAGACATCTAGCTTATTTATTTTATTTTTGCTTTTGTCCTTTATTGAAATGCAATTTTTTGATACTTGCAACTGCCTTTAATGGCAACGTGTGGTTTCCCTAGTTATGGGAGAGGGTTGTTTATTTCATCCATGGATTATTTTTTATTGTTATGGTTCCTGTAGTACATTATCAAAATTATAGTTCACAAGATGCTCAAGCCTGAAAACAGTGTTGCTAAATAAAAGATAACTTTAAACGGAAGGGGACTTCAGTTTTCATCTCTATAGAGAGCTCCATGCACCTGAAAACAGGAAGTAGTGTTGGAAAACTAATACTTATTCAATCGTACTTTTATAATCTTATTCAATCGTACTTTTCTGTGTTGTGTTTCTGCTGAGGTCTCGTCTTCCTCACAGATCTCTCTTATCTCGCATTAAGCAGACAAGCTTCTGTTATACCGCCTGTAGCAAGAAGTTACTTCAGGGATAAACTGTGGTCGACTGTTTACAGCGCTTGGCTGCTGATCAAAGGAATCTGGTTCGAGCTCCAGATCCCTTTGAGCATGTTTATGTTGTCTCTGCTGTGGTCTTGCCTTCCTCATACATATTATGGCGTATTAAACTGACAGAACTGAACGGATATTGTTCAAAATCGAAATTTAGACAGCTTAATCGATATTTTATATTTATCTTCAGTCATAAGTCTTTATAAAAATTTATTTAACCAGATACAGAGCCTCGAATTTGATACTCCATTGTCATAAGATGACGATGGTTCGATTTCTCTTTCCATTGTCTGTATATCATACTAGAGAGCAATCGGCGCCTCGTGATTTCTATACTCTCACTCCGACCAGATATGATCTAAAATTCCTTAACATTTCTAAAATATATGATTCAAAATAACTCGAAGAACCTACTTTTCAGCTGTCTAGAACCGGTATATTAAAATTTTATTTTTGACCTCGAATGACCTATCAGATCCAAATTTTCAAAACGTTTCCGATATCTACGAACCAAAATACCCTCCAGGCATCAATTGTTAGCTCTCTAACACCGGTAGATCTAAATTTGTCCAATGAGCTCATGTTTTTAGTACTCCTAGATCAAGGTTTTACCTCTTCCTGACCTTTATTTGGACCTTGCAGGACACGTCGGAGTTCAAAGTTCGGATTTTTCCTGGTATCTATGACCGGGATTTCTCTTAAGTGCAAATTTTCAAAGCTCTGCTACTTCTGTTATTAGTACAGTTAGAATCAGCGTGATCCATTGTCGCTCAGTAACTCAATCAATCACTCACAATCTTCTATATATATATATAGAGTAGACGTATAATTTCAGGGGAAGTATCTATCATTATGATTTTAGTGTGTAAATATATAAGAAAATATATTAAAAAAAAGTAATGGAGTCCTTGAAGAAGAATTCCAAGTCATTATTTTAATATCTTCCAGTCGTCTTCGTAACATCTAGTAGCAAACATTGATACCAATCGTTGTTCGATATGACATGAACTTCAGGAAAATCACTCCTTTACTATCCAAAAACGCTGATTTTATGAATTTTTCAGGAAATATGCATACTTTTAAGTTTCCGAGGTTTTTCGAAAACATCCGTCTCCATTCCATCACAGCCTACTTCATTTCTTGATTAAAGCAATGGACTTATGGTTCACCACTTGCCACTATGCATTCCACTAACTTTGCATACCGCTGAAGATGGAGGAGACAAGTTTTGAGACACGGATATTTGCTATCATCTCTCAATTCTTAATACCTAGTGAGCCCAAGCTTCAGAGTATCTCAATTTATTATACATGATGTTATATGAACTGTTCCGTATGAAATGCATAATTCACAATGTCTCAACGACAGTATTCTCTTCATCCCAATCAATATTTTAACTTGTGGAGTGTTCAGTTTTGACTCTTAGTCTTCCATTGCGATTTCCTTTTAGATTCGATCGTCCACTGTGGAACGCTCTGTGCTACGTCAGACACACTGCACAGGCATCACATCATCACTGTAAACCTCTATTAAATTGTCTGTGAATTCCAGATGATGAAACCTATTTTTAAGGCTTCTTTATAATCCTGAGCACTTCTTCATAACAAATACCTTGCAGTGTCCACAATTTTCTAAAGAAAAGAAATGTGATCAAACCAGCACTGAATAATTTTTCCCTATTCTCTTTAGAGCTTTATTAGCATCAGTGTTAACACAAAAGAAAATGACATTCGTCTAACGCATAAAAAAAGAGAGCAGCTATATCTGATAATTCCCGCGAAAAGAAGAACAATCGTCATTTTTTTTCTTACTACATATTATACTATATAATGCTGCACTGATTTTATTATCCGTCTTCAATTAAAATGTAGTGAGATGTGAATAAATTCAAAGCCAACTTGAAGTTGTTTAGAAGTTGCAGTGATGACGTCAAGGTTTTAAATTGATTCAAATTCTCTTCTCGGAAACGATTGAGAAATACTTCCTCCACCATTTAGAGGTTAGAAGATTATTTATAATCTTACTGGTCTGCTAACTGGTTATTTATCAAGGTAAACGCCAAACGATATAAATTAAAGGAACATTTTGGTTTGTTTAGTTAATAATTTTCTAATAGATATATAAAATTTCGCATGAAGAGAAAATAATACGTATTGTTTTAGTATTCTTCACTAATATTTTATTTAACGTAAAATAATTTATACTGGTCAAATCCACCCCAAATATACGTCCATTGATAACTGTTACCATCGATAACCTCATACACAGCTTTCCACGGTTAATATTATACTCCACTCACAAAGTACTATTTCATCCGAAAGTAGGCGACGACAGCGCCCCAGAAATTTAGAACCCTTTTCGAGGGATCGCTCCCGACCAAAGGCCGCTACGAACCCAATCTATTACCCGAACAAGATTACAACTAATGAGACTACCTAACGAAATTTGGAACCGATTGTTCAAGTAGCCACGGAAACACAAGGGGAACCGACAATTTCTGTCACTGATGACGTCACACGTGTCAGCCAGGAATTATGGCTATTAAATAATATGATGAATTTTCGCAAAATTTTAATACAATATTTTTTTCGTTCATTTAAATATAAAGTCCATACCTTAGATGTTTGAAATTCATTTTTCAATCGATTCATTAAATCCAAATAAGTAAAAGCTGAGACCGCCATTAAATTTCGTATGTTTCCATTATTTATTCATTTCTATCGTTACCATGATAGCAATGCGATTAGTAAAGGTAGTAATGTAATAAGCTTAGACATGTACAGGGGCAGATCTAAGAGGGATTAGGAGGCCACGCCCATCACCGTTGATAATGGTAGTAAGGCTAAAAATGATTAAACTGGAGAAAGTTTCAAACATTTTTCACGAAAAATTTTAAAAACTTCTGAAACGACGGGTAAATGTTACGTTGCAATGGTAATCCCGTTATATTTTTCACGCTCGATTGTAGAGCTCGATTACAGTCCCCCCCCCCCTCTTTATTTATTTCTAGATCCGGAACTGGAAGTGTGAATTTCTCTGTCTGTGGTTTTGCAATTAAATTAATTGATTTTGGATTGAGTTGGGTTGTTTACCTCTGAGCGGCACTTTTTTGCACATCATGGGCTAAATGGCCAGGTTACAAGGACCCCGAAGGCTCAGAGAAGGTTGGTGGAAGGGACCCACTGGAACAGCTGTTTGGAGACAGATGGTAGCCTCCCGTCAAGGCCTTTCAGCGTGTTCTTTAACGTGAACAGGTTATGTCTCTTCCGCCACGGAGCCATGGCTTAACATCCCATCCGACGGACGGCAGTCTTTCCAAGCCCATCGGTGTCCCCTACTGACCGTGGGCAGGGCGGGGAATTTTGTGGAGATAAGTCTCAACGCTGACCCTAATTAATTTTGCAAATTAAATATTGTTTTCGGATATGTCAAGGTTATTTATTGAATCATTGCTCTGTTTTAAGCTTATGGATTATCCTGTGTGCTTTCCTACAATAAAGTAACAGAAATGAACAACTGAGAGATATCATTACTCGAACCTCAATTCAAGTATGAATTATGGGAGGGGGAATAGATAGATTCATCAATTCCTGTTATGAAACATTCTTTCATCGATCATTATACGAATAGTTATTCATATAATGACACATTCTTTCATCGAATGAGATTAAAGGTTATTTATTTCATAGGATATGAACGATGCAATATGATGAGAATTAGCTCTGCATCATAATTGTTACGTTGTTACCATATTGATTGGTACTGCTTACAATTAAAAGTTATCCTTCATTGGAAATTGCAGTCGTAAGCAACGCAGCAGAGTTCTAAGAATATCAATTTCACCACAAAATGGAGGTTATTGAAGGTGAAGAACAGGAAAACAACGGGGATACTCTAGAGGCCCCTGATCCATCAATCTGTTTGGGATCTCAATGCACTCTTAGGCATCCTTTCGGAGGTTTGCGCCAATCATCCCCCGATTATGGAGTGGAATCACGAATGGCCTACATCCTTAGACTCGACGAATATTTTCCATGTGGACTGAGAATATTTAACATTGGGCTTCCTAATGTAAATCCGCAGGTTGCATTCGATGCTGAATCGACGATGACAAACGCGTACAATAGGATAGTTGGCAAAAATCATTATTATCATGATTCATTAACCCAGGGCCCCATCGCTAGCACGTACACCAAACTCAGTGAAAGAAAAGAGTTGAAGGCAAGGAATGGGGTCGGACCTTCTTCCTCTTTGCTTTCGTATCGTCTACATCACACTCATGTCTGGATGTTGCATCATGAAACAAACGGTGATCACGAGGACAACTTCGATGTATAGTTCTTTGTGATGAGTCCGATGATGTTCGCCGCCCTCACTTCTAAACCCAACATCGTACACTTTTTGATGACGTATGTGACCAGGTCAGAATTGTCAGATTCTCCATTTCGTATTCATTAGCTCCTTCTATGGAGTCATTTCATTCTTGAAACAACGTAATTATGGAAAGCTATTTTATGATAGTAAAATATAAGACATAAATGACACCTATCAATTTTTTGGCAGAAAACTTCTAAAATTCGCTAAACAGCTATGTTCTATGGAAGTTCAATTAGATTTTATACTGTCCTACCAAAACATTAGTAAATTTCGAAATAATGCAAGTGGGAAATCTAACTTCGGAGCTCTGCAACTTCAAAAATATGCATTTAATGCAAACATCGGATTGAAAATAAGTTAAGGATTTTTGGAAGAGTTTTTAAAGAGATATCGAAGTATGAATAAAATACAAAATACCCCTTCAACAGCTGCTTGCCACAGAGGTCTGACAGGAGCCTATCAATTTATACGCCGTAGTAGAAGGTCCGAGATGATGTCGAGACCTCAGCAGAACGACAATACAAACATCCATACCTTACCCGGGGCTCGAACCCAGGTCCCATAGATCAGTAGCCAAGTACGCTAATTTAATATTAAATTATCTTGGTTTTTAATAATCATTCATATTTGTCTAATATTGAAATAATTATTACGCAAAATTCTAACATGTATATTTATATTTTAAATGTATTGAATACATTATTGATTGAAAACAAGCATCCTGACACCGAAAGCCCCAAACAGAATTCTTGAATTAGAGAGTCTCATTTAAAACTCTTGAAACTGACTGGATTGCTCTTCAAAATTTGAGAATGACTTGTTTATAACGATTATTCATTATCGCACTGAAATGGAAGTAACGAAATGACTTTTTGTTACTTTCATTTCAGTCGAGCTTTACTAAATTTTTTTTTTCATTTTTTAAATGCAGTCTGAAAAAGAATGGAATAAAAAAGACACTGATTGCAAAATGTGCTTGAGACACACAATCACTTGTTCAACAAAGTCTTCCAAAAGCATCGTTTTCATGCAAAACTCTGACAGAAAATAAAGACTGATAATAATATAAAAATATATAAAATAATGGTGAGAATAAAATGCATACAAATCTCGAATTTTCGTAATTGATTGTTCGATATTTAAAATTTAATGGAAGTATGAATACTTTAAACCGGCGAGTGCTGGTCATAGAATTTATTTCAAATTTAATTTAAGCAAGGAGTATTTTTTCAAACCGTTTAATCAAAAATGCTTATGTTTTAGATGTTGTCTTTAAATAATTCTTTCAGTATTTGAAATTTTATATTAGTACCTTCAACTGGGATGGTATTTCTGCTTTACAATATGCTATCTTTTATAATTCTTTAAATACTGAATGGAGTTATTGAAAGTCGAGATAACAGTAAATTTGGATCAGACTTTTAATTAATCTTCATTTGCACGTTTTAGTCGACATCACATTTAAATTATTAATTATTTAAAAGACTGAAAATATTGGATTACTCTTCTTCATTGAATTAACTAAATTGATTTGCAAACTTCGGAGCTCTGCAACTTAAAAAATATGAAAAGAAACTGAAAAGAAAACTGAAAAGAAAAATGGACAATTCCATTTTTCTTTTCAGTACCTGCATACTGTGGCAGCAGCAATACTTATGCCACTCAAAGTTATGTTTTGAAAAAGCCAATATAAATTTAAAAAGCTGTTGAATCATATATACGAGATAAATTATTTCTAGTAGCTTACAAAATTAGAGCTAAGATTGCTTTAAGAGTTGTATAAAAAGTTCCATTTTTTAAAGAACATGAATGGAAGCATTCCAAGAACATTTGGTTACCGTCTTTGGCTGCACATACAATTGATCAAGGACAGGTTCAATTGTGATTAATTGGACCTACAAAGAGGAAAAATCTATTCTTTAAGAAAAGATTCCGCTATTTTTTTCGAAGTAAAAACTTCTTTATGTAGCTCGAATACGTAATTCTACTGTTTTATAAGATACTTTATTTATTATAAGATGCAGCTGTTAGATGAAACAACTAGGATAACTGCAGAAACTCATTGTCGATAGAGTAACCAATCAGTTTTATGTAATTCAATCCAAAAATTCATAAATGGCTAATAATTACTAAAACTTGCATCCTTCAATTAAATTTTTTTTACCCTAATTTAACATTAAATCAACTGATTTTTCACTCCTTTTAGGTTTCTAAATGAAACTGATGACGTAAAAGGTGATACTGATTCTGCACCAATGAGAATAGTATACATGAGAGCCTTGTTGAGTGACATCATCACGGAACTCTGAAAACTCCGAAGTGTGGGATTCTGATGCCTTGGAACTGAAGACTGATTTCTCCAATCTTCCTGAGAGATTGAGATCAAAGTGCTTGAATTTTCGCCTCCTTCTGAGATGCGATCCCAACCCTTACGTCACAACAGTCAAACTATCCACAGTGATAGGTCCTCAACTTCAACCATTTCCGGAAATGAATGTAGTACGTCACGTCTCCGATTCTCTGTTCCCCGACTTGGGGCTCAATCAGTTCAACCCCCTCAGCTGCAGCATGCCTGCAGGTGCGTCATAAGGAAACGTCTGTACAAGAATTGGTAACTCCCCGATGGCATCTCTCAACTGAAGTTACCCAAGATCCTCTGTGATTATCTCAATTTACTCGATGACTAACTTTGTCCCCTCTACTAAGAATGTAAATCATTTCTTTCTTTGATGTTGCGGCTTCAGTAAATTCAGTAATGGAACACAATGTCGAACAGGTTTTTTTTTTTACAATCCGAAAATTGAACTTGGGACTAAAGGGTTTAATAAAATTTTACTTTAATTTTCGTAGGCGTCTATTTATTGAAATAGATTTTTTTTTTATAATTATAATTCGCTATAGCCTTTATGATAGGCCATGATTATTACAGACAGTTTGCCTTTTTTCTGTAGTGACTCTCATCGCGTCTCATGGGGACTCAGAAGCGAGGTCCTCAAGGATATTTATCTAAGGGGAACGGAGCGGATCCCAACCTATGGTGCGGGCGTCTGGTGGCGCCCGACGGACCACTCCATAATGTGTAGAAAGCTGCTCGCAGCCCAACGACTGGCTTTACTGCGAATCACCAGGGCATACAGGACAACATCTACGGATGCCCTCCTGGTGTTCGCAGGGATCCCTCCACTATTTTTGACGGTCGGTAAAGAAGCGACCATATTTAGAGTCCTGCAGTCTAAGGAAAAAGCAACATTCCTTGGAGTCCAGTATGACCCTGAGGATTACGAGGTAAATACCGCTAAATGGGATCTACATCTCACAAGGAGAGTATGTGTTCCCTGGTCCACGGAGTTACCATCAGGTACAGATATTGAAATATACACCGACGGTTCCAAGAGCGAGGAGGGTGTGGGCTTAGCCTTCTCTGTCTTCAATCAAGGGGCCAAAGTGTATGATTTTCAGAGGAAGGTTTCTAATAATGGTTCAGCCTTCCAAGCAGAGCTGCTCGCTATCAGAGAGGCCCTTAACTGGGCCCTCAATGACGGCGGTCTGGACAACGACATACGGCTGCACACGGACAGCCAGGCGGCTCTGCATGCACTTGAAGATGCAAACAACAGGCATCAGATTGTGAAGGATTAAAAACGCTGTAATTGTAATATCAAGTGCATCTGGGGCAATCAGAGCATGCCCAAGGTTTCCTTCTCCTGGATCAAGGCGCATGTAGGGCATGAAGGGAATGAGGGGGCCGACCAACTGGCCCGTTCCGCAGGTAATAACACTCAACCTGTGATAGCGGTAAAGACTTCAAACACTACCCTGAAGTCTATAATTAGCCAAGGTACCATTAAGGAGTGACAGAGGTTCTGGGATACGACTGAGAATGGTCTTCAAACAAAGACATTCTTGAAAAGGGTCAGTCTATCCCTGATGTCCTCTGACCACTATTTGACGCAGGTCCTAACAGGACATGGGAGTTTCCCCAAATACCTGGAGCGGTTTAAAATCTCTGCCCACAGTTACTGCGGCTGTGGGGCTCCAGACGCAGATGTCGGGCACTATATCCTCAGGTGTCCGATCACAGAAGGGTTCGCTAACGAACTCAGGGACTCCCAGGCGATCAATGAGGTAGCAGGCGAACTGGTCTCAGTGTCCATTGAGAGTGCCCGTGTCAGGGCACACTTGAGGGACATAGGCTGGCTCGTCTGCCGGCTTCGGGACTCTCTCCTTTGAGGTCCGTGGCTGCTGTCTCTCTTTGACTTATCTTCCTACTTTCTTCCCGGGCTGCACTCAGCACCCCCTTTAACACCACCCATACTCCAAGTCCCTACTGGTCTCCCCTGAGACATACTTCATCTTCTACTTCCAGGCCTCTAGTTGCTATGCACGTGTAGTGTCGTGAGACGGAGCACGTGCTTTCCCCATGGGGAGTGAGTCCTTCGGGACCCACTCCCCACCCCGTATTAACCAGAGGTGTAGTGAGTCTCAGATACCTGGAATATTGAGAAACGTGTTAGATCAATTACCAATATGGGACATGAAAAATATCACTAAAAAGAGAAAAAAAATATGTATTTTGTTATCAAAGTGAAAGACATATTATTTATAACAAACTTGTCATCCCAGAAATTATGTCTATTATATAATATGATGATTTTTTCACAAGAATTCAAAAAATTATTTCAGTTGATTCATAAATAAAGTGCATACCGTAGATGTGTGATATTCATTTTTCCATTCCGTGAAGATGAGTGATATTCATTTTCAATCGCTCAAAAGACATTTCATTAAATTCAAATATTTAAAAGCTGAGTGATTTGCATGGATGCAGCATGGAATGTGAGGACTCTGCACAAAGCTTTTTTTCTTGATGTCCGCCCACAAGAATTCCATCGTTATGATTTAGATATTCCAGCCTGCAAGAGACCAGATGGACAGATAAAGGTCAGATTCTTAAAAATAAACTTAAACTTATCTTTTAAAGGAGGGAAGATAATAAGAATCACCAAGGCGTAGGTCTGCTTCTTAGCAGACACGCTAGTGATGCTCTTATACGATATGAGTGCATTAATGAAAGGTTTCTTACAGCAAAATTTCAGACAAGCATTAAAGACTTGAATGTTATCTGCTGTTATGCCCCCACTGAGGATGCCGATGAGGATGAGAAAGATAGGTTTTTACGGACAACTTCAGGATATTTTGAATTCTGTCAAAAAAGGAGATATTACCCTTTTTCTAGGTGACTTCAATACCAAAGTTGGTACTGACTCTGACCTTTGGGGAGAGGTGATAGGCTCTTTTGGTATTGGTAGTCGCCATTAAATTTTGTATCAATTTCCATTATTTATTCGTTTATATCGCTACCATGATAGCAATGCGAATAGTAAAGATAGTAGTGTAATAAGCTTAGATATGTATAGGGACAGATTTAAGAGAGTGCAGGGGGAAAAACACTTTCCTCCCTTCCTTGAAAATGGTAGCAAAAGTAAAGGAGGCCAAAAATTATTGAAGTTGTGCATATTTCAAACATTTTTCATGAAAAAATGTAAAAACTTCTGAAACGAAAGGGAAAATGTTACCCTGCAATGGAAATCCCGTTTCTTGTTACCACTCCCCCGAACCTTTGTATTTTTAAGGCTCGACTGCGGCGCTTGGTCCTCTCTCTGTTTTTTTTTTAGGGATCCGGTCCTTGTCATGTGAATCTCTCTGCC
The DNA here is from genome assembly GCA_038380435.1 of Ryuthela nishihirai. Taxonomy (NCBI): domain Eukaryota; kingdom Metazoa; phylum Arthropoda; class Arachnida; order Araneae; family Heptathelidae; genus Ryuthela; species Ryuthela nishihirai. The sequence goes on along the minus strand of JAWZYU010000011.1, from coordinate 33,010,022 downwards.
TGTGATATTCGAGAAAGATTTTGAAAAATAAACGTTGTTTGGGACACGTAAAAGTTATTATTTATTGAATCGTGGTAAGATGTCACTCAAAATAAAGACCAGAATAAAATCTATTCAAATCTCCATTTTTCAGTGTTTAAAGTATCAAGGAATACGAATGATTTAAAACACTAAATGTTTGGTATAGGTATTTATTTCAAATGATAATTTGGTCTGTAAATGGTAGCGAGGTATTTACTGGAAGGAGAGTAATTTATTAATCCCTTGTGATGATGAACAGAACCGGTAATGCATAGCACCTAAGGTCCGACCTCGCCTTCTCGTGGTGCAGATCATTTAGTATTGATGCCTTTCAAAAGAGGTACTCTCTCGCAGAAAGGAATGTAAACGGAGCACTTCCAGATTAGTTGGGCTTATTATTCTGGGCTACTATAGCTTCTATTTGTTTTTTTCCCCTACCCTGCTGAGGAGTGGTCAACCCCACATGGTCTATGTACTGACCATACATACCAACCTGAATGGTAAAATGGCAATGAGCTTGATTATGGATCCTGATTTTGCTGCAATGGTGGGCTTCTGTTAAAGGAAAATATTCCGCTGTGTTTTCTGTGGGTTGACAGCCCAAGTGTATAGATTCACAGGATATGTTTTATCAGCTGGTAGAAATTCCTGAGCAGAAGCCATCGCAGACACCTGAACCGTTGCTTCTACGGGCATCGACAAACCTACATCGGGGGAAGTCTTCTAATGTAGATGGTTTCATGCTTTTGTAGTGGGGGAAGTAGTCTTTGCCCCATGCCGGCGATTAGGGGGCTGTTTGATATTGTCGGCACTTCCTCTCTCAATAAACATAGTTTCAATAAACATCCTGTGAGAGCCACTTCCCGCCGGCAACTATTTCTTACGCTATTTGCGGTCAGTGCGCGCTTTCATGTGGGTTCTTTCTTGTGAGTTCTAGCTATTGTCAGGAAATTATGCCAAACTGGTGGTTTGAATCTCAACACAATGACTGTGGATTAAATACTTGATTACAGAATATGTATTTACACATACATATAAAGGACGACCAATACTATGGTCTCGAATCTAATCCGGTTTTGCTACAACAAACCGAACTCAGGCCTACACAGACCTCCAAGCAGGACAAAGCCTGCAAATTCACACAAAGAACAACTAACAGCATTCCCTGACTTGACTGCTGTAGCTGAGTACCACGCTCTCTCTCTCTCTCCTTCAAAGTTCCGTGGAGGCAGACAGCGACCACAGATCAGGTTACCTCCGCTGACCTCACCAATCATTTGCCGCCACAACTGTCCATTTCGGCATCAATGGTTCCCTTTTGCCACCGGATATTTCCTTTTTGGGCAGCCCAGTTCCGAGCATCGTGGGAGCGGCTATGCCAAGAAGCTTTTGTATTCCATCGATAGAAAAAGGAGATCCATCCCTTACACATCCAACTAACCATTTTCTCTCCACAGATTCTTGGAATGTGAGGACTCTCCACAAAGCTTATTCTCTTGATGTCCTCCCACAAGAATTCCATCGTTATAATTTAGATATTCCAGCCTGCAAGAGACAAGATGGACAGATAAAGGTCAGATTCTTAAAAATAAACTTAAACTTATCTTTTAAAGGAGGGAAGATAATAAGAATCACCAAGGCGTAGGTCTGCTTCTTAGCAGACACGCTAGTGATGCTCTTCTACGATATGAGTGCATTAATGAAAGGTTTCTTACAGCAAAATTTCAGACAAGCATTAAAGACTTGAATGTTATCTGCTGTTATGCCCCCACTGAGGATGCCGATGAGGATGAGAAGGATAGGTTTTACGGACAACTTCAGGATATTTTGAATTCTGTCAAAAAAGGAGATATTACCCTTTTTCTAGGTGACTTCAATACCAAAGTTGGTACAGACTCTGACCTTTGGGGAGAGGTGATAGGCTCTTTTGGTATTGGTAGTTGCAATGGCAATGAGCAGGGTATCCTACAGGTAAGTAAACTCAATGGTTTCAGAATAACTAACACATATTACAAACACCGCGACATCCATAAGTACACATGGGTTTCACCTGATGGTCTGCATAGGAATGTGATTGATTATATATTAATTAACGGCAAATTTGCTAGTTCTGTTAGGAATATCAGGTCATATAGGGGAGCTGAAATTGGATCTGACCATTACCTTGTTTAAAGTATCTTTTAACTTAAACTTAAAAAGTGTTGTGTTAAGATTAAAAAAATTGCGTTTAATTCTGAAGTTCTGAGAGACCGAGTTGTAGCTAAAGCTTAACATGATAAGTTACTTAGTCTTTATGATAGTCATGGTTTGCTTACTACTGAAGTTGAGGAAGAGAGGGATCGTTTGAAACAGGCTTTTCTTGAAACTAACAGCACTTAAGCAGTAAAAAAGGAGCAGAGGAGACAGAATTATCTGAGTGATAAGGCACTTGAGCTTATTTCGGAAAGAAGGAACTGCAGGAATGTCCTTAATCGATACCCTACTAGTCCTAATAGAAAGCATTACAGAGAACTTAATAAACGTGTAAAAGATCAGTTAGCTGCTGATAAGAATATTTGGCTTGATGGCTTGGCTGATAAAGTCGAGGAAGCAGTTAGACAGCACAACAGCAGAGAGCTGTACCAGAGAGTTAATGTTTTATGTGGTAGAAAACGCACAGGTATACAGGGATTGAAGGATAAACAAGGTAAGGTTATAGAAGGTGAGGATTCTGTCATGGCTAGGTGGGCTAAATATTTCAGTGATGTTCTAAACAATGTGGTTAGTTCTACTCCCACTTTTCTAATGATGATAGATGCATTGGTGGCTTTAATGTTGGCCCTGTAACACAATCTGAAGTTATTTTAGCTGTTTCTAAACTTAAACTACATAAATCCCCAGGGGTAGATGAAATTACTACTGAAATGCTTAGAGATGGGAATGTTTCGGTTACCACTTGGATGACTGAAATTTTGAATATCTTTTATGATAAAGGCATGGTTCTTACGGATTTTACCAGAGCTGTTGTTATCCCTTTTTTCAAAAATGGTGATCGCAGTTCTTGTGATAACTATAGGGGTATCAGCGTAGTCTCTGTTCCAGGTAAAGATTTTTCCATGATTATGCTTAATAGAATTAAGAATCTGGTTGACAGTCAATTGCGTGATGAGCAATGTGGATTCAGAAGTAGTAGGGGATGTGTGGATCAAATATTTTCACTTAGGCAGATTCTTGAGAAATGTTTTTGAGAAATGTTTTAGCAGATTCTTGAGAAATGTTTTTGAGAAATGTTTTAGCAGATTCTTGAGAATTTTAGTCTTTAGGTGTATACGCCTATTTCTCCACACTCTCCATAGATTCTATCAAGGGTTTATGATAGTGAAACTTGTACGCTTTGGAAACAAGATAACAGGAAACTAGATGATTTTGATTCTAGATGCTTATGCAGTATCTTGGGCATTAGGTAGTTCAATTTTGTAAGTAATGAAGATTAGGAAAAGGAGTCGGCAACCTCATTTAAGCAGCATATTGTGGAGAGATAGACTCCGTTGGTTTGCCATGTTACCCGCAGGAATAAATATCGATTAGCAAATAGGGTTATGAAGAGTGTGCCTAAAGGCTTCAGAAAGAAGGGGAGACCTAGGATGCGGTGGACAGACAATGTCAATCAGTACCTTATAAGAATTAGTGTGCAGTGGGCAGATGCAGTAGATGTAGCTAAGGACAGAATTGCTTGGAGAACTAAATCGCGCGGTCTGGTTGGAGCAAGCATGTCTGGTTAGCCCATGGCAACTTGAGAATGATGATGATGTTTTGAGAAGTTGCGGTGATGAAGTCATTATTAGTAAATAAAGTGAAACTGTCTAGAATTATGTTTTAAAACTGATTTAAATTATTTTTACCGAAATGTCTGAAACCTATGATTTACGTGTGTTCCAGGTCATTAAAAGTCATTTCTCTCTCGCTCTTTGTTTTTTGGTCGAAGTATTTATGACCTGGAAGCAGATAAGTAAAATTAAATTAGAAACAAAATTTAAGTTTGTTCAATTAATAAAATTATAGTAGATATATAAAATTACGCAATAAATTAAAAATTGAGCATTATTAAATGCAGTATGCATTGTGTACTACTATTGTAATATTCTACGTTAATTTTTTATGTTTTTTATGTTAACGTATTAATTTGCAAGACCTCTATCTCAATCTGCTTGCCATAGAGGTCTATCAAGGCTCTTGCAAGACCTCTATGGCAAGCAGCTGCTTGAGGGAGTATTTATTTATTATGCAATCATTATCCAGCAGTTTGTCAAAATGATACATTCTAACGTCCAATGAAATTAAAACGTATTTGTTGCACTGGATGTTATGATGCAATTTATTGAGAATTAGCATTGCATCATATTGTTGCGTTATTACTACATTCACTGTTGCAGATTCAAACTAAGATTTAGCCTTTATCAGAGATTATAATCGTAGATATCGAGTTCAAAGAAAATCGATTTCGGTCCAAAATGGAGGCTAATGAAAGTGCAGCACAGGAAAGCAACGGCGATAATCTGAGGCAGCCTGATTCTTCAGTCTTGAGTAGTTTGAGATCTCAAAGCACTCTTAGAGGCCCTTTCAAAGGTTTGCTGCTATCAACCTCGGATCGTGACGTAGAAAGAAAAGTGTCCTCCCTCCTTAGAACGGACGAATATTTTCCAGGTGGAATGACACTATTTAACATTGGGCTTCCTAATGTAAATCCACAGGTTGTATTCGATGTTGAATCGCCGATGACAAAACAGTATATTATAAATTCTCGCGAAGAAGAGCATTATTTGCATGCTTGGACCACCATAGGCCCCAAAGTCACCACGTACACCACATTTAGTGAGCCAAATGAGCTGCGGGCAAGCAATGAGTTTGGATCTTCCTCTTTGCTATCGTATCGGTTATACCACACTTCTATCTGGATGTTTCATCGTGAATCACACTGGGATCATGTATATATCTCCAACACACAGTTCATGTGGATGAGTCCAGTGATGTTCGCCGCCCTCACTTCTAAACCCAACATCGTGCACTTTTTGATGAAGTACGGGACCAGGTAAGACGTGCTAGATTCACAGTTTCGCATTTACTGATTTTCTTCGATGAAGCTATTTAATTCTTGAAATATTATAATTATGGAAAATTATTTTACGATGAAAAATATAAGACAGAGGTAAATAAAATTTATCATTTTTTGATTAAAAAGTATTTTTTTTTAGTAGCCATGGCCGAAGGTTGGTTGGTTTACCTCTGAGCGACACTTTTTTTGCACACCATGGGCTAAATGACCAGGTCACAAGGACCCCAAAGGCTCAGAGAAGGTTGGGGGAGGGGACCCACTGGAACATCTGTTGGGAGACAGATGGTAGCCTCCCGTCAAGGCCATCCAGCGTGTTCTTTAACATGCACAGGGTATGGCTCTCCCGCACACGGGTCCACGGTTTTACGTCCCATCCGACGGACAGCGGCCTTTCTAAACCCATCGGTGTCCCCTACTGACCGTGGGCAGGGCGGGGAATTTGCGGAGACCATGGCCTAAGGATGTTCAACTACATTATGGGAAACGGGTGGTAAAAGAATTCTTGAAGCAACGGAAAGCCTGATTAAAATTTCTTAAAACTGACTAGAACCTCATATCAAAATTTCAAAAAGGGTTGTTTATAGTAATTATTTATGACCGTCCATGCAGATTTTAAATACTTTCAATTTAAACCTTCTTTACCAAACGTTTCCATTTTTATTGCAGTTCGAAACTGAATGAGGAAAAAAGGACAACTGGCTTAACGTAAATTTTATTTCAAATTAAAAACTATGAATGAAAATTTTTTAAAATATTGCACGTAGGGGGCAAAGGGCCATTCCCCTGTATATCTAGCTCCGTCCTACGTGCAAATATTGTCTAAGGAGGCAAAGGGCCATGCAAAATTAATTCGTGCTTATTTCATACATTGTTCAAGAAAAATGGAAAACACAATGAAGCTTCAATATGTATTCTGAAGTTTCTCATAGAAATCTGTTCTCTTTGAAAACTTTTGCTTATTTCCATCCACCACATGTACAGTGTATTTCTAGGTTATTTGGACCCCATTCATTCAATTTTACTTCCGTACGATAGATGTTGACTCGCCTAACTTCGTCAAAAAGTTCGTTGTTGCCAACTTGGTGATTTTGTTTCATGTAATAAACTGTTTCCGCAACCTTCTCCCATTTGATTTTATTTTATAATATTGTCCACCAACTCCAGAAAATTCTTTGCCCATTTCTTATGTATTCAAGACAATTTTTATAGAAATATTTAATTTCCTTAAGAAATCTTATCTTGTTTATTGGAGTTATTGTTGAAAGCAATGAAAGGAAGTAGAAGAAAAAAAAAAAAGAAAAAAAAAGCAGTACAAAATCGGTACATGTAAATAGGATAGTAAAGCAGTATGTATTTACTGTCCTATTTACATGTACCGATAACTGCTTCACTGTCTTATTTATCATGTACCGATTTTGTACTGCTTTCTAAAAATTAACCTCTTTTATGTAATTCACTGCAAAACACTCATAAGTAAAAAGTTACTAATTACTACAGCTTTGATAATTAGTGAGTGATTTATGGAATAATATTTCTCGAATTTAGCATTAAATGAACCAATATGTTCTCCAAAAGAATAAAGAGTAAATGTTTCCCTCCATTCTTAGATTTCTAGATGAAACTGATGACATAAAAGCTGATGCTGATTCTGCATCAATGAGAATAATATGCACGAGGACTTTGCTGAGTTACATCATCACGGAACTCTTTGAAAACCCCGAAGTGTGGGATTCTGATGCCTTGGAACTGAAGACTGATCTCTCCAGTCTTCCTGAGGGATTAAGGTCAAAGTGCTTGAATTTCCGCCTCCTCTTGAGATGCGATCCCAATCCTTACGTCACCACTGTCAAACTAGCCAGTCTGATTGGTCCTCAACTTCCACCACTTCCGGAAATGAACGCTCTACGTCACATCTACGATTCTCTGTTCCCCGATATGGGACTTGGTCTGTTAAACCCCCCTCAGCTGCAACACGTGTGCAGATGCGTCATCAGGCGACGTCTGCACGAGAACTGGCAACTCCCCGATGGCATCTTTCAGCTCGAGCTATCCAAGATCCTTTGCGATTATCTCAATTTGCTTGATGATTAAAATCGGACCCCCGAATGTAAATCTTAAATTTTTGTTTGTTTAATTTTGCGATGCTTGTAAGTTTAGCAATGGAGAAAATGATAGACAATTCTTTTGCAGAATCTGAAAATTGAACTTGTAAAAAGGGGTTAAAAGGTTTAAATAAAGGCATAAACCATTGATTTTTTTTCGAAAGCGTCTTATTGAATTAACTGTTGTGTCCTTTGATTAACTGTTGTGTCCTCTAGTATACAGAGAGGTAGAAGCAATGAAAAGTGTTAGGGGAATCGCCCATATTTATCATTGCGAGCGACATACAATTAAGTACAGTAAACTGAGAGAGAAAAAGCAATAACAGCAACAACGAAATAAACAGACAAAAATATGATTTAATTGTGTGAGTGAAATCACAATGTTTTAAAATAAATTCGCTTTTGGTGCTCCGCGGCATATTCGAAAGAGATGCGAATGAACTTTAGGGCGCTACAAGTAGAAATTGTTGATATTTAATAAACAACTGCAACTTAGCTAATGTGCATTATATTTTTAACTGATATACACTGGCGGAAATTGAAAAAAAAGAATACGATTAATAATTGAAGCGTAATCTATGAGATTTATTTAGTAGAAACAACTTGTTGAGAAAGGACAGTGATCACACGTGTGAAGTGATTCAATGTTTATTTTACCTTTTAATGAGCGTTACATTTTACAGAAGGAACATTTTAATAAGATATTGAATCTCCTTGAGTGGCAATACAAGTTTCCAATCTGACATGCAAGCGGTCGTACAAATGCTGGATATCACTCTGGGGGAGACCATTCCTTGCGTTTTCAACTTGGACGCGTAATTCAGCGATGGTCGTTGACTACCACGGTCCGCTGAAGAGTCTTTGTCCGATCCAGTCCCAGACATGCTCGATTAGAGACAGGTCCGGAGAGCGTGCTGACCTAGGGAGTTGGTGCACTGCCTGAAGAGCATGTTGAGTTGCCCGGGCGGAGTGTGGGAGGGCGTTATCCTGCTGGAATATCGCATTTAGGATTACACTCAAATATGGCAGGACGACCGGCTGTACGATGTCGCTGACGTACGTATTGCTATTCAGTGTACCCTGTACAAACACCAGACATGAACGAGAGTGGTAGCTAATCGCTCTGCACACCATGATGTCCGGCGTGGGCCCTGTGTGTCGCTGGCGGATGCACGATGGAAGAAGCCGCTCACCTTGTCGCCTTCGGACGCATAAACGTCATCAGACGCTCCTAATCAGAATTGGTTTTCATCACTGAAGACACGGATTGCCATTCTTCCCTTCAATGAACTCGTCCTTGACACCACTGCAAACGTGCTCGACAGTGATGAGGTGACAGTGGTAACCGTACCAGCGGCACGTGTTCCCAGTAGTCCTGCTTCCAAAAGACGATTGTGTATCGTTCTTGATATGACACTCTTAGTACGACATAGGATCGAATTTGCGACGCCATAGCTATCTGCTCTGCCACCGCCGCCCTCCTGATACACCGATCCTCTCGTGCGTCTGTAACTCTGTGTTGCCCGGAATCACGTCTGCGAGTGTGCAAATGCTCTTCTGACCATCGACGCCACCATCGTATCACTGCCGATACCTTTCGTCCAATGCGGTGTGCAATTTGATGAAAAGACCAACCTGCTTTCCGAAAACCCACTATACCACCTCGCTCAAACTCCGCTAACTGAACAAATATTGCTCGCTTGCGTTGGCCAGGCATGGTAGCTTCTTCAAAGAGTGCTGAACAACACGACACAAGATGAATAACTTCTTTCTTCATGCCCTAGTCCTTAAATACGCGCTGCATATATTTGCATGTTGTCATCCTCAGTGACGTCATTTATTTCACCCAATAATTTTCAATATTGTATCACGGTTTCTGCTGCTCTTAACTATTAACGTATTATAATATGACGTTCCTAAAGGTATTCCTTTTGGATGTTCTTTTTTTAATTTCCGCCAGTGTAGTGGCAAGCAGCTGCTTGAGGGGGTATTTATTTTATTTATTTTAGTTGTAAGAGATCCTGACTTTAAATCTCAGTGATGCATATCTTTGTATAAAAATACTGGGAATCTGCGAGAAGTTTATATATATCTCTATTCTGCTGCTTATCCCATATGTCTGTAAATGGTAGCTAGGCATACACTAGAAGGAGAGCTGTGTTTCTTATGATGATGCACCGTATCGGCCACGCCTTCTCGTGGTGTAAGTCGTTAGTACCTTTCTAAAGAGAGATTCTGTTTTGGAAGGGATACCTATTGCGAAAATACTCCAAACAAAGTCTAACCTAATTAGAACGTATTACCAAAATAAAGTACCTGGGCTCAGGAAGATACATACAATCTTAGTGGTTGTAGGTCTCACAGAGTTCTACTGTCTTGATTATGAATTTAATAGTGGAGGATCAATAAAGCTCAACAACAATTTATATGATCAATATAGCTCAACAACAAGTTATATGATTGTGAAACATTTTACGGCCTCGGGAACCTTACTTTTCGATCGACCTATGTATATTTTTAGTAATAATAACAACAGAAAGAAGGTTCTAAAATGAGTTTTAAATTCTCCATCTGAGATGATGATTTACGACGAAGATATAAATATTGCCTCTTATTCCTGCTTTTGTTTTAAATTTTGTACAAATATCCATCTGCTCAATGGAATGAAAACTTTTGAAATGTCAAAAATAATGATCTTATGGTAATTTGCCATACGATCATTATTTTTGATAAATTACCATACGATCATTATTTTTGACATTTCAAAAGTTTTCATTCCATTGAGCAGATGGATATTTGTACAAAATTTAAAACAAAAACAGGAATAAGAAGCAATATTTATATCTTCGTCGTTAATCATCATCTCAGATGGAGAATTTGAAACTCATTTTAGAACCTTCTTTCTGTTGTTATTATTACTAAAAATATACATAGGTCGATCGAAAAGTAAGGTTCCCGAGGCCGTAAAATGTTTCACAATCACATAAATACATTTTGTCAATTTGCAATGTATTGCAAATTTGTGCATTATTCCACTATTCAAGCACCATATCTGCTGAAGCACTTATTCGTACGTGATAAAATATTACAAATTCCATTTTTGTACATATCGGATTCTTGTCGATCGAGCCTTGCGGTTCCAGTCTTATATTTGATTGAAATCGTTGACCTCAACATACTCTTCAGTGACCCGAACAAATGATACACGGAGAGGACAAGGTTCGGACTGTAAGATGGGCTTTCGTGAACTTCCGAACGGAACGACCGCTATAATCATTGAGTCCAGCCTGCGCTGGACTCAATGATTATAGCGGTCGTTCATCATTGAGTAATTGAGTCCAGCCTGCGCTGGACTCAATTACTCAATGATGATCATAATCATTGAGTCCAGCCTGTTATATTGAAAATTCATTTCATGAGAAAGAAATTCAGTCTGCTCCTTTCTGATGATTTCTAACGGTCTTCGTAAAGGCAGGCAGTAAGTATTAGCATTCACTGTCTTTCCATTTGGCATGGATTCTAGGGAATCACTTCTTCACTGTACCAAAACACTGATGACATGGCTTTCTCAAGAGATGTAGGCATTTTGAATATTTTAGTTTTTGGCGAAAATCGGGGTCAGTGTTTTTTCATTTGGCATGGATTCCAGGAGAATCACTCTTTCACTATACGAAAACACTGATGACAAGGCTTTTCCAGATGTAGACACTTTGAATATTTTAGTATTTGGCGAAAATGAGTGTCTCTATTCTGTCGCTATCTGTTTGGCTTTTCCGCGAGAGATGTACAGTCGCTCAAAAAAGTATCCGAACACTACGCTTGATTACAGATTTTCAGAAAAAATATCTGGCAACGATTTTTTTAGAAATTAGTGATCTGGCAACTTTTATGTTACGTGACACGAAGGTTGCCAGATCACTAATTTCTAAAGAAATCGTTACCAGATATTTTTTCTGAATTCTGGAATCAACCGTAGTGTTCGGCTACTTTTTTGAGCGACTGTACAGTGCCCACTTTAAAGATTTTAGTTTTTGGCGAAAACGAGTTCCATGTTGTCTCTTTAGTTTCGGGAATAGAGTAATGGACTCAAGTTTAGTCAGCTGTCACTCTGTATTCTAAACATTTTACATACCGCTGAAATTGTGCTAGGCAAATTCTGAAATGGAGATATTTTGTGATTGTCATTCAGACTTTTGGTACCTAGCGAACACAAACTTTACGTACTTTATCGCCAAATTCTCAATTTTGCATTTACTGTCTTCGAGTTTAAACTCTCTTGGATGAAAGAGTTTCATAATTCCTACGTCGTATTTATAAAATTTAATTTAAATGATATCTATTGACTTTTTGTTTAAAAAAAAAAACATTTTTGGCATTCATAAGCAAGGAGATTCAAACGGACTCTGTAATTAAGTCCTCCAAAGCCTTAATCCTGAGTTATGACTGTTGCAACTGGTCCCCTGAAGTCCAGTTCTCACCAGGTTCTGTGCATTATTGTCTGCATTCTAGGTCTTCCAAGCTCAGTAAATAAACATCATCAAAAAGTAACAGAAATGAGATAGAATTGCTAAAAAGAATTAAGAACACCAAATCTCTCCGAAATGTTCGAAAGTGAGTCAGTAAATAAGTTACAAATGTTCAAAAACCGCCAAAATTATGTTATCCAGAAGTGTAAGTGTCAGCACGATGGGACAATTAATAAAGAAAAAGGATTAAGGTACTCCCTTATACAAAGGATGGAAATAACCTAAAGCTTATCAGGCATCTTGCAGATCAACGAACACATAACCATGGGATTTGAATCCAGATCTCGGCGTTTCTGTTTCACCGCGAGTCAACACGATGCTAGCTGCGCCATTGAGGTGGCTAATCACACCACAATTATGCCGAGAACAAAGACCATTAGCCACAGAACGGCTCTAAGTACATCAGGAGTAATGCTATGTAATGTGTTTTGGCAGCTGTGTGCAATTGCTACTTATTTACTGCCTCATATTCACATTTCCTAATTCTCTGATTAAAACTATTTACATCTCACAAATCTCCAATCATTTCGAGAAGTACTAAATAATTTGGAACACATAGTAAACATAATTCTCTTTAGAGTTGTCCCCATTAGTAATACTTCTGAGAAAAGGTGGTTTTGTAAATAAATTTATAAAGTGCAGAGGATTATTTTCCTCTCGCTAAGCAATCCAACTGTCAGAACCAGTTTGCAACGCTGCTCTTTTTTAGTTTTCAAAAATGCACCAAACTGATATATGTCCATAATTTCCAAGAGTTTAGGGGCGGGGGTGGCTCAGTCGATAGCGCGCCAGGCTCGTAATCTGTAGTTCCCAGGTTCGAGTTCCCAGCTGGGTCAGCGTTGAGATTTATCTCGGCATAACTCCCCGCCCTGTCCACGGTCAGTAGGGGACACCGATGGTTTTGGAAAGGCCGCCGTCCGTCGGATGGGACGTTAAACCGTGGCCCCGTGTGCAGGAGAGCCATACCCTGTGCACGTTAAAGAACACGCTGGATGGCCTTGACGAGAGGCTACCATCTGTCTTCCAACAGCTGTTCCAGTGGGTCCCCTCCCCCAACCTTCTCTGAGCCTTCGGGGTCAATGTGACCTGGCCATTTAGCCCATGGTGTGCAAAAAAGTGCCGCTCAGAGGTAAAACAACCCAACCCAATCCAAGAGTTTAAACATGTTTATTTTAGATTTTACCCCAAGGCCACATATATAATATAAAGTATATCAGATAAGACTTTATTCCAGCATTATGCAGCAATTTGGATAAAGTTGCTAGATTACGTAGGTAATTAATTCTTGGTATTTAAACTTTAAGCTTATTACAGTTTCATGTCTTAATATTTTGCTATTTTTCTTCTAATAATATATAACCCTCATAAATTTTTTCTCCCTTTAATAACTAACAGCTACATATTACCTCACCATGGATATTCTCAAAATAATTATTTTTCACTAAAAATCTCGTTATCATCATCTCGTTCTCTATTTTTATACAGACCAACGTTTAACTTTCAACTGCTCGTTAGTCTTTAGTTTTTGCTTATTCGTGAAAACTGTTCATATATAGGGAGTGGGCAGAAAAAATGGAACCATCTCCATATTATGTCCATACACGAAAACTTCTTCGGGAAGCATATTTTTCGCGGAAAAATGTCACTGAAGTAAAACATTTCAATAAAATATGTCTTAACTGTTTCTGACGAATTTTAATAATTATTTATTTTCCTTGCTATAATCCGTTTTGAATTACTGTTTGATTAACTCAAGGCATGTGTTTGAGTGTCATTGAATGCGTTACTGAGAAACAAACATAAATTCTTAAAGGTTAATGTCCTAGATGACATTCCATGATGAATAAAATTACTAGTGATTATAAAATCCTTGGTTTCAGATCATTATGTACACTGGTGTTCGCGAAAACAGAACACCAAGAAGGACCAATCATAACACGCTCATATTTGAAGGTTTAATACAGCTTTATTGCAAATAAATTATTACAATACGAAAGCATTGTAGAGTTACACACCGAGTTGTTTAATAAAGACTGTGTCCACCCGTTGCTTCTATGGTCTGCTATACACGACAAGGCCTGGGGTAAAACAAATGTTCGATGCTGAATTGTGGAATAGCCATCCAAGCACTATGCACCCGTGACCACAGTTTGTTTACGTTTACCGGGATGTGCTGGTATTGCCACAACCTCCGTTTGACCTTATCCCATGTACTTTCCATGAGTGACAAATCATGAGATCTGGCTGGTCACGGAAGGATATGCACGTTGTTTTGCCTCAGGTATTCAACAGTGGCAGCTGCTGCATGGAGTCTTGCATTGTCCTCCTTAAATATGGCGTGTGGGACGGTCTGTGAGTTAGGAAGGGCTATTGGCTGTAAAATGTGGTTGATGTAATGGCACTGTAATGATGGTGTGGATCCGTACTAGAGCGGATTTACTTTCAGAAATGATCATACCTTACATCAAAATACCACCCATTGGTGATGTATGTCTCATCTGAATACACTCCCCATGGTGCCTCTCACCAACCCGTCAACAGATGAAGATTTTGCCATCGGATTCCGACGAGACAGAAGCAGGATTCATCAGAAAAGAAGAGGTTGTAATATTCGTCTTGCCACTGTAATCTGGCTGCTTTTTGTTGGGATATCAGAGGAAGTCTTAGCAATGGCTAGCGGGCGTGCAGTCCGAATTGAAATAAACGGCGTAAAACTGTTTCTGCCGATATTGGAAGATATGTTATTGACCTCTACTATTGAGCCAAAGTAGGTAGACGGGGCAGAACGATCTGTTATAGCCAGCCTCCGAAGATAGCGATCTTCTTGTGGGTTTTTTATGGACGAGGTCCAGAATTTTCCCAAAGTGTTGGTCACCCATCTTCAAATCATTCTTTGAATATTCGATGCTCAACAGATACACTACACACAAGGGACATGAGCAGCAATTTTTCGATACAAAAGATTGCCTTCTCTCAAGCGAACATTACGCCCTCTGCGGAACTCGCTCACTTGGAGATCAGCTCGACAGGCTGCGTAGCATATCATACCTTAACAACACCTGCACAAGAATTGATAAGCTGAACACCTGTGGGAAGGGTCCCATCACACAGTTTCTAGGATGTTCTCATTGGCCTGTAAACAACACCAGTGCATCGTTGACCTTGAAAAGACGATCACTTCCTCAGTAGTAGGTGCTAAACATGCATCAAACAAATCACGGCCTGAATCTATTCCTTCTGATTTTAATTTTTTAAATCCCAACATTTTAACGAATTAAACAAAAAGAACATCGAACCTACCATGGTTTAATCTAACGGGGAAAAAATCAAGTTTTCAATTGAAATTTTAAATAAATATCTCTAATCCACCTTATAATTTTTTGTCAATTACCTATCTACCAATTATCTATCCTTTTTTTTTTGGCCCGCGAAATATTGGCAAAAAAAAAATGGCTCGCAGTCTTAGAGAAGTTGGACAGCACTGATCTCTTAGGGTTCAGAAGAAATAGCTAATAAGCATTTTATATTTTTTTTCGCACAGATACTGTTTAATTTCATTCCTCATCATATTACAAATAAATTAACGCTAATAGAGCCTTTACTGTAATTGTTATGGCATCAATTATTAATGATTTCTTTAAAGTTACATTATGTAAATGTTTGTTTCTGATTTAATTGAATGCTTTTTTTGCCGTGATACATATTGATTTGAGAAAAAGTTAAAAACGTTAAAATTGTTTATCTTAAAATATCAAAGGTCTACTGAAACAGAAATTTTTTGTTTTTAATTTTCGTTGTACTTGTATTGTTTTCAGACTTGTGTAGCAAGTTTTTGCATTTGTATCACCTGATTGTTATTAGGAAATTTTTATTTTCGATAACATTTGAAAAATAATATCGTTTGAATATTTAGAAACAGCTAATAATAATCATAGTACTTTGCTTCAGAATTAATCAAAAGTTAAAAATAAGTACAATTTCAACCCAATTTGATAAAATTAATGTATAGTTGTATGTGTTATAGCAACATTGGAAAATTTTTCTGTGTTTCCGAGACGTTCCACTATGTTTATTACATATACCTGCTTTTATAATTCTCTAAATATTGGATTAATGCTGTAGAAAATTGAGATTTAGATAGATTGGAATCAGATCTTTAGCATTTGTTTAGTCTCATTATTTCATCAACGTTTGTTTAAATTGTTACTAATATTGGATTTTTCATTTTTGATTGATATAACGTGAAGATATTTTCAATTTACTCTTCCGTTATTGTAAAAGCAGCAATAGTTAAGCCATTTCATCTTACTTATGGAGCGGGGGTGGCTCAGTCGGTAGCGCTCCTGGCTCGTAATCTGTAGTTCCCAGGGTCGAGTCCCAGCTGGGTCAGCGTTGAGATTTATCTCCGCAAAATTCCCCGCCCTGCTCACGGTCAGTAGGGGACACCGATGGGCTTGGAAAGGCCGCCGTTCGTGGGACGGGACGTTAAGCCGTGGCCCCGTGCGGAGAGAGAGCCATACCCTGTGCACGTTAAAGAACACACTGGATGGCCTTGACGGGAGGCTATCATCTGTCTCCCAACAGCTGTTCCAGTGGGTTCCCTCCCCCAACCTTCTCTGAGCCTTCGGGGTCCTTGTGACCTGGCCATTTAGCCCATGATGTGCAAAAAAGTGCCGCTCAGAGGTAAAACAACCCACCCCAACCCATTTCATCTTACATTGTAAAAAACACTAATGTAGCTATAAGTAGTATTTAATCTAGGACTTATTCTTGAACATTATTTATTAATAATATATTAGGTAAAATATTAATAATTTTTAGCAGAAGAAGGGTTAGAGTGATCTTTGAGCTATAGAGAAAGTTTTTTACTTGAAAATATAAAGCCGGAAGCATTCGAGGAGCAATTGGATTCCATCTTTGGTTGCCTATATATTATTCATCAGGATGAGGTTTAGTTGTGATGAATCGAGCTTACAGCCAAAGAGGGAGATCAGTCTTCCTGAAAATTCCCGACATTTGTTCTGAAAAGAAGTCTGTATTGAGAAAAGAACTATGTAACTATATTTGAAGAGAGTATAAGATGCAACAGCTGAATATTTTCCTAGTAGTATATATTTATTTATTAACGCTTAAAACTTCAGATTTCTCACAATGCATGCAATTGTATCAAGATAATATTTTAACATATTTCAGCAGAGAAAACAACTGCGATTTAAAAATTCATTCTGCAGTGACTAACAGATATACTCGTATATACAGATCATGTTACATATCAAATCAAAGAGCATTTCATTCTGAACAATGTGAAAATAGAAATTCTAATTTAAATGAATGCCATTTCAGCTTCATTTTTATACTGTTTATCATTATAAAACGATAAACTCTCTTTGGATACTTTAATGGTTAACCAAAAGGCAACATTTTGCAAGAGAATATTTCAATAACTAGTGGAATTTGAATATCTACCTATTTAGTTATGTGTCCTTAGGCAGGTAGTATTCTCTTTTACAAATTTCACCCGAAATCTCGTAAGAAAAAGAGGACATTGCAATTTCGATTATTTAGTGAATGCTTTATGTATTAAATATTTGCCCAATTTTGTCATTACATAAACCGATATTTTTCTTAAACACATAAACGTTAAATGTTTCATTTCCTTTCAGATTTTTAGACGAAACTCATGGTTTAAAAACCGCTGACAATTATATATCAGTGTGAAAAGTATTAATGAGAGCCTTGTTGAGTGACATCATCACGGAACTCTTTGAAAACCCCGAAGTGTGGGATTCTGATTCCTTGGAGCTGAAGACTGATCTCTCCAATCTTCCTGAGGGATTAAGGTTAAAGTGCTTGAATTTCCGCCTCCTCTTGAGATGCGATCCCAATCCTTACGTCTCCACTGTCAAACTAGCCAGTCTGATTGGTCCCCAACTCCCGCCACTTCCGGAAACGAACGTTCTACGTCACATCTACGATTCTCTGTTCTCCGATATGGGACTTGGTCTGTTAAACTCCCCTCAGCTGCAACATGTGTGCAGATGCGTCATCAGGCGACGTCTGCACGAGAATTGGCAACTCCCCGATGGCATCTTTCAGCTCGAGCTATCCAAGATCCTCTGAGATTATCTCAATTTACTTGATGATTAATATCGAGTCGCGAATGGTAAATTTAACGTCTTTTTTGTTTCATGTTGCGATGTGCGTAAATTTAATAATGGAAACAACGACAGACATTTCTTTTGTAGAATCTGAAAATTGAACTTGGAGAGGGGACTAAAATGTTTAATAAAAGTATAAACCGTTGTCCTTTCCATTTTCGAAGGTGCCTGTTTATTGAAATCTGGTTTTCTTTATACATTCTCAATTGCGTTATGGCAAGGGATGTCCTCAGGTAAGAACACCAGCACCTATAATCCAGCACCTATGTTAAAGAATCTCAGAGATTTGAAAACAAAATAAAGCCTATGGAGAATTGACTGTATGGGTCACAGCAAATAAATTGAGTATCATAAAAAAGTAAAAAAAAAAGGCGAATTTAACTGTGAAATAAAAATACTGATATTTTAGATAAACGCAATGTACCTGTCCCTAGACATATTCCAGTGTCTCGCAAACTGTGTGCCGCGGCACAGTAGTGTGCCGCGAGAGATTTTCAAATTGACACTAGATATCCTGAATTCAATATCCTGATAACCTCAATATCCTGAATTGAGCACAAAAGCTATTCGAGCCTTGTTACCTTTCGGCTCGTCTTATCTTTGTGAACTTGGATTCTCATCATTGACTGAAATTAAATCTAAGAAGCGTGAGCGGCTTCAGGTGATTGATTAAGAGATGCGAGTGTGTTTATCTAACTTTGAGCCAAGAATAACGCAAATTTGTTCGCAGAAGCAAGCTCATACATCCCATTGAAATATGTTCATATCTAAATTTTAAATAAAATGCATTTAACGAAACTTCAATTTTCCTCTTTTTACGTAACCATCAAAAATTCTTTTTTTAGGTGTGCCGCGGAAAAAAAAAATTAGATTCAGTGTGCCGCAGAGTAAAAAGGTTTGCGAGACACTGACATATTCGAAAGAGATAGGAATGAACCTTACAGGCGCCATACGAAAAATATTTTGGTATATTTATAATTATCACGAGGGAGAAGTCGTTTTATAAGAGTTATATTTACAGAAAGTTATACTGCTGGCGCGTTCAAAAATGAAATGAACAAGAAATGTAAGAAGTGCGAACAATTGGAATGGAACACAGCAGAATCTGCTGGTCCTAAAATCTGTCCTAATTACTGTTTGGAGAAAACTATTTCTTTTTTACAGTGTTTGCAATATATGATAGCTATTTTCTTTCGTCTTCATGCCAGTTTTAAAACTTTCTGACGGGTTTTGGAATGTATGATGGAACGGGAAGAATTTTCAGTACAGGAATTTTCAAAATCAGTATAGGAATTTTTACAAATAGGAATTTCCACCTCAGTGGTGTAATGGTATCGCGTTGGTTTTCGGTGGCACTAAAACTTCTGTGGTCCGGGTTCGAGTCCCGGGTAGCATGGTGGAATGTTCTGTAATAATCTCCGTAATGATATATAACATAAAAATAACCTAGCAGCATTCCGAGTTTGAGTGATCAAAAATTGAATTAAAAAATGAGAAATATAAATACAGTACATATATAACTTTAACTGGTATTATTATTATTATTATTGAGCATAAACATGCTCTATATCGGAGATACATGCTATAAATATCATAAAAATGCTATAAATCCCCGTTGTCCCCGAGGGAAGTCTTTTATGTTGTTTGTTATTTCTAACTGATGGAGTAGTAAGAGAGGGAGGAACTTCTTGTTTTTTTATGCTCCATGCATTCACACTTTGCCATAAAAATAAAAAAAAAGACTTTGTTCCATAAAAGTCAAAATTTCGTATTGCTTTCGGGCGGGGGGGCGACACACAATATCATTTGGGAAACATAAGGAAGGCAAAAATCGGTGCACAGTAAGTTCCAGATAATCTACAAATGAGATAATCTGTCTCTTTTGAAAATGTAATTTCGTATCTCTGCTTTAATTAACTGTTTAGAAAATTATTAGTTAAGAAAATAAATATTTTCATTTTCTTTACTTCCATTTGCTTTAGAAACCTTTCACAGTGTAATTTGAATTAATGGATGTTTTTGGGAAAGCGAAAAGAGTAACAATTTTTTACTATTTGCATTTTCCTAAAACCAAAAAAGAATTAAGTAGGTAATTAATTTAATTATTTTCATAGGGCTTCTCAAATGGAGGCCTCCAAGATATTTCTGATTTGTGGTACACGGGGATTTCTTGAAAAATAAATAATCACCCAAAGCACAGTTTTCGAAAAAGAAAAGAACGAGTTAAAAATAAGAATTATAACAATACAGTCGTTGTTTTCTGTTTTTTTTTTTTATTCTTCCTTTTGGTCCAAAATAAGTCTTGATAATCGACAAACGAGATAATCTGGTTGATCTTTAAAATGTAATCTCGCAACTCTGCTTTATTTATCTGTTTATGACACCACCACGAAAGTATATTGGTAAAATGCTTGATAACAGAGAATTTAGGATTAGATGACTTGTGAGTTTGATCTGTTTTTTTTAAAGGTGATTTTAAGAATATTTTTCATTATGGAATTTAATATTTATTGCAGCATTTTTGACTTACACTGAAATATTTTTTAATCAGATAAATCTATGGTTCTGAAGTATCCGTCGTTTCATACTATTCAAGAAATTGGAAAAAGGAAAACCCATTGAAATTACTACTGTATTAAAAAAATAAACTTAGGCGCTATCAAAATATTCTTGAAATTGTGAATAGTACGAAAGGTGCAGGTACTGTACAAAGTGCTTTTAATTACTTAAATAAATAAAAAAAAAGAAGAATTATTAAAATATGGCACTGCATAGTGTTTTTACCTGGCACTAAAATAAATAAGAGAATCCATGGATTGGAAAAATATTCATAGTTCAGAAAACAGATCCATGACGGGAGAGGGGGGGGGGGTATCCGTGGGTTAGTATAGACCACATCCCTCATTTTGTAGAAATAATGCTGATGTGTATCATGTTATGGATTATTTTATGTACTTTCATATGATAAGATTGCAGGAAATATTAAGGGAAGAACGACTGTCGGTACTCAGTGTTGAATTCCTGGGAGGTTTTTATGGGCGATTCACATTTGCTATGTGAGAGATGTTCAACATTTTATATAAATGAAAAATTTCTATTAACGAATGAGATCAGAGTTATTTGTTACGTAGAATGCTGTAATATAATTTTATGACAATTATCCATATACGTTACATTTGTGTTCAGTTGACAAGTTAATTGTTGATACCTCAAATTGAAATTCATCCTTCGTTGCAAATCTTCATCGTAGAGATCGTAGCAGTGTTCTACGAACATCAGTTTTGATACAAAATGGAACCTATTGAAGATGTAGAAGAGGCAAACAATAAAGATGCTCTGGAGCAGCCTGAGCCACCAAGCTCCCTTGATAAATCTCTTGAAACTCTGCTGAATTCATCCTCAGATGAGGAGGTGGAAGATAAAATGTACTCCATCTTTAGAATCAGCGTCGATTCTACAGATCGCATGAGCAGAGAAGAGGTAACAAAAGTCTTTAATATTGGGCTGCCCTATGTTCAGCCGCAGATTTTATTCGACGAAGAAACGAATGATAGTGAAACGATTCCGGAACATCTGCGGGAGTTAACTGAATACATCCGAAAGGAATTGGGGGATGGAGTGTTTCATATAGGTCCCTTCCTCACCACGGACACCAAACCCAGTGAGCTCAAACAGTTGATGGCAAGAAATGGGTTGGGACTTTTTGCTTCCATATCTTATCGTCTCTACCACACTGATGTCTGGATGTTTCGATATGATTCAAATAGGGAATATGAGAAGATCTCCGACCTGCAAATGAAAGTGATGAGTCCAGTGATGTTCGCCGCACTGACTTCTAAGCCCAACATCTTGTACTTCTTACTGAAGTACGGGAGCAGGTCAGAATCATAATGTTCTTAATTTCTTATTTAGTGACTTCTAGCTCAGACTTTCTTGGGCCAATCTAAGAATAAAGAATTGAAAAGAAACAAAAAATATGTTCAGATATTTTAATTAAACAAACATATTACTTACAGAAGCTTGATTAAAATGCTTTCTGATTTCCCCAGTGTTGCTAGGATCTTTAAATCAATTAACCTCAAAAACTCTCTACACATAGCGTTCTTGGCTCCGTGTCACTCCTTAGCTAACTCTAGACATGGCTACTTCAAATGGTGGAGCGGTGGGACATGTGAAAACTTATTGTTTTCGCCACTGACAGGCATTCCAATTTTCATTTCATTTTTCTTCTTACACATATTCTGAGAAATACTGTAAATGGCAGCTAAATCAGGAGACTCTGGCTCAACTCCAAACACTCGTCAAAGCTATGGATGGCACTGGTGGGAGGGTGAAAGACCGTTGGTATTCAAACAGCTACGGAACTACTGATTTTCGACAACATGCGATTCGCAGTGATTAGCTCATTAGAAGCAATTGGAGGAGATCAGGAAGGATTGGCCCGAGGCACTTTAAAAATGGCATGGAAGGAAGAATTGTGTGTAGAGGATCCACTTAAAATATATAGCAGAAGCAACTTCTCAAGTCTCAAATCAAATATTCATTTACCATATAACTCAGGATCGATTGCTAAGAAAACTTTCTTCAAATTTTTTCTAGGAGCAGAAAGGAGAGAAAAAAATTTGAAGTAGCTCATGATACTCTCCATGCACTTCCTCTTTTTGGTAGAAAGTGTTTCTGCACTGGAGGTGGAGAAAACACCTATATATGTTGCCTTTAAGGTATTTGGCACTGGAGGTGGGGAAAATACCTATATTGTTTTAAGTTGTTCAGCACACAAATCAAACTGTGTGACGAATTTGTTGGTCCTTAACTCTTACCGTTTAAGTGCAATCCTTCCTATGTTTTCTGGGAGGGAAAGTGCCTTTTTTGGGGGGGAGGGGAGGGTTGGGAAAAGGACTTCTTGGGGTTTTGAAAAGGTTTAAAAGACAAAAAAGCTGCTTACAATTGCTATAAGAGGAAGATATATATCGAGTTTGGTAATACTTGTTATTTAGAACTTTTTTATGGGGAGGATAGAGAATTCTTTTCGGAATAGTAAGTATGGAGCGCTAAACCATTATTTTGGTATACGGTAAGATAAAAGGAAGCTCTACACAAATTTGGTGGTCCTAGCTTCTTATCGTTTAGGAAAAGTTCTCTCATATTTTGCGGAAAAGAAAAAAAAATCGTTGGGTCAGTCAAACATGGAAAAAAGTTTTTTACCCGTTAAATATAGCTAAAAATATTATTGATATCAGGAATCATGTTCATAAAACGTGCCAAAATATACATAGGTTAGTAAACGCATACTGGTCTAAAATACTGATGAAAACTTGCAATAGTAGAGTTAAAAATCACTTTGGACCTGTCATGCTAGTTTATAATTGCATGTTACTCTCCAGTTGTAAAGAGTTGCATTACATCGGTACAGAGATTTAGAGTTGTATAGACAGGAGTTTCTTTTTAAAGAAGAAAACAGTTTGGAAGTATTTAGGCAACAATTGGTTTCCATCTTCTTCGGTAGGTCCGACGTATTGCAATGATATTCAGTCTCAACAAATCGGACTACCGCGGAAGACGGAAATCAGTTGAGTTGTTATCGAAGGCATTGTGAGTTCGTATTTTCTGTGAGATACATGTATACAGCTCCAAAGTGATTATAACTCCGATTTTGTTTTCTCTTATAAGCTGATACAGCCACGGATCCTTCTAGTAGCTCCAATCAAGGATTTCAATAACTTTTGGAGTTATAGTTTTTAAATACAGTCGAACCTCGACTTTCGCGGGTTTAACTTTCGCCGATTTGATTGTTCGCGAGTTCGCCATAAATAATTAAATGGGATTTTTTTTTGAGTTTTGCGGCCTGCTGCGTAAAATCGCAGACGACGCGCGTAGAATAGAAAACGTAAAGAAAAGTAAAAAAAAAAAGTTTAGTCATAAATGCATAAATTATATTATTTAGAATATATTTTAAATATATTATTCATAAATTATAATATTAATGGTGCCTAAATACTTTGCATATATTGCATCACATACTGTACATGTACTGTATTGTCTCTCTCTCTCTCTATGTATGTGTTAGCCTACATTTTTGATATTGTAATTTTAAATTTATAAAACATGCTGTTACAGTACAATGTATTGTTTAACTTTCTTGTGTGTGTTAAATATGGTTAACAGTATTAAGAGTTAAGGTTTGGGGTGGCGTATAGATATTCGCGGTTTTTCCACATTCGCTGCGGTTCTGCACCCCTAACCCCCGCGAATATGAAGGGCCGACTGTACAAGTACTCATCTCGCTGTGTAGCTCATTAACGAGAGATTTAGGAAAGATTTAGGAGAGACATAAGTCATTTCTTTTTAGCATTAAATCAAAGGTCAATGATATATGTTTTTAGCATTAAATCAACGTTTTTTGATATAAAATATATGTTATCTAAATGCCTAAATATTTAACGCATATACTCTTATTTAGGTTGTTAGATGAAATTCCCGGCTACCTGGCTCCTGCGAACTCTATACCAATGGGAATATTATGCAAGAGAGTATTGTTGAATGACATCATCACGGAACTCTTTGAAAACCCCGAAGTGTGGGATTCTGATGCCTTGGAGCTGAAGACTGATCTCTCCAATCTTCCTGAGGGATTAAGGTTAAAGTGCTTGAATTTCCGCCTCCTCTTGAGATGCGATCCCAATCCTTACGTCACCACTGTCAAACTAGCCAGTCTGATTGGTCCTCAACTTCCACCACTTCCGGAAACGAACGTTCTACGTCACATCTACGATTCTCTGTTCCCCGATATGGGACTTGGTCTGTTCAACCCCCCTCAGCTGCAACACGTGTGCAGATGCGTCATCAGGCGACGTCTGCACGAGAATTGGCAACTCCCCGATGGCATCTTTCAGCTCGAGCTCTCCAAGATCCTTTGCGATTATATCAATTTACTTGATGATTAAACTCAGCCCCCACCGAATGTAAATCCTGTTTTTTACGCTGCGACGTTTGTAAATTCAATAATTGGGGCAGTTACAGAGAATTCTTTTCTAAAATATGAGCTCGAACCCTGGGAAGGAGATTAAAGGACTTATAAAAATATAAATGTTTTTTCTTGTATTTCTGTACGTGTTTGTGTATTTAAATATAATTTTCGACATTTCCAACTGCTCCTGTGGCAAAGCATGTTTCCTATCTATGGCGAAAGGTAGTGGAGTGTGACTTACTCCTACTGTACAGAGACGTGTGACAAAGCCCTACTTTACAAATAGATGAATCTATTACAGACAGCAGTACTAAAAATGACCGAATTACCTTTCTGGATCTTTCAGTTGATTTGGAATCTTTAAATTCAGTTACTTCATTCTTTTCATAAATATTTCAAATAATTTCAATCAAATATTTTTTAAAGTTTTTTTGCTTTATCTTAAAATATTTCGTTGAAAAAAATTGAGTTTCGCCTTGAGTGGGACTCGAATATTTTTCAGTTAACGGTTCTCTGGTCCCACATTTAAGGAATATCTCCTTTGCTACTCTACTATTGAAATACATAATTTTCATTTCAATTTAGGTTTATTCAACTTCTGGTAATATATATATGCTTAATACGAATATATATATATATTATGTATATATGTTACCAGAGTATGATGCTTATATTATTGTAGGGACTCGGCAGCTAGGTCGGAAAAGGTGAGGGCCAGAATCACCATTTTGGCGGCAGGCCCTTTTTGCTAGAAGAGAGCGCTGGCAAAGGATCCAGTTTGGGGAGCTGGGCGAAGAGAGGCGAACGTGGAGCTGGGAATCAGGTACATGTCCCATTGGTGGAGACACCCTAACGTCCCCAGAAGAAACATCACGTGACCTCATCTGGGGGGGGGGGGGCATTCGAACTAAGACTTGCGTGGAGAAGGAAGCATTCCACATGTCAGGCGGATTGTCTGTGGCTCGCTTAAGCCTTTTGTTTTTCATCAAGGGGTGAGACCGCTGAGGCTCCTTGTAGCTTGTGCTGTGTTTAACGAGTGACTCTACCGGCTAAGCAGTCACTGTTTATATATATATATCTAAAGTGTAAATTGTGTAAATAAATGCATATATGAGGAGACACCTCAGTTTGTGTATATCGGCCACCGAGGTTGATCAACATCCTGACAAGATCGTGATAAGTACCCTTCTGCACACACTGTCACACACGGTCAATAGAGGAACCCTTCTGCATCCCCCTCTCACACACGTTCAGTAGAAGTACCCTTCTGCACACACTCTCACACACAGTCAGTAGAGGTTCCCTTCTTCACGCATGCTCACAAACGGTCAGTAGAGGTACCCTTCTTCACGCACTCTCACATACGGTCAGTAGAGGTACCTTCTGCACGCATTCTCACACACAGTCAGTAGAGGTAGCCTTCTGCACACTCTCACACACGGTCAGTAGAGGTACCCTTCTGCACACACTCTCACACACGGTCAGTAGAGGTACCCTTTGCACACACCTCACACATGGTCAGTAGTGGTACCCTTCTGTACACACTCTCACACACGGTCAGTAGAAGTACCCTTCTGCACACACTCTCACACACAGTCAGTAGAGGTACTATTCTTCACGCACTCTCACACACGGTCAGTAGAGGTACCCTTCTGCATGCACTCTCACACACTGTCAGTAGAGGTACCCTTCTGCACACACTCTCACACACGGTCAGTAGAGGTACCCTTCTGCACACACTCTCACACACGGTGAGTAGAGGTACCATTCTGCACGCACTCTCACACACGGTGAGTAGAGGTACCATTCTGCACGCACTCTCTCACACGGTCAGTAGAGGTACCTTCTGCACGCACTCTCACACACGGTCAGTAGAGGTATCCTTCTGCACACACTCTCACACATGGTCAGTAGAGGTATCCTTCTGCACACACTCTCACACATGGTCAGTAGTGGTACCCTTCTGCACACACTCTCACACACGGTTAGTAGAAAACAACCCAGCCCAGACAGGTGGAGAAGCCTGTCTACAATTACAGAGATCCGAAAGCCACTTTCTCTTTCACGCCAATGTATTAAGAAGCAACAAACACGCTAAGGTTTCTTTAGTAGCTATTACCTGAAATGTTAATACATAATTTCCAGAATACTAAAATCACATTGTTCGTTTAAATAACACACGATACCGTATAATAATTGCATAAAATTTCAACTCTCATTAATATGCTACATATTGCTCTAAATAGCTCTTGTTGGAAAACATTTGCGGTGACTGCCTTCATGGTTCGGTGTCGCTATTAAAATTAACTTCAGATTTCTTTTGCATAGTAATATTCTTATTAAAGTAGCCGAGCCGATAACATACACATTTCGCAAACTAAATGTAATTATCTTGGAATGCATGGAAAAAAATGAAAGCATGGAAAAAATACTCACTGCTATAAAATATGACCAATTTAAGTGGACAGTATATGGTGACTTAAAAGTCATATCTTGCTCGGGCTTCAAGGAGGTTTCACAAAATTTTGCTGCTTTCTGTGCTTATGGGACAGTAGGGCCACAAAGGGATACTACCAAGCAAAGGACTGGTCCAAAAGAGATGTGTTTTTCCTGGAAAGAATAATGTGAGGTATAAGCCTCTAGTTGACCTGTCTGATGTTCTGCTCCCACCACTACAAACTACACATCAAACTAAGCTTATGAAAACTTTGCAAAGGCTATGGAGAAAACTGGTAAAGAGTTTTTGCACTTGAAGGAAAAATTTCCAAAAGTAAGTGATGCAAAACGTAAAAGAATGAATTTTTGTTGGTCCTCAGATCAGGAAGCTACTGAATGATACTGTCTTCGAAGGAAAACTTATTATGAAGGAGGGCGCTGCATGGAAATCATTCACGTCTGTGGTCCAGTGTTTTCTGGGGAATCACAAAGAGGAAAAGTACCATCAGCTCATTTAAGATCTTCGCAAAAACTATGACACTCTTGGCTGCCGAATGTCTTTGAAGATTCATTTCTTGCACTCGCATCTCGACTTTTTTCCCAAGAACTTAGGAGCTGTCAGTGATGAGCAAGGGGAAAGATTTCACCAGGATATCCGAACCATGGAGAAGAGATACCAAGGCAGGTGGGACCCAGAAATGACGGGTGACTACTGCTGGTTCTTGAAGAAGGAACATAAAAGATAAAAATGAACTTCTTCTAAGTATAAAGGTTCTTTGTAAGTTTTCTTAGTTTGCGTTTCAATATTATTCCATTTGTTATTTTATATTCAGTGGTCTATAACTATGATGTTTATAATTTTTTTTACTGTAATCATGTAATTAATTAATTAGTTTTAAGTTGTTATTAATTAATTTGTTTTAAGTTGTAATTTAATAAAATAGTCACATTTATTTTCATTTCCCAGATATGTGTATTCATTGAAATTTGAAATACATCAATCCGTAATTAAAAAAAAAAATTTCTCGTGCTGCAGATTTTTCACAGCCATATTTGAATTCAGCAACCCAAAATTAGTTAAAAACATCCTATTTGACCAATGTTATGAAAAAAAAGTTTCAATTTGTTGTCTAGTGTAATTAATTAGTTACCATGACAATGATCAGTATAACAGCAACAT
This sequence comes from Ryuthela nishihirai, assembly GCA_038380435.1. Taxonomy (NCBI): domain Eukaryota; kingdom Metazoa; phylum Arthropoda; class Arachnida; order Araneae; family Heptathelidae; genus Ryuthela; species Ryuthela nishihirai. Next base: position 32,981,540 of record JAWZYU010000011.1, on the reverse strand, counting down.
TCTAATTAATATGTAACATCACAGATATACAATATACACAATGTAGAAGAGCAGGAAATAAAATGAAAAACACTAATTTTACATTATATAAGACTGTAAACATACTTTCAATATCATTACGAAGCATAATTTCTTTTACTCCACTATATTAGCGACTAGAACAATTTCTCGGTGTTGTTGAGGTAGTTTTTGACGTCAGCGCGAGCTCTCACAGTCCTTGCTTCGTTTCTACGAAAATAATCGTAAATGTTTCATTTCTGTTTCGATACATTTTGGTCCCTTGAAATTCCCGAATTACTTGACCGATTGATTCCAAATTTGGCACGAGGATTACTTCTGTACGTCCCCATATTGAGTGAAGATATCAGGTTTGTAATCTGCAATGGGACCTTTATGTAAAATGTCTTTGTTAATGTGAGGGATCTGACAACGGTTGGTGGCTTTATCAATTTGAAATTGCGAATGAAGGAGCAACGGAGGAGAAATATGCTTTAATCAAAATAACGATTTGTTTTTTATTATTGACCTTATCGAGTTAATATTTTGACTGCACACTTCTGGTACATTTAATCTTTTGCTAAATTTTCTGGTTCCTAACCCCTTTATGTGAAAGGGTCTCTTTAGTCTTGAAAGGGTCAAATTAGTCTTTATATGAAAAGGTCTCTTGCTTTTCATTGACCTTAGTGGTTAAATGTAATAAGTCACGATTGGACAAAAAAACTCTTTGAGGGAGACTTAACGCTCCACTCTTTATGTGAAACGAAGTATGCATATTTTTGTGGGCAACTTCACAATTAAGGCCACACACGTCAGCTTCGAGTGTATCACTTCACTAAATTAATATCAAATGGAAATAAAACAAACAAAATAGTTCAGGAAAGGAATATTCATGTAAATTAAGATTATTATTAATATTATTCCAATTTAGAATATATATTGCAGAAATGTTGATGAGTCCGAGATTCTCTCGCCCCTAATGAAGAACCACTCCCCCTACCTTATCAAAATTTATGCTCAAATATTTAATTATAGTTATGCTATGAATTACAAAACAGTTAGTTACACAGGTTACTATTTCTATTAAAACTAGGATAATTAATTTTTATGGTCCTTGGATATTAAATCTCAGATATCCTCTTTCAATACTAACACACATATATACATATTTCATTTGCATTGACGTAAATGATTCTTATTATACCAATATGAAGAAACTTAAATCTGAACATATTTTATTTCTTAATATAATATTATTATATGCACTGTATAATAAAACTGAGTTATCTGTGAAGGACAAAATATTTCCTTGTAAATTTAATTCCAATTGATCGTTACTGCGAATAGACTCAGATCCTTTTGAGGCACATCAAATTCAACAGCTTTCTTTTCACTTATTGTTGGATCCATTATTGGTTACGATCTGATAAACAAGGTTTAAACCATTGTAAGATAATAGTTAGTATTCGGACTTGCTCTAATTTTGCTATTAAAATATTTGTAGGCAACGAATCAAAGACTTTAGAAACACCCAAAAGCAGTACTTCTATTCTTTTTTTTTGTTATTGATATTATATGAATTTCTTGCGTCGGTTATGCTATGACCTTTATAGTGCTAGCAGCATTCTTACAAATTATTTCTCTGATACTATATTTATTTAAATAACAATTTAACCTAATTACAACAACTTTCTCCATAATTTTAAAAAAACTTACCTGAAATGATACAAGTCTATAATCAATTATTTCTAATTTGCCTCCACTTTTATAAATGGGAAAAACCAGCAAAGTTTTAAATGGACGAGAGAAAAAAAACTCGCTGTTACGAATAAGTTTACAATTTTTTACATTACATCAAATATATAGCAAATTATTTTTTGTCGTAAATAAATAGTTATTTTATCTTCAACTGGAGCTCTATAGGAAATAAATGCTTTTCTTAGATAAAAGTAAATGCCAATTAATGGTTGGTTGGCTAAGAAACTATTGAATTATCGCTGTACTTTTAACATTTTCTCCGATACTGCTTTCCTTGTAATCTCGTTTATTAAATTCCATTATTTCTAAAGATTATTTCCGACGAATTGCAATTTATCTCTGTAATAATCACGCTAGTCCGTTCTCGATTGTTAAATTATTTCGAAGTGAACTAAATTGAATCTATTTTTTAAATCATCATTCAGAAGTGATCTCTTTAATTGCTAATTAAATTTATTTCCTTCATCAATCATTTTTAATTATTCTCATGAGATCCATGGCTTAAGGCAGTGGATCTCAACCTCTTATGCTTCACGTACCCCGTGGAAATGTGCATGTAACTGGCTTACCCCTTGTATAGAGAGATAAAACTATAGTTATAATATTATCTCCGCAAAATTCCCCGCCCTGCCCACGGTCTTGGAAAGGCCGCCGTCCGTCGGATGGGACGTTAAGCGTGGCTCCGTGTGTGGGAGAGCCATACCCTGTGCACGTTAATGAACACGCTGGATGGCCTTGACGGGAGGCTACCATCTGTCTCCCAACAGCTGTTCCAGTGGGTCCCCTCCCCCAACCTTCTCTGAGCCTTCGGGGTCCATGTGACCTGGTCATTTAGCCTATGGTGTGCAAAAAAGTGCCGCTCAGAGCTAAAACAACCCAAAAACCCAACAGCCCAACCCAACAACAAGTCATAGTATAACAATGGGAATAAAATAAAACATATAATATACATTAAATTTTGTATTCATAAATTACATATATCGATAAACACAAAAAAATGACATAAACAATTTAACAAATCTTATAAAATTATAAACATATTATTGGGTAATCAGTGAAATGGTTGCGCTTGTTTACGCTTACAGAGTTTATCAATGGTTGGGGTTATCTTGCTAAGGTAGAGTCGCAGTCATCTTCAACATCCAGCCTGTTCTTATATTTATTTTTTAAAGCAGTTAATCATGAAAAACCAGTTTCACATAAATGGGTTGTTGTGAAAGGTAACAAATATTTGACTGCAATTCTTGACAAAGTCGGATATTCCTTCTCCATTCCAATCCAAAAACTAATCAGTGGCTTTTTTAGAATGAATGCTTTTTAAACTATTGTCACAAGATATCTCAATCAACTCTTCTTTATTGGACAATGGAAGATCGAGCGGCTTTTGAACTCTCACGGCGTACCCAAAAAATTTTACCGCGTACATCCAAGGGGTAGGCGTATTCCACGTTGAGAACCCCTAGCTTAAGGGCTTTCTTTCCTGTAATTATTTATTCAGTTTTAGAACAAACGTTTACAAATTTTAGTTTTTTTTTTTAGTTTCATTCAATTCATTAGTAATATATATATTTTTTTGGTTAATTTTGATTCGAGGTTCTTGAAATATTGATTTTTAATATTGATTTTTAATACAGCACTGACTGTGAGTTGGTTTTTTGCATAACTGAACCATTATTATGTAGGGATCTGTTGTAGTGGAATTAATAATTGTAGTTAATAATTATGTATTCGATGTTATTCTTACTGGTATTTTAATTCCCATATGAGAAAGTCATGATCGAGTTTGAAGAGAAATTCAATATTCAATTCTTAAGGGATTGAACACATCACAATATTTTTCGTTAACCATTCAATGCGTAAATATTCATACCTCCAATCAGAGTTATATCTTTATGTTTAATATGTAATAATATACTATATAATTCATCTACAAAATAAATTTTATACAAACTAGGAGACCTGTATGTTGACAACAATAGATAATCAACATTGTCTATTTTTATGTTTAAAAACACAAAAACATTGTCATTATACTTCAAGCTGGTTAACTACAATATTATATACAGTATATCCTTATTTTGCAAAACTAATAAATTTACAGGATAACATAGGCTTCCGTGGAACACTCATATACTGTATTTCCAGGCTTGTAATCTGAAGTTTCCTCCAGTTTCGAATCCCAAATGGGGAAGTATTGAGATTTATCAGTGTTGTGTTAGCTCTAACTGAGGCAGTGGTCAGAAGACTTCGGTCTTAGTAGGTCATGTCCTTGTGTGAGAAGGCCTGTAAATGCTAGGAGTAGCTTCTAGGATTCTTCTCTGTCCTATATGTTGCAAATAAAAAAAAAGCCCTTTTCAAGGTCAGTAGGGGACACCGATGCGCTTGGAAAGGCAGCCGCCCGTCGGATGGGACGTTAAGCCGTAGCTCCGTGCAAGTCATATCCTGTGCACGTTAAATAACACGCTGGATGTCCTTGACAGCAGGCTACCATCTGTCTCCTAACAGTGTGGGTCCCCTCCCCCAACATTCTTTGAGCCTTCGGAGTCCTTGTGACCTGGCCATTGTGTGCAAAAAAGTTCCAGTCAGATGTAAAACAACCTAATCCTATTTTGAATAAGATAATGAATTTTTCTTATGTTGGATAGGTACTAAGAAAATATTAGGATTAGTAGTTTCCTAAACTTCCAGTAGTCTTAATTTTTACCGTTAGAAGGCGCTGAAGATGGAAAATGGCAAAATGCAAACGACTGCTTTAAACTTTCTATTGATTCTAAAAACTTGAAGTTTTCAGTGTTAGAATGCGGTAAATGGAGGTTTGCATTGAATGCAGTGTTTGACCCTCATCTCCAAAGTGTGAAGGTGCTAAAACACAATTTAGGGGCGGGGGTGGCTCAGTCGGTAGCGCGCCCGGCTCGTAATCTGTAGTTCCCAGGTTCGAGTCCCAGCTGGGTCAGCGTTGAGATTTATCTCCGCAAAATTCCCCGCTCTGCCCACGGTCAGTAGGGGACACCGATGGGCTTGGAAAGGCCGCCGTCCGTCGGATGGGACGTTAAGCCGTGGCCCTGTGTGCGGGAGAGCCATACCCTGTGCACGTTAATGAACACGCTGGATGGCCTTGACGGGAGGCTACCATCTGTCTCCCAACAGCTGTTCCAGTGGGTCCCCTCCCCCAACCTTCTCTGAGCCTTCGGGGTCCATGTGACCTGGTCATTTAGCCTATGGTGTGCAAAAAAGTGCCGCTCAGAGCTAAAACAACCCAACAACCCAACAACACAATTTAGTTTGTTATAAGAGATAATACAATATATTTGGTTTGGATAAATTCAAATAACCCATTTGTTCGGATTTCTTCAGTTAAGTGGCCCATATATGTTAAGATCTATCGGACCACATATTCACAGGCTACCTTTGCAGACAGATTTGAAGGCTTTCATGCATGTTCAAATCTGTCATATGAACGCGTTTGTCAGACACAGTGATCTAACTTGTTTTACGATATCATTTCAGCAGTGTTATTGTCGATTTATAGCGAAAGGTATTTGAATTTTTTATTCGAAATGCTCATGTTTTGCAGCATATATTGCACTGTGCTTTGATAATAAGAAAGAAAAGGAAACGTGCCAATAGTTAAGTAGACAGCAATATATAATATATATTTGAAATTATTACATAAATTTCTTCAACAAAGTGAGCCAAAGTTTTTTAAAATTGTTTACGAATGGGTAACTCTTTTATTCTCTGCATTTACTATAAATGGTAAAACCGAAAATTACAAAGGAAGATACTTGAATGAAAGTGCTGAACTGCGACTGGTTGATATATGGGGATTTTTCGCCATTGGAAGAAATTACAAAGACTTGAGGTTCACTTGTGCAATATCGTGTCCCAAACCTGACGGGCAATATAGAAAAAATGAAAAAGAATATTATAAATATAAATTAATATTAAGATACAGTCAACTCCCTTTAATTCGAACCTCTATATCTCGAATTTCTCGTTAATATAAATTGAAGAAAAATTACTAATAGAATCCTTATACATTTATTGTATTTTCCCTCTCTTTAACTCGAATCATTTTTTCATCATCACTTTGATTCCCTCAAAAGTTTAGGAAGTATATCTAAAAGAAAATTCCTTCTTGATAAGCTTTTTCCCAGGAAAATTTGTTTTGTTACTGGTAAGTTGCTGAACTTTTCACCTGGTGGATGAAACGTTTCTCACTGACTATTCCCCGCCCTGCCCACGGTCAGTAGGGGACATCGATGGGCTTGGAAAGGTCGCCGTCCGTCGGATGGGACGTTAAGCCATGACGCCGTGTGCGGGAGAGCACACGGCGCCACGGCTTAAAGCGCCCTGTGCACGTTAAGAACACGCTGGATGGCCTTGACGGAAGGTTACCATCTGTCTCCCAACAGCTGTTCCAGTGGGTCCCTTCCCCCAACCTTCTCTGAGCCTTCGGGGTCCATGTGACCTGGCCATTCAGCCCATGATGTGCAAAAAAGTGCCGTTCAGAGGTAAAACAAACCAAATCAACTCACTGACTACGCATTATGTCAACTGTTTGCAGGTGGACAGAGGGATTCTTATTGGCTATGCATTACATCCACCTTTCCTGCACGGCCGACAGATAGGAAAGCGTTCCTCCAATTACTCATAGGAAATGTTTGTTTAATTTTTAGTTTACAGCTAGTTTCTCTTGTTACAGAGTATTACAGTGGCAGCAAAGCATAAGTTGAATGCATTGTCATTAACTGGTGAAACAAAAGTAATGATAGCTGCTGAAATTAGTGGGTCGCCACCATCGGATGGGACGTTAAGCCGTGGTCCGTATGCACGATAGCCATACCTAGTGCATGTTAAAGAACATGCTGGATAGGTATCATGGGAGGCTTCCACCTGTCCCCTAACAGCTGTCGAGTGGGTCGCTCAGAAGTAAAACCACATGACCCTTTGTTACTAAGCTGGGGGCATAAAATATGCAATGAGTTTTAGGGTTGGGTTATTTTACCTCGGAGAGGCGACTTTTTTGCATAAAATGGGCTAAATGGCCAGGTCACAAAGACCCCGAGGACTCAGAGAAGATTGGGGGAAGGGACCCACTGGATAGCTGTTGGGAAACAGATATCCTCCCGTCAAGGCCATCCAGCGTGTTCTTTTAACCTGCACAGGGTGTGGCACAGCTTTACGTCCCATCCAATGGATGGCGGTCTTTCCAAGCTCATCGGTATCTCTTATTGACCTAGGGCAGGGATTTTTTGCGGATATAAATATAGACGCTAGCTTAGGTGGGACTCGAACCTGGGAACTGTAGATTACAAGTTTGGCGCGCTACCGACTGACCCACCTCCTACCCGAACAAATGCATATACGTGGTGCTGAATAAAATGTAGGAGAAAAAGTAAATGGATTGGAAGAAGACGGCAATGACGATAGAAATCTGTGTCAAATTCCCCCAAATTATCTATGAAATATAATATTCGAAACTATTTCCTTTGCAATCAGTTTTTGACGTTCATGATTCCCCCTCGACTAGTAAGCAATTCTTTTTCCTAATATACCTCTTCAACACACAAGTTTCATGAATAGTATTACCATAGTTATAATTGCAGAAATCAAGCATCGCATATCACGTCTCATTCGACAAAGCTCAGGAGATGGTCAACTATTCGGTAACTGGCACATAGGTAAAGCAAAACAATATCTTAAATTAAGATGAATAATTCACATTGTGAGCTTGCTTGACGTTACGGTTTTCTGAGACGTCCGTTGCCGGCTTTCTCATGTCACATTGTGAGCTAAGTGCCAAGTGAAATAATTGACTTTGCTTGAAATACTTAATTTTTAAACTAAACAATAATTACATCCAATGGCAATTAGGCAGAAATTATTTTAAGAAGTGGATATAAAAATTCTGATTAATTGCAAGTGACTCTCCTTTTAAATTTTTGTTATTCTTTTAACAGTTTCTTATCACCTAAGTCGTCAGTTTATTGCCTTTAAGCTTCTTTTTTAAATTACATATTAAATTTGTCTTTTACTTTCAACAACAATCTGATTAGTTGTTTCTGAAAATACAAATCTTTGAGACTCTCCGAAGAAAGGATCTGAGCAACAAGTTTTAATAAATTATTAATATTTGAATGACGCACTAAGATTTTTTTTCTTTTGCGTCCTGAGTATTAATTTAATGAGATACGGATAAATTCAAAGCAACTTGAAGTTGTTCGGGTTCGTTAAACGCATCGACGAGAAAGGGATTTTTTAACTGATTTAAATCATTCTTGGAGAAATTCTTGAAAAGTACTCACTGATACGTAACAGTTAATTGAAAAGGTACTTCTCCACGTTTAAGAAATAGAAAAAAATATTTTTTTATTCTGTGTTGTTACAATGGAAATAGCTGAGTCTGAAGATAGGCTAAACAAAATAGAAACTGTGTTTTATTTAACGATTAAAATTATGTTCAAAAGCGCAGAACTTAAACATAAAAAAGATGATGTTTATACATCGATTATATATTACATATTATAATTTGTTAGCTGAACCTCTCTCTGCGCTGCTCAAACTTCACTTTTAAGATGCAGCCTGTAAATTCCGGTTTTCGCTGCAATAAAGGTTAGTTTTGGGAGTAACAGCCCCCCCCCCCCCAGAAAAAAAAGCACAGATTAAACACGTATCTAGGTGCGGCAATAGGGAAAAAATCTTAAATGCAGTGTTGACAAACGGCAAAAGATGAAATCACGCCTAAACTTCTGATAATGGCGGTAATGGATTTGGCATCAATTAGCGTTTCCCGTAGGAACAACATAGTACATATTTTTGCTTTTAATAACCCTCCCCTTCACTTTTGAAATTTCGACTCGAAATTGGTCACTGCCACTTGGACGACAACCAAAAGCACTCTGTCAAATTTTGAAGCGTCTTCTACGATTTAGAGATGAGTTATGGCTGACTCATCGGGAAACAGACACTCTTAATATGAAGTAAAAGTTTGTCTCCTTTCTTGTGTCTGTGGTGTTTGACTGTTGAACTGATCATAATTTTGCCGAACTGCCACTGAACTGTGCCAAGAATCATCTAACAACTAGCTCAGGAGACGACGCCCCAACTTCGTAGCCATCTGTGCCAGAGAGCCGGGAGGAAGACCTATAACTGTGGTGGTAACAACGCAAGTAGAAGTGTCCCACAGAAGGTTTCAACATTTTAGAGAACCCTGTGATTAAGTGTTAATATTGCACATTTGTTTCCATTATGGATTATTTTGTGAGAGATCAATTGTGATAAATAAGGATAATAATGGATCTAGTTGAAATGACGTACAGGGCGATCTGGTGTTGTTATAGGAAGAATTAGCAACTAAATCGTAATTTTTGCATATGAAATTTAATGTTTATTGGGTACTAGCAGATTTACCCGGCGTTTCTCGGGTCTGAAATTCATTAGAATGTAGAGTAGCTTGCGATGTGGCGGCACTCCCGACGTCGCATACTTTCATTTGGAATAAAAAACATTGCGATAAATCCCCTCCCCGGTTTAATTTTTCTCCCTCTCTTTTAAGGAAGGAAAGAAATGGACTTATTTCGAGATACTTTATGAACATCCCAAAGTCAGAGGTTTCTAAACCAAAAAACGGAATAGCCTCGCTCAGATAATCGAACTTTTCAAATCATTTCTTATTCCCGAGTCCCTCGGATACAATTTGACAGGCATATATATAACATTAAGAAAAGAAAAATTAAATATGGTCTGAAATGTCCGAAAAATTGTATAGATACTACGAAAAAGTTATTATTATTTTGGAAAAACGTTATTTATTACTTAACATATTAAAAATTTATTAATTAACATATGAGACAAATGTTTATTAACTTTTGCATATTTTTCAAATTCAGTTAATGATTTTAATTTCCGATAAGAATTCTTAGTTTTTGAAGCTTTTATTTCAACAAAGAATCTCGAGTTCCACTCGTGCTTAATTAGAACGACTTCAATATCCACTGACCTTCGTACACTTGACCCAACAAACTAAACAACGAGTTTATCACGCGAAATCAGAAATTAGTTTGATGAGATTCAGTTATTTGAATAAGTTTCAACCACAATGTTTAATAACGCGAAATCATAAATTCGTTTAATTTGATGTATTCCTTTTTTTAAATTTATTGGTGGCAATTATTTTGAATAATTTTTCACCGTTAATGATAAGTCTATGGGAATTTTGAGAAATTCAAACCCGCCCACCTCAATTTTGGTTGACCCCATCGGGTTTGCAAATATCTTATATTCTTCCCCTGGGTGAAGAGAACGTTCATGCAAAGTTTGGAGCCTCTATCTCTTCTGGGGGCAGAGTGCATAAGCGGACCGACACACATAGCCTATATTCTTCTCTTGGGTGAAGGGAACGTTCATGCAAAGTTTGGAGCCTCTAGCTCTTCTGGAGGTCAGGTGCATAAGGGGGCAGACACACATAACCTATATTCTTCCCCCGGGTGAAGGGAACGTTCATGCAAAGTTTGGAGCGTCTACCTCTTCTGGAGGTCAGGTGCATAAGCGGACAGACACACATAGCCTATATTCTTCCCCTGGATGAAGGGAACATTCATGCAAAGTTTGGAGCCTCTAGCTCTTCTGGAGGTCGAGTGCATAAGCGGACAGGCACACATAGCCTATATTCTTCCCCTGGGTGAAGGGAACGTTCATGCAAAATTTGAAGACTCTAGCTCTTCTGCAGATCGAGTGCATAAGCGGACAAACAAACAAACAAACTTTCTTCTTTATATATTAGATTAGGTACATTATTACGGGATGGATTTTTTGTGACTCTCCTCAAAGATAGGAGAGTGGAGAGCACTTTATTGACGAACGAATATTTATTTGATTTGTTGAATACAAGCACTTTCTTAATAAGAAGGGATGATTCACATTTATTATGTAACAGTGTAACTAGTGGGTAATTTTTTTGTTGAAATGAAGCATATTTTTACGAAAGGAAAACGTGCAACAATGAAGCCGTGACTGTAATGTCGTCTGACGCTCGAGATGTGCCACGAGTGCAAATTACGTCACTTACTTGATCGAACGAGGAGATAGGTTTAAAATAGAGAGAGATTTCCAATAGTTTGTTCTCAGCATATTTGCGATAGTTTACTGAGTTGTTATTTTTGGAAGAATAGAGTGAAGTAGAGAGTAAATTATATTTTGATTTGTGAAGAAATATTTTATTTCGAATGTGCGCCAGAGTACGAAAAGAGTTTATTAACATAGTTCTCGTTAGTGAACTTTGTAAGAAAAGGTTTGTTTAAAGGCTAATTGCTTAAAAACTAAATATAAAAAGCAATTAGCTCTATCGCTGAATATATTTCTTGTGCTTGATTTTGGTAAAATGATCAGTTTTAAAAATATGTTTGGTCAAACAATTAATCTGGCAATTGTGATTATAAGGATCACTTTATACACATAGAGGGCATATTGGTTTAGTTGAAATTATTATTTATGTAATCTCATTATCTTTGCAATTAAATTAGTTCCTAATAACTTGATTGTTCATTTTGAGTTCACGCTCGGTTAACCACTAAATTTGAAACGATGTCATCCAATCAGATTAGAATCTAATTATTGCGTAAATTGTTGCGATGCAAATTGATGAGAATGAGATCTGCATCATATAGTTAGTTACTTTATTATCATGTCAATTGTTGCTTCTTCAAATTAAGACTCATCCATTGTTGAAAACCTTCACAGGTATCCTAGCAGTATTCAACGAAGATTAATTTGGCCACAAAATGGAACCTATTGAACAAGCAGAAGATGAAAACGATGTGGATGCTTCGGAGCAGGCTGAACCATCCTCTAACAGTTCAGGATATCAGATCTTCCTTAGCAATCCTTTCGAAGTTCTACTTCAATCATCCTCGGATGATGAGGTTGAAAACGAATTGTCTTACATCCTTAGAATAGACGGAGATTCCCCAAATCGCGTCACTACAGAAGAAGCAGCAAGATTTTTCAATACTGGACTTCCTATCGTTAAAGCGATGTTTAAATCCAAAAACAAAACTGAAGACGGTGAAAAATTTTCGATGGAATTGCTCAATTGCATCAGAATGATTCGTCAGGCATTCGGAAATGTCGTGCTCGATTTCGGTCCGTTTGTGACCACGTGGGGTAGACGTAGGGAGCTTGAAAAGATGAAGACCAGGAATGGGTTGGGACCTTTCGCTCTCCTCTCGCATCGCTTGTACTACAGTTACATCTGGATGTTCAGATATGACGGAAGTAGGACTTATGAGAGGCTTTCCGACGTACAGTTGAAAATGATGAGTCCTTTGATGTTTGCCGCCCTGACATCTAAACCAAGCATCGTGCATTTTCTGATGAAGTACGGGACCAGGTCAGTACTGCGAAATCTATTATTTCGTGTTTATTACATTTCCAGGTTAAAATATAATGGGGGTGAGGGCTAAGAAGAAGGAACAAAAGAATGATGCTTAATTGTATTTAATTACTAGCAGATTTATCCGGGGTAACTTTGGTATTCGAATGTCTTTGTTTCGACACAGACAAAAAGCTCGAACCCCGCTCATTTTATTTCGAAAATAAATTTTTCGAATTTCGAAATTTATAATTTTTAGGCAATCATAAGTTGTTTAGGCCTTAACTGGCATAGTGATTAGGCAGCTAGCGACTGTTCCAACAAGGCAAACGTTGTGTGCTGTGTTAGCTCTAACTGAGGCAGTGATCACCAGTGACTTCGGTCTTAGTATGGCATGGGTTGGGTTGTTTTACTTCTGAGCGGCACTTTTTTGCACACCATGGGCTAAATGGCCAGGTCACATGGACCCCGAAGGCTCAGAGAAGGTTGGGGGAGGAGACCCACTGGAACAGCTGTTGGGAGACAGATGGTAGCCTCCCGTCAAGGCCATCCAGCGTGTTCTTTAACGTGCACAGGGTATGGCTCCCCAGCACATGTGGCCACGGTTTAACGTCACATCCGACGGACGGCGGCCTTTACAAGCCCATCGGTGTCCCCTACTGACCGTGGGCAGGGCGGGGAATTTTGCGGAGATAATAGTATGGCATGTCCTTGTATAAGAAGGAATTCAATTTTAAAGGATTGTTCATTCTACGATTCTTCTCTGTCCTATATGTCGCAAATAACAGAAAAAAAAAGCCATCGTATCCACAAAAATGTTCGTGATATCTTCCCTTTTCTAAAACAATGGATTTTATCACTCGAAAAGCAGAAAGAGCTTCCATCTGTCTCCTAACAACTGTCCAGTGGCCTCTTCCCTTCTCCGAGCCCTTGTGACGTAGCAATTTAGCCCATTGTATGCCAAAAATTGCCGCTCAGAGATAAACGACCCAAACCTTTAAAAGCTTCAAAGCAAGTGTAACTTTATTTTGAAAACGATTATGAGCAGAGAAAAAAGTACATCCTTCTAGTAGCTTTATATTTATTAACTGACAATTTACAACAAAAAAGGGAAGATTCTATTATCTATTGGGTCTTTAACAACTATCTACAACTACTTATAGAGTATCTTTATGTAGCCTCACTTGGAGAACATTTGAAGCACCGCTAAAATGATTATAACATTGAACTTTGTTAGTTAATGGTTTCTCTGAAATAATTTCTTTACTTCATTATAGACTTACATTAGTTATGTTTTTCAAACACATAAATGTATAAAGTTTTCACTCCTTTTAGATTCATAGATGAAACTCATGGCCTCATAGCACCCGCAGATGATGTACCAATGAGAATAGTATGCATGAGAGTTTTATTGACTGACATCATCAGAGACCTCTTGGACTCCGAAATGTGGGATTCTGATGCCTTAAAACTAAAGACTGATCTCTCCAGTCTTCCTGAGGGATTAAGATTAAAGTGCCTGAATTTCCGCCTCCTCCTGAGATGCGATCCCAACCCTTACGTCACAACCGTGAAACTAGCTACACTGTTTCAGTCCCAAGTTTCACCTCTTCCGGAAATGAATGTTCTACGTCACATCTACGATTCCCTGTTCCCCAACTTGGGGCTCGGTCTGTTCAACCCCCCTCTGCTGCAGCACATGTGCAGGTGCGTCATTAGACGACGTCTGCATGAGAACTGGCAACTCCCTGATGGCATATCTCAGCTCGAGCTACCCAAGATCCTCTGCGATTATGTCAATTTACTCGATGATTAAACTCGGCTGCCAAATATAAATATTCAGTTTTTCTTTAGATGTTGAGATGTTTTTAAATTTAGTAATGGTGATAGTGACAGACAGTTCGTTCGTACAGCCGTAGAATTAATCCTTGGGTAGCGTACTGAAATATTTAATAAAGACATAAACTATTGTTCTTTTCATTTTGTGTGTTTGTCTATTATTGGAATATAATTTCTCATATTCACTATGAAAGCCATAACAACTCATGATTCACATTTGCAGGCAAAGAGTCTGAGGTTGTCCAGTACCCCTGGACAACCTCAGACTTCTCAAATATTGGACTATCGTAGAAAACAAAATGCAAAAAATCTAATCATTTGGGCACTTTTTGCGGAAAATTGACTCTTATGTGGTGAGGTAATGGAAAATCGGAGAAGCGGTATGGTGGAGTTAGGATGCATTCCAAGGTTTTTATAAATTTGTGCACAATTTAAATGAGATTGAATGTTTTGTTATAGCCATTAAGTTGTGTAAACATTAAATTGCGAACTAAATTAGGAGAAGATGTATTTCATTTAAGAAAAAAAAGGTGGGTGGGAGAGTATGCTTCCCTATTTAAAGGACGGAAATAACCAATACGCTCCATTGGGCTTGTCATACAGCATACAAATAGATGCACAAGCCATGTACTTTGGTTAAGTAGTCAATTACGCTAACTACTAGACCAGGCATGCGCTAATAGAACATACAAACACTTATAAAAGGACGTTGTGTAAGTGTTCGTATGTTATATGCGAAAACATTTGTTGAAGAAGATTCCCGAACCTGACCAATGTCACATCGAGTACCCTTATTAACAGCAAATATATAGCTTATTATAGCACCGATCTATAAGGCTACATGATCCGCGAAAGAACATCGCCAATGGACACTGGAAGAGAGGAAATGGGTAGCTTGGAACGAGGAATCGAGGTGTCGAGAGTTGCATGTGTGCAACTCTCGGCACACGCATGCCTAGAGTGCAACACGCTGCCGAGAGTTGTATGTGTGGTGTAGACCATACGAGACCATGGATCCCAAATGTCAAGTCTGCGTGTTGCAGGCTGGTGTAGGTGATGTAATGCTCTGGGGCGTATTTATATAAGTAACCTTGGGGATCCTTGTACCAAATGAGATCGCTATCACCGAGAAATCTATGTTGATGTACAAGCCGACAACCTACATCCATTCATAGTTTCCATTTCCCACAGCAGGTGCCTTCTTTCAGCAGGACAATTCCACGTCTCATCACTCCCGTTTAGCGAAAGACTGGTTGGAGGAGTATTTCAGGGAATTCACAACCCTCGAATGACCCTCTCACTCTCCAGATTTGAACCCTCCTCAGAAGGAGGGTTCAAATCTGGAGAGTGAGAGGGCCAATCTAGGTATTTGAACATCTATGGTATTCAAAACTATTGAACATCTATGGGACGAAGTGAAGCGATGCATTAGAGCCCGAAACCCACCACCAGGAATTCTCGGCGCTTTACGGAGGCTGTCCTGTAATCATGGCCTGCAATATCACTAAACGTTTCCAACACCTAGTAGCGTCTATGTCACGGGGTGTTGCTGCTGTTGTGAGGGTGAAAGTTGGACCATATGTTAGCAGATGGGTATATTGGCTCTTCAGTGTATATATTAATTAAGAAAAAAAAATTGAACTTAAAATCATACTTTGCCTTCTCCCAGACTGAAAGAACAAGATTTTTTGTTCCTTCCCTCTCCTCTCTCATGTTCTGTGAATCGCGCTTAATAATTGCTCTTTTGTCCTCTTCACACAAAAAAGCTGCATTGCGGTGTACTGTATTACCGAACTCGTTGCACTTTGCTTTAGAGCGAAAAAATTCTGACAAACTGTTGTCAGTACAGTTTAATTACCTTTGCGCTGTGTGGAAACGCACATTTATCATTTCGATTGAATTTGTGGTAACATCGTTTTCGTGACTAAACGCTGAGGGTTGAAGCTAATAGCATGCTGAAAGAAATATATATGTCTCTATTCACACGTGGGCTGCTCATTAATAAATACAATTGAAATTAAGAATTTATATCTTGAGTTAAGTTCCATGTAATTGACTTCACCAGGAAAATCCATAAATCAAAATTTAAACCGAACGACATTTGCACGAGAAATAAAAAGCAATTGTGTGAGTAAAATTTTAATAAGTACATATTATAAATCTCATGACTGATTAGAAACTTCTTTCTCATTAAACTTCTGTCATCATTTTGATAGCTTTAGTCCTATAAATGTTTCGCTATTCATTTTAATAATTCCAGTTACATGCGTCACTTAGATAGAAAAGATAACATTTCTTTTAAGTTTTCGAAATTGAATATCCTACAAAATACTTGATCAAAAAATTGCAATTGCTCATCGGAATAGAAATACTTTTTAAAATTGAAAAAATTTAGTTTTAGAGTAAAACATTTTTTAAATTTTTTAATTGATGCTTAATTAAATTTATTTGTGATCTTTAATATTGATTGAATGAAACGCAGAAATATTGAAAGCAATTTGAAGTTGTACAAGTTTATAAAATGCAGTGATGAATAGAAAAATTTAAATGAAACAAATATTAATTAAAAAGTAGTTACTTAACCGATACTTATTATTTGTGCCATACCACAACTTTAGCGATCTTTAAAGGTGGAATTTCAAACTAATGAAAGATTCGGATTATGAGGATAGTAATTATGTGATTAAAACCTATCCAACGAAGAAAAAAAAATTAAGCAAAAACGTTGAATGTCTTACGGACGTACAGGAGTAAAAGTAAAAATAAAATTGCAAGTTTTTTTTAAAAAAGAAGCTAAAACTAAATCATTGAACTTAAAATCGTATTTTTCTCTCTGCTGGAAAAAAAAATCTTTTACAACAATCCTCTGCTGAGAGCTGTTAATTTGTTTCAAGAGAACCCAGCACTAAGCATGCCCACCTTCAGGCTAGGAGTATTCTCAGGCCCATCCAGGTCACCTCGATGTGCAGGCTTGGATAGCTATCGAAAAAAGAAGAAAAATTAAAAATGCATAAAGTTTTAAATGATTTAATTCATCTAAAATTTAATTACAAGCTATTTAACTTAGAATAGTTTAATAGAAGATAATTTACTTATTAGGAGTGGTTAGAGTACCTGACATGCAATCAGGATGTCGTGGGTTCAGATGCCAGTGGGCTCAAGAAAATTTTCCTCTACACCCATCCTCTTTCTGTTAATTTAACAGCTTAATAGTGATTAAATACTTAGTAAATTTAACACATTAAATTTTAATTAAAACACTTAAACATTTAAATATTACCTCTTACGTTAGTGCACTCCCTAAGCCTGGTGTATCTTGACGACCTTAGCCCAGAGCTGCAGCGGAAAATAAAATTTAGCCGACAAAAAATTAAAGAGACAAAATATATATAAAAGGAGAAAAACAATGTGACAAGAAAAAAGATAAACTTACCTTAAGACCCACCTTGAGATTTCTATTTCAAAGGAGTAACACGGGCTCCGCGCATGCTAAGGGAAGTACTAATACTTAGTAAATATCGCTAATTGATAATAATTAATATATCGCCGTTTCATAATAAATTTTCAAAATAAAAAAAAATAACTCAAAGTTATGTCCGTTAAGGACATAACTTTGAGTTATGTCCGTTTAATTTTCTACCGTAAAATTTTCTGTCCGTTAAATTTTCTACCGTAAAATAAAATTCTCACAGTACCCAGAATTAACATAATAATGAGGGATAAACCAAGTGAAATTAACAGTTAAATTTTAACAGTGAAAGAAGTTAAATTCTGCCCTTGAAATTCCATTTATATAGTACATCAAACTTACGATAGTATAAGAAACCTTACTTTAAATATCTTAAAATATGGATAGATTTATAAAAGAATATTTATAGCCCAAAAAGATCTTGGTGTTACTGATTTGATCACTGAGCATAAACAAACAAATTCCTATCTTCCTATAAGGTCCTAAAAAGTATACTTATTCTTCAACTTCAACCATCGTTACCGTGGATTTATATCTAGCTGAGAGTTCACCTAACAAACCCATATGAAAAAACTAAGGAATCCACACAGTGTTTATGAAATCTTATTTTTTTCTGTGAGAAGTAAAAAGAGTAAACGGAGCAAGGATAGAGAAGCAAGAAAATGGGGAAGTAAACATCTTCATATTCTTTGCGATTGAGGATGGAAAATAAAACTAAAGTATATCGATGGTGCAATCAGTTACTAAGTTCGTATTCCCTTCAAGGGAAGATTGGGCGCCGATTTACCTACTTAACAAGATTGCAGGCGTCCTATCTTCCTTTGAAGGGAATACGAACTCAGCGACTGATTGCATTATCGATATGCTTTAAGGTTATTTTCTAGCATGTGAGAAGATAGGTTTATTAAATTTATTTACATTTTTTCCTTGCCACTAAAAACTCTTATCTTCGAAAACATTACAGCACTGCACATTTAAAAACGTCGACAGCTCGTCAACAGTTCGAAATAAGACCAATGTTGCCTAGAATGTTATTGCGAGTCGTGGGGTTGGGTTGGGTTGTTTTACCTCTGAGCGGCACTTTTTTGCACACCATGGGCTAAATGGCCAGGTCACATGAACCCCGAAGGCTCAGAGAAGGTTGGGGGAGGGGACCCACTGGAACAGCTGTTGGGAGACAGATGGTAGCTTCCCGTCAAGGCCATCCAGCGTGTCCTTTAACGTGCACAGGGTATGGCTCTCCCGCACACGGGGCCACTACTTAACGTCCCATCCGACGGACGGCGGCCTTTCCAAGCCCATCGGTGTCCCCTATTGACCGTGGGCAGGACGGGGAATTTTGCGGAGATAAATCTCAACGCTGACCCAGTTGGGACTCGAACCTGGCAATTACAGATTACGAGCCTGGCGCGCTACCGACTGAGCCACCCCCGCCCCAAAGGGTGGGGTGGTGATTAATCTGTGCTGAGGGATTGGGGGGGAAAGAATGGATTTGGAAGGGGAAATGAAAAATTTGAGTTTATTGTTTGCGTAGAAATGTATGATTCAGTTTTAAGAGAATCAACTATGAAGCATATTGTTATGCTTTTATCTCGTTCATTGTTGCTACTTCCAATGAAATCTGCCCTTTATTTTAAACTTTCGTCTCATTCTAGCAGTGAACTTAGAACACCAATTTTCCCATAAAATGGACCCCATTGAAGTTACAGAACAGGATGCCAATGAGGATGCTTTGGAACAGGATGGACCATCGTCTAAGAGTTTGGGATCTCAGAGCTCCTTTAGCAATCCTTTCGAAGCTCTGCTGAAATCCTCCTCGGATGATGACGTAAAAGCAGCATTGTCCTCCATCTTTAGAATCGACGCAGATTCCGCAAATCGCATCAGTAGAGAAGAAGTAGCACCTGTTTTTAATACTTTCAGACATACTTATTTACAAGCGCGGTTTGAAACGGAGGACGGAACGGAAGTCAGTGAGAGACTGTCGCCAGAATTGCTCAATCTAATTGAATCGATCCGTCGCGATCACGGAAATGTTGTGCTTGATATGGGTCCTGCTGTGACCACGTGGAGCAAATCTAGTGTGCTTGAAGAGATGGAGAGTAGGGATGGGTTGGGACCTCTCGCTTTCCTGTCGCATCGCCTCTGCTACAGTTACGTCTGGATGTTCCGATATGACGGAAACAGGACTTACGAGAGGTTCTCAGACGTGCAAATGAAAGTGATGAGTCCTTTGATGTTCGCCGCCCTGACTTCTAAACCGGACATCGTGCACTTTTTGATGAAGTTCGGGACCAGGTCAGAACCGCAAATTTATAATTTCCTGTTTACTGTCTTCTGGTTTACAATTTAGTGACTAAAGCTATAAAGAAGAAGCAAAAATGCTCAACGACATTTAATTATTAAAGCGACGTAATTGCAAATGCTTAGTTATTAATGTAATATTTAATGGTGGTGGCTCAGTCGGAAGCGCGCCACGCTCGTAATCTGTAGTTCCTAGGTTCGAGTCCCAGCTAGGTCAGCGTTGAGATTTATCTCCGAAAAATTCCCCTGCTCTGCGCACGGTCAGTAGGGGATACCGATGGGCTTGGAAAGGCCGCCGTCCGTCGAATGGGACCTTAAGCCGTGGCACCGTGTGCGGGAGAGCCATACCCTGTTAATGTTAAAGAAAACTCTGGATGGCCTTGACGGGAGGCTACCGTCTGTCTCCCAACAGCTGTTCCAGTGGGTCCCCTCCCCCAACCTTCTCTGAGCATTCGGGGTCCATGTGACCTGGCCATTTACCTCATGGTGTGCAAAAAAGTGCCGCTCAGAGGTATAACAATATCTAATATAGAAATATTTTTATTTTTTCATACCGTATAGAGTGATTTTGCAGTTATTTGGGGGTCGTTTAGGAGCTGTATAGAGCTGGAGTCACAAATTTGCGATCTTCAAGCAAAATGTCTTATCATAAACATGTTAGTCAACTGTGGCTTACCAATTTGGTTAGATTGCAAATATCTCAAGCAGGTATGTAGAATATGGTTGCTTTCGACCAAAGACGGCGGACAAAATTTAGCCTTATGTTTTGGTATCGAAAATTTTGTAACAATTGAATAATAAAAGAGCGATATAAAAATTTTTGTTTTTTCTCTTTGTTCCTTAAAAAAATGCTCTCCAACCTATACTGAGAGTTATTGATTTGAGGTTTATGTTATGCCTTAAAATGCAGTCCGCTTTGTACTGAAAAGTAACTGATTTGGCCTCTATATGATTCCATAGAAAAAGGCCTACTGTGTATTGGGAAGTAACTGATTTAGTCCCCTATAGGACGTAACTTTTCAATCCCTAATGTAGATAGTTATTTAAAATGTTAGATCGGAAGCTTTTCGTCAGCAATCGGTTTACGTTTTCGGCTGTCCTGTTCATTACAGTAGAGTACGTTTTAACGAATGGAAGCTGTAATTGAGGCCGGAGAAGAAGACCAGTTGTTCCCAAAAAGATTCCTGATTTTAAGATAACGATTCATTTTTATATCGATTCAAAGCAACTAAGGTTAAGACTCCTGATAATGATTAAAAACTGGTACATCTCCACATCCTTCTAAAGTAGAACCTCTTCGTTTATTGGCTAAATAGCAAAAGTTTCCAAAAAAA
This sequence comes from Ryuthela nishihirai, assembly GCA_038380435.1. Lineage (NCBI taxonomy): Eukaryota > Metazoa > Arthropoda > Arachnida > Araneae > Heptathelidae > Ryuthela > Ryuthela nishihirai. The sequence continues at coordinate 32,960,467 of JAWZYU010000011.1, read as the reverse complement.
AACAAAAAAAAACTGGTGCTGAATTTTAATAAATAATTACATTTACTTACAGAATATCTCTATGTAGCCTTATATGGCAAACACCCCAAACTCTGGCTAATAATAATTACATTGTTCAATTAATTGTTTTTAAATGAATATTTGGCTTTATTCTAGCACTAAATAACATGTTATATTCTTTAAGTGCATATATTACATAAGGTTTCTACTGCCTTTTAGATTCTTAGATGAAATCTATGACGTGAATGGACTTTCTGACACTCTTTCAATGAGAACCACAGGTATGAGGGCCTTGCTGAGTAACATCGTCACCGAACTCTTTGACTCTGAATTCTGGGATTCTGATGCTTTGATGTTAAAAGGGGATTTCACCAGTCTTCCTGAAGGATTAAGATCCAAGTGCTTGAAGTTCCGCATCCTCCTCAGATGCGATCCCAACCCTTATGTCACAACCGTTAAACTAGCCAGGATGAATGATCTCCAAAGTCCACCACTTCCGGAAATGAATGTTCTACGTCACATCTACGATTCTCTGTTCCCCGACTTGGGGCTCGGTCTGTTCAACCCCCCTCGGCTGCAGCACATGTGCAGGTGCGTCATTAGGCGACGTCTGCACGAGAACTGGCAACTCCCCGATGGCATCTCTCAGCTCGAGCTACCCAAGATCCTCTGCGATTATGTCAATTTACTCGATGATTAAACTCGGCTCCCAATTTTCAAAATTCAGTTTTTTCTTAGATGTTGAGATGTTTGTAAATTCAATTGCAGAGACAAAGTTCGCTTGCAGTGTACTAAAACTGAACTTTAGGTAGAGGACTCAAACATTTAATAAAGACATAAACTGTTCCTTAATTTGTGTATGTGTGAATTGTTGAAATTCAATTTTCACTTGCACTTGCATGGGAATCAGAGACAATTCGACACGTGATATCAATCTATCGATAGTCGAGATTCGTGATTTAAAGACAGAAGTGAAAGAATTGAAACGAAGTGTAAAATATTTTTTCTAGCAAGTATGACGAACTGCTGTAACAAGTAATAAATTACGAAAACAATCAAAAGGATTTAACTACAAAAATCTATGAAGCCGAAAATTTAAACACAGAAATGAGAGAAGAGATTAAGGAGCTGAAACAAAATCTTAATGACGTGGAACAATATGGACACAATAAAAATATAGAAATTCATGGTGTTCCCATAAATGAAGGGGAGGATGAAACAGAGCTTAAAATAAAGTTGAATAAAATTTCCCAGTCATTAAACATAGTCAACTACACAGACGATGATTGAAAAAGTTCACAGACTTCCAGAAAGAAATAAAAGCAAAACCCCAAAGATAATTGTCCAATTCGTTACACGGAAACAGAGACATTTGGATACAAAACAGGAAAAAAAATTACAACCAGTATTGCAGACCTTAATGATAAAGGAACACCAATATATATTAATGAAAACATGACTATGATTAACAGAAAACTTTTCTGGAGAGCTAGGATGTATGCAAAAAAAAAATTATAAATATGTTTGATTCAAAAATCTAAAAGTTCTAATGAGGAAATCAAATGGTGAAAGAATTATCAACGTTGATATGTTCACCAACTTTGATAATTTTTGAACTTTTAGATATATCCGATAAACTTTGCTTCTTTTTCCTTTTTTTGCTCTTTACCTTTGCTATTTTTTTTTGATGAATATTCTTCTTAGCTATGTCTGATTTGAATTTTGAAGATTTTGAGAGCAACTATGATGTTGCTTATGTAACTACAGGTTTAGAAGTGGAGGCTTGGTTCGTAAATAATTATAGTAAATTTATTCCCAAAAATAAATTAGGAATTGCTCATGTTAATATAAGAAGTCAAAGAAAACATTGGGATTATTTAAAATTAAGTATTAACAATTACATGAAACACATTGATTTGCTTGTTTTAACTGAAACAAATGTAAATAAATATGAAAATTATTTATATAATATTGATAAATACTAAAAAACATGGCACAGAAAAATATATCACACTATTGGTTGAAATGAATTTTGAAAGATTAATAAGGGAAGCTACAAGAGAAGAAATAGTAAAAAATAAAATTACCAAAACCTGTATAGACCATATTAATATTAAACTGATTAAAAATATGTCAGCAAATTCAATAATTCAAACAAACAAAATATCAGATCACTATATGATTTTAACAATGATTAGCAACACCAATAACAATTTGAATAATACTAATAATACTGAAACAGACCAGAAAAATAAAAATTGGTCATTTGACCATAACCTTATAAACAAAGCTATTTCTGAAATGAATTGGAATTTAGAAAATTATGGAGACAACTCAATGGATGAATTAAACCTATATAAAATATTTAAAGACATTTATGATGGAATTTTAGGAAAAAATAGAATATATATGAGGAGTGTTGGAAAGGTAAAAAGAAATCATAGCAAAAACTGGATAACACCGAACTTGATAGAATTAATCGAAGAAAGAGATAAAGCTTGGATTAAATTTAAAAACATTGATGAAAGTGATGCTTATAAAAATAACTATAAAAAATTAAGAAATATGGTTAATATTCAGATTCGAAATCAGAAACAACTATATTATAGAAATAAACTTATAACGAAAAAAAATGATATGAAGGCTACCTGGCAATTAATATATGAAATATTAGAAGGAAAACAGAAAAAATCATCGGACGATGTAATAATTGACAATATGACCAAAAAGAAATTATCTGTGGAAGAAATAGCAAATAATTACAATGACATTTATAATACACTAATTCTACAGATAAGAAATACAAATCACCAAGACGATATAAATTATGTTCCAACCATGATGCAAAGAGTTTTGAAAAACAAACTGATGAAATAATTACTTCATTAGACATCAATAAATCACCTGCATACGATAATGTTTGCATTAAACACATAAAATTTAATAAAGAAACAATACTTAATATTATATCAATAATTATAAATCAGATTATATTTACTGGGAACATACCTACTGAACTCAAAACAGGTAGTTTAAGACCTATTTTTAAAGGCTGTATTAAGGAGGACTATTCTAACTATCGACCAATAACAATTCTACCTATTTTTTCGAAAATAATGGAAAAATATATTTATAATACTGTTTTTAACTTTTTACTTAAACACAACATAATTAATGAAAATCAATTTGGCTTTCAAAAAGGAAAAAAAAACACAATTGAACTAATTTCCAAAATTGCAATTAACATTAATAAATCATTGAATAATAGGGAAAAATTTGCAACTATGTTCTTAGATTTAAAGAAAGCCTTCGATACAATAGATCACAGCATTTTACTAAATAAATTGGAAAATTACGGTATTCGCGGTATATTGTTAGATTGGTTTAGAAATTATTTATCAGACAGATACACAATTACTGAAATAAAAAACTGCTACAGCAGAAACGTAATTACACGATATGGAATTCCCCAAGGCTCAATTTTAGGTCCTTTATTGTTCCTAGTATACATAAATGATTTGTTCAATACAAAATTAAAAAGTGTTATTTATCTATATGCTGACGACATTGCTATAATAAACAATCAGAAATATTTAAATGATAGCATTTCAGAGGTTCAAACAGATTACAATGATATTATTAGATGGTTAAATCATAATAAAATCTATTTAAATGAGAAAAAAACAAAACTGATGATTATTCATTCACCAGGATATCATATTCATCAAGACCTCTTTATCAAAACTCATAAAATAAATTGCAGAAAAAAGAATGCTTCAAATTGTGAATCATTATGTAGTTTTCCACTTGTTGAGCAAGTAAATCAAATAAATTACTTAGGAATCATTTTTGATGAATATTTTAGGTGGAATGCCCATATATCCCACATATGTGAAAGCTTGAGAATATCAGCGATAAAAATTCAAAAAATTGAAATACGTATTAAATATGGAATGCCTGTGTATTATTTTATAAAGCAATATGCGAATCTATTTTAAATTATGGAATAATTGTGCCTGGAACAACTAACTTAACTAATTAAATAAAATAGAAAACTGCAGTCTATAATAGCTAAAAATATTATTCCGTGTCATTTGGAAAAAAATTATAAAACTTCCACAGATAGATTAAAATTTTTAAACCTTTTATCCTACAGCAATTTATATAAATATAATGTAAAAATTAAAAAAATGTTTTGAAGAAACTTACAAACTAAAAATTCAACGTAACAAAAATCATCATCATCATCCTCATCCTCAAGCAGCCATGGGCTACGGAGGTCCAACCAGACCGTGCAATTTAGTTCTCCAAGCAAGTCAATCCTGAGCTACATCTACTGCATCTGGCCACTGCACACCAATTATAACAAGGTCCTGTTTGACATTGTCTGCCCACCGCATCCTAGGTCTCCCCTTCTTTCTGAGGCCTTTAGGCACACTGTTCATAACCCTATTCGCCAATCTATAATTATTCATACGGGCAACATGGCCAAACCAACGGAGTCTCTCTCTGCACAATATGCTGCTTAAAGGAGGCTGCAAACTCCTTTGCCTAATCTCATCATTAGTTACAAAGTTGAACCACCTAATGCCCAAGATACTGCGTAAGCATCTGGAATCAAAAGCATCTAGTTTCCTGTTATCTTGTTTACAAATTGTCCAAGTTTCACTACCATAACTAACCCTAGAAAGAACCAAACTATTATACAGTCTAGTTTTAGTCTTTAGGTGTATACGCCTATTTCTCCACACTCTCCATAGATTCTTAAAAGTCCCGGCAGCAATCCCTATTCGACTGTTAATCTCATGCCACACATCACCATTATCTGTTACATAGCTCCCAAGATAATTAAACTGTGACACCTGCTCAAGACTGCAACCATTAAGATTAACTGAATCACAGACTGCCTGACCAATTGTCATCACTTTAGTTTTCTCTCTGTTTATAACCAAACCTACTCTACTACCAGTCTCATCAACAGCTCGAATGAAAGAGTTCATCTCATCAACATCATTTGCCAAAAGGGCTAAATCATCAGCATAATCTAAATCAGAAATTTTCGTATCTCCAGCCCATTTAAGGCCAAAATCTTTCCCTTGAAGTGAATTTCGCATAACATAATCAATAACCAAACTAAAGAGAAAAGGAGACAAAATGCACCCTTGTCGAACACCAGAAGTAATGCTAAACCAATTACTACAAGCCTTATCAACTCTCACACACGACTCAGTGTTATTACAGAGAGCTTTCATTATGTTAACTAACTTGTCTGGTATACCATATGATCTCACAATCAACTACAAATTATGACGATCAACAGAGTCGAAAGCCTTTTTGAAATCAACAAAGCTAGCAACCAAAGTTTCTGAAACTCTAAACATTTCTCAAGAATCTGCCTAAGTGAAAATATCTGATCCACACATCCCCTACCACTTCTGAATCCACATTGCTCATCACGCAATTGACTGTCAACCAGATTCTTAATTCTATTAAGCACAACATGGAAAGAACTTTACCTGGAACAGAGAGTAGGCTGATACCCCTATAGTTATCACAAGGACTGCGATCACCTCTTTTGAAAATAGGGATAACAATAGCTCTGGTAAAATCCTTAGGAACCATGCCTTTATCATAAAAGATATTCAGAATTTCAGTCATCCAAGTGGTAACCGAAACATTCCCATCTCTAAGCATTTCAGTAGTAATTTCATCTACCCTTGGGGATTTATGTAGTTTAAGTTTAGAAACAGCTAAAATAACTTCAGATTGTGTTACAGGGCCAACATTAAAGCCACCAATGCATCTATCATCATTCGAAAAGTGGGAGTAGAACTAACCACATTGTTTAGAACAGTGATTCCCAACCTCTTCTGGACCATCGCCCCCTTTGGAAGAGAACAAAAATTTCAACGCCCACCTAGTCCATAATAGTTAATTTTATATGAAATATTAAAATATTGTTGCATATTATCTGTACCTAATTTATCTGTTTATTTATCTATTAAAAATCATAAAGCAGAAATTAATAAAACAGGAATTAATAAAAATTATTTCCTGTTTTATGTACATTACATAAAGCAGGAAATGTACAATAAAATTGTACATTTCCTGCTTTATAATGTACAATAAAATTGTTTATTAAAATTTTAAAAATAAACACAGAATCAATAAGAAATAAAAAGTAATGAGATAAACACAAAATGAATAATAAATAAAAAAAAATTAATGAGATGGTTGAGGCTGGTGGAGTGTTAACAATTTGTTAATGTCGGGTTCCAATTTCGTTAACATCAATCACATATCGCCACGTTCAATGATGTGTAGTCTGTTCCTCTTCTTTGACAGTAAATTAGCTACTGCACTGAATGCTCAGAAGATTATGAAGATTACTGCTCAGCCATATAGGACGAAGATATAGACATATATTAACTGCTCAGCCATATAGGACGAAGGAAATGCGATTAAAAACTTCTGTACTATTGCAAAGAATCCAGGGTAGAGAACTGGTATTGATTTTTGAAGCCAGAACTTTTGGTATCCATGTTTGAATTTTACTTTGAATACTTCGTTAGTCGTGAGTTCTAAGAGTTCCTCTTCCAAATTTGATGATTCTTCAGTATCTGTGTTTGCGAAAGCATCTAAAACCCAACTCGGTATATTCATGTTTAAAATATCTTGGAAACGCTCCGTAAAATCAACATGAAGAACTTCCAAGTGTTGGCAGTAAGTAAGTAAATCTTCCGGTTTTGCAGAGACTGCTAATATGTGGGAAAGTGGTTGTATTCACCTCTATCTAGATTTCGTTTGAATAGAAGAAGTTTTCCCGCAAAAGCAGATATGACGTTTTTTGTTTTAATTAAATTCAACTCATCACCTTGCAATTGTAAATTAACTTGATTAAATATTTTTAACAGGTCTGTCAAATAAGCGATGTCATTTTTTGACGTAATCAGGTTTTCGCGCAATCTTTCGTCTCTGTCTTCAAGAAAGTCCAGTACTGAGTGAAATAGATTGAAAAAACGATTCAGACAAACACCTTTAGAGAGCCAACGTACTTCTGTGTGCAGCAGCAAGCGATTGTAATCTTCATCATTTTCATTACAAAGCTTACCAAATAATCGGTCATTCAATGAATTGCTTCTAATCTTATGATTGCTTTAATAACGTAATGGAGCGACGTATGCAGACGTTCATTCAAATTTTTTGCAATCAAATGCTGGCGATGAATAATACAATGTACAGCGAGTACATTTGGTACTGCTTGTTTCAAATGCGCTATGAAACCCTTATGACGCCCTGTCATTGCTGGAGCACCATCAGTAGCAGCAGACAAAATATTGCAAATACGAATTTCTTTCTCTTGAAAAAACTTTTGCATGGTACTAAATATAGATTCTCCCTTTGTATCAGATTCCAAATTTTTAGCAAATAATAACTCTTCATGAATTTTTTCTTCTTTTATAAATCGTACGTATGATAAGAGTAGAGCTTCGTTATTTGGTAGAGTTGATTCATCGAGTTGAATGGAAAATTTGCAAGTCTTTAAGTAATCACATAATGATATTTCAACGTCTTTTGCCATTTCATCTATTCTTCTTTGCACTGAATTATTACTGAGAGGAATTTTTTTGATGATATTTGACGGTGTCTTATGATTAAGAACAGTTTTTAATATCTCTTTGACTGCCGGCAAAATTAATTCCTCGCCAATTGTGTGTGGCTTTCCTGCTTTTGCGATTAACAATGAAACGTTATATGAGGCTCGTAGTCCATCATCATCTTGTTCAGAAGACGACGCAAAAAGGTTTGACATAGTTGGCTGTTTTAAATATTGCTTTTCCAGTTCTTGAAAATAGGATAAATCTTTGTTCTTCTTATCAGCATGCATTTTATTTAAATGCTCTTGTAGCCTAGAAGGTTTCATAGCTTCATTTGAAAAAACTTTTCGGCAAATTAAACACATAGGTAATGATTGGTTTGTAGGAGAGTACGTAAATCCATATTTCAAATACTCAATACTGTACTGCCGGCATTTCTTTTTAGATGTAGATTCAGACATTTTCAAATACAAATTAACTTCTCAACAGATTTATAAATAGTTATAAAAATAATGTTATAATGACTTCTAACACTTATCACTCACGACTATTTATCACGCGAAGCACATAAAAATAATAAAACATTCCTAGAGCTATCGCTTTTATAGATTTGATTTTGTGCACGCATTAACTTGTATATTTGCGATGCCGGCGCACTTGCTCCGTAAACAAGTCATTTCAAGCTCCCATATTCTTGTCGAAACATGTTAAATTGCATGAACCGCGTGTTTGCCTAGCAACTTGCAAGGACGTGTCACCGTCAATCTATTCTAAACTAAAACAAATTAGGTATAGGTATACCTAATGCTAATTTAAAAATGCTTATTAACGCGATAACAATAAGATAATTTACATAGCTAGATAAAATATTTATTCATGAAAACAGGTATTTTCAAAGTATTTTATTATATTAAAAATAATTGTAAAAAAATATTAAATATAATAAATTTATTATTATTATATTATTATTGCATCAAGGTTGATTTGCCTATCAGGACGGACACACATATCCAACATAATAAGCCTGATATAGTAGTGCACGTTAAGGTATTGAATGAGATTACAATTATTGAAATAGGAATAACATCTCAGGATAACCTGCAGACAGTAGAGGTTGAAAAGAAGAGGAAGTATGATCAGCTGGCTAATGAGTTAAGCCTAATTCACAAGTGTAATGTTAATATTATACCTTATGTTCTGACGTGGGATGGTATTGTAACTACGTATCATAAAGCATACTCAAGGCGACTTGGAGTGGGAAAACATATTGAAGCTTATATCCAATCTGTGATCTTGAAGAGAACTTTTGAGAGCATCTCAGTCGACTTCAGACGTACCAGTACGCTAGTAGGCGGTAGCAGGGAACTTATTGTCCAAGCTGCAGTTGAAAAGTAAGTACATGATTTTTAAGTACATCATGTACAACATTTTCAAGTTGTACATGACGGATGAGGTAGTGGATGACCAGAATCACAGGAAGACACCACAGAATAGAAGAGATAAAACAGTTGTCACAGAAAATTCCATTAAATTTATTTATTTATTTGACCGCCCCTCTTGACTGCCTCAACGCCCCCCATTTGCCTCTGGATCCGCTACCGCCGCCATGGAAGGCTCCAGCGCCCACTGGGGGGCGGTATCGCCCCGTTGGGAATCTATGGTTTAGAACATCACTGAAATACTTAGCCCACCTAGCCATGACAGAATCCTCCCCTTCTATAACCTTCTATAACCTTCTATAATACGCCCCCCATTTGCCTCTGGATCCGCTACCGCCGCCATGGAAGGCTCCAGCGCCCACTGGGGGGCGGTATCGCCCCGTTGGGAATCTATGGTTTAGAACATCACTGAAATACTTAGCCCACCTAGCCATGACAGAATCCTCCCCTTCTATAACCTTACCTTGTTATCCTTCAATCCCTGTATACCTGTGCGTTTTCTACCACACAAAACATTAACTATTTAGTATAGCTCTCTGCTGTTGTGCTGTCTAACTGCTTCATCGGCTTTGTCAGCCAAGCCATAAAGCCAAAGATTCTTATCAGCAGCTAACTGATCTTTTTCACGTTTATTAAGTTCTCTGTAATGCTTTATATTAGGACTAGTAGGGTAGTAGTATTAGGACTGCAGTTCTTTCTTTCCGAAATAAGCTCAAGTGTCTTATCACTCAGATAATTCTGTCTCTTCTGCTCCTTTTTTCCTAAAAGAGTACTGTTAGTGTCCAAAAAAGCCTGTTTAAAATGATCCCATTCTTCCTCAACTTCAGTAGTAAGCAAACGATGACTGTCATAATGACTAAGTAACCTATCATGGTAAGCTTTGGCTATAACTGGATCTTTCAGAGCTTCAGTATTAAAAGTAAATTTTTTAACCCTAGCACAACACTTTTTAAGTTTAAGTTGCAACACACTTCAAGGTAATGGTCAGATCCAATTTCAGCTGCCCTATATGCCCTGGTATTTCTAACAGAACTAGCCCATTTGCTGTTAATTAATATATAATCAATCATATTCCTATGCAGCCCATCAGGTGAAACCCATGTGTACTTATGTATGTCGCGGTGTTTGTAATATGTGTTACTTATTCTGAAACCATTGAGTTTACTTACCTGTAGGAGACGCTGCCCATTGCCATTGCAGCTACCAATACCAAAAGGGCCAATCACCCCTCCCCAAAGGTCAGAGTCAGTACCAACTTTTGCATTGAAGTCACCAAGAACATCTCCTTCAAGGGTAATATCTCCTTTCTTGACAGAATTCAAAACATCCTGAAGTTGTTCAAAAAACCTATCCTTCTCATCCTCAGTGGGGGCATAACAGCAGATAACATTCAGGTCTTTAACGCTTGTCTGAAATTTTGCTGTAAGAAACCTTTCATTAATGCACTCATATCCTAGAAGAGCATCACTAGCGTGTCTGCTGAGAAGCAGTCCCACGCCTTGGTGATGCTTATTGTCGTCCCTCCCTGAAAAGAGAAATTTAAGATTATTTTTAAGAATCTGACCTTTATCTGTCCATCTGGTCTCTTGCAAGCCGAGAATATCTAAATTATAATGGTGGAATTCTTGTGTGAGGACATCAAGAGAAAAAGCTCTGTGCAGAGTCCTCACATTCCAACTACCTATGGAGAGAAAATGGTTAGTAGGATGTTTAAAGAAACTATGTTTATTGAGAGAGGGAATGCCGACAATATCAAACAGCCCCCTAATCGCAGACATGGGGCAAAGACCCGTTCCCCCACCACTAAAGGCTGAAGCCATCTACACTGGAAGACTTCCTCCAATGTAGAATTTGACGATGCCAATAGAAGCAAAGTGTTCAGGTGCCTGCGATGACCTCTGATCAGGATTATCCACCAGCTGTTAAACATATCCTGTGAATCTATTCACTTGGGGCTGTCAACCCACAAACAAACAGAAAACACAGCGGCAGATTTTCCCTCCACAGAAGCCCAACAGTGCAGCAAATTCAGGATCCATAATCAAGCTCAGAGCCTTATTCCAGTGCAGTAGGTTTATATGGTCAGCAAAAGGACCTTGTGTGGTTGACCACACCTCAGCAGGGTAGAAAAGATAGGGAAAAGTAGCCATAGTTGTCCAGATCAGTAGGCCACACTAATCTGGCAGCCCTCCCCTTCCGTTCACTTCCACAAGAGAATATCTCTTTTAAAAGGTACTAACGGTCTGCACCACGAGAAGGCGTGGTCGGACATTAGGTGGTAGGCCTGGCCGGTTCTATGCATCATCACAGGGGATTGGTGCATAGCTCTCCTTCCAGTGACTACCTAGCTACCATTTACAGACCTAACAAAAATACAAGACTTCAAAACCAAGGTTATTACAAATTGCCAAATTTTCGAAATAATTACGGGAAACATAACTCCGATTATCAAGTACCACTTATACTTAATGCTATTCCAAAAGAATTACTAAATATAGATTCTTTTAGAAGACTTAAAATGGAATAAAAAAATTATTTGTTATTTTCTCTTTAGCTGATTTTTATGTGTTGTGTTTTGTGGATTTATTTGATGTACACCATTTTTGTGGCTGAATGACCTATATTTAATTTAATTTATTCGTTTCCCGCAGATAAGCTATTTTGCTTTGCGGGTCAAATGATAAATGTATTTGCATTCTTAACTCTTATGAATAAAAATTATATTCTTAAGAAAAACAAAAAAATGTGGTCATAAAAACACATGTTTTCCACTAACGGGAAAACGATGGGGGGTCCGTCTACCCTTCGTAGAGAATCTCAGATCACTCAGACAATGAAATACTTTACTTACTTTTTTCTCTGACATTCACAATAATACAATAATACATAATACATAAAAAATAAGCAAAAATAAGAACACAAAAGAAAGGAAAAAATAATAGGTTTTCAATCTCGAAACCAAGGGGCAGACTATCTGCCCGTCCAGGAATCAAAAGTTTCTACTACTGAACACTTTCAAGCGGCGGTGGCTACACTGTGGTATGATTTAAAAATTAGAGAGAAACAAATAAACACTAGCTAGCATTTTATATATTCTTCCAAATTCTGAATGTTAAAAATATATTCCTTTCAACCTTTTTAAATTATGAGCGACTTTTTTCTCAATTTATAATCCTCAATTTATAATTAAGTAAATTAAAAATGTTTGGTGGGATGCAAAGGAAATGATGCTTCATAATACTTTTATGAGGCAAAGGCACAACAAACATTAATCCAACTCTTCTTGAATTATAAGGCAAAATTAAATGCGAAATCCATTGCTGATTAATAAACAGAAATAACAGAATCTTATAAAAATAAATTTGTTTATTATAATAGAAGTGATTAGTATTTAACATATTTAGAGAAGAAAAAGACTTTACATTAAAGACTTATAAATTTTTTATGTACAAAACACAAATTTTTCCAATTGTGCCCATAATCCTACCAAAGATACATATACCGTACTGAAAAACCGAATATACCAAGCATAATACAGTAAAAATTAAAACTTTTCTTGGCATAATATTCTTTAAACAGTATAATCTATACAAGATAAGCCTCATTTTTTTAGTTAAAATATTTGCGTGCGATTTCCATTTCAAATCCTGATCTATAATTACACCTAGATATTTGAAATTGGTCACCCTTTCTAAATATGGACAATCACATTATTGATGGTTACCACAGATAGTGTTATATCTTAAACTAAAATGAACATTATCCCCAATGAGATTAAATAATATAAATTTAGTTTTTTTAACATTTACGGATAAGTTATTTAAATGGAACCAGTAATTAATTTGCGTTAAATCCTGCGGTAACTATAAACATTAAATCTGTTATCGTGTTGGCTGAATAAACAATGGCTGCATCATCTGCATAACAGGTAAAGGATGCAATTAAGCTAAGATTGCAAAAATCATTAAAATAAATCAAAAACATTACAGGACCTAAAACTGAGCCTTGCAGTACACCTGCATTAATTTCTCACAATCGCTAATCTGAGGCTCAATATAGACAGCTTTTCTATTTTTCAAATAACTTTTAAACAATTGCAGACAAATGCCTCTTATCCCACTAATATAAAATTCCTTCAACAGAAGGTCATGGTTAACTGTGTCAAACGCCTTTTTTTAATATCAAGAAAAACAGCAGTGTTTTTTTGCCTTCATTAATACTTTTAAAACTTTTCTAATTATATCTAATATAGCTTGTTAAGCATATCTGTTTCCTCTAAAACCAAACTGAGAATCATGAAAAAAATTTTACTTTTCAAAGACGCCAATAATTCTCTTTTTAACAATTTTTTTAATCACTTTTGGAAATATTGGCAGCACAGATATTGGCGTAAAATTATTTATCAGATTTTTGTCTCTAAGTTATAAATAGGGCAAACTACAGCTTTTTTAAAATCATCATAAAAGAACCCATTCTGAATTCAAATATTTGTTAGATGAGTCAAAAGGTAAATATGGTATTTACAATTTTTTTTAGCATTTTAACAATTATTCCATCAAGTTATTTATTATATTAGTTAGCTCATTGTCAGTTGCATCATTGAAAAAGACTGAATTTTGTGATCATCTTAAAGTAAACTGATTGGTTAATGTATTGGAATTATTCATTTGTTGACCTGCATTATCCTCGAAAAAAGTGAAACCATCATTCATTTCATTAACCAAAGTAGTAGAAGTTCTTCTTTCAGGTAAAACATTTGTTTTCTGTTTCAGACCAAGTATATTATTTATGAACTTCCATTGTTTCTCTTTTTCATTTCCACAACTGTGAAATTTATCAGAATTTTTTTAACTACCTTAATCCTATTTTTTACAAATTTAGAATACTTTCTGTAGTGCAATTCAAACTGAGTTATTCCAGGATATTTCTTAAATTGCTTATAAATCCTGTCTTTTTCATTTATACAAAAGATTAGTTCATTTATAATCCATGGCTGCTTACCTTTAAAAATTTGTTTACTACTCCTTCTTACATAGCTTATTTTTTAAGTTACCTTAGAGAAACAGTTAGTATACATAGTGTTAAAATACCCATCAATTTCAACAATATTATTAAAATCTAAGTTTTTTTTAAGAATGTGATTTTTATTCATAAGAGTAAATACATTTACCATTTGACCCGCAAAGCTAAATATCTTATTTGCGGGAAAATGAATAAATTAAATTAAACATAGTCATTCAGCCACAAAAATGGTGTACATCAAATAAATCCACGAAACACAACACATAATGCATAATAATCAGCTAAATAGAAAATAGCAAATAATTTTTTAATTCCATTTTCAGTCTTCTAAAAGAATCTATATTTAGTAATTCTTTGGAATAGCATTAAATATAAGTGGTACTTGATATTCGGAGGTATGTTTCCCATAATTATTTCGCAAAATTGGCAATTTGTAATAACCTTGGTTTTGAAATCTTGTATTTTTATTATGTTGAATTTTTAGTTTGTAAGTATCGTCAAAAAAGTTTTTAATTATTAAATTATATTTATATAAATTGCTCTAGTATGAAAGGTTTAAAAATTTCAATCTATCTGTGGAATTTTATAATTTTTTTGCAAATGAAACGGAATGATATTTTTAGCTATTACAGACTGCAGTTTTTCTATTTTATTATGTTAGTTAAGTTAGTTGTTCCATGCACAATTATTCCATAATTTAAAATCGATTCGCATATTGCTTTATAAAATAATACACAGGTTTCCATATTTAGTACGTTGTTTTCCAAATTTTATGTAATCAACTGATCTTATTACGTAATTACTCCTTTCTCTATAACCCCTTTCTAATTTTAAATTAGCCTTACATATTATCGGAAAATTATCTGTAAGAGGATATTGATAATAGCCACTTCATAAACAGACCCAGAGATATTTCTAACAAAAACAAATGGTTAATACAGCTTGAACTAACTTGTTTTTCTCTAGTGCAGTGGTTCTCAAACTTTTATACTTCACGTACCCACTGGAAATGTGAATTGTAATTGGCGTACCCCTTATATAGAAAGATAGAACTATAGTTATAGTATAATAATGACAACTTAGCGACTTTGTTACTAATAATAGCGACGTTTGAGCTCTCACGGTGTACCCCAAAAATTTTACCGCGTATCCCACGTTGAGAACCCCTGCTCTAGTGGATATATCTACACACTGTTCGAAACCAAAACCAGTTAAAATACTAATATAGTCAGATAAAAACTCAGAATCTTGCATTAAATCAATGTTTAACCCCCCCCCCCCCAAGAATATGTTCTTAGAAGTTATAGATCTTAAATATGCCTTTAATTCTCTGTTAAAAGTATTAATATTAACAGTATGAGATCTGTAGATAAGAATAATAGAATTATTTAAAACTGAGTCAAAAATGTGACCATCCTCAGCACCAAGCGGGTGAAATTCTTCTGGTTGAAAATAAAAGTCATCGGTTCTCACATCCAAAATCACACCTCCTGATCTGTTTGAAGCTCTTCACTGATAGTACATATTAAAGTCTTTAATTTTATACAGATCAGCTCCCTCTTCATCTATCCATATTTTTGACAGGAGAATCAAATCCAAATTCTGAAGAACATCCTCAACAAAAGTTCAACAAAGTTTTGTCTAATACTTCTGATATTCAAGTGAATAAAATTAATATCTGCATTTCCCTCAAGCAAAAATTTTTGAAGTAATTTTGATTCTCAAGCATAGAAGTTTTATCTTCAACAAGCACGTATTCTGTCATATCATCAAATATGTGTAAAGTCATTGTAGAGAAGTCTTCTTCACATTTTATTCTGTGCACCTTTGAAGTTTGATATTTTCTTAAAAAGATCCTTCCTTCCTTAATCTATGCATAATCATAATTATGGGAAATTTTAAATTGTTTTGCTATATAGAATAACTCTTTGGTAAACCTAGTAAGTTGCTCATTTAGAAATGTCTTATCCTTAAATTTATCAGTTAATCATATCAGCTGTTAAGTTACCGTTGTTTTTTTCACTTTAGATCCATTTGCTCCTTACATTAGTATTTTTAAATTAAACAATAATGGGTTTAATTTTATCCTCTCTCATAGTTGGAACTCTATGGGCTACATCAACTTCATTCAACATGTGAAGATCAAGAAGATTTGAGACCTTTTCAACAATCTCAAGTACATTTTCTTGTGGCTGTTCTGGAATTCCTACAATCTGAATGTTTGTGCTTTTAATCTCAATTCCACGTCATTCAAATCATTCCTGAGTTCATTAAGTTCTTGTTTCATAACACTATTTTCTTTCACTGAAACTATATTTTCTTGCCTCAGTTGTTTGATTTCTGTCCTTAACTCTTTTAGAGATTTCATAAATTCTTCTATTTGTCTATTATTGAACTGTAAAACATCCTTAATTTCCTGGATATTACTATTAATATTTGTTATCTCTTGTTTCATAGTATTTTCTAATATTTGTTATGAAGTTTCCCAGCTCAATACCAAGAGTTTTTTACCTGTCTCCGATAACAGTAGAGCGAACCCTGTTACGCATGGGTCTCCGAATTCGATGCTGGGTAAAGGTGCCCATGTTAACCAAGGTCCGTCGGCAACGACGCCTGCAGTTCGCACGGGACTACCGTCACTGGACAATGGAAGTGTGGAAAAAGGTTGCCTTCTCTGACGAATCGAGGTTTCTACTCCACAGAAGTGGTGACGTATACAGCGGCAGACACACGAGAACCAATACCCGGACACGCTTGTCAGTCAAGTTCAGACCGGCGGTGGCAGTATGCATGTCTGGGGGATGTTTTCCTGGTATGACTTGGGACCGCTGGTACCACTGGATAGGTCTCTGAACGATAATGTCTACCTTTCCATCCTCGCTGACCACATTTTTTTTTCATGTTGGACGTTTACCCTGGTAGTGATGGTGTCTACCAACAGGACAATGCGCCCTGCCATGTCGCTAAGGTGGTACATGACTGGTTCCAGGAGCACGACAGCGATGTCTCCGTTCTCCCTTGGCCAGCGAAATCGCCCGATCTCAATCCCAAAGAGCACTTGTGGGACAATTTGGATCGACACGTTCGGCGTGCAGACCTACAACCACGTCATATCCGGAACTTCCGTGCTCTGCTGGAGTCCAAATGGGCACGTGTGCCTCTGGCAACCTTCCATGGCCTCATTGCGTCCATGCCACGCCGTCTCGCTGCTGTCATCCGGGCCAAGGATGGTTATTCCCATTATTAGGTAGGTGGTCATATTATTCTAATACGACTGTGCATTTCCAATAATAATATTATTGTGGCGGGGGCGGCTCAGTCGGTAGCGCGCCAGGCTCGTAATCTGCAGTTCCCAGGTTCGAGTCCCAGCTGGGTCAGCGTTGAGATTTATCTCCGCAAAATTCCCCGCCCTGCCCACGGTCAGTAGGGGACACCGATGGGCTTGGAAAGGCCGCCGTCCGTCGGATGGGACGTTAAGCCGTGGCCCCGTGTGTGGGAGAGCCATACCCTGTACACGTTAAAGAACACGCTGGATGGCCTTGACGGGAGGCTACCATCTGTCTCCCAACAGCTATTCGAGTGGGTCCCCTCCCCCAACCTTCTCTGAGCCTTCGGGCTTCATGTGACCTGGCCATTTAACCCATGGTGTGCAAAAAAGTGCCGCTCATAGGTAAAACAACCCAACCAATAATAATTTTAAACAGTAATGGAATTAATTACAGTTGAGGAGTTTCATATCCAAACAACAGATGGCGCTATTAGCTAAAACTTATTTAGTTATATCCCATGAAACTTTATATCCTCATTAGGATATTTATACCTCAATATTAAACATGTTATGTTCAGACTGAGATTTTTTATGCTCCCTAAATTCATGTTTTAAGAAAATGTAACAGAATAAGATAATAAACAATACTTAATTTCGATATATAATCCCAGCTCCTAATAAGACAAACCACATCGCAACCACACAAGTGTTGCCCCCATGTTATTGAAAAGTATCTACCATTTTCCATTATTAAGGTTATATGTTTTAGGCGAAAATCGCTGCAGTGGCACAGCGACGTATGGAATACCCAAGGTATTTTTTTTTATCGATTATTTTATTATTGCATTTTCTATGACATTCAATGTTTGTTATATCCATTAGGGTGTGGAAACACAAAATTATACATTGAAACGTCTTTAGCTTAACATTTGTCAATACATTGTTCCAGCACTTCACCAACATGAAGTATAGCATATTCCACTGCACCAATAGACACTGAGAAATATGGAATTCTCATTTTTCAAAACCCAAGAAAATTTTTATCCATCTTCGGTTCGCCCTAGAGGAAGAAACGATCAAGTCGGGGCTTTGGGTTGTTTTACCTCTGAGCAGCACTTTTTTGCACACAATGGGCTAAATGGCCAGGTCGCATGGACCCCGAAGGCTCAGAGAAGGTTGGGGGAGGGGACCCACTGGAACAGCTGTTGGGAGACAGATGGTAGCCTCCTGTCAAGGCCATCCAGCGTGTTCTTTAACGTGCACAGGGTATGGCTCTCCCGCACACGGGGCCACGGCTTAACGTCCCATCCGACGGACGGCGGCCTTTCCAAGCCCATCGGTGTTCCCTACTGACCGTGGGCAGGGCGGGGAATTTTGCGGAGATAAATCTCAACGCTGACTCAGCTGGGACTCGAACCTGGAAACTACAGATTACGAGCCTGACGCGCTACCGACTGAGCCACCCCCGCCCCATCAAGTCAATGCCTCACTCATTCATTTGAATATTAAAATTTTATATGTATTAATTAACCAAAAGCACAAATCTTGAATTTATCGTACTTTTTCTCTTTCGTGACAGAAATAAAGAAATCGTTTATATTTCTCTTTCACCACCCCACTGCATCATTCCGTGGGGTGGGTGGGTGGGTCGGGGGGGGGGGTTCTCAGTCGGTAGCGCGCCAGACTCGTAATCTGTAGTTCCCAGGTTCGAGTCCCAGCTGGGTCAGCGTTGAGATTTGTCTCCGTAAAATTCCCCGCCCTGCCCACGGTCAGTAGGGGACACCGATGGGCTTGGAAAGACCGCCGTCCGTCGGATGGGACGTTAAGCCGTGGCCCGTGTGCGGGAGAGACATACCCTGTGCACGTTAAAGAACACGCTGGATGGCCTTGACGGGGGGGGGCTACCATCTGTCTCCCAACAGCTGTTCCAGTGGGTCCCCTCCCCCAACCTTCTGTGAGCCTTCGGGGTCCTTGTGACCTGGCCATTTAGCCCATGGTGTGCAAAAAAGTGACGCTCAGAGGTAAAACAAACCAACCGAACCCGTGGGGTGGGGGTGGTTAGTTGGGTAGTGCACCAGGACTCATAAATTTCAGTTCCGAGGTTCGAGTCAACTGTTACAGCGTTGAGATTTATCACCGCTAACCCCGACTGTGCCCCCCTCGGTCAAAAAGGTAACACCTTCGGATTGGAAAAGGCCGTTGTCCGCCGGATGAAACGCTAAGCCGTGCTTCAATGTGCCGAGAAGCCACACCCTGCGGACGTTAAGGCACACGCTGGATGCCTTGACGGGAGGCTACCATATGTCTTCTAACAGCTTTCAAGCGGGTTCCCTTTCCCAACCTTCTCTGCACCCTAGGGGTCCTTGTCACCTGGACATTTAACCCATTATATTAACAAAAGTGTTTCTTAGAGGTAAAAAAACACCAACCTGACTCATTATTCTCATGGTCAGAATCCTGCGATTCATCGCTAATAACTGCCATTTCTATGCTTCATAGAAAAAAATATCGTTTCTACAATGCGATATTGCTGTGTGAGTGAACTAACGCTTAGTTAACTAACTCCTTAGCAGAGAAAGAAATTCTTACTGTCACAACATTTTCGTTTTTATGGCGTCGAATGAGAACTCGCTGAGAAATTCGATTCAATTTACTAGAATACAGATTCATTTCTAGATACGTCATAGATGCGTTCTTGTAAAAGGAAGCGATCTCAAGAAGAATTTCCCATATAACCTTACATTATCGGAGTACTGAAAGTAACAGGGCATTTCCATGTTATGTGAATGGAGAAAGTCACGTTCAAAGCTATCTAACTTTAAAAAAAAAAAGCTTTTTTTGAAAAAATATTACTGGAGATAAATTGAAGATCTCACTAAAATCTGTATAAATATTTATGTTTCCGCAATATTTGATTAATATTTAAGAATTATGGAAGTAAAACCTTTAACTGTAACTTTTGTTGCTCATGAAAATTTACTTCAAAGAATAAAACAAAACTTATATCAAATCGTTCACTAACGTAAATATAATATTTGAAGTTTGTGCAAGATTTTTTTCAGTTTTCGTTGTTTTCGTAAAACGCTTTTTGTCAACGTAAGAGAGGTTTGAGTTGGGTTGGGTTGTTTTACCTCTGAGTGGCACTTTTTTTGCACACAATAGGTTATATGGCCAGGTCACAAGGACCCTTATGTCTCAGAGAAAGTTGGGGAAGGGACCCACTGAATAGCTACTATAAAACAGATGGTCTCCCCCAAGGTCATCCAGAGTGTTCTTTAACACGCACAGGTAAATTATTCTCATGGTCAAAATCCTGCGATTCATTCGCAGGATTTTTGAGGGTGAGGTTTTTAAGGTGAGGTTTTAGAGGTGAGGTTTTTTGAGGTGAGGTTTTTAAGGGTATGGCTCTCTCCAACACACGGAGCGTGCTGGAGAGGCTTAGCGTCCCATCCGACGGACTGCTTAGGGAAGGTTAAATGTGGCTTTACATTCACATAACATGGAAGTATTTGGTTACTTTTTGTAATAGAGTGTAAGGTATAATGAATGATGTGTTCCTAGCTTATGTGTTTCTTAATGTAATCTTTATATATTTATAGTGGGCATAATTTTTACATCAACGTTTATTTATTAAACATATAAGATGACAAACTCATAGACACTAGGAAACGTAAACAAAGTGTTGCGAGAGCATCAGTGGCTGAACATCTGTATTTTTCTTCAGATGACTTTGGTGCCTCTCACAATCTGGCGAGGACGAGACATATCAGCGCGAGAAGCACAGAACATAAAACGAAACCGGTTTTTCATATAGGCGAGTGAGGACCACGAATCTGGAATATTGATATCAATCTTTCCGTGATATATTAGCGAAAAAACATGTCTCGAACGAAAGTATTTGAGGACACCTCTATAGTTCCCGTAATTATAATCTCTCGATTAAACATCTAGTAAAAAAAAAGCCGTCCCGTGGCCGAGTGGTAAGCGCACTTGACTACTGATCTAAGGGACCTGCGTTCGAGCCCCGGACAACGCATGGACATTTGGGTTGTTTTTCTGCTGAGGTCCTGCCATTCTCATAGACCTTCTACTATGGCATATAAACTGACAGCCTCCTGTGAGACCTCTGTGACAAACAGCTGCTTGAGGGGGTATTTTTTATTTTTAAAAATAGAAATATACATATATGTGTGTGTGTTTTCATTAAACTAGATTGCTCATACAATAAGTAAATAAAAAAGTTAATAAATAACATTGTAAAATTCATTTTTGAAGCATAGTGAATGATGGAGAGTTTCTGATCCCATTCTCAGATTAAGAGTCTGAAGATGATGAACGACAGTATTGTGAAAATTGCTTCACCGAATACGGACTGAATGCAAATAACAGAGATGTAAAAACACTTCATAAAAAAGTTTCCATGTTAATCAGGATTTTTATTATTTATTCTTATTTGTGATTTAAATTCATGATTTGTTATGAATATTACAGAAATTTTGATGGACCCTACTCTTAGGGCCCTTGATTGTTGTTAAAGAGACTAACATTTGAAGTATTGCTGTTATTTTTTGTAGATGACTTTTAATATTTATTGAATCTACATTACATTTTTACGTTATGAAACACTGTAATTGTTCTCAGATGACAGGTTGGAGAAATGATTCACTGACTAACGAATATCACTATTCAGCAGATTCGCCTCTGTTATGCAACAGACATCCAGTGTTTCTTTGTCGAATGACACATATTACACACGTATAAAAGAATGAGATTAGAAGTTACTTGCTACGTAAAACTGTTGCAAATGCTATTCGATAAAATTAACCAAACAGCGTTTTCCATTATTTCCACGTTTATTGTTGGTATTTCAAATTGAAATCCCTCCTTTGTTGTTAACTCTTCAATTTGACGTAGAGATCTAGCAATGCTATCGTAAAGATATATCAGTTTCGTCACAAAATGGAGCCTAATGAAGATTCAGAACAGGAATATAACGAGGTTACTTTGGAGCAGCCTGAATCATCCTCTAAGATTTCGGGATATCAAAGCTCTCTTAGCAATCCTTTTGAAAATCTGCTAAAATCATCCTCTGATGAAGAAGTAGAAGACGGGATATTTTCCCTCCTCAGAATTAATGCAGATTCTTCAGATTGCATGAACATAGAAGAGGCCGAAAGAGTATTTAACATTCCTACCTTACATTAACCCGCAGATTTTATTCGACGTCGAAATGGAAGACAATGAAACGCTACTTACAGAAATGCGCGATTTCATCGAATCGATCAGAGAAGATTTCGGGAATGGTGTTTTCAGCGTAGGCCCCTTCGTCATCACATTCAGCACACCTAGTGAGCTCAAAGAGTTGCTGGAAAGGAGGGGTTGGGATCTGCCTCTTCCCTGTCTAATCGTCTCTACCACACTTATATCTGGATGTTTCGATACGACTCAACCAGGTCTTATGAGAAGTTATTCCATGTGCAGGTGAAGGCAATGAGTCCGCTAATGTTCGCCGCCTTGACGTCTAAACCCAACGTCGTGTACTTCTTGATGAAGTACGGGATCAGGTCAGAACACAATATTTTTAATTTCTTATTTATTTGCCAGAAATTTAGACTTTCAGCGAAGCTAAGAAAAATGGTTCTCAAAGCAATGCAATGTTAAAACACATTCATTATAAAATACGGTACACAAATATTATTTTTAATAGTAGGCTACGATAGCATATTAATGGTAATTATAAAGGTAGAGTTAGAATCACTCTGTAGCTTTCGTGTTGCATTTTAACTGTCGTGATATTTTTTAGATGTATAGAGTCATTTTGTATGTATGTTTAGTTACTTTGACTTTGTGTATAGTCACTTTCTATATGAATAGAGTTATTTTTAACTGCAGAGAGTCACTTGTAGCTATATACTGTCATTTTTAGCTACATATAATCAGTTTTAACTGAATACAGTTACTTTTAACTACGTAAAGTAACTGTTTATTGCATACAGTCACTTTTAACTGCATACAGCTACTTTTAATTGTATAAAGTCATATTTAACTGTACAGTCATTTTAACTGCATAAAATCAATTTTTAGCAGCATAGAATAACTTTATGCTGCATAGAGTCACTTTTTTTAGCTGTATAGAATCATTTTGAGCAGCATAGAGCTACTTTGTAGCTGTAGAGTACATTTCTAGTTATATAGAGTCACTTAGGAGTAGTATAGAGATGCATTGGATAATGAACAGATCGTTTTGGAAAATTGTTGGTCATTTTTTAAAGGAGTGTAATAAGTTTCCAAAAAGAGAGGACTGGTTAAAAAAATAATTAACCATTTTTGTAGGGATTAGCTTAATTTGGGATCGAACCCACAAAGCTACTAGATTATTTGCAGGTTATAACAGAACAAAATACCACAATATCCCGGAACTCTAACCTGGATCCCAGTAGTTGCAGTGTTACTGTGAAACAAAGTGATACTCCTGTGTCACCGAGACGGCATTGAGTCCGGTTTTCGTTTGTCGTTGCAGTGAGATACAGTCTTAGTGATTCAGATCTACGAAATATTTCAAAACGAGAGAGAAATAAATATTTCATAAAGGTTTTCAGCCTTATACATAAGTAGTATCATCCCAGAATAGTCCCACACGCACAGTGCTTTTCCCCCTATGACGCCACTGACCACGCCCATTTATGCACCCTCCACTGCTGCCCTCTTAGTAATATTCATAATTGACCACGCCCATTATTTATATCCTTAACTGGTCACGCCCATTATTTATATTCATTACTGGCCACGCACATTATTTTATTCATAACTGCACATGCACCCTTATTAATATCCATAACTGCACATACCCCTTATTAATTCAAAACTGCGCACACACCGTTAATAATATTCATAACTGATCACACCCATTTTATATTCAGAACTCACTTATTAAAAAAACTTATCAAAAGTGCTGCCGCCCTCATTAAAAATTCTCTGTGTCCGCCATTTTGAAATCTGACGTCATCATATTCGTATTACGAACATTACAGCTCGTCCGTCATCTTGTATTCTGACGTCATCACCTTCGTGTCACGAACATTACAGCTCGTCCGTCATCTTGCATTTTGACGTCATCACACTCGCCACAAAGTCGCGAAACATTCCAAGGTTTCCAGTACCATCTAGTGTTTAACACTCGACCTATATTAAAAAAAAACTGTTTTCCACAGTTCGTCTTGAACCACTATCACGTTCATTCATTACACCAAGAGTAGTATGTGATTGCAATGCTTAATGGTAGATGATCACGGTGAAGAAGGAATAACCGATCATTATATATATATATATATATACCCCCTCAAGCAGCTGCTTGCCACAGAGGTCTGACAGGAGCCTGTCAGTTTATATGCCATAGCAGAAGGTCTGTGAGGATGGCAGGACCTCAGCAGAACCGATCATTATATTTTATAAATTATCCTACGAATTTTTTTATTCCTTATTAATTTACTTACAAATAAATTATATTTTTTGTAAATCACATTTAATTTTTGAAAAAATTATTTATAAATTTTTTTTTAATTCATATAAATTGACGAATAAATTATATTTTTATTTCTTGTATTTTTTTTCCTTATTACTTAAACACTTATCAAAAGTGATATCCCCCTTTATTAATATGAGCTCCCGTTTATTAGACACTTATCAATGGTTTGTCCACTCGCCATTTGGCGGCCATCGAAGATGGCCAACCTATAATCTCATTATTCATTAGGAAAAAACCTTCATAAAAAGTTCCACACCCGTTTATTAAAAATCCCCTTTTATTTAAACACTTATCAAAAGTTCCACCACTTTGGACAGCCAACCCTTCTCGAAATTTCTCTTAAATCCCACGATGGCCATCTTGGATGTCTTCACCAACAACTGTAATCGTCGAAATTATTGTATGTAAATCGTCGGCCATCTTGGTTTCTGACGTCATCACACTCGTCACAAAGTCCCCAACAATTTGCGAAACTCGCATCCTATGATGTAATAGAACCTTCTAGAAAGACCAAGAAAATGTTGAACATTTTAGTCAAGTTTCAGAAAATGATGCAATTCTGGAATATATGATGCAATCACCATGTCCAGACTTGTAAACCCTTGAATAATTACGCCGTCCTCTCAGATGATATCCTGGATGTCGCAATCCTCAAAATAATTACAAAGTCCAACTAAACTTTCATTGGCAACGTTCAGGGCATTCCCTCTCAGAATGGATGATGCAATCTTAAAAATAATCACAAATTCCAACTAAACTTTCGGTGACAACGTTCAGAACATCCCATCTCAGACTTGTCACCCTTCATGGGTTTATGTGACAGGTCTGAGAATGATTGTGTGACAGAGATTGATGTGTATATTACGTTATAGGATGCGAGTTTCGCAAATTTTTGGGAACTTCGTGATGAGTGTGATGATGTCAGAAACCAAGATGGCCGACGATGAACTTAGAATAATTTTGAGGATTGAGTTTGTTGGTGACGTCATCTAAGATGGCTGTCGTGGGACTTAGGAAGGGTTGGCCGTCCAAGGGGTGTGGAACTCTTAATAAGTTTTTGAATAAAGGGTAGCAGAACTTTTGATAAGTGTTTAATAAAAGGGGGCGGAACTTTTGATAAGTTTTCAGCAAAGGGGGGCAGAACTTTTCATAAGTGTTTAATAAAAAGGGGTGGAACTTTTGGTAGCTGTTTAATAAAAGGGGGTGGAATTTTAGATAAGTGTTTAATAAAGGGGCTTTTGATAAAGGGGGGCTTTTTAATGAATAACGAGATTATAGGTTGGCCATCGATTTTAAGATGGCCGCCAAAGGGAGAGGGGGGGCAGAACCTTTGATAAGTGTTTAATAAAGGGGAGCGCATATTAATAAAGAGGATATCACTTTTGATAAGTGTTTAATTAATAACGAATAAAAATAAATACAAGAAATAAAATATAATTTATTCGTAAGTTAATTTAAAAGAAATAAAAAAAAATCATTTATAAATAATTTATTCCGAAGTTAAATGTGATTTACAAAAAATATAATTTATTCGTAAGTAAATTAATAAGGAATAAAAAAATTCGTAGGTTAATTTATAAAACATAATGATCGGTTATTCCTGCTTCACCGAGATCATCTACCATTAAGCATTGCAATTACATACTACTCTTGGCGTAATGAGTGAACGCGATGTGGGTTCGAGTCGAGCTGTGGAAGATAGTTATTTTTTAAAATATAGGCCGAGTGTTAAACACTAGATGGTGTTGCAGTTAGCCGGACTTGGAATATTTTGAGACTTTGTGGCGAGTGTGATGACGTCAGAATACAAGATGACGGACGACAAAGTTTGTGGCACGAAGATGATGACGTCAGAATTCAAAATGACGGACGTAGGGTTTTTTTAATGAGGGGGCGGCACTTTTGATGAGTTTTTTTAATCAGTGAGTTATGAATATGAAATGGGTGTGGTCAGTTATGAATATTAATAGGGGTAGTGGTGGGGTGCGCACAAGAGGGCATGAGCTGTGACGTCATAGGGGAAAGCACTGTGCAAGGGGGACTCTTTTGGGATGATACTACTTACATATTTAAGGGAAGACTTCTACACACAACTCCATATGATTCTAAACTCTACTTGGTTGGTTGATTGTGTGAGGTTTCATGGAGCAATAACTATACTTGTCGATTTTAAATAGATACAGCCTCACATCCTTCTTGTAGCTTACGTCTATGAATTAAATAACCATTTATACAAATCCGGAAGATTTCAATAATTCCTGAAACTTTAGCATTTAAACATAATTACTCATCTGTCAATGTACCCTTTTGCCCTACCTCATGCTCCACCTGGCGTAGTGGTTAGCGTACCTATATTCCAACGGGCATGTCCTAGCTTGAATGGTTGTATTCCTTGTGTAAGTGTCTGTATAGTGTAGAAACCATCACAAGCCAAAAGTTTACAGGTTATCTCGGTCCCATTAAAATTATTTAATAAAAAAATTTAATTAAAAAATTTAGCAAATACGTGAAGCTGTCTCAAACATTTACGACAATGTTATTTATGTAGTGAATGGCATTTACTTCATTTTAACATGAAATCTAGTGATATGTTTGTTCTCTATATACAAAATATTAAACGTTCCTACCCTGCTTTAGATTCTTAGATGAGATTCACGGTTTCCGGGCTCTTGCTGAGAATATACCAATGAGAATATTATGCATGAGGGCCTTGCTGAGTGATATCGTCACTGAGCTCTTTGACCCCGAAATGTGGGATTTTGACACCTTGAAACTAAAAACAGATTTTTGGTCTCTTCCCGAGGGATTAAGATCAAAGTGCTTGAATTTCTGCCTTCTCCTGAGATGCGATCCCAATCCTTACGTCACAACCGTCAAGCTAGCCAGACTGAATGATCCCCGAACTCCACCACTTCCGGAAATAAATGTTCTACGTCACATCTACGATTCTGTATTCCCCGAATTGGGCCTCGGTCTGTTCAGCCCCCCTCAGCTGCAGCACATCTGCAGGTGTGTCATTAGAGAATGTCTGCACGAGAACTGGTGGGATCTCTCAGCTAGAGCTATCCAAGATCCTCTGCGATTACGTCAGTTTACTTGATGATTAAAATCGTTCCCAAATGGAAATCTTCTCTTTTTCTTTAAATTTTTTGTGATGTTTTAAATTCTTTAATGGAGACAGCGAGAGAGAGAGTTCGTTTGTAGAATCTGAATATTGAACCTTTTGAGTGAGGATTAAAATAGAATGATAATAAAATGTTTTGAAAGATGTAAACAATTGTTATTTTATTTTGTATCAGCTTATTGAAATACAGTTTGCCATGCTGACAACTGCTGGTTATGCAACACATTATGCCATATGAATCAGACTCACTGAAAGAACGACTATCACTTTCCCCATTTATGAATTGAAACATTGTTATAAAAAAATAAATTAATACCCCCTCAAGCAGCTGTTTGCCACAGAGGTCAGGGGCCTTAAAATGTGTTTTACGTCTGTTGTGAAATAGATGTCTGCTTTAAATTTTTCATTCAAATGACATCACTGAAACTACAAATCAGATTATAATTTATTTGTTAAGTAGAACTGAGGGTATTCAATTTGATGAAGTTAGCCCCCACATTATCTTTTTACGTTATTATCACATTGATTGTTGTTACTTCAAAACTCTTCGTTATAGAGATCCTAGTAGTAAATAAATACATCGATTTAGACACAAAATGGAGCATATTGAAGATGCAGAGCAGGAAAACAACGAGAATATTCTGGATCAGCTTGAACCAACCTCTAACAGTTCGGAATATCAGAGCAGCGTTAGTAATCCTTTTAAAGCTCTGTGGAAATCATCCACGGATGATGAGGTGGAAAACGAAATGTTTTCCCTCCTTAAAATCAACACAGATTCTTCAGATCGCCACAGAAGAGTAGAGGTAGAAAGAGCTTTAAACATTGGCCTGCCCTACGTGGATCGCAGATTTCATTCGACGAAGAAATGAAAGACAATGAAAGGCTGCCAACAGAAGTGCTCGGTTTCATTCAAATGGTCCGAGAGCATTTAGGAAATGGTGTTTCAGCATAGGCCCTTTCGTCACCTAGTGCATCAAACCGCTGAAATGAAAGAGCTTCAGACCAGGGAGAGTTTGGGACCTTCCTCTTATCTATCGTTTCGCCTAAATCACACTTACGACTGGGTGTTTCGATATGACTCGAGCTGTCTTTGAGAAGATCGCTGAGGTGAAGGTCAAGGTGATGAGTCCGCTAATGTTTGCTGTCCTGACTTCGAAACCGAACGTGATGTACTTCTTGATGAAGTACGAGATAAGGTCAGAAGAGCGAGTTTTTTAAATTCGTACATATTGGTTTCGAATTGAAATTTTCGGGCAAGCGAAGAGATTAAGAAAATGTGCTTAATTATATTTGATTATCAAAACTTCGCAATCTCAAACACTTTTTTATATGATAAAATATAATGCACAAATAACATTTATTAATCGTGCACTTTGATACAATATTGGTGATATTAAAGGAAGAGTTAGAGTCACTGTGGAACTGTCATGGAGATCTGTAGCTGTATAGATTCAGTTTTTGAGCTGTAAAGAGTCACTTTTTAAGTTGGGTAGAGTCACTTTTTAAGTTGCGACTCACTTCGAAGTTGTATTGATTCACTTTATAGCTATATTGATTCACTTTGTAGATGTGCTTACAATGCAGCTGAAGAGCATAGCTTTGTAGTTATGTACTGTTATTTTGTAATTGTACAGAGTCACTTTCTAAAAGTACAAATTCACTTTGTAATTATACAAGTCACTTTGTAATTGTAAAGAGTCACTATGTAAATGTACGAAGTAACTTTATAATTGGGCAGTCACTTTATAATTGTATAGGGTAGCTTTGTAAGTATATTGACTCACTTTGTAGCTGTATAGAATCAATTTGTAGCTGTATAGAGTCACTTCTCAGCAGTATTGACTCACTTTATAGCTGTATTGACTCATTTTATAGCTTTATTGACTGAATTTGTAACTGTGCTTACAATGTTGCTGAATAGCATAGCTTTGCAGTTACCGTATATTTCCGCAGATAAGACGATAGTTGAATCATAAAAAAGGCCCCCAAAATCCGGGTCGTCTTATAGGACAGATACAAAAAAAAACGTAACAATGCTAAAGGAGGCTTTTCCTTTATGTCTGCAACCACCGACTGCGACTGATCTTGAAAATTACTACAACTTATCGAAAAATCTATCATATTATTTAAATACGCTATATGATAATACATTACATTGTAATAGGAAATAATACATTACATTGTAATAGTAAAACAATACTAAAACAAAATAATTATTAAAAGTTATGTTTATTGAGCTACTGAGGAAAAAACGGACAAACCGTAATTATTTACTAGTACAGAGTAGGGTATGTCCACAAAATAGAATAGCCCATACGACGCTTTTGTGAATAGTCAAGGTCATTACCCGAATGCCCGAATCAGTGCGAATGTTTGCGAATAGGACATAATTCCGTATACGCTATACAGTATTATTATCCAGATGATGATCGCCGATCGAAACTAAATTCATAGGCCGTTGATGGTTTGGGGTCGTCTTATAGGACAGATATATGCTAAAACTATAAAACTTTGACGAAAATTTATATCTCGTCTTATCTGCGGAAATATACGGTATGTACAGTTATCTTGTAATTGTATAGAGTCACTTTATAATTATATAGAGTCACTTTGTAAGTGTATTGATTCACTTTGTAGCTGTATGGAGTCACTTGGCAGTTGTATTGACTCACTTTATTGCTGTATTGACACGCTTTATAGATCTATTGACTCGCTTTATAGCTCTATTGACTCGCTTTATAGCTCTATTGACTCGCTTTATAGCTCTATTGACTCGCTTTATAGCTGTATTGACTCGCTTTATAGCTGTATTGACTCGCTTTTTAGCAGTATTGACTCACTTTGTAGCTGTATTGACATTGTAGCTGTACGGATATTCAGCTATAAAGTCAGTCAATACAGATATAAAGTTGTATTGACTGACTTTATAGCTGAATAGCACAGCTTTGTAGTTATGTACAGTTATTTTGCAATTGTACAGAGTCACTTTGCAAATGTACAAAATCACTTTGCAATTATACAAAGTCACTTTGCAATTGTGTTGTCAAGGTCTTTAACTAAGAGAAATGTTGAAGGCTTGTATATTGCATCCTCTTTAATAAGCAGCAAATCGTGATTATTTTCAGTAGTGAAAGCAGAATTGACCGAAATGCTGTTCCCATACTGAAAACTTCCGACTTAAGATTTAGCAGTTCTATTTCTTTTGAATTTTTGAGAATTTCATCGAAGTGATTTTTTTAAAGAATTGTTTTATTTCGATACATGATATCTATATCTTAAAAATCTGATAAATAAATTAGGCTTAACTGGGGTAGTGGTAGAGGAACTATTTACTGTTCCAGAGAGCAAACTTTGTGTTTGTGTTAGCTCCATCTGAGGTAGTGGCCAACGTTGATTTGGTCTTAGTAACGCATCTCCATGTAGGGAAGGCCATGTGAAAACTAGGAACAGTTTCTAGGAATCTTCTGAGTCCTATATGTTGCAAATGGAAAAAAAAATGAATCAGTTTTCAAAAATAAAACTTGTCGATGAAAATTAATTAGTATCACTAAAAAGAGAATTAATAACTGCAAAAATTATTACCCTATTCGGAAAAACTCATACTAGATGTTTTTACATTTGTGTAAATTGTATTCAATAATGTTATATGAGAGTATATATTATGCTTAGAGTGCATGAAGTACAGTCGTTCAAAAAAATATCCGAACACTTGGTTGATTACAGAATTCAGAAAAATATCTGTCAACGATTTTTTTTAGAAATTAGTGATCTAGGTTGCCAGATTACTAATTTCTAAAAAAAAAACGTTGCCAGATATTTTTTCTGAATTCTGTAATCAACCATAGTGTTCGGATATTTTTTTGAGCGACTGTATAAGTGTTATGTAGAGGCATAATGATAATAATTGCTTAAACGTTTTCTTATTTATTTAAGAAATTTTTTGTTTCAGCTTGAAATGACTATAATGAATTTTAAGACATTACACAGAATGTCTTATTTTATCCACTGGCCCCAAGTCCACTGGCCCCAGGAAATATTTCCTTTATGCGAGAATTCCGTTATTCAACAGAGACTGAAACCTAAATTTTGTGAAATAGAGGAATGCCTGTATGCTTATTATAGCATCTTACTAATTTACAAAAAAAAAATAGTTTTAATTTCAGAAATTTCATTATTTTTGCATTTTCTCAATAAATACAGTATTTAGAAATACATGGATAATGATATTCGGAGACGACTCATCATTAGGAGCTACAGGGGCTAACACATCCCCCCAACATTTCTGCAATATACACTAAAATGCTAATTTAAACTCTGAATTAGAAATAAAAATTCGCATGAATATTTGTGTGGTGAAGGATTTAGTCGGTTTTGTTATTCTATTCAAAACATATTTACTGAAGTAATAGGCTCGAATCTGTGTGTGTTGTCTTTAGGAATAACAATAGCCCAACTGAGAGGGTGCCCATTAACCTCTATTATTCTCCATGTTAAAATGTTGTCAATCATTTGTCTTATTTCTAGCAACAGCTTAGAGTGGTCTGGATTAAATATGAGAATATGAGGTGGCCCTTAGCTACTCAACCTGCTATAATCGGCGGCGGGGGTGGGGGTCAGTCGGTAGCGCGCCAGGCTCGTAATCTGCAGTTCCCACGTTCGAGTCCCAGCTGGGTCAGCGTTGAGATTTATCTCCACAAAACTCTCCACCCTACCTACGGTCAGTAGGGGACACCGATGGGCTGGAAAAGTCGGCCGTCCGTCGGATGGGACGTTAAGCCGTGTGCAAAAATAATGAAATTTCTGTTAAGCCAAATGCAAAAATAATGAAATTTCTGAAATTAAAACTATTTTTTTTTCTCCCGTGTGCGGGAGAGCCGTACCCTGTGCACGTTAAAGAACACGCTGGATGGCCTTGACGGGAGGCTACCATCTGTCTCCCAACAGCTGTTCCAGTGGGTTCCCTCCCCCAACCTTCTCTGAGCCTTCGGGGTCCATGTGACCTGGCCATTTAGCCCATGGTGTGCAAAAAAGTGTCGCTCAGAGGTAAAACAACCCAACCCAACTTGCTATAATGCGTAATATCACTAATTTTAATGCCGCCATTGGGTCGTTGTCTATGTCTATGTCTGTGTCGTCGTTATCGTTATCGTAATCATCATCACCATCATCATTTTCAATATGTGTTTGGAAAATATTCTCATTATTTGAAATTGCAAAAAAGCATTTTGAAACAAAAACTGGCAACCTGCGTGTCACGTAACACGAAGGTTGCCAGATCACTAATTTCTAAAAAAAAATCGTTGACAGATATTTTTTCTGAATTCTGTAATCAACCATAGTGTTCGGATACTTTTTTGAGCGACTGTATATAGTACACTCGAGGATAAATTAGAAACTGATCTTAATTTAGTTATTAATTTTCTGCTAGAAATAAAAAATTACCACCTCAAACCAAACTATATATATCATATATTTAATATTATAGATTAATGCTTTATTTCGATATAAAGAAATTCACAATACACCTATCCCTCGATTTACACTGAAGATAGGTTCCGCACAAAACCGTGTAAATCGAAATCTTGGATTTTGCTATGTAAAACCGTGTAAAACGAAAAAAACACTAAAATGTGCATAATTCAGTCATTTATTTACGTAAAACAAAAGCAAGACATCTTGAAAAACATAAAATTACACTTCATTCATAAAATAACAAATATATGTAGGTAATATAAGTACATATTTAATTCATTTTACATTAGGAACAAAAAATATAAGATCCTTAAAAAATTAACAATAAGTTTAATTACTGTCATCACTTTCATGGACTATCAGTCTTTTCTTCCTGATTGGTATGATGTCACCTTCATCACTCGATAGTTCTTGATGCGATTCTGGTTCAATGGTTGATGAATTAGAGACAGTCTCAGATCGACGAGACTTTGTAATGAAATCCGTAATTAACAATTGTGTAGGTTTTTTTGTTAAATCTTTATAGACCTCCTCATATTGATTTAAGCACTTACTAATATCCCGCTGGAATCGGAGAGCTCGTTCAACATTCGGGTCATTTTGTAAAAAATGATTACCCAATTTTCTCCCCAATTCAAGTCCTACGCTGATGACTCTTGCTGTGAACGCAACTGGTTCAGATTGCTCTTCATCAGGATCATTGTCTTCATCACGTTTATTTGTTTCATGAATCATGTTAACTAAATCATCCTCATGTAGTTCTTCATCAGCCATTATTTCTTCAATATCTGCCTCAGCTAAATCCTCAAAACCTTCTCCTCCTATAGTATGCGCCAACTCAATGATCTGAGAATATTCATGCTCTAATGGTAATCTATAATTCTCACCTTCAACAGCATCTGGCCATATTGCTTTCCAGCAGGCATTGAGCGTTGATTGTTTAATCTGGGTATATGACAGTCCAACATGCTTAACACAATCTAAGATTGTAAATTTCTTCCAAGCATCCATAAGAGTAAGAGATCCATCATTCTCCATTTGTTCTAAAATATACCTGAAGGTTTGCTTGATATACAGTGCCTTGAAAGTCGAAATTATCCCTTGATCTAACGGCTGTAATAAGGAAGTTGTATTCTTTGGTAAAAAAAAAAATTGTACATTTTCGTGTTGTAAATCTTGAGGATGACCTGGTGCATTATCAATTAATAGAAGGGCCTTAAAAGGCAATCCCCTTTTACTTAAATAACTTTTGACATCTGGGACAAACAAATTATGAAACCATTAATTGAAAACCATGGCAGTAACCCATGCTTTCTTATTAGCCATCCAATAAACTGGAAGGTTTTTGATGTTTATTCCTTTAAATGAGCGTGGTGTTTTCGATTTGTTAATAACCAATGGTTTCATTATATGATCGCCTGAAGCGTTGCTACAGAAAAGAACTGTTATACGACTTTTCGCTGCCTTATGGCCACTAGCTGATTTGTGAGCTTTAGCCAAATAAGTTCTTTCTGGCATTTTTTTCCAGAATAACCCGGACTCATCAGCATTGAAGACCTGGTCAGGAGTGTAGGAGTTGGCGGCAATGATTTCAGCAAATTTTGCTGGATATTGTTGTGCTGCATCCGAATCAGCCGATGCTCTTTCACCTTTCAATCTTAGATTATGTAAAGAATGTCTTTGTTTAAATCTCTCGAACCAACCATGGCTTGCGGAAAAAGATACCTTCTTTTCATCTGGCGAAGTCGACGGTAACTGATTCTTAAGTGTTTCATAAATCTTTAAAGCCTTATTTGTAATGGCACTGGTATCAATTGGAACCCGCTTTTGAGTTTGGTCTTCTAGCCATATCACTAATGCCTTTTCCATATTTTCCATTGTAACATCTCTTACATATGAAATTGTGCTCATACTCGTGAAAGATCCAGCTGCTACACTTTTTCTAATGGAGTCTTCATTTTTTCTTATTGTCCTTATTGTGGCTTCATTCATGGAGTAAAATTTAGCAACATCTGCTACTCTTTCTCTATTACGTAGACGATCTAATATTTTAATTTTTGTTTCTAAAGAAATAACTTTTCTTTTCATTTGATTTTTTTTTAAATCTTTTGGCATTATAAAACCTTAAAAAATTTACGTAAATTATAAAAATGCCAGAAAAACTATAAATGTTGGAAACTTACCAGTAGATATTTAAATAATAAAATAAAAAAATGCACAATGATGTAAAGCTTTGCTGCTAAAATGATACTGCACTACTTCACATGAACCAGATAGCTTTACTATTGTGAAATACTACGGGGATTCCCCGTGTTGTAAAATATAGGGGAATCCCCTTCCCCGTTGTTGCCAGTGTTACCAAAGGAATGAGATTAAAAAATGACTTGAAATATATATGCAGCCGAATATACATTTTTACCAGTTTTTTGAAATCCGTTATTTTATCAACCGTGTAAAACCGAAATCGTGTAAAACAAGTACCGTGTAAATCGGGGGATAAGTGTACTTTCCATACGTTCATTTATTCATCTGATAATTACTGGGAGAATAAGCTGTTAAATGCAGATCAGCAGATCTAAGTTTAAATCACCCGTGAATCGATTTGGGTGGTAATAGGAAAGTTTAAGAACAAAAAGATTGTTTTTCGTATAAGAAATTTAAGGTTGATTGAATCATTGTTTCATTATTATGTTATGAATTACTATGCGTGTTTTCGGATGATAGGATAAATGAAATGATTTGCTGAAGAAGAAATATCACTACTCAGTGTAGAATTCAATCATGTTTCATTAGGAACTTGTTAGTTTCACCTCCAATGAGATGAAAGTTTATTTGTTTGCTGAGAATGCCAGAATGCAATTTTATGAGAATCAACTCGACATCATATTTTTACTCTATTATTTAGGTGGATGGTTGCTACTTTAAGTCAAAATTCATCCTTTGTTTGAAATCTTCATCGTAGTGATCCTAGCAGTGCTCTACGAATATTTCATTGGTCATAAAATGGAGCCTATTGAAACTGAAGAACAGAAAATAAATGAGGATGCTTTGACTGACAGGCCTCAATAGTTAAGGCCAGAGTAGCAGAGTGAATAGAGTTAAAAATGAGAGCAAAAATGGTGGCGGCTACGGTTAAGACTAGGAGTCGGCAACCATCTTCAAATAGCATCGAATGTAGGGTGACAGAGTGCGTTGGTTCGGTCATCACGTTCAAGATCAAATAGGGGTCGAAGTGACAGTCTAGAAATCAAGAGGTGCTAAAGCACTGATTGATTTCTAGTATATGATATGCAGAGTGAGGGTGAGACTTTGACTCATATATGTTATGAACATCACAAAAGATAAACAATGCTATAAGAGTGTGATTTATAGCCTGCTTTATAGAATTTTATAGAAATTATTAATGAATGTAATTCAGTTTGAATCAGAGACGATTCCGTAGGCATACATGGTGAATAATTTGTAAAACATGCTTAAAAGAAGAATCGACAAAGCGTAAAACGAGAGAGGAAATTTTTACTGGTGAATAAATGCAAGGTAAGAAATTTTACCTTCCGATCTGCACTCGACCATTATTTACTGAAGTTCCGACCCTCTTTGCTAAAGAAGGTTCCGACCCATATTTGCTGAAGTTCCGACTCTCATTTGCTGAAGAAGTTCCGACCTTAATTTTCTGAAGAGGTTCCGATCCTCTTTGCTAAGGAAGTTCCGACACTCATTTGCTAAAAAATTTCCGACCATCCTTTGCTGAGGAAGTTCCGACGTACATATATCTAACTCGAATGTCAACAGTTCGAATCGCACTCGACACGAAAATTCCTGGAATTCCCTGCAAAAGCAGGCTACTCCAGGAAATCGCGGAATGGGTCAGGTTCACAGAAAGCTAGTGTGACGTACCTCTGACGTTATTGATTCAACCTGAAATATCATGAAATTAATTAAATTTAAACTCAACGATATATTAGAATTGCGGAAATATTTTATTATTTTACTAAATCTACATAAAACTCTTATGTAATGGAATTTTTTTTACTAACTCTTTGTCATCCTTTTAACATTTTTTTTCCTATCATATAAATGTTTTTTACTGAGATTTAATTTCATAGCATATTAAATTTTGTCTTTTTTCTAACAATATTGTTAGAATGTTTCTTTACTACGTGATGTGAGAATCTTTGGTATTCCAACAACCTGGAAAGCAAATCTTAGTAAGTTATTCACTTCTGAATTTTGTATTGAGTTCCTTTGTAATTGATTTCAAACGCATAGATGCAAAGCAACTGAAGGTTGTTCAAGTTCGTAAGGTGCATTGATGAGGAAAGGGTTTTCAACTGATTAAAATTCCTTTTTCCCGAAACACTGGAAAGTACTGACTCGCTGTGTACCAGATGTTAAAAAAGTCACTCCTCATCCATTTAGAGGATAAATTGTTGTATGCTTTTCTATTCATTCTGTTTTGTTACAAAGCAATTTCAGATTTGGAGAGGCATATTTCAATAACAGTCAAACACGAAAACGCATGTAGGCTATGAACATTCATTGAGTATAGAGGAAAAAATGTCTTGAAACTGATGAGATACGAACCACTGACCTCTTGATAACATGTCAGGTAGAGTTTATTACTAGTATTTATCAAGGGATAAATAATTCTGAAAAAAAAAAAAACACTAGCCCTACTTCTTGACATATCTAAAGCTTTTGATACAGTTAGACATGATATTTTGTTAAAGAAATTATTTTTTTTAGGAATTAGGGGAAATTTATGGAGATGGTTTAAATTTTATTTATCTAAACGCTATCAAATGGTTTCCATTAATAATGTTGAAAGTACTAAAATACTGATTAATAAAGGAGCTCCACAAGGATCTGTTTTAGGAACTATTATATTTTTAATTTATATAAACTTTTTTTTATCAAAAGTTAAAAGGAAAATCAATTTTATATGCTGATGATACGGTGCTTGTTTACAGAAAAGGAAATCAACATGATTTTTTTCATGATATTTTTAATGATTTAAATATTATTGCAACTTAGTTTAACAAAAATGGATTAAAAATTAACTCTGATAAAAATGCTTTATGCATTTTTCACTCACCTCGACAACTCTTTTTTAAATAAATTACAATTTTATAGTATGCGTTGTGTCAACAAAATTTCTTGTGAATGTCCTGAAATCAAACAAATTAAGACTGCAAAATATTTGG
This sequence comes from Ryuthela nishihirai, assembly GCA_038380435.1. Taxonomy (NCBI): domain Eukaryota; kingdom Metazoa; phylum Arthropoda; class Arachnida; order Araneae; family Heptathelidae; genus Ryuthela; species Ryuthela nishihirai. Next base: position 32,921,812 of record JAWZYU010000011.1, on the reverse strand, counting down.
GAGTTTTAATAGACAGCAATTTGAAATGGAAATCACATGTTAACATGCTAGTAAATAAAGTACGATTTTACTTAGTCAGATTGTACCATTTAATAAAAATTATCTCTGGTAGATTTTTAATTATTCTTTATTTTGCTTGGATACAGTATCTTTTAAAATATGCTTTGACTTGCTGCGGGGGGGGAGGTATTTATATGAAAATTATTGAATGTGTTAATAAAGTACAATATAAATTCTTAAAAGTTATGACATTTCATAATAAAGTCTATATGACTAAAGTTATTTGCGATTACAAAATTCTTAGTTTGAGACAAATATATATATACTACAGCTGTTTTTATTTTCAAAAATCCAACACTTTTACAATTTAAATGTAAAGAGTATGCTACTCGTAAATCTGGTCTTTAATTTGTAATCCGTAGAGTAAAGAAAGAAAGAACTCATAAGCACTTTTTATTTTTAGCTCCTAGAATATTCAATTCCTTACAAAATGAAATTAGAAATGAACGTTAATAAAGTGTTTTTAAATTGAAAATGAAAAATGTTATTTTTACTTCTTCAAATATTGATTATTACTTTAAAGTTGTACAACAATATTTCGTTTTTAATATAATGACATATTTTTTGTGACTAAAGACATTTCTCTAAATGTAATAATTCAATTTGGCATCTTAAATGAGCAAATTGCTCAAAGGTCTGTTGATATGTAACTTTCATCTTACTTATTTTGTTTATATTTTATTCTTTTTCTGACGCGCTATATTGTTCTCTGTTTGTATATGCAAGTCTGTGTATTGCATTGTTATTTTGTTCTTATTAAATTAAATTTATTAAAATTAATGTTAAATGAATGAACAGGGAAAAAAAAGGATTGCGGATAATCCAGACAAGATGGGGAGTGGGAATGGGGGTGAGGAGATATCGTTGGTGAAACGTTTCAATATTCTAATAGGAGTGGAGTAATATAGTTTTTGAATTTTGTTTTAGAATTTAAAGAAGTGATATTGCTCGATAGAGAGTTCCAAGTTGAAGTTGCTTGAAAGGCAAAAGAAATTTCACCATACTTAGCTTTGAAAATCTTGGGAGTAGAAAACATTTTATTATCGGAGCGAAGGATGTGGCGATGTCATAATCGAATATAGGGTGTAAAAATCGAATGAAGGGAAGGAGACTTCTTTTAAATAGTGTCGTAAATAAGGGTAATAAACCTCAGCTTTCTTCTAGTTCAAGAGTGGAAATTTGGTAGTTGGAACGAATATCAGTAAGTGTTGGATATTCTCGTTTGTTAAAATAGATTTTGCTGATGATTTCGAGAGCTTTTTCTGTTTTGAACTTTTTCTAAGCTATGAGTTCTTTTTATGAGTTCTTACCAAAAAGAGTGAAGTACAGTCGCTCAAAAAAGTATCCGAACACTATGGTTGATTGCAGAATTCAGAAAAAATATCTGGCAACGATTTTTTTAGAAATCAGTGATCTGGCAACTTTCGTGTCACGTAACACGAAGGTTGCCAGATCACTAATTTCTAAAAAAATCTTTGCCAGATATTTTTTCTGAATTCTCTAATCAACCATAGTGTTCGGATACTTTTTTGAGGGACTGTACAATTTGGAGTTCCGGTCCGATGTAGATTTTGTAGAACATTGGGGCATAGGAGGATATATAGTTTTGAATGTACCTCAATATATAAGTTCTTTTAGGAGCTGAAGCGAATGTTTTATTAATGTGAATTCCAAAGTCAAGGTTATTATCCATCGTCATATCTAAGTACTTCAAGGAAGTGGAAACTGGGTGTTATTAATTTTAATGTTTGTGTCATTCGGGGGAGAATTTGAAGTTTAAAGAAAAACAATATTGGGTTTCTTGATATTGACAGTGAATCCATTTTTAGTATACCAATTAAGCACAACATGAATATTATTTTCTATTTCTTGTTTTAGAGAAGTAAAAGAACTTGAGGTAAAAGAAAGAAGACAATCATCTGCATACATTAAAATATTGCAGTTGGTGGAGGATTCTGCAAGATCATTAACAAAAAGTTTGAAGAGGAGTGGGTTAAGAATGGTTCCTTAAGGTACTCCCCGATTGATTTTAAGAGGTGTAGAGATCTCATTAGTGCTTAATTTTCTTCGGATAACACGGTCGTTGAGATATTTTTTAAACCAGGAAAGAGATGAGGGCGACAGATTAAGATTATGGCAGAGTTTTTGCAAGATAAGTTTGTGTTCAACTGAATCAAATGCTTTTGATATATCAAGGGAAACCAATCCCACAACCGTTTTCACTTTGATGTCTAAAGTCAATCTCCATTGATTAACAAGAAGTGTCATGAGAGTTTCAGGTTGACCGATTTTTCCTAAACCCGAATTGTCTGCACGAAAGTAAATAAAATTTTTCAACAAAAGTCGATAATTGTCTCTCGACGGCTTTTTCTAAAACTTTGCTTAAAACACATGTAACTGAAACAGACCGATAGTCCAGAGGGTTAGAAGGATTTTAAATTTTAGGTATAGGTGAGATGATGGCTTCTTTCCATACAACTGGGAATTCATTAGAGTTAAATGAACAATTCATTAGATCACAAAGGGGTGCAGAAATTAATGGGGAAAGAATTTTTAGAATAATGACAGGGATTCCATTTTGTCCGACACTGCGAGTGTTTTTTAGCGAATTTATAAGGTTAATAACTTCGATTTCGGTAACATTTTTGAGCTTAAAGGTTTTCAGATTATTGAATGATTTATTGGAATTGGACAATGACTCATTTCCGTTTGCATGATTTTGTGTAGAAGTGCAGGATTTACAGAATACCTTATTCAAAACATTAGCAATGTCTTTAGGATCATAGAAGGAATTGTCATTGTAAACAATCTTATTAATTTTGGTTTGGTTTCTTAAGTTACCAGTAACAGAATTAAAAATGCGAAATATTTCATTACCATTTGGATTAATACGGAAAGTCGATTAAGAAAATATAAGCGCTTGGCATTTTTAATACTGCTGTTGATCAGATTATGGAAAGTTTTATAGTCTCCCATGTATTTGGGTGATTAGGGTTAATACCATTCTTAAAGTGTTTATTTTTTAATGAGATCATTTTCAATTCTTTTGTAATCCACTCTGAAAGTTTTATAAGGAGTATAGGTATCAAGTTAAAAATTGATTAAACAGGAGAGATGTTGTGCTTTTGAGGTAGGAGTTGTGCATTCGGAAATACTCTTGTGGAAAGAAAGATATTTTGCAAACTCCAAAAACTCATCATTGTTGAAATTTTTAAAGGATCTTTTCGAAATTAAAACTTTAGGTACACGAGGTGTATCATACATATATAATAATATAAAAAAAATAAAGTTGCTAATAATAAAATGATCACTAATGTCTTCGAGAGAGTAAATGTATGCTTGTGAAGCGAAGGTTTAAGGAGAAAATCATATCAATGCGAGTGGGCAATTTGTTTAAAAGTATATATCCGAATGTTTTTAGGCAGATTTCAAGCTTGGAATACCCAGAAATATGTTTTAGGGCATCGATATTAAAATCTCCCGCAAGAATGGAAGTAATGTTGCAAGGGAAACATTCAAGGACTAAGTGCAATGAATTAATAAAATCCTCAATATTGCTGTTCGGAGGACAGTAAAGTGTGCCGATAATAAGAGTAGGGTTTTGTTTATTGATAGGGGCGATTTTGACCCAGAGACCTTCGAAACAACAGTAAGAAGGAATAGGTATTTGTTCGGCATTAAACCTGTAGGCTATGCACATTCAGTGCTTATGTCTATTTCACATTTAAAATTATATGGTAATAATTTATTCGATATGGGAAAAGTTTACAATAACTTCATATAATAAACAAATAAATTACTTCAATGACCGATTTATGTCACTACAATGAGAGCCAATATGCAAAATAGGTATAATAGGGGATCTAGACGTAGTTGATAGAAGAATCGATTCTGATGTTGTTTAGAGGAAGGTTTAATAGCTGAGCATGCTTCCTACACAAAATGTTATCTTTATTTATTGAAGCATAGTTGCATTATTATTTTCTTAATTATGGTATTCGACATCATCTTTTATCGTTATTGCCACACTGATTGTTGCTAGATCAAACTAAAATTCATCCTTTGTTAGAAGTGATTACCCCAGAAATATTAACGTTTTCAGATTGTAGGATAAGGGAAGTGATTTACGGAGGAAAGAATATTACAATCCAGTCTTTGAATTTAAATGGTTCATGGATTGATAAATTGGGTTGTTTTATTTATAAACGGCTATATTTTGAACACGATGACCGGTCCAGCAGCATCCTAAAGGTTCAGAGCTGAATAGAAGAAAAGGGCCTCACATGGCAGCTGTTAGGAGATATATAGGCACGTCAGGTCATGGCTTGCAGAGATCCTTAACAAGTGCAGGGCATGACTCTCCTGCACAAGAACCATGGCTTCACTTTTCATCTGAAGAATGGCGACTTTTCAAAGTCTATTAGTGTTTCCTTTCTGATAGAAGGAGGAAAATAATTTAGTGAAGAAAATCTCAGCCCAAAACCAATTGGGAGACAAACCTGGATATACATTATATCTCAAGAATGGCAAGCTTTTGACTGAGCCATCCCCTTCACCGGTTTAATGGAAGATTCTCGTTAGGTGTGAAATAAGTGATTATTTTGTATCTTCCCAAAATGAAACACACTCTATGGTCTAGTGAAATCAGATACTTGTTGCGAAGAATACTGCACTGAAATTTGATGAGTTACTTCGACATCATCTTTTATCGTTATTACCACACAGATTGTTGCTAGTTGAAACTAAAATTCATCCTTTGTTAGAAGTGATTACCCTAGAAATATTAACATTTTCTAATTCGAAGCTGATAAATTCTCGAAGAATGGAGCCTATTGCAGATGCTGAACAGGAAAATAATCGTAATGCTTTGGAGCATCCTGACTCATCCTCTAACAGTTCGGGACATCAGGGTCCCTTAGTCCTTAGCAATCCGGGGCGGGGGGTGGTTCAGTCGGTAGCGCGCCAGGCTCATAATCTGTAGTTCCCAGGTTCGAGTCCCAACTGGGTTAGTTTTGAGACTTATCTCCGCAAAACTCCTTCCGCCAGGCCACGTTCCGTCGGATGGGACGTTAAGTTGTGGTACCATGTGCTGGAGAGCCACATTTTGTGCACGTTAAAGGACACACTGGATGGCCTTGACGGGAGGCTACCATTTGTCTCCCAACAGCTGTTTCAGTGGGTCCCTTCCCCCAACCTTCTCTGAGTCTTCGGGGTCCTTGTGACCTGGCCATTTAGTCCATGGTGTGCAAAAAAGTGCCGTTCAGAGATAAAACAACCCAACCCAAACCTTAGCAATCCTTTGGGAGCTTTGCTACAATCATCCTCGAGTGATGAGATGAAAAACCAAGTATCCTCAATCCTTGGAATCGACGTAGATTTTTCAATTCGTGTCAGCACAGCAGAAGCAGCCAGAGTTTTAAATATTGAAATTCCTCATATTCGGCCGCAGCTAGCGTACGACACGGAAACGAAAGACAGTGAAACTTTGAAGAAAGAAGTGACGAGTCGCATTCAGTATTTCAGACAGTAATTCGGAAATGGAGTATTTAATTTAGGCGTTAGCACCTGGAGTAGAGCTAGTGTGCTCAGGGAGATAAAGACCACGCATAGGTTGGGATCTTTAGTATCCGTACTGTGTAGGCTTGGCCGGACTTGTGTTTGGATGCTTCGATTTCACGGAAACCGGGAGTATAAGAAGAAATAGAATTAGATAAATTGAAATCTCACTAAAATCTCTATAAATATCGATTTTCAACATCATTTGTTGGGAATTAGAGTTATGGAAACTTGACTATTTAACAGCAACAAAGTCAGTCCTAAGAAACTTATTGAAAACTGACAATTATTCAAAAATATTTTTGTGGAAAATTCTAAAACATACACTTATGTTATAAATAGTTTAAGTAATACATATTTTTAAAAGTTTCAGTTAACTTCTGAGGTTGGGTTGTTTTACCTCTGAGCGGCACTTTTTTGCACACCATGGGCTAAATGGCCAGGTCGCAAAGACCCCGAAGGCTCAGAGAAGGTTGGGGGAGGGGACCCACTGGAACAGCTGTTGGGAGACAGATGGTAGCCTCCCGTCAAGGCCATCCAGTGTGTTCTTTAACGTGCACAGGATATGGCTCTCCCGCACACGGTGCCACGGCTTAATGTCCCATCCGACGGACGGCGGCCTTTCCAAGCCCATCAGTGTCCCCTACTGACCGCGGGCAGGGCGGGGAATTTTGCGGAGATAAATCTCAACGCTGACCCAGCTGGGACTCGAACCTGGGAACTACAGATTACGAGCCTGGCGCGCTACCGACTGAGCCACCCCCGCTCCTGACTTCTGAGGTAAATTCTTATGACTGATATCGCTGTCGTTCAACATTCAAACTTTTGTAACTCTTTAAACACTGAACGGATATTCAAATTCGAGATTTAGAGAGATTTGAATTTATAAGTCTTACACTTATTGCAGAAATTCATCATCTTGGAATTTGTCTCCCCATTGACTAAACATGTTTTTTTTTGTCCATTACATGTATGTGTCTCAACGGCCATACCAAGCTGAAAGCACCGGTTCTCGTCTGATCCCCGAAGTTAAGCAGCTTTGGGCGCCGTCAGTACTTGGGAGGGTGACCACTTGGGAACACCGCGTGCAGTTGGCAGTTTTTTCCTGCCGTCCCATGGCCGAGTGGTTAGCGCGCTTGGCTACTGATCCAAGGAACCTGGGTTCGAGCCCCGAGTAAGGCATGGACGTATGTGTCGTTTTTCTGCTGAGGTCCTGCCATCCTCTCAGACCTTCTACTATGGCATATAAACTGACAGGCTCCTGTCAGACCTCTGTGGCAAGCAGCTGCTTGGGGGAGGGGGTATTTATTTATTTTATATTTACATGTATGTATCTGTGTGTTTCAAGACATTGTGTTCTATATTACAGGATAGTTAGACATATCACATTGATAGTATTATCTCGCAAACGCCTGATACTACATTAATGATAGTAGTGGGTGCACAAAAAAAAACGGCATTATCCAATAAGTCGCACAAAAAAAACGGCATTATCCAATAAGTCGCACAAAATTGCGTGTCAAACGCAGTGGTGAAAGTAGGCCGGTACGCGCCGGTACCTCATACCGGTAAGACATTTTTCAATAGTGGCTCCGTTAACGATTTCCTTTTCACCTTAGGGGGCGGGAGTGGCTCAGTCGGTAGCGCGCCAGGCTCGTAATCTGTAGTTCCCAGGTTCGAGTCCCAGCTGGGTCAGCGTTGAGATTTATCTCCGCAAAAATTCCCCGCCCTGCCCACGGTCAGTAGGGGACACCGATGGGCTTGGAAAGGCCGCCGTCCGTCGGATGGGACGTTAAGCCGTGGCCCCGTGTGCGGGAGAGCCATACCCTGTGCACGTTAAAGAACACGCTGGATGGCCTTGACGGGAGGCTACCATCTGTCTCCCAACAGCTGTTCCAGTGGGTCCCCTCCCCCAACCTTCTCTGAGCCTTCGGGGTCCATGTGACCTGGCCATTTAGCCCATGGTGTGCAAAAAAGTGCCGCTCAGAGGTAAAACAACCCAACAACCCAACCCTTTTCACCTTAATGCTTTTTGAACCGAGAATTATTTTTTTTTAAAGCGGACAATTACTTTTAAAAAAACTCGTCGGTTTTTAATTACATTACTACAGTTTAATCCTATAGATGCCAAGCTGTTTAGAAACCGGATACTTGAGATTCCATTTCTCTCGACAGGGAGTGTCAAGGGGGAGTAGAAATTGGAAGTAGTGCTTTCTCTCTTTGAACGATTAACAAGGATATTGGGTAGAGAAAGCTGAACTAGACAGACAAAGGCGACTCCAACCAAAGCCGTTTTCTGGGAGTCGTATAAGAGTTCACGGACAATGCATGTTCCCATCCTTCGTGCTGTCTGGGTTCGATCTTAATCACTATTGGAGGCAGAACTGGGAAAACGGGTTGGTAAATCAAAGAAAGAATATGAACTCACTTAGAGGTTGAAATCCATTACAAAGCAGCGTGCACTTGTGGTTTTAAAATTTCCGTTTTCAAAAAATATATATTTTTTTGTATTCTGCTGAATTGAAAATTCTAAACATTTCTGGGAATAACGGAAGGCAGTTTAATGGGGGCGATGGGGCACATGCTTCCCCAAATTTAAGTAATAAGTTTGAAGGGTGGGGGGGGGGAACTTAATATATAACAATGGAAAAACATATTTTAAAAATTAGTTTCATCAGTTAATCACCTTACATTATGCTACTGGAGTAACCATAACAGAAAAACTAATACACGTTCTTTTAATTTTATTGTCCCACAAAAGTTGGCACATCCTTTTTTTTAAACATAATTTTCGCTTAGCACACCTCCCTTAATTTTAAGGCAGGATATATTTGCTATGAATTTTAAATATTAAGTTGTCCTTCCTAACCATTTCAAAAACTGGTGGTCTGTTTCGTCATTTCCTAAACATAGATACAATACAAACATCGCCGTGAAATGGGAAGTCCTTCCTCTATCTTTCCCAATTAAAAAATTTCTTTAATTTAGCTTTTAATCTTTTATTTTCTTTTTTTTAAGCAGAATAACTTTAAAAATGAAGAAATCACATTAGTGAGTTTGATTGAATTCAAAAAAATAACCACTAAAAGTTAGATTAGATTCCAAAGATCTAATCTAATCTCTTTGAGAAAAACCAAAATTAATAAATAAATTTTGAGTTTGGTAGAATCTAGCGGATGGTTTAAAACAGTATTAATTTCAAATTCTTGATTTCCAATTTTCTGGAGTTTTTCAAAGAAAAATTTTCTTATATTATTATATTTGTTACAATTTAATAAAATATGAGTTGTATTTTCAGGTAGTAAACATAAATTACAATTGGGAGAATTTACTGGATTTACTTTATGTTTTGTGTTATTTAGCATAATATTATCTGTTCTTAATTTGTAAATTATTTTTGCTTCGTGTCTTGTAAAAGGAAGTTTTCGAACATAATTTATTTTATTTGAAATATGAAATCTAAAAGCAGGTTTAAATAAAGAATGGGTTTGAAAAACATTTTCTGTAAGAGTAAATTCTAATTTCTTCAAATCTAATTTTGCTGAAGAATAAAAAGAAAAAGTTGGAGATAATTCTGTTAAATTATGAGCAGTTTTTGCAATTGAATCTACAAAATTATTTTCCAAAATATCCGAATGGGTAGTAATTGTATAGTAATTGTATAGTAATAAAACTATTATTTTTTAAATTATCCGAATTAAGTTCCAAAATTTGTTTAATGTAATAATTATATTTAGAATATAAAAATTTTGAGAAAGAGTTTGAATGGCTCCCTTGGAGTCCGCAAAAACAACTATTTGTTTTCCTTTATATTTACAATATCCATTTGAAAGCTTCTATTATAGCATAGAATTCAGCTTGAATTATGGGAATGTGATTAGGAAGTTTAAAAGATCTGTATAAATTCCAACTTGGAATATAGAATGTTGAAGTTACAGATTTTGGGTCAGATAAAACTGAGCCATCACTGTAAATTTCAAAAAATTTTTTAAATTGATCATATTTATAATTATAAAACAATTGTGCTATAGCTTCAGAAGAAAAATAATTTTTTTGAGATAATGATGGAATCTCCGTAATAGTCAAAGGTGCAGTATAACATCATGTAGGAAGAAGTTCTGGTATATCACCTCTAAGTATAAAATTAGAATATTTAATGTAAAAGTTTAGGAGATCTTTATCATTTTTTATAATAGAATAGTATGGAGTTCTTTTAAATTTTGTACAGAAATTATGGGTGGGAAGTTTAAAATGTAATTTTAGAAAATAATTTATTAATAAAATTTTATGTCTAATCTCCACAGGGGGAATAGCAGTTTCTGCCATTAATGCCAAAGTGGGACAGAATTTAGAGAGACCCAGGGCTATTTTCAAACATTGATTTTGTAAAGTATTTAATTTTCTTTTAAAATTAGAATAAATATTAGGAATAAATTCAAATCCATATTCCCGTCTTTGCTCTGATTAAAGTTTTGTATGAAGTGACTAGGTGAATTTGGGGAGATCACTGATTGACCTGCTCAAGATCAATGGAGTCAAGAAACTCTGACAACTGATATTAAAATTTAGTTCGATGTCCAGCCTTCACGAGCAAGTGTCATTTGATTTCTATTACCATCATGTTTAACCTATAATGGGGAGAATTTTTTCAAAGTATCCATCACTTGTGGGAATAGAGCGCATGTCTTTCATGAGTTTTATCTTTTTTTTAAAAAATCTGATCTGTATTTTAAGAATTCCACTTACACTTTTGAAAAGATAACATTGATCAACAAATTTTAACTTTTTCTCGATAACATAAAACCGAACGAATTAAGCGGTTTTTTTACTAAATCCTGTACGCTGTCATGAAAATGACAGTAAAAAATTGGTAACACGTCCAGTTTTTTAATTATCCCTCGCTTTGTATTTAATGTGTGATTGTATACACATGGCCGTAGTTAGGTTTGAGAGATGGCCATGAAAATACACTTGAAAGCACTATGAAGGCATCATAGGCACATATTATTCTTGTCAGTAAAACAAAAGCACTAAAGTTCTAAACTTGTTAATAGACAGTTATTTTTTTACTTATAAACTGTATCATCTTCCCTTTATAAAAAACCAACAGCAACCCAGGATCCCACCTTTCTTAGTAGAGTTGCTCCATTGGACTTATATCTCTGACTCTTTCACCTTGTTCAACGCTAACAGCACCCAAGTTGTCTGGGAAGTAGTGTAGATTAGAATCTATAAAGTGTATTTTGAGTGACATTCGGCATCCAGAGAGTTTACAGTTATGTAACAATCCTCTATTAATTATTGATAGTTCTCTTCCATTTTATTCCGAAGAAATCCTTGAATACTGATTAAAAAGATTTCAACGCTGCTCATTCGCTGGGGTTTAGTTTGCTTTCGAAAGCAGTATACAAATATTTCCTTATTTTCAGACTAATAAAGACACTTTGCCGTCCCATGGCCGAGTGGTTAGCGCGCTTGGCTACTGAACTAAGGGACCTGGGTTCGAGCCCCGGATAAGGCATGGATGTATGTGTCGTTTTTCTGCTGAGGTCCTACCATCCTCACAGACCTTCTACTGTAGCATATAAACTGACAGGCTCCTGTCAGACCTCTGTGGCAAGCAGCTGCTTGAGGGGGTATTTATTTATATTTTATTTAAAGACACTTTCTTTAAGCTTTGGGTCACTTAGATTTGGAAATTGTCTTCTTAACTATGCGAAACCATCACTAGTTTTGTCCAAACCTTCTACAATGTTCTTCATAAGTTCTAGCTTTATGTATAACGGAGGAAGAAGCGGGGAACAAAGTTTTCTGTGGCTGGCCAATCTTTTACAAAACAGTGTTGCTCAAATCCCATAATCAGAGGAAATAGCAATGCTTCGTGAATACATCAGAGGTCTGATAGGAGCCCGCCAGTTTATACACCATAGAGATGATCTGTGAGGAAGGCGAGACCTCAGCAGAAAGAACAACACAAACATACATGCCTTACCTGGGGTTCGAACCCAGGCCCCTTTGATCAGTAGTCAAGTGAGCTAACCACTCAGCCACGTGATAGCAAAATTTATTTTGAATCACTATCTTGTCATTTAAACTATATTAAGTTATTAATAAAAAAATTTCAATATAATTGAAGAACCTTTTGAAATAACACACGCAAACAAAATACAGCTATCTTAAAACTAGAGCCAACTTGAAGTACATATCTGTCACTGAACATGGTTCACGTTCACTTTTCCGTTTCATTGTCGATTTTCTTTTGAAAGTCATTTCACCCGAGGAATGTTCATTGTTTGCTCCTCTCTACGTTAATAAGACATAAATGATAAATAAAACAGAGCATAAAACGTCGTCTACCAAAATTTCGCCTCGAAAATGGATGAACCAGTTCTGCAAGAAAAAGAGACAACTCAGCTGTATTCTGTCGTGATCTCCCTCGAGTTCCAACAGAATTTGTTTGGTAAATGTTCAATATCTACCTATAGTGAAGATTCGGGTCACTCCTGTTTACATAGAAGGCGAATAAATGGGATTTCCTAGCATAGCGAGACCCCCCACCATCTCACACGGCACCAGCTTTACAGACTCGCTGTGCACCCGTGGGCCCAATAGAAGAGGCACTTCCTCTCTCACTCCCCGGGGATGCTGCGAGAGCAGTTTGTCTCAACTACTCTTGTCTGCTACGGTCTTAAAACTAAGCTCGGAGGAAACGCTTTATTTTTCAACGTTTCCGTCGGCAAGTATTCAGGTGTGAGGTGGGCGATGTCGACTAAAGTGGTAGTGGGGGCTGTGTGTGTGTGGGGGGGGACTTTTGGTGGGGGAGAAGTGCGGAGGAGATGATTTGGAAGTGGGCAAGCAGGTCAAATTCTTTTCGTTTTAGAGGCAAAAAAACATTGCCGAGCAATCTGAGCAATTGTTGTCTTTTATCTGGTAGCTCTTGCTCTTCAGTGGATTCGGAGGTTCATCTATCAATCGGCTGTAAAACACGAGGCGGGGCGTCAACTGGCTCTGCAGGGGCATCAACTGGCTGAAGCGAATCTTTCTCCCCACCCTTTCTCCCTCCCCCTTTCCTCCTTACTCTCGGCGTGATTCTCGATACAAACGATCTATAACGTGATGGAATGGACCCCTGATGCTGCGACTAGTCCATTGGGATGCGGGGGAGGAGGAGGAGGGAGGGGGAATAGAAGACTCTAACTTAGTGAAGGTCGACTGGATCGGCGACAAGTTTTGTGATTGGATGATTCAGGAAACAGGCGTTTGGTCATGGAAGTTGGAGGGAATCACCGTTAAAAGGCCTGGGGCTACTCAGCTATAAGAAACACGAGTTTGCGCGGTGATTGTTCAAGTTTCTTTCTTTTCGTGTCTTAGCTAGTTCGTCACAGTTCTTAGAAAAAATAAAATAGTGAATAAGACGGCAATCATTTCTTTCAAAGACAGGAGACCAAGAAGTTTATTTTCGTCTGACAATAAACAACAAGTTGTTTATTTGTAAACTCCTTTTTTTATTGATTATTCGTTTACAATAAAAGAACTGCCATCAAGTTGGTTGACGTAGATATGCCATTTCTGTTGAAAGGTCAAATACACATTTATTATCGGCCACAAAGATGGAAGGTGGTTTGTGTCGAGCAACCCTTTAGGCTATACAGATAACGTTCAGTAAATTTTTCGGATTGCTGTCTTTACAAAATTCGAAGAATTGTCGGGAATGGTTTTGAGCTTGTTAGGATGCCTTTTTTCTATTTTCGGGATCAGAGATAAGCCGAACACAAGACCTTGAATCAAGCATTTCATAATGTGCCTGTTTTAAGCGTAGATCAAATCAATATTTCTAAAATCAAAATAATTAACTTTTCCTGTTTTAATTACAAATTCTACTATACTCCATTTAACGCAGTTCCATCTAACACGTGGCTCATTGCAAAAGAATATGCGGCTCATATAGCAAATAATCATTATCTGAATCTGGATCAATTTTCAGGTGTATAACTAAACGATTTTTCTTATTCGTAATACTCATTAAAATGTATATTTTTGCTTTTCAATCAAGATATTTTCTCCCAATTCATTATTAATGTATGCTTCTGTTTTAAAGTAGAGAATTTTCCCGTGGATCTTTAAGAATATATCTTTTTCTTAGATGCTCTCCACTACGTTTGTGTTGGGCTGGCCTGATTTAACATATAGATGATACTGCTTGTTTTTCCACGACGATATAATCTTGCTTAAGCCTAGAAAGCATTGTTCGTAAAGAAAAACTGTTTTTAGGAATGCCCAGATCTAGAAAAGAAAATTAATCGACAGGGAGAGGAGTCTTGGTTGCTAAATGTTTCAGCTTCATAACGCTTTAAATATTGAACAAGCATTGCTAAAAATTTAGATTTAGAAAGTATTTAACCACTATTATTCAGTTGAAGTATGATGATGTTAATTTGGTACAGAGGAAACATTGTCTTGAGCAAGGTGAGATCCGAACCTACAAAGGGAAAAACATGGATCCGAACCTACATGAAGTCTTACATTGATCTCCAAATACATGATACCATAAATAGCTTATTTTCGAAGTTAGAGAACTTCGAATATGATTTTCCGTTCACATAAAATTCAAGTGTCGAAACGCTTTTGAAAACATATTCTTGTAAAATATGTATAATATACATAAGTTTACTATTTTTTATCTTTGTCCCGGTTCTTGCAATTTTCCACTGGAATCTAATAGTCCTCCTTGGAGGGGCGAGAATTGGATAAATGAGGAATTCACCAGGCCCGTAATCTTCGATTCCCAGATTCGAGTCCCTTGTTATGTTGATAATTATCTCCGCTAAATCCACACCTTGTCCTCGGTTAGAAAGGGGACAAAGGTGGGTTGGAAAAGTCCGTCCATCAGGTGGGATGTAAAACTGTGGTTCCTTGTGCAGGAGAGCTATATACTGCGCATGTTAAAGAACACGCTGGATGACCTTGAAGGAGGCTTCCATCTGTCTGTAACAGCGGCCCAGTGGATCCTCTTCCCCTAACCTTCTCCAAGCCTTTGTGACCTGGGCATTTAGCCCATTGTGCGAAAAAAAGTACCGCTCAGAGATAAAACAACACAATAACCCCTTCCCCTCTCTTAGACTTTGGGGTCTTTGTGACATGACCATTTAGTCCATTGTGTGCAAAAAAAGTACTACTCAGAGATAAAACAACAACCCCTTTCCAAAACCTTCTCTGAGTATTTGGGGTCTTTGAGCCCTTGTCATTTAGCCCATTGTGTGCAAAAAAGTACCGCTCAGAGATAAAACAACACAACAACCCCTTTCCATAACCATCTCTGAGTATTTGGGGTCTTTGAGCCCTTGCCATTTAGCCCATTGTATGCAAAAAAGTACCACTCAGAGATTGGGTTGGGTTGTTTCATCTCTGAGCGGCACTTTTAGCACACCATGGGCTAAATGGCCAGATCACATGGACCCCGAAGGCTCAGAGTAGGTTGGGGGAGGGGACCCACTGGAACAGCTGTTGGGAGATAGATGGTAGCCTCCCGTCAAGGCCATCCAGCGTGTTCTTTAACGTGCACAGGGTATGTCTCTCCCGCACACGGGGCCACGGCTTAACGTCCCATCCGACAAACGGCGGCCTTTCCAAGCACATCGGTGTCCCCTACTGACCGTGGGCAGGGCGGGGAATTTTGCGGAGATAAATCTCAACGCTGACCCAGCTGGGACTCGAACCTGGGAACTACAGATTACGAGCCTGGCACGCTACCGACCGAGCCACCCCGCTCCCCCCCCCACTCAGAGATAAAACAACACAACAACCCCGTTCCAAAACCTTCTCTGAGTATTTGGGGTCTTTGAGCCCTTGCCATTCAGCCCATTGTGTGCAAAAATAGTACAGCTCAGAGGTAAAGTGAAGCATCTCAGTTACAATACGTGTAGTATCTACAGACAATGGGCAGAAAAATGTAAACATCCTCATCTTATGTCAAAGGAGGATCAAATTGGAGACTCCGTAATTGGTTAAAGAAATTTTTATGGAGACACATGATTGAAGGTAAATATAAGATATCGATTAAATTGTCCGAATTTCGATTTTGAACAACATCCGTTCAATACTTATAGAAGTTTGAATATTGAATAAGAAATATTTCAATTATAAAAATTCACTTCAGAAGTTAATTAACTTAAAAAAATTATTTCAAACCAATTAATAAAATAAATGTATATTTTAGAATTTTATCTTTAAATAATTGTCAATTTTACACAAATATCTTAGGCCTGACTATGCTGCTCTTAAGCAGTTTGAGCATCCACAGCTCTTTAAATACCCTGCACATGTTGTTGAAAATCGAAATTTAGACATTGAATGATTAATTTCAATTCGAATGATTGAATTTGAATGAGATTAAAATTTATCTAGTCCTGTTTTCCTATAAATCGCTTATCTTCGAAATTAACTCTCCATTAACTTAACAAGGGAATGTTTCCATATTTCTGTCTAGTATCTGTATTTCTCTATTGCTCATCAACCACCCTAAAACATCATACCATCACCATACTGTATATCAAATAAAAACACTACACAATGAAATATTTATCAGTTACTGAATAAAAACATTACGCACTTAAGAGGAGAAGAACATGCATCGATAAACTTCTACGTTCACCACTATTCTCAACGAAGTCGAAGTTGTCTTTTTGCTAAAACGATTTTTGTCAGAAGAGTTCGTAGGTATTTATACATCTTCATGCGCATGCAAGCGTATTCTTGCATTTCCTCGTGCATAATCCTTTACAGCTTGTTACGAGGAAGAAGATCCCTGATGCCTTCTGCCTTTGACAAACGACCTCGATATCTTCAGCTGTCACAAAGCAGACTCCGTTTGTGCTCGGCGACTCGATTCTCATTTATCAGTGAATAAACGAAGCTTACATTCGAACTGAGGTTGAGGGAAAAGGACTCAGTGAAAGAGAGAGAGAGATACATCTTCCCTTTGGGAGAGTAATTCGACCAGAAATGATATCCGTGTCTTCAAATCAAAATTAACTCTTAATAAGAGGAATCTTTCTTTTTAGGAAAACGCAGATTTGAGAGGGAGGAGAACATGAGCTTAGATCTGATTATGGTTCCTAGGGAACGACATAATGCCAGTTTCAGTCAGGCGTGCTTATTGACTTTCACAAAGAATTTGTTAACGGATAAGTATTTGCACTTTTGACTAATGAAATGTTGATGCTGTAACCTGGCATGGGTTGGGTTGTTTTACCTCTCAGCGGCACTTTTTTGCACACCATGGGCTAAATGACCAGGTCACATGGACCCCGAAGGCTCAGAGAAGGTTGGGGGAGGGGACCCACTGGAACAGCTGTTGGGAGACAGATGGTAGCCTCCCGTCAAGGCCATCCAGCGTGTTCTTTAACGTGCACAGGGTATGGCTCTACCGCACAGAGGACCACGGCTTAACGTCCCATCCACGGACGGTGGCCTTTCCAAGCCCATCGGTGTCCCCTACTGACCGTGGGCAGGGCGGGGAATTTTTGCGGAGATAAATCTTAACGCTGACCCAGCTGGGACTCGAACCTGGAAACTACAGATTACGAGCCTGGCGCGCTACCGACTGAGCCACACCCGCCCCCTGGCATGGGCAGAGGTGGCTTCTTGTATCTAGGGTGGGATGGAAAGAGGTGGGGTAGGGTGTGGAAATAGTTAAAAATTTGAGACCCTGGACCAATGCTTTTCAATCGTTTGCAATTTGAAAAATTTAGTGGAGATTTCATAAACAAACACATATGTCTTAATACATAAATTTATGTTTTGTATTCAATAAAAACAAAAATGCACTTTTATATATAAGAGATTTAGTCAAATAAATATTTGGCATCATGGCTAGAAATATAACATTTTAATTCATTCAATTTTGTAAAAGATAAACAAGGAAAGAAAATAATTAATGTCTGCGGTCAAGTTACTTCTTGTAAACGCACAAAGCAAGGAGAAACTGACCGTACAAAGCGTTTGCAGGAAATGACACTCCCTACAACAGCAAAATATGTTCTTTAGTTCATAAAAAGTCTAAGTTGTTATCGAGCACTATACAATACAAATATGGCAGATCAGGCCGTATTTAGCGACTACCAAGGGTTACAATCTGACGAGAAATCGGTCTTTTAGCAACAATATTTGTTAAAACATCTAAATTAATACAAAAAACAAAACTAATTTTCTGTGTGATATTTAGAGGAACACGGTGGAAAAACAGACATGTAGACTAACGGACATTACTTTTAAATATTTTTTTCAGATTTTTAGCAGTATTCTTTTTAAACCCAGCCGGGTGCGAATTCGTAATGAACAGACAGCAAGTGAACTGATTTAATAACTAATGCAATGAATTTACATTAAAAACGTGAAAATTTGAATATTAATTACTTCAAAAGGTTGATTAACTAATGACTAATTACTTTTGATATTCATCTTATATAAAATATATAAAACACCTCAAGCAGCTGCTTCTCACAGAGGTGTGACAAGGAACCTGTCAGTTCATACTCCATATTAGAAGATCTGTTAGGAATGCGAGACCTCAGCAGAAAGACAACACAAACATCCATGCTTACCCGGGGCTCGAACCCAGGTCCCTTTGATCAGTAACCAAGGGTGCTCATCACTTGGCCAATTAGATATGAAAAATGAATACAACATTCGAAAACCGAATCATAAATCAAATCTTACGTTCAACTCTTACCAATCAACTTTTCTACTGACCGTACAAAATGTTTGCAGGAAATGACGCTCCCTACAACAGCAAAAGATGCTCTATAGTTCATAAAAAGTCTAAGTTGTTATCGAGCATTATAAAAAACGAAATCCTTTCTACGACTACTTGAACTCCTCTCTGCATGGAGCGGGGATGGTTCAGTCGGTAGCGCGCCAGGTTCGTAATCTGTAGTTCCCAGGTTAGAGTCCCAGTTGGGTCAGCGTTGATATTTATCTCCGTAAAACTCCTCGCCCTGCCCACGGTCAGTAGGGGACACCGATGGGTTTGGAAAGACAGCCGTCCGTCGGATGGGGCGTTAACTCGGGGGCCGGTGTGCAGGAGAGCCATATCCTGTGCTCGTTAAAGAACACGCTGGATGGCCTTGACGGGAGGCTACCATCTGTCTCCCAACAGCTGTTCCAGTGGGTCCCCTCCCCCAACCGTTTCTGAGCCTTTGGGGTTCTTGTGACCTGGCCATTTAGCCCATGGTGTGCAAAAAAAGTGCCGCTCAGAGGTAAAATAACCCAACCTTAGTCCTGAGCTCTTGGAATCGTTGTAATCTGGCCAGTTAGTCCAATGTGTGAAAAAAAAAGTGCTGCTGAAACGTCTCACGTCATCAGTAGAACATCCTGGTATATTATCGGCATGACAAGAATTAGTATTCAATCCATAAAAAAATAAATAAAAGTTCACACTAATTTAAATTTATAAAGTTATAGATAAAAGAGTACCAGATTATAAATGATGAAAAATATTTGCTGAGGAAATCCGTTTGAAAGAAATATTTGAATACTCTTAATTTCTCTTAGTAATTTTGGAAATGAAAATTTATCAATGGGAATTATATCTGAGAATTGCATTTATTGAGTTTAGCATTTAAAGCGTTATATCGTAATGTCTGAAGTTATTCATTTTGCAATCACTTCTCCGTTTCATAAGAAACGTTCTAGTGTCATAAACATTTGTTTAGTGTTCATACTTTATCGTTAGGGTTACGTTTCTCTGACAGTTACTTAGCACATTATGACCCAATAACGCAGCCCTGACCACAATGTCTCTCTGTTTGTTTGTAACAAGTGTTGCTTCAATAACATCGAAGACAGTTTTAACTTTGCCGTTCTCTAGCAAACAATGCTGTCATCTTCGTGCGCTAATGCCCGTAAAGAGGCGTAAAAAACACCCGTTATACTTGCCACTTCATCAAGTACAGCCTTCCGGAGGTAACTGTTTGTTTCCCCGCAGAGACCAATTCACCCTTATTACCCGCTGACTGTGGAATTTATTTCTATCCGTGAAGTCGCTTTCAGTCGGTCGTTGGCAGCAGGCGTTGGTCGACGAACAATAGAGAGACTGTAAAAACATTAGGGGATAATTGTTTGGCTCATATTTGTATTGGTTTTGTGACTTACAGATGGGTTGTTAGGATTTATGGCTTGAAGGAAGAGTGCAGAGGAAGCTGGGACAGAGGAAGAAAGGTAGGGATGGAATGGGAGACTCATGTGGGATGAGGGGTGAGTATAGAAGATGCTGAGGAAGAAGAGGAAGGTTAGGAAAGGAACAGAAGTTTTTTATGGGATGAGTGGAAAGTGCAGCTGGTGATAACAAAATAAGGAAGGATGCTAGAAATTTAATATAAGATTCTTAAGGGATGAGGGAAGAGCACAAAGGATTCTGAAGAAGATGAGAAAGAATAGGAATGCAAAAGTACATTCCTATAGGACAAAGAAAGAGTGCTGAGAACGTTAGAGGAGAAAAAGAAGAATAGGAAATGGACACTCTTATGGGATGAAAGAGAAGTATAAACTATACTGAGAAAGGTGTAGGATGAAAAAGGAAAAGAGATGAAGGAAGAATACAAAGGATGCTGAGGAAGAGAAAGAAGAATAAGAACGGAAAATAAGACTTATTGGATGAGGGGAGAATACAAAGGATGCTGAGGGAGAAGCAGAAAGATATGGATGAAAGAGAAAATTCTTATGAGGTGAGTTGAGAGTGCAGATGATGATGGCAGAAAAAAGCTACGAAGGACTATCATGCTCTTAATGATGAGAAGAATATATGAAGGATGCCGAAGAAGAGGAGGAAGTGTAGAGTAGAACTGGACTTCCATGGGATGAAGGAAACATGCAGAGGATGCTGACGAAGAGGAAATGATGTAAGACTTATTATGATATATTTTTCTGAGATTGTAGATTTCGGTTTTCATCACAAAATCTTCTCACTCAAAAGACCAAAATGTTGTATACTGGTTAGGTCAGTAATACTTTGCTTCATATAAGGATAATCGGTCTTCAATAAACTGTATGTATGCGTATATAAAATGTTGTAGACGTGTAATAAATAATGTTTCAACCTTGGATGAAATTTGAAGTATTGCAGCGGGCCAAATGCAGAGACTTAAAGATTCCCAAATCTCCGAGTCGGATGGGTTAACAAGAACCATCGGCGTTCAGTAAGGGATCAAGATTATTTAGATTGCTATACAGCTTATAGTGGAATTGGATGTGCCATAGGTTTTGCAGCATTTAACAGAGAATAAAGATTCGCATCATTAAATTGAACCAGGCGATTCCTAGCATTTAATGGAGACAACGGATGATTAGTTGTGTATGGTGTGTAATGGAGCCAGACGTTTTGCATCATTTAACGGAGCCAGATGCCTCAAAGCATTAAATTGAGCCAGACGCTTCGCAGCATTTAACGGAGCCAAATGGAAGGCAATATTTGATGGAATCAGATACATTATTCGGAACTGGAAACTTCACAGCATTTAAAAGAGGTAGAAGTTTAATATCATTTAATGATCCAGACGCTTCATAGAACTAAAATGAGCCATAGCTTTAAACAGATACAGAAGTGTGTCACCGTTTAAATTAGAATGAATACAATAAATGTGAATTTAATATTTAATCGCAGAAGAGGGAAATTTATCTGCTATTTTTCCTAATTCAGTTTATATTCCCTTCTCTCCAACTTCATTGATCAACTCGCTAGTTACAGTTTTAACTCCTCATTTATTATTTTTTTTAAATTACAGAGTGATTATAACAGAATATCGATATTTTAACGTGTTATATTTTATTGAACAATTAAGTAACGAAAGTAATTGTGTATCCAAGATGTCTAGAAATGTTAAAAATTTTTTATATTTATTTTTACAGGGTGGGGTTTGTATCACATGAAATGTTTTAAGTGCCAAATTTCCCAAATCGCTGGGCTTCGTAGAGTTGGACCGATTTTGTATCCCCCGGGAAGTTTCGATTTGACAACATTGGGATTCTTCCTTTTGGGAGGGTATACATTAAAATTCGTCTTTAACAGAAGAATAGGGATTGCTGCCGGGACTTTTAAGAACTTATGGAGAGTGTGGAGAAATTGGCGTATACACCTAAAGACTAATTTTAGACTCTATAATAGTTTGGTTCTTTCTAGGGTTAGTTATGGTAGTGATACTTGGACACTTTGTAAACAAGATAACAGGAAACTAGATGCTTTTGATTCCAGATGCTTGCGCAGTATCTTGGGCATTAGGTGGTTTAATTTGGTAACTAATGATGAGATTAGGCAAAGGAGTTTGCAACCTCCTTTAAGCAGCATATTGTGCAGAGAGAGACTCCGTTGGTTTGGCCATGTTGCCCGTATGGATAATTATAGATTGGAGAATAGGGTTATGAACAGTGTGCCTAAAGGCCTCAGAAAGAAGGGGAGACCTAGGATGCGGTGGGCAGACAATGTCAAACAGGACCTTGTTAGAATTGGTGTGCAGTGGCCAGATGCAGTAGATGTAGCTCAGGATAGACTTGCTTGGAGAACTAAATTGCACGGTCTGGTTGGACCTCCGTAGTCCATGGCTGCTTGAGGATGATGATGATGATGATGATGATGATGATGATGATACATTAAAATCATCGTTTATTCCAAAAAAATCGTCATTCACAAAATTTAAGGGAAAGAATCACTACATGCACCGAAGAGCCTAAACATTATGATCAGCGCGTCTTTATGCAAATCGAAGCTCTGCAGGTAAACGATGGCGCGTGCGAAAGTCATGAAACGGTTTAAATAGCACCTGATACTTGAGCTCTGTTAATCAATGTTATTCTTATTCTTCAGATGGGAAAGGCAGCGTACCGTAAGTAAGTTTGACAAAGGCCAAATTGTAATGGCCAGACGACTGGGTCAGAGCATTTCCGAGACGACAAGGCTTGTGGGTTGCTCACGGTCAGCCATAGTTAGTACCTTCAGAAAGTGGTCCGAGGAGGGAAACACCACGAACCGCCAGCAAGGTGTGGGCCGACCATGGTTCATCGATGCTAGAGGTGAGCGAAGGCTATCCCGTATGGTACGAGCCAACAAGGGATACTGTGGCGTACCCGCCCGTTATTTGAATGCTGGTGACGGGAATAATGTGTCACAACACAGTACATCGAACCCTGCTGAAAAGGGGCTGCATAGTTGCAGGCCACTCCGAGTTCCCATGCTTTTGCTAACCACGGTTCACCATCGAAAACGCCTATAATGGGCACGCGAGCATCTAAAATGGACCTTAAATGATTGGAAGAAGGTCGTCTGGTCCGATGAATCTCGTTTCCTGTTGCACCATGTGGACGGCTGGATAGGTGTGTGTCATTTACCTGGGAAAGTGTTGGCACCAGAATGCATCGTGGGACGACAACAAGCTGGTGGAGGAAGTGAAATGCCTTGAGCAATGTTCTACCCAGAAACACTGGGTCCAGTCATTCATGTGCAAGAAATTATGACTTCTACCACCTACCTAAACATTATTGCACACCAGGTACATCCTTTCATGGCAACGGTATACCCTTCTAGTAGTGCTTCTTTCAGCAGGATAATGCGTCATAACACACTGCCCGGATTGTTCGAGAATGGTTCGCGGAACATGAGGAAGACTTCCCGGTATTGCCTTGGCTTCTAAATTCCCCATACATCAATCCAATCGAGCATCTGTGGTTTGTGTTGGAACAACATATCCGATCTGCGGCGGCTCAACCACGTAACTTACAAGGGCTAAAGGATCTGTTGGTAAGGTGTTCATACCAGATACCACAAGGAGGATCAACATCATATTAAGCAGGTAGTCATAATGTTTTGGCTCTTCGGTGTATGTTGCAAGTGATATGTTCACCAGACATGTTGAGCCGAGTATAGAGAAGTTGAATATCACCCAAAAATTGGTGCCTGCATTGAGATCTGTTGAGCACAAAACGAAACTTTGAGAGTTTCTTGACATTTTGTATACACAATGATTTTTGTCATTTAATTATTTAATACAATATAGCACTTTAAAATATCTGTATTATTTTGTAAGGACACCGTAGAACACCCATAAAAATTGAAATTCCTCCGTAATTTCAAATCTGCTGCAATTTCATAATACAAGCTTTCATTCATAGAAGTTATCCTTTGTATCTTTCTGAAATTTCCTCCAATAACACAGCTGTTTATTCGACATAAATATACGATAACCGATTTCCTAAAGCATCTTCTTATTAAGCTTCGTTTACAGTCTCCTAGGACATCCTGTCTCTTCTTATCAAGACCTGGAAGCGATAGGTTTTATTGCAGAAGACTTCACCATCCAATGAATCCTAAACAAGATTTGCTTTTCTACACCTCAGAGCGGACTAACACCCACTTTGTGCTCCAGCTAAGCATCGCTTTCTGCTCGCCTATTTATTCTCGCTACAATCGCCTTAAAATGTTGACACAGTCCATTATCGATCTGTTCTTATGTGAGGCCTTTAATTATCGCTGACACTCTTTAGAACTCCATAATTCGTTTATTACAGCCCACTTCTTGTGCACAGGGTCTTTCATTAGTGCTCACTACTTTAACATTAATGCACAGAGCTCTCAACACTTAGGTAAGGAAGGCCCTTTCGATGATGTTGAGGAAGCAGACAATATTACCTGCGTTAAGCACCTCAGTCGGAATGTTGTTTATTGCATTACGATTGTGTGGAACTAAGTTTAATGCATTTGAAAGGAAAATGTTTTGCATTAAGATGTTTAAAACACGTCTGGTATTGTCACAAACTGAAAACTTTGGGGTTAAAGGCAAATATGAAAGGCTGTATGCATAAGAGTGGAATTCCTTTGGGATTTATTACGAAGAAAACTTAGAGTTCTTTCATATTGGGGAGGACTTAATATTTTTAGCTCGTTTTCAAAAAAACAACAAAAAAAACGAGCTAATGCTTTTGCTTTGTCTGTCTATCCATCTATATACATTCCACTTCTTTGTTTTTGGAAGAAAAAATATTTTGCGGGTTGGATAGGCATTGATGAAATAGTACGATTCGCACTTTTGGAATGGAAAATCCCGAATTGTTTTTGTTCCAATGATTAAAATCCTATAACCCAATGATATTAACCTGAATACCTTGGTTAATCTCAACAAAAAAGTCTGAAAAGGAAGAGGAATCCAATGTTGGTTTTAAAACCAGTGGTCCAGGACAAAGCGGAACAAAGCTATATAAAGAAGAGCAAACTGATCCAAATCACGAGGGGCTAGGGTTCGCTCGGTTGGTAGTGTGTTAGAATCCCAATCTGACGTTCCCGTATTTGAGTCTAAATTGTATTTTCTTTCTATCAAATTTTAAAACCAATTCTGTCAACAAGACTCCTTCAGGTCTTTGTTATCATGGCCCATTGCAAGAAAGGCATCTCTCAGAGCATCTACTCAACTTATTTGATTGAGCAAAAAGAGTGCATCTCAGTGGTGAAATAACCCGTTCACGTGACCAATTGACTGCGGAACCGAATGACATAACCCAAAATTGGAGTAGGACAATCACCTGACTGTGGAATAAATGTTCCAATTCGAGGAGACTAATTTCATAACTAATCTAAAAAAACTAGTTATTTCAGAGTAATATCTTGCTATCGGCTGTGTGAACCCCTTTGTTTCTACGCAACTCTATCATCCATAGAAACCTTCAAGTAGCAGCTATTCCACAATCCATCAAAGCACCGAATGAGGTAAATTGCTATTCGGTTAAACATGAAGTTTTCGGCTGAAAGCGGTTCAAAAACTGTAAATCAGTTCTTTGTGAATGAGCTACGTTATAACGTTTGATGCATCCCTGTTTCCTCTCTCTTTTTCCTCTCCTTTCTCCATGGTCCACCACACAAAACCTGCAGCCCCTCGCCACCCTCTTTTCCCCCCGACACCTCCTCACTTTTCAGCTACTTTCTTTCATGGTCACTGGTTTTTGGCTAGTGCCACCCACGTCCACTCTGGCTCAAGGTTCAGGTTTTTCGTATTCCTGATCTTTGACTACTCGTTTTTCTTGACTGATCGTTTTTCGTATTCCTGTTCTTTGACTACAGAACAAAATGACGAAATCCAAAACCGGAATTGTTCAATCAAGTGATCAGTTCACATGCCTGCGTAAACAAATGGCGAAACCCAAAATCGGAATAGAGCAATCACTTGACTGCGGAACAAAATGGCGTAACTCAGGGATGAACGACCCAATCACGTGGCAACGCACGGACAAAGCGATCCAAGAGGCGTGAGATGTTCAGACCTGAATTCTAAATTGTCGTTCAGCTGCTCTAGCAAACCACTCGTCTTCTTTAAGAAACGTCATTTTTTTCCTCTCTGAATAAACCACTGAACTGAAAAATCATCATCCTTAAATGCAGCTACTTCAAAATCTCCTCCTCGTGCATCTCGTAATAACTCGTGGATAAAATCCCTAGCGAAACAAGAAGCCAGAAAATAAAAAGCTTCCACTACTTATCACTACCCATTCGCAATTTTGTTTATGACCTGGCTTTTCCTTCGAATGAAGTTGCATCTTCAAGATACAATGAATAATCTTGTCTTCATTTTTTTTTGTTTCACTACTTTCTGAAAGATTTCTCCAGAATTTCCGACAAGGGAGGCTAGCAAAAGTTTCTTCCATCGGGGCTGATCTTATTTGAGCACATCCTCTCATGCGCGGTATCCGAGAGACTGACATCTTTATTAAAGAAGGCTTTAGTGGCGACGTCCTCTTTCGTATCTCCCCCTTGCTAATTTAATTGAAAGCAACTTTTTCGGAGTTGAATAGCCACCTTGGGGAGAATGCACACTTCTTCAGCTCGGAGCGGATAACGTAAAAGCAACACTTCGACCTTGAGAAGTGCAGAACGATACAGGCTTTCTGATGCAGGTTAAGTCCCAAGGAACCTTGTAGCTCGTGGAACTAGACAAAAAGGAGGTTTTAATAAGAGCCGCGCAAATTTGCAAATTATTTCCTTATTCTCCTTTTTTTTATATAAAGGTTAGGAGGTTGATGGAAATTCCTTTGTGGATAAATTCGTTTTTTCTTTCGTACAATTTATCAGACTTATGAAGGCCTAACAAAGATGTTTTTTCATTCGTTCCATTTAGAATTATGGAGATATATATTAGTTTCGCAGAAAACTTTACATATTGCATATATGTAGCTCCTACTTTGCATATACATTTCATTTTTACATACTACATAGATGTATATATCACTTTAAATACTATCAGCCGAATATAGAAAACAAATAAATCCCTTTTTGAGATTTGGGAGCAAGTGATGTAATGGAGCCACAAAAAGATAAAAGAGGGAGGGGAGCAAGAGACTGGATTTCTATTTATTGCAGTATAACATTTTGCCCTTTTAGTTTAACAATTTTCTGCTTCCATTACCTCTTACTGGCATTCTCAAATGGTCCACTTTACTAGATACGACGGCCCTGCATACTAGATATACACACTACTCTGCAAATTATACTTATTATTTTATATACTACATATATTATTACTTTACCTACTAAATATACATGTACATATTGCTTTAGACACTGCTTTACATTTTACATATTTCTTTATATTATATTTATATTATTTTCATTGTATGCTATATAGTATTAGTTTACATGCTATATGTAATATACATTGCCTATACATTTTAGATATTTTTTACACAGCATTGTTTCTTATGCTGTTTACTTTATGTATTATATATTTTCTAGCAGCATTCATTTATTGTATTATTGAAATTTAAGCATATATTTCCTCATTTGAAGTTAATATAAAAGTAGTTCTTTCCATCGGGGGCGGGGGTGGCTCAGTCGGTAGCGCGCCAGACTCATAATCTGTAGTTCCCAGGTTCGAGTCCCAGCTGGATCAGCGTTGAGATTTATCTCCGCAAAACTCCCCGCCCTGCCCACGGTCAGTAGGGGACACCGATGGGCTTGGAAAGGCCGCCGTCCGTCGGATGGGACGTTAAGCCGTGGCCCCGTGTGCGGGAGAGCCATACCCTGTGCACGTTAAAGAACACGCTGGATGGCCTTGACGGGAGGCTACCATCTGTCTCCCAACAGCTGTTCCAGTGGGTCCCCTCCCCCAACCTTCTCTGAGCCTTCGGGGTCCATGTGACCTGGCCATTTAGCCCATGGTGTGCAAAAAAGTGCCGCTCAGAGGTAAAACAACCCAACCCCATTGCAATTAACTGACTACATCTCCCCATAAAGATTAGTTCTTTAGATATATTCTTAGACTTTTACAGCTCTTGTTCTGTTTGCCGATAACTCAACTGTACTATGGTGTCTAGATTTATATTTTTTAAACGATTTTTTTTTCCTCAAAACTCCGGCAGGTAATAATATGGAAAATAATCAAAATAAAGACTTTTAGAAATGGATCAATGAACAAGTAAGCAATGCAAACTTAGATTACTCCTTGGCTCTGTACTGACTTCGAATAAAGATTGTTCTTTGAAAATATTTTGATCGCTTTTAATGTGATGCACTGTAACTAGTCAATCACAAGAAAGTTGCTTTGGCTTGGTTTACTATAGGGGTCGAGGCAAGAATTAGAAACAGGGAAAATGAGATTTATAAACGGAAGAACCAAGGTTGGTTGGTTTGTATTTCCTCTGGGCTGCACTTTTCTGCATACAGTGGACTGAATGTCCAGGTCATAAGGACCCCCAAGGGTTCAGAGAAGATCGGGGAAGGAGACCCACTAGATAGCTAGTAGGAAACAGATTGAAGCATCCCGTCAAGACCATCTAGAGCAGGCGTGTCCAACCTTTTGACTTCCATGGGCCACATTGAGTTAAGATTTGACTTCCCTGGGCCACACTCAGTGAAAATGAACTGTTTTGGGCCGCACATAAAATATATAATATAGTTAATGTCTATGAATAATAAAACTTCATTTATTTTCTTATGTTTTCTATTATAAAATAAAAAAGGGCAACATAAAACTAGTGGGATATCAAAAACTCGCTAAAAATCACATAATCATGTTGAAAGCTTATGTCGTAAACACGTAAACTTTATGGTTTTGTGGGTCGCATTACTAGCTGTTCAGGGCCGCTGCTGCCCGCGGGTTGCACACCCCTGATCTAGAGTGTTGTTTAACATGCAATAGATGTTTGATGCATCAAACCTAGTCAGCAGTTGAGCGGAAAGAAAGGAGATTAAATATGCATGAAAATTTAAGCGATTTGATTTTTTAAATTTAACTAAAATCTATTTATTTTTAAATCACATAAAATGGTTTATTCATTACGTCTATATTAAAATATATGTGAAAATTTAAAAAAATTGATTACCATATTTTTAAAAAATTGATAGTTATTAGTTGAATATTAAAGAATAAATATTTAATTGGAATTTTTCTGTTACTACACTGTCCAGGCCTGGTATGATATAATAGTATTTGATAACGACCCATGGCTTAATGTCCCATCCGATGGATGGCGACCGTTACAAGCCCATCGGTGTCCCCTTTATGACTTAGATTAGGCTGGTGTTTAGGCGGTGATAAATATCAATGCTGGCACAGTTAAGAATGCCAAAGGAAACTTCAGATTATGAGTCTGGCTACTGACGCACCTGGGCGGGGGTGGCTCAGTAGGTAGCGCGCCGGGCTCGTAATCTGTAGTTCCCAGGTTCGAGTCCCAGCTGGGTCAGCTTTGAGATTTATCTCCGCAAAATTCCCCGCCCTGCCCACGGTCAGTAGGGGACACCGATGGGCTTGGAAAGACCGCCGTCCGTCGGATGGGACGTTAAGCCGTGGTCCCGTTTGTGGGAGAGCCATACCCTGTGCACGTTAAAGAACACGCTGGATGGCCTTGACGGGAGGCTACCATCTGTCTCCCAACAGCTGCTCCAGTGAGTCCCCTCCCCCAACCTTCTCTGAGCCTTCGGGGTCCATGTGACCTGGCCATTTAGCCCATTGTGTGCAAAAAAGTGCCGCTCAGAGGTAAAACAACCCAACCCAAATACTGACGCACCAGCTACAGTCCCTCTACAAAGGAGTTGTGATCTGAAGGTGTATGCCAGTTTCTGTAGTTGAACGTTTGCATATTTTTTTTCGCAATATGAAATAGAATGCATACATTGATGTTTGAAAGAGATGGGCTCTTCCTGCTTTTAGCTCATTTCTAACTTGTCAATTCACATTCCAGGATGATAGCACTACATGCCATTGCTCAGGTGCAGGAAAGCATCGTTTATTGAAAATGAGTGTCTTGCACAGTCACCTGATTCTAATCCGACAGAAAATCAGAGGACGTAAACGAATAAGATTAGAGAATTCACACCAGTAACAGATTGCCTTATTTCAATGTTTCCCAAAGTGAGCGATACCGCCCCCTGGGGAGCGCTGGAACGATCCAGGGGGTCGGTAGTAGCCTCGGGTGCAATTGGGGGCGGTGGAAGCATAAAGAAAGAAGGGAAGATAGGAAAATTTTGAAAAACCGTTCGTACATGTTTCATCTGTTGTGTAACATGGAATTAAAGTTGTAATGATGAATTTATTTTCCAAATAAACACATAAAATTATCCTTCGTTATCTTAATTTTCTGTGTGTATTGCGAATGTCACTATGGTTGATTTTAATAAATAATTTTATAATTTCATGCTTCAAGGTCTTGTTGTAGGACATTGGTAGAAATATTGATACATAAAAGAACGCAAATTTGGTACTGCATCTTTCTGTTTGTTCGCTTAAAGAAGGTAGATTTTCAGGGGGGTGCTGAGTAATTTTTTTTTCTGAAAAGGGGGCGGTAGGAGAAATAAGTTTAGGAACCTCTGCCTTAATTGATGCTTAATGATAAGAAACCGAGAAAGTTTGTTGAAAGTATGTCTTAGAGGTGTGCAATGACATCCAAAATGTGAAGGTCATCCAATAAAATATGAATTATGTGTTTGAACGTTTATAGTGACGAATGTGGCTCAGTCGGTAGAACGGGAAGCTAATAATAGGAAATTATCTGAAGTAATAATTGTAATCTGTAATGCGATTTAAAATAAATCTTTTAAAATCTCGATTTCTCAACAATATTCTTTCAGTATTCAAAAAGTTATGGAAGCTAGAATATTTCACACCAGAAATGGGGCATAAGATTTCATATAAGAAATTAATTAAAACTCAAATAATAATTATTGTTTAAAACTATTTAATAAAATAAATATGTATTTTCGAAGCATGAGTAAAAGTTATTCAATATTAGATAATTATGAATGCTTTTTTTTATAAAACAAGATAATTTATTTCTAAATATTCCAGCTTTTCTAACTCTTTAAATCAGTGATTTTCAACCTTTTATGCTTCACGTACATACATATGGAAATATGTATGTAACTGGCGTACCTCTTGTATAGATAGATAAAACTATAGTTATAATGTAACAACGGGAATAAAATAAAACATATATATATATACACACACATTAAATTTTGTATTCATAAATTATATGGATAAACACAAAAAATGACATCTTTGAACAGCAGTGTTGCCAACTTAGCGACTTTGTTACTAGATCTAGCGACTTTTGAGCTCTCACGGCGTACCCCAAAAATTTTTTACCACGTACCCCACGTTGAGAACACCTGCTTTAAATAATGAACGAATATTGTTGAAAAATCATGATTTAAAAGGATTTAGTTATAATCTTTAATTTTTCTTCAGTCTCATTTTCCCATTAAATGCATATTTTAGAAGTTATAGAATTTCGAAATTAGATTCCCATTGATATAAAATGGAAATTATGTAATATTTTGGTAGGGCAGTGCCGTTACAATTGTGCATTAAAACGATTTTGTTCATGTCTCAGAAAGCTCTGAAACACACACACAACCCCCCCTCCCCCCCAATAAAACACCCATTTGCAAAGGTGTCGCCGAGCTTTTGTGAGTAGCAGTATCTCCTCATCGTTTCTGCCTTCACCCAATACCCCTAGTTCCGATACTCGTGAACATTTTGTCCACCGAAACTGTCCTTCTTGTGTTCTCGATTGTCTAAGTCCTTGTCCACGGTCTCACATTTCTTAATCTTGTTCGTTTGGCTAACAAAGCTTGTCTTTATTTTTTATCTAAGTGGGGAAACTTTGTCCTGTCTTTTCAGCCAAACGACTAAGCTTGTCGTTAAGTTCTTTTAATCGGATTTTTCTCTCTGTTGCTTTTTATTCTCCTCCTTCTTCTGTCTTTTTCTACTCTCCCCAAGTTCGCTTCTCTTATCTTATCGATTGCTTAATAGGCGTTACTCGCGATACCTGTTTCTACAGTGAATCTGAAAGAAGAAGAAGAAGAGCTCGCAGCTCTTTTTTTTTCTTCGCATGAGAAGCTTCAGCTTGAAAACGCAATGATGGAGGGAGAAACATATTAAAATAAATTATCGGTTTTTAACATTTTTTTTCTTTTAAACGTGTGCATTTATGACGTAGGATATTCTTCGTGATAAATCGTCGGGTATTCTTTAATACATTTCCATGAAATGAAAACATAAATCGGCAGTGGTTGCTTAGAGAGTCTTGAGATAGCACAGGTTGGGTTGTTTTACCTCTGAACGGCACTTTTTTGCACACAATGGGCTAAATGGCCAGGTCACATGGACCCCGAAGGCTCAGAGAAGGTTGGGGGAGGGGACCCACTGGAACAGCTGTTGGGAGACAGATGGTAGCCTCCCGTCAAGGCCATCCAGCGTGTTCTTTAACGTGCACAGGATATGGCTCTCCCGCACACGGGGCCACGTCTTAACGTCCCATCCGACGGACGGCGGCCTTTCAAAGCCCATCGGTGTCCCCTACTGACCGTGGGCAGGGCGGGGAATTTTTGCGGAGATAAATCTCAACGCTGACCCAGCTGGGACTCGAACCTGCGAACTACTGATTACGAGCCTGGCGCGCTACCGACTGAGCCATCCCCGCCCCAGATAACACAGGCAACCAATCAAAGGAGAAGTGAACACTGGAATAGGCACAAGATCTGTTTGGTCATTACTACTTCAATACTGGACTCGATCCGTCTCGAATGTTTGTGACCATGAGGTTGACTGAGTCGTTAGGTCTCCTGGCTCGTAAACCTTTTTAGTAACAAGTAAGCTCAGATAAACACATATAGGTTATGAAGAATTTTGAGTACAGAAGAAAAATTTTCTTGAGCCCGGTGAATTTTGACCCACGACCTCTTGATGATATGTCAGGTGCTCTGACAGCTGAGCTACGGACAGCCGATCAGCAGCTTCTCTACTAATGGATTTACGCTTTACACTACGAAGCTTGTGAACCATAAACAATCTCAACAGCAACTGAAGATCCTGGCAGATTGTCAGCCAGGATCTTCAGTCTGGTGCACTTCCAGATATGTGTACCAGACCTACCATCACCTCGAGTATCACCCGATATGGCATTTTTAGCCAATAAAATTTCATTCAAACCCTTCAAACATAAAGGTGATATGCTTAATAACAAGCACAATAAGTAATTGTGTTTGTTATTTTCCATTTGTTTTGATACAAAAGACAATTTTTCCGGCTGAAGAAAATTTTTTTTATTTTGATATTTATTTTGATATAAACGTGCATTATTGCAATGTAAATAACTCAAGAGCATCAGCTCATCCAGGTTATTGTAATATTTAGCACAAGGAATAAAGTAATGATAACACATTTTAATACATAATACATACAATCTTAAAACGTAATATATACAATCATAATATATACAATCTTGAATACGTTAATATTTACAATCATTGAATAATGAAATCTGGTCTTCAATGATGTTTGAATTTGCATTTACAGAAAAGTAGGCATATCCTTTTCTCGAACAAACCTTTTCTGGAAAAAAAATACATGTGATTTCATTTTCCTCTATAGATTTTTTTTTTATTCGTATAGACAGAAATGTGAAACTTTTAGCAGTTAGCTTAAAATACGAAAGTAAAGATCCATATCAGTTATATTTTGAACGAACTTCTTCAGTTTTAATTTCTATGTGGAATATCCACTGCTGTAATTTCTGAGATCGGGTAGTAAAGAATTAAATAATTTAGGTGCAAGATATAAATAGTGTTTGTGAAGTATTTCTTTTCTTGCCTTGGGAACCACGTATGTCATTTCTTCATTTCGGAAACGATATTTATTGTTTCAATTGAAACTCAGAATTATGTGTATAAAGATACAGCATAAGCGTGTATGTATAAAGGCGTCTTAAAGTAAATATATTTAATTCACAGTATTTATCATACATACAGTACTGTGCAAATTAGTTGGGACAATAGGAAAATGTAGTAGCAAAGACACAACTAAAATATTTATTTGTTTAATAGTGTACATAGTTAATAGTGAATGTGACCCCCTTAGCTTTAATTACTTCTTTCACCCTCTCAACCATTGATGCCACTAGCTTTCCACACATCTCCTTCACTTCAGGGTCGTGGTACCACACTTTCACGACACTTTCCATCATTTTGGCTTTCGTCGTGCAATCCATCTTAGATATGCACCCTTTAATATTGGCCCACAAATTTTCAATGGGGTTTAGATCGGGTGAATTTCCTGGCCACTCCAATACCTTCAAATGTTGCTGGGTAAAGAAGCTCTTAGCAAGCTTAGAATTGTGGCATGGAGCCACATCCCGTTAAAATACCCCATCGCCGTTAAAAAACAGATTCTGCAGTGTTAGGACCATTTTCGCCTCCAAAACGCTTATGTACTTTTTGCTGCCCATCATTCCTTCAATGGGGTGAAGCGTCTGCGGCCCGGAAGCTGTGAAACATCCCCAAAACATGACCTTGGGTGGGTGTTTGGGGGATTGCTGGATGTGGCCGGATCGAAGTGGTTCTCCAGGCGAGCGGCGGACGAAATTGACCTGTAGCCATGCACCTCAAAGTGGGTTTCGTCGGAAAATATAACTTTTCCCAATTCTCCACAGTCCAGTCTCGATGTTTCTTTGACCGGGATAGCCTTTTTTGCTTTATAGCGGGTGTCAAAAGCTGCTTTTTGGAGGGGCGTCGAGCCCGGCGGCCATACTCCAGAAGGCGAGGACGTACGGTGGAAGCATCAATATTAACCCCATGAGACGGAATCTCCCTTTTGATGTCTCCACTGGTCTTCTTCGGGTCTATGATAATAATTCTTCGAATTAGACTATCATCTCTAGGAGTGGTTGTTCTTTTTCTTCCACAATGTCCTTTACGGGACGTGTCCACGGACCCTGTCTCCTTACGCAGCTTCATGATCCGTGAAACGCTGGATTTCCCGACGCGAACTGCTTTTGCTATCTGCCTAGCAGTAAGTGAAGTGTTTTCGCCTAAAGCGATTATTTTAGCTCGTTTACGAGGCGTGATGTCCATGATGTATTTAATAAAAAAAGTTTCCAATGAAAATTGTGAACTACTTACATAATCACGTCCTCAGCCTATGAAATATCAATTCCGATTAAAGTGGAAGTGTAAATAATAGCAGAGTAACACAACAGACAGTTCTAGACTTGAAGATATTGCTCTGCTGCACGTCTAAACTTGCGCGTGTCCATTGCAGGGACACGCGCAAGTTTAGACTTGCAGCAGAAGATTATGAACAAGTTTAGACTTGCAGCAGTTTAGACTCTGCAGCGGAAGAACGTAGCGTTCCTTCGCTTGTCCCAACTAATTCGCACAGTACTGTATTCGAATTAGTATTTTGTGGAATGGTTATACTCATTAGTATTTTGTTATTATTATTGATTTTTAAACTGCACTTAAACCTAAAGAGATTGCAGTTTCATTTATTAAGTGAAGTTTTGTAAGTTCCACGACACGACTTTTCAATATATACTCAAGATTTGTAATCTCTTGTCTCCATTTCAATCCTTACTATACCTGAATTGACCTTTTCTCCTAGAATCTCTTCTCTATCCTCAGTGAGATGCGAAGCACCGTGACCTTCTGTCGGGTGGAACGATAAGCCATGGTTCCGTGAAGAATAATAATACGTAGAAGAGTAATATACTGTGTACGTTAAAGTTTTATGGGCCTTATTTACTTCCTTCTGTGGTTTCTCTTCTTCTACATGGCTTTGAGTTCTTGGGGTCCTTGAAACCTGGCCATTTAGCCAATTGTGGGAAACAACGTTAAGATGTAAACAACCCAATGATGTTAGCCTGAATACTTTCTTAAACAAAAAAACTGCGTTAATTTTAAACAAAAAAAAGTCTCGCTGTAGGCGCTAAATGACATTTTCACATGTAAAATTTAGCAATATTAGCGTCATTCTACATATAAATATATAAAAAATAACAACCTTATCGGAACAAATTTAATCCGTTGAAAATCCATCCATTTATTTCAAGAAAATAATTTTATATCATTATGCCTACGAGAAATATTAACTTCAGAAAATGCATATCCACTTTTTACTTCAATGATTTGTTTTATAGATGTCAGAAAAGTCATTATGAATCTGTATGCAACTCTTTTGTTGTCTGCTATACCGTTACTTTTAAACTCTTCTTCTGTGAAAAAAAAGCACGCATTTTAAAAAGAGCATTTCCGATTTTTTGCCATAGGCGCTCCAAGAACCCTGAATTCAGCACTGGCGTCTGTTGTGATTTTTTTGCACGTCCTTATTTCTACAAAATATCCATCGGAATAAATTTTTATTTATTTGCCTCTCTACATTTTTTACTCTATTGAATTCGTAGATCCCCCAAATTATGTTTACAGAGTATCAGTTAAAAACCACTATTTAAGTTTTTATCAGAAAATTCCGCCATAAATCAAACATTCCACATATTATCTCACAAACACCACTGGGAGAAAATAATAATAAAAACCCATTCATCATTAAAATTGTAAACAGCACAGTGCTGCCTCGTCTTCTTTCAGAAGAGGACGGCAAGAGCATCTTCACCCCGAAACATCTCAGCGATGTTGTTTCCCATTCCGTCAACGTGCTCCCTTCATCCGTCAAGCCAGCTTCATGTCTATGCATTAGGACAGCGAGCAAAGATGACAGGAAAACATCTTCTCTTACACCCGATGCCGAAGACAGATATCGCTGGAGGCAGAACAGACATGCCAACTGTCGCAGGCCCCTTGCAACCCGATTGCAAAGGGAACCGGTGACAAATCCTAGTGTCATGAAGAACGGCTTCCATGAATGTGTCATCAGGGAGATAGTCGTTCTTTCTTGATCGCGTTCTCTGCACGTTCGCTGCCTATGGTCGTTTCCTGTCTCTCTCTCGCTCACCCCTCTCTCCCATCCACCTTTTGCTCTTGCTGCTCCTCCAACTCGCCACGACGGCATCTTCCCGAAAGAAAATAAATTCTATTTCCCAGGTTGTTGTTACTGTTGCTTTTCTTCTGCTGCTGTACAAAGATTTCGCAACTGCTTTAAGACACGTGACTTTCATGGTAAGATGCTTTTCTTCGATCTATTTATAAGTAAATAATCCTCAAGTAACGAGCTGTTAATGAATGGGTTTGAACCAAATGTGTTTTGCTTCTTCAAATACTTCTAGTAGCGTGTGGACCAATACAGTTGACTAGGTTTGGTTTCACTTTTGTAAATATCAGTGGTGTAGCGTGAATGAAAACTATGGAGACTATAAAACTGGGCAGTTTCTCTTCGACAACTTTGATGATCGTAGGTTAATGACCTTTTAATCACCTGACAATACACAAACTCTGTGAGAATTATCGAAGGGTAAACTTTGATCGCTGATCAAATTTTTATACGCTGATCTAAGGGACCTGGGTTCGAACCCCGGGTAAGGCATGGATGGATGTGTCGTTTTTCTGCTGAGGTCCTGCCATCCTCTCAGACCTTCTACTATGGCATATAAATTGACAGGCTCCTGTTAGACTTCTGTGGCAAGCAGCTGCTTGAAGAGGTATTAATTAAAACTGATTATCCTCTCAGTTTCCCCAGCTGTCATTTACCCTACCACGCTGGAAAATACAGGTGATCTCTATCATTAAAGGGGATGATTTTATTAATCCAGCTTAGAACAGCATCCAAAATTTCTGTAGTAAAGCAAGTACAGATGGAGGATCAGTAAAAGTAATCGAGTTGGGTTGTTTTGTTTTGCTATGAGTGGTACTTTTTTGCATAAAATAGGCTAAATGGAAAGGTCATAAGGACCCCAAAGACTCAGAGAAGGTTGAGGAAAGGGATCCCATTTGACAGCTGGTTAGCTGTCAAAATCCTTAAGTCCATCCAGCATCTCCTTTAGTGTGAACAGAGTTTACTCTCCTGTATATGTAGCCACAGGTTAATGTCATCTCTGAGAGGGGGGGGGTTGGGGGTGGCTCAGTCGGTAGCACGCCAGGCTCGTAATCTTCAGTTCCCAGGTTTGAGTCCCAGCTGGGCTAGCGTTGAGATTTATCTCTGTAAAACTTCCCTCCCTGCTCACAGTCAGTTGGGACACCGATGGGCTTCGAAAGGTCGCCGTCCGTCCGTCGGATGAGACGCTAATCGCTGGTCCGTGTATGGGAGAGCCATACCCTGCGCATGTTAAAGAACATGCTGGACGGCCTTGATAGGAGGCATCATTTGTCTCCCAACATCTGCGCAGTGACGTTTTTTCACTGGATGTTGCTGACGATAGGTTACATCTGTCTCCTAACAGCTGTCCAGTGGATTCCCTTCTTCGCTGAGTCTTCGGGACTTGAACATTTAAGTCCATGGTGTGTAAAAAAGTGCTGCTCAGAGGTAAAACACCCATCTGAGAGGAACACCGCTATCGAGAAAGTTTTTTGTTATTAATATGATGTAATCTTTCGTATAACTAGGCAGGTGATCATAGGTTCGTATCCTGTCTGGACAATATTTTTTTCCTAATTTTGAGTATATTCAGGAATGTTTTCACCAAATTTTAATTGAATCAACATATCTTATAATTATCAGCTACCCGGAATATATTTTACTCATCTATCTTCCTGATGTTGTGTGAGGATTGGATTTTTTTATCTCTGAGCGACACTTTTTTGCACACAATGGGCTAAATGGCCAGGTCACAAGGATCCCACAGCCTCAGAGAAGAAGGGAACCCACTGGACAGTTGTTAGTAGACAGATGATAACTTCCCTTGAAGGTCATCAAGCATGTTCTTTAATGCGCATAGGGTATGGCACTCCTGCACACCGGACACAGCTTTGCATCCCTTTCGAGAGACTGAGGCTTTTCCAACCCATCGGTGTCCCTTTTATGACCGAGAGAAGAGTGTGGGTTTAATGGAGGTGAATCTCAATGCTAGGCCATGTAGGACTCGAACCTGGGACCTGCAGATTACTATCCTGGCACGTTACAAACGTTACTGAAGCGTCAAGTCTTTGCCTTCATGTGATAGTGATTGTGTACATCTACAGGTTTGGGTTGGATTGTTTTACCTCTGAGCGGCACTTTTTTGCACACCATGGGCTAAATGGCCAGGTCACATGGATCCCGAAGGCTCAGAGAAGGTTGGGGGAGGGGACCCACTGGAACAGCTGTTGGGAGACAGATGGTAGCCTCCAGTCAAGGCCATCCAGCGTGTTCTTTAACGTGCACAGGGTATGTCTCTCCCGCACACGGTGCCACGGCTTAACATCCCATCCGACGGATGGGATGCCCATCGGTGTCCCCTACTGACCGTGGGCAGAGCGGGGAATTTTGCGGAGATAAATCTCAACGCTGACGCAGCTGGGACTCGAACCTGGGAAGTACAGATTACGAGTCTGGTGCGCTACCGACTGAGCCACCCCCCGCCCCTACATCTACAGGAGATTCATATTATTATTAGAGGAAATCTTGATAAGCGGTCAGTAGCTCAGAGGTAAGAGCACATGAGAAGTTATCAGAAGGTCATGGATTCGCATCCCACCCAGCTCAAGAAAAGTTTTCCTACCAGACACATTTCTTAGTTTCTGTAGTTTGAATGAGACAGCCAGATGTTTTCCTCGAGAAATACACGAACACTCAACAAGATTTGAAAAGTAAAGCGAAATACAAAGTATTACAATTTTCCCTTCAAAGAGAGCAGAGGTAATCGCAGAAACTCAGACAGTAGCCGTCAATAACGTTCGCACTGGAGCTGGTAACTAAACTATAAAGTTGGCGTTAATCTCCTTTGTTGCATCCTTTGGCACTGGAGGGAGATAGATATACGACGCGTAAAAGTGACGTCTCTGTAATATCTTGGGAACGGGAACGGGGTTCGTGGGCTTGCTGTTGTTGTTGTCAGTGAAACAGGCCGCAGATGGACTGTTATTGCTTTGGCCTCGGAGAATCTTTCTTTTCTTTTTTTTTCTAGTTCTTCGTTCTTTTTTTTTTCGTAAGTGTCCATTTGGCGCGTTGGTTGGCATGTCTACGTGGCTGTGTGCGTATTTTGTGGCTCAATATGGACTAGGAACGGGAGGAGTTCTAAGTAAGATTTTTGACTTAAATCAAGAATAGTTTTTTTTTTCTTGGGAAAGATTGGGGAATGGGGGATAAATTGCAAAGCGAAAACAGAAAGACTAATCTTGTGAGTTGCAGACCCATAGCCCCGAAGTAATTTGATGCAATTTAATAAATACTCTATTTCGGAGCTCCCTGGAGGATTATTATTGCGGTACCAGCCAGTCTGCTAGTATTAAACAACAAAATCGATGCCGAAGAGAAATATCTGTCATGAATAACAGAAGAGGATCGTAAAAATAAGTGTTTTGCAAAACATTTTTTCTCAATTATTGATTCATTGATGTAGATAGCAAGGCTGATTGTTTTATCAGTAATATCTTTGTCACAATAAATTTCCTGATATTTCAGAGTTTTGCTTTGGCTAAAACATAATGCCTCTTCTTTTTGCGTGTATTCCTTTTTTAATTTCATAAGGAAGAGGAAGGAGTTGTCTCAGTAAATCCTACAATGCCCTCGGTGAGGAAAATTGGCTAAGACGCCGTTCATCATACGATACGTTAAGCCGCGGCTCAGTGTGTAGGGAAACCATTCTCTGTTCACATAAAAGAGCAAGCTGGATGTCATTGAGAGAGGATGTCATTGAGAGAGGATTCCATCTGTTTCCAAATAGTTGTCCAGTGGAATCCCTCGCCATATCCGTTTCTGAGTCATTAAGCCATGACCATTTTGCTCAGTGTTTGCAAAATATGCAGCTCAATAGTAAACAACCCAGCACAACTATTTTGAACAGAACGTTGTTTTGTATTGTGGAATAAATAGACGTATCTACAAAAATTCTAGTGCTAAGAATTATGTAATTGGGGTTTGACTAGCTAGCTGTTAGGCCTCCCGTCAAACTATCCAGTGTGTTCTTTAATCGGCACAAGGAATACTCTTCTGAATACGAGGCCACGGCTTAGTTTACCATCCAACAGATGGTGATCTTCCCAAGCCTATCAAAGTTCCCTTTCTCACCTAGAACAGAAATGGAATTTGCGGAGATAATATCAGCACAGGTGCAGTGGGATTCGAACGTTAGAATTTTATAGTGCATACTTGATGTGATACATCGCTTGCTGTAATACAGCATCTGTAATTTTGAATTTCTATTAAGCAGATGAAATATGTATGTATCGTGTTAATAGGATTGGGTTGTTTTGCCTGTGGGTAGCACTTTGTTACACACAGCGGACTAAACGGTTGCAAGGACCTCAGGGAGTTCAGAGAAGGTTGGGAACTCATTAGACACTGTTAGGAGACAGATGGAAGCCCTCTGTCAAGGCCATTCAGCGTGTTATTCAACGTACACAGGTTTACACACAGTTTTTTCCAAGACCATCTGTATTCCCTAGTGACCAAGGACAGGGCGTGGAGTTTTACGGAGATATATCTCAACGCTGGAACAGGTAGGACTCCAACCTGGGAACTGAAAATTACGAACCTGGCGTGCTACCGACTGAGTCACCTACATTTTCGTCCACTTGTTTCTAGGTTTAATATTAATTCAACTTTACAGTTGCCATTAAGTTTCTGCTATAAAAGGGGAAAACCACGCCTTTAATATGATTCGGTTGAAAAAAGTAAAGTTCTGACAGCTGTTCAGTAATTCCCTTTTCGAACCTTCTCCGAGTCTTTGGGCTTCTTTTGACCTAGACATTTAAACCATGTGTAAAAAAAGACCTCTATCAGAGGTTAAACAACCCAGTCTTTAAAAACGTAGCAAATAATTCTTTAAACACAAACATACATACAAAAAAAAAACTCTCTTAATCCAAAGCACTTAGAGCAGTTTTGAGCCGGACGGGGTTTGCTCAGTCGGTAACGCGCCTGGTTTGGATTCCCCCTGTACCAGAGTTGAGACCCAAGAGTAGGACCAGAGAGCGAAGCACCCTTGTGCATGAGAGCCATACCCTGTGCACGTTAAAGAACACGCTGGATCTCGAATGGTAACTCGAACCTGGGAACTACAGATTACTAGCCTAGCGCGCTATGATTATCTTTAAAATTCAAGACTAACTAAAAGAAAAGGCAACAGAGGTTGGTTCATTCAAGAAGAGTAATAAAATCCCACACACATACACTCACCAACTTGTAGAAAATGTCTAATGCCCACCATCATATATCGTTTAGTGCGCCATTTTTTTACTTGATTAAGAGGATAGATCTGTTAATTCCAAGAAACACAACACGTGCCAAAATATCAGAAACAAAAATATATTCTTGATAGGAGTATTATTGTTGACAATCTCAATTCAACAATGCAGACGCATCGTTTGCTGCTAAATGATCTCTTGCTCCATCTGTGCGACAACTAAATCTGAAACTTGCTCCAAAGATCACTCATTATCATTTGGCATTGACGATACGAGAATTCCACTGCCCTACCAAAATATTAGAGAATATCAATGGAAATCAAATTTCGACGCGCTATAACTTCTAAAATATACATTTAACGGAAACATGTGACTGCAGCCAAATGTCAAAATCAAATCTACTTAAATCTCGATTTTCAATACCATTCGTTCGGTATTTAAAAAAAGTTATAGAAGCTTGAAGAACTTCACAACAGTAACGAGTCATAAGAATTAACCTCAGAAATTAATTAAAACTTTAATAATGAATATTGTTCCACAACATTTAAGAAAGTAAACCTATATTTTAGAAGTGTGAGTAATGATTTTTTCCATATATTAGACAATTATGAAGGATTTTTTTTTATAAAACAAGATAATTTATAGTTAAATTGAAAATAGAAATTTAAATATATATAATTTTGATCTTTATCTTCATTCATATTTTTTCATGTTGTTGTTTGTGTTGTTTTACCTCTGAGCGGCACTTTTTTGCACACCATGGGCTAAATGGCCAGGTCACATGGACCCCGAAGGCTCAGAGAAGGTTGGGGGAGGGGACCCACTGGAACAGCTGTTGGGAGACAGATGGTAGCCTCCCGTCAAGGCCATCCAGCGTGTTCTTTAACGTGCACAGGGTATGGCTCTCCCGCATACGGGGCCAAGGCTTAAGGTCCCATCCGACGGACGGCGGCCTTTCCAAGCCCATCGGTGTCCCCTATTGACCGTGGGCAGGGCGGGGAATTTTGCTATTTTTTCATGAAATGCACATTTTTGTAGTTTTAGAGATCCGAACTTTGATTCACATTGACATGATACAGAAATTATTTAATATTAGGTAGGGCAGTCTATTAACCGTACATACTCTATGACAGAGTCGAATCTCGATGTGTGGGCGATCCTCCCCCATTTAAGATAGAGCAGTAACCGGAACAGACGCGAAAAAAATATTAAGCGTCATGTTATGTAATAGCCGTAATTCCGATCGAACGGACGGGCCAATACGTGTGACGTCATTGATGTGCAGAAATCGTCAGTTTCCCTGTGATTTTGTCAGAACCATAGGGAAACTAACAGTTTCTGGGGCCACTTGAGCGATCGCTCCCAAATTTGGTGGGATGGTCCCATTTAGTTCTAGCTCTGTTGGAGTAGCTGATAGGGTTCCTATATGCCATGGATTAGGAGTGACCCCTCGAAAGGTAACCGAAAAATCTGGGGGCGCTGCCGTCGCCTACCTTGTGGATGGAGTAGTAGGTTCTGAGTAGCACACGAGGAAAGCTTTGAATGAAATAAGAGTTATCAAAGAACCTATGTTTTGCGCCAAACTTAAGGCGTGGGTTTAACTAGTATATATACACAGTCGTACCAGAATAATTGACCACCTACATAATAATCGGAATGGGGGAGTGGTCATATTATTCTGATACGACTGTGTATATTACCCGCATTTTTCAAGAATTCTGCTAAAGACATTGAAACGGAAGGGAAAAATCTATAGTGGATTTGCTTTCCGGTGCATTTTAAATATTTCGTCCCCCTCCCTCCATTACATTTCTAGATCCGTGCCTGTTCTCTGAGCTGGTGGAAACCTTTGACCTTTCCCAGCAGTAAACAAAAAAATTCGATTATTCAACAGTAAAAGCAAGACTCGGACGATTACGTGGCGAAAGCGAGTTGCATTTATTTAGTTATACAATTATTTATTTATTTATTCCTCTCCTTATGTTGTTTCTGAAGAGGTCGAATTCTCGCGAGGTTTACAACATCAAAGACTAAGAAAAAAGATTTCGAAACAACTCGACGAAGATGAATCTCATTTGCATTTGCATATCGCCTTGTTAAGACAATTGATTTCAGCGATTCCAGTCCTTGCGAACGAGATGGGAATTCCTCGTCTTCGTTTCGACGCAATATATCTGACTGCAAAAAGCCCCGAGGCCATCCATGCATTACGCCCATCAAGTGACCTAGGTGAAGTGAATTACAGTTACATGCGTTTCCCTTAATAGCAGTCGTGAAATCTTGCCCATCTCCACCACTGAATAAGACGTGGAATTAGAAGACGAAAAAAGACGACGGAAATGCTCACAAACAAGAGAAAGAGAGAACAATAAAAAAAACAAACATTATGTGGTGCAGTGTGGATGAAAGACACCCTCAAAAAAAAGGAGGGTTAGTTTCTGATTAAGGCAGATCGATACTTTGGTAGAGTCCTAATCACCGATTGCCGCTTAACGGAGAGATCGCTGGACGGAGCGACAGAGGGATACATTAAAATTCAAAACGCTTCTTCGCATAGAAATCAAATATGCATGAGGTAAGAGAAATAAATGGTTGCTCTCAACCAGCTGATAAAGAAAAGACCGCATAGAGAAAGTAACTCCATTCAGATAGCCAATGCAGACTTCTACCGATCACGTAATGCTCACCAAAGGGAGATCAGAAAGGAAAACTTTGAAGGGATTGTTATTAATATTCAAAAACTTGTTTTTGTTTTTCTTCATGTTTTGAATCCCCACCTCCAATTTCCTTCCGTCTCCAAAACACGCACATCCTAAGATTTCTTCTTCCTAACTTGTACTCGTGTAGGTTTTTATCTT
The DNA here is from genome assembly GCA_038380435.1 of Ryuthela nishihirai. Taxonomy (NCBI): domain Eukaryota; kingdom Metazoa; phylum Arthropoda; class Arachnida; order Araneae; family Heptathelidae; genus Ryuthela; species Ryuthela nishihirai. Next base: position 32,876,821 of record JAWZYU010000011.1, on the reverse strand, counting down.
GATTATTGCAGCCTTCGTCTAAGAGGTTTAGGTTTGGAGACGTTAAGGTATTTGCTACTTTGGACGTATTTATGCCAATTATGAAAAGTTGAGAGACTGACAACAAGCAAACACAGTCATTTCCTGTAGGATGTGAACAGTTGTGGGTATAGAAATGTGTCTTGAGTATTATTATATATATTCACTGGCGGAAATTTAAAAAAGAATACGATTAACAATTGAAGCGTAATCTATGAGATTTATTTAGTAGAAACAACTTGTTGAGAAAGCACAGTGATCAGACGTGTGAAGTGATTCAATGTTTATTTTACTTTTTAATGAGTATTACATTTTACAGAAGGAACATTTTAATAAGGTGTTGAACCTCCTCCAGCAGCAATACAACTTCCAATCTGGCATGCGATCGGTCGTACAAATGCTGGATATCACGCTGGAGGGTACCATTCCATGTGCTTTCAACTTGGACGCATAATTCAGCGATGGTCGTTGACTACCACGGTCCGCTGAAGAGTCTTTGTCCGATCCAGTCCCAGACATGCTCGATTAGAGACAAGTTCGGAGAGCGTGCTGACCAAGGGGGTTGGTGCACTGCCTGAAGAGCGTGTTGAGTTGCCCGGGGGGAGTGTGGACGGGCGTTATCCTGCTGGAATATCGCATTTGGGATTACACTCAAATGTGGCAGGACGACCGGCTGTATGATGCAAAAAAAAAGCTGTACGATTCTAAAAATATCGTTGCCAGATAATTTTTCTGAAATCTGTAATCAACCATAGTGTTCGGATATTTTTTTGAGCGACTGTAGCATGTTTTTAATGTGCATAGGTATGGAAACCATGGCTTAATGTCCCACCCGACGGCGTAGCTCTTTCCAAACCCATCGGTGTCTCCTTTCTGACCGAGGCGAGGGTGGTATTTAGGGAAGATAAATTTCAACGATGGAATCAAAACAGGAAACTGCAAATTACGAGCCTGACGCGCTACCGACTGAGCCAAACGCATTCCCTTTTTTGTTGTATGTTAATTAATCGGGCTGTCTCTGAAAAATACATACATGTTTCCTATTTCCATTTCCTCCGTCTCGGTTATTGAAATTCGCGAAGGGGGGGGGGGGTTACACTCTCTAAATTCTGTCTTAATAAGCACTGTTATGTTTTTTAAAGTTAAAATCATTGGAAAAGATCATCCGACATTCATTTACCGAATATTGCTTTCATTCACTAAAATGACTGGTACAGTCGCTCAAAAAAGTATCCGAACATTATGGTTGATTACAGAATTCAGAAAAAATATCTGGCAACGATTTTTTTAGAAATTAGTGATCTGGCAACCTTCATGTCACGTGACATGAAGGTTGCCAGATCACTAATTTCTAAAAAAAATCTTTGCCAGATATTTTTTCTGAATTCTGTAATCAACCATAGTGTTCGGATACTTTTTTGAGCGGCTGTACAGAAAACGTAAAAAGAAACGAATGATACTTTTCTTTTTGTGAAAATGGGAGAAAAAGCCAGAAAACAGAAACGACTGAAGTGAAACAAAAGACAGTTTTCATTGAATCAAAATCACTCCTCCGAGCTACATTATTCTTTCTTTTATTTGGCTTTAAACTGGCTACAAGTTTCCATCGAGTCCTGGATGATACTGTCATCTCTTTGCCTAATTGTTCCCCTTCCCCAAAAGAAAAAAAAAATTAAAAGTCAACTTTTATTTTTTTCTTCGTAAAGTATAACTTTTCAACTGCTGTTATTTCGCGTTGCTGTCATTCAACGAAATCCTTCCGAAACCTTCCGTTTTGGCGGACAATGCGCGGAGGTTCGTCTCTGTCCGTTTCTTTATCTGACTGACGGAGTGTCTCCTCCCCTCTTGAAGCTGCGGGGATCAGAGAGAAGGGAGGGTGAAGAGGAAGAGCAAAGACTGGGAGAGTCAGGGAATCGGTGAACTGACATCTCTCCTGCTGCGATTATAATTAATTTTGTGTAATAAATACATTGGCAATGGGCAAATCGTCGCCTGCAAAAGCCGAAAGACAGAGGAAAATCCAATTGGCCGATAAGACTGTTCTCACAGCGCTGAGGTGCTAATCTCCTCCTGACTTCTTATCTTAATGAGCGAGTCGGGATGCCAGTCTGACGCCGGACTTGCTAGTTAAATCTATATTTAATGAGTTGGAAGGACGACTCCGTTCTGCAGTCATTATTTTCTCCGCCTCCGATAACGTCAAAGAGTTAATCTGTGTCAGTCGTTGTTCGCCTGCACTTTACTTTTCTGTCGTGGGACGGAGGAAACGGGGATTTCCCGGGCACCGACTCGATCTGTACGAGAAAAAAAGGAAGAAGAAAGGGAGTGATGCTGACGGGATCTGCAAGGATGCAGATCTACTTTTGTGTGAACCGATAGCAGAGAAGAAGATCGAGAAGAAGCTGTTCTATTAAAGATCAGTGAACTTTTATCTTTCAGTATGAGGTGAAATGGAATATAGAGTTTCCTTTAAAATGTAAACACTAGAGATGAATTCGGGCTAATTTAGAACCCGCGCCAGCCTGAGTCCGAGATTATTCAGCCCGATTTCGAACTGTTTCGACAACTGTTGAGCCCAATCCCAATTTGGGGAAACATTTCTCTGACATGACATATATAGCTATTAAAGGAAATTTCGCTTATACATGTAGTTAAAGGGACTCGTTGAATTTCAACATGAAAATTTCTAGTATATAATTAATTATTAACTCGAGTTCGTAACTCTGGCAACGACTTTCGCGCAAACGAATCAAATATATTACTATCAGGAAACAGTTCCTCATTCGTTTACAGCAAAATAACTATTGATTGCACTTCGTGTGACCGTTTTACAGTTAGAAAACAGGGGCGGGGGTGGCTCAGTCGATAGCGCGCCAGGCTCGTAATCTGTAGTTCCCAGGTTCGAGTCCCAGCTGGGTCAGCGTTGAGATTTATCTCCGCAAAATTCCCCACCCTGCATACGGTCAGTAGGAGACACAGATGGGCTTGGAAAGGCCGCAGTCCGTCGTATGGGACGTTAAGCCGTGGCCCCGTGTGCGGGAGAGCTATACCCTGTGCACGTTAAAGAACACGCTGGATGGCCTTGACCGGAGGCTACCATCTGTCTCCCAACAGCTATTCCAGTGGGTCCCCTCCCCCAACCTTCTCTGAGCCTTCGGGGTCCATGTGACCTGGCCATTTAGTCCATGGTGTGCAAAAAAGTGCCGCTCAGAGGTAAAACAACCCAACCCAACAGTTAGAAAACAAAAAATACTGGAAACCAACACGTCCTTTCAGTTTTAATTTGATTGATGGCTTTAACTGACTGACTGATTAACGGTTGAATAATAGAGCTATGAAAGTTTGCTTCTCAGAGTAAAATGGGTCGTAGATCTCGAGGAAAATCCGAAATTTGACCTTCGACTTGTTCTTTATGGTCTAATAGAGGTCACGTAGAGGCCAAGCCTTGATCTACCAAGTGCTAGAAACGGGAAAATTGGTGTCCGGGTTGTAGATGTCGGAAATGTTAAAAAACTTTCGAAAGTCAGAGATCAAATTTATATCTACTAGAGAGCTGAAAACCGGTTCCAGGAGGACATTTTGAGTCTTAGATATCAAAAATATTGTGAAAATTTGATTGTGATGATTCCTTCTAGGTTAAAAGTCAAAGTTCGATATACCGAGGTTGGAGAGCTACAAATTGGTGAATAGAGAGCCGTATCCGACAGTAGAACTCAGACATAAGAATTTTCAGCTCCGTTGTCACTATCAACATCAAATAGATATTGGAATGACAGTCTAGAATCTGAAGTCGCCGATTGATTTCTAGTACAATAGTACATCCCATAATAACGCTTTTTAAAGCGAATTTCGAAAAATATCTTTGCATTGCGAAACAATGTGTAGTGATTATCATGTTGGTTAACTATGACACTTGATGCAGCTGATATATGAGTTGTATATCCCATATATCAGCCAGGGGGAGCCAGTATCCCTGGCAGTACCATTAACTTCGTATCGCTTATTTAGTATAAGATTTGAGTTGCTTTACTTCTGAGAAGCAATATTAGGCATGCAATGAGCTTAGTATCTAGGTCACAAGGACTCCAAAAAGGTAGAGCTCGGTAGGGGAAGGATTGGTTTGTAATGGATTAGAATCCTACCTAGAACGATGATGGATTAGAGCTTCTAGGTAGGATTGAATTGGGTTGTATTATCTCTGAACACCAGTTTGTTTTCTCAAAATGGATTAAACTGACATCTCTTGGCACCAGTTAACTAATAAAGCCCTTTAAGTGGATGTAGGATAATTTAAAAGTATATTCAATTGGGAGTCATAGTTTGTCTGAAAATTTCATTGGTTAAGTACCCCAATGACTCTGAGCTGAATAGTGCAAGGAATGAGGATGGATCATTTAACTTCTGACAATGAATTAAATAATGAAGTCACAAGGATCCCGAAACCTCAGAGTTGGGTAAAGGAAATGAACTCACTGCACAGCTCTTACTAAACACAAGCCTCCCGTGAATGCTATCCATTGCGTTATTTAGGCATGGCTCTCCTGCAAACGAGGTCAAAGTTTAACTTCCCATTTAATGCCTTTCCAAGCCCATAGGTGTCCTTTTTTCTCACAGAGGATAAAGTTGGGATAAACAGAGAAAATCTCAATGTAGACACAATGGGGTCTGGAATCCGGGAACATCAGGTTAAGAATCTGGCGTACTACTAACTAAGTCACCCCTAAAGAACTCATCTACTTGATCAATAATGTTTTTCTAAACCTAGATAATTACATCCAAGTGAAACATTACAACACTCTGTCTCTGAAACATAATTTCTTCCATTTAACACGAACAAAGAGAAGAATAACGAGTGTATCTGCAATGCGGCATGGTGAAGTGAAAAGTGAAGCAAAACAATGAACCAGGAAGACAGAAAACGTGTAACTAAACATTGTCTTCTTACTTGCTGCGTCTCGATAGAAGAAAACACTAGAAACTGAGGACGGGAATAAAAACTGAGAAGAAAAACAGACTCACAACTTCCACTGCAGTCTTATGATATTACTTTGAAGTGTTATTCATAGTCTTGAAAATATTTATTTGTTTCGAGCGCAGCCGCCCTTCTTTTCTCCGTTAATTAATCCCGTGTTTTCGTTCCTCCAAAAGATTATCTCTTGGCAAGGTTTGTAGACAGCGCCAGGGCACTCAAAGAAATGAAAGCATGTGATGTCTGCTAAAGTGCACAATTGTTAGATGAAGGAAATAAGAAGCAAAATGCAGTTTTCAGTACGAAAGAGACTGAAAGAAACGATGACAGCTCCTTCACGTTTTAGTGGTTAGAGCTCTTCTACCGACAACCACTCAGGTAATGCAATGGTAAGATTTATGTTCCCCTTTTTTAAATTAAGGTTAGGAGTTCGATGGCATTTTATCACCAGGCACGAGGGAATGTAAACAAGTGATATTTAAACCAGTTTTTTTTTAGTCTTCATGTTTAATTTTACAAATGTATTTTTAACTAATTATGATGTTTAAAAGCATTTCTAGATTGTTTTATTGTATGTTTAACTAGCATAATATAAGGGAATAAAAGCAGATAACTTTTTAAGAAATGTGTTTGGGATTCAAGAACAATTAGTCCGTAAAAAGTTTACCGTAACAGTTTCATAAAACCCTGATTTAATGAATATTCATTCACTATCAAAGCTGGTTTTTAAGTAACAGGAGAAGATGGGTGCAAAGGAAACACTGTTTTGAGCGGATGAGATCTAAACCCATGACCTCCTAATAGACATGTCAGATGCTGTGACCACTGAGCTACAGTCAGCTGATTAATAACATCTCTACTGCTAATGTTATGCTATTCTCCATCTGGTTAATCACTGTTTTTAAGTGCATCTGGAGACTATACTTCTTCAGAGCCACCCCGGTTTCTCCGCAAAAATTCCCCGCCCTGCCCACGGTCAGTAGGGGACATCGATGGGCTTGGAAAGGCCGCCGTCCGTCGGATGGGACGTTAAGCCGTGACCCCGTGTACTGGAGAGCCATATCCTGTGCACTTAAAGAACACACTGGATGGCCTTGACGGGAGGCTACCATCTGTCTCCCAACAGCTGTTCCAGTGGGTTCCCTCCCCCAACCTTCTCTGAGCCTTCGGGGTCCATGTGACCTGGCCATTTAGCTCACGGTGTGCAAAAAAGTGCCGCTCAGAGGTAAAACAACCCAACCCAACCCACCCCGGTTATGTACACACAACCAGTCACAAGGACATCGTGGTTGCTATTTTTCTGTGTGAATCTGCCTCACCTTTCGTTTGATCAATTGTACCTTGTATTTCTCTTCTCTACTGCTATAGCTCCTTCTGGTAAATCACTGTCTTTTTAGTGCATTTGGGGACTCAATTAAATCAATGATGAACTGTGAAATCGTATGTATAAATGATCAGCCGTAGGTAGCTAAGTGGTCAAAGCATCTGATATGATATCAGGAGGTCGTCGTGGGTTCAGATTCCACCTGTCTCAAGACAATTTTGTCTCTGCATCCATCTTCTCCTCTCACTTATAAAAAGCTTGATAGTGAATGAATATTCATTAAATCAAAGATGAGCTGTGAAATCTTATGTATATTAATCCTGTTTGGTGTATTTTATATTTTGTTGAGAAATACTGGAATGGAAAAATTGTACATTATAATAATAATAATAAGTAGAGAAAGTATTTATTAAAACTTTAGAAACTGATCAATGATCATTACATAACAAAATAAGGCACCGGGCTAGGTTGGTCTTCATTTGAATTAGAGGCCATTACTACACCAATATTGTTTTGCCCAAAATGATAGGACATGAAGGAGTAGCGTCCAACAACAGGCGTGTCAAATGTTCTCCATCATGACAATGCCAGTGCTCACAAAACCTGGGCAAGTTAAAGCCTATTCGGAGCGAGAAAAATTAGAGCTACCTCATTCTGCATATTCATCCAATTTTGCACCATGCGATTTTTGGTTGTTTACAAAAATTAAAAAGAAACTACTTGGGTCGCCTTTTTCCAGGTCTTTTTCCAAGATCTTACAAAACGAATTCATTCAGAGATGCGGAGTTTATTCAACAGGAGTACACCAGGAGTTCCAGAATTGGCGTAGACGTCTGAAACTGCACAGATGCTGGAGGGGAGTACTTTGGAGGACAGTGTTTCGTGTTGTGTTACCTCTGAGCGGCACTTTTTTTGCACACCATGGGCTAAATGGCCAAGTCACATGGACCCCGAAGGCTCAGTGAAGGTTGGGGGAGGGGACCCACTGGAACAGCTGTTGGGAGACAGATGGTAGCCTCCCGTCAAGGCCATCCAGTGTGTTCTTTAACGTGCACAGGGTATGGCTCTCCCACACACGGGGCCACGGCTTAACGTCCCATCCGACGGACGGCGGCCTTTCCAAGCCCATCGGTGTCCCCTACTGACCGTGGGCAGGGTGGGGAATTTTGCGGAGATAAATCTCAACGCTGACCCAGCTGGGACTCGAACCTGGGAACTACAGATTACGAGCCTGGCGAGCTACCGACTGAGCCACCCCCGCCCCTTGCAGGACAGTAAAAGTTTTGTCAAGGTAAGTGCAATGGTTTTTGTTCTGTAGATTCATGTCAAGAACTTTCCGAACCCTTCTCCCCCGTAATTCTTTTTGCGAAATATTTCTTTAAACGGGAGAACATTTTTAACGAGGTAATGATCCAAATCCACTCTCAGTTTTATAAAACCTGGTGTTTCCGGAAAATGCAGTCCATGACTATATTACTTTACATATTAAGTAACACAAAAATAAATCACTTTCCTAAGTAGCCAAATATTTCATGCTACTAGTCACTGCCAATCCTTCGTTTTGGTGATTTTTTTATGTACTCTTTATCATCCGAATTGAAGATTATCCACGTACGCGCCACAAGCAGAGCTTGAAAGTACAGTCGCTCAAAAAAATATCCGAACACTATGGTTGATTACAGAATTCAGAAAAAATATCTGGCAACGATTTGTTTAGAAATTAGTGATCTGGCAACCTTCGTGTACAGTAAAACGAAGTTTGCCAGACCACTAATTTCTAAAAAAATCGTTGCCAGATATTTTTTCTGAATTCTCTAATCAACCATAGTGTTCGGATATTTTTTTGAGCGACTCTACAAGCTTTTTCTGTTCTTGCAAATCACTTTTATTAACTCAATTTAAGTTTTAAATCGGTCACTCGCTTTACTATCTCAATATCTATATTGTAATATTAAAATGAAAAAAAAAAAGAAGCATTTCTAAAATGACCTTAGCAGTGAAAATGACGCAGGTTATGAACCTGAAATTCTCGTCAAACATTTCACTGCCTTCTAGTGTTTTTTCTCTGGGCGGCATTTTTTTTTAATGCAATGGCCAGATCACATCGACCTCATGGGCTCAGAGAAAGTTGGGGGAAGGGGACCCACTGGACAGCTATTAGGGCATAGATGGAAGCCTTCCGTCAAGGCCATCCAGCGTATTCTTTTACGTGAAAGGGATATGGCTTTTCTGCACACGGAATCATGGCTTTACGTCCAATTAGATGGATGGCGTCCTTTTCAAGGCCCATCGGTGTCCCCTTTCTGACCGAGAGCAGAACAAGGATTTAGCGGAGATAAATCTCAATGGTGGCATAGGGGGGACTCGAACTTGTGACCTACAGATTAGGAGCCTGGCACGCTATCGACTGAGCCAACCCCCATCCTCATCACAGTACACAGATACCTTGCCTTATTACGTGAAATAAAACCCGCTGATTTTGACTACTTAGTTGTTTTAACTTTAAGACACAAACATTTATTCATAAGTAAGTACGTAAAGAGAGAAAGAAGAGGAAATGGCAGACTTTTTTTTTAAAAAAGGCAATTTATATTTCATATTTATTTTAATCTTTCCTATGTTGTTATTTAACCATCTAAATTAATAAACATGTGTCCTAAAATTATATTTCGATTATTAGCGTTCTCTTCAGTCCCTATTAACAAGGATAATGGAAAGTTCAATTCAATTTTCTTTATTGCATATCACCCTTAATCAGGTCGGAAGGATTTCTTAGTGTAATCATTTTAATTCTGGAAAAATAACTGGTGTAACTTATTGATTTTTCCCTATTGCAATAATATTATTTCTGAAGAACCCACTATCGCAATAACATTAATTCTGAAGAAAATACTAGTGAAGAAACACAATTCTGAAGTAGAAGAATATTAATTCTAAAGAAGACTAATGTAATATCAATTAATGAAGAAATCATTAGTGTAACATTAATTCTGAAGGACTTATTAGTGTAACTATAAATATTGGCTTGTTTGTTAGAGTTATTTTGTTCCTTCTTTTCTGAAGTATCCACCAGCATGGAAGAATAAAATCCCGGAAATAACAGTACAGCAGTGGCACCAAAGTCAATTAACCTTAAAATCAGCATAAAATCTCCGTTTTGGTAAAGAAATTTCACTGTATTATTAATAATTATGTTGCAAATGTTCAAGCTTATTAATGATGAGTAACTGGAGCATGATTGCAGAAGAGTGTTTCATGTAACAATGCGTGTGGGTCTGTCAGACGATTAAAACACGAAACAAACAACCATCTAAGATTAATAATCAGAGAAACACATCTATTATTTACCTAGAAACATTTATGCATGGTATTTAGACAAAAGCAACGCTTGTCTCAGAGAAAAATGTAAAATAAAAAGTCATTATAAGTTTCCTTTGCAGCAAAATTGACCCCAGTCAGCAAAGAGATTTATTCTACAAGATAAAAGCTAAAAACAAAGAATTAAAATAATAAAAGTATACATCATCCTCACACAGCATTTTATGTTACTTTAATATGTAGCTTAATGGGAAATCTCCATCTATTTGTACCTCCACTAAATCGTCCAAGCAACATTACATTGATGAGCGCTACATATTAAACACCGTGCATCTTAATACCGTCATACGAACCAGAGGAACTTTATGGGTCTGCTAACAGCACAACCATCTGTTACAGTATTACAGCCGTCAGCTTATCTAGTTTATCTTTGTAGTCAGCTTGCAGTCTCCGCGTGAGTCGTCCTTACGTGTGTCGGTGATGGTGCACTTTTAAAAAAAATCGTGCTTCTGACATCTCGTTGACGTCACACGCTAGCGGACAAGTACACGCAAAGCAGCTAGAGAAGCGCAGTAAAGGTAGTCGCTTTCCTCAATATCAGAAGGCGCATATCGTTCGTTTAGGGATATAAAATTCAGATACTAGGACACCAGAAACACAATTAATGGCTGTTCTGTGACTGTTATTTTTCTTCCTATAGCATCGCTTTTTTTTTTCTATTTTGTTTCTTGCCTAGTTAATTATAGGAGGAAACTCAACTACTTTCTTCAGAGATGTCTAGCGCTTCTGCCACATTTCTTCCTCGTCCCCTCAATTCTCTCTCCCCTTACCACTCGGCGGTTAGTGTTGACGACGTCTGATGAGCGCGCAGAACCATAAAAGAAAATGATAATATCCGAAAGCAGTGCTGGCAACCCTTCTTATCTTTCGGCATTCTCTCTCGCTACTTTACATTTTTTTTTCACTTCTTCGCTCTCGTGCGATGGCACGTTCTTCTCCCGACAGCCAGTCTCCTGTTGGACTTAAAATGCCGGAAAATTTAATGTTTTTCTTGTCTCCATTCAGCGACCATAATTCTTCTGTTTTAACAGGTTCCCATCGCTCTGGCGAGATAGGAGTCAGAACGATGTTACGAGACGAAAATTTGCGAATTACGGTGCCCACGACTTTATGTTCAATCGCAACGATCATGTCTTGTCTTAGATAAACGTTCGCCGCCGTCGCAACGACGGTATCAGAATCTGCCTCGTTCTCCGAACCGCAGCGGTCACGTCGTCGTCGGCGGTAAAGTAATGGGCGGTGTCGATAAGAGGAAGAAAGAAGCAAGGGCGTCTCTTAAGATAGAAGCAAAGTACCTGTGGATGATATGCGAGATCTATCTAGGCTATTACTTTTTAGGTGATGTGTTGAAATCATGGGCAACGCGGGGCAGATCCAATTTTACAATTGTTTATTATTTCTAGGTAATGAAGAAGTATGATGTGATGTATGGCAGGTGAAAAGATCGGAGGAGAAATTCTACTTCTTTCAGGATGACAGCAGGCAAAATGGGCTTCCTTTACGAAAGTTACAGAAAAAAATTAAACTTCCTCCACAAGGGTTTTTTTAAAAGAAGAAATTCCTTCACAAGTATTTTAATGGAAATACAACTTTCTCCAAAATGTCTGAGGAGAAAGGGAAACTTTCCCTACAAGGATTTAAAAATGAGACGTCTCTTGCACAAGGTTTTTAAAAAATAAGATGACCTCCACAAGAGTTAAAAAAGAAGGACATCCTCCACAAGGGTTTTAAAAAATGGGATTCCCTCCCCAAGGAGGGGCGGGGGTGGCTCAGTCGGTAGAGCGTCAGGCTCGTAATCTGTAGTTCCCAGGTTCGAGTCCCAGTTGGGTCAGCGTTGAGATTTATCTCCGCAAAATTCCCCGCCCTGCCCACGGTCAGTAGGGGACACCGATATGCTTGGAAAGTCCGCAGTCCGTCGGATGGGACTTTAAGCCGTGTCCCCGTGTGCGGGAGAGCCATACCCTGTGCACGTTAAAGAACACGCTGATGGCCTTGACGGGAGGCTACCATCTGTCTCCCAACAGCTGTTCCAGTGGGTCCCCTCCCCCAACCTTCTCTGAGTCTTCGGGGTCCATGTGACCTTGCCATTTAGCCCATTGTGTGCAAAAAAGTGCTGCTCAGAGGTAAAACAACCCAACTTCCCCAAGGATTGCAATGGAGATACAGATTTATCCTTAAATTTCTAAGGAGAAAAGGGAACTTCCTATACAAGGACATATAAAATGAAAATTGCTCCACAAGGGTTGTAATGGAAATATAGTTTTCTGCACAAACGTCTGAGGAGAAAAGGGAACTTCCACAACTAGGACTGATGGAGAAATGGGAGCTCGTTATACGAAGAGAGAACTGAAGAAGGAATGGTCGCTTCCCCTATGAAGGTTTCATAAGAAAGAGGGATTCCTTCCCCAGGTTAATGGAGAAAAAGGGCTTTTTTTCCATGAGGGGTAATGGAGAAATGAGGCTTTTTTCCACGAGGGTTGATCCTAAAGAATTCGTTAAATTGAAATTTCACTCTGTCTAAAATATTTGATTATTAGGTTGTTAGAAAAATCTCCTTTTTTATATACAATTCACCAGCCATGTAGTCAGTGGAGTGCATGTCCTCACTCCTCGAAATTCTAAGGCGGAATAAAAAATTACGAAGTTAATACGGAATGGAGGGTTTAAGTGGTACAGTAGGTGGCACTTGACTATCAACTAGCAATACCTAAAGATTCATTCAAAGCTATACTGTTTGTAAAAGAAGTAATAAATTTTTAAAGAAATATAAAATTGGAATTAATGGCCGAAATGAAATATGAGTAAATATTCATTTTTCAACGCCATTCTTTCAATATTTAAAAACCATGAAGCAGCAACATTTAGTTATTAATAGCATGGTTTCAAGTCATGAGCAGTTACGTCTTAAATTAATCGAAACATAAATAATTACTTCTACAAAACAGTTTAGCAAACTAAAAGCTGTTTTAAACGTTTTCGTTAATTTTGAAGAAAACGTTTTAGGGGGTGTTGGGTTTCTTTACCTCCGTAAGGCATTTTTGTGCACATAATGGACACCTGATCATTTAGGCTATTGTGTATACAAGAACTCCAAGTTTTGTGCTATTGCATTTGTGCTCATTTTGTGCGCCATTGTGTATAAAAGAACCACAATTTGTGTGGTAATTGTGTGCATAAGAATCCCAATTTCTGTGACCATTGTGTGCAAAAGAACTAAGAGTTGTATGCATAAGTATCCCAATTTGTGCAACTATGGTGTGCACAAGAATCACAAGTTGTGTACCCATGCGTGCATAAGAACCGCAATTTGTGTGATCACTGTGTGCACAAGAACACCAAGGACTCAGAGATGTTGGGTCATTCTCTGGATGGCTTTGGCGAGAGACAGATGATAACTTCTCGCCATGGCCATCCAGCGTGTTTTTAACGTGTAAATGGTATTGTCCCCTTGAGTATGGATCAACGGTTTAAAGTCCCATCTGAAGACCCCTTTCCAAGCCTTTCGGTGACCCCTTTCTCACTGAGAGCAGGGTGAGGATTAGCGGAGGTAAATCTCAGTGTTGGGAACCTGGAACTGCAGATCAAGTGATTGTTGCGCTACAAACTGAGTCACTCTCACCTATACAGTGAACTTTAAAGAACACGCTGGATATCCTTGACGGAGGCTACCATCTGTCTCCCAACAGCTGTTCCAGTGGGACCCCTACACCAACCTTCTCTGAGCTTCGGGGTCCTTGTGAACTGGTGATTTAGCCCATTGTGTGCAAAAAAGGAAAGTAAAACAACCCAACTAATAGTCACTCGAGGACCTTTGCCTTGAGTTATTAGAGCACTTAAACTTTTATTGGAAATGAGTCTGAAGGTGAATTAAAGATATAAATCAAGTCTATATAAGTTTTGAATTAAGCAATATTCTTTAGTATTTAAAGAATTGTTTCAGGAGGTTATTAAATCGAGTCGCAATATTGCCAAAACTGGATGTTTTTTTCATGCTAACTTTTCAGTCGTTGAAAAAAAATATTAGATTGAGATGTACGGAGCCTATGGAATCGAATATAAATTAAAGATCTGAATGAAGTCTATCTAAATCTTGAATTTCATCAATATATGCTCAATATTTAAAGAGTTATGCATCTGGAATATTTTACAGCAGTTTTATTTCTGCTTAAACATTTTCGCAAAAATTCATAATTATTATTTCTCTACTCGTGTTTTGTTCAGCTTTTGTGATAAAGTCTCATGACTGTAACTTTTGGCAATAAATATTCCAGTTTCAGTATCTTTGTAAATAATTAATAAACATTGCTGAAATTCAAGATTTTGATAGGCTTGATTAAGATACCCAATTTACTTTTAAGTCTCACTCCCACTCACTCCCAATAAAAGCTTATTCTTCAAGATATTAAGTTTCTAATTTGGCCTTTCATTAACAACGGGAATTCTTTATCTGTTTGAAAAGGTTTTATGTATACAATATATGTATTTATACACACAACACATTCCTAAGACATTAATGGAAAGGAGTCACGAGATGAAAGAAATGTAAAGAGACAATGTTCATTGAGTTTACATGAAGAAATCCTTTGAATGGCAAATATATAATTTCTGCTAGGTTTTCAATTAACGGAAAACACAACATTCCTCTGTGTAATGCACGCGGGGCATCGAGCAAAAACTACCATTAGACAGAAACTTTATGGTAAAAGGTTATTTTGGAAGACTGACGGTTTTAAAGGCCTTTAAAGTTCAACGCGTGTCTCCTGTTCCTGCGGAGATATTAGTAATTCATACTTCAGCCTCACATATTGCTTTGCAACGTCAATACAAGTACGAAGAGACGAAACTTTGCATGAGCAGAGCTCCTTCTGAGGTAAATATTTGATCTGCTTTTCAAGCCTCAATTATCCGCACATATCGTTGTTTGTTGTCACAGAAGAATAACTCTGTATCTCTAAGAAGACAACACTATCGACGTCACGGCGCGCGTCTACTGTCTCTTCGATTGCGGCGTGTTGTAACGACTCACAATAAGGGAATTGTTTGCTGAACTCACTCACAGCGAAACGCCGGCTCGTGCTGCTTGGCAGGCTCTTTATTCTGACGTTAGATATTCTGGTGACAGTTAATAACTGATGCACACTATGCGAGGATTAATTTTGGGAGGAATTTCCGGTGAACTGTGTCTTTTAAATGAAAGTGAATGGTAATGAACAAAAAAATTGAGGAGACAGTACTATCTACTTCATAAGCAAACTAATTCATTGTTATGACATTTGAATTATATTTCTCATTAGGTTACTAAAATTTTTTATTATTAAAAATTTTAATTATTAAAAATACATTTTTTCCGTTAGCAAACATTTTAATCTTAAATTTGCATTAAAATATTTTTCCCCTTAATATTTAAATTGACTGAAATTATTTAGTAAATCGATTAAAATTAATTATTAAAAACATACATATCTTTCATTAACAAATAAAATGAAATTAATTATTAAAAATGTTATGTTTCGTACTAATGAGTAAATTAATGGAAATTAATAATTAAAAATAATATCCTTTTCACTAGTAAGCAGGCTGAAATTAACGATAAGCAACTGCATATCTCATTAAAAATCAAACTCGGTTATTAAAATTATTATGTTATTCCTTATCGACAGGACCGGAAAGGTGTAGAAAAAAATAGTATAGTGGTGGCGGTGGGGATCGGGGGTGGTGGTGGCGGCAAGAGGACGGGTTGGGTTGTTTTACCTCTGAGCGGCACTTTTTTTGCACACCATGGGCTAAATGGCCAGGTCACATGGACCCCGAAGGCTCAGAGAAGGTTGGGGGAGGGGACCAACTGGAATAGCTGTTGGGAGACAGATGGTAACCTCCCGTCAAGGCCATCCAGCGTGTTCTTTAACGTGCACAGGGTATGGCTCTCCCACACACGGGACACGGCTTAACTTCCCAGCCTAGGACGGCGGCCTTTCCAAGCCCATCGGTGTCCCCTACTGACCGTGGGCAGGGCGGGGAATTTTGCGGAGATAAATCTCAATGCTGACCCAGCTGGGACTCGAACCTGGGAATTACAGATTACGAACCTGGCGCGCTACCACTGAGCCACCCCATCCCCGGCAAGAGGATGGAATTTAACAGTTGTATAACATTTTCCCGTCTCTTTTAGATGTCTTTATAGAGGGCACTCCCCAAATTCATCTACTTACTTTATACAAGAATTTAATTCGTGCAAAAATTGAATATGGTTTCGAATTTATTCAAAAAATTAACTATAAAATCTTACAAAAATTAAATAGTATACAATACCAATGTATCAAAATTGCCCTGGGAGTGCACAAATTTTGTCCTAATTTGGCTGCATTAGCTGAAACTGCTATCCCTCCCTTCGAAATTAGAAAAAATATTCTATTAATTAATTATTATTTTAAATTACATTTTAAACTACCTTCACATCCATTTTATATCAATTTTAAAAGAAGCCCATATTATTCAATAATAAAACAAGACATTAACACTTTTAATTTCTTTAAAAAATATTTTCTTTAGATCTAAAAGGAGATATTTCAGAATTGATTCCAACTTGGAACTTTACATTACCAGACTGCAATTTAGAAATTCCTACACTATTAAAAAAATCAGATTTCTCTGAGGATGTCATAGAAAATTTTTTTATACATTTAAACAAGACTATTATAAAAACTCCTTAGAAATTCACACGGATTGTTCTGTTTTTACCAAACCATAGTCTGCCACCTCTGCTATATACATCCCTAGTTTTAAATTACATTATGCTTTTAAATTGGCAAATCATGCCACTATTGTTCAAGCTGAACTATTTGCAATCATTGAGGCTTTAAAATGGACCTTAAGCAATGTCAGAGATAGGCATATTGTTATATTTGCGGACTCCAAAGGAGCAATTCAAATTTTAACTCAACAACCAAATCAATCTCATTATAATTACTATATTACAAAATTTTAGTTTTAAACGAAGAAAATAAAAAATCAAAGAATATTATAACAATACAATGGGTCCCTTCACATTCAAATATTTTAGAAAATAATTTTGTGGACCACATAGCCAAAGAGGCACATAAACTGACTGATATCTCTCCAACATTTTCTTTTTTTCACACAGCAAAAACTGAACTAAAAAAACTAGAATATACTTTAACTGAAAATTTTTTTCAATTGGAATCCATTTTAAAACCTTCTTTCAGATATCATTTATCCAACTATATTAACAAAACTCAAAAACTTCCATTTAATAGACAAGAAGCTAAAATTATTTTTAGATTAAGAACTGATAAAATAATGTTAAATAGCACTAAATTTAAAATGCATAACATAAATTCTCCAAACTGCACAACATGCAATCTTCCTGAAAATACCACACATATTCTTTTAAACTGTACAAAATATGAGTTATATAAACAGGAATTCTTTGATAAACTAATTAATATTGGTCAGGGCGAGCTAAGATTGGACTTAATTTTGAACCATCCTCTGGAAGCTACTAGATTGAAAGCATACACTTTGATTTTGGAGTTCCTGAAGAGGACACATTATTGGAATCTAATGTAAAAAAAAGAAAACAAAAAAAAAAGCACAAAAAAGAAAAATGGAAAAAACAGAAAAAAATAGAGAAAATTGAAATAAAAAAAATTATAAATATTTTAAATATATAAAAAAGGGGGGAGAAATCCCCTTAAAAAACAAGGAAAAAAATAATAAACATGCAAAAGGAAAAAAAAATTTTTTTTATTCTTACTAGTTTGTAAGGTTGAGAGAGTAAGAGAGGAGTTTTATATGTTCTAATTGGGAAAGTCTGCAGAAGGAAATCCCATTATAACGTAACGTTGAATAAATAAATTAATTAGATGTCTTTAAAAATTTCCTGACAATGAATGAAATATAAAAAAGTTTAATAATGTTTTCTCATATCATCCTTACTAGCATTCTCAGAAAGGGGGGATCAAACATTCTTGCCCCTCCTCCCGCTAGATTTTTCCCTGCTAATTAATAGCAAGAGTTGTTGTTAATATCTTTCTTTATGTAGGGATTATTTATACCAGTAGATCAGTATGCCGGATCATCTACCGCTGAGCTACCAGAGGGTGAAGAATTAAGTTACGAAAACCTGGAAATGTGACTTATTATCAACCAAGGATATACACCCAGGTGAGTGTATGTGTGTGTGGGGGGGAGGACAAGGAACCCCCAAAACACTAAATTCTGGGTACGTGCCTGTTATCAATCATGAGTTTCTCTTGTTATAATGATCAATCATCATGTTTGGATTAACTATATAAAAAAGAAATACCCTCAAGCAGCTGCTTGCCACAGAGGTCTGATATATTATTTTTCTGTAGCCCTGGATTTGTCATGGATGGTTTCCAGTTATTTGAGTAAAAATCACATGATAATTCTGTCACTGCCAATCACATATTTTAGTGGCTCTTGTTAGTGGATAGTTTGATTATCGAAAGAAGAAAAGTTTTGATTATTACTATACGAACTAAAAGCAAACATGTGGAAAATATGGTCGACACATTCTTTCAGCTGCTGAAAATAATAATCATTTGATGGAAAAATTACTAGTGTGAAAGTTTAATGCGATTTCGATAGCTCAATTTGTTAAAGCGCCTGACATTTCAAAGCATCTGACAGTAGGAGAAGGAAGATTCTATAACAACTGGTAACAGACAGTTGTCCTGGAAGCATTAAACTGTATATAAATAAATTGTTTAAATACATCTTCTTCGTGTGAACAACTTAGTTTTTGGAACTCTGTGTTTATTTTTATAAACACAAATTTAACACATATATCTGCGTAATTTCATAAACTATACAATATTTTGAAAGTTTTTTTTAAAGACAATTCTCCAAACATTTTAGGTACGCAACTAAGCGATTTTAGCAATCCATAATACTCATTAAAATGTATATTTTTTTAATCAAGATATTTTCTTGGTCCTTAAAAGAATAGTGTTTTTTTTTCCAATTCACTATTCATTAGAAATGTATATTTTCGCTTTAAGGACGAAAATTTTTCTGCTGCTCTTTCAGAATACAGTTTTCATTGGCTCATTCACTGGCATTCCAATTGCAGTTTTCATTGCCTCATTTAATGCCGCATTTAATGCAGTTCGTTATCTCATTGGCTCATTCGAAGCATACCAGTTGGAGTTTTCATTACCTTACTCTCAGATCTCCTACTGTGGCATATAAACTGACAGGCTCCTGTCAGACCTCTGTGGCAAGCAGCTGCTTGAGGGGGTATTTATTTATTATTTATTATTATTCAATATACTAATGTCAGTAAGAAAATTTGCATATATTATTATGTTTCTTGATAATAATTTAGCCAGAATGTGTAAATTATCTCTTTAGGAATATAAGTATTTCTGATGAGTGGAAAACACGCCTTTAGTTTCTCTGCGGCCACATTTTTTCTCTCCATCGCAAAGCTTCTTAAACTTAATATTGCAAGGTGATTAATGTTTTGTAACCAACCTTCGCTAGCTTTCAAATTTGTAGTAAATTATCTTTTCCTAGTGACTCTTTACAAAATTTGAGTTGGACGGGTCTGCCCTAAATTATTTTTTGTCATTATCTGAACCGATAATTTTTAATCATTTTTTTCAGTGATGTAGCACATAATAATGATTTTAAACAAATGCGGGAACAGTGAGCCTGATAGTTTGTTAAAAGACAATATATAATGAAATGATATAAGTTGTTTCAAATAACTTTTATTATTTTATACGAAACATTCCTGAAATTTAAAGTGTTTTTGGTGAGGAAAAAAGCATTTCGCCTAACATTTGCTAATTGCTCGCTGAACTCATTTGAAGGAACCATGACATCGACATGGAGTGAGGGGAAGGAAAGAGGTCATTTGCCTCCCCCCTCTGAAATATTTAACGAAAAACTGATTTATTTTGACTTATAACGTATGAAAAAAAAAGTTTTTTTTATCTTCAACGAAATGTAAATATAGTTTTTTTTGCATTTTCTTTTGTTTTCGGAAGCATATAATTTATTCTTATTTATTAATATGAAAAATATTTTTACATATATTTTTAATTAAAACATCCCCTTTTTTCCGTTCCGTTTTCAGGCATTCTTAACTATTATGGTATGATGTATGCGTGATTACTGTATTATCAACTGCTCTCATTAATAAACATCTAGGACTTAATATTTCTATTCTGAAAAATTGAGTTGTTTATTTACCTTCCCCTCCGGGAAGGGAGAATTTCTGCCGACGAGGATGGAAAAAAACTGATATAACCTATTGCTTATTTTTTTGTCTTCTGAACAATAAGCTAAATCAGAGGTTTAGACGAATGAATTCACAGCTCATCATTGATTTACTGAGCATTTAATCACTGTTAAGCGGCTTTATGAAAGGATGAGGATGGGTGTAGGGGAAAAATTTTCTTGAGCCGGATGGGATTTTTAATCCACCGCTCAAGACAATTATTCCTCTACCCCTCATCTTCATCCTCTTACATGAAACAGCTAAATAGTGGTTAAGTACTCAGTAAATCAGAGGTTGCCTATGGAGGCGTTTTAGAAATATTTTGGGCCTTGTCTTCAGTTTTTCTGTGGACATAGATTAAATAGAATATGGAATACTTGGTAATTTAATGTAGTTATGCATATTTCATTTTGAGAGGAGAAAAAAAAAAACTCTCTTAAATTCATGGATCAAAATATTCGAAAATTTGCATAAACAGTAAATGTGTTTCAACTAAGTTTATGTAGAAAAAAATTAATTGATGGAGGGGGCGTTACAAATGAACATTTGATAAATGTTGAAGTCCTTTTTGGGCGTTCGGCTTTCAAAGGTTGGAACCGCTGGTCTAAATGTTCAAGTTATAGAGACCCCAATGTCAAGATCAGGGTCGGGGAAGACGACCCACTGGAGAACTGTTAGGTGTCAACGAGAGAGCCAGAAAACGCTTTTGACACTTTCTTACATGTCAGGATGAAGGATGAAAGGAGAGAGGTTGGGGGGAATCGATATAAGTTTAATATTTCTATATACTCTTGATAATATTTCAATTACAATTGATAATAATAAACGGTTTTGAACAAAGGAATTCATCTTGATCTTCAACATCTTTACCATGTTTAGAATTTCAAGAGCGGGGAAGAGAAGCTGTTATTCCGGGAACCTGTCCATGCTTCAGCCCTCTTTTCTATCTGTTATTCTTCTTGCTCATAATTTTCGTTTTCTGAGAATCCTTAGCATGTAGAGGAGCACAAATGAAATACACACGGGAGAATAAATCGCTATGAACCTCTTTTATTACATCTTACAAATTGTATTGTCAAACATGAAACTGATAGAGTGTTTCTGATGATGATCTGATTGATTGTTTGTTTATTTATTTGCTGAACTATAAGCTAAATTAATTATTAAGATTAATTAAAAATTCCGAATGTTTTGTAGGAAAACGTTTGATGCAAAAGGTGAAAACATGAGGAACTCATTCCTGAAAAATGAAAAAAAAATATATATATATATATAAATTCGAGTTGGGTTGTTTTACCTCTGAGCGGCACTTTTTTGCACACCATGGGCTAAATAGCCAGGTCATATGGACCCCAAAGGCTCAGAGAATGTTGGGAGAGGGGACCCACTGGAACAGCTGTTGGGAGACTGATGTTAGCCTCCCGGCAAGTCCATCCAGCGTGTTCTTTAATGCGCACAGGATACAGCTCGCCCACATACGGGGTCACGGCTTAACGTCCCATCCGACGGACGGTGGTCTTTCCAAGCCCATCGGTGTCCCCTACTGACCGTGGGCAGGGCGGGGAATTTTGCGGAGATAAATCTCAACGCCGAAACATGGAAACTCACACGTAAAGATAATTCCGGACTCTTTCAAAGCTAAAAATAAAAATTTGATGTAATTTTATTTAGGAACTTTTTTAATTCTAATTTTGAAAGGCAAATTAAAACTTTACCTCTCAAACAGATGTTTGCAACAGAGTTTTACAGGAGCTCGTTATTATGATAAGCGACAAAAAATATGTAGCGCGAGACTTCATCAAAAAAAAGCAACATAGAAAAAGGAACATTTATAACTTATTTGAGGCTGGTCAGTTAAAAAAATACATATTTTTTTAACTGACCATGGTGTATCATTTGTGAACGAGAGAAGCAAAAATAGATAAATGACCGGTTGAAACCAGGCCAAATTTTATTTCATTAAATCACACTTTTTACTACTCTATCTAATATAAATAAAAATCAGTGCATAAATTTGAGGCCCAAGCCAAATGGCTATCCTACCTGACTCCCCCCCCCCCCCCTTAAAAGACTCTGAAACAGTTTTTATAAGAACGTATTCGCTGGCAGATACATTTATGGTATAGACGAACAAAAATTCTTAAGAAGCAAGAACACGATATTTAACGTAAAAACTGCGAACATTTGCGAGATTCCATTTCTGTGAATATATTCCTTTTGACAAAAAAATTAATTCGAGATAAATTTTATCAAGTGATGCAAATTGCCGACTTTTGGGCTGCATATTACTTTGAGTAAGCAGCCATCGGGATTTTATGTTACCCTGTTAGTTGATTGTTCCATATTTGCTGTCGAGGTCTGATTTTTGGAGGTTCTAAAGACGAAGAATGTACAGTCGCTCAAAAAAGTATCCGAACGCTATGGTTGATTACAGAATTCAGAAAAAATATCTGGCAACGATTTTTTTTAGAAATTAGTGATCTGGCAACCTTCGTGTCACGTGACACGATGTCACGTGACACGATGTCACGTGACACGAAGGTTGCCAGATCACTAATTTCTAAAAAAAATCGTTGCCAGATATTTTTTCTGAATTCTGTAATCAACTATAGCGTTCGGATACTTTTTTGAGAGACTGTACACATTATTATTGAGTAAACCATATTTACTATATTTGTTTTCAACTTGTAATGAACTGTGCTGTAATAGGTAAGTTTCATTTCTTGTAAGTCAGTGTGTTTTCCCCTCCCTTTAAAAATCTAAGAGCTCCAAGTTAGAGAGATTCTAATTAAACTTTTCACTGACATAACATGGAAGTCTTCATCCCATTGTGTCCTCCCATTCATATATTCTATGCAATTAAATAGATTGCTTCAGTCTTCTTAATGTTCTCCACATGGCGAAGCTTCACTAAGAACTACATCTCGTACTGCGCTGAACGAAACGTCCGATATGTTGGTGTTAAGTGTCCCTCCTCTCCTCCTACGCTACCATGGCGACGCCACGAGGCAACATGGTTATTTATGGAGTCGGTGGAAGTCGATGTAATGATGCGAGACCGAAGACCTAATGGTGCAGCGCTGCGGGGGGCTCATCGGGCCTAGCGGGTCACTCCTCACTGACAGGGACCGGACGCTTCACTACAGGCACTTTGTATTTCACGAGGATTGAGGGAAACGAGAAAGCGCTTTAGAATGGAGACGGAACAGTAATTTACTGTGAAGTAGTGAGACGCAGTGAGTCAGGAAGGTTTGCAGATCTTGGCAACTGAGGTTGATGTAGGAACCTCGCTGGTGAATGACAGAGTTAATTTATTTAGAGAACGTGCTTCTTCGAGGAGCAAGTGCGATGATATCTTTCTAAAAGCTTGTTGCATAAGATGTTGAAAACTCGTAATTCATTCATAGCAAGCGGACTTGTATAAATCATCATTTGTGAACGAGAGAAGCAAAAATCGATAAATGACCGGTTGAAACCAGGAATCTAATAGCTCATAATGGGTGTGTCTGGGCGATGGGAGACACATTTCTAAGGATTCGAAGGAGGAGGGGATGTATGAATTAGGGTATTTTTAATGATGTTACACGTGACCAAGGGAAATTGCATCCCCTCTCCTTCCATCACTTACGACTCTACTGACGACGTAGGTGTGTGGTCAAACAGGATCGATCAAGTTCGTGTGAACGTGATGTTAAAATTTTGTTTGATTGTCAAACATCTGGTTTATTCTTGTGATCTGGTTTCTAAATAATTTGACATCTTAATATGAACTGATAGTCAAATAGTTAAATATGTTGATTGATTAGTGCGAACCAGCTTTTAAATATTTTGATTGGTTCTTATAAACTTACAAACTAGTTATTAAATACGTTGACTGGTTCGCATGAATATCACAGGTTTGCAGATCTTGGCAACTGAAGTTGCTAATTAGGAACCTAGCTGGTGAATGATAAGAGTTAATTTATTTAAAGGATGAACTTCTTGTTAATATTTTTACTGGGTCTTGTAAATTTAGGATTTAAATATATTGTGCAAAATGGTAGCTAGATATATTGTCAGATTCTTGTGAACTGGTTGTTCAGTTAATTTGTTTGTGCAAACTGTTTGCTAAACATTTTGTCTGGGTCTTGTGAATTAGTTATTACATAATTTACCTCTTTATATTTTTGTTCGGTTTTTCTGAACTGGGTGTTAAATATTTTATGTAGTTTTTTGGACTAGCCATTAAATCTGTTGCTTGCGTATGCGAACCAGTTGGGTTGAGTTGTTTTACCTCTGAGCGGCACTTTTTTGCACACCATGGGCTAAATGGCCAGGTCACATGGACCCCGAAGGCTCAGAGAAGGTTGGGGGAGAGGACCCACTGGAAGAGCTGTTGGGAGACAGATGGTAGCCTCGCGTCAAGGCCATCCAGCGTGTTCTTTAACGTGCACAGGGTATGGCTCTCCCGCACACGGGGCCACGGCTTAATGTCCCATCCGACGGACGGCGGCCTTTCCAAGCCCATCGGTGTCCCCTACTGACCGTGGGCAGGGCGGGGAATTTTGCGGAGATAAATCTCAACGCTGACCCAACCCAGCTGGGACTCGAACCTGGGAACTACAGATTACGAGCCTGGCGCGCTACCGACTGAGCCACCCCCGCCCCATGCGAACCAGTTGTTAAAGTTTGTGTCTGATCCTATAAACTGGTGGTTAACTATATAACCCGGTTCGTGCGAACTGGTTATAATATAGAAAAGTATATTCTTCTTGAAGTGCGAATTGACGTTTAACCATACGCTTGGCAGATATTTTTTCCGTCAGTGATATCAGTGTGCACAATTTCTTCATATTTCGCTTATATTCGGTTATTAAATTTAATTGTTCGGATGATTCACGCGAACTTTGTGAAAATTAGTTTTAGTAACAACTGTTAAATTAAACCAATACCTGTCATTCTTTAAATATCGTAATTTTTGTTCCTTGGCGAAATTATGAAAGTATAAAACTCCACTAACTGATTTTAGAAACATCTGTTCATTTCAATTCATTGACTTCTTCTCGTTAAAACATAAAAAAAAATTACCATTTTATATCAATAAGTAGCTACAGGGTTCAATTACTTCTTAAAATAGCTTTTTTAATGAAAAAATGTGAACGAATATTAAGTACTCCGTCAATTTTTCAGAAATCACGGCTTCCGATAATGTTATTTCTATGACTAAAGAAAGGAATTACGGAAGCTGAGATATTTAATGACTTAGATGATTTATGCCAAAACAAAATAGTGAAAATCAAGATAATCACTACAAACAAAAAAAAAACGACTATATATTTTCATCATCATCATCCTCAAGCAGCCATGGGCTACGGATGTCCAACCAGATCGTGCAATTTAGTTCTCCAAGCATATCTGCCCTGAGCTACATCTGCTGCATTTGGCCACAGTAAAATTAAATATAACGGTTATTGCGTTCGTTTTAACCTCTTTAAATTAACTTTTGATATCAGTTATTTCAACGCATTGCTGCAACTAAATGTTACAGCTTTCATCGTTCTTTCTGAAATTGATGAAAATCGAGATTTAGACAGATTTGATTGAATCTTTAATTATTTTACGCATTTTATCACGAAAAGCTTGTTTAAAAAGGAATCAAATTCGATTCCTTCTTAAACAAGCTTTTCGTGGTAAAAGGCGAATTTGACTCTCCACTGAATTAACAGCAGATGTTCGTGATAAAGTCTCCCATGAGTATACAGGGTGAATCTGAAAAAGTGGGCAAAACTTTACGGGGTGGTAGAACGCAGCTATACGAGCAATATTCGTCATAGAATGTATGGTCGGAACGCAAACGGCGAGGCTCTAGGTGGCGTTGGAAATGGTATAAAAGTGTCGGTCCTCGCACCCAACGGCATTTCTACCGTGGATTGCCGAGAGGATGGCTGGTTATACTAACCACGAAATGGCGGATATGCACTTTGTGTACGGTGCGGGTACCTCAATTACATTCCTGTTAATAAAATGTTTTCTGAAGTATCTCCTCTCCTTCTTGTGTTCATTCTTTAAATGTGACATGTGGAAAACTACCTTTTAACTTCTCACCGCTTGCGTTCCGACCATACATTCTATGACGAATATTGCTCGTATGGCTGCGTTCTACCACCCCGTAAAGTTTTGCCCACTTTTTCAGATTCACCCTGTATACATAACTGGTGATAAAACATGTCTCTATTTTTATCTCCGTGAAAACGTGGGGCGGGGGTGGCTCAGTCGGTAGCGCGCCAGGCTCGTAATCTGTAGTTCCCAGGTTCGAGTCCCAGCTGGGTCAGCGTTGAGATTTATCTCCGCAAAATTCCCCGCCCTGCCCACGGTCAGTAGGGGACACCGATGGGCTTGGAAAGGCCGCCGTCCGTCGGATGGGACGTTAAGCCGTGGCCCCGTGAGCGGGAGAGCCATACCCTGTGCACGTTAAAGAACACGCTGGATGGCCTTGACGGGAGGCTACCATCTGTCTCCCAACAGCTGTTCCAGTGAGTCCCCTCCCCCAACCTTCTCTGAGCCTTCGGGGTCCATGTGACCTGGCCATTTAGCCCATGGTGTGCAAAAAAGTGCCGCTCAGAGGTAAAACAACCCAACCCAACCGTGAAAACGTCATTCATTCTTCCTATGAAAAGCATAAAAAACACAAGAAAATTGCATTTATAAGTTTTTTTCTCATAAAAAGTCAATATTAAATTAGTATACTCCCGATTTGTGAGTTTGTCATTTTCCAACGCTACATAATCACAGACAAAAATAAGATAACGAATTATTGTTAATTATTGCATGTTATGTGACAGTGCACGCGAACTAATAATTCAAGATAAAGAAGGCGACATTACATTAGATTAATACAGACAGTTCTCGCTATAACGAATTAATTGGTTCCAGAATAACATTGGCTTACCTGTACCTTGGCTTTACCGTAACCCCCCTGCATGAAGTAAATTATTATTATTATTATATGAATGTAAGAGAAATTTGTATTTTCATTCCTGACATACTGCAGAATATCAAAATATCGAAACGAAAATAGAGGAAGAACCTATTTATCAATATTAAAATCATTGTAGACACATTTGAAACTTTGAAGGAATATTAAAACATCATTCATAGATGAATATCTGTTATCATGCTAGAATCTACAAAAAATCGAGCCGAAAAATCCGAAACTTGAGGGGGGGGGCGAAGAGAGACTGGATTTCCAATGCAATATATTTCCCCCTCCGTTTTATAGGCCTTTAAAATATTTCTTGAAAAAAAAATGCATCAAATATAAATAAGTTTAATAATTTTATGTCTCTATTACCCTTACTAGCATTTCGAAAGTGGGGGGATGGACTCCTTTGCCCCTCCCCAGTTCCGGCCCTGTCTATCATTAATTTTAAAGAGTTTGACGAAACACTTTGTACGGAAGTAATCTCGCTGAAGACACGTTGGCAATGGCATGTTGTAACTTCCGCTCTTTTATGTAAGTAATTAAAAAAGTTACCTGATATCTAACAAATGGATTATTTTTATTTGAACCCGATTTTAACCCCAATTTGAGAAACGACGTTGGATATTTTTTTCGATCCGATTTCAACCCGAATTTGAGAAAAAAATACATTTTGCCAGATAATTACCCCGTAATGGAGTTTTTCTAAACCTGAAAAAAGTCGTATCCTATCTATAAGTTAAAAAAACACTGCTACTTGTTTATGCACTGCAATACGGATGAAAATGATTATAATGAATTGATGTCATTTGCGCACTTAATTCCTCCGAGAGTACCACTTTTCGAACTGCCTTCTGTTTCAATCCACAATAGCTCCTGTTCTTTTTTCTTCGCCAACTCCAAGATCGACCTGAGGCTCCCATTATATTCGCCAGCTCTGGAACCACCCCCGCTCTGTTACCCTGTCACCGAATCCAACTAATTGGAAGTTTCTTACGCAAAGGTTTCTTCTTTTTCCATCCCCCCACTTCCCTCCACCTTACTTCTTTCTATCTCTCTGCTTCTTCTCTTTCTTTCATTTGCCGTAAGACTCTAAGTAGCTCGCGCATTGACGCCATCACGACGGATGCTCATTCCTCCGAAGGAAATGTTGCCTGCTCCTAATTTCTCGCCAGCGACAGGTTGTTGCCACGATCCTCTAGACGAACATTTCCAGCGGGGGAAAAGAAACGGGCAGACTCTCGACGCCACAGAGACAGGCACACAAGGAGCAAGTGGCACGTGTAGTTGTAATGGCACACTATGGACAGTAATAATATCATCACAACTGGATCTTATTAAGTTACACATAGGGTCATATAGCCTTTACTAGTGGGTTTGCAGACAAATATTCTTCGCACAACTTTATTTAGGAAAATTCGTCTAACATCGAGACGTTTGTAATGTTCCTCATTGGCGTACGATTCATTCTACTGACATTATTCAATAGAATTGATGATTAGGGGAAAAGTGTATGAAACAAAATAAAGCAATATATCGTAAACAAGTAATTATTTTAACACCTCTTGTTTGTTAATTATCAAGCTGGTTCTTGTATATCGCCCTATAGTCCTATAATACCTATAGTATAGTACAGCAGTAGGGTAGGAATGGGAAAGTTGATGGCTGTGGATATTCCGGGTGATGGATCTTAGAAACTGCGAAATTCGAGATCCGGTATGCTTTAAGGTTCGAATAGAGGTCAAATTTCGGGTAAAACGTGATCTGTATGGCTTAAAACTTGGTGACTAGGCGCACTTGACCAGGCAACTGGTTAGCTTGACGAGAACGCGACAGCTTACGAACTCAATTCGCTGTTGGCCCGTTTCTTTTTCATACTGTACCCTTTGATTAACAGTTGCGAAAAAGCGATTTGTTTATTCGCTATTAAAACGATGAGCTAGAAATTTTAAAGTTGATGGCTACCGATATTTCGGTTCGATACTGCAAGGGCTAAAAACTTGAAAATTGCTGACTAGGGGTATTTCTGGTCTTACATTTCAAAAACGTTACGAAATTTCGGATCCCAAGTGACCCTCGAGGTCAGGTCAAATGTATATCTATATGTGCCTGAAATGAAAATTGTTGCTTAGGAGTAGTTCGGTTCCTATATTATAGAGTTTTTGATCTAGTTTGTTAGAGAGGTGAGAATTGTTGCCTAGGGGTATTTCGGACTGTAAATCTCAGAAACGTTAAGAAATTTCAAATTGGTATCATTCAAAGTGATATAATGGTTGGGGTGACGACCGAGAAATGAAGAAACGCTAATTGATTTTTTAATGTATATGGATTATAAACAATATATCATCATTGTATATTATATTCGACATAAATTATATATTATAATAAATTTTCATCATTTAATGTTTCCACAGTATCGTTTTACCCACATCTACCGTTCAAAATTCTTGTTGCAGTCACAAAACATTGCGTTCTAAGCGAATATTAAATGCGCAAAACTATTTTACAGAAGTGTCAATCAAAGGGTACAACGCGAAATACAAAGGGGCCAACAACGATTTGAATCTGTAAGCTTTTGCCCTCTAAGCTGGCTATCCAGTTTTCCGGGTAAGTTTCCCAAACAGAAGCGAACGCAAACTTTTCCAGTCGGTGAGTTTGACGTATGCGTACTCTGAGTATTTTTGTTTATTGTATGTTCGCCACTTTGAGTTGCTCTTTCTCAATTCATTGGCTATTTACTCCTGTTGGTGTACTGGTGAATAATGAGAGCAAGCACATGCTGCTTTGGAAGCAGCGAAAATGATTATTATGCACATACTGTTGGAGATTTGTTAGGAATGAATTCTTCAACAACGTAGGTTGGGTTTTGGGTTGTTTTACCCCTGAGCGGCACTTTTTTGCAACCATGGGCTAAATGGCCAGGTCACAAGGACCCCGAAGGCTCAGAGAAGTTTGGGGGAGGGGACCAACTGGAACAACTGTTGGGAGACTGATGATAGCCTCCCGTCAAGGCCATCCAGCGTGTTCTTTATCGTGCACTGGGTAGGACTCTCCCGCACACGAGCCACGGCTTAACGTCCCATCCGACGGGCGGCGGCCTTTCCAAGCCCATCGGTTTTCCCTAATGACCGTGGGCAGGGCGGGGTTCTTCAACAACGTAGGTTGGGTTTTGGGTTGTTTTACCTCTGAGCGGCACTTTTTTGCAACCATGGGCTAAATGGCCAGGTCACAAAGACCCCGAAGGCTCAGAGAAGTTTGGGGGAGGGGACCAACTGGAACAACTGTTGGGAGACTGATGGTAGGCTCCCGTCAAGGCCATCCAGCGTGTTCTTTATCGTGCACTGGGTATGACTCTCCCGCACACGGGCCACGGCTTAACGTCCCATCCGACGGACGGCGGTCTTCCAAGCCCATCGGTTTTCCCTACTGACCGTGGGCAGGGCGGGGAATTTTTCGGAGCAACAACATAGGAAACGTTATTATTTGCAGTGTAGAAAGATCGCTAGGTCGATTGAAACACCTACTACAAAGAAGCAAATGATAAACATTAGTTTTCTTTTTAATGATAAACATTAGCTTTCTTTTTAATGAGTCGTCCTGATGGCCCACTTTTAAAATAATAACCTTTTTCTTTAATGAGCCAGTTAAAAGTTAGTGTGCCTGGCTACTATTTAAGGGACCTGGGTTCGAGCCCCGGGTAAATCACGGATGTTTGTGAAGTCTTTCTGCTGAGGTCCAGCCATCTTCATAGATCTATTATGACATATAAACTGACAGGCTCCTGTCAGACCTCTGTGGCCAAGCAGCTGCTTGAGGGGATGTTTATTTTTTTTCTTTTTAATGTGAAGAAATTTTTAAAAAGCTAAAAAAAAGGTTTATTTTAATTGTTTATGTAGAAAGAATTCAATAAAAATATACTTGTTGCGTTTAGTTATATTGCTTGTTTTAGGATTTTTATGATGATTCCATTTTACTTGTTTTTTTTTGTTTAGTGCTTTTACGCCATCATCCTCTTCTCCCATTGTTCCTTTTTGTCAAATTAAAACTATTTCTTCAAAGATATCGAGTTAGACTGTATCTGAAACAAGCTGTAGTAATAAATTAAAAAAATTATGTTTTATTTCGTACGACATGAGCAGTTCGAAGGTTTAAAATTTATAATAGTTACCTAAACAAATCCAACTATTTGAGAGCTCTGTTGATCTGTAACTTAATAGTTATTATGACGTAGTTATGATAGTTGGAAAGATAAAGCGAAATTCATAAAATAAATATACTTCCAACAGCTGCTATTGCAGAGGTCTGACAAGAGCCTGTCATTATAATACGTCATGTCATTATAATATGTCATTGAAGAAGGCGAGACCTCAACAGGAAGGAAACACAAATATACCCGGGGCTCGAACCCAGGTTCCTTTGATCAGTTAGCAAGCGCACAACTTTACTATAATCATTATAGAACTAAAAAAAATCGGACATAAAACTGAAAGCACTCGTGTTTTGTGATCTTTAAAAACAAATGAGCTAATCAAAGAAAGACATCAAATGCTGTCGAGGTGTATGTGTGACGTCAGGGAAAATTGCTCGCTCTTTGTTGTTGACAAGAAGGGGAAAAAAGTACAAAACCGACAGAAAGAGTACGAACACACAGAAGAAGAAAAAAATTCCAAACAAATTATGCAGCTGCATTTACTTAGTTCACCTCAGAAAACAAACAAGAAGGCGAAAAATAATTTAAAAAAAAGTCTTCTATGGTTTGCAAATGAAATTGACTTTTAAACGAAGCGACCAAATTCGGAGAGTGGCAACGACATCACGGTTCGCCAACTTTTCAGTTCCAGTTAATTCCGGCTTTTCATCGGAGCCACGAAACGCACTTTTCGAAATTGATTGTGCTCGACCTGCAGAGACGCCTTTAAGCTGTCATTGACTTAATTCCATTTTAATTGTGTTTCTGGTATTCCCTTGGTCTCGTCAGAGTTCATTAGGGGAGACAACGCATGGGGTAGCCGCGCGCAGAAAACACTAATGACTAACGAAAGCCACTCGGAAAATAATAACCTTGCTAACACCGTTCATTAGCCTTTAGCACTATTTCGCGTGGACTTCTGTTCTTCAGGCTGTCGGTGGGTGTGAGGTGTGGGGTGGGATGAAATTTAGCTGAGTGAGATCTGGAGGGAGAAGGGGTTAGAGTAGTCAAAAGTAGCTGGTTTGGACACGATGCAAATCGGATTTCACACAAGCCATTTTTGCCTTTCTCGTTCATAACCCCCGAAGCTAGAGTTTAAATAGCACTGTAACGGATGTGTTGAAGTCGTTTAAGGTTGAAAGCCGGAAGGGAGATGTAGAGAAAGATGGGGATGAGGAGGAGGAGGATTAGAGATGGGAGGAGAATCGGTGTCACTCTCACTTTGGATGTTCCTGCAGGGAAAATGGTGCTCCTGACATCAGCAGGAAATAATTTTCCGTCTGCATTGATCTGTGGGTTGGCATTTGTTGCTCGAAGCGACCTCAGGTGTTAGATCGATCGCTCGTTTTTCCTTTTAATTCCTCGCCTTTAAGGAAAGGAACGAAATGAATTCAGCTTTTAAGTTATTGAGAAAAATTTGTTTATCCGGTGAAATATGATTCTTCCTCCCAAGACCTCTTGATAACTGAGTTTATATTCAACAAGGAAGAAAAAAAACCCTTAATTGGAAAACATTTCTTCTATCTGTAAGTGATCGCTCGTGATTTATTTAACAGTTCTGAAAAGAATTCTTTTCGTATCTTAAATCTGTCTTGAGCTCTTGATCCTGAGACTTGGATTTTTAGCTCATTATGCAATGGAAATGAAAAGCAGGCTGAACGGTAAAGCAATCAAGCCCAGGATTTATTGTTTTGTCAGACCTCTGTGTTGTTTACCTCTGAGTCGTACCTTTTTTGTGGACAGGTGGAAAAGGTCACAATGACTCCAAAGGTTCAGAACTTGATAAGAGAAAGGGATTCCGTGTACAGCTGTTTGGAGAGAGGTTCAAAAGTCTCGTTATGACCATTCAATATTTTCTCTCAATGTGCACAGAGTAAGGCTTTGTGAAAAAGGAACCACGGTTTAATGTCCGTCTAATGGAGAGCCATCTTTGCAAGCATTTTGATTTCTTCTTCCTTATTGAGGACAGAGCGGTGATTACTGAAGAAAATCTCAATCCGGGGATGGTGGAGAATCGAGCTTGGGAAAAATCAGGTTACGATACTGCCGTGCTACTGATTGAGCAACATCGTCCCTAGGATTCATGAAAGAGAAGTGATCTACTCTTTCCTAGCGACTGATTTTGTTCGGAAAAGGTATTAAACTTCGGATTGGAAAACTGTCCTCTTTCGAGATGTCGAAATGTAGTTTTGAGTGCAAAATAGCCTGGTGAGTAGTTTTCATCAGTCTCTTAGACTTTGGCTAAAGTGCTTAGAGAATTTTAGCTGTACCTTACACGTTAAAGAACACGCTGAATGGCCTTGACGGGATGCTACTATCTGTCTCCTAACAGCTGTTCAGTGGGTCCCCTCCCTCAACCTTCTACGAGCCCTCGGGGTCCTTGTAACCTGGCCATATATCCAATTGTCTGCAGAAAGGTGCCGCTCATAGGTAAAGCAATCCAACCTAACACCTAAGATCTGGGCAAACAAGCGCTGTTCTTCATACATTTGAGTCATTTCTGCGACTGACTGTACACTACTTAAGCATTGCCGAACACAGTAACATATCACATTTTCCAATCAGCTCAATTTCTTGATCAGTCATAATCACACAAAAAAAGGACTACTTTCCAAAGGAAGAAAACACAGACACTGATTGCGTACTGTTCTACTATTTCTTGCGACCGTATCGTAACATGTTTCATCTTGTTCACACTGTCCCGTGTCCTTCAGGAGTCACTGTGTTGTCACACATACTGTATTAACTCGTACGAAAAGCTGGTAATTATTGCCGACGGGTCATGGTTTCTGAGGTCCTAAGCTACGACAAGTTTAAGAGGCCCTAAGCTACGACAAGTTTAAGAGGCCCTAACCTACACTAAGTTTAAGGGGCCCCAAAAATTCGAAAGTCGAAATATATGAATAAACTAATATAAATGCACAGATTACCCGTTGACATAGAATTCAAACTGGCAAGTAACTGAGAGGCATGGTTCGAGTCCCACTCATCGGCGAAACATAAATTTGCCCAAATATAGTGTATTTGGCAACACATTTTTATTATTCTGATTGAAGGGAACATTAAAAAAAATATTAAATTGATGTAAGGAAAACATTATACTAACATTGGTAACAAAAATGACTGTGTAAAGCTGAGGTGAACAATGTTTGAAAAATAAATTAAATTTAAAAAATCGTGGTACACTAAACTTTAAACTTAATTTTTGAGACCCCTCATAATCATGAGGCCCTAAGCAATAGGTTAGTTAGCTTATGCGTAAGTCCGGCCTTGCCAACGAAAGTCTACGAATTAAACGATACACCTCTTAAATAAAATATAATTTTTTTTTATCAGACATCGAGCGTCGGCAAGTAAACAGTCTCCAAATACTGAATGAACTGGGTGTGCCCCATCTATATGCCTGGATGTAGGGGAAAAAGGAAGATAATGCAATGCATTCCTTGTAAAATTTTAATTAATGAAACGGAGAAAGAAAATGTATAGAGACATTATGCATTATTTATCAAAGATAAATTCGTAGAATTTTAATAAAAAAAGACCCGAAACTGCTTCTGTCCGTTCCGATACAATGCAAGCAATCCCCAGACACAAATCCTTGCTTAAATCAGGATTGGTCCTCTCCCACCTGCAATATAGATTTGGACCCGCTATGTTGCCTGAACTATAATAAAATGCTATACTAGAACGTCTCACACTTGACCAAACAGGAGAGATTCTAACTTATAACCTTGCGCAGATTCATTTTCCGAGTGAATTCACGCTTTAGTTAGAAGCATCAGAAAAAAGTAACACCGCATACACAGAATAGTACTGACCCTTTAGTAATTTAGTGCAGGGAACAATAAAAAGGGTCAGTTTCCCTAGAAATAAAATCCAGGAAAAATGTCTGTCCAATTCCCCACATACCGCGCTGCGTGTGAATGTGCAGTGGACTTGGACAGGAGTGTCCATCCTTAGGTGACTGGAGGCTATTGTTGGCAGTCAGCCAATGCACTGTCCTCCTGGGATGCAAGAAGGACTCACCTGCTCGCGGTAACGCTCGTGGCGAAGGGTAGTCAAGGACAACGGAGACTGCTTATTGGGATGGCAGAGTTAACGTCGCCTTCTATTTACTTTGGCAGCACACCAGGGTTTTCGAACTAAAAGATGAAAACCAGAATAAATAAACTTTGCTGTTGTTGGAGGAGTGGAAGACCGCAATCTTGATCAAGCACTTGATACCATGAGCTTGGTTGCAGAAGAAGCAATTCATATGCATTGCTGGAGGATACAAATAATTTTTGTGATAGTGGCGATCTAGAAAATCACCAATACAAAGATAAATTCTAATATTTAATTAAATTATTCATTGATGTAGCCAGTAGCTACTTCTATATTCTTATGAAATAGTGTATATTTAAATAGTTTATGAAATAGTGTATATTTAAAACGTGTATATTAACATATGTTTTATTGATGAATTTTCCTCTCAATTACTACGAAATAACTATAAAAATGTCATATTGATCGGAGAATTTAATATTGATTTATTATATCTAGTTACTGTGATATGTCAGTAATCTTAGGATTTATCCAGTGTATTACGCAACCAACTTGATTTTTGGGTAATACATGTGTTGATCATATTGCTGTAAGATTATCTGCTATTAAGAAACAACGCGCTGTTCTTCATACATTTGAGCTTATTCGATAATTATTAAAACGACCGTGACGGATCATTATTTGGTAATGCTACAACTAAAAAGAAACGTAATAGAAAAAGATACCGAGGAAGATAGAAAATATGTTATTAATTTGAAAGAACTTGAATTAAAATTAAAGAATATAAAGTTGGGTACAGATGTTATTAACGATGATCAAAGATATTGCGACTCTCTTTTTGATCAAATTAATATGTGTGTTAGAGAATGTACAAAGCTGAAATATTTGCCAAGCACCAAAAAGAAAATATTAAAACCATGGGTCACAGACGAAACACTTCAATTAATTACCGAAAAGAACAAATTATATAAAAGGCTTAAAAGCTGTCCAGATAACAATGAGGAATACAAGGAAATTAAGGATAGATTCACCCTTCTCCGTAACAGCTTAATAATAAATTAAGAATCGCTAAAAATAACTATTACAAATATAAAGTTCTTTCGGCAGGTAATGACTCTAAACAGCAGTGGAAAATTATTAATGAATTAACTGGTAAATATAATAATAAAAATCTATTAAAAGAAATCCAAATTGGTGAAAGAATACACGATACCTTTAATGATAAAAAGGTAATCGCCGACGCCTTTAATGATTATTACATCAATGTGGTAGATGATCTAATAAAAAACGTTACAGAGGAAGACACATGTGAAAACACATCGGACGATGTGAAATACTACAGAGTAAATTCAATGGCCTTGTTACCGATTAGTGAAAGTGAATTAATTCAGACAGCCTTTAGGCTTAAATTAAACAAATCTTCAGGTGATGATAACTTCTCAGTCTACATGTTACAGAGAGTGATCAGTATAATATCTGGAATTTTACTGAAATGTTACAATTTCTCAATTGCAGGTGGATTTTCTCCATCTTCGCTTAAGAATTCGTTGGTTACTCCAATTTATAAAAATGGTGATAAAATGCTTGTAGAGAATTATAGGCCTATTTCAATGCAAACAGTTTTCTCAAAATTATTTGAAAAGTTAATGCATTTAAGGTTAACTAATTACCTTACTAAATATACTATACTATCGGAACACCAGTACGGGTTTAGGAAAAATAAAGGTACAGCTGATGCTACAGCTGAAGTAGTTAAATTAATATATAATGGTCTCAACAGAAATGAACGAGTGGTGGTCTTGTTTCTGGACATGTCTAAAGCCTTTGACTCCCTGTCTATTGATATTTTACAAAATAAATTAGAGGTTATTGGTATAAGGGGACTGTCACTGAGATGGTTTGATTCGTATTTGAAGGGTAGAACACAACAAGTCAAAATAGGAGACGTTTTGAGTAAAAAAAATCAATTCGTTATGGTGTTCCACAGGGTTCTGTTTTGGGACCACAGCTATTCTTAATATATGTGAACGACCTATTACACACCAAATTCAAAGGTAATATTATTTCGTTTGCAGATGACACTGCCTTGGTTTACTGTGATAAAACGATGATGAGCTATTAAGCAATATTACTGAAGACTTAAGAACACTTCAAACTTGGTTCCAAAAAATAAATTATTAATAAATGTAAATAAAACGAAATATATGTATTTTAATACTGTTAGGGGAAAGTATAGAGATCTTGGAGATTTAGTCTATCATATGAGTGATTGTAAGTTTTTCGAACAAGAAAAAATTGGGTCTTTAAACTGTGCTTGCCCAAGGATTAAAAGTACTAAAGCATTAAAATATTTAGGAGTTAATTTCGACTGTTATCTAACCTGGCATGATCATGTTCAAAAAGTAGCATTAAAAATCAAACAAATAATTTCCAAGATGTATTTTTTAAGAGATATGATGAATATAGAAATTTTAAAGAACGTATATTATGCATTAATCTATTCCAGAATACAGTATGCAATTCTAAATTGGGGAGGAGCATCTTCATGTTGTTTAAATCAATTGCTGCAATTGCAAAAATATATAGTAAAGATTATGACATTTAAAAGAAAGTACGACTCGTCTGAGCAAAGTTTCAAAAAACTTGAAATACTCAACTTAAAACAAATACACCAAATGGCTTTAGCAAAGCATGTATTTCATAATAAGGACAAATTTGGTGTAGTTGTTAATAAATATTTTACAAGAGCGGTAGTGGCTCAAGATTTTCGCATTCCAAAACCAAATAAAGAGTTATTCAAAAAATATTATGGATATAGTGGCTTAAAATTATTCAACTGATTGCCAGATAACATGAAAATTATAAATAATAAAACACATTTCTCTAAAGAAGTAAAAAATTGTTGTTGAACGGTGGAGATTGCGACTGATGTTTTACTTACTGTATTAACTGATTGCATTGAAATGAGATATGAGTAATAGGAGATAAATTTATATATTACAGAGGATGAAATTGCCTTTTTCGTTTACATATTTATATATATTGATGTACTCAGGATTGCAGGAAGTATATGTTTTGTAAATATCCACTTGCGAGTTAAACACTAACTCTTGTGGAACTTGACTATGTATTAGCTACGTATTAAATATTGTGCAAATAAATATTATTATTATGAACCTCACCTTCACGTTATGTCAATGGAAGCTAACTTCGAAGCGTTATAACTTCTAAGATAAGAGTTTAATGGGGAAAGATTTAAAGATCTCAACAAGTCTTATCTAATTCTCGATATTCAACATTACTTGCTTTGTATTTAAAGAGCCATAGAACTTTGAATATTTTGTAGCTCTTTAATTCTTGAATATTTAACAACAGCAGCACCAAAAGTTGATTTTACTTCAGAACTTATTTGTAATTTGAATAAGATGCATTACTTCAAAGCATATAATACAATAAACGCATATTTAGAAAGCTTATGTAAATAATTCTTCGATATTTTTCAGTTTTCTTAAGACTTACATCCATACGTTTCTTCCAGTGCATATAAAGAAAAACAGTAACCCAGTTTTATTTTTCAATTCAATGACGTCAAGGGCAGTGGTTCTCATCGGGTGTATTGCATCCCATGTCCAGGTCTGTTTCACTTAAATAAATTTAATTTTGAGTTATATAACAAAATTTAAACAAAATGACTTTTTACCACACACGTTTCGCGGTAAATGAACTATAGCAGAAGTGTGTCACCATGAGAAAAAATGTTGAGAAAACCCTTTGGACAAGTGAGATTTTAAAATTCTTAAATAACAGAAGTTCTCATCAATGTGGTTAAGTTCGGTTGTTTATCTCTGAGCGGCGTTTTTTGGCACACAATGGGCTAAATGTCCAGGTCACAAGCTCCCCGAGGGCTCAGAGAAGGTTGATGGGAGGGGACCCACTGGACAGCTCTTGGGAAACATGGTAATCTCCCGTCAAGGCCATCCAGCATGTTCTTTAACATGCACAGGGCATGGCCTCCTGCACACGGATCATGGCGTAATGTCCATCCGACGGACGGTGGCCTTTCCAAGACAATCGGTGTACTCTACTGATCGAGGGCAGGGGGATGGGATGGGGGGGATTGTGGAGATAAATCTCAATGCCGGCCCAGGAGGGACTCGAATCTGGGAACTGCAGATTACGAGCCTGGCATGTTACCGACTGAGCCCCCCCCCCACCCCCCCCACCCCCGTCAATGGGAGAGAAAGGGTTCAGACGGTAAAGAAAAACGATATTAGTAGATTTCACAAATCCTCAATAAAAAAATATTTCGAAAGTTATTAGTTTAATTTGTTGATAAAGTGAATGAGAATCACTTAATATTTGTTCTGTATTTTATGATGGTGTTATTAGCACTCGGAGAAACTATGGGATTTCGCAGTTGATGCTCCGATTCTTTTCATGGATCATAGGTCAATGACGTATTCAATCACTTGTCAATCAACCCATAATCTGTCAGAACGTTTGAAGCAACTGCGCAGTCTAGAAGAAAAATTTCCATTTTTTTCATGTCATTTTCCCCCCACTTTACATATGGTAGCAGCATCAATGAAATTTCAAAGCAGTAGGTATTTATGAATTAGTTACTTCAGCCAGTGCAATGCATTTTATTATGATGTTAACAATATAATCATAAAGGCATGAAAGCCAGGACGGTTTTACATTTAAAGATAGCTACTAGACACACGCAGCGCCTCCTTGTGTAAGGCTACTTTTTTCCTAATTTTCTGCAAAAAACATATTATATTTTAACTTGGCTTTATTTATTTCGCAATCATGAAAAGAGAAAATTGTAATAAAAGTGGAAGAGGATTTAACCGAATATTAATAATTTCGTAATGAATAAAAGAAATTAATGTAATGTTAAATATAATATGAAACATTCAAAATTCATTAGCATATGCAATTCAAAAGGTTAATTTTTAAGCATTCTTGCACCTCGATTTCTGCTCTGTGAATGAAAAAATTATATTATCCTCACAATCCATTAAAAATCCGCTTTAGATTATCAAAAGAGAGATCGCATTTAACTACTCTTGAACCGTGACATCCTTGTAAACAATCCTTTACTCTTCTGAAAATTGAAAAAGATGTTTTTTTCATGTGACAAATTAAGATGTAGCAGTTTTTCAGCCAGAAAACACTGAAACACCACTCCAGAACTCTTAGTTTAGAGTTTTTTTAATATAAAAAATAAAGTTATTTTAGAAAATATGTAAAAAAATACTAGCAAATTTACATACATATCTAATATATAAAGAAGAAAGTTTGTTTGTGTGTTTGTTTGTTTGTCTGTCTGTCCGCTTATGCACTTAGCCCCTAGAAGAGCTAGAGACCCCAAACTTTGCATGAACGTTCACCCAAAGGAAAGAATATAGGCTATTTGCGAACCCGCTGGGGTCAACCAAAATTGAGTGGTGGGATTTGAATTTCTCAAAATCTCCCTAAACTTAACATTAACTGTAGAAAAATTATTCAAAATAACTGTTGTCACCAATAAATTTGGGGGGCGGGGGTGGCTCAGTCGGTAGCGCGCCAGGCTCGTATTCTGTAGTTCCCAGGTTCGAGTCCCAGCTGGGTCAGCGTTGAGATTTATCTCCGCAAAACTCCCCGCCCTGCCCACGGTCAGTAGGGGACACCGATGGGCTTGGAAAGGTCACCGTCCGTCGGATGGGACGTTAAGCCGTGGCCCCGTGTGCGGGAGAGCCATACCCTGTGCACGTTAAAGAACACGCTGGATGGCCTTGACGGGAGGCTACCATCTGTCTCCCAACAGCTGTTCCAGTGGGTCCCCTCCCCCAACCTTCTCTGAGCCTTCGGGGTCCATGTGACCTGTCCATTTAGCCCATGGTGTGCAAAA
This sequence comes from Ryuthela nishihirai, assembly GCA_038380435.1. Taxonomy (NCBI): domain Eukaryota; kingdom Metazoa; phylum Arthropoda; class Arachnida; order Araneae; family Heptathelidae; genus Ryuthela; species Ryuthela nishihirai. The sequence goes on along the minus strand of JAWZYU010000011.1, from coordinate 32,835,775 downwards.
AAGTGCCGCTTAGAGGTAAAACAACCCAACCCAATAAATTTGAAAAAAAAAGAATAAACTAAACTAATATTTGATTTCGCGTGATTAAACATTAAAAGTTGAAAGTTATTCAAAATAACTATTGCCACCAATAAATTTGAATTAATGAATGCATCAAAATAATTTCTTACTGATTTCGCGTGATAAACTCACTGTGCAGTTTGTTGGGTCAAGGAGCGCAAGCGTCCGTGGATATCGAAGTTGTTTTAATTAAGCACGAGCGGAACACGAGATTCTTTGTTGAAATGGAATTTAAAAACTAAAGTCGTATCGGAAATTCAAATCATTAACTTAATTTGAAAAATATGCAAAAGCTAATAAAAGTATATACAAATGTTTTAAATATTATGTTAAGTAATAAATAATTTTGTTTAATAATAATAATTTTTTTATGCACCTCAGACCATAATTAATTTTTTTTCGCTATAAAGTTACATATACCTAGCAATTTGTGTCCGAGGTACTCTGGTGGGTACGAAGTGATTTGAAAAGTTCGATTATCTGAGCGAGGAAATTCCGGTGTTTGGTTTAGAAACTTCTGACTTGGGGAGGATTATGTATACATCGGACTACACTATGTTGAAAAAAGTGTCCGGGCACTTCCATGTTATGTGAATGAAAAGTCACTTTCAAAGCTCCCTAAAATTGAAAATAAACCTTTTATGCAAAAACTGTTATTGGCGATAAAATGTAGATGTCACTCAAATCTCTCTAAATATATTTCCCGCAATATTCGTTTAATATTTAAAGAATGAATGGAAGCTGAAGCATTTTTATCCAACTTTTGACACTTGTGAAAAAAATGCTTCAATAGATAAAACACAACTATTGTAACAATTTGTTCACTAACATAAAATAAATATCTGAAGTTCGTATGCGAATTTTTAAGATTTTATCAATTTGGAGGCAATGTGACAGCTTCAATATTCAACAACCTTCGATTAATATTTAAATTGTAATTGAAGCGGGACCATTTAACAGCCTACAACACTTTCACATTGCCTCCAAATAATGAAATGTTAAAAAATTATCATACAAACTTCAGATATTTAATTTATGTTAGTGAACAAATTGTTACAAGAGTTGTGTTTTATCTATTGAAGTACTTTTTCACAAGCTTCCATTCATTCTTTAAATATTAAACGAATATTGCGGGAAATATATTAGAGAGATTTGAGTGACATCCACAATTTATCGCCAATAACAGGTTTTGCGTAAAAGATTTATTTTCAATGTCAGGGAGCTTTGAAAGTGGCTTTCCATTCACATAACATGGAATTGTCCGGACACATTTTTTCAACATAGTGTATGTCCATTTCTTTCCTCCCCTAAAAGAGAGGGATAAAATTTTAACCCGAGGGAACGGAGATCGATCATAATGATTTTTACCCCAAATGAAACCTTGCCACGTGTGGAGTGCCATTTACTCTATATTCTAAAACAGTTCAGATCCGAGCAACGACTCGTAAATCTGTTAGTTGTTTATAATTTAAAGCAAGAGATTTAGATTAAGTGAAAAACAGATATTCAGAGGATATCGGCAATATCTGCAAGAAAAGATAATACCGTCTATATTGCTGTACCTTTAGAAAATATTAGATTAGATGCCTATTTCTACAAGGGGCTTGGAAAGAGGATTCTCGCAAATGAATCTGATTATTACACCAACTAAATATTCGCTGTTGAAGTCTACTACGCATGCTCTGCTCTCTATTAGAATGGTTGGACATGCGCTCACACTTTTCAATCCTACGATGCTGGGTCATCTCATGTTTAGTTCAATGTCATTATTCGATCTTGGAAAATAATAGTAAAAATTTAATTCAAGAATTGCGTTTCTTTTTATTTTTAAAAATTATGATTTTTTGCGAACTTAAAACAGTTAGATTTTTTTCAGTTCAGTTCCCCACCCCCACTCCACAAAAATTAAAAAAATTACCGCCTTCAACGGACGCGTTTTTTTTTACCATTCTTTGCCTTCCGGAAAAACTTTCTACAAAAGCCGACCTCCTCACTCCTGCAGTCAAGTGTGTAAGGTACCTTGTAAGAAATCCATCCCTGCTTATACGATTTTTTAAAAATAATAATTTGCAACTCAAAGTTAAAAAGATATATTAAACTATTAAAAGTCACTTTATTAAATCTAAAGATGTTTAAAAACATTAAATTTTATCTTAGTACACACAAAATATGGGGTTGGGTTGTTTTACCTCTGAGCGGCACTTTTTTGCACACCATGGGCTAAATGGCCAGGTCACATGGACCCCGAAGGCTCAGAGAAGGTTGGGGAAGGGGACCCACTGGAACAGCTGTTGGGAGACAGATGGTAGCCTCCCGTCAAGGCCATCCAGCGTGTTCTTTAACGTGCACAGGGTGTCTCTCCCGCACACGGGGCCACGGCTTAACGTCCCATCCGACGGACGGCGGTCTTTCCAAGCCCATCGGTGTCCCCTACTGACCGTGGGCAGGGCGGGGAATTTTGCGGAGATAAATCTCAATGCTGACCCAGCTGGGACTCGAACCTGGGAACTACAGATTACGAGCCTGGCGCGCTACCGACTGAGCCACCCCTGCCCCTTAAAAAACACACGCATGTCCATGCCTTAACATGGTGCTCGAACCCAGGTCCCTTAGATCAGTAGCCAAGCGTGCTAACCACTCGACCAAGGGACGGCTTCAAAATATGGGGAATAACAGCTATTTTGTAGTATAGTCTGGAAGATATGCGTTTTACAAACAAAGGCAAAGTTTTATCGTTAAGGTTTTTTGTCGATAAGGAACTATATTTTGATTTTAGTGTTAAATTCCAATCGAAGGCAATGGTAATCACACATTGACACAAATTTAAGCTTACAATTCCTTATCGGAAGAGAAATCTGTTTGAAAAGAAAAACATTTTCCCATAATTGATATCTTTATTGTCTACATTCTACTCTGCACTGCATCAGAGTCAGTTTTTCATCTGTTTAATAGTGGGCTTGAGTGATTTTAAACACATTTAAATAGTGTGTTATGTCATTTTAACTTAGCCTTGCAAATAGATTTTGATTCAAATATTTCTTTCTGTTCTGATCACAATCTAGTCGAAATATTTAAGTAGGCAAAAATATAGATAGTTATTATGCTCCTCTTTTATTTATTTTATCAACTCATGAAGATAAAAATTATTTGGTTTTAATTTTATTCAGTGACAAACCTTCTAACAGTTGTCTGCAATGCCCTCGTTAATCTTTGAAACAAAAAAAAATGTTCAATAATTCCCTAGAGAAATCATTCTCTTCAGCATCACAATCATTATCGATGACATTAATTAATGATATCTTATGTGGGGCACAGCCCGCCTCATCCCATTACTGAGAATCGAGAATTACCTGAAGAGTCTGTGAGTCTACTCTTCAGTGAGATTTTTGCTCTCTGAACTCAACAGAGTCTATACATTTGATAAGCAAATTAACTCTACTAAAAAAAATATTAAAAAAATATACACTGGTGCTAAAAATTTCGTATGAAAAGGTATTGCAATTTGAATTAATGAATGCATCAAAATAATTTCTTTCTGATTTCGCGTGATAAACTCATTGTCCAGTTTGCTTGGTCAAGAGTGCGAGCGTCCGTGGATGTTGAAGTCGTTAGAATTAAGCAGGAGTGGAACACGAGATTCTTTGTCGAAATAAAAGCTTCAAAGACTAAATTCGTATCGGAATTTAAGATCATTAACTTAATTTGAAAAATATCAAAAAATGAAAAAAGTATATACAAATGATTAATAAATGTTTTAAATTTATGTTAAGTAATAAATAATTTTCTTTAATAATAATAATTTTTATGCACCTCAGACCATAGTTAATTTTTTTTGCTACAAAGTTACATTTGCCTGGCAAATTGCATCCGAGGAACTCTAGTGGGTACGAAATGATTTGAAAAGTTCGATTAACTGAATGACGAAATTCCACTTTTTGGTTTAGAAACTTCTGATCTGGGAAGGATTATGGGTACCTCGAACTACACTATGTTGAAAAAAGTGTCCGCACACTTCCATGTTATGTGCATGGAAAGCCACTTTCAAAGCTCCCTAACATTGCAAATAAACCTTTTACGTAAAAACTGTTATTGGCGATAAAATGTAGATGTCACTCAAATCTCTCTAAATACATTTTCCTCTAAATATATTATTAAATAACAAGAGTTATTATGAGTAACGACGACGAAATCGGGTAATACTGAATGTTGCATGTTATAGCATGAGTTCCCGTAATCGAGATGCTGGGTTGGGTTGTTTTGCCTCTGAGCGGCACTTTTTTGCACACCATGGGCTAAATGGCCAGATCACATGGACCCCGAAGGCTCAGAGAAGGTTGGGGGAGGGGACCCACTGGAACAGCTGTTGGGAGACAGATGGTAGCCTCCCGTCAAGGCCATCCAGCGTGTTCTTTAACGTGCACAGGGTATGGCTCTCCTGCACACGGGGCCACGGCTTAACGTCCCATCCGACGGACGGCGGCCTTTCCAAGCCCATCGGTGTCCCCTATTGACCGTGGGCAGGGCGGGGGAATTTTTGCCGAGATCGAGATGCTGGAATTAGGGAACAAGAGAGATAATGAGATCTATGACAGCCATAAATTCACTTAATGCTTGAGTTCATAGTTGTTATCCGTTCTTATTAATGCTCCTGTCTATGGCTCAAATAACCGTGACAACCAGAAAACTCATCAATGCGTTTTCATACTTTTGATGAGGATATTGATGAGGTTTTGTGATAATAAAGCCCACTCTTCCATAAGAGCAGATCACAGCGCATGGAGAGTAGTGGGAGCGAGTTTTTTCTTTTCTCCAAATAAACACATATCGAGAATCGATGTTTAAACTGAGTCTGGATTCATCTGTGGAGAGTACATTTGCCCATTGGTCTGGGCTCTATAGAGATTGGTCTTACAAGAGATGAACACTTCAAACCAGTTCATCTCTTGTAAGAAATGAGAGGGACCCAAATCATTGGTCTTCAGGGCATGCAGACCTCGTTCATGCAGCCTCCTGTATACAGTGGCTTGACATTATCATCCCTATGGCTACTGACATATTGAGAGACAGTTGTCTAGCTGTCATTTCTCTAAATCATCTTGCTATTAAAGACAGCTAGCGGTCGTCTTGGCCCAGACACGTACTAAGGATTTAGTTTCGTGTGTAGGGTGGAGAGTCTGAGAATAAGATGAGTAGGGTTTCTAAATTACTAAGATATTCTACCGGATAGGGAAGGCTAAAATGATTATTCTATATGGAGTAATATTTTATAGTTTTTTAGTCTATTTTTTGTATCGGACATAAACTATGGGGCAAAAATAAAATTTTACAAAGACAACTGTTCTGAATTTCAAAACAGATAGACAAGTTAGAGATTTCTTATAAGATGACCCGATTTTCGGGGTGAGAGGATGGGGCCCACCCCCCTCTTGCTATGTCTCTGTCTTGGGTACTTCTCCCTGGAATGACCTTGTCTTAGTCTGCAACTAATTTCTGTTTCTCGAAATTGTCTCCAAAGTATTTTGAACACATTTCATGGTATATTAAAGGTCCTCGATACCTCAGGTTGCCATCGACGTGCATCCATCATACCTATCTCCCTACATTTTACACATACTTATCCCACATATCTTTTTTGTGTCATGATGAAATCAGATTGCTACCAAGTTAACGCTAAGCTGACTGAAACGGTAATGAGTACTTAACATTTCCATGGACCTCTTTATATTAGACTTAATTTATATGCTTGCAGTTGCATCGGTTAAACGGGTACGCATTTTCTTCTTCCCTATTGCAAAATTTACATATACACCACATTTTATTTGATTCTCTTATACTTTTACGATAAGCGACGTTGCAAAAATGTCTTTTTTCGGTTAACCGTGACTTTCGATTATCCATCACCATTTCCTCTATCATTTATTTGGATATTCGAACTGCTTTTGTATGTTTAATCTTTTTCACTCGCTCGTTTTATTGATTCTCGTATTTCCTTTTCGAAAAGAAAAAGTTTCTTATGTTTTCGAATTTGAATCTGCCACTCATTCTAAGTTAGTCACAAATTTTATTGCTATAGCCGCCATTTTGAGGTGTATGGTCCCCACAATATATAGCTTTTCTTCTGAAAACAACAACAACATTTATAATTACTGAATTACATACATTTTTTTCCCCAAACAGAATTCATTCTGGAATCAAGCTCTAAGAGAATCCGAAACAAGCTCCTAATCGTCGATAGATTCGAAACGACTGTTAATCTCAATATTTCCAGTAGGCGAAGCTGTGATGATAAGTCTTGATGCTAATAAATTACATTTAGACAGCTCAGTATGCATGCTTGTTTAAAGTGTGGTTTTATCTGTGTTTCTGCACGCCACAAGATAGGACGTGAGCTCCGGCCATTAATCGTCGCACATGCGCTATACGTTGAGTGCCCCCACGAGACCAGTCCGCCCTCTTGCCCTTCCATAGAATCATTACCTTGGGCGGTGATTAATCGTAGCCACGTACGCCAGAACCTCCTCATCAACTCATTAGAGAGAAACCTGAGACTCTGCGGTAGAGGGAATTCTCCGTTTCATTCCCTGGAGATGCTGCAAGGGAGGATGGGGATCATTCTCCTGCTTCTCGGCATCATTGTGATGTCCGGCATTAACCCCAACACTTAGCCTCCCCTCCCCCCTCCAGGATGAAGGGGAGGAAAGAGAGGGGGAGCGAGAGAGGACCGTCTCTCAGAGGATGCAGGGAATTTCCCAATGGTCCATGTCCTACTCTGTCCTCTTCAGCATCATCCTTTATGTTCCGCGTGCCGAATCGGTGAAGAAAAGGATGGTGGGGTTTCTAGGGGATGGAGTGGATGGGTGGGTCGGAAGATGGGGGATGGTTCCGGGAGCAGGGTGCTTGCGTGGGTGGAAATGACATCCGTCGTTTCCTAGGAGAAGAATTGCTGTTCGGGGTGAAGGGCGAAGCAGCAGGGACTCTCACTTGGTCTATGGTCAGCTCTGCAGCTGATGGGTGCAAGTGTGGATGCTTATGCATACCCTCGCATCCTCTTCCTCCTCTTTCTCTCCGCATCCGATGACGTGATGGCGGTCACGCGTGTTAAGGGTGGAGATGGGGGTGCGTGTCTGTGATTTACGAGGTCTGTTGGTGATTTATGGTGACCGCAGTGATGGATGGCGTTCCACAATGACGAGAGAAGAGTCATTCAATGATAATGGACTGGGCGCTAATTTGGAGCTAAACATGGAATATACGCACCGGGAGATAGATGTTGGCGAAGACGGGTTTCGGAACGAAAAACTTCCAAGTGATGTATTGATTACATTCAGCTCTATTATCTCTTCACACACAAGACCTGCATGATGCTTTCGAGAGAAAGAATTTTGTGGTTGAACTTGCACCACGCATTCATAATCGCTTCGATACTGTCTTCGGAAGTAGTGTAGACAAATTAGCTTCTTCTTTGTAATGAAATGAACATCAACGTTTATTGATCTTTTGGGTGAAGATCGTAATTTTTTATCCGAGCGCTATTAAGAGGAATTTAAGACAGATTGAAGAGAAAAAGTAAATTATTCTCGCTGACAAAAAGAGAACTCTCAGTCTTATTTAGGAAATGATTTTCTTTTCCATTGATGAAGTAGAATGGTCCATAATTTAGCAGTTATCGTTTCTAATTTAGCACCAAGTTTTGGGAAAAGGTTGTTTAAATACTGATGCCTTCTCTCCTATAGACACAGAGAATAATAAATTTTATTGGATTGAACAACTTTTCGAAAATTATTACCAAAACCTGATAATCAGTTGAGACAGAATTTCGGCGATTGGTGAATTTGGATGAAGAATTATGACATTCATTGTAAAGAGTCGGATTCACTGTGATCTCAATGATCGAGTTCCTTGGAGCGGGGGGTCGACTCAGTAGGTAAAGACTGCGTTGATATTTAAGTCCACTATCCCCTGTTCTGCCCTAGGTAAGAACGAGGACACCGATTGCCTTGGAAAGGCCATCGTCCGTCATATATGATATTAACCCGCGGTCTGTGTGCAGGATAACCATACTCTGGGCAGGTTAAAGATCTCGTTGGATGGTCTTGTCGAGAGACTTTTGTCTGTCTCCTAGCAGCTGTCCAGTGGGATCCCTTCTATCAACCTTCTCCCAGCCCCTCGGGATCCTTGGGATCTAGTCATTTAGCTCATTGTGTACAAAAAGTGACACTCACAGTGACAACGCAACCGAGCCCCAGCAAACAGCAAAAGCTGTATGAAAATTTGGTGGCTCAAAATACAATTTTTGTTGAAATTTGAGGTAAATAACTGCTTAATTTATATAAGAATCTAACTGAGAAACCTACATTTCGTTAAAATTTTTCCAACTAGTGTATAATTTGCGTTAAATATTTGATTTATTCTATTTTGATTTATAATATAGTTGAGCAATAAATATAATTTGGGTAAATAGTGATTGACATTATTAATTTGAGTTAAAATTTTACGAACCAGCGCTTTGATGCATCAGCCATTAATTTGTGGTAAAATTCGGCGAAACAGCATATAATTATCTCTTAAAAAAAAACAAACAAACGCAAAACAGAACAAAATAAAAAGCGCAAAAATAGCTTTGACTTGTTGTATGTCCTTAATTTGTTTTCATCAGTGGGCGTTTTGTTTATAGAGATAAATGAGAAATTCTTTTTATGCTAGCTAGTTAAAAAAAAATATTGATGAAATATTACGAATCTTCCAAAATCTGTAATTGTGTCCTCTAACGATGAAAAAAAGTTGAAAATTCAGAAATTTCAAACGAATATTGCAAATGACGTATTTATGCTAGAAATTTTGAATTATTTTGGTGGAACGTGGCCATGAAGTTTTCATTGGCAACAATGATTTGATCATTTACCTTTGGGCGAGTGGGGAATGTAACATTTGCGTTTCAAGAGATAATTATCTGTTTATAGAGATGAATTAAAAAATGTTTTTGGATGGAATAGGTATTGATTAACTATTACGATTTGCACTCTCCGACTATCGCAAAAGCTATAAAATATCCCACTAACACCGGAAAATCGAAAATTCCAAAATTTATAACTAATGTTGCAAATGATATATTTATGCATAAATCTGAAATTTTGGTGTTGGAATGCGAAGGGGATGAAGTTTTCAGTGTCATCAACCCCTTTCCCCTCTGGTGGTGGGGAAATGCAATTGCTTTGTTTCAAGAGATATTTTCAGCGTTGAGATTTACCTCTGCAAACTTTCCCGCCCTGCCCACGGTCAGTAGGGGACACCGATGGGCTTGGAAAGGCAGCCGTCCGTCGGATGGGACGTTAAGCCGTGGCCCCGTGTGCGGGAGAGCCATACCCTGTGCACGTTAAAGAACACGCTGGATGGCCTTGACATGAGGCTACCATCTGTCTCCCAACAGCTGTTCCAGTGGGTCCCCTCCCCCAACCTTCTCTGAGCCTTCGGGGTCCATGTGACCTGGCCATTTAGCCCATGGTGTGCAAAAAAGTGCCGCTCAGAGGTAAAACAACCCAACCCAACTCAAGAGATATTTGGGAAAAACTCTTTTTTAATAGGACTGGTACTTATGAAATATTATAATTCGCATTTTTCAAATACTTAGATAGTTTTAATTAGTTTTTATTGTTAGTTATCAGTCAATATGAAAACGGCGAACTTTTAACGAAGGTTGCAAGTGATCTGTTTATGGTAAAAATTTGAAATTTCGGCGGTGGAGTGTTAAGAGATATTCCACTGGCAGCAATAGTCTTCCCCAATTTCTCAGAGAGGTGTGAGAAAAGAAGCTTTTTAAATTTAAGTATTTAGCTACAAATGCCTTTTTTGCCGTCTAATTGCTAATAAATACTATTTGTATTTTCCCCATGTTCATTAACACAAATGGTAACTTTTAAGGAGTGAAAAGATAGATAAAAAAAACAAATCTTCTCTCTCTTTGAAAACGAGCTTTCCATATGCGATAGATGCGATATGCATTTTTCTAGTTTTTTATTGTAATTTTGATGACCACTACATTTCTAACCTAATTTAAGTTTTGTGAGACACTGCATAATTTTTAATACATAATTCACAAAGTTTTTTTTAAAAACAATTTTAAATATTCTTTACTTTTACAGATGTTAAAGTGATAGCGTTCATCTGTAGAAGGTTCCAATACTCAGAACATAACTGATTGTTTTATGGCCGAAATATTTGTGGTGTAGTTTACCTCTACGAGATAAGCTGAAGATGCTATTTATAAACGCTCTTTAGTCAGGGGATATGCATTATTTTTGTTGAATACAACTTGTGAAATTCGGATTTCTAAAATTCGGAAATCTCTGAAATTCTAATGATTTCAAGCCTCAGAAATAAATTTACAAAACTTCAAAAAATGTTCCCAAATTCGGAATGCCAGCTGTGTTCAGAGCAGGTCGGTAATTTCATAATCAAGTGGATTTTCAGCAATTTTTGTCCCCTTAATTTCTACCACTCCAGTTGGGTTGTTTTACCCCTGAGCTGCACTTTTCTGACATGGCCTAAAGAATCCCAAGATATAAGAAAAGGGGCGGGGGTGGCTCAGTCGGTAGCGCGCCAGGCTCGTAATCTGTAGTTCCCAGGTTCGAGTCCCAGCTGGGTCAGCGTTGAGATTTATCTCCGCAAAATTCCCCGCCCTGCCCACGGTCAGTAGGGGACACCAATGGGCTTGGAAAGGCCGCCGTCCGTCGGATGGGACGTTAAGCCGTGGCCCCGTGTGCTGGAGAGCCATAGCCTGTGCACGTTAAAAAACACGCTGGATGGCCTTGACGGGAGGCTACCATCTGTCTCCCAACAGCTATTCCAGTGGGTCCCCTCCCCCAACCTTCTCTGAGCCTTCGGGGTCCATGTGACCTGGCCATTTAGCCCATGGTGTGCAAAAAAGTGCCGCTCAGAGGTAAAACAACCCAACCCAACGTATAAGAAAAGGTCGGGGAAAGGTAGGCTACTACTGGCAGCTGTTAGGAGACAGATAGCAGCCTCTTGTCAAGGCCGTTCAACGTATTTTTTAATGTGTCCAGGGTATAGTGCTCCTGCAGAAAGCGCCACAGTTTAACGTCCTAACCGATGGACGGTGGACTTCTCAAGCCTACCGGTTTCCTTCTTCCTCACCGAAGGCATGATGAGGATTAGCAGATGCAAACCTCAAAGCTGGAACAATTGGAATTTAAACCAAGAAACTGCAGATTACGAGACTGGTGCGCTGTCGACTGGGCAACCCTCCTCTCCTTTGATTCCAGCCTCTACACCAAGTTCGACCTTCTCAAGCCTACTGGTTCACCGAAGGCATGATGAGGATTAGCAAATGCAAACCTCAAAGCTGGAACAATTGGAATTTAAACGAAGAAACTGCAGATTACGAGAGTGGTGCGCTGTCGACTGGGCAACCCTCCTCTCCTTTGATTCCAGCCTCTACACCAAGTTCGACCTTCTCAAGCCTACTGGTTCACCGAAGGCATGATGAGGATTAGCAGATGCAAACCTCAAAGCTGGAACAATTGGAATTTAAACCAAGAAACTGCAGATTACGAGACTGGTGCGCTGTCGACTGGGCAACCCTCTCTCCTTTGATTCCAGCCTCTACACCAAGTTCGACCTTCTCAAGCCTACTGGTTCACCGAAGGCATGATGAGGATTAGCAGATGCAAACCTCAAAGCTGGAACAATTGGAACTTAAACCAAGAAACTGCAGATTACGAGACTGGTGCGCTGTCGACTGGGCAACCCTCCCCTCCTTTGATTCCAGACTCTATACCAAGTTCGACCTTCTCAAGCCTACTGGTTCACCGAAGGAATGATGAGGATTAGCAGATGCAAACCTCAAAGCTGGAACAATTGGAACTTAAACCAAGAAACTGCAGATTACGAGACTGGTGCGCTGTCGACTGGGCAACCCTCCCCTCCTTTGATTCCAGACTCTACACCAAGTTCGACCTTCTCAAGCCTACTGGTTCACCGAAGGCATGATGAGGATTAGCAGATGCAAACTCAAAGCTGGAACAATTGGAATTTAAACCAAGAAACTTCGGATTACGAGACTGGTGCGCTGTCGACTGGGCAACCCTAATCTCCTTTGATTCCAGCCTCTACACCAAGTTCGATCTTCTCAAGCCTACTGGTTCACCGAAGGAATGATGAGGATTAGCAGATGCAAACCTCAAAGCTGGAACAATTTGAACTTAAACCAAGAAACTGCAGATTACGAGACTGGTGTGCTGTCGACTGGGCAACCCTCCCCTCCTTTGATTCCAGCCTCTACACCAAGTTCGACCTTCTCAAGCCTACTGGTTCACCGAAGGCATGATGAGGATTAGCAGATGCAAACCTCAAAGCTGGAACAATTGGAACTTAAACCAAGAAACTGCAGATTACGAGACTGGTGTGCTGTCGACTGGGCAACCCTCCCCTCCTTTGATTTCAGACTCTACACCAAGTTCGACCTTCTCAAGCCTACTGGTTCACCGAAGGCATGATGAGGATTAGCAGATGCAAACTCAAAGCTGGAACAATTGGAATTTAAACCAAGAAACTTCAGATTACGAGACTGGTGCGCTGTCGACTGGGCAACCCTAATCTCCTTTGATTCCAGCCTCTACACCAAGTTCGACCTTCTAAAGCCTACTGGTTCACCGAAGGCATGATGAGGATTAGCAGATGCAAACCTCAAAGCTGGAACAATTGGAATTTAAACCAAGAAACTGCAGATTACGAGACTGGTGCGCTGTCGACTGGGCAACCCTCCTCTCCTTTGATTCCAGCCTCTACACCAAGTTCGACCTTCTCAAGTCTACTGGTTCACCGAAGGCATGATGAGGATTAGCAAATGCAAACCTCAAAGGTGGAACAATTGGAATTTAAACCAAGAAACTGCAGATTACGAGACTGGTGCGCTGTCGACTGGGCAACCCTCCTCTCCTTTGATTCCAGCCTCTACACCAAGTTCGACCTTCTCAAGCCTACTGGTTCACCGAAGGAATGATGAGGATTAGCAGATGCAAACCTCAAAGCTGGAACAATTGGAACTTAAACCAAGAAACTGCAGATTACGAGACTGGTGTGCTGTCGACTGGGCAACCCTCCCCTCCTTTGATTTCAGACTCTACACCAAGTTCGACCTTCTCAAGCCTACTGGTTCACCGAAGGCATGATGAGGATTAGCAGATGCAAACCTCAAAGCTGGAACAATTGGAATTTAAACGAAGAAACTGCAGATTACGAGACTGGTGCGCTGTCGACTGGGCAACCCTCCTCTCCTTTGATTCCAGCCTCTACACCAAGTTCGACCTTCTCAAGCCTACTGGTTCACCGAAGGCATGATGAGGATTAGCAAATGCAAACCTCAAAGGTGGAACAATTGGAATTTAAACCAAGAAACTGCAGATTACGAGACTGGTGCGCTGTCGACTGGGCAACCCTCCTCTCCTTTGATTCCAGCCTCTACACCAAGTTCGACCTTCTCAAGCCTACTGGTTCACCGAAGGCATGATGAGGATTAGCAGATGCAAACCTCAAAGCTGGAACAATTGGAACTTAAACCAAGAAACTGCAGATTACGAGACTGGTGTGCTGTCGACTGGGCAACCCTCCCCTCCTTTGATTTCAGACTCTACACCAAGTTCGACCTTCTCAAGCCTACTGGTTCACCGAAGGCATGATGAGGATTAGCAGATGCAAACTCAAAGCTGGAACAATTGGAATTTAAACCAAGAAACTTCAGATTACGAGACTGGTGCGCTGTCGACTGGGCAACCCTAATCTCCTTTGATTCCAGCCTCTACACCAAGTTCGACCTTCTCAAGCCTACTGGTTCACCGAAGGCATGATGAGGATTAGCAGATGCAAACCTCAAAGCTGGAACAATTGGAATTTAAACCAAGAAACTGCAGATTACGAGACTGGTGCGCTGTCGACTGGGCAACCCTCCTCTCCTTTGATTCCAGCCTCTACACCAAGTTCGACCTTCTCAAGCCTACTGGTTCACCGAAGGCATGATGAGGATTAGCAAATGCAAACCTCAAAGCTGGAACAATTGGAATTTAAACCAAGAAACTGCAGATTACGAGACTGGTGCGCTGTCGACTGGGCAACCCTCCTCTCCTTTGATTCCAGCCTCTACACCAAGTTCGACCTTCTCAAGCCTACTGGTTCACCGAAGGCATGATGAGGATTAGCAGATGCAAACCTCAAAGCTTCAACAATTGGAATTTAAACGAAGAAACTGCAGATTACGAGACTGGTGCGCTGTCGACTGGGCAACAGTCCCTCCTTTGATTCCAGCCTCTACACCAAATTCGACCTTCTCAAGCCTACTGGTTCACCGAAGGCATGATGAGGATTAGCAGATGCAAACCTCAAAGCTGGAACAATTGGAATTTAAACCAAGAAACTGCAGATTACGAGACTGGTGCGCTATCGACTGGGCAACCCTCCTCTCCTTTGATTCCAGCCTCTGCACCAAGTTCGACCTTCTCAAGCCTACTGGTTCACCGAAGGCATGATGAGGATTAGCAGATGCAAACCTCAAAGCTGGAACAATTGGAATTTAAACCAAGAAACTGCAGATTACGAGACTGGTGCGCTGTCGACTGGGCAACCCTCCCCTCCTTTGATTCCAGCCTCTACACCAAGTTCGACCTTCTCAAGCCTACTGGTTCACCGAAGGCATGATGAGGATTAGCAGATGCAAACCTCAAAGCTGGAACAATTGGAATTTAAACCAAGAAACTGCAGATTACGAGACTGGTGCGCTATCGACTGGGCAACCCTCCTCTCCTTTGATTCCAGCCTCTGCACCAAGTTCGACCTTCTCAAGCCTACTGGTTCACCGAAGGCATGATGAGGATTAGCAGATGCAAACCTCAAAGCTGGAATAATTGGAATTTAAACCAAGAAACTGCAGATTACGAGACTGGTGCGCTGTCGACTGGGCAACCCTCCCCTCCTTTGATTCCAGCCTCTACACCAAGTTCGACCTTCTCAAGCCTACTGGTTCACCGAAGGCATGATGAGGATTAGCAGATGCAAACCTCAAAGCTGGAACAATTGGAATTTAAACCAAGAAACTGCAGATTACGAGACTGGTGCGCTGTCGACTGGGCAACCCTCCTCTCCTTTGATTCCAGCCTCTACACCAAGTTCGACCTTCTCAAGCCTACTGGTTCACCGAAGGCATGATGAGGATTAGCAAATGCAAACCTCAAAGCTGGAACAATTGGAATTTAAACCAAGAAACTGCAGATTACGAGACTGGTGCGCTGTCGACTGGGCAACCCTCCTCTCCTTTGATTCCAGCCTCTACACCAAGTTCGACCTTCTCAAGCCTACTGGTTCACCGAAGGCATGATGAGGATTAGCAGATGCAAACCTCAAAGCTTCAACAATTGGAATTTAAACGAAGAAACTGCAGATTACGAGACTGGTGCGCTGTCGACTGGGCAACAGTCCCTCCTTTGATTCCAGCCTCTACACCAAATTCGACCTTCTCAAGCCTACTGGTTCACCGAAGGCATGATGAGGATTAGCAGATGCAAACCTCAAAGCTGGAACAATTGGAATTTAAACCAAGAAACTGCAGATTACGAGACTGGTGCGCTATCGACTGGGCAACCCTCCTCTCCTTTGATTCCAGCCTCTGCACCAAGTTCGACCTTCTCAAGCCTACTGGTTCACCGAAGGCATGATGAGGATTAGCAGATGCAAACCTCAAAGCTGGAACAATTGGAATTTAAACCAAGAAACTGCAGATTACGAGACTGGTGCGCTGTCGACTGGGCAACCCTCCCCTCCTTTGATTCCAGCCTCTACACCAAGTTCGACCTTCTCAAGCCTACTGGTTCACCGAAGGCATGATGAGGATTAGCAGATGCAAACCTCAAAGCTGGAACAATTGGAAGTTAAACCAAGAAACTGCAGATTACGAGACTGGTGCGCTGTCGACTGGGCAACCCTCCTCTCCTTTGATTCCAGCCTCTACACCAAGTTCGACCTTCTCAAGCCTACTGGTTCACCGAAGGCTTGATGAGGATTAGCAGATGCAAACCTCAAAGCTGGAACAATTGGAATTTAAACCAAGAAACTGCAGATTACGAGACTAGTGCGCTGTCGACTGGGCAACCCTCCTCTCCTTTGATTCCAGCCTCTACACCAAGTTCGACCTTCTCAAGCCTACTGGTTCACCGAAGGCATGATGAGGATTAGCAGATACAAACCTCAAAGCTGGAACAATTGAAATTTAAACCAAGAAACTGCAGATTACGAGACTGGTGCGCTGTCGACTGGGCAACCCTCCTCTCCTTTGATTCCAGCCTCTACACCAAGTTCGACCTTCTCAAGCCTACTGGTTCACCGAAGGCATGATGAGGATTAGTAGATGCAAACCTCAAAGCTGGAACAATTGGAACTTAAACCAAGAAACTGCAGATTACGAGACTGGTGCGCTGTCGACTGGGCAACCCTCCCCTCCTTTGATTCCAGACTCTACACCAAGTTCGACCTGTTATTCTTCCCCTTCTTCGCTCTCTACGATAAGTGATTCTCAAGTTACTTCTGCACCATTCGGTACACTGAGAATGGGAGGAATGACCTGAAATAAATTTCCCATCCTCTGTTTTATCAACATCTACAACCCATGTTCCACGGCTCATCATCAGATGTCACCTACAAATTTACAGTTTGGAATCAGGAATTAAAAAAAACTTTATATAAACTAATAAAACATACACAAATTTTTAGTTTCTTTCTCTTTTTAGAAATTTGCAGTGCTTCTGCCAGTTAGTATATAATGTTCCAACTGAATTTATTATGATCTTCGTTTAGTCAAAGGCGAATGTTTTGCTGTTATTCTATACTGACATGCCCTGTACAGTCGCTCAAAAAATATCCGAACACTATGGTTGATTACAGAATTCAGAAAAATATCTGGCAACGATTTTTTTAGAAATTAGTGATCTGGCAACCTTCGTTTTACTGAACACGAAGGTTGCCAGATCACTAATTTTTAAAAAAATCGTTGCCAGATATTTTTCCTCAATTCTGTAATCATCCATAGTGTTCGGATATTTTTTTGAGCGACTGTACTCTTCATTTCTGAGGGTTTATTACGAAATTCGGGAAGATCTGTCCGAATGTAACTTAAAAATTCTCTACCACTCCAGGTTGGGCTTTTCTCCAACCTGGAGGGTAAAAATTCTCTACCACTCCAGGTTGGGCTTTTCTCCAACCTGGAGGGTAAAAATTCTCTACCACTCCAGGTTGGGCTTTTCTCCAACCTGGAGGGTAAAAATTCTCTACCACTCCAGGTTGGGCTTTTCTCCAACCTGGAGGGTAAAAATTCTCTACCACTCCAGGTTGGGCTTTTCTCCAACCTGGAGGGTAAAAATTCTCTACCACTCCAGATTGGGCTTTTCTCCAACCTGGAGGGTAAAAATTCTCTACCACTCCAGGTTGGGCTTTTCTCCAACCCGGAGGGTAAAAATTCTCTACCACTCCAGGTTGGGCTTTTCTCCAACCTGGAAGGTAAAAATTCTCTACCACTCCAGGTTGGGCTTTTCTCCAACCTGGAGGGTAAAAATTCTCTACCACTCCAGGTTGGGCTTTTCTCCAACCTGGAGGGTAAAAATTCTCTACCACTTAAGGTTGTTTGAATCATTGTGTATTTCTGGTGTCGCACTCTTTGAACGCTTTCTAGGAAATAGAGATAGACCAATTGAAATTTAATCCGTGTTTTCCTGTATATATATTAGTGTAAGAATAACGTGCTTCGTTTCATAGCGTTACGAATGAACTGGTGGATTAAGGGAAAAATATTAAATGGGGGGGGGGGAATATTAAATAGGATAAAAATGTTAGATTTAGGAAATTAATACTTTTGGATTAGTAAGAAAGGCTAGAGGAATAAGTGAGGAAAACATTAGGATTAAGTAAAAGAAATCATTTGATTCAGTAAAAAATTGGTTTAGCAGCTACAGATTACGAATTTAGAGCAGAGAATCTCTGAATCAAGAGTGGGAAGTTATTGGATTAGTCAAGAATTAATATTGGATTAAGTCTCATGTAAGATTCTCTGAACTAGTTACGTATGTCAATATGCAAGTACAGCAACGTAAGTGGCTAAAAGAGTGAATGCTCGGTCTGAGCTATAATTAATGTAAGCACTTTTGCTACTTGGCGTATAAAAAGATAAATATATCTCTCCTCGGAAAGGCACTCCCCGTGATAGTTTGATATTTGAGCCTGCCAGTGTAACACTGATGGGTGCGGTGTATAAGAAACATCAGTGAGCTAGGCGATACCTGAAACGAAAAAAAACCACATAAACATCCATGCTTTTTTCGGGGTGTTTCTAATACACTACTCAGGCAAGGATGGATTAAAAATGTCTAACCCTCGGGGGGGGGGGATTCTCCGCAATCCCCCGTTCCTAAGCAAAGGAAAAGTGGTGTAGAATTAGAAATTTAAAATATTGTTCGATATATAAGCTTAAACAATTAAGTCATCCTTAATATAATTTACTATACTTATACAAACGTGCAAGAGAAAATGTAACTGATCAGTAATATCCAAATCCCTGATCTGAGTCTGCATGGGACATCTCCGTATTCCCGAGTTCTGGATTAAAGAGGTATTCTGAATCCGTCATTGTACTTGATGTTGGGAGTACGCATGCGCCTTCACCTCTAGAAGAGTCCGAATGCTTTAGTCAAAGATTTGAGCAGAACCCCAGAAGATTCCTCCAAACGTCATAAGGTGGTCACATGATTGAAGAGCCATCTTGGCGATATTCTCTTGGACAAATTCAGAACACGAGGTACAAGAGGAAGCTGAAACGTGTCAGAAATGATATTTTGGCTGACTCAGAAAATTTAAGGAGGAAATCTTTGTAATGCTAAGACTTCTTTAGGATCATCATCTTCTGTCCCCATTCTAAAACCATTGTGGGGAAACTACCAAGGAAGATAACTTCATCCGAAGAGTTATTGTGCAAGTTCTTTTGAAAACGTGCATAATCTGCTATGGGGATTAGGCTTGCTACATAATAAGTCTAGGAAAGTTCTGGATGTGGGAGGTAGATAGTCGGTCAATAATTCTCAAATGCTTGCAGAGCGGGATTTGACTCAGAATGTAGTGCTCTACGCTCGTATTTTAATGTTCCCAGGTTCGAGTCGAAGCTGTACCTAAGCGGAGATTTTTTTTCTTTTAAATCCAGCTCTGCCCTTGGTAAAAAGGGAATAAAATGGTCTTGGGAAAGTCATTTTTTCATAGAACGGACGTTAAACAGTGGTGTGGTATTCAGGAGGGCCATAGACTGAGTACGTAAATAATACTCTGAATAAATGGAACAGTCATGTAGGTGGTCAAGGAGAACGATAAACCTTAGAGAAATCCAAAACTGACCTCAAGTAGCTAAAAAAGAATTGTTAGATTACAAAACCTGCTGCCATGTTTCTAGCTTTTAAAGAATATTAGATGTTGGCTGTGTTTTGCTGTTCTTCATGGCACTCATAGTTATTATGCTTTTGAAATATATTTAGAAATATTTTAATATTAGAGTTTGACCACTGTTACTGTGTAAAATATATGTGTTCATTTCATTTCCACTATAAAATGCTATCATTTTGACTTTGTTTGCTTTTGTAAATAAATTGTATCATTTTGTGTGCATTTAGTAGCATAGTTAAAGATCTACAGAAATACCATGTAGGATTTTTTACATTTTTTTGTGCCACAATATTGTTCAAATATTTTAATCTCTTAGCCATATGTTTAGCTCTTAAGCTCGTTACCACATTTTATATATTTACTCATAAATAGTTTTAGCAAACGTTTCTGAGCTCTGTTTTCTAAAGTTATTTGCTTCATACTCATCACAGTTCAAATCAATCATGGAAATATTCTAGGAATGCAGATGTTTGTAATTATAATTGCTACGGCCATTTTGATGACTAATTTTGATGACTAATTCAGAACATTGTATTCTAAAATTTTGATAACAATGTTCTGTAAAAAATGAAGTTCTGTTTTTAATTGCGTTTTAGTAGTTGTAGTAAATTTGTTTATGTCAATTAGCATTCCAGAAGACATTTTAATTCTTTTACAGTTGGCATGCCAAAATTTGTACATCAAGCTTTTCAAAATAAATGCAAGTGATAAAAAGGAATAATTTAGTGCTGCATAAAATATAGGTATGCAATAAATAAGAGTATTGCAACATAAAAATAGCAGATACTGATTGCTACAGCATTTTATATAGCAAATAAAAAATTCAAAGCATGTCACATGAGAAATTGTTATTAAATTTCATACTATTGCCAAGAGCAATTTCAATACTGAAAAGGTTATGTGAATTTAATATGCATTAGATTTAATTAGCCTTTAATGCATTAAATACATTCAAAAAATTCTAAACTATTTTAGAATTTTATTCAAAATAATGTCATTAGTAAAATTATGGTTTGGAGGAACAAAATCAATTCAAACAAATATTTTAATTATGCATTGCAGAAAATTGTCATTATACTTAGTTTATGATTTTTAAGCTGTGTCAGTGTATGATATAATTTTCAAAAAACATTTTTGCAATGTAGAAAAAGATTCTGGTATGATGTACCCTGCACATTTACAAAAGTAACCAGCTGTTATTAAGATTAAAAAAAAGTGAAACTTAACACTGAAGGCCAGATAACAAAATGTTTTATCATAATGCTTTAAAATTTTACAGAATGTTAATTTAAAGGGCTAGTCAGGAGTTTGATCTTTTAAATACTAGTTGGGTTACTGAAATTTAAGAGAGTTAAGAGATCTTTCTTGTGAATCATATTAAGGCGTTGCATTTTGATAATTTTTGTTTCATAACTATCAATAATTTTTATGTCCAAGAAATTATGAAGTAAATGAACCTTCTGGACCATTGACAATTAAGCTAAAGAGCTAATGTTGAGCAAGGAATCTAAGTGATGGAGTGCAATGTACTTTTGATATATTATGCACATTTTCATGAGCTTTTCATAGTAATTAGTTGAGTGAACCAGTAAATATTTGTAAGATGTATACACTGTGTTAAAATGCAACATGTCTTGAAAATGATCAGAAAAAAAAAACTTCCAAATGATGCAATTTCGAAATTTTCACCTGATTATATAAATGTGATAGCACTCTT
Organism: Ryuthela nishihirai; assembly: GCA_038380435.1. Lineage (NCBI taxonomy): Eukaryota > Metazoa > Arthropoda > Arachnida > Araneae > Heptathelidae > Ryuthela > Ryuthela nishihirai. The sequence goes on along the minus strand of JAWZYU010000011.1, from coordinate 32,814,522 downwards.
CATTGTCAGCTACTGTGAAATTTTGGTAACAGAGTGATTTATTTGAATGCAGGGAATAATTCCCATTAAACTTGAAAAACTCAACTGAACTAAGATGATTCATAGCTTTTTATATGTGGAATATATTGTATTTTTTTGTCAATAACTTATTAATGCACTTCTGCATTAAGAAAATTACCTCAAAATTAATGAATTCTGAAAGGCATCATGTAAAAATTTATAGAAGTATCTGTTAGATGAATTTGGCAAAAGTAAAAAACCTAAAGTCTCACTGTTTAAATTTTTAATAGCAAGTTTTTCTTATTAGTCATAGTATAGGTTACTAATCATTGACCAAGTGGCAGCAAAAGTTTCTGAGTTACTCGCATAGAGTTCACCTAATACCATCATTGATTTAAAATAAAGAATGCAAAATATTTCATATTTTCAAAACACTGCTTTCACATAACCACACCACATGCAATTGGATCAGATTTAAACTTTATCACTTGATGAATGGATGCACTTCATTGTATAGTACTGATTACGTTTTCTCTAACAGAAGCAATGCATTGTTTCTCAGCAGACACGCTAGTGATGCTCTTCTAGGATATGAGTGCATTAATGAAAGGTTTCTTACAGCAAAATTTCAGACAAGTGTTAAAGACGTGAATATTATCTGTTGTTATGCCCCCACTGAGAATGCCGATGAGGATGAGAACGATATGTTTTACGGACAACTTCAGGATATTTTGAATTCTGTCAAGAAAGGAGATATTACCCTTGTTCTAGGTGACTTCAATGCCAAAGTTGATACTGACTCTGACCTTTGGGGAGAAGTGATAGGCCCTTTTGGTATTGGTAGCTGCAATGGTAATGGGCAACGTCTCCTGCAGGTAAGTAAACTCAGTGGTTTCAGAATAACTAACACGTATTAAAAACACCGCGACATACATAAGTACACATAGGTTTCACCTGATGGGCTTCATAAGAATATGATTGATTATATTTTAATTAACAGCAAATGGGCTAGTTCTGTTAGGAATAGCAGGGCATATAGGGGAGTGAAATTGGATCTGACCATTACCTAGTTAAAAGTGTCTTGCAACTTAAACTTAAAAAGTGTTGTGCTAGGGTTAAAAAATTTACTTTTAATACTGAAGCTCTGAAAGATCCAGTTATAGCCAAAGCTTACCATGATAGGTTACTTAGTCATTATTACAGTCATGGTATGCTTATTACTGAAGTTGAGGGAGAATGGGATCATTTTAAACAGGCTTTTTTGGACATTAACAATACTCTCTTAGGAAGAAAGAAACAGAAGAGACAGAATTATCTGAGTGATAAGGCACTTGAGCTTATTTCGGAAAGAAAGAACTGCAGGAATGTCCTTAATCAATACCCTTCTAGTCCTAATAGAAAGCATTACAGAGAACTTAATAAACGTGTAAAAGATCAGCTAGCTACTGATAAGAATCTCTGGCTTGATGGCGTGGCTGACAAAGCTGAGGAAGCAGTTAGCACAACAGCAGAGAGCTGTACCAGATAGTTAATGTTTTATGTGGTAGAAAACGGGCAGGCATACAAGGATTGTAAGGTAAACAAGGTAAGGTTACAGAAGGTGAGGATTTTGTCATGGCTAGGTGGGCTGAGCATTTCAGTGATGTTCTAAGCAATGTGGTTAGTTCTACTCCCATTGTTTGCAATGATGATAGATGTATTGGTGGCTTTAATGTTGACCCTATAACACAATCTGAAGTTATTTTGGCTGTTTCTAAACTTAAACTTCATAAATCCCCAGGGGTAGATGAAATTACTACGGAAATGTTTAGAGCTGGGAATGTTTCGGTTACCACTTGGATGACTGAAAATCTGAATATCTTTTGTGATAAACGCATGGTTCCTAAGGATTTTATCAGAGCTATTGTTTTTATCAGAGCTAAGGGACCTGGGTTCGAGCCCCGGAGTTAAGGCATGGATGTTCGTATCGTTTTTTCTGCTGAGGTCCTGCCATTCTCACAGACCTTCCACTCTGGCATATAAACTGACAGGCTCCTGTCAGACCTCTGTGGCAAGCAGCTCCTTGAGGGGGTATTTATTTTTTTTATTGTTATCCCTATTTTCAAAAAAGGTGACTTAGGCAGATTCTTGAGAAACGTTTAGAGTTTCAGAAACCTTTGGTTGCCAGCTTTGTTGATTTCAAAACGGTTTTCGACTCTGTTCATCGTCATAATTTGTGGTTGATTGTGAGATCATATGGTATACCAGACAGGTTATTTAACATAATGAAAGCTCCCTGTAATAACACTGAGTCATGTGTGAGAGTTGGTAAGGCTCGTAGCAATTGGTTTAGCATTACTTCTGGTGTTCGACAAGGGTGCATTTTGTCTCCTTTTCTCTTTAGCTTGGTTATTGATTATGTTATGCGAAATTCACTTCAAGGGAAAGATTTTGGCCTTAAATGGGCTGGAGATACGAAAATTTCTGATTTAGATTATGCTGATGATTTAGCCCTTTTGGCAAATGATGTTGATGAGATGAAATCTTTCATTCGAGCTATTGATGAGGCTGGTAGTAGAGTAGGTTTGGTTATAAACAGAGAAAAAACTAAAGTGATGAAAATTGGTCAGGCAGGTTGTGATCCAGTTCATCTGAATGGTTGCAGTCTTGAGCAGGTGCCACAGTTTAATTACCTTGGGAGCTATGTAACAGATACTGGTGATGTGCGGCATGAGATTAACAGAGGAATAGGGATTGCTGCCGAGACTTTTAAGAATCTATGGAGAGTGTGGAGAAATAGGCGTATACACCTAAAGACTAAAATTAGACTGTAATAGTTTGGTTCTTTCTAGGGTTAGTTATGGTAGTGAAACTTGGACACTTTGTAAACAAGATAACAGGAAACTAGATGCTTTTGATTCCAGATGCTTACGCAGTATCTTGGGCATTAGTTGGTTCAACTTTGTAACTAATGATGAGGTTAGGCAAAGGAGTTTGCAACCTCCTTTAAGCAGCATATTGTGCAGAGAGAGATTCCGTTGGTTTGGCCATTTTGCCCGTATGAATAATTATAGATTGGCGAATAGGGTTATGAACAGTGTGTCAAAAGGCCTCAGAAAGAGGGGAGGACCTAGGATGCGGTGGGCAGACAATGTCAAACAGGACCTTGTTAGAATTGGTGTGCAGTGGCCGAATGCAGCAGATGTAGCTCAAGACAGATATGCTTGGATAATTAAACTGCACAGTCTTGTTGGACCTCCGTAGCTCATGGCTGCTTGATGATGATGATGATGATGATGATGAAAGTTGAGAAGAGCTTACACTTTCCACCAACAGGTATCCAGTGGATAGACTTCCCTTATCCATCTTTGATCTTTGGGTCTTTACGATCTGACCATAATCTGATTGTATTCTAAATAAATAAATAAATAAACGAAAGGAAAAAAAGAGGCGTTTAGAGTTAAAATAACCTATATAAACCTTTTTAAACTGAAAGAGAACTAAAGGTTTTTCATTTAATTTTTTGTTATGTTTAGTTCTTTTTAAAAACTAATTCTTTAATATTTCCCCCTCGTGTTTCAGTTTTCTTATTCCTTTCTTCGGGATTCGTGTAACAGGAAGAAATCAGCATCGATTGTTTCCTTACCAGATTTAATCCAATATCCAGCTAAATCGGTCGAGGGACGTACAACAACCTGTTAACAACTAGTAAATAAATATGAATTGTTATACTCAAATGCAAAATTTTCGTGTTGTTTTCTCAAACAGCCATTCAATTACACTCACGTATATGTACATTCACTCTCTTACACAGGCAATCAGTTCCACTCACATAATTTTTATAATATCATATAATGGAGCGGGGGTGGCTCATTCGGTAGTGCGCCAGGCTCGTAATCAGCAGTTCCCATGTTCGAGTCCCAGCTGGGTCAGCGTTGAGATTTATCTCCGCAAAACTCGCCGCGCTGCTCACGGTCAGTAGGGGACACCGATGGTCTTTGAAAGACCGCCGTCCGTCGGATGGGACGTTAAACCGTGGCACCGTGTGCGCTGGATGGCCTTGATAGGAGGCTACCATCTGTTTCCCAACAGCTGTTCCAGTGTGTTCCCTCCCCAAACTTCTCTGAGCCTTCGGGGTCCTTGTGACGTGGCCATTTAGCCCATGGTGTGCAAAACAAGTGCCGCTCAGAGGTAAAACAACCCAACCCACTCATATAAAGTCACTTCTTTATCCCCTTTCTACCAAGGGCAGAGTTGGGTTTAAAGGAAAAAATCTCCGTTTAGGTACAGCTCCGACTAGGTCATATAAAGTCACTCTTTTATTTTTTTTATAGTCTTCAGTTCTACTCATATGAAATCAGTCTTATAGAGTCATTCAGATAAAATATAAAGTCACTCTTTTATTTTTTTATAGTCTTCAGTTCTACTCATATGTAATCAGTCTTATAGAGTCATTCAGATAAAATATAAAGTCACTCTTTTATTTTTTTATAGTCTTCAGTTCTACTCATATAAAATCAGTCTTATAGAGTCATTCAGATCCATTCCTATACAGTCATTCAGTTACACTCATAGAGTCATTCAGCTCCACTCATAGAGTCATTCAGCTCCACTCATATAGTCATTCAGCTACTCGTAGAGTCATTCATCTCCACTGATATAGCCATTCAGCTCTACCTATAAACAGACACTCTCCTACACAATCATCCAGTTCCCACTCATATACATTAACTATCTTCCGCAGTTATTCAATTCAAAAGTAGACAGGGTTGTAAGACAATCGGACTCAAAAGATTTCAAAATTTGAAGTATTTGAATAAATAAACCAAACTCAACATGATTTATTCAGTGATCGGTTCTACTTATTCGTTTGTTTCAACGTTTACCTTTGAATGAATGCAGAAACAGTTGAACGAAGGCATCTGATAAAAGATACGTGGAAATTTTCGCTTTTCTCCCGACTTCGAGGATTTTATTTAATTTAAGAATAACAAATGATGTCAAAGGACAAAGAACGCTTTTAAATCATTTCACGTGCGTTTATGGAACAGCGATTATCTTCGGTTAGAGGAGAGCAATAAACTAAACGCGAAGATGGTGGTAGAAGAACCAAATTAATTTACAAACCAAAAATGATTAAAACTTCAGTTTCTATCGATACATTTATGAAGAGAAAGGAAAATAAAAATATTCCTCTTTAGTTCAGACATTTATATATCTCAAGGACTTTCCGGTTCTTGTTTCTTTCGAGATGTCCCAGCCAATTGATTTATGAGCGGGTTAATTAGAGTCGCTCTGGCTCGTGGTTGTTCAGAGACAAACAGAGCAACTCTGCCACAAGCCCACAGCTCTCAAGAGAAGAGATCCTTTTGCAAAACAACAAATGTCGTCGAATTAAATTCAGATTTCGGGATGCAGTTTTCGCGACCACTTCGTTGTTTAAAAGCAAATATTGAATTCATTCCGCAAGTGTTTAATTCCGTTTTATGTTCGATCAGTTTTAGCTTGAATATTTATCGCATTTGAAAGACAACGGACTGTAGGCATTAACCGATCTTATGGATCGCGACTGTTTCAAATAGAGAAAATCCTTTTTAAAAAACATACTATAACACAGAGGACAGGAAAAAGCCTTAAATACTTTGAACTGGTTTCAACGTACAAACACTTCATACACAACATAGGTTCGTCAAGAACAGATTGCACAGTTGTGCTGCGTGAATTGGGTGTAAGCCTATGTCTCACAGAGGTGTGGCTTTTAATGTTGCCGGGAGAGTGTTGAAGAGGTGTGACTTTTCTCTTAGCACAGCTAATTAGAAGCCCTCACGTGTTGTGCTTGATGTAAAGTTCGTACCTGGCCGACAACACTCAACTGCGTCGCCATCGTTCATCGATTATTTGGTGCTCAATGCAAACTGCGTTATTCCGTGTAAAAAACATACAGGAAAATTAAAAAACAATACCGCGATTTTACAGTAGACTAGATATTCCACATACGTGTTAATTAAATCCATTTATATCGAGAGCCAATTCTATATTGTCACAAAAAAACTGAGACATTTGGAGGTCAAGAAAAAATTTTCGGACCCCGAGACGGTTTTCTAAAAACTGGGTCATCTGTATGTCAAGAAATGTTTCCTGGACGCCGCGATATTTGGAGGTCAAGAAAATTTTTCTGACGCCGGGACAGTTTTCTAAAAACCGGGGCTATGGACAAGCTACTTCTCAAAGACATCTATCGTGTTCTTGAACGTACTTGACCTACGAATTTCCATAAAACGTGACCGACCAGTGTCGTATTTGTATACGGCGTCCCGTGGCCGAGTGGTTAGCGCGCTTGGTTACTGATCTACGGGACCTTGGTTCGAGCCCCGGGTAAGGCATGGATTTTCGTGTTGTTTTCTGCTGAGGTCCTGCCATCCTCTCAGATCTTCTACTGTGGCATATAAACTGACAGGCTCCTGTCAGACCTCTGTGGCAAGCAGCTGCTTGAGGGGGTATTTATTTTATTTTTTTATCAGATTTCGATGAGAAAGATATTGCAGACAGACTTCCGCAAGTCATCCATTCGGATGAAAAATCATAGTCTTCAAAACGACATTCCTACTATTCCATATTTTATTAATCAACCCTGCTTGTTCTAAGTCTTAGGAAAGTGGATATGTGGGAGGGGAAATGCAGTGAAAGAGGAAAATCACTCGGTGATAAGAACATTTGGTGTTGTTGACGAGATCTTCTTCGATGTGTGATTTTTACCTCCAATAATCCATTAAAGTCTTTCCAACGTGTAACTAATGTTCCGTAAATGTTTAAATATTTTGTTATCAAGGCTTGGCAAAGAGGTCTTATATGTTCTCTCTCTCCCCTCCCTTAGAAACTGACATTTATATTAAAATGTGTTCATTCACATTTTTATGCTTCCTCCCTTCTTGCGGGGTTGACTCAGAGTGGACCAGGCCCGTATTCTTCAGTTTCCAGGTTCGAGTTCATCTGTCCTAGCTTTGAGATTTATCTGCGTTACCCCATCACCCTGATCTCGCTTAGAAACGGAACACCGTTGGTCTTGGAACATGATCGGATGTGACATCAAGATGTGGCTCTGTGTGCAGGAGAATCATACCCTGAGCATGTTAAAGAACAGGCTGGATGGCCTTGACGAGTGGCTTCCCTCTACCTCTTAACAGCTTTCCAGTAGTTCCCCTTCCCCCAATCTTCCTTGGGGTTCTTGCGATCTGGCCATTCTGGCTCAGAGGTAAAACAACGCAACTCTTCCTGTGACATACCTAAAATTTCAATTCACTCTTCTCTGGAAATCTCCGCAAAAATTCCCCGCCCTGCCCACGGTCAGTAGGGGACACCGATGGGCTTGGAAAGGCCGCCGTCCGTCGGATGGGACGTTAAGCCGTGGCCCCGTGTGCGGGAGAGCCATACCCTGTGCACGTTAAAGAACACGCTGGATGGCCTTGACGGGAGGCTACCATCTGTCTCCCAACAGCTGTTCCAGTGGGTCCCCTCCCTCAACCTTCTCTGAGCCTTCGGGGTCCATGTGACCTGGCCATTTAGCCCATGGTGTGCAAAAAGTGCCGCCCAGAGGTAAAACAACCCAACCCAACTTCTCTGGAAATTGTAAAAAATATACTTCGTCTTTTTATCTACAAATGAAGAAATGTTATATTGACCCTCCCTAAAAAAGATTGTCCCCTCCCGCATCTGCTTGTCACAGAAGTCTGACAATTTACGCCATAGTAGAGGGTCGGTGAGAGTTCAGCAGAAAAACAACCGTGCCCGAACCCATGACTAGTTAAGCAGTAGCCAAGTATGCTAACCACTCTGCCATGGGACCGACTCTGCCTACAACTCGTAAAATGGTATTTTTCTCTCCTCCTCTTAGACAAATCCTGAAATTGTTACGATTCTAAAAGAACGATTCCAAATTTTCCCAAGGGGAGGCCGATTCTCTGGGGTAGATTTCAAGCTTTTCATAAGATATGGAGGCGATGCCAAAAGAACGTTTGGTAGGACAGCTCTCTTCCGCTCTTTTTTTCTTATTCCCTTTTCCTGCACATCCCTCCCTCATTTTCATATTCCATTTTCCTAGCACATCACTCCCTTATTTTCTCATTCCCTTTTCCTAGTGCATCCCTCTCTCATTTTCTTATTTTATTTTCCTTGCACATCCCTCTCATTTTCTTATTTCCTTCCTAGCAATCCCACCCTCATTTTCTTATTTAATTTTTCGTTGCACATCCCTCTCATTTTCTTTTTCCCATTTCCTAGCACATCCCTCCCTCATTTTCTTTTTCCCTTTTCCTAGCACATCCCTCCCTCATTTTCTTTTTCCCTTTTCCTAGCACATCCCTCCCTCATTTTCTTTTTCCCTTTTCCTAGCACATCCCTCCCTCATTTTCTTTTTCCCTTTTCCTAACCATCCCTCCCTCATTTTCTTATTTCCTTTTCCTAGCACATCCCTCCCTCATTTTCTTTTTCCCTTTTCCTAGCACATCCCTCCCTCATTTTCTTTTTCCCTTTTCCTAGCACATCCCTCCCTCATTTTCTTTTTCCCTTTTCCTAGCACATCCCTCCCTCATTTTCTTTTTCCCTTTTCCTAGCACATCCCTCCCTCATTTACTTATTCTCTTTTCCTGGCACATCCCTCCCTCATTTACTTATTCTCTTTTCCTGGCACATCCCTCCCTCATTTTCTTATGCATCCGTAGCACTCCATTCTACGTTTGTCTCATACCACCCTGTCTCACCACATCTTTCCTCTATTTCAATTATACCCTCTCCTTCAGAACATTACTTCTGTTCTTTATATCATACCATCTTATCTTACAGCAAGTGGCCTATTCTCGGGAGTAATTTTAGTCTTAAACACTCTTTTACAGCAACTGTTATCATAACGAAATTATAAGTAGGAGTTCGACGACTCGACTTATAATTTTTAAACCACTGTTCATCAGGGGTGGAGGATGGCTCGTAATCTGATGTTCCTAGGTTCGAGTACCACGTGGCTAGCGTTGAGATTTTCTCCTCGAAACCCTCCTCTGTTCTTCGTTAGGCTTTCCAATGGGATTGGGAAAAGCCGCCGTACATCGGATGGAACGTTAAGCCCTGACCTTGTACAAAGCAGATCTATGCACGTTAAAGAACACGCTAGCTGGCTTTCAAGGGAGATTTTCATCTGTCTCCTAATAGAGTCCAGAGGGTCTCCTTCCACAACCTTTCCGTAACCGCTTGCAACAACGCCTGGGCCTCTACACTCATGCGGCCTCAAAATTCGATTTTTTAAACATTTTATTGAGTAAAATATTTTACGATCAGTTTAAATACTACTAAAATACATATCTCGTGTTTTTACTTAGGTTAATACCAAGTCTGAATTTTTTTGTTAAATACAATAAAATGAACAGATATTTATTTTGTTTTATAAATTTTTGTTCATTTTGCGACATTTCTTCAATATATATTAAATTTTTTATTTACGTATTTCTGTAATTCAATTTATATAATCTGCTATATGCATTTTTACCATTGGTAAGGTGAAAAATCTTTCGTAGAGTGATTCCCCTCCCCACACACATACTCCTGTATAGTTGTGGGCCTCTGGAAACTGTTGCGCTTGGGCCTTCAGATATTTTAATCTGTCACTGCCCTTTTCACAGGTAATAAGTTCTCACACACTAAAGTAACTTTTCACACACAAGAAATAAGTTCTCACACACAAAAATAAAGTTTTCACAAATGAAAATTAAGTTCTCACACACAAAAAATAACTTTTCACACAAGAAATAAGTTCTCATACACAAGAACTATTTAAATTCGAAATTCGATTCCTTGCTGTCTGCTTTTCTTATCGGTTTATTAGCTTCCCAACTTCCGTTGGTTGGATTCCGATTTCCCGAGCTGTATCAAAGCTACTTTACTATCCACCATCTTCTTTCCTCATACATCTCATTTCCAGTAACAACTACTACGAAAGTAAAACTATAAAAAACAAACAATCAACCCTGCTTGATGGCTTCTTTCGTTTTTTTCTCTAGAGCAGAATCTTCTGGAGAAATCAGCGCTATGTAAAAATAATGGAACGGGTGTTGAGGGGAAAATCTCCATTCGACCCTTAACGGAATGAAGGCTTCTTTAGAGACACGCGCAGTCAACAATGGAGCCATTATCCAACAATTTCGAACATTAAACGAAGCATCATTTAAAGATGTATTCGTGTAGTTTTCTTTATTCCGTCATCTCTTTAATCTCATTAAAGAGAAAGGAGAGGAGCTGCTCTCTGCTGGGTCCAAGAGTTAATGTTTCCGGTCGTTATTTATGAGTAGTGTCGAAGTGAGAGCAAGAAGAAGGAGAAGAAGAGAAGACGAAGGAAAAGAGTAGGAGGAGAGAGGCTGAGAGATAGGGCGATGAATCGGCTGTCTATGGCCCGCAGGAGTTTCCCAGCTTGTCTCTCGCACTTCACCCACTACGTCACCGCTGGTAACCGGGGCACCAGAATCGATTCCCCGTTACCTGGAAGTCCCATGAAGACGTGCATCGCTGAACATTTAACATCGTAATCATGCGAAACCTTGGGACTATCTAGGGTGGTGAAGTGGAGGTCTTCCACGTCAGTGGGCGTGGTGGAACAGTGCAGATTCTTCGTGTTCTTCTCGCAGTACCTGTTCTCTACCCAGTGTGTATCTGCACTGTGGCCTGACACACGCAAGAATGAATCTGTGATTTTTTTTCTTCGCTCTCTGAAAGAAATATATTTATATATATTGCTTTTTATTTTTAACAGCTCTATCTGTGCGCAAAATGCATTTATAATCTAGCAGTTAATGACTTCTTTTATCGTCGCACAATTGAAAATAAATTGATGTTCGATTTAATTAGTTTAATGCTGGTGATGTAGAATGGGAATGGGAGAATAAGAAGAGGACATTAATTTATTTGAAGCTATTTAGTGCCAGAGATGAATGCTGGTCACGTGTGAACAACGATCACCTCAGTGAATTATTAGTTAGGATATAATTTTAGATGTTCTGGAAAGAATACAACTGTATTATGTGCTGTGGTAAAATTAACTTTACTGCGGGGAATTTTTTTGCATCGGTGAATTAGAGGAAAAATGCATGATATTTTCTTCCACTAGAAATGGGTAGATAAGAGCTAAGTATTTTGTTAGAGTGTATGGGTAGTTTTTTTCCTGGGTAGTACTAATTTTATTGCGCTGTATGATCAGAGGGCAGAAATTATGTATATAATCATTACATTATTAATAATGAAATAATTATAACATGTTCAATCATCATCGAATTGTGAACTGTAACATTTTATTAATATTATAACAATGTTTAACAGTCTATTTTCAGCATATCAGATGTTTTATTGTTCTATTCAGTGTTTTAATATTACTATGAGAAATTTACGTCATCCAGTGATCAATAGTAATGTATTATGGACTTGGAAAGGCTGCAGTCCGTCGGATGGGACCTAAAGTCGTGGTTTCTTGTGCGGGCAAGCCATACGTTGTGGACGTTAACAGCACGCTGGATGGCGTTGGCGGGTAGCTACTGGGTACGGGCGCATTCTATGAGCATTCGGGGGTCTTTGTGACTTGGACATTTAGCCCATTGTGTGCAAAAATAGTGCCGGTTGGAGGTATAAAAACCTAATTCTTATTGATGTTCAGTCGAAAAAATGGATAGAATTAATGATCTCTCTGATGTTCGGGAAAAAAATGGCTAGAACCAGCGAACTCACTGATGGTCGGTCTAAAAGTCGAATAGAATAAAGGATCTCATTAAAGCTCGTTCGAAAACTCGAATAGAGTCACTGATCTCTTTCAAGTTTAATATCAAAATATGAATATTATGAACGAGTAATTATCGGCAGTGGAAAGACATCTTTCAATAAATATTTATTCTGGTGATTTTATTGAGACCTTGATACAAGGGTTACATTTAAACTGAATAACTAGCTGCCTGCAATTATGTGCTCTTATTATACAATTCCATTTCGATAATTTGCTTGTAAGATTGAAATTGAACTTTAAGAAGCAAATAAACCTTAATAATTCATTAAATATATTATACAGAGTAGATACACATGGTACTGATACCACTATGTGTTTCAGTTGTTCACGTTGTTTCAGTAATGCCAAAGGAGCGTTGAGTGAACCGAGATAATAACTGCAGTCAAAGCGTTTCTGTTACTATATGGCCTGTAGCAGATTCTCAAATCCGAATTTCGCGCTATGTGTAATAAATTTTAGGCACCATCGAGTTGACGCATGAATTAAACTGTAAGGTCTAATCCTGATAATCGAAGTAGTTCATGATTACGTTGCAGTAATCAGTGATGACACGGTTGCTGTTAATGGCGTTTTGTGAAATACTCCAAACGATAATAACCGGATGTAAAAAAAGATATCTAGTTATATTGAACACTTCGGCATTTTGGCAGTTTTTTTTCTTTTGTTTCCTGTTGCTCCACAAATATTTTTTAAATTAATAACTCTTTTGCACAAAATCAAGTTCGAATGAATTCGAAACTCGAGATATGAATGAATCCCGAAACTCGAGATTTCGAATGAATTCGAACTTCGAGAATATATACAGGTACTGGACAGAAAAATGGAAACAGTCCATTTATATTTCAATAAAAATCAGTTCAAAGCTCAATAATTTCTCAATATGATTTTAATGAAAAATATGTCTAAAGATAAAGAGCTCAATAACTTCTCAATGTGATTTTTAATGAAAAATATGTCTAAAGATAAAGAGCTCAATAACTTCTCAATGTGATTTTTAATGAAAAATATGTCTAAAGATAAAGAGCTCAATAACTTCTCAATGTGATTTTTAATGAAAAATATGTCTAAAGATAAAGAGCTCAATAACTTCTCTATGTGATTTTTAATGAAAAATATGTCTAAAGATAAAGAGCTCAATAACTTCTCAATGTGATTTTTAATGAAAAATATGTCTAAAGATAAAGAGCTCAATTACTTCTCAATGCCATTTTTAATGAAAAATATGTCTAAAGATAAAGAGCTCAATAACTTCTCAATATGATTTTAATGAAAAATATGTCTAAAGATAAAGAGCTCAATCAAATCTATGTAAATCTCGATTTTAAACAATATTTGTTCAGCATTCAAAGTGATATGAACTCTGGAATATTTAATGTAATTTAATTGAAACATTAAAACAGGTTAAGAGATCAGATCAGATATTATAGTTCACTCTAGTAGAGTCAACTATAATAACTGATCTCTTAATCTATTGTAATTAAATTTTGGGGTTAATATTTTGTAGTCCGTTAAATTTTCCACCCTTCATAACTCTTTGAATACTAAACAAATATTTTTTAAAATAGAGGTTTAGATAAATTTGATTGAGATCATTAATTTATATTTAAACACATTTTTCATTAAAAACCACATTGAAGAAATTATTGGGGTGTAAATGCGGATTTCTATTTAGATAACACGGAACTGTTTCCATTTTTATGTTCAGTACCTGTAGTTTAAAATTTCTAGAATATTAATATCCTGAAATGCTAATTTGTAAGTTCGTTTAGAAAACCAAACGAGGTATGTTTGTTGGATTTGAGGATCTGTGATGTTAAAAATTTAATCTACGCATTACACTTTGAAGATAATTGACAAAGAAAGGAAATTATATCAAAGCACTTAGGATAGGAACGAGTTTTCCTAAAATGAAAACTGTTTCGAATAGTAACACTTTACCCTCTAGCTATCTGAAGACATTCAACAATTTTTGTCTTAATAGAAAAATGAAAAATTATTTTTAAGTTTAATTAATACGATTATTCTTTCTATTTGATATTACGATTTATCCTCTCAGAATCAGCCAAAAGTTTTCATTTCCACTGCTAGATGACCCTAAATTCGGAAAATGCACAATTTTAAACGAATATTTTTCGAATCGATTGTTCACTCTAGAAATTTAAAATTTTGATTTTAGAGTATGGTGGTCAAGAAGTTTTGAAGTGGCAGCAATTATCTAACTCCTTAAAGTGACGGGAAATGTAAATTTTTTTGTTTTAAGAGATAAACAAAAATAAATTTGTCTTGGATTGGTATTAATGAAATATTACTATTTGCAGTTTCTGACTCATTTGTTTGTTCGAATTTCTGCTATTAGAGAGAGGATGCTAAAATTTGATAGTGGTATATTTCATTATCACCAAAAATCAGCTTTGCTTGTTTGCCAGAGGAGCAGAGGCTCATTTATAGGTATGGCACAGTATATGCTCAGAAGTTGATACCCTGTGAGATTGAACGGTCCCGAATTACAATTTTCGACACAGTCACGTTTCTTTGGTGAAAGAACTGGGCCTCCAGAAATGGGCTTGTGCACATGACCTCACTGACAATAAATCGTTTCTGCAGAGGAGATAGGTTATTTTTACAGTTCAGGTCCATCAAATGCGTGACTCATTGCAAAAGAATGTGTGGCTCAAAAGTCAGATAATATTCTACATATGGCTGATTTCTTCCAATTCTTTTGAGCAAACATTTTTAGCAGCGCAAGTAAATGATTTTGCCAATTCATAATACTCATGAAAACGTATTTCTATGTAATTATATATATTTTTAATCAATATCTTTTCTTGTTTCTTTAAAAACATAATTCAGTACTCATTAGAAATGTTTGTTTTCGTCTTTAAGTGTAGAATATTTCTTGGGCTCTTTAGCAAAAAACGTGTATTTTCCCCCCCTCAGTAACTCTTAATTTAATGGCTTACTAAATTTGGGTTGGACAGTTCTGTTATAGTTAATAATGTCATTTGATTGAAAAAATATTACAATTACTTTATGTTATTCAGGAATTAAGTCCTTAGCACTTTAGCAAATTCATAAGAAATGCTGAGAAGGGGAGAATAATTTTAAAGATTACTAGATTTGATACCGTTATACAGAGAATATTTGTTAATTTTCCGCTCTGTGAGCTGTTTAATGTTGCGAACCATTATCTTAAGGCTCTTATTAACGGCATTTATGTTTTGTTTCTTATTTGTGTTAGACGAGTTTATTAGCTGCTACGACAAAGCACATTCATGCAAATAAATCAAACTGGGCAAAAGTAATTTGTCAGCTACCCACTGGTTTTTAATGGTTCCAAACTTTTACTATTCGAAACAGTTTTCATTTTAGGAAAACTCGTTCCTATTCTAAGTGCTCTGATATAATTTCCTTTCGTTGAGAATTATCTTCAAAATGTAATGCGTAGATTAAATTTTTAACATTACAGATCCTGTATTAACTGATTTGTATTGGGGAGATTTGGTCGGACACATAAAAAAGTTGTGTGTACTAGGGGATAGAACATATTTAAGAAGAGCTGGATAAAAGCAACTCGTCTTAAATATGTTCTTTCCCCTACAAATTTTAGTCCCTTCAATTAGAGCTGCATCGTTTCATACCGTGACGGAAATACAATCTTAAAATTGAGCAGTCCACATCAAATCCAATTGAGCCAAAAAATGCTGACATGTACATTCAACGGCCATTTTATTGGCATCCGACCTATATTATATCAACAAGGAATCTAATTCAAAACCTTGTAACTTATTAAATAAGAATTAAATACAAAAATTTTGAATAAGAATGAATTAAAATTCTCAATGAATTTTAAATCTCTATTTTTAACTATTCGTTCATTATTTGAAAGGTAATGTGAACTTGAGATATTAAAAATCTTCAATGATCGTTCAAATAATTCTTCTTAAAAGTTAATTGAAACTGGCTAAAACTAATGGAATAATCTTCATATTAAATTTTACTGAGATGCATTAATGTGTTTGTAACAGTTTGGGTAATTATTTCAATTTTCGCAGCATACATAGTTTTTGTAAATTTTTTTAAATATTCATGAATATTGTTGAAAATCAAGATTTAGACAGATTTGAGTGATATCTTTAATTCGTATTCTGTCGCAATTTTCCATAAAAAGGTATATTAAGAATTTGTGGCTCTCTGAATGAGTCACCCTATTATTAACATTATATAGGTCTTAATTAAGCAGCCACAAGAGCACACAAGCATTATAAGGAAAATACATAAAAATAACGAAAGTAAATCTAAAAAACTGTCTGGGCAATTACAACCTAAGCACATTACAATTCGTCAACGAGTAGAATGCTAACAAAACGAATAGAAAACGCCTTGCAAAATGACATAAGGCTCCTCTGCGGTAAAATTTATTTTCTTTGGTCATAGACATCTTAAAGACAGGCAACCTCTCCATACATCGTAGGCAAGCGAATCCGTGAAAGGAATGGTCATTCCCAGTGAAATGGGCGACTCTGGGATGATGTTGAGACCATTCATCACACTCCCTGGATGGCAATCTTTCACTTCAATTCCCGGCTGAACAGCTGGCCACATTCCTTTAACTCTCTAGCCTCTATTCCCCACCCCCGCAATGGGTAACACGCCATGGGTACAAATCCACGTGCAAATGGAACAACCTCATCCTCCTCTCACAGACGGCGACGGATGACCCTTCTCCCTCCAATTCGGTGAGAAAAGAGTTGAAAGAGAAATGATTCGAAACTCATTGCAGTAGGGTCTCATGGCATCTGTCATTCGGAAGCAAAAAATGAAATGGAAATAATCTTTCTATGTATTTCTGATAAAAGTACTATTGCTGTAGCAATTTTATATTATTTAAAAAGATAAATGAAAGTAATAATTAAGTGATCGATTTCTCACTATTATAAAATATAAATGAATCAGTAATTAAATTTTTAAAATACCGATAATTTTTATTTAATATATGCAGTTAATAACAATAATGTCCTAAAACCTTGTCATAGTCTGGTTACTTAGTAGCCCCTGTAAAGAGTTGTACCACTTGAACGGGGATTTATTAATTATTATTATTATTAAAATAAATCAAAAGAGATATGTTAATAATAATAATCGTAACAAAAAATTTCAAAAATATCTATTACTCATATTTACCTCCTCTAATCGATTTCGATTGAAATTCGTATTTTCGAAATAAATGTGATAGATTTTTTTTTTGATACGTTGCATGCAAGACAACATTTTAATTTTTCTTAATTTCGGTCCATTCTGATTGGTACAAGGAAGCTTAAAAACTTTGAATATGGTTTCAAAGGTAGCATAGTTCTGAGTTGTGTTTTTTGCACTTAACTACGAAGGATAAATTGTTGAATCTAAAAGTTTAAAAATCGTTTTCTTGTACTTTGTTACTAGAAACGAAAGACATTTTATAGATCAAGATTTGTTTTGAAATTGAGCGAAAAAACGAAGTTTGTTCTCCTGGTGAGATTAATAGAATAAAATATATGTATTTATTTTTTCACAATACTCTTCCGCATCCTTTAAAGCATGTAGATCTCGAATGGCAATGCAATCGGACGATTCCTTAGTTTATTAGAGGCCTGCGAATAGGAGAACTTTAATTATGACTGCCTTGTACTTACATTAGCATTTTATGTAAATGTGCTCATTGATCATATGAGGGGTTTAGTAATTAACAACATTTAGTAATAAAAAACAATGTTTTTAGGTTTAACAAAACTTAGGTCAAGTCGTCATTGCGTTTTTTATTAATATTAGGTTGAGAATTAAACTTATATAAATATATTAGGATGAAAGTTTAATGAATACATTAATTTATTATTTATGGATAATTACATTAATTTATTTCAATCAGTTGCTTTTTCCTCGAACAAATATCATTAAATAAAGTCTTACTCTTACCCAGAATAAAGTTTAGAAAATGCAATGATACAAAACGTGTTTAGGAATATTCATCTTGCTTGAAAAGCAGTTTTAATATTTAACATTAAACTTTTCGAATGACATTGCCCCACATGTCATTAAAAGCTATTTTTGTAAAATAAGCAATAAGAAGCGATTTCTTTCCATAGTTAGAGATAATATTCAAAGCTGCCTGATAATACGAATCCATACTTTTGAAGCAAATGTGTTATAATGTGGTAATAATTATAACGGTGATGATAACAGAGGAAGTAAGCAGAGTGCTACAAAAACGGCTTATGACGTAGTAAGTGAGCAGAATTACTCGAGAGCTTGAAAAGATCGATGAATCCTGCGAGCTCCTTAATGCTTAGTTAAGCAAATTCCTTCAGCTCAGCCTGCCAGCACCGATTATCGATTCGTTAAGTTCCAAATGAGTTCTGCTATTAAAGCGCTCAAATTCTTAATGAGGGTATTAAATTCGATCATTTATATAATTTTTGCTTGCACGACTCAGTCAGCGTCCGACATGCCTTCGTCATCATTCGCCGTTCTTATTCGCACGTGATTTGGTGTCATTCCTGATGAGGATGCCCATCGACGTTCTGTTGGAGGGGAGGGAAGGGAATCGGAATGCTTTCGACGTCGCATTTAAACACATTTTTAATGAAAAGCGCGGGGACCAGAACAGAATGAACGACTCGTTATTTTTTTTTTTGCATACCATCTCTCACGTTCCTTTCTGCTTATCAACGAAGTGGAGAACTTCAGGAAAGACATTGGGGTGAATATTCCTTGACATGATACCAAGTAAACCATGACGATGCATTACGCGAAGGATGAGTACATTCTGAGAACCTTTTGCTGTTCAACTACTTTTAATAAAATGATACTTCGTCCTCAGTCGCATTTATTTTAATCCCTCCCACCGCAATTTATCTCATCCCTCATTCCAGAAAGAGCGTGCTGCAGGACAATTAGTTGCCATGGATACCTTAATAACGAATACCGCAACCGTCTTCATTCTACTCAACGAAACTCCTCTACAAGACAACAAGGAATAAAACTGGGATTGCTACAGACGGAAAACTAATGGGAAAGTTCTGAGGAAGGATGATGTAGTGGTGGAGAAGGAGGGTCGAGAATAGTATTTGCCGCACACCCTCCTATTTACAACTTTCCTAGAAACCGTCCTTAGCATTTACTCTTGTTAAATTTGTAAGGTTTTCGCCACAAAACGTTAATTATCTTAACTCTGTGTCAAGTACCTAGGAGATGCAATGGGAAGTTATGACATTTCGTCCACATTACACATTTTCGGGCCATATGGAGTAAATGCAGCATTTTTTCTTGTATGTGTGATGTCATTTGGGGAGGTTCGGTGTTGTGATGGAGAGCAAGGAGAGCTCTAAGCGGGGAAAAAAGAGTTTCACTTAGAACAGTGATAATGAGAGACCCTGAAAGGACAAAATGGATGAGAGGAGAGACGTCGACGCGCTGTGTTAGTTGCTTGAAACCTTTTGTTTAAACGTATATATAAGAATAAAGTCAAACAGATGAGGATACAGAGGAAAATAAAAGTTTACGTTTGAGATTAAAAAAAAATCAGTACCCACCTCAAGCAGCTGCTTGTCACAGAGGTCTGAAGGAGCCTGTCAGTTTATACGCTGTAGTAGAAGGTCTGTGAGGGCGACAGGACCTCAGCAGATAAACAACACAAACGCCCATGCCTTACCCCGGGGCTCGAACCCAGGTTCCTTAGATCAGTAACCAAGCGCACTAACCACTCGGCCACGGAGCAGAATATAATTTTCAAAATCGCGAATTAACGAAAATTTCTTTGCTCTATTGGAGTTTTGTGTTAGTTAACTTTTGAAGAAGCAAGAGGGCTGGAGTGTTCGCAATCGGTAGCGGGTCGGGTTCGCACAATCTGTAGTTTCCGTGTTCTAGTTCTATCTTTTCCAGCGTAGAGATTTATCTCCGTTAAACTCTCAGTCTGGCTTCAGTGAGAAAGTGGTTACCGACAGGCTTGCAAAAGCCTGTCGGAAAAGCCCTTTGGATGGAGCATTAAGGCGTGAAAGCCATGTGTGCAGGAGAGCCAAAACACTCTGGATAGCCTTGACAGCAGTCTCTCATCTGTATCCTAACAGGTGTCCTGTGGATCCTCTTCTGCAATTTCTCTGAGCACTTAGGATCCTTGTACCATTAGTAAGACCATTATTAGCGGCTCCAACGGTAACTCAAGTGAGGTTAATTTGGCGATATTGATAGATTTTCGTCGCTTCTTTAACATCGCTCTTCTGTGGAAAATAATATATTGGCTGTTTTGTAAAAATTATGATTATTAGTAGTGGTTCCAAAGGTAACTCAAAGGAGGTTATACTAAGATGAAATAGATATATTATTAAATGATAAAAGTTTGGATTTATATAAATTGTTATTAGTTAAAACAATTAACATTCTGGTTAAAAATATTTAAAAGCAATCAGTATTTTTTAATTAATGCTATAATAATAATAATCAATTTCCTTCATTTGCGTAACATCAGAATAGCCACTAACATTGGTATTTCTCAGCTAGACTAAGTATATTTCAATACAGATGTAAAAATTTTGTTCTTCTTTATTAGAACTCTTTGGTTAACTAATCTATTCTCATAGGGTTCAGGGGCGGGGGTGGCTCAGTCGGTAGCGCGCCAGGCTCGTAATCTGTAGTTTCCAGGTTCGAGTCCCAGCTGGGTCAGCGTTGAGATTTATCTCCGCAAAATTCCCCGCCCTGCCCACGTCAGTAGGGGACACCGATGGGCTTGGAAAGGCCGCCGTCCGTCGAATGGGACGTTAAGCCGTGGCCCCGTGTGCGGGAGAGCCATACCCTGTGCACGTTAAAGAACACACTGGATGGCCTTGACGGGAGGCTACCTACCATCTGTCTCCCAACAGCTGTTCCAGTGGGTCCCCTCCCCCAACCTTCTCTGAGCCTTCGGGGTCCATGTGACCTGGCCATTTAGCCCATGGTGTGCAAAAAAGTGCCGCTCAGAGGTAAAACAACCCAAACAACAACTCATAGGGTTCAAGCGTCAATATAAAAGCCAGAGAAGAATAGACGAAGTATGATTAAAATCATTACTTAGGAACAAGAAGAAAATACTATTTAATCATCTGCGGGAATGAAAAGGGTGAGAGAAAACGCTGCTTGCTGTTACAAATTCTCCCTGTCGAGAGAATAACATTCCCTCTGGGAAGTATTTTACACCCGGATCGCATCTACCTCGTCGTCATTTTACGGATTCAATACGGATTCATTTCATAGATATTGAAAGTGTCGGAAATGCATTTCTGTCTAATGAGACCCAACACTAGTTTAATTAGAACTGAGATTTTTAGTTATTCATTTTCTTTTACGCCTTATTTGTTTTCACAAGGCACAATGTTCAGATGTGTATTCCGAGATATTTCCTTTCCTTTTTGGCTTATCTATTCAAGCTTCTTTAATTTATGAGAGAAGTCTACAAGAGAAAGAAAGAAAAAGTCAGCAAATTTTCTCTTTTGTAGTTAACAACATGAAGTCTGAATCGTAGATGAGAATCTCATTATACATTTAGCATTCTCATCACACACAATTTATGTGGGTTCGTAAATAAGAAACTAAGAAGCTATCTGGAAACTACCCAAATCAAGGGTTAGAGGAATCACGCCAACTTTTTTGGGTGTGTTTCGTATTTTTTTCTTTGGTTATTAAATTTCAGAGTAGCGTACGTTGCTTTTATTTGATTTGATTCATTTTGCTTTGTGCCACTTCAGACAAGGGAAGTGATGCTATGGAGATAAGAATCCTCTGTGGCAAGCATATGCTTGAGGGGTAATTTTTTTATTTATGTGTATATTTTGTTTAGAACTATTACGTTTATTAATTTTAATAATATTTTGTTTAAAGGGTATAAAAATTTGGCGCAAAATTTGGTTAAAAGAGAGATATTGTTTGAGACGAAGTACAATCGCTCAAAGAAGTATCCGAATACTATGAATAGTGTTCGGAAACTTTTTCAAGGGACTGTACACAATATACACTGAATATTCAAAAGTATCTGGGCAGATCCATTTTACATTATGTAATCTATTACAACTAAATTTCTGAAATGGTTAACATGGGATTGAATTAAATTAAAAATCGCCATTAAATATTATTGCTCATCAAAATTCATTTGTCATTTAATGAATTATGGATGCTCCTTTTCTCACCTATCTGACCTGTCCTTGTTCATATTTTAAGAACTCCAAAACTGTTTTTTTCACATTTGTGTATTCAAATTAGTGTATTTAAACAGTTATAAAATAATATATTTTGAAAACAATAAGCAGCATTTTGAATTGCCGCTGATAGATGAAATGTACGCATATACAAATCCACCTTCATTGATTAAAGATTATTATTTGTCACGTGTAGAGTAGAAACGTTTGTAACCATAGAGTTAATCATCTTCGTTACTAGACAAAAATTAAACAAGAAATAAATTTCTCATTTTCAGTCACCTTTACTCGACAATTAAAAACCATGTATTAAAATAAAATTGCTTTTAGCCGCTTTTTGTTTCTTCCTTGATCATTTTTTCTTTATTGCAAAAATGAGTTATATGTATTAAATATACTAGACAAATTAAAAACACAAAACGTTATCCAAAGTATGGTATTAAAATATAAAACAGTTAGGGTTCTAGAATGCATCCTTCTCTCCTTATTTACATAATTTTCTATGAGAAATTCCTTGCCGACTAAAATGATTTCTCTTACTAACATCATTTCTCTTTACACGAATTCTTTAAAGACGCACATATAATGTTAGTCGGGGACTGGTAGTTGGGGACTGGATGTTTTCTTACATTCTGGACGAGTGTGAATGTAATATATGTGTTTGTATATGTATGTGTGTGTGGGTGGCAGCGGTTTGGTTGCTGTTGGGTTAACCTCTGAGTGGCACTTCTTTGCATACATTGAGCTAAATGGGTAGGTCACAAGGACCCCAAGGGTGTCAGAGAAGGTGGAGGGGATGGATCCACTGGACAGTTGTTAGGAGGCAGATGGAAGCCTCACTTCCAGTCATCCAGAGTGTTCTTGGGCTTAAGAATCAAAGACTGAGAAATGGCATCAGTCTCTCATGATCAGGAATTTTACAAAGATATTGACTTCGAAATTTACCAATGTTTTAAAAAATGCATTAAAAATTTTGAACACACAAAGGATGCAATTTCACTAAGTTATTGTTTCATTACTGGTCACATGAGGGGACCAAAATTATTAAGATTTGCGTGTCCAAAGTTTATCTGCTCCTTGGAAAAGTGACTAGTATTCTAAGAATTAAAATTGCATAACTACTTGCTGTCCATTGTATTTAGGCTCGCTGGTCAGACAGCAGCAGCTATTGTTAAATATCCATTGAAATATAATGAACCGAACCCAATGCAAACTAACAATGTGTTACGATCTGTACTTCTCATGTGAGCTTCCAGTTGTAATTTATTCATTTCAACGAGGAAGTTAAAAATGGCGATAATTAACTTTTATTGATGTGATTATTGATATGATTATTGGCGTCTTCGAAACGCTTTTGCAGAATACTGAATTTTAATTAGCCAATTACGCTAAGTACTTTAATAATGTACTTTAATGAATGTGAGAATTCTGAAAAGCGAAATAAGAAAAAAAGATGACATGCTGAAGATTGCAGCAAAATATTTTACATAACTCTAATTATATAACTATTCCTACGAGCAGACTATGATTGTTTTCGCTTTCTTGCTTATTTGTATATTAAATGCAAAACTTTGTGCTCAAGTTCCGCGATGACGTTGGATTGCTTGGAATAATTTACTAATACTTAGTGGTTTTAACAGCTTCATGAGAGGTAAAGCATGAGTTGATAGGTAAAAATAAAACGATCATCGTTATTATTTTTTGTAGAAAGATAAGATCTGAAGGGAAGTTTTCAGAAGTCGTTCCCCCAAGTTTTCTGAATGGTTTTAGCAACCAAACAGAGATAAAAAAATATTATACATTTAGCGCTGTTTTACTTCTGAGCGGCGCTTTTGTGCACACAATGGCTAAATGGCCATATTTACAATTACCCCTGGGACTCGGAATTGACTATGGGAAGGGTATATACCTATTTTTTAAGAAGGAGGCAGCCTTTCCTCAGGGCCATCCAGCATTTTATTTGACGTGCCCGTAATTATACAATTAGTAATTCGCGATTAATAAAACAATATATCATGCATGAAGAAATGTTTTAAAAAAAGCTTCGTTAACCAAATAGATTAGTGATTGTAAAATGATTATAATTAAAGAAACCAATTATCGATGGCCTCACAAAATAGAACTATTATTACTTAATTAACTTTTAGATTTTAAAAATTATGTTATAAATTGTTATATTTTGATTTATACTTAGGGGACCTTACAATGAATATTTGCAAAGAGTTTATAAATCTTTTTAAACTAAAAAAGAAACTAAACTAAAATTACAAAGTGAAAAAATAAGACATTAAGAGATTTTTTTTATCAATATACATATACATATATATTGAAGATATTTATAATATATACGTATATATAACACATATCCATATCGACTTACATTAGATATAATGAAAAAATTTAAAAACTAGCAAAATATTTATATTCAAACAATATTAAAAAAGAATTTTTAACAATTCATTTGATGCGTTATATTGGATCCAAGATACAGATCAACTTTAGAAGAAAATAAAGAATGGCCAAAAAGCAAATTATTGATAACTGTAAATTTGTTTCAAAAACCTTAACTATGAAGAGGTAGCAGTACAAACAGCTATCCACCAAAGCCTTTCACCAGGTGCCACGGATGATGATCCACCAAAGCCTTTCACCAGGTGCCATGGATGATGATCCACCAAAGCCTTTCACCAGATGCCACGGATGATGATCCACCAAAGCCTTACACCGGTTACCACAGATGAAGATAATGATACTCTTGAAGAATATTTCAAACAAGAGCAACGAAACAAGTAGCGAAAACATGAATTCGAGCTTTAAGAATAGCTATCTAGGTATCTAGCATACCCAATGAATTTAATTATCGTCCAATTGTACAAGATAAGGGCCAGATTTAGTGATGCCTCCCCCTTGAGAATGCTAGTAAGGGAAATTGGAGCAAAAATGATTAAACTCATGTATATTTCATGCAATTTTCGAGAAAGATTTTAAATGCCCTTAAAAGTGAGAAAATGCTTCAATGCAAATCGAGCCTCTTGGGCCTTCATTTTATTTTTTTCCTAGATCGATTGAATTTCTTGTCCTTTTTTTAAATTTATTTCCTCCCTCCCAATGATTTTTTTCGTGATCATTGCCGCTAAAAGATTATTTTCTGAATTAAAAATTATACTACCTATAGCGATATTACCTAAGCGATTTTGTTATTCTGCAAAAATACCACTAAATGTTTCCTTGATTTGCCTGAATAATGTTTTTCAAATTTACGTATTTTTAAGCAAAAGAATTTTTAAATCAACATTTTCCATTCAACTCTATATATAAACAGTCGTATCAGAATAATATGACCCACCCATTTCATTATTAGGTAGGTGGTCATATTTTTCTGATACGACTGTGTATATTATAACAGTCAAAATTTGAAATATATTTTTTTCTTAATATACTTTAAAACAGTCAAAATTGAAATATACTTTATAACAATCAAAATCTGAAATAATTTTTTTTATATTTGAACTCGATCCTAAACCGATCCACATGTTTTGGCGGTTCGATGCCCCAGTTTCAATTATGTTTACGCTATAGAAATTTATTTCATGGATTTCTAAACATTTAAAATAAAATATTTAAGCGTCAATAATTGCGAAGTTATTTGAAAATAATTTATTAGATATAGCCGTCCCGTGGCCGAGTGGTTAGCGCGCTTGGCTACTGATCTAAGGGACCTGGGTTCAAACCCCGGATAAGGCATGGATGTATGTGTCGTTTTCTGCTGAGGTCCTGCCATCCTCTCAGACCTTCTACTTTGGCATGTAAACTGACAGGCTCCTGTCAGACCTCTGTGGCAAGCAGCTGCTTGAGGGGGTATTTATTATTATTATTATTATTATTTCCAGTTCTAGGAATTATCGGTAACTCTATGGATTCATTTGAGGAAATGCTGTATTTTAGATTGTATATATTTCTGAGATTTCCTTTATTCATAATCCCTCAATAGCGAAGCGTCACTTTTCTCATAGGGGAAGCAGTGCTCAATTAAATCGGAACGCAGTTTAGGTACCCTCGATGTTTTCCAATCATTTAACCCGAACGCAGTTTCGGTACTCGATGTTTCCCAATCATTGAATCGGATCGCCGTACCGATATCTGATGTTTCCGACTCGTTGAGTAAAAGTAGTTCTATACTTTTTAAATGTTATTGAAATAATATTATTATATATATTGCCTTGTGACAGAGGTGATGATAGGGGGATTGAGAGTCCAATCTCCCGCATTGAGGAAATTATTTTTAAGATGCAGTTTGTTCATTGTCCTCTAGGTGACCGAGTGGTTAGTCTGCTTGACTACTGATCTTAGGAACCGGGGTTCAAACCCCGATTAAAAGGTACGTGGTTTTCTTTCTTGTGTTGTCTTTCTGCTGGGATCTCGCCTTCCTCACAGATCATCTCTGTGGCGTATTATGATTGACAGGCTCGTGTCAGATCTCTGTGGAAATTATCTGCTTAAGGAGTAATTTGTTTATTTAATTGCTTATTAAATAGTATTAATAAAACTGTTAACAGAATTTTTGAAAACTCCTATAGTTCCAAATATTTTGGCTAATCTTGGCTATGCCAGTGATTGCATATGAAAGAATTATGCATAACGCCTAAATTTTATTCTTGTTATTTTCTACCTAATTGTCATTGTGTGTGCGCTTGAATAAATACTTTATTAAAAGTACTGTTCTACTTCTGATGCTAAATTCTATAAGCACAGGTGTAGAAGATAAGAGATCTTTTCTCCGTCATTGCTACGCCATATATTGAAAATCTTACCTCTGAATTAGCAACGTACCCGAGAGTTTTTTCACGGAAAGGTCTGCTGAGGGGCATAGCTATGAAGAGATGGGAGGAGGCTCCCCCCAAAAGTAAATCAGATTTGGTAAAATTCGAAGCGACTTGGCAAAATCCAGGTGAGTTGTGAAAATTGGGATTTTTTTTTTGTAAAATTAATGGGAGTTGGAAATATAATGAAAATAAAAATATTGGAGAGTTGGCAAAATCTAAACAACTTAGCAAAATCTTGGGGAGATTGCAAAATTGGGACAATTGGCAAAATCTTGGGGAGTTAGCAAAATTATGTGACTTGGTGAAATTCAGGTGAGAAGTAAAAATTGGGATTTTTTTCTGTAAAATTAGGGCGAGTTAGTAAAATCTAGGAGAGTTGGGAAAAATGAGGCAACTTGTTCAAATTCGAAGCCACTTGGTAAAATATAGGTGAATTGTGAAAAATGCGATTGGTTTTGTGAAATTATTAAGGAGAGTGGCATAACAGAGACAACTTTGCAAAATCTAGACAACTTGCAAAATGTTGGAGAGATTAGAAAATCGGGGCAACTTGGTAAAATCTTGGGGGAGTTGGCAAAATTATAAGTGACTTGGTGAAATTAAGGTGAGATGTAAATATTGATATTTTTTTTGTAAAATTAAGGCAAGTTGGCAAACTCGAGCAACTTGGCAAGATCTAGGGGAGTTGGTAAAATCTAGGGCAGTTCGCAAAATTCGAAGCCATTTGATAAAATGCATGTGAGTTGTGAAAATTTGAATTGGTTTTGTGAAATTGAGACTGTTGACACAATATAGGGAAGTTTGCAAAATAGAAACAACTTGACAAAATCTTAGTGAGTTGGCAAAATTCAGGTGAGATCTGAAAATAATTTTTTTTGTGTAAAATTATGGTGAAGTGTCAAAATCGAGACACATTGGCACAATCTTGGGGGAGCTTTCAATACGGAACGAAATTCTGGGTACGACTCTGACAGAGACATAATTAAATTTATGTAAAGTACTTATTTTCTCAGTTGGCAAAATTTGATTTCCGAGGTGGAAAATATTCTTTCTCTCTCCCCACAAATCATAGTCCTTCGCTACGCCCCTGGGTCTGCCTCTCCTGCCCGAATATTCGGTCACCTTATACCAATCAGAAACTTGTCTACCTGCTTTGAAATAAAAACAATTGTCTTTGCATAACTGATAAATAATAAAATAAAATTTAATTATTATTACCTTATAAATTCATTTTAGAACCTTTATATTAAATTTCTATGCTTTTATCTGTTGATTTTTTGTTACAGTACTTGTAGTTGCTGATCTTATAATATTGCTCTTTTTGCAATTTTTACCGGAGTTTTTTAACCAACAATGAAGTAATTGACCAGATTGTAATGACCCCAATGTCTTGGAGATACTTAAGGAATCCGCTGTAGATCTGTTAAGAGAGAGGTGAAAATTTCTGATCAAGGCCATCCAGCGTATTCTTTAATGTGCATAGGGTACGGCTTTCTCATACAGGGTCATGGCTTTTCGTCCCATCCGACGGACAGCGTTTTTTTACCAAGGTTTTTTTAGTTTTTTATCACTGTTCCCTTCTTCACAGAGATGATTAGAGGAGTAGAAAATTCAACTCAAGCAGAGTAGGAAATAATTAAAAAAGTAGAACAGCATTTAAAAATAAAAAAGAATATTTTCCTCTAAAGTGTTTAGGCTGATTTTTTACCTGTTGCGAAAAACTACCGTGAAAGCTCACCTTTTCAAAGAAACAATATCACACTTCAGTGAAAAATAAGCATTTACCTCTTAAAATCACCTCAGTGTTTCTACACAAATCTCGTTCAGCACAGTTTAACACTGAGTGCAGAAATCCACTCTTCTGTTTAAAAGAGCGAGAAAAAATATCTGAGCTCGCTTCATCGACATCAAAGAGAGAGTAAAAGAAATACTTTTTTATGCTGACTGTCAGATAGAATTCTTCTGAGGCAGCTTTGAAACAATTTTCACTTTCCATTTCTCGCTTGTTTCCAGTCTTTATTTCTTTTTTAATGTTTTTATATACCTATTTTTTTTTGTTCCCTTCAGTCGCACCCAGTGCCGTAAAGTCCATGTATTCATTGTCTCATCAGTGAAACCAATCGAGAGGAATCATCGCCTCACTCCGGGTCCCTCTTGTCTCTTTCTCCCGACCTTTTCTCTCCCTCCTGTCCCTGCTCCATCACCCGCAGTGCCAGAAAAGAGGTTCGGGAGCAGAGAAGAAGCGCTGCTACTCCTTACGCGTTGTACCATCGCGTGTGTTGCCTGTCACGCCAGCACGGGGGGATCAATGGCAAGTCACACAGCAACGGATCGTGGGGGCATTAATTCAGGGACATAATAGGGCAATGGGCACACACTATCGGTAGGCTTAAGTTTATCTTCCTGGCTAGGCGAACGACAAGAGAGAGGAAGAAGGTTAAGAGAAGGAAGGGGAGAAAAAAAAACACGAAAGAGAACACAGAGATAAGAGAAGAAACGCGTGCATCATCCTTGGCGCGTGTCTGATAACTTGGAAGACGGACAGTGAAATTCAACGAGATTGGAGCCGTAGACAACTGATGAAAGAGAAGCGAAATATATGTATTAAAAGAAATAAAGCTTGGAGTCTGATGCTTGCAGTTAAGGAGGATGAGGAAAAGCAGAGATAGCGTGGGAAGAATAATAGGGATGAATATTTTTGCACATAGAGAAGATTTAGAAAGGAAGATAATGGTGTTTCTGTGTAGAGGGAACCGGAATCTGTATTTACATGTAAGAACTAAATGAATAAAGGAGAAAATTGCATTTATTTTTGTGTGGAAAATAAATATTATGTCTTGCTTTGTAACACGTTACATGGGAATATATGTATTGAGCTTCATTGTCATATGCTAGCAAAATCAGGTTTTTAGAGATTAAATATAATAAAGAAACACATCACTTTCAGTTTTATGCAGCAAAGGATTAGGAACTTTTAAGAATGTGATTAATTTCATGTTTCGAAATTAATAACTTTTTGCAAATTCTGATGAGAAAAATTGTATTATCACTTAGAATTAAGCGCTACTACCACAACACTCACTTGTTACGCTAGTTACCATGGAAAAACGTGAAGATTCCTGAAAAAAGAAAAGTGTTTCGTAATATGGAGGAAGTGTTGGGTAATTAAAAAAAAATCTAAGTGGCGCTTTAAATGTACATAAGAGGCTAAATGACCAGGCAACTGAAAATGACCAGGAATTTGAAAGCCAAAAACTCATAACTGCATGAGTCGTACAAAAAAGAGAAGGAAACTGTTAGAAAACGGAAGAATGCTGCACTCCTACCATCAAGGCCATTCAGTGTTCGCTCTAACACGTACATGGAACCACTGTTCAATCGCTCATTCGACAATCGGCGATCTTTCAAAGCCTAGCCATGTCCTCTTGTTCTTCGAGGGCAGGGTTTAGAAGAGAAAGTCTTAACGCTGGCGCAGTTGGCTCTCGAATCTGGGACCATCATATTACCCGGAGGAAGGGGGTGTGGTCTTGTCACGCATTATGTGGCGTTACGTAGAGGGGAGAGGAGTTACCATTCTATTGTTAAAACAACATTGCGTAATTTATGCACGATTCCTTGCATCATTTTATAAGTGTAATAAAGAATATTTAATTGCATGTGATTTCGCAATTGTTTAGACCCTCGAATCGTACAGTAGTATTAAATCAATGATGGTGATTTATTAGCGATATTATTAGAAGCACAAAACGATGTAAGAAAACAACAAAGATTAGAATTAGACTAGATTACTCCGAAAAATTTAATGGTTGAGAAGATGGATGTGGATATTATTACTCATGGACGGAACACCACAGGGAAAGAAGAGAGATGTCTCATGCAGAAAGCGCATGCATACTGATGAAGCTGAGGTTTTATACATAGCTGGAAGACGGATGCTAGGAGCAGTCAAACAGGAAGAAAGAAATGACGAACTAAAGAATGGAATGGAGAGGAGGAAATGGGAGTCTGGAGAAGAGTTAGAAAGAATATGTCCTTGAAGAAAATCGCAAAGAGTGTGAATGTTTATTGTAGGATGATAAAATATCCGAAAAGGAGAGTTACAGAAAGAGAATGGATGATTCATGGGAGAAGAAGGGACTGTCAAAAACCGAAAGGGGATAGATGATCACGTAGGCAGAACTCAGGGTGAGAAGAGATGACTTATGGAGAAGAGAGAGGAAAAAAATAAGATGACGAATTTTTACATGCGAATAGTGTTCAACTAAAAGGTCACACGGACAGCTGATGTCACAGGTTGGAATCAAGTTGTTTGATTCAGGAGACAGAGAGAATAGAGCAAACTAGATGAGGCAGAGAAAAATAAAGGTTTGACTCGTGACATGGTTTTTGTCAGGTAACAAATGAAAAATGGATGATTTGCACGAGAGACGGTGAAAACTGTCAGTGTTAGTAATAAGGGATTTGATTATATGGGAAAAGAACCCAGTACATGAAGCAGAATTAGAATTTTTAATGCTGAATTACACAAGATTGGAATGAAACTGTAGGAGTGGAAATAATTTTTTTATTTTTCGAAAACTTATCGTTGCGTTGAGGAAGAAGGGTGTGCAGATTAGTAATGAGTTGAGTGAAAAGGAATAATTAGAATACGAATAAGAAGATGCATACTAATGCCGAGAGAAAATAATACTGCATTAAGATTTAAAATGAAGTCCTAAGTATTTTTTAACATTTGCATTCTGGGCAATTTTTCCTTCTGAAGAGCTCTGATACTGATTAGTAAAATATACTCTACTATCAGGAATATTGAGACAATGTCATAGAATGGAAAACAGTTTTAAAGCTCTCTAACTTTGGAAAGAAGTTTTTTTACGAAAAAATGTCGTTGTAAATAAATTGAAAAAAAAAATTGATGTAATTTTTTCAAATTTCGATTTTTAAAAAAAATAAGCTTTGTTTCATATGTAAAGAGCGAGGAACACAGAATTGCAAGTATTTCTGGTCATAAATTCACCTCGAAAGTTAATTAAAACACAAATATTGACTATAACAATGTGTTTCCTAAAATAAATGTAATTTTTACGGTTTGCGTCATTTTCGAAGAAATGTATTTAGCAGGAACGGAACAGCATCATCATCTGTTAAATATTATAATTTCAGAACTCCTGAAATCTTAACACTCCAGATTGGATGAATTTGTTCGAAATCTTCAATTTATCACCATTTTTATCATTTTCGTAAATAACTTAATTTCACAGTCCTACTGATAAAAGTACTGATAACAGTGCTACTGATACTTTCACTTGGCTACTGATTAAAGGGACCTAGGTTTGAGCCCCTGCTAAGACATGGATGTTTGTGTTGTCTCTCTGCTGAAGTCACAGGTTTTCTCTATGGGGCATTGAACTGATAGGCTCCTGTCAGATTTCTATTGCAAGCAGCTGCTTGACGGGTATTTCTTTTTCTTCATTTATAACCCATATTTATTATTTTCGCAAAGAGCTTTGTTTGGAAGTTAGAGAGATTTAGATGTGGTTTTATCATTCTCATCACATGGGAGTTCGTACTCTTGGTTCTAAAGTGTATAAGTTACATGATGTGTGACTATCAATGAATATGCATAATCCCCAAAGACATTGAAAATTTTGCTATATTTCAGAATATTATCGCATTTACAGGTCATTACGTATGCGAACAGGGTGGAATCTGGGGGGGGGGGGGGCAAGCGGCCATTATCCACCATTTTGAAAATGCTAGTAAGGATAACAGAGGCTAAAAATTATTAAACTTGTGCATGTTTTATTTATTTTTAAAGAAACATTTTAAGACATCTAAAAGGAGGGGAAAATATTACACTGCAATGTAATCCAGTCTCTTATACATCCCTCCTTTTACTTATTTCCTGCTCAACTTCATAACATACCCTCCCCTAGATAATTTTTAGCTCCTGGCCAATATGCGAGAATTGTATTATAAGAATAATAATGTGATAAATTTGACGTTATCAATAATAACTCCTATTTCATATAAGCTACTAAATGGTTAGTGTGCTGATAACTCCTGGATATTTCTAGTATAGTTTTCCTGCTGAGATCTGCCTTCCTCAGAGATCTTCTCTATGGATTAATCTGCTGACAGACACCTGTACGACTTCTGTGACAAGGCTTGAGAGGTAATTTCAATTTGTATAATTCACAATATATGTTGGTTAATGCAGTAATATTTTGTTAGATTTATTCTATTTAACTCTACAAATTCAATTAATTCTGAACAAAAGTAATAAGCAGTGATCAATTTAATACTGCTCGCTACTTAAGATACTATTCCTGAACGAAAATTGTAGAAATTGGTTTTGAAGAAGTTTCAATACAAAGGATAAAGGTGGGGACGTTACGTGTATAAAGAGTCATTCATTAGCATCACTAGCTCAATCAAAATATGTATTGCAACCCTGATACAAGATTGCTCCAGCAGTTTCCTTTTTAAAGTCTTTTCGCATTAAAAAATTCCCAAACAAAATAAGTTCACTTTTGGTGTTGAATCTCATATAAACTCTCATTCCTATTCTGGAATATTCTTTGGAAATCGATTTTTATATTCCGATTGCCCTATGGAGTTGTACTACTGTTCTCACATATATCTAATATACACTGATGGTCAAAATTAAAGGATAATCGACAAAAACGTTTATAGCTGCCGATATACGTAAAAGAATCCACTGAAAATGAGCGAACATGGAAAATACACTATGCAGAAAACTATCCCGCATTTACAGTTGCCGCATGTAAGCCAGAATATGTAAACTAGGAATGCGCTAGTCTATTCGCTGCTTGTAACTGTTCTAGGCAACTCTTGCTTTCATTTCATTGTCACGTCGAGCTGATTATGTCCCCGAAGACATTGTATGGATGATTTTAGCGGTGGAGAGCGATTGGAAGGATGGAAGCAGGTCAGTCCCAGACGGAAATTTCCAGAGCATTGAATGTTCCACAAAATGTCCTGTGAAGATTCTGGAGACAGTTTCAACAGACAGGAGATGTTAACTGATAAACTGCTGCAGACGATCGCTATATGAGTCTTTCTGTCAGACGGTACAGAGTGATGGCCGCTAGGCAACCGTCTTTGAATCTTGCAGCAGCTATAGGAAAGAGGGTTTCAAGGCATACAGTTTACAGGAGACTTCGTGAGCAATGCCTTTATGCCAGGAGACCTGTTATTTGTTATTTCTACTTTAACTCCCGCTGCCAGGCGAGCTCTTTTAACGAGGAGTCGCCAACATCACACTGAAGTCCAGTCCAGTGGGCACATGTTATGTTCACAGATGACTTGCGATTCAGCTTAAGTACTGATTCCCGACGTATTCGCATCTGGAGAGAACAAGGGACCCGCAACAGTCCCTCGAACATCAGAGAAAGGGACTACTTTGGTGGTCGCGGCGTGATGGTTGGGGCAGGAATCATGACGAACGAGTATACAGATCTGCACATCTTTCCGAGTGACTCTTTTACTACCTTATAGTACAGAGACGAGTTCCTGAACTCATATGACAGGCTATTCCGGGAGCCGTCGATCCAGATTTTATTCTTATGGATGATAACGCCCGTCCTCATCGAGCTCATGTAGTCGACGATTTTCTGGAAGAGGAAGATATTCGTCGAATAGAATGTCCACCCAGATCTCTTGACCTCAGTCACATTGAGCATGTATGGGATGCTCTAGGGAGACGCACTGGAGCTCGCAAGCCCTTTCCTAGAACACTCCACGAACTCAGAACAGCACTTGTCTGTGAGTGGTCATTAATACCTCTAGACCTCTCAAAACCCACATAAACAGTATGGTGAGTCGTTGCTTGAGCTGCATGGGTGTCAGAGGTGATCATACTCCACATTATTATACCGCATGTTGTACGTAACAGACTTGAAGTATTCCATGGACTGCTCCTTCATGTCAATTACACGATTATGATCTTAACGCAGCACATTATACGATTATAAATTTATTCTGCTTGATTTATATTTGCAATGTAATAATAAACCTTTTTACCAAATTTCATTGCATTCCCTTAAAAATAATTCGAGTTATGTACAAATTTATACATTATCCTTTCATTTTGAGCACCTTTTAGCGGCACTCTTTTTCATACAATGGGCTAAATGGCCAGGTCACAAGGACCTCAAGAGCACAGAAAAGGTGTGGAAGGGATCCACTTGAAAACTCTTAGGATACAGATGGTAACCCCCCGTCAAGGTCATCCAGTTTTCTTTAACGTGAACAAGGTATAGCTCTCCTGCACACGGTGCCACGACTTAACGTCCCGTCCGATAGATGGCGGCCTTTTCAAACCCAACATGTACATTTTTCCACCGACTGCAGAGTAGGGGTTAGTGGAGAAAACTTTCAAAGCAGGCACAGTTTAGACTCGAACCTGGGAACTAGAGATTACGAACTAGCTTGGAGTACTCTTGACTAAGCCCCAGGTCTTGGGTGCATTAAATTTGTGGATTTTTGTCTTTCTTTTCTAATAGTAATGTTGATATTATTATGGATAATAGTAATATTTTAATATACACTGCCGCTCAAAAGTTAAGCAACAAATGCTAAAATCAGCATATCTTGCGATAATTGAAAATAAATAACAAAAGTCAGATTTTTTACCTAAAAACAACGTTGAGTTTATCTCTGCACACGAATTTGCATTAAACAAAGACACGCATGCGGAACAGGTCAATATAAAAGGATCTCATTTGGACGTGAGCGTCGGTTCGTGTTAGAGTCTTGACATAAGACATCCGAGATAGCCAACCGTTAGATAATCGCCGGAACAAATATTTTGAGCGAAGAAATGAAGTGGCTCGAGGCCGTACAACGTCAGTCTGTGGTAACCAGATGGCTAAATGTGAACCGTAGCGCTATAAGCAGCCTTTGGAATCGATTCTTAATGATGATGACTATGAAGATAGGAATTCAACTGTAAATAAACCTGATATTACAGAACTATCTTCAACTGTGATAAATCATATTGAAGAAATTATTAATGAACAAATGACTAAGCTAAGAAAAGATATGATTAAAATTAATAACAAATCAAAAATAACCTACTGAAAGAGTTAGCAGAATATAAGAAATATACCATATATAGTTCAGAGAAATTCGATGATTATTTAAAAATTATGACTGAATTAAATAAAGAAATAAAAAACATTCAACTGCAATACAAGCTACTTACTGATGAAAATATAATGCTAAAAAAAGTCGAAGAATTAAACTGGAGAATCAATGACCTTGAACAACACAGTAGAAACACTAGTGTGGATATTACAGGTATTCCAGAAATATCTAATGAAAATGTCAATGAAATTTTTTCCAATATTGCACATGTATTAAAATAGATACCAATGATGTTAATATACAAGTAACACATACAGTACCTACTAGAATTCGACAAAAACTCAAAACAAATTGTTGTCCAATTATCATCAATAAAAATGAAAGAAAATTGGATAAAACAATGAAAATTAAAAAAGGGATTAAATGCTAAATAAATAAATAAATAAATGTTTTTCAGACAGTAGAATAAATGAAATGAACATCTAAAACAGAAAACAAGACAAACAAGACTCTATGAACTGAAGAAGTTGAAACAAGAAAAATATTACAAGTTGGTTTGGATTAAAGTCTCAAAAATGTACATTAGAAACAGTTTATGGATATACGTACTAATGTGTTTCTACAGCAGATATGGTCGAAATTACATTTAAACTGAATAACATATTGTTTGTTTTAATCGCATTCTATAGATTGAATTTTTATACAACTAAAAAAAATAAATAATAAATACCCCCTCAAGAAGATGCTTGCCACAGATTAGAAAATAAATTAGATTCTTTGAACCTTAATAATGTGCTGATAGAAGATGATATGAATATTGATCTAAAAGGAATGGAACAAATAAATATGATTATTCACATTTAATTCAATCAAATGGATTCCATGTTTGTCATAAGAAGAAATTACCAGAAATTATTCAAAAAGCTGTCTCGACCATGTGCTTTTTAGTAATAAAAATTCAGTAATAAATAATTTAACTAAATATGTAATAAATCTGAACATTACTGATCATTATTTTATTGGTATAAATTTTAAACCCGATTGACTGAAAGATTACAAAATACATACAAAATGGACATAATAAAACTAAAAGAATTATTAGGAAATAAAAGTTGCAATAATGTTAAGATAGAAAAGCATATAAATATATCTTTTAAATTATTCTTAGAATAATTAAATTGACTAATTGAAATATAGAAATATGGTATAAAAATACAAAGTGAGACTAAACAAAATTAAAACCATAGATAAAAAACGCACTATAAATAAATTCCATTAAAAAAAGAAACAAATTGTATAATTTATTAAAAGACAACCTTTTAATAATAAATTAAAAAATCATTTTGATAAATATCGAAATTTATTATTAAAATTAATTAGGGAAGCAAAAACATATTACTATGCAAAATATTGAATTATACTGGTAATATGAAACAGTACTGGAATATTATAAATAATTTAACTGTTAAGCATCAAAATACTTCAACATTCCCTAAGGAAATAAAATTTGACAATATTATTTTTTCTTTTAATCAAAATCCGATGCTATTAGTTGATATATTTAATAAATACTTTGCAGAAATAATTGAAGACTTAGTAAGGGATAGTCCTAATTATAATAATGATATAAATGATCAGTTGCATACATCGTTGAACGAAATTTTATTTGTTATATAAAAGAAGAGGAAATTAGCACTGTAATTTGAAAATTTAAAATTAAATGAATCAAATAAAGATAAGGATATTTAATTAAAATTTTAAGCAATAAAATTTCAAATTTTAGGGATATTATGTCATCTTTTTAATTTGGCATTACACAAAAGTTGTTTTCCTAATAAACATAAAAAATGTTATTCCTATTGATAATAACAGTTTTTTTTATGTTTATTAGGTATACTGAAATTTTACAAAAATTTATCTTCAGTATATTATATATATTATCTATTTATCTTCAGTATTTATCTTCAGTATACCTCCTATTGATAAAGGAGGTATACATTGCGATATAGGCAATTACCAACCAATTTCTTTATTATCAATATTTTCAAAAATATTTGAGAAAAATATTAAAAATAAAATTCAAAGTATTTTTAACAAAATTAACTTTTTTTTTTTCCAAAAATCAATTTGATTTTAGAATAGGAATAGGAACTGAAGATGCTATACTAAACTAATATCATTAGTTTATAGTGCTATCAATGAACCTTAACTACTGTCGTAATGTTTTTAGATAAAGAAAAAGCATTTGATTCAGTATCACATAATTTACTACTGCCTAAACTAAAAAATGCTGGAATTATAGGTAATATGTTAAAAAGGTTACAAACGTATTTAATAAATAAAACTCAGAAAGTAAATATAGGCGTTTATTTCAGCAAAGAAATTAAAATGAAATATAGTGTACATAAGGTTCAGTATTAGGACTCCTTTTATTTAATGCGTTTATAAATGATCTTTGCGATTTGAATATAAATGGCATATTTGCTGAATATACGGCATTGGTATATACATCAAAAAGTAAAAATAATTTAATAACTGACATAAACGAAGATTTAAATATAATTAGATAGTAGTTTATAAAAAATAAATCATTTTTAAATGTAAAAAAAACAAAATATTTATACTTTAGATTGAAATGCAACAATCCAGATATATTTGAAAATAAATTATTCTATCATTCTATTAAATGTACGAGTTCTGAATGTTTATGCAAACCAATTGCGAGTGTTGATAATTGCAAATATTTAGGATTGTATGTTGATAGTCATTTAACTTGGAATAACATATTGATTACTTAATAAAAAGATTAATGCAATTATACCTAATTTATATTATATTAGAAATTTTGTTAACATTACACTTTTAGAATTGATATGTAATGCATGAATTAAATCATATTTAAAATATGGATTACTATCGTGAGGAGGATCATATTACAGCCATATTAAACCACTTATTATTACACAAAATAAAATATTTAGATGTATATTGAAAAAAAGAAATAATATGAGTGTTAAATCCTATTATAATAATTTAAATATTCTTCAATTAAGGAAATTGTATATTTATAACATTCTATTATATATTAGAAAGCATTATACAGAAAATAACGTTAAAGCCTCTAATCATAATACGAGATCAAATGATTACACTAATTTAATTGTTCCACACCTTAAGAAAAGTATTACTCAGATATATTATATTTATTTAGCACCGAAAATATTTAACAAACTGCCGGGAATAATAAAAAATGGGATTAAAATATATAAATTTTCCAACTTATTAAAAGTATGGATTGATGAAATTATTGACATTGAAATAATCTTTAAGAAAAATGATTAAATTATCGTATATTACAGTTAAATATAAATGTGATAAATATTGGTACTATTTATAAATCAAAAATCATTATAAATTGTAAAATTTAATTCTCACTTAGAAATAAATAAATTTTGATTAATTTATATTTCATTTCCACAGGCGAGTTTGATACTCTTGTGGATGGTTAATATTCCAATTATTACTTGTAATAATAAATAATTTTAAGAATTTTATTTATTTTATTACTTAACAAATGTATAATTAAACATATAAAGGAATTGTATTATAAAATTTGTACACGTGAAACAAATAAATTTTTTGTTGTATGAACTCAAATTGAATAAAATGTAAACTGTAGGAAATGCAAAATGGAAAAATAAATTAAAATTGATTTGAATTGATTTCAAACAAGCCAACCATCGCTTGAAAACATGTTCTTGGACTTCCGAGGGCCTTATCGAGTAGGAACAATCGTTATCTGCTCGTATATATAAGGTGCTATATTCTGTCCCATACAGCACGTCGGCTCGATTTTGACCTCCGCTGCATCCATTGGACCAGCTGTATCCTTGCAAACTGTGTCCAGAAGGTTTATGCAGGTTATCTTTATGCAAGACGACCATTTGTGTGTGTCTCTTTGACGTCCCGCCAGCACAGAGCCCAGTTGAATTGATCTCGACAACATTGCAACTGGATTCCACGTTAATGGGACAATGTTCTGTTCACCTTATTAATAGTTTGCAAACCGATTCCCGACTCTTATTGGTTTGGAGATAGCTTGGAACCAGATGTCATCCCATTAACATCCGGCAAAGAGATAGTTTTGGAGCTGGTGGTGTGGACAGATATCATTCCCAATGGCAGCACAGACCTTCATGTCTTCCCAGGAGAGCTGAAACATCTGTAAGGCATCGCAATGTTCCATATTAATGGATTAAGGCATCGCTGATTCCATATTAATGGATTAAGGCATCGCTGATTCCATATTAATGAACTTGGTGGACCAATACCTTGAGTGAAACTATAACCCATATGGAATGATCTTTCCCCATCACCTAACAAAAAATACTATATAAGACATTTGGGACTCTCGAGGACGACGCATCGCCAGTCGCAATCTACCTCCCAGTACCCTCCAGGAGCTGGAATCATGCATGAATGGCAATTACTCCCTCAAAACCTCATTGAAACCCTGATTTGTAGCATGACGAGTCGTTGTGCATCTTTAATCGCTGTCCGAGGTGATCACACACTATAGTAAAGATATGCTATCATTGAACTTTTACATGATATTTTGAGGTAATAATTTTTTAATTTGAATATCCCGTGAACATATCCCAAAATATACATGGGGATTCGTGTGTTTTTCAGCTAGTGAGTTTCATTAGTGAGATATATGATCATGGACTTTACCTGTACGTTTCATCGAAATCCGAACAGACTTAGTTGTAATTCCTGTTTTTGTGTTCGTTGACTTTTGAACACCAGTGTATTTGATTGCTGTAGTACCACTTTCCATAAAGTTTCATTCCATCAGTAAAATTTATTTTGAAAGTAATAACTTTAAAAACATATGCACGTTCTGAATTTGATTTACACGTTTTCTGGATTCCACGTTAACTTTAAATTTTCATGTAAATCAGATCGTAAGTTAAGACTTTTTTTTAGAAAATCCTCATATTGTAGCACCTAAAGTGGAATTACTTTAATTTATTCTGTCGGTTCTTTCTTATGCATGCTACAAATTATTAATCCAGACTATATTACATTACGATTTATAAATTTATTTTCCGAAATACATCACACCTGCTGGACAATGACTCGAGCAATAAAACTTATTTGCGCAATTTGTTCAGATGATCTAAACTTAGTGAAGAGAAACTGGGAAAAAAAAACTATATTCTTTAGGAGTCGGAGGAAAAAAATTATCTACTATAAAAAAAAAACCCATACATTTCTGATTAGTAACGAACGGGAAAAAAACTATGTTTTTAAGGAATCAAGAAAATATCTTTATCTTAAAACAAAAAGATGCATTTTTAATGAGAACTATGAATTTGCAAAATCGTTTAGTTCTACCCTTTAAAATTTTTTATAAAAATATCGGAAGAAACGAGCTATGGTCAGTATATATATTATCTTATTTTTTATGAGCTTCAAGAGGTTTTTGATCCATGGATTGGAAGGACCTCATCTAACAGATGATATATAAAGTTTCTAATATCTGTTTTCGAATTCTATTATTCATTACAATACATATATCCCTGAGACCCCATCACCACTGGGGCATGGCGTGGCTCAGTCGGTAGCACGCCAGGCTCGTAATCTGCAGTTCCCAAGTTCGAGTCCCAGCTGGGTCAGCGTTGAGATTTATATCCGCAAAACTCCCCGCCCTGCCCACGGTCAGTAGGGGACACCGATGGACTTGGAAAGGCCGCCATCCGTCGGATGGGACGTTAAGCCGTGGCCCCGTGTTCGGGAGAGCCATACCCTGTGCACGTTAAAGAACACACTGGATGGCCTTGACGGGAGGCTATAATCTGTCTCCTAACAGCTGTTCCAGTGGGTCCCCTCCCCCAATCTGCTCTGAGCTTTCGGGGACCTTGTGACCTGGTCATTTAGCCCATTGTGCGCAAAAAAAGTACCGCTCAGAGGTAAAACAACCCAACCCTTCCCACTAACTTATTTCTATCAAACTGCATTTGCTCACACTTTTCTTTAACCACAGTTCCTTCGTTGCTTATATATGTATATCAACAGCATATGACACAAGATTGTTTATGCCTGACCCAAAAATACAAGTAAAAGTAACATGTAGCTCTTTTAGGAAATGCAACGGTAGACAAAGTATATTTAAGCCTATGCATTCAGACAGGAAACAGAATACGTTATTCATTCGAAACACAAAGAATAGTCATATGGGAGGAATCCTATGAGAATAAAGTGATGCATTTTGTATCTCGAACGTAGCTGATGGCTTCTCTAGCAGCATTTGTATTTGAACCATGTGAGAGTTGAGCAGACGGAAGAGGTCATTTTTGATTTAAATTAGTTTACTCACCAGGGAGATAAAAAAATTCACACAAATCTTAACCTTACATAAGGAATATTTTCGCATTTCTGAGATCAAGTTACCGAGAGTAACCTAGATTCTGAAAACCTCAATATACCGAATCAGTGTTAAGACTGAATAGGGAAACCTAGATTCCATATATACATAAAGATTTGGAACCATACGTTTTTTAATATTTTTATATAGAGATAAAGGGTTTTGTTGCAAAAAAAATATAATATCAATCTACAATTGAATGACGAGAGATAACATAGGCCGTGCTAAGGTCTGGCCTTCTTCACAGATCTTTATGTCGTATTGAACTATCACACCTCTGTGGCAAGCAGCGGCTTGAGAGGTAATATATTTACCACAAAAGTTAAATTAACTCTATTTTTATTTACATTCTACTCTTATTATATGTTTATATTATTTACCTCAAGCGTTAGTTCTCCGGTATAAAATAAATTGCCCCTCAAACAGTCACTTGCAACAGAATTGTAATAAGCCTCAGAGAAGATCTGTGAAGAAAATACCGTTTTTTTTCGGGATTCGAAACCAGGTTTCTTTGATCAGAAGCCAAACACAAAACCGCGCTTATTTTATTTTAATCTCGTTTTTTTAAAAACACGAGCTAACATTTTCACTTTTGTCATCTGTCTGTTTGTACACTTTCAACTTTGTTTTTAGTGTTAAATTAAACTAAAATATGTTTTTCCTTTTTTGTTCTATAGATGTTGATGAAGTATTACGTGGCTCATTTTCTGA
Source organism: Ryuthela nishihirai (assembly GCA_038380435.1). Taxonomy (NCBI): domain Eukaryota; kingdom Metazoa; phylum Arthropoda; class Arachnida; order Araneae; family Heptathelidae; genus Ryuthela; species Ryuthela nishihirai. The sequence continues at coordinate 32,771,469 of JAWZYU010000011.1, read as the reverse complement.
ATCTTCCAATAATTTTGACATTGCCCTCGAACAATAGAAAAAAATCGAAAAATACAAAAACCTTAAATTAATATTGTCATTGACCTATTTGCAGCAGAAATTTTAAGCTTTGGTAGTAAGAGTGTTATGATCAAGAGTTTTTGGGTTGTTTTACCTCTGAGCGGCACTTTTTTGCACATCATGGGCTAAATGGCTAGGTCACATGGACCCCGAAGGCTCAGAGAAGGTTGGGGGAAGGGACCCACTGGAACAGCTATTGGGAGACAGATGGTAGCCTCCCGTCAAGGCCATCCAGCGTGTTCTTTAACGTGCACAGGGTATGGCTCTCCCGCACACGGGGCCACGGCTTAACGTCCCATCCGACGGACAGCGGCCTTTCCAATCCCATCGGTGTCCCCTACTGACCGTGGGCAGGGCGGGGAATTTTGCGGAGATAAATCTCAACGCTGACCCAGCTGGGACTCGAACCTGGGAACTGCAGATTACGAGCCTATCGCGCTACCGATTGAGCCACCCCCGCCCCGTCAAGAGTTTTACATTGGCTGCAATGTTTTGCCTCCTTACCACCAAAGAATGTGGGAAAACGCTACTTATTTAAGAGATAAATGAAAAATTCTCTTCAGAGACATCCCTCCCTTGCAATCAATTTTGTCGTCTTGTTTGTCTGAACGTTTTAGCTATCCAATACTTTTGTTCTTAGAGATAAAGTAAAAATTCTGATTTTGGGTTGCACAGGTATTGATGAAATATTACGATTCACATTGATGAATGGAAAACAAAAGATGCATTTTTTACAATCCCGCATTAATTCGAAGTGAAATGGTATTGATAGCGGAAATTATAAATATTCTTCTCTTTGAAAACGAGTATCCATATTCACCAGATGAGATATGTGATTCTCCAAGTTGTATACAAAGCCTACATTTACACAGAGATTGTAATAGAAGGGTATATGGTATGCACAAGAATTTTACTGGTATAATGCACAAAAGTAAATACTTATCTCTCATTTTTCTCACAAAACATCATGGCAGATTATACAGATATTGTATGGTATACCAGACAAGTTAATTAACGTAATGAAAGCTCTTTATGATGACACTGAGTCATGTGAGTTGGTAAGACTTAGTCATCAACAGATCTAATGAAAGAGTTCATCTCATCAACATCATTTTCCAAAATGGCCAAATTATCAGGATAATTTAAACCATTTAAACCCAAACGTTTCCCCTTATAGTGAATTGGTTTCGATCTGTTTCTGGTGTTGACAAGGGTGCATTTTGCCTCTTTTTCTTTTACTTCGGTTACTATGTTATGTGGAATTCACTACAAGGGGAAAAGTTTGGGCTTAAATGGTTTAAATTATGCTGATTATTTGGCCCTTTTGGCAAATGATGTTGATGAGATGAACTCTTTCATTAGATCTGTTGATGTGACTATTAGTAGAATAGGTTTGGTGATAAACAGAGAAAAAAATCAAAGTGATGAAATTGGTCTCGCAGGTTGTGATTCAGTTGATCTGAATAGTTGCACCTTTGAGCAAGTGTCTCAATTTAATTACTGTGGAAGCTATGTAACAGATACTGGAAATTGCGGCATGAGATAAACGAAAAAATAGGGATTGCTGATGGGACTTTTAAGAATCTACGGAGAGTGTGGAGAAATCGGCTTATACATCTGAAACCTAAAATTAGGTTGTATAATAGTTTGATTCTTTCTAGGAATAGTTATGATAGTGAAACTTGGATCCTTTGTAAACAAGATAACAGTAAACTTGATGCTTTTGATTCTAGATGCTTACGCAGTATCTTGGACATTAGGTGGTTCAACTTTGAAAGTAAATATGAGGTTAGGCAAAGGAGTCGGCAACCTCCTTTAAGTAGCATATTGTGCAGAGAGAGACTCCGTTGGTTTGGCCATGTTGCTCGTATGTATAATTATAAATTAGCGAATAGGGTTATGAACAGTGTAGCTATAGGCTGCAGAAAGAGAGGAAGACCTAGGGGCAGACAATATTAAACAGGATCACGTTAGAATTGGTCTACAGTGGCCAGAGGCAAAATATATTGTCTGGTCCAAAAATTATTATCCGTATAAAAAATTTAAATTTAGAGTATGTATTTAATTTTTCGTAAAACAAAAATGACATTTAAAGACTAGGGCAACGATGGGGAAATTTGTTAGAAAAAAATTAATATGAATCAAATCGCTTTTCTTATTTTCTGCCCCAGAGAAGAATGATAATCTTATTGAGTTTTATGTAAAATGGAGACTTGCTACCTTGAGTCATCTGCTATATATTAAAACCTGAGAAACGCTGAGAAATTCTCCTAATATGAAGTAAAATCAGATAGTCCAACATACAATGAAGTTTAAAAGTGAAAAAAATGATGAAATCAAAGAATGCAAATTATTTTTCACATTAAAAGTACGGAATAGGCAGAAGGAAACCGAGTCATTTTTTTTAAACATTTCACCCTTGATGCTATTTAAATTAAATTTTATCCTGTTTTCACTTCAACATAAAGCAGAGTAAAATAAGTCTTTTTTTCTAAACAGTTCACTCTTGATATTATTTAAATTCCATTTTATTCTGCTTTCACTTCTAGAAAATTAGGGCACAAAAAAAAAACGAGAATCAAAGTATACTGATGATTCGTCTTACTAAAGGGACACAAAGAGTAAACGAAGCTTTATTTGAGATATGATATGGAAGAGAAATACATATTTACGTATTACATGAATCACAATGTATGAGGATAGCTAAAGTTAGTCATTCTTTATTTTTTGTTATAAAAACTTTCTGGTGGAGAAAATAAGGAATATTTCTCATCGGTAGTAAACTCTTTCTCGAAACTATACACTGCCCTATCAAAATATTAGAGAATTTTCATGTTATGTTAATGGGAAGCTAATTTCGAAGCTCTATAACTTCTGAAACATACACAGTCGTATCAGAATAATATGACCACTTGCCACACATATACTATGGTAAGTGGTCATATTATTCTGATACGACTGTGTATACCTAATAAAAAATTTGACTAAATATAAAGATCATAATCAAATCTATTAAAATGTGTTTTTTTCAACACTATTCGTTATTAAAGAGTTTTGTAAGCTAGAATGTTTCACAACAGTAAATTCGTCATAAGAATTTACTTCAGAAATGAATTAAAACTTTAATAATAAGCATTGTTTCAAGCTATATAATAAACGAAATATACATTTTATAGCTTTCTCTGATGCCTACAGTATTAGAAATTATTTCTACAGTATTAGAAATTTATAAAAAAAAATTATAAAATAAGATAATTTATTGCTAAATATTCAAAATTGATTTGCTTAAATACTGCATGAATAATACTGATTTTCGAAATTTAAATACCTTTGATTATGATCTTCACTTTATCTTCATTTGCATTTTTTCTATTAAATGCATATTTTAAAAATGATAAAAGTTCGGCTTTATTCTCATTGACATAACATGGGAATTCTTTAATATTTGTGTATATATTAGCAAAATTTATGTTTTCCATGCTTACCCATTATAACGTTATTTTTAGCACCCATATAAATGTATTATTTTTTTTCTCTTGTGATAAAAACTGCTTGAGCATTTATCTTCTCTCTTGTGTTAGACGACATATTCACTAGCCAAAAAATATTAAGGTAAATTACAAGGAATTTTATCTTTTTATCTTTCTTGAGAACACGCATTTGTTAAACATACACACACCCGAGCCTATGAAAAATAAGGTGAAAAAAATGAGACACATATAAAGTGGATAAAAAAAACGTAATGAAACTAGTTTTTATTCTGCATGCTTGGAACAGAAATTGTTCTTCGACTTGAAGTCATGATAATTACTTTCTCCTTTTTAGAGGAATTCTTTGGCGACTTAGAGATTCTTCAGGTTTTTTCCCCTCAACCTTTTCCTTTGCTTTAATAGATTAGCAATTAAAATTCCTGATTACAAGTCAGGCAGACTGTGTGTGCTCTCGAAGCGAAGCACAGTCTATTTAAGAAGACCTCCGCAGTTCGTGTTACGTTTACAGAGGGACACGATTCCTGAACGACTCGGAATTCATTGGAGTTTTCATCAATTGGGCATCATCAATTCTGCACCAATTTTTCAGTCTGATAAACGAAATTTTGGCATTTCGTTCACCGTAGATGAATGAGTTTCGGCAGGCTTAAGATACACGAAATAAATTCAGATGACGAAAATTCAATTACGGTTCAGTTATGAAAATAATTTAGGCTAATTTCTGTTTTTACAAAATACGCGAAACACTGAACTTGACCAAACTTTCGATGTGGCTCTCGTCTGTGAATAGTCAATTCCATGCATTTTGAGAATAGTCATGATATGTAACGCATTTAAACATCGCACGACAAAATAATAATTAAGGTTTGCGCAAAACACGATACTGACCCTTAATATAAAGCCTAAAAAAAATAACTTCCATTTGGAAGAAAAGCTGTCTTTTTGTGCTAGTTGAATAAATGTCCAATATTCAGTTCCGTAAGACATGAATGCAAATCATTGCTGAAAATATTGTCGTTTGACCAGGTACTTATAACCGTTGGTAGTAGCTGAAGTGCATTTAATTAAATTCGTTATTTTAGTCCTTTTGAGTATAAAAAATTTCCGCCTAATATCAGTGACTATACGTTTTGTCTGTCCGATATTCGGCCAATGTAGGTTTGGTATACTTCTACCAAAAACAATGGCACATGATAACTTTAACTGTTTCTTAATATACGGAAAACTCGAAGAACAGCACGTCACCTCTGGCGAATACGAAATGTGCTGTTTTTAGAGGGAATGAAATTTATCATTTGACGACTTTTGAACTTTTTAATAGTGAATATTCGCACTAATGGATGATTTGGAAAACGCAATAGTAATAGTTCATTAGCATTTCACAAAGCATTAAACAAAACGTATTCATAATAAAGGAATAAAATTATAAATATGTCAATCAGGTTAATATTTTTGAACGCATCTACCATTGTTTGCATTATGTTTTGTGAGAAATTCATATCCGACTAACACGATTTCACCTTACACGAATTATTTGCACAACTCATCTGTCAAGTTAGTCGGGACTGGATGTACGTATTAAAACTTCTTAATAATGTAAAATATTTTCGTGCTTTCTATGCTAATAAAGAATTTTTTTAATAATTATCAATATTTTAGCATTATTGAACTACTCTTTAATTAGTTTTCAATAAGCATCGTTAGAGAAACAGATAAAGCAACCACTAAGTAATTTTTCTCCTTAATAAACTTTTGCTTTACGTAAGAGGAAGAGAGAAAGGCAGAAACCTCTTTTAGCTTATAGAGGACATCGCGTACAGGGACATATCCACAGAAACAGAAGTCGACGTCTCTGATAACTGTTTCAGTTAGAGTCAGTGGACATTTAATAAGTCTATACAGTTATATCGACAAAAGTGAAAGGAACAATATTTTAAAATTTCGTCAGTTTAATTGTACTGAAACTGATGAGTGGAGTTAAAGTTTAAATCATAATTGCAATTTATTTCTGAACGGCACTCCTGTGTCATATAAACCTCAAATACTCAGAAATGGAGAGAGAAAGACAATCCAGTGGATAGTTGTCATGAAGCAAAATTAAGCTTCATGACATGCGAAGGCCATTCAGCCTGTTCTTTAACTTGCACAGCATATGACTCTCTTTTACACAGGACCCCGGCTTAAGGCCATATTCGACGGACTATAGTTTTATTTCAAGCCTGTTGAAGTCCCCCTTTTACATCTAATAAGAGTAATCATCGATATCTCTAATAGATGTTGCTACTTTAAAAAATAAGTAAGTAAAATTCTTAACATCGCCATGTTTCCATACTTCATAGAAGGTTTCATGGCTCAGCGTTAGCGTGCAAAGCTCATTGTATGCAGGTTCGAGTCCCAGCTGTGCCAAAGTTTAGATTTATCTCCTCTAAACTACCAGCCTGTCCTCAGGGAGAAAGGGAGCACCTATTAGAAAAGCAGCCGTCCGTCGGAGAGACGTTAAGCCCTGACGCCTTGTGCAGAAGAGCTATACCTTGTGCCCTTTAAAGAGCAAGTTGGATGACTTTAAGGGTGGCTTCCATCTGTCTCGTAACAGTTGTCCAGTGGATCTCTTCCGCAACCTTCTCTGAACCCTCGGGGTCCATGCGACTTGGTCATTTAGCCCACTGTATGCACAAAACTGCTGCTCAGAGGTAAAACAACCCAACCCATAATTCATATGAAAATGTTAAGAAGCCCTTTGATTACGCCAAACTAAGCATGATTCTCCCTAGTCACTTCCAAATACGGTATATTCTTTTGCATAGTAAGATGCATTATCATAGGAATCTTTAAGAATAACTGTAGAAGTTCCACTTCCATTTCTTTTCCACTATCTTTTCTTTTAGCTGCGTAACAAAGTATATCATTTGATCCCCGCTGGTTGTGAAATGAAACGCTGCTGACATTTCTTCCAACAGAAAGAAAAGAAACCCATTCTTTGTCTTTGCATGCAAATCATCAAGTCCAGCAGAGATGGAGAGAGTTCTCCTCAGTTTCCGATGTCGTCCTTTCCTTCGGGTGGCATTTATAGCTGCCGAACAACTCCTGACAGACTTTGGTCGTTACAATGGCCATCACGTTCTGCAGCTTCCTGACATTTTTTTTACCCTTAAGAAATATCACGAACAGCCAAACTTCCCGTACGGGTTAGGGACATTTGGTCGTAAGTGCAGTGAATCGCCAATGAGAGGGAAGGACGCTGTCTCAAGGCCGTCTATTTCGTTGAAAGTTATGAGAATTTCTTTTTCCATGGTGTCAGAAGGTTGAATGGCAGAAATGTGATTATATATATAAATAGGTTTACTTATAACTGAATACTGACTTTTTGTGTGTGTATTTTCCTGAAGAATTTAAGAGAAGATGCAGATGGTAAAATATTTTAGTAGCACCCCTTTTCTGATTAACTAATGCACATTAAAACTAGAAAATTACACATTTACAGAAGTAGTGAAATTTAATTCATTCATGTATAATATTCAGGTCCTTTGCTATTACGAATGGAATCTATTGGCAGTACATTGTGATATTGGCTGAAGAAAATGCACTGTCTGGCCAAATTATTATGAACATTGAATCGTGCACAAAGTACCATAAACCATACCAAAGTACTTAATATTTCTCACTGATATAATAATTCTATGTCACTACGGAATCCTACAAAATCCGAAAAGGCACGGGTCAAAGCAAAATCAAGTACGACATGGTAAAAAGGCTGATCTGGCTGATTTAGAAAGGGAATCATCGTTGGAGTGCGATGAGCGGGAGCATCCGTAAGACACAATATCCGAAGTGTATGGGGAATGACACAGGTCTGGAAAAACATCTGCCAATTGTGGAAGACGGAAGGAAAATGATCTGACAGACAGGGACAGGGTTGGGTTGGGTTGTTTTACCTCTGAACGGCACTTTTTTGCACACCATGGGCTAAATGGCCAGGTCACAAGGACCCCGAAGGCTCAGAGAAGGTTGGGGGAGGGGACCCACTGGAACAGCTGTTGGGTTGAACACGTTAAAGAACACGCTGGATGGCCTTGACGGGAGGCTACCATCTATCTAGATGGTAGCCTCCCGTCAAGGCCATCCAGCGTGTTCTTTAACGTGCACAAGGTATGACTCTCCCGCACACGGGGCCACGGCTTAACGTCCCATCCGACGGACAGCGGCCTTTCCAAGCCCATCGGTGTCCCCTACTGTCCGTGGGCAAGGCTGGGAATTTTGCGGAGATAGATCTCAGACAGGGACAGACTTTTGTTGGCACGAACTGTACAGAATGAACTGAATTAATATAGTTCATCAGCTGAGAGAGACGATTGTGCTTCAAAACACCATTTCAACGAGAATTATGTGCAGAGAATTGAAAACTTTGAAATTTGGAAACTGTATCATGATACATACGACGAAGTATTAAGTATGCGTTCATAATAATTTTGCCAAACAATACATATGTAGCTTGCCCCGAAAATAATGCTTCCAAATTTTTTAAACATCTGTAATGTTATATATTTCCAGTTTCTACCTATCTTCCTATTGCTTTAGGCTTTGACCTTTGCGGTTGGTCGGTTTTTTCGATTGGTCGGTTTGTGGATTTGACAAAACTTTGCTCCACCATATCTTTCGAACGCGATGGAGAAACTTAATGATTTAAATGGAAATGGAATCTTGTCACGCAGGGAGTATCAGGACTATCAAAAGGTGACTTTCCCGTGCTTTCTTCCCCCCTAAAAAAAAAAGGGGGGGGAAATGAAAATGATTGTTCCCATATATCTCCTGAATGCGAGTGCAGAAAGTAACCAGCTACATGTCGAATGGAAGCTCCTGACGCGGGGAGTATCGTAGACTATAAAAATTAGATCCCACATGCTTTCTTCCCGCATAAAAAGGGGAAATGCGAAATATTTGTTCCGCTATATCTCCAGAACGCGAATGCCGGAAGTAACGAAAGTATGTCAAATGAAAGCTTTTGACGCGGGGAATGTCGTCGGCTATGAAAACTTGACCCCCGTGCCTTCTTTCCCCTAAAAAAGGGGGGAAAATATGAAAATTATTCTTCCTCTATATCTCCTGAACACCAATACAGAAAGTAACGAGCTATGTGTCGGATGAAAGTTTGTGAGTCAAATCTAAAAGGTTACATTTTTTGAATAAATATAATTTCTCTTCTAAAAATCAATATGGTGTTCAAAAAATACGGAAACAGAGGATGCAATTTTAAAAATGACATCAACCATATATAAAAGTGTTAATAAAAATTTTAAAGTCGTTGTTTTATTTCTTGATGTTAAAAAAGCATTTGACTCTGTCCCACTTTTAATTCTGTTACATAAATTGGAAGCAGCTAGAATGAGAAGTGAAATGCTATCTTGGCTCTCTAGCTATCTGATAAGTAGAATCCAAAAAGTTAAAATAAAAAATTTTTACAGTTCCAATGCTAAGATAAATTTCAGTGTTCCTCAAGGATCTGTTTTGGATCCTTTACTATTTTTGTTTTATTTTAATGATCTTTGTAACTTAAAATTGTACGGTAGCAATATAACTTTTGCAGATGATATATCTTTAACTTATGCAGGCAAAACTGAGGAATTAATAGTGCAAATAAATGATGATCTAAAAAAATCAAAAATTGGTTTATTCAAAATAAATTAGTTTTTTAAACGTCCCCAAATCGAAGTATATAAATTTTAGATTACAAAAAAATCAAACACATGACTTTTTCAATAAACTCTTCTATCATGATCTAAACTACAATGAGATATATTGTAAATGTTCAGCTATTCAGGGTGTTGATTGCTTCAGATATTTGGGTGTCTACCTTGACAAAAACTTTCTTGGAAAACGCATATAAATAATATTATTAAGAACTTAAATATCATGATTTCAAGATTTTATTACATAAGAAATTTTATAGATTTGTTAATGTTCAAAATTATTTATAATTCGTGGAAAAAATTCTATTTCAAATATGACATTATGTCTTGGGGAGGTCTACATGAGAAAATTTTGAACCATTAAAAGGTTCTTAAAATTACGTAATAAGATGCATGCTAAAGAAAAAGAAATTTGACAGTATAAAAATATTACAAAAAAATCAATATATTACCAGTTTGAAAATTATATATTTATCACCTATTAGTATACAGTATTCAAAATTGGAATGATTCTAATGTTAAGATCTTTCCCCATATATTCACGTTTATCGTCTACTGTGCATTTATCCATACCATTTCGTAAAAAAAAACTATCATCCAAAAACACTACGTTTATCTGGCACAAAACTTTTTAATGCTCTGCCGGCTAACATTAGAAATGAAAGAAACATTTATGCTTTTAAAAGATTAATGTGGAATTGATTAGTGGATTGTGATGATGTAGAGAAATATCTATAGAGATAAAACTGCAGCTTAAATATTTAATTTTATAACACTGTTGCAACTAATTCTGTAAACGTTATATTCGCGAACTTCTCCACACACGAGCTCAGACACAAATGGATTATTTCTTTTTATTTACTCCTTTCACATTGTTCAGCTTGTTTGTTTAAATAATTACCTATAAAATAGATTATAATTTATACTTTATAGTATAATTTATGTTAATCAGTTCATGAGTATGCACTTTTAAACTGGAAGAATTGATGTAAAAGTATGTTTTTTTGTTTCGGATTTTGCATTGAACTGTACTGGTGTTGAGAGTAGTGAATAAAAAAAATCTATCTATCTATCTACACATAAAACACATAAAAACTTTACGCATAAGAAAAATCTAAATTCTTACCGTGTGAAATCGAGTCTGTATTCGGGCAAAAAGAAACCGGTTGCCTTTTATTGACAATGTAAAATAAAAGAATAGCGCTTTTGTAATAACTAATAACTTTGAAATAACAAATGAAATTTTGAACCACAGAAAGTTTAAGCACCAAGCACTTTTCAGTCAAGTGTGCCTAAATCACTTGAAAAATTTCCCTTCGTTGACAGACATCGAGTGTGCAGACTTGAAAGAAATCTCTTCTTTTTTTGAATTGCACTTCTCGTGCTTATATCCCAATGGTAATATGATCAACTGTTTTCTGCTGACAATAGATACAGCCTTGAGAAACAAGATGAACTCCAGAGCTTCCGTTTAAAGTGACTGCTTCAGGTTGCTTAGTTTTCTTTCGTGGTCTTCTTGAAAACAGATAATTCGTATCGTACAAATATGATAAAACTGTAAAACCTCAGCAGGACAAGTAAGTGAAGCTAATATGCATAGAAACAATATCATCTGAATTCTCTGTCTTCCTTGCTTTCCAGATGAATTGTTATAACGTATGCAGACTGAAATGTTTGCTAAAGCTACTTCTTCTTCTTATAGCGTTTGTGCTTACCCTCCCCGCTTTTTTTTTTTTATCATTTCCTTTCCCCTTTGTATTGTACCTCTACACTGGCGCGTTGCGTTTCTGTTTCTTTTTCAGTCTTCTTCCTCTGTTCTTTTACTTCTCGTTCACCGCTCTCAATGTGCCTGAAACTCCGGTGTACACAACTGGAGTGAATTAAGCCAAATAAACAACCCCCGTCGTCTCGTTGCTTAGAAAACAGCATTTCCTAATCCAATTTGCTACTCTAGTCAAGACTGTGTTCAGTGGACTACGGAACAAATGTGCTGTTATCCCCTTGTTCCTCTCCCCACCTCAGGCAGAAGAAAACACAAAACGTGTCGCTAATGAAATTTGCTACACCCGAATTCCGTAGTGAAAACTTCCTCCATCTTTGCCAGCGGCTTCAAGTTCGGTTTCCTCCGTGTTCCTGATGCCTTTGGTGTGGATGGATGTGTTAGGGAGATATTCCTATCGAGCTTTTTGTTATAAATTTAACGGATGACTGCTTTTTGATGCTTTAAATTCTTTCTCAGCTGGATTTGTCACTTGGAGATTCTCTCGCCATCGTTTTACTCGCTGCTCTTTCTCTTTGGGATTTGTGTCGTGTTTTCTGAAGGGGAAATATTGGCTTTTTTTTGGCTTTTTGTTCTTTTGCGTTTAGAAGATATGGATCTTTTCATTTTTTTCTTTTATTAATATTGAATCTTTAGTCTCTTCGACATTGACCTTCTTTGTTAAGCAAACATTGTATCGTGTGACGTGAGCTTTGCACTTTTTTTGTTGGCTAATTTTATAGTGCATTTGTAGGTAGGGACGAAACTGCAGTTGGGGGAAGAAAGGGGGATGATCAAGGCCTCTCTTTTCCAGCCTTGAAGATTTCCAATAACAGAAGAGAAAAAGTAGTGAACACGTAACTTATAGTACAGTAGGGGTCGTCCATAAATTGCATAACGCTGTTTCAGACGAAGTCTAACCACTTTCCTTCTATGTAACGCTTAATCGCAAGCGTCTCCTTATATTGCATGTTGGTAGCGGGCCAGGCTCGTAATCTGCAATTCATCGGTTCTAGTCCCGCCTGGGATAGCGTTGAGATTAATCTTCTCAACCCCTTCCGCTCTGTCCTCGGTCAGTAGTGGGCGTCGATGGGTTTGGACAGGAACCTTTCGTCGGATGGAACGTTAAGAATACCCAGACCCAGTACATGCTAGATGGCCTTGACCAAGGAGGCTACCATCTGTCTTCTAGTAGCTATCCTGTGGGTCCCCTTCCCCCAACCTTCTCTGAGCTCTTAGGGTCCTTGTGACTTGGCCATTTAACCTATTGGGTGCAAAAAAAGTGCCACTCAGAGGTAAAACAACCCAACTTTACGCGTTACATAACACATTTCTTTTTGCAAGGATCTTCATCTTTTCTGTGGTAATCAGTACTACAAAGGAGTCGTGTCGGTAATAAAAAAAATACCCCCTCAAGCAGCTGCTTGCCAGAGAGGTCTGACATAAGCCTGTCAGTTTATATGACAAAGTAGAAGATCTGAGAGGATGGCAGGACCTCATCAGAAAACAACACGAACCTCCATGCCTTAGCCGGGGCTTGAACCCAGGTCCCTTAGATCAGCAGCCAAGCGCGCTAACCACTCGGCCACGGTATTTAATTATAACTACTCATGGCGGTAATAGTAGTTAATTACAAGCGAGTAAATAATGATTTTTTTTTCATCATAAAGCGAAAAAATATACTGATTGCAGAAATAAATGTAGCATTTTAGCGTTACGTAACGCCACTTTTTACCAGCCCATTTACTCCATATAATAAATACCCCCTCAAGCAGCTGCTTGCCACAGAGATCTGACAGGAGCCTGTCAGTTTATATGCCACAGTAGAAGGTCTGAGAGGATGGCAGGACCTCAGCAGAAAAACGGCACAAACTGCCATGCCTTACCCGGGGCTCGAACCCAGGTCCCGTAGATCAGTAGCCAAGCGCGCTAACCACTCGGCCACGGGACGGCTCTCCATATAATACAAAATAACAAAATCAGTACTTCCCCCCCCCCCCCCACACACTTTCTCGAAGTGTTAGGTAATTTATGGATGACTTCTATATGCATATTAAAGTAATATGTTTTAAAAAACCCATTTAAAAGTAGGGGTAACATAAACATTTTATTTTATTTTAATTGGGTTGTTTTACCTCTGAAAGGCACTTTTTTTGCTTACAATAGGCTAAATGAAGGTTACAAGTACCCCAAAGGCTCAGAGAAAGTGCGGCCCAGTGGACATCTGTTAGGATACAGATGGTAACCTCCCTTTAAGGCCATCTAACGGGTTCTTTAATGTGCACAGAGTGTGGCTTTTACTGCACATAGAAACATCGCATCCGACGGATTACAGCCTTTTCAATTGCATCAGTATCGTTTTTGAGCGGAAGAAGAACGCGAAATAGCGGAGAAATAATGAATGCTGGCACAGTTGGGACTCGACCCTGGGAACTGCAGATTACACACCTGGAGCGCTAGTGACTGAGCCCCCCCCCCCCCCCCCCCCGTCCTTTTTGTGACTTTAGGGTTATGTTGTTTGTCTCTGAGCTGCCCTATTTTTGCACACAATGGACTAAATGGCCAAATCGCAAGGATCTCGAAGGTTCAGAGAAGATTGTGGAGGGACCCACTGGAACAGCTGTTAGGAGACAGATGGTAGCCTCCCGTCAAGGCCATCAAGCGTGATCTTTAATGTGCAAAGGGTATAGCTCTCCCGCACACGGGGACACTGCTTAACGTCTCATCTGACGGAAGGACGGCCTTTCCAAGTTATCGGTGTCCCCAACTGACCGAGGGCAGGGCGGGGAGTTTTGCGGAGATAAATCTCTACGCTGGCACAACTAGGATTCGAACCTTTTTGTGGCAGTAATAGAATCTGAAAGGAAAAAATGATACTGGAATAACATTCTGGTTAAACTATTCTCTCTCCCACCTATAAAGATTTTTTTTTTGTAAATTAGGGATAACTTCTAGGTAATTAATCAACAATTGCAAACTTGGCCTTCCTCGTGGCCGAGTGGTTAGCGTTCTTGATTACTGTTCAAACGGACCTGGGTTCGAGTCCCTTTTAAGACATGGGTATTTCTTTCTGACGAGGTCTCGCCTTCCTAACAGACGTACTCTATGATGTATTAAATTAACAGCTTCCTCTGTGGTAAGTAGCTGCCTGAGGGGATAGTTGTTGTAAACAATGTTTATACTGATTTCTATAAAGACTGGCGCTAGAGATTTCGGAATTTTTACGAAGAAATTGGTCGGAGTGGATTGGATTCTAGTTTAACAGAATGCTTATAATCGTTTCTAGTTGGTAGAAAACTTTCTGTTAGTTTTGCTTTTCCTTTATGGTGTAGTATACTGAGAGGCTCGTGTCAGTCAGACCTGTAAGCAATCAGCTGCTTGAGATTTTTATACTTAGAGAAGAAATGTGTAGAAATAAGATGGTGCTGCCACCAAATCTCTCAAAATTTAATGGAATGATGATATTTGTCCTTGCGTGCTAGTCTATCGTTGTGAACGTCGTTGCCAATGCTTGGAAAGGATAATATATCCAGTCCCAGACTAACACGTGTTTTAAAGTAGGGTTGGGTGTTTGACTAATACGACTGGGTTCGGTTTAACAAGATTTTTCAACCTTTCTCTAAGATCGTTTATATCAGGGGTGGGGAAAGGTTTTTCTCTGCTCACCACTAAAAAAAAGTTAGACATTAAGAGGGCCGTATTGAAAATCCTATGAATCCCATTATATTACACACAAAACTGCGTGGAATAATGAAGAATAGATTATATCGATCTTGAAAAAATACTATTTATTAAACAATGGTAAGAAAAATTACGTTTAAAGAACATAGATAATTAAACTCATGTTTCAATGTTTGCGATTGTGCTCAATAATAATATTCTTTGCTTACCGGCGGGCTACAAAAAATCATCTCGCAGGCAGGAGTTTTCCGATCCCTGATTTATTTAATTGAAATTATTACAGGCAGAGGTGTCCGGCGTTTCTCTGGCCTCGGTATAATGAGTCAGAGTTGTAGGCATATTCGTAACGGGTGCACGGATACTCGTTTACGTTCAGGGTGACATCGCTGGTGGCGGAAGGTTTAGGCTCCCGTAATTCTACAAATACTGAACCAATCAGTATAGAATTTAGTGCGGTAGTTCCATTTAAGTATAAGATGTACGATGTAGCGTGTAATTTACTATGTAAAGTCCAATTAATTGTAAGGCACAATTGTAAGTGTTACAATGTAAGATGTAGAGTGTAATTTAATATGAAAAGTTTAATTATTTGTAAGATGCAAGATCTTACAATGTAAGCTGTAGGGTGTAATCTTACTATGTAAGATGTAGGGATTGGGTTTCTAGTTGCAGTGTGTCAGGTTTGAACCCGATGCAAGTGTCCGAAATTTCTGGGGGCGTTGCCGTCATCCCCTTTATGAATCGGATAGAATCGAGAGTTATGAACGGGGTAGTATTTTTATCGATCCCACAGTTTACCAATGAAGAGACGTTTGCGGTCAACCTTTGCGGGAGGGGTTATTTTTGTGGAGTCGAAAATCTTACAATGCGCTAAGTTATGGTTTGATGAAGTTGGAGACGAAGTTTGGTGATCCTACCTTTGACCGTCTAGGACAATCCTGGGAAAACTACGACCCGCGGGACGCATGCGAAATAACCACATCATTTTGTGCCGCCATCGAGCTACTGATGAGAAATAAATTTTAAACGAGAAAAAAGAACGTATAGAAGAAAAGAAATCGAACTTGGACGAAGCGAATTCTTATTAAAATAATCAACTTAATCAAATTATATTGTTTGTGTTTGATTTTTTTTTTAATTATTGATTATATTTCTTTATCAGTCAGCCCTTCATCTTCTGTTTTTTATGAAGTCCTTCAGCTAAAACGTTTGTCCAGGCCTGGTCTAGGAGATGTGGGACAAATTGACACAAACTCTCTATGTATATAGATATAAGAAGACGCCTTGAATACCCTCCTTGTCTCATTTATCTGACCTATGCTTACTACAGGTCCGGATCTCGGGGGAAAAAGAGGGGGAGGGCAATATGCAGTATAATATTTCCCTCCTCTGTTTTTACAGGTCTTAAAAATATTGTTGAAAAATGCATGAAATATAAACAAGTTAAATAATTTTTTGGTCTCTATTGCTCTTACTGCCGTCCCGTGGCTGAGTGGTTAGCACGCTTGGCTCCTGATCTAAGGGATCTGGATTCGAGCTCCGGATTAGGAATGGATGTGTGTGTCGTTTTTCTGCTGAGGTCCTGCCATCCTCTCAGATCTCCTACTGTGGCATATAAACTGACAGGCTCCTGTCAGACCTCTGTGGCAAGCAGCTGTTTGAGGGGGGGGGGGTATTTATTTTATTTATTTATTACTTTTACTAGCATTTTGAAAGGCTGGGAGGATGGTCCCCTTGGCCACCCCTAGACTTGGCCCCACCCTTCGCCATCCCACCCTTGGCCACCCCTTGGCCCTGCTTGCTCATAATTTCAGCACTTCTAAAAAGATTTTTCACTTTTGCATATAAAATAAAATCAGTGTGTTTAAACAGCTACAACGCAAAGTGCATTTTGTAAACAATAATCTAAGCATATACAAATGCTTCGTGATTGGTTGAAGATTATAACTTGTCATGCGCAGAGTAGAAATTCTTACATACCGTTAGTCATCTTCATTATTCGACATATTAATTCGAGAGATTATTCTTCATTATTCGATTATTTAAAACAATCAGTTCAAAATTTTCTGTTTTCGTTACTCGATAATCGTCTACACGTACCATGTACTAAAATAAAACTTGATTTAGTCGTTTTTTTTGTTATAAACATTTCATTATTTTTTTCTGTAAAAAATGAGTTAAATCTATGAAATATATTTAAGAAAATAAAAAACATAATGCTTTAACCAAATTATACTCATAAAAAAATAAAATTAAAAATATGCAGTTAATTAGGATCCTTCAGCGCATCTTCCATTATTTACATTATTCACTAAGAGAAATCGTTCCCGACTAACACTATTTCACCGTAAGTGAATTTTTCGAAGAACTCATATATTGTGTTAGTGCGGTGTATATTGGATTTTGAAAACATAACGAGTTAATATGGTTAAACCATAGAACGTATAAATCATCAAGAAGTGAGCTCTCCATAGAGCAAATGTAACGTCGTGCCCCTGGAAATGTGCTTCTCCCGTTAATAATTTGAGCATTCAAGTGAAAAAAAATGACCAACAGAGGGCGTCCTTCAAATTTTTGATACTTCTTTCCTATCCTTCAGCAAAAGGAGAATAGAATAAATACAAGAAAAAGCATACATCAGAAATATTGCTATTGATTATTTGTGCAAAGATCTGATATCTTGAATTAATTTTTTCAGCTCCAAGCCTACGGCTTATATCTCGAAATCTAAAATACTGTCTTATTGGCAATAACAAAGTTAAAACACATAAACACCAAAGTGGCCACAACACAAGGGCAAATCATTCATCTTTCTATCTTTACTTAATATTATGCGCTCCAAGCCTATGGGGGCGGGGGTGGCTCAGTCGGTAGCGCGCCAACTCGAACCTGGGAACTACAGATTACGATCTGTAGTTCCCAGGTTCGAGTCCCAGCTGGGTCAGCGTTGAGATTTATCTCCGCAAAATTCCCCGCCCTGCCCACGGTCAGTAGGGGGAGACCGATGGGCTTGGAAAGGCCGCCGTCCGTCGGATGGGACGTTAAGCCGTGGCCCCGTGTGCGGGAGAGCCATACCCTGTGCACGTTAGAGAACACGCTGGATGGCCTTGACGGGAGGCTACCATCTGTCTCCCAACAGCTGTTCCAGTGGGTCCCCTCCCCCAACCTTCTCTGAGCCTTCGGGGTCCATGTGACCTGGCCATTTAGCCCATGGTGTGCAAAAAAGTGCCGCTCAGAGGTAAAACAACCCAACAACACAACACAATCCAAGCCTGTGGCTTATATCTCGAAGTCTAAAATAGTGCTTGATTGGCAATAATAAAAGTAAAACACATAAATCCCAAAGGGGTCACAAGGGCAAAACAAACTTGCTTAAAGAAGCACAAATAGTGGTATTTTAAGATAATGCTTATAGTATATTTCTGCATTTCAGCTTGCTACTTATTACTTCACAACTTTTTTATATTTGATAATTACCAGCACAGTACTAAAAAAGGCAACATTTTAACATAATATTTGTTGACTCATTTGAACTTTTATTTACTTTAATGTTGTTCATGAGCTCCTGAAAGTCAGACTTTTCGGTATTACTGTTTGAACCCTCAAGTGAAATTTTCCACAGGAGGGCGCACTTTACGGTTTTGCTAGCTGTTCCTTCCGTCTCATATGTTTTTCGGTTAAATTTCTACTGCAGTATGTAGATTCATCTTAGTTAATTTTGATTATGATGCGGATATGATAAAATTATGGACTTTCGTATTTCGAGCAAATCGATATTACGGGTTTATTAACATTGAAAATTTAAAGCTCTGATTAAAAAATTTTACGACTTAGATATTAAATCACTAATAATTTCAGCTCACGTACAGAAATATAATTGGAATGCGAAAAATCCATATTGGGATAATCGGTGATATTGATTTAAATGAAGAAAAAATTTAAACTTCTAAACATCAAGACAGGCCCGGATAAAGAAACAAATAAAGGGGTTGGGGCGGGAGGTGTGATGGGGACAAGAAACTCAATCAAGCCCCCCCCCAAAAAAAAGGGGGGGGGGCTGGATTTCCATTTCAGCAAAATATTCGAACCTCCACTTTAGAGATAACTAAAAAAGTTCTTGAAAAATGCATGAAATATCCTTAAGTTGAACAATTTTTTTTTCATATATTACCCTTACTAGCATTTCTAAAGAAGGGAGGGTGGCATGACCGGCTTATCCCTCCCCCCTAGATCCAGCCCTGAGTAAAGGTCAAAAGAGGTCAACTGCCATATTTAAGTATGAGGTAGACATGATGGAAATGTGAAATTCTTATTTGCTGCTATTCAATAATTTAGATAGCATACAAAATAAAAGTTCCCCTAGAATCCTATAGGTCAGGATGGCCAAACCAAACTTAGAGAAGAGACAGTACGAAAAATAAAAAGGTATATTCTAAGAGCCGCAAGAATAATTCTCTACTTAAAAAAGAAAACATGCATTTTCATTAAAAATGAATTGGAAAAGAAAACTATACTTTTTTAGGAATCAAGAAAGAAATATTAAATAAGAAACAAAACTGTACATATTTGATGAGTACCATGAATTGGCAAAATCATTCAGTTCTGCTCCTAAAAATGTTTGGTCAAAAAAATTAAAAGAAATGAAACATATTCGGTATATTGAGGATTTGTTTTATGAACAACCATTTCAGTCTAACCAAGCCTAGCAAATCTCTAGTTAAAAATCTCAAATTAAATCATTTACGATTTTACACATACTTAATCTTCCTCCTTTCCTCCTATTTTTATCCTCTTTTTAATCGAGGATTCTGTGGGCCTGGTAATAGGTGGCTCTGACTAGGCTCATAACATGACTCTAGTCTCCGCTGAATCTGCAATGAGATTTTCTCCTCTAAACACGTTTAGTTCTTAATGAGAAAGGGAACCCCGATGGACCTTGGTCAAGGTCCATCGGGGAGTATTCCGTCGAATGGGACGTTAGGCCTTTAAAGCCATGGTTTCATGTGCAGGAGAGTTATACTCCAGAAGATACATCAAATCTATTTATAGTACATGAAATACAGTCTTGAAGGAAGCTTTTATATGTCTCCTAAGAGCTGTCCACTGAATCACATTCTCCTACTAAGATCTGAGCTCTCGATCTGTTCTTGTGACCTGATCATTTAGTCCACTGTGTGTATAAAAGTGTAGTTTAGAGTTAAAACAACTTAACACAATCCTTAAGATGAAGACTACACATTACGAACTCCTCATCAAAGCAAGAACACATCCTGTAAAGCAAGTTCACTTTTGTCTTCCCGTTAATTACTCTGAAATGCAAACCACACGCAATGCAACTGGCTAAGAAGATCTTTTCCCAAACCATTCTCGGACTAAGACGTCATTGATTGTTAATTAACCATTCCAACTGTCGCTGGGGGGGGGGGGGGGGGGGTAAAAGGAAACTGCGATTATCTAGACGACATAATCACAGTTTCCTTCCAACACACGAATGACGGAATCCTTTTCCGGACAGACCAATGTAGACAATGACCGTTGTGCACTTTCTGCTTGGGCAAACG
Organism: Ryuthela nishihirai; assembly: GCA_038380435.1. Taxonomy (NCBI): domain Eukaryota; kingdom Metazoa; phylum Arthropoda; class Arachnida; order Araneae; family Heptathelidae; genus Ryuthela; species Ryuthela nishihirai. The sequence goes on along the minus strand of JAWZYU010000011.1, from coordinate 32,751,233 downwards.
CCTTCGACGCATGTTTAATCACCAGAGCGCCCTGCTTTGGCCGAGTGGTAGAATTCTTTGTTTACATGTTTGACGAGGCCAGAATGGGAAGTACGTCATTGGAGAAAACTCTCTCTCTTCCAGGTGTAATTACTTCCGCTGGGAACTCACTTCTTGATGATACTGCCTCTAGAAAAGTTCAAAGTAAGAAAAAATGATTCTTCTCATTTCTTCAGAGATTTTCATGGTTTTGTTCAGGAATACTTTCTTTCAGATTTTTTTTCTTAACTTCTCTGTGGCTTTTCGTAGACTTTATTTAACCTTTTTGAAGTTTTTCGCTCTTAGTAATTTACGAAACATTTCTTTCTCCGACTTTAATCTTTGTGCATAATTTCAACTATTTCTTTTCTCCTCCCAAGTTGTTATTATTATGGTACGTCGTCTTTATTTTTTCTTTAATATTCAATAGGATTGTGTTTATAAGGGTTGAGTGTTTCAAAGGGCATTTTTATTTTACTGCACCTTCGGGTTGGGTTGATTTACCTCTCAGTGGCCTTTATTTTTGCATACAAAGGGCTAAATGCCAGGTCACCAGGACTCCAAGGCTCAGAGAAGGTTGGGGAAGGATACCCACTAGACACTTGTTTGGAGACAAATGGTAGCCTCGAGTGAAGGCCATCCACCCTTTTTTCACACGCACAGCGCGTAGGTTTCCACCATAAAGAAGCACGGCTTAACTTCCCATCTGACGGACGGGGATTTTTCGAAGTTCATTGATGTTCGCTTTCTCACTGAGGAGAGGGTGTGGGTTTACAGAAGATAAAGCCAAAAGCTGACGCTGTTGCGATTCGAACCGGGTAACTATAGATTATGAGCATGGCGCGCTCCAACTGAGGTACCCCGCCCCTCTGAATGGGTTGTTAATGTGTTTTGGTGTGGAGAAAAATTTCCCGTGGTTCGAATTCTGCATAAAACATGGAACCTAGAGTTCTTGTATCTCTGCTAACGTCTTGTTTCGTTCACAGACCATCATGGCAAATTATACAAAATTTTTAATAATAAAAATATTTATTGGTTACAAAGAATTTTTAATGTCATTAATTTGTTCGCAATCGAGTTTTTTACTAGGTGTTTGGCCAATTTAAATGGTGCAGATAGATGCAACATGACTATAGTAGGGTGTGACTGCACGCAGGCTTCAAGACTTAACAGTCCCGTGGACGAGTGGTTAGCGTGCTTGGCTACTGATCAAAGGGACCTGGTTTCGACTCAGTGTAAGGTATGGATATTTGTTGTTGTCTTTTGCTGAGATCTCGCCTACCTCACAGAAGTTCTTTCTGGCGTATTAAACTGAGAGGCTCCTGTCAATCTCTGGCAAGTAGCTGCTTGAGGGAATTTTTAGGGTGAGGTCAGTGTCTGTGCAAAATTTGGAATATGGGAAGTGATCCCTTGTGAGACATATTTAAAGTTCGATAATAATTATTTCGTTTTGATTTATACAATATATTGCTTTTTTATGTTTTATTATCAAATCATCATATTTTACTGAATTTTGTCATCAGAATGTTTTTTTTTTGCTTTTTTTATAATATAGAAATGAGATAAATGAGAATAGAGAAATGGAATTCAAAATCAAGAAAAGCCAGTTCGATCAATGCTATATAACAGAGTATAAGTATAAACTTGGACTTCGGTTTCGTTTTTGTGTCTAAAGAATTCAAATATCTGATTCAGCCAAAGAATATTTTATGTCATATATATACAGTATATTTATATAAAAATTTTCTTCCTTGGTATATCGTTATCATATATACAAGATTTTGTTTTACATTGTGTATTTTTCTAAGTGTATATGTAACGTTATTATTGCATTAACATATTATAAGTATTTCAGTTTTTTAATTGCTTTGGGTAGAAATGTTGAACTAAGCACCCCAGAGGCGTGTAATGTTAAATAAATAAATGAAAAGAGAAATGAAATGAGCCTTTGAAAGGCTGTCTAGAAAGAAGGAAAAATATATTTAGCAATTTTTTTAAAGAGGATAGAAATGAGACATTTTCATTGGAACACCAGGTCGCAACGTCGAGTTTATGCCTCCATAATTTTTATAGGCCATTATTACATTGCTCATTGCTCAGAAACTTTTCCCTAATATCCACCGATGTTTATACTTAAAAAACATAGGTGCAACGTTTATTAAAATTTCATGTGAATTAAATAACAGCTCATCAGAAATGAGTTATAATCTCCTTTTACAACTAATGGACCTAATGGAAACCCATTATCCTATCTGCATAAAGCGAAAATCTGGATTAAATGGATCTTGTTGATACTGCACTAGAAAACTCCTCCAGTACGAAAATACTCTGTGTTTTACTGTACAGTCGCTTAAAAAAAGTATCTGAACACTATGGTTGATTAGAGAATTCAGAAAAAAATATCTGGCAAAGATTTTTTTTAGAAATTAGTTATCTGGCAACCTTCGTGTCACGTGACACGAAGGTTGCCAGATCACTAATTTCTAAAGAAATCGTTGCCAGATATTTTTTCTGAATTCTCTAATCAACCATAGTGTTCGGATACTTCTTTGAGCGACTGTACAATATATATTTTCGTTCCCAGGTAATATATTGTCCTAACAAAATATTAGAGAATTCCCATGCTACGTCGATAGAAAGCAAAATTAGAAACTTAATGGCCTGAAAAATACGATTCTTATGGGAATGAAATTGAAGGTAAATTAAAGGTCTAAATCAAATCTATTTATATTTTGAATTTTGACAATATTCATTTAGTATTTCAAGAGCTATAGAAGCTGGAATATTTAACAGCAGCGATGCTTTCCTTTAAAAGGTTCGTTAAATTGATAAAAACAGATAATTATCAGACGAACTTTTAAATAAACAATTACTTTAGTAAATGTTTTCATATATTTATTATTTATTGTGTTTTGATTGACTTTTGAGGTGAATTCTTATGACTGGTAACTTTTGTTACCAGTCATAACATTTCACCTCAAAAGTCATAAATAAAAGTCATAACGGAAAAATTTCAGTCATAAATGTCATAAATTTTTGTCATAAATTTTCATAAATTTTTGGCATTAACGGAAAAGGATATAACACTTAGGTCATTTTTACAGCTGCCATAACACTTAGGTCAATCTGCTGTAAATATTTCGTGCTGTAAAATGTCATTTTTTTAAATATATTCGTATATGTAAATGGAGGAGCTGTGGTGCCTCAGTCGTAGCGCTCCAGGCTCGTAATCTGTAGTTCCCAGGTTCGAGTCCCAGTTGGGTGAGCGTTGAGACTTATCTCCGCAAAACTCCCGCCCTGCCCACGGTCAGTTGGGGACACCGATGGGCATGGAAAGGCCGCCGTCCGTTGGATGGGACGTTAAGCCGTAGCTCCGTGTGCAGGAAAGTCATGCCCTGTGCACGTTAAAGACGGTTAGTAGGGGACACCGATGGGCTTGGAAAGGCCGTCGTCCGTTGGATGGGTTGGGTTGGGTTGTTTTACCTCTGAGCGGCACTTTTTTGCACACCATGGGCTAAATGGCCAGGTCACATGGACCCCGAAGGCTCAGAGAAGGTTGGGGGAGGGGACCCATTGGAACAGCTGTTGGGAGACAGATGGTAGCCTCCCGTCAAGGCCATCCAGCGTGTTCTTTAACGTGCACAGGGTATGGCTCTCCCGCACACGGTACCACGGCTTAACCTCCCATCCGACCCGTTAGATGGGAAGTTAAGCCGTAGCTCCGTGTGCAGGAGAGTCATGTCCTGTGCACGTTAAAGAACACACTGATGGCCTTGACGGGAAGGCTAACATCTGCCTCCCAACAGCTTTTCCAGTGGGTCCCCCAGTCTTCAGTCCTCAACGTCAGACTATGCGACAAGTCGATTGAGTTATTCCAAGTCGCATCACCATGCATCGGACTCGCCAGGAGTGGAGAGCGAGATGGGAAAAAAATGCGAACCCTACTCCAAGCAGGACTAAAAGAACAAGAAGAAGAGTATATGTAAATGGAACCTTAAATGATAAAACAGCTCGTCTAGAATTATGAGGCCGTGAAAAGCAGAAAGCAATATCCTTTTAAATATGCAAATAGATTAATGACGTAAAATTTCACAATGTTCAGGGTATGTACATAATAGTAAGAATGAATATTAAAATCTGCTTTATGCACTGCCCTGTTTCCTATTAAATGCATATTTTAAAAGTTGTAGAGCTTCGAAGTGAGCATTTTGGAAGCATTTTGGTTAATTGCTCCCGTTGGCATAACATGGAAATTCCAAAGGGAATCTAACTTAGAAGCTCTACAACTTTTAAAATATGCATTTAATAGGAAAATGTGACTGAAGATATATTAAAGATCATGATTGAAACTATTTAAATCTCAATTTTGAGCAATATTTCCTCGATATTTAAATAGATATGGAAGCTAGAATATTTCAAAACAGTAAGGCATCATAAGAATTTACCTCAGAAATTAATTAAGGCTCAATAAATAGTGTTTCAAAACGTTTAACAAAATGTACATTTTAGAAGTTTGCATAATGATTATTTCCAAATGATTTTATTAAAAAGGATAATTTATTGTTAAAAATTTTTAACACTGGACGAATACTGTTGAAAATCCAGATTTGAACAGATTTGAGATGACATTGCTCTTCTGTCACCCTCGCTGAGCGCATCTATTGCTATTAATAGATCACAGCAAGGCTTGGATAAGACAGAACAATGGTACAGTAAATGGAAGATTGGAATCAATGTTGAGAAAGTGCTTCACTTTTATTTATCACCAAAAGAGTCACTAACCCCCAGACTCTCAACTTTTTCGATACACTACTTAACTGTCAGAAAACTGTTAAGTATCTGGGCGTTACCTTGCATAGCAAGCTCAGATGGGACAAGCACATTGAAAGTGTTCTGCAAAAAGCAAACATGATTCGATGCCAACTTGGCCCTTTGATGGGGAGGAATTCTATCCTCTCCATTGATCATAAGTTACTACTTTACCATACAGTTCTTAGACCTGTTATAACATATGCAGCCCCCATATCAGCTAACACGACAAAGGGAAATATTAAGAAACTCCAGATCTATCAAAATAAAATCTTGAGACAGGCTGTAAATGCCCCATGGTTTGTGACCAACAGACAAATACATGGGGATTTAGGCGTCCAACATATTTACACCCATATAAAGCAGATCTCTAAGAAATTCTTAGAAGCTGTGGACACGAATCCTCACGATTTCATTACTAACATTTTAAAGTATGATCATTCAAGAGGGCTAGACCATTGGTTTTCGATCAGGAACACTTTACGGTCTAGTACCCTGATCTACCATATTTATCATTGTTTTCCTGCCCCTTGGGGCTCAGCTTTTGGTGATTTTTGTGTTGTCCTTTGCGACTCATGCCATTTATTGGAGGGGCGGGGTGGCTCAATCGGTAGCGCGCCAGGCTCGTAATCTGCAGTTCCCAGGTTCGAGTCCCAGCTGGGTCAGCGTTGAGATTTATCTCCGCAAAATTCCCCGCCCTGCCCACGGTCAGTAGGGGACACCGATGGGCTTGGAAAGGCCGCCGTCCGTCGGATGGGACGTTAAGCCGTGGCCCCGTGTGCGGGAGAGCCATACCCTGTGCACGTTAAAGAACACGCTGGATGGCCTTGACGGGAGGCTACCATCTGTCTCCCAACAGCTGTTCCAGTGGGTCCCCTCCCCTAACCTTCTCTGAGCCTTCGGGGTCCATGTGACCTGGCCATTTAGCCCATGGTGTGCAAAAAGTGCCGCTCAGAGGTAAAACAACCCAACCCATTTATTGGATATCCTCAGATGGAGAAGGTTATGGGATCTTTTATCCTGGTACTTCGAAAAATCATAATTATGCTACATGAACAGATTTGATTATGATCTTTATCTTCAGTCAATTTTTTTTCTGTTAAATGCACCTTTTAGAATTTACAGAGATTCGAAGTAAGATTCCCACTGATGTAATACGAATCGGGTTGTGTTACCTCTGAGCGCAGTTTTTCTGCACGCAATGGGTTAGATGGGCAGGTCACCAGGACTCCAAAGCCTCCAAGAAGGTTGGGAGAAGGGGACCCACTGTACAACTATTATGATAGTAGTCTCCCTTCAATGCCATCCAGCGTATTCTTTAACGTACACAGTCTATGGCTCTCCTGCACACAGAACCACAGCTTTACGTCCCATCCGACGGACTACTGTCTTTCCAAGCACATTTCTGTTCCCTTTCTCATTTAAGAGTAGGTGGAAGTTAAGCGAAGATAAATCTCAATGCTGTCACGAGTGGAACTCGATCCTGGGAACTGCAGTTCAGAGCCTGGCGCGCTATCAACTGAGCCACCCCCGACTCGACAAACACGGAATATTCTCACAAATCCTAAAGAACACGTAATCCGATACGTCAAAATAAGTTCAAGAAAATGTGAACAAAGTTTCTCGTTTAATGAGGGAACAAAGAGGGGAAATAATTTTGTTTGACTTTTACGGGATCTCCTCTTTGAAAGGCGGTCTAGAGAAATGTCAAATCGCCTTTCATGGTGATAAGACAAAAAGAAAAAGAAAATGGAGCAAAGGAACTTCATTACTTGTTTGCCTTATCCACCTGTTGAAAAGTTGTTAGTATGCAAATGTTTTCCCGCAAGAAAACCAGCGAGACGAGGAATGTCGCACGACGTTTCGGACGAGGAATGCGGGACTCGAAATTTGCAGAAACAAAGACAACGTTATTTATTGCGTTAGCAGGAGACGAGTTGGCGAAACATCAGCAGAATGTTGATGCCCAGTTTCTGTGTTGTTAGGGATGCGACTGGGGTGTCTGAGGCTGAGAGACTTAGATCTACTGAGGTGGTCACCTTGGATAGAGTGCAAAGGGATGGTGGATGTATTTGATTTGCAACGTCTTTCATAAAACGAAATTTTGTGAATGTAATCCAATTCACGGGTCGTGGCAACTTGTACGTATGTTTTTGAAGTCAAGTCTGAATGTTCATTATGTAAAACTCCGTTTTGTGTTTTTTCACATGATGTGAATAATAAAGAAGTCGTAGATGATTAAGTGCAAAGAATAATGAGGTAAATGGGTCAAATGAAAGATTTTATTGACCGAATAGAGTAGGTGATAAGGCCTCACAATTCGGATATTTGCATAAATGAATCAAATCTCTCCTAACATACAAATCCGGATTCACCAATAGACTCAGTAGGTTAACCAGTTCTATGTTACATCGAAACAAAGTTTCTGAAACACGTTTAGTGTAAAATGAGTTGTTTCCTTATGTGGTATCTTTTAAATATGACGGTTCGTCTATTATTTTATTTTGTTGTAATACGAATTTGGTAAAGCAGACTAAAAAAGACTGTGATAAGCTAAAAGGGTAAAATAATTTATCGAATACGTTACGTGACAAAGTTCCTACCGAGTTGAGTTGCTTTACATCTCAACGGTACTTCGTGCATGTAAAGGATTAAATGATCAGGTCACAAAGACCCTCAAGGGCCGAGAGAAGGTTGAGGAATATAGTTGAGGAATGGATAATGGTTAAGAGACAGATGTAAGCTTCCAGTAAAGTCCATCCAGCGTGTTCTATAACCTGCACAGAGTGTGCTTAACGTGCACACAATAAATAACGTGTTTCTCTTCTGCATCCGAGCCACGTCTTTACATTTCATCCAAAGGACAGTGGTTTTCTAAGCGGATCAGTGTCCATTAGTTTCTTTAGAAGATTAAAAGTTACTTTATGACAAAAAAGTCTTTGAAGACTTCAAAGGCAACTAAGAACAAAATAAACAGAAATCTCTCTCTTTCTATATGTCTATATGTGGCTCTATGTGTCTATATATATAACACACATTCATCAGTGTTTTTTCGAACAGGATTTGCTAGGGCTCTGCCCGGATATTTTTTTTAAAAAACGAGAGCACACCCTGCCCATTTTTACGAAACAAAAATAATTGATTCGATAACACACTTAAATATTATTAATTGTGTTTTTAAAAAAAAGGAAAATGAAAGCCTGTTAAAAATGATAATCATAAAATTCGTCAAAACAAATTAATATTTCGAACAATGCGCGTTTTGCACGAGTTAGCTCTTGGAACGCAAATTATTCGGTTCCAATTATTACTCAACCGAGTTGTGTGTTATATGCATTTAGATAGTGAGTGCCTAACTGATTTTTAAGTTGCACTAATTTTGCAGTGTTCAGGTGCGTTTTATAACAATTTTAATCATGCTCCTGATATCAGTTGGGTTAAAGGTTGGGGAAGGGAATTCGCCGGATAACTGTAGGTAATAATTTAAATATTCAGGTACAAATGGTTATTGGAAGGGATAATAGGGATGCGAAGGCAGTGTCTTCAGATGAGTCATTGATTTGAACGAACACCTTGTACCATTTTTATTAAGATTAAATAATTGATAATCATTAGAAGAAAATGCCGGTAAATGGGAATTTTTTAACGTAAAAGACTTATACGGTTGGCTCTTTTTTATCTCTGGGCGACACTTATTTTGTGCACACACTGCGCCAAATGGCAGGTCACAAGGACCCCGAGGGGTCTGCGAAGGTTGGGAGAGGGTACCCTCTGGAATAGCTGTTGGGAGACAGATGGTAGTTTCCTTTCAAAGCCATCCAATCTTTAACGTGGCAGGTCACAAGGACCCCGAGGGGTGTGCGAAGGTTGGGAGAGGGTACCCTCTGGAATAGTTGTTGGGAGACAGATGGTAGTTTCCTTTCAAAGCCATCCAATCTTTAACGTGCACAGAATATGGCTTTCCAGCACATGGGACTACGGCTTAACGTCCCATTCGACGGACGGCGGCCTTTCCAAGCCCATCGATGTCCCCTACTGACCGTGTGCAGAGCGGGGAACTGCGCGAAGATAAATCTTAGCGCTGGCCCAGCTGTTCTAACCTGGGAACTACAGATTACGAGTCAGGCGCGCTACCGACTGATGTAATCTAATGCTGATAAGTTCAAGTCCCTGCTGTTCTCGAGCTGACGTTTTCTCCGATAAATCAGCTTTGTCCTCGATTAGAAAGGGTACACCTATGAATTTGGAAAGACCATTGTCTCTCTAATGAGATGTTGAGCTATGTCCAATGCAGAGTGCCCCACCATGTGCACATTAAAGGAAACACTGGATGGCATTGGCAGGAGCTTCCATCGTCTCCTAACAGCTGCTCAGTAGTTCGTCTAACCAGCTCTGCACCCTTGGAGTCCTTGCAACCTGATCATTTAAATCGCTTTGTGTAGAAAAAAGTTACGATTACAGATAAAAACCCAAAACAACTGTGATGACTGAACTTTACGCGTACCGTACATTACACACAGGCGTTATGCATCTCCTGTATAAAAGATTACTGAAAATTTAAGCTGATACTGCATTTCGAGTTAAACTGACACTTTCGGGAACAAAGAAAGTTTTAGTGATCGTGTTGCATATCTAGTTTAATAAAAGTAGCGGAATGCAGTCCCGGTGTCTTTCGACAATTGCATTATTCTACCATTTGCGAAAAGTAACAAAGAGGAAATAACAATTCAAATCGCACAGAAAGAAATGTCAATTAGCTTCCAATTATGTCTCTACATTTTTAGAACAACTAGTCCTACTTTATCACTTTGAGGGGAAAGAAGCAAACACTACCCGTGCTCTGTACGTACGTCACGGTGGCTGAAGTTGAGCATCGCCGGATGCTGGCAAGAGAGTCTTCAAGTGAGCGGCAGTCTCTCCCACGACACAAAGAGAAGTCCCTCCTCCTTCTCTCTGTTCCTCCCGCACCCTCTTCTACCCCCTGAGCGGCACGGGGCTGTACAGGCAGTTCTCCCGTAATTGACATCCGGGCGGCTAGGGGTTTGAGATGCAGATCGTGTCAAGGTATTTCTATTGGTGGCACTCCCTCGTACCATTCGTAGGACCTATATATCCCTATTCTTCTTCTGTTGGTCGTCCCTGTCAGAGCCAGTGGCGTAATGCTCTTATTGCTAATGCTCTCAACTCACTGTCTCTTGCCGTCTCTGCTCTCTCCCGTATCTCTCGGGGATGGAGCAAGCATGCATCTGAAAGGATCAGGTAATGCTGCAAGACTTGAATGCGACCCTAGATGGGGAACGAGCGAAGGGAGGAGATAGACAGATCGAGTGAGAGCGAGACGACATCGGAAGCCGAATGGATGTGCGGAGATTCGTAAGAGAGATAGAAACGCGGCCGAGAAGAAACATCCCATGCTGTTTACTCTCCTCTGGTGTTCCCTCGAAGCTGTTTCCGTAACGGAGACAAAGAAGAGAATGGAGAGAGAAGAGAAAGAGGAGTAATTTTGTTGTTGTGATTTCCTTTTTAAATTCTCCTGGGTTTTATTATAAGACCGTGTTGTCATTATTTATCTTTCACTGTTGATACCTCTCGCTCTATAATGAACCCGTTTAGGAGTCTTCAATTGTCTGCAGAGCATCTTCAATCAAGTGATGTAATTGACCGAGAAGAAGCTCAGAAGTTTGCTCTTTGGGTTGAATTTTGTTTCAGAAGAAAATAAGTTTTGTTTAGCTGGCATTAGTGGGTAGCCTTTCAGTATGAAGCACCATAGAGAATATTTGGGAGGGAATGTAGAAAGGAAACATACATCAGAGAGAAAAATCCATGCTTTATTCAGAATTCTAATCCTTGCTCTTTTGCTCTGCAGCCAGAGCACGCTACAAGTAACTCAGAAAAAAGAAAAAAAAAAAAAGGAAATAAGAAAAGAATCTTAAAAGCAAACTTCAAAAGAGGGAAATTTAATACTCTCAACCCAGTGTGACTTGATTTATCTAGAGTTAAGAAAGTTTTAAGGGCTGATAATTTCTTTTCCCTCTAATTTCAATTAAACCTGTCGGTATTTATTATTGAATATTTTAATTTTAATAATTAAATTATTTATCTAAAATTCATGTAAAATTGAATTGTTTTTCCTTTGAGTAGTGTGGTCGGGGGTGGCTCAGCCGGTAGTGCGCCTGGCTAGTAATTTGCAGTTTCCAGATTCGAGTCCTAGCACACATATATAGCACAACTTCCCACTCTGCACATGGTCAGTAGGAGACACCGATGGATTAACAAAGACTACCGTCCGTCGGATGGGACGCTAAGCCGTAACCCCGTGTGCTGGAAAACCATACCCTTTGCACGTTAAAGAACACGCTGGATGGACTTGACGGGAGGCTAACATCTGTCTCCCAACGGTTATTCCAGTGGGTCCATTCCCCAACATTCATCTGAGACTTCGGGGTCCTTGTGAATTGGCCATTTAGCCCGTTGTGTGCAAAAAAGTAGTGCTCAAAGACAGAAGAACCCAGCCTTCTGAGAAGCACTTTTTTTCACACAATGGGCTAAATGACCAAGTTACAAGGACCCCGAGGGTTCAGAGAAGGTTCTGGGAAGGGAACTCACTGGAGAGCTGTTAGAAGATAGATAGCACCCTCCCGTTAAGGCCGTCCATCGTGTCCTCTAATATTGCATATTTAACATGAGAGTTTGAGTATCTATGTATGAAAAGCTTGTAAAATGCATTAATAAGCTATGTTTGTTTCAACCTCATAATCAGATCTGCAAACCTAGTAGTTATCTTCAGGTTACGACAGAACAAATGGCCATGCTATCTTCGGATTCGTACCCGCACCCCGACAGTCGCAGTGCCACCGAGATATAGTTCTTGTTTATAGATATGATACAATATTATTCTTGTTTCTGGAAGAAATATTCGTCACGAGGAAAACTGAAAAGTTAGAAATTTCCGTTTCATTTGTGAAAGGATTTAAATGCGATCTAATCGTAAACTAATTTCAGATAAATGCCATCGGAACTTTAAGTTCAAACGCCAAATACTTAATCATGTGCTAAGATCCAAAATTGGACAATTAAGCTTAAATGTGTACATGTATTGATAAGTAGAGTAGCGAAAAGAATAACTGCAAAAATCCCTGATTACTATGCAAAATGGTGACGTCAGTTCATGAATTTACCAATGTCCTAATTGTGTTTTAAGAGTTGTACACACTTTTTATAATACCGTATAGAAATTTTACTTAGAAGGTAGAAGTTTTGGTTTGGTTTACCTCTGAGCGGCACTTTTTTGCACACCATGGGCTAAATGCCCAGGTTACATGGACCCCGAAGGCTCAGAGAAGGGTTGGGGTAGGGGATCCACTGGAACAGCTGTTGGGAGACAGATGGTAGCCTCCCGTCAAGGCCATCCAGCGTGTTCTTTAACGTACACAGGGTATGGCTCTCCCGCACACGGAGCCACAGCTTAACGTCCCATCCGACGGACGGCGGCCTTTCCAAGCCCATCGGTGTCCCTTACTGACCGTGGCAGGGCGGGGAATTTTGCGGAGATAAATCTCAACGCTGACCCAGCTGGGACTCGAACCTGGGAACTACAGATTACGAGCCTGGCGCTCTACCGACTGAGCCACCCCCGCCCCAAAAATGTAGAAGTGGTAGAGAAGCAATGCAAATCCAATATATATTTGAAAATATTCTTACTCGTGACATATTTGTGTTTATGTACTTTTAATCCTTAAATTGCCAATCGGTTGTTCAGGCCCGGATCTAGAAAGGAATTGAGGGGGGATTTTAAAGGGAGTCCCTCCCCTTAACATTTTTCCTGCTGGATTGTGTTTCTTGCAGTGTCTTGCAGCCAGTCTATTGGCGGGGCGCCAGGAGACGATTTTCAAGGGAGGATCAAGCCACTTGAACATTTATATTAATACCCAAAATTACCTGTACCTTGGCTTTACTGTAACCCCTTCATGAAATAAATTATTATTATATTTCACTACATTATAACATTTCCTCTTCTTTTTTAGAAGTATTTTAAAACATTTCTGTAAAATGTAGGAATATGGATGAGTTTCAGAATTTTTCATCTCTATTATGATTATTTGCATTCTGAAAGAGCCATGACTCCTTTGAACCTCGGGCGGGGGTGGCTCACTCGGTAGCGCGCCAGGTCAACACCACCTAGAGGAGAAGGCCCTACCAGTCGGTGAAGCGATTCTGATGACGTCAATTTTAGTCGACCCGTAGCTAGTAGCGTCGCCTCCATCTTGCCTTTGTTAGTGTTTAGCTAGTTCGGCAAAACGTATGATTTAGTGTGGTTTGTTATTACGTTCATTAATTTTTTTCAGCGAAATGCCATCGCGCTGCTGCGTTCCTCAGTGCAGGAGCAATTACGATGGGGAACAAATATTCTCAGTTTTTAAATTTCCAGAAGATATCGATTTGCGACAGAAATGGATTCGTTCAATACCAAGGCAAAACTTCTGTCCAACGAAAGCATCCAAGGTAAGAAGAACTTTATTCTGTATTAATATCTGTTGTCATACTTATGAACTTCTAAAGTAGAAATTATCGTTTTAACTATTGTATGTTACGTTTATATAATATACATATATAATATCATTGATCTGTTATGGATTAATTTGACGTTATTTTTATTAAGTAAGAAACCTAATATGCTGGAATAAAAAATGTCGAATGTACATATGCTAAAATGCTTAAATAGAAAAGAATATTTGACAGTGACCAGACTTTTTAGTTAATAGATTACAGTAGTAAGTTAAGAAATTGGTACTTTTGTTGGGATAGTTTCAGGGTCTAATGTTATATCACTATATTTATATATCCATAGAGTTCAAATATATCTCGTATAAGTTAATACGATAATACTGTTAAACTTGAAATACATATATAAGCCAAAGGCAAGATCATGGGAAAACCTACTTTTAAATATAAAATCTCTGCATAAGTATTAGAAATTATTTTGGTGCTATTACTAGTATACTTGGATACAAATTGGACCCATGTTCAAAGCCTAGAGATGGCTTTGTGAATATGTATTATTTTCCTGCTGAAGTTTTGCCTACCTCACACATCAGCTATTTTTTTTAATAAAAGTAGGACAGGTAATGGTAAAAGTTCATTGTAGAAACTGTCGACAACAGTAAACTTCCTGACCAATCAATTCCTAATAACTTTCAGCATTAAATTATTCTGCATAATTATATCTCTGAAATCAGGTCAAGTTATAGGGATATTAAAGAATGGGTGGGCTACATCTAGCGTACATATGGATTAATAAATGAAAGGATATTTTGAAAAAGGATTTAATAGTAAAGTTAAAGAATTTTTTACTTTCAAAAGAGTAATTAAAAGTGCATATATTTCCAATCACTCTCATTGTAAAATGAGATAAGTCAGGTATATTATAATAAAGGTATAACAGTCTACTGTCATATCTTTATTGCATGTGACTGCAGATTTTGTTTTAATTTTGTTACAAATGTATTCTATACTCATATTAGAGAATATTTGAGGGGATATCTGTCATTTCATCAATTATGTGAATATAAATATGTTAAACACCACAAATGCATACAATATTGTTTTCTAGTTAACTTCAAAGTTTATCCTCTGTACTGACCACTGGTTTGGATTTTACAACTGAAGAAATCCAAAAATTATCACAAAAATTTGAGGTTTTTTGATTTTACTGATATGTAATGGTAAAAGTTTATTGTAGAAACTGTCGACAACAGTAAACTTCCTGACCAATCAATTCCTAATACCTTTCAGCATTAGTATAATACCAGGTGATGTTTATATAAACAAATTTATGCCTAATAAACTGAAAATTACAGTAAGAGGAAATTGTCTGAAACAATAAACTTATTACTGGAGTTGTTTTCAGGCTCAATTCCTGGACTGGAATATTTCAAACCTTTAAACTTTCATTCATAAGAGTGTTGTTTTAAATGATTTTCAGCTCAGTATGATTTTTCGCATTTTATTTTACATTATCACCTTATAGTGGCATTACCAAAAGCACTTTATGGTTAGTACTAGCAGCGGAATGCTATTAGATGGTTAACATTAGCTTTCAAGGTGAACTATATATGATAAAAGAAGTGCTAGAAATATTGAGAAAAACCAGCTTACTGGTAGAATAGGTGCATTCCTTGGGAGAATTCATTCTTTTATATACCATGGATTTTTATTGAAATCTTAGAAAATACACTGATTATAGAATTGTTTTGAATACAATTATAGCTTTTACTTTCGAAGGTAAAAGGTCTTCAGTTTTGAATAAAATTTTTTAGTGTATGGTGAACAGTATTCCTGGTGTTTGGATTTTTGTTTTAATGTTTATCATTCATCAGAGGTTTTTTTGTACATATTCTCAATATTTCTTTTGCATACATAGGTGTGTGAACTCCACTTTGCACCATCTGATGTTGAAAGAGAAACCAGCATGTTTGACATGAAAACTGGGATAAAGTTTTCTGACCTCTAAAGTATCCATATACTGATGGAGAGGTACTGTTCAACTACTTTTAAAGCATCCACAAATACACTTTAAAAAAATATTACGCCCAAAACTGAAATCATTGCTGACCAGTCAGAGTTTGAAGTAACAGAAAGTTTACCTTTTATGACAGTGCATAGTTACTAATCATTATGACACTTTAGGAGAAATAACCTTTGATTGTTTATGAAATAGGAATAAAAATCACTGCACCATATATTTTATAGTATATTTATGAGTATTGTTTTTTTTGACTCAACTGTTAGTACTTGGCAAAAAACTTTGTATGAAAAAACTTATTTTATTTCACAAAGAAAGCATATCCTCCTTTTATAACACTGGCATCGAGTAACCCTACTCTGGTGGTTATGTGTTTGGATCTCACCTGGCTCAAGGTAATTTTTCCACTATACTCATTATCATCATAATACTTAAGGAGTTTGATAGTGATTAAATGTTAGTAAATCAATGAGGTACTGTGGATTAATTTGTGTATGTTACTTTCACTTTGAGAAAATTATATTAAGATTTTTATACAATTTGATATTGTGTTAAAATCAAAATGCTGATTGTCTAATTTCACACCTTAAAAATTACTCTTATGAGATTTAATATAATTCAAAAATTTATGTTTGGTAATCTCAATCATGTTACAAATTTGATATCAGTGGTTGATATTTTTAAGTAAATATTTTATTGAGTCCAGAATCCAATGTCTTAATTTCACCCAATGCAGATAATTTATTTTAAACTGTTAAATAAAGATAATTAAATAAAGAAATTATTAATCTTCATTCATCTTTAATATCTGGAAAACAATTTCCACAGGCTTTGAGCCAGTAATTGAACATGGATCTTCTATAAAGCATGCTGTTTGATTTTTCTTATTACACGAGTCTTTGGATTGTCCATCTGCTCGTGTACTTGATTAGTCTGCAAGTACCTGAAAGTACCTAATGTTAAAAAGTAGGTTAAGAAATATCAAATTTGGAGGGAGGTAAAAATAGCTGGTTGTCATTTTCATCAGTTAGCATGAAGCTTTTTGGAAAGTAATGATACACTGTAATGGAAAAGTCTCCACAACATCATAGACCCACCTTCAAATAATTATAGCCCAATAAATACAATGGTGGAAAACCCTTTGGAATGGTGTGCTATTGTTTCAACCATTGTTTTTTAGACACAAAAACTGGTTAACTTTATTGTCAAATGTTTTGCAATATTTTAGTGGAAATTTTATTGCATGCAAGCTGCAATAGCTATTTTCAGTTCCTTTAACTATATTTTGCTACTGTACAGGGTCTACTAGATTTATTTCATTTTTATTTTACTGATTTCATGTCTTTTGTGGCTAAATCTATGATTAAAGGGAATCTCTACCTGCACTTGTCAGTAGGTTTTTTCTTAATATTGTGTTTAGTGTTACTTTTGAGTGATCTTTTGCCAATTCCACAACATTTTCACTTCCCACTATACTCTTATGGCTGGACCCCTGAAGATAAATTATATTTTTGGTTGTCTTTAAATTTTTTTATCAATGTATCAATACTTGGGGTGGATGCTTTTGTTTGGACAGCTATTCAGTATGGATGCAGTATGTGACAGTATATGGTTTTCTTTCCAATCCATTTCATTGCTTCTGTTATACATGCATTTAGTGGGGTATGAATTTTATAATTTTCTGTTGGAACATATACCACCAGTTTCTGGATGAAATGATCAACTGAAACTAATTAAACTGCAATTTCTGAATATTATTTTTCCTTCATTACTTTAAATTGAGAACATTATAAGCAGAAAACTTAAGTGTCAATCTTTGGTTTTTGTAAAAGCCATGGGAGATTTAGGAAGTTAATTTATTCCTTGATTTTCTTTAATATATATGCATATCTTGTGGCTTCTTCTGCCTTGCAAATGTAGGATTTTTTAAATTTCTAATAGTGATTGCCAATGGGTGTTTGATATGCCTATGAACTAGCCTGGTCATCGGATCAATAAGGTTTTCTGTATCATTGGGGGATGTCAGTTTCTGCTTGGAGGGAGATGATTGACTATGTTATTAGAAACCTTGTACTGGTTCTGATACACATTTTCTTCTTCCAAGTTCTTTGTTAATAATTGGTTTTACACTGATAGTGAGTTAAAGTAATATTAAAATTTTAATGTAAGAATATCTGTTTATAAAGGGAAAATACCCTGTTGCTCTTAGCATTCGAAAGTATCTTCACCAGATATGGCAGTTAAGATATGCATAATAGTTAATGACTTAAGGTTTAAAAAACTCTGCAGAAGGTCAAGATTAAAATAATGTTTTTATTTAATATGTTTCCAGGCATGTTAAGTATATGCTCTTTACAAAATAGCAAAACATTTTTTTCCGTTTTGTATATTTTTGACACCATACAAATTTAAAGTTATTTTATCGACTTGCCTTTGGGAAGGAATCCTATTAAGAACCTACTGGTGTAGTTTATTTTTGCCACTTCATCAACCTTTATGTAAATGACATCTAGATATTTTTTTAATTGTTCAATTTGATTTGCACATTTGGAGTATACTGAATCATTTGAAACAGCTTGACCTCTATAAAAATATAAGGAAATTTTAGATGCTAATTCTATCTATTCAATGTTAGTAAAATGTTCAATAGTTGATATATATTGCTTGTAGTACTTTATTTTTACTTAATTCAAGTTTTGCAATGTCATTAAATCTGAGTTGCTGATGATGCTACAATTCTACTAATTATATATATAGCTGCAAATTTTACAAGTTAAATCTTTTCTTATTACATGTATGTACAAATGTATTATCATAAATATTTTCAATTCTGTGTTATAAAAGTCTGTGTTTGCTGCCATGAAACTACCCCATATACACTCTGTTAATTATGACCACCCAATCCCATGTTATGTCAATGGAAAGATAATTTCAAAGCTCTGTAATTTCTAAAATAAACATTTCATGGGAAAATATGACTGAATATATATAAGTTAAAAATCTATCTTAATTTTCTATATTCCAATAATATTCATTTAGTATTTAAAGAGGCTTCACTTGGTTACTAACCTGGGTTCGAGCCCTAGGTAAGACATGGTTGTTCGTGTTGTTTCTCTGCCGGGTTTCCGCCATCCTCACAGACCTACTATGGCATATAAACTTACAGGCTCATGTCAGACCTCTGTTGTAAGCAGCTATTTGAAGGGGTATTTTATTATATATCAACATCTTAAACAGTAATGCGCATTCTGCAGAGTTGGTGAAAATTTAAATAATTGTTACATTTTCTGCTAAAACTATGCTAATAAAATTTAATATGGGAAACTGTTTTGAGATTAACTTATTTCAACTACTTCCCAGATCAATATTTTAAAACAGCCATTGTTCATATTAAATATCCCAGTTTTCATAATTCTTTGATTTTTAATGAACATAGATTTAGATAAATTTGATTGAGATCTTTAATTGATCTTCATTCCATTTTTTTTTCATAAAAGCTCATTTTAAAAGTTACAAAGGTTTGAAATTAGCTTTCCATTGACATAACATGGAATTAGGTTTCATAATTACTGAGTGTATATGGATATTTCAATGTGACCTTTACATTGTATAATACTCATTGTATTTTATATTTCTGTTGTATTTTGAATCTGTTCAAACCTTTTGACCACATGTATTTAGATGTTGCTTTCATGTTTCTTCAGAATTTTTTTTTCTATTATTAAAGTTTATTATGATAGCAAAAAGGATAAAAATTTCTATGTTATGTGAAGAAATTAGTTTTAATATGCATTAGGGTGAAAAAGTTTGGGAAAGCAATTTTTCTTTTCTTTTTATTTAAAAGTCATAGTTGTCCTAGAAACAGTTTTTATTAATGTGATGCATTTTAAAAACAGCTTTCATTATTAAACTGTTTAAAAAAAAGAGTTCAACTGGGAAGAATGGAATATCATGAAAATTTTCCTTTTCAATTTAAATAGTATTGCACAATATTAAGTTCCTTCATATTGCTTAAAAATTCTCCCATATGATTGGTGAATTTTCCTGTTTTAATTGCACAATTTTCTTAAAAATAAAGTAAACAATGAAATATTTGTTTCATTGTAATGTGTATCCTATATATATTTGTTTTCTCATATTGTAAATAAAAGTATTTTTAATGTGGAATTTGTTGGTTGTTTTTCTTAAAATATGCAAAATTGAAACATACTGTTTTAATTAAATAATGTTTTAGACCTCATATATATATATACATAAATATTTGTGAAAAAAAATAGATATCTGTGGTATTTTGTAACAAGTAGTTTTTTCTAAATATGTTTCGCTCTTCTAGAATCCTTTAAGAGTGAAAATTTAGTACTTGTTCAATACATTAATCGATCGTTTGCAAAATTCGTTAAAAGATTTGAAATTTCCGAACATTTAAAGAGTGTTATTATCTAAATAATAATTTAAAGCTATCTGTATAATCGGAAACGGTAATTAATGGTTTATCAATACTAATCAAAACAAAAAAAAAAGTTATCTCTAAAAAAAAAATTAGAAAAAAGTGGGATTTTTTTTTTAATTATATGAAAACAAATTATTTTAATGATTTATTAGTGAATATTCAAAATCTAAATGAGAAGTTCTATTAACAAGGATAAGCTATCTCTCAATCTATTCTGGCGGCAGTCCGGTCTAGTAATGCTGACGTCACAAATCAGTGGTACGGCCTTCTCCTCTAGGTGGTGTTGGCCAGGTTCGTAATCTGTAGTTCCCAGGTTCGAGTCCCAGCTGCGTCAGCGTTGAGATTTATCTCCGCAAAAATTCCCCGCCCTGCCCACGGTCAGTAGGGCACACTGATAGGCTTGGAAACGCCGCCGTCCGTCGGATGGGACGTTAATCCGTGGCCCGTGTGCGGGAGAGCCATACCCTGTGCACGTTAAAGAACACGCTGGATGGCCTTGACAGGAGGCTACCATCTGTCTCCCAACAGCTGTTCCAGTGGGTCCCCTCCCCCAACCTTCTCTGAGCCTTCGGGGTCCATGTGACCTGGCCATTTAGCCCATGGTGTGCAAAAAAGTGCCGCTCACAGGTAAAACAACCCAATCTTTGAACTTCTACTAGATCCGGCCCTGAAAACGTTTAAAAGCTTTCAGAATTTCTCAACAAGAAAAAAAAAAAACTTTTCAAGGTACCCTTTATTTTGACTGGCCATATTATATGTTTAAGAATGAAATCTCTCTCTTTCTTAATAGGTAACATATCGTTCTTATCCATTAATTACTTCAGAATGAGGTTCTGAAGTTGAATTTCATTTGAAAATAAAATGCCTTGCCATCTTACGAGTTAAACATGCAATTATTATTTTTTGCAATTTGTGAAAAGTTTGCTTTTTTTTAAAATATTAGAAATAACGAGAAGTTTTTTCGCTTTTGATTCCTTAGTGGAATTTTAAACTTGTTCGCATTAGATATAATGTAGAAGTAGTTCGTCAATTTTTCTGTTCACTGCTAAAGTTGGAAACATGCTATTCCAATTAATTTTGTTATTATTTCTTGCTCTTCTTTGAATACCGAAACGAAATCGTGTGAAATTGTTCATCTCAACATTAGATAATAATTTGCCAATTGAAGTGTTTCAAATGACAAATCAGAGATTCCTACAACCTTATTGCTATGACAATAGGTTATAGATCAGTAAATTCATCGCAATTAGTTTAACTACATTTTATTTATATTCATTTCAACTTTTATTTATATAAACTTTAAGAGCCCTTTGAGCTGCTTGCATTGCCTCAAAAACCATTCTACTGACAATTGAGTTAGGTTGAGGAATTTCACCTCTGAGCGACAACGCAAATGCACACAATGAGGGTAGATCATCAGGTCTCAAACACCCGACAGAATCAGAGCTGGCTAAGGTAAGGGAACCACTGGACATTAGGAGACAGAGGGAAATCTCTCGGCAAGACCATCCAATACATTCTTCAATGTGCACAAAGTATGACTCTGCTGAATGGGCCCCGTGCATGATGTCCCATCCGTTGAATGACTACTTTTACAAGACCATAAATGTTCCATTTCTCACTCAGGACAGAGCAGGAATTATCAGAGAAATATTCAATTAAAGATTCGGTTAAGCTATTTTACCTCTGAGAGGCACCTTTTTTGCACACAATGAGCTAAATGACCAGGCCACAAGGACCCCAAGCGCTCAGAGAAGGAGACCCATTGTACAGCTTTTTGAAGACAAATGGTAGCTCCTGTCAAGGTCATTCAACGTGTTCTTTAACGTTCACATGGTATATGGTTTTCCTTCACAAGGAGCCACGGCTTTAAGTCCCATCCGACGGACGGCGACCTTTCCAGGTCCATTGGTGTTTTTCCTTTCTGATAGAGGGCGTGGGAAGGGGGTTAGGGAAGATAATTCTCAACGCTGGTATGGGTGAGGCTCGAACCAGGGAACTGCTGATTACGAGACTGATGCACTACCGACTGAGCCAACACCAACTCCCTATCAACTAAGGAACAGGTTGTAAGACTGAGGTTTTAATCGACTCTATGAATTCCCTCCCCCCTCTGCTGGAAGTGCTCACTAGAACTGGTGCTGAATGAAATATGCACGAGGCAGAAAAATATCGTCAGAATACAGTTATTTAACAGATTTCGTTCATTAACTGCTGCTTGATTTTTGCATAAAGACCGGTTGACTGCCATTGCCAATTGTGTATTAATCGGTAAATATGTCTTCGAAATTGAGATAATTACATAAAGAATTTAGTTATTAAAAATGAGAATAATTTAGATCAGCTGGGACCTGGGTTCGAGCCCCGAGTAAGGCATGGACGTTCGTGTCGTTTTTCTGCTGAGGTCTTGCCATCCTCACAGACCTTCGACTCTGGCATATAAACTGACAGGCTCCTGTCAGATCTCTGTGGCAAGCAGCTGCTTGAGGGGGTATTTATTTTTTTTATTTATTTATTCTCAAATGATGTGTTGCGTCCAAGGTCTGTTGAGAAAATTTAAGAAAAAAAATACTATAATACTACACACTGCTTTTTACAATACTTTACAGCTTTTATAATGTTTTTTTAAAATATGATTTCGTTTTCTGTCACATGTTCAATTTTTGATGTAAATTGAATTTTAAGAAATATAATGAAAATGATCTCTTTCTTGTTACAAGTGCGTGTTGATAAATAGACTATTTCAAAGCGTCTTTCCAAGAGAGTTGGGTTGTTTTAATTCTGAGCGGCATTTTTTGCACACCATGGGCTAAATGACCAGGTCATAAGGACCCCGAAACTCAGAGAAGGTTGGGGGAGGGGACCCACTGGACAGCTGTTGGAAAACAGATGATAGCCTCCCGTCAAGGACATCCAGTGTGTTCTTTAACGTGCACAGGGTATGGTTCTCCTGCACACGGGGCTACGGCTTAACGTCCCATCCGACGGACGGCGACCTTTGCAAGCCCATCGGTGTCCCCTACTGACAGTGGGCAGGGCGGGGGATTTTTGCGGAGATAAATTTCAACGCTGACCCAGCTGGGACTCGAACCTGGGAGCTGCAGATTACGAGCCTGACGCGCTACAGACTGAGTCACCCCCCCGCCCCCTATTAACTGTTAATTGTGCTTTTGGAAATGTTGCATTTTAATCTCTCATCCTATTTTCAAGGTGCACGCTTTGGAGGAATTAATTTGCATTTAAACCTTCTTTGTATGCATATTTTTTCACGGAATTGTTTTGAGATATTTGAAGTCGCCTTCCACTCGTTTGCTAAGTGTTTCTTTTGTTTAGTTTCGTTCAAAAACTTTTTGAAATGCTCCTAGCGTATTTAGTGCAACTGATTTTGAACCTTTTAAAAAATTAACAGATTTAAACTTGTGGAGATCCTTTCCTTGTAAAACTGCCCTATTGATTTGTTGTAATATGAGTGAGGAAGCATTCATCACAGGTAATATTTATGATATTAAAAAACAACTGAAATAATATTTCTTTCTCAAACTACATTTGCAAAAACTACTGCAAAAACTACTTTATTCACCTCCTCTCGTGAGTTGATGATTATTTATATTTTTATTCATTCCGTCTAATAATAACGGCGTTTCAATGGCGAAGTTTGTTGCTTTGAGAGATGATCTTATTTTCACAAATTTCATGCCTTTAGAGAAACTTTTGCTCTTATTCCTATATAATATTAGTTTACGTTTCTTTTCTAACATTTTTAATCATGTTTCCTAAAAGAATTTGATTTTTCGCATTGCTTGTGTTGAAAGTCATATTCATTCAAGTAATTTAAATCCTCGCGCATGAATTTTTAATATATATTGCATTTTCATTTATTTACAGACAGGTTCTTTTGGGTTGCTACCAGCATTCATCTGAGGTGGTTGTTTCAGAAAAAAAAAATAAAACTTGTTTTGAAAAACGTTGTGTGTAATTTTAACGTAAGAGTTAAATCTCTAGAAATCTAAACCTTACATGTAACTCAGGCAGACAGTTTTTTTTAAGAACATGAACATACTTCCATGTTTTCCATCTCTATAAATTGCAAACGCCGAATGGATCTAGAGATGCAAACATCTAAGAGTTGAAATGTAAAAAGGAAGCAATAAATCATGAGATAAAAAGCAAGACCGGATCTAGTTTGTGGAGGAAGGGCTTGGGTTGGGTTGTTTTACCTCTGAGCGGCATTTTTTTGCACACCATGGGCTAAATGGCCAGGTCACATGGACACCGAAGGCTCAGAGAAGGTTGGGAGAGGGGACCCACTGGAACAGCTGTTGGGAGACAGATGGTAGCCTCCCGTCAAGGCCATCCAGCGTGTTCTTTAACGTGCACAGGGTATGGCTCTCCCACACACGGTGCCACGGCTTAACGTCCCATCCGACGGACGGCGGCCTTTCCAAGCCCATTGGTGTCCCCTACTGACCGTGGGCAAGGCGGGGAATTTTGCGGAGATAAATCTCAACGCTGACCCAGCTGGGACTCGAACCTGGGAACTACAGATTACGAGCCTGGCGCGCTACCGACTGAGCCATCCCCGCCCCAGTGGAGAAAGGGCAGTGGGTTAATGGTGTTTGGGGAATTTTAATAAGAATGCGAAAAAAAATGGTAACGTATGATATATTTTCGTTTTGGATTTGGAAAAATATTTTTTAAGACTAGTAGAATAAAAAGGAATAGCATACGCTGCTGTTTGGTGATAATAATTTTAAAAAAATATGTACCTTAATGGTTGGGTTGGGTTGTTTTACCTCTGAGCGGCACTTTTTTGCACACCATGGGCTAAATGGCCAGGTCACATGGACCCCGAAGGCTCAGAGAAGGTTGGGGGAGGGGACCCACTGGAACAGCTGTTGGGAGACAGATGGTAGCCTCCCGTCAAGGCCATCCAGCGTGTTCTTTAACGTGCACAGGGTATGGCTCTCCCGCACACGGAGCCACGGCTTAACGTCCCATCCGACGGACGGCGGCCTTTCCAAGCCCATCGGTGTCCCCTACTGACCGTGGGCAGGGCGGGGAATTTTGCGGAGATAAATCTCAACGCTGACCCAGCTGGGACTCGAACCTGGGAACTACAGATTACGAGCCTGGCGCGCTACCGACTGAGCCACCCCCGCCCCTACCTTAATGGTTTTACGGAATTCGAAATATTTACCGGAATGGTTCAATTCAGTCACTGATTCCTTCCCCCGTGGAGTGATTAGCGACTGAACTTCACCCTACACATTCATTAGATTCTGACATGGATAAAATATACTTATTAAAGGTTTTAATAGAATCATTAAAACATCAAATTTGATGCGAATTTCATGAGATTACTATGAGAAACGAATGTTTACAGTCGCTCAAAAAAGTATCCGAACACTGTGGTTGATTACAGAATTCAGAAAAAATATCTGGCAACGATTTCTTTTAGAAATCAGTGATCTGGCAACCTTCGTGTCACGTGACACGAAGGTCACTAATTCACTAATTTCCAGATCACTAATTTCTAAAAACATCGTTGCCAGATATTTTTTTCTGAATTCTGTAATCAACCACAGTGTTCGGATACTTTTTTGAGCGATTGTACGTACCCATGATCTTTCCCAAAGTTATTTTCCAATTACCGTGATATTTGTCAATTACTAAAATATTCTACCAGCGGGAGAAGTCAAATAATATTCTATATGGAGTAATATTTCATTGTTTTTTAAATTTATTTTTAGTGTGGGGCAGTTACTTGTACTATCGGGCTAAAATTAAATTATACAAAGACAATCTATATTAACGAGTATAACTCAGTTTTCTGGAACCTATATATATAAATACAGTTCAGTTTTGAAATACTGAAAATGAATGTAATTCAATGTGCTGAAATACTTAAAAATGAATATAACTCAATGTGCTGAAATATCTGTAAATGGAGATAACAAAACTTGCTCTAATATTTATAAATGTTTTGAAATTTCTATTAATGAACATAACTCAAAAGGTTCAAACTGAAGTAACAAACTCAATGTTCTAAAACCGGCGGAAAACTCCCCGCCTGCCCTTGATTAGTAAGGGACACCTATAGTTGCAAATGTCGCCGTCCGTTGGATGGAACGTTAAGCCGTGGACCCGTGTGTGAGAGAGCCATACCTGTGTAAGTTAAAGAACACGCTGGCCTTGACGGGAGTCTGCCATCTGTTTCTTAACAGCTGTGCAGTAAGTTCTTTGTCCCAGCCTTCTCTGAGTCCTCGGAAACGTTGTGACCTGGCCATTGAGACCATTTTGTGCAAAAACAGTGCCGCTCAGAAGTAAAACTACCTAGCTCAACCCTCTAAAAGCGGAATTTTATTCATATTTAAAAAAAATCCTCAAACTGTAAATCCTTACTAGCGATTAAAAACTAGCGATATAAGGCTAAGAGTTAATGCCAATTCTCAGTTGTCTTTAAAAGTTGAAATTCAGTTTCCCTGCTTAACAAGAAAAATCACTATGCCTGGTAATTATAGAATTAACTCAACGCTTCAGCGCACTATTAAAATACTCCAGAAAGGGGAATACAGTCCCTTTAGCACCCTCTAAAACCATCCCTTCTTGCAGATATAATTCAAACTTTATATATATATATCGTACTGAGACGAAGAGTAAACGTTAACTTGAGAGTCATTCCGTGGAGCATGTAAGAGAAATAGATCGTTGTGCTTCAATGTCTCTGCGCAACTGAGGTTCTGAATCACTTCTATATCCAGTATTTCTTTAGCTCTCCACAAAACGTAATATCTGCCAAAAGCTAAACTGTGTCGCCACTATGTATTCATCTGAGAGAAGAAGAAAAAAGGAGACAATTCTAGAGAAAAGCAGATCGTCATTCAGTGCTTCATTTAATCTTTGCCCTTCCTCGTATAGTTTGCCCCACATAACTGATCAAAGCGAGCATCAACATAAATCCCAAGTGACGTGAGAAACGGGGCGTTCTACATAATCTGGAGCATACTAGTTCTGCCCATGTCCAGAACGAAATAACGTCGCTGTGGCCAAATGTCTGTTTTATTCCCTACTGTGGGCATATGTGTGCAATATTTGCGCCTTAACGTGTCCAGTGTGAAATATTTATCGTCCTAGAGGCTATAAAAGTGCCACCAGAGAGATACGGATGGTAAGATCTGCCTCCGATAAATGGCTTCATAACGAAACAAAATAGTTTACAGTATTCTGCGTGTGGCTGTTTTACATTGCATGAGATTCCAGGAGTAAAGTTCTAGGTATGCTAATATTTATATTTGCACTCAGTTCTCGCTGGCTTTTGTTACGCTTGCTTGAAGCTGTGTTTCCGAAGAAAGCATGAATAGACCGCAGCACCTGCAAATGCAATAAAATCTCATTTAAGGCCGAGATGAGATTCGCCTCTGATGTGCTCTTGATGTCTTTGTTGAAATGGTTACAAACTAGGTGAGCAGTAGCGATCTTCATTATTACGCACATCGGAAAAGAGTGGGCAATGATTTTTTTTTCTTCATAGTATTAGCAATATATTAAATTGCTTCAATGACCTAAGTTCGTTTTTGATATAATTCAGAATACGTAATAGAAGTAAATGTCCTATCAATAACCTCACATAATTTCACTAATCTATACAAATTCTCTTATTTTCATTATTTTATAAGGAAATCAGTGCAAACGGAAAATTTTGGCCTTTCAGTGATCTAGAAATCTGAAAATTTCTGATTTAGATAATGCTGATAATTCGATCCTTTTGACAGATGAAGTTGATGAGATGAACTCTTTCATTAGAGTTGATGAGACTGGTAATAAAGTAAGTTGGGTGATAAACAGAGATAAAATTAAAGTAATGAAAATTTATCAGGCAGAGGGCTTCAGTTGCTTTGAACGGCTGCACTATTGACCATGTGTTTCAGTTTAATTATCTTGGGAGCTGTTAAATAGATACTGGTGATGTGCGGCATGAGATAAAGAGAATAATAGGGATTACTGCTGGGACTTTTAAGAATCTTTGGAGAGTGCAGAGAAATAGGCTTATACATCTAAAGACTAAAATAGGCTATTCAAAAGTTTGATCCTTTCTAAAGTTAGCTATGGTAGTGAAATTTGGACCCTTTGTAAACAAGATAACAGGAAACGTGATGTCTTTGATTTTAGAAGTTTACTCAGTATCTTAGGCATTAGGTAGTTTAAATTTGTAAGTAATGATGAGATTAGGCAGAGGAGTAGACAACCTACTTTGAGCAACATGTTGTGCAAAGAGAGGCTGCGTTGGTTTGACCATGTTGCAGTATGCATATCTGTAGATTAGCGAATAGGGTTATGAACAGTGTGCTTAAAGACCTCAGGAAAAGGGGAAGACTTAGGATGAGGTGGCAAACAATGTCAAATTTTACCTTGCTAAAATTGGTGTACAGTGGCCAAACGCAGCAGCTGTAGCGGAGGATAGATGCATTTGGGGAAGTAAATAACACAATCTGGTTATACTTCTAGTAGCCCATGACTGCTTAAGGATTATGTACGTATGTAGTATGTATGTATGTATGTATGTATGAAGTGTTATTATTATCTCATCAAACCATCTACTGGTAGTATTCGGCGAACCTGATGGTTGAACGAGGTGCATGTTAAGGGGCAATATATCAACACTGTAAAAATATAGCTGGTTACATAAATACCTCCATACAAAATCCTCATAGAGCCATGAGATATGAAAGTCGAACCAGAATATATAAATTTAGTGACTGCTTCTCAAACGCGGCAGGAAACTCTGATTGGGAGATCCGTTGGCAGCATGCGCTTGGAACTTCTGTCCACGTGTTGCCTCAAGACATAAGGTATGCCTATGTGCATGATACTTTCCTCACCTCGCAAGACATGAGGTCATCTGGAGTGTTGGAACGTATGAACTGTGGAGCTATATCAATGTTATGCTTCTGAAAATGTATTTCTTTCTTCCCTTGCAGCTCGCTGCGGTACACTTTGAGGAGCATTGATTTTGTTCTTCAAATGCGCTCTACTGAGCTTTAGTGCTGCAGCTGGCAAATGTAGTCGAATTTTAACTTATTGGACTTTCCATCCTAGGAATATTTTCATTTTCAAAAAATTGTCACCATGAGCCATGTGGGGACAGATATTATCATCCATGAAAATCAAATCAGAGCAGAAAGCATTTCCTGAAAAGCTCCAAATAATGTTCTAGAATCTGGTCTCCGTATCTCTGAGCAGGGTGTCTCCCTTAAAGACATAAAGTTCTATAAGGGCAGTCACTAGATTCCATTCCAGACCATCACAAACAATTGCTACCAAAACGATTGTGGCGAGTTCCTCGGTGTTCAAACTAATCTAAAACATCGGTGTTCAAACTAATCTAAAACATCGGTGTTCAAACTAAATCAGGACTCATTTTGTAAAGAGCCCATTAGCCCGCTTGTCTGGGCTCCAAAGGGGACGTTTTCTGCATCCCAATTAAACTAGCTCATCTGTTGAAGGGAGTTGAGAGAGAGAGAGAGACAAACCTTCGCATTAGTGCATACAAACATCTGTCGTGCAGCCTCCTATACATACTATGTTTTGAAACTGTTATCATTTTGGCTGTTGACAGCTCACGAAACATTTTTCTAATTTCCATATGTCGACTAAGATAGGGGTCGTCTTGAGCAGACGTGAGCCTTGGACGATCTTGTTCTGGTCTGCGACTAATCTCTCCTGTTTACTGAAATTGTCTCCAAAGACTTGACAGGATTGGGTTGGGTTGTTTTACCTCTGAGCGGCACTTTTTTGCACACCATGGGCTAAATGGCCAGGTCACATGGACCCCGAAGGCTCAGAGAAGGTTGGGGGAGGGGACCCACTAGAACAGCTGTTGGGAGACAGATGGTAGCCTCCCGTCAAGGCCATCCAGCGTGTTCTTTAACGTGCACAGGGTATGGCTCTCCCGCACACGGGGCCACGGCTTAACGTCCCATCCGACGGACGACGGCCTTTCCAAGCCCATCGGTGTCCCCTACTGACCGTGGGCAGAGCGGGGAATTTTGCGGAGATAAATCTCAACGCTGACCCAGCTGGGACTCGAACCTGGGAACTACAGATTACGAGCCTGGCGCGCTACCGACTGAGCCACCCCCGCCCCGCTTGACAGGACATTTCGTGTTACTTTCAAGGCCCTGGATATTTCGTTCAGGTATCGACCGGCTGCTAACCTACCTATCGCTCTCCATAGGGTAAAAACAAAATCAGTCATTCATCTTGTTTTTTGGATTGGTTGTTTTGCGCCACTTTTTTGCCATTAAATGGTTAGGTCACGAGGACCACAAGGGCTCAGAGAATGGAAAAGGAACGGGACTCACTGGATAACTGTTAGGAGACAGAGATTTAAGTCTCTCGTCAAGACCGTATAGCGTGTTCTTTAACGTGCACAGGGACCTGAACTTCCGCTTTCCCGCACAAGATATCGCTTATGTTTAACGTATGTTGCAAGAACGGAAGGCCTTTCCAAGCCCATTTATGCCCCCTGTGTTATTTAGGGCAGGTTAGCGGAAATAATTCTAAACACTGGTACATTTGGAACTTAACTTGATAAGAGCAGATTTTGAGCTTGGCATGAGTTAGTATATTAGGCCATAAATTATTCTGAAATCTCTTGTATAAAAACAATTTTAATACAGTATTTTTTGCTCTGAATATTTTGTACTTAGCACCAATGTTGAGATATATATCAGCTAACCTGCCCTCGGTCAGAAAAGTAACACCAACGGGCCTCTAAAGGTCCATCCGTCGGATGGAACGTAAAGCCAAGGACCCGTGTGAGAAAAGCCACACCTTATGTACGTTTAAAAACACGCTGGATGGCGTTGATAGGAGGCTCTCATCTGTTTCCTAACACTATCCAGTGTGTTTCCTTCCTCAGCTTCCTTTGAGATCTTGGGGGTCCTTGTGGCCTTGCCACTTACCCAAGGTGTGCAAAAAAGTGCCGCTCAAAGGTAATCCAAAAAACAACAAATTTAAATTTATATTTAAAAGAAAATATAAACTGTCGCCATGCATACAGTTTTATTTATCACAATACAAAATGATACTCATTGCAAAAAATTGACAGAAGCCCTTTGAAAACACACGACATATCAAACCAAAAGAAATAACTAATTAAAGGAGAAAAATGCCGGCATTTTTCCTTTTTCAATAAAGCTGATTAATCATTTATATTACAGCTGTTTTTAAAACAACTAATGAAAGAAAAAAAAAATGAGTAATGTAGAGCGGTAGCGGTTTGCTGTGTTAGTCCGTAAAAACTTTAGTTACTATCAGGTTTAAATATTCCATTGAATAAAAACTTGCATCACATTCTGAAAGCTGTGTTAAAATGGGTTTAGAACGTAATAGAATTAAGGAAAAAAAAAAACGAAGTCAATTAAATCATTCCTTGTTCTTGGGTCTTAATAACAGTTGTTTAGATAACGATTCGATATCGAAAAGTATTTCGAATTAATTGCTCCGTAATTAAAGTAAGAGCCTGACCAAAAGGAAATGACTTAAAGACAGAAAGAGTTACCCTTTCTTATGAAAAAGTCGAGCTATCTGTTTGTGGCATGCGTTTCCCTGATCAAGGAACTTAAGCTATTTGCCATCGAAAGGCACCGTCAGTTATGCGGTACTATGAAAGAGAGTGAAAAAAATGGTCAAATATATCTAAGTTGCAGCAGTAATTCAATAACGCGCATCTTTTCAAAAAGAAAGCGGACGCTTTCGTAAAGCCTTCGTTTGTCAAGCTGATAAAAGAGAGCATAAACAGCAAGTAATTACAGCTATTTTTAGTTGTGTGAAGTTTTTTTTTTTGGAAATCTGTTCCCTTTTCCTCGCTTATTAACAGGTTTCGAAAGATTTATTACGATCTCTCTTGCGAGTCACACAAGCGTTAAATTTACATTCTTGGTCAATAACATTGGTTCTCGAAGTAACGCGCAACCAATGCTAAATTAAATAGAAGAGAAATAATTAAGTGCTTTTAATTACTAATATTCCAGTAGTTGCGTAAAACTTTATTCGCTAATACATAACATATGTATTTTAATTATATATTAATATTTTATAATGATGTGAATTTCTTTTATAATTAGCAGAATTTGAGTAATTAATTATACTCGTAAGTTATTTTGCTACGATCTTAGAATGATATAATATTTTGCAACAGGCACATCAGGTCGTTAGGCTTTAAACTTACGAATTTTATGAAACAAAAAAAAAAAGATTTTTTAAAGAAAGAATTTTTAAAAACCACAGTGAAAAATAAAATAATTCACCACATATTA
Organism: Ryuthela nishihirai; assembly: GCA_038380435.1. Taxonomy (NCBI): domain Eukaryota; kingdom Metazoa; phylum Arthropoda; class Arachnida; order Araneae; family Heptathelidae; genus Ryuthela; species Ryuthela nishihirai. The sequence goes on along the minus strand of JAWZYU010000011.1, from coordinate 32,719,114 downwards.
TATCCTTTTTTAAATCAATTTCCTGTAACTTGAATTATATATATTAACTACCAATTCTTTCCTAAGCAGAAGCAATTAAATAAACGAAGTTCACAATATATGTAAGTGCTTCTTTGCTGCTATGGTTAATATGCACTCATTGTGATCTGACAGGTGATCTGCAAAACAATATTAGAGCTCAGATGTGTGCTTAAAGACAATATTAAAAGTCACTGGTGTGCAGCTTGATAGTATTAAAGGTCACAGGTTGGCCCCTTGACAGTATTAAATATCAAACGTGTGCTTCTTGACAGTATTAAAGGTCATAGGTATGTCGATTGACAAAATTAAAGATAACAGGTATGACACGAGACATTATTAAGATCACAGGTGTGGCACGAGACAGTATTAAGATCACAGGTGTGACACGAGACAGTATTAAGATCACAGGTGTGGCGCGAGACAGTAATAAGATCATAGGTGTGGTACGAGACAGTATTAAGATCACAGGCGTGGCACGAGACAGTAATAAGATCACAGGTGTGGCACGAGACAGCAATAGGATCACAGGTGTGGCACGAGACAGTAATAAGATCACAGGTGTGGCACGAGACAGCAATAAGATCACAGGTGTGGTACGAGACAGTATTAATATCACAGGTGTGGCACGAGACAGTATTAAGATTACAGGTGTGGCACGAGACAGTAATAAGATCATAGGTGTGGTACGAGACAGTATTAAGATCACAGGTGTGGCACGAGACAGTAATAAGATCACAGGTGTGGCACGAGACAGCAATAAGATCACAGGTGTGGTACGAGACAGTATTAATATCACAGATGCGGCACGAGACAGCATTAAAGATCCTTGCTATCTGAAAAGGTGTAGTTCTGAGCATCCGGGCTATGTCTTTTAGTGGATAGTTGGCCTAACAGAGGGACGATCCGTTAAATATCGTTTAAGAAATTCATGGTATGGCATTTTCTATGTAATGCAGTGTACATTCATTTGAGAAACTACACATATATGAAAATAACATCTCTCTCTACTTTAAGTAATGCACAAAAACTCTTTACATGAATACCATCTTCTTTATTCTTATTTGCTGTTGGGAAGGATGAAAAGCTTCAGAAAGAGAAAAAGTGCGCTATTGAAGGAATGCTCTGCCTCGTTCATTGCTCCACCTTTCTGATCGAACTCCTAAACCTACAAAGTCTTTTACTAAGGTCAAAGAAATCAGCATTTCCATTCCGTAGAATTTTTACGTTATTAACTAAAATTTAAAAGCAACAAAAAGAGAAATTGTTACCGAAAGAGAATTTATTCCCAAACGATACAGATCAGAAGCAAGAACAACATTGCCTTTGGTTTTTCACCAATTCATTACGATGCAATTAAATTTCCTGCTACTGTTAGTTTAAAGAAGTATTTTCGTTTTAAGTGAATAAAATATGCAAATTAGAATGCAAAGCGCAATTATATTTGATAAGAGTAACAAAGAGAATTTTTTTCCGTGACATCGAATAATTTGAAACAGGCAGCTTGCTTTCGTATGATGATCGATATTATCTAGTGTTAACGTTTCGGATTTTTCTAAATTTTATGCAAAACCTTGATTGCTCTGTCAAAAAAACACTTCCTAAAATGAATATTTTAATATCTTACATATCCAGACTCCTTTATGAAAATCAAAATTAAGGATTCAAATATGTGTAGCTATTTCGATTGTTTTGCGGATAAAATGACATTATCAGGTTAAGCATGTACTTAACAGAATGTGTTTTACTAAGAGAGCACAGGACAGGTAATCCGGGAACTCGTTTACATAGCGGATAAATAATGAGTTAGTAATATTTATATTAAAGCAATAAAATTAAATACCGATAATTATGAAAAAAATCGTTATTGACTAAAAATATTAACATACACTTTCCGGAGATGCCGATAAAATTATTGTCCCGTTGCTATTTGGTTGGGTTGTTGGGTTGTTTTACCTCTGAGCGGCACTTTTTTGCACACCATGGGCTAAATGGCAAGGTCACACGGATACCGAAGGCTCAGAGAAGGTTGGGGGAGGGGACCCACTGGAACAGCTGTTGGGAGACAGATGGTAGCCTCCCGTCAAGGCCATCCAGCGTGTTCTTTAACGTGCACAGGGTATGGCTCTCCGGCAAACGGGGCCACGGCTTAACGTCCCATCCGACGGACGGCGGCCTTTCCAAACCCATCGGTGTCCCCTACTGACCGTGGGCAGGGCGGGGAATTTTGAGGAGATAAATCTCAACGCTGACCCAGCTGGGACTCGAACCTGGGAACTACAGATTACGAGCCTGGCGCGCTACCGACTGAGCCACCCCCGCCCCTAACTATTTGGTAAAGTGGCAAAAATTTTATAGTTTGCCTAATCGAAAAATGTAGCTCCAGATTAATTACAGTGCTTCTGTACCAGGATTTCTACTAATAAGGGAAATGCGCTTAATGTCATTTCAAAAATATGGACTACGATACTTTAATCAGGCCAGGATCGAGGAAAAAAATAAGGGGGAGTCTAGAGACTGGATTTCCATTTCAGTGTAACATTTTTCCCCTTCGATTTAGAGTTTTAAAAAGAGGTTTAAAAAAACTTGGGGGTAAACTTGGAAACTTCAATCAGGGGTGAAAACAGCCAAAAAATGCGTGAAATATGCACAAACTTAATAATTTTTGGCCTACTTTACCTTTAATAACATTCTCAGAAGAGAGGAGGCATGCCCTCCCCAGATCAGGCCTTGCTTCTAATTGTTTTTAAATCCATTTCTTCTAATTAGTATTATCATTGCTGCCGAAGTTTGGTGATTTAACACATGATTTAATTTTTTTCTTTAAAAATACATAGACTACATAAAAATACCATTTTTTTGTAATGATACATTTAGCAGCAAAACGTCAGTTGATTTTTTAATAGATCCCTTTAACACCACCGCATCATGTTTTGATATATGTCTTGCCAAACAGACTGTTCATTTTTGCAAAGTAGTTCCACAGTTTTCAGAATATGATTAAAATGATAGAAAGTCCAGTGGCCTTTGGGGGCGGGGGTGGCTCAGTCGGTAGCGCGCCAGGCTCGTAATCTGTAGTTCCCAGGTTCGAGTCCCAGCTGGGTCAGCGTTGAGATTTATCTCCGCAAAATTTCCCCGCCCTGCCCACGGTCAGTAGGGGACACCGATGGGCTTGGAAATGCCGCCGTCCGTCGGATGGGACGTTAAGCCGTGGCTCCGTGTGCCGGAGAGCCATACCCTGTGCACGTTAAAGAACACGCTGGATGGCCTTGACGGGAGGCTACCATCTGTCTCCCAACAGCTGTTTCCAGTGAGTCCCCTCCCCCAACCTTCTCTGAGCCTTCGGGGTCCTTGTGACCTGGCCATTTAGCCCATGGTGTGCAAAAAAAGTGCCGCTCAGAGGTAAAACAACCCAACCCAGTGGTCTTTGGTGAAAATGGAATGCTCGTTTTCAAGGTTAATAAAGTTTATCATTGTTCCCAAAATAAAACCCTCGAACGGTGGAGTTCAAACTAATGAAGTCTATAGACGGATAAAATATACTGCTCACAAAAATTAGGGAATATTTCAAAATGAATATGAAGCGATAAAAACATCCCCTAATTTTGGTGAGCAGTATAGATGAAACGATGACAACGTGAAAACAAGTTAAAGTTTATTAGCATTAGAAATTGGATTATTTTGCCGCTGAACGGCACTTTTTTGTACAAAGTGTTCTAAATGGCCAGGTTGCACGGCCCCTCGAGGGCTCATACAAGGTTGAGGGAAGAGACCCAATGGAGAGCCTTTGGGAGACAGATGGTAGCTTCCAGTCAAGGCTATCCAGCGTGTTCTTTAAGGTGCACAGGGTATGGCTCTCCGCACAAGGGGCCAATGCTTAACGACCCATAGAATTGGCGGCGGCCTTTTCTAGCCCATCGGTGTCCCCTACTGACCGAGGGCAGGCGGGAAGTTTTGCGGAGATAAATCTCAACACTAACGCAGGCGAGACTCGAACCTGGAAACTGCAGATTATGAGCCTGGAGCGCTACAGAGAGCTACCCTCGCCCCAATTACAAATAAAAAAAAAAGTTTAATTAGCTCAAAAATTAAATTTAATCAGGGGGTGAAAGCAGTTGACATGTCATTAGGAGGTCGAAGATTCGTGCTTCACCAGCCATTACCTCTTGACTCTGCTGTTATGGTGAATATTTGATTAACATTTCAAAAATTTGTAAGTTAACAGTATATTTCTCTGAGATACTGTTATTGAGCAGAAATATTATTTCTCTATCTTATCAAATAACATTTCACTCGATGCTTCTGTTCCCAAACACACAGATGCCTCCTCACGCCAAACGTCTTATCCCCACAGTTACTTATTTCTCTTTCCTCACATGGAGTCTCCCGAGAAAGAGCATAAGGCAGCTTTTTCTCACATCAACTCGCTTGTATTGTGGGTCTCAACAGCTCTTGTCAACGATTGACCCATCACCCCACGCGAGCCTCGCCGCACGCGCAGCAGATGAAGATGTCAGACGGAGAATCATCAGCTTCTTCCCCTTCCCTTCCTCCTCCTCCTCTTCACCTACGAGAAAAGCAGAGAGAAGAAAGCTGGCCTGCATAAGAGTGTAATTGAAGGAAATTACAACTGCAGTGGTCCAGACAGCTACACATATATTAGCGACCGATTACCCAGCCTCGGTTGAAACACAGGAGTTGGGCGGGGCGGCTCGATGTTTTTTCTTATCTCACATAGGTTAGGGAGAGTCAAGCTCACTTCCTTGCTAGGCAGTGGTGAGAGCGATGTGTGTACGCTGCGATGATTGTGCTGAGAAAGAATCGCCGATGCTGGCAGGCAATGAAAAGAAAACAGAAAGCATTTTGCCGTATGCCAGTTAATGCCTGAATTCGGATATTCTTTCTCGACATATGGATAAATGCAATTTTATTGCCTTAGGGAAAATTCGGTTATGGAGAATATTTGTGGGTTCAAGATTAAAAACATCACCATAGCCATAGAATTCTAGAACAGTAATTAAAAAACTGAAGTGGGGTTAATTACTATTCTATATCGCATATGTATTATATTCATATCATCCTTTATATCCTGTCCTATGCAACATGATTGAAGGGAAAAGTTTGAAGAATTTCTTTACATTAAAGTTTATAACAAACGCTTAACGTCCTTGTTACATATGCATCTTCAAATTAAGGCAGTTCCACTGTGTTAGTATTATAAAAGGTGTTATGAAAAGTTAATGCTGGAAGCGTGATTTTAAGCTACATTTAAACCGTTTGGCACTAAAGGTTTAGGGGAGGGGTGATTCAGTCGATAGCGCACCCAGCTCGTAAATGTAGTTCCCAGATTCGAGTTCTAGCTGTGTCAGTGTTAAGATTTATCTCCCCCAAACCCCTCACCCTACCCTTGGTAAGAAATGGGATACCGATGGGCTTCTCCGCCCTGCCCACGGTTAGTAGGGGACACCGATGGGCTTGGAAAGGCCGCCATCCTTCGGATGGGACGTTAAGCCGTGGCTCCGTGTGCGGGAGAGCCATAACCTGTGCACGTTAAAGAACACGCTGGAAGGCCTTGACGGGAGGCTACCATATGTCTTCCAATAGCTGTTCCAGTCGGTCCCCTCCCCCAACCTTCTTTGAGCCTTAGGTGTCCATGTGACCTGACCATTTATAGCCCATGGAGTGCAAAAAAGTGCCGATCAGAGGTAAAACAACCCAACCCAACCAACCGATGGGCTGGGATGTTAAGTCGTGACACCGTGTGCAGGAAAGCCATTCCTTTGCACATTAAACATGTCTCCTAACAGCTGACCAATGGTTGTTCCTTTCCTTAAACTTCCCGGGGTCCTTGTGACATGGCCATTTAATCCACTGTGTGTGCAAAGTGCTGTTCGTAGCTGAATCAATACAATTAGAATTTTAAACGTGTTTAACTTAGCTCAGATTGATCTGATTTAATCATTTTACTTTAGATTAACTAATATACAATACCATGCATCATCAGCATCATTCGAAATTGCAAGAATTTAATGTTAAAACTGAGCAACAAAATACAAATTTCACTCAGCTGTTAGTACTTCCAGATAAACATGATGAATTTGTTTTCTGTCATGTTTTGAATTGGACCGTATTTATACCGTGTAAATTGGAACCGGAAAAAACAAAACTTGTTGCATATTCTTGTAAGTATACATTTAAAATCGCGTAAAACGAGGGGTTGGTGCATGCAGTAGTGTACCCAAACTTCCATGGGCGGATGTCGTTGACATATTTGAATGTAATATGGGGATTTTTGACGTGTATGAGTCTGATTTTCTTGGACTTCTTTAGGAAGATATATGATACCGAAATCCTCAAGGGAGGAGGGAAATTATAGCCCCCAATTGGGTACCCTACTGGGTGTATGTACATCTTTTGAGATTTTTAATGCGAATAATATCTAGCCTTGATCACGGTTTTTACTAGTATTATAGCATAATTGCATCCAATCTGTATAGGTTAATGTGCATACACCTTATGACATAAGCAGTTCAGATTAATGTATATACACTTTATGACATAAGCAGTCTAGAGTCACGTGTGCATGTACAAGTATATGAAGGATATTCTCTCCAGACTTCATGGGGAAAGGAGTTGGCTCAGTTGGTTGTACACCAGGCTCGTAATCTGCAGTTTACGGGTTCGAGTCCCAATTGTACGAAGTTTGCGTTTTTTCTCCGCCCATCCCTACCCTGCCCTCGGTGAGAAAGAGGACAGCAATTGGTTTGGAAACGCTGTCATGTGTCGGATGGGACGCTAAGCCGTGATCTCATGGGCAGGAGAGCCATATCCTGTGCACTTTAAAGAACATGTTGGATGGCCTTGATGGAAGGCTTCAATCTTTTTCTTAATAGCTATCGAGTGCGTTTTTTCACCTAACCAACTCGGAGCTCTTTTGACCTGCCCAGTATGCAAAAAAAATGCTTCTCAGATGTAAAACAACCCAATCCAGATTGCCTGGGAACCCAATAACACACAAATTATGTCTTTTGAAATAATACTTCAGGTTAATTGAAATTCACAATTTTAAAGAGTGATTATTATTTTTCGACAATATTCATCAGTAAAAATGCACCATTAACTGTAGATCTTTACACATATGTAGTTATTGCACTTCAATATTGTTTCTACAAGACTGTATTCTTTGAAACATATACAATGTTTTAAAACTTTCGCATGTGCTTGACTTCGGTAGCGCGTTTTCCATTAGTCTGTCGGCAAGCAAGCAGGCAAGAGAATGTCAAAGATCAATAACCTCCTGGTACTTCATACGGTCACAGAGTTAGCTTTCGCCGCTTCTATTTTTCAAATACTTGATTGATGCAATATCTGGGGCGGCAGAACTTTGCTTTTGCAATATGCATTAAAGATCATAGAACTTCAAGATTACATGCAAAAAAAAAGTAAGAAAAAAAAATGGCCGTATCAGAAAAATAAAAGAAAGTGCAAAGAACGGGAACAGGGTTTTTTTTTCCATAGGGGAAGAAATGGATTTGATGGAAACTATTAAATATTTGATGGAAAGAAGACATGGATGAAACTGGTTGGCTTTTCAAAGAAAAAGAAATGTTCGAAATTTAGAAGGTTTTTCGCTCTATTACAGCTACTTATGTCAAAGAATAGGTGCAATATCGTTTCTTCGGAAGTAGAAATATTTCAGTAGAGGTTTTTATTAGTGTAAAAATGACATAGGATCGTGTATTTCAGTGGCATTACTTGAACTTAAAGCATTCTTTCTGAATCAGTGGGGTTCAAGAACATGCTTGATGGGGTAGGGAAAGGTGCAGTTTCTTTCCTCCTCCTCATCATTTACAGAGGGAAGAAGGAAATAGGGAAACCCACGACTCACCCTGCACTAAGTAAGAATGGATGACACTCCCGTCCGTAATCTGCCGGATGGGATATTAAGCCGTTGCTCCGTGTGAAGGAGAATCATACCTGCTCACGTTGAAAACAGACTGGATGGCCTTGACAGGAGGCTTCCATTTGTCTCGTAACAGCTATCCAGTGGATTCCTTTTTCTAACCTTTTGTGAGCGCTTGAGGTTTTTGTGGCATGGCTAATTAGCCCATTGTGTGCAAAACAATGTCGCTCAGAGGTAAAACAATCCAACTTACACTTACAGCCTTTCGCAGTTGCACTTTGCTTTACTTATTGAACTTTTTTAAATTCAAAAGACATATGGATTTTTACTGAGTATCTATCCACTGTTAAGCTGTTTTAAGTAACAGGTTGAAGATGGGAATAGGAGAAAAGCTGTCTTGAGCGTGGTGGGATCTGAACCCACGACCTCTTGATGAAGCTCAAGACAATTTTTCCTCTCTACTCATCTTCATCCTGTTACATAAAATAGCTGGATAGTGGATAGATACTCAGTAAATCGATAATGAGCTCTGAATTCATTTGTCTAAATACAAGGTAATACTGATTATACCAGAGGTGACGCAGATTCTAATTTGCTCACACAAAAAAAAAAAACATTTAATCTAGAAGGCTCTTGTAAGGGGGCTGGTCGTGTGCACATAGCTGGGATGTTTCTGAAGAAGTAGGATCCTCAAACGCACTCAAAAGACAGTGATTGACCAGATGGATAGCATAACATCGGCAGCGGAGGAGAGATTAGTCAACGGCCGGTAGCTCAGTGGTCAAAACACCTGGCATGTCATTAGGAGGTCATGGTTTCAGACCCCACCTGGCTCAAGACAATTTTTCCTCTACATCCATCTTCATCCTGCTACATAAATCAGCTTCATAGTGGACAGATACCCAGTACATCAATGATGAGCTGCGAATTCATTTGTCTAAAACCATACGGACATTCGAAAATTTTTGCACTCTTTCCATTTAGAAGGAAGTTGTAAATGTCCATTGATTTTCGTAACTGATTAAAGTTTTCATCTTCATTGTAGAAGTTTAAAAAAAACGATCAGTGCTCTAAATATGCACAAGTTTACTAATTTTTGCTTTCCATTACCCTTATTGGCATTTTCTGGGAGGAGAGCATAGCGAAATTGTCTCCCCCACTTTAGATACTGCTACGTATTATAAGTACAGCCCTTCAAAAGTTTGGGCGAAAGGAATTCCTATTATTGAATATTATATAAAGCTGATGTTAATATTTTGTTTAATATTCGTTCGACTCCTCCCGCTTATGAACATTCTCAAAAAGCACATTTTAACACCGCACCTCAAAAGGCATTTTGCTACCGCACACCAATTACAAAAAGGTCCTATTTGGCACTGCGTGATCAAACCTTCCCGATCCGCCATATATCTCCAAGCGTTTCTTTACGAATATTGTTCCTAGTCATTTGCTAATATTTAATTCTCTATGATAACAATATTGGCAAATTCAGAGGAATTTCTTCTTAGGTAAGATGCCTCAAGTGTAGCAAAAATGTCATAAAACTATCAAATACAAATAAAAACTATCAATCGTTTCATTATCTTTTTTGTATAAGGTTCTACATTTCTTTACGGTAGCAAGCTTTAAAGAGCTTAAGTTTAGTTTTTAGATGTACATATTCTAATTTTATCCCACTTTGCCTAAATTCTAAAATGGTCCAACAGCAATTCCACTCTTACGGTTTGTCCTCGAGTTCACCTTTCTAGCATATTTCAGGAAATATATAAGGTAATCAAACCGCACACATTTATTGTTTACTAACATCTGTGTCAATAGATAACTGCCATTTTACTTCAGCAATTATATATATTAGGGGTTCTCAATGTGGGGTACGCGGTAATATCTTTTGGGGTACGCCGTGAGAGCTCAAAATTTGCTAGATCTAGTAACAAAGTCGCTAAGTTGGCAACACTACTACTGATTAATTTCTGAGAACTGAGTGACGAAGCGCGGCGTTGTAGTTCATGTCTGTACACGTTTGTCAATCCTCCCTTCCCTACCTGAGAGCCGAACCTACCCGAACAGCTGATCGCCCAGTCAAAACATCCATTCGAAGTGAGTGAAGGTGACTTCTTACTGCTGTGTGTATTTGTTGTAATTGACTTCACTTGCTACGCTTAAAGTTATTTTTAGTCTTCAGTTTACTGTGAAGTTAAATGAACGTGTTTATGTGACAACAGCTTACTAATGTGAAAGTGGTTTTTCATCTTTAACTTCTTTAAAAAATAAATATAGGAACAAGCCGGATGTTGAAGATGACTTGCGACTCTACTTTAGCAAGATAACCCAAACCAATGATGAACTCTGCAAGCGTAAACAAGCGCAACCATTTCAATGATTACCCAGTAAAATGTTCATAATTTTATAAGATTTGTTAATTTTATAATAATGGTTAAAATTGTTTATGCCATTTTTTGTGTTCATCGATATATGTAATTTATGAATACAAAATTTAATGTGTGTGTGTATATATATATGTTTCATTTTATTCTCATTTTTATACTATAATTATAGTTTTATCTATCTATATAAGGGGTACAGTCGCTCAAAAAAGTATCCGAACACTATGGTTGATTACAGAATTTAGAAAAAATATCTGGTCACGTGACACGAAGGTTGCCAGATCACTAATTTCTAAAAAAATCGTTGCCAGATATTTTTTCTAAATTCTGTAATCAACCATAGTGTTCGGATATTTATTTGAGCGACTGTACGCTAGTTACATAAACATTACCAGGGGAGGGGGTACGTGAAGCATAAAAGTTTGAGAACCACTGATATATACCAACAAAATATATGAAGCCCTACTTGAATCAATCCTCAAGCTATCACTCTATAAACCCAGTTTTTGAATTATATGAGTGCGTGTTAATTTTTACATTGGAAAATGAAGGAAATTATATAATAGAAAAGACCTCAAAAATTTCTCTCGTTGATGGATATCCCTCAGCAGCGTCTAGCAATACCTTGGGGAGATCAGTTCGTAAGTTGAGAGTCATTGTTGAATGAGGATTAGGATGGCAGCTTGAGATCCCAACTGTGAATGGTGATAACCGTAGAGACAATTATCTGAGAACGGATGGTGTCCGGAAATTGGCTTGTCAGACTAAGCTGTTTGGCTTATAAATTAACTTGGTACTAGTGACAGAGAGGAAAGGTTAATGAATGTAACTGTCGGAATGTACAAACAGGATGAAAGGAAATCTGGTCAAGGTTAGATATAATAATAAATAACATTGGAAGTGGATTGGAAACGCGACAGCATTTCGTATGAGGAGTTTATCTTTCATCGGGGAGATTGACTTTGATTATTTTTCCAAATGAATGGAATTCCCAAAAGGTCATTTCATTTAGGAAGCTCTTGATGAGAATTCAAGAGAAAGAGGATTGTGCGGTTCTTGATCTGAAGATAATTAGGCGGTGACGAAACAGATGTTTGTTTGCTTTTAGACAGCGTATTTCCAGAGACAGTAAATGCTAATAAATAGTGTTAGCTAGAAACAAAATGATTGTATTTTGCATTTTTGAATCAAGCTGAGATATCCATGGAGTTCAAGGCGAGGCCAGTAAAGCCTTTTCTAGGTACACCGCTTTTTCTGACTTGTTTCAGTGAAAAATTAACGGCTACGATGGGTCGTTTTAATTCGATATCTTCGCGAATGGAAAGGTATAATGCTTATAGTCCTTTCTATAACTCGTTTAAATCTTTTACTAACACTGGGATATGGTAGCGAAATATCCAAAACTTATATCGTCTTTCTAAAGATTCTAAATTGACGCTCATCTTGGTGACTATTTACCAGTCGAAGTAAACACAAGATGACGTTGTGACCGATGGGCGAAGCAGAAAAAAGAAACACAGAAAAAAATTGTATGTACCCATATGGTAATGGGAATTTAACTTGGAAGAATAGGTTCAAATCCCACTCATGGCGAAACTGCATTTTTTTCAGCCAACTATTTCATGAGGCACATGTCAAAAGGACATCTCCTATGATACTTTACTACTGAAATCCCTCTTTTAATTCCTCTTGTCAGCGTTTCATCATTGTTCCATGTTTTGTATTTGTTTCATTCATTCCAATAAATAATTCGTAAAATGTTAGTATATACACTGCGAAAATTGAAAAAAAAAAAGAGCACTATTAACAATTGAAGCGTAATCTATGAGATTTATTTAGTAGAAACAACTTGTTGAGAAAGGACAGTGATCATACGTGTGAAGTGATTCAATGTTTATTTTACTTTTTAATGAGTATTACATTTTACAGAAGGCACATTTTATTAAGGTGTTGAACCTCCTCCAGCAGCAATACAACTTCCAAACTGGCATGCAATCGGTCGTACAAATGTTGGATATCACGCTGGGGGGTACCATTCCATGCGCTTTCAACTTGGACGCGTAATTCAGCGATGGTCGTTACCTGCCGCGGTCCAAGGAAAATCTTTGTCCAATCCAGTCCCAGACATGCTCGATTGGAGACAAGTCCGAAGAGCGTGCTAACCAAGGGAGTTGGTGCACTGCCTGAAGAGCGTGTTGAGTTGCCCGGGGGGAGTGTGGACGGGCGTTATCCTGCTGGAATATCGCATTTGGGATTATACTCAAATATGGCAGGAAGACCGGTTGTACGATGTCGCTGACGTATGTATTACTATTTTAGTGTACCCTGTATAAACATAAGAGATTTACGAGAGTGATAGCTAATCGCTCTCCACACCATGATGCCCGTGTGGGCCCCGTGTGTCGCCGACGGATGCACGATGGAAGAAGCCACTCATTTTGTCGCCTTTGGACACGTAAACGTTACCATCAGACGCTCCTAAGCAGAATCGGCTTTCATCACTGAAGACCACAGACTGCCATTTTTCCGTCCAAAGAACTCATTCTTGACACCACTGCAAACATGCTCAACAGTGGTAACCGTGTCAGCGGCACGCGAGACCGTAGTCTTGCTTCCAAAAGACGATTGCGTATCGTTCTTGTAGACACCCTTGGTACGACAGAGGATCGAATTTGTGATACCGTAGCCGTCCGCTCTGCCACCCTCCTGATACGCCGATTCTCTCGTTCGTCCGTAACTCTATGTTGCCCGGAACAATGTCTGTGAGTGTTTCATTTTTCACTTTTCATTTTCTTTTTCAGAAAAGGGCAGAGATAAGAAGGTAAACGATCATTTTTGCTGGTACTGGTTTTTCATATAACACACAACCGGGAGTGGCTCAACCGGTAGCAGAGCAGGCTCGTAATCTGCACTTCCCAGGTTCGAGTACCAGCTGGGCTAGCATTGAGATTTATCTCCGTTAAATTCTCCACCCTTTCCTCGGTCAGTAGGGGGCACTGATGGTCTTGGAAAGCCATCGTCCGTTGGATGGGATGTAAAGCCGTGGTTCCGTGTGCGGGAGAACCATATCCTATGCACGTTAAAGAACACGCTAGACGGAATTCATGGGAGGTTACCATCTATCCCCCAACAGTTATCCAGTGGGTACCTTCTCTCAACATCCTCTGGATCCTTGTGACCTGGCCATTTAGCCCATTGTGGCTCAGAGGTAAAACATCCCAGCTCGAACCCAGCCGCTTGGCAGTTGCAGTGCCACTGCAATACCACTACTGCCTCGAGTCGGTGCAGCGGTACATCATTCATTAATTAACGAGATCTGTTCAGGAATGATGAAGGAAAACATGATTTTTAACCCTCATTTCGCCATAGCTGTGAAGGCAGAAAGTGAACACCAATGTACTTGGAAAGGACACATTCCATTGAATACGATGCTAAGCCGTTTCCAGGTGTACAAGTGTAGAATACACTGGAGAGCCTTGACGGAATTCGCTCTTGAAGACGAGAGATATTTCCTAAACGCTCGAGTTCTCAGGTGGATCAATTTCTCAGTTCCGAACTCTTGAGATCCTTGTGACCTGGAATATTTCTCCCACTATTGAGTGTTGTGTTCGCTAAAGTGCTCCTCGGAGTTCAAAATCAATCCAACCAGAAATACAGACACAGTTGGGACGTGAAACTTTCCACTGCCTATTATCTTCATTCCTTTCGCTTCAACATTCAAACAGTCAAATTCTGAATTACGAAAAGCTATGAAGAAAGTAATTACTCTCTCTAGCCTGTCGGTCAATGGACTACTTTTTTTCTTCACCATTATTTAGATATGCAGAACGAAACTTCCCCTCTTACAACGCAGCACATGCTCACAAAATAAAAAGGAAAAGGACGTGCTGTGTGAGGCACAATAACAACCAAATCTAGCGTCAGCACGTTTCAATATTTTGCTTTAAATCTACGCCCCACGTCTTCTTAATGTTTAACTCCGAGGTGCGACGTATTGCGTTCTTCTTGGAGAAGGAGAGTTGGTTTTTATTCGCTTTGTGCTTCGTCAGCCCTCTTCGGAGACTAATATAAGACTCCCATTCCCCTACCTGTTAATTCCCTTCAGCTGAGCGACGCAAAAACGTTACCTCTGTACATTACCTGCACTCCATAAAATGGCTTCTTTTTCGCTCGTTCAGCGAATTTCATTCGAAGGGAATTTACCGGTAAACGGCAGATTATAAACTTATTGTAGGGAGGAAAAGCGGTTTTAATGAAAGTGAATCGTGAAACTGTTTCCTTGGCCGAATAAATAAGCAACGTGAGCTTTGCTCGCTAAGTAATACGTATTTCGATAGCGTCATTATTGAAGTCTTATAGTTATGGGTATTTCGTTTTTGAAATTAACCAGAGTCATAACTATGAAATGGATTTCTCACTATGAGATTGATTCCAAACGTCAATTTTGTTTTTTACTGGGTGTAACAAATTGATTTCTCAAAGTGAGAACTATTGGACCCAGTAACTAGGACTTTTTTTTAGAAAGCGTTTTTGACGCCTTATACACTCTGTGACATTGAAATTGAACTACTGATAATAAATGGTTGGAATCCGATGAAAATCAAAGGCAAGACAGGTTAGAAGATGAGTAAGATATTATTACAGTTACAGAGCAGAGCCACAACTTCAATTCACAGGCAGACGGATTAGATGGCGGTAGTTAATACCTTGTAAATCCCCCAATGATTCACTAAACCTGCAGCTACACGTCGCAGCATGGAGTCGTACAGGGATCGCATAGCATGCTGAGGCACCACCACCAAGAATGTTGCAGCTTATATCTCACAGGACCTATAATTTGTGCCTGTTGCAGATGAGCCTGCAGATGACGCCCTAACAAGTTCTAAACGTGTCCGATGGGCGATATATAGGGGGACCTGGCTAGCCATAGAAGAGTGTCGAGAAGACTTAGACATTCCTGGATGGTGTTAGCAGTGTCATGGTATTATCTTTCTGAAAAAGGCACTAGGCGTCCCTGCGATGAAGGGGAGTGCTATGAGTTCCAGAACGTCATTGGCGCAGCATCTCAAGGTCAAAGTGTCTGAGAAATTCACAAGTGTGTCTGAGAAACTCACGACTATTGTAGCTTATCACACCCTCAGACTATAATGCAAGCTGCTTGGGCAATGTACCATACAACGGTGCAGCTGAATTGGATGATCAGGTACGACTGCATCATCTCCACACGCTTATGCAGTAATCATCTCTTCTTCACTGTCTTCTGGGGCAGAGGTTGCTTAGTCGGTAACGCGCCAGATTCGTAATCTGTAGTTCCCAGGTCCGAATTCCACCTGGGCCAGCGTTGAGATTTATTTCTGCAAAACTCTCGGCCTTGCCTCGGTCAGTAGGGGACACCGATGGGTTTGGAAAGGCCGCCGTTCATCGGATGAGACGTTAAGCCGTGGCCCATGTGTGGGAGAGTCGTACCTTGCGCACGTTGAAGAATACACTGGATGGCCTTGACGGGTGGCTACCATCTCTCTCCTAACAGCTGTACAGTGGGTCCTCTCTGCCAACCATCTCTGAACCCTCGGGGTCCTTGTGACCTGGCACTGTGTGAAAAAAAGTGCTGCTCAGAGGTAAAACAACCCAATCAATGTCTTCTTGTAAAGGATGTAAAACTTATTCCGAAAGTAAAGATTCTCTATGTTTAAATGCAATTATTGTTTCTAACTTAAAAGACAATAAATATAGGTAAAAGTGTTAGAGCGTACCTGAACTATATACGTTTTAAAAATAAAAAATGCTGCATATACCACCGGTCAGATAGTATGCTGATGCCTTTAAAAATTATAAGAATAGTTAGCAGTAGATATGACACAGTAAATGACTTGTAAAGCATTAAATGTACTGAAGACATTTGGTCTGTAAATAGAATACTTTCATGCATATTTAGAATGCTATACTGACTGGTGTTGACGGTGACCCCCAAAGGGTTATTCTAGAGTTAATGCAACCGTCCTGGTGGACATGTGGTTAGTGCATTTGACTACTAATCAAATGGGTCTCGGTTTCAGCCTAGGATATGGTTTTTTTTTTATTTGCTATCTTTCTGCTGAGGTCTAGCCTTTTTCAATGATTTTCTCTATGGCGAATTATACTGATTGGCTCCTGACAGACCTCTGAGGCAAGCTTCTGTTTAAGGGTAATTCATTATTTCTTCTTATTTGATAAAATCAAGATCAAATTGAATATTTGTACTTTGAACCAAAACTGTGTTAAAGTACATACTCTGTGTTATTGAACCAAAAGCTCTATGAAACTAATCAGAACCTTTTCTACTTTGTGCCTTAGGTGAAATAAAAAAATTAATATTGACATTTCTCAATAAAATAATTATTTGGTAAAAGAAACGCACTGTGTATGAAATGTTGAAGGTCATTGGGATAAACATGTTTTAATTAAAATATTTGGTTATTGACCTTCCTGACCAAAGTTTGTTGTATAGAGAGTGTCTTCTCAGACTTAATTTAATCCATGTTGAAGGTCATTGGGATAAACATGTTTTAATTAAAATATTTGGTTAATGACCTTCCTGACCAAAGTTTGTTGTATAGAGAGTGTCTTCTCAGACTTCATTTAATCCATGTTGAAGGTCATTGGGATAAACATGTTTTAATTAAAATATTTGGTTAATGACCTTCCTGACCAAAGTTTGTTGTATAGAGAGTGTCTTCTCAGACTTCATTTAATCCATGTTGAATTTCACGAGAAGAAACTTTATATAGTTACTTCCAAATCTTTTTTTTTCAACGATTACTGACTTCAGTTAGCCAGCCAAACAAACACGGTTAACGTTTTTTCTGTAGGCGCCATTTTCGAATTAGAGCTCCCCAAGTCTTTAGTTGCTGATGGAGGGGGAAATGAAAAAAGCGGTTTGCAGAAGCTTACCGGTCTTTCTTTTTTTAATGAAAAGACAGTTACAAGTGTCGTGTATCTAGAAATGCTCGCGAATGTTTTTTTTACCACAAAACCATGACGGCGGCCCGGAAGGAAGTGTCATTTTTCAACAAGATGGCGTTTCTGTCCATTGCCGGCTTAAGGCGAAAAATTGTTTCAGGTTGTTTGTGGAGTTATACCACTTTGTAAGCAATCATATAAATAAGAAAAACAAAAGTATATTTTAAAGAGTTGCATGATCTTTCTTTTAAAAAAAGAAATATGTATGGAAAACAATTTAAGAATATTTTTTCGTATATTGAGGTTATAAAAAAATTTAACCTTACAAATGGAATTTGCTCTTTTTCTTTAACTTTTCCCGACAACCTTGATCAGAGTCGGCTAAATAGCCGGGTCACAAAGACCCCAAAGAGTTCAGAGCTTGGCAGGAGAAGGAGACACTCTGGACGGCTGTTAAGGGACAGATGAAAGCCTCCCGTCAAGTCCATCCAGCATGCTCTTCAACAGGATCTCTCCTACACACGTGATACAGCTTTACGTCTTTTTTCGACGGACGGCGGTTTTTAGAAGTCCATCTGTCCCCTTCTGAGTGAGAGCAAGATTTAGATTTAGAGGGAAAAAAGCTCAACACTGGCGCATTTGGGACTCGAACCGGAACACTACAGATAACGAGCCTGGAGTGCTACCGACTGAGCCAATCCCTGCCCCAAAAGTGAACAAACACTTTTAGCGAATGAATCACGTCTGAATACATACTCTGTGTTTATTCCGGTGGATGAGAGATTAGCGTACTTGATTTCAGATCATTGCATTGTTGGGGTGGGGTGTTTTACCTCTGAGCGACACTTTTTTGCGCACAATGGGCTAAACCTGGTTACAATGCCCCGAGGGATCAGAGAAGGTTGGGGGAAGGGAACCCACTATGCAGAAGTTAGGAGACAGATTCTAGCCTCCCGTCTAGCCATCCAGAGTGTTCTCTAATGTGCACGGGGTATAGCTCTTCTGCACACGGGGCTAAAGCTTTACGTCCCATCAGACAGAGGCCGGCCTTTCCAAGACCAATGTGTACCATTTCTCGCCGATGGAAGGGTGAGGCTTAGAGGAGAAAATTTCCAAAACTTGAGCAGTTGGGACTCGAACTGGGAACTGAAGATTGCGAGCCTGAAGCGCTACCGAACTGAGCAACCCCTTCGTTCAGATTATTGGGACTTTGGTTCGATTCACATATCATAAAAAAAAATATTTTGAGTTGCGTTTCATCTGAGGTCTCGTCTACCTCACAGATTTTCTCTATGGCGAATTTCATTGACATTCTCAGATATCTGGGGCAAGCGGCTGCTTCGGGAATAATTTCTTCGTGTAAATCTTATTTGTGTAAATCTAAAGTGAGTGAGGTTTGTTTACTTTCTACCTACTAGTGCAAGGCTATTGAAATGGTGGCCTGTGAGATACATCAGGTCAGTAAACGAAATTCTGTGGCCCACATAGAATATGTTTAATGCAGTGATAAAACAAAAGCGTATTTATTTCCGCGAAAGCAAATTTGGTCACCGAAAAGTCCCGCAATTCAAAAAATTAGAAAATCTGGCCTGACTGATAGCGTAATCTAAAGAAGATTACGTTTTTGATACAGTAATAATTAAAACTTTGTTTTCTTCACGGCAAGAGGCGGGTGGCTCAGTCGGTAGTGCCAGGCTCATAATCTACAGTTCTAGAGTCTCATCTGGACTAGAGTTGAGATTTATCTCCACAAAACTCCCCGTCCTTGTCCACAGTCAGTAAGGGACACCGATGGGCTTGGAAAGACCCCTTTTTGTAGGATGGAACGTTAAGCTGTGGCCTCGTGTGTAGGAGAGCCATACCCTCTGCACGTTAAAGAACACGCTGGAGGCAAATGGCAGACTACCATCTGCCTCCTAAGAAATGTTCACTGGGTTCACTTCCTCCAACCTTCTCTAAGCCCTCGAGGTCCTTGTGACCTGGCCATTTAACCAAATGTGCGCAAAAAAGTGTCTTTAAAAGGTAAAACAGCTCTTTACGGCAATCTATAAATGGGGAAAATTTTCGCTCGCCACTAAATTAATATAATTGAAAGAAAGAGGTTGAAATTATTAATTTAATTTTTCATCAATATGCATTATACTCATTAATTTGGTACATGTTAATGTGATACTAGAATTGTGTGTCCTGTTACACGGGTTAGGTGGTTTGTCCCCCCCCCCCCACCACCAACAGGATAGTCACGTCCCACACTTTGGAAACCATTATTTTACTATGCGATCGAATAACATTCCTCTCTCATCTGTCGTATATTTGTCCTATTCTAATCATTAGCATAATCAAATAAATTCCAAAATACAGTAGCCGTAGGATCTGCTGAATAAAAGTAATGATTCAGAGTAAATTCGATAGATAAAAACTTTTCCATAAACGTATAATTACTACTAAGGAAAAACAAAATCAATTTTGAAAATCAGCATAAAAGTTGGGGACACTTAATGACCAGATTATTAGAAACAGGCCCATCTCAATTGGGAGTCAGATTCGGAGTTCAGTAATTTCTCAAATATGGTTCGGTACGGAGGTGGCTCAGTCGGTAGCGCGCCAGGCTCGTAATCTGTAGTTCCCAGGTTCGAGTCCCAGCTGGGTCAGCGTCGAGATTTTTCTCCGCAAAATTCCCTCCCTGCCCACGGCCAGTAGGGGACATCGATGGGCTTAGAAAAGCCGCCTTCCGTCGGATGGGACGTTAAGCCGTGGCCCCGTGTACCGGAGAGCCATACTCTGTGCACGTTAAAGAACAAGCTGGATGGCCTTCACGGGAGGCTACCATCTGTCTCCCAAAAGCTGTTCCAGTGGGTCCCCTCCCCCAACCTTCTCTGAGCCTCCGGGGTCCATGTGACCTGGCTATTTAGCCCATGGTGTGCAAAAAAGTGCCACTCAGAGGTTAAACAACCCAACACAAATATGGTTCTTATGGAACAATGGGACTGAAGATAAAGATCTACCAATGTAGATCTTTTATTTCGTGGACTGCTTTCGTCAACAATTAGCACCTTTGCGTACGTGTTAATACATGATATGTGGTAACACAGCGACTCTTCAAGAATGCAACAGTGTGTGCAAGTTTAAACACATTGCGATACAGTGGCCAGTAGCACAGAATACAGTCATTCTATGGTTTTCTCGCTTTAAAAAAAAAAGGTGTTCGCTGTGTGTGTGTGTGTGTTTATCTGTGTCATTTTCTGCAGCCTATGGCAGATCCTAAAACTCTATTCGGAGAGGCTTAAGTAGTGAACAGACAGTTCACAAATGAATCGAGTGTATGGAGAACAAATCTTGAAATGAAGCACGATTTTCAAGTGCCATAAACGCTTCACTGACAGGCGTGATTCTGTGGATGACGACCCAAGATTTGGGCAACCCAGCACTGCTCTTCATACATACGAGCCATTTCTGGACTTTCTGTGCATCACTTAAGCCTTGCCGAATAAAGTAATGTATCACATACCGTTGCTCAGAGTGCGGATTAGCCATAGCCTGCATAAAATCAACACTTTTCCGAAGTGAGAACACTACAGAAACTGACTGCACATTGTTCTGCTGCTACTTGCGTTCGTATAGCGTTTGAACTTGCACATACTGCTCCGTGCTCTTGAAGTGTTGCCGTGTTGTCACATATCATGCATATTAAATAAATAAAAAAATAAATACTCCCTCAAGCAGCTGCTTGCCACAGAGGTCTGACAGGAGCCTGTCAGTTTATATGCCACAGTAGGAGAACTGAGAGGATGGCAGACTCGTTCGAAAAGCTGCTAAGTTGTTGGTGACAGCAGTTCAAGAAGTGAATGATCCCACATGCAAAGTTAACGTTCAACTATATTTGTTCTGTATTTAAAGTTACAGAAGGTGCATTTGGGTTGGGTTATTTTACCTCTGAGCGGCACTTTTTTTGCACACAATGGCCAGGTCACAAGGACCCCGAAGGCTTCGAGAAGGTTGGGGAGAGGAGACCCACTGGTACAGCTGTTGGGAGACAGGTGGTAACCTCCTGTCAAGTCCATCCAGCGTGTTCTTTAACGTGCACAGGGTATGGATCTCCCGCACACGGGGCCACGGCTTAACGTCCCATACGACGGGCGGCGGCCTTTCCAAGCCCATCGGTGTCTCCTATTGACAGTGGGCAGGGCGGGGAGTTTTGACGGAAGCTGAAAGAGTTAATAGCAGCAATGCCCGTCTTCGATTTGGATTTGGCCGTGATGACAACACTCAGGCAGATAATTAAACAAAATATTTTACGATTATACACGAGATTTGCTTTTCATTTATACTCAGAAAATACACCAGAATTACGTCAGAAATGTTACGAATAGATTGAATATTATTACAAGAACTTCAACGCCCATGGTGTTGAAGTTGCTTTATTTGCAAAAAAAAATCTGATAGATGGAAAAATCATTTGGTTCTCCGAGATTCACTAAAATATTATTAGTTGAACTCAGTTTTAATCGTTTCAGATAGCACATAAACGTCGGAGAGCTAAAGTGTATATAATGGAATCAAATTTGCAGTATATGGCTGTTTTGTAACTTTTACTGAAACGTTTAAATTCGCATTTTTACATTTGATTCGCATATTTCTGAAACGACTCATTGTTTTTCTGCTCTTGAATTCTGTAAACTGAAAATACCTCAAGTTTCAGGTATTTCCCGTCGTGTCAACAACAAAACGCCACATAGTTCTCGAGTGCGACTATTCTCCGTCACTTTCTTTGGGAATGCAATACCATTGCCTCAACCTGCCATGCAGTCACGTCTTATTCTCTATGTCAGGAAAAAGGACTGGCTCTTTCTCAGCTGTCAAAGTGGCGTCGAAAATGCGTTGACAGTTTGTAGTTTATTGTCTCTCGCTGACGACACAGAAAGTGACAGATGAAATAAACAGTTACAGATAAAATGTCATCTTGTGTTCATGGTTGCCAGTTTATAGGTGTTGCAGATTAGAGAATATTCTCTGAGGAAATGGATTATTTAAACCAGTCACTGCCAACAGGTGAGACCCGAGCTTTCATAAGTCGCATTTTGTTTTTACGTCTGAAGTGCATTTTTATTTTTGCTGAAGAGTCAATGAGTTGGTTGGGCTGTTTTACCTCTGAGCGTTGTTTTTTTTTTGCACACATTAGACTAAACAGCCAGATCACAAGCACCCCATGGACCCAGAGAAGGTTAAGGAATGTGATCGATTGGATGTTAGGATATGGATGGTAACCGCCAATCAAGATACCAGCCTGAGTGTTCTTTAATGTGCAAAGGTTACAAAATATTCTTGAAGTAAAAATATATGTGAAAGATACATAAACCAATCACGTCTCAGGATTTTTTTTTCTTGGGGCAACCATGGATTGCTGAGTTGTAAATTTGTAATTAGGCTGATTTTGTAAAAACCATTTATACATCCACGAATTAATTAGAATGCAAAAAATCCCACTAAAGCTGTAAACTTCATATTGAAATCTGACGAAAAAATCTCGAAATAAGTTATGAGAATATTTTTCCTTAGTCAAATACTTATATCTGTAAACACTAACTGAATGAGATAAACACTAGATTTTAAACATTTCTTCAATTTCAATTTGTATATGTTCTTCCAGCAGCTGTATGGTTAGTCATGCACGGTGAATAGCTAATCATTAAACTCTAGTCTTATACACTAATAAAATATCAATTTTTGCTGCGTAGCAGTAGGAAGCAGTCTTCAAACTTCTTTCGTTCGACAGTCCTGTGAATTCTTTACAACAGTTAGCGGCGAACGAAACATTTACTGAAGAGGTAATTAATTTCTTTTCTCACTTACAGTGATATATACTCTTCTATGTGGCTGCACTAACAATTGCTGAAATTCAAATTATATTTTTATTGCATATTCATTAGCTCATGGAGAATATGAGCAACGCAAATGGACATGTATAACGCACGTGCGCATGCTATTAACGTTGTTATCGTCAGAAGAAACTCTGAACTTACCAGTTATTAATGCACTTTAAGTACATCATACAATAGAGTCCCTAGTTCCCCGTAATGATGGTATAATGATAACAGAAGGTATTTACATTGATCCTCGTAATCCTTGTGCAATATCTACTACTGTTAGATGATTTTTAGCTCTAAGAGAGTCGGCGAGTCTTTTAAAGTTCTAACTGTTCAAACTTTTAAAGTTCTAACTGTTCAAACTTTTAAAGTTCTAACTGTTTCTGCTGAAATTCTGGTAAAAGGTTGGAAGGCCTTATGTCAGGGGTGGCCAAACAGTCGATTCGTAATGAAGTAGGTGTGATATTCAGGTTGAAAAATTCTTCACAGTTCAACGCAGATAGAAGGCTGTTGGAAGGAATTAAAATTTTTATCTCTATTTTGTTTTTCAAAATGGATTCTAGTTCTCTGAAAATATATTGCTGCAATCCATTTACAAAAGTCAATCATAAAATTGGAATAACTAAGCTTTGTCGCACAATGGTTGGTATAACTTAAGGCAGGGAGGGCCAAACCTATGGACTCGGCAATCGGTTTTTAAGAGAGAAAATCTTTCGCGATCGACCATAGTACAAAAGTCATAATAATGATTTAACACTGCTTGACCAGCTAAGCATAAAATGACAATTTAGAATCAAACATATTAACGTGACATTGTTAAAATAAAAAAAATAAATGAATACCCCCTCAAGCAGCTGCTTGCCACAAAGGTCTGACAGGAGCCTGTCAGTTTACATGCCAGAGTAGAAGGTCTGAAAGGATGGCAGGACCTCAGCAGAAAAACGACACATACATCCATGCCTTACCCGGGGCTCGAACCCAGGTCCTTTAGATCAGTGGCCAAGCGTGCTAACCACTGGACTCCACCTAAAACTATTTATTATAAATATTCATAAAATGTGATTATTTTCACTAACTTTACTATTGAGAAGTAGATGCATTACGCTCAGGGCTGGATTTAACCATTAAGCAAAATAAGCACGTGCTTAGGGCTTCCCCCTTTAACTCACAATTACGTGATCTCGAGAAAATACTTTTCAATTCTGAAAATCCTCTTTCTACAGAAATCGATGTTGGTGGACAATTTTTGAGAAAGATATTCTAATGGAGAAATATCATTATTTGTACGAAACAAAACATCTTTTATTCCATTGCTTTCTAACCTTGAAGATGCATATCATTTTAGCATACATGAATCAAAAGATACAAAATAATGCTTATTGCATTGTTGCCTACTTATAACTTCAGCACTTATTGAGTCTTAATGTCTTGTCAGTTGAGCAATGCAAGAGCCGAGGGGGGAATCATTCTAGGACTGTGCTTAGGGCATCAGTTAGCTTTAATCCGGCCCTGATTACACTGCATATCTTCTGCTAGCTTACTAAATTAGGGCTCGTAACTGTTGATTACACTAGAATTACACGTTTATACTAGAATTATACACTTTATTAAAAAATCCATTAAATTCAGCTGCAAATTCGTTTACAAACACTGATACAGTAGTGGCAGTGACCAGAGCGTTCATATTAGTGCAAGCAGCTAAACAGCTATGGCAGCTACGTGATCGATCAAACAGTTAAATGCGATCTATTGGTCGATCGCGATCGTCCGATGGATCGCGTTTGGCCACCTCTGACTTAATACCTTCCAACCTTCTACCAGCATTTCAGTAGAAAAAACTCAAGACTTGAAATTTACTATGAGTATTGGCACAGTTGTAGAATCCATTTGAATTGAATTTAATCCTGATGAAAAGCCCATTATGAAGAAAGGTAGAAGAAAAATAAGGTTTACACCTCTATACTGCATACGTTTCCTAAATTTATACAGCAAAATATGATATTTTGCTAGTACATACTGCAAATGGTTTGAAGTATAGCCATGCACTGCTATTGGACACATTTCGTAAATTGTAGACACAAATGACCAAATTATAAATTTATATCTAATTAAAAACGACATTGTGGATTTCCTACAAATCTATTTTACTAAGTAAAAATTCCCTAAATACATTTAGGAAGTTGTCCGTAAAATATATCTTTCCGTGTTTCAAAATGTTGTATGGTTTCGTAATTCTACTTTCGTGAGCTATCCATGCTTTCAAATTTATCTGATTCAAGAAATTTGTAATTTTGGACCCAAGGTTGACCTAAAGTAAAATTTCCTGATGAGGTTTTGTTAATTTATGTTCGGGAGAATTATGTAAAAGCACATGATAAAAAAATGTAATTCATAATGAAATTTTAAGAAAAAAGTTTAAAGAGCAAAACTTTTTAAGCCAAATACATCATTTTAAAGGTCTATAAAAAGCTTGTAAATGAAACAAATTTCATCCTTTTATTCATTTAGATCCAAAGTTTTTCGTTTCAAATATCAGTTTAGATAAATTTGTTACCTCTCCCGTGTTACGAATCATTATTTCTTAAAATCCATTTTGTCGTAAAAAACTGAAATTCGGTGTTAAGGAATTTTTCAATGAGTAGGAAAAACATACCAGATTTCATTAAAATAAAAATATAATATGTAGAAAATGCTTTTTTTTGATGGTGATTTTACAGCGAACAATCTAAACAAAGAAATAAGAACATGGATGAACCTTATGCAAATTCTGAGGAATTTCTCAGTAGCCAAGTGATGAACATGCTTGACTACTGATCAGAGGGACCTGAGTTGGAGCTCCAGACAAGCCTTATGTTGCCCTTCTGCGGAAGGTTCGTTTTCCTCTCAGTTCATCTCTATGGCGGATTATACTGACAAACTCCTGCCAGACTTGGGGCGGGGTTCGCTCAGTCGGTACCAGGCTCGTAATCTGTAGTTCCCAGGTTCGAGTCCCAGCTGGGTCAACGTTAAGATTTATCTCCGTAAAATTCCCCGCCCTGTCCACGTCAGTAGGGGACACCGATGGACTTGGAAAGACCGCCGTCCGTCGGATGGGACGTTAAGCCGTGGCGCCGTGTGCGGGAGAGCCATACCCTATGCACGTTAAAGAACACGTTGGATGGCCTTGACGGGAGGCCACCATCTGTGTCCCAACAGCTGTTCCAGTGGGTCCCCTCCCCCAACCTTCTCTGAGCCTTTGGGGTCCATGTGACCTGCCCATGGTGTACAAAACAGTGCCGCTCAGAGGTAAAACAACCCAACCTGCCGGACTTCTGTAGAAAGCAGCTGCTTATTGAAACATTTTTAAAATACTAATCAATAGCAATTCATTACTATAAAAATACGCATTCTAAACAAACCTTGCGTTTTGTAACTTTGAAAAGGTCTGTAACTTCAAATGAAGCTACTGATAATTGCTTCCCTATGCATTCTTTCCCATGCTTGAATGCTTTGTCTGAATTACAATAAAAGGATGAAACCACGAATGTCCACAACTTCAATATTCCCTTCCGAAGGTTTCCAATTCGAGTCTTTCATTTGTCTGTAGCTTTCAATGCCTCTGATAACAAAACAACCGAGTCCTGAAAATATGCGAAATTTAGAGTTGTCTTTTTTCGTTTCTGTACCACAGGTACACTCTAATAGTTTCTAGTGGTGAAACTAAATGCAGAATAGTAAATCATATTTTATCTCAAAAATGCCCATAGTTATAACAAAAATTCCTTTATTAAAATTAAATATGACATACTAGTAAGTTTTTAACGTAACATTTTAGTCAATCGACATGGATGAAACATTTATTACAAAATATTATTATAAAAATAACATTTGAATATTAATATTTTATTATTTTAAATAAAACTTTGTAAGGTATCCAATAGTTTGACAATTTAAAATAACTATTTCCAAGCTACCCCCCCCCCCCCCCCCCAGATCCTGCCTTGGCCGTAGGTAATGACAGTTGTAAACAAACTTTCAAATACAATTACATATTTTTGTTTGTTTTAAGAATAATAATGTAAAATTATCTTACAGATAATTTTACAAAAATGCATAGTCCAAATTTTATCCCCTGTCAAGCACAAAAGAATGATCTAATTGAAGGTTAAACAATCCTGTCTCCTCTAATCCGGCAGTCAGTGAACCGTATGAGATTATTAAATTTCGGGGGAAAAAAGAAGTTTTTTTAACTTTTTCTTTGAAAGTAATAAAGAAAATCGGATCTGAATATCATGTTCTTTGACAGAATACAGTCTTAACTGAGAAGCGTTCAAGAGAAGGTTGCAATTTTCTTCTTTTGTCTTATTGCTAATACGTCCACGGATGATGCTTCTTCATTTTCTTCCAGAGTCACTCTGCTGTTCACTGTTTATCTCCCGACCTGAGCATTACTGCTTTCGTCATTCAAGAAACGGCTTTAAAATAAAGCACCAAGCTGAATAAAAACGAATAAGGAGAACAATTTCTTTCAGGAAGCATATCCCCTTACCTTCTCTTAACAGCTTTCAAATCTCACTTCTTTTTTTTTTCTGATGGGTCTTTTGTTGCCTGGCATCTCTTTTTCTTCTTCGTTATTTTTCTCGAGCCCGACGGAAATTGTTTTCATCACAGGCATTCAACTGCCTTCTTCCAGAGACCTAATTCACCATGCTTTTCCGGCCGCCTGTAATGACGTACTAAAAAATTACTACTTTGACTCATATGTTAAAGGCCGAAACAGAAAAGGAAGCTAGAAAAAAAATGATAAAGTGTTTTCGAAATGAAAGGAGTGCGTTTCCTGAAAAGCTCTCTGTTTTATCGGCTTTGACGTTCCTTTCTCTTTCTTCCCCTATTTTTTGTGATTTTTTTTCCTTTCTCTCTTTAACTTTGCCTTCCCCCCTCACCCTCTAAGATTCCTCCCACACGAAATTTCTTGCAAAAATACGTCGTAAGGAGAAAGAAAGCAAAATAAAAATAAAAAAATGCAAAAGAAAAAACTCCATCCCCCCTCCCCCGAAAAAAAAAAAAAAGAAAAGAAAGGGTTCACATACGGTTTCCTTTCTGCAGTGAACTGAAAGAATCTACGGACGTTATCAACGAGCTGAAGTGAAAAGATATTAAAGAATACCACCGGCTTTCAAGATTTCTTTCGCCTAGTAAGAAAGAAGGAAAGAGTGAGTGAGGGTGCGTCTTATTTGACAACAGAGTGCAATAAAAACCTTTCAATTACACAAAGAATTGGAAAACAAAGCAGTCGTCCCTAATGACTTGATCTTTCATCACAAGACACAATTATTTGTCTTTTCTTTTTTTCATATACGTCTGGTGGCTTTCTCTTGTCAGAGTCTGAGAGCTGGCGTTTATGACAAGAGTACCATTTACGAGAATCACATCAAGGGTGAAGTGAGGAAGGGATGAAGTTTAAATTCTCTGTGACGTTTTATTTCTTTTTCAACGTCTTTTGTTTCCCGAGAAGCATATAGGATGAAATTTCGTTAACTTCGGATTTTGAACTTAATGAAATTGTTTTGTTACTAAATGTTATTGGATACACTGAGATTCTGAAATTTATGATGCAAAATTCCATTTTCAATCTGATAGGCCAAAGGTTCCTAATGTACGTTAGCATGCTAGCAGAAGTAAATTTCCATTTTTCTTTAATTTGGGCTTTACGTTTTTCAAAGCCATAAATAGATAAATAGCAGTAAAAATTCGCAAGATTAAAAAAAAAGGAAAAAAAAAATATGCATTCAATAAAATTTACAGCTTATATTTTTCTTTTTATTTGTAATAAACCAACTGAAAAAACACTTTCAATTTAAAAAATGTCATTTTCAGAATGTTTTTCTTTTTCAAATTACTTTATCACTTAAAAAAAACTGAAGTCCCTGATTTAAATTTGCATAAAAATTGAATTTTTAAAAAAATGAAATGTTCTATGAAATTGATGATAAAGTGTGAGATTCATGTTTTGTAAAAAGCAAACATGACCATATGTAAGATAAAAAAAAAAGCATTTGTCAAAAGTTCCAGTAATAGCCCAACTTTTCATTTCTTTCTATCAATTAGCAATTAATGTCAGAAATATGTTTACAACTGCAGATATTCCTTGTCAGGTATCAGTGTGCTGATATAGCACCTTCCTGCCTTCTCTGTAATAATAATGATGATGATGGACATGACGAAAAACAAATGATTAAAATTGGAAACTGAAATATACAAATTAATATCCTTGGTTCAACAAAGAGCATGCGATTTTTTCGTTTGCTGCTCTTGTAAGTAGGAAAGTCTCTGTTTAGTTGGCATCCAGTAAGTCTGAGATATGTTGGATGGGAGACAGGTCAAGCGATCGTGAAGGCCACGCCGACGGCAGGAATGTTCACATTACATAATCTCTCCATAGTAACACATATGTGAACGGGCATTATTTATTTCATTCCTAACATTCCTCTGGAACGTTCCAGAAAAATGGTATTAATACAGTGTCGTGTCCCTCTAATTTGTTTTAATATCTTATTTATTGTTCTTGTATATATATATACATATCTCTGCTATATGTTTATTTTCAGAAGTGTCTTCTTAAATGGGAATGTCGCTCATTATTCGTCATTCATGGCATAGCTGTATAGTTTCCAGATGCACAAGAAAACGAATGCAGCAAATGGTTTTATTGTGCCTCTTCGCTCGATTCCCTTGGTACAGTCGAGGGGCTAGGGTGTGAATCACCGATATAGAAGGGAGCGCGAGATGCGGCAATAATTAAGGCTGAAAGAGAGTGGTTTAAGAACGGAGGAGTAAGGTTTATTTAGCAGGTGAAAGTGACATATTCCGTGCTTAAGACGAACTGAACCTGTCAATTCTTTTAAGGAGCCTTAAAAGAACCTTAAAACCTTAAAGGAGCAAAGTTCAGTTCTGTATGAACCTAGTTATGTAGGTAGCGATACAGGAAAGTGCAGATTTCCATCTCATTAAGTGAATGCTTACAAAAGCAAAGCAGCAGTCAAGCTATGTTAAGCTGATTGGAGAAAGTCCCGAAAGCATATCAAATTAATATAAAAAAAATAAATACCCCCTCAAGCAGCTGCTTGCCACAGAGGTCTGACAGGAGCCTGTCAGTTTATATGCCACAGTAGGAGATCTGAGAGGATGGCAGGACCTCAGCAGAAAAACGACACACACATCCATGCCTTACCCGGGGCTTGAACCCAGGTCCCTTAGATTAGTAACCAAGCGTGCTAACCACTCGGCACGGGACGGCTAATATAGCCAACTAGAAAAGTGTTGAGCAGAGCTTAGACCCACAGAATCAAGTGCATTCCAATATTTTATATACATATGTGTGAATGTGAAAAGTATAAATAAATGGTGAGTCGTCTTTTACCTAGTGCATTACACATTTACTTCTTTCATCCAAAGCACAGCCATTAATTGCCATTTCAGACAGAGAAGAACATCACATTTGGCACACATGAAGTGGTTTCACCCAGAATCACGGATGAATATTAATTAATTGGAATAATTGATTAAAAAGAAAAATTAAAAGGAAGTTCGGGGGACCACCAATCATCAATCAAGAGAGGTCATAACATACGGGTTTGATAAAAGGTCAATGTATCATCATCAGGTTGTAGTTTCAGGCCTAGAATATGTACCAGGAATGCATCTCTGTTGTGAATGACAAAGGTACATTTTTGGTACACATTGCTACTTATTATTCCTGGTACATATTCTACATCTGTTGTTCCTTTGTTATACAAGGGACATTACATTGTAAAAATCTTGTTTGCAGGGATTCAGATAATTCAAACATGATTTTTTAATTGCACATTATTGTGCTGGGTAGGGTTTTGTTATATGAGACTCAGCATTTCTGTGGAAACTTTTTAGTTAAAACAGTTTCGCTGATGAAAATGACTTTAAGATGAACTTGAAGATGGATTCCGCTACAGAAAAAAATTAGCATGAAATTTCAAATGAATTTCGTTACAGAAGAAGGGTTGGGTTGTTTTACCCCTGAGGGATACTTTTTTTCCCACAGAATGGATTAAATGGCCAAGTTACAAGAACCCCAAGTGCTCAGAAAAGTTTAGGGGAAGAGGACGCACTGTACAGTTGTTAAAAGACTGCAGCCTACTGTCAAGGCCATTCAGCTTGTTCTTTAACCTATGCAGGGTAAGCTACACAGGGCCACGGCTTAACATCCCATCCGACGGACAGCAGGTTTTCTAAGCCCATCGGTGTCCCTTTCTCACCGAGGACAGACAGGGTGAGAGTTTAGCGAAGTTTTACTTTGAAAGGAGTCGAAAGTCTGATTTCGCTATAAGTCTTTAGCCTGAAGATGAAAGGCTTTTTTTAGATTTCGTATTCAATATATAGGCATTTTTTTATTATATCTGCTATAAAGAGTTCTTTCTTTTTATCGCTTTTCGATAATCTTAGTTTAGGGGATGAACAGAACAATTACCTGGTATAATAAATGAGTCAATCAATGAATGAATAAAAATTACACTATCCGGACTAATACCATTTAACTGAAAAAAATTGTCTCAAACGTTTGCTAAATTTGTGAATGCTAATTTTTTCACTGTTAACATTAAATACAGTAAACCTCAGATTTCATATCGATGAATAGTTTTTATTGTCTATATGAAGCTACAGGAATTGTTTTTATGATTCTTCTACAAATCACGAAGCAGAAACCGAAGCATCAACGAAACAATGACCAAAGAAAAAAAAAAAGAGACTATGTCCATCTTGCTGCCAAAAAGCGAAGGAAACCGTAACAAAAGCCATGTCCGTTATGACAACGACAACTTTGAACACTAGCAGCTCGTCTAGCTGCCATAAGCCTGCCGCCATGTCAGATACGACGTCCACATGTGTATGGACATATTGATCTCTGCCTTATCCGCAGAAGCAATGGTCCGAA
Organism: Ryuthela nishihirai; assembly: GCA_038380435.1. Taxonomy (NCBI): domain Eukaryota; kingdom Metazoa; phylum Arthropoda; class Arachnida; order Araneae; family Heptathelidae; genus Ryuthela; species Ryuthela nishihirai. Next base: position 32,687,059 of record JAWZYU010000011.1, on the reverse strand, counting down.
ATTCGGGGGAGAGGGAACTAGGGGTTTGATGCAGTGCACGGGGCAGTGATTTGTGTTGACAGTACGCCGCCGAATGTGGCTGGCGGGACCACCACACCGTCACGCGCATCATTCCTTTGCCGTGTCCAGCAGAGGACAAAAGTTTGAAAATAAGAAACCCACCTTCTTGGGCGGTGAAATATGGCCGACCTAATGCTACGGCCAGCTGGCGGCTCCGTCCAATAACTGAGCCGCAGCCCGGGTATTTCGCGTATGTGCCATACTATTGGGCCACGTGTAGGGAGGGCAAGTTTGAGGTGGAGGGAAGAAGGAGAGAGAGGAGAGAGCCCACGGTGAGAGAGGATCAATCTCTGAAGTCTGATCTCTAACTGGGAATCGAAACTTCATGTCCTGTGGTTTCTACGTGCTGCTCCGTTTCAGGCGTCATTTGAATAAACAGCTATTTTTAGCTTGAGAAGAAAGGGAGTTACTTCTGGATGTGTGCACGTTGTAGTGATTTACGTCGGAGGAATTTGATGAAAAAGAAAAGCAAATTTATTGACTCGTTTTGTAGTGCGCATAGGAGACGAGTTGGCGTTGCGGATACTTAGTGCATTGCATGGGAAATAAAAGGATATTTACCACCATCGTTGTGTAATGGGAGACGGTTTTAACAACTTCATTGCTCTTTTTCGATGTTGTGACCTCGTTTTCTATCGGATTGTTTTGTTTCCGGTGGCATTTAACGCGATACTATGTGTGTCCGATGATTAGATTAGTGAAAGACAGAATGCAGCACGCCAGGATATAGGAATTAATAAAGAGATGGATCGAGATGGATAATAAAGAGATTGATGGATCGAACAGGAACGAACCGGAAAACCATTCTAGTATAAAAATTCCCACCTTTTTTTAAAATAGTTTTAATTTAAGAATTCGTCGGAGGGAAACATCGAAAATTTATTTTCAAATTTTCACTTCGTGGTTTTTAACAAAATTTTCGAGAAATACGTGTAATATGTACGAGTATATAAGTTATATAATTTTTTTATTCCGTCCCTGATACTAGCAATCTGAAAGTAGAAGGGTGATAGCGCCCCCCCCCCCCTTTCTCCCATAGAATAATACATTTAAAGAAAATAGAAATAAAGTAAATATAAAAAAAATGAAGGAATGACTAAGGGAAAAAGATTTGTCGTTTATTAATAATGAAATGAACGAATGTTTCTTTTGAATATTTTATAAATGAACTGCATAAGATGATTGAAGAAGCATCTTATGTTCTCCAAAACTTAAAACCAGTTTAAAAAAACTTAAAACCTTGGATTACGGATGCATTACTATGATCTATTTAGTTTCAATGGTTTATTAACAATGCAGCAAGCGAATTCTTTGTCAAATATGTGAAGAGATCCAATTATTGTCTGTACAAATAGTACAGTTTTATGATTTTTACTGCACTTGTGTCAATATCACAAAAACATTGTCTTTGGCGACAGAACCATTACTTTAATTCAATTTTGAATAAAAATGTTCTGCGTTATGTTTTTCACTGTTGATGATCTATTCTGCAACCATCTTAAAAAGGGACGGACTGGCATTTTTTTCAGGTACGCAGCTATAGAAAAATGGTTCGATCTGGTACAAAAATGCGATTTCGATTTTTTACAAGATTTAAATTCTTTTTCTATTGATAGTTTGTATATACCACTTAAAATAATTCACCTCCAATTCTGCAGTACTTCTACCAATCACGTCGAAAATTTGCTTCACGTAAGGGATTATATCGTTTTCAGTCGTTATCATGAATAAATGAATCCAGTAGTTCTTGGATCATTGTTGTCTCCCACAAACAATAATGACGTCATAATTGGGTTATTGGGTTATGTCCAATGAGACAATTATAAAATGTGTAAAGTAAGAATTATAATTATTTGCAAAAAAAAAAAACAAACTCTTGTTCTTATGAGTGCCCGGTACTCTACAGGATTTAGTGTCGAATCTGATTATTGGAAGCCACTATGCCTCATGTTAAGAACATGAGCAAGAAGTTGATAAGACTGTTTTAACATGTCTAAATTTCTTTCCCCATATTGCCATATTGCCAGTTTGAAGTCAGCCACTGTGTATAATGCGTAATGTGTAAAACAAAAAATATTTCACCCGTTTCGTGAAACTGACAGATATACAGTCGCCCAAATATATGTCCGAACACTATGGTTGATTACATAATTCAAAAAAAGTATCTGGCAAAGATTTTTTTCGAAATTAGTGATCTGGCAACCTTCATGTACAGTACACGAAGTTTGCCAGATCACTAATTTCTAAAAACATCGTTGCCAGATATTTTTTTCTGAATTCTGTAATCAACTACAGTGTTCGGATATTTATTTGAGCGATTGTATCATAGAATAATTAGATATTGCACGTATTGCTTGGATTTCACATTTTTCTTGTAGCATATATATTTACATATCAAATTGTGCAAAGTATATTGATACGAAACCGACAAGAAAATCGATGGAGAAATCGAGACTGACAATTCTCAGTCTCGATTCCTACATCTTGTTGGGGCGGGGGTGGCTTAGTCGGTAGCGCGCCAAGCTCGTAATCTGTAGTTCCCAGGTTCGAGTCCCAGCTGGGTCAGCGTTGAGATTTATCTCCGCAAAATTTTCCGCCCTGCCCACGGTCAGTAGGGGACACCGATGGGCTTGGAAAGGCCGCCGTCCGTCGGATGGGACGTTAAGCCGTGACCCCGTGTGCGGGAGAGCCATACCCTGTGCACGTTAAAGAACACGCTGGATGGCCTTGACGGTAGGCTACCATCTGTCTCCCAACAGCTGTTCCAGTGAGTCACCTCCCCCAACCTTCTCTGAGCCTTCGGGGTCCATGTGACCTGGCCATTTAGCCCATGGTGTGCAAAACAGTGCCGCTCAGAGGTAAAACAACCTAACCCAACCTATATCTTGTTACGTCTACCTGAAAATTGTCAGGTAGACGTTAACCGGATGGCTTATTGCCAAATGTTCCGTGATTTCTCATACTGTGAAAACAATTCGAAAGAACGATAGAGATATCTCCAGACAACTAGGTCGATGCTGCAGAAGAAACAGATCAGAGAAAAGAAAACGATAAGAAGAACGATATGTAATAATTCCGTCAGGAACTATTGCGGCTAAGCAATTGCTTTCGCTTCTTGTTTTGAGGTTTCCATTCTTTTGCAGAACAATTCATTTTTTTCTTTTGCCTAACTACCAGCCATTGTCTACATGAGAATCGTCTCTATGCCGTAAGAACAACAATAGCTCAAAAGCCGATTTAGTGACCTTCAGGATCTAGGGTGCAGACACTGCTCGCGGGATCGGAAAGTAGATCGAAAATGTAGTGATTAGCCTAGAAGAAAAATATATCTTCTATGGAAAATATTGGACCCTCGTTTCGAAAGAGAATTAAGTTTTTAATTTTATTTAACAGACTATATCAGTGAAAATTGGAATTAATGAATGATTGGCAAAATATTAATATTTTATTAGCACCTATAAAACACACACACACAAAAAAAAGGATTTTTTCATTAATCTCTCAAAATGAAAATGTTCTTTTAATCACCCCCCCCCACACACACACGGGATTAAGGGGACACTTTCCTATCTCCAATATAAACTACGTCACTATCACAATCTAGCACCAAAATTTTCTAACGTAAAAAATTGACAATATTCTTTTAAAGATATGGTATATTTTTCAACTTTTTCTGTTAGAGGGCGCTTTTGAATTTTTATTTTTTTGCCTTTATAACCCTCTAATAGTCGGAATTCCATGTAGAGGGCGATTGGGGAAATGTATATTATTTTATTAGTGCATATAAAGCACAAAAATAACTTTCATCTTTTTTAAAAATTGTATTTTAACTCCCTCCTGGGATAAGGGGGCAAAACACTACTGTCAATTTAAACCTTTTAATCATCACACTTCACGATAGAAATTGGAAATTTCTAGCATAAGTAGATCGTTTGCGATACCTAGTTGTTAATAGTTTTGGCATTTTCCGCCATTCCCCCTCCCCGCCCCGGCTAAAAGGCACAATTAAAACTATTAGGAAATTTAGAAAATACAATGTCGTAATATTACATTAATACCATCAATATAAAAAAAAAAATACTCCCTCAAGCAGCTGCTTGCCACAGAGGTCTGACAGGAGCATGCCAGTTTATATGCCATAGTAGAAGGTCTGAGAGGATGGCAGGACCTCAGCAGAAAAGCAACACACACACACGTCCATGCCTTACCCGGGGTTCGAACCCAGGTCCCTTACAATAGTAGCCAAGCGCGCTAACCACTCGGCCATGCGACCGCTAAAAATAAAATAAATACCCAACCTTAAAATAATTTTTCATTTATCTCTAAAAGCAAAAAGCTGAATGGCTATAGATGGACGGACGAAAAAGCGAAACACTTCTCAGTGAAAGATTTATAAGGTCTTATTCTGAAATATTTTCTCGTCCGTTGGGTGGTGCAATTGTAGCGATCTCTGGCATGAATCTGGAGAGTTGCGGGTTCGATTCCCTTCGTGTCGGGGATAATGTTTTTCGAAAGTATTAACTAATGTTGAAGTCTATTTCTACAGGTGATCTGTGTATTTACTACAGATGGATTTTTAATAATAAACGCTTGAGCATGATTGACCTTCTCATTAACATCTAAATCCTAAATCAATAGCAACAATTGGAAAAAGTTGCCTCTCCTGAAGTATAGATGGCGTCAGGTCCGCTACATCTCAGTGAAAGATTTATAAGGTCTTTTTCTGAAAGAGTTTCTCGTTGGATGCGTGGTGTAATGGTAGCAGGAATCTGGTGAGTTGCGGGTTCGATTCCCGCCGTGTCGGCGATAATTTTTTTCAGAAGTATCAAATATTGTTAGCTCGTTGTTTTTGTTTGAAAACGGACTAAAAATGATACAATCAAGATGATACATTTCTTTTTAAGTTCATCAGTTTTTGAATTTGTGAAATGTGTAAAATATCAGTAGAGAATTGATTGCATAAACAGTTGACGATAAATTTACTTGACAATGTGGTTTGCACGCTTGGCTACTGATCTAAGGGACCTGGGTTCGAGCCCCGGGTAAGGCATGGATGTATGTGTCGTTTTCTGCTGAGGTCTTGCCATCCTCTCAGACCTTCTACTATGGCATATAAACTGACAGGCTCCTGTCAGACCTCTGTGGCAAGCAGTTGCTTGAGGGGGTAGTTATTTTTTATTTATTTTATATTTGCGTTGTAATTAATGAGTCGAGGAGAGATAGAGTTGTAAAGTTTGATTTTTATTAATAAAATGCTTTAGTTTTGAAGCCCCTGGCAGTGCAGGTGTCCAAATAGTCTATTGGTAGTATTAATTAAAACTGATAGCATTTGACATGGAAAAAGAAAAACATCGGAAAAACATCCAAAGTTGTGTTCAGATAATCTTAATTACAAGCGTGGGATCAATTTGACTCCAGACATTGTTTACCCTTCGATAGCAGAGATCCCCGATTTGTGATGACTGTGATACTTCTGTTATCTGAATTTCGCATTCTTCCGACTGCGATTCAGTATTTTTCAAGAAGTTAGTGTTTGCTATTTAAACTGTGCTCATGTGTTTTCAGAATCTTTGCGAGTAATTGGGTTACACTATACCAAGAAGGTTTATCAAGAATCACATCGATATTTGAAATTTAAGCTGGGACAAAACCTGGATGACACTATTCAAAAGAAATCAAACTTGAATAAATAATTGAGCGACTAATTGCATCAATGAAAGGCATCAACCAAAATGGAAAAAGTGACACTAACACACTAATGTTCCTCTTGCTAAGTCATTTCTTGAAACTAAGAGCTGGATTAAAGGCTAAGAAACTGAGCCATGGCTTCAAGGTCCCGATCTATTTTTTTTACTGATTTAAAATACTCTTTATTTTATCTTTCAATTGCCTGGATCGACGAATTTCTATAAAATAGCGCATTTTTATTATTTTTTGCAGTATGACGTGAACAAAGAAATGCAATCGTAGCGTTGCGCACGTAGGTGCCTCGTTTAGAACTTGTCTGAAAGGCCCCGATTTTAATCTGGCCCTGCCTGCAACATAAAAATTGATCCTAGTTGGAACTTCGAAAAACGTCATCAACAAACAGAAAAGATGTGACAACAATGTTTGAACCACACAAAAAAAACCTATAGCAATTAGTTTAGTTTCCCTTAAAGATATAAACCTTGTTTCATAATTTATATCACAGAATAATGTGTGATAATTCTATCTACAATTCATTCACAACTACAAAGTTGATGATAATACAGGAGAAGCTAGAGATGCAAAGAAACCAGAATTTGTCATATTTTGCAATGGTATAAATGAGGCACTGGTATTTAATCTTAGTCGATGATTATCTTGCTTTTTAGCTGTGTTCTTTCGCTTGATAAATGTGGCCACATACCATTTCTACAGAGTAATTAACGTCATGGTAGTATTCAAAAACACTAAGAGTACTATGGCATGTTTTGAAAACTTTTGATGCCAACTTTTGAAATGCCTTTCATCAGAACTGTTAAAAATCATCAATTATACCATCCTCAAGGCCATTTTATCCCTAACTCACACAACTACAATATCCAGAAAATATTTAAGATCACAGTGGATATTCATTTTTCATCTTAGATAGCTTATGGATATTTTTTACATATTGTAGTTGTGTGGGAAGGTGCTTGAAGAATAGATTCACTCCTCATGGATCTGTTCCTTGACCCAAAAACAATCTACATCCTATTCCAAATTCTACACGAAAATTGCATATATGTACATTGCAAAGACTTCAATGACTAAATGAAGAATATTCTATCTCCTTTCATGGCAATATCCATTAATGTTTTGCCCAGCTGGGTCAGCGTTGAGATTTATTTCCGCAAAATTTCCCGCCCTGCCCACGGTCAGTCGGGGACACCGATGGGCTTGGAAAGGCCGCCGTCCATCGGATGAGACGTTAAACCGTGGCCCTGTGTGCGGGAGAGCCATACCCTGTGCACGTTAAAGAACACGCTGGATGGCCTTGATGGGGGGCTACCATCTGTCTCCCAACAGCTGTTCCAGTGGGTCCCCTCCCCCAACCTTCTCTGAGCCTTTGGGGTCCCTGTGACCTGGCCATTTAACCCATAGTGTGCAAAAAAGTGCCGCTCAGAGGTAAAACAACCCAACCCAACCCATTAATGTTTTGATTTAATAATCTTTATTCATCAATTAGGGAAATTTGACGGAAAGTTTGTTTACCGAAAAAAAAGAGTGTTATAATTAAAATTTAAGATATAAATGATGCACATTAATTTTACTTGGATGTTAATAGCAGAACCTGTCTCATTTATGGGTTATTTTGTCTATATTTATTGATCGTTTTGAAACTATAAGCCTAAGTAGATGGTCTCAGTCCACATCAGATATCGCCTCTATTTATTCATTTTTTATGTTGAATTTATTCAAAGTTGCTTGGCATAGATCTGTGGACCTGAAAAGATATAATATATTTCTGGCACAGCCCTTATGTAAGAGTATTGTTCTCCAGGAAGCATTTTCAAAATGAAATCGCTGAGACTGAAATTAAGAGAAAATGCTTGAATTTCTTATTTAAATAAATGTTATAATCTCGACAATATTATTCCGATTTCAATTTAAAAAGATAATGCTTGAAAATGTCTTTAAAACACTCGTTCTACATTTGAATATTGATATGCGTCTTTGACATGTTTTAACTTTATGTGTCGATTTGTAATATTACTTGCCAGAAGTTAGGAGGTGGGGCTGGCCTGAGTCGGTAGCTCTAAGCTCGTAATCTGCAGTTCCTAACTGATCCTGCGTTGAATATGTCCTCCGCTAACTCCCGTTCTGCTCTCAGTGAGAAAATTACACCGGGGGAGGCCGCCGTTCATCGGATGGAACATTAAGCTGTGGCTCTGTGTATAGGAAAGCCATACCATGTGCAGGTTAGCGAACACTCTGGATGACATTGACTGATGGTGTCCATCTGTTTACTAACAGTTATCCATTAGGTCCCCTTCCCCAACCTACTCTGAGCATTATGGCGGAGCTTCCTAGATATAAACGAACCTGGACTGCTATGAAATCACAGGATTGCTCTCTTTGCAAAGGAGAGAGCCTTGAGTCGGTTGCTAGTGTGCTCTGTAGAAGATGGTATCGTTGTCTTATAGTATCTCACGTGTTTAAAATAAAATTCCTCTGCAGAACACCTCTTGCTTTCAAGAACAATTCAAGGATGCAACTCTAAGATATTCAGGTAATGCAATTACTTATATACTTTCGTAATTGTAAGATATAGGTTTCATGCAGTTAGAGTGAATATGCTTGATTTCAAACAATGCTTGTTCATGGTAGCCATGATTAAAGTTTAGCTTTGTATTCGTTGGCTAGTTTTTAGAAATTATGTGTAGGATTAAAAAAGGACATAAATGCTCTAACTATGATTAATAATAGATAATTAGTTGCGAAATAATCACGTCAAAGTCTAGCTAGTTTATGTAGTCTAGCCTTATATATAGAATAACGAAAGTATATATGTATGTACAATCCAATGCCTTTGAAATACGAATATTCTTCATCGTATCGATAATGGAGCGAAATCAAATATTTGCAATTTTTCAAACAAAGTTTTGTGTGAAAATAAGATGAAACATAAAATTCAAACATTTCTATTCATTTTTTTTTCAGGAATTATTAGAATAATATAGTGTTGTTAGTAGTACGTAACCAGACTGATTTCCATAAATTAAGAAAAATATGCTCTAAAAATATGCTAAATAAAGCTCTATAACTTCTAAAATAAGTTTTTTTGTTTTGAAAAATGTGATTGCAGGTAAAGATCTCAATCAAATAAATCAATATCTCCATTTTCAACAATATTCGTTCAGTATTTAATAAGTTATGGTAGTTTGAATATTTAACAACAGCAATGCCAGTCTTAAGAAACTTATACAAAACTGAAGAACAGTGAAAGAATTCTTTGCACAAAGTTCTAAATTACAAACTTATTTTATTAAATACTTTGATGCAATACTTATTACTAAGTTTTAATTAACTTCAGAAATCAATTTTTGTGGCTGGCATTGTTATCACTACACATTCAAACTTCAATAATTCATTAAATACAATAATACAATTACAATAATACATACAATAATACATAAAAAAACATGAGGACGAATATTTTTGAAAATCGAGTTATTGATTTATTTGATTGAGATTTTATCTGCAATCACATTTTTCAAAACAAAAATACTTGTTTTAGAAGTTATAGAGCTTTGACGTTATCTTCCCATTGGCTTAACATAGGGATTTTCCTTAATTTATGGAAACCAGTGTAAAAGAGTTGCCGCAGATCATCAGCAATTACATTCTCATTCATATTAAGAAGAAGAAAAGAAAAACCGTTTTAGCACTATAATTGCTTAGATTATTAATTTTGTTCAATCAATTTATTGAAAATACTGTATGGCTAAAGTTAACACTACATTCATTTAGTGCTGTATTCAGGTTAAGCTTTTTAAAAGATCGCTCGGAGCAAAATAGTTTGCTTCATAAGGAAGATTATGATACACTCTTTGAGTATGCCTGATATTTGCATCATGAAATTCAACTTTAATAACAATAGGATAATGAACGTCCAGAATAAAAAGTTGTCACTACAGAAACACTAATATGAACGTCTGTTAGTTTTGTACTGGAAACAAAGCAGTAATACTTCTTTCCGTACTGTTATGTAAGTACAGTACTGAAAGTACTTTATTTACCCCAAAGATGAGAAAGATGTAATAAATATTTCTTTATAATCATTTTCTGAAAGTAAATCAATATAGGGATTATAAGATTACCTGTTAGAAATACATTTGTGTACAATTACTGAATTTATTTCAGCCATTTAAAATATATAAGCAGACATTATTATTTTTAATTCAGATTTCAGTTATTAGCACATTAATTTGATTAGTATTGCCAGCAATCACTACAATATGATGAAATATATATCTATGCTACTTTGTTTGCATTTAAGTCTTTAACCAATATTTTTAGCGATAAAAATACATTAACTAAATCAGTATACTCAGCTATAATACCGTTAACAAATAAATTATATTTTTTAACAATTTTGGTCTAAAGGTTTGTTCAATGTTCATGTTCTGAACACCTCAAAGTCAGAATAAGTATAGAATATTCTGAACACCTCACAGAAATCTTACATTCCTCTACCCAAAATAAATCAATAAATAAATACTCCCTCAAGCAGCTGCTTGCCAGAGTTACATAAAATAAATATTTTTATATATATTATATATATTTGTTTCATAAATAAAATGCGAATCTCCAAAAAACGGAGAACTCCATTTTGAAGAATATTATTTACAGTGATATTGGGAAGCTGGACTTGAATATGTACCCCATCAAATTAAGATTTTTTTTCAGGCACTTTAATTTACTATATGTAAGTTTTGTACGAACATTTTGTGTATAAATCGGTACTTATAGTCCGGAATATCGAGAAGAGTATAATTGAGGCTCTACTCTATTAATGAGATCAAATCTGTAAAATCAATATTTAAACTTCATATACTAATATAGTAATGTTATCTTATAAAACTGAATGATAATAATAAAATTCTGAAAAAATGTCTTTTTAAAAAACCGGTTTATAAAATTAAATTTAAATATCAGTAAGTTAGTACAGGCTACGCGAATAAAATTAACTACGAAAGAATATTTGTTCGTAATTACATATTTCATTATACCCTCAATATAAGGCGCGGTTTTATAAATAACAATTATAGCAACAAGTAAAAATTATTCTATGTAAAAAACTTACTTAAACTTCAAAAACTTCTTATTGATTAAAATATTAATATATAACTAATTAGCAGATTTACCCGGCATTCTCGGGTCTGAAATTCTTTAGAATAAAATAAAAATGAATAAATAAATACCCCGTCAAGCAGCTGCTTGCCACAGAAGTCTGACAGGAGCCTGTCAGTTTATATGCCACAGTAGAAGGTCTGAGAGGATGGCAAGCCCTCAACAGAAAAAACGACGCAAACAGCCATGTCTTACCCGGGGCTCGAACCCAAGTCAATATAATAAAGAAAATAAATGGACTCATTTCGAGAAACCTTATGAACATCCCCATGCCAGAAGTTTCTAAACCAACCAAAAAACGGAATTGCCTTGCTTAGATAATCGAACTTTTCAAATCATTTCGTACCCACCATAACATTGTGCGTGCCACCAGAGTCCATAGGATACAGTTTGCCAGGTATATATATGAAACTTTACAGAAAAAGAATATTAAATTTGGTCTGAATTGTCCAAAAAATCTATATGTACTCTGAAAAATTATTATTATTATTATTAAAAGAATTATTTATTACTAACATATTAAAAGTTTTATTAATTAATATATTATGTTTATTAACTTTTACGTATTTTATAAATTAAGTTAATGATTTTAATTTTAGATACGAATTCATGTGTTTTGAAGCTTTCATTTGAACTTAGAATCTCGTGTCACCGCTCCTGCTTAATTATAACGACTTCAATATTCACGGACGCTCGCGCTGTTGACCCATCGAACCGAACAACGAGTTTATCACGCGAAATCAGAAAGTAATTACAGTAGTGTGATGCTTTCATTGTTTCGAATTTATTTGTGACAACATTTATTTTTAATAATTTTCAATAGTTAATGTTTAATCACGCGAAATCAGAAACTAATTTGATGTATTCCTTTTTTCCAATAGTCGTCCTGTGGCCGATTGGTTAACGCGCATGGCTATTGATCAAAGGGTACTTGGGTTCGAGCCCCAGGTAAGGCATGGATGTTCGTGTTTCCTTTCTTCAGATACCTTCTACTATGATATATAAACTGACAGACTCATGTCAAACCTCTGTGGCAAGCAGTTGCTTGAGGGGATTATTTATTTTATTTTACTATTATTTTTTCCAATTTATTGGTGGCAACACTTATTTTGAATAACTTTCAACCCTTAATGTTAAGTCTATGGGGATTTTGAGAAATTCAAACCCTCCCACCCAAATTTTGATTGACCCCAGCAGGTTCGCAAATACCCTATATTCTCCTCCGGGGTGAAGGGAATGTTCTTGCAAAGTTTGGAGCCTCTAGCTCTTCTGGGGGCCGAATTCATCAGCTGACAAACATAGAAACGAACAATCTTTCTTTATATATTAGATATATAAAATATTATTGATAATTGTTGGTATTAATGTATTATTTAAAAGGTAAATTAAAATTAGATTGCACTAAAATCGTATTATTTTTTATTAGTATATAAATCTTAAAACTACCAGCAGAATATTACAGTATTATTGAGATATTTAAGTAATATTTCAACGTAGCTTTCTTACAGGAAGCTCACGAATGCATTTTGTAAAGCTGCGCTCAGCAGCTTTCAATAATCCCAACAAATTATCCTTAAAACTCTCAGCAACGCATTCTGTAAAAATCCCTCCATATCAGACGGTTTCTCCTCTGTTTCCCCTACCACGATAACAGACCGTCGTGCCTTGACGTGTTCCTTGATGAGAACGTGTAGCGCAATACTTAAGGGTATTTGTCACCCGCTTATCACCTCCCTGGAGGGCAGTGGTTACTGCCTGCAACAAACCATTATTCATCGGGTAGTGACGTCATTTCACGTCATATTTTTGGCTTGTAGCCTGAGGCGTGGAAGACGATTGTTTCCTAGCAGAGGAACTGAACAGAATTAACTCACTTTCAAACATCGGATGGTTGAGATTGTCTCTTCGCTTATAATTACTTTAATTTAACCAATTCAATCTTTGTCATGAGCCAAAACGATAAAATAATATCCGTTTAATTCTAAGTGACTTAAAACGAACAAATTGCATTGTTTGAAATCTGTCTCCAAATAGTTCTTGGTGTTGTAAAGTTGATAAATGTGGATTGTTATTGCTGATATTAGCAGATTTAACCCTTTGAAACGGGTCATGTTTCATGGTTTAATTAAACTTGCAGTAAGTATTCAAGGAAATTTTCTTTTGCAAACTATATTAATAATATCTTCCAAATCTAATGTCACATTTTAAATCTATATCATAATGTAATCTAAATCTAATATCACATTATCATCAAGCAAAAATTATCTAATCATAATGTTGGGATAATACTCTGTGATCATTTGAAAGTGTCCATTTATTCTCCTCTTTTGTTTTCAACCTTCCAACTGTGTACGAAGAACAAAACTGGAGTCATGGAATAGGGCTTTCTACAACTAGTGGACCCAATATTTCTATGCACGTTTTTGTGAGGACTATAATGAGAGTCTATGCGCAAAGTTTGTGATCAATAGGATTAAATATAGTTGAGATACAGAGCTAATGATCAAAAGACAGAATAAGCATTCAGTAGTTTGATAATCTGATTTGAGTATCACCTAGGAAATAGTAATTAGATAGTTCCCTGTGTGGATTATGGGTAGAGCGCTTGGTTAGGATATATCAACTTAAAGATGAAATTTCTGACTAGAAAAAACCAATTGAATGGATCTCGATATTCCGAATTATGCGTGATATTATTTCACAAATCTTTGAGGAAATTTTTGTGTATAGTTTTCATGCAAAATAGTGATTCAATAAACAAATTATATTGTTTTTCATATACATGGGATATATATGTTCAGTGCCAAGTGTGCTCATGATTTACATTATCTCAATCGTCTGGTAGAGATCTTATTTCAACAAATATTCCCGATTTGGACTTTGTCAAACTCACTTAAGTCCTCTGCCTTTCCCATGTGAAGATCAAGAATAACACTGTATAACAGAGCTCAGTATCAGGTGTTATTTATACCGTTTCATGACCTTCATACTCGCCAGGATATTAATGTTTTTGAAAAAATATTATCATTTGTTTTCAAAAATATACATTTCATTTTATAAGTGCTCAGTACTTGATACTCGATAGAAATTAATACATTGATTAATATTCATAGGAAATGTTGAAGAGAGTGTACATAAGTTTGAGTAGTCCTAAATCTACTACCGTGTCGCTGGAACAATGTATTTGTGTAATTGCATAATTAAATGGATCTTTGATAGAAATCTAAAAGGTATTAAACTTTTAGTTTCCATGTTTATAAGTCAGGACGCAGAAATCAGGCAACTAATTATTGATCACTATTTTTTTCAAAAGTAATTGAAAATATTGTAAAAAAAATTAAAATTTTTGAATTCTTTGATAACGTTTTTCATTATTGTCAGTTTGCTTTTAGTAAAAACAAAATAAGAAAGCAAGCTATTATGATATATTAATATACAATTTGAAATGTGTAAAGAGACCTATATTAAGTGTTGCTTTTAATGTTCATTTATGTGTTTTTTAACCTGATATAACCCCCATGCGAGTCTTTGAACTCTTGTGGTGTTGTGCATTTCCAAAAATATCTTGTAAATAGCTACACCGAAGAGCCAAAACATTATGACCAGCACGTCTTTATGCAAATCGAAGCAATTGTAGTTAAACGACAGCCGGTATGAAGGTTATGAAACTGTATAAATAACACCTTATACTGAGCTCTGTTAATCAGTGTTATTCTTGATCTTCACATGGGAAAGGCAGAGGACTTAAGTGAGTTTGACAAAGTCCAAATTGTAATTATCAGGCGACTAGTCAGATCATTTCCGATACGGCAAGGCCTGTGGGGTGCTCACGGTCAGCCGTGGTTAGTACCTTCAAAAAGTGGTCCGAGGAGGGAAACACCACGAACTTGTTCACCACGAGCCAGCAAGGTGTGGGCCGACCATGGCTCATCGATGCTAAAGGTTAGTGAAAGTTATCCCTTTGATGATTTCTACGAGCCAACGGAAGGGATACTGTGGCGCAACTAGCCCGTAATTTGTGGCTCATCGATGCTAGAGGTGAGTGAAAGCTATCCCTTATGGTACGAGCCAACGGAAGGGATACTGTGGCGGAACTAGCCCGTAATTTGTGGCTCAGCGATGCTAGAGGTGAGTGAAAACTATCCCTTATGGTACGAGCCAACGGAAGGGATACTGTGGCGCAACTAGCCCGTAATTTGTGGCTCATCGATGTTAGAGGTGAGTGAAAGCTATCCCTTATGGTACGAGCCAACGGAAGGGATTCTGTGGCGCAACTAGCCCGTAATTTGTGACTCATCGATGCTAGAGGTGAGTGAAAGCTATCCCTTATGGTACGAGCCAACGGAAGGGATACTGTGGCGCAACTAGCCCGTAATTTGTGGCTCATCGATGCTAGAGGTGAGTGAAAGCTATCCCTTATGGTACGAGCCAACGGAAGGGATTCTGTGGCGCAATTAGCCCGTAATTTGTGACTCATCGATGCTAGAGGTGAGTGAAAGCTATCCCTTATGGTACGAGCCAACGGAAGGGATACTGTGGCGCAACTAGCCCGTAATTTGTGGCTCATCGATTTTAGAGGTGAGTGAAAGCTATCCCTTATGGTACGAGCCAACGGAAGGGATATTGTGGCGCAACTAGCCCGTAATTTGAATGCTGGTGACGGGAGTAATGTGTCACAACACACAGTATATCGGACCTGCTGAAAATGGGGCTACGCTGTTGCAGGCCGCTCCAAGTGCCCATGCTAACCTCGGTTCACCGTCGAAAGCGCCTACAATATGCATGCGAGCATCAAAACTGGGCCTTGAATGATTGGAAGAAGGCCGTCTGGTCCGATGAATCTCATTTCCTGCTGCACCATGTGGAAGGCCGGGTACATGTGCGTCATTTAGCTGGGAAAGTGTTAGCACCAGGATGCACTGTGGGACGAAAACAAGTCGGTGGAGGAAGTGTAATGCTTTGGGCAATATTCTGCAAGGAAACTCTGGGTCCAGTCACTCATGTGCAGGAAACTATGACCTCTACCACCTCCCAAAACATCATTGCAGACCAGGTACATCCTTTCAGGGCAACGTATATCTCTCTAGTAATGCTTCTTTCTGCAGGATATCGTGCCATGCCACACTACCTGGATTGTTTGAGGATGGTTCGTGGAACATGAGGAAGGCTTCCAGGTATTGCCCTGGCCTCGAAATTACCCAGACATCAGTCCAATCGAGCATCTGTTGTTTTGTTCGAACAGCATATGCGATATGAGGCGGATCAGTCACGTAACTTACAAGAGTTAAAGGATCTGCTAGTAACGTTTTGTTGCCAGATATCACAATACACCTTTAGAAATCTTGTGTCGTCCATGCCTCGCCGCGTAAGAGTTGTTTTAGCGGCACGTGGAGGACCAACATCACATTAGGCAGGTGGTCATAATGTTTTGGCTGTTCGGTGTGTAAAATAAATACCCCCTCAAGCAGCTGCTTGCCACAGAGGTCTGACAGGAGCCATAGTAGAAGGTCTCTGAGGATGGCGGAACCTCAGCAGATAAAAAAGGTACGAACATCTATGCCTTATCTGGACTCGAACCAAGGTTTCTTAGATCAACAGCCAAGCGCGCTAACCACTCGGCCACGGTATGAATGAAAGTAAAGCCTACTACTACTGCTATTTAATACTGAGAATTTGGAACCTTAAAATGTATTGTGGCAAAAATATCGGATCTTTGAAAATTCGGATTTTTCCGTGTTAAGATTTTAGAGAGTTTATGTATAATTGATGCGTCTAGAAAAATCTGGATAAACATTCATGAAGGAAACGAAAAATTGTGTTTCTTTTTAATAAGAAGGCATTTGGTACATCTAATCATGACTTTCTATTGAATAAAATTATTGAAAATTGTGTTTTGAATGGTTTAAATGTTTTTCAAAAGCAGAAAACATGCTTTCTGTATTGAAATTGAGATTAGTGACGAAATACAATTAACGTAAGTGTTCCACAGGGCTCAGTTTTGGGCTTTGTATTATTTTTGTTTCATGCTAATGGTTTTTGAATCATAAATCTTAATCTCAATCGATCTCTTACCTGTTACCCAGATGGCTTTACATACATCGATGTCACTAATACTGAATTAATATAATGTAACACTACACTGATGTTAATGACTGTACATCTTATTCGCTATGCTGCTAACTCCACATATGGCATTTCAGTTCTTATTTCATTGAACTACTTGTCCCACATTATTGATTGATTATGATATTTATTGATTGATTACATTTTTGATCGATATGTTTCATTAGAATGAATTCTTGTGGTATTGCAGTGTGCCTCATTCGAGAACAATGTTGTGATGCTGTGTGTCTCTCACTGCGGATATTTCGTTACTTTGTTTTGCAATGTTGTGCTTCTGTATACATTTAATGTCAGTGCAACATTGTGGCATTGCATATACCTAATTAGGATATTGCATATTGTACCATAATATGTTTGATTAAAGTGCAACGTTGTGACACTGCATACGCATCTCTGAGAAAGAACGTTGTGACACTATATGTACTTCACTGATGTACAGTTGCTCAAAAAAGTATCCGAACACTCTGGCAACCTTCGTGTCACGTGACAAGAAGGTTGCCAGATCACTAATTTCTAAAAAAATCGTTGCCAGATATTTTTTTCTGAATTCTGTAATCAACCATAGTGTTCGGATATTTTTTTGAGCGACTGCACGTTTTGGAACTGAATATACCTAATTAAAACACCGACATTTGCTATTGCATATATATAATTGTAGTACAGTGTTTAGCACTGTATATGTCTTATTAAGGAACAATGATGCGACACTGCATTGCATAAATCTCATTGGAGAACAACATTTGGACGCTGCCATTTCACTGAGGTACAACATTTTGACACTATACAATATATATATCATTAGAGTGAAGCATTGTGACCCTTCGTATACACTAGAGTTGTGTTGTGTTGTGATATTGTACATACCATTAAGGTTCAAAGTTTTGACACTGTATATGTGTTATATTGATATTAGGTTGTGAAAACATTACGACACTGCAAAGGCTCCATTAGAGTACAATATCTTAGAGCACACATTGCTTATGTTTCATTAGGATACAATTGAGTATACTACTTCATTAGATGCAATATTGTTGCACTGCATATATCTCATTAAGCATTTCATTTTCTTGTTGTGACATTTGCATATGTTATATTGGAGTAAAATATATTGACAACGTTGTGACACTGAACTGTCTTCTTAGGCACAATATTGTGACCCTGAAATATTCTTCATTACGGTACAACATTGTGATAATTCGTGTGAGTCATAAGAATGCAATGTTGTGACACTGAATGCACATCATTAAGATACAACTTTGTAGCATACGTCATTTTGCAATGTTTTGATACTGCGTATGTGTAATTAAAAGAGTACCTTTTAACTTTTCTAAATGAACACTGAATTTTAATTGGCTAAACAATGACTTTTCGACTTACATAAACAAACATACACTTTTCGAGTTGGTTCATCAAGTGCCAAAGAGAATGGATATAATAACAAAATATAAATGCAATTTTTTTTCTCCTTTCCACTCGTTTCATCTTAGACCGTGTATCTTTTATAATTTAGCAAATATCGTTTTATTTCCACAATAAAATGGCTGGGCTTCAATTCGTTTAACATCATCAAAGACTTTCTATTCATCTTAAGTCAAATGCACACTGATGAGTTGGGGGATTACAAACACTAGTAAGGAACGTCTCTAGCAGTTCATCCTTTTCCTAAAGAAGAGAACGAAGATTTCAACTCCTCTCATTCTTCTGTTGCAGTTTATTGTGGAAAGAGCTCTCAAACTTCTTTCAGTAAAACCCACTAAGTAGTTTTCTCTACTCGCTGTCTAATAACCACTCCGTCAGTTCCGTAAGAATCATTCTACAGACAATGCCAGCACAGTGACGATATGCTAATTTGAACGCTCCGAGTCAGGAAGTTTCCTCGCTTCTTAAAGTTGACGAACAAAAGGTGTAATTCTTGTAAATCTTTCTGAGAAGCCCACTTTTATCCGATTCTTAGCGTGCCTACAAATTAGTTTTCTAAACTCCACGTATTCTAAAACCGAATGTTATGTGTATGTGCGTGCATGTGTGTGTGTATTGTGTGATGGGGAGGGGGACGTGACTGTAGCTAACAAGCAAAGAAGAGGCGTTTTCAAGTTCCCCTCGGATAGACTTCGTAGAAGATGGAGGAAGATGAGAGAAAATAAAAATAGCGCATCCATTACCTGTAGAGGATTCAGTTCGCAAAACTGGAGGCAGGAATGCGATCTGTACTCGCCTTAAGTTTAATTTGCAGACGGAGAAGCTTTTTCCTTGACAAATGTGGTTGGAACAAGTCGCTTCTAAACTAAAACGACATTGGCTTAAAACGTCCTTAACTCTGACGACGATGATTTTAGACAATGTCTTTCAAAGACTGTTGTGATTTCAAAGACTATTTTAAAAAGTCAAACTGCCTTGGAACACCGCAATTTAGAGATGGAATAAACATGAACAGTTAAAAGCATTTATGGCTCTTTTTTGAAAACTGGTTATTTCTTTTATTATATACTGCTTCAATTACAAGTGGAAATTAGGGATTATCTCTGTGGAATGGAGTTTTGATTTGTTTCGGGCTGCAAATATTTCTAAGCGTTTTGATCACAGAGCATGAAATTACGCACTGCATTAGAATTATTGTTCACATATTTATAGGAAGCCTTTATTTGTGCCTTTTAGATGTTAATTTTGACTCTAATATTTATAACTGAAATGGAATGACAGCATCATTAATTTTATGAACTCGAGTTTCTTAGCCTTTTAACGACTGCCGAGTTTTACGTGTAGAAAATTAAAGAAAGATCAACATAAAATTTCGAGTTAAAATAGTAGCAGCTTGCAAATGTGACCTCCAATGCCAGGATAAATTCCTGGGAAAAGTGTTACACTTGTTACATTTCGACAAAACACAGCAAAACGTTTTTTTTATGAGGACCATTCAAATGAAAAATAGACTAGTCGGAAATGAAGCGTAAATCATCTATTCATCTCTTGAAATTCGCCATGCCTAGTGAGAAATTTGTTTGAACTCGAAATCAGTAACATGGTAACCTCTTTTCAAGAAAGATTTTGCCTGTTGCATGAGGGAGACTGACAATGTGTTTCTTCCTCCGATTTCAAGTTCCTTCTTTTCGTGTAATTTTTATTTCACTTCATTAAACATTTTAGAGGTAAACTTCCTTTGGCAGAGCTGCAGGCTAGGCCTCAGGATATCTGTAACTCAGTAGAACAGTAGTACTTCCCCACTATGGGGGAGAAACGGTCGAACCACAAGGGCTGACCTTGACCTCGGAGGGTCGGTAGATCTCCAGGCAGTGAAGAACCAGTCTGTTGCGAAATTTTAGAGATCTAGAAATGTGGAAATCTAAAAGGAGAATTTCTAGACTGTTGGATGGATGTTCCAGGCACTCCGAACCATACTTTTCAACCTTGTTATTATTATTTATTATTTTCAACCATTGTTATATGGAAGCGGACATTGTCATGAGACAAAACAATCCTTTTACTCAGAAGTTCTTGGCGCTTCAACTTTATTGCTTACTTTCAAATGCCTAATTTCCCAATATCACTGTGTGATCACGATCCAGAAACCCAATCAACAGCAAACTGATAGTCAAAGAAAATATTAGCGTACCGCACTGGTTCAACTTCGGATGCTTCCATGTGTGGTTTGTCCCGAATTCAAATAACGTCTATCACGTTTAAGTAGATATTTGTCACTGATTATAGTCCACCCTTCTTCTATATTTACCCCTGTGTGAGGGCACAAAGATCACTCAATACTTATATATATACTGTGTCTTTAATAATATGTACAGTTCCGGATCTACAAAAAATAAAAAAGGTGGGGGGGAGACTCAAGGAACTGAATTCAGCTGGAAAAAAAGTATAGCTCCGGCCCTCTTTGATCGGGCATTGCATATTCAGGCAGTTCTTGCTTAACGAATTCTTATTTAATGAATTCTCACTATAACGAATTGTTTTAATTCAGACCATTTCTTTCTGTTAATACACCATTTCTCTATGATTACTCAATTCTCATTCTGAAGAACTGGGGAGCGATGAGCTTATGGATATTCAAAAGTAGAGAGTCTTTGCAGAGCCTCTTTGGCTCTGGAGAGTTCTGCAAAGAGTACTATTACAACTAACGGATTAAATGAAGCATTCAGGCTCTTGGAGCAAGCTAAAGACATTCTTGAGAGGAACATGAGGGTTTGCAACGGTACTGATCATCATGTAGCTTGATATCAATACATATTACGTAAAACGAAAAGAAAGAAAACGCCTACTTTAAGAGATCAGTTTCTGCTGCTACTAGATTTTCTAGTGATCCAAGGGACACTAGAAAAAAATACAAGCTCTTCAGTTTAATTCTTTCAAATCAACAACAAATATTTATTTATAAATGATGTTTTTAATAAATCTAAAATGCTTTTATTATCGATAAATATGTTTCTGCGCTTTCTTCCTATATTTTGCTATTTATTCTTATATTTAGTGAAAGGTATTATCTCCACTCTGCTCTCTGTCATAAAAGAGACACCTATGGGCATGGAAAAGCAGTCGTCCGTTCGCATGGGCTTCTGTTGTGTTGGTGTTTTTCCTCTGAGCGGCAATTTTTTGTACACAGTGGGCTAAATGGCCAGGTCACAAGAACCCCGAAGAAACCCACTGGAACAGCTGTTGGGAGACACATGGTAGACTCCCGTGAAGGCCATCTAGCGTGTTTTTTAACGTGTACATGTATGGCTCTTCCGCACACGGGGCCACGGCTTTACATCCCATCCGGCTGGCGGCGTCCTTTCCAAGCCCATCGGTGTCCCCTACTGCGCATGGGTCGTAAAATTGGCTCCGTTTCAAAGAGAGCTATACCCTTTGCACTTTAAAGAACTCATTAGATGACTTGACGGGAGGCTTCCATTATCTTCCAACAGCTGTCCAGTGGATTCCCTTCCCCTCAACTTTCTCTCAGCTCTTGGGATACTTGTGACCTGGTCATTTAGCCCATTGTGTGCAAAAAAAGTGCCGTTCATAGGTAAAACAACGCAACTAAAGAATGGTATTCTCATACCAATTAATAAGCTATAGCAGGAACTTCCTATGTAGAGAAGTTTTTATTTGTGTTTGCAGATTTTTCCACCACGGACAACTCGTGAAGCATCTATATTTCGGCTGGTCCCAGTTTTATGCTGCACAATGTAAGAAGAAGTTTGAGTCAATGTGCAGCTCTAATCAGCCTTCTATATCAACTGTAGTTCATCTTACTATTCCTTTGAATCGGTGAAACTTTTCATCAGTCCTACTGTAGGAATCAATGATGTACTCATAACTAACCATATGCATCAACGTTTAGACATAAGCCTTTTGAATTAGTATCGTAGTCCTGATTTGTTCATAGAAATCGTGGCATTATCAGATTGCTGTATCAATGGCTTCTCCCAAAGCATCTATCTGAATTAATGCCATGTCCTTAGTCAATTCCTTTCTCGTATTCGTCAGTGATGTATCCATAACCAGATCTCTGAATTAATGTTGTAATGTTAATTAATTTATTGAATCAGTTGCATACCCCTAACTAATCTTTTGAATTACTGTCGTACTCTTAATTTGTTAAGGGATCAGTAGGTAATGAGCTTCTGTATCAGTTGTGTTATAAATTTGGAAGATTTAATGGCACACTTTCTGAAACAGTGAAGCACTCAAGCATCTTTGGTTCAGTAAACTATGGCCCTGGTAGCATCCGTGGTTAAGTACTATTTCAGATATTTTAAAAATCTTAATGGCACTAATGTATTAAAATAAGCTTATGGGCTAGGGAGTGAGGGGAAATTTTTTCTTTATAGTTATTGACCGAGTCACGTTTCTAAATGAAAAAAATCTTCAGTCATCACCATGCTTCAATAATGTAAGTTATTAAAACAGTTGTTTTTAAAATATGATAGGTAGAGTAAAACTGCTCAATATACACCTCAATAATGTCGACAAAACGACCAGCAAACAATTCTAGTGATGGTAATGCAGATAAGAATTGGCATAATACTGGACTAATAATAAAATGTTTAAAGAAACTAGAAGAAAGAGTATCAGTGAATTGACTGTAAATATCTGTGAATAATATATCTGAATTCACCGAAATAAACTTCTATGTGTAGGCAGTTCCCGCTCTAACTTATTAAGTGATATGAGAATACCATTCGTTGAGTTCTGTTGTTTTACCTCTGAAGGGCACTTTATTGCACACAATGGGCTAAATGACCAGGTCACAAGTATCCCAAGAGCTGAGAGAAAGTTGAGGGGAAGGGAATCCACTGGACAGCTGTTGGAAGATAATGGAAGCCTCCCGTCAAGGTCATCTAATGTGTTCTTTAACGTGCAAAGGGTATAGCTCTCGTTGAAACGGAGCCAATTTTACGACCCATGCGCAGTAGGGGACACCGATGGGCTTGAAAAGGACGCCGCCCGCCGGATGGAATGTAAAGCCGTGGTCTCGTGTGTGGGTGAGCCATACATGTACACGTTAAAAAACACGCTAGATGGCCTTCACGGGAGTCTACCATGTGTCTCCCAACAGTTGTTCCAGTGGGTTTCTTCCCCCTATCTTCTCTGAGCCTTCGGGGTCCTTGTGACTTGGCCATTTAGCCCATTGTGTGCAAAAAATTGCCGCTCAGAGGAAAAACACCAACACAACAGAAGCCCATGAGAACGGACGACTGCTTTTCCATGCCCATCGGTGTCTCTTTTATGACAGAGGGCAGAGTGGAGATAATACCTTTCGCTAAATGAAAATTAGCAGGAGAATTTTAAGAGTTGGATCCTCACAGTTTATGACGTCAAAGAGCAGAAGATTTTTTAAATTGCATTATAACATTAGAATTTATAAAACTAATTTTTTTTAGTTTTCTTATTTAAGACGAGAGTTTCTCGTCATTGCTCGGGCCTTGACATAATGACTTAGAGTAGCAGGACATTCGTAACCGCGCCGAGACACTCGTTCACGTCTTGGGTGACGTCACCAGTGGCGGAAGTTTTCGGTTCCCAACAACAACTCTGGTGGAAAACAGTCTCTGGTGGCTAGCGTAATTAAACTGCTATTCGACTGATCTGGCCTAAATTTTGTATGATAGTCCCACTTAGTTCTGGCTATGTAGGTTTTAGAGATCGGGCTCATATCTACGATGTGTCGGGATCCAAACCACAGCAAGTATTCGAAATCTCTGGGAGCGCTTCCAATGTCTACTTTAGGAATGGGGAGTCGAAAATTGTGAATGGAATAGTGCGTTATTAATGCACCAATGGGCAGACGTTTCACTGCCAACTTTTTGGGGAGAGCTTAATATTGTGGGGTCGAAACTCTGACAGTGTAATAAGTTATAATGAGATGAAGCTGTAGACGAAGTTTGGTGGCCCAAGTTCTATGATCATATAAGAGGAAATGCCGAACAAACAGACACGCAAACTCTAGAGTATATGTGCAGGTGAAAGACAGTAAAATGGAAACATCAAAGTTTCCAGAAACCTTTCGGTTTATGCCAAGCATAGGCGTCTATGTGTCAATGATGAAAGCATGAAACGCGCAAATGATACCCAGCATGCTTGGTGTCATTATATTGGTCTTCAGTTGGAACACGTTTCGCAAAAACTTTAATCACTAAGACAGCTAACTCGCTAATATTTCACCAGGAACAGTTTCCGAGGTCACGTTTGCATGGGAATATAAAGGGACAAAGGTGTACATCATTTGCAAATCGCAAGAGTGAGCCAAAGCCCATGCTCCAGAATCGGGACATTCGAGCATTAGTGCGATGTGCAAACCGGAACCTGTGAGCAAAACACCTGATCAGTTGTGCACGGATTTCAACCGCAGAACGCGAGAAATCAAGTTCTTCAAAAACAGTGCGTCGAGAAGTCCATAGTGTTGGATGTCACGATCGAATTATTTATATAACTCTGTAATCATGAGTGACAAATATTACTTCCACCATATGAGGTAGCTAGGTTGCTCGATTCCCGATACAGATGGCGCCAGTGACGCATCAACAAAATATGCAGGAATGCTTATATGTCACATTATTGAAGAAAACGGTTAGTCTCTGGTGGTCTAGCGGTTATGACGCCTGGCATGCTTCCGGGAGACGTGGGTTCGAATACAACACAGGACGAAACAAATTTTTTTCAGCAAATTATTTCAAGGGATAATCCACGTTTCAGGAAATATTCATGGTCCGGCATAAGATGCTCTAGATGGTGGAGTATAGATACATAATAATCCTCTGAATTAATGCGTTGAGTTCAAGCTGATACCTTCTGCATCAATTATGGACTGTTAATCAGTCTTCTGAACAGTTGGCATTTCCCTAACCAACGTTGTGAGTTAATAATTTCGTTGAAACGGGGATAATCAGTTCTTTTTTAATCATGGTATACATCTATTCAGTCTTCTATATTAGTAGTGTATCGTTAATTAGTTCTTTGAATCAGTAATGTACTCCTAATCAGTATATCTATCAGCTAAAGATGCTGGAGTGTATAAAATGAATAAATAATTAATTATAATATTATAAATGGAATTTTGAATCATCTCTAACCAGATCTTTGAATCCTGTTTCTTGGTTGAAATATCGTATATTTTCCAGACATTTCTTCAACATGTTGCCCTTCAAAATATAACGCAGTCTCTTTGATAAAAACATACATTGCGTGTCTACAAGTGTGGCTAGATGTAAAATAATATTTTTTATCTCGCAGTCATCTTCAACGCGAGAAACAAGAAACTTTTTTTTATACTTCCACCTCCATACCAGCTGAATATCAATGCACCAGTTGCCATTTTCTCCGAGACATGGACTATAGCATTTCCCTCTCACCTTCAAGTTTGCGTTTTTTTTTCTCATCTCCCACCGAACCAGGCCTATATACACATTCACACACCCATGCAAGCACTCACCCGCTCTCCACTTACAGACAGAAAAGAGGTGATATAGAAAGCTTCCAGGGTGGCGGAGAAAGCCAACTTTGGCGCCAAATGTGAAGGAAGAGTGAGAGCCGATGGACGGGGGAGGCTGGCAAGAGCTGCGCCGTGATGAATACACCTTTTGTGTTGGTCACAGTCACACCGGCCGCTGGGAGTGAGGCTACAAAGGACTCTGGTAGGCGCCAGCTGGGCATAGGTCTGGACTCGAGATTAGGGAATGCTGTATAGCGAGCACGTGGTGCAGATATGAGTACAGATGTATCATCTCCACGGGATGTAAAGAGCACCCGGAGCGTGGTGTCTGACCGGAGAATGGCAACAAGAGACGTAAAAGATGAATCACATACAGGTCGTTTTGGCTGCAGGCGTTGACTTATGGCAGAGGTAATCCGTATGTGGCAGGAAATGACAAAAAAA
This sequence comes from Ryuthela nishihirai, assembly GCA_038380435.1. Taxonomy (NCBI): domain Eukaryota; kingdom Metazoa; phylum Arthropoda; class Arachnida; order Araneae; family Heptathelidae; genus Ryuthela; species Ryuthela nishihirai. The sequence continues at coordinate 32,660,652 of JAWZYU010000011.1, read as the reverse complement.
GAGAGTAAGCTTGAAATGAAAAAAATCGTAGGAACTAAATAAAAAGAAATTATATAACAAATATAGGAAAACTAATACGAAGTTTTATGTTACTTGCCTTCTATAAAGTGTATCTTATTCAGTGTAAATATTCAAGGTGGCATTTTATCTCTACTTCAGTTTTAAACTCTTAAGATAAATAAATACCTAGAACAATCTTTTAATTGATAGGTTGTCGTGGTATAAACCCAAGCTTACGGACCAGCAATTTCAGAATGTCTAGACCAAAAAGAGTCTTTGGTTAAGAATAGAGAGTTTGGGAGAAGAGCTAATCGCAGATAAGAATATTTCTAAAGCCAACCACTCTAGTGTGCAACTTTTCCACACTTGCTCAAGAACATTCATTCATTCGTCTGACGGTCTTTCAAATCACATTGAAAAAATCTTTTTAATCGAGTGTTTTTCCCATTGCTTTTTCATTGATATTTTCTCTGCTAACGCTTCGGTTATTATCTTCAAACGATAGAGACGGGGTTAGCTTAGTCGATAGCGGGTCAGACACAAAACCGAATATTCCCACTTTCTAGGGACGAGGGTGGCTCAGTTGTTAATGCGCCAGACCCCTAATCTGCAGTTCCCTGGTTCGAGTCACAACTGGGGCAGTGTTGAGATTTATCTTCTCAAAACTCCCCGTCCTGCCCTCGGTTAGTAGAAAACACTGATGATTTGGAAAGACAGCCGTCCTTCAGATGCGACGTAAAGTCATGACCCGTGTGTGAGAGAGCGCATACGCTGTGCACGTTAAAAAACACGCTGGATGACCTTGATACAAGGCTACCATCTGTCTCCTAACAGCTGTCCAATAAGTCCCCAACGTTCTCTGATCCCTAGGGGTCTTTGTGACCTGGCCATTTACCCCATTGTGTGCATAAAGGGTACAGCTCAGAAGTAAAAATAACTCAAATCGCACTTTTCAATTTCCAACTACCTGAATTGCATTGTTCTCTGATAAAACCTCAGTGAGGAAATAAAATGTTCGCGAACTTGGAAAGACATCATCTGTTCGATGGGACGTTAAACCATATGCGTTATAATCATACAAAACGATTGCACATTAAAAACGTTTCTGGATGACCTTGACGGAAGGCTAGAATATATTCAGTGTATCTCGTACCCTGCCTAATTCCAAGTCTTTGGGGATTTTGTGACCTGGACATTTAACCTATAGCGTGTATAAAAGTGACGCTTAGAAATTAAAGAAAACGACTCAACCGAGGTAATGGAAGTACAAGGGAGAAAAAATATTCGCTCCAACATGAAACCGGTTTCTAGGCATCACACAAAACCATTTTTAATCACTCAAGACTATTAGCTCTAAAGGAAAAGTATTAAAACACTAGCCAATGCTCTGATAAAGTGTCTGATAGTTTACGAAGGTGGAACTCGTAATAAAATACGAAATCTTCTATAATCGCCCAACATCGATGGAAGAACTTTGAAGACTACGTCAGATGTGGATAAGCCAATCTCTATCTCCTCAGAAGCCTAAATCATATTTCTAAATGGGATATGAAATTGTTTACTTCTCTATTTTTTTCCGTGACATTTAACACTGTCTTTGATATATGCTCCAGATTTGTTCTCAAGAGATTCTTCTTTACGCCGAGTTAGGCTCGAAAGCTGTCCTACAAATATATTGCCAAAAGATAAACTCTTCGGAAGTGACATCCGTTGTTTTCCATCTTGCTTAATACTTACTCTACCATATCACTTTATCTAAACGTTTTATCTTTGTAATCCATCGCGCTGGTCAGGAAATGTCCCCACTTTACGACTTTTTCAGTTTCTGCTTTTTCCACCAAAGAAATATATATATATAAGGATAGGAAAAAAAAAAAGGTTATTTCTCGTAAAATGTGAATCCAAGTTTTGTGGACATTGCACAGAGGAAACTTAGGAGCTTAGAGCTTATCTCATCGAAATGGTCCTCTATAAATTATTTTTTTTTCACCCACAGTTGTATACTAGCTAAGTAAACGACTTACATATTCTTTCCTCTGTAGCTGAAGCTCGGATCCGTACGCTGCTCTGAGCTCCCTCTACTGGCTCTGGTGGCTGTCCTAAAATAGTAATTTTCTAGGCGATAGATTTGCGTCTCTGACAGCAGTCGTTTATGACTTGCAGCGCAAAACCCCGATGCATCACGAGATTACGTGCCGCTTGAGGATGAAGAAAATCTGGGGGACATCGCATCGAGTGAGGAATTAAATCGTTCTCTCTCGCTTTTCGACAGCAAGTAGCTTTTATAACGTACAGTAGCTCAAAAAAGTATCCGAACACTATGGTTGATTACAGAATTCAGAAAAAATATCTGGCAACGATTGTTTTAGAAATTAGTGATCTGGCAACCTTCGTCTCACGTGACACGAAGGTTGCCAGATCACTAATTTCTAAAAAAATCGTTGCCAGATTTTTTTTCTGAATTCTGTAATCAACCGTAGTGTTCGGATATTTTTTTGAGCGACCGTACCGATTTTTTGTATAAAGGTTTTGTTTCGTAGTGGCATATACTCATGCAATCTTGTTTTAAATATTATGTGCTTCGAAAGACTATCTGTCGGATGAGATGATAAACTGTGGCCCCTTACATTAAAAGTGAAATAAAAAGTACTTGCCTCATCATAAGCTTTCATTTGACACATGAATCATTAAGTTTATGCTGTGCTTTGCGATCGAAAGATATGGTGGAATATCATCTTGACATATTCATAAACTGGCAAATGACGAGCGAAAAGCAATAGAAAAATAGGTAAATAGGTAATAAAAATAAATATATAAATAAAAACCCCTTCAAGCAGCTGCTTGCCACAAAGGTCAGACAGGAGCCTGTCAGTTTATATGCCACAGTAGGAGATCTGAGAGGATGGCAAGACCTCAGGAAGGTGGAAAATAAAACCCTTCAAGATCTTTGAAAGCGAGAATCCCATATTCACCAGAGGGGATATGTTTTTCTTCTAGTTTCAATCTCTAACATTTACTCTATGCGAGATTTTTATTTTTCTGCCACGTACATTAGGTGAAATTAATTGACATATATTTGACCTTGAAATATTTAATGGGAGCTTATAATTCATATTTTTTAAAAACGCCTTCATTGACCTATATATGATACGAAAATTCGTATTTGAAGCTTTTCTGCAAAAAATCCCCATTTATGAGTGCAAATTTATTTTTTAACTTTCTTCCTATTGTTTTTCGCTTGTCATTTGTCGGTTTGTGGATTTGTCAAAACAGTTGTTCCACCATATCTTTCGAACGCGATGGTGAAACTTAATGATTTATATACCGAAAGAAAGCTTGTGACGCGGCAGTGTCATAGGCTATAAAAAATTGACCCCTCATGAATTCTTCCCCCCTAAAAAGAGGGGAAATATGAAAAATATTCTTCCGCTATATCTATAGAATGCGAGTGCCGCAAGTAACAAGTTATATGTCAAATGGGAGCTTCTGACGCGGGGAATGTCATAAGCTATAAATAATTCAACTCCCCATTCTTTCTTCCCCCCTAAAAACAGAAAATATGAAAGTCGTTCTACTACATCTTCTGAATGGCAGAGGGCCTACAGTTACGGGTTAGGTGTTAAATGAAAGCTCATATAATGACCGTCGTAAACTATTTCGAATTTTGTCCCTACTATTCTCCCCTCTCTGAAAAAAGTGGGGGCGCGGATTTTCGCAGGATTATACTTTAACGAGTCGTATCTCAAATTAAAGCTTGTGACATCCCCAATGTCATGGGCTACCTCAAACACGACTCCAAAAGGGAGGAAAAATGTGGTCGATGTTTATGAGTAATATTTCAAATGAAAGATTTTGAAGATAGTGGATTTTAGTGACAAAGAAAAAATATAAATAAACTAAAAAATTGAAAAAAAAGAAAAAAAACGCCTACTTTTTATATGGGCCCTAAAAAGTAGAATATAAATCTAAAGCATATCGATGGTGCAATCAGTCACTAAGTTTGTATTCACTTCAAAGGAAGATAGGGCGCCGATTTACCATCGCAACAAGATTGTTTGAGCCCTATCTTCCTTTGAAATGAATACGAACTCAGTGATTGATTGGGGGTGGCTCAGTTGGTAGCGCGCCAGGCTCGTAATCTGTAGTTCCCAGGTTCGAGTCCCAACTGGGTCAGCGTTGAGATTTATCTCCGCAAAATTCCCCGCCCTGCCCACGGTCAGTAGGGGACACGGATAGGCTTCCAAAGGCCGCCGTCCGTCGGATGGGACGTTAAGCCGTGGCCCCGTGTGCGGGAGAACCATACCCTGTGCACGTTAAAGAACACGCTGGATGGCCTTGACGGGAGGCTACCATCTGTCTCCCAACAGCTGTTCCAGTTGGTCCCCTCCCCCAACCTTCTCTGAGCCTTCGGGGTCCATGTGACCTGGCCATTTAGCCCATGGTGTGCAAAAAAGTGCCGCTCAGAGGTAAAACAACCCAACCCAGTGATTGATTGCACTATCGATATGCTTTAGGTTTATTTTTTACCTTATATTATCTACCATATAGGAACACAGGTATTTTTAAAAATTTTCATTTACATTTTTGGTAGAAAATCGCTTGGAGCAAATGGGAATTTTGAAGAATTTCTGATTCTTGAATAACTCCTAAACCTGTACAGATTTAATTTCTACCAAAATTTCTAAAAATTAGTGTAACAAGGATGGAATTTAAACATCTTAGTGTTGTTAGTTCAGATTTGTAAAAATAGTGGAGTTTTGCAAGCAAAGCCTCAGTCGCATCGCTTTCACTCCATAGTTAAAATTATAACTACTTTTTTCAACTTTCAAACAATATTCTTAAGTTGAGTGCAACGACTACTTTTACTTTGTAATACCATTTACATTTAAAAATAAATCATTATTAGGTTAATAAATTTTAGGTTTCGTTATTTAATTCATAGGACATCAACTTATCACTACAAAGATTAGTTATTTCCTATTGTTTTTCTCTCATACTTTGTCGGGGGGCGGGGGTGGCTCAGTCGGTAGCGCGCCAGGCTCGTAATCTGTAGTTCCCAGGTTCGAATCCCAGCTGGGTCAGCGTTGAGATTTATCTCCGCAAAATTCCCCGCCCTGCCCACGGTCAGTAGGGGACACCGATGGGCTTGGAAAGGCCGCCGTCCGTCGGATGGGACGTTAAGCCGTGGCCCCGTGTGCGGGAGAGCCATACCCTGTGCACGTTAAAGAACACGCTGGATGGCCTTGACGGGAGGCTACCATCTGTCTCCCAACAGCTGTTCCAGTGGGTCCCCTCCCCCAACCTTCTCTGAGCCTTCGGGGTCCATGTGACCTGGCCATTTAGCCCATGGTGTGCAAAAAGGTGCCGCTCAGAGGTAAAACAACCCAACAACTCATACTTTGTCGATTTGTTTGCTTGTCAGTTTGTCTGTTTGTGGATTCACCATATCTTTCGAAAGCAACGGACAAACTTAATAATTTATATCTCAAATGAAAGTTTGTGGCGCGTGGAGTGTCATAGGCTATAAAAAATGCTTTATTTTCCCCTAAAAATAGGAAATATGAAACGATTGTTCCGCTATATCTCCAGAAGCGAATACCGAAAGTAACAAGCTATGCGTTAAACGACAGCATGTGACGCGAGGAGTGCCGTAAGATATAAAAATTGTCGAAATATTGTCAACAAAATTGTCGCGAATTGTTGAAAAAGAGAGAAATACGGAAATGATTGTTCCGCTATATCTTTGGAACGCGAGGGCCGAACGTAACACTTTATATGTCAAATGAATGTCAAAAGCATGTGACATGGGAATTCTCGTATACATGAAAATATATCCTCTCTTGATTTCTTCCGACTAAAAAATGGGGAATGTGATAGTCGTTCTTCTATTATATCTTCCAAATCCTAGGGCCCACATTCACGAGTTAGGTGTCAAATGAACGCTCATATGAGGATCGTCTATGACTACATCGATTTATTTCCCCCCCCAAAATTCTCTTCTCCCCCCAAAGGGGGACGGGAATTTAGGGTGGGATCGACCTAAACAGTTATATCTCAAATTAAAGCCGTCTCCAATGTCATATGTTACCTCAAACACGACTGTAAAAAAGGGGAGGAAAAATGTGGTTGATGTTTATGTGTCAAATATCAAATGAAAGTTTCTGAAAGTAGGTGCTTTTAGTGACAAAGAAAATAAATGTAAATTATTTAAACAATTAAAAAAATTATATTAAAAACTATATTCCTATATGCGCCGTAAAAAGTGCAAAAATGCCGATTTTGCAAACAGTCACCGAATTCGTATTCACGTCAAAGGAATATAGGGCGACGATTTACTTACTCAACAAGATTGCTGGCTGCTAATTTTCCTTTGAAATGAATGCAAATTCAGTGACTGATTGCATGCACCATTGGTGTATTTTAGGTTTATTTTCTACTTTTTAGGGTGCATATAGAAAGAGAAGTTTTTTTTTTACCTTTTTTAATATTTTTTTTACATTAATTAGGATCTGAATCAATTAAAAGTATTATAAAGTCCAAATGAAAATTTATCTTCCAGAAAGCTTCTACTGATATAGAAATGAAGGCACTCCAATTTAACGTGCCAGTCGTTTAAACCAGCAACTCGTCATGTTTACAAATATCCATATTCTGCTCTTTAAACAATGATTACAATGCTTACCAAGAAGATTATAGCAAAAAGGAAAGCGCCCTAGTCTTCACTCCAGAAATCGTTCAAAAAAGGAAAGTTTCGTTGCTTTTCGATTAGTTACGTCAAAAGTAGTGAGATAACTAGCTGCATTATTTTTTACTCAGCTGATTTGTTATTTTCGGAAATTTTAAGGACAGTTCTAACGGCACTGAGCTGGAGATCGTGACTTCATTAATCACCGCGCTCAAGACAATATTTATTCTTACTTTGAAAATGATGGTCAAGAGTGATTTCAATTTCATTTCAATTGAATCAGCATCATATATTTAATTTGCATTACCTCTCTTACTATAGCAGATGAAATTATTTCAAGATTTCTTCAAAATGCAATGCATTCTGTCTTAATGGTGGAGGGCCGCAGGTTCTTTCTTCAGATCACGTGTAATTACGTATGCAGACTGAACTGCGACAAATGTGTTGCGATTACGATGACATAAATATCGCTCTTTAGCAGAGGAGATCGCTTAGTCCCTTAATTAAATTCACCATTGTTTAGGTGAAATCACATATTCGCGGGTTGCTACACCCATACCGACATATGCCTTAGACTTGCTGCGCCAAGTGATATGTAGAAAGGTGTCCAACAATCCAAGCACGAGAGAAGTATGTGGACGACACAGTTTATTTACATTTATATACAATTACGTGCTGGGGATGCACTCGATTCCTTGGGCCTTCGCTGCTTTGTTACTGCAAACAATCATGCAATGAAGTCGAGATCTACGCTTTGCAGATTCTCGCTTTACCGACCTCACACTCGGCGAGAGGATATTTAATCCTAGCCTACTACCGGGATCACACAGAACTGAACCCTGATTCACACAGAACCGAACCCTCTCCTTAAGGTTTTTGTTTTTGAGTAAGAGCGGCGTCCCTTGACGAGTGTTCAAACGTCCTTCCAGTTTGACAACGACGCTCAGACTGTTGTTCATTATTTCTGCCATTGTCTCCAGCGCTAGAACTCGCGCCAGAGGTTAGTCATAAAAGTCTTTCGAGTCATGAGCATGCACAGTCAGCCAACTCAGACCCGAAAACAACTCGTGAGTCACATCTCCATCTCAGCACTTCCAAAAATACACTTAATACAGATATATATTTACAACAATAAAAATAGCAACAAAAATGCAATAATAAATAAAAAAATATATAAATTAGAGGGACATGACACATTTGATTTCGTTCATCCATTGCTCAATCCTCTGTCAGTTCGATGCTAGCCATGTGACCGTGCGTGGGTGGTCTGGAGATATAACAGACTCCCTCAATGAAGTCTCAATTACATAATGAGCTGGCTCCTAACACTCCCTGCCTTCACAGAGGATTGAGAGCTGCAGAGGATTTGATAGACTTCCCATTTCCGAATCACATTTGGTTTGTTTTCCAGCTTTCCGGAATCAGTCACGCCACTAATGCGCGAAGACACGTGGCGGAGATTCGCTCTTTGATCTTCACTGCGGTTCTCGCTGTGTAACCAATGGTCAGCATTAGTAAGGAGCATAATGCCGGGATTTGCGCTCCACAGAAATCAAAAGAGGATGAAGGTTGGGGGAAAGATCTTGGAGGGTTCATCATGCGCATCACTTTGCAAGGAGGATGTCAGAGAAGAGGATGTGTTTCGTCAGAGACCTTTCGGGATTTCCGCTTCAGAATCTCACATCACCCTGTATCTTCCTTACTGTTGTTTGATGATGCCCTTCTGGATAACACTAATAATCCCCAGAAATAGATCGAAGACTTCAGCTTAATCGAAACATATTTTGAAACTATAGGCACAATAATTTTTCCACCTCGTTCACGATTTTTCTAAATATTCATTGGGGGAAGAGCGATTCATATAAACTCTTATATTTAGAGAATATTGAAGAAGGAAAGCATCCAACTCATTGCTCCTGACTCGAAGGAAAACGGGGTTGATTCAGTCGATAGCTCTCCAAGTCCGATTCTTCATTGTGCATCCGTGAGATTTTTCCCTGTTAATCCTCGCTCTATCTTCAGTAAGAAAAGGAACATTTAGAGCTTGGAAGATTGTCAATTGTCAGATCGGACTTTTAACAGTGATCCCGTTTTTAAAAATTGGGCTGGTTTTCAACGAACACAATTTCTCAACTAGTGCTCTATGATAGTTTACACTTTTTTACTTACCATATAAGGCGACACCTTGTATGCTTTCCTTGTATCACCTAACTAACTAACTAAACTATCCTTTTTCGTAATTTAAGCACTTGCAAATTTTTTTTCACATTTCCTTATGAAAATTGGAGTGTTTGAGAAGATATAATGGGTAACATATTTAACAACAGCAAATAGCATTTTAATTGCTACTGACAGATGACAATGTAGACTTATATAAATTCACCCTGATAAGTTAAAGATTTATAATTTGTTACGTGTTGAGTAGAAACGCTTCTAAATATAGTATTCATCTTCATTACTCGACAACTATTTTTGCAACAATCAATTTCTGATTTTCGTTACTCGACAATTATCTATACGTACCATGTATTAAAGTAAAACTGCATTGAGCCATCTTTTATACCTATCTTTATCATTATTTATTTTCTCCAAAAGTGCGTTACATACATGAAATATACATAAATAAAAAATGAAAAGTATTAAGCAAAGTATAGTCGTGATAAAGGAATGCAATTAAAAATATGTAAGCCAGGTTAGGATTCTGTAATGCATCCCCTCAAGCCTTTTGCATTACTTATTATGAGTAATTCGTGTTGGACTATACGATTTCATCTTGCACGAATATTTTGAAAAACGTCTCGTTTCATCCGAGAATTGGATGTATTTTAAAAAAATGTCAAGTGGATATTTATTATTGTCGTCAACGTTATCTCAGTGGCGAAGTGGTATCGCGTTGGTTCTCAAAGACACTGCGATTTCCGGGGTCTGGGTTCGAGTCTTTGGCTGGCACGGTTGTCTGTGTACTGTTAGCTCTAGCTGAAGAAGCAATCAGCAGTGACTACTGCCTTTTAGTGGGGCATGTCCTTATATGAGAAGGGCTGTACAAACTAGGAGTACTTTTAAGACCTTTCTCCATTTACACATTAAAAAAAGTTCTATTTTAGGATTGTATGTCTAATATTGTAATTTCTTAATGTATTGAGGTTGTTAAAACCTGTATCGAGGTTGATAAGGCTGATTTGGTCTATAAATTGTGCCTAGGCATAACTGGAAGGAGAGCTGTTTCACTCTGATGAGGCAGAGAATTTGCCAGGTAGAAGAACACTTAAAGCTCGACACCGCCTTCTCATGGTGCAGGCCGTTAGTATCTTTAAGCGAGAAATTCTTTCACCAGAAGGGGAACGGAATGGGAGGGCTACCAGATCATTTTGTCCTATTGGTTCAGGATTTTGTGACCACTTTTTTCCTTTCTTCACCCCTGATGAGGAGCAGGATCTCGATGATGGCCATCTAAACAAACCCAACTGGTTATTGACTGATTTTGACATCGGATTTTGGACTTGATGCACTGACGAATTTCTGCTGTAGGATAATTTATTGTTGTGTTTTTCGCTCTTTTGTGGGTCTCCAGCTCCAATGAACAGAGACAGGATACTTTATATCAGCTGGCAGATGATCCTGATCAGAAGTCATTGCAGGTACTTGAAACCTTGAAACTAATTCTTGCAGCAACTAACTATCTTGCTAAACTGAAGTAATGTGTTTCAGACGCCGGCTTGCTGGCACTCTGAAGAGTGGGATAGATTTTGATGTAAAACAACTCCATTACTTGTCTGAGTTCCTACCTTATGCTAGCTTCAGCCCCTAGTAAACAGGAAACAGGTCCCAATTGCAGGCCCAAGTCTGCAATTATGAGGCTATTTCATATTGGCCATACTTTTCTGAATAATTGCTCCCGTCCGCGAAGTTTTTGTGCCACTTGAAATCACTCTTCGTTTCGAGCACTGTTTGCCAATAGACGTGAGTCATTTCTGCCACTCTCTGTGCACTACTTAAGCCTCTCCGAACACAGTAATGTGTCACCTACTGCTGATCAATTTCCAGATCAGATACAGCATGCAAAAAATCACACCCAAACAAAAATAAACACTTTTCGAAAACGAGAAAACCACAGACTGCCTGCATAAGCTCCTATTCTACCACACAAATGACTGATATAAATACATCGAAATTTATTGCTTTATAAATCTACATTACGAGCGGTAAACTTAAAATTTCACATATACATATATTAATATTTAAAACGGAATTCACTTTTCGCATTTGGCCAAATTTTGGCTTCTTCAGAAATGCTTAACAAGTGAAGCGCTTCTTCAAATAATGATCACTTTATCCTATACATATATTCCCTTTCAGGAAATTGTCTACCACATAGTCCGTATATGGAGGGCATAGCCCATAAAGATGAAATCATGGCGAAGAGCACTCCTGCATCACGTATGGCGCAAAATTCCGTCTTTTTATTGCTAAGCTGTCAGAGTGCCTTCCTGAAAGACATTAAGCCTTGTGCGCCAGTCATCATGCTGTCAGCCCAGACCGTCATACTGCAGCAACCAAAAGAGACCCAAACTAAATATACGCTATTATATATAGAACACTGGTGTATGAGTTTATTGGTGATATAAACAATCCATCATCATTTTCATCATTAATATATCTCTATGATGCTAGTTCAGTAGGAGCATTTTGCAACACAATTCTAAATATGTGCATATCGTATATTAAAATTTACACCAAATTTTTAGAGTATAAAAAATGCAATCAATTCATAATTACTTCAAATTTATATTTTACATTCATAAATTACTCATATCATCAATATTTCATTTCACTAAAATATGTTAGAATAGTTAGTTTTTTAACCCTATTCGCATCACTTTGAAGTGCTCACGACTGAAAAGTGTACGCCTTTTCTCCATACTAGCTACAGCTTAACGTCATGTCCAAAGTTTGTCTAGTTCAAGTCTAGCAACTTTTTCTGTCCGTTTTCTTACTGAGAGAACTACATCGCTAACAAGAGAGAAAAAAAATCCAAAGTTTTGAACTATCATTAGTAGCAGCTATATGGTGATATTGCATAAACATTAGAGACGGGTTAAAGTTCAATTTTTCGACCTCCAAATCATTTCGACAATTGTTAAGACTGAGACCAAATCATTTCAGCATTGGATAAGCCCGAGTCAAAATGAGTTCGGTACTTGTAGAGCTTCAGTCAAAATGAGTTCGGCACTTGTAGAGCCCCAGTCAAAATCAGTTCGGCACTTGTTAAGACCGAGCACAAATCTCCTCGACACTTGTTAAGCCCGAGTCCAAATCCCTTCGACACTTGTTAAGCCCGAGTCCAAACTCCTTCGACACTTGTTAAGCCCGAGTCCAAATCCCTTCGACACATGTTAAGCCCGAGACCAAATCCCTTCGACACTTGTTAAGCCCGAGTCCAAACTCCTTCGACACTTGTTAAGCCCGAGTCCAAACTCCTTCGACACTTGTTAAGCCCGAGTCCAAACTCCTTCGACACTTGTTAAGCCCGAGTCCAAATCCCTTCGACACATGTTAAGCCCGAACCCAAATCCCTTCGACACTTGTTAAGTCCGAGCCCACAGGAGTCATATTTCGGAGGGAAATTTCTGACGCATCATTATATACAGAAATGCATGTCACTAATCATTAATTTTATTATTATATTATTAATTATATTATTTTTATGACAACATTATAATGTTATTGTTATTTGGAACAAAAAATATCAGAAACTGTATTAGAAATTAAAAATTCGGAGATAAAATTATTATAAATGGAAAGAGCTATCCATTTATTAAATACGTGCCAAATATCAAACGACTCATGATGCTTACTTAATTACTAAATACTGGTTGAAATTAAAATCAAAAATATGTATTTTGTTTCCAAATCGAATCGGAATTCATCTCTAATAGCCTTGATGATTATAAACATTCCGAAAATCAAATCCTCATTTTGATATATAAACCTCTTAACGGCATAAAAATTACAAGCAAGAAAGTTTTTTTACCTAATGAAATGTTAACTGATTAAACTAGAACACACATGAAAAAAGAAGAATATATCCCATCATTCCATTAAATGGGGGATATAACCTCAAACCCCACTCTGTTTAATGTTTCTAAATAAAATAAATAAATACCCCCTCAAGCAGCTGCTTGCCACAGAGGTCTGACAGGAGCCTGTCAGTTTATATGCCACAGTAGAAGGTCTGAGAGGATGGCAGGACCTCAGCAGAAAAACGACACAAACAACCATGCCTTACCCGGGGCTCGAACCTAGGTCCCTGAGATCAGTAGCAAAGCGCGCTAACCACTCGGCCATGGGACGGCTTTAATGTTCCTGCTCCGCAAAAATAAAGAAGATATTTTTACGACGGATATTTATAAAATTCTTCATCGATTACTTTCCAAACAACGATAAATCGCTTCAAATAAAAAAAAAAACATTTTTAGGTGCACACATACACTCTTTATGGAAGAATAAAAAACAGCAGAGAAGCGCAAGCAAAAATCATCCCTCCTCCGAGTATTACGTTTTCTAATGGCAGTTTCCTTTTGCTCTCATGCTGCTTACTTACAGCCCAAGAGAATTGCACGGGTTGTGAGCCGCAAAGCACCTTCCTGAAAGTAGCAAGAGAAAGAATACGACAAGATAATCCCAAGACACCTTCTCTCTCATTTCCTTTCATTCGCTCTCTCTCTTCATCCTCCTCTTCCTCGAGTTTTCCTTTCCCTCTATCTCAACACACCCACAGCCTTACTCAGTTCTGTATAGATTTGCCTAATTGCCTGGAAACCCAAGGGATTTCCTAACCAGTGTCGAACCTGCCGATTCGTGCGCTCACTGGTTAATGCTTTAATGCACTTGCTCTCTCTTTCCTGGGATTTGCTTTCTCTCATTCATTTCTTCATCGTCTTTTTTTTTCTCCCCTTTTTTTTTGCAGCTTCTTTCTAACTACTATTTCTCGCATTCGAAAAACTTTTACTGGAAGTGGTTCTTCATTCTCTGAGAAACGGCATTTTACTCCCACTTTCTAACGAACGCCACATATTGAAACCTGCACTCAAACTTTCTACCGAATAGGTTCCAAACTGTGAGAGAAGAAGCTCTCTTATTGCGAACGATGAATCATTTATGCCTTGTACCCCTTTCTCTCTGCAAGTTGGTACAACAAACAAAAATCCTTAAGCGTTATTTCTTTCCCACTATAGTTTGTTAAATCTTTTCTTCTTGTTAAAAAACTTTCATTTTCAGTTCCACTTCGCCATTTCCTACGAGCTGTGGCCAGAATTAAGTATCGACACAAGGAAACAGGAAAAGGGAAAAGAAGGAGAGAAAGAGAGGGAAAAAAATTCTCTAAAGAGCGTATCATTAAATAAATGGAGAGGCAGCAGTATGGCTCATTTGCTCGACCACTCTGCTCCTCAGCTTCTAATAAATATTCAACATCTAACAAGGGGTAATGTGGAGGGAAGTTAGATTAAGGGGGGAAGAAGGGACTATGTGTGGAAAAGTCGTGGGGGATACAACTTCTTAGTCGTATTTCTCAGAAGCACTAAATCAATTGATTGCCGTGTCTCGAAGAAGCATTTCTGGTTAAAAATATTCCTCAGCGTGTGGCCTCAAGGTTCAGATTTTCTTTCATCACTTTTGATTTGGCTTTGTGGAGAAATGATATGTGACTTTTTTTCAATCCCAAAGCTATATTGGGTTTCATTAGAGTTAGATTTTGATTCAGAAAAAGTAATCAACAGAAATAGCAGATACTTCCACGACTAGTAGAGATTTATTCGTCAAATGCATTTGGTAAATTCTCCACAAAAGCAAAATATTCTTGATATGTTGCAAAGCAAATAAAATTTCTTTATGGACATTTCAATTCCTTATAAGTTTATCGATAAAAATTATTGTTATTATTACGTACATTAGTGTCAAACATCCTTACTATTATGTGTCTTCATTCCTTACAAATGATGTTTCGATATGCACCATCACGAATCAGTTGCAGATGATAGTATGGAGTATAGTATAGAGCAGTGGTTCTGAACCTTTTATACTTCACGTACCCCCTGGAAATGTGTATGTAACTGACGTACCCCTTGTATAGATATATAAAACTATAGTTATAATGTAAAAATGGGAATAAAATAAAACACTGACTTTGTTACTAGATCTAGCGACTTTTGAGCTCTCACGGCGTACCCCCAAACATTTTATCGCGTACCCCACATTGAGAACCCCTATGGTAGTTATGAGGAACATAGTATGTTACATCATCTCTATATAAGTACAATCCAAAGATTCCTATATGAATCGCTGTTGTACAAGCAAATAGAGACGGCAAGAAATTCTCTTACACAATCGGAAGAAAACTGCAGTAAATGTTGTTTCACAATGAAAAAAAAGCTTCAGGAAACATCGTTTTAAATCAGACGAAAAATTCAAGAACTACTGCTGCACAATGGAACAAAAACTGCAATAAAACTTGTTGCATTATTAAATAAAAGGTAACATCGTCCTAAACAATCATAATAAAATTTAATAAAATACTGTTGCAAAAACATGAAGAACACTTTGTTGCACTATTACCAAAGAGTAAACATCTTTCTACGATCAAAATAAATTTTCAGTAAACGTTGTTGCAGAATAGTAAAGATCATTGTTGCACAATTACCTAAAAGGAGACACCGTTCTACAATTAAATTTTTTTTCGGAAAATAGTGTTTCTAAACAGCAAAAAAAACATTGTTGAACTATTACGTAAAAGGGAACATTGTTCTACAGTCAAAAGATATTTTAAGAAAGTACTGTTGCAAAACAGCAAAAAAAACATTGTTGCATTTTATCTAAAAGGAAACATCGTTCTAGAGTTGTCATGTCCCCCGAATTTTATATTTTTTATTTATTGCTGTGTTTTTGTTGCATTTTATTGTTGCATATATTTTTATGTATTGAGTGTGACCGTGTGCTGGGGATGACTCACTGTTGTTGTTTTTCGGGCTAAAGCGGCTGCATCCAACTAATGAAACCAGCTCCAGCAGTTGTTTATGGCTGTAAATGACTAGCCTAGAGCGCTAGTGCAGCAAGGAGGCTACAGAAGGGAGATTGGAAGCTTTAGTCTTGGTGTGAGCTGTCGAAAGAGAAGGAGTCGTTTCGATATGCATCAGAAGGACGCCGCCATGCTCAAAAGAAACCGTTGAAGTGAGGGTGCGATTTCAAAGGGGAATCGAGATTCTTGTGTGAATCTGTTTTATTCCTGTGGTTCAGAAGGAACCACAGTGTAGGCAAAGGTTTGTTATTCTTTCGCCGAGTTTTGAGGTCTGTAAAGCGTGCGATTCTCCACCTCATTCTTAATGTTTGCAGCAGCAAGACAGCAAAGGCCTACGGAGTCGAGCGCATTCCTAGCACGTAGCTGTATATATTGTTATTAAAGTGTGTCGTCCCTATATAACTCTCGTGCAGTTAATTAATGGACTGTTGTTATTCATCATTCAACACCAGTTTCTTCAAAGGCGTGCAGTAGCACGGGCTTAAAAAACCCACGAACCAGTATTTTCACCGAATTGAGGGTGAGGTAATTATTATGCAACAATCGCATCGCCCTCTGGCGGTCACGACGTTTGGCTCAGTCTCCATAGATCAGAGAAGGGAGGACATCATAAGAGTGTCACGTGAAATTTTCAAAAAATACTATTGCGCTGTAAAAAAATATGTTTACACTCTTATTAAAAACATCACTAACCACTGTTATCTGTTTTACAAAGGGTTGGGTTGGGTTGTTTTACCTCTGAGCGGCACTCTTTTGCACACAATGGGCTAAATGGCCAGGTCACATGGACCCCGAAGGCTCAGAGAAGGTTGGGTTAGAGGACCCACTGGAATAGCTGTTGGGAAACAGATGGTAGCCTCCCGTCAAGGCCATCCAGCGTGTTCTTTAACGTGCACAGGGTATGGCTCTCCCACACACGGGGCCACGGCTTAACGTCCCATCCGACGGACGGCGGCATTTCCAAGCCCTTCGGTGTCCCCTACTGACCGTGTGCAGGGCGGGGAATTTTGCGGAGATAAATCTCAACGCTGACCCAGCTGGGACTCGAACCTGGGAACTACAGATTACGAGCCTGACGCGGTACCGACTGAGCCACCCCCGCCACGTTTTACAAAGAAAACGGGAAAATAGTTCCGTTTTGTCACCTGTCTGTCTGTTGACATCGAACTTTTTTTTGTTTACAGAAATAAATTACAAATTCTTTTGTGTTGGATAAGTATTGATGAAATATTACGACATGCACTTTCCGAATCTTTGTAAAGCTATAATTACGCTCCCTAGGGGTGGAAAAAGTTGAAAATTCAAAACGAATATTGCAAACGATGTAGTTCTGCTAGAAATTTGAAATTTTGGTGCTGGAATGTGAAGGTCACGAAATTTCCACTGACAACAATGAATTGGCGTTTTAGACCCAAAAGGGTGGGAAACCGCAACTTTTTTTTAGCTTTAGTAGATAATTGTTTGTTTTTAGAGATAAATGAAAAATTCTTTTTCGGGTTAGATAGGAATTGATGAAATATTATGATTCACTCTTTCGGAATCTTCCGAAAACTATAATTGCGCCTTCTAACGGTGAAAAAATTTGAAATTCCAAAATTTCAAAAGAATATTGCAACGATTTATTAATGATAGAAATTCGAATTTTTGGTGGTGTAATGAGAACGTCATAAGTTTCCATTGGAAACAATGAAAACGATAATTAGAAAACTATTTTTGTTGGATTGGTACTAATGAAACATTATAATTCGCATTTTTCAGATACTTAGGTAGTTTTAAAATACATATCTTTACAAATCACTGAATATGGAAACAGCATAATTATCATTAACTTTTCAAATAGCATGTATATTGTTACGACAGAAGGAATCTGGCAACCGAAAGCAAAAAGTTTCAGCCAACGAATAAGAACGTTGGGAGAATTTGGAGAAGAAGAGTGGAGCGTTAACGGTTTTGTATTGTAACGGTCGTTGTGTTGTAACGGTCGGAGAGTTCGAAAATGGACGGTGAGCTGTTCTGAGACAGTGCGCGTAAGTATCAAGAAGTAACTTGATGTGTTGTGTATACGCGGAAGGATAAAAGTGGGATCTTTTATCGTTAAGTATCAAGAAGTAACTTGATGTGTTGTGTATACGCGGAAGTATAAAAGTGGGAACTTTTATGGCTAACTTCGAATGTCTACACGGACTGTCTTTTTGTTCGGCTAGTGTGTGAAAAGTTATTAGCACAGGACGAGAATTGGTTTACGAGTGAAGATCTTCGGGTGACCTGGTAAATCAAGTAAAAGGTAGTATTTAGTAAAATACACAGAGCTGATGTTGTGTGCTCACGCAGGAAGATTGATGACTTGTGCATGTTAATAGTTGATTTGTTAATAAGATACTTCATCCATATTTCCTTTGTAACCATTTACCTTGTATTGAATTTAGTTTTGAAATATAGCTTTTAATACTCACGCTCAGCGGCTATCCATTTTTGTAATCCGCAACACTTGGTGTCAGAAGCGGGATAATTTATTGAATGCCGTTAACTAGAAGTATGGATGAATTGGTAAAGTTGTTGAATGACATTAAAAGTCAAAATAATGATATGAAAGCCGAAATAGCGACACAAAATAGTACATTGGATGAAATGATAGCCGCAATGGCCGCACAAAATAATGAGTTGAGGACTGAGATAGTTTCTCAAAAAGATGACTTGAAAGCCGAAATGGCCGCACAAAATAATGAGTTGAGAACGGAGATAGTTTCTCAAAAAGATGATTTGAAAGCCGAAATAGCCGCACAAAATACTGAGATGAGAGCTGAAGTGGCTTCTTGAGTTGGTAAGATTATTGATCACTTCAAGGATCATAAAACCGAACTCAATAGACAATGCAATAGTTTAAATGTTGAATTTGTCAGTGAAAAAGATGATCTTGATAGTGTTAAGTTAGATTGTAAACATGGAAAAGAAAAAGAGAAAGGCAACGCATATAAAAATGTGGATCTGCTACTGGAAATCAAGAATTGTAGAGATAGCGCAGATGATGCCTTTGACCACGCAACTACTGGTAATGCATGGCAGAGTGTCTATGTCGCTGGTGACATGTCTAGGAACTGTGAAGAACAATCACACAGATCAGAGAGCTGTGAGACTATACAGTACGCTTTGCACTTCAAAATACCTAGGTATACAAGTTTGGCACGATCTGAAGAGAGATCCACACGAAAGGTATTCTATTCCTCGCCGTCAGCAAAATGTGTCATGGACATTTATCGCAAAGGCAGAGTAACGAGTGGTGATGAGGGGGAACGAAACAGAGTTTACGTTTCGCAGAGTGGTCCGAGTAAAGAAGAGGCGTCCATTCATCATAGATACAAAGTGCCATTCGACGTTACTGGGGAAGTCGGAGAGATTTTTCCGAAACATATAGCCACACTCGAATCGTTTATAGAAAGTGGGGATTTAAGAAAGAAGAATTCCGAAGAATGGCTTAGAAGCGTAACAGCTGATGCTAGTAAAGGAGCTTCAGGCAGAGACAGTACTTCAAAGACTAACTTTCTGGATGAAACTAAGCCTCAGAGTTACGATCAGAGAGAAGTGAATCCCTCAGATAATTTCAACGTAGCCACGCTGAATTTCTTTTCTGAACAGTCAATGTGCAGATTTGGACATTATAACCATTTAGATTATAAGGATATAGAAAAGTTTTATCATGACTACAAGAGCTCTAAAGTGGACAATATCATGTTACAAAACTCGTCGCTGATCTCCAGAATGAACAATTTGGCAATCATGACTGATGTTTCCCTGGCTAATTACAATGAGAGCTCCAAGAAAGTGAATTCCGAAGAAACAGCAACTATGACCTCCTCGGGTTATGTGTTTTGCTGGAGACCCGAGTGGCGCCATCGGATGGTAGATAAATACGGTACAGGAGGTGTCGGCGACAAAGTGAGTCTTGTCTTGGCTCCTGCACTTGCTGCTTTAGGTCTCAAGGTCCCTATGATCTCCGGTCGTGCTCTCCAATTGACGGGAGATACTCTGTACAAATTGGAATCCATCCCTGGCTTCACAGTCGACTGCACTAAAGATAAAATCGAGCAGATGATGGAAGACGTCGGATGCTGCATCGTAGGACAGACAGAGGAGCTGGTGCCAACAGATAAGGAGATTTACCGCTGCAAGGATCTGATGGCTACCATAGATAGCGTTCCTCTAATGATATGCTCAATTGTGTCCAAAAAGCTGGCTGAAGGAGTGTGCGCTTTGGTTTATGATGTTGAATTCGGAAAAGGAGCTATTGATCTCGTCAGTACAGAAGATGTTGCTGTTGATTTAGTTAAGAAAGTGGTTGCAGCATCACAAGCTCGTGGAATGAAGAGTTTGAGTTGTTCAGCTGTTATCAGCAACATGGATTCACCTCTTGAAAACTCTGTTGACAACTCTCTGGAAGTGATGGAAGCTGTTCAGTGTTTCCTTGGTAACGGATCCTTGGAACTGCAAGAGCTCGTCGAAGAGTTAGGAGGAGAACTTCTGCGTTTGGTGAACATTGTGGATAATAGGGTAGATGAAGCATCACGTGTCTGCAAGGTTCTGCATAACGGCAATGCTTTGAACAAGTTTCGTAACATGTTAATAGAAGAAGGAGTATCTGAAGATGTTGCAAGCTGGCTATGTGAAGGTAAAACAGAAAAAATATTGCTAGCAGCCCGACACATCACTGATTTCACTTATACAGGAGAAACAGGTAAGGTTGTCGGATTAGAAGCTGCAGTTCTAGCAAGAGTATGGAAGGAGGAGATGGACCGAAGAGCTAAAATGAATTATGGAGCTGATATTATATTTGTGAAGCACCTTGGGGATCAAATGGAATCAGGTGAAATATGGCTGAAGGTTCATCATGACAGTTCTGAATTAAAGGAAAGTCAACTGACAAAAGGGTCAGACTGGAGGATGAAACTCCCTAGATTTTATGTCACTAATGACTTTCATTCCTTGTTACTCTTGATAGAAGTAAAAATCCAAAGAAGAAAACTTTCGACAAAGAAGAAAACTTTTTACAGGTTTTGCACGAAAACTCTTAGTCGATTCTTCTCCCTGCAGAGACATAAACGTGTTCACAAGGGCTATAGGCCTTACACGTATTATGTTTGTGGACGAGGCTTCAGTCAGAAAAGAAATCTACGTCATAATGAGATTCGCTTTCATTTTGACACAGACGTGGTATATCGCATTCGTCGACGTCCAGCTACAAAGTGCAAGGTGGTTCACGTGGATCGTTTGGCCCCGTTTCATCGAAGAACTGAAGAAACTTTGGAATCCAGAATTGTTCGGGACGAACAAGACCTAGGAAGGGGGCAGTGTTACGACAGAAGGAATCTGGCAACCGAAAGCAAAAAGTTTCAGCCAACGAATAAGAACGTTGGGAGAATTTGGAGAAGAAGAGTGGAGCGTTAACGGTTTTGTATTGTAACGGTCGTTGTGTTGTAACGGTCGGAGAGTTCGAAAATGGACGGTGAGCTGTTCTGAGACAGTGCGCGTAAGTATCAAGAAGTAACTTGATGTGTTGTGTATACGCGGAAGGATAAAAGTGGGATCTTTTATCGTTAAGTATCAAGAAGTAACTTGATGTGTTGTGTATACGCGGAAGTATAAAAGTGGGAACTTTTATGGCTAACTTCGAATGTCTACACGGACTGTCTTTTTGTTCGGCTAGTGTGTGAAAAGTTATTAGCACAGGACGAGAATTGGTTTACGAGTGAAGATCTTCGGGTGACCTGGTAAATCAAGTAAAAGGTAGTATTTAGTAAAATACACAGAGCTGATGTTGTGTGCTCACGCAGGAAGATTGATGACTTGTGCATGTTAATAGTTGATTTGTTAATAAGATACTTCATCCATATTTCCTTTGTAACAATTTACCTTGTATTGAATTTAGTTTTGAAATATAGCTTTTAATACTCACGCTCAGCGGCTATCCATTTTTGTAATCCGCAACAATATAATAGAAATTTGAAATTTCAGTGGTAGCTCCTCAAGAGCTATTCCACTGAGAGTAATAATCTACCCATTTTTCTAAAGAGTTACGGAAAAAGGCAACTTTTTAAATTTAAGAATTAAAAGACGAATACCTTTATGTTGTTTTTCCACCATTCGCTGGCTCAAATTAAAACTTTTAACGAATGAAAAAATAAGTAAAGGAAAACTTATTCTCTTTGAAAACGAGATTCTCATATGCACCAGAGGCGATATGCGTTCTTCTAGTTTTCACATAATTTTGCATTAGTTTCCTAAAGTTTTCGCTAGTCAAGTATAATCGGAAATATTATGTAACAATCGCAGCTGTTAGGTAAACTAAATAAGTCTAACAAACGTTTACATTAATTTCAGAGAAACATTTTTCGACTGACGATACCATTAGTAAATATATCAATTTCCTGAGAAGTTCTACGTAACGCATTTCTATATCAGTAATAATTTTCCATAAGGAACTCTTTTAAGAAATATATTAATTTTCGATTTGGATTTGCCTTTAGTATGTATTCTAAGGATCACGATTCAGTTACTGATAAGCTTTACTGAGTGAAGCTATTTAAGAACGTTCTCAAGTGTTTGTTAGCTAGTTATAATTGCTGTTACTCAGGGCAATGGATAAGGGAAATATTTGCCTTACCATACCGTTCACGCTACTAGACCGGTTGTTTATCGGTGCTACAATCGGGTGGGAGATCGAACTTTTGTTTCATGCACAGCATGTACAGTCGCTCAAAAAAGTATCCGAACACTATGATTGATTACAGAATTCAGAAAAAAATATCTGACAACGTTTTTTTAGAAATTAGTGATCTGGCAAACTTCGTGTCACGTGATTACAGAATTCAGGAAAAATATCTGGAGCGTGTACAGTAACTGTACACGCTCCAGTTACTAGTCACAGCAAACTGGAGCGTGCGCAGTTACTGCACACGCTCCAGTTTGCTGTGAACGGTAACTGCACACGCTCAATATTTCCGTGAGTGAGCCCACACGATCTAGTATCAAAATAATATGACCACCTACAGTCGCTCAAAAAGTATCCGAACACTATGGTTGATTACAGAATTCAGAAAAAATATCTGGCAACGATTTTTTAGGAATTAGGGATCTGGCAACCTTCGTGTATTTCGTACGCGAAGGTTGCCAGATCACTAATACAAGTACACTAATACAAGTATCACTAATACAAGTAGACGAAGAATAAATATCACTAATGCAAGTACACGAAGGTTGCCAGATCACTAATTTCTAAAAAAAATCGTTGTCGGATATTTATTCTGAATTCTGTAATCAACCATAGAATTTGGATACTTTTTTGAGCGACTGTACATGAAAGAGCATGCCCTATGCATGAGAAAGCCAGACATACATTAAGTATTTTGTTCCATGCACAGACGGGTTGCGTATTTATTCAAGATCACGGTACATGTACAAGAAGACCTACACACTATACTTTCGAATACAGGTAAATTTAATATGGATCTCGGTTTGGATATGGTGTTTGACAGGCTTTACTTTTTTTTATTGGATGAAAACAGTTTTAATTACAAAGTTTTTTTTCAGGTACATTTTACAATATAACGAACGATGAGATAATAAAATGGTTAAAAAATGGAAAAATGAATCTTGAGAAAAAGTGATTTTTTTTTCTCATACTCATGGCTTCCCTGTAACAATGTAGCGCTCCAGGCTCGTAATCTGAAGTTCCCAGGTTTGAGTACCATATGTCCAATGTTTAGATTTATAGTCTCTACATTTTCACTCTACCCTCGGTCATAGAGGGGCTCGGTAAGGCAGCCGGCCGTAAGATGGGACGTTCGGCCGTGACTCCATATGCGGGAGAGCCATACCCTGTGCATGTTGAAGTGCAATTGGATGGCCTTGATGCGATGCTACCATTTGTCTCCTAACAGCTGTGCAGTGAGTCCTCTTTCCCTAACCTTTCCTGAACCTTTGGAGTCCTTGTGACTAGCCATTTCTTCTCCATTGTGTGCAAAAAAGAAATGCCACTGAATGATAAAACAGCTCAAATTCTAGGTAGATAAAGATAGATAAAGTTTTATTACATACTGAAAAATACATTTACATAGACTCAAATTTTGAGTCATTATCAGATTCAATATCCCACTCGAGTTAATACTCTTGCGTAGGATAATAACACGAACATTTTAATATTTAAAGTGTCTATATTCAAGAATAAACATTTACGTTGTAAGTAGAGTAGTATTAAGTTTTAAACATTAATAATTATCTGAGAAAAACATAGAAGCATTTTA
Organism: Ryuthela nishihirai; assembly: GCA_038380435.1. Classification (NCBI taxonomy): domain Eukaryota; kingdom Metazoa; phylum Arthropoda; class Arachnida; order Araneae; family Heptathelidae; genus Ryuthela; species Ryuthela nishihirai. Next base: position 32,636,600 of record JAWZYU010000011.1, on the reverse strand, counting down.
ATAGCCTTACATTTTGAAATCATAAATGATCCAATTTCTTAAAGCAACAGAATACTGTTTAACGTTATGTGTAAGCTTAAGATAATTTGACAACATGTTATATAGTCTGTAAACCAAGACAACATAATGTTTAGTAAAAATATTTTTCTTAACCTGTAATTCAGTTAAAAACATGTTTTCAGATATGGACAATCAATCTCGTATGGACAGGGAATTTGTAATTCTGCCAATATCCCAATTTTTATTTAAACATATTAAAGAATTTAATGCATATAATTTGCGTAATTCTAAAATACCAAGATATCTATAACTCTCTCTTCTTTTATGCTTCAAAATACATCTTTAAACGCGATTTTGAACAATTTCAATAATCTTTAAATATTTGTTAAACGTACCTAGTGCATATGACATATATGATTTAATCCATGAATTATAAATTGTTTTAAGCAAAGAAATATCAACAAAATTTCTGATATAATATATTTTTGGGATAATGACATTAATTCTTTTACAGACACCTTGTATATGATCTTTCCATGTCGTTTTCCTGTTCAACATGATTCTTAGGTATTTATAGCATTCAACACCCTCAAGGACCTCACAGTTACACATAGTAAGATTACAATCTCTTTCATGATATATTAATTTTCCTGTAAAATAGTCTTCAATACCACTTAGTCTAATATACATATATTTCTTTTTTTGATATTAAATATTAATTTATTTTTAACAAACCAATTTCTAACAATCCTTAAACTATTTTTGACTTTCTCTATTAGTGATTTGCGTTCACCTGTAAAAACAATTGCTATATCATCAGCAAATGTAATAATTTTTCCGTTCAGTTGTAAATTACAAAGGTCGTTTATGTAAATTAGAAATAAAATTGGGCCTAAAACCGAACCTTGAGGAACTCCATAATTTAATTCTCTTTTATCACTTACCCATTTATCTATATTATCTCTCGGTATATCTACTCATAAATAACTTTAAAACAATTTCTTAATCGTTCCCCTAAAACCAGCCTTTTCAATTTTGTTTAAAAGTGTTTTGTGTGATACGGTATCGAAAACCTTTTTTTATATCTAAGAATAAAATGATTGCTTTCAGATTTGCATTTAAGTTACAATAAATCCGAGAAGTCAAATCCAGAATTGCATCCTCGGTACCACGTCCCTTCTTAAAACCATATTGATTATTAGAAAAATAATTATTTTTCTCCATAAAAGGAACAATTTTTTGTTTAACTACCTTTTCATATATTTTTGAAAATGGATAATAATTTTGTAGTTGAGTAGGATTTTCTCCTTTATAGCCTTGGATACCCTGAGCAACCTTCAAAATAGAAGGGAAAATACCCTGCTGAAATGTATTGTTGATTAAGTAACATAATTTTTTTTAATTATATTTACTGATATTCCATCTAAACCCGGAGCCTTTCCATTTTCAAGGCCTTTTACAACTTCTGCTATCTGTTTTTCTGTGATATAGTCCTGAAAAAAGGAAGAACTGTTGGAAAAATTTGTTTGTTTATAGTCTTCATTGTCTGGTATATTACCAACTAAAGCACCTGGAATCAGCATAATAATTATTAAACTTATTTGCTAACTCCATACCTCTAACGTATCGATTATTCCCTTCAATTATTTCCTTTGACAACCTATTTTTTCTTTCATGTGTTCCACACATTTCATGAATCGTATCCCAGTTCTTTTTAACGTTTGATTTATTATTGGAATATTTATTCTATAGTAATTTATTTTCGCGTTTCTAATCAAGTTCCTCAAAATGTTTTATATTTCTTATAGTCCTTAATATCTTGATCTGGTATAAGTCCAGCCTTATAACATTTACCCATACTTTATCTATTTGAGATAGACTCTAATAAACCGTTTGTAATCCATGGTTTTAATTTTTTATCTTTGTTCTTAAATATTATTTTATTTTTGGATTCCTCAGTTAATTTCTGCAAAATAGAAACAAAAAAAAACCTTTATCTGCATTCAAATTTCTTGTTCTCAATTTATTTCGTTTAACTTAGTCTTTAATTTATTTATATTTATTTTATATTCTTCACTGAACCAGTGTTTTACAATTCTTTCAGGTTTAGAGTTTAACATACCAATAAAGTAGAGATCTGTTAATAATAATTTAATAAATAAGCATGGCAGTTACATAACTCAACATTTCTTAAAAATACAATGTATACAGATTCCTGACTGCGGCATAGTTACCTCTTCGTGACTGCAAAGAAAACCATATGCTGTTACCAAACTTAAGTAATCAGTAACGGATTCAGTTTTATTTAGCAGATCCAAATTTATGTCACCTATAAAATTACATATCTGTCATTCGTTTCATCTAGTTTCATTTCTAAATCCTCAACAAACCTTTTAATTTAAACTCATGTAATCTGTAGAGCGCCAAAATGCTAAACTTGTGATCATTTAAATTTAAATTTATTTGGATCAAATCTGCCGTTCCGAAATTTTTTGATGTGGTTAACATCTCAATACAGTCTTTCCTGTATTGAGATTAATATAATCTATTACTTAAGTACACATCAACTATCACCTTTCCAGAATGATTTATACAACCGCTTTTACAATAAGTGTTATAGCCCTCAATATAATAGTTTCCAGTCTCGTTATCCTTAATCCAAATTTCCGTCAATACGATAATATCTGTCTTTGCATCTGTTATATTTAGATATATTAAAAAGTGGTTGAAAATTTTTCGCCTACTGCGTATCTACCCTGTATGATTTTCAAACAATTTAATTTCCTTCCCTAATCATAATATTCACTATTGTACACCTTTATGTTTCCATACTTACATTTTTTTAGTATTAATGATATCATAATCACTATTCACAATTACCATTACCAAAAGAAAACGTTTATGGTACAGAAACTAATGAAACACAATAGAATACATTAAGTTATTTTGCTTAGATAATCTAGAATACTAATTCTAATTACTGCAGAAGTTTCATTTTTCCTTACAAAAATCTTTGCGTCACGAACCCACGAGAACTTATATCCTCTGTCTCTTTGCTTAGCTTTTACTTCATTCATTTTCTGATGTCAGATGACCATTAATAAAAATGTTTCCTGGGTTTAAATTTTCATTTAAATCAGTCGTTTTTAGGTCTCTTTTTAGTGTCCATCGCTTCATCCAGACCTCTTTCATTTTTTTTTATCCTAACTGGACCACAATTGGACGACTTCTATTTTTATTTCGAGTAGGAATTCTATGAATTACCCGAAACTCTCTGCTGTTTTTGCCAACCTTTGATATATCATGTGTACAATTTCTTCTATATTTTCCTTTTCTCTCTCTGGAATATCGGAAACTTCAATATTTGATTTTCTTGTGTATTGTTGCAGTTCGTTTAAATCCCACGGTAGATGTTTTACTTCTTGTTGTAGAATTTCATTTTCTTCTCTCAGATTCGAGTTTTGGAGTTGCACTTCTTTTAGCGACTTTTGACATTTCCTTGACAATATTAATATATTCATCAAGCTTATCTGAATAGAAAGTGACAGTTTTTTAAAAATAATTCTAAATCTTTCTGTAGATCTGATCTAATGCTTGAATTCTGACAAAACATATCTTTCTTCATTGCCATAAATTGCTTCTCCATTTCTTCTGTAATAAATTTACGTAAAGAACTATTGCCAGCAACAGAAATTTCGACGTCACCTGGAAAATTCTTCTCCTCTACCACTTGTGAAAGCTTTTTCTTTCCGCTTTACATTCTACACACTTAAATGTTTTTCTATTTTCAGTCGACATTTTCCGAAAAATTTTTTCCGAGTGTTCCAGACAGTAGAAATGAAATTTCTCAGAACACTCAGTACACTGCAACAAATCAATATGTTCGAAATATCCTTTTTACATGAGCAGCATATCAATATGTTCGAAATATCCTTTTTACATGAGCAGCGTATCATGGTCATATTTCACAAATTTTTGTTCAGTTATCCAAAATATAAAAGATTGTCCAATTTCCCTTCAATCGTGGTTATTCTCTACGACAGTCACATTACCATTGCTGGGTGTCTGAAGGCAAAATGTGTCGCTGAGACCACAGTAAACGGAGCTGACACAGCTGAAGAACAGCGGGGGATGTTAAGGAGCTGAGCTTCCGGTCAGCAGGACTACGGAGGGGAGAATGAAGGACGATCTTCTCTCCGCTTTCTTTCTACCAAGCAAAGAAGGGCTGAAGTTCAAGGACACAAGCTGGCTTGCTCTGTATAATGGTGGCTTGGGTCTTGAAACAAAGACTTCACGTTAGGGAATAAGAGAAACGAAAATCTAAAGAATACGCAGTTTCTCTTCCCAATTGTAGACGTGGAAACTTTTTTTTATTTCACTCTCTTCAATGATAAATTAAACGTAGCAAAACTATTTAGGATTTAAATAAAGACATATTCCTGAGAGCTGAATTAGATACGATGGACTCTTTTCCTTTCAGACTGCTAAAAAAAATCACTATCTAGCGGTTCAGAAGGTGGTTGGATTGGAAAATTAAGTCCTCACGATCACTTTCAACTCGAAACTGAAAGATCATTGTACCATACACAGAGAAGTCATGAATATGTTTAACAGCACTGATTAAAGAAGAAGAAAATCATGTATATGTGAAATAGTACATTTCCGTGCTACAGGAAAACCACACGAGAAAGCTTATGGTTCCACGCGGAAACAAGGAGTTTGTGGATTCACGGCTCAGCAGGCTCAGGACAATTTCATTCTATCTATTTGGAATGCATATATACTGTATACATATTTGTTTGCTACAGTGGGAAAGAAGAAAAATTCTAGAAGATTCAACAAATTTATACACGGTTTTTCATACTAAAATAGAAGTCAAGTTCTCTGACCACTGCCTCCGTTAGATCTAACACAACACACAAGGTATTTAAGCTGGAACATACGGCTATTCCTTAATCGCTATCCCAGCTTAGGAAATATATCGTGAGCATAGAACGAAAACTCTAAAAGGCCACAGTTAGGTTGAATGAGATATGATTACCATAAGTTCACAGTTTCTGCTCTGTTGAAAGGCAAAACCTCTCAGCCCAGATGAGCTTTGCTTCCGTTACTCTGGAAACAGAACGGAAACGAGGAAAAAAAGTTATTTTTCTTGTGTCCTCAAATTTTAAAATAAATTTCCCAATTGTGTACTGTTTGGATTTTTTCCTGTATACCATGATATTAAATATGTTTATGAAAAGATAGATAGTGAAAAAATCGTATTTACAGCTATTTTTAATATCTCTTGATTTTTGTTATGATATTGTGGCTGTTTGACATAGATCCATTGTTCAATTCAAAAGTTGTAAAAAAAAGATTATTTACTCTAGTGTAAACAATTAACCCCTCCCGGAGATAATATTAAACTGCTTGGCCTGTCTGGTCAAGAGTTCAGTGCTAATAAATGTGAACAGTAATCCATTTTACAAGATTTAAATTTCCTTATTTAACTTTCGACTAGTCTAATTAGTCCTAGCGAGAAAGAAACGTCGCCTCTGAATCACAACTAACCAACCAGGAAAAGAAAACCGACTGTCGAGAAGTATAAGCAACACGAAATGTGGTCTGTGGTGTTCTAACTTTAATCATTTAAGGTGAGTCACGACTGTCATTATTGAAACGTTTGTAAAGAAATGATGACCATCGTGGAAACGCAAATATTTTCACCACTTTTCCAACTGTCTTAATGCTTGTTGTAGCTGATGTTATTGGAGTCAACTGCTTGGCCACTTACCTGAGAATGACAAGAGTAAACTAACACCCTTCACATAACACTTGGGAAATGTGCACTAATTCCGAGGGGAAATGATCACTTTAGTCCAACAAATCGGTTAGTACGGTAATCGCTTTGAAGAGGGACCAAACATTGCACCATTTCTGTTTTCGTTCTGCTGTGTTTGTGGGAGCACGGGAAGTGATTAAACTTAATTAACTGGTTACTCGTTTGCCGCATTGCAGCATTGCTAGCTTTTCTGCTGTATGTGAAAAGCTCTGGAGTGTAACTGAATGCAGTTAGCTTTTATGATGTCAAACTCATCATTTCGTTGCAACGTCGACAAACTTTTCGTAAAGCGCACTTCAGCTAATAGGAAAGAGCTTTCGAAGATGCATTTAACGGGATATTGCCTATGGCGGGAATCATTTCTAGTTGTGTTTGTGGATTTAGTGAGTGCTCTTTTTTTGAATACGAGGAGGAATTTATGGAAAGGGAGAAATGACTGACATTGAAACGTATTTGAGGTTCACGTCAAATTGAAGATGATGTCCGTGTCATTTGAAGCTTGTTTTTAACTCTGAGCGGCTGTTTGTTTATTCAATGGGTTAAATGGCCATCCCAAGGATCCCAAGGATTTAGAACTGAGTAAGGTAGGAGATTCTCAGGAGAGGTGTAGAAGACAGTTGGCAATCCAGCGTTTTCTTTAATGTGCATGGGGAAGAGTTTCCTGCACAGCGCATCTACTTGACGTCCAGATAGGAAGAATGGCTCACTGGGAACTAGAAATTGGGAACTTTAGGTTACGAGACTGATCCTATGGTGGTTCCAAAAGACGGGGATGGTGACCTCCCCCAACAAAGGCAAAGTGAACGAGTCAGAGAAAAATTTTGCTCAGATCCACTGAGTTCCGTTTTTAAGAGTTGATCACTGACTCCCCCACCACCACCCACACTCAAAATGTGTTTCCTGTAACCTTCTCTGGCCTTATTCCCTACCTAATTAGCTAATAACCAACCTGTTATTTAAATTTAATGATCACATTTCTTAAAGATGATAACAATAAAAGGTAATGAACTCGATTATTTCGTGACTGAAACATCAAAAAGTTCTAATCTCAAACTGCTATAAGCTCTTAGGTTACCATGAATATGATGCTTCCCATGACGAACAATAATATCATACAAAAATTCTTTTAATTTTTCTGTCATATTACCCTTGAAAAAACTGAAGGAACTGATTAAAATTGCACCTGATAAATTAAGCCAATAAACGATGGCCCCAAATAATTGTTGAATCTTTAAGCATTTTATGTTTGTTTCGCAATTATTCTCGAATGATTGCATGAATTGTAATAATTTTAATAAATGAATTATTTGGCTAAAAGTTTCATCAGGCTCAAAGATCAGCTGATTTATCTATCTGTTGATGTCAAAGTGACGGACGCAATTGACGGTAAAACACACAACTGGGACATTTGGCTCAGTCGGTAGCACCGAAGTCGCAATCTGATATTTCCAGGCTTAAATATCCGCTACATCTGCGTTCTTTGAGATTTTCTCTGCTAATTTATACTCTACCCTCTGTGGGAAAGAGGACACTTGAACACACTGATGGACTTGAAATTAAAGCCGTTGCCTTCGAATTAAGCTGTAGTTCGATGTAATTAGACCCGAAACCTCTGAACAATACATAAATAAGCTGGATGGCCTTAATGAGGGTCTCCTGTCTCTTACAAAAGCTGCCTCTATTCAACTTTGAGTCTTTGGAGTCCTTGTAACTGGCCATTATGCGCAATGACTATTTGTCCCCATTTTCCCAAAATTAAGGTGGCGGCAACCCTGAGATACTAAAATCTACATCCTCTCCCCCCCCCCCCCCACACACACAAAAGACAGAGAGAGATAAAGAAAAAATAAAACTCCCTAAATAACATTTTGTGCAGTTTAGGAGCGTTAGAAATTCAGTGGTTAAAACTCCCATATGCAAGAAGAATTTTATACTTTTCCCGAAAAACAAGTTCATACTGAAAAATGGGCTTTTTACAAGAAACGACTGTGATATCCTAATTTAAATTCCTTTGGAGTGCTATTTGACAGAGTTTTTGTAAACCTGAGAGTCAAATGGAAGATGCATGAGTATAGGCCAAAAGATATCGTAAAAAATTGTTGTTGTTTAACTAATTTTGTTTACTAGTTGTTAACTAATAATATTTTAGTATGACTATTTCAATTACCCATGCCATTTAATCTCCAATTTCGGCTTTAAACTTTAGATGTGATTTGGTACAAAAATGCTCTTATTAGGAAGTCAATTACGTCTGGTGATGCTTAACAGTAAAAATTTATATTAATGGAAGATTCATAAATTGGATAGAAGTATTTTATTAGTGTTTATTCCTCTCAAAAAAGTTTTCGGTTTTTCTCTCGAAACATAAAAAGTTGCATTTTCCCCGTTGTATTAGAGATGAGGGAAAGTAAATGCTGTGAATATAAATTAGTATTAAAAACCCTTAACAGCAGCATTCTATGAACAAAAATTAAAATTTTATAGCTTTAATAGAATATTTAGAATGTTTGTTTCAAGTTTTATCATTTTCTAAAGTGGGTGTTCTGTTCTGCATTGGATAAGGTAGAAAAGTAAATTGGAAAAAATGTAAATACGTTAAAGGTAGAAATTTAATCTATTGGTAAATTTGAAAAATGCGAATCTAATATTTTATTAGAACCTATGAAATGAAAAGGGCATTTTTTTATTCATCACTCAAGTTGAATGACTATAGAAGGACGGACAAACTAGATTGACAGACGGCAAAACAAAAACAACAAGCCATTTTTATCTTGAAAGCAAAATAAAAACTATAGTAATCTATGCAACCCTTCAATAGCCATCCTACCTTCGATTAAGTAGAAAAGATTTCATATATGCAATAATTTTCTTAGTCAGTCTTTAAGTAACGATTATGCAGGAAAAAGGATGAAAAACCTCTCACCATTGATGACCCTGAGATAAGTCATTTAGTAAGGAGATCGCAATTATGGAAGAAAACGTGATACATTGAACATTCTGTAAGTATGTATCGTATATTGTTATGTTTAAATGCCTAGGGAGCACACTTTCTTTATATAATTCGTGTTAATTTTTAATGACTTGAGGTCTGCTGAATCGACATTTCACGGAAATCGTTAATAGATAAAGAAATATATTTGCAAAATATAAATCATTCGTTGAAATAGCATAAATTGAATAGAAGTGATAAGTATTGTTTTTTGTGTGCTGCTTGAGAGATTATTTATTTTATTTATTTTTTAATAATTAATAGAATCCAATTTGAAATAAGTCTGGAGATCATATTACAGGTATGCTTGTTGAAGAAACTGAAACTAAAGCGCAGAAAAGGTAAAGACCCTGATAATTGGGTTGGGTTGTTTTACTTTTTTGCACACCATGGGCTAAATGGCCAGGTCAGATGGACTCCGAAGGCTCAGAGAAGGTTGGGGGAGGGGACCTACTTTAACAGCTGTTGGGAGACAGATGGTGGCCTCCCGTCAAGGCCATCCAGCGTGTTCTTTAACGTGCACAGGGTATGGCTCTCCCGCACACGCGGCCACGGCTTAACGTCCCATCCGACGGACGGCGGCCTTTCCAAGCCCATCGGTGTCCCCTACTGACCATGGGCAGGGCGGGAAATTTTGCGGAGATAAATCTCAACGCTGACCCAGCTGGTACTCGAACCTGGGAACTACAGATTACGAGCCTGGCGCGCTACCGACTGAGCCACCCCCGCCCCAGACCCTGATAAAGGAAAAATGCTAGGTAATAGAGAGTAAGGGGAATGGTAACGTTTGGACGAGCTTTAACTAGTGTTACATTAGAAGAAGGGAGAGAGGTTAAAATTCAGTTAAAAAAAGGAACTAATGCAATATTCGCTGACATACCAAAATATTTGAAAATATATATTTTTTGTCAATGAGAATCTAATTTAGAACTCTATGACTTTTAAAATATGCATTTAACAGAAAAATATGATTGAAGATAAATTAAAGATCATAATCAAATCTGTTTAAATATAGATTTTCAACAATATTCTTCCAGTATTTAAAGAGTTATGGAAGGTGGAATATTTAACAATATTTTTTTAATTCAAAATTACCTAATATTGAAATAATTATTACGCCGCAAAACTTCTAAAGTTTATATATTTATTTTATTAAATTGTTTGGGACAATATTTATTATTTAATTAATTTCCGACTTAAATTCTTACGATGCATTACTGTTTCGAAATATTATTGCTTCTACAAGTCTTTAAATGCTGAAAGAATATTTTTGTAAATCGAGATTTAAATAGTTTTGATTATGATCTTTAATTTATCTTCAATCCCAGTTTTCCATTTAATGCAATCGGAATAATGGCAGAATAGAAATTATAGAGCTTCGAAGGTAAATTTCCACTGGCATAACTTGGGGATTCTCTAACATTGCGATAGGTCAGAATTAGGGAGAAAGAGGACCCACTGGTGTTTAGGAGACAGATGGAAGTCTCCTATCAAAGCCATCCAGAATGTTTTTTTAACATTTCTAGAGGATGGCTTTCCTGCAAACGGGACCATGGCTTAACGTCTATTTGACGAACCGCGGCTTTTCCAAGCCCAACGGTGTCTTCTTTCAAACCGAATGTAGGATGGGGATTATCGGAGGAAAATGCCATCGAGTAGACAATAGGGACAGAACCTTTAAACTGCAAATTACAAGCCTGGCACGCTACCGATGTTCCCAGGTTCGAGTCCCAGCTGGGTCAGCGTTGAGATTTATCTCCGCAAAATTCCACGCCCTGCCCACGGTCAGTAGGTGACACCGATGGGCTTGGAAAGGACGCCGTCCGTCGGATGGGACGTTAAGCCGTGGCCCCGTGTGCGGGAGAGCCATACCCTGTGCACGTTAAAGAACACGCTGGATGGCCTTGACTGGAGGCTACCATCTGTCTCCCAACAGCTGTTCCAGTGGGTCCCCTCCCCCAACCTTCTCTGAGCCTTCGGGGTCCATGTGACCTGGCCATTTAGCCCATGGTGTGCAAAAAAGTGCCGCTCAGAGGTAAAACAACCCAACCCAACGCTACCGATTGAGCCAATTCCTGACCCTGTTTGTCTTTTTATATATTGTAGTATCTACTACATTTTTAAAAGATTTAAATAATTATTGGTTCATAAGTTTGGTACATAACACATACTTTATTGTTTTGCTGTACACGCCCATCACTCTCCTGTGAGGACCGAAACATGAGAGCTCATTACAGAACAAAAGTGTCCTTACTTTTCGTAGAAAGATAATTTCTTTTTCGAAAGCCTGTTGTTTTATGAAAAGGGGAATGTGAGGAGAAGAAGGGTTCTTTCATGAAAAGGAAATATGAGGGCCAGAAGGTTTCTTTTATGAAAAGAGAGAATATTTAGGAAGGCACGTGTATTGATTTAACGTAATCATGGATTCTCATTTAAATTAGTGGCAATTTAATTATGGCTCTTTTATAGCTCCCATTAATATTCTTCTTAGAGGGTCTGTAAATAATAAGAGCACTTTAGTACTAGTTGAAGAGACTATTGAGGAAAAAAGTTTTTTTTTTATTTATATAATATAGACACACATGCACACTTTTTTTCATTCTTATTTTCTTCGATTGCTGTATTCATTTTTTTAAATATAAAACGATGATCTATCTAATTTGTTTAGAGTTGCATTCCTGAATAAATGAGAATTTATTAATGGGAGATAAGGCTCAAAAGCGAGTACGATATGAGGTAGCATTTCACTACATTCAAGCTGGTAATTGCTTAAACTAAAGAAAATGGGCGACTCATAACAGCGCAAATGTGAGCAGGAAAGCTGTCCCAAAGCATTCTCGTTGTACCCTAAATGGTGTTTTGGCGGGAACGTGTTCCGCGCAATACCCGTTAAGAGTAGAATAATGCGTATGTAGAAACTTTCTCTTCCTTATGACGATAAAGGATGAAGATTATTAACGCATAACGATGCAGAAGTTAACTTTCTCCGAGAATTGATCGTTTTTGATATTCATTTTGCTATCAGCACTCCGAATTTATTGAAATTTACAAAGTTGAAAGAAAAAAAGTGTTGTTACTTTTATTACTTAAGGAAAACTGAAGCGTTTTTTATCGCGAATACTTTGTGTTCCATTTAATGCTGTGCACACTAGTTATAAATTAGATAATTTTATTTAGTCATATGTAATATATTGAGCATTTTGTTTTTCAGTTCTAATCGGCACTTCTTTTTACACATTGGCTTAAAAATCTCTGTTGATTGTTTTACCACTGAGGAGACTCTTTTTTGAATAAATTCGTCTAAATGTCCAGGTCACAAGGACCCCCATGGGCTCAGAGAAAGCTGGAGAAGGGAATTCACTGGTCAGCTGTTAGAAGATAAAAGGAGACATCTCATCAAGACCATCTAGGGCAGGGGTGGGCAATTGTTTTCGTATCTACACTGTGCATGCGAATTGACGTGGCCGTCCTAGTGGAAAATACGAGACGAATCTTCGGTCGCGCACGGGAAGGAAATCTCGGTTCAAGGCGGATTTTTCTGACTGTCTTGGCGGGCCACAAAAAACTCTTAGCGGGCCGCTATTTGCCCACCCCTGATCTAGGGTGTTCTTTAACGTGCGTAGGATATGGCTCTCCTGCACAGAGTGCCAAAGGTTTAATATCCCATCCAATGAATGGCGGCCTTTTCAAATCCAATGGTGTCCGCTTTCTGAAGTAGAGCAGAACGAGGATTAGCGGAAATAAATCTAAACGTAGGCACAGTTTGGATCAGAACCTGGGAAACGTAGATTACGAGTCTGATGAACGAGTCTGAACGAGTCGCCGTTCTGAGGTCACAAAAACCCCATGACTTAGGACTAAGCAGAGAAAGGCGATTAGCTGGCGATTGATGAAAGCCTCCCGTTAGGGCCAGGAAATGTTCTTTAAAATGCGCTGTTTTGTAGAAGTGACCACGACATAAGGTTCCATATGACGGATAATGGACTACTCAGTTTAATTATCTGGGGAGTTGTGTGACAGACACTGGTAATGTGGAACTGGATATAAACCGTAGGATAGACATTGTTGCTAAGATTTACGGACGTGTGAAATTGTAAGAAAAATTGGAGATTCATCTGAAGACTGAAACTGTGGTCTATAATACTTTAGTCTTTTCCAAAGTTACTATAATTTCAAACTTTGAACCAATAATGCAGTATAACAGAAAACGCAGTCTTAGTCATTATGTTGCTTGACTACACAAGTGATGAAGTGGTTAAGCGAAGGAATCATCAAAGGCCTTTTGAGCAGCATCACGTATAGAGAGAAACTTGAGTTTATTTCGTCATGTTGCCTGCATGCAATGCTGTAAATTAGCAAATAGAGTTATGAGCAACTGCTCATAACTCCATTTGCTAATCTGTACGATTGGGTTGTTTTACATGTGAGTGTCCCTTAATTGCAAATAATGGGTTAAATGGCCAGGTCACAAGGTCCCCAAGGCTCAGAGAAGGTTTCGAGATAAATGGTAGTCTCTCATCAAGGCCATCATCGACAGTGTTCTTTAAAGTGCACAGGATATGGCTCTCCTACTCACACGGGGCCACACTTAATGTCCCATCTGTTGGATGACAGACTATCCAATCCCATTTGGTGTTCCCTTTCTGACAGAGGGTTGGGTGGAGAGTTTACTGCAGATAAATCTCGTTCTTTTATGGGGAGAGAGAATACTTGGGAAGGCGCGAGTATGGATTTTACATAATATTATGGATTCTCATTTAAATCAGTAGCAATTTAATTATGGCTCTTTTATAGCTCCCGTTAATATTCTTCTTAGAGGGTCTGTAAAATAAAAAGAGCATTTTAGTACTAGTTGAAGAGGATGATGAAGAAAATAAAATTTCTTGTGTATATATAATGTAGACACACATACACACTTTGTTTCATTCTTATTTTTTCGATTGTTGTATTAATTTTTTTAAAATATAAGAAGGCAATCTATCTAATTTGTTTAGCGTTGCATTCCTGAGTTAATGAGAATTTATTAATGGGATATAAAGCTCAAAAGCGGACATGATATGCCGCAGAATTTGGCTACATTCAATTGGTAATTGCTTAAACTAAAGAAAATGGGCGACTCATAACAGCACAAATGTGGTCAGCCGTTCGTCATATTGACGTTAAACCATGGCCCCGTTTGTAGGAAAGCCATCCTCCAGAGATGTTAAAGAACACTCAGTATGGTTTTGACAGGAGACTTCCATCTGTCTCTTAAACACCAGTCTATAATTCTCTCCCCGTACTTATCTCTGAGCTTACGGGATGAGTGAACCCAAGGGTGTCAGAAAAGGAGGGAAACCTGGAATGCGATTGGTGGACTATTACAGACAGGAACAGGTTAGAATCGCCCGGAAGTGGGTAAGTACAACAGCAGTAGCTAAGAATAGATATGTATGGAAAACTGATCGGTTTGGAACAGTATTTATTTAATATTTTAAAAGATATTGAAGCTGCAACTCTGAACAGTACATACTCCATTACGCTTGGCTTCAATATTTTAGAATTAACGAAAACTGAAAGAATATAGCACATACTTCTAAGTTTACACTTCGTTTAGTGAAGCTTTGCTATAACTGATATTATTTGCTATTTCATTATCTTTTTAGGTTAATTATTAAAACTAAAGTTGCTAAATATTCCCGCTTCAATAACCCTTTAAATATCAAAAGAATAAGCCGAGAATGAAGATTTCGTGAGTGTTTTGTGAGAACGTAAATTTATTTTCAAAAATATTTTCCCGTGATAAAAATATTCGTAAAGTTAAGGAGTTCTGAATGGGATTTCCCATTTACATATCATAGCATGGCAGTGACCCGATAATATCGTTGTGGGGAGATATAAGAAGAAAACGAGTCAAAATTTGCAGTGTTTGCTTATATAAAGAACCCAAACTGATTTACAGTCGACTTAACAAAAGTTTCTGCACACACGAAATATTTTCTATAGACTCTTCTTATTAGTTGTAGAGGGATTTTTTTCCCTCTATTAATTCCTTTGAACGAACTGTGTCTCTTCAAAATCTATATCTGCATTTGATTGGAAAGGATATTTATTTGCTTCATCAAGTGTACTTCAGAGTCACTTTCTCCGATTTACCAAACTCTGCTCCCGGTTGAAGAATTTCACCTTTGTCTGTTGAGCTGCATCAATAGCTAACAGATAAAGAGACAGCTAGCTGAGAACGTATCCACCTGGGTGCTGCAGATCGAGTTAGCGGAGATGTATTCCTAGTCGTTCATTATTGTTTCGGTAAACAGAGTTATTTGCAGTGAGGCGTTGCAAGAATATTTGTCATGCAAATCATCATCATCCAGCTCTGAAGCTGGAGGCAGGTGTGGTTACCCGCTATTACGGTAATAATCTTATTTAAGGGGACAGATTGAGGTCATTATAATTTCGCTCACTGAAGCACTAGGGCATCATCCTATATCCCAGTCCTTAATCAGACAAGCAACTGTACTTGTGGAATCGAAGTAAAAATATGAGCCACTTTGATTTATTTTTGAAAGAGATTATTTACGAAGAGAGTAATAAATTATTACCACTGCTGGAAATTTTTCAAGTTGTTTAAAGAATCACGGAAAAGAGACAGCTGGATATTTGCATGAGAAAACTTTTGCATAGATATTTAACATGTTTTCTCATAATTAGAGCTGCAAGGATTTAATCACTAAACGTAGTGTTATTAGTTATTTAGATGAACCTATTTCTTAGAATGATTTAATAATACATTAAATATGCTCTTGATTAGAAATTAAGTGTTATTTATTTGTTCAAACAATTTGGAACTATTTCTGCAACTGAATAAGTTGCAGAAATGCAACTCTCTCAGTTGACGACGGCCTTTCCAGAAAATGCTCTTGATTAGAAATTAAGAATTATTAATTTGTTAAAACAATTTAGAATTATTTCTGCAACTGTGGTCCATGTGCTATTTTTTGTAGGTACATAATGTGTTTTTAGAATGTAGATAAAATTCATAACAAGAATTACTTTAGCAGCAAACCTATTGAGTTTAACACAGAGTTAGGTTGAGTTGTTTTATTACTGAACGGGACTCTTGTGCACACAATGGGCTCAATGGCCAGGTCACAAGAACCCAAGACTCAAGTAAGGTTGGGAAAGGGGACCTATTGTACAACTGTGAAGAAACAAATGGGAGCTTTCATTCAAGGACAATCAACTTGTTCTTTAACATGCTGAGGGATGAATCTCCTACACACAGGGCCACGGGTTAACGTCGCATCCGGTAGACGGCGGTCTTTCCAAGCCCAACGGTGCCCTATTTCTCATACCGTTGAGGGTTAGCGGAGATAAATCTGAAAGCTGATACATTCGGGATTCGAACCTGGAAACTGCAGATTACGAGCCTGGTACGCTACCGATTGAACCAACCCCCATCTCTTTAGCTTCTGAATGCATAACATTTTCATAGAAATGCTTAAAATACCATTTATTTTCTCTCTCTCCTTAGCTTGAAATCGTATATTCAGTGGCGCAGCCAGGTGCGAACATCAGGAGAAGCGAGAACATTAAAAAAGGCGCCGCTTCACATAACAAATCAAACGGTTCTATACCAAATTAAAGGCCTAATTTTAAAGAATATTCCGAGGGGGAGCGTGAGCTCCCTCTGCTCCCCTCTTAGTTACACCACTGCGTAATATATCATAGCCTTTCTTCAGAAATTATTTCTATCAATCAAACATAACTTCATTCACAAGTTTGCTTTTAGCTGCTAATACGTAAAATGAGATTAAGTCCCTTACGCAAAAATTTACCCTAATTAGAAATTACCCGAATCGCAAAATTAGAAAATTGTTCCAACCTGAAAATTTATAAAAAAAAAATTAATACCCCCTCAAGCAGCTGCTTGCCACAGAGGTCTGACAGGAGCCTGTCAGTTTCTATGCCATAGTAGAACGTCTGAGAGGATGGCAGGCCCTCAGCAGAAAAACGACACAACCAGCCATGCCTTACCCGGGACTCGAACCCAGGTTTCTTAGATCAGTAGCCAAGCGCGCTAAACACTCGTCCATATAAATAAAAATTATTATAACCGATAAATTTTTGGGTAAGGCACTTAATCTTTTTTTGCGTATTAGCAGCAAAAAGTTTACAACATTAAAAAAAATAATAATCATTGTTTTTTTTTCCACTATGGAATGCTTAAAAAACGTTTCGTCCATCGCCAGGAAATCGTAGCATAGTATTTAATTCCCTCCACTCTAAAAATTTAAAAATAACACCCCCTTCCGTTAGAACACTATATCAATAAAAATACTTCGCCTCATATGTTTATCCCATAATGAAATACTTACCATCCCCGAAGAAACAGTACAAAAAAAACCCTCCAAAAATTCCGTAAATGTTTCTGCGAGCACCCTTGCCTATAAAGTCTTTATTAAAAATAAACAACAAAAAAAAAAAAAACATTGCGCGACTTCATTTACGCTAATCTGCTGATTGGAATATTTTAAAAACATTCTAATGTACGAAAAGAAAAACCCTGAATGTTTCTAAGCTGGATTTATTTTTTTCCTTCTTTTCTTAAACACCTAACAAAGTACATTCATTAACATTAGCAATGTAACAGAGAAGAAAAGAATTAAGAGAGAAAAACAAAGAGCAGCTAGCTGAAGAAGATAACCACACTTCTACATCCTTCACTTCCCCCCCCCCTTCACCTCCTTCCTCCCTCGATCTCACGAAGCGCGATGTGTGGTAATACCGTCATCCATATTTAATAGAAGGGCCACACGTACTTGCTCAGGGTAAGCGATATTATGTTTTACAAAATCTCAGCGATGTGATATTAAGGTAATCACTACAAGAAGTGCTCGTTTTTTTTTTCCTTCCCTCTCTTCTTTTGAGCAGGGAAAGACAAAACAAGTGGTAAAAAAATGCAGGAAAAAATAGCGCTTAGGTTATCTGGCTACTGTAATACTCTCGAGTTGGACTAAGAGCAACATTTACTGGATTTGCATATTGATGTAAGACTTAATTAGACGACGGTCGATATTAGCTAAGATTTTGATGAAATTCTAAAGAAAGAAAATAAACCCTAGTTTGTCTTTTTTACTCGTCCCTTTTTTTACACGAACATCTGGGTTTTGTGAAAACTGCAAGAAAAACATTTTTAGGGTGATCTCTTTTTCTACATGTAAGGCTCTTAGAGTGGGGAAAAAGTTTTTGGCATTACAGGGATCGTCCGTCTGTGTGTTTGTATTTAATTAAAACCTTGAGTCAGGGAGAATACTTTTGACTCTTTAGGAGAGAAAGACTTGGAGATTTACTTTATCAAAACATGGCCTTTTTCAGGATTAGAAGAAATAGGTTTAGAAAGAAACAATTTAAAATTTTTTCATTAGTGAAATTTTGATAGAGGTAGAAAAATACTGTCCTTTTGTGATCAAAAATGTGATTCGAACCTATACTATTATATATGTAGAATATTAATTAAAAAATTCTTATTCTGTTATTTCTTAAAGCTTATAGTTCGCAAAGCACAAAAATGAATCAAGAATAATAAACCCATTCTTAACATTTATAATTTCATAAAGCACAAACAATGGATTAAGAATAATAAACACTAGTGAATAGGAATGTGCGAACTAGAAAATTTTCATCATCATCGTCATCAAGCAGTCATGGGCTACGGAAAGTCCAACCAGATTGTAAATTTAGTTCTCCAAACATATTTGTCCTGAGCTCCATCTGCTCCATCTCATTGTTGTAGACCAATTCTAACAAGGTCCTGTTTGACATCGTCTGCCCACAGCATCCTAGGTCATCTAAACTTGAATTTTCACTTGCTTCTGTCGAATGTGGAATGCTCGTTTTCAAGAAGCGAAGTCTTGTCGGCGGTGGTTCTTAATTTAAACCCCCTTACCAGGCTCGGATCTGTAAAAAAATAAGGGAGGAGAGGAGCAAGTCACTGGATTTCCATTAAAATGTAATATTTTCACCTTTGTTTTAGAGGGTTTCAAAACATTTCCTGCAAAATGCGTTAAATATGCAAGTTTAATAGTTTTTGGCCTCCATTCCCTTACTAGTATTAAAAAAAAAAACTTTGATGATGGTAGGGGGGGAAAATCTGGGAAAAGGGGGTCGGTTGACTCTCTTTCTCTAGATTTTGCCCTGCTCCTGACAACCACACTTTACCACATAAATGCGAAATTTCTCGCACAAATAAACTGCTTACATGTTAGTTTTAAGTTGTGAAATTTTGCAAAAACAGTCCTTTAGGAGTAAAAATTCAAAGTTATAGAGGATTTGGAAATTTTAAATAGTAGTATTTCACTAAATACTTATTCAACAAAAGTAGTTTTTTTTCCACTTGTCTTTTAAAACGGATGAATATAAAAAGTCGATTCAATAGAGAACAGACGAGAAAAGGAAAACAATTGCTTTTTTTTTCAAACAAAAATTCTAAAGGGAAATGGTATGATTTAAATAAGTTCAGAGTTCAAACTTTAAACGTTTCAGAGCTTTTAAAAGTTTAAATGTTTTAGAGCTTTTAAAACTTTAAAGCCTAAAACCAATGGTTAAATTTCTTTATAATGTTTAACATTTCTCCAGTGCTTTCATAATGTTATATATTAAATATGTTTCAGCGTAGCGTCATTTTGGCAGCTATTAAAGAGAGACTGAAGAGACATAAAAATAATCAGTATGCAATTAATTGTTAAAATATCAGTTGCAATTGAAAATAAATATTGATAAATATTGGAATAATATATTACTATTTTCGAATGTTTATTTGTCACTATCATTATAATAATGATTGACAAACACTGAAATGTTCAGAAGAAATCGAAAATCCTACAGTAGAAAAAATAGATTAGATATGAAAGCATTGCTGCAATCTTTCAGTCTCCCCATCTTAATTCGTAATTTGTTTAATACGTTGTTAAAATGCCCTCACGTTTTCCAAAGGGAGATCCAAAATCGTGTGTGAGCGCAACCCATCATCTTGCTGACATCTTCTTCCCACGATGGCTAGTAACTGCACCAGACCGCTTGTGATGAGGTGCCAGTCAAGGGCCAGTTTGCTGCCGACTAGGGAGTGATGCAGCTGCCACGAACAATAACTTCCACTTTCCTGACAATGTAAAATTCATGAGGAAGGAGAAGAGGAAACGGAAGCAGGAGACTGGCGCCACTAGACGTGGCCAGTATGTGCGGACAGACTCCCACAAGAACTAATCCACTTCTCGCCTCGGCTCGGAAGTGATACACCTATCTGAAATCATCTAGAATGTCTGATACCGTCTGCCTGTCCACCGAAGATCGGGAATTATGTTTAACTGACGGGACAGCAGTAGCAGTCGTCTGAACCGACGTCAACTGACGGTTGCAGACAAGAGGACAGCTATGGACGACAGGATGCTTTCGCGGACTGGAAAGTGCATCGAAAAAACTTCATGATTGAACCGTCCCTCATTTGCATGAAAGAGGAAGTTTCACATTTATTTCGGATTTCTTTTATATTATAACTGAGAGAACTCATTACTTCTTGCTGTCTTCTTTTATTCTTTCAAAGTAGGAGATTCATTACTCAGACGATCATGAGATAAGAATCAAAAATCGACTTTCAGGTAATCAATTAAATTTCATTTTACCCAATTTATATCAATACAAAATTATAATAATGTATACCCAGCTGAATAACTGAATACTTGAGAGCTGGTGTATAGCTGAAATAAATAGAGAAATACAAAAAAGTAATTTAATAAGGCAACAGTTGGTAACAAAACCAGTCTTAAAATGTAGACAGCTGTGAAAGTGTCTGCTGTTAAATGGTCCCGCTTCAATGACTTTTTAAATATTGATCGAAGATTGTTGAAAATTGACAGTCACATTGCCTCCAAATTGATGAAATCTTAAAAAACCATCATGCAATCTTCAGATATTTAATTTATGTTAGTGAACAATTTGTTACAAGTTGTGTTTTATCTATTGAAGTATTTTTTCACAATTGTCAAAAGTTGAAAATAAATGCTTGTTTCCATTCATTCTTTAAATATCAAACGAATATTGCAGGAAATATATTTAGAGAGATTTGAGTGACATCTACATTTTATCGCCAATAACAGTTTTCACGTAAAAGGTTTATTTTCAATGTTAGGGAGCTTTGAAAGAGGCTTTCCATTCACATAACATGGAAGTGTCAGGAGACTTTTTTCAACATAGTGTAATTATCTTCTTTGTTTCTCAAACGGTGTGAATAATATAGATCCATGTAGTTTATACACGAGTAGTGGTTTGCTTTGATACGCGTGGTATTTTCAATTTCGTTGATGAGTCTCTCTGCGTGCCGGTAGAATCTGAAATAGATGTAAATGGAAGTGAACATATTTAATAATGACCTTAAAACGTAAGGTTGAGAGATAGTCAGTAACCTTAATTTTTCTTAAAATATTGGACGCGATTCAGAGAAGTGACTTGTTATTGTCAATATTGCTATTGTATATATTAGGGGTACGCGGTAAAACTTTTTGGGGTACGCCGTGAGAGCTCAACAGTCGCTAGATATATGTTATATATATATATATGTTTTATTTTATTCCCATTGTTATACTATAACTATAGTTTTATCTATCTATACAAGGGGTACAGTCGCTCAAGAAAGTATCCGAACGCTATGGTTTGGTTACAGAATTCAGGAAAAATATCTGGCAACGATTTTTTTTAGAAGTCAGTGATCTTGCAACCTTCGTGTCACGCACGAAGGTTGCCAGATCACTGATTTCTAAAAAAATCGTTGCCAGATATTTTTTCTGAATTCTGTAACCAACCATAGCGTTCGGATACTTTGTTGAGCGACTGTACGTCAGTTACATACACATTTCCAAGGGATACGTGAAGCAGAAAAGGTTGAGAACCACTGGTATATATTGTCAATGATTCTAACAGTAAATTTTTGCATAATCAGCAACCCGCTTAAATTTGTTTTCGTAGCTCCTCCCTAGGCTTTTATTTCATATTGCACCTAACTATATACATCTGTAAAATAAAACACTTTCAGATTTCTTGTATCGAATATCAATCTTAATGTGCAGAATTTAGCTATGAATGGTTTTATTTTTATCAAAAGTATAATCAGTATGGTCTCTTCCATGAATGATTTTTTTATCAATAATTAATCCTAGGTTAATTTGATCAATATTTTTAAGACGTTCACAACTGCAATTGAAGATGTTTTAACAGTCTTTGTGATGAGAAATCATTTCAGAATCACTGCTGCCATCAGCTGATGTCTACAACTGGAATTGTATATAACATGTTTTAGACATATTTACACTTAGTTTATTAAATGTTAGCCATTGATAGAGTCGATGAATGTGTCTATTTGCCACTTGGTATAATTTCTCATAGGTGGTAACTTTATATAAAAATATCATCAGCTTAAGAAATAACTTCTACCTCAAGACTTTTGTCAAATGTATCGTTTACATATAATATAAATAGCAGATGTCCCAGTACAGAACCTTGCGGTACACCTATACTATGTAATTGAAATCACTTCTTTTACTATTGTTTTACTTTCTTTTCCGATTTTCGAAAGCAAAATTTAAGTATATTAAGAACTATAGAGGAAATTTATTTTATTTATATGTAGCTTCGTAAAAGCAATGCCTACCTTTCTTCGTGGTTTTATAGAATATAAAGTGCAATGAATTGTTTTCAATAAAAAAGTAAAATGCAATGACGGCTTTCTATAGAAGGTTAAATGCAATGTATGCTTTTCTACAGAATATTAAATGCATTGTCTTTCTACGAAACATTAGATGCAATGTCTTTCTACACAATACTAAATGCAATAATCTGTCTATTGAAGGTTCAAAGCAATTTTTCTACAAAATGTTAAATGCAATGTCATTCTACAAAATGTTGAATGCAATGGACTGGCTTTCTACAGTACATTAAAATGCTATGAGGCTTAATGTATTCTTCCTAAACAAAACTGAACACATCTGTAACTTTCTAAATGTATGACGTTCTGCAAAGCCTGAGAAACGTATGGTGGTATTTTATATAAAATTAAACACAATATAGGTTTCAAAAGAAAAAAGAAAGAAAAGCAATATATTGCTTTAAATCGATTAAAAGAAAGTTAATCGCATTGTGTTCTTTAAATAAAATTTTCTTTAGGTGTCACCATTAATCTGCATTATCCAAGAAAGGTTTTCGATAACACTGCGAGTTTCATAAAATGATACTCTTGATATCTTTATAACGGTGACAAATATTATGACTGATTTCTGTTGACTTTACCATGGAAAGGTTCAAACATACATTATTTCTTTTAACGCACGCAGCATTCAATTGTCTGTGATGTATAGAGAGCATAATGCTTCTAACAAAGAGCGCTCTATCTAATCTTTAAAGCCGAGATTGTTGAATGTAATCCTCAACTCCATGGAAGTAAGATTTTGGCTGAAGAGCATATCATTATGCATCAGCTTTCCTCATCTTTTGTTGAACCTCCTGTTTCAAACAGCTTTTTTCTCTTAATTCCGTTTTATCTTAGTCGGGACAGCGTAAGAGTACAACAAAGCCATTCTCTGTTGCTGTAATTGCTGTATTGCGCAGTGAGATAAAATATTGCGAAATATGTAACGATGGAAATTCCTCCAAACTGAAGATGACGGTATAAATGTGAATATTTGCTACGGGCAAAAATTACTCCATATAATAGGGCTAATTTTAGTAATTTTTATATAATAGGCTTACGACATTTTCCAAAGAAATAATATACTCAGAAATGCAGAAAAATCCTTTGTTTAACAATTGAAAATAATTCATAAAGGCATTTAGCCAACAATAGCTATATGTGAAAACCATTTTGCTCTGTTTGTCACGAGTGCTACAGATATATATTTTCTGACCACCAACAGTATGAACTCGAAATTTTACGTAGGCTAAACGTTTACTATCAGACAGAGTTTTCAAAATATGGGGCGCGACCCATTATGGAAGATGCAACTAATTGACATCTAGTAGTACATATCTAGTAGTACATTATCTAGTAGTACATATTAAAGCATTATTTTTACAAAACACGCGTGAACAGTTTATTTTTTTATTCTTGATCCTTTTTATCTGATTCCACAATAGATAGAGGGTCGTCGGGATCGATTCAACTTTAGTTTAGATAGGCGTTTTGGTCAGTGGTTTTCCGATCTTTTTCGTGCAGGAAATAAAACAGGATTGCACGAGGATCCTCTTGCAGTGATGTGGTGGGAGCCAACGTATGGCAGAGGATGGAGATGGTGTTCTTGAAGAACATTCTTTCAGAACAAACGCAATTCGACGTGGAATAGATTTATACAAGTCATGCACAAACAGTAATGGAATGTGGGACCATTCTTCTTGTAAAATATGGCCCAACTGTGCCAGTGATGCTGGAGGTGAAAAGTGTGATCTGACCTTGCGCTCCAGATATTCCCACAAATGTTTAATAATATTGAGGTCTGGAGATTGTGGTGGCCAGGGAAGCTGCTGTACCTCATCCTCATGCTCTGCAAACCACAACTTGACACGTTTGGCACAATGCACGAGTGCATTATCTGTTTTTTTTTCCTGACCTTTTTCGTGCAGGAAACAAAACAGGAGTGTACGAGGATCCTCTTTGCAGCAATGTGGTGAGGGACAGCGTGATGGCAGAGGATGGAGATGGTGTTCTTGAAGAACATAGTGATAGAACTTGATGAACATAGTGCTTCTTCTTGAGCTGTAATTATTTGAACATCCTTCTTAACGGAATCTGTTCACTTCTGGAGTAATGTTTAAACTCCTTTCTATCGAAGGATGGTGTTCCTGCACCTTGTCAGTTAGCTGTTTACGTAGTTAAAACCCTTTGTTGAACTTATGGAGGTCCCATGATGCCTACTAGATGTCTTCTTCCTGTTCTAATTCGTTCTCCTCTGCATTCTCGGCTCACTTCACCCTCACTTGTGCACTTCACTCTCACTGGTGCAGTCTATACGCAGAACTATCGTGTATGGGAGGTATCACCTGCATCTGCTATGCATGAACGGCCTCACCAACCCTCATGCACACCAGTGTGGTGTGGCTTCAGTGTTGACTTCAT
The DNA here is from genome assembly GCA_038380435.1 of Ryuthela nishihirai. NCBI lineage: Eukaryota > Metazoa > Arthropoda > Arachnida > Araneae > Heptathelidae > Ryuthela > Ryuthela nishihirai. The sequence goes on along the minus strand of JAWZYU010000011.1, from coordinate 32,611,652 downwards.
CATTGGGCCATTTTTCATCGAGGAGACTATACCTAATGGTCCAGTGTGGTGTAGCATAAGAGGTGCTCTTTACTCCACTCTACTCCAGCATCAGTGATTCCCGCCCTCCAGGAATGCCAGTTCATGCAAAATGGTGCAGCGTCACATGTTAAGGAGCAGATAAAGCAGTTGTTGTGTACAACGTTCGGCGATGAATGCTTAGTTTCTGAAGACTTTCCGCAAGCCTGTCAACCACACTCACCAGATCTGAATCCATGTGATGTCTGGCTCTAGGACTATCTCAAGGATCAGGTTTATCATGGCTGCATGCATCACTTGTTGATCTGAGGGGCTGCATTATGTTGCAAATGACCAATAACCACAATGACATGCCCCAAGCAATCGTGGCTCTTGCAGTCCTTCACTTCCAGCACATCCTCTGCACAGTTTCTGTAACAGACATCTGAATGGAACCAGTAAACGTCGTTTTTTCACTTGTGCCTTTCTTTCTTGGGTTTGGAGCGCCAGTTTTTTCCCTTGGTGGTGACAGTTGGAACGAATTTTTTTCGCTAAATCGCTTCCACGTGTTCTCATCAAGTTACTTATCAATTTTCGCAGCGCTGTCTTCTTTCATTACCACTCCACTTTCACTCCAGAGGCTCCAGAAAGGGAAACTTATTTTACAATACCCTGTATAATAGACAATTTTGAATAATTGACGACTGACTGACAGCGGATCAAGCTAATTCTAACTATGATTCAGAAATGAGAGAGCTCTGAAAATTACCATCTAGGGGTAGTCCGGGTCGTAGATCTAGGGAAAAATACGAAATTTGACCCTTGACGTGTCTTTCAAGATCAAATAGAGGTCACTAGAGCGCAAACCTTGATCTATGGATACTGGGTACTTGCAAATTGGTGTCTGAGGATGTTTGGGTGGTAAATGCCAGAAACGTTACGAATTTCGGATCTGGAGGGTACTTCCAGGTCAAAGGTCAAATTGAAATCTACCGGTGCTAAAAAACTAAAAATTGGTGTATGTGGGTGTTTCAAAGCATAGATCGAGGAAACGCTACGAAATTTCGGATCTTTGCAGTCAAAGGTAAAGATAAGCCCCACGTTTAGGCAATGTTGTGAAAATTGAGATGCAAGAGTCCTCTTAGGTCAAATATATCTATATAACGCTGATAGAGAGAAAAAGTTGGAGAAGCAGAACTTATAAATATTAAGTTGGAGAAGCAAAACTTATATATATAACGTTGATAGAGAGAAAAAGTTGGGAAGCAGAACTTATAATATAGTGTCTATAGTGTCACGTTAAAGTTAAAATGGGGATCGTAGTGACGGTCTAGAAATGAAGAGGTGCCAAAGTCACCGACTGATTTCTAGTATATTATATGCATATTTTTGCGATTTTGCTCCATCTCGAACATTCGATCGACCTTCTCAGCTCTGTTAATCAATGTTATTCTTGTTCTTCAGATGGGAAAAGTAGCCGACTTAAGTGAGTTTGACAAAGGCCAAATTGTAATGGCCAGACGACTGGGTCAGAACATTTCCGAGGCGGCAAGGCTTGTGCGGTGCTCACGGTCAGCCATGGTTAGTGCCTTCAAAAAGTGTTCCGAGGAGACAAAAGCCACGAACCGCCGGCAAGGTCTGGGCTGACCACGGCTCATCGATGCTAGAGGTGAGCGAAGGCTATCGCGTATGATATGAATCAGCAGAAGGGACTCTGTGGCGCATCTCGCCCGTGATTTGAATGCTGGTGACGGGAGTAATGTGTCACAACACACAATACATCGAACCCTGTAAATACATCGTGTCACAATACTTCGAACCCTGAAAATGTGACTACTTAGCAGCAGACCACTCCGAGTGCCCATGCTATCCTCGGTTCACTGTCGAAAGCGCCTACAATGGCCACGCGAGCATCAAAACTTGACCTCGAATGATTGGAAGAAGGTCATCTTTGGAAAATTTCCTCTGATTTCTGAGTTCTACTTCTTGAAATAAGTGTGAGTATAAAATATTCATCAAGATTTTGGCTCTTCAGCACCGGTATGTTGAAATTTGACCTTTGACTTTGAAGGACCAATAGCATCCAAAATGTGACATCATTTCCGAGATTTATGACTCAAAATAACCCGCGGAACTAATATTAACTCTCTAGCACCAATGGATTTAAATTTAACCTTTGACCTGCAAGGATTCTCCAGATCGGAAATGTCATAACGTTTCCAAAATCTACAACAATGGGAGTGTTTAACTTCCAGATAGCAATTTTCACGTTTCTGTTTCTGTGGATCATGCTCTGACCACTACGTGACCTCAATTTGACCTTGAAATTATTATTTGACCGTTGGTGGTCAAATTTAGGATTTTTCTTAAGATCTACGACCAGGATTACCTCTAGATGCAAAAATTCCGCTAGACTCTTCCAACTTCGTAGTTATAATTAGCGTTGTCCTCACTCAAAATCGTCTATGTACAGTAGCAGAAATAAAAAAATGCCTTTGGGACATATTTATTTCTAATCCCTCACTACGACCCCTATTTGACCTCGAATGCGACAGCGGATCTGAAAATTCCTCTTATTTCTGAGTTCTACTGCCCGGTAACAGCCCTCTTCACCAATTTTTAGCTCTCCAGGCACCAATATATCGAATTTGACACCTTAAAGGACCCATTGCATCTAAAATTTGGCATAATTTCTGAGATCTATTACTTGAAATATCCCCAGCCACCAATTTTTAGCCCTCTACAACGGGTAGATCTATACTTGACTTTTGACTTCACATATACTACAAAATTGATGAGCTCTAAGCAAGCTAATTTGCATAGACTCAAAAATCCCTCTGCAGAGCATTAAGTTTCCATTTTTCTCTTACCACTTAATCGTACATCGCCAATCGAGTAAGGTTTGTTAATTTTTCCTTGCATATATTCCATTCAGCACTCAATTTTATGGATTGGTAAAGCAACAGCGACATCACATGAGCGCTGCAATGAGAGTATGTATATAAATAAATGAAATTCTGAACGCTCATTTAGTCTGCGATCCACACTATTTTAATGGACGCAAGCGAAAACATCATTTGACCTTCGTGGAACTATCCGTTTCCCGCCCTTGCGAATAAAACCAAGAATGCGATAAAATGTTTCTTTATAAACCTAGGAAGTAACGGACAACACCTAGATGACGTAAACTTCCTCAAAGTAAGTGGGGAAATGAAACGGGAGATGAAATGAAATCGAAATTCGTAGGCGGAAAGAAAATGATCACCTTTCTTTGAAATGAAAAGACGAAAAAAAAAGAATGACATATACTGGAGAAAAGTCGAATGTGCAAAAGTGAAGACGGGATCGTGGAAATTATGAATGTCAATGGAGATCGCCGACATTCGGCAATGTTTCGCATGTATCAAATATTTCTATAAATCCAAAAAGAAAGAAAAATTGCCATTGGAAGAAAGTTCTTTGTCATCTGTTTGTGAAGATGTGAATTGCAACGGATGAAGCATTATTTGTGTTATGTCAAAGAAAGCGTTAGGGTAAGATGCCGGGGAACAAATTAAAAGCGATGGATAATCCATTAAATATGTGATATATATATATACTGTCTTTAAGCTGTAACACATGGCTATGAATGTATGTAAATGAATTGGGATAATTCCAAGGTATTATATTACTTTCCCCTACGAGAATTTTCGCAAAAGATTTCCTAATAGTCATTGTTATATTATTGCTGTCGTTGTTGCTTTCGCTGCTGCTGGTAGGGATGGTGGGTGAGGGGAAAATGGGTGATTTGATGGGGGCTGGAAAAATAAGTAAAAGGACGGGATTGGGGCTAAAAAATGGAATTCCTTTGCAATATAGAGGTTTTCAATTTTTAACAGCAATAAATGGTACGTAAATATTATTTACTTTGATGCCATTGGGGAAAATTAAGAAACAGATATAATAAACATAAAATGAATTGAATTATTATTTAAAACATCACATGTAAGGAGTAAACTACATATAAATAAATCATTTGGCAATATTGAGATGACAATTGAAGATCTAAAACTGATAGCATTTGAGGTATTTGCATAAGTCCATGCTTCATAATATTCTTTAAAAACGGCTATGGTAAAGAAGCCGTCCCATGGCCGAGTGGTTAGCGCACTTGGCTACTGATCTAAGGGACCTGGGTTCGAGCCCCAGGTAAGGCATGGATGTATGTGTCGTTTTTCTGCTGAGGTCCTGCCATCCTCTCAGACCTTCTACTATGGCATATAAACTGACAGGCTCTTGTCAGACCTCTGTGGCAAGCAGCTGCTTGAGGGGGTATTTATTATTTATTATGGTAAGAAAGATGAGAAAGTCCTTCGGAAAATCATCCCATACCCTACCTACTCTATAAAGAACGAAATGGTATTTGCAATTGCTTCTTGCAAGTGAGATGTCAATACACAGCTGGTGTTTTGTAGTCTGCTATTAATTATGTGAAAGAAAGGTTGTTCGGGATTAAAGTACAGAAGTCCACGGATGATTTTATAGCGCACAATTAAATCGTATTCAAGTCGTTTCCACTCCAGATAGTGAAGTGAGGGTTATTTCAGTTTCTGTTAATATGATTTGTTGGAAAATCTCAAGAGCTTTTTTGTAAAAGATCTCTGGTTTTTCTCATCAGTTTCAATATCAGACACAAATACGGGGACTATATCGGAGATGCATATTCAAGAATGGGCCGAACGTATGTGATGAATCCTTTAACAAAGTGTTTGTGTTACACTTGATGTAGCATTGAAAAATAATGTTGACGACACGGTTAGCCTTCATAGCAATGAAATTGCAATGTTGTGAAAAGTATAAATTGGGAGTTAGGATGATGACTAAATCAGTGTGTTTTTCATTTTTTTCAATATCCGAGGAATGAAGAGTGTAAATGTGTCGTAGAATGTTGTGGTCTATATTAAAGACTAGTTTTACCCTTATAAACAGGTAAAATATTAAGTGAGCTCCAATGTGCAACTTTATCGCACGTTTCCTGAAGTGAATTATGTTCCTTAGAGTTCTTAAGAGTACTGTAGAATTTGATATCATCAGTGTAGACAAAACTGGTTTTTTAATAGAGGGAATTTCACTGGTGAAAATAGCGAAAAGCAAGACACCTGAAACAGAGCCTTGTAAGATACCACTAGTAACTTGTTTAACAGGTGACAATGTGTTACCGACTTTATTGAGTGCGAGTTAAACAAGGCGTGTAATAACTGAAGCATTTTTAAGGAAAGCCAATTTGTGAGTTTTTCAAACAAGATTTATCCTTATCTTTTTTATTAATTTTTTTAGCTTTTTCAAAGTTAAGGCAGATGATGTCAATTGATTTTCCTTCTTCAAGTGTTGATGCCCGTGTATTTAAGGAGTGTAAGATCTGTATTGTTGTTGATCGACCACGTACAAATCCAAATTGCTTATCAGAAATTATTTTATTTCATAATAGAAATGAGAGTAGCTTAGATAACATGCAACGCTCTATTATTTTAGGTGTGATTCTGATAAAAGAGATAGTTCGATTATTATTTGGATTAGTAGGATCGCCTTTTCTTTTGAAGATAGGAGAAACAATGGCATGACACCAATCTTCAACTATCTTGCCTGCTTCATAACAAGCATTGAATAGAATATTGTTTGGTAAAAATTCATACAATATACACAAGTTAATATTTTTCAAATTTTATTATTATTTTCTAAATCTTAAAGGAGCAAGATCCCCTTACACCACCTCCATAGATCCGGTCCTGATTGCATCCTGTTTTAAATGTTTCAGTATCACAGGACACCATTGCAAAACGATTCGCAGACCAATACATCGACTGTTCCTCACCATCCACGACAACGAATGCAGATGTGATGGAATAAATACCATTGAAGGGATTAATAGAGCCCACTGGGGCGATGAATAGAGCCTGTTAAAGTGATGAACAAGGTCTATTGGAGAAATGAACAGAGCCTACGTAGGGATTAACAGAGTCCCCTGGAGGGATAATGAGCAGAGCCCACTTGAGGACGAATAGAGCAAACTGGAGGAATGAATTGAGCCCACTGCAGGGACGAATAGAACTGTTTTCGATTTCAGTGACGTTCCCTGTTTTTTCTCTTTATTTTTTTTTGGGGGGGGGAACGGACGATGATGGGAGGATTTTATGGTTGGAGATATCATGATATACAGCTTTTGGCATCCTGTATTCGTGAGGGTCAAACGGACTGAACGCTGGGTATTATGGTGTGAGGTATCATTAGCTATAATGACTCAACATCTTTGCCAATCGTCGAGGGCAATCTCTGGTGTACCGATGTTATCATTCATCATCATGGTTCATGTACCTAACCGTTGGACTGTCATTCCCCAGTGGGGTGCAGAGGGGTGCCCATTTTTGGCAATCCTCATCCACATGGGGCGGGGATGGCTCAGTCGGTAGCGTGCCAGGCTCGTAATCTGTAGTTCTCAGGTTCGAGTCCCAGCTGGGTCAGCGTTGAGATTTATCTCCGTAAAATTCCCCACTCCAGTCAGTAAGGGACACCGATGGGCTTGGAAAGGTCGCCGTCAGTCGGATGGGACGTTTAGCCGTGGTCTTGTGTATGAGAGAGCCATACCCTGTAAACGTTAAAGAACATGCTGATGGCCTTGACGGGAGCTACCATCCGTCTCCCAACAGCTGTTCCAGTGGGTCCTCTCCTCCAACCTTCTCTAAGCCTTCGGGGTCCTTGTGACCTGTCCATTTAGCTCATGGTGTGCAAAAAAGTGCCGCTCAGAGTTAAAACAACCCAACCCTCATCCACATACCACAAATATCCAATGGACTGTCTTCGTCACATGGATATTTTTACCTGGTCTACCGATTATCCAACTGAATGAACATTGCTAAATTTACATTTGAATGTTGGTATAGTCAGTAGAGCTCCAGGTTCATAATCTGCAGTTTGTTCGAGTCCCAACTCTGCCTGCGTTCAGAATTTTCTCCATTACCCCCAGTTCTGCCTTCGATGAGAATGGTTACACTTTTGAGAGTGGAAAGACTGCCGTCCGTCGGATGGAGCGTTAAGCCGTGATCCCATGTGCAGGAGAGCTACATCGTGTGAACGTTAAAGAAGACGCTGGATGACGTTAACGGGAGGCCTCTTTTCCTAAAACGTATCTAGTAGATCACCTTCCCTAACCGTCTTTGAGCCCTACGGTTCTTGTGACCTGATGATTTAGCACATTCTGTGCACAAAAGCGCCGCTCAGAGATAACCCAACCCTACAATCCATCTTCATGACACTTTTTGAAAACGGAGAACACATTGTCTTTCAAACGACACAGATATGAGTTATGCACTGCAGGTAGAAAATTTCAGATATTAATTATGTAGAGGAGGTCTTAACCTAATCATCGCTCAATGGTTAGAGCACCTGACATGTTATTAAGAGGTCATAGTTTCGCATGTCACGTTTCTCCTATTATATGATATTTACTCCTATTATATCCGAACGCTACGGTTGATTACAGAATTCAGAAAAAATATCTGGCAAAGATTTTTTTTAGAAATTAGTGATCTGGTAACCTTCGTGTCACGTGATCACTAATTTCTAAAACAAATCGTTGCCAGATATTTTTTCTGAATTCTGTAATCAACCGTAGCGTTCGGATGCATTTTTGAGCGACTGTACCATCTCCGGAGTATTTGCAAAATGAATTGGTTCTTAGCAGTTTAACAGCCGGTTTCAACGTGTTACTCTTTTAAAACTTTACACTAGTCATAATATTTTAGTATTTGAGAGACAAATTAAGACTGCAATTCTTTAAAAGAAAATTAGTATGAAGAGTTCAATAACTTCTATACTTTTTCCAATCAGATAATATTTAACAATTCCTACTCTTGTTTTCCCTATTTTTAGTCACTACTTCTTCTCTTTTTTCTGATTTTACTATATTCTGTTGTTTGCAAACGGAAAGTTTTGCCCTTGGCGAAATGAAAAGGTTCTGTCACCCTTTTGCAAAATTTTGCCTTCTGAGACCATTGGCGAAAATATAGAAAGCATGCATTTTACGGGTTCTAGAGTGCTTTACTGTGTTTCGCAATTGTGTTGTGTGCGACATTTTAATCTCCATTTCACATGTACTGCATGGTAAAACATTTAGGATACAACGTGGTTGCATTTTCCTGCTGTTATTGTTTTTGAAACGTCACAACATGTTATTTCCAAGAGACTTCTGTTATTTCTGTTAACAAATGCGTAAATCGCAACGCATTTTCATAAAGGCTGTTTCGCAACTTCTCTTTACTAAGTTTTTGTGGCGTCAGCGACCGAAAGATTAGTCCAACATCACTTTGGTTTCCACTTTAATGATATTTCTGTTTCATATAAAGAAATTAGAACACAGTAATAAATAAGCACTCATAATAACGGCATGAATTTACTCAGAATAAACGCCAATGGAAAAAGCGAAAAACTTTCCAATTGTGTTTACGTTCACCTAAATTCGGTCTGCAATGAAATTCGAGGAGCTTTTGCAGTGACAGTTATAATATAAAACGACCCTTAAAAATCATTACAGACACAAATAGCTTGAATATTACCGAACTGTCGTCACAGGAAATATCATTATGGAAAGCACTATCCTTGTTGCTGGGTAACAGAACGCAAAAATAGCTCTGTACCAGCATGTGAAAGCAATCGGATTGGAACCTTGCTCTTTCATCAGTGTTTCATTCCCCTCCCCTCCCAGACTCTAGCCCATCATGATGTTATATACTCTTCCAATATAATGATCTGATGTTCGTGTTGCGTGTCTTCGCCTACTCTGGACACCGACCGATAGTATAGCAATATTGCACATTTGTAACTGAAGTATTTTAAGACTCACAAATGTAGGAAGGCTTTTTTTTTTCTTCTTCGTTCGATGTGACAAAACAAAGTGAGCTCGGTAATTTGTAGACTTTATCTGATGTGATTAAGACCGAAACATTAAACACGAAATAGTACTTCAAGGGCTATGTTGTTGTTTGTTGCAGAAAGTTTTAGGTCGTTCGTAGTTAGATTGATTGGCAAATGGTGTTGCTTTATGTTGCAATATGCTGAAATAGCTTTCCTCTTAATACTTATAGGAACTAGTCTCAATTTAGGAGGGGAACTGAAGTAACGTTATTACCTGTCCAGGGAGAAAGGAAAAAGGAATTATCGATGAATAGAACTTGTGACGCCATTTCCTATACGGTCTTCCTCACTGGTGACGTAGCATAAGTGACAGCAGGTAGACTATGAGATTGCGCAGTTGACTCTTGAGCAGTTCATATGAGACTGTGTTGTAGTCTCTTCTATTTTTACCATTAGTCTTTCATGCACAAAGGGGGGAAAGTCCTCCTGCCCCCTAAAATCTTAGTAACGTTAGTAAAAGCAAAAAAAGCATTAAATTTAAGTCTACTTTATTCATTTTTCAAGAAATTTTTAAAAACCTTTAAAACGGAGAGTGCAATGTTATACTACAATGGGAATCCAGTCTCTTACGCCCCACTTTCTTTTTCGGCTCGATTGAGTTTCTGCTCCCCCCCCCCCTTCATTTGTTTCTAGATTTGGGCCTGTCCACCGTAAAATACACATAAATGCGTTCCGCTAAACCATTTTTTAACCATTCATATTAAAATTATTACAGTCCTTAAAATAATTTAATTATTTGACGACAAAATTTAAATCCTAAAGTTTTCTGTTATTATTAATTGTTATTAATTATTCGTCGTTATGAGAACGTTTCGTTAACGAGATAGAATGGTGTTCAAGATGGCGCCTGAGTGCATGAAGTGTAATTTTAGCTCTGGAGAAAATAGTGAATATTTGCAGTGTAATGGACCATGCAGTAGATATATACATTACTACTGCACTGGTATAAGAGAGGCTAACTATAGAAAGATGTCAGAAGATAGAAAAAGTAAGTGGCTTTGTTTAAATTGTAAGGATAAAGCAGAAAGTAGAAGTAGGCTTAGCGTGGCTCCCAATGCACTAGCCTGCATTCGAGCTGATGAAGAAGCAACAGAAAGTCATATTACCGTTAACGCGGTGGGGACTGTCCTTGAACCGGCACTTCCGGGCAGTGTGGTCCGTGGCTCTGACCCTTCAACGGGGTATGTGGGTGCGGCATCAGGCACCCTATCTCCCGACGCTGACTCAGTGCAGGAATCAGTAAAGTGTCATTTTGTGAATGGGACTCGTACCGTACGAGTGCAAAAGACAATGATGAAATCATTGAATTGCTTAGATATGAACTCTGAACTTTCAAAAAAGAAATGATCGACTTAATGAATAGTAATATTCAGAAGTTAATAACACCGTTCAAGACTGTGTTGAAAGCGCAGAATTTAATTCCAAAAAACTAGACGATTTTTTCAAAATAATGGCAGATACAACTAGAGAATTAAAAGAGGTTAAGGAATAAAATCTGAAATTAGAGACTGAAAATAAACAAATTAGAAAAGATGTAATGGAATTACAACATCAAATGAGAGATCTACAGCAAAGGAGTAGAGCAAAAAATATTGAGATAAGCGGACTTGAGGAAATTCCCGACGAAAATATAAATGAAACTGTCACTAAGGTTGGTTTAGCCCTCAGAATGACAAAAGAAGAAATAAAATACACAGTTGCACATCGAGTCCCAGCAAGAAATGCGAATAAATCGAAATCTATTATTGTGAAGATGAATAGCAAAAAAGAAAGTGATAAATGGATAACTAAATGGCGATCGCTAAAAGGTCTGTGGAACAAGGACTTGGGGATCGCTGGAAATAATAATTACATATATATTGGCGAGCACCTCATTCCTGAATTAAAGTCATTGCTCTTTGAAATTAAGAAGATCAAAAGCGAAAAAAAATATATGTACTACTGGGTGAAGGAGGGAAAGCTATTCTTAAGAAAGGACGGGAACTCTAGAGTATTAAATATAAAATCAGTAGAAGACTTGAAACTATTGTAACATGGAAGTTGTGGTCTATAAATTAGTTATTGATGAAATTGGAAGAAATCAGCTAGTAACAAAGGACGATAATATTTGTAATATAAATCATAGGAATATTAGATCCATTAGAAAAAACTTTGATTATTTTATTTTGGTAGAATCATTAATGGACCTTTCATCAGATATAATTGTATTATCAGAGATATGGATCAAAGAACACGAGCTAATGCTTTATAATATTGAAGGTTTTAACAAATTTGACCAGTGTGGATGTGTAAATAGATCAGGTGGGGTATTAGTTTTTGTAAATTCCAAGTTAAGAGTTACTCAAGTAGATTTTAATTGTAATAATGCAGATGGGACTGATCTAAGGGACCTGGGTTCGAGCCCCGGAATTAGGCATGGATGTGTGTGTCGTTTTTCTGCTGAGGTCCTGCCATCCTCTCAGATCTCCTACTGTGGCATATAAACTGACAGGCTCCTGTCAGACCTCTGTGGCAAGCAGCTGCTTGAGGGGGTATTTATTTTTTTTTATTTTAGTGTCTCTAAAAGTTAAGATTAGTAATTTTGACTATAACATTATTTCAGTGTATATATCCCCTAGCCTAGATAAGCGATGTTTTATTGACGAATTTTTCCTCTCAGTTACTACGAAATAACTGTAAAAATGTCATAATGATCGGAGAGTTTAATATTGATTTATTAGATAATAAAAATATTAATTCTAGTTACTGTGATATGTTAGTAACGTTAGGATTTATCCAGTGTATTACGCAACCAACTAGATTTTTCGGTAATACATTTGTTGATCATATTGCTGTAAGGTTATCTGGTATTAAGAAAGTTATATCGATAATTATTAAAACGACCGTGACGGATCATTATTTGGTAATGCTGCAACTAAAAAGAGACGTAGTAGGAAAAATACCGAAGAAGATAGAAAATATGTTACTAATTTTACAGAACTTGAATTAAAATTAAAGAATATAAAGTTGGATACAGATGTTATTAAAGATGATCAAAGACATTGCGATTCCATTTTTGATCAAATTAATATGTGTGTTAGAGAATGTACAAAGCTGAAATATTTGCTAAGCACCAAAAAGAAAAAATATTAAAACCATGGGTCACAGACGAAACACTTCAATTAATTTCCGAAAAGAACAAATTATATAAAAGGCTTAAAAGCTGTCCAGGTAACAATGAGGAATACAAGGAAATTAAGGATAGATTCACCCTACTCCGTAACAGCTTAACTAATAAATTAAGAATCGCTAAAAATAACTATTACAAATATAAAGTTCTTTCGGCAGGCAATGACTCTAAACAGCAGTGAAAAATTATTAACGAATTAACTGGTAAATATAACAATAAAAATCTATTGAAAGAAATCCAAATTGGTGAAAGAATGCACAATACCTTTAACGATAAAAAAATAATCGCTGATGCCTTTAATGATTATTACATCAATATGGTAGATGATCTAATAAAAACGTTACAGAGGAAGACACATGTGCAAACACATCGGACGATGTGAACTACTACAAAGTGAATTCAATGGCCTTGTTACCGATTACTGAAAGTGAATTAATTCAGACAGCCTTTAGGCTTAAATTAAACAAATCTTCAGGTGATGATAACTTCTCAGTCTACATGTTACAGAGAGTGATCAGTGTAATATCTGGAATTTTACTGAAATGTTACAATTTCTCACTTGCAGGCAGATTTTTCCCATCTTCGCTTAAGAATTCGCTGGTTACCCGAATTTATAAAAATGGTGATAAAATGCTTGTAGAGAATTAAAGGCCTATTTCAATAAAAACTGTTTTCTCAAAATTATTTGAAAAGTTAATGCATTTAAGGTTAACTAATTACCTTACTAAATATACTATACTATCGGAACACCAGTACGGGTTTAGAAAAAATAAAGGTACAGCTGATGCTACAGCTGAAGTAGTTAAATTAATATATAATGGTCTCAACAAAAATGAACGAGTGGTGATTTTGTTTCTGGATATATCTAAAACTTTTGACTCCCTGTCTATTGATATTTTACTAAATATATTAGAGGTTATTGGTATAAGGGGACTGTCACTGAGATGGTTTGATTCGTATTTGAAGGGTAGAACACAAGTTAAAATAGGAGACGTTTTGAGTGGAAAAAAAAAACAATTCGTTATGGTGTTCCACAGGGTTCTGTTTTGGGACCACAGTTATTCTCAATATATGTGAACGATCTATTACACACCAAATTCAATGGTAAGATTATTTCGTTTGCAGATGACACTGCCTTGGTTTACTGTGATAAAACTGATGATGAACTATTAAGCAATATTAGACATAAGAACACTTCAAACTTGGTTCAAAAACAATAAATTATCAATAAATGTAAATAAAACGAAATATATGTATTTTAATACTGTTAGGGGAAAGTATAGAAATCTTGGAGATTTATTCTATCATATGAGTGATTGCAAGTTTTTCGAACAAGAAAAAAATTGGGTCTTTAAACTGTGCTTGCCCAAGGATTAAAAGTACTAAAGCATTAAAATATTTAGGAGTTAATTTCGACTTTTATCTAACCTGGCATGATCATGTTCAAAAAGTAGCATTAAAAATCAAACAAATAATTTCCAAGTTGTATTTTTTAAGAGATATGATGAATATAGAAATTTTAAAGAACGTATATTATGCATTAATCTATTCCAGAATACAGTATGCAATTCTAAATTGGGGAGGAGCATCTTCATGTTGTTTAAATCAATTGCAGCAATTGCAAAAATATATAGTAAAGATTATGACATTTAAAAGAAAGTACGACTCGTCTGAGCAAAGTTTCAAAAAACTTGAAATACTCAACTTAAAACAAATACACCAAATGGCTTTAGCAAAGCATGTATTTCATAACAAGGACAAATTTGATGTAGTGGTTAATAAATATTTTACAAGAGCGGTAGTGGCTCAGGATTTTTGCATTCCAAAACCAAGCAAAGTGTTATTAAAAATATTATGGATATAGTGGCTTAAAATTATTCAACTCACTGCCAGATAACATGAAAATTATAAATAATAAAACACATTTCTCTAAAGAACCACAAATTGGTTGTTGAACGGTGGAGATTGCAATTGATGTTTTATTTACTGTATTAACTGATTGAATTGAAATGATATATGAGTAGTAGGAGATGAATTAATATATTACAGAGGCTGCAATTGCTATTTTTATGTTTATATATTTATATATATTGATGTACTCAGGATTGCAGGAAGTATATGTTTTGTAAATATCCACTTGCGAGTTAAACACTAACTCTTGTGGAACTTGACTATGTATCATCATCATCATCCTCAAGCAGCCATGGGCTACGGAGGTCCAACCAGACCGTGCAATTTAGTTCTCCAAGCAAGTCTATCCTGAGTTACATCTACTGCATCAGGCCACTGCACACCAATTCTAACAAGGTCCTGTTTGACCTTGTCCGCCCACTGCATCCTAGGTCTCCCCTTCTTTCTGAGGCCTTTAGGCACACTGTTCATAACCCTATTCGCCAATCTATAATTATTCATACGGGCAACATGGCCAAACCAACGGAGTCTCTCTCTGCACAATATGTTGTTTAAAGGAGGTTGCAGACTCCTTTGCCTAACCTCATCATCCGACCCCGCCTTCTCGTGGTGCAGACGGTTAGTACCTTTCAAAAGAGATACTCTCTTGTGGAAGTGAACGGAAGGGGAGGGCTGCCAGATTAGTGTGGCCTACTGATCTGGACAACTATGGCTACTTTTCTTTTTTTCTACCCTGCTGAGGAGTGGTCAACCACACAGGTTCCTGGTGCTGACCATATAAACCCACTGGACTGGACAGATATATGGCTTTGAGCTTGATTATGGATCCTGATTTTGTTGCACTGGTGGGCTTCTGTGGAGGGAAAATCTTCCGCTGTGTTTTCAGTTTGTTTGTGGATTGACAGCCCCAAGTGAATAGATTCACAGGATATGTTTATCAGCTGGTGGATAATCCTGAGCAGAGGTCATCGCAGGCACCTGAACTCTTTGCTTCTATTGGCATCGTCAAATTCCACATTGGAGGAAGTCTTCCAGTGTAGATGGCTTCAGCATTTAGTGGTGGGGGAACGGGTCTTTGCCCCATGTCTGCGATTAGGGGGCTGTTTGATATTGTCGGCTTCCCTCTCTAAATAAACATAGTTTCTTTAAACATCCTACTAACCATTTTCTCTCCATAGGTAGTTGGAATGTGAGGACTCTGCACAGAGCTTTTTCTCTTGATGTCCTCACACAAGAATTCCACCATTATAATTTAGATATTCTCGGCTTGCAAGAGACCAGATGGACAGATAAAGGTCAGATTCTTAAAAATAATCTTAAAATTCTCTTTTCAGTGAGGGACGACAATAAGCATCACCAAGGCGTGGGTCTGCTTCTCAGCAGACACGCCAGTGATGCTCTTTTAGGATATGAGTGCATTAATGAAAGGTTTCTTACAGCAAAATTTCTGACAAGCGTTAAAAGACCTGAATGTTATTTGCTGTTATGCCCCCACTGAGGATGCCGATGAGGATGAGAAGGATAGGTTTTATGAACAACTTCAGGATATTTTGAATTCTGTCAAGAAGGGGGATATTACCCTTGTTCTTGGTGACTTCAATGCCAAAGTTGGTACTGATTCTGACCTTTGGGAAGGGGTGATTGGCCCTTTTGGTATTGGTAGCTGCAATGGCAATGGGCAACGTCTCCTACAGGTAAGTAAACTCAATGGTTTCAGAATAACTAACACATATTACAAACACTGCGACATACATAAGTACACATGGGTTTCACCTGATGGGCTGCATAGGAATATGATTGATTATATATTAATTAACAGCAAATGGGCTAGTTCTGTTCGAAATACCAGGGCATATAGGGGAGCTGAAATTGGATCTGACCATTACCTTGTTACAAGTGTCTTGCAACTTAAACTTAAAAAGTGTTGTGCTAGGGTTAAAAAATTTGCTTTTAATACTGAAGCTCTGAAAGACCCAGTTATAGCCAAAGCTTACCATGATAGGTTACTTAGTCATTATGACAGTCATGGTTTGCTTACTACTGAAGTTGAGGAAGAATGGGATCATTATAAACAGGCTTTTTTGGACACTAACAGTAATCTTTTATGAAAAAGGGAGCAGAAGAGGCAGACTTATCTGAGTGATAAGGCACTTGAGCTTATTTCGGAAAGAAAGAACTGCAGGAATGTCCTTAATCAATACCCTACTAGTCCTAATAGAAAGCATTACAGAGAACATAATAAACGTGTAAAAGATCAGTTAGCTGCTGATAAGAATCTTTGGCTTGATGGTTTGGCTGACAAAGCCAAGGAAGCAGTTAGACAGCACAACAGCAAAGAGCTGTACCAGATAGTTAATGTTTTGTGTGGTAGAAAACGGACAGGCATACAGGGAAGTAGTTTGTTCACACCATACCGATGTCCCTTTGCACAGTGCTTTCCCCCCTATGACGTCACAGGCCACCCCCCTATGATGTAACATTACGTAACATGACGTAATCATTACATAATCATTACCCCCTTTCACCCCCCTTTCCCCTCAGTGGCTCCATCTGTTGACAGTGAGAAGTACTATTTTCCCAAAAACCCTTTATTTTCACTCTAATTTCTCGTTTTTGGACCCCCCGGTCGACCTACCTATATTTTAAGCCCTCCCCCTTATTAAAAACCCTTCTGGCGCCATCTGTTGACAGGGAGAAGTACTATTTTCCCAAAAAACCCTTTATTTTAAGTCTAATTTGTCGTTTTCGGACCCCACGGTCGACCTACCTATATTTTGAGCCCTCCCCCTTATGAAAAACCCTCTGGTTGATCATTTTAAGGATCCACTCCTTCACTCGGCTGATGCAAGTCTCAGAATAATTGCATGGAACGATTGACTGGTCTTAGAATAATTGTACAGAAAGGAATGATACAAAATTCCTTAGTAATTAAACACTCATCAAAATTCCCTTACCTCTATTAAAAATCATCCTACAGTTGAAACTCATTTTACTCTTACTGTTTCCTTAAAAAATACCATAGGGTGAAATTAATAATGGTTTAAATTATTCGTAGGGATGACATGTTAAATCTGCTTTTAGAACACACGTCTGCAGTGGAAAAATTTTCAAACTCCGTTAATCAACTCCCTAGTAATTAAACACTCGTCAAAATATTCCTCACCTTTATTAAAATCACTCCACGGTCGAAATAAAAATCAGTTTTTTGTATATGTGTTTCACCGGAAAAAAAAATTCGTCCCTCACTGCGTGGATTCCAGGACTATACCGTGTACGTGCTGTGGCTTAGATGCGGGCCAGACGTTTCAGATATTAACCTAGCATTCTTTATAACTAGCTTTTTCTATGTGTTTCTTACATCAAAACCAACACTACCACTGAACTCTTTTGAATGCGGATCTCAAATTGTAAATCAAACTCACAAAGCTGTATTTATTCCACCAAGACGGTTAAACGATTTTCTTATAATTAAAATTCCCGGCTATTAAACTCCCTAGTAATTAAGCACTGGTTAAAATTCCCACATTAAAAATCGTCCTACAGTCCGGGGCGAATGGTTTAAATTATTCGTAATAGTTGTGGAATAGTGCCGTGTTATGATCTGCTCTCAGAAAATTCAAACTCCTTATCGCAAGCGGTATTCCTTTCAAGTGCTTATCGGGGCTAGCAACAAGACTTTCAAAAACATCACGCGACGTGGTCCGATCGGTGAGGGTTCAAGAGGGCAGTGTCCAGCACCACACTTTGTTTACATATGATGCTGATAAGGTTTCAAAATAGAAATTGTTGTTGTTGTCTCGATCGCGTGATGTTAGTTTGACCTCTTGTAATACGTGTCAGGCGGCCTGGCTGTGTGTATAAAATGCGGAGGACAGCATCCTCCAATGTCATTCAACTGTCAACGCTGATACTCTGACACCTGATTGTCAAACTCCTCAAGATGTCTGGTGAACGAGCCTCCAACATTCCCGGCTATTAAACCATTCCTTCGGCTGGATCATCATCTGCTAACAGGTAACTAAAATTTTATTTAATGCTGTCCTTAAGACGTTTTACTTTCTGTATTCTACTTATAAATTATTTAATGCTGTCCTTAAGACGTTTTACTTTCTGTATTCTACCTATAAATTATTTAATGCTGTCCTTAAGACGTTTTACTTTCTGTATTCTGCTTATAAATTATTTAATGCGGCCCTTAAGACGTTTTTACTTTCTGTATTCTACTTATAAATTATTTAATGCTGTGTTGCCCTTAAGAATTATTTAATGCTGTGTTGCCTTATAAATTATTTAATGCTGTGTTGCACTTAAGAAGTATTTAATACTGTGTTGCCTTATAAATTATTTAATGCTGTGTTGCCCTTAAGGTACTTAACCATTTTCTATCCAGTAAAGTCATTTTATTCTAAAACTTAATTTTCAAACCTTTAGTTACTTAGATATTTTTGACTGCACTAGTAAATGTACTGCGTATTCTGAGACCGTATTATCTATCTATCTAGGAACACCACGCAGTGCTTTGAGAAACTTCTAGCCGCAGTTCAGAACCTCTCCGATGTCTCCAAAAGAAGCATGGAGACAGAGGACAGAAGTGTGAAGCGTGTCTGTCGTCAGATGGAGGCCGGGGAAATATTACGACCGAGGACGATGAGACTTTCGTTAACTCATCGCAAGCGCATCGCCGCAGCAAAAGCAGAAGCGGAGATGAGGACTTCATCCGTCCCGGGTGCTGTTGCTTCAATGGCTAGCAGGTGAATAAACCTTTATTTAATGCTATGTTGTCCTTAAGACACACAATCATTTACTGACGTACATAGAGTTTTATATTTGTTTCTATCCAGTAAAGTCATTTTACTTACTTTATTCTACTTATAAATTAGCTAAATATTTTCTTAGATTTTTTTTTTTTTGCTCAGGCTAGTAAACTGTGGTGTATGTTGTCTTTTATCACAACATAGAGTTTTATATTTGTTTCTATCTAGTAAAGTCTAAATGATAAATTTCAAACTTTAGTTACTTAGATTTTTTGCTCATGCTAGCAAACTGTGCTGTCTTTTATTCTAAAACCTAATTTTCAAACTTTAGTTACTTAGATTTTTGCTCAGACTAGTAAATGTACTGTATATTGCCTTTTCTGTTCTAAGATGAAAAAACATGTAAATGTACACCATATTCTGAGACTGAATTATCTATCAATGTAAGGCCCCCACGGAGAGTGTGTTACTCGGACCCGCTCGTGTGCTAACCAAGCCACAGCCACCCATGGCCCGTTCGTCATTGACAGTGGCAGCTACGTCCCTCAACGACCCTGCGTGTGCTGACGTCACCTCTGCAATCTTCACAGGCGCAGGATCCTCAGCTGCAGTCAGGTAGATGAAATTTCTTTTGATGTTAAGCGGGGTCTTAAACGGTTCAATCATTTACTAAAGCATATATAGTTTTATAACCTGGAAAGCCATTTTACTTTCTTTATTCTACTTATAAATTAGTTAAATATTTAATTAGGTCTTTTGCTCAAGCTAGGTTAAATTTTTTCCACATTCGAGTGTTTACTCCCCGTGGAACATTTTTTGCACTGACTGTAGGTAAAATTTCCATATATGTGAATAAATATATGATTTTTATTGGACAAACTCTGTATAAAGAAGAATATTAGTAATACTTTAAAAGTATGTATCTGGGGAAAATGTGTATCTGGGGAAAATGTAATACTTTAAAAGTATGTATCTGGGGAAAATGTAATACTTTAAAAGTATGTATCTGGGGAAAATGTAATACTTTAAAAGTATGTATCTGGGGAAAATGTAATACTTTAAAAGTATGTATCTGGGGAAAATGTAATACTTTAAAAGTATGTATCTGAGCAATACAGCATTATAACTTCAGTTCTAATATAAAAAACACGTAAAGTACTGCATATTCTGAGAATAAATTATCTATCTAGGTCTGTCGAGTAATTCAACGCTCCAGGACCATCCACCACAGTCAGACCTGCTGCAGCAGCACCTTACTACACCGTTGTGAACACTCGCCACTACAACTCCGCCAAGTTTCACACACAATTTGTTTCAATGAGTGTGCGGCTTGGCGGAATGGAGAATGTGGAACCTTATAATTTCCTCCTGGTCCTGCACGACCTACATGAGAAAATGTTGACCGACGTCATCCCCATAGGGGAGTATAGCCATGTTCGGCTGTGTTTACGCTCCCGGGATTTGAAAAACCCCGTCAACTTGGCCCTAATTCGGCGTAATGCCCTGATGGGGGAGAGATTCATGGCTGCACTAGACAAAGTAGTGCAGTCAAATGAGTCTCTCGGTCCCTGGAGCGAACTGGAGTTTGACTTTGTCTGTGCTGACCTGGACCGGGTCGGCAGCGGCGGAGGTATTGGGAGACGTGCAGGACCTGAGAAGTGCAACCTCATGGATGTCCAGTCTTTCGTTCGTAATAAGAGAGCCATCGTGAGAATCATCAACCGCGACGAGATTTGTTTAGCAAGGGCTCTCGTCGTCGCACGAGCGCTCTGCTTAAAAAATAAAGTGTTGGCAAACAACTACATCAAAATTGCTGATTATCGCTACCCTTTACAACGCCAAGAAGCTCGCCAACTTCACTTGGATACGGGTATTCCTGAGGGTCCCTGTGGACTCCCGGAAGTTCAGCTTTTCCAGACGTACCTGACTCAGTTCAGAATCATTGTATATTCTGCTGACGATGCCTTCCTCCCCATCTTCATTGGCCCCGAAGGAGGGGACAATCTTTATTTATTGTTTAGTGCTGGGCATTACGATGTGATTATCAAGCCATCAGGGTTTTTCGGGGTCAAGCAATTCTGCCATAAGTGTTTAAAGGGGGTAAATACGAAGGGACACGTTTGTAGGGGGGCCTGCAACAGGTGCCTGTCAACCGATGTGGTTCATGCAGGGGAATTGTTGCTCTGCACAGTGTGTTGTGTGTATTTGCGCGGGGCTGAATGCTTTCAGGCGCATCTGTTGAAGGCATGTCAGACACGGCATCGCTGTGTTAAGTGCATCAACATTTACGATCCCCTGAAAAAACACGTTTGCAAGGTTGGCACTTTAAAATTCGTCGAGCCCTGCAAGATTGACCCTGTCGGTCAGACTTATCTCTACTTTGATGTAGAGACTGTGCAGTGTGCCGACGGATTGCTGAAACCGATACTGTGTGTGGTCACATACCAAGTGGACAACGAGTGGGTCTATGCTTCATTCCTGGAAATGGACGCCTTTATGGATTGGATTCTAGCCGAAGAGCGCCCCGGGGTTCAAAGATTCAAGGACGCCACAGTCCTAGCGCATAATCTCAAAGGCTTTGACGGCATGTTTATCATTAGTTACCTGTACAGAAAATTTTTAAGACCGGATCTCGTGTTCGATGGATCCAAGATTTTAGGTATCTTTTCACCTGGCCTTAAAATAAGGTTTATCGACACGTTATCCTTTATTCAGGCTCCTCTTCGATCATTCACGAAGACCTTCAACTTGGAGACGGTGAAAGGCTTTTTCCCCTTTAAATTTTTGAAGGAGGAAAATCTACAATATACAGGACCCATCCTTGATCGGCTTTTTTTCCAGCCGGAAGACATGGAGCCTGAAACTCTGTCAGCATTCAACGAGTGGTATGCCGCAGCAAGCCTTGAACCCTGGAATTTTCAACAGCAGCTTCTGTATTACTGCAAGGCAGATACAGAGTTGTTGCGGCAGGGCGCCCAACCTTTCCATGAGGAATTTTTAAATCTTACAGGTGTAGACCCATTTGCGTGTGACCTGACTATTGTCGGTGCTTGCCTTCGCATATTCCGTGGGAAGTTTTTGCAAAAGAATACCCTCGGTGTGTGTCCCGCCCAAGGGTATTCGGCAAGTAACGACCGGCAGTCCTTGAAAGCACTCGCATGGTTAGAGTATGAGGCTTCCAAGGACAACATCGAAATTCAAACTGCGCGATCACCCGGAGGTGAGTATAAGATAGGGCAGTACAAATTGGATGGCGTGTGCCACAGTACCCGTTGTTATTACGAATTTTTAGGTTGTTACTATCATTGCTGCTTGAAATGTTTCAACCCTGAAAAAATAGATCAGCGTACGAGAAAGCCATTTGGTTTGCTAAACACCCGAACCATGGATCGCCTTGAGGCCTTGAAACTGCTGATGAACGGGTACACATGCAAAATCATGTGGGAGCACGAATTCGACGAGTTAATGCGCAAAAACCAGTCCGTCGCATTAATTTATAAATCCGTCGAGCCTATCAGGTGTATAGGGGCCCGTGATTACCTCTACGGAGAGCACGTGGAGGTGTTTTCCATCTTTGCATCGGCGGACCTAGGATGTAGCCTTAACTACGTTGATTACAACAGCCTGTACCCTTATGTTTGCAAGAAGACTCCATTCGGTAAAGGTCACCCGGTTCGGATCACCTCCGATTTCGCCACGGACCTCGACCACTATTTTGGCATTGCACACGCCACACTCTTAACCCCCGACGGTTTATTCATCCCTGTACTGCCCTATAGGTGTAATGGGAAGCTGCTTTTCCCCCTTTGCAGGATCTGTGTGGATGGACAGCTGGCACCCCCTTGTCAGCACACCGTGAACCAGCGCGCATTGACAGGAGCTTGGCCCACGTTCGAAATTTACGCTGCGATGCGTGCTGGATATAAACTTCTTCAATTCCATGACGTGTGGCATTTTAACACCATCCTGCAATCTGATCCTGCAACAAAAAAGGGAGGTGTCTATGCTGGGTACATAGACACTTTTCTGGGACTGAAGCAGTGCTACTCCGGGTTTCACCCTGACGTGCAGACCGAGGAGCAAAAGGAAGCCTTCTGTGAGGCCTTCTTCCAGGCGGAGGGGGTTCGGATCCTCCCCTCGGAAGTTGAGAAAAACAACCTTAAGCAAACTCTTTCCAAGGTCTCGCTTAATTCGTCATGGGGGAAGCATGCGCAGAACATGAGTCGAACCCAGACGACCATTGTGAGTTGTCCTATCAAGTACATGGAGCTTTCGACGGATGCATCGCTAGTCATCACTGACATCGCTGTTATCAGCGACCAGGCCGTGCTTGTCACGCACAAGCCGGCGGAGTCTGCCACTCCAGCGAACACCCGTGGAAGCCTGATTCTCGCTGCAATGGTGATGAGTCACGCCAGACTAAAGCTGTACGAGCTTCTATCGAAATTAGATAGTCGTGCAATGTACTCGGACACTGATTCAGTAATTTATACAACGTCTCCTCGCGACACCTACACACCACCACAAAATCCCTTCCTTGGAGGTCTTGTTGACGAAATTTCTTCAAAGTATGGCCCCGGTGTACATATCACAGACTACATTAGCGCTGGGGCCAAGAGTTATGCCCTTCGGTTGAGCAACAGCGATGAAATTCTTCGCGCCAAGGGCATATCTCTAACGAAGAAAAACCGGTGTAAATATAATTTTGAACTTCTAAAATCCATGGTCCTAGGGAATTCCCCAGTCAGCGAGACCTTCGATGTCCCTTTTAATGTGGTTCGTAATAAAGTGGATGGGTCACTTACGAACAGGCCCATGATAAAAAGGTTTAAGGCTAACCTTGATAAGCGGTATCTCAGCCTGGGTTCGACTCTCACTGTACCTTATGGTTACAATGACCTGGGTCTGGATACCCTTATCCAACTCATGGATGAGTAATTGCACAGTTTTATTTATTATTGTACACTAATGTATTATTGTAAACTAATTTATTATTTATTTATTATTGCATCTTCATTTATTATTTCAGTGTGCATAGTATTACACACTTTATTTCGTTGCTCACCAATGTACATATTATTTCATTACACACTTTATTTCGTTGCTCACCAGTGAAAATATTATATCATTACACACTTTATTTATTTATTTCAATGTCCTTAGTGGACCTTATTATTTCACTGCACACTTTATTTATTTCAATGTTCCTAGGGGACCTTATTATTATTATTTCAGTATCTGTAGTGGATCTTGTATCCGTAGCAGACCTTTTTTTAAGCTGATTATTTCAATGTTCCTAAGGAACCTTATTATTTCAGTATCTGTAGTGGATCTTGTATCCGTAACAGACCTTTTTAAGCTTATTATTTCAATGTTCCTAGTGAACCTTAGTATTTCACACGTAATGACCCAGCACTGAGGCGTCGTCAGCTTTTGAATTACTGTATTTAATTTATTGTATTTAAAACTACAGCGGATCTGTCATTGTTTTACTGTCCAGCATTGGATCTGTCATGTAAATTATTGTCTGTGAATTGTTTCAATAAAAAAGGTTTAAAAAAATCTGCCTCTTTATTACCCAGCTGAAACACACTACGGTGGGGGGGGAAAGTTTTATGAATGCCGTGCTCCACAGTGCGAGCGAGAGCAGCGCATGCTGACACCAACCAATAAAAACCACCGGTGCATCTAAGCTTAGAGCGCTCCGAAGAAGGACCAATGAGAAGCCTGGATGCATCCTTGCTTAGAGAACTGCTCCAGCGAGACTGTGGAGGGCGGCATTGATAAAACTAATTAACTGAATGGAGTAGAAGAGTGAATGAAGCAAGAGACGCAAATATCAGTTTTACTTCCTTTTATTGGATATTTTTTAATGCACATTTTAAATACATGGGTTTTTTAACACAAATCTTCAAGCGCACAGGGCTTGGATTTTACAGAAGGTTTCAATATGCTGACCACTCGGATAATTTTCTTTTCTTACGTCGGATGGGTACAGCAATGTCTTTTGGAGGGCGCTCTTCAGCTATAGTGCTTCTGGGGATGTTGACTTTTAGTTCATGTGGAGTGTCAAGCTGTTTTGAGAATAACAAATAATTTTTCAAAGCAGTCAGATACTTTTCGGATTTATCGTCACCATCGTCAGACTTCAATATTTTCTTCATCTCTGAGTCCAAATCACATACTTTTTTTCTTATGTTTTTTCTCTGCACAGCTTTTACAGAAATAATTTTTTTTTAAATAGCGAAACCAACAGGGGGAGGGCAGCAGTCAGCAGGGGTATAATGAACCCTGAACCACGCTGCAGCAGATGCTTCTTGTGGCGTATAGATGCACGTTTGGACGCTAGACTCCTTATGACCGTCTTGTGCTGGCGTAAATTCTTTAATACTCTGTGGGAAACAGGTATATTTCCTTTTAAGAAATTGGAACACACTTCACATAGAGCATACATCTGGGGGTCGGAGATGTGCTTCATCAGAGCTGTACGCTGCTTTCCCCCTAGCTTTGGTAAGCACTGAAGGAACGGCCCTTGAGATTTAACTTTTATTTGGAACGTAAAGTATTTCGGGTTCTTCTGATGGAAGAATCTTTGCACGTAGCCTTTCAGTATCTAACGTTCTGGGGTGAAGGTCAACACACAAATAGCCACAGGTTGCTTGTGTCGCTAACCTATAAGCATCCGTCAGGAGTTTAGATTGATGGGGGTACACTTGTCTCGCCAGGTGGGTTATTTGTGATGCATCCCGACAATTGCGAAATAAAAACATGTAGTGAGCATTGAGCGATATAGTCCTCGAATGTCTTCCCTTTAAAAACAGATTTTGTAAGATCAGGACAATCGTGATATTTTTATGATGACCCCCACGAATAAACAATTGTGATATGTGCTCACTGGCTACAGACTGTTCCATCAAGTCATCCAGTACCAGAAGTGTAGGTCTGTGAGGATCAAATTCCAGATCCGTAGGTAGTCCTTCATAAAATTCCACCGTTTTCTTGAAGGGTTCAAAGGCAGGCTGCCACTCACCGTAGCAGTAAATGACACGCTGGGGTGGGGGTTCGAATACTTGAGCTGCTTCTTTGATGAGTTTCAGAGTGAAAGTCGTCTTCCCACACTGTGAAGGTGCTGCAATTATAATATTTGAAGGAGTGCGGAGAGCCATCGCACCACCATGCAGTCGTTAAAGTCTACTCGACACGTGTAATCACGATGCAGTATTGTGGGAAGAGTCGAACCACACGATCTTTTAAACAGGAAATACAGACAATGAGCCCCACAAGTGTCTTCCAGGGGGTCCTGCAGAGGTATCGAGGGGTGTAAGACTTGACGTATGCCTAGTCGACTATAGTATTCTTGCATGGAGTCATCGGGACTCGTACCCAGGGGGTCAAAGTGATCCACTTGCACTCCTTTCTAGTAAACCGCTATCCAGTGGGTTCCAGGCAGGGAGGACGGATCGGTATTGTAGATAAACAAGGCTTCTGACTGATTGATTCTGTGAGGTAGTCTGTCACGGGGGAACACTCCGAGACTTGTGGGTAACATCGAAAGGATGGATTCTAACTGATAGGAATTCATGAGCTGTAGTCAAACAGGACTTTACGGTCCAATGGGATTTCCAACAAATTCTGGTACTCGGCATACAGGATCACAGTGACCGATGCGGGTAGCGGCTTGGCAAACTTTAATTCGACTCTCACACTCCCACTCTTTATTAAAGAAAATACTTGATTGCATTCACGTTGCTCGGGGGTCAATTGGAATCCGAATAATGTAAAACCTTCTCCATAGGCTTTTCGCGATAAGTTAATACCGCTATCGGATTTCCAGGCGTCCACAGCTTCCAATAATCCTTGGTAACAGCGGAGATAGCGCCCATTCGCAAAGTTGGGGGTGTAGGACTGATGATCACTGTCTATGTGAAGACTGATGTAGTTTAAGTCGAAATGTTGGAAGTTGAAGGGATTTTTTTCGTACGATCCATTCTGGCTGGTACTTTCCAGCATACCCAGTACAAGCCGTACAGGGAGCAGT
Organism: Ryuthela nishihirai; assembly: GCA_038380435.1. NCBI lineage: Eukaryota > Metazoa > Arthropoda > Arachnida > Araneae > Heptathelidae > Ryuthela > Ryuthela nishihirai. The sequence continues at coordinate 32,584,837 of JAWZYU010000011.1, read as the reverse complement.
ACAGGCTTCGGGCCTGACGAGTGTCACGGTTCACACTCGTCAGGCCCGAAGCAATGGAAAACATACGTAAATCCGTTCTTCGCAGAGGGTAACTGGCACTCTCCGAACCCAGCAGGCGAGCATGTGCAAGGATGACACCCGAAGTGGGTTTGACTTTACGCACGAAAAATTCAGCTTCGTGTATCTGTACTTTGTAAGAGGGGTCTGCTTCACCTGTCACGAGACAGAATTCGGGTTTGGATCTCAGCAAACGCAGTCTCAGGTCAACTTGATTGAGTAGGTAACGATCTTGATTAAACAGGTCGGCGTGGATCCATGAGATGAGTTCGATACCTGTTGGTTTGACGTACCCCTTGCATTGATGCCACCCCTCATTCTCCCTGCTAGTCAGTTCCATTTTACCTGGGGTGTCGAGGTACCAGAGCGAGGTGCCTAGCTGACTTCGTGTGGCATCGGCCCCGTAATTCAATAGAGTCTCTAGATACGCCCTGTAGGGGTACAGGGTGTGAGAAGCACTCACGAGATGATCGTTGAGGAAGATGTCTACCTGACTGAAGAGGGCGTGGAAGAAATGATTGCAGGGGGCAATCACTTCCGACGGTGCTGTACCATCGGATTTTACAATTTTCAAGACGAGACGTAGGTGACATCGAGATAGATCAATGTAATCGTCCATCCCCTTCACGATGAATTCGAGTGGTGCATTACCTTCCAGGGAAGCCACAGGTAAATAATTGACATAACAGCCTCTTTCTAATTGTGAGACAGTGGGTGGGACCAGAAACAGATCCAGTTCTGAATTGGCACAGTCGCCAGAATCAGCGTGAATTTTCTGAATGCTCATGATGAAAACACGTCCTGCACAGTACAGTGTCTCTTCACTTTATGAACCTTGGGATGCTGACGACGACGTTTTATTCCTTTCCCTCCCTGCAGCTTTGAACTGGCACGCTGCAAGAGGTCGGCACCCGCTTCACGGAGCCCCGCTTTGGCTGCAGATTTGAAGTTTTGCCCCTGGGACATCTCTGAAATGAACCGTAGCCCGCCCTTACGCAGGGTAGACAGTGCAGGTCGTACGAGAGGGCGTACGAGAGGGCTGATGAAACGTCCGATCCTAGCAAAGATGCTTCCTAGCCCGTCGCCTCTCTGATAACGAGGACCACGGAACACACCCTTCCCTGTCTGGCTCTTGTAGTAGCTCACGTAGGCGTCTGCGGAAGGGGGAACGAATTTAACCCTCATGACAGAAATGTAACTTGACTAAAACTTTACCGAATTTAAAATGCAGTGGTTCTCCGGTGTCGGTACGAAGGAAGATTCTCACACTCTCGAAACTGTTCCTTGCAAGGGGGTAGTAATCAGGCTGCTGATATACGACAACAATGGCTTCGTTATTACTGGTTCTGATGGCAGGATTCACGACACGCAACAGTTCACCATGAGTATCACCTAACAACTGAGGAGCAATCAGATTTGAATACAAATAAATACCATACATTCCTCTGTTCATATCGATGGGATAGTCACCCAGGACTTTATTCAGCGGTATATCTAATTTAGCAATTCCTAGCATGTCACCTGATCCGGGGTTCGATCGAGGAAATTTAATGTAATGCGACTTGTCTGTATCCATCAATATGGTGTGATCTGCCTGCTGCTTGAAACGGTAAGCTTTTCTCAGCCTGTAGGGTAACATCTGGTTCATTGCATCGAATAACGATTCGGCAGTTTCGTATCGTCCGTGGGGTACCTTTCGTTCTTGGAAACTACCTGGCGGGATCACGTAGAAATAACACTCGTCATCTATGTCGAAAGTTGGTGTATTGCAAAGTTTGCTGGCAAATCGTTGGTGGAAGGGTTTGTCAACTTCTCCCTCGCCGATACACAGAAGTTTACCGAAATTCGTTTTAGGAAACATCAGTCTGTACCCCTCACTCGGTTTGAATACCCAGTAACCACCGTTATAGGAAACTATTATTTCTTTGGGGAGCTGTGTGGTGAGGAGAGACAACAGCACCATTCGAGTTATTTTACCCGGATTAAGTTTGATTTTCCTGTATTCTTCAGGGATGGCAGGGGCGTAATATTCATATGTGTCGTTAGAACCGTCCACATTGTACCAGCTCACAGGTAAGTGAACTTCTGCTAGTCCCACTTTCCATTTTCCTCTCAGTCTTAGGGGTTGTGCCAGACGGACTGTGAAATCGGTCTGCGAGTTGTTCGGATAAATATTCTGACTAGCCGTGGAGGGAAGAGTCAGGTAGAAACTATTCATTTTTTAGGGATCCAGGAAGGTTTGGGATATCCGCGAAATTTGACCAGTGCCTTTTGACCTTTTCTCTCGATTATTTTCTCAACCGTGTAAAGTTCGGGTTCTGTCACTTTTTGAAGCTCCGATTTATAGAATGTGCCTTTCAACACTTCTCCCTCAGAATCCCTTACGACATACACAGGGGGCTGCCGTTGTAATACCTTGTCGACTATAAATATTTCTTCGGTCCACAAATGTGTACCTGCCTTCTTGAAGGGCGCTTTTACACTGGCTAGTCGAACTGTGTCACCTACTTTAAATGCTGGTTTTTCTTTTACTACACTCGGATTGCGATAGAGTCGAACCCACACGACGTCTTCGTTGCGTAAGGTCACGTCCTTGGGGGCCATATCGTGTGCACTGTGAACGGTGGCATTGTATCCCCTTACAACATGCTGCAGCACGTCCAGGTAGCGGTAGGTATTGTTGCGTGTATAATATCTCCCCAGTCTCTCGCGTAGGGTATGATTCCATCTTTCCACCAAAGCTGCTTTTTTGTCGGAGTATGTAGCAAAGAACCGAATACCTTTCTTTTTCAGGAATTTCTGGAACACTCTGTTGGTAAATTCGGTACCCTGATCAGTATTTAAATTCATTGGGGATCGACCCTTGGAAAGTATTTTTTTGAAAGCTGAGACCATTTCTTTCCCCGTTTTAGCCTTCATGGCCAGCGCCCACCCGTATCTCGAGAACACATCGATGACTGTTAATATGTAGCGATACCCGTCATTGAAGCGAGTTAGATTTTTCACGACCATGAGATTGGCTTGCCATTGTTCGTCTAACCCTGTGACGTAAACTTTGTTACGAGGGAACTTTCTGCGAACAGGTTTATGTAACGTGTAGGCAGGCTGCTTTTCTAACCATTCTCGGACGAGTTTGAGTGGCAGTCCCGTATTCTGTGCCAACTTTTTTACACTACCGAATCCTCTTTCGGGGTCGAAATAATGGGACTCCAAAGTTTTGTTTTCTGCTGCACCCAGACGTCGTACCCCACCAGGTTTTGCCATTGATGTAGTGAAAGTGTAACTCCTGTCACTGTAGGAACGTCACCTATAAACTGTCTGATATCCACTGTTAAGTTACACACACGAATTTTGTATTCTCGGTCTAAGGCTTTTGACTCCCCACACTGAATATTTTTACTAGGAGCTACAAGTTCTAATACAAGTAAGGCTATCGTTAACAATGTGTTAACAATGTCACGATTACACTACCCACACTAGCTAACACCTTCTTTCTCCTATCCATACCAAGACTAAAATGACATAGGATGAAAAGACAGACACAATATATAAGGTTACAATTATTTATTTAATTTATACATTTCATTTTTTGCCTCGTCGACAATGGTATTATATTTTAGATTGCAAACAAAACCAGAATCTACAAAATTCAATAGACCTCGCTTCCAGGCCGTATCCACAAATACCTGTGCTAGACCATTAATGTCCAAGTCACCAGACCACCCTACGATGGTCGGTATTTTTTCTTCGGGTTGCAGTCCATCTAACGGTATCACACGCATAAGTTCTTGCTGAAAAATATTCACCAGCAGCGGGTAAACACAATCGGGACCGTCGAAAACAGGACTCAGTAGGAAAGGACGAATGGATTCAGAATGTTCCATAATGGCTGTACGGAGTTGTGATCTTTGGGGGTCCCGCACACGTTGTGCACAATGCGCATCACCTCGTCTAAGTGAATAGCCAGCGTGAACAACTGCGAAGCGTTCAATGTTATACAGCGTCTCACCACACGGAACTGTAGAGTTCTTTGGTCTGCTGATTCTTTGATGAAGTCGACACAGCGTTCACTACCTGCAGTGCGATACATGTAGGCACGTAAACCGTGCATCACGTACCATGTCTGTTGATCGGGGCCGATTTTCACTTTGTCCTCTATGTGGGGTACCATGGCACACAAAGCCTCCCATTCAGGTATGGAGAGGCTAACTCCTGCTGGTGTAGGGTAGATGAGTTCACCATTTTCATATTTCTTGTAGCGGCGTACGTGCACAGAAAACTTATTTTTGAACAGTGAGGGCACGACGTACACATCTTCACCGAGACACCACGCATCTGGATTGCTAGGCTGCATCGTGAACAATGCGGCAGAGAGCACTCGCTCCCTATTTAACTAGAGAGCCGCACCACCTGAAACGACCAATCAGGAACGAGCTGATAAGCAGGTGTTTGTTGAGACATGCTCTCAACGATCGATCCATCCAAAGAAAGCAGCTGTTTCTGCTAAAGAGCAGTGGATGTCCTCTCCGGTGTGATATCCGCATTCAAACTCAGAAACTTTGGGGAGATCACAATATTTGGGGCAGCCGTAAAGTTCGAGATTAACACTGGGAAGACCTAATTGTTCCAAGAGAATTCTTTCCACAGTACCTCCTTTGTAACCCACCACAGTAGCTTCTTCAGTACGTGCAAGTTTGCAAACATATTTCACGATGTTAGGAACGTGATCTAACGACCACACCTTTTCTCGAGGCAGAGGATGAAAGGGTAGACCTATCACATATTTAGACACGTAGTTGGCAGTCCTTCTGTCTTTTACTGACAAAGGTTGGTGCTGTCGAAGATTGAAACGATAGACACCACATTTTCCATTCAGAGTTGCATATCCAAGTTCACGCACTAGGAAACGACCATTTACACGGAAACCGTCGAGGTCTAGAACCATACAGATGTTTTGCATAGTTGTACTAGTTCGAGTATCTGGAGATGAAAACACTTGACGTCTTCACACTGGCAGGGTCTACAGACGTCTCTGTCGTTTACGTCTCAGAGCCTGCACAACACTCTGCGGTAGTCCCGGGGGCCAGGTTTCGGGTGGCTTCATCACCAGAGGTCGTTGCAGCCTTCGAGGTGGTGGCGGGGTAGTGTTGTCCACGAGAACGGCCTGTAGCATCGGACCACCAATCCCAGGTCACGGCAACATCTTAATAGTGACGGCAGGAGGCGGTGGCGGCAGTGGTGGAGGTGGATGTACAATCACAAGTCCCCGATACACATAACGACGTTCTCGGAATGGGTAGCACGGTGGATCGGACTCGTACCCCGAGTCCTCGTCACTCAGCCACATATCAAAATCCATGTCGACACCCGTAACCTGTAGCTCAGAATAAAAGCCAAACCTTTTTTCAGCGGTTATATACAGCCAGAACCGTGACCTTTACACATCACCCCATCGGATAAACGCGTGACACGTAGCAAAGTACACAGCCATTCGTTCCATGCAATTATTCTGAGACTTGCATCAGCCGAGTGAAGGAGGACGGCCTTAAAATATAGGTATGGTGTTTAAATGGTCAATCAGCGGGTTTTTCATAAGGGGGAGGGGGCTTAAAATATAGGTAGGTCGACCGTGGGGTCCGAAAACGAGAAATTAGACTTAAAATAAAGGGTTTTTTGGGAAAATAGTACTTCTCCCGGTCAACAGATGGCGCCAGGAGGGTTTTTAATAAGGGGGAGGGCTTAAAATATAGGTAGGTCGACCGGGGGGTCCGAAAACGATAAATTAGAGTGAAAATAAAGGGTTTTTGGGAAAATAGTACTTCTCACTGTCAACAGATGGCGCCACTGAGGGGGAAAGGGGGTGAAAGGGGGGTTTAATAAAGGGGGAGGAATTATTAATTATTAATAAAGGGGCGTGGCCTGTTACATAATGATTATGTAATGATTACGTCATGTTACGTAATGTTACGTCATAGGGGCGTGGCCTGTGACGTCATAGGGGGAAAGCACTGTGCAAAGGGTATCGGTATGGTGTGAACAAACTACTCAGGGATTGAAGGATAAACAAGGTAAGTTTATGGAAGGTGAGGATTCTGTCATGGCTAGGTGGGCCGAGCATTTCAGTGATGTTCTAAACAATGTGGTTAGTTCTACTCTCATTGTTTGCAAAGATGACAAATGCATTGGTGGCTTTAATGTTGGCCCTATAACACAATATGAAGTTATTTTGGCCATTTCTAAACTTAAACTTCATAAATCCCCAGGGGTAGATGAAATTACTACTTAGAGCTGGGAATGTTTCGGTTACCACTTGGATGACTGAAATTCTTAATATCTTTTATGATAAAGGCATGGTTCCTAAGGATTTTACCAGAGCTATTGTTATCCCTATTTTCAAAAAAAGTGATCGCAGTTCTTGTGATAACTATAGGGGTATTAGCCTACTCTCTGTTCCAGGTAAAGTTCTTTCCATGATTGTGCTTAATAGAATTAAGAATCTGGTTGACAGTCAATTGCGTGATGAGCAATGTGAATTCAGAAGTGGTAGAGGATGTGTGGATCAGATATTTTCACTTAGGCAGATTCTTAAGAAATGTTTAAAGTTTCAGAATCCTTTGGTTGCTAACTTTGTTGATTTCAAAAAGGCTTTCGGCTCTGTTGATCGTCATAATTTGTGGTTGATTGTGAAATCATATGGTATACCAGACAAGTTAGTTAACATAATGAAAGCTCTCTATAATAACACTGAGTCGTGTGTGAGAGTTGGTAAGGCTTGTAGCAATTGGTTCAGCATTACTTCTGGTGTTCGACAAGGGTGCATTTTGTCTCCTTTTCTCTTTAGTTTGGTTATTGATTATGTTATGCGAAATTCACTTCAAGGGAAAGATTTTGGCCTTAAATGGGCTGGAGATACGAAAATTTCTGATTTAGATTATGCTGATGATTTAGCCCTTTTGGCAAATGATGTTGATGAGATGAAGTCTTTCATTCGAGCTGTTGATGAGACTGGTAGTAGAGTAGGTTTGGTTATAAACAGAGAGAAAACTAAAGTGATGAAAATTGGTCAGGCAGGTTGTGATTCAGTTAATCTGAATGGTTGCAGTCTTGAGCAGGTGTCACAGTTTAATTATCTTGGGAGCTATGTAACAGATAATGGTGATGTGCGGCATGAGATTAACAGACGAATAGGGATTGCTGCCGGGAGTTTTAAGAATCTATGGAGAGTGTGGAGAAATAGGCGTATACACCTAAAGACTAAAATTAGACTATAATAGTTTGGTTCTTTCTAGGGTTAGTTATGGTAGTGAAACGTGGACACTTTGTAAACAAGATAACAGGAAACTAGATGCTTTTGATTCTAGATGCGTACGCAATATCTTGGGTATTAGGTGGTTTAACTTTGACTATGTATTAACTATGTATTAAATATTGTACAAATAACTAAAAATTGTAAAAAAAAGGTACTTTTTGTTTTTAATTAATAAAGATTGACTAAAAGGTTAAAAATGCAATCAAATTATTATTTTCTTTCATTTACTTATTTTATCACAATTGCATCAAAACTCAGAAATTTAATTTATGACACCTATTTCTAACCATTACTCTTGAAAATAAATTTCATTAACTAAATAATTTTTCGCTTAGGATCTACCTGTCTTCATTGAGTTCGAGGCCACTGGTAATCACATCATGTCTTCGTTTATTCTTGAACTTTGATCTTTTACTCACAGGTTAAATTCAATTTCTTTGCTTTACCTCTGAATTTCTTTTTGTTTTCAGGTTCTTTCTCACTTCCCTTAGCTGTTCTTGAGATAAAATTGTTGTGTGAGGAGATCAGCGAAAGCTGCTTAAGAAGAATCGAGTCTAGAATTCTAGAATACGAGTCGATGATAAGAATCGAATCAGTGACTTATGGAAATGCTTAGCGGTTTAAATAACACTGGTTACCACAATGATAAAAGTTGCTTTTATTTATTTTGCTCTTTTTATCACCAAGGTTGCTTCTGCCGAATGAAATTTATTCAAATTCAGCTTGACCTTTTCTCATTTGACGTTCTGTTGTGCATTTGTTAAGCAATAATTCCCGAGTAGTTGCATGCTGGATTTTGATTTTAACTCAGAATTTTATACTGAAGGGCCATTGAATTAGGGATAGCAATCTAGTAACGTGTTGGATCCCCTCTGTCGGCAAGGACTCCACAAGCTTGCATAAATGTTCCACAGGTAAGACGACCCATGCATCCTTTAGAGATGTCTACAATTCTCTCAAGGTCGTCGCTGATGAGACACGGACCCGAACACTCTGCTCGATGATATCCCAAAGATTTAGAATGAGATATAAATTTGGGCTTCTAGGTGGCTAATTCATTATTTTCAAGTCAGTAGAATGCTCCTGCAACCATGTAGCCAGCCTGGACCAGTGAGATGAACAGTTGTCTTGCTGGTAGACGCCATCTCCATTGGGATGCATGATGGCCATAAATGGGTGTGAATGGTCAGCCATGAGTTCTAGGTACCGGAATGCATTGAGAGTCATTGGTACACGTATCAGGGACGTCCATCTGAAGACACCCCAGGCCATCACTGAGTCACCACCAGCTTGTACTGTTCCGACGTCACATGCAGGATCCATGGCTTCATGGGGTTGGCGCTATACCCTCAGTCTCCCATCGGCATGATGATGTTTAAATCGGGATTCATCACTCCAGGCTATCCGTTGTCAATTTTCGATGGTCAAGTTTCGATGTTCTTTAGTCCAGGCAAGGCGTTGAGCCCAGTTTTGTGCTGTTAGAAGAGAGACTCTCGTAGGTCGGCGGCTCCCGAAGCCGAGACGATGAATAGAACATTGTATGGTCCGTGCACTGACTTCCTGGCTGGAATCCGCATTGAGATGGGAGGTCATTTCAGATAATGTCTGGCCCCTATCGGTCCGTACGATGTGGGTCAGATGGCAGGTTCTTTGCAGTTTGTCCGGGTACTTGTTTTTTTTGCCGGAATTTTAATATTCCCGGAACACTTTTGAAACTGTCTTACGAGAAAATCCAAGTTCGTTGACAATTTCGGAGATCGAGTGTCCCATCCGTAGGGCACCTACGATCTGCCCTCTGTCAAATGCATCTAAATCCCGTGCCTTTCCCATTACGAGAGTTTCAGCCACGCATGCGCACAAATGCGAGACTTGCGGTACTGAATTTGGATAACGTCTCCTATCCCTAATTCAATGGCACTTCAGTATAATACATATTAATGTCCAAATCTCAGACATAAACTTGGATCCACCATTCAGAATCAAATGTGTTGCGACAATCGGCGAAGATATACGGAACAACTAAGAAATAATTAATAGTTAAGACTTTTTAAAAAGAAGCAAATAATAACCAGTCGCTTCTCGCGAATATGGAATGCTCATTGTCAAACAAGATGAAGTGTGTCATTTTTACGACCTAAGCGTTCTCTAAATGTCGAACCATTGGAAAGATATATATAAAGTCGAATCATAGGAAAGTCGAACCATTGGAAGATTATAAAGGTGTGAACCGTAATCTCTTTTTAGGACTTATTTAATTCAAAATTAGAAAAAAATGAAAGAATTTACCCATCTATGTCTTAAGCCGAAAATATTGAATATGATATTATTGTGCAAAATATTGAATACCTGTAAAATAAAATAAAATAAAAAAGTTGAATATGAGACGGACCGACGACAAAATGAAAATAATGTTCGTGTTATGAAAACGTGCTATAAGCGTTCATTTTTAGCTCGTTAAAAAAGCATTACTTTCACTTTTGTTGCTTGTACGTCTGTAAACATTCCTCAAAATTATTGAAAAAAAAATTCTTTGATGAAATTGTTATTGATTCAATCCTCCAATTCAATCCTCATTGAAAAAAAAATTGTGTTGGATAGGCATTAATAAGAAGTAAGATTCGCAGTTTCCGAATCTTCCAATAATTTAAATTTCCACCGTTAGAGGACTGTAAAACTGTACAATGTTAAAATTTTAAACGTATATTACAAACGATCTCGCCATGCAAGATATTTGAAATTTTGGTAGTAGCCAAGTGGTTTAAGTTGACAACAGCGATTTTTCATATTTACCCCCGGGGTACGGAGAAGCAACTTTTACTTTATAAATGATAAACAAAAAAAATTGCTTTCGAGCTAGATATGCTTTTGTTTCTTTTAATTTAAGACAGAGAAGAATCTTAGATTTTACAGGCCTTCTCATACAAGGATATGCCTTACTATGACCTTTACTGACCACTGCCTCAGTTAGAGGTAACACAACGCAAAAGTTTGCCCTGCTGGAGCAATAACTAGCTCCTTAACCCAGTGGTTCTCAACCTTTTATGTTTCATGTATCCCCTGGAAATGCATATGTAATTGGGGTACCCCTTGTATAGATGGATAAAACTATAGTTATAGTATAACAATGCCAACTTAGTGACTTTGTTACTAGATCTAGCGACCTTTGAGCTCTCACGGCGTACCACAAAAAACTTTCCCGCGTATCCACATTGAGAACCCCTGCCCTAACCTCTATGCCAGTTAAGGCAATATACTTCGCGTTTCCTGAACCACTCATTAGTTGGAATTGACAACGTGTACAAAAGTCGGAAAACGACAAATTCCATTCTCTTTGAAAACGAACGTTCCGTATCCGCCAGAGGCGAATTATTCTCCAGTTAAGTTTCCAGTTAAACTCGTGTTCCGTTGAATTTGCTCTCAGCTCGTATTACGAGTGGGCCCGGTTCGTGAAATGTTACTCGGCCTAGGGCCAGGATTATTTCTAATGCATCGCAAATTCCGTGAATTTTTAAAAGTAAATTTCCGTTACAAAACTGTAATCAAAAATGGAATCGTTAATGAAAAATATTTGTTTAGACTGATGTTAAAAAGTATGTTTATATATATATGTGTGTGTAATGAAACCATATAGATCCATTCCTCAATTACAAGGGTTCTGTTTAATTCAGTATGGATTTTGATTTTTTTAATGTACAACATATTCGTAGATGTGATACATATTGGAAAATAGCACTGGCGTATCGTCAGATGAGACTATTAGACTGGTCTCCATCAAGTAAATTTAACTAAAATCAGTTTTAGTCAGGCCCGGTTCTGAAGAAAATAAAAGGGGAAGGGGAAAAAACTCCATCAGTCGTAAAAGAATAAAAGAGTCAAGTAATAGCGGAGTCAAAGAGACTGGATCTTCATTGCGGTATGACATTCCCCATCTGTTTCATACGTCGATAAAAATTTCTTGAAAAATATGTAGAAGTCTAATAATGTTTCTGCTTCTTTCATCTTCAGTTTGATTTACTAGCATTCTCGGGTGGGAGGAGTGATAGTCCTTTGCCCCCGTCACTGAAATCGGCTCTGGCTTTAATTAATAACATTTATTTTTAACAATAATAGATAATAAAAAATTCCTGTATTAAAAAAAATGCAATCTGTGTCAAACTAGATTCGTATTCTTTCGCTAAAATCGTATTCTTGCAACTATAATGCAATCTATCTCGTGATACTTTCATAAAGTAACGCATATTTTGGATCTTTCAGCGAAAAATGATTTACAGTTGATTAAGCGCAAATAAAACTCTCAATGTGCATATTTTTAATAAGGAATATTTTTTAACCTGTCCACGATTTTTTGATAAGTTATTAGTCTATATTTACACGGTAGAGAATTTCCAGAAAACCACTGTGATTCGATAACCACCATCGATTTACACTGTGGCTTTCTGAAACCTATTTACCTCGTAAATCGAGAGCTGAGTGTATCTTATTTACGTAATATATATAGAGAGAGAAACATATACACACGCACGAATTAAAATAACATTCATTTTGCATTTTTAAATTACAAATGGCTGAGACAATGAGAAAAACGATAGATCAAAGGGTCTGAAACCTATTTAGGTTCCTTTTCCGGTTCTCGTCCGATCACCGAAGTTAAGCTGCTTTGGGCGCGGTCCATACCTGGGAGGGTGACCACCAGGGGACACCGCGTGCAGTTGGCAAAAAAACTGCTGAGGAGCAGCCATTCTCACAGATCCCTCTACTATGGCGTTTTGGATGGGGATACTAATGAAGTATTCCGATTCGCATTTTTAGAGCGTGTCAACAATATCAATTTTCACTCATTGTGAAGGGTGCTAAAAATGGAAATGGTAAAATTTAAAGAGAATGTTGCAAATAGTCTGTGCTAAAAATTTGAAATTCAGGTGATAGGATGAGGCGATTAAAGTATTTGCACTGACAACAGTAATTGACATTTCCCTCCCAGAGTTCAATGAAAAAGCTTAACTTGTTCGTTTCAAGAGAACACAGGAAAAAAAAATATCTTTGGTTGAATAGGTGGGTATTCGTACTAATTAAGAGGGCCTCTCACAGCTCCAAAGACAACTTCCAATTTTTGAGGTGCTTAGCTTAAATAGAAATGGTCATTATTATTTACAGATGATTTTAATTCTAATTTGACAAAATCTATATAAATATTTTGCTTCTCAAGCAGCTGCTTGTTACAAAGGATCCCACACAAACAGGTTAGTATAATATGCCTTAGAGAAGATCTGTTACCACGGCGAGATCTCAACAGAAGGAAAATACAAGGAAAAGTTACATCCAAGTCTTATCTGAGGCTGGTCAGTTAAAAAAATTATATCTTTTACTAAATCGCACTTTTCACTGTTATATCTACTATTAAAAAACTAACATTGTAACATAATTTTGTTTAAATCTGAGGCCCCATTTGAGTTGAGATCCAGAACAAATGACCTTCCTGACCCTCCTCTTAAAGTACCTGTTAACAAAAAAATTACCATTCGCATTTCCAAATTTTGTCAGTTTGAAATCTATCATTAAAAGGCGCGAAATTTGGAAAATGAAAAAAATTATTTTCTGTGAAACCTAAAATTCATTATCGGCCTCTGGATAATTGTCTATCTAGTTAATCGTATTTATGTGCATTCGAATAAACTAATCAACGGTGAAATTATATGTTTATTCATGAATATTTTTATATGAAACTTGCACTTTAAGGGAAAAAGTAATTCGTATAAAAAGAATTCAATTTATTAACTGCTAAACACAACAGTACGTTCGACCGAGTGATTAGTGCGATTAACTACTGATGAAAGAGACGCGGATTCGAGTACCGGAAAAGATATAGACTTTTCTTTGTTGTCTTTCTGCTGATGTCTCGCCTTTCTCACAGATCTCCATGTCATATTAAACTGATAGACTCCTGTCAGATCTCAACGTCAAGCAGTTGCTTGTGAGATAATTCATTATTATATATTATTAATTAACTTTTTATAAGATTTTCATTTCCTGTCATGTTTCTAATACCACTGGCAACTGAAACATATTTCTGGAACACAGGTGTTCTAGACTAGCTATCGACTGGCGTACATTGAAGAATTGCCTCGTTTTCTTTTTATCGAATTTGGCTCAAGAGAAAGATCTTTCATGATTGACTGACAAATCCAATTATGGTAGATGCTATGTCATCACACTATAAAGCATCTCGAATTATCAAGGCCAGTCGTTTCATTGATTTTAGAAAACTTGTGGTTAAACTGAAAACCTTATTGATCTTGAAGATTTTTCTTCGGTCAGCAACAGGAAGTTTACGAGCATCATAATGCTGATTAGTATAATATAAATGTATTGTTTTATTCTAAGCACACCTTTTCAACACAATGAGCTAAATGACCAGGTCTCATGGGCCACAAGGGATCAAACTGCGTAGAGAAAGGGTTGGATCAGGTTGTGTCATCTCTGAGCAGAACTTTTGTGCATAATAACGGATTTAATGGTCAGGTCACAAGAATTCTAAGAGCTCAGAGAAGGTTGGGAATGAAACCTACTGAACAATTGTTAGGAAATCAGGAAGACACCTGTAATAAGGTGATATGTAATTGTATACCAATTGAAAGCACAGAAACTTATTGTTATCTGGGGATAATATTGTATAGAATGATGACGTGACGTGGAACCAACACATACAGGTGATCAAAAAGTGTCTGTGCACCTGATGAGGAATACTTGTACCATTACAATAAACGTTGAAAGTGTGTCTAGTGTATCTCAAGACATTTAGTGACACGTGATGGCGTTCGTGTGTCGTTAGTGGGAGAGACGCGGTCGCGGTCGCCTGGCTGCCAAGCAGTCAGTGAGCCACATTGAGTCAAGCAGTCAGGCACTGTAGACGTGTGTTGTGGCAATGGTGTTTTCTGTTGAGGAGCGTACGTTTCTTTTGGAACATGTGTTTCGGTGTGTGGCGGAGAATACACACAAGACGTTGAACAACGATTCTAGGCACAGTTTCCAGAAACCAAGGTGCCCCATCGTAATGCAGTGCGGCAGTTGATTCAGAAATTCCGGGAAACCGGTTATGTGTGTGACACGCCTAGATCTGGTAGACCATCAATTCCGACAGAGGAGAAAGTGTTGGATATCGTAGACCGCAGGCTCCACAGCCCGAAAAAGTCCATCAGGAGATTGTCACAGTAGGTTGGTGTTTCATATGGCACGGCCCATACTGTTGCAAAATAACGCCTAGGCCTACTCCCTTACAAAACCCCATCCGTGCATGAATTAAAACCTGCCTACAGTAGTAAGCAGAGTGCGTATTGCAGGTGATTTGTAGACTTTCTTGACGGTGAAGGAGAGGGCACTTTGGACATCACATTCTTCACAGATGAGGTATACTTCCATTTGTCGGGGTACGTAAACAGTCAAAACTCACACCTCTGGTCCTCACAGTATCCCCATGAGTTCCACGAGTCACCACTTCATGATCAGAAGTTTGGTGTTTGGATTGGAATTTCGCATAGGCGCATAGTCGGAACAATTTTTTTTCTCTGAGACCGTCAACTCCCAACGATACTGTGACAATATTATTTATCTTTTCTTTGCGCAATTGTCAGAAGATGAAATTAACAGGGCCTAATTTCGGCAGGATGGCGCCAAGGCCCACACATCGCATATGTCTATGGCACTCTTGCACGACGTGTTTAGGTTCAGAATCATTTAGAAAACATTTGGCATCCAAGATCCCCGGATCTTTCCCCGACCGATTTTTATCTCTGGGGAGCGATGAAAAAACTCTGTGTATTTGAACAATACCCACACAATTGGTGATTTGAAGACGGCCATCGCAGAATACATTCGAAATGTCGACCGTGCTGTGCTGAATGTGACGTCTTCAAGAACACAGTTCGGCGTGTCACTAAATGTCTGGAGACGCGCGGGACACACTTTAAACATTTATTGTAATTCTATAGGTACGAATATCTCATTCCTTATCTTTAAACATTTATTATTATTCTACAGGTACGAATATCTCATTCCTTATCCTTAAACATTTATTATTATTCTACAGGTACGAATATCTCATTCCTTATCTTTAAACATTTATTATTATTCTACAGGTACGAATACCTCACCCAGTGCAAGATATCAGGTACGAATATCTTGCACAGGGTGTACGATCACCCTGTGCAATCCGTCTGTAGCAAGATTGAAGCTATAATACCAAGAATTTATTACATACTTAATTTTATGTGTTTGTCTCTATTAAAATTAATATATAATGGATGAAGTTTTATCTAACACATGGAATATTATAACAAATATATTAAATCCTTTGAAAGTTTGTAAAAATATGTGATTCGATGCATTTTCAAAATGAAGAAACAAAGCAGCACTCTAAATTGTTTTCGGGAGCTAACTATTTAGAAGATAAGAAAGTTATACGTGTTTAAAGCTTTAATAAAATTTAAAAATCTGAAGGAATAAGCAAAATTAGGGTTTTAATACAAAATTATCAGAAAATATATTATTAGTAGAAATACCTGTAAAGAGGATCATTTTTTTACTAAATGCAAAATGCATATATATATATACAAAAAATTGCTCGATGTGTTACTGAACAGTTTAAAAATTCATAGAATTTTAAATGATTTTAATAACAGACTTAGAGAATAAAGTTGTTGAAGAGTTTAATACATAGTATTTAAAAAAATTTCAATGATTCCATATTATTACTGTATTGCGAAATTTCATTGTACTGTAGAGTACTTTAATCGATTATTCTTAATTTAGTAAAGTGTTCATAGACTTCATTAAAATAATTTTAAGGCAATAATTTGACCCACAAGCGACTACAACTAATATTACTAATATTAAAAATATTACTCTTATAACGACTATTATTAATATTAAAAATGGAAAACGTTTCACTGCACATATATGACATATTTGTTTTGTTTGTTTTTGAGCTTTATATTTCTTCTATGTAATTCCATGTATTTCTTGTACTAGGTAATATATTGTAATATAAATCTGAATTTAATCTGAAATAAAATTATTTTTAAGGAAAAAGACATTTTAACCCTTATCTCCATGGTTTTGTAGAATACCTAGAATACATAACAAGCACCTAATGAAAACAATTAAATGTTTTTGATTAAATATATCACAATACACAATGTACACTTTTTTAGAATATAACAATATTTTTACAACTTTGTGACACTTTTAAACGGTTGAAAATTTCAGACAATCAATTTGTTGGTCAAAATGACCTTTCTGCTGCCTTTTCAAGGGTTAAAAAATTAATTGCTTTCCTCCTCTCCCTTTGAGAATGTAAAGGTTTAAAACAAGAAACATGTGTAACTATTGGTTCGTGAGTTAACGTTCTGATCTGTTTTTTGTGTATATTCCGATATCGAGGACAGGGAATTTCTTCCATTTTCTAATCAATCAGTCTCTTCGAAGTAATCAATAATTGCGAAATTGAGCCACATATACAGGAAACAAAACAAAGAGCTTGTATAATAAACTTAACTTCTTTAACACATATTATTTGTTAACTAGGAACTCTGTCTTTGCAGCCTAAGCCGCCAAACCCGACTCCGCTGTTGTTTCGATCCGCTCACTCCTTCCAAAGAAGTGACTCATAAATCTCCTTACCAGAGGTAAAGCAAGTTTCATTATTTCAGGTGTTGCTGAAAACAATATCAAAAATTCATTTTTTATCTATAATATGAAATACAGTTTAGAATTTAACATAAAATAATTTATTTAAAATTGCAGGTTTCTCAGAAAATATTTCACATCATACTTATTACATTTCACTCTATAAGAAAGTAACGTACGGATTGTTTACTCTGACGGTGAAGCCAAGTTGCCATTCAATGAAAACTAATCTTCTGATAATCTAGTAAACACCTTTTCAATTACAAATTTCGACTTACAATCAAATGATGCTATTATTCCGGCAAATATTTCACAGCACATTTTCGTGTATGTAATTATAATTCACTTCTTCGATCGTTCGATGCATTAAGTTCATAAGTCATCAGTACCATGCTTTAAAATTTCGAATGTTGCACAAAACCTCATCAAAAGAGAACGATTGCAAGCATGGAGGTAGGAAGAGGAGGAGGCACCCTATCGCTTCAAAACTGTAACCGAGCGTCGCCATATTGTTCCTACTTATAAGCGTGCTATCACTGTACTAACGAACGACATAATGTGTTTAAAAAATGGGTACGTGCGTAGTATATGAATGCGTCAATAAGCCTGCGAAAACTATCAAAGAGATAACGTTTCATAGGTAATAAGTGATGCTAAAGTTTCGCTTTGTAAATTGAAAACTTTTTTTTATTTCAACTGTTTATGACAGTAGTGTAGTTAGGGCTCGCAGAAGGGGATAGGGGAGAGTGAATTGAAAAACTTGCGGAAGGGGGTTGAGAAAAATTCCAGTGCTTTAAATGTAAACTGATTAAATAAAGGTTTATTATAAATTTATAGAAATAAATAATAAATCAAGAAACGGGAGAGAAGGTAATACGCACATTATTCATTTCTTATGCTTCTGATGTACCTTACTGAAACGCTATAGAATTTTCCTGTTATATCAATGAAAACCTGACTTGGAAGTTCCATAAGTTCTAAAATATGCATTTAGTGGAAAAATATTACTGAAGATAAATTAAAGATCATAATCAGATTTATTTAAATGTCGATTTTCAAAAATATTCGTTAAGTATTTAAAAAGTTGCGGAAGCTGGGATATTAATAATCTTTCATGTTATTCCAGTGAGAACCAATATTCGAAGCCCTATAATTTCTAATATATACATTTAATGGAAAAATGTGACTGAACATAAATTAATGATCATAATCAAATCTATATAAATATTCATTTTCACCATTAGAAACTTTTGATTAAACAATGATACAACTTATAAAAATAGTTTTGCGGGGGTGATTTAATATATTCTCTATCAGGCACCATACGTTTTTTCATTTGGTGTATTTGCTACAAATTTTAAATTAGTTTTATATGGCTTATATAAAAGATAAAGTGTTAATTGACATATTCCAAGAATTTGCATTTTGAACTTTTCCCTGAGGAGAATTTCCTTCCCAAAGTTCCACTGAATCAGTACCAAACTAGAAAAGAATTGAAGTGGGTGGGGAAAAAGAATAAAATTCAGTCGACCTAATATTCCAATGCAATATAACATTTTCCCCTCCGTTTTATGGGTCTTTAAAAAATATGAAGTATAAGTTTATTATTCAATAGCCTGAAATGTAAATAAGTTCAATAATTTTTGTCCCTATTACCCTTACTGATATTCTGAAAGGGGGGGGGGGACTCCCTAGATCCTGCTCTGCATTGGTTAAAGTTTCACACTCAATCCCTATTTTACGAAAAAGATGGATGCTGCGTAGCTTTCATTTGATATGTAATTTGTTGACTATCCCTAAGTGTGGTTAAAAAACTGTATTTAAGAACAAAATTGAATGCAAATCCGAAGCGGAAAAAATATTTTTAGATAACAAAAAAAATATTGACCTACCAAAAAAGAAAAAAATCGATTTTATTTAGCAATAATTATCGAAATAGTCTGCTAATTTAATCAAAGGGTTTCAATCACTATTACTACAAAAGCAATATATAAACCTTTAAATGTCGAATAAGACGTGCAACGCACAGCTTTCTAAGTAGGAACAACATGGCTACGGCCGTTTTCCGTGGTTACACTAGCGACCTATGTTAAGAGATAGCAAGGGCGCCTGTTTCGCAAGGGCGACACAGTTTATTCACATTATATACAATCACGTGCTGGAGATGCGCCCGACTCCGTAAGCCTTTGCTGCATGAAACAATTATGCAATGATGTGGAGAGCCGCACTTTGCAGATTCTCGCTTTACCGACCTCAAACTCCGCAAAAGGATATTTAACCTTTGCCTACACCGTGGTTCACTAAGAACGCACTTCAGTTCCACAGAACTGTATTTGATTCACCAAGAATCTTGATTCTCATATAGAATCGAACCCTTTCCTTACGGGTTTTCTTTTGAGTAAGAGCTGCATCCTTTGACTCGTGTCCAAACGTCCTTCCCGCTTGACAGCTACGCTCAAGACTGTTTTCCTTATTGCTCAGTTCCTCTCCGTCGCTGACACTCGTGTCCCAGGCTAGTTGTGAAAATGTCATAAAAAGCTTCTCGGACACGCAACCCATGCAGGCAGCCAGCTCAGACCCGAAAACAACATCTATGAGTCACATCCCCACAATAGCACTTCCAAGAACACACTTGTTACATAAATATTCACAATAACAAAAATACAATAAAATGCAACAATAAATAAAAATAAATAAATTAGAGGGATTTGGCAATTTTGTTTTTCGGTTCATGGACGGAACCAGGATTTAGATTAGGGGGGGGGGGGTCCGATAATTTTGCTTTAGGGGGTCCCAGATTTTAGTTTCGGGGAGGATCCGGTAATTTAGCCTTGAAAGGGAGGGAGGTGATGGATAAGACTTGAATAGGGTTTCCCAATTACTAAATATTCCGCCGAACAGGAAAGGCTAAAATGATATTATATATGGAATAAGATTTTATAACATTTTTTAAATATATTTTTAGTGTAGGACATAAAATATGGGGCTAAAATAAAATTATACGAAGCCAACTGTCTTGGATTTCAAAGCAGATAGACAAGTTTTAAATTTAGTGTAAGACGACAGGATTTTCAGGAGGGATGGCAGGATCCAGACTTCCCTCTTGGTACTTCAGTAGTGTAGTAAATGAGAGTTCTGGGCCAATGTTAAAGTATAGGGACTCCCATGTTAACCTATGGGACACTTTTGGGGAGATGAGCGTTGATGTGATTTTGGGGAAGACGTTCTGCGTGAAAGACAAGACACGAGGGCACACAGCTTTTTAAATTAATTTCCCAAACTGTCTTGCTTTTCTCGATTTCTCCTATATTACCGGATTTTACACCCCAACTGCCCAATATTTAAGTGAAGTGTTGATAACTGCAACATTTTCCCAACAAAACCCCCTCGTGTCCTGTCTTTTACGCAGAGCATCTACCCAAAAACCAGGTCAACTCTCATCTCCCCAAAGGTGTCCCATAGGTTAACATGGGATTCCCTATACTTTAACATTGGCCCAGAACTCTCATTTACTACACTACTTACTTCTTTGCATTGGGTGACATATTTTGAGGGAAATCTGTAATTTACAAGAATTTGTTTTTAAGAAAATCTATCATTAAAAGATAAAGCATATATTGCAGTATTTGACGAAAATAATTTCTTTAAAACAGCATAGGAACAGTATTATATTAGGAATCTCATTGGATTTTTTGTTATATCGGGGCCTAAATGTAAAATCTATGATTTGAATAATTTGATTAAAAGTACAATAAGATTTAGTTGATAGACACCATTTTTACCTTCTTCCATTATTACACTGAAGAAATGAAAACATCAAGCGTTTCCGAGCGAGCTAACTTAATAACATGAAATAGTACACTTACACCACAATAAAGACATTCTGTTCGGTGCCTGTATTCAATTACAACTAACTTATAACTAATTCTCTTTGTGCTGAAGACATAATTAGGACTGAAATTAAAGCTTTTCCCCAAGCGGCTTTGCCAACTGACCGTTTAGTAAATGATTGAAACATCACAAGAATTGTCAATCACAGCACATAAAGGCTTTCGTAATTTGAAACTTCATTATAATGAGTGCAAACTAGAATAGCAGGAGCATGATTCAATCAACACATCTCTGCTCTGCTGTACGAAGCTTATAAGTGTATAATATTTCATATGATGTAAGCAACTTAAATTTGTTTGTGAAAATTTGAACATTCTAGGTGAGGAACCACAGCGCAGCTGAATCCCTTTTTGAAAGCAAAATCGAAATATCTACATTGAATAAATAAAATACATAAATTGCAAAAATTGTTGCTCTCTCTCTATTTGTTGTAAAAATATAAAAATATTGTTAACGGTGAAACACACTACTCTCCAAAAAGTATCCGAACATCCATGCCATAGCACAGGTGTTGTTACACAATGGTTCACAGACATGAATGTATAAAAGTTGAAATGACAGGCGCAGAGTCCTGGTTTGAGACCTATCCACCACCTATGGGAAGAAACTGGAAGGTCGGTTGAGGTCAGAGCAAGCGTCCCACATCGGAAACTGAACTGGTCACTGTTCTGAAGGAAGAATGACGGACTATACTTGCTGCAGTCTATCATTCGCTAGTGGAAAACGTATCTAGGAGGGTGAAGAGTGTCATAGCGGCCAAATGGGGGACAGAAAAGCTATCGAAGCGGTTGCATTCACTCTGCGTTGTGGCGATAGATAGCAATGTGAAATCGATGCTTGTCCGAATACTTTTTAGAGGATAGTGTACGTACATAAGGCTACAGAGCTTTAAACATATTGTACAGTTTGTTTTCCAAATATGACAGCGTAATTCGTATAATAGGAGCGCAATTTATTAATTGATAAACATAACCGTCTCTGTAACCGAGTGGTTAGTGCATTTGGTTACTGATCAAATGGATCGGGGGTTGCCAGGTTCCAAATCTTCTGTTCCCAGGTTCGAGTCCCAGCTGAGCCGCGTTGCGATTTATCTCCTCAAAATTCCTCGCTCTGACCACGGTCAGTAGGGGACACCGATGGGCTTGGGTAAGCCGCCATCCGTCGGCTGGAACGTTAAGCTGTGGCTCCATATGCGGGAGAGCCATACTCTATGCAAATTAAAGAACACGCTGGATGGTCTTGAAGGGAAGTTACCCAACAGTTGTCCAGTAGGTCCCCTCCCTCAATCTTCTCTGAGCCTTCGGGGTCCTTGTGACCTAGCCATTTAGACAATTGCGTGCCAAAAAGTGCTGCTCAGAGGCTAAATGACTAAACTCAACTGATCAAAGGGATGCGAGTTCGATTCCTGGAAAAGGTATGGACGTCTCTGTGTCGTCTTTCTGCTGATGTTTCACCTTCCTCGCAGATCTCCCCTGTGTCGTATTAAACTGACAGACTCCTGTCAGATCTCTATGGCAAACAGTTGCTTGAGTGATAATTCATTTTTTATTATATAATATTAATTTACTTTTGTAAGATTTTTATTTCTTCTCATGTTTTTAATACCACTGGCAACTGGCAAATATTCCAAAAACTGAAACATATTTCTAGAACACAGGTGTTCTAGACTAGCTATCGACTGGCGTACATTGAAGAATTGCATCCTTTGTTTATTGAATCTGGCTCAAAAGAAAGATTTTTCATGATTGATTGACAAATCCATTTACGTTAGGTGCTCTTTCATCAAACTACACTGGTTTCCATAAATTAAGGAAAGATGAGGAAAATCTCGATAATTCGCCAAAAAATTGTGCGATCCTCACCAAACTTGTTCATGTAACCAGTAAAGTATTGCCAAGTGAGCATATCGTATGCAAATTAGTCTATGTTGCGTCAATCTGCGTTATCGGATAGCGGCATGAAAACGAGTGTTTTGGAGTGGATCGCTATTTTGTGTTATAAATGTGAGAAAAGAAATTCGAAATAACCATTTTATATGAATGACCTCGAGACATCAATTGCCAAATGAACTGCGGTGGAGAGCTATTGGATGGCTCGAAGCAGGCCAAAGTCAGTCAGACGTGGAAGGTGGCTGAATGTGAATGCTTCTGTGATCCATAGACGGTGGATTCAATTTCTTAGCACGGATTCCTCGTCTAGGAGGTTTCGCCGAGGAAGGGCTAGAGTTACGACCGCTTTACAAGACCGATATCTGCGATTAACAGCGCGAAAGAGCAGGAAGTCTACTTCTTCTAATCTATGATCCTCTCTTGCAGCAACCACTGGGAGGGTTGTATCAGCTTCTTCTGTGCGTGGAAGGTTTCGTAAGGGAGGTCTGTACACTAGAAGGCCAGTAATTTGTATTCCCCCTCACGTCACGTCACAGGAGAGAGTGATTGAATTGGGCACGCACGCATGTTAACTGGACAGAAGAACAAAGGAGGTCCATACTCTTCACAGATGAGTCCAGATATTGCTTGCAGAGTGAATCCGGACATTGTTGATGTGGAGAGAACGAGGTACTCGCTAATATCACAGTAACATCCGTCAAAGAGACCGTTACGGCGGAGGTAGCGTGTGTGTTTGGGTTGGCATTTGCTTAGGTGGACGCACAGATTTCTATGTGTTGACGAGTAGGAACCTCAATTGCCGAAGGTATAGAGATGACATCCTGGACCCTTATGTACGTTCTTAGGCTGGTGCAATAGGCGAAACATTTATATTACAAGACGATAACGCTCGTCCACACAGAGTTCGACTAGTGGAACAATACCTTCAAGAAGAGACCATTATGCGCATGGAGTGGCCAGCTCGATCTCTTTACATAAATCCGATTGAGCATGTGTGGGATGCTCTAGGGAGACGTGTTGCTACCCTTAACCCGCCACCTGAAACAAAGGGGGAGCTTATTACTGCTTTAAAGGAACAATAGTCGTTACTTCCTACTGAGCTAATTCCCAACATCATAAACAGCATGGAACATCGCTGTCATGCCTTCATTGTTTTAAGGAGTGACCACGCTCCTTATTAAAGAACTTTGCCCATTGCATTCTGACACTTCATTTTTGGACAAGTTCCTGTAAGTGTTATTTTTTGAAGAAAAATATTTGTAGTTTTTGACGTTCTGAAACCAGCATTGTAATTAATGTTTCCATCAAATTTCATTAAAATCATTCATATAGTTATTTGTTTATCATAAATTTTTCCGAATTTTCCTTTATTTATGGAAACCAGTGTATACAGTATCTTAAATCATCAGCCCAACCGTTTCATTGATTTCAGAAAAGTGGTGGCTAAACTGACAACCTTATTGACCTTGAAGATTCTATCAGGTCAGCAAGCAACAGGAGAAATTTATGAGCATGATAATTCTGATCAGTATAATATAATTGTGTTGTTTTATCTCTGAGTGCAATTTTTGGACACAATGTGAAAATGGCCTGCTTCCCGAAGACGACACGGCCTAGAGCTCTGCGTAGAAAGGGTTACAACTCTCAGCGTAAACTTCAGGTAACAAGGATTCAGAGAGAGTTAGGGAAAGGGACTCATAGGGACACTACACAGAGCAGTTGTTAGGAAACAATCTGTTCTTAATAGAAAACACGTCATTTTCCTGTTTGCTCTAGCTGGTAAATAGTTAAAACAGTAATCTCTTTCCAGCTGGAAACTGTAAAAAAGCAATTGTTCACCGTCCCATGACCGAGTGGTTAGCGCGCTTGGCTACTGATCTAAGTGACCTGAGTTCGAGCCCCGGGTAAGGCATGGCTGTTTGTGTCGTTTTTCTGCTGAGGTTCTGCCATCCTCTCAGACCTTCTACTTTGGCATATAAACTGACAGGCTCCTGTCAGACCTCTGAGGCAGCAGCTGCTTGAGGGTGTATTATTATTATATATATATATCAGAAATAAACTCGATATAACGCTACAAATACTTCCATATATACGTTTCTTTTGTTACGAATTTGCAAAACACATTCGAAATATGTAAAATGCAACCTGTGTGTTTGCACTACCTGGGTTGGGTTGTTTTCCTCTGAGCGGTTTCTTCTACTAACAATGGGCTAAATGACCCCAAGGGCTAAGAGAGGTTTAGAGGAAGGTAACCTACAGGACAGCAGTTAGGAGACAAAGGGTAACCTTTTGTCAAGGGAATCCAGAGTATTTTTAACGTGCACAGGGTAGCTTTTTTTAGCTTCTGCATTCGAAAGTCACGGCTTAATGTCCCATCCGATGGATGACTGCCTTTCCAAGCTCATTGGAGTCTCAATGCTGGAAAGATTGGAACTCGGACCTGGAAACTGCAGATTAGGAGCCGGGCCCGCTACTGACTGATCTAATCTTCACCCCAATCAGGTCATGTATGTCTGTCTGTCTGTATGTATAGTATTCTTTTCATTCAGGCCACACCAAGTACACGACTATTGGAAGAGAAATTTTCATTTAAAAACAGGTGATGATTATACTTTTATATTGCTCTAAAATATTTAAATAACGTTTAATGAACAGGCGAAACAAAAAGTTTAAAATTTAATAATTTTGGTAGTAATTAATTTTCTACTCATATATATTAATATAGTACAATACAATTAAGCAATTAAGATCGCAAAACAGATATTTTCTCTCTGAAACTCTTTCATTTTTTGAACCACTCTATCGTCATATTAAGGAATTATGCGTTCTTGAGGTAATTTGAAGCAAAAATTCTTAATAACCCAATTTTAATTAGTTAATTCTATTTTTATTTAATTACGAAGCTCAATACGAGCACAATTATATATAAATATATATGTAAAATGATGCAAATTAATTTACATATAAATATATAACATTAAAAGTAATGTTCTTATAATTACCGGCATATTTATAATTACGAATCAGTTACTTTTTCGTATTTCGGTTCACGTTGGGGACTTCTACCTCTGACTTTGAACAGTCATGGCGTGTTTTTGCAACGCTCCTGGATTACTTCAAAGTTTATTTATTAGCTAACTATTTACTTAAATTTCCTCTAGCCTTGGGCAAGACTGGGTGAAAATCCCAGTGGAGCCCTTGGCAGGAAGGGTAGCTAGATTAGCTTAACTCTTTACTTAAACTTGTAGTATTTTAGCTAGGGTTTTTCAGATTTCTGATGTATAATTAAAGTCTACAGTGGATTCTAATTCGGATACACTTTACATTTGATTAGTATCAGTATAGGCCAGCAGCCGACCTGAGTTGACTGCTATCAGTATAGGAAAAGTACACGCCAATAGCCGACTTTAAGTTGGCCGTTATTGGCGTCGGAAGAGTACGTACTGATAGCCAACTCAGCGTTTGGCCGTTGTTGGCTTGGAATTTTACTATTCAGGTAACCTTCCTATTTTAAAATCCTCCGATGAGGTATTCTTAGCTCTAAGTTCTACGATTTTGTTCGATTTTAACTGCTACTTAAAAGTAGCTTTTTATATTCTCATTAGTTTTGCGATTATTCTCATTTATTTCTACTCATTTGATTTCTAATATTGCTTTTGGATAGATTACTGTTATTTTCAGTAATCTTATCCTATATAACTGGTCTGTGCCGGTTTTTTCAGTTGCAACTGTCAACTTTTATATTTGAAAATTTTAGAATAGATTGCATAAATTGCATGTAAATCTGTTCTGTTTCTTTTATTTATTACTTATTCACACTTTATAACTGTTTTTACTATTCTTGTTCGAAAATTATTCAAATTTTTGAACGTTTGAAATGTCTAATTCTGACAATCAAGAAATTTCTGTCCCGGTCCTGACTGAGAGCTATTCTCAAAGTGACGTCAGACCGGACCTTTCTGAGACCTCTGACGCTCAAGTCTCGATGGAGAGCTCTCAAATTACTTACAGCGTGCAAAATTTCACGTTTTTATCAGATGAAAATAAACTTCTGGTTGAATTAAATTCAACTGTTGCTAAATTGCCATCTATGAAAGATATTCATAGTCTTTTACCCGATGATAGAGTCGTGTTTAATGACGCTATTCTTGAGAGATTCTATCTTGAAAAAGATATCAATGAGCATGTTTGTAGTGAACTCTGCTCACTCCAATCCATTTTATTGGAAGGCATCAATGATTTGACTTTTGTGCCCATGCACGGATTGGATTTGATAGAAAATTCTACTGATGTTGCCAAAAAACCCAAGGGTAAGGGTGCTGGCAAAAAATCGAAAAAGGGACACAAAAGAGCATTGTCTCCCGCTGCTGATTCTACTTACACTTCCAAGACCAGATTTTCTGTCTTGGAAGAGGAGTACTTAGATCCTCCTGTTACCAACATGGAGGCTACTGATTCTCCTAATAATTCTAAGGGGAACAAAAATGGGAAAATTCCTCCCATCATTTTACGTTCTCCAAAACACTGGCTGAACACATACAAGGAACTCACTAAAATTGTTGCGGAAGCTTTCACCGCAAAGACCTCAGGAGAAACGGTCCGTTTACAGACGAAATGCTCCACTGATTATAGGTCATTTGTAAAATATTTTGAAGCTTCCAAAGACCAATTTCACATTTACAAGCTGAAGGAGGAGAAAAATCTCTGAGTGGTGATTAAAAACTTGCCCACAGATATAACCTCTGATGATGTTCAAGTTGCTTTGGTTGACTTGGGCTTCACGGTTATCAAACTTTCTCAGATGAGACATGAAAAGGACAAGACGTTAATCCCTGTATTCTTGGCCGAACTGCCAAAGAATGATGCAAATAAAAAGATCTACAATATCACAGATCTTTTTCACCTCAAAATACATGTTGAGAGTTACAAACCAAGAAAAACTCCAACACAGTGCCATAAATGCCAAAGATATGGTCATGCCCAGAGTGGGTGCTTCAATACGCCACGCTGCGTTAAATTCGCTGGCAATCATCTGACAAAGGAATGTACCTGCAAGAAGGACGAGAGTCCACCTAAGTGTGCTAACTGTGGCCTCGGCCATACGGCAAACTACAAAGGCTGCACCCATTTTCCGAAACGTGAGGTGGTAACTCCTCTTAAGGAACAACCTAATATTGCCAGTGAAAAAAGGGCTGTTAGTGTTCCAGTTACCCCTCAACTTTCCTACGCAAGTGTTCTTGCAAAAAATATACCAGCTGAAAAGTCAACTGGAACGGGAAAGGCTTTACCCAAAAGAAAGCCACAAACTGCTTTACCTCCTAAGCAAACTCCCTCTACGAGTGAGAATTTTGATGCCACCATCCTGAATGATCTTAGAGAAATCTTTTTGATCTTTAAGAGTTTCAATATACCAAAAATTTTATTGATGGCGAAGTCATTGATAACAAAATATCAGAATGCCAATGGTCTCATGGGGAAACTCACCGTTGGACTCAAAGCTTTTGACTACCTACTCTCTACACTGACTTCAGATGCAGCACAATAGTAAGAAGAGCCATCTCCAGATCTTTTTTTGGTATGCTAATGGCATTCTTACAGATTTATGGGAGTTCAGAAACTTTTTATCTGACTCCCAAGCAGAAATTGTCCTTTTGGGCGAAACCCATCTCAGAGCCTCAGATAAACTGAAGATTCCAAACTTTGAAGTTCATCGAACACAACATTCAGCACAACAGAGGTGGAGGTACTGCTGTGATCATCAGGCGATCTATAAAACATCAAATTTTACCAACTGTAAACTTCAAAACCTTGGAAGTTACTGCCATTGCAGTTAAAGACGACTCTTTTGGAATCTTGAATGTTTATGCGGTATATAAGCTGCCCAATTCAGATCTTTTTCTGGATGATTTTAAAATCTACTTTGACACCAATTCCCCTACAGTTTTGGCAGGGGACTTAAATTAAAAAAATGTTGCTTGGAATTCCAGATCTTGCAACAAGAATGGAAATCTGCTTTTAGATTATGCCACGTCTAATGGCATGATTGTGGATGCTCCTAGTGAGCCTACCTTTTATCCATATAATTCCATGCATAGACCAGATGTTTTGGATCTGGTCATGTTTGGGAATTTTTTACCCACATATGAACTTGCTGTTCATAACAATATGAACTCAATCACTTGCCAGTTTGTTTAACACTATCTCTGTCTGTTGCTACTGTCCCAGATACTTATAGTGTTGTGAACTGGGAGCTTTACAAATCGACTCTTAATGAAAAAGTCTCGGGATCTTGCAATTCCCTTTCTGTTAGAAAGATTAATAATGCAATACTTACTTTTACTGATTTGCTGAATCAATCGAGGATGATATACAAAAGCCACGTAAAGATTTTTGCATTCTTCCGAAAGATCTCTCTGATCTGGTAAAACTCAAGAATAAAGCCAGACACAAATGGCAGAGATCGAGAGATGCCCAAGACAAGAATATTTATTACTCACTCAAAACTGAAGTTAGACAAAAACTCCTTGACCATCGAAGTTTTACATGGAGTAAAAAACTGACCTCACTTTCTACAAGTGAAATGTTTCTAAAGTTCTGAAATCTTTAAAAAATCCTCGTATGAACTACCCCCCATTCATGGAGCGGCTGGTATGTGTTATAACGAGGACGACAAATCTGATGCTTTCGCTGATGCTCTGGAGTTGCAATTTCGGGAGAATTCTGACCTTTCTGACAATGAGACTTGCGATGAGGTTGAAGAAACTGTTTTGCGTTTCTGTCAGGAAGAAAGTTCCAGAATTTCATTTACATCTCCTTCCGAAATGATCCAGGCCATTAATAAATTGAAGCCTAATAAAGCTTCTGACCAGACAACATCAGCAATAGGATGTTGAAGCATCTTCCAAAAAAGGCTGTCACCCATTTATGTGACATTTTTAATTTTCTCCTCCGGAACCAAATCTTTCCGGAGGTCTGGAAGAATGCCCTTGTGAGGCTGATTCATTAACCGGGTAAGGACCCTTCTTTCTCAACCAGTTATCGCCCCATCAGTCTGCTTTCCTGTTTGGGAAAACTGTTTGAGCGGATCTTCCTTAACAGATTGGATGAATTCCTTTCCACTCATCCTATATTACCAGATTCGCAGTTTGGATTTAGATGCAAGAGATCTACCCAACATCAGGTCCTGAGAGTCGTAGAATCCATTGCTGCGGCACTAAACAAGAAAGAGATTATTGTTGCCGTCTTTCTGGACGTGGTCAAGGCCTTTGACGGCGTCTGGATGGACGGCCTGATCTACAAACTTATCAAGATGGAGATTCCCGCGGGCCTTACCCGTATTCTACAATCGTACCTCTCAAATCGAACTTATCAAGTTCAGATTAAATCCTCTGTCTCTACTAAGAGAGTAATGGCCGCTGGAGTTCCGCAAGGCTCGCTCCTAGGCCCTACTCTCTTTGCATTGTATCTCTATGATATTCCAACATTTAAACGAATTGTCATAGCACAATATGCAGACGATATTGCTTTCATCTCCCCTTCTATGAGGGCTAAACTTGCAATCGATAGACTTCAGAATTGCCCAGATGTTATGGAATCTTGGTATGATAAATGGAAAGTGAAACTAAACACCGAAAAAAGTAATGCCATTCTTTTCGGTGGAAAGAGAAATAATAACTCTCGACCTCTAATACTTTTGGATAAACCTTTTACATGGCAAGATATTGTTAAATATTTAGGAGTAACCTTGCACAAAAGGTTAAAGTGGGATCCCATATACATGGGATCATCACCAAAGTAAATACGGTCCGATGTCAACTAGGACCTCTCCTTGGACGTAACTCAGTTCTGTCTATCGACCATAAGCTTTCGCTTTATCATATGGTCATTAGACCCATCATTTTATATGCTTCGCCAATTTGGGCGAATACAACCCATACCAACATACACAAGATTCAAGCGTTGCAAAATAAGATCTTGAGATGTGCGGTCGATGTCCCATGATTTGTAACTAATAGACAGCTACTCCAAGACCTGGGCATCGACCACATCTTTTCTTTTATTAAGTTTATCTCGCATGGTTTCTTCGACTCTGTTCGATCCAACCCGCATGAGATTATATCTTGCCTTTTAGACTATAATCATGAGGTCTTGAATAGATACAAGAGGCCTAAAATGATGGCTTAGAGCACATTGAGCTATCCATTTTAGGTCTCTTGTGGATCCTTATACTTTGTTGTTGTTTTATGTTTTATTGCCCTTAGTACTTTTATGTACTATTGTTTTATACTGATGCCAATCAGGCACATGCTTCGATGGAGGAGGTTATGGGTACCTTTGTACCTGGCACTCCACAAACCAAGTACCGATCTACGATCTACGGTTCACGTTTGAAACTGTTAAATTCGCCAGTAAACGATGCAAATAGACGCATAAATAAATGCTATTTGTTTTTAATAAGGATATTAAAGATAGGAAAATAGTTGCTCTGGATGATGATTAGATACATTCATAATCCAGAAGCAGCCATGGGTAGGCAGGTCCAACCAGACCAGCCTGTAATTTAGTTCTGCATAAACTTCTCTCCTGACGATAAATTTTTTTATTTTCTATTCATTAAGTTGTCTCCTTTGCTATTTTATGCCTGGAAATTTTACTAAATGAGACTGATAGACTTAAAAAAGACACCATCCATCGAATGTAGAGTTAAGTCATGATGCAAAGCAAAGAATATCATATAATCACACTCTGCATCTAACAGCAAGCTGACTGGATTTGCAAACAGAATTCTTGTTTGTTACAAATTGATGTACGGTAATTTGAGCAAAACAAACCCGTTTCTTTAATCACAGCTTCCTTATCTTGCTATTGTTTACCTGGCACTCCATAAACCAAGTACCGATCTGCGATCTACGGTTCACGTTGGAAACTGTTAAATTCGCCCGAATTGCTATTGTTATCTTGCTATTGTATTCTTCTTTGTCATTTGTCTGCCGTTTAATTGATTTTGCCAAAACAGTTGTTCTGCCATAAAGTCCCAACCTAATGGCAGATCAGAATGACTAATAATATATGAAATGAAAGATTTTGACATCTAGTGCCATAGGATGTAAAAAATCCGAGCACATCTTTTCTTTACACCCTTAAAAGAAATAAAAAAAGACACACTTAAAAAGATATAGGTACGGTCTGAAGTGTGTAGGGTGCAATTAGGGATATAAAGGATTTTCTAGTCAAGAGATGATTCTTAATGTTAGTAATGGATTGTTTAGTAATCGAGATCCTTCCTCGAAAAGAATATCTTATAGGTCCCTAAGCTTCTAATTCCTTCAAGAATGCAAAAATGGCTGATTGTTTTAAAAAAAACACACTCACAGACCTCTTACCGGGAGCCATGGCCCACTCCTTATGACAGCTACTGGTGTATGCAAAGTTCTCCCACTGTATTTCTCGAACATAGAAGCTGACCATAACGAATTATAAATCAAATGATATTTAACGTTATGCAGAATAGCACAGGACATTATTTAATCAAACTGGAGCTTCATTGTTCTCTAGGGAACCGTGAATCCTTAAGTCAAGGTACGGTAAGACATTTAAGTATTTGAACAAATTTATTTTCGCATTATTTCTCTACTCGGAAAATGAAACAAATTTCTGATACAAAACTGGAAGAACGCACACCTCCTCTGGCGAACATGGGAATCTTGTATTCAAAGAGAACGAAATTTTTTATTTTCCGACTTTTGAACTCTTTAAATGTTTTAATTCGAACTAATGGATGAGTGGGAAAATACAAATAATAATATTTAATTAGTACAAAAATATTTATATTTAATTCTTGAAAATGAAAAATTTATTTTTCTCACACTCCTCTGAAAACAGGGGACAGGTTGTTACTGTCAGTGGAATATCTCTTGACAGTCCAGGCCCCGATCTAGAAAAAAAAAATCGAGGGGGAGGGGCAAGAAACACAATCGAGACGAAAAAATGTAGCTGGGATAGATCAGGAGACTGTATGTCCAATGCAGTATAACATTTTCCCCTATATTTCAAAAATATATAAATTCTTATTGAAAAATGCATGAAATATAAACAAGTTTTGCCCTTATTGCCATTTACTAGCATTCTGAAAGGGGGATTACCCTCTTTCAGAATTCTTTCTCCCCCCAGCTAGATTCGGTCCTGCTTGGTATCTACCATCAAATTTCATATTTATGCAATAAACAGATCACTTGCAATATACATTGAAAGTTTCCCTTTTCCACATTTAGTTCTCTCTAGATCAGGGATGGCTTGTAAATGGTAGCTAGGCGTAAACTGGAAGGAGAGCTGTGTACCAATCCCCAGTGATGATGCACAGAACCTGCCAGGTCTAGCACCTAATGTCCGACCCCGCCTTCTCGTGGTGCAGGCCGTTAGTACCTTTCAAAAGAGATATTCTCTTTTGGAAGGGAACGGAAGGGGAGGGCTGCCAGTTCAGTATGGCCTACTGATCTGGTCATCTATGGCCACTTTTTTCTTTTTTTTCAACCCTGCTGAGGAGTGGTCAACTTCACAGCGTCCTGGTGCTGACCATTTATACCTACTAGACTGGACTTGTTTATGGATTTGAGCTTGATTATGGATCCTGGACTTGCTGCACTGGTGGGTCTCTGTTGAGGGAGAGTCTGCCGCTGTGTTTTCTGTTTGCTTCTGGGTTGCCAGCTCTAAGTGAACAGAGGCATGGGATACCTTATATCAGCTGGTGGATAATCGTAATCAGAGGCCATCGCAGGTACCTGAACCTTACTTAGCTAGTTGGGCATCGTCAAGCCTAAACTGGAGTAATGTGTCTCAGGCAGGCCATATGGTTCTTGAAAAAGTCCACTTGAAAAGGTGGTGCCTGAAGTTCCTACCAGCATCGGTGACTTCAGCCTTTAGCTGAGGAGGAACAGGTCTTTGCCCCATGCCTGCGTCAGGGGGCTGTTTGATATTGTTGGCCCTACCAATCTCAATAAACCTAATTTCTTTAAAAATCCTACTAATCATTTTCTCTCTGCAGGAACGTGGAACGTGAGGACATTACATAGAGATTATTCTCTTGATGTCCTCATGCAGGAATTCCAGCGCTATAACCTAGATATTCTAGGCTTGCAAGAGACCAGATGGACAGGTAAAGGTGAGATACTTAAATATAACTTTAAATTTCTCTTTACAGGGAGGTAGGATGGAAAGCATCACCAAGGCGTGGGTCTGCTGCTCAGCAGACATGCTAGTGATGCTCTTCTAGGATATGAGTGCATTAATGAAAGGTTTCTTACAGCAAAATTTCAGACAAGCATTAAACACTTGAATGTTATCTGCTGTTATGCCCCCACTGAGGATTCTGATGAGGATGAGAAGGATAGGTTTTACAGACAACTTCAGGATATTTTGAATTCTGTCAAGAAAGGAGATATTACCCTTGTTCTTGGTGACTTCAATGCCAAAGTTGGTACCGACTCTGACCTTTGGGGAGGAGTAATAGGCCCTTTTGGTATTGGTAGCTGCAATGGCAATGGGCAACGTCTCCTACAGGTAAGTAAACTAAATGGTTTCAGAATAACTAACACATATTACAAACACCACGACATACATAAATACACATGGGTTTCACCTGATGGGCTGCATAAGAATATAATTGATTATATATTAATTAACAGCAAATGGGCTAGTTCTGTTAGAAATACCAGGGCATATAGGGGAGCTGAAATTGGATCTGACCATTACCTTGTTAAAAGTGTCTTGCAACTTAAACTTAAAAAGTGTTGTGCTAGGGTTAAAAAATTTACCTTTAATACTGAAGCTCTGAAAGACCCAGTTATAGCTAAAGCTTACCATGATAGGTTACTTAGTCATTATGACAGTCATGGTTTGCTTAATACTGAAGTTGAGGAAGAATGGGGCCATTTTAAACAGGCTTTTTTGGAAACTAACAGTACTCTTTTAGGGAAAAAGGAGCAGAGGAGGCAGAATTATTTAAGTGATAAGGCACTTGAGCTTATTTCAGAAAGAAGGAACTGCAGGAATGTCCTTAATCAGTACCCTACTAGTCCTAATAGAAAGCATTACAAAGAACTTAATAAACTTGTAAAGAATCAGTTAGCTACTGATAAGAATCTTTGGCTTGATGGCCTTGCTGACAAAGCTGAGGAAGCAGTTAGACAGCACAACAGCAGAGAGCTGTACCAGATAGTTAATGTTTTGTGTGGTAGAAAACGAACAGGTATACAGGGATTGAAGGATAAACAAGGCAAGGTTATAGAAGGTGAGGATTCTGTCATGTCTAGGTGGGCTGAGCATTTCAGTGATGTTCTAAACAATGTGGTTAGTTCTACTCCCATTGTTTGCAATGATGATAGATGCATTGTTGGCTTTAATGTTGGCCCTATAACACAATCTGAAGTTAGTTTGGCTATTTCTAAACTTAAACTTCATAAATCCCCAGGGGTGGATGAAATTACTACGGAAATGCTTAGAGCTGGGAATGTGTCTGTTACCATTTGGATGACTGAAATTTTGAATAACTTTTATGATAAAGGCATGGTTCCTAAAGATTTTACCAGAGCTATTATTATCCCTATTTTCAAAAAAGGTGATCGCAGTTCTTGTGATAACTATAGGGGTATCAGCCTACTCTCCGTTCCAGGTAAAGTTCTTTCCATGATTGTGCTTAATAGAATTAAGAATCTGGTTGACAGGCAATTGCGTGATGAGCAATGTGGATTCAGAAGTGGTAGGGGATGTGTAGATCAGATATTTTCACTTAGGCAGATTCTTGAGAAATGTTTAGAGTTTCAGAAACCTTTGGTTGCTAGCTTTGTTGATTTCAAAAAGGCTTTCGACTCTGTTGATCGTCATAATTTGTGGTTGATTGTGAGATCATATGGTATACCAGACAAGTTAGTTAACATAATGAAAGCTCTCTATAATAACACTGAGTCATGTGTGAGAGTTGGTAAGGCTTGTAGCAATTGGTTTAGCATTACTTCTGGTGTTCGACAAGGGTGAATTTTGTCTCCTTTTCTCTTTAGTTTGGTTGTTGATTATGTTATGCGAAATTCACTTCAAAGGAAAGCTTTTCCCCTTAAATGGGCTGGAGATACGAAAATTTCTGATTTAGATTATGCTGATGATTTAGCCCTTTTGGCAAATGATGTTGATGAGATGAACTCTTTCATTCGAACTGTTGATGAAACTGGTAGTACAGTAGGTTTAGTTATAAACAGAGAGAAAACTAAAGGGATGAAAATTGGTCAGGCAGGTTGTGATTCAGTTAATCTGAATGGTTGCAGTCTTGAGCAGGTGTCACAGTTTAATTACCTTGGGAGCTGTGTAACTGATACTGGTGATGTGCGGCATGAGATTAACAGACGAATAGGTATTGCTGCCGGGACTTTTAAGAATCTATGGAGATTGTGGAGAAATAGGCGTATATACCTAAAGACTAAAATTAGACTGTATAATAGTTTGGTTCTTTCTAGGGTTAGGTATGGTAGTGAAACTTGGACGCTGTGTAAGCAAGATAACAGGAAACTAGATGCTTTTGATTCTAGATGCTTACGCAGTATCTTGGGTATTAGGTGGTTTAATTTTGTAACTAATGATGAGGTTAGGCAAAGGAGTCTGCAACCTCCTTTAAGCAGCATATTGTGCAGAGAGAGACTCCGCTGGTTTGGCCATGTTGCCCTTATGGATAATTATAGATTGGCGAATAGGGTTATGAACAGTGTGCCTGGAGGCCTCAGAAGGAGGGGGAGACCTAGGATGCGGTGGGCAGACAATGTCAAACAGGACGTTGTTAGAATTGGTGTACAGTGGCCGGATGCAGCAGATGTAGCTCAGGACAGATATGCTTGGAGAATTAAACTGCGCGGTCTGGTTGGACCTCCGTAGCCCATGGCTGCTTGAGGATGATGATGATGATGATGATGAGATCAGGGATTCTCAATGTGGGGTAGGCGGTAAAACTTTTTAGAGTATGCCGTGAGATCTCAAAGGTCCGCCAGGCTCGTAATCTGTAGTTCCCAGGTTCGAGTCCCAGCTGGTTCAGCGTTGAGATTTATCTCCGCAAAATTCCCCGCCCTCCCCACGGTCAGTAGGGGACACCGATGGGCCTTCTAAAGGCCGCCGTACGTCGGATGGGGCGTTAAGCTGTGGCCCCGTGTGCGGGAGAGCCATACCCTGTGCACGTTAAAGAACACGCTGGATGGCCTTGACGGGAGGCTACCATCTGTCTCCCAACAGCTGTTCCAGTGGGTCCCCTCCCCCAACCTTCTCTGAGCCTTCGGGGTCCATGTGACCTGGCCATTTAGCTCATGTTGTGCAAAAAAGTGCCGCTCAGAGGTAAAACAACCCAAAGCTCAAAGGTCGCTAGATATAGTAACAAAGTCGTTAAGTTGGCATTATAATACTATAATTAGCCTTCCCGTGACCGAGTGGTTAGCGCGCTTCGCTACTGATCTAGGGGGACCTGGGTTCGATCCCCGAATAAGGCATGGTCGCTTTTCTGCTGAGGTCCTGCCATCCTCTCAAACCATCTACTTATGGCACATAAACTGACCTCTGTAGCAAGCTTGAGGGGGTATTTATTTGTTATTTATAGTTTTATCTATCTATATAAAGGGGCACGCCAGTTATATATTATCTATCTATATAAAGGGGCACGCCAGTTACATACAATTTCCAGAGGGTACGTGAAGCATAAAAGGTTGAGAACCACTGCTCTAGATGATGTAAATTGAAACTACCCCAGGATTTGAAAAAACGCGAATCATAATATTTCATTAGTATCTATCCAACTAAAAAAATAATTCTCCAATTATGTCTTTAAAAAAAAGTTGCATTTCCCCACCCCTTCAGGATAATGAGACAACTTAGTTTTGTCGATGCAAACCTCATGGTCCTCACAATCCACTAGTAAAAGTTTAAATTTCTAGCATGAATCCATCGCTTAAATATTCGTTTAAAAGTGGTCAATTTTCAAAAATTTCCTTCGTAAGATTACGCAATTAAAATGTTTGGGCGATTCGGAAAGTGCGAAGAAGAATATTTCATCAATACCGATCCAACTAAAAATAAATTTTTTATTTATCTCTAAAAGAAAAACAACAAAAGTTGAACGGAAACAAAAAATAAAAAAAAAGCTGTTTATTGCTTGTAGCAAAATCTATTTCAAGCTCATTGTCATTGCACGGTTGACTTAATTAATATACTGATATAAATATATTTCATTTAGTTACGGCTGGGTAGTGGAAGATGATCTACTCTTCAACCGTTTAGAGTCAGATGGAAGCTTTTTTGTGTTCTTCCAGTGTTGCTCTGTCCACAGCGTTCTTTCATATTTTTGACATTTTGTCCATAGAAATAGAAGAATAAATCTTCTACTACTATTGTCTGAATAAGAGCCGAGAGAGATCTAAGAAAGAGAGGAGACAAAGTGTATGCGCCTCCCCCCCCCTTTGAAAATGCTAGTAAGGAGGCAAAAGATATTGCATTTTTGCTTATTTCAGGCATTATTCAAGAATTTTTGTAAAGATGTCTAAAACGCAGGAAGGAGAAATATTATGCTGCATTGGAAATCCAGCCCCTCAACTTTATTTGTTTCTAGATCCGAACCTAGTCTGGAGCATTCTGTTGGGGAAATATACTTTTACTAATCCGAGTTTCATCAATATAAAGGGGATTTTTTGTTGGGTTGTTTTACCTGGTATGCACACCATGTTCTACATGACCAAATCACAAGGACTCCGAAGGCTCAGAGAAACTTGGGGGAGGGGACCAACTGGAACAGCTGTTAGGAGACAGATGGTAGCCTCCCGTTAAGGCCATCTATTGTGTTCTGTAACGTGCACAGGGTATGGCTCTTCAGCACACGGAATCACGGCTTAACGTCCCATCCGACGGACGGCGGGCTTCCAATGCTAATCGGTGTCCTCTACTGACCGTGGGCAGGGCGGAGAGTTTTTCGGAGATGAATCTCAACGCTGACCCAGCTAGGACTCGAACCTGGGAAATGCAGATTACGAGCCTGGCGCGCTACCGACTGACCCACCCCGCCCCACTTATAAAGGGGAAGTGTCACAAATTTCTGTAAATGGTGGTGGGGTGCTGGAGTAAAAATTTCGTATAATGTAAATGAGATGCATGAAAACCTCCATCAATAATAAAGGGGTTCACGATTTTAGAAGTTTGGAGACCACTGATAGAGGAAGTATAACAATTCCCTTCGAAGAAAGGTCTTGTTTTTGGAGATAATCTATTCTGTAAGGTTTCAATAAAAAATAGTAATAAGACGGTAAAATCAGAAAGTAAGATTCTCAGTATGTTTCTCGCCAAACCAACAGATATCTGGGGCTATGTCGCCGCCACATGTTAGTACCAAATAGTGTGACTAAGTGGCAACAATCATCACTGTTATACACCTGTGATGTGAGACGTAAGGTTGGAGCGAACATGGCGAAGGTACTGATCTTGAATATACGACACTGGAAATCCGTTTTATATGAAACTGGAAATCCAATTTTCAGTTTCGTCCCGTCCCGTGGCCAAATGGTTAGCGTGCTTGACGACTGATCAAAGGAGCCTGGGTTAAGGCATGTCTGTTTGTGATGTTTTTCTGCTGAGATCTCACCATTCTCACAGACATTCTCTATTATATATCAAATGACAGCTTCCTGATAGACTTTTGTGGCAAGCAGTTTATTAAGGAAATATTTGCTATTATTTTAAGCGTCCCCGTGGTGAAATGTTTAGAGTGCTTGGCTACTGATCAAAGATACCTGGGTTCGAGCGCCGGGAACGCATAGATATTTGTGTTATCTTTTGGCTCAGGTCCCATCTTCTCACAGATCTTTTCTATAAGACCTTTACGGTCTGTTTTTGTCAGACCTTTGTGGCAAGAAGCTGCTTGAGAGAATATTTATTTTATTTTTATTATACAAACAGTGATTTGACTCCTGGGAATGCAGATGATCCAACCGATGAAAATCCATCGACAGTGTGTGGATGTGTAATGGCATGGTAATCCTGTTAATCAAACACGTGAGTAAATTCAGCAGTTATTTCGAAAATCCTCGTGTTACTGTAGTGGATGAGGATAACTTCATCTGGCGATGAGCAACTGTTCACTATACACCATACAATGGAAACTGCCACTTACGCTGTGGGATTTTCTGTTGCTTGGGAAGCTGAAGAAGCATCTCGGAGGAGAATGCTTTCCATCGGATGATGTCGTCAAAGAGGAAGTCTCAAAGAGGCTTCAGGAGCAGGACCCATCCATCTATTGGCAGGGCTTCGGTAAGTTGATCGAAAGTTTTATCAAGTATCTGAACAAATTGCTTAATATGTAAAGGAATAATAGAGTTAAACGGAGACATTTCGTTTATATTGACTTGAGATATAAAATAGGGAACCGTACTTTCTAACTTACTCTCTTATATGAATTAATATAACATGTATAAAATTTCTTACATGAAACTTATACTTCCTACATAAATATAA
Organism: Ryuthela nishihirai; assembly: GCA_038380435.1. Lineage (NCBI taxonomy): Eukaryota > Metazoa > Arthropoda > Arachnida > Araneae > Heptathelidae > Ryuthela > Ryuthela nishihirai. Next base: position 32,544,490 of record JAWZYU010000011.1, on the reverse strand, counting down.
ATACTTCCTACAGTTAAATAATTTAAAGCACAACATATATTGCTGATGATGAAGTCAATTGCTGAAAACACAATAATGTCAAAGGAAGATAGACCTCCTATCTTCTTTTACCAACAAAAAAATTATGTCATTTATTGCAAAAGAATTTACATTTTCTCAAATTTAAACTGACAACATTACGATGTTGAGATCTACATCCTTGTCATGTTAACCTAAAATAATTCGTAAAAATTCACAGTTTTATATCTTTAGGAAGCTAAAACAACCTTTTGCTAGCAAGTGATTATTTTTGTTCTTAAAAATCAATTGCTGGTGCGTTTTCGTCAAAACATATTCTGAATCAAAAAAAGTCGTTTCATCATTGAGAATAGTATTTCACTCTATTTAATTAATTTTAATTTTTTTTTAACTTTTTAGGGCACGTATACCAAGACAGATTTTAATTTTTTTAAATGTAGATATATTGTTCTTTGTTATTAAAGTCTGTCATATATAGGGAAATATGTCTGCACAACGGCATCCCCAATCCTGAATGAAATTAAAAAAAAAGATATAACAATAAAAGAAATAATCCTACGACTTTGTGTCGTTGGCTGTCGCAATCGAAACGATCGATCGAAAGCAAAATCTATGAGAGAAAGCCTCTAGAACATTCACGCAGGGAAAAAGTAGCTTTGGAAAACACGCACATCAGAACTACTCAACAAACAAAACTGAAGAAATATGTATTGACAGGGAGGCAGCAAGCAACAAAGAAAATACGTCACAAATAACAGCAATGCATAACAATGAAGGCCAACGTCTGAGCCACTTCTCGTGCAATAAACAGAGCCAAGCATAAAAATATGAGGAAACTGATGACACATTGACCAAGATGTTTATTGCAGCGTTACTTATTGTTATAAGATGGCAGAAATTGTTGAAATGTTTCCTCTACATCAGGGGTGGGCAATTGTTTTCGTATCTACACTGCGCATGCGTATTAACGTGGCCGTCCTGGTGGAAAATACGAGACGATATATTCGGTCGCGCACGGGAAGGAAATCTCGGTTCAAGGCGAATTTTTCTAAATGTCTTGGCGGGCCACAAAAAACTCTTAGCGGGCCGAATGTGGCCCGCGGGCCGCTATTTGCCCACTCCTGCTCTACATCAAAGTTTTTCGGTTAATTAAATGCTGATTGGATTTTGTTATTTGTACAAATCGCCAAAATCTCAACAACTCGAAGGCTTAGAACAGTGTGGGGTAAAGAAGGTTACTGTACAGGTATTACTAGTTTTTTGTTTTAACATAAATTACAGCAAACTCCTGATTAGTTGGGAACAGGTTGGCTCAGTCGGTAGCGCGCCAGGTTCGTAATCTGCAGTTCCCAGATTCGAGTCCCAGCTGGGCACAACGTTTAGATTTATCTCCGCAAAACTCCTTCCACGATCAGTAGGGGACACCCCCAGTCCGTCGGATAGAACGTTACGCCGTGGTCCCTGTGCGGGAGAGAGTCATACCCTGTGCACGTTAAAGAGCATGCTGAATGTCCTTGACGAGAGGCTACCATCTGTTTCCCAATAGCTGTTCCAGTGGGTCTCGTCCACCAACCTTTGAGTCCTCGGGGTCTTTGTGACTTGGCCATTTAGCCCAATTTGTGCAAAAAGTGTCGCACAGAGGTAAAACAACCCGATTAGGTGCGATAATGGGGAATCGATGACTGACTACACTGAAAACAGAAATTCACGTACGATCAAAACAACATTATTTTACGAAACATTTATTTACATGGCTAATTAGAAATATGGGGAAGTATAAAAATAAAATATGAACTGAACGACAAATTTCCTTTAAAGAAAAGAACTCTGCCATTTCAGTCTGCTTTCTGTTTTTCTCGCACAATCGGTTTTCGTTTTTAGAGTTAAAATATGTGGGTTGATGTTTTGCAAGTTGAGCATATTCAATCAAGTTATTACCAGGCACGTACTCAGGATTTAATTTCGGGGAGTAGGGAGGGGTCACGAGAATTTAGATTTTGGGGGATCAGATAATTCACTTTTGGGGAGACTCCGAGAATTGATTAGTATTAAGACTTGAGTAGATTTCCCAATTACTAAATATTCCACCGAACAGGAAAGGTTAAAATTACATTCTATATGGAATGCGATTTTTATAGCTATTTTTTTGAATCTATTTTGAGTATCGTATGTAAAATATAGAGCTAAAATATAATTACACAAAGACAATTGTTTTGGATTTCAAAGCAGGTAGATAAGTTTGAGATTTACTATAAGACGATAAGATTTTCTTGGGGGTCCTACCCCCCCCCCCCCCCCCCCCCCCCCCCCCTTTGTAGGTACATCTCTGGGCTACACACAGGGAATCAATGGGAAGTTCCTCTGCATAACTTTTCAGCTAAGTCCAATATCAATGAGCTTGTTAGACCATTTTCCAAAAAAAAAAAATTGAGCTAATATGTTTTTATGTTGTCTGAAGACATTTAACTTTCTTGTTTTTATAGGTAATTTAAAAATTCTTTTTACGTTTGACAGGTATTAATGAAATATTGCGATTTGCCCTTTTCTTATCTTCTAATAGCTTTAATATCGCTCTCTAGGGGTGGAAAAAGTTGAAAAGTGCAAACTTTAAAACGGAGATTGCCGTTAAAAATTTTTAAATTTTGATATGGACTGTTCTGGTCAAGCGGTTTACATTGTAAGCAATTAGCACCACTTACCACCAGGTGAATGGGGAAAATTCAGGAGATAAAGTAAAAAAAAATGTGTTTTATAGGTAAGGTACTATTAAAATATTATTATATTCATTTTTCCAATCATCCATTAGTTTGAAATTCCAATGTTAGGAAACATCGATGGTGTAATATAAAAAATATGATTATCTTTGTACATAAAGGAATATCCTGTATTCACCAGAGGTGATATGGTATTCTTCTAGTTTCTCATTTTAATATAACTGCAAGGAGATTGAGGTAGTAAAGCTTGCGCCAATGATATGTTTTAAACTATTAAATTAAGTAATAAAAACGATTGACAGAAACGGAAAACGTTTTATTAAATTTTAATATTTGTTTAATATATAATCTTTCTCTATACAGGGTGTTTATAAAGTAACTATCCATTTTCCTGAAAATTCTGACTGATCATTTTCTGCTCCAGGTTTGGTGAATCATGCTGACAACTGAAGAAAGAATAGCAGTAGTTGAGGCACGTCTGCGAGGTGTATCCTTCGAAGGGCTGAGACAAGAGTTCACTCGTAAAATCCATAAACCACCGCCAACAAGGGCAGCAACAGATCCCTGGTGAACACATTTCGGAGGACAGGGAGTGTTCATGATGAGAAACGTTCCGGTCGACCTCCAATATCACTAGAAACTGTGGAACGCATCGGGGATGCAACCATTAGTAGCCCTCGTGCATCAACATGGGGATAAGCAGGAAGCTTGGTGTAACGAAAACAGTTGTTTGGAAAATCTTACGTTTCACTTTGAAGAAATGGTGTTATCATCTACAGATGCTTCATAAGCTACGCGAGGAGGACTATGCAGTTCGTGCGGCCATGTGTAGTGTGATCTTTTGGAAGCCGTGGAATGAGAAGATCTCATGAATAGCATTTTGTTCAGTGATGAGGCGACGTTTCACACATGTGAACCTGTCAACAGGGGCACAATTGCATGATTTGGGCTGACGAACATCCACATCAAAGTCTGGAGTGGGTCAGGGATTCTCCAAAGGTTAATGTTTGGTTGGGCATCACAAAGACCAAGGTGTATGGCCCTTTCTGTTTTTCTGAGAACACAATTACTGGCGACATTTACCGTGATATGCCAGAGATCGTTTTGGTGCTGCAACTTGTGCCTGATGGAATTGTCGACACTGTTGTCTTCCAACAAGATGGGCAACACCCCATTTTGCAAAAAGTGTCCGTGACTACGTACATGAAACCTTTCCACGTAGGTGGAGCGGAATAGGTTCTGTCAGATTTTGGGCTCCAATGTCACCTGACCTCACACCTCTAGATTTTTTTTGTGTGGGGTTATCACTGAACGTTGAGATTTGTGAGTTGACATGCAAGGCGGTCATGTTGAATTGTATTAACGTTTTGTTGTTTTCATGTTTTTGATTCATTTGTAACACAAAGAGAGTTATTAAAAGATTTGTTCACATAAATTGATAGCTACTTTCTAAACACCCTGTTAATATAAAGTGAACAGTTTGTTTTTCTATCTGTTCGACATCTTCTACGAGGTAACAGTTTCTAAACTTTGTCTCCTTCCACCAAATATCGTCTGTAGCTTTATATGATCGTAACTTAGTGTACTGTAAGGTTTTCGACCCCAGGAAATCAGGCTCACCCTCAAACGTTGGCCACTAAACTTCTGACTATTGATAGCACACATCGACAACGTACTACTCCATTCATAACTTTCGCGTCTCATTCATAAAGTAGGCTATGGAAGCACCCACGGAAATTTTGGACGCTTGTGGCGGGTTCAACCCCGATCCACCATAGCTAGGAATCGAATCCTTAAATCATATATGGCCAGAACTAACTGGGACCACCATACCTAATCCGGGACTAATCTGTCCAGTTTTTGTGATATTACGGGAAGACGAAAACGTCGGCCGCGGGTGACATCACCCCACAAGTCAACGAGTGTTCACACATAGTCTTGTTATTCTGAGTCATTATATTGATGCCGGAGCGACGCCGCGCAACTCAGCTAGTATACATAATAATATTTTTTATTGTATAAACTTCAAATCATGAGCATGATAACACGCATTTTGTATAATCAACCCACAGATAAATCTAGTTTCCTCTGCATATTAAATAAAATTCCATTCTTAACACTTTGCAATTTATTGGAAAGCTTTCGCGGAAGTGTTCTGACTTGGAAGGATTCCTCCCTGACCCTATCTTCCAAATAATAATGTAACTTGAGTGGAAATTGGGAGATTTTCAAGCTGCACAATTGAAGCATCGAACAGTTGTCACAGATTATCTGTTGGCTAACAAATGATGATAGGACATTGGCCTAAGATCAATCAAAGGGCGGGGGTGGCTCAGTCGGTAGCGCGTCAGGCTCGTAATCTGTAGTTCCCAGGTTCGAGTCCCAGCTGGTGTCAGCGTTGAGATTAATCTCCGCAAAATTCCCCGCCTTGCCCACGGTCAGTAGGGGACACCGATGGGCTTGGAAAAGGCTGTCGTCCGTCGGATGGAACGTTAAGCCGTGGCCCCGTGAGCAGGAGAGCCATACCCTGTGCACATTAAAGAACACGCTGGATGGCCTTGACGGGAGGCTACCATCTGTCTCCCAACAGCTGTTCCAGTGGGTCCCCTCCCCCAACCTTCTCTGAGCCTTCGGGGTCCATGTGACCTGGCCATTTAGCCCATGGTGTGCAAAAAAGTGCCGCTCAGAGGTAAAACAACCCAACCCATCAATCAGAACTGTCGAAGCGTCAACCGAGGAATCTCGTAGTCTTCCCAAGTGACACCCAAACTCCTTAAAGATTTTATCACGAACAACCGTAACATCGAAACGCAAATGTGGATTTTATTCATGGATTGAAAGGATGATGAAAAGTACGATTTCGAAGTTGAAATTTCGAAATCGTTCGTGATGATATCACGAATTTTGAAATCTTTCAAAGTGATGTATTTTTCATTGATTAATAAAGCCATCATCTAAAGCTTTCTTGCAAAAGGTTTCGTAAATATGCTTTTCATATTAATTTAAAGCTAAAATTTCGTTTTTCGTTCTAGAGTGCAAGAATCTCATCATTAAACATAATTTCGACGAACACTACAAAAGAGACACAGAAATACATCGATAAAGTGTCTGAAGGAATAAAATAACATTTAACTGTACTTTGTTTCAGGTAAAAAATGGAGAGGTAAAATCTGAATCTCAAGGAAGGTAACTACTAATGAGGATATGGAACGTCCACTGAAGTTCTAGCAAGAATACCTAGTAGATGAAATTCCGCTACAACAAATACGTAGTTCCACAACTCATGCGAGAAATAAGTCCTTTTTCTAATGTACAATATTATTATGTGTAGTTTATGGAAGTGAGCAATTAAAAATGCTGTTTCATTTTTAATTTAATCATAGCCAGTTGCTTCGTTTCTACGCAATTTATCTTATGTTTTATATCCGTTTCGATTAATTTAGTCTTCTATATTCCCTATAGGATTGCTGCCGGGACTTTTAAGAATCTATGGAGAGTGTAGAGAAATAGGCGTTTACATCTAAAGAATAAAATTAGACTGTATAATAGTTTGGTTCTTTCTAGGGTTAGTTATGGTAGTGAAACTTGGACACTTTGTAAACAGGATAACGGGAAACTAGATGCTTTTGATTCCAGATGCTTACGCAGTATCTTGGGCATTAGGTGGTTCAACTTTGTAACTAATGATGAGGTTAGGCAAAGGAGTTTGCAACCTCCTTTAAGCAGCATATTGTGCAGAGAGAGACTCCGTTGGTTTGGCCATGTTGCCCGTATGAATAATTATAGATTGGCAAATAGGATTATGAAGAGTGTGCCTAAAGGCCTCAGAAAGAAGGGGAGACGGTCTGGTTGGACCTCCATAGCCCATGGCTGCTTGAGGATGATGATGATGATGATGATATTCCCTATGTACTTGACCTCAAGGTCCGAAATTTCGTAAGTGGGATCTCCCTATTTGGACCCATATTGGGTGAAAAATTCAGGTTGGTATCTGCAGTGGGACACCTTGAAACAATAATGCATTTGGGAAGGGATTCAGAAACGGTTGGTGACTTTCTCGATTAGAAATTGCGAGCGTAGAAGCTAGGATTGAGGACCAGATGAAAAAGACGTTTTATCCAAAACACCTTTTTTTCTTTTCATTACTGAACCTATTGAATTAATATTTTGACTGTGCGCAACCTCATGATACTCTTAATCTTCTGCCAAATTTCCAGGTTCTTAGTCACTTTATGTTAACAGTCAAAAAAACAAAGAGATAGTTGAGGATCGACGGTTCATTTTCAGGCATGGCATCTAGCTATGCATTGGTTTCTGGAATTAATTGCAATAAACCATGATTTGACTAGACGAGATCTAAGACTTTGAGGGAGACTTATCGCTCTATTATTTATGTTCACTTATAAATGGATGTTACGTTCCCATATTGTCTTACTGCTGAAGTCTCTCCTTCATCTGGGGCGGGGGTGGCTCAGTCGGTAGCGCGCCAGGCTCGTAATATGTAGTTCCCAGGTTCGAGTCCCAGCTGGGTCAGCGTTGAGATTTATCTCCTCAAAATTCCCCGCCCTGCCCAAAGTCAGTAGGGGACACCGATGGGCTTGGAAAGGCCGCCGTCTGTCGGATGGGACGTTAAGCCGTGGCCCAGTGTGCGGGAGAGCCATACCCTGTGCACGTTAAAGAACACGCTGGATGGCCTTGTCGGGAGACTACCATCTGTCTCCCAACAGCTGTTCCAGAGGTCCCCTCCCCCAACCTTCTCTGAGTCTTCGGGGTCCATGTGACCTGGCCAAAAAAGTGCCGCTCAGAGGTAAAACAACCCAACAACAACTCTCCTTCATCATAGACCTTCTCTATGTCCTATTGAGCTCACAATCTTTTCTCACATCTTTGTGGCAAGAAGCTGTTTAAGGAGAAATGCATTTTTTATATGCAATGATCTGTTAAAATAGAGTAACAGAAAAAAATGGTGCATAATTTTCAGCATACTCATCAAGGACTAATGGTGCTTTGGGTGGCGATGCATGCTCATTTTAATGAGTTTTAAACAACAGTTGCCTGATCCTTTAATGCCATTAATTTACATTTCGTTTACCAAAGTGTGTGCTTTTCAATTAATTCACAAAATTCACCTTTTACGCTTCTACAGAAATTATTACTAAATTTGTTTCTAGACACACAGACACATTTGAATTTCTACCCCCCAACCATAGCGAAGGACTATGATTGGGGGGGAGAAGTCCAAAATTTTTCCAACTCGAGCAAAATTTTCGCAAAATTTGCCTACTGACCAAACTTGCTTAGATTTGCTCTCTGCCCCCCCTCCCCCCCAGAGAGCAAATCTAAGCAAGTTTGGTCAGTAGGCAAATTTTGCGAAAATTTTGCTCGAGTTGGAAAAATTTTGGACTTCTCCCCCCCAACCATAGTTTTGGGGGGGGAGAAGTTGGGGGGGGGGTAAGAAAAATTTTCACGTCTCTCCTACATTTTGCCATTTGACTTCCAATTCTGCCGTAATTTGCCATTTGACTTCCAATTCTGCCGTAATTTGCCATTTGACTTAAAATTTTGCCAACTAGCCATAATTTCTCAGAAATACTTCCAATATTCCAATATTTACATCTCGTCTGAAAGTCTGAATTGTAGCAAATCAGTATGAATTTTTGCCTTGATTTCGTCAAATCTCCTTAATTTCACGAAACTAATACCAATCTTTACATCTCTCCTAAATTTGCCAAATCACTTCAAACTTTCAAACTACCCAATTTTTTTTGGAAAATTAAGGGGAGTTGTCAAAATCGAGGTAACTTGGCTAATCTAAGGCAATTTGGAAAATGGAGAGACGCCAAAATTTAGAGCAGTTGGCAAAATTCTAAGCCACTTAGTAAAAACAGGTGAGTTGGCAAAATCTTAGGGAGTTGGCAAAATTCGGAGTGACTTGGTTAAACCTTGGGGAGTTGGCAAAATCAGGACAACTTGGCAAAATCTTGGGGAGTTGGCAAAATTCAAGTGAGATGTAAAAATTAGGATTTTTTTCTGTAAACTTATGGCGAGTTGGCAAAATCTAGGGACAGTTGGCAAAATTCGGAGTGACTTGGTAAAATCGTAGGGAGTTGGCAAAATTCGGAGTGACTTGGCAAAATCGTAGGGAGTTGGCAAAATTCCAGGTGAGATGTGGAAATTTGGATTTTTTTTCTGTAAAATTATGGCGAGTTGGCAAAATCTAGGAGAGTTGGCAAAATCTAGGAGAGTTGGCAAAACTTAGGGAGTTGGCAAAAACTAGGGGCAGTTGGCAAAATTCGGAGTGACTTGGCAAAATTGTGGACAGTTGACAAAATTCAGGTGAGATGTAAAAATTGCAATCTTTTTTCAGTAAAATTATGGCGTGTTGGCAAAATTGAGGCAGCTTCGCAATATCTAGGAGAGTTGGCAAAATTCAGAGTGGCTTTACAAAAATCAGGTGTGATGTAAAATTGGGATTTTTTTTCTGTAAAATTGGGGCGAGATGGCAAAATCTAAGACAGTTGGCTAAATTCGAATCCACTTGGTAAAATACGGGTGATTTGTGAAAATTGGGATTGCTTTTGTGAAATTAAGGAGAGTTGGAAAAACCGAGAACTCGTGGCAAAATCTAGGGGAGTTGGCAAAATTGGAAGCCACTTGGTAAAATACAGGGGAGTTGTGAAAATTGTGCCTTTCTTGTGCAATTAAGGAGAGTTCATAAAATTCGAAGTGGCTTGGCAAATTCAGGGAAGATGTAAAAATTGCGATTTTTTTCCATAAAATTACGGCGAGTTGGCAAAATCTAGAGTAGTTGGCAAAATTCGAATGCACTTGGTAAAATATAGGCGAGTTGTGAAAATTGAGATTTGTTTTGTTAAATGAAGGAGTGTTGGATAAATTGAGGAAACTTAATAGAATGTAGGGCAGTTGGGAAAATTCGAATCCACTTGGAAAATACGGGCGAGTTGTGATAATTGGGATTGGGTTTGTGAAATTCAGGATAGTTGACTAAAATCACTTCAAACTTTCAAACTCCCCAAGTTTTTGTCAAGTTTACTCGATTTTATTCAACTATCCTGAATTTCACAAACCCAATCCCAATTATCACAACTCGCCCGTATTTTCCAAGTGGATTCGAATTTTGCCAACTGCCCTACATTCTGTTAAGTTTCCTCAATTTATCCAACACTCCTTCATTTCACAAAACAAATCTCAATTTTAACAACTCGCCTATATTTTACCGAGTGCATTGGAATTTTGCCAACTATTCTAGATTTGGCCAACTCGCCGTAGTTTTTACGGAAAAAATCGCACTTTTTACGCCATAATTTTACTGGAAAAAGATTGCAATTTTTACATCTCACCTGAATTTTGTCAACTCTCCACAATTTTGCCAAGTCACTCCGAATTTTGCCAACTGCCCCTAGTTTTTGTCAACTCCCTAAGTTTTGCCAACTCTCCTAGATTTTGCCAACTCGAATTCTTCCCTGAATTTGCCAAGCCACTTCGAATTTTATCAACTCTCCTTAATTGCACAAGAAAGGCACAATTTTCACAACTCCCCTGTATTTTACCAAGTGGCTTCCAATTTTGCCAACATCCCTAGATTTTGCAAAGTTTTCTCGATTTTATAAACTCTCCTTAATTTCACAAAAACAATCCCAATTTTCACAAATCGCCCGTATTTTACCAAGTGGATTCGAATTTTGCCAACTGTCCTAGATTTTGCCATCTCGCCACAATTTTACAGAAAAAAAAATCCCAATTTTACATCACACCTGATTTTTGTAAAGCCACTCTGAATTTTTGCCAACTCTCCTAGATATTGCGAAGCTGCCTCGATTTTGTCAACACGCCATAATTTTACTGGAAAAAGATTGCAATTTTTACATCTCACCTGAATTTTGTCAACTCTCCACAATTTTGCCAAGTCACTCCGAATTTTGCCAACTGCCCCTAGTTTTTGTCAACTCCCTAAGTTTTGCCAACTCTCCTAGATTTTGCCAACTCGCCATAATTTTACAGAAAAAAAATCCAAATTTCCACATCTCACCTGAATTTTGCCAACTCCCTACGATTTTGCCAACTCCCTACGATTTTGCCAAGTCACTCCGAATTTTGGCAACTATCCCTAAATTTTGTCAATTCCCTAAGTTTTGCCAACTCGCCATAAGTTTACAGAAAAAATCCAAATTTTTACATCTCACCTGAATTTTGCCAACTCCCCACGATTTTGCCAAGTCACTCCGAATTTTGTCAACTCTCCAAGATTTTATCAAGCCAATCCGAATTTTGCCAAGTCACTCCGAGTTTTGTCAACTCTCCAAGTTTTTGTCAAGTCAATCCGAATTTTGCCAAGTTGTCCCGATTTTGCCAACTCACTTGTTTTTACGAAGTGGCTTTGAATTTTGCCAACTGCTCTATATTTTGCCGTTTATCTATTTTCCAAACTGCTTTAGATTTGCCAAGTTGCCTTGATTTTGACAACTCCCCTTAATTTTCCAGAAATAAAAAAAATTCAAATAATCACAACTCATCTAGATTTTAGGAAGTCGCTTGGAATTTTAACAATTCCGAGTTACTTTGGGGGGGGAGACTCCCCCCATCACCCCATGCTAGCCGCTCTCTAGACATTATAGTTTTTCTGTCTACAATGCACGACATTTAAATCTGCTGGCGTCCAGATTCTCCACATTTCCAAAGGCATTATTGAGGCGTCTCATTGCAGCTAGAGACCTGATTTTCCAACGCAACACGGGGTCGGGCAGGGGGAATCCACCTATGAAATTTGGGATCTTTCGATCAAGTACATCGGGAATTACAGAATGCCAAAATCTGACGAAATAAATATCTCGATCTTTTGCCATGGACTCTGAGAGAGAGCTCCGAGTCCGCAATGACCTTTACAACACCGGGAAATTCTACGTGTTCAAACTGTGATAAAATGTCGGGGGGGGGGGGGGAGTGATGCTCACAAAACTAACCTTTAGTGTAGGAAACAACAAAATATGCAGATTAAAAGTGAGATACGAGCTGTCACAATTTGTGTGGAAACGAAGCCACGGGCCAAGTGGAACCTGATTTTTAAACCAATCACCAGGGCACACGGGGGGACGCTGAGCAGGAAATTTGGACCGTGCGGACGACTATCACGGGAGCCATAGAGCGGTAAAATCCATGGCAACGGAAATAAAAAATTCGATAGCTTACGCAGAAATAAGCCACGGGCTATGAGAGAGCTCGCTGACGTCAACAACGATCCAAGCCAACACCGGAAAAATTTCTTCCTATTGAAAATCTGTGCTAAAGTGTCAGGGTACTTACAAAATTTACCTTTAATGCAGTGAATATAAGAATATACAGATTAAAAGTGACACCCTGACAGCGCCGGGTACGTTCAGCTAGTATTCAATATATCTGAGAAATATGTTCTTAAAAAAATGCAATATTCGTGAGTAGCGGACGTATGAAAATTATTTTATATAAATTCAAGGGAGGAATCTTCGTTTGATACCCTTCCCACTCTAATGATTTTAATATGTTGATTGCATTCTAATTTCTTTCTTTCTGAATTCAGCAAAAAAAAAATGTGGCGAAATGATCAGCTATTTGCATAGCGATTGGAAGAGCTAATTTCTTTCGAAATATTTATTTGGTCTGATTTTCTATAAGATGTAAATCAATCTAGGAAATATTTTTTTTTCCATGATGAATAACGCATAGGTCCCTGATTACCATATCATGTAGTTCATTGAAATATTTAGACTTGTCAGATTAAAATATTTGAAAGACTAATTGAACGAGTGACTATCTATGAATTAAACCGGATCTTTTGTCTCTTCGTAATTTTGCTTTTCTCGACTGTTTCTCTCAATATGTGTAGGTTGTTTGTGTATTTGTTTCTCAGTTGTGGAGGTTTGTTTACATGTATACAACGTATTACTGAATACGTTTCTGGATTTGTTGGTTTGTCTTCAAAAGGCGTGCAAGTTTGTGTCTCTGTTTTTAATACGTTTGTTTCGTTGTTGTTTCTGCAATACAATTGCAAGTTTATTTTTTTGTGTTTGATCTTCAATACATTGTACGTTTGCTTGTGTTCGTTTTTCAGCGAGCGTTTGTTTGAGTGTTTGTTCTGCAATTCGCTTAGCAATTCAATAAGTTGTGTATTTCTAGCTATCGACTGGTTATTATTCGTAAAAGATGTATAGTAAGTTAATTATGTCCCCCCCAACAAAAAACGCAGCAGAAAAATATCTCTCAAGCAGTTGCTTTCCACAGAGGTCTGACAGGAGCCTCTCAGCTCCTCATATGGCGTAGAAAAGATCTATGAAGAAGGCGAGAATTCAAATATTCTCCGAAAAAAAAAACAAAAAACAAAAAAGAAAACAGGTATTTAATATCCATTAAACTACGGGTTCTCAACGTGGGGTACGCGGTAAAATGTTTTTGGGGTACGCTGTGAGAGCTCAAAAGTCGATTACTCAGTAAAATACTTATTATTTTATAAGTTTTGTTAAATTGTTTATGTCTTTTTTTGTGTTTATCGACATAGGTAATTTATGAATACGAAATTTAATGTATATATATATATGTTTTATTTTATTCCTATTGTTATACTATAACTATAGTTTTATCTATCTATACAAGGGGTACGCCAGTCATATACACATGAAGCATAAAAGGTTGAGAATCACTGCATTAAACAATTAAAATAATGATTCTATAAATCGATCCCATAAAAATTCTTAGCCACACTCTTTTCAATCGAGAAGTTCCACGTGCGAAATGTTACACTAGACATGAGTTCGAGTTCGGACTTTGTCGGGCTGACACCGAGCACGGCCGGACCCGGGTGTGTTCGGGGGCAAAATAGCACAGATGACTTCGAGTTCGGGTGCGTATTCCCATAAAAATTCAAATATTTCCTGTAACTGAGAAAAAAAAAAGTTAAAAACATAAAATTATTTTTTGTTTATAATTTCAACCTTTTAATTAGTCTTTAGTAATTAAAATAAATTTTAAAAATCTTTTAAGTATTATTTATCCTTAATGAATTAATGACTCTTTGCGTTTATAATGATATTATTAGCAAACTTTTAATTTTTATTGGTATTTCTAATGTTTTTCGTTACCAATAGCATTAACATTTGAATTTTTTAAATAAAAATGATTATAATTATTAACATAAGCATAAAATAAATGATTTGCGACATGCATTTCTATATATATGTATGTCTTTTGATGCGTCAGAGAAATGTCTTCCCCAAATTGGGCTCATGCTCAACAATTGTCGAAATGGTTCGGTCTCGTGAGGAATCGACTGGGCGCGGATTCGAAAAAATTAAACTGACATCATCCGTAATGCATACCGATAAATAGATCGCAGTAAATCGTAATAATATTCCTCAAAAATCATCATTGCCTCGAATACGAGCTATTAAAATGATATTATTGTAAATTATTCGCATAAGTATTGGAAATTATAAGGCAAAGTGATCATTATAATTGGAAAAAAAATGTTAATGCTTAATTAATGAACTTGGATTATATTTCCACACACGCACAAAAAAGTTATTTAAGAAGTTAACAATATTTGAATTTGACTCACCATTTGCAAACATAGGGATGTCCGTAATCCGATAGCCTCAGACTCTACTCTTACCCTAAATAAACCAAAGTGAACAATCTGAACTGTTTTGCGAATCACTGATCTGTACAAGAGTAATAACCATGGATATATAACATATCTACTGTTTTCTTTGCATGGTAAATTTGCCTGCGAAGTGCATCATCTGATAATGGACCATCATTGTCATATCTTAAGAGCAAGCGTCTCCTCTTCAAAGGTAATATCACATCTAATACTGTGGTCAAGGCTCTCATTTAGACTCTCCTATTAAACCTAGCATCTTCATCATCAAAGCATGGATGTTCGCCTAGATCATTGTTAAGCTATTTGGCCTTTAACGCGCAAAGTTAGCAAAGTCGGGAAGCGATGCATAATATGGCCTTCAGATTCTAGACTTACTGTTTGCAAGAGGACGCAAGCCATTTAACAACTAAACCTAAAGTATCGGTAAACCATTAACTCCCCGGAACACTCCGTAACTGTCCTATTTTAAGTTCACTTCAAAGGATTCCTAGAGTGGCGCTTTTATCCTCACCAGTGGCATGTACGGTGGAGGGAATGGTAATACGTATCTACACTTTCGATTTCAGACGCACAGGAACACACACAGTCTTTGAACCTTCAGCTCTGTGTGCTGTTTTCGTGCATTGCGTTGCGTGTTATGAATAATTTATTCTTTAATGCGCATTTTTTTATATGTATGTATATTTTCCCGCCGTTTTCCCATCTGCTATCTAGCGCAAATAAAGAATTTGATAAATGGACTTTACATTGTAGCTCGGTTTGTGTAACATCTGTAATACTTTATGCGAGTGTGAGATAAGAATGAGGGAAGAAAGGAAATAACAAGAACATGAGACGAAGGAGTCGTAGGAAACGAAAACTTGTTTTCTCGAAGAAGTGTAAGAGTGTTCGAAGTGTTGAGAATAACAAGTCTTGTTTCCTTTCCCAGTGTTCTTAATAAGCGTCTGCAATGCAAACATCGAATCAGCCTCAAATTCTAAAGCTTCCTAGGAGAAGTTAAAATAACATAAAAGATTGTTGTGATCATTATTTAAATATCCATTTTTATCTCTATATATAGATACAGACTGTTTTTTAATCATGAATGTACTTTTAATTTCGCTCTGTTTTTCATGAAGTGAACTTTGTGATAGATTTTCTGTAATTTAGTGAAATGCTCTTTAATATTTCTAGTTTCGTTGTAGAGCAAATATTATATAGTTACTAGTGTTCTTGATTTTATAGTGATAACATATTATGGCAAAGGTATGTTTCTATATATATGTACTGTAATAAATTCTAAAACTAACAACCTGAATTGCGAATCCTTTTTTGATTTTGATTGAATAGTCCAACAAGTGCAAATAGGACTGCTATCAATAAAGGAAGACTTAACAGCAGCAAAATATGCACAGTCTTATCAGAATAATATGACCACCTACCACAGTGTATATATGGTAGGTGGTCATATTATTCTGATACGAACTGTGTATACATTGTTCTCAAGTGATAGAAGAAACTGTAAAGATTGAATCTGCTTAAATTTGGAAAGTTTGAAAACTCGAGTACACTAGATAAATGTTATACAATATAATAATTTACTCAACTGAATTCTTTCAGTTATTCATTATACGAACTACCACTAATGTTGTCAGTGTTGTTATCCACACTTGTGTGAGTTAATTGGGTATATTGTCTTTTAGGTTTATACAAGTATATAAAATATAGTGTTACATGAATTCAGTGTTAGTATCAGTATTTGCTGGTGCCATGGAATATCAGTATTTTATCAGTATAACAATCGCTGGAAAATGAATGTACAAATTCGTAATTTTTCTATGATATTGCTAAGATAAATGATTCTTCTATCACAGGTCTATCAAATGTTAAAATTTATGACATAATTTTTGCTGAGATATTACATTTGTCAAATTCTAATATACTTAAATGCTATGAAGATAGTATACCTCTTTCGTCTTTATTGATAAAGTGCAATTTTTTTAGCAACCGATATTTGATGCCATTGTACATTTGATAGATTATCATAAAATTGCATAAAATTGATTAAGATGATTTTTTTAATAGCACATGAAGTTGAAGGTTGATGGAATTGGGAAGTGATGATGATGATGATGATGATGATGATGATGATGATGATGATGACGCGACGACGATGATGATGATGATGATGATGATGATCATCATCAAACAGCCATGGGCTATAGAAGTCCAGCCAGACCGTGCAATTTAGTTCTCCAAGCATATCTGTCCTGAGCTACATCTGCAGAATCTAGCCACTGCACATCAATTCTATATAACAAGACCCTATTTGACATTGTCTGTCCACCGCATACTAGGCCTCCCCCTCTTTCTAAGGCCTTTAGGCACACTGTTCATAACCCTATTCGCTAATCTATAATTATTCACACGGGTAACATGGCCAAGCAAACGGAATCTCTCTCTGCACAAAATATTTCTCAAAGGAGGTTACCGACTCCTTTGCCTAACCTCATCATTACTTATGAAGTTCAACCATTTACTGCAGAAGACACTGCGTAAGCATTTGGAATTAATAGCATCAAATTTCCCGTTATCTTGTTTATAAAGAGTCCACATTTCACTACCATAACTAACTAAAGAAAGAACTAAACTATTTTACAGTCTGATTTTAGTCTTTAGGTGTCTACGCTCCATAGATTCTTAAAAGTCCCGGCAGCAATCCCTATTCGTCTGTTAATATCATGCCGCACATCACCAGTAGCTGTTACTTAGCTTCCAAGATAATTGAACTGTGACACCTGCTCAAGATTGCGACCATTCAAAGCAACTGAAGCACCATCTGCCTGACCAATTTTCATCACTTCCGTTTCCTCTCTATTTATAACCAAACCTACTCTACTACGAGTCTCATCAACAGCTCGAATGAAAGAGTTCATCTCATTAACATAAGTTGCCAAAATGGCGAGATCATCAGCATAATCTAAATCAGACATTTTCATATCTCCAGACCATTTAAGGCCAAACACTTTCCCTTGCAGTCAAACTAAAGCGAAAAGGATACAAAATGCACCCTTGTGGAACAACAGAAGCAGTGCTATAAACCAATTGCTACAAGCCTTACCAACTCTCACACACCACTCGGTGTTATTATAGAGCTTTCATATGTTAACTGACTTGTCTGGCAGCAATGCTCATTTTTGTTCATTTTTCATTTGAAAATTTGATGTACTATTGTGTGATACTTTTACATTTTACGCAAATAATTAAAAGCAAATGATTTAAATTAATTATTTATATTAAAGAATGGTTCAAGATGAGTAGTCCGAAATAACGTTAACTGTATAAAACCAACCAAAAAAAAATTAATTATAAAGAATACGTTCTTTTTGCATTTAACTTTACTTTTTAAGAAATACGTTCATACAATAGTCCCTTTTTACTCGTAAAATAGTTTTCTTTCCGTTTTACCATCCGTCGTCTGTAAATATTCATCTTTTTTGTTTGAAGAGAAAAATTAAAAAAACAAAACATTTAGTGTTGGTTAGGTGCTAATAATATTACGATTTTCGTTTTACGAATCTTCCATTAGTCGAATTTTCTCTATAGAAGCGCATATTCTGGAAAATGGCAAAACAAATATTATACGAAATCTATGGTAAAAATTTGATATTCAGGTGGTGCAATGTGGAAATCAAAGGGTTTGCATTGACCCAAAGAGGAAGGGGGCAATTCGAAATTGTCCCCTTCCATCTTCGGGTCAATCTGGTTTTCCTTCTTTCAATAGATAAATGAAAAAAATAATTCTGTATTTGATAGATTCGAATAAAATATTTTTTTTCCTCACATCATCCATTGGTTTGTATTTTCAACATGAAAGAGCGATAATTTTGAAAGCGATAAAATTTCTAATTGGTATTGTAATCAATGTATTTATGCTATAATGAAAAATGATATTTAGGTGGTAGAAAGTGGTAATCAATAGATTCTAGGAGGTGTTTTACTGTTCATAAATCATACCGAATTCTAAACTATATAAAGAAAAAACTACATTTCAGATAGAGCATGGAGCGGCAAAACCTGAAGATCAAAGAAGGTAACAACCAATAAAAGATGCCACACTCACACGAGTTCTTGCAAGAACAACTCGCAGGTGTATTTCCGTCCACAGAAAATAGTTCCACACCATATGATAGAAATAAGTACTCTTTCTAATGTACATTATTGTTATGTATAATTCATAGAAGTAAGTAATTAAAAAATGCTGTTTTAAATATCGGACTATTGTGAAGTGCACAATGAAGTCTGATTACTTTTACCCTGGTAGAGTAGTGACTAGAAGAACGGCGTCGCATTGCTCAAGTCCTTGTTAACGTCAACGAGGGTTCTCACAGCCTGTTTGCTTCGTTTATAATGGGGCGGGGGTGGCTCAGTCGGTAGCACGTCAACGAGGGTCCTCACAGCCTATTTCCTTCGTTTATAATGGGGCGGGGGTGGCTCAGTCGGTAGCGCGCCAGACTCGTAATCTGCAGTTCCCAGGTTCGAGTCCCAGCTGGGTCAGCGTTGAGATTTATCTCCGCAAAACTCCCCGCCCTGCCCACGGGCAGTAGGGGATAACGATGGGCTTGGAAAGGCCGCCGTCCGTCGGATGGGACGTTTAGCCGTGACCCCGTGTGCGGGAGAGCCATACCCTGTGCACGTTAAAGAACACGCTGGATGGCCTTGACGGGAGGCTACCATCTGTCTCCCAACAGCTGTTCCAGTGAGTCCCCTCCCCCAACCTTCTCTGAGCTTTCGGGGTCCGTGTGACCTGGCCATTTAGCCTATGGTATGCAGAAAAGTGCCGCTCAGAGGTAAAACAACCGAACCCTTCGTTTATACGCAAATTGTTATTTCCGTTCCGACAGATTTTGGTCTCATGAAAAATTCCCGATATACTAGACCGAATGGTGCCACATTTGGCACGTGGGTTCCCCCTGTCTGTCTTCATATTGGGAGAAAAAATCAGATTCCTACTTCCAACCTTAAAATAACAATGTCTTTGGAAACATGAGTGATCTGGCAACGGTTGGTGGCTTTTGCAATTAGAAATTGCGAATGACTTATGGAAGAAGTTTTAAATGGAGGATGGATGACAAAGACATTTTATCCAAAATACCGCTTTTTTTCATTACTGAACCTATCGAATTTATATTTTGACTGCAAAACCTCATGATACTCTTAATCGTCTGCCGAATTTCCAGGTTCCTAGTCACTTTTTGTTAAGAGTTATGGCGACCATACACAGAAATAATTGAAGATTGATACATTTTCAAGCTTCGTATCTTGCTTTTCGTTGGCTTTCCCGGTTAGGTGCAATAAACCAGGATTGAACAAGAAACTCTTTGACGGAGACTTGCTACTCCATTCTTTTTTCTAGGGTTTTTTCTCCGTTTGCCTACTTTTTCACTCCTTAAATTTTTAATTAGAACTGCTGGATGATTGGAAAAATGCAAAGAGTAATATTTTATTAGTACACTAAAACAGAAAATGTATTTGTCTTTTATCCTTCAGTTTAAAAAATTGCTTTTCTCACACCCTTGTGTCGAGCCCCGGATAAGGCATGGTTGTATGTGATGTTTTTCTGCTGAGGTCCTGCCATCCTCTCAGATCTTCTACTTTGGCATATAAACTGACAGGCTCCTGTCAGACCTCTGTGGCAAGCAGCTGCTTGAGGGGGTATTTATATTTTTATTATTTATTTGTGAGAAAAGGGGCCAGATTGTTTCTCCTTGCTTATATCTCTCGACAATTTACCATCGAAAGTTAAAATTTCTACCATAAACAGATCACTAGAAAAGTTTAGCCGTTCCTATATTTAGTGACCTACAACGATGTAAATTAAACCTACTTAAGGTTTTAAGAAATACGAATTACAATATTTCATCAGTACCAATAAAACTGAAAAAAGGAATTTCGCAATTATCTCTTAAAACAAAACAGTTTTGTTCCCCACCCACCTTTGCATTAAGGGGTTACCTCACTGTTACCAGTAGAATTTCATAACACTCATATTCCATCAACCTAATTTCAAAATTCTAGAATAAATTCATCGTTTGCAATATTCGTTTAAAATGCTGATATTTTCGACTTTTTTCTTCTGTTACAGATCGATTATAAACGTATTCTACGTAATTAACGTATTCGATTATTAACGTATGCTACCAGTCTGTCAATTACAAGCTAAGCTTATAATCGCTAATATATGTCAGTGTAATTTATCCTCCTCATCATCATTTATTTAACTTACTATTCATTATAAGTTGAATTTATTATAGGCCAAGCGGTTAGTATTCTTGGCTCTGATGAAAGACCTGAATTCAATCCCTGGATAAGGCAGGATATTTCTTTTCTGTGGTGTATTTCTGTTGAAGTCTTGCCTTACTCACAGATATTTTCTGTGGCGTATTAAACTAACAGACTGCTGTCTCGTTAGCCCTCTGTAAAAAAAACTGCTTTTTTAGGAGTTTTTTTATAGCCTTAATTTATTAATAAATTATTTATTATCGAATTGTTCGTGGTGAACACGAAATGATTATTCTCAAAGAGAATGAAATTTTGTCCATGCATGAAATTTAGCCCCTCCACTGGCATATAAACCCCTTTTACTATGGCATATAAACTGACAAGCTACTGTGAAACCTCTGCGACAAGCAGCTGCTTGAGGGGATATTTATTTTTTTTATTCAATTATAGAGAGTGTTTTGACATATGAATCAGAGACATGGTGTTGACTCAGAGAGGTTAACATCTAAGGCAGGCCTGGTCAATCCGCGGCTCATTGCAAAAAGAAAAAAACTTCCTTGCTTTAATATACTAAATCTGGATCATTTCATCCATGATTTTTTTCTGAAACATTTTTAGGTGCATAACTGAACGATTTTGTCAATTTACAGTGCTCGTTAAAATGCAAATTTTTATTTTTTAATAATATATTTTCTTGATTCGTTAAATATATATTTCCCCCCAATTCATTACTCATTAGAAATGTTTCCTTTTTAAGTACATAATTTTCCTACACTTCTTTAGAAATGTAGTTTTTTCCCTAGTGGCTCTTTACTAAGTGTAGGTCCCTAATGTTGATTATTAGTTTGGGTCCCTGATCTAGGGTAAGAGCAATCGAAATGGATTTCTGGAGAACACGCGAGGGGAAGACAAGAATAGATGAAATGAGAAATGATGATATTAAAAGAATTGTGGGAGTAGAAGAAGAGAGTATTTTTAAAAGAAGACTGAGATGATATAGCATATGAATAGGAAGGAAAATAGAAGATGGCGGAAAAAGTTGGAAATGGGAACCAATTAGAAGAAGAAGTCAAGGAAGAAATGATGAGGAGGAAGTGGTGAGCAAAACAGGACGAATGGAAAGAAGCGAATCCATGCATTGTCTGTAGGCAACGAACCCTAAAGCAGAGATAAATCTGAGAAAGTAAAAGTAGTGTGTGCAATGGACAGTAATTACTTTAAAGAAACTTTAATCAGGAGGTTTATTGCTAAAAGAAGTGGATTATTTAAAAGCTTACTAGCTATATCCGGCGTAAAATACGAAGATATAGAAAATCTTAAGTAATATATTCTAACATAATTTTGCAATATGACGCTGTGATTTTAAAAACACCGAAGAGTAACTTTAATACGCCGCTGCGGTGACTGTCACTTTTTTTATTTACACGTTTCTAAGGTAACCTCAGGCATCACGACATACATATCTAATCGTTTTATTTATATAGATATCACGTGACTTGAATCCAATTGCAATGTTTCAGTAATGCGTTCACTTCAATATCACATGAGTGTTACATCACATGAAGCATGTTGCCTAGGTAACCTGAAATATCACGACAGCAGTGGAAGGCAGCTGAGTCCGTTGTAAACATCCTTAGCCTTTTATACGTTCAGATTAAGCTCATCCAAAGTGCCGCTCATTGCAAAACAACTTGCGGCTTATAAACCAAATAATTAAAAACTGAACATGACTCATTTTTTGCAATTTTTTTTACCTAACTGTTTTTAGTGCATTTCATTAAAATATGTATATTTGTTTCTCAATCAAGATATTTCTTGATTCCTTAAAAATACATTTTTTTCTCAATTCAACATTCATTAGAAATAATGAAAATAGTGATTCATTTTTAGTACATACTTTAATACAGATTTTCACTAAAGTATACCACCGATGGGCTAGGAAAGGCCGCCGTCCGTCGGATGGGACGTTAAGCCGTGGCCCCGTGTGCGGGAGAGCCCTACCCTGTGCACGTTAAAGAACACGCTGGATGACCTTGACGGGAGGCTACCATCTGTCTCCCAACAGCTGTTCCAGTGGGTTCCCTCCCCCAACCTTCTCTGAGCCTTCGGGGTCCATGTGACCTGGCCATTTAGCCCATGGTGTGCAAAAAAAAAATGCAGCTCAGAGGTAAAACAACCCAACACAACTAAAGTATATATTTTAGTACATAGAATGATTTAGTTTTTAAGTAGATAATTTTTATTGAGGCATAATAAGATTATAGCTTATTTATTTTAGTAACTCTTCCTTAAGTTTGGGTTGGACGGGCGATATACACTGATTTCTATTAATTAAGGAACAGTCCTATGTTATGTCAATGTGAAGCTATCGTCGAAGCTCTATAACTTCTAAAATAAATTGTTTTGTTTTGAAAAATGTGATATCGGATAAATATTCCAATCAAATATATCAGTATTTTGATTTTCAACAATATTACATTCAGTATTTAATGAGTTATGGAAGTTTGAATATTTAATAAAAGCAATACCAGTCTTGAGAAATTTATACAAACCTGATGAATTGTGAAAGAATTCTTTATACAGACTTCTAAAATGCACACTTATTTTATCAAATACTTTAATACAATACTTATTGCTAAGTTTTAATGAGCTTCTGAAGTCAATTTTTGTGGCTGGCATTATTTACGTCAAATAGTCAAATTTTTATAACTCATTAAATACTGAACGAATATTGTTGAAAATCGAGAAATTAATATATATGATTCAGATCTTTATGTGCTATCACTGTTTTCAAAACAAAAAGGAAACTTATTTTACAGAACATCGTTGTTAACTTCCCATTTACATAACTTAGGGCTGTTCCTTAATGTTTGGAAACCAGTG
Source organism: Ryuthela nishihirai (assembly GCA_038380435.1). NCBI lineage: Eukaryota > Metazoa > Arthropoda > Arachnida > Araneae > Heptathelidae > Ryuthela > Ryuthela nishihirai. The sequence goes on along the minus strand of JAWZYU010000011.1, from coordinate 32,520,964 downwards.
TTAATAGCAAAAAGAGAAAAGGTAAAGTTGTTTTATTCTTTACGATGATTTGTACTTTTAATATTATTTTAAGGTTTCAATTTGATCAAGTTTGAAAGTATTTTATCCATTTGTTCTGATACATTGAAGACTCGATAGACCTTTTTTAAAGAGCATTAAAGTTATACTCACAGATTAGACTCTTAGAGAATCGGTTTTGCTAAAGTGACAACCACGAAATCTGCAGTTTCCTCTCTGAGATCCGGTTGGAATTGGAAGGAGATTAAGGGGAAGTGTTGAACAAAGTTCGGGAAAAGATAGATTGTAAGAAAATGATGCATTTAGCGCTGTGAGATGCTAAAGGGAGAACTGAGGATTAACTTTGCCATTTTCACGCTGCTATGCTTCCGTCAGCGGCGCTGGCATTAAGCATTCAGATAGCGATGGGGCCGGAAAGTAATCCGTATTTCGTAACAAAATGCGAATAGGAGCTCTCGCGGTGTTAAATGGGGGAAAGATTTAATCACTACGTGTAATTTCTCTTTCCAACTGGTGAGTTCTTCACTCGTACCCTAGATGTTACTGTCATAGTGAGTGAAGAATTCTTTGGGGATTATAGGAGAAATAGGAAAGCAACTTTCTGTTTCTTTGCTTCGAACGGGAAATTTATAAACTCCAACGATGCTCTCTGCTCTATGCACACTCAGAGGATGCTTTGAGTTTAATTGAATTCATGTACTTAATAATGGCGTCATTTCAAGTGACAAAGAAACCTTGTGCCTTTGAGTTTACGATAATTTATATTCTTGTGTTCAATAACGGAGCCAATTCAAGAAAATAAAATGCCCATTTCCAGGTCATCAGGTCTAAAAATAAGGGGTGGGGGGAAGGCCGAGTGGAAATGAACTGGGATGCCGTACCAGTACAAAGTTTTTTTACTCGGTTTAAGTGTTTTTTTTAGCAAATTTCTTGAAAAATAAGGTAAAAAATATTAAATATTGCCTCCGTTCCGTTTTCTAGATTCTCAAGGGGGGGGGGGTGAGTTGCTCCCTTTCCCCAGCCCCAACCTTGGTTGTGCCCAACACTTATGATGTGCAGATTAAAGCTGTCGCAGAATATTTGCATTGAATAGAAATTCTTATCAACAGTGGTATCCGGGAGATTAATAAACTTGACATTCAAAACGCAAAGCAAAACAGTTTTGTTAGTGACGTGCCTACAGTATACTGATGGACCAATATAAAAATATTTCACTAGCAATATAAAATGAGAAAAACTATGTTTTAACTATACTTCTATTGAGGTTTTTTAAGTAATGTTATTGTCTGATAACAGACGCATTCAGAAGCGTAGCTAAATGAGAATTTGGGAGACTAGGAAACTATGCAGCTGAAGCTTTGATAATTCTGATTTCTGATAGGTCAATGACCTATCAATCATTTGCAACTCAACCTATGATCGAGGAGGACTGCCGAAGCGTCGGTTGCACAGTGTCACAATCGTCCCAATTCGTACTCAGCATCTTCATCCAGTTATCAATTATGCCACGCTATCCGTGGTTAAGTTGCTTATCACATGCGATAGCTCAATGCTATAACAGGATAAAATCACTAAGAAAGAACGAATTATGGGACAATGAAAATTGTTTTGAAATATCAGTAATAGCTAATGGTTTACACTTATAGGTACATAATTCTCAAGCAGCCACGGGTTATGAAGGTCCAACCAGATTATTATATCTAGTTTCCTATAGACGTCTGTCCTGCGGTACAGTCAGAGGTTTTGACCGGAGTCAGGAATTGGCTCAATTGGTACTGCTTCAGGCTCGTAATCTGCAACTCCGGTTAAAGTCCCATCTGCCGAAGCGTTGAAACTTATCTCTTCTAAATCCCCACCCTGACCACGGTCAGAAAGGGGGCACTGATGGGCTTGGAAAGGTCATCGTCCATTAGATAGGACGTTAGGCTGTATTTTCGTGTGCAAGAGAGTCATGCTCTGTGCATGTCTTTTTGTAGTGTCCGTACGAAAGGGTGTCATAACCATTTTCTAAAATATATTTTTTTGTTATCGAATGGGGACAGACCAAGTTTTATTCCTTTCACTTTATGAAGATGGTGGTTGGTAATTTGAATCCTTGTCAAATCTACCCGAGAAGGTAATTTGTTTATTAAGCAGTCTCTGTAATACTTGTGACGAAGGGTTCTTTTTACAATGTATTTGGGGACCTCTCTGTATTCTTCTCCTCTTATAAACTCAGAATAGAGTACATCTTACTTTTCAACCCAACAAACTCGTTTGCAGGCACTCCTGAAAGTTCATCTTTCATTTTTCCTAGTGCCATTTTATTGCTTATGCTATGTAGTAACTGGTTTAGGGTAATCAGATGTGTCGAAATGGTCTATATCATTTTTCCTATTGGCATACACATCCTCGATTTGAAGCTCGTAGCACAGTAAATAATAATTTGGCCTTTCCTCCATATTTTGGACTAATATAGTTATAATGAAAGCTATACATCAGTATTTTGCTAATATCTAGAATACTGAATTCAGCATAAATAGGTCTGTTGAGTTTCAATTTAGATTGCTTTGATTGTACACATGCTCATTGTCAAAAACACGTAAAGCGTGAAAAGCAGGCGATGCTACGAGTTTGCAAACTCTCTTTGGACTCTGAGTCAATTCAATATTCACCCGAATTCTCAAATGTTCCATCGTTTTTCCAAACACAGCATTATTTATCAGTTTGAAAAAGTCCTTCTCGAAATGATTTCTAGCTTTCTTCCGCTGACCTGTATTAAATTCTATATATAGTTTTAGCCTGCATAATTCTTTGAATTCTAAAATGCGATGTATTTTCTTCAGCTGCATACCGAAGGCTAAAATATTACAGTAATGAAGGACATATTTTTCCATAGAATACAGATTTGGGACTAGTTTCACGACTGATTGATTGGCATTTATTCCAAGGTTATGAGCAAGCTCTTGGCAATATGGTGATAGCATGCTGTTGGTAATCTGAAGTTTCTCAGGGGCTGGTGGATAATCATTATGCTTGTCATGGAGAGATACTGGATAATCCAAATCGACGTTCAATATATAGGCTTTATTGCAATCATCAGCAACCGTGGTAATATCTAGATCTTCTATTTCTTCTCTATCAAGTCATGGAAAATCGCTTTGAGGAAGACATTGTCCATCCATATAGATTGTTGGCATCATAGTACATAATGCATTTAGATGGTAACTCAGGATTATAGGTATCTAAATACCTTTTGTTTACGGTGCTAAAACGATTGCATATCACTGAAATTCTTCTTCGTATGCCTTTTTTCCAGGAAATGGTACATTGTAGGGTCTGTTATCAACTCTAGATTAGCATTTGTCATTTTCAGGTATGCTTGTCAGGCTAGTCCAGGAGCTATGTAAACATACCAGGGATCAATTTCGTAATATCTAACGCATAGTTGTCTGAAATTCTCAAAAACGTCATCTAAGAGGAGCATATCGGTCTTCAGGTACAAGTCATGATACTGACCTAGGTGTTTTATATTGAATGCGTTCCATACTTTCAGTGCATGGATGTAGTCTTCTTCCTCTAGCGCTTCTTCTGTGAGTTGATTGTAAAAAGCTTCACGTGGAGGTAAAAACGTTTCGTCAAACGTTTCACTGCTGTCAATGTAATCTTAGGGATAAACCCCTTTTCTCAAAACGCGGTGTAGCCGTTCAGATTCAACATGCAACTTTACAATATGGAATTCTTCTGCTGATAAATTATGGACTAGCTTCTCAAGAGATGCCCTTAAAAATTGATAGAAGTCTTATGAAATTCAAAGTCCCAAGGGAGAATGTTATGTAGTTTTCCATGTGATTGGAATGTAATTAATCTTCTTATATTTGATTCTACCGATTCCTTGCATAATAAGATGGGTGTCATATCACTTTAGGTTATGAAATATAACTGAAATTTAATTTGTGAACTTAAAACTCAGCCTATACTTATTATGGGCGGCTCCTCGGAATTTGCCAGTTAAATGGTCGTGATCTCTCACTCGATCTACTTCCATAACATCTTTGCAAATATAACAGTTGCAGCGTTGCGAAATGATTCCTCTTCGTGATTTGAAAATTGTATTGGTTGGATCTCCGAGAATAAATTTTTGATATCGTTTTCTTCTTTAAACAAACATTCCAAAAATTATTTTACCACATTCATCATCATCATCATCATCATCATCATCATCATCATCATCATCATCATCATCATCATCATCATCATCATCATCATCATCATCATCAAGCAGCCATGGGCTACGGAGGTCCAACCAGACCTTGCAGTTTAGTTCTCCAAGCAAGTCTATCCTGAGCTACATCTACTGCACACCACTTCTAACAAGGTCCTGTTTGACATTGTCTGCCCACCGCATCCTAGGTCTCCCCTTCTTTCTGAGGCCTTTAGGCACACTGTTCATAACCCTATTCGCCAATCTATAATTATTCATACGGGCAACATGGCCAAACCAACGGAGTCTCTCTCTGCACAATATGCTGCTTAAAGGAGGTTGAAAACTCCTTTGCCTAACCTCATCATTAGTTACAAAGTTTAACCACCTAATGCCCAAGATACTGCGTAAGCATCTGGAATCAAAAGCATCTAGTTTCCTGTTATCTTGTTTACAAAATGTCCAAGTTTCACTACCATAACTAACCCTAGAAAGAACCAAACTATTATACAGTCTAATTTTAGTCTTTAGGTGTATACGCCTATTTCTGCACACTCTCCATAGATTCTTAAAAGTCCCGGCAACAATCCCTATCCGTCTGTTAATCTCATGCCGCACATCACCATTATCTGTTACATAGCTCCCAAGATAATTAAACTGTGACACCTGCTCAAGACTGCAACCATTCAGATTAACTGAATCACAGCCTGCTTGACCAATTTTCATCACTTTAGTTTTCTCTCTGTTTATAACCAAACCTACTCTACTACCAGTCTCATCAACAGCTCGAATGAAAGACTTCATCTCATCAACATCATTTGCCAAAAGGGCTAAATCATCAGCATAATCTAAATCCGAAATTTTCATATCTCCAGCCCATTTAAGGCCAAAATCTTTCCCTTGAAGTGAATTTCGCATAACATAATCAATAACCAAACCAATGAGATAAGGAGAGAAAATGCACCCTTGTCGAACACCAGAAGTAATGCTAAACCAATTGCTACAAGACTTACCGACTCTCACACACGACTCAGTGTTATTATAGAGAGCTTTCATTAGGTTTACTAACTTGTCTGGTATACCAATGATTTTACAATCAACCGCAAATTATGACGATCAACAGAGTCGAAAGCCCTTTTGAAATCAACAAAGCTAGCAACCAAAGGTTTCTGAAACTCTAAACATTTCTCAAGAATCTGCCTAAGTGAAAATATCTGATTCACACATCCCCTACCACTTCTGAATCCACATTGCTCATCACGCAATTGACTGTCAACCAGATTCTTAATTGTATTAAGCACAGTCATGGAAAGAACTTTACCTGCAACAGAGAGTAGGCTGATATTCCTATAATTATCACAAGAACTGCGATCACCTTTTTTGAAAATAGGGATAAAAATAGCTCTGGTAAAATCCTTAGGAACCATGCCTTTATCATAAAAGATATTCAGAATTTCAGTCATCCAAGTGGTAACCGAAACATTCCCAGAGGACCTCTATAAACTACTGGCGGTTTATAGCTGCAGCCGTCAGGTCCAACAAGAAATGCAAATCTACAGGGTTCATGATTTGCTGTGATAGTGGTGTGAGATTTTGAAGGGTCAGGCATACAGGTATTCATTTTCATAAAGAATGATTCAAAATCGGCTTGAATCACATAAGGAATAGGTTGCTGAAACTTGAAACTTATGAATTTCAGCCATTTCTCCTCTTCGGTTGGAAACTCTACTCTCTGGGATCCATGTTCTTGACAATAGGGAATATGATCCATCAAGAGTGTTTCATTCGTGAAACGGTGAAGGTATTTTTGGTGATCATCATCATCAACCTTCCCACAAAGTTGGAAATTCCAAGACTCGGTCACAGGTTGAGTCTTGACTCATCCAGATAGCATTTTCTGCTTGTTTTATCGAAAAAAGGTGAGAAAATGAGTTAAATTGTTATAATTCTTCATGTTGCACAGTGAAGAAGAAAGAAAAACAAATAAATAAATTTTTTAATGGATTCTTCATGTTGTGAGTGAGTGTATTTGTGTTTTTGTTAGTATTTTCTTGATGTTGTTAGTGTATTTATGTAAAAATGTATGTAATAAATAGGTGTTAAAAAGTGTCTATTAGAGAGCAATCTTTAAAAAATGTAATGATAAGTTTATATAAGTTAGTTTTTATTTTCTTATTGTCATCGTGCAATATTGTTTTAAAATTGTAATTTGTTACATTATATTTTTTTAAATTATTATAATATTTTATTCTATGTGTTTGAAAAAATGGACAATCAAAAATGATATGGGTATGATCAAAAATACAGTGATTACAATTTGGGGAATTTTTTAATTTGAATTTATACAGTGTTGTATTTGTGTAAGCACAGTTGGTTTTGATTTTAATAATGAGGTTGATTTCTTTTTTATTTAGGCCAAAGTCATTAAATTTATGAATCTGATTTGAAATGTTAAATCTATGAGTATTTATTGCCTGTGTAGAATAATAAGTTTGTAGTTCAGTTTGCATTAATTTTTTGTTTTCTTGTTTGTGTAGGTAGATGAAATGGAGAAATTGTGTGGAAGTTTGATTTTTTAATGCATCTTTAGCTAATTTATCCACATATTCATTACCTTTTATTCCAGTATGGGAGGGTATCCATTGGATGTGTATGTAATTTTTTTGAGATATGTAATTATGAATTAATATTAAAGAGTCACTGGTAAATATTGGGTTAAAAAAATAAATAAATAAATACCCCCTCAAGCAGCTGCTTGCCACAGAGGTCTGACAGGAGCCTGTCAGTTTATATGCCATAGTAGGAGATCTGAGAGGATGGCAGGACCTCAGCAGAAAAACAACACGAACATCCATGCCTAATACCGGGGCTCGAACCCAGATCTCTTAGATCAGTAGCCAAGCGTGCTAACCACTCAGCCACGGGACGGCAATATTGGGTATTTGGATTTAAATAATTTTGATTCATTAAATTAATGGCTGATTTACAATCTGAGAGTATTACAATATGTGAGTCATTAAATTGAAGTGCCCATTTGATGGCAAATAGAATTGCAGTTGCTTCTGCTAGAGTTATGGCTGATTTATTGACAATTTTAAAAGTATCACTGTTATTAAATTGGGGGCAAAAAATGCACCAGATGTGAATTTTGTAAGTTCACAAAAGGAATCATCATTATAAATTTTGATGAAAGTTTTATATTTAGAGTTTAAGTAAGAGGTGGAGAGTAAATTCAATGTTGAGATATCTAGAGATTTTTTACTGGTAATTCCTGGAATATCTAATGAAATAATAGGAGGTCTACTTGTCCAAAAAGGGAAATTAGACGGAAGATTTCCACTGATATGTTTATTAATAATATTTTAAAATTGTTGATTATCATTAAAATTTATGAGTGTTTGATTTTGATGATTTGAGGTGATTTTATCTATTATAGTATGAGTATTGTTTTTTAAAATAATTCTCTAAATTAAATTGGAAAGGATATATTTCTTTTGTAATGCGATAGGTGGTATTGCAGTTTCAGCATATAGATCAAGAACTTTGCCTCCTCTGGGTAAACCCAGTATATGTCTTAAAATTTTTGTTTGTATTTATTCTCATGATTTATTTTTGAGTTTTTTTAAGTTATTTAAAAATTCAAAACCATATTGAAATTTAGGGGCTATAATATTGTTGTAAATATATAATGAGTTTTTGGTGCTACATCCCCACTTAGCATTACCTAGGAATTTCATAATATTGAATAATTTGTTTCCTGTATTGTTTGCCTTATTTAAATGTTTGATCCAATTTAGTTTAAAATCAAAATGAATGCCCAAGAATTTTGTATCTTTGACAACTTTAAGTTTATTATTATGTAAAAATAAGTTAAGTTTTTGAATTGGAAATTTAGTTATATGAAATGGTAAAATGATTGTTTTTTCATTTGAAATAGAAATATTCCATTTATTACAAAAATTGTAAAGATTGTTTATAGTTAATTAAAGAATATTTTTTTACTATTTGTGGGTTTTTATGTTGAAACCAAACGACAATGTCATCAGTATAAATTCCATAATTTATGTTGTGAGTAAAATGGTTTGGTAAATCATGTAAAAAATATTAAATAAATTTGGGTAGAGTATATCTCCTTGGATTAATCTTGTTTTAAATATGTGTTCTTGTGCGAAATAATTTGCAATTTTTAATTTGAAGTTTTTTTTTTGTAATAATATTATAAATTGATTTGTAAATGTTGCCTTCTATATTTAGATTTACATACATTGACAATAGAACGTTTTAACAGTAGTTCTCTTAGAGTTGGGGCAAAACTAGACCCTCCAAGAGCCAATGTTCTTTTCACCTTGGAGTACAGCATCCAATATTCAGCCACTATGAGATCCTTCAAATTCTTCAAATGAAGTCTTGATCTTCTTGCACGCTGAATCCAGTTCTCTGTTTAGGGACGATGTAGGAAGACTTGCCAAACAGTTGCTTCGGGAAAACGGGGCACAGCATTCAAAAGTAGAAGGGGAAATTTTTCGCCTGAAGCACACTTGCACGACAAGGTACCATTTAATGCTACCTTTCGAGGCCAATTCTTCTTTTAGAAGAGTTAGGAGTGATTCCAGTGAGGACTCAAGGAAAATGGTGAGATCAACAGCTGTTTCTTTAGTCGACATCAATATGTTGACAAGGTCCTTTTCATTTCTTCTGTAAACTGGCAGGGGTCTTCAAGGTCAGGTTTTTGCTTCTTCTGTTGATTCTTTCCATCTTCAGAACGTTTTCGCTTATTATTTTGTGGCTTTCTAGGAAAAGGGAGGTATTTTATTTCTAGGGAGGGGGGAGGTATTTTTTTCGGCTTTGTCCGACTTCAGTCTTAAAACAGTGAGAGTTCTGACCAATGTGGTTGATAATGATCTGCCACCACCTTGAAACACATGGGTGGCGGATCCCACAGGATTAACTTTGATCCGCCACTGGCTTAGAACCCACATTAACCTACTACTTACGATTGTCATAATGACTATGTAACCTATCACAGTAGACTATTTGTGGGGTTTACAGAGCTATAGTGGTAAATGTAATTTATTTAACTTTAGCATAAGATTCCTTAACCTTCAGCTGGAAGACACTTGAAAAAATTTAATTTTCAGGAGTCAAGTTCATCTCCCTTATCAGTTTGAAGTTTCCAGAAAAGTTAGCACATTTGTTGTTAATGAATATACAACCGAACATATTCCTATATAAGAGAGACCTCATGTGTATTTGTAACCAGAGTAGGATCTAGGCGGAGTTGGGGTGCAAAGGGACTATGATCTCCCTGCCCCTTTTGAGAGTTCCGCAAAATTCCCCGCCTTGCCCACGGTCAGGGGGACACCGATGGGCTTGGAAAGGCCGCCGTCCGTCGGTTGGGACGTTAAGCCGTGTCCCCGTGTGCGGGAGAGCCATACCCTGTGCACGTTAAAGAACACGCTGGATGGCCTTGACGGGAAGCTACCATCTGTCTCCCAACAGCTGTTCCAGTGGGTCCCCTCTCCCAACCTTCTCTGAGCCTTCGGGGTCCATGTGACCTGGCCATTTAGCCCATGGTGTAAAAAAAAGTGCCGCTCAGAGGTAAAACAACCCAACCCAACCCTTTTGAGAATGTTAGTAAAGGTAATGGAGGCAGACAATATTAAAATTATGCATATTTCACCCATTTCGCAAGAATGTTTTAAAGACCTCTAAAATTTAGGGACAAAACTACACTACAATGGGTTTCAGACCCTTGGCCCAATTTTATTTTAGGTTCTATCAAGTCATTTCCCCTTCCCCTTTATCTTCCTCTAGCTCCAGACCAGATTGTAATTATCTTCACGTTTGTAGTAAGTATTAGTTATTTCGAAACTGTTAGATTTACAGGTAGGAGACCAATTAAAAAAATCGTGTACAAAAACTATGTACATCTTACTCATATATCAGAGTCATTATCAACATTGGTATAGAACTTTGGTGTTAACCAGAGCAAGAGTATATTCCTTTTTTGATAGAATTCAAAATATCCATAAATTGTCTGTAAACCTATCTTTCTGATATTCATCGTCTTCAGCGGGATGTTGCAGCAGAAAACCTTCGATTCTTAAATCCGCATTTTAAATTTAGCTGTAAGAAATCTTTCATTAATGCATTCTTTACCCAGAAAAGCACATCACTGGTGTTTCTGCTGAGAAACAGACTTAATATCCTGTCTGCTATCGCCTCGTCTTGAAAAGAAAAATTTAGATCATTCTAAAGTATCCGACCATTATAGTGAGTTATCTCTGAAGCTACATGTCTAGATAAAAAGTAAGTGTAATGGATTAGCGACATGAAAAGGTTGAAATCACAATAAAGACAGCAAATGGCGTTAGGCAGAATACGAGAGGAGAATGAGACTAGACCCCAAGAATTTACAAACGGGACCTTAACTCCTCATTAGTACTTAACAAACCCCAAAAAAATGTTTTCTGAGTAAGGACGTGAAGCTCGATTCTTATCCAATGCCTCTTAATTAGTATATTATAATGCTACCTAAACATAAAAACATGACTCAACTGTTTACAATATTAAGGATTTGTCATTTTTCCAACTTGAACCCGTTTAAATTCGGAAATTCAAACTAAAGGAATATTCGGAAAATGCGAATCTTATTATCGTATTAATAATTGCAAACAACAACTCAATTTATCTGTTAAAACTAAAATAAAGTTTAATGTCTGTGGACAAATAGGTAAATAGACGAAAAAGGGAAAACAGCAGATCTTTTGGTTTAGAAATAGCAACAAAATATTGAGCAGATCGAATAATAACAGGTTAGATTCAACGAATACAGCAGAAAACATTTATTTTTATATGTTTATTGTATACATTTTTTTGTATGTATTACAATGTATATTACATATATTGTAATTTCGAGGATTGCCAACTGTGGCGATTGGCGTTGCGGGATCTCTTCTTTATGGTGAGACAGCTCACGGCTGACTTCCAGAGAGCCAGTGGTCCAGACTGTGTCTACTCAAGTAGACGGGAGTCAACCGACGACGTTTGCACGACTCTGCTCTCCGAGTACGTAGACCACTCCAAAGCCCACTACTACTGCCACAGCATGAGAGCAGTCGACTTGAATGCCGTACAGCTCGGAGCTACTGGATGCACGACTGCAGATCTATGTTCTTCGCCGGCTGGTCCCGGATGACGGCAGAGTGCTACACGTCTGGTAGAAGTGAACATGAGAGACTTGTGGAAACATCCAACGTTAAAAATGGTCATGAATCGCACAATGAATGTCGAACCAGTCTCTCTTCAGAAGGTGATGTGGGGTGGCATCATACATGGCCGACGAATACCCCCGGCACATATTCCAGGCACTGAACCCGCCGACCGTATTTCGAGTTTGTCGTGGTACCATAGTGAACGATACCTCAAGGATATTCCTACTCACACATTACAGGTTGGGTTAGGATGATGTACCTATGAGCGGTACTTTTTGCACACAATGGGCTAAAGATCAGGATCATAAGGACCCCAAAGGCTCAGAAATTTTTGGAGAAGGACACCCACTGGACAGCTGTTAGGAAACAGATGGAAGCCTGCCGATCTAGAGTGCTCTTTGGAGTGCACAGGGTATGGCTCTCAAGCACCCAGAACCAAGGCTAGATGTCTAATCAGATCGACGACTGTCCTTTTAAGCTCATCAATGTTCCTTTTGTCACCGAGAGCACAATGTGAGTTAATGGGTAAATCTCTACGCACTAACAGCTGGGAAACGAACATGGGAACTACAAAAATATGAGTCTTCTGCGGTAGCGATTGAGCCAATATCAGCCCCCATCTTATAGGAGTTGCATACACAAGTTGATACTCCACATACAGACATTTTCCATGCGACAATAAATGGTCTGTTTGACACTAGACTCGCCGTCTCAATACCTGTTTCCTCAGTTAGAAATGGGCATACTAATCGAATAAAACCTAGTGCTTCGCAGGTTTCAATCTCCAACTTGAATCACGTGCCTCTCATAATGTCTCTCACACATGTATGCGATTTCAAGGGATTTCTTTAAGAACTTAGTGAAGTTACTCCTTTTCATGTTGTGTAAAGGTATTTTGTATTTATAAAGAATTTTTGCAATTGCATGCATTCCATTTTAATATTTGATATATGTATAGGTAGCTTCACTGCTATTACCTTTGGTGCTGCCGCCAGATGTCTGTACCCTTTTCCACGTTGGGATTTTACTGCCGTTTGCGTTTTTCTGTTGGAAAAGCACGAGCTTCCGTTGCGTAAGTTACTGCTCGAGCTACACGCTGAATTGCCACAGAAGGGACAAAGAAAAACTTCCGGTAGTAAAACGCCATGCTTGATCAATATAGCCGAGGTCGGAAGCGAACGTGACCGTACGAGTTGTGCGGTCACGTGCTCACGCGCCACGAAGGAACTGCTTCCTGCACCAGTCTATGATCACAGTACTGCGCATGCGTCAGATTTTAACCATCCAGTAACGAACATTCGTGATTTAACACAGATCGTTGTCACAAAGTAACGAAAATGAGATTAAACCTTACCTTGTTCTGCATAACTCATCTCTAAGCTTTCCTGTTTATAATGATGTGTCATCGCGTCCCAGCACTTATTAAAGCGAAGTGTGAGGTTTTTCCCTCGATTTTGCTTTGCACTGAGAATACGAAAGCAGAATGAATTCCTTTCTCTGCAGTTTGTTCTGTAGGCTAACTGCTTTAAGATGAATGAGAACAGCCTGAGCTGAAAATTTCCACGGATATTTGCACTACACGGAAAGGTGGATTTAATTCGCATTCGGAATGATAATCGTATCCGACTGATACTGGGACGGATATTTGCACTCGACTGATTCGGCTATTGATATCTGTGCTCGACTAATATTTTCACTCGAGTGATGCTTGCACTCGGCTGATAATTCAGCATTATTTGTACAAGACTAATACTTGGACTGACACATACTGATACTTAAACTGACACATACTGATACTTAAACTGACATATACTGATACTTAAACTGACACACAGTGATTGATCCTTGGATTGATGCTTGACTAACGCATGGACCAATATGCAATGAACTGATATTTGCACTTGACTGATAGTGCACCTGACAGATACCTAGACTGACAAATACAAAACTGATATTTGTGTGCTATTTGCAATTGACTGATAAGTTGCATTGATACTTGCATTGATATTTGCATTGAGTGATAACCTGCATTGATATTGTACTGACTGATAAATGAAATTGATACTTGCACTCACTGATAAGTTGAATTGATACTTGCACTCATTGATAAGTTGCATTGATACTTGCATTGACTGATGAATGCATTGGTATTTGCATTGAGTGATAACCTGCATTGATATTGTACTGACTGATAAATGAGATTGATACTTGCACTCACTGATAAGTTGAATTGATACTTGCACTCATTGATAAGTTGCATTGATACTTGCATTGACTGATGAATGCATTGGTATTTGCACTGAGTGATAACCTGCATTGATATTGTACTGACTGATAAATGAGATTGATACTTGCACTCACTGATAAGTTGAATTGATACTTGCACTCATTGATAAGTTGCATTGATACTTGCATTAACTGATGAATTGCAATCATATTTGCATTGACTGATAAATTGCATTGATATTTGCATTAACTGATAAATTGCATTGATATTTGCATTGACTGATAAATTGCATTGAGACTTGCAATGACTGATAAGTGACATTGGCTGATAAGCTGCATTGGTATTTGCATCGACTGATAAATACTTGACTCATATTCGCACTTGATTGATACTTGATAAACACTTGGCCTGGTAAAGACTCGACTGATACTTGTCTGGTATGTGGCTGATATGTGGTGTTTGCTTTCGAGTGATCAACTGTATTGATACTTGGATTAATTGTTTACATTGGACATATAATTGGTCTGACACTTGCTCCCGTCTGAACTTGTATTTGTAATCGACTGATATTTGTACTGCACTCGTCTGAACTTGAACTGGTATTTGCAGTCGAGTGATATTTGTGCATATACTTGCATTCGATCTATGCTTGGCCACCCATAGTTGCACTCGGATGATAATTGTTTAGGTTTCAGTATAGACTTCAGTAATAACTGAATTTAGTGTTAGGCAAAAATGATTTAGGACATAGTATAATATCTTTTGTTAATATGTAATTAGAATTCGTTTCTAAAAACTGAACAAAATTTTTAATACAGCTTTTTCAAGTTCTTTCTCAACCTGTCTCTGGTAATTTTTAGAAGTAGTCTCTATATTCGTCAACGGTTTCTAAACGTAGTAAATGAAGCCACGAGTTACATTCTGAGTCTGTGTACTAACAGCTAATGATGAAAAATATATTAGATAAAAAAATGACTAGAAAGAAATAAAAGTTGACCCTCCATAATTCATTGATCACCAATAACTTGGTGCAAGATATTTAAACCTGTAAGATTTCTAACATTAGGGAGATCGAGTACATAAAAAAAGGTTCGAGCCCACTAGCAACTTTTCAGAGAATTAATCCAGGTTAATCTACGGAATCTTAACAACAGATATACATATAACATCCTCATTAAAAAAGCGGACTTAAACTTGTTTTCGCAATTAATTTATAAATATACCGTATATTAAATTGAAAAACAAAAGATCCAACTTATTTCTGAACCCAGATCCTTGATTATGAACTTAAAACATATAATAATAATAATAGACCTATCAGTTGTTGGAGAAGAGACACAATGCATTAGCACTCATAGCAGCAAATTTCATCACACTTTGACTACAACGGTCTGCCCACTGATGTTTCAATCACGTATTGAACAGACTGACCCTTACTTTCGTACTGCTTGCTCTAAGTCATTTCATCGTTTTTTAAACAACCGTCATGCTAGCATATTACCTTAAAAACAATTGTAGAAAATGCATCACTTTTGAAGAATGTTCTCAGAAGAAGCAACAGCTCACCCACCCACCTTCTTCCCCTCCCCCTAGCTAAGCCACGGAGGGCAGCTTTGGACATTGAAAGTAAGCTTTCTCCTATTTAAAGAAATATTGTTGTAATAATAATGAATGCACTGAAAGAAAAAGTGGAATAATTTGGTTTACACCGAGAATTGGTGAGAAAATTTAAATGTCATTACCGCAAATTTAAGAATTGATCTTTTGCACATAAGAGACAGAAAAAAAAATATAAATCCGTTTCAGGAATAAAACCCATTACAACTGATGCATAATGATAAGCACACATATTACCCATAAAATGTATGAAAACGAAGAACGGGAGAATTGAAGAATCACAGGTGGTTTATTTTTTAAATTTCTTAGTGATTGAAATAAAATTATATTTAAATATCTATGATGGATGCAATTAGAACCAGATCGTTAATACATAACAGTTCTTGTGCTTTATAGGTGCAACATTGATATCTCTATTATTATTAGTCCCTCAAGCAGTTGCTTGCCACGGAGGTTTCATAGGAACTTATCAGTTTATACTCCGTAGTAGGTCTATGATGATGGCGGGACTCCAGCAGAAAAGCAAAACAAATATCCATGTTTTAGCTGGGGCTCGAATCCAGGTTCCCTTTGATCAGCAGCCAAGCACGCTAACCACAAGAAGCTAATCACCATGCTGCAGCCAAGCATGCTAACACCAAGAATGAAAAAAATATTCAGTTGTTATATAGCGTTGGAATTTTTAAATTATATTTTTGAAGTAAATTTCCGCTCTGTATGAAAAGTATGTTTGAAGTCTGTATGCAAAAGAATTTGTATTATGTTAACAAAGTAGATTTATATTCTCTTTGTGACGTAATTTTGCAAATATTTTGTTTCATAATGTAAATATTAATTTTGTTGTTGATTATTAGTAATTTATAATTTGTAAAATAAGTTTCCCTTCTGAAAATTTCATAAATTTAAACTTTTTGTGCAAAGTCTATATCTGTATGTTAAATAAAGCTGCAATATGTAAAGTAAGTTTGTATATGTATTCTGTTTTCAACCAAAATGTTTACGTTGTTTACAATACTAGGCGTAATCCATATGAATATTAAGTTTGCATCTATTTGTAATCTCGTCTCTGTGTACGAAGAATGGTTGTGGTGTGGTTTTGTTGAATGGCAGGAATCAAAATTTTACTGTTTCCTGTGGTTTAATTTGCGGAGGCCGGATGACCTTGCTTTGCTTCTGAAAATACCGCTATGTGGGCGAGATAAAGAAGAATAGCTGGCGGAATCTCCTCTCCAGTTACTTTCTCGGAATAAAAGCTCCCCATTCGGGAGGTAGAAGCAAACTTTGAGTATAATTTGGATGTTTAAATAATGAATAATTCGTGTGGATTCTTCAATATTAGATACTAAATACAATTTACTGAATCTATATAATTAGGTACTAAATATGAAAAGGAGTTTGCATATCCGTTGTGTTGACCATGTTTGATTGTGTCATGCAGTCGCAGATATATCATAGCATGTTTTCTTATGTACCTCATGTAAATATGTTCGCATGTATGCCTAGGTTCGGGGATGTGCAGTGGACTCGAGTCTATTCAAGCTACTGTTGCAAAATAACTTGTTTGCCATAACTAGCAAATAAAGCGTTTACGGATATGTTTAGAGTACTTTTTCTTCTGAGAGTAGAATAGATCTCTGAATTCGTGTCCAGCATTTATGTTATATGCTGTATATTACGATATTGTTAGCAATACTTATAGTATTAGGCATCTTGCAGAAGATCATGTTGAATATATTATAAAATGAGCTAAATTATTTCAACATGATGAAAAGTAAAGTATCTAGATTTTGCATTTCTGATTAACCACGAATGGGCCGATGTAATAAGCATGTAAAAATTACTATAGTCACTTATTTTTTTTCAACAGCACAAATTATATACCAGCTGTCACTTTATTATGCAGTTCCATGTTCTGTCAATAGATTCAGATCAATAATTCAATTGATACAGAACTCAGTAACTTGTTAAATAAGTTTTATGAAACATTTTAAGATGATTTAAGGATATTAATGAAATTAATTTAAAGTCATTTTTCAGCCATATGTAAACACATTTAAAATCGGTTGATAAGGGACGCAGAGTTCCTCATGCAATATCGTAGTACTTAATAGGTTACGCTTTGCGTAATTGTCATTCACTATATCTGCTGAGGTTACATTTAGTTAGAAGTGAACTACGTTTTCAAATTTGTACTTAAAAATATGCAAGTGTATTAACCTTTGAAATTATTTAATTAATTCTCACGCTTTAAGCTCATGTCTTATACAAGCACTTGGTATTTCCAAGTGTTTTTATATTAAATATTTATCCACAATCGAGAACAGTTATTCGGTACAAAAAAAAAACTCTTCAGAAAACTTCCCGATTTGCTCAATTTTCGGAACAAATCCTTATTAAACAAATTCACTTCACTGAAGAACTACCAAACGACAGAATCTACACGAATATCTCGTTACTTAAAAATTCAAATTATACGCAAAGTTTGCTTCTACCACGCAAATAGGGAGCTTTTATTCCGAGAAAATAACTAGAGAGGAGATTCCGCCAGCTACTCTTCTTTATTTCGCCCAGCGACAGCGGTATCTTCAGCAGCAAAGCAGGGTCATCCGGCCTCCGCAAATTAAACCTCAGGGAACAGTAAAATCTTCACCAAGGCAGTTCACGCTGGGGCCACCACAGGCACTTCTGGGGGAGACAACACCTTTGCGGGAAGGAAATGACTTGACGGAAAAACTTCTCCCGTGTTGGTAATGTATGCAAATATAGCCAGCGGCTGCAGCGGTTAAGCTCCTCGGCTGACTATTAAATCATGGAACAAGGTTAAGG
The DNA here is from genome assembly GCA_038380435.1 of Ryuthela nishihirai. Lineage (NCBI taxonomy): Eukaryota > Metazoa > Arthropoda > Arachnida > Araneae > Heptathelidae > Ryuthela > Ryuthela nishihirai. The sequence goes on along the minus strand of JAWZYU010000011.1, from coordinate 32,502,879 downwards.
GAGAATCCAGCTTTCCGACACGTACGTCCGAGTGAATTGTGTCGTTGCACACGTGCGTCAGGTGAGGTGCAGCCATTAGGAGAGGAAGAGAGTTCCTGATGCTTGTTATGCTGGTTGTATTCTTAGACTGAAGAGGTGAAATTTTAGCGTTAAATAAGTTCAGTTGTATTTCTCAGTTTAGAGATACATATATTTAAAAATAATGCTATTGAAAATAATTAAGGGATAATGTGTATATATATAGCTATGATAATTGGAAACAAGAGATGGAATTTTTGCTTTTTCAGATTATCTTTTTCTATGTGTAATAATGTAAATATGGCGAGTAGTTAGCGCGCTTGGCTACTGATCTAAGGGACCTGGGTTCGAGCCCCTGGTAAGACACGGATGTTCGTGTCGTTTTTCTGCTGAGGTCCTGCCATCCTCTCAGAACTTCTACTGTGGCATATAAACTGACAGACTACTGTCAGACCTCTGTGGCAAGCAGTTGCTTGAGGGGGTATTTATTTTTTTATTTTTTTATAATGTAAATAACTATTAATTACAGATCTCTATTTTAATCACTATCTGCATCAATCGGAAGTAAATAATTGAAAGTATATATATCAAATTATAATAATCGAAACAAGAAATGGTTATGTGAATGCAAAAATATAAATGTTCTACTATATTTAAAAAATTTAAAATTTTGACTATAAAGTTACGATATAAAATAACGCTTTAACAAGAATTACTGTAAAAATTTCAATTATTAAAAATAATATTTGTTATGTATTGCAAATCTTATAAGATTTAAGGCTTCCTATTCGGAGAGTAAATCTGCTATGCACCAACTAGATCGATGTAAATCACATTAAACCATATAAGAGCAAAGTTCTCGTGTTTAAAAAAATTGCATGAAAAATTACTCAGGATAGAAGCAAATAAATTGATTGATTGATATGTTTTTTTTTACTATTTGTCGTTCAGTATTTAAAGAGTTGCGACGTCTGCAGCATTAAAACAATGGCATCATATCTTAAGGATTATTTTCGCTAAAAGTTCACAAATATTGAGAATTATTACACAAACTTACCAAAAAATGCGCTGAATATAGAGTTGGATAAAACAATTAATATTTATTTTTTAATTATTGAGGTAAGTGCTTACGATTGACAGTGTCGATGCCTAATGTCTCAGTTTTCGTAACTCTTCAAATATTGAACGAGTATTATTGAAAAATAGAGAAATGAATAGATTTGAGTGACCTAAACTTTTCCCATAAAAAGCTTATTTTTCGAAAAATTAAGGTTCTTCAATTGCGGCTTTTCATCAAAGTAACATATATCTTATTTAACCGTAATAATCGTAACTGTTGTGAACAAAGTAAGGTCTTAATAAAAAATAAATAAATACCCCCTCAAGCAGCTGCTTGCCACAGAGGTCTGACAGGAGCCTGTCAGTTTATATACCATAGTAGAAGGTCTGAGAGGATGGCAGAACCTCAGCAGAAAAACAACACATACATCCATGCCTTTATCCGGGGCTTGAACCCAGGTCCCTCAGATCAGTAACCAAGCGTGCTAACCACTCGGCCACGGTAAGAGAGTAAAAATAAGACTGGGACTAGATTAAATCTAAAAGTCGAAATTCAACTAGATCATGGCATACCTAGTTCGTGACTAATGTGATAGATGCGTTCTTCGAAAATATTCGTGTAAGGCGAAGTCGTGTTATTCTGGTACGAATTCCTTATAATGTAAACAGGGGAGATGTGGCATATGTTTAATTTTATTCATTTATTACGACTATAGCCGTCCCGGTGCCGAGTGGTCAGTGCTCTTGACTACTGATGTAAGGGATCTGGGTAAGGCATGATGTGTTCGTGTTGTTTTTCTGCTGAGGTCCCGCCATCCTCACAGACCTTCTACTATGGCATATAAACTGATAGGCTCCTGTCAGACCTCTGTGGCAAGAAACTGTTTGAGGGGGTATTTGTTTTTTTTTTTAATTTATACTTTGGTTCATGTTTTGTTTTTAATTACTTGTTTATGTATATTTCATACATATAACTGCTTTTTACAGAAAACAAACGATGATAAAATTAGGAACAACAAAACGGCTAAATTCAGTTTTATTTTAATACATGATAGATATTATTGAGTAATAAAAATTGAAAACGAGAAATTTAATATTTCAAAAAATTCCGTCGAATAATGAAGATGACTTACATTTCGTTTACAAACGTTTGTATTCTACAAGTGACAAGTTAAAATCTTTAACCAATAAGAATGAATTTGTATACACAGTCGTATCAGAATAATATGACCACCTACCATAGTATATGTATGGTAGGTGGTCATATTATTCTGATACGACTATGTATGTTCACATTGCCATCGATTAGCACCAATTAAAATGTTTTCTGTTGTTCACAAACATAATATAGATGTATAAACACACTAATTTGCATAGGAAAATGCGGAAATATTTTTGAAGGTGTTGAAAATACGAACAAGGATAAGTCAGATACGTGAGCAAAGAAAAGCATCCAAGTTGTCTTCTTGCGTGGAAAATGAAATAATATACACGATAGTAGAGAAGGGTGGAGAAATCGCGTTAAACCGGGAACAAGTCGTGTTAACGAAAACCAGTCCTATTTTAAAAATTGTGTTAAACCGAAATGGTGTTAGTCGGATTCCTGTTAGTTGTATTGGCAAACTATTCATTATATCGAGTGTGGAGTTGTACACATTTATGTAATGATTCTATTAATTTCTGCATATTTTGAGTTAATTTTCTAGTAAGAATAAATATATTTATAATACAAAAGCTTTCTTAATTCAATGGCAAAATAATATTGTTTAAAATAAAGTTAGGATAAAGATTTAAATTTATTTATCATATCTGATTGTGTGGGACGGGGGTGGCTCAGTCGGTAGCGCGCCAGGCTCGTAATCTGTAGTTCCCAGGTTCGAGTCCCAGCTGGGTCAGCGTTGAGATTTATCTCCGCAAAATTCCCCGCCTTGCCCACGGTCAGTAGGGGACACCGATGGGCTTGGAATGGCCGCCGTCCGTCGGATGGGACGTTAAGCCGTGGTCCCATGTGCGGGAGAGCCATACCTTGTGCACGTTAAAGAACACGCTGGATGGCCTTGACGGGAGGCTACCATCTGTCTCCCAACAGCTGTTCCAGTGGGTCCCCTCCCCCAACCTTCTCTGAGCCTTCGGGGTCCATGTGACCTGGCCATTTAGCCCATGGTGTGCAAAAAAGTGCCGCTCAGAGGTAAAACAACCCAACCTATCTGACTGCACATAAGAAGTGTAAGAATTTGGAGAGAAATTATTTGCACTTTTCATTCAGATATGCTTTGTAGTTAAATATATAATAAGTCATTTACACAGTAATTGAATAATCTTACAAGTAGAGAAACTGTTGGATAAAGAGAGTTCAAACTAATATTTTCTTCAAAATCTATACATCGAAATATATTTCTAGAAATATTTACCTTTACCGTTTGATCAAATGTTTATTTATTTAACTTCTAAATACCATTTTTTAAAATTTGTAAGAAGCGAACTAAACTTTTATTTTACTAACTTTCCGAACTGCTAAAAAATTGCTCAAATGTAATATATTATGCTTTTCTTCAGGACTATTCCTTATTGAACCTATCCAACCTATCACATCATTTTATTCGGATAATTGCAGGTATGTGTTGTACTTCTAGTACTTATTGTACTGTGTTCGAAATAAACTGTTTTGCAGAAATTTTATGACATCAAGCTCACTAATCCATCATGCAATTGTTCAAACACGTTATTCAAATGTGATGCTTTACAATTTTTTTCGGCTGGAGTTGGGTTGTTTTACCTCTGAGCGGCACTTTTTTGCATACCATGGGCTAAATGGCCAGGTCACATGGACCCCGAAGGCTCAGAGAAGTTTGGGGGAGGGGACCCACTGGAACAGCTGTTGGGAGACAGATGGTAGCCTCCCGTCAAGGCCGTCAAGGCCATCCAGCGTGTTCTTTAACGTGCACAGGGTATGGCTCTCCCGCACACGAGGCCACGGCTTAACGTCCCATTCGACGGACGGCGGTCTTTCCAAGCCCATCGGTGTCCCCTACTGACCGTGGACAGGGTGGGGAATTTTGCGGAGATAAATCTCAACGCTGACCCAGCTGGGACTCGAACCTGGGAACTACAGATTACGAGCCTGGCGCGCTACCGACTGAGCCACCCCCGCCCCATTTTTTTTCGGCATATTCGGTCTTATTCTGATACTCTGTAATCCGTCTAATCAGAATTATCACTGCTGTGTAACGTAACCGAAGTTCCTTTTTATAAACAGCAATCATCGAGACATAAATATGGAAGGAAATGAAATTTTTCGTAGTGTTGATTAGAACAATATTTATTTACCTATTTAAGAAAACGAAGAAAAAGGCGAGCCGAAATAATATTTAAAGCAAAAAATTTTTCATATTTATATTTCATTTGTGTATACACGTATCCCTTGACAGATCCGTCTAAAAAAGAAAAAAAAAAACACCCTTCTAACAGCAGTGTATGGTGTCTTAAGAGGAATAGCTCTGTTGCTGGGCATCAACTATCACACACAGAGAGCTGAATCCTCTGAAGCCGAAGTAAGAATAAGAGAGAAGTACTTCGTGAGCACGTTTGCCCATCACCTGAGAGTAAATCCATGACAGTGGATAATGGTGCAGCTTTCAGACGACCGTAATGGTCTTCGTAATCCCATTCACGTGGCTTCATGCCTTTTGTAGACGTTCTCTGTGACCACAGAAGATCTGCCACAATAACTGGAATTGGGCACGTCGGACGCGATTGTACTCAGCGAACGAGGGAGAAATACGAGAACAGACATGAAGGGAGAGAGAGAAAATGTGACTGAGGTAAAGCTCTTAATTATTCTTAGTTTACCCTTTCACTGAGGAAAATGGCAGCAGCCTTATCTTGTTATATATCTTCGGGAACGAAAAATCAAAAAACGAAATCTCAAAGACATCTTGTTGCGGATAATCACGAGGAAAATAAATTTTCGTAACGTGTAGTAATAACCTCGAGCAATGATTGTCAAACTATTTTCATCCCCCTTCACCACAACCAGAGATGGTGGTGTCTCAGTTGATAGCGCGCCATTCTCGTAAGCTGCAAATCCTAGGTTCGAGTCCCACCTTGGCTAATGTTGAGATTTATCTCCACAAAAGTGTTCACCCTGCCCTCGGTCACTAGGGTACTCCGATAGCATGGAAAGACGTTGTCCGTCGGATGGAACTTAAGCAATGGACCCTTGTGGAGGAGAGTCGGTCCGTTAAAGAACATGCTGGATGGGCTTCACGGGAGGCTACCATCTGTTTCCTGATAGCTGTCTAGCGTTTCCCTTTCGCCCAGCCATCTGTGAGTCCTTGGGGCCCTTGTGATCTGACCATTTAGCCCATTGTGTACATAAACGTGCCACTCAGAGGTAAACAGGGGCAACACCACTAAAGGCAATTTATTTTACCCATCTATCCGTCATGTCCAAACGAAGTTTGCTTGGAAAGGGGTTTGTTCAGCCAGTTGAGCGCAGGCTCGTAATCTGTAATTGAAGTCGTTTTCGCTTGCCCGAAGAATTTTATTCTTTAGTTCTCACTTGACTGAAGAAATTTGTTTACAGCTTTCCCTTGCACAAAAAATTTATGCGGAACATAAATTTTTGCCTCGATATTTGCGAGTTCCATAGAACGGGTGATGATGTGCCAATCGGTTGCACATAATGGCTCGAAACCTGATGCTCCCAGGTTTGATCTCTTTACTGTGCCTGAGCTGATATTTTTTCCTTTAATTCCAATCTGTCCTCGGTGAGAAAGAGAATAACGATAGGCTTGGAAATGATGAGACGTTAAGCGCTGTCACGCGAGATACCATTTTCACGTTAATAAACCCGATGAATGGCTTGACGATGGAACTTGCATCAGTTCCTTGATAGCTCTCCTTTGGATCTGTCCTTGTCCGAAAGACTTCTGAAGTCCCTGTGAGCTTTTCGCTCGGCCATTGTGCATCCAAACGTGCAGCTCGAAAATAAAACAAACCAATAGAGCATTCTAAATATCTATTTTATATCTTTAAGCTGTGCAATTTTCATTTTCTTAACTTAAAGTTATTTTTTAGTGTTTCTTTTCAAACACGATAAAATATTTGATTATCAGAAGTTTAGAATATTTCATTCATTGATTTTCGCTATACCTATGCGTGGAAGACGAAGGAGAGTATGTGCTTCAATGCTAGAAAATACAAACAACGACTCATTTCATTTCTAGAGCAAGACATCGTCGATTTAACTGCTAACAACGTATTTCAGCTGACGAACTTTCATCGTAACTCTGAAAAATAAATAAATAAATGATACTTCTGTCTCAAGTTACATTTCTCTGGAATGGCTCTTCTTGAATCCGAAAACTATTCTCAGCAAATGGATATTTACGGTAGAAGGCTCAACAACTCATTTCCCGTTACCAGACAGCCTTGAAACACGAAACGATGTGAACTGTTTTTTTTTATTCTGCAATTTAAACGAAACATCTAAGAGTTAGGTTTTTTTTTCTTACTCTAAAGTATAAGTCGATTCGGCAAGTAGTATCTCTGAATTTAGATGGAGAAATAGATCCTTGTAATTATGAAAATGCAAGAGCTGAATTTTCATTTAAGAGTAAAGAAGTTTTTATAACTTCTGCCGAGTTTTTGGTTCGGTTCGTTTTCTGTTTTAATAACCTTAGAAGAAGGCTGATTTATTATTTTGCACAAAGTTTGATTTTTATTATGTCGTCGGAATGTCGACTACTGTTTGTATTAGGCTTATCACCATTGAAATGAGACTGGGAAACTGAGTGCAATTTTTCTCCTTTGGGAGTGTTGAAGGAGATCAGTTTTCAATGAATTCTAAATGAGAAAAGGAACGAAAAGTACAGAATGACATTTGAGCCTGATGCAACTGCTCTAGGCGAGATTCGAAAATCCTCTCTTACCTGCGGAGAAAGGTCGTCGATACTCTTTTTCTGGGAGCTAGGGATATAAGTAAAGCTCTCTCAGTGCCTTTTCCTTCGAAACGAAAGCATCAGTTAGTATTTTCCCTATCATAAACTGGTTGAGAACGTTGACTTGTGAGAATAACGAAGGAATTTAGGCTGTACAAGGTACCTAAAAATAAAGTAGATTTATATAACCAAAAATAATAAGCCCTGCTTATGATGATTCTCGTCGAAGTGACATTTTGTTGCTCATGATGGTCTAAAACGCGCGAGATTTTCAAGCTGGGGTAGAAAGCTACAATTTCAAGTTTGCCGGGACGGTGATTGTCACATTCGCTAGAGGCATCAGGCTTGCAAAATGGTTTCCCAGATTCCAGTCTCCGTTGTGCTTGCATTGAGATTTTTCACTCTGTCGTCGGTGAGAAAAATGAAAAAAGTGACGTGTGTCGTATGGGACGTTAAGCAGTGATTTTTGTTTTGTAAGGAAAGCCCTGCGCAGGTTAAAGAATATGCTAGATGGGCTTGATGAGAAGATTCCCTCCGAATCTTAACAGATTCCTTGTGTATTCCCTTCCCCTATATAGCCCCCAGCCATTGGGGTCTTTGTGACCTGGCCATTAAGATTATTTCGTGTGCAGAATTGCCTGAAAAAAATAGTCCCAAGTTCAAGGCAGGGTAGGGGATAGTCTAATAATGGAAAAGTGAATGTCAGTATCTTATTATCTTATTTTCTATGCTGCTCAGAGTTTAAGCAACAATAGTTCAGAATTCAAGGCTTGGTTGGAGATAGTAAAATACTGACAATGGTTTTTTATTTTAATACTATCTTTCTCCTTAATGGTTAGGTTAACTATACTTTCTGACTTTTCAGGGACAGTTTCGAATTTTACTACTCGTCCTTGAATCCAAGATGGTTGGTCAAAATAAACACTGGATAATCTGGTTGGTAGCTGAGCGATTAATTGTGCCTGTACTGTTTATATTTAAATTTTATAAAGTCAAATAATAAACATAAGCAAATTATGCAAAACGTTTTAATGAAAACCAACTGGTGTCTAATTCACAGAGGAACTCTTAAAAAGTACTCTATTTTTGGATCTTGGATATTCATTTATGAGAAGATGATGTGCAATTGCTTTTTATGCTTTTAAAATATGAGAATCTATTTTATGATCGTCGATAGAAATTTTTACGATCGTCGTAGAAAGTTTTTTTATGAGTACTTCTATTATAAATTATTTAGTTTTAGTATTATTTAGTTTATTAGTATTTAGTTTTTTTTATGAGTACTTCTTTTGAAATATAAAAAAATACTTATATACTATAATAATATAAAATTTTATGAAATAATAAAATACTTCTTATGGACTACGAAAACAAGATGTGTAAATATTTTGGGCTTGGGTAATCATTATAAATTAAACTGAATCTATTTGCAATTAGTTAGAAATTCCCCCAGACTACACATCTGCTTGAAACGAGCTAAAGGTCTACATAGGTATGAAAAAAGACAACAAAAAAAAAAGAAGAGAAACGCGAACTTCAGAAGTTAGAAGATGTCGCAAACTGTTCTCCCAAAGCTCCATAATGGACACTGAAAACGGACATAAGAACATCTCGCAGTTGTCGGCAATTATCTGTTCTTACGTTGGTTGACACTCGGAGCTTGTTACCGAGCTCTACTCTGATCCTTGGTAGTGTGATGAGGGATTGGAAGAGGACAGAGACCGTTAGGAGAAGTGATGGGACTACGCTGATGATGGTAACAGGGAGAAGAATCGAGTGGTGAAGATACACTTCCAAAGATGCTGTCTTAATTGGAGAAAACGATTTTCTGTAACATGTAGGGTGGAAATAATTGAAGAAGGGTGGAAGAAAAATGCTGCTGTCGATCAAAAAAAATTTAACTTGAAGAAGATTATTGAGGAAAGAAATATCACAGAACGTCACTTATAAGAAATCGGGTAGCTTAGAAGCAAGTGATGTAGTGGTAAATATCCTCATGATTATAAATTATCTTTCTTGCGTCAAACGCAAGAAAGTATTTCGTGACAAATGTTTGAATACTGTAATATCATTGTCAGATGTAAATATATTTGTTTTTTTTTATATTCTGGTAAATAAAATGAGTATTTGTTTTACTTCAAATGTATTTTAATTTTTAAAAAATGTAATGAAACGGACTAAAATTCCATTACAGCACTTAATTAAAAAAATATTGTGGCGAAGTAGTGCATGCTATACTTTTTCACTTCATTGATTATACCAAAAACTCATTGGTCTTTGAATTATGGTAATTCACCCATGTTGAAGAATGAACCACATGAGATTTCTGCAGGTCAATAGTCAGGCGACAACTGGCATACTTATCTTCAAATACTTATAACGTTAGATTGTCACAATATATTTCCAATAGGATAATGCACAGAACTTTCTATTGTTTGGGGTATCAGAACAACAAGGACCTACTGTGTGTCTACTGATTTGGGATTTTGAACAAATCTAATTTTATTGTGTATTGAAATAATAATTGGGGAACCGATTTCATCTCGTAATACGAGACTTACTTTTTGATAAAGAATCTAGGAAAGAAATATCAAAGTAAAAAAAAATCTAAATAACCGTTCAAGAGATATTTTAAAACAAAAAAATAAACAAACAAAGGCAGAATGCCAAAGGAGCCAATTGAATCAGACTCATCATTTTCGCTACGTCAATAATCAGTTTCAAACTGAATATTCTATTGCCATCCCCAAGGGAGTAAAGTGGGATTGGTGCAATAGCTTCATCTAATAGAAACATAATATTTGTCATTGGCTAAATGCATAGCTTCATTGTACTCAATGAAGATGTCCTTACAGTAGACGGCAATGAGCCCTGTTCCACGGACTGCGTACGCACTGTGTATGGCTCCACTTGTATTAATGGAGGATTTGAAAGCATGACATACCCTCATGAAGTGGCTACGGCATCAAGGCTGTGTTTGCTGTAACAATATTGATGGTCGATACGAGCTGAAACATCCCGGAACAACCATCGTCTTTGAAGTGGGCTCTTGAAGGAGGGGACAATGTTCACTTCTGCGAAAACAAAACGTGAACGGGACCTTCGATAATTGATGGCAGAGGCGACCTCATTATGTCGTTTCAAAAGCTCTAATACTGCAGAATAAATCTGACAATGAGTAAGATTATTCTTAGAGATTTTTCGGTGCACTGATGTTTAAATTTAGTTTCAGTACGAGAAAAATCACAATAGGAATATAACTAGTAAGTCCATCTACCTGAGGTGAATACGGAGTTCTTTGTTTCGTAAGACAAAACGCTTTGTGATTTTTCCAAATTTATCCCCTCTAACGTTGAAAGTTCAAACTAATGGTTCTGCTAATAATAATATTTTATTACCATCTAGCCAACCTAAAAAGAATTTACTTAATAAATTACTCGACGTTATTTTTAACAGAATGTGTGTTTTTTTATATCCAAATCCAAATTTTATTATTCTACAAGCAATTACATACATAAATATAGTGAAAACCTCACAAGAGTTCTTATATATATGACACAGAACACAAAGAGAAAAATTTAGAGAATATTCTTTGGCTGAATAAGATATTTAGATCTTTCAGTGGTTATTAAGAAATCGAAATCCAAAACTATACTCTAAGGAATAGTATCGATTCTCTTAGGAAAGAAATTAAAAGTTTAAAGGTAACTAATTTAAAAGAAGGAACACCGGGATTCAAAATATTTTGTAGTGTAAATTTAGTTAAATTGCATGTGTGCTGAAGTATTTCAAAAATTTTTTTTCGAGCTTCATCATATTTTTTCACAATTTAGCAAGACATGCCATACAGTCTCTTTAAGTTTACAGGTGCTAGAAAGATCAGACTGAGTTTTCCTGATTTTGAAAAGGTAGTTATTTAGTGCAGCTTTATCTGCATGCAATGATTTTAATAATATCTTGTCTACTAAAATGAGATTATTTTGCTTTTCAACACAATGCTTATCATTTGACGCTATTGTTAAAATTGAGAGTTGTACAAACTGACGATTGGTTACAGTTCGTTTTACTAACCGCAACTCTATTAGATTGATCATCTTTATGTACAGAAATGATTTGATATCGTTTTGCATCTGACAAAAAATACCTTCCATCTTGAAAAATTATTGATGACCCTCTTACACTAACATTTCCATACAGAACAGTATACATTTGAACAAATAAGAATGCAACCAATAATTTTAATTATGCCTGTATAATGGTTTGCTTATAAACATCTTCGCTAACTTTCATCGTGCCCTCGGTGAGAAAGAATTGGAAAAGCTGCCCTCCATTGGATGGCATTGAGCCGTGGCTCCTCAGTCAGAAGAACCATACTCTAGGCGCATTAAATAACAAGTTTAATGTCCTCAGCTGGAGATTTCAATTTATCTCCTAATAAACGTACGGTGGAATCAATCGCCCTATCGCCTATTGTGAGCCCTTGGGGTCCTTCTGATTGGACATTTAGCACATTGAGTGCACACAAGTGCCACTAGTAAAACAACAACAAGCAAGCTTAATCGAGCTTGCACCTGTACCTTTAATCACACTTAGAAATTATTAGTTGATGGCAAGTTTTTCTACTCTAACTTTTGACTTAATCTACATTTCGATCCTCTTTGAATATTCAAAATTTACTTCAAAGCTTTAAAATACTGTATATATATATATACACTGTCGTATCAGGATAATATGACCACCTACCATACATGTACTATAGTAGGTGGTCATATTATTCTGATACGACTATGCATATAAATACGAAAATACGTCAATGCAAAACTGTGCATTAATATCCTAAATGCAATAATTGTTCAAATAAATGTTCAGATAAGTCTTTTGAACACTTTGCTATAATAATGTATTACCAATAGATATTTTTTGCAGTATTTATATATTAACGTCTTTCTTTAGCTACATCAAGTCAATTTAATTAAATTTGATCCCGTGCCAACTCTGTCATATCTCCTCTGCTGTTACGAAAGACGAAACTTGAAATTTATAAGGTAACGTTAGTGAAACGCAAAACCTAATAAGTCAGGCACTCTCATCAGTTTTTAATATTCCCATTCTTTACTTTTCAAACTGAATATTATAAGCACCACCCTCGATTCTCGTGCCCTATTTTCATCCGCCCGTCAACTCCGGCAAAATTTGCTTTTGCTTCCAACCCTTAATAATTATCAAGTCTTCTTCCCCCTACCAGCAACCATTACATTGTTCAGATAACAACGCAGTTATTACAAAGGTAACAATAATACTCCCCGTCTCTATGTCTGCTGTGTCGAAGTGTCCCAACCTCCCTCATCATCAGTGCCAGATCATTGTCTCCTCTACTTCATCCAGCTCTGGAGGGACGATAGATTCCTAATGGCCCTGTTACCTCGTTAGCGCAGAAGAAGGAACCTTACGTTTATGCGCGTGCGAGAGGAGGCAGGAGCCAGGAGCACCTAGTCAAGAGAGAGAGAAAGATGCGAGTATCGATCACTCTGCTGATCTTCCTTTCTGCTGGCGGATGGTGGCACCTACCTACTTACCTGCGCGCATCTGGGACCAGCAGACACACACCGACTGAGTTGCCTTGTGCCGAGAATCTGTCGTTGTCATTAGCACTGACTAAACACTTAGTCTGCACTCTACGTAAAATGAAATTGCTGCTCTAATTTGATATAATTGAGCGTCTCGTTCTTTTTTCGGTGAGATATTTTCCTTATAGTAGGTCAGAATAAATTATATTTAGAATGGCGACAGCGTGCTCAAAACAGACAAAGCAATTTCTCCTCACTGTTTGATAGCTTGTGGATTGGTAGCTTTCCACATTATTGATTCAATAGGAGAAATATAAGTTTGTATAGTCATATATAGTTAATGGAGCAGAATACAATCTTTCCCTTGTACAGTAGAATACTTCATTAATTCAACATGTTGTTAGATATATAAACTTCTTACGTCGAGACAAAAATTGATGTACACGAACACTACTATAATTATCGGTAGTTAAAAAACTCTATTTCATTTTCAAATATTAACTTATTTTTATATTGCTGTTTTAATATTTGTATGCAAGTGTGTGTGTGTGTGGTGGGATCTGGAGGGGCAGGGGACATGCCTGCTGAGAATGTTAGTAAGGCTAATAGAGGTCAAAAATTGTTAAACATGTGCATAATATACTCATTTTTTAAAACTGTTTTTGAAACTGAAAGGGGAAAATGTTACAAAGCAATGTAAATCAAGTCTCTTGGCCACCCCTAACCCCTCCTCCTTTTACCCTTTTCTGCCTCGATTGCGTCGTTTGGTCATTCTTTATTGTTGATCCTGGCCTGTATGTGTGTAGTCACTTATACGTTTTTATAGCAGTGATAGTTATTGTATAATCCTTATATTTTGCATCATAATTTTTCTACATTACACATGTATTTAGAGATGAATTATATATACATTTATTTAGCTGGTTACTCTAAAATTAGTCCACGATTTCTGCCGATTACCTTTTTTATTATTTTTGTTACGAAAGACGTGTTTTAAGAGATTACGAAAGTTACGTGTTTTAAGAGTTACGAAAGACGTTTTTAGAGATTATATATATACACGTAATACTAAAATTAGTCTACGATTTCTGCCGATTATATTTTTATTACTAATTAATTATTACTTATATATTTTTTTTAATGGAAGATGGTACTTCCCTGCACAAGGGACAGAGATAACTAAGAAGTTATTAGGCTTCTCCTGGTCTCTCATACAAACTACAAGGACCTGCTGGTCTTAGTAATCAGGTATGTATAAAGATATTTTTTATTATATATAAAATAATATGGCTTGTATAAAGAGGAAATTACACATCAACAAATCTTATTAGCGCCGTATTAGGGAGTGGAAAGGTGCCAAACATCCTTCTGAAATCCTTTAATGACGTGAACAGAGGCAATACTCAAAATTAAAACATCAAACACACAAAAATATATATGTGTAAATTATGCGCATTTTGAAAGAATATTATCTAAATGTCTACTGGACGGAGTAGAAAAAATATATGCTCTATTGATGGATAAATATAATAGCTAGAAGAGAGGGTAATGGTGTTCGGATTCCCTCTCCAATTGTTTTCTGGGCCTGAATCCTACATACGCTTTTAACATTGTTTGACATTAACTAACAAATGATGATTTATGTTTAAATTCACTCGCTAATGAGTAATGCATATTTTTGTATTCATGCTTTTATAGTGAGTCAAAATTCAGTTAAATTATTCCCTTCCAAGTCAGGATAAAAAATAAGAGACTGGATCGAGCCGCAGAAAAGTTAAAAGAGACTGGATTTCCATTACAGCGTAGCATTTTTTCCTTTCGCTTTCAGAGATTTTGAAAAATTATTTTTGAAAAATGCATGAAATATGTCCAAGTTTAATAACTTTGGTCTTCATTACATTTACCAGCATTCTCAAGGGGTGGGGATGGTGGGTCATGGCCTTCTGACCTTCCCCTAGATCCGGGTGGGGGTGGGTCCCTATTATATGTTTTCAAACTATCTTACACAGAATTGTTGCAATTGCTGCTATTTATGAAGCAGAAACAAACTACAAAACCAAAACTTGGTCATCGGATAATTCCTCAGTGTTTACTTCTTAGCCGTGCCAGATTGGGTCTGATGGTGATGCCTGCCAAGGGTTATAACCTCCTCCATGGATTCTTTTCATAATCGAAAAAGGTCAATATTCTTGAAAAACTAGAAATTAGGATAAAAGTCCTATACTAAACTTTTAGGAGAATTATATATTAAAAATGATGCCTGCCAAGGGTTATAACCTCCTCCATGGATTCTTTTCATAATCGAAAAAGGTCAATATTCTTGAAAAACTAGAAATTAGGATAAAAGTCCTATACTAAACTTTTAGGAGAATTATATATTAAAAATATACCGAAATAGAGTTACGGTTCTTTGCAATTAAATTCAGACATTCTCCCACCCATCTCCCCTATAAATCTGTTTCCAGATCACATCCTTATTATTGCCTTCTCCTTTATGGAGAAATCAAATAACTTCTCACAAACGGACATTATTTTTATTAGAACCTGTTTCCAGTTTTGAAAAAAAAAGTTATGGTTCTCAACACAGAGCACAAAATTAGACCCCACTCTCAAGACGTCACGCACTTCCCTCGTACCAGAATTTATCAATCTTTAACTTTCTCATGCACATCTAAAGGTCTCAGAGATGAGTGCAACCATCGAAGTTGATCGGCCAATCTTCTTCGGGGGTTCATTTTATTTTATTTTCATTTAAGTGAATCTACTTCATATAGAGATCTCGTTAGAAGAAAGTACAGCATTTCACCTTCGCGTGAGTCAGCGTCTCGTTCCTTGACGTGATGTGAGGCTGTTAAATCTGACTTATTGTAGATAATGACGTGAGGTCCGCACGAAAAGCACCTAAAATTAGCCCAACAGAAAGAAGCCAATTCTTGAGAACTAGTTTGCAGTAAAACTCACATAATATCTTACTTATCTGTCAGTATATGCTTACGACCAAGCTGTGCCCGCTTTTATTGAATTTTTTAAGACTTGGGTGAATTAACCAGCTAGCAGAGATTCAGGAGCAAATTTAGGTCAGGGATAATTGGAGATCACATAAAGAGTTACTTGGTCACACCCTTTCGTTGCAGGTTTTAATTATTAATCGCAAAATTAATGTAAACTACTCTGTAGTGATGAATAAAATTCATCTCGTCATTCTGAGAGAGAACGAAATTTTAGTATTTAAGTTGAATAATTTTTTCGTGTAGTCATTCGTTGTGGCATGTTTAGGTTTTTAAATGATGTGGTAATTTAATATAATCTCATTTCTTAGTGGAAAAGGGCGGTGGGTGGTTCAGTCGGTAGCGCGCCAGGCTCGTAATCTGCAGTCCCAAGTTCGAGTCCCAACTGAGTCAGCGTTGAGATTTATCTCCGCAAAACTCCTTGCCCATGGTCACTAGGGGACACCGATAGACTTAGAAAGTCCGCCGTCCGTCGGATGGACGTTAAGCCGTGTCTCGGTGTGCAGGAGAGTCATGGTTAAAGAACACATTGGATGGTCTTGACGGGAGACTACCATCTGTCTCCCAACAGCTGTTCCAGTGAATTCCCTTCTCTGAGCCTTCGGGGTCCTTGTGACTCTGGCCATTTAGCCCCTTGTGTACAAAAAAAGTGCCTCTCAGAGGAAAAGCAACAGAAATTTTAATCGAAAAGATTAATTTTCCTATGGTAAAAAAATAATTGCATTTCAATGTTTTACCTCTGAGCGGTACTTTTACATTAATCATTTGGCATACGTATCCATAATTTTAACTAAATAAATGATTAAACTACTGCAGCCTCAATTGGCTTACTCAAAAAAAAACCACTTCTAGTAATGTTTGATTTCTCTAGCTAACATTAGAGTAAAAAAATCAGCTTTAATCTATCAACCCAACAACAAGCAACAAAACGTTTTGATTGCATTAAATATCGCATAAAATACAACTCTTTTCGCACCATCTAAATGTGTGTATTGTTTCTCTGAGCCGTTTCATTATCAGAACGGCTATCACGTTGACCGAGATGTAGTAGCAAAGAAGTGGAGTTCAAATCTCCGGAAGGCATGGAATTTTGTGTTGTCTTTCTTTTGAGTCCTCGCAGCCTTCGATGGCGATTTACACTGACAGCCTCCTGTCAGCTCTCAGTGGCAAGTGGCTGCCTCAGGAGGGATTTGTTCTTTCATTTTTGAGTATAGGAATGTCTCTTCTAATACGGAAATGGAAAGAATGGCTCTGTGTAGTGGCTGGGAAATTATTATTAGTAGGCTTTTTTTTTTTACGGCAAGAGGATTTTGTTCTTGAGAACAAACATTCATAGATTTCTGATTTTAGTATTGTATTTTTTGAATAAATCTTTTTACGCTGTCTTCTCTTTCGAAACAATTAAATTTCTAGATAATGTATCTTTTTTTAAAGAAGAAACAATTCTGTTATTTTTTTTCATGAAAATAATTTTATCTTCCTGTCTTATTTCGCGGATAAATCTCCGCTACAGTCTTCTCCGTTTCAGATTCTTCTCTATTTTCTCGTTTACGTCTTAAATAAAAGATTAAATGATAAAAGATAATCAGGATAAAAGTGGGAGAGGTGTTTACCTTTAAATTTTAAGGGCAAGCATCTGTAACATTTTCTTAAAAATGTAAGAAAATAATTTTCTCTTATTTTAAAAATATTTCTCTTATCTTAAAAAGGTTTTTTATTATATTTTCATAAAAATAATCATTTTTTTTAATATGCGTTAAAAAAAACTGAAATATAAATATGCATTAAAACAAAAAAAAATTGACACTTTAAAATAGGTGAATGGACTATTTCAGAATTGTGTCAAGGTAAACGATTTATTCCAGAAGTATGCCGCCAAGAGAAAAAGGTTGAAAAACACTGCCCTAGCATAAAAGAGATTTTCAAACTTCGAGATCTGCGCAATTCTGATCAGGTATTGTATAAACCTTTTACTGTATCGTAACTAGAAAAAAAAGGGGTATGGGGAGGAGAAGCGACGCAGTCGAGGTGAAAAACAATAAAAGTGGAAGGATTATGTGCAACAGATTGGATATCTATTGCAGTGTAACATGTTTTCATTCATTTTAGAGGATTTTAAAAACCCATAACAAATGCGTGAAATTTGCAGAGGTTTGATGATTTTTGCCTTCCATTACCTTTATTGGCATTCTCGGGGTTGGGGGGGATGGCCACCTTCCCTCCCCTTAGACCAGGCCCTGATTCTGATTGCATTGAATTTTAAGCAACGGTAGCTTCCGGCGAAAAGTTCTTTGGAAATAGTTCCAACCCTTGTTACATACTTTGTTATTCGTTAAATTCAAGTATCATCTCGCCGTGTGAGCCACTGTTGTCACGACAAGTAACAATTAAATTTTTATTTATATTTTATTTATTAACCAAAAATGTTTATTAATTACTGCGGACGCCAGTCGATAATGCCCTCCTAAATTTCTTTAAGAGCTCACTATTGACAGATAAAATCGTTTAACCAGTCAAATTATTTTGGCTCTTCATTTCAGAAGATTACCAGATTCGAACCCGAGACCCAACATGAATTGGTTTTCCAGTTGTTTTTTTCCTTTCCGACCAAACATGGGGATATAAAAAAGTGAATAGAGTAAAAAAAGATCACAGACACATACAGTTCTGAGTAAAATCATATATATTCTCTGATATTTCATAAATATTGCGAAACAAGTCATTGAGTGTATATCAGGGAACTTATCAAAATGCTCAGAGCTAAAATGCATTCACACGATGCAATTTTAAGTGAAAGACAGCAAATGAAGGCTTTCGAAGATATAAAAAAAAAAGCAGTTTACTTTTTTATCATCTCCATCCAGTCTTACTTTACATTATTAAAGGGAATAATCTTTTAAACTCTCTTACGCATACTGAATATGTAAGAGAGATAACGATTGGGAACGATGATTAAATTAAATGCATTTTCTGCTACAGTAAGCAACAGGTGCTCTAAGAGGTTAATTAACTATGCAGCTCACGCATTGTGAGAAGAGGAAACAATTAAAAGAATGACATACATTGTTCTTTAACATGTTCAACAGTATTTTTTTAAATCTTTTGATCCCTCCTTTGCTGCATTGAATTCGTATCAGATGCAGAGATACGGAAAATTAAGAAATAACAGATAATGGAAGAATTTCGAGTCTATTGTCTAAGAGCCATACACAATCATCACACAGACTAAAGTACATTTCGTATTCTGTTGAAATGAACAACAATTTGTAAACTTCTGAGTGTTGTGATGATGATTTACATATTTAATGTATATAAAAATGCATTTATATGCCTCTGTAAAGAAAGCAATTTTCATTTTGAATCAGTTTTTTTTTGTGTATTGCATGATTTGTATTAGTCTGCGAAGGTGTATCTTGATATGCAGATCTCTATATGCATATCAGAAACGAAATTATCAAAGATTTTAGTCATTTGCGCTGCGGAGAAGAGATAAGAATTGCTTAGATAAGAGAGGAGAGACATCAAAGGAAGTGTTTTGTAAAGGAAGATGAAAGAAAAAGAAAATGGTTCCACCTTTCTTTGACACTTCTTAAATTTGATAAAGAGGAAGAAAAAATTCGCTGTTGAAGAATAGATATTAACGATATATTCAGAAAATAACACAAACAAACTCACTTCATATGTAAAGATAAAAAAAAAGCATTTTGGAAAAAAATAAAAAGTCTAAAAACAAGTTACTAATATAGCAGAGTGTTATTAATGATTGTGTGTGTGCTTAATTCCACTCACAACTGGTTCACTGGAAAAGTACATTGCGGATAATTTTGTGTCCATTCTCGTTGTCGAATTTCGTCAGGTAAAATCTATGTGAAACAACTATAAATATGTGTACCAGGTGATTACAAATGGATTTAGCGATTTGAAAAATCCCTTTTATTACAAAATAAAATATCCTTAGTTTATAAAAGTTAGATATACGAAATTAAAATAAAAATAAAAATAAATTATACATGTTTTAAAGAAGAAATAAGAAAGTTTGCTTTATACCGTGAACTGTTAGTGTATTTTGTAAAAGGACTGTATTTTGCTACATGCTATCAAGTCGACAGATAAAGAAAAAACGGGGGAGGGGGGGGGGCTCAGTCGGTAGCGCGCCAGGCTCGTAACCTGTAATTCCCAGGTTCGAGTCCCAGCTGAGTCAGCGTTGAGATTTATCTCCGCAAAATTCCCCGCCCTGCCCACGGTCAGTAGGGGACACCGATGGGCTTGGAATGGCCGCCGTCCGTCGGATGGGACGTTAAGCCGTGGCCCCGTGTGCGGGAGAGCCATACCCTGTGCACGTTAAAGAACACGCTGGATGGCCTTGACGGGAGGCTACCATCTGTCTCCCAACAGCTGTTCCAGTGGGTCCCCTCCCCCAACTTTCTCTGAGCCTTCGGGGTCCATGTGACCTGGCCATTTAGCCCATTGTGTGCAAAAAAATGCCGCTCAGAGGTAAAACAACCCAACCCAAAGAAAAAACGGTATATTTTTTGCTGTGGCTTCTAAGAATAACAGCCGTAATGATACTTTTTTCACCCGTTCAAATCTAAATGTGAGCGTCCCTCCCCCTCGCCTCTTCTCATGAAGAAACTTTTCACATCTGTTGCAAGGTCAATCGTCTCAATGTCAGAATTTGGGAAACTGAAAACCCAAGGGAAGTTTTGGAACACGAGAGATAGAGCCTTAAAAGGAACGTGTATCGATGAACTGGAATATAAGATGGATGGATGTAAGATGATCACCGAGCTATGTTGAGTATTTGTAATCCTTTTCCGGTATGTAAAACAATTCACAAATGTTTTCTCAAAATATCTAGGATTTCTTAATATTGCATTTATAGTTTTTCCAAATAATTAATTAAAATAAATATTTAATATCGTAGCATATATTTGCACAAGGTATGTATTACTGTTTGTATATTTTTTTTTCTAGATAAGTCTTTTCAACACGCGGCTCATTACAAAAGAACTTGGGGACTCATAAAATAAATAATCATTATACCGAATCTGGATCATTTCTTCCAATTTCTTTAACAAATATTTTTATGTTATAAATAAACGATTTAAATTTAATAAATTGAAAAGATAAAAAAAAAACGAAAGCTTAAAGAGCTAGAATTAAAAGCTCTTTAAGAGTATAATTGCTTACCTAGTGGTTCTTTACTAAGTTTGGTTGAACGGGCCTTGTCTAGATCAATGGGACGGAAGTTGACTCACCAAATTATCACTAGGGCACCAAATTATCACTAGGGCACCAAATTATTTATCTCATGTTCCAAGATCCGAGTCCCTAATGTGTCAGAGTTGAGAATTTTCACTGCTAACCCCTGTTTCGCCCTCGGTGAGAAAGTGAACATTAATGGGCTTGGAAAGAGCGTCGTACGTTGGGATGGAACACTAAGCCTTGGCCTCTTTATGCAGGAGAGCTATACCCTGAATACATAGAGTTACAGAACACGGTGAATGACGTAGAAGGGGGGCTTCCATCTGTCATTTAACCATTATTCGGTGGGCCTTTGTCTCCTATCGAGCCCCTTGGTGTCCTTGTGACTTGGGGATTTAGCCCATTGAATACACAAAACTGCCCTCTTAGAGGTAAACATCCAATCTAACCCTTTTAAATCACTGTGAACGCAGTCACAATTCTTACAGCTCCGCATGGTTAGGGATTCCAGTGGCGAAAAACGTAGACTTATCAACGAAAGATGAATGAACAAGTGTTGATTCTCTGTAAATATACTTTGGAATAGACAAAGTCATAAACTAAATTGGCTTCTGTCATATTGCTGAGTGATGGTTCCAAAGAACAGGACTCTTTAAAAACTCTTTAACAGACTCTTTAATAATAAGTAAATAAAACTACTAGATAGTAAAAAATTTAATTTTCCCTAAGTTTTAAAGAACTTTTCAATGATGAACTATAGACAACGAAAGCTCAGAATTTTAGTCAAAAATGCCCACAATCTAGGACGTGATATTTATCACGTCCTATGGTATACATCCTATGGTATACATCCAAGAAAGCTCTGTGATTGGTTAGCAGTGATGAGCAGGTTATGGTAATATAATTTTATTATTATATCTTTATATGCATATTAACATTTGAAGAAGAAAATTTCTTATTTGCATTCTTTTCAGAATAAACCGGTGGCTCGCTGGCATTTATCCTTATACATATTGTTACTAGCAAATAATTTCGACGACTATTACAGAAATAGAAAAACGTATAAAAGCCCGTGGCCGAGTGGTTAGCGCGCTTGACTACTGATCTACGGGATCTGGGTTCGAACCCCGGGTAAGGCATGAATGCATGTATCGTTTTTCTGCTGAGGTCCTGCCATCCTCACAGACCTTTTACTATGGCATATAAACTGACAGTCTCCTGTCAGACCTCTGTGGAAGCAGCTGCTTGAGGAGGTATTTATTTTATTTATTTATTTTTATTTATAAAAGTTATAACGATGTTGCGTTTATGTAATGCATTTAGATTTTGCATCTTTACCTATTTATTTAATGTAACGTAATTCTTCTTTTTTTAAGTATAAGGATTATGAAAGAGGATTTTCTTTGCTTACATGAGCCCTTTACAATGGATTAGATTAAATTTAATTGGTAAGATTAAAATAACACATAAATTAGATAACAAACCTGTGTTTTTGGACTTCAAATTATTTTCAGCTCGTACCAAATACATCAGTGAAACTTAGATTGTCATGTATAAGCAAGACTATGTCACGAAATCTCAGAAACAGAAGATTCTGAGTGGTTACAGTTGAAAATCAGACAAAACATATTAGAAAGATCTTACCGTTTTTTACAGATATAGTGAAAATGTACAAACATAAAAAACTAGCGAAAGCCTATGAAAGATACCTATGAATGAATTGTCATTTAAGGTCAGGAATTTTGAGTGGATCGAAATATAATTATACATTCACAAGGTTCTCTTTGGAAAAATAAAAATGTCCTTTTTTGGAAATGTAAGTGCAATATTATAAAACAAAATTATGTTTCATTACTCGAGAAAACTTTTTTTTTTCAAACATTTTGACGTCACAGAGCTCTTTTTTAGAATTTATTATTCTCTGGATCCTTTTTTTGCACTGTTTTAATTCTTAATTCTTTTTCTCGAAATGCCGAGTTTAAAGCACGCATGTTAAATTTTGTGAATAATTATACAGTTAGTATATTTATCACGAAATGTGTTACCTTATTCTTTTCCCCAACTCAAATTACCTTGAAAGATATATTAGAAATGTTGAAATTATTAACTGCTGCAGAAGCATATTTTTAAAAGCTCTCGGCGTTTTCACATATTAAATGAGAGAAATGAGATTACATTCAGAAATATTCACTTGGAATAAATGTTCGACTTTAGTTTTTGTAAAAATTAAACTTCCTCTAATGTTTGTTTCTTATTTGTGTTGTTGAATATGCCGAATAAATTAAGAAAAATAGTCATATTACGCAAAAAAGCTTATTAAGAAAGCTACAATGCGAAAAGTTCATTGCTTTAGTTTTGAAACTCTCACTATTCAAAAATTATTTTCTTCTGTAAATATAATTCGTTAGAAATCTAAATATAACGGAAATATGTTTTAGCTGATTTTTTTAAATGGGAAAGCATTTTCACTTCCTCATCTGTCTTTTCGCCTTTAGACAATGAACTTTTTTGTTATTTTTAGAAATAAATAAAAATTATTTTCCAGTTGAATATGTATTGATGAAATGCTCTGATTCGTATTTTATAAATTCCCACAATAGCTTTAATAGCGTTCTCTAACGGTAGTAAAATTTGGAAAATGACAAAAACTTTAAACCTATACAGTGAATTGCCAGTATAACGAAAACGAGGGATGACAAGAATATATTTTTTTGTTATGCTTGAATTTCTTTATATTGAAATGCAATAAAAACGTGCTATGATAGTTACTTACTATGAAATAATCATTATGAAAGAAACTTGTATTATATTAGAGTATACTTCTAAAAAAATCGGTATTGCTGTAACTCTCAGCCCCAACAAAATCTATCCGTGAATTCTTAAATGAATTCGCATCTCTTCATATTGTCCGGAATAAGAAATTCACTAAAACAATAATAATGACGAAACAATACAACAATAACTTAATGTTAACAAATGATAAAATAAAATGCGGATAAATAAAAATTGGAACTGTTTCGAAAGAACTTTTCTCTGATGTTACCGTTATTTGCAATGAAATACAATCAGAAGGGCGTAATCTTCCATTTGAAAAATCCTCTTTTATCCTAAGAAAATGTGGCAACACTTTAAAGCAGGCGTGAGCAACCTTTTGACTTCCCTGGGCCACATTGAGTGAAGATGAATTGTTTTGGGTCGCGCATAAAATATGTAATATAATTAATGTATATGAATAATAAAACTTCATTTATTTGCTTATGTTTTTTATTACAAAATTAAAAAAAGGGCAACATGAAATTAGTGGGATATCAAACACTCGCTGAAAATCACATAATCATGTTGAAAACTTATATCGTAAACACGTAAACTTTACGATTTTGTGGGTCGCATTACTAGATGTCCAGGGCTGCGGGTTGGACACGCCTGCTTTAAAGTATTTCACCGGCACGTGTACAGTCGCTCAAATATATATCCGAACACTATGGTTGATTACAGAATTTAGAAAAAATATCTGGCAATGATTTTTTTAGAAATTAGTGATCTGGCAACCTTCGTGTCACGTGACACGAAAGTTGCCAGATACTAATTTCTAAAAAAAGTTGCCAGATATTTTTTCTGAATTCTGTAATGAACCATAGTGTTAGGATATTTATTTGAGCGACTGTACGCAAATGCACGTCGGCAATAGCAACGTTATTCAGAACACTGTGATTGGTTAGACTAGGGGTTCTCAACGTGTCGTACGCGGTAAAATTTTTTGGGTACGCCGTGAGAGCTCAAAAGTTACTAGATATATGTTATATATATAAGTTTTATTTTATTCCTATTGTTATACTATAACTATAGTTTTATCTATCTATACAAGGGGTATGCCAATTACATACACATTTCCAGGGGGTACGTGAAGCATAAAAAGTTCAGAACCATTAGACGTATCAGAGCATTTAAATCTTTGCGGCTTTGCCAGACAATAACACGTAAAGATAGAAAACTGTACGTTGTACGTAATATTTAAGGATTTTCCTTTTACAAATTTCTTTATACTGGTATTCGATAAAATGAAACATTTTTATATAGATATGCATAGAAAATTGGCCGGGGTATGGAAGAAAATCGTTATACCGAGTATTTCGCTATTTCGGCTTTCGTTATATTAACCTTTTAAAGTACCTGTTATAAACTACCTATTTATGAGATAAAATTTTAGTTTTAAAGTGTGATGGTTACGAGGTTTACTTTGGCAGCAATGATTTGCCGCCTTACACACAAGGGGTATTGAGACAATGCAACTTTTTTTCTTTTAAGAGATAATATGTTTAATAAATAATATTTTTAACAAATAAAAAAATTAATAAATTTCCCTTCAAGCAGCTGCTTGCCACAAAGGTCTGAGTATTGCCACAAATAGTAATATCCTACCAGTAATATTACTATTTGAATTTTTTCAATCATCTGTTATTTCGAATTTACACATTTGAAGAATGCTAAAAGGCGAAAAAAATATAAATTAAAAACTTTAAAAAATACCTATCTTCCTATAGGGCCCTAAAAACTAGAAAATAAACCTATAGCATATCGATCGTACAATCAGTCACTGAGTTCGTATTTTCGCTTCAAGGGAAGATAGGGCGCCGGCAATCTTGTCGAATAGGTAAATCGGCGCCCTATCTTCCTTTGAAGCGAATACTAACTCAGTGACAGATTGCACCATCCATATGCTTTAGGTTTATTTTATACTTTTTAGGGCCGTATAGGAAGATAAGTATTTTTAAAATTTTTAACTTTATATTTTTTTGTTGCCATTAAAAACACCTACCTTCAAAAGCTTTCATTTGATATACGATTCATAAGCATCGAGCACATTTATCCCCCTTTTGGAGCCATATTTGAGGTAGCCCACGATACCAGAGACGTCATATGACTCGTTAAAGTAGAACCCCTCGAAAATCCGCCCTTACCTTTATCAGAGGGAATAGTGGGGGCAAAATTCGAAATAGTTTACGACGGTCGTTATACGAGCTTTCATCTGACAATGGTTTCCATAAATTAAACGAAAATCGCTATGTTTAAGTCAATGGGAAGATAAAGTCAAGGTTCTATAACTTCTAAAATAACCTTTTTATTTTGAAAAATGTGATTGCAGATAAAGATCTCAATCAAATAAATCAATATCTCGATTTTCAATAATATTCGTTCAGTATTTAATGAGTTATGGGAAGTTTGAATATTTTACAACAGCAATGCCTGTCTTAAGAAACTTTATACAAAACTGAAGAACAGTGAAAGAATTCTTTACACAAAGTTCTAAAATACAAACTTATTTTATTAAGCACTTTGATACAATACTTATTACTAAGTTGTAATTAACTTCTGAAGTTATTTTTTGTGGCTGGCATTATTATCGCTACAACACATTCAAACGTCCATAACTCATTAAATACTGAACGAATATTGTTGAAAATCTAGATATTGATTTATTTGATTGAGATCTTTTAACTGTAATCACATTTTTCAAAACAAAAAACTTATTATAGAAGTCATAGAGCTTTGACGTTAGCTTCCCATTGACTTAACATAGGGATTTTCCTTAATTTATTGAAACCAGTGTAGTATTACGACTTTCACATTTCTCGTTTTTTAGGGAGGAAGAAAGAAGGGGGGGGGGTCAATTTTTTATGCCTATGACACTCCTCGTGTGACAAGGCTTCATTTGGCACATATCTCGTTACTTTTCGCACTCGCATTCCGGAGATATAGGGGGACAATCATTTTCAATCCCTCCCTCTCTCTTAGTGGGGAAGAAAGCAAGATGGGTCAGTTTTTCGTAGCTTAGACATTCTCTGCGTCAGAAGCATTCATTTCTCGTGTCCCTTGTTACTTTCGGCCTTCGCGTTCTGGAGACATAGCTTAAGAATATTCATATTTCCTCTTTTTTTAGGAGGGAAGAACGCACGGGGGTCATTTTGTTACAGCCTATGATACTCCCCGCGTCGCAAGCTTTCATTTGTCACATAAATCAATAAGTTTATCGCATTCGAAAGATATGGTGGAACAACATTCTGTCAAATCCACAAACCGACCAACCG
The DNA here is from genome assembly GCA_038380435.1 of Ryuthela nishihirai. NCBI lineage: Eukaryota > Metazoa > Arthropoda > Arachnida > Araneae > Heptathelidae > Ryuthela > Ryuthela nishihirai. Next base: position 32,475,994 of record JAWZYU010000011.1, on the reverse strand, counting down.
ATAAATGTCAAAGCCAAAAACAATAGGAAGATAGGTAATAAAAAGCTTCATTCTCTTTGAAAACTAGCATACCATGCTCGCAATAAGCGATATGTTTACATTCTAGTAATTTATTGATGAAAATAAAACGAAAATTGCGTTTCCGCACAGTCCGTATCAAATTAGCGTAGGTAAACAGTTCAGCAAAAGTTTAATTACATTTAAATAACTGATCTAAAGGGTGAAAGGTAACTGAGACATAAATAAAATACTGCGTTCCAGACATTGTTTATTTCGCTATTATTTCTACCGATTTCCTTGTTCTTTGAAGTGGAAAGGTTGTGCAGTGCTGTCTTTAGCACAGTTGACTGTCGTTCATTAACAAAGCAAATGTATGCTTTGTCCTGTTATGGAAAATCAGCAATGAAGACATTCCTCCTGTAAAATAACGTTAACAGATAATTATTAACGTTTGAACTTAATTAAGGACGTTGACGATTGCTGCTATGGTAGAAACTTTATGTTTGCTAACGTTGACTGCAGTTATTTAATATGAGCAATGTCATATTGATCGCTATCATTAAACTCGAGTTCTTATCATTCTATTTTTAAGAGATTTTAAAGAACTTATTCTCATCCATATTGGGGTTTAATTTTTTTAAATAATTTTAATGTGTTAGTAAATTTAAAGTATAATTATTGGGAATTTATTTTAACTCAGATTTGTTTAAAATTATTTCTGGAAGGATTTATTAATTCCTTTTTTTGTTTCTGATTTATGATGAACGATTATATTTCCGTCTAACTTTTGTTCTTTTTTTGGTAGTGGTCACAAAATAAGCGATTATTCGTAAAAAGGATTATCGCTCCTCATCGGAAAAACAAAAAAATGATTATTGGAAAACGAAAAACTGATATCCAGATATTTTTAAACATCCAATGAAGATGAGAACTGAGATAAACAGAAATGGAAAAATAAAACTATGAAGCAAAAAAGAAACTAACGCCTTATTTAGAGATAAAAAATAACTAGACCACAAATGTTCCTTAGCGATAAATCTCTTCTTTTGTAGTTGAATTCATTTGACTTGTTGACAGATCGAAATTAAGATTCTGTTCCTTTTAGAAAAGGCTTTTCAAACTACGCCGACGAAGTCTTTGAAAAGGGCAGCAACACGCTAATTTTTAACGTTAAATTTTGGTACTGTAAGTAAAAGAATAAAAATTTATATTCTTGAACGCATTCATGCGAAAAATGAATTATAGTAAATGAATAATTAAATAATTCGTTTCAATGAAAGTTTAAAGGAGCCAAATTTTTTATGAATATTGAAGTCCATGTCCTTTTTAATTCATAGATAAATTCTCTTGCCATTCCGAATATCTCGTTGGAATTAAATATAATTACGTTAATTAACAAGTATACTAAATAAAATAAAATCCTCGAATACTAAAAATTCGCTTCCTATTTAGCGTATTTACTAGAGATTAGTCGAGGCTCGCGCTTCGTTGGGCTTGATTATAATTTCAACCTTTTAATCTCATTAGTAATAATCTCATATCTAGAGCATCTACTTAGACATTCTGATTTTTTCAGGTTGTAAGGGGTCTTGGAGATTTTAACAACCCTGTTCTAGAGTCGAGATTATTTGACAGTTTGAGCACGTAGATTTTTGTGCAATTGCTGATGAGCGGTTGCACAGATATTTTCAAGCTTTATTCTCAATGCGTAGAATATAACATTATATTTTCAAGCTTTCATTATTATAATTCAATATTTTCAAGCTTTATTTTTCAGTGCTCCCTACACGTCTACTGGAGCGACAGCTGCTGCACTTGACAATTTCCGGTCAATTCTAATACGGTACTGTTTGAGATTTTTCTCCCATTTCATTTTACATTTTACTCTTACAATGTTTCTGTAGTAGAGAACTAGGACTAATTTAATGCAAATCAATTTAACGTTTGTTGGCTAAGTCCTTTCATCCGTTGGTTATGTTCAAACATTTGTTTCATATGATCATATGCTTCTAAAGCTTCAAGATTGCATTTCTTTTTAATTCTAAATTTAGTTTTTAGCTCATAATGAATGCTGTTCAACAGACTACTAAAGCAACCAAATCTATTTAATTTAAACTGCCTCAATTAGATACAATATAAGGGAGGAAATGTTCTTTCGCACTTTAAATTAATTGATCAGCAAATAACAGTAAGAAGGATATATTTGTTTCCTGCGCAATCAAATTAAAAGAAGACCAAAAAAAATCAAACCTCATTCACACTTTCATCAACTGATAACAAGATTTCCGAAGTAGAATCTATTCAAGCACGAATCGTTAAGAGTTGTAAATCACTGGATAATCTATGAGAAGTGTCAACTGCGCAGTCTCATAGTTTCCTCAGCTGACATTTACGTTTACATTAGGCGTCAGCGCCTCCCTTAACTGACATATACGTATAATTTCTTATTATTGTAATCAAAATGCCTCGATAAAAACCTTAGGTTCTCTAACTTCAGTGTATACGAAATTCCAACGGGTTCTGAAGATCCTGACAACCGTTTGCTTAACTAACATAACTAGTTTTGTTTTTTATCGTAACTATGCAATACCTTATTCGTTACAGTTTCAAACTCTCATTACGTTTCCGGCCTTTCATTGAATTATTCTAGAATTTTTTTTTTTTTGAGAAACTTGAAAAAAGTTTGAAAAAAGAAATTATCATTACTGCCATTTTGGTAATAGTGTTTCAGGAAATTTTTTTATTAGCATTAGTATTATAAGTTGAGTGTTATTGTGGTTGAGTAATTGTGGGGCCAATTGGTGTAATTTATTTATTATTATTATTCTTTGTTTTGTTTTTCAATTTCGTTACTGGGACTTATAGCCAATGTTCGCCTTATGTCCCTGTGTGAGAACATAGATTATTAGACATGTGGATAAGTGAAAAAGTTTCTTTTTTCTGAAGTACAATCACAACATATATGACATAACAAGCGATTATGCAATACGCGGTACTCGAACCTAGACCCTGGTAGTCGCAGTGTCACCGCAAGCCAAAGTGAAGTGTTATTTTAGTTCAGAATTTCAGGCTGTTGTTGAGGTTAAGGTATTGTTAGTTAAGGGTTGTTGTGGTTGAAGAATTGTGGATTAAGGATTGTTGTTGAGGTTAAGGAATTGTGGTTTGAGGGTTGTTGTTGAGGTACAGGATTTATGGATTGAGGGTTGTTGTTGAGGTTGAGGTTGAAATATTGTGTTATAGGTGATTAAATGTTTATTAACAGTATGGTTAGTAATTGTGTGTTGACGATTGTGTGGTTGAGAAATGTTTCTTTAAGGTTTGTTGCAATGAAGGAATATTGTAAATTGAGGGTTATCGTCGCTGAAGAATCTTAAGTTGAGAGTTGTTATAGTCGGTTGAGATTTTGTTGTGACTGAGAAATATCTGATTAATGGCGATTGTGGTTGGTTACTTTCATAGGAACAAAGATATATTCCAGTACCTGCATTTTAAACAGGCCTCAGCTAAAAGAGCGGACGTAACTCCGTGCCACACATTCTATATGAAAATGTTCTCTAATATTTGTAAATGATCTCTCAACTATCTAAGAGATAAGGATTTGTTGGGACTAATTTGCCAACTTAGTACTAGCATTAATTTTCGAATAAAATTCAATCATTTCAAACATAATTTTATTCCTTTTAATGTAAAATGAAAATGAAATTCTGAATTTTCTTCTATATTGATTCCATCGATGTGAAACCCATGACGTCATATGACACCGTCTGGTAATTGAATCATCATGTTAACTGTTAAATGTGCAAGAAAAGGGAAGGCAGAACTGGTATTCAAGTATCATACGAACGTTAAAATTATATGAATATAAGAATGAGAAACGTTTTAAAAAATAAACAAGCGTATTCGAGGTCTTCACAACATTTTCCTTCTTCCTTTTAGAACACGTATTATTAATTGACTTTCAATCTTCAGTTTTGAAGACGGATGACAAGATCAAGACAATTGAATCCCACTCTGAACAAGATTATGCTTAAACGCGGTTGATGACTCTCTTGCTGATCCTCATCGCTATTCACATAATGAAACCAGCTAACATAATGAAATAAGGAGTCATAAAACATCAAATCTCAGGCTTATAAACCTTGAAAATTTCATTAAATATTAGAGATGACCATATTTTATTTAGTATAAACTTAGTTTTTGATGCTAATTTTTCACATTCTCCATATATAATTAGAATCTGAGTAATATGCATAGTTTGTTACTTAATTCATGCCACACATCTCCAGTATCTGTGACACAATTCACAAAGTAATTAAACTGAAAGCAGGGCCGCCGACAGGGGGGGGGGGGCAAGGGGGACTAGTGCATAGGGGCCCGTCAGCAATAAGGGCCCGTCAGATTAAGTGACTACTTTTTCTTACAAAAATTATTCTTAGTTAGGCTATATATCGATCCTATAAAATTCCATAAGAACATTATTTGTTATAATATACTTTTAAAAAGAAACACTAGTTGGATTATGACATATTATCTCATTAATAGTAGTTGAACGAACCATTTCTTAACATCTTTTGTTCGCGTTAACTTACAGCATTTGCTTGTATTTTCCCTGTTAACCACCCCACCCCTGCAGCAGTAGCAACAGTTGGACTCTCCCAAACCCAACCCGTGTGATCAGGTATATTACATTGTTGATGTTTCGAGTTCCAGTAACATCGTCTGTGGTTGCGTGTCAATGTTACAAATTATAACAGTTTAAAAGTCTCTTGTCGGCACATTTGTTTCACCATTTCGTTGTCATTTGTTTAGTAAAATGATATATTCATTGGTGCTATAGTCTAACTGAACAATGGACAAGTATAAGCATAAGTCAGGAGCTGAGAAGCGAAAGGAGAGAAATAAAAAATTGGAAGTTATTAAGAAAGGGAGTAGAACTTTGAAGTCGGTGTAAAAGTGAATGTGGACAGTGAAGGTGCAAAAAATACACGCCTGACTGCGCAACAGGCTTTTTTTCCTCTGAATGTCATCATTGTGTCCAGAATAATTGCTATTAATGATTTGTAAAGATAAAAAGTTTTCAAGGGGGGACCCCGAGCATAATATTACATAGGGGCCCATAAATTCTCTCGGCGGCCCTGACTGAAAGCCTTGCTCCAACATACAAACATACAAAAGAACTTAAGGCGTCATCCACCTGACCAGTTTATATTATTTCAGTTTTCCCATATTCATCCCAAAGTCTACTCTACCACCAGCCTCATCAACAGTTCAAATCAAAGAATTCATCTCATGAGCAACATTTACCAAAAGAACCAAATCACCATATAATCTAATCTATATATTTTCGATTCTTTAGACAATCCAAGTCCCAAATGTCTCCCTTGAAGAGTTTTCTACATAACGCAATTGATTATAATACTGTAGAGAAAAAGCGACATAAAGCATCCTTATCACACTTCAATAATGATACATAATCTCTCATTTCATGCTTTACCAATTCTCTCATACAACTCTGTGCTTTTAGAGAAAGTCAATATGATGCTATATTTTCAAGCATACAATAAGCTATCATGATCAGTGTAAATTGTGCCGAACAATAGAGTCAAATGCGTCCTGGAAAAGGTAAAATTCTGTAACTACAGGTTTTCAAAATCTAAATGTTCCTTAATAATCTGTTTGAGCGAAAGAAGTTCTCGAATTGATAAGTTTTACCACTTCTGAACTCATGCTGCTCATCTTTAAGTTATTCGCCAATCAAATGTGCATTTCTGTTAAGCAGAGGAACATAAATAAATTCAAGAAGAACAGAAAGCAGACTGTTGGGTCTGTCATTATCACAAGAATTGCAAACGTCTTAATTTGAAAATGGCAATAATTACACCGCCAATACAATTCTTACGAAAAACGCATCTACCATAGAAAATGATAAAAACTTCAGTTAATCAAGTGCAACGGAATTTTCCTTCAAGGGATCATCATTACAGAAGCAATTTCATTTGCCTTCTGAAGATTTAAAATTGAAATCATCAAAGTAACTTCTGTTAACGACATAGAACTAGTAGCAATAAAGAAAGAAGTATATTTTTTCACCTTTGAAAATAATGGAGGCAGAACTAATTAAATTATTTAGAATATAAATTAAATTCTCAGTCTACTTAAAAGAAGAATCCTCATCTACGATTCTTTATCTATCTACGTCATCCATTTCCACTACTCGTTTTTTGTTCCCATTCAAAATATTTACTGCTTTGAACAACTCTCTATTGTTGTATTGTTTAGAGTTTTCCGTTCTTCATCCGTGGAATTAAACTAAAATCTTTTATATGCTGCTTTAAATGTTTACTATAGTCTTTATATTGTTGTCTGCTGAAATTAGGAGATGATTGATTAAAACATTAACTGTAATTTTTTTTCCTAATGAAGGAGTTTGAATGATAAGACTATGCTGCTTTATAGTAATGTTCCTTTCACCAGAAATAAACAGTATAGACTCATCATCACTAAAGAAAGTCCGTTTCCATTACTCCTTTTTAACATGAGTAATTCGTTTAGTGTCGAGTATACGTGTTTAAAATGGTCCTCCATTCTACCTTTGTCTAAATTATATGGAAACCATGTTTGCTATAACAACTAAAAAAATTTCCAGGAAAGTTTAGTCTGTTTCTGGATAATTCAAAGCCTCAGTATTAAAATTACTCTCTCTGTCTTAGTGCAATATTTTTTAAGTTTCAGGTTCAAGACACATACCTTGGTCGTAAAGTGTCAAAAGGTTTACATTGGGAGCATTAATTTCCCCCTTTAAGCCAGGGGGAGGAGAAGCTTTATGTTCTAAGAGATAAAAATTACTTTTGTGTTGTATAGGTACTAATTAAATATTAGATATTTCGCAATGATACATTGGTTCAAATTTCCACTGTTTAGATCGTGCTAAACATGGAAAATAAATAAAAAAACTTCATTCTTTTAGAAAGCGAACATTTCATATTCGCCAGAGAGGACATATATTATTTTAGTGTAAGGAGGTGAGATACAGGGAGAAGTGATTGAATTGGCAATACCGATTATAGCTAGTTGTAATTCCATTGAGAGTGTTGAGAGAATTCAAGGGGTGTGTATGGAGATCCGTGTCTTTCGTGACCAAGAACCTCGGATTAGCGTTTGATCCGATGTATGGGGGTCTTTTGAAGTCCATCACCGGTCTGTCCTTTCTTTACCTAGGACTTTACCTACGATCCGTAGGTAAGAGAAATATTTTAAACTTGGGACTTCAGTTCTTTATTTACCGGTAATAAATTGAAGCTTTACGAAATTAAGAGGTATTCAGTGATAAGAGAAGTCTGCCAGATGGTTTAGTGAAAAGCTCTGACGCCACGTCAAGGCACCATCCATGTCAGAGTGTTTTGCTCTAACCTGGAGAAAACCCCTCCACACATAGGCAGCGAGTGCGGAAGGAAAAAGAGGGAAAAGGGTTCAAAATGCCACAAACGTCCATTAAATAGTCAATCAGAAGTGATTGAGAGAAATTTAATGGAAATATTTGTAGCCTTTTGTGCAAGATCTAATTAAAAAAAGAAACAATGAAAGATTAAAAAGCAACGCAAATATTAGATCTTGTTCCCATCCGCTCCCAGTGACAGCAGGCCCCCTTGATGCACCTTCGCTTCTTGGCAAAGGTGTGACCAAACACACTAATGTATTACTTCAGACACTAGTGGCCGGCGACCAGGGAACGCTGCTGTTGATTCACGGGATGAATGGTCCCAAAGTGGGCACCACCTTGGAATTTTGATTTTCATGGGATGGTGAAAATGGAAAAAAAACTACAAAACAAAAAACGAAAATGAATAGAAAATTAATATACTTACCTTTGAAGAATCAACTGATGAGTCACCAAACCTACTCTTGGTTAAAAAAAAGAAGACTGTTTTAAAAAGTCCACTGACCATTTTGTCTCCCGTTATGTCGTAGCTCTGTGTGAGAGAAAGCTACGCTTCAAAGAACGTAACTTTCTGCACACAGAGACACGAAATAAACTTTCCGGATGGTCATAATGGAAGGATTAACCTTTCTATCTAGCAAATGCCCACAAAGCATCCCCCCAACTCTTAGGGTCTTTGTGACCTAAATATGTATCCCGTTGTGCATGAGAAAGAAAAGCTTCTAAGAGCTAATAGATCAACCCTCCCTCTACAAAAAAAAGATGATGTCTACTCAGATTGGCAGAATGGGAAGAAAGGTGTTTCCTTTTTAACAATACCTATTGTTTAAAAAATCTAACCCTTAATAATTAGAAAAAGTCTTCTTGTGTTACATTCGCGAATTGTTGGAATATCTCTGTTTTGTTTTTGTTGTTTTCTTTAGGCGGGTTAGGTTGGGTTGTTTTACCTCTGAGCGGCACTTTTTTTGCCCACCATGGGCTAAATGGCCAGGTCACATAGACCCCGAAAGCTCAGAGAAGGTTGGGGGAGGGGACCCACTGGGAAAGTTGTTGGGAGACAGATGGTTGTCTCCCGTCAAGGCCATCCAGCGTATTCTTTAACGTGTACAGGGTATGTTAAGCTCTCCCGCACACGGGCCCGGGTTAGCGTCCCATGCGACGGACGGTGGCCTTATCAAAGCCCATCTGTATTCCCTACTGACGGAGGGCGAGGAGTTTTGCGGAGATAAATCTCAACGCTGACCCAGCTGGGACTCGAACCTGGGAACTACAGATTACGAGCCTGGCGCGCTAACTGCCTGTTATCGTTTTAAACTAATAAATCAAATTCTTTTAAGCTCGTTTAAAAAACAGCTGATGTTTTCACTTTACCCTCTGTCTTTTCGTCAGTCTGTAAACATTCAACATTTCATTTTTAGAAATATATTATTTTTTTAATAATAATAGAAAAGGAATATTTATTTTCTCATAATAATGTGCTACAGAACGATTTACAGTTGTCCCCCAAAGCTACATAGCTACATAGCTTGTTTGCAGGAAATATAAAATTCGTTTTTTGGTTGGATAGGTATTTATGAACCATTGCAATTCGCGTTTTCCGAATCTCCCAATATCTATAATAACACCCTCAAGCGATGGAAAAAATCCGAAAAAGACCAAAATATTAAAAGAATATTGCAAAAATCTATTAATGCCATAAGTATAAACTTCTGATGGTAGAATGTTAAGAAGTTCATATTCGTAACAATGATTCGTCACTATTCCCAAGGTGGGGGAATACGCAACCTTTTTTTTAAAAGAGATTTATGAAATATTCTCTTTTTGCTGCATACTCTAGGTACTAATAAAATATTGTTATTTCATCTTCTCAGTCATTCATTGGTTGGTATTTTCACTGTTAGAGAGTGCAAAAATCGGAAAATGAAAAACTTTATTTTATTTATTAAATCTGTTGTTTTTGTTTCCTATGTTGTTTGATTTGTAGACGGAGTATTATGCAACTTGATATTTGACCTTAGTTAGAGTGCATGCCGAGAACCACCTGGAACCCAGAAAAATATCGGGTGGCATGGAAATCTTGGTAATCAGAAGTTTCTTTGTTATAGGGGGCGGGGCAGATGCTGTCGGTAGCATGCCGACATTCAACTGTAACATTCAACATGTAAACATTTCACATTTCCTTTTTAGAAATATATTATTTTTTTAATAATAATAAAAAATGAATATTTATTTTCTCATAATAATCTCTTTTTGCTGCATACTCTAGGTACTAATAAAATATTGTTTGATTTGTAGGCGGAGTATGACTTTATATTTGACCTTAGTTAGAGTACATGCCGAGGACCACCTCGAACCCAGAAAAATATCGGGTGGCATGGAAATCTTGGTAATCAGAAGTAATCTGTAGTTCCCAGGTTCGAGTCCCAACTGCGCAGGCGTGGACATTTATCTCCACTAAATTCCCACCCTGCCCTCGGTCAGAAAGGAGATACCAATGGGCTTGGATATGTCGCCGTACATTGTATGGAACGTTAAGCCGTAGCACATTATGCTGGAGAGTCATATATTCTGTGCACGTTAAAGAACACGCTGGATGACTTTCACGGGAGGCTACAACATGTCTCCTAACAGCTGTCGAGTCTGTTGCCTTCCCCAAACTTCTTTGAAACCTTGTATTCTTGTGATCTGGTCATTTATCCCATTGTATGTAAAAAAGTGCCACTCAGAGGTATAGCAACACAACCCTGATTGAAAATATACTGTGTATATCGCAACCAATTGAATTCCTTAACACTGGAGTACCATAGGAAAGGTTCTGGGTTGGGTTGTTTTCACCTCTGAGAGGCACTTTTTTGCACACAATGGTACTAAATCACCAGGTCACAAGCATTCATAGGAGTTTAGGGGAAGGGAACCCACTGGACAGTTGTTAGGAGACAAGTGGTAGCCTCCCGTCAAGGCCATCCAGCGTGTTCTTTAATATTCAAATGATATAGCTCTCCTGCACATAGGGACGCATCTTTAGGCCCCATCCAATGGATCCACGCCCATCAGTGTCCCGTTTCTATCCTAAGACAGAGTAAGGGTTTAGCGGAAATACATCTCAGCGGTAGCACAGGTGGGATTCGACCCTGGACGCTGCAGATTACGAGCCTGACGCGCTTTCGACTTCTCCACCGGCACAGCTAGGTTCTCCAAGTTATCTAATGTAGATGTGTACCAATCAATATCATCACGTGGATCAGACCTGGTTTAAACTTTTTTATTATTAATTTTGCTAAGATACTTCTGAAAAGCTTTTGAATTCAATCCGCACATCATAGATACAACGGATATTATTCATGAGTTACGGTAGTGTTATTTAAAAGCGACATTGATGCTGGTGCTTTAATGTCTCTAAGTCTCTCTGAAATTGCTGGAAAAAGTTTCTCCAAATTGTTATTTTTGAAATAATTAGAGTTGCAAGAATCAAATATTATTTTAAAGCAGGCATGTCAAACACGCGGCCCGCCGGGAACAGTTCTGCGGCCCGCCAAGCTTGATAACCAATATGTTTATTTAACTTTTGACAACACTGGATTCTTTAATTAAAATTATAAGTACGTACACGGTACATGAATTAAATAAACGTATTTCAGAAAACATTTCCATATATATAAGGGAAACTATTGCGCATAAATGTATATGTCGGAGCCCGATCGTAGAATTGCTCATATCATGAAATGCCCGATCATTTCATGAAATAGTGGCATTTCATGATATGAGCAATTCTACGATCGGGCTCCGACATGTATACACATGTCTCGAGGTCATTCAAATGTGCGTACTTTGCGCATGGCAATGAGTCACGAAATGCCAGTAGAGTCTTCCGACTCTACTGGCATTTTTGAAAATCGTATTTTAAATATCGATAATAAAACAAGTATATATGAACACATACAGAAGTAAAATAATAAGTGTTTAGGTTCTTTGTTAAATATTTTAATCTGCTCCCCAATATTCAGTACTCCGATTTTATAAATGGGCTTCGCCACCGTCAAAATTATTGAATTTACAAACTTCGCAACTTCTCAGAAAATGGAGGATCTACTTTAGGGGAGGATGACGAGTTTAATCATGGAGCAAATCGATGTAATCGTAGAGGACGCTGGGTAGCTCGAGCTTGGAGATGCCATCGGGGAGCTGCCAGTTTTCGAGCAGACGTTCCCTGATGAAGCACATTTGCAAATGTGCTTCAGCAGTAGGGGATTTATTATTTATTATTTTATCTCCCAAAAGTTTTAATTTCACTCTCTGATGGTGTAAAGAATTAAAAATTTCAAAATTTTAAAAAATATGCGAACGGCTTATTGGACTACAAATTTGATATTTTAGTGGTGGAGTGTGGTGATCAATGGGTTTACACTGGCAGAAACAATTTGTCCCTTTATCCCCGGAACCCACCTCCGGGACAATTGTGGATAACGGGACAATAGGGACAAATTGGGGGGGGGGACGCACATTTTGTTTTTAAGATATTATTGAAAAAATCTTTTTTGAGTTGAATAGATACTAACGAAATACGATGATTCGTAATTTTTGAATAATCCAAAATCTTCAAGTTACATCTTTAGAGGGTGCAAAATGTAAAAATTGCAAAACTTAAAGTAATAATTCGAACGATATATTTATGCTATAAATTTGAAATTCTGATGGTAGAAATGTTAAGAACAGATACTCAGATAAGTTAATAACAGGTATCATTTATATTCATATTTGTTTTAATTAAATAATTGTTAATTAAACGTTTACCAACTGCGCTTTATTTTTAAAACGTTACTACTTAATTTTAAAATTTTCAATCATATTTTAATATAGTAATAACGAATTAATCGTTTTAAATACACTGACGTATTTGACTTTTAACGCTGGGGGATGAGAAAACCCAACATTTGTTTCCTCTTTTAGGGATAAGTGATAATTTTATTTTTCGCTTTGTTTAGGGCTAAACTACATTATTATTTACCTCATCGAATCACCCATTAGTATTAATTATTACCGTTAAAGGGCGTAAACTTTAGAGAATGAAAACTTCATTTTTTGACAGCGAGCATCCTCCATTCTTCAGAAGCGATATGTACGCCTCTGAAGAGGAAACATTAATTTGACACATTTTGAACAGGAGACATTGACAGCATTAATTTCCCCCTTTAAGCCAGGGGTGGAGAAGCTTTATGTTCTAAGAGATAAAAATTATTTTTCTGTTTTATAGGTACTAATTAAAAGTTAGATATTTCGCAATGATACATTGGTTCAAATTTCCACTGTTTAGATCGTGCTAAACATGGAATATAAAAATAACTTAATTCTTTTGAAAGCGAAAATTTCATATTCGCCAGAGAGGACATATATTATTTTAGTGTAAGGAGGTGAGATACAGGGAGAAGTGATTGAATTGGCAATACTGATTATAGCTAGTTGTAATTCCATTGAGAGTGTTTAGAGAATTCAAGGGGTGTGTATGGAGATCCGTGTCTTTCGTGACCAAAAATCTCGGATTAACGTTTGATCCGATGTATGGGGGTCTTTTGAAGGCCATCATCGGTCTGTTCTTTCTTTACCTAGGGCGGATCGTAGGTAAGATAAATATTTTAAACTTGAGACTTCAGTTCTTTATTTACCGGTAATAAATTGAAGCTTTACGAAATTTAAGGGTATTCAGTGATAAGAGAAGTCTGCCGGATGGTTTAGTGAAAAGCTCTGACGCCACGTCAAGGCACCATCCATGTCAGAGTGTTTTGCTCTAACCTGGAGAAAACCCCTCCACACATAGGCAGCTAGTGCGGAAGGAAAAAGAGGGAAAAGGGTTCAAAATGCCACAAACGTCCATTAAATAGTCAATCAGAAGTGATAGAGAAATTTAATGGAAATATTTGTAGCCTTTTGTGCAAGATCTAATTAAAAAAAAGAAACAATGAAAGATTAAAAAACAACGCAAATATTAGATCTTGTTCCCATCCGCTCCCAGTGACAGCAGGCCCCCTTGATGCACCTCCGCTTCTTGGCAAAGGTGTGACCAAACACACTAATGTATTACTTCAGACACTAGTGGCCGGCGACCAGGGAACGCTGCTGTTGATTCACGGGATGAATGGTCCCAAAGTGGGCACCACTTTGGAATTTTGATTTTCATGGGATGGTGAAAATGGAAAAAAAAAGGAAGAAAAAAAAATAAGCGACTTACCTAGCTGATGAGTCTCCAAAGTCTTACTACATGCCCGCACCCTACTCTAGCTGGAAAAGAAAAGACCACTGTCTAAAATCATGGCCCTGTGTGAGGAAAAGCCACACACTTAGATGTCGCTTTCTACACACAGGAACAAGAAATCAACTTTGTGGATGGCCATAATCAGTGGCTTACCTCTCCCTCCTAACTACTCTGCATAAGGCTACCTTTCCCAACTCTTAGGATTATTGTGACCTAAATCTATAGCCCATTGGGCAGCAAAAAATGCTTCTCGGAGCTAAAAAATAAACCCTCTCTTTTCAAAAACTTTGATATCTGTTCGAATCGATAGAGTCTGAAAAAGTTTATGTTTTTAACAATCTGGTAATTGTTTAAAAATGTCCTGTAATGATTACCAAATCTCTCATTGTTGCATCGGAAAATCGTTTGAATAGTTCTGTTGCGTTGTTTCATTCTGTTTAGGTGTGTTACTCAAGAAATTGAAGGTCATCTTATCGTTACTAGACCTTACTATTAAATTCAGTGACCCTTAAGGTTAACTGAATTTAATAGTCAGTAGATGAAGCATTTAATAGTGTCAGGAGTTGACCTCGTCACGTAGGTCAGACGAGAATAGGGTCAGCACCAGGGAGGAAAGTATCGTTAAAAAAATTAACGAAGGTTGCTGTGCAGAGGTGGGGGGGGGATTTATGAGGAGGGATGGGGAACAATCTGATTGAAGACTAAATTATCTGCAGATATGTTATTTTATAAATTTGAGAAGAATTTTATTACTTTCAAATTATCATAATCCGCCTCCGACTGACACCTTCTGAGAATAGGTTTGACTTTCGATTTCGCGATTCAAATCTCGTAGAGAAAAATTTTAGTTCCCGTATTATAAATGCAACGCGGACAACAAATGAGAGATTTTCTGGAATCGATATTGAATTTTTCCCTTGGTTACGGCAAATGAAAGAAAATATAATGAACTCTTTGAGCTTTGAAGGCTAAATACAATCCAGTAAACGTCTTTTAGAGGAAATGGTTAGTTATTGAATTATTCATATTAAAAAAAAAAAGACTTTACAGTGTATTACAATTGCGCTACTTAAAGCTACGGAATGCAGAGATCAAATATGAATATTAATAAATCATGATATGTCATATTGATAATCACTGATAGATGAGAAAATTGAATTCTACTAAGTAATTACCAAAAAAATATCTATTTTGTTGTTTTTCAGCTAGTTTTCCAAAAAAAATAAAATGTTTAAGATATATTGTGTTCATTTTGCCGTTTTTCTGTTTGTTCGTCAGTAGATATTAAACTTTTATATTTTCCCCGATAAATTAAAAAATCTCTTTTGGATAATAATGGAATTGTATAAATCACAGTTTCAAAGTCTCTCAATCATTTAATAGTGTCTTTTAACTACGAAAAAGGTTGAATATAGTTCTTTAAACGAATATTCCAAACAAAATTGTCGGTAGTGGATTTTGAAAGTCAAGATGTTTACACTGACAGCAAATATTTGTCCCCTTACCCTACAGGGTTGGAAAAGATAAATTGGTAGTTTCAAAAGAATATATCAAATACATTTTTCTAGCAATTAACTGAATTGCATTCACAGCGACAATTTATATTATACATATATAAAAGCAATAACCAATTTATAGTTATCTTCAGCATCTGCGCTCTTTGATTATATCCCAACATTCTTTTTTATCCTACCCTCCGTAGTCATTAGTAACAGACTAATATGGTAGAAATTTTCACCTTTCGCCTGTCTAGGTAATTCACACCCTAACCCCTTCTGTTAAAGGAGGAGAGTGCGAGAGACGAAGTTGCCATAGCACAATTTATGCGCTCACTTCCGCGCATATTTGCAGCCTACAAATGTATCAGCAGCGAAAAAAAATGCACAACCAGGCCAAAAATGAAAACTAATTAGCATTTCTAATTGCTAGTGGACATCCCATTTAAGACACTGCTGAAAATACACATATGACACAGTTATGTACAATGAAGGCAATAAGAAAATAAAAGTCAATTAGAGGAACACTAGAGTAAGTAAATCATTACAAGGTTATTATTAAACGTTTTTTACTTATTTCAATTTTAGTTACCCTGACCTTTCAACTTCAACAGCTGTTCTTGGAGACAAGGTATTGCTGGTGCGTGAGAAAAATTATTTATACCAATGTCAGATGGTGGATTGTTTTGAGCGACACGTTTTGCACACAATGTGCTAAATAGCCAGGTCACAAGGATCCGAGGGCTCAGAGAAGGGGGGGGAGGGGACACACTGGACATCTGTTAGGAGAAAGATGGTAGTCTCTCATCAAAGCCATCCAGCGTGTTCATTAACATGCACAGGGTATGACTCTCGTGCACCACGGCTTAACGTCGCATCCGACAGAATACGGCCTTAACAAGCCCATCAGTGTCCCCTATTTATTGTGGGCAGTTTTAGAGTAAAGAAATCTCAACGATCGCCTACAAGGGACTCGAACCTGGGAACTGAAGATTACGATCCTGGCACGCTGGTGAGAATATGAGGGAAGGTAGGCATGAGACTGTAACGTTGATGCTTTGACACTTCTCACAGATCATAGATTGATTGATAAGTCATTGGCCTATGATGTGCAAGAGCTGCTTAAGAGTCAGTTTCGCAGTCTCATAGTTTTCTACTTGTTTTTAATACAATGACACCAGTATCGTCGGTATATTGCTGATGTCAAATTATCTTTCAGTGTTCATAACAGAGAAGCGCTGGAAGTTTTTTTAAACATGGAATTCATGAATAATTACCAAAAAACTTAAAAGTCGTTGCAAGTGCGATACGAACACTCATTGGGAACGTTTGTAGTCACAATTAGCTAGAAAATCAGTTAGTTGCGATAGCTCGGTGACCACAGCACCTGACATGATATCAGGAGTTCGTGGGTAGGTAGGTATTCCACTTGTGACGAAACCTCAATGTTTTTTCAACTAATTATTCCTGTATTTTATGTTTGTAGGACATTTCCTGGGCTTCTCTACTATATAGTCTTGCAGTGATAACGCTGAGATCATGTTTGGCAATATTATTATTTCAAAACCATGTGGCAGCTTTGTTGTCTGTTTCCGATCATAGATGGCGCCACGAATGACTATATTGGGAACGTTTGTAGTCGCAATTAAATGGAAAATGAGTTAGTTGCGATAGCTCAGTAGTCAGATCAATGCTTTATCGCGCGTGAAGCTTTACTGTTCAGTGTATTTTTGCCAGTAGCATGCCATGGTTAAAAATAAAATTCACGCTATTCCATATGATAATATCAAAATTTCTCTTTCAAAATGTCATATCGTAAATGTGACTTTAAAATCCGTAGAGTCCTATTCTTTTTCTTTCCTTTCCAACATAGCAGAGCTTCGTGTATTATTCAGCGCTTCAAGTGGGGTTTAAATACACTATGGAATACGACATTGCGTTGAGTAAAATGTCCTGAAAATAAACGCTTGTTGAACCGCCATCTGAAAATAAGCCAAAGCTTAAAGAGCTGTTTCGAAGTTTGCATATTCCGTAACATTGTAAAGTCACTTTAGAGGCAAGAATTTATTTTTGAAGTTTGTTATTCTATAACATAGTGAAGTTATTTTAGCGTCAAGGATTTATTGGAAAGTTAAGAATAACGAATACTAATATGCAGAACCTGTCTTAACAATGATGTAAGCTTTTCCTTTCCCCAAAGGTTTATACCAAAAGCAAGTTTCGATAATATGATACCTGAATATTTCTTAGCGTTGTCAATGCATATGTTAAAGTTGAAAAAGAAGTTTTTATGAAAGTAATCTTATCGGCTTTATAGGTATGCATCTGAAGCACTAATCTGGTTTACCTGGTTCGAGCTCCGAATGAGTTATGATGGTTTCTTTACTTATGTTTTCTTTCTGCTGAGGTCTCGCATTCGTCAGAGGCATTCTTTATGACGGTACTACGTTGACTAGCTGCTGGTAGACCATCGTGGAAGGGGTGAAGTATTTATTTTATACAAGTATAACTGACAGCTTTAAGGATTTATCTATTCAAATGACGTCAGAAATACGGAATCCAGTAATTTTTCCTGTAAAAATATACAAGTTCTTATCTAGAAAAAAATTTAGGAAGGAAGAGAACTAGAGACTGAATCGGTCAATAACTAACCAGAACGTTAGGCTGGTTAATTTTGGACAGTTGCTCATTTTTGCACACAAGCGCTAAATGGTCAGGACACAAAGACCCCAGAGAATATTAGGGTAAGGAGAACCATTGGTTCACTGTTAGGAAACATATGGTAATCGCCCGTCAAGGCCATCCAGAGTGTTCTTTAGGTGCAGAGAACAAGGCTCTCCTTGTACATGAAGATATGTCTTCATTTGCTTTCCAAGCGTATCCGTGTTCTTTTTCTCACCGAGGCAGGTTTGAGGTTTAGTGGAGGTAATTCTCAACGCTAGCACAGTTGGAACTAGAACCTGAGAACTGCAGATTATGAGACGGAAGAGCTTAGAGCTTATCAAATGAACCAACCCTCCTCCCAAATGCAACGTCTTTCAGGTGATTTTTCCCCCCATAAATTGTTTCTCTCTTCAAATAATGCAACATAGGATTTTTCAACTCCGTCCTAGTAATATTTGCATTATTAAACTATTCTTGTGAAATATGTGGAATATACAGAGTGTTAATCTCTAAACTGAAACGAGATTTCTCTCGTGACATTATAGTGTTCCATTGTTTTAATTAAGACCTTTGTTATGCATTTCAGGTGAGCTGATCGTACCATGACTTGTAGTTTCATTTTCGTTCATTTGTAGTGAACACCTCATGGGATTATAATTTCGTAACTTAAAATTTTATTAAGCAAATTCCTACTTTCTCTATAAGAGAGTTGTACGTCGCAAAAGAATTAACCCGAAAAGCTGGGGAAAAAGATTCAATTAAATCATTAAGGATTAAAATGTTTCAATTCTTTTCACAGTCTTTGTCTAATTCTCTTATAAGTTTCACTATATAACTGTAATCTATCCTTTACCTGTTGTACAGTTCGGATGCCAATCGTCCTCTGTTGTAATTACTGGGCAATAGGTCTCCCTACCACACGTTTCGGAGGCTTCCTTCTTGCCACATTCTTCAAGTGTGTTCTGCTTCTGACGGCATCGGAGAAGGTTATAACTGAGCCTCTGCACACTCACTCTGGAGCCATTGGTAGTGGTGGGTGGGGGTCTTGCTTTGGGACCAGGTTTAAGTGCATTTTTTTCATTCTTGGGAGTATTAAATCTTTTTTATAAACCTGTTTCATCAGTAGATTCCATGGGTGTGGGAGTGTACTATGTAGTCATTGCAGGCTTTTTTGTTTTGATATTGTTACGACAGATAAACTTGCTACAATGAACCGTAATGTGATGTATCTATCGTGTTGATACGCGCATGAACTACAGCGTGAGAATTACGTCACCGAATACTTCGAACGAACTTAAAAATAAGGAATAAGTTATTGTAATTAAGAGTAATTGGAGTGTGGAGAAAAATGTGATTTGTTTTAGTCTGTACACTATAATATAAAGAAGAAGTGATTTTATTTGGTGTATTCGCGGGAGATTAAATAAGTTTATTAGTGTTGATCCTGTTAGCGGAGAGGAGACTGGCAAGAGAAAGAAGGATGCTTAGGATATTTAAAAATGTGACTGAGGAGATTATAAGTTAGTCGATCAAGCAGAACTGATCTCAACTTTTCTGCAGGAAGAATTCATCGTTTGATGTATAATTATATTTAGTTTGTTTTAAAAAAATAAAAATAAATACCCCCTCAAGCAGCTGGTTGCCACAGAGGTCTGACAGGAGCCTGTCAGTTTATATGCCAAAGTAGAAGGTCTGAGAAGATGGCAGGACCTCAGCAGAAAAACGACACAAACAGCCATGCCTTACCCGGGGCTCGAACCCAGGTCCCTTAGATCAGTAGCCAAGTTTGTTTAGGAATTGGTAAGGTTATTCTTTATAGATTGCAGGTTTTTTCACAAATATGATTGTGTCCTTTATTAAATGATGTAAAAGCCATATTTTTATGCTTTGAGTAGAGATAGTAAAAGGTGCTATGTTTCTTTAAAGGTTTATTTTTATACTGATAAAGATTTGTGTTGGTTGAATTTAGTTTATATAAATGTTTTCATTCATACTTTTGCAATAAATTACATTATTTTAGAATTATAATTGTTATTATTTTTGAATTCACGTTCAGTTTTCATCCGTTTAATTCATAACAATATATTATTAGCTGTTCGGCTACTCTCAGTTGATATTGAGTGGGTGGTACCGTGATAATTTGTGCGCTTAAGCATCAATTATTTCGCGTATAAAAATGCGCTGCTTCTGAAAAGCTGGCTTTAGCTAAATTGAAGCAGATTTAGTGATATCCAGTTTTACAGGTGCAGGTAAATTTTTATCTGCTCATTAATTTGATTTTATCGCTTTTTATAAAAATTTCGTTTGACTTACATTTGACTACTGTTACTATTGGTCTTTGTCGATTGCTTTTACATCATGCTCACATCTAGAATAGTTCTAATTCATTTCATTTTGATTTTTATTGGGTGGAAATGAAAGGATGGAATTCGGATTGTTTTGTTTGTTAAACACTATTCAAGAATGTAGTTAAATCAGTCTTTTATAAAGCACTGAATATTACTTCATGAGTGTATGATAGATGTGTTACCCACATCTAAGGATCATTACTGGTCAAATCATCACGAAAAGAAGACGACTGTGGATGTTCTTGGATACTATTTCTATGAGACATCCAAAATAACAAAACTGAATAAAAATCTAAAGAGGTCTGGCTGCGAACGGTTTTAAGTTGGAATAATCTTTAAGTAGATAAGGACAACACGATATTTGAGTTTCAATTTATGTCTCTAGTTTTAACGGAAACGATACTTTGCTAACCCTTTCATACTTTAAATCAGAGTATTAAGAAATACATTCGCTATCATTGCTTGATTGAAAATTTACTTCCTTAGTATAGTTTATAAATAGATTTAGGTAAGACGAATCAACATATAAAAATATATGTAAACTAATAAATAGAAATACACAAACAATTCAATAACTGGCTTCTAAACAGTTGAAATGAATAGAAATTTATCCTTAACTATTAACGAAGTATGGAATTTCAATACATTCTCAACCAACTGCAAGTCTTCAACGTTTAACGATATTGACAGAAACAACTCAAAGATTTATCATGTCTTTATGCTCAAAATGAAAAAAAAAAACCCAACGGTTAGATAAACGAGCATCGTTCAGCTTCTGCAGAGACTATGTAGCCAAGGCGTTATAAACCATCCCAATTTCTTACGAATTGATCTTGTCAGAGTAATAAAAAAATAGTTTCGGGAACTAGTCCAGGATTTCTCCCTTCGTTTATACATATTCGATCACCTCTAATACTATTTTTCCCCTCTTTTGCACCGAAAATTTGTGATGCATAATGGATGAAGCTTCGCGGAAACACATAAAGAGAAAGAAATCGAAATTTCTCGTATTTGAAAGAGGCCTAGAATTTCAAACAAAGGCTTCAGGAGGGATGGTGTATGTGTGCAGGCATCCTCGATCGCTAAATTCAAACCACGTGACCGAACCGACCGCACGTAAAGTTAGAGCCCCCATGCCATTGTAGGAAAAGAGCCTCAAGCCAGACCTTTCTTACAGCCCGGTGCCATATTCACTAGCACTTAGATTCGCTCAATAGGTGATTTTGCTCGTAGAAGATGCTTGAAAGTCACTACGAGCATTGTGTGTTTGGCTCATGAAAAAGAACTTTTTGCTTTTTAATTATATTAATAAGTTTCTGTTGTTTGCTTCTTCTATTACCTCAGCATTAAATTATTGTCTAGTATTTTGTTATGTAATTGGTGATTTTTTCTTTAATGCATGTTTTATGATCAGACATATAATGAGAAAAGTATTGCTGAATATAATACAACATGAAGGAACAAAATAACTAATATTCACTAATACTTATGTCGCTCAATTTGTGATTCTGCTGAAAAAAGATGCTTGAAAGTCACTATGGATAGTGTGGCTTTTGATCTTAAAGATGATCTTTTTGAAGTTTAAACATTAATTTCGAATCCATTGCTCTTGCTTTTGGTCATGAAAAATACTCATTGTTAATGTACAGTCGCTCAAAAAAATATCCAAACACTATGGTTGATACAGAATTCAGAAAAAAATATCTGGCAACGATTTTTTTTTAGAAATTAGTGACCTGGCAACCTTCGTGTACAGTATACGAAGGTTGCGAGTCACTAATTTCTAAAAAAATCGTTGCCAGATATTTTTTCTGATTTCTATAATCAACCATAGTGTTTGGATATATTTTTGAGCGACTGTACACTTTTTTTACGCATCGTTAATACAATAGTGAATTTGAAAGAAGGATGCTTATTAACTGAATATAATTCAAAAATTAAGAATTTGTACTAATACTCAAACAATTATATTACAAAATAAAGCATTATGTGATGTTTTTTGAAACAGTGTACTTAGGAATCAGCAATATTACCTTATAACATTACAAAGTTATACTTGCTGTTAAATGAGATAAAATGCTGTTTTACTAGCCTGAAAGAATTTAGTCTACAAAGGTAAATCTCGCTGCGATCCAAAACAGGTTTTTTTTCAGCTGTCGCGAAACAAATTTTATTACAATGTCAAGAACACAATTTTATCTATAGAATATAAGTATAACTTGTTACAGTAGATGATTTTTTTGATATAGGAATTTCCTATTATCTATTTATTCTTAAATATATATTATATCAACTAAACCAATTTTGTTGATTTTACTATAGTAAGGGGGCGGGGGTGGCTCAGTCGGTAGCGCGCCAGGCTCGTAATCTGTAGTTCCCAGGTTCGAGTCCCAGCTGGGTCAGCGTTGATATTTATCTCCGCAAAATTCCCCGCCCTGCCCACGGTCAGTAGGGGACATCAATGGGCTTGGAAATGCCGCCGCCCGTCGAATGGGACGTTAAGCCGTGGTCCTCTGTGCAGGAGATCCATACCCTGAGCACGTTGAAGAACACGCTGGATGGCCTTGACGGGAGGCTACCATCTGTCTCCCAACAGCTGTTCCAGTGGGTCCCCTCCCCCAACCTTCTCTGGGCCTTCGGGGTCCATGTGACCTGGCCATTTAGCCCATGGTGTGCAAAAAAGTGCCGCTCAGAGGTAAAACAACCCAATCCAACTATAGTAAGACTTAGTCTGATAGTCTCCCTTGACATTATGCCACTGCTACTTCATAATATATATTATCTACATATAATATATATAAAATAGCGAATTTTTTTTCTGTCTCTCTGCGTGTCTCTTTGTACGACATCTCTTGGACCTGGTTTGGGAAAATGTTTTACC
This sequence comes from Ryuthela nishihirai, assembly GCA_038380435.1. Lineage (NCBI taxonomy): Eukaryota > Metazoa > Arthropoda > Arachnida > Araneae > Heptathelidae > Ryuthela > Ryuthela nishihirai. The sequence continues at coordinate 32,452,920 of JAWZYU010000011.1, read as the reverse complement.
TGAACGGTCGTTAAACAAAATCAATAATCAATAACGTATTCTAACCAACGAGAAGGAAAAGTGAAACATAAACAATATAATTTCATTATTTTTTATATCAATTAGAATTCGCTTTGTCGAAGTTGAACTTCTTGTCTCCTATACGTTTTTATTTATCTTTTACAAATTTAATTTCTCATCAATAGCTTGCGGGTCACATAAAACAAGATGGTGTGCCGTAGTTTGGATATCCTGTCCTAGACGGTCAGAGCTAGAACTAGCAAACTTCCTCTACAGCTTCCTGGCTTTACTACACTGCAGGCGTTTCGACTCTACAAAATTATGCGCTCCCCAAAAAAAAAGTTAGCTCTGAAACTTCTGGTCATTGATAACTTGGCGGATCGATAACCTACAACTCCAACCTTTTAAGACTCGATTCATAAGGTAAACGACTGCAGCGTCCGTAGAGATTTCGGACACTTCAGACGGATTCAATCCCGACCCACCACAGTTAGGAATCTGATCTCTAAACCATAGGTAGCCAGGGCTAATTGGAACCACTACTCTAAATGTGGGACGGATCGGTCAAGTAACTGCGGATAGCTGAAAATTTCAGCCACCAGTGGCGTCACTCCGAAAGTAGCATCCGGTCATTCATTATGAATACACTTGTTATCCTTAGTCTTTATATCGAAGTCCAAGAAACTCCCGGAAATTCCACTAGTTATCTATATACATAATAATATCGAAATCCGTAACGTACAAAATCAAATCTATAATGGTGTAAAACGAAAATGGTTGCATTTTATTGACCGTGTAAAACCGAAACCGTATAAATCGAGTACCATGTATATCGAGGGATTGTGTGTATATATATTAACATTCATTTTTTTCTCAATCTTTATGGTTGAAAAATAAATAAAGTAATGCATTTTTATTAGAAAAATAAGATCACGATATTAATAAAGAGGCGCTGTGGCTCAGTGTGCCTAGGGTCACTTGAAAGGTAATTCCAGCTCTGATTATGTTACACATTCTATCGACTTTATATTATTGAGCAAAAAAGTTGCACAGTTTTCCTAACAAAACAGCAAAATGTTTCTATTATTTAGTTTTTCGAGTAAAGAATCTCTCGCAAATGTGTAAATGATCAAGTATCTCTCTTTGTATTCCAAATCGCAAAGGATCTATTATTAGTCCGTGCCATTTATATTACTACTTTAAAATAATTCTCGAGTGGAACTTTCCTGTCAAAATTAACGACGCTAAGCTTTTTAACATTTGATCCTTAATTGTACTCCTAGTAATGTGTGTAATTGCCCTATATTCCACACTTCCCCATTTCAAATGGCTAAATAGCTATCTACGACATTGCTTGTAATCAATTTAGATCGAAACAAAAAAAATTAGAATTAAAAATATTGAATTTGGAAACCGCACCAGAGAATCTTCGAATCACGTATATTGATAAAACTACTTTGCCATATGTTTGCTTGTTTTAAGCAAAAGCGGAATCCATATATTCTGTACATAGCTTTACTAGATTAGAAATGACTCTTACTGAACAAACGAAGATATAATAGGGTTGATGACAAATATACAGAGCTTCAGAATCCCTTCCCTTACGGTTGAAATTCCTAGAGATTGGTGAAATGGATTCCATAAGTATTCACGAAGACATAGAAGCCGCAGAGAATGCCGTGAAATTAATGTTATCATACGACAGTTATTTGGCGAATAAATCAGTTCTGCATGTAGAGAACCTAGAGCAACATGTCTCGACGAAGTTTGTACATCGTCTGTTATGAAAGCGTTTCATGTATTATTAGAACTATCTCCAATAGATATGCATTCCTGCTATATTTGCCAGATTGCAGGATAATAGAGTAATAGAACCTCTAACTTAAATGCTGACAGTTTTAGAACGAGAACTGTACCTGTAATAGGATCCAATGGATCTGTTTGTTCTGTAGCTATAGAAGAATTTAGTCAGGTCAATAGGAATTTATGTACGAGAATTTATTAGTCAAGATTCAAGCTTCATACGAATAGTAGATCAAATATATATATAAAGTGAGAGAAAAAAATAATTTAAAATCATAGGTAGCTTAAGTGAAAGTTCAGGATAGATTCGACTAAAAACTGTTTCACAGTTTAGACCATATATTTTCGGTAAACAGGTTGATTACATAAATTTAAATTGGATGGCAAAATATGTTTGATAAAAAGCGTTTAATTATTGGGATAAAAAGGCAATACATTATTTCTAGATTAGGAAAGAGGTGTGCATTTCTACGACCAAGCAATCGCTGATTTCTAATTCATCTCAGAAAAAGGAAATGCTTGTGTAAGATAATGTAATTTATCCAATTTCAAATGAGGAAAGAAAGCAATGAAAAAAATGAGTCTTGATTGGCTTCCCCTATTCCAATCACAAATAACAGAGGGAAGGAAAACTGCAAAATGAAATAGTTAATAAAGATTTTAATTTATTATAGCCCTTGCTTTCCGTATGAAAGGGTTGATTGGTTATTGTTTATCTCTGAGTGGTACTTTTCTACACGCAAGGGACTAAACGACCAGGTTAGAAGGACCCTAACCGCTTAAGGGAATCCATAAAACCAGGTTTTTTCACACTTATGTCGTGGCGCCCTCCTCCCCCGAAAAATAAAATAAAATGAAAATAAGAAAAGCAATAGCACTCTCCGCAGCTCTGAAATGCGAAAAATACAGAATAGCAATGTACATAGATACATTAAATACGGAGTAAAATTTTAGTATTCATATATTTTATTTAATTTAGAACATTTGTTATTTAATATAATTAGATTTAATTTTAACGTGGTGTTCGTAATTATGAGTTAAAGAGCCTGTGAAATAAAAGGATATGGATTTCAACTTTCGTAAAAGAATTGGTTTCTTTCAGCTTTCATTGGATCGAGTGATTTAATTATTCATTTATTATAATTCATTTATGGCATGAATGCGTTTCAAAATATAAATTTTTATTCATTTACTTACGGCACATAGAGCAGAAAATTTCGAAGTTAAAATTTAATATGTTGTGGCTCTTACCAAAGGCTTTGTCGCCCACAGTTTGAAAAAAATTGCATTGCAAGTTATTATGAACAAGGTGGAAGCTTTCCATGAAGTTATAGTGCGTGTTCTTGAATGTGGGTTGGGTTGTTTTACCTCTGAGCGGCACTTTTTTGCACACCATGGGCTAAATGGCCAGGTCACATGGACCCCGAAGGCTCAGAGAAGGTTGGGGGAGGGGACCCACTGGAAGAGCTGTTGGGAGACAGATGGTAGCCTCCCGTCAAGGCCATCCAGCGTGTTCTTTAACGTGCACAGGGTATGGCTCTCCCGCACACGGGGCCACGGCTTAACGTCCCATCCGACGGACGGCGGCCTTTCCAAACCCATCGGTGTCCCCTACTGACCGTGGGCAGGGCGGGGAAATTTTGCGGAGAAAAATCTCAACGCTGACCCAGCTGGGACTCGAACCTGGGAACTACAGATTACGAGCCTGGCGCGCTACCGACTGAGCCACCCCCGCCCCCTCTTGAATGTGCACATGGAATGGCTTTCCAGTACATTGGACCACGACGTAACTTTCATTTGATTGACAGTGGACTTTTAAAACCCATTTGTTGGGTTAGGTTGTTTTTTGCACACCATGGGCTAAATGGCCAGGTCACATGGATCCCGAAGGCTCAGAGAAGGTTGGGGGAGGGGACCCATTGGAACAGCTGTTGGGAGACAGATGGTAGCCTCCCGTCAAGGCCATCCAGCGTGTTCTTCAACGTGCTCAGGGTATGTATCTCCTGCACAGAGGACCACGGCTTAGCGTCTCATTCGACGGACGGCGGCATTTCCAAGCCCATTGGTGTCCCCTACTCACCGTGGGCAGGGCGGCGAATTTTGCTGAGATAAATCTCAACGCTGACCCAGCTGGGACTAGAACCTGGGAACTGCAGATTATGAACCTGACGCGCTACCGACTGTGCTACTCCCGCCCCTAAAAACCCATCTGTGACTGTATTCTCACCGAAGAGAGGAGGTTAGCGGAAAAAAAATGTAAACGTAGCTATAATGTGGATTTGAACCTTTACAGGTTCAGTAACATCAGTTTATGATCTTGGCACCCTATCTGCTAAACCAACCAACCAACCACTTCTCCTACTCTATAAAAAATTAATGCAGGAAATAGCAAGACAAAATGGAAGCTTGAAAATGAAAAGTGTAATGTGGCAGAGAGTAAGTGACTTTCAGGTATTGAAGTAAAAGCTGAAAAAAATCATAACTGTAGACATGACAGGACTTTTCCCACGGTAAAAATAAGTGACTTTTTGCTAACGTTGATTTTCTGGAGACTAAGTAATGATACGTCTATGGAAGCCATAAATGTGGCATTGAAGTTGTCCAATGTTGCAAGACCTATTCTTCTCTAATTATCGAATATTACAGTTTGCAATTTATAAGTTTTCCTCCATAAAGTTTAGAATAAATAATTGCTCTATTAAGTATTCAAGTTTTTATGATGCACATTTTATTACCTGCAAAAGAGATCATTAATTTCGAACGATCAATTGCCTCCGGTGAATAATTTGTGTCGTTTTACCTCTGAGAAACACTTTTTTTTACACAAATGGCCAGGTCACAAGGACTCCAATTAATAAGAAAAGGTTTGGAGAAGGGGATCCACTGGTCAGCTATTATTTGTCTGCCGTCTAGGCCATCCAGCATGTTCTTTAACTTTCTTGCACAAGAAGCCACGGCTTAACATCTCGTATGAAGTGTGTTTGTGGGGTGGGTTGTTTTACCTCTGAGAGTCACTTTTTTGCACATAATGGGATAAATGACCAAGTCACAAGGACCCCGATAATTCAGAAAATGTTGGGAGAAGGGTACCACTGGATAGCTGTTAGGAGATATGTGATAGTCTCCTGTCAACGTCATCCACCATGTTCTTTAACATGCACAGTGCATGGCTCTCCCGCACACGGGATTACAACTGATCTGATGTACGGCGGCCTTTCCAAGCACATCGGTGTCCCCCTACTGACCGAGGGCAGGGTGGGAGATTTTGCGGAGATAAATAACGACGTTGGCCTAGGTGGGACTCGAATCTGGGAACTGCAGATTACGAGCCTGATGCACTACCGACTGAGCCAACGAGAAACAATGACTCTTCCAAGCCCAACAGTGTCAACGTTCTCAACAAGGGCCCAACAGGAATTAACGAAGAAAATTCTCAGAACAGGCCCAGTTGGGACTAGAAACTGTGAATGTTGAATGACTTACTGACTCTCCCCCAAGTTCCCAATATCGATAGGTCTACTGTGCAGTCTCATAGTATCTTCAGTTATTTCAAATGATTTATGTTAATTGAACTGTTACCGATGTCTTCAATGGGCGAGTACACGTCGGGAAGGTAAGAAATCAAAAATATCCATGCATAATTCTGCATCTAAAATATAATCATTTCCGTTTGCACCTTATTCTAAAGGATATCATTCTGTCTGCAGCTGTATGTCTATTCCTTATTGGCGCAACATGAAAGTAGCGCTAATGGTACCGGAATAGAGATTAAACTCTTTCCTCTCAGAAGTCAGTTTTGCTAGAACTAACCTTTTAACTAAATGCGATGTTATTATACAACAAAGAAAAGTCAGACGCCTGTTGAAACCAGACTAAACGCCTTAATTGTACCGAGTGTGAAATATTTCGTTTATTTCTTTATTTCCATTAGTGGAATTTGAGATTTGGGTTCTTTTGCCTCAGAGAAAATTGTGTGTGTGTTTCGGGGGGGGGGGGGGGGGGGGTGACTCACTGAACAACTGCTAGTAGACGGATGAAAGACTCTCTCCTCAAGGCCATTTACCGGTTCTTTACTGTGCACAGGGTATGGCTCTTCCCCACACGGTAACACGGCTTAATGTCCATCCGATGTTCAGAGACCTTTTCAAGCCCATCAGTTTGCCCTTTATCACGTGAAAAAAGAGTGGGGATTTAGCAGAAATAAATCTGAATGCTGACCCAAGTGGGACTCGAATCAGGAAACTACAGATTACGAGCACGGAGAGCCACCGTCTGGGCCAACCCCCGCCACACACGAATGAGATTAAATTAAAAAGAAAAAAAAAAGCTAATTACTAAAATACAGATGGTTGTGTGAAAATTTCAATATTTACTTAAACATGAAGCATAAATCTATAAAAAATTATATTTTACGCTAACGTCTAATATATTTTAATTGCATATTAATGTTTTAGACTAGCATAAAAGTTTTAAAATTTACCAAAATTAAAAAAAAAATGAATGATATATTTAGCTTTACCTACGTGATAAATGTAGTTGAATATATTTAATAATTTAAATAGTTTGAGCTCACTCAGTAAGAAGCTGATTATTTGCAATGAATTAATTAAAAATAAGAATTTCTCTTTTCCTGCAGGGTCTGTAAGAAGATTCGTTTGATGTAAAGTCCTAACAGAGTTTTCTTTATTTACTATCTTCACTTCTGAAGTTCACTTCATCGAGACATTCCATCTGCCTCCAGAGATTCCACCTCATCCGTCGACCGAACCCAATATTTTAACTCACGTACACTTGATTGTGTTCATTTTACACTTCGTTGAGCCGCCACCTAATGATACCAGGCATGATGAACTCTTTTAAATTGCTTGACTACGTGGACAGCTAAATGACACTTAGTGCTATTAGAGAGAGGACTAATTACATTTTAACGCATGCAAGAGTATGCACGAAACACACATACAGCACATCGTGGTTACGAAAAGAATCGGCTAGAATGACGCAGTCCTGTGTTTTGATGGTTTATAATAAGACTTATCAAATTTACGGAAATTATAAATATTGTATTATTAACTATTTACTTTTAAAGAAATTTGTTTTAAAACGTATTTGAAGAGTGCAAAGTTAACTTTAGATATATTGTCATTTGCTTTACGGTCATAGGTGCTTAATATCAATCATTGTAACGGAACGAATATACCTCATGTGCCATAATTAAATCTATCATTTAGAACTGATACCAGGCCCGGAGCTAGAAAAAGATAAAAAATATTTAGTTACCAAAATAAAGATGGTTGTGTGAAAATTTTAATACTTGTTTAAATTTGAATCATAAATCTATTACAAAAAATATTTTATTCTCACGGCTAATATATTTTAATTACATATTAACGTTTTAGACTAGCATAAAAGTTTTAAAATTTGCCAGAATTAAAAAACTGAATGATGCATTTACCTTTATCTACATGATAAATGTAGCTGCCAATATTTTAATAACTTAAATAGTTTAGCTCACCCAGTAAGAAGCTGATTATTTGCAATGAATCAATTAAAAAATTTTGGGGGAAGAGATCTGGTTTTCCATTTCAGTGTGACATTTTCACCTCCATTTTAGAGGTCTTAAAATTCTTGAAAAATGCTTGAATATGCAAAAGTTTAATATGTTTTTGCCTCCATTATCGATAGTGGCATTCTCAAAGAGGGGCTGAAATATCAGTATATATACCGGATAAGGGGAGGGGGCAAGGGGGATATGGCTCCTTAGATCCGATATATACGTATATAAAAAGATTATATATACATATATGTAACTAATAGATATATACATTTATATTGATATAACCATGTGCAGGTGAGCCGTAACCCAGTGCACGTAAAGAAGACGCTGGATGCCCTTGAAGAGAGGCAACCATATGTTTCCAAACGACTTTTCAATGGGGTCCCTTTCGTCCAACATTTTCTGACTGGTCATTTATCCCATTGTCTGCAAACAAGTGCTGCTCCGAGGTAAAACGATCCAAAAACAAAGCCTTCCGTGACGCGATCCAACATGTTCTTTAACATGTACAGGGTATGGCTGTAATGTACACGGAGCCACGGTATTACGTCCCATACGACGGACGGCGGACTTTCAAAGCTCATCGTATATTCAAAATACTGAAATATACTTTAATTCAAGCAAAAGAAAAAAAACTGAAGTGAAACATGAAATGACATAATTTTAACGAGAATTCTTTTCGCGGAAGTCGGACTTCTCCTTTCTAACATTCTTTTCCTCTTTTACAAATCTATTTGTCATGTGACTAATCTAACCTGATGTTCTCATGTATATTCCCATTTTCAATCGGATAAGTTTATATTTGTAACTTGCTACTTTTTTCTGCTTTTAACATTTTTATATGTGTGTTAAAACTAGAATTATTTTTCTAAAAGTGTATATTGCTATTAAATTAATATATTTTTATTTGAGCAAAAGTTGATTCAAACTATCTGTTATCAACTAGCAGAAAATTAGATATAGAGACATAAATCAATGTCTTTTAATAGAAATATATTTAAATAAGTTTAATAATCATTCGTGATAACTTTAGATACACTATCTGAAATTCCAGTATTCTGTGTGAAAAATATATACTATGAGCTCCTTAATATATCACCTCCTATTAGTACATTAAGTCTTTAAATTCCTATACATATCTCGTATTCAGATTTGATAATTACACTCATCAAGAAAAGTTAGGCACAGAGTGAAATATAGACGTTCAGAAATTGCCAAGATTCGTCTTATAGCTTTTAGAGCATATTTATTGTTTAAACCGCGTTCGAAAGGGCTAACAGCGATAATACCGTGAGTAAAACAACGACCAAAAATGTTAACATTGCGCCGTTGTTTAGAGCCGTTTTCAATAGTGCTAATAACGATGGGCAATTGTTTCGATATCACATTTGACATTTAATTTAGTTTGGGATTTTTCTCAATCGGTAGCGCCGTAATCTTCAGTAACCAGATTCGAGGCGTAACTGTGCCAGCGTTGAGATTTATCTCCGTTAACCGACATCGGTGAAATCTGAATAGGAAAGGCGACACCGATGTTTGGAAAGGCCGCCGTCTGTTGGATGGAACGTTAATCTGTGACTCCGTGTATAGGATAGACATACCCTGTGGACGCTAAAGAACACTCTCGATGGCGTTGATAGGAGGATTCCATCTATAAGTTATATCGCTGTCCAGTGAATTCCTTTCCCCAATTTTTACTGAACCATTAAAGGTCTTATGACGTTGCCATTTAGACCACAGTGTGCACAAAAGTCTTGCTCAGAGGAAAAACGATCAACATTTAGTTTAAATATATCATATCATGTCATGATTCCAAAGGTTTTGCTTTATCAAAATATATTAATAAGATATATTTAATTATAAGATATTTCGCTCAGTTTACAGGATGTATAATTTCCGTTTTTCAACATCTTAATGATAATTACCAAGATGGAATTTCTTAAAACATTTCGAATTATTTATTATTCAAAATTAGATATATTTCTTTTAACTTTCTCAGTTGTATCATTAATGTTTCGTTGAAGAAGTACACATTGAGAAATGTATGTATATTTTGTTCTATCATTTGATTTAGCATGCTATATATTTATGTTCACGTGCGAACAAATGATGAAGCTGCTCTTATAAACACACATATGCAAACAATCCTGCACGCTCTACTGGAATGAATTCAGGAGACTTCTGATTTAAGTTAGTTGATCAGGTAACACAATTCAGAGATAGCAACAGCCGTAAATCAAACGATGCTGCAGCAAACTTTGCAGAAATCCTTGGGCCTGAGAATGATGCTGGGTCAAATTTAAGAGAACTAATTTATATGGTTGTCAGAATGCCGCAGATCACCGAAGCACAGGAAATTCGTGACTGATCAGCTTTTGCAGCATCAAGTTTTCGCTGTCAAATGCAGGCCTTCTGTTCGTGTAAGCATCTGACCTACAAATCAGATTAACTAAGCTTTCTGCCTGCGTTCATTCTGAATGCACATCCTTCCGACCAAAGCAGTATGGAAAATGCCGAGAGACCAGCTCCACCGTCTGTGTACATTCTCGAATCTATATTACAATGACTTGGTAGGTGCATGCAAGTGTCGTTTCCTCTCTTTTACGAAATGGATCCACCTTCAATCGGATTACTCGCTCTCTTGCATAATTGTACGCAACCTTCGACAACGTTGTCTTTACTAGGAGAAGTTTGTTTATGGCAGTAAGCATGCAAAATGAATTTGCACCGGTGATATGCAGAGTTCATTAGAGTTTGCGGTTTCTAACTGACGAGACTTATATCGTTCAGAGATCAACAGCAGAGAAAGGAAACCTTTGTTGCCTCTAGGAGCAAAGTTCGGATTGTTTTGAAGATCGCTCTGCGACTTTTCAATTCAATTTTTGTTGTGAGATGTTTACATCTGATGTACGTTTCTGACGCCATAAAAATGCCTGTATATGTCTCTTAAAAGCCATTAGTCTCGAAGTTTCTTAAGTAGTTATAATTAACAGTGGGAAAGTTTCCAATTGTGAGATGTTACTAGTTTCCGATCTGATAAAAGATTAATAATAAATAAAGGTTGATTAAGAACCTAGACTTCTTATTACCTTACCTGCAAGTATTAAATGTGCTTCCCCACTATAGTTTTCTACAAGCAGAATTATGATTATTAAATAGTGCAAATAATGGAAATTTATGTGTTACTCTTATATAATGTATAATATGTACCATATTATGTACATAGATAGCTAATTGAGATCGAGTGAGTGGCAACAATTGCAACTATGATGCAGAAGTGGTATGTACAATTCTGAAAATTTGAACCTAAGGTTAATCAGGGTGATAGATCTCGAAAAAAATATCCGAAACATGACATCCAATGTGTCCTTCAAGGCCAAATAAAGTCACGTAGAGGCCAAACCTTAATTTACAGTGATAAAAACGTATAAAATGATACCTAGGAGTGCCGCGTTGTACATCAATGAAATATTATGAAACTTAGTATCCTGCAAGTCATTCGAGATTTTTAAAAAAGGGCGTTCGACAAGTGATAGAGAGCTAAACATTGGTGCCTAAAAGTATTTCGAAATTTGGAAATTTATTTTATTATTACGGAATAATTATTTTATATATTATTTTATTATTACGGAATAATTATTTTATATATTATTTTATTATTATTCATTTATTATGAAATTTGGAACGGAGATCTCGGAACCATTATGTAATTTGGGATTCGACATCTCCTACAAGATCAAATAGAGGTCAAACGGCATCTACTCATGCTGGACACATGAAAATTGGCATCTAGCAGTATTTCGGGTCTCACATCTCAGAAACGTTACGAAAGTCAGGTCAGAAGTCAAATTCGGTCTACATGTGCAAAATAGCCTGAAAAATATACTATAATACATTACTAAAACATATATTTGTATTATATTATACACACACACATATATATATGTAAAATACATCTAATATGTGCAGAGTACTAGCCTGGTTTTCTACCGACTGAGACATTGATGACTGATAAGAGGGATCACTCTAATTTTTAACTCTGATGGAGAGCTCTGAAAACTTTCTCCTAGGAATAATCCGAGTCGTAAATATTGATAAAAGTCCGAAATGTGACCTTCGACGTGTTCTTCAAGTTGAAATGGAGGTCCCGTAAATGTCAAACCTTAATCAATGGTTGCTAGAAATGTGGAAATTGGTGTTTTGTAGTGAAACAGCCAAAACATCCAATTGTAGATCTAAAAAAACTTGCGAAATTTAGGATCTGTTGGGCCCTTCAAGGCCAAAGATCAAATTATGATCTACCGGTGCTAGAGAGCTCAAAATTAATGCCTGCCAGTATTTAAATTCGTAGATCTGAGAAATGATCTGGAAATCTAAAATGAGGAATGATTGCTTTGAAACGAGATGGTTTGGTTCAGTATATAAGATTTTTCTATTTTCTCTGTTTATTATCATCATTATCATCATCCTCAAGCAGCCATCGAAGGAACCATCATATGGAGGTCCAACCAGACCGTGCAGTTTAATTCTCCAAGCATATCTGTCCTGATCTACATTTGCTGGATCCGGCCACTGCACACCAATTCTAACAAGGTCCTGTTTGACATTGTCTGCCCACCCCATCCTAGGTCTCCCCCTCCTTCTGAGGCCTCTAGGCACACTGTTCATAACCCTATTCGCCAATCTATAATTATCCATACGGGTAACATGGCCAAACCAGCGGAGTCTCTCTCTGCACAATATGCTGCTTAAAGGAGGTTGCAGACTCCTTTGCCTAACCTCATCATTAGTTACAAAGTTGAACCACCTAATGCCCAAGATACTGCGTAAGCATCTAGAATCAAAAGCATCTAGTTTCCTGTTATCTTGTTTACACAGCGTCCAAGTTTCACTACCATAACTAACCCTTGAAAGAACCAGACTATTATACAGTCTAATTTTAGTCTTTAGGAGTATACGCCTATTTCTCCACAATCTCCATAGATTCTTAAAAGTCCTGGCAGCAATCCCTATTCGTCTGTTAATCTCATGCCGCAAATCACCAGTATCTGTTACATAGCTCCCAAGGTAATTAAACTGTGACACCTGCTCAAGACTGCAACCATTCAGATGAACTGAATCACAACCTACCTGACCAATTTTCATCACTTTAGTTTTCTCTCTGTTTATAACCAAACCTACTCTACTACCAGTCTCATCAACAGCTCGAATGAAAGAGTTCATCTCATCAACATCATTTGCCAAAAGGGCTAAATCATCAGCATAATCTAAATCAGAAATTTTCGTATCTCCAGTCCATTTAAGGCCAAAAACTTTCCCTTCAAGGGAATTTCGCATAACATAATCAATAATCAAGCTAAAGAGAAAAGGAGACAAAATGCACCCTTGTCGAACACCAGAAGTAATGCTAAACCAATTGCTACAAGCCTTACCAACTCTCACACACGACTCAGTGTTATTATAGAGAGCTTTCATTATGTTAACTAACTTGTCTGGTATACCATATGATTTCAAAATTAACCACAAATTATGACGATCAACAGAGTCGAAAGCCTTTTTGAAATCAATAAAGCTAGCAACCAAAGGTTTCTGAAACTCTAAACATTTCTCAAGAATCTGCCTGAGTGAAAATATCTGATTCACACATTCCCTATCACTTCTGAATCCACATTGCTCATCACGCAATTGACTGTTAACCAGATTCTTAATTCTATTAAGCACAATCAGGGAAAGAACCTTACCTAGAACAGAGAGTAGGCTGATACCCCTATCGTTATCCAAGAACTGCGATCACCTTTTTTGAAAATAGGGATAATGATAGCTCTGGTAAAATCTTTAGGAACCATGCCTTTATCATAAAAGATATTCAAAATTTCAGTCATCCAAGTGGTAACCGAAACATTCCCAGTTCTAAGCATTTCTGTAGTAATTTCATATACCCCTGTGGATTTATGTAGTTTAAGTTTAGAAACAGCCAAAATAACTTCAGATTGTGTTATAGAGCCAATATTAAAGCCCCAATACATTTATCATCATTACAAACAATGGGAGTAGAACTAACCACAGTGTTTAGAACATCACTGAAATGCTCAGCCCACCTAACCATGACAGAATCCTCCCCTTCTATAACCTTACCTTGTTTATCCTTCAATCCTTGTATGCTTGTCCGCTTTCTACCACACAAAACATTAACTATCTGGTACAGCTCTCTGCTGTTGTGCTGCCTAACTGCTTCCTCAGCTTTGTCAGCCAAATCATCAAGCCAAAGATTCTTATCAGTAGCTAGCTGATCCTTTACACGTTTACTAAACTCTCTGTAATCCTTTCTATTAGGACTAGTAGGGTACTAATTAAGGACATTCCTGCAGTTCCTTCTTTCTGAAATAAGCTCAAGTGCCTTATCACGTAAATAATTCTGTCTCCTCTGCTCCTTTTTTTCTAAAAGGGTACTGTTAGTTTCCAACAAAGCCTGTTTAAAACGGCCTCATTCTTCCTCAACTTCAGTAGTAAGCATACCATGACTGTCATAATGACTAAGTAACCTATCATGGTAAGCTTTAGCTATAACTGGGTCTTTCAGAGCTTCAGTATTAAAGGTAAATTTTTTAACTTTAGCACAACGACTTTTTAAGTTTAAGTTGCAAGATACTTTTAACAAGGTAATGGTCAGATCCAATTTCAGCTCCCCTATATGACCTGGTATTCCTAACAGAACTAGTCCATTTGATGTTAATTAATATATAATCAATCATATTCTTATTCAGCCCATCGGGTGATACCCATGTGTACTTATGTATGTCGCGGTGTTTTTAATACGTGTTAGTTATTCTGAAACCGCTGAGTTTACTTACCTGCAGGAAACGTTGCCCATTGCCATTGCAGCTACCAATAACAAAAGGGCCTATTACTCCTCCTCAAAGGTCAGAGTCAGTACCAACTTTGGCATTGAAGTCACCAAGAACAAGGGTAATATCTCCTTTCTTGACAGAATTCAAAATATCTTGAAGTTGTTCATAAAACGTATCCTTCTCATCCTCATCGGCATCCTCAGTGGGGGCATAACAGCAGATAACATTCAGGTCTTTAACGCTTGTCTGAAATTTTGCTGTAAGAAACCTTTCATTAATGCACTCATATCCTAGAAGAGCATCACTAGTATATCTGCTGAGCAACAGATCCACGCCTTGGTGATGCTTTCCATCCTCCCTCCCTGTAAAGAGAAATTTAAAGTTATTTTTAAGTATCTCACCTTTACCTGTCCATCTGGTCTCTTGCAATCCTAGAATATCTAGGTTATAGCGCTGGAGTTCCTGCGTGTGGACATCAAGAGAATAATCTCTATATAATGTCTTCACCTTCCTGCAGAGAGAAAATGATTAGTAGGATTTTGAAAGAAACTATGTTTATTGAGATTGGTAGGGCAACAATATCAAACAGAACCTGAAAACTGAGACCTTTAGCGGAGGAGGAACAGGTAAAGACCTGTTCCTCCTCCGCTAAAGGCTGAAGTCACCGATGCTGGTAGGAACTTCAGGCACCACCTTTTCAAGTGAACTTTTTCAAGAGCCATATGGCCTGCCTGAGACACATTACTCCAGTTGAGGCTTGACGATGCCCAACTAGCTAAGTAAGGTTCAGGTACCTGCGATGGCCTCTGATTAGGATTATCCACCAGCTGATATAAGGTATCCCATGCTTCTGTTCACTTATGGCTGGCAACACCGAAGCAAACAGAAAACACAGCGGCAGATTCTCCCTCAATTGGATAACAAATAAACGTCAGGGTTGAATTAAATCATTTCTGTTTGTTATTTAGTAACAACGATACACTGCGTGCTCAAAAATTAGAGACTGAAATATCTAGATGTTTTATAACAGCATTTTTGTTGGAGAGATCCTTAAACCCAAAACCTTGATTTCTATTGAAATAGGGGTGGAGTGGCTCAGCAGTTCCCAGGTTCGAATCCCAGCTGAGCCAGCTTTGAGAATTATCTCCGCAAAACTCCTCGCCCTGTTCTCGGTCAGTATAGGACCGACGTCTGTCGCTTGGGAGACCGCCGTCTGTTGGATGGGAAGTTAAACCGCGGCCCCTTGTGCGGGAGAGCCATACCCTATGTACGTTAAAGAACACACTGAATGCCTTTGATGGGATGTCACCATCTGTCTCCTAACAGCTGTGCAGTCGCTTCCCCCCAACCTTCTATGAGCCCTTGGGGTTCTTGCCACTTGGCCATTATGTGCAAAAAAGTGTCGCTCTGAGGTAAATTAACCAACCTATTGAAATATGAATTCTGTATTTATATAAGAGTACTGTTCGATAGACGTGCAATTTACGTGCAGTTGATTTTTGTATCATAATGTTTCCATCCTCCCTCCCTGTAAAGAGAAACCTATTGAAATATGAATTCTGTATTTATATAAGAGTACTGTTCGATAGACGTGCAATTTACGTGCAGTTGATTTTTGTATCATAATGTTTAAAAAAAGCTCCTAAAATCGATGTTCTATATTGTTAAAGCAATTTGTATTTATTTGTTTGTTTCATTTGCCCAATTGTTACTGGGATTGGGAAGTTTATGTAATCAAACTGAAAATAAGTTCCTTCCATCCATACTAAATTCACAGATTACCTGTAGAAATAAACTTCAACAATTGTTAAAAACATCTGAAAAAAAATTATCGCTGATGCGGAGGGAATCAAACCCGCAACTCTCCAGCCAGAGCCTTCTGACCATTAAACCACGCATCAGTTGCCTCTCCTGAAGTACAGATTTCGCACGGTCCTCCACATCTTAGTGAAATATTTATAGGTCTTATTCTGAAAGATTTTAGCATCGGATGTGTGGTTTAATAGTTAAAGCGCTCTGGCATGCATATAGAAAGTTGCTGGTTCGATTCCCGCTGCGTCAGCGATAAATGTTTTTTCAGATGTGTTTAAGTTCTTTCCATCACTTGCTTGCTTGAAATTCACAAAAATATCGGATTTAAATTCTATCCAAAGCCTTAGTAGCAATGTGACTGAAACGAAAAAAAATGACATTAACGGCAATTAGGCTTAGAAATAATGCAGTTATTAAGAGAATTCGCTGTTTAATTACATTAAAATCAAACTTCAGGGCATAAATAATAAATCATTTCTGTTTTATTTAATAACAACAATACACTGCCTGGTCAAAAATTAGAGACTCTTGCTATAATAAAGACAATAAATTAAGTTTATGAAAATCAAGAATTTCAGAAACATTTTGCCGGGGTATTTCAAGTGTTACGCAAACATCGGCTTAATTTATTCAAAATTGAAGAAAACTGAAATAATTATATGCTAACTTTTGAAATA
This sequence comes from Ryuthela nishihirai, assembly GCA_038380435.1. Lineage (NCBI taxonomy): Eukaryota > Metazoa > Arthropoda > Arachnida > Araneae > Heptathelidae > Ryuthela > Ryuthela nishihirai. The sequence goes on along the minus strand of JAWZYU010000011.1, from coordinate 32,436,226 downwards.
CCCACTATTTTATTAAATGGCTCAAAATACTGCTTATTTAAATTTTAATTAACTCGTGAAGCAAATTGTTATGATTTTTATTGCTGTTGTTAAATATTCAAGATTTCATAATGCTTTAAATTTCATCGATCACTTTAGTCTTTTAGATCTGTCTTTTGGCCGAATGGTTTATCGTGCTTGGCTACTGATCAAAGGGATTTGGGTTCGAACCCTGGGTGAGGCATGTTTGTGTTTTTTTTTGCTGAGACTGTGCTATACTCATAGAGCTTCTACTATGGCGTATACAGGGTGAATCTGAAAAAGTGGGCAAAACTTTACGGGGTGGTAGAACGCAGCTATACGAGCAATATTCGTCATAGAATGTATGGTCGGAACGCAAATGGCGAGCCGCTAGGTGGCGTTGGAAATGGTATAAAAGGGTCGGTCCTCACTTTCATTTCTGTCCGCCGCACCGTACACAAAGTGCATATCCGTCATTTCGTGGTTAGTATAACCAGCCATCCTCTCGGCAATCCACGGTAGAAATGCCGTTGGGTGCGAGGACCGACCCTTTTATACCATTTCCAACGCCACCTAGCAGCTCTCCGTTTGCGTTCCGACAATACATTCTATGACGAATATTGCTCGTATAGTTGCGTTCTACCACCCCGTAAAGTTTTGCCCACTTTTTCAGATTCACCCTGTATAAACTGACAGGCTCCTGCCTATCCTCTGTGAAAAGAAGATTCTTGATCAGGATATTTATTTATTTTTTATTATTTTTAATCTTATTACATTTATCCAAAAATAATTATTTAGAAGTTGTGGACATCGAATTTATTTTGCCACTGGTATAACATGGATTCTTAAAAATTTTGGCCTAGACAGTGTGTTATGAAGACATAGTTATTTGATCCCTTAAAAGTCGTTTTTCGAAAAATGGGTCGTGGTTTTTAAAAAGCAAAACAAAACTTGAGAACCACTGCATAAGGGATGATTACAATCCTTCATCTTGTGTCACTGCATTCAAAATTTCTCGACAACAAAGCGACTTAACAGAACTTTGCAATTATCATATTTCTTTCGTTAATTCTCACTTTAGTTCAGAAGCAAATGCAGGAACTTTCCACACAAAAGAAAATGCATCGAGTGTATTATTATAAATGATTTACGTCAGAGTAACAGTAGCAGCAGAAGAAAATAAAAATTTAGGCGAAAATTCAATTCTTCCCTATTGTTTCTTTACATCGGTGACGAAACGTTATAGGCGTCCTATCTTAACAAATAAGATTTCGCGCCCTATTCGCAAGGAAAAATAAAGACCCACCAAAATATATAGCCTGATTTACATTCGCGTGTCAGTTAACACGCACTAGTGTGCCAGTAAGATAGAGGACCCGTTCTCATTTAGAATGGGACACCTGCCAAGTTGAACATGAGTGGTAGGCCCTTGGGGGAACGTCTAGCGCGCAAGGAATATCTAAACCTGTGGTCCTTTTTGGAATGAGAAATAGCCCGGATTATTGCATGCTTGAGACTGCGTATCGTAAAGAAGAGATTTGGCTTCTCCAGAAAACGAATGATTTATTTTTTTAAAAAATAGCAAACTTAGCGATTGTAGTCCGTTTGTGAACATTTATTATCTTAAACGTACAAGTATATAGTGAAGAAGATTTGTAAAAGACATTTCATGCTCAATAACTTTTATTAAGCTTCAGCAATTGATTGGGAGCGTATATAAGGGCCGGATTTAGGAATGTAGAAGGCCATTCCCCCTCCCCTCGAGAATGCTAGTAAGGGTAATAGAGGCAAAAATGATTCAAAAACTTATATACACAGTCGTATCAGAATAATATGACCGCCTGCCATAGTATATAAGGTAGGTGGTCATTTTATTCTGATACGACTGTGTATATTCCATGCACTCTTCAAGAAAATTTTAAAGCCCTCTAAAACTGTGGAGAAAATATTATATTACAATGGAAATGCAGTTTCTTAAACTTTCCCTTTAATTTTTCCGGTTCCATTGAGTTACTTGGACCTCTTTTTATTTTTTTTTCGAGATGCAAGCCTGCTTATGTATTTCCAAGACTAATTAGAAAGCTGTTTAACACATATAATTAATGTTTATTTTCTCTTTCTTTCTAAAATCTATGCGGGATCAATATCAGCAATAAATATTACCCAATATTATCTTTGGCTTTCTGTTATAAATTTTCTGCAAAATATGTATCTTCGCTATACACAAGTCTTCTAACATATCGTAACTATCGCCTGTTTAAGGTTCATGTCTTTCTTTCCAATGAAACGAAATTGAAATTCACTCATTTTGCTATTCTTAGATTCAATATGACGTTCCCCTAGATTCCATAATGTCCCCCTAGATATCATTAGATGTCTTCCTTAATTCTATATGTCTCCGTATATTCCATATGATGTCTCCTTTAATTCTATATGCCACTTTATATTCCATATGATGTCTCCCTTAATTCTATATGTCTCCATATATTCCATATGATGTCTCCCTTAATTCTATGTCTCCGTATATTCCACATGATGTCTCCCTGGATTTCGTGATGTTTCCCAAGATTCCATAAGTAGGACTTGTGATTCCATATGATGAACATTTTAATTTCGTGAAATGGACTTAGATTCCATAGGATGTGTTTTGTCCCGTATAAAATAGTATTGAAGTAATTACGATTTGAAGTGTTGAAGTGGATGTGTACCATTTAGCCAAGTTTTACCTACTGCTTTTGGAACCCTTCCAAAAATAAGTGAAATTTAGTTGTAATCAGATTGATACTCTAGCTAACAAGCAATCTGTACTAACTTTCAGGTAAAATCTAGTTGAGTTAATAATCGGTGTCTTGATTACTTCGATTATCCCTTGAGTTTATTTGGTTCGTTTCGTACAAGCAAAAACCAGAGAAAATACGTATTTCATCAAAAAAAATGTTGTTGTCAATTTGATGAATAGTAAAATCTAAAATCGTACCTGTGAATGAGAGATTTGAAAAAGACATTTTGATTTATGGACAAATGTCATTTGGATATGAACATAGGAATATCATTTTGTCTTTCAGCGTCGAAATTGCAGTTCTCCTAAGACGGACGAAAGAAGATATTTTTTTAAGGTGGTCCAAAATCAAAAGGAAGTCAAAAGTGCCAAAAGATATAACATTTCGGATAAGGCGTTACATTGAAATCTAGAGGCAGGCGTTGGCTCAGTCGGTAGCGAACCAGATCGTAAATCTGAAGTTCCCAGGTTCGAGTCCCAACTGTGCCTGCGTTAAGATTTATCTCCGCTAGACCTCCATTCTGCCCTCGGGCAAAACGGGAACACCCATGGACTTTGAAATGTTGCTGTCCGTCGCCTGTGACGTTAATCCGTGTTTCTATTTGTAGGAGAGCAATAAACATGTGGTCGTAAAAAAAACCAAATCGGATGGTCTTGACGAAAGGCTACCATATGTTTCCTAATAACTGTCCAGTGGTTACTCTTCCTTCAACATTCTATGAGTCTTTGGGGTCATTGTGACCTGGTCATTTAACCCATTGCGTGCAAAAAAGTGCGTAAGGTATGTAATTTACAATGTTATGTTATAGTGAAGTAAGTGAAGTAATTCGCAAATTATGTTTACGATAAGTAAATATTTGCGTTTCTTAACTAGCACTCATTTTACTGTTATAAAATGGGCAATGCCACATCGAAATCTTTTTTTGTAATGATAATCCGAAAATACGTATTAATGAGTTAATTCAAAATTAATTAATCCTGATACAGCAAACTCTCAGTTATCCGGTATCAAGAATCCGTAATTCTCAGACAACCGGCATAATTTTCAAATTGAACATTTGAATTTGGTAAGGCAAATTTCAATGCGCGTGGTTGTTCTCACGGATACCACTGGCGTATTCTTACATTCATGATATTCACGCTAGTTCCATTACGGGTATTAAAGTAAGAGGTAGTTGAATTTGTGATCATTTTGTTCTGTTTAACGCAAATCTTTCATTCCTTAATTTGTTATGATCTCAATGAAGAATAGTATCTCGGATAGTATTTGTTGTCTTGTGTATGCTTTTCTACTGGCTTTACTTTTTTAAAATTCTCTTCTACATTTCATTATTAGGAAAAAAAAGGTATTACCGGTAGTCAGAGTCATCCCACAGCCAAAATAGGTGTAGAGAAAGGTATTAAAAGTTTAATCATTCTTTTTTTTTATTTGCGACATATAGGACAGAGAAGAATCCTAGAAGCTTTTGCATGCCATCTAATACAAGGATATACCCTATTACTAAGCCTAAAATCATTTATCTCCGCAAAATTCCCCGCCCTGCCCACGGTCAGTAGGGGACACCGATGGGCTTGGAAAGACCGCCGTCCGTCGGATGGGACGTTAAGCCGTGGCCCCGTGTGCGGGAGAGCCATACCCTATGCACGTTAAAGAGCACGCTGGATGGCCTTGACGGGAGGCTACCATCTGTCTCCCAACAGCTGTTCCAGTGGGTCCCCTCCCCCAACATTCTCTGAGCCTTCGGGGTCCATGTGACCTGGCCATTTAGCCCATGATGTGCAAAAAAGTGCCGCTCAGAGGTAAAACAACCAACCAACCAACCAGCTAAGCTTAAAATCACTACGACTACTACCTCAGTTAGAGCTAACACAACACATAAAGTTTTCCATTTGGAACAGTTGCTAACTGCCTAAATACTATGCCAGTTAAGACTAGAGAATTTAAGAAATTAGAAAAATTTTAATTAGAGTTTAATTGGAATTTATAGAAATTTTATTCTTAAATCCTTATTTCACAATTTACATTACCAAGAAGGAAAAATTATTTTTATGTTAAAAACCATATTTTTTCTTCCTGGTTATACTACTGATTATACATATTCGTAGTTAATATTTTATATCAATAAACATTTTTTCATTTATCCTAATTAAAATGCACAATTTATTTTAATACCTGTTACTGCAACTTGCATAATGCAACAGAGTTCGCAAATTTACCTAACTTTTTGAACCTCTTTTTTCAATGCCCATAGTTTCGTAATAACTAAAAATATCGAAAATACTGTTCTGCTATCATCTTAGGATCAACAATGGGACCTTAATCATCTATTATTGGAAGAAATTAATCACGAGATTGACAAAACTGGTCAAAGGTTAAAATGAATGGATATACTGTAGATATTAAAAAATCCATCGTCGTCCATACCATATTGAGGCTATGTATGCAATATAGAAAAAAAATAATTACTTTAATAAAACATGTTTGCAAGCTACAGAACCACTCCAAAGACATAAATGAATAACGAGATTAAATAATTTTTTTTCTTTGCGACAAAATTTAAATTGCTCCTATCCAAGATGGAAGCTAAGATTTAGCAACAAACTTTTGTGTTTCAGCATTATTATTGAAAAGAATTTTTTTTGGACGTACAAGGCAACAGACGGAGCTATGTCTTTTTTCTTTTTATTTAAATACGTCACAACGCTCTCTGCCCAAAAAGAAGAATGCCGAACTAGTTTAATTAAAGGAGTCTTAATAAATAGCATGTAGACTAGCTAGCGTCGATATTGAGAGTATTTCAAAAGCAAACCAAATGGAATTGCATTCATTCTTGATTCCTTTGGCAGAAATGAGGAAAAATGTAACTGTACTTAAAAAGGGAAATATAGATACTGAAACCAATGCAAAAAGAAAATACAAAGTAGTTCAACAGCAAACATTTTTTCAACCATCCTATTTCTTTAATTTTTCATTTTATGAAATAATTAAATTTTCTCTTTTTTGCAATAATTCCAGTATTTACAAAATCCTCGTGATCACAGGAAAGTATTTTTCTAGGAACCTTTGGAAGTAATATGATGATTGCTAGAGAAAAAGGATTGCATTTTTATTATATGTCGCTTCAAAGAAAAAACTTAAGAGATAGTTTTGGCCAGTTCATTACATTTAGTGCAGAACGGTCGAGGAAAGATAAGACTAAACAGTTGAATGACAGAGATGAAAGTATTCCTGTAATGATAGAGCTTTCAGTATTCTCAGCATGAAAAATATTTCAGTATTCTAATCATGGGATATATGTCAGCATTTGTGATATGATAGCTATGTTATTATACGCAGAAGTATAAAGATATAAGCATTTGCAGCATTATAAAGACGCCAGTATTCTGAGTCATAGTCACATTCTAGTCATATTCTGAGTCATAATAAAAACACAAAATTTCCACCGTTTTAGAGTTGCTTCACGTCATGACATAAGCAACATATTATAAATAGCAGTATTTTGATAATGATAGAGAGATCGACATTTGGGACACTATAGAGATGAAATTATTGACAGTATGAGAGATAGAGAAGTAAATATTTTCAGGTTGGGTTGTTTGGGTTGTTTTACCTCTGAGCGGCACTTTTTTGCACACCATGGGCTAAGTGGCCAGGTCACATGGACCCTGAAGGCTCAGAGAAGGTTGGGGGAAGGGGACCCACTGGAACAGCTGTTGGGAGACAGATGGTAGCCTCCCGTCAAGGCCATCCAGCGTGTTCTTTAACGTGCACAGGGTATGGCTCTCCCGCACACGGGGCCACGGCTTAACGTCCCATCCGACGGACGGCGGCCTTTTCAAGCCCATCGGTGTCCCCTACTGACCGTGGGCAGGGCGGGGAATTTTGCGGAGATAAATCTCAACGCTGACCCAGCTGGGACTCGAACCCGGGAACTACAGATTACGAGCCTGGCTTGCTACCGACTGAGCCACCCCGCCCCAAATATTTTCAGCATTATAGAAATGGCATCATTCAAAACATGATAAGAGTGTTCGCAGTATAAGAGAGAGACATATACATTTGCAGGATGATAGAGATAACACCATTAGATACATACTGATAACAGTATTTGTGACATCATAGCGATATCAGTATTCGCAGTATGATAAAAATGTCAGTCTACATAGCATGCTAAAGACATTTTTATCCGCAAAATATAAGAGAATGATGGATTCGAGATATTAATGAGATGACAATATTCGAGGCATTAATGAGATGACAGTACTCATAGCATATAGAGATGACAATATTGGATGTATTAAATGGATTATAGTATCCGCAGCAGGATAATTCAATTTTACAAGTTGCATAAAAAAAGACAATAATAGGAACTGCAATAAAGAATTGAGAGCAAAACAAAATGGAATTGAGATCTAGAAAATAATGATCACCATCATCATCAACGACGAAGAATACAACGATAATGATGATGCTTTATTTCGAGCAAAGGAATAAGCAAAGTCAATATGCAATTAACTTTAAAAGGATCGCGTTCCTTGTTGAAAACATTCGATTCAAATCACTTATCAACAGCCTACTGCCTACTCTTTCAGTAGGCATATATCTGTACGAGTATGGGATATCTTTTAGATATTTCTGTGCTATTCCTAACCGCGCTGTCTAACCCAAAGCATAAAAGATTTTAGAATATATCAGAAATCTTAATATATTGCTAAGTTTTGGCCATGGGTAAAGAGAAACTATACGGATTATACACTCGCTTGTTTATTATCGATATATAAAGATTGCCGATGACCTGTATATCCGTAAATGTATACCAAGAAAGTTTAATTCATTTTATCCAAATTTTTAGTAGGTGGAGGGGTCTTAACATTTTTCAGATCCCGCACTCCTTGTACTGATATATGGATGTTTCACTCCCCCCCCAATCATTTTTCTCTTAAATCATAATTTAATTTTGGAAAATGGAAATTTCAGGATTGAAATTTGTTTGAATTGTTGAAATATTAAACATTTTTACTAATGAATAAGATTTTACACTCGTTTCATGTATATTTTTTTTATTCAAGACACAATCAAATTGTAAATGACTTATTTGAAACATGATGATTGAATAATCTTAATAAAAATTAAATATTCCTGCTGTAATCCTGGTCAAGAAATTTTTCGTTAGGGATTCTTAACCAGGGTCATATGTACATGAATTACTATATTTTTTCAAATGTATCTTTTCAAATGCATAAATATTTTTCACAATTACAAGGAATATGGAAATTTGGAGTATTCTGAGCTTGAGTCCGAAGTCATCTAGGCTACTGTGAGCCCGACAAAGGAGCCTTGACTCATAATTAATATATACTATAAAATAGTAAATAATTCTAACAGATTATAATACAGTAAATTCGCGGAATTATATACAATCTCCCAATATAATATGTGAGTTGATTAACTTCATAAAACAGTAAAGTCAGTTTTTGCATAGATCATTCGTGAATTATAAGCTTCAAAACCCACCCTTTCTTGCTATCTTGATCTCGCAGAGCATTTCAACCAAACTTCTATCCAACAAAACGAAATGCTGAAATGAATGCGTCGCGACTAATCTCTCCCACGACGTGTGCCATTGTATCGCTTCTCGCATTGATTAAACATCAAGATAGCATCGATCTTTTCCGCAAAACCGAAGAATTTTGATATCTTTTTTTCTGAAGTTCTTTCTCCTTGTTTCTGCAGATCTGTTTTTCGCTTTCTCGGATCAGTCGGATGTACTGAGCAAAGATTTTGTTTTCCCCTCCATTAAAGTCAGCTTGCGATGCGACATCGATTTTTCGATAAAACTTAAGGGATGCAATAAATGGGACATTCAAAGACTCTGGACGTCAATAATTCACGCATAATTGTACTAAACTCTCATTCTTGGAGTAATTGAGTGAAATGTTTCTCCTTCTCTTCTGCTCGAAGAAAGGGTTTCGTTTCGAGAAAGACAATAGGGCCGACCTCATTTTGCCACGATTCCATACCCTTTACAATTTTTACTCTTAATCACCCCACTTTGTTCATCGGGAAATGAACCCTGACTTTCCAATAGTAATTAAGGTGCAAGTGAATTGAGTACCCTTATTATTTCCTATTAGCAATTTGGGGTATTTTATGCTTTATTAGGAAAATAAACTTCACAGAGCTGTGGAGAAGACAAAGAGAAAATGATATTTGAAAGATAATGCTATGGTAGTAGATGTTGTTTCTCAAAATCAATTATTTCCTTTTAAAAATGTCATTACTACGTTTTTTCCGAACTTGAGTTATTGACGGTATGGTTATCTACACACATAGATACAAAGTTATGTAAAAAGGAACAAAAAAAAAACACAACGCATTAAAATATTTTCGAAATAGTGGAGTTAAGTTTAGATTTATTTTTAAAAGGGCACTAGTTTAGGACTAATGACGTGCAGTATATGGAAATAATGAAGTGTTATAGTTAAACACAATTGTTTGTTCAACCCGAAAAGCCCGGAAACACTTTAAAGCGTTTTAAAAATTAGTCTAATGATTCTTTCTATTGACTCCGAATGGTGTAGTTATTGTTCAGATATAAAGATCTTTCGTTTGGTATAAAAGACCATTTATATCTATTTATTGGTTTCATCTTTTTTTTACTCTTTCTTTTCGTAGGTGATAAAGATAATTCGGCCACAGATGAAGTTCTTATATAACTGCACACCATCAGAGAACTTTAAATGAAGTTCTATAAACTCTTTGAAATGCAGCCTCCTTAGGGATTGATAGATGCCGAATTTTAAAATTTTTCTGAGTTTAGATAGGTGTATCTAGTGGTTTGAGAAGTTTCGGAGAAGCATATTTCAATTACATTAAGCACTAACAATTGAACTTGTTTACATGTGTAAACATTTCATAATGGCTAAAAGATAGCGACTACAAACATAAAAAACAGTTCAATTTGTTAAATGTAAGCAAATGACAATAAACAAAATCACAGAAAATGTTGTCATATACTGTAAAGCCAAATCTAGCATGACTAGTATTCACTCGTTGTGTTCTCTTAATGGATTTCACCTAGTTGATTGTATAGAAGCGGTAAGGCAGCTGAAAGAACATCCAAAATATGATACTGTAACAAGTTTCCTTTATGTTTCTCATTTCTTCACTGGAAAGGTTAAGCCTAAAGAGTATCCGAGTCCAGAAAGTTTTCTTTGAAAATCATTTTAATAATTTAAAACTTCGGCATCTGTTCTTTCTGAGACAGTGGCGAAATGTCCATGGAAGCAAAAGAAGCAATGGTCCCTTTAAAATTCTCTTTTTTATTCTCTTTTAAAAATATGAAAATATTCATATCTTTAAAATTCTTTAAAAATATGAATATTTTTATTTAAAAGTAAAAATCGTTTCCTTGACTTTAGTTAATTTGAACAGAAAACATTTTTTTTTTAATATTCTTCGAATTTCCCTGTAATATTACTTTGTACAATAAATAGAAATGCCAGTCTTCCAGGCAAATCCAGCTAATAGAAAAAACATAACAAAGAAACATAATAAAAAATATAATAAAGGATTGTGTGAAAAACATCGCTTCACGTATACTCAACGAATCACATAACCGGAAATCCCAGTTTCCATTTTCAGCAAACAGAATTTGATGAAGATGGAGGCGATCGACCCAGCCTTTTTTTTTTTGCATAATAATTTTTGCTTAACATTTTGCATAATAATTTTTGCTTAATTTATAATTAATTTTTGCTCCGAGTTCTGCTACATACATACAGCGCATGCTCCAGACCTATCTTGAAAAACAACCAATCAGGTTCTGCTGCAAACTTAATTGAACGCTATAATCGCCATTAGCTTTGAGACGGCTATGAAAAACATATTGGCAAAGGCAAATTGGTTTTTGATATATTTTATCATAGTTTACATTATTTTGTGTATTTCCTGAATTGTATAACTGAAATTTGGAGAGATCATTATTGCCAAATCCGAGTTATGTGTCGTGTTTAATAAATAACTATGTCATAACAAGCGCTCTGCGCGGATAACAAAAGTCTATCTGCATCCGCAAATTTTAATCAGCATATACTATTGGTTACTTAATAATCGTCGAGGTTTGTCTGTCCGATATGTGTTTAGGTTATTAGTGGGGTTCTAACTGCATACACCATAATGCTATAAGCATACTGATTGCTATCACAAATGGGAGTGCCGAATTGTGTTCTTAACACTTCTGCATAATAAAATGTACCGGATTTTAAAGAATTGCAAATACTAAACCGCTGGATTTTACAGCTTTCTCTATATTAGTCATCATAAACAGAACACAATTAAAAAGCTTTCACTTAACAGAGAAATAACAAAACTAATTGAATTTCAAAGAAATTACAGTTGGTAAGACATTTAGCTTTATTATTAATTTTGCCTTTTCAGTTGGCGGCATATGCATTTGTACAAAACACACCAGCAAGAAGTTGTCAAATGAGCTGTGTCAGGAGTGTGATGATGACTTCATGTTACAATTTATGACAAAGTACTAGATTAAACATTACTCTATTTCACATAAGGAATGGGAGCGATAAAATCTAAAGATCAAAGAGGGCAAGGATGCATCGGCCCCATGTGCTCTAACATGAACAACACACAGATGAAATGCACCGCTTGATATGCAAGAAATAAGCACTTTTTCTAGCGTAAATTATTATGATATGATAATGAGCAATTAAAAATGCTTCTATTTTATTCGGAATATTGTAACGTACACTAATAGGCTTACTTTAATCTGGTGCATTCGCAATGTAAAACACTTGCCATAGAAGCTAACAAGTGAGGATTAATATATTTTTCAAGCGTCACATCTTGCGTTTCATGGCTTTTGTGGTTAAGTGTAATTAGCCACGATTAGACAAGAAAATCTTTGAGGAGACTATCCGTTCCATTCTTGGTGTAAAACAGAGTATAGATTAACATTACTATTCTAATATATTTTGAAGTTTTTTTCTTGAATGTTAATTCATAATATATATATTTGGATGCTTTTGCAAAAAGTACCAATAAAGAAACACGCACACAGATGTAAGTGGTCGAAATGACACCTTCCCGTGGTACAGCAAGGGAATGAAAATGTTCAGTAATGCAAAGGTTTAACGAATAGCGAAAATATGCTGTAGCTATAGAGCGTTGTATTATGACAACGAAATAATATGGGGCGGGATTGTTTCAGTTAGTAGTGCGCCAGACATGTAATCTACAATTCCCGGATTCGAGACCGATCTGGACCAGGGTTGAGATTTATTTCCGTTAAACCTCCACCCTGCCCTTGGCCAGTACGGACGCCGATGGCTTTGGAAAGACCACCGTCCGTCTAATGGGAGTTAAACAGTGATTCTGTGTGCTGGAGAGCTGTACTCTGAGCACGTTAAGGAACACGCTAGGCGACCTTGACGGAATACTACCATCTGTCTCCTAACATTCTTTGAGCCCTCGGGGTCCTTATGACCTGGCTATTTAGTCCACTCTGTGCAAAAATGTGTCTCCCAGGGGTAAAACAATCCAACCGAACAAAACACTATCGTAAAAGGTGAAGAAATAATTAATATCGTATTAATACGTTTTTACCGTTTTTCAGCAGCATGATGTGCAGAGAAAGATTACTAGACTTGACCATGTTGCTTGCATACAGAACTACATAGAAATGAAGAAATAAACTACAGTCTGGTTGATTGGGGGAGCATATGGCTGCTTTAATATTATGTGTGTATGCAGCAGGGCAAAGACTAAAACAATATTTCCATTTTAAATTATAATAATATTCAGCTACTACGCTATTGCCTGTGAGCATAAATATTTAATAATAATCCAAGACACTTTAAAAAAAAACTCTTCTTTTTCCTCCAATGCTTACAAGGAAACAGCCAAAAAGAAATATCCGCAAAAATGCATAATTAAAGAAAAATGCTTTTACCTTTCAATAGGTGTCATTTTTATTCCGTGTTTTTCTTCATCAAGGCTGAATTTGATTAATTTTTCTTACATGCCTCTGTGTAAAGAGCAATAACGTGTTATTAAAGCTTTTTTTTTTATTCTTATAGAGACATCTTTATATGACAAAAAATAAAAGCTCCAGACGGAAACAAGAATATGTTAAAGGTGCTTTCATCTTTTCAGACTGTAACAGAGAATTAACAGCTGTTCACAGAGGATGTAGTTAAATGAAATATCTAAATGATAATGACAATAATTTCCGATTATGTTACAGAGGAAGTCTTTCAATATACATAAGATCACAGTTAGAAGTAGCTTTCCTAAAACATTTTTTTACCCTAGGATGCTTTCAGCGCGATAAAGCTTTCAGCGTAATAAAGCTTTTACAAAAGCTATTTCTAACTGGATTTCTCTTCTCTGACTCCTAATTATTAATCTAAATTAAGTGAATTGGATGAAAAAAGTCTTTCCATTCAACGACGTTCGCCCCAGAAGCCGAAGATTTCGGACGAGCAATATGTTTAGAAAACTTAAAAGCAGAAATAACTCAATTTAATAGTAACTAAAGTTCAACCAACAATAAAAAAATCTAAAAATTTCAGCCAGTCTTCAACTGAAACGATTCCAACATTTCTGAGTATTTTTTCCCGTAACATCATCATCATCCTCAAGCAACCATGGGCTACGGAGGTCCAACCAGACTGTGCAATTTAGTTCTCCAAGCAAGTCTGTCCTGAGCTACATCTAGTGCATCTGGCCACTGCACACCAATTCTAATAAGGTCCTGTTTGACATTGTCTGCCCACCGCATCCTAGGTCTCCCCTTCTTTCTGAGGCCTTTAGGCACACTGTTCATAACCCTATTCGCCAATCTATAATTATCCATACGGGCAACATGGCCAAACCAACGGAGTCTCTCTCTGCACAATATGCTTCTTAAAGGAGGTTGCCGACTCCTTTACCTAACCTCATCTTTACTTACAAAGTTGAACCACCTAATGTCCAAGATACTGCGTTAGCATCTAGAATCAAAAGAATCTAAAACTAGTTAAAACAATATTCATCTTGTATGGAAAAAAATTCGATTGTTTTGATATTATATTCATGAATTCCTAAGGTTTTTCTTTCGAAGCAAAATAGTGTAACTATTCGAACAACTATACGATGTTCCGCTTAATCTCTCTATAACGAAAAATTCAAGAAAACGCCTTCTTTGGGAACCAATGGTCCTGGATTCGAACGCGAGATCTTTTGGTTACGCGCCAGTTTGTCTACCACTTCAAATAAGATGGCGGCATTTCATACCTCCTTAGTGAGAAAGAACTTTTAAGCTACTTTTTACTCAAGAGAGCACCTGTACTGAAAATCTGTAATTCAAGTTCATTCTAGCGATGCTAAGGTTATAGATCCCATCAAAATGTGGATTTAAAGTAACACATAATGATCCACTTTGCTGTTAAAATTGTTTCGTCTAAGTTTAAATACATTGTACGATACGATGCGTTTCGACCTGCAGTTTGCATTAAATAGAAAGAACTGAAATGATAGTCACAACTGATATTTGATAAGAAGGAAAGTGCGAAAAAAATATCCACCTCGAATTCGGGATCTTCTAGTTGCCCGCCATTTGCTCTAGCAGCTAAGTTAAGGCTTTGAAATTTACAACTTTTAATTTACTTAGCCTTTTGAGTGTCATGTCGGATATATTCGGGCTGTCGTAATTTTCTCAAAGCGTCATGTCCGTGTTTCGGATTATCTTGAAAATTAAGTGCTACTTTTACCACGAAATAGTACAGAAAATGTTTTTTTTTTTTTCATTTGTTAGATCTGGCTCTTCTGAAATTTTAAATGAACAGTTTTTTTAAACGAACATTAAGCAAACTCAACCCAGGATCAAAGATAACGAAAAACATGACGCTCAAAAAATTAAGTAAAGGCGAATCGCCACAGACTTAGCTAAAATGATCAGAGTTGAGCTAAGTTTTATGTGGGTTATGTCTTTATAGGTTTACCATTGAATGCACTTTTCTGAACATAAGAAGCTAAAAGGCAGGTCACAAGAACTCCAAATCCCCAGAGTTGTGTATTGAATAGCTGTCGTAAAGATGCAAGCCAATGTCATCCAATGTGTTGTTTAAAATGCATGGGATATGGTTTCTGTCCTACACCTCACACTTTAGATCATATAATTTTTCATTGTAAACAGTACAATTCACAAAGAGTAAAATATTTTGAAAAACTTAAAAAAAATAACATAATAAATCATACCTTCAAAACAATTCTCCATCATGATAAATCTAAGATTAAAATTAAGCTATATAGACTTTTAATTAATTTTTCAAAGAATGTCAGATATTTGAAATATTTAAAAAAATTGAATAAAATTCTGCAAACCATCTCACCCCTACTTGGATTTCAACACAAACCACATGAAGCTCACACTATCAATTTTACAACTTACACTCATTATCATTATTCTTCTCTTCACTTTATATATATATTTAACATACAACACAAACAACATGAAAAGCCTATAACATAAAAACCTATTACATCTCCAATATGAAGAATTATAATTATAAATTTTACTTCACAATTTTTTCTTTTTTTGTTTTTTTCTTCTTCCGTTTTTCCTATTGCAAAAATCTATGACTTAGGAGTAAACATGACCTGAATGAGTCAGAACACTTGTCTGTTCTGGAATTTTCAATTGTGTGGGACGTGATGATGATCATCATCATCATTCGTGGGACGGCAACCTTTTCAAGACAAAAATAGTAAAAAATACTCATAAGCTATTTTGTGAGGTTTGTTTTATCTCTGAACGGCACTTTTTTGCACACAATGAACTAAATGGTCAAGTAATCCGAGAACTCAGAGAAGGTTGGGGGAAGGGATCCTAACACTGGACAGTGTTAGGAGACAAATGGTAGCCTCCTGTCTAGGCTATCCCTCGTGTTCTTTAACGTGCATGGTTATGGCCTCCCGCATACGGAACCATAGCTTTAGGTCCCATCCGACGGACGGCGACCTTTTCAAGCCTTTGATGTCCCCTACTGACCGAAGGTAAGACGGGGAGTTTTAAGGAATAAATTTCAAAGCTGTCTCAGGTGAGACTCGAACGTGGGAACTGCAGATTGCCATCCTTCCGCGCAACAGACGGAACTACACCAGCCCCATATACATAGGTTAAAAAAGAGCAAGAACAAATGGTTAGAGCAATTAGCACGTAATCAGATGTGTCGTTTTAATCTGTGAGATGACTAGATGGATTTTTCCCATCTGTTAATGTCTGATGAAACTCAAGTGTTTAATAATATTTGTATTCATGGCTGTCTTAGAATACGTAGTATATTATACGGAAACAACTTAAGACAGATAGATTCACTTACTTGTGAGTAACTCTCCTAATATTTCGACCCCTGACTGGGGTCGTTATCCAAGGAGGTGCAGATTTTTCGGAACTTACAAAAAAAGAAAGAAAGTTCCATAAATGCAGCAACCTCCCAAGTTTGGAGTCGAAATATTAGGAAAGTTACTCACAAGTAAGTGAATCTATTTGTCTTAAGTGTTTTAGCTATTAAGAGTTTATTTAATAGAGATTTTTTCAGGAATCTTGAAATTCAGCCAACCATTAATAAGATAAAGAATACGAAACAAACACATAAACTCGATAAACTCATTATTATCGGTTTTTAAGACAGACTGAACTTTTCTCTGCAGACGGTTGGGCCGGTGATATCAGAAATATCTCACTGAATCACAAGTAATCTAGACACTATAATTGGAAATGGAGAACACATATAATGTCTGATACTGCATATTGGCTGCTAGACTCATATTAATAGGAAAGTTCATTTTAAGCTGACCCCTCGATACGCACTGCCTGGCCAAACAGGCCAGGCAAATGCTTATCGAGAGGTCAGCTTAAAATCACCTTCCTAATGCTTCGTCGTATGCATCGTGATACAGTCCCCAAAATTCAAAGTTTTAAATTTCTGCCCTTAGTTCTCGTTGAAATTAGTTTTGAATTATTGCTAGCTAACACCCCTATCAGTTGAACTACTGCTAGCGATCATCTCTCACAGTTGATCAACTGCAGTGGCTCTTTTTTTGGCGTCTGGTTCATGCCAACAGAAGCTTGTCCCTGTTTGTCAGAGCGGATTTTCCTTCCCGCTTTGCAGGATTTGCGGACGTTTTTTGAGACCGTTGCCATTCTCCATACACTTGGACCCGTGATTTTCCTCTGAGTTCTATCTCCTTCGTTACGGATGCTCCTGCCTATCGCCTTGCAACGATGGGTTCCCTTTCGAAATCTGTCAGCGAAGACATTTTACCCATGTCGCACTTCACTTGGCTTTCCAACATGCCTTTATGGCTTTTATAAGACTTCGTGGTGATGTAAAATGCTAACGTCAGCGAGATTTTTTTGGACATTGACATGTTTCATAGTACTTCGCGGAAGATGTAGCGTACATTATAATGTGAACTTATACATATACACTGTACACTGACCACTTCCATATATATGCATAAGGAATAAGGTATAAATTTGCTAAAGTTAAGATTGGTATAAAATGTTTTTCACCTGGAAATAATTAAGGATTGCGGTTGAAATCATTTTGGTAGGGACACATTACGCGATGAGCATTTCAGCTATTGCCACTAAACATTTCAAACAGCTAAGTTTCAAATTCTGAATGATATTTAAAAATAATGATAGGCTACCTTATGGTTAAACAAAGTTCAAGGATTTACAGAACATGTCGAACGTAAAGAAAAAAGAAGGCGCTATTTAAAAAACAACAACAAATATTTATTCTTTCTTCCCTCTCATCTACATCATTTAAACCATGGATATTCAATTATTTCTCATATAGCACCTGCTGGATGTAACAAGTCTCATTCCATTATCAGGAAGATAATACATTATAATTAAAAAAAAAAAATCTTTGCCAGATATTGCAATAAGTGAATCCCCATTAATCCCATCCGATACTAACCTCTTTTCCACGGAACATGATTTCACGGTTTAACGTCACTATTAGGAAGCAAAGGTTCTTATTCTGAACACTTGCGTAAGCTTAAACTCAGCCTGCAACACAGGAAAAGAGTCTGGATAACTAATTTGCCATCTGCTGCCTCCACTAAAGATCTCTTGTGACTTGAAAGTTCATATCATTTTGTTGTACGTAACTGTTTCTGCGTGTTGTTGTGCACAAGGTTAAACGAATAATAGGAGAAGCATTGCAACACCTGCAGAAAGTTGATTTTCACTTGCAGTAAATGAGAGAGGATGGGAGTAAAGAGTAAATGACTGCATTGATCAGGAATGGACCAGAAAGCCATGCTGGCATTTTATTTAAAGAAAGTAGTTTTAGCAAAAAGTGGAATATGTAATACGGGTACATTTTTCCCACATGACTGCTAGATTTTAAATCAATTTTTAAAAATAGTAGAGTCACGTTCTATTGTGAAATATGCACTATAACGTTATAAAATGAATGATATTTTCGAAACAGGCTTACACAGGAATACGATTTTTCGACATTCCTGTTAATTTTCTGTTATTAAGATCTTTACCTAATTATGACTTATATCATAAAACCTTGATGAAAAATTACCAGGTATGATGTTTTGTCTTATTTAGATTAATTTTTATAGCCCAGCAGATGTTTACTATTCAGATCGTTATATTCAAGTAGAATTTAGATTACTTACTTTTAAGCAAAACCTATGTGAGAGTTCAGAGTGCAAAATTTGAGGCATTGAAAATTCAATTAAAAAAGTATTGTGATATATATCTTTATATATCTCCCCCCCCTGAAAAATTTCTATTACATATCTAACAGACAAAATAAACATGTCTCGTAACCTGTTATTGTATGTGAGCCAATCAACCTGAGAATTTAAAAACTCGGCGCCAGTGTTTATCACCATATGTAGTAGGTTTTCGCTTAACACAACATCCAAATTGCGAAACGGTTTCCTAAATTATGAAATATTGTTCACTGGAAATGTTTTCCTAGATTTTTGAAGAAAACTAAGAATGAAAGATATTTTTTAATCAAACAATTTCTGAAACAAATCCTCGCTACTGATTGGTTCTTTTCCATAGAGTCGATGCTAATTTTATTATTTCCATTGATCTTCTGTTATTTCAATTTCAGATGGTTAAATAAAAATTTACGATATTTTATGCCATGCTAGATGCATTCTTTACAAAACAAAGTCACCAAAAATCACACTCCGTCTTATGTGTCAAAGGTCAGAGTGATTCTGTCTCCAAAATTAAATCCAAAATCCCACCGATTCACACAATTAAATATATAAATGTTATCTACTATTAAAATCACCGATTATAAATTGTGAAGTATGGAAAAAATTATTTTTTGAATGAATTATAGGGCTTTGATTTTCCTCTTTTTAAATGCAGAACTGATATTGAGTTGTTTAACCTCTGAGGGGCAGTTTGCGCATGCAATGGGCTAAATGGCCAGGTCATAAGCACCCCGAAGGCTCAAGAAAGTTTGGCGAAGGAGATCTACTGGAGAACCTTTAGGAGACAGATGGACGCCTCCTGTCAAGGCCATCCAGCGTGTTCTTTGGCGTGCAAAGGTATAGGTCTCCTGCACATGTCCATCGGATGGAACGTTAAGCGGTGGTCCCGTGTGTGGGAGAGCCATACCCTGCGCACGTTAAAGAACACGCTGGATGGCCTTGACGGGAGGCTACCATCTGTCTCCCAACAACTGTTCCAGTGGGTCCCCTCCCCCAACCTTCTCTGAGCCTTCGGGGTCCATGTGACCTGGCCATTTAGCCCATGTTGTGCAAAAAAGTGCCGCTCAGAGGTAAAACAACCCAACCCAACCTACGCATGGCACCACGGCTTTGCATAACATATAACGGACGGAGGTTTTTCCAAGCCCAAGCTATCTTTTTTCTCACCTAAGGAAGAATAGGAGAAAATTTTCAACACACATACAGTTGGAAGTCGAAACTGGGAACTGCAAATTACGAACCTGGCGCGCTACCGACTGAACGCGCCCAGCCCCCAAAATTGACGATTCTTTTTTCCTCATGTTACTAAGAATACAAGTACCCATTTTTATTAAAACTTTATTCCGTTCAAAAATTAATATATGCATAAATTAATTACATTATTTAAGCAATTTCCGGGATAGTAGGATCTGTTGTGGGCATATGCCTGTATATTCTATTAATATTTCTCTTAGGTCGATTTTTATAACTAAAAATCATGTCATTTTAGTGACAATGCATAATTCGCTCTTTCCAACTTCATTTACATCATGCTGCAGATCCGCTATTTAAATAACGAGTCTCTACGATCGAATGTGAATCGCGGGGCTCTAGAAATGCTCATAGAAGGCTAAATACTGAAAAGTCGATATCGCTCATCGGTTTCTTCGACGTTGCGTCTGAAACTGCAAGTACAGCATTTTGTCATTATCTGAGGAACGGTGACCTAATCCCAAAGGCGATATACGAAGAGGCCTTTCTGGATTTGACACTTGATTTGAGCATCTTCTTTTCGTCCGCTACGTGTTAGTGTCGAAGCGAACAGGGGATTTAATGGAGGGATGGATTTTGTTTTCTTAAGGACGAGTTTCTCATACGTACAATTTGTTGAAAACGCAGATGGAAATCCTGCGATTCGTTACAACGTTAATTTCCTTTTTCAAAACAACAAAAATGCTAAGAGTATGGGTAACGTAATCCCATTTCTGAAGACAAACAACATATGATGATGGAGATGCTAGGTTAAAAATAAAATTAATCAGGGAAAATATTTTTTTTTCTTTACTTTCGTAATATTTCTGTGTATTAATATTGGGATGTAGAGTTAGATCAGTCCGTAGCGCTCTACACTCGTAATGTGTAGTTACTGGGTTCGAGTCCCATCTGTGCTAGCGTTGAGATTTATCTCGTCTCAACCTCACCCTGCCCTCTGTCAGTAGGGGACACCGATTAGCTTGGAAAGACCGCCGTTCGTCGGATGGGACGTTAAGTCATACCCTGTGCAGTTAAAGAACACACTTGATAGCTTTGACAAAAGGTGCCCATCTGCATCCTAACAGCTGTCCAGTGGGCCCCCTTCCTCAAATCTTCTATGTGACGTAGAGATCCTTGTTACTTGGCCATTTAGCCCATTGTGCTCATAAAAGTGGCGCTCGGCGGTAAAATAACCCAAACAACAACAACTCACTTGCAACGTCAATTGCAGCACGTAAATGAAGATACTTATAAAAAGAAAGATACTTCATAAGGGAAGGGAGGGAAGAGAGAATTTGGGAGGGGGGGAGAGAGTTTGGAGATGGTTACGATGAAGAATTAAGTGACGTCACAGAGGAGTAAGTGGAAGTTGAAATTCTGCTGAAAGAGCATTGCGCAATTTATGGACGATATCTTGTTTTTGGATAATTTATAGTTTGTAATAAAAGTCGAAATAAAGTCTGTTCTTTACATGTAGTTTGATACTTTTTTCGCCTCCACTGTTATTATTAAAATTCCTCAGGGAGGCATCATACCTTTCCCCTCCTTCACTAAATTCGGCCCTGCATATTATTACAAAGCAAATTACTTTATAATGCATTGACTGAAAGAAGAACTAATTTTTAAGAGTTGCTTTGCAAACTAAATCTTCTTCACAGAGAATCGTGATAATTTGATTTATCTGACAGAAGCATTATTTGCAACATCGATGTGCAGCTGAAGACCATACTGATATGTCACTTGAAAAGATTGCATTATAAAACTAATTAAATTTATAGAATTGCATTATTCCATTTAACGCTTCGGAAACGCATTAACTATTATCCTAGGGCATCGAGGCAGGAACTGCTTTTTTCTCCCTCCACTAATATCTCTTCATCATTTGCAGATTGGTTGTATTGTGTTCTCTTGTCACGAAATAAATTTCAGGTTTCTGTTTTTATTTCTGAAAATTACGTAGTTCTGTATGATTTATTATTGTGACTATTATAACATAACCGAGGAAATGTTCAATATTATGCAAATATCTGAGGATTCAGAATGCACACTCAACAAGCTTTCGCATTATAAAAAATGAAATTTTGAATTTTTCTTTATATTAGTTTTTCAGGTTGAGTTTTTGTTTTGTGGATTGAGTTTATTTTCAAAATTAAGTCAGAAAACCTGTTGATATTCACCGCCGAGCTTTATTTTATGTTGTACAATTAGTTAAAAGGCAAGGTCACAAGGACCCCAAGAGACTCATTATAGGATTGGGAAAGGAATCCATTACACAGAATACAGGAGTAGATCGCTATGGAATATTATTCTGATAGATTCCTCTCATACATTTGTGGCAAGTACAGTCGCTCAAAAAAGTATCCGAACATTAGGGTTGATTACAGAATTCAGAAAAAATATCTGGCAACGATTTTTTTAGAAATTAGTGATCTGGCGACCTTCGTGTTACGTAACACGAAGATCGCCAGATCACTAATTTCTAAAAAAATCGTTGCCAGATATTTTTTCTGAATTCTGTAATCAACCCTAATGTTCGGATACTTTTTTGAGCGACTGTACCTGCTTAAGGGAAAGTTATGAATATAGATGTCTGTATTTATTAAATGTACAATTATTTCTTGCCGTATTGTTATAATTTAATTGCAGGTATTAGACAGAAAAATGGGAACAGTTCCATGTTATCTGAACTGAAAAATCACAATCAGAGCTCAATAATTTTTTCAATATGCTTTTAATGTAAAATATGCCAAAGATAAATTAAAGATCTCAATCAAATCTATTTCTACATCTCTAATTTAAACAATATTTTTTCTGTATTCAAAGAGTTACGAACGTTGGAATATTTAACAGGCTACAAAATTTGACCCAAAAATTTAATCATATTGTTTTGTCAATCATGTTTTCATTACATAATGTTGAGTGTCGATGTTTGCCAAAATTATGCTCTTAAATAACTTGATGTCAACGTATATGAGCTTAGATATTTTCTATAAAGAAATACCTAGCTTAGCGCTCAGAATGTGTTCCTGAAATTCGAGCGTTAAATGAAACAGCTTTAAACGAGACCTCATGTATACTATATAGAGTCCCAAACAAAACTGTTTCCATATAATGTGATTTGTTAATTGGTAAACACAATCTGAAAATAAAAGACTGTTAAATTGGTATAATTGCACATATTTCTTCATTTAGCAATTCTGCAATTCATTTTTTATTCAGTTCACTTTTATATTTGTATTTGAAATAAAATTGAAATCTAATAAAATTCAAAAGTTTTAAAAGAACATATGACAAATTGCACCCAAGGTCGTTAGAAAATTATCTAAAGTTGTTTGTTTTAATTTTTCTGTTTCTATATAGAATATTGATATTGTAATCATCAAGTGTAAGGTGATAAAGCATTTAATACTCCACGCTTTACACAGAAGATCTTTCGAAAGCAGCATCTTGTATCCAAATCTTTGTATCCGAAAGCAGCATCTTGTATGCTTCTTGTATCCATAAATATTTATTTTGTGTCGTGTTTAAGTAGTATGGCGCATTTTTTGTTTTAAATAACATTAACAGATATCAAATATTCTGACAGCAGTAAACTCATTAAAAAAAAGAAATTACTTTTCTTGAAAAAAAAAAAGCATTATTTGAGGTAGCGTAAACGAGGTTTGTTTTCATTGGATAGATATGAGACTTTTCAAATACTACCAGTAATAATAGTTTATTCACTTTTGATAAAATAGTCTTATGTTTAGCGCTTCTGTGGCACAATGGGATTACGTTGGCTCGCGGTGATACTTCGCGGATCCGGATTCGAGCGCGGCTACTCAATATGTCGGACTCTTAGAGCCATTAACGAAAAGAACGGGAAAAAAAGAAATGAAGTTATTTAATTTGTCTAAAAATTTAGCTTCAAGTATTTATTTTTGAAGAGTAAAAAAAAAAAGCCGTCCCGTGGCAGAGTGGTTAGCGCGCTTGGCTACTGATCTACGGGACCTGGGTTCGAGCCCCGGGTAAGGCATGGATGTTCGTGTTGTTTTCTGCTGAGGTCCTGCCATCCTCTCAGATCTTCTACTGTGGCATATAAACTGACAGGCTCCTGTCAGACCTCTGTGGCAAGCAGCTGCTTGAGGGGGTATTTATTTTTTATTTATTATTTTATAAAATAAAATAATTTACTTATCGTGAATTTATCAAAATATTTATAAATATTTTAAAATATTCATAAATATTTTTAAATTAATAACAAATTTTAAAAAAATAAACAGCTACTAGTTGTATTTTAAGAGATAGAATTTTAATTAGAAACACTTGTTTTGTTCAAAACTTTCCTGTATGATACTGGTAGCTCAGGTTGAAGTCCAGAGATGGCATTGTTTTTGTTCCACCATGTATGAGACAGTGCCCTATAATGACGTCAGTCTTAATAGGATATGCCCTTGAATGAGAAATCCTGTACAAACTAGAAGTACTTTCTCAGATTTCTCTTTGGCCCGTATACTGCAAATCACCAAGATGAAAATAAAAGAAAGTCTGGATACGAATCTCAACGGTACACTCTGTTTGATCGGAGTGAGGGCCGCAGGAAAATAAAATGTCAGTGCTGCCACAGTGGACCGATACAAAAACTGTAAATTCAGTTTATGCGTCTGGCAACATAGAACCAACTGCAACTGCAGAACCAACTGCACACTTCAACACTCGATCAAAGTGATTCAATTCCTGATGGAGCAGAAGCTCGCTAATTCGGAAAAAAAAATGGGAGAATGTTCTGTCAGAATTAGCGAAAATCCAAGTTATAGAATATTTTAAAAGTAATGAAGCACTAATTCCCTTTCAAGTGCTATAAACTAAGATATAAATCAGTGTTAATAATTAAGATCTGATAAGCCAACGAAAAAATTTCAGGTATTGGATAAAGGAATGGAAAGAGTTCCATGCTATCGCGAAAGAAAAATCACTTTCAGAGCTCAATAACTTCTTCGTATATATATATATACGATTTTTTAATGAAAATTACGTCTGAAGATAAATTTAAGATCTGAATAAAATCTCTGTAAATCTAGATTTTTAAACAATATTTGTTCAATATTCAAAAAAGTTATGAATCCTGGAATAGTTAACATGCTACAAAGATCAAACTAAATATTAACAGGCTACAAAAATTGAACCCCAAAATCTAATTAAAACATTAAAACAGCTTAAGAGATCAGAGTTGACTTGCTGGTACTCTACTAGACTCAACTATGATCTCTGATTTCTTGTTATCGTTTTAATCCTTTAGATATCTCTGATTTTTTGTTGTTGTTTTTTTGTCAAAATTTAATTAAAACATTTTGGTGTCAATTTTTTGTAGCCTATCGAATATTCCATCATTTATAACTCTTTGAATACTGAAAAAATACTGTTTAAAACCGAGATTCAGATAAATTTGTTTGAGATTTTTAATTTATGTTTAGACATATTTTTCAGTAAAAATTATATTGAAGAAATTATTGAGGTCAGAATGGGATTTTCTATGACATGGAACTGTTTCCATTTCTCTGTCCAGTACTCGTAGTTTACTATAGACTACATTACATAAATAAAATATCATAAAACATTTTCATTAACGCACAATAATTAATGCTTAATCCAGAATTTGAAGTCATGCTGAAGAAATATTTCATACTTTGCAAATAGCAGCTGATTTTACCAACTGATAGTGTCCAAAATCCTAAACTGTGCATTAACTTTGTTTGAATTAATGATCATTTACACAAGAAGAAGTAAATTTGTAAGTGGTGATTTTTTCCGGATATTCCCTGAAAGAAAATATAAGATTTAAATGACATAGAGGCATATATTGCAATATATTGCAAGATCCGGTATATTGCAATATATTGCAAGATCTAATATGACTATCCAGAATAGTTTCATAGCTGAATATTTTATTTTTGCAGGAAAAATGCATGATTATATAAGTCTATACAAAGCAATAATTTCACACTGTGGGTCTATCCACAATAATCCATATTTATCAAGAGTAGTACTCAGCCTGAGGAAACGGAAGGCTTCACAAATTGAAAAGGATTTACAGATTGTGGAATTCCTGATATCGAGCAAGTCCATATGACTCCTTTTCGAAGAAATCCTGATTCCTTTTTTCAAAAGGCGTTCAGCTTCACTGCGCAAAGATTCAGTTTACCAGAGAGCAGAGAAAGGCACACAGATAGAATTCAAAGGCGGAAGAGATCAAGAGCTGCAGAAATCGGAGATAAGAGCCATATAGTTCATCATACACCCGAGAAAATCTTGTGAAACTCACACGTTCACTGCCAATGTGTTAAAATATTTAATAAATACTTCAGTTTGGTAAAAGATGCTGAATTATTTTTCATTTTACTCTTTAGGTGTTAGCACTAGTCCACAACATAAACACATATCACACACCAAATCATCAGCCCAATAAGTTTGATGACTACACCATTTTAATCACGCAGCGACTTATACACATTCCCCAGTCTTCTATCCTTCAAGTCGCCGTACATCTCTCCGGACGGACGCAATTCCGTCAGTATATAGGGGGCGCTGCAGAGGCGGGCTGCGGTTGTCCCGTGACGCCGCAACCTCCTCCAGTCGAAGTAGAAGCACCAGGCCACTGCTGCCCTACGTAGAGTGGAGTCCCTTTTGGCGTTGTATTAGTGGCGATTTCCAGATTATACAAGCATGGTGTGCGGAACTGCAGGGGAGTTAGTTGGTGGCGCATGGGCCTAGGATGTCCCTGTCTCTGTGTGTCAACTAACACATCATCAAGAAGCTCTTGTTGTTCCTTGCTATACTGGGATGCTAGAATGATGTGCCAAGGGTTGACCTGTCACCTGATCCACCTGACCCTGTGTCTGACTGTCGTGTCAGAGGTCAGCGTCGTAGGGATGGACACTGATTGGAGTACTGTTCTGTCAGGTATGTGCAGTATTGGTGTGCAGCCTGTGTGTCTGTGTCGAGATATGTAAAAATGCAGCCTTCGTTCAACGAAGGTGGTTGTTATCTGGTTAAATTGTATCGTCGCTATCGTTTTGCTGGTTTTCTATTGTCTGTATGTAGAAATATGGATCTTTTTAGTTTCAGTTGTGAACCATACTCTTGTACAATATGAATATTTTTCTGGCGAATTAATATAAGTTCATTACTTTCATATAAATCAGATTTAAAAACTCAGTTAGAATTTAGATGGAAGTAAAGTTTACTAAACGAATGCTACGGTTGTATAAATCGTATCATAACTGGCAAAGTCGCTAAATCAACGTTTAATCAAAGTAATTTACAAAACCGGAAAATAGGACCAGTTTATTCTTAACGCATTGACTATAATCCGTATGCTACTCACAATTTGGCTTACACAAAATGCGAAATACGAATTCCCGTTAAATTTTACTACTTGTTTCGTTCAGTAAGTTTGGTTCAATGTATGAGTGTCAAGACGAAAATTTCATTTTAATTCACTAAGAGCCAAATAAGATCACCTATAAACTACCCAACACAATTTTAGCCGATGTTATCCCCTCTCCAATGCAGCAATACATAACGCTCATCCGTCCCCCCCCCTTTCCCTGCGTGTTACGTAACACTTGCTATTTGTAAGTCTCTGCTTTTCCACGGATTCGTCATAGTGATTAGTATAGTTACATCTAAGCGATAATATAATACATTAACTGATTTTTGCGAACAAAAACCTGAAATAAATACCCATCTCCGAAATAAGTATATAATTGTAGTGCTACGTTGCACTACTAACTCCCCCCCCCCCGCCCCTCATGCAAAGAGGCTTAACAAAATAACAAATCCATCATTTTAACCATAGCTATAAACCCAAACTCTCCTACCTCGTAGGTTACGTAAGTCATTGGCGACCCAAAATGAACAGTTAGAATGTCATTCTAAATTTCACCGAATTTTTTGAAAGGTAAATTAAATCGCATAATTTGAAGCACAAGAATGTTCATTTAAGTGTATTTAAAGACGTCGTTTTCAAGATAATATATTTCTGAGTACGCTTACTTTCGCAACTCTGGAAATAATGCATGAAGAGCTCCATTTTAGCTCTGAACGATTTGTGCGAGCAAAAGAGTACGAAATCGGCCGTCATATGAATATTTAGTTAAAGTAGTAATAATATGATATGTATAAGGTCTGGATCTAGAAAAAAAATAAAAGAAGGAGAAGGTCAAATAATCCTAATGAAAGAGGGGATAGAAGCAGATAGACTCAGAACCCCGTTCATGTATAAAATCTCCCCTTTTAATGGTCTGTTAATTGTTTGAAAAATACATGTAATATATATGTAATATATATGCTTAATTTTATTCGCACCGTTTCAGTTATTATCGTCTTCAAATCGTGCGGGGGGGAGGAGGATGGGTCCCTTGCATCCTACCCTAGATATGCATATAATTAGTACAAATCACATCATTCTTTAAGGATAACATTGATGTTTTTATAATTATGTTAAAGTGAGTGCAAAAATGTCATTAATTATGTAAATCAATGAAAAACCTATAAGGATATATGCTTATAGGATTGCTGAAAATTTATTTTTTCTCATTGAGATGTGGTTTTAAAATCGTACATTCTTAAACAGATATTGAGATATAAAATCAGAACTAAAAGCATGATGACCATTTCTAATTTTTCGTAATATTTCATAATTTTTAAACATTTTTTGCAAAATTTTAAAAATACGTGGTTTTTATTTTTTAATATTATCATGCAGTTGATAATAATCAGTCTTTCTATCCATATAGTATTTTTAAATGCAAATTCTGATCGCCATCCGTCCAGGAATGCAAAGCATACTGTGAAATCCTTGCTTGTTTCTTATTAAAGTAAAACAAAAATCATGAAAGATGATTCCAATTAATAATAATAATTAATCAAATACCGAGAAAAAGAAAAATTATATTAAAAAAAAAAATCAATATAAAATGCGAAAAAAACAATGATTAAAGGAAATGTTAGTAGAAAATAATACGATCCCATTTTCAAAAAAAATATTTTCGCCTCATTTAAATAGTTATGCTAATTTATTTTCTAGACAGAAAGAAGAAATAAATAATGCGAAACTCTTTAGGATCATGCAAGAAATGCCTTCCTCCACTTTCGAAAAAAGAATTTTGAATTTAAGAAATCTTAATAGGAATCGGAAGTTTCCATTGCCTTTACACCTTCAGCTCATTTAAATAGTTATATGAATTTCTGTCTTAAAAAGAAAGACAGAGAAGAGAAATGAAGCTCTCTTTGAGTGTCAAAAAATTATCTTTTCTCCTTCCTTAATTTTTCTGAAGATTTCTCTTTTTTTTCCTACATTCCCTGGTTCTATTTTCCAGGATACACAATTGGTCGGTCGCATGAGCACTTTATTAACGTTACCTGTTAACTTTAACATTCTATAAGGAACCATTGAATGAATAGAGCTAAACTAGTTGATTAAATCTATTACTTTTAATAACTAAGTGGCTCCTTTCGCTACAAAATAATCGAAATACACAACACTTTGTAGCTGAAAGTAGTGTGATTAAATAGGCCAGTTAAAACATCCATCTACAGTTAATGTAGATGGATGTTTCCAATCAATCCAATCAATGCTCTTCCTTCCTCTTCAAAACCTCCTACCTGAAGTTTGGACCATTTTGGCACAGTACAGTAGTGAAAGGGTAAGGCACATAGCATGTGACTCTTTCGTGCATGAAAACGCAGTTTAAGCCTCATCCGATGGATGGCTGATAAGTTGAACACTGAAAGGAAATAAGTTAGAAAAGCAAAAGAATTGAAACACTGTAATGCTTTTTTTTTTAATTCATGCCAAAGAATGCAAGAGACTTTAGCGGAACTATTCTGATTTTCGCTTCATTCCTCTTCTATACATTAAAATTGAAATATTAAACATTAGACCAATTAGTTTAATTATGATCAATAAACTCTTGTGATACTCAAGTGTTTGGTTTCTTGCATAAATTCTTTTTACGATGAAAATAAGCTCAAAATTGAAAGTTTCAGGTAAAAGATACTTAGCTAAATATGTACAATGCAAAGTGTTAAAAATGAAGTAAATACTAATAATTTCTACAAGAACATGAGTGATTAATCTGGCGTTCTGGATGTTTTAGAAATTTTTGCTGCATTTTGTAAGAATTGTGTCTGCTTTTCTTCGTTACATATAGGTAAGTATTACCTGCAATATTATAACCAAGGTTATATTAAATACCATATTTAAATAATTAAATATGGCTAAAACCATATTTAAATAATTTAAGTAAAAATTAACCGTCATTAGGTTAAAGACCTGCTTCTTCTGCTCCAAAACATTTTTTTTTCATAGTAATAAAACGTATGCTTAAATTTAAATAAGTACGGGTCTTTAAAAAAACTGTAAGATCAGTGCAATTTGTTACAAGTGACATACACCTTTAAGGACAAAGTTTAAATATTTGTTTTTGATTGAATAATTTTTCGAATGTACATCAACACTATGAATTGAAGCTCGTTGCTTGCACAGCTTCAATCTGCAAAGTATGACATATTAATAATTCAAGGGGATATTTTTTTTGAGGGAGGGCTTAAAGAAAATTCCTGGTTTTAGGTGAGAACAGTTATGGCACTGCTTAGTCAAATGATCTATGCAAAATATTCAGAACAAGAACTAGAAAAGATAATATTACACAGTAAGTCTAAAAAAAAGGTAAAAACTAAGTTTTTTTAATTAATCCTCAGATATTGAATTATTCAGCCTTCATTTCACATTCCTTCATATGAGAAAATAAAGCGCATGATCATGCGCTTTATTTTCTTATATGAAGTATAAAAAGAGTAGAAAAATCATGAAGGAAAAATACTTCGATATTGGTCATTAACCGAATACCTTGTAATTACCAGACCATATTTTCATTGCTCGGAGATTTCCAGCACCCGGCACATATCGCATGAGCACATGAGCGGCTTCTGTCAGTACGCACGTTCATCGGTTGAACACATCTACTTAATCTATACGTCAGGGTAATTTTTCTTTGATTTTCCCCGTGCAGCCCGTATATTTTAGTCCCCGGTACATCAATACTCGAGATTTTTTATTAGGTTCACATCTCAGGATCTTCTCTATGTAGGTTTGTGTGGGCTTCTAGTGCTTGAATGTTCAAGCTATTGAGTTGAGAAATAAATATAATTTGTAAGCATAATTTCACCATGACACTTATAATATGCACCTTATGTCTCAATAATTAGGAGCATACGCAGTGGTGTAATTATATATTATATATAATTACATAATAGCGATTTTGGCACAATTGATTTTAACGATTTTCATCCAGTTTTGCCTGTTCACAGCGAGTACTGTCTCAAACACTATTGAGGTGATCTTATGTTTCAAAACATAACTCTAAGAAAGTAAACTTGATTTTATTGTATGTGTAGAAAATAATGGTTGCATTTTAGAGGACCTCACATTACGTCCAGTCATTGCACATATCTTAGTTTGAATGCTTAGTGAAAATCTGAACATTAGAAGGAATTTTGTGTTGATTGATCTATGGGTATGAAAAGTCTTTGTAATTTAAGCTGTTCCACTATTTACATTTGTTTCAGTGTTTGTATTTGTTTTGATACCTACGATGATGTTCCCTAATTCTTACGATAAGAAATATTTACTAATAACTAGATACAAAATATTTCTGTCTACAATGTTTTTAATGTTCTCTTACTATTATTCGGCATTGAATGTTTTATTAGAATGGTTGCAACTTTTATTGTACAGCCAGAAGTCAGCTTCGCACATATATAGTTTGGGGATGATATTTGGTGTTGGTGAACTTAAAATTATAAAGGATTTTAAATGAATTTCCCTTATGTTGCTGTTAGGTTTAACGATAAATAGAAATTACCTTAGATTATTTTTTCCTCGAAATTATTGAAAATATTACAAGAATGTAATTTATTTTGAAATTTAGTAATTGATTAGTTTCTCTCCAATAGTTCAGTATCTTCAGTAGTTCTAGTAGTTCACTACAAAACTGAACTACTAGTGAAGATAAATACTTCTAGTAGTTGAAAGGTATTGGTAGATATTTGAATTTTTAGACCTTTCTATCAAACAGTTTATTTCTTAGTAAAATGACCAAATAATGCTCTATTTTTTTCCGCAGTTATTTATTTAATTCATTATTATTTTTATATTAGTTAATGGCAGCTGTGAAAAAAATTGTAGATTTCGCACAATGAATTCACCTCATACTTCCCTATGTAATATTCACTGATTTCAATCAATTTAACAGTTGGATCTTTATATTTTAAAATTTTTGTATTGTTACGAAACTTTTTAATTCATTTCACATTATTGCGGTTCTAACGGTATACAATATATAACGCTCAAAAGTTTGAACAATCCATCTTCAAAATATTCATTGCCAGTATTTTCTAAACTAGCATTTAACAATAGAACATTTCTCACGTTATCATAGAATTTATGTTACAGTATACCCATCAAACTATGTGGTGTTTCAATATCAACAAAAATGTATGAACTTGAGTTCATGTAAAATAAAATAAATTTATACTGAACAAATAGTATACATTTGTAGTCCACAAATAAATTAGTACATTGAACATCGAATGAATATCCAAATCTTTAATAATGAAAGATAAATGTCTGTGTGTTTGTGTCTGTGGAAGCCATCATAACTCATAGAGAAATCATAGCAGACATTTCATTTTTTCAGCAGATGTTTCTGGTTGTGGTCCTGGTTCCAATGCCAAATTTCAAGTGGAAATTCCAAAAGCAGAGCTTTCTAGAAGAAATGATATTTACCATGCTATTCCTAAGGTCATCCGTAACTGATATTAAATTTATTATTGTCATTTACAGCTCCCTAACTGCGAACATGAGTCGAAATATCATGTAAAACTGCTAACGTTGCCAGATTCCTACCACGTTCTTAAAGCCATTATTATTTTAAGGCGTCACATTCCAGATAGGAACTTGATTTTTTAACCCAACTCGGAACAAGTAGGGGGAATTATTCTAAGAAATCTGAGCCCGTTCGGTCAAGTGCATGGGGAACCACAGAGTATCAAAATCTGTCGAAATAAAATCTTCGATAGTTTGCGACGAAGCCACGAGCTATGAGAGAGCGCACTGGCGTCAGAAAATACCTGTCAGAAGTGGCGTGTTGATTTTGTGCTAAAGTGTCGGGGAAGGTAAGAACTCACAAAACTGACCTTTATTGCAGTAAAAATCAAAATATACAGATTTAAAGTGAGACACGGGCAGCGACGACTGCCGTTCGGCAAGTAATCAATAAATAAGTTTCGGATGTTGAACGTCAAAAACAGTCATAGTAGGCTGTAGCAAATAGCTCATATTGGAAACTAAAAATAATAGTAGTCCATAAGAAATCATCACATATGTATACAATAATAGAAAGAGTCAATATATTTTACAAAGCAATAGTAGCCCGGTCAGAAAATGTAGTACTAATCCATAAATTTATGTATCTCCTACTGTATAACTTTACATACAGAGGTAACCTTTAGTACATTAATGCTACCAAGGTGACAAAAAAGGTAAATATACAGTTTTCGCAAAGCATAAGCAGATAATGAACTTAATAAATGGAAGTGATGCGTCCATTTAAAACAATAAATAAATTCTTTGTAGCTTAGAGCTTGAATCATATTTGATGTAAAAGATGAAAATTAAATGCAAAGAGATTTATTCTTTGCATTAAATCTTTAAAATTTGCTTTGCAGACATTTTATTATGCACTTAATTTTGAGGCTGACAATTTATTTCATAAGTTTTTCTAAATTTACTTTCTCAAGTACGTCATTTAAAACATTCATTT
Organism: Ryuthela nishihirai; assembly: GCA_038380435.1. Lineage (NCBI taxonomy): Eukaryota > Metazoa > Arthropoda > Arachnida > Araneae > Heptathelidae > Ryuthela > Ryuthela nishihirai. The sequence goes on along the minus strand of JAWZYU010000011.1, from coordinate 32,402,577 downwards.
TTATATTAACCATTAAAATGAGGAATACAAGCAAATATGCATTTGTAGGACACATTTAATACCCAATTGCGATATCTAAATTTTCACTAAATTCTACTCAAAACAGCTTCTTTTGCTTACTATTCTCATTTTATTCAATGTTAAATTCCTATCCAGTTTTTATTTAACATTAAATTTCTATTCTCTTTTTATTCAATATTAAATTTCTATTCACTTTTATTCAATATGAAATTTATCTTTATATTTTTAGGATTAAACTATGTTATTGAAAAATCAATATTTAACATATTAAAAAAAATGGTTTTTGAATGTGTTACATAAATGATCTCAGTATAAATCAATACCCATATGATAAGTTAATAAACATTGCTTATTTTTATCTATTCAATATTGCTCACGATGATGTCGGTAGAAAAACCATTTTAAATTTAAACCAATATTCTCTTTTAAAAGAAAGATAATAATAAAGTAAAAATAAAAAAGGAATTGATTAAACAATAATCTGTGGGAGGAGTCCAGAAAATTCGTTTAAAGTATCAAACGCCGCAGGTTAGTGTAAGAGAATTAATATATTGACAAAAATTCATTCGTCGTTTCTATTATTTTCATTGCAATGTAATCGCAAAAGTATTTATCTTTGCAAAGGTATTTATCTTTTTGTCTTCAGCCTTTAGCGATGGGCTTGTGCTATTCCTGATGCAGCATAAAAATCAACGCCATAACAGCAATTGAAACCCCTTTGTAAACTAATGCATATTTAGTAATATATATATATATGCAGACACACGCATATAAGAGAGTGTTAGGGAACGCTCACATAATGTATTAATCCAGGACCTTATCTCTGAAAATTAGTGCGTGATTCTCTGAAAAATAGTCACTATTTAGTTTGAACCGATGTAGATCAGAACTAGATTCCAGCTTTGTTTCAGAATATTTTGTGCCAAATAGCGCAATATATATATATTTCTCCTCCATTCAAATGATGAATTAAAAAACTTTACAAAATATGTTCAATATATTTATACAGTATATGTTTCCTTTTTCTTTCACCTCTGTTACACTTATTACAATTTTCGTTCAGGGGAATGGATCCATCGAATCTCCCTCCCAAGATTCGGCTCTGTGCCAATGGGAAGCCTCATTCGAAGCTTGGCAACTTTAAAAATAGGGTTTCTATGGAAAAATGTCACTCGAGATAAAATAAATATCTGAATCTAGGTTCCTCTAAATATTACTTTAACAGATTTATTCAATGTTCAAAAATTTATGAAAGCTGGAACGTTAAATAATGGCCACTTGTAGTAGGAAAATTTCCACAAAATTGGCAAAAACAGTAAAACTTCCCACACTAAAAGCTCACTCATTTTCAATAAACTGATTTAAATAGATGATATTATAATGATTATTTTTAAATCACTCCGGTGTTAATTACCTTCTAAAATAAATTCTTATGACTCAAAGCTGGCGTTGCACATTCGAGCACTTGTTCCTTAAATACTGAACGAATATTATTGAGTTATTTTACCTCTGATGGGCACTTTTTCGCACACAAAGAGATAAATGGCCAGATCACAAAGACCCCAAGGCTCAGAGAAGGTTGGGTAGGGGACCGACTGGACAGCTGTTAGGTGACAGATGCGAGCCTCCCGTCAAAGCCCTTCAGCGTGTTCTTGAACGTGCAAGGTGTATGGCTATCCTGCATACTAAACCACAGCTTTACGTCCCATCAATCCGACGGACGGCGGCCTTTCCAAGCTCAACGGTGTCTCCTAATCACCAAGGGCAGGGCGGTGATTTTGCGGAAATAAAACTCAATGCTGGGTCAGGCAGGATTCGAACCTGGAAACTGCAGATTATGAGCCTGGCGCACTACGGACTGAACCATTCCCGCCCCAACAAATATTGCACAAACATTAATCATTTAAAAATTAATCATTGACAACATTTTTTTTATTCAGTGCAAATAATAAATAATACTGCATTTCGCATAATTCATAATTCACCTTTGTATAACAATTACAAACACCTTTTAATTTCCATTTTCTGCGAACAAGATATCTTTAGTAATTGGTGCACAATTTAATAGTTCTTTAAAACCTGCAACGGAGAAAAATTTTGTCTTAAGCACTGACAAGTATATCTATGCTTGTTAGTGCTTAAGACAAAATTTTAATGACTCCAAGGGAAATCTAGTCGCGTAATTAGATCTCCTTAATCTCTGGTAATCTTGATAAGCTTTAAAGAGAAATCGTCTAATAAGAGTTTTGTAACATTATAATGCCGTCCCATGGCAGAGTGGTTAGCGTGCTTGACTGCTGATCTAAGGAACCTGGGTTCGAGCCCCGGGTAAGGCATGGCTGTTTGTGTCGTTTTTCCGCTGAGGGTCTGCCATCCTCTCAGACCTTCTACTATGGCATATAAACTGACAGGTTCCTGTCAGACCTCTGTGGCAAGCAACTGCTTGAGGGGGTATTTATTATTTTTATTTATTTTTAACATTATAATACGTTGTTTTCGATTTGGATCTTAAATAATGCAGTTTGTAACCCGATATTCACGCCAAAATGAAAAATATTCTGTTAGGTTCGCATACATGAAATTTAACATTATAAAAAAATGCGTTTAATTAAAGGGATACTTATGTTCTAGCATTAAATAAAATACATTATACTTTAATCCAGATATTTATATGTGAGAAAACGTATTTATTATATCATAATATTCTATTTTATTTTTTGTTGTTTGAGAGCTATTATAGGATGAAGAGTATTATTAATGATATCTATGAGGAAATTCGCGTGACTAGAAACTATTCTCTTATGAAATATGAATATGAAGCGAGTTGCAAAATAGATGTATTTATGACAACATAATTTATGCGTGAAACATGCGTTTATGATAATATTCTGTTTTCACCTGCTTCATATACCTAACGTAGTGCAAAATCTGAGGTTGTGATTATATTTGCCCTTTATCATTTTAAGGCCTTTGATGATAAACGTGATGATAACATAAACTCCTTTCGAACAAATTTGCAGCAGTTAATTAAACGTGGTTTGAATACTATACCTCATTTTAAGTAATTCGGAACATATGTTGATAAACTAGTTTTGTGGGAAGATTTGTTTGGTGATTTCTTGCTTTAGTAAATTAGAGTAATGTATAATTGTAATTTAGTTAATTAATTAATTGATTAATATTATAATTTAAATGCATTCATTATAAACTTTATAGTGTTACGTTGATTTCATCGCACCGATAATTGACTTCAAATAAATTGTTTACAAGAAATGTTTGTTTCCCCTCAAATAAGGTTACCGTGCAAGGAAACTGCCTCCGGTTTCTAACTGTAACAGTCAACCTCGTTTCCATTAAATGCATTATTATTTTTTTCAAGAGATGAAGTTCCTTAAAATGCAAAATGATCTTTAGAATCGTGATCAGCAGAATCGTATTTTTAATCTCATAGAACACAAAACAATGTTATATAAAGATAATTTAAAATATCAACAGTTTCACCTAGGATTAGTGTGGAAGCAATATAGACTCGTCACCAAAATAATTTGGTAAATTATAAGCGGAAGATAATTGCAGAAACCCTGAAAATATATATATTTTGCTCAAGATTCTATTAACGGCGATTATCAGCGGTAGGACACATGATATAAATTTTATACCACTGTGATAAAATAAGTTTTAAAGCTACGTTAATATTATTATTGGATCCACGGGGAGTGTAAGCGAGTTACGATGATGAATTATGACACAGTTTTCTTTTCTTATTTAAACATTTGACATTTAATTTCCCATTTCTTTCTGAATAGTATAACATTATGGATGAGGTTGAAAAACTAGACCAATTTTTATTGTTTTTTTGATATCTTTGAGAATATTTTTATACACACTTGTCATCAGGTTTTCAACAGTTTCTTGATGAAGTTTCAACGCAATATTGATTGGGGTTGTTTTTCGTCTGAGCGGCATATCTGTGTACATAATGGGTTAAACGACCAGGTAACAAGAACCCCAAGAGCTCGAAGAGGGTTTGGAAAGGAATCTTAAGTAGAGCTATTGGGAAACAAATTAAAGCCTCAGTTCAACGTCATATTCTATAACGTGTGCAAGGTATGGCTCTTTTACATGTGGTGCCAAGGCTTAATATGCCGTACGAAATACAGTGATTTTTCCAAGATCATTACCTTCCTCTTTTTTCACCAAGGACAGGTTTGGGGTTTATTGGAGATAACCTCAATTCAGGGATAGTTGGGATTCCAACCTGGGAAGTGCAGATAACTAGTCTGGCGCGCTGCTGATTGAGCCAACCCCTTCAGCAGTAGCTTAATGTAATAAATAACAATGATATTCATTAAAGTATTCATTCCTAATATTACCAATAACACTGCAAATTCTAATATTACCAATAACACTGCAAATTGCTTCACGAAATGCAGTTATATAAATCATTTCCCCAATTTTCGACTTTTCATATATTCTACCAAAGCAAAATTATACCCAAATCCTCTAATCATTCTTCCATTCCTTCGCTTTTTTTTGTCCATCATAATTGATATGGCTTTTGCATTGTGACTGAATAGGTATCGTTAATATATTTCGAAAATAAGAAAAAGGAAAGTTTAACAGGAAACAACCTATTAATTAACTCCTAAAAATGGCCAAAAATCAGATGAAATCTTATTTTTTATCTGAATAATTCTTATCACAGCTACAAATTAAAGTTATTTCACACGAGCTTAATCTTTGCATTATTGAATTTAAAATCGTTTCATTGGGAATTTTTTCTCATTTCAAAGTTTTTATTGATCTAAGTATTTTAAAGTATAGTAGCAGGTTGTAGATAGTATTTCTGATATTAATAACGGCTTAAAATGAGGCAATATAAAAAGATTATTCTTATGTTGGCTTTCGGAATGAATTTCCTACTTATAATTTTGCGTCTAGGAGAAAATAAATTTATATGTTTTTTCGCTTTTGTCTATCGTTCAATTCTCATAGAACATATTAAGGAAAAACATTTAAGATCGTAGAAGAATGCAATCATCATCATCATCATCAT